>OU696531.1:71001853-81001853 GCA_916048285.2 Bellardia pandia | reverse complement strand
ACGCCTAAGGAAGCTGGTGACCAGAGGAACCCCACAAGGGGGTGTTCTCTCCCCCTTACTATGGCTCTTGGCTGTCAATGTCGTCCTGAGATTTTTTGACAGAACGGGTCAGAAGGTCGTGGCCTACGCGGATGATTTAGTTATATTGGTATCGGGCAAATTCCTGCCGACAATTAGCGAAGTCATGCAAGGGGCACTGGGCGAACTTTCAGCTTGGGCTAGTGAGAAGGGCTTGGGAGTAAATCCGGAGAAAACAGAGTTAGTTCTGTTTACTAGGAAGTACAGGGTGGAAAATTTCAGGCTGCCGGTACTAGGAGGAGTAGAGCTTAGACTATCAGATAGTGCTAAGTATCTGGGAGTTTTCCTGGACAAGAAGCTGTCATGGGGAAGGAACACTCAGGAGAGGCTTAAAAAAGGTCTCAATGCCTACTATGCTTGCAGATCATCAATAGGTAAGAACTGGGGACTTCGGCCGTCAGTGGTGGGATGGCTATACACTTCGGTGGTTAGGCCCATTCTTACTTATGGATGCTGTGTTTGGTGGGAGGCAATGAGACTGGCTAATCGAAGAAACCTTCTGTCTAAAGCTCAGAGATGTGTTTCAATCGGCATGACAGGGGCCATGAGAAGCACTCCTCAAGCGGCTCTGGACGTCATTCTTTATCTTTTGCCCATTGAGAAGTATGTGATGGGAATGGCTGCCAGAAGCATTCTTAGACTGAGGGAGCTGGGACTGTTAAAGGGTCACACGCAGGGTCATTCTCGGATCCTGCGTGAGATTGAAGCAGATGGGAATTGCCTAGGATTGCCTGGCTCTACGGATTATGTGAGCACTATGGTAGATTTTAGGCGATTGCCGGAGGTGATATTACCGTCCAGGGAGAGTTGGTTGGGAAGGGGCAAATTATATGATGGATTTGCTATCTTCACGGACGGCTCGAAGATAAATGGTACGGGCGCGGGGGTCTACATTGAGGATCTGGACATCAGAATGTCATATAGGCTTCCTGACGACTGTAGTGTTTTTCAGGCAGAAGTTCTGGGGATCTTGAGGGCCGTAGAACTAATGAGAGACAACATTGACAGGGGCTCGGAGGTCACGATATATGTGGACAGCCAGGCGGCCCTTTTGGCCATAAGGGGCTGTTATGTGAACTCTAAGCTAGTTGACAGTTGTAGGAGGGCTCTAGAGGGAGCCTTAGGGCGGTATACGGTTAGATTGTGTTGGGTACCGGGTCACTCAGATATTGCCGGCAATGAGGTGGCTGATGAGTTGGCTAGAATGGGCGCAGGCACAGAAGGTAACAACCGTATGGAGGCTGTAGGGCTTCCAATAGGCTTCTACTATGGAAGAATTAGAGAATGGGTACTAAGTGCAACCAATCAAGCCTGGGGAAGCCGGACGGACTGCCAAGTGTCACGGACACTGTGGCCGGTGCTTGGAAAGTCCGATTCGGAATTGCTGCTGGGCAGGAATAGGATCTGCGTTAGGACCATGATAGGCATTATCACGGGCCACTGCATGATTGGCAGGATGGCGGTGAGAATGGGATCCGAATTATCGGATATGTGCAGATTATGCGAGGACCCGGATGAGCTGGAGACAGTTGAGCACATTCTGTGCCACTGTCCCAGGCTGCAGGGCAGTAGGATGAGATGGCTGGGCAATAGATTCTTAGGCGAATTAGGGGATGTCTCTAGCTGTGGGCTGGAGAGTCTAATAGGATTCGTAATGGGAATGGCCTGGCTACGCGTTAGATGACTGGGTGCGAGTCGCACAAATGGAGGACATATGTCCGAGTAAGGAGTTGGTCAGGTCTCTTTCTTCTCTTTTCTATCTTCTATTTTCTCTTCTCTCTCTCTATACTATAATATTACTTTCCTGTCTTCACTTTCTTTTCACTCTATATACTAAAATTTCTTCCTAAGGCATCGCAATGGACCGTATTGGTCTCTGGGTGAGTGTGTGAGGAGACTCACACCGGCCTTCCTACCTACCTACCTACCTACAATAATAAACTAAAATTAAACCGTATATAATGGTTATTTCTTGATTACATTTCATGTAAATAATTATAACGTTTAGGGCTATTGTGATTATTATGAAAGTACTTCAGTACTTTACATTTGTTTTGCTTCTTTGAGTTTATCATTTCAGTGAATTTATTAGTTTAATTTTATTTTTATTGAAAGTCTGAACCAGACAACCAAGCCAATCGGCTTGAAATCGCAATATTTGTAAAATCAAGCCGCCGCCGATTATAATCGGCTTAAAATCTGAGCCGGCTTACTCCACGCTGCTGATTTTGGCAGCTCAGCCGACAAAGTTTTAAAGTTGGCCGGCTTCAACATTTCCACAGGTTTGTATTTTACAATCATCCCTATCGTGAATAAAAATTCCACATGAAATTTGTTCCCTTTTTATTTTTTTAACATTGATTTTCAATAGGAAAAATGTGAAAAGGAAACAAATTTCATGTGGAATTTTTATTCACGATAGGGGTGATTAGCTTTTTTAATACACAAGGCATACAAATTTTTACATCTGAAATCGATGAAAAATTGTATCAACCATGTATATGTATGTATATTAGGGTGGCCCCGTTTGTATGGAGAAAAAAATAAGGTGTCGATGTTCCCGACTAATATGAAAATTTGATTCATTTTAAAACTACGTTTCTAAATTTTTTTGTCCTGGGGTCAATATTTGGTGAGCTGGATCAAAGGATAAAAATGTCCTTTTTAGAGGCTTTTTGATTTTTTTCACATTTCTTCCAAAGGAACTATATGTAAATTTGGTATCATATGAAAGGTCTTTGAGAGGCGCATTCAATGGTTTATCAAAAATTAAAAAACAATTTTTTTTAATTGAAAAATTTTGAAAATTTCAGACAAAATTTTATTGTTTTCTTATTTTTTCATAGAATTTACTTAAATAAATAGTTGAAATTTGTTGATTATAAACATCATGCAATTTAACCCAAATGGTTTTTTCATATTAGTCGGGAACATTCGCAATTTTATTTTGGGCCACCCTATATATGGAGAAGTGCCGTTATTTTTTCATTGCAAAAAAGTGTTTTAAACTGCAAAAAACTTTAAGTGAATATTTAAAAAAAAGGAAGGCTCTCGTGAGAAAAAAGGATACGGTAAAAGAGGTGTTCCAAATAACCATAACGCATGTGGCAGCGGGTTGTTGACGTTATTTTGGACACCTCTTAGTTTCAAATAAAAAGGTTTTGGAAAAAGTAAATTTTTGCAAAATCTGTTTTGAAACAAATGGCATTTTAAAACGTAAGTGCTTCACATTGGGTTTTTTTTTTGCAATAAAAAGTATTTAAAATTTTTATTAAAGGGTACCTCACACCGGCAGATATTTTTTCGCCAACTTATCTGACAATGTAAGGGTTCATTTTTCTATTGGAACGAATATTACAAAACTTAAATAATTTTTTATTGAATGTAACTTCGAAACGTGATGTAGAAACATGAAGTTTTCACAGAATATGTATTTTTTGTTTATTAAAAAACTAATACATAATTTTTAAACTTAAATTTTTAACCTAAATGTGTTTATATACTTTGTAATTCTAATAATTCATTATGAGAGTTTTTATAAGCACAATAAATTACAATTTTTACTAATTAGCAATAAAGTATGTGATGGAAACCGTAATATTTCTGTATTGAAAAACTTATCATATAAAATATAAAGATATTCTGCTACTAAAGAGAATCTTAAAACAAAAATTTTAACTTTACTGTGCGACTGTATGTATGTGTTTCTTTCAAAATCATATTCAAACCAGAATTAATCAAAAACGAAATTGCAAACTTTTAAATGCATGAAGTATAAAATATATAACCTGAATCAGGTATGTGATGGAAAACGATAACGATAACGAGTGAGTTTTAGAAGTTATTTTTTTTGTAATATTTCTGTATCAAAACAGTTTTATTTCACAAAATATAAAGATAATTTGCTATTAAAGAGAATCTTAAAACAAAAATTTTAAAAATTTAATTAGAAATACTTTAAAATGAACTTCAAAAACTCACTCGTTATCGTTTTCCATTACATACCTGAATCAGTTATGTATATTTTGTGAATGAAACTGGTTAAAACTGGTTTGAAGTCACTTTGCTAGAAAATCAAACATAACTGTCAAGTAAATGCAAATAAAATAAACATTTTAACTATTTTAAATATAAAGAAGAAAAAACGCAGAAAACAGACAAAGCGAAGTATGACAATGTGTCATGCATAAGTAATTAACATTTAAAATAAACGATTGGGAAAAATAATAAGACAAAAACTCTACAAATTGGCAATATTTAAATGCATAAAAAACGCTTTGTGACAAATAATGACAAAACAAGAGAATAACAACAAAATAACAATAATAAAAAACAACTTTGCATACAATTTATTATTATTTTTACCTTTTGGAATATTGCAAAGTGAATTGGCAAGACAAAACTTTGCATTTGAGTCATCAACCGCAGCAGCTAAACCAAAGCTTGCAGCCTGCTCTGAACGGGGTGACAAACATGGCGTTGTGTTATTAATATTATAATGATGTTCTTGCTGGACGGTAGTGGTTTTTGTATTTTCTCGACAAATATGACCATCTTCATCAATGACATCATCAATTTTTTTAATATTCTCCGGAGTAGAATCCATTTTCTCTCGTTCACTTTCTGAAAATGAATCCGGATCGTAGCCTGGTGTCGTAGGTGTATCCATTTTTTTTATACATGCATTGTTTGCTAAATTATTAACGGAAGATGCCAATTCCCGAGTTGGTGGTGACAGTGGTGTTGTTGTTGGTGTTAAGCCATCTTCAGTTGAGTTGGCATTATCTCTTAATGTGGTATATGATGTCATAATTATAAAATATTAAAGTTTCTTTTTATTTTTGTTGTATAAAATATAATATATGTACGCGGAGATGTGTGAAGTTTTAAGGTGTCACAAATTTAAAACAACAAGAAGGGTTTGGCTATGTAACAAATTCCGTTTGTGCGTTTGTTTTTATTTTTGTTCTTTTTTTATCACTCTTTGTTCTATACAGGTTTTGTTTCCTCAGGTTACTTTCTATTCATATTTACTTTTTTATTTTATTTTCAGCTTTTTTGTTTCAATGTATCAAATTAATTAAAAAGATAAAGGAGTAGGAGAGTTCTGTTTTTTAATACATATGTTTATGTTCGTATCGTTCTTGAAGATAGTCCGTCTTATGGCTCAATTATATCTTGTTCTTTTCGTTTGTTTATAACACATTTAATATTCATGCAACATCGTTGAGGATTATAAATTTGTTTTGTTGCATACACCTTCATTGGTATGTGTGTTATAAACCCTGAAAACAGGAAAAGCTGAAATCCATATATAAAACACAAGATATTTAATAAATGGGGTCAATGAATTTTTAAATTAAATATATTTAGTATTACAACTTAATTCAAATTGCAGCATACGTTTAATTCATTTTCAGTATTACAATTAAGAAAAAACGTATTATTTTCAAGGTTTTTCGATGAATTTATTTATTATTTAGCATGTAGCACAGCACACCACTTTGCTTTAAAGCAAAAAAAAAAAGCAACAACATTGCGTATGTACGAGTATGTATTGTAGCCAAAATAGCCGAAAGCACAAAACAAGTTAACAGCAGGCTGGCCCCTATGAATGTATTCGAATATTTATCAGGGGGCAACCTCGAGTTTGTCTATGAAATATTTTTATTCTATTTTTTGAAAATGGAATTACATTTTCTATTTAGATGTATTTTTTACAACACAACAAATGATCAATACTTTTTTATATCACGACCAAGGGCAACAGCGAACACACTTAAAACACTTGGAAAATATCTTAATTTATTTAACAAAACAACAACAAAAGCACACTTTTATTTATATTTATTTGGAATTTCTTTTAATTTTTTTCTAGTGTGTCATTAGAAGTGATAATGAACTTATGTAGTCCGTTTGACGTTCTACATTATATTTTTTAAGTTTTTTTTCTGTATTTGCTTTTAAATAGTGTATTTATTTTTATTGGATTCTTTTTTGTTTTATTTCTTATTACATGTTTGATTATATTATATTAACGTGGTCGTCCGCACCTTGCTTTGTCCGTATCTATGCGTCACTCACGATTGGTATAAGGCACTTGAGTGTGAATTGAATAAAATTGGAAATGTAGTTAGTGGTCGTTTTGTTGTACGGCCACTAACTTGTCTGTATTGGCCAAGTTGTATGTCATTAAAAAATGCTAAAGAGCAACAAACTGAATGTAAAGAGAGCAAATAAATAACGCCTCAGCGTTGTCAAACAAAAACATTTCAAAAAGTTATAGTGCTTTTGAAAATAATTCTTTATATTATTTTTGCAGTTTTGTTGAACCATTTTATTAATAAAATAAATATGTCGGTGTTGTAAAGTTCCAGAAACTAATGATCATCTTATTTTTAAATGTCCAGTGTTTGATCAATTGAGACCTAATTATAAATTTTTTGATGATTTTGATGATCTGAGGGATCTTTTGAGGTCGAAGGATTTTGACGTATATGGTAGTTTGTATTCCTTTATAAAGGAGGCGGGGATAACACTTTGAAAGTCTTTTTTAATGAGGATTTTATCAATCAACAATTTTTATCAATTAACAATTTTTCTACAATTATTTTTTTTTGTCAAATTATGTGACATTTTCTTCATCAATCAACTTTTAATTAATATCAATCAACAATTTATTATTATCTTCAAACAACTATTAATTTTTATCATCAATCAACAATTCATTTTATCAACTCTCTAACTTTCTCATCCCTGGAGTGATACCCTGGAAATATAGGTTCTTAGGCCTGTCCAACCTGGAGACCTAAACTGTGTTTGGAGTCGAATTATATTATAAAAAAATAACTATTTATTTAGATGTAAGCAATTCATTTACACTACAAGAAGAGTCCTCACTTTCGGCAATCCAAAACGAATTATTTTATTACAAATATGTAGTTTTTAATTGTAATCGAATTCAAATAGGAGTTAGTTGTAAAATACATATGTAAATTCTCCTCTGCGATGGTTAGTCATCGTGATGCAGAGGCTTAATAACCCTGCCAAACGAGCTGCAACCAGAAGGCACTCCGCCTTCAGATTCATTGAGGTTTTGGGTCATAAAAAACTCGAAGATCTCATCCCGGAGCAAATTACTTCTTAACTGGGCTAAAGCCCATGTATCTGATCTGCTAAAGGCTCCTCCCTCTAAATCAGCCCAAACGGTAACGTTCATAGGAAGAAACGACAGTCAAAATCCAGCAACCAGAACCAACTCTGATCAGGAGGACGTCACGTCTCTGTTGTAAAGATGGAAGATCTTCATTCCATCTTATTACAGTGATGAAGACACGGTAACAGCCTCTTGGAAAACCAGGGAAGGCGAAGTAATTTGGCTGATCTCTAGATACATGGCATACGGTATGAGATCAATGGTAAACTAACTCGCACCACGTAGCAGTGACACCAATCTTAGAGGCGAGACTCTTTTCAATTTCTATTCTTCAATCACAGATTTCTGCCATAAATCGTGTTGCTAATTGGCTGAGGCATTATCGAATATCTGGGAATATATGAATGTATATTTACTGACAGAAAAGCGGCCGTAAAAAGCATAGCTGGTGTCTTATCGACGGCTAGGTTAGGTGTCTCTAAATGAGATGGAAAATTCTAGGATAACTCTAATATGGGTCCCTGCACATAGAACAGTACAGGGCAACTATATTTCTGATGAATTGGCGGCCAAAAGATATTACCATTACAAAGTGGTCGAATGAGACCACTTGTTCTATTGCGATGTCCATTTGGCCCGTGTTTGATGAGGGAATGACGAATTCATTGTTTAGCTTTCATCGTGACCAAATAAGGTTTATTGTCTCTGTATCTACAGGCCAATGTACTTTTGGAGCACACGCCAGAAGACTATGTTTGACAATGATTAATGTAGGAGCTGTCATAACAATTACTAATCTTTTCTGTCAATGCGACCCTATCAATAATGAGAGAGCGTGTACTTGGGGCACATTACCTATCAAACTATCAATCATAGCCATCAATGATGAATCTAAAACACATCTATACCTTCGCCAAGGAATCTGGATGGTTTAAAATGGAAACAACCAGTGCTGAGTGATCGAACAGTTGTTTACCAAAAAGGTAATACAATGGGATCAACTTAAAGAAGCCAAGTGAGCTGTTCCTGAGAACGGCTGCCCATGGAACCTAAGCTAACCATGTAAATTCTCAGATAATAGCACATAATAGTACAACGAATCTCATAAAATTTAAATGGATTTTGTTTTACAAAATCTTTTTTTGATTTTGCTTTTTATTTCAAATCTTATTAAAAACTAATAAAGCAAACTATATTCTGATTGAATTCTCATTAAAATTACATACATAAAGCTATGTGTCCACGATCGTCAAATATTACAACGTTGTCATATCTTGCAATGTGCTAGCAATGTACTGACATTGAAAAATTTTTTAGCAAAAGGGAAATTGTCAGTTTAGACAGACGACTGTAAGAAAACTAACAATTTCATTTGCACACAATTGTCACACAATGAATTTATCTGTCAACCGAAATTGTCAGTTCACACGGTTGTCAGATTTTTGTGTGGCATTGTCAAATTCGTTTTGCAGCTCCGTGTGTGTTTAAAAATTTTAAATATTGTCATAGAACAAAAAAGAGCAATTGGAACCATTTTATCTGCATATGTCCTGTACTGACATTGAAAAATTGTTAGCAAAAAGTAACTTGTCAATGCTTTTTCTTACAACGTTGGAAGACAAAAATTTTAAATTTACACGGTTGTTACACATTTTCTGAAAATGTTTCTGACAATGTTGTAAGATCTGACAACCGTGTATCTGTACCTTACATCCATCCCTAAATACCAACGGAAAGCGGAACGTATTTTTACGCTGAGCATTAGCGCTGATACCCCATCCTTAAACAAAAGCGTCAACGTTATGTCAAAACGATAAAAACAGAGTTATCAACAAATAAATAAAACGACCCTGTTTATTGTAACAGCTGGACATTGTTGTTTCATTTCTCTTTTTTTGTTTTGTTTTCTTTTGCACTAACTTCACTGTGAAACGCCTTGTCAAAATCAGATTTTCCAATAGCAAAGCGTTGCCGCCGCGTTGTTTCGGTATGCTCCATACAAAATGTATGAGCATGAGAAATATTGACATTTAAAAAACGCTTTCCATCGGTATTTAGGGAGGGCTGTTATATGGCCTTATAGAGGTAAAATTATCTTTTCTAACGTTTTTTGGCGCACATTTACACAGAGTTTATTACAAATAATTGGCATCACTTGAAGATAATTTTATTAAGAGTGCAAATGATATTGTATGTACTCTTTCGGCCAAATAAATAAAATTAATCAACCATATTTCATCAATAATTTTATTATTTTTATTATTTGTTGATTTCAGAAGCACCACTAAGCAAAAAATGTCATTGGAAAGACAATAAAGTGTTTATTTTGATAATATTGAAAAAATAATTTAATACTGTTATTAATAAAAAATATTTAAAAAATACTATCTCAACGTATTTTTTAATCAAATTTTATATAGCATTCGTCTGTCTGCTACTCAACTAGAATGAACAAAACGTATTTTTTTTTTAATTTGTACAAGCCAGTCAGCTGCAGTGTCAATAAGAAAATTTACAACTAAACCCCACCAGCTGCTCCTAAAATAATTTTTTTATATTTTTTATTCTTCCACTTAAAAACAACAACAAAGAACTCAGCTTACACGCACACACCCAATCATACCAAATAATTGCAAAAGTCACTTTGTGTGAGTACACAACAAAAAATTCACTTGCCAATTTGATTCTTTTCTCTCATTTTTTGTAAAGGTATTTTTTGTCTGCACTTGATTTTTTCATTTTTCTCACTTGCGTTATTTGTTATTAAATTTGGGAGAAAATATTAACTATTTGTTATATTCTTAAAACATGCATCTACGCTTGTTATTTTCGTATATTTATTTAATATTTTGTTAGTTTTATTCATTAAATAAATTCAAGAAAACACCCACCATAAATTTGCAACTATTTTTTGTTTTGTGCCACAGACGGACGACTGACTACCAGCGTTGTCACTCTAATTTGTAAAAAGCGCTTATTTATCCCAAAAATCACTATAATTGTGAATCATCCTATCTGGTAACACTTGTTTATTTGACAAAAGCTGAGTTGAACATTAAAGTACTTTTTATTTAAATCAGTGTTAAGAGAATTAATTATTCCCCCTTTCAGTCTTTTTCCTATGAATATATTTATTTTCTAATTACAAGGTAAGTTGGGAAAAATTTGCATAAAAGAAAAAAACATAATAAGAGAGGCAAGTTGTTGAGATATTAGTGCAGAGAAAAATCTTGCTATTATCTTCCTTAATTTTTCACTACAAAAACTCGAAAAATTCGAAACACAACTTTTAACCTTTCGGTAAAGTAGACTTTAGTCTGTGAAGTAGACGTCATGAACCGTTGTAGCAATATATATGTTTATATTTTTTGGTTGTAGCTTATATACATTCTTTGTAGCAGTGATGGAAAATGGGTTTTTATTTTTCGTACCAAGTATATAAATAAAATGTAGCTTTAAGACCTCCATTGTACCATTTTTAATATTTGTTAAATAATCATAAAACTTTACCTGACATTTACTTTATCGAAAATTAGCAACATTATTGCGTTAATTGTCGCGATTATCTAAAAATATTCTTATTTATGAAGTATCGAGTCATTTGCGAAAAGCTAACCTTGGTAAATATATATATTTTCAAAATAACTAGAATTATTATTGTAAGAATAAAAGAAATAGAAGAGTTAACTTCTAACGATTTTAAAATCGTGATTAACTACATTTAGGCTTTAGTTTTTGAATTCAGCCTCAAAATCATTTAATGTAGATGAATATGTCAAAGGCTAATATTGTTCGATAATTCAACCAAAAATTTATTGTAATAAGCATCTTATGGATGCATATTTAAAGATCAACTTGATATCAGGTCCAAAATGTTCATGAAATTTAATATAGAAAAAGCAAAACGAAAAATTTTTTCGGAATGAAACCAATTGTTCGTGTTACTTTTTCTTTAGAAGCAAAATACGGAAATAATTCCACTTCCGAACGGAATTAAATTCTGTGACATGGCTGATATATATTTGTTTCATCTGAAAACAGTATTTTGAAATTGTATCATATGACTCGTGGTAGTACCATGGTACCAACTGTGTTTAAAATGTATCAAAAAAAAGTACAATTGTACCATGTCTGCTTTGTAGTGAGTATTTAAATGGTTCTCAGCGTTGTCAACTTTGAAATTTCAAAACGCACCAACATGGAGAATAAAACGCGCCATTTGAAAAGAATCGCACCAAATTTAGATTTTCTTTCTTATTTAATAAAAGTTTATTGAAAATTTTATTTTTATATTTTTGTATTTTTATATAGAACCCCTGAAGATGGTTCAAAGACCGAAATATTGGGAATAAAATAAAATAGAAAACGAAAAAAAAATTTTAAAACAAAATATTTTTATATTTTTCATTTAAAAATTTGTTACCTTATGACCTTATGCCGAACAAAATTTACAAACAACAAAACTAAAGGTCAACAATTTACAACTTTATATTTATTGAAAAATTTCACATAAAAAATATAATATTAATAACAGTCTTCAACAGTTCATTCAGTGTTTTTATTTTTTACCCGGGGTTACACATGCAAGTAACAGTTCGAAAAACTCAATACACTCAAATTTTTTCACTTGCAGAGCTAGTCGAGTTTTTCGAATAAGTTTACGTATATAATACGTACACAGCACTCGCATGCAAGTACTTGCATGTGTAAAGAAAGGCAGGTTAACTTTTTAAAAAAGTACTCTGTTCAAAATGTTGGAAAATGTTGAGCAACATTAATTAATCGAAAATAAATAAAAGTTAAAAATATTTACAACTCTTTGTTGAATCGAAATCGTTAAATAAAAATGAATAAACAAATATTACTGGCCGCATGTGCAGCAGCACAACAAGTATTGTTGCGACAGAAGAGCTTTTAGATGACAGACAGTCAACTGTTATTAAAAATTCCACGTGAAACAATTGCCACTTTAATTATTTCGCTGTGAAAAAATAATATTGCCAGATACATTTCATATGTTTTTCACAAAATGAACTTCTGCAACATCTTTTCATGAAAATTTCATGTGATTTTTTTTAACATGTATTTTGACATGAAATTTTGAACAGATTATAGGCTTAATAGTAAAAATATATGCTATTCGGAATTGAAAAAATTGGTAACAAGCATAATATTACTTGGATCACCTGTTTGATTTTTTGGCAACAGGTTGACTCAAATATTTTTTTTTGGCATCCTTAAGTTATGCTGTAGAAACTTTCTTTAAAAAAACACATTGCCTACTGACAATTTTCTACTGTAATTAACGACAACTCTGTTTTTGAGACACATTTAACGCCGTTAAATTTTAGTACGTCTTTGATCTAAAAATTATTAACACGTGTAGTACCGAGTATAAACAAATTATTTCATATAAAAGTGAAATATTGAAAGTCAGGCTTGTGAAGTAGTTATATATTATAATTTCATAAAATGCACGATAATACTCCACCTAGACCTGCAGACATTGAAGATGATTTTGAAGAAGTTTATGATGAAAATGACGGACCTCCACCGGAAGACGATGATGATTTAGAAATGGAAGAAATAACTTTAGAAGAACTGGAGTCTCGCTTTGAAGCCGGTGCTTACGATGATTCCGATGATGAAAATCGCAAATCCCCCTTGCAGGATGACTCCATTTTTACGTTTCAACAACACTCCGCACCAGTATTTGCTTGTGCTTTGAACCCTCAAAATAATTTATGTGCCACTGGGGGAGAAGATGATAAAGTATACGTATGGAACAGAAACAACGGCGAAGTTATACATGAAATTACCGACCACAAAGATACCATAACGGAAGTACATTTTAATCATGATGGCACATACTTAGCTACCGGAGATATGGCTGGTGAGATTCTTTTGCACAAACTGCAAGAATCTAGTAGTGGAGAAAATTCAGAAAAAGAAGATGGCGTTGGTCTAACAATGCGTAAAGTATGGGAATACTCAATGGGAGATATGTCTTGGATGCGTTGGCATAAAGGTGCAAATGTTTTAATAGCTGGCAGTGAAGATGGTGAAATATATGTCTTCCGCTTGCCGGCAGGAGATTGTAAAATTTTGCCTGGACAAGGGGTACGTTGCGAGTCTGGAGAAATTACAGGTGATGGGAAGAAGCTGTTTGCCTCCTACAACAATGGTACCTTTAAGTTATGGGACATAAAAACGGCAGCTGTTTTAATGGAAGTAGACGAACAAAATCCAATGGTTCATCAAGAGGGATCAACTACAGTTGCATGCGACAAAGAATCTCCTTTGTACATGTCTGGCGATGATAACGGTATGAATGGTGTAACAGTTTTTTGCTTTGTTATTTTTATTACCTACAACACTATAGTGGGAGGGTATATTGGATTAGCGCTGATGTTTGCAACGCCAATAAATATTGGTCCAACACACACATTAAAGTATACCGATCGACTTAGAATCACTTCTAAAGTCGATTTAACGATGTCCGTCCATCTGGCTGGCTGCCCATGTAAAGCTTGTGCGCAGAGTACAGGTCGCAATTTTAAAGATATTCCGGTAGAATTTGGTATATGATAATTTTTCAGCCCAAGGACGAATGGGATTGAAACTAGTGGTAATCGGTCCATTATTTCACCTAGCTCTCATACAAATATCCTCCCGAAATAAGGGTTTAACGATCATAAGTATTTGAATTATTCAAGTATCCACACAAATGAGTGGTAAATGAAGCCAAATCTCATCTCATTTTGTGCAGATTAGTCCATACTTGATCATAGCTCCCATATAAGGCTCACTTCCAATAATCACTTTAAAGAGCACAATTCTCTTAAAAATGTGGGTATACAATTAATATTTAACACAAATATGTCATATATTTACAAATAATATGATGCAGTTTTATGAAGATCGGTCCATAATTAGGCGTAGCTACCATATAAGGCCCACTTCCTTATACAAATAATATGATACAATTTTATGACAATCGGTCCATAATTAGCCGTAGCTTTCATATTAGTTTTACTTCCGAAAGTCATTTTAATGACCATAAATCTCTTAGAAATTTTAGTATCTAAATAAAATTCAACACATTTCCATAATCCCATTATGGACAAATTCATCTGAATATTTTGTTGATATAGACCTTCACTTGAATACTTGAACATATGTATGTACCTATTTGCCTTTAAATCGATAACGATATTTATAAGAGTTATTTTATTTTTCAAATCCCTTATATTGGAGCTATTATATGGGACGACTTTCAACTTTACTTGTTCGTCTATGATACTAATACCCCGATTTGCGTCGACCCGATTTGCGTTGATTCGATTTGCGTCATCAAAAAAAAGTTGCGTGGCTTCGAATTGCGTTGATTCGATTTGCGTCATCAAAAAAAGTTGCGTGGCTTCAAATTGCGTCGTTAATATTTCGTTTTGCGTCGTTTTCTATTACATTTTGTGCATAGAAAGAGGATTTCCCTTTTTACTTGTTTTGGTCAAACACAAATACATATACAGTGGCCGACAAAAGTCTACATACGACCACAATATTGGACATATTATGAGAACATTAGTTTGGAATAAAAAAATAATGATGCAGTTTTGTTTGTAATCTATTTTTATTGATATGTCCCAAAAAAATTGTTATTGTAATGTAAACTTTAAAAATTATTCATAATAAACAAACAAAAACCATTGACAAAAGTCTACATACGACCAGCATGTATGGGATTTTGTTGTTGAATTCAAACGGTAAAATGCCGTTATTTATTTTTTACTTTTTTTGTTGTGTTAAGGGGTTTCTTAAAATATTATTCAGTTCAAGTTTAGGCGGATAAATAAATCTTTAATAGAAATAATGGCTTCTTGAAAAGAAATATCAATTGATGTCCGTAATTTTGTTGTAAAGTGCAGAAATTAGGAAAAATATTTTGATGAAATGTCAAAGCTTTTTAATTTAAGTAAGTCTACGGTTCAGACAATAGTCAGTAACTTTAAAAAGACTGGTACAGTAGAAAACAAACCACGTGTAGGTCGCCCAAAGAAACTTAGTCGTAGAGACGTTAGCTTCATTTTAAAAGAAGTGGGCAAAAATCCCAAAGTAAATGCCACAAAATTAGCCGAAGATATCGCTGCATGATCTAAATTAATTGTACATCCAAGAACTTTAAATAATAATGGTTACCATAGCCGATCTACTCGCAAAAACCTCTCATAAGCGAAAAAAATCGCAAAGTTCGTTTGGAATTTGCACAAAACCATATTCAGAAGGACAAGGATTTCTGGAAGAGAGTTTTGTTCACTCATGAATCTAAATATAACATATTTGGAAGTGATGGGAGAGATAAAGTTTGGCGAGAGATAAAGTTTGGAGCCGAAGAACTTAGTTGCTACTGTTAAGTATGGTGGAGGCAGCGTGATGGTTTGGGGTGCTTTCACTACTTCTGGAGTAGGAAAGTTAGTGTTTATTGAGGGTAATATGGATCGCTATCTGTACGAAGCCATTTTGGAACAAAATTTGAAACCCTCGGTTGATATTTTAAATCTTGGTCAGAGTTAGATTTTCCAGCAAGATAACGATCCGAAGCACACGTCTCAGATTGTCAAAGATTAACTGCTCTACCATGCCCCACGACAGTTGTACACACCATCTCAAAGGCCGGACTTAAATGTTATTGAGCACGTGTGGGATATTCTACAACGAAAAATTCGCAAAACTCCTATTACTAGTGCCCCAATGCTTAAAGAGAAGCTTCAATGCTAAACATAACATCCGCAGAACTCGACAATTTAGTTGCTTCGATGCCCAGACTCTTACAAGCTGTTATAGATGCCCATGGTGGTCCAACGTATGTAAACTTTTGTCATTAAATTTTTTTAGTTTTTTGTGAATAAAAGTTTAAGTTTATAATAAAATTAGATTTTTTTTGTGTTATATTATTAAAAATACATCTGAAACAAAACTGTATTATTACTTTTCTTCGTTATGGTTTCAAAATGCCCAAATTGCAAAAATATGGGTCGTATGTAGACTTTTGTCGGCCACTGTATGTTTATGTTGATTTTTTACATGTATGAATTGGCTTTAATTTATTTTTTTACTTTACGTTATCTTTTTGTTGCAATAAATTTTAAAAAATATACCTATGTATACATTTATTTATAGTAAAAATTTTCAACTTTTCTAAAAATTTTCTTCTGGAACGAATTAACGAAAAATCCATACAAATATATGGAGAAAAGTAATTCGATTTGCGTTGTTTCGCATTGCGTCCCGTTTGGTCGGTCCCAATTAACGACGCAATTCGGGGTATTAGTGTATTTATTATTTGCATTCTATTGAAGAAAATAGCAAAAAAAAATCCAAAAATTATCGAGGTTGTCTGAAATTTTTGTCTAAATTTTTTGATCCTTCTAGACTGATTTCGTCCAAACATTTCGGTAAAACAAAGAATGTTTGGGGAAAAAATCATTACTTTAATGCAGACTGATCTTCTTAAAATTTTAAGGAAGATTGAGTATATTTTTATAGTTTATTTGGCTTCATTTGAAACCACATGTCATTATTTTAGAAATATTGTACAACAAGGAAAACGAGTTTTCTCATAATGCTTAATTTTTACTAACCCTAAATGTAGCTGTCCAACTTTAGTATATAGAAAAAAATAATACCCGAATTTTTGCTGAAAATGTTTCCTAGGCAAATATGATTTTCAATATAAATAACTATTAATATAATACTAGAGAGCAATCATAAATGTTTACATTAGTATTATTAGTGAGAAAAAGTTTATTAATGCTTAAAAAATTAAAGATGTGCTGAGTTAGAGAACTGAAAACTATATCGCTGAAAATTTCTACTCATGCTAAAATATGAACATTCGCAGATTACAACAACATTATGCGAAAGTTTGTATTTTTGTAAAAATCGGTGATTCTAACGATATTTTAGATAAACAAATTTCTCAACAATGTTTTACCTTATAAACAGGAAAAAGGATGTCTGGCTCATCGTACTTCTTTTTAAATACTTCCAAAATCAATCAAAATGTGCTAATTATTTTTTATTCTGTATATTTGTAGGTAAAATAATCTTTAGTACACCCAATGGTCCAGTTGGTTTGGTTGAGGCAAATGGTGCCGTCGAATGTTTAGCATTTTCTCCATCGGCCGACTTTAGAATGGCAGCCAGTGGTACCTTGCATGGCCAAGTTGCTATATGGGATCATTCCAAATTAAGTTTACGTACCGAATGTGAACACGCCGATGATGGCATTACAAAGTAAGGAAAACAAAATTTAAAACAAACAAAACGTCATCTAATAAATTACATTCATTTCCTTTTAGAATTCAATGGATTAGTGATTTTACTGTTCTAGTTTCAACTTTGCAGGGCAATATTATTGCTTATGATGCTCGTACTGGTCAACGAAAATTTGCCTTATCTGGACATTTGGCGGAAGTGTATTCATTTTGTTTTGACCGCAAGGAAAGTTTATTACTAACAGTATCCGAAGACAATTCAGCCAAAATATTTAAAGTTCCCGAGTTAGGTGATTAATTGAAGAGAAGATCGTCAGAGACAGAATTGACGTGACGGTTAAGTTTAAGCTATTATGTTTTTATTTTTACTTCTATTATTCTTTTGTATTTGATGAAATACAACTACAAACGTGATTAAATAGTTAAAATTCTATCCTACCTTCACATATAAATTATTTAATTTCTTTCAATATGACTTTTAAATTGTTGGTAAGTCTTTTTATATTTAATTACTTACAAATATCTGGAACTTAACCTAATAAGCAACCACATATGATATACGAGCACAACATAAATGGATTAAACGGTCAAAAATATGTAGTAAAAAATTATTTTAAAAATGCATGAATATATTTGAAGAGCTGTAGCAAATCTCTATACTGTTCGGTATAAGTTTGTGCAAAAGTTCGAAGTTTCGCTAGAACTAAAACCGGTGACGTGCCTTACTCTATTATACATATCGAGCCCTTTGCACGAAAAATATGTAAGCGCCATGATTTTCGATTTTCGTTTTTTTTTATTGAAAACGAACATTTACTATCTCCCGCATCATATCTCAAAATTTCACATCTGAAAAATGTACCGTTACTAATATACAGCAAAAACAACTTTGATGTAAGTGCATATGAGTCATTCCATGTCAGACCGAACGATTTTTGCTAAAAATTGACTTTGATGTCGCCGAAGTCTTGCAAAATTTTAGCACGTACTCTTCATTAAAAAATATTTTACACGTATTTCCAGAAAAAAAAAATACATTTTTTTTCAACAAGTTATGTGCATTTGAAAATCGTCAAAATCATAAAAAACTTCCGGCATTACAACTTTTGAACTAATATTTCGTAAAAACTTGTGGATGGATTTTAAAGACCAATGCCTTATTTTAAAGGTATTTGAACCTCCTTTTTAAAAATTATTATTTAAATTTTTTTTATATTTTTTTTTATTTTTAAAATTTGCTTTTTTTATTTATTTTCTGTTTTCCACCACCTTCGAACAAGTCAAAAAATCTAAAAAAATATTTTCATAGAGCTCAATATAACCTTAATATTCCCTGTAAATTTCAGAATGGAAGTCGAATGAATTCTATTTTTTTCCGATTTGTTTCCATTGTAGTACCATAAAAATTACATTTTCAATTTGATTTTTTTTAATAATGAAATAAAATAAATTTAAAGCAAACACAGGAGATTATTTTTATACTTTTAACAGCTTTTAAATAACAGTTTTTATTTTATTTTTTTTATACATTACTAAATATAAATAAGCAGTTTTAATTTTTATATACATTTTTTATAGAAGATTCAGTTGCAAATGATGTAGTATGAACTTTAATTTGTCTCTCATGGTAGGGAATAAACGCATGGTAGCCTAAAGTACCTGGTATCATTTTTGCTTTACTAAACCGTTCTTTAAGTTTTTTATTGTGCTCATTATATTGTTCTATATTAAAAAATTCACTATTTATGTTTTTATCATTTTGTTCAACCCATTGATAAAAAGTAGCCGGGGTATTTATTGGATTGTCAATATTTGTCAAACTAGCTCGTGCTGTTAATCTTTTAGTTGTTCCTCCAAGCCCATCACAAGAGCCCTTTCCGTGCGAAGTTGCAAAGAAGTGCCATTCTGCTTTTACAGCGAAATCATCTTCGTGAAATGCAAGGTTGACAAAATTTTTCTTGTTTTTATATTGAGCACTTGCTCCATCTGAGAAGTAAAAATTTTTTTTTTAAGGAACTCAATCTTTCTTTACATTGATTTTTTTGATTTTTTTTATACATAAAAATTGTAACGGCACATAGAAAAAGGAAAACAAAGCATGCTCTAGAAAAATTTGAATTTTTCAGCGAGTGTTTTTATAATGTTCACATGCAAAATGTAATTTTTCATGGTACTACAATGGAAAAAATCGGAAAAAAAATCTAAAATTTACAGGGAATATTAAGGTTATATTGAGCTTTAAGAAAATATTTTTTGATTGTTTTTTATGTGCTATGTAGACCTTTTATATTGTTAAAAATCTTTCTATTTTATTAGTTCGGCTTGAGGTCCTTTTTATTAAAAATATAAAAACTCTTGTTCGTTTTTAATTTTTATTATATTTTATTTATTTCCAATATTTCGACCAACTTTGTTGATCATCTTCAGGGAAGAAATATAATCTAAAAAACATAATTATTATTGTAACAATTTTCTTAAAAATTATAATAACAAACAATTTACTTAGTGTTTAATACAGTGTTGTCCGATGTTAATATCTTAAGTTTACTTCACTGACTGTTAGCTTTTTTGTTTATTATTATTTTTGTATTTGTTTATTGTATGTCTATATATGTGAGCGCAATTATCAGTGTCTGTTTTGTAGTTCATTCTCTTTTCAATTGGAGTATTAATTATATGTAACATCTCTTGCATATATCGTTTACTAGTATTATTCTCCTCTACAATTACTCTTACATTATTAAAGTTTGGTCGATGTCCAGTTGTTGCACAATGGGCAGCAAGTGCTGTTTTTTGTGAAAGAGGTTTGTCATTTGATCTTAGGTCCGATTTATGTGATGACAATCTAGTTTTTAATTTTGTCTTCGTTGTACCTACGTATATTTTTGGACATATATCAGTATCGTCGCCGTCACATTTAATTTGGTATACTAGATTTGATTTTTCTAGTTTGTCCAATTTAGATTTCATGTTGTTGAATAATTTTGCTGTCGTATTACCCGTTTTCATTGCTAATATGTATTTTTCCTTGTCATATATATCAGAGTACTTCATCCTTTCTGATAATCCAGGTATATATTCAACAGATTTGTAAATTTTTGGTGGTTTCGTTTCTATCGAATTGTCAGATTTTTTCTTATTTAATGTATATTTCATCAAATTGTCTATTGTTATATATGGAAAGTCATTCTTGTGTAAAATATGTCTAATTATTCTCTTATTTTCCTCGTGAAATTCAGTATTGCTCGTACTTAGAACTCTGGTGATAAAGTTTGTAGCAGTGTTGATTATTATTCTTCTGGGATGTTTTGAATAATAATTAATAAGTCTGCCAGAAGATATAGGTTTTTGGTACCAGTTTATCTTAATTATATTACCATCCCTGATGACTAGGGAATCTAAATATGGTAATTTGTTATCCATTTCTCTCTCTAATGTAAACTGTATATGTCTGTTAAATGAGTTCAATGTCTTTAAGGTATTCTCAACTTGATTCGTTTTTAAAATTCCAAATAGGTCGTCAACATATTTCGTCATCATTCTCGGTCTCATATCCATTTTATTAAGAGCTGTGTCCAATAATTCTTCCATAACGATGTCTGCAATAATTGGAGAAATGGGAGATCCCATTGGCATACCTTTATTTTGTGTGTAGAAATTGTCCTTAAATTTGAAATATCTACAATCCATTATGCAGAACTTTAAAATGTCCAAAAACAAATCTTTAGGTATTTTGGTATGTTCTTCTAACATAAACCATTTTTTCTCAATAATCTGAACAGCTAGGTTAACGGGAATGCTGGGAAATAGTGAAATCACATCAAATGATACTAGTATTTCATCGCTGTCTATTAATGTATTATCCATCTTATTTTTAAATTGTATCACGTCTTTTACATTGTATGTAGAATTGTTTGTCAAGTTCTTTAAAATGTCAATTATATATTTGCTTAGTCCGTAAGATGGTGAGTTAATCGATGAGCATATTGGTCGTAATGGCATGTCGTCTTTATGAATTTTTGGAAGACCATATATCCTTGGGGGTATCGCAATTCTGGTTGTCAGTTTATTTTTGTCAGATATGGTAATTAAATTTAAATTATATAGTCTGTCAACAATAATATTGTTCTTGTTCTGCAAACTTAACGTAGGATTTTTCTTTAATCGTCTATATGTACACATATCTTTAAGAATGTCTTTCATTTTTGTTTCGTAGTCCTTTTTCATCATTGCCACAGTTTTATTTCCCTTATCTGCGTTCGTAATTATTATGTCTTCATTTTCCACCAAAAATTTCTTCGTTCGTCCCACTGTGGTTAATATGAATTTGTCTCTTACACTTGGCTTTGATTTCTTCATGTGGTCATCTATTAATGTTACAAATTTGGTTCTCGATATTTCTTGTTGTTCTTTATTCTCAATCGTCTGTATACATTGTTCTCCATCGGTTATACATTTGAATAATGGGAATGTTTCTCTTTCATTCGGTAATGCAAATTTTGAGCCAAGTGACAATAACCATTGTATGTTAGTCGGGATTATTTTCTCTGTTTTGTTCACAAACCACTCATTATTGTATTGCATTCCAATTCTCTTTGTATCATTTTTCAATCTCTCATATTTATGCATAAGTCTATTATCGTTGTTGTTCTTAAGATTATTGTAAATGGTCTTCTCACTCATTATTAATAAATCATAGTCCTGTCTATTTAGCTTTTTTATAATGTTTTCTCCTAATTTCTTTATCCTTTTCGTGTTGTTATATATTTGTTTATGTTTTTGTTGTATTAGTAATTTCAAAATAATATTGTGAAAATTATATATGTGTTTTTGTAAAGTTTTCTCCAAAAATCCAGATATATTATTATTATACACAAAAATGCTTCGTATGTTTGTTGTAGCTTTCTCGATAAATCCTGGAATTAATCCACTTTGTCTGCATCTTATAAGAAAAGTGGTGGCTGATTTCAAGTTGGCCAATTGTTTGTTATGTTTCGAAAATGTTCTTATTATATTGTTTGTGTTTTTGTCATATTTTTGTCTGATATTCTTGTACAGCGTCATGTTGATACTGCTACGGCGTGCCTCCCGTGTATGTATGATTGTTTTTTATGTGCTATGTAGACCTTTTATATTGTTAAAAATCTTTCTATTTTATTAGTTCGGCTTGAGGTCCTTTTTATTAAAAATATAAAAACTCTTGTTCGTTTTTAATTTTTATTATATTTTATTTATTTCCAATATTTCGACCAACTTTGTTGATCATCTTCAGGGAAGAAATATAATCTAAAAAACATAATTATTATTGTAACAATTTTCTTAAAAATTATAATAACAAACAATTTACTTAGTGTTTAATACAGTGTTGTCCGATGTTAATATCTTAAGTTTACTTCACTGACTGTTAGCTTTTTTGTTTATTATTATTTTTGTATTTGTTTATTGTATGTCTATATATGTGAGCGCAATTATCAGTGTCTGTTTTGTAGTTCATTCTCTTTTCAATTGGAGTATTAATTATATGTAACATCTCTTGCATATATCGTTTACTAGTATTATTCTCCTCTACAATTACTCTTACATTATTAAAGTTTGGTCGATGTCCAGTTGTTGCACAATGGGCAGCAAGTGCTGTTTTTTGTGAAAGAGGTTTGTCATTTGATCTTAGGTCCGATTTATGTGATGACAATCTAGTTTTTAATTTTGTCTTCGTTGTACCTACGTATATTTTTGGACATATATCAGTATCGTCGCCGTCACATTTAATTTGGTATACTAGATTTGATTTTTCTAGTTTGTCCAATTTAGATTTCATGTTGTTGAATAATTTTGCTGTCGTATTACCCGTTTTCATTGCTAATATGTATTTTTCCTTGTCATATATATCAGAGTACTTCATCCTTTCTGATAATCCAGGTATATATTCAACAGATTTGTAAATTTTTGGTGGTTTCGTTTCTATCGAATTGTCAGATTTTTTCTTATTTAATGTATATTTCATCAAATTGTCTATTGTTATATATGGAAAGTCATTCTTGTGTAAAATATGTCTAATTATTCTCTTATTTTCCTCGTGAAATTCAGTATTGCTCGTACTTAGAACTCTGGTGATAAAGTTTGTAGCAGTGTTGATTATTATTCTTCTGGGATGTTTTGAATAATAATTAATAAGTCTGCCAGAAGATATAGGTTTTTGGTACCAGTTTATCTTAATTATATTACCATCCCTGATGACTAGGGAATCTAAATATGGTAATTTGTTATCCATTTCTCTCTCTAATGTAAACTGTATATGTCTGTTAAATGAGTTCAATGTCTTTAAGGTATTCTCAACTTGATTCGTTTTTAAAATTCCAAATAGGTCGTCAACATATTTCGTCATCATTCTCGGTCTCATATCCATTTTATTAAGAGCTGTGTCCAATAATTCTTCCATAACGATGTCTGCAATAATTGGAGAAATGGGAGATCCCATTGGCATACCTTTATTTTGTGTGTAGAAATTGTCCTTAAATTTGAAATATCTACAATCCATTATGCAGAACTTTAAAATGTCCAAAAACAAATCTTTAGGTATTTTGGTATGTTCTTCTAACATAAACCATTTTTTCTCAATAATCTGAACAGCTAGGTTAACGGGAATGCTGGGAAATAGTGAAATCACATCAAATGATACTAGTATTTCATCGCTGTCTATTAATGTATTATCCATCTTATTTTTAAATTGTATCACGTCTTTTACATTGTATGTAGAATTGTTTGTCAAGTTCTTTAAAATGTCAATTATATATTTGCTTAGTCCGTAAGATGGTGAGTTAATCGATGAGCATATTGGTCGTAATGGCATGTCGTCTTTATGAATTTTTGGAAGACCATATATCCTTGGGGGTATCGCAATTCTGGTTGTCAGTTTATTTTTGTCAGATATGGTAATTAAATTTAAATTATATAGTCTGTCAACAATAATATTGTTCTTGTTCTGCAAACTTAACGTAGGATTTTTCTTTAATCGTCTATATGTACACATATCTTTAAGAATGTCTTTCATTTTTGTTTCGTAGTCCTTTTTCATCATTGCCACAGTTTTATTTCCCTTATCTGCGTTCGTAATTATTATGTCTTCATTTTCCACCAAAAATTTCTTCGTTCGTCCCACTGTGGTTAATATGAATTTGTCTCTTACACTTGGCTTTGATTTCTTCATGTGGTCATCTATTAATGTTACAAATTTGGTTCTCGATATTTCTTGTTGTTCTTTATTCTCAATCGTCTGTATACATTGTTCTCCATCGGTTATACATTTGAATAATGGGAATGTTTCTCTTTCATTCGGTAATGCAAATTTTGAGCCAAGTGACAATAACCATTGTATGTTAGTCGGGATTATTTTCTCTGTTTTGTTCACAAACCACTCATTATTGTATTGCATTCCAATTCTCTTTGTATCATTTTTCAATCTCTCATATTTATGCATAAGTCTATTATCGTTGTTGTTCTTAAGATTATTGTAAATGGTCTTCTCACTCATTATTAATAAATCATAGTCCTGTCTATTTAGCTTTTTTATAATGTTTTCTCCTAATTTCTTTATCCTTTTCGTGTTGTTATATATTTGTTTATGTTTTTGTTGTATTAGTAATTTCAAAATAATATTGTGAAAATTATATAAATAAAAAGGACCTCAAGCCGAACTAATAAAATAGAAAGATTTTTAACAATATAAAAGGTCTACATAGCACATAAAAAACAATCATACATACACGGGAGGCACGCCGTAGCAGTATCAACATGACGCTGTACAAGAATATCAGACAAAAATATGACAAAAACACAAACAATATAATAAGAACATTTTCGAAACATAACAAACAATTGGCCAACTTGAAATCAGCCACCACTTTTCTTATAAGATGCAGACAAAGTGGATTAATTCCAGGATTTATCGAGAAAGCTACAACAAACATACGAAGCATTTTTGTGTATAATAATAATATATCTGGATTTTTGGAGAAAACTTTACAAAAACACATATATAATTTTCACAATATTATTTTGAAATTACTAATACAACAAAAACATAAACAAATATATAACAACACGAAAAGGATAAGGAAATTAGGAGAAAACATTATAAAAAAGCTAAATAGACAGGACTATGATTTATTAATAATGAGTGAGAAGACCATTTACAATAATCTAAAGAACAACAACGATAATAGACTTATGCATAAATATGAGAGATTGAAAAATGATACAAAGAGAATTGGAATGCAATACAATAATGAGTGGTTTGTGAACAAAACAGAGAAAATAATCCCGACTAACATACAATGGTTATTGTCACTTGGCTCAAAATTTGCATTACCGAATGAAAGAGAAACATTCCCATTATTCAAATGTATAACCGATGGAGAACAATGTATACAGACGATTGAGAATAAAGAACAACAAGAAATATCGAGAACCAAATTTGTAACATTAATAGATGACCACATGAAGAAATCAAAGCCAAGTGTAAGAGACAAATTCATATTAACCACAGTGGGACGAACGAAGAAATTTTTGGTGGAAAATGAAGACATAATAATTACGAACGCAGATAAGGGAAATAAAACTGTGGCAATGATGAAAAAGGACTACGAAACAAAAATGAAAGACATTCTTAAAGATATGTGTACATATAGACGATTAAAGAAAAATCCTACGTTAAGTTTGCAGAACAAGAACAATATTATTGTTGACAGACTATATAATTTAAATTTAATTACCATATCTGACAAAAATAAACTGACAACCAGAATTGCGATACCCCCAAGGATATATGGTCTTCCAAAAATTCATAAAGACGACATGCCATTACGACCAATATGCTCATCGATTAACTCACCATCTTACGGACTAAGCAAATATATAATTGACATTTTAAAGAACTTGACAAACAATTCTACATACAATGTAAAAGACGTGATACAATTTAAAAATAAGATGGATAATACATTAATAGACAGCGATGAAATACTAGTATCATTTGATGTGATTTCACTATTTCCCAGCATTCCCGTTAACCTAGCTGTTCAGATTATTGAGAAAAAATGGTTTATGTTAGAAGAACATACCAAAATACCTAAAGATTTGTTTTTGGACATTTTAAAGTTCTGCATAATGGATTGTAGATATTTCAAATTTAAGGACAATTTCTACACACAAAATAAAGGTATGCCAATGGGATCTCCCATTTCTCCAATTATTGCAGACATCGTTATGGAAGAATTATTGGACACAGCTCTTAATAAAATGGATATGAGACCGAGAATGATGACGAAATATGTTGACGACCTATTTGGAATTTTAAAAACGAATCAAGTTGAGAATACCTTAAAGACATTGAACTCATTTAACAGACATATACAGTTTACATTAGAGAGAGAAATGGATAACAAATTACCATATTTAGATTCCCTAGTCATCAGGGATGGTAATATAATTAAGATAAACTGGTACCAAAAACCTATATCTTCTGGCAGACTTATTAATTATTATTCAAAACATCCCAGAAGAATAATAATCAACACTGCTACAAACTTTATCACCAGAGTTCTAAGTACGAGCAATACTGAATTTCACGAGGAAAATAAGAGAATAATTAGACATATTTTACACAAGAATGACTTTCCATATATAACAATAGACAATTTGATGAAATATACATTAAATAAGAAAAAATCTGACAATTCGATAGAAACGAAACCACCAAAAATTTACAAATCTGTTGAATATATACCTGGATTATCAGAAAGGATGAAGTACTCTGATATATATGACAAGGAAAAATACATATTAGCAATGAAAACGGGTAATACGACAGCAAAATTATTCAACAACATGAAATCTAAATTGGACAAACTAGAAAAATCAAATCTAGTATACCAAATTAAATGTGACGGCGACGATACTGATATATGTCCAAAAATATACGTAGGTACAACGAAGACAAAATTAAAAACTAGATTGTCATCACATAAATCGGACCTAAGATCAAATGACAAACCTCTTTCACAAAAAACAGCACTTGCTGCCCATTGTGCAACAACTGGACATCGACCAAACTTTAATAATGTAAGAGTAATTGTAGAGGAGAATAATACTAGTAAACGATATATGCAAGAGATGTTACATATAATTAATACTCCAATTGAAAAGAGAATGAACTACAAAACAGACACTGATAATTGCGCTCACATATATAGACATACAATAAACAAATACAAAAATAATAATAAACAAAAAAGCTAACAGTCAGTGAAGTAAACTTAAGATATTAACATCGGACAACACTGTATTAAACACTAAGTAAATTGTTTGTTATTATAATTTTTAAGAAAATTGTTACAATAATAATTATGTTTTTTAGATTATATTTCTTCCCTGAAGATGATCAACAAAGTTGGTCGAAATATTGGAAATAAATAAAATATAATAAAAATTAAAAACGAACAAGAGTTTTTATATTTTTAATAAAAAGGACCTCAAGCCGAACTAATAAAATAGAAAGATTTTTAACAATATAAAAGGTCTACATAGCACATAAAAAACAATCATACATACACGGGAGGCACGCCGTAGCAGTATCAACATGACGCTGTACAAGAATATCAGACAAAAATATGACAAAAACACAAACAATATAATAAGAACATTTTCGAAACATAACAAACAATTGGCCAACTTGAAATCAGCCACCACTTTTCTTATAAGATGCAGACAAAGTGGATTAATTCCAGGATTTATCGAGAAAGCTACAACAAACATACGAAGCATTTTTGTGTATAATAATAATATATCTGGATTTTTGGAGAAAACTTTACAAAAACACATATATAATTTTCACAATATTATTTTGAAATTACTAATACAACAAAAACATAAACAAATATATAACAACACGAAAAGGATAAAGAAATTAGGAGAAAACATTATAAAAAAGCTAAATAGACAGGACTATGATTTATTAATAATGAGTGAGAAGACCATTTACAATAATCTTAAGAACAACAACGATAATAGACTTATGCATAAATATGAGAGATTGAAAAATGATACAAAGAGAATTGGAATGCAATACAATAATGAGTGGTTTGTGAACAAAACAGAGAAAATAATCCCGACTAACATACAATGGTTATTGTCACTTGGCTCAAAATTTGCATTACCGAATGAAAGAGAAACATTCCCATTATTCAAATGTATAACCGATGGAGAACAATGTATACAGACGATTGAGAATAAAGAACAACAAGAAATATCGAGAACCAAATTTGTAACATTAATAGATGACCACATGAAGAAATCAAAGCCAAGTGTAAGAGACAAATTCATATTAACCACAGTGGGACGAACGAAGAAATTTTTGGTGGAAAATGAAGACATAATAATTACGAACGCAGATAAGGGAAATAAAACTGTGGCAATGATGAAAAAGGACTACGAAACAAAAATGAAAGACATTCTTAAAGATATGTGTACATATAGACGATTAAAGAAAAATCCTACGTTAAGTTTGCAGAACAAGAACAATATTATTGTTGACAGACTATATAATTTAAATTTAATTACCATATCTGACAAAAATAAACTGACAACCAGAATTGCGATACCCCCAAGGATATATGGTCTTCCAAAAATTCATAAAGACGACATGCCATTACGACCAATATGCTCATCGATTAACTCACCATCTTACGGACTAAGCAAATATATAATTGACATTTTAAAGAACTTGACAAACAATTCTACATACAATGTAAAAGACGTGATACAATTTAAAAATAAGATGGATAATACATTAATAGACAGCGATGAAATACTAGTATCATTTGATGTGATTTCACTATTTCCCAGCATTCCCGTTAACCTAGCTGTTCAGATTATTGAGAAAAAATGGTTTATGTTAGAAGAACATACCAAAATACCTAAAGATTTGTTTTTGGACATTTTAAAGTTCTGCATAATGGATTGTAGATATTTCAAATTTAAGGACAATTTCTACACACAAAATAAAGGTATGCCAATGGGATCTCCCATTTCTCCAATTATTGCAGACATCGTTATGGAAGAATTATTGGACACAGCTCTTAATAAAATGGATATGAGACCGAGAATGATGACGAAATATGTTGACGACCTATTTGGAATTTTAAAAACGAATCAAGTTGAGAATACCTTAAAGACATTGAACTCATTTAACAGACATATACAGTTTACATTAGAGAGAGAAATGGATAACAAATTACCATATTTAGATTCCCTAGTCATCAGGGATGGTAATATAATTAAGATAAACTGGTACCAAAAACCTATATCTTCTGGCAGACTTATTAATTATTATTCAAAACATCCCAGAAGAATAATAATCAACACTGCTACAAACTTTATCACCAGAGTTCTAAGTACGAGCAATACTGAATTTCACGAGGAAAATAAGAGAATAATTAGACATATTTTACACAAGAATGACTTTCCATATATAACAATAGACAATTTGATGAAATATACATTAAATAAGAAAAAATCTGACAATTCGATAGAAACGAAACCACCAAAAATTTACAAATCTGTTGAATATATACCTGGATTATCAGAAAGGATGAAGTACTCTGATATATATGACAAGGAAAAATACATATTAGCAATGAAAACGGGTAATACGACAGCAAAATTATTCAACAACATGAAATCTAAATTGGACAAACTAGAAAAATCAAATCTAGTATACCAAATTAAATGTGACGGCGACGATACTGATATATGTCCAAAAATATACGTAGGTACAACGAAGACAAAATTAAAAACTAGATTGTCATCACATAAATCGGACCTAAGATCAAATGACAAACCTCTTTCACAAAAAACAGCACTTGCTGCCCATTGTGCAACAACTGGACATCGACCAAACTTTAATAATGTAAGAGTAATTGTAGAGGAGAATAATACTAGTAAACGATATATGCAAGAGATGTTACATATAATTAATACTCCAATTGAAAAGAGAATGAACTACAAAACAGACACTGATAATTGCGCTCACATATATAGACATACAATAAACAAATACAAAAATAATAATAAACAAAAAAGCTAACAGTCAGTGAAGTAAACTTAAGATATTAACATCGGACAACACTGTATTAAACACTAAGTAAATTGTTTGTTATTATAATTTTTAAGAAAATTGTTACAATAATAATTATGTTTTTTAGATTATATTTCTTCCCTGAAGATGATCAACAAAGTTGGTCGAAATATTGGAAATAAATAAAATATAATAAAAATTAAAAACGAACAAGAGTTTTTATATTTTTAATAAAAAGGACCTCAAGCCGAACTAATAAAATAGAAAGATTTTGAAAATATTTTTTTTAGATTTTTTGACTTGTTCGAAGGTGGTGGAAAAGAGAAAATAAATAAAAAAAAGCAAATTTTAAAAATAAAAAAATTATAAAAAAATTTAAATAATAATTTTTAAAAAGGAGGTTCAAATACCTTTAAAATAAGGCATTGATCTTTAAAATCCATCCACAAGTTTTTGCGAAATATTAGTTCAAAACTTGTCATGTCGGAAGATTTTTTATGATTTTGACGATTTTCAAATGCACATAACTTGTTGAAAAAAATTTATTTTTTTTTTTTCTGGAAATACGTGTAAAATATTTTTTAATGAAGAGTATGTGTGCAAAATTTAAAGTAAATCGGAGGAGGTGTTGTAAAAAAGGTGTTCGGTCTGACATGGAATGACTCATATGAGTTTGTTTACTTTTTTTGTGAGTGCGAAGTGGCGCTTACATCTTTTTTCCTTTTTCAAATGAATGAATTATATATTATTTTACGTTTTTTTTTTTTTTTTTTTTTTTTTTGCATTTAATTATTTATTGAATCTTCATATTTGAAATGACAATAAGTATTCAAATCTTAATACTAAAAAGAAAATAATAAGCCCAGCCAGTGCTAGACAAAAATTTTTATGATACTAAAAAAATTTCACATCAACTGATCCAGTCATCTATTTTGCGCTTGAGTTAAAGCAAGGGTATCCCTCCTTCTCAACCGATTGTGGCCACTAAAGTTAAGGATGTCTCGTGCAAGGGGGTTTGGATGGTGTTCAAGTTTGCTGACATACTTTGACGCATATTTTGTAAATTCGACTTTTACTAATGGCACGCCTAGATCTTTGTGGATTCGAGAATTTTTAACATACCATGGTGCTGCAGTAATTATACATAGAATTTTATTTTGACCCCTTTGAATTTTTTCAATGTTGGATGCTGAGGCAGTACCCCATAATTGAATTCCATAGCACCAGATTGGCTTTAGTATTGCATTGTACAACAAAAGTTTGCAATCCAATTTCAATGTAGAGTTTCTGCCGATTAGCCAATTAAGTTGCACTGCTTTTAATCTCATTTGTGTAAGTTTCGCTTCAATATGAGACTTCCAAGTTAAACGGCGGTCGAGGTGAATGCCGAGGTATTTGACTTCATTGTGTTGCGGGATAATTTGATTATTTATTCTGATGAACGAGCAGGTATCTTTTCGCAATGTGAAAGTTATATGAATACATTTCTGTTCGTTAACCCTGATTTTCCAAAGCTCTAGCCAATTCTCTAGTTTATAAACATAATTCTGCAAATTCTGTGATGCAACTTGGTGGTCCTGATGGACGCTGATAAAGGCTGTATCGTCTGCAAAAGTTGACGTATGGATTTTAGGGTCTGACGGCATGTCGGAGGCATATATCAAATATAAAGTAGGACCCAGTATGCTACCCTGTGGCACACCTGATTCAATTGGCTGAGCGGTACTTAAAAAATCACCTTCTTTGATTTTAAATTTGCGACCGTATAAATAACTTTCCATGAGTTTATGGGTGTTAGCAGGCAGAGTTAATTTTATTTTGTGCATTAAACCGTCATGCCAAACTTTGTCGAACGCTTGCGACACATCAATGAAAAGGGCGGATCAGTATTTTTTGTCTTCAAACGACCCTCTTATCACATTTACCAATCTGTGTGTTTGCTCGATGGTGCTGTGTTTAGCCCTGAAGCCGAATTGATGATTAGGAATACATTCAGTGTCATTCAGAATTGGAGTCAATTTAGTCATTAACAATTTTTCAAACAGTTTTGAAATTGTCGGCAGTAGACTAATTGGCCTATATGACTCCACTTTGGTATGGTCCTTCCCTGGCTTAGGAATCATAGTGATCATAGACACCTTCCAATCTGCAGGATAGTATTCTAGGCGTAAAATAGCGTTGAAGATAAAGAGGATAATTCTTCTTGCTACACGAGGTAACTCCACAAGCATTTTATTGCTGATTTTATCCATACCTGGAGCCTTTCTAAGGTTCAGAGTACCAATAGCGTTTTGGACATCACGAAAGTTTAGTCTTAGAGGTACAGGAGGCCTTATAACAAGTGGTGGCAAATCAGATTCGTTATTATTTGAGATGTTTATAGTAAACACATTTCTCAAATGGTTAACAAATAATGTCCCTTTCTCGGAATCATTTCTAGCCCAGTCACCAGTCGGATTTCGCAAAGGAGGTTTTCCTCTTACTGGTCTTTTTAAACCTCTTTCCGCCCTCCATAACGAGTAGTCAGATTGTGGGGTACTATCAAGACCTTCCAAGTAAGATCTAAGTGAGGCCGTTCTTTGGGTTTCTAAGAAATGTCTTAGTATATCTCTGCATTCCCGTAGCCTAGCTTTCAGTTCAGGAGACCTGTGAATTTGCCACTCTCTTCTCATTCTTCTTTTTTCTGATAGGAGATGTTCGAGTTCAGAGAAATAAGTTCTGTTTGTCCTATTTCTAAATTCAACGTGATAAGTGGAAGCGTAATGCACAGCTCGTCGAAGGTCCTCGGTAAAGTTGCCAATCGACTCATCAATATCGTCGGTAGTTCTCAACACAACATTTTCCGTGCAATGAGAACTTAAATACTTTTTGTATTTTATCCAACTTACTCGGGTCTTAGTCATGTTCATAAATGGAGAACCACACACTTGAGGGAAATGCATTGAAATGATAGTAGGAGAGTGATCTGAGGACAAGTCCAGTGAAGGATCCACTTGCATCCATTCTACAGGGATATTTTTCATTACCCCAAAGTCAATAACATCGGGAATCTTCCGTCGGTCCGTCGGCCAATAGGTGGGATGTCCACTTGAGAGTACATCTAAGCCCATTTTAGCAATGGTGTTGAAGAGTACGCGACCCTTTGGGGTTACCAGACGTGAACCCCAAAATGTGTGTTTGGCGTTAAAGTCACCAGCAACTAAAAATCTAGCTCCAAGGGATTTAAAGAAGTTATGGTATTGGTGTTCTTTTATTGAAAATCGAGGCGGAGAATAAATCGATGATAAAACAAATTTGTATTGACAGAATTCAATGCAAATGTTTGTTGCTTGGAGGTAATCCTCACTTATGTTATTCATTAGATAATGCTTTATTCTGTTCTTTATAAGAATTGCCGAACCTCCACAAGCTCTTCCGCGGGGGTCTTTAGTATCGTAGAACTCGTAGCCATTAATTTTGAAGTACCCTGTCGACGTCAAGTGAGTTTCAGCAATCATCATAACATCAATCTGCTTATCCATCAGGAAGTATTCCAGTTCATTTTTATGTTGGCGGAGGCCGTTCGCGTTCCAGAAACAAATTTTTAAATAAATCATTTCTTTAAAATGGCTTGCAAGATAGTGGATTGCATTTTCAGCATTTCCTGCATCATGGATGTCATGGTGGTCGTGAAAGTGTTCATAGTTTGGACAAGTGTCTGCAATGTTGCCTCTAGATTGTTGATATGCGGCTCAGAATATTGGGGTTTAGGTTCCTGCTCCAGACCTGGCATATTAGATTTAACGACGTTTGCGTAAGAAACTTGTCTAGAACTAGGCGCGTTTTACATGTTATAAATAAATTTTATTACTAGCTGAACCCGGTGTGCTTCGCTACCCCCTTTGAGGTGCATGGTCAAAAAATATTATCATGTAATAAGTATTCCTGAGTCAAAGCTGCACGCTGTGAAAATTTAAGATTGGTTAACTGGTCCAGTCTCCAATATATCGCAAACAATGAGGCCGAGCCCCTTTACCCACTCACAACTATGTATCAAATATCATCGACGTAGGTAAAAAAATTCACAAAATAAGGCCATTTAATTTTTTGGTAGACTGAAAGAAGTATTCTTAGTCATGCCGGAGCCTTAGTTATATTCCGTAAAATTTTTAGTAAGATCGGTCCAGCGGTCTGGCCTTCCCGGCAGGCGATGTCCTGCAAGAGATGGGACTTGGAGTATGAATCTTAATTTTTACCACACCTAGAGTAACATGTGTATTGGATATGAAGTAAATATGTTAAAATCCGAGTAGAATGAATTACACATTTAAAAAAGTGGAGTGGTCGAAAGAAATAAGAAGCTTTGGCACATACAATTTTTATTTTTACCTCGCCTTCAGTAAGATGTGTATACAAATTGTTTGAAGTAAATCTGTAAAAACCCATGCAGAAGAAATTAATCAATTTAAAATAGTGGGCGTTAGAGTAGGCGTGGCCGTACCAACTGAGAAATCTTCCCGGACTCAATCACAACAACTTTGCCGAAGATCTTCACATGATCAAATGCATAGTTTACGATTCTATAAAGGACATATATACAAACATAAATTTTTTGGGATGGGGCGTGAAAGTGGGCGTGGCACATAAAATTTTTATTTTTACCTCGCCTTCAGTAAGATGTGTATACAATTTGTATGAAGGAAATCTGTAAAAACCCATGCAGAAGCAATTAATCAATTTAAAAAAGTGGGCGTTAAAGTAGGCGTGGTTGTATCAACTCAGAAACCTTTCCGGTCTCATACACAACAACTTTGCCGGAGATCATCAAATTATCAGATTGATGGACTCGTACAAAATTTGAAAGCTATATAGCTAATATAGAACCCTAGATATTTAATATTAATCTTAATTTTGTATATGGAGTGCCCCGATAGACTAGGCGATAGAGTGCCGGACTATCAGTCAAAGGGTTGCAGGTTCGATTCCTGCCAAAGACTCTGGGTGTTTTTCTGCAGATAAGCCAAAAGCTTCGCAGTTTGTGTTTGTTAATTCAAAAAAAAAAAAAAAAAAAAAAAGCTAAATATGCACTTTATATGGGAGCTGCCATGCCCACTGGTCCTATCACGCCCATTTTTCACATGACTATTCACATTAACAAATAATCAACGGGCACAAATTTCTAAGACTCTGGCTGTTATAGAACTGTATATATATCATATTAAATATTTACTTTGTATGGGAGCTGACACGCCCACTGGTCCGATCGCGCCCATTTTTCCCATGACTATTCACATTAACAAATAATCAACGTGGACAAATTTCTAAGACTATGGCTATTACAGTACTGTAGATATATGATGTTAAATATTTACTTTGTATGGGAGCTGCCACTCCCACTGGTCCGATCCCGCCCATTTTTTTCCTGATTATTCTCATTAACAAATAATCAACGTGAAATTTTAGTATTATTGTTATTATACAATTTGCTATAACACAATTTTCTCGACAATAACACCCAAATTTCTCAAGTTTTCTTAGATAATATATATATATATATCATTCGAAAGATCTCAGTTTCTTCTTTCCAAATCTAGAAAGAAATTAATAATCGGATTATTATCAACAAAATTACAGGCTTATAAGTGCGCAAAGGTACAAAAACCGGGTTTTTAACCGTAAAACCGGATTTTGAAAGTGTCCGGCATATTTCACTATTGGAATTTTCTTTTATTCGACAAGGCCTACAAGAAAAATAATATCGGGTCCCACACAGAAAAAATTATGGCCAAAAAATATTTAGACAAATTGATTATTGAATTTATTTTTACTTTTTATAATTTTTATATTTGATTCTATTAAATTTTTTGTTTGGTTTTCACGTTTTTAACATAGCAATGTTGTAAACCTTAAATATAAAATAAAACAGCTAATTTAGTATCCAGTTTAGTATATTTTCGTATGAAAATTTAAAAACGTTCTTAAATTAGCGTTTTATATATGTTGTATTTTAAGTTGTATGCAACATTCTTTCGTTTACGAATAAAACAATACAGTATAAAAAACATTGACTCTTACAATTCACTCAATTATAAAAGAAACTATTAATTTCATATATAAATTTGCCAACATTATTTGCAGGAATAAGTCTATTTCATACTGTAGACCAAGAGTAAAGGGCTGCTGTAAACTTAAAGAGAATCTTAAGAAAAATAGAGAGAAGTTTTGAGAACAGTACTCATGAGCAGTGTTGCCAGAAAAATTGCACTTAGAATCCCCAGTTTTGGTTACTTTGTCTCGAAAAAATTTAACGCCGTATTTTAATATTTAACAAAAATAAACGTTACAATAATATATAATGCATTTTTCACCTTTTTTTTAAAGTATTTTTGGCGGCGTGATGCGTTCAGTATAAGCAAAATGAAATTAGGGGAAACAAGGCAGAGTGTTATATTCGGCTGCGCCGAATCTTAGTTATTAAGAGTTGAATTTTTTTTAGCAATTTATATGTATATATGTCATTTATAGTATGTATAATTTTAAAAAAATTTCAGATTTTTTAATTTTTTAAAAAATTTCTATTTTTTAAAATTTTAAATTTTTTAAAAATTTCTAATTTTTATTTCAAATTTTTTAAAAATTTCTAATTTTTTTAAAATTTCTAGTTTTTTAAAAATTTCTAATTTTTTAAAAATTCTAAATTTTTTTTAAATTCTAATTTTTGAAAAATTTCTAATTTTCTAAAAATTATATGTAAATTTCCCTCCTTGAAAGTCTGTCACCAAATATGTAAATAGAAGCAGAAATTCCTAATTTAGAAACAAATCCCCATATCTGGCTACACTCCTCATGAGATCTAACAGCAACAAACATGTTAAAATCGCAATTTTAAAATTGTAATCAGCGTTGCCACGACCAAAAAAAATTTGTAACCAAAATGTAAAAAAAGTAACCAAACGCAAAAAAAAGTAATCAAAATTTTTATATATTTAAAATCTTATTTTATTTATATTTCAGCTATATATGTAAAATATAAATTAACCATTGCATTTCAGTTTGTAGTTCAGTCCTATAATTAGGTACAATTGAAAGAAAAAAATAATTCAGCAATAACAATATTAATAAAAACCAAATGTAATTAATTTCATTACATTTGTTACAAAACACTAGTAGATAAAGTTTAAGTAGATGAGGCTAAAAATCCGTCTTGAATGTTCTTAGATGATTTATCCATATAGCGAACGACTAGAACTAGTGATTTCTTTGTGGATACGTCTGTTGTTTCGTCTACTATTAACGAAAACTTTGTCGTTTTTAGTTTGGAAATTAAATTTGCTTTAGATTTACTTCCTAATATTTCTGTTAATTGAGTTGCTTTACCTGCCACATTTAATGTGTTTCGCAATTTGAGAGTCGGGACAGCGCTCCTCTAATAAGCCTGGTAGATAGTTCATTAATAAAAAAAGGCAAATTGTGGGAAATAAGAAACATTACTAATGTTAGCTCTGTTTGGTGCACTTGCTTATTAAGAGTTTCTTTTTGAGAACTTGCAAATGTTATTTTTATTTTCCACATTTTTCTTATGAACACTTTTTAGTGTGCTTTTGTAAATAACTTACGTGATTTGCAATTTTTTCACAGGCAGCGCAGAAACAACATCCATCCTTGTTTCTTAGCCACGGAAACTCATCCAACCACAATACACGGAATTTTCCTTTCGGGTTGTTTTTAATATTACTAAACAACAAAATATTATTTAAAAAAAGTTATTGAAATTGAATAAAAATATACCTATTCTCATCATCAGTTCCAGAAGATAACTCGACATTATTAGTTTTACTTTGAGCAGCCTTTTTAAATAAAAATCTAACAAAAATAAAAATTTTGTTTAAAACCAATATTATTATTTTTTAATTCGAAGTACATACTTATCCATTTTTTACGAAAGAAACCCAATCTTAACTATTTAAAAAACACTTTATTATTAAAAAATTAAATAGCACGCTAATTTGTAAAAAGCTTTTTTTGGTTTTCTGGTAAAAAAACATAATTTATGAATGTTTATTATGGTCCGTTCATGTCTAAAACAAAAGAAATATTAACTTGTTCCGATGTCAAACATCAATATGAAAATGCATTTAGTAGCATGTTTTTAGATGGTTTTTCTGAAGAACCTTTTACTCGTTCAACAATACAATGATTGTGTTTGTTATGTTTGGAGACAGGCATGTATTTTTTTGTAATCTTGTGTTTAGTGTTTTATTTTTAAAAAACTTTTAAATTGTGGTAGTTTAGTTTATCACCAAAATTAGTGGTGTAAATTAAGTCAAAGTAAAAAATGGTTACTTTTGTGTTAAAAAAAAGTAACCAAAACGGAAAAAAAGTACACAAGTACACATTGGAAAAAAGAGTAACCAATTTTGGTTAAAAGTAACCAAAACGGCAACGCTGATTGTAATTGACGCCACAGACGAAATTTGTCTTACGCTTGACACTATTAATATTAATGTTTTAAAGTCTGTAGTCGGCGTCGTTCATTCTGATCATAATTTTGTTTTCTCTGGAATAGAGAAATATATAACGGTAATAATTTCTGTGTCATTTAAAGTATGCAAAGAAATCATTTAAAGTATGGAAAAAATCATTTAAAGTGTGGAAGTAGTATTAAAAAGACAGGTTTTTAAAAAATATAAAATATAAGCAGTTTTCAAGATTAATTAAAATAAATGATCTATTAAATACATGGAATTTAAGTCATTTGTATGATAAATTAAAAGGCAAGTAGAAAAAGAAATACATTTCATTCAAATACATATCTAATTGTTATTTTTTTTTAGATGAAGGCATAACCATCGATAGTACTGCAGAAATTTTTAATCTATGGCCAGAATATGAAAATCCTTCAGGTTTTCATTTGGTAAGTCATATAGTGTTATACACTAATATAAATATTTAACCATTCGGGGACAATAGTGTAATTGAAAACGCATATTTACAAGTTGTAATCGAAGCATTAACAACGCATTGTAGCAACTTGCCTGTTTTTAACTTAAAAACTATTGTCTTGCAATAATAACTTTTTATAAAAAAAATTTATATGTTGTAATATTATCTGTAGAAAAATGTTTATATCGAAAAATTTTCTATAAAATATTAAACTTTATAGTGAAAATTTTCGGACGTTAAAATTTTTACAGAACATTTTTGAGACATTAAAGTTTAATAAAAAATTTGTATTATTAGTATGAAATCAGTAAAAGGTATATACGATTTGGCATATCCGAATTTACAGCGTTTAGTTATTCCTTCTTTCCTTCCTGTTTTGTAAAGTTATTTCATGATTTCTTATATATTTATATTTTTTGATATCTGTAGATCAATATTGACTTCTCATTTCCTTTGGCAAAAAGTATACATGACAAGTGGACACGGCATAAGGAACAAATTTTGATAACAATAAAATCAAAAATTCAAAATGCGCAAATTTCCAGGCAACTTCTAGAATTGGAAAATAAGAATACTGGTAAAATGCATCATCACAAAAATACATACATACAAATTTATATTAATAATAATATTAATTCTATGTTTTTGTAGAGTTGCAAAGTTTCATCATTTTTTGGTCGCTTCACCACGTTTTTCCACCACACCAAAAAGCTTCAACCGAGCCTAGCGAATCAAAAATTCGCAAAAAACACACTATTTCTGATTCCCAAGAAGGTTTTGTAACAATGGCCTCATCAAAGGAAGAACTTGAAATGAAATTAAACTTATTGAAATTACAATGCCGCAACATACAACCAAAATTGCTACTAATTGTTGACTTGGATAATATTCAATCAATTTTTGTCTACATCGATGATGTAAAATATCCATTTTTAAATTTTCTACATGCTGTTGACACTTTATTTAAAACTTTCTTTCTTTTCAATCTAAAATATCCAGAAGAATCGGAAATATTTTATAGTTTTGTACAATCATTTTTTTACGAAATACCTACATCCACAAATTTTTAATATTATAAATATTGATCTCATGTATAGATTTTCTTGTAAATATTAATAAAAAACAATTTATAGAACTGAATAATACATTTGTTTGATATTGGGACAAAATTTTTATAGAATTAAATAATATTTTATTTGACATTTGGACAAAATTTTTATAGAATTGAATAATATTTTATTTGACATTTGGGCAAAATTTTTATAGAATTGGATAATATATTTGTTTGAAATATTTACAATATTTTTATAGAATTGAATAAGTTTTTTGGCTGAAATTTGGACAACATTTTTATAGATTTAATAATATATTTGTTTGAAGTTTGGACAACAGTTTTATAGTATTGAATAACATTTTTAATAGAATTTATTTTTCATTTTAAATTGCAAAATACTTTACCAAATTTACGAATTTCGTTATAGGTCCCTTTTTAAGCAAAAATTTGTTTGTGTGTGCGAATTTCGTTATTGAAATTGACTTTCAGTTTTTTCTGTGCAGGTTTTTTTATTTCATTCAATTTTGTATCACTGTGTTATAAATGTATTATAATGAATCAGTTGGATTTCAAAGACTGGAAAACATACTCCCAGGCACTGTTTCCAATTTCATTAAAAATTTCGTTTCCAACTTTACGCTCAGCATCATTTGAAAAATATAATTCTGTTATTAAACTTAAATATGGATATTTTGATAATTCCGTAATTAAGGAATATGACATGGACTCTATTGCAAGGACAAGATGCAACACTGTTATAATAACAAATGGGCCGCTTCCTTTAGATAAAATCAATTAAAAATTTCATCCAGAAAGTACAAAGATCTAAAAGCACTTTGCGATAAAAACACAATACCTGAAAAGTTTCACAATGAGTTTTTAAAATTACCATGCGATAAGTCTGTTGAAGACTGTCTTCCCGAGACAGACCAAGAAGAAGACGACGTTTAATTTTATTTTGATAATTATCATTTTAATCTATCTATATATATAAAATTCAATGTATGTATGTATGTATGTAACGTATAGACTCCAAAACGGCTGAGCCGATTTTGATGAAATTTTCACAGCATGTTACTGTGACTCTGGAAGGAATAATAGGGTACTTTTTTTACCACGCCCACTTTTTTAAAATATTGTAATTGGAGACCAAACCTCTGGACCGATATTTTTGAAATTTTCACAGCATTTAACTGGGACTTTGGTATGATTAATAGGGTACTTTTTTTGACCACGCCCATTTTTACGCCCACTTTTTAAAAATTATGTAATTGCTCCCATATAGTTTTTAACAGATTTACTTCAAATTGTATACACATTATATACTCCAGGCGAGGTAAAAATAAAGATTTCTTAAGCCACGCCCCTTTTCACGCCAAATTTTTGAAAGTTTTATTCTCTATACAAATTTGTTCATTCCAACGTATTTTTTTTATTTGGTAGTATATTGCTCTTAATACTGTTAACGTCGGCATATAACTATGAACCACGCCTACTTCATCGCCCCCTTTTTTAATTCAGATACTTTCGTATACCACTAACAATGTTTGCTATACAAAATACTTTTTTTGTAATATGTATTTACCTAAAGTTTTATATACTTTTTAACTACATACATTTTTTTATTACCAAATCCCCATTTTTCGCCCCATTTCACCTTAAATTATATTGCTTTTAATCTATATATATATAAATGAATGTGTGTCTGTATGTTTGTGCTTAATAGGAGGCCAAACCCTTGGACCAATCTGCCTGAAATTTTTACAGCATGTTACTGTGACTCTGGAAGGAATAATAGGCTATATGAAGTTTTGAGTGTACAAACGGGGGTGGCACCGCCCATATAACCCACAAATTTAACCCGCCATATTTTGGGCATTTTTTGACGTTCGTCGGTGATATTTGGTACATATGGTATTGGCATAATTAGGAATACGTACCAGGAGAAAAGTGAGTGGGACCACGCCCCTTTTTAGGAAAATTAAACATCGTAATATAGTCTTAACTACTGGACCGATCGTCATTAAATTTTCACAACAGGATATTCTTACGAAATAATAAATTCTTGACTATGTAAGTGGACAATAGGGCATGGTCTCGCCTAAAGCATTGCAATAAATACATTAAAATTAAATAAATAAATGTTTGTAAATATATAAATACGTTTTATTTTATTTTATGACGAGGGGGGGGGGGGGTAGCAAAGCACACCGGGTTTAGCTAGTAGTACATAATTAGCAGAACATCTTTTAATTTTGTTTTTATGTTTTAAATAATAATTTATGAAATTGAATTCATAATTTTTTTTAGTTTATTTTATTTTATATTTGCATGAAAAACAATGAATTTAACCTTAAAAATTTAGTTTTTACATATTAAGTACAAATCAGTAAAAAAAATAAAAAAAAAAACAAAAACAACCTCGTTTTTTGAAAAAAAAGATGTAAGCGCCACAAATTGAGACAGTATAGCTTGATCTTGTGAGGGCAAAAAGACGTATGCGCCAAAAATTATCGTTATGTTGTAGATATGGAATTGAAATTAACTGCATTAGATAGGGTGGACAAAACAATAATTACATGTAAAATTTTATGGTAATACGTGTGCTGATAGCAAAGAATATTAAAAAATCCTTCTCCTATAAAATTTTCGCGCAAAGGGCTCGATATATGTATGAGTATTAGTAATGTTAAAAGAAGCATTAGAACCGATAAATAAGTGTGATAAAACAAGAATACTTAATGGGCAATTATACCAATAACCCAAGTATTTTATTTGCCTTGCCTCTGTGATCTGTTGCACGTGTTATCTATATAAAAGATTCGAGATTTATTTATGACATATGTATGTTCACCCCTATCGTGAATAAAATTTCCACATGAAATTTGTTCCCTTTTCACAGTTTTCCTATATAAATTCAATGTTAAAAAAATAAAAGGGAACAAATTTAATGTGGAATTTTTATTCACGATAAGGGTGATGTATGTCTTGCGGCAACATATTTAAAATAAATTAGCTTTATGCACTTGTAGTTTACTATAATATAGCGTTATTACTTATTAATATAAAAGTACGGCCATACTTGGCAGATATTTGGCGAAAAAGACGTAACCACTAAATAAAATGCATTTGAACTCGTTTATTTATTTAAAACAACTTCGTTTATTTAGGACAAGACACAACAAATATTTAGTTTTATTTTATTCGATGCCGTTTGATTTTGCAAAAATCTTGTAAGAGTAAACAACGTCAAACAAATTTTTGCTAAAATAAGTGGTTACGCTTTTTTGAATAAATATTTGCCAAGTGTGACCGTGCCTTAAGATTTATACTGTTGTAACCCTCTTAATTGTAACATACATGCCTTTCCTTCTTCTTTAGGATCTTGATTTTGAAATGATGTTCACTAAAATTGCATTTAGCCCAATCATGAATAAAAATTCCGCGGAAGTTTTTTTCCTATTCAAATTCAATATTAAAAAAAAAAGTAACATTTTAAATTGGTAAATTTTTTTAAGAATTCCATTTCTCTAAAAATTGAGTCTTGTTTCAAAGGCAGTCTCTTCTGTATTTCTTCTAGTGAGGTAATGTAAAACTTTAAGCAATCAGACTTAATCTGGTTTGAATTTGATTTAGCAACTCTTCGCATTCATGGCCAACAGAAATATTTTCTTTTATTTGTTTTGTCACATGTGATGATTTAATATTACAAGTAACACATAGCTCCTCCTTTTTAATAAAATTTTGACCAATTTTTAAAAATAATTTGGTTGTTTTTTCATAAGTTAGTTAAATTAAATTTTTATTTACATGCAAAAGAAAAATTCCCTACATTTGGACGAAAATAAAAAATCTGTCTTATTTTCCCTACAGTCTGACTTTTGGAGAAAAATTCCCTACAAGTAGGGAATTTTCCCTACATCTGACATCACTGATCTGAAGGTTCAATTACCTTAAATGTTCAGCAATAAAACACAATAATTTGTCAGGCAATTCTAGAATTATGTATAACATATGTTTTTGCAAAATAAACCACAAAATATTTTTGAAAGCGGCAAAAATTTCTTTTTAATTTCAAACATATCAATACGAGTAATTTGCAGAACACCAAAAAGCGATTTATTCGGTTTTAGAAATTTTTCGTTTTTAAAAACGATTCGATTTACAGAACAGGGTCGATTGTATTTTATATTTCAGAATGCGACATATAAGTTGAGATATGCAACATAAAAATCTTAAACTATTACCAATATTGAATAGTAAACAAAAATTTAAAATTTTGAAAATTTATGCATAAAATTTTATCAGGTGTGATCGGTTTTCAAATAAAATCAAAAATTAAAAACGAACGTTTAATTGTAAGATGTGATCAAAATCGAACGGTTTTATTATCCATTTTTGTTTCAAGTAAAAATAACAACTTTTGTTAAAAAATTAAAGTTATTAAATATAAAAAATGGCATTAATTTTATCAACGTCTTTTTTTAAATAATTCTAATCGCGTTGAAAACATACAACGAAAAAGATTGAGGGATGCTTCAGACCCATTGAATATGCAGGAAGATAGGTTCAAAGAATGTTTTCGTATAAACAAAGTCGGTTTTATTTGGATTCTCCAAAAGATCGAACCACTTGTAAAAACCAAATCGACACCTTTGACCATAGAGTTAGCAACCACGCTAAGATTCCTTGCAGAAGGCAGCTTTCAAAGGTCGGTTGGAAATAACTTAGCTATACCCATGCATAGAACTACGTTTTCAAAATCATTGTCTAATATGATAGTCATATTAGAAAGAGTACTATGTCAACATTGGATTAAAGTGTCAGCCGACTAAGAATATGTGCAAAGGTCATACCAATTTTTTTTAAATTTAAAATTCCAGGTGTTATTGTTGTATTGTCAGCACCCACATTAGGATTGTGAGGCCTGTAAATCAGGATAATTTATACTATAATAGGTTATTATAGTATGTATACATACATAAATGCAATGATTGTTAGAAAATTAATATAAAAATATTTAAAATATCTGTTGCCTTTTTAGATATGTGACTACAGCATGAATATTATTGCAGTGGACGCCTATAGACCTGGCTCTAGACAGTTGTGGGTGTTTTTCTTTAATACCGAATCTTTAAGACCCTCCACCTAAACGTAATAAGAAATACAGAAACTACACTGGTTATAGGACTAAAATATCCTTATTCTGTGTTTTCTATTCAGTCTTAGTACAAATTTTATTAGTATTTTATATCGTTGGTCTCATGTAGAAAGGCTCTAACTCGCTATTTTTTCGAAATTAGTTTTTTTTGCGATTCCAATGCATTGAACGCAAATACACCTCCTCACAAAAATTTATTGCAATCGTGTAAAAAATAACGCTTTTATAAGCAGTTGTACAAAAAAAGTTACATGTTGAATATTACAGTTTCTATTATGTTTTTACCTTCTCCTGTAAAGTTTCAAATATGCGAGTTAGGGCCTTTCTACATGAGACCATCGATATATTGTTTGAAAGACAATTTTATGACCAACATAATTTCTTCTTACTGTAATTTACAGAGTTTGTTTGGTTTTCATAATAATCTTGATTGTAATTTAACAATTTATAAAATTAAAAGAACATTTTTCCATATTCACAAAAAGTTAAGAAACAGAGTATAAAAAAGGATGAGATACATATAAGATGAGGCTTTTTTTGTTTGAATTTGATCTCAATAACATTATTTACAAAAGATTTATGGGTGGCATAGAAGAAATGGACCAATTATGGACTGATAGCTTCTAAATTCAGTATCCACTAATGTGATATCTATGCATTTTAGGATTATATTGGTTGAATTTCATCTTAAAAGCGTTATTTACAAGAGTTGTATGGTTGGTTGTTATGCTCGGAAGTGGACTTAATTCAGGAGCCATTATTGACTGACAGCTACAAAATCCAGTAGCTTTTAGGGGAGATGCCAGCAAAAAAAATTTGTTCGCGGTCCCGTCTATTTTCGAGGGGGCAGGCCCTTAAAGTTGAAAAAATATAGGCCTATATCTCGGGAACTACTGGGTGTCTGATAATTTGTAATACATTAAATAAAAGGTATTAAAAATATATATCATGATTATAAAATATGGACCGAATATGGGTTAAATCCGAAAAGAATATTTTTTGACCCGAATTTATTTGTCGCATCCCAGTAACAGACCACAAGCCTCTTGAAGGAAATGATATAAACTTTCGTTTAATAAAAAAAAGTTACGTTTTTAACAAAAAATAGTTTTGATTTTGCAAACTAAAAGTCAAAATAATTTGTTTTATTTTTTCTCAAAAGATTGAAGAAAACGCTATCGAAAACATCATCATCCAAGAATCCAATGTATGACCAAAATAAAATAATTTGTTTGTACGTTTGGACAATGAACAACTGAACAATATTGTGTTTGTTGCCGAGACTAATCACCTTGATAAATACACATTTTATAAAACCGTTAAAATAAAAAACATAAACACCCCAACAAATTTCATATGGAATTTTTATTCACGAGAAGGGTGAGTATGCAACAACCGGTTCGCAACATTTTTAAAATTTTAACAACCGGTTCGAGGGAACCGGTCCGAACCGGCTGAATATCAGCACTGGACATATCTCCCCCGAACCCTAACACGAGTATAACAACCAACTCTTGTAAATAACGTTATTGAGATGAATTTTAACCAAATCGAATTACTGGATACTGGATTTAGAATCTATTAGTCCATAGTTGGTTCGTTTCTGCTATGGCACCCATATATCTCTTATAAATAAATTTATTGAGATCAAATTCAAACAAAAGAAACCTTACTTAAATCTAACACTTTTTTGTACCCTGTTTCTTAACTTGTGGTGAATATGAAAAAATGTTTTTTTTTTTTTTAATTTTATAAATTGTTAAATTACACTCAAGATTATTATGAAAATCAGACAAACTCTGTAAATTATGATAAGAATTGGCAATTACATCAATTATAAATGGTCAAAATTAGACAAAATTTCAAAATATTTAAAATAAATTATGTTGGTCGTAAAATTGTCTTTCGAACAATATATAAAATCATAATAAAATTTGGACTAAGATTGAATAGAAAACACAGAATAAGATATCTAGTCCTAAAATCAGTGTAGTTTTTGTATTTCTTATTACGTTTAGGTGGAGGCAGTGGTGATATTCGAAACAATTAACAACCGGTTCGCTTAAAAAAATTATATTTTTGCCAAATTTTGATAAAAATAGCGAAAATTTTAAAGTCGCATTCCAGTAACAGACCACAAGCCTCTTGAAGGAAATGATATAAACTTATGTTTAATAAAAAAATAGTTTTGATTTTGCAAAATAAAAGTCAAAAAAAATTGCTTTATTTTTTTCTCAAAAGATTGAAGAAAACGCTATCGAAAACATCATCATCCAAGAATTCAATGTATGACCAAAATAAAATCATTTGTTTGTACGTTTGGACAATAAACAACTGAACAATATTGTGTTTGTTGCCGAGACTAATCACCTTGATAAATACCCATTATATAAAACCGTTAAAACAAAAAACATAATCACCCCAACAAATTTCATATGGAATTTTTATTCACGAGAAGGGTGAATATGCAACAACCGGTTCGCAAAATTTTTAAAATTTTAACAACCGGTTCGAGCGAACCGGTCCGAACCGGCTGAATATCAGCACTGGGTGGAGGGTATTTAAGATTCGGCACAGCCGAATATTGCACTCTAACTTGTATCAAATAGGGTTTAAGATTTTACAGACAGTTTGCCCGACTTTCAATGTGAGCCACTGTATATCCGATTTTAATTTTTAGATATCGGAGTCCGGAAAGTATACATACAAACATATGTACCAGGGATGCCAATCCCGAAAATCGGGGGTTTGTTTTAAAAAATCCTCTGTTTATAAAGTCATCAACAAAAATTTAAATTTTAAAACGCTTGTCAAAGAAATAAATGTGAAAAAATTAAAATTAATTTTGAATTGCCAAACTGGAATGCATTATTTGATGTGTCTACAGTTTTTGGAATTGGAAAATTCCTATATATTGATTTATATACTCGTATTTATGGTATAAATTTAGCAAAAAATGTTAGATCATTAGTTAATTACTAAATATAAATAAAAGAAAACATTCAATGTTATGATATAAATTTCCACCATTATGTAAAGAAAGGTTAAAACCTCAAGAGATGAAGAATTTGTTTTACTTAAACAAATAGTTGTCATTTAAAATCAGGCTAAAGTAACAGACAAAGCTCTTTGTCGCAGTAATAAGAATCTCTGTTTATGTGTCCTTTTTTTATTTATGCTCAAAGAGATATTAAAAAGTGACCTGGTGAAATCTCTCCTTAAAAGAAACCAAAAAAAGAAAGATGATTTACACTTTTAAATTTAAAGACAAAGAAAATATTGATGAAAAATTTGATAGAGACTTGAAAAAAAATCCTATGTAAATATAATAAAAGAGTAAAAAGAATAATTTTTAATTTTTTAACTGTAAAGTATAAGGTAAAATTTTCTGTTTAACCAAGTAAAAAAATAATTATGAACTGAATTATTAAACATATTTTTTAAACCGAAACAAACGAGGCACCTGGCGGGTTAACCTAATTCGGGTACGCTCAATCTAGTGGTGCTAACCGTTTTTTTAGGTTATCTCGTTTTTTCGAAATATACCGTTATTTTGAAAATGGAGGAGGTTGCACAACATATATTCGCGTAACTCAAAAACGGTTTAGTTTATTGAATAAACTAAAAAAAACCGAATTTCCGCAACCAAAGCCGGGACGATTTCTGTTTCTACCTGTTCTAGGTATACCAATAGAATACCAGGCAAAAATATCTAAATATTTTGATATTTTCTGGTTGCATTGATGTTGGGTGCATAGTGTGTAGTCGTGTTTTATGGCATGGTATTGCAGAAACGAGTTGCGTAGTGTGTACCTAGCATTAGAATTAAAAAATAAAGTCATAAAATTTTACATATTTGTATTTTTTTGTGCGGACAAAAACCGCACAAATCGGTCTTGTAAAAAACTTAAGTAACGTATTCTATTGTTATACCTGGAACAGGTAGAAACAGAAATCGTCCCGGCTTTGGGTTTTTTACAAATTATGTTCATGAAGGTCTTGACAGGTACTTTGATAAAAAAAAATTACAGTATAAATAAGAGTTCCTTAACCCCTTCAATGTCATATGGAAAAGATTTTGCTTCCTCCACTCCACATCAAACTGGGTATTGTTAAAATTTTATAAAAGCATTGAACCCAGATGGAATTGCTTTTACCGAATTGTCATGCAGAAAAATTTAATGAACAATCACCAGCCGAGTCTGATGAACATGGCGAGAGATTTCACCAAGTAACAGCCAGACTCGAACACTGGTATAGTGGCAAACAACTTGATTCGCTATTAGGGGATATTTGTTGGAATCTGCAGGAGGAAGAAGAATAAATTTGTAAATAAAAACTTAAACTTTAATTAACAACAAAAATAAATGTTTTAATTTTTGAAGTTTCGTCTGGTTATTATATATTTCATCTTTTGTGAATAAAATCAAAAGTTGTAGACAGATTTTAATTATTTATGTCTTGTTTTGTTTGGAACTTTGTTTGCTATACCTGCAGAAAAATTAGAAGCACAGCTGCGTTTTCCAATTTTTTATGCCGTTTTAAAAAACAAAATTTTTTAAATTTTGCTAAAAAAACTATTTTTTTTTTGGTAAAAAAAAAAATTATGTTTCTACAACGACTACGCATATTGGAAAAAAGTTTAACCTTACTTAAAGAAAATTTCATTGCGGAATTTCGGTTTTTTTTAGTTTATTCAATAAACTTAACCGTTTTTGAGTTACGCGAATATATCGAGCCATAACCACCGAAAAAATGTATCCCACAAACTCAAAATTTTACAGGGGAAGGTTTTTTTTAAATAAAATCAGTTTGAATAAAGCCATTATTTTAAAATTTATAATGTAAATATTGTTTTGTGTAATACATTTAATTTTAATAATTTTAAATAGATATTTGCATCATAACGGTTGTTTTTGTGGCATACATTTTTTTGCTTTCCTTCTGGCAACCTATTATTAAAAAAGTGTGTGGGTTACACAAAAATTTATTTTAAGGAAGTGACTTCCCGTTTTTTTTATTTATTTTTTTTACTTACTCCTTAAAATTAAATTAAATTTCATTAAAAAAATAAATGTATACATTTCATAATATATTGGATAAAACAAAAATAAAGTAATGTAATTCATATTGTATTTAAAGTTTTGTGTTAACAAAGTAATGTTATTCATATTAAAATCTTGTAAACTTGACTAACGATAGATAAAAATATATAAAGACCGCTAAATACTATCTTCCTGGTCGGTTTCAGGTAGCAAATCTTTAACAGATCCATCCCATTTTAAATTTAAATACTCGTGTTGGAATTTTACGGGTATAGTTTTTCTATCGCAAAGCGTTTTCAAATCCTTATATTTAGCAGAAGAAATGTTTAATATATCATCATATAATTGAGTAGGTCCCTTAGAAACTATTTCGGAGTTTCGTCTGGATCGTGGAATTGAATTTAGATCATAATTTATGGTTTCAGATTCATCAAAGAGGCCATATTTAAGAGTAATATTTGGAATATTTTTGTCCAATGTAACAGAGCGTAATTTTGTAAATTGAATTTTCACTGAATTTGGAAATAATGCCTGTGAAAATGTCTTCCAGTCTTTAAAATCACTGTTAGTTATTTCAATACAATTATATTTTCTTGGGTTAGTTCTTGCATTTGATATTATGGTGTACCACTCACTTGGAGCCCAAATAGTTCTATTCCGAATAAACGATTCAATTGTACTATGTATCGAATCAACAGGCATCATGGTGTGTCCAGGCAACAAGTATGTGATTTTTATATTAGTCGCAAAATTAAAATTTTCAACAAAATAGATTAATGTCGCAAGCATAGCTCTGTTTTTGTTCTGTCCTGCGCAGCTATCACAATAAAGATGGACTATCGACTGGGTTTTTCTTTCATCGACTAATTTAAGGTATTGGAAAACAGTTGTGCAAATTTCATTACACCCTCGTTTACCATCCTTTTCTCCCCATAAAAAACAAAACCCACTCTGTACCACTCTCATAAAAACTTTCATTGTAGAATGAATATTTTCTAGAATAGAACAAAGTTACACTATTTCCATAGGGAGTATTTAAGACCTTTTGCAAGTCGAAACTTGTACATAAATAAGCTGGATTCTCTTTGCATAGCTTTTGGTCCTCCAAAAATATTTGCTTAGATTTCTCTTTGTCCTTTAGATGCATTTGATACTCTTCTGATGAATCCAATTGCTTTTTGGATTCCGTGTCTAAATTATTGTAATTCTCGCATAATATACATTTATCTTTTTTAGGTAAATGAAAGCCTAAATTGAAACTGTTTCTAAAAATATTACGGAATACTCTTAACGATAACTGACTATTTACTTTATTAATAGTTTTAAAATGTTCTACATAATGCTGATATACAGTTTTTATGTTTCGAAATTCTTGAGGTAGATATAATTTTTTACTTTTATTCCGGCAATAATGTGAAGGAACCGCTAATAATTGTTCTATAAAGGATTTTACTAGCGATATGCTTGCTTCCTCAGATTTGTTGTGTGCAGTTGGCTTTTTTATATTTTCAATGCAAGTTTTATATGAACTTGTATTTTTTTATTACGGATATTAAAATCGTTTGTGAAATGTTCAACGTTTTCAATAAAAATTTTTGACAAACCTTGAAACTGGTATTATTGATATTGATAAAATAATTAAAGCTGCACTTTTTTCTGTTACTTTCTCCATATCGCCTTTTAATATCGACTTGTTTAACACAAGAAGATAGCCAATCTTTCTGTCTAATTTTGTTGCCTATTCCCCAAAAATGTTCATTTATTCTTACCCTTTCATCTTCAGAAATTTTATCATGACACGAATTTGGACATTTTTTCTTTAAGCACAGGTTGGGCAAAACACTCGTATTTTTTTCCTTAACTTTTTGCAGCCTTTTAGGTATTCTCTTTTGCTTTCTGTAGCCCCTTTTCCCTCGACTTCTTTTAAACTTTCCAAACCATTGAAATCAACGAAAGATTCATCTGAATCGCTATACGGTACCAGGGAGAGCTGTAAAAATATCCAATAATTGAAAACAAAAACATATTTTGCAAAAAAAAAATTCATGGGATACCTTCGACATATTGTTCTAAAGCTTCCAAAAATACAAATCTTTATCTTTAATTAAAGTCTCAAAAAATTGTGTTTTTTTTTATTTTTTCCCTTGTGTTTCATTTATTTTAAAAGAGAATTTAATTGTATCCCACACAAGCGTTCAAAGAAAATGTAAACAACTCACCATATGCATTTACATTAAAATTGTTTTTGTTATAAAATCATAACGGATTAATCTACAGCCATGAAATTTTGACAGATGATGCAAATGATGTTGAACTATCGATTTCGATAAAAAACAACAATCGATTATGGTGTGGGATACATTATTTTGGCGGTTATGGCTCGATATGTTGTGCAACCTCCTCCATTTTCGAAATAACGGTATATTTCGAAAAAACGAGCTAACCTAAAAAACGGTTAGCACCACTGGATTCAGCGTACCCGAATTAGGTTAACCGGCCAGGTGCCCCGTTTGTCACATTTTACAACTAGCACAGTGTTATTTATTCACAAATTGTTTTTTTTTACATATGTATGTATGTATGTATGTATGTATTAAGATTTACAAATATCAAAAAATTATCAGTGGCCTTTCCTGAAAGAAGCGCCGGTTCTCCTAAACGTGCGATGCTGAAAAGTATTATCATTCATGAATGAAAAACGTGTAGTTTATCATTTAACAAGACCCAACATGAAGACAGTGCAAGAAAAATCATTTTACATCGAAGGGGTTTTCTCTTCTCGAATGGTATATGCATAAGTGTTCTCTATGCCATTTATATCGTAAGTATAAGAGATAAAAAAAACGTGGAAGAAAAAATAATATCGGATTATACTGTGATGAATTGTGGGGGTGTTTGTTTATAATGCAAGTTCATGCGATATGAACTTGTACATAGTTATACCTTATTATTTTGTAAATAACATACGAATGTGTGTTCCATTTATACAATAATGTTTTAGTTCTCTTTCAGATATCAATTGTAACGGTTATGCTTCTCGGAATATTCGAAATGTTAATTAAAAAATGTTTTTAATTTATTAAGTTTTTGACAAAAATAAAATTATTATAATCGGTGCAGTTGAAAAAAATTTTAATATATGTAATTAAAATACCTATAATAACCAAAAAAGTAACGAAAATTTTAACCACTGAAATAACGTATGCACAGTAATGGATTAATTGCGAATTTATAATTTCTTATACATATATATATGTAGGTACAATGTATTCTATAGGAAACGACGGAAACCTAAAGAATTTACTTTAAAATATCACACAAAATTAACAACTTATATAAAAAATTAATACATACAAACATTTACGAGTATGCGAAAATATCACACTTAATAAAAGTAAATTGAGTAAAAAAATTAAATAATAAAATTAAATTAACTAATTGAATTATGTGCCTAAAAGAAGTATAAAAATAACACACAATATGTAATAATTTATCCATTCAACCCTAAATAATTGTTTGATATGATTGAAAAATAAAAACTAAATCGTATAAGTTCGATGACAATAATAGTAAGAAAATACTACAGAAGTTTTGATGTTAAATAATGAAAAGTGTTTGAGTAGGTATACAAATTTATTAATAAAAATTACCTATGGAAATGATCCATCAATTCTACATACTCACATACATACATATATGTTTGTACATATTCGTATATGTTGTGTCCCTCTTCGAGTCTAGTATTATTTATTTTTTATTATTATTCTTTTTATTATCCTATACTATTGCTATTTAGTATATTACACGAGTATATTATATTTATGTATAATATTATTAATAATGAACTCAATTTTCAAACTCACATCGGATAAAATAATACAAACATCATTCAGTTATACACATGTACTCGTATATGTAGTTTAGTACAAGTATTTGTATTATAATAAAGTATTGTTTGAATTAAATAGTGACTTTATTTAAAAGATTGATGTCTTACTCATTTTTATAGCGAAATAGTAGCGACTTTCAGCTAAATTTCTCTACCGTTTATCATTCAACTGTTACATTCTCTTATTTGTAGGAGAGTAGAGAGATATACGAGTGTGTATATACATATATTTTTTAAATAAAATTGTATGTGATAGTCACAAATAGCATTTAAATTCCGAATTCCATATAACCTGATATAACAATTTAAAAAAATCTTGCTGTGAAATCAGCAGAGATACAATAAATTTCAAGGAAATTATCTGGTATAATCCATCAAATCCGAAAATAATCCAATAACAATAAGCATAACTTAATACCTAACAAATACTATCAAAAGTTATAATAGTTTAAGTTCTAAACTCAATATTCAGTTCGGATTCTGTAATAACTTCTTTGATGCTTTTTTTAGCCATATTTCTGAGTTTTCTGAGTCCTTCGAATTTTAACCTTATACAAAATAAAATTTTTATTTTAACGATGGTTTACACAACTAAATTTTGAAAATTTACATTATGAATAAGAGATTAACAGCCGTTTACGAACTATTATTAAACGTAATTCTTTAAAGTTGTATTCATAACAGATTATTAGTTAAATAAACCTTTCGTAAAGCTTTGTTAAATCTTAAAAATTTAAATTTATCATTATTTCATTTTGTTTGTTTAAATTTTTTTAAAATAAAAGAAATATATAAATAAGTTTATTCTCAAATAAATAATGGAAACCTTATATTTAATAAGAATAATAGGTAAGAAAAAGTGTTAAATAAAATATAAAAGTACAATTAAATATGTTTTATTTTCATAGAAAGTTTTACGCAATTTTTAAACCAGCGGCAGCTAGAATTTTCCTTCTTTTTATTGTTTTTAATTTTTACATGTACTAACAGAATAGTGATCAAATCAAAACAAACAAGAAACACTCGTTATTCAAATAAAATTTTGGTGATAAAAAAACAAAAACTACTGAAATTAGTTTTTTCTTCATTGTTTTGTTGCTTTTTTAGTTGATAAACATATGATATATTCAGCCCAATCATGAATAAAAAATCCGCGGGAGTTTTTTTCCTTTTTATTTTTTTAACATTGAATTTGAATAGGAAAAATGGGAAAAGGGAAAATTTTATTCATGATTGGGCTGATTATTTGTTTTACTGAAATGTCTCGTTTTATACAAATAGTAAAAATGATTTATAAGAGATGATTAAGGGTATGTGTTAATAATCGTTTTTATGCATCATTAATGTTTAACTGACACACGCAGATAATAGTAAAGCCACCCTACAGCTTAAAAATTCGTTGAAACGTTTATTAGGTTTGTAGGTTTGAAGTGTGCTTTTAGACAGAATTTTCTTAAAGTACATTTGAAGTCTACTTTAATTTTTTCTGAATAAGACTGTAAAACACTTACAAACTTTAATCAATCAAAACAATTAAAATATAAACAGTTGTTGTAGTAATCCATTTATATTTCAGTGGTGCCACTTAAGGCTTTTATTTTTATAAGTTTGTCATTCCGTTTGTAATTTCCACAAAATAATTTTCCGACCCTATAAAGTATATATATTCTGGATCCTTATAGATAGCGGAGTCTATTAAGCCATGTCGGTCTGTACTGTCTGTTGAAATCAATTTTCTGAAGTCCCTAGATATCTTCGGGATCCAAATCTTAAATAATTCTGTCAGACATGCTTTCGAGAAGTTTGCTATTTAAAATCAGCAAAATCCGTCCATAAATAACAGAGATATGAGCAAAAATCGGAAACAACCTCTGAAAATTTCATCGAAAAAACTATCAAACAAAGTGTATTAATATTGTTACGAATAACTTTATCAACAGATGGCGTGTTTATCGACATTCAACTTGTTTAGCATTTATAGTCGTTTTGATTTATAAACATTATTGTTATAAACTGTTATAAACATAGCAATATGGCAACATTGAGTTTTAACGCCTTTGGCTGAATATTCTAGACACGAACATTCTAGACTTGCAGTCACGAACATTCTAGTATCTTAGTTTCGAACCTTCCAGAAATTATTAGAAAAAATGAATTTATTGTGAGTCATTTTGTGCAAACATCAAAGTGTTCGAAAACTTTAAGTGTGTTCTTAAACCGTAATATAAGTGTGTAAAAAGATAGTGTGTTCATTTTTAATTGTTTTGTGTACTTTTAAATAAATAAAGACTCGTTATATTTTCTTCTAACTACTTGACGCTTTTATTTTGCAATTAAAAAGAAACGGTTTATATAAAGGAAATAAACCACCGGTTTTAAAAGGTAAAACCGCAACAATATAATATATATAGATACATATGTATGTATATATCTATATATATAAAAATGAAATGGTCCATGTATGTAATGTCATCACGTGAGAACGGCTGGAGCGATTTGGCTGATTTTCTTTTTCATTCGATTCGAAATTGTTTGTAAAGAAAAAAAAAATTAAAAATTCCAGGTAAAACTCGGATTTTTTTTGTGAGTCCAGTCAACTTTAATAATAAAAAGCTCCCTAAAGTATGCTGTAAAAATTTAGATATTTTATTTGCAAATAAATAAGAACAGGCAGATTGTGAATACATATTATTCTATATCTATATGTATATAAAAATTAAATGGCATCACGTGAAAATGAGAAGTGAAAAGGAGGCAATATATTAAAAATTAAAATTTCCGAGTTTTAGTAGGAATTTTTTAATTTTTTCCTTACAAACCATGTCCTGAAAATTTCGAATCAAATGAAAAAAAATCAGCCAATCGCTCCAGCCGTTTTCACGTGAATCCATTTAATTTTTATTAGGGCGGGTCGATTTAATATTCGCCCATGGCTCAGTGAAAATCGTCGTATTCTAGGGATCAAAATAAGAAACTTTGCCAAAGGAACTATACCTCTAAAACGAATTCTACTACCCCCCAACTGTTGACTTTTGTCCCGTAGGGTCAAGTTTTGAAAAATCCCACTTTGACCCATTTAGAGTGCCCCAATCAAGTCCAAATGTATGGACCGACCCCCACTAACTTTGGAGGGCCGATCCACCCATGCCAGTAGCCAGTGAATGATTTATAGGGCAACTTTTTTTGTTCGCTCATGTAAAAATAATATTTCAAGATATCTAGATGGGTTGGTAAATTAAGATCAGTCAAATCAGTAGACACACATGACTCATTGGGTTTTCTATAGTTGTTGATGTTGTTATTGCTTCATCTTGCGGTGTAGAGGATGGTGGATTCATTTTTTGCCTCCCCACAAATCGACCCGGCCTAATGTACAATATTAAAACTCCAATGTACCGTCGAATATCATGTTTATTAGCCTTTTCCATCAAATCTACAATTTCTTAGTCATTTAGTGAAGAATTTTTTATTTCTATCATAGCCTTTAGCTTTAACATGTTGTTCCAACATTGTAAATGGTTTGTTTTTTTTTTAATTTTGTAGAGAAAAACTGTGTGGTATAATATTTTTTTGAATCCGTTACAGAAAATTTTTTTCGTCTTAGCAACTAACACCGTCTAAAAAACGGTGTTCAAAAAAATCCAAATTTAAACGAAATTAATTGCTTATAAATAAAAATAATTTGAATACATCACAATAAATATATCTAATAATTACCAAAAAAATTCCCGATTTGATTGAGTAACTAGAAATATGATTTTTTTAAAATTTTATTTTCACTAAAATTACACTGAATTTATTTGACTGTTCTCACCAAAATCTTATCAGAAATGTTTATTTCTCTTCCACTAACACAGTGACGCAGTTCAAATTGATACTGTTTGTTAAATAATTTTAAGTAAAATAAGAAAACCATACACTGTCTTAGTGGGGAATCACAAGTTTAATATAAACTTGGTATTTTGATGACCGTCTGTAGACGGTGTTAGTGGTTAAAGGGTTAAATGTAGTGCTTTCACTCAAATGGTATTCACAGTCATAGTAGTAGAAATGATTATTAGCGTAGTAAAAATCATGCTTATCATCAACACATAAGTATGTATAGTAGATTTAATCACAAAAGAAAGTGCGCTAAAAGCTAAGCGCATATTATTTCTATACGTACATGTGACATTTAGAATTAAATTATCACAGTATGTTAATAAAAAAAAAATATCAGTTCGTTTTGTGTTTAGTAAAGAATATTTATACCCTACACCAGGGTATATTTGATTTGTGCATATGTTTGTAACGCCCAGAAATATTGGTCCAAAGTATAAAGTATACTGATCGACTCAGAATTACTTTCAGAGTCGATTTAACGATATCCGTCCGTCCGTCTGGCTGGCTGGCTGTTCATGTAAAGCTTGTGCGCAGAGTACAGGTCGCAATTTTGAAGATATTTTGATAAAATTTCGTAAGTGATATTTTCTCGGCCCAAGGACGGACGGGATTGAAACTGGTGGAAATCGGTCCATTATTTCACCTGGCCCCCATACAAAAGTCCTCCCGAAATTGGAGTTCACACAAATGAGTGGTAAATGAAGCCAAATCACATCTACAAATTTTGTGTAGATCGGTCCCTAATTAGTCGTAGCTCCCGAAATCACTTTAAAGAGCATAACTCTCTCAAAAATGTTGATATTCAAATTATATTTAACACAAATATATCTTATATGTATACAAATAATACGGTAGAATTTTATTGTGATCGGTGCAGAATTATTCTTAGCTCCCATATAAGGCCCACTTTCGAAAATCACTTTAAAGAGCACTTTAAATGTTGGTATCCAAATTATATTTGACACAAATATATCTTATATGTATACAAATAATACGGTAGAATTTTATTGTGATCAATCCAGAATTAGTCGTAGCTACCATTTGAGGCCCACTTCCGAAAATCACTTTAAAGGGCATAACTCTCTCAAAAATGTTGGTATCCAAATAATATTTAACACAAATATATCTTATATGTACATATGAAAACAATACGGTAGAATTATATTGTGATCGGTTCAGAATTAGTCTTAGCTCCCATATAAGGCCCACTTTCGAAAATCACTTTAAAGAGCACTTTAAATGTTGGTATCCAAATTATATTTGACACAAATATATCTTATATGTATACAAATAATACGGTAGAATTTTATTGTGATCAATCCAGAATTAGTCGTAGCTACCATTTGAGGCCCACTTCCGAAAATCACTTTAAAGGGCATAACTCTCTCAAAAATGTTGGTATCCAAATAATATTTAACACAAATATATCTTATATGTACATATGAAAACAATACGGTAGAATTATATTGTGATCGGTTCAGAATTAGTCTTAGCTCCCATATAAGGCCCACTTCCGAAAATCACTTTAAAGAGCACAACTCTCTCAAAAATGTTAGTATCCAAATTATATTTAACACAAATATATCTTATATGTATACAAATAATACGGTATAATTTTATTATGATTGGTCCATAATTAGTCGTAGCTTCCATAAAAGGCCCACTTCCGAATATCACTTTAACGATCATAAATTTTTTAAGAATGTTGGTAATCAAATAAAATTCGACACAAATAATATACAGAAATGATGACACCTAATTTTATAATGGTCGGTATATCGAGATAATGTTTAACATACACAATATTTATATTCACAGAAATCATGACACTAAATTTTTGGTTGATCGGTCCACAATAGGTTATATATCCCATAAGCGCACATTTCTGAAAAACTGTTTTATACTTACTTATACTGGGTGTAGGGTATTATATGGTAGGGCTTGACCGACTATACTTTCTTACTTGTTTTTATTTAATTTGTACTCCCCATATAAATAAAATAAAACTTTCGATTTCTGATATGATTCTTTGAACAGTATTTATAACTTCTTGTTAATATGAGTTAAAGATGTCCAAATACAAAATATATTATTTTTTCAATTGAATTTTTAATTTAAATTTCGCAATTGCATTTTTAATTTAAATTTCGTTGGCAATTTTTTTTTTTGATATATGCATAGAATTTTTTAGTTATTTTGATGTCATAAGTAAAATTTGTATAAGTACTTAAACTTCTATGGGTAAATGAAATACAAAAACTATTTATACCCCACACCACCATAATGGCGAGGGTATATTGGATTTGTGCTGATGTTTATAACGCTCATAAATATTAGTACAACATATATATACCGATCGACTCATAATCACTTCATGAGTCGACTTAACAAAGTCCGTCCTCCTTTTTTCTTCAGTTTTTTCGTATTCATGCCAAGACTTCGTCTCGAAAACCTGAATACATTTTTATTATGTTTGTTGTCTACTTTCGTCGACATTTTTTATGTGTACCACTTAGAGTACGACTACAAACATTAGCTTGTGTCTTAGCTTATGTTATGTTTCTCTCATCACAATTCTTTAAAAAACTGAAGAAAAAAGGAGGCTAATAAATGAAAAATGATAATTACAGCAAATTTCGAACCACCGGTGATACTGGTTAAAGGATTGATGTTTGACTGTTGGCTAGCGGGCGCCGCAGTGGTGCAGAGGGTGAGAACGTAAAGAATTCTGATGAGAGAAAGTGGTGTTTCTCGAAACATATGTAAATTCAACCAACAACCCAGGTTCGAATCCTAAGCCAAGAAAAATTATAAATAAATTTTAATAATAATTTTCATGTAACAATTCCTACATGCAGTAAAAATAATTTAATGAAAAATTAAATTTAATGAACTCGAGCCGAAATAAAAGAAATATCAATGATTTAAAATTAACAGTTCAAAATAAAAATAATAATTGTTCTTATCGATTGTTTTTATTTTAATTATTTATTATTATTATATTTTCGAACAATCTTAAATTTATTTTACATCTCCCTATACTTTTTTCAATACTGTTTACCAAGTGATTTATAATCTTTCCAAATATCCAACGGATTTTCGTTCAGTCTGCCAACACGAGTCCTCAACTAAACTGAAAGTTCATCAGACAATATATCTTCAGTGTTGTTGCTTTTCCAATTTCTATGAACCAGTTTATAATGGCTAGTCCATAATGAAAAAGTATCCTCACTTTTATCCGATTTTGCTGAGTCAGATTCAATATCTTTATTTTGCAAGAGTATTTTTCAATTATTTCTTGATTTTTGATACAGCATTGGCAACGGCTATTGCATCATTAAAGTGCATTTTTTTGAATCGAGGGTCTAAAATGTTAGATATGTATACACGTTTATATACCAATATACACGTTCTGTATACAATTTGTCATTTCGATGCATTGAAAGAAAACATCGATGTTTTCCGATTGTATTTATATACACAGAAGCCATGGAACTAACTTTTTGGATGATCGGTGCATAATAGGTCATAGCTCCCATATAGTGCCCATTTCTGAAAAACACATATGGTCGGGCTTGTCCGACTATACTTGCATACTTGTTTTAATTGGATTTTTAATGCATACGAGTATGTAGCGTATTTAATTTTGTTTTCATAATTTTTAATTAATTATTTTGTTAAAAATATTGGCAGTACTAATGCTTATTTTACCTTAAAGAATCTGCTATCTATAAGTGGTAAAATATAAATTTAAACAAGTTAGAGAACAATATTCGGCAGTGCGGAATCTTAAATACCCTCCATCTTAATATAATGAGAAATACAAAAATTACACTGGTTATAGGACTAGAACATTCTTATTCATTGTTAAAAAAAACATTTCACCGCAAGTTAAGAAACAGGGTATAAAAAATAATGTGAGGCCTATTTTGTTTGAATTTGATCTCAATAATTTTATTTACAAGAAATATTTGGGTGGCATAGTAGAAACAGACCACTTATGGACTTAAGGCTTCTAAATCCAGTATCCAGTAATGTGATTTAGTTGAAATTCATCTCAATAACGTTATTTACAAGAGTTGTATGGTTGGTTGTTTACTCGGAAGTGGACTTCGGGAGCTATTGTCAAATATGGACTGAAAGCTACAACCTTTTGGGCCGATCTTCTTAACAGAAGAATAGTGAAATTTATACATATGATGATATCCCGCATTGAATTTCCATATTATAATAGTACATACATTTAAGATACATATTAGTAATAACTTGAATTTCGGAAGTGGACCTTATATGGGGGATATGGCCAAGTATGGACCGATATTTTTAAAGTCCTGCAGTTTGATTGTGATATATGTATATTAATGTTTCGTGTAATATTTTGGATCGTTATTTATATGCGATTTATGAGTGCTGAAGCGATTTTTGGAAGAGCGCTTCATATGGTGAATATGGTCAAATATGGATCGAAATTAACAAATTTCTGTAGTATGATTTTTGTGTAAGTATATGTAAATGATCTATGTAAAGTTTTGAGTCGATACAGATATTTATAAGATATATATAAAGATAAATTACTTCTCCGGATGTGGTCCTTATATGGAACCTATAACTAATAATGGACCGACTATCACAAAATTTGGTAGATATATATGTATATCTATAAGAATTATTTGTGTCGAATTTTAACCTGGTAACAATATTTATACTAGACGTATACCTTAGTGCATTTTGGATGTGGACTTAATATGGGGTCTGTGGTCAAACATGGACCGAACAAAAAATTTCGTTTTGCGATTTCTTTTTACATGACACATATTTTTGCCGAAATTTGTATTATTATTCCAATTTTATAGGTATTTATTTATAATTAAGCCATATTTTGGGAAGATATTTTCCGCACAGTATCTTTTTTATCTTAGAAATAACGTGTACAAAATATCTTTAATGTATTTAAATACAATATGTATTAAAATATCGAAGTAGTTTTAAGTTTTTAGTTATAAAGGGTGATTTTTAGCAACATTCTTTTTGACAAGACGATTTTTGCCAGCTCAATTGTTTTCGTGTAACTTGTTACTGTTAAACGTGTTCAGTTTGGTCTATAATTTATCCCTGAATTGACTTACAAACGAACAGCACTTGCGGACTATTGAATTTTATTATCAAAATTCATGCTCGGTTAAAAAAGTGCATCGAACTCTTCTCAGCATTTTATGGTCATTTCTGGTTGAATGGATACGTAAACAAACAAATTTGTCGTACATATTTGGTGTGAAGCCAGAAGTATGCAAGAACTTCCAATGTATTCTGAAAAATGCACGGTTTGGTGTGGATTATGCGCCGGTGGCCGATATGTTGGAGAGAGAGAGAGCTGAGAGTATGGTCGACATTTAAATAAAATTATTTTTAAACATTGAACGTTCTACCGACTCAAATAAAGATTTCATACATTTCTCAAAATTTTATGTTTTTTTTAAATAAATCCGAAAGCTCCTAAAAAATTAGTCTTTATTCAGTTATTTATGGACCGATTTGACCGATTTTCAATAGCATCATTCTTGAATTCCGGATATATGGGGCCTTCAAAAAGTTTTAAGCGGGAAACGAGTTTAAAGCCTTCGGTTTGTCTAAAAAAGAAAGAAATAAACTCTTCTCGCTTGGAGGGTATACCAGATATTAATATTAATTTTGCACACAAGATAAAGCATGATATACAGCCATGTCACAGAATTTAATTCCGTTCGGAAGTGGAATTAATTTTGTTTTTTGGTTCTATACCATTACCTAAGTCGAATGGAGAATACAGACCTATAGCCATCTTGTGTTTTCTGTCGAAAGTCTTGGAAAAACTTATGTTTAAACAAATGATTACATATATTAATACTCATAATTTACTACCCAACACGCAATCTGGTTTTCGTCAGAGTCATAGCTGCGTAACGGCTCTTGTGAAAGTTAGTGAAAATATGCGGCAAGGATAAGAAAATGAAAATTTAAATTCTTTGGTACTTCTTGACCATTCTACGGTGGATCATGACATACTCATCCGAAAACTTAAACAATTTTTTAGATTTACGAGCGCGTCAACCAAACTTATACTGTCTTATCTTTCAGAACGCACACAATCGGTGTTTGTGAACAATGTATGGTCGGATAGCCTATTCCTGACTAGGGGAGTGCCTCAGGGTTCTATTCTAGGTCCACTTTTATTTTCCTTTATTTACCAAAACAACTCACTAAATGTAACATCCACTTATACGAAGATGACGTACAGCTCACTTTAAGTAGCCCAGTTCAAAATATTACGTTGGGACTAGTGCAAACGGTCTCTGTTTGAATCCTCATAAATCTAAATGCATTGTAATATGTAAAAAAAGCTGAATTCCCTCCATATCTAAGGATATTGTTTTAAATGGCGAGAAAATTGAAATTGTTAATAAAGCAAAAAATCTTGGTATCATTTTCAATGGTAATTTGACCTGGACTGATCATGTAAATTTGCTGGTTGGTCAAACCTATGCAAAGTTACGTGCTCTCTGGTCCACACAATATGTCACACCCTTAAGAATAAGGGCCTTACTTGCTAAATCATACTTGATTTCTTTCCTGATCTATGGGTGTGAAATATTTGGAAGCTGTGACTCAGTTGGTATGAGAAAATTGAATGTCTTGTTGAATAACATAATAAGATATGTGTATGGATTAAGACGGTCTGATCACGTTTCCTCTGTTGCCAATAATCTTTATGGAGTATCCTTTAAAAGTTTGCTACAAATTCGCACTCTTATTTTTTTACATAAAATAATCAACTTTCAAACACCTAAATATATATTCGATAAAATACGTTTTTTTCAATCGCCACGAAACCGAAATATTGTAATACCTCGACATAATTTACTTGTATCTGAATGGCAGTTTTATGTGCACGCCGCTCGTCTTTGCAACAATCTTCCACAAAGTTAACAACTAAACAGCAATGCTAATAGTTTCAAAATTTTTTTATTAAATTTTTTTAAATAATAATTTATAATTATTATTTTAATTTATAATATTTTTTTAACTTTAACTTTATCTCAATATTGTTATATTTACTTGCAACAAGTTTGTTTTGTAACGTAATACGTTCCTGTGCTATAAGTATAAGACTCAGTGTTGTTGTACAGGAAATGGAATCAATAAATAAAGCAAAACAAAAAATTTTTTCGGAATGAAACCAATTTTAATTTGCTATGTGGAATTGCAATTTTAAGCATTATCAGATTTCATTCCGGAAAAATTGTTTTTTTTTTTTTTTTTTAATTAACAAACAACAAACTGCGAAGCTTTTTGGCTTGTCTGCAAAAAACACCCAGAGTCTTTGGCGGGAATCGAACCCGCAACCCTTTGACTGATAGTCCAGCACTCTATCGCCTAGTCTATCGGGGCTTTTTGCTTTTTCTATAGAAGAAAAAAAAACAGAATTAATTCCACTTCCGAACGGAATTAAACTCTGTGACATGACTGATAATATATAATGTATAATTCATTATCCTAAATTAACTTTATCCGTATTTTGATTGTAAGGAAAATCATGCATTCACGATAATTTAGTATTATTCGAATTGAAAGAAGCTTTGTAATTTCTTTATTCGAAGCCAATCACACGCTTAATACTGCTGTATTTCTGAATTGATTAGCAAAATAATTTGGTCAAATTGCTATTAGGAGTTACTTCGAATTACTCAATAATAATTCTTTTGAGACACATATAAATACAAACAAAATTGAAATGTTTCTCTTAAACTGTACAATGAATTTAATTGCAGTACAAAAGCTTTTCACATATTTCTTAATTTCAATTACTATTCATAATAATACAAACATTATTATAATTTATACTACAATTGTGTACATGACACTATAATATCCCCATTTGTGCATAGGACGCCGAAGAGGTCAATGACATGAACACTACGTTTTATTTAACGTGAATTTTACTAACATGTGCAATTTGATGTATGTATGTATTTACATTTTTGCTTATGGATCAGATCAATAAATATTAATGATATTGTCTGCAAGTTTAATGTATTAATTCTGTTAACCGGTATTTGATCTGTTTACCTAGTCGTTATTCGAAAGCTTAGACAGAAATGTTTCATAAAATATATGAATAACAAAATTATGGTAGTATGTAATAATTTAAGTACCAGTCGTAATAAACAATAGTGGATATATTCAGCTGTGCTGAATCTTATTTACCTTTTACCTATGATGTAAAAATAAAAACATGACATGACTTCGGTCCGTATGGTACATGTGCGCTACGGAAAACTAAGTATTTAATAGGATGCAAATTAGCCAAATACTCTATGTTGATCAGAAACGTTGAGTAAAATAAGCAAAATTGGTAGCATAGAACTAGAGTTATCGAGTTATGAGACAACATCTGTTAACCGATTTCAAACACGTTTTGCTATTTTCCTAAAAATATTTTGCAAACTATATAAATTTGCAATTATAAAGGTGCCACTTGTGCATTTATAGCTCTTTTTTATCATTCTAAACATGGAACAAATTACCGCATTCGTGATCGAATGAGCTATAGTATCGAAAAACGATTTCGATATCGAAATTATGATAAAATGTACTAAATTTCTTGCTCTATATCGAATGCCATAATCTCAAATAAGAAAATTACGATCAATTTTACTCGAAACCACTATCAAGTTTAAATTCAACACAAATAGTTCATAATTTCTTTTAAAAACCACTAAGAAGTCAAAATTCTACACAAGTAATCCGTATATACTGTTACGAAATTGTATTTCAATTTAAATTTAAAGGTCGGTACAACATACAGCATGTTTAACAACATACAACTTCTTTATCAACAGATGGCGTGTTTATCGACATACAACTTGTTTAGCATTTGTAGAAGTTTTGGTTTATAAACATAATTGTTATAAACTGTTATAGACATAGCTGACCAATATGGCAACATTGAGTTTTAACAACTTTGGCTGAATATTCTAGACATGAACATTCTATTTATTGTGAGTCATTGTTGTGTAAACATAAAAGTGTTCTAAAACTTTAATTTAAGTTTGTGTGTGTATCTAGAACAGAGGTCGGCAAAGCGAAAAATGAGGTTGTGTGTGTGAGCAAACTACCCAGCAAACATAAACATAATTATATAAATTATACAAAACAACTTAGATAGGAAACATACACTCACAATGTATTTTCCGTAACATATAAGAAATTAACAACGAGATTGATATACAAACGGAACTTCTAAACTTCAAAAGCTGATTACATGCATGTTACCAAATGCATTATCAATCATAAAATATTTTTCGTAATTTATTATTAACTTGAAATGTTTGTTGGGAAGTATTTCTGAAAAAAATATAAAAGCATCCGCCGCATGTGCACACATTGCTGTCTCAATGACGACTGAATGAAAGAGATTAAGCGTATGTGTGAAGTGCTCTCTGCACTATTGTGCTATATGATGCCGATCTCTGATCTAGAACGATTAGCTGTCTATGGAAAAGGTGAATCAAAGGAATCCGGTTTATTTAAAGGAAACCGTTTTTAAACTGTAAAAACGTAACAATACATTTAAATCGTCTTACTAGATTTAATAATAATCGCTCCATATTTGACCGTAACCCCAATATATAGTCCACTTCCGATATTTGAGAAGCATAAATAGAATGTACATTTAAACTGTCGTACCAAATTTAATGATCATCGGTCCACATTTGACCATAGCCCCCATATAAAACTAATATCCAGTTAGAATTCAACACATATAGTCTTTACATACATATATACAAATCGTCAATATCAGATTTATGATGATCGGTTTATATTTGACCACTCCTAGAAATCACTTAAATGCGTATAAACCTCTTATTAGCATCAGCAGCAAGTTTAAATTCGACACAAATAGTTAATACATATGTATATATTTCGTCACTCTTAATATGATGATGATTGATGATCCATATTTGACCGTAGCCCCCATATAAAGTCTACTTCCGGAAATCACTTAAATGCGCATATAAATCTCCATACTAGGTGATTTGGTGGTGGGTATATAAGATTCGGCACAGCCAATTAAACTCTTACTTCTTTTGTTAGTCATTAAAAACATAGTCGTTTAATGTGCAGAAAAAATGTAAGCTAAGCAGAAATTTGTGTGCTTTTGCTAATTTATATTCAGCAATTCAAACGCTGGAATAAAGAAGGCATTTTGTTGATTTTTGAGAATAAAAAATACTTTTACTCTTAGCTTGTTTTCTCATTATTTTTAGAAGCATTATTTCTTAAATGTGGTGGATACAATTTTGTTGTGACTGACTGACAGTCAGCTCTGTCCGCTTGTATGTAAACGCTGGTATTATTTTGCCTTTAATAGCAAATGCTTTTGTGTACGTTTGCAGCTGTAGGTATGTGTTCAATTGAGTTTTTTTGCTGTTCGAAATAAGTTGTGCTTGTTAAGGTTGAATTAGTTTGATATTAGCAAGCAACATGAACGGTTGTTGAGTTTGAGTGCAGTTTTATTTAGTGACCGAGAAGGAGAAAATAGTTTGTTAAATCAATGGAGTAAACATTTTTTTGACTTTTTTATTTTAAAGCATTTGTTTTCTCTCGATTTTATTATTTACATAAATATTTCGGTTAAATTGCAATTTGGTTTATATTGTTTATATTTTGAAATTATATTCGACTTTATTTAAATTTTACACGTGTTACCTTTGGCCTGTAAAAACAACAAACAGCTAAAACTTGAATCAATAATTATATTCGTGGCAAAAAATAAACTAGATGAAAAAAACTTCAGACACAACAATAAAAACTTAAGAAATAACTCAAACCAGAAGAAAAACATGTGGTTTTTATAAAATAAAGTGAACTTTTTTTTTGTTTACATATGTACATACTATGTATGTACATATAATACATGTTTACAATTTAATTTCGGTTTTACATGTGAAACTCGTTGAAGAGACTGGCGGCCTTTAAATTAGAAAACGTCCAATAAAGCTTTAACATAGACGTTTTAATATACGAGTCGGAAATAATTTCACTCATAATTTATCACTCTCACTCCGATTGATTGTATGAATGAAAAGAGAAAAACTGATGCAATCCCTCAACATACTTGCGACTTTTTAAGCAGACAAACCTCAAATCGTAAGAAACGTAGAAGAAGAAAAAAAAACAAAATCAACCCGCCAAATCATACACTTCCTTTTTTGTTTGTTTAAACACATTCACGCACTCACCCAACCCCATTCTCGCACATACATACACACGTTTCCAAACTTGCATTTCTAATTGGATTTTAAATTATGGCTCGTATTCAGGCCGGTGATAATTTAGTACCACGGCAAGTGTTTGAAATGCCCAGTATCACTGCAGACAACAGCAAAGATGCGCAAAATTGTGATAGTTCCAGTCAGGGTTCTGGTGTTAAACTTAAGAAACGTATTGGCCTCTTGGATGGCGTGGCCATTATAGTTGGTGTCATTGTTGGTGCTGGTATTTTTGTCAGTCCCAAAGGTGTTTTAAAATACTCTGGCTCAATTGGGCAGTCGCTCATAGTATGGGTTTTATGCGGAATACTGAGTATGGTGGGAGCATTATGTTATGCCGAATTGGGTAAGTTAAATTTATTTATACATTATAAGATAAAATAATTATGAACTTTATGTTTGAAAGTTCTTGGTAAGTTTAATATATAATCACTGCCCATTAACAAAAAATATTTTAACTTTATTTTGGTAAAATTTTTTAGTAAGAATTTTTAAAATTTAATTTTTAATGTGTGTTAAGGACTAATTATGAATTAATTTTGGTAATTTGACAAATTTAGGCCCTAATTACCGTTCACAACACGAAGTATTTTGATGTTGTATGTTGTAAACTACGATTACGATTCACAACACTTATCAGTTTAATCGTATGAAAAATGCATGTTGTGTTGTAGTGGAGACAACACAACATTTTAGTGTTGTGGACCAGAGAACGGATTGATTGGTTAATTTTAGATTTTGAATACAATCACAAAAAACGAACCTCATGTTGACAACATAAATCATTTCCGTAAAGGAATACATGTCATTATTCACAAAACGGAGTGTAACGAAAAATGATGCTTGCATTGCATGTCTTGTACGAATGTAAACGTATACTCCCAAAAGCAATGAATAATTAACGATTGGTATGAATGGTTAACGATTGGTATGAATGGTTTCAATGATGATTGTATAAGATGTACATACTAACAAAAAATATCAAACTTTACTAGGTTACTGTCAACAAATCGCACATAAAGCAACAACCAAAAAAATATTTATTTTCTCATTAGGTTTTGTATTGTTTTTGCTCTTTTTTTATGTTTTAATTCACTGAAAGCAACGAATACTGGACGAATGGTGTGAATGCTTTTAGTTTTTTCATGTGACATTGATTTATTTCGTTGCTTGATGTGTAACGGCATAACAAAAAGGGAATGTAAAATAGCAAACAGTAATAAGGAATGAGTAAACAAATAGCAATGCACATTTTTATTATTGTCGAGTAAAAGCAATGCAAAAGCAATGAATTTGCGAATGGTTAGCAAATGTGAATGGTCTCTTTCTGGGGGCTAATTCTCGCATTCGTATGTGAATAAATTTTCATTCGAACGTTCGAATTTTTTAACATTTGGGATTCCCTCATTCAATAGCGAATAAAATGTATCGAAATTTCTAATGATGGCATTCGATAACGAATGATCATTTGAACGCAACCTTGCGAGTTTTTACCCGTAAGCAAAGAAGCATTCGAAATATCGTTTTTTTTTAGCAAACAGAAGAAAAAAGAAAATGTAAGAAAAAGAAATTGTTACTTACTTTAAAAAAATATCATAATATAGGGTGTTTTTTTGAGAGGTATAGAACTTCGAATTGAAATAAAACACAAGAAAATCGTTTTAATGACCATCAATTTGGCTTTATAGGAAGGATAATTTTATGCCATTAATGTTTAAATATGATTTCAGGCATGTGGCCGCCGCGGCTGGCTCGAATAAAGCCAATTCTACAGGTCCAATTTTCACCCACTTTTTCGAGCATATGGGGCCGTATGTCGGCAATAACGCTACGAATGTTGGCTTCCAATTCCCCTAACGTTTCTGGTTTGTTGGCGTAGACGAGCGACTTCACATATCCCCAAAGAAAATAATCCAATGGTGTCAAATCACACGATCTTGGTGGCCAATTGACAGGTCCATTCCGCGAAATTATGCGCTCATCGAATGTTTCCTTCAATAAATCGATTGTGGCGTGCGCTGTGTGGCATGTAGCGCCGTCTTGTTGGAACCACAACTCATCCACATTCATGCCATCCAATTCGGGAACAAAATAGTCGGTTATCATGGCTCTATACCGGTCACGGTGGCGAATCGATTCATTCGGGTCCTCTTCAACACTTTGCTCTACAGTGGCAATTGTTTCTTCGGTGCGCACTGTTCGACGTCTCTGCGGATGCGTATTATCACATAGAGTAAACGTAGTGCGAAAACGATCCATGGTTAACCGAATTAATTGCTCTGATGGACGATTATGTCGACCATAAAATGGACGGAGCTTGCGGTAAACTTCGCGAACTGAACCGTTATTTTCGAAATAAATTTGCACGATTTGCAAGCGTTGTTCTTTTGTCAACCTGTTCATGATGAAATGGCAAACCAAACTGAACATAAATGACATTAGAGTTGCCAGATTTGACCACAAAATGCCAGTTTTATCTCTTTTCGAAAAACAAACCTATAAAAAAAACACCACCTATTAATAATTTTATTACTTTTAGGTCAACAATAATTTTATGCATGCTTCCTTTGTGAGTCTAAAGGTGTGTTCACATTATGTGTATTTGTCATGTGGACTGTCACTTTTTCGCATGTCAAATTTGTACATATAGTCTGAACACCTTCAAACAATAGCATGTGTTATTTCTATGTGTGCAATACACATGACATTTTTTATTTAGAACGAGTTCTATTTTCTTGTGACAAACCATCTGACATCAGCTTTTTTTTTATAACAAAAATTTTGTGGCGGCAAAAATTAATTGAAATTTTAATAAATATAATTTATAGTAAAACAAAAATCTCTCATTCCATTTTAAAATACAGTTTTAGTTAATTATAAATTTAATTTTTATTATACACATACAGCAATCAGCTGTTTTAAGATTTTTTTTTATAGGTTATGTCAAATGTACTTAACATACCAACATTTGAACATGTAAATTATAAACCGTATGTGAAACTCAAATTTTGACACACACATGAAAACACATGTGGATAGAAAAGTGACATTCCATATGATAAATACACTTTAAAGGTGTGTTCACATTATGTGTATTTGTCATGTGGACTGTCACTTTTTCGCATGCCAAATTTGTACATATAGTCTGAACACCTTCAAACAATATCATGTGTTATTTCTATGTGTGCAATACACATTACATTTTTTATTTAGAACGAGTTCTATTTTCAAGTGACAAACCATCTGACATCAGCTGTTGTTTATAACAAAAATTTTGTGGCGGCAAAAATTAATTAAAATTTTAATAAATATAATTTATAAATAGTAAAACAAAAATACAAAAAAAAAAACTATACAAATTTATTATTGAAAATGGAGGGAAAAATTGAAAAGTAGTTAACAAAAGCAAGTACATATGTATTTTTTTATTGCAATTTTTATAGTTATTTTTATGTTGTTAAAGTATGACTGGGGCAAAGAAGCGGTTCTACAGTTGATCGAAATGTGGCAAGAGAAGGAATACTTGTATAACCCGCGGAATAAGTTTTACCATATTAGCTGTTTTAAGATTTTTTTTGATAGGTTATGTCAAATGTAATTGACATACCAACATTTGAACATGTAAATTATAAACCGTATGTGAAACTCAAATTTTGGCATACACATGAAAACACATGTGGATAGAAAAGTGACATTCCACATGTAATGTATGTACATACATTAATACATATGTATGTATGTATGCACATATGTACTTATTTATACTTATTCAATGTTTGTCAATTTTAAGGGGTCGGAGCTGTTTCTTATGTCATTAATGTTTTCAATATCGTCAGAATCAGAAGACGATGAGTAAAAAACATTTTTAATTTAGAATAATTTCTTTAAAAACATTTTGCCCAAGTAATTTTTTGCAGAACCATATGTTTTTTGTTTACATTTTCTTTTATTTTATTCAGTGTTGTAATACGTACTTATTTAAGTTTTTTACAACACTGAAGCAATCAATCGATTCGATTCGTATCGAGTATCATCATTAGAAAATTTTGCAATGTCGAAATAAATTTCGATTCGAAAACAATTTCGATCACGACTGGCAGAATTAGCCCCCTGTTCTCTGTTGTGAACGATAATCGGGGCCTAAATTTAGCCACGCCATTGCTCATTTTATTCCCAGTTCCTATAACACGAGTGATCAAACAGTAGTTTGGTTTTGTTTACATTAACAATTCAATTCTATCTTTTCATGCTTATTAGAAGGGATTCAATACTAAATTAAAATTTGCTGGGTAAAATTCTTAGCAATACATATTTGTATAAAATAACAACTTATCACTTTATGTTCAAAACTTAATAAAATGACAACTAACAGCAACTTTAAATAGAAAGAATTGGTGTCATTAAAAAAAATGTAATAGTCTAACAAACAAAAATAATTTATTGCAAAAATGTAAATTTTAATATCTATATTAAAACTAAAAAAAAACAAAAAATATCGTTTTTTTCACGTCACAGCTTATTTTACACAAACACGTATGTATGGGTTTCGAAAAATTGAAACTGGAAATTACACGATTTGATATTGGTGTGATAGCTTTTATTAACTACAACAGATTTAAGGCAATTTGGCATAGATGCGACCTGTGGTAATACTCGTCGAAATATTCGACTACTCCATTGTAGCGCTTTTTTTAAATCATTTTTGTTAAAAAGTTTGTGTTTCGATATGCTGATTTCTAAATTGACCATAAACTTTCTATAACATTAAGGTCTGGCGACTGTGGTGATGGTGTCATCAAATGTGGGCAGTTATATATTAGCCACATTTGCACAATGCCCGATTTGTGCTTTGGATCGTTATCCTGGTAAAATCGAATATCTGATCTTATACCTAGGTTCCCTGTGCTTTCCAACAAGCCTAACTTAAACTTAGATTCAATAGCGAAGATGGATGAATTCCAAAATGCAGATTCCTTGCAAACATGAGCTTTGGCGAAAAGAAAAACCAAAAAATATACCGTATTAAATAAGCTGTGAGCCACTGTATGTTGGAAACTATATATTACGGCTTAAAATAAAATAAATTTGAGTTTTTGGCCTTGAATTAGTTTTAAATGTTTTTATTACAAAATTATTGTTAAATATGCTGAGATTGCTTTTCTTTATACCTATACATATCTACATACATACATACAGTGTGTCACACAACTAAATTGCCTACTCATTTTCAAGAGAAATTTGTTTTTCAATCAAACATAAAATTGTAAAAAACAGGTACAATTTTTTTCTTTTCTGCAGTTGATAGTAGACATTGTTTAAATTGAAAAATCCCGAAAAATTGTAACAATGTCCTTTTTAGATTAGTTGTTGTTGTATTTTATTAATTTATATCACAAATTGCAGATCATTAATGTAATTTGAATTTGAAAATCTCAGTTAATTTTGTTGGGGTTTTTGGTGTTTTTCTTAATTGTTTTTAGAATTTTTAAATGTTTTTTGTTAATGTATTTTTCAATTGTTATTAGTAATAATTTTGCGCTTATTGTGTTCCGGTTGGTTAAAAAGGCCGGAGGAAAAAACAATGAAGAAATCCTTAGGGTGCTGAGAGCCATAAATATGGTCGTGTCGCAAGTTCAAAACCATTTGTTTTGGAAATTATTTGAAGAGGGTTTCTTTCGCTGAGATCCATAAAACTTTTGAGTGTCGGTAATATGTTATATTCAATGACGAACATTTTTGGTTCAGATGGTCGAAGTATAATAATACAAAATCCACGACTCATTATGATGGTGGTTTTATGGTGATATGGGGCTGCATTTCTGCCAATGGATTTGGTAATCTAGTATATACTGATTATAGTATGGATCAAAATGGATATTGGCAAATTCCGAAAGCAAATCGTAACTCCAGAGCCGAAAATTGGATATACAATGACCCGAAATACACAATTTTAGATATTAAAATTGACAAAAGTACAGTACCAAACTCTTGCTAACACCTCTTAAATGCTCAGGTCTTAGACCCATAGAAATCGTAGAGATAAAATATATATTTTTTCTCGGAAATGCTTACCTCTTTTTCTTTCGGCAAATTTAACAAAAAAATCTTCACAACCGAGGCATTAAGTAAAAAATTATTACTAATAACAATTGGAGTATGTACCTTTTTAAAAAAATAAATAAAACAAGTCCATGAAAAAATTAAAAAAAAATACTGAAAAATTTACAGGAATTATAAAAAGCTAAATATTTTTTTGTGACCTTCAAATTATGATGCAAATTAATAAAACGCAACAATAGCTTGATACAAATTAATACTTTTTTTTGGGTTGAATATATGAGTATCTATTATCAATTGCAAAAAGCAATTAATTTTTTACTTTATTTTTACAATTTTATGTATTAATGAAAAAGAAATATCTACTAAAATTGATGAGGTGAAATAGACACGGTAAGGTCTAAAACCATTTTATTTTACGTTTGTTGTCTGGTATTATTGTTTCCGCACGGAAAGGAAAACTTAGCGTAAAGAAATATCGATCGATATGTAAAATGTAATTACACATTCCTGCGGCATGCCGCAATACTGTCTGTGTAGAGATGATACCGCAAAAAGGAAAAATATTCCAGCAAGGGAATGAATAATTTCAAATTATGCTTCCGCAAAAAAAATTTCTTTCCGCAATCGCGGACCGGAAAGAATAATTCGACCCATTGTTACGTTTTTACCTTTTGAAAACGTTGGTTTATTTCCTTGAAATAACCCAGATTCCTCTTAAATGCAAAATAAAAGCGTCAAGTAGTTTAAAGAATATATAACGCGTCTTTATTTATTTAAATGTACACATAATCAATTAAAAATTAACGCCCTGATTACCGTTCACAACACTAAGCATTTTGATGTTGTATGTTGTAAACTGCGATTACAATTCACAACACTTATCGGCTCAATCGTTTGAAAAAATTATATTGTATGTATTGTAGTCGAGACAACACAACATTTTAGTGTTGCGAACGACAATCGGGCTCTAACTCTCTGTCTTTATACACACTTATATGACGGTTTAAGAACACACTTCAATTAAAGTTTGAGAACACTTGATGTTCGCACAACAACGACTCACAATAAACCAACAACATGAGTGGCCCTGTTAGTCTATCATAATTTCTAGATGGTTCGGAGCTAAGATACTAGAATGTTCATGACTGCAAGTCAAGAATGTTTGTGTCTAGAATATTTAGCCAAAGCTAATAAAACCTAATGTTGCCACATTGCTCAGCTATGTTTATAACAGGGTGTTATCAATAATGTTTATAAATTGAAATTTCTGCAAATGCAAATGTTGCTAAACAAGTTGTATGTTGATACCGGTCGTTAAATTTAAATTGAAATACAATTTCGTAACACTGTCACCCGCTTAAGCCTGTTCGTTCCGAATAGGCACATATCGTTGGTCTCATGTAGAAAGGCCCTAACTAGCTATTTTTTTTCGAAATTTGTTTTTGTTGCGATTTCAATGCATTTAACGCAAATACACCTCCTCACAAAAATTTATTGCAATAGTGTAAAAAATAACGCTTTTATAAGCAGTTGTACAAAAAAATTTACACGAATACATGGGCGTAGCCAGGATAAAATCCAAGGGGGGGGATTTTTTTTTTTTGTAAAATGCTTTTTTGACTGCTCAATGCAAACGGATAAAACTTTGCAGCCATTCACCGGGATAAAATCCGTTACAAGATTTGATTTTCCGAAGTGAAGCTAAATAAAAGCATTTAAAAACAACGCTTTTGCCTGTTTTTAACGGGTTTCGATCGCAAAAAAAAATTTTTTTCTTAAATGTCTGAAGGTGACATTTGACTTTGAGACATTTTTTTGACATATACGGTCGACCCGGTTTAATAAACATCCTTCCATTCCGATTTATACGCTTAATCATATTTCCTTCCTACTTTACTAAGGAAAACAATAGACCTGGAATTAGCATGGAAATTGTAATGTATTAATTAAAGCTATTCGTTATTAAAAAGTAAAAAATAAATAAAAAAAATTTTAAGAAACGCTTTTCTTTTCCTTAATATATTGATCAGTTGTAAACACAAAATAAATATGAATACTAAAAAAATTGACTAAAAGTCAAAAAATGGAATAAATCTCGCACATCTCTTAAAGAAAAGCGTGGGGCGCCCATACCAACCTGAACTTAAAAAAACATGACTGCCGTGAGAACATTCTAATATTTCAGACCGAAGGCAACACAACCAATTATGTTTAAAGGTACGAATTTTCAATAATTGAGCATTTTGTTACATAACAACGCGCCCCACGCTTAAAGAAGTAATTAAGTTAATGTATGTAAATAAAGGAAATAAACAAGATGATTGATTTATAATAAAATTTTTTTATAAAGGTCAGGTTATAACTTTTATTTCCGACCTATAAAAATAAATGGCAAAAGTGCATATGATGCATATCAATGATGCCTGAATATAAAAATTATAAATAATTGTTTGTAAATCGAAAATTTTACAAAAACAACTTAAGGTACGGTCACATTTGGCAAATGTTTACTCAAAAAAGCGTAACCACTTATTTTAGCACAAATTTCTTTGACGTTGTTTACTCTTACAAGAGTTTTGCAAGTTCAAGTAGCATCAAATGAATATTTGTTGTGTCTTGACCGAAATAAATGAGTTTTTTTTTTAAATAAATAAACGAGTTGAAATATATTTTATTTAGTGGTGACGTCTTTTTTTGGCAAATATTTGCCAACTGTGGCCGTATCTTTAGTTTAGAATAAAACATACATTTCAGAACAAAATATAAAAATACATACGAGTAGTTAAAAAAAACATAAATTTTTCAAAAACTCGAAAAACAAAACAAAATCCACAATTTTGTCAATATTTTAAAAATCATAAATTTTAAAAAAAAATGAATATTCATTAAGTCCATAATTGAAATTTAAGAAATGTTCGTATAGTATGTATGTAAATAAAAGGGAACGAATGTAAACAGTTATTATCAACCATAATTGAAATAGTTTGTCTCTCACCAAGGCATTTATAAACAACAAAAACTAATAAAGATCATACCAAACCATGTAAACAAAAATCAATTTATAACAGTTATTTTAAGTGAATTATTATTAAAAACAAAATATAAATTACAATTTCGATTTGGACAAGTTATTTTCGGTCTCTGCACTACACACATAACTAGTTATCATGACATAATTGCTGGGTACAAGCATAATTTGACATGTTTTTGTTACATGTTGAATAAATTTGCATACTTATAATATTGATTATCTATTTTTTAAATGCGCAGAAAAATGCTTTAAGTGTTTATGTTGGAACTTAAAGCATACGGGTCACCATTATAGTAAAGTAACATTTCTGTATGCATAGGTTTTGAGGTATGGTAAATAATTTATGTACATATGTAGATAAAAATCAGTGTTGTCAGTTTAGCATTTAACTTGAATTTGATGGACATGAAATAATCTATTTCACTATGTATTGTTTGTATTTTTAATGAACACGAATTATTTTTGCTTGTAAAATATAAATATACAAATCTTTACTTTTGTAGCTGAATTTATGTTTGTTGGACATTACAGCTTTTTATTTAATCGCTGGCAACACTGATAAAACTAGGCAATGCAGATACTCGTACATTATTTGTGGTATGGATATTAAATTATATTTTACAAGGTCATTCTAAAAACCGCCACATTTTCTTATGTAAGTATACATAATACATACATAAGTGCTAGAGGTAAACTCACAGAAAATATATGTACACTTTTTCATTTAATATAACATTAGATATCAAAATTAAATAAAGTAAATCAGTTTAGTTATAGTAATTAACAGAGTTTCCAACTAGGTGGGTCGATTATGAAATTGTATAAAACATGCTGTGTGTTTCATTTTTATTCCGTCGCTTTGCATAGCACGGACCCAAAAAACAAATTTCCAATAAATCTGCTGCATAGATCTGAGTTAGGTCCAAACACGATCCTGATGGTAAATTCACGATAATTCACCATCCCTGAAAATCGTTTATTTAAAATTTCGTTGTGGCGTTCGATATACTCTACGTCCATATCGTTCAATTGGCGCCAACAGAAATTGGTTATCATTGATTTGTAACGCTTGCCGTTGCCGGTAATGGTCTCACCCAATGCATTAACCAACATTCATTTTGATAATTAAGTTTTATCATTTTAATGAACTGCTCAATCTTTGTAACTTTGATTCGTGATTTAGCGCCAATGACTAAATACACAATAGATTTGACAGACGCAGCCAAAATAGCATGGCAGCCATAGACTTTCAACATTGACCAGCCATAATAGAAAAACCCTTTAGTGTGTAGATACTAAAGGGTTGCAAATGTTGTCTTATGCCACTTAAGACATTTTATTTTTTAGCAAATACTTCAATGCACTTACTTCTTGTTTTGCATGACACACACAATGTGTGCCAACAACAATAATAAACAACGAGAGAACATAGCTGATGATTAACAAGTTGAACACAGTTATGACATGTATACAAAATTATCATATACACTGCAGCATAGTCTTCACTGTTGACAAACAACCAAGTGGTTTTGCGCAGACCTTTAGTAGATACTATAGTTTCAGCAATGATTTTTATAAAAGAATATTGTTAAAAGATAACATTTATTGATTGAATGTGGAAATTGCCTCCCATAGTGGCACAAAAGTACATATGTACATTATTCCTACCGTGTCGTTTATTGAACTTGTTCCGCCACTTAAAATTAATTAGTCACTAAGAACTATTGGTGAATTTAACATGGGGATATCATTGCGAGTGGCCGATTGCCACACTCTACAAAATATCTCACAATCAACTTTAATGGTACCAATATCCAGTATTAAATAAAACGTATTCAATTGTGCTGAATCTGGTATATCCATTTTTCGCATACACCTCGGTTATTTATAGACTGATTTGAATGTTTCATTATAGACCATCCAGAAAGTATTATTTATAGACCTGAGCGTAAAATTTATTTTTTGTGTAAAAATTTCTAGTAGTTTAATGTTTTCGATTATAAATTTATCCATTTATGGACCGTTTTTACACATTTTCAATATACAATTTGATACCACATCAAACAACAAGCGGAAAGAGATCGCAAAACCGACTGGACTAGGATTCTAAATATATGTATATGAAAATGTGCCTAAGGATAAGAGGAAGTTATTTAAAGATTTGTCTTACGTGTCTTAAAATACCTTTACATGATTTTCATATCGCTTATTTTCCACAGGATTTTTATACCCACCACGAAAAAGATGGGGGGTATATTGCGTTTGTCATTTCGTTTGTAACACATCGAAATAATGGTCGTAGAACCAAAAAGTCTAAGATTCCAAGACGATTTATCCGTCTGTCATATTGTTGTTTGCACGATAAAGCTTAGAAAAAATAGACATAAAACAATGAAATTTGTACCAATCATTTTTTGATCCACCGAAATGTTTGATATTGCAAATTGGCAAAATCGGTGCAGTAGGATCTGAGTTATAGATCAAAATTTTAGATTACCTCGATATTTTTCAGATATTTTTTTGCTGTTTCCTTCATATATGTATAATGCAGATAATAATTGCGCTACTTTCTTTGGAAAGGGGATAGTTTGAAGAAGTAAAGGTGGTGAAAGTAGAAGAAAGCTTTATATCATAACTCTGCAATTGCGCATTATGTTTGTTTTAGTGCAGCGTCTCTGGTGGTGAGTAGGCGCATTATTTTTAAAGTTTGATTTTATAGCCGTTATTTTAATTATTTTACTTCGGTGGCGTTTGAATGCTATACCACCGAAGGAGGGCGCTGTGATAAATATTAGTTATGATGGGTAGAAAAAAAATAATTATCAGATGTTGTTTGAGTGGCAGCGGCTACCAGGATACAAATACCAACTCATGCTTAATGATCAAATGCGCTAACCAATTAAGCTACAGCACCCTAGCACACTTTACTTTTATCATAGAAGAACAAGTCCTGTTGAAAATGGACAAAAGTATGCGTAAATAAAGGTGAAAGAATTAAAATGAATTTTTGATTGCCAGACTCGTACGCACTATTTGATGTGTCTACTGTTTTTGGAAATGGAAATTTCTATAAAAAAAGGTTTAGTTGATTTAAAAGCTCAGCAAATGACAGATGAAGAATTTGTTTTACTTAAACAAATAGTTGTCATTTTAAATCCGGTTACAGCCCTTTGTCGCAGTGATATAACTCTCTGCAGATGTTGCATTTTTATGGGCAAAGAGATATCAAATAGTGATTGCATATTAAGCGATGAACTGGTGAAATCTCTCCTTAAGAAAACTAAGAAAGAAGGAATGAACGATAATATTTTATTGGTTTTAAATTAATATAGAAATTATTTTTGTCAATCTTATATTTTAATGTAATGTTATTATGTTTTTATATTATTAATTTGGTTTATAAAATTTTGCTTACAAAATACAATGTTTGGTTTATAAACTTATAATAAATTTAAAAATTATAAAGCGTGATCCATTTCGAGGTTCCCTACTTTTTTAATGAAAAAAAAAACACCGAAAATTCAAATTTAATGAGGGATGTTTATTACCATTTGAAATAACATTATTTGACATTTATTTTTTGAAGATTTTTTTATCAAATGTTGGCCGTTGCTACGTCGCAGATGGTCTATCCGTTGAGTCCAATTTTCGATGACTCGTTCGAGCATTTCGACTGGTAACTGGCGAATGGCACGCGTGATGTTTTCCTCCAAGGCCTGAATCGAAGCGGGTTTTCCCCACAGGAAAAAATCTAACGGTGTGAAATCACACAAGCTTGGTGGCCAATTGACAGGCCCAAAACATGAAATTATGTGCTCATTGAAGTGTTTTTTTAATAAGTCCATTGATTGATGCGATGTGTGGGATGTGGCGTCGTCTTGCTGTAACCAAATATCGCCGAGATCACGAGCTTCAATTTCAGGCATCAAATAGTCGGTTATCATTGTCGCCATTGACGGTTACGTTCGCACTGGCATAATTTTTAAAGAAATATGGACCGAAGATTCCACCGGCCCACAAAACACACCAAACCGTTGTTGTTTCTGCATGAAGTGGCAGTTCTTGAATCTCTTCAGGTTGCTGTTCGTTCCAAATGCGTCAATTTTGTTTGTTTGCATAGAAATTGACCGATTATGTTGACCATAAGTTAAGCGAAGTGCACGAAACACATTCCTCACAGAACGTGAATTTTCGTAATAAAGTTGAACGATTTGTAAACGTCATTATGAAATGCCAAGCAATACTACACAAAAACAAGTAAGAGTGCTATATTCGGCTATGCCGAGTCTTATAAACCCTTCACCTTTGTTGTGGATGCATAATTATATTATATACATACATACATATATATATTATATTGTTACGTTTTTACCTTTTAAAAACGGTGGTTTATTGCTTTTAAATAAACCGGATTATTTTTAATTGCAAAATAAAAGCGTCAAGTTGTTTGAAGAAAATATGTATAACACAAACTCAATTAAAAAAAGGGTATAATGAACACACTGTCTTTTTACACACTAATATTACGGTTTAAGAACACACTTAAAGTTTTCGAACACTTTGTTTTATCAACGCCATCTGTTGATGAACAATATTAATACACTAAGTTTTTTTGATGAAATTTTCAGAGGCTGTCTCGGATTTTTGCTCATATCTCCGTTATTTATGGTCCACTACCGAAATCCACGTGAATACAAATATATATCTTAAATATAAATTTTAATCCAGAAATCATATTAGTATCGGTTATACGGCAATTAAGCTGCAGATATCTTCTGGATCCAAATCTTCAATAATTCTGTCAGACATGCTTTCGAGAAGTTTGCTATTTAAAATCAGCAAAATCCGTCAATAAACAACGGAGATATGAGTGTTCTTAAACCATAATATAAGTTTTTTTTTTTTTTTTTTTTTTTTTTTTTTTTTTTTTTGCATATTCTTTTTTATTGTATCTTCATTTTAAATGAACTAACAATAGGTATTCAAATCCTAAAACTAAAGTTAATTAAGATAAGTCCAGCCAATGCTAGACAAAATCTAGTTTTCAAATTCGATAGGATATAATGAGCAACTTGTATTTATTCATCTGAGAGCGGTGGTGTCCCTCCTTCTCAAACGGCTATAACCGGGATGTTGTAAGATGTCTCGAGCGAGGGGATTTGGATGAGTTTCCAGCTTACCCAAATAAAGGGCCACGTGTTTAGTTATTTCCCATTTGACAAGTGGAACATCAAGATCGTTGTGTATGTTGTTGTTGTTAATATACCAAGGAGCGGTAGTTATCATTCGTAGAATTTTGTTTTGACGGCGTTGGATTTTCTCAATATTGGAGTTGGAGGCAGTGCCCCATAACTGGATACCATAGCACCAAATTGGCTTTAAGATTGAGTTGTAGAGTAGAAGCTTACAATCGAGCCGTAGGACGGAGTTTCTGCCGATGAGCCAATGAATTTGGGCTGCTTTCAGTTTCATTTGAGTCAGCTTAGCATCTATATGTGGTTTCCATGTGAGGCGACGGTCCAGATGAATACCAAGATATTTCACGTGTGAGTTTTGAGGCACTATATGGTCATTAATACGAATAGGGGGACATGATTCCCTACGTAGAGTAAATGTTACGTGGGTGCATTACTGTTCATTTATTTTTATTCCCCATTGTCTTGCCCATTTCTCCACTTGCGTTACGTGGTGCTGTAATTGAATCGATGCATCTTTTGGATCTTTGTGAGTACTGAAAAATGCCGTATCATCAGCAAATGTTGACGTGTGAATTTCATTGTGTGTTGGCATGTCTGCTGTGTACAGCAAGTATAGAATTGGTCCTAAGATACTACCTTGAGGGACGCCAGCACCTATAGGTTGAGGACGGCTTAAATAATCACCTTCTTTAATCATAAACTGACGGTCGATTAAGTATTTCCATAGTAGGTGTTGAAGATTCACCGGCAAGTTCTGCTTTAATTTAGATATCAGGCCTTCATGCCATACTTTGTCGAAAGCTTGAGAGACGTCAATAAAGAGTGCCGAACAGTATCTCTTTTCCTCAAAGGTTTTTCTTATGACTTGTACCAATCTATGTGTTTGTTTTATTGTACTGTGTTGACGTCTGAAGCCAAACTGGTGATTGGGAATGCAGTTGTTTTCATTCAAAATCGGAGTCAGCTTGGTTATAAGCAATTTCTCGAATAATTTGGACATAGTTGGTAATAGACTTATTGGCCTATACGACTCAACTTTGCAAGGATCTTTTCCCGGCTTAGGAATCATCTTTACTAGTGCAATTTTCCAAACCGGAGGGTAGTACTCAAGCCGTAAGATGGCATTAAAAAGAAAAAGGATTAATCTTTTTGCAATGCGAGGCAGCTCAAAAATCATTTTATTGCTGATTTTATCAAACCCAGGTGCTTTTTTAACATTTAAATTATCAATAGCCTCAACAACCTCCAGATATTGAAATCTTATTTGTACAGGTGGTCTGGCAACAACAGGCGGTAGTTGGCTAATGTCAGTATCCATATTGGGAGTGAATACATTTTTTAAATGACTTACGAAAAGGTTGCCTTTTTCTTCGTTATTTCGTGCCCAAGATCCGTTCAAAGTACGCAGTGGAGGTTTTGCGATTACGGGTTTTCTTAGATTTCGGACTGCACGCCATAATGAATAATTTGACTGGGAAGTTGCGTCTAGACCTTCCAGATGTTGTTTGAGAGACTCTGCTTTTTGCGCTTCTAGCAAGATCCTAAGATTTTTGGTACATTCTCTCAACCTAGTTTTAAGTTGGGGCGATCTGTGTTGTTGCCACTCTCTTCGGACTCTCCTTTTTTCAGACAATAGTTGCTCAACATCTGCAGAAAAAACTCTGTTGTACCTATTCGGGCGGTAAGTGGAAGAAGCATGTTCTGCGGCTTTCTCGACATGTTCATTAAGACTTTTTATACAGGCATCGATGTCTTCAGCAGTTTTTAACGGGAGTTTCTCTGTGTAGTGAGTGCTGATGTATTTTTTGTATTTTAACCAATTCAGACGTTTGACAAGAAGTAAGGCATCAGTTACGATTTGCTGAGGACTTCTGATGGTGATTACAGTGGGTGAGTGATCTGAAGAAAGATCCAGTGAAGCCTCGACTTCAATGAGTTCCGGGGATACCCCTTTCGCCACGCCGAAATCGATAACGTCAGGAATTTTTTGCTGGTCAGTTGGCCAATAAGTTGGTTGACCAGTTGAAATCACATTCAGTCCCATTTCAGACAGGGAGTCGTACAAGATACGACCTTTAGGGCTAACGAGTCGTGAGCCCCAGAATGTATGCTTAGCATTGTAGTCGCCAGCCGCTATGAAACGGCTACCTAGTGATTTGTAAAAATCTCTATACTGATCTTTTGTTATTGAAAATCTGGGCGGACAGTAAACTGACGAAATCATGAGGTTTTGACAAAAGTTCTCAATACAGATGTTTGTTGCTTGAAGATAACACTCTGAAAGACCACCCAATGAATGGTGTTTGATTCGCGATTTGACCAATATTGCCGAGCCACCACATGATCTATCTCTGGGGTCCTTGGTGTCGTAGAATGTATAACCACTTATTTTAAAAATGCTTCTCGACGTCATATGAGTCTCGGAAATCAGCATTACATCAATTTTCTTATTAAAAAGAAAATATTCAAGTTCATTTTTGTGTTGGCGTATGCCGTTTGCGTTCCAGAAACATATTTTGAGACAGTTCATGGTCTATTAAGTATGGCCTGCAGTAGCGTGGACTGCATTTTTTGCATCTCCTGCATCATACTTGTCATAAAATGGTTCATGGATTGCAGCAGATTCTCCATTATACAAAATTGTGGCTGTTTGTATCATTTATTGGTGATTCATTTTGCAGTGTTGGTTGGTTAGATCTTAGCACGTTGGCATATGAAAATTGGCTAGTGGATGCTTGTGCTACGGGGGGAATAATTGTAATAGGTACTTTTGTCGTCTGAGTAGGGGTAGAAGCGGGTTTGTTGATCAAGGAGCGTTTAACGACCTCGAAAACAGGGCAACCCCTGTAGTTGGCAGTGTGGTTTCCACCGCAATTGCTGCATCTTTTTACCCTGGAATCATCCTTAGGTTTATCGCACTTTGAGGTGTCATGAAGATCCCCACAAACAACACAAACAGTAGACAACTTACAATAAGATTTAGTGTGACTATATTCCTGGCAGTTCGAACACTGTACTGGGCCAGATCGCTTATGAGGTTCTTCCACTGTAACTCTTCGGTGCATTATGAATTTCAAGTCATATATAGGATGTGTTTAATTTTTCTTCAGCTTAACATCACCAGGTTCTAACTCCACTCTAAATAATGGTTGAGGGATCCTATCTCTGTTTCTTATATTTGATACTGCCTTGATTTTAAAGCCTTTGTCGGCCAAACTGCTCTTGATCTCCTCAGGATCAACAAAATAATCTATTCCCTTAATTACGACTTGTAGACCTTTTGCGCTTTTAAGTTGATACGTGTAAAAATTCTTTTTGCGTTTTTCAAATTCCGAAACTATTCTCCGATAGTCGTTTTCATTATTAACCTGAATCTTTGTTTCATTAATATTGCCACGCTTAATTGGAGTCACATAAAAAGAATTTTCACCAATTAATGAAACTAATATTTTTATAAGTTCGTTTGAGTTTTTTTCTCTTAAATATATTGGAGGTGGTTTTACTGGCTTATTCACAGCGTTAGGGACATCATTTTTGTCTTGGAGGATGGCAAAACGATTTTGCGAGCGTGGCTCTTCAGCATTCTTTGATAATTTTGCAGCTGGTGTAATTTCGGCAGATTTTGGGCTTCTGCCTCTCTTCGATACTGTTATATAACGGTCCATTCCTACCTGTGTTTTTTGTTTTTCTTCAACAGCAACTATAGGAGCGGTCTTATTTGTAGGACTTAATGTGCCTTTTGCAGCTGTTGACGTCTCTCCAATATTTGATAACGAGGACCGTGAAGAAGACGGTCCTTCAGTGATTTTTCTATTTAAATTAAATATGCTTTGGGCTAAGTTTGTGCCCTGTTCAACACATTTATTCAAGTTTGGTGCACTTGCACTTAAATTCAGATTTGTGCTTATTTTTGGTTTCACAGTTAAGTAGTTTTTATTAAATTCGGGATTTTTAATGTTCTCATTACTAACACTTGCCGAGCTCAACACGAAATAAGCATTTCGCCTCTGAGGCCCACTCGCACTGTTAGAATTGTTACTCATTCACTGTCTCACTGTATTTAATTTTCTAGTTTTCAAATAATTAAAAATAAATTATTACAATTTATTAATTTTTTATTGCACCTAGTGCAATTATTTGACTTTGTAAAGTTTTTCACCTATTACGAGTTTTTTTTCACTTTTTTATTTAATTTAACTTTTCATACTTTTTCACCTATTACGATTTTTTCACCGAAAATTCAGCCGCACTAAAAGTAACACGTCCGAACAGTTCGATGTATCAAGCACAAGTGATAATATAAGTGTGTAAAAAGACAGTGCCCTGTAGTAAATAAAATAGTCAGTTGATAAAAAACATTAATTATAAACTAATTATTTTGCAAATGACTACAAATTGGTTTAAATCTCATGCAGATATCAACCAAACATATTGCGCAAGTCTCTTGCGCTGTTGTTTTCTTTGAAAAGTGAGTTTGAAAGGGGGGAAGCACAACATGTAAGAAATAAATAAAAGCAAAATGTAAAAAAAGAAAACAAAAGAAGCTGAAGTCAAATGTCACATGTCAATCAAAGCAAACAAGGTCTTTGAGGTAAACGGTGCTCAATTTTAATATCTTTATATTTTATGTGATAAAAGTTTTTAAATTATATTTCTAAATGCTATTATGAACTCTATGCAATGAAATGTTGCATTGCATACTGCGTTTATGAAAACAGCCTTTCTATGAGCAGTACAAACTTTGCATTTTACTTGTTTTCATTACAACTTTTATTTTAAGTCATTTATTTTTTTATTTTTCTTTAGTTTAATAATTATTTCTATTTATAAATATATATTGTATATACGTATATATATATGTATGTATATATTTTGACAAAAAAGAATTAAAATTAAATTGTTTAAAATTTAATTTAAAAGAAAGTATATAATTTAAATAATTTAGTATAAAGCGATTATTAATAACCAATTTTTTAATTAACTATAAATTGGTTGGGAAATAAGTAATTAGTAGTCAATTTAAAAGTCATGCAGAGGTGACCAATTGACTACAGCCTATGACATGCCTATGTTAAAATAATGAGTCGACGACAAGAAAAAAAGTCACTTAAGCAACTAGTTGTGTTTATTAAAAAACCAGTTTGAAGTTACTTAAAAATGTGTTTGACTTCCTACAGGGTGTGTTCATTTTTTTAATTGTGTTTGTGTACCTTTAAATAAATAATCGTTTTATTTTCTTCAAACTACTAGCCATATATATATATGTATGTATGTACATATATAATATAATTATGCATCCACAAAAAAGGTGAAGGGTATATAAGATTCGAAATAGCCGAATATAGCACTCTTACTTGTTATTATTAATAAACCAATTTGTTTCAGTATGAAACAAAAATTCCGGGATTAACATTTTTTAAATCCCGAATCCCGACATTTGCAAAACCTGTATATGTGACAGGCTCTGGCTTTACGTGTTGCTATCGGAATGGGCTAATGTCCATAACAGTACATAATATTAGTCTTTATTAGTGAACCTGGACCGTACATCGATCTGAAGAATATAACATATTGCCAATACGCAAAATTTTTATTTTTATGGATCTCTGCGAATGACAACCTTTTTAATCTGTTAATTTCCCAATCAAATGGGTTGTAACTAGCCACACGGGCGTATATATTTATGATTATTGGTATATAGTGTTCTTCTTATTTGGTAGTTAATTTCTGGTCCGTATAAATATAGGTTTAAGCGGTTTTCCATAGGCATTGGTCTTTCCTTTCCTTCATTTACTCCGTGGTAAATTTTAGATGCTTCCGCTACTATTGACCAATTTATTAAATTGTTTATTCCTTAACAATATCTACTAAATATATCACAAATGTTTTCAATGTATTTGTCCCAGTTTTAAAGCTGTAAAATAATTTTTCCTTCGGAAATATTACTTATTACAAACAATTTTCACTCAAAAATTAATATGCAATATAGTTTTACGATACACTGTACATATAAACACTATTTTTGTTTGCAGAAAACATGTCTTATACGCGTGATATTTCCAAATGTAATATGTATCAATTTTAAAATCAATGTAAATTATGTAAAATTATTGGTTAGAATTTGATAATACAAAAATATATGTATGTTAATAATAATATTCATGTAAAAAGCACGTAAAATCCAGTATTTTAATATTACACATTATCAGTTGTGATAAATAATCATACATCATACTGTATAATCATATGCACACATGTAAGTATGTATATTAGGGTGTATATACATATATACCTAATTATGTTTTTACACGGTCTTTTTTTACACAAACAAATTTTAGATTCAAAATCTTTTGGGCTTAATTTTTTTTTTTTTTTTTTGTTAAATTTAATTTTTGCGAAATATGTTCATATCACAAATTCCCTTTTTCTGGATCCTTGTTTTTCACTAATTTCAATAGGATTTAGAGATAAAGAACCAATCACCTATTTTGCATACGATCAATGTCTTTTTTACAGGTTTTTTTTTACACGAAGTTTCCTGAACCCTTTTACCGTGTAAAAACAGAATTAGGTGTATTCGGTTTTTCGCAATTACTGTTAGGTTTTGATTTTAAAATTTTTTTGTACTTTTGTTTATTTATTGTACTAACAATAATTATTTCAAATCATATATCTAATAAATTTTAATTATTATTCCAACCAGTGCCGGAAGAAAATTGTTTGACCATTGTTGATTATGTATGTACATTAGGGTGGCCCCGTTTGTATGGAGAAAAAATAAGGTATCGATGTTCCCAACTAATATGAAAATTTGATTCATTTAAGACTACGTTTCTCAATTTTTTTTGTCCTGGGGTCAATATTTGGTGAGCTGGATCAAAGGATAAAACGGTCCTTTTTAGAGTTTTTTTCATTTTTTTCACATTTCTTCCAAAGGAACTATATGTAAATTTGGTATCATATGAAAGGTATTTAAGAGGCGCATTCAATGAATTTTTTAAAAATTAAAAAAAAAATTTTTTAAATTCAAAAATTTTGGACGGGAAAAACTATTTGGGTTAAATTCCATGATGTTTATAATCAAGAAATTTCAACTATTTATTTAATTATATTCTATGAAAAAATAAAAAAACACTAAAATTTTGCCGCAAATTTTCAAAATTTTTTAATTAAAAAAAATTGTTTTTTAATTTTTGATAACCCATTGAATGCGCCTCTTAAAGACCTTTCATAAGATACCAAATTTACATATAGTTCCTTTGGAAGAAATGTGAAAAAAATCAAAAAACCTCTAAAAAGGACCTTTTTATCCTTTGATCCAGCTCACCAAATATTGACCCTAGGGCAAACAAATTGAGAAACGTAGTCTTAAAATGAATCAAATTTTCATATTAGTCGGGAACATCCGCAATTTTATTTTGGGGCCACCCTAATGTACATATGTATATTAAGTAGACATTTTTGTCTTCGGCTGTGGAATATCACGTAGAAGTTGTTGAAGACGTGTCGAAAATATTAAAATCATGAGGAAGTTGGAGCATTTTTAGTGAAATTCTACAATATTTGTTTTCAATATGCGGTTTGTCACATTTTGAAAGAAATTTTAATAGTTGTAATATTCAACATTTACTCGAAAACTAATATTTAGTCAAACTTTATAAAAATTACAAACGTTAATTATTGCGTGCAACATCAGATTAGATGTCCTTTAAAATGGACTTTTAAATTTCACAAAGAAAACAATTTAAAAAAAAATATGAGAAGTTAAGTGTGGAAAATTTTGTAACATTGTACTTTACCTTCATTCCAATGGTGCTTTTTAATTTGTATATAGCAAACGAGTAGATACATTGGTAATATAATCCTGAGTGAGTGAGAATCACCATGTGTGTTACTTTATCGTTCTACTTGTTAAATTTTCTGTAATAAAGATATTATTATATTAGTTATATTTAATAATTTTTTTAAAAAAAGTCCGGGGGATTTAACAACTTGACTCTATATATATTATTGCATTACAGGTATTTTTTAACATATTCCATTTTTTAAAATTACAAAAAAAAAAACAAAAAATAAGGATATTAATTTACTCGTACATATAAATTTACATAATTTATAAATGTATGTATGTATACAGTGGTAGACATGAGGTTAGAACATTTCATATATGCTGTTAACTGGAAGTTTTGTCCATTGGTGTACCCTATAATGTGACCAGTATGTTATCAGTTATTTTTTATTTAAATAAGTTCTGAAAATATTTTATAAAACAAAGGATTAAGGGTCATAAAACAAGATTTAGACATGGCTAAAACAAAGTGGTGCAAACCGGAACAGCGTAAGCTTATTATGTATGTATGTATTATGTATGTACTTGCATTGGCGAGATTGCAAGTACATACATATTGTAATTTTTCCAAGGAAGATGATCTTCAAGGCATTAGGACATATTCCAATCTATGGGTCTTATAAAAATACATAGGCTCCTAGACTATGTAAAACAACCCGCAAAGAGGAAATTTTGATTTATAGAGCCTCAGTGGCAGACACATTTCAGTACTCCACCGCAATTCAAAAAGATCTTTCAACAAAATTCGGTATTGACGTATCCTCTGGAACTATAAGAAGAAAACTCAATGAAAAAACTTGCGTGGATGAATTGTTCAGCATAAGCCATACGTTTCAAATAATAATTCACAGTACCGGATTTCTTTTGCCAATGAGCATTTAGAAAAACCAATAACTTTCTGAAAGAATATTCTCTGGAGCGATGAATATAAATTTTGTAGGTTTGGATCTGATACATATAGCATCCTCCAAACATGCAAAACAACACAAAGTATACTTTTAAACCATAAAGGAAAGTGGTGGGAATGTGATAGTGTGGGCAGCGTTTTCTTTGCATGATGTTGGTCCTATATATAAGACTGATGCAGGAAAGGATCAGGATGTTTATCAAAGTATACTTTAAATACAATGATTCCTTACGCTAAGCACAATATACCAATTAGGTGGCGTTTTATACACAACAATGATCCAAAACTCACCTCACGCACTGTAAGTAGTTGCTTGGTGCAGAATAATACTGATGTGTTAAAATGGCCAGCCCAATCCAATTGAGAACCTTTGGAATGATGTAGATCACCATATAAAGGCAGTAAGATCCAAGAATTTGACCGATTTGTGGAATGAAATAAAAAAATCAGTACACAATTCAAAAAGTGTGCTAAATGGCTTTGGTGGAAAGAGAGCCTAGAAGATGTGCAGCTTTTATTAAAAACAAGCTCTTAATTCATTATCAAATATAAATAGCAAACACATATGTACATATGTATTTACATTTGTACCTATATGTACTATTAATTATTAGTTATAAAAACTAAATAAGCATAATTAAATAATACTACATACTGTTTTCATTTAATTTTAGGTACCATGATACCGAAATCCGGTGGAGATTATGCATATATAGGAACAGCATTTGGTCCACTGCCAGCATTTTTATATCTTTGGGTAGCCTTGTTAGTTTTAGTACCTACTGGAAATGCAATTACAGCACTAACGTTCGCTCAATATCTTTTACAACCATTTTGGCCATCTTGTGAGGCTCCTGCTGAAGCAATACAGCTGCTAGCGGCTGTTATAACATGTATGTGAAAACATATGCATATGCAATTAAGCTTGTTCATATATTGTATTTATTTACTTGAATTTGTTTAATTTCTAGGTATTCTGACCGTTATTAATTGCTATAATGTCAAGTGGGTAACTCGGGTTACCGACATTTTCACTGGCACAAAAGTGTTTGCCTTACTGGTGATTGTAGCAGCAGGAGTTTGGTATTTATTTGCTGGCAACACAGAAAACTGGAATGAACCTATGAAGGGCACACTTACCCAACCGGGACTGATAGCATTGGCCTTTTATAATGGTCTGTTCTCATACTCAGGCTGGAATTATTTGAACTTCGTAACGGAAGAACTTAAAGATCCCTATAAGAATTTGCCAAAAGCCATTTGTATATCAATGCCTGTTGTTACTGTAATTTATGTGGTGGCAAACATTGCTTACTTTTCTGTGTTAACGCCTGAGGAGATGTTGTCCTCTAATGCTGTGGCTGTAACATTTGGCGACAGAATGTTGGGTTTTATGGCCTGGTTGATGCCGTTCTTTGTTGCTTGTTCAACTTTTGGTTCATTGAATGGTGCTATTTTTGCCTCATCACGTCTATTCTTCGTTGGTGCTCGTAATGGCCATTTACCGGCTGCTATTTCTTTAATAAATGTCAATTGTTTAACACCAGTGCCTTCACTAATATTTCTGGTAAGTTTTAAATACATGCTTGTTTAAATTAACTGTTTAAACTTAAACTAATTTTCGTTAATTTTTTTTTTTGTTTTTATTTAGTGTGTTCTAACATTAATTCTCCTGTTCATAAAAGATGTTTATGCTCTCATCAATTACGTAAGCTATGTAGAAGCTCTGTTCACTTTAATATCCGTTTCCGGTTTATTGTGGCTACGTTATAAACAACCCAAAACCGAAAGACCCATACGTGTCAATCTTGCTTTGCCTATTGTCTTTTTAATCATCTGCCTCTTCCTTGTGATCTCATCGTTCTTCCAATCACCACTTGAAGTTGGTATCGGCACTGCTATTATTTTATCTGGCATTCCAGTCTATTACATGACAATACATCGACCCGTTGAATGGCTCACAAATATGTCACAAGCCATTAATATGTGGTGTTCCAAATTTTTTATTTGTATGCCAAATCAAGAAAAATTTGATTAAGATTTTTTTATTGCTTTAGATATTAAATTATTATTAGTAATGAAAACATAAAAGACTAATTTAAATTAATATACAGCATTATATGTACATACATAGAGATATCTCCAAGTATGTTTGTATTAGTTGTATGTCTAATACATAATATACAAATGTACATGTACAATGTATACCATACCTAGATATTTACTGTAAAATAATAATACTGAAGGGAAATTATTAGAAATTGCGTGCCTTTTGCCTCGCAACAAACAAACCATTTTTCATAAACACAGTATTGTGTAAAACAAAAGTCACATGTATGAGTTTAAAAAAAAAACAATAAAATTGCATAAAGTCGTGTGAATTTTCCAAAATTTCATTCTTAAAAAAAACTATTGTTTGTTACTTTTGTATTACACAGCATTGCCCATATGTATGTATGTGTTTCGTATATCATAGAAAATAAGATAATTTTTTTGGTTAATTCTAGCTCGAATGAATGGATTTTTTTTATATTTTATTTTGAATATTTTGTAATTATGCTTTCATTACAATTTCTTATTGTTTTTCTTATTGAAAGACTTTAATCTTATGATGCACAAAAAAAAAATTATTGTAAATTATAATTAAACATACTTTATGAAACGTACTTTATGAACAGTGGCGAGCAAAAGTGTTACATGCCACAAATTACCTTAGATCAGAATAATATTTTTGCTGTGATGAGAAAACAACTTTTGTTATTTATGCGAAAATTCTTATTTTGGCAAAACATTTGTGGTATTTGGAGCGGAAAGTGGATTCTAGATATAAAAATCCATTATCTTTATTTGAAACACTCCTCACGTTTAAGAGAACGTATGTTTAATACGCAGTATTTCAGTTATATATATGTATATTTATAAATCTAAGTATATTTCGCATGTTAGTTTATACTTTTTATAAATTCTCTTCACTGAACATTATGTAGCACGTAACACTTTTGCTCTCCACTTTATATATGAGATATACCTACATACATAATAATTATTTCATATTTTTAATAAGAATTATGTAATTTATTTATAATACTTAAGCATAAAAAAAAATTATAAAAAATTGTATTCTAAAAGAATTAAGTTGCAGAACTCGAAATAAAAGTTTTTTGAATGAGTTATATCATATTTCTACATAAAAATAAAAAAGAAACATTATTATTAAACAAAACTAGTAATTACTTATTTAAAACATATCCAAATACATATGACCAAATTCAGAAAAGGCTAGGTTTAAAATTCTGTTAATTTTAATTCGATTTTTTGTTTAGTCCTGTATAAGGAACATCCAAACTTTTGGAGAATTTAAGTAAAAATATTTACAAAAATTTGTAAATAATTTTGAAATGTTTCTGACCTTTTCAATTAGTTATTTAATGTGGAATTTACTTCCATGGATCTTTTACACAAATATTGAGTTTATTTTTGTAAAAGATCCAGGGATTTTTTTACATAAATCCCGCAGAATATATATGTATATATATAAAGATCTTTGAAAAATTAACGGTAATTGTTTGAAAGTTTAAGATGACCGTGTTCTACTCCTGGTGCTCTGATATCAAAAAGATAAACCTTAAACTGTTGCAAATAATAAAAAGTAAATAATACACGCAAGAATGTTTAAAAAATTACACATCAAAGCCGCACAGCATTGCCCTTGAAAGGATTGTTTGGCCCGTAGAAAATTTGACTGGTACAAAATGACTAAAACGTCTTACAAGAACTGAAGTAAAGGTACGGTATCACTTGGCAAATATTTGCCGAAAAAGACGTAACCACTGAATAACATGTATTTAAACTCGTTTATTTATTTATTTATGCCAAAGCACAACAAATATTTAATTTTCATTTATTTGATGCTGCTTGATCTTGCAAAACTCTTGTAAATAACGTCAAACAAATTTGTGCTAAAACAAGTGGTTACGTTTTTTTGAGTAAATATTTGCCAAATGTGACCGTACCTTAAGAGCTATAGTAAGAGAAGTAAGAACAAATCTAACATCTAGTGCTGTAAAAATAGCTGAAAATGTTACAAAAAATTCTGGAAAACCTGTAAGCGAGTACGATTAGAAGATCTTTGCACCAAAGTAGTAGTACGAATCCCTTTATATCAAATAACAACTAAACGTTTGAATTTCGTAAACGAGCCTCAAATTTTTTGGAATAATATTATTTTCATAGATGAAAGGAAATTTGTGATATTTGGATTCAAAAACTCTCCATCACTGGTCGGTTTTCTTACATTTATAGATTTTACAATGAAAAAGAAAGATTATCTCGACATTTTAAAAAACAATGTAGTCCCTAGTGTAGAGAAATTAGAACTAGTATGAGGAGTGTGTGATATTAAAGATTTATTTTAGGTGGGGTAACAAATACAATTTTTAATCTTCATAAAAAGTGAGTAGCAGGTCATTGATGAAAGATATATTATTTTGGCTTCAACATAAATTCCATATTATTCTCATTTCATTGTCGAAATCTTTAAGATATTTTTAAGGTGGGCTACAAGATAAATTTATATTAATAAATTTTAAATATTTGAACTAAATCGGTAGGTCAGCTGAAAGCATATGTAAATTAAAACTTGAAATTACTTTTAAAGCATTGAAACAAAAACAAAGAAAACACAAGTAAGAAAGTATAGTCGGTCAAGCCCGATCATATAATACCCTACACCTAGTATATGTATAAGAATGTTTTTCAGAAATGGGCGTTATATGGAAGATATAACCTATTTTGGACCAAAATTTTGTGTCATGATTTCTGTGAATATAAATATTATATGTGTTAAACTTTATCTCGATATAAATACTTTTAAAAGATTTAAGGAGGTTAAAGTGAATTACGAAGAGGGTCTTATATGGGAGTCTCGACTAATTATGGGCCGACCGTTATAAAATTAGGTGCCATTATTTCTGTATACACGAAAATTATTCTTGTTGAATTTTATTTGAATATCAACATTTTTAAGAAATTTATGACCGTTAAATTGATATTTTAAAAGATTTATTATTACGGAGATGGTCTTATATGGGAGCTACGACTAATTATAGACCGATCACAATAAAATTGTACCGTATTATTTGTACATATATGAAATATATTTGTGTTAAATATTATTTGGATACCAACATTTTTGAGTGAGTTTTGCGCTTTAACGTGATTTTCACAAGTTGATTCAGCTCAAATATGTTTTGTTATAATCATACTCTTTATTATATATTATAGTACATATTTATTTATCATCAATTTTGATATTTTTTTGTTTCAAAAATAGCCAAGTGCAGATTTGACGATTTTTTCCTTAAAAGTGACGATTCTGAATTATTACCACATACAAAAAAATAACGACGAGAATTTCTTTTTTTTTTAACTAATTCAGCAACCACTACGTAAAACTGTAAAAAAGCAAATTCAGTTTGATTGTGCCTACTTTTAGGATGACAAATTTTCAATGACCTTGAAAAATTACGAATAACGGTGTGTATTTGTGGTGAATTTTCACCACTTTTTTAAATTTACCACCCACCCATCACACGAGCAAACAATTTTTCTGGTTGCCCAAGACGGGAGATTTTTTCCATCTCCCCCTTCCGTCCCTAACTCTTTTTTCTTTCTTTTCTCCTTCTCCTTTGGCTTCCGTCGCTTTTTCACCAACATAATTTATTTCAATTGTTTAGACATTTTATCTAATTTTGACCATTTAAAATTGATGTAATAACAATTCTCAATTTACAATTTACAGAGCTTGTCTGATATTCATAACAATCTTGAGTGTAAGTTAACAATTTATAAAATTAAAAAAAATATTTTTCCATATTCACAACAATATAAGAAACAGGGTATAAAAACGGGTAAGATTATAAGGTGGTATTTATATGGGATAGTAGACTGGCACAGTAGACTGGACCAATTATGGACTGATATCTTCTATATCCAGCATCCAATAATGTGATTTCGATGTACTTTGGGCTTATTATACCCTACACCACACCACCATAGTGGGGAGGGTATATTGGATGTTTGTTGATGTTTTTAACGCCCATAAATATTGGTCAAACACCAACCTTAAAGTATACCGATCGACTCAGAATCACTTTCTGAGTCAATTTAATGATGTCCGTCCGTCCGACTGGCTGGCTGTCTATGTAAAGCTTGTGCGCAGAGTACAGGTCGCAATTTTGAAGATATTTCGATAAAACTTGTTACGTGATATTTTTCGGCTCAAGGATAGAGGGAATTGAAAGTGGTGGAAAGCGGTCCATTATGTCACCTGGCCCGCATACAAATGTCCTCCCGAAATTGGGGTTTACCCATCATAAATGTTTGAATTATGCAAGTATCCAAACAAATTTCATCACAAATGAGTGGTAAATGACACCAAATCACATCTACAAAATTTTGTGAAGATCGGTCCATAATTGATCATAGCTCTCATATAAGCCCCACTTCCGAAAATCTTTTTAAAGAGCATAACTCTCTCAAAAATGTTGGTATCCAAATAATATTGAACGCAAATATATATCATATGTATGTAAATAATACGGTACAATTTTATTATGATCGGTCTATAATTAGTCGTAGCTCCCATATAAGGCCTGCTTCCGAAAATCACTTTAACGACCATAAATCTCTTAAAAATGATGATATTGAAATAAAATTCAACAATAAGTTTCATGTATACAGAAATGAGGACTCATAATTTTATAATGGTCGGTCCGTAATTAGTCAAAACTCCCATATAAGACCATCTCCGTAATAATAAATCTTTTAAAAGTATTTATATCGGATGAAGTATGAGATACATAATATTTATATTAATGGATGCCATGGCTCTAAATTTTCGGATGATCGGTACATAATAATATATCTTCCATATAGCGCCCATTTCTGAAAAACGGTTTTATACATATACTGTGTGTAGGGTATTATATGGTCGGCCTTGATAAGCAATTAAAAAAACATGAGCCGATCTTCTTAAATTTCATACGAGGATATCCCACGTTGAATTTGAATATAATAATGGTAAATTTAAGATACATATTATTATTAACGTGCATTTCGGAAGTGAACCTTTTATGGGGGGGATATGGTCAAATATAGACCCATATTTTCTAAATCCAGTAGTTTGATTTTGGCATAAATATAAATGCTTCGTGTAAAATTTTGGATCGGCATCGTTATTTATACGAGATTTATGAGTGTTGAAGTGATCTTCGGAATAGCGCTTCATATTGTGAATATGGTCAACTATAGACCGAAATTCACAAATTTCTGTAGTATGATTTTTGTGTATATATATGCAAATGATATATGTAAAGTTTTGAGTCGATACCGATATTAATAAGAAAAAAATATAAAGATAAATTGATTTTGGTTGTGTCTTTTGGAAGTGAGAGTGTTTTACACAGACAGACAGACAGGCAGGCAGATGTCCGTCTCAATCGATTTAGAATTCCATAAGGATCAAGAATATATATACTTTGTTGGTTATCAAATGAATATTCCAGTGTTACACACGGAATGACAAACTTATATATATATATATATACCCCCTATCAGCACTTATGGTGGTGGGGGATATACAAATAAATATTAAAGATCTTTCGGGCAATAATAAAGATTCTGGCATCGAGTTACCCTATACTAAGAGGAAGGGTATATAATATTCCTTTGAAAAAATATTTTTTTAAAAGATTATCCAGTAATTGCATGCACATGCTCGTATTTAATTTCAATGGTTCAAAAATATGTACCTTTCAGACAGTTTCGTTTTATAAAAAGTAAATATTATTTTAATTTTAACATTTTCATAAATCACAAATATTTACCTTTTTATTCTTTTATCTCAAAATAAACAGGAATTAACTTGAATCAACCTTTTTAGTAAAAAAACATGCAAATGTTATTAGTTTTATAGATTTCCTTAAAATAAAAAAATGCATATCGCAAGCTTTACAAATTTAAAGCTTTTAAAAGTAATGTGTAGCCAGATTTATATATTTTTTTAATTTTTTGTATTCATAAACTGCTTATAAAGTTAAGGAAAACAAGTTAGAGTGCTATATTCGGCTGCGCCGAATCTTTAGAGTATCTTATTCTGTGTTTTCTATTCAGTCTTAGTACAAATTTTACTATTATTTTATAAATTGTTTGAAAGATAATTTTACGCCCAGCATAGGATAGAAGGGTAGTGCATAAAGTGCACTTCCACCCGGAGACCCTATGGTCCATTGTGGTTACGACCAGCATAATTTATTTTAAATATTTTGAAATTTTATCTAATTTTGACCATTTATATTTGTTTGTCTGATTTTCATAATAATCTTGAGTGTAATTTAACAATTTATAAAATTAAAAGAAAATGTTTCCATAATCACAAACAGAGTATAAAAAAGGATAAGATATAAGGTGAGGCTTTTATGTTTGAATTTGGTCTCAATAATATTATTTACAAAGGATTTATGGGTGGCATAGTAGAAGTGGACCAATTATGTACTGATAGCTTCTAATTCCAGTATCCACTAATGTGGTTTTTATGTATTTGAGGCTTATTTTAGTTGAATTTCATCTTTATAACGTTATTTATAAGAGTTGTATGGTTGTTAAGTATGCTCGGAAGTGTACTTAATTCGGGAGCTATTGCCAATTATTGACTGACAGCTACAAAATCCAGTAGAATAATTGCTGTATAACCGATATTAGTATGATTTCTGGATTAAAATTACTGATCTATATTAAAGTTGGTTCGATATCGATATTTATTAGACATTTTTGTGGGTTTATTGCAGCTATGAAAAATTATGGGCCGATCTTCTTAAATTTTTGAACAGTAATTTTTATACGTCGAATTTCAACATAATAACGTTTTAATAACAACATAACACCCCAATATATTAACGTGGATTTCGTAAGTGGACCTTATATGAACCGATATCCAGCAGTTTGATTTTGGCATGTATGTAAATGATTCGTGAAAAATTTTGTATCGGTACAGTTATTAAAGTGATTTTCGGAAGACCATTACGGTTAAAATTGGACCGAAATTCATAAAATTTTGTGGGATAATTTCTGTATATACGTAAATGATCTGTGCAAAGTTTTGAATCGCTACCGATATTTATACTATATATAAAGATAAATGGCTTTTTGGGATGTGGTCCTTGTATGGGAGCTATGACCAATTATGGGCCGACTACCATAAAATTTATTACAAGAATTTATTTACCTATAAAGATTATTTATGTAAAATTTTAGCCGTTTAACATTATTTATATCAGTTTTATACGTTTTTAAGTGAATTTTGGAAGTAAACTTTATATGGGGTCTATGGTCAAACATAAACCGAACTAAAAAAATTTCGTTTTACGTTTTCTTTTTGCTTGAAACTTATTCCTGCTGAATTTTGTATTGATATTCCAATTTTATAGGCATTTATGTATAATTGAGCAATATTTCGCGAAGATTTTTGTATGAGGGCTATGAGAAATCATGGATCTATTCATAATCACCCCTATCGTGAATAAAAATTCCACGTGAAATTTGTTCACTTTTATTTTTTTAACACTGAATTTAAATCGGAAAATGTCAAAAGTGAACAAATTTCACGTGTAATTTTTATTCACGATAGGGTTGAATATTCTCCTCACATAATCTTCTTTTATCATGAAAGTAACGTATACAAAATTTCTTGGCAATATCTGCAATATATTTAAAAAAATGTTTAAAAATATCAATTTTTTATGGAGGTTATCTTACATTTTGATCCATAACTCTTGTTCTACTTTTTCGGATTTGCTGATTTTCAATACCAAACTGCTTATGAGAACTATAAACGGTTTTTTGTAAACTTTGTTGATTTCTATTGTGTGCTTTGGACGTGAGAGTGTTTTACACAGACAGACAGACAGGCGGACATGGCTCAATCGACTTAGAATTTCGTAAAGACCAAGAATATATCGCACCCTAAATACAAAAGGGTCACAACTCAAAATACTAAAATTTTCAGGAGAGACAAAAAATGTTCATCGTGCACAAGCAACACACTTAATATAAAAATAAACATAAGTGTATTTTTCCAGTTAAAGAAGATAGTTTTTTTTTTTTTTTTTTGCATATTCTTTTTTATTGTATCTTCATTTTAAATGAACTAACAATAGGTATTCAAATCCTAAAACTAAAGTTAATTAAGATAAGTCCAGCCAATGCTAGACAAAATCTAGTTTTCAAATTCGATAGGAGCGGTGGTGTCCCTCCTTCTCAAACGGCTATGACCGGGATGTTGTAAGATGTCTCGAGCGAGGGGATTTGGATGAGTTTCCAGCTTACCCAAATAAAGGACCACGTGTTTAGTTATTTCCCATTTGACAAGTGGAACATCAAGATCGTTGTGTATGTTGTTGTTTTTAATATACCAAGGAGCGGTAGTTATCATTCGTAGAATTTTGTTTTGACGGCGTTGGATTTTCTCAATATTGGAGTTGGAGGCAGTGCCCCATAACTGGATACCATAGCACCAAATTGGCTTTAAGATTGAGTTGTAGAGTAGAAGCTTACAATCGAGCCGTAGGACGGAGTTTCTGCCGATGAGCCAATGAATTTGGGCTGCTTTCAGTTTCATTTGAGTCAGCTTAGCATCTATATGTGGTTTCCATGTGAGGCGACGGTCCAGATGAATACCAAGATATTTCACGTGTGAGTTTTGAGGCACTATATGGTCATTAATACGAATAGGGGGACATGATTCCCTACGTAGAGTAAATGTTACGTGGGTGCATTACTGTTCATTTATTTTTATTCCCCATTGTCTTGCCCATTTCTGCACTTGCGTTACGTGGTGCTGTAATTGAATCGATGCATCTTTTGGATCTTTGTGAGTACTGAAAAATGCCGTATCATCAGCAAATGTTGACGTGTGAATTTCATTGTGTGTTGGCATGTCTGCTGTGTACAGCAAGTATAGAATTGGTCCTAAGATACTACCTTGAGGGACGCCAGCACCTATAGGTTGAGGACGGCTTAAATAATCACCTTCTTTAATCATAAACTGACGGTCGATTAAGTATTTCCATAGTAGGTGTTGAAGATTCACCGGCAAGTTCTGCTTTAATTTAGATATCAGGCCTTCATGCCATACTTTGTCGAAAGCTTGAGAGACGTCAATAAAGAGTGCCGAACAGTATCTCTTTTCCTCAAAGGTTTTTCTTATGACTTGTACCAATCTATGTGTTTGTTTTATTGTACTGTGTTGACGTCTGAAGCCAAACTGGTGATTGGGAATGCAGTTGTTTTCATTCAAAATCGGAGTCAGCTTGGTTATAAGCAATTTCTCGAATAATTTGGACATAGTTGGTAATAGACTTATTGGCCTATACGACTCAACTTTGCAAGGATCTTTTCCCGGCTTAGGAATCATCTTTACTAGTGCAATTTTCCAAACCGGAGGGTAGTACTCAAGCCGTAAGATGGCATTAAAAAGAAAAAGGATTAATCTTTTTGCAATGCGAGGCAGCTCAAAAATCATTTTATTGCTGATTTTATCAAACCCAGGTGCTTTTTTAACATTTAAATTATCAATAGCCTCAACAACCTCCAGATATTGAAATCTTATTTGTACAGGTGGTCTGGCAACAACAGGCGGTAGTTGGCTAATGTCAGTATCCATATTGGGAGTGAATACATTTTTTAAATGACTTACGAAAAGGTTGCCTTTTTCTTCGTTATTTCGTGCCCAAGATCCGTTCAAAGTACGCAGTGGAGGTTTTGCGATTACGGGTTTTCTTAGATTTCGGACTGCACGCCATAATGAATAATTTGACTGGGAAGTTGCGTCTAGACCTTCCAGATGTTGTTTGAGAGACTCTGCTTTTTGCGCTTCTAGCAAGATCCTAAGATTTTTGGTACATTCTCTCAACCTAGTTTTAAGTTGGGGCGATCTGTGTTGTTGCCACTCTCTTCGGACTCTCCTTTTTTCAGACAATAGTTGCTCAACATCTGCAGAAAAAACTCTGTTGTACCTATTCGGGCGGTAAGTGGAAGAAGCATGTTCTGCGGCTTTCTCGACATGTTCATTAAGACTTTTTATACAGGCATCGATGTCTTCAGCAGTTTTTAACGGGAGTTTCTCTGTGTAGTGAGTGCTGATGTATTTTTTGTATTTTAACCAATTCAGACGTTTGACAAGAAGTAAGGCATCAGTTACGATTTGCTGAGGACTTCTGATGGTGATTACAGTGGGTGAGTGATCTGAAGAAAGATCCAGTGAAGCCTCGACTTCAATGAGTTCCGGGGATACCCCTTTCGCCACGCCGAAATCGATAACGTCAGGAATTTTTTGCTGGTCAGTTGGCCAATAAGTTGGTTGACCAGTTGAAATCACATTCAGTCCCATTTCAGACAGGGAGTCGTACAAGATACGACCTTTAGGGCTAACGAGTCGTGAGCCCCAGAATGTATGCTTAGCATTGTAGTCGCCAGCCGCTATGAAACGGCTACCTAGTGATTTGTAAAAATCTCTATACTGATCTTTTGTTATTGAAAATCTGGGCGGACAGTAAACTGACGAAATCATGAGGTTTTGACAAAAGTTCTCAATACAGATGTTTGTTGCTTGAAGATAACACTCTGAAAGACCACCCAATGAATGGTGTTTGATTCGCGATTTGACCAATATTGCCGAGCCACCACATGATCTATCTCTGGGGTCCTTGGTGTCGTAGAATGTATAACCACTTATTTTAAAAATGCTTCTCGACGTCATATGAGTCTCGGAAATCAGCATTACATCAATTTTCTTATTAAAAAGAAAATATTCAAGTTCATTTTTGTGTTGGCGTATGCCGTTTGCGTTCCAGAAACATATTTTGAGACAGTTCATGGTCTATTAAGTATGGCCTGCAGTAGCGTGGACTGCATTTTTTGCATCTCCTGCATCATACTTGTCATAAAATGGTTCATGGATTGCAGCAGATTCTCCATTATACAAAATTGTGGCTGTTTGTATCATTTATTGGTGATTCATTTTGCAGTGTTGGTTGGTTAGATCTTAGCACGTTGGCATATGAAAATTGGCTAGTGGATGCTTGTGCTACGGGGGGAATAATTGTAATAGGTACTTTTGTCGTCTGAGTAGGGGTAGAAGCGGGTTTGTTGATCAAGGAGCGTTTAACGACCTCGAAAACAGGGCAACCCCTGTAGTTGGCAGTGTGGTTTCCACCGCAATTGCTGCATCTTTTTACCCTGGAATCATCCTTAGGTTTATCGCACTTTGAGGTGTCATGAAGATCCCCACAAACAACACAAACAGTAGACAACTTACAATAAGATTTAGTGTGACTATATTCCTGGCAGTTCGAACACTGTACTGGGCCAGATCGCTTATGAGGTTCTTCCACTGTAACTCTTCGGTGCATTATGAATTTCAAGTCATATATAGGATGTGTTTAATTTTTCTTCAGCTTAACATCACCAGGTTCTAACTCCACTCTAAATAATGGTTGAGGGATCCTATCTCTGTTTCTTATATTTGATACTGCCTTGATTTTAAAGCCTTTGTCGGCCAAACTGCTCTTGATCTCCTCAGGATCAACAAAATAATCTATTCCCTTAATTACGACTTGTAGACCTTTTGCGCTTTTAAGTTGATACGTGTAAAAATTCTTTTTGCGTTTTTCAAATTCCGAAACTATTCTCCGATAGTCGTTTTCATTATTAACCTGAATCTTTGTTTCATTAATATTGCCACGCTTAATTGGAGTCACATAAAAAGAATTTTCACCAATTAATGAAACTAATATTTTTATAAGTTCGTTTGAGTTTTTTTCTCTTAAATATATTGGAGGTGGTTTTACTGGCTTATTCACAGCGTTAGGGACATCATTTTTGTCTTGGAGGATGGCAAAACGATTTTGCGAGCGTGGCTCTTCAGCATTCTTTGATAATTTTGCAGCTGGTGTAATTTCGGCAGATTTTGGGCTTCTGCCTCTCTTCGATACTGTTATATAACGGTCCATTCCTACCTGTGTTTTTTGTTTTTCTTCAACAGCAACTATAGGAGCGGTCTTATTTGTAGGACTTAATGTGCCTTTTGCAGCTGTTGACGTCTCTCCAATATTTGATAACGAGGACCGTGAAGAAGACGGTCCTTCAGTGATTTTTCTATTTAAATTAAATATGCTTTGGGCTAAGTTTGTGCCCTGTTCAACACATTTATTCAAGTTTGGTGCACTTGCACTTAAATTCAGATTTGTGCTTATTTTTGGTTTCACAGTTAAGTAGTTTTTATTAAATTCGGGATTTTTAATGTTCTCATTACTAACACTTGCCGAGCTCAACACGAAATAAGCATTTCGCCTCTGAGGCCCACTCGCACTGTTAGAATTGTTACTCATTCACTGTCTCACTGTATTTAATTTTCTAGTTTTCAAATAATTAAAAATAAATTATTACAATTTATTAATTTTTTATTGCACCTAGTGCAATTATTTGACTTTGTAAAGTTTTTCACCTATTACGAGTTTTTTTTTCACTTTTTTATTTAATTTAACTTTTTATACTTTTTCACCTATTACGATTTTTTCACCGAAAATTCAGCCGCACTAAAAGTAACACGTCCGAACAGTTCGATGTATCAAGCACAAAGAAGATAGTGATGTGAAAGAAATTGTTGCAGTAGTTAGATATGTGCACTCAGAATTAATTTATGGAAAAAGTCAGTTTTTATAAACCGAAATTGTGCAAAATATTTAGAATTTAATTTTCACTGTCGGGACCATTCCCTATATATTGATGTATCATATAAAGGGTGTCCCAACTAGAACGCAATTTTTAAATTTGGCGCCATTCGAAGTGTCATGTATTCAGGTTTTCAAAACGAAGTCTTGGCATGAATACGAAAAAACTGAAGAAAAAGGAGGCAACATGTAAAATAAAATGAAAAATATGATAATTACAGCAAATTTCGTACCACCAGTGATACTGGTTAAAGGATTGATGTTTGACTGTAGGCTAGCGGGCGCCGCAGTGGTGCAGAGGGTGAGAAAAAAGAATTCTGATGAGAGAAAGTGGTGTGTCTCGAAACATATGTAAATTCAACCAACAACCCAGGTTCGAATCCTAGGTTAAGAAAAATTATCAATAAATTTTAATAATAATTTTCATGTAACAATTCCTACCTTCAGTAAAAATAATTTAATGTAAATTAAATTTAATGAACTCGAGCCTAAATAAAGAAATATCAAAGATTTAAAATTAACAGTTCAAATAAAAAAAAATAATAATTCTTGACATTTGAACAATTGTTATTGTTTGCTAGTAGAAGGTACGAGGTTAGTAAAAATGGAGTGCTACATGAATGAACAACGCATTCACATTGTGAAATTGTTTTACCAAAATTGTGAAAGTTTTGCGGCTACAGTTCGCAAATTGCGATCAATTTGGGGTCAGAATAATGCTCCAAAAGAGTTATTAATGGATAAATTTTCGGAAACTGGGTCTGTTAGTGATGTAAAGACAACAACTCGCCTTCGACCAGGACGATCGACCGAAAATGTCGCAGCTGTACGTGATGATGTCGCTCAAACTCCATCCACCTCAATTCGACACCGAGCTCAGCAAATTGGTGTCTCCAAATGCACTATGCAGCGAATTTTGACGAAAGATTTGCATCTTCATGCATACAAAGTTCAATTGACTCAGGAACTGAAGCCAGCTGACCATGTACAGCGAAGGGAGTTCGTTAATTGGGTATTGGAGAGACAACATGAAAATGCTGATTTTGCCGATAAAATCATCTTCAGTGAGGAAAATTCTCGAGTGATTCACGAGAAGCAAATGCATCCTCAACGTGTCACTGTGTGGTGTGGTTTTTGGGCTGGAGGAATCATTGAACGTTTTTCTTATGAAAATGTGGCAGGTCAAGCGCAAACAGTTAATGGTGTTCGGTATCGTGAAATGATAACCAGTTTTTTCTTGCCTAGAATTGAATAAATGAATGTGAAGGGCATGTGGTTTCAACAAGACGGCGCCACATGTCATACAGCCAGAGAAACAATTCAATTGCTGCATCAGTCATTTAAAAATTGCGTTCTAGTTGGGACACCCTTTATGTATATTCGTAAGTTTTCTGGTTGCATATATGTATAGACTTTTGAATATATATATAATATATGTACATATATATAGATATATTTTTTTAATATTCCGCAAATTCACTTAAACTTCCTTAGAAGTAGATAAAATTGAAATATGTAGAAAATACAAAAATGTCTCAAAAACGTTTTGGTAAAGCAATGGTAAAATTTATAAATACATTTGAAAATGGTGTACATATTAGGATATTGTAAAGAAGTTAGACAAAAATCTACGAAAATTGTGGCAAGTCTACAGGGACAATATACATAAAGTAGAAAGAATGTACATATCTACACTTGTAATCCATATGTTTTCCAAAAAATTATAGTAACTAACTAAATATATATATGTATGTATGTATATCTGTTGTGAAGGTGTTAGACCTAAAAGTAAATCAGTTATTTTTGTTCGTCGTTGAAAAACATCGTAAAAAGCTTTTGAATAAAGCTTCATAAATGAAACGAATAAACAATCGAATATAATACATATACCTATACATAAATATTTAAATAATTTATTCGTTGATGTACTCGTTTGTACATATAGAGTGGGTAATCTAAGCGAAGAGCTCAATAAGCTAAAGGCAGTAACCGCGATCAGCATGCTAATAGGTAGCAAGCGGTAAAAATTAAAAACACGAGCAGATGATCAGTTAAAAATAACAGTAGTAATAAATAAAAATACTCACAAAACAAATGAAATAAGTGTACCAAATCTTAACGATCGAATTGAAAAAGTGATGTTACGAATACAGTTTGTGTAAATTAATTTTAATAGAAATATTTCTAACGTTTTCAAAAAATTATGCATCTGTTTAGAGTTATCGGCTGAAATTAAATCCAATCAAATACTTGTGCATAAAAATACTTGCAGTTATTTTTGAAAGTTTTGATCAAAAAGCAAAACAAAACAAAGTTCAAGAATAAAGTCAAAGAAAAAAGGATACAATATTAAATTTCGAACATAAAGTAGCAAAATGTCACTATTAAAATTCATTTCTTTTTGGTTGGTAATGGCCAGCTGTGTGTTAGTGAATTTAAAGGATGTAAATGCTTCCACAGAGTATAGCCACTATTTGGCACATATTTTCCAAAAGTATGGAAATGGGGGGACCATGTCTTTCGAGGTAAGCCTAACTAAATTAAAGTTAATTTAAATCTACACATTGTATTATGTATTGTAACACCCTTGAATTGAAAGCAAATATGACCTTTATTCAATTTGTTTTTTTTTCTCTTTTTTAAATCATAATAAAATAAGCAAATATGCACATACATATTGTATGTACTTATAAAAATTTAAGCTTAATTCACATGAAGTTATTATTGTTATTGGTGTTTTGTTACTTTTTTAACACGGTCCATTGCGTAGTTATGTACACATGTACAATGTACATATGTATAATTATTAAATATATATGTATATGTATTTATATTTGTTAGATCAAAAAAAAAAATCTCAATTAATTCATTAAAATCTATGTAAGTAAAAATAATCTTATGTTTTAAAATCTAGATTAAACGGCATTAGAGCAATAAATAGTTTGTCCCAAAATATTATATTGGTAGATACTAATTACCATTAAACTCTTTTGACATACATAAAAACATAATAAAACATATGGCTTCTGATTGTCCAGAATTTTGCTTCGTCAGTAAGCGATTTTTATTTTATTTTTTCGCAATCAAAACTTTTTATACCCTTCACTTTCATGACAAGAGTATACATAAGTTTGTCATTCCGTGTGTAATTTCCACAATATAATTTTCCGACCCTATAAAGTATATATATTCTGGATCCTTATAGATAGCGGAGTCGATTAAGCCATGCCCGTCTGTCTGTCTGTCTTATGAAATAAGTTTTCTGTAGTCCCCAAAAATCGTCGGGATCCAAATCTTCAACAATTCTGTCAGACATGCTTTCGAGAAGTTGCTATTTAAAATCAGCAAAATCGGTTTAGGCCAACCAGAGTTATGGACCAATATGTGAAACAACCTCCATAAAAATTTGATATTTTTTTTCCATTTTATTGCAATATTTTGAAATATATTGCAGATAATACCATGAAATTTTGTATACGTTGTTTGTATGATAAAAGAAGAAAGTGTACGGAAAAAAAGTAAGAATCGGTCCATGATTTCAAATAGCCCCCATACAAAAAAAATCTTCCCGAAATATTGCTGAATTATACATAAATGCCTATAAGATTGGAATATCAAGACAAAATTCAGCAAAAATATGTTTTATATGTACAAAAATAAATCGCAAAACGAAATTTTTTTAGTTCGGTCCATGTTTGACCATAGACCCCATATAAAGTCCACTTCCAAAATTCACTTAAATACGTATAAAACAGATATAAATAATGGTAAACGGCTAAAATTTGACATAAATAATCTTTATAGGCAAATAAATTGTGGTGAGTGCAAATCGGCAACAAATACACCACAATACTGAAAAAACAGGCATTTTGTTTGTGTAAAATAATGTACCACTCTCAAAAACACTTGAAAAAGTATTACTTTTGTCATAAGTAAACAAAGTCAGTCAGCTGTGTTACTGCACTCACCTTGAATAGTTACACCATGGTTGATTCGAATTTTATTTTTATGAGCTCTAGTAGTTTATATTTATATGTATTTATTTTGAGTCTTTTCATATGAAAATATATTTAAAATTTAGTTTTTATACCGATCGGCTCAGAATCACTTTCTGAGTCGATTTAAAGATGTCCGTCTGTCCGTCTGTCTGGCTTGCTGGCTGTCCATGTAAAGCTTGTGCACAGAGTACAGGTCGCAATTTTGAAGATGTTTCGATAAAAGGACGGATGGGATTGAAACTGGTGGAAATCGGTCCATTATTTCATCTCGCCCCCATACAAGTGTTCTCCCGAAATTGGGGTTTACCGATCATAAATGTTTGAATTATGCGAGTATTCAAACAAATTTCACCACAAATAATTAGTAAATGGATCTAAATCACATCTAAAAATTTTGTGAAGATCGGTCTATAATTAGTCGTATCTCCCATATAAGGCCCACTTCCAAAAATATTTTTAAAGACCACAACTCACTCAAAAATGTTGGTATCCTAATAATATTTAACACAAATATTTTTTATATGCATACAAATAATATGGTGCAATTTTATTGTGATCGATCCATAATTAGTTGTATCTCCCATATAATGCCCACTTCCAAAAATCACTTTAAAGAGCACAACTCACTCAAAAATGTTGGTATCTAAATAATATTTAATACAAATATATTTTATATATATACAAATAATTTTTTTGTGATCGGTCTATAATTAGTCGTAGCTCCCATATAAGACCCTCTCCGTAATTCACTTTAACCTCCATAAATCTTTTAAAAGTATTTATATCGAGATAAAGTTTAACACATATAATATTAATATTCACAGAAATCATGACACTAAATTTTGGTCCAAAATAGGTGATTTCTACCATATAACGCCCATTTCTGAAAAATTGTTTTATACATATACTAGGTGTAGGGTATTATATGGTTGGGCTTGACCGACTATACTTTTTTACTTGTTGTTAAAGTCGACTTTATTTTAAAAACTTCTGTAAATTTGTTATATAATATGAAATTTTATTTCGAATTTATAGTCGACTTTATGAATTAAAAACGACTTTTCCGCTTTTGTAGTTACATCATTATACTACAATATATGTATATATATAGTTATATCTCACAGTTATAGTATATACATGTAAATCAAAAACTAGATTGTGGAAACAATTTACTACTGTGTAAATTTATATTGTGGATGCTTATAATAGGATATGGTGCTATATAGGTTAAAATCGACTTTTTAAAGGTATAGATAACTTATGGATCCTAGCTAGGGTTTTTTCCCGGGATTTCAGTTGTTATGATTTCCCGTTTCCGGGGATTTTTTTGCGGGAGCCGGGGAAATACAAAAACTTGAAACTCGCTCCTTATACTTAAAAAAGAGTTAAAATTGGTTGAAGGAAGCGGCCAAAGAACTCAAAATATTGAATACTTGTTTAATACACTTTTAACTATTCGTCCAACTTCGGTAGAAAGTGAACGAGTTTTTTTAGTAAAGCGGGCAATTTGTAAATAAAATCAGAAATAGACTTTCTGACGACTCAATAAACGCTTTGAGTGTGTTAAAAAGTTATTTCCAAAGCCGTTAACATTTTAGTATAGTTATTTAAAATATATTACATATTTTATGAATTAAATTTTAAATTTTTTGATCTCATATCTTGAGTACTTGAATTTGTTTTTTGTTTTACTATTTTTTTATGAATTAAATTGTTAAATGTATGTTTCTTTTTTATCTAGTATCTAGAGCATAATAATAAGAAATTTACATTTAAAAGCGTAATGTAATAATTCAAGTTGCTCTTTCAATTAAAACTAATTTTTGTAGTATTTTTTTACCTTGTTTTCCCCCTCACGTTTTTTAATAAAAGATTTTTCATAAATAAAGACAAAGTTATGTTTTATTTTTTTTATGGAGCGGGATCCCGGGAAACTAAAAAAAAATTCCTGCTTTCCCGGGAAGCGAAAAACTGCGGGGAAAAACTCTAATCATAGCTTAATATAACAAATATACGTTCGAGAATTTTTTTGTTGAAAATCAGTCCATAAATGCCGGAAATCTGAGCATAAAACTGCGACTAACGAAAATGTACGGCACATTTTAAACAATTGGATACTTTTGATAGATATCATTGTATAATGTAGTATGCTTACTCACATTTAATTTATCTATTTTTCTAAATTCTGACATTAAATGCGATTATGTGGAACAGCTAATGAGGTTGAAATAACATTCGGATTAACGCGATTCATAAAATTGCAACAACGACACTGTACAGAAGAAAATTATAAAATAAAAAGATTTTCATTATGATTTTTGATAATTTTATTTAGGCTCGAGTTCATTAAATTTAATTTTCATTAAATTATTATTTTCACTGAAGGTAGGAACTGTTCATTATGTATTATCTTATTAAACGCAAATATATACGAGTATATCACTATCTTTACAAAAAGTAAATAAATTCATCATAAATTTAATCATTTAAAAACACATTAAAGTAAAAAATCATGTCTGATTTATAAATCAGGAGGAGACATTATTCTGTATGAGTAAAGACTACGTATTGAGCACGGGAAAGCCAAACAGCTTTAATTCCTTTATTAATATTCTACACCATTAACTACTAAAAGTAAGATGGATGCATTTTGTTCATTATTAAAACAGCAAAGGCACATTGCTTAGTTAATGTAAGAAAGTTACAATTCAAATAATGCCGTTTCGCACAAAATTAGTTTCGATGCCATTTTATTATTGTTTAAATAGATTTGATCCAAAAAACGTGTGTAAAAAATATCAAAAATTCTGAAAAAAATAATGAAATATTTTAAAGCAAAAATGTTTAACTATGTACGAGTATGTGAAAGAATTCAGTTAGAGAATTATAGATAAATTAAACATTTCGAGTTGTGACAATCTAGCAGCATGTGATATAGTATGAAAATAATAAAAATGCAGATCAATTAATAAAACTGGAAAACACATTATTAGGATTTGATCAATGTTATACATATAAAATTATTCCAATGAGTTTAGTTTGACTGATCTAATAATGAAAGCGTTTAAAAACCAAGAAGAATTTTCCAGATCTCATTGTAATGTGACGGCTAATCAGTATGTCCTTTTGAGCGACGAAACAAATATTAAACATATAGGACCTTATGGTCAGAGACCGTCCAATTCCAATGAGATCTCTTTAATTCTATACGACGTTTTCTTTGACCTTTAGTTAGAAAAGGCGTTGCTACTTCATGAAGACTATTTATTTTTAGTTTTTCTTTAATTTCGCGTTGGATATCAGTGGATGATTTTTTTTGTCGGCTTCAGAGATTTACCTTATCATGTGTTCGATTTGGACCGATGTTCGTCTGGGTCTTTTGTGACGGGGAACCTGTAAAGCATGAACAAATATTGTTTTGGAACACTTGAGCTATTCTCCTAGTTCCTAATAAGACTTTCCAGCTTTAAGAAGCTCAAAAATGGAGCTACGTTGGGCAGGAGTACAGATTTTGTTTCTTATTTCCTTGGCTATCACATTTACATGTTTATGTGAATTTAGTTAGTTAGAATGTCAATATCACAACAAATTTTGGGTGTTTCCGGCATTAAGAAGTATGTCAGCTTTGCGATTACCATCAAAGTTCCCATATCAAGAAATCCATATAAGGTTAACCGAATAATGTCTTACTATCTCCTACACATACACATTTTTTTCATTGCGGTGCTTCCAGCTATTCCAGTTTTGTTAAAATTTCCGGTGGTAACCAGTTAAGAATAGTAAACAGTGCTACACATCCCGTCTTGACGAACCTTGAATTGGTTTACTCTGAGCACAATTTCTTGGCCGCGCATGAATTTGTCTCCTGTGAACCACTCTTGTTCTTGTTCGTACAGCGTTGTCAGGAGACAAGTGCGCATAACAATGCCTGGCATCAACTCTTCTACAAGGCTAAATCGGTGCTGGATTGTGCATTTAGATCCATTTATTTTATTATTATGTTAATGTCACTCCTGTCATAGTACATGTGTTATGGAAATGGTGTTGTATATATGTATACTATTTGCGTTCTTTAACTCCTACCCACATCATTCACTTATAAATATGCTGTTTTGATGGTGTACAGTAAAAGTATTTTATTTAGTTAAGATATCTACAGATTATTGTTATTTTATATCAACTTATGTGTTTATCTCGGTGCTAGTTATCATTTAAACAATTTTATAAAAAAGAAAAAAAAAATTTCTTAGTAAATAATCTAAATGATACACAAGTAATGTGTGCATAAGAGCCATATATAAATAGGAAAATGCCGCTTACTTAGTGAAAGATCGTTACAACTCAAAATAAACCAATTTTGAATAAATTGTCTTTCATTGTCATTTTATTATTCTTTTAATGCATACATATGTATATTTGATTTAAATTTAAAAATTAGCCCAGGAAAAAATAGTTCTAACTCCAAAATAATATGTCATATTCAAAAAAAAAAAAATGGAAATAACTGAAAGAGTTTTGTAGTTAGACACATATTCAATAAGTATTTATAATGTTTGAGTTGTTGCATTCTTCTACTAGTAAGTGTACGTTATGAGTATGTACATTGTACAATATTTAGATACTTATTTATAACTCACACTGTATACGAACTTATGATGGATGGCAATCATTAAATAAAGATCATGTATATAATGAGTATTACTGTGTTTATCAGTATGAGCGTCCCATATTTAGATAGTTGGATGATTAAGATGCAAAGTTAAATTTAACGGAAAATTTAAATTTTAGGTAACGAAGCTGTTACTTTCAATTGACCCAAATTACCAACAACACCACCCAGTATACTATTCTAGGAGCGCTCCGAAAAAGGAGTCAGAAAAGAGTCCAACAAAAGAGCATTTTCGGAGCGCTCCGAAAAAAGGAGTCAGAAAAGAGTCCAACTAAAGAGCATTTTCGGAGCGAAAGAAAAATTAGCTTGTTACTGTCCTGAGTCGGCACGCAGTATGACTCAGAAATTCCACTTAATTATGTGTGTACCAAAGCGTTGTTCTCCTGCTATTTGTGCTTTGAACAAAAAAAAAACATAGCTGTACCACACAAGAATGATAAAAACAAGATTACACAGAGCCCAAGAAAAACCTCATAAAAGACTCTTTTCTGGCATTATCTAAGAGCTCTTTAAGAGCCCAAAAAAACCCTCATAAAAGACTCTTTTCTGACGGACCATTTTCGAATGTAATGACCCTCTTTTCTGAAGGTTTTCGGAGCAATTATGATTGTTTTTTGGGCTCATAAAGAGCGTTAACGCTCCGAAAAAGGTGTCAGAAAAGACTCTTTTCGGACTCATATGGCTTGCTGGGCAAGCATTGATAACATTTAGAAAGTGTTATGTAAACAAAAACAAACAATAAACGAAATTAACGTCACAACAAAATGCTGGAAAAATATAAATGTGTGTTTATCAGAACCGCTTAGTAAAAAATGTTTTCGGTATATTCATATATTGGCATTGTGTATTCAGACCAAAAAAAAAATAGTTATTATATGGTGATTTTGTTACAAAATCGATATTTTTATACCCTCCGCCATCACAAGCATCGGCGTAGATAGCCCGGTCTGGGGGAGGCTAAGCCCCTCCCCCCAGAAAAAATTTAGCTACCCCCAGAATTTTTATTCTTTTATTGCATTTTTTTTATTTGAAGAATTTTCCATAGCTTTTACTAAATTTATAAATTAACAATTTAATGTTGTCTGTCCCCTTAATATTTTTATGTGTAGTTAAAGAACACTTCTTTACAAATCTTTTTTAAGTGTTCAAAAAAGATCAAAAAAGCTAATAAATTAATTAAAGCTAAAGTATTGGTATGTTTAATGATTATTAAATCGTGTTAAATGTATTAAAAAGTGTATTTTTTTTATAGTTATGAAGAAAATAAAAGATATACGATCATTTTTTTTACTGTAAATGGCTAGAACCCCCCAGGAGAAAGGCCTAGCTACGCCGATGACCACAAGTGGTGAATGAGGGTATATTACGTTTGTTATTCCGTGTAAAACTTTGTTAACATTCACCTGAGACCTAACAAAGTATATATATTCTTCATCCTTATGGAATTCCAAGTCGATTGAGCTATGTCCGTATGTCTGTCTGTATAAGACACTCTCAGGTTCAAAACGCACAACTTAACATAACGAAATTTCCAGAAAAATTTTTTTTATTTTGTAAAAAAGTTTCGTATTGAAAATCTGTAAATTCGGTATATGCGTGATGAACCAAAATGTGAGGCAACCTCCATAAAACTCTTATATTTTTTTTATAAATTTTTGTTGAAATTTTTTTTAATATATTGCAGATAATACCATCAAGTTTTGTACACGTTTTTTAAATGACAAAGAAAGAAAATGTGATTAAAATAGTAAGATGCGGTCCATGATTTTCCATAGCCTCCATAGTCATCCTCGCGAAATATGGATTAATGATACATAAATGCCTATAAAATTAGAATATCAATACAAAATTAAGCAAAAATAAGTTTCATGTAAAAAGAAATCATAAAACGAATTTTTTATAGATCGCTACATGTTTAAACAAAGAGACCCCATACAAAGTACCAAAATTCTCTTAAAGACTTATAAATCTAGTATAAATGTTGTTACCAGTTAAATAATCGACTTAAATAATCCTTATAATTATATAAATTGTAAATTTTATAGTGGTCGGCCCATAATTGGTCATAGCTCCCATATAAGGACCACATCCGATAAAAGTCATTAATCTTTATATATATGTATTTTATAAATATCGGTATCGACTCAAAACTATACATATACACAAAAATCATACTACAGGATTTTGTGAAGTTCGATCCATACTTGCCCTCTTCCGAAAATCACTTCAATACTTATAAATCTCTTATAAATAACAATACCGATCCAACATTTTACAGAAATCATACTAATATCGGTTATACGGCAAGTATACTACATCTATTTGTAGATGTCATTCAATAATTGGCAATAGTTTCCGAATTAAGTCCACTTCCGGGTATAACAATAATTCTACAACTATTGTAAATAACGTTTTTGAGAAAATAAACCTTAAATACGTAGAAATCACATAGTGGATACTGATTTAGAAGCTATCAGTCCATAATTGGCCCACTTCTACTATGCTATGCATATATCTCTTGTAAATAAAGTTATTGAGATCAAATTCAATGTAGCCTCCTATCCTTACAGAGTATTTCTTAACTTGTGGTGAATATGAATTTTTTTTTTAATTTTATAAATTTTCAATTACACTCAAGATTGTCATGAAAAGCAGACAAACTCTGTAAATTATGGTAAGAATCGGTAATTACATTAAATTAAAAATTGTCACAATTAGATAAAAATGTAAAACATTTAAAATAAATTATGTTGTTCGTAAAATTGTCTTTTAAACTATACATATGTATATGAAATAATAAAACTTCTGCTAAGACTGAATAAGAAACACTGAATAAGGATAGGCTAGTCAGTATAGTTTTTGTATTTCTCATTATATTCAGGTGGAGGGTATTTAGAGTTCGACACAGCCGAATATAGCTTAAAATATTATCAATTGCTAATGATGATACTATATGTTTTTTTAAATATTCATTTTACTGTTGTCCAACTATGGTGTCGGATATTAAAACTGATTTCCTATAATAACAAACGTTAATCAAAACAATTGAACTATGATGTACTCGTATATGTATACATAATTCATAAATAATTTTTATTCATATGTTAAATGAAAAAATATGAAATCAAAATAATTATCGAAGATCCATTTTATGTTAGATAATGATGCAACAAACATTATCCAAATAAATATTCAGGAAGTTTTGAGCATATAAAGATTTAAAATTAGAAAATTACAAATATTAACCTAATATAATTTATGTATTTAGTTTTATTTTAATACTTTCGAGTTACATTATTTAAATTTTGTTTTTTTTTTAATAAAATACTAAATGGCGTAATTGTTATGATTACGAAATTTGGCAACTAATCAACTATACTCTCGATGTAGTAATTTGTACACATTTATAGGTATGTACATTTATAAATTTTTTGAAAAAGGTGTTTAAACTTTTGAATATCGTAGGAATTAATGTTTATTTTAACATAAACTTATGGTCACACACGCTTATAAACAAACAATTACTTTTAAATATGTGAAAATGTTAAACAAAAAATAATGATAAGTAAATTATAATAGTTAACAATTCTTTACACATTGAAAAAAAATAAATGTTTTTGTTATGGACACACTTAAAATCCAAAACATTCTTGTTAATATAAATATTTTGTTTAAACTGGGATTTCAAATGCAAAATATGTTTCTTAAACATTAATGATTATTCAAACAATGTATCGAAATAGCGTATAATCAATTATTCATCTGTGCTCGTACTCGGTTTTAATCACAGCCAAAAAAAGTGTCATAAATAAATTTTAATTTTAGCGGTTTAAAGTCACTCAGAAACGGTGATCCTATTTGTGATTTCCCTAATAAGTTTCACAAGTTATGTAAAAGATAAATAAATGCTCAAATTTTATTTAAAAAAATGCTACAAAAGTACTTATTCATTCTACAAAATAAATAAAAAATATTTCAAGCAATAAACGTGCTCCGCATTTAAATCGAATCAAATAAAAGAAACCTAGTTATTCATAGCATGTCTTCTATTGCTTCTATAAATTTAAAACGTACATTCAATGTTAAAATTGCAACACCTATTTGCAACATCTATCTGTATGCATCATGTATGGATATTTCTTAAATTATCACTGGGAGTATTCCAGTCTATACTTACGAGTAAAGCTAGATTTACACGATTGAAATTTTCTTCAAAGTGTAAACAGCCAAAATTCTTCAAAATTTATTTATTTAATAACTACTAATAACTATTGAATAAATAAATTTTGAAGAAAATTTGCTGTTTACTCGAGTTTGAAGCATTTTGAAGAAAATTTCAATCGTGTAAATCTAGCTTAAGTATAGTATGTAATTGAATTTTATACTAACTACTATGGATATAAATTATTTACTCAAATGTATACAAATTTTTCGGTTGACACTGTCAGCACCTAATGAATATTACTTTTAAGAGTTATAATATGAAATACTCACTAGTGGATTATGTTATAATAGATTCAATAAATTTATACACTTACTATAAGTTAAAATCGAGTTAGGGTGCTGTAGCTTAATTGGTTAGCGTATTTGATCATTGAGCATGAGTTGGTATTTGTAGCCCGGGTTCGATTCCCAGCCGCTGCCACTCAAACAACATCAGTTTCTGATAATTATTAGTTTTCTTCTATCATCTATCATAACTAATATTTATCACAGCGCCCTCCTTTGGTGGTATAGCATTTAAACACCACCGAAGTAAAATAATTAAATAAAGGCTATAAAATCATGCTTTAACATTAATACGCCTACTCACCACCAGAGCCAGTGCAATTCTGCACTAAAAACAAACATAATGCGCAATTACAGAGTTGTGATATAAAATAAAAAGCTTTCTTCTTTCACCACCTTTACTTTTTCAACTATCCCCTTTCCAAAGAAAGTAACGCAAGTATATATAGGCATATTAATTGCCTGAGTGTTACTTCTCTTTTTTAAAAAAAAGAAAGTATATTCTGAGTATATGAAAAATAACAGTTCTTCAAATTGGTCGTTTGGATATATTTCAAAGTGATTTTCGGAAATGGGTCGTATATGAGAGCTATGATTAAATTTATAACCACCACCAAAAAGATGGGGGGTATATTAAGTTTGCCATTAAATTTGTAACAAATCGAACGGTCGTAGAATAAAAACTCTATATATTCTGGATCCTTATAAGATTCTAAGACGATCTAGTCATGTCCGTCCGTCTGCCCGTCTGTTGAAAGAACGAACGATAGAGCTTTGAAAGCATAGAACAATGAAATATCAATACCAAATAATATTTGATCCACCGAAATGTTAAGTATTAAAAATGGGCAAAATCGATTCAGTATAGATCAAAGTTTAAGTTATAGATCAAAGTTTCAGACTACCTCGATATTTTTCAGATATTTTTTTGCTATATCTTTAATAATGCAAATAATAATGAAATTTTGCATAGCTTATTTTCATTATAGAAGGACTTTTGGAAATGGTAGGAATCGATCCACGATTTCTCACAGCCCCCATACAAATGTCTTCCCGGAATATGGCTTATGGTACATAAATGTCTCTCCATCTCAAAATGATAATTTGTTTGCATCGGCCCATATTTTGACATAGCTCCATATAAAGTCCACTATTATTAAGATAACTATATTTGATCGTAGCCTCAATATAAAGTCCACTTCCGAAAATCACATAAATTCGCACAAATCTATTATACAAATCACTACCAAGTTAAACAAAAATAATCCAAATATACAGTTTAATTGTCGTACCACAGTTCATGAGTGTCGGTCCTTATTTGATCATAGCCCTCATTAAAAGTCAAGAAAATCACTTAAATGCGCATAAATCCCTTACAAACATCACAATCAAGTTCGAATTCAACACAAATAGTCCATATATATATATAAATAGTCATTTTCAATATGATGATGATCGGATCATATTGGACAGTAGCGTCTATATAAAGTTCACTTCCGAAAATTACTTAAATGCGCATAAATCGAATAATTCGAAATAATTGCAACTATCATAATTTATCATTAAAAGACATTAAGTTGTGACGTTAAGCAGTGAAAGATATACAATGGGAAGACAAATATCAGTTGAGACTCAGCAAATCGTAATAGACTAAAGGCAAATCCCTACGTAGAAAAAAAAATATAGACAAGTATACATACCAAACACAATAACGGAGAAAAAACCTAAAGTAAGAGCTATAGTAAGAGAAGTAAGGGCAAACCCATCTAGTGCTGTAAAAAAGTTGAAAATCTTACGAAAACTTCTGGAAAACCTGTAAGCGCGAGTACAATTAGAATATCTTTGCATTAGAATGGCCTACATGGTAGAGTACCACTTAAGAAGCCCTTTATATCAAAGAACAACCAAACCCCCTAGTGTATAGAAACTAGAAATAGCGCAGAAATGAATTTTTCAACAAAACAATAATCCTAATCAAATTGTGAAAGAGGAGTTGTTCAACCATTGTCGAAAAATTTTAGATCAAGCTCCGCAGTCGCTAGACCTCAAACCAATTGAGAACCTTTGAAAATATTTGGACAAAAAAAATTAGGCAAAGAAATATTTCTTGCAAGGATAACCTAAAGGCAGTAATACAGAATGAATAGAAGAAAATGTCGCCTGATTTTAATAAAAAAAATCCATAATCAGATATGAAAAAATAAAATATCAATATAATTCTAATATATATATATATAGAGTATATATAAAAGTATATATAATAAAACTAATTTTCAAACAATATTACGTGTTTACGTATAAATCGAACACAAAAATAAATCTAAAATGTTATTAAAAGTTATTGTTGATACTTTTATGTATGTTTATAAGAGAACAATGTAGTTAATTTTATAAAAAATATAACTATGTTAATAATTTTGTTAAAACCAACTGTTTAAACATCAAATACGTGACATAATTTGTGGCGTGTTTTTAATTTTTTTATTATAGCGTATTTGTATATCGTATAGCATCTAATTCTGAGTTTATATAAATATTACCTTTTCCACCTATATACTATGTATATACACTATATAACACCCAAAAACTAATTTAAATATATTTAAATGTTGTTAAAAAGTTATTTGGAATGGACAAAGACACTTACATATTTTTTTTTGTTAAAAATGTATTTAAAGGTTCCAATTTTTGTTTCAGTCAAATTAGGTTATTCTGAATTCGTGAAAGAGCTTCAAAAGATTTGTTCCGAAAAACTAGGAAAGTTTTCCTAAAAAATTCAAATACAATACATGAAAAACAAAAATCAATCCTATATTTTAGAAGAATCTTAAATAAAACTAGTAAGAGTTTAAGCTGGAGGTCCACACCAAGCGTCTACGCGTTTCACGCGTTCTAAGCAACTGTCAAAAAAGTAGAATCAATGTAGTTGTATGAGTTAAGTTACACACTCAAAAGCGTAGGACGCGCTGACGCGTCGACAAATGCAAAGCAAATTTATTTTAAAGATGTCACCAGAAAAAATTACAGTTTAAATAACATTTTTTATATGAGTTTGACAAACAAACTGATAAAAAACTTCGTTTAAAAAAAATCAGCTGGGCATACGGCATCACCTCCAAAAGTACATACATACATATAAAAAAAATATTGACGCAAAAAATCTTCGCATGTAACTTGAAATGCCTGACGCTTAAAACGTTTAGAAAGCTTAAAACGCGTTGACGCCAAAACGCGAGTTGTGCACCTCCAGCTTTACATTCGCCTGTGTCGAATCTTATATACCCACCACTAAATACCAGTAGTGCGATTTATGAATATTTGAAAAAAAAAAAATTTTGTTACATTTTGTATCGGAAACGATATTTGCACTGGTATATTTTGTAACAGTGCTTTTTATAGACATTTATGTACCATAAAGCCATATTCCTCGAAAAGAGTGCTATGAGAAGTCGTAAATCGATTTTTAACATTTTCAACTGGACAATATAAAATAAAGTGTGCAAAATTTCATGATATGTAATATCTGCATTATATTTGAAGAAAATTGCAAAGAATGTTTGGTAAACATTCCACTGTTCTATGTCGCCGTGCCTTTGGTGGTGGGTATAAAAAGTTGAAAAATTTAAAAATACGAAAATAATAAAATATTTTTTTTTGTCGTAAAACCAAAAGATAAAAAAATTAGACGATCTAAACAAAAACAAGTGAAAGTGCTACATTCGGCAGTGCCGAATCTTAAATATCCTCTACCTAAATGTAATGATAATTACAAAAACTACGCTGTTTTTAGGACCAGAATATCATTATTCTTATCTTATTCAGTTTTAGCGTATTTTTATTAGTATTTTATATGTATATTGTTTAATAGACATATCATAATAGAAATTTAAAAGATCTAGGCATCATAGTTGTTTTTAAAAACTATTGCATTGCTCGTTCTGAATACAATATCATAAATAAACTAGCATATAATAACTACATTGCACGTATGGGATCAACATTGAAATCTTACCCTAAATCGTTTTACAAATTTATCAACTCTAAGCGTCGAGCTTGCGATTACCCAAGTTATTTAAAGTTTGGTTCCCGTAGCGCCGATGATGATATATCGATTAGTAATATGTTCGCCGATATCTTTGCTACAACATATTCTAAAACTACATACGATTGTAATTCTTCATACCCTTTTCATCTTAACCACTCATCGAATATACATTTCTCATTTATTCATTCTGAAACTGTGTTATCAAACTTAAGATCATTAAAACCTTCATTTTATCCAGGGCCTGATGAAATACCTAGCTTTCTTCTTAAATATTGTGCTGAAACTTTGTTCCTTTCGCTTACGGTTATTTTCAACAAATCTATTGAGTTATGCTATTTACCAAGCATATGGAAAACATCGTTTATAATTCCTTTGTTCAAAAACGATAGTAATCCGATAGTAATGATATTGTGAAAAGAAAAATTATTTTGTATTTAAATAAATAAATAAATAAAACTAAAATAGGTTCAACATTTTTTCATATTCACCAGGTTAAGTAAAAGAGTATAAAAAGGGTACGGTTATAAGGTGAGGTTTATATCATCTTAATAACGCTATTTACAAGAGTTTATAGGTGTTATAGTAGAAATGTAGCAATTATGGACTGACATCTTCAATGCCCAGTATCCAGTAACGTAACTTCTATGTATTTGAGGCTTATTTAGGAGCTATTTCTAAATATGGGCTGACAACTGCAAAATTCAGTAGTATAACTGCTATATGACTGATATTTGTACGATTTCTGGTATAAAATGTTGGTTTTATATCCATATTTATTAGATATTTTTGTGGGCTTACTTGTTTTTCGGAATTGATTCTTATACTCGTATATGAGCTATGACCCATTATAGATTGATCTTCATAAAATTCGGTACAGAGAATTTGATATATATGGGGATATATTATATCGAATTTAAACAAAATATTGATATATTAAAGAGAGATATGAGTATTTAAGTAAACTTCGGAAGTGGACCTTATATGAAGGATATGGCCAAACAAAATTGAACCTAAATTTACAAAATTCAAAGTTTGATTTTAGCATATATGTATATACATGATTTGTGAAAAATTTTTGAATCGGTTCCTACTGTTATTTTAACAGATTTATACGTATTTACGTGATTTTTGAAAGTGGACTTTATATATGAGCAACTAATCAAATTTAGACCGAACTAATCAAATTTTCGATTTGTGATTTATTTTTATATGAAACTTATTTCTGCTGAATTTTGTATTAACAGTGCAATTTTATAGGCATTTATGTAATATTAAGCCATAATTCGGGAAGAAATTTGTATGGGGGCTATGAGAAATCATGGATCGATTCTAAATATTTTCTTCACAGTTTATTCTTTCATCGTAGAAATAACGAGTACAAAATTTCATGGTAGTATCTGCAGTATATGTAAACAAAATAGCAAAAATCTGTTTATAAATATCGTATTTTGATGGAGGTTGTTACACATTTTGGTCCATAACTATGGTTCGCCTGAACTGATTTTGATGACTTGCAATACCAAACTGCTTTGGAGAATTATAAACGGTTCTTTGTAAACTTTTCTGATTTTAGTTACATATTTTTGACGTGAGAGTGTTTTACAGAGACAGACAGACGGGAATAGCTTAATCGACTTAGAATTCCATAAGGATCAAGAATATATATATGTACTTTGTTGGGTCTCAAATGAATATTTCTCAGTGTTACACACGGAATGAAAAACTTATATTATACCCACTTGTGGTGAAGATAAATTTTTTTGAAAACTTAAAAAAATAGATTTTAGTGTGGAGTTCATTTTAAATTTTTATAAATAATATAACATTTTGGCACAAAGTAATTAAAACTAAGTTTTTAAAAAGTTCTTTTGAAAATTGCATTCGCTAAAAAATGACCGAATGCGATCAAAATCGGTCAATTTGTTTGTTTTGGAATCAAAATCAAAATAAAAAAAGTAAATCAAAATTGTGGAAATTGCAAACTTCATTGTTTAAAAATTACGCAATGTAATGCTAATGAACCCAATATACCAAAACCCTTTAGAAAAATATTATAATAAAGCTTGCGAGCATAAGCCTTAAGCTTTAAAAAATTTGAGAAACTATATTATTGTAGAATAATCAAAAAGGATTCCTCGTGATAATAGTACTGAAATAATAAGCTTATATTCTAAATTTTAGAAAAAGCTTCTCCAAATAATATTTTATTAAACTAAATAAAGATAAGCTTATACCTACAATTGTAGAATAAGCTTATTCCAATAATTGTAGAATTAGCTTATGCCTACAATTGTAGAATAAGCTTATTTCATTGGTTATGATTGCAAATAAGAAAACTCGGAGCTTTGGCTACCGACGACAAGTCTTTCTTCTTAAAAAAATAAATAAAAAAAACCTTTAATGGCATTCATAGTTAAAAAAGGCAAAAGTTACCCCCTGGCCCACGATGTCGAACGATAACGTTCGCTTAGATAAGATTTAAGACACAAACTTTTTATCGTATCTATTTTTTACTCAATCAAGTTTGTTTATCCACAATATTTATTAATTGTGATAATATTTTTGAAAACAATTGTTTACGTTAACTTCAAAATATTTTTGTTTTAAAATAATAATTTTATTATTACTCTTGCTTTCAAAATATGATAATTAAAATTTAAAAATCTGTAAATGTATAATGACGATTTGTGAAAAATGCAAATAAATATGTAACAACATTTACATACATACTCGTATGTACAAATTCGGAGATATATTTAAATACAAATGCGCAACAATGTTTGAGTAATTAGATAATCCGTTAGATTGTAACAAAATAATTAAGATAACAAATACATATGTACATCACAAAGTGACTAAAATACAACATTCTGAAATAGTTCATGAGAAGATCTTATAAATCATTTTGAATTTACATACGCAATACGAACGATAAGTATGTGTTGATGAAGATATGCCCTGCAAATAACGCGACTAGTCCATACGTGCATGTAAAGACTAGTCCAAAGAGAAGTAGGAGTACTCCAAAACTACTCCAAATATATGAAAAAAAGGTGGTCCATTTAACATTGCGATGTCCTAGGACTGGACCATATAACCCATCGGAGTAGTCCCAAAACTACTCCATGGAGTACTCACGAGGGTTAGTTTTAAACAACAACAACAACTCAATATGCAATCGTGTTAACACGAAACCATGTCGTTTAACTACAAACTCTTGTTTAACTATGACATGGTCCATGACTGCATTACATTGGACCATGTTGTGAGTAGTCCATATCATCTAAAATGGATCACGTAGTCCAATATTATTTGCAGGGTTATACCTATAAATAACTTTTTTATTAGCAAATGATGCTCTAACAAATTGTGTGGAGATCGATCTATAATTACCGTAGATTTCTAATGAGAATTGCACAAGAAAAACACTTTTAATTTTGAAAAAGTTTTATGTGACTAAAAACTATACTACTACATTTCGTGATGACCGGTCTATTATAATTGGCCATAGCTCCCAAAAGTTTAATATAATTTTTGGAAACGTCGGTGTTCATATACATAATAATACCAAATACTAAGTTGGTAGGTCCATTGTATGAAACGGAGCCCGCTTTATACTTTTAACGATTATATATTATATAATCGTAACTGATGTATGGCCGGGTTTGGATGACTATACTCTTTTAAAATTTTTTATATAATACTTTAACTTGTTTCTTCTTTTAATATTTTACAGGGTCTTGAACATTTAATGTACAGCTTAGGACTGGGGCAACTTGAATTTGAAGCTTCTCACACTATTAACGAACATCATCCAAACGGATTTGCGAATAATCTTAAAGATCGTGAGGAAATGAAATCGTACATGGACATACAAACAATCAAACTGCTGCCAGATGAAGACGATGTTCAAATTGCTCAGAAAAGAACACATGATAAAAGTAGTGGCCATGAAAATGACAGTAAAAATGATAAAGATATTATTTTGGAGTTTAAAGAAATGCACGATCCCAAACATAGACATCCTCGAGAAAACGGTGAGTATTTGTATTAAATTTAAATAGTTTAATGACTTTGGTTTATTAGCTACTATTTACTTTCCCAATGATACGTGTATGAAAAGTAATATAAAATCGCAATCGCAAAACAAAATTTATACCCACACACTTGTTCGCGAGCACACATTACCTTCATAAAGATACAGAAAGAGGACTTAACATTGTACTTGAAATTACCTTGACTTTACCTCTTGGAATTTTTATCTTAAATTATTGCGACAATTAAGAATACTCCATAAAAACTATTCAACGGCAGCAATATAATAAAAATTATCATGTTAAATTTGAAAACAGAATTTTATTAAAATGTTTTAAGTATGATGAGTGTATGAATTTTTGAAATGATAAATTATTATTTACAAATAATATTATTAATTTAATAATATGTTTACTAATATTGTCAACATTTTTCTATTGACTTTACATTTTCTCAAATTAACATGCCAATCGATCGATGGTGATGTACAGCACATACATATTTACTTGTATGCGTTTGTTGGTTAAGAATTAGCAACTTTTTATTTACAAGCTAGTTTTATTTGTTATTGATTTTTTCCCCACGCTTCAAAACAATTTTATAAAATTTATAACAAAAATTTTAATAAAAATTCCACATGAAATTTGTTCCCTTTTATTTTTTTAACATTGAATTTTAATAGGAAAAATGTGAAAATGGAACAAATTTCATGTGGAATTTTTATTCACGATAGGGGTGATTCATTTAAACTTAAGATTTTCTTAAAAAATTAGTTTATGTTTTAAGAGAAGCATATATATACAGATAAATATTTGTAATTTAAATGTTTGAAAAATTTTATTTACACACCAAACTATGTTCAGAAGAAGTAATAGTTAATCCTTATGATTTTCTTGATTTTATGTATAGAAATTTTTAATATATACATAGATATAGAATAATTCAAAACTGTTTAAATAAAGTAAAATAACATGTTCTTTCTTCATCAAGTCAATTATATAAATTATAATAACTATGTTATTTGTCTATTTCAACATTATCATCAGCAATGTCGTCTTAAATATAGTTTATATAGTTTAAGTAATACCCCCCTTCTTACTGTATTTGACATTTGATGCATCCCATATTTTATAATATACTATAGAAGTATGCGTGCAATCCATCTTTAATATTTTGTCAAAATGTGAACTCTGGGGCCAAATTACCGCATTCGTTATCGAATGAGCTATCGTATCGAAATATGATTTCGATATCGAAATTATGATAAATTTATACTAAATTTCTTGCTCGATATCGAATGCCACAATCTCAAATAAGAAAATTACGATCAATTTTACTCGATATCGAATGCGGTATTTGGCCCCTGATATTCAAAAATGTCATCATCAAAAAAATCTTTAAACAATAGATAATAATAATTTGATTTGCATAAACATTTACATGTCTTATTTTGTAAATAAAATTAAAATTGAATGGTGTTAAAATACGACTTTTTATACCCTACACCACCATAGTAAAGAGGGTATATTGGATTTGTGCTGATGTTTGGAACGTCCAAAAATATTAGTCTAACACCTACCTTCAATTATACCCATCGACTCAAAATCACTTCTTGAATCGATTAAACGATGTCCGTCCGTCTGGTCGGCTGTCCCTGTAAAGCTTGTGCGCAAAGTAGGACAGGATATGTTTTCGGCCTTAGGACTGTGAAATTGTATTTGGTTGAAATGTTTGTTCATTTGTTTTTTGCAGATCGGTATAAAGAACAGAAATATATATATTCGTTTTATTCGATTATTTTAAAATTCGAAAATGGTCATGTTGAAATTCTTCGAATAATTATGTATTTGTAAGAAATTCTGTGAATGATTACCCTTTTTTTAAGTATACCAAAGAAATGCTCCTTTGGAACAAGATTTCGAAAACGTGTGTGGAAAAAATAATGTACGATCTTGACCTCTTGACAAACCGTCAATTTATTCATTCAGCTAAAAATTTTATATTCGTACATGAATTTGTCTCGTGTGGACAACTTTACAAATGTAATCTTCACACAAAAACATGAACATCGAAACGTTTCTCCCACATAAACAACGATACAATTTAGGTAACTTTTAAGGTAATGTGAATTTTTAGTGAACATTTTCACAATATTTCTCTAGTTAGTAGTACTGAATTTAGTTAGTAGTGTTGAATTCAGTGTATAAATATTATTGTAATAATTGCTTAACTAATATTTATCTTTTTTTGAGTTGCTTTGATTATGGTAACAAAAAACTAGTAATTTTCATAATATTTTCCGAATGTTGTTGCTTATATTAATAATTTACATTGATTTCCAAATTCAATAGATACAAATGTACAATTATTAAATTCAAAATTTCTTTGTAAATAGCAACTGAAACTATAAAATTTACATAATTTGCAAAATAAATAAGTTTAATTAAATTGTTTATTACATTACTAAATCCCCTTTTAGTATTTATTTTGCCGGACTCAAACAGTTTAATTAACATGTTGTAAAGCATCAAAACAATAATAAAACAAGTAAGAAAGCACAGTCGTTCAAGCCCGACCATATAATACCCTACACCCAGTATATGTATAAAAAAGTTTTTCAGAAATTTAATCTCGATATAAATACTTTTAAAAGAATTATGAAATTATGAAGATTTCGACTAATTTACCATACAAATTTACCATATTATTTATATACTCGTAGATCTGAAACATATTTGTGGTCAATGTTATTTGGATACCAACATTTTTAAGAGAGTTATGTTCTTTAATGCGATTTTCGACCGATCTGCACAAAATTTGTAGATGTGATTTGGCTTCATTTACCACTCTATTGGTGTGAATTTGAAATGAAATAATGTTTCAATCTCATCCGTCCTTGGGCTGAAAAAGTATCATGTACCAAATTTTATTGATATATCTTCAAAATTGCGACCTGTACTCTGCGTACGAGCTTTACATGGACAACCAGCCAGCCAGCCAGAAGGACGGACGGACATCATTAAATCGACTCAGGATATATAAATATACTATATATACGGACGTTACAAAAATCAGCACAAATCCAATATATCATCCTCACTATGGTGGTGTAAGGTATAAATATCACTTACATACACGGGTTTTTCTCTTAACAATTATTCGTAAACTATTATAAATAAATAAACATTACTTGAAATTTTAATTAGAAAATAAATGTACATTCAAGAACATGCTAAAGTAAGTAATATTGACTTAAGTAAATATGACACAAACAAAAATCCGAATTATATTTTCAATTCAAGTACAAGTTCAGTTATAGTTTTATTTATTTTCAAGTGTATAATTATTATAGAATCAAATGAAAATACATGCTGAATAAAGTAATTGTACATAGTACACTCACTACATACTACATGCAATGTAATTATAAGTTATGTAGAAAATGTAATCTATTGTCAAACATAAATTGAATTTTTATGAATGAATCTAATATGTAAATAAAAATGATCAGAGAATAAAATACAATTGCATTAAGGAATATAAACATTTGAATTGAAATAACCTATACACATACTAAGTATATTCATTTAAATATTTTAACACTATAATTTTCGGATTTGGTTATTGTATCCCCATAATAACTAAATACATTGTGAACTTCAAAATAAAGTCAGAGCCACACATTATTAAAAGAGAAGCTTTTATATTAATTATGTTAATATAAATTATATTCTATTAGAAATTATTTTTCACTTTTATATAATTATTTAAGAAGAATTGAATTCGCAAAAATCAGAAACAATAACAAAAGCGTATACAAATTTAATTGATTTATTGTTAAAATAGACAAATTTTTATGCGTCAAAATAAAGTAAACAGAGGCATCATCCTTATGCAAGAAAAACCTCTGTCATTCCAAAAGTAGTGACAATTCTTTTAATTTTTCTTTGTTTGAAACTAAAACGAAAAAGTGCCGTTCAAAATAATTGCAAGTTTTAAAGAAAATATGCCTGTTGCAAAACGACCAAAGCATCTTACAAAAACTGAGGTAAGAGCTCAATAAACGAGGGCAAACCCAACATCAAGTGCTGTAAAAATAGCTGAAAATATTGGTATCTTTTAAATTTACCATTTTAAACGATAACATTTTTATCTTAAACCTAAACATTTGTCTATAATTATACCATTGTTTTCATCCTTTATCATCTCTAATATAAGCATATTTTTTTCAAATACACTAGAAGACAAAATTCTTCACAAAAAGCTTTATATTAGAAAATTTTTTTATTTTTTTACCCATATAGAGATATAAAAAAATAATACCTACATATACTTGGAAGAGTATAAATCTACTATAACTAAAACAACAAAAAAAAAATCAAAAAAATAAAATTAATTTAACTCTGAAAAACTACTGCTTTAATTCTGTCAGCAAACTGTTGACCAGATTTTCCAAAATTTTTGGACTTATATATTTTACCAAGCTATAAGCGCACGTATGTATGTATGTATGCTACAAGAAATGAAATTGTGATCTAGCATTTATTAACTATTTTAATGGTTTTGCGTTTATGAAAGTTTTACCATAAACCACATTATTTAATAATTTAAAAAAATATTTCCATAATTAATTTTAAACAATGATTTAAACACTGCTTTAAAATTTTTATAATAAATTACATATTCATATTTATTATTTAAAACTATAAGTAATTTTTTTCTTTGGAATTCAAAGAGGTTTTGTTTTCGCTGCAGAATGCTAAATTATTGTGATAATCATGAATTTTTATTATGTAAATACATACGTATACTAAATAAACTTCTAATATATATCCAATATCCGAGTCAGTTGCCAAATAAAAATTACCAATATGTGTTACCCACTCAAACTTGTTATGTATTATTTACAATTTCCACATCTTTACATGTATTGTTATCGATAATCACAATTATACAAAATGTCAATCTGACACCTGTCAAATCTTCCTTTTACTTCCGTTTATTTTCTTTTATTCAGTCTTGTACAAATTTTCTAACAACGTGGTATAATATTAAAGAATTCATTAAAAATTAAAACCTGAAGATAAAATAAATAAATAAATAAATAAATAATTATTAATTGAAAATTAATAAAGCGTGTTGTCATCATTTTCTTTAACAAATGGTTATTTATTTATTTAATTATTATGTCAACGAATTAAACCCTTACAGACTATTAAAAAAAAGTATATTAAAAATTACAATTAATTATCAAACGATTAATTATTTAATAAACTAATTATTTTATGCTTAATTGCATTTGTTGAAAGAGAAAAACCAATTATTTCATATAGATTGTTAAATTCACAAAGGGGTTAGCTTGAGCATAATTAGTACTAACATGTTTGACATACAGCGGCTTAAGATGGCGTGAACATCGTTGAGGAACATTAAAAGTAACATTGTTTACAAGGAACTCGGAGCAGACTTCACCATTAATTATATTGATCATAAATGTTACATTAAGCAGAGTCCTTCTACTATATAGAGTTGGTAATTTAATCAATTTAAGTCTATCGATGTATGATGGAAGGTTAATATCAGGATTCCAAGATAACCCACGTAGACAAAAGAGTAAAAATTGTTTCTGTACAGACTATATACGCTGAATATGAATATTGTAATAAGGATCCCAGATAGATAGAGCCATATTCCAATATAGGTCTTACTAAGGAAATGTAAAGTTGTTTTGTGACATAGGGATCATCAAATTCCTTAGCCCATCGCTTTATAAATGAAAATACACCTCTAGCTTTATTTATCATCATGGTAATGTGCGAAACAAAGTTTAATTTGTTGTCTAGTAAAATTCCTAGATCAAGAAAATTTTCAACAATTTCAAGCCGGTAATTACCCAAAGTATAATTAGCAGGAATATAATTACTTCTTGATATGGGCCCAGTGATCACCTAGATTAAAAGATTTATTTTTTGGTGAGAAATAATAAGTTGAAATAATATGGCTGATCTGCATGAAAGTTTCCAAGTACCAAAATTGACGTCCACAAATTATTTCAATTGGAGGTTTAAAATTGAAATGTTCCTAAAACGCGAAGGGCTATGGACTGCCATTACTAAAGTGTCTAATGGGACAAATGGAGCGATTTGGCGAAAGATCGACCAGAAAGCGCATGCAACTATTGCTTTATTTATTGATGATGACCAAATTCATTACATACGAAATACGTCAAATGCAAAGGAGGCATGGGATGCGTTAAAAGAATTTGATGAACGTGACTCCCCTGGTGTTAAAGTAAGGTTGCTTCGTGAGGTTATGAGGATACCGATATTGAGACGCATCTCAGTTAATTAAATGAAATATTTCAGAAACTTGTGGCATTTGGCAATTCTATAACGTAGGAATTTTTAATGACAGCTACTATGCTAGGTTCACTTCCGAGTAGTTTTGATGGACTTATAACATTGCGACCAATATTTTCCTTCATATTTATAAATATTCTACTTTTATCTACTTATATGTACATAAAATTCGTTACAGTAATGTTAGCAAAAAAGCGTTAATTAAATTCCAAAATTCAAAAAAATTAAATTAAAACTTTCTGTTTTCCGTTTTTCCGGGAATATCCAAAACGTACTCAAATCGTAGGCGGAAATTTCCTTCTTCGAAAAACTAACTACGACGAGAAAATATTTTTTATATGCAAAAACAAATATTTAATAAATTATTCCACTGAATTATATTATATGTAATGTTGATATAAAAAAAATATTTATCCGCTGGATTACATACAAAGCAATCATAATAAAATAATATTTAGTTATACTTTTTATAGATAATTTTAAATATATCCCGGAATCTTACACGCAACTAATTAAAATGTAAGTTGACAATGGTTTCAAATCAGTAATTAGTCTATATACATATGTATGTACCAAAATATTTCTGAATGCAAATAACTACTCGTAAAGTAGACTGACTTGACTCTACACTAAAACATTTAAAGTAGAATAATTTGTATTAAATGGCGGCACATGTGACACTTTACACGGAAGCAGTGATGACACTTAATGACAACGCCATACAAAAAACAGTTAATTATATGGCGCGCACCATCGCATACATACATTCGTATGTATTTAAATGAGGGCATTGCCAGACTGCAATAATGTTGCATTCATTCCGAAGGCTGCTATTCGGAGGGTTTTATGAATTGTATTGTGCACAAATACTATACTGGAGAATTCTTCTTTAGTAAATCAAAGTCAGTTTGTCGTATTGTTGACAAATCAACAAACACCCATTGTTTTACTATGTATGTAGATAGGACAAATTCACACAAGTAAATACATACATACAAATAAATTAAAATGGCTGTAAATTCTTGACTTTAAATGTGCTTAAAAAGCAATACGTAAATTAAAAATATTTGCACGTAATAAAGTGTTTTCAACGTTACCCAGACACGTGAACAATTTTCCATCTGTCTTGTAAAAGTTCGATTGTTCTCGCGTAAGTGTGTAATATTTTATTTATTCATTCATTTATGAATAAAACAAAATGTTTTCAAATAAATCTACCCTGTAAATTATTATACACATTTACATAAACAATCGTTAACAACAAATGAGCATTTTAACCCACTGCCAATGGATTTAAGAAACACAAAAAGAAACTGTTTTAACCATAAAGAGTTCCTCTTTTTGTCAATAAACTGGAAATATTTTATGCCAATCACACAAACTATATTGTATACAAATTTAAAAATACTAACTACATACGTAAACCTAATCCCACATAACTACACTTATTTATTACATATTAACATATTTTGTTTTCCTTCCTTTCATTTACTTTATTTTCATGCCATTCAAAACTTTTGTAACAACTAGAAGCCACATTTGATGGACCTCCATTGTCTGCGAATATTTGTTTGTCGCCGAAATCCCTTTTGCGTTTGGTTGTCGACCACGATGATTTGCATAAACGTAAATTGTATAAAACATTTACGTCATCCTCCGTAGCTGCGTCATCCTTAAACGGAAAGATGGAAGTAAAAAATCAAGATCATGATTTGGAAGAAGAGTACAATCATTTTATTAACAATGTTCGTTTAACGCCAGTGGCTTTTATGAAATTGTGTCCAGCTCTATTGGCTCAAATAGATCAACAAGTGTGCATACAGTCCCTTCCTTTGACGCATACCAATTCTAATAAAGGAGTTTTGTGGAATGGTAAGTTCAAAATAATTTTATTTCTACCAATTAGAGCTACAATGTTTCCCGCTAAATATTCTCTGTTGATTAGAAATAACTGGTATTGGGAAATAAAGATATTTGAAACGTTGATAGATCCATGCTTAAAAACGTCAACAGTCCATATATATTTTTACAAAACTTGGACCAGGTCGGATTAAATAGCTATTTATTTTTTCAAAACTTGGGCTAGGTCGAAATAAAAAGAGGAAACCTCGATAAGCCCATAGGCGGGACCTAATTAATTGACAATTGAAGCCAAGAGAGATCCAATCATGAATGCGTTAATATGTTACTTTATCTTAAGGGATAAAAAGGAAAAAAAACGTTTCAAGCCGAAGCGGGTAAACCGATTTTATGAAAATTGAACCAAGGACAAGGAAGGGAGAAATAGGTGGAAGTTTTTTTCTTTATAATACTACCCATTAAGCGGAATAACAGACTTAAAATTTTAAATGTGGACTTCTGTAATGTAATATAAGTTACCAAATACAATATACTTGGTAATTCAAATATTAAAGGGCTACATAAGGTATTTTTAAGTTTTCGTTTTCGGTGAAGTATCTACAAGGTGTAATTGTTCTTTTAAAGATCGCAATAAAAAATTAAACTCAATATAAAGAATTACATAGCCATAAAATAAGTAGGAATGTACCTGTAAATAGTTTTGAAACTAATATTAAAAAATACTTCAGGTATATATAAATTACCTTTTGATTTCAGGGTTACATTAAAATAACTGTAATTGATAAAATCTGAATATATATTAACAAATATTTTTCCTGCGTTCAGTAGTACTTTTTGAATGAGAAAGGCAACAAGTAATTTTTGAAAGAATAAGTTTAAATATAATTTAAAAAAGTTAAATAAAAAAAATTCTGCCTCAAGAACCGCTGAAACAGAGGAACAGGCAACTATTCGAAGTTCTGGAGAACGTCAAAGTCAGGCTGTCTTGAAAGCTGAAGAAACAGAAGGGCATGCTAATATTCGACGCCGTGGACAGAAATTTAGTCTGTTTTAAGAGCCGATGAAAAATAGGAAGAGGCAACTATTCGACATTCTGAACAGGGTCAACGTCAGACTGCTTTGATAACATGCTAATATTCCCCGCTTTAGACATAGACAACGTCAGGTTGCCTCACAGAAAAATATGCAAATATTCGACGCTATAGACAGATCCAACGTCTGTTTGCCTTAAGAGCATCTGTAACAGAGGAACAGGAACTACTCGACGCTACCTACAAAATCAACGTCAGATAGCACTTAGAATAGCAGTGAATGCAGAGAAATAGATGCCAGACGTACTATTGCATATAAGAGTATGGAAACACGACGTCGAAATTTTAATATAGCAAGTTGGTTGATATTTGACGGTGCAGTTTTTCACAACGTGCAAATACAGTCAACTAAGTTTTGGTGCAATGAAACACGAATGCAAATATTGTGGTGCGTTTAAGTGGAAAGCAGAAACGCCTGGAATGCGATACATATAATGATCATGTTGTTGATGAAGTTGCAGCTCTAATAGTTGGAAACCACGATCCGCCATGTAATATTGTTCTTCATGCGAGGAATGGGAACTTGCCAAGAGTATCCGATACACATAATTTTTATAACGATCTTTAATACCCATAAATCTTTGGGACAGGAAGCATACCATTTTCAAATTTCACAGACGAATGCGTAACCGAATCTCCACTTCAAAACACTTTTGGACTTTTATACATTCCACATCATGGTGCATGGTGCATGTTCTTCTAAGTTGATCAATTTTATCAGAAACGACTTTTTATCAACACACCAAAACCTTTCTGACGGTGCTGTAGCTTAATTGGTTAGCACATTTGATCATTAAGCATGAGTTGGTATTTGTAGCCCGAGTTCGATTCCCAGCCGCTGCCACTTAAACAACATCAGTTTCTGTTAATTATTAGTTTTCTTCTATCTATCATAGCTAATATTTATTACAGCGCCCTCATTCGGTGGTATAGCATTAAAACGCCACCGAAGTAAAATAATTAAATAAAGGCTATAAAATCAAGCTTCAACATTAATGCGCCTACTCACTACCAGAGGCGCTGCATTCTGCACTAAAAACAAACATGATGCGCAATTGCAGAGTTGTGATATAAAAAAGCTTCCTTCTTTCACCAAAAAAAAAACTAAAAAAAAACTTATATTTTTGTAAATCGTTATTCGTTCGATTAATAGAGTAAATTTTAAAAATGAATTTGTTGATTGTATAATAAACAATTTTAAACTTTTATTCGATTAAAATATAAATCGAATAATTGACAAGCCTATTATTTCCTCCTGTGCCATAAAAAGCTTATTTTCCTTATTATCATGTGCGAAACATTTTTCAACATAAATGCCAACAATTGTATAACAAATTCCGAAGAATTGAATTTACTGCAAATATTTTAAGTTTGAGCACTTGCTAATTGTTTTCATCAATAGATCAATATAAAAAAAATCCCCATAATCATTGAACAAATTTTTATTCCAAGCAATACCATGACTATTTATTATTTACTATATTCATGAATCACAATATCAATTGTCTTTAATAATTTTGTAAATTTTTATATTTATTTTTTTAGCTTGGATTTATGCAAGTGCTTCAATTTTTATACTCTCAGCTTGTGGACTTTTGGGAATACTTTTGGTGCCTTTAATGAAAACAGTAGCTTATCAGGATATACTCAACTTTTTGGTAGCTGTTGCAGTGGGTACACTGAGCGGCGATGCTCTAATGCACCTTATTCCTCACGCATTAGCTAGTCAACAGAAGGCACCCGAGGCCCATGAACACCATCATAAAGAGGAATCCTCGCATAAGCATGATACCAGTGTGATATGGATTTGTGCTTGTGCCTTTTTTACTGCCTTATTTATGTACATTATTGAAACGATCTTGCCGTTATTGAAAGGTGACAATGCTGAAGCATCTCATGGGCATAGTCATCATAGTCACAGTAGTCATCCACCAACACAAAAGAATAATGAAAAGCCATTAAGTAATCCGATGCCTGGATTAGGCTCTGAAAAGGTCGCCGAGCCTTCAACAGCCGATGTACGGGAATTGAATATTATGTTAAATGAAGCCAAAATTGATATGAAAAAGCCTTCAAGACCTTTAACGCCTGTGGCTTTTATGGTCGTCATTGGTGATGGTTTGCACAATTTAACCGATGGCTTAGCTATAGGCGCAGCATTCGCCTCTGATCCGGTCACCGGCTTGGCAACAGCATTTGCTGTTCTTTGTCACGAATTGCCTCATGAGTTGGGCGATTTTGCATTGTTACTTCAAACTGGTGTCTCTATGCGAAGAGCCATTTGCCTTAATATTGTCAGTTCAGTTTTAAGTTTTTTTGGCATGGCTATTGGCCTCTTAATAGCCAATCTTCACACGAATATGACTCAATGGATATATGCAGGAACAGCCGGTTCTTTTTTATATATAGCTTTTGCCGATTTAGTCCCAGCTATGGCGAACGCAAGCAATGGAAAATTGAAAAGTTCATTAGTACAAGTTTTAGGTATCATTATTGGTGGCCTTATAATGTTAGTCATAGCCATAAATGAAGATGAATTAGAAGAACTGTTCAACTAACATAACAATAATAACTATAATTATAACGCCTATTCAGTGCCAAGTATTACTATGTTATACAAAGTAAATATCCTCTCATCATGTTAGTAATTAAGAATTAGTGTTACTTTATAAATAGAAACCTTAAGAAATACATGTACGAACAATCTAAACAATTTTAAGTAAAACGAATTTGTGAAATTTAATTTTTTAATTTCAATTAAAAATCAATATAAAATATTTGTAACGATATAATTAAACAGCTTAATACACGACCAAAATAAATAATTTTAATGTAAAACCTTTCAAAAATGTCCTGTGTTTATTAATTTGTCAATTTTTAAAGAACTCTAGCTACAATACCTACCAATGCCTAAATAGGGAGGCTGAATTCGTCATATACGGCGAACTCTGAAATAGAGTATATTTCTTACGCTGGCGAAAGACGAACAAACTATTGTATTCGGTGTGACCATGTTTCATTTTAGTTTTTAATGTCAATTTCACTTTAATTAATGTATTATAGTTGTATTGTATACTTATTTTGTGTCCGCGGCCGTTATTAAATTTCAAATAATTTCATAATATTAAAATTCAGCAAAAATAACTTTCATGTAAAAATATATGTATGTATAACAAAATAATATTCAGCCCAATCATGAATAAAAATTCCGCGGGAGTTTTTTCCCTTTTTATTTTTTTAACATTGAATTTAAATAGGAAAAATGAGAAAAGGGAAAAAAAACTCCCGCGGAATTTTTATTCATAATTGGACTGATTATGTTTGGATCGGTCTATGAAATCTGAAAGAAAAAGACAATTATAAATTCTTAATTATAACTGTAATATAACTAATAAATATCGTTATTGAGATGAAAGGTAAAATATTTTATGAAATTCACCCCAAAATAGGTGATTTGTTGGTGGGTATATAATAAAGGGTTGCAAATGTTGTCTTGAATGCCACTTAAGACATTTTATTTTTTAGCAAATACTTCAATGCACTTACTTCTTGTTTTGCATGACACACACAATGTGTGCCAACAACAATAATAAACAACGAGAGAACATAGCTGATGAGTAACAAGTTTAACACACTGTTATGACATGTATACAAAAAAATTTTTGTTGTATTGTTATTGTGTGCGCTCGCTTATGGTGCAGTGTACAATAATCAGATTTTTACATTACTATCATATACACTACAGCATAGTCTTTAGTGTAGACAGAAAACCAAATGTTTAAAAATCAAAGGCGTAATACAATTTTTAAATAAAAATTTTATTAAGAAACAATTCAATAACTTAAACTAAAAAACAAAACAAAAAATAATACATTAAAACTAAAATTATAATTCAGTCTTTTTGTTACACATTGATCGGCCAAACAGAAAACAAACACACTTTATTTTTTTTGTTGTATTGTTATTGTGTGCTCTCGCTTAGATTTTTTATATAGTGCAGTGTACAATAATCAGATTTTTACATTACTGTCATATACACTGCAGCATAGTCTTCACTGTTGACAAACAACCAAGTGGTTTTGCGCAGACCTTTAGTATATAAGATTCGGCCAAGCCGAATATAAACTTGTTTCTTTTAAAACCGCTTACTTTTATGTTAATGATCACGTCAAAGTGTTTAGTACAAAACCATTTTTAAGAATAATAAAATTATTAGGTCCTTATCAGAGATTAAAAATCTCAATATTAATATAATTTGTTTTTGAAAATGGTTAATGAATTTGTTTTGTAAAATATGTTGTCCCATTAAAGAACTTTTTGTGCATCAATGGAAAAAATTATTATTTTATATAATTTTTTAATAGGACTGAAATGTTTCAAATTTTGAATTTACTTTGAAAATATATGTAAATACATAAGGTGATAAGCCAACAATTTTTGTCGGTAAGGCCAGTTTTAAATTTAAGCTTTACATTTTTTCACAAAAACAAAAATTCCATATAACGAAATTTTTGAGGCTAGGATCACCAATATTTTGTATACATCACATCTGTATGCTTAGTTTTATTGCTATTCGGGAATAAAGGATAATGAAAATCCGGGCAATGCTGGGTACAATCGGAAATCGACAATTACATATAAAATTAATATTGATTTCAATTCTTTGCATAGCAACACTAAAATAATCCAGTAGTGTTAAATTGCATGATCGGCCGACCAATTAACAGCTGAATTTCGGAAAATTTTATTTGCAATTGTTTCTATATCCATATCTCTTGATAGCGTGATCCATTCACTGTTACCTCGGTTTGCCATATTCGATTAGTCAAATATCTTGACATTCCGCAAAAAGTAGCTTGATTTTGAAAAAATAAATTGACAAATTAAAAATAGATACTTATTGAGAAAATGTTAATTTTACTGATATTTAAAACCAACAAAATGGAGTTTTTCATATAGAGATTAAATGCCAATCGACTTTTATTTGACCATTGAACATGTTTTACTCTTTTGCGTAAATAATTTTATCTACTGGCATGAATATTATTTTGAAATGTATAAGCGAGTTTTTATTTGCGTCTAAGTTTGTATCAATATTTTAAATAAATGATAGTACTATTCTTGGTGCAAATTTTATCCAAATCGGAAGACATTGATTTTAAAAATTGGGTCACTTGACGTGAACTTGCCCATAATAAAGATAATCAATTTTACTTAACGAGTTCATAAATAATAATAAAAATATTTAAAACTTTTTATTGTTTAAATCAATAAAATATTTCTGGCTACATATCGCTGGCTTAACATGTAAAGGCTCTAAGTCCATATTTTACAATATTACAGGAGAGACAAAAAACAATCAAACTTTTTTTGAATACATAAATATTTTTAAAATCTGTAAATGCAATTTGTTTTTGTATTTTTCTTTGTTTTTTATTTGCGTAAAAGCAAAATGAAAAAATAAGTATTTGCCGAGATAAAAGCTTTTTTGGTCTTAGAGCTTTTTCTGTTGCTTAGTTTGTATGTTTTCATGGACTTTATACTACGTTTCCACGCTACATGCTTCGCTCTCTATTCATTCTTCACATCATGAGTAAAACAACTTGCTTCACCATACAAAATTTTAAGAGCGAATCAACTACACTTTGTTTGATCAACGACATCTGTTTCAGAGGTTGTCTCGGATTTTTGCTCATATCTCCGTTATTTATGGACGGATTTTGCATGTCTGACAGAATTATTGATCCTGAAAATATCTGGGGACTTCAGAAAATTGATTTCAACATCCAGACAGACGGGCATGGCTTAATAGACTCCGCTATCTATAAGGATCCAGAATATATATACTTTATAGGGTCGTAAAATTATATTGTGGAAATTACAAACGGAATGACAAACTTATATATACCCTTCTCATGCTATAAAAATAAAATTTCAATGAATAATTTAATTTCACAAACACCACAGATAGAAATGTAACCTATTGGTAACTCAGTTCATTTTTGTCCAGACAAAATATAAAATTAAACCAATATAAGCTGAGAGTTGTTCGTAAAAAATATTTCTCTATCTCAAAAAGATGGACGTCAAACTTTATATGAAAAAACTTTGTCCGAACAAATATTTTGTTCAGAACGAATGGGTGAATATATCTTTAAAGTAAGACAGAGTGTTTACTTAAATTGTTTTGTACATTTGAATAAATAAAGACTCGTTATATTTTCTTTAAACTACTTGACGCTTTGTTTTACAATTAAAAGCATTCCGGGTTATTTAAAGGAAATAAACCACTTTTTTTAAAGGTAAACACGTAACAATATATTATAATTCATAGTTATAAAAAAATGTAATGGTCACATTATGGTTTCTGCTTCAGTATGATCCGAATAAACTACTAATATTCTTTACAAGGTATAACTCATTTTGATTATACCCCTAATGTACATAATACATATTCATATAAACTATTTTGTCCACACATTTCTCGTCTCATCGAACTGTTCGGACGTGTTTTTTTAGTGCGGCTGAATTTTCGGTGAAAAAATCGTAATAGGTGAAAAAGTGTAAAAAGTTGAAATTAAACAAAAAAGTGAAAAAATCGTAATAGGTAAAAATATAAAAAAAAAAAACATTAAACATCACATAAAAACTGTATGAGTGTTCCTCTCAGATGTAATTCTGAGAAAGAGCTTAGCTCAACTAGAAAAACTAAATGGGTCTCTGAGGAAGAATCCATAAAAAAATCTGTGGAGAATCTTCTCACTGCAAGAGCCGTGGAACGGCGTCGTTCCTGTTCGCCCAATATAGTAATTTCAATAGATGAAGGAACATCAACACCTTCTACATCAAATAGTGCAATCAAACCTAGAAAACAAGTAGGTATGGATAAATACGTCACAGTTCTTAAGCGACAGAGGAGCCCAACATCTGCTCAAGTATCATCAAATTCAAAAGCTCCTAAGACCGTGAGTAATGATCAAAATAGGTTTGCTCTCCTCCAGACGGATGAGCCAGAACTTCCTAAGAAGACGTTTAAGCCCCCACCAATTTATCTGAGAGAGCCCACTTCCAGTAAATTGGTACAAAGAATTGTTTCGGTAATAGGTGAAAATATGTTTAGCGTAACATCAATTAAACATGGAAATATCAGCGAAACCAAAATTCAAGTGAAAAAGGAAGATGATTTTCGAAAATTGTCCAACCAGTTGGAGAGGGAGGCTAGGGATTTCTACACCTATCAGCTCAAAAGCGCAAAAGGTCTCCAAGTCGTTCTAAAGGGTATAGACCCATGTGTTGACCCTGCGGAGATAAAGACCGGCTTAATGGACAAAGGGTTCAAAATTAAGAGTGTTGTGAATATTAGAAACCGTGAAAAGATTCCACAGCCTATGTTTAGGGTGGAATTGGAACCTGGAGATGTCGTATTAAAGAAAAACGAGTCCCATCCCATCTACAATCTGATTTACCTTCTGCATCGTAGAATCACCGTGGAAGAACCGCATAAGCGTCAGGGACCCGTCCAGTGTGTTAACTGTCAAGAATTTGGTCACACCAAGGCGTATTGTAAATTGCCGTCAGTTTGTGTTGCGTGTGGGGAGCTACATGCAACTGCTCAATGCGATAAGTCGAAAACTGACTCAAAAATCAAAAAATGCAGTAACTGCGGAGGTAATCATACCGCAAATTATAGAGGTTGTCCAATTTACACTCATTTGAAAGGCATAAGAACCAACAAGACGTCAGTACTACCTGATCGTCCTCAACAGCCTAATTTTGCTTCGAGTAACAATTTCCCTCAATTGTTACGGTCCACTAGTCATGTAAACGTGCCTAGTTCTAGACAAGTTTCTTACGCAAACGTGGTTAAATCTAATATGCCAGGTTTGGAGCAGGAACCTAAATCACAATATTTCGAGCCTAATATTAACTCTCTAGAGACTACATTGCAGACTCTTGTCCAAACTATGAACACTTTTACGACCACTATGACATCCATGATGCAGGAAATGCTGAAAATGCAATCCACTATCTTACAAGTCATTTTAAAGAAATGATTTGTTTAAAAATTTGTTTTTGGAACGCGAACGGCCTCCGCCAACATAAAAACGAACTTCCTGATGGATAAGCAGATTGATGATTTCTGAAACTCACTTGACGGCGACAGCGTACTTCAAAATTAATGGCTACGTGTTATATGATACTAAAGATCCACGCGGAAGAGAATGTGGAGGTTCGAACAGAATAAAACATTATTTAATGAACAACATATGTGAGGATTACCTACAAGCAACAAACATTTGCATTGAACTCAGTCAATACAATTTTGTTTTATCATCAATTTATTCGCCACCTCGATTTTCAATAAAAGAACACCAATACTACAGCTTCTTCAATTCCCTTGGAGCTAGATTTTTAGTTGCTGGTGACTTTAACGCCAAACACACTTTTTGGGGTTCACGTCTGGTGACCCCGAAGGGTCGTGAACTCTTCAACACCATTGCAAAAATGGGATTAGATGTACTCTCAAGCGGTCATCCCACCTACTGGCCGACGGACCGACGGAAGATTCCCGATGTTATTGACTTCGGAGTAGTGAAAAATATCCCTGTAGAATCGATACAAGTGGAGCCTTCATTAGACTTGTCTTCAGATCACTCTCCTTCTATTATTTCAATGCGTTTCCTTCAAGGGAATGGCTCTCCATTTCGGGACATATCTAAAACCAGAGTAAGTTGGATAAAGTATAAAAAATATTTAAGTTCCCACTGCACGGAAAATGTAGTGTTGAGAACTACCGAGGATATTGATGGGTCGATTGGCAAGTTTACTGAGGACATACGAAGAGCTGTACATCACGCCTCCACATACGACGTTGAGTGCAGAAGTGGGACAAATAGAACTTATTTCGCTGAACTCGATCATCTCCTGTCAGAAAAAAGAAGAGTTAGAAGAGAGTGGCAAATTCACAGGTCTCCTGAACTGAAAGCTAGGCTACGGGTATGCAGAGATATACTAAGAAATTTCTTAGAAACCCAAAGAATGGCTTCACTTAAATCTTACTTGGAGGGTCTTGATAGTACCCCACAATCTGACTATTCGTTATGGAAGGCGGCACGAGGTTTAAAAATACCAGTTAGAGGAAAGCCTCCTCTGCGACTGGGCTAGAAATGATTCCGAGAAGGGGATTTTATTTGTTAACCATTTGAGAAATGTGTTTACTATAAACAACTCAAATAATGCATCTGATTTGCCTCCACTCGTTATTAGACCTCCTGTACCTCTAAGACTTAGCTTTAATGATGTTCAAAGCGCTATTGGTACTCTGAATCTTAAAAAAGCTCCAGGTATGGATAAAATCAGCAACAAAATGCTTGTGGAGTTACCTCGTGTAGCTAAAAGAATTATCCTATTTATTTTCAATGCTATTTTACGCCTAGAATACTATCCTGTAGATTGGAAGGTATCTATGATTACCATGATTCCTAAGCCAGGGAAGGACCCCACTAAAGTAGAGTCATATAGGCCAATTAGTCTACTGCCGACAATTTCAAAACTGTTTGAAAAATTGTTATTGGCTAAGTTGATTCCAATTCTGAACGACACTCAATGTATCCCAAATCACCAATTCGGGTTCAGAGCTAACCACAGTACCATCGAACAAACACACAGATTGGTAAATGTGATAAGACAGTCGTTTGAAGAGAAAAAATACTGCTCCGCCCTTTTCATTGATGTGTCGCAAGCGTTCGACAAAGTCTGGCATGAAGGTTTAATGCATAAAATTAAATTAACTCTGCCTGCTAACACCCACAAACTTATGAAAAGTTATTTATATGGTCGCAAATTTACAATCAAAGAAGGCGATTTTTTAAGCCCCGCTCAGCCAATTGAAGCAGGAGTACCCCAGGGTAGCATACTGGGTCCAACTTTATATTTGATTTATGCATCCTATATGCCGTTAGACCCCATAATACATACTTCAACTTTTGCAGACGATACAGCCTTTATTAGCGTTCATAAGGACCATCAAATAGCATCACAGAACTTGCAGAAATATGTTTATAAACTAGAGAATTGGCTTGAGCTTTGGAAAATCAGGGTTAACGAACAGAAATGTATTCATATAACTTTCACATTGCGAAAAGATACATGCTCGTTCATCAGAATAAATAATCAAATTATCCCGCAACACAATGAAGTCAAATACCTCGGAATCCACCTCGATCGTCGTTTAACTTGGAAGTCTTATATCGACGCAAAACTTACCCAGATGAGATTAAAAGCAGTGCAAATTAATTGGCTAATCGGCAGAAATTCTACATTAAAGTTGGATTGCACACTTTTGTTGTACAATGCAATTCTAAAGCCAATCTGGTGTTATGGAATTCAATTATGGGGTACTGCCTCAGCATCCAACATTGAAAAAATTCAAAGGGGTCAAAATAAGATTCTACGTACAATTACTGCAGCTCCATGGTATGTTAAAAATTCTCGAATCCACAAAGATCTAGGCATTCCTTTGGTGAAAGTCGAATTTACAAAACACGCCTCAAAATATGTCAGCAAACTTGAACACCATCCAAACCCACTTGCACGAGACATCCTTAACTTTACTGGCCATGTTCGGTTGAGAAGGAGGGATACCCTTGCTTTAACTCAAGCGCAAAACAGATGACTGGATCAGTGGATATAAATTTTTTGTAGTATCATAATATTTTGTCTAGCACTGGCTGGACTTATTATTTTCTTTTAGTATTAAGATTCGAAAACTTATTGTCATTTCATTTCTGAAGATCCAATAAATAAATTAAATGTATTAAAAAAAACAAAAAAAATTTCTAGAAATAATTTTTAATTATTTAATTTTTATTGTAATTTATAATTTTAATAAAAAATTGTAACAATATTAATTTTTGTTGCATTTTATTAGTTTGTATCACAATTTGCAGGTCACAAAGGTATTTTGACATTTGTATATGTATTTATATCCTACACCACCATAGTGGGGAGGGTATATTGGATTTGTGCATATGTTTGTAACGCCCAGAAATATTTGTCCAACACCCACCTTAAAGAATCACTTTCTGAGTCGATTTAACGATGTCCGTCCGTCCGTCTGGCTAGCTGGCTGTCCATGTAAAGCTTGTGCGCAGAGTACAGGTCGCAATTTTGAAGATATTTTGATAAAATTTGGTAAGTGATATTTTTTCGGCCCAATGATGAATGGGATTGAAACTGGTGGAAATTGGTCCATTATTTCACCTGGCCCCTATACAAAAGTCCTCCCGAAATTGGGGTTTACCGATCATAAATGTTTAAATTATGCAATGAACAAAACAAATTTCATCACAAATAAGTGGTAAATGAAGCCAAATCACCTCTACAAATTTTGTGCAGATCGGTCCATAATTAGTCGTAGCTCCCATATAAGGCCCACTTCCGAAAATCACTTTAAAGAGCATAACTCACTCAAAAATGTTAGTATGCAAATAATATTGAACGCAAATATATTTCATATGCATACAAATAATACGGTACAATTTTATTATGATCGGTCCATAATTATTCGTAGCTCCCATAAATGGCCCACTTCCGAAAATCACTTTAACGATCATAAATTTCTTAAGAATGTTAATAATCAAATAAAATTCGACAGAAATAATATACAGAAATGATGAAACCTAATTTTATAATGGTCTGTTCGTAATTAGTCGAAACTCCCATGTAAGACCCTCCCCGTAATCAACTTTAACCTCCATAAATCTTTTAAACGTATTTATATCGAGATAAAGTTTAACATACACAATATTTATATTCACAGAAATCATGATACTAAATTTTTGGATGATCGGTCCATAATAGGTCATATCTCCCATATAGCTACGGTGACCATTTTTGGGAAAGGAAAATACAGGACAAATACAAAATTATGTTAAAAATTAAAAGAAAAACAGAAAAAATAATCATATAATATATGTATTATTATTATTATAAAATTAAGTAACAACAAAAACAAGTCTTCTTGACTAGAATAAAAAGTTTTTATATATTATAATTTAAAGAAATAAATTTGGTTTTATTAACAGTCTCCTTGACTAAGGCTAACAAAAAAAAAATAGAAAATAACTACATAAATGATAAATTTAGTTATGAAGTTTGATATTTTTCCACAGAATGGATTTTTTTAAACATTTGGATTGTTAATTAAAAATCCTTTAAATTCTGAGCAATTCATTTTAAAATTTCATTTTGTAATTAATAATGATCTTAAAGTATTTACTTTTAATTGCGATTTTTCGGTGGTCCAAATATTATTCATTATTAAAAACACTCTCTCGATAGCAGCATTTGAAGCTGGTAGACATAGACAAAATTCAACATGTATCAATATATTTGTATATGCAATCACATTTGTCTTAAAGTGATTAAAAATTTTAATCCATCTTTCATCTACTGATATATTTTTTACCCTCTATTCTTCTATTTTTTCATTATTTGCAAAATTTTTCACGCAGCTCACTTCATAAAATAAATCTTCATTAATTATTTTTAATTCATTTCTAAATTCATTTAGATAGGATAAAGTTTTTTCAATCTTGTCCCAAGATAACATATTTCGTAACAATATCCGGTCTAAAATTTCTACATCTCTAAAAGCTTTATCCCACTGATTTAGGTAATCAATGCATGTTTGGTAAAAACTTGTTATATGTTCTTTAGTTATTGTTTCATCAAAATCATTACTTTTCTGTAATTGGAGAATAATATTTTTGACGGTAAGGGGTAAAACAGTTCCTTTTTCCGTTCGACCAATTTAAATTTTGAATCTTTTAAAATAGTTGAAGCCTCAGGCATTGAAATATTTTGTGATTCTACATTAAGAATAGCTTTATGAAATGTTGAAGCTTGGCTACATGCAAAAGATAACCATAATTCAGCACAAGGATTCATAAAAAAATTTCGTAATATTGTCGGACATTTTGGTTGAGACATAAAATATAATTTTAAAGCTTCAAATAGTTTTATGATTCTTTGCAAAGCTGGCATTAAAGTTAACCATCGAGTTTTGCTATGTCCTAGTAACTTTTTATATTCTATTTCAATATCTTCACATATTTCTTTGAAATTTTCAAACTGCCAAATTATAGGAAATTTCCCATATCCCAGTAAACAAATTTTTCACTTTTGGAAATGTAGGGAAAGTATACAGTTGGATTTTTATGATAATTTTGTATTAATGTTCGTGCAATGTATATGCTAAAAAGAGGACATTTGCATATCAAATTAGGAAATAAGGGACAATGTACTGTCCTGTATTTACAAAAAAATCTCAAGGGACAGCATGTTAAAAAACAGGACTGTCCTGTAAAATACAGGACGGATGGTCACCGTACATATAGCGCACATTTCTGAAAAATTGTTTTATACATATACTGGGTGTAGGGTGGTATTATATGGTCGGGCTTGACCGACTATACTTTCTTACTTGTTTTTGTTGCCTTTTGGGTTTTTTTGCATTTTTTAAATTTTCTTGGATTTTATTCCTAACAGGAAAAATGTTTTGTATTTTTTAAATGTTATTAATAATAACTAAGTCCTTATTTTGAGTGGTTGTTAAGATATTTAACACAAAGAAGGAAAATAATTTAACATTTCAGAGAGAAAAATCTACATACATATGTATGTATATAAAAGAGTAACATAACTAAAAGCTGATTCACTAATTTATTCTTCATTGCTCAGCCCAAATCGCTAAAGCTGGAAACTTGAAATTCGGGTATTGGATTCTTTTTACATCGTATGAATTAACTAAGAAGCGATTTTTGTAAACTCGGCCGTTAAGAGGAATAAAACGGATAAAAATGGTAACTGTATATTTTTAAAACTAATAAAGCTAGAATAAAAATTTTAAGTTTGTCTACCTTTAATCAAAAAAGGAGAGTTCAGGTGTCTGGTACTATTAAAAAATTCGACATTTCAGATGATCAAAAAGGTTAAACACGGTACCCGAGGACCCTCTACTCTTCGTATCTTCTAAAAGTAAACACAGAAAGAAAATTTTAAATGCATTCCGAATTCTAAAGGCCCTGTTTGGTACTTTTTTTAAAAACTGAATTTCCCAATAAAAAGATCTAGAAATATTATTCTCTAATTCCACGTCTTATGCTTGGTTTTCACTATGTCATTACAAAAACGCATGTCTAGCGAAGGTTAAACGGTTAAAATCATATCCGTAAAGTCATATGATACCGTTTGTATCTGCTAAATAATTTTATTTATTTATTAGGTCTATAGATTAAAATAAATCCTTTCAGACAAATGAATTAATACAAATAACTTAAATACAGTACATTTAAGAATTTAAATACAAAATAATTTTCTTTTCACAATATCATTACTATCGGATATATCTATAATATGTTAACATTTGTTGAAGTTTTCACATATACGGCGAAAAGGGTCGTTGTTAGCATAAACGTACATTATTCTCAATAATTGAAAGTTGCGTGTTGGTATATTTGGTACAAAAATCATACTATAGAATTTTATGAATCTCGGTCCATATTTGACCATATCCCCTATATAAAGCCCACTTCCGAAAATCACTTCAATAGTTATAAATCTTTCATAAATAACGGTACTGATCGAACATTTTACGCGGAACGTTTACATATGTATATGCCAAGATCAAACTGATGGATTTTGGGAATATCGGTCCATATTTTATCATATCTTTAATACTTTAATACTAATTTGTATCTTAAATACTCGTATAACATTATTATGTTAAAATTCGACGAGAGATATCCTCATACGAGCAGGGATGCCAACTTTTGAGACTCAAAACGCGTAAAAATTTTTGAAAAAAGGGCTAAAAAGGGCAAAATTTAAAAAAATTCATTTAAAGCCACATCCTGTCAAAATTTTCGATAACGTGCGAAAGGGGCTAAATTATAAATGTTTCTTTTGAAAATCAAAACAACAAAGACTTTTTATAAAATAATTTATTAGAAAAAAAATATTTTTACTTAATAAAAGATTTTTAGCAATATAAAAGGTCTACATAACACATAAAAAACAATAGAAAAAAAATTACTAAAATGAGATATGTACATATTTAAATTATCTACATTTTAATAAATAAGGTACGTACGTAGATTAAATAGTATACATTTAAAATTGGTCGTTACTGAACAAAATTTCGATTTCTTGTTCATCATCATTTTCAGTCCATAAGACACTTCGGCAGGTATTTTGTAGTTTGAACAACATACATTATCTCTTTTTAGGCTATATTTAATGTGTATTAAACTGTTACACGTATTTAAAGACATTTTGTTTCTAATTTAAGGAATGGGTTATTACCAATAGCATTTTTGTAATTATGAACACCGATCCGAAACTTGTCAGTTCTGTCAGTATTATTCCATTCACATGTTTTTAAACTTAGAAGACAATTCTCTACACAATCAATTTCTTTATCATCAACAATAAACTCTTTAAAGCTTGGTTGAAGGCTTTTCATATTATTCGAAAAAAATATTTTTTTTAAATATTTGTATGTTGGATGGAAGTTTTGCTCTAATTTCAATTATGACGGTTAAATTTGTAGAACAATTTTCAAAGCACATCAATTTGAAAGAAATATATGTATGTAGATTATTTTAGATTCCTCTTCTTTTTATAAATTGTAATGCAAACTAACGTTATTTCGATATTATTAGATTAAAGGAAGAAAAATTACGAAAAAACTAAAATGTAGCCATATCGAGCAAAAAGTAATAACGGGCTAAAAGGGCTAAAAGATAATTGTAAAAAGTGCTAGATTTACGCGTTTTTTAGTTTCGGGCTAATTTTCTTTTTTCGCGTTTTGAGTCACTCAAAACGGGCTAAATCTAGCCCGAAAAGGGCTAAGTTGGCATCGCTGCATACGAGCATGCATAAAATTCTCTGTTCCGAAATTTAAGAAACAACTTGCTTCATTATACAAAATTTTAAGAGCGAATCAAGTAGATTCATATTGAATCTGCTTGCGAAGCACGAAAAATTGCACTCTTCTCTAATATTGATCGCAAGTTTATCTGCACTAGCTGTAAAAATTTAATATTATTGTAAACAAAGCAAATTATTTTCTTGTTGCTGGAAGTAAAGAAAGTAAATACGTACGAATGTATGTTTTTTTTTTTCAAATAAGCTAACTAATTTCCACTCACTTTTGTTTGTCCATTAAAAAAAATTATTTTCCACAAATTGTAAATTCTGTTTTTTTTTTATTCTGTTTGTTTATTAAAGACAACTGTCAAATCGAATCAAGTTTATTAGTCATGTAAACAGCATCTCTCATAAACATGATTCAGAGAGGGAAGCCGGTGATTCAGGTCGTCGTGGAAACATAGTATTACCTTATAATCTTACCTTTCTTTATACACTGTTTCTTAGCTTGTGGTGAATATGGAAAAATATTTGTTATGAAAATTAGACTAAAGCTATGTGTCTAAGAGCTAGTTTTTTACTTGTCAGTTAAACTCAGCTTAACACACTGTTATATTAAACCTCAAATATATTTTGCCGGAATTTAACTACTGATTGTGTTTCTCAATAGTGGATTACCTCCTGTCAATTTGAAAACTTTAACTTTGAAAAAAATTAAAAAAATTGATTTAATGTGTGGTCCAATTAGTTCTAAAATATTATATGCTGATTAATTTGTTAAGCGAAATCTTTGAAAGAATTCGGCGACGGTATAAATGCAGAAATGATTTGGACGTGTCCTTATTGTTCGTATCTTTCTAACAATTGGCATATTTAAGTTATTATATGTGTTTGAGAGCTAGTTTATCTTTATATCTACATTTTTCGCTTAAACCTAGATTAAACTAAAAATTGTGTTTCTCAGTTATTATTTATTTGATATATAATCTAGGTTTAACTGAGCATCATTGGTGAGTTAAACCTAGGTATAAAATGTCAAAATACAAACAGCTGAAAAATAAAATAAACAATTCAACAATTGAAAAGAAATTTACGACATTTTAACAAAAATTAAAAAAAAAATGGATTATTCTAGTGATGATGAGGATTTAAGTGCTTCAAACACATATAATAACTTAAATATGTCAATTGTTAGAAAGATACGAACAATAAGGAAACGTCCAAATCATTTCTGCATTTATACCGACGCCGAATTCTTCCAAAGATTTCGCTTAACAAAACAATCCGCATATAATGTTTTAGAACTAATTGGACCACACATTAAATACATTTTTTTAATTTTTTTCAATGTTAAAATTTTCAAATACAGTATACCACGGCTAAATACCCGACGCTTAATTACCTTTTTCGCTTATTTACCTCGCACTGTAAATCCCCATAAATTTTTCATACTTTTTCAAACAAAACTATGCGGTTTAATACCTTTCGCTTAAATACCCAATTCGGGTAATTACCTCAAAAAAAATTCCCAATTCATATATTCAATTCAATATATCTTTTTTATATAACTTTTTAAATTTCTTATAAATACCCAATGTGGGTAATTAAATAAAAAAATCCCAGCACTGATATATTCCTGGATTTTTCTCAAAGTGCCTTTTTTAGACAACTTTGCCAGAACTTTTTATACGCACCTGTTAGCTTCATACATACTAATTGTTTTCATTCAGTGTTGGTGGTAAAAATATTAAATTTAAAAATAAGTGAACAAGTGTAGTGAATTGAATAAAATTTAAAAAAGGTGTTAACGAAATGGCTCCCAAGAAAACGTCCCTATCTATGAAGTAAAAACTTTTATTTACTTTTTCTGATATGAATTCCTATTCAATAAAATGTTTTGTTTAATTTTTAATTGTGTTTTCTTTATTTATTTTAATGCCAAGAAATGAAGTAGTATTCGCATAATTATCCCTTAAATAAAATTAAGCGTATTCGTATAAGTGCCTCTGAGAGGTAATTAAACGTGGACGTTTAAATACCTTCCCCGGATAAATATCCAACAAATTTGGACATTTTTGGTGAGGTATTTATCCGTGGAATACTGTACTATTATTAACGCGGTTGCTTTTTTGCGAAAATTTAAGATGTTGCCATGTTTATATAAAAAATTAGGAGGAATGCCATATGTATTTTGACTGAACAGTACGGCAATGATAACAAAATTGACAAGAGGTAATCCACTACTGAGAAACACAATCAGTAGTTAAATCCCGGCAAAATATATTTGAGGTTTAATATAACAGTGTGTTAAGCTGAGTTTAACTGACAAGTAAAAAACTAGCTCTGAATCACTTAAATCCTCATCATCACTGGAATAATCCATTTTTTTAATTTTGGTTAAAATGTCGTAAATTTCTTTTCAATTGTTGAATTGTTTATTTTATTTTTCAGCTGTTTGTATTTTGACATTTTATATCTAGGTTTAACTCACCAATGATGCTCAGTTAAACCTAGATTATATATCAAATAAATAATAACTGAGAAACACAATTTTTAGTTTAATCTAGGTTTAAGATTATCTTTATCCCAGAAACTAGCTCTAAGATCGTCAGATATTACAACGTTGTCATATGTATCTAGCAATGTGCTAGTAATGTACTGACATTGAAAAATTTTTACTAAAAGGTAAATTGTTAGTTTACACGACTGTAAGAAAACTAACAATTTCATTTGCACACAATTGTCACACAATGAATTTATCTGTCAACCGAAATTGTCAGTTTACACGGTTGTCAGATTGTTGTGTGGCATTGTCAAATTCGTTTTGCAGCTCTGTGTGTGTGTTTAAAAATTTTATTAATGCACACTTCAATTTAGTTCTTTAATTTTCTTCCACTTTTTTCAAAAATTTTATTAATGCACACTTGTTTGTTTATTATTTATGTATATACAGAGTTGCATTTAGAAATAATTTCTATGACAATGCTGCCATTGGCAGATGCATAAACTTTGCACATATGACAATGAAAAGTGTTTGACATTTGTCTTAAAACAATGACAAAATTGTGTGTTTACACGATTGTTAGATGTCTGACAATATTTTTGTCTTCCAAAGTACTGAAAATGCTTTTTCTTACTACGTTGGAAGGGAAAAATTTTAAGTTTACACGGTTGTTAGACATTTTCTGAACATTTTTCGGAAACCGTTGTAATATCTGACGATCGTGGACACATAGCTTAACTCTGTAAATTATGGTGAGAATTGGTAATTACATACATTTTAAATGGTTCATTCAAAATTAGATAAAATTTTTAAACATTTGAAATTAATTATGTTGCTTATTAAATTTCCTTTCAAACAATATATAAAACACTAATAAAACAAAAAATAGGGGCGAACTTCATAATCAGCCCAATCATGAATAAAAATTCCCTTTTTATTTTTTTAACATCGAATTTGAATAGGAAAAATGGGAAAAGGGAAAAAACTCCCGCGGAATTTTTATTCATGATTGGGCCGATTGTATCGTAATTTCTATTTATTTTAGGAGCTTCTATGGGAACTATACCCAGTTATTATGGACCAACTTTCACAAAAGTCAATAGTATAATTTGTACATATTTATAACTGATCTGTGTAAAATTTCGGTTCGATATGGATGTGTGTGTAGGTTAATGAGTTTTCGGGAGTAGTCCTCATAATTGAACTATGACCTATTACGTGCCAATCATAATGAAATTCTGTACAATGATTTATGTATATGCGAATTATTGAATTTCAATGTAATAATAATTTTCGGAAGTAGACTTTATATGGGGGCTACGATCAAATATGGACCGATCTTCATCATATTGAGAGTGGCGATTTATATGTATAAACTTTTTGTCTTAAATTACAACTTGATAGTGGTTTTTATAAGAGATTTATGAGAATTTAAGTGATTTTCGAAAGTGGACGAAGACAGTGAAAGAAGACTGCTAAAAAGATAGGGCAATTGGACTTGCGCCATGAACAAGAAGAAAAAGAAAAAGTGTGGATAATAATTACAAAATAATTTATTTTTTAACTCTTAATTTGATTTAATTACGATGTGATTAGCGAAGCACACCGAGTTTTAGCTAGTTTTCTTTTATAAACTTACAATTGCTTTGGGACACAGGTCCGTGTTTTGAGAAGGTGTTTACTATTTCTTTGTACACCCATTTTTTTAGCCACTTGAGTTACGATTTTTATTCAGAATGGAGAAATATCCTTGTTGGTCTATAATACCATCAATAAATATCACCATAACACAAGTTGGCTCCAAACCAAACCTCCAAACCATACGCCGCCCACCAGAACCATTGAATATAATAGAATTGGCGACCACAACGTTGTAAATGTTCAATGCTTCAAATGCTTCAAAGATCGCAAATTAATAAAATACAACAAAAACGAAACGAACAGTAATATTGTTATTGAGCAATTTTTTTACTTTTCACAAAAACAAATTTAATCTAATAATTTATATAATCTAAATATTTATAAAATTTGTGATAAACGTTACGAAAGTATTTGATTCATTTAATAAAAAATGTACCAAATGGAAACACGTGAATATCTTTTTAATAAAAAATTTATTTCAAAATAACAATTGTTTACCTAAATAAGTAACTGTATAGTCGTGTATAACATAATACAAATGCTACGACTTATAAATATTAAGACATATTTTCTGAGAGAACAAATTAAGCAATTTGTATCTGCGTTTCTTCGAATGGTTCATTTGGCTGACGAGCAGGATTCTGAAAGTAGAATAATGTTAAAAAATTATTGAAGTTATTCAAAGATATATACGAGTATATTTGTAATTCCGGCATTACAGTGGCAATGCATTGTTTTATTGATACAAATTATATGAATATGAATTATAGATTTTCATAAATATTTTTTTATTTAATTTTAATAATTTAATAATAAAATAAACTAATAAAAAACAAAGAAACACGAGCCAATTATGGATTTATTACAAAAAGTATTAAAACGTTATTTCTCAAAGTAAAATTGAAAGAATTATTGAAAAAGGAAACAATTTTTATACGGAATTATAACACAGGATCTAAATCTTTTAATAGTGGTCTAAATTGAAAATAAAAAACAATCTGTTATCACTTACATATATATATGTACGTATATATTCAAAAATTCTATTTTTTATATGTAATTTCAAAATAGGATAGTGAACTTAATTAAAAAATTACAATCTCTTATAATTCGATTTTTATATGGAATTATTAGTGAATAAAATGGATATTTAATACAATAATAACCAACTTTAATTTAAAAGTTTAGTATTTTATTTAATATTTATTTATTTTCTAATAAAACATTGAAGAAAATGTAATTGCTGGCTTAGTTTTTCTAAAATTGGAGAATGGGTAAAAAAAAGTATTTCGAAAATTTTGAGTTTGAGTTGACAAAAGCGTGTATTATGTAAAAATCTGCGGGTATCAGAAACAAGTTTCCTAATTTAGCAGAACAAATTCATTGTACTACCGATACTACAGTAAAACACAACCCACATTCGGATGGTGCAGGAGGGAATCAATAGAGTTGGATATACTACCGTCAGCAATATTCATCTTCAGCGTTTTTTATACGCGGTGGTGAAGCTCCAAAATATACTTTGAGAATTGTATTCCGTTTAGGTCGGATATAGGTGGTAAAAATAGTATGGATAGTATTCCTACACCATTTCAGAAAACCTAGGAGTTTGAATGTTTCTTTCGACTCTTGAAATATGTATTTAGTCCACTGCAATCTCATACCCACAACAACAAGATCGTCTGATGTTAATAGCGTTACTAGCCTCTTTATTTGCACGACCTTATTTCTAGAACTGGACTAAATATCTGAAGTCTTCCTTCATACATTGAAAGTGACAGGAAAACTTTCAGTGTAAGAAGGTTCAAATCGAATAGTCAGAAGCACTGCAACTTAATATTTTTTGGTGAAATTATTAAGAATTATGAATGTTTATTTCAAAATAAGTATTTAAAATTAAATACATATATCTCCCGTTGCAGAGATAAATATATATATATATAAGTATATATATATTAGGGCGGGTCAAATTGTATGGAACGATTTTTTTGATGAAGCGTATAGCAAAAATGTAATCTATAGGTGATTCTGAAAAATTTTGTTCAAGAGGCCATAGCTCTAAGTCGAATTTGGAGCCCCCCAAAATTTCAAAATAGATATTTTTTAATTAAATTCGTCATAAAATCGGATAGAATTAGTGTAGATTTCTCAATCTGGGCTTGTTTGAAAGGTATTTTTATCACCTTTCAGAATCTGTATTGATACCAATATTTTTTTATTTTTAGTAGAGATATTAGGAATTTTTTGTCGAAAAATAGCCTAAAATGAATTCTGAATTTTCTTAGATTTTTTTCGATATTATTTTTTGAAGATTATGAAAGTTCAGATAATTTCTTACAACTTTTACTGCGATAAATTTTTTTGTTTTAAAATATTTTAAAAGAAACATACCAATTTTCTAGCACGATTTTCAAGTATACCGTAGGCAACATGATTCAAAACAAATCCAATGGGTAAAGCTACACCTTGCATTCTATAAAACGCGTTGTTAGCTCCTTCATCGGCTAATTTATGAGCTCCAGTCACCGTACATTTGCCAAGAAAACGAGAAGAAGCCACCATTGGACCTCTTGAAATATCAATATGTGTTCCCATACGATAGAGAACTACACGACCATGATTTTGCTGTGAAATACTTGGAAGCTGCTCGCTCTTATAATGCGAATCTTTAAACATTTCCAAAGCCAATTCGTTGTTCACCTCTAGACGTTCAAATTTAAGATCTTTGGCAGATAATTTTATCATTTCAGCTGATAAAGCGCGCAACTCTTCGTTGGATGCTTCCCACGTTTTAGAGCCCAATACAATATCATGCACGAAACTACCAGATTTTACTAAATTAAAAAAAATACTTTAAAGTTAATTCAATAGTTTGTTTTGTATGTATACATACTATTTGGTCCAGGAAAGCTATGCAACTGTAAACGAGCTTCAGCTTTGAATGCATTTTGTAATGCAGCACCCAACATAAAACTACAGGTACGCCAAAATGCTCTTTAATATAGAAAGTAAAATATTATATCATAAAAAACATAGCAAACTGCAACATACTTGTTAACCACATGTGGATCGGCAACAGTAAAATTTAATAGTTGTAATGTACAATTATCAGGTAATGGTCTATGCATATCCCAAGGCACATTGCCGTCTATTAGGGCCAGAGCAGAACGTTTGCAATGACCCTCGGACAAATGTTGGGCACAATTATAAGGTGTTGACAGATCACGATTCATAATAAGGGTGACATCTTCAGGAAGACCTAAATAACGGACTTCAATTTTCTCTATACGCCCCACTAACTCTCTTTGTCTTTTCTGTTCTTTTGTAAATAATTCATTGCGTCGCTCAATAGAAGCACTCGAAAATAAACCTGTACAAGATTACAAACATGTTAAAAAATAATAATGTTACCTCATGCCGGTGGTGTTGCTGTGAAAAAACTCACGAATATTGTTTATTTTTTGCCTTTTTCCGAGAGTATTCCAAACAATTTGTTTTATTTGCTGAACTACCGACATTATTTGTTAATTTAATTTTACTATTCCTGCAACTTTAATTGACAAATTTATATTATCGAGACTGGCCAAATTATAAAACCAATTGGAAAATATTCTGCTTCAGTTTAAATACAATCACTCACATTAGAATGGTAACACTGTTACAGATGTCGTCATGAAACAACTCTGTACTTTTTGTTTGACACAATAGTTTGGGGTCCACTGTTTAATTCGTTGAACAGTAATTATTAAATGTCAGACAGAAATTGTGTTTTGTCATTCCGCCGCTTGCAAAATTAACAATTGCCTACAGAAATTTTAGTTTTCGCAAATAAATCTTATTAAAATAAAAAAAATGCAATTGGAACTTACTAGAGACGTACCAAAATCTGGTTTCAATTTTGAGAACTGCAAAAGGTAAATATTTGTGATTTTTTAATAAAGGGACTTGTTTTATAAAACACAATTGGTTCACAGGAATGCTGATCTTTTGAAGAATGGATTTCAACCTCCCAAGACTGTTAAAACGGGTACCACTATTGCGGGGATTGTCTTTAAGGATGGGGTCATTTTAGGGGCTGATACTCGTGCCACCGAAGGACCTATTGTCTCGGATAAAAATTGCTCAAAAATTCATTATTTAGCCAAAAATATGTAGTAAGTAACAACATTTACAAGAATATGTTTCGATCAGTCGGTAATGTTGTGAACTGTTTATATGTATTAAAGCTGTTGCGGAGCTGGTACAGCTGCTGATACTGAAATGACTACTGACATGATTGCTTCACAATTAGAATTGCATCGCCTTAATACTGGTCGGCAAGTACCTGTGGTTGCAGCCAATACTTTGTTGAAACAGATGTTGTTCCGCTATCAGGGCCATATAAGTGCTGCTTTAGTATTGGGAGGTGTCGACAAAACAGGCTCATATATCTATTCTATACATCCCCATGGTTCTACAGACAAATTGCCTTACGTCACTATGGGTTCCGGTAGTTTGGCTGCAATGGCAGTTTTTGAAGCTCGCTGGAACCCCGATATGAGTGAAGAAGAAGGTAAGAAATTGGTACGTGATGCTATTGCTGCTGGTGTCTTCAATGATTTGGGTTCAGGTTCTAACATTGATCTATGTGTAATTCGCAAGGATTCTACTGAATACTTGCGTAATTATGAATTGGCCAATAAAAAGGGAGAAAGACAGGTAAGTTATTAATGTGTTCAATTGTATATATGATATATAATTTTATTTTCAATGTTATATAGCTAAATTACGAATTCAAATTGGGTACAACTGCTGTTTTGGATACAAAGGTTAAGCAATTTGATATTACAGAAGAGGTTCATTTTGTACCAATGGAAACGGCTTAAATTTTATTAAATAACATCCAGAAAAAAATTTATAAAATTACTTTTTTCACGATTTCTCTTAAATAAAAAATCTAATAGATATATACGTTGGAAGAATCGTTGATTTTGATTTCAATTCTCCATTTTGAACTTATTACAGATAAAACGAAATAAAAACAAGTAAGAGTGCTATATTCGGCTGTGCCGAATCTTAAATACCCTCCACCTAACCGTACTAAGAAATACAAAAACTACACTGGTTGTAGGACTAGCATATCCTAATTCTTTGTTTTCTATTCAGTCTTAGTGCAAATTTTATTAGTATTTGATATATTGTTTGAAAGACAATTTTACGACCAACATAATTTATGTTAAATATTTTGAAATTTTGTCTAATTTTCACCATTTTTAATTGATTTAATTACCAATTCTTACCATAATTTACAGAGTTTGTCTGATGTTCATAATAATCTTGACTGTAACTTAACAAACGGAGTATAAACAAGTAAGAGTGCTATATTCGGCTGTGCCGAATCTTAAATACCCTTCACCTAAGCGTAGTAAGAAATACAGAAACTACACTAGACTAGAATATCCTAATTCTGTGTTTTCTATTCAGTCTTAGTGCAAATTTTATTAGTATATATCAATTGTTTGAAAGACAATTTTACGACCAACATAATTTATGTTAAAAATTTTGAAATGTCTAATTTTTATCATTTTTAATTAATGTTAAACGGCTAAAATTCGACATAAATACTCTTTATAGGCAAATCAATTGTTGTACTAAATTTTATGGTAGTCGGCCCTGAACTGGTCATAGCTCCCATACAAGGACCACATCTGAAAATATTTTTTCCTATATATATTGTATAAATATCGGTGTCGATTCAAAACTTTGCACAGATCATTTTAATATATACAAAAATCATCCCACAAAATTTTGTGAATTTCGGTCCATTTTTAACCGTATGCCCCATATAAAGCCCTCTTCGGAAAATCACTTTGATACTCATATATCTCTTATAAATAAGGGTACCAATCCAAAATTTTACACGGATCATTTACATACATGCCTAAATCTAACTGCTGGATTTTGAGAATATCGGTCCATATTTGACTTTATCACCCACATAAGGTCCACTCTCGAAATCCACGTTAATACTAATATATATCGTATATATAGCGTTATTATGTTAAAATTAAAAATAATGAAAATAACTGTTCCAAAATTTAAGAAGATCGGCCCATTATTTGTCATAGCTGCCATATAAGAACCATTTCCAAAAAACAAATAAATTCGGGTCAAAAAATATTCTTTTCGGATTTAACCCATATTCGGTCCATATTTTATAATCATGATATATATCGTTGGAAAGGTATTTTTAATACCTTTTATTTAATGTATTACAAATTATCAGACACCCAGTAGTTCCCGAGATATAGGCCTATATATTTTCAATTTTACGGGGCCGCCCCCTCGAAAATAGGCGTGACCGCCAACAAATTTTTTTGCTGGTATCTCCTCTAAAAGCCCTATTTGATTTTGTTTTTTTTTTTTGAGCAAAATCACTAAAACCGAATTATACCCCTTTTTATACCCTTCACCTTCATGAGAAGGGTATATACATATAAGTTTGTCATTCCGTGTGAAATTTCCACAATATAATTTTCCGACCCTATAAAGTATATATATTCTGGATCCTTATAGATAGCAGAGTCGATTAAGCCATGTCCGTCTGTCTGAGTGCTGAAATCAGTTTTTTGAAGTCCCCAGATATATTCGAGATCCAAATTTTCAATAATTCTGTCAGAAATACTTTCGAGAAGTTTGCTATTTAAAATCGGTTTAGGTCAACCAGAGTTATGGACCAATATGTGAGACAACCTCCATAAAAATTTGATATTTTTTGTCCATTTTATTGCAATATTTTGAAATATATTGCAGATAATACCATGAAATTTTGTATACATTGTTTGTATGATAAAAGAAGAAAGTGTGCGGAAAATAGTTAGAACAGATATATTTTCAGGCTTTTATTTAAATGTTTACAGTATTTTTTATTTTATTTCCGACTTATTGGCTTTTCTTAAAACAAGCATTTCAAAGTTGCTGTCGCTCAGGTTTTGCCTTCTAGATCGATTGATAAACCCAGCAAAAGAAAACAAACGTTCCACTGGGACTGAAGATGGAAGTGTAAACATTTAAATGAAAGCCTGAAAATATACCTTTAATTTTCTATTATATTACATAATTCAACCAAATTGCTTTGATTTTTTTACAATACGACAAAATTTAAAAGTAGTGCAATTTATTTTTAAATACCACTACATTTAATAGTGCAATTTTTTTTTAAATACCACTAAATTTGATAGTGCAATTTTTTTTAAATACCACTAAAATGTAGTGGTAGTGCAATTCTTTTTTAAATACAAATAAAATGTAGTGGTAGTGCAATTCTTTTTTAAATACAAATAAAATGTAGTGGTAGTGCAATTCTTTTTTAAATACAAATAAAATGTAGTGGTTTTACAATTCTTTTTTAAATACAAATAAAATGTAGTTATAGTACAATTCTTTTTTAAATACAAATAAATAGTTAATGGTAGTGCTATTAAAATTTCACTAACCATTTAGTGGTAGTGACATTTTAATAGCACTACCACTAATTATTTGATTTTTAGTGCACTAAAAATATAGTGCAATATGCCCATCTCTGGTAAATATGCATTGCAATTTATTGTAAATATTCATAAAAAATACGTGACTTTTATCACAAAATTTATAAGTTTGTTCAGCGATCGCAAAAAGTCGCAGAATTTTTTTTACATAAAATGAAAGAAAATATTCCAAACTTTCATTTAGAAGTAGTACTAACACGGAGGTAGACCGAGCTAACTTATTTCTTTTCTAATTAAAACTGAAAATGCTAAATTTTTTGGAGTCATTTTGATTTGCTCAGATCTCTTAAACTATATATAGGTTAGGTTAGGTTATATGGGTAGCCGTTTTCTGAAACAGCTCACTTGGGTCCATTATATTGGTCCCATTGTGATACCCATTGGTGGGCAACCTCTCAATTTCAAACCGTATCGGTTGCTTCCCTGTCAAATAATCCAGACTTCTTAGCAAAGGTGCCGATGCATTTTGGACTAATCCTGGATAGTGCACCCAAACACGAAAGAAAGGGTGCCCCGAGTATTCGTTCCCTCTTCATCGATAGGGCCGGGCATTCGCAGAGTAAGTGGATGACTGTCTCCTCCTCCTCCTCGTTATGACAGCTTCTACAAAAGTCGTTATATTGTAGACCAAGTCTTCTGGCGTGTTAAACTATATATGTAATTTAAATATTTTTTCTTTCCTATTAAATTTAAAATACTATATTTTAATAAAAATGCTCTAAAACTATTGGTAGTTGAACCATATTTATTGTATAAACAACTGAAATCTAGTAAAATTTTCATCAGTTTTCGTTGTATAATATTTAGATAACTTCACCACACTTTTTTTATACAAAATTTTATTTTTTTCGAAAACAAATCATGGTTTTCTACTAATGAAACATTTCTCTACAGAATTGCATCATTAGATTTCTAAAAAATAACTCTAAAACAATAGACTTTTTGTCAAAAAAAAAAAAATACCACTGTGCGACGTGGCAGTCTCAAACTATTTCGCTAAGAATGGAAGATACACTCTGACCACTAAGGGCCAGTTTTTAGGAGAAGGATTAAACTTGGTTTGTTAGTAGTTTAGTTAAACTTTAAAACCATTCAAACTTTTTTTAATCCACCTAGTCGTTTTTCAGTGGTAGTTTAATTAACGTCAAATTATTTGATCTTACTATATTTTACACATAATAAAAATATAGCATCGTTAAAAATTTCTTATATAAATGTGGTAGCATTATAAAATTTCTCTAAAACATAAACAAATAAAAGCGGCAAAAGAAAAAAAACATTGTAAAATCAAAGCAGCAAAGAAAAAACCAATAAAAAATCGTAAAAATTAACAAGGTCGATACAAATAGTTTCTATACGCTGATAGCTTGGACATCGCTGAGAAAATTCGCCATCATCATATGAATGAAAATGGTTTGGACAAGCTCTTAATGTCCGGGCTTTTCTTAATATAGTTCTATTTAAATTATTATATATTTCCGAATCACTATACTCCTCATCAACTGACGAAAAATCTATTTTATTATATTTATTTTATGTTATAAGGTAAAACTTAAAACAATCAGCTCTTTTATTTTATAGTACTTTATAGTACAGCTGATATGTTTTGAGAAATGTGAATCGAGTTTAAACGCCCATTCTTGAAGGGTTAAACGCCAATTAAAACAAAGTAAACTACATCCTAAAAACTTAATTTGAAGTTTAAACTAAGTTAAAACAATAAACATGGTTGAACTACATCCTAAAAACTGGCTCTAAGTGAATGGAGTAGTGATAGTGGTTTAAGTGTGAATTCAGGTAAACGGAACTTGTATTATTCACTAGAAAATCTTCATAGATTGAACGGTATAGAACTAACAATCTCGGACAACGCAAAATTCTTACATAGGTGTTATCCTTGACAGTAAGTTATCATGGAAACCAAATATATTAGCAAGAACATCTAAGGTCAAGTCGGCTTTGTAATTCATTGGCGTTTTTTTCCAATCACTGTACCATTTAAAAAAGCCTAGTTTTCGCCGCAAAAACGACAAACAAAAAAGGGGGTATATTTTTTTTAATTTTTTAAATATTCTTTAATATTTTTTTAATATGTAGGTATGTATTCTTATTGACCAACAAATTATATTTGAATTTTATTGTAGTTATTTATAAACATTTGATTAACAGTTCTTTAACAGGCTGTTTCATAATCATGTAGTTTAGCGTAATCTATTACATATATAAACATATATAAATAACAAAAATAAAATTCAAATATAGTTTTTTGGTGAATAAGAATATATAAAAAAATATTAAAGAATATTTTAAAAATTAAAAAATATTAAATAAATAAAAAAATAAATAAATCCAAATGCGTCTTTATGTTGGACAACCATACGCATGCCTAATAAATTAAGTGCTGCTTCTTCCACAGCAGAAAAATTAAATTTTTTGAAAGGTCCGCCGCCTGCGGCACGACTTTCTGCTTTATTGTGAACGAGTTTTTTTTTAATTTAAATTTAAAATCGCTCCACACCTTCAACCAACCTTCTCCGGAACGGGATGGTGGACCAAGACAATTTAAATCTTCAGAAATCGCGTTCCACTCTTCTTTAATATTTATGGGCTTTAAACTTTTATTAAAGCCTTTTGCCAAATAAGACTTTTGCTCCATTTTTTCAACTAATTTGGCAAATTGTGCTGCAGTTGTAATTTTTACGCTAAAAGACAGACATACATAACATTAGAACAAAATCATGTTTTTATTGAAGTTTACTTCTTATGTATTTTTGATTTTCTGTAAAATTAGCAGATTGTTGCTAAAGTTTCAAGTTTAATGTGAAATAAATATTCACTTACAGAAAATACAGAAAGCTACTGCAGGAAAACAAAAGTAAAAAAGTTAAACTTAATTTACTTTTATTTCACTGGAACATGCCTAGTTCAATATATTTTTGCATACTTACATTTTATTTCCTTCCATTTCAATTATATTTTAATAAATTTTAGTAGCTTTGGCGCAAATTCACAAATCGTAATTAAAGTCGAGAACAAATATTTTAACGACAATTTTTTGCACTTTTGACAGATGAATACGCCAAACACAATAACGTTTTAATGGCGGTTTTTGTAAAAGATTAGAAAATTGTTGTACTCATTGGCGTTTTTCGACAATTACGGTACCATTAAAAAAAATCGCCTAGTTTTCGCCGAAAAAACGCCAAACACAATAAGGGTGATTGAATCAACTTGCGATACACGTTAAATTGCACTCTTTTCTAATTTTTATCGCAAGTTTATCTGCACTAGATGTAAAAATTTAATATTATTGTAAACAAAGCAAATTATTTTCTTGTTGCTGGAAGTAAAGAAAGTAAATACGTACGAATGTATGTTTTTTTTTCAAATAAGCTAACTAATTTCCACTCAGTTTTTTTGTACTTTAAAAAAAAATATTTTCCACAAATTGTAAATTCAGTTTTTATACCCTTCACCATCGTGAGAAGGGTATATATAAGTTTGTCATTCCGTGTGAAATTTCCACAATATAATTTTCCGACCCTATAAAGTATATATATTCTGGATCCTTATAGATAGCGAAGTCGATTAAGCCATGTCCGTCTGTCTGTCTGTCTGTCTGTCTGGATGTTGAAATCAGTTTTGTGAAGTCCCAAGATATGTTCGGGATCCAAACCTTCAATAATTCTGTCAGAAGTGCTTTCGAGAAGTTTGCTATTTAAAATCAGCAAAATCGGTTTAGGTTAACCAGAGTTATGAACCAATATGTGAGACCACCTCCATAAAAATTTCATATTTTGCGTCCATTTTATTGCAATATTTTGAAATATATTGCAGATAATACCATGAAATTTTGTATACGTTGTTTGTACTATAAAAGAAGAAAGTGTGCGGAAAAAAGTAAAAATCGGTCCATGATTTCTCATAGCCCCCATACAAATATATATATTCCCGAAATATGGCTTAATGATAAATAAATGCCTATAAAATTGGAATATCAAGACAAAATTCAGCAAAAATAAGTTTTATACAAAAAGAAATCACAAACCGAAACTTTTTTTTAGTTCGGTCCATATTTGACCATAGACCCCATATAAAGTCCACTTACAAAATTCACTTAAATACGCATAAAACAGATATAAATAATGTTAAACGGCTAAAATTTGACATAAATACTCTTTATAGGCAAATAAATTATTGTACTAAATTTTATGGTGATCGGCCCAGAAATGGTCATATCCCCCATACAAAAATCTTCCCGAAATATTGCTCAATTATACATAAATGCCTATAAAATTGGAATATCAAGACAAAATTCAGCAAAACTAAATTTTGTGCAAAAAGAAATCGCAAAACGAAATTTTTTTTAGTTCGGTCCATATTTGACCATAGACCCCATATAAAGTCCACTTCCGAAATTCACTTAAATACGCATAAAACAGACATAAATAATGTTAAACGGCTAAAATTTTACATAAATACTCTTTATAGGCAAATAAATTGTTGTACTAAATTTTATGGTGGTCGGCCCACAACTGGTCATAGCTCCCATACAAGGACCACATCTGAAAAAGACATTTTTCCCTATATATATTGTATACATATCGTTACCGACTCAAAACTTTGTACAGATCATGTACATATATACAAAAATCATTCCACACAATTTTGTTAATTTCGGTCTATTTTTAACCGTATGCCCCATATAAAGCCCTCTTCGGAAAATCCCTTTAATACTCATAAATCGCTTATAAATAAGGGTACCAATCCAAAATTTTACACGGATCATTTACATACATGCCTAAATCTAACTGCTGGATTTTGAGAATATCGGTCCATATTTGACTATATCCCCCACATAAGGTCCACTACCGAAATCCACGTTAATACTAATATATATCTTAAATATACCGTTATTACGTTGAAATTCTACGTGAAATATCCCCATATGCATGAAAATAACTGTTCCAAAATTTAAGAAGATCGGCCCATAATTTGTCATACCTGCCATATAGAAGCATTTCCAAAAACAAATAAATTCGGGTCAAAAAATATTCTTTTCGGATTTAACCCATATTCGGTCCATATTTTATAATCATGATATATATCGTTGGAAAGCTATTTTTAATACCTTTTATTTAATGTATTACAAATTATCAGACACCCAGTAGTTCCCGAGATATAGGCCTATATATTTTCAACTTTAAGGGCCCGCCCCCTCGAAAATAGGCGTGGCCGCCAAAAAATTTTTTTTTGCTGGTATCTCTTCTAAAATCCCTATTTGTTTTTTTTTTTTAACAAAATCACTAAAACCGAATTGTACCCCTTTTTTATACTCTGTTTGTTAAATTACACTGAAGATTATTATGAACATCAGACAGACTCTGTAAATTATGGTAAGAATTGGTAATTAAATCAATTAAAAATGGTAAAAATTAGACCACATTTTAAAATATTTAACATAAATTATGTTGGTCGTAAAATTGTCTTTCAAACAATATATCAAATACTAATAAAATTTGCACTAAGACTGAATAGAAAACACAGAATTAGGATATTCTAGTCTAGTGTAGTTTCTGTATTTCTTATTACGCTTAGGTGAAGGGTATTTAAGATTCGGCACAGCCGAATATAGCACTCTTACTTGTTTATACTCTGTTTGTTAAATTACACTGAAGATTATTATGAACATCAGACAGACTCTGTAAATTATGGTAAGAATTGGTAATTAAATCAATTAAAAATGGTAAAAATTAGACCACATTTTAAAATATTTAACATAAATTATGTTGGTCGTAAAATTGTCTTTCAAACAATATATCAAATACTAATAAAATTTGCACTAAGACTGAATAGAAAACACAGAATTAGGATATTCTAGTCTAGTGTAGTTTCTGTATTTCTTATTACGCTTAGGTGAAGGGTATTTAAGATTCGGCACAGCCGAATATAGCACTCTTACTTGTTTTTATTCAGTTTGTTTATTAAAAACAACTGTCAAATCGAATCAAGTTTTTTGGTCATGTAAACAGCATGATTCATAAACATGATGCAGAGAGTGAAGCAGGTGATTCAAGTCGTCGTGGAAACATAGTATTAATAGTAATTTATGCCAGCTAGCCCCCACCACACACATACATTGTAAACAAAGCAAATTATTTTCTTGTTGCTGGAAGTAAAGAAAGTAAATACGTACGAATGTATGTTTTTTTTCAAATAAGCTAACTAATTTCCACTCACTTTTTTTTGTCCATTAAAAAAAATTTATTTTCCACAAATTGTAAATTCTGTTTGTTTATTAAAAACAACTGTCAAAACGAATCAAGTTTATTAGTCATGTAAACAGCATGATTCATAAACATGATTCAGAAGGCGAAGCAGGGGATTCAAGTCGTCGTGGAAACATAGTATAAGCTGTGTTCACATTGTGTGTATTTGTCATGTGGAATGTCACTTTTCTATCCACATGTGTTTTCATGTGTATGTCAAAAATTGAGTTTCACATACGGTTTATACTATGTTTCCACGGTACATGCTTCGCTCTCTATTCATGCTTCACACCAAGTAGATTCATATTGAATCTACTTGCGAAGCACGAAAAATTGCACTCTTCTCTAATTTTTATCGCAAGTTTATCTGCACTAGCTGTAAAAATTTAATATTATTGTATACAAAGCAAAATATTTTCTTGTTGCTGGAAGTAAAGAAAGTAAATACGTACAAATGTATGTTTTTTTTTCAAATAAGCTAACTAATTTCCACTTAGTTTTTTTGTACATTAAAAAAAAAATATTTTCCACAAATTGTAAATTCAGTTTTTTTTTTATTCAGTTTGTTTATTAAAAACAACTGTCAAATCGAATCAAGTTTTTTGGTCATGTAATCAGCATGATTCATACATGATTCAGAGAGTGAAGCAGGTGATTCAAGTCGTCGTGGAAACATAGTATTAGGTGACAAAAATTTAGCGGTTTTCGATAAGAAAAAGTTACCATCATTGACTATAGTGATGAGACTTCTGCACAGTGTAAAAACGCCCAATTTTCTTTGTAGGCACGGACACGTCAGAAGTTCTTGAATTTCTGAAAAATAACACAAACAGAAAAGCTGACGTTAAATATTTACACAATTGTTTGTAAATTGTATAGCAAAGAGCTGATTCGAAATATAAATAAATATTGCGCAACTAAGCACTGCTTCGAAACGTAATGAAAACATCAATAACAATACTCCTGATTGGGAGTTGCATGCTATTGAGTTCTGCACTACCAGTTACCAAAACAAAAAAAGACGAGAAAAAAGAAGAAACAAGTACCCCCGAATCGCCAGATGTTGAGACAGCTTTGGAATATGAACGCTATTTAAAAGAGGTTGTTGACGCATTAGAAAGCGATCCAGATTTTCGTAAGAAATTAGATAAAGCTCCAGAAGCTGATATACGTGTAAGTTTTTATAAATTATAAATCTACGTATTTTTATTCCTGCACATTCAGAAGACTTTATATTTCTTAAAGTACTTTGAAATATAACAGGAACGTAACTATAATATTGACTTACATATTGGGAATATTGTTAATTTCATTACAGAGTGGTAAAATTGCACAAGAACTAGACTATGTGAATCATCATGTACGCACGAAATTAGATGAAATAAAACGCCGTGAATTGGAACGTTTACGTACCTTGGCCAAAAAAGAATATGAATTAGAGAATGAGATTGATCGGGAACACTTAAAAATCAATCAACATTTGGATCACGCAAATAAACATACTTTCGAGATTGAGGATTTAAAAAAATTAATTAAAAAAACAGCCGAGGATTTGGCTGAAGCCGATCGTAAGAGACAAGCTGAGTTTAAAGAGTATGAAATGCAAAAAGAATTTGAAAAAGAAATGATCAAGAAGGAACTAGATGAACAACAACGCAAAAAATTCGAAGAAGAACAAAAAAAATTAGAGGAAAAGCACAAGAAACATGAAAAAGTTCATCATCCTGGAAATAAAGCACAATTAGAAGAAGTGTGGGAGAAACAGGATCATATGGATAAACAAGATTTTGATCCGCGTACATTCTTTATGATACATGGTAAGAATATAATAAAACAATTATGTACATTATCCTTAGTGTTTTATCAAGACCGCCATTTAGCCAATATACCTACCTATCTACATATATTTCAATACATATTTTTTCATTTTGTATTGAACATTTTTTAAACCTAGCAAAAAATATAGGTACATACATAGGTATAAAGTTGAATGATTTGCCCATGGTGTAATTAACAAGATGAGTGCAGGAGTACAGCTAATTGAGTAATTACACCATGGATTTCAGGAACGACTAAATTTTGATAGGTATCTATATTTTTATTATGTCAAAATTCTACAAAAAAAACATTCTAGTAATGACCAATTGTTATAAAAAAATAATCATTTGTTTAATTTAAAAAATTATTGTCTTAAATATTAGATTTTTGTATAATATTCATAATTATTGGAATCAAGCTGATGTTTAACATAATCCTCATCTTTTTTTTTTTTTTATTTATTTAGTAGTATTCATAATACTTTATAATTTCGCATATACATAATTATTTTACATTTTTTACAAACTACTATTGATCATATTATTTCTTAAAAATTGTACTATATTTCTTTTGTATATAGAGCAATTCCATATGAAAGCGATCACCTTTTGGACGACCCCTCTCCGATTTTAAAATAAATAGTCTCAATCGATTGCCCAGCAAAAAATAATGTACCTACATATTTTTTTTTTTTTTTTTATAGTGACTGGTTTAGTGGTGGTGTACACCACTGTCTGTGACAAAATTGAAGAATTCTTCATAAGGGACCTCATTGAAAGTTGTTTTAAAAAAAAACTACTAAAGCGATCGCAACGAGTGATAGCTCGTTGGAAAGGTATTGAATCAGGCTTTAATTAAAAAATAAAATTTTCCTAATTTTTCTTAGAAATTTACCTTTAAATTTTCCCATGAAAATTAAATTTTCCGATTTTCCACAGAAGCTCCTAAATTTTCCGGCTAATTTTTTTTTTTTTGGATTCCTCATAATTTTTGCTTTAAGAATCAGCAATAAAAAAATGGGCCCCGACTCCTTAGTTGGACAGGAAAAGAGCATTTAAGAGACCACCTTGTTAAAAATACATTTTAAAAATTATTTTACAGTTAAAAATACATTTATGAAGAAAAAATCTTTCTTATTTTGCTGCTTATACTTAATTACAATATTTATTAAAAATTTCAATTGTCTTGGCATCATTATAGAATTAAAGTAACTTTAAATTTAGCACGTCGGCAGACGAAGAGTACCGCTTTACATTAATTGACATATCAGAAATATTTGGTATGAAGCAATGAAACTTTTGCGTTCCAGTTATAGTTTTGACATTATTATATCTGTTTTGAATTCGTCGCTCCATGGAATCGTGTTCTTTTTGAGTGCATAAAACTGTGTTAATGGCAATTTCCTTGCTTTGAATCCACGAAAACAAATGTTGTACATTTAAGATCTGTTCAGTATATGGCCTTTGCAAACTTGCCTTAGTCGCCATGCGTTTTAGGGTTCCCCCTAACGCATCGCATGGGCCCTTACCGTGGGACGTCGCGAAAAAGTGCCACTCGACCTTGCAGTTTTGTTCTTCTTCAATTATGCAAAGATTGTAAAATTTTTTTTATTCTTGTACTGAGAAGCCGCACCGTCTGAGAAAAACGTTACTTTGTCGATTGCATCGAATTTTGATCTTAAGAATTCAAACAGTTTCATTTGAAATAAATAAACGGACACATAATTATGAGCTAAACTCTCCGCGACAACAAGGCTTACGGTCTGTAGTTCGTTATGTTCGTTTTTGAAATAAATGCAAAAAGGATGCACCGTGCACTGGTCGTTTGCCCAGTGATGAGCCTGAATTTCATCCTGAACGAGAAAAGTGTAATTCTCGGCAAAGTCGCTTATCACAATGAATTCATTTTGGGCTAATTTCTCCTTACTTTCCTTTAGAAATTTCGATTGCATCTCGGATATGAAATGGTGCGCCTTCAGTTCATTCAACTTGAATCCGAATTCCTCGATGAATTCCGGAATCTGCTTTACCACGGTCTCAAGGGAACATCTGCCGCTGCTAATTATCCACTGTTTGAAATGCACCTCCTGAATTGACAGCTGTTCAAACTTTTCCGCCAAATATTGCTCTAGCTCGTCAATCTTCGGACAATTGTCGTATTTGGACAGATGACAATTTTCCGTGGGGTATGCGCACAATGACTTCGACAGGAGGTCCCTATATGTTTCAATTTCACCGTGAAATACTTTCAATTTCTTGCATGGAAAGAAAATTAATTTGATGTTTTGATGAAACATGCAAACGCAGACTGAATGCGTTCCGTGCCTGTCTAATGCCAGCACGCATTCTTTTGGTCGTAGGATGGCAAACTTAGAAAATCTCACTTTTTCTGCTGGGTATTTCTCATTGAACTGATGGTATGCTTCGGATAGATTACATAATAATAATCTGCGCTGCTTGTGTACTTTTTCTCCATCTTCACGTGTGATAACATAGTCACGTGTACCTGGGCAGGCGCGGCTGTTGTCATCATTGCAGTAAAAATCTTGAATCAATTTCACCGTTGCTTCGCTGAGGGTCCTTGAGCCAAATTTCTTGGTGAGAGTCGCGAATATGCCCTTCTGTCGAACTAATTCTTTGCTTCTTCTCGCGATGTAAAAAGATGTTTGAAACTGTTCAGAAATCTTGCGTATAGACCATGATTGAGGCAGCACAGATAAAATGAGATATTTCTCCGGAAAAGTGGTCGCTAAATTGAATTTTCTTTTCAACTGCTCAATCATTTGTTTGCCGTCATCAACGTCATCTGCTTGACTGCATTCGTTAGCAGAGCCTTCATTAAATATTGTCGCGATTGCAGTCATAACCTTGCCTTTTTTCTCTTTCCTGTATGTTTCACTTCGCAACTTTCTTTTTCTAATAGGCGTTTCACCTAAAGTGGTAATAGCCTCATTCAAAGGACTCAAAGACATATTGACCATCGGAATGTCTGCCTCACTATCAGATGAAACATTTTGTTCACTTGTCATTTCACTCTCGGATTGTGTCTGCATTTGTTTCAATGCATTTGCTTGTCGAGACAAATCGATTTTACACTTGGGGCAAATTAATTCTGCTTCTTCACCGTATATGACCTGTAGCCTCAGTCGGGTTTGGTGTGCCATTACATGCCACTTCTGCTATTATCCATGGATTTATGGCCGATCTTGTGAAGGCAGGCAGACCATATTCACTACACACTCAACTTGTAAATAATTTTTAAAATGTATTTTTAACAAGGTGGTCTCTTAAATGCTCTTCTCCTGTCCAAACAAGGAGTCGGGGCCCATTTTTTTATTGCTGTTTCTTAAAGCAAAAATTATGAGGAATCCAAAAAAAAAAAAAAAAAATAGCCGGAAAATTTAGGAGCTTCTGTGGAAAATCGGAAAATTTAATTTTCATGGGAAAATTTAAAGGTAAATTTCTAAGAATAATTAGGAAAATTTTATTTTTTAATTAAAGCCTGATTCAATACCTTTCCAACGAGCTATCACTCGTTGCGATCGCTTTAGTAGTTTTTTTTAAAACAACTTTCAATGAGGTCCCTTATGAAGAATTCTTCAATTTTGTCACAGACAGTGGTGTACACCACCACTAAACCAGTCACTATAAAAAAAAAATATGTAGGTACATTATTTTTTGCTGGGCAATCGATTGAGACTATTTATTTTAAAATCGGAGAGGGGTCGTCCAAAAATTTGCCAATTTTGATCGTTTTCTATGGAATTGCTCTATATTAATATTTCTTTCTCTTTTTATATTTTCTGGTAATGTATTATATAGTTTAAGACCTTTAAAGATTGTTTTTTTTTTCTTAAATATGTAGATAATGAATATCTACAGTGGTGGCCATATAATTAAAAACTACTTTTCAGACCATAATAGACCCGCCACAATGTTTCACTGTTTTAACAGTGTACCTGGGGTTTAAGACTTTATTTGGAGGACGTCTAACGTACGATTTTCCATCAGATTGGAACAAGTTAAACTTAGATTCGTTGCTCCAGAGAACTCTATTCCAGTAACGTGGATCTTTTCCATCAATTTCTCTTGCACACCGCACCCGCCTCATGATATTTTTTTAAACATGAGTTTTTTTTTTGTGCAATGCACCCACGATGTCATGACTCATTTAAGCGTCTTCTTATTGTCCGTGTGGATATTTCTGCGCTTATTTGCTGTCCAATTTCAGGCTTTATTTCGCGCGAAGATAAAAATTGATTTTTCTTACTGGCTCTACAAATAACTCTATCTTGTTAAAGTGGTTTTTCGTGTCCTAAGTTTCCTAACTGTGGTTGCAAACTCCTTCGTGTTTTTGTACAAGTGAATTGCATCAAATACCATTTATTTTGAGCAAGAAAACTTTTGTGAAATAGCCGACAATGTATGTTCTTCATTTTGGTAATACTGCACAATTAACCGTCTCATTTATGGAGTACATACTTGTTTTTGCCCATTTTGCAAAAAAAAAAAAAATAATTGTGAAAAAATTAATTTTATATTTATTTAATTTCACTTAGAACTGAACGTGATGTGCATCAACAACAATATTTATTGTTTACTCATTCAATAACGGTAAAAAATTTACCGTGTAGGTATTTAAAGAAGCTACATATCATCGTTTCTAATTATATGACAACCACAGTATATGTCTTGAATATAATTTTAAAATAAAGTACCAAATGCTTATACATATATTTACCAACATAATTTTTATATAAACGTCTAAATTAGTAAAGAAATTTTCGAAAATTTTAGATGTTGACGGTAATGGCTTTTTGGATGAAACTGAAGTTAAAGCTTTGTTTGTTAAAGAATTAGACAAAGTGTACCAGTCTGGTTTACCTGAGGATGATATGCGTGAACGTGCTGAAGAAATGGAGCGTATGCGCGAGCATGTTTTCCAAGAAACCGATACAAATAGAGATGGTTTAATTAGTTTTCAGGAGTTTTTGGAACAAACAAAGCGTGATGAATATAATAGGGATCCAGAATGGCAAACCATAGATGAGCAACCGCAATATACACACGAAGAATATCTAGAATTTGAACGGAGAAGAAAGGAAGAAATTGATCGAATGATTGCACAGGGATTGGTATATTTCAATAAAAATTATTTTTATTTAAACAAATTTTGCGAATTAAAGGTTTACTTTTTATTTTTAGCTTCCTCCACATCCAAATATGCCACAAGGCTATTATGCTCATGATCCAAATGCTGCATACCAAACTGGTCAACAACATCCTTCTGGTTATCAACAACCGCCACAAATGCATTATCAAGACCCTCAACAACAACATATGCAACAGCAACAACAATATCAACATCAACAGCAGCAATACCAGCAACATCAATATCAACAACATAATCAACAGCAACCACAATTCCAAGGACAACACGTTCAATTACATCCAAATCAAGTGTATCAGCAAATTCCAGCTCAACAACAACAGTATCAAGAGCAACCACAGCCCGTTGCCAACAATTTGCCACCTCAGCAACAACAACAGCCCGTTGCCAACAATTTGCCACCTCAGCAACAACAACAGCCAGTTGTTAATAATTTGCCTCCCCAACAACCAGTTGGAAATAATTCTCCCACTCAACAGCAACCTGTTGTAAACAATTTACCACCCCAACAACAACAGATGCCTGTAGCTAACAGCAACATTCCTCAACAGCAGCAGCAACAACAACAGCAACAGCAAAACAGCATTCCTCAAAAGCATTAGAATAGTTCAAGCTTAAATTTTTATATGAACGCAAATTGTCAAAGAAAAATTCATTTATCTTGTAAACATTTGTATTTTTATTTCTCCAAATATGGACATTGCCTACTAATAAGTTGTGATTGTTTTATTGGCAAACTAAATACATTACCATCTCAAAATTGTATAATACAATATCTACATTTGTTTATAACATTTCAATAACATATATATTTTCTTGTATACTTACATATGTACATGCAATTTTTTTTAACGATTATAAAGTTTTGTCATATATTCTTATATATATATGTATGTATATTGTACAATTAAGTCGTTTTTATATTGTGTATTGTTTTCTTTTCGTTTATTATAAATAAATTAAATGAAATGCTAGTTTTATTGGTGACTATTTTTTTATTCAGTAACCATTGTCTTCCTTTGATTGTATATAACGCCTATCTTTCGCCGCGAAAACGTCCAACACGATAAGAGTGATTATAAAATGCCGTAACCACACAATAATTCAGCATCGCATTTTTGAGTGATTATGACACATGAAAATACATATACATATTAAGATAATGACCATGCTCATATGCTTAATTTAAAATAGGTTTTAATTTCAGAGTAAGAAAAAAATGTTTCTATATGAAGAAACCTTGATTGAACCTAGAACTTTTAAGCGTGTTCACACAAATTTTACTTAAAGATAATCAGTCCAATCATGAATAAAAAATCCGCGGGAGTTTTTTCCCTTTTTATTTTTTTAACGTTGAATTTGAATAGGAAAAGGGAAAAAACTCCCGCGGAATTTTTATTCATGATTGGGCTGAATATTAAAAAAATTGTTGGTAAAAATATTTTTCTGAAATTGGCACATTATGGATCCACATTTCTTACGAGCATAAAAATGCCTAGCTATACTATAAACATAAACTACTCTGATATTGCTTATAGCAGTTAATTTTGTTAAATAATCAGGCATGTGATGGAAATCGAAAACGAATGAGTTTTAGAAGTCAATTTTTTCGTAATATTGAAAAACTTTTATCACATAAAATATAAAAATCTTGGGTTACTAAAGAGAATCTTGAAACAAAAATTTTAAAAATTAGATTATAAATTCATTAAAATATATTTCGAAAACTGATTCGTTTTCGATTTCCATCACATGCCTGAATACGTCAGGATTTTTAGCAAATATAGTAGAGACCGGCTTAGACCATATTTTCAGGCTAAATGTTTTTTTATAATTTCTTTTGTGTAAGTAAGGTATGTAAATGTTCTTCTATATTTATTTTTGAAAATTACTTCGAGTTTTTTAATAAAGCTTGTAAATTAAACTCATTTAATGGTTTTTCTGAAATGGGTATACTGTCGTCATGATTCTCTTTTACTGAATGAATAGTGCTTCCCGAAGTAGCTTGATTAGATAGGGTGTCAAATGTATTAATATTTCGTGTGTATGAGGGGTTAATTATTCACCCTTATTGTGTTTGGCGTAGTTGAAAAACGACAGCTGTCGTAGTTGCTGTCGAATTTTAAATCTCATGCTACCGTGTAAAATTTTCGACAAGCAAAATTTTGTAAATGAATAATAATGTAATAGATTACGCTAAACTACATGATTATGAAACAGCCTGCTAAAGAACTGTCAATCAAATGTTTATAAATAACAAAAATAAAATTCAAATATAGTTTTTTGGTGAATAAGAATATATAAAAAAATATTAAAGAATATTTTAAAAATTAAAAAATATTAAATAAATAAAAAAATAAATAAATCCAAATGCGTCTTTATGTTGGACAACCATACGCATGCCTAATAAATTAATTGCTGCTTCTTCCACAGCAGAAAAATTAAATTTTTTGAAAGGTCCGCCACCTGTGGCACGACTTTCTGCTTTATTGTGAACGAGTTTTTTTTTAATTTAAATTTAAAATCGCTCCACACCTTCAACCAACCTTCTCCGGAACGGGATGGTGGACCAAGACAATTTAAATCTTCAGAAATCGAGTTCCACTCTTCTTTAATATTTATGGGCTTTAAACTTTTATTAAAGCCTTTTGCCAAATAAGACTTTTGCTCCATTTTTTCAACTAATTTGGCAAATTGTGCTGCAGTTGTAATTTTTACGCTAAAAGACAGACATACATAACATTAGAACAAAATCAAGTTTTTATTGAAGTTTACTTCTTATGTATTTTTGATTTTCTGTAAAATTAGCAGATTGTTGCTAAAGTTTCAAGTTTAATGTGAAATAAATATTCACTTACAGAAAATACAGAAAGCTACTGCAGGAAAACAAAAGTAAAAAAGTTAAACTTAATTTACTTTTATTTCACTGGAACATGCCTAGTTCAATATATTTTTGCATACTTACATTTTATTTCCTTCCATTTCAATTATTTTTTAATAAATTTTAGTAGCTTTGGCGCAAATTCACAAATCGTAATTAAAGTCGAGAACAAATATTTTAACGACAATTTTTTGCACTTTTGACAGATGAATACGCCAAACACAATAACGTTTTAATGGCGGTTTTTGTAAAAGATTAGAAAATTGTTGTACTCATTGGCGTTTTTCGACAATTACGGTACCATTAAAAAAAACGCCTAGTTTTCGCCGAAAAAACGCCAAACACAATAAGGGTGATTATATGTCATAGTCATACTCTTCCAACTTTAGTAGCCAACGAACTAGTTTTTAACTCGGCTCTTTAAGGCTCATAATCTTACTGGCTTATGATCTGTAATGATTTTAAAACGGTGACCGAATAGGCCGAAAGTATTTAGTAGCCCAAATAATAGCTAAAAGTTCTTTTTCTAATGTTGAATACAATGATAAGTATAATATTTCTAGATCAGCTTGTAAACTCATATTCTCTTATCTAGGTGGCAGATCTCAATTTGTTGAATTCAATGGTATTACTTCGGCTGTTCGTTCCTTGTCATCTGGTGTTCCTCAGGGTTCGGTCCTAGGTCCTCTTTTGTTTATTTTATATGTTAATAAATTGCCAACGTTTATTGACTCCTTTTGTGTAACCTTTAGTTATGCTGATGATGTTTTTTTACTGTTTAAAAGTGATTTGGATTCACCCGACGTTTTGCAAAATAATGTTAACTTCTGTTTGGGGCAAGTTTTGATATGGGCCTCCTCAAACTATTTAGCTCTAAATCCCTCCAAATCTAATGGTGTTTTCTTTTCTGAAATAAAATGTTACACCTTTATTATGTACATTTTTATAATGTTTACCCTACATTTTAAAGATGTCGCATTTTTAATGGTCAGAATAGAACATAAAATTACAACAGTGTAACACTTTTTTTCATGTACAGCTGTTTTTGTTTTTCTTTTTGTTAAAAAAGAAGAAGCAGGTAGCTCCCTGGTAATACTACGTTTCCACGGTACATGCTTCGCTCTCTATTCATGCTTCACACCCCAATCATGAGCGAAACAACTTGCTTCACCATACAAAATTTCAAGAGCGAATCAAGTAGATTCATATTGAATCTACTTGCGAAGCAAGAAAAATTGCACTCTTCTCTAACTTTTATCGCAAGTTTATCTGCATTAGCTGTAAAAATTTAATATTATTGTAAACAAAGAAAATTATTTTCTTTTTGCTGGAAGTAAAGAAAGTAAATACGTACGAATGTATGTTTTTTTCAAATAAGCTAACTAATTTCCACTCACTTTTTTTGTCCATTAAGAAAAATTATTTTCCACAAATTGTAAATTATGTTTTTTTTATTCTGTTTGTTTATTAAAAACAACTGTCAAATCGAATCTAGTTTATTAGTCATGTAAACAGCATGATTCATAAACATGATTCAGACAGCGAAGCAGGTAATTCATGTCGTCGTGGAAACATAGTATAAGATCGCTTGAAATAAGACAATGAATATCTCTCAAAAAGACCAATGACACCTTCCCGACTAATAAAAAATTCTTCTTAAACTATAAAAATTATATACATATATTGTCCTATGAAATTTTACATATGTACATCAACTTCATTAATTACGTTCTCTAAAAGCCTTTCACTCGTGGTTGTGGATTTCTTTCCATAATCATATAAAATATTTCATCAGCATCAGATGATGAAGATGAATCCAAAAAGTCATCCAAAATTTTTTCAGCACATAAAAACGTAGTAATATTTTCTATTTTGTATATTTTTTTTTTTGTTCTTAACACAAATACACAATCATAAACAAAACAAATGTCAGCTGTTTTATCGTGCGATTCTCCCCCTCTAAAAATATAGAGTGTGAAAGGAGCACCATTTTTTAAATTTATAGTGTAACATTTATAGAAAAGAACACGCTACACTTTAGCAGTGTTGATATTTTTCAGAAAAGAACACAAAAAAATTAAAAAAGGTGCGAAATGGGGAAAACGTGTAACATTTTTGCCAGAAAAGAAAACGCCATAAGGCTATTATGTTTGGTCCAACTCCTCGTTTTTTTCCTTGTGTTGAGTTTTTATTGAGTAATGTTCGACTGGAACTGGCTGATCATATAAAATGTCTCGGAATATACCTTGATAATAAACTTTCCTTTGATGCTCATATTGATGTTTTGCGCGGTAAGGTCTTTGGTATTTTGCGTAAGATTTATTCATCTAACTTGTATTTGCCACTACGTATTAGGTTCATGGCTTATTCATTATTGATGTCATTGATATTATATGGTATTGAGGTTTACTCTGGTACAGGTTCAACACGTTTAAAAAAGATTAGTAGTATTTAAAATTCTGTAGTGCGATTTGTTTATAATATTAAGCGTAGAGATCACATTTCCTATTCTGTTCAGTGTTTTCTTGGTTGTTCTTTTGTAGGCTTTATTAAGTATCGAAACATTACATTATTTCATAATATTATCAAATTTAGAAGGCCACTTCCATTGTACAGATCTTTCACTTTTTCACGATCCATTAGAAATCCTCAAATTTGTATACCCAGAATTTCATCTTCTTTCTTTGATAAATCTTTTGTTGCGAGAATTGCTAGATTGTGGAATATTCTACCTTATTCCTTGCGAATTTTTTCTCAATCTAATAATGTTTTTCGTTTAAAAATCATGGAATTCTTATCTACTACTCACTGATGACTTCTAATTTATGGATAGCTACATATAGTTTTCTTCAATCTTATAATGTCTTTTGTTTCAATTATCTTATTCTACTTATCGATGATTTATTTCAAACCTATGTATGCCTTTATATTGCCGCTGATGGGACCTTTTGTTGCGAGAATTGCTAGATTGTGGAATATTCTACCTTATTCCTTGCGAATTTTTTCTCAATCTAATAATGTTTTTCGTTTAAAAATCATGGAATTCTTATCTACTACTCACTGATGACTTCTAATTTATGGATAGCTACATATAGTTTTCTTCAATCTCATAATGTCTTTTGTTTCAATTATCTTATTCTACTTATCGATGATTTATTTCAAACCTATGTATGCCTTTATATTGCCGCTGATGGGACCTGTGTGGGTTTTTTATCCATTAGTTTACTACTTATATGTTATTACGGCTGGGGAGCCATAAAAAATTTTTTTCTTTTATATGCATAATTCATATTCTTATTTCAATTTATATTGAATTGTTATTAATTGTTTAAGATGATTCTTTTTTATTATCATTATGGAATTTACTATGTAATATTCTTATTCTGGCCATCTAGGCTTAATATTACGAAATGAATAAATAAATATGTAAATAAAATAAAAATAAATAAATAATTAATTTCTGATTCTGCTAGTGTGCGGCTTGCATAGCAGATTGGTTTGACGTTTGTGACAGGATGGCTCCTATCTCGAAATTGCTTGCATCTGTTAAAGTATGCAAATGGCTTAGAGAAGTCTGGATATTGTAAGATTGGGTCATTAGTTAGGAAACTTTTGCATATTTTGAATGTTTTTTATACTTATCGTCAATTACTATGGTTTTATCTTTTTTTGGTAATATCTTAGTAGGCCTAAAAATGATTTTATTTCTTTCTGTGTTGAGGGGATTAGAAAATTTTTAATGGCTGATATTTTTTCAGAATTTGGTTTTCCGCATTCGGTAGTCACGATGTGACCTGAAAATGCGCATTCTTTATTTAGGAATTCCGATTCATTCAATTGCGCTTTGAGATTGGCTTCTCTGAGTGCTTTTTTTAAATTTTCAACATGTTCTTGGAGTGAAGTGGAATAGATAATAATATCATCCAAATACACTAAGCATACAGTTTCTATTAATTATATAAGAATGCAAACCATCACTCTTTGAAATGTAGATGGAGCGTTTTTAAACCCAAACGGTGTTCTTACAAATTTGTAGTGTCCTCATTCTACTGTGAAGGCGGTTTTGGAAACATTAATGTAGTAAAGTACAGGCATTTACCTATTTTGTCTAATATTTCATTTATATTTGGTATTGGGTACTTATCTGAAACTTATACCATCCACCACCATAAGTGCTGAATGTATAACACTGAGAAATATTTATCTGAGACCCAACAAAGTATATATATTATTGATCCTTATGGAATTCTAAGACGATAGAGCTATGTCCGTCTGTCTGTGTAAGACACTCTCACGTCCAAACCACACAACCAAAATCAACAGAGTTTACAAAAAACCGTTTATAATTCTTCTAAACAGTTTGGTATTGACAATCAGCAAAATCGGTATAGTAGAACCAGAGTTATGGACCACAATGTGAGACAACCTCCACAAATATTTGATATTATTAAACATTTTTTTTGCAATTTTTTGAAAATCAAAATAAATAACCGTTATTTTAAATTTTTTTCAAAAAGTATTTATTTATTCATTAATAACTATCTAATCCCCCTCAGATATAATACACTTATGCCAGTGTTTTTTTCAATCCTCAAAACACTTCTGAAACGCGCTTTTTGGTATCGCCAACAGCTCCTGTTTCGATTTTTCTTTTATCTAATCAATCGTAGCAAAACGCTTTCCTTTCATCGGTGTCTTCAGTTTTGGGAAGAGCAAAAAGTCAACGGGGGACAAGTTCGGTGAATACGGTGGTTGAGGCATGATAACGGTATTGTTTTTGGCCAAAAACTCACGCACAATCATCGATGTGTGAGCTGGTGCGTTATCATGGTGCAAAATCCATGATTGATTTTTCCACAATTCTGTGCGTTTCTGACGAATTCCTTGGCGTAAACGGCGCATAACTTCCAGGTAGTAATCCTTATTGACCGTACGACCTTGTGGCAAGAATTCATGATGCACCACGCCATTGCAGTCAAAGAAAACAGTGAGCAAAACCTTCACATTTGACCGAATTTGACGTGCTTTTTTGGGTCTTCTGGACGTTTCTATTGGGATGATTGGACCTTGGTTTCAATGTCATAGCCATACACCCATACATGATTCGTCACCAGTTATGACCTTTTTGAGGAAATCTGGATCGTCGTTGACGATGTTCAGCTCTTGAGCGATGTCCATGCGACGTTGTTTTTGCGCAAAATTTATCAATTTTGGAATAATCTTCGTTGCCGCACGTTTCATGCCTAAAACATCCATAAAAATTGCTTGGCATGAGCCGAACAATATGCGATTACGATATCATCAGCAACGTCTCTGATAGTGATTCAACGATTTCCAAAATCATTTTCTTCACTGCTTCAATGTTTTCATCGGTTGTTGACCTGCTCGGGCGACCAGGACCAGCATCGTCATTGACATCTTCTCGGCCTTCCTTAAACCGGTTATACCACAATTGAACTTGTGTTCTGCTCATAGTAGACTCGCAAACGCCCCAGTCAACATATTAAATGTCCTTGCGCATTTAATTTAATTTTTTACACAAAACTTAATACAGTTTCTTTGATCCATTTTTTCGAATAGTAAAAAATCGAAAAGCACACCAAAACACGACTAACCTTTTTATCTGTCAAAAAAACTAACAATCCAAAATGGCTGATATTACCAACATACATATATAACTGACATGTGTAATAACATAACAAAAAAAATACGAAAATTGAACATACATATGTACGAAATTTGATAATACTGGTTATTTTTGATCAGAACTCTCATATTGCAGATTTTGGCACGAAACGATATTTTTATGATAAAAGAAGAAAGTGTGAGGAAAATAGTAAGAATCGGTTAATTATTTTTTATAGCCCCCATACAAATATCATCCTGAAATATGGTTTAATGATAAATAAATGCCTATAAAATTGGTATATTAATACAAAATTCGCCAAAAATAAATGTCATGTAAAAAGAAATCGCAAAACGAAATTTTGTTATGTTTGGTCCATGTTTGACAATAGACCCCATATAAAATTCACTTATACAGCTTAAAATTCTACAAAAATAATTCTTATATATATGTATATAAATTGTTGTACTAAATTGTATGATGGTCGGTCCATAATTGGTCATAGCTCCCATATCAGGACCACATCCGAAAAAGTCATTTATCTATATATTTATCTTATATATATCGGTATTGACTCAAAATTTTACACATATCATTTACATATACACAAAAATCATACTACAAAAATTTGTGTATTTCGGTCCTTATTTGACCATATTCGCCATATGAGCATTTACATTCGAGTATGTATCAAAATTAAACTGCTGGATTTTGAAAATATCGGTCCAAATTTGACTATTATTATATTGAAATTCAACGTGGGATATCCTCATACAATGTATTAAATTCTGTGTTCCGAAATTTAAAAAGATCAGCCCATGATTTGTTATAGCTGTCATATAAGGATAATTTCCGAAAAACAAGTTAACCCTCAATAATGTCTAATAAATATCGATATTGAATCAACATTTTAAATAGATAAGAAAGTGTAATCCAGAAATCATAATAATATCGATTTTATGCCAATTATGCTACTGAATTTTGTAACTATCAGCAAATAACCTCAGAACACCATCTACATGAGGAAACGAAGGTTCTACCCGTAAAGGAACATAATGTCATGCTGACAAAACAGTTCCTCCTGGGATGTCATCGGAGGAATCACCCATGCTTTAACATCACACAGCTGGAGGAGTCTCCCCCGAGGCATGTCAGGAAGGACCTTCGAATAAACGAGCAAAACATACGAAGATATACACAGGATCCACTAGATCAAAACTCGTATGTAGCAGCTTTGAACGACATTCACAGAGATGCCATCCATACCACGGTCGCAGGATACCGCATGAATGTTGTACTTGGAGGCCGCCCACCGCCCATTGCAGATACCGAACAACAACTGCCACGAAATACAAGAGTAGTTCTGGCACAACTGAGATCGGGATGGAGCAATAGACTTAACGCCTTTTGGTCCCGCATAGACCGTGCCGTCCCCATCCTATGCCCTGCATGTGGCCAGGGTCCTCACGATACCAACCACATCTTTAATTGCCCAGCCAACCACACTTCACTTTGTCCAATGGATTTATGGACCAATCCAGTAGAAGTTGCCCAGTTTCTTGGTCTGGACCTTACTGCAGAACCCCCGGATTAAAGAATTAAGAATGAATTAGTTCTAGCTGTTACAACAACAACAACAACAACTATCAGCCAATATTTGGCAATAGCTCCCAAATTAAGTCCACTGCCAAGTATAATAACCAACTCTTATAAATATCGTTATTGAGATGAATTTGAACCAAATTACATTACTGGATACTGGATTTAGAATCTATTACTCCATAATTGGTCCGTTGCTGCAATGCCACCCATATATCTCTTGTAAATAAATTAAAATAAAAGAAGTCTTACCTTTTTATACCCTGTTACTTAACTTGTGGTGAATATGGAAAGAGGTTTTTTTAATTTTATAAATTGTCAAATTACACTCAAGATTGTTATGAATATCAGACAAACTCTGTAAATTATGGTGAGAATTGGCTATTACATCAATTATAAGTGGTCAAAATTAAATTAAATTTCTAAACATTTGAAATGTTCGTAAAATTGCCTTTCAAACAATGTATAAAATGCTAAGTTATTAGTTGAAAAAAGCACTGAATAAGGATATTCTAGTCCTATAACCAGTGTAGTTTTTACATTTCTCATTATATTTAGGTGAAGGAATTTAAGATTCGGTACAGCCGAATTTTTGCACAAATAAACTACATATTATTTTTTTATTTATTAATATTTCCAATTTCAATTGCTTATGCGCCCTTTACTAAATTTTTTTTAATAAAGTAAAACTTAAGTTTATCTACATACATTTGAAGTTAATAAGTTATCTCATCTTAAGGGTCGATTACGGATGGCAACCGAACTTCAGTGGAGTTGACAGTTGCCAAAAACATATTACAGATGGCAACTGACAACTGTTGTTGTTATTAACTTCTGTTGCCGAACATGGCAACCGATAATTTGTGGTTGCTTTGATTCTTATTTCAAGTGGTAAATTTTAAATGATAGTTATTTTGTTGTTAAACTATTTATATTTTTAAAATATAAATGTTTGTTTTTTACTTGAAAATTCTAAAAACAGATTAAACACGAAAGTTGCCTTACATAATAACAACTTGCATGTCAGTTGCGTTGCCTATTGGCAACCCAACTCCAGTTTGGTTGCTATACATAATCAACCAATTATTGTTTTCTTACTAAAACCAGAAAAATAATATCCTGTAATGAAAAAATTGTTTATCATCTTCGAAAAGAATTTTGTTAAGAGCATACAATAAAAATTAAAATTCTTCTGAACTTTGAAATAAAAGTATTGTTTAATTTATACAATTTTATTTAATGTGTTTTTATTGTATATGCTCTTCAGCATTAATGCATAAAGTATTATTTAGTATAAAGACTTAAAAATAATACATAAGAATAAAAAAAACTAAACTGAATTTATTTATCATATGTATTAATGATCATCTGGGAATTAGGTTTATTATGATGTATTAACTAACGACTATGAGATTTTAATAACAAGCCAATAATTTGCCAATTAATACTATGTATTGTAATGTATGTAGATAATCGAAGCAACAAGTTTTAAGATGAAAAGAAAAAAATAATAAATTTATAACAAGCTCATTAAAATGTATATCATTCGTATTTAAGAAGGCAATTTGTGTATGGATAAAATATGACATTTCGGCAATATAAAATGAACTATAATGTATGTATGTATGTATATTAATAATTATTTAGTTAACATAGTTTAATATTTGTATGTTTTAAAAACTTACAAACTAAAAAGAGATATGCATATAAAAGAGAAAAAACAATTTCCTTAACTAAATAAATGTTTTAGGATTTTTCTTGAGGAACGACGTTTTTTATGAATTTGTTTATATCGTTGTTCTCAAGTTCATGGGACAAATAATAAATTTTGAATTTCATGTAAATAAGCAAGGAAATCATAATTGGCACTCAAGATATATTTGTATATTGGAGTAATTGGAAAATAATAATATTATTGTATATATAAACGATGGGAGATGAATTTCTTATTTATTCAATTCAATTATTTTTGAAAAATAAATACTAATTTCAATATTTAATACATTTTCATAGTTTTCTTTCGTTTAACTGAGCAGTACTAATTGTGTTTAATGACACCATCTTTGTAATATTCCTGATTTTTTTTAAAGGCAGGAACTTTAACAATCTTTTCTTTAATTATCAATTTTCATATCTATAACAATTTCAAAAATATTTTATAAATTCTGTATTTGAGCAGAATATAATCTACAATACACAAAATTTATAATTTTTATATTGTAAAAGTAACGGTTTTTTCTTTTTGTTCTTTAATAAATGCGACATACAAAAAATACAGTCGAAATTATTATTTTGCCAAAGTTAGTATGATTAATAATTGATTGACCGATTGAGTATCAGTTTAACGTTATATAATTACGAAATTAGTAATAATGTAAATGGACAAAAACTGAGTTTTTTTACTCAGTACACTTTTATAGTACACACTTAAAGTTAAAATATGGGGGGGGGGGGTGAAGTGTAGAGGTTTTTTAGACATATTAACATATTTAAAAAGTTAAATAAGAGTATGAGATAAAAAGAGAGCATTTTAGAGTAGTTTCTTCTGGGAAAAGAAATATTGAAATAATATTTAATTTTATTTATCAGTTTTTATAAAACTCGATGGTCTTGGAAGTCCACTACGATTTTTATTTGAAGGAGGTCTAAGGCCAGACGGTTTTGGAATACCTGTAGAACCGATTGTGATTTTTGTAAGTGCCGCAGTGGCATTTGAAGTGCTCTTGCTAGAGGTTCCAGATGTTTTAACAACCGTAGTTTTGTTAAGACTTTGAGCGCTACCTCTTGAAGATGCTGACGACATACTCTAGAAATATACAATAATAATTAGGAAATACATATTAACTTATAAAAAAGGTAAAAAGTACAGCATACATCTGTAGGAGAGTGTCTTCCTGCATCACAATCAACATCTGAAGTTGCTGGTTGCACTCCTTTTGCTGTAACAGTGAGACTATAGTAACCCGAAGACGGTCTTACCAAACCGGCACGTTTTGCTGCTAGACCACCTTGCATTGCCGCTCCAGGAGCTCGTATGCCAGATACAAGTTTCGGAACTTTAAATACTGATTCCTCAGATTTCTAAAACCATAAAAAAGTTATGTATATACATACAAATGTATGTTAACTGTAATTTAAAAGTAATTAAAATTTATAATATTAACCTGTTGCATGATTGGCGTTTGATTGTTGCTGGGATTTAACAAACAAGAATTTCGATTTAGATTTGTTTTAGCCTAAACGAAGTATTTAAAAATTACATGAGATAAATGTACAATATAATTATTATTTACCAATTTTTCGGTTGAAATTCCAGTAGCACTTGGTTTCTTAAGTCCAAAAGTTTTAGGTATTGCTAGTCCTCCAACTACCCCGACGGTATTGTTGGAAGCTGAGGCATATGTGTGATGGTTGGATAAGTTATGAAATGATTTTGATTTGATACCCATGGGACTTTTAAGTTCCCCAGCTTGTTTTTCAATAGGTCCACCAATTTGAGTTTGATTCAATGAGACATTGGCCGCACTTGATCTCTTTGAGATACCAACATTCAATGCAGATGTTGTTGCATTTAGATTTGTTTGTCGTGGAATAGATTTCTCCAGTTCATCAGCCGATGTTGCTTTGCTAACTGCGGAAAACTTTGTCAGTCCGCTTAGATAACGTGGTCGAGATAATGAACGTGGCTTAGAGGATGCTACATCCGGTGCTACAGAAGAGGTAGTAGGAACGGGTGCAACCTCCGGCAGGTTTAGAATATTTAATTGTTGTTTATCTTTTGGTTTCTTGTAAGTTAAGAAGTTAGGATTTATTTTCGATGTTGATTTATTCGCAGTATTCATCTCCATTTCTGATTTATTGTTATTAAAAACAGGGGAAACTGTCTGATCACGTCTGGAAAACCTTTGATTCAACTGTTCGGAATCTTCTGCACTTTCAACGTTTACTTCAATAGCATAGTCATCAATACAAGGCACATTTAATTCCGATCCCGAAAGACCATCTCCACCGCCGGCGTCACAATTGCGGTTTTTATTTATTTTAATAGTTTTAAATCGATCACGATCCCGTTCTCGTTTTTCGGCTAGTCTATATTGGCCAGTTGGTGACGATTCTTTGGCGTTATCCGAGATTTGGTTAGACAAATTATATTGTTCTTCTGCTGTCGACTCAGTCTTTTCTTTCACCATTTCCAGTGGATTTTGCCCACTTAATTGTTCAGTCTCATTTGTTATATTCGGCCGTATGTCACCTATAATATCGTCTTCCTTGTGTACGGTAAACGATGATCCCAAAGGTACTTTAGTTCCATAGATGGAGGTTGATGATAACGTGGACATATTGAAGTCATCATACAAACGACTTCGCCGACTTAAGAGACGTTCACCTCCAGTACTTGCATTGCTTACTGACGAAAGACTAAGACCATTTGAAATTTTTGAATCCGTTATACTACTAGTCGTAGTAGAATCTTTAAGGGGACTTCTTACCACATCAGACGATGTTTCACTTAAAGCATGGGGAGATTCCACCAAATGCTCTTTCGACTTCTTAAATTCATCTTTGTCTTGTGTTACAATATCCATGGTCATATTAAGGTAATCTTTGGAAGAGTGATCTTCTTCCCCCAATATGTCGGCAGATACTCTCATCATATCACGCATATCTTTAGCTTCACGCGATATTTCTCTGTGCTGCGATTTATCCCTATTTGGGCCATAGTTAAAACGCCTCTTAATTGAGTCCAATGACTTTTTCATTTTCAGTTGCTCAGCGTTCAACTCTACTCTAATAAATTCATCCAACATGTGATCGAATTCTTCTTCGTTGTTATTCGATGCCAGTAAATTAGCTTCTGCTTGGGCTAAATCCATTACGTTCTTCATTTCGAGCGAAGCTGGGCTCGGCTGTTCTAAACGTTTGAAAGTCTTATCGAATGTAGGATTTTCAATGTTTTCTATCATCTCAACAGTGGTGAGTGCAAATGTGTTCGTATTGACGATGTTGTCAGTCTTGTTTAATCGTTGTTGATCATTTTCAAATGTCTCATTAAGCACTCTTGTGGCATTATGTGGAGCATTGGTGGGTGTTTCCACAATCGGCGATATATTAACATCACAAACCATTTTGAGAATTGGTGTGTATTGATGTTTATTGTAGCGTACACTCGATGAATAAGGGGTAGACTCGTAATACTTCATTGCTAAAATGTTCTTTTCATCACCCTCTGGTGTTTCACAGCGTGTATCTGGAGTAATATTCTGACAGTCGAATGTTGAGTTTCCAGCATTAACCTTTGGTGTGCCACTTTCACCACCTCCATCACCCGTCGATAAGCATATGGTTTCATCTAAAACTGAAGCAGGCTTGGATGTATTCTCATTTGCAGAATTTTGTGTTTTTCCAAAGTTTTGAGTCACACTAAGAGCTTGTTCCGAAGATATGCTAGCGTACATACTGTTCTCAACCAAATTATAAGTAATATCACCAATCATTTCGTCTGTCAGAACCATGGTTCGCTGAAGAGCACTCGGAATTTTTTTATCACCACTATTATTCCCTGATGTTTTTAATACACGACATGCGGCCAATTCTAATTGCACTCCACCATTGAATGTTCGATCCGTGTTGCTGTTAATGATTTCTACTGTACGATTATTAGCTTCAACGCTTTCTGTGGAGTTATCCATTGTACTACAACCAGAAGCCGTTTTACTAAGCGTCAGTGAAATGTCATCGATTTGTCCAATATGTGAGTCTTTTATTAAAGTTCCATCACTCGACATAGTCAGTGATTCAAGAGCCTTTCGATCTCTAATCATATCACTTAGACTATAACCTTCACTTGATACTTTACTAGTTAGATTAAAATTACTAAATCCAACCGTATCTGGACCACCAAAATCCATGCTATTGGTAGACTGTAAAAAATTTATATTCGAAAAATCTGCCGAAGTTATTAGAGAATTGTTCATACGGTCCATTGATGCGTCCATGGATGAAAACGGTGGTGGTGATGTGTCTTGTAAATATGATTTATGCATATTTGTGACCAAACCACCAATTTCCAGATTAAGCATCGGATTATCAGCTTGTGAATTTATAACTTGTTGCTGGTATTGTTTATTTGGCTGATATTGCGAAGCATTCGTAGAATTTGTCTATGGAGAACAAAATATTAACATTATTACATTTAGAGCGATAAAGAATAAAGCATTTCTATATAATTTGGTGATTCTTTTTTTACTAGCTTTGTAATTCTAACACACACAAATCACATTATTATAAATTTAAAAATTATGATTTCTTTAACAATTAATATGTAACTGAAATATACAAACATCTAAAAAGCAGCCTTTATGTATACAATTTAATATAGTAAATACTTTGTTAAGACTGATGTTAAAAAGATAAATCTCTCACATCTTTGAACGTGACTCATAATTTCCTGATGTTTGTGTGTATGATTTGTCAATTGCGTCAATAACCAGTCAACATACACAAACAGTCGCGGGTAGAATTGGCACCACAAATTTCAAATTAAATAAAAATATTGTTCGTTAGCTTAGTGTGCAAGTCCGTTTTTATACATTTTTAGTGGACTTAACACATTTTCTTATAACACTCTTCCTGTGTTTTTATTGTTATTTATTTGATTTGAAGTACCTATTGTCAATAAAATTTCTCTCCTAAAGTTACGTATCCTACATATGATATAAGTAGTCGGTATAATAATAAATTTCAATTAGTATTACATTTTATATACAAATTTAAATTTTTATAATAACTAGACTTAGTACGTTAAGTCACTAAGCAAACGATTTATTTTATTTTTGATAATACTGGTTTTAAAATTACGATGTTTCAAAGCAATTTCTACGCTGAGAAAAATCTATGCGAAAATTAGCGTCGAAAATAGGTTTTTAATGTCACACAACTACCTTTTAATTATTATTACGAAATTGTTTTTTACAACGATACAATGAAACCTATGTATATAATCTACGTTTTCTGCTCTTATTGACATTTTAAAAAATGCTACGAACTTATAGCTATTTGGGAACATTTGGTAGTGCATCACAAAAAATTTAGATTAGGTGCGATTAATTGACTTTAAAATCAAAATGGTTGATCGAAAGATTTTTTTTTTTTGGAAAATTTTCGCATATAAATGTAGAAACACAATAAGTACGGACCGAAAATATCCCTACACTTTAGATTTAAATATAAGCAAATGCAACTCAGTTTAAAAATATTTATTTTAAACTTACGTAGATGTAAGCTTAAAATTTCCTTACTGCTCATAAATAATGGATAAATTATATACATATAATAAATTTAACTAAACATTATTTGTAACAAATTTTTGTTTATTTTTAATTATGTTTATTGAAGACGAAGCAACACTATTTGGAAAATATTCCGATATTTTTAAGATTACATCATTTGTAAACGCTTTCTACCGAATCTAATTGAAAACTACAAATTTATTTTGTAGAAATCTGTGATAGAAAAATTTGTTATTACTATTATTTAGCACTTAAGATTATCAAATAACTGTAAAAAGGAGCTATTTAATAAATTTTGAGAATATTTTATATATGTTACATGTTATCTATTATTATGACTTTTTCATTAATTAAAATTTCACTTTTCTATTTTAGAGTTTCTTCTGCCCTAAATATACATACATACATATGTAATGATAGTTATTCGTTCATTGTTGTATTTTCACAAAACCAGTCGAGGTGTTCAATTCTAGAGAGCTGTAAAATATTGTTACGTTTTTACCTTTTAAAAACGGTGGTTTATTTCCTTTTAATAAACCGGATTCCTTTGAATTGCAAAATAAAAGAGTCAAGTAGTTTGAAGAAAATATAACGAGTCTTTATTTAAATGTAAACAAAAATAATTAAACATTAACACTGTCTTTTTACACACTTATATTACGGTTTAAGAACACACTTAAAGTTTTAGAACACTTTGATGTTTACACAACAATGACTCACAATAAACTGATTTACTTGATTGGCCCTGTTAGTCTATTTATACAGCAAACATAATCTCTGGAAGGTTCGGGGCTAAGATACTAGAATGTTCATGACTGCAATTCTAGAATGTTCGTGTCTAGAATATTCAGCCAGTCTTTAAAACTTAATGTTGTCATATTGCTCAGCTATGTTCTTAACAGGGTGTTCTCAAAATGTTTATAAATTAAAACTTCTACAAATGCTAAACAAGTTGTATGTCGATGAACACGCCATCTGTTGATAAAGATGTTGTATGTTAATAAACATGCTGTATGTTTATACCGACCGTTAAATTTAAATAAAATTTCGTAACAATATATATGACGAATAATGGAAATAAAGTCGAATAATTCAGCTTTACTACTTTTAATATGTATACATATGTATATTTAAAATTTTTTGTTCAATATTATATGTATTTGTTTAAGACAACCGATTTGCATTGTCACTATTATTTAGATCGCAGATGTACTACACATACATGTGAATGTAAGTTTTCAAATACATGTATGTATGTATGTATGTATGTATATATGTATATTCATCATTAATATAAACAAAAACTCATGTTTGCTGATTTATTGTATTCAAGGTCGAACAATGTTTTAACGGTCAATTCGTTTGAGGAAATTAAATATTGTTAAAAACTAGGTATTTGGGTGTTTTTAAAAATGATATTATGAAACTAACGACTCTAAATACAAACATCTGGGGGGAAAAAGACAATATTTATTTATTTATTTATTGATTGATTCCATTTCCTGTACAACAAGACTGAGTCTTATACTTATAGCACAGGAACGTATTACGTTACAAAACAAACTTGATGCAAGTAAATATAACAATAATTGAGATAAAGTTAAAGTTAAAAAAAAAAAAAAGAAATTATAAATTAAAATAAAAATAAAAATTATAAATTATTATTTAAAAAAATTGAATAAAAATAATAAATTATTATTTAAAAAAATTGAATAAAAATTATAAATTATTATTAAAAAAAAAAAAAATTAATAAAAATTATAAATTATTATTTAAAAAAAAAAAAATTAATAAAAATTATAAATTATTATTTAGAAAAATTTTTTTTTTTTTTTTTTTTTTTTTGCATATTCTTTTTTATTGTATCTTCATTTTAAATGAACTAACAATAGGTATTCAAATCTTAAAACTAAAGTTAATTAAGATAAGACCAGCCAATGCTAGGCAAAATCTAGTTTTCAAATTCGATAGGATATAATGAGCAACTTGTATTTATTCATCTGAGAGCGGTGGTGTCCCTCCTTCTCAAACGGCTATGACCGGGATGTTGTAAGATGTCTCGAGCGAGGGGATTTGGATGAGTTTCCAGCTTACCCAAATAAAGGGCCACGTGTTTAGTTATTTCCCATTTGACAAGTGGAACATCAAGATCGTTGTGTATGTTGTTGTTTTTAATATACCAAGGAGCGGTAGTTATCATTCGTAGAATTTTGTTTTGACGGCGTTGAATTTTCTCAATATTGGAGTTGGAGGCAGTGCCCCATAACTGGATACCATAGCACCAAATTGGCTTTAAGATTGAGTTGTAGAGTAGAAGCTTACAATCGAGCCGAAGGACGGAGTTTCTGCCGATGAGCCAATGAATTTGGGCTGCTTTCAGTTTCATTTGAGTCAGCTTAGCATCTATATGTGGTTTCCATGTGAGGCGACGGTCCAGATGAATACCAAGATATTTCACGTGTGAGTTTTGAGGCACTATATGGTCATTAATACGAATAGGGGGACATGATTCCCTACGTAGAGTAAATGTTACGTGGGTGCATTTCTGTTCATTTATTTTTATTCCCCATTGTCTTGCCCATTTCTCCACTTGCGTTACGTGGTGCTGTAATTGAATCGAGGCATCTTTTGGATCTTTGTGAGTACTGAGAAATGCCGTATCATCAGCAAATGTTGACGTGTGAATTTCATTGTTTGTTGGCATGTCTGCTGTGTACAGCAAGTATAGAATTGGTCCTAAGATACTACCTTGAGGGACGCCAGCACCTATAGGTTGAGGACGGCTTAAATAATCACCTTCTTTAATCATAAACTGACGGTCAATTAAGTATTTCCATAGTAGGTGTTGAAGATTCACCGGCAAGTTCTGCTTTAATTTAGATATCAGGCCTTCATGCCATACTTTGTCGAAAGCTTGAGAGACGTCAATAAAGAGTGCCGAACAGTATCTCTTTTCCTCAAAGGTTTTTCTTATGACTTGTACCAATCTATGTGTTTGTTCTATTGTACTGTGTTGACGTCTGAAGCCAAACTGGTGATTGGGAATGCAGTTGTTTTCATTCAAAATCGGAGTCAGCTTGGTTATAAGCAATTTCTCGAATAATTTGGACATAGTTGGTAATAGACTTATTGGCCTATACGAATCAACTTTGCAAGGATCTTTTCCCGGCTTAGGAATCATCTTTACTAGTGCAATTTTCCAAACCGGAGGGTAGTACTCAAGCCGTAAGATGGCATTAAAAAGAAAGAGGATTAATCTTTTTGCAATGCGAGGCAGCTCAAAAATCATTTTATTGCTGATTTTATCAAACCCAGGTGCTTTTTTAACATTTAAATTATCAATAGCCTCAACAACCTCCAGATATTGAAATCTTATTTGTACAGGTGGTCTGGCAACAACAGGCGGTAGTTCGCTAATGTCAGTATCCGTATTGGGAGTGAATACATTTTTTAAATGACTTACGAAAAGGTTGCCTTTTTCTTCGTTATTTCGTGCCCAAGATACGTTCAAAGTACGCAGTGGAGGTTTTGCGATTACGGGTTTTCTCAGATTTCGGACTGCACGCCATAATGAATAATTTGACTGGGAAGTTGCGTCTAGACCTTCCAGATGTTGTTTGAGAGACGCTGCTTTTTGCGCTTCTAGCAAGATCCTAAGGTTTTTGGTACATTCTCTCAACCTAGTTTTAAGTTGGGGCGATCTGTGTTGTTGCCACTCTCTTCGGACTCTCCTTTTTTCAGACAATAGTTGCTCAACATCTGCAGAAAAAACTCTGTTGTACCTATTCGGGCGGTAAGTGGAAGAAGCATGTTCTGCGGCTTTCTCGACATGTTCATTAAGACTTTTTATACAGGCATCGATGTCTTCAGCAGTTTTTAACGGGAGTTTCTCTGTGCAGTGAGTGCTGATGTATTTTTTGTATTTTAACTAATTCAGACGTTTGACAAGAAGTAAGGCATCAGTTACGCTTTGCTGAGGACTTCTGATGGTGATTACAGTGGGTGAGTGATCTGAAGAAAGATCCAGTGAAGCCTCGACTTCAATGAGTTCCGGGGATACCCCTTTCGCCACGCCGAAATCGATAACGTCAGGAATTTTTTGCTGGTCAGTTGGCCAATAAGTTGGTTGACCAGTTGAAATCACATTCAGTCCCATTTCAGACAGGGAGTCGTACAAGATACGACCTTTAGGGCTAACGAGTCGTGAGCCCCAGAATGTATGCTTAGCATTGTAGTCGCCAGCCGCTATGAAACGGCTACCTAGTGATTTGTAAAAATCTCTATACTGATCTTTTGTTATTGAAAATCTGGGCGGACAGTAAACTGACGAAATCACGAGGTTTTGACAAAAGTTCTCAATACAGATGTTTGTTGCTTGAAGGTAGCACTCTGAAAGACCACCTAATGAATGGTGTTTGATTCGCGATTTGACCAATATTGCCGAGCCACCACATGATCTATCTCTGGGGTCCTTGGTGTCGTAGAATGTATAACCACTTATTTTAAAAATGCTTCTCGACGTCATATGAGTCTCGGAAATCAGCATTACATCAATTTTCTTATTAAAAAGAAAATATTCAAGTTCATTTTTGTGTTGGCGTATGCCGTTTGCGTTCCAGAAACATATTTTGAGACAGTTCATGGTCTATTAAGTATGGCCTGCAGTAGCGTGGACTGCATTTTTTGCATCTCCTGCATCATACTTGTCATGCTTGTCATGAAATGATTCATGGATTGCGCCAGATTCTCCATTATACCTTCAAGACGGCTAAAATTATGGCTGTTTGTATCATTTATTGGTGATTCATTTTGCACTGTTGGTTGGTTAGATCTTAGCACGTTGGCATATGAAAATTGGCTAGTGGATGCTTGTGCTACGGGGGGAATAATTGTAATAGGTACTTTTGTCGTCTGAGTAGGGGTAGAAGCGGGTTTGTTGATCAAAGAGCGTTTAACGACCCCGAAAACAGGGCAACCCCTGTAGTTGGCAGTGTGGTTTCCACCGCAATTGCTGCATCTTTTTACCCTGGAATCATCCTTAGGTTTATCGCACTTTGAGGTGTCATGAAGATCCCCACAAACAACACAAACAGTAGGCAACTTACAATAAGATTTAGTGTGACTATATTCTTGGCAGTTCGAACACTGTACTGGGCCAGATCGCTTATAAGGTTCTTCCACTGTAACTCTTCGGTGCATTATGAATTTCAAGTCATATATAGGATGTGTTTCATTTTTCTTCAGCTTAACATCACCAGGTTCTAACTCCACTCTAAATAATGGTTGAGGGATCCTATCTCTGTTTCTTATATTTGATACGGCCTTGATTTTAAAGCCTTTGTCGGCCAAACTGCTCTTAATCTCCTCAGGATCAACAAAAGAATCAATTCCCTTAATTACGACTTGTAGACCTTTTGCGCTTTTAAGTTGATACGTGTAAAAATTCTTTTTGCGTTTTTCAAATTCCGAAACTATTCTCCGATAGTCGTTTTCATTATTAACCTGAATCTTTGTTTCATTAATATTGCCACGCTTAATTGGAGTCACATAAAAAGAATTTTCACCAATTAATGAAACTAATATTTTTATAAGTTCGTTTGAATTTTTTTCTCTTAAATATATTGGAGGTGGTTTTACTGGCTTATTCACAGCGTTAGGGACATCATTTTTCTCTTGGAGGATGGCAAAACGATTTTGCGAGCGTGGCTCTTCAGCATTCTTTGATAATTTTGCGGCTGGTGTAATTTCGGCAGATTTTGGGCTTCTGCCTCTCTTCGATACTGTAATATAACGGTCCATTCCTACCTGTGTTTTTTGTTTTTCTTCAACAGCAACTATAGGAGCGGTCTTATTTGTAGGACTTAATGTGCCTTTTGCAGCTGTTGACGTCTCTCCAATATTTGATAACGAGGACCGTGAAGAAGACGGTCCTTCAGTGATTTTTCTATTTAAATTAAATATGCTTTGGGCTAAGTTTGTGCCCTGTTCAACACATTTATTCAAGTTTGGTGCACTTGCACTTAAATTCAGATTTGTGCTTATTTTTGGTTTCACAGTTAAGTAGTTTTTATTAAATTCGGGATTTTTAATGTTCTCATTACTAACACTTGCCGAGCTCAACACGAAATAAGCATTTCGGCTCTGGGGCCCACTCGCACTGTTAGAATTGCTACTCATTCACTGTCTCACTGTATTTAATTTTGTAGTTTTCAAATAATTAAAAATAAATTATTACAATTTATTAATTTTTTATTGCACCTAGTGCAATTATTTGACTTTGTAAAGTTTTTCACCTATTACGAGTTTTTTTTCCACTTTTTTATTTAATTTAACTTTTTATACTTTTTCACCTATTACGATTTTTTCACCGAAAATTCAGCCGCACTAAAAGTAACACGTCCGAACTGTTCGATGTATCAAGCAGAAAAATTGAATAAAAATTATAAATTATTATTTAAAAAAATTGAATAAAAATTATAAATTATTATTTAAAAAAATTGAATAAAAATTTTTTGAAACTATTAGCATTGCTGTTTAGTTGTTGACTTTGTGGAAGATACAAGTAAATTATGTCGAGGTATTACAATATTTCGGTTTCGTGGGGGATTGAAAAAAACGTATTTTATCGAATATATATTTAGGTGTTTGAAAGTTGATTATTTTATGTAAAAAAATAAGAGTGCGAATTTTTAGCAAACTTTCAAAGGATACTCCATAAAGATTATTGGCAACAGAGGAAACATGATCAGACCGTCTTAATCCATACACATATCTTATTATGTTATTGAACAAGACATTCAATTTTCTCATACCAACTGAGTCACAGCTTCTAAATATTTCACACCCATAGATCAGGGAAGGAATCAAGTATGATTTAGCAAGTAAGGCCCTTATTCTTAAGGGTGTGAAATATTGTGTGGACCAGAGAGCACGTAACTTTGCATAATTTTGACCAACCAGCAAATTTACATGATCAGTCCAGGTCAAATTACCATTGAAAATGATACCAAGATTTTTTGCTTTATTAACAATTTCAATTTTCTCGCCATTTAAAACAATATCCTCAGATATGGAGGGAATTAAGCTTTTTTTACATATTACAATGCATTTAGATTTATGAGGATTCAAACAGAGACCGTTTGCACTAGCCCAAAGGTAAATTCTATTTAAGTCGTCATTTAGGTAGGAAATCCCCAACGCTATATTTTGAACTGGGCTACTTAAAGTGAGCTGCACATCATCGGCGTATAAGTGGATGTTACATTTAGTGAGTTGATTTGGTAAATCATTTACATAAAAGGAAAATAAAAGTGGACCTAGAATATAGAACCCTGAGGCACTCCCCTAGTCAGAGATAGGCTATCCGACTGTACATTGTTCACAAACACCGATTGTGTGCGTTCTGAAAGATAAGACAGTATAAGTTTGGTTGACGTGCTCGTAAATCTAAAAAAGTGTTTAAGTTTTCGGATGAGTATGCATGATCTACCGTATCGAAAGCCTTAGAATGGTCTAGAAGTACCAAAAAATTAATATTTCCATTTTCTAATCCTTGCCGTATATTTTCACTAACTTCCACAAGAGCCGTTACGCAGCTATGACTCTGACGAAAACCAGATTGCTTGTTGGATAGTAAATTATGAGTATTAATATATGTAATCATTTGTTTATACATAAGTTTTTCCAAGGCTTTCGACAGAAAACACAAGATGGCTATAGGTCTGTATTCTCAATTCGACTTAGGTAATGGCACAATTTTTGCTATATTTTACATAGCTTATGTTTTTCATTTAATTTTCAAATTGATAAGCATACATAGACTCAATTTACTTCATTTTGTTAAGTCTCGAATTTTCCAAAACCGAATACATAACGGGATTTAGGAAAATTTCCCAAAATTTAAAAATCTTGGGGAATACAGACTGTTTTGTAAAATTAATTAGATATACATACATATTGTTCATCTACATAGACGGTTTACCAATTATAAGAGAGGAGATTATAAGTGAATTAGTTGTGTTCTTACAACAATTGATGTATGTATGTTTTTTTATAAAAAAAGTTCATTCTTTACAGAATTTTTATACCAAAATAAAAAACTATTTGTTAGATTTATATACATTATTTATAAATTAAATGTTATTTATTACAATGATATCTACAGACTGAAATGAAACTATCAACATACATAGAAAGGAAGCTGTCAACAACCTAAGTGATGAGAATATATTAGTACAGAAAACTGCATCAAAACAAAAAAACTGTTATTCCACGTTATAATCAGAACCACTTCAAATGTTATCATTGGAACTAGTAATTTCGTAATCATTTTTAGTACCCATTCTGTGATACTAAAATACTTATACCATGTGTTAGCACAACTCCCAAAATCTCCATGATTTATTTTATTTATAATAAGTTGACATCATTTTTTTAGTACAAATTGACATGTAATAACCTATCAATATCATATGTATATACATTTTTTTATTTAACGAAGCTTGTAATTTGCCGAGATAAGTTCTGGCGCCTTCGCCATTTTCTGTTAAAACTTTGCGAGGTGACCTAGCGGTTCTTGAGCCTAAGAATTTTTTATATTATTTTAATACTCCAGAAATTTCCAAATCAAAAAGAATTTTAATAAAAACATAATTGCATTTTAATCAAGTGTTTTATTTGCATTTACGTTGTATTCAAAATCCATTGGAAATTGCTGGCTCGGCCTTTTGCCTTTTCAACATTTTAAAATTCTTTTTGTGATACATCCGCTTTGCCTGGATCAACCCCTATCTTCAAGACGACTAGCCAATCTCGCAGTAAGTAGAAAATGTCTTTACCAAACTTAAGCGGTCAACAGCAAGTTGAACAAAACATTAACGAATGTTCAGTTTGCCAAAATCCCTCTGACGAAAATATGTCGACTTGTGTCCAATGCCACAACGTATTCCACCAGAATTGTGGTAACGTCGTGGATGACACGATTTTCAAATGTCTCTCGTGTTCATCCATAAGGCCAAATTCCCCTACACTTAGTAAAACAAGCAGACATTCAAATCTTTCCCGTCGGTCGCAAGCACAAAAAATTGATTTGCAGCTTCAAAAGTTAGAAGAAGAACGAAAATTAAATCAAGATTATCTAAATAAAAAATATCAACTTCTTGAAGAAGCGGAATCACTCTCAGATGTTTCGTCCCAAAAATCTCAAGCCATCAATAATTGGCTTGCCTCTACAGAGTCGGTGTCTCATCAACAACCCCTAAACAAAGACAATTTAATAAATATTGTTGCGTCTCAAGCAGAACAACCTACAACAATGTATAGCGGCTCTACAGTAGCACCACAAAACCATGTTACATTTGTCTCAACAACGGTCAACAATGCTGCCAAGAATTCGTCCTTACCTGTGTACGCGGTACCCAATTGTACAGCGAACATTCCAACCTTTAGTGGCTTTCAACGAATGCAGTCCTCAAGACCAGCGACGACAAATAATAATCCTAATTATGGGCTTACCTTTTCTGCTTATAATAACAACACACAAAATTTTTCTATTCCACAAGAATTTATTTCACGGCAACCAATTGCATCTACATCACATTTCAATTTGAATACGCCAATCAATTCATCATACTTACGTAATAATTTGCCCACACCGCATAGCCTTTCACAAACAAATATTTCATCACGACAATCACTGCCAAGAGATCTCCCACCATTTTCTGGCGAACCTGAAGAATGGCCCATATTTTTCTCCACCTATGAATGGTCTACAGCCTCCTGCGCCTACACCAACGAAGAAAATTTAATTCGCCTCCAAAAGGCTTTAAAGGGAGAGGCACTAAACAGCGTACGTCATATGTTAGTCCATCCTTTAAACGTGCCTGACGTCATACACGTCCTCTACCTGTTGTTTGGCCAACCTGAAAAAATAGTAAATTCAATTAAAAATAAAATACAATCATTACCAAAAATTGATGAAAGTAATTTAAAATCACTTACCTCTATGGCTGTAGAAGTTCGCAGTTTGACTTCCACTATCACTGCAAGCGATTTACTTGACGAACTTAATAATACATCACTTCTTTACGATTTGATACAAAAGCTTCCAACTTTGTATCAAATGCAATGGGCAACTCATAAAATGCAGCTGATTAACCAAAACAAAAAACCAAATCTCTACGAATTTGACAAATGGTTTTTTAACATTGGTATAACAGCGAGCAGTATAACAGTTGACCAGAGTACAAAAAATCAAAACAAAGAAAAAATTAATAAATCACCAACAAGCAAGAAAGCCTTTTTACACTCGCATAATCAACGTGTATGTGTGGTATGTAACAATACCAATTGCAAAGCAATAGCTAACTGTACAAAATACCAATCACTTGATCGAGGGGAGAAGTGGAGTATTGTACGAAAACACAATTTATGTAAAATCTGTTTAGTCAAACATAGCGGTGATTGTACAAAAAAGAAGAAATGTGGGGAAGAGGGATGTGCATTTTTTCACCATCCTTCATTGCATCGTTATTCTAAACAAAATGATGCTGAAAACAATCAATCTAAACGCGAAGAAGAAAAAATAGTTGTTAATAATACACATAGTGGAGAATTAAAAGAAGTTTTGTTTAAAGTAATTCCTATTAAAATTTATGGAAATAATAAAGAAATAAATACGTTCGCCTTCATCGACGAAGGGTCGTCAATCAGTTTAATGGATGAGCAATTGGCAAGAGAATTAGACCTTAGTGGAGTCTCAAATCCCTTATGTTTGCGGTGGACAGGAGGTATGGAACGAACTGAGGAAAATTCAAGAAGATTAAAAATTTCTATTTCAGGAGGAAATAACAAACGCATAACAATTAATGTCTCTACCGTTCAATCATTAAATTTACCTGTACAATCAATGAACTATGAGAAATTATCTCAACAATATCGCCACTTGCGAAACCTGCCAGTTAAAAGTTATGAAAATGCTGTGCCACAAATATTAATAGGCTTGAATCATTTTGATATTGGTGTTTCAAATAAGACTCGAGAGGGATTACCACAAGAACCCATTGCTGTACGTACGAAATTGGGATGGCTGATTTATGGAGCAGTTGGGGAAAACAAAACAAGTAAGAATTTTAATTGTCAAGTCTGTAATTGTACAACCACTGTTGAAGAATTAGATCAGTTGGTTAGGAATTTTTATTCGCTTGAAAACGTGATAGGAAAAAACAAGGTAGAATCAAAATCCCTTCTGGAGTCTGATAACGATAAAAGGGCATTAGAATTATTAAATAAATTTACAAAACAAAAGCCTAGTGGGCATTATGAGGTTCCACTATTATGGAAATTCGATTTAATAGAGATGCCACCTAGTTATGAAATGGCCTTGAAAAGGTTAATTTGTTTGGAAAGGAACTTAAAATTGAATTTAGATCTCCTTAACATTTTTAAAGAAACGATATCCAAATATCTTTCTAAAGGCTACATACGCAAATTGACTCCCCATGAAATTGATTGTGTTGATAAAAAGGTGTGGTATCTCCCCATTTTTGCCGTATTTAATAAAAATAAACCGGGTAAATCCCGTGTTGTATGGGATGCTGCTGCCAAATCTAATGGAGTGTCTTTAAATTCATATTTATTAAAGGGACCTGATTATTTGGCCTCTTTGCCATCAATTCTTTTCAAATTTCGTGAAAAATCTGTGGCTGTTTGTGGAGACATCGAGGAGATGTTCCACCAGGTGCATATCAGACCACAGGATCGTAATGTTCAACGATTTCTTTGGCGTGAATGTGAGCAAAATAGATCGCCTGACATATACATAATGGATGTAATGATTTTCGGCGCCTCATGTGCTCCTAGCATTTCTCAATACATCAAAAATTTTAATGCTACTAAATTCGAAAACGAGTTTCCCAGGGCTGCTAAAGCAATTAAAGAAAATCACTACGTTGATGATTTCCTTGATTCCGTTGACAATATAGAAGAAGCATCAAAACTTATATCTGATGTCAGCTATATTCATCGTCAAGCTGGTTTTAATATCAGAAACTGGATTTCTAATGATAAACTAGCATTAGAATCTACGCCTCCAGCTAAAAAGGTGGGCGCAAAATGCATAAATATAAAAGAAGAAAAACAAATTGAAAAAATTTTAGGCGTTTTTTGGGAACATCAAGAAGATGTAATAACATTCAAAATATCACCATGGCTATTACAAAGTGATATATTTTCTGGTGAAAAAATTCCAACAAAACGAGAAATGTTAAGGCTGGTTATGTCAATATATGACCCCCTTGGTTTAATCGGATATATTATAATGTATGTCAAGATTCTGCTGCAAGATGTATGGCGATCAAAAATAGATTGGGATGATCAAATTCCCCTTGAATTATTTAATAAATGGTCTAAATGGGTTAGCATTTTGCCTGATATTGGTAAAATAAAAATCCCACGTTGTTATTTAAAATCTTTTGAAAATTATAACAATGTTGAAGTACAATTGCATACGTTTGTAGATGCAAGCAAAGATGGATATGCAGCGGTATGTTACCTCAGGCTGAAGGAAAGTGATAGCATAGTGTGCTCGATAATCGGTGCAAAAACTAGGGTAGCTCCGATGAAGATTACTTCTGTGCCCCGGTTGGAGCTTATGGCTGCCCTAATAGGGGCTCGATTTGCTAAATATATAACAGAAAATCATAGCATTAAGATCGCAAGAAAATTTTATTGGACCGACTCAAAAACGGTATTGAGCTGGATAAATTCCGACCATCGTAAATACAACCAATTCGTAGCCTTTCGAATCACCGAGATTCTAGAATTATCATCTATTAATGAATGGAGATGGATTCCAAGCAAGCTGAATGTTGCAGATGATGCTACAAAATGGTCAAAAATCCCTACAATTGCGAATTCCACTCGATGGTTTCTAGGTCCGGAGTTTTTAATCCAATCTGAAGTTGCATGGCCTGAAACAAATGCTCCACTAGAGTCAACAAAAGAGGAATGTGTAAAGCATTTGCTTAAAATTACAAAATATGACGTGATTTTTAACGTTGTCAGATTTTCAAAATGGGCGCGCTTGTTACGAACAGCAGCTTATGTCTTAAGATTTATAAATAATTGCCGCTTTGTTAATAAGCAACGAAGAGAGCTTACACAAGAAGAATTACGAAAGGCAGAAATAATTTTATTTATGCAGGCCCAGCGTGAAAAATACTATAATGAAATTTCTTTATTGAGATCTAATTTGTCGATACCCAAGAGCAGCGATATTTATAAAAAAAAATCCATATTTGGATGATGGACTACTACGAGTCCACGGCAGAATCGATAACGCAGAAATCCCGTTTGACCAAAAGCGCCCTGTTATCTTGCCACGAAAAAATTACATAACCAAATTAATTTTACTAAATTATCACGAAAAGTTGCATCACATGAATCATGAGACAGCGATCAACGAAATAAGGCAGAAATGCTCTATTTCAAAACTTCGAGCAACATTTAAGTCTGTAATACGTAATTGCCAAATGTGCAAAATTAAAAAGGCACTCCCTCAAAACCCACAAATGGCTGCGTTACCTCGAGCTCGTGTTGCTTCATATGTGGCACCCTTTACATATACCGGAATAGATTTCTTCGGTCCGATCTTAGTTACGGTTAACCGTCATAAGGAAAAACGTTATGGGGTCCTATTTACTTGTTTATCCATTAGAGCAGTTCACATTGAGGTTGCAAATTCACTGACAACATCATCATGCATTCTCGCTATTCGCAACTTTATGGCTAGAAGGGGAATTCCACATGAATTTTATAGCGATAATGGAACCAATTTCGTTGGTGCAGAAAGAGAACTTCGCGAGGCCTTAGCAGAAGTTGATCGAGACGAACTCGTTAAAACTTTTACTACAACTACAACAAAATGGAATTTTAATCCTCCGGCTTCGCCCCATATGGGTGGTGCATGGGAACGCCTAGTACGCTCAATAAAAACTATTTTGTACCAAATAATGCCTTCAAGGTCACCAAGCGATGAGCTTTTGTACAGTATGCTGCTAGAAATAGAAAACATTATAAATTCCAGGCCCCTAGCCTATGTTCCTGTAGATGAGCAGTCTGGTGAGGCGTTAACACCAAATCACTTCCTAGTGGGTAGTTCTTCAGGGTTGAAACCTATATCAACTTGTAATGATAATGGGGTACTTTTAAAACAATCTTGGTTAACTTCACAGCAATATGGAAATATATTTTGGAAAAGGTGGCTTATGGAATACCTACCATCGCTAACGTGTAGGACTAAGTGGCATGATCGACAAAAACCTTTAAGTCAGGGGGACTTGGTAATCATCGTTGACCCTACCACGCCTCGTAATGTTTGGCTACGTGGTAAAGTTTTGGAGACGAGATTGGCAAGTGATGGACAAGTCAGAAGCGCAAAAATACTTACTAACCATGGTATCCTGGAAAGACCAGCAACAAAATTAGCTATTTTGGAAGTTGCTTCACAGGAGGAGTCTGACGGCGAAGATACTTCTTGCCATACTGCGGGGGGAATGTTAGCACAACTCCCAAAATCTCCATGATTTATTTTATTTATAATAAGTTGACATCATTTTTTTAGTACAAATTGACATGTAATAACCTATCAATATCATATGTATATACATTTTTTTATTTAACGAAGCTTGTAATTTGCCGAGATAAGTTCTGGCGCCTTCGCCATTTTCTGTTAAAACTTTGCGAGGTGACCTAGCGGTTCTTGAGCCTAAGAATTTTTTATATTATTTTAATACTCCAGAAATTTCCAAATCAAAAAGAATTTTAATAAAAACATAATTGCATTTTAATCAAGTGTTTTATTTGCATTTACGTTGTATTCAAAATCCATTGGAAATTGCTGGCTCGGCCTTTTGCCTTTTCAACACCATGTTTTCTAGGAACTAGTTGATTATAACTATTTACATATATGTTTTTTTTTTCTTGGACCAGCACTCAGGGGATGACCCCTACTTATGCAATGCATTGTGTTGGAACTAGGAAAATAGGTTATGGGAGGGAGGATAGCGGGAGTAGTGTTTGTGAACATTTGACTTGAATTTTCCTATATTGAAAGTGGCAGGGAACACTTCTGCTGGGAGTTTGTTCCACATACGGACAGTACGGCTAAAGAACGAATTTTCCCTGTAGTGTGTTGTGCGATCCACTGTCCAGTCGACCACAAAAGGATGAGCCCTGACTGAAGAATGTGTATTACGTAAAAAACTGCGTGTTTCAGGAACAAGTTCCCTAATTTCAGCAGAACACATTCCATTATAGTATCGATAGAACAATGAAACACAACCCCAATGCGACGATGCTCCAATGAATCAATAGAGTTGTATACCCTACTGTCACCGATAAGCATCTTCGCCCTCTCCTGTACGCGGTCGAGTAACTCCAAAATAGACTTCGAAGCACCGGCCCATACATGAGAGTTGTATTCCATTTTCGGTCGAACATAGGTGGTGTAAATAGTAAGAAGATCAGAAGGAGTGAAGTATTTTCTACACCGTTTTAAAAAACCAAGGCACTTAAGCGCTTCTTTCGACACTTGAAAAATGTGTTTGGTCCAGCGGACATCACACTGGATTCTCATGCCTAGAACGTCAAGAGCGTCTGATTCCTTAATATTTACACCGCCACAACGAACTTGAACACTTCCTGATGGATAATCAGATTGATGTCATGATGATTGCTGAAACTCACTTGACGGCGACAGGGTACTTCAAAATTAATGGCTACGTGTTGTATGATACTAAAGATCCCCGCGGAAGAGCATGTGGAGGTTCGGCAATTCTTATAAAGAACAGAATAAAACATTATTTAATGAACAACATATGTGAGGATTACCTACAAGCAACAAACATTTGCATTGAATTCAGTCAATACAATTTTGTTTTATCATCAATTTATTCGCCACCTCGATTTTCAATAAAAGAACACCAATACTACAGCTTCTTCAATTCCCTTGGAGCTAGATTTTTAGTTGCTGGTGACTTTAACGCCAAACACACTTTTTGGGGTTCACGTCTGGTGACCCCGAAGGGTCGTGAACTCTTCAACACCATTGCCAAAATGGGATTAGATGTACTCTCAAGCAGGCATCCCACCTATTGGCCGACGGACCGACGGAAGATTCCCGATGTTATTGACTTCGGAGTAGTGAAAAATATCCCTGTAGAATCGATACAAGTGGAGCCTACATTAGACTTGTCTTCAGAGCACTCTCCTACTATTATTTCAATGCGTTTCCTTCAAGGGAATGGCTCTCCATTTCGGGACATATCTAAAACCAGAGTAGGTTAGATAAAGTATAAAAAGTATTTAAGTTCCCACTGCACGGAAAATGTAGTGTTGAGAACTACCGAGGATATTGATGGGTCGATTGGCAAGTTTACTGAGGACATACGAAGAGCTGTACATCACGCCTCCACATACGACGTTGAGTGCAGAAGTGGGACAAATAGAACTTATTTCGCTGAACTCAATCATCTCCTGTCAGAAAAAAGAAGAGTTAGAAGAGAGGGGCAAATTCACAGGTCTCCTGAACTGAAAGCTAGGCTACGGGTATGCAGAGATATACTAAGAAATTTCTTAGAAACCCAAAGAATGGCTTCACTTAAATCTTACTTGGAGGGTCTTGATAGTACCCCACAATCTGACTATTCGTTATGGAAGGCGGCACGAGGTTTAAAAAGACCAGTTAGAGGAAAGCCTCCTCTGCGAAATCCGACTGGTGACTGGGCTAGAAATGATTCCGAGAAGGGGACTTTATTTGTTAACCATTTGAGAAATGTGTTTACTATAAACAACTCAAATAAAGCATCTGATTTGCCTCCACTCGTTATTAGACCACCTGTACCTCTAAGACTTAGCTTTAATGATGTTCAAAGCGCTATTGGTACTCTGAATCTTAAAAAAGCTCCAGGTATGGATAAAATCAGCAACAAAATGCTTGTGGAGTTACCTCGTGTAGCTAGAAGAATTATCCTATTTATTTTCAATGCTATTTTACGCCTAGAATACTATCCTGCAGATTGGAAGGTATCTATGATTACCATGATTCCTAAGCCAGGGAAGGACCCCACTAAAGTAGAGTCATATAGGCCAATTAGTCTACTGCCGACAATTTCAAAACTGTTTGAAAAATTGTTATTGGCTAAGTTGATTCCAATTCTGAACGACACTCAATGTATCCCAAATCACCAATTCGAGTTCAGAGCTAAACACAGTACCATCGAACAAACACACAGATTGGTAAATGTGATAAGACGGTCGTTTGAAGAGAAAAAATACTGTTCCGCGCTTTTCATTGATGTTTCCCAAGCGTTCGACAAAGTCTGGCATGAAGGTTTAATGCATAAAATTAAATTAACTCTGCCTGCTAACACCCACAAACTTATGAAAAGTTATTTATATGGTCGCAAATTTACAATCAAAGAAGGCGATTTTTTAAGCCCCGCTCAGCCAATTGAAGCAGGAGTACCCCAGGGTAGCATACTGGGTCCAACTTTATATTTGATTTATGCATCCGATATGCCGTCAGACCCCATAATACATACTTCAACTTTTGCAGACGATACAGCCTTTATTAGCGTTCATAAGGACCATCAAATATCATCACAGAACTTGCAGAAATATGTTTATAAACTAGAGAATTGGCTTGAGCATTGGAAAATCATGGTTAACGAACAGAAATGTATTCATATAACTTTCACATTGCGAAAAGATACCTGCTCGTTCATCAGAATAAATAAGCAAATTATCCCGCAACACAATGAAGTGAAATACCTCGGAATCCACCTCGATCGTCGTTTAACTTGGAAGTCTCATATCGACGCAAAACTTACTCAGATGAGATTAAAAGCAAACTTTTGTTGTACAATGCAATTCTAAAGCCAATCTGGTGTTATGGAATTCAATTATGGGGTACTGCCTCAGCATCAAACATTGAAAAAATTCAAAGGGGTCAAAATAAAATTCTACGTATTATTACTGCAGCTCCATGGTATGTTAAAAATTCTCGAATCCACAAAGATCTAGGCGTGCCATTAGTAAACGTCGAATTTACAAAATATGCGTCAAAGTACGTCAGCAAACTTGAACACCATCCAAACCCACTTGCACGAGACATCCTTAACTTCAGTGGCCATAGTCGGTTGAGAAGGAGGGATACCCTTGCTTTAACTCAAGCGCAAAACAGATGACTTGATCAGTTGATATGAAATTTTTGTAGTATCATAAAAATTTTTGTCTAGCACTGGCTGGGCTTATTATTTTCTTTTTAGTATTAAGATTTGAAAACTTATTGTTATTTCAATATATGAAGATTCAATAAATAAATAAAAGCTAAAAAAAAAAAAAAATTTACACCGCCCATAAAAACAGATGAAGCAACATGATCTGTTGTGCGTTAATAAACAACACTGTGCACTATATACTAAAACCTTTAAGACGTGTTTAATTTAATTTGAATCTCGGTTGTTTTTAATAGAAATTGTAAAGTCCACCATTTTAAAAGATTTAAAAATTCATAATTTGTTTGAATTTTATCGAAATTCCTTAAAAACTATTAAGGACAAACTACGTGCGTTAAAATCGACTCTATTCGTACAACCCCATTCCAAGATTGTTTCAAGATCTCGGTTCAGCGTATCATTCATATTTCGTCTCATTTCTCCAATCTCCAAAGGGTTTGGTCTATGGTTAAATGAGTATGAATGGCAAATGTTGCTATCATCTGCAAAAGAGTAGATAGGGTTTGAAGTTTGACAAAGAAGGTCATTTATAAAGATGAGAAATAAAGTGGGAGAAAGAACGGAGCCTTGCGGTATCCCTGAATTAATCTTGAACTCGTCTGATGAGATCCCATCTATAACAACTCGTATAGTGCTATTTCTGAGGAAACTCGATATAAATCGAGAGAAGTTATCACCGACACCAAAAGCAATGAGTTTCGATAAGAGAGCACCATGCCAGACTCTGTCGAACGCCTTAGAAATATCTAGAGCCACCACTTTACTTTCGCCAAAACGATGTATAGTACGACACCATTTTTCTGATAGGAAGGCCAATACGTCAGCCGTAGAGCGTCCTCTGCGGAAGCCGTACTGGCGGTCGCTAAGTATATTTTTGGACTCTAAATATTTCACAAGATGGTAGTTTACCATACTTTCCATGACTTTGGAAAGTGCAGAACAGATTGCAATTGGGCAATAATTTTCAGGGTTTGTAGCCTCTCCCTTTTTGGAATTGGTGTTACATTAGCAACCTTCCAACACATGGGAAATTCACCGGCACGGTATAAGGTGCTGAAAAGGTTAGCTAATGGACGAGCTAGCGTCGAAGAACACTGCTTCAAGACCAGTGCTGGTATACCATCTGGTCCAGGAGACTTATTTATGTTAAGATCCGCTAAGACCCTTTTGACTGCTCGCGTGCGGAAGAATATATTTGGCATAGTTACAGATACTCTTTCGAGCACGGGCAGTTGTTGATTGCTTTCCGGTAAGTTTCAATTATTTGCAAATAATTCAGCCAAAAGGTTAGCTTAGTCAACCGGGTATGTGAATGGTTGGTCATTCTTTAAAAGAGTAGGAATTGAAGAACTAGCATTATCCTTTATTCTTTTAACGAATGACCAAAAGCTTTTACTGCCCCGGGGAGCAGTAAGAACTTTTGCACGGAGGCGTTGCTCGTGTAGAGATTTTTCACGCCTCAGCACTTTGGCACACGAAGACCACGGTCGTTTGCGTAGCGAATCAGTTTCGGCGTTTTTATTATTTCGCCAAATTCTCTCTGGATCTGATTGCAATTTTGCACTTCTGATTAAACCAAGATGTTTCTTTAGATTTAATCGAAATTTTCTTTGATGGTATGAAATTTTTCATCCCCATCATAATTATATTTCCGACCATATTCGCCATGGCATTGACATTATTGTCTAAGAAACAAAGTTTCGAATTAAAATGCCGGAAGAATTCGTTGAGCTCAGCCCAACGCCTTTTCGTATAACAAAGTTAAACGTTTCGTAGCTGGTCTTGAAACGTTACGAAGTTCGGAGAGCGAAAAGGAAATGGTGCAATGATACATATTTGTTATCCACTTCATGGAATACGTATAAAATAATTGAAATTTGCTTTTGTTATTCAATATTATTATTAATAAAAAAATTAATTTTTATTTCTAATATATTACAGTGGTTTACCGGTTTAACGAATTATATATTGTCAGGCACATCCGTTATATCGAAAAATTCGTTAAATCCGGCATTTTTTTAAATATGTTTTATTAAATAAAAAATCATGTTTATTTATTCTAATTCATAACAAAAACAAAAAAAAAATTAGTTCATATCACATTCAATTAAATAATTAGTTCATCAAAACTAAAAAATTACTTTGTAACGTATAAATTTTGATTTTGGTGAGCGAAAAATTTCTTTACATACAAATAAATATTATTATTATTATTAAATATTATTATTTTTTTAACTTTTTTGCAAAAATTCATTAAACCGAGTACATGACATTTTCATTTGTTCGTAATATAAGGTACTCAATGGAAAGAATATGACTGTTCGTTAAATCGCGAATTCGTTACATTGAGTATACGTTAACCCGGGAAACCATTGTATATGTAATATTTAAAATTAAAAATGAGATAAAAGACAGAATCTCAGATATTTGCAATTATTTAAAAAATAAAATAGAAATTAAATTTTTGGAAATTTCCAATAAAAATACAAAGAAAATATTCGAAAATAATGAAACTAGTATGTAAACGAACATACTGATAGATTTCGAACAATTTTAAGAGAATTTATTTATTTATTTCAAAAATAAAAAAAGCCCTTGTGGCCAAAAACTGTATTACATAGTAATAATAATAATAATGAGTAAGAATATAAAAAGTAATAAAATATACTAATAATATCATACACTATAAAATAATGTTTGTACAATCATTATCCAAACATATTGGCTCCCCAGCCATAATAAATTCATAAAGAGAAGAAAAAAAAAAATATAACTATATAGTAACACACAAAAGGGTAAAAAAGGACCCAATATAGTGACAAGCCCTTAAACATATCCGTAAAACAAATGCCCATTCCGTCATCATACTCAGCAATAACAAATTAGAAATGAAGCTCTTAGGCACAAGCAACCAAATAAAACTCTCATCTAGAAACACAATAAAAGAAATTAGTTTTTAAAATTTTCGAGAATTTTTAGACGAAAAACATTATTAGAATGTGAGAAAACACGTAAACTATGGGGCAGCCTATTCCAGCGCCTAGCAACTCTAATCACAAATGATCTTTCAAAAATCGAATTCCTTACTCTAGGAATAAATATTTGAGGGTTCCTTGTAAAAATAAAATTCCTACGCAGAGAGGATGGTCATGACGATTTTATAAAAAAGAAATAGCGAACGAAAACTTACGAAGTCATTAAAAGAGCAACCAAGGAAACGCCGTACATAGGCAGAAATATGTTCACGACGACTTATGTTGTAGACAAATCGAACAATAACGTTAACAATTCTTTTAAGCCTGGTAAAATTAACCCCAATAGTACCCGTAATTACCTCAAGGCCATACAAGACTTGCGACATTAGGAGAGCATGCGCTAGTTTCAGCTTGATTACAAATGGTAAGTAAATATTTGACGAATAAATTTTACGAAGAGCACTCCACACCTTACTGCACAACGTATCAATGTGGGTTTTGAACGTGAGACTATTGTCGAGTATAACAACCAAACATTTCATCCGATTAACAAACTGAATCTGATCATTTTCCAAGAAAATATCAAGATCAAAAATAAACCGGTCAGAAGATGCAATCATCATGGCTTTAGACTTAGATGAGTTAATAGCAAGCAAGTTATGAGAAGTCCACTGTAAAATACGATCAAGAGAATTGTTAATGTTAGCTTCCAATAACTCAGCAAGTCCACGTTTTCCACTAAAAAGTAAAAATACGTCATCAGCGTATAGAAAGGATCTGCAAAAGCATGAGTTCACATATTGTGAAAGATCATTTACATAAAGAATAAACAAGAGAGGCCCTAAAACAGACCCTTGAGGGACACCCGAATGAAGAGGTAACAAGTTCGAATTGACGCCATTAACTGAAACAAATTGATATCTCCCATATAGATAGGACATAATAAGTTTACAAGCAGACCTCGAGAAATTAAATTGATTCTTCAACTTAGTAATCATTTGAATATGATTAATGGAATTTCAATAGGATTTCTTGTGGGAATGTTAAATATGTAACTAACACAAATATAGTGGTCACATAAGGACTTTGTACAAATAATATGCCGTTTTAAATATTTTGAGGTGTAATTTATGTTATTTAGGCATTTAGGATGAAAAATCAAGGTATATCAAAAATGTAGGTATAAGTGATCATTGAAATCCAGTATTTAACGTAACGGATATATTAGTTTTTATCAAATTATTTAATGAAGGTCTTGTCAAGTTGTATTCCATTACGCATTAAAACCTTTATTTGACTAAAGTAGAAATTTACTTAAAATAAATTCTACCATACCTTCTTTAAAATCCTTTTAAATTCAATATTGAATATTGTCAATATTTTCTAATAAAACAGTAAGAAAAGAAAACAAGATTTGTTTTTATTATATTAATAGGTTAGGTTAAGCAGACGGCTGAACAACACACATTTTACTTGGGTCCAATTAGCTGTACCCTTTGTTATTATATTAATGGATAAATAAAAAACATATTCCGTTTTAGAAGGTATGTATGTTTTATATCATATTCATTTCAAATTTTCAGTCGAAAGCACATTTGTTAAAATTTTATGACGCTTTCTAAATTTATTCGGTTAGGAATATTGATAATTTTTCACAATAATTTAAAAAATATAAAAAAGTCTATTGCACAGACAAGAGAAAAATATTGCATATTAATTATTTAGTTCGTTTATTTGACCTTTTTCAATATTTAATAATTTCTTTTTACAAGCAATAAGGTCACTTGAATTTTATATAAAAATATTTGATTTTTTTATATACATATGGTGATTTCACGTCAAGCTACCTAATTTTAAAATCGATGTCTTCCGATTTGGATGAAAAAAAAAAATTAAAAAAAAAATAAAAATTAAAAAAAAACAAAAATAATTTAAAAAAAAAATTAAAAAAAATTTTTTAAAATTAAAAAAAATATTTTTGGAATGATTGAAGAAATAGCTATCTAAAGTCCTTTGGACAATTTTTGCTAAGACCAATAGGTGAAAAGTTACACTCATTTTAAAAAACCCTGTATGACCAAAATTGACTAAAATGTCCACCTTTGACCCCCTCTTACTCCGGCACTTCTGGACTGATGGAGCTGAAAATTTATGTCTGGCCTACTATTCAATAGTAATAACCTTGGTGCAAATTTCATCCAAATCGGAAGACATCGATTTTTAAAATTTATTTATTTCCAATATTTCGTTATCACAATGGATAGCTTCTTCAGGGATAATACAAGTTTTGAATTATATGCTTGTAAAAAGAAATTATTAAATATATATTGTATATTCATAATTTTAATGAAATAGAAGGAATTGAAAATTCAAAGTAAATCGAAATGCTTTGGAATGAGCCTATAAAAATCATAATAACTTTTTTGTGCAACTTATTTTTTGTCAATCCTGTTTTAGAATCGATTACTTTTACTCTTAGAAAAGTTAACATTAATATTATTCAAGTAAAATTTTCTATGTATGTAATTTATACATACTTAATGTATGATTCAAAAATAAACAAAAATTAAAATACACCGATTAATCGCATTATTCCTTATTTCAAAAATAATAATTTACAATTACATACATATTACTAATCGCATAATCATATTTACACATATATCGATGGCTTAATATAAAAAAGGTCTAATTCAATTTTTTGTTACTTTTACAGACGAAGGAAAGAACTTAATCAGGGGTGTCATAGAAACCAATATTGTCAGAATTGGATTTAAACCCGACAAGGAAAAATGCTTTGGTGTCATAGGGCACTCCTACATGTTCAATAAATATCGAGATATACATATCTAGTACCAATTCTGACATGGTTTCTATGACACCCCTGAATAAAATCCGTAAAATTTTAGATACAATAATTTTAATAAATTTTTCTTTATAAAAAAAAGTAACGCATTTTATTTCTCATTTAAAATTTTTTTTGTTTTAATGAAGGTATCGAAGATAGACATTTTTTTCATTGATTTTTTTTTTAAATTGAATTAGGTCTTTTTTTATTTTAAGCCATTGATATGTATGTTTAATTATAATTAAACGAGTTTTACAATGCATTCCAATATAAACACAAGTATCCCTCGATTTACGCGGTACTATATTTGCGCGGTTTCGATATAATTTAATAATAGTGACCGTTTTTCTGTATAACGTGCTTTTTTACGCGTTTTTAGTATAACGCGATTTAAAAATAGTGGCAACCCTCAAATTGCGCGCATTTCACCATTATTTAGAACATGTGGAACAAAAGTTTTACCCCCTTATTCATAAACGATTATTAAATTTAACAAACGTTTATTAAGCAAATTTTTATATGCAAATCTGTCTTAATAAACGTTTGTTAAATTTAATAATCGTTTTTGAATAAGGGGGTTATTTTTTTTTTTAATATTATTTTTACGAAAAGTACAAATAAAATAAATTTAATTCAAATTATGTTATACTAATAAGCATTTTTTAATACGGATTTTCGGTATCAAATTTTAATTTTGTATATAGCTAGTGTTTTAATTTGCGCGGTTTATTATATTTCTGGTCCCAAAAGAGAATTTTGTATTGATAAATAATCTTTATTTACGCGGTTTTGAATTAACGGTTTTTATTCGGTCCCAACGTACCGCGTAAATCGAGGGAAACCTGTACATGTGTTCATATACTACAAAAATAAGAAAGTTTATATGCAACATTAGCATACAATATATGTACATATTTAAATACTTACGAATTGTAGTTCAAGATTTTGGGCAGATTTCCGTTTGGGTCGCGTGAATGTTCTAGAATCATATTTATATGCTGCACGAATATTTAAACGTCATTGTAACCAACAATATCCATATTTAAGATTGCATGCGGAGCAGTTAAAAATTAATTTTAATGAATGCGTGGGAAACATAAAAGAGAAAAATTTTTTAAGATAGTAAGAGGTATACGACTATACAATTAAAAATCATTTAAACCAATAATAATAAAAACTTTGGCATGAAAGTACTTAAAGATGTTTAACAAAATTTAAGCAGAAATGTAAAAATTATAAAAAATAGTGTGCTTTTTAAATACAGTCAGAAAACTTTACAAAATGAGGGCAATAAACGTTTAAAATGTAACTAGGTATAGACTTGATATTAAAATATGCAGATTTAACTTTGAATTTTAAAATACCAGTCAACTTTAGTTTAAATGTAGAAATGCAATTTTTTCTTATACATTTAAACTTGTTTAACTTCCTAAAGTTGTTTATAGACGCTATTAATACGGAAAGTAATGGTCAGAATCATGGACTTAGAAATTTGTACACAGAGTATGTATGTACGTATTTTGTTGTTTGTACTATGTAAATTCGTTTGGTTATTATAAGCCAAGAGTTATTTATGTCATATTTTTTTGAAGACTATAACATTTATGGACAAAACGAGTTACCGGTTGGTTGGTTGTTTGAGAAAGGCCGTTGCTGCAGTAACCCATTTAAAGACATTGCACATACTGTTAAATATTGTTTGAGTAAATACTCATACTCAAGTAACAAGCAATCAAAGTTTTTATATTTATTGTGGGACGTTTTGTTTTACCTTGTTCTTGTTGCTGTGGCTGATGGGAGGTGTTGTTCGAAGGCGTTATACCATTATTACTTTTCCATTGTTGCAATATATTCGATATATCATCGTGTGTTTTGTCTTCAAGAAATCTAAAACATCGATTTAAGTTCAATTGATATAATTGTTCAGCAAGTAATTTTCATTTATAACTTACATAAAGGAATCATCTTTAAGTGCCTCATCAACATCTACAATATCCATGATGACTAAAATAGTTTGTTCAGCAACCAACAATAGATGTTATTCGTTCGTTTTATTTTTCCTTTTTTTATTAAGTTTATTGGTCGAAACAAATCTCAAGTAAAACAACAAATAACACGTATTATTTATTTGAGTCTTGTTTGATTGACCCTCTTATATTCTTTCAATATGCTATTCGCATACACAATTGTATTCATCTACTCGTACTATTTATTGTGTTTTATTTATTGCCTGAAATATTTATTTTATTTTGAAAAATGATGACAAAAATTAGAAGTAAAAGGGTAAAATTCTAAAAGAGGCACCACACGACGTAATTTTTTGCTAATTTCTCTTTATTTTTTGTTTTGTTTCCTTTTGACTCTTCAACTTTGTTTTTTATTTTTTGATTTCTTTTCTTTGTACGAAGCACTAGTAATGTTATATTTTTATAACACTTAACTATTTCACATTTTATTATATTATTTATAGTGTTATTTACAAAATATTATATTTGCTGTATTTTAAAGTAATATTTTTGCACCAATTTGTTTTGAATTATTCACATTATCAATAAAAACACAATTAAAAATGCTAGCTCGCTTCAAAAAAAAATAAATTTGCGACAGTGATGATAATTCAGCGACTCCTTTTCAAATATAGCGGTTTTGTATATTACAGCGATTTTTTCTACATATATGAAAACTTAATGATTTTACAGTTTTAAAATAAAGCTAAAATAGTGTTGTCCGTTATTTATTTGTCGCTAAAAAGTTACTCATATATAGGTACACACAGAAATATAATAGAAAAGAAACTAATAACTCATACAAATTGTTAAAAATATGAGGTTTTATTAATTTGAAGGAACATTTTCATCACAATTATTTGTGAAAAAAGTCAGTTTTAGTGACTGCTCAAAAAAAATGTTTATCAAAAAGAGCTTTCAGGGGAGATAAAAGCAATAAAAAGTTTTTTGGCGGCCACGTGTATTTTTGAGGGGGCGGGCCTTTAAAGTTGAAAATATATAAGCCTATATCTCGGGAACTACAGGGTGTCTGATAATTTCACTTCAAATTAAAGGCATTAAAAATACTTTTTCAACGATAAATATCAAGATTATAAAATATGGACCGACTATGGGTTAAATCCGAAAAGAATATTTTTGACCTGAATTCTTTAATATCTAAACAATTCTATATACCTAATAAGTGTTATTTTAGTTTATTAATATAAATAGCCGACATTACGCTTTAATTGAAGGTATGATATGTGTCTGTAGGTAATATAATCACAGAATTATAACATCTGAAAAATTAAAAAAAAAACATTAATATTTTAGGTCTTTTTTAATAATATTTTATTTTCGATATTTCGCTACGCCTTTGTGTAGCATCGTCAGGAAATAATACAGATTGTATTTTTTATGATGAAATGTCATAATCTTTCTTTAATATCTTCGGATCTTTATTACCTACATGGTCATATTATTCCTTAAAGCTTAATTTCTTGACTTTAAAATTTTTTAATTTATATGCCTACTCATATAGACCTCTTACCCGAAGTCGTGGCCGCCAAATTTTTTTTTATTTTAATCAGAATTTAAAATTTTGAAAGTGATATAAAAAAAAGTAATTAAATTTGTCGAAAAGGATATACATATATAAAAGTCTACGATAAGTTGGCCTTAGGTCAATATACATAACTGATCATTTTGTGTTGTCTGAAAAGATAAGAAAAAAGGGGAAAAACAGATGGATAGTCATTGACAGTAAGTTAGATGTAAACAAGAGAGATGTCGGGTCCATAGATTTGTAAAGAAAAATATGGGGTAGTTTTACCAAAAAAGGATTTATGTAACCAATCGCTGTAGCCAATTACTTCTTATAATGAAGGCATCAATACGCTTGTATGATACTAAAGATCCCCGCGGAAGAGCATGTGGAGGTTCGGCAATTCTTATAAAGAACAGAATAAAACATTATTTAATGAACAACATATGTGAGGATTACCTACAAGCAACAAACATTTGTATTGAATTCTGTCAATACAATTTTGTTTTATCATCAATTTATTCGCCGCCTCGATTTTCAATAAAAGAACACCAATACCATAACTTCTTTAAATCCCTTGGAGCTAGATTTTTAGTTGCTGGCGACTTTAACGCCAAACACACATTTTGGGGTTCACGTCTGGTCGCGTACTATTCAACACCATTGCTAAAATGGGCTTAGATATACTCTCAAGTGGACATCCCACCTATTGGCCGACGGACCGACGGAAGATTCCCGATGTTATTGACTTTGGGGTAGTGAAAAATATCCCTGTAGAATGGATGCAAGTGGATCCTTCACTGGACTTGTCCTCAGATCACTCTCCTACTATCATTTCAATGCATTTCCCTCAAGTGTGTGGTTCTCCATTTATGAACATGATTAAGACCCGAGTAAGTTGGATAAAATACAAAAAGTATTTAAGTTCTCATTGCACGGAAAATGTTGTGTTGAGAACTACCGACGATATTGATGAGTCGATTGGCAACTTTACCGAGGACCTTCGACGAGCTGTGCATCACGCTTCCACTTATCACGTTGAATGTAGAAATAGGACAAACAGTACTTATTTCTCTGAACTCGAACATCTCCTATCAGAAAAAAGAAGAATGAGAAGAGAGTGGCAAATTCACAGGTCTCCTGAAAGCTAGGCTACGGGTATGCAAAGATATACTAAGACATTTCTTAGAAACCCAAAGAACGGCCTCACTTAGATCTTACTTGGAGGGTCTTGATAGTACCCCACAATCTGACTACTCGTTATGGAGGGCGGCAAGAGGTTTAAAAAGACCAGTTAGAGGAAAACCTCCTTTGCGAAATCCGACTGGTGACTGGGCTAGAAATGATTCCGAGAAAGGGACATTATTTGTTAACCATTTGAGAAATGTGTTTACTATAAACAACTCAAATAATGCATCTGATTTGCCTCCACTCGTTATTAGACCTCCTGTGCCTCTAAGACTTAGCTTTAATGATGTTCAAAGCGCTATTGGTAATCTGAATCTTAAAAAAGCTCCAGGTAAGGATAAAATCAGCAACAAAATGCTTGTGGAGTTACCTCGTGTAGCTAGAAGAATTATCTTCTTTATCTTCAACGCTATTTTACGCCTAGAATACTATCCTGCAGATTGGAAGGTGTCTATGATCACCATGATTCCTAAGTCAGGAAAGGACCACACCAAAGTGGAGTCATATAGGCCAATTAGTCTACTGCCGACAATTTCTAAACTGTTCGAAAAATTGTTAATGACTAAGTTGACTCCAATTCTGAATGACACTGAATGTATTCCTAATCATCAATTCGGCTTCAGAGCTAAACACAGCACCATCGAACAAACACACAGATTGGTAAATGTGATAAGAGGGTCGTTTGAAAACAAAAAATACTGCTCCGCCCTTTTCATTGATGTGTCCCAAGCGTTCGACAAAGTTTGGCATGACGGTTTAATGCACAAAATTAAATTAACTCTGCCTGCTAACACCCATAAACTCATGGAAAGTTATTTATACGGTCGCAAACTTAAAATCAAAGAAGGCAATTTTTTAAGTACCGCTCAGCCAATTGAATCAGGTGTGGGCTGAATTTCAGTTTATGGGGGACACCCCTAGAGAAAAAATCTAAATATGCCATCCCCTTCAGAATGTTCCCAGGAGTACGAAAATCATAATGAAAAAGGGGGCTCACGCCCCCTATGGGCGTGGCAGTCGAAAAACGACCCGGCCCACCTACGTAGACAATATGGGTATCAAATGAAAGCTAATGTCTTCACGATTCCAAAAATAGCCATAGTTGCCAGATCGGGCGGTTTTTGCAGCCGATACAGCCATTTTTGTTAAATAGGGGCGGGGGTGAAAAACGACCCATGCCACCTACTTAGGCAATATTGGTATCAAATGAAAGGAAATGTCTTCACGATTCCAAAAATACCCGTAGTTGCCAGATCGTCCAGAATTTGAGGAAGATATGTTAATTTTTATAAAATGGGGGAAGGACTTTTTTTGTTTATTTCTTTTTAGCTCGGCCAGAGGCCGAGCACTCGAGATCCCCGCCGTCTAGAATTAAGACATACTGGAGTTAAAAACCCCTAAGCCCGGCCATAGGCCGGTCACGCAGAAAAACTTTACTAAGCGAAGCCAGTATAACAAATTTTCATTAATCAATCAGAAGCTTTCAAGAGTTTTCCTCGTTTCTTAATTTTGTACTTATCCTCATTTATGATTTGACTCTTGACACGAGAACATCACTAAATATGGATTGCGTTACTGCCTTTGACATTCACGACTGGGGTCGTGAATTGGACGATACGGCTATTTTTGGAATCGTGAAGACATTAGCTTTCATTTGATACCCATATTGTCTACGTAGGTGCGCCGGGTCGTTTTTCGACTGCCACGCCCATAGGGGGCGTGAGCCCCCTTATTCATTATGATTTTCGCACTCCTGGGGTCATTTAAGGGGGCGTGGCATTTTCTTTTTTTTTCCCAGGGGTGTCCCCCATAAACTGAAATTTTGCCCAGGTGTGCCACAGGGTAGCATACTGGGACCTACTTTGATTTATGCCTCCGACATGCCGTCAGACCCCAAAATCCATACGTCAACTTTTGCAGACGATACAGCCTTTATCAGCGTTCATAAGGACCATCAAATAGCATCACAGAACTTGCAGAAATATGTTTATAAACTAGAGAATTGGCTAGAGCTTTGGAAAGTCAGGGTTAACGAACAAAAATGTATTCATATAACTTTCACATTGCGAAAAGATACCTGCTTGTTCATCAGAATAAATAATCAAATTATCCCGCAACACAATGAAGTCAAATACCTCGGAATCCACCTCGATCGTCGTTTAACTTGGAAGTCTCATATCGACGCAAAACTTACTCAGATGAGATTAAAAGCAGTGCAACTTAATTGGCTAATCGGCAGAAATTCTACATTAAAGTTGGATTGCAAACTTTTGTTGTACAATGCAATTCTAAAGCCAATCTGGTGTTATGGAATTCAATTATGGGGTACTGCCTCAGCATCGAACATTGAAAAAATTCAAAGGCGTCAAAATAAAATTCTACGTATAATTACTGCAGCTCCATGGTATGTTAAAAATTCTCGAATCCACAAAGATCTAGGCGTGTCATTAGTAAAAGTCGAATTTACAAAATATGCGTCAAAGTACGTCAGCAAACTTGAACACCGTTTTCTCAGAAAAATGTTACGCGAAATATTCATTGATAGATGAGAGACATTTTGCTGCTATTCTTCTTTATTACAGCTTCTACAGAAGTCGTTGTAGGGTAAACCTATGGGTCGATTACGGATTGCAACCCAACCTCAGTGGAGTTGACAGTTGCCAAAAACATATTACAGATGGCAACTGACAACTGTAAGCTGTTAACTTCAGTTGCCGAACATGGTAACTGAGAATTTGTGGTTGCTTTGATTTTTATTTTAAGTGGCAAATTTGAAATGTTAGTTATTTTGTTGTTAAACTATATATATTTTTAACATATAAATGTTTGTTTTCTACTAGATAATTCGAAAAACATGTCAGTTAGTTGCTATACATAATCGACCCACTAGTCTTCTTGCATGGTTGCCGAGTTTACAGTGTCCAGTGATCACTGACACTAAGTTAATTGTAATCGCTGTAATTTTAATAAGTACAGCGTACGTTTCCTATTTATTAATTAATCGTGTGCTTACGCTGGTGTGTTCATTTGCCCACCTGGTCTGAGCAAGATCATAGTAAAAGTTACCGATTGATTGATTACAAGTTGATAGCGGAATGCCGCATGGTCAATCGGCCCTGTTCTGTAAACCGAATCCGAGTAAATTTCTCGTTTTAAAACGAATTCACATTTTTTGGTGTTCTGTAAACCGAATTCACATAATTTTTCTCGTTTTGAAACCGAGTAAACAAACCTAGTCGAAAGGAAATCGAATGTGTAATTATTTTAATAAATGACTACAAAAATAACAAACAAAAAAAACAAGTGCAATATAAAATATGAAGTCTTTTTTATTTATTCTATTAAAATTACATGCATTTTAATATATTTGAATTTAAAAAAAAATATATTTTAAAAGCACTCTAAAACTTCTACATATTTTTGCTTTAAGCCAGTTTAGTATCGTAAAAGGCGACTTAGTCGGAGTAGTACATAAGCTCCTGTTATCAGGACCGCAGTTCTCCTTAACCTATTACCTACCATTGTCCTTTTTTTGGGACGCATTTTGAAAAATGAATATTTTAATAACTGCAACGTGTAGGTTACATGTATTTGCTAAAATAGGAAGAAAAAAAAGCAGGCTTTTAGAAAATATTTACTTTTTTTGATACTTTGTTACCATTGATTGCCAACGTTAAGCTAAAACTTACTATCTCAACCTGTCATGTGTGCGTTTGTATATTTGCCATTGACAAATTTAAAAAAAAGGGGAATAACAATTTATTTTTCTTTAAAACTTGTTTTGTTTGTTTTGTTTTATGTATTCATGTATTCAATAAGCAGTTTTGCGTTAAAAGTGTATGAGGTAAGAGTCTTCGTCCTCTAAATGTAAAGTCCTATTTTTGGGACATTGGCGTAAAGTGAAAAATATATTTATATAAATAATTTTTTTAGAAATGGCTTCAAAAAAATTTTTAACCATTCCTGTGCTTACTGCTTTGATGGAAGATGAGGAATTTTTATCTAGCATAGAAAATGTTGATCATAGCCATATAAATCTTACCATTATACCACCAGATGCAGTTGAGCTAACCGCCTGATAATGAAATTCTAATGGTACGATGGAAAGACAACAAAACTGTAACTATGACCACAAATTACAGTGACGCATTACCGGTAGGAAGTGTTAAACGTTTCTCAAGAAAAGATAAACAATATGTAACTGTCCAAATAACTCGGCTGTTTAGTGAATATAATAAAAATATGGGCGGAGTCGACTTGCTAGATAAGCAAATATCCTTATATAGGATCAGAATTCGATAAAAAAAATGTTGGTGGGCATTATTTACTCAGTTCTTGGATATTGCTGTAGAAAATACATGGCGGTTATATCAAATATCGCATCCTTGCGAGAAAGTTTCACTGCTTGAAATTCGGCGTAAAATAGTTTTAGGCAATCTATCAGGAGTGAAATCTAGTCAAAAAAGAACAGGTCCACAAAAGGTAGAGTTTGTTTAGAAGTACGTTATGACCGAAAAGATCACCTTATAAAACCAATAGACTGCGGGAAAAACAACTAGAATATGAAAGAAGTGTAACGTTCCATTGCATGATAAATGTTTTGAACATTTTCGTAGCCTATAAATAAGTGTGAACTCACGTATAGATGTATAAATATGTATATAGTACTTATTTCTTTGAAAGAATTTAATGATCAGCTTTACTTTTTTATATGTCTCAAAACCACTATCTCAAAGCCACTATTTAGAAATTTTAATTTTATTTTATGTTTAAATGCATTCTGCCAATGTCCCAAAATTGGGACGGTCCTTAAAATCGTTATTTAAATAAAAACAATTAAAATAACAGCATAAATACTTTAATTTGTCCAAAATGATAACAACTGAACAGCAAATTATATTAATTCTTTCATATATGAATTATGGCAGGTAATGGGTTAATATCTTCTCAAATATTAACCTCCTTATTCAGAAACGATTATTAAATTTAACAAACGTTTATTAAGGCAAATTTTATATGGAAATCTGTCTTAATAAACGTTTGTTAAATTTAATAATCGTTTTTGAATAAGGGGGTAAGAAATTTGAGGTTCTGTCAAGTGCTTTCCACTAGACCGAGACCCCGTAAAATAATATCGGTTTTATAACCGCCTCAAAGAGCCAGTTTACGCATCGAGGTTGGATACCCCAATTCATTTGAGGTTCTGTCAAGTGCTTTCCACTAGACCAAGACCCAGTAAAATAATATCGGTTTTATTACCGCCTCAAAGAGCCAGTTTACGCATCGAGGTTGGATACCCCAATTCATGCCTATAGCCTTCTTACAAAAATACATAGCCGACATGGCTTAGATGTTCTTGCCGGTATATTGGGTTTTCATGACAATTTATTGTCAAGGATAACACCTAGGAGATTGATAGTTCTACACCATTCAATCTACGAAGCTGAAATGTAGGAATTTAATATCTTCTCGTGAATAACACAAGTTCAGTTTTGCTTGGATTTACATTTAAACCACTATCAGTGCTCCACCTACTTAGTGTTTTAAATGCTTCTTCAATACTTCGCTATATTGTGCCCAAATGGAACATCATGAGCCTAAGCGACAGTTTTATGTCTCGTGAGATCCAGTTTCTTGGGCAGACTATTTATGGCAGTTTCACAGTAGTGGAGATAAAACACCCCCTTGAAAGTGTCTCTTTTGGCCAATGTTGAAATCTGTGCTGTTCCCATGTTGGAACATATGATTCTATTTTCAAGATTCTTTACAAACCTAAATCATATGGAGCAGATATTACTGTTGCAGATTTTACGTTATTGAACGCTCCTTCTATGTCCGGAAAGGCTATCAGCCATGTCACAGAAATTAATTCCTTTCGGAAGTGGAATTAATTCCGTATTTTGCTTTTATGAAAAAAGTAAAACGAACATTTTTTCGAAACGAAACCTAGAAATGCTTAAAATTACAATTCCACATAGCAAATTAAAAGTGGTTTCATTTTGAAAACATTTTTCGTTTTGCTTTTTCTATAGAAGCAAAAAACGGAATTATTTCCACTTTCGAACGGAATTGAATTCTGTGACATGGCTGTATAATTGTAAAATTCTAGAGATTTATCAATATAGCTGACCAATGAGTGAAGAGCCATCTCAACAGATTTACCCTTCATATAAGCGTGTTGAGATGGCGACAGTAGTACTTGGTTAATAGAATTTCTTCTTAATAAAGTTTACGATAAATTGATTTCAAACTAGATTGTAGAACATTATTATCTATCTAACAATAGTCACATTGCTTACATTTTTGGTATGCAGACATCTTTCGATAAATGGAACATTCAGGGGTGTGATAGAAACCAATATTGTCAGAATTGGTTTTAAAACCGACAAGAAAAATGCTTTGGTGTCATAGGGCACTGCTACACTTTCAATAAATATCGAGATATTTCAGATTGCGGATAGCGGAGAACCCTACCATGTAGTAGGCGGGGTAACTGCGAATTAAATAAGCAGTGTCGGACAACTCAGCGGATTGGAGAAGAGGGTCTCATAAGGACACGCTTGGCAACGTGTGACTTTAAGTTCTGAGTGCCGTAGAGGCCTTCAAGCAGGTTGGGCTGCGGGTTAATATCCCTCTCCCGGAAAATAATTTTATTACTCAAACGTCTACAATGAATTCCACACGATACCCCAACACGATGACGAAATTTGGCTTTAAACAACGGATAAAGATTGGAACATGGAACTTTTAAACTCTTACTGATCCATCAAGGCTTAAGCAGGTTTGCAGAGAAATGAACAACTATAATATCGATATTCTCGGACTAAGTGAAATTAGATGGTTAAACAGCGGTTCCACGCACACACAAAATGGCAATACCTTCATATTTTCTGGCAACAGTGAGAAATGCATAAATGGTGTTGGCCTAATACTCTCCACAACGGCAAACACTATACATCAGTATGTGACCGTATCATCTCTGCACGTTTCCACTCAAAGTTTCGAAAAATCTCTGTGATACAGTGCTACGCGCCAACGGAGGTAGGGGATGATGATGCTAAAGATATATTTTATAGTCAACTTGAAGCTGTTATACAAGCTCGGAGATTTTAATGCTAAGGTAGGCTGTGACAATAGGAATCTCCAGTCAGTTATGGGATCCCAAGGACTGGGCGATATCAGAAACGACAATGGCGAAAGATTAGTGGACTAGACATCGTTTATTTATAGGCGGCACAAAGTTCATCCACAAAAATATGCATAAATATACATGGGAATCCCAGCAGTTTTACTTTTGCTATAGAAGCAAAATACGGAATTAATTCCACTTTCGAACGGAATTAAATTCTGTGACATGTCTGCATGTTTTTATAAATCCTTATATTTCTAAAGTGACAATCTGCATGCATATTAGCATAGGTAATTTTAAAATACTTTTTTGGCAGTGAAATTTAAATACTTTTAAACACAATTATATATTTAGAAAAATAGGAAGCATCATGCTAAATTCATTTATAAAAATTTATATTAATTTAATCTACAAAACAGAGCAATCAATCGTAACATACATATGTATTATGTAAATATAACACTAACAATGTTATCGGTTTTATTTTTAATATCGGATGTATGTGTAGTCATGTTCTTTTTTATTATTTTTAATGTAATTATATGTATGTAATTCATAAATTTCCATAAAAAAAAGAATATTGTTTATAATAGTATAAGTAAATAAATTAAACAGCTTTTTCTAATTACAAGATTATACAGCAAGCTGCTCAGCAATAACCCTCAAGTCCAAGGCGGGTGCGCGTATTGAATTATAAAAAAATAAAAATTAATACCCGTATTAGACGACGTCCTTTAGTTCTGGAGGCATTTCGTTTTTGGGATGTTTATTTTCAAAATGTTGTTTGTACGTTTTAGGATCTGGCATTTGGGACTGCAATTAAATAAAAAAACATACATATGTATTTTTAAATATTGAAGTTATGGTATTTGTAAAGAAATATCGTATTACCTTGCATACGGCACAAACATGAACTAATGCTTTTTGGGCAGCCTTTTTCTGATCATTGGCACTATGTCCTTGTTGTTTTTTCATTTTTGCTTGTTTTTCTTGAGCTTTTGCTTGAGATTGTAATTTTTGGTGACCGCGTGCCATTTTTTCTTAGATATCTGAAAATACATGTGAAATAATATAAATATTATTTTATAGTGTTAACTTAGAATTAAACATTTTTCACAAAAATTTTAAAAAGGTTGCCCTAATTTATGAAATATTTTGAGAAATTGCGTTAACACGCTTTAACCACCCTAGATGTCATTGAGTTGAAACTTTATCGATTTTAAAACGATTTTACATATTTTGTTGTTTTGTAAATCGAATAAATTTTATTTTGGTGTGAACAAACCTGCTTCATTGTAAACCAAATATGGGTTTCGTTTTTAAAACCAACCGATTTACAGAATAATTTGTAAACCGACTCCGAGTAATGTTTTTTTAATTCAAATGCTTTGGTGTTCTGAAAATAGAATCGTTAACTTTCGGCTTTTAATGTAGAAATTCTTAACAACCATAATAACATTTGTTTCCAGTATTTTTATACCCTTCACCTTCAGGAGAAGGGTATACTCGTATATAAGTTTGACATTCCGTGTGAAATTTCCACAATATAAATTTCCGACCCTATAAAGTATATATATTCTGGATCCTTATAGATAGCGGAGTCGATTAAGCCATGTCCGTCTGTCTGGATGTTGAAATCAGTTTTTTGAAGTCCCCAGATATATAAATTGGGATTCAAATCATCAATAATTCTGTCAGAAATGCTTTCGAGAAGTTTGCTATTTAAAATCAGCAAAATCGGTTTAGGTCAACCAGAGTTATGGACCAATATGTGAGACAACCACCATAAGAATCGGTCCATGATTTCTCATAGCCCCCATACAAATATATATATTCCCGAAATATGGCTTAATGATAAATAAATGCCTATAAAATTGGAATATCAAGGCAAAATTCAGCAAAAATAAGTTTTATACAAAAAGAAATCGCAAAACGAAATTTTTTTTTAGTTCGGTCCATGTTTGACCATAGACCCCATATAAAGTCCACTTCCAATATTCACTTAAATACGTATAAAACAGATATACATAATGTTAAACGGCTAAAATTTCACATAAATACTCTTTATAGGCAAATAAATTGTTGTACTAAATTTTATGGTGGTCGGCCCAGAATTGGTCATAGCCTACATACAAATATCTTCACGAAATATTGCTCAATTATACATAAATGCCTGTAAAATTGGAATATCAAAACAAAATTTAGCAAAAATAAGTTTTATACAAAAATAAATCGCAAAACGAAAGTTTATTTTAGTTCGGTCCTTGTTTGACCATAGACCCCATATAAAGTCCACTTCCAAAATTCACTTAAATACGTATAAAACAGATATAAATAATGCTAAACGGCTAAAATTTGACATAAATACTCTTTATAGACAAATAAATTGTTGTACTAAATTTTATGGTAGTCGGCCCACAACTGGTCATAGCTCCCATACAAGGACCACATCTGAAAGACATTTTTCCCTATATATATTGTATAAATATCGTTACCGACTCAAAACTTTGTACAGATCATTTACATATATACAAACATCATTCCACACAATTTTCTTAATTTCGGTCTATTTTTAACCGTATGCCCCATATAAAGCCCTCTTCCGAAAATTACTTTAATACTCATAAATCTCTTATAAATAAGGGTACCAATCCAAAATTTTACACGGATCATTTACATACATGACTAAATCAAACTGCTGGATTTTGAGAATATCGGTCCATATTTGACTATATTCCCCACATAAGGTCCACTACCGAAATCCACGTTAATACTAATATATATCTTAAATATACCGTTATTATGTTGAAATTCGTTTCTTTCTTTCTTCTCCTTTCTATCTTCTATTTTCTTTTCTCACTCTATAATATAACGTCACTTTCCTGTCTTTACTATAGCTTTCATTTCACTCTATATACTAAAAGTTTCTTCCTAAGGCGTCGCAATGGACCGTATTGGTCTCTGGGTGAAGGTGTGAGGCAACTCACACCGGCCTTCCTACCTACCTACCTACCATGTTGAAATTCGACGTGAAATATCCTCATATGCATGAAAATAACTGTTCCAAAATTTAAGAAGATCGGCCCATAATTTGTCATACCTGCCATATAGAACCATTTCCAAAAAACAAATAAATTCGGGTCAAAAAATATTCTTTTCGGATTAAACCCATATACGGTCCATATTTTATAATCATGATATATATCGTTGGAAAGGTATTTTTAATAACTTTTATTTAATGTATTACAAATTATCAGACACCCAGTAGTTCCCGAGATATAGGCCTATATATTTTCAACTTTAAGGGCCCGCCCCCTCGAAAATAGACGTGACCGCAAACAAATTTTTTTTTGCTGGTATCTCCTCTAAAAGCCCTATTTGATTTTGTTTTTTTTTTTTTGAGCAAAATCACTAAAACCGAATTGTACCCCTTTTTTATACTCTGTTAAGTTACACTCAATATTATTATGAACATCAGACAAACTCTGTAAATTATGGTAAGAATTGGTAATTAAATCAATTAAAAATGGTGAAAATTAGACAAAATTTCAAAATATTTAACATAAATTATGTTGGTCGTAAAATTGTCTTTCAAACAATATATCAAATACTAATAAAATTTGCACTAATACTGAATAGAAAACACAGAATTAGGATATTCTAGTCTAGTGTAGTTTCTGTATTTCTTATTGCGTTTAGGTGGAGGGTATTTAAGGTTCGGCACAGCCGAATATAGCACTCTTACTTGTTAAAAATTTGTGAGTTTTATTGGGGTTTTTAAGTTATAGTTATAAAAACATGTAGCCACGTGTGCTCGCCACTGTATGTATCTACATACATACATATGTAACATATGATGTATGCATGGGTACGTAGATATGTATATTTTTGTAAACAAAATTTAAAACATGAAATTTTCTGAGGGCTGATTGTTTCTACTACTATTTGTAATAACAATACTGTCATCACCGAAAGCACGAAAACGCACCACAATAAAACCATATGAAAAAATCAACTCAACACCTGCGTCATTACATACATAAATTTTACACTGGTTTTTCCAGTACATTTTTTAAAACAAACATTTACAAAACTTCACAAAGAAAACTTGAGGATTTTTTTCTAACGTTTATGTAAATAAATGAAAGGCACACATCTTCCAATCCAAACGGCAAATGGCGACCACGTTTATTTATGGCTTTTTTTAAACAACATTTTTAGTTCTTGTACATTTTTAAATATTTTTTTCATTTATTTTAAATAGTCCAGCGAAGCCAAATTTTTTAGAGTAGAAACTTTGAAATGTAAATCCAGCTTTATCGAATACTATGTAATTTATATTTTAGCAAAAGAAATAATTTTTTTTCTCGAAAATTTTTTTGTGCATGTGGCCTCTGCCAGCAGCGCGCCACTATTACTTACCTAATTTGTTGTTGTTTTTGTTGTTAAACTCAATAACTTGAGAATATTTTAAAAACGAATGTAAAAGTAATTGATTTCGTATTTTAAAATGTTTTGTCGCAATGATAGTAAATGTTGTTTTCAATTAATAGTTTTTTTTAACAATAAGTAAATTTGTGTTTGAAAACGAAAAATGCACGACAAAATACTTCTGCAATAAAATGAAAGATTTCCAAGTTCTGCTTACGTCGCTAGCATGGTGCAACTATACAAGGTGAGTGCAAATCGACAACAAATACAACACAAAACAGAAACAACAGGCATATTGTTTGTGTAAAATAATTTACTACTGTCAAAAATACTTGAATAAGTATTACTTTTGACATAAGTAAATTGTATACAAAGTTAGTCAGCTGGGCTACTGCACTCACCTTGTATATTTGCACCATGGTCGCTAGGTTATAATCAGTGTTGCCAGTAAAATTTCGCGAAATATACATTTTATTTTCCAAAAAGATACATTTTTTCCCGAAAAGATACATTTTGAAAAAAAAATTTCAAAATTATTTTTTAACATTTGCTAACATAAAATTTTTTTATATGTACTTATAAAAATGAATTAATATATCATTTTCTTTACAATATTCATAAAATATAAAATAAAAATGTTATGTTAATAAATGTTAAAAATATCTGTATTTTATTTAAAATTTAAAAATTGCGTTCTAGGGTGTCCCAACCCTTTATTTATTTAAGTCATAAATATTAGGTATGTAATTTTTAAAAATACAGTAAGCTTACTTTAAAATTAATTATATGTAACTATCTTTGGATGTTATTAAAACAAATTCATTTTTGTAAAAATTAATATACGAGTTAAGTCGTTTGTACTGATTTGTTTTAAAACTTCAATATGAAATGATTGGCAATTTTTTTTAGTAAATCATATTTCTTATGCTGATCTTCTATTAGGGAAGTATGAGATAAAACACCTGAATAAATTTTTTCAATTGGTAAAAAATAATTTGGATTTGAAAATTCTTTTTTCAAAGCATCTGTTGCCTTTACATAGTTAAATTCTAAATAGTTGCTAGCAATTATTTTAATTAATTTTTCAACTTCAGATTGCAAAAGGTGTAGACGAGGCTTTTCCGCCTGGAATATTAGATTAAAATCGTTTAAAAGTTCCAAAGTGTATGACTAAATTCCAAATAAATTTTTGTAATGTCATTCCTCAAAAAAATATTTTATTTTTGTACATTTTTCGTACAGATTCAAAAGATACGAAAAATGTTAGGATTATACATGGTACCTGAAGTCATCAAAAGATACGAAAAATATATCTTTTGTATTGTAATGGCAACACTGGTTATAATGTTTACGTCCAGCGTTGTCAACTTTGAAATTTCAAAACGCACCAACATGGAGAAAAAAACGCGGCATTTGAAAAAAATCGCACCAAATTTAGATTTTCTATTTATTGAAATAATTTTATTTAAAAAATATACAGTCTTATTCAGAAAAAATTAAAGTAGACTTCAAATGTACTTTAAGAAAATTTTGTATGAAAATTTTGTCTAAAAGCACACTTCAAACCCACTTTATTTTTTATGAATACGGCAGATAATATTTTATAACAGTCTACAACAGTTCAGAGTTTTCATTTATTTATTTTAAATAACCCCTGAAGATGGTCAAAAAAGTTGACCGAAATATTGGGAATAAAATAAAATAAAAATTTTTAAAACAAAATTTGTTACCTTATGACCTTATACCGAACAAAATTTGCAAACAAAAATAAAAAACTTAACAAAAAAAAAACTAAACAAATTTGTTTTTGTACCAGTTGTAATTAATTTCTTCTTTTTTTAAAGCTGGAGGTCCACACCAAGAGTCTACGCGTTTCACGCGTTCTAAGCAACTGTCAAAAAAGTAGAATCAATGTAGTTGTATGAGTTATGTAAGTTACGCGCTGACGCATGAAACGCAAAAAATTCGTTTACTTTCTACTTTTGAACGCGGTGCACGCGTACAGCTGACATTGACAAATGCAAAGCAAATTTATTTTAAAGATGATGTCACCAGAAAAAATGACAGTTGAAATAACATTTCAAAACTAGTTTGAGAAACTTGTTTATCCATACAAATCAAAAACAGGTTTTGTAACTAGCTTTTGAGATAAACTAGTAACAAACAACCAGTTTCTGCTAATGCAACTCTGTTTTTCAACATTTTTCTGGCAACGCTGGACACATTTGACATTTGCTCAAAAATAAAAAAAGTTTTCTTAAAAAAAAAACTGTAATTGAATTTTATTCATCCTGGATGAAAAACACAAATTTAAATTTAAATTTTTTCATAACAACGTCCATATTTTTATTAAATTTTTAATATTAATGTCAGCTGTTTTATGACTTGTCAAAGATAAACCACTTAACTGTTAAAAATGCTGATGTAAACGGTATGGTTTATGAAAGTAGCTTATGATCATAAACTAGTTTGAAAATTACAAGTGTAAAGCATTAAACACATTTGAGACAGCAGGCTACCGACTACAATATGTCAAAAATAAAATACACACGTTTATATAAAAGTGACTATATTGACGACAGCAGGCAACACGACTGCAGGTTGTTGTCCATGCTGATTTTTTCGTCGCTGTCAAATTAAACTAGTTTCTATTTTTGTTGGCGACAAAACAAAAATAGTGTTGACCATATAGCAAAATGTGTAAAGCAAATTAAATAAAATAAAAAGCAAAATACAAAATTAAAATGTTATGATTATTTATGCATCAAGAGTTGTTAAATGTATCAATAATATTATATTAATAATAATACAAATGAGTGAAGTTTATTAGCATGTCTGGTATCATGTACATGTTTTTCATATTTCATAAAAAACGCTACTTTAAAAGAATAAAAGCCTTAAGTGACACCACTGAAATATAATTGGATTACTACAACAGCTGTTTATATTTTTATTGTTTTGTTTGATTAAATTTTGTAAGTGCTTTATTGTTTAAGATTTATTATTTTTAATCTTTTTATTTACTTTTTGTTGTATTTTAGTAATAGCTTCTATAAAATCAACAAAATTCTCTTCAGCCAATATGTTATTTAAAAAATTCGAAGAACAAATTCATTTTTTATTAAAACGTCAGATTTCGGGATCAGCTGATGAGTATGTAGCTGTCGTTTTCAAAATAATTAAGTAGCTAGCTACAGGTCTACATGTTTAAGTATTGCATTTCGTAGTTTAGACTTTGCTTTTTTAAGAACGTAAAGAATGTCTTTGTTTATTAAATTTAGATTGGATGTCAGTATTTATATTTGCAAATATTACACGGTGCGACAGTCCAAAAAACCTGGGACCCGATATTATTTTTCTTGTAGGGCTTGTCGAGCAAAACAAGATTCCAATAGTGAAATATGCCGGACACATCCAAAATCCGGTTTTACGGTCACTATGTTATTTATCTATATCTATATACATATATAAAATACAATGTTTGTATGTTTGTCCTCTATAGACTGTAAAACTATTCTACCGATTTGTCCCAAACTGGTTTCATTTGAAAGGTTATAGTCCAGATTAGGTTTTCGGCTATATGTATTTTAAGTGGGCATGGCCCCTGATTTGAATAATCAAGAAACAAATGGGCGGGATCGGACCAGTGGGAATGGCAGCTCCCATACAAAGTAAATATTTAATATCATATGCTACAGTACTATAATAGCCATAATCTTAGAAATTTGTGCACGTTGATTATATTATGAATAGTCATGGGAAAATTGGGCGGGATCATACCAGTGGGCGTGTCAGATCCCATACAAAGTTAATATTTACCTCATATACAAAATTAATATTAATATTAAATATATAGGGTTCTATATCTACATATATATGTATTAGGGTGTCCCAAAAATTTTTTTCTCTCTGATTTTTATAGGTGCTCAATCTAAATTTAAAAGCTTATAGGGTAAAGTATTTTTGGTTTTATTTTTAAGAATTTTTGGAATAGGTTTAGAGGTCGCGCAAATGGAGTTTTCATAAAAAACCAGAGTTTTCGGCCTTTTTTTAACTTTACTCATAACGTGGTTAATACCACGGGTTTCTTCACTCCTGAGGAAACAGTTTTAAAGAAAATCATCCAAGCTTTATTCCTATGAGAAAAACTTATAAGTTTTGGTCATTTAGATACCCTAAATTACAATTTTTCGTAATTTTTTAAAAAATGTGTAATAACGCTTTACAACTTTTTAAGTTTAAATGAAAGCGAAAAAAAACTAATGATGCTGTTTGAAAGACAAATTAATTCTAATTAATATGAATAAATAACTTTAAAATTTGTTCTTACCGTTCCTGAGTTATACCCGTTTTTATCTTTATACCCAGTATATGTTATTATAAGCTGTTTGCCAGTTCACCAATCATACCCAATCAACAAAAAAAAAACTTTTCTTTTGCTCTGTGAAAAATCATTTGATGAGGTTCTTGCGATGTAATTTTATACCTTGCAATAAATTCTGGAAATCAATTTTAGAAGTTGTGACATTAATATAAGTATTAGCCAAAGCCACACCTCGTTCTGCCACATCATTTACCACTTGTAATTGTTGAACTTTTTTCTTTGCCTCTTGAAACGACTTGTTGGCAGTCCAATTCTCTGGATCTATTTTTAAAAAATCGACTGAAATATTGCAAGCTTCAAAAAAAGTTAGACTGGCTCTTGAAATGAATTGTCGAATTTCTTTATTTCCAAAGTTTTCGTCTGTTAAAGTTACATTTGCTACTTCATAATCGCTGCATGGAATATCTGCAAGTTTTTTGTCATTAAGCGCAAATTTTTGTTGTCGATACGTTTATCAAAAAAACGCTAAGGCAGCCAATTTCGGAGTTAAGTACCACTGTAATTTCATAACTATCCAATTCCTTTAATAGATACAGATCATTGAGAGGAGCGTATCGAGGACACTGGCAGAGGTACCAATATTTAATATATGGTGAATTTCACGTCAAGTAAAAATCGATGTCTTCCGATTTGGATGAAATGATACATGTGCCAAATATTGAAAAATATTATTCTTGAGTTAAAAAATAATTTTTTTGATAGATATCCCACTCGCATCCCATTAAGCGATTATAAAGGCCTTAAAGTAAATTGTATAAGCTTTCTTTAAAAATTTTTTTTTTTTAAATTAAATATATTTTTGAAATGACTGAAGAAATATCTATCTAAAGTCCTTTGGACAATTTTTGCTAGGACCAATAGATGAAAAGTTACACTCATTTAAAAAAAAACCCTGTATGACCAAAATTGACCAAAATTTCCAACTTTGACCCCCTCTAACTCCGGCACTTTTGGACTGATAGAGCTAAAAATTTGTGTCTGTCCTACTATCGAATAGTACTAACTTTGGTGCAAATTTCATCCAAATCGATTTTTAACATTGGGTCACTTGACGTGAAATTCACCATATATTCTTAAAATAAATGAATTAAATTCAAGCAAGGCACCAACTGTTAATTTGTCTATATAAGATTGCAACTGGTTTCGGAAAACGGATATTTTCAAAGAATAGATAATTTTCGCCATCCAGCGAGCCCGATTGATAGCTCTTGGAGCTTTTACTGTTGGGCATAGATTTATCAGACAAAAAGATTAGACTCAGATGGAGTAGTTCTTTATAGTCTCCTCTTGGTTGCGTGTCTTCAAGTTGGCCTTTAATAAAATTGATTAAGTCTTCGCGTATTGGTTCCGGAATAATCTTTTCAACAATTTTGTGATTTATGCAGTCGGAAAAACTAAACTTGTTAATAGACTCCCACCTCTGCTGGAGTGTGACGAAAATTTTTATTGTCGGTGATGTGGTTTGTTGTTCAATATTAAACCTAAAGATAATGGGAAAAATCCAATTAAACTGCGGATTAAATTGAAATGATATTCACAGAAATCACCTTAAAGACCCAACTATAAAAATTTATGGAAATATAAAATAATTATAACGAAAAAAGTATCACTATTTTTAGGTACAAACTATAAAAATAGTGTAACTCGGGAACTGTGGGACAAAATTCCATTTTTCTTTTTCTTAATTGTTTAGAACTTATCGGTATTAACAATCGCGTCACTAGTTTTTATATCTTTCATATAAATTTGAAAAGTAATAAACCGTTTTTTACAGAATTTGTTAAAAAATTACAAAAATACTAAATATGTGGAATCTTAATGGACAAAAATATTGCCAAAACTTAAGGTTTCTGCATATGGAAATAAAGTTTGGGAAATTTTCTTTAGAAATATTCGGTCAAAAAATTAAATGAACGTGGTTATTGACAAAGTTATGAGTCAAGTTTGAAAAAAGGCCGAAAAACCAGATTTTTAACAAAGACTTGATTTGCGCGACCTATAAAAATCTAAAAAAAAATCAAAAATACTGGACCCTATGAGCTTTCAAATTATGCTTGAGCCTCTGACAAAAAAAATTTGAGACGCCCTAATATGTATATAAAATTGAATGTTTGTATGTATGTTCCTTATAGACTGCTTAACAACTATGCATCTGATCTTGTGATGATCTTCGGCGAAATTGTTGTGCATGAGACCGGAAAGGTTTCTGAGTTGGTACGACCACGCCTACTCTAACGCCCACTTTTTTTAATTGATTAATGGCTTCTGCATGGGTTTTTGCAGATAATATAAATTGTATACACATCTTACTGAAGGCGAGGTAAAAATAAAAATTGTATGTGCCACGCACACTTTCACGCCTCATCTCAAAAAAAATAATGTTTGTATGTATGTCCTTTATAGAATCGTAAACTATGCATTTGATCAAGTGATGATCTTCGGCAAAGTTGTTGTGTATGAGTCCGGGAAGGTTTCTCAGTTGGTACGACCATGCCTACTTTAACACCCACTTTTTTAAATTGATTAATTTCTTCTGCTGGGTTATTACAAATTTACTTCAAACAATTAGTATACACATCTTACTGAAGGCGAGGTAAAAATAACAATTTTATGTGCCAAAGCTTCTTATTTCTTTCGACCACTCCTACTTTTTTATATTGTGTAATTGATTCTACTCGGATTTTAACATACAGTTCAACCTTGGTATAACGAATCCTAAGGGGATTAGAAAAAAAAATTCGTTACAATGAGGTTCGTTACATCGAGGTGAAGTTGCACTTCTATTCGTTATAATTAGGTAATACAAAATTTTGTGTATTAATCATCATCTGCTTAACTTGTTATAGCAAACGATATTCGCTAACAAATCAAAAAACATTTGAAGAAAAATACTGTTGCAAACACAATAATTTTGTGTGTATCTGTTTCATATAATTTGGATTAATTGATGGAAATCGTTATGCAAAGGTTGTAAGTTGACAAAATTCGTTAAATAGAGGTAAATAATTCTTTCTATTTCGTTAGTCTGCAGTGAATGAAAATTCTTTATAACGAGTCTATTGACAAATGTATATATTCGTAATAGAGAGGTTTATTTTGTATTAAATCTTATGGAGCGTTGTTGGGGATTTCAAAAAATTCGTTAAATCGAGGAATTCGTTATAGTGAAGGTCGTTATATCGAGGTTTGACTGTATGTATAATCCAGTCATCGTTTGTGACATGTGGCACCGTCCTCGTCCTGTTGAAATTACGTTGTTAACATGGATCACGCTTTCATAATCGACATTAACAACTATTTCACCGTAACCTCATTTCTAGCCTAAGTTTTCACATAGTGATAAGTTTACTTTTCAGAAGCCCAAATGCTGCAATTTTGTGGAATTCATAATTGCGGTCTCAGAACGACCTAATATTCACCGAAAATATCACGAATTTTACCAAATGTGGCTTTTACGGATACACCGAATTTTCGAGCGAAATTGAATACATTGTAACAATTTTCAACAAGTAAAATGTAAAAACTTTTAGAATATATGTATTATTTATTAAAAATATACAAATAAATATAACTTATATGTACATATACTTACTATGTATGTATAACAGTTCTTAATCTATTAATATAAATAAACTTAACAAATTATTTTAAAGTATTACTAAATTGGCAAAACTCGGCATTACGATACTTATAATATGTATGAATGAATACTATGTACATAAATATTTATTTATGTATGAATTCGTTTTATAACATAATTTACTTATTCTATTCAATAAAAAAAAACAACGAACATTAAAAATATTAGTATGAAAAATATTCATGTTTCAAACGTTTTAAAGTAGTTAGTTTAAGAAATAATAAAAAAACAAGTAATAGTGTTATTCTAGACTGTGCCACATCTTATATACTTATCTATCACCAATATATTGTTATACTAGGTTTAAAAAAAGTTTTTCATAAACGTGTTTACCGGTTCGACGAATTTATTAATTTTTTGAAACGTCGGACGTGCGGATATTTTGTTTTAATTTATTTTTGGTTGAACCGATTTAACTAAATATTTCTAAATTTCATCCTCCTAGGTCTATCCTTCATCACAAAGAGAGACAGATGGATATACATATATACTTTTAGGGATCTATGAAGCCCAATATATTTGGTGGTGAATATAAGATAGGCATTAATTTTTTTAGTTTGTATTGTATTTTGCACATTGTTAAACTAGCATACTGGCATTATTGTCACAAAATTCATAAATATTATCAACAAATAGCATTTGTTCAGTAGTTGTTTCGGTTGTGGCAGTTGCAGTTGGCTCTTTATCAATTGGCACATCGCAATTATTTAGGTCTGTGTTCAATGTTAATCGTTTAAGATTATTTATAATCGAAATATCGTGCTTTATTTCATTTTTAACTTCCAACAATTCATGTTCAGTCTGTATGATTTCTTTTGCGCATGCCTCAATGTTTTTCTGAATTTGTCCCACAGACATTTCAAGATTTCTGCCAGACGTCGTGTACAGGTCATTGTGAACTTTGTACATTTTGCATTTAGAGGTCAGCTCTTTGGTGAGAGCATATTCACGTTCATACAGCTCGTCCATCTCAGCGTTCTTTTGGGCCAATTTGTTGCGAACTGAGCTACGAATTGAGGAATCTTTACGCTTGCGTATAAAGTTATTAACATCACCGTTATTGCTGCTATCGCGTCTCCTATCATGGCAGCTTTTTTTATCCTTACATCGACTAGCCGAACGACGTTTACGAATCGTAGATCGTGTTTCAGATAACTTGTACAGCTTTTCTTTGTTTATTTTAGTTTTAGCTTGAATTTCCGATTCTTCAGTTGTTAGTTTGATATTGGAACATTTATATTTGGTTTCCACGTTTTTCGAGCAAGTGTCCATAACCTTTTGCTGCTCACTACATTTTGTTTCAGGATTTAGGAGTAGCATGAGGTTGTTTGATTGTGGTTGGTGTTCTTTTTCATCTCTTTTGGATTTAGCTGATTTGTTAGATTTTTTTGCTTTATGTTTTTTACTTTTACCAAAGCTGAGCAATTTACAAATGTAATCACGTATGGACGATAAAGTTGTATTGGTTTTTAACGCCTTTGATGGATCCTGTATATCCTTATGATGTTTCAAACTTAAGCGTATCTGCAAAATAAATATGCATCTTAATTAGTATTATATTTATTTAGTAGAGATTTCAGATTATTTCTATTAGAAGATATTTAGTAAAATTATAAAACATCCTGCATGCACACACATATTAGAGCATGTTCTATCAGTACTAGTCTTAATGGGAAGTATACTGATACAGAACTGATTACGTGATTTCAGATTCATTACAGGCAGGTAATTTGGCGCTTTGAAATGGGGAATATCTATCTTGAAAATAATTATACCCACTATCAAAAAGATAGTTTGTCATTCCAAAAAGTTAGTTAGTGTCTTCATCAGTCTGTCCGTCTGATGAAGACACGTTAGAGTTTCATAAAAAGACATAGATCAATGAAATTCTTACCAAACATTCTTTGATCCACCGAAATGTTTGGCATTGAATATTTGTAGAAGTGGTCCATTACGATCCCAGTTATAGATCAAAGTTTCAGACAAACTCGATATTTATCAGATATTTCTTGCAATTTCTTTAAATATAATAAAAATTATATAATTACATTTTGCATAGTTTATTTTTATCACAGAAGAACAGGTCCTGTTGAAAATGGTAGGTCCACGACTTCTCATAGCGCAAAAAATCTCCACTCTCAATTTTATGATGACCGTAGCCCATATAAAGTCCACTTCCAGAAATCACTTAAATGCGCACAAATCTCTTATAAGCATCAGAAGAAAGTTTAAATTCAATACAAATAGTCCATACATGTATAGAAATATTCATACCCAATCTTATGACGATCGGTTCATATGTGACATATATGACCGTCTATAGACGGTCATCACTTCAGTATTAAAACAACCGGGTTTTTCCGTTTAGCCACTAAGACCGTCTACAGACTATATTCCTTGTTTTTGTCCTGCAGCTTTCTAGGAGTATTTTTTTCTAAATTGGAACTGAAATCCGTAATTTGCAGATGAAATACATGCTAGAACAAAAATTTATTTCTGCAATTGGAACGTATTTTCAATTTCAGGTATTTATGGGTTAAATGCGTATAAAACTGTTATAAAAATCACTATTACGTTGAAATTCAACACAAATAATGTATACATATGTACTTTTAAGTCTCCGTACAGAACTTCATGACGATCGACCCGTAATAGGTCATAGCTTCCTTATGAGGACTACCTGAAAACGCATTAGCTTACACAAACAATTGTATCGAACCGAAATTTTACACAGATCAGTTAAAAGTATGTAAAAATTATACTATTGACTTTTGTGAAAGTCCTCAATTGAAAAGCTCCTATACAAGCTGCACTTCTGAGAATAACCATCGCTTTATTTTACGTCGTTTATTATGAAAATTAATTTTAGAATTGAAGAACCCAAAATAACGGAAACAATATAGCGGCGGAAAGTTCTAATTTCTTATTCAAACTTTTAAAATATTATATTTTCTAATCACTTGTTCAACTTAAAAGTTCGATGACCCGCTTCTAAATATATTGTATGTGGCCAACGTAATGGTATTTGCATCTTTTGGCTAAAAATCTACATGTCTGTGTGTCCTGCTGGTTTTACTGTTTTTCAGTATTTGTATTTTTTGGTAACAGCTTTCAAAACAAACCAACAGACCCATGTTAAACTTTGAAATTTCTATTGCTTTTAATTATGCAATCTCGGCAGAAAATCATGAGTTGTTGAAAATTATTAGTGAAATTAGTGTACGACTACATCGAGTGGTATGTGTTTAATTTATTAAATATTACCTCATTGTGTACACGACTCCAGGCTTTCCAAACAGGTAAAATTGCCATGTTGCCATCATAACTGCGTTCTATGCCGCGCCAACATTCCGTTATAACGTAATCGCTGTAGTCACGCGATGCTGTTTCATTTTTTGTGGTGGAAATTGTGTGTGTTAGTTTTTCATTTCGTTTTTTTTTGTATTTGGAAAATTTAACCAAAATGGCGCCATTGTTATAGGTGGTGGTAAGAAACGGAAGTACAGTCATCGTAAAATAAAAGTAAAGCGAAAAAACGCAATATAAAAGGAAAATAAAAGGAAAAAATATAACAAAATTAAACATTGTATATTGTTATCAGTTTAATAACTAACTATCCATAATTAACACTTTGTATTAAATGCAAACATTTTCAAACTTTTTCATGTTATGAATACGGACATGTAGATACGGTTTAAATATTGTAACTAAAATGTCTGCTGAGATTTGTAATGTTCTTTCTTACCTTTGAACCGCTGACAGTATTCATAATTGCCATTACTGATTTCATCATCAATCAAAGCTTTTATTATGTCATTGCATGTAGTTTTATTGGTGACACCAGATACGTAACGGGGTTCATCGGAAAGCCAAATTGTTATTTCCTTGTGACCTTGTTCCTGAATTACACGGAATATGAAACAAATAAATAATTTACAATAAAACATGCATATTTTATAATTTATAAGAGCAGTTTAAAGTTTTTGTTGATTTCTAATTTATTTAGGATTGTACCATAGTTTTTTATATGTATAATAACTTCTTTTGATAAAATATAGTTTTGCGTATGTGACAAAAAAGTTGTGCTAGTCTTAATATAAAAAACTCCTCAGGTTTAAAAAAAAAACAATTTTTTAAGAAATCGCTTTTTGTTAGCCTGATTTTATGTTTTTATACCCTCCACCACCACAGGTGATTCCGTGTGTAACACTGAGAAATATTCATCTGAGAACTAACAAAGTATATATATTCTTGATCCTTATTGAATTCTTAGTCGATTGGGCTATGTCCATCTGTCTGTCTGTGTAAAATACTCTCACGTCCAAAATATGTAACCAAACCAAAAGACCAAAATGTGTAACAACCTATATCAATGTACGATATTTTTAAACAGTTTTTTGCCATAAAATTTTGTATACGATGGAAGGACATGATGAAAATAGTAAGAATCGGTCTATGATTTTTTATACAAATTTCTTCCTGAAATATGTCTCAGTGTTAAATAAACGCCCATATAATATTAATATCAATACAAAATTCAGCAAAATTAGGTTTTTTATAAAATTAAATCACAAAACGAAGTTCACTTCCGAAAATCACTTAAATACGTTATAAATCTTTTATAAATAAAGGTACCGATACAAAAGTTTTCACAGAGCATGTATAGTATGCCAAAATCAAACTATGAATTTAGGCCCATATTTGGCCATAACCTCCATATAAGGTCCACCTTTGAATAATACTTAAATACTCATATGTCTCTTAAATTTAACGATATTTTGTTGAAATTCGACATAATATATGCCCATATATATAATTCTCTGTACCCAATTTTATGAAGATCGGTCCATTATTGATCATATCAGCCGTATAAGACACAATTCCGAAAAACAAGTATACCCAGAAAATGTCTAATAAATATCGATATCAATCCAGAAATCATACTAATATCGGCCATATGGTAATTATACTACTGAATTTTTTAGCTGTCACGCCATATTTGGCAATAGATCCCAAATAAAGTAAACTTTCAAATATTATTATAACAACCATTAAACTTTTGTAAGCTACATTATTGAGATGAAATTCTAACTAAATATACAGAAGTCACGTTACTGGATACTGGATTTTGAAGATATCAGTCCATAATTGGTCTACTTTCACTATAACACCTATGAACTCTTGTAAATAACGTTATTGAGATGATATAAGCCTCACCTTCTAACCTTACCCTTTTTTATATTCTTTTCTTTATCCTGGTAAATATGGAAAAAATGTTGAAGCTATTTTTAGTTTTATAAATGGTTACATAACACAATTAAAAGATTATTATGATAATTATGCAAACTCTGTACATAATGGTAAGAATTGGCAATGACATCAATTAGATAAGTAAATGGTTAAAATTAGATAAAATTTTAAAACATTTAAAATAAATTATGTTGGGCGTAAACTTGCCTATCAAACAATATATAAAATGTTAAGCTATTAGTATTAAAAAACATTGAATAAGGATATTTTAGTCCTATAACCAGTGTAGTTTTGGTATTTCTCATTATATTTAAGTGAAGGGTACTTAAAATTCGACACAGCCGATAGCACTTTAACTTGTTTTCACTGCTATTTAAGCACAATCGACATTTTTCAAATGGATTTATTTCTTATTTTCAATTCTTAATATGAATTTAGATTCCCCAATTTCAATTTGGATTTCTTAAATTTCAAATTGAAAATTTCAATGTAAAGTTTTTTTTTGTGGTAAAATTGCCATAAATTACATTAATAAATTATTGATCACATTTTAACCAACAAATTCCATTATATGTATGAATGGAGATGGGTTATTTTCTATAACTAGCATTGTACATCCGCTTATATGTATAAGGTGCGATAGAGTTTGGAGTGAAGAACATATAAATATGAAATTTTTTTCAAATATTCCCTGTTTATCAGAAGTTTTTAGTATTGAAAATGGGTTAAATTGGTCCAACCAAAATAAAATTAACAATAACACATAGTTATTGTTAATAGCTAATTTATATGTTTAACTTTATTTTATGGTAATATATAATATAAAAAGATAACCAGATATGTACAATGAACGTTAAAATAAAGTCAACACCAAACATTATTAAAATAATATTAAATTATAAAATTATATTGCAATTTTATATAATTATTTAAGTAGAATTGAATTCACAAAAATAAAACAAAAGCGTATACAAATTTAATTGATTTATTGTTAAAATCGACAGATTTTTACGTGTCAAAATAAAGTCAACAGGGGGATCATCCTTTTGCAAAGCAACCTCATTATGTATGTACATATAACGAAAAAGTGCTGCTGAAAATAATTGCAAGTTTCATAATTTATCATTTAAATATATTAAGTTGTGACGCTAAGTAGTGAAAAATTAACAATAGAAAGACAAACAGCAATTGAAACTCGTCATAATAGACTTACATAGAAAAGGTTAATAAATCTCTGCGTGAAATATGTACATATGTAAGACCGTTGGAAGGCATGACTGTACAATAAAAAAATTATAATCAAATATACCAAACAGCCAAAGAGTCTTACAAAAAGTGAAGTAAGACAAAAACCTACATCCAGTGCTCTAAAAATAGCTAAATATTCTACGAAAACTTCTGGAAAACCTATAAGCGCGAGTACGATTTGAAGAACTTTGCTTCAAAATTGCCTACATACGAGTAGTAGAGTGCCACGTAAGAAGCACTTTATGGTGAAGTCAAAAATATGAAGAACCAAGTTATTAGCAATCAAAATGTTACCAAGACGGTAAAATATGGCGGCGGCTCAGTAATCTCAAATTTTTAAAATCTACAATGAAAAAGAAAGATTATCTCGACATTTTCAAAAAGAATGTAGTCTCTAAGAACATTAGAGCATCCTCCGTAGTACCCCAGACCTCAAACAAATTGAGCACTGTGGCTATATTAAAAAAAATAGACAAAGAATTATTTCTTGTAAGGATAACCTAAAGATGGTAATACAGGATGAATGGAAAAAAATTTCTCCTGATTTCACTAAAAAACTCGTTAATTCTACGTCTAGGAGATTGTCAGCTATGATAAAGGCAAACGGACTACGAACAAAATATAAAATACAATAGCGGTATTCACACCGAGCTTGTTAGTTTGTTAGTCGGTAGTTTGTTAATTTGTTAAAGTTACCAACTGTGAACGACCCCCTTTTTAAAACTTTGTTAGTCTGGTAACTTTCGTAGTAAAACAGCTGATTTATTGTTTTGACACAATTTATTATTCTGGAAAAAATAAAACATGCCACGAGAAAGTGTAAAAAAAACAATTGTAAACCATTTAATTACTCATTTTTTCTTTTGGTTATCCACTACGAGAACAGTTTACGACTTATTAAAATAAAATAAAAAATCATTTATTTAACATACTTACTCTCAATGTACACAAATATTTTTTTAGAAATGTATCACAAATGATTTTTTAAATATATTTATTTAGAAACTGCAACAGCTGATTGTGAGTTACCAACTAACAACTATTTTATCAGGGGTGCCGTGTCGTTAATTTGTTAAATGTTTATCCGTTAGCGCGTTAAATATACAAAAACAAAATGCGTGTAAAAAAGTAACGATTAACGACTAACAAACTAACAAACTCGGTGTGAATACCGCTAATGTTTTACATAATTTTAAAAGAACTGTTTACTTTATTTTGACGCCAAAACTCTGGTACTTTTTCGTTAAAATTAAATTATTTTTTATGTTTCATATTTTAATTTGAGGTACTTATGAATTATATTTTGTTTTAAATTTGTACTTGTGGAACTATATAATAAAACATTTTTTTTAAACAATATTAGTTGGTTACTTTATATTGACGCTCGCAGTATACGTTTTTATACATATTATTATATAAACCAACCAAAATTTGAAACTTTGTTGTCTAATCAGACTTAAATATGATAATCAATATTTGAAGAATGCATTCCCTATATTTTATGTGTCACATTAAGATGTTAGGCTTACCATTGTACTGTTGACGCCGTATAAAGAAATTGAGCGACTTCGTCGACTATGGCCACTTCGATTACTTCCGCTGCGGTGGTGTTTGTATTTGTAACGGTGACGTTGTTCCCTTTCCGTTTGCTCCCACTTGGGAATAAAGTTGACATCTTGAAGCTGATAACAATTATTATTATTGTTGTTGAAATTGTTGTTATTGTTATTATTAAGATTAGTTTTATTTTTAGGCGGCAATATGGGACTATAACGACTAATTTCTTCTGGAATGTTCAATAATGATGGACAGACTTCAAGATTATCATCTATAAGTGTTGAATTTTGTTGAGGAGCCATGGTCTCAATATAATAAATGCACTGCAATAAAAAAAAAACAAAAACTAAAAAATTAATAAAAATGTTGTATATGTACACTAAAAGAAAAACCATTAGATGTCTAGTAATATAATTTTAAATACATAGAAAAGTATGCATATGTAAATATCAACTTTAGTATATATGATTACATAAATTTTTTATGTTTGTTTTATATCATGCAAACTTTACATTTTCATAAAAACCGTCATGCAAGCATATAATTCAAAGAGGAAAAAATCCATTTTGCAGTTTTCACGTTTTTAAGTTATATGAAATAGTTGTTAAACATTTTACATTTTCAAAGAATTGAATTATAAACTAAATAAAAACCACCTCCATTAGAAAGAATAATAATGTTTTTTCATTGGTATTTGACCTGTGTTGAAAAGCTGCCACAAAGTCGGGGTGGTTTTTTTTAGTTTATTTAACCTAACGATCAATTTAGATTTCAGCGAACGATAAAATAAATTACCCTGTGCACATGAAATTCTAACAATAATGTTGCCTTTGTTCATATATATATTTTGACAATACTAAACTAGTCGAAGTGGTGGAGGCGGGTGGTCCCAATATTTGAACGTAGCTTGTCGTTGTATTGCACTTATTTTACTGCACTGAGTGTTTATACATTCGGTTTGATGTAGGTAAATTAAACGTTTGGATGTTTAAAATGTAAGTTTCAATGGAATGCAAATTTTGTGTTGTATGCGCCATAAAAATCAGAGTTTTACTAGTAGGCCGGAAGCTAATAGTAAATTTTCTAGAACTGTTGTTTATAATAAGTATATTCCATTTTGGGAATATAATATAGTATACACTAAAATTAAATATGAAATACTTGCATATGTATGCAAAATTAACTGGAATATGCATACTCGTATGTATTTAGTTAAGAAAATGTATTTTTTCATAAATGTACATTAGGAGTATCATAGATCAGACGCCCACAACCTTTCATACCAAAGTTATGTTAAAAAAATGCTGAATAAGCTAAAGTTTTAAATAAGTCATTACTTTAACACCACTGAAATAACTAGTTACATGCAACGGATATAATATCACATTAATTTTAGGGATTATACGGATTACGGTACGAATCGGGTGAAGGCTGGTTTTACGCGAAAACGGAATCTGTCTCCTTTCGTTTGGCGAAACTTTACAAGCCTAGGCGTAGAATATTGGTAACTAAATAAGAATTTTATAAGTTCTTTGAATGACACATATGTACGAGTATGTAATTATAATATTAGTTCTAAGTAATGCTGCTTTTATTAGTCATTAAAATGTGCAGTATTCAGTAATTGCAAGACATTACCATGTTTTTGAGTTTCTAACAATTTTTATTATAGATTATGTGGAGGGTCAGATAATGATTAATGATTAAAAACCAGTGTATATTAAAACCAAAACGGTCCATTATGATTTAATTTCTATTATATATTATGTTTCTTGTATATTTTAGGTATTTCGATTATTATATATGATTTAGTAATATCCTCGTGTTTCCAAAAGCTTCTTACTGTATTTGACATCTGATTTCCATATTATAATATCAGTTTCTTTGAAGCTATCAATAACGGACAAAATGTGGACTCTGAAATATCTGTTTCGAAACTCGTTCAGTATTTTACATTTATATATTTGTATAAGTAGCCATCAGCCACGTCTATTTATAAAAAAAATTCTTAATATAATTTCATATTGTTTTTCACTAGACAAACTTTTTAAATTCAAAAATGTCACCACCAAAAAAAAATCATTAAATAATAGTTCATAATAATTCAGTTTATATACGTATTTTCAACAGAAACTGTTTGCTAAATATAATTTATTTTGTAAACAAAATTAAAACAGAAAAGTGTTAAATTATGACAATTTAAAACAGAAACTACAAATTAACAAAACCATATTTATTGGTTTTATTCGATTATTCTTCATAAAATTATTCGAATTTATTGGAAAGAAATTGTTCGATTATTCAAATGATCATTCTTCTAGTAAATACATCAACTTAAAGTTATTCATTTTGTTAATATACGGAAAAACAAATCACAATAAATTCATTTAAAATTATTTCGAAAACTATGTCTGCACTATTTTTCCAAGTGTGGAATTGCTATTTCAACATGGGTGCCAACAAAAATATCAAAGGTTTACAACTTTTTACTTGTTATTTTTTCCACCACTGTGTATACAATATTATTACATGGGAGACAATGTGTTTGTAATGGTAATTTTACAAGAAAAAACCTTCAACATATTTATAAAACTATTTCGTATAAAGTTTTGAATGAAGATATTAAATATACATTGTATGCACTTGCTAAATATTACTTGTCACTGTTAAAACCGTTATGTCGCATTCTTATATTAAAAGTATAAAATTGTGTAATAAAAATATTAATTGTTGAAGGTTTTGTTAACGAAAATTGCAATTTTTGTTTTGGATTTAACGCGGATTTAGTCTACAGAACTGTTAAAAGATTTACATGTGTTGAAAAAATAGACTAGTATGAATTCAATACGAACTTGTGTAAATTTCCATATATTTGGGAAATTTTATAAAAAATTAGTTTTTTCTATGTACATATGTGTTTACAATAACGCGTTACACTAGAACTTAAGCTGGAGGTCCACAACTCGCGTTTTGGCGTCAACGCGTTTTAAGCTTTCTAAACGTTTTAAGCGTCAGGCATTTCAAGTTACATGCGAAGATTTTTCGCGTCAATATTTTTTTTTATATTGTATGTACTTTTGGAGGTGATGCCGTATGCCCAGCTGATTTTTTTTATACGAAGTTTTTTAACGGTTTGTTTGTCAAACTCATATAAAAAATGTTATTTCAACTGTCATTTTTTTTGGTGACATCATCTTTGCATTTGTCAATGTCAGCGTGCACCGCTGTATATATATATGTAGGTTTAAATAAAACCTAAAACAATTTCAATATTGCTATGTAAATAAAATGTGGAAACAAATCAAAAAAAACTTATTAAATATTGAAATATTAAAAAAAAAATTAAATTCCTACTTACTGTAAAGTCAATAAAATTAATTAAATAAATAATGAGTTTTAGTTTGTTGACCTTTTGACAATTGCATGTGAGAAACAAGTACAAATTTACCTAGAGATACATACATACATATACCCACTAATATACCTACATATGTATGTACACCTAATGCTGTTTTTACACAGTAATTGGCCAGAAAAAGGTGATCTAAAACCTATTGAAATTAGTGAAAAACAAGGATTTTTTTAGAACAATTATTCAGGTTTATCATATTAAACCACATACATACATACATTTAGAATATGTTCCTACACAAGCATAATTATTAAACAAAAAAAGATATGCACTCTAAACTTAGAAGTAATGTAAACAAATGTATGACAATTTCTCTGACCAGTAAATTTGTAACCAGAAAAAGGAAATTCCCCTAAATTTGTGATATGAACATATTTCGCAAAAATTAAATTTAACAAAAAAATTTAAGCCATAAGATTTTGAATCGTGCTAAATGGAATAAAATCGTGTAAAAAAATTTAAAATCTGTTTTCCTAACCGTGTAAAAACACAGTTAGGTGTATATAAATATGTATTTTTTATATAAAGTATTTACTCATTTTATGTGTCACATTTCTTGAAACTCGTACATTAATCTTTTATTAACACATTTCAATGTCAATTTTAAATTGTCAATCAATGCATGTCTTATTAATAGTATATTGTAAAAGCAGGTTATATTTTGGTTTGTAGATATTAAATATTATTTGATTTATCAAAGTTATAATGACAATACAATACAACAGTGATGTGGACAATTTAAATTAATATTACTCATTTACATACCTATACATATTGATAATTTTTTACTAATCATATTTAATATTGTGTAAAACATTTACTCAGTCCCAATTTATACGAATACATCGTGGTAAGGGGTAAAATAAGACGAGTACGCACTTGATTGTACTAGCAAGCAGCGTTGCCGTTTTGGTTACTTTTAACCAAAATTGGTTACTTTTTTTTCCAATGTGTACTTGTGTACTTTTTTTCCGTTTTGGTTACTTTTTTTTAACACAAAAGTAACCATTTTTTACATTGTTTTTACTTTGACTTAATTTTTACCACTAATTTTGGTGATAAACTAAACTACCACAATTTAAAAGTTTTTCAAAAATAAAACACTAAACACAGGATTACAAAAAAATACATGCCTGTCTCCAAACATAACAAACACAATCATTGTATTGTTGAACGAGTAAAAGGTTCTTCACAAAAACCATCTAAAAACATGCTACTAAATGCATTTTCATATTGATGTTTGACATCGGAACAAGTTAATTTTTCTTTTGTTTTAGACATGAACGGACCTTAATAAACATTCATAAATTATGTTTTTTTACCAGAAAACCAAAAAAAGCTTTTTACAAATTAGCGTGCTATTTAATTTTTTGATAATAAAGTGTTTTTTAAATAGTTAAGATTGGGATTCTTTCGTAAAAAATGGATAAGTAATTAAAAAATAATAATATTGGTTTTAAGCACAATTTTTATTTTTTAGATTTTTATTTAAAAAGGCTGCTCAAAGTAAAACTAATAATGTCGAGTTATCTTCTGGAAGTGATGATGAGAATAGGTATATTTTCATTCAGTTTTAATAACTTTTTTTAAATAATATTTTGTTGTTTAGTGATATTAAAAACAGCCCGAAAAGAAAATTCCATGTATTGTGGTTGGATGAGTTTCCGTGGCTAAGAAACAAATATGGATGTTGTTTCTGCGCTGCCTGTGAAAAAAAATTACAAATCACGTAAGTTGCTTACGAAAGCACACTAAAAAAGTGTTCATAAGCAAAATGTGAAAAATAAAAATAACACTTGCAAGTTCTCAAAAAGAAACTCTTAATAAGCAAGTGCACCAAACAGAGCTAACATTAGTAATGTTTCTTATTTCCCACAATTTGTCTTTTTTTATTAATGGACTATCATCTACCAGGCTTATTAGAGGAGCGCTGTCCCGACTCTCAAAATTGCGAAACACATTAAATGTGGCAGGTAAAGCAACTCAATTAACAGAAATGTTAGGAAGTAAATCCAAAGCAAATTTAAATTAAACTAAAAACGACAAAGTTTTCGTTAATAGTAGACGAAACAACAGACGTATTCACAAAGAAATCACTAGTTCTAGTCGTTCGCTATATGGATAAATAATCTAAGAACATTCAAGACAGATTTTTAGCCTCATCAACTTACCCCCTTATTCAAAAACGATTATTAAATTTAACAAACGTTTATTAAGACAGATTTGCATATAAAAATTTGCTTAATAAACTTTTGTTAAATTTAATAATCGTTTTTGAATAAGGAGGTTAAACTTTATCTACTAGTGTTTTGTAACAAATGTAATGAAATTAATTACATTTGGTTTTTATTAATATTGTTATTGCTGAATTATTTTTTTCTTTCAACTGTACCTAATTATAAGACTGAACTACAAACTGAAATGCAATGGTTAATTTATATTTTACATATATATTTTTTAGCTGAATAAAATAAAATTTTAAATATATAAAAATGTTGGTTACTTTTTTTTGCTTTTGGTTACTTTTTTTTTACATTTTGGTTACAAAATTTTTTTGGTCGTGGCAACGCTGCTAGCAAGTCGTGTTACTCTCTTATTTGTATTAAGGTAGAATTAGCCGAACGTCCCTTATTGTACCGTAACGCACAAATGCCTAGCTAGCCTGAATTCAATTCTAATATAATATGTATCCCTTTTTAATGTAATAAATTCTTTATTTAATATCTAAAAGAAGATACGGTTTATTTTTATACGGCAACTTTTCAAAAACATGGAAACTTTATAAATGAAAACTTTAATAAATGCAGTAATTCGCATTGTCCTTGGGACCATGAAGACAACGCCAATCAACAACATGTATTTCGAAGAGTTTATTAAGCCTATAATATTTTGTCATTAAACTCCCCTAGCAAAAAATATAAATAACTATCCCAAAGCGAAAAAAACAGTAAAATCCAATCTTCTCTATTTAACACGTTAAAAACAGCTCAAGAGTTCAACCTTCATCATAAATACATAAATCCTCTGCTATCTACATTCCTCCCAAGGCTTTTAAATGACAACACTATAGATTTATCACTCTCTTTATATAAAAAAGAAATCACATCAGTATATCAATACCCTTTACTGTTCCACGCAATTAAGAATACATTTTATATATTCCGATGGCTCAAAATACAACAGTACAGTATCATTTGCTATACCTGCCGCCAATTCAGTCGTTTGCACTTCCATTTTGCCCGATTTTAGTTCTGTTTTTTTTCTACGGAAATAATACCAATATACTCGCATCATGCCATTAAATACTGTCTCTTTCCGCATTTCATGCGATAAAAATATCAGTAATAACGACTTTTACGCGTCAAGTATCAGGGAAACACTTTCGGTAAATTTACCTAAAATTATTTGTATTTGGATACTTGGACATTCTCCAATAGAAGGGACTGATCTTGCAGATTTCTCAGAACAATTCGCAAATAAGTTAACTTTAGTTATGACGACTAATTTAAGCTTTTCAGATATAAAAAAGACGATCAACGACAAGCAAATGGTATTAATAACTATATTAACTTAGCCAAAATTAATATTTTTTCATGGCCCTGCGAAGTTTATAAATTAAGTCAAAAGGACTTGACAAAGTATTTGAGGCTTAGACTAGGACACACAGAAGTCACGCATGGTCATATAATAGCAAGAGTAAATCCCCCAATATGTGAATGTGACAATGTGTCCATATTTAACATCCATCACCTCCTTTTAAATTGCACCAAGTATGACAACCAAAGAACACAAACATTTTAGGAAATTAGTCCTACATATTTATCCATAAAAACTGTAATCCAATATTTAAAAGCTACTAATCTATATAATGTTATTTAACTATCAACATAGATAATTATACTGTTTATGTATGTATAAGTATGCTTAAGGCTTCTTCGCTGTAGCTACATATACATATAATTTTTTGGAACATACTACATTAATGTAGTAGCTAAAAACTTTAAATGAATAAATAAAATACATTTATTTAAAAATTCAACAATGTAATTCTTTAGGGGAAACACTTCCATAAAAGTTGATTGAATTTTGATAATTCTACAGAATAAAAATAAACCTACTAATTTAAAGCAAAAACTACTTATTCATTTTAATTCAAGATAGAAATAAATGCAAAAAAAAAAAATTAACAGAATTTAGGTTTATAAAAACATACAATATACATATTTATGTAAATTGGTCTAGTTTTTGAAAGTACGGACTGACTGAATCTAATATTTGACCTAATCCGAAACTTTTCAAATAAAATTTAATAATCATAATTTTAGACCATGTTTCAGATCATTTGTATGCGCTCTTGTTTTTAAATCTTTAACAGAAAATTGGCGTTTAAGGGACCGGTCTTTGAATGCTTTTTAAATATTTAATAGCTTTTTTTGGAAAATAAAGGTGCTTGGATTTTTTACTACATTCAAAACTTGTATATCCTTTAAAATTCCATAATTTATGTTTTTTTTTTTGCCAGAAAAGATCAAAAAGGAAATTGCAAGGAAATTACTTCTTCGTTTTGCTACACTGTATATTTTAATATACAAGACAATTAAAATTTAAAAAAGAAAAAAATACATCGATTAATACCGTTTGTGAATTGGGCAATTGTTTCATTGTTTAAACTTGTTTGTTCTTACAAATGTCATGTATCATGAAATAAATATTTGCCGAAAAAGTAACACAAAGCTAAAATTACAAATATGTATTTGTTGGTTTGCAACTTTTCAATTTAGTTGACATATGTATGCAGTCGTAATTCTGTTTTTTAAACAATACTGAAAAATTCATACTTTTAAGAAAATGTTTGAATTAATTTTATACATAGTATATTTATTTAAAAAACTTGTAAATTTTTTGTAATCGATAGCCGGTATATATTATCAGAGTTTCTTATATCACTTTTGGTAGAAAATCTTAATATTTAATGGCATTCAAAATCTATAATTCACGTACATATGTATATACTTTTGGTATCTAGTTGCATTTGAACCAGCATTAAAATTTGACACTCAAAGATCCACAGAATTACTATTTAAAACAGCTGTGAATTCTCCCAGTGCCAAGATTTAACACTGGCATTAATCAATGATCAATTAAGGCGTCGAGCATTTTAAATAAATATTCGAATTAGTTTTTATATTTATTCATTTCATAATTTATTGGTTTGTTAAACTTACATTTCTTTTGGCTGGTAGCTGGGAACAGTAATCGATATTAAAAATTTATATTGTTGTGGTTGATTGACACTTGATTGAAATTAAAATTAAATAATATTTAAAATGCAACTCAAGCACTACTTAAATGAAATGAACGTTAAATCAAATTTAAACAAACAAAAAATAAAAAAAAAGAATATGACACTTGTTCAATCCATCAACTCTTCAATCATCAACTTTCTATCACTATTTAGATTTAGCACTGCTTTCTTTCAATTTCAATTTCAACGCAGAACTGTGGCTAGAAAGCATGTTAATCCTTTGAGCTTTCACCCTTGACTATTTTTGAAATTTGAATTTCTGTTACGATTTCAGCACTAACCGGAAAAATTGGCTAGATGCTAGGCGTCACTGCTTCCCGCTGAGCAATTTTTTATTTATTTCTTTTATTTTATTTTTGTACTTTTTGTCGGTCGATTTAGGTATGTGAGTCTATCTCTGTTTAGCAAAATGCATTACAACACTTTACACGGTTTAAACTGTGTTTGCTTGCTGCTGCTGTGTATCGACGACTGGGTTGTTGTATTTCACTTGGCAAGGTCCTTGCTATTTCTGGACAAATACCAATATTCGTATGTAAATAATTCTCGGAATCATGTGCATATATGTACGAATGTACTAAATAATTATGCTGTGTTGTTGGGCAAACACTACTGGAGTATAGTGTGTTTCGAAATTGTTGTTTAAAAGCATATCTTGAAAATTAAAGTTATGGTTTTTTGTTTGACTATGGTAACTACGGTAACTGGAAAAGGACTCGCGAGCTCTGGTAAATTGTAACGCACAGTATCCTTGACGACGAATGACTAACTTGAATTTTATTTGTTACCACAAAACTTAAGCTACTAACTAATTTTGAAACAATATGAAATAATAATAAAAAAACAACAAAAAAAACTACCTAATAGAGAACCTGTCGCTGGCACCTTACGTCTTAACACGATATTCGGTGCGGTATTGCCGTTTTGATAGGGGTAGGTTTTGTTGTATATTCCTATTGACCTGGTTGGTATGACAATGGTACGTACATATGTGTGTGTGTTTATGTGAATGAGTGTTGGTAAATGAGTGAGAGTAGTGTGGCATGCGGCATGAGGTGGTAACGAGTATGTTTATATGGAGGTGTAGTAGCAATGACATGCGATAGAGCCAAGCACCAGAACTTTATGTAAGAATAAGGAACTACCATCAAATTCCGCACTCACAAACCAGCAGCAGTAGTAACACCAATGGATGACTCGAGCTAAAATAATGTGGAAATAAATAAAAAAAAAACAGGTAGAACAAAAGCAAAATTAAACCAGCTGAGCTCAACTGAATTGAACTGTGGCATGCGGCTGTTTCTTTTTTAGTGTTGTTGTTGCATTTAACTTTCTGTTAACAATCAACATCAGTTTTTTACTATTTTTTCTTATTTCAATTTCTAGTACCAACTGCCTGCCAAATTCATAACCAACTTGTTCTACCAAATTCTTAATTTTATCTTCATTTACACGAACTTGTACATAGAATACATTGCAGTGCCAGTGTGTGTGCAAATGTGTGTATGCGTGTGAGTTTTTGCCGTTATACCAAGCCCTAAAAAAACATTGATAGTCGGTTGGCTTGATAGTATTAGTTAGGAATTCCAAACATCATTAACATTGATATTATAGAACAAATACCATATGGGTGAAATGATTAAATGCATTTATACTATGTTTCCACGACGACTTGAATCACCTGCTTCGCTCTCTGAATCATGTTTATTAATCATGCAGTTTACATGACCAAAACACTTGATTCGATTTGCCAGTTGTTTTTAATAAACAAACAGAATAAAAAAAAAACAGAATTTACAATTTGTGGAAAATATTTTTTTTAATGGACAAAAAAACTGAGTGGAAATTAGTTAGCTTATTTGAAAAAAAACATACATTCGTGCGTATTTACTTTCTTTACTTCCAGCAACAAGCTTTGTTTACAATAATATTAAATTTTTACAGCTAGTGCAGATAAACTTGCGATACAAATTAGAGAAGAGTGCAATTTTTCGTGCTTCGCAAGTTGATTCAATATGAATCTACTTGATTCGCTCTTAAAATTTTGTATGGTGAAGCAAGTTGTTTCACTCATGATTGGGGTGTGAAGCATGAATAGAGAGCGAAGCATGTACCGTGGAAACGTAGTATTACATAAGTTCTTTAGTTTAAGTGCAATACGAGTACATACCCGATAATCTAGACTCGCAATCCGATTATTAGATTATTCCTTAATCTAACCGTATTTTTTTCTTTATGTATAGTTAAAAAAAAGGTAAATGGTTTTTGCAATGAGAAATTATTTATGAATATGGAGTTTTAATTGTACTTATAAATTCTAAGTAATATTGAATAACAATTATTCATCTATTCTCTTTGCGAAATTGTAAGATGAAAATTTTTGCGTATTGTTGCATGGAGTGCTTATTTTAAAAAAATAAATAAAATCCGATTAGCGTGATTATAAATTTAGACCAATTCTAAAATGTTCGGTACCTATACAGTCTTGCATGTTTTAACTGAAATTAATTTTGAAATAAGAATATCTAATAATTTTGCCGAACTGCTTAATGTTTATGCATGCAAAATTGCATCTCGCTTTGCTTTGGTTATGCATTTCTAATATAATTAAAAAACTTATGCGGTTGCTAGGTTACTTACTATAATAGAATTATATGAAGATGTGAAATGAGTTTGAACCAAATACTCATGAAGATTTGCGTCCAATATCGATAAGAAATTTGGGGTTTGCTATGTCTTCTCGAAATTTGGCTCTATGCTACATAAATACTTTTATAAAAGCCGTATTCATACAAAATTCAGCAGAAACATTTTTCATACAAAGGGAAATCATAAAACGATATTTTACATTAGTTCATAGCCCCCATATAAAGTCCACTTCTGAAAATAACTTAAATGCTCATAAATCTCTTATTTTTTTTTTATTAATATTTTATTCTATCATCATCAATTAAAATTGTTTGCTTAATAATTACATTATTTGAGATTTTACTTAAAGGTATTACAACAAATATAAATGAATTATAATGAATTTGCTCATTCAGGTACCTACATTTTTTCATATTTTTTCCATAAATTTCGTAAATAACGCTTTAAACTTTTAAAATTTATATGAAAATGAAAAAAAAAAACTAATGATGCAGTTTGAGAGATCTATTAATTCTAAATAATTTAGGGAATATAATTTTTGAATTTGCTCTTACCATTCCAGAGTTATACAATTTTTAAGGTTTGTTTGTACCCAATTAATATTAAATGTTCAAAATCAAAATAGTTTGCTTTGTAATCTTCTTGCACATTATGATGAGCTTGTTTGAAAAAAAGGTCAACTTCTTCCGGAAAATCTAAAGAACAAACAGAGTTCTCAAAACCAAATCGGAATTTTTGGAAAACGAGCATAACTGCAGCATTGATAGAGATGGTGCGGACGTTTCAATCTATTTACCAATAAAAAAAATTGGTTTATAGAGAAGCTAAACCAACTTCCTCAAAAAAGAACCAGAACCAAGTCCTGACAGAACCGGAATTATTTGCCGTAAAGCTTCGCTCATAATGAATTCCTCCTTTTATTAAAGCCCAGCTTGAAGACGGGCAATTGCTTCATCAGATCCTAACTTTTTTGAGTGATATATTTAAGCCCTATCCAACAGTAGAAGCTCCAGGAGCTATTAATCGCGTTCGTTGGATGATGAAAATTATATATTCTCTAAAAATACGCATTTTTCGAAACCTAGCTGTAATCTTACATAAATAATTCAAAAACTGATGCCTTGTTTGAATTTAGTTCATTTATTTAAAGAATATATATTAAAAACTTGTACCTCTGCCAATACCTTCAATACGCTTCTCTCAATGATCTTAGTTTATTAAAGCAGTATAAAGTTATTAATAAAGCAGTTGCACGCGCCACGTTAAAAACTACTCTAGGTCATCATCGGCTACCTTAGCGTTTTTTGATGAACGTATGAGCACCAAAACTTAGCGTTTAATGTTAAAAAAAACTACATACGCCAAGTAGTGAAATAAAACAAATTATCAATTGATAGATTCAGATTACTAGATTTTGATAATCGAGTAGTTTTACCAACAAATTCACAAATTCGATTTAGTTTTGAGAACTTTGTTTGTTCTTTAGATTTTTCGGAATGTAAATTTTCATTTTCATATACATTTTAAAAGTTATAAAGCGTTACTTACGAAATTTATGGAAAAAAATTATGAAAAATAGTAATGTAGGGTACCTAAATGAGCAAATTCATTGTTATAGTTTTGGCACACTAAAGTAAAGCTTGGACATTTTTCTTTTAAACTGTTTCCTCAAAAGTAAAGAATATCGTGTTTTTTTACAAAGTTATGAAGAAAACTGAAAAAAACGGCTGATTTTTGGAAAAAATTCGACTTGTGCGACCTTAAAACCTTTTCCGAAAAATCTGAAAAAAACCTTAATAATAGTTTACCTTATACCTTGAGCCCCAACCTAATACATATATACTTATTTTAAAGATAAAAAGTCCACTTCCGAAAATCAATTAAAGACGCATAAAGCTTTTATAAAAAAGTTCTTAGCTAGAAATTCGAGGCAAATAATCCTCATATATGTACTCGTACATACAAATCGACGTAACAAATTGTAGGTAATTATCGGCCCATAATTAGTCGTAGCTTCCATATATTGCTATTGGGTAATGCTAACTAGTGAATTTGACAGGCTATTGTATTCGGAGCATTACAATTTAAATGGTTATTTACCGCATTAAGTTTCCTACAACTATTTTCTATTAATAGATTTTCATGTGGACATAAGCATATGATGACCAGTGTGAAACTACCACCATTTATACTGCCACTACTACCGCTACCACTAATGACTTTGTTGTTACCAATTTTAGTGGCAATTTCCCCGCGCATTTGCTTTCAGCTTATTTTTATTTAGTTAAATGTGATTGTTGTTGATAAAAGTAAACGTAGAAACATACAAAGAACTTAAAAAAAGTCTATACTGTCACTTATATTTTATTGTTAATGTAGTTTTTAGGCTGCTTTAACGTTTTTTTTTTTCTTCATACTAGTTTTATTTTACCTTTTTATTGTCAAATGTATCAATCTGACAGTAATGTTTGTCTAGGATCTATTGTTGTGTAATTTTATTTTCGTGATATAATTTTGAAATGTGTTTTTGTATGAATGTTTGCTTTAATATGTACATACACACTATACATATCACACCATAAATACAAAAGAGGCACAACTCAAAATTTTTCAAAACTGACTTTTTTCATAAATTAATTCAGAGTGCACTAACTCTGCAAAAATTTCTTTCACATCACTATCTTCTTTAACTGGAAAAATACAGTTGTGTCTATTTTTATATTAAGTGTATTGCTTGTGCACGATGAACTTTTTTGGTCTCTGCGGAAAATTTTAGTATTTTGAGTTGTGACCCTTTTGTATTTAGGGTGCGATATGTACTCGTATATCTAGTGTTATTTATTTACAATCAAGTGCTTCGATTTATATGGAATTGAAATATGTTGTAAAAGTACCTCTTCAGAAAGGAAGTTTTTTATGTTTTAAGACAATTCTCAAAATGCTTCGGGTCAATTGCTAGACAGAAACACCTCTCAATATGGCTCAATGAAATCAAATACATACATATACAACATGGCAATAATAGTGTAATACATAATAGTTTTTTTAATAAGCAATAAGGTCACTTGAATTTTATATAAAAATATTTAATTTATTTATATATATTTATTTCCAATATTTCGCTATCACAATGGATTAAATATTTTTATATAAAATTCAAGTGACCTTATTGCTTATTAAAAAAACTATTAAATATTGAAAAAGGTCAAATAAACGAACTAAATAATAGTGTAATACATTTAAATAATTATCGAGATACAAAAATCTTTTTAATCTCAGATTAGATTTTTGGTACCATTGGATATGTTTTCTTAGTTCTCGGTGATTTATTATTTATTTAACACTTTAGTAACAACTTGAGGTTTTTCAAAAATCTCTAACCAATTTATCTTCGAGGCAGTTCAGTAAACATTAGGGTGGGTTTAATTTTTCTAGCAAAAAAAAAATTCAAAAGTTGGCTCTGGCCCTAACATGTACCAAACTAATCTTCTTTAAAAATTTAAATAATCGATTTAGTCTCTTAGATCCAATGGATAAAAATATAAAATTTCTAGAATTGTTCATTAGATTATGAAATTACTTTTTGCAAAATATTAGAATTATAAGTTAATCTTGACAAGTGCCTCATTGAATCTGAAATTTGCTGATGCATAGACAAGGAAAAATTTTTTTTAGTTGTCCAATTTTTCATATTGTAATTTAACTATTTGGATAATTATTATATTTTAAAAGGGTTTGGAGTATTTTAAATAATTAGTAGTATTTTTGTTGAACTATTAATATTTCAATTTTGATATTTTCTTTTAGTTAGGCTTAAGTTCATTTGAATTTAATTTTCATTAAATTGTTTTTACTGAAGAAAGAATTATTTAACAACTTGAAAAAATTTTATTTTTGATAATATTTTTTTTTTCAAGTTGTTAAATAATTCTTTCTTCAGTAAAAACAATTTAATGAAAATTAAATTCAAATGAACTTAAGCCTAACTAAAAGAAAATATCAAAATTGAAGTATTTTAAATTGTAATTTAATGCAAGACAATTTTAAAACTTCAGAGCCGAAATAAAAATAAGTTCTAGCAAAGCTTTCTAGAGTTTTCAATTGACCCAACTATATATTTAAATTTAAAACGAAATAAATTTTTATATAGAGTATGGATGCGGATTTTTCCAATTAAACCATATAACAAATGAATCCGGAAATATTCTTGATCTTGCTTTCGTTAATTATCGTATGGAATTTTGTCTTCGTGATACATTGCCTGTGTCGTATCCCGTGGACCTTCAGCATCCTCCTTTTGAAATTGGTTTACCATTACCGGATAATGATCATTTAATGACTAGAAAACAAAATTTTATACCATTGCAATCTTACTGTTTTACTCGACTAACTATACTGTACTTAACAGTTTGTTATCTAATGTCAATTGGGATTATGTACTTGCTGATGATAACTTAGATAATAATGTATCAAGCTTTTATAATATTTTGCATAATTTCATTAGTATCACAGTTCCAAAAAGTAAATCCTACAATAATAATGGGCCGCCATGGAATAATCAACACTTACGAAATGCTAAAAATAAGAAAAATAAATATTTTGCTAAATATTTGAGAACTGGTGCACTGGTTGATTTTCATAAATATGCTATAGCAAGATCTGAATACAACACTACTAATAAACTTGCATACAATTACTATATTTATCGTTATTCATAAGAATAAATCCCAAATCTTTCTATAAATTCGTAAACTCCAAGCGTCGCTCTTCAGGTTATCCAAAGCATTTATAAATATTGATACTGTGCTTTCGAACTTAAAGTCGCTGAAGAACTCGTTTAGTCCAGGTCCTGATGGTATTCCAAGCAGTATCCTTAAAAACTGTGCAGCATCACTGTCCGCGCCTCTTACTGCATTATTTAACATATCTGTTGAAGCGTGTTATTTGCCATCAGTGTGGAAAATTCCTTTATTCAAGAATGGCAGTAAAAATGATGTATCTAACTACAGAGGTATCGCTAAAATTAATGCAATTCCAAAACTCCTTGAAAAAATTCTTACAGATTGCCTGTATCATCAAATTTCTTCCCTTCTATCACCATGTCAACATGGGTTTCGTAAGTCCCGTTCAACTTTAACTAATGTTTTGGAACTCACCACTATCGTGAGTGAAGGTTTTACAAATAAAATGCAAACACAATCTTCTATTACACAAATTATCACTTATGGGCTTTAGTTTCTCAGCTATAAAATGATTAAACTCTTATCTATCACAAAGAACTCAACAAGTCAAATTTGGGAATGTTATATCAAAAATTATTCAAGTACATTCTGGTGTTCCTCAAGGTAGCCACCTGGGTCCAATTTTGTTCACGCTATTCATCAATGATCTTCTTACTGTTATTTTGCATTCTAAAGTACTGATATATGCCGATGATGTTAAACTTTTAAACTCTTTTAATGATACAAATGGACATAGTTTACTAAGTGCCGACTTTTACAATTTTTCTCAATGGTGCAGATTTAATTTATTGGAGTTAAATATTAAGAAATGCAAACACATGCCATTTTTTAGACACAATCCGATTGATACTGTTATTTTAAATAAAGTTCAAACCATATGGGATCTTGGCATACTGTTGGATCATAGACTTGATTTTCGCGATCACATCTCTATAATGGTAAATAAAGCCTATGGGGTACTTGGATTCATGAAGCGCTGGTCTAAGGAATTTTTAGATCCTTATATTACAAAACTTTTATATACTTCTCTTGTTCGACCAATTCTTGAGTATGGATCAACTGTTATTCAATTCATATCAATAGTATTGAATCGGTACAAAAACAATTTTTAATTTTCTGTCTCCGTAGTCTTGGTGCATTGATAAAATTGCCAACTCTAAATAGTCGACGTTTGATGCTGAGCGCTTTATTTGTTCTGGGCATAATTCGTGGTGATGTTGATTCGGAGTTCGGATGTTCCTGTTAGACCAACCCGCAATTTTGAACTCTTAGCATTAAAATACTACCGTTCTGTATATGCTAATAACGATTCTTTTCTTATGGACATATCTGAGAGTAATGACGTACTGAAGAGAAAAATTACTTTATATCTAAATTGTTGAACTAATTATTTATATATATGTATTACTGTTTTGTCAGTTATATGTAGTCAGTAAGGATGTAAAATATATTAACCTAAATAAATAAATAAAAATAAAAAACAGTTTAAAGCTGTAATATTTTCCATGCCAGCTTTTTTAGGTTACCCTGATAGATAACGGCCTTGATTCCTGCCAAAAATACTTGGTATTTTCTGCAAACAATCCAAAATTCTTTGCAGTTTGTGTTAGTTTATAACTAAAATTCTTTTTACAAAATGAAAAATCCTCCAAACTTAACAATAATACTTTTTCCATCTGCACCACAATCACTATTGGATAATTTTATTATCGATTGCCTTAAAATCATCCAATTGACACAATTCAATATTTATTTATTTATCCTATTCAATGTTCTATTATTTTTACCCAAATAAATGATTAACAGAGAATCGAAGAATACAAAAACACACCTACAAATTAAAATTCCATATGTTTTGGCCGCAAATGCAAGGTGCAGGCTACAGCGAACGACATTAACCTTAATGACCTCAACATATGTTGCTACGAACAAAAGATACTAAAGCTGATAAAACGCAGATACATTGATCGGAAAACATCCATTGAAAATACTCAATATATTAAAAGTAAATAGTACAAGTACGAATACAATCAAATGGAATCGAAACAGCTACCTGGTTTGCTTTCAGAAGACAAAAATAACAAACAACATACAACACAACTCCGACATGATTAAATAAATAAATATTTTACTCGAATACGAATTCCTTCTACCCCTGACTCCGACTTATTGTTTATACTCACAACTGCTCGTGCTACATATGCTACATATGCACATATTATATTTACGAGTATGTATGTATGTATATTTCCTGACTAAATGTATGTTGGACGTAAATAGCAAATTAATTTTGAATATGTTTCCATATTGTGCCCATACAGGTTCAAACATTTAATTACATTGGCAACGTAAGAGTGGCAGTGCAGGTGTCGGTAGAGAGGACGGACATCAACTTAACTGCATGTTATTATAATATACAGTGACTCATAAGGATAACTGAAATGTATTTTTGAAAACTCATTCATACATACATATGTAGATATTTATTAAATACCATTTGTTTCTTCCAAAAAATGCAACATACATCTAGGAAAATTTATTTTATTTCCTTTTAAAAATTTCAGTTTAGAATAAATAGGTAAAATTCCACATTTCGTTATAAAATGTGAAATCATATTATTACTATATAATTGTAATGGCAATAGGTTTAACCCAACTGTACTTCCTACTTCTTCTCTTAAGTGTTATTGTACCTATAATATTTTTTTAACCAAATTTTACAGTGTAAAATTTTCAGTGCAAGTCACTGTAAAGTTGGAGATACATATGTACGAGTATGTGTAACCATAGCAACTAATGATTTTGTATGTGTAAATTAAGCAATCGATTTTACATTATATTCATATGCAAATAATAAACTAATGTGAAACTAATCAATCGAACTAACAGCAAAATGCTTAAGTCTTTTCATACTTCATATTACCTAAATAAGAAGAAGTTTTTAACATAATCAAGTAGGAATATATGGTCGGTTAAGCCTGATTTTGTGAGAAATGGGTACTGTATGGCAGCTATGTCCTATTATGGACCGATCATTCAAAAAATTTGTTGCATGACTTCTGTGCATATACATACCTAAATAAGTAAGTAAGTAAGTAAATATTGCTTGTGTTCAATTTTATCTCGATATAAACACTTTTAAAAGCTTTATGCATGTAAAACTAATTTTCTGAAGTGGGTAATTTTTGGTAGTTTTGACTTATTATGAACCGACAGTTATAAAATTTCGTATATAAGAAACTTATTTGTGTAAAATTTTATTTGGATACCAAAATTTTCAAGAGATTTATGCTCGTTTTCGGAAGTGGGTCTTACATGGCCTCTGAGTAATTATGAACCCATCAGCACAAAATTTGTAGATGGAATTAGGCTTCATGTAGAATAGAGTTGTTCGCCTTCCATACAAAAAAAAAGTTGTGTCAGTCCCCCTAGGATTAAAGATAATGTAAAAACAATTGCAGAAATATTTTTTTAATTTTTTCCACGCCTACAAATACCGCCCTTTTAGGATTTTGTTAATTGTGTCGCTATTTTTAGTCCGATCGTAACATTTTTTATACCGGTATTCAAGGGCTACATTTCTGTCCTTAATCATTTTTTACTTCCACGTCAAATTCTAGTCATTACTTTTAAAAACTCGGTTCGTACCACAATAATGCTAAATATTTTTGTACGAATTTTTTGTATGAACACAAATAAGTTTCATATATACAGAAATCATGACAACTAATTTTATAATAGTCGTAGCAAAATAGTAAAATAGTAAAAGCCAAAATCAACAGTCTGGCCAGCACATTTTTGTCACATACTGATGCTAAACAAGTAAAAAAGTAGTCGGTCAAACTCGACCATATAATACCCTACACCCAGTATATGTACAAAAAATGGACGCTATATGGGAGATATGACCTATTATGGACCGAACTTTAAAAATTTAGTGTCATGATGTCTGTGAATATAAATATACTTTTAAAAGATTTATGGAGCTTAAAGTAAATTACTGTTTCATTGGGCTGACAAAATCTCACGTACCAAATTTTATCAAAATATCATCAAAACCTGTACTCTGCGCACAAGCTTTACATGGACAACCAGCCAGCCAGACGGACGCACGGACGGACATCGTCAAATGGACTCAGAAAGTGATTCTGAGTCGATCGGTACACTTTAAGGTGGGTGTTGGACCAATATTTCTGGGCGCTGCGAACATCAGTACAAATCCAATATACCCTCCCCACTATGGTGGTGCAGGGTATAAAAATTTAGCAGTTAACCTTTAATGGAACATTATTAAAAGCGTTGCTTAGATCTATCGATATCTATGTGAGGCATTTAGACGATTTTAAAACTTTTGAGGTGTATTGCGAATGCGAATGCATATTTTAAATAATAATACTTATTTTTATGTTTTATTGATATTGCTTATTTATAATTCAACTAATGTTTAATAAGAATATTGATTTTTTTTCGATATTTTAATATACGAGTAGAATAAAATGTATTCGTATGTAATTTTAGTGAAGGAATATTGTCATAATATATATTTATTATGTTTAATTAACGCAAATCACAAAGTAAGAAGATTTTTTATTATTTTTATTATTCATAATTTGAAATCATTGCCCCCTTGGTGACAAAAAAGCTTCTGTCGTAAATTCTACCTTTGTATATAGCAAATTAAAACGATTTTTTAGATTATTTTCTAAATCACAAGCTGGTACAACGCAGGCAAAAAACTTTTCATAAAATAAGTATAAATAATAAACTGTTTTATATTTTTTTACAAAAAAAGTATTTACACGCAATATGGAAATTCATGCATGTTACGTGTTACTTTTTTTTTATTACATTTTCAAAGTCACTCATTTGCCGCAAGAATAAAGGAACACGAGTTTACAAGGGAAATAAGTGCCTAAAGTGAGTAAACTTTCAGAAACCTTAAGATTTTAGTTTATGTATGTATGGATTTAATCGTATGCAAACTAAATTATAGAGTCCAATTCGGTTTCGGATTATGCCAAAAATTGGCCGAATACTAATATTCAGTTTTCGTCCTTATTTTGACCAAATACCGAAACCGAAACTTTTAAAAAGGAAAAACATAGATGATGGAATTTTTAAGAATTCTAAACGTTTTTAATATATATAATTAATAGAATACAAAAAATTATATTTTATTGTAAAATATTTAAGAATACGGTAAAAACTGTTCCTTAAATAAATTTGTCAGTTCAAGATGAAAAAACTGGATTTATGAAGTAGTGTTGGTACTTTAGGTCAGAGGTCTAAACGTGTTATATAATAAATAAATTATTTTTTTTCTGGAAATTAATGGTATATTTTAAAAGTTTTGGTTTGTTTCGGCCGAATAAAAAAAAACGGTTTCCGTCGGACTCTAGGAAATTATCTGGGCACATTTATAATTTTGGGAAATAGCTTCAAAATTACTTAAACAAAAATCATAAATTTAAAATTAAATAAAATCATATCGAATTCAAATCTGCTAAATAGAACGTAATTCTTGGCAATAATTAGTTCAAAAATAAACATTAGTTCAAATTAATTAAAACTAAAATTAATAAAACATAGAAAAAATAGAAAAAAAAACTGAAAACTTTTCGAAAACTGGGAAGGTAATACTCAATAAAAATTAAAATTTTATAAACTGCGTTTTATATTTATAAAGTCAGTTTATTTGTTTAATATATCTTTATTAGTATATATTATATAGTTTAAATTATTTTTAATTTTTGTTTCATTTTATATTTTATCGATCGATATAATTTTGAAAATATTATATTAGGAAATTATACTGCATTTTTATATAGTTATTTAAATATAATTTAATTCACAAATAAAAGAAACAAAAGCGTATTCATACTTATTAATTTATTGTTAAAATATACAGATTTTTACGCGTCAAAATAAAGTAAACAGTGGAATCGTTCATATGCAAAAAACCCCATGTCGTTCTAAAAGTAGTGGCAATTCTTTTAATTTTTCTTTGTTTGAAATTATGTATAACGATAAAGTGCCGTTCAAAATAATTGCAAGTTTCACAATTTATCATTAAAAGAGATTAAGTTGTGTCGTCAAGTAGTGAAAAATTTACAATGGGGAGCCAAACATCAATTAAGTCTCCGAAAATCATAATAGACTTACATAGAAAAGGTAAATCCCTGCATGAAATAGTTAAATTTGTTGGAAGGTATCACTGTACAATAAAAAAAGTATACCAAAACACAATAAACCTAAGTCTGTTTTTACACGGTAATTGGTTCCAAGAAACTTCGTGTAAAAAAGACGTGTAAAAAAGACATTGGTAGTATGTAAAATATGCTCCTTATCTCTAAAACCTACAGAAATTAGTAGAAAACAAGGATTTTTTAAGAATAACTATTTAGGTTTATAATATCAGCATAGTTATTAAAGAAAAAAAAGATACTAAGCTAAAAGTAAGTAAAAGGGAATTCCCCTAAATTTCTGATATGAACATATATCGTAAAAATTAAATTTAAGCCCAGAAGATAATATCGTGTAAAAAAAATTTAAAATTTGTTAATTTTCAAACCAAGTTAAATCAAAACCGTGTAAAAACAGAATTAGGTGTGCTGTTAAAAATTTGACAGGTGTAAAACGAGCAAACCGAACATCTGGTGCTGAAAAAATAGCTAAAAATTTTACGAGATAGTTTGAGATATTTGGAGTCAAAAACACCCCAAAAATATGGCGGACCAAGTATTTAGTAATAAATAGGTTACCAATACGCTAACACATGGCGGCGGTTCAGAATGGTCTTGGGATTATAAGGCGGCATCATACATTTATAAAATATACAATGAAATAGGAAGATTATCTTAAAAAAAGGAAAACAACAAAAATCCCTAGTGTAGAGAAATTAGAATTAGCGCTGGATTTTCCAACAGAACAATGATCCTAAGCATACATCCAAAATTATCAAAGAGTGGTTGCTCAATCACTGTCTAAAAACTGTAGATCATCCTCTGGGACCTACGGAGCACCTGTGGGAAAATCTGGACAAAAATAATAAGGAAAATAAATATTTCTAAAGGCAGTAATACAGGACGAATAAAAAATTTCGTCTGATTTCTTTAAAAAACTCGTTGATTCAATGTTAGAAGATTGTCAGCTGTGATAAAGGCAAAAGGACTACAAACAATATATGTACATATAAAATATAATGTTTTATATAATTTCAGTTTATTTTGACGCGAAATCTGGTACTTTTCCAATAAAATTAAATTATTTTTTTATGTTCCTTATTTTTTTAGTTTTTGTTAATGAGTTATATTGTTTAAACAATATTAGGCGTTTACTTTATATTGACGCCCACAGTATGTTTCATTATTTAACATCCCTAAAAAATCTCTGTTAAAATTAAACTGTTGTTGCTTATACTGTGTTCAGATATGAAACTTAATTGAGTCAATATTCTGTTAATTGACAATATCATTTTAAGTGTTCAGGCATGCGCTATTTTCGGCTTACTCAATAATCATTTGACAGTTGGAAAACAATACAAAAATTACTCTATATGGTTGTTGTGTTTCTATGTAAACAAACTTACCTTCACATTGATTTTTTTATGATTTTTTTTGTTTTCTTTTGTTGACATTTGCCATTTTATACAATTTTGTTCACTAACCACAGTTGTGAACAGTGTTGCATTCGATATCTTACTCAATATTATAACAATTTCGTACTTATTGCGCAATAATTAATTGAGATTTTATATGGAATATTGAGCTCAATAATGGCGTTAATTGCGATTATCGCAATTAAGGTTCATATCTGAACACGCTATTACTGAGTTTAAAACTAGAAAAAGCATTATTAAAATTACGGTATAAACACCCGAATAATATCAGCACATTTTGAAACATGTTACTTAACTATAATAAACTTTATATTGAAACACTTTCTTATTTTTTTTTTTAAAAGTGTTTCAATATTACTATGTTCAAGCTAAACGTATGTACATTTGGGTGGCCCCGTTTGTATGGAGAAAAAATAAGGTATCGATGTTCCCGACTAATATAAAAATTTGATTCATTTTAAGACTACGTTTCTCAATTTTTTTGTCCTGGGGTCAATATTTGGTGAGCTGTATCAAAGGATAAAAATGTCCTTTTTAAAGGTTTTTTGAAAGGTCTTTAGACCTTTGATAACCTATTGAATGCGCCTCTCAAAGACCTTTAATATGATACCAAATTCACATATAGTTCCTTTGAAAGAAATGTGAAAAAATCACAAAACCTCAAAAAGGACCTTTTTATCCTTTGATACAGCTCACCAAATATTGACCCCACGACAAAAAATTGAGAAACGTAGTCTTAAAATGAATCAGATTTTCATATTAGTCGGGAACATCTGCAATTTTATTTCGGGGCCACCCTAATGCACATATTTCAACAAAGTTGTTTTGTCCAATATATTTTCTTTGCGATAACCAAGTTTTAAAATTTTTCGTTGAAATTAATATATTTGTTATTATTAATGCAATGTTGTGTAAAGTTATTCGAAAATGGCAACTAATTGGAAACAGGCATGCCAAAAATTATATTGAAAATAAGTAAATAAATTAATAAACTTCGCTTAAATAATGCTTTTGATGAAAATACAATAAATTATTTCAGAACTGGGATAGAACGAATCTTCTTAAATACAAATTTCAGGATGTAGAGAGACAACATAGAGGGTCATTTCGAAACATTGAATATTTAACGATATTCGACTATGCAGTAGGGAAAACTAACTTGATTTCTATTCATGGGAAAAATTCAATAAACACAACAATAAATAATAATTATGAAAAAATCCTTTGATGAAAAAATACATACAAATCCCGGTATAACGAATCTCACTTTAATGAAAATCTGATCTAAGGTACCGCAAAATATTTAAAAATAAGAATTTTATACGAATGTTAGGAATAATAAATCAAGTGAAGGACCAAATTTTAACTTTAACAGTTATAAAAAGCTATGAAAAATGTGCCAAAAATCATTGATGCTGATATATGTAAAAGGAGTTGCATTATTACTTAAAAAATAAAATTCAGATAATTGAAGTGATCACTTTCTATATATATTAAAAAAGATACGGTGTATGACTAAAAGGATTAGGAGATAAGTTATAATCCCAGCTGATGAAATAGAGGCCTTCAAAAAAGTTGAACACAATTTAACTCCTGATGTTATTCTCAATGCGGACGAAAATGGCCTCTATTGGAAAATACTAACGGATAAAGCGTTTTTTACGCTAGAGAAACTAGTGCTCTCTAGCAATCGATGTTTCAGTATAATTTATACACATTTAATTGCTTAGATTTAAATCTATTTCGATTACTTTTCAAACCTGCCACGTATAATTAAACTAATGCAAGAAAAATACATAATAATTGTGTCCTTGGTGTCAAATGCGAACCTAGTATGTCGCGTTTCTATGCGATTATGATAATGATCGATTTGATCTTTTTGTTTCAGTTTATTTTTGTAGTTTTTATAAATAAACTTACCAGGGGGTAGTTAATTCGTTGTATGCGTATTATACATACATAGTAATTAATATTCATAGATTTACGGGTACAACCTGACAAACTATACGGTCTACTGATTTTAGAGCAGAGTATGGGAAATGTCTAAAATAGTAGCATTTACTTAAACATTAACGTAACGTTAAATAGCACCATGTGAAAGAGTAAAGTTTTTTTTGTACATTTTTAATACCTGTATTAATTTTTGGTAACACATACATACATATGTATGCATACATATATAATTATTCAAAGTTGTGTGAGTTGTTTCAACACAAACACAAACTCCCACTCTCATTTTAGTTATCATTCATTCATCTAATGACCAGACCAGCTGGTAATTACAATTCATGGGAATAATAATTTGACGAATTATACTTAAAGTAAATAATGCATGTCCTGTGTCTACTTTTTAATATAAAAAATAATCAAAATGTTGATAATTTGTATCCTTAAATAAACATACAAACATACAATACATGATAAATCCAGCTACTTTTCCATTGTTTGTTAATATTCAGTTTTTTATTCGCTTTGAAAAATGGAGAATTTGTAGCAAAAATAGGTATATACTTTATTTTTATTCTAAAAGTAAAATAAACTCAATATTTTATGTCAGATAGTGTTGAGTTTTTAATATGATCCTTGAATTTCTTTTAAAATTTTTTATTTATTGTCCCAAGAATTACCCAAATACTGGATAACCACAACTTTGCCAGCACTAATGTTTGTTTGTTTGTACTTACATATGTATAACAAAATAACAAGAATGTTATTAGAGTTTGGTAAAAATATTTGTGTTCTTTAGATTTACATATGTACGTACATATTTACTTATTAGAATATATTGTGCATTTACATATGTACTTATTTATATACAGAAGTATTTATTTAAAATATTTATAGAAAAAAATATTGATTTTTTTCGTATAAAGCCATTTAGAAAATTAACATGAATTTTTGATTTGTTTGTAGTTGTTGGCGCCCATGACCGCTTAGTTGGTGAATAATTAAGGAAGTGTGCATGTAAACAATTACTTCAATCCGTACACGAAAACGATTTTTAACAACTACGAATTCTAACTATAACAAAAATAAAAAACACAAAACAATAACTATTTATTTCTACAAAAAATTCAGAGAATTTAAAGAGTTTTATAACACAAATAGGTACAACGTATTTATTTTGAAATACATTTGTAACTAAAGCTTGCGCAAAATTTATCCGCCAAATATGAGAAGTAAATCAAAAAACTTTATAAGTTGTTGGTCGGATAGACTCGTTTCTTGGTTTACTGTTGAGTCTTTACCAAAGAATTTCCCAAAAATTACGTTTTCTTGTAGAGTGTTAGAACTACTCCTTAGCCCCAACAAATTATAATGTTAACTAAATTCCACCTTCTGGAGCTAAGTGGGTATTTTTCCTTCTTGTCTTCGGCTCAGATCCGCTGCATCCCTTCTTAATAGTGATGATACAATTCTTGTAACAAATCAAGGCTAACGTTTTCGCTAAACTAACGTTGTTGGTACCTTTAACTTAAAATTTATTAAACGTTTTTCGCATTTAATTTACTTTTTTTTACTCTTTTATTACTTCTACTATTATTATTTCTCTCCAGGATATGTAATATTGTAGAAAATTGGTCTCGATGTGGTTGAACCTTGAGGGTTGTTTTCAATAGATTTTTGTGTGAGATTAACGGCTCGATTTCTCCAATTTTCTGTATTGGTGCCCCGATAGACTAGGCCAAAGACTCTGGATGTTTTCTGCAGAGAAGCCAAAAGGCTTCGCAGTTCGTGTTTGTTAATTATATAAAAATAAAGTTTTGAAGTGATGTTTGAAGACTTCGGATTCGTAACTCTTGATTGGAAATAGTAACTGGCCAGTATACGTCGAAGGCAGCTAGTTATAAAATATTTTTTATTTGTGTTAAATGCATTTATGTCAATAAAAATATAAATGTTTTGGATCTCCAGAATTTGCTAAGAGCGCCCAGCATCTACCAAAATTTCCACATTAAATTTGATTTATACATCTTTGATAACTTGATTGTGAATAAGGCATCTAGTAATTAAACATGTCTAAATTTTAACCGATATTTATAAATCTGTTTTTGTTTTAGATATTCGAAGAGTTTCTTTGGCAATATCTATCTATTGATTTGCCTCACCTTTTAAACTACCTGCTACTTCATATTTGTTTAACTGGCAAACTATTTTACTGTCTCAATCTATGTCCTCCAATGGTTATAGGATCAGCAGGGAGAGGAAGTTCCGATTAATTTATCTAAATGTTTTTACTATACCTGGAACATTTTAACAATTAAAATTATGTTGCCCCTTATAGTTTTATAAACACGATGGGTATTTAATTTTGGGAAAAAATTGCACTGGCATCCAAGATTTTAATAAAATTATCAAAAAGTCTGTCAATAGTTAAATGATTTAATTTATTTAAAAAGTTATGATTTTCATAATAATCTTGTGTGTAATTTAACAGTTTATTAAATTAAAAGAACATTTTTCCATATTCCCAACAAGTTAAGAAACCGAGTATAAACAAGTAAGAGTGCTATATTCGGCTATGCCGAATCTTATATACCCTTCACCTTTGTTGTGGATGCATAATTATATTATGCATAATTATGTCGATAAACACGCCATCTCTTGATGAATTTGTTCGTAACAATATTAATACACTTTGTTTGATCAACGCCATCTGTTGATGAAATTATTCGTAACAATATTAATACACTTAGTTTTTTTGATGAAATTTTCAGAGGTTGTCTCGGATGTTTGCTCATATCTCCGTTATTTATGGACGGATTTTGCTGATTTTAAATAGCAAACTTCTCGAAAGAATATCTGACAGAATAATTGAAGACTTGGATCCCGAAGATATTTCGGGACTTTAGAAAATTGATTTCAACAGACAGACAGACACACGGACATGGCTTAATCGACTGAATTTTGTCTTGATATTCCAATTTTATAGGTATTTATGTTTAATTGAACAATATTTCGGGAAGATTTTTGTATGGGGGATATAAGAATTCATGGACCAATTCTTACTATATTCCGCACACTTTCTTCTTTTATCATAAAAACAACGTATACAAAATTTTATGGTATTATCGGCAATATATTTCAAAATATTGCAATAAAATGGACAAAAAATATAAAATTTTTATGGAGCTTGTCTCACATATTGGTCCATAACTCTGGTTGGCCTAAACCAATTTTGCTGATTTTCAATACCAAAGTTACCTGCAAAATAAGAAATATTTTTCTGGAAATTTCGTTTAGGTAAGTTGTATAGGTTGGACGTGAGAGTGTTTTACCACAGACAGACAGACGGACATGGCTAAATCGACTTAGAATTTCATAAGGAGCAAGAAATATATAGAGCAATTCCATATGAAAACGATCAAAATTGGCAAATTTTTGGACGACCCCTCTCCGATTTTAAAATAAATAGTCTCAATCGATTGCCCAGCAAAAAATAATGTACCTACATATTTTTTTTTTTTTTATAGTGACTGGTTTAGTGGTGGTGTACACCACTGTCTGTGACAAAATTGAAGAATTCTTCATAAGGGACCTCATTGAAAGTTGTTTAAAAAAAAAAACTACTAAAGCGATCGCAACGAATGATAGTGGAAAGGTATTGAATCAGGCTTTAATTGAAAAATAAAATTTTCCTAATTTTTCTTAGAAATTTACCTTTAAATTTTCCCATGAAAATTAAATTTTCCGATTTTCCACAAAAGCTCCTAAATTTTCCGGCTATTTTTTTTTTTTGGATTCCTCATAATTTTTGCTTTAAGAATCAGCAATAAAAAAATGAGCCCCGACTCCTTGTTTGGACAGGAGAAGAGCATTTAAGAGACCACCTTGTTAAAAATACGTTTTAAAAATAATTTTACAGTTAAAAATACATTTATGAAGAAAAAATCAATTTTTTTAAGAGCCCCAAGTTGAGTGCTGTAAAGACAATTTAAAGTAAAATGAATAAATTTTGCTGCAATCCGTTTAACAAGAGTGGACATCGTTCGAAAAAGATAAAAGTATTAAAATTAACTGGTGTTTCGAAGCGATACATGAATGAATTAAATATACAATACGGTGAAGAAGCAGAATTCATTTGCCCCAAGTGTAAAATCGATTTGTCTCAACAAGCAAATGCATTGAAACAAATGCAGCCACAATCCGAGAGTGAAATGACAAGTGAACAAAATGTTTCATCTGATAGTGAGGCAGACATTCCGATGGTCAATATGTCTTTGAGTCCTTAGAATGAGGCTATTACCACTATAGGTGAAACGCCTATTAGAAAAAGAAAGTTGCGAAGTGAAACATACAGGAAAGAGAAAAAAGGCAAGGTTATGAGTGCAATCGCGACAATATTTGATGAAGGCTCTGATAACGAATGCAGTCAAGCAGATGACGTTGATGACGGCAAACAAATGATTGAGCAGTTGAAAAGAAAATTCAATTTAGCGACCACTTTTCCGGAGAAATATCTCATTTTATCTGTGCTGCCTCAATCATGGTCTATACGCAAGATTTCTGAACAGTTAAACATCTTTTTACATCGCTAGAAGCAGCAAAGAATTAGTTCGACAGAAGGGCATATTGGCGACTCCCACCAAGAAATTTGGCTCAAGGACCCTCAGCGAAGCAACGGTGAAATTGATTCAAGATTTTTACTGCATGATGACAACAGCCGCGCCTGCCCAGGTACACGTGACTATGTTATCACACGTGAAGATGGAGAAAAAGTACACAAGCAGCGCAGATTATTATTATGTAATCTATCCGAAGCATACCATCAGTTCAATGAGAAATACCCAGCAGAAAAAGTGGGATTTTCTAAGTTTGCCATCCTACGACCAAAAGAATGCGTGCTGGCATTAGACAGGCACGGAACGCATTCAGTCTGCGTTTGCATGTTTCATCAAAACATCAAATTAATTTTCTTTCCATGCAAGAAATTGAAAGTATTGCACGGTGAAATTGAAACATATAGGGACCTCCTGTCGAAGTCGTTGTGCGCATACCCCACGGAAAATTGTCATCTGTCCAAATGCGACAATTGTCCGAAGATTGACGAGCTAGAGCAATATTTGGCGGAAAAGTTTGAACAGCTGTTAATTCAGGAGGTGCATTTCAAACAGTGGATAATTAGCAGCGGCAGATGTTCCCTTGAGACCGTGGTAAAGCAGATTCCGGAATTCATCGAGGAATTCGGATTCAAGTTGAATGAACTGAAGGCGCACCATTTCATATCCGAAATGCAATCGAAATTTCTAAAGGAAAGTAAGGAGAAATTAGCCCAAAATGAATTCATTGTGATAAGCGACTTTGCCGAGAATTACACTTTTCTCGTTCAGGATGAAATTTAGGCTTATCACTGGGCAAACGACCAGTGCACGGTGCATCCTTTTTGCATTTATTTCAAAAACGAACATAACGAACTACAGACCGTAAGCCTTGTTGTTGTCGCGGAGAGTTTAGCTCATAATTATGTGTCCGTTTATTTATTTCAAATGAAACTGTTTGAATTCTTAAGATCAAAATTCGATGCAATCGACAAAGTAACGTTTTTCTCAGACGGTGCGGCTTCTCAGTACAAGAATAAAAAAAATTTTACAATCTTTGCATAATTGAAGAAGAACAAAACTGCAAGGTCGAGTGGCACTTTTTCGCGACGTCCCACGGTAAGGGCCCATGCGATGCGTTAGGGGGAACCCTAAAACGCATGGCGACTAAGGCAAGTTTGCAAAGGCCATATACTGACCAGATCTTAAATGTACAACATTTGTTTTCGTGGATTCAAAGCAAGGGAATTGCCATTAACACAGTTTTATGCACTTAAAAAGAACACGATGCCATGGAGCGATGAATTCAAAACAGATAATGTCAGAACTATAACTGGAACGCAAAAGTTTCATTGCTTCATACCAAATATTTCTGATATGTCAATTAATGTAAAGCGGTACTCTTCGTCTGCCGACGTGCTAAATTTAAAGTTACTTTAATTTTATAATGATGCCAAGACAATTGAAATTTTTAATAAATATTGTAATTAAGTATAAGCAGCAAAATAAGAAAGATTTTTTCTTCATAAATGTATTTTTAACTGTAAAATAATTTTTAAAACGTATTTTTAACAAGGTGGTCTCTTAAATGCTCTTCTCCTGTCCAAACAAGGAGTCGGGGCTCATTTTTATTGCTGATTCTTAAAGCAAAAATTATGAGGAATCCAAAAAAAAAAATAGCCGGAAAATTTAGGAGCTTTTGTGGAAAATCTGAAAATTTAATTTTCATGGGAAAATTTAAAGGTAAATTTCTAAGAAAAATTAGGAAAATTTTATTTTTCAATTAAAGCCTGATTCAATACCTTTCCACTATCACTCGTTGCGATCGCTTTAGTAGTTTTTTTTTAAAACAACTTTCAATGAGGTCCCTTATGAAGAATTCTTCAATTTTGTCACAGACAGTGGTGTACACCACCACTAAACCAGTCACTATAAAAAAAAAAAAAATATGTAGGTACATTATTTTTTGATGGGCAATCGATTGAGACTATTTATTTTAAAATCGGAGAGGGGTCGTCCAAAAGGTGATCGCTTTCATATGGAATTGCTCTATTCTTTGTTGGGTTTCAGATGAATATTAAAAAAGTTTCACACGGAATGTCCAACATCATTTACCACTCTTGGTGGTGGAGTGTATAAAAAGAGTATGGCTTTTTGTTTAAACTTCATCTCAATAACGTTATTTACAAGAGTTGTATGGTTGTTTAGTATGCTCGGAAATGGACTTAATTTTGGAGCTATTGTCAATTATTGACTGACAGTTACAAAATCCAGTAGCATAATTGCCGTACAACCGATATTAAGATTTTGGAAGTGGACCTTATATGGAGGATAAAGTCAAATATGGACTGATATTCTCAAAATCCAGATGTTTGATTTTGGCATGTATGTGAATGCTCCGTGTAAAATTTAGATCGGTACCGTTGATACTTCGTTGATTTTGTTGTGTCTTTTGGACGTGAAAGTGTTTTACACAGACAGACAGACGGACATATATGACAAACTTATATATACCCTCATTCACCACTTATGGTGGTGGAGGATATAATAAAATAAACTGTGTAAAAAACCAACAAAATAAATCAATCAAACAAGCAGAAAAGAAAAAATATCAAACAGTGGCAAAATTAATAAATAAGAGATTGCTTAAACAATAAAGAGTTTGTTTTTATGAGTTTCTCATAGTGTTGCCAGAAAATGAATTTCAAAATATGCTAAAACTTGAAAAACTAAATTTTTTCAATGTAACAATACAATTTGTATTTCAAATGTTACAAATATAAATTATAGTTTTTTCTAATTTTGTTCATAACAATTGTTAACTTAATAGATTACATTTCATATATTAATTCAAAAATTTCCGTGTGCATTTACTTACTACAACGAAAGAAATTTAGTTGAAATATTAGTAAAAGTAATTTTTTATTTCTCCAAAAGTATTTTTTGGAGTAAAATAGTAAACATTTTTTCGAGAAAATTTTTTTTTATCAAGCATTTAGCATAATTTTTAAAAATTTCAATGCATTTTCGAGAAACAAAATGCTAAATCTAGCACTGAAAGTGCTAAAATGGCAACATTGGTTTCTCAAGCCTAGAGCGCAGTATAAGCTTAGGCTTAGTATAAATGGTAGAAATGCATACCATTTTCGCATTTTCAACTGCCAAACAAACTAACCGCACAAGATCTTGTTCACCCGCTTTGTCTGTAAAAAAATGCATTACAACAAAAGCTCATTTGTCCCAAACAGCTGTGAAAGCTGACACTTTTATAAACAACACTGAAATTTTCAATAGGTCTAAAAATATGACCAGTAAATTAAACAAAGCGAGTACAAATACTAACACTAAAGCGGGAGCTATACCCAAAAATCCCCAGTACAAATGGGTATTGATAGGTATATTACTGTCTTGAAACGAGTACGAAGCCCAAACTCCTCCAAAGTGGCTTCTAATTCGAAAGTACCAAAGGATAATAAAAATGATATGATTTCGTTTTGCTATATTAGATAATGAAATAACTGATACCCCAATAACTGACCAAGTCTTGAGAGAGCAAAACTCCAGCACACTAGTGGAGGGTTTAATTTCGATAATTGGCGAAGATTCGTTTTTTCAAGATAGGTAATATCAATGAAACCAAAATTGAGGCTAATCATGACAATGATTATCGTAAAATTGAAACCAGTAAAAAAAGTTTCTATACAAATCAACTAATAAGTAGTAGAGACCTTCAAATTGTTATTAAGGGTGTGGACTTCTGTGTAGAACCCCATGATATAAACAACAGTTTAAAAACTAAAGGCCTTAAGATAAAAAAATCCTGAAAAAACCCACAACCACTTTTTCGACTAAAATTGGAACCTGATGATGTTAAACTAAAGAAAGGTGGAATACAGAAGAATCACACAAACGGTATGGCCCCGTCCCATGTTTGAACTGTCAAGTATATGGACATAATTGTAAATTGCTACCAGTTTGCGTCGCGTGAACATTGTTGACTTTAGTGTGATAAACCAAGAGATGATTCGAACATGAAACTAACACTTAGAAATAAAGTATCCACGGAAACGCTAAGTACCTACAAATGTTCTAAAAATTAACCAAACTATCCAAAACTTGTTACCCAATAATTTATTTATTGGTTTATAATAATAATATAATAATGTTAATATTAAGCCAATTTAATTTTAGACGGCCCGGGGCTACAGTAGAAACTCTTGTACGCAAACGAAATTCGACAACATAAAAACGAATATTTCCTAAAAAATCACCAAATAGATGTGATGTTGATTTCGGAAACACATTTGACGCCTAGAAGTTTATTTCGGATAAATGGGTATCTCATTTATTATAGTAAAGACGGCAATTTAAATAAAAACTTGAATTAAACACTACCTAAAGTGTGATCTTTGTGAAGACTATCTCCAAATCACTACGATCTGTATCGAAGAATGTTATCGAAGTGGTTTCGTCCATGTATTCTCCCCATAAACTTTCAATAACAGAAAGTCAATATAATAATTTTTTTAAATCACTAACCACAAACCACCGTTTCCTGGCATCTAGCGACTATAAGCTAAGCACACATTCTAGGGATCAAGACTGATTACTCCGACAGATCGTGTTTTGTTTGATAGAATTTCTAAAATGGAATTAAATATACAGGCCAATCATGGATAAAAATTCCGCGGGAGTTTTTTCCCTTTTCTCATTTTTCATATTCAAATTCAATGTTAAAAAAATAAAAAGGGAAAAAACTCCCGCGGATATTTTATTCATGATTGGGCTGATAATTTCGAAACCTACTTACAGACCCACAGAAGATACTGGATGTTATTGAATTTTGAGTAATAAAAAATACCCGAAACCCACAATTGTTACTATATCGAGCCCCAAGAAATTGTATCCCCGACTGAAATTAAGCAATGACAGGCACAAGTATAAACTGAATTAAACATAGAAAATACCTACATAAGTATACATTATTCTTAAACGATTACTCTCTTATTAATTAGAATACTGATCTTAAACTCGCTGCTCAACTTGCTTCTCAAACCCGTGACTAATCAGATATAATAGAATTTATTTTACATATATCGAGCGGTTTTTAAGTGGCAATTGCACAGATCGTCCAACTGAAATCTAAGCTAAAAGATTGAATAAAACACTCTTAAAAAGCGTTTGGAATGTCGGGAAATTTAACCACTAAATAAATATTTAGGAAATCTGGACGCAACCCCGCAATCGAAGTACTTATTATGGCGGGACACTAAAAGTCTTAAAAGACCCCTTGCGAAATTTAAGTGGTGGTTGGGCAAGAAATGACACTGAAAAAGAGAATCTCTTTGTTAATCATTTGAAAAAAAAAACATTTACCCCAAACACATCAAATGAAAGAATTGACTTGCCACCAGTTAAACAACATTTTGAAGCTGCTGTATCCCTACGTTGTAGGAATCGAGAGATCGAAAAAGCTATTGTTGATTTAGCTCTAAGAAAGCACCTGGTATTGACAAAATCAGTAACAAGATGCTTAGGGAGCTACCTAGGATTGCAATAAAAATAATACGTCTTACTTGAATATTATCCTACACAATGGTAGGTTTCATTGATCACCAGGAAAAAATCACATAAAAGTAGAATCATATATACCAATCAGCCAATTGTCGAATATATCGCAGCTATTCGACAAGATGTTCATGAACAAGTTATACTCGATTTCAATTGAAAACAATTCTATTTCGAATCATCAATTTGAATTTAGAAGAAAACGTACTGTGTTTTCGGACAACCTATAGACTAAGGTTTGTTAAGCGCTTGTTATCGAAATTTCAAGCGTTTGATAAAGTGTGACAAAAAACACATAAGCTATTAGAAAGTTAAGTAGCTTTCTGGTCGAACATTAAAGCTAAAGGAAGGAGACTTTTTTAAGTTCTGCACAACCAACTGAAGCAGGACTACCCCAAGGAAGTATTCTCAAAAAGCGTCTCTCTACCTACAAAATAATATATTTGAATTAGAATTATCGTTAAAGCAATGGAATATTAAAGTTATTTAGCAGAAATGAACACACATAACCATTACATTGCGTATAGAATCATGCTCTCCTATTTATACCAAAAGCAGCATAATACAATCCGAAGTAAAATACCAGGGTATACATCTCGATCGTCGCCTTACATGGAAATCCAATATAAATTAATTCAAATAAAATTGAAATTAATCCAAATTAATTGGGTCATTTTTAAAAACTCTAAGCTTATGGCGTTTTCTTTTCTGGCAAAAATGTTACATATATGTTACACTTTTTATCCATTTCCCATCCAAAAAACGAAAAAAAGTGTAACGTTTTTGCCAGAAAAGAAAACGCTATTAGTTCAGGTTGTAAACTCTTACATTACAACTCTATTATAAAACCTATGTGGTGTTACGGAATACAGCTATGGGGAACGTCCGCAGCTTCAAAAAAATTCGAATATTCATAAGGATCCAAACGCGCCATTGCTAAAAACTGAGATGCAAAAGTATGCAGAAAAATGTTTAAAAAAGCTTGAATTACTCCCAAACCGATTAGCCTGCAACATATTACTGAATATATTTGACTAAGAAGAGGAGATACAGTGATAGAATGCCAACTTAATTCATATAAACAATAATGGCTAAACAGTGCTCGTGCGGCATTAGCTAGACTAAATAATTAAAATTCATTAGATATAAAAATTTAAATACTTATTGTTAGTTCGTTTTTATTTAAGACACAATAAATAAAATAAAAATAAAAAATCTTCGATTTCTTTCCAACAGGATAAAAATTTATGAATAAACTTATATTTGTTGTGTCTACCATTTAGAATTCGGTCAAAAGTATATTAAAAATCTGTAGCAAACTATGACTTTAATCAAAAGACATGTCTTTAAAGAGTACCAAGAAAATGCAATGACTTTAAGCTGATCTAAGACTCGACTCGAAAAAGTCTATGGATAATATTAAAGTTACAAGCCTTTTCTTCAGTATTCTTCATATAGATTGCTGACATTTCATAACGTTACGCTTTATAAAATGAGGCCATAAATCAGAAAATTAATTTAAAATGCAATTCAACTAACTCTGAACATAGGCCAGGATTTATAATTTATTAATCAAAGTGCTTAAGCTAACTAATTTTGTTTAATTAATCAAATATTAGCATTAAAATATGTAATTGATTCTTTCAAAGATCTGCAAATAACTTACTAAAACTTAGCAGTGTAAGTTAAAATATGTTCGTATTATAATCAACGCCTGTCGCCATCCTCACACCTAAAGTCGTTTGTTTTTTTTTTTAATACATACATAAACATACATACATGTGTCTGTGTGTGTGAGTGCTTATACTGCAGTTATTAAGCAAATAGTTGCAAATCGTATGAATGTAAAAGAAAATTAAACTATAATTATAGAGGCGGATTAAATGAATGAATGAACGAATGAACGAACGAATGAATGAATTCACAATTAAAGAAAGTTTTTGTTTTATTGTTTTAAATATAGAATGTTATTGACTTATAGGTTAAACAGCTAAACAGTACTGCATAGTGGAGTCGATTGCAAAAAGAATGGTGCATTAAAATACATCAAATCTGTATTACATTTCTAAACAATGTATATTTAAAATTTGAATATATACAGGTATGTGATGGAAATCGAAAACGAAAACGAGTGAGTTTTTGAAGTCCATTTTAAAATATTTCTAATCAAATTTTTAAAAATTTTGTTTTAAGATTCTCTTTAATAGCAAATTATCTTTATATTTTGTGGGATAAAACTGTTTCAATACAGAAATATTACGAAAAAATTAACTTCTAAAACTCACTCGTTTTCGTTTTCGATTTCCATCACATACCTGATAATCTAAGTAGCCATCTACCTATGTATTATAAACACTGTCGGACAAAATAAAGTGCGGTTTCAAATATTTACTGCTTTTTGATTAAAACATGTAATATTTATTATTTTATAATAATTATTAATTCTAGTTTTAGTTTCAGTGACTCTTTGTTCTAATTTTTATGTATGTACTTCTTTGCAAAGTCTAACTGCTTTTTTATATTTGCAGCTCGTAAAACAGGCTTTTTATTAGCAAACGTACGTTTAGACCGCTTTCGTCAAGTCTTCAAGATAGTTAGAGTCGAAATATTTAATTCTAGTTCCTCCTTTATATCAATCTCTGGCTGTTAGAAAAAATAATTTCTTTTTGCTAGAATTGCAATATTAACATCGTCTAGCTTCGCGGTCTTTCGCACTTTATAATGTCTCGGAGATTTCAGATTTCAGAAATATAAATAAGCGATTTTATAAAATTGCAATGTTTATGTAAATAATTAAGATACTCCAACAAATAACGGGACTGCGAATAAATAGTAAATAATACATGTATATAGAAGCAAAATATCAAAAAGGAAAGAAGAAAAATATCAAGAAGGAAGAAGGTTAAAAACCCGCACTTTATTTTGTCCGACAGTGTGTAAATTAATGTCGGCTAAACGGCTGAACTGATTTTCTTGAAATTTGCATAGTTCCTTCCTGTATGCCTGGAAACATTTTATTATGAAATTGCAAGTGGGCGTGATGCCACGTCCACGTACAGAATACATATTAAAAGTCGTATATATTAGAAACTGCTACAGCTAGAATACTCCAATTTTGTACGGACAACTTTGAAATCCATATGAACATTTGACGAAAAATTGCTTAAAAAAAATATGATAAAATTCGTATATTTGGGAAAATATAACATCTTGAGTCCTCAAATTTTGTGAAATAATTTTTGTGTTAATATGATAATAGTCGGACCAATTATAGTGGGCGTGACACTTCCCATATAAATTAAATTTGGAATTTTGTAAGAGAAACTTTCATGTCCATATGAAAATGTGGCTGAAAATTGGGAGGACTATCAAGAGTGCGAGTGGCTCCCCACATACAATGTTAATACTAAAATTAGTATCTCTTGAAGAATAGGTTGTGTTTCACATTTATAGCGTCAGTTTATTATTAATTATAAATATATTTTGAAATATTTAATATACATCTCAAATCATTTAGCGGAATTCTTCCCCAATGAAGAACAATTGATCTCGCTTTTCTATCATGTGTCTTAAAACTAATCCAACATTAAGCTCTGATTTTGGACTGAAATTTGATTTGCTACACGAATTTTACCACTTGTTATTTTTCTTAAAATGTTATCGAAAAAAAAAAATTCAATAAAATGTTACAATATTATTTATTTAAAACCTAAAATACAAAATACTTCGGACAGATAAAACAACTTTATTAATATGAACGTTTAGCTTGAATATAATATGTATAAGTTGGTTAACAAATTAAGTATATTATCATGTTTCAGAATGTGCTGATTTTACCCAATTTTTAATAAATTCGGGTTTTACCAAAAAATGTAAAAAAGATTTCTATCGTAGTTTTAAAAAAAATATGTTTTACTTTAAACTAACTTATTAAACAATAAGGATACTCATGATATTGTTTAAAATTTCCGTTTGTGCAATTTAGCAAACTCGCAAGACTTGTTTCATGAGTTTGTGCAAGTTTTTTAAGTTTTGTACAACTTAACAACGTCAGTTTGCGAGAAACGTCAATTCAAAAATAAATAAATTAATATAAACTTAAAATTTTTGTTTTAAAATAGATATTTATTTTTAAAAATGCCTAAAGAAAGCCAAAAGAATAAATTACTCAGATTATTTGAAGAAGTTATCGTTTGTGGTATGATAATACTTGAATTTTTTGGTAAAAATGAAGGTAAGCAAATTCTTTTGCGTAAGTCACTATGCTGCTTTTATTTTTTGGTTGTTTTTATATAGACAACGTAAGGTGGAAATAGAGATTTTGGAAAATTTCACGCCCGGAATCACACATTTTTTTTTTCAGTTGTCTTTTTTTTTCAAAAGTAAATAATAACCAGCAAGTTTACGAGCCAAAATTGTTGGTCAAATTTACGCAGTATGTGTTAATAATTTTTCATGAAATTTTTGACAATTCATTTCCGAGAGCGTAAAAATGCATAGTTTGCGAGACTTTTAAACGATATCATGAGGGCGCTGAATAAAAAATAAAATAATAAAAAATAAAAATCTTTTAATTTCGTATGAGTATCACTGCAAACCCTTTTTTGTATTACTAATTACATATCGAAAAATTTTCTCTTAAAAAAATAAATAAAATTCAAAAATTTACTTCAAACAAATAGATTTGAAAAATTTAATATGATCATAAATTATTATTAGCATAATTTAGTAAAATTTGAAAAAAAAACAATTTGATATTAAAAACAGAAATAACAGAGAATAGTAGAGACGATTTTAGATCCTGAAGACTTATACACAAAATTTTTCTCATTGTACTCTCGCAAAAAAAAAAAAAAAACGAAAAGAATTTATTCTTAAAAAAATCATTAGCGGTATTCACACCGAGCTTGTTAGTTTGTTAGTCGGTAGTTTGTTAATTTGTTAAAGTTACCAACTGTGAACGACCCCCTTTTTAAAACTTTGTTAGTCTGGTAACTTTCGTAGTAAAACAGCTGATTTATTGTTTTGACACAATTTATTATTCTGGAAAAAATAAAACATGTCACGAGAAAGTGTAAAAAAACAATTGTAAACCATTTAATTACTCATGCTTTGAAACAAATAACGTTTGCTGACGGTAAGTAGACAAGATTTATCGAAGTTTAATAGTTTAATTACAAATAATTTAATAATGCAGAAATTTTCCATTTTTTCATTTATTTAACATACTTACTCTCAATGTACACAAATATTTTTTTAGAAATGTATCACAAATGATTTTTTAAATATATTTATTTAGAAACTGCAACAGCTGATTGTGAGTTACCAACTATTTTATCAGGGGTGCCGTGTCGTTAATTTGTTAAATGTTTATCCGTTAGCGCGTTAAATATACAAAAACAAAATGCGTGTAAAAAAGTAACGATTAACGACTAACAAACTAACAAGCTCGGTGTGAATACCGTTATTGTTTTTGTCTTGATGTATCGAATTAACTGTTACACAACATTTCGATCCAAGAGCACTGCATTCTCAATCCAAGTCGACAATATTATTTTACTGTCAAGAAATACAGTACCACTTTTTCCGTTTTACCTTTTCTTTGACTCTAGCTTAATATTGTTCAATTGGCCGAAGCTGGAAGCAGTTTGGGGTTTTATATATTTTTTTTATTATCTCGACCTAATTTCTTCAATACTTATCATTGCAGCTTTTGAATAATGATAGGGAGCTATATCGGGAAAACTTTTTATTGAATAGCGGTGACGTCTAATAACAGTCAGCAAACATTTCTGCAATCATTATTTTATATACTCAAATATTTATAGTCATACATCGAGAGGTGACATGCAACTGCAAATTATATGCCAAACCATTGGCTTTTTACCAAATTTATTATTTTCTGTATTCATATTTATGTATATTTTGCAGTCCATTTTGAAATAAGTGATTTGAAATGAATTTAAGAGCTTTCGATTTAATTAAAATAAACACATACATGTATGAAATCTTTATTTGATTCGATCTACATATATAATTTAATGCTAAAGTTGGTTTCATGTGAATGTTGACGACGGCTACTCCTCAAATGGTTTATAAGCTGTGGCCAATTTTGACATATTCTCTCCAACATATCGGCTGGTATCTCACGAATAAATTCTTGTCCCTATAGATATATGTACATAACCCTACAAAAAATAAACTAAAGAAGTTCCAAAACGGCCGCAAACGTGAAATAAACTGTTCACCGAACTCGCCACTCAATTGGGCCATTGTTTCGCGTGCTGTGTGGCATGTGGAACCGTCTTGTTGAAACCACATGCCAGCAAGTCCATAATCTTCGCACAGTAGTGCTCGCCATTCACAGGACGGTCCAATGGTGTCACCGGCCCATAATTCATAACAAACTGTGATTTTTCGAAATGCATTGGCAGTTTTTGCAATGTTTCTGGCTGCTCTTCACATAAAATTTTCCGTGTGGTCTGATGTTTTCGATTAGAAGGTGCTTTACCTCTCATATGGAGGGCAGTATACTATTTGTTCTTGTTCTCATCTTCCAATCTAATTTAGACGAGAATTGTTAAATTATTTAAAATTTTGTAAATTTTATTAAATAATATTATTAAATTTTATTAATTTTTATTTAGTCAGGCCGTTACCGAAATAAGCAAAATAGCACTCCAATGCCGTTTTCAATTTAATTAAAATTATTATAAACGTTACCCGTTAACTTTCTTTTGAATCGGTTGTAAAAGAAAACTGCAAAACTGGTACTTTAAACCTTGTTACAGTCTAATTCTTATTGATTTATTTTTATTTTCAAAAATTCGTTTGAATTGATCGCTCATTAATTTGCTAGTAATTTGAAAATTAATAGAAGAGAACATTAAACATAAACATTAAACATAATGTTCTCTTCTATTCATTCGATTTTATATTTATTTTATTTCTCATACAAATTGATTTTGAGTGGGAAATAACAGATTACCTCTTTTTTAATTCACACTACTATTAAATGATCTAGAGCCAGTTTTAGAATTCCATATAATATTTTTATGGGCAATATAAGATCAAGTATTATCCTTAGATTATTATTAAAGGATCTGGAACGGCAGTTTTTAATTTCGTTGAATAATTTTTCGTAAGAAATTGTTCGATTATTCGAACGAACATTATTCTAATAATACAAACATAACTAAATATATTACAAAATTAAGTTTATATCAGATTTAAAGATTCCGATTTCCGGTTTCAGCTCTTATTTGTTTTTCAGAAATTAAATTAAAAGAATAAATTAATAATATATATAAGTACATACATATACTCGTACATAATTTGTAACGGCTTTTTCCTCTTAAATTGTAGCTATTGTTTGTCCCCTTTTCAATGTTACAATCATGATAATTAAAGTAAGTATTTGAATACATTTATATTCATCTTAAAATAACAGGTTTCCTTCCGTCTTTCCTTTAGTACCTGTCTACCTGTAACGCATTTGTTAAAGAAAATAATAGTGCGACAAGTGTTTATTCGAACAAAAATTTAATTTATCATCAAAAGAAGCATGTGCGCTGATAAATAGAGTCAGTCGACTTTTTACATAAATTCGTTCCAATCAATGATCGTGCACCTGCAATGAAAAGAGCACGAGGGGTTAATTCATCTTTCTTAAATTTTTAAGAAAGCCTGAACTAAATTTATATTTTTAGTATATTTGTATGATATGTACTATGTATGTATGTACAATGTGCTACGTGCATATGTATGTATGTACATATATGAACAGAGGAATTTGGTATGTATTTGTGTTGCGAATTTTTAAAATTCACGATGATTTTTTTATACTCACTAAGCATTTATTTTTTCACCAGGATTTTTATACTCACCACGATTTTTTATTCGCCACCTTTTGAAATTCACCACACGAGAAAACAATTTTTTCTGGTGGCCCATTTAATAAAAAATCATACAAAAAGGTCGAAGAAAATAAAATAAAATTAAATGAAAAATGTATTTATTGGAGTTGGCAATGCTGTATTGTCTCAGTGAAGTCACACACCATTGACTTGTCGAAACTAACTAATAATGCTGCCATACTTCTTCTGTTGGTAATACAGTTCTGTTGGTGCTGCAGTTCTGCTTACTTTCATTTTTGTTGTGCTCGGTAAATATTGAGTAATACTTTATACGAAAGCAACAATCTCGATAATTTCGATTGATTGAAGACTTTTCCCATTATATTATTACACACAATTTATTTCGAATTATTAACCACAGAAATTACAATAAATTCAACGAATAAATATTGTAATATTTTTTTAATGTAATAAATCTCTCTTTAAGTGAAAGTAATCACAGAAAATTAAAAATAAAATCAACAGAAATGTATTTTTCGCTTATGTCTTGATTTTACAAATATTATCAAAAATAAAAATTCATTAAAAGTATCGAGAATACAGTATTGAGTCTCGGAAATAGTGAACTATTTAAGTTAGTAATCTCGATCTTGATCAGCAAACCTTCTAGTTTTCAGATTGGATTGTAATTTTGTATTTATTCCTGAAAAGCATTCATTGCAAATTATGTATTGTTCTTAATTTCGTAGCGCGTAATTGATTACGTTTGAATTCATTTCTCTGAAGATGTTTACCGCAAACTAAAACGGACATGGTCATGGAAGCAAATTATCATGTTAATAATCTTAAAACAATTCAATTAAGAATTTAACTGTAGAGCACCAAACTATTTAAAACGCGAATTATTTATTGTACAAATAGTTAATATTCACAATGGTCCAAAATGCAGGTATTTTGAAAAAAAAATCTGAAATTTTGTCTTCTCTTAGTTATTTTGAAGTTGTTGTTGGAGATTGTCTTATTATACCGAATTAAAGGAATCTTAAGATTAACATTTATAAATTTTACTACACCTTGCATTCAAATAGTTGATGTTGTTAGTTATAATATAATATTTTCAATCGCTTAAAATATGCAATTCAAACCTTCTCCGATTTCAAAACTAATTGATTCATATCTGAACTATTAGATTCCAATTTGGAAGACTCCGTTTTATAAATTGCCTAAATTCCATATTTAAACTCTTCTTTAGCCATGAAAAGTTGAAAATTATTACAATTATTATTGAAATAATGTTTAATTGTGAACTGCGGGATAATAGTACAAACATAATAAAAGAATTTGGGTTTAAATTTTATTTAAGATTTTTATTAATGGCAAGCTTTTTTGCTGGTGTATTTACAATAATTTGAAGTTTGAAATTTACTAATAATTTTATAAAATAAATATAATAATTTTCGTTACTTGATGTTTATGTCTTCTTTCCATTTTTTTATTGTAATTTCTATTATATTTTGTTGTTAAGAATTTAAGTTAAATTAAAAATGATTTTACTATTATGTTTTTCTTTTCATTTTCTTTTTGTAATTATTTTAACAATTAATAAATAATAGACACATTTTGTTTGATTAAACAATTGTTTAACAATATTAAAATGATTTTACTTGTTATAATTTTTCTTGTTGACTTTTTTTCAGGATTTAAATATTTAACAATAAAAATACAATTGAAAAACGTTAAAACTTAAATGTAAAAGAGGAAATAATTGTATAAAGTGTATAAAGTGGATTATTCGTAAATAAAAAACATTTCTTTTAAATACGAGTACATATGTACACAATTATTAAAAAAAAAATATTAAATAAATATTAGATTTCTTTCTCATCTTGTCGTATAAAAATTAATTTAAAATTTTCCATATTTATTCAACAAAAGAATTCAAATCGACATTATATCCGTCTAAGTGTCGATCTTTGGGGGCATGTATGTGTAAGTATGTAAAATAAGTATTGTATCAATGTATGTATTCATACATAGTAAGTATGTATGTATGTATTACAGTATTTACAGCATACATTTAACTACATTTTACACTTGTTTGTTTTTCTAATTGTTTTCTCTTTACACTAAATTATTATGAATGTATGTGTGTGCATTTACGTGTATATTTACTACTATTTGTATGTATGTATTAACGCAAGTATTTTAGTAAAGAAGGCTTTTACTCTCTTCTCTTAAATAGTCTCTTGTTTTATTTTGCTTTGCTTGTTTCCGCTTTCTCATTTCAAAATGTCTGTCTTACATTTCCGTTAGAAATACATGTGTAAATGTGTATGTGTAAATGTGTATGCGTAATTTGATGTTTATGTTTTCAATGGATCAATGCATGTAAATGTATGTAAATTATCTTTGTGTATTTAATAATTTGTTGCTATTGTTGTTGTTCAATTAGGCATACATATGTACTATGTATGTATGTAAATATGTATCTAACATAAGCTCTGTGCACTAACTATTATGCATTTATTGGTTAGTTACTAATATTTTGAGTTCCTATGTAAGTTTTGTATTTATTGTGTGTCTATGTATGAACTTATGTATGAATTGCTTTAATATCATTGTTATTATTTATTTTCTTCTCATTTCATCATTCATTGAATATTTGTTTATGTTTTTATGATTATTTTATATAAACATTTATGTAAATATGATTGAATTTTATAATTTTGGATTAAAATTTAACTTTTGGCGGTGCTTTTTTATATTAAATACATTGATAGAGAGTTAGTAGTTAGTATGAATTTTAAATAAAATTTTAAATTGAACAAGGCATTTGCAAATCATTAAAAGTATTTAATATTTATTATGTATGTTTTTTTTAATTTAATGTAATAATTATTTATTAATATTATTTATAGATAAAAGGCACAAATTTACATAAATTATATTGGGAAATAACATAGAATAAATTTTTTCGTTGTGAATTTTTATGTTTTGTTTTTCATGAATTTAATATTTGAGTTTTCAAATGTTTTTTAGATTTTTCATTTACATTTATATTTACATTTTAAAAGGTAGCAAAATGTTTGCAAATCCACTAATATAAACAATAGTTTTTCAAAAAATATTATAGAAATTTTAACGTGATTATGTGATTAAAAATAACTCTTATATTTCACAATTCTTGAAGAATACTGTTTGAAAAGTATTTAATTAGAGCTCAGCAATTCGTAGAAACTGGGTCTTAACTATTGATACAATTGAAAAAATGTACTATTTTAACACCCACCCATGCTTTGAAAGTTCATTAATTTTACTACTAAGAACCGATTTGGTAGAATTTAAATAATTATGTTAGATTTTATAATTATTTTATAATCTCTTGCGAAGGTGACTTAAATTAATCCCCAATTTCGATCGATTTGACCCCTCTAGTGAGGTTGTGAGATTTTCACAAGTATATTTATTTTAGTTGCAATCTGCCGAAATCTATCAAATTCAGGAGGATTAATACTGCAGAGTCATTGGCAATTCCATCTCGTGAATTTTAATAATGTTTCATTCCATTTTAGCATGGTTGTTATTTTGAACTGGTCAATTCTGAAAAATTCTTAAAATAACTATTTTGAATATTTCACTATTTTGGTAACAACAACAAAATTAACTATTTAACTTCTAGCTTTAAGTTTGGTTCGCACATTGCCAAAGATACAAACGAACAAGTAAAATGTTATATTCAACTGCGCCAAATTTTATATAGCAATCACCAAAACTATACAGGCATGGGCACAATACGGCATGGGTATTTATCTGGTTCACCTGATTTGTTTAATTTTATACTTCTATTACTAAAAATTAGCTGTGGCAAATTTTCCTTGGCTTGATTCTTAGATTTTGTAGTTTTGTATATGTTTGTGGAAAACTACTCATATATTTTGAACCAAAATTTTAGATTTTTTATAATTTTTAAACACATAAATCGTTTAGGTCTCATCGTGCTCTTAAACATTGAGTGGACGATCGTTTTTTCATATTTTTAATTTTATTTTTCATTTTATTTTTCACTTGTGATCGAAAACATTAATTCATTTTAAATTAAAAGATAAGAACTTGATCGACAAGCAGTAACGTATGTCCTATATAATAGTTGATCGAATTAATTCTGAATCATAAAAACTTTCATCTCTTAACCATTCATATCGAATTGCAACGTATTAAATCATTTCTTAAATGTTAAATTATTTATAGGATAAGTCTCCCTTTCGTAATCGAAATAAATTTTGAATGCTTCTTAGATTCTTTAATACTCCCTCGTAATTGAATGCCATCATTATAAGTTCAATCATTTGCATTTTATTCGTTATCTCAAACTTTTGTTAATTATTTCATGGAATAAATTGTTCACTTTATAAAATTTTAATTTAAGATTTAAGCTCTGGTAGTATATTGGAAAGCAAACATAAAAACATGTTATGATCGATATAAATATTTGTTAAGATGAATATCAAAATATTTTTACTAGTCTCTAAAATATTTAGGATTGTCTTTTTAATGTGGCTATAGCAAAATATGGAAATTAAATCCATTGACAAAAAAACATTTGGTTGGTGTTTTGTTAAAATTTTTTTTAATACAATAAATGTAATAATACATTTAATGTGAAATATTTTTAATGAACTAATAAGCATTCTTTTAACTTCATGTACTAAATGTATATCGACACAATTATTATATTTGACTCACATTTTCATTTCACATTTAAGTTGTAATTTAACAATTTTTCTAGTTACGGACTTAAGTATAGGCACAAGCGTAATTTTAAAAGAAACTGATATTTTATTTATGTAAGGAAACACGAAATATTTATTTAATGAATTAATTGTAGATATAAAACTTATACGTTGAAATAATAATCACTAAAATTAATTATATTTTCTTTGCAAAAAAGTTATTTGAAAAAAAAAAACATTAAAAAACTAATTATTTTACTTGACAAAAGTATACATAAATAAAAACTACTTAGAACATTTATCTAATATTTAGTTGGCAGTCCCTTTTGCTTAATTACGGCCTTAAGTCTATTTGGCATGAAGTAGACTAACTTATTAATTATATATTCATCTCAGTTTTATTTAAAATTGCGCGTTTTCGAATTCTTCGCTCCAATTTTTCCCGCAAATGCTCAATGGGGTTTAGTCTGGGGACTGTGAGGGGTGTGGCAAAACATGAGCCGTATTTTATGCATGCCACATTTTTACTTCATAGGCTGTGTGTCGGGCCGTTGTCTTACTGGAATGTAAACGACTCGGGTAAGTTTAGCTTTTATGCACTTTTTTTTGACGTTTTCCTTTAAAATGTTAAGATAAACTGTCTTGTCCATTATCCCGTCAATAAATACGCGCTCTCCCACACCCGCAAAAGACACCTCCGCCAGCATACTTTACTGTTGGTAAAAGATTTTTCGCTTCATATGCTTCATTTAAGTGAAAATACCTCTCATAACTTTACTGGCATTTAAATTTAACGAATTTTGGTAAAAAAAGTTTTTTTTTTTATAATTTTATTAATATGCCATTATTTTATACTGTTACAAAAAAGTAAATAAATATTAAACTTTTTTAAAGTCAAAGTTCAATATGTTATGTATTTAAAATACCTTCTTTGTTGTATTATACGATATTATAAATGTTTCAAATATTTTTAAACATTTTAAACAACAAATCAGAAAGTCTACAACCAGTATATGTGCAAAAAATATTTTTCAGAAAAGGGCGCCATATGGGAGCTATGATCCGTTCATCTAAAAATTTAGTGGCATGTCTTCTGTGCATATACTCGTAAATATTTTTGTATTAAATTTGATCAAGATGTAAATATTTTTAAAAGATTTATATATATTAAAGTGATTTTCGAGAGGGGTCTTATATGGTTGCTTTGATTAATTATAAACCAACCATTATAAAATTGTGTGTCATTATTTCTGTTGAATTTGATTTGTGTTGAATTTTATTTCTATACCAAGATTTTAAAGAGATTTACGGTCGTTAAAGTGATTTTCGGAAGTGGATCTTCTAAGTGAACTATGACTAATAATGAACCGATCAGACATTAGGCTTCATGCACAACTTATTTCTGTCTAAATTTTTTTGAATACGTGCAAAAATTAAACAGTTAACACCGATAAACCCCTACTTCTGGATAACATTTGTATGGCGGCTATGTGAAATAATGGACCGATTTCAACAAATTTCTATCCCAACCGTCCTTGGGTAGTAAAAATATGATTAACCAAATTGTATCGAAATATCTTTTAAATTGCAACCTGTACTCTACGTCCAAGCTTTACATGAACAGCCAACCAGACGGACGGCCGGACATTGTTAAATCGACTCAGGTAGTGATACTAAGTCGATCGGTTCAATTTAAGGTGGGTGCAGGACTAATATTTATGGACTTTATAAACATCAGCATAAATTTAATAAAAATGTTGGGTATAAAAATATTGAAATATTGCATTTTTTTATGAAAGTATTTAGCATAGGGTGTAACTAGACCCGCAACTGAGAGTGAACAAAATCTAAATCTGCTGTCAGCCCCATATGTTTTGTGAAAGAGTTATCAACTTTTTTTTAGTTATACTCCCTGTAATTTAGTTTCAAAATTGCTACATCAATTTTTTGAATTTACACACATAAATTCCATAATAACAAATTGACATCATCCATTGTGCAATTTAAAAAAATATATAAATATTTTTAAATAAAACGTTACTCTATATTTTTGAAATTTTTATATTGAAGTACAAAAAATTGTTAATTTAATTTATGCAGAGTGCATAAATAAAATTGCAAGTATTTTAAACCTTTCACAACCGATGCTCACTTTAGGCAACGTTGATATTTTCTAAAAAACATTAATTTTGTTTCTCCTGTAAATGAATGTTCTAGGAAAAAATAAACCGCGATACAAAAGGATTTAATAATTATATCAGTTTACTGTTAAATGAATTTGTCCCCGAAAGGGTTAAGTAAACATATAATTTGAATTTAACACAAAATAATTGTAGCAAAATGTCGTTGATGTTTTCATTTAGCATCTATTCGTTTTTTTTTTGTTAAAAAACTCTACAGGTATTGTTTTTTATTTATATTTTTTTTTTGTTGAAAAATATTAAATTGCAAAAAATTGTTTTATTTATATATAGGGCATTTTTAATTTGCATAATGTATGAAACTCTTTATTTATGCTTTCATGATAATATTAAACAAAAATAACGTCAAACATATTAATATACTATAGGTAGTTTTTATACATGATAACAGTTACTGTTTTATTCAAAAAATAAAATGCTTATTTCTCCTTAGGCATTTGTTTATACTAAAGGACTTTTTTTTTAATACATAATGAAACCATACACACTTTTGTTTAATACATATTCTAAAAATGTTAAATTAATTTGCCGTAATTTACAAAATATTTTATGTGCTGTGATTATTTACTATTTTTAGTTCAATTTACGTTATCAGATAATTAATATAATATATATAATTTCTAATTTAGGAAATTAAAAAATATATGGTGAATTTCACGTCAAGTAATCCAATTTTAAAAATCGATGTCTGCCGATTTGGATGAAATTTGCACCAAGGTTAGTACTATTGGATAGTAGGCCAGAGACAAATTTTCAGCTCTATCAGTCCAGAAGTGCCGGAATTAGAGGGGGTCAAATTTGAACATTTTGGTAAATTTTGGTCATACAGGGTTTTTTTAAATGAGTATAACTGATTACCTATTGGTCCTAGCAAAAATTGTCCAAAGGACTGTAGATAGCTATTTCTTCAATAATTTCAAAAATATTTTTTTTTTAATTTTTAAAAAATTCGTGATCGATTAAGCTATCGTATCGAAAAATGATTTCGATAGCGAAATTATGATAAAATGTACTAAATTGCTTGCTCGATATCGAATGCCATAATCTCAAATAAGAAAATTACGATAAATTTTACTCAATATCGAATGCGGTAATTTGGCCCCTGATTATACTAATTGTTCTGGGAATTTTGCTTGAATTGCAAAATTTTCCAAAACAAATACAAGAATTCCGGCAAGGGGTTTCGTTGGCCGATTGTCCTAAAATTTTTTATCAGTAAGATTTTGATACTGAATAAAATTATAACAAACCAAGATAAATCTATTTACTAAGAGCTCAGGTCTTGAAGAGTAATGGACCTTAACACCTTATGGGACACCAATAAACAGTGTGGTTAAAAAATAAATTTTTTGAATGATTGAAACAATCTTATTATTTTCTTTTTGCAAAATTTTTAACTAAAATTTCACCATCAGCATAAAAAATATATATTCGAGTCTTTAAATTATGACCTTTGATTTATTTGAAGAAGTAAGATGAATTCATGTCTCATATACAAAACTAAAAATTCTAAGAGTCATTGGATCGGAAAATTTTAGTGTGAAAATATTTTAAATCTGAGTTCTATTAGTGGTTCACAGTAAAGGTCATAGAAATAAATAAAAAAAAACGTTATGTTGAGTAAAATGTAATATTTCTTGCTTTATAGAAATATTCATTTACATAAACATAAAATTTCACATTAAAAGTCATTATAATATTGTTTGTTTTGACAGCAGTTTTATAAGATCAAATAAATAGCAGTAGTAAGACAATAAAATTAAATAATACTTTATAAACTCTAACATTTTAACAGAAAATTGTTTATTTATAAAAGCCAATTTGAATTCTTATTTTTAATATCAATTACGTTTTAATAATTAAAAATAGTTAAACTTTTAGTCAGTGTGTGTGATATCATTTTTATTTACTAAGTGTATTTTTGGGATCCTTAATTTAATATAATAATTTTATTTATTTAAAAATTGATTTAACTAATAAAGCGTAGGGTTTATTCGTTTTTGGTACATTTAGCATTTTGAGGTTTTACTCCGAAAGTGACTAGAGTTTATTAAACACTGCCATTGTCTTTTGGTATTTCGTATAAGTATTAACAATATTAACAATTATTTAAATTTAAACTAATTTCACTTTTTACACGTATGGATGTATTTATGTATTTATGTATGTGTGTGTCATCATTATATTGTAATTGTATAAGTTTTCACAGTATGTTCAAAAAGTAATTCACACATGTGTTATTTCATTTTAGAATATGTGAATGATTTTGTAGCACACTGAGATGCAGTTTTGTACATACATACATATTATACCAGCAACGTTTATCGAATGAATATAAATTGTATAAAATATCTAGAAAAGAAAATCTCAAAATGTTTATGAGTAATTTCAACAAATTTACGATTTATATTTACAATAGGAAATGTGGGAAATATTGGAACCTTCTTTATAAAATAAGATCTGATTTATTGCTGTTTTTCAATTAGTACAGCTCACAAAAATGAAAAGAAAGGTCCAACAATATGAGAAAATTCCATTTAATGTATTGTAATACTAAGAGGAAGTGAACCGATTCAAAACTGGTCCTGTTATTGGTGCCTCTTGGGAACGAACCGGTCCTAGAAAAGGAACTGTTGCTTATACATGACGTTGGCCTAGGACCAAAGTCCTCGAAACTCGAAAGGCCTTAACAGGTCAATTAAGCATACACGTTAAAAAAATATTCCAATTTTCTGGGATTGGTTTGAAAAGAAGCTATAGTTTTAAAAATATTACTACTGTACGGGCATTTGCTTGAGACAGGACATATACTCATGTTTATATATGTGACGTGCATAATTTGATAACGGCAGCAGTTGTGGATAATGATAAAACCTAGAATCTAGGTGCTGGAAATTGCTTCTCACGATCCGATCCCAGCCGGTGTTCATTCTGTATTGCATCTAAGGCCAATAATGGTTTCAGTAGCGGCCATTCGTAATTTCTGTTTTTTCTCTAATAAATACAGTATGTACAGTATGTACAGTATGTACAGTATGTACAGTATGTAGTATATGTCGAATGTGTCGCGGAAGGGTATCCTGCTTCTGAATTGCAAGACATTATGTTGCTTGGTTGACAGCATTTTCGTTTCTTTATGTACCATAAATTGTTGTTATCTTGACACATACTGTTGAAATATGGAGTGCATTGTTTTGAGCTATTTGAGTTGATACAGGTCTATAATAGGACGGTAGAACTGAAAAGGGAGAGATCGATTAGCTTGGTTCATGAAGGGAAGGTATCCAAAGTTAAATTGGATGTTAACATTCGTAGACTGCAAAAAGTTCGTAAGGGTGATCAGCTTTTGGAAATGAGAATGTAGTCATATCATCAGCATACGACAACTTTGAGGGCTTGGAAAGAAAAGTATTTTCCGGGTCTCTGATATATTAATAATTTTTTGGTAATGCTCATATATATTTTTTGTAATTTATACATAATTTAAACCAGAATAGAATGTCAAATTTACAATTTCTTTGTTTAGTGTGTAAAGTATTTTGGAAGAAAGCTGATAACCAAGAATTTTAGGAATTCCTTTTAGGTTTTAGCATGAATACAAAATAAAAAAACTTTTGTTACATTCAACTAAACGTTACTGGTAAAAAGCTTGATTCCACCTATTTAATATTTGATTTAAGCGTTTTTATTTTTAAATAAATACGTTTCACTTTTTCAGTTTTTTTTTTCAATTAAATTAAGAGCTGAATGGATTTTTGCAGAGAAAAATCAGAAAAAGTGCAACATGTTTTGTTAAAAATAACCCGCCATTTAATTAGTTACAAATTTAATGTTTAACTTTAATAACTATTTATTTTAATAATTTAATTTTCTATATAAGTTTTTTTTATTTTAAATTGTTTGTTTTTGGTATTATTTATGTTTAAAAAAGGCAGTCGAAAATATTAATTAAATTTAAAGTTTTTGTTTTTTTTTAGGTTTTTCATTTAAATTGTTTTATGTTTGTTGCTCTTCTTTTTTGTTTTTGTTTGTTATAAATAAAATTTTATTTATTTAAGTAACATATATAATGTTTTAATAAATAAACAAGTTAATATTTCTTTTTTATTTAATAAATATCGATAATTATAAGTTGATGAAGAAAATAAAATAATATTACAATTTATTACATAAATTCCAAGTTTATTTTATTCTTGCGTTGGTTTTGTTGGTTTTAAATAAGTTATTTTTTTTATTTATATAATTGTTATATTTTATTATTATTATTATTTTATCACGTTGTTTGTGTTTCCCTTTGTTACTTTTAGAAATAATGCTTAGAATGTAAAATTATTCAATTAATATTTTAATAATTTTCCTTTATGTTTGTTTGTTTGTTTGTTAATTTGTTTTTTAAGAATTTAGTTTTATTTATATTTTGATGATAAATTGTCTAGAATGGTGCAATAATGTATTTTTTTTATTCCTTTTTTAATTTCCTTTCGTAATTTGAGCTCAAATGAAGTTGTTTAATTCTCTATTCATGTTTTCTTTTATTTGTTTATGTATTTAGTAAATTAATTATTGGAAGAAATTCATATAGATGCATTTTTTATTTGGAATCATGTAGAATTTGCAACAAATATTTGTTTCCTACTTAAAAAAGTTTTCGAATATAATTTAAGTGTTTTCAACTACTATTTGCAGTTGTAATTAAATTATATTAAAGTAAGTTGAAAAATATATTTATTAAGAACTTTAGTTTTGTACGGAAGTTATTTGAAAATTTTAATCAGATTTCTTTTCATCTGCTCGAGCCACAATTCAATATTCATAACAATTTCTTGGATGTCTATTTCATAAACTGGTGTTTATTTTGAAATTCTAAAAGCAAATCATTTGAATTTGTTTGCTTTATACTTGTGCAATGTATTTCAAAAAAGTTTTCTGACAAATCGACCCTCCCGAATTTTAGTTTAATATACATACATATAAATCGTGCTAATAATCTTTTTTTATGTACACCATAATCCGATAATTGCTTCAAAAACAATAATTTAACATAGAAATAAATATGTATGAATGTATTTATAATTTATCATTAGAAAGGCAAAAGATAGAATACAAACATTTATGATTATTTCATAAAGCTTTGGAAATTATTATTGGAAACTTTGTAAGAACATAATTTTGGCAACATATATACATACATACGTTTGAAGTTATTTAATCAAATAACATAAAAAAGAAAAACAAATATTATATTTTTGGTTTTTTGCTCGAACATTTTTAAATTATTCCTGAGCTGTTCACCCTAACTTGAGCTTGAGTTTTGTTTAAGAAATTTTTCTAATTATTTTATTTTTATTAATTCGTTCTCTGTTATAATTAAATAGCTATGTATATGAATTTCTTGTGATTTCTTTCGAATAGTCTGGAATTGGGATTTTAGGGGTGGCATTTTAATTTAGTTCTCTTGTATTTTAATTTTAGCATACATATTTATTAATCGTATGCAATATTTTCAATTATTATTAATATCTTAAATTTTTGTTTTTTAAATATTTATGTATTTTGCAGTTTGGTAATTATTTTTTTAATTGTCGTCTTTTTAAGTTTATTTGCAGCGAGTTACGGTTAAATAAACAGCTTTAGTGTTGATTTTATTTTGTATTTTCTATTTTTGTTTGTTACTGGTTTAATAATTTTGTTGGTTGGTTTTCTTTTGTAATTTTATGAAAATCCTTTATAGTGTACAAAGAAAAATATCAAGAAAATGGAGTATGCTGTTGGAAACGTAATTCTAGCAATTACATCTATGGTTTTCGCGATACGTATTGGATGTGGAGGTTCTTTCTTGCGCACTTGTACAAAGCAAGTCTGTAAATAAAAAAAAATTAATTTAAGTTAAAATATTTTTTTTCAGGTAATAATAATTTATTCGCATTGTTCAACTATTGAAATCTAAGTATGTATGTATTTATATTTTCATCCAAGACAATATGGAAGCTTTCTCTTAATATTGAGATTATCAAAATTTATATGATTTAAACGTGGCTATTCAAAATATTTTACTCTATAATATTGATAGTTTTTTACAAATTATACTTTTATTCTATATTTTCTTCAGATTTTTAGTTGTTTTATTTATATTTATAAATACTTAACTGAAACAAAAAAAAAGTAAGAAAGTATAGTCGGTCAAGCCCGCCATATAATACCCTACACCCAGTATATCAATAAAACAGTTTTTAGATATGGGAGCTAGGGGAGATATTACCTATTATGGACCGATCATCCAAAAATTTAGTGCCATGACTTCCGTGAATATAAATATTATGTGTGTTAAACTTTATCTCGATATAAATACGTTTAAAAGATTTATGGAGGTTAAAGTGAATTCCGAAGAGGGTCTTATATGGGAGTTTTGACTATTTATGAACTGACTATTATAAAATTAGGTGTAATCGTATTTGTTAAATTTTATTCGGATAACAACATTTTTTTTAGAGATTTATGGTCCTTAAAGTGATTTTCGGAAGTTGGAATTATATGGGCGCTACGACTACTTATTGACTTATTGACATCATAAAATGCTACCATATTATATGTTTATACACAAAACATATTTGTGTTTAATATTATTTGGAGACCAACAGTTTTGAGAGAGTTATGCTCTTTTAAGTGATTTTCGGAAGTGGGCCTTATATGAGAGCTGCGATTAATTATAGACCGATCTTTACGAAATTTGTAGATGTGATTTAGCTTCATTTAGTACTCATTTTTGGTGAAATTTGTTTGCATACTTGCATAATTCAAAGATTTATTACCGGTAAACCCCAACTTCGGGAGGACATTTGTATGGGGTCCAGGTGAAATCATGGACCGATTTCCACCAGTTTCAATTCCATCCATGGGCCGAAAAAATGTCACGTACCAAATTTTATCGAAATATCTTCAAAATTGCGACCTGTACTCTGCGGACAAGCTTTACATGGACAGCCAGCCAGCCAGCCAGCCAGCCAGACGGACGGACGGACGGACGGACATCGTTAAATCGACTTAGAAAGTGTTTCTGAGGTGCGTGTGGGACCAATATTTCCCACTATGGTGGTGTAGGGTATAAAAACGAAGTTGGGAAGTATTTTATTATTTTCAATTGAAAATTCTTGGTATTCATCAGAAAGCATGATCGGTTCTTATATTAAAAACAAGTAAGAGTTTATATTCTGCTGTGCCAAATCTTATATACCCACCACCAAATCACCTATTATGGAGATTTATAAGAGATTTATGTGATTTCCGGAAGTAGACTTTATATGGAGGTTACGGTTAGTTATGGACCGATCATCATCACATTAAGATAAATGATTTTTATATTTGTATGGACTATTTGTGTTCAATTTCAACTTAATAGTGGGTTTTTGTAAGGGATTTATGATCATTTAAGTGATTTTCGGAAGTGAACTTTACATGGGGACTACGGTCATATACATATGAACCGATCATTATGAAATTTTCTATGACAATTTATATGTACATATATAGGGATTACTAATGTTGAATTTCGACTTCTTAGTGGTTTTTATAAGATATTTATGAGAATTTTAGTGATTTTCGGAAGTAGACTTTATATGGGGCTATGTCAAAATTATGGACCGATGCAAACAAAATATTGTTTTGAGATTTCACTTTGTATGAAACTTATTATTGCAGAATTTTGTTAAGATACGGCTTTTCTATAGACATTTATGTACCATAAAGCCATATTCCGCGAAGATATTTGTATGGGGGCTATAAGAAATCGTTAACCGATTCCTACCATTTTCAACAGAACTTATCCCCCTATAGTAAAAATAAAGTGTGCAATATTTCATGATATTATCTGCATTATATTTGAAGTAAACATCAAAAAATTTTTGAAAAATATCAAAGTAGTCTGAAACTTTGATTTATAACTCAGATCTTTGCAATCGATCCAAGAATATTTCATTGTTTTATGTCTTTTTTTCGAAGCTCTATCATGCCAACAACAGACGGACAAACATGGCTAAATCGTCTTAAAATCTTATAAGGACCCAGAATATATAGACGTTTTGGTTCTACGACCATTATTTCGATATTTTGCAAACGGAATGACAAACGAAATATACCCCCATCTTTTTGGTAGTGGGTGTAATAACAATCTTTGTTTTTAAATTTTGCATGATTTTAGAAAAACGTTGGTCTCTAATTTGGGTGCAAATTGAATTAAAATTTTCTGAAATTTGAATTAAACTAATCGAACAAATCATTCCGAACTAAATACATATTTTTCATTCCATTTGACAGACTGTAAGATTTGTTGGAAGTAATGGTTAAACAAATAATATCGATCTCAAATACAGGGTGGGCCAAGTTTGACTGAATGATTTGAACTCTATTGGCATATTGTAGCTGTTGTGGTGCATCCCTCGGCAATAATTCTTGGGCCAATTGAATTTTATATGGAAACATCTTCAGATCAACTTTTAGAATACGTCGTAGCGATGTTCTGGAGATGTTCAATTGAGTATTAAATTAAAAATGCAAAAGTTATAAGCATTTCAAATCAGTCAGTCCAAGTTGGCCCACCCTGTATAATACATAAAAATACTAAAATGCTTCACAAAGAAACTCTGAATAATAAAATTATTTTGTTAGCTTTACTTTCAGTTCATTTATTGACTAAAGTCCTTTCATGTACTTACCTCAGTTGCGCAACCATTATTGGCTGAATGTGTACAAGGACTGCCACTACTTCCGCCACATGTAGTACAAGCAACAATTTCATTGGGTCCACCGGCATCACGTTTCTTTTCACCCTGATAGACAGCAGTAAATTTAAAGAACTTTAATTATAATTTCATATTTACGATGCAAAAATATTTGTACAAATTATCACGTATAAATACCATAAATTAATTATTATTGTTAAAAATATAATACATATATAGAAATATTTTATTTTTATTAGAAATTTTAACAAAATTTGTACAATAAAAAATTTACAAAGTTGCATGTATGTACGTACGTACAATTTATAGGTATTTATGTACAATTACATACAAAGAAATAAATTATAGTTGAGTTTAATTTAATAGGAGTACGTTTAAAAAATGAGACCATAAAAAGTAAAATTACAAATAGAAGAACAAATAAAATTTGCATTTTGGGGAATACATGGTTAATACACATTTATTTATACATTTAAATTTAAATATTTATTATACATTTATGTAAGTTGTAATAGCATTTAAATAAATTGTTGTTAGTTTTGTTATAGTTGTTGTATTTAAATATACAATATATTTGCGAGATTATTAAATAGCAGAGTAAACAACAAAAGTTTTGCAAAAAAGCAATAAAAAGTAGAAAGACAAAAAAAAAACACAAATAAACAAAATACATATATTTTCTTCTTTTTGTTTTTGTTGTTTTTAATATACAATACAATTTTATCAGACTAAACAATACAAGAATTAAAAATGAAAAAGAAAATCTTTTTCTTAAAGCTTTTACGCAAATACATTTGAAATTTTTATACTTACGGGCTGGATTAGTAAATGTCGTTTCAGAGAAGCATTCAAATATTAAAAGAGGAGAAAACAAAACACACAAACATATTAAAGAAAATTATGTAATTCATGTGGGAATTTAATAAAACATTATTCAATTACACTGTAAGTATGATTTATGATTCAAATACACTGAGAATAATTTATACTGGAACGTATTACATTGATTTCAAAATTCGCAAATAATCTGTGTGAATTTCATTATATGCACCATTTAATAAATATTTTGTTGAAACTATGCAGCCTTATTATGAGTGTCGTTTTCTTTTTACGACAACGACTGTTTCGTAATAGATTAAAAAAACAAATTAAATTTTATCTTTAATCTATTACGAAAGAGTCGTTATCCTAAAAAGAAACCGACACTCTTAATAATGCTGATTACCTTTTAATCACCTGCAATAGGAAATCGAATGTTCAGGCGATGTTTCGGTAAATCTTCTGCGTTTTGTAAATTCAAGGTTAGCTAGCATTGGTGATTAGCAAACGTTACCCGTAAAATACTGTTACCGTAACTGAGTTTCCACAGAAGTAAAACAAATATAATACCACATTTATTTATAATTATATATTTATAATTTGTTTAAATTTTATTAATACTTTAAGTCAGACCGATCATTTAAATATCGTTACCAAAATAACAATAATACCAGCAAGAGGAGAAGTTTGTTATATAGGTGTAAAAGTTCATTAAAGTTAAAAAAATATGAACAATTTTTATATTCAATTTTTGCCTCTAAAGACTTCTTTCTTCATGTTCATTTCAATACCTATAGATAAGACAGCTGATTTCACAGTTCTCGGTTATGTTGGTTTTACTATTGGAATCATTAGAAGACGCACACAGTAACGTTTGCAAGTTGCTCAAGTTAATTTTGAAAAAATACGGCGCAATCACTTGTAGTTTATGGTCCATATAATCGTCAATAATAACATTTGGTTTAACAAACTATGGATCGTAATACGCCAAACGCTAAATGATAATACTGTCACCGTTTGGTGCACTTTAGTAGCCACGTATGATGGCCAACACAACTCGGAATGAAAATAAATGAAATTTATAAACAGTTGGTCCTATCGGAATTGAGAATAGCATGTGGTACACAAATATTTTGTTAGATATTAAAAATATTTTGAATTTTAATTTTCACATTTGTATAACTCGTAAACTATTAGAAATAAATAGCACATGCTCAGACTTTAAAACTTTAAAGAAAATAAAAAAAAACTTTAAAATGAGACGCGTTTAAAAAATCAACACTTCAAAGGTGTCCTATGTCACCTTTAACATTAATGCGCCTACTCACCACCAGAGGCGCTGCAATTCAGCATTAAAAACAAACAATGCGGAATTGCAGAGTTGTGATAAAAAAGCCTTCTTCTTTTACCACATTTACTTCTTCTAAAGAAAGTAACGCAAGTATATACAGGTAAACCTCCTACAACGCGGTGAATAGGTTCCTGAAAAACTCCGCGTTATAGGAAATCGCGTTGTAGGGGACTCTAACTCCATACAAAAATCAGAGTTTGGTTCCAAAGTTAAAAAAAATTTCAATAAAATATCGGGATTTGTATAGTAAAAATATAATTTTATGTACTTATTTGTTGAGTTATAAGAACATACATATTATGTAATTTAATAACACTCCATTTATTTAAAGAAAAACAAAATAGAATTTCAATTCTACGTAAAATATTCAAGTTGAAAAAATCGTGCATTGAAGTTTGTTTGCTCTTATTTCGCAAATCTTTATAAACTTCTTGATAGGGAGCTAAATTGTTTTGAAGATTTCGTTTAAATATTTCTGCTCTGTCACTTAAAGGGTCGTTCTCCAAAATGTAGTCTTCCAACTGCTTTGCCATATTTAAAACTTTCTCGGTATTTTTTCATCGGAAAGATCGTCAGAGCTATCTCCAACTGATTCTTCATTTGTCATTGCCACTAAATCTGCTTCGTTTTTTTCGTCGTCCGCAATTAATTCTTGAATATTAGCCATTGTTATGTCATCAAATCCATCAACTTCTACTATTCTATTGGTGCCCTGAACGTCTATTTCCGGTATTAGTGCTTTCCAGCAAGCTTTTAGTGTTGAAACACGAATTTCTTTAAGTGACGCATCAACAATTTCAACGGAATTTAAGATTGTAAATTGTTTCCAGACTTCTTTAACCGTAATACTATTTGCTGACTCCATCTTCTCTAATATTACCTCAAAGGATTTCCGAATGTAGCAAGCTTTGAATGCTGCTATTCTAAAGTCTGTAACAGTAAATATTTGAAAAAATGTTCGTAAAAATCGCGTTGTAAGAGTAGCGTTGTAAGAAGATGTCCGCATTTTGGGAACCGCGTTGTAGCGAAAACGCGTTGCAGGAAACCGCGTTGTAGGGGGTTTACCTGTATGGGCATATTAATTGCCTGAATGTTACTTCTCTTTAAAAAAAAACTGAAATTACGTTCTTTTTGAGTAATTATTTATTTTTTATAAAAAATGCAACAATTCATTTAAAGTTAGTCAAGCAAAAATTTATTTATTGTAGACCAGACACCTAGCCAGCTAGAATGTCTGATTTTTTGGGCGTTATGTGAAGTCCAAAGCCGTAATTCGAGGGATACCGGTAGAAATGCTAGAAAGATTGATTAAATATTGTACCTTACGAATAGATCACCGTAGATCGACATAAAATTTTATTTAAATGTTTTATTGAAAATTAAAGAAAACATCTAGAATACATGGACGTATTTTAAATCAACAATGCTACACAGGGCGATTTTTTACTTGAGTATATAGAAAAAAATATATATATATACTCATATACGAAAAAAATATTTCAATATAAATATTCTCAGTGTAATTTGTCATATTTAGTTGTAATTTTTATATATTATTTTGTTAAATATGCGGTTTGTATGTTTCAAATTATTATTTTGAGTTTGGCATGAGAATTTTGCTAAGTACTGTTTTACAAGGCTTATGAAATGTACATGATTTAAATGAATGTTTTTGTTGTACTCGTATGTAAGACGTATTTATGGTATGGAAATATGTAGACACTTATACAAAATACAAATTACCATAAAGTTGATGTCGCAAGATAAAACAATTTAAAAAAGCATTATAATTCTCTATTCTAAATACATGGATAGGTATATGTGTACCATTATATATATGTATTATGTTTTTTATGTATGTATGAGCTCTTCCTACAGTTAATATTTTTTAAGGACTCTTACAACTTCTTAAAATCAAGATATTTAAATAGATCTTTTGTAATAAGTCTTCTTGCAATATATGTTGTATTAAATATCAAGAGTTAAATGAATTTTATTTAGTTTTTGGTTAGGGAAACGTTATTTATCTACATATTATTAAAATATAATTACAAGTAATATTTTAACTTGATTTATCGAGCTATTTTATGATTACCGTACGTCTGTTATATTGAAATCTATGAAGGAGTTGTAAAGGAACACACATACGTTGATTAGTAAGAAACATAAGAAAAACTTAAAATAAGTTCAATCGAGAGAAATTTATCAAGAATTAAATAAAAACTTTAAAAATGTTGCTCTTACATACACACAGTAAGACAGAATGTGAATTTAATACATCTTTTAAATGTTATTATATATAATTTCTAAAACTTTATGGTAATATGTTTTGTACTTCCATCAAAATGATGATAATTTGCAGAAGAAAATGAATTAAAACATAAACGAAAATGTAAAAATAATAATTTTAAATAGTTTTAAACTAATGTGAACATAATGACAGGTACATTTAGCAGCTATAGATGATGATTTTATGGGCAGCTGAATTGAGTTTGTATAGGGCCAATAGAAATGTGCAGGAATTTTTAAAGGTTTCAAAAGAACAGCATAGCTTTTTAAATATCTAGGTTAATGTGTATATTAAGTGAATGTGAAATAATAGCATAAAATAATAGTGTTTGTTTTAAGGGTGATCCTTAATGATATTTTACATATTACATTTTATATTTTATTTTATTTATCGATATTTTGGTTTATTTAAAATTTGTGTTTTACAATTAATTATGAACCAGACATCCTAACATTCTAACGTTTATATATTATGTATGAACAATTTACATACATATATAGATGTATGTATTTGAAATTATTAAAAATTGGATATACTAAATATAAGGTTTGTATAAACTCAAACCTGAAATATTTATTACAAATAGGGTAGTATGATTAATACTCATACATTCTGATTTATCAATTATACTACATTTACACCTACGCAAAATCTAGTAATTAAGAGATTTTGAGCGAAATCTTGTTTATTTCTACTAGATTTCCCATACAAAACAAAATCTAGTTCGTCACGAGATTTTGGCAAAATCTCACAAAATCTTCCAATACAACTCTGAAATTCATACTAAAGTACTAAAAAATACAGCACTGAACAAGAAACAATTGACAGTTCCACAAAAAAAAATGTAAAAAAAATAATAAAAGAGCGGACTATAAAATAAATTTGCGGCAATCTACACCGTATACTAAATAAATAAATAAACATTTGTGGAAATGGATAAACCAATAATAAATAAGGGGTATGTAAATTATTATTTTAATATAAACTGTAATGCTACAAACGAGCTTAATTTACAGAAAACGTTTCTTCTGGCATAATAGGCACATCTTCCTCATAAAACGAGTAGTGGCGAGTACATTTGCAGAAGTTTGTGAAACTTTATGTTTAACAAATGCTGCTGTTTTTTTACGCAAAAATGTTAATTCCGATTGTTGTTTTTGTTCAGATCTGGATGTAAAATATAATAAAATATCTTTTTGTCTCTTCATTCTTGTTACTAAAAATTTACAATATAATTTATTTTCTTTTTCAATCGGCTGTTTTTATTATGAAAAGGAAATCCAACAATATGTCAAAAAGTAGTAATGTAAACGCCAAAAATTTTCTTTAAGAATTTAATTAAAATCTACTAGATGTTGCGTAGGTGTAAATGTAGTATTATGTAGATTAATAAAATTTCTAAATAACCAAAAATTTGATTAATAAATTTATTTTAATTTAGATTTTTTAAATTTCAATATTTTTGTTCAAAACCATTACTGCCCCTATTGCCGTTCTCAACTCAACTAAGTTTGGTCGTCTGTCAGTCAACCCGACTTTAACTCTACATTAACTCTACTACATTTAAGTTGTGAATGGCAATACCGATTTATGAAAGACGACCAAATTATTAAAAAAGTTGTGAACCGCAATAGGGGCATACCCCATAAAGTACCGTACACAAAGTATATGAGCAAAAACAGTGTTATTTTATTTTTATTTTATCATAGTTGTACTCGTCAAAGTTCGCGCTAATCCAATTATGGGCAATTCTTTTGAAAATCGTTAATTTGCAGGACAGAGTAAAAGCTTTCCCTATAGGACTATATGTAGGCCATAAAAATGCCTATGCATAAAAATTATTAACACTCTTAGGTTTGGTTAATAATATTTGTAAAGATTTTATTGACAAAGTCCTTTCGCTTAAGGATGGAATTTTTCTAAATGTGATACGCCGGCTAAAGCTTTCATTTGTAGTGTCCCAGGACATAGTGCATCCTTCTGATACACACAAGTACTTACATACAGTACAGAAAATACCAAGTTCACAATAGCCAAATGTTCAAAAATAAAAAAACTCCCCTTGAAGAAATAAGTTTTTATATGATAACGCAAACTCTTTTAGATAGTATGCATTTTATTAATCTTGGAGTTATGAGGAAGATGCTTGTTAGAATCATTAAAAACAGAACTCAAAAAAAGACTCAAAAAGAAAATTTGGTAAAAATATCTTACGAGCTCGTAAAGTTAAACAAGTTTTTATCAAAGGAATTTCCACGGAAACTTAGATCATTAGATGAAATACATAATTGGAAAGCTACTGAATTGCATCAGTTCCTCGCATATACAGGTCCAATTGTTCTTTGCAACAACGTTTACCAAGATATTTACTATGAGTTTTTGACTTAACATTGTGTTTATAGACTACTGAGTATTTCAAGGCTTGTTTACAGTAACGCAAAAGTAGCCAACTATCTGCTTCAGTTGTTTGTTGAAAACTTTTCTACTCTGTTTGGCCAAGATAGTGTCTCTTTTAATGTACACAATTTGTTGCATATATCACCTTGCGCAGAAATGTATGGTCTTTAATTTCTTTTTCGGATTATGATTTTGAAAATAAACTCTACATTTTATATAAACTTGTTCGAAAACCAACCTCGATTATTAAACAAAATTTCTAAATAATTAAAAAATTTGATTAATCAATTTATTTTAATTTAGATTTTTTAAACTTCAATATACGATTTCAATGATTTCTGTATATCTATTTGCATTGAATTTTCTATAGATACGAACATTTCTAAGACATTAATAGTAGTTAATTAATTTTTATACTCGTAATATAAATTAAAAATTTATAAACAATAAAATCGTATTTCCGGAGGACATTTATATAATATACTAATTTCAACCAATGTTAATGTCAACCGTCTTTGCGTCGAAAAAGATTCACGCACAAAATTTTATCGAAATATCTTTAAAACTGCAACCTGTATTTTGCGCACAAGTTTCAATGGACAACCAGTCGGACGGTTGGGCATCAAAGAAAGTGATTCTAAGTCGTTCGTTATATTTTAAGGTTTGTATAAAAACCACGACTTAATCGTTTGTTTGAAATATGTTTGCCTATATCTCGGATACTAAGTTCTGTGTATAGGCAATGTGTATATTAAGTGTAAGGTAACTCATAGTTTACATTTTTGTTACAAACATACATTTTAAACCGATTTTGTTTAACGAGCAAATTAATTTTTATTTTCGAATATGTTTTGGATAAGCCGAAACAAAGCGGTTAACATACGAGGTCGGTTCGGAAACTTCTTAGCCTATCACAGAAAGAGCATAGTAAGTTTTGCAAAAACATTTTAATTTTTCAATATAAACTCCTGAAACTTCAATGCACTTAGTCCAAGGCTTATCTAGCAATTCTATCCCTTGATTAAAATAGTTTTCCTAAAGGTCTTCAAAATAGTAGTTTACAACTGTATTTTTATCCTCATTTGAGGTAAAACGCTTGCCAGCTAGAAATTTTTTTTAGATTTGGGAACAGGTAAAAGTCACTGCAAGCAACTCGTACTTAAATTCATTGATTTTAGCAGCGTTATCAACTTTGAAATTTCAAAACGCACCAAAATGGAGGAAAAACGCGCCACTTAAAAAAAAACACACACCAATAAAATTTGTTAGGGCTTAACTGGGACTCTACAACTAAAAAATTTTTCGCACAAAAAAATTACAAAAGCACAAAAAATGGTGCGAAACGCACCAAGTTGACAACGATGAATTTTAGCCATTGTTAAAACACTTTTGTTTGTTGTCTTTTGCCTCTGGAGTATAGTAGTGGATCATGTCTCATCATCAGTTATAAAAGGAGGCTTAAAATCCATTTAAATTAAATTAAATGAACTCGATCATTTGAGACCATGATACGTGGTTCATCCTCATTGCTTGTACGACCATGTTTAAATAAATCAACCCAATTTGATAATGTTGCATATAAAGGAGCACTTTCACCTAACACATTTATCATTATGAATTTCTTGTCCCGATAAACCTTTTTATATAAAAATTAATGACACCACGAATTTCTAATTTGTCCATTGTAAAAAAATCGCGAATGCGTCTTTTTTGAGCAGCTGTTTCTATGCCAGATAGAAAAGAAATTTAACATGTGTTCATAGCAGAGATGGAACTTTCCAAAACACTTAACTTTTTTCTGTTTATACCGCGCTTTCTGTTCTAGGCTAAGAACCTCCCTTGTATTTAAAATTTTACATGTTTAACCTTTGGTTTAAATATTGTGAGTTTCTTATAAAATATAAATTACCTTCACTATTTATATTTGTTTCAATAAAATATTTGAAATTATGTATGTAACTCAAAACCACATAAAATGCATATGATTTTTCATCATTAATTTATGCATTATCATTGTTAAAAAGACTTAGCCTCAGAGACTTAGTACTCAGTAGTACTTAATATGTACTCAGTACATATTTTTGCTTTATACCAATAAAAAGTGAAACTATCAGTTTTTCTTAAATATCTTAAAAGATACACCCTAAACGATGCGTGTATGTGGGTATGAATGTACATATGTATGCATAAACATAAAAAAGTATATTTATGTAGACTTGTGCATGTTGCCCTGAATTTACTAGATACATTAACGAAGCAATAAAGAGAAAAACCCAACATCAACTACAAGAACTACGTACATAACGCACATAATTAAATCATAACAACAACGGCAGTAACTAAAAAATATTACGACAACAACAGAAACATAAACATTTACTAAGTGTTCATAATTAGCAGAGAAAAAAAAAAGAAGAAAAATTATAATGTGTCATGTGTTTTATACATATATGTAATGTATTCAATAACAGATTCATATACATATATATATGTATGTTTTAAAGCAGATTTAAAGATGTAGTTGTGTTAAAAACAATAACAAAAGCAAAGTGAAAAGACAGATATAAATTCAAACATTAACTCAAACTCAAACACTAACACAAACATTAACTCCAACATCCAAACATATAAAAATCACTGTGATGTAAGTAAATTTGTATGGTTGTATACACATGCATATTTACATATTTGTGCATACATTTGCATATGTATGTAGACATGTATGTATGTGTATGTGTTTATTTATATTTGTAATATCGATTTTCTAAAATAAATAACAAAAAATATCAAACAATTTGGCCAAACAGAAGAGAACAGATACAAATTAATGTTTGTCATTTTCTTGTTTATTTTAACATTTATCTGTGGATTTATTTATTGTATCTACTCACTGATTTTCATTGAAACATACAATTTTGTGCTGCTGCTGTGCCTGACAGACTCTAGTAAGTGTTGGTTCCGTTTCCGTTACCGTTCATGTTGATTTATGTTTTGATTATATAATTTTGGGGCAAATATTTGTAGTCAGATTTATATGCATAACATTTAAAATTAACACTACATTTACTGAATAATTAATACTGCATATTATGTAATCGTAGACTTGTTTAGTTAGGCAAACAGACTAATTATAATTATAAAATGCATAATATTGTAGTTGACTAAAAAATATGAAACCTGCATTGCAATAATAAGTGCAAAATTTGTGATGTTAAAAATTTACAGAACAACTTCTTTAAAGTTGATTGGGACATGTTGATGTTAAAATAATGCATAAATATCAACTTTTTTCTGGCTTCTCTCTTTCTGCATCACATGACTGACCATAATCACATCATCGGTATAAATTTAACTTCCTAACTATGTGTAGATTGTTTTCACTCAACAATAGTAAAATTGTAAATCTAATCGAACAACGATCTCAACTAGAAACACAATGATATAATTTTACCAGAATATTTTTTTTTTTGGATAATTTCAAACATTTTATTTTTTTTTTTACCAGAGAGCATGTTATTCGGAGTAATAAGTAGACATATAAAAATTGGTATTTTAAAATTTAAATAATATTTTTAAAATAAAATGTTACCAGCTGTACTTTCCAAAAGCAGCCTCGCTTAGTTAATAATTCCTGTAAATCAGGTTTAGTAATTTTTTATTACGATTTTTGTTTTTTTCATAACAAAAAATAACCCAATTTAAAAAATTAATTATTTCCCTAAAAATGCGAAAAATCTCGATAAATATTGAAATATGTATGTTGACAGTTTGTGGCGGGCAGGTTGTTTGACTTCTTCTCCTAATTGTATCTATTTGGAATGTGACAAACCCACCAAATTTCGTGTCACTAGCATAGAGCGTGTTCATAACTTTGCCTAACATTCCCTTGTTATCAAAATATTGGTCTATTGTTATAAAACGGGATAGTGTTTGTAACGGTGGAAGTCGGAACCCTCGTTTCCACCCACTCAGTAAATTATTATTGATGATTTTTGGTATTATGAACTTTATTATTATTATATTTATGAATATTGTACTATAAAATGTATATTGTAGTATATAGTATGGTTAGTTAGTAAGTTCGTGGTGAATATAAAGTATTTACTTACGGCGCCATCTAGTGGTCGCCGGCAACAACGACACATGTCCACTAGCGCCCCTACGGCTGGTGATTAAAAACAATGATTATCGCGCTGTCAGAATCAGCTGAGCGAATGAGTACATGTTACCATCTGGGTAATTTCTCGAGTGAGAAAAAGGTATAAAAGCAGAGCAAAAGACTGTAAGAAGGATCAGTGGGTGTTGAGCAGTTGGAGTGTTCGTTGCTAATAGGTGAGTGATATTGGTAGTAGTTGGGTAGTGTTAATAGATTACAATTCCCGTGGTTATACCGCCGGTCTATTAATCTATTCACACAGTAACCGAGCGTAGTAGTGTTCTCGTGAGTTTTACTCCAGGAGCACCACTACGAGTCGCACAAGGGAGTGTGTCCAGTGAGTTTTACTCCAGGCCCACCCTACGGTGTAGGCTTCACTGGGTTTATTTGGTGGTCGCATTTCCACCCAGCTCAAAGCCGAGCGTAGTAGTGTTCTCGTGAGTTTTACTCCAGGAGCACCACTACGAGCTACACAAGGGAGTGAGTCCAGCGAGTTTTACTCCAGGCTTACTTCCGGGTGTAGTTTGACTGGGCCATATTTGAGTGTGGTTGGCGTTCCAGTGAGTTTTACTCCAGGACTCCAACCGCTGCGAGCTACATAAGGGAGTGAGTCCAGTGAGTTTTACTCCAGGCTTACCCTCGTGTGTAGTTTGACTGGGTCAGTACTGAGTGTGGTCGGCGTTCCAGTGGGTTATACTCCAGGATTCCCACTGCTACAAGCTACATAAGGGAGTGAGTCCAGTGAGTTTTACTCCAGGCTTACCCTCGTGTGTAGTTTGACGGGGTCATACTTGGGTGTAGTTGGCGTTCCAGTGAGTTTTACTCCAGGATTCCAACTACACACTACCCCTGAGTAGTGTTTCCGTGGGTCATACCCATAGTTCGCATTTAGGTGTAGCCTCACTGTGACCTTACTCGCGACTTTTCCCCACCATACCCGGTCACCCCGAAGGCCATTCGAGCTACCAAATACCACTGCCATTTCCCCACGATCCCGGTCGTTTCGTACTCTCACCACTCGCCAAGAGATAGTTGGTTAGACGAGAATAAAGTGATTATTTTTTTGGTAAAACGAATCTGAAAGAGTAATAAAATAAATTGAAATTTGTGTAACGAAGCCGTGTTTTAATTTAGAGGTCACAAAATCAAATAAATTTTATTGTGACAGAACTTTGGACAGCCGTGAGTTATACCCCAGCTAAAGAAGGTTCGTTACATGTTTAATCAAAACAAATATTCGGTTATACTATGTTTCCACGACGACTTGAATCACCTGCTTCGCCTTCTGAATCACGTTTATGAATCATGCTGTTTACATGACTAATAAACTTGATTCGATTTGACAGTTGTCTTTAATAAACAAACAGACTAAAAAAAAAACAGAATTTACAATTTATGGAAAATAATTTTTTTTAATGGACAAACAAAACTGAGTGGAAATTAGTTAGTTTATTTGAAAAAAAAAAATACATTCGTACGTATTAACTTTCTTTACTTCCAGCAACAAGTAAATAATTTGCTTTGTTTACAATAATATTAAATTTTTACAGCTAGTGCAGATAAACTTGCGATAAAAATTAGAGAAGAGTGCAATTTTTCGTGCTTCGCAAGTAGATTCAATATGAATCTACTTGATTCGCTCTTAAAATTTTGTATGGTGAAGCAAGTTGTTTCGCACATGATTGGGGTGTGAAGCATGAATAGAGAGCGAAGCATGTACCGTGGAAACATAGTATTACTCAAAGAATAAGAAATTTAGACTAAAATAACATTTAAGGATAATAAGAAATTTGTTGAATAATTATAATTGCATTCTGAAATGCAAACAAATAATTGTACTTACACATCAACCTTTGTATTCTAAGCATTCATTAAAGCCTTTAACATCATCACCTCACATGGAAATGACATATATAGGGGCAAATTTAATTAATATGAAATTGAAATTTCTATGCTTAGTTAAGACTTTTTAAACTTTTACTTTATAACTCGATTATGAAACCAATATTATGTTATATGCAATGGGTAATGGCCACAACTTTAAATGCAGACAGAATTCAAAGCCGCCAAAATAAAATCCTACGAATGATCGCAATTGTCCTCAGCATATAACAAATGGGAATACCTCGCTTTGCGTCGTTTTGTTTTGCGTTTTTTCGAAATTGCGTCGCTGCTTAATTAGTAACAATTTTCACTGTGCATCGTTAGATTTTCGAGGTTGCTTTGTTTTGAGTTCGAGTCTTTATTTTTTTTTTAATTTTTGCAAAATTTGCAACATTATTAGATGCTAAAACCATGACCCGTACAAGAAGAGCTTTGACGATCGAAGTGGAGTCATTGCTTTCTATTTGAATTGAAAATCAAGTTGCGCAGAGAATAACATTACGTGAAATGGTATTTCAAAGCAAAAAGCTAATTTGATGACATAAAAAGTAAAGCATTATCCAACGATAATGCTAGTGGTAGTAATACAGACAATAGGAATTGTTTTTACAACATGAAAAATTTAAAAATTAACAGTTCGACTAAAAAATAATAATTGTTCTTAAAAATTATTATTACTTATTAAAAAAATCATTTATTTAGCACAGGAAAGCAAATAGGAGCTTTGATAGCCGTTTCGTGGTTAATCTGTTCCGTTTTTGCGTTATTATTGCACCTGCTTTGGAAAAAAGCCGCTCTGATGGTACAGATGTATCAATCAAAAAACAATATTTTTGTGCAAGAGAGTACAGCTTAGGGTAGACCGATTTCATTTCTTCCCATGCGTCTATTACGTTGCGCTTTAATTCTAGTACTGGAGCATTGAGAAAGAAGCTTAGTTCATCTTGAGGAAGTGTTGAGTCATTGGTCTTTCTTCTTCGTTTGTGGGCTAAAGATTTATGGTGAGCCCATAAATCAAATTTCACTTCACCAACAGAAGACGTTTCACTGCCGCTTCCAATGCTATCATCTATATGAGCAATTTCTGCCATTTCATTTCTTAGATGTCTCATGACTGTTGCTAAAGCTAAGGGATCTTCAAAATTTATTTTTTTTTTAATCTTGGGTCTAGCAATGTTGATGCTGCCAGTAGAAATGAATGTTCCATTTCCCCAAAGCGAAGTTGAAACTGGTTCAAAATGTTTGTTTTTAAGTTACTTGCCAATGGAGATTAACATTCAATTTTCATGATTTTTTCCGAAATTCATCTGGTAGTCACGAAAAACGTTCAACCATGCGTTTGTTCCTCTTCACTTTTTCTAGCTATTTCTTTTTGTTCCTGGATGTCTGCCGATTGTTTTTTGGATTAATCGATTAACTCAATTAATCGAAAGAGAATTCACGGCACAATTAAATCGTTAATTAAAGAAAAATAATCGATTATTACTAGTTTGTCGATTAATCGTGCCATCACTAATCAAATCATAAAGACAGAGTCCAAACTAAAAACTAAAGAAAAGTGGAAATTGATCTAAATATTATTAAAAAAATAGGTAATTCAATGCCGCACCACATTTTTTAAGAATTTAGATTTTCAAATCATTATTAAAAATGACAAGCGATTAAAGTTAATTTCAATAATGTTAAAATTAATAATTTCAAAATTCTCAAAAATTGATAGTTGTGACGTAGGCTGCACGCAAATTAAATTTATTTTGAAAATGTCGTCAAGAAAACACATATACAACAAAAATATTTATTTAACTTTAATTAATGCTTTTTAATTTGGTTCTTTAATTATTAAATTATTTATAAAAAAGTAACAACACAACACAAACACTTATGACGCTAGAATGTTTATAAAGAAAAACCACAAAATTTATTAATTTATTATTAAAATTGCCATAGGCTATTTTCTTGACTGTAACTTGAAACGGAACGAGAATTTGAACGCAAACTTGTATCAAATTTAGAAGGTATGTATGTATTAGAGAAAAAGTGTGAGTGTATTAAAATTTAAAAGACAAAACTTGATCGTGTAATCCTTAAGTTAATGAAAAAATGTCTAGCTTACTAAAAGTTATTTAAACCTAATTTTTAGTACGTTTTTTGAAAACAATGATGTACATTTATATGAATATAGAACAGTGGAACTGTAACAGTGTAACAAAGTTTTCATAGTTTTTTTTATATTTTTGTTATGTAAATATGTTATTAAACAATTTGCTTAAACCAGACTTACTTACTTTAAAGAGGTTTGACAGTTTATATTGTTTGACCTGTTTTTCAACTATTTTTAACTCAATAAATTTTCCATTTAAATTGCAGCCAAAACCACATTTAGTTAAGGTTTTATGACACAAATATTTAAGCACACCAAATAGTTGTTAGCATACAATACAATAAATTCAAAAATATTATCCATCATAGTCATAATTTTTATTTGTTTTTCTTTAGTTATTGTACGATTTTCACTAGCACTAGTGTTAGTAAAAGTTTTAAGCAGGAAACTAAAAGTCTCTTACTGCCAGAAATCAAAAGCCAAACACTGCTGGTGTTATTTGCGGCTATATATGTATGTATGCATGTGCTTTGTTGTTTAGTAAGTGTGAGAAAATAACAATTAAAACTAATATAAGTAAATTCATCACAAATAAAGTTTCAACAATGTTCAAGATTAAACATCGCCATCATTGGACAAATACATATGTTGGGGGAAGAAACAACACCAAGCAATTTTGTTCCCTTGCAAATTAGTTGGACGAAGAATGCACAAACAATTTGTTATATGGAGATTGGAAAAGCAGTTTTTGCACTTACAAGATTACCGGTTCCGGAAATTTCCTTCATTCCGGCTATTTCCCTTTGTAAAACATCGTATTGTGAACTGGGTGAAGTTGAGCGTGACGATTTCTTACGTGGTGGTTTTATAGGCATTTGCTCAACATATGAATGCTTGGGTTCTGGCTCTGGTGACTTGGTGGCACCATTTATATCCGTTTGAATTGCACTTTTGCAAATTAATGGTGGTGTATTGGTCGACATTGACTGGGTGCGACGCAATTTAGGGTGTTCGGCAACATCATCGGTGGTATCACTTTCAATGGTTACAGTTGTAGTTGTAATAGAAGGCACAGCTGAAAATGTTGTTACGCCACCGGGTTCCGTATAAACGTGTTCGTACACCTGCTGGGGCGTTTCTCTGGTGGCCATCTCAACGGGTTTGTCGAGGTTTGATCTGCGTCTAATTGATCTGGAGCGTAAGTTTTGAACAGCCGTTGCAATTATCCCTCCCGATGGCTCCTGGTAGAAGTGAACACGTGTTAGAGGCTCTGATGTTGGCGTTGCTGGTGTTGGCGTTACACCCATACTAGTTCCAGCACTCGAAAGCCCTGCTGCAGCCTTTTCAGACGATAAAGCAGCATGAAATTCTCGTTCGATTATTTCCTACATTTTTGTATAGTTACTTGGTACACCAAATATAATATTGTCATGATGATATTTATATTTTTTTGGTATTGTATTTGAGTTTTTGTCTATGAATTATGTAGGAGGGAAAATTTTGGATTGATTGTTAGAATATGTATGCATCATCATGGAAATATGAACAATATATGTATTAGTAAATACAAAGCTATATTATGTTTTTGTGAAAAAAAATTTATATTTTTATACATTAGCCCAAGGTTATGTGTGGCTTCCATTGAAGCCATGATCGAAAGTATGTTAATTCATATACATACATACATTTTAGTTGCTAGCCAATTGCATATATACAATATTTATTTAAATACCTGCAACAGTATGCAACATTTTCGGAGATGTCTAGAAAAATGTTTGGTTTATACAATTGACCATCATATTATTTAAACAGAATCATTTGATTGTTCAACTAGTATTAAATACACAATAATTTATTTCCTAACAATTTCCAGTCACTTTTGATAACTTTTTGTTATGTAGAACTTATTACACGTGTAAGGATATGTGGGTATTTTACATGTAAACAGAATTCTGGTGAATCCTTTTAATGTTCACATTCATGGAAACATAATACTGATTCATTTCCTCGTATAAAAATCCTTATTTTTATTTAAATGGATCACATTAACTGTTGCACATCATTTAGATACACCTGCTCTGAATTGTTAAATTAGCAAGAGTTGGTAATAAAGTTTCTGTCAATTTAACAACACTGGACAATTAGCAAACGATAGTTCAAGCGGAGCACTACTGTTGTTCTTGACAATAAAAAATGTTTGTGAATTGGAAAAGGTATTAAGCGCATGCCAATAGAAATGTACCGCAATGGTTAATGCGATCCATTAAAACAAAAATATGGATTTTTATACGAGGAAATTAATTTTACTTTCTTCTTTTAGCTTTTCATATATTTCACTATTACGGCTACTTAGCAGTAAAATCAGCAAACGTTTTTGTAGCTACTCTTTTATAAAATACACAATAATAGTTGAAAAGGTTACAAATATATATGAACGTCCTATTGTTACAATTACGTCGACCAAAAACTAATCGAGTAAAACGTTTCTGCAGGTTTTCTTTTATAAAATATCCGTAGCCATACTTGAAAAGTTGGGGTGCTCTTTAGATTACAACAATTTGCTTGCCTTACTACTGCCTTTTTACGTAATTTATCTTCTTTTGTATTTATTTTTGGAGTTGGCATCCCGTCGTGTCGCTGGAGCATTAAATGTTGGTCCCAATAGCTGTTTGAAGTGAATTTTTTTTACCAACGATTTGAATATTTAATTTCACTATAGGTTTGACCAACATGAACACGCATTCTTCAAGCGGTAACTAATCTATGTACAGACGATTGTCAGATTATACAATGTTATCAGATCTGGCAATGTGCTAGCAATGTACTGAAATTGAAAAATTGTTAGCAAAAGTTGAACTGTCAGTGCAGACGACTGTAAGAAAACCTTACAATTTCATTGGCACAGAATTGTCATACAATAAACTTATTTATTAACAGAAATGATCTGTTCACATGGTTGTCACATTGTTGTATGGCAAAATTTGCCAAATTCGTTGTCAGGCATTGTCAGAATTGTGTGTGTGTTTAAAAATGTTAAATATTGTCATGGAACAAAAAAGAACAATTGAAACAATTCTATCTGTACTAGAAAGTAGTGGGGATGAAGAGAAAATTAAAAAGAGGTCGCAAAGTGTGGGTGAAAGAACTATAAGGAATCTGCGAACTCTTGACATATAATATCTTTGGGAAGTTTTTATTCAACGCAACCAACATCCAATAAACTTCGCCGTGCCTCAACACGAATTCTACCTTCCTGCGGTAGGATTTTTGTTTAAGTCTTGATTTTTTGTCGCCTTGTTGGCGGCTGAATATAAAAATTCAATATAATTGGCTAATAGTTCTATGATGCAGGATTCATTAATACAATGTAATGAAAATGCTTTATCTGACAACGTTGGAAGACAAAAATTGCAAGTTCATGCGGTTGTTAGACATTTTCTAACAATGTTGTAAAATCTGACAACCGTCTGTACATAGATTTAGTGTTGTAGTTTTTTTGGCCGTCATTGTTGATGGGTTTCGGATTTTGACCTGTTATGCAAAGAATTTCATGAATTTTTTTATTAAGTGCAAAACACACATCTTTAAGGGAAGCAGTTTTGTAATTTATTTTTTTATTTTATTATAAATTTTATAAAATATTTCTGGAAATTACGTTTATAATTAACTGTTGGTTTTAGGAAAGATTCGTTGCATTTGTCTAATTTTATATCTATTTTCTTTATTTTTTTTCATCAACAAATTTTGTTCCAACTTTTTTTATTTGGTGATTGGTATTAAATAAGAAAATACGAATATGAACATCATATTTCAATTTCCGATAATATGACATATCTGCATCAAAGAAAAAAAATGTTGCTTATTAGAGCATATTTTTAATATATGAGCATATTTATATGAGTTTAAAGGATATTTTATTCTTATTAAATATTATTCTCATAAAAACAGCTACAGCTAGATTTTTATAAGTTTTTTTAAGAAATGATTTTTGAACCTATAAAGCTACCCCTAAAATATAGTTACTCAAATAATAACAAATGCCATTTATGCTGAAATACCATTACTGAAATTCTAAAAACAATTTTTTATTATAAAAACATTAATTTCATTATTAATTATTATTATTCATAACAAGCATACTCAAGAATAATTCGACAAATGTACATATAAAGCGTGATCCATTTCGAGGTTCCCTACTTTTTTAAAGAAAAAAAAACACAGAAAATTCTAATTTATTGCGAAATGTTTATTATCATTTCAAATAACATTCTTTGTAGCATACACTGTCAGCTACAACCGCTATATTTTCTTCACAGCGTGCTGGACGTGGTCTATTCGGTCGAATATTATCCAATAATGAATGCTGGGTCTGAGTAGATCGATTATGTTGAACATAAGTTGAGCAAAGTGCACGAAACACATTCCTCGCAGAACCTGAATTTTCGTAATAAAGTTGAACGATTTGTAAACGTTGTTCAGGCATAAGTCTTTCCGTTATGAAATGCCAAACAATACTAAACAAAAGTAACATGACAGCATGACTCGACCAAACGTAATCTGTTCAAACTAAAAATATCCTTCGATTTTTAAAATTGTATTACAATAATTGCTTCAAAGAAGTAGCATGCTGCCTTTCTCCATATAACACTCTGATACATTTTTCGGAAACCTTCTAATAAAGAATAAAGCAAATTCATAGTAAAATATTGATCATATCTCCTGACAAATTGATCTATGACTGCTAATTTCTTTCATTTAAATGAAAAAAAATAATGAAAAATGTTAAAAAAGTTTTCTAATAATCAACTGATTTTATCATATTTATCAACTGATTTTGTTTCAATAACAACTTAATATTGTATTCAATATTAAAACCGGGGAAAAATAGAAACGAAATCGCTGTTTCCATTATCCATTTACATACAATAATATAGAAATATTCAATTCTAAATATTCAATATTCAAAAATCTGGAATAAATTTTTCATAACGCATTCAAAATTTTACCTTTCGTTATGAATACAAATAAGTAAAAGTGTTTTATAGACCACGCTTACCTTCAAGTGGGTCACTATATATCGAATGAAATATAAAGAGACTACATAAATAATCATTACCCAGACTTTTTGAAAAAAAATCCTATATAAAAATAATTATATGTGTAAATAGGTACATACTTAATGGTTGTACATACCCATTAAAAATATTATTCTTTAAAAATTTTTTTATACAAGTCCCAGTTTTTTTTTCATTATGTGAAAAAATATTTTTGTTCATACTGTGAACCCTGGAACAAAGAACAGCTGTATTATTTAAAAAACTTAGGCCCGATTACCGTTCACAACACGAATGGCCAGTTTTTAACTCAAAAATTAAAGTGTATTTAAACTTAAGTTCTGTTTAAATACCAAATTCATTTTATAGATCATATTTAAATATAACTTAAATCACTGACTACGTCCATTTAAATACAACTTAAGTTTTTCATGAAAATTGCGCATTGAAGTCAACAATTTAAAACGTTATACGTTTTTTTTTATTATTTGATAAAAATATTCAATAAATAAACTCACCGCGAATAAAAACATTGTGCTTTTTATTATCAATATCAACTAATATCAACTAAAACAATGAATTTAGATGAAGAGGACATGAATGATGCAGCTTTTGTCCATTTAGTTTACAACAATTTGTAAACTAAATATGAAATCAGCTGTTAAATGAAGAAGTTGTTTATATTTATTGACATTTAATAGTGCTACCATACTTTTATCATAATTAAATACCAAACTTAATTTGAGACTGAAAAAATTAAACCGTATTTAAATACAACTTAAGTTTAAGGAAAAATTAACTAATTTTGTATTTAAATATCAAGTTAAAAACTGGCCATAAGTATTTTGATGTTGTATGTTGTAAACTGCGATTACGATTCACAACAATTATCAGCCTAATCGTATGAAAAATGCATGCTGTGTTGTAGTCGAGACAACACAACATTTTAGTCGGTTTTAGTTACTTTGTTCAAAGAAAAAAAAAAATTTTATCAAATAGGGCTTTTAGAGGAGATGCCAGCAAAGTAAAATTTGTTGGCGGTCACACCTATTTTCGAGGGGGCGGGCCGTAAAGTTGAAAATATATAGGCCTATATCTCGGGAACTACTGGGTGTATGATAATTTGTAATACATAAAAGGTATTAAAATACCTTTCCAACGATATATATCACGATTATAAAATATGGACCTAATATGGGTTAAAACCGAAAATAATATTTTTTGACCCAAATTTTTTTTAATATCTAAAAAAATTAAAAAAAAATGTCCATATAAGTGTTATTTTAGTTTATTAAAATTAATAGCCAAGACATTGAGCTTTAATTTAAGGTATCATATGTGTCTGCATGTACTATAAACATAGAATTATAAGATCTGAAAAATTAAAAAAAACACACAATTTTTTCAAAATTTTATATGCAGGATAGCATTTTTACCTCTATGGTATACAGAATACCGGCTTCGCATTGTACAAATTGCCTGTGAGATTTTCTACTCCATGGTATACAGAACACTGGCTTCGAATAGTACAGATTCCCTGTATTGACGGCCTACGGCCGGGCGGAAGGATTTTCTCCTCTATGGTATACAGAACACCGGCTTCGCATAGTAAAGATTGTATTTTTTATGGTGAAATGTCATTATCTTTTTTTAATATCTTCGGATTTTAATTACATAAATGGTTATCTTATACTTTAAATTAAAGCTTAATTTTTTGACTTGAAAATATTGTAAATTATCTACATACTCATATAGACCGTTTTCCCGGATTTTTTAGATTTTATAAAAATTTTTGGGATCAAAAAATAATTTTGCGAAATTTATCAATAGGTGGTCCATATAAATAGGTCGTGTTATATATCGTTGAAATACCTATCATTTGATATATATATTGTCTATTAAAAAAAATGTAGTTTTCAAGATATAGCTAAATATATTACAAACTTTGGAGCCCCGCCCAGTCGAAAATAGGCATGACCGCCCCAATTTTTTTTTTATTTTAATCAGAATTTAAAATTCTATTAGTGATCAAATTTTGATAGTGATTTGAAAAAAGTTACTAAAACCGACTTAAGCCAAAAATTTTTCTCTGGAAAAAACTTTTGTTAAGAACAAATCCACCTTTAATCAAAATGTTCTAAATGAAATATAGTCGATCTAATATAATTTTGCCTTAACTGTAGATGTTCAGTTTCTAATATGTAAAGATTTCTGGACGAACATATGCTGAATGATCTGCCTCAGGTATCATGAACTATTTTGTTTTCCTATCTTAACACATTGTCTTTCGAAAATCTACTCGGCGTATGAGCAAGAAAGAACTGAAACAAGAACCAACCCATTTTGACACAAGTTTTTTTTTATATAATGTTCAAAGGATATTAAAAACAATTGATTATTTTAGCCATTCGAACTAAAGAAATGTGAAAATGGGCAAAATGAGAAATAGATAAAAATAATATAAAGCCAATTACAGCGTAACTTACGTACTCAAGTTAACAGAAACAATAAATAAAAAAAAAATAAAAAAAAATAAAGTTTATTAATTAGTAAACAATATAACGAATCAGTTTTCAAAGAAAAACTTTTCTTAAATCATTTTGGCTGTTTTCATCTGTTCAAATTCGTATACATATAATAGTGAGAGAGAGTGAGAGTGGAGGAAATTGGCACTTAAAGAAATCAGTTAGTCAGTGAAGGTAGTGTACCACTCACACAAACACACAGAATTGCATAATGCCTATTGCAAGCATTTCCTTTTGCTGCGTGTGAGTATGTGTGTGTGTAGCAGAGACAGTGGTGTCTATGTGTATTTCATATTTGACATTATTGTTTTTATATTTTATTTGTTTTTTTTTATATAAATACTATATTTTTATTTACATGTTTTGTTTTTATGTATGTAAGTGTAAATTCAATTAAATACAATTCAAATTCTAATTATTGTAATTGTAACTGTAAGCATTCTAAATAAATGTAATTAAAAAATAAACTAAACTAGTTTTTAATATTTATTTACATACAATTAAAAACTACTACGGAATACGATAAAAATACGATTAAAACGAATACACACGTAACATTTTTCCCAATTATAAGTGACCTTAAAGTGTGTTTTTTCATTTGTTTTTAATTATTAATTTCAAGATTTTATTTCTTTTGATTTTTATTTTACTTTTTTGACTTTTATTAATATTTTTTATTATTTTTAATGAACGGATTTGATGGTCAATATGTTTCAGAAAACAAAACATTAACAAAAGAAGAACATTTGAACATATAAATGGTCCTTAATCTTGAATTGAATTGAGTTGAAATTGTAAAGAAAAAGAAACAAGAATATTCGTATAAATAATAAAAAAAGGAATAACTATAAATGGCATTAAATAAATTTTTTATATAAATAATAAAAATATTTTTAAAGCGTGCGTCTACAAAGAAATCAACTAAATGATTAAACGGAAAAATCAGTTTGCAATTCAAGCGAAATTCACATGCCATTTTTGTTTGTTTGTTTTTTTTTCAGTTTAAGCGTTTTTTTTTTTTTTGATTATCAAATATCAAGTCTCAATTTATATTTAATTGTTTTAAATAGTTTACTATAAATTGTTGCTTCAAACGAATTCAGTTTTTGTTTCCACAATTTGAATTCTAGAGATTTAGCAGCGTTTTTTTTGTTTGTTAGTGATTCAAAGTGATGTGTGAGTGAGTGAGTGAGTGTGACTGAGTTGGTGAATGAATAGATGGCTGAAGATGGTTTTTTAATGGATGAAGTTGGACTTTAAAATTTGGCTGGCATATGTTTTATTATATTTCTTTTTGTTTCTTTAATAATTGTGTATGGCTTTCGTGTATAAACATGAATTGTTTTGAATTGATTTGATATGTTTTGAAATTTGAATGTGTATGTTTGTGTTGTTTTGAAAAGAGAAGAGGATGTGCATGATTTGATAGCTTACCAAAGGACTTGCAAGAATGACTCCAATCCTGCTTAGAACCGCTGGAAGACGCTGGAAAATTTACATAAAATATTGTTGATACTAAAACACACTTTAAGATTGGTGTTAAATCAAATATGTATATGTTTTCTTTTTGGAATTTTTTCTTCTGTTGTCTTATCTTATTTAAATTTTACAACTACAATGTAAATTATGTTTTTCAACTTTTCTTGACATTAATTCAAATAATACGAGTAAAATGAAAACTAAACACTTTTCCAAACGAAACAGAAAAATAACTTGCTCTTTTTGGGTTTGTTTTAATTTTCATGAAAATGTAATGAATGTTGTTAAAGATTTTAGTTTTTTTTCACATTTTTCAAAATCAAAATGTTTCTTTGTTAGTTACACAGATTGATTTAATGGTAATTTTTAAGTAAATCACTGAAATTGGGAACAATGTTAATAAATAGATTTTGATTTTGTATATAGATATTTTCAGTTTGTTTTTTTTTTCTTCGTTAAATTTAATTTTAATACGAGTACGTTTAAATCGAAAATTTCATTTAAACAACATTTAAATTAGTATTCTATATGTATATTAAATATGTATGTTAATTACTTATTTCTTAAGAGAGTTCTGCACAAAATATCTTGTCATTTCTCTGTTTTTTTTTTCTTTTTTTTATTTTCGATATTTAGAAATGTATGTTAACATTCCACTTTTCATGCAATCTAAAGTTCATTTAAACAATTTATGTAACTCTAAAAATTTATAAAATTCTTTGCTTGTTGGTTGTTTGAATTAGAACGGACATACCAGATGAATTACGACGCATTTCTTAAATTAAAAAAGTGCAAATGGGGAAATTAATTAGTGGAAATGGTAGAATGAGCGTAAATACATATAATAATTAAAGGGAATATTTAATAATTTAAAATATATATGTAGGGAAATATGTATGAAAAGTCATTGAAACTTAATGCTTCTCTGCTTCATCTATGGGAAAAATGTAAAAGTCAGTTAGAAATAGGAGATTTATTTCCAAATTGTTTCAATTCTTTGTCCCTGTACAATGCAGTTAGTACAAAGAAATATAAGTTCGGTATCTAATTTAACACGGAAAACTCGAGATATTTATCTACAGTGGCTCACAGCTTATTTCGTGTGAGACAATATTGAAAATAACAAAAAAAAAAAAAAATGCAGTTTAACAAAAAAAAATTTTTTTACATATTATTCTTTGTTTATTAAGTCGTGTAACTAGACAAAAACAAAATTGGAAAATATTATCACAGAAGAAAAAATATAGCAACAACAAAACAACTTCGACAACAACAAAATCGACGTCACAGCATATTTCATGTGACTGAATTAACCGTTATTTGAAAGTAATATATTACTTCAGTTGACTAATAATAGTTTTCTACCTGCTTAATGTGATATTAGAAATTATTTCAGTCATCCAGATGGACGGATGGACATCGTTAAATTGGGTGTTGGACCAATATTTCTGGGCGTTAAAGACATCAGCACAAATCCAATATACCCTGTTCATTATGGTGGTGTAGGGTATAATAAATCAATATTTTGTTTAAAATCAATTGTTATCGACAGCAGCTTGACATCGGCAAGACATTGAGGTCGCCAAATTTTTCCATACACTACTGAGAATGGCTTTCCAAGCTTTCCTTGTTTCGGCAAAGAGATCATAAAAATTGCTTATTTTGGGTTTTACAATTTGCCAAAAGTTCTCAATTAGATTGAGGTCAGGTTTGCCAAAAGTTCTCAAATGCATTGAGGTCAGGTCTGCATGAAGGCCAGTCAAGTAACCGAATTGTTAAAAAACCATTGCCTGACGCATCGTTACCTTGTTGAAATACCCAAGTTACTGGCATGTTCTCATCCGCATACGGCATCATTGGGCTGTGTGAATAGAAAGGTAGTTTATACTATATAGTAATAAGTACTAGTTATATCTTTTACTTATTAGTACTAGCTATGCTGAAAAGTTTAAACTACAAAAAGTGTGAATAAATCTTTGCTAGTACTACGTAGCTAGTATGTACTGAAAAGTGATAAGTAGTACTGGAAAATTGAAACTATTTGAGTGTTGCCTCTATTAAAAAATATGGTTATTTTCTTATAAATTATGGTAACACTATCAGTCTGTTTTAATTATTTGACAAGATATTAACTAGTTTTTAATGACACCTTTTTTCAGTAAATGCTGGAAAAACTAGCTTGTGCTAGATTGAAAAAAGTACTAGCTTTATCTGAAAATTTTTTTCACCTCAAAACTAGTTTAAACTTAAAATTTGCTAGTTTTAGCTAAAACTACATTTTTATTCCACAGCCCATTGTATCGCTTAGAATTTTTGTATATCGAAACCTATCCATAATTCCCTCAATTTTGTACTGCGGCCCAATACCACGTGACGACATATCAACCCAAAATAATATATAACCTCCTGCATGCTTGAAAGTGGCGCGGGTGTACTTTGGATTAAATTCTTTAAACTGGCTGGCGAACATATTTTTTTCGTCCAAAAATAATACTCTATTTCATTTTTCATCCGTCCAATGTTCGATTTTTCGAACAGTAAATTTCAAGCGTTCTTAAATATTTTTATTCTCTTTTTAGCAAAGACTTGGAACTTTCGTTTTTTTAGCAGCTAAAAATATAAATATTAAAGCTCGTACCTACATCACCCCCCCTTTTTTACAAGGGGGAAACATAAATTTTCTGTAGCCTTAGTTTAAAAAGTTAAAACTATATAAAATAAGAAAAAAAAGTGTAATTTAATTTAAAAACAGTTAAATTTTTAATAATGATAAAAAAATTTTCTTAATTTTCACTTGTGTTTTTATTATTTGATTTCAAAAAGTAGTGTTCGATTTATCGAACATTTTGCATTAGTTAGTACTTTTGTTTTTTTCTGACAAAGGCTAGCTAAAACATAACGAATTATCATATTAATTTTTTTAAAAACATTTCAATTAACGGAAAGCATTAAAATAGAAAAATAGATATGGGCAATTTCGTGTCAAGTGACCCAACTTTTAAAATCGATGTCTTCCGATTTGGATGAAATTTGCACCAAACTTAGTACTATTAGATAGTAGGCCAGACATAAATTCTCAGCTCTACCAGTCAAGAACTGCCGGAGGTAGAGGGGGTCAAATTTGGGCATTTTGGTCATACAGGGTTTTTTCTAAATGAGTGTAACTTTCACCTATTGGTCCAAATAGTGCCCAGTGTTCGATTAATCGAACACCATTTTTCTCAGAAACAGAAAATCTACAAATATTTTTGAGTTTAAATTCGTGGTTTCTGGTCCCAAATTACCCTAAAATTTCCAAGTTTTATAAATTTATTAACAAAAAATTCTTTGGGACGATATCGGTTAATAAATGTTTTTTCTCAGTTACATTTGTAACTTTCACATAAACCACATACATACAAGTTATATTGATCATTCATGACTATAATGACTTTTCAATTACGGAGTATGTGCGTCACTATATGAGCACATATCACTGCATATATCGAAATTGCACAGAACTTTACAGTTTTTAAGGGTCAAAAAGCAAAAAGTTACAAATATTAACCAGTAAGTGTTCTATATTCGGCTGTGCCGAATCTTAAATTGCCAGCACCTAAATATAATGAGAAATACAAAAACTAGAAGTCTTAGCGCAAATTTTTTTATTTATTTATGAACATTACCAATTCTTGAATCTTATTTAGATTATAAAAAAGGACAAGGTTATAAGATGAGGCTTCTTTTTGTTGAATTTGATCTTAATAACTTTATTTACAAGAGTTTCATGGGTGGCAGAGTAGACTAAAAGCAACAAAATCCTGTATTAACTAACGTGATATCTATTTATTTGACGCTTATTTTGCTTGAATTTCATCCAGTTAGAGTTCTGGATTAAAAGTTTTGATCTGTGTAAAATTTGGTTCGATGTCGATATTTATTTGATATTTTTGAGAGTTTTTCGGAAATGGTGTTTATATAAAAGCCGATATTCTTAAATTTCGGAAAACAAATATTTTATGATAATAGGATATCTCACGCAGTGGACCTGGACCTGGCATGGTTTTTCTGTATATGTAACTGATCTACGTAAAGTTTTGAGTCAGTATCGAAATTTATAAGATATGATTTGAGGCGGTCCTTATATGGGAGCTATGACCAATTATGAGTCAACCATAATAAAATTTTGCACAACAATTACGTCAATAAGGAAAGGATTATATGCGTCTAATTTTAACCTGGTAAAAACCTTTATACTAGATTTATACGTATTTAAATGAATTTTGGAAGTGGACTTTACATGGACCGAACTAAACAAAATTTCGTCTTGCGATTTTTTGTTACATTAAACTTATTCCTATTCTTCCTATTTTCATCACAGCTTGTCCTTCTACAGTATAAAAAACGTGTACAAAATTGCATGTTATTATCCGGAATATACGAGTATATAAACAAAATAGCAAAAAAAAAACACTGGTGAAAAATATCATATTTTGTTGGAGGTTGTCACACATATTGGTCCAAAACTTGCATTCTACTCTACCGATTTTGCTGATTTTCAATATAATTATAAACGCAAACCTTGCTAATTTTGGTTTACACAAACAGACGGACATATGTAGCTCAAATGACTCAGAAGTCCATAGGGATCAATAATATACATACATATATACTTTGTTGGGCCTCAGATGAATATTTCTCAGTGTTGCAAACGAAATGACAAACTTTATGTCCCTTGCGATGGTGGTGGAGGGTATAAAAAGGGGTAATAAAAATAAGCTAATACTCATTTAATTTAGATTTTAACTAGTAATGAATTATTTTTGTTACTGTTGATGTAATTGCAATAAGTTGAATGTTAACATACATTTCATGGTTTTATATTGATGTGTTTGTTGTTCATTGATTAGTTTACAGCTTTATCACATTTTATATACAATGGAAATACATACCAAAGTCCTCTAAACTACTGTAAGTGGACCTAAGAATTTAGACAATTTTGAAGTCAACTTGCACATTATCATAACAATATTTAAAGTACTTTCTTCTAAAAAAAGAATTTTCCAAAAATATTTAATAAAATATTACAAACAAAAAAAAAAAAACATAAAAGAAAAAATCACAATAGACGGGATACAAAAATTAAATGTATAAAATGAGAATTTATTTAACACGCACACACACACATGAACACATTAATAACAATTTTGATTAGATCGTTTATAACTAAATATTGTTATTGATAGATTTATTGGTTAATTGATTAGTTTTGTTAATTGATGCAAAAACAATTAAAGGAATTAATTATTATATTATAGTATTTTATTGTAGTTTATTGTTGCAGGACAAAAGGAATAAAACCGAAAATAAAAAGAAAACATATTCACACATACTAAAACAAACAATCAGAAATCAGAGAACACAAATAAAATGAATTGAAATGAAACATATCAAACTTAAAACGAAAACGAATACGAATTTTCTTTTGAGAAACTAGGAAAACAAAACACAATATAATAATGTTTAAGAGAAGAACTGGTGTTGTTGTACATTTGGATTAAATTTAAATATTTTGATATTTATGTAAAATAGAAACACATAAATAATTGTTTGTTGTACTTTGTTGTTTTATGTTTTGTTGTTAAAATACAAAATGCTATTAATATTTTTTGTTGAAATTAATTTATCGCAAAGTGAACAGAAAATTATTAGGAATTCAAATAAAAAAAAAGACTTTTTTAGGTTTGTTGTTGTTTTTAATATATTGTAAATCAAAATGAAAAAGTTGTAGGAATATAAATAGTTTTATAATATTTATTAAATTTAAGAGGTAAAAAGAGAATTATTTATAAATATGAAGAGAATAATGTTGTTATTATTAAATAATTAACGATACATTACAGACAGAGAGAGAGGGATACAGAGAGCGTACAATATATTATTTATTAAAGAGTGAATTAATTGATTGTTAGTGATCTCTAAAGAACTATCGATTGACTGAATTGTGATATTAAATGATAGAGAAAACCAAACAAAACGAAACGAAATGATAAAGGGAAGTAAACGCAAAATCGATTGATTGACTGTTTTAGAGAAAGAATACAGGGTAATCAGAAAATATAACGAGATAGAGGGGAGAGAGAGAAAGATAGATAGATTGACTGATTGATTTTGTTGTTTTATGAATTGTTCGATTTTGATCCGTTTTTTTTTTGTTTTTAAATTTTTGATTCTGATTTGAGTTTCTTTTTTTAAATTGAATTTATGCCACACAAAAATATGCATATAAATACATATTTTTTAAGACATGTTTAAATTTGATTAAAACAATATTATTCTATGTATGTTATGAGCTCGTTCACTTCACAGAGTGATTAGAGTTCAAAAAGTCGTACGCACACATACATAAATAAATATTTAAGTAAATAAATCAATAGACTAACTAACTGTACTTGATTGGTTTTTCTACATACAATTTATAATTGTTATTTGTATGGTTGTTTGTTGGTTTTGTCTTGTTTTTTTTTTTGTTTTTATACATTACCTGTGTAACAGGATTCTCTCCGGGTCGATAGACAACATTGTGCTGTGGTCGCTTGCGTCCCATATAATTGACGCAAACAAATTCCAGAAGGGACGCGTAAATGAAACACATGCAAACACCATCCCATACATTCATCGCTGTAAGATTCGAGACCACTGGTAGTGTGCTGCGGAAACCGTTGGATGTTGTGAAAAAATTCAACATTGTTGTTACACCTTTATCCGCCATTGTTGTTTTTGTGTTTGTTGTTATTGTTGTTGTTGACGTCGTAGTCGTTTTATTTTTTGATTTCAAACAGAACACGAGAAAGAAATTAAAAATCGATTAATATTATTTCCAAATAAATAAAAATGCAGTGTACATATTGCTGTACCTACATATATGTATATATGTATGTATGTATGTTTTTGTACTTTAGTACTATTGTGGTTGTTGATTAATTTGTTTTAATAGTTTTTTTTTGTTTGGGTTCAATGTTGCTGATACATTTCAATGATAGCATTTAAATATTTGAATTTTTTTTCATATTTTTTTCGGACTATATGAGTGTGAATTGATTGAATTTGTGTGTGTGTTTGCGAAAAGGTATGTGTGTGGGTATAGTTATAGTATGTGAATGCAATTGGATATGGCGGAAGCAAAACATTGTATATTTAACTCTACAAGGGACATGGATGTAATGTATGTACGTAGGTTTATGTAAAATGTGCCACACATTTTGGTAAAAATAAATAAAAGTGCTTGCAATATGTAACAAAAATGTGTAATGTAGGTATATAATATATACACAAGGACATGCCCCAAAAACAAATACACATTTGCAAATATTAATAATTATTGCATAATTGTTTATTATTTCATGATATGATCGTTTAGGGAATTTCATTTCGATACTCCTGTTTTCATTTAATTGTTAAAATTTAATTGAACTTCAATCAAACTCAAGATATAAAATATTTAACAATTTCTAGAAAATACTTCTTATTATTTTGGCTTGAGTTCATTTTTAATTAATAACTCAAAAAAATGAACTCAAGCCAAAATAATAAGAAATCTTCTCTAATAATAAATATAAAAGTTCAACCATTTTTCACCATGAAAAAACAGTAGTCTCTACAAATTAATTTAAAAATTTCTTTGAATTTTGTAAAAAAAAAAATTTTGAAAAAGTTAAATTTGGGAAACTGTAAGCAAAACGTTAAATCTCTACAAATTTTACATTTACAAGATGTTGTACCGAAAATCCATGTTTTATCCTAAAAATGACAACTGTTTTCCCATAATTATCATTTCGGTAACAAATAAAAGCCATAAAATAAACACAAATATATTCAAATTACTATAAAACAATAAAAAGAATTTATGCAAAGAATAGAGTTCGAAATTGAATACTTTGATTTAAACATTTAAACATTGATTTAAACATTAAGATCTTTGAAACATTTGAGATCTACACAAATTTTATGAAACTAGACACATTTCTTATTAAAAACTTTAACTTTAAATTTTGATCAGATAACTGCATAAAACATATTAAACATGTTAAAAGAGATATCCCCAACGTATTTTTCTTGTATAGATCTTCAAATACATAATTTTGTTGAGCCGACCTCTTGACCCCATTTCTAATTCTATTCTGTATAAATACTAATCAAATCAGAAAAACAATTTCTTATATCTACTCCGCACAAAAACAGGTTTGACTGTACTTACTATTCATTTAATTGTACGATAAGTTTAAATTGGTGTTTTATTTTCTTGCGCAGTCATTGTCGGATTTTGCTTTGATAAATTTTGTATTGAATTTTTTTTTTTGTAAGTTCCTTGTTTCTCTTAATAACATTTCAGCTTTCTATATGTTGACGATCTGTATATATTCTTGTATCGTTTTATAACATAATTTACATTTATTTTTGCAGCTTTATCTTTTTACATTAATTGAACCCGACAATATCAGATTTTCAGTGAAATTGTGCACGATTGTCTTTCATTGCGTAGTACTCCTACAATTACAAAAGAAGCTTCTGCTCTGAACAATGCTTTAATAGTAGTGAGTTTCGAAAATATCTTTGAATGTCCTTCGCGAAAGCGAAAAATGTACTGGAATTCTTCTAACATTTCTGATATTCATGACCTCTTTCTTGTTCTCTTACATTATACAACATATACATTTTGAATGCTGTTTATACTAGGTTTCCACGACGTTTTGAATCACCTGCTTCGCTCTCTGAATTATGTTTATGAATCATGCTGTTTACATGACCAAAAAACTTGATTCTGTTTTACAGTTGTTTTTAATAAACAAACAGAGTAAAAAAACAGAATTTACAATTTGTGGAAAATATTTTTTTTAATGGACAAAAAAACTGAGTGGAAATTAGTTAGCTTATTTGAAAAAAACATACATTCGTACGTATTTACTTTCTTTACTTCCAGCAACAAGCTTTGTTTACAATAATATTAAATTTTTACAGCTAGTGCAGATAAACTTGCGATAAAAATTAGAGAAGAGTGCAATTCTTCGAGCTTCGCAAGTAGATTCCATATGAATCTACTTGATTCGCTCTTGAAATTTTGTATGGTGAAGCAAGTTGTTTCGCACATGATGAATAGAGAGCGAAGCATGTACGACGACTTGAATCACCTGCTTCGCTCTCTGAATCATGTTTATGAATCATGCTGTTTACATGACCAAAAAACTTGATTCGATTTGACAGTTGTTTTTAATAAACAAACAGAATAAAAAAACAGAATTTACAATTTGTGGAAAATATTTGTTTTTAATGGACAAAAAAACTGAGTGGAAATTAGTTAGCTTATTTGAAAAAAACATACATTCGTGCGTATTTACTTTCTTTACTTCCAGCAACAAGAAAATAATTTGCTTTGTTTACAATAATATTAAATTTTTACAGCTAGTGCAGATAAACTTGCGATAAAAATTAGAGAAGAGTGCAATTTTTCGTGCTTCGCAAGTAGATTCAATATGAATCTACTTGATTCGCTCTTAAAATTTTGTATGGTGAAGCAAGTTGTTTCTCACATGATTGGTGTGTGAAGCCTGAATAGAGAGCGAAGCATGCACCGTGGAAACGTAGTATTAGCATAAGTGCAATATTAAACGTTTAACTTTAAAGTCTAATTATGATGCTGCTTACCGATGGTAGGCGAAATATTGAAAAATAATTAAATAAAATAATTTACTAAAACACAGACCTCGAGCCTAATTATTTACCTAATTTATTCTGTTTTAGAATTTTATTTGAGAAATGGTTTATAAAAAAGTAAAAAAATTAAAAAATAGGCAAATATTTTCTGCTTTCCGCTAAAAGCTGTCAATATTTATAAGCTATAAAAATGTCTAAAGTCTTGCTCCACTACTTTCAGAATATGTAAGCTAAAAAGTATGAATACAGATATCACATTGATATAAAAACTCTGCAATATTCACCAAGTCAAGTTTTTTTTTAACCAAAAGCGACACTTACCCTCTTTTAAAATATTTTTTTCATACACAAATTATTACTTTAGGTTATAAAATAATTCGATTTGATTTACAAGATTTATAACCTAAAATTTCGCATAGACAAGTTTTTGGTTTCCCGGTTTAACGTATACTCAATTTAACGAATTCGGGATTTCTTTTCATTGATTACCTTATATTACGAAAAAATGAAAATGTCATGTTCTAGGTTTAACGAATTTTTGCAAAAAAGTTAAAAAAATAAATGAAATCAAAAGAGAGTCATTGCAATTATATTTGTACAATAAAAATGGATTAAGAGAAAAAAGTAAAGAAATTTTTCGCTCACCAAAATCAAAATTTTACGTTACGAACAGCGTTACCGTTGATGCGACTAAAGTCGCAATTTGAACCTTTTACAGATGCCTTGCAACTTTTTGTGTACCTTTTTTTTTTGTTTTACTTGATGCATATTAGTTTTTTATTAATTTTTTTATTATATGCATATAAAAACATACATCATATACAACATTTAAATGAAAAAATACGATTTTTATTTTTGTTTTGTTTATTTTCCATCTTTTTTAAAGTGGTGCCCCTTTTTTTAAGAAATCCCCTTTTTGTGCGACTTTCTCAAATTTGTCAACGGTAACGCTGGTTACAAAGTCATTATACCCTACACCACCATAGTGGGGAGGGTATATTGGATTTGTGCATATGTTTGTAACGCCCAGAAATATTGGTCCAACACCCACCTTAAAGAATCACTTTCTAAGTCGAGTTAACGATGTCCGTGCGTCTGGCTGACTGGCTGACCATGTAAAGCTTGTTCGCAGAGTACAGGAAGCAATTTGGACGATATTTTGATCAAATTTGTTGAGTGATATTTTTTCGGCCCAAGGACGGATGGGATTGAAACTGGTGGAAATCGGAACATTATTTCACCTGGCCCCCATACAAAAGTCCTCCCGAAATTGGGGTTTACCGATCATATATGTTTGAATTATGCAAGGAACCAAACAAATTTCATCACAAATGAGTGCTAAATGAAGCCAAATCACCTCAACAAATTCTGTGCAAATCGGTCCATAATTAGTCGTAGCTCCCATATAAGGTCCACTTCCGAAAATCACTTTAACGATCATAAATTTCTTAAGAATGTTGGTAATCAAATAAAATTCGACACAAATAATATACAGAAATGATAACACCTAATTTTGTAATGGTCTGTCCGTAATTAGTCGAAACTCCCTTGTAAGACCCTCCCCGTAATCAACTTTAACCACCATAAATCTTTTAAACGTATTTATATCGAGATAAAGTTTAACATACACAATATTTATATTCACAGAAATCATGACACTAAATATTTGGATGATCGATCCATAAAAGGTCAGATCTCCATTTCTAAAAAAATGGTTTATACATATACTGGGTGTAGGGTATTATATGGTCGGGCTTGACCGACTATACTTTCTTACTTGTTTTTTAGTTCTGTTTGAACTAATTATTTAATTTAATGTGATATTATTTTTTTTTTGTTTTTGTTATGAATTAGAATAAATAAACATGATTTTTTATTTAATAAAACATATTTAAAAAACTGCCGGATTTAACGAATTTTTCGATATAACGAATGGGCCTGACAATATATAATTCGTTAAACCGGGAAGCCATTGTATTTAAAAGAAAATATAATATTTTCATTTACAATAGATGTAACTGACAGGTAATTAATGCCTAATTATTAAATAATTTTATTAATTTTACAATTATTATATGTACACTGTATCACAAATCTATTTTGCTTACCCATTTTTGGATGAAAAATAAAGGTATTTTTTGCAATGCTACAGACAGTGTGTAAAATGGAAAAGCTCAAAAAATTATAACAATATTAATTTTTGTTTAGTTTTTAGCCAATCATAAAAGTATTTTTTTAATTCCAGTTTATTGTTTGAGCTTGTTTGTATTTTTATTTTAATATTTATTTAAAGTTTTTTATTATTTTTAGTTGAACTGTTAATTTTTCAATTTTTGAATGGGCTCGAGTTCATTAAATTTAATTTTCATTAAATTATTATTTTTACTGTAGCTAGGAATTGTTTTTACAACATGAAATATTATTAAAATTTATTGATAATTTTTCTTGGCTGAGCTGGGTGGGGATTGAACCTGGGTCGAATTTACATGTTTCAAGAATCACCACATTTCATCAATCTTTAACCAGTGGTACTGGTGGTTCGAAATTTACATTATTACTAATAACAATTGGAAAATGTTTATATAAAATGTTTTGTTTTAACAAACAGTAGGAAAAATCCAAGAAAAATTTAAAATAATCAAAAAATTTGCTGGAATTGACCTTGAAAATGCAAATTAATATTTTTAATTTTTTTGGAGTTTTGCTATGTTACACAAACTCTTACAATTTTATGTGTAAATAAAATACAAGTTAATCTTAAAAATTAGGCGGCAAAATAGTTTTATCATACACTGTATGTATTATGTGGAATTGTGTATTCGCGTGAGTGGAAATGAAAATATATGTGTGAGTGTGAGTTGTGTTGAGAGTGTGAGTGCAGTGGAATAAGGTCATGCATGTGCAGATAAAATCAAACATCAAGTAATTGGAATAAAATACAATTAAATAATGAGATAAATGTGGAAACTAGACAAAATAACAGAAAAAATTTTCTATTGAATTTTCAAAGAGCTTGTACTTGAACTGCTGTTAAATAAATTACAAGAACGAAAAACCAAAACAAACTTTTTCTTACTCTAGTAGTAAAAACCTCAAAAACACTGACACTGATTTTGTTAAAACTATAGATTTATTGTTGCTAATAGAATGATAGACAATGAAACAACCGAAACATTTAACTATTCTTGTTTTGTTTTGTTTTTTTCTCATAGTTTTGTTAGACAAGAAGTTAAAAACAAAACATTTAATCTAAAACTCTGGCCAGCATCCGAGGTAGCGGATGTAAATCAATTATTTCTTAAGTGTATCCTTTTGATTCTATTTCTTTTTATTTTGTATGTACATAAGAGGGAAAGAAAATAGATTGATAACGAATAAGTACGATATAACGACAACTATAAACTATTTATGAAAATTATTTTCATAATTTTTTTTACACAGATACTTTTGGTTTAAACAGTTAATGTATTTATATCTAGTTGCTACAGTTACAATATAAGTAGAGAGAGAGAAAAAACAAAATATATGTTGTATGTATATTTTTTTTTTTTAATTTTTAAGGAAGGAAGAAAGATGTATTCTACGTACCGATCATAACTCTGGCTGGCACTGCGTTCCATTCCAGCCAGAAGGTAATAAAGGATGAAGTCACCAATATAATGCCAGGTATGAAAACGGTTGTAAAATAATACGCACGATCACGGGTAAATGTTAATTCAACTTGTAGACAACTGTAATTACCTTTAAAAGAACACATACAGAATACAGAAGAAGACACCATTTTGGCATATCATCAAAAGTTGTAAGTTAGTACATAGATTGATTTTTGCTTTATTTATTTGGTTTAGAATTTATAACATAGATTTTTTAATACAGAAATAATACAATAAACAGTAGACTACACGCGAAATAAAGTGCAAGACCAAACAAATGTATCTCTCAATAACTTTTGTTTTTAGAACCATATGGCCCCGATATACATATGTATGCTTAATATATTGCGAAGCTGATAATGGCAGAATTTCAAGATTATTTGGAATTAAATTATTTTTCATTCTCCACAATGCAAAATTAGACCGAATAAGTCATAATAATTTTATGAGTAGAAAGCCAAATTTCGTGGTAAATTGTATACAAAAATGTTGACGCAATGCATCTTTCGAATATCAGCTGTTAAAAGATGAATAGTAATTTTCTGCCAAAAGCTTGTTCTGTGCAACTAGATTGCAATTAATTCCAAATATTTAATGTTTTGTAATGACAGACAATCCAAAATACCTACAAAGTTATATTTCGAATATGACATATAAAATAAATTTAGGTCGGCGTTTAATCTCAGGCGGGATAAAAAATTGGAAAATTCTCATAGAAAAATAGTTATATTGGTATACCCTTTAGAAGATGTATCTAAGACTTTCCGTTTTCTGATTATGTATTCTTATTTGTAAATGAAGTCTTAGAATTGTAAAATTAGGATAATTCTAACTACGCAATAATTACGCTTGAATATTCAATACTACTCAAAAACTTTAGTTAAAGGTAAGAAATACAAAAGAAATATTTGTTTTAATATGAAGGTTTCAGTTAGTTCATCGCCATTATAGAATGCTTTTACGAACATTTTTATATCAGACACCAAATTACCACAAATTAATTAAGTTGTTACGGACAAAACCCTCGTTAAAGTTATATGAATCATAGTCGATTTATTGATGGCCGTCAGTCCATGCGTCCATATAATGGTGCACTTTTTTCAACCTTTTATTGGACAAAAGACAAACTACTTTAAACTTTTTAATCGCTCCATTTTTTTAAAGAGAAGTAACACTCAGGCAATTAATATGCCTATATATACTTGCGTTACTTTCTTTGGAAAGGGAATAGTTGAAGAAGTAAATGTGGTGAAAGTAAAAGAAAGCTTAATATCACAACTCTGCAATTGCGCATTGTGCTTGTTTTTAGTGCAGAATTGCAGCGCCTCTGGTGGTGAGTAGGCACATTAATGTTAAAGCTTAATTTTATAGCCTTTATTTAATTATTTTACTTCGGTGGCGTTGGAATGCTATACCACCGAAGGAGGGCGCTGTGAAAAATATTAGTTATGATAATAGTTATCAGAAACTGATGTTGTTTGAGTGGCAGCGGTCGGGAATCGAACCCGTGCTACAAATACCAACTCATGCGTAATGATCAAATGCGCTAACCAATTAAGCTACAGCTACAGGAAATCAAACACGCTTGATTTATTTGATATACAAGGTGGCGCAAAATTAATCCTCCTATCAGAAAATCCTATAAATTTTGCGAGGCCATTAATGTCAGTTCTGTCAGCAATATTCCGCGTTCTAGAGCAGTGTAGCGTAACATTGTTTATTAACGTGTATTTCGTATGTGTTTACTACACAAATATCAAAACAGAACTGACATTAGGGGCCTCGCAAAATTTATAGCATTTTCTGATAGGAGGATTAATTTTGCGCCACCTTGTATAAGGCCATAATCAGGCCAATCCTAGTGCATGGAGAAATTGCTTGGTGGCCTAAAATCGACACACGTAGTTATACTTCACTTATTGAACACGTGAATAGGGTTGTTGCAGTAAGCATATCAGGGGCACGAAGATCCACTGCTACTGAAGCAATATACTGGTTTCTGGAAATGACACCGCCTCACCTGTATATTAAGAAATACAATTGAAAAACCCAAATAGGCTTAGAAAGAATGGAGAACGGTCAATCAGTTACACTGTGCACTCATCGTCACTGTATTTTCTGCGAAAAGCTAGGTTAGACGTAGTTACAGACTGAATGGAATATTTTAGGACGCAATTTTCGCAGGGCTGAAACAACTGAGGACCTACATCTATGAGGTCAATATCACAATCAACATACATAGTCAAGCTTCCATTAAGGAATATTAGATTGCAGGTTCTGAACCAGCAACACGCATGGAATCTGTGATGAGTTTGTTGTCATAATTGTATAGTAGGTAATGAAATTGCCCGCTTATGATCACCGCATGTGGAGATGGAGCAATTCAGAAAAATTTACAAAGCTTTATGAATACGAAGACGTAAATGCAGCTGAACCATTAGCACTACAATAGAGGCTTACTGCACCGGACAATATCTTACTCTGAGGACACATAATGTATTGGACATGTTTCTTTGTCTAATGCAGGTGACACCCAACTCAAACACAAAGATTTGGAACATATTTATTTGTTCACCGAACCACGCTTACACCGAAGCTTGCACTCGTTCTACGGTAAGCGAAAATATTGACACTTCAAATATCTGTTTTGTAATAAATATAACTTGTTCAAATAAATTAAAAATCGTAGTTCTGTGGTAAATCATTTAATTGTTTGCAGATAATGAGTTCTAAATTGAAAAAAAAAATTATTGAGAAAATAATTTGATCTTACAAATATTTGTGCAGTGCATACAGAAGTATTTTTCAAACTATATAATTGCATTTATTTTATCGGTGTAGTAGATATATAGAGTACGTAGGACTTTACAACAATGTGTACATACTTTTTATTAGACACGTTACAAAAGTATCAACATATAAACATATACATACATTGTCTATAACTAACACCCTAATTGCTAATCGCAATTGTAATATATTCTTTTCGAATATACATACATACATATCTCTGTTGCTATATAGCTAATTCTAACTGAATAAACTCCTCAATTTCCTTAACCTTTAACTTTTTACAACTAAGTTTTTCTTACATCTTCGCTTCAAGTTTAAAATTTAATAGAATTAAAAACGATACGATTATTTAATTGGGAGAGAGGTTGGTTCATGCACAAAACACATTAAAATTATTATAAAAAAAATTGCAGTGACTTAGAAAGTGATTTCGAAATTGATTTTATTTAATTTCTGTATATCTGTTGTACTTAAAAATTAATGTAAATTTAAACTACAAAATATTTAATGGGTAATTTAAAGAAAGAAATATGTCAAAGAATCAATTCATTGGTTTATGGATGGATTTAAACTAAAGAAAAATAAAGAAAATATATTGAATGAAAACGTCTAGTATACAAATGTTGTAAAATTATTTATACATATATAGTAAAAATGTATGTATTGTTAATTTAATATTTAATGCAATAGTTAGGCAAAAAGTATACATTTGTTAAAATGTTACTTGGGTCTACCAGTCTACCAGGCACATTGTTAATGTTGCAAGTATCTGTTTGTGGATTGGTTTACGATTGACTGATTGATTGGTCTTTGAGTTTGAATTTGAGTCAACGGATGTTTAAAGGTGAATTTGGAAAAACTAAATAATCAACTAAGAAATATGAAATACAACGGAATAAACAAAATAATTTAATAATTATTTGTTGATGGTGGCAGCGGCGGCAAAGTAAAATTATAAAACAAGATCCAAATATGAAATGAGGTAAATTGTACTTAAATATTGTGTTGGCAAAAGGAAATGGTGTTGGGGTGGTTGGTTCTCAGATGGTTTTAAATGAAAATCCAGTTGGAATTTTACTGATTTCGATTTGACAGTTATTGTTGCTGTTATAGTTATTGTTGTTGTTCTACATACTTAAGTATGTAAGTTGCTGTTGTTGTGGTTTTTATTTTCATTTTTTGTTTTTGTTTTTCTTTTGGTAAATGATAATTGTTAGATGGGGTTGGTGAATTGTTACCTATCATGGATCTAGCCGGTACAGCATTCCATTCTAACCAGAATGTTATAAATGATGACGTCACCAATATTATGCCAGGTATAAAAACGGTGGTGAAATAGAATGCTCGATCTCTGGTAAATATTAAATCGACTCTAAGACAGCTGTAGTTCCCTTCATAATTAAAATTGGAATAATAGTAGAAAGTGATAGATAGATATGTATAATTGTTTTAGTGACACACAAACAATAAAACGCGTTTTTAAACTCATTAAACTCTTTTGACCTTATTCATAAAAAATTAAAGTAGACTTTAAATGTACTTTAAGAAAATTTTGTATGAAAATTTTGTCTAAAAGCACACTTCAAACCTACTTTAGTTTTCATGAATACGGTAGTTTATCTTTAAGAATTTTTTCTATTTATAAACGATTTTAACGAAATCAAAGGCCAAAAACGGAACTAAATAAACAACAAATCTAAAACTGAAAAAAATAACAATACTTTTGATTATAATCTATATATGTAAGTAAGTAATTAAATAATTAAGTAAGTAAGTATACCTACATAATTAAATATTTATGTGCATATGTTGTATGTTGTAAAAAATACATACATAAGTATTAATAAAAGGTAGCAAACGCAAAATGATTTTTTTTAATGTTTAATATTGATTTGAAAGCAATATTTTAAAGCCATTTATTCTAATTTGATATACCACGAACAGAAGAATATTGTACAATTGAAATAATTTCAAAATCTCCAATTCATTAGTATTTAGACAGCGATGGCATATCATGTGTGGCAAAAGCTAATTAAAATTTAAATTCTATTTTTAAAATAAACAATAGATTTTCTTTTTCTATAATAGTCTAATAAACAATTTGTATTTTGCTTGTAATGCAACTAAATTTTTTTTATTCAAGAAAACATTTTGGCTAAATAAATTACTTTCGAATTTGTTAAGAAATTAAAGTTGTTCATATCTATCGAAAAATCTACATTTAAATAACACAAGGAATTCAATTTAATTCAGTTAAAGAATTTTAATTACTATAAAACAATATTAATAGAGAACATAAAGTCAGACATGTGAACATAATTAAATTAAATATACAATAGAGAAATATCTAAAAAACAAATTAAACAGTAGATATTTTGTTGAAACGAAAATATTATTGAATGCTTTTTCTTAAAATAAAACTAAAGACGATAGATACGTAAGTTATAAAGAAAACAACACTACAAACTAATTTTGGAAATTGGTAAAAGAAAAGCAAACAATAAATTACAAGCAATTTTAATGTGGACTCACCTCTCCAGCTATTTTGATCACAGGCGGTTGTTTGATTTTTAATCAAATATGCATTTAATGTCGTCAATGAGGGACTTTTGCGCAGAGTGTCCTCATCGTTTTTCCAAACATATTTTATTTGGGCTTCTTCATATGAAACTGTAGAAAACATGGAATATTAAAAATAGTCATTTTTTAATACTATCAAATTAATGAAGAAATTATAATTTTATAATTTACTAATCAAAACACATATACGTTTTTAATGAATTATTCTCAAACTTAAAATTAATTTTATCTTTACAAATATTGCAGTTTGGTTTGTCATAATGCAAGATTCATAGATGGACATAAGGTGTCAAAGGAAAGACTACCCACTTTAGTTTACGCTAATGATGCTGGTACACACAAGTGAAAAGCTTTAGTTATTGTTAAAAGTGCTCGTCCAAGAGCCCTAAGAAATGTATATGAGCTTCCCTTATTTTCCTGCAGAAAATATTTTCTTAAATTCATTGATTTTCATCTAGCACATTGCTAAAGCCCTTATGACACTACATTTTTTGTTCATTAAATGCTATAAAATTGATAGAAATAAACAGAAAATGTAAACAAAAAAGCCTTTTAGTTTTTTTCATTTGTTATGGTTTTGTATATTTTACTAAATGTTGTCAAATTTTTGTTCATGAGAAACATAAAAACAAAACAAACAAAAAACGGTTAATCGCCAAATTTGCCCAAAAACCGCTGATTCAGCAACACTTCTAATATTTCAAGCTTGAAATGTCAATTTTAAGTTGAACAATTTTACATTTTTTTTGACATAACTTCATTTTTTATCGATAACTTTAGTAAAATGTTTGACAGTTTGCCATTTATGTTAATACTGCTGAACTCTTTGCACTTGGTAAATTTTTCTATTACATTATATTTGTACTGTTCACCAAAACTTGAACAATGCATTAAAAATGTAGTGCCATAAGGCCTTAAGTTACCTAACTAGTCTTGGTTGTTCCTAAATTACAGAGCAGGATAAAATTCAAGTTTATTGCATTTAAGAAAAACTTAAACTTAAAGGAAAATATAAGTTGAAAAATATTAGACAAACAACATTACACGACTTTTTTTAAGAAATTGTATTCTTTTCTTCTCTTTTTGTCTTATATTTTCAGTAGAAAATTAAATGCACAATTTTAAAAATGTGCATAAACTTCTTGAATTAATTTTTTTAAAGTAAATATGTATGTATGTATGTACACTAGGGTCGCCCCAAAATAAAGTTGCGGATGTTCCCGCCTAATATGAAAATTTGATTGATTTTAAGACTACGTTTCTCAATTTTTTTTTGTCCTGGGGTCAATATTTGGTGAGCTGGATCAAAGGATAAAAAGGTGCTTTTTAGAGGTTTTTAGCTTATAAAATTATTTTAATTATTTAGTTCCAGAGATTGTCAGATAGGGAAGAATTTAGGTTTTAAAAAATTAATAAAAATTGAAATAGATAGAATTTAAAAAATCGGGAAAAACCATTTAGGTTAAATTGCATTTTGTTTATAATCAAGAAATTTCAGCTATTTATTTAAGTAAATTCTATGAAAAAATAAAAAAAAAAACTAAAATTGTTTGTAAATTTTGTTCGGCATAAGGTCATAAGGTAACAAATTTTTAAATGAAAAATATAAAAATATTTTGTTTTAAAAATTTCTATTTTATTTTATTCCCAATATTTCGGTCAACTTTGTTGACCATCTTCAGGGGTTCTATATAAAACTACAAAAATACCTTATGACCTTATGCCGAACAAAATTTACAAACAACAAAACTAAAGGTCAACAATTTACAACTTTATACAAAAAACTAAAATTTTGTCTGAAATTTTCAAAATTTTTGAATTCAAAAATTTTTTTTTTAATTTTTGATAAACCAGTGAATGCGCCTCTCGAAGACTTTTCGTATGATAACCAAATTTACATATAGTTCCTTTGGAAGAAATGTGAAAAAAATCAAAAAACCTCTAAAAAGGACACTTTTATCCTTTGATCCAGCTCACCAAATATTGACACCAGGACAAAAAAGTTGAGGCACATAGTCTTAAAATGAATCAAATTTTCATATTAATCGGAAACATCGATACCTTATATTTTCTTTATACAAACGGGGCCACCCTAATGTACACCAATGTTCACTTGTTAAATAATAAAAATATTAAAGAAACTGTATAATCAAAATTGTTATTCGATTAAACGTGAATATCAATTATCCGTAATGCTTCCGGTATTTGAACTTGAGAATTTTGAATAAATAATATTTTACCTTTAACAATGTTTAAATATTACATAGCAAATACTTACTGCTTTCCATTGAAAATGAACATTTCGGATCATCAAATGGAAATATGTGTAAACTTCCCTGACAGGATAAAATTAAGTGTCGTCTGAAAATAAAAGCAAATTCAAAAATTTATGAAACAATTTTAATAGAAAATATTTAAAATGAGTTCTTAATTTACAATTACGACAATCTTTAAATGTTGCTATTGTACTTTAGTATAGCTGTATGTTTAAAACCGACAGATATTGTTTAGACGAATGGGATTAGTCGAAAAATAGATTTATTTAATAATTCAACTACTGGAGCTATATTTTCCCACTTCACATTTAATTCCATACAATCTGTATAAAACAAGAACAAGATGTCGATCAAAAGTTGTAATTTAGTTTATAACGAAGTCAGTCCAATTTATTGGATAGATGAAAAAAAGTGAGCTATGGATTGCATAGAAGTATTGCAAAATCAAATGCTACCCAATGCCAAATAAGATATGATGCTATTTTGTACGACATCTTATTTGTAAAATCAAAATAATTTTTTGCTAAAGTACTTTAATTTGGCTTACATACATATATTTATTAAGCTATACATATTAATATTCCAGTGGAATATATTTCGGGAAGAAATTTGTATGCGAACTATGAGAAATCATGGATCGATTATTCCTATTTTCACCACAGTTTGTCCTTCTATTGTATAAATTACTTGTACAAAATGGCATAGTATTATCTGGAATATATTTGAACACAATAGCAAAAAAATTGGTAAAAAAGAAACATCATATTTTAATGGGGTTGTCATACATTTTGATTCATAACTCTTGTTATGGACTCTTAAACTGTTTAGGAAAATTATAGCCTGTTTTTTTTTGTAAACTTTGCTGATTTTGGTTACGTATTTCTGACGTGAGAGTGTTTTACACAGACAGACAGACGAACATAGCTCAAGTAAAGGATCAAGAATATATGTACTTTGTTGGGTCTCAGATGAAAATTTCTCAATGTCACACACGGTGTGACAAACTTATATCCCTCATTCACCACTTGTGGTGGTGGAGGGTATAAAATGTATTAAGAAGTATCGTTCGCATTATTTTTTCCACCACTGTATTTGTTAGTATGTATGGAGACAGTTAGTATGTACGGAGAGAAATTTTGAAAACCATTTTACTAAGATTACTAGGGTGGTCCCTCTTCAAGCAGCTCAATTGGGTTCATCCAAAAACTAGTCCCATGGTAGTATATAATAGTCTGTCAATCGTTTTTTCGTTGTTTCCATAGTTAATCTTCATTCTCTCCAGTATACTCTCTGATATTATAATAAAAAAGTAGACTCTGTCTGATATTATAATAACTGTGACACAGCCTCCTTTCTATGTTATTACAGCTTTTATAGTAATATACTACATGATATATATGCCTACTTTTAAATTAAGAAATTAAAGTTTTATTTCGTTTTTAGCAAATGAAATGCTTCATATACAAATTTACTTTTATAGTGATGTTATTTTTGCTTTTGAAAATATCTTCTTTCATCACAATGCAGGCAACAAAAAGAGTTGGTGGTTTGTTTGTATGTTAATAAATGCAAGTAAAATTCACATTTCCATAAAAATTATTTTGTATAAAAATAAATAAGCAGGAATAAAACTACAACTGAAAAAAACCTGCATTAAATGCCCAACAATCATTCCAGTGATTGTCCTTTAGAGAGAGAGACATAATTCGAGGAGATAATAATGTATTACGTATGAATCAGTGATGAAAAATTCAACACTATTGTACTATTTTCAGTACTTTTTCACAACAAAAATACCACAGTACCCCCACATCATATTTAGTACCCTTTGTTCGTTTTGCTTTGTTCCCTATTTAGAAATCCAGCGTAACTATTTTTATAATCATTGACAATATTGGCTTCAAAACAAGAAGAATGCACAAATTCGTTATTCATGTTGTTGTTAGTGTGCGTTTGTTTGCAAAATTAGTTAATGTTGGTCAAGCAATCTATTCCAATGTATTTTTACTAAATTTCTTATGTTGCGTACATTTTTGTAATTTTCATTTCTTGTTTGAGATTTTTTGTATATCATATGAGTTTGAAAACTTCAAACATATTGTTGAAATATCTATTAATGATATATGGCATTAACACTAACTAAATGCAGGCATGCTCATATGTTTATTATCGATTTTTTACTATTCGAAAAAATGGGCCAAAGAAACTGTATTAAGTTTTGTGTAAAAAAATTAAAATCTGCAATGAGCAGAACACATGTTCAATTGTGGTATAACCGGATTAAGGAAGGCCTCGTCCTGGTCGGTCGAGCAGGTCAACAACCGATGAACATATTGAAGCAGTGAAGAAAATGATTTTGGATAATCGTCAAATCACTATCAGAGAGGTTGCTGATGATATCGTGAACGCATATCGTTCGGCTCATGCCAAGCAATTTTTACGGATGTTTTAGGCATGAAACGTGCGGCAGCAAAGATTGTTCCAAAATTGCAAAATTTTGAGCCAAAACAACGTCGCATGGACATCGCTCAGGAGCTGTTGTACATCGTCAACGACAATCCTGATTTCCTCAAAAAAGTCATAACTGGTGACGAAACCAAAAGCCCAATCATCCCAATGAAAACGTCCAGAAGAGCGAAGACCGAAAAAGCATGTCAAGCCACAAGATCAAACGGTCAATTAGGAATACTTTTTTGAAGTTATGCGCCGCTTGCACGAAGCAATTCATCAGAAAGGCACAGAATTGTGGAAAACCCAATCATGGATTTTGCACCACGATAACGCACCAGCTCACACATCGATGCTTGTGCGGGAGTTTTTGGGCAAAAAAAAACCGTTATCATGCCTCAACCACCGTGTTCACCGGACTTGGCTCCCGCTGACTTTTTGCTCTTCCCAAAACTGAAGACACCGATGAATGGAAAGCGTTTTGCTACGATTGAGGAGATAAAAGAAAAATCGAAACAGGAGCTATTGGCGATACCCAAAATCGCGTTTCAGAAGTGTGTCGAGGATTGTAAAATGCTGGCATAAGAGTATTATATCTGAGGGGGATTACTTTGAAGGGGACAAGATAGTTATTGATGAATAAAAAACTACTTTTTGAAAATAATTAAAATAACGGTTAAATTTTATTAGAACTCTTTTTGTCTCGTCCGCTAAGAGTTGGTTTAGTTTTCTTATTAAAAAAATAATAGTACTTGAACCAATTATATGCAAATCAAAGATTTAAATACAGCTTCCAGATTTTTAATTTGAAACCCAAATTATTAAGAAGGCTTTGATAATCTGACATAAGGTATCTGAAAAGCAAAACGTTTCAGTTACCCATTTTTAATTTCATATATCCTTTTAATCATCAGCCTCGAAGTGTTCAATACAAACCTATGAGACACTTTTAATTTTTTTTCATCAAGGTGGCAAAATTGTGCCCATTGTTTTTTTAATTCATTTTCTTTTGGCAATCGAAAAAAATTAAATGTATGCTATTTTAACTATTTTCACAATTAAAAGCGGCAGACTTCATTTGAAAACTTTTATTTGCAATTATAAGAAGTTAAGCAAACATAAAAATATTTTTGACTTGTGACGTCACAAGAAGAAATTTTGCTGTCAATTTTACTCTCACAGTTTTTGTAAAATATAACGAACCTGCCCAAAGCGTAATCTTTAATTTTTGGTTCATGGTCTACGCCGATAAACCTGAGACGATTAACCACTAGACTATATCCGCACCAGTTATATGCCAGAAGTCATATTTAAATTAAAATGCCAGAAGATTATACATATTTCGAATAAAGTAAATTTCATGTCAATTTTAAAAAATCTTCTCTATCTTTTGCCATTTCAAATTTCTATACAAATAGAAACATGATTTTCAAAATAAATTTGCACAATTTGGAAGCGTTGTTCACAAACCCAACTTAACATATTCACTTGACAGCTGACAAAATGGTCGCCAGTTAAAAAAGGTGTTGCCATCTTAAAGTTTTATACATTAAAACAAAAACATCATAAAGAAAATGAAAAATTCGGTCATTAAAACTGAATTATTAACAACACATGTGCATGTCCTATTAAAATAACTGGACTCATAACTAATTCGTCATCCAGTGTTGACCTGAAATATTATGTAAAATCACTAGCTCGGGCTCCATCAACATAATTGTAGTTGCAGTTTGAAAAATACATTAATAAACTACTTTTGTAATTAAGTACAACTGTATTGATTCAATGTTTGTTGGGTTAACAGAAATGTTTATATTTCTGTTTGGTCTGTTTTTTTCTTTTCGTAGCAGTTGTAATACGTAAATACTTCTATAATAAATAAATACATATTCATAATTTTCAAATAGAGCAAATGAGAAGAGTATAATATAACATTTATGTGTACATACATATTTATAAAAAACAAAATGAAGAAATAAACGTTTTATACATACCTCATTGCGTACGTAATGGTCCCGTTCCGGTAAATTCTTAAAGCAAAATGCATAGGTATAATGGGATCCTTAAAGTCGCCGTGCATAATGAAATAAGTGTCCGGCGTCCAAATGCTATCGTGATGATGCAATGCATTTAGAAAATCATAGTGTGACTTGTTGCCATATTGTAAACGAGGATCATTCCACTGTTGATTCAACAGAAATTCCACTTCATATTTCTAAACGAATTAAATTTATTTATTAAATAGTTGCATGTTATGCAACAAAACAAGACGATTTCATAAAATTAATACACATCAAGTTAAAAATTTAGATATTGTTTTAAGTATTAATGAATGAATAAATTATAGTTACCAGACTACTCTCATCGGGTGATGCTAAACTTAGTAGTAAAACGTTCACATTTACCGTAAGAGTGCCTGTTTGTTGTTGTGTTTGTAATCGTAGTCGTTGTTGTTAATTTTCATATTACAAATAGAAAAAGGGAAAATAGCATAAGAAAATTTGTTAATAAATTTATTTAAATTTGTTTAAATTAAATATTCGTAAAAGATGAAAAATACAAATGGATACACAGTACAAATATAATTTGGTCATCTACGAAGTGGTAAATGAATTAAACAAATAAATAATATGTATACATACTTATATAATATAAAATATAGTAAATGTTTATTTAAAAAAACACAAGTACATACATAATTAAATTTGTTGCTGTGGATTGCCACAAAACTTAAATCAAAAAGAAATAAACTAGACCCAATACGAAATTAAATAAAATAATGCTACAAATAAAATGTATTACAGAAAAAAAAATTACAAATTTTGATGCCGCATTTAATGATGCAATAAGAAGAATAACTCTTAATGATAAACTGAACCTTTGGTTCCTTAAAAATTTCATTTAAACGTTAAAACAGTTTTTGTGTTAAAAAGTGTCAAATTCAAATTAAACTTTAATGGCAAAAATATTTTATTGACATATTTGTGAGTTAGTAGTACAAATTAATTAAAATTAAATCAATTGATCAATCAATTAATAAAATTAACAAACCGCGTCTATGTGGTCTCCTTGAATTTAGTTCTGTAGCCATATCTGGAGATGACAATCCACAGCAAAAGTCTTCATCTGCAAAATTCAACTTATTTAAAATCGATTTTTTATTTTATTGAACAAAAAAAAAAAAAACTATTTAATAAATGACATCCGGGTTAATCTGCAACTACTAGGGAGAATAATTATTTTTTATTCCAGTATAATAACGCTGTTATACATAGTATATAACATTAATACTAAAGTCACGAAAATTTTACGTGTTTCATTATACATAATATACTTATATATTACAATAACAATTTTAATACTAAATATATTGTATAATACATAAGTAAAGCTATATTTACACGATTTTGAAGAGCAATTTTGAAGAAAATTTCAATCGTGTAAATATAGTTTTACTTAAGCAAAATATATCTCATTAACAAAAATGAGAAAAATAAGGGAGATAAAAACATAATTTATTTTTTACGGTAAAGTATCAGCTTCAAAATAAAGGAAACAGGTATATTAAAATTATGTAAAATACTGTATTTAATATTTTGTGTGTAGTCCTCTGACAATCTTCTGGGTATAGAATCAACGAGTTTTTTTTAATAAAATCAGACGAAATTTTGTTCCATTCATAGGTAAACCTTGCAAAAAAATTTTCTTTGCCTAATTTTGTTGTTCAGATATACCTACAGATGCTCAATTGATTTGAGGTCTAGTTACTGAGAGGGTAAACTAAAGTTTTTGGACAATAATTGCGCAACCACTCTTTCACAATCTTGGAGGTATGCTTGGGTTCATTGTCCTGCTGGAAAATCCAGTTCTGGTCAAGTTCTAATTTCTCTACACATTGTTTTTTTAAAATATCGAGATTACCTTCATTTTTCATTGTAAATTCTTTAAATGAATAATTACCTACCCCAGATGCGCCATACAACCCCAGGACAATATTTATTGATAAATGCTTCGTTCTTAGTTCGCCGTATATTTTGGTGGGCCATTTTGATGCAAAGTTCTTCCAATCGTACTCGCTTACAGGTTTTCCAAAAAAATTCGTTGCTACTTTTAATAGCAATAAGTTTTTAACCCCCTGGCCCACGATGTCTAACGATAACGTTCGCTTAAATAAGACTTAAGACACAAACTTGATTGTGGAATAAACAAACTTGATTGAGTAAAAATAGATACGATAAAAAGTTTGTGTCTTAAGTCTTATCTAAGCGAACGTTATCGTTAGACATCGTGGGCCAGGGGGTAAGTTTTTTAAGACGGTTTGGTCGTTTTGCATGAGGCAAATTTTCCATGGTATTGTATTTGGTATACTTGTTCATAATTTTTATTATTGTACAGTAGAGTGGTTCGAAAAAACAGTTGTGTCAGTCACCCCCTAGGATTAAAGATAATGTAAAAAAAAATTCAGAAATATTTTTTCTGCCACGCCTACAAATACCGCTCTTTTAGTATTTTGCTCACTATGTCGCTATTTTTAGTCCGATCATAACATTTTGTATACCGGTGTTCATGGCTCTGTAAGGGCTACATTTCCGTCCTTAATAATTTTTTACTAGCCCGACAAATTCTAGTCATGACTTTAAAAAAAAAATAAGAAATATTTTTCATTATTGTGTGTACGAAGCGAGTTTTTAAAAATCATGACTAGAAGCTTTTATATACCAGGGGACCCTTAATCATTTTTTACTACCAGGGGGCATTTTTGAATATTCGTATTTGTTTTGTCATCTTTGAATTCTGTCTACATTTGAAGCTGAGGCTGCTTCCCATAGCTGTATCCCATAACACCATATATATTTTATGATTTCATTTGCCTTCAAGTTATTAAGGGATATATTTGAATTCCATTTCCATATTTTTTCGAAACCCTTATTCACCTACATAAATGTCTTAAAAATGTTGGTATCATTTTTAAATGTTGTGGTTTAACTTTCAAACTTTTGTAGAATATAAATTTATTCAAAGTATTGGACATTGTTGGTTATGATCTTTTCCCATCTTTCATGCAAATTCAACTTTTAATTTTTTCTCTAAGGGCAAAAATATAGCTCTACTAAAAATAAAAAAAATATTGGTATCAATACAGATTCTGAAAGCTGATACAAATACCTTTCAAACAAGCCCAGATTGAGAAATCTGCTATAATTCTATCCGATTTTATGACGAATATATGGAAAAATATCTATTTTGAAATTTTGGGGGGCTCCAAAGCAAAATTTCTCAGAATCACCTATAGATTACGTTTTTGCTATACGCTTCATCAAAAGAAATCGTTCCACACAATTTGACGCGCCCTAATGTATATCCTTATTACTTTTGATATTTAATATTTTTAATTATTGCTGATTATTTGTTTAATGTTTTTTTTAATCGTTGTTCTACTTATGCACTTATGTACTAGAATTTTAAGTATTTGTATCTGCATTTTTAATGTACAACTCATGAAAGCGGAAATAACAATACATCCGGTCAATTTATTTTAATGTAACCATTATGGATGCCATCATATCGTTGGTCTACGGCAAATAAAACTTGAATCTTGTTGTTTTTTTTAATAAATAATTGTTGTTTTCTACAAATACATAATGCGAGTGTGTAAGTGTAGATACGTACAACTTGAGAATTTTCTGGAGAGCACACAATAAACATAGCAAGTACTTTAGTAAATGACATTTTTCAATAATTTCTGTAATACATGCGTAAACAATGGCTTATACCATGACATCAATGGCGTTGAAGATAATATCTATACAAAAACGATTTGCTCCACAATTAATTCTTTTGAAATATATACTCTTTGTATTTCAATATGTATGCGTTTACACATTTACAAACTAACGGTTAGATTACATATGTATGTACATACATACACATATTATGTACAGACATTTCGCAATATTAACTTACCATTTACTGGCGGCAACAATCGTTTATCGTAACGCTTTTTCTCCAACAATAAATCCAAAATTTCTTTGTCTGAACTTGACTCGTCAAATCTGCAAAGGATTCATTGAAAGGCAATGGCAAAAGAAAAAAGTTTGTTCCATTGTTAGTTACGAAACAAAACAAAAAATAAAAAGAAAGCTTTACAATTGAACAATTAAAGTGTTAGTTCAGTAAAAGATATGACAGTCAATATGAGTACAAGTGCAAGCAGTTTAAGGTGGCCAGATTCACTTCTTTTAACTAGGTATTTAAATTTGTTAAATTGTCGACTTAATTGTCATAGAATTATTAAATAGTTTCCTATTTTATTTTTAAACATATCGAACGTTTTTAACACACATTTTCAATACAAAATATTTTTTTAATAAACAAAAATTCTTGTAGAATGTTTTATCTGGCCACCTTCTCATTTACTGATAAAGGCCCTAATTTTGTAAAACGCAACGCCACAATTTTCTAAGCGTTGCGTTAAATTACATTTTGCAAATCACGGCGTTTAAGCAAGTGACTGTTTGCGTTGTAACAGCTGATTCTTACGTTGTTGTTAATACAACTGTTTGAAATTGCGTATTTTGTAAAATGCAACGCTGAGTTTTTATCACTTGCGTTGTCAAATTTAACGCCTCCATTTTTTTGGCGTTAGCTTTAAAAGTTGATTTAAAATATTATTAAAAAACAAAATTATTCAATTAGTTTAATATTTTATAGGAACTTTATTAATACGATGTAAGTAAATAAATATATACAAACATATTCATTTAGTATAAAATACTACTAAATTTCTTGCTTAGGGCGAAAAAAGAAGCCACAACGGCAGCTCAATTTGAATTGTTGATGGCTGAAAAGGCAAAGCATCCAGATGTAGCTCGTGGAATACGAAATATATGTATATGAAAACGTTTTCTTGTTCATTCGGAAGTTTATCTGAAATCTTTAAAAAGTTAATTAAATAAATCTCCACAGTGTATTTTACTTACTCATTATTCGTTAAATTCATGATGTTGCTAGTAGAGCGCAATTGGGTTTTTTCAATAGATATGTCTGTGACGCTTAAAGAATCTTTATCCGAACATGACATATGCGAACATTTTTTATATCCCTTACTATCTTAGTAAAAGCCTCTTTCTTCACAATTTGAAATATTTTCATGATAAATAACCAAACAAAATTATTGAACAGCTGATAAGTTTGTAGCATTGCCAATGCTTTATGTAAATTTTTATTTTAAATTTCAGTATCAACATTTACAATGGCAACATTAACCACGCAATGATTTGACAGTATTGTAACAACGTAATATTTCTACGTTCGGTAAACACAATGACGCAGTGATTTACAAAATTTAATATTTTTGATGATGCGTTCGCAAAAGCGTAGGTGATGCGTTGAACGCAAGTGATTTACAAAATTAGGGCCTAAATATAATGTGATGTGATCTCATGTGTGAATACATACATTTAAAGTTGCAACAAAAACGTGTTTAAGGTTAAAATTGTGAAATAGTAAAAGTAAATTAGATACAGATATTAAGATTCACTCGAAAGATGAATTATGTATGCAAATTGTTAAAAAAAATATAGTGAAAAATAATCAATGAATAATAGGAAAAATCCATTTTAAATCGGACACCAATTGCATTTGTCATCTCCGATTTTAGCAAATTCATCCTTGTACCCTTTTCAGGGCGGATAAAACATCATTTTAATACAATTTTGAGTCATCAATTAGAATACGAAATTAATATTTTGAACTATCTAAATTAAACGAGTGTGAAACATTGCACAAATTTAGAAGATGTGATGTAATTTTTGAACTTAAATACAACATTAGCGCAATTCACAATCTTGTGTAAATGGTATTGCATCATTGCATTTGCAAAAAGGTTTAGCATATTTTTGCTCTACACTAACAAAATATACAACAAGAGCAAAATAATGCTAAAACTTTTTGCAAATGTAATGATGCAATACCATTTGCACAAGATTGTGAATTGCACTATTATAATATTTAAAGTAAGCAAATACTTTATTCAAATATTCAAACTTTTTTGTATTTATGTACAAAATAAAAAAAAAAAAAGATTTGTATAGAATACAATACTTTAATGTTGAATATAACCCATTTTTGTGGTTCGGACACCAATTGCATTTGTCATCTCCGATTTTAGCAAATTCATCCTTGTACCCTTTTCAGGGCGGATAAAACATCATTTTAATACAATTTTGAGTCATCAATTAGTATACGAAATTAATATTTTGAACTATCTAAATTAAACGAGTGTGAAACATTGCACAAATTTAGAAGATGTGATGTAATTTTTGAACTTAAATACAACATTAGCGCAATTCACAATCTTGTGTAAATGGTATTGCATCATTGCATTTGCAAAAAGGTTTAGCATATTTTTGCTCTACACTAACAAAATATACAACAAGAGCAAAATAATGCTAAAACTTTTTGCAAATGTAATGATGCAATACCATTTGCACAAGATTGTGAATTGCACTATTATAATATTTAAAGTAAGCAAATACTTTATTCAAATATTCAAACTTTTTTGTATTTATGTACAAAATAAAAAAAAAAAAAGATTTGTATAGAATACAATACTTTAATGTTGAATATAACCCATTTTTGTGGTTCACATATTGATTCGTAATAAATCTTTCTATTTAGGATTTGTGGTCGAATAAGATGCAAGGGAAGGGAGTATTATGGATTAAACAGCATTGTGTGCTTTTGTTCGCAAAAGCAGACAATAAATTGAGAGTGTATTTGAAAAAAATACAAGTTAACAAGAAACAATAAACAAATAAATAAATAAATGAATAAACATGCGTACAAATTTACAGCCAATTACTAACAAAAGAATGAATAGAAAATTTGGAAATTATTTGTAGAGTGCACTTACTTCGACCAATCGATGCCTTTACTGAAATTGATTTAAAAAAATATAAAAAATACAATTTTTAAAAAGTGTAGGATGAGAAAAAATAATTAATAAACTTAATGCGAAATGAAATAGAATTTATAAAAGTGCTCTTGATGTAAAATGATGTAAAATAAACAGAAACGTTTTTTAAAAATCTAAATTTAATATAAAATACGAGTATCTAGATGAAACCAGAACGTATACAAAGTTACATTAATCATGCTTGGAATAAATAGTATAATTTATTGAAAATTTGTTGTAGCATTTCATATTATTTCTTGGGTGGCGATTAAGTTTAATTCAATTGTTGGTTTAAAGAAAAAAATGATCGAGTAATCGAGTGACACAAATGTGGAGAGAGCAAGAAAAGGGAGTCAACAACTTACATGGGATGTTTATCTACGGTTGTGGCATCTGATTTGGTGGTGGCAGCTGATGTGGTTGATGTCAAATAACATAAAACTAGAATAACACTGGACGCTGTATAGAAATTGATCGTGTTGCGTAGAAAATTATAATAATTTTGACCAATATAATTGAAGGCAGCAGTATGAGCAGAGGATGCCTGACAATTGTAATTGTTACTGCAACTTTTAGTGAAACGTTTGCTGTTGGTGATATTATTGTTATTGTTGTTACTTCTGCAACTACTTGTATTGCTAGTGTTATTTATGTTGATGTTCATGTTCATGTTCATGTCATGGTTAGTGTGTTTACATCGACTGTTTGAGCTAATGGCATCGTGGAGAGAGCAGGAATTCGAAATAGAAGTTGAAGAATTAGTATTAGTTGTTGTTGTGTTTAAAGTAGAATTAGTAGAACTAGTGTAGGAGGTGTAATTGGATTTATTGAGTAAATGATGTTTTCGCTGACTATAGCCTCTATATGGTTCAGACTTATTATGGTTCTTGGTTTTGTTGTTGTTTGTATTGATGATGCTGTTGTTGCTCTTACTGTTTATGTTGCTGACGATGCCATCGTTTAGGTAATTTTTTATAAACAGTGTATTAATGCCCATCAAAGACTCGGCCACTGTTGCACAATTGGCCATCACCTCCATTAAATTGTTTTTTAAATCGAGGGCATTCGATGCTAAGGAGGTTCTTGCATGTGAAATTGTCTTTTGCAAACAATGGCCGGTGGCACTGCGTGCGTTAGCAAGTATGGCATAGTCGTTGGTTTGAGTGGCAACACAGTTGCAGTGACACAAATGCGTTTCGCATTGTTGTTCATTGCGGAACGTGTTTTTTGCGTGTTTTGAATAGAAAAAAGATAAATGACAGCGGCAGTAATTATTGTTTCTACAGTTGCTTCTACTAGTACAGTTGTAGCAGTTACTGTTGTTGGCGTTGATATAATTTAAGGGCTTTAGATTTTGTCTTGTATGCTTAACAATTTCGTCGAAAACAAATTGTTGTTTATTTTGTTGTTCACAACAAAATCTATTGTGGCAGGCAAGTGGATAACAATTTATGCAGGATTCTGGTAGAGCTAGACCGGTGTTGTCTTCCGTTTTTTCTTCGAAATTGTTCGTCCTTTGCAGAACAGTGTAATTGCCCCGGTTTATGTGCTCTTTCGATTCTAAACTATAAAATTTGCTTCTACTTTTATTTCCTTCTTTTTTGTTCTTGTCACTGTTGCTATTGTAGTAAATTTGACTAACTGTTGCAGTTGAAGTATTATTGGCTTTTGTTGTATTTGTAGTATTAGTAGTTGGTAGATTTTGTTTTTGTTGTTGTTGTACTCGTACAAGTTGGCAGTCGTCGTTAGTGTTATTCTTCTGAAAATATTGATTCAATTTACTATTGTTGTTTTCAAGTAGTTGCTTTCCCGTTTTTATGTTGCAATTTCTTGTCCTATAACTTGTGGCTATTGCTCTTGAAGATGTTTCATTTATCTGAGTCGTTTGTTTGGCTGCTTCATAGGAACAGCCCATGTTATTGTTGTGATCTGTAATTAGGCAAGGATAAAGATTTTGGTTTAATAAACAGGAGTATCTAAACATTTTTGATTATATATTAATTGGAAATTTAAATAAGTAAAAGTTCTGTATTCATCTTTCCCTTACTAAACCAGAAGAATAAATAAAGTCTTTGTTTTTTGAAAAAAGTAATAATAGATAATTTCATTCTAAAGAATTTAATTTGAAGATATTGGTAAACATTAACCCCATCTATTTATTTGCAGAGTTATAAGCATATTTAATAAAATTTATACAAGACGTGTGTGTATCCGCATGTTATTTCAGTTCTCATGTAAGTTGGTTTTTTATTAACAGAATGACATCATTAATATCAGCCCCTTTCTATAACGATGCAGAATATTGATATTTTATTTGAATGATATATAATCACTATAAAAACAACTGTAAAGCATAGAGAATTTTAAATAAGCTTCATATCTAATGAAATTCATTTTGGTTTCATTTAAATTCTATTTGCCCTTTGGCTTTTCGAATAACATTTCAAACAATATTCTACACAATTATGAAAAACAAACAAATAAAAAATATTCACTCACTTTCATTTTAGCCGTTATTCATAAACCATTAAAGAATTCATATTTGTTTTAATATTTAAAAACTTCAACATCAAAATAAATATTTTATTGCGTTTAATTTGTATAAAAAGTTCATGTCTGTCTACCTAAACGAATGAGAAGAGTACAAATGATATTTAACCTAAATATTTGATATCGTTGCAATGTTGGTTGAGAGATAATCTTTATGTAAATAAATTTCATAAATAATTCAAATGTATATGTTTTGGCTCACATTCATACATATGTATATATGTATGTACATGGTTACACATTTCCATAAATACATGCAAACATTAAATAAATACTTGTAAACGAAGGATGTATAATAATTTTCATGTCTACTAGCAAAAGGATAATACTTTATTAAAACAAGGCAGAAATTGAAATGAAAATATTAAATGGTGAACATGTTTTAAACAATTAAAATAAATACAAAAACATAACTGACATTCACATACATAATGAGTATTTCAGTCAGGCTGTCAGTATTAGATAATATGTGTGTAAAGAGTTCATAGATATTATAAATATTATCTAAAATTTAAACATGATTCTAGAGGTACAACTTGCTTAAATTCATTTAATTGGCCTGAATATTAAAGGCTCCTTGAATACTTAATATGCATAAGCACTAAATAGCTTATAGCTTATCTACGTACTTCTCAGACAGTCCCAAAACCATTTAAAAATACATATGTATGTATGCATTTTGTTTGCACATCAAAGGATTCAAACAATTAAATGGTTACGCTCTTCTGCAAATAAACTCAGCCTGAAACATTTTTTTTAGAATAAGAATGTGTGCTTAGAAATTTTGTGATAGATAATGAGCATAATAAGCAGGGATTTAAATTTTACAAAACAGAGATTGTAAATACAAACGGCTTAAGTTCATTTATGGAGCTCTTAATTGGCAATTCTAAAATTGTTGCTTGTTATTGCCGCCACTTAATGCTTAAAAAGTGACTTCATTGGCGTCAACGGCTTTTATGGTTATTCGTCAAAACTGTTGTTGTTTATTATTATAATTAAAATAATAACAAAATTACTCGTCTTCTTATAATAATTTTTATTATGGCTTTCTAAAAAGGATATTGCCATTTGAGTTGATTTCAATAGACATACTATGCAAAACAAAAACATAAAATTATTGAAACTTTAAATTAAAAATAACAATAATTCCATTTTATAAGTATTTATTTGCATATAATTTTAAAAACAAGTAAGAAAGTTGGCCGAAAATTTGAATCGATCATCTAAAAATTCAGTGGCATATAAATATTTTGTGTGTTAAATTTTATATCGATATCATCACTTTTAAAAGATTTATAGAGGTTAAAGTGAATTGGAGGGGGTCGTATAAGGGAGCTTCGACTAATTATAGACAGACTGTTGTAAAATTTTGTGTCATGACATATATGAAACTTATTTGTGTTTAATTTTATTTGAATACCAACATTTTGAAGAGATTTATGGTCATTAAAGTGTCTTTCGAAAGTGAGCCTTATATGGGAGATATGACTAATTATGAACCATCGATCATTATAAAATTAGGCCCTATACTTTGTGTCTATATGAAACATATTTGTATTGAATATTATTTGAATACCAACATTTTTAAGAGTGAGCCTATGGGAGCTATGGTCAATTATAGACCGATCTGCATATAAATCAAATATTTTTGACCGATAAACTCCTGTTTCGGAATGATATTTGTATGGGGGCTAGTTGAAATAAAGAACCAATTTCATGTTACATTTTTTCGAAATATCTTCAAGAGTGAGATTTCATGGACAGCCAGACGGACTGACATCGTTTGATGGACTCAGAAAAAGATTTGTATCTATCGGTATACTTTAAGGTGGGTGTTAAACTAATACCTTGTGCTGTTACAAATATCAGTACCATCCAATATACTCTCCAATATGGTGTTGTTGGGTACAAAAATAAAAAAATTCAAAACGCACAATATTCGATAACTAGGTTTTGTTACTTTGTGTAGCACATGATAATATATTGATTCGCTGTATGAGTTAAATTTAGTGGGATAAGTAATTTTCCAAACAATCAATCGCATAAAGTTACTCACAAACATTAAAAAAAAATCAAATATATTTTAAGCAAGCACTATCATTGTTAAGTTAAGTTTCGACAAATAAACTTGTACGTTCAAACTAATTCATTTCAAAAGAGTTTTCCTAGTCGGTTCCTTAAAATATTGTTACGAAATTGTATTAACAGCCGGTATCAAAACAGCATGTTTATATACATACAGCATCTTTATCAATATACAATGTGTTTAGCAACATTTACATTTGTAGAAGTTTTAATTTATAAACATTATTGATAACACTCTGTTAAAAACAGCAATATGTCAACATTAAGTTTTTACGACTTTGGCTGCATATTCTTGACACGAACATTCTAGACTTGCAGTCTTGAACATTCATAGTATCTTAGCTCCGAACCATCTAGAAATTATGATTGGTGTATAATTAGACTAATATGGCTGCTTAAAGGAGTTACTTGATTGTAAGTCATTGTTGTGTGAACATCAAGAGTTTTCAAACATTAATTTAAGTGTGTTCCTAAACCGTAATATACGTTTATAAAAAGACAGTGTTAATTTTTTTTAATTGTTTTTGTGTACATTTAAATTAATAAATACTCATTATATGTTTTTCCAGCTACTTGACTGTTTTATTTTGCAATTAAAAGGAATCCGGTTTATTTAGTTAAAGAAAATAAACCAACGTTTTTGAAGGGTAAAAAAGTAACAATATAATCAGTAGTCTTTTTAGACAGTAAAACAAGATATTTCATCCTCAATAAACATTGTGTTCTAATTTATTGAATATTCAACTTATTTTTGCTGAGTTTTGTACAGACCCCTCTATTCTTTAGGTATAGAGTCTGTATTGGTGTGTGGGTTGGACACCAATGGGAAATAACCTACTTCTGGATAGAGGATAGGGAATGAACGCTGATTGTAAACGGTGGGCTATCAAGATATAGGTTATTATTATAATTACTCCATATAGGTTATATTTTATATTATAATTACTCTAATGGAGTAATTATAATGGAGTGAGTGAATATAAAGGAAATGAAACAAGTATTTAATACGTTTCAGTATGGGTTTATTAACAATTCAAGTTTCTTTTCTTATATTAAATGCTTACGTATGTTATTAAATTTGTAGCAAAATTAAAGGGTGACAATCGATGTTAAGTTTTGTAGATGTGATGGAAGTTGCACACACTGCTGGGTAACGTGTTGAGTGATCTCTTGTTCAAAAGCAAGAAAAGAATGTGTGCGCTCGCAAGAGCAACAGTATATATAACTTACAACGTAATTAATTACTTAACTGGGCAACTTTCAAAAAATCTACGAGATTAGGTGAGTTTATATAAATCAAATAAAGAATTCAATTAGATTCAAATACATAAATGACTTAATTCAATAGATTAATTCTGTGTCGTTTTATCATAACATCTTAAGTGTAAAAATCGTGTTTCGAGATAATCACGATTTTGTGTAAAATTTCTTCCGTTGCATTTTGATAAAATATTATTCACTATGTAGAAAGGGTTTCCACTTTCTAAGTCAATAGAAGTTGAATTTTATAAAAGTTTTTATTTAATATATGTTTTTTAGGTTGTTTTGTTTTTAAGATGTTTTAAAAAACAACATTTGAAATTATCCCAAAGCTTAAGTAGACTTAAGATGTTCTGACAAAATGAAGACCATATTTGTATAACGTTTAAGTGGAAATAAGTTATTTAATCAAGTAAGTAAACGGAGATAGGTTATTTGTATTTATTTACATTTTATTGAGTCATTAAAAAAAACATAAAAAATTAAAAATATACAGTTTTCACTTATTTTTTCTGTGTTTTTCTGTTAAGTTTGTCAACAGTTGGTTCCAAAGTAAATAAATAATTATTCGTTATTTTTCTCGATTTCGGTTAAATCTGGATGACAATCGAGCATATCTTCTGATGTTAAATTCTTTTAGAAGTCTCTATAAATTTCATCCACTAGCGGCAACATATCTATGAGATCATTTTTCTTTTTGTTATTAATTTTTATTGGCGAGTCGTAACAAATTTTTAAATCTCTTATTTTAACACAATTGATTCCTCGCTTTGTTATATTTATGCATTGGAAAGCATCTTCTTCGCTTAAAGATGTTTTAAAATATATATTACCATATTCTTTGGTAAATCTGAACCATTTAATGTGATGCCAACTGAATTTTTTCCCGTTGTCATTTACTTTGCGCCAAGTAAATAAATTTTTCGATGCGTGTGCAAAATCAAATATATTGGATTGATCCATTTCATTAACTAAAATTTTTTTCTTTACGCCGACTGTTCTTACGAGCTGGTACCAATCACGGGGATGATGGATTTTTATTGAAGACTTGTTTTTCTTTTTCTCAATTAGTGCATGGTCACTATCGCACTCCATGTGTGTGTGACCAGGGACCAGGAATTTATGATCTATAATGCTTACATTGTTTTCTAATTGCATGAGAATTGCAAACATAGTTGCAATGAAAGAATTTTTGTTTTGACCAGGACAACAATCACTGTAGAAAACAATATGTTCTACATTGGCATTTAATTGCAACAAGTGAGTGAACACGCATGAAGCTATTTCGTTTCCTCCTCTTTTTGCAATTGCTTCATGCCACATGTAACATATTGGTTGGTTTGTTGCACAATCATGTATGGTAAGATTGAAGGTCCACAAGGGTCTTTTGTAGAATGACAGTGAAGTTCTCAACAGAGGTGTTGGAAGGCACTGCTGAAGAACACTTTAAGTTTAGTGTTATTAATGGCTTTTTCCTTATCAAAGGTTTTGGAAAGCTTGTTGTGTAAGATTGAGATGTTCAGTTTGCTCTGATTTTAGAGATTCCAGATCTTCAGACGTAGCAACTTCTATTTTAGCTTGAATCAAATCGCATTTGTGGCAAGTGTCAGTTTTCGGTTTTTTAAATTTTAAATTAAGTGTGCCAAATAATTGAGAAAATTTTGAAAGCGATACTGAGTGGCCGAATTTACTAATATAGAGACGATGCATTTCAGCCACAGACAAATCACTCGGTAGATAACGCTTAGAAGTATCGCGACGAGTATAGTGCGACTCATATGACGGAAAGCTTTTAATGAAATCTAAAATTTCCTTTTCTTTTGTCATAGGAAGTTTTCTAGAGCACGTATGTTTTCCTCGCAAATCTCCATTAGTGCTACATCCTTCAAGTTTTGACTTCGTAACCGTTTTTATGAATTGCTCAGTCTCAGATAACGTTAATCTGAAACATTTTTGGCAAACTGAAATTCTTTTACCACTAACTTCTAAAAAATAATAGTATGAATGCGCTCTATTTCGAGGATTTCTTTCGTGTTTAAATCTTTTTACCCTGCTCGTTTCTTGAATTTCAATTAATCCAGTAACGTATGCCTTACGTAAGTTGTAAGAGCCTTGTCCCCAATACTGGCTGTGTATGAATTGCTGTTCTTCGTACGTTATTCTATCAGCGCATCTTTTCCTGCAAGATTCTAGCGGCCGTACAACACGAGCAGGAATAAATTTTCCAGATACTGTAGTATAACTTTTTCCGAGGTTTCGTAACTCTTTACGTGGCTTTTGGGAGGTTCTCTTAAACATCACTTTATTTGCAGCACTTCTAGAATTTTCCTAAATTTTAATTTGTATTATTACCAATAAATAAATGAATTTAGAGAACACTTACATCTTCGTTTTCAGAATCTGAACTGGGTGAAGTAGTATTACTTATATTAAAATTAGGATCAATAACCGAGTCGTCACTAGAAAAATCAGCATTGCTCATATTGTTATTCTCAAATATGCCACAAATATTATTACTTTCCATTTTATAAGCAAATACTTTTACCAACTCAACAGTATTTCAGCAACTGAACAGCTTATATAGAAAAAAAGAAGAAATGAACACACACAAAAACAAACTTATGTTGAAATAAGATCCCGTTATTTTGTAACGAAAATTTAGTAGAACATTATAAGTAGACTTAAGATGATGTGCGAAACGACATTTTTAGCAATTATGAAAAATTTTCGTACAGCATAACATCTTATGTCTATTTAAGAAACAAAATTCGAAAATGTGGTTTTATTTGTAATAGCGTAAGTAAATATAAGATGTTTTGATCTATACAATTTTTTTCAAATTCTGAAAAATATGTTGAGCTTACATTGACATAAGCTGGTATGAACTAATTTTTTATACGCGATTAGATGTTTTAAAACAATTTAAGTTTACTTAAGATTTTATAATGAAAACAAAAAAAAGTTTAAAAAATTAAAGTTGAAAAGTAAACCGCGATAACTTTCTAGAAAAACGGAATTTTAAAAAACGGATTAGATCAAATTATAGATTGTACAAAGAGGTACCAGAATATGATCTTAACAAAATTTTGTTTTAAGTCCATTTAAGATGTTATTACATATTGCCACAGAATTAATGTAAGTACAGAAAAAATTAAATTGATCAATAATTAAGAATTTTAGTATATTTACGAATTATTTTATAATGTACAAATCTACTTTGTACAGAGTCATATTCCGAAAATAAATTAGAGGGGGCTAGTAGAAATCAATTTATCATTTCTACCAGAAATTGTCCTTTTGTACATGTGGAAATTTCAATGTATTATCTGCAATCCAAAGTATCTAAAATATCAAACGGTTTTTTTCAAAAGATCATCGAAATATTAAGCGGCTAAGAAATACCAATATTTAAGTGGTCATAATAACTTTTTCTATGGTTCCTGAATCAATGAAATATAACCAAAAGTGAAAATGAAAATTTCTAAAAGCTTCTTTAAGTATGTGCCAAAAATTAACAAAATCTCACGACCCAATGTAAATGTTTGGGGGATGTCATATTTATTTTAATAATTGTGTTTTTGCAATTTTTGTGCATTTAAGCTAAAATTACTTTTGTGAGAAAATCGTAAATGCACTTGCTTCATGTATGAAATTTTGAATTTGATGATATTAATGAAAGGAAATTCAATTGCAAAGACGGTATATATATACATATATGTATATATTTGTAATTGGGATGTTTAGCAAGGAATAAATTGTGATGATCAAAATATATATTACGATTCTGTAAACATAAGACCATAATTATTGCGGTTTATATTTGTTACATCTACCAAAACGATCATGTATAAACTGGGTATATTGTAATGTACAAAGGACTGAACATATGAATACTTTTTTTAAGCGAGTTAAATTTTCAACCAAATAATCAAAATATTTTAACAAAAAATTTAATGAATAATTTCAAAGTTATCAGCAAAAATTGATATGTTTATAAGAGAGAAATATATATAAGAACATCATAAACAAATTGTAACAGAATGAATAATCGTATATTACAATATTACAACATTTGTAAAATAATTTAAACTAGCCTGAAGGCTTTAATGTAAATGTTAATAAAAAAAACAAGTGATTTGTTTGATACAACTAACAAAAATCACCTAACAGAGTTAAGTTCATACTAGATAGATAATTGGCATAGCAAATTTAATACTGTCCTTCAATCTCTTGTCTCGGTTCTTTTCATAAAATTGTGATACACGAAAAAGTACTTGTACATTCAATCTGCTTGTTTAGAAACAAGATTAGAAGAGTGTTGAAATGTTGATATGTTGAAAATTTGTCTTTTTTTGGTTGAGTTCTTGCGATAAGATGTACTTTAGCCACAACAACAACAACAATAAATGTTCAATATCCCTGTGACAATGCCATCTTTCAACTTTTAATTTGACCGAAGTAACAACTTTTTAGAACTAAAAAAAATATACTCTATTTTCCTTGTTGCCATCTGCCGTTTATATATTTTTTACATAAGTTTTTTTTTTTTGTTTCTTCATAAATTCGCGTAACAACTGTTTTCAATATGTCCTGCAGCTTGTTGTAAGTAGTTAAAAAAAAATGTCAGCTTGACATAATTTAATTTCATTTTTTATTGTTTTTTGTTCTTCTTTCACAATTAAGCCAGCGACACTAAGTTTAATGAAATATGACGGGATATTTTTGTTTAAAATAAAAATTATTATATTTTAGTAAATATTTTGAAAAGTTTTATTAAAATTTTGACGTTTCATTTATAACGATTTGTTGGATAAAAACTGATAATATACAGTAAAATAATTACTGTGTGTTAAATGGGCTGGTATCGAGAGACATAAATAAAATCAAGATTTTAATTTAAACAAGTCTGTGATAAATCTTATTAACCTTTCTACAAAGGATACGTTTAGATACAGATATATACAATTTTTGTTGAAAAAAAGATATTGGCAAAAAAATATATTTGATGAAATTAATTTGGCTCTTTATTGTTCTTAATTTCTAATCTTCTTAATCGATGGATATGTTTGGGTTGCCAACACTAATAAAAAGTGCCACAAATCAAAAATCTTGAAAACAATTTATATTAAATTTAATAGAAATAACTTTTCTCATAAACTTTCTTAAAGAAAAGATATGAAATGCCGAAAACGTAAATGTATTATTAGACCGATTTGACTGATTTCGAAGATAATATTTCCTATATCTGCAACCAACCTTATTCTGGAAATCAAATTACATTTGAAACTTGGATAGACTTTGAAAATACAAAGAATTAGAATAATGTTTTGAAAAATTATCTCAAACTAAATGGATGTACTGAAATGATAATTGGATTTTTTGATTGTAAATACAATTAAATTCTCTGTATTTGTATTATGTATTATGTATATTTATTTTTGTAACAGCAACACTTCTATATTTGTTTACATAGATTAAAAATGTCTGTTATATTTAAAAAAAACTTATAGAAAAAATAAATTTAAAATAAAGATTTGATTTAGAAATTACAAACATAATGCCTCTATTCCATTTCTATTTTTGTATTTGTTTTGTTTTGTATTTTGTCAATTTGTATTTTAGGAAATTCCAATTGTATATAAGAATTTTTAAGAAATTCGTATTCCTTTTAGCAATTTTTCAACCATAAAATGTTAAACCTTCTAAACCAATGTATGTAGTTGAAGTATAAATTAGTGCTGGCAAATTCTACTACTTTCCGTTACTCAATAATATTCAATACTTTTCATTTGGGTATTCAATACTACTCGATACTTTTAACGGATTTTTTGAAATTGTAACGCATAGTTTTTATCTGCAAATTGAAGTAGTTTCTTCAAAAAATAAAAATAGATTCTCAACTATTATTGGTTTTGTATGTCTTTTATTATTAAATCAAAAATAAATGTAAAGCTAACTTTTAGTTGAACGTTAACAACAACTTAAGAAATAATAGACAGCTTTATTTCGGCGGTTGGTTTAATTTTGTAACTTACAGATTGTTGCCTTTTTATACAGTGGTGTATTTTTATGCACTATTTTACCCACTCAACTTGATTAAAAATACAACGCAGAAAGTATCGAGTAACTCCTTTTGAGTATTGAGTATCCAAAGAAAAGGGCAAATACTCGATACTCGGTACCCATTACTCAATACTTTGCGAGCACTAGTATGAATTTGTATAAATTTCTTAATTTTTTTTTATATAAATCCAACCAGGAAAACATTTTAGATGGACCATGTGTGCGTATAAGTAATGTAAATAAATTATATAAAGTGTATTCAAGAATATTCATTAGGATAGTTTTTATACCCTACTCCACCATAGCAGGAATAGTTGCTCGCACTTGTTGTTTGGATAACGTCACCTATTGATATTTTATAGGTATAAATGAAGATATTGGTAAAAAGTTCAACGAAAATAACTCTTTCATATAAATAGTGATATCTCTCTGATAAGAACCACATTAGACAGGAATATAAGTACATCTGTTGAAAATTTTTTAAATATTAAATATGTGTTTAAAATACTTGTATGAGAAATACAAAATCATTAAAAAGTATCATTGAATTATATTTGCAAATTGGTTTTGTCAATAAGGAATTCTTAGTATATGAACTTATAACTGACTTTAATGACCACCTTAAAAAAAAAGTAAGGTGTGAGTGTGAGTGAGAGAGACTAGATGAATAATCAATGTATAGGTATGTATACATATATGTGTGTGACATTTATTGTATGTGCATTGATTAATTTTTTATAAGAGATTTAAAGCAGGTGGCTGAGAAATATGGGGGTATGTAGAAATCAGATAAACACATACATATATATCTACTTGAAAATGTTTGGAACTATAGCACCTGGTAAAATAACTAATTTCCGTTTCAGTTAAATTTACAAAATTCTCCACTAATCGATATTACATATTACATATCGATACATATTATTATTGTTATATTTTTTTTTATTATTTAATTTTGGGAACCTGCAATTTGCTCTTTTAATTTAAAAATATGAGAATTCTTGTACGTTTGTAAGTATGTATGTTAAAAGTAATGAAGTTATTCTAGTATGCAAATGTTTATTAATAGGAACATATTTCGTAAAATTACATTTGCATCAAATAAGGTTGTATTAAAATATTTATTTGTAAGTAAGTATGTATGTTTATCTATATGTTCTATTACATTGATAATACAATACATACTCAGTGTTGCCAGAAAATTAATTTCAAAATATGCTAAAATTTTAAAAACTAAGTGCTAAAATGTTCTACAAAAAAAAAAACAAAATTTTTTTAATGTAACAATACAATTTTCATTTCAAAAATTACAAATATAAATTATAGTTTTTTTCTAATTTTGTTCATAACAATTGTTGACTTGTTTTAATAGATTACATTTCATGTATTAATTCAAAAATTTCCGTCTTCATTTACTTACCACACGGAAAGAAATTTAGTTGAAATATTAGTAAAAGTTATTTTTTATTTCTCCAAAAGTATTTTTTTTGGAGTAAGAAGTAAACATTTTGTTGAGAAAAATTTTTTTTTATCAAGCAAATTATGCTAAAAAAATTTAGCACAATTTTTAAAAATTTCAATGCATTTTCGAGAAACAAAATGCTAAATCTAGCACTGAAAGTGCTAAAATGGCAACACTGTACATACTAGCTTAATGTACCCTGCGTTGCTCGGGGTTTCATTATCTTTTATTACTAACCGCTGATAATTTTACATGTTAGAAATCTGTTTTACGATTTGCACTAAAACGAAATACAAATTTTCTGACAAAATAATATTGATATCGAGATTTTCAATCTCTGGCAGGTAGATGATGATAGCTTTTAAAATTATTTGACAATTAGTAAACTTACATTTAAAATTTTAATAGTCTACATTGTTTAATCTGATTTTTTAGCATCTTTTGTTCACAGTGTGTAGGATCCCAATTGCCATTAAAATTTATAAATATCATCTCTGTCATATTTGCATATTTGTTAAAACCGTCATTTAAGAGGTAATCTTTTCCACCTCTGGGTAATTCCATTTTATTTTTACCCGATCTAGATTGTTAGGAACAATTTTATTGAACTTCTAGCAATAGATTCTCTTCGTAAATGCGCATTTTATGATTACATAATGATCCAAGTTTTGCTAAAAGATATAGACTATTGACGATTCCAAGCATGGAAATGTCTATGTTCCAAATTATAATAAAATCAGTTTGGCCAATTAGCCGCGATTGCGGAATATACAAGCAAACTTGCAATTTATTTGGAAAACATAAATATATTATCACAGGCCTTAAAGGCATACATATGTATGCATACGAGTATATAATATCATATACACTATGTACAATTAACAGCGTAAGTACAAAGTAAGTCATTTCAATATTATGGTCATTTCAACAAGCTCAAAATGGTCAATTTGTGGTTTGATGGTGATTGTACATCTCAAACCGCCTCACTCACTCAGTTACTCATTCATACCACACACTCGTCTTTGATGGTGAAATATTTTACAAACAATTTACAAACCACTACATAAATTGTCCATTTAGGTATAACCATTGAAAAAGTGCCTTTAGGTTAATGTAATAAAAATTATTTATGTGTGTAACTACATACTCTACTTGTACGGTACTAAAATCGAAAAAGAGATATGCATACGTACGCATCCATGGAAATTTCAACAAGTTTTGACATTTTGCTGCTACATGCAATGTTAAAAATATTTTAATTTTACTTAGGTATTAATTTTTATTGTTAATGTCTTAGACAAAAATGTAACTTAGATTTTATTCAAAACACATTTAAATACATATATGTTACTTAAGAACTGTGCTTAGAGTTGTTTAAAATGTTTGGCCCATTTATTTAAATCTTTTACATTTGCTATTGATTTGAAATTAATATTAATAAAAAATTATAATTATAATCATTATTCTTGTCATGTGTTTTCAATTATTCATTCGTACCTTAGCTGCTTATAGGGTTGAAATAAAAAATTAATATGGATATTTGTATGAAATCCATTGGAAAATATTTCAAACCATAAGGGCGTATGAGTAATATTAATGTTGATCACTTATATAAATTATACTCAAGTATATTCTAGTTTTGTCAATAGAATAGCTTTTTTATCCTACACAGTAATAGTGAAAGACTATTATGCGTTTGTTCTGACGTTTGTAAAGCCAACCAAAAATTATACCATTCTTTTAAGGATAAATTTAAGTATATTCAGCGATTTCCACTCAACCGTCTTTGTAGATCTTGTAATTGACATTTCAAAGATAATTCGAAGACATTTACTGCCTTACATGTGTATTAGAATTGCTTTCTCCGTAATTGCCATATAAGAATTCTTTTCAAAAATCACTTTAAATGGCATAAATGTCATAAATATAATGGTATCACTTCTCTATATTTTAGAATGATCCTTTCATACGTGATAATTTTTCACTATAATTATATTATTTATAAAAAGAACACAACATAGCACAAAAAATATGATCCCAGAATGTTTATAAAGAAAAACAAAACATTTGTTTATTAAAATTTGCAATAAGCTATGTTCTTGACTTAAATGACTTAATTTTGAAAGTGAAAAAATGTGAGTGAATTAAAATTTTAAATAGAAAACTTGAACGTGTAACCCTCAAGTCAGAGAAAATTATTTATTTAACAAGACATAGAAACATAGCTGCCAGATTTGACGATTTATCGTCATTTTGATGATTTTTTGTTTCAAAAATAGCAAAGTGACGTTTTGACGAATTTTTCATTGAAAGTGACGATTTTATGAATTATTAAAATTTGTTTTATCATTTGTTTGTTTTATTAATGTTTTTGTTACCAAATTCTCTCTTTTTTTGAGACAACAACTATTTTTCTAATTTAATATTATAAATATTAAAAAGAACATGACATATTTCAAAAACAAAACTAAACGATAGCAAAGTTTTCTTAATTATTGACAATTGTTAAGTTTAAGTATAATAATTTCAAGTAGTAATCACTTATTTATCTGAAAACATAAAAAGCAATTTTAAATGCTGACTTCCATGAACTAAAAGAAACAATTTCCGAATTTCAACGGGCAAATTTTACACAGACTTTTCATATTTTAACAAAACGTCGAAAGAATATTCACCCAAATAAATTTAAATGACAAAAATACAGATTTCGTTGAAAATAAGTACCTATGGATGAATAGAATTCTTTATTCAAAATGTTATTTAAACCTTAATAAACTAAATTGTTTAACCTAATACCGTCAAGTGTATACGTCTTTTGTTCTCTTTTCCCTTCTCATCCAAAAATACTTGCCTTGACGAGTCAGAATTGAAAAGTGTGAAAGCGGACTAAGATATTAAAAAAATATTACACAAGTTGTGTTTAACATTATATTTCTTGTGATTTCTTATTTAAAAAGTTAAAATTTATGTATTTTGATGTATATTGTACAAGAGACTATTAAACTTGAATTTTTATGTTTTCGTTTAAATATAAATTTCAAAATACTATTAGAAATAATAGCTTTTTATTTGTCCGATTTTTTCTGACGATTTTTAAAATTCGAAATGACGATTTTTTTTTCTTTTTTTCCGGAATTCATGTGGCTGCCCTGGTACATTTAAATAAATAAAGACTCGTTATGTTTTCTTCGCTTTATGTCAAGGAAATGAACCCCCGTTTTTAAAAGAAAAAAAAAAAAACGTAACAATATTGAATATCTGTAACCTTTCGCAACTATTCATCGTAAATAAAACAAGTAAGAGTTTATATTCGGCTGTGCCGAAACTTATATACCCATCAACAAATCTTCTATTATAGGGAGAGCTTCATAAAATCTTGAACCGTAATTTATATTTAATTTAGGTTTCTTTTAGTAGAATTTCATCTTAATAACGATATTAATAAGAATTTTATGCATATTCCAGTTATAATCAAGAATTTACACTTTGTTTATATTTTTGCAGCATGTAACATATACATCGTGATTTATTTTAACACACAATAAATTAAGTTCCAAAAACTGATTTTGGCATTTCCGGAAGTAAACTGATTTTTATAAAAGATTTATACGAATTTAAATGGTTTTCGGAAGTGATCTTCGTATGGGGCTATGCCAAAATATGGACCGATGCAAAAAAATATCGTTTTGAGATTTCACTTTGTATGAAAATAACATTTGTATGCTGGCTATGAGAAATCAAGGACCGATTGCTACTATTTTCAACAGGTATTGTCCTTCTGCGAGTATAAGAAAAAAATTTTACGATATAAATAATATCAAGGTAGTCTAAAACTTTGATCTATAACTAAGATTCTACTAGATTGGTAAAAATTTCATTGTTCTATTTCTTTTTTCGATGCTCTGTCGTGCCTTTAACAGACGGACAGACGGACGGATATGGCTAGATTGTCTCAGCATCTTATAAGGACCCAGAATATGTAGACTTTTTATTCTACGACCTTTACTTCGATGTGCTACAAACGGAACGACAAACGTAATATATCCCCCATTTTTTTGGTGTAACGGTATTTAATTCTCTAATTTGTACTTGCAGACTGACAGTTTTGATATTAATTAAAATCACTTTTTGAACTTTTTGATTCGTTAAACACTTACTATAGTGAGTAAAAATATTTAATAATTTTCAGAACTCTAAAATTTAATAAATTGTATTAACTAATAAATTTATCATTGTTGTGAAATTACAAGTTGTAAACTTTGCATTTTATGTTGGAACCTCCATCTTCATATTTTGTTTTTTAGAATTCACTTTTCCTTTATTTTGCTGTCAGTATTATTTATTATTTTTTTTTAGTTTTTTTTCTTATCCATTCAATTTCCATAAGCTTGAATGTTTTATTAGTTTGTCATCAGTAAAATACCAAGTCTGTTGTCAATAAATTATAAACAATTTGCAATTCGATTATTTAACTCATGCTAAAATCTAACGTTCTCCTTCGTTTTCAAGTAACAAAAGAAAAATCGAAAAGAACTTTTCAAAAAGTAGCTTTTATTACAATTCTTCAAAACGAACAAAAAAAAATAACTTAATAACCTTTTCTGGCATTACTAGAAAGAAAAGAAAAAGAAAAAAGAACCACGTAAAAACTGTATAAAAAATGCTGAAAGAAATTTCAAATTCATAATAAAAGTTTTTTTTTTTTGGTTTAAGAACAAATAATAGTTAAAATAACTTTTAGAGAGCTTTATTTAAGTTAACGAAGATACGCATTTAGAGAAAATTTATTAAATATGAAAATCAAGTATGTATGTATATGGATTTATGTATATATAACGGATTTGGGGGAAAAATATAAAACTACATTGTGGGCAGTAGTCCTGTCCTTAGAAAATAGATTTGCTTGGGATGGTTATAATTTAACTGACGCAACATTTGAGGTCGGGCGGATAAAAGTTGTACATTTTTTGCCAGATGATAAGACTAATTTCTATATAGAAATTTCTTTAAGAAACTGAAAACGTATAATTGTTTTTACAAGTTCACGACTTTGTTAAATTTCCGGCACGGATTCTATCAGCTAGGTTTACATACTAAGACCAACCCAAAGCATGTCTATTTTTAATGCCATCTCTAAAGGTACGGTCACATTTGGCAAATATTTACTGCAAAAAGCGTAACCACTTGCACAAATTTGTTTGACGTTGTTTACTCTTACAAGAGTTTTGCAAGATCAAACAGCATCAAATAAATTAAAACTAAATATTTGTTGTGATTTGGCCTAAATAAGAAAAGGGTTTTTAAATAAATAGACAAGTTCAAATCTATGTTATTTAGATGTTATATCTTTTCCGGCAAATGACCGTACCTTAAGTATTTTGTACCGGGTATAAATTTAAGGTCTATTCAAATATACATAAATAATTGTTTTAAGTAAGCGCTATTTGAGAGCTACTTGTAACCAGTTTAAGTATGATAAAGTTGTTTCCAGAAGAGGATCTTATATGGTAACAAAGACTAACTATGGATCGATCAAAATTAGATGAAATGACATTTGTATTTATGAAATTTATTTTTGTTGAACATTACTCGGATTGACCAATCTGCACACAATTTATAGGTGTGATTAGCATTTATGTATAACTTAATTGTGGAAAATTTGTATATTAAACAAATATTTGTGACCGATAAAGTCCTATTTCGGGAGGATAATTACAAAATTCATCACATTCCAGTCGAATGGATGTTGCTTGCATATATTTTAAAAGAACAGTCGAATTGTCTAGAAATTTTCCAATGATTAGTTTTTTCCATGATAGATTTTTTAAAAACTACATACATACGTCATTATTATTAGAATTTAAAAGGAACGTAATAGAGAAACAATTTCCTACAATTTGAGTTATCCTAATACTCATACATATGTACATATACATATGTATATGTACATCGCGTGCTTTACGTTATGTGTGTGACTGTATCTACCTCAATGTATAAACTGGACGCTGACCTGTATAAATATTTACGATAATAGTAGAACAAATCCTTTCGAAGTAAATATGAGTATGAGTGCGTGCACGTTTTATCGATCCATACAAATTTAAATATGAATAAATTAACTCATGTCAGTTTTTATATATACATATACAAGTAGAAACTTTAAAACCTGTGTAGAAGTTGGTAAAGTTGTTAACACAGTTTAACATACATGAGTTAGCTAGAAATAATAGAAATTAAGTATTTGAAAGATTCCCAAGTGAAATAAAGGAGAAATGTGGAAATTGGAATATTGGACTTGTATTAGCCCATATCGTACCAGAGAATTTTTTTGTTAATAAATTTATAAAAGTTGGTAGTTTTAAGGTATTTTGGGACCAGAAACCACGAATTTGAACTCAAATATTTTTGTAGATTTTCTGTTTCTGAGAAAAATGGTGTTCGATTAATCGAACACTGGGCACTATTTGGCATAATTCTTTTATTGTTCCAATATATTGTGAATAACGAAAAATTACTTTTTGCACTAATTAAAACCAATTTATTTAATTCGTTAAAGAAAAATGGGAAACTTCATTTATTTAAATTATAAATATGTATTATTTTTCTTCATGATATGCTTCAAAACAATGTGTATGAAACGCAAAATTGCACTTTTTCCATAAAAAAAAACACTTTTTGTTTGGCTCTATTTTAATAATAAGATGCTTACTATTACCTATAGGAAGACTATTTGTTGAAAGCCTTGGTGAGTCAGCAACATTGTCATTGTCATTAAAAAATATGTCAGGTCTACACAAAAATCTTTTCCGATTTAATTTTTCGGTTTTGTCGACGACGAAGAAAACAGTCAAGTTTCCAAGCATTTGCCAACGAAGAATTTAAAGTAGCGATTTATAAATGCCAGTACCAATTCTTTGCTCAATTTGCAACAGTACGTTGTCATGCAAATCCACTCCTCCCATTCCTTTGTTGTAGTTCTTAAATAGCTGGGGTTGGTTATAAATAACAACACGACCGTGTTCATGCCATCATTTTTTTCTTTTGCTTTTTCTGAAACTGAAAACCATGATCGCCTGTCTTCAAAAATTTTCCGGTTTTCAGTTCAGCTTCTCCGATTCTATTTGCTCGCACAGTACATGAGGTAAAAGTTTTCAAAATGCATTTTCCTTTTTTTTATTTTTTACCCTAAATACAAAACCGTCACAACTCAAAATACTAACATTTTCAGGAGAGACAAAAAAGTTCATCGTGCACAAGCAACACACTTAATATAAAAATAGACATAAGTGTATTTTTCCAGTTAAAGAAGATAGTGATGTGAAAGAAATTTTTGCAATAGTTAGAGATGTGCACTCAGAATTAATTTATGGAAAAAGTCTGTTTTGGAAAATTTTGAGTTGTGCCCCTTTTGTATTTATGGTGCGATATAGCTTTAACTTAAAAAAAAGGCTAAAATTCATGGTTTAGGTACGATCTTTAATTTTTATATTTGTAGGTAAGCTCCTCCTAACGAAAGTTGTTATTCTTTCCTAAAAAGAGAAAAAAATATTTAAATACGCTTAAAATTTACTGTTCGAAAAATCGAACATCGGGACGATATGGGTTAAAATCAGTTCATGGTTTGAATTTATAAAGCCCGACTATAATAGTGACAGCCCACACATATTATAATTACATATAGATGGAAGAAAATATTGGATCAATAATATTAATTTTTTATATTATATCTAGAATCAATTATGTACTAAATAATATTTTGTAATGTGATTATAATTGATAGCTGAAAAATATTAGTAAAGGACATTAACTCGATACTCACACTTAAAATATGTTGATTAGCTTTTAGGTCAGAAATCGAAGATATAAATCAGTTTATAATTTTAGTGTGCATAAATTTATATATGACATCAAATATTGAAAATAACTTGGATATTTTCCATTCGAAATTCATGTTTAGTATCGTGTTAGAAAGACAGAAAATACTATTTATTTTAAATGTTTAAAACACATTATTTAAATAGCTACATTATAGATCGAAACAAGTGAATTTGTTAACCCAATTTCATCCGATTGGCATCCAAAGCAAATCTATTTTTTAAGGGCAAGTCTAATGTACAAATATAAATATGTACGTTGTGATAAGATGTTAACCTGTATCATAATAGTTCGTGGTTAAAATGGGGACTTTGTTTGAAAGTTTTGTTTGTTGCATTTTAGTTGTTTCAATCATGCTGTTTTATATGTTTTTAGCTTTTTGTTTCTTGTTTATTTTCATGCTTATTGTTGCTTAACTGAAAACTTTTTATATCACATGAATAAATAAGAAACGAAATAGAAATAAAAACTGTGTTGTATTTAGTGGTGATGGTGGTAGGGTTTGAAGAAGTTCCAAGTCCTAATTACTGTTCTATTTTTAGCTATCTCATACACGTACCTACATATGTATGTACGTATATACATATGTATGTATTTATGTACATGTATATATATAAATACGCTTGAATGTAGATTTTACATATTTATTGCATGTTGCTGTTATTGTTTTATTATATTCTAATGCTGATTTTGTTTTCTTTAGTTTCTACAACACGATTTAATTAAACCTGTAGGGTAAAAATGTACACTCTCAAACAAACAAGCAAACAATACATTTAAGGGGACATTTGTACGATATATACATATTTAGAAGTATAGAAGTTGTTGGAGCTAAACTAGGCTAATAAAATTTACAGTTCAACTGGGAATGCAAAGAACAACAGAACAAAGATGTCCTTATTATTCACTAGTACTCGTGCAAATGAATTTCTCTTTCTCCTTGTGTCATTATACATTGTTGTTATTTTTGGTATTGTTGTTTTAGTGCTTTCTTTTTCTTGGCTTCGAGTCGTGAGGTAGCAGCAGCTCATGACAAATTAACTGTGCCAACTAATGTGGCAAATGTGACAAGTGTTTTCTTATGTACATACATATATTCTTGTTTCCATTCATACTAACTCTGCCCTATACCTCTTGGTTTCTTTTCCTTTTGCAGCTGAGTATGGGAATTTATTAAGGTGATGGTTGTGGTATTAACATGCATTTGTCCTACTAGGTGGGTTAAAATAAAACATACACACAAATAAAACGTACACTTTAATTACGATGAGAATGGTAATTTTAGTTCTAAACTCGTTCACATTTATTAAATGGTGCATTTTGTTTAACTTAAGCCCATCACTGGAAAATATGAGGCTAGAAAATTGCTGAGTTACAACATTAATTCCCAAGTAATTTCTTCGTCCAGTGGTGTTACATGTGACACCTTTGAAGCTAACAACGTGTATTAGAAGCATTGCGTATAATCTAATACTATAATTGTTGTCAAATCCTAATGGGCTCAGGTTTATTTATAACATTACTTAAACACATTAGTACTATAAGTTTATAATATAAACTTTGTATCAACAAATACCTTATACTGCAGTATACTTGGTGAAGCTGAATAACAATTAAACAAGTAAGAACAATACCAACTATTTAATATCCTACACCGAACATATGTATGAGCAAAAAACTGTTTTTATAATACCACAAATGGTGAATGAGAGAATATATAAGTTTTTAACATTGAGAAATATTCATCTGATACCCAACAAAGTATATTATTGATCTTTACGAAATTCCAAGTCGAGCCATGTCCGTCTGTCCGTCTCACGTTCAAAATACGTAACCAAAATCAGCAAAGTTAAAAAAGACCTGTTTATAATTTTCCTCTGCAGTTTGGAATTGAAAATCAGCAATCAGCGGCATGGTAGAACAAGAGTTATGGACCAAAATATATAACAACCTCATTAAAATATGATATTTTTCACCAGTTTTTTTTTTCTATTTGGTTTAAATATATTTCTCATAGTACCATGCAATTTTGTACATGTTATACTCAAACTGTGATGAAAATAGGATTTCTCATAGGCCCCATACAAATTTCTTCCCCAATTATGGTTCAATGGTATATAAATGCATATTAAATTGCAATATCAAGACAAAATTCAGCAAAAATAAGTTGCATGTAAAAGGAAATTTAAAATTACATTTTTTTTAGTTCGGTCCATGTTTCACTATAGACCCCATATAAAGTCCTTTTCCAAAATTCACTTAAATACGTGTAAATCTGTTGTGAATTTCTTACCAGTTTAAAATTCGACACAAATAATTTTTATAGATATATAAATTGTTGTAGTAAATTTTATGATAGTCGGCCCATAATAAGTCATAACTCCCATATAAGTATCGCTACCGACTCTAAACTTTACATAGATTAAGATTTTGGTAATTATTAAAGCTTTAGGTCTTTTTTATAAAATATTTAAATTTTTATTTCAATATTTCGCTACTCTTTGAGTAGTTTCTTAAGGATAAAAATGTTTTTATATATATTATTTTCATATAAAAACATTTTTTATCCTGAATTCCTAACTTTACGTAGATCGATCCATAATTGGTCAGATGCCATATAAAGACCATTTCCGAAAAACAATTAAACCCACAAAAATTTTAAATGTATGTACATATATTGATATTGAACCCACTTTTATACCAATCAGAAATTTTAATCCATAACTCGTACAAATATCGGCTGTACGGCAATTATGCTACTGGATTTTACAGCTGTCTTTCCATAATTGACAATTACTTCAAAATTAAGTCCACTCCTGACTGTAACAACCAACTATAAAACTCTTGTAAATATATTTCTTGATATGGAATTTAACCAAAAATAAACCTCAAATACATAGAAATCACATTGCTGGTTACTTGATTTTAATTATATTAGTCCATAATCTATGTCCGTTTCTACTAAGCCACCCATATATGTATATCTTGTAAATAAAGTTACTGAGATCAAATTCAACCAAAAGAAACCTTTCCTTATAATCTTACCCTCTTTTATACCCAGTTTCTTAACTTGTGCTGAATATGGAAAAATGTTTTTTTTTTAATTTTATATATTGTTAAATTACACTCAAGATTGAAGATTGACAAACTCTATAAGTAATGGTAAGAATTGGTAATTACACCAAAATCAGATAAAATTTCAAAGCATTTGAAAAATATTATGTATGAATAAGGATATTCTAGTCCTATAACCATTCCGGTTTTTGTAATTCTCATTATATTTAGGTTGAGAGAATGGGGGCTAGACCGATCGTCATAAAATGTATGTGACATAATTTGTGTATTAATAAAATTTATTTTGTACGTTGAAGTGATTTTCGAAAGTGGGCCTTATAAGGCAGGTCTATAATATATAAAAAGATAATTAAAAATTCTAAAATCCCATAAAAATTTGTTGGTGTCAGACATTTATGAACGTCAAAGTCCTATTTAGAGAGGATATTTGTATGCGGCAAGTGTAATAATGATTTCAACCAATTTTAACTAATTCTGAGTATATTGGTATACTCAGACTACAGATTAATATTTTTGGCCTTTACAAACATCAGAACAAACTACTCTGCCCATTATTCTGGTATAGGGTATAAAATCGCTGTTGGGAATTGCATTTTTTATTTTACTTTTTTTGTGGCTCTATTTATAACTTCTGTTTAATATTTTAACAATTATTTAATTTTTGACATCGATGTGTATTCGCTGTTTAAATTAAAGCAGACGGATGGTGTGAATTGTGATTGTCACTGCTAAAATTTTGTGAAAACTTTTAATTTCTCGGAAAAATAATAAGAACTATATTTATATATTTTTGGACTAAAGGCAATTGAAAACTTAAGCGGAAATACATAGAATAATGGGTTTTACAGTTAGTTGTTCTATTTTCCTGTTGAAAAAAAATTCAACAATGTCTTTGAGCATGTTACCATTTTGCATACAATTTAAAATATTTATATCCATTAAAGAGATTAAATAAAGTTTATTAGCATATATTCACCATAAGATTCACAGTAAAAATAACCAAAGTTATTTCTTCGTTGCATCATTGAAAATTAAGAAGCCTTTCTTATTATATTTTCAAACACTGTAAATACAAATGCACTTAACAATGAGAAATGTTAATAAAATACTAGCATATAATGTAAATACAATAAAGCCTTTATATCGTTTGCCCTAAAATCAAGTTTATTTTTTTCTTAATTATTTATTTATGCTCACTAGACAATCATCCTCATCCCAGCAAACATCTAAGTATGATATTTAACTTATTTCTGTAATGAAAATAACACGCAATGTTATCAGTTTTGTATTTAAGTTATAAAAATAGAAAAATATGTACTAGAATTTTTCCAAAGACCCAATAAAGTTGCCAGTTTTAAAGAAAAAACTATTAATAAATGCACAATATTTATAATTAATAATGTAACTTTTTTAAGATACAGCTGAAAATTGCGTTCCATTAGGATCTAAAATTGAATTATTTACTGTTTGATTTTCAGTTCTTAAATTTAAATTTTTCTGCTGAAAATAGTTCTAAAAGAAAAACCAAAAAATAATTAGATTAAATTTGGATTATGATGAACCCGATCTACCCAATATGCACGGAATCTATAGACCGATGTACAATTTTAGGATTAAGCTCAATAATAATAAACAATAATATGTATTAATCGTTATCATTTGGTAATTTTCATTTAAACTTAATATTAATAATATAATATTAATATTAATATTAATATTAATATTAATATTAATATTAATATTAATATTAATATTAATATTAATATTAATATTAATATTAATATTAATATTAATATTAATATTAATATTAATATTAATCACTAAATCACTGATATTATTATTAATATTAATATTAATATTTCTATGCTAGGCGCAGTACATTAGTTTCACAATTAATTCTAGAACGCAAAATTATAGCTAATACTCGTTCCAAATTGACGTTGAGACCAATGATTACTGCTTCGAATTGTCACCTTCAGAACATGTTTAAAAGTTACCACGATTGAAATTATCACTCTTGCAACTAGATTCGGTTTAGCTTTGTATAGTAAAAACACTCTAAAAATAGTTCTTTTATCAGTGATTTAGTGAAATATACCTCTAAAAAATTAAACATTTAACCCATGTTATATAACAAAATTTTGGCTGTGAAGATTACATTTCATAGTTAAATGCAGTTTATAAATATAGTAACTTAGTTATACATATAACTAATAGTACGTACTTTTGACCAATGGATTTGTCAACCCGTATCTATTTTCAAATGCTGCAGAACTGTTTGCTGGGTAAATCAGATTCTGTTTGTGTAAGAGGATGTTCATATGGATCGCTGGCTATAGCAGCTATTTTAGAGCAGTACCAATACTGAAAAGCAAGGCGACTTCATTTATTTCTGAGAATTAAATTTAATTTTCTTATTTATTTATCCATTTATTTATTTACTGATATTCTATTTGGTAAATATAACAAATATAGCGGAAAATATTAGTGATTCTGGAGGCTGTAAAACAATTACCAGGAGTATACAAATAATAGAACAAGAAGGAAATTTAACTAATGATGATTTGCTACATATTTCGAATATTTAGTAACAATACCAGAGTAGCTGCAACAGCAAATGAGAGAACACGTAACTTATTGCTGTCTGTGCTTAAGGCTGGAATGATTTATAGTATGCTGGTAACTTGGTTTGGTTCAGTTTGGCTGCTTGTTGTTTCAAAGTTTGTTTGGTAAAATAAACTATGTTGACCCAGAAAGAAAACATTTTGAAATTTCTACTAAATTTGTATACTAAACCATAAAATGCTACAACATTTTAGCCCTTCTTGATTCTTTGTATTTCATAATTAATACGTAAAGTTGAGCTTAGTTTAGTTTTATTCAGTTGGTGTTTGAATTGGTAAATTAAAGGGACATACAAAAAAGCAACAGCAACAGTGACAAAAGCAGCAATACCACCATCAACATAATAACACAACTAACCCATCAACCTTCGTACTATTTTTAGAGAAAGATTTGCACTCGAAAATTTAATATACATACTTACATTCGTACATATAGTATCAGAACATTGTATGTGCAACACAATAGTTGTTGCAAATGCCAAAACCAAAGTCAAATTGCAACAAATATAGTCGTCATTAAATCTGAGCTAAACAAAAAATAAACAACAAAGACAAATTTATGTGGAAATATGTATTAAATGTGGGCAACAAATAGAAATAGCCATTGGCAATATAAAGGATTCAAATCACTCTTCTCGTGCAATAAAACAACACAATTAATTCACTTAACTACAAGTGGTAAAATGACAAAATAGTTTAGTTGACACAATTATTACTATTATTAATTTTTTTTAAAGAGCATTTTTATAAAACAGGAAGAAACAAAATCTAGTGTCTCATAAATTAAAGTAAATTGAAATTAGTTAAGCAAAAAATACTAGAAAATCAAACCAAATGCTACTGTTGGAATAACAAACACAGAAAGAAACAAAAGATAAATGCAATGCAATCAAATCAAATGAAAATGTAATAAATTTTATTTCAGGACTTTTGGTGAAAATTTTCTAAAAAGATTTGAAGCAAGTTTTAAAGCAAAGAGGGCAGCTCTACTGAGTATGGAGTATATAACAACAACTACTTCTGAATTTTATTTATTTATACAATACACAAATGTGTGTACGTACCCTGCAGGAAATGTCAATAGTGAAACTGTGACTTAGTATACCCCAGACAATGCTAATTACTGTATACATTTAACATGTGCGTGTCATTGAAAATCCACTACTGACATAGTTACTATTGACAAGGTAGTTCTTTTGGGACCACATTGTCTACATTTGGTATTTCCCTGAAATAGAAAATAAAAATGTATTTTTGCTAATTTTTGGAGTTTTATTAAAAAAAAAAAAAAAATAAAATACTAAAAAATATCTAAAAATAAATTCGAAAACACCCAAGTCTTTGGCGGGAATCGAACCCGTAAACCTCTGAGGCACACTATCGCCTAGTCTATCGGGACTCATACAATACATAAAGTGCAATGTATACTTACGAGTATTTATAGAAAAATTGGATGGTATGACTCAATGTGTTAAGGTCATATATAATTGCTGATTACTCGAATTGTACTCATACAAGTATACACATTTTTATATTTATAATAGTACATACATACATGCAATAGTTGAGATCTTTATTTTGCGCACAAGCTTTACATGGACAGCCAGAGAGCCGGACGAAGATCGTTAAATCGATTCAGGAAGTGATTGGAATAAAATTTTCTTTCAGTCAGTCCATTATTTCATCTAGTCCCCATACAAATGTCTTCTCGAAGTATCAGTCATAAATGTCTGCTTTATAAACGTATCCAAAAAATGTCACCATAAATAAGTTAGCTTAATTGATTAGCGCATTTGATCATTAATCGGTTCGATTCCCAGCCCCTGCCACTCAAAACAACATCAGTTTCTAATAATTATTAGTTTTTCTATGCTATCATAACTAATATTTATCACAGCGCCCTCTTTTGGTGGCATAGAATTTAAAAAACACTACCGAAGGAAAATAATTAAAATAATGGCTATAAATCAAGATTTGATCAATGCGCCTACTCACCACCAGAGGCGCTGAAATACTGTACTATTAATAAACATAACGCGCACCTATTCTTATTCTACTTATCTTTTTCCAAAGAAAGTAACACAATTAATTAATTAATATATAGGCATATTAATTGCCTACAAATTTTGTGCAGATCGGTCCATAGTTGATCACAACTCCCATATAAGGCCCACTTCCAAACATCACTTTCACTACTAAAAATCTCTTAAAAATCTTTGTATCCAAATAAAATTCCTCACAGATAGGTTTAATATATTCACAAACCATGTCTCCTAATTTAAAAATGGTCGGTTCATAATTAGTCAAAGCTGCAATACTCTCTTTTGAAAATCATGGATAATATAATATTACGAAAATCACCTGGAATTGATTCAGTTACACCTACTATGATAAAAACCTACCTACTGTGGCAATAATTGTGTTGTCTATAATATTTAATGCGATCTTTAAACATGGATTTTCCGACAAATTGGAAAACTTCTCAGATAATAATGATACCAAAGCCAGATAAAGACTTGGCCGTACCATCCTCTTATAGACCAATAAGCTTAATTCCTTGCTTATCGTGCTATTCGAAAAGTGTTTGAAAAGAAAATCATACCATTTTTAAATGAGAAAAATAAAATCTCAGTTCATCAATTTGGTTTCCGGGAACGCCACGGAACAATTGAACAAGAAAAATTGAATTAAAGAAATATTGTTCAGCAATATTTTTAGATGTCGCTCAAGCCTTTGATAAAGTATGGCACAAAGGATTGGTATATAAAATGAAATGTTTGCTATCACCATGTACCCATAAACTATTGGAATCTTATGTATTGGACCGCTTATTTACAGTTAAGCACAACGATTACGTGACAAGAGAATATAAGATTGGAACAGGAGTACCACAAGGAAGTGTTCTTGGACCTACCCTGTATCTTATTTACACCTCTGATTTGCCGACGAACGATATATTAACTATTTCTACATTTGCTGATGACACCGCAATTATTAGCTCGCATGAAAATCCATATATAGCATCTAGTGTACTAGATAGCTATCTAAGATGTGTGGAACCATGGTTAAACAAATGGAGAATACGAGTAAATGAGTTAAAAAGCAAACATGTTACGTTCACATTGAGGAGGGGATGATGTCCACCTCTCACACTTAATAATGTAAATATACCTCAGTCCGATTATGTTACATACCTTGGTATTCATTTAGATAGAAGACTTACTTGGCGTCGTCATATAGAAACCAAGAGAATTCACATAAATTTAAAAGCATCTAGTCTTCACTGGTTAATCAGTGGCCAATCTAAGCTAAGCCTGGACTATAAAGTCACCCTGTATAAAACCATTTTAAAACCAATTTGGACATATGGAATCCAATTGTGGGGAACTGCTAGTAATACAAGTATTGAACTATACAGAGGGCTCAATCAAAAATTCTTAGGACCATGACGGGCGCACCATGGTGCATAAGGAGTGAAAACATCCACAGAGATCTAGAAGTACCATTGGTAAAGGATGAATTCAGAAGGGTCCGCGAGAACTACCTCAAAAAGCTACAAATCCACCCGAATCCGCTTCCTAGAATTCTAGCTCAGAGCCAGACGCAGTCTAGGCTTCGTAGAGCTTATCAGCCAATCACGAATTAATTTTGAGTTAGAGAGTAATCAGATTTAATTTTAGTTGTAAGATTTGAATACTTATTGTTAGGCCTAAGGAAATAAGGCAGATTCAATAACTAATAAAAAAAATATAAAAAAAATTATATCGAGATAAAGGACTGCCGAAAAACACATTAATCTAAATAAAGATCTTATAAATATTTATATTGAACCGACGTTTTATACAAATCTATTGAATTTTGTGAAGAGTAGTCTATAAGTGGCTGTAGCTCTCACATTGGATCCACTTCCGAGCATGACGATATAAGTATAATGACATAATAATCCATATAAATTTCTTTATCGTTAAAAAATGTAACACAAAAATGTATCTAGTATGCATAAATCAAACTACTGGATGATACACAATTATAAATAGCAGACAATCGTTGACAGTATTATTTTGGTGTTTGGTATATTAGATTCGGAATATAATGATCTTACTTGTTGGGTTTAAGAAGACGAACTAAAACCTAGACGTTTTTGACACAGTTTCTACTTGAATTACGATAAATATTTATATATGCCATCTACTTTTCAACATTTGTTTTCAGGAAATTTACCTACCATCGTATAATAAAAAGGTATATCAAAATCATAACTGAAATAAATACGCGTCGTTTGACCTACACCATGATAATGTTGTAGGCATAATATCGTTTATATGCTTTCGAAATTTAAATATATTATTTTGAAGAAAAAACAAATATTACATACGTATTTAAAGCCAAATATCCGAATTTACATTTACAAGAGCAACACTTCTATGTTATAACTGACAAATCTGTTTAAAATATTTTCAAAAAGTTGGACTTATTCTTTACAAATTAATATAATTATAATTATAATTAATATAATTATATATAATTTGTCAATCATTCTGCAGTAAAAATTATACAATCATTATGTTAGCTTGAAAATTAGACTTCAAATCAATGTAAAATTAGATGACTTTTATAGATTTTATTTACCTTGTATAAAACGAATATTCCAGAATTCCGATGTTACGAATGTTCTTATTCGAAATCGCTTCTTTATATTTATTAAAATTTGACCATTCTAAAACGAAATTCAAGTGAAAAGAGAAAAAATAATTAAATGGTCAAGTATTTTAAAACTAATAAAACTATAAATGGCTTAAAAAGGATTAATTATAATTTTATCTTTTTAATTTTATTACAAAGTAAGTTGGAATATGAGACAGAGAAATTAGTTGTTAAAATATTCTGTAAATAATTATTTATATCTCACCAAAAAATAAAGTTACTCATATAATGCATGTATATTTTTATTAGAATTCGTTTAAAAATTGAATCTAAGTTTTTAAAACCGGATACCGCTTAACCGGTTTCGAATATTTTGTACTTTACACCGGTTTTTACAATTTATAACTTATTTAAATTTTTTGATAAAAAAATCAAATTTTTCTACGTGTTTTTGTACTTTTTTTTTGTCTGCTTTTATGCATTTCGAGACAATTTTCTTATTTTGGTATCGAAAATATCACGCTAATTAAAATACTTTTGATACATTTGACTATTGTGTAGTAGTTCTAAATAAAGATCTTTGACGTACAGCTTAATTAGTAATTAAAAAAAATGTTTAAATTAATATTCGCATGACTTACATCAATTTTTCAAATAACCTGAAAATTGTTGTTCTAAAAAGTTGGTTTTTTAAATACTCTAGTATATACAATATATATAAATTTATATTATTATTGAGGTTTTTTTGTTTTTCCTCACTGGCTATTTTTGATCAACAATTTCTACCTAAAACAAAAATCAATCAAATCAAATTCTATTCTATTCTATTATAGCGTGTTTAGATATGAAACTTTATTGAGTCAATATTCGGTTAATTGACAATATTATTTTAAGTGTTCAGGCATACGCAATTTTCAGCTTGCTCAATAATCATTTGAGAGTTGGAAAACAATACAAAAAATACTCTAAATGATTGTTGTGTTTCTATGTAAACAAACTTACCTTCACATTGACTTTTCAATGATTTCTTTTGTTTTCTTTTGTTGGCATTTACCATTTTATAGAATTTTATTCACTAAACACAGTTGTGAAGAGTGTTGTATTCGAAATCTTACTCAATATTATAACAATTTCGTACTTATTGCGCAATAATTAATTGAGATTTTTTATGAAATATTGAGCTCAATAATGGCGTTAATTGCGAATATCGCAATTAAGGTGCATATCTGAACACGCTATTAGTTGCAATTTATTCATGTATATTATTCAACCTTAAGTACTTAAGGTTATAAGAATTAAAAGTATAAATATATTTGAGAAATCAGCTCTACGAGGATTACATTTCATTTATCGAGGATCAAGTGCACTTGTTAAATTTAAATCAATTTTACATATGTACTTCTATTATTTACTATTTAATGTGCCTATATCTACAATACATATGTACACACACATGTATGACTGCTCATTGTCAGTCACGTCATATTTAACATTTAAATTAATTATTTGACTTGTATCAACTACGTTTTTAAATATTCAATTTAAAAATAATTTCCCCTCTCCGTCATTTCCCTTCCCTGTTCCTGTAGTTAGTGGGTAATTGTGGAAAACTGAGATTTTGCATTTTTACAGTGTAAATTGTTTCATCACATGCAAAATTCTTTTAACAACAAATTAAAGAGAAATGCCTGTAAAATGAAACAGTCAAAACCATCGATTATTTAAACTTCTACAATAAAATGAAAAAAAAAAATAATAATAATGAGAGAATATAACAATGTACTTGTATGACTCGTACCACCATACCAAATAGTTATTTTTTTTCTAAGAAAAAAAAAATAAAACACAAAAGCAAGGACAAGCAAGTTTATCGTACAGAAGAAACTCATTTAAAATTCTACTTCCAAAAAATAAACAAACAAAATAGAAAAAAAAAGAGATTTTCTATTTTAGTGTTGGTTTCTTTTTCTATACTTCGCCCAAACATAAAAAAGTAAAAACAAAATACAAGACAAAATAATGGAAATCAAACTTAAAGTGCTTTTTAAACCGCCATCTACATACATATGTACTTGTAAAATATTATTTTTACCTTTGAATTGAAAAAAACTCTTTAGACTCACACACACACACGAACATATGTATATAGAAATCAAAAAACACATTTAAAATAAATATAAGGTGTTTTTTTTAGATGTATAGAAATTTAAGTTGGCAGCACTTTTTTATCTGTCGGCCATTTTGTCAGCTATCGAGTGATTTATGTTTGAAGTCGCTAGTCTACGCCGATAAGTCCTAAATGATTGACGACTTGGAGGACAACATTCACGATATACGGCCACAAATAGTCATCGAAAATTGGACTTCTAAATTAGACTTTTCACTAAATTAAATTTTTTGTCATTTAAAAAAATAATTTTTGTTTTAAAAGAACACAGAACCATGATTTTCAAAATAAATTTGCACAATTTGAAAGCGTTATTCAGGCGTCAAACCAAACTTAACATCAATCACTTGACAGCTGGCAAAATGACCGCCATTGAAAAAGTGTTGCCATCTTAAAGTTTTATACATCTAAAAAAACACCCTATACATATGAACATACAAACCAGCATATTTTTAACGGGAGGTTAGTAAATAAACATAGAGTGAGTCAAAGAAGGAAACGCAAACTAAAATACAGTCTATACTAATACTAAATACAATATTGTACAATAACATAAAATGGTATTAACACAAGGACATACAACATTACCTTGTGCAAAACCACAAAAAGCAAAATAATAAAAAAAGAATAGAGAAAAACATATATACGAGTATATGCGAACAAACAAACACACGTTGTACCCATACGTGCAACTGAAAGAGTAATACAAATAAAAAATGTAACAAACTTATAATAAAAACCAAAAAACTACTAAAAGTAACGAACTCAAAATTTGAACACATACTGGTACACTTATGACGATTTTAAATGTTTTTACTTCGTGTATTTGGTAGTTTTACATCGGAGAGATTAGTGCTAGGTCCATGTTACAATGATATTATCAAATGTCTGTGGTCTGCTTTGTCAACCATTATTCGGTGGATGAAATTTAGATAATTATATGTCTGCCCTGAATCTTTTAAATAATGAGCAGCACTCTGTTGGAAGTGGAAATAAGTAGAACGTAACAATTATAAAATAAATTGCACTAAATATGCAATATTGTATGCATATAAATATCGTCTCTTTAGTCATTACCACTACACAGTACCTACAATGGCGTGGAAACAATTATTTAGTGAAAGACTTAAAAGTAATAAAACGTTTGTTAAATTTTAATTTAGTCGACTCAATTCTGACACTATTTTATATAGTTTTCTATTCATTATGTTTGACCGTTAAACATCAAGTAGAAACCCAGAGCCTACCTAACTATAAATAGTTTCTGTGGGTGTGTGAAATTATTCCTCCTAAATCCATTCCCAATTATTGAGGTAACAAAGTAAAAACAAATGATTTTTTAACTTTCAAGAATTCCCTTTAGCAAATGAAAAAAGGAAAAGCCCATGGCTTTTTATGAATGATATAAACTTAAGACTAAAAAAAGGGGCCAAACCTTAGACATAAGAACATACATATGCCTATAGTACGCTTATGGTGTTTTCTGTTCTGAAATAAAATGTTACACTTTTATTATGTACATTTTTATAATGTTTACCAGTCGAGATAATAAAAAATTTCAAAATTATGTTTTAGTTAAAATTATATCTATTAACTATTAATTAAAATATCGAGCCATTACCGCCAAAATAATGTATCCCACACCATAATCGATTGTTGTTTTTTTTTATCGAAATCGATAGTCCAACATCATTTAAAATTATTAAAATTAAATGTATTACACAAAACAATATTTACATTATAAATTTTAAAATAATGGCTTTATTCAAACTGATTTTATTTAAAACAAAACCTTCCCCTGTAAAATTTTGAGTTTGTGGGATACATTTTTTCGGCGGTTATGGCTCGATATATTTAATAACATACATATTCTAGTTGATTGAGATAATAATTTTGCAATATTGACAAAAAATCTAAGTGCTAAATCCAAATGGACTTGAGAATTGCGTACCACAATATAATACTAAGCAAAAAATTGTAAACGGTTCTTAAACAATCAATTCTCATGTATTGTACTAAAATCGCAATTTTCATAAATAGTGGGCTTAGAACGTTTGCTCCATAAGCTAAAGATATTTCTTAGCGATTTGGATATTTTAACAAAAGTAAAAATGTCAACAAAGTGAATAAAAAAGTTTCAGCAGACCAAAAGAAAAGAAAGAAAAGTACGAACTTTTTAAATAGACCACGAATAATATTGAACACATAAATGATTATTTGAACATGTTGAAATAAATATTTGAAACCCAAATTAAAATTTAACCAATGAAACGCAATCGTTATTTTCGACTTTTGTCTTGTCTACTTATTAGAAGCTATGATTATTGTGTCATGTGTCAAAGGAGAATCGAGAAATAAATAATGTTACTAATCTAATTATTTGACTGTTCGGAAGGAAGAATTACGATTGATGCAAACTGTTTTTACTCATATATTCGGTGTACTCTGGTACATGTTTTAAAATACTTTAGGGGCCTTACAATAAGTATGAAAATCTTATACCTATACTTCAAAAACTATTTACTCTCAGTTGAGAGAGCAGTAATGGACAAATGGGCCATAAATTAGTTGGGTGGTTAATCAACTCTACGAAGCCTTGTTTCTGTTTATGTTCTGGTAAGCACTCTCGAAAGCGGGTTCGGATGGGTTTTCAACTTCAAGATATATATCTCACGAAATTTTCTGAATCCATCTTTAACCAATGGTACTTTTAAATCTTTATTGATGTTTTCATTCCTTATGTACCATGGTGCTCCTGTCATGGTTCTAAGAATTTTCAAATACGCCCTTTGTATAAGATCAATGCTAATTTAGATTGGTCGTTAATTAGCCAGTGCAGATTAGAAGATTTTAACGCCAGGTAAGGCGTCTATCCAGATGTATGACATGGTATGTGACATGATCAGACAGTATGATATTCACTGTTTAATTCGTTTACACGTATTCTCCAGTTTTTTTACCACGTCTCCACACGTCTGAGATAATTATCGACTATTCTAGATGCCACACTTGAATCCTCATGTGAGCTAAGAATGGCAGTGATATAAATATGTTCTGCACCTTGGGTTACGATTAAAGAAAACAACATTATGACCTTTAACCTTGTATACACGAAATAATAAAATATTGCTAATGAATTTACTCTGTAACTAAATATATGCTTGTAAGAGTGTATTGCTTTTGTTTCATTTATATTCATATCATTCTAGGATATTTGAAATGAGTTATACAAATAAGAACTAGATTTATACAGAGATATAAATATCTACATGAATAAATATATACATATTTAAAAATATGCATAACAGTAGCATATTTTGTAAATTGCCATCATACTCTAAGACCGTATCATTACTAGTGATTGTCAACTTTACAACTATCGCTGTTTGGTATACTTACAGATATGTGAAGTAATTTGAAACCTGGGTTGACTCTGCTTTTTGCCAGGATATTTAATATTTTTCTGCCAAAATGTATGAAAAAAACCTCTTGTAGAACGAGCACCATTAATGTCCTCATTTGTATTACACTGATTTCGATTAATATAGTATTTATTTTTATGCTTTGAAATGAGATTTATTATGGTATCTTGTCGGAAATATCAAATGATGTGCGTGTCATGAAAGAAAATGGACACTGTCCAATTGTGTAAAAAAGTTGTGATTACTTTAACTATTTTATGACTAGAATATATAACTACAAGAGAGATTAACCATAAAAGTACACATTCACTATATAAGCCAACATTTACAAGTTTACAGCAAACAAAAAAAAAAAAAAAAAACAAATACACATACATATGCAATCATACAAACATAGACGGTAGATATATTTCTGTACAAAATCCAAAAAAAAAGTGTTATTTACTTGCTTATATTACAGGGAGATAAACATACATATTTACGTTGAATTCTTACATATATATAGATAAATAAATATGTATATCTTCAGATGATCATTACAGTTTTTCTTTTAGACTCCGTCATAAGTGCTAAGGATATATTTACGTTCATTATTCTGTTTGTACAAGGTTCATTTTCGAGAATAACTTGAATAACTATTGAAATGAAAATATTTTATGACGATAGTCCCACAACATGTAAAAGATCGCATAAAAGGGATCCGGAAAATAAAAAATTCGTATAAACATCAAATGCAATACAAGTTTGTTTAAAGCGTGCCGAATATTAACTCTTACTTGTTTTTGTATTAATTCTTTTTATTATATTCAATAATTTTAAATTGTTTTCACGATTTTAGAAAATATGTTCAGTTTATATTTACTAAGGTTTGTTTAGTAATAATATACTGGATTTATTTTAATAAAGCAAACACTTTTTTACCTGCTAACTGATTTATGGTTTGTTTGATTTGACATTTTAACATGAACAATGCTTCCAAATTGTGCAAATTTATTTTTAAACTCATGGTTCTGTTCGAAATACGTTTCGTTGGTGTTTTTTTTAGATGTATAGAACTTTAAAATTGAATAAAAAAAATGATTTTTTTAAATTGACATGAAATTTACTTTCTTAGAAAGATAATCTTCTGGCATTATAATTGGAATATGATTTCTGGCATAAAAGCAACGAATAGCAAATGGAATGTTAATAGAATAAATCATGTACATATTGCTATAAAAAACCAAAACGTCATTATTTAGCAAACATCTAATACCTATTTCTTTAAATACACGGTGCTACAAATAAGCACTTATTTTATACTTGAAAATAGACCTAATGTATGTTATAGACCTTATTGAGTAGATCATAAATCAATTTTTAAAAGTTCGGAAACATCAGATTAAAATCAACTTAGTTACAGTTTTTTCGGAATAACTCCGGAATTTGAGGGTGTTTCCGAACTATTATGATCTACTCAATAAGGCCTACCTACGACTTACACTAGGTCACTTTCCAAGTATATTTTCACTGTAGCACCGTGATATTAATCATTTAAAGAAACAATTTTACAAAATCGGAGATACTATTTGTAATTTTTGTATCCCAGTACTGTTTAATCTACAATCATCCGAAATAAGAATTCCTATTTCATATTAGTGTTACATAAAAAAATGTTTATGAAAATATAAAAACTGATTTCTTTTACTTATGGGGTTTTCTTTTATGAATTATAATTATTATGTACATTTTTATAATGATTACCCCTCATTTGAAAGATGTCGCATTTTTAATGGACAGAATAGAACATAAAATCACAACAGTGTACCACTTTTTTTCATGTACAGCTGTTTTTGTTTTTTTTTGTTAAAAAAGAAGAAGCAGATAGCTCCCTGGTAAAATCGCTTGAAATAAGACAATGAATATCTCTCAAAAAGACCAATTGCACCTTTCCGACTAATACGCAAATTCTAATTAAACTATAAATATTATGGCCCTTATTCAAAAAAAAAAAAAAAAATTAAAATAGATTTAAATGTACTTTAAGAAAATTTTGTATGAAAATTTTGTCTAAAAGCACACTTCAAACCTACTTTAATTTTTATGAATACGGCAGTATATATATAAACATACATTACATATATAAGAAGTAGGAGGGAGATATTGTCCTATGAAATTTGACACACATACATCAACTTCAGAGTATTCATTAATTACGTTCTCTACAAAGCGGTTGTGGATTTCTTTCCATAATCATATCAAATATTTCATCATCATCAGATGATGGAGATGAATCCAACAAGTCATCCAAATTTTTTTCAGCACATAAAAAGTAGTAATATTTTCCATTTTGTATATTTTTTGGGTTCTTAACACAAATACACATTCATAAACAAAACAAATGTCAGCTGTTTTATCGTGCGATTCTACCCCTCTAAAAATACAGAGTGTGAAAGGTGCAACATTTTTTAATTTTATAGTGTGAAATGGGAAAAACGTGTAACATTTTTGACAGAAAAGAAAACCCCATTAATATTACAACCTATAATGATTTCTGGCACGGGTTTCCGTTATGCGAATTTGCATGTTAGTTTTAGTTTTACATATTCAATAACAAAATTATCTGCTCCTAACAAATATAATTTTTAAGGGCAGGTCTAGTGTATTATATACATAGTATATATGTATATGTATGTATGTATGTATGTATGTGTATTCTAACTTGACCCAGATTTTATTATAAAAATATACTTACACTTATACTTATACTAACTATAGAAAACACGAAAAATAATGAAAACAACAAGAAAAACAAAAATGAAATCATGTTAACATAAGAGAATAAAATAACAGAAAAACACACTCACACTCTACAGAGGAGTATCGTTTCACAGATTTGATACGAATCTACAGGAATAAGTAGTATAAAAACCAAAAAATAAAAAACAATCTTAAAAAAAAACACAAAACACAAGATATTTTATGGGGTTTTTTGTGTTCCTCTTCTCATATATTAGTAAACACAGAAATTTTGTGTTCATATGTTTTTTCTAGTTTGTTGGTAAATAAATACACACATATATCTCTATACATACATACATCCATATAAATAATGTTTGTTTTTGCTGTAAATGAGATACTAGTAAATGTCTAAGAATTTTATTTTGGCAAATGTACACAAAGGCAAATACACACAGTTACTCATATTTACATTGATAAAAATACCACATTTGTATGGTTGTGCTCGTTTGTACTTACTGAATACTTGTAAGCTTATTCATTCCCATACAACATGATAATTTACATTAAATTACATATTTACCTACTTACTTTCATACATATGTATGTACATGCAAATTTATGTCCCGCAGCCATTAGAAAAATGAAAGAAAACGCATGGCTTAATGAGTCAAAATGCTAATTTGCTTGCACTGACTTAACTGATACTGTACAGGTACAAAATGTTAAACGAATTACAAAGAGTATTTTATGGTATCACCTTCAAATCATTAGCAACGTTAGAGCGTAAAGTGTAAAGTGATATTTACTGGGATAAGATGCAGGCAAATTACATTGATCTTCCATTATTTTTATACTTACATATGTGTTTGTGTTTACATATGCAGATATACAACCATGCATACATATCGTGCATATGTTTCTATATGAGGATGACACTGTTTATATGGTGTCAGAAAAAGTTGTAAAAAAACTAAAAAGAAATATTTTGGTGTTTAATCTAAAAAGTAATGGCTGGAAATATTTTTTTAGTAAATATTATCTGTGTAACACACTGCATACAAGACAATACAATACTTGACAAAGTAGCAATATAGTTTTATTCAATTCAAAATTTATTGAAACATCTATTATTTGGGTGGTGAGAAAATTTTTTTCTATAGGGAGAAGGGTATTATTTGTTTGTACAGATTTTTCGATTTAACAATCTCCATCCACCTAGTTGTCTGGCTTTCCATCTAAATCTTGTGCTGCCAAGGACGACGCTTATTGAAACTGGTTGAAGTCGTTAATTTGATACACGATTATTATTTATTGCCCAAGGACGTCTTGTTTCTGTTCATTATTTTGCCGTGTTGGAAAAAGTACTTCATCTGTCATAAATATCTGATGTATATACGTATTCATAAAAAATTCCCTACTTGTAAACTTTCGAGAAGTATTTTTACAAATAACAAAAAATAAAGGACATTCAATTTACATTTTATTCGAAATAATGTTTTAATATAACAATTATACTGTTCTCCAACGAGCGTTATGTCCACTCCAAATCAGCAGAATGTGTCAATTATTTTTTTAACTCAATAATAGGAGTTTTCAATATCTGGCACATGTATCATTTTCATTTATATATTAATTTTATTAATTTATTTATTATTCTTATTTAGTATTATTAAAGGAAATGGTCTAAAGTTTCTTTTGAGGAAAAATAAAAAAAACTCCATTTTGAAGAAAAAAAAATGGTGGAAAATGAAAATGATACATGTGCCAAATATTGAAAAATCCTATTCTTGAGTTAAAAAATAATTTTTTTTTATATATCCCACTCGCATCCCATTAAGCGATTATAAAGGCCTTAACGTAAATTGTATAAGCTTTCTTGTGCGAAGAAAAGGGCCCTAATTGAAAAAAAAGTTAAAAAAAATAATTTTTAAAAGAAAATTAAAAAAATTAAAAAATTATTTTTGGAATGATTGAAGAAATAGCTATCTAAAGTCCTTTGGACAAATGAAAAGTTACACTCATTTTAAAAAAACCCTATATGATCAAAATTGACCAAAATGTCCAACTTTGACCCTCTCTAACTCCGGCACTTCTCGACTGATAGAGCTGAAAATTTGTGTCTGACTACTAACCTTGGTGCAAATTTAATCCAAATCGGAAGACATCGATTTTTAAAATTGGGTCTCTTGACGTGAAATTCACCATATGTATGTATATGTACATCTGTACTTGTGTACTATCCACGTCATATATGTCATTACACTTTCAATGTCCTGCTATTAAAAATATTTTTAAAATTATTTTTATACTTTTATAACAGGTTTGAGCCCAAGTAATGTCAATGTATTTTGAATAAAATGTCTGTCAAATGAAAGCAAAAATTTATATGTATTTAGGTTTATGGGCGACTTTCTAAAGATGATATTGTTTTTGAAACGAGATTGATGTCGGTTCTACCTATATTGGTTCTATTCATATAAGTGATTTTAATTCTAAAAATGACACTTTTCTGTGCGCTTTTACATGGAGTCGCCCATACGTTATGAGTATGTATTGGGTATATAAATAGAAATGTAGTTGTACAAATTTACCCTGCAAATAATATTGGTCTACGTGATCCATTTTAAATGAAATGGACTACTTACAACATGGTCCAGTCTAATGCAGTCATGGACCATGTCATTGTTAAACAATAGTTTGTAGTTAAACGACATTGTTTCGTGTTAACACGATTGCATATTGAGTTGTTGTTGTTTAAAACTAACCCTCTTGAGTACTCTATGGCGTAAAAGCATGGAGTAGTGTTGGGACTACTCGGATGGGTTTTTTTTATATATTTGAAGTAGTTTTGGAGTACTCCTACTCCTCTTTGGTCTAGTCTTGTATGGACTAGTCGCGTTATTTGCAGGGTAGTAAACCAACAATTGTATTTTATTGCTGGTATTCGTATGTATCAGCACCAGTATATGTGTGAATTTGATATTTGTTTTTATGAGCAGATTCACTAAATTCAAAAATTCATTTAACAGAGTAATTAGGAAGAATATATACACACATACATACGTAAATACGTATTAATATAAAAACAAATAATTTTTAGAATTTAATATGCATCTGATTGTTTGAGGTACTTGATAGGCAAATATCCATTAAATATAACTACATCACCTGCAGGCTATCCTTTGTTTTAATATCAAGTGTCCTTTTCATTTAATAAATGATGGTCATATGCAATATGTGTATAAATAAAGCAAGTAAAAAGTAATAATTAACTTTAAATATAGATACATTTCTTTTTTAATATATGTATTGTATTTTAAATTTAATCAAGCTAATATTTAAATATATATGAAATAATCTCTTATCAGACATCAAAGGCAATTGGTGAATTTTAGTTTCGTGTAAAGTAGTGAGATATATTGAGAAAAATATTATTCAATGAAAACTCAGTTTATTTAAAACCATCAATTCGATCACCAATATGTGTAGTGTTACATTTTGCTATTCTTCAGTTTTCTGTTTTAGAAAACAAACTTATGAAATGTATAGAATTGAATGAATTTTCAAGATCTGTCATAGTAAATATATGCCAGCTCAATGAGTAAAGAATGACTAAAATAATAATAAAAATAAATAATTGTACAATTTTGACAAAAAATATAATTGAAATTCGAATTAACTAAACATTGCTAGATTTAGTCAGTTAAATGTTTTTGTGAACAAATTATATAGTGGTAAGTCCGAACAAAAACTCATTTAGAGGGTTATTTCATTTATTTTTTCAGCACTAAGAAGCAAACATTACTCGTGTAATTTTCGCGATAACTATAGCAATGTTGGAAAGAGTAATTGAAAATTGGACCTTTCGAATCGACCACCTAAAACGTAGTCATTTACCATTTTAATGATATTTTAAATAGTTATGCCAGAGATTTTTCAATTGGGTCGTAATAAAGACTCCGATATACAATTTTATTTTATATGTTTTATTAAATATTAAAAAAACTATTATTTAATTTATTTTAGTTTAAATTTATTTTTTAATACAATAATATTCAGACCAATAGAAAATATTTGGAGACAATTCTGACAACAACAGAGAACGCAGAATTTGTGGCTATACGACTAATATTTTTAAACATAATGACGAAATCAATACATTTGGTGGTGGGTATAAAAATATAATTGGTGGAAAAAAAATAATATTTCTTTTAGAAAATAAATCAGCATTACTACATTCTAATTGCTTTCAGTTAAATATTTGTTTGCTAGTGTATAAGTTTACCAAAGCCAAATTTAAACTTTCTAAGTCTTTGGTAAGCAGCAGAAATCTCTGAAAAGAAGCAAAGTACTTATTATTTCATCTTCCTTTTTATTCGTAGAGAAAGCTCGAGATTTTTTACTCACATTCGAATTTTCAAAAGTCTATACAATGTCATAATATCATAATATTTACATTTCATGAACACTTGTGGACTAATCTATTAGCACTTTAAAAATGTACAGGTTCTTTTCACGGACGAAAGCAAATTGAATTTATTTGCGTCCGATGGCCGGCGTTTTGTGTGGTGCAAACCTAATGACAAGTTATACCCTAAAAATACCAAGAAAACTGTAAAGCACGGTGGCTTGTCAGTGATGGTGTGGGGTTGCTTAGCTGCTTCCGGTGTCGAAAATCTTCATTTATAGCAGACATAATGAATTAAAACATGTACTCGTATCTTGATACTTTGAAGGCAAATGCTAAACAAAGACCTCATAATTTGGGGATTGCAAATAACTTTAAATTTTACCAGGACAATGACCCGAAGAACACATCACTAATAGCAAAAAACTGTTGGTTGTATAATTGTCTTAAAGTCCTCAAAACACCTGCACAAAGTCCAGACTTAAACGTAATCGAGCCTTTATGGGATGAGCTCGGACGTCGGATGCAAGAGTGATGCGTTACTGGAAGAATGGAATCAAATAAATCCTGATGTGTGCAAAAAACTGGCTGAATCCATTTCAAAAAGACTCGAAGCTGCCGAGAATCAAAAAGGATATGCAACAAAATACTAAATATCTTACAAGTAATTGAATTTAATGACCTGACCGACTTTCAGTGTGATCATACTATTAAGGTTTTTTAATTATTTAGTTTTTGTTTCTGTTATATTAATGGTAGAATACCATATTTATTTGTTTTTGTGATTAATAATAAATAATTTATTTCATTAAAAAAAAAAATTAAAAAATCCTAAGCTGTCTTTTTTCAATAAGGTTTAATATTTTACAAACTGTCAACGTAAGCCACTGTACCTTGTAAAACAAACAATCAGGCATGTGATGGAAATCGAAAACGAAAACGAATGAGTTTTAGAAGTTTAGAAGATATTGGGCTACTAAAGAGAATCTTAAAACAAAAATTTTAAAAATTAGATTATAAATGCATTAAAATGTATTTCCAAAACTGATTCGTTTTCGATTTCGATTTCCATCACATGCCTGAATAATATTTTAAAATAAGAGAAATTAATGTAACAAAATTTAAAATGTTTTTATATATGTATGTATATATGTTTTTCATTTATTAATGTATTCTTTATTTTCTGGTTCTTTTTTCTAATACAAAATATAGAATTTGTTATTTCAACAACACAAACATTTTGTTGAAACTTAATACAATTTGTCATACATACATTCTTTCATTTATTTGATGAAGGTATGTACATTGTATGTACTCGTATATTAGTTCCTTGCAAAGAAGAAATAAAACATAAATAAATATAATAAACTTCGGGCGGTAGACTTGGTGGCGTTCGGTTTATACATGTCGTATAAATGTCTTTATAAAATTAATGTAAAATGTCTAATAATAGACATACACTTTTAGTTTTTATTAGTTAACTGTCAAACATTCCTCCATATTATCTACCACATTAAATAGACAATGAATTAATGAGGACCAGACAAATTTTGTAACACAAATCAGCAGTGTAAATGTTTCTTATAATTTGTCAATGAAATCCAAAGAGAATACATATCGCACCTGTTCAACAAAAGGGTAGTAACTCAACATTTTCTATTTTCCAGTAGAGTTAAAAAACAGTTTATGTTAATGTTAAAGGTATATTATACAAAAAAAACTACAACGGTATTTTTGACGAAAGAGTAGACAAAATAATGGGATATTTTTACAGTGGGTAGAGTAGATCATTATGTGTCGTAAAAAGTGAAAATTTCAAAATTTTGAGTTAATACCCTTTTGTTGTACAGGTGCGATATGTATTACAGAGATGTTAAGCTGAAAGTCCGAGAATAGATTTTTAGGTATAAATGTTGTTATATTTTTGTAAGACAGCAAAGCAAATGATTGACATGGATGACAAATTGTTTGTTCGTCAATTGCAAGATATAATAAGCAACCTGAATTGTATTTTTCGGCAGAGTATTAAATATTTGTCGTTGTTTAAGAATATTTTTTTGCATTATTTTAACATATTCGTATACATATTATTATTTGTATTCGCTATTTCATATTTCTATATCCCATTGTATTTTTTTTTTCAATGTTTATTTAATATATATTTAGAACAAAAATTACAAACTCCAAATAAACAAAAAGTATCTTGATAATTTTTTTTTTTTATATACAAAGTCCCATTTTAAAGAGCACTCAAGTATAAGACGTACTTGTTAGTAAAGTTAATATTTTGGTTAATTAAATATTAGTATATATATGTCTATAAAAGTTTTGGTATCCAGGTTTAATGTAAGCAAAAAGATAATAAAAATCTTACTTTTATATTTGTAAAGATAAAATAAAAGGTCAAGGGTTAAAATTAATGTTTACCATTGTATATACATATGTAAAGATTTGTCAACCTAGCGGGAGAGAGAAAGTAACAAACTACAACCACAAAGTCAAACTGCGAACAAATTGAAGCAAAATAAAAATATTTCTTTAAATTTATTGATTTTTTTTAAACGTGTGTTTTTTATAAATATTTATTTAAAAAAAATGCCACTATAATTTGTTCAATTTACATACTTTACTTTTGTTTGAGATTCGAGTTTGATACATCGAACTGTTCGGACGTGTTACTTTTAGTGCGGCTGAATTTTCGGTGAAAAAATCGTAATAGGTGCAAAAGTATAAAAAGTTAAATTAAATAAAAAAGTGGAAAAAAACTCGTAATAGGTGAAAAACTTTACAAAGTCAAATAATTGCACTAGGTGCAATAAAAAATTAATAAATTGTAATAATTTATTTTTAATTATTTGAAAACTAGAAAATTAAATACAGTGAGACAGTGAATGAGTAACAATTCTAACAGTGCGAGTGGGCCTCAGAGCCGAAATGCTTATTTCGTGTTGAGCTCGGCAAGTGTTAGTAATGAGAACATTAAAAATCCCGAATTTAATAAAAACTACTTAACTGTGAAACCAAAAATAAGCACAAATCTGAATTTAAGTGCAAGTGCACCAAACTTGAATAAATGTGTTGAACAGGGCACAAACTTAGCCCAAAGCATATTTAATTTAAATAGAAAAATCACTGAAGGACCGTCTTCTTCAAGGTCCTCGTTATCAAATATTGGAGAGACGTCAACAGCTGCAAAAGGCACATTAAGTCCTACAAATAAGGCCGCTCCTATAGTTGCTGCTGAAGAAAAACAAAAAACACAGGTAGGAATGGACCGTTATATAACAGTATCGAAGAGAGGCAGAAGCCCAAAATCTGCCGAAATTACACCAGCCGCAAAATTATCAAAGAATGCTGAAGAGCCACGCTCGCAAAATCGTTTTGCCATCCTCCAAGAGAAAAATGATGTCCCTAACGCTGTGAATAAGCCAGTAAAACCACCTCCAATATATTTAAGAGAAAAAAATTCAAACGAACTTATAAAAATATTAGTTTCATTAATTGGTGAAAATTCTTTTTATGTGACTCCAATTAAGCGTGGCAATATTAATGAAACAAAGATTCAGGTTAATAATGAAAACGACTATCGGAGAATAGTTTCGGAATTTGAAAAACGCAAAAAGAATTTTTACACGTATCAACTTAAAAGCGCAAAAGGTCTACAAGTCGTAATTAAGGGAATTGATTCTTTTGTTGATCCTGAGGAGATCAAGAGCAGTTTGGCCGACAAAGGCTTTAAAATCAAGGCAGTATCAAATATAAGAAACAGAGATAGGATCCCTCAACCATTATTTAGAGTGGAGTTAGAACCTGGTGATGTTAAGCTGAAGAAAAATGAAACACATCCTATATATGACTTGAAATTCATAATGCACCGAAGAGTTACAGTGGAAGAACCTCATAAGCGATCTGGCCCAGTACAGTGTTCGAACTGCCAAGAATATAGTCACACAAAATCTTATTGTAAGTTGCCTACTGTTTGTGTTGTTTGTGGGGATCTTCATGACACAGTGCGATAAACCTAAGGATGATTCCAGGGTAAAAAGATGCAGCAATTGCGGTGGAAACCACACTGCCAACTACAGGGGTTGCCCTGTTTTCGAGGTCGTTAAACGTTCCTTGATCAACAAACCAGCTTCTACCCCTACCCAGACGACAAAAGTACCTATTACAATTATTCCCCCCGTAGTACAAGCATCCACTAGCCAATTTTCATATGCCAACGTGCTAAGATCTAACCAACCAACACTGCAAAATGAGTCACCAATAAATGATACAAACAGCCACAATTTTAGCCGTCTTGAAGGTATAATGGAGAATCTGGCGCAATCCATGAACCATTTCATGACAAGCATGACAAGTATGATGCAGGAGATGCAAAAAATGCAGTCCACGCTACTGCAGGCCATACTTAATAGACCATGAACTGTCTCAAAATATGTTTCTGGAACGCAAACGGCATACGCCAACACAAAAATGAACTTGAATATTTTCTTTTTAATAAGAAAATTGATGTAATGCTGATTTCCGAGACTCATATGACGTCGAGAAGCATTTTTAAAATAAGTGGTTATACATTCTACGACACCAAGGACCCCAGAGATAGATCATGTGGTGGCTCGGCAATATTGGTCAAATCGCGAATCTAACACCATTCATTGGGTGGTCTTTCAGAGTGTTATCTTCAAGCAACAAACATCTGTATTGAGAACTTTTGTCAAAACCTCGTGATTTCGTCAGTTTACTGTCCGCCCAGATTTTCAATAACAAAAGATCAGTATAGAGATTTTTACAAATCACTAGGTAGCCGTTTCATAGCGGCTGGCGACTACAATGCTAAGCATACATTCTGGGGCTCACGACTCGTTAGCCCTAAAGGTCGTATCTTGTACGACTCCCTGTCTGAAATGGGACTGAATGTGATTTCAACTGGTCAACCAATTTATTGGCCAACTGACAAGCAAAAAATTCCTCACGTTATCGATTTCGGCGTGGCGAAAGGGGTATCCCCGGAACTCATTGGATCTTTCTTCAGATCACTCACCCACTGTAATTACCATCAGAAGTCCTCAGCAAATCGTAACTGATGCCTGAATTGGTTAAAATACAAAAAATACATCAGCACTCACTGCACAGAGAAACTCCCGTTAAAAACTGCTGAAGACATCGATGCCTGTATAAAAAGTCTTAATGAACATGTCGAGAAAGCCGCAGAACATGCTTCTTCCACTTACCGCCCGAATAGGTACAACAGAGTTTTTTCTGCAGATGTTGAGCAACTATTGTCTGAAAAAAGGAGAGTCCGAAGAGAGTGGCAACAACACAGATCGCCCCAACTTAAAACTAGGTTGAGAGAATGTACCAAAAATCTTAGGATCTTGCTAGAAGCGCAAAAAGCAGAGTCTCTCAAACAACATCTGGAAGGTCTAGACGCAACTTCCCAGTCAAATTATTCATTATGGCGTGCAGTCCGAAATCTAAGAAAACCCGTAATCGCAAAACCTCCACTGCGTACTTTGAACGGATCTTGGGCACGAAATAACGAAGAAAAAGGCAACCTTTTCGTAAGTCATTTAAAAAATGTATTCACTCCCAATACGGATACTGACATTAGCGAACTACCGCCTGTTGTTGCCAGACCACCTGTACAAATAAGATTTCAATATCTGGAGGTTGTTGAGGCTATTGATAATTTAAATGTTAAAAAAGCACCTGGGTTTGATAAAATCAGCAATAAAATGATTTTTGAGCTGCCTCGCATTGCAAAAAGATTAATCCTCTTTCTTTTTAATGCCATCTTACGGCTTGAGTACTACCCTCCGGTTTGGAAAATTGCACTAGTAAAAATGATTCCTAAGCCGGGAAAAGATCCTTGCAAAGTTGAGTCGTATAGGCCAATAAGTCTATTACCAACTATGTCCAAATTATTCGAGAAATTGCTTATAACCAAGCTGACTCCGATTTTGAATGAAAACAACTGCATTCCCAATCACCAGTTTGGCTTCAGACGTCAACACAGTACAATAGAACAAACACATAGATTGGTACAAGTCATAAGAAAAACCTTTGAGGAAAAGAGATACTGTTCGGCACTCTTTATTGACATCTCTCAAGCTTTCGACAAAGTATGGCATGAAGGCCTGATATCTAAATTAAAGCAGAACTTGCCGGTGAATCTTCAACACCTACTATGGAAATACTTAATCGACCGTCAGTTTATGATTAAAGAAGGTGATTATTTAAGCCGTCCTCAACCTATAGGTGCTGGCGTCCCTCAAGGTAGTATCTTAGGACCAATTCTATACTTGCTGTACACAGCAGACATGCCAACAAACAATGAAATTCACACGTCAACATTTGCTGATGATACGGCATTTTTCAGTACTCACAAAGATCCAAAAGATGCCTCGATTAAATTACAGCACCACGTAACGCAAGTGGAGAAATGGGCAAGACAATGGGGAATAAAAATAAATGAACAGAAATGCACCCACGTAACATTTACTCTACGTAGGGAATCATGTCCCCCTATTCGTATTAATGACCATATAGTGCCTCAAAACTCACACGTGAAATATCTTGGTATTCATCTGGACCGTCGCCTCACATGGAAACCACATATAGATGCTAAGCTGACTCAAATGAAACTGAAAGCAGCCCAAATTCATTGGCTCATCGGCAGAAACTCCGTCCTTCGGCTCGATTGTAAGCTTCTACTCTACAACTCAATCTTAAAGCCAATTTGGTGCTATGGTATCCAGTTATGGGGCACTGCCTCCAACTCCAATATTGAGAAAATTCAACGCCGTCAAAACAAAATTCTACGAATGATAACTACCGCTCCTTGGTATATTAAAAACAACAACATACACAACGATCTTGATGTTCCACTTGTCAAATGGGAAATAACTAAACACGTGGCCCTTTATTTGGGTAAGCTGGAAACTCATCCAAATCCCCTCGCTCGAGACATCTTACAACATCCCGGTCATAGCCGTTTGAGAAGGAGGGACACCACCGCTCTCAGATGAATAAATACAAGTTGCTCATTATATCCTATCGAATTTGAAAACTAGATTTTGCCTAGCATTGGCTGGACTTATCTTAATTAACTTTAGTTTTAAGATTTGAATACCTATTGTTAGTTCATTTAAAATGAAGATACAATAAAAAAGAATATGCAAAAAAAAAAAAAAAAAAAAAAAAACTTTTGTTTTAGTTAACAGTAAATAAGTAAGGAGGCGCGCGTGAACGTTTCTGATGCATGTAACGGACGAAAGGAATTATTCTTACATGCTTTTTTTTAATTCTCATTTTCATTCGCTATCAGGAATCAGTTTTGTTTTAATCACAACCGTTGTGTTCGCCTTATAGATGTACAAAAGGAATTAAAAAGCTTTTACGATGAATTAAGTTGTGCTAAAATAAACTATGCTTAAGTAAAACTAAAGAAATATGCTCACAAAAAATACCAAAACATATTAATAATTTTAAAAAAATATTATATAACAAATGAGAGTGTTATAATCGGCTGTGCCCATTCTTAAATAACATCTAGCCTTTATATACTTATTAAAATAAAATAAGCTTACCTATATATGTATATGCTGAATTTGGTAAAGATCGATCCATATTCCAGGGAAAAAATCATAAACCGATTCTTACCATTTTCACCACAGTTAATCCCTTTAATCTAGCAAATACGTGTGCAAAATTTCATGATATTATATGCAATAGATTTAAACAAAATACCAAAACGATTTTGAAAAATATCAACTTTTTCGAGGTTGTCTTACAATTTGGTTCATAACCCACGTTCTACTGAATTGATTTTACTGATTTGGAATATCAATTTCCTTAGGGGAATGATAAACGTTTACTCGTATAAGTAAACTTTGTTAATTTTAGTTTTGTATTTTTTAAGTGAGAGTGTTTAATACAGACGTACAGACAGACAGACGTTCATTAGCTGAATCGATTTAGAATTTCGTAAGGGTCTCAGATGAATATTTCTCAATGTCACACACGGAATGATAAACGTAAGTCATTTAACATTGGCCAATAGATGGGTCAATTTAAAAAAAAAAAACGTACACAACGATTTTTTAAAGTTTTTTCAATTCGCCTGTAAGAGTGAACAATTTATGTAGAAATTGATGAAGAATCCGGTGGTACTTGAGCGTCACACACCAAGTATGTATATCGCTAAAAATGCAAAAATATTTGAAATTAAAGCTTACTATGATGTTCTTTTGTTTCTCAAGATTGACTTTTGCGAAAAATCACCTTTTTGACTATAAACAAAAAATCATAATTCACCTTGATTTTTATTTTTTTTTTAAGTGACTAGTTATTTCAAAATTTTAATATGAAAATATGTAAATTTTTGTTAAAAAAAGACTTGAACTTAGAGGATACTTGCAAAGCAATAGGCTTGTAACAATGTATTAAAAAAAACTGCAATTAAAAGCGTTTTAAGGGGAAAAAACTAAGTGTGGCGCTCAAGATATTTTGTGACGATCAAGAGATTTTGTTACACGTAAACAAGAAATAATGCCAAATCTAAAGTTAAACGAAAAAAAGTTTATTCTTTTACAAAAAGTAAATAAAAAAATTCTTCAAACACCAAAAATTTTCATACAAAACTAAACATGTACACATTCTTTGATGCCTTCAACAAAAATGGAAAAAAAAGTAATTCTTGAAGAAACTTGAAATAACTTAAATTAATTTATAAATTTTTATTCGAATTCTTATTCTGAATCTGTATAAACTTCATGATGCTCATGAAATGTTTGCCTATTTTGGTTTTTTTCGTAGGCAATTTATTTCTTAAATTAAGCATATTTCAGTAAAATAATGTACTACTGTCAAACACACTTGAAAATGTATTACTTTTGACATAAGTAAATTGTAAATAAAGTCAGTCAGCTGTGCTACTGCACTCACACACCTTGTATAGTAGCACCATGTATAGCTTGATGTATTCAATGAGGTACGAGTATTTGGTTGACATGTTATGTTTATTTATGTTGACATTAAAAATAACTAAATTTAAAATAGTAAAAAGTAAAATTTGGTTTAGAAAGAAATAAATTAGGAAAGCACACAGCTTGAATGAAATAAAATGAAGTGATAAGCACTCAGATTCAAGTTAGAAGAAGATCTTACTGAAGACAGTAAATAAGTTAATTTTTGCTTAGTTTTATGTCTTTCATATATGATAATAATTCTACATTTTACGATATATTGCATTTGTTGCCCAGACGCTTTAGTTCTTCAAATGACATATTCATGCAAGCTTATTTTTTTGGGAAATTTATTAAGTAATTTAAAACGTTTGAAGTACAATGCTAATAACTTCTGAACTGTTAATTATATTGTTGTATTCTTGATCTCATATAAAATGGAATGTGTCGTGATTTTAGGTTTGTTAGTAGGATAGCTCAATAACTATATTTCCTATTTTCTAAAAATGTCCTTTAAATAAAAACCATTGCATATAAACCATTTACATGTATAAAACTCAAAGTGTGGCCATTAGAGATTCTAGAGATAATGGAAATGCCTGTTAAGAAAATGACATCATTAATTTTGTTTACTTAAAAGTTAATTCACACTGATAGATGATTTAATTGGGGATTCTTATGATATCATTTATTTTCCAATAAATCTTTACTCAAAAATAATATTTTTGACCAATTTTGTGAACGTTAATTAACCGAGATTTTTAACCCATTTTGAGCCGGAATGCAAAAATGTTCGAATTGTAAACTAAAAAGTACTTTTTTGATCTAATTAGGCCCCAATTACCATACAAAACCGTTATCAGAAATTTTATATCTCCCACCGTTTCCCCAGAAACGACTGTTCGACTAGTCGAACAACGGCCGTAGGCGACAAAAAAAATTTATACTACCATACAAAAATAATTTTCAGATATCGGCAAAAAAATCATATGTGGAACAAAAACACGATTGTAATGTTTATTTTTTTAAATATTTATTATATATAATGTAATTAAATGTACTTTTTGTAATTTTCATTACTCTTGCTCCCATTTATGGTAAGCAGCAAAACATTTATTTTCGTGCAAATGGACTTGGCACTTAGAGCACATTCTCTGTGTAGGCTTATGACAAGCATTGCAACGCCTGGCATGTTTTTCAGGTTGTGTTATGATTTGGTGATGAGCTGACACACGAGGGTGCGGGCGAATCTTAAATGATGTATCTTTAGTAATGTCATCCTTCGCAATATCTTCGTCGTTGTTCTCGTTAGGCGTTAGTAACAAGCATAGCTGGGGAATTTCGATTAGAATTAGAAATCATTACGATTAGAGAAATAAAATAATCTAATCATTAGAATTGAATTTTGATAAAAATTTCAGATTACTAATTGATTAGATTATAAATAATCAAAAATCTAATAACAATTAGTGACGATTAGCATTTTTAATCAAATCTAATCAAAACTAATCCAAAAAATAATTGATTAAATTTCTTGATTATTTTTGATTAGATTTGATTGATAGTTGATCTAATCTACTAGCCACATCAAATAATGAGAAGTAAAGAAGTTATGGAAATAAAGTTGATAACGGGAAGGATGTTCCAATTTACAAGCCATATCCATGACCACAGAAGCGCCCAGGACTATATTTTTATCATATTTGTCACTAACTCCACCATACGGCATCATGTTGAAGACATATCCAGTAGCAGTAGCCATGCACCAAGCCTTGTAGCCAAATTTTATTGGCTTGTTTTTCAAGTACATCTTACAGCTGTGACCTCCAAAATATGGTAACATTTGTTCGTCGATTGACAAATGCTCTTCAAAGACACCGAACTGCATAAATTTTTTGTTTATAACATCAAAAAGTGAACGAACTTTAACGCCGAAGGCAGTTTGTACTTTGGCAACGGTCCAACAACGTCTAATTCACCGTATTTATCTCGATCACTGTTTTCCCCAAATATAGCTCGTCTTTCTGCACCAAGTGTTTTCCATAATATGTTTTTTTTTTATATGACCACTTTCAGCCGATGTTGAAAGTTGCTCATCATTGTAAACAGCAAAAGCATTGCGACTTGACTTTCGAACATTATCTTTGGTTGCAGGTGCTTCATCTGCAAAGGCAGACAAACCTTTGCGGTCTTTAATAGTTTCAATCTCGAATGTTCCGGCTATATCCTTTGCCAGAGGTTCCTCGCCCGTCAACAATTGGTCGTCAATATCTTCCTCATCAGTAATTCCATCAAACATCTCAGGTGGAATTGCTGCAATAGTCTCTAACTCATCATCAATGTCACTCATCGCCAACTCATCAAGAATTTCCTGCACACAAAGTGCTTTACGCCGGCGAATTGTCTAAGCACCCATACGATTTGAATTCAAACACTTATCCATTATGAACTGATAAATTGTTAAAAAACAATTACAAATATTTGCCAACAAAATTACTTTCACTAGCTTTATTATTGTAATAAACTCTGCTTAGTAAAACAAACGAGTTTATATATATGTATAAGTTTATTTTTTCTGCATAAAATGCTCAACGACGAAATACAATAATAAAGTTGTGGTCTACGGCCACTGTTCGACTAGTCGAACAGTGAATTTGGCGGGTCTCTAAATATACCTGGGGATTCTAAAACTCGGGAAAAACTTACTGATCGACTATTTTAGACCTTTGCGAACAATAATAAAGTACTTTTATAAAATTAAAATTTATATATATTTTCCATTTTATCCAAACAAAAAGTGTCTATATGCAAGGTATTTTTCAACCCCCCCTTGGAGCGGAGCAGAGAAGTGGGGGATAATTGTTATATACTTTTTCTGAAAGACAATTAAATTTCATATAATATGGTATCACTTTTTTGTGTGTCGGGAACACTTAAACACATAAAAAATGGAGGTGAAAAAAGAGAATTTTGCTGTTCGACTAGTCGAACAGCGGCTCAAAATGGGTTAAGCAGAAAATTTGACATAACAAACATGAATAAAAAAAAACAGCTGGCTCTTTAACACCACCTTGTAAAGTAATTTCACCATGGTATATAACGAGCCTTTGAGGTCCCGAGCGATATTTTATTACCCTAAAAAGTCAGTTCGTTAGTAAACAATAAGGCCGGACCTCAACTGCTCACATCCCATCACATACCTAAGTATTTTAAATAAAATGTAAGTGACATGAATTTTTAAAAATAATCCCTTTTCATTGATTATAAGACTTCATAAGAAGTCTGAGAAGATATCCACACAATCTTTCTCTATTTCATTTATTACACGACTGGCTTAAGAGCCTGAGAAGATATCTACACAGCATTTTCATATAACCAACTCCCGGTTATAAAAGTTGAATCCCATTACATTGTGTACATCAAACAATTCCCTATAACCAAACATCTCGTTTGGTTTATTAACGCCACTTTATTTGTTCCCAAAATATTCCCCAATCAATTCTATTGAAATTTATTCAAATAGTATCACTTACATGCACGACCATTTTATGATAATTTTGTTATTTACCCATATCAGTGAGAAAGTATGCAAGATATTGCTCAACTTTTAAATTTAAGAGATTTTTAAAAACTGCTTAATTTTGAGTGGACTTACGTGACTTTTAATTTGAATTGCACTTATCGGAAAAATCAATATTGTATTGAAGTAAGTTATTTCTTCAAATAATTCACATATATAACTTTTCTTCGTAAATATAATTTCAATCTACAAAATTTAAAAATACAAAATTTTTTTAAATGGATTTGAGGCGTTTTGCTACAGAAATATATTGTATGTATCAAAAATAATAATTTTACTACACCAAACCTACTTTTATATCTCCCTTACGTAGTAAATTTAAATGAATTTTTTGTTTTTATCTGGTACTTGGGAAAAAAAACGTTTTCAAGCTTAATATTCGAACAAAGGTAAATAATAAGTTTCGAAACTTTTATTTGTAGTAATTGCAGCATTGTTAACTTTTCGTTTTCTATTTGCACAACACCAGGGGATGCGTTATCCAATATTTTTTTCTTGTTTTATTTGCTTTCTTATTTTTGCAATTTCTCATCTCACAAGAAATGATCTGAAGTGTTAACACATACTTACACACATACATTCATTTTTGCATACTGTACAATATGTACAACCATTGTATGCTTTCTGAATAATTTATACTATGGCCCATAAAAATCCATATATACACTGGCTGCCACTTGAATAGGGAATCACATTCTTTAACTTTAATTTAGTGAATCTCCGAAACTAAATTTCAGAAAAAAATAATTTTTTGCACAACCAAATTTCAAGGTATTTGTTGGATTGAGTTCAGTTTTTAGTTAGTTTGTCTGACCATGTCATTCTATTTATTACTATGGTACCATAAAATTGGTTTTTGTATCACACAAAATGACTGCAGCCACTTACAAAAACATTTTGGAGAAAGCATGCTAGAAGATAATAGCTTTCATTTTTAGAGTCTAAAATTTAAAAATTAATTACAGTTTGCTCAGTTTTAAAATATTCCTTATTCAAGTGACACATGAAAAAGTACCACAGAAATACATATCTTTAAACAAATGCATAATTATAGTGCAACAAAATGTTTATATTTTTTTATTTCTGCAGGAAACTAAAGCCAACACCTTGAAATTTGGTTGTGCAAAAAATTATTTTTTTCTGAACTTTAGTTTAGGAGATACAAATACTTAATTAAAGTCAAAAAAATGTGATTCCTTATTCAAGTGGCAGGCAGTGTACACTGTACAGTCTTTTAGTTTGTATATTTAGTGACTGAAACTGCTGTAAATACAAACTTGTAGTTTTTCTCACATACAGTATTCAGGGTATTTGCAATTCGTTACAGCTACATAAAGTCATGTGCAACAGAATTATATTTGCATGATATTGCAGTTTTTTTTTTTGTCGTATTCGTTTCATTTCATTTTGCTAGCTTGGAACAGAACATTTGTGTTTTTAGTCATGTCAATGTTTTACTACTGTCTAAAACTTAATAAGATCTGTATAGAAGTGCCAGTTTATTTTATGTATAATGTTTTATTAAAGTTGAAGATACATATTTAAATCTCCGAGATACAAATATTTAAATTAACCTTCATTTCTATGCACCTATTTGTTGTTAATTTTGAAATGCTTTATCATATCCATGTGTAATATTAAAGTTTACCCTTATATTTCTATGTGTTTGCTTTGTTTGTGACTTACGAAAAAACATTAGTTTGATATTAATTGAATTGCATTTGTTTAACACGTTTTGCAAATTATCCAACACAAATCTAATTATAATTCAAATTATAATCAATAATAAAGAAACTGTAAGGAGCCATTGAGGACAATGTTCGAGCAATGCCAAAAGTAGCTATTTTATGCGAGTATATAAAGCGTCTGTCATGTGTAGGAAGTTAATTTTCAATTGTATGCTGACGTAATTGGTCAGCGCATTTGATCATTAAGCATGAGTTGGTATTTGCAGCCCAGGTTGGATTCCCAGCCACTGCCACTCGAACAACATCAGTTTCTGATAATTATTGGTTTTCTATCTATCATAACTAATATTTGTCACAGGAGCGCTCCTTTGGTGGTATAGCTTTGAAACGCCACCGAAATTAAATAATTAAATAAAGGCTATAAATCAGGCTTTTAAAATAATGCGCCTACTCACCACCAGAGGCGCTACAACGCTTCACTAAAACAAACATAACGCGCAATTGAATAGTTGTGATATACAACTCTTTCTTCTACTTTCATCACCTTTACTTCTTCAACCCATCCCTTTCCAAAGAAAGTAACTCAATTAAATATAGGCATATTAAATGCCTAAGAGTTACTTACTTCTCTTTAAAAAAAAAATAAAGCACATGCCTAAAATAATGAATGGGCGAGAATAATTTGTTTTAAAGTAGTGACCAGTAAAACGTCACGGTCTCTATCCGATTGAGAATTTGTGGTCAATCGTCAAGACATAGCTGGGATAATAACTATTAACTCCAAAGAGAGAGTAGTATTCCAAATGAATAAAATAATTAAACAATTAGTGGAGAGTATGCCAAAACGTATAAAAAGTGTTTTACGAAATAATGGGATTTGGACTAAATATTAAAAATCCCTAAAGTTTTTAGTTTTGATTTATAAATAATTTTGTTAAATCTTAAACGTATAATAAATGTCAAAAACGTGTTTGTTAAAAGAAACATGTACTCATTTGTGCTCCCTACTCTACATTGTTCATTGAAAATAATTCAAAACTTCTGAATTCTGGGTTAAGTGTTTAATTTACGATTTGAAATTTATTGAATTTTATTAACATAAAATTAAATTATATCAACTAAGTCATTGGTGTACCAAAGTACTTTTCAGATTCAAATTGTACAAAGCAAAAAGTACAATTGCACCAACGTGTTTTCAGGGCAAAAAATACACAATAATAATTATTTTGTATTCTAAATTAGCTTAAAATAATAAAATGTTATTTAATTTTTGAATTTTATTTATAATTTATTTAAGTTTTTAATTATTTGTAATTAGTAATAAACCAATTAATAAAATTTGTCGACACAAATTTATCCGATAATAGTTATATTCAATTAATTTAAATATTACTTGGACAATAATAATTACAAATCAATAAAACCAATGTAAATTGAATTATATTTTATTTATTTTTTTTATTAAAAAATTTATTATAATTAAAATTACAATAAATCCAAGGCTAAAAGCACTAGCATCAATGGCTATCGGCTTAAATTGAATTATAATAATTAGATTTTAATAAATTCACAATAAAAGTTCTTGGTTATAAAGTTTTTTTAACGTTATCGAAAAATGAAAACCAATTTTCTTAAAAGTTTTTTAATTGTTGAGATTTTTTTTGAAGAAAAATTGTTGACTATGTAAAAGAAATATGATTAATTCTAGAATTCTATTTCTCAATATTGGTGAGTTAAATAAATAATGTTTACACGTAGATTTTGGACAATGAACATTGCTGATGGCGGCCTTGGCAGGTTAGAAAATGCATTCCAATTTGTCATTTTCTAAAATTACTTTTCGAATGTTTTTTATAAGGAATAAATTATTTAGTTAAAGTATTGTTTCACATTTTCCATAAAATACTTTCGTGTAAAATTATTATATTATATATTTTGAATTAAACTCGAAAATATTGTATACAATTTGCTACATGCTTTATAAGTTCAAATGTAGCGTTACTAAATTAAATTTTCGTTAAAACGAATACAAGGGCCACCGTAATAATGGTGATTGCTTGTTGCATGGTCACGTATTTAATAATACACCAACTGTTGTAAATGCAAATGAATAAATTTACATTAACACATCATGTATTTCAACAGTATCAGTTAAAACAGGCAAACAATTTCAATACTTCATGTCACTTGCCACAAAAATATGCGAATAAGCACCGAATAATTAGTAAGCGAGAAAATAAATGATAAATAATATTACAAATAAAAAATCAAACCAAAATACAAGCACGTACGTGCATGCTTACGTGAATTTTAAATTTACTTTTAGAATTTAAAATCATTTTCATGTAAAATAAAGGTCAAAGTTTATATTTACTCCCAATTAGATACACATGTGCATTATTTGTGTCAAATTTCAACTTGATAGTGATTTCTATAAGACATGTATGCGCATTTTAGTTATATGGGGGCTATGATCAATATGTACTGGTGTAAACAAAATATAGTTTTGTTATTTTTCTTAGCATGAGACTTATTTTTGCTGAATTTTCTATAGATACTGCTTCTCTATAGGCATTTATTTACCATAGAGCCAAACTCCGGCAAGACATTAGTATGGCGGCTTGGGGAAATCGTGGATCGATTCTTACTATTTTCAACAGGTCTTGTTTTAACATAATAAAATTTAAGTGTAAAAAATTTCATGATATTGTCTGCATTAGGTTAAAAAAAATAACTAACAATATATTTTAAAATACTCTCTGATCCTACTAGACAGATTAAATGTTTTCATGTTCTTTAGTGTGGTGAATATTTCATTTGATAACATAAATAGTTATGGAAACAAGTATGTAGTTCGAACAAATAAGAGTGCTATATTCGGATGTGCTGAATCTTAAATACCTTCCACCTAAACGTATTAAAAAATAACAAACTACACTGGCTATAGGACTAGAATATCCTTATTCTGTGTTTTCTATTCAGTCTTAGTGCAAATTTTATTAGTATTTGATATATTGTTTGAAAGACAATTTTACGACCAACATAATTTATGTTAAATATTTTGAAATGTTGTCTAATTTTTACCATTTTTAATTGATTTAATTACCAATTCTTACCATAATTTACAGAGTCTGTCTGATGTTCATAATAATCTTGAGTGTAACGTAACAAACAGAGTATAAAAAAGGGGTACAATTCGGTTTTAGTGATTTTGCTCAAAAAAAACTTTTAGAGGAGATGCCAGCAAAAAAAATTTGTTGGCGGTCAAGCCTATTTTCGAGGGGGCGGGCCCGTAAAGTTGAAAATATATAGGCCTATATCTCGGGAACTACTGAGTGCTTGATAATTTGTAATACACTAAATAAAAGGTATTAAAAATACGATACATATCATGATTATAAAGTGTGGACAGAATATGGGTTAAATCCGAAAAGGATATTTTTTGACCCGAATTTATTTGTTTTTTGGAAATGGTTCTTATATGGCAGCTATGACAAATTATGGGCCGATCTTCTTAAATTTTGGAACAGGTATTTTCATGCATATGAGGATATTTCAACATAATAACGCTATATATACGATATATATTAGTATTAACGTGGATTTTGAGAGTGGACCTTATGTGGGGGATATAGTCAAATATGGACCGATATTCTCAAAATCTAGCAGTTTGATTTAGGCATGTATGTAAATGATCCGTGTAAAATTTGGAATAGGTATTTATAAGAGGTTTATGAGAATTAAAGTGATGTTCGGAAGAAGGCTTTATATGGGGCATACGGTTAAAAATAGACCGAAATTCACAAAATTTTGTGAGATGATTTTTGTATATATGTAAATGATATGTGCAAAGTTTTGAGTCGGTACCGATATTTATACAATAAATATACGGAAAAATGTCTTTTTCAGATGTGGTCCTTGTATGGGAGCTATGACCAGTTCTGGGCCGACCACCATAAAATTTAGTACAACAATTTATTTGTCTATAAAGAGTATTTATGTCAAATTTGAGCCGTGTAGCATTATTTGTGTCTGTTTTATATGTATTTAAGTGAATTTTGTAAGTGGACTTTATATGTGGTCTATGGTTAAATATAGACCGAACTAAAAAAATTTCGTTTTGCGATTTCTTTTTGTATAAGACTTACTTTTGCTGAATTTTGTCTTGATATCCCAATTTTATAGGCATTTATTTATCATTTAGTCATATTTCGGGAATATATATATATTTGTATGGGGGCTATGAGAAATCATGGACCGATTCTTACTATTTTCCGCACACTTTTTTCTTTTATCATACAAACAATGTATACAAAATTTCATGGTATTATCTGCAATATATTTCAAAATATTGCAATAAAATGGACAAAAAATATCAAATTTTTATGGAGGTTGTCTCACATATTGGTCCATAACTCTGGTTGACCTAAACCGATTTTGCTGATTTTAAATACCAAACTTCTCAAAAGCATTTCTGACAGAATTAGTGAAGACTTGGATCCCTAATATATCTTGGGACTTCAAAAAAATGATTTCAACATCCAGACAGACGGACATGGCTTAATCGACTCCGCTATCTATAAGGATCCAGAATATATATACTTTATAGGGTCGGAAAATTTTATTGTGGAAATTACACACTTATATATACCCTTCTCATGAAGGTGAAGGGTATAAAAAGAACATAACATCGACAAGAGTTATCTATACAAAACAAAATCATGTGCGAACAAGAAAATGTTCACTGAGTGAACAAATTGATAGCATGTAGTTACAGGGAGTAATTACGGTTTTTCGAATTACGTGAAAATAATTTTTCGTTTGATTCGACTATTCATTAATCTTTGGTAAGAAATTATTTTAATATTTGAATGATGAAGTAGCACAGAATTTAACTTAAATCGTAAAAAATAGATTAATTGCTGCAAATAAATATACTTGGACATATGTACATATCCCTAACTCTAGATCTACTGTTACTTTATTTTCATTATTATAAGACATCTTAGAATTGCATGTGTACATTTTATGAACAATACTGTGAAAATAAAACTTAGTCCTTTGTAAGCCTGCTGTGAAGGCAGGCTTACGATGGAACCTAGATTTACAAGTACAACAGCAGTAGTAGCAACAATGAAAAACCGCAACAGACACACTGCCTGAATTCACTTGGATGCTTTACGTAATTATTCTTGTTGTAGTGTTGGTTTTGATAGAAATTTTTGTTCTCTTTTTGTGCATTTATTCTTTATCTTTGGCTTTCTTTCTGTTTTTTTTGTTACAACAAATTTTGGTATGTTCGCGGTCGTGACAATGGTAGAGCATTTTTTCGTGTAAATAAAATGTAGATTTTTTTGCATTGAACACTACCTCATCATCCTTCTGCACGTTGTAGAGTGCATTTGAAATTTTACTGACAAACAGTAAAAACTATTGTATTTCCTTATTCAATCGAGATTTGCTTCTAATTTGACACACTGACAGGCACATTTCGCGTGATGGAATACACAACATCACCGCACTTACTTGTATTTTTATTTGTACACACTTGTTGTATGGAGGTAAATTTGATTGATTTCTTTGTGACGTTTGTGCCAAAGGGAGTTTTTAGGAAGTTGTTGTCATTAGCTGATTTTGTGTTTCATGTATTATTGCCTAGTGTAAAAAGTGCGACGTACGCATTCCACACACATATGTATGCATGTATCTAAATATTTTGTTCTACATATGGGGGAAATTCGGTTTTTATAATTTTTTTTAATACTTAAAATATATGTATTCTTAAATTCCATGTTTTATATCCAACACCATCAAAAGTGACAAATGAATGTATATATATGTAAGTTTGTCATTCCGTGTGTAACATTAAGAAATATTCATCAGATACCCAACAAATTATATATATATATTATTGATCCTATTAAAATTCATATCCAAAATCAATAAGATTTGCAGAAAACAATAATATTTCTTTAGTAAAAATCAACAAAATTGAACCAGCAGAACTAGAGTAATTAATAAAAATGTGTGATAGTAGGATTAACCCTATAGAAGACGGTAAAAAAGAGTCTGTTTTGAGGGTTCTTTGGGCTCAGAAAGAGCTATTACATCAAGTCAAAAAAGATTAATTGCAATTTTAAATACAATAAATTAAAAGTTCACATTTATTATTTTTTTAAATTGTTTTTACTTAAACAAAAAGGGAATTCATTTACAAACAAACTAAACTAGAATTGGAAAAAAATTAAATTAATTGTATTTACAGTAAAAAAAAAGTAAAATGGAATTCATTTAAATAAAATATATAAAAATTGAAAAAAAATTAATTTTTTAAGTAAATTTTTCATTCGCTCCGACAATGTTTTTTAGTTGGACTCTTTTCTGACTCTTTTTTCGGAGCGCTCCAAAAATGCTTTTTAGTTAGACTCTTTTCTGACTCCTTTTTTGGAGTGCTCCTAGAATGGTATGCTGGGTATTTGATCATAGACCCCATATAAAGCCACTTAAATATGCAAGAAATCTCTTGAAAATATAATTATTTGAAATTCAACATATGTAAATACTCGTCAAATAAATACAAATTTGGTCACAGCCATATAAGAACGACTTCTGAAAATGAATGCTATAAAACAGCTACAGTTTAAAACGTTGCTAGTTGAGTTTACATTTGCAACAAATCTGAACTAAGCTTAGAGTTTCTGCCAAAATGAGCCAATTTTTTTGAATAAATTTTAATTCCACTAAATTCAAATTTTCATTTATATGGCGACGATCGAGATGTTTAACTTCGGATTATTTTGTTAGTGTTTTGTTATTGAGGGTTCTTGAGAGTTTTCATGAATCCTTAGAATAGAGATATGATTAACAAATGTTGATGTGTGCGTACGATTGTTTCTGGGCATATCAGATGTATATATCATCTATAAGAAGGGTCTTAGGTGATAGCCCTATCTTAATAGGTTGTGTGGAACTTAAAAAGTCTCCTTCTTTAAGCTTAAAAGTTCGATCAGTTAAATATGTTTACAATAGATTAAAATTGTTTTCGGATAAATTTTGTTTTAATTTGTATATTAAACCATTATGCCAAGATTCATCGAACGCTTCTCAAATATCGAGCACAAGCAAACCAATATTTTTTAATTCAAATGATTTCCTTAAGATATTACCAAGTCTATGAGTTTGTTCGATAGTACTATATTTTCCTCTCGAATACCTTCGATATAATAGGCAAAACGCTTATGGGGGTATATGATGATACTTTTGTGTGACTTTTTCCCGGCATAGGTATCATGGAAATCACTGAAGTCTGCCATTCTAACATTAATATTAAATATAAAACTTTTATTTTTATTGCTATCAGAGGTAGCTCCATAAGCATCTTGTTACCGATTTTGTCAATACCAGGGGCCAAAGTACCGCAATCGATATCGAGCAAGAAATTTAATACATTTTATCATAATTTCAATATCGAAATCAGTTTTCGATACGATAGCTCATTTGATCACGTATGCTGTAATTTGGCCCCGGGTGCTTTCTTGGAGTTTAAATCAACATTATATGGTCGGTTTTGACCGAATATACTTTTCTACTTGTTTTAAAATAAGCATTTTTCTTATTATTAAAAAGTGTTGAGGTGATTTTTGAAGGGTGATCATCGTAAAATTGGGCCGAATGATTTGTGTATATATGAAACATATTTGTGTTGCAATATTGTTTGGATCAACATTTCTAAGAGAGTTTTGCTGCTTCAAGTGATTTTCGAAAACATTTGTATGGGGCTTGGTACAATAGTGAATTAATTTCAACCAAATTCAATCCCAACCGGCTGAGTATCGTATTATCATAACAATTTTGACCAGGGGCCAAATTACCACATTCGATATCGAGTAAAATTGATTGTAATTTTCTTATTTGAGATTATGGCATTTGATATCGAGCAAGAAATTTAGTACATTTTATCATAATTTCGATATCGAAATCATTTTTCGATACGATAGCTTATTCGATCACGAATGCGATAATGTGGCCCCTGTACTTTGCGCACAAACTTTGCATGGACAGCCAGCCATTCGGTCGAACTGACGAACATCATTCTATCGACTCAGAATTCCGAGTCTATCGGTATACTTTAAGGAGGGAGTAGAAATAATATTTACAATAACTAATAGTATAATATGCTCTCCCCACTATGATGATGTAGGTTACAAACAGTATTTTTTCACCCATTTAATACTAAAAATTTAATATTTAATTAAATTCTGATTTCTTCGACCTTTCTTTTTTTAATAAAATAAAAACGTTGGCCTCGAGCTCGAAGAAACTTTTTTATTTTATAAAAATTTAATATTCAATAATATTCATAAAGAAAAGAAAATACTAACAAAAAATAAAATAGTAATAACATATCCAAAGTCTTTGATTTCTTAAAGAAAATTTCTTTTCATAACCTAATTTAAATTTTATTATCATTATCTAACAAAAATAGTAACATATGCAAACTTATTCAAGAAATATTAAGCCGATAGCCATTGATGCTAGTGCTTGTAGCCTTTCGATTTATTGTAATTTTAATTATAATAAATTTTTTTAGTAAATAAATAAAATAAAATAAATCTATGTAAATACTGCAATGTGCTTCGGTACATTTTGGTTGGAAATATTACGGTTGAAAATTCTAGAGAAGTCAAGGTTTGTGGGACTCCTGAAAAGATGATGTTAGTATTATGTAAAAATATTTGATATTATTGAAAACGTTAGAAAATATTTCAGCTTTTCTCGAAATCTAGCCATCACTCTTTTATCGTCAAATGTCGAAGGAAAACGAAAACAAAAATATTAATAAGACATGAACGGAAATCCCTTTATCGAGCAACAAAAATTTATGAGTCTATTGAAATGTGTAAATTTGTCATTCATTAATAAAATACTGAGAATTGTTTAAATGCGACAAATGAGCAGAGGGGAACTACAATACTTTTAAATATGAAATAGTACCAAAATTCGTAACAAGAGTTCCATCCCATCTCACTTTTGTAGTGTAGGGTATACTTAGAATAGAGTATTTCCTCTCTCTATTTATTGGGCTTTCTAAATACAGAAGTACATATCGTTGGTCCCATGTAGAAAGGCCCTAACTCGCTATTTTTTTTCGAAATTTGTGTTTTTTGCGATTCCAATGCATTTGACGCAAATACACCTCCTCACAAAAATTTATTGCAAAAGTGTAAAAAAACGCTTTTATAAGCAAAAAAAGTTACATGTTGAATACTACAGTTTCTGTTATGTTTTTACCTTCTCCTATAAAGTTTCAAATATGCGATTTAGGGCCTTTCTACATGAGACCATCGATATGTATGTATAAATAAGTTGGATAATACTCACTTCTCGTGACTTTTCACATTCAATCAATACTCATACTGGGTAAATTTTTACTTTAGAACATTAATTGTGTGTAGAAAATAGTTGTTAAATAATTAAAATAATTCCAAGCATGCATTAGATAACGTCGAATATCTTTTGCGAAATATATGTTAGTAGAAACATGAATCTTCATTTTGAATATTTGTGTAAAACGGGAAATGCTTGCGAAGATATTTAATAAATGTGTGTTTGCATGCCATAAGTTTCACTATACTGCAGTTAAACTGATATGTGCACATTAACAGTTGAGAACTAAAAAATAGCACTGCATTTATATTCGTCATATATATACTTGAAACTCTATGTTTAGTGTTTCTTTTTAAAATGGTTTGAAATTGGAATTATGTTCTATCAATCATCATACTCGAAAATTGCAGTTAATTCGGTAACGACAGCACTGTTACTGAAAAGGAATTTATGGCTAACGCTAACTAACGGTAACGGTAGCCAATCTTGTTTAAAACATTAAATTATATATAAAATATAATTGTCGTTAGGAATGCCTATTAACCTTACGGATCTGTCTCGTTTCTCGAAACATCGAGTCGACATCGCCAAACTAAGAGTTCAAAAAACTGTATCTTAAAATAATTCCATAATATATTGAAATAAATTGAGTTTTGTTTATTTAATTTCACATTAAAAACAAATAATTGTATTAGGAGCACCCGTACAAAAAACATAAAAACCATATTTTTTAATCTGAAGATAAATTCTGTGGTCACAACTGTTTCTATATAGATGAAACAATATTGTAAGGAATAAAATCACTAAATTTACATACATACATATTTATCTCTGTTGAAGTTGTGTGCATTTGTTTGGCATGACAAGTTGTTCATGTAAAGAAAACTCAACTGAATGACAGACAAACAGTCAAACATTTTAAACATTATTATCACATTTCATAAGGTTTAATCCAAAAGGGAAAACAAAAGAAAAAATATTATATGTGAACAACAGTGTTGTCATATCGGCAGTTAAAGTGCTTTTTATAAAGAAAATAAGTTAGAGTGCCGAATCTTTAATACCCTCCACCTAAACGTAATAAGAAATACATAAACTGGTTATAGGACTAGCATATCCTTATTCTGTATTTTCTATTCAGTCTTAGTGCAAATTTTATTAGTATTTTATATATTGTTTGAAAGACAATTTTACAACCAACATAATTTATTTTATTTTAATATTATAAGTTATAAGTTTGGTCATATATAAAGGTTTTGCTCACTGTTTTCTTAGACTGCAATGGCGTGGTGCATCATGAATTCTTGCCACAAGATCGTACGGTCAATAAGGAATACTATTTTGAAGTTATGCGCCGTTTGCGCCAAGCAATTCGTCAGAAACGCACAGAATTGTGGAAAACCCAATCATGGATTTTGGCACCATGATAACGCACCAGCTCACACATCGATGCTTGTGCGTGAATTTGTGGCCAAAAACAAAATCGTTATCATGCCTCAACCACCGTATTCACCGGACTTGGCCCCCGTTGACTTTTTCCTCTTCCCAAAACTGAAGACACCGATAATTGGAAAGCGTTTTGCTACGATTGAGGAGATAAAAGAAAAATCGAAACAGGAGCTGTTGGTGACACCAAAAAGAGCGTTTCAGAAGTGATTCGAGGATTGGAAAAACGCTGGCATAAGGGTATTATATCTGAAGGGGATTACTTTGAAGGGGACATGATAGTTATTGATCAATAAATAAATACTTTTTGAAAAAATTTTAAATAACGGCTATTTTTGATCGTATACATATGGAAGTGGTACATATTTATTGCACAGTGAATAGTGTTACAAAATATTAAACCCTGCAAATAACTACACCTTTTCAACTTAAAATTGAGTAAATACAAAATGATATTAAGAAATAAAAAATTGAAATATTAAAAAATATACCAAGAAACTAAAAACATTAAGAGGAATTTAAAATATGCAAAATACTTTTCTGACCTTCAAATTATGATACAATTACTAAAATGCGAATTTATTATCGGTTATTAATTCCAAAAAAAAAAACTCAAGTTTTTTACTTGAAATGAGTAGGCAAAACATGATTCATATTCCAATATCAGCCATGCAAGCATAGCTGCCAGATTTGACGATTTATCGTCATTTTGACGATTTTTTATTTCAAAAATAGCAAAGTGGCCATTTGACTTTTTTTTATAGAAAGTGACGATTTTCTGAGTTATTAAAATTGCCATTATTTGTTATTTTATTAAGGTTTTTGGTACTAAATTCTCTCTTTTTTGAGACAACAACTATTTTTCCATTTAATATCATAAATATTAAAACGAACATGACATATTTCAAAATCAAAACTCAATCAAAATCAAAAAATGATAGTAATGTTATCTTGATTATTGACAACTGCTAGGTTTGAGCATAATAATTCCAAATAACTAATATTGAGTCAGGATAATAGAAATTACACAAATTAAATTAATTAATTCATTTGCAAATATGAAAAGCAATTTTAAATGCTGAGTTCCATGAACTCAAATTTTTAGTTGAAACAAATTCTGAATTTCAACGGGGAAATTCTACAGAAACTTCTACTATAACGTCGAAAGAATATTTAGTCAATTAAATTGAAATAAAAGAAAAATACGGAATTCTTTAAAAATAAGTACTTGAATTTGTTGGATGAATTGGATTCTTTACTGAAAATGTTATTTAAAACTTAATAAACTAAATTGTTTTGACATTGTAATTTAACCTGAATTAATAAAATATGTTAAATGCAGATTTAAATTTATTTGTAAAATACTGTAAGATATTATAAAAATATTACACAATTTAATTATTTAAAAAGTTAAAATTTATGTATTTTGATATGTCTTGTACCAGAGACTATATAAACTTGAATTTTTATGTTTTCGTTTAAATAAAAATTGATAAATACTACTAGAAAGAATGACTTTTTATTTTTCCGATTTTTAAAATTCGAAATGGCAATTGTTTTCTTTTTTATTGCGATTTTGACGATTTTTATCGAATTTCATCTAGCAGTCCTGCATACAAGAGAGGTAATAAATTGCTTAAGCTACGACAACAGTTGGCAAATATTTGGCAGAAAAAGACGTAACCACTAAATAACATATATTTATTTGAACTCGTTTATTTATTTATTTAAAAAACCTTTTCTTATTTAGGCCAAAGCACAACAAATATTTAATATTAATTTATTTGATGCTGTTTGACCTTGCAAAACCTTTGTAAGAGTTAACAAAGTCAAACAAATTTTGTGCTAAAACTAGTGGTTACGCTTTTTGGAGTAAACATTTGCTAAATGTGACCGTACCTTTAGTTATGAACGAATTAGCTTTTACATGCTTATTTTGCCCATCGTTTAATAAATTCCACAATTCCACGAGCTGGATGTAAATTGTAACTGACTCTAATTTAGAACCATTGATGATGTAAAAATTTTCAGTATCAAATTTTCTTGCAAAATGTATGTAAAAGATTATTTTGTGGTCCAAGTCGTTTCGAGAATGAATATGATCCGAGGAGTGTTTAAAGCTTAAAACATGTTGTACATCATTGGCAAACATTAATATATTAGAATATTTTATAGCTTCAGGCACATCGCAAGTAAAAACATGTAATCTTTAAAATTCACTGCAAAGAAATTCAATATTTTTCTTTACAAAATAAGAAATTAAAACAATATTTTGAGGTCACCAGCAGATGACTTTTATGTAATTACAGTAGTTAATTATGGCATGTTAATACTGTTTAATTTTCCAGCTTATTCGGAGTATAACAAAACATATTATAAAAGTTGTATCATATGACTCATTAATAAAAATACATATAAACTGCTGTATAAATTTCATATTTAACTAGTCTGTAGAAACGCCTCATTTAAAACTAACTCCGTTGGGAAATAAATTTTATAAAATATTGTTTCACGCCTAATTTGAGTGGCAGTGTTTGTTAAATTTTCCTTATTTAAGGACAAGTTTTAACAAATTTCACAATTTTAATAGGCAGCCTACGTAATTTATTTAAAAGTGAAATAAATATTTAAATATTAATATAAATGGATCGCTACAGGGCTGACTCTGACTAAATGATCCGAAATATTTTTTAGTGACCGTTTAAAAAATAAAAAAAAACAAGTAGCATGAATAAGTAATACTCCTCTATAAGTGAAATAAAGTTTACAATTTACGTCATAATTTTTATAACTTAAAGAAACTTAAACTGTTTAAAAGCAGAAAGTTTTAAATTGTTTAATGAATTGTTCGCACTTTGTTTTATTATTCCTCATTTTTTGTGTTAATTTATTCTTTTTGTAAAAAACTACAAAGAAAAGAAGTCATCTCGTACATAATTATAATAATGTGTGTATTCGTACTAAAGTTTTTCTTTCTTTCTCTCATTCTATCTTTAGTTTTATTTTTCACTCATTTTATTTGCATAAAAATATAATTTGTTTGCTCCTGAATTTAATCGCGCAGTAAAAACTACATTATGAATGCGTTTTTTCACAAAAAAAAAAAAAAAAAAAACAATAAACTTTAAGTATGAGATCATAATGTAAAAAAATAAAATTGTACAACAACTACCTATATATGTATATGCATGTACATACATACATATATATAAAACATATTTTCTTCTAAGTTTTGTTAATGAGTGAACAAAATTGTTAAGAAAAACACACGCACAAATGTTTTTTTTTTTAGAAAGTTTCAACACGTACTGTTAGGAAAATATGCCTCCTGTAAATAAACTAAATAAACTAAAATTTCTTTAGCTTATTTTTTGAGTACACTTATTTATGAGTTACACTAGTTTTTGTAAGTTTTTTTTAACAAGAAAGAATCTTGTTAGAATTTGCACAATTAAGAAAGAATTGTTTGAAAAATCACATAATTAAACAATATCTCTTTTCCTTTAATAATTGTGATGGTTAATATTATTTTAATTACTTAAAAAATTAAAAGAAAAAACATTAATTTGAAAGCATAAATTCTGCAGCAATTTTGTTATTTACGGTCGTAGAGACATCGTTAATTTAAACACTTATTTATATTTACACGCATTCATATCAACGTCGAATTACTTAAATATTTACCTACACTATTGAAATTTAGTTTAAGAGCAAAATATAAATTGCAAATATTATTCTAATAACCTAATTACAATTCCTGAATACTGAATTGGTTGCGGACCCTTGAAAGATTAAATACTTTGCGGCAAAAACTTCACTTGAACAAATTTCTGAAGCAGTGAATATAAATTTAAAGCATTTTTTGAAATTTCACTAAAAAAAATCCATAGATTTTACAAACGATTCACATTTGACTTTGCAAATATTCTTTAATATAGACTTTCGTTTAAATTAAAAAGATGCAAGAAGATTTTAGTGGAATATTAATTTCACAAATTCGATTTTTTGAAAGTATCAAAGGCACTGACACGTTGGTGTTCACTTATAGTGCATTTACACTTGTAATTTTCAAACTAGTTTATGATCATAAGCTACTTTCATAAACCATACCGTTTACATCAGCATTTTTGACAGTTAAGTGGTTTATATTTGACAAGTCATACAAAAGCTGACTTTAATATTAAAAATTTAATAAAAATATGGACGTTGTTATGAAAAAAAAATTTAAATTTGTGTTTTTCATCCAGGATGAATAAAATTCAATTACAGTTTCTTTTTTTAAAGAAAACTTTTTTTGATCCAATGCCAAATGTGTCCAGCGTTGCCAGAAAAATGTTGAAAAACCGAGTTGCATTAGCAGAAACTGGTTGTTTGTAACTAGTTTATCTCAAAAGCTAGTTACAAAACCTGTTTTTGATTTGTAGGGATAAACAAGTTTCTCAAACTAGTTTATCACCATAAACCACTTATAATTAGTTTATGGCGTAGGTGTAAATGCACTATTAGAAAGCTTGGTATTTCGCCTTTCTAAAAAAATTAAAAAAAAAACACAATAATCAATAATCTATATATAAATCTATCCGGAAATCAGTTTTCCAGATCAACTGATGAATTAGATTAGGATTATATTTAAAATTTGCCAAGAATATAATTATGGTGTGTAATAAAAAAGGGTATGGCTTAAGGATATTAACATCTAGCTCACTATTCAATTCAAAATTGTATATCACTGAAGTAGATCAGAGACGTTACAAATGGTCTACTGATCTACTAAATACACATTTTTTCGCATTGGGTTCTAATCAGTGATTTGGTTGAGCTAGATGTTAATAGCTTTAAGTCATATTTTCTAATGATTTTGTATAATTACGCGTATTAGGTCTGTTCGAAGCCATATTTCAAACAAAATTCAAGAATTTTAAATTTGTTTCTTATATAAATATTTAGTTTTATTTTATTTTACTAAGTAAGAACAATTATTAATTTTATTTGAACTGTTAATTTTAAATCTTTGATATTTCTTTTATTTCGGCTCGAGTTGATTAAATTTAATTTACATTAAATTATTTTTACTGAAGGTAGGAATTGTTACATAAAAATTATTGTTAAAATTTATTGATAATTTTTCTTGGCTTGGGATTCGAACCTGGGTTGTTGAATCTACATACATATGTTTCGAGAAACACCACTTTCTCTAATCAGAATTCTTTTGCGTTCTAACCCTCTGAACCTCTGCGGTGCCCGCTATCGAACAGTCAAACATCAATCCTTTAACCAGTGTTACTAATTTTAAATCTTAGTCTTAAAATCTTTTCAGCTATCCCGGGATCGAGATTTTCCTATCCTTTGCTTAAAACTTTGTATATTTGCTTTCAATAAAAATAAAATAAACTTACACGCGATTTCAGTAGTAAAGAGCAAAGTATCTTTTTAAAGAAGTTGTGATTTTATTTGCCACGCCTACTTTTTTCAACATTGCATTGAAATTATATAGCAAAAGCAAAAGATAACACGGTGCGACAGTCCAAAATACCTGGGACCCGATATTATTTTTCTTGTAGGGCTTGTGGAGTAAAAGAAGATTCCAATAGTGAAATATGCCGAACACCCCCAAAATCCGGTTTTACGGCTAAAATACCGGTTTGGTACCTTTGCGCTCTTATAAGCCTGTAATTTTGTTGATAATGACCCGATTTCCAATTTCTTACTAGATATGGAAAGAAGAAACTGAGATCTTTCGAATGATATATAACTTGGCTAAGAAAGCTTGAGAAATTTTAATGTTATTGTCGAGCAAACACAAATTTTGTAGATTTTTTAAAAAAAATTCAAATTTGGTGAAGTTTTAATACATTATTTTATTAAGAAACTATAATGCTATTGAATTTATTCAAAAAGTACGTTTATTTAGGATTACAACGCATATTTTGGTTTAAAAATAGATAAGTAATTGACTGATATATTTAACTTTTCATGAAAATAAACTTTTAAACATTTTATACAAATTGTATTAATCAATTAACACAGTTTTACAAAATTAAATGAAATTGAAAAACCTTGGACTGGATATTAATTTTCTTGTAGGGCTTGTCGAATAAAAAAAATTCCAATAGTGAAATATGCCGGACAACTCCAAAATCCGGTTTTCGGTTAAAAAAAACCGGGTTTTGTTCACTATTGGAATCTTCTTTTGTTCGACAATCCCTACAATAAAAATAATACCGGGTCCCAGGTTTTTCTATTTCATTCAATTTTGTATCACTGTGTAATAGTTAACATGGTCTTTCTAACATTACGCAATATGGTTCGATTCAAACAAAATACGGCTTTGTAATTTATCTTTACACGAAGCTTACTTCTACTGAATTTTGAATTCATACTATTTTTCTAATATTTATTTGTGTGCCATAGAGCCATATTTCTGTAAGAAATTTGTATGAACCGATTCTTACTATTTTAAATCTTAACTTAATATACCCCCATCTCTTTGGTGGAAAATTACTTGTTTCCTAATTGCAATTAGTAACCATTTTACAAAAAATTGTCTATTTTCTACATAATTATGAAAACTACAAATTGGAGTAATTTATGTGAGTTTAAACGAGTCACTGATCACTGTATGTGATATAAGTTTATTGTTGCAAGCATGTAATCGAAATATAAGGACAGTATTTTTTAAATTGGATTATGCAGAATTTAAATATTTTTGAAATATATAAGTTGTTAACAATTTGAATTAATCAGTAACGGAGCATGTGTGTTTTGAAAAACAGCACTTTAATGTTACCCCTAAAATAGCCCTTCAGATCGACTACCGTTACCGCTAAGCTACTGTTATCGCTAAAACTCCACTAAAATGCAATAGAATTTTTACGGAGTAAACTTTTGACAAACACTTGTACAAAAAGAATTCATACTGCCCTCTAAGTAATCAAAAAAAAAATTATGAAATAAGAGCTTAATGTTGTCGTCAATTAAGAATACATTTTGTTTAAAGTTCATGCAACGTTTATTTAAAATATATGAATGTATCAAAAATTGTATTTCTCTAAGATTTTGGAACAACAAAATATTTGTCAGCAATATAATCCATTCCTCGGTAAGACTGTAATGAAAATATGTACACAGTTTGCTTGTTTTGTTCTGGTGATAACTTGAAAAAATTAACCAAATATAAAAACTAAACAATACAGAAGGCGTCTAACCGAAGAATTTATTCGAAATGTTCATCAAATCGAGCCATAACCGCCGAAAAAATGTATCCCACAAACTCAAAAATTTACAGGGGAAGGTTTTTTTTAAATAAAATCAGTTTGAATAAAGCCATTATTTTAAAATTTATAATGTAAATATTGTTTTGTGTAATACATTTAATTTTAATAATTTTAAATGATGTTGAACTATCGATTTCGATAAAAAACAACAATCGATTATGGTGTGGGATACACTATTTTGGCGGTAATGGCTCGAAATGCTGAGGTTCTTTATGTATGTATTTAGAATATCACATTTAATTTTAATTTAATGTCCTTTCAATTTATTTCTCTCACTGTATAATGATGAGAATTTAAAAATATATATTGCTACTTACCTAATTAACAATGTTCTCCAGTTAACACATACATCTAAAAAATGTTGTGTTATAGTGGTTGTTGTTATAATTGTTGTTGTTGTTGTCGTCGTAATGTTATTTGCACAATTGCTGCAATTGAGTTGTTACAAAAGACCCTTAAAGCAATTGTTTGCCCAAATTGCCAGAGGTTTCTTAAATGTTAACAGCAAACATACGCATGCTAATATACACTCACACACACGTACACTTACACTTGCACGTTTCTTTACAATAGCAATTTGCAAGTAAATAACTACAATTTAAAGTAGATAAATGCACACAAGAGCAGTTATTGCATAAAGCACCAACCAGTTAAAAATGCACTGCCGCAATATCTTTTATACTAAATATGTACGAGTACATGCAACGCTTAGTTTTGGATGTGTTAGCCTGTGTGTATGTGTAAGGCTGAGTGAGAAATAATAGATGATGATGATGATGTTCTTGCTGCAGTTGGCCTGTTGTAAGTATGTATGAATAGTTGATAAATACGTCTGTTTTCTTATTCGTATTCACGTATTATGATGAGTTTGTTTGTTGTTTTGTTTTTAATGTCGCTTTCGTCGTTGTTGTCTTTGTCTGAAAGTCGCTACTTTTTGTATTAAAGGATACTTGTGTGACGCTTAAAACAGTTTCCACTCATATTTCGTTTGAGCCTACAGCAGGCTATCCGTTGGTGGCAGTTGCAAAAACTTATCAGTTCAACTAAATAAGACCAAAAATATAAAAAAAACCAACAACAAAGTTGGTATCACCTCAGCGGCATGTAACAAACAAATTGTATAATAATTTCTTTCCGTAAAACTTTGTAGATCCTTTTTTGGTTTATAGATACAACAATTTGTTTGGACTCTTTGAGTTAACCTAAGACTCAAGTCAATGTTACCAAGGCCAACTAAATGTATACAAATGTCGCAGAAACCAGCCAGCCGCAATTAGTTTAAGGTAAGACACAAAAGAATTTCTACAAAGAAGTGTGAATGTGTAACAGCAAAAAGAAAGTGAACAAGAAACATCAAACAACTAAATTACGTACGTATGTACTTGTAATTTCTTTTTCTTAATTTTAAGAAAAGAAAATATTTAGTAGTTTTTTTGTCTTCCTGTTCTTCTGAGGCGGCATAAATTAAGACACTCTTAGGGATGTAATTATTTATGTTTGTGAATGCGCGAGAATAATTTTAGTACAAGTTGTCAAGGCAACAATTTCACAGTTTCACAGCCTATTCAAAGACTAATTGTGCTTGTTTTGTATTTAATTTGCTCTTTAAATTTAATTATTGTTTTCTCATTTTCTGATTTTTCTTTTGAATTTATTGTTCGTTCATTATTTTCTCTTTAAACTAAAAGAAACGTTAAATATTATAATAATTTTTTTATTTCTACAAGTATTTATGACAAAACAAATAGAATTAAAATTTATGCAATTTTATTAGTTCAATTACCACCATTACCTTGAAATGGGATTTCAATTAATTTATACAAAAGTAAATTACAAAATTAATAAAAAATAATTATTAAAGGTAGAAAAATCTATGAGAGAATGTCTTCGAACAGTACAAAATCAGATACTTAGCAATTCGTACTCTTTTGTAAGCAAGATCTTAAGAAATCTGAAATCAAATGATTTGTTTATATAGTTTTCAGATCAATCAAATGTTCTCATGAATATAAATAAATATGCATCATTGTTTCAATAATTTTATATTTTTTAATGCAAATAGCTTTCTCCTTAATATAGTTTAACTAAACAATACGAACACCCATCTTAAATTATACAGATCGACTCAGAATTTGGTAGATGATATTTTTTCACCCCAAGATTGGATGGGATTGAAACTAGTAGAAATCGGTCCATTATTTCACCTGGCCTCCATACAGATGTCCTCCCGAAATAAGGGTTTACCGATCATAAATCTTTGAAATGAGTGGAAAATGAATCCACATCACATTTGCATATTTTGTGCAAATCGGTCCATAATTGATCATAGCTTTCATATAAGACCCACTTCCAAAAATCACTTCAGAGAGCATAATAGCGTGTTCAGATATGAAACCTTATTGAGTCAATATTCGGTCAATTGACAATATTATTTTAAGTGTTTAGGCATATGCAATTTTCAGCTTCCTCAATATTTATTTGACAGCTGGAAAGCAATACGAAAAATACTCTAAATGGTTGTCGTGTTCACTAAACACAGTTGTGAATAGTGTTGCATTCGAAATCTTACTCAATATTATAACAATTTCGTACTTATTGCGCAATAATTAATTGAGATTTTATATGGAATATTGAGTTCAATAATGGCGTTAATTGCGATTATCGCAATTAAGGTGCATATCTAAACACGTATAAGGGTAAGGGTGCTGTAGCTTAATTGATTAGCGCGTTTGATCATTAAGCATGAGTTGGTATTTGTAGCCCGGGTTCGATTCCCAGCTGGTGCCACTCAAACAACATCAATTTCTGATAATTATTAGTTTTCTACTATCTATCATAACTAATATTTATCACAGCGCCCTCCTTCGGTGCTATAGCATTGAAACGCCACCGAAGTAAAATAATTAAAATAAAAGCTATAAAATCAAGCTTTAAAAATAATTCATCTACTCGCCGCCAGAGGCGCTGCAATTCTGCACTAAACACAATCATAATGCAGAATTCCAGAGTTGTGATATAAAAAGCTTTCTTCTTTCACCACCTTTACTTCTTAAACTATCCGCTTTCCAAAGTAAATAATGCAATTATATATAGGCCTGAGTCTTACTTCTCTTAAACAAAATAACTCTCATAAAAATGTTGGTATCCAAATAATATTAAACACAAATACGTCTCATATATACAAATAATATGGTAAAATTTTATGATGAGCGGTCTATAAATAGTAACTTTCGAAAATCACTTTAACGACCACAAATCTCTTAAAAATTTTTGTATCCAAATAAAATTCAACAAAAATAAGAAATGATGATAATTAGTCGAAACTCTTAAGACCGTCTCCGTAATTTAACTTAACATCCACAAATCTTTAAAAAGTAATTATTTCGAGATAAAGTCTAACACATATAATATTTATATTCACAGAAGTCATGGAACTAAATTTTTGGACGATCGGTCCATAATGGGTCATGGGATACATGACTGAAAAACTATTTATACATAACTGGGTGTAGGGTCGGTCAAGCCCGACCATGCTTTCTTACTTGCTTTAAATATTTTTGTCGTTTTGAAAATAACATAGACTTAATTAAATTTCGGCCAAAATAAAAAATACATAGAATTTTTTAAAATTTTCATGACAATGTAAGGGGGCGGCAAAATTATTTTGACGAGTGCAAATTTGGAGTATTTTTAATTTTTTTTTTTTTAACAGTCATAGAAATTAAAAAACTTTAAATGAGAAAAGTTAAGCTAATTAATAAATAAAAAAACAATATAGATTTCATTGGTTTATTTTATACTAATTCAGTGTATTGAGAACAAAATGCAAATTCTTCAAATGGCATAAGTATTTTGACAAAAGGTTTTAAATTAAAAATTAATTCAATTATTAAGAATAGAATTATAAATTATAAATTTTTAGTAAAATATATATCCTCCCTTGGAATCTATAAGATTTCGCAATCGTTTTGGTACAGAGTCGACGAGTTTGGAGAACATTTCTGGAGGAACTTCCTCCCAAAGCCCCTTTACTTCAGAAATGGTCTCTTCCCTAGTACGAGTCAATGACACACTTCTTTTTGCCTTTATATATGACCAGACATTTTCAATTACATTTAAGTCTGGACTTTGGGGTGGCCAATCCAATATTTCCACGCCAGAACCGATCAAAAACTGCATTACCATACGGCTTTTGTGACATGGGGCATTATCCTGCTGGAAAATAAATGACTCTCCGATTATTTTATCACCCGATTGGAATGCGTGATTGTTTAAAATATCCAAATATTTATGTTGATTCATTGTTCCATCGATCGGGACTAAATCGCCAGCTCCATTGGACGAAATACAACCCCAGAACATTACCGAGCCACCACCATGGCTCATTCTTTCGCTGACTGGAGCTAGTTTCTTACGAATCTCCTTCGGAAGTCGAACATATGATTTTTTCTGTGACCCGTGATACTCAAAACTACTCTCATCAGACCACAAAACCCGGTTCCAGAAACTTGGAGGCTTATCAACATGCTTTCTGGCAAATTCCAACCGCTTTACTTTGTTGCGAGCTGAGATATATGGTATATTTTGTATTACGTACGTACCAAAACTATGTTGAGTAAGGCGTCTACGTATTGTGCGTTCACTTACGGGATCGTCAGAATATTTCTGCAGCTGAAATGCTAAGTATTTTGGAGTTATAGTGGGATTTTTCTTAAATTGACAAATGATATGCCTGTCTTCTGTTGATGTAGTTTTCCTTTTTCTGCCCGTCCGGGCTAAATTTTGGACTGAATTTGTTTTCTTATGCTTATTGATTTGGTAATGCACTGTTTGTCTTGATAAATCATATTCTTCACAGATGTCTTTTACAGAAATACCACAATTATATTTGGTGACAATTTCAGCCCTAACCTCAATGCTTAACTCCGATTTTTTTACCATATTGAAATGAAAAATACCTGCAAGGTATCAATTTAACCAAATTAATTTTTTATTGTAATATGTTTGCGGACTTTTTTTCGACCACCTACTCTAATAAAAATTACGATGATACAGTCAAGTACCCATATATATTAGATGAAAATCAATCCATATCCTTACCGTCTCTTGATGTTTCTACAGTCCTAAATGGCATTAAAAAGCTTAAGTTCTCATATAGTTCCGGTCCTGACAATATCCCCAGTAACATATTAATCAAGTGCGCCGAAGTCTTAGCTCCTCCATTAACACTTCTGTTTAACACTTCTATTATTAATGGATACTTTCCATCAATCTGGAAGGAATCATATATTGTTCCATTATTTAAATCGGGCAGAAAATATGATGTTGAAAATTATCGAGGTATTGCAAAACTAAGTATTATACCGAAACTTTTTGAAAAATTAATAACCGATCATTTACACTATCAAGTATCAAATTTAATATCTTCATTTCAACATGGTTTTCAAAAATCTTGCTCTACTACTACAAATCTTCTGCATCTAACAACAGTCATCAATCGCGGCTTTATTCAAAGGATGCAAACTGATGTTATATATACTGATTTCAGTAAAGCATTTGACAAAATAAATCATTTACTTCTCGTACGGAAACTGCAAAAATTGGGATTTACAGAACTTAGTGTAAAGTGGATACAATCTTATCTGTCGAATAGAACACAAACCGTTCGTTTTAATAATACGTCTTCATATAAAATTAACGTTTGTTCTGGAGTACCACAAGGGAGTCACCTTGGGCCGCTGTTTTTCTCTCTTTTTATTAACGATTTACCTAAAGTAATTAAATTCTCTAATGTTTTAATGTATGCAGACGACGTAAAAATTTTCTTGGCCTATAACCAACCTTATGATTACTTACGTCTCCAAACCGACTTGGATTCTTTTTATGAATGGTGCAAGCTTAACTTGATGGAACTTAACTTAAAGAAATGTAAAGTAATGCGCTTTACAAGGCACAATCCTATTTCAACAAATTTTTTTCTGGGAAACTACAAAGTGGAAATGGTTCAAAATTTTCTAGACCTAGGCATTTTATTCGACCCTAAACTGAGCTTCGTTCCACATATTTCTACGATAATAAATAAAGCAAGATGTACTCTAGGCTTTATTAAACGATGGGCAAAAGAATTTAATGATCCATATATTGCCAAAACTTTATTTACTTCACTTGTTCGACCGATACTGGAATACGGTTCAATAATATGGGACCCGATTTTCATTACTCACAGCAATACAATTGAATCTGTGCAAAAACAATTCCTGATATTTTGCTTACGTGGACTCCATTTCAACCCATTAAATTTACCATCATATACTGCTAGACTTGCTCTTATTAAGCTTCCTACATTAAAAAGTCGTAGAACTATGCTGAATATATCATTTATCCTGAATGTTATTAATGGTGATATATGCTCTGGTTTTCTAATCAACGAAATCTCTTTCAACATTCCGCAACGTTTATCCCGTAATTTTGTACCTCTATCTGTGAAATTTTATAGAGCCAATTATTCTGACGCTGATCCCCTAAGAAGAATGTGTAATCAGTTTAACCAGTTGTACAGATTTATTGATTTTTCGTTAAATGTTAATGTCATAAAAAAATTAGTAATTGTTTTCTTAAACTCATAATTATTTGTTACATGTATTTTATTCCTTTATGTTAAATAAAACTGTAAACTGTCTGTAAGGAATTCATTTCCATAGACAAATAAGAATAAATAAATAAATAAATAAATAAATAAATAAATAAATAAATAAAAAAAAAATTATTTTTACTTACCAAATTTTAAAAATAATGTCCGTCAAAATACTTTTGTCAAAATCAAAATTGCGCTAATTGCTGAAAATCATCTAATTTGACGAAAGAGATAATGCAACGGATTAAAATTTTTTGCTACGTAATAGCTTATGCTCTCATCTAACGGGAATTGGCAAACAACAACAAAAACAATTGCAATGTTGGAATTTATTGATACTAAAGAGCGGGTAGCAGAGTCGTCAAAATAAATATGCCGCCCCCTGTATGTATGTAAATGCAAATTAGATTTGATATATTATTATAATTAAAAAAGAATTGTATACAGTTCAAAATCAAATTAGTTAAATAACGATATTGCGATGGAACTAAAATCTATTTTGAAGGATTATATTCAAATATTAAAATTTCTTTAAGAAATATTTCATATGTTCGCTTTCACACTCTTCAATTCTGACTCGTCAAGGCAAGTATTTTTGGATGAGAAGGGAAAAGAGAATAAAAGTGGTACAAACTTGATGGTACTAGTCAATTTCCTTATTTCCTTTTCTTTTTTTCTTTCATGCAAGTTGAAAAGAGAATTGAACAAGAAGTGGTCAGCTAAAAGTGAAAAGCCTGAAACAGGATTATCTTTCTTAACAATTTCTTACTCGTACCTCTTCGATTTTACATTTGTGACTTCTTACTCAAAGGTTTAAATGCACAATATGCATTTATACTAAATAATTTAATTTAAAAAACTAAATAATTTATAATTCGTATGTGTTTGGTGAATACACTTTTTTACTTTTTTATTTTTTATTGTTAAACATTTCAAACCAATATTTTTAATTCAATTTACATGAACCAATTGATAAATATGAATTTTATTTATTTATTTTTAACATTTTCATTTATTTATAATTTGTTAAAGCTAAAAGTTATTAATAAGTGCTAAAAGTGTGTAAATGTTTTTGGGAATTTTCATTGGATTTTCATAAAAACCCCGTTGAAAGTAGTTTTTAATTTGTATGAAAAAAAAAATAAAGAAATGTTAGTAGTATCAGAAACCGATTACAGCGAAACACAACTAGTTTTACGTTTGTGTGAATATAATTGAAATAACTTTACACATAGTGGAGAGGGAGCACGTTTATACCCGGGGCACCTTTAAACTATGTTGATAAAATCTCAGTTTAACATTTTTTCCGACTCTTACCCGAGTTTTTCACATGACAACCTTGTTTTCTAGCAACGTTAACAACTTTTTTGTTTTTCAGTCGTCGACCGAATTTAGTTGGGTGAACAAGTTTTCGCGGTGCCATTGTAATTTTTTTTATTTTTTTTTTTGTAAGAGTGTAAGAAGTATTCAGTGATCGTTTTCTTTCGTGAAAGAAATTTATTGCAAAATTAAGTTAAGTTATTTGATATTTATGTAAAAACAAATATTTATTATAAATTTCCGTGAAATGGCATGCCAGTTCAGGTTTGAACAAAGAAAAAGGGGGCACCTTTGAACATGTTAATTTATCAACCGACGTACCAAACATTGTTGATTCTCTCTTATTTTCTGAAAATGACGAATCCAATGCTGATCATGATGCTTTAAAGGAAAATGTAATGTCACCTGAAATCGCAAGGCCTTTTCCGTCTTGATAATATAAAACTTATTTTTGATCTGAAATTTTTTATTTTTTAATTGTTAATGTTTATGTTTTTTTAATAAATAAATCAAATTTATTATATATATAAAAAATATAACTGTTTATGTTATTTTTGGAAATAAGCGCTACAAGAAAAAAATGCCGTTCAAAACTGCCCCAGCCTAGTTCAAAGCTGCTCCGGTAGGGGGCACATTTGAACACAATGACTTTATCCATTAAAAAAATAAAAAAAAAATATAAATCGAACTAAAAAAAAAGTTACTTGTAGACTTAAGTTTAAGTTTATTTCCATATATATTAGTTAAATTATGTAAAAAGTTAATAATTCAAAAATATAAATTTGTATGTGACTTGAAAGCAAAAAGTGTTCTAAGGTGCCCCCTCTCCACAACATTTATTTCTGATTACCATATGCGTTCTATTTAAATTTTCCCACATATTAAACATTTAAACGAAATTATATGATTTTGAATATGTTTTAGATTTTTCTGTAAACTGATTTTGTTGTATTAATTTTATATAAAATTTCAGTCCAGCCATTTATAATTTATTTGAAGGACTGAAATGTCTGAAGTTTAATAGACACCTAGAAAAAATTTCCATATTAATTGGATTATAAAATATTTGACATATTTGTAATGTAAACATCAATAATACTTTGTAAATGTACTTCATACTACAAACAACAAAAAACAAAATAAATTAACAACTACAGCAACAACAACAGTTTGCAATCATAATTAATTCATAGAAGTGGTTAAACAAATATTTAAATATTTATAACAATATTCGCTATATGCATTTATACATGTTTACTGAAATTTATGTAGTATTCAGTTGTACTAAGTAAATGTTCATATAGGGTGATCCGAAAGGTCTACTCTTTTTTATTTGTTTTTATTTTCATAAATCACGCATGACTAGTGTCATACTGTCATCCTATTTTTATTTAATATTGTTTGATAATTCATCTTGAAAAGGCTTACACCGCAACCATGTTTTCAAATTATTCAGTTGTATTATAAAAATCGGTATCAGTAATCTTGCATTCCGGGCCTGTGATCTGGTTCCCCAGATCGTGTGATATCACACCTAAAAGTTTTTTCTTTGGGTTTTTGTGCAGTAAGAGTCGTAATTCGCCAGATACCGGTAGCAGTGCTTGAAAGAGTGAACGAAAATTAGACCTTCCGAAGAGACAATCAACAGCATAGTTGCGGCCAAAATTTAAATAGAATTATTTTAAAAAAGTAAATTCCAAAGATTGTTCTTTCGAGCAATAATAAAGATTATGGCATTCGGTTATACTTTAAGTAATTTATTTAAAATTAAAAAATGTCTAAATGATCATCCTATATAAACACACTCATTAGATTACATTTGTGTACAAATACATATTCATACATTCATACATATGTTTAACAAATCGATTGCAGCAGTTTTGCATAATTAAATATTTATATTGAAAATATATCTGTATGTATGTTTAATATGAACAGTAGGGGAATTTTTTAAATTGTTGCAGAAAAGTCAATAATGTAACACAATTTATATTACTGGTTTTAGATTGCTTTGAAATTTGCTTCGATTGAAATAAATGAAAATTAATTTACAAAATGTGTATAACAAAAGTCACTTTTTAATAATTACATACATACTTTTTATTTTAAAATTATCAGGATGGCTTCGTTAGAACATTCCAGGTTAATTGGAGGCCCCTAATGTAGATGTGTATGTATTGTTTTTATCTATTTAAAATTATGTATAAGCAATATGGTAATACTTTGTGTAGTATATCTAAATGCATAATGACATGTTGTGTGCTAATGATGTCAAATATTGCCACCAACTTATAAATTCCCCAAACGTATTAAAATACTTTATGATTTGCCAAACCATCTATTTAACCACACATCCATATACATATGTATATACATGCAAACTCATAGAGACAGACATACATACATATTCACATACACTTTGTATTTCAGTAAATATCGAAATTTATGTATACGATGTAAGTATCGTACAGTAGTAGCATTTTGTTTGTGTTCTTGTTGAAACAAATCAATTTAATTATACCAAAAAATCGTTATAGATCAAACCGATAGTTGAAAAAAAAATTCCTTCTTCAGTAAAAATAATTTAATGAAAATTAAATTTAATGAACTTAAGCCTAACTAAAAGAAATATCAAAAATTAAAATATTAACAGTTCAACTAAATACTAATTATTCTATAAATATAAAAATATTTTTTAAAACAACTATTTGTTGTAGCACCATAGTGGTATATTTGTGCTCAGAATCTACCTGAGTCTTAGTTAAGCGTTCGCCGTCTATACGTCTGTAATTTTACGTGTAACACAATTTGCATATTTCAAATGCTTTGAAATTTTATCTAATTTTGACTGCATCAATTCTCTTCCCAACAACAATAACTTCTCTGATGTAGACATCATAAATTTACCATTATTTTTTTGCATTCGATTTTTATATCGTGGTTTTCATATGAAATAATTATATGGTACAAGTAAAATTTTTAACAGATTTATCTAACAAATTACAACTAAAACAAATTTTTTGCTGCAAACAATATTATTAAGTGCAAAACGATATTATTATAAGCAAATAAAATAATGTTTTTTGTGTGAAAATGTTTGAATTTTAGGCAAAAGTGCCACGTGGAAATCAACTTTCGTTGATAAGACGTACATAAATTGAGTTGTTGAGGGGAAATGGGCACTCAATAAGGTCCATAGAAAACCGTGTTAAGAGATCGAAGACGACCATACAAAATTACTTGGCGGATCCAAAATCATACGGCTCCAAAAAAGATCTGGTAGAAAACCAACAGTTACTCACCGCGATAAACGATCAATCAAGCGCCTAGATATCACAAATAATTTCAGTTGTAACCAAATAAAGTCGGAGCTGGGACTAAATGTGACCAAAAGACGGATTAACTATATTCTAAATGAATTTCTAGATGTGACTAAACAAAAATGAAAACAAAAATTCAACCTTGATGGACCTGATGGATTCCAATATTATTGGAGGGCAAAAGGCGGCGATACACAAACCAGAATATCCCGCAATTTTCAAGGAGGATCTTTGATGACTTGGGTTGCTTTTGAGTATAGAGCACGTTTTCTAATTTGTTTTATTTCTCATAAAATGAATGCGGTGAACTACGTAGAATTACTGGACAGTGTTTTTATTGAATTTGCTGAGGAACATTATGGAAATAATTTTACTTTTCAGCAGGACAACGCCCCTATACATAAAGCCAAAAGAACTAAAGCGATTTTTAAAGAAAAGGATATAGCCGTTTTAGACTGGCCACCTCTAAGCCCTGATCTAAATCCAGTTGAACACCTCTGGGGAATTTTAAGTGCCGAAATATATAAAAATTTAATGACTTATAACTCCTTAAAAGAGCTCAAAGAAGCTTTAGTAAAAAAATGGAAAGAAATTCCTCAAGATGTGTTACAAAAATTAATAAACTTTATGCGACTTTGTTAATTAAAAATCGAGGAGGACAGTCGCATTATTAAAATTTATATTTTAGTTGAATATATTTAATTAGTTTTATTTTGTACCATATAAATATTTCCTATAAGAATTTGAATTAACAGTAAAAAGTATTTAATAAATATAAACAAACCCTGAAAATCTTTTAATTTAATTTTTTGTTTCTCTGTACGGAATATAAAAAATATATAAATTTTTACATTAGCTTTAAAACCCGAGAGAATTTTAGAAAAAACACATGTACCATATAATTTCTTCCTTGGCTGTATAAAGATTAATGTCTTTTTCGGAAGTAATTCTTATATGGGAACTATTGTTAATTATTATGGGCATACTATCGTAAAATTTAGTACAACAATTTATATATCTATAAGGATTATTTGTGTTGAATTTTAACCACCTAACAATATTTACACCAGATTTATACGTATTTAAGTTAATTTTGTAACTGGCCTCTATAATCAAACATGAACCGAACTAAACAAAATCGCGTTTGGCGATTTCTTTTTACATGAAACTTATTTTTGCTGAATTTTGTTTCGATATTGCATTTATGTACCACTGAACCATAATTTGGGAAGAAATTTGTATGGGGCTATCATTCCTATTTTCATCACAGTTTATTTTTCTGTCATATAAAAAATTACATGGTATTATCTGCAATATATTTAAATAAAATAACTAAAAAACTGGTGAAAAATATAATATTTTCATGGGGTTTTCACATATTTTGTTTCATAACTCTTGTTCTACAATACCGATTATGCTTATTTTCAATACCAAACTGCTTAAGAGAATTATAATGATTTTGATTACGTATTTTGGATGTGAAAATGTTTTACACAGATAGACACACATAGATCAATCGACTTATAAGGACCAATATCATGTATAGTTTGTAGCAGTGATGGAAAATTCAATACTATTGTATTATTTTCAGTACTTTTTCACAACAAAAATACCACAGTATCCCCACATCATATTTAGTACTCTTTGTTTGTTTTGCTTTGTTCCCTGTTTACAAAACCAACGTTACTATTTTTATAATCATTGACAACATTCGCTTCAAAACAAGAACATAAGGAATGCACAAATTCGTTATTCATGTTTTTTATTTGATCTGGGATAAGCTTATCTACAAAAGTAAACAGATGCATAAAGAATTAAAGTTGTTTGTGGTACTATTTTGATAAAATTTTTAAAGTTCTTATGTTTCGTACATTTTTGTAATTCTCATTTCTTGTTTGAGATTTTTTGTGTATCATATGAGTTTGAAAACTTCAAACATATTGGTGAACGATCTATTAATGATATGGCATTAACACTAACAAAATGCAGGCATGCTCATATGTTTATTATCTTAACCCACAACAAATAAACATTTTTGAAACATATATTTTTACATAAAAATGAATCAATTTTTAGTTTGTTGTTATAATATTTTTTTTTTTTTTATTAAACTAAAATAATTTTATTTTTGAATAAAAATATATGTTTCATAAAAAGTACCAAAATGTTGAAAAAAGTACTCTTTTTGTTGACGGTCAGTACCATTTAAATTTTTCATTTTTCCATCACTGGTTTGTAGGATTTCAGATGAATATTTCCTAATGCTATATACGAAATGACAAACTTATATACCCCCATTCACCACTTGTGGGAGGGTATAAAACAGTTTTTTTTTATCTTATTATGGACCGGTCGTTTGTGTACCTATATATACCTATATAAAACCTATTTGTGTTTAATTTTATTTGTATACCAACAATTACAAGGCATTTATGTTAATGCGAAATTAGAAATAAGACGTATGTTGGAATTAGGCGTGTATAGACCGATCGTCATACAATAATGCAACATGATTTGTGTATATATAAATTTCATTTATGTTGTCAGCATAAATACATAATACGCTTTCCACTATGCTGTTATAGAGTATACAAATATGATACATATATCTGTTCATAATTTGTTATATATATATCTGTATATATTAATTCACAATTAAAAATAAAAGACTGATACAAATTTTGCAACGATAGGTACATAACATATAAACAATATCTTCCATATGAAACATATTTCCAGGATCACATCAAAGGGCATAATTCAATTGAATGTATTAATATAGATAGGAAATTCTCACTAACAAGTATTATTTCATATTTTGGGAGGAACGGTGCATATTGAACATTGGTTTCATTTAGGTCCCAATTTTATAAATCAACGTAAATACTTTAATGAATATACATATATCCATTCACATGAATTAAGATTCTTATACGAGTACACAGCAGTTATTAGGTTAATAAAAAACGACCATATCTCATATATAAGGTAAGCAAACATTTTGTATAAAAAATGTTGTACCAGTCCAATTGTGAATTGGGATTTATAGGTATATGAGCTATGGTCAATTATGACCCGATCCTTCGTAAACATGATCATTTGATCTCTTAAGAATTGTGTTTTAGAGATGAAATTTACACCAAGCAATTTTATTATCAACCTAAATCACAGAATAACTAACTGCTGATAATTGATCATGTAGTGTTATATCCGGAAAATCATTCTTACCAGCATATAGCAAGCAATTATTATTTGAGATTTACTACACTTTACAATATAAAATCACTGAAATTCTACTGTACGTATTTATTTGCTAGTTTAAGTGTTAAAGCATTTTGTGCATGTGAATATAAACATGTTAATTCTTCTGGTGACTTTTCTATTCAATAATTGCACGGGAGCTAGCATAAAATGATATAAATGCATACATAACATTTACATATAATATATACACATTTCTCTCGCAACGAGTAGGTGTGTTTGCATTTGTGTCAATATTTTTTGTTAAAATACTGTGTCAACTGTGTCCGTGTAATAATTATTGTGTTAAACAACATTTGCATTGCTCGAACTTGTAGTTTTGAAATAAATTTAGTAAAAATTCACAACAGCCTATGTTTTTCTAAAACTCATTATTTATATTTTCACTAAATAGAGAGAGAGAGAGAGCGCTCTCTATTTATTTTTATCATTATTGTTGTTGTAACGTTTGCTATTTGTGACAATAAATTTTATATCTGACAAATAAATATAACCAAGAAGAAGAAAATTATAACAAGCAACAACAAAACAAATACAAAATTATGGCGTTCTGAAATATGTAATTGAAAGTTCCATGTGTAAATTTTCTATGGAAAATGCTGTTCTACACAAAATACTTTTGGACACAGAATGTTCTATTATACTTTTTATATTTTACATCAAAATTTAAAATTGTTTGAGATTTTTAAATCAATAACGAGAGAAAGGCGATACTTTTGAATACGAAATATGTACTAATTAGTATTAAAATAAGTACGAGCGAATTAGCTTTTCCAGGTATGGAAAACGACAACAAAACTAGCTAGACAAACATTTCTGTTGAGGAAAATATTAAAATTAAATTTCTATTTACTACGACAGACACGGCAACGTCAACAAAGACAAGTGGCTGCTTTTGCCACAAACAATGAAATCGCATAGTATTGGTGATCTTTAATGGGAAGGGTGTGGAAAATTGATGACAAAATATTTACCAAGTACAAAAAATTAAAATTTATACAAAAATACTTAGACACAAGTAATCGCATATATGTACAGTGTGGCTCAAAATATACCATTAAATTGTTTGTAAAGCACATGTAATGGTAGACATGAAAATAAAATTAGGAATAAATTTAAAACAATAGATGTTAAAAACAGACAAAATCATTTAGCTACAATAAATATTTAAAACAGAGATGAAAATTTATTTTGAAGATTGTCCAATTCCAACTTATGTAATATAAATTAATCTCTAGTTTTGTATCAAAAGTAATTTAAGATAACACATTTTATTTTAGTTATTGTAGTTTTTTAATATTTATTGGAGTCAAATTATAAACTACGCCTGCAAAATATAATAATATTTAAACAACACTGTATAGACATTATACATATAGTTATATAGCATGTACATGTATTTATATGTAAGAAAGAGTGTTAGTGAGTGAGAGTATTTTTATGCAAAGGCATGTCTATTTTATTCAAATTTGTTGTAAGTTCTTAGCCAAATAAAACTGCGGTGGTGCCTTGTCTAAAGTTTTTCTTTCACTCACTATTTTCTTGTTCATGCTTTCCACTTTATTTTTTATTATTCTTGACCATTTATTACACTCTTAATTGTATCGTTGAAATTTTTGTTTTCTTTATTTTGTTTCTTTTTGAATTTTTTTTTAGTGTGTACTCTTTTTTGTTGCCTTCATTATTTTCATCAATTGTGTGTAAGTTTTGTTGTTTTATTTCTTTTTGAAAATGTTTACCCTTAACATTGAAGACAAACAAACACTTCAATAAAAATAATTTAGGACAAATTTCAAACGAAGACAAAAATCAACAAAATGTAATAATGATATTGTTTTGAAATGCGTGGATATACAAAAAGACTTTCATGCAAAAAGGGGCAGTTGTTTTGATATAACGTAAAATTAATATAATGTTGGCGCAAGAAGTAGTAAAGAGTGCTTTTCAGAGACTTTGAGTAGATTTTTTGAATCTTAAAGATTAATCCTAACTGTGATGAAGTCATCCATGTGATGAGAAATATTTTAAATTTTACCCTTTGAAAATATAAATTTAATTACTGTGAAATTTATTGAATTGTAATAGACATTTTATTTGTTTGTATTGTAATTTTAGAAACCAGCTATTTAACAATTTAAAACCTTGAAATTACAAACTTCTTTATTGTCAGCACCATGAATGTTTAGTATATAAATAAGTTTGTTATTCCGTTTGCGACACTATTAAGTATATTTTAATCTTTAAATATAACAGAGTAGATTAAGCGAATTCCGTGCATCCATATGACAATTATTTATTTAGCCATATTTCGGGAAGATATTTGCATGGGGCTCTAACTAATGATACAATTTTCATCACAATTCACACATTTCGGCATAGGAATAACGTCTTCCAAATGTGGTTTTATCTGTAATATTTTAAGGCAAAAATGTTTTTAGGGCATGTTTCACATACTGAATTTAAACTCTGGTTCTAACACAAATTTGAGACAATCATAAACATTTCTTTCGAAATCGTCTTAATTGTAGTTTTTTATTTTGGACGAGAGAATACGGGTTGGCATAGAGCTCAATCGACTTGGAATTTCATACTATAAAGAAAATATATACTTTCTTGTATATAACATATTCATAATAATCTCTGTATTAAAAATCATTCAAATCAGCCAATTTGCTTATATATCAGATAATTTATCAAATAATTAGACCACGATTATTTGAATATGTTTACCAATATATACAATATTAGGTTTTGCGTTTTGATAGATATGCATCTAAAATTGCAGTGATATTATATTGTTTGCAATTATTGTAAGATTAGAAAAATAGTTTTTTGTGATTTTCTATGTTTGTGTAATTTTTTAAAGTCTTGTATTTTAAGTTTTTTTTTTGCAGCTACAATTTAACTGTGATTTTTTTTCTTTAAAACCGTTGACAGATTTGAATAAATAGATTAGTGAGTAGAATGATAATATCGTTGGTCTCATGTAGAAAGGCTCTAACTCGCTATTTTTCGAAATTTGTTTTTTTTGCGATTCCAATGCATTTAACGCAAATACACCTCCTCACAAAAATTAATTGCAATAGTGTAAAAAATAACGCTTTTATAAGCAGTTGTACAAAAAAAGTTACATGCTGAATATTACAGTTTCTCTTATGTTTTTACCTTCTCCTGTAAAGTTTCAAATATGCGAGTTAGGGCTTTTTTACATGAGACCATCGATATTTAAAATGTATTTATAAAAAATACTGTTGTATAGAAATAAAACAAACTTAAATCAAAAGTAAAAGTTACGTTAGTTGACACACAAATTTTTGACATGTAAATTATTTGCAAATATTGCAAATTAGGGAGTGGCGTTAAGTCGGAGGATCTGAAATTAAAACGTTATAGAGTTTCTTAGAAACTTATTTTTCGAAATTGCAGTATTAAATTTGCATTGTCTAGTAAAAATTAATATCAGAAGTTCTATTAAGATTAACAATATAGAATAATTATTATTTTTAGCTGAACTGTTAATATTTAATTTTTGATATTTCTTTAGTTAGGCTTTGAGTTCATTAAATTTAATTTTCATTAAATTATTTTTACTGAAGTAGGAATTGTTTTACAACTTGAAAAAATTTTATTTTTGATAATTTTTCTTGACTGGGATTCGAACCTGGGTTGTTTGTTGAATTTACATATGTTTCGAGAAACACCACTTTCTCTCGATTAACAATATTTTCAAAAAAAAAGTTAATAACGTACGAGTATTGTTATACTTTTTACACTTATTACATATTAATCATACGCTCCCCAGTGCAATTATGTTTTTAAATATTTTTGAATTTTTCATGTGGTTGGTAAAACAATATTATGTTTTCTAATTTATCATTTAAATTGCATTCTAGACATTTTACGTCATTTTTTTCTTTCTAAACAGACTATGTAGTTATGACCACAATTTTATGGAAATTTAAATAATTTTCTCTATCTTTTGGTAAATATAATCTCTCCAAGGAATGACTTTAATATTGTAATTTTGGAGGCAAATTATGCAATTTTTTTTAAACAATTACTCAAAAAAATTAGCCCAATTTCATTCATTCATTCATTCACATGTGTGTTATTTTTTTTTAGTTTTTTCCTTTTGGTCAAAATCCCAAAACAATAATAAAAATAACTCATACGCTACTGATTCTTGCGACTGTTGCCAACAAACAAACAAGAAAAACACGCTGACAGAAAACCACCGAAAATGCAAAATTATCATCGTACCTTGCCTGCCATTAAGTGGCCGTTAAGTATAGAAATCAACATGCATGACCGTCTATCAGTGGGCTATTTGTAATACATACACATATATATGTATATGCGAGTACATGTGTTGGATTCTATTTGAGAGATGTATTCATGTATGAGTGTGCTAATTTTTTTATTGTACATATGTTTGGCTGTAGTTGTAGAAAAGGTTCGCTGTCATACAAATATGCATATGAGTAAAAAAACAATATTCAAATACTCTACTAAATGTAAATTGAACATTTTAAATTGTACCAAAGAAAATTGTATTTTTTGGACCTTTATAACTAAATAGTAATTAATAGTTAGGTAAACTACAATACATAAATATTTATTGTTTCGATTTGTTCGATCTCTGTAAATCTCGAAATCTGTACTTTTAAAAAGGAAAGTCTGGTTTTAGTAAACGCATTTTTTTTATCCGTTTTTAGTATTGCAACAATAACAATTTAAACAGTTCCGAATATCGCGCAATCTATAAGAAATAACCTGTAAATCTAAGCTAAACTAGGTCCAGATTTAAAACATAATGACGACTGCACCCGATTTGTTCTCAGATCAATAAATTAATATTTTAAAATTGTATTTAATAAAAAAAACTAATTTAAAAAATAGCCCAATTAAGTGTTTGTTTACTTTACAAAATATTTCAGGGATTTAGATTGAAGATGAGATCGATAGAAGATGAGATCTACAGAAGATGATCCTAAATTTGCAGCAATGTTCATAATCAGAGTTGTATACAAACAAATTTTTGCCACGAAATTTAGTACTTTTCTTAACTTATCAATTTAGCAAAGAAAGCTAACAGTGATGATATCTTTTTTCGTTTGTCCACGAAACGGTTAAATTCTCATCTAGTCCTTTTATTGTTATTCTTGTTTATGTGTTCCTACCTTTACAATATTAGAATCAAGAGTTCTCACTTATAAACGTAGCCAAGTTTCTTTGCAGTACAAATCAACAACTGTTGAGTTTTAGTTTGAAAAAAAAACATATTTTTACACAATTTAAAGTGATTTCATAACATTCTTGAATATAAACAGAATTGTTAGTTGGTGTTATCGCTATCTCTATATCAGCTCGACAAACAGTATTAAAATAGCAACCAAACTTGTACATTTCTGTACATTTCTGATTTAAATTGTACCAAAATCAAATGCATGAAAGTGGCGTAAATAAGTCCAAGAAATAATGTAAAATGTGGATTTTAGTATAATTCTTTTAAGGTGGAAATTATATAAATTTTTTAATACCTTCTAAATCAGAAAGAAATTTATTTTTTAACATCACGCGATCTTCAAAATTGCTAAGATAGTTTTTAGCAAGCAAGTTAATTTTTATTCGTTTATAAACTTTTCATAAGGCCTATTCGGCTAAAAAATACATACCATATTTGATATTTACATGCAACATTAATTGCATGAAATATCAATGTTTTAATAAATAAAACTGTAATACGAAAGACTTCTTGGGCTGTCTTCTTAAAGATAGCGCAAGAAATTTTTAATATATTTACATATTGTGAAAATATCTGTTTTATTGTTTACTTTTATGTTAAATAAAGGTATGCAAAAAGTACATTTCTGATTTAAATTGTACCAAAAAAAATGCATGAAAGTGGCAAGTTTTCCGCATCTAACAATAAGTTAGAGAAAAACAACAATGACACACAATCACTAAGCAAATTTTGTGAGTGCTATAGTAGTTGGTGTGTGGCATGCAAATATTAAAAAGGCATGTTGTAGTTCAACTATGCAGAACTGTGCATTGGCATGTCTAGGGTTATTTTTATTTGTAAGAATCATTTTGTATACAAATACAAATTATTGTATATTATATGTATGTATGTATGTGCAAACACACATCTACGTACATACATTTAGCAAAAGTATTGCGTGTAATTTTTAATTTTTAGTAAATATGGGTCGCGACTAGGAAACCTTGATACCGCTTATTCCTTTATATTCAATACAACAGCAACAACAAAACCATAACAAATCTAATATAGGAATAAATACACATACACACATACACACAAATATTCATGCAGACACATTACATATACATATTACATATATCTTAAACTTTAACACACAGAAGTAAATGGAGTAACAATAAGTTTATGTATGTACCTACATCTGTATATGTATGTATATGCTTTTATATATGTTTCTACAATCGTGTGAATATGCAAGGACTCGTAGCCTAAACGAAAGGGGAGAATATAACTACAAAAACAAATAAGGAAAGCGAATAAAGTTGAAAAACGTGTCATAGTTCGTTTTAAATTGTTTGGAGTGCCCACAAGTTTGGTTGCTGACGACGACATCAGCAACAGCAATAGCAATAGCAACAACGACAATAAAACGAAACAATCTTAAATGGTGTTAGTTTAGTGTAAGTGGTAAATTACTGGTGTAATTTTCTAGTTTTTATTTTAGTGAATCATAATTACAAAAAATCATTTTTTTTTTGCTTTTATGTTTTTGGCTGGTCTCTTGGTCTGTTGTTTATTTAGTTGTAGTAAATTATTTACACATACATCCCCTCTTACACTTACACATACTTACACATATATACACACACACACACACACACACTCTTTAAGACGTTGCAGGGAACTCCTAAAATTTAAATTACTATATTATAGATCAATTTGTTTGTTGTTAGAATTCGTTATTATTTTTAATGAAAGCCTTGGCACAAATTCTTTAAATCAAAAAATGTATTTTTAGCATTTTACAATTGTAAAATCTCATTCAGAAAAAAGAATGTACGAAGAAAACCCAACAAATCGCACTTGCATATGTAATTTTTATTTAATTTCTTAGTTTAATTTTTTTTATTTTTGTTTTACTTTTATTGAAACTGCATTTATTTGTCAATAATTAGCTCATGAAGAGTATTTCTTTTTTTCTTTGTTTTTCTTGCGTGGAATCTTCTTTTCTTTAGAAAGGAAGTTCGTTCTTTTCACACTTTACATAACTGCCCGAAGCTCATCTACTTCGATTAACTTTATTTTTATTTCTCTTATTTTAAATTTCATTAACACTCGTTGCAAATTTTTATTTCGTTATATTTTTAAATTTCGATTTTATTTATTAATCTCCTTGTGGAATTTATTATAATATTTGGTAGGTTTTGTTATGAATTTATTTAAATTTTCTGTGATTTATTTTCGAAAATTTACTGCATCTATTATAGAAATCAGTTGAATTTTTTTTAATTCAAATAATATATGCTATGCCACCAGAGAACATATAATGATAATATTTCTATTCTTTTTTTTCTTGGTTCTTCTTCTTTTGCACAAATTGTTGGTTTTCCGTTTTGAAGTGTTGTTGAATTGCAAACCCGTCCCGAACTGAAACGAAAAATGACCAAGTTTTCTTTTCATACAGTGCAGCACGCATTTTTGGTACTTTTTTTATTTGGCTGTAAATCACAAAAGCTTTTTCGGAATGTTACCGAAAGCTTTTTTGCGTGTTTTTGAAGCTTTAAGCTTTTTGGTGTAATCAATGAATTGTTTTGTTTTGTGATTTTCGCATTTTTACATGTGCCTGCTCTGCCGCATTGTGTTGAAAAGATATATCAAAGAAAACTCGACACTCGCACACACACTTACACAAACATGTGCATTTAAATGTAAAAGCTAAATAAAAAAACAAGTGAATAAAAATAAATACAAAACAAAATAGAAACACAAATGTCAACAAAAAATACTTTGTTTATATTTATATATTTTGCCGCATGGTAAAAAGCACAAAGCCAAAGTGAAAACTTTTTTTTCCCAAAAAAAAAAATCATTGAAGTATTTGAATACAATACTAATGAATGCATTATTATAATTTGGGCTCGTATGTACAATATTAATGATTATTTGAAACTTGAAGCACATAAATGTTTACTATTATGTTCCACTATATTTAAATTACTAAACATTAATGTAAAAATTTGACATTTTAATTTTTTAATTAATACCCAATGTCTGCCCTTTGCAGCACTTTGGTCCAAAAAGAAGAAAGCTTTTCAATAAAGTTTCATTTCCTTTAAATACACGAATACTCTCAATCTCTTTTTTGTAAAATGCAACTTTCCGAAAGCTTAATGATGTCATTGTTGTTATTGTGAGTTTCTTTTTTCTTATAACTATACCTACATACAGTTGTTTTTCGTGTTTTTTAAGTGCAGTACCCCAGTACGAACGAACAAATTATTTGTGTAAGCCATTGCGTATGAGTAACATGTATATTTTACTATTTAATATTTTACCATGTAGAGAGAGACAACCTTTTGTATACATATTACCTTTCCGGTTAATGCTGATGACGTACTATGGGCCTGGATATTTGAATTTTGTTCATAATTAGAACAAATAGAGGGTGTACATTAGAGTGTCTCGAATAAAAAAGTTCGCGGTACACCACCGAATATGAAGTATTGTTGCAAGACAATTTCGAAAAAAAATGTTTTTGTTTTTTTGCCGAAAGTAGGGGTCGCCAAAATACATTTTTTGTTATATCTTCGGCATTTATAGTCCGATCTTAAAGTGTGATATATCGATGTTTTTGTCTTGAGGAGGTCTATCGATTTTATTATCTTGCATTTACCTCAAATATCCCGTTTTGGTATTTACTCACCAGATCTCAGTTCCTACCATCCTAATATCAGAAAATAAAAGATCACAAAAAATCATTAAACTTTTGTAAATGAAGTTTTTCGATAATTCCAACAGAACTATTGAAAATGAATTTTTGTTTTTTGCCGAACGTAGGGGTTACCTTTTTAATTTTTTTTGTCATATCATCGATGTTTTTGTCACGAGGAGACCAATGTTTGGCATTTACTCGCCAGATCTCAGTTCCTACCACCCTAATATCAGAAAATAAAAGCTCACAAAAAATCATTCAATTTTAAATTTAAATCATTTAAAAAAATTTCAGTTTATGAAAAATGTAAAGTGTTTCGGTATTAAAATATTGTCTAAATATTATAAAAAATTGAATTCTACGTGTGTGCTGAAAATTTAACGTTACATTCAGAATATCGCGAAATTTTAATCAATCATATTTTGAAATGAATCAGGTTTACTGTATTTTTGCCGGTTCTCAAGTTTGGAAAAAATATGGCCAATGTGTTGCTCATCGGTGACAGCCATGTCAGATTCATGTACTACATGAACAAAACGCTCGGTGTTTTGAGAATGGCATGGATAAACTGCGAAAATAATTAAATTTAGCAAACAAGACTTTCAAATAAAGTTATTTTCCCTGTGCTAACCTGGTATTGCAATTATTTCTTCCGAAAATTGTAATGTTTCCAGCTGGATTTGCATGTAGAATTGCAAGCATGGCGGCTCAGTCAATTGAAATTTGGTCCAATCGATCATGTCGAAATATGAGTCACTCTCGAAGTTTATGAAATTATAACCTTGTGGACCGAACATTTGACGAATGCAGATGAAATTCCAACAATTATTTCACGGGTAGAACGAATAGCAACACAAAGTAAGAGAGTAGTAACGATATTATTCTATTTCTTAGGGGATTTAAACAGTGACTTTTTACATGATTTTTCTCATTACTTTAAAGCATGCCTTTTCTGTTTGCAAATACCGATGATATGACAAAAAAAAATTACAAAAGTAACCCCTACGTTCGGCAAAAAAACAAAAATTAATTTTTTCAATAGTTCTGTTAGAATTATGTAAAAACTTCCTTTACAAAAGTTTAATGATTTTTTGTGAGCTTTTTGTCTGATATAAGGGTGGTAGGAACTGAGATCTGGTGAGTAAAACGAAATATTTGAGGTAAATTCAAGATAATAACATCTATAGATCTCCTCAAGACAAAAAGATCGATATATCACACTTTGAGATCGGACTATAAATGCCGAAGATATAACAAAAAATGTATTTTGGCGACCCCTACTAACGGCAAAAAAACAAAAAAATTTTTTTTTTCGAAATTGTCTTTCAAAAATACTTCATATTCGGTGGTGTACCGCGAACTTTTTTTTTTGCATGTAAGGCGAGACACTCTAGTGTACATATTAATTTTATAAAACATAGAGGTATATTTTGGGTCGCTGAATGTAAATATGCAATTAAATTATGTAAATTCGAAATATTTATACATACATATCGCACTTGTTCAACAAAAGTGTAGTAACTCAAAATTTTCTATTTTTCAGTAGATTCAAAAAACTGTTTATGTTAAATAGTAACTCTGAAGATATGAAGAGTGACATAAGGATATTTTTTGACGAAAGAGTAGACAAAATAATGGGAGATTTTTGCAATGGCTAGAGTAGATCATTATGCATCGTTTTTAAATAAAAAGTCAAAATTTAAAAATTTCGAGTTAATACCCTTTTGTTGAACAGGTAATAAATTGTAAAATATAAATTGCTCTTTATGTTACTTCCAATAAAATGTGTTAAATTTATTTATACTGACGAATTATTTTATATTTTAACTACTCTACTTCTTATTTATTTTAATTATACGGCATATTGCAGATTTCAACATGATTTCTAGCCTCATTTGGAATTTTTATTAAGTATTTGTTTGTAAAGCAACTACGGCGAAACCGCTTAACTGATTTAATTGAAATTTGTTCGTATGACCTACAATGACACATCTGCTATATCTAAATGGTTAATACGAATGTGATTCTGTTTAGATCTGTGCACTTTAATGTGCGTGCTAGCTTAATATTTTATGGCGTTACAACGATCTGCATAAATACAATATATCAAAAAGTATATTCGTTGTTTCTTCTCTTACAAATTATTTTATTTATTTATTAATTTATTAAAGTCTTTAGAATTTACAAAATATCATTCGTTTAAAAATAATTAATTATAACAAATATTAAAAAATACAGTTCAAATTTTTCTTTGTAAAAACTATCTTTATGGTATTGAGCATGGTGCAACTATACAAGGCGAGTGCAAATTGACAACAAATACAACACAAAACAGAAACATTTTGTTTTGTAAAATAATGTACTACTGTCAAAAATACTTGAAAAAGTATTACTTTTGACATAAGTAAATTGTAAACAAAGTCAGTCAGCTGGGCTACTGCACTCACCTCGTATAGTTGCACCATGATATTGAGGGTACGTTTATATTAATACGAGTATATGACAACAAATCATGGCATTTTATGTTGTAAAAAATATATTTTTTACAACATAATATAATTAGAATAAAATAGATTGGTATAACCTTCTTCTACTCTCACGTGTTTGTATATCGAAAATATTATAACGAGAACATAAGAAAACATTGAAGAAATGTATTTTCACGAGTATATCTATATATTCTTCAATGTTGTTTTATTTTATTATATTTAAAGAAGTAGCAAATTTTGTAAATTTTCTTTGAACTCTTGCCATACGATTCACATGGGAAATATAATAGGAACTTTATATAATTGAAGCACATTTCAGAACAGTTCTATCAAACTTGATACACTACAAGTTTTAGAAAATAGCGATTAGTGACAGCTTTTTTGAAAATTTATATTTGACTTTTTATGCAATGGTTACATTTAGCCATTAGAAACATAAATCTTAGCTATGGAAAACCGTTTAAGTTAACTTTAATATTATTAGGATTTCACAGAAAAATACAAGGATCCTCCGATTTTGACCAAATTCGGGAAACATATAAATTTTAAATAATTTAAAAAATTATTTTTGTTAAAAATAAATATTAATTTTAATTGTTAAGAGTTTTCTTCTAATTCGATCGTATATTTAAAAGTAAATAATGCAAGTGATTAGGTTTTTCTTAAATATAAAGTTGTATCGCCTAAGCCGAAAAATAACTGCCCTTTTGGCAATAATTCGCCACCATATTTTTGTATTATGGACTCCACATCATATTTATAACTTCTTTATCGAACTTTTTATATTATAACTTTTTGCAGTAACATATTTATACTTTTTGCAGATGGGGCGATCTATAAATTCATATTGTAGCTTTTTTACGGCATTTTTCAATCTCAGTCATTTAAAAATGCCTTCATAATAATATTAAGAAAAAATAGTTAATAATGATTTATATTACAAATTGGTAATTTTTCAATTATTTATTAACGATCATTATTTGAAAGGATCATTTGACCTTTTTACACCCGCACTAAAAATATTGGGTTATTGACTTTTTTATAACTAGAATCCGTACAAAAGTTCTTATTCTTATTGGTGTAAAATATTGTGCAGACCAGAGAGCTCGTAACTTTATGTATGTTTGACCGACCAGTGAGTTTATATGATCAGTCCATGTCAAATTGCTATTGAAAATTATACCAAGATTTTTCGCTAAATTAACAATTTAAATTTTTTTCGCCATTTAAAACAATATCTTCAGAAATGTAACGATTTAAGCTCATTTTACATATTACAATGCATTTAAATTTGTGTGGGTTCAAACAGAGTCCATTTGCACAAGCCCAGAGGTAAATTTTGTTTAAATCCTCATTTAGAGATGATATCCCTGAAGCTAAATTTTGAACAGAGCTACTTAGAGTAAGTTGCAATTCATCTGCGTATAAATGGATGTTGCATTTAGAGAGTTGGTTTGGCAAATCGTTTATATATAATGAAAATAAGAGTGACCCTAAAATAGAACCTTGAAGCACTCCTCTATTAAGGGTTACGCTATCTGACCATATACTGTTCACAAACATCGATTGTGTTCATAAGATACGAAGATATAAGTTTAGTAGAAGTGTCGTTAAACCGAAAAAAGTGTTACAGTTTTTTAATCAGTATATCATGGTCTACCGTATCGAACGCCTTAAAATGGTCTAGAAGCACTAAAATATTCATACTGCCTACACCTAATCCTTGACGTATATTTTCGCTAACCTCCACAAGAGCCGTAACGCAGCTGTGATTCTGACAAAAACCCGATTTCGTGCTGGAAAGTAAACTATGAGTATCAATATATTCCATCATTTGTTTGTGCAAGAGCTTCTGTAAAACCTTCGATAGAAAACCCAAGATAGCTATCGGTCTATATTCTCCATTCGATTTAGGTAATGGTACAATTTTTGCGTGTTTCCAGTTTAACGGATACGTACTTGACATTATATTAGTATTAAATAGATAAGTAACACACGGTTGAATAACGGGTAAAAGTAATCTTATAAACTTCGGGCGTATGTCGTCAATTCCTACTGCATTTGATTTTATCAAAGAGCTTATTGAAATAACGTCATATTTAGGTACGCACGAAAATTGGAAATGTTCACTAATTATTCCAGTATCTGTATTTGGCGAGCTTGAGGAGAAATTAAAAAAAAGTAGGATTTGCTTGTACTACAGATATGGTAGTGAAAGTTCTGTTAAGCATGTTTGCATCCACATTACAATCTATACGGTTATTAGTATTGCCAATTTCTATTTCACGAATGGTATTCCAAGTTTTTTTTAATTTGATTGCTGAGTCAAAGCGTTTGGAATAATATTGAGTTTTTGCAACGAATTTACACAGCGAATTTTTACCAAATAATTCGTCGTGTTGGGCGAAATTTGTCGTCGTCCCACCGATTATTTTAAAAACGAGCTTTATTTACTTTGGTTGATTGCATGTAGTATATAACTATAAAGTTTTGTATGGTTGTATTATACAAATGCAAATTGGAACAATTGCATCAAATAGGGCTTTTAGAGGTGATAAAAGGAATATACAAATTTTTTGTCGACCACACCTATTTTCGAGAGGTTTAAAATATATGAACCGATATCTCGAAAACTATATAGCCAATGCATTTGGCTTTAATTTAATGTATAACATGTGTCTGTAGTATAATCACAGATTTATAAGTTCTCAAAAATTAAAAAAAAATATTTTTCTTTAAAAAATAATTTTCAAAATTTAGTATACGAAAGCAAATTTCATACTTTTAATATAAATGTCACACATAAGCGGTGTTTAATATGTTAAATGCAGAATTTTCTTGGCCAATGCCAGGAAAAATGACAGCTATGTAAATACATACGAGTAAGTAGTGTGTATGTAAAACTTTTAAAATTTATACTTATTGTATAAATTTACCAATTGTATTTTTAATTATTTTTTTTTTTATTTTCGTATAACAGCTGATAGAAAGTGTGACTATATTAAAAGAAAATATACAAAGAAATAAACATTAACATAAACATAAACACTGAACAAAACTATTTTATAGTTAAATATTTTGTATATTACATAAATTAAAAGTAAAATAATAATTAAAGTAAAAATTAACATTATTTACTAAAACATTAACAACTAAAACCAAACACGGTCACCCCGTATTGTTTGTTAATCATTCGCCAGCGTATTTTTACTGAAGGTAGGAATGAATACGAAAAAACTGAAGAAAAAGGAGGCATGAAAAATGATAATTACAGCAAATTTCGAACCACCAGTAATACTGGTTAAAGGATTGATGTTTGACTGTTGGCTAGCGAGCATCGCAGTGGTGCAGAGGGTGAGAACGTAAAGAATTCTGATGAGAGTAAGTGGTGTTTCTCGAAACATATGTAAATTCAACCAACAACCCAGGTTCGAATCCTAAGCCAAGAAAAATTATCAATAAATTTTACTAATAATTTTCATGTAACAATTCCTACCTTCAGTAAAAATAATTTAATGAAAAATTAAATTTAATGAACTCGAGCCGAAATAAAAGAAATATCAAAGATATGTGATAAACTTTATCTCGATATAAATACTTTTAAAAGATTTATGGAGCTTAAATTGAATTACGGAGAGGGTCTTATATGGGAGTTTCGACTAACTATGGACCGACCATTATAAAATTAGGTGTCACTATTTCTGTATATAAGAAACTTATTTATGTCGAATTTTATTTGATTACCAACATTTTTAAGAAATTTATGACCGTTAAAGAGATTTTCGAAAGTGGGCCTTATATGGGAGCTACGACTTATGATTATTGAAATACAACTAAAATTAAACATACCGCAATATTTGACCCAACAAAGTATATGTCAGTGTACTTATAAAATTCGAATGTAAGACGATTCGTTTAAGGGAGGGGGGGGGGGGGTAAAAGTTTCACCTAATATTATTTTTTGATTATAAATAATCGATATTGAAATGGGCAAATTCGGTCCGTCATTTAAAAACCATTAAAACATAATACAGCCTAAAATAGGAGACCTGTACTGCGATTTACTAACTTTTAACGATCCGATAATCGTAACATTTGTCGACATAAATAGTCGTTTGCAGTAACGATTGTGTGATTCTGTAACTTTTTTTAACGATAGTATACAGCTGTTTTTTGTACTCATTTAATTTAATAAAATGTGGCACCTCTGTGTACAAAGTGTCAAAATAAGCGAAAAGCTCAAAAGAGAATGAAAAAAAAAAACAAATAGAATTGTGCATAATTTGGGAGTTTTGTTTATTTTTGGTAAATTTTGACTTAAGTAAGGTAAGTAAAAAAATGTATGATTTAATTATCTTTTTATTTTGTTATTTTATTTACATTTATATACATACATACATTTTAAGTGCATTTAACAGAATGGCGACCAATTTAAATTCTAAAAGGAGCCGCTGATAGCATCCAGTTGCATAAAAACGTAAAGACGAAAGCACCTAGCAAAATAAAATACTTAAAATTTCATTTTAACTTGAAGATGGCATGTCTTACCTGCTTTTCTGTCGATATAGATGTTATTCTAGATCCTCTTAGTTGATCATCTAATTCAAAAATTAAATTTTCAGCCAAGTCCGGAGTGAGTCGGTATAATTTTTGAAATTCCTTCGCTCTCAACTCAAAAGGATTGTCCAAATCCCGAAGAATACGACGATTAACTGCTGGAACGTCAAAAATTTGGTCATCCCTTGCTAATTCGTATGCCAAATACTCAAAAGCCATTTTAAACACAAAATAAACTTATATACACACTTTATATAATAAATACACTTTATCGATAAATTAAACACAACTAAAATTTTTGTCGCTAATATAACGAGAGAAAAACTTGTTAAGAGTAACAGCTAACTTCAGCCGACAGCGAATATCGTTAAAAATGTTACTGAATTGCAAATTCGATAAATTTTCGTTATATTTATTTTAACGATACGATTATCGTTAAAAAAGTTAGTGAATCGCAGTACTGGAAATAAATTGTCACAAATAATTATAACCACAAAAACTAAGTAACTCTAGTGTGCTAGATAATTGTTTTTATAAAAAATGCACAAAAATCGGTAGGCATATTAGAATGGTGTTGCGTATTTAAGATTTTCAATAAATTTCATTAATGTGTCTTTAAGAATTTTATGTTTTTTATTATTTGTAAAAATATATATATTTGTCATCTAATTTTGTCTGGTAAAAACTATATAATACTGCATATTATGAAAAACCAGATAATAAAAATGAATAAAGAATTTGCACTGTCATTGATGAGATAATTTAAAATTTTACATATTGAAAAAAATTCAAAACTTAAACTCAGCCACATATGTATGTATGTACAATGTACATATCGAGCCATTACCGCCAAAATAATGTATCCCACACCATAATCGATTGTTGTTTTTTTTATCGAAATCGATAGTTCAACATCATTTAAAATTATTAAAATTAAATGTATTACACAAAACAATATTTACATTATAAATTTTAAAATAATGGCTTTATTCAAACTGATTTTATTTAAAAAAACCTTCCCCCTGTAAAATTTTGAGTTTGTGGGAGACATTTTTTCGGCGGTTATGGCTCGATATATCTCTTGTATAGCCAGCGCAAAATCGGTTAAAAGTTACAGATCTTTAAATGGGAGCAAAAACGAACTGACATTTCAATCTGCTTACCACTGATCTCTTTGAAAAATAAAATTAAAACACATTGAATATTTTGTTAAGATTTATTTGCTTAATTGTTATTTTTTTTTATTTGCAAATATTTTTAGTTAATTTGTTCATAATTCTTAAATTATATCCATTTCAATAATTTTCTTCATATATTGCAAACAATATAAATTATTAATTTTTTAACTACATACTTATCTTTAAATATGTTTAACGAATACTTTTATAAAAACTAAAGAATAAAGAAAAAAGTTAAACAAAAAACTAAATAAAATAAAATAATTAAATGAAATGAATAATATACCAGTTTATATTTAACTAATTGTTTAATGTATAATAAATGACTAAATGAAAAGGAAACTTAATGAATCTGAAAACAAAAACCTAAACTACTGAAATAATTTGGTCTGATTACATACAATAAATACAGTAATTATCTAATAAAGCAAATCCTTAATTAATTAATATTAAGTTAATTATTAATTCATAATTGTTCATAGAACTAATTAATTTTAGTAATGATGAATTATGACAATGACAATGAGAATGAGACGACTTAAAATTGTTAATTGCAAAAATAAAGTATTTATTCTTAAAATTAAGATTAGGTATTAAAGATGTATGAATGATGTATGTATGTATGTATGTATGTATGTTTTTAGGTTTTATAATTAATACATTTAAGGTCTTAATTAAAATAGTTTTATTTAAAAAATAAAGTTTACTTTAATACACATTTTATTTTATTTTCTCTTCTCTTCCTAATTATGATTTTAGCGCGAACGAGGGGATGTAGTAGAATAGATTTACGTTTTTTTTTGTGGGGGGGGGGGTTTGTGCATAATGATGATGTGTGGTTATGAATGTTTAAAAATTATTCGATTTAAATAACTTTTACTAAATAGGTGATTTTATGAAGTAAATGAACTTTAGACCTAACGAATAAGTCCATGAAAAGTTAGTGGTGAGAAGTGCGAAAGGGTATCTACTTACATACATATTTATGTAAATAGGTGTTGCAGCTGTTTGTTGGTATTTCCCAATTTTAAGTTTGAATGAATATGTATTTTAATAGTAAATATTTTTCTTTTAAAGATTGTAAGCTGAGTTATGTTTAATTTATAGGATAAATGCAATAATAATATTAATAATTGTTACTCGTATGAATTTAATGAATGAGAGAGTTGTGTTAAGTTGAGTTAATTAATGAATGTATGATTGACAAAAAGCTTGTACCATAAGTAGAAATTCAGTTAAGATTAGTTATATGAATCCTTATATCGAGTACATATTTACATATGAATAATGCTTTATTTTATATCAAGTTCAATTTTATTGTAATTTTATAGAAATTTAAGGAAATTATCAAGAATTCTGAAAAAATTTCAAATTATACAAAATTATCAGTTTGGATATTTTCAGTAAAGGCACTCTACAATCAAACACATACATATGTCTGTATACACCTAATTCTGTTTTTACACGGTAATTGCTTCCAGGAAAACCCTGTGTAAAAAAAGACATTGATCGTAATTAAAATAAGTGATTGGTTCCTTATCTCCAAAACCTATTGAAATTAGCGGAAAAAAAAAGATTTTTTAAGAATAACTATTCAGGTTTATAATATTTATTCACATATACATATGTAGGTACAAGGTGTTTTTACACAAGCATACAAACATATCTATTAAAGAAATGTAAAATGTAAATGTAAAAAAATGTATGACAAGTTCATTTGATCGTATGCACAAAAGGGAATTCCCCTAAATTTGTGCTTTTGAATCGTGCTAAACGGAATAAACGGGATTGTGTATAAAAATTTAAAATTTGTATATTTTCAAATCGTGTTAAATCAAAACCGTGTAAAAAAATACCGTGTAAAACAGAATTAGGTGTATAAAATTACGAATCCTATTGGAATTTGCTTTAAAAAGAGAGAGAGAATTTGTTCATCGGTTTTTCAGAAAGTTTTCGATATTTTGTGACATATAAGTTTACTACACAAACTACTTTTACTCTTATCAGTTCAGTCAATTGTGATTCCATTCTGACTTATTTTTGAGTTAAATTCAATTATTTATTTATCAAGATACCTTCAATATAGTGGAGATAAAACTATATATGTACTTAGGATTTACCAGGATGATTGTATTGTCGACACATTAAAACAACTGGACCACATACAACAACCAAAAGGTCTTATTATTTATTTATGTATATAATAGAGCAATTCACAATCTTGTGCAAATGGTATTGCATCATTGCACTTTCAAAAAGGTTTGCACACACATACTCACTCATATGTGCTAGTGTTGGAAGCAGCAAAAAACAAACGACCGCAACTAATTGTACACTCAAATAATTTTTCAGTTGCCAAAATTAAAGACATTTTTTGGATTTTAGTATTTTTATTTGATTTGAATTTTTTTTCATGACACTTTTTATAATAATAACAGCGAAACAGGTTATAGTATACCTGTGTCAACGTCGCGCAGACAGCAACTTCAAAGAGTTTTGTGGGAGAGTTTTTTTACAACCACGAAAAAAATATATTTTTTGTTAAAAATTGTAGGATATTTTCATATTGTCAAAACTTAAAAAAAAAAAACGTTATGCCCATATCCACAGTTTTCTCCATAAACTGGAGAAACTTTTTCTCAGTTTAATTATCATAACAACTATACTTTTATACTCTATCAGGCCAATCATGAATAAAAATTCCGCGGGAGTTTTTTCCCTTTTCTCATTTTTCATATTCAAATTTAATGTTAAAAAAATAAAAAGGAAAAAAACTCCACTTTGGTATTTTACACTCGTATTTACTTTATCAATATAAATAAGTTTTAAAATTGAATCGGGTTTAGCAGTTCGATTTAATTTCTTTGTAAAAATTACTTAAATAGAATACATGAAAAGTATCTGAAATTCCAATATTTAAACTTGATATAAAACACTCGATATAAAAGTGATTCATGTGTATAGGTGTACCAAAGATGGGATCAATCAATTGATAAATAAGTAGCAAATATTTAGATATAAAGCGTTTTTATTTTATATTTTCTTAAATAAAAAATATTAATTTTCCTTGATTTATTCTTTTGTTGTTTGTAGATAATAACAATATACATAATTTGTTTTGTTTCTTTTTATCATTTAGCTTATTTAATGTTATAGATTTTTGCTATTTATGTAAATATAGATTATGTATGTATGTATGTTTTTGTTTCTTTCTTTCGATTTATTACAAATTTATATAAATTTTTTGGTTTTTATTTTTTGTTGCAAAATTTTGTATATCAATTATTATTACTTAAGCATAAATATTGTACATTTTAAAGAAAAACGAAAAACGAAAACTAACACAAAATATTTTGAGAAATGCAATGCAATGTATTTAGTAAGTATCTTGCAATAATATGATGCACTTTAATTAATATTCATGTATTTGTATGCATTTATGTACGTATGCATGTATATGTATGTATGTATGAATACAAGTGTGTACGTACTTATGTTTTGTATGTGAATATATTATATCTGCATAATTATGAGCTCATGATTACACATATGTATGTATATGTAAGTGGCATGAATGAATGTTTGAATCGATAGATGGATAGATAGATTTTTTATGAATATAATTTTAGCTTTGTTGTATATTTAATGTAAATATGTATGTATGTATGTATGAATAATGAATAATGCATTTTATTAAATATAAAAGTCAGATAGATTGATAGATAGATACTTAGTTATGTATATATATACGAGTATTAATATTTGTTTGTATCTATGATGCAGTTCAGTTGAATAAATTATTATCTTTATGTTGTATTTATGCGCTGATGTTTGTATGTATGTTTGTATGCATATAATAAATATTTGTTAATGATGCAACATAAATATGTTTTTTCGTTCGGTGAGCTTTGCTTTGACAAATAAAATATTTTCAAAGTAATTTGTTTGTTTGTTTGTTGGTATATTTTACAAATTTATTCTATGCAATTTTATTGTTAATAATCATCATAATAAGTTTTAATTATATTCGTTATTCTTTAAATAATTTAAAGTAATAAAAATATATAGTCTATCGTATATTCAGATTAAATTAAACTACATAAAATTCTCGAAATCAACATACATAATAATTAAGTGTTTTCATAAATCATAATTATTGTTAATACTTTTTATTTTTATTTATTTGTTATAAATATTTATAACTCAACTCCTGTTATTTTCTTTTCTTATCCATTGTGTGATCGAGTGTCTAATATTTTTGAAATTTCTTTGGTATTTTAGTTTTTATTATATGTTATTTTATTGATCAATTTTCTTTTTTTTTAAATTATTATTTTTTTATCTAAAATTTTAAATTTTTCTATAGTTTTAACATTTTCTTTGTGGGGTTTTAAGTGTTTTCTTAATTGTTTGTTGTTCAGTAATACTACGATTTGCTTCATTAATAAATAAAAATTTCTAACAAAGATCAAAAATTGCATGTGAGTTTTAAATATTTTACAAAATAATTTGTATAAATTGTCATTTTATTGGTTTTAAGCTTTTATTATTAGAATATTAATCAAAGTACTCGTAAATAATTATTATCATTATTAGTTATTTTCTTTAAATTGTATGAAGATAATGTGTAAGTGTATTTATTTGTATTTGTTTGTGTGTGTGTGTGTATGGCCAAAGGATTCTTATGAAAAAAACTGATATAAAAATGGACGGTATGTTGATTGGATCATTTTTGTTAAGTGTCTTATTATTTCTTTTACTCATTATTTTTAGTTTTTAGTATTTATTTGTAAGTCTTTCATTTGCAAATTATTGGAATTATTTTCTATAATTAGTAAAATATAAAATTTAGAGGTTAAAAAAAGTATAACAAATACAGGAAACCGTTGGCTGGGTAAATTTTATCCGATTAAGTTGGATTACTAAGATCATTTAGCAATAAATACTGTGCGGTAATTTTTCAACTAAATACAATTCGTTTATTTACTTTTGTAACTAGATATTAATTAATTTATTTCTAGCAGTTATTTTAGGTCATCATTTTAAAAGAAAATATTCATAATGTGGTATGGCTTGAAATCCACAAATGTTTTTATATGATTATTCGGTAGTTTTCATACTTAAATTTATAAATCTTACTTGTCTCATTTTGTCTTAATTAAATATTCTATATTTAATATAATAATACCTTACTGAGCATAAGGTATGAATTTAAAAATCGTCAAGGAAAATAATATGCGACTTTTTCTCATTCACCTTAATACAAATTAATGACAATACCATTAATTAGTAAATCGGCCCAATCATGAATAAAAAATCCGCGGGAGTTTTTCCGTTTTTATTTTTTATCATTGAATATGAATAGGAAAAATTACCACGGAATTTTTATTCATGATTGGGCTGAGTATGTTTATGTCTTTACTAAACCTCTGCATGAATGTATTCGTTGTTAAGTAGTACACATGAACTTTCAAAATATGTGCGCTTACTCGAAGTATATTTAAAAATAATGTTCATATTTTTGAGTACAATAAAAATACGTGGTGCTTGCAGTATTACGTGAAGTTTGGCAAATAAAATTTTAATTTTGTTAAAGTGTTCACGTTCTCTACATAAGAAATGGAAGTAAATGAGGTAAGTTTAGAATATATTTTGTTATTTCTTAAATTATTGAAAACTATTTTTAAGTCTTTATTATTTTTTATTTGCATTTTTTTACCACCATGAAGAGAACATAATTTTTAAGGTACTTCTTTTTTATTGTTCATATTGCATAAGTTCTTTTTGTTTTTTGGTACTCTATTAACTTCGGCTATTTACTTATTCGTATTTAATACGCAAACATTCTCTTCACTTCCCTACTTGTTATCTGAGTAAGAGTACAAATACATATATACTACATTCGACAGCGAGTTTCACACATGAAGAAAAAAACTTACTTCAGCTGGAAAAATTCTTTCCAGTACTAACTGACATTGTTTTTGATTTACTTTATAATCGTAATGAAATCATTTAAATAATTGTTAAAGAGGCACATATTGAAAATTGTAAGAATTGTTTCAATATTTTACCTCTATACATCCCGGAATAGTTGTTTATGGTATGGTACAAAATTTACCTAACTTTCTTATTATTTCAAACAAATGACTTTAACATAACTAATTCTCTCATATAATGAGTAACGAGATGAAGTTAAACACAAACAAAATTTTAGGACGATAGCGCAAAATTTTTGTTAGCTCCTACATATTGTCGAAAAACACATTATTGCTCATAAATATAGATACATACATATAAAGGCAAAACTTAACACAGATTTGTTATATGAAATTTATGAATAATAGTCTATATTTAGCCAAGCGTTAATATAACACCCCCTTCGGAAAATCATTTCAACTCGCTTGATTCTTTTATAAATATCAGTATCGAAATGAAATTTATCCAAAATTTGTTTTAAATATATTTCAAGAGCACAGATACTTCCGAAATTAAATTCAACACAAATTATTTCTGTACAATATGCAAAATTGTTTGGTGCTCATAAATCACTTTTTTGAAAATCATAAAAACTCGTAGCAATATTTTATAAATAATTATACAAAGCAAATTAAGCAATAGTATCGAAATTAAGCAAAAATTTAACCCTCCGTCTTACAAATGTTTTGATTTTTACATTCATCTACTTAATTCCAGAAAAAAAACAATTTTTTGTAAAAAAATGTGAATAATTTATATATATATGTATTATAAACCCAGCAAAAACTTTAATTACAAATTAAGTTAAAAAGTAATAGGAAATTGTCGACCAGACTATTTACAAATCTACTAGAAAAAGTACTTATTTTTGTTCGAGATGTCCCAAAAGTAATCCGTTGTTATTTTACCCCTTTAAACCAAAAAAATAATAACTTATTTTTTTATTTGAAAGTTTTATAAAAATGTGTAGTTGTAGACTTATTAAAACAAAATATTATAAAATATGTAAACAAGATTAATAAATACTAGGGAAACTTACTGCAAATGCTATTAATAAAGATTTACTACTACTAGCTGTAAAGCTTGACATGGTCCGCATTGGCTGAGTCGAAAGCTAGATTTACTTTTTGGACTTCTTCCAAAACTGCACGAAAAAAAAGGAAAAAGGGTCAAAAATATCCTTTTTTAAAAAAGAGTATTTGAAAAAATTAAAAGGGTAACGAGACCAAAAAAGCGTAATAAAATACCCGAAAAACGTCAAAATGGCAACACTGGTTCTAGGGTTAATAAAACTTGCACCTTATGAATTAACCAGATGAAGTTACTTGTCAGTATGTTTATTGATTTTTTCCCGAATTAACCTAACCTAACCTTGTTTAATTGATAGAAATAAATCATAACAGATAACTGGACAAAAAATAATTAAAACCAGCATTTACAATACAAAATATACATATGTATATGGGTCCGCTTAGACCAGGATTTCTTTTTCAAACATTTATAGCGAATTAAATTGTAGAAGGGTACCTGAAATTTCAAGTCTCTAACTAAGTGCTAAATATATTAAAGGTCTGGCCAGACTCACGTGTAAGACGAAGAGTTAATTCAAGTTAGTTTCATGAATACATAAATCAATAAAACAATTAAGTCTACATGATATAATTAGTCACGCTATCATATTATACAAGGATTGTTTTTTAATGAATCGGGCAGTCATTTTAAGCAATATTCGTCATTAATTTCAGATATTTTAGTGTTTAAAGTCTGTCCAAATATAAATTAATATCTTGAATATTTCTTCACCTTATCGAGAAATTCTTAGGTTAAATTAAATAAGACTGCTAAATGACATATTTTATATTACGGAATCTACTTACAAGTAATGATTTTTATCACTCAATAATCCACCACTTGCAAAAGTCATTATCTGTAGAAACAGCACTCATGCTAACCTCTTACAAATAAGAACTTATAAATCAGTTAATAAATAAGTCATTGTTCGACTACTTCTAAGCCATGTAATGATAAACGTTATGCAATGGTCTTTGAAAAGTACCAGTAATAACATGGTTTAGCTGTGTTATTAATAAATTATCCCCCTGACCCACGATGTCAAACAATAACGTTCGCTTATATAAGACTTAAGACACACACTTTTTATCGTATCTATTTTTTACTCAATCAAGTTTGTTTATTCCACAATCAAGTTTGTGTCTTAAGTCTTATCTAAGCGAAAGTTATCGTTCGACATCGTGGGCCAGAGGGTATATTTATCAGCAGTTATTGCTCCCTTATTTGTGCAGATACAAAATTATTATTTTTCATTGTAAGGGGGGTTTCCACATTAAACTAGGTTAATAAAACTAGCAAAATACGCGGCGTTTCTTGGGAAAAGCTACAGAGTTGACAGTTTTTGAATTTAGGAATTGTGTTTTAAATAGGCGAATAAATAAATTCAAAATAAAACAATGAAGTAATAAGAATACTAAGAGTTTAGTGCAAGAGATAAAAGTAATAATTAAATAAATCGCTTATTATCTATTAGATTTTTATTTAAAAAGGAGGGGAAGCTATTTTGTTTTTTAATGATTCAATAGTTATGATTATATATTCATGCAATTTATACAAATTATTTCAATAAAAACACAAAAGTAAAAACAATTTATTCCATAATTTATAATGAGTATTAAATACTACACACTTGTAGAATTTATATACATGTATGTATATGTTTTGACTTGAAAACTTGTATCCGATCAATCAGAAATAGTTCATTTACATATATTGATTTACATTATATCATATTCATAAATTCCATGATATAGGTTTTATTATTATAGATAGTTTATTTTACCTTTTTCATTAATATTCTAATAATTGTTCAAGCTTAAGTTCTTTATTAATAATAATATGATGTTTATTTTCAATATTTCGCTACCTTGTTGTGTAGCATCTTCAACAATTTTTTTTTTTTTTTTTTGAAAATATCATATCACGGACATCTACAAAACGCAGTAGCGAAATAACGCAAATAAAGATTTATTTTAAAAAAGACCTTAAACTTGAACAATTTTTAAAATACATAGAAAGGTTTTAATAATTTTGTTATTCAAAACATTTTATTTCGGTTGTGTTAACAAATTTTTCTTTTTGTTTTTCATCGACATAATAAATTTCGATTTTACACATTTTCATTGATGTTGTTGTTAATTATTCCAGTAATGTATATGTATGTGTTCACATTTTATACAATTGTTAATTTTCTTTGAATATTATATTTCTCGTACACACGAGTATTTATTAATATATTGTTTATAGTTATTTATATATCCATACAACAACATAGTTATAAATCAAATGATTTTCCATCAATTTACAAACTGATTCTATCGATCAAATAATCACTGGTCATTTTAACTACATATATTCATAATATTTATTCTGTACGAGTTTATACAATATTTACGTAAGTTAGTAAGAGTCCTTGTCTTTATTAGTTTATTTAAGCATTTTCATCATCTTATCTTATTTAATGTATTTATTTATCGGCTCGGCGGCAACAATGTTTAAGTCATATTTAACAAAAATTTCAAAATGCATAGTACGAGTAAATAAATAGAAACCCAAAAATATTCAAAAATTATCAAGTGTTCGTTCGTATGTATCGACATTGAGTTGAAGCAATAATTATTGTGTAATGATCAACAGATTATTTATTTTATTTTAACAAGCATTTAGATGAAAATTGTCGTCTAGTTTAATTACAAGCAAATTTTTTATTATAAAAAATATTTTGTTTTCAATTTGTTGGTTTGGTTTGTTTTTCCGCAACTTTTCTGCTCATCAAATGTGTAGAATGATGCTTATTTTGTTTTTCTAAAACACAAATTGTTCTAAATGCATTTAGTTTTGGGATTTTCCTTTTTAATGTTATTTAGGCTTAAGAAAATTTGATTAAGTTGTTTTTATTGCTTCTTGAATTGTGTCAAGTTTTGGTTTTTCTTGATTAGATTTTAGTTATTTATTTTGTTTTTGTTTTTTATTTGAAAAATTTGAATACTATTAATGGTTAAGAATTTATTTCTTGTTTTCAGTTTTAAAGTTTCTTTATGTTATTTAATTAATTTTTTTACTTCTAAGAGTGTGTGTGTGTGAAAGAGAATTTGTATGTGTGTTTGGTTTTTGAAATACTAAAATCTGGAGTAAAAGTTGCTAAATTTGTGGAAATATAAAAATAATGTATAAAACTTGAACCAAATCAGAGAAATAATTCTCATGCTATTGCACTCCCGGACATTGTTGTCGCCTGACGTTCACTCTGCATATCACGTGACCGCTCCTGTTCAGCTGATTCGGAACTAACAAAATAGACACATTATTTGTTTTGTGTGTATGTGTTTTGGTGACCCACGGCCTGTGGCCTGTGGCATTTATTGTAATCACTACTTTATGCTTTATATTTTTATTTGTGTGTAGAGAGATAGTGAGAGGTAGATAGAGAGCACTTACTTGGATCTAACCGCTATTGGACTACCAGGTATATCGATAGGATTGGCATTATTATTATTCGTGGCCGATGAACGACGATTATTGCCAGATTTGTACGTAAATATTGAATCGTTTTCTGTATCGTTTTCAATTTGCTAATTGTATGTTTAAATTGTAATATTTTAATTAATTTATTGACAATTAACTTAAAATTAATCTTACCTGGCGTTTGTAGGACAATCTTTCACTGGATACTGAGCCACACGAAGAACTCTCTGATACTGCTTGGGTAACGGTCGGTACTGTTGGCGGACTACTGGGCCCCGGAAAACGTTTCGAACATACCTGAGTTTGTATGTGTTCACAAATGCGACGGAATCGTCTTATATTACCTTTATTAGATAAATATTTTAATAATGTTATTTTTTTTATCAACTGTTAAAATTTTCAAAAAATACCCGATAATAGTGTAAATGTTAGAGCAAATAACATGTCCGCCACATCTCCCTGTTTACAAATAGCACTAATATCAACCTAAAAATTTAAATTGAAAGGTTTTGTTTATAAAAAAAATTGTTTAAAAAAATATTGTACAATAAAATATTAAAACAATTTGAACGTATCTACAAACCCAGCAAAATCTTCCCTTATCTTAATTAAGTTAAAAAGTGATAGGAAATTGTCGACCAGACTACTTACAAATCTACTATAAAATAACTTATTTAAATCTGTTTATCCTGAAGTAAATTGTTTGGATTCTATAATTAAGAAATTGTACTTAATGTCGTTCGCGATGTGACAAAAATAATTCATTATAATACTGCCACTTTTCACCAAAAAATCAACTAATTACAATAAAATGTTATGAAATAAGTAAACAAACTTATATAGTGTTCACACATGCATTTTTAATTGAAATTTTTTAATTAACGCCTAATTGAATTCAATTATCCATACAAAATTTCAATTAAGGTAATTGCTTCATTAAAAGTTATATGGTGTTCAGACATGTATTTTTAATTGAGTCAATTATTGGTTAATTAAAAAGTGTTCACATATGCTCAATATTGCTAATTCAATTAGCGTTTGACAGCAGCTGACAAAAAAGAATACAATTACAGTGCACTCGGGAAAACGTCAACGCTCGTTTACGTCAACATCGCAAAACGTCAACCCTTTTTCTACATTACCTACTCTAAAATTGTATGAAATAAATAGAGAAGGCTCTCTTCAAAGTGTTGGAAAGAAAAAAATAACAGATTTTTTTTAAATGCATATGATATAAAATATGATCTCATTTAAAATGTATTCTTTTGGTTCTAGTTGTCTTCTATGGTCCTAGTCAGGTTGAAAGCCTTTTTTGTTTCCTTTTTGAAATTGTTTATGTCTGATTTTAGTTTATAATCTATATAAACTTACTTATTGCAAATTAATACTAATAATGATTAATAATCATATAATAATTTGTTTAAATTTGTTTATTTTAAATTTTTATTTTTTAGGATTTTATAGTTATGATCTTTTTAAGATATATATAAGTTCACGCGCATTAGAAAAACGTAAATTTATGAAATAATCTTTTTGCAAAAATTCAACTCACTTCTGCACTTGAATGCGTTTTGCAAAGCAATGAATCGACATGTACTAAACTGACTTTCATTACATATAAACAACATATTTACAACCAGCAAATTTGACCAATTTGAAAATACACAGGAAATATTATGTAACCAATAATCAGTACAATTTGATTGTGGTTTATCCGCCTGTTAGCTCTTTTCTTAATGAAAGGTACCAATATGTTCAGTCTGAAGTTACTATTTTAACAACTTTAAAAACCTTTAGAGGGGTGCCCCAAGGCACTATTTTGGGACCTCTTATATTTATGATTTGTTTGAACGACTTGTACCGGCGATACAATTTTGTAAATGTTATACATATGCACATGACGTTCAATAACTGGCAGATGATAAGGGACTTGGTCTAGATTTTTTGGAACGGAACGTTACCTGATATGAATTGTTTATGTTTGAATGCTTTTAAAACGCGATACATGTGGTTTTGGCAAATTATTAGTAAACTATTGCTGATATTAGACAGTGATGTGATTGAATTTGTTTCATATTAGAAGACTTTAGGTGTATATATTGATAATAACTTAACTTTCTAGAATTTCTAGAATTAATTTTGTTCTCAAACGTTTATATAATATTGGTTTGTATTTACCTGCTGAATTAAAAAGGCGAGTAGCTATGGCATTGTGTCTTCCTATATTAATATATGGTTTGGAAGTATATTCGGGTATATCACGGAATGGTATCAGAAAACTTAAACAATGCTTTAATAGGGTAACTCGTTATATGTTTGGTTCAAAATATGATTTTGAACGTTTTATTGGCCTTAGAATATTGTTGCAATTTTGTAAGATTATGAAATTTGGGAAGCCAATTTACATTTTCAACAGATTTAATTTTAGCTTGTCTACTAGAACTAGTTCATTAATTATGCCTAGATATTCTTCCCAGATTATGAATAGCTAGATCGTTTGTAGTTCGAGTTTAAAGATTATGGAATTCTAAGAGGACGAACTTTTTTGTATTCGATATCGAAATTTAAAAATATTGTTTTGAAAAATCTATAGAAGGTGGCTGTAAACATTTACCACAATACAAATTGTTTTTTTTTTATTACTTTTAGTATTCAACATTTGTGCAATAGGGGGGTTAAAATTTTATATAAAGAAATTTTTGATTTTTTTTTATATTAAATTATACTTTTGTATTTGCCATATGAATAATCTGAATTAATTATGCCTTAAGAACTTACAATCTAAATAAAATATAAATAAATAAAAATTAAGTTTCATACTGAAGCAAAGCTCCCATATAAGAACCACTTCTTTAAATATTGATATAGCTGCATGCGTTCATTAAGTTCATTAAGTAAAGTAAACAATTTCAAGGCACTAATCTAGTCCCATATAAATATTAGGTAATAGAAGCTAAGTAAGCAAACTTTCTTTATATTATCATCTAATTCTATTATACTGAGTAACAAAGTACAAACTGTTATATATTCGCAAATTTCTTAGTTACGCATTACCTGTATTACTTACTTATATCACTTGCTTAAAATATCATAATATTAGAGAATATATATGAATATGTACCTGAAATTTAACATGTCGCTGAAACATGACCGGTCCATTGCCGTTCCGTTTATACTCAACACGAAATGAGCTTGGAGAAATCACACTGTGGGATAATTCCGCCATCTAGAAGAGAAAATCAAATTCAAAAAACAAAACACTGTTCACAATTATAAATAAATGCATCGACAAACCATACCGACAAAAATGCATGAATTAAATGGGCCTTTACTGTGGCAATGGGCTTTCCTTTAACCAAAATCGTAAAGGTTTCGTCTTTTTCTGTTGTGATTAGATTACCAAACCATGATCTTTTGGTCAATTCTGGTGACGATTCTGGCGTTAAATGAACTTCATCAGCGGAAACTGTGGAACATAACAAAAACAGATTAGAAATGTAATATTGTTAAATATTTGTGTTAAAATTACCCTGAAGTTTTCTTCGATGAAAGCGTGGACTACCTAAGAAACTATTCTTAATGTTGGTAAGTCTAGTTTTCCACAGTTGTCCACCGGGAGAATTGCATGGTGAACCGGTAATGGCAGCAGAACTATTATTCATCAAAGGCGATGTTGTAGGATTCATAACTGAAATACATAACAGACATTGAACTAAGGCTCGCTTATTGCTCTAAACATAGTAAACTCACCATTATTCGCTTCCGGATCGTGAAACATACTTATGGCGATTGTGGGCCCAGAATTGGCCCTCTGATGAACTGTTGCGGAATTATTACCAGGACTACCGGGAACACAACTAGTTTGTACTGTAGATGAACGTTCGTTGCGTGATTCTCTTCGTTCTCGCAGCTCACGAGACACAACCTCATTACTACTTCCACTACTATGCCCATCAACACCGGCCTGAGACGAATGGGACGAGATCCGACTGTTAGGAGGATGATGAACCGACGATGATCGCTCTCTATCGCCATACGTGGAGTGGCGCGATGAATGACCCGACGCCGAAGCCGGCGATGAAGGTCTGGACAAAACATTAGCCTGCTGCTGGGCCGAACTAATCGGAGAATTGCATCGTGTTGGACTATGATATGAAGAAGAACGCATCGTAGAAACCGATGTAGGAGAACGTCTTTGGTGATTACGTGTACTACTATAGGATCGGAAGCTGTTAATGTGAATTTGATATGAATTTTGAAGGTGTTTCGTTGTGTTTAAAGCAGGTAATAGAGGCATTAGCATTACAACGACAGATGTTTGCATTAATATTTAGATGATGGCGTGTTAATGTTTTGTGTTTTATACAGACAATAGACAATTTACAACGAATAACAATGATGGATTTTAATTTTAATTTTATTTCATGAAAGTATAAAAATATTTATGAGTTAAAGACAATTTTTTTTTTGGTGTACGAATATATAGTATGAATGTACAAATCTAGGAATGCGTAAACCATGATTAAGTGTGAAATATTTACATTCGAATAAATGTGGCATGAATAATTTGTTTTTATTTTAAATTTATACGAATTGTTTACTGGCAACACAAAGGCTTTAATATTAATCATAAGGTGAAGCATGTAGAAATATGTATAATTATTTATGTATGAATAAGAGCAATGAATTATATTTTGTATTCATAGATTTTATTCTATTTCAAATGTCATAGAAATTTTGTTCCAAACATACAATATATGCAATATTCACATATTTAAGAATATTGCATTTTAATTTTATAGAGTGTAAACTGTACAGTGCTATATTATAACACTGTGAATAAACCGTGTGCGCTGAAAAAGTTTGGCACTTTAAACACCGGTAACGAGTAAAGGTAATTCAACAGGTACATTTCATACTAAAGTTTAAGCCTCAGTTAGCCGACTGTAACGGAATGTAGTGTAATGACGTAAAAATGTAAGGAAATTCTATTTCTTACTGATTTATACATTACGGTGTTACGTTACTTTACATCTCCATAACCATTTGCATTACTTTACACATAACAATATCCATCAGCTCTTTCTTACTGTTTCAGTTACATTCCATTACAGTCGGCTAACTGAGGCTTTACTCTGCAAAATACGGTGTAGTGTGTATTTTATTGCCAATTTGGACGGCCATCTGAGGCGGTTATTCGGAATCCTGTGATTAAATTTCGTATCAAATGTACATTATTGGATATTACACTACCACCGTATGCGTACAAAGTGGACAGGGGACAATATTTCAGTTGTATCCGCAGGTGTTGTGAATTATTGTTTGGTACCGTTCGTAGCAACGCTCACTAATGTCTTAAAAATGTTGGTATCAAAACAAAATTAAACACATATAAGTATCATATATACTCGTGAGGACACCTAATTTTATAATGGTCGATCCATAATAAGTCAAAACTCCGTAATTTACTTTAACCTCCATAAATATTTTAAAAGTATTTATAACGAGATACATAATATTTATATACGCAGAAATCATGGCACTAAATTTTTGGATGTTCGGTCCATAATAAGCGCCCATTTCTGAAAATCTGTTTTACACATAAACTGGGTGTAGGGTATTATATAGTCGGGCTTGACCGACTATACTTTCTTACTTGTTTTAGAATCAAGAGATGGTCCAAGCAATGATCGAATAATATCTGATTAGTCGAAAGTAATTAGCTTCAATGTTGGACATTTTCCTTCTCTTTATAATGAAGACTGTGTTGAGTGCTACATATTGTAATGAACCAAGAGATTTTTATGGACAATAGCTTCTAATTTCCACTCATAATCGATAAATATAATTTCAAGCTCCTGCTGATATGTGTGTACATCAGTATTTCTATTCGTAATTATTTCATTACAAACATTTGTTTGTAATTTATTTTTAACTTTGTCTATGAGATTAATTTGCGAGTCTCAATTCGTCAAAATATTCTCTGAAGTTTTCAAAAATTGCTGAACGATATCAATTGATATATTCGGTTTGAATCGATATAATGGTTTATATGGAAGGTACTACATATACAATGGTGAAAACGTTTTAAAACATATTCAGACTATAAAACTGTAAAGGTCAATTACCCAATAGATTTCAATTGAGGAAGTAAAGCTGAGAATATCAGTACTCTTATAATTATTTTCTTTGATCTTTGGAAATCATCTTATATATGACATCGTGTAAAATTATCTTAAATTATTTATTATTTATTCATTATTATATCTTCTTACTTTTTAATAGAAAACGCTTGAAAATTAATGACGCTTTCTCGAATGAATGCTTTTAATAGATTAATGTTATCGCCAACATAAAATTGCACAATATTTAAAATTCATATAACACCAATAATAACAGGTTCACACATACATTCAAATCTAAAAAGCTTTTACATATTGAAATTTAAACACTTTTGGATTTACTAACTTGAAAGCTTGTCTTCTAGGCGTCAGCGGAGACCCTTCAGATATTTGGCCATAACTAGTAGAGTTTGTACCATTGATACGGCATGTATCTAAACGTTTTCGTGGAGGATCGGCGGCCTCTAGTTCACTGCGAGATTTTTGAGCGATTTCTTCATCATCTTCCAAAGCTGGACGTCTACGTTTACGATCCAATAACAAAAAATATATTACTTTTTCGGTATTGTGTCTAAAATTGAATAGAAGAGAAAAAAAAATAAACTTAATCGCTTGTGGTAGGTTTAGGTTAACTTACGTTGAACTCAGTAGTTCTTGTATAAGTTTTTCCTTTTCCTTAAAACAACCCAAGGAACAAATGGCATTTAAAACATCAGGATCCACAGCCGAGGCAGAAGGTATAACATGCGTCTGAACCACTTCCATCATGGGTAGCTCCAATTCCAATTCACCCTTACCACCAGCTGTAACCCATGGATGGCGATTTATTTCAGCCAGCTACCAAAAGAGAAAAGACAAAAACAAACAAACAAACACATTATTTTTATTTTGCTGCTTAACAAACTTATTCATTTATTGTTTACACTTTTTTACGCGTCGACAGTGAGATGATGTTTCTCATCCTTACACATTCCATTCGGTATAAAAGTTTGCTTTAAAATATGGTTGTGTATGCTTCCACTTGTATGTGTGTACCCTATAGACAAATTTGTCATTCTGTCATAGTGTTGAACCATAATCACAGAGACTAATCAAATCAATAACAATCCTTTTTTTAATTTTAATTTTTATGGTCATATATCGGTATTGGTTAAAATTGATGACACTAAATTGACATTGTCTATGAGCATTATTATCATTTTTATTTAACCTTGATTACCTTTTCAGAGCAATATTTTATGGATATTTATGAATGAAAAAAAAACAATACTGAATTTGAAAAGCAGTGTATGCCAATGTAGTTTAAACCGCAGGCAACACTCCTTAGTATTACTAAATTATCTATAGGAGTTTAATACCCAAAACTAAACAAAAGAACTTTGTTGGAATGACTCACCGTTAGTCGACGTTCTGGATTTACTTCTATCATACCACGCAGCAGACTCTGACAATCGGGTGGCACAAAGTGAGGTATATGGAACACACCCCTTTTAACTTTTTCCAATAGTTGTCGTAAATTGTCATCGTCGAATGGTAGAGCGCCGACTAAAAGTGCGTAAAGGATGACACCACAAGACCAAACATCCGCTTTACGTCCATCATATTTTTCACCCTTAAAAAGTCAAACAAATGAATATTTTATTGCAATTTATGTATGATCGATTGAATTTCAGTGGCATGCCACACTACACAGACAACACTAAATACATACATACATATATATACAATTAACCACTATAAAAACATTAAATAATAACATTGTACTTGTATTGCTCTGTTCTGTTTTGTTTTGAATTGAGGTCATATCTTATACATTTAGCAGACTTGTACACAATATAATACAAATATGTGTATATGTATTTAATGTCAACATTCGTATGTATTATGTAAGTAATTGTTTGTGTTGTCCATCAATTCATTACAAGTTATTGACTTTATACAATTTGCCAATGTAAAAGTTGTGGTTCCTTTCGTACCCTTATAACTTCTGGACAGGCATAATGCGGTGAGCCACATGATGTTTCCAACATTGAACCAGCCGGTTGCAAAGAGGCCATACCAAAATCAGCTATTTTTATATTATTTTTTTCGTCTAGTAATAAATTTTCGGGTTTCAAATCTCGATGACTGTTGAAGAAATTCAAAATTATTAAAATTAAAAACACTTGTTCATCAACTAAAATTACCATATTGAATGTGAGTGGCAAAAGTCTAAAGCTGAGATTATTTGACGGAAAAATTTTCGAGCTTCTTTAGGTGTTAAGCGTCCTTTTTTCACCAAATAATCAAACAATTCGCCGCCCGATACATGTTCGAGTATTAAATATAAATATTTTTTATTCTCGTAGACATCGCTCAGACCGAGAACATGTGGATGATCAATTAATTTCATAATTGCTATTTCACGTTCAACCTAAAAGAGAAAAAGAATAAACACAATTTTGTTAAAAACATCAAAATCTCCCTTGTAGAAAACAAGTGGTTTATTTCAATCCTATTTCAGCATTATAGTTATAACTTCTACATCCGGAAGCATTTGAAGTCTATATACTTCTTGGTATTATATGTCAATACTAAGAAGCATATAAATATACTCCAAAATAATGCATACCAAAACATTATGCACATTTGCTACAAATAATTAGATAATTATTTATTCTAAATACAGTATCTAATGCATAGTTTCTTTTAGGTCAAAAATATCAAAAATAAATTTTACATATACTTGCTTGGTGAACCTAAAACAGGGGCTTCCATTTCATAGCACAATTGTGCCTACCACTACCAAGACATATTTTTATACTCTTCAATTCAGTCGTCGATGTGACTTCGACAAGTACACATGTCTAGCTAGATCAAAAATGCTTTTGGTAACATACATAGCAAATTATAAAATATGTATATTACTAACATTTTTCGTCGGCTTTAAATAAATGCATTCTCTCAATTTTATTACTCTATGGTACTCAATAATACCCAAGCAAAAAATTTTTGGAAGCCCCTGGCCTAAAACGACTTTTGAGTCTAGAAAAACACATACATACATTAATACAGAACCATATGTTTTTTGTTTACATTTTCTTTTATTTTATTCAGTGTTGTAATACGTTTTTACAACACTGAAACAATGAATCGATTCGTATCGAGTACCATCATTAGAAAATGTTGCACGGTCGAAATAAATTTCGATCACGACTGCCAGAATTAGCCCCCTGTAGTAATTGGTGCAGCTAAGTTAAAGGCAGAACTTAATTTTGTCCTAATTATTTCTTGTGCATAAAACATTTCACATCTGCAAAATATGTCATTCACTCAGATAACAGTGCAAAATATTAATAAACAACTAAGAGTTTATATTCGGCTGTGCCGAATCTTATATACCCTCCACCAAATCAGCTATTATGAGGCCAACTTAATAAAATATCGTACCGTAATTTCTACTTATTTTAGGTTTATTTTAGTTAAATTTCATCTTAATAACGATATTTAGAAGAATTTTATGCATATTCCAGTCATAATCAAAAACATTACACTTTGTTTATATTTTTGCAGCGTGCAACATAAAGCGATTTATTATACCACACAAAAAAATTAAGTACCAAAAGACTTAGGAGACTGATTTGGCTTCTTGAAATGTCATAATTATCGCGTCTATATACTCTATAGTTATTCTCGGAAGTGGCGCTTGTATGGGCGCTATGGTCAATAATGGACCAAATTTTACAAAAGTCAAGGAGAAGTCTTCATAAGGGAACTACAATCTATTACGAGCCAGTCATCATAAAATTATGTACGACGATTTATATTTATATGCGAATTATTTGTGTTGAATTTCAACGTAAGAGTGATTTTTATAAGAGATTTATGCGCATTTAAGTGATTTTTCAAAGTGAACTTTATGGAGACTACGGTCAAATACGGACCGATCGTCATAAAATTGGGTGTGAATATTTATATATATGTTTGGACTATTTGTGTCGAATTAAAGCTTGCTGACTTCATATGGGGCTATCATATATCATCATTATCATATAGAGACGATATTTGTATATGTATGCACTATTTGTGTTGAATTTTTTTGGGGGTGTGGTCAAACATGGACGGTATCGTCATGAAATTTAGTACGACAATTTAAATATGTATACAGATTACTTGTGTTGAATTTCGACTTGTTAGTGATTTTTAAAAGAGATTTATATGCATTTAAGTGATTTCCGGAAGTGGACTTTATATGAGGCCTGAGGTCAAATATGGGTCGATCGTCAATTTATTGAGGCTGACGTTTTTTATATATGAATATTTGTATTGAATTCCAAATTAAAAGTAGTTTTTATAAGGGATTTATGCGCATTCATATGATTTTCGGAACAGGAATTTATATGGAGGTTATCGACAAATATGGAACGATCGTCATAAAATTGGGAATGAATATTATATGGATTTTTTGTGTCAAATTTGAACTTGATGCTGGGGTGCTTATAAGAGATTTATGCGCTGTAGTGTACCCTAATACACTTTACCAAATAAATATGGGCCACCCTAATAAATAACATGCATAATAACTTGACACCACAAATGCATTTAATAAAAACAAATCAATGAACATTGATTTGTAAAAAGTGCAACATATGCAGTTTGGAAAATTGAGTGATAAATTATTAAACTCAATTTCCCAAACTAATTGTGATTGGTCAAGAAACAATTGCAGGGGAAATAGAATAAGAATTAAGCATAAGATAATTTTTGTATAAAAGGGGGCTGACTGCCCAAAATAAATCAGATACAATTTGGATTAACATATAACCACTTGTCTTCTCAATATTCTGACTGAGCACCTTAAATAGTGCTTAGGTGAATCAAAACTGCTGCGACCAGACGCAGCATTCTAAACTAACTGGAAAAATACACTCTAAAGTAAAATAGGAAATTTTATAAAAAACAAAGAACGAATAAGAAAACATAATAGCGCATTTAATTGATTTGCGGAACTGGACTTTATATGGGGCCTGTGTTCAAATATGGGTCGATCATCAATTTATTGAGGCTGACGTTTTTTATATATGACTATTTGTATTGAATTCCAAATTAAAAGTGGTTTTTATAAGAGATTTATGCGCATTCATATGATTTTCTGAACAGGAATTTATATGGGGCTATCGTCAAATATGGAGCGATCGTCATAAAATTGGGAATGAATATTATATGGATTTTTTGTGTCAAATTTGAACTTGATGCTGGGGTGCTTATAAGAGATTTATGCGCATTTAAGTGATTTGTGGCACTGGACTTTATATGGGGCCTGTGTTCAAATATGGACCGATCATCATGAAATTTAGTACTACAATTTGTAAGTCGGTTTGGATTATTGTTGAATTTCAACTTAATAGTGAGTTTTATAAATTCATGCGCATTTAAGTGATTTTCGGAAGTGGTCTTTGTATGGGGCTATGTCAAAATATGCACCGGTGCAACCAAAATATATTTTTGAAATTTCACTTTTCATGAACCATATTTTTGCTAAATTTTGTATAGATACTACTTTTCTGTAGATATTTATGTGCCATAAAGATATATTCCGGGAAGACATTTGTATGGGGGCTATGAGAAATCGTTTACCGATTTCTACCATTTCTATAATCAAAACAAAGTGTACAAATTCCATGATATTATCTGCATGATATTTGGAGAAAATAGTAAAAAATGTCTGAAAAATATCGAGGTAGTCTGAAATTTTTATCTATAACTTGGATCCCACTGGCCTGGATTTTTTCCCATTTTCAATACCAAACATTTCGGTGGATCAAAGAAGCTTTGGGTAAAATTTTATTGTTCTATATCTTTTCGAAACTTTATCGTGCCTTCAACAGACGGACAGACGGGCATGGCTAGATCGTCATAGAATCTTATAAGGGCCCAGAATATATAGACTTTTTGGCTTACCACCATTATTTCGATGTGTTACAAACGGAATGACAAAAATAATATACACCCCATCTTTTTGATGGTGGGTATAAAAAAATTAAATCTTAAAATCATTATCAAATTTTAAAAGATTAAATAAACATTTTTTTGGATCCAACGCTCGTAGTATCCCCAAAGCTTGTCAAAATCCCCAAATCTCTTCAAGATAAATTTTTAATGCAAATCAATTTTTAAATCTCCAATTTGCCGACAAATCGCCTAACTTTATAAGCTTCAGATATTATAATTGTATTAACTGAATTCAAAAAATCCTTATACCAAATAATACATACACATACATATGTATACATATATGTATGTATTTACATGTGTACTTTTCAAATAAATTAATTAGTTAAGCAACCATGTTGATTTTTCAATAAATTAATACAATAAAAAGTGATTTTGTTTATCTTTACTATCTTTCAAGTACAAATTTGTATATGAATTTCCAACTGAGCATATTTACATACCTCAATATCTATGGATGTCTTACCAATAAATATTAACTTGACCAAAACTAATTACAAAGTCAATTAAAAGGATAGAGTAATAAAAGTAAAACAAACTAAATAAGAAAATTAAAATTCGTTTAAGGAAAAGGGAAACTAACACTAACTGCACAAAACCGCCAACAACAACAGAATTTGTTTTGGAATTAGATTGGCAGTGCTTGTAGAATAGAGGACAAGGTAAAATACTTTTAATTGGATTGCGTGATAAAAATAAAACATGCCAAATTTAAACCTCAAGTTCATTTGGTCTCTCACGCAATAAGGATAAAGAAAATTGAAACAAGTAAGAAAGTATAGTCGGTCAAGCCCGACCATATAATACCCTACACCCAGTATATGTATAATCAGTTTTTCAGAAATGTGCGCTATATGGGAGATATGACCTATTATGGACCGATCATCGAAATATTTAGTGTCATGATTTTTGTGAATATAAACATTGTGTATGTTAAACTTTATCTCGATATAAATACTTTTAAAAGATTTATGGAGGTTAGAGTTGACTACGGGGAGGGTCTTACATGGGAGTTTCGACTTATTACGGACCGACCATTACAAAATTAGGTGTCATCATTTCTGTATGTTATTTGGGTCGAATTTTATTTGATTACCAACATTCTTAAGAAACTTATAATCGTTAAAGTGTTTTTCGGAAGTGGACCTTATATGGGAGCTACGACTAATTATGGACCGATCACAATAAAATTGTATCGTAGTGTTTGCATACATATGAGATATATTTGTGTTAAATATTATTTATATACGAACATTTTTGAGTGAGTTCTGCTCTTTAAAGTGATTTTCGAAAGTGGGAGCTACGACTAATTATGGACCGATCTGCACAAATTTTGTAAATGTAATTTGGCTTCATTTATCACTCATTTGTGAAGAAATTTGTTTGGTTCGTTGCATAATTCAAACAGTTGTGATCGGTAAACCCCAATTTCGGGAGGACTTTTGCATGTAGGCCAGATGAAATAATTGACCAATTTCCACCAGTTTCAATCCCATCCGTCATTGGGCCGAAAAAATATCGCTTACCAAATTTTATCGAAATATCTTCAAAATTGCGACCTGTACTCTGCGCACAAGTCTTACATGGACAGCCATCCAACCAGACGGAAGGACATCGTTAAATCTACTCAGAAAGTGATTCTGAGTCGATCGGTATACTTTAAGGTGGGTGTTGGACCAATATTTCTGGGCGTTACAAACATATGCACAAATCCAATATACCCTCCCCACTATGGTGGCGTAGGGTATAAATATTGCAAGTACAAGAATCCGTTAGAGAACAACATGGCGACATAGTGTTGCCATTAGGACACGTGTTTTAACAACAATTTTCAAATTCACATTTAGGCGTTTAAACATAAATAAAATTGACGTTTGTTCATAGCATTTGTATTGAAATATGTGCATACATATGTACAATATAACTCACCTTCATTAACACAGATTCACTTAATTTTTCACGATTTATTATTTTAATGGCCACTTTTTTCCCAGTTACACAATGAACTCCCAATTTGACCAGACCTGTAACGAGAGGAAAACATAAAAGATGAAGTAATGAAATTATTTGTGAATGCATACGTTTACATATAGTTATTATAGGTTTTAATATTAAATCTCTTTATACAGAGGTATGTACTCGTATAGCACATATGTATAAGAAGTATGTGCAAAGTCTCTAGTGTTCATTCATAAGTGCATAGATATAAAAACTTATTTAAACAAAATTTTCTGTTACAGTACACATATCTTTGAAAATATTTAAAGAAAAAGACGTAACTACTAAAAATATATTTAATATTATTCGGTTTATCTGAAAAAACTTGTTTACTTGGGTCAATTAACAATAGAAATTTAGTCTCATGTTTTTGATGATGTTTAGCTTTCAAAAACACTTACAAACAAACAAGTTCAAATTTGTTCTAAAAATTGTGGTTACACTTTTTTCAGTAAATATTTGTCATGCGAAATTTGAAATTTATTTATTTATTTATTTTTGCAAATACAGCAACTATGTGTGTATGAATATGTGTATAATATTACCGCTTGATGAACAAATATTTACTTTCTCTCAAAGTTTAAATTTTATTGTTAATTCTACATCACGAATTCCCCGAAACATGGCGAGAAAATTGACCTTGGCTCTTCCGATACAGACAGATTATCAATATAAATAATATTTATGTGATTTAAAAATAAATTTTGTGATTTTTACACCTGTTGAAGAAAATATAAATTTCTACAACCATTTTAATAAACAATTATAAAAAAAAACTAAGAGGTTACATAAATCTGTTATTTGTTAATAATATTATATTTATATTATTATTAGTATTCTATTCAAATCTAAAATTATAGCTAATAACTATATTATTATTATTAAAACTAACATTATTAAATATTATTAATATGTTATTACATATCGTTAACATTATTGATCGAATTGATCATCATAAGGTTAATGTTATTGAGATTATTATGATATTCTCTTATACTATGTTACTCTTTGTTTAACTAGCTCCATTTATATAATAGTAACATGTTAGTAATAAGCTAATGTAATGATACCTAACAAAATTAACTGGATCCCAATTGTTCTCACTTGTTATACCTAAGTATATTTGTTATTGGTTTTTATTTTCTGCTGTATTGAATATTATGTTTGATTGCTAGGCAGATTTAAAGATTTTATAATCGTTCACTTCTATTTGGACAGCGAACAAGTAAAATACAATTTTTATAAAATAAATAACTGAAGTACAGCTAAATATAAAACCGTTATTTTCACTCATGGAATTTTAGTAAAATAATGTAATATAAAATATTAAGCAACTGAAAAATTCATAAACAACACCCCTTACCCACACAAATGGTAAATTCAATTCAAATATATGATTTATTAAAGTTATGATCCGTTTTGTATACATATACATACATATATTCAATTAAAAATCATAAACAAAACTTATAGATAAATCATAGTAAGACATAACATAAAATGTTGTGTGTCAAATTTGCAAAATATAAAATAAAATAAAATAAAAACTACTTATTTATAGAATAACAATTAAATAACATTTAATTAAATTCAGATATAATTAGATCCCTGTATTTTAAACAATTTAGTAAATATTTGTAAAGACGCATGTAATCCTTGCCGTTTAATACTTCATATACTTCTTCGAACATAGAAATCTTTTACCAAAAAAGTTTAAACGGTAACTAACAAAAATAGGACATCTGCCTATCAAATGATGTGTGTTTTCCTGTTCATTACAGTTACAAAGTGTACACATATTATCATTGTTTCCACTGAATGCACGAGCGTTTAAGTTAAGAAGGCCACCTCTAGATTTTAGTATTAAGCGAACGAAATATGCTGACTTACTATCACAAAAGTAAGGCTGAATATCATACTGTATTGTAGGGTATATATCATGAAATCTACGAGTCTCTGGCCCTTACAACGAAATTCTCATATTCAGTGATTCTTAAAGATTCAAGAATACGATTGTAAAATAATTGAATATTTGTTCTCCAAACTTCAATGTCATGATTCATACCGATTTCACTGCATAATGAATTCCAATGAGGAAGCCAAAAAGTGTTTTGTCTTAAGGTCTCACCAGCAAGCAGTCGGGGTAGTCTATTGACTGGCAAGTTTAAAACCTTTCTGACATAACTGAAATGCAAATTTAGTGTCTCTAAAAAAAGCCGGTTAAGGCCAGTTTCAATATGTAACATATAATTAGGTGTATTTTCGGGGAGGTATAACATTTTTTTCAAAAAATAGCGCAATAATTGTTCAACTTCATCGAAGCTACGATATCCCCAAACCTGTGCACCATAAAACATAATCGATTTGGCTGCAGAAATGAAAATTTTAAGTTTGTTAGAAAAATTTATCTTGGGGTGATGAATACAGCTTAACCAAGTGGAATTTATCGATGTTTTAGATAAAGCAAGTTTATAATCGAGGTGTTTTCTAAAAGATAAATTGTAAGTCAAATTGATACCAAGGTACTTGTATTCGTTTACTATATCGATAATATTGTCACCGAATTTCCAATACAGATCCTGGCTGACCTTTGTACCACTTCTGAATACCATTATCTTTGATTTATCGAGATTAATTCTTAAACACCACTGAATACAATAAACATACAATGAATCACTCATATTTTGCAGTACCTTTGGAGAGTCTGAGAGGAGAACAATGTCATCGGCGTATAGTAAAACTTTCACAACAATTCCAGCAACATCAATACCACCCAGAAGGTGGTCATGAAGGTCGTTTAGGTAGAGGGAGAACAAAACTGGGCTTAGTAAGCACCCCTGTTTTACCCCTTGGGTGACTGTGAATGGGTCAGAAAGGGTGGTACCATCCCAAACCTGACTAGTGGTATTATTGTACAGTTTCCGTAAAATACGTATTATTTTACTAGACAAACCCGTACGACATAACTTATAAAACAAAGCATTTCTTGGGATTAAATCAAAGGCTGCGGAAAAATCAATAAAAAATGCGTATGTGTTCTTTTTTTGACTTAAGTTTAAATTTACAATACTGATTAAATTGAATTAAATTGTCTACAGTAGAATAATTCTTCCGAAATCCCGCTTGATACTCGTTGATGATATTATGACAGTCAATCCAGCTGTTAATACGATTAAATAGTATGCCTGTGAAAAGTTTGCAAATAGTATCGAGAAGAGACAGTCCTCTATAATTTGAAACAACATTAACATCTCCTTTTTCAAATAATGGGATAATAACCGAATTACGGAAAGAGTCTGGGATATCTTCCTTTAGGAAAATAACGTTGAAAAGCGATAACACTTCATTTAAAAAGCATAAAGGGGAATTTTTATAGAATTCATAACTAATTCTGTCTTGTCCAGGGGCCTTATTTAGTTTGGCTGCTTTTATGACTAAATCAAATTCTCTCATCTCCAATGGGGAATCAAGAAAAGGGTCAATAATATTGGCCGAGGTTAATAAAATATCGCAATCAAACTCCTCTTGAGATAAAAGTGAGTTGAAATATTCACAAAAATGAGATATGCTCAAATTGTTTCCTACCTTTGGTTTACAATTTCGTAACGAATTAGCAAGCTTTCACCATTCACTACTGTTCCTAACCCCATTCAGCTTTAATATGTTATTTATTTTAAACCCTAACTTTTTCTCGTCGTATAACCGTGCATATCTGGATCTACTGTCTATATATCATCATCGTCTGCTTTCCGTATTTGATTTACGATATTGAACACAAATGGTAAATGAGGGTATATATAAGTTTGTCATCTCATCTCATCTCATCTCCAACAAAGTATATATATTCTTCTTAAATTCCAAGTCCATTGAGCTATGTCCGTCTGTCTGTAAAAGCTCTCACGTCCAAAATACGTAACCAATATTGAGATATTGGCAGCCAAGACAAGAGAGAACAAGAAGTTTTCATTTCATTCAGGAACATATTGCTCTACTTGTTGTTAAACCGCCGTATTTTTGACATAGGTTTGACAATCTCTGCATAATGGAATACACAAGTTTGAAAATATTTCGACACAACTTACACTATAATGTTGCATTCCACGTTATACAAATTATACAAATCGTGTCATATAGTATGTTGCGGAAACATGGGAAATGAAAAGACCTGTAATACTAGATAATGCTAAAACATGGGAAATAAAATGATCAGATGAATAATTTCTGGAGCATTTAAGATTCAGGGCCACTTACAAAATCTAACATTGAAAATGAAAGTTTGGAAATGCGTTTATACGAGTAAATTTTTTTATTATTTGAACTTCAGTATACCATTATTTGATAATTTAGCTCAGCTTTAATTCATAACAAATTCAGAATATTCGTTGTCAAGTGTCAATTAGTCTGAACGTTGGGGATTAAAATAATTATAAAGTTTTCAGAGCTAGACTTAGATCAAGTGTGCTTTCGAAAATTCTCAAAAAAAATGTTGGTATTAATATTTATTTTTGAACGCAACTGTAAGTAAATGCATGCAAAAGGTTTGTTTGTAAATTTGGCATAACTTTGTACATGCTCGTATGTATTTATTAATAAGTACGTACCCGTTTGTCCTTTGCCGAGTGTTTTTTCCAGACGATATGGGCCCACATATTGGCAATTTTCTATTGTTGTATTATTTTCCTTCTGCATTTTGTTATCTCTGGCTTCGGCCCACGTTCGCACTTCCTAAATCACATGAATATTCCATGCACTTTGGCCAGCAGGGGTTGTCCCAAATTTGTTTGCTTGTTTTGCTTCCTACAGCTCCTAGTTTTTGCTCTTCTTGTTTAGTTTATTTTATTTGTTAGTGTTGTTCTTGTTTTTATTACACTTCCTTCTAAAAATCACTCACTCTCTCCCCTTCGCCAAGAAGTATGCGTTTGTGTTTGAGCAGATGTATGAATGCAAATGCTAATGGAAATGTGTAGTAGTGCTTGCTGTGTTTTATAGTTGCTATTTTTGTTGCAGTTGTTGTTGATATTTGTATTATTCAGTGCAGGCAAATTGGGTTAAAGTTTCTTTCTAATTACTTTGGCGTGTTTACGAAAGTTTTATTGCTTGTTGTTAGTTGCTAATGTGTGTTGGTATGTTGGTTATTGCAATTCGAGTTGCAAGTGTGAGTTGCCGCTCTTAGAAATACCATCTGTCCGTCTGTTTTTGTCTGATGCCTGCTTTTTTGGTTATTGCAACAATGGCTGCCACTGCTACTGTTGCCGTTTTGCTTGAATCTCAAGTGTATGCTGTTGTTTTATTCATGAATTATCGTATTTTGCACAGACGAATACATTTAAATTCTGTGCTTCCAGTATTTAGAATATTGTTGTTTTTTGCCTTGTAAATATAAGTACATGTGTAGTTAAAGGAGAATGAACCGAAAGCATAATTTAACACCTAAAATCAAGTAGAAAATAAAGAAATTGTTCATTATTCAAGCTGTGTTATTTAATTACAAGCAGTTGTCTGCAGTTGATTTGGTTACGTTTGCCCGTTAAAAATGAAATTCATTAAGATTTTAAGATTTGGTTACACTAAAAACATGTTCGTTCATATGTATTTGAGCAATTCATTAAATTTAAAGTGTGTACTTAATATCCACTTAAGTCTTTATTTTGGTTTTCATTATTATACTATATACATATGTATGTGTGTGTGTGTGTGTGTTTGTATCATTTTATTGCTACATGCGCTAGTTTTACTCTTGTGTATGTCAAAGGTCTGAACAATGAAAATATTTTTCACTAAAAAAATATACACATTGATACGAGTATTTTGAATGTCCTAATTTTATAAAGTTTGTTTTGTTTTCTTTGGTCCTTGATAGAAACATGCATGCAGCACATGCTCACTTGTGTGTCTTGCTATTTATTTTTTTGTTATTTATACTCGTATGCATTGTATTGTTGAACTTGCTCAGTTGAATTATGATTTTATTGACATGTTCTGTGAAAAGTTCATGTCGGCAGTATATGGCTATATTCTATAAACAAAATTCCTATTGGTACAGTAAAATCTCCTACTAGAGGCCAACAAGAATTAAAATCTTAAAAATTGTCTCATGTCATGCATGAAATTTTAAGATCAATTTTGTATTATTTGGTAATGCAAACTGCATTTCCAAACTCATTGCGTTTTTTATATTATTAATTGATTATATTAATTGTATACTAACATAACAAATAATGAGGTTAATAGAACTTGTGTGTATTTTTAATTTTGGTTTTTAAATCTTTTGCTGAACTTTACAAATTAGAAAACCTCTCAGAAATGTTTTATATAAGTATATTTTAAAATTATTTTAAAAAAATATTTAAATAGGCATACATTCATAGAGAGAGTTTACTTCTTAGTGAAGCATTTGCTTTTTATTAAACCTCATAATTATAAAAATACTTGACTTACAGAAAGTTAACAAAACATGTTGAAACCGTATAATGGAATAGAGATTGAACGTATTTAAGTGTTAATATTATGGTGGAATATGGCCACAAAAATTACAAATTGTTTAGAAATAAGATAATTCTAATACAGTAAAATCTCGTTATAATGAATGTTAAATCAAACAAACGAACAAATTGTTTGCATTAACAGTGATATCAAGTTATCAAGAAAGAACAGTAAGTATCATCTGAAAAGCAGCTTTATTATTGATTTCTTAAGTAGAAAAAAACACAATACCATAGAATTATAAAAGGCATTATGATATTGAATTTTTTTTTTCTAAAAGAATCTGAAGATTTCTAAAATAATCAAGAGAGTAGTTATCATCTGAACCTGATTTAGTGAATCTTTTTAAAAAGATTTAAAAAATTAAGGAATTAGTACAATCTAATTACTGATGTTATTCTCAATGTGAACGAAACTGGTTTCCTTTGGAAAAATTGTAGAGTTGCACTTTTTTTGATACATTTTAGACTCAGTTAGTAGCGTAGTACTATCACGAGTCATTTGATACAATTTCAAAATAGTATCATCAAAATTGGTATCTCAGAGGAAATAGATAAATATATATAATTTCAGCCGCAATTTGTGAAATAGTGCAAGACGGAGAGATAATATTATCAATTTTTATTAACATTTTGGATCTGATGTTCATATGAATTTTAAATATATCTAATTGATGATTATCACGAAGAAAAGTTGCTGATTGGATTATCGAACACAGGGAGTCTTTTGATTATTATTTCAAATTAAACAATGTTGAGGCTAAATCCAAAACGAAAGCTTAAAGTTTAGTTAAACAGGATTTCAAATACTTTGGAAGAACTCTTCCATTTCTTGAATACATTCTTAAAATAATGTAATTGTAATATTTATAATCGGTGGATACACGAATATGTATATATATTTTTTTATCAGGTTTAACTTCTCGCAAATAACACAGTACAACAGCCAATCTGGGGGGTGAGAAATTCCAAGTCAGGGTGATGGTACTAGGTCAGTATAGTAAAACAATGACAAAAAAAATATTTAAATTTTTAGGCAAAAAATACTTTTTTCCCTTCATACATTCATTTTTAACTTCGAAAGTGTTGCACATAAAGGAAAACGGTATAGAAACAGATTAGAGAAATTATAATTCTTAATTTTTCTAAATTTGTTTCATCAAAATCGGACAAGTGGTTCTCGAGTTATGTTAAACTACGTTTTTGCCAAAATGTTACAACTAAGCGAAAAAACATCAAGATAAGGAAAAAATTTAAAAGGTCATAAAAAAAACTGACACATACGAACGCCAAACCCTTTGAGGGTTTTATTATACTGACCTAGTACCATCACCCTGACTTGGAATTTCTCACCCCCCAGACAATAATCCCAAAAATGTTCCACAGTGTAATACGATACTTCATAGATATTCTTCTGTTCTTTTGATTAAATTTGCAATAATTATTGTTATATGTATTCGGATTGGGCCTGATGTATATCTCCTCAATCGATGGAGCCATTATTCAATATGTTGCGGACCAATTAATTTCTGTAGATTTTAAGCTTCTTTTAATATTTATCTACATGTTTCATGATCTCAGGCGTCATTTCCATTTGTAAAATATTGACCTCACAAAGACGGGGTTTGATTGTATACATTCTCTAAAAAATTGCTGTGATTTTACGATCTGCTATAAAAATTATGTAAAAAAATATATGAAAAAATATTTTAACAATAACTTAAAGATTTTAAACATAATTTCCAATTCAATATATACGAATGTGGCAATTTCAGATTGAGTTAAAATAAAATTTCTCAATTGTCCAATGTAAATGTACGGTCCACTTTAATCGACACTAATATTTATCTCTTTTACTTCCTCCTCCAATTAAAGTGTTCAATGTCATGAACTGCATACGTTATTGGATGATATTAAAAGTCTATGTACAGCAAGATAGCGAAACACAACTTAAACTCGTGCTTACAAGATTACTTTATACATATGTATGTATGTATGTATTTAGAAGCTAAACAATGAATTTAGAAATTAATTTTTATTGAAATTACAGCATATTTGCATAAGAATACTATGGAAAATTTACGCTATACTATAAAAACAAAACAGAATTGTGAACTTCTTAAATGAGTTATGTACTTAACAAAACTCTACACAAATCAAAGGCTAAAAAAAATTAGTTTAAATATTTGAAAATGTTTAGTGGCCATAATCAAATCAATTAAAAACCCATGTTGAAAACTCTGTAAGAATTCAATATAAAATTCCATTAACTATGCTAATTTTATTCCTCAAAGTAACGTTTATTCAGCACGCAATGAATGTCATAGACCACAAACTAATATTCTCTCATACAAATAGCACGTTATGGCTGAGAATAATAAATATGAAAATTATTTTACAAACAGAAACAGACACTCTTCACCCTCATAGGAGAGGAGAACAGACACACACATTGATATATTGACACTTAATATTACCATTTACCGGACAAGTGAACAAGTAAAACAAAATATTCCATCAAAAAACAACAAAAATAAAAAATAATAAAAACGTAACTTTATTATAAATTTTACTAAATAGAACACCTGTCGGATACTTGTAGGCAACACAAGTGACGGCATAATAAAAGTCAATTACCGTCATCAATCTCTTGTTTTCAACTCAAGCCATAAGTTTGTTTCGTGACATCTAATGTTGTGCATATGTTTTTTAGTATTTATATTGTACGTATGTGATAGTGGATGTATTCTCCATCATTTACTTCATATCAAAAATTGTTTATAACCAGGGTAACCAAACAAAAAAGCATATATACAGACATAAAGCTTTAAAGGATTATGCTGCCCACGATGTCGAAATGCCACACACATATTCCATTAGGAAGAAAAACTATGTATTTTCTTGTAAGTACTCTGAAGTACAATATTGATTTAAAAATAAATTTTGTGATTTTTATACCCTCCACCCCCACGAGTGGTGACTGAGGTAAATAAATGTACATAAGTATGTCATTCCGTGTGTAACATTGAGAAATATACATCTGAGACCCAACAAACTACTCGTATGTGTATATATTCCTGATCCTTATGAAATTCGATTGAGTAGATTGAGCTATGTCCGTCTGTTTCTCTGTGTAAAACACTCTTACGTTTAAAATAATGGGTGTTTTTTTTTACAGGTTTGTTTTTCGAAAAGAGATAAAACTGGCATTTTGTGGTCAAATCTGGCAACTCTAATGTCATTTATGTTCAGTTTGGTTTGCCATTTCATCATGAACAGGTTGACAAAAGAACAACGCTTGCAAATCGTGCAAATTTATTTCGAAAATAACGGTTCAGTTCGCGAAGTTTACCGCAAGCTCCGTCAAACACCGAAGAAACAATTGCCGCTGTAGAGCAAAGTGTTGCAGAGGACCCGAATGAATCGATTCGCCACCGTGCACAGCAATTGGAGCTTTGTCCATCAACTTTATGGAAGATTTTGCGCAAAGATCTTGGCTTGCGACCTTACAAGATCCAGCTTGTGCAAGAATTAAAGCCGCGAGACCATGCAATGCGTCGTGATTTTGGTGTATGGGCCGAAAATGAGATTGATCTCGATGCTGATTTTCATCGCAAAATTTTGTTCGGTGGTGAGGCTCATTTTTGGTTGAATGGCTACGTCAACAAGCAAAATTGCCGCATTTGGAGTGAAGAGAATCCACATGAGACCCTGTTTGGTGTGCTCTATGGGCTGGTGGAGTCATTGGGCCATACTTCTTCCGAAATAATGCTGAAGAGGCAGTTACCGTTAATGGAGACCGGTATAGAGCCATGATAACTGACTATTTTGTTCCCGAATTAGATGGCATGAATGTGGATGAGTTGTGGTTCCAACAAGATGGCGCTACATACCACACAGCGCACGCCACAATCGATTTATTGAAGGAAACATTCGATGAGCGCATAATTTTGCGGAATGGACCTGTCAATTGGCCACCAATATCGTGTGATTTGACACCATTGGATTATTTTCTTTGGGGATATGTGAAGTCGCTCATCTACGTCAACAAACCAGAAACGTTAGGGGAATTGGAAGCCAACATTCGTGGCGTTATTGCCGACATACGGCCCCATATGCTCGAAAAAGTGGTTGAAAATTGGACCTGTAGAATTGGCTTTATTCGAGCCAGCCGCGGCGGCCACATGCCTGAAATCATATTTAAACATTAATGGCATAAAATTATCCTTCCAATAAATTGAATTGATGGTCATTAAAACGATTTTCTTGTGTTTTATTTCAATTCGAATTAACCAAAATCATCAAAGTTTACAATAACACTTTTATAATTCTCATAAGAAGTTTATTATTGAAAATCAACAATCAGCGGTATGGTAGAACAAGAGTTATGAACCAAAATGTGTGACAACCCCATCACAATCCGATATTTTTTACTAATTTTTTTCCTATTTTATTGAAATATATTGTATACGTTACTTATGCGATAGAAGAACAAACTGTGCCCCCATAAAAATTTCTTTCTGAAATATATTTCAGTGCATATAAAATTGCAATATCAACACAAAATTAAGCAAAAACAAGTTAGAGTGCAATATTCGGCTGTACCGAATTTTAAATACCCTCCACCTAAACATAATAAGAAATAGAAAATCTACACTGGTTATAGGATTGGAATATTCTTACTCTGTGTTTTCTTTTCAGACTTTGTGCAAGGTTTATTAGTATTTTATATATTGCTTGAAAGACAATATTACAACCTGTTGGTCGTAAATCACTAATGTGATTTTATTTTAAATGTTAAGAAACAGAGTATAAAAATGGTAAGATTATATGGCGAGGCTTCTTTTGGTTCAATTTCATCGCAATAACATTATTTACAAGAGTTGTCATATGGCGGCTATGACAAATCATGGGGCGAACTTCTTAAATATTGGAATAGTGTATTTTATGCATATGAGGATATCTTATGTCGAATTTAAACGTAATAAAGGTATATTTAAGATACATATTAGTATTAAAGTGAATTTCGGAAGTGGACCTTATATGCGGGATGTAGTCAAATATTGACCGGTATTCTCAAAATCCAGTTTGAAAATGAATCGGTACCACTATTAATAAAAGATCATAGTCTTCACATAAAGTCCAGTTCCGAAAATCAATAAAATTCGCACAAATCTCTTACGAGGTCTGATCAAAAAATAACCGTTATTTTAAATTTTTTTCAAAAAGTATTTATTTATAAATCAATAACTACCTTGTCCCCTTCAAAATAATCTCCATCAGATATAATACACTTATGCCAGCGTTTTTTTCCAATCCTCGAAACACTTCTGAAACGCGCTTTTTGGTATCGCGAACAGCTCAGCTCCAGTTTCGATTTTTCTTTTATCTCCTCAATCGTATACAAACAACTAAGAAGTCGAAATTGTACACAAGTAGTCCGTATATACATTTAAATTGTCGTACCAAATTTCATGATGATCAGTCCATATTTGACCATAGCCCCATAAATGTGCATACATCTCTTATAAATCTCCATAATAGGTGATTTGTTGGTAGGTATATAAGATTCGGCACAGCCGAATATTGCACTCTAATTTGTTTATTCGTAGTTTGTTTTAACTTGTGGTGAGTATGGAAAAATGTTTTTTTTTTTTAATTTTATAAATTGGTAGATTACACTCAAGATTGTTACGATAATCAGACAAACTCTGTAAATAATGGTAAGAATCGGTAATTACTTCAATTATAAATGGTCGATATTAGATCAAATTTCAAAGCATTGTAAATAAATTATATTGCTCGTCTGAATATTTATACATACATATTTTTCTTTTCGTCTACGGCAAATATTTATTCTAAAAGATTAAGCATTGTACAAAATTCTTTCGAAAATTCAACTAAAACTTAAAGGAAGGATGGTATACATTAAAAAGGCTTTAGTAAACTACCAGTGAGAAATTTTATTCAACTTTTAACGCTGAAATTCCGTAACATGTAAAAGGGGCGCATATCACAGAGTTTCTAAAATACACATAGGTTTCTGGGTCAAAGCCATGGTAAAGTAATAAGAGATCCATATATATGTTCGAACTACTGCAGGATGCTTTTTCTTAGACAGTGTAAAAACAAACAACAACTACGCAACTAAACTAACGCAATGATGTTGAAAATTATGTTTGGATTTTTCAGAGGTTGTCTGATAAACATTTTCATGTGCAACTTAATAATTTTGGTTGTGTATTATTGAGGTTAGCGTGTTTTACACAGGCAGACGGACTGTGCTAAATCGACTTAGAATTTCTTAATGATCAGTAATATGTATGTATATTAGGGCGCACAGTGGGATTTTTTGTGCAATAAGTCATTTTTTCGACACATAAAATTTAAAAATGTAATGATGCAGTTTTGTAGAAAATTGATTCAGTATGAAGAATGCATAAACAGAATCTAAAAAAACGTTTATTTGTCTTTGAAATAATGAAGTAAAGTCACATGTAAATTTTGGTCCAAAATACTGAAAACTGTTAAGGCACTTCTAAAGTGTTTGTACGTAAGATAATTTTATTGCTCTGATTTAAATAGCGATTTTCTTCAAATATAGCCTTTTCTGCGTATTTTAAAAAAAAAATTATAAAATTCGCTCATATGGTTTAAAAGATATGATAGAATAAAATTTGTTCTATAATGTGCCGTGATTACAAACTTCCTTGGAAAAAAAAAAAGGTTGCTCGGTCGTGCTCGGTGCTCTCGCTATAATAAAATGAAAGGTAAGACTCCATACTATCATTTAAAAAAAAAAAAAATTTAAATAATTAATAATCTTTTATAAAATCATAAAATTGGTTTCCGATTTCATGAAATTTTTAATTTTAAAAAATTACAAAAATATATTGCATAATTTTAGGCACGTGCGTTATAATGACATTAAGTTACAACAATAACTTATTTAGAATAGATTAAAAACAAAACCATATGATTTAACAACAATAAAAATAAAACAATTTGTGAAAATATCGAAGTGGAAAAGATATTATTAAAATGAGTTTATTTTCTATTGATGGTGAAGCAATCAAAATGGGCGTTTCCTTCTTACATGCTCGCATAAAATTTATGGAGTGCATACTTCATATCGCCTACAACAAACCATTTGAAAAATGGTCCGCGCTCAAGGACGAACACAAAAGTCTTAAACTGGAAAACAAACTTCGAATTCAGAAGGCCTCAAAGGAACAGATGGGTATACGAGTGGATGCAGTTCAACAAGGAACTGGGTCTACTAACGATGGAAATACGTCCAGGCGTTTCTTTTCTAACCCCGCACTTGTTGCCGATGTGACTGGTGTAGAGGAGCAACTAATTGATCGATTTCGCATTATACTACAAATAATAACATGTGGCAAAAAAGTTAATTCCTTGAAGTTCAAGAATTTTGCTCAAGATACAGCAAAACTTTTTGTTGAAAAATATAGTTTGTATTATATGCCAGTAACAGTACACAAAATACTAATACACGGAAAGGATATCATGGATGCGGCAATACTTCCTATTGGCATGCTTTCTGAAGAAGCCGAAGAAGTCAGAAATAAAGATTATAGAAATTATAGATTAAGGTTCTCCAGAAAATGTGATAGAGTTGCAACAAATACAGATGTTTTTCATCGACTTCTAGTATCGTCAGATCCTTTTATAAGTAGCATTAGATGTCAACCCCGTAAACAGGTTATGGAACTTGATGATATAGTTACAGAAATGATAGATGATGAATAAAAGTCTATATTTAAATGCATGTATTGAAATTTATTTATAAAATAATTAGTTTTGGTAATGAAACAAAAAGTTGTGGGAAAAAATATAATATGGATTATATGGGCGGTGGGTAGAGGGCGTGGCCAATTTTGATGAAACTTTATTTTTTTCTTAGTTAAGCTAACCAAAGGCTCTGTGCCAAATTTCAACATTCTACGAGCACTCCTTATATTTTTTGCCAAACATTGTATGAACAAATCCCTCTGTGGGGCGGGTCGATTTAATAATCGCCCATGGCTCAGTGAAAATCGTATTCTAGGGATCAAAATAAGAAACTTTGCCGAAGGAACCATACCTCTAAAACGAATTCTACTACCCCCCCAACTGTTGGCTTTTGTCCCGTACAAACATTTAAAAAAATCACCATTTTGGCACTTTATTTTATTATTTTTTATTTATTTTATTTATTTTTAAAAAATAATATTTATTTATTTATTTATTTATTTAATTAAGTCTATGGATACAATCCTTACAGACTAAATATTAATTAACAATTTTCTTAATATAACTCAAATTACACATTCAAACTTAATATAATATTGCGTTTAATAACATCAATATTTAAAGAAAAATCTATAAAGTTAAACATTTCATTAAAACAACAACATAATTTCCTAAACGGATCTGCCATCTCATAGTTTGTTCGAAAAGTTTTAACATATAGTGGGTTATTGAATCGTAATGTGCGTTGAGGAACATTCAATGATATTTTACTTAATAGAAAATTTGATGAAACATTACCATTTAAAAGATTTACAAGAAATGAAACGTTAAGCATAATTCTTCGGCTTTTTAATGTTGGTAGTCGAATCAAAGCAAGTCGTGATGAATATGATGGAAGCGCAGAGTATCCTCGATAAACATCTCTTAAACAAAAAATTAAAAACTGTTTCTGAACAGATTCGATAAGATTAATGTGAACGTTATAGTAGGGGTCCAATACAATTGAGCCATACTCTAAAATCGGTCTTACAAGTGACGTGAATAATCTTTTCGTGATAAAGGGGTCCTTAAATTCTTTTGCCCATCGTTTGATGAAAGCCCAGATACCTCGAGCTTTATTAACAGCCATCGTAATATGTTGTACAAAGTTTAATTTTCCGTCCAACAAAACACCAAGATCCATAATAACGCTTACTGACTCCAGTTTATGACCACTGATTTTTCAGAAGGCGTCACGCCTTCTCGAAAAAGTCATGTGCTTGCATTTTTTGAGATTAAGTTCCATTAAATTAATGTAACACCAATTATAAAAATTATCCAAGTCCTTTTGGAGATAACTGTGATCTGGTGAATGCTTGAAGCTTAAAAATATTTTAACATCGTCTGCGAACATCAGTATATTAGAATAATTTATTGCCTCAGGCAAATCGTTGATGAAAAGTAAAAATAAAATTGGGCCCAGGTGACTTCCCTGCGGAACGCCGGATTTTAGAATTTGCAGATTTAAATTTAACGGACTGTGTTCTGCATAAGAGATATGACTTTAACCAGCTTAAATAAGTATTATCGAAACCCATTTGATCCAATTTTTTAAGCAGAAGTTTGTGATTAACTTTATCAAAGGCTTTACTGAAGTCAGTATAAATGACATCCGTTTGTTGACCACTAGTAAATCCTTCATTAACCAAAGTAGTTAATTGTAGAATGTTAGTCATAGCTGAAGATCCTTTACGAAAACCGTGTTGACAGGGTGTAAGTAAGGGAGATACTTGATGAACGAGAGAGTCAGTAATACATTTTTCAAATAGCTTTGGAATAGCGTTCAATTTAGCTATGCCTCTATAATTTATTATATTTGACTTATTGCCAGATTTGAATAAAGGAATAAGAAACGATTTTTTCCAGATTTTAGGGAAATAGCCATATTTTAATGAAGTATTAAATATAATTACTAAAGGTGTTGCAATAGCTAGTGCACAATTTCTCAAAAGACAACTAGGTATGCCATCTGGACCACACGACATTGAGGATTTGAAGTTTTTTAAACATTTTATTATGTGTGTAGTGTCAAGTAATGGGATTGATATTGTTTGAATAGAGTGAACATTAAATGGATAGGGTTCATTATCATCGAATTCGGCGTTAGAGTAAGTAGCGGCAAAAAATTCAGCGAATAAATTGCTAATCTCTGACTCATTGCTTGACTCTGTACTTAAATATTTCATAAATGTGGGGGTGCCACAATTCTTCCTTCTTGAGTTAACAAACGTAAAGAACGATCTCGGATTATGTTTAAAACTATGTTTCATTTTGGCTAAGTAGTTTTTGTACAGTTGAGCATTTAGCAAATTGTGTTCTGCACGAAGAACAGAGTATTTTCCGTAATCAAATGCATGGCCATATTTCTTGTATTTTTTATAATATTTATTTTTAAGATTTTTTAAGGAAGATAATTGTTTAGAGTTCCAGGGTGGACCAGTTTGAGAACGTGGTGTAGTTTTTGGAATACATTCGTCCATATATTGGTACATGGTTTCATAAAAAATTTTAATCATTTTATCAACAGAATTCGCCAAGCCATTTGGTATAGATAATAATTGAAGCCAATTTGTATTATATAAAAGATTGTTAAAGTCGACGTAATTTGTACGTTGAAAGCAGAATTTTTTTCCTTTTTGGTAACATTTTTAGCGAAATTTAAACCTTGAATATTACAGCTTATTTCAATAGTGGGGTGGTAACGATCTTCGGGCAGTGTAACTGGATCAACACGATTCACTGTGCATTCATTAGGTACGTTTACAAATACCAGATCAAGCAAATTACTACAAATGTTATAGACTCCGTTGATTTGGTGTAGGCATAGATTTGAAATATTATAAAATACATCGGCACCATTTTCATCAGATCTTATGGGTATGTAATTATAATTCTCAGTGGAGAGTTGCCAGCTAATTCGAGGTAGATTAAAATCACCAATAACAAAAATCAGATCATCACGATTAGTCTTTAAAGAAACCATTTCAATTAAAGCAATGTGCTGCTGGTAAATTAATAAATCTGATTGCGGAGGAATATACGAACAGGTAATAAAAACTTTTATGTGACTAATTTTAATGACCACAGCGATAAATTCAATGTTACAGGCTATATCAAATTTTAATTCCTCAGCTGAAAAGTTATTAGAGATCGCTATTAATACACCACCCCCAGTCGTATTTGTATTTCTATCTCGACGGAAGACTTGAAAAATAAATAAAATTTTTTTGCCTACCCACAAATCGACCCGGCCTAATGTATATGCTTATATATCCGTAGTATTTTCTCGTCCTTTTTTGGGTTATTATGATTACTTGAAGTAATTAAAAAAAAAAATAAAAAACCTTTAGTATATATAATTCAGTACTGGACATTGTTCACTTATTTATATCATGTATGCACAACAAACTATTAACAACAAGAGAATTAAAAGATTTCTAAAGGTATGATCACACATGGCAAATATATATTCAAAAAATCGTAACCACTTGTTTTAGCACAAATTTCTTTGACGTTGTTTACCCTTACAATAGTTTTGCAAGATCAAACAGCATCAAATAAATTAAAACTAAATATTTGTTGTGATTTGGCCTAAATAAGAAAAGGTTTTTTAAATAAATAGACGAGTTCCAATATATGTTATTTATCTGTTGCGTCTTTTTCGGCAAATATTTGCCAAGTGTGACCTTACTTTAACAAAGCTAATTTACTATTAAGCTCATAAGCTAATTTTTTTCATTTGAATTTGTTCTGCATGTCACGTTCTTGTATCAAAATCATTGTTCACTTCTCATTAAGCGACTGAAAATTTTAAGTCAAATGAATTTTTACTGTATTTATCTAAACAAAGTTACTGCATACAATAACTACATTAAACATTTCGGTTTGATTTGAAAAGTGTTTCTGATTCGCTTAATTTAAGAAAAATTATGTTCCATATCTTCCAAATTATTTTCTCTAGATACAGTCGAAAACACGTTTTTGTCGCTTTCTGGATCTCATGTTTATTATATTATATTCGAAAAAAGAAAACGACAAAACCAACAGTTGTTTAATATATCGACGTTGGCACTTTTTGGATAGTCTAATGCATGGTGTAACTATACAAGGTGAGTGCAGTAGCACAGCTGACTGACTTTGTTTACAATTTACTTATGTCAAATTTTACACAAACAACATACCTGTTATTTCTGTATTGTGTTGTATTTGTTGCCGATTTGCACTCATTTTGTATAATTTCAATATGGTCTAATTTTTCTAGGTTTAGTCTGAATAAAAAAAACACTGAATAAGGATAATCTAGTCCTATAACCATTATAGTTTTTGTATTTCTCATTATATTCTTCCAAAATTCGTGGAAACATATCGTGTCCTATAAAATGTATATAAGGATATCTAACTCTTCTTGAATGATCGCCAGAGAAGATTAGTGAATTAAAAAAATCTGTGTTTAAATCATCAAAAAAAAAGCAAACACAAATTGTTTATGATTTTATCAAAGTTGTTATTCCAAACTATTAAAATCCTGAAAATCGTTGCTTTAATTTTCTTCGTCTACCTGTAAACTATACATAAAAAGCTTCTTCCCAGATGTTGATGAAATTTGTATTTTAACAGCTTATTTGAAAGTAGGCTTAGATCATCAAATATCATCACAGTTTCATAAATTGTATTTATTGTTAAATATTTTAGATAAATAAGATTTATTATTGGGAACTGTTGTAACTACCAAATGGATATTTTTGTTTGTTGAATTATTTCACGTAAAAGAAAAATTTTCCATAAAGTGAATGGACATACAAATGTATACCCAGTTCGCTCTACAGCAGCAATGACTGCTTCTGTACGCACAGTGGCATTTCGGCGGAAAAAATAGGGGTTTTAAACTTTCCAATTTCAAAATTTTAATGATTTGGTTTTGTAAAGAAATATTTGGATAAGAAAAATTCAACAAGGTTTTTTATGAAAACTTAAATTTTGTAGTTAAAAAACTAACAGAAGTCAACGGAAATTTATTCAATAAAATTATATTAAAATTATTGTCCAAATATAGAAATTTTTTTGTGTGTAAGTTTATAGGTATGGTTTTTGTTTTATTTTTTTAGTGAAAATATAGCACTTACTTTTTTATAAAAAAATAAAATTATTGAAATTGGAAAAGTAAACTAATTATTATAATTTACGGATTTTCACGGATTAAAATATATTAAATTTCATTCATATACTTATATAGTTCATATTAATATGACAAATTTAAATTATATGCGTCGGACACTGCGAAACTGTTCGTACAAAAATATAGTTGGTTTTATATGACTGTCACTGTGCACAAAGTACTAATGCATAGTAAGGATATAATGGATGCTGCCGTATTACCAATAGGAATGCTTTCAGAGGAAGCCGAGGAAGCTAGAAACAAAGATTACAGGAAGTATCGATTGATGTTTTCGAGAAACTGTGATCGAATTTCCACAAATACTGATGTATTCAACAGACTTCTTATAACTTGGGATCCTAATACCCCTGACAGACATAGGATTTCTATACCATAATACAAATACTATGGTTTTTGATACTATATTGCCTTGACAGACATGTAGTACATATACTAGTATTTTTGTTTTTACTTTGGATCAAAAAAAAAAATTAAAAGAAATTAAATAAAATATAACTGTCATTAAAAGAACTGACAATCGATTTTGTGAGAGTTTTTCCCCAATATTTATTGAACACAGCTACAGACAACATATTACATTTATACCACGATTCGTAGTATTGATACCAGATATAAACCAGCTTGTTTTATGGTTTAATTGTAGTACAAGTTAACCTATGTCTGTCTAGGGTATTACATAAGTCGCATAAGGCGTCATTCGAAAAAAATTTCCTTAGAACTAGATCCCATTGTTACAGATATGTTGCTTAAATAATATTATAAATAAAAACTAACACAATTTTTCGCCTGTTACATATTCAATTAAAACATTGTATATTATATTGGATTTTTATCAAGCTGAAAGGTGTAAATAACCGCATTTGGCGTCCCAATATTGGCAACACCATTTTTTTCATTAAAAAGCATTAAAAACGGTTCATAACTGTATTTTATATCAATATCAAGTGTTACACACTTTAACTTGGCATACTTGACTAGAAAAGCGGCATGTATTTGTGCGATATTTTCGGTGTATTTGAAGGCTAATATCTTTCGCGGAGGGTTGTTGGGGATATTCTCTTCTTTTGTATGGAGACAACACATGTCTAACTTGTGAGTAAAAATTAAAATTTTTTAACTTATATGAAATTTTCATATGATTTTAGACAGGTATTTCTTCCCTAAAATATACAAATTTCAATGCGCGTAAAATCTAAAGTAGACGTGACATCCCAAATATGTTTAATTTTCTTTTATAAGGAGAACTCAATTAAGAAGTGTCCCGAATTTCAAGTCCCTACGTCCAATAATAAAAATTTTGGCAAGTGCAGTTATATGGGAGGTGGGTGTGACATTGGGCGGTTTCCCAAGATTTTTTAAAAATTTCTTAATTTAGCCCAGAGAAGTGTTTCTGCAAAATTCCATTGCTGTACGACCACTCCTTCTATTTTTTTCCAAGAAATGTATGGGGCGGTGCCACTGTGCGACGCACAGTGTCGTGTTTTCATATAACGAACGGCCTTAAATAGAAGACGTTATTGTAAAGAGTTGAAATTTGGCACAAATGCTTTAATTGATAAAAGATAACAAAGTTTTAAATTTAAAATTTTTCGGAGCAAGGATTCGAGTCCTTCCCATATATCCTAAAACTAAAAAATGGCATAAAAGATAGACAAAAAGTTCAAACTTCATAAAATTTCGTATAGTCATTGGATGTTATACACTCAAGGACCAAATTTTATCCAAATCGGAACAAGGACACGCCTAGCTGAAAATGTCCTTTTTCAAAAAATTCAAAAAAGTAAAAAAATAAAAATTTCTTAAATAAACTCCGTACACAAAAATTCTATTCCATTATTTTTTTTTTTATTTTATATAACATATTTACCATACATACATATAATATAAAATAGATATAAGTATTACAGGCAATCGAAGTATATTCATAATTATCACTGTAATCACTTTCAGATTCTATCAATGATTCATTCCCTGTTTTTATGTCGTTAAATCTTTTTTTTTTTCAACTAAATACATTTTCAAATCATTCAAATCACTTTTTCTTAAAAGTATTTTCTGACTATGCATCGAAATTGATGGCTCTGACTGCAGAATAAGATAATTTATGAGGTCTCTCATCCTACTTACTTTTTTCTCGTATGTCTTAATCTTGCATTTCTTATAATTTTATGACTTGATATTTAATAAAATATATACCATGAACTAAAAGAATATAATTCGAAATATAAAAGTACAGTGTTAAACACTGTTCATTCACTGGCCTTTCGTAAATCGATAAGCTGTTCATTTCAGATGGCTTAGCTCGGCATAAAGCAGAAGTGGAACTACTACATTTAAAACTGCATTTATTATTATAGTAATATGTATCTATTTCAATTTCTGTATTTATGCTATGCCTTACGGATTGTATTACATTTGGATTCTCCTTTGTAAAAATAATTTTAAGTGGTCTACATAACCTCCAAGATGAATGTTTATCATTTTCCCAAACTACCTGAAGGGTTACTCTCTATTGCGATGCGAAAGCAAATTCTTTGCGATAAGCGTACAAATTGACACTCTTACGCATCGAATTTGCTTTCGCATCGCAATAGAGAGTAACCCCCCTGATCGCCTGCCCAATCCAACAAGCGTAAAGGAACGAAAAAAGTAACAAACATAAATTCATCACTAGCTTCCTCATTTTCAAATTTTTGTTTGTATACACTATGTATGACCACTACGGCCATCAAATCCCCACTTGCATTCTAGAACTATATCATTTTCGGTATCAATATCATGAACATATAAAATGCTTCTTACAGTTTTGTCTAAAATATTTTGTAAGGAAACCTCTGCAGAAGTTTCTGTTACTTGAATGTTAGCAGGCAAAATACTATTTTAAAACATCTATTTTCTTCTGTTGTTTCTTTTATGTAGAAACTGATGGTTCGAAATACAATTGGTTTCACTTAAAATCGGGTATAACTTGTTTTTGAGTAGCTTCTCAAATAGCTTTGATATATTTGGCAATAGGCTGATGGGTATATATGATTCTACTTTTGTATGATTTTTTCCCGGCTTTGGTATTATGGTAACCAGTGAAACGTTCCATTCTAGCGAATAATATTCAAGCGAATAATATACAATAGCGTTTTAATAATAACTAATTAATATTAACTAATTCAATTGTTACATGTACAATTTCAGAAATAAGAAACTAAATATTGCAAAAGTTTTTTTTAAGTATTTATTTGGTAAATTAAAACATTGGGCTGTTTGAATATGACGCAAGTTCTGCCCAAAGTTTTTTTGTGTGTATATGTATGTATGTACTATTATTTATTTCATCTAAACAGGTTAAAATTTATCGATGATGCAATCCAAGTTCATAGTCTTGTATCAAAACAACCCTTAGCACTGAAAATACAATAGAATGAATGAAAAGATGTCATCCAGTAGCAAATTTTTAGCAAAGTAGATTACTTTGTATATTGATTGCATCTTTTAATAATATACTCGTATATTTTACAATATGAGGTCGATTTGAGCGACCGATAGAAACTCACTATCGTGGCAATAAACAAAATGTAATTTTTAAACAAAAAATTGTACAAAATAGTTCATTGTCATCGTATAAATAAAATGTGTTACTGGTAATATATGTAAAAAAAATATTTATTCAGTTTTATACCAGAAATAAAAAATTAATTTTACGAGAATTCAAAGAGATAATTTTTTATAATTATAAGATTCTAAATTTTATTAAGATAAAAATTTATATTCATGGTAAACTAAATATTGTGTTTATTGTAAGATCGTAATTAATATTTCATGTAATGTTTTGCATTAAAATCTAATTTGTACAAGAATTTATGGGTTTATAGAATCATAAAATACGCAAAGAAGAAGTAGTTGAAGAATGTTTTAGTAGTCAAGATAGGTTAAACATAAAGCATTGTTCACATAAAATCCAGTGCTAGTCCATGATTTTTTTAAACCTGGTGACAAATACAATCAAATAATGTAATAAATGTAGGTGGTTATAAGTTATAATTCAAGGCTATAATTAAATATGAATTTCAAACAAAGTCAGTATAAACAAAAGCAAAAATAACAAATAAAAGCGGCAGTTTTTCATTTAATTTTTATTTTCTCTAAGAAGCGATTTGTTCAGCAATTTGCAGAGCATCCCTTTTATCACCACTTCAGCTAGAAATTCACCACTCTTCACTCTATAAATTTTTGTACCGATTTAGTTCCCATTCAGTATTTAAAACATGCAATAGATTGTATCGATGAAATCAGTAACAGAGAAATGTATGGATTTGGAATAAGTATGCAACGAAGGGGGATTGAAATGTTGCGCAACATTTAATCCATTTTTTTTTTTTTTTTTTTTTTTTTGCATATTCTTTTTTATTGTATCTTCATTTTAAATGAACTAACAATAGGTATTCAAATCTTAAAACTAAAGTTAATTAAGATAAGTCCAGCCAATGCTAGACAAAATCTAGTTTTCAAATTCGATAGGATATAATGAGCAACTTGTATTTATTCATCTGAGAGCGGTGGTGTCCCTCCTTCTCAAACGGCTATGACCGGGATGTTGTAAGATGTCTCGAGCGAGGGGATTTGGATGAGTTTCCAGCTTACCCAAATAAAGGGCCACGTGTTTAGTTATTTCCCATTTGACAAGTGGAACATCAAGATCGTTGTGTATGTTGTTGTTTTTAATATACCAAGGAGCGGTAGTTATCATTCGTAGAATTTTGTTTTGACGGCGTTGAATTTTCTCAATATTGGAGTTGGAGGCAGTGCCCCATAACTGGATACCATAGCACCAAATTGGCTTTAAGATTGAGTTGTAGAGTAGAAGCTTACAATCGAGCCGAAGGACGGAGTTTCTGCCGATGAGCCAATGAATTTGGGCTGCTTTCAGTTTCATTTGAGTCAGCTTAGCATCTATATGTGGTTTCCATGTGAGGCGACGGTCCAGATGAATACCAAGATATTTCACGTGTGAGTTTTGAGGCACTATATGGTCATTAATACGAATAGGGGGACATGATTCCCTACGTAGAGTAAATGTTACGTGGGTGCATTTCTGTTCATTTATTTTTATTCCCCATTGTCTTGCCCATTTCTCCACTTGCGTTACGTGGTGCTGTAATTTAATCGAGGCATCTTTTGGATCTTTGTGAGTACTGAAAAATGCCGTATCATCAGCAAATGTTGACGTGTGAATTTCATTGTTTGTTGGCATGTCTGCTGTGAACAGCAAGTATAGAATTGGTCCTAAGATACTACCTTGAGGGACGCCAGCACCTATAGGTTGAGGACGGCTTAAATAATCACCTTCTTTAATCATAAACTGACGGTCGATTAAGTATTTCCATAGTAGGTGTTGAAGATTCACCGGCAAGTTCTGCTTTAATTTAGATATCAGGCCTTCATGCCATACTTTGTCGAAAGCTTGAGAGACGTCAATAAAGAGTGCCGAACAGTATCTCTTTTCCTCAAAGGTTTTTCTTATGACTTGTACCAATCTATGTGTTTGTTCTATTGTACTGTGTTGACGTCTGAAGCCAAACTGGTGATTGGGAATGCAGTTGTTTTCATTCAAAATCGGAGTCAGCTTGGTTATAAGCAATTTCTCGAATAATTTGGACATAGTTGGTAATAGACTTATTGGCCTATACGACTCAACTTTGCAAGGATCTTTTCCCGGCTTAGGAATCATCTTTACTAGTGCAATTTTCCAAACCGGAGGGTAGTACTCAAGCCGTAAGATGGCATTAAAAAGAAAGAGGATTAATCTTTTTGCAATGCGAGGCAGCTCAAAAATCATTTTATTGCTGATTTTATCAAACCCAGGTGCTTTTTTAACATTTAAATTATCAATAGCCTCAACAACCTCCAGATATTGAAATCTTATTTGTACAGGTGGTCTGGCAACAACAGGCGGTAGTTCGCTAATGTCAGTATCCGTATTGGGAGTGAATACATTTTTTAAATGACTTACGAAAAGGTTGCCTTTTTCTTCGTTATTTCGTGCCCAAGATCCGTTCAAAGTTCGCAGTGGAGGTTTTGCGATTACGGGTTTTCTTAGATTTCGGACTGCACGCCATAATGAATAATTTGACTGGGAAGTTGCGTCTAGACCTTCCAGATGTTGTTTGAGAGACTCTGCTTTTTGCGCTTCTAGCAAGATCCTAAGATTTTTGGTACATTCTCTCAACCTAGTTTTAAGTTGGGGCGATCTGTGTTGTTGCCACTCTCTTCGGACTCTCCTTTTTTCAGACAATAGTTGCTCAACATCTGCAGAAAAAACTCTGTTGTACCTATTCGGGCGGTAAGTGGAAGAAGCATGTTCTGCGGCTTTCTCGACATGTTCATTAAGACTTTTTATACAGGCATCGATGTCTTCAGCAGTTTTTAACGGGAGTTTCTCTGTGCAGTGAGTGCTGATGTATTTTTTGTATTTTAACCAATTCAGACGTTTGACAAGAAGTAAGGCATCAGTTACGATTTGCTGAGGACTTCTGATGGTGATTACAGTGGGTGAGTGATCTGAAGAAAGATCCAGTGATTTTAGAATTTGCAGATTTAAATTTAACGGACTGTGTTCTGCATAAGAGATATGACTTTAACCAGCTTAAATAAGTATTATCGAAACCCATTTGATCCAATTTTTTAAGCAGAAGTTTGTGATTAACTTTATCAAAGGCTTTACTGAAGTCAGTATAAATGACATCCGTTTGTTGACCACTAGTAAATCCTTCATTAACCAAAGTAGTTAATTGTAGAATGTTAGTCATAGCTGAAGATCCTTTACGAAAACCGTGTTGACAGGGTGTAAGTAAGGGAGATACTTGATGAACGAGAGAGTCAGTAATACATTTTTCAAATAGCTTTGGAATAGCGTTCAATTTAGCTATGCCTCTATAATTTATTATATTTGACTTATTGCCAGATTTGAATAAAGGAATAAGAAACGATTTTTTCCAGATTTTAGGGAAATAGCCATATTTTAATGAAGTATTAAATATAATTACTAAAGGTGTTGCAATAGCTAGTGCACAATTTCTCAAAAGACAACTAGGTATGCCATCTGGACCACACGACATTGAGGATTTGAAGTTTTTTAAACATTTTATTATGTGTGTAGTGTCAAGTAATGGGATTGATATTGTTTGAATAGAGTGAACATTAAATGGATAGGGTTCATTATCATCGAATTCGGCGTTAGAGTAAGTAGCGGCAAAAAATTCAGCGAATAAATTGCTAATCTCTGACTCATTGCTTGACTCTGTACTTAAATATTTCATAAATGTGGGGGTGCCACAATTCTTCCTTCTTGAGTTAACAAACGTAAAGAACGATCTCGGATTATGTTTAAAACTATGTTTCATTTTGGCTAAGTAGTTTTTGTACAGTTGAGCATTTAGCAAATTGTGTTCTGCACGAAGAACAGAGTATTTTCCGTAATCAAATGCATGGCCATATTTCTTGTATTTTTTATAATATTTATTTTTAAGATTTTTTAAGGAAGATAATTGTTTAGAGTTCCAGGGTGGACCAGTTTGAGAACGTGGTGTAGTTTTTGGAATACATTCGTCCATATATTGGTACATGGTTTCATAAAAAATTTTAATCATTTTATCAACAGAATTCGCCAAGCCATTTGGTATAGATAATAATTGAAGCCAATTTGTATTATATAAAAGATTGTTAAAGTCGACGTAATTTGTACGTTGAAAGCAGAATTTTTTTCCTTTTTGGTAACATTTTTAGCGAAATTTAAACCTTGAATATTACAGCTTATTTCAATAGTGGGGTGGTAACGATCTTCGGGCAGTGTAACTGGATCAACACGATTCACTGTGCATTCATTAGGTACGTTTACAAATACCAGATCAAGCAAATTACTACAAATGTTATAGACTCCGTTGATTTGGTGTAGGCATAGATTTGAAATATTATAAAATACATCGGCACCATTTTCATCAGATCTTATGGGTATGTAATTATAATTCTCAGTGGAGAGTTGCCAGCTAATTCGAGGTAGATTAAAATCACCAATAACAAAAATCAGATCATCACGATTAGTCTTTAAAGAAACCATTTCAATTAAAGCAATGTGCTGCTGGTAAATTAATAAATCTGATTGCGGAGGAATATACGAACAGGTAATAAAAACTTTTATGTGACTAATTTTAATGACCACAGCGATAAATTCAATGTTACAGGCTATATCAAATTTTAATTCCTCAGCTGAAAAGTTATTAGAGATCGCTATTAATACACCACCCCCAGTCGTATTTGTATTTCTATCTCGACGGAAGACTTGAAAAATAAATAAAATTTTTTTGCCTACCCACAAATCGACCCGGCCTAATGTATATGCTTATATATCCGTAGTATTTTCTCGTCCTTTTTTGGGTTATTATGATTACTTGAAGTAATTAAAAAAAAAAATAAAAAACCTTTAGTATATATAATTCAGTACTGGACATTGTTCACTTATTTATATCATGTATGCACAACAAACTATTAACAACAAGAGAATTAAAAGATTTCTAAAGGTATGATCACACATGGCAAATATATATTCAAAAAATCGTAACCACTTGTTTTAGCACAAATTTCTTTGACGTTGTTTACCCTTACAATAGTTTTGCAAGATCAAACAGCATCAAATAAATTAAAACTAAATATTTGTTGTGATTTGGCCTAAATAAGAAAAGGTTTTTTAAATAAATAGACGAGTTCCAATATATGTTATTTATCTGTTGCGTCTTTTTCGGCAAATATTTGCCAAGTGTGACCTTACTTTAACAAAGCTAATTTACTATTAAGCTCATAAGCTAATTTTTTTCATTTGAATTTGTTCTGCATGTCACGTTCTTGTATCAAAATCATTGTTCACTTCTCATTAAGCGACTGAAAATTTTAAGTCAAATGAATTTTTACTGTATTTATCTAAACAAAGTTACTGCATACAATAACTACATTAAACATTTCGGTTTGATTTGAAAAGTGTTTCTGATTCGCTTAATTTAAGAAAAATTATGTTCCATATCTTCCAAATTATTTTCTCTAGATACAGTCGAAAACACGTTTTTGTCGCTTTCTGGATCTCATGTTTATTATATTATATTCGAAAAAAGAAAACGACAAAACCAACAGTTGTTTAATATATCGACGTTGGCACTTTTTGGATAGTCTAATGCATGGTGTAACTATACAAGGTGAGTGCAGTAGCACAGCTGACTGACTTTGTTTACAATTTACTTATGTCAAATTTTACACAAACAACATACCTGTTATTTCTGTATTGTGTTGTATTTGTTGCCGATTTGCACTCATTTTGTATAATTTCAATATGGTCTAATTTTTCTAGGTTTAGTCTGAATAAAAAAAACACTGAATAAGGATAATCTAGTCCTATAACCATTATAGTTTTTGTATTTCTCATTATATTCTTCCAAAATTCGTGGAAACATATCGTGTCCTATAAAATGTATATAAGGATATCTAACTCTTCTTGAATGATCGCCAGAGAAGATTAGTGAATTAAAAAAATCTGTGTTTAAATCATCAAAAAAAAAGCAAACACAAATTGTTTATGATTTTATCAAAGTTGTTATTCCAAACTATTAAAATCCTGAAAATCGTTGCTTTAATTTTCTTCGTCTACCTGTAAACTATACATAAAAAGCTTCTTCCCAGATGTTGATGAAATTTGTATTTTAACAGCTTATTTGAAAGTAGGCTTAGATCATCAAATATCATCACAGTTTCATAAATTGTATTTATTGTTAAATATTTTAGATAAATAAGATTTATTATTGGGAACTGTTGTAACTACCAAATGGATATTTTTGTTTGTTGAATTATTTCACGTAAAAGAAAAATTTTCCATAAAGTGAATGGACATACAAATGTATACCCAGTTCGCTCTACAGCAGCAATGACTGCTTCTGTACGCACAGTGGCATTTCGGCGGAAAAAATAGGGGTTTTAAACTTTCCAATTTCAAAATTTTAATGATTTGGTTTTGTAAAGAAATATTTGGATAAGAAAAATTCAACAAGGTTTTTTATGAAAACTTAAATTTTGTAGTTAAAAAACTAACAGAAGTCAACGGAAATTTATTCAATAAAATTATATTAAAATTATTGTCCAAATATAGAAATTTTTTTGTGTGTAAGTTTATAGGTATGGTTTTTGTTTTATTTTTTTAGTAAAAATATAGCACTTACTTTTTTATAAAAAAATAAAATTATTGAAATTGGAAAAGTAAACTAATTATTATAATTTACGGATTTTCACGGATTAAAATATATTAAATTTCATTCATATACTTATATAGTTCATATTAATATGACAAATTTAAATTATATGCGTCGGACACTGCGAAACTGTTCGTACAAAAATATAGTTGGTTTTATATGACTGTCACTGTGCACAAAGTACTAATGCATAGTAAGGATATAATGGATGCTGCCGTATTACCAATAGGAATGCTTTCAGAGGAAGCCGAGGAAGCTAGAAACAAAGATTACAGGAAGTATCGATTGATGTTTTCGAGAAACTGTGATCGAATTTCCACAAATACTGATGTATTCAACAGACTTCTTATAACTTGGGATCCTAATACCCCTGACAGACATAGGATTTCTATACCATAATACAAATACTATGGTTTTTGATACTATATTGCCTTGACAGACATGTAGTACATATACTAGTATTTTTGTTTTTACTTTGGATCAAAAAAAAAAATTAAAAGAAATTAAATAAAATATAACTGTCATTAAAAGAACTGACAATCGATTTTGTGAGAGTTTTTCCCCAATATTTATTGAACACAGCTACAGACAACATATTACATTTATACCACGATTCGTAGTATTGATACCAGATATAAACCAGCTTGTTTTATGGTTTAATTGTAGTACAAGTTAACCTATGTCTGTCTAGGGTATTACATAAGTCGCATAAGGCGTCATTCGAAAAAAATTTCCTTAGAACTAGATCCCATTGTTACAGATATGTTGCTTAAATAATATTATAAATAAAAACTAACACAATTTTTCGCCTGTTACATATTCAATTAAAACATTGTATATTATATTGGATTTTTATCAAGCTGAAAGGTGTAAATAACCGCATTTGGCGTCCCAATATTGGCAACACCATTTTTTTCATTAAAAAGCATTAAAAACGGTTCATAACTGTATTTTATATCAATATCAAGTGTTACACACTTTAACTTGGCATACTTGACTAGAAAAGCGGCATGTATTTGTGCGATATTTTCGGTGTATTTGAAGGCTAATATCTTTCGCGGAGGGTTGTTGGGGATATTCTCTTCTTTTGTATGGAGACAACACATGTCTAACTTGTGAGTAAAAATTAAAATTTTTTAACTTATATGAAATTTTCATATGATTTTAGACAGGTATTTCTTCCCTAAAATATACAAATTTCAATGCGCGTAAAATCTAAAGTAGACGTGACATCCCAAATATGTTTAATTTTCTTTTATAAGGAGAACTCAATTAAGAAGTGTCCCGAATTTCAAGTCCCTACGTCCAATAATAAAAATTTTGGCAAGTGCAGTTATATGGGAGGTGGGTGTGACATTGGGCGGTTTCCCAAGATTTTTTAAAAATTTCTTAATTTAGCCCAGAGAAGTGTTTCTGCAAAATTCCATTGCTGTACGACCACTCCTTCTATTTTTTTCCAAGAAATGTATGGGGCGGTGCCACTGTGCGACGCACAGTGTCGTGTTTTCATATAACGAACGGCCTTAAATAGAAGACGTTATTGTAAAGAGTTGAAATTTGGCACAAATGCTTTAATTGATAAAAGATAACAAAGTTTTAAATTTAAAATTTTTCGGAGCAAGGATTCGAGTCCTTCCCATATATCCTAAAACTAAAAAATGGCATAAAAGATAGACAAAAAGTTCAAACTTCATAAAATTTCGTATAGTCATTGGATGTTATACACTCAAGGACCAAATTTTATCCAAATCGGAACAAGGACACGCCTAGCTGAAAATGTCCTTTTTCAAAAAATTCAAAAAAGTAAAAAAATAAAAATTTCTTAAATAAACTCCGTACACAAAAATTCTATTCCATTATTTTTTTTTTTATTTTATATAACATATTTACCATACATACATATAATATAAAATAGATATAAGTATTACAGGCAATCGAAGTATATTCATAATTATCACTGTAATCACTTTCAGATTCTATCAATGATTCATTCCCTGTTTTTATGTCGTTAAATCTTTTTTTTTTTCAACTAAATACATTTTCAAATCATTCAAATCACTTTTTCTTAAAAGTATTTTCTGACTATGCATCGAAATTGATGGCTCTGACTGCAGAATAAGATAATTTATGAGGTCTCTCATCCTACTTACTTTTTTCTCGTATGTCTTAATCTTGCATTTCTTATAATTTTATGACTTGATATTTAATAAAATATATACCATGAACTAAAAGAATATAATTCGAAATATAAAAGTACAGTGTTAAACACTGTTCATTCACTGGCCTTTCGTAAATCGATAAGCTGTTCATTTCAGATGGCTTAGCTCGGCATAAAGCAGAAGTGGAACTACTACATTTAAAACTGCATTTATTATTATAGTAATATGTATCTATTTCAATTTCTGTATTTATGCTATGCCTTACGGATTGTATTACATTTGGATTCTCCTTTGTAAAAATAATTTTAAGTGGTCTACATAACCTCCAAGATGAATGTTTATCATTTTCCCAAACTACCTGAAGGGTTACTCTCTATTGCGATGCGAAAGCAAATTCTTTGCGATAAGCGTACAAATTGACACTCTTACGCATCGAATTTGCTTTCGCATCGCAATAGAGAGTAACCCCCCTGATCGCCTGCCCAATCCAACAAGCGTAAAGGAACGAAAAAAGTAACAAACATAAATTCATCACTAGCTTCCTCATTTTCAAATTTTTGTTTGTATACACTATGTATGACCACTACGGCCATCAAATCCCCACTTGCATTCTAGAACTATATCATTTTCGGTATCAATATCATGAACATATAAAATGCTTCTTACAGTTTTGTCTAAAATATTTTGTAAGGAAACCTCTGCAGAAGTTTCTGTTACTTGAATGTTAGCAGGCAAAATACTATTTTAAAACATCTATTTTCTTCTGTTGTTTCTTTTATGTAGAAACTGATGGTTCGAAATACAATTGGTTTCACTTAAAATCGGGTATAACTTGTTTTTGAGTAGCTTCTCAAATAGCTTTGATATATTTGGCAATAGGCTGATGGGTATATATGATTCTACTTTTGTATGATTTTTTCCCGGCTTTGGTATTATGGTAACCAGTGAAACGTTCCATTCTAGCGAATAATATTCAAGCGAATAATATACAATAGCGTTTTAATAATAACTAATTAATATTAACTAATTCAATTGTTACATGTACAATTTCAGAAATAAGAAACTAAATATTGCAAAAGTTTTTTTTAAGTATTTATTTGGTAAATTAAAACATTGGGCTGTTTGAATATGACGCAAGTTCTGCCCAAAGTTTTTTTGTGTGTATATGTATGTATGTACTATTATTTATTTCATCTAAACAGGTTAAAATTTATCGATGATGCAATCCAAGTTCATAGTCTTGTATCAAAACAACCCTTAGCACTGAAAATACAATAGAATGAATGAAAAGATGTCATCCAGTAGCAAATTTTTAGCAAAGTAGATTACTTTGTATATTGATTGCATCTTTTAATAATATACTCGTATATTTTACAATATGAGGTCGATTTGAGCGACCGATAGAAACTCACTATCGTGGCAATAAACAAAATGTAATTTTTAAACAAAAAATTGTACAAAATAGTTCATTGTCATCGTATAAATAAAATGTGTTACTGGTAATATATGTAAAAAAAATATTTATTCAGTTTTATACCAGAAATAAAAAATTAATTTTACGAGAATTCAAAGAGATAATTTTTTATAATTATAAGATTCTAAATTTTATTAAGATAAAAATTTATATTCATGGTAAACTAAATATTGTGTTTATTGTAAGATCGTAATTAATATTTCATGTAATGTTTTGCATTAAAATCTAATTTGTACAAGAATTTATGGGTTTATAGAATCATAAAATACGCAAAGAAGAAGTAGTTGAAGAATGTTTTAGTAGTCAAGATAGGTTAAACATAAAGCATTGTTCACATAAAATCCAGTGCTAGTCCATGATTTTTTTAAACCTGGTGACAAATACAATCAAATAATGTAATAAATGTAGGTGGTTATAAGTTATAATTCAAGGCTATAATTAAATATGAATTTCAAACAAAGTCAGTATAAACAAAAGCAAAAATAACAAATAAAAGCGGCAGTTTTTCATTTAATTTTTATTTTCTCTAAGAAGCGATTTGTTCAGCAATTTGCAGAGCATCCCTTTTATCACCACTTCAGCTAGAAATTCACCACTCTTCACTCTATAAATTTTTGTACCGATTTAGTTCCCATTCAGTATTTAAAACATGCAATAGATTGTATCGATGAAATCAGTAACAGAGAAATGTATGGATTTGGAATAAGTATGCAACGAAGGGGGATTGAAATGTTGCGCAACATTTAATCCAGTTTTTTTTTTTTTTTTTTTTTTTGCATATTCTTTTTTATTGTATCTTCATTTTAAATGAACTAACAATAGGTATTCAAATCTTAAAACTAAAGTTAATTAAGATAAGTCCAGCCAATGCTAGACAAAATCTAGTTTTCAAATTCGATAGGATATAATGAGCAACTTGTATTTATTCATCTGAGAGCGGTGGTGTCCCTCCTTCTCAAACGGCTATGACCGGGATGTTGTAAGATGTCTCGAGCGAGGGGATTTGGATGAGTTTCCAGCTTACCCAAATAAAGGGCCACGTGTTTAGTTATTTCCCATTTGACAAGTGGAACATCAAGATCGTTGTGTATGTTGTTGTTTTTAATATACCAAGGAGCGGTAGTTATCATTCGTAGAATTTTGTTTTGACGGCGTTGAATTTTCTCAATATTGGAGTTGGAGGCAGTGCCCCATAACTGGATACCATAGCACCAAATTGGCTTTAAGATTGAGTTGTAGAGTAGAAGCTTACAATCGAGCCGAAGGACGGAGTTTCTGCCGATGAGCCAATGAATTTGGGCTGCTTTCAGTTTCATTTGAGTCAGCTTAGCATCTATATGTGGTTTCCATGTGAGGCGACGGTCCAGATGAATACCAAGATATTTCACGTGTGAGTTTTGAGGCACTATATGGTCATTAATACGAATAGGGGGACATGATTCCCTACGTAGAGTAAATGTTACGTGGGTGCATTTCTGTTCATTTATTTTTATTCCCCATTGTCTTGCCCATTTCTCCACTTGCGTTACGTGGTGCTGTAATTTAATCGAGGCATCTTTTGGATCTTTGTGAGTACTGAAAAATGCCGTATCATCAGCAAATGTTGACGTGTGAATTTCATTGTTTGTTGGCATGTCTGCTGTGAACAGCAAGTATAGAATTGGTCCTAAGATACTACCTTGAGGGACGCCAGCACCTATAGGTTGAGGACGGCTTAAATAATCACCTTCTTTAATCATAAACTGACGGTCGATTAAGTATTTCCATAGTAGGTGTTGAAGATTCACCGGCAAGTTCTGCTTTAATTTAGATATCAGGCCTTCATGCCATACTTTGTCGAAAGCTTGAGAGACGTCAATAAAGAGTGCCGAACAGTATCTCTTTTCCTCAAAGGTTTTTCTTATGACTTGTACCAATCTATGTGTTTGTTCTATTGTACTGTGTTGACGTCTGAAGCCAAACTGGTGATTGGGAATGCAGTTGTTTTCATTCAAAATCGGAGTCAGCTTGGTTATAAGCAATTTCTCGAATAATTTGGACATAGTTGGTAATAGACTTATTGGCCTATACGACTCAACTTTGCAAGGATCTTTTCCCGGCTTAGGAATCATCTTTACTAGTGCAATTTTCCAAACCGGAGGGTAGTACTCAAGCCGTAAGATGGCATTAAAAAGAAAGAGGATTAATCTTTTTGCAATGCGAGGCAGCTCAAAAATCATTTTATTGCTGATTTTATCAAACCCAGGTGCTTTTTTAACATTTAAATTATCAATAGCCTCAACAACCTCCAGATATTGAAATCTTATTTGTACAGGTGGTCTGGCAACAACAGGCGGTAGTTCGCTAATGTCAGTATCCGTATTGGGAGTGAATACATTTTTTAAATGACTTACGAAAAGGTTGCCTTTTTCTTCGTTATTTCGTGCCCAAGATCCGTTCAAAGTTCGCAGTGGAGGTTTTGCGATTACGGGTTTTCTTAGATTTCGGACTGCACGCCATAATGAATAATTTGACTGGGAAGTTGCGTCTAGACCTTCCAGATGTTGTTTGAGAGACTCTGCTTTTTGCGCTTCTAGCAAGATCCTAAGATTTTTGGTACATTCTCTCAACCTAGTTTTAAGTTGGGGCGATCTGTGTTGTTGCCACTCTCTTCGGACTCTCCTTTTTTCAGACAATAGTTGCTCAACATCTGCAGAAAAAACTCTGTTGTACCTATTCGGGCGGTAAGTGGAAGAAGCATGTTCTGCGGCTTTCTCGACATGTTCATTAAGACTTTTTATACAGGCATCGATGTCTTCAGCAGTTTTTAACGGGAGTTTCTCTGTGCAGTGAGTGCTGATGTATTTTTTGTATTTTAACCAATTCAGACGTTTGACAAGAAGTAAGGCATCAGTTACGATTTGCTGAGGACTTCTGATGGTGATTACAGTGGGTGAGTGATCTGAAGAAAGATCCAGTGAAGCCTCGACTTCAATGAGTTCCGGGGATACCCCTTTCGCCACGCCGAAATCGATAACGTCAGGAATTTTTTGCTGGTCAGTTGGCCAATAAGTTGGTTGACCAGTTGAAATCACATTCAGTCCCATTTCAGACAGGGAGTCGTACAAGATACGACCTTTAGGGCTAACGAGTCGTGAGCCCCAGAACGTATGCTTAGCATTGTAGTTGCCAGCCGCTATGAAACGGCTACCTAGTGATTTGTAAAAATCTCTATACTGATCTTTTGTTATTGAAAATCTGGGCGGACAGTAAACTGACGAAATCACGAGGTTTTGACAAAAGTTTTCAATACAGATGTTTGTTGCTTGAAGATAGCACTCTGAAAGACCACCCAATGAATGGTGTTTGATTCGCGATTTGACCAATATTGCCGAGCCACCACATGATCTATCTCTGGGGTCCTTGGTGTCGTAGAATGTATAACCACTTATTTTAAAAATGCTTCTCGACGTCATATGAGTCTCGGAAATCAGCATTACATCAATTTTCTTATTAAAAAGAAAATATTCAAGTTCATTTTTGTGTTGGCGTATGCCGTTTGCGTTCCAGAAACATATTTTGAGACAGTTCATGGTCTATTAAGTATGGCCTGCAGTAGCGTGGACTGCATTTTTTGCATCTCCTGCATCATACTTGTCATGCTTGTCATGAAATGGTTCATGGATTGCACCAGATTCTCCATTATACCTTCAAGACGGCTAAAATTGTGGCTGTTTGTATTATTTATTGGTGATTCATTTTGCAGTGTTGGTTGGTTAGATCTTAGCACGTTGGCATATGAAAATTGGCTAGTGGATGCTTGTGCTACGGGGGGAATAATTGTAATAGGTACTTTTGTCGTCTGAGTAGGGGTAGAAGCGGGTTTGTTGATCAAGGAGCGTTTAACGACCTCGAAAACAGGGCAACCCCTGTAGTTGGCAGTGTGGTTTCCACCGCAATTGCTGCATCTTTTTACCCTGGAATCATCCTTAGGTTTATCGCACTTTGAGGTGTCATGAAGATCCCCACAAACAACACAAACAGTAGGCAACTTACAATAAGATTTAGTGTGACTATATTCTTGGCAGTTCGAACACTGTACTGGGCCAGATCGCTTATGAGGTTCTTCCACTGTAACTCTTCGGTGCATTATGAATTTCAAGTCATATATAGGATGTGTTTCATTTTTCTTCAGCTTAACATCACCAGGTTCTAACTCCACTCTAAATAATGGTTGAGGGATCCTATCTCTGTTTCTTATATTTGATACTGCCTTGATTTTAAAGCCTTTGTCGGCCAAACTGCTCTTGATCTCCTCAGGATCAACAAAAGAATCAATTCCCTTAATTACGACTTGTAGACCTTTTGCGCTTTTAAGTTGATACGTGTAAAAATTCTTTTTGCGTTTTTCAAATTCCGAAACTATTCTCCGATAGTCGTTTTCATTATTAACCTGAATCTTTGTTTCATTAATATTGCCACGCTTAATTGGAGTCACATAAAAAGAATTTTCACCAATTAATGAAACTAATATTTTTATAAGTTCGTTTGAATTTTTTTCTCTTAAATATATTGGAGGTGGTTTTACTGGCTTAATCGCAGCGTTAGGGACATCATTTTTCTCTTGGAGGATGGCAAAACGATTTTGCGAGCGTGGCTCTTCAGCATTCTTTGATAATTTTGCGGCTGGTGTAATTTCGGCAGATTTTGGGCTTCTGCCTCTCTTCGATACTGTTATATAACGGTCCATTCCTACCTGTGTTTTTTGTTTTTCTTCAGCAGCAACTATAGGAGCGGCCTTATTTGTAGGACTTAATGTGCCTTTTGCAGCTGTTGACGTCTCTCCAATATTTGATAACGAGGACCGTGAAGAAGACGGTCCTTCAGTGATTTTTCTATTTAAATTAAATATGCTTTGGGCTAAGTTTGTGCCCTGTTCAACACATTTATTCAAGTTTGGTGCACTTGCACTTAAATTCAGATTTGTGCTTATTTTTGGTTTCACAGTTAAGTAGTTTTTATTAAATTCGGGATTTTTAATGTTCTCATTACTAACACTTGCCGAGCTCAACACGAAATAAGCATTTCGGCTCTGAGGCCCACTCGCACTGTTAGAATTGTTACTCATTCACTGTCTCACTGTATTTAATTTTCTAGTTTTCAAATAATTAAAAATAAATTATTACAATTTATTAATTTTTTATTGCACCTAGTGCAATTATTTGACTTTGTAAAGTTTTTCACCTATTACGAGTTTTTTTCCACTTTTTTATTTAATTTAACTTTTTATACTTTTGCACCTATTACGATTTTTTCACCGAAAATTCAGCCGCACTAAAAGTAACACGTCCGAACAGTTCGATGTATCAAAACATAAAAAATCCATGATACATAAAAACAAAAATACTGACTTTTATAAGAGGAAATAACTTTAAATTCTTATATTAGTTTTACATATATGTACGTATATTAAAAAATTAGTATAAATTTGTGTTTGCTACCGGAATTTATGTGAATAATGCTTTATTTAATATGTGAAATAATTTTATTAATGACTAATAAATTAAATATAACTAACAAAATTTGTGAATCAATTCATCAAACTCTACTATTTTGAATAATTGTAGTTATTGTAAATATGTATCAAAAGAGCTTTTAAATTAGCAGTTTCGATATACGTAATGTATACGACAATAAGTAAGAAAGTATAGCCGCTCAAGCCCGACCATATAATAACCTACACCCAGTAAATGTTTTTCAGAAATTGGCGCTATATGGGAGATATGACCTATTATGGACCGATCATCCGAAAATTTAGTGCCAAGACATCTCGAAATATAAATATTATATGTGTTAAACTTTATCTCGATATAAATAATAAATAATGTCATCATTTCTGTATATATGAAATTTTGTAGAAAAAATTTATGGTTTGACCGATTTTGCCCATTTCAATATCAAATATTTACAATCATACAAATATAAATATTTGTATCCCTCAAGTCATACTAGATAGTCGTAGGTTCAAAGACTTAGAATTTTATAACGTTGAATTTTGTTTGAATTTCGTTTCAAAAATACACAGTTAGTCTCGGAAAAATGGGAGCTATGGACAATTATGGACTGACCGTCTCAAAATCCAGTAGTATGACTTTTGCATGCTCTGTGTAAAATTTAACATATTTCTCGGAAGTTGTGTTTATATATAAGCTTGTCATAAAATTCGGTACAACGATTTTTATATACAACTTGGACTGACTGATTTGAAATGCTTATAACTTTTGCATTTTTAATTTTTTTTAATTTTTTTTTTTGCAGATAATACAGAATTTTATAAAATTTCATAATGTCATCATACTCAGTGGAAGAACGTGTAAAAATTGTTGAATTTTATTATGCTTCCGGACGATCAATTGTTACAACACAAAGAAAATACCGTCAGCATTTTAATACTGCAGAGGCTCCCACTGTAAACATGATAAGAAGCTTAATGACCCGTTTTGAGAATTTGGGTTCAGTGGGTAATGAACCACGAAGAAATGTTGTTCGTCCTGTTCGCACTGAACAAGCTATAGAAGCTGTACGAGAAAGTGTTCACACGGATGCAACTGTGTCTACTCGTCGACGAGCTACTCAATTGAACATCTCCAGAACATCGCTACGACGTATTCTAAAAGTTGATCTGAAGATGTTTCCATATAAAATTCAATTGGCCCAAGAATTATTGCCGAGGGATGCACCACAACGGCGCAGTTCAAATCATTCAGTCAAACTTGGCCCACCCTGTATATATATTTGGATTATTTGTCTCTAATTTTAAACCGTTAGCGAGTTTTTCAAACATATTTATGCATATTTAAGTGATTTTCACTAACCGTCCTGATTAAAAAATAATATTTGGTAAAAATTTTATTCTCTGAATATAAACAATCTTTGGTTCTACGACTAATATTTCGATGTCCCATCTTTTTGGTGGTGGGTATAACAAGTAAGACGTTATCTTATATGGCGAGACGAGAGGTAGTTTATATCTGGAAGTTACATAAACGAATTTATAGACCAATCCATATAAAAGTAAAATATTTCATTTTAATTAATATTAGTTGTATTAAATATTATTACTGTTCCAATACTTTTAAATAGATTTTTATCTGCAAATGAATTTTTTTGAATAGGATATTATATGGAAGCTATCGAATTTTGTAATCGAAGTGAAAATAAAATACAAAAAGTGTAGATAGCCAAGCGAGCAAATTTATAATCTGAATGTTTTCGTTGGTATACATATAATTTTCAATTTAAAACATTTGTTTATTTGAATATGTGAAACATGGATGCGAATAAGAGCTTATAGACCAGTTTATTGAAGATTTGTTTTCTTGTATAATAATGATAAAATTATAAAACTCCACAAATTTCATAAAATAATTAATAATTAAATAAAGATTTCATTAAATATCTAAAATTTGTTTAATTATTATTATTAAGTATTTCAGGGGGGTTATTATGTAGAAATACAATATAAAATCGGAAAATCGGAAAATCAACTGGTTGTGAAGATCTATGTGTTAAAAATGCCGAAAGGAATAGAATTAATAATTTCCATAAAAAAACATTATTTTATACCTTTACAATTTTTACGAACTCAGTTCCGGTCGTTGGGGAGATGTTGGGAAGTATCGAAATCATGTACATTTTAACTGCATCTTTAAGTATTTTATTCATTGTCGTGAAGACAACAAGATTATAACTTTTTAATATTATTTGTATTGTTCCTATAAAAACAAAATTCCTACCTTCAGTAAAAATAATAATTTAATGAAAATTAAATTTAATGAAGTCGAGCCTGACTAAAGAAATATATCAAAAATTTAAAAATTAACAATTCGACTAAAAATAATAATTGTAAAATCAGTTTTTGTTTTAGATTTTTCCAATCTTTAAACATACTTCAAGCACTTTTCCGTAATTGATGGCATAATATTTAACTGTTAACAGAATCAGTTCCGGATAAATTTCTATACTTTACATGTATCTTTAACAAACTTGTTTGCTTTTTTCTCCAATCAAATTCAAGATTGTCCATTAAAGGTTAATTTATTGTCCACATATGTGGGTCATCCCATCTCTGGCGGGAAGGTTTGACACTCCAATACTGAATTTGATTGTTTTTTAGTGTTTGTGTTAAGTTTTGGGTTTTGGTGTGTTCTGACATATATAGTAAAATTTTATGGCCAACATATTTGAAGAACATTTCATCCCCGCCCTTTCCCTTTTTCAGGGTGTTTTTTACAATTTCTTAGAATAAATCCAAAAATGCCGTTATGAAGGGGGAGTTAGAGGGTTAATATGTTCTAAAAAAATATTTGCCATACCATTATCTACAAAAATGCTGAACATACCCTACACCTCAGACGTAAAGAAAACATAGTTTTATATACCGATATGCTGCAAGAACAGGCCAGAGCTGGGAATTTTTAACCGCTTCTTATATGAAATTCTGATGTGATCTATCAAAACGCCGACACACGTATATTTTTTTTGGTCTCCTTAACAACAATCAATCGTCGGAACCCCGTAATTTTGGAAAAAAGTTTGAAATTGTTCTACAGTGTTTTTTGAAGGAAAATTGATTTCTTAAATATTTATACATAATTGAACGAATGAAAATTTTATTCATATTTAAAACTTTAACATATGTAGACTGTTGTAAGAAAAATTTATTGAGAATTTTGAATTTTAATTTTAATAAAGGAAAGAATCCGAATTATAATTTGTTTTTAACATAAAACTATTAAAAAACTATTAAACTAAAACTATTAATTGTTTATTTTGAATAGAATATTTTGTTGATATTTTGTTTATAAATAAGTTTGCATATTATTAAATTGCCAATTATCAAAAGCAGAAATTTGATGTTAAAGCACGAAAAACATACAAAATTTAATAAAACGTTAGAGATTTCGGATTAAATTTTGTAAAATATGTTACGATTTTTGTGAAATTATTGACATTAAGAAGATATAAATTTCTAAACAATTTTCGAAAGTATATTATGATAATAGATTTTGAGAGAAAGCCGATTGGATTGTATTCTGCGTGGAAACATTCTACACCCACTTTACTCTTACAAAATAATTGTACATTTTAAAACTCACATTATAACTCTATACTTACAAACTATGAAATATTAAACATTTGTCAATTTTAATGGTAAATATGTTGCAGATCTAAATCAAGCATTACGATATGAATATATATAATTTATTTATTACTTTAAACTAAAATATCAAAAGATTAAGAAACTATTCATGATCCCTTGACAACAGGCCTGCGGTCGTCGGATCGAGAACTTTGGTAAGTCAGCGGATCTTAACATAAATAAGTCTCCTATGCCAGATGGTATACTAGCACTGATCTTGAAGCAGTGTTCTTCGACGCTAGCCCGTCATTAGCTAACCTTTTCAGCACCTTATATCGTGTCGGTGAATTTCCCATATGTTGGAAGGTTGCTAATGTAACGCCAATTCCTAAAAAGGGAGAGGCTACAAACCCTGAAAATTATCGCCCAATTGCAATCTGTTCTGCACTCTCGAAAGTTATGGAAAGTATGTTAAATTACCATCTTGTGAAATATCTAGAGTCCAACAATTTACTTAGCGACCACCAGTACGGCTTCCGTAGAGGACGCTCTACGGGTGACTTACTAGCCTTCCTATCGGAAAAATGGTGTCGTTCTATACACCGTTTTGGCGAAAGTAAAGTGGTGGCTGTAGATATTTCTAAGGCGTTCGACAGAGTCTGGCATGGTGCTCTCTTATCGAAACTCATTGCTTTGTCGGTGATAACTTCTCTCGATTTATATCGAGTTTCCTCAGAAATCGCAGTATACGAGTTATTATAGATGGGATCTGATCAGACAAGTTCAAGATTAATTCAGTTTTTAATTTTCAGTTTTCAGAGTTCAATTTTAACGCACGTAAAACTCAGTGTTGTTTATTAACGCACAGACGCACAACAGATCATGTTTCTTCATCTGTTTTTATGGTCGGTGTAAATATTAAAGAATCAGATGCTCTTGACGTTAAAGGCATACGAATTTTTCAAGTATCAAAAGAAGCTCTCAAATTGTGTTTCACTGTTCTATCGATATTACAATGGAATGTGTTCTGCTGAAATAAGGGAACTTGTTCCTAAAACAAGTAGTTTTTTGCGTAATACACGTTCTTCAGTCAGGGCTCACCCATTTGTAGCCGTAGTGTCTATATGTGCAATAAACTACCAGCAGGAGTATATCCTGCCACTTTCAATATAGTCCCCTGAGTGCTGGTCCAAGAAAAAAAAAATCGGGAGAAAAGGCTGTTAATATAAGAAGGCTAGCACCTACAGCAGTAAGAAGAATTTACAACAGAGACAGTGATAAAATAAATCAATTGGCTGCAATTGTCACACCATTCCAATCTAAACAAGATACTAAATCCCTTATTGGTTAAGATAGAGTCCCTTCTTTCAATTTGGATACATGATCAAAATAAGCAAAGAATTCCACTGAACAAAGACTTAATAAAAAAATAAAGCTCTTTCTTTAGTAGTAACTGACGATTTCGAAGCCAGCAATGGTTGGCTTAACCGCTTTACATAATGTGGAATTAAAGGAAGAGTCAGCCAGCTTGAGCTAAAAGCCATAATTGAAAAAGGAATTTTTGAATGCCGACGAAACAGGTCATCAAGTACTTACTTGTCAAAAATGTGATATTATGCCCTGGATGTAAAGCCGCGAAGGATCGGCTAACACTTCTTTTGAGCGGAAATGCAGAAAGAGACCATCCAATCAAATGATATATGCACAAATGTTGTTGATTTAGATTTATCATCTAAAAAGAGCTGAATAAAAGCTAAATAAATTAATTTTTTTTAATTCATCTGCCTTTCATGAATATAAAATGAATTTAATTCTTATTGCTTTTTCTTAATTTAATAATTATAAACATTTGTTGAAGTAAATGAAATGAATAAAAATATACTCATACTTTAAGATTGTTATTTTTTAAGCTAGAATGGCCTAAATTTGTTTAGTGTAAATAAAAATCCAATTTTTTAATTACAATGTTTTTTATCAAAAAATCAAAATTTGTTGCTTTGTTTAGAATATTTTCCCCAATAAATTAAATGTCAGTGCATTCATATAGAAAAAGGTGATTCGATTTGCGTCGCGTTTCTCCGGTTCCCATTAACCTTGCGTCGTTAATGGGGCTCAAGTGTCAAATTTATATTGAAATTTCTAAAGATACACTAATTTATTAACTGATAGGTAAACATATTTAATATTTAAAATCATAATTAACAATTAAAAAATAATCCATTAATTACATTTCACTTAATACATTTACATTTTCTTTTATTATTATTACTGATACAATAATAATTTCATTATTAACAGTCACATCTTGCAATGTTTAATTTCAATGTTTTTTTTTTTAATTTCCGGTTGTATTAATAAAATGCAGATTTAAATCTCAATCCACCCATTTCATGAAACATTTAATCACCAAAACTTAGAATCTTTCGTGGGCTATTCAACATATAATGAAGAAGAGCATAGGTCTTGGGCGGGCATAGCAGCAGGAGATAAAATGCAATCTTACTTCTCTTCCATAACATACATACTTCTACATTTGCACTCTTAAATTGTCAGATTTATTTTTGTGTTTGTTTATGTATTTACTTTGATATAGCTACCTAAGTTTTAATTCTATAGTAACGACGTAGTTATAAAGAATCTCCCCAACTTCCGACGAGCTTAAATGGTATTAAACGTAGCTTATGCATTGTTTGTTATGACATTATTACAAGCAATAAATTTGGCATTCAAACAAATATTTACCGAAAAATAAATACACAACTAAGTAAGAAAGTATAGTCGGCCAAGCCCGATCATATAACACCCTACATCCAGTATATGTATAAAACAGTTTTTTCAGAAATGGGCGCTATATGGGAGATATTACCTATTATGGACCGAACATCCAAATATTTAGTGTCATGACTTGCGTGAATATAAATATTATGTATGTTATACCTTATCTCGATATAAATACTTTTATATATTTGGATAACAACATTTTTAAGAGATTTATGGTCGTTAAAGTGATTTTCGGAAGTGAGCCCTATATTGGAGCCCTATGGCTGTTTTCATAAACGCAGTATGCAATGCAACATTTCATTTCATAGAGTTCATAATAGCATTTAGAAATATAATTTAAAAATTTTTGTTTTAAGATTCTCTTTAATAGTCCAATATCTTTCTATTTTATGTGATAAAAGTTTTTAAATTATATTCTCAATGCTATTATTAACTCTATGACATGAAATGTTGCATTGCATACTGCGTTTATGAAAACAGCCAATATTCTACCATACGACACATATTTGTGTTCAATATTATTTGGACACCAACATTTTTAAAAGAGCAATGATAAATTATGGATCGGTTTGCACAAAATTTGTAGATGTGATTTGGCCTCGTTTGAATACTTGCATAATTCAAAGATTTATGATCGTTAAACTCCTATTTCGGGAGGACATTTGTATTGGAGCCAGGTGCAATAATGGACTGATTTTCACCAGTTTCAATCCCATCCGTCCTTGGGCAGAAAATGTATCACGTACCAAAATATATTGAAATATCTTCAAAATTGCGACCTGTACTCTGCGCACAAGCTCTACATGAACAGCCAGCCAGACGGACGGACGGACAACGTTAAATCGTCGTCGATCGGTATAATATAAGGTGGGTGTTGGATCAATATTTATGGGAGCTACAAACATCAGCACAAATATACCCTCCCCACTATTGTGGTGTAGGGTATAATTAGTTGGATAAAAGAAATTCAGGTAAATTCAATTTAATTGTTGGTCGTTGGTTCAAACTATGAATTGAATCTATTTTTATACTTTAGGGAATATGGAGCAAATACCTAATACATGGTGTAGGTTGATAAGTATGGATGAGTATGTACACACACATACATAAATACATAAAGTTTAATATGAATGAATGAACGGATGGATGGATAATGAAATGCACAACAACAATAAGAATCACAAGCAGTATCGCTTAGAAATATTTTTAATGGCTTGTGCTGTTGTTCCTAATAAGACTCAAGGCGGGAATTGTTTAAGTTAAATTTAAGCAATTTCAGAATTCACCACACACAGAGAAAGTAAAAAAATGAATGAGAGAAAAACAAAAGAGAGCAACGAAAACAACAGTAATTGCTGTCTAGTTAAATTTAAATGAAAAGTGAATAAGAGTAAAAAAAAGCACAAAATGCGGAAACTAACTTGTACTCAGGCACACATATACACAAACATAAACACAGAGTAAATGACAAAACACACCCAATGGGCGATTTAGGAAAAAAAAATTAAAAAACATTGACAATCACATGGAGGGGTTGTTTTTGACATTTGTCTGTTTCTTAACTACCCCGAGCTCCACTCTTCCCTTCTTGAAATGAAACAAATTTAAAACACAGCTGGTGCTCAATGAAATAAAAAAATAACAATAATTTTACAAATGTTTAAGTTATTTCAGCATGTCTTTTAGTCGTTTTGAATTCGAGCTAATATTTAACTTGAGTTTTACAATACAAACATATTCAAAAATTATATTGCATGAGGTTTTTGACCTGTTAGAAATTACATTTACTGGCAATTAAAGGATCTAATTACATTTTATTATTGTTTAAGCAATTAAAAACTGTAAACACAAACACACACTAACATCATGCACTTGTATTAAATACAACTCTGCTTTGAAAAGTCTCGTGACTATATATTCTACTTCCTGCACTATTTACATCCGCCATATTCAATTTAATACTACTTTTCCTCATTATTTTTGCTGGCTTTTTCTTTTTCTTCTCTAGCTCCAACTACAATAATTAAATTCTTTGTTATATCGTCATTGTAGTACGTCTGAATATTATATGTATATAATGCATATACATAGTTTCTTTTTCTTATTAGTTGACTGAATTACAAGCAACTCAATATTTGATTGTTAGATGTTTGGATGGCTGTTTGTTTGGTGTATGAGACAAATAACATCAACGTTTGAAAACAACAGTGCTTTTGTAGCTATAGCTGATGATCATTGCGATTACGATGATGGTCCGTATTTTATGTTGGGTCTTTTTTCCAAGGCGGCGCTGAATCTAGTGTTGAGTTCGTACGTTTGTTGTTGTCCGTGATGAGTTTCTACACACAAACACACACATTTTCTATTATTTTTTGTTGTTTTTCCCTGCTCTGTTGGTTTGGTTTGGTTGAAAATCGATATGTTGAAAAGTATATGTACGATGTACGAGTATTTCGTATGTGCATCAGCAGCAATTCATTGTTTCGAAAGGCATTTGTTTATTTGAAATTTCATTATATGTATTATAACTAATATTTTTTTCTTTTATAATTTCAATTAAAATTACTATTTCAAGGTAATTTATTTTTCATTTTTGTATAAACTATTTCATAAGAGCCCAGCACTTACATTTTTTTAAAACACTTTAATATACATTTTCGATTTTCAGACATTTCGACATATTCGATTTTTTTCTTCCTCTCTCTAAATTTTTCACTATTCTTGTATTTTTCTATTTCATATACACGTAAGTAATGGATTTTTTAAATTTCGTATGGTTATTTTTCACACCTCTTGTATTTTTTGTAACTTTCTTTATCAATTTTAATTAATCAAGTGATTTTTCAATTATATATTATTTGATTTTTATTTTATATATTTTTTGCTACTTTACATTCAATTTATTAATGTAATTAACACTCTTTTACGTTACTAGGGAGAGGCAAGTGTTTTATAAGACAAATGGGTTAAAACTGATTTGCTGGTACAACCACTGTTAAGGGTAACAAGGAATAGAGAATGTCTTCGTTTAAGTGTAGGTGTGTTTTTGTTTTACAAGGAATAAAAGCTTTGCAATTGACGTTTTGTTGCAGGATTTCATGTCAACATTTTGGTTGAGTTTGCGCACTTCAAATAAGTGGAATTTCCTAACATTTATAGCCACCCTGTGTCTATAAATTCACCTCTTTGGCAAACAACAATATGAAAAAGACGATACTTTTGTTTACAAGAATTCATGCACCAAGCGACTCTACTATAGCACATTAACATTGTAATTTAATTAAAATTATCATTTAAATTTTATTTTTTATTCTCTGTAAATTCAAATGTATTAAACAACATGACGATTAAGAAAACTGTTTGCGTGCTTTACATACAGTGTGGGGTGATTGCATTACTTTAGTGGTGAACAGTTACATTTATGTATGCCTTAAAGTAGGCAATGCTTGCTTTCAATGCAAATACACTTCACGTGTGGGATGAATTTTATTTCCGGTTTCGGAAATTACTACTGTAATTTAAATTTGAGTGTCGAAGCTAATTAAAAAAATCATATTGTTATAAAATAAAAACAAATTAGTTTTTTATAAAGCATTGTTTGTTACTTGTTTACGTTTTTAAAAACGTTGTTTTGCTTGCTTTAAATCTAACGAATTCTTTTCCATAGCAAATTAAAGCTCCAATTAGTTTACAAATTATAAATACTCAGTTTACTCCATATTTACTTTGCGATGGAAATTGAACATTTATTTTTCAGGCGAAAACCTTCCGTTGTTATTGCATTAATTCAATCCTTTGTGCATTAAATTTATGATGGCGATTTGCCACGTAGAAGTTATTATTTGCTAAAACTTTTCCATCCTCGCTGCCACAAGAAAATATTAAAATAGTTTCTAAGTTGCAAAGGCATATTGCGAAATATCGCAGTTATTGCTGGAATTTGGAGAAAAATCGTTAACGACATAAAAGAGGAAGTTTTGGAGGCATTTAATGACATACAATGTAAAAACGGCTGAATGTTATAGATTTGCTTCGCCGCCATGAAAGAACTTTCCGGCCATCGATAAATCATCGCAGGAGTCACCCAGGCGGTAGAGCCTCATAATCTCCATATCAGTAATGTAGCAGAAAAATAGTGTCCTTACTGATTGTAGGTACATACATCTAACATAATACCCGATGTAGTTAAAAAACTAGTTGAACCATTATGCTGGATAATTAACTATTAAAAATATGGAATTAAAATAATGATTTGACAATATGTTTAAATACCGCATTAACACATTGAATATGAAAGTAAAATCCAAGTAAAATCGCAAGTTACTGTCGGACATCAGACAATACCACAACAATGAAAACATTTCGTATAGAGGGATATTGTGAGTATGTACAACAGTTTGTGTGTGGTAGAACCAACAGAAATACAAATTTACATTATAAAAGCCCTTAAAACCAGCAATGACATAATTTCATTAAGAATGCTTAACCTGGCCGGCTATGAAAAAGTTTTCAGGCCAAACTGCGAAATGTACTTCAATGGAAACAATACCTATAATAATATGACAAAGACAAAGCTATAAATGAAATATTTGGGTATAAGCGCTCCCCGATAAGAATAAGACCAAACAGCTACTGAAAAAACATATTTCCCTTAAAAAATAAAATCTATTTAAAACGGCAATTGTAAAACATTGAAGCAAAACCCGTAATGCAGGCGCCCAGAAACATTCCTCGAGCAAAACGAAGCGATGTGTGTAACTATTTAACAAAATGGAACATAATTATTGAACCATCACCAGTCTGTGGAGAACGACCGCTTAGTCAAAAAGAAAGGTCAGTAGGTTTTTCGCTCGAAACCATTTTAGAAATTGTATCAAACAAAACACGACCTTTTGAAGTAATCAGTCTTGATGCCCAGAAGTGTTATAGTCGCCAGCTGCCAGGAAACAGGGTCTAGTGATTTAAAAAAATATTGTATTGACTTTCTGTTATTTAAAATCTAGACGAAATCACTATATTTCGATAACAATATTCAGTACAGATCGTAGTGGCTTGAAGATAATCTTCACAAATATCATTCTTTAAGTAGTGTTTAATACGAGTTTTTATTAAAATTGCTGTGTCTCCATATGCTCTACCTTTGGGGTCCTTAGTATCATAAATGAGGTACCCATTTATCCTAAATAAACTTCTAAACGTCAAGTGTGTTTCCGAAATCAGGATCACATCTATTTGGTGATTTTTAGAAAATATTCGAGTTCCTTTTCATGGTTCGTTCATGGCCTATTAAGTACAGCTTGCAATAGCATGGATTGCATTTTGAGCATTCCCTGCAACATGTTACTCATAGACTTCCTAAAATTATTAACCGATTGAACAAGGGTTTCCACTGTAGCATCTAGCCGGTTAAAGTTAAAAGATGGGGGTTGATTGTTTGGCTCCATGTTGACATTATTATTGGGTAACGGGTTCTGAACATTTTAGTTGATTTTTAGTACATTAGCTTAGGATATAATTTCTAAGCGTTAGAGAACTCTTTACAATAGAATATATTGGGCAGCCTCTATAGTTAGCAGTATGATTTCCTGCACAATTACTACATTTTTCTTATGTTCGAATCATTTCTGAGTTATCACACTGAGATGAACAATGTAGTTCACCACATGCAACGTAAACTGGTGGCAACTTACAATATGACCTAGTGTGACCATATTCTTGGCAGTTTAAACATTGGATGGTGCCAGATCGTTTATATGGTTCTTCTGCCGCTATTCTTCGGTGCAAGAAATACTTCAGATCATAAATGTTCCAATTCTACTGTAAAAAGTGCTTGGGAGATTTTTCACGACTTTTAATGTTAATTATCGTAAAGCATATTTAGTTTCCAAACTACTCTTTATTTCCTGGGGTTCTATACAGGTGTCGGTACCCTTAATAACAATTTGAAGTCCTTTAGTTAATTTTTAGGTATAGAAACTTTTTTTTACGGAATTCAAAATGAGTTACAATATTACGATAATCATTTTCATGATTAACCTGAATTTTGGTTTCATTAATATTACCTCTCCTGAAAGGGACCGCAAAAAACGAGTTTTTGCCAATTACCGAAATTAAATCCTTCACTAGTTTGCTGGGGTTTTGTTCTCTCAAGTATATTGGTGGGGGTCTAAATGATTTTGTTATTGAGGATGTTTTTTTTATCTTATACAGCAAAACGATTTTCAGAGTTTGGCCTGTCATTACCATTATCCTTCGGTACTTTCGAATTAGAAGCCACTTTGTAGGAGTTCGAGCTTCGTCCTTGTTTCAAGACAGTAATAAATCTATCAATACCCATTTTTACTCTGGATTTTAAGGTAATTTCATAAAATTGAGGAGTTTTGGGTATACGGTCCATTGTGATGCATTGCAAAAATGTTTGGAGACACTTAGTATGTTCCAAGAGCGAAACGCCTAAGCCCCCATAAAGCCCCTTCCCCTGTTGCGCAGCCTGGCCACATTCATTACGAATCCTTTGAGATCCCTGAGCCTACAACCCGAGATATCCCCTATGAATCTACTGCCTAGCCACCTCAACCTGCTAACTTGCAGCCTGGGACAATGGCACAGAATGTGCTCGATCGTCTCCAGTTCCTCCGGGTCCTCGCATAACCCGCACATGTCTGACAAATCAGATCCCATTATTCTTGCCATTGTACCTATCATACAATGGCCCGTGATAACGCCTATCATGGTTCTCACGCAGACCCTGCTCTCACCCAGCAACGATTCCGAGTCGGACTTCCAAAGCACCGGCCATATCGTCCTTGACACTCGGCAGTCCGTTCGGTTTCCCCAGGCCCTATTTGTGTTGCCCAGAATCCCTACCCTGATTTTCCCATAATCCTATTGGAGGCCTGATCGCCAATTCATCAGCCATAAAAAGTTTAATCATTTAAGAATTTAGTTAAAAAACAGCGCCATTTTACTTTAATAAATATTTATTAAATATAGCATCTTTGTTTACGAGTATAATGTTATATAATTTGGTTTGATTTTTTATTATTGTTTCTCATTCTTCCTTATTTTTTTTTCAAATTTATCATAAATACAGACTTATATAATTAAAATTAATAAATAAATAAATTAATGCACATTAATATTTAGACTAATTAAAAATCTTTAAATAATTGTAAATCACTTTGGTCTACTTCTCGGGCGGGTTTCCAATCACTTTCGGGATAATCATCGAAATTGCTGGTATCACCATCACATTGTACATCTGGAATAATGGGTGGCTGTGGACGAAATATAAAAAAATGGAAAATAACGTATTAACAAACATTTAATAAATAAAGAATTGTAGCATTATTAACAAAAAAATAAATGACCACATAACCAAACACCGAAAGATGACAAACATCTGATCAGAAGGCAATATTACTACTGAAGGATGTGACAGAATTTAGACTTAATATGTTAACATTAACTGCATTACCATAACACTGACAGTGAAAAAAGGAAATGAAGTAACAAGAGTAATAAATAATAACCAGGGAACCGATCTACATTTATAAAAAAATAAAAAAATTGATGACCGAACGGGAATAGGCTTCTATGGACTAAGCTGAAATATAAAAATATATAATTACATTCGTCCCCAAAATCACAATACTATTACAACTAGAGAGATTTGATAACAAAACTCCAATTCGTATTTTTACGAACAGACAAATGGTTATTAAAACCCTAAAAAAAATGACAGTGTTAAATCTAGGAACGTTTTGCAACGTAAGAATGTGATAAATTTTGAATAACTTAAGTTTATATACATAACAGAGAACAGAAAGAGACCATTCACATTTGCTAACCATTCGCAAATTCATTGCTTTTGCATTGTTTTTACTCCACAATAAGAAAAATGTGCGTTGCTGTTTGTTTACTCATTCCTTATTACTATTTGATATTTTACATTCCCTTTTTGTTATGCTATATATCAAGCAACGAAATAATTCAATGCCACATGAAAAAACTAAAAACATTCACACCATTCGTCCAGTATTCGGTGCTTTCAGTGAATGAAAACATAAAGAAAGAGCAAAAACAATACAAAACCTAATAAGAAAATAAATATTTTTTGGTTGTTGCTTTATGTGCGATTTGTTGACAGAAAACTAGTAAAGTTTGATATTTTTTGTTAATATGTACAACTTATACAATCAGCATTGAAACCATTCATACCAATCGTTAAGTATTCGTTGCTTTTGGGAGCATACGTTTACATTTGTACAAGACATGCAATGCAAGCATCATTTTTCGTTACACTCCGTTTTGTGAATAATGACATGCATTGCTTTACGGAATTTATTTATGTTGTCAACATGAGGTTCGTTTTTTGTGATTGTATTCAAAATCTAAAATTAACCAATCAATCCGTTCTCTGATACATACATCACAGTATTACACCATAACTCTAGAAAATGTCATAACCTAACAAAGTTTAAGAATGAAATTAATTAACGCCGGCAGAACGACCGATATTCTATGGGGTTACCCAAACCAAGGGAATAGAAAAGATATTTTGAATCTATGTAGACCAACATTTAGAAGACTAGTTAATGAATTAATTTGGGAGAATTCATTTGGTGATGTGAAGAACATCATATTAAATATCTTTAAGTTTTTTAACCTAGTTGACTTTTACATTTATAAGCTTTTGAAAATGGAGAATAACACATTGCTGAGAGCGCTTATACCAGAACGCCCTACTTAATCTAATGTAACATAACCTGACGAAATAATCATTTTTTTTGGGGGGGGGGGGGGGGGAATAGGTGTGAGAAAGTTTTTTTTTTAAATGAGTGACATGTTACAAAATCTGTAGAGAAACTAAAAATTTACTAAAAAAAATGCAGCAAGCAATTTTTTGAGCGATTAAAATAAAAACCAATAAAAATATTGTAAATTAATGTCGCTACATTAAAATGAAATTAATTGACCGTTGAAAATGTTTATAATAACCGTATCTAGAGACATGAAATGACTCTGTGTCATCTAAGTATAATTTATTTCTTGTTTATAAGGAATTTTAAATACCCTACAATAAAGTTTGATTAAATTTTTTTTAATATTAATAATTTTTGTCAATTGTAAAATCTAAGCAAACTAACAATTTCTTACGATTTATTTTCGAGTGTTATTTAGTTATGCCAAATATGCCATGATAAAAATTGAGAAATTTAAGTTGTCTGATTAAAGGTCTTTCGTTTTCTGTTGTTCAGAATACACATCGCTCTAAATTGAATACAAAGTTGACAGAGTCTTAAATAATAGTTGCAATATTTTAAATAAACAAATAAAATAATAATAACAAAAATACAATAAAAATTGTATACAATAATATGAATATGTTTTTATGTGCAAAAGTAGAAGGATCATTAAATATTTTCTAAAATAATGTTACATCTGCCAAATAAATATGTGAAATAGCCGCCCATAAATTTCAGTATATTTTCTTTTTCTTTTAATACATATAATTACATATGTATATGTATTATATTTGTGTTGTAAGTTGAAACATGTGTAATGTAAATACAATAAACATTTTGAATGTAAACAAATGCAAATATATGTATGTATGTATAAATAAGATCTTTAAATATTTCGTTAATAGGCAAATCTGATAACGCGATCGAAACAATTTGTTCCCTCAAATACATTATAAATAAAAACTAATTTGCAAATATGGATCGGTGGATTAATGGATGGATGGATGGATGGATGGTGTCTGTGTAAGCACATATACATACATATGTTTAGGTATTTATATATAAATGAATACATTTAGAATAATTATTTGATTAATTGCACCAAATGTTAAAGATCCCATTATACGAATAATAAAAATAGCATCAAACAATAACTCAAACAAACAAGCGCTGATGTATTTTTGAAATGCAAATGTTGCTGTCGATGATTGTGATACAGGTTACAGTCCGTTGCATCCGCAAACAGATTTTACATTAAGTTGTTTATTAACGTATTTCTATCCCGATCTCTAAGTCGTTAACGAATTAAATTGTTTTCAAATAATTTATGATCATAATTAAAATGTGAATTTGTTTATAATTCTGTGCACACATTAGCAAACTTTCATAAATATAATATGTAGCAATTTTGTTCCTGTACTTGGCGAATAATTTCAAAATACATACTCGTACATATGTACAATGTACATATATTAAAATTCTATATTTTTACCTCATTTCATATTTTTATTTTGTTTTCCTAAATACACACAGCAAATTTGTTCTATATTCTGCACGTACCTAACAACAAAACATTATTTTGCCAAACAGAAAAAACAGAAAAAAATAGCGTAGGCAGTTTCACGTCTGAACCCAAAAATACTGAGAAAAAAATAAATTTTATAATATAATAACAATTTACTAAACTAAAACAATGAAAACACGTTTCACAACTAGAAGAAAAAAATTGCAAAATAACAATTTCCCCGGCATAAAATTAGAAATAATTTATTACTGGGTTTTAATCATGTTTTAAACAAATTCATTACTTTTTAATGACTTATAAACAGTCGTAGAGAAATGTTTTTTTAAATTATTGGCAAACAAAATCTATTTCGTTCCACTTGGCGTTTTCAATTAGTATTTTTTTTTTGTTTTTCTAATACATTAATTCTATTTTTAAAAAATTTAATTTTTTTTTTGGTTTTTAACGTACCTTAAGCTTCTTGTTATAGACGTCATTCCAATTCAAATCTTTAAACCATCGGTGCCTTTTAACGTCATCGGCTCCATTCTGAAAATATATAGACAACACGAAAACATTGAAAACTTTTAAAAGTAATTTAATTTAAAGACAAAAACATCTTCTAGCAGCAATTATCGTTTTAAGAACATCTGGGTCTACATGTACAGATGATGTTTTAGAAGCCAAAAACATCAAATAGATTCATGTCATATTACTTTTTAAAGTAAACATTAGTTCTACACAAACGTAGAATATTATCATCAATTGCAAATTTAAAAATGTAGGAATATAATACATTTAAATAAATAAAAGCAAAAAAATAGCAAATTAAAATTAATATAATTATAATAATTTATAATTTAATTCAAACTTATGGATAATGTCTTAAACCTGATCAAGTTAATTTATTAGTTATAATTGAAAGAATCCCTCAATGTAAATAGGATATTTGGCCGGCTGAAATGCAGTCTATTTAATCATTAGTTGTTTAAGATCCCTTGTAAACATTGCCTGATTAATTTATAATTGTTGAAAAATAGATATAGATCTGGAACTATTTCATAGCCAGTAAATATTTTGAGCCGAAATTTAGCCTGACTTCATAAATGCAGTTTGAAATGCAACCTTGCAAATAAATTTATTTTCAAAGCAAAGCAATACTTTGTGGCAACACTTCTTTGTGAAGTAATAGAGTTGTGCCCGGTCGTTCATTTCAGTGACCGGCCATTTTCGTTCATTTATCCGAGACTGATTCGTTCATTCAATTCGTTCAATCGTTCACTTTGAACGAATCAATACAACCCTTATTGAATGTGATTTTCGTCTTGTCTTTTGCTAAACAGCAGCTGAACGAAATTGATCTGTACACTATTGAACGAAAACCGTTCACTTAAATGACCGGCTCATTCCGTTCAATGAACTGATCCCTTCATTTTAACCCGTTCGTTCATGAGCCACACAGTTCTATGAAGTAATGAAATTACATTTATGAAAGCGCAAACTTTTTTTCTTGTGTAATTTTTTTGCAAAATTTAATTGAATTTGCTATTTCTACCACAAATTAACTATTTATACACTCTTGATCCTTATGGCATTCTAAATCGATTGATCTACGACTGTCTGTCCAAAATATGTAACCAAAATCAGCAAAGTTTACAAAAATCCGTTTATAATTCTCCTAAACAGTTTGGTACTGAAAATCATCAGAATCGGTTTTGGCGAACCAAAGTTATAGGCCAAAATGTCCAACAACCTCCATTAACATACGATATTTTTAAACAGTTTTTTTGCTATTTTGTTTAAATATACTGCAGATAGTACCATGCAATTTTGTATCCGTTATTTCTACGATGGAAGAATAAACTGCGAAAAAATAGTAAGAATCGGTCCATGATTTTTCATAGCCTCCATACAAATTTCTTCCCGAAATATGGCTCAATGTTACATAAATGCTTATAAAATTTGCAATATCAATACGACATTCAGCACAAATAAGTTGCATACGACAATAAATCACAAAACAAAAATTTGATTAGTATGGTCCATGTTTGACCATTGCTCCAATACAAAGTCCACTTTTGAAAATCACTTAAGTACGTGTAAATATGTTATACATATGTATATATTATAAAACTGTTATAAACAACGGTACCGATCCAAAATGTTTCACAGATCTCATGTATATATATTTATGTCAAAATTAAACTGTTGGATTTTGTCAATTTATGTCAATATTTGGCCACATCCGAAAATTACTTAAGTACTCATATCTCGCTTAAATAATCCGTTATTTCATGAAATTCGATATATTATTTCCCCATATATACTGTACTGAATTTTATGGAAATTGTTCATAGCATATACCAATATGTAATTTTAATCCAGAAATCATACTAATAAAAACAAGTAAGAAAGTATAGTCGGTCAAGCCCGACCATATAACCCAGTATTAGTATATATATATATATATATATATATATTAGTGTATATAGTTTTTCAGAAATGGGCGTTATATGGGAGATATAACTTATTGTGGACCGATCATCCAAAAATTTACAGTCATGATGTCTGTGATTATAAAAATTATATGTGTTAAAGTTTATCTCGTTTACATGGACAGCCAGCCAGCCAGACGGACGGACATCGTTAAATCGACTCAGAAACTGAGTCGATTGGTATACTTTAAGGTGAGAGTTGGACTAATATTTCTGGTCGTTACAAACATCAGCACAATACCAATATACCCTCCCCACTATGGTGGTGTAGGGTATAATTATTTAACAAATTAATATTTGACACAAATTAAATTATATTTAATCATTCTTTTGCTTCTTACCGTAAATGTTATTTTCATAATCACCTCTGTCGTGAATAAAAATTCCACATGAAATTTGTTTCCTTTTCACATTTTTCCTATTAAAATTCAATGTTAAAAAAATAAAAGGGAACAAATTTCATGTGGAATTTTTATTCACGATAGGGGTGATTATAACTGTGTACCTATTCGAATTGGTTTGAAGTGTAAAATTCTAAATGCTTAATTACCAGTTATGAACACATATTTATAAACGAGTGTATTCACTCGCTCTTGGTTTATAATATAAACTTTATATTTAAGCGCAAACCAGTAAATTGCATGCTCTTATTTTGCATTACTAATTAAATTCGAATGTAATTACTTGCTCTCAATTTGTAATGTAAAAATTGTTAAGTAGTAATCCACTCATTGTTTAACGGCATTTCTTTAAAGAGATTTTAATATTTTTGGACATTTAAATACCTCAATAATATATATATATATATATGTACATATATATTAAAATCAATTCCAATTAATGTACACATAACATTTTTAAACCTAGCGGTTTCACTTCCTAAAAAACCTTCAAGTAAATAAGAACAAATTTTAGTGTTTTATTTTAAAAATAACTAAATATTTGAAAAGTAATTAAACTATTCGTTTGACCTTCAATCTTTTTTTTTTTGACTAATTACTTAACAGGCAAAATTGAAATATGTTGGAAATCAATTAGCTATTTAAACGATAAATGATCTATGGCATAAAAGAATATTCCAAAAATATTCTAAAAAAATATTTTTTTTTTCTATATTAATAAGCTTCTAAAATAATTTTAAATATTTCACCTAAAGATACGGAGAAGCGTCTACAATGTAATTATAGTATTTCCCAGATGGCCTTCCGAATTGAGTCTATTTTATTATCGATATAAAATTCCAAAACTCAAATTTTCAAAAGGACAACAGTTGAAGGTGAAAAACTTTAGAGCAATAGGGCCGATAAAAATCAGAGAAGGATCTCGCAATACCGCTTGGGACCATTAAAAGCAAACTCATTAGACACTATCTTCAGAAGGTTGACCTTCAGAATGTTAAGAGATAACACAGTGATACAAAATTGAAAGAAATAGAAAAACCTAGGACCCGATATTATTTTTCTTGTAGGGCTTGTCGAATAAAAGAAGATTTCAATAGTGAAATATGCCGGACACCTCCAAAATCCGATGTTACGATTAAAAAACCAAGAAAATTTTGTTATAGCAAATTGTGTTATGACAATAATACCCAAATTTCTCAAATTTTCTTAGATAATATATATATCATTCGAAAGATCTCAGTTTCTTCTTTCCAAATCTAGAAAGAAATTGAAAATCGGATCATTATCAACAAAATTACAGACTTATAGTGCGCAAAGGTACAAACACCGGTTTTTTTAACCGTAAAACCGGATTTTGGAGGTGTCCGGCATATTTCACTATTGGAATCTTCTTTTACTCGACAAGCCCTACAAGAAAAATAATACCGGGTCCCAGGTTTTTTGGACTGTCGCAACGTGTAATTATACAAAGCATAAAACGGGAAACGTAGTACTCAACTCCTGAATAGAAAACGGAAGGATATTTCGAGGTCATTAACAGTGTTAACTGGTCACTGGGATTTGCACAATTTCACAATTCAGCTCCTCTGTGAAAGCTTAGCTCTTCACCTATTTGGATATAAATTTGTCAATGTGCATATACGAAATCTGCGACATTGGGATTAGATTATGCAATATAATTAGTTAGATACCTGTACGCAACAGTGATTCTTACGATAATAGATTTTACTTGAATGTATGTATGCAGCGAGCAAGACATAAACCAACCAACCAAATTTTCAGTTCCACTATGGAAATATTCAAGTTTTTTGTGAACCAAAAATATTAATTTTTTAATAGTAGAAACAAAAATAGAATTTACATGTTAAGAAATTTTAAAAGTATTAAATGATTTTTTAAAGCACAAATTCATGAAGTATTAAGTACGATAAAATAATAAAAAGTGGTTTAATTATTTTGAATTTGTATTTTTACTCGTATGTCATCTACTGTAATTTCGATACACAATTTGTATGTAACACTTCAAAACACAATTCTTCTTCTGGTTGCCACACAAATCAAATAATGATTTTGCAAAAATAGAATAAAATTAATATAAACCTAAAACCATTCGTCTTGTTATTTTTTTCTTTCTTGTATAATATTTAAATTTGCATTAAAAATTTTAATAGCAATTAAGAATTTTTGTTATTTTGTGTTTTTTTTTTTGCCATTAATTTCAAAGACATGAAATAAGTCTTGTATGGCCTGTATTTATATGAGCAATAAGGCAAACAAAAGAAAGAGGAAAGCTTCTTCAATTATAGTAACGTTTGTTTGTGTCTATTTGGCGTTGATATTTCATATTTTATTTTATTTAAATTTCATGTATGTTTTCTGGGGCTGTTTATTTTCTTTGCAAAACCGCCATTTAAATGAGAAACTATTTGATTAGAACATTTTGCGATTGCACACGTTCTTTAATCATGTTTACACCCATTTCTAGACTCTGTCTGCTGTGAACATATTTCAAATTCGAAATTTTAGTAAAGATTTACTACATTTTTAACAATTTTACTTGTTTACATAGTTTGTACTTTTGCTGCCATTTACGAATTTATTCCAAATATGAGTGAATTGTTATTAGAAATTTAATTATATTTAAAAATGATTTAATGTTAATAATTTGATAATGTCATACAATGTTTTGCCATTTCTTTTATGTTTAACTAAGATTTATGATAATCAGACATATTTTAGGTGTTTGTCATCACAACATTCATATTTATTAATTTTAACTGCCTAAATATGATTTTTGTAAGCGAAACAAGTATTTTAGTCTGTGTAATAAAGACAATCAAATGATATTCGGAAATTTGGATTTAACTCTTCGATTTGATATTAATTGATGTTAAATTCGTTTACCCACCTTCATATTGCCCAACCGTTTTGTACGATCATTTGTTAATAGTTTCTTAACTAAGTCTTTGGCAATGGGATCCATATGGCGGGGCCATTCAATTTTGCCACCTAAGATCTTTTCATAAATACCAAAAGGATTTTCATCATAGAATGGAGGATAGCCAACAAGCATCTCATAAATGAGGATACCTAGAAAGAAACAAATAAAAATATTATTTTATTACGAGTCAACCGATTGTTTTAAAAATGAAATAAAATATTACCTAAAGCCCACCAGTCTACCGCTCTGTTGTGACCTTTGGATTGTATGATTTCAGGTGCTAAATACTCCGGTGTTCCACACAGAGTCCAGGTGCGATCTCTTAATTTTTTGGCAAACCCAAAATCTGTTATTTTTAAATGGCCATCACGATTAATTAATAAATTTTCAGGTTTTAAATCTCTGTACACGATCTGCAGAGAGTGTAAATATTCTAATGCCAAGACAATTTCAGCAGCATAGAAATTTGCTAAAATTAAGAGGAATTCCAAAGAAAATTGAATTATGACATTTTGTAATAGGCATATGATAGAACTTACATGTTGGCCTACAAAATCTACCAGCATTTCTTAAATATGTGAACAATTCACCACCACAGACATATTCAAAGATCATGTATAAACAACAATCATCTTTTGTGGACCATTCTCTGAAAAAAGATTGTTTTTCTATGAAATTATTACGTTTTATAGGTATGTATATATGTATGTATGTATTTTAAAGAATATAGCCTACCAATGTTTTATATTTTTCGACAATAAAATTAAATTGGGAGCAAAACAGTTTCCTAAATAATTATTTTATTTGTTAAGAAAAGAAATACCTTTAAACAAGAGTCTGTTATCAGCGAAAGGCATCATTTCCCGTTATCTACCCTGTTGCAAGTTATCAATTTGTCACTCCTCTTTGTTTTGTTAAGAGCTATAGAGCAACTTAAGGATCAGCCAAAATAGTTTCGCAAAATAAAAATAAAAGTGACAAATTAATACGAAATACATCATTAATTCATTTTTGGAATATTTCTTTATTAATTTAAATCAGCTTAAAAAAAATCAAAGAGAATTTTTTAGGTCATTCCTTTACTACAACTTTAATACTGGTACTTCAATAATGATTTGAGAATTTTTTGTAGGTCATTTCTCATCTAAACGTGCTTTAATACTGGTACTCTAATAATGATCTGAGACACTCTGTTCTAATGATTTTCTGATAACTTCTTAACTGTTGAACCAAATTTTGTGTCTTATATCGAAAATTTCATAAACATTACGATTATTTCTTGTTAAATGCGAAAATGAATTATTTAATGGCAACATTAAGAAACCTTTTATCTCTTCTGACTAGAAATGTATTCTTATATTTTATTATTATCTACGTATAAACGTAACTAAAAACTAAACAGTTTTATTAAATACTTACAAACTAATCACAAAGGGATGTCTAATTTCTCGCAATATGTTGCGTTCATTCTTCACATGTTCGACTTGTTTTAAGCGAATTACATCAGCCATCGCTAAGAGTTTCATGGCACAATATTTATCTGATATACGATCACGACACAGGCACACACGTCCAAATGTTCCAGTTCCTAAAAATACCCAAATGGAAAAACAAAACAAAAGTTTTAGCAAAAAAATTAAAAAAAAATAAATAATTTATTTTAAATATTAAATACTTTTAAATGAGTATTAGAATAAACAATTATAGAATACAGAATGTAAAGTCGAACATGGTTATAACGAACGACGTCTCTAACGAACACCACTCTTTGATGCTATGAATTGTAATCAAATTTTTATCTATGTTCTAGACCAATAAAAAAATATTTTCATAGTTCATTTGTATTAAATCTTATTCTAAAATTGTTCAGCCTAAAAGTGACATTGAAAATGTTAACAAAGTTATATTGAGAATGAGAAAGGTAGCTTAGATAAAGAAAAGCATTTCTTATTTTTATTTATTTCATAAATTTTAATTCGAAAAACAAGTATAATTCAAATTATTCGACTTTTCTGTCGAATTTTGTAGTATAGTCGTCCTTGACCAACAATACTTTCCTACGAATCTAGCGATAAACGTTTATAATGAGGTAAATTTATCGTACCCTTCGAGTTCGTTGCAACCGTGAGCTACTGTAAATATGCAAGCACAAGTACTCGTTAATCATCACGTAGATATTTCATTAAGGAATTTTAATTGGCATTTAATAGACAAATGGACGCATACTATTTATTTAAATCTGATAAACATTTGGTTTTGTGAAAATTGGACCAAAAAGCATTTTTCATTCAACAATAATTTTTTAAAATAAAAATTCTTAATGGAAAATTGTAATTTGATATTGAAATATTATTGTTAACATGGTCTAGAAATATTGATTGAAAAATAAAAAAACACTAATACAATATGCTGCATTTATTTAAAAAATTCCAATTTGTTGCACATAGTACATTATTTTGTACATTCCCTTATACATATATGTATTTACTATCATTGTCTTTATTTATTTATTTTCACTTTGTGGCAAGTTTATGCATTAATATGCATTAAAGTGGTTTTATTTAGTCATAGGAAAATTGAATTAATGTGTTCATGATTAGGTATGTAAAGGGTGTCCCAACTAGAACGCAATTTTTAAATTTTAAATAAAACACAGATATTTTTAATAAAATTTTTTATTCGAAGGTTTATACTATGTTCAGATATGAAACTTAATTGAGTCAATATTCTGTTAATTGACAATATTATTTTAAGTGTTCAGGCATACGTAAATTTCAGCTTGCTTAATAATCATTTGACAGTTGGAAAACAATACAAAAAATACTCTAAATGGTTGTCGTGTTTCTATGTAAATAAACTTACCTTCACATTGACTTTTCAATGATTTCTTTTGTTTTCTTTTGTTGACATTTGCCATTTTATACAATTTTGTTCACTAAACACAGTTCTGAACAGTGTTGCATTCGAAATCTTACTCAATATTATAACAATTTCGTACTTATTGCGCAATAATTAATTGAGATTTTATATGGAATATTGAGCTCAATAATGGCGTTAATTGCGATTAACGCAATTAAGGCGCATATGTGAACACGCTATTACTTCTAGTTAAACATAAAAATTTATTTGAAATTTATTTTTGTATACCTCTGCTATATGTTCTACATAGCTTTCCGTTGGAAAACATAAATGTAAAATCATATAGAAATATACAAAGAGACACTAGCAAAATGTAATAAAAAATTTTATAAAAAATTTTTACAATTAATACTCGCAAGAGGAAAAACTCTCATTGAGTAAAACACAGATATTTAAAAAAAATTGTAACAATTTATTATATCGTAAAGTAGACAGAATGAGATTATGTATGGAACAAGATATCGTGCAGATGGCCGCCGGGGCTTTGCTGGCACACACACGATCTTTTAATGAAATTTTCAATGATCTTTTAGCATAAATGCTGCGGTATTTCATTAATGCAGCGTCCCATTTCCTCTTTTAAAATCTAAAGGTGTTAAATCGCACGATCTAGGCGGCCAATTCTGGTCTCCAAAACGCGAAATAACACGACCGGAAAATTACTGATGCAGCAATTGAATTGTTTTTTAGCTGTATGTGGCATGTGGCGCCGTCTTGTTGAAACCACATGCCCTCCGCATTAATTTCTTCAATTCTAGGCAAGAAAAAACTGGTTATCATTTCACGATACTGATTGTTTGCGCTTGACCTGCCTCATTTTCATAAAAAAAGGTCCAATCGAGGATTTTCCTCACCCCAAATGCGTCAATTATGCCTATTGACGAAGCCATCAAGATGGAAATGGGCCTCGTCGCTGTCCATGGTCAGTTGTCTTCAATTCCTGAGTCAATTGAACTTTGTATGCATGAGGATGCAAATCTTTCGTCAAAATTCCCTGCATAGTGGATTTGGAGACACCAATTTGCTGAGCTCGGTGTCGAATTGAGGTGGATGGAGTTTGAGCGACATTATCACGTACAGCTGCTTTCGGTCGATCGACCTGGTCGAAGGCACGTTGTTGTCTTTACATCACTAACATACCCAGTTTCAGCAAATTTATCCATTAATCTCTTTACAGTTGACTCTTTTGGAGCATTATTGTGACCCCAAATTGATCGCAATTTGCGAACTGTAGCCTGCAAAACTTTCACCATTTTGGTAAAACAATTTCACAATGAGAGTGCGTTGTTCATTCGTGTAGCGCTCCATTTTTACTAACCTCGTACCTTCTACTAGCAAACAATGACACTTCTAAGGGCGCCAAATTTAAAGATTGCGTTCTAGTTGGGACACTCTTTATGTGCATATGTATTTTGTATGCACATTTGTATATTTTCTCAACCTTGAATTTTCCATTAGACTAATGGCTTCGATCGTGCTGACTATTATTTTTCAAGTGTGACGTGTATGTTGCAGTACTGAGATGTTGTCTGCATCTGCAATGGATTTTTGGCATGATCTGTGTGAAAAATCTTCGTACATTATTAATATTTTGGTTTGAAATTAATAAATCAAACAATCAGAGTTTGTAAAAGTACGACATGAAGGTAACAGATCTGGTTTATTTGTCCATATTTAAACACGTTTCAAATAGTTTTTTTGGCATTTATTTAACTTTTTACATACATACATATATGTCTACAAATATTGGCGTGTATTTATTTTAAATGCTTACTAAATGTTTATTAGTGGTCATTTATGAAATGAACTATTAAAATTAAATTAATTATAGAATTATTTTGCAATAACATTTCATTTAACAAGTTCAGTTCAATATACTTTAATATGTTTATAACGAACGTTTGACGTAAAATGCAAAAAACCTTAAAACAGAATTAGTTTTCCATTTGTGTTTGTTTTATAAAAGGAAAAGTTCAATGAACTTTTTTATAGTTTAAATAATACATGAAATTTAAACATATTTCCAAAATAAAATTAAAGAAATTCAATTCCAGATGTTACGATTTATAAACATTTCAAGTCTATTTTTTATAAATTGTCAAACATAAAACTGATAAAGCTGTATAAATGTCCACAGATAAACGAATTACAAGTAGAAACTGTATTCCCTTGTAGATATATTTGGATTTTATTTAAAATAAATATTTGGAAAAATCAGCACATTTAAATTAATTGTATCAAAGAGATACTACACCCCCTAAAAAAAATTAAATAATTAATTTAAAGCTTTGTGGGTATATTTACATTAATGCCTTTACTTTTAATAATTGTTTACGTATTAAATTTGAACGCATTTAAATATTCAAATCAAAATATTGACAGGGTCAAAATTATCTTTAACAATATTCATTAGAACATGACATAAACCTTCAACTAGTTATTATTTGGCAACTGTCCATTTATTAATTGTCTTTTATTTGCTTGTCTTTTAGTTTGCCTTACTGTACTTTGAGATAAATAAATATTTTATACATATGTATGTAAATATGTATTTTAAGTATATTTAAGAAAAATCTAAAGTCAACGCAATTTCTATATAAAAAATATTTATTTTAAATGTAAATAAACACTGTTTCAACAAATATATGTATGTGCACAAAAAACTATACACTGTGTACACATTAGGATGGCCCTAATTTTTAAGTTTTTGGTTTTTCGATGCTCTCGAAATAGTTTGTTGTCATCTTCAAACTAAATAAGGAAAATTCTAGCGCAATCGATTACTTTGAGTTATCTACATTCCGATCGATTTGGTTTATTGCCAAAAATATTAAATCTCGTTTTTTAACTTAAATATGGTAACGTTCTGTAATTCAAAACAAAAAACATATGATTTTTGTCATAAAAAGTTTAACAAAAGCGAACATAAAGAGCGCTAACAAAGAAATTTTAAATAAAAGTAAACAAAAATGCTCGGAATTTTAATCGTTACTGTTTTAAATGAACAAAGACATCAAAACACAATTGAAAAGCTACGAAGAGGAAATTTAAGGGTTGTTGCTGACACCAACTTTGAACTTTTTAACATATTATTTAAATATGACTGAGATAATTAAAAAAAAAAAACAATGAAATAATAAAATTAATTATTTAATTATAAATTAGTAAGTAGTATGAGTTTTTTTTCAATATAAAATCATAAAAAATAACAATTCCACTTTAGCAATCAAAAGTGGAAAAAATCGTTTTTCGTTATCTAAAGACTCAATTCACGGAATCAAAACCAGTTGCGATCGGAATTGAGATCTGTGACATGACTGATTATTTAAATTTTTGTGTTTTGTGTATATTTGAAAAAAATAAAATGTAAAAAAAATCCAATCAATAATTTTTATTTTATTTAATATGAAGAAACACTCTGAAATACATTTTAGAAAAGAGGCTACGAAATGTATTTCAAGAAATAACTCTTGCATGTTTGTAACCAATAATAAAATTTTCTAGAAATCCGCCATAATAGTTAACAATGTATTTGGTTTAAAAATTTTTTAAATGTGAAATGTTTTTATTTTGTTGTCTTACTAAGGACATACGAGTATGTTTTTTTTTTTTTTTTTTTTTAAATTCAATTTTAATTAATTCAGTTTTTAACTTAATAATTAACAAACACAAACTGCGAAGCTTTTTTTGGCTTGTCTGCAGAAAACACCCAGAGTCTTTGGCGGGAATCGAACCCGCAACCCTCTGACTGATAGTTCGGCACATTATCGCCTAGTCCATCGGGCACTCATCATGTATGTACAATGTAAATACAAAAAGTATTTTTAATTGCAATTCGTTCTATTGTATTTGACAAAAGATTTATCCTTGATGACACTTGCAAACATCTTTTTTCAGGCAACACAAAAGGACCAACGAATGGACCTAAGTGAGCTGTACTAAATATGGCTGCCTGCTGACCTAACCTAACCGTAGATAGTCTGAACTGGAGAATTTTACTAGACAACAAATTAAACTTTTTCTCGCGCATTACCATGACGATAAATAAAGCTAGAGAAGATGATCCCCATGTCACAAAACAACTTCACACTTCCTTAGTAAGACCTATATTGGAATATGGCTATATTATCTGGGATCCTTATTATAATATTCATATTCAGCGTATAAAGTCTGTACAAAAATAATTTTTACTCTTTTGTCTACGTGATTTACTTTGGAATCCTGATATACTCCTTCCATCATACATTGATAGACTAAAATTAATAAAATTAGCAACTCCATATATGAGAAGAACTATGATTAATGTAATATTTATGATCAATAAATATTATAAAAGACAGAATCATAAATAATGTTACTTTTAATGTTCCTTAACGATTTTTACGCCATTTCAAGCCACTGTATGTTAAACATGTTCGAACTAATTATGACCAAGCTGGCCCATTAAGAAGATTATTTTGTTAATTTAACAATATATGTATATGAAATAATTGATTTTTCTCTTACAGCAGATGTAAGTAAACATAAAATAAGTAGTTTATTAAATAAATAATCTTTTATACTATTTGTTAATAAATTGTTTATTATTCATATACTCTTTAAAAAGTCTGTAAGGATTTAATCCCTTAACTTCATAAATAATTAGCACTCACGCAGTATTTTATTAGGACTTAAAGAAGAGTCTCGCCAATGCATTTAATATAATTCAATAAATTGTTTCTTTAATTTTGGTTTCCCTTTTAAAGAAAACAGTTATTCTGTAGAAGTTTAATTTTCCTGAAATTATCATTTATGAAAAGCTTTGGTGTCATTTTTAAGTCTGATCTCCGATGATCCAATGCTTCATAAAAACTTTTTGCAGTCCAGTAACATCAGTTAGTGCTTGGATAGTAGTAGTATTTAATATCATTCGAAAGCATATTAGCTGAACCTGTATTATGGCAATTATTGTTATTAAAGTGATGTAACAAACACTTCAATTGCCACACCCTGTATTTATTAAAGTATGATTGTATTTATGTTAAATAATGAATCTGTCTTTCGGTCTGCCTCTCTTTAATTGTACGAGTATGTGTCTGTTGATTAGTCTCGCCGCTTTGAATTTTTTTTTTTGAATTTTCATTTAACAGGTTTTTCTTTTTTCATGTTTAACAATGTTGTCTGTGGTTTATTATACATATGAAGTTGTGTTTTAATGTTGTTCGTGACGACAACAAAACGACCATGACAATTACTTTTAGACTTTTCTCCATTCGAAAGAAATAATAAAAAAAAACAACTAAAGTTGTTTGCCAAATCAATTGTCTGGAAAACTGGCTGACTACGTAGTTTTATGGTTGGTTGACTGTCTGGTAGATGATTGACTATTCGCTAGATTTAATGATTGAATTTTATGATCATCGACTTTAATACAAACACCACTTTACGCAATAACTTTCTCTAAATCCTTTTAACACTATTGTTATTTAAAATTTGTATTTATTGTTATTTACAGAATTATTGTTTGTGCAAATTGATTATGTAAATGTGATAGATTACAGCGAAATAATTTCTAGAGACAACATTTATTAAATGTACTTTAATAGCCAGCAATCAATTTGGTTGTTTCATAGAATTAGTATGATTACAATTAATTATTTTAACCGCCTTTTACTCAATGAAAAAGGATGAAACTTTGCAGTCATACATACTCCCGATGGCAATACACGAATACATGGGCGTAGACAGGATGAAATCTAGGGGGAGAGGGTGCAAAATATTTGTTTGGAAAAATGCTTTTCTGACTGCCTTCTACTCAATGCAAATGGATAAAACTTTGCAGGCATTCACCAGGATAAAATCCGTTACAAGATTTGATTTTCCGAAGTGAAGCTAAATAAAAGCATTTAAAAACAACGATTTTTGGCTGTTTTTAACGGGTTCCGATCGCAAAAAAAATAAATCTAAACCGTGCAATATTAACGTATTGGAAGAGATGGAGAGACTGCGAAATTTATCATAACATTAAATACTAATCCACAAGTGTAAAGTTTTATTATATGAATATAAATTTTTTATTATGTATGTATATGAATATAAAATACAAAACATGTAAAAAAATGTACTTATTTGATTCGCGTGCTGTGTGGCACCGTATTGTCAGCCAAGTTCAGCTCTTTTATTTTGGGTAAAAAGAAATGTAATCATCGTAATTAATAATTTTCTTATAAATTAAAGCTATTCGTTACTAAAAAGTAAAAAACAAATAAAAAAATATTTTTTAAGAAACACTTTTCTTTACCTTAATATATTGATCAGTTGTGAACACATAATAAATATGAATACTAAAAAAATCGACTAAAAGTCAAAAATAAGAACATTTCAAACAACATAAACTTTTAAATCAAAATGGAAAAAATCTCACACATCCCTTAAAGAAAAGCGTGGGGCGCATATACCAACCTGAACTTAAAAAAACATGACTGCCGTGAGTACATTTTAATATTTCAGACCGAAAGAAATACAACCGATCATGTTTAAAGCTACGAATTTTCAATAATTGAGCATTTTGTTTAATAACAACGCGCCCCACGCTTTTCTTTAAGGGATACGAAGTTCAAAAATAATCAACGTATACTTATAATCACCGGACCGCATCTTATGACAATTGGTCCATATTTGACCATATTTTGAATGCACATAAATCTCGTGTAAACATTATCAGGTTGAAATGCGATACAAATATATAATTTACATATATATAAATCATAGTAACCAACTTAATGGTGGTTGGGAGAGGGATATTGGCACCATACATAGTTATTGCTAATGCTAACTTAAGTTTCCAAAAATAAAAAAAAAGGATTAATCTGGCAAAATGTTTTGGGTCAAAAAATATGAAAAATATTCTGTTTCTAATAACATTTAAATTCCATTTAGCAATGTGACAAATATTTTATAAAACTCACCAATGGTGGTGGTTAAATGAGACTCGGCACCAAAAGAATATAATATTCTTACTTATTATTCATATACCAAATTGATGAGACAAAAATTATTAAAATTTCGATTATGTACTTATAAGCTATTACGATTTCATATGTCAGATTATCTATTATTAAGAAAATTATATCTGCATATTAGTACCCGTAGTATGTGCAATTAAATTATTATGTTAACTTGAAAATTGTTTAATTGTCATTGGAAATTATTACCGATAATTGTGAGTAAAAATGATCGATACCAATTAATTGTAATGCATTTATTTATAAGCAAATCTCAACTTGCAATTAAAACAATCAAGGTCAAAGTGATTCAAAGTAAAAAAAAACACTGATCAATTATTCAAAGTAAATGCTCAAATCTTAAAGAATCACATGTATTTATCTAAACCGATACAAGTACAATATAGCAAATTAGAATAAAATCCTATAAAGAAAAATTTATAGCTAAACATTATAACACTAGAACAATAAATCGGGTCAAGAACCATTTTAAGTGTTTTAATCATCAACCATCTTAATGTGCATTAAAACACAATTATATAGACAACAACAAAAAACGTACAATAAAAAAAAACTGAGTTTAATGTCTGGTCCAATTTTCGATACTCTTTATTTGCGTACAATAAATATTTATTGGAAAATGACACTGCAGCAGTCTCAGCGTTAAAGCGGCAGCATCAATTATTTTTTGTTTTTCGTGTGTGATTTTTTTTTTATTAAATTTGCTCTGGGAAAAAATAATAAATTTTCATTGCTTATATAAACGAGTATTTACTGTTTGTGGCCATTTGTTATATTGCGTTATAAATATAAAATTTGTATGTAGCTATGTATATTGTTTAAAAAAAAACATTTCTTTAACTGGAAAATATCTCGAATATGTCAAACAAAATATGCATATGGTTTATTAACTGAATGTTATAAATAAACTACGAGTGAGTATACGAATAAAAAGTTTTGAGCATAAATATATTTCAATATGAATTGTTTATTTTATCATTCAATCAATTATACGTTTAGTCAGCTTGTCAATCAGCACGAGGTTTTATAATATTTATTGTATTAGTTTGGTTCTAGACATATACATATGCATGTCTATTATACAGTTTTTGTTTGGATGCTAAACGTGTAATGCGTATAATCTATTAGATACAAATTCTAATCTGGATATTCTCTATGCCCATGATAATATCCAGAATTATTGAAACTGTTGATATGTACCTCAGTCTTCTTTTCTGGCTTAACCCATATTTGAATTTTTTAATAAAATATTTAATTTATAAAAAAAAAAATTAATTTTTGATATTTCTTTAGTAGGCTTGAGTTCATTAAATTTAATTTTCATTAAATTATTTTTACGGAATTTTGATAATTTTTCTTGACTGGGATTCGAACATGGGTTGTTGGTTGAATTTACATATGTCTCGAGAAACACCACTTTTTCTCATCAGATTTCTTTTTCGTTCTGACCCCTTGCACCACTACGGTGCCTGCTAGCCAACAGACAAACATCAATACTTTAACCAGTGACTGGTTTTTTCTGTAATTATCATTTTTATTAATTTATATATATAGTTGTTTTTCCTTTTCTTCAGTTTTTTCTTTCGTATTCATGTCAAGACTTCGTCCCGAAAAATGTTGTATAGATATTTAATAAAGCAACCAATATTTTTATTAATGGAAAATTTAAAAATTTGGCGATATCTCAAAAACTGTTCTACTTTAGTAATTTTAGACTTCATTTTTGGATTCAGCGCGCGATTTTACATGAAAAACGAATGTCAAATCTCGTAGATCGCAAAATGTTTCCAAATTTGTTGCCTAGTGTAATAAATGTTACTTATTTTTCTAATTTTTGTTAATGAGTTATATTTTGCTCAAGTTACTAAAACTTGTAAAATATATAATATAACAATTTGTTTAATCAATACCAGGTGATTACTTTATATTGACGCTCACAGTATATGTAAATTAGGGGGTGGACCAAAAACATCGATGTTTTAAAAACACTCGATGTATTGTGTAGAAACATCGATATAATCCAAAGTTCTTTTTTGCTCCTAAACAATCGGAAAACATCGATGTTTTCTTTCGATGCATCGAAATGACAAATGTATATTGGTATATAAACGTGTATACATATCTAACATTTTAGACCCTCGATTCAAAAAAATGCACTTTATTGATGCAATAGCCGTTGTCAATGTTGTATCAAAGTTCAAGGAATTAATGAAAAATACTCTTTTGCAATATGAAAATATTGAATCTGACTCAGAAAAATCCGATAAAAGTGAGGATACTTTTTCATTATGGGCTAGCCATTTAAACTGGTTCATAGAATTTGGAAAAGCAACAAGACTGAAGATATATTGTCTGATGAACTTTCAGTTTAGTTTAGGACTCCTGTTGGAAGACTGAATCCGTTGGATATTTGGAAAGATTATAAATCACAGTTTCCCAAGCTTTACAAGATCGCTTTAAAATACCTTACAATGGTGGGAACATCAGTTCGGGTGGGAACATCGGACTAAACAAAGAAACAGATTGAGTGGTGAAAGACTTGGTAAACTTTTATTTCTAAACAGTATTGAAAAAAAGTATTGGGAGATGTAAAATAAATTTAAGATTTTTCGAAAATATAATAATAATAAATAATTAAAAAAAAAACAATCGATGTATAAAAAACATCGATGTATTTTTTGAAATATCGATGCAACATCGATGTATGTGATGCATTGCATCGAAAAAAAAACATCGATGTTTTTTTACAGTGTCCATCCCTAATGTAAATAAATACATGTCGGAGACCAGTAGTTTTTTTCCTGTATAAAAATTTACGAAAATTATTTGCACACAAATTATTCGAAAAATCTAGGACAAAAAATATATTATTTTTCAAATATCCGATAAATTATTATCGACTAACAAATACTAAAAATATATTTAATTATTTGCATAAAAATTATAATTATTAGTGTTCAATTGCATCAATATGTCTTGTAAGATATTATGTGCGTTCAAGTTGTTCTCAGAAGTGGTCCATAAATGAACAATTATAAACAACTATGGACCGATATTCGTTATTTCAGCCTGCATAACTTTCGTATATAGGAAACTAATAGGTGCTTAATTTTGTCAAGATAAGAAGATAATAACAAAATAATAAAGAAAATAAGAATAATAATGTGCTTGGTTTAGAGTTTTTTGGTGACATACTGTCTGGGTTGACTATTCTTCATACACTCAAAAAAATAATGAACTAGAAATTAGGAAATTTTACTTATTTTAAGGACGTAATGGTTGTCGTATGGCGCCAAAGACATTTTTTATTACAAGTCAGTAAAAAATTTCCTTAATATTGGGAAAAAAAATGTACTTAATATTAGTCCGAAATTCCTACTTTTATACAAAATTTTCCTAAATTATAGTAAATTTTAACTAGAATAGTGGAAAAATTATTTTTATACTAGTTCATAAATTATCTGAAACATTCCTTCATTTTAGTTAATATTTACAAGAATATAGTTCAGATAAATTTGAGAGAACAATAAAAATTAGGAAATTTTTCGTCTATTTTAGTTAAAAGATAAATATTTTTTACTTAAAATTATGACAACATGTACCAGTTCTGAGTAAAAATTTACTTCGATTTAATAAATATGTAACTAAAAACGAGTAAAAAAGTTATGAATTTAGGTTAATTTTTTCCCAAAATTGGATACAATATATGTAAAAAAGAGTACATTTAAGCCTTAAAACAAGGAAAAAATCTGCAAATAAGAACTGAAATTGAGTAAGCGCATCCACCCCAGTAGAAAAAAATTTACTAAAATTAACGGAAAAAATACTAAAACTGAGTAAATTATTCCCAGAAAATAGGAAGAGATGTACTGTAACTTATTAAATACATTTACTATAATAAAATAAAAAATATGTTACTAGCTAGTATATTTATTCCTTATTTTAAGGAATTTTTTCTAGCTTACTAGAATAAAAGTACTTAAATACAATTACATTTTTTCCAATTTAGGAGTAATATATTTACTTAATTTTAATATTATTTTCCTAGATACTAAATATTGCTTTATCTAGAAATAAACGTATACGAATAGGTTATTTAAAAGGTTTATTTATTATTAAAATATTTTACAATGTAAGAATAACAAAAAAAGTATTTAAAATTTAGATAAATATTTTTATTGAACTTTGAATTTGTTTGTATAAACATTTTTATTAACCAGAATTGCACTCAGATTCTTTAAATTTTGATAATAGTTCCAAGTTTTCTTTATCTTTAACATCGCGTTCTATGATTTTTAACTTCAGCGTACAAAATGTCTCCCATTTTATCTCAAGTAAATGTTCCTTTTCTGTATAAATGTTTGAAAAATCCGCCAATATCTATATATTTATACAACAAATGTTATTACTATATGTATTATGCTAAAATTATACAACTAACTAAATTGTTTCCAAAAGATTGTTTATATATAGGCAATTCTTTAAAAATTTGTTCCAAACCATTTTCAGAAGCTTTTATAAAATTTCTTCTAATGCGAAAAGTGTTGTCCCACTTTTCAAGGACATCTGACATTGGCTCTATGTTATTCATTAACCATTGTTTATCATTTAATATATCATCTTTGTTTGAAATTTAAATTATTTATATTTTGTAAGATACTTATGTATAAGAAGAGTTAAATATGTATACTTATGGATTCTGTCTAAACAAGGAAAACAATTTAAAAAAATGTACTTCAGAATTTTCTGCTACGTGATAAATTGTGAGAAAATTCAGAACCTTTTCATAGTTAAATTATGGTTCTTTTCAGAAGAACTACGTGGAAGGGACACTCTTTGTGACACACTGCATCTTTGGCTATGGAACACTGAAGGTCCTTAGTCTTCCTTATTATACTATTCCAAGGCAATCGTTACAAAAATACAAATAGCGCAACATATATTTGGAGTTACAAGTAATTAAATATTCATTGGAAAATATGAAATTTCAATACAGATGCACGTTTTGAATTTAAGGAAACAAACAATAATTACGTAAAAGCTCAAATTTAAAAATTGAAAACCTTGTTTTAGAGAAAATTGTTTAAGTATACATATTTTTAATGCTTGGTTTTCACTATGTCAGTTTTGTTGTCAAATTGTCCAAATTGTTGGTAATTTCATAACAATTTAGACAATTTGACAACAAAACTGACATAGTGAAAATCAAGCATAACACACATATGTATAAGGTAATGCTTTATGTACCTGCAGACTCCAGTTCTATATTTTCAAAGTTTTCATCAGACGACGTTGGCACCAGAGACCTGCAACAAGTATGAACGAGCCGACTTATTCACTAACGTTGAATTTTAAGAACAATACAAAAAAGTATGATTCAATTTTATGCTTATTCACTTTTTATGCACACACAGAAAATTCAGCAACGAGTATAAATCATTTCCAACACTTGGTTCGAACTGCAATGTTTGAAAACAAAAATTCTTGTTTATACACAGTTTGTTTTTTGCATGTCGGCTTTGTTGTGCATGATCTGATTGGAATTGAACTAAAAACACACGAGCCACTTATAAGTAAAAAGCGGCTGGCAGAAAAATATGAAAACATAAAAAATGTGCATTTACTACCTATTTAACATTATTTCGTCGAAAAGAAAACTTATTTGACAAAGCAATGATAAAATTTGTAATATGTACAGTTTGTCAAATATATCTTTGCACAGCAAAAAAAAATTAAAGAAAAAATGTAAATGAGCTGCTTCATACATTTAACGACACAGTCGAACATTCATGTTCGCACAAAACAACAAATGAATAAAACACATGTTCGGCTAACAACACGTTGGCTTTGATGTAAAACGAGCTTCATACATTTAACGACACAGTCAGAATATTCATGTTCGCAAAAAACAACCGGTGAATAAAACTGAGTGTTTGAAACGAACGGTTGCGTAAACGAGCGTTTTGTGCATTTGAACAAAAACGATTAAATCATAAAAATCAATGTGCATGATTAAGTATACCCGAAAATTTAGTACTCGTTGCAGGTCTCTGGTTGGCACATTTAAACACTAACAAATGAAGCAACAACAAATAATCAAAAACAATGTGCATGCACAAATATGCTTATAAATACAAAACCAATGTTACGAAACTTTTGTCAAAAAAAATTCTTAACAAGGCACTTACATAGTACATAAACTAACGTAATTAACTTTTCACTTTCCTTTTTATATTTTTGTTAATAATTGTATTTAAAACTTAATTATGTATGTACATATTATATTTTTAATTTTGCACTTTTATTTTATTTTAATCGTTAATACACAGTTTATATTTTTATATTTTAATCCACTGTTTTCAACTACAACTCGTTCAGAATAAAACTAAACCCAAAAGAAAACAAGTATGTGTGTTTTTTGTATAATTAAAACAGTTACTTTCAACATTCAAATGTTACGCCAGTGCTGTTTACCTAATGATATGTATTTAGTTTAGGTATTCGGTTCTACGTTTAAGTTCAAAATATATCAAAATTAAGTAAATAATTTTCTAAAATTTAGTAAATATTTACTTATAAAAAAGTTTTCAAAAACTATTTTATTTTTTTTTCAAGAAAACGACTTTATGTTCAATATTTTTGTAAGAAATTTTTACTTCAAATTAGTAAAATTTTTCATTATTTTTTAAATTATCTACATTATTTGTTTAGGAATTTAACTTACCTGTTTCAAGTAAATTTTTACTATATTTTTTCTACATTTTAAGTAATATTTAGTTAATTATGTTCTAAAATCAAGTACAATTGCACCAGTTACGATTTTCAATTATACAATTTTTTAAAATTTATCTGTGCTTTTTTTAAGGAAGACATTCCTAAATATCAGTTTGTTACTTTCTAAGAAGTAAGACATCTTTTATTCAATGGTAGGAAATAATATATTGATTTGCTTCTAAATTTATCTGAACTAGATTCTTGAAAGCATTTCTTAATAATTAGTAAGCAATAAACTCGAAGTAGAAGTTTAATAAACATGTATTAAAATGCAATATAAATTTCTCAGTATTTAGGAAAATTTGAACTAATATCAAAGAAAACCATTACCAAGTTTTAAGTATATTATAAATTATGAACTATTTTGGAGTAAACCATTTACTGAACTCAGTTTTTTGAACTAAAACCAAAATTACTTATTTTTATGATGTAATTCCCTTAAGTCTAGGAAAAATTTATTAATTTCTAGTAAATATTATTTTGCGGTTAATAATATTTTCCTACAATCAAGTAATTTATCTATAGAAAATAATAAACTAATATCAAGTATATGAACTATTTGCTTTTTTACTCAGATTAAGTAATTTTTATTACATTTTAATAAAATTTCCTTAATTTTAGTTAAATTTTACTCAAATTTAGGGAAACTTTTGAACTACTTTTAAAGAATTTTTTTTCATAAAATTTAGTACATGTCTTTTTTTTGAGTGTAGGATGCCACAACAACGTTTCAAAATCAATTTAGTTCTGTAAATAATGTTTTTCGAGCAACATATATGATTTCTTTCCCAAATATGATAATGTTCCCGGGTCAGCAGCTAATTTCGCTTTCTAGATATCACACCTCTAGATTCTTCCTTTGGGCTAATGTCAACGCTAATCTCAAGGCATGAAGTACCAAAGTATATGTCGGCCGAAAAAATCATGTTTCAGGAAAACCTTTATATGGAGGCTATGTAAAATAATGGGCTAATTTCAATACGGCTTATACTTTGACATTTCCCAAATTTTGTTAGAATTAGACGATCTTTTTACAATCATCATATATATAATCACATATTTTCCAGTCCCAGTTTATATACATATGTTTATATACATACATATGTATATATGGAAACAATATATTAATCACCAGTCACAGTAACGATGTTACATATGGCTTCCTGATGAATAAACGTTTATGTAGATATTATTCTCCCAATTTAACGCTATTCTTAGCAACTATTTATTCTTACTTCTGCAATTGGTTAAAGCAAATTAAATTAGCAGTTAAATTAAATAATGCACAATAAATACTAATACACTTTTTCTAAAATCTTTTAATTTAATTTTTTTTTAGTTTTTGTTATTCCTTAAATATTGAGTAAAATTCAATTTTTTATTGTGAAAACTATTAACTATTTGTTTATATGGTGGTAATAAATTTGTGATTATAGGGCCATAAACAGCAACATGAATTAGATAATTAGACGATTTTAATTGAGTTTGTTCATTTGTTATTGCCAGCTGACATACGTATGTATGTATGTGTATGCACGTAATTAGATGATGGCAGTAAGAATGATGAAATATGATGTTTGTAAAATGCGTTTTTAGGTCATACTTATTTTAATATTAATAATTTTCCATTGGAGCGAAAATGTTTTTCATTTTGTGCACCATGCTGAATAATGTTTGGTGATGATTCTGTTGATTTACATCCGTTGGTCAGGCCAGGCAGTACGTAAAAAAAGACAAACAGACAGCCACACATTCAGAAATGGGCAATTTGCCAAAAGTTGTTCTGTTAGTTAATAATTCGTATGCTGTTGTGTTCCTGTCGCTGATTTTTGAATATTTATTTTAATATATTTTTTAATATATTTTTTAATATGTATTTGGCATATGGCTTCTAAGAATTAAAATCTACATATGTATGTATGTATGTACATAAATACATGGATATGAATGTACATACTACATAAACGAATATTAATACATTGTTATTTATGTGTTTAGATCAGGAGTGCCCAAGCCCTATACTCGGTGCTCTTTTGTATTTATAAAAACTCTTAGGTATAGGCTGTGTGTTTTGTATACTCATTACCAAGAATGATAAAATAAAGATTACGCCATGCGCATGATTTCCCGTTATGTGACGTAGTATGGCCATTTTAAGGGTTACCAATAATGGTTCATGTGTTAGAATTAAAATTTCTTGCGAAAAATTTATGTTTTATGTGATAGTTGGCAACCTTGCAATTGAAGTCTCTGAGAGTTCTAAAATAAAATCTCTGTAAAAAAGAAAAACAAACAAAAACAAAACAACACAAAATATAAACATGAAGAGTGCAGTGAGCAAATTCAAGCAAAACATGAGTAAAAAAAACAAGTGAGAAAAAATTAGCCAATAGAAACACAGAATGTGTGACGTCACAGGGCCTAAATGCGCAGAACATTTTAAAATTTTACGCGCGTTGGCGTAATCTTTATTTTATCATTCTTGCTCATTACAGCACTCAGCACTAACAATACGAAATACACAAACAACTTTGCCTTATTTGTTTTTTGTTGTCGTACTTCACTCTATGCACGCAAGCGCAAAGCAACAACACTTTCGTATGCTCTACTGGTAAACATTGGTAACTGCGATCGTCAATGTAGATTTTGTTTTTGTTTAACGTATAATACCGTTTAAAGAAGTGTGTTTTTTCTTTGTATGTATTGGCTTTTACAACAAAAAATACTGAATAAAAATTAGTTTTTATTTAAATGTATTGGTATTTCCTCTTACATAAGCAACTTTTGGGCACTCCTGGTTTAGATATTTATTGTATACAATGAAATAAATACACGAATATGTACTGCATGTATTTTGGTCAGTTCAACAACAACCACAAAGCTAAAATATATATATATATATATTTTTTTGAAAACATATTGAGAAAAAAAAGAAATAAACTTAAAAAATAATCAAATGATTTAAACACAAAAACAAGCAACAGTCGAAGAAAGCAAATGTGATTTGTTGTGACAATAAAATAAACGCAAATCTTATTTGTCTATCAGATGTTTCACTATAGATTTTTACTAGTATAAAACAAAAACTGTTATATACATACTCACAATACACTTGTGAGTACGTATATAATGCAGATACAAAATGTATAGATTAATATACTACAAATTCGCACGATTGTGTATTATTCACTGGCTATAAAAAATAAATCAAATCAAACTAGACAAATGGACGACTTTATCCAAATATTTTGCTTTTTTATGTGAAAACAAACAAAAAATAAAAACGATAAACAATAATATTTATTTATTTTCAACTCACACAATTTCATACAATTTATATAAAACACGCGTTAGAACAAATTTTTTCTCGTAATTCATGTTAATAAAATGTCTGAATGCTTGCGAATGTTTGTGCGGGTGCATTTAAGTAATGAATTATTTCCTAAATTGTCATTAAAATTTTTATGTAGTTTAAATATTATTGAAAAAATTTAATAATCCCTTATATATAACTCTTTTAGAAAACTTAACTAGTACAATACAAATCAAAGTTAATCACCTTAATTCTATGAAAACTTATAGCTATATTATAGCTAGAATTGTCTTGAATTTATTCCTCGTGTATCGGAACCGGTTTGATTTTAACAGAGGTCAAGGAATTATTAACGGAAGTGTTTACCATATTTATAAAAAATTATTGATAAAATGTTGTTGCCACAATTGGACATGTTAATCCGTTCACTGATCATGGAACCATCACAAATGTATATCCAGTGAAGACTCAAACTCAAGTAGGCGGCCACTAATCGTAAGTTTTGACCAGTAACTGGAAATATCCACATACTGAATTTGACAGAAATAGTTATTGCTAATAGCTAGCTTACATATGTGTCCAAAAATGAACAGTAGAAAATGAGTAAATCTGCCAAGGTAAAAAAAATTCTAATATATAATATATAATAACTTAGGATTTTCATTTGCTCTTTGGAATCAGAAAAAGTTGTGAATACACATTAATTTCTAGAAACATATATCTGACAGAAATACTTTTCAGAATATCTCGGCGAAAATATCAACTAAATCGAATCGATATATATATCAGTTTTTTTTTTTTTTTTTTTTGTTATTTAGGAGTAATATGTATTTAAGAGCATCTTGTTGTTATTTGATTAATATGGAAAAGCATTGTTTTCACATAAAAAATATTGTGAATTGAACCTCTTGATAACAAAGCAATACAAAAATAAATTTAAAAGATTTTCTAAGAATAATTACAACATATTTTCTCCAGCTCATGCTACTTTTTTATTATATTTTACGTGGGGTTTCGATCCCTAATAGCTCCGGAAAATAAGGTGATTTTTCATTTCTTAATACCCATCGATTTTGATAATTCCTGTTCCTAATAATCACATATTTTCCAGTCCCAGTTTATATACATATGTTTATATACATATGTAGGTTAGGTTAGGTTGGGTAGGAAGGCTGGTGTGAGTCACCTCACACCCTCACCCAGAGACCAATATGGTCCATTGCGATGCCTTAGATTCTCTACCAAATGTCTGAGTAGTTTACATATGTCTGACTGGTATATATATATGTCTGACTCGTCTGATATTGCATAAATATATAAATAGATGCATATATAATATACAAAATTAGTAAAACTCTAAATTTGTCAAGCCCGACCATATAATACCATACACCCACTATATGTATAAAACAGTTTTTTCAGAAATGGGCGCTATATGGGAGATATATGACCAATCACACAAAAGTTTATTGTCATTACTTCCGTGAATATAAATATTATGTGTGTTATACTTTATCTCGATGTAAATACTCTTAAAAAAATTTATGGAAGTAAAAGTGAATTACGGAGGAGGTCTTATATTGGAGTTTGAACTAATTATAGACCAGCCATTATAAAATTAAGTGTCATCATTTCTGTATATATGAAATTTATTCTTGTTGAATTTTATATGGATACCAACATTTTTAAGAGATTTATTTTCGGAAGTGTGCCTTATATGGGAGTTACAACTAATTATGGATCGAAGATCACAAAATTGTAGCATATTATTTGTATACATATAAAATACATTTCTGTTTAATATTATTTGGATACTGACATTTTTAAAAGAGTTATGCTCTTTAAAGTGATTTTCGAAAGTGAGGCTTATTTGGGAGCTATGATTAATTATGGACCAATGTGATTTGGCTTCATTTACTACTCATTTGTGGTGAAATTTGTTTAGATACTTGCAATTCATACATTTGTAATTGTTAGACTCTTATTTCGGGCGGACATTTGTATGGGTGCCAGGTGAAATAATTGACATATTTCCACCAGTTTCAATCCCATCCTTTCTTAGGCCAAAAAATATCACGTACCAAATTTTATTGAAAAATCTTCAAAATTGCAACCTTTACTGTGCGCACAAGCTTTACATGGACAGCCAGCCAGCCAGTCAGCCACACGGACGGACGCACATCGTTAAATCGACTCAGGAAGTGATTCTGGGTCGATCGAAATACTTTAAGATAGGTGTTGGACCAATATTTATGGGCGTTACAAACATCAGTACAAATTCAATATACCCTCCCCATTATTGTGGTGTAGGGTATAATGAACTCTCTGTCAAACAGGATGAATTGAATTTTTTTTTTAATAATGACAATAAAGATTGATCACTATTTTAAATTTTGTTTACAATTTAAAAAAAAAAAAAATTCAAAAAAACAGAAACAACTTGTTTTCTCTGTTTATTTAAAATTAATAGGAATTTGAATAAATAAAATATTGCAAAATACGTTTGCAATTCACACAAAATCAGAAAACATAAGCAAAGACACGAAAATCTATAGGTACGAAAACAATAATAAATACAAAAAGAAAAAACAGCAGCAGTAAAAATATAAAAATTTCCCTCTGCAAAGAGTAAATATTGTGCCACAGTGCTGATATTCAGCCGGTTCGGACCGGTTCCCTCGAACCGGTTGTTAAAATTTTAAAAATTTTCCGTACCGGTTGTTGCATATTCACCCTTATCGTGAATAAAAATTCCACTTAAGTGGTACACATAAAAATGTCAACGAAAGTGGACAACAAACATAATAAAAATGTATTCAGGTTTTCGAGACGAAAACTGGCAGTAGAGGCCTCGCAAATTTATAGCATTTTCTGATAGGAGGATTAGTTTTGCGCCACCTTGTATGTATGTATATGGGGGATTTTATCTCAAGTGGGTCAACTTTTGAAATCATATAGCTAATGTTATAACTAATTACATATTGTATTTAGAAAATTTTGTCTGAAATGTTTTCGATAGCGTTTTCTTCAATCTTTGGAGAAAAAAATAAAACAATTTTTTTTTTGACTTTTGTTTTGCAAAATCAAAACTATTTTTTGTTAAAAACGTAACTTTTTTTTGATTAAACGAAAGTTTATATCATTTCCTTCAAGAGGCTTGTGCTCTGTTACTGGGATGCGACTTTAAAATTGTCGCTATTTTTATCAAAATTTGGCAAATATATAATTTTTTTAAGCGAACCGGTTGTTAAATATTTCGAATATCAATACTGTATACATACATATGTTGAATGTTAATAATATAAACAACAACATTGAAAACAACTTAAATACAAATAAAACACAAACACTACAGCATTTATTCAATATTAGTGAGAAACCCGAATAAAAACCAATATCAACCACAGAAATTGAATTGCTAAATTGAAAATAAAACTGTCATCGCTGACACAACCATCACGACGTCTCTTCCATGTAGAAAATAATAAACTTTTCCATTCATACTCGTATGTATAAAATCAAACAAGCACCAACATAGAAGATGTATAGATAGATAAATACGAACATAACGCAGATCTGTATCTCGGAAGTATTGATGTGTGTTTATTGTTAGTAAAAATATTGCAAAAGCCTGGGGTAAAAACACGTCAGTGGGGTGATCATTGCAAATATTCATTCATAATATAGGAATACATACACTGTTGTACATTTGTAAATGCGTACATATGTATATATGTACTTGGAAGTCTTCTACTAAATATCACTAGATTGGTACAAAGATAAATAAAGTTGGCTAAGATCAGTGTAAACAAATCAAGTTGGTGTGTTTAAATTATAGGCGTGCGTGTGACTTTGTTTTTCTTTAATCATTCTTGTACACAACTGAATTTGAAGTAAATTAAATTTTTTTTTTTTTTAATACATTTCTTTTATTTATTGAATCTTCAGAAATGAAATGACAATAAGTTTTCGAATCTTAATACTAAAAGAAAATAATAAGTCCAGCCAGTGCTAGACAAAATATTATGATACTACAAAAAATTTATATCCACTGATCCAGTCATCTGTTTTGCGCTTGAGTTAAAGCAAGGGTATCCCTCCTTCTCAACCGAACATGGCCACTAAATTTAAGGATGTCTCGTGCAAGTGGGTTTGGATGGTGTTCAAGTTTGCTGACATATTTTGAGGCGTATTTTGTAAGTTCGACTTTCACCAAAGGAATGCTTAGATCTTTGTGAATTCTAGAATTTTTAACGTACCATGGAGCTGCAGTAATTGTACGTAGAATCTTATTTTGACCCCTTTGAATTTTTTCAATGTTTGATGCTGAGGCAGAACCCCATAATTGAATTCCATAACACCAGTAAATTAAAATAAAAACAATAAATATAAAGAAAACAAAAACAACAGAAACAAATTCGAAGGTCATTATTATTTTATGAATTTACTAATGTACTCTATTCACCATTGAATTTTACATATACTCTACTCTACATTTTTTACGCAAAACTCATACGGAAGTAATTGCTAACTAAAATATTCTGTTTTTCCACGATAATTGGTTCCAGGAAACCTTGTGTATAAACCCATGTAAAAACAGAATGTATATTATTTATTAAAACACCCAATTACCAATTATTATTTAACCTAATTTTTAATTGTTGGACTTTTCTATTATATACATATGTAGGTAGGTATTCATGTGATTAAACTTGAAAATAAAGTTTAATATATTATTACATATTTTTTACAAAGCATTTTAAATTTGACTTCTTTAAAAATTTACAAAAAAAAAAATAAAAATTTTACAAAGGTTTATATGTTTAACTGCACATACATTTTAATATACATAACTTACATGTTAAATTTTGATAAAATTATTAGAGAACATTTTTTATTTGGCTTCAGTTCATTAATTTAATAATTCAAAGAATGCAATTGTAAAGTAATAATTGATATTGCTGATATTGTCAACCAACGGTAGACGCAGCAAAAGTAACAACAAATTTCTAGTAATACAAAAATTTGTAATAATAATAATAATAATAATAATAATAATAATAATAATAATAATAATAATAATAATAATAATAATAATAATAATAATAATAATAATAATAATAATAATAATAATAATAATAATAATAATAATAATAATAATAATAATAATAATAATAATAATAATAATAATAATAATAATAATAATAATAATAATAATAATAATAATAATAATAATAATAATAATAATAATAATAATAATAATAATAATAATAATAATAATAATAATAATAATAATAATAATAAAGAGGAATACACACACATTGTAAAACGTAAGTAAATTTCGTTCTAACTCATAACATGTAATAAGAAATATGTTTAATTCCCGAATTCTATTTCCCAATAAATGGTGAGTTAAATAGATAATGTTTACAAGTAGATCTTGGACAATAAATATTGCTGATGACGCCCTTGGCAGGGTAAAAAATGTATTCCAGTGTGCCATTTGTCTAGAAATATTACTTTATAATTATATTCTTTGAATTGTTGTTGTTAATTTAATGAACTCAAGCCAAATAAAAAAATGTCTCTAATAATAAATATAAAAAGTTCAACCATAGTATTCTCCAAAAATTTTGATAAAATTTAAAAAAATGTTTTGATTTAAATAGGCTATTAATTAGGGATACCAAACGGGACTGGTTTGCAAGTCCCGGGATTTGGGGATTTTATAAATGTAAAATCCAGGATTTTTGTTTCTTATTGAAACAAATTGCTATATTAATAATAAAATTGCTTTTAATTAAAATTAATTAATTAATTTAAAAAAAATTAATAATTTAAAAGCAATAGAGCTTCTTAAAAATATTAAGATGTCTAAAGTGTCATTCATCGAAGAATCTTGATTTAATTTATCGCCAGAAAAACATTGTTAACCTTTTTGCAAATGCAATGATGCACTACCATTTGTACAATATTGTGATTTGCGCTAAAACCTTTTTGATATCTCTTTGAGCATAAATAAAAGTGCAACGATAAAGGGCTTCAATTGTTACTTTACCGAATTTTAAATTACAACTATTTGTTTAGGTAAATCAAATCCTTCATCTGTTGAGCTTTTAAATCAATTAAAGCTTTTTTAATTCCAAAAAGTGTGTTCCATAGAGTTTGACGATCCAAAATTAATTTTAATTCTTTCAACTTTATTTTTTTGACATATGTACATACATATGTACCTACATTAGGGTGGCCCCAAAATAAAATTGCGTATGTTCCCGACTAATATGAAAATTTGATTATTTTTAAGACTACGTTTCTCAATTTGTTTGTCCTGGGGTCAATATTTGGTGAGCTGGATCAAAGGATAAAAATGTCCTTTTTAGAGGTTTTTTGATTTTTTTCACATTTTTTTCAAACGAACTATATGTAAATTTGGTATCATATGAAAGGTCTTTGAGAGGCGCATTCAATGGGTTATTAGAAATTAAAAAAAAACTTAAATTCAAAAATTTTTAAAATTTCAGACAAAATTTTAGTGTTTTTTTTATTTTTTCATAGAACTTACTTAAATAAATAGTTGAAACTTCTTGATTATAAACATCATGCAATTTAACCCAAATGGTTTTTTCCGTTTTTTTAAAATCTACCTATTTAAATTTTTATGAAATGAAATGTATGACATACATTGTATGTATGAAATGTACAAGACATACAGGGGTAATAGTAACAGATTTTCCTAAATGGCTTTTATATTTCATTCGCCGATAAATATTTTTGTCTTTCATTTTTTACAATCATGTTAAGGATATTCAATATCACATGCAAAATCTAAAATGGAAACATGCGACATACGAAATATGATATGTGACTTCGGGTGTACAAAAGAGCAAAAGCACTGCTTCGTCTGTCGGCAAGTAACATCTAAAAACATCTGCAAGTGTGTATTAATTCGATGTTTTGGAAAAAATTACGAAGCCATTAAACTAACATCTTCATCATATAAAGCAACACAAGCTTGGTTAAAAAACAATTTACCCAATTTAATTTCTACATTTCTGGTATTCAAGATCATAAATAGTGGTCTGTTTTAGAAAGCATGATCTGCACTACTCTTCGTCTATATTTTAAATACCTTAAGCGTGCACTTATCCGTGCAATGGAAAATTTTTAATGGATTTGTTGTGTACTACGATAAAGGATAGACATCGGACGTGCTGGAGGGCAAAAGTATTAACGTATATTCTCAAACATGTAATAAATAAAACAATAAAATAAAATAAAATACAGAAACATATATGTTTTATGAACACAAGGCAAAATCCTATCCAAAGAATACAAGTGTACCCATTAATTTATATATTTGAGATATATGAATTCTAAAAAAGTATCAATGAACCAGTATTGGTTGACATTGAATTGTATATTCTTATTAATCATCAAACATTAATTATCTCTGACATCTGGTGTAGTCGTATTAACTTTGTGGATCTGCACAAATGTTAATATTACCTTGTTCCAGATAAATGTTTGTATGGTGAACACTCTTTTTAAATACAAATTAATTTATAAACATATAAACGGTTTTGTGTAAATATTTACATTATTGAGCAAAATATATTCACACCTCAAGACCAACAGTCTACAGATAATCAGGCAATTCGAAGAAAGAAAACACCAAAAACCAAATACAAAGCACATGAATCATCGACTAGGGAACTCACACCAAATTCACAATAATATTTACGAAAGCATCAGATAAATAATCGTTCAACATGTTTTTGACCAATGCCCGAATTTTATTTGCATTTCAAAGAAATTTTTGTTTGTAAATCACAAATAAGTTTAAGGAAAAAACAACATTAAAATGGATAATTAAAATACCAAATTACGATATTATTTTCGAAATCACATTTAATTATGTTTTAACTTTTTATCTGTAAGTTACACATCGTCAAAAAATTATTTTTTTAAGAGAAATAAAATTTAAAGTTAAAGTTGACTCACCAACTGTTTTAATTATTTGATAATCATCTAAGCTATATTTCCTAACACCTTTGGCTGTTTCTACACTACTGTTATCCTCGGAAGTATCATCTTCTTCATCATCTGTTTCATTGCCATCATCATCCTCATCGTCATCATCCTCTTCTTCCTCCTCATCATCATCTTCTTCATCATCATCATCATCATCGTCCTCGTCTATATCTTCATAGGTGTTCTCAGCACGAATTTTTGTGCGTTTTGTGTGCTGTTCCTCGTCAGTCTCTTCACTGCAGTCCGATTTGACCAGATCTGACGATTCACTAGAGCCTACACTACTGCTATTAGTTCCATTGCGACTTGTGTATCCACTGGACACACCACAGGGACGATTGTTGTGTGTACTACCCAATTTCAGAGTCAACGAAACATCGTTGGGTGCTTTTGTGTTAGAGCTTGTTGTGGGTGCCATTTTTGATTGTAGGCGGGAACAGGTAGCAGCTGACATTGAGATTTAATTAATGATCGCCAATATTGTAATTGAATTTCTGCAATGAAAGAATGTGATTAATAATAATATTTTTTAAGACTTTTAATTAACTAACATATATATATGTATGTATCACAATACATTTATTCCACGAAATCGTGAGCAGTTTTAGTGACACTGAAACTTTTGTCTTTTGATATGATATATCTTTACGCATTGTTTGCTGGGATGCTTGTTAAAGTAAAGATATTACAACTCATACCTGTTCAAAATTTGATTTTATGGCGAATACATTAAACATTTATATAAAATATATTAAAAATATATTGGAATTCTTCTTAATAAGATAACTGGGATATATTGAAACTCCAATAGGACAATAAATGCACTAAATTTTACTCTGATTAATTAATTAATATTTTGTTTAAGTTTTTCTAAAAATAGAACAACTTCTAGAGCCCATAAATTGTAAAAAAAAACTTTACAAAATCAGTCAGGTTTGTTGGTCCACTAGACTACGTTTATTTCGTTATTAAATCGTTCAGGTCATACCTTAAATTTGTTGCACAGTGCAATTTATCTGAATTCAATCTGCATTTCAATTAAAAAGCGTACTGTCACTTGTAGATAGATTTTCATAATTAAATTTTTTATTTATTAATTTGACCCGTAGAAATCACTCAGTCAAGCATGTTAAATACACTATACATACTCGTATATATAAACGATGATTGGTTCCTTGTTCAATAATATGTGTCTTTTGTTTTATTCATCCTATTCAGTTTCCATTGAGTTCTGTCTGAATCCATCTAGTGATTGGAAACGTTTTTATGTCATCCCAGATATGAACATCACCCACATACGCGTGAGTTCAACATTCAATTGTTAATTGAAACTCATGACGATGTCCAACATAAGATATTGAAACAATTCATAAACTCACAATGTGTTTTATAATAGAAATATGTATGTATGTATGGATTATACGTTTTCCTCTATTGTATGAAATTCAAAACTTACAAACATTATTTAGTTACAAACTGGGTCGGTCTCCTGCTGTAGGTTAAGTAAGTATTTAAAAAAATGGTTGAAATTGATTAGTTTTTTTTTAATTAATTGGAAATTCACTTGTACGTTCACAAGTGGCTGAAAACAAAAGAGCTTTTCTAAACGAGATTACAGCCAATTAAGGTCACATTCTTTACAATCATGTTTTAGTTTATGTTTGTTCTTTCTCTTAACTAGATTTGAATTAATGTTTAGTAATTATAAATGGTTAATTCTGATTTACTCGTATTCGTTATATTTGCAAACATGTATTATGAAAACATTAAAGGTAACACCGATCATATTATACTTTACACCACTAGTTTATTAGTTTATTTTGTGAATGCGCGGTTTAGTGCATAAGGATTTTTTAATTAATTTTTTTCTGTTAAGAGTTTTAAATTAATTTTAAAAATATAGGTTTCTGATTACTTTCACCGGAGATTTATAGCAGTTATAGTTTGAACCGAAATTCTAATAAGTAATAGCGCGTTTATCTTATATGATATATGATAGGGGATTTACTTTATACACCACAAAAAATATTTTTAGGGATAAATCAGCCATTTAACCCAAAATATGAACTAAAATGAAACAATTTTTTAGTTGATTCAATTAAATTTTTGAGTTTTGATTGACAAATTTAATTGAATCAACTAAAAAATTGTTTCATTTTATTTTATTATTTCAATCATTGAGTTAATTGACTGATTTCTGATTGAAAATATTTTCTGTGCACTGTGCATCTTAATAGCATAATTTCATCGTAACATCAACCGACTCATATAAAGGGATTGGACTTTTAGGGAAGCTACGATAAATCTTGCAAAGTAAGATTAAGAATTTGGTTTGAATATCCATCAGTATATATTTATAAAAGATGTATGGGATATAAAGTGATCTACTGTAATTAATTTCTTAATGAACATAACGATATCAATAGTTACAAAGGTTATCGCGTTAAAACTCTGTTTCGGTTGGATATTTTTATTCTCTGGTCCATGGACGTAGTTTAGCTTTAAAAATGTATGACCTACACACATTTCTTCCATACAAAAATATGTTTCGACTTTGTCTCGGGAATCATTAAGCTTTGTACATGTTATTTTATATCATAACCTGTATATTTTTAAAACAATTGCTACAAATACTTTCAACACAAACAACTAGAATGAAAAGTGACTGGTGATTAAGTTTTTTTACAAATTGCAAAGATCAAATTAAACTTTTGTATATATAACACTTTTCATTATTATATGACTATAATTACGATTGCATTATAAACAAACCCTTGTATCAATTATTGCACACTTATCGGCTAAATAATTAAATACAATCTCCTCTAAAGATTATTAAAACTTTTAATTTTCCAAAACAAAACTTTAACCCCATTTGCAGCATCTAATCATTGATCGAAGAATAGAAATGTTTTCCTCATTTGAACAGAAATAAATGAAAATGACGATGATGTAGAGGAGATTTAACTAAAACAATATAATTTATAGCAACAACATTGCACAATAGCCTACTCAATAAACTAAAATTTATTGCGTGTGTTTGCACCGTATGACTCAACAAACAAATTTAAATAAATAAAGCAACAAATAATAAATAGTATTAACGAAATGAAAAGAAAATTAGTATATCGCATGAATCCATCCCACTGTATTCCAATAAAATTAACTTATGTACACAAACTAATCACATATATACAGTGCGACTAAAAATTATTCATACTAGTTTATGCATTTGTTCCTGTATAATTTTCTTAGATCTCTTTCAAGGTATGAAAAAAATAAGCACTTATAACATTATATCAGCTGAAAATTGAGTCTAAAGCCTCTAAAATGCTAAGGAAAAGACAGATATAATAAGCCTTAAAGGTGACAATTCTTCATTTATAAAATACAATGTTTGTATGTTTGTCCTTTATAGACTCTAAAACTATCCAACCGATTTGGCCCAACCCGGTTTCATTTGAAAGGTTATAGTTCCAATTAGGTTTACGGCTAAAAATATTTCAAGTGGGCGTGGCCCCTCCCACATAAGTTGAATAACATCATATATCTAGACTATTGTAATAGCAAGAGTTTTGAAAAATTGCAGTTCCCATATGTTACTGATTTGAATAATCAGGGAAAAAATGGGCGGGATCGGACCAGTGGGCGTATCTCCCATACAAAGGAAATATTTAATATCATATACATATATAAAAATAAATGTTTGTATGTATGTCCTTTATAGAATCGTAAACTATGCATTTGATCATGTGATGATCTTCGGCAAAGTTGTTGTGTATGAGTCCGGGAAAGTTTCTCAGTTGGTACGACCACGCCTACTCTAACGCCCACTTTTTTAAATTGATTAATTTTTTCTGCATGGGTTTTTACAGATTTACACATCTTACTGAAAGCGAGGTAAAAAGAAGAATTTTATATGCCAAAACTTCGTATTTCTTTCGACCACTCCTACTTTTTTAAATTGTGTAATTGATTCTACTCGGATTTTAACATGTTTACTTCAAATCGAATACACATGTTACTCTAGGTGAGGTAAAAATTAATTCATACTCCACGCCTCATCTCTTGCAGGAAAACGCCTGCCGGGAAGGCCAGACCGCTGAACCGATCTTACTGAAATTACTCAAAATGAATTGAATATTTGTGTAATGTCTTTCTTTCAAATTTATTTTAATTGGTAGCGTAGCAACGCGCGCAGGGTACAGCTAGTTGTTTATATAGAATATTCTAAAGAGCTGGTTGAATTATTAATCGATTCTTAGAATTAGTCCACAGAAAAGTACCATAAAGTTAAAATTAAATTTAGATTTTACTTAACTAAAAATAAACTCGCACTTCAAAATGTTAATTTTACTTCACTTTTATAAAATTGAAACCAACAAAATCAATTTGTATAGGCCCTGTTTCCGCGCTATCGAACGAATGTTTTTGTTCGCATTCGAAATGATTGTATCATTTAACTTAGCACTTTAATATTTTTAAAATGTTTTTATTTTTTACATCAACTATAGAAATATGCTAAAAGTTAATATAAATTTTCAAAGTGCCAATCTAATGAGAATGGCCTGATATTATTTTTATTAAAAAAATAAAACTCTAAAATTCAAGTGACAAAACAATGTTTGTTCACTTTTGCTCCTTATTTTATATCCCCATTCATCAATGGGTATATAAAAAGGAATGGAACGGAATCGAATACAGTATTTTCAAAAACCACGACACATTAAATACGGTTATCCCGCTTTTGTATTTTATTTTTTGTGGTTTTTTTAAAATACTCTATTTGATTTTTATTTTGTTCGAAAAAAGACGAGTATTAGAATAAGACATTTTAACTTGTTCGAATAAATCGATCAGACATTTAAAATTAATCGAATTATTCAATCAAGAACCAGTGTATATAAAAACCATTATGATTATTTATTGTGTTTTCCCCTATATTTTAGGTATTTCAGTTGTATTGATATATAATATCCTAATAATCCATTATTTCGATTATACTCATATTTCGCCATTTAGAGACCACATGTCTCTAAATATCAAAGATTTCTTATTACAGTAACTTTATCTATTTTGTATAAACTACTAGCAGAGCTCTAATCGATAGTGATTGAAGCTTTCTTTTATAATAAAAATTGTTTATATAATTTCATATTGTCGACTACACCATTTCCAATTATATTTCAGAACTTTCCAATTGTATTTCAGAAAATTTAATTTGCATTTCTATTAGAAACTTCTGCAATACAATTAGAAAAAACTGAAATACAATTAAAATTTCTTAAATATAATTAGAAATTCTGAAATACAATATGAAAGGTCTGAAATACAATTGGAAATTCAAAAATATCATCATCAAAAATAAGTTAAAATAAATGTAATAATAATTTAACTTATTATTATATGTCTTAAGGTACGGTCACATTTGGCAAATATTTACTCAAAAAGCGTAACCACTTGTTTTAGCACAAAATTTGTTAGACGTTGTCAACTCTTACAAGGGTTTTGCAAGATCAAACAGCATCAAATAAATTCAAACTAAATATTTGTTGTGCTTTGGCATAAATAAGAAAAGTTTTTTAAATAAATAAACGAGTTCACATATATGTTATTTAGTGGTTACGTCTTTTGTAAATAAAATTAAAACGCAATAGTATGAAATTTTTTTACTTTTTTAATTATAATATAATGAACAATTTAAAAAAGAAACGACAGATTGACGCAAACATAATTATTCGTTTTATTCGATTATTCTTCATAAAATTTGATCGAATTATTAATTATTCGAAAATTGTAGTTTTTAAAATTCTGTGAATAATTATTCGTAAGAAATTGTATTAGAACTATTATTATTCGAATGCCAGAGTCATCCGTGCATTGCTGTTGTATATTATTTAGTAAGAAATAGGGTATTGGTGCAATAATTATCGGGAGAGTCGTAATAATATGGTTACAGTTGTAGTGGTGAAAAATATTCCTGCAAAAAACGCTAGTAATCTACTCCACAATGGACCTGGTAGTCCATTTAACATTACGATGTCCTAGGACTGGACCATATAATCCAGCTTTGAATAACACGAGACTAATCCAAAAACTACTCTTTGTAACTACATACTTCAAATGTTTTACAACAACGATTACGGTCGTTAAAGCACGAATACTTGTCGTGTAACAAGAAGCTCTGATTTAAAAATGAAATGATCCATCAGTCCATTAAATAGGACCATGATGTAGTGACTATATTTTAGCCACGTACTCCACAGATTTTGGCAGAGATTAACAAGATTAGAAGCATGTATGGTGAGTTCTAATTATTTATTTATTTCAAAGTAATATAAGAAGCCTTAAATTAAGCCATACATTAAATATATTACAAAGTTATTTCCTGAATAAAACATACATATAATTTAAATTAAGTAAATATATAAATACATACAAAATAGTGTAATTTTTTATTTTTTCATTCTTACAATATTGCATATAAGAAGCGCATTTAAAAATATGTGTTCATAAAGAAGTTTGTACTTAATTTTACATCCCTATATTTGCTACTTTTGCTACATTTAATTCCCTGTTTTAGTTTGGTGTATGATACTAATATACCAATATAATTTATCTATTGCAGTGGAATATTATTTACTCGCACTGTTTTTATTATTAAAGTATATCGCTAATTTCGGAGAAGAAGGTTATAACTCAAAAATCATAATATCTAGTAAAATTACTTTCAATAATTTAAGAGATTCAATTACTCTTTAAATAACTTTTTTCAAAGGTGGAGTATTTGAAAAAAAACTTGATTACGTTATAGAGATTTATATGTTTTTTAATTGATTTCTAACATAAACAACATCCGTTTTAGTTTGAACGTTCGCATGAAAATTTTTGTTCACGCCAAAAAAATATTTTCAATTTAGATTTTCTTAATCAACTTAATCAGTGGAATGCTTTTAGTACTCTGTACGAAAATCGCAAATTTTTAATTATGACCTTCTTGACGCAAATGAACAATATGTATGTAGATCATTTTTAAACTTACCTCAAAGAAATAAAAAAAAATCTTCAGCTGATTTATACAATTGTAGTTATATGTATTTGTCGATATATAGTATATGTATGTATGTGTGATGCTAAAATTCCATATGAGAAATTCACTGTTCGTGTTGGAACAGTTTGTAGATTTTCCACTAGCGAGATTATTATTTATTTTATTTATTTTTTTTTTTTTTTGTTATAAATACATTAACAAAATGCTCTCCATACAATATAATCAATTCAACAAAATACTACAATACAAAATTAATCTAACAAATTTAAAAACAACAAAAAGAACCTGTTCGTTTGTTTGTTCGTTTATCCATTCATTCAGCAAAACCGATTAAATTTATTACAAAGTACAAACGTTTTCACGGTGCACTGAAAATTAATACTCCATTCTCTATTAAGTGAGTTTATTATTTAATTGTCTCGTATGTACATATGTACAGAAAAAAATAAATGTATGCCAAAGTTGATTTAGTATTGCAACGTAATAAGAACAATAAACAGATTTATGCGCTAATTGACCAAAACGGCAAGAACGCCAACTGCAAAAATAATGGAAAGAAACAAGTCAGAGTGCTATAGTCGTCGTTGTTGAATCTTATATAACCTTACGTGATATTTGTAAACAAAATATTTTTAGGAAAGTCGTTTCCTATTCGACACGATTTTACATAAGTGAAAACTTGGCAGTTGGGTAAAACTGCTAAAGCTTTATATATTGAGTATAAACCAAGACTATATGAATGCTTTTAACGTTTTTAAGATTTTCATCAAAAAGACGTCAAAATATTTTTCCGGAAATTGGCTCGTTATCGATTCACAGACTTAGGAAATATTTTGATAAATAGTGCTTTGGAATTTTATCTCGATGACAACTTTATGTTTTACATTGAATCAGTAATAATATTACTCATTTTAAATAACATTGTTACAGACAATTAACCAAAACAAATGTACCTCCTATAAATATTGTGGAGTATAACAATTAGTAATTGAAGTGATTACAGACTTGGGAAAAATAAAAATAAAAAACTTACATTTAACATTCTTATTGTATTAACAAAATTGGGGATATTTGTAACCGCGTCTGATGTTTACGTGTACACCGATTCTTTTTATATAAAAAACTTTTACCCATCGACTTTTAATAGATTTGTTATTTTTTACCATAAGTGGAAATAAAAAATATGTATAACAATGTCCGTCTGATGTAACCTGCAATATCATTCCATAAATTACTGAAATATGATTGAAAATTACTACTACCTTAATATTAGGAGATTTTTTCGGATATATCTTGAAAGCTCCATAGATCTATGAGATATGAGCAAAAACGACGACTATTTGACATGGAAATATTTTAAAATATATTTCGAATACTTGTCAATATGTAATTCAAGGTGATTGTTTTTTCTTCAGCACACTTCTTTGTTAGCCAAAATAGAAATGGTTTTAACATACTTTTATTTTTAGTTGTTATTAATAAATTAAGACAAGTGAAGGATATATACAATTATATACATACATACATATATTCAAATAAACCACTCTTACTTGTTATAGTTTAAAACAATCCCAGCAAGCCATATTAGTCCGAAAAGAGTCTTTTCTGACACCTTTTTCGGAGCATTTACGCTCTTTATGAGCCCAAAAAACAATCATAATTGCTCCGAAAACCTTCAGAAAAGAGGGTCATTACATTCGAAAATGGTCCGTCAGAAAGAGCTTTTAAATAATGTCAGAAAAGAGTCTTTTATGAGGGTTTTTTTTTTGCTCTGTGTAGTCTTGTTTTTATCATTCTTGTGTGGTACAGCTATGTTTTTTTTTGTTCAAAGCAGAAATAACAGGACAACAACGCTTTGGTACACACATAATTAATTGGAATTTTTGAGTCATACTGCGTGCCGACTCAGGACAGTAACAAGCAAATTTTTCTTTCGCTTCGAAAATGCTTTTTTGTTGGACTCTTTTCTGACTCCTTTTTCGGAGGGCTCCTAAAATGGTATGCTGGGATATGCCAATGAAGGTGACAAATATATATACATACAAGTAATTTGAACTTTTATTGGAAACAACTTAAAAATGTATGGGAAACTCTTTTGCAATACAATGTAAAGTACAAAAGGTGTACTGTGGGTTGCAGGATTTGATCAGAAATTTTTGAAATTTGGTGATTTTTCAAAAAGAGAAAATCATTCCAAAAGACCAAAATAAGCCTTTATTATGTAAACAAGCATTTAACCGCAACTAATCGAATAACCGATTAAACTAACAATGATTAGCGAACTGTAGATATCACATCACACAGATAAAAACTTTGAAACAATGATTGTAATAAACAAACGATTAGGTTTGATTGGTTGTAGTTTGTTGCCACTCGTAACAGTTTTTGTTTTTGTTTTTTTTCTTTGTATAAATGATCTAGAATTTCCGGTTTGTTGCAAAACATTCACTTGGAAAGAATTACAACAAAAAGAAATACTGAAAATCTGATAAAAAAAAAACACACACAATAAAAACAAACAATTTAAGATCAACATATTTAGTTTAGTACTGTGTAATTTTGTTGGTGTTTTCAATTCTTTTAGCGTGCGATTACTTCTATTACGTAGTTTATTGTTAAATTACTTGCTTTTGTTGTGATTGCTGCAACTTCAGCTTCAACTTGCAGTTTGGCCAACTTTCATTTAGTATTAAAAAGTCGCTGTAGTGAGCTTTTAATGCAACTTTTTTGCTTTATTTACTTTTGTCTTAAACTTTTTTTGATTTCTAAGTAACAACTTTTTAGAAATACACATAAAACCTTTAAATTGAAATATGTAATTGTGTGGTATCCGCAGTATTAATTCAAAGTACAGCACAGACGCATACACTTTCACGTTTGTCACGACGTTACAACCGCATCCAACAATAAACAATTGCTAAATGATCGTTTTGCTTTTGCCACCAACTTAATTATAACGAAAATTTTCAAGTTTTTCTTTAACAATTTTCAAAAATATTTATAATAAAAATAATGTTTTGTTTTGTTTTTCTCCTCGATTTGTATGAACCAAACGATTCCACGTTCTAAACGAAACTGAAACGCAAAAATATGAAAAAGTGCGGCCACAACGTATGCCGACGACTGGCTGGCCAAAAAAAAAAAAAAATACAGAAATAATTGTTTGTTGGATGCTGCTGACTGCTTGCTGCTGTCTTGCCTGTTAGCTTGATTTTATTATTTTTTGTTTCTATTTTTCTTTATTGCTTGTGTTGTTGCTGTTAGTCGGTTTAATGTGGCAAGCAGGCAGTCGGGCAAGCAGGCAGTTGCCGCCAATGTCCCCCCAGTTTGTCTATGAAAAACTATTTGAGAGATGATGATGTGAGAAAATACAGAATGTTAACAATTACTTGTTGTTGCACGTAAGACTGCCAGAAACTATTTTCGTCAACTCCACAATTATAAAACTGTATTCCCAACAGTTTCTTTCAAATATTCATATGATATACTTATAAACAGAGTGAAGTGCTTTATTTTTTGGGGCTGATTGGCAATTTTATTTAAGCAATTAAAATTTGCTTCCAGCTTGACTTGTACCAACGTAAATCCCAAGTGCCCCATTTTATCGTTCACTTGAGTATCGATGTAATGTTAATTTCGGAGACGTATTTAATATATACATATGTACAAATATACCTAACTCAGACATTGAGTAAATATTCCTCCAGAGTTGGTCCGCGACAAATAAGAAACCAAGAATTTTACTTCTTTCAGAAGAATATCGATCGCAGAAATGGAACACTTCTGCACAATTATTTGGAAGGCAAATATAAATAGTACGCCACGGTGGAATAACTATTGAGGAAGCTGGTGGCTACATCTGGAGTTTTCTCCGAAAATCACTTTGCTTGATTAAACTTATGATTGGCCAACAAGCAAAAAAGTAAAAAAGTGGTTAAAGAATTCGCGAATACGAGTAAATAAAATCAAACATATTCAGTTGACAGGTAGGAGAGGAAAGCTGTTAAGACGTGATTGAAAAATCGATGAATACGCGTAAATAAAATTCACAAAAAGGGACATAAATTGTACCGGTCCACCTAATGTCATGAAAATTCCACAGTCAGATCATGTTGCATGGGACTTCTTACTCTGAGTCTCTTCATATAAAGTTTAGAGGCTCCATAGACTAAAAGCTTATAACTTGTACTTAAAAATAAAAAAAAAGCTTTTAAAATTAAGCATTGACTGTAATGTCAACCTGTATAAGAGCGCCCAATTCAAAATTCTTAGGACCATGACGATAGTATTTAGCAGTAATTATTTACAAGAACACAAACTCGAACAAAGCTTCGTAGGGCTCATGAACTATCTTTCTAGTTTGAAGCCCATCAAAACTCTCAGTTGAGGGAAATAGTTTTTATAGTAGAATTTATAAGAAAATGTTCAGTTTGTATAATTAACTAAATCTGGCAGCCCTATATTACGTGCAATATCTAATAAATAGTCTGACGAACTCTTTGGCTGACTTCTACTCATATCTTGTAAGAGTAAATAAACCAAATTCATACACACATAAATATATATGTGTATATACATATATCTGTATATGTAGAATATACGTATTTAGATATGCTGCATGCACTGAATAAAAATCAAATAAGTTTAAACTAATATTTATTTACTTTTACTAAACAAATATATTTGTTTGTGTAATTATATCTAGAATAAATAGGACGGATCAGTCTATTAGGGTTAGGGTATTTTCCGAAAAAAAAATTGTCGGGAATTCCCAGGAAATTTAAAATTTTTTAGAGTAAAAAAAACAGTAATATTTCAGTAAATCAGAAGCACTTCCTTATTTTTGATGGATAGCTTAAATTGAATCAATTACAAACAAAAAAAAATAAAAATGTATTTACCTTTGTTTATTGCTTATTTGACGATATCCATTTGATACCTTTTTATACCCACAACCAAAAAGATGAGTGTATATTAAGATGTCATTTCGTTTGTAACACATATTGGTCGTAGAACCAAAAAGAATATATGTATATTCTGGGTCCTTATAAGATTTTAAGACAATCTAGCTATGTCCGTCCGTCTGTCTTACTGTTAAAATCTAAAAAAGAGTACGAGGAATCAACATTTTTCACAACCATTCTTTGTTTCACTAAAATGTTTGGTTTTGAAAATGGGCAATATTGGTACAGTAGGATCCGAGTTATAATCCAAAGTTTCAGGCAACCTCGACAGCATTCCTTAAATTGCAAAATAAAAGCGTCAAGTAGTTTGAAGAAAATATAACGAATCTTTATTAATTTCAATGCACTCGTACACAAAAACAGTTTTACTAAACACTCTGTCCTTTACACCACACTTAAATAACTGTTTGAGAACACTTGTTGTTCACACAACTGACTCACAATAACACATTTACTTGATTGGTCCTGTTAGTCTATTTATACACCAATCATAAAATCTGGATGGTTCGGAGCTAGGTTCGGAGAATGTTCGTCTAAAATCTAAAATGTTTAGTCAAATCAATAAAAATTAATGTTGCCATATTGCTCAGCTATGTTTATAACAGGTTGTTATCAACAATGTTTTTAATAGAAACTTCTACGAATGCAAATGTTGCTAAGCAAGTTGTATGTTGATAAACATGCTGTGTGTTGATAGCGGCCATTAAATTTAAATAAAATTTCGTAATAATATCATGGAATTTTACATACATTATTTTTATTATAGATGAACAAATCCTGTTGAATATGATAAGAATTGGTCAAACATTTCTCAAAGAACCCATATAAATATCTTTCCGGAATTTAGCTCTATGGAACGTAAATTCTTACAGAAAAGTAGTTTCCATACCAAGTTCAGCAAAAATAAGTGTTATGATAAGAAAACTCGAAAAACGATATTTTTTGGTCCATATTTGAAAATAGCAGCCATACTTCAATTCTGAAAATCACTTCAATGTTCCGAATGTACCGATCGGCCCATAATAGGTCATAGCTCCCATATGGAGACTACTATAAAAAAAAAACTATACTATTGGATTCTGTGAAGGTTAATCCATAATTGACCATAGCTCCCATATAAGATCCACTTCCGATAATAACTGGAATACCTAAAAACTCTTATAATGTCGGTATTGAGATTAAATTTAACCAAAATAAATTTTAAATATATAGAAATCGTTTTATACGAAAAATAAAAGAAGTCGTATAAATATCGTTTCTAATTTCTACAAATTTCCAGAAAACTGAAATTTGTATATCGTCTCCTGGGAAAACATTTTTTTCGGGAAATCATAAACCTACTTTCATACCTACGAAAAGTAAATAAATAAAAACTTTAAGACTTTTTGGCAAGTTCAGATTTTCGAAAATATTTACTTCTTAAATTTTTAATTAAAACAAAAAAATTCCTGTACGTATAAAAATTTTTCGAAATCCTTCAAAAATTTATTTATTATTTATAAAAATATTTCCTATATTTGTATGTGCTTTTATGGTACAAAAATCATGTCAGAAATTTGTATATTTTGTTCTGTTTTAATCATTGCTTTTATGTTCTCGCTTTCATTTAATCATGTATATTCTAAATGCTTCGAAGAGAAATTACAAGCCTCCAAAATTTTTGTATTTTTCACATATTTTTGTCAAAAAGTAAGCTTTTTTCGAAAAAGAAAACCCGAACAAACATGTGGATTTGGTATGAAATGTATTCTTTTTAACAAGGATTTTTAAACAAAAATATAATTGAATTCACATTTTAGTTTTTTTTTTATAGAATTATACGATCATTGTGGATAAAATGTTTAAACTATAGCGGTAATTAAATAAACAAATTATTCTGAAATTACTATCGTTCAAATACATTTTTTTAATTACATGAATTATATATTTTTAGTTGATAGAAAAATTTATAGTAGTTTTTTAATAAGTTTTTTTCAGAAAATGAAAAACAAAATGCACTTAACTAAATTTTGTGCACTGTTCCAAATACGTTTGCATGAATGTAAAAACGAAACCGAACACATTTTGCTCGTTTGCTCTCAATGTTGTTCTTTAATATTTATTTATTCGTTTATTTTTAAGTTTGTTGCATTATTATTGCTTTCTATCTTTATAGTTGTAGTTGTTTCTGCTCTTGTTACAATTGTTAGTTTTTATTTTCTGTTGCTCCTGCTCCTTCTGTTACTGATATTGTTGTCATTGTTGTCATTGAACATCCAAATCTCTGACATGTCACTTTTATTTTGAATGTTGTATCAACAATTAAAGAAATTACACCAATGGTTGCCAACTTTTACCAAAAACTGCAATCATGAAATTAAATCCACTTTCCCGCATCTATTTGTATTCATAAATCTTTTCTAGGGTCTACAGCGCAACCAAAAAGAAAACTTTAAAAGTGTTTAGAACAGAAATTCATTTGCTTTTCTTTTAAACGGGGGTTTGTTATGGGTCTGCAAGGTCAGTCTACTTGAAAAACTGTTAAGACTTATGGACGGCAATATATACATATATGTATATATTTAGTGTATTTATATATATACATATGTATACGAGTATATACCCTGCAGGAAATGTCAATAGTAAAATTATACTGATTATCTATTGACGATGTCACCATTACTACTGACGAATTATACCCTTACTAATGCCATCTACTATTGACATTTAGCACAGGCTTGTCCTACGAAATCTACCAGTAGACTACGTCAATACTGACTAAAGGTACGGTCACATTTGACAAATATTTCCTCAAAAAAGCGTAACCACTTGTTTTAGCACAAATTTGTTTGACGTTGTTTGCTCTTACAAGAGTTTTGCAAGATCAAACAGCATCAAATAAATTAAAACTAAATATTTGTTGTGCTTTGGCCTAAATAAGAAAAGTTTCTTTAAGTAAACAAATGAGTTCAAATAAATGTTATTTAGTGGTTACGTCATTTTCGGCAAATATTTGCTAAATGTGACCGTACCTTAAGTAGTTCTTTTGCGACCACTTTACTCTACACTCTGAAATAGAAAATGAAACTGCATTTTTTGCTAACTTTTAGAGTATTATTTAAAAAAAATAAAATACTAAAAGGCTTTTCCTAATTAAAAATAAATTAGAAAACACCCAGAGTTTTTGGCGGGAATCGAACCCACAATCCTCTGAATGATAGTCCGGCACACCATCGCCTACTGCATCGGCTGACACAATTGAAAGATTAATTGATTAAAAATAACCATTGTGCCAGTCAACAAAATAGTAGACAAAGTGGTGACTTGGAGACACTTGTAGACAGGTTTCCTTCAGGGTACCTATTTATGTATGTGAATAAAAGTGTGTATTTGAATGTGTTTAAGTGTCAGTGTATAAATGATTTGGTTTATTTTTGTAAAGTTAATTAGTGAAAAAATAATAAATGTTTAAAAAATACATATGTAGTAAGTGTTTGTTTCTACTAGAAAAATTAATAATTAATATGAACAAATAATTTAATTTTCAAATTTTAAAACAAAATTTGTTTTAATTATTTTAAAATTGTTTTCGTATATTTGTTCAAAATAGATTTATTTACCTGAAAATAATGTCTAAATTTTGTACTCTTTATTTGCATACAAATATAAAAGAGCTTCAATAACAGTGCTTCCCAATCGTTGACTTCTTTGTTAAAAAACCTTTCCTTCGCCACCAAAATAAAATATTTAACGTTTTCTATCGATAGTAAAATATTTACGTAGGGAGGTATGACCAATTATAGTGCAATCACCATTAATTTGGTTACTATGATTTATATATTAATGTGGATTATTTATGTATGTCGAATTTCAACTTGATAAAGATCTTTATAAGTAATTTATGTGTATTCAAAATAATTTCTGAATTAAACTTTATATAGGTGATATGGTCAAATATAGACCAAATATCATAAAATTCGGTGAGGTGATTTATATGTATGTATATGTGGATTATGTTTGTTGAACTTCAACATCATAGTGATGTTTATAAGAGATACATACATATATACTCATTTAACTGATTTTCGGAAATGGACTTTATCTGTCATATGGTCAAATATGGACCCATCTTCATAAAATATTGATGTTGTCCGAAACTATACCTGGGATCCTACTGGTATTTAATACCAAACTTTTTTTTGCAACAAAGAATATTTTGGAAACATCAAGACGGAACGACGGACGGACATGGCTAAATCGTCTTAGAATCTTATAAAGACCGAGAATATATATATTTTGTGGTTCTACGACCAATATTTCCTTTTTGCTTATGGGTATAAAAATTGATACAGTCATAGTTTTTGGACCGAAAGCTTTTGTTTCATTTATTAAATGAAAATGTGACACTTTTGTTTTAAATTTGAAAAATCTTTGGATTTATTTTTGGTGTATCAGCAACAAATTTAAAAGTTTAATTGACGAAAAACATATTTTTAAAATGTATTGATGTATCAATTAAAGTAGAATGAAAAATTATGAAAAAATAATTTATTTATACCTATAATGATCACAAGGGTGTAATTATATTGTTACAAATCCAACTGATTTGGAGCAAAATTGCATCAGAATAAAAGACTGTAATTCTTTCCATCACAGTAATGCATTTCTAATTTATTATAATAGTAAATGTCATGCATTGTCCTATGGACTCGTATGGTAAAGTCAGATATGTTGCTCACTCAATCCAGCTGATTCATATTCCACTAAGTACAATACCTATTACAGCCATATATTATTAATTTTGGAACTGTTTAATTTGTAATAATTCTAACGAAGATTCAACTTGAATCATATCTCTCGAGATATTTTTTATCAGTTCAAAATCAATAACATCCGGTATCTTCTGTAAGTCAGTAGACCAGTAATCACATTCAATTCCATTTTAGCAAATGCATCAAACAAAATACAATCTTTTGGAGTAATCATTCTTGATCCCCAGAATGTTATAGTGACCAGTGTTTTAAAAAAATATTGTATTGACTTTCAGTTATTTGAAATCTAGGGGGTGAATATAAAGACGAATTCACTTTATTTCGATAACAATTTACAGTACAGATCGTACTGGCTTAAATATAATCTTGACAAAGATCATTCTATAAGTAGTGTTTAATTCGAGTTTTGATTAAAATTGCTGTGTCTCCATATGCTCTACCATTGGGGTCATTAGTATCATTTATATGAAAGAAACTTCTAGACGTCAAATGTGTCCCAAATATGTAAAAGAATTTTCACTCCAAATTTTGTAATTTTTATAAAATACTATTAAAATTAATTTAAAAGAAAGGCATTACACAAATATTCAATTCGTTTTAAGTAATTTTATTGATTTTGTTCATTTTGAAAGAAAGCAGGTGGTCGAAAAAAGTATTATTAGTTATGCCGGAGTCTTAGGTTTATCGCGTCAAAGTTTTAGTAAGATCGGTACAGCGGTCTGGCCTTCCCGGCAGGCGTTGTCATTAATTAAAAAAGTGGGCGTTAGAATAGGGGTGTTCATACCAACTCAGAAACCTTCCCGGGCTCATGCACAACAACTTTGTCGAAGATAATAACATGATCAAGATGAGATGCATAGTTTGCGAGAGTAGAATAATAGAAATTAATAAAAAAAAGTACCATATAAGTGTACTAAAATTTGGCCCTTTTTACACCTTTATATTTGAATAGCATGTTTTGGGTTCTTTTTTGTGTGGATGGAAGAATATTTTATGTTTTTTTATTTTTAAATTGAATATATAATATCAAATGTTCGTGTTTACCCCGTTTTCGTCCGGTTTTTGTCACCCGTGAAAAAATAATTTTCAAAAAAGTACATATTAATTATCCGTAATACGTACTATTTAAAAATAATAGTTCATTGAATTTTTAGTTAGAAAATACATTTTACAAAAAAGAATACAATTTTTAGGTCATAGGAATTCGAATTTCAAAAAAGTACCAAAAAGATTTCTAGTCTTTATTGATGTGAGCCAGATGCAATGCTATATATAGTATTTCGTTGTTTATTTATGTAGGAGATATACATGTTATTGGAGCGTTCGTTTCGAATTTCAAAAAAGTACCAGACACCTGTCGGCTCTTTTTTTGATTAAAGGCGGACGCATTTCAAATATTATTTCTAAGTTTATTTGTTTTGGAGATATAGAGGTATACCAGTATACTAGTTTTACCCGTTTTTTGACCCATTTGTCCCCCTTAACGACTGAATTTCCAAAAATTCCTTCTTAGTGGATCTACATGTTGTAAAAGGAACCCATTACCCGAATTTCAAGTTTCTAGCTTTAACGGTTTGGGCTGTGCGATGATGAATGGATCGATCAGTCAGTCAGTCAGTCACGTTGCTCTTTTATATATGCATATAGATATACATAGATTTCTAAATTTTTCTGAACATTTTGGGGTAACTTTTCATTTTTATATTTTTAATGTATTTTAAAATATTGAAGAATGAAATTTAGCTCCAAAGTGCAAAAACAAAATTACTTGGGCCCGGTTTACATGATGACGTCGTTTTTTATTAATTCTCTTTTGAAGATGCTACGAAAATTTGTTTGCATTTATACGACGTTGTTTTTTAGACGTCGTTTTTTTACAAATTTTAATTTTTGTTGTAGTCAGGGTTGATTTTCTTGTTGAATCTTTAGTTTATTGTTCGTATTAAAAAATGTTCTTTGTCTTTTAACAAATAATTTTATATATTATAGACACAATGTACGCATTAAAAAAATCAAACATATAAATAAATAATTACAGAAATCCAAACAAAATAATTATTTTTCTTGTTTACAAAAATATTCATCTTATTTATTTATTTTATTTTTACATATTGAATTTCTAAACGAACCTTTCAATTCAAAATAAGAACAAAAATAAAACAGAACAACAGAAACTGAAATGAGTTTAAAGAGATATATATGTATATCAAAAACGTGAAAGCAGAAATCGTGTTTGTTTTTCTATCCCTACAAACCAAAAACAACGTCTAAAAAACGACGTCGTAAAAATCATCATGTAAACCGGGGCTTGGTCTCTTTTTTTCATTCGACGATTTTAGGATCAGTATACATTCCTCTTAAAATTACCCCAAAGAAAAATTACATTACTACCCAATAAAAACGACAATTTTAAAATGTTGCTCTTTTAAGCTTATTCAAATATACCTACTCGTATCTTGATGTCAATTTTTTATATGATTTTTATTGATATCAAAAGTACATACAAGGAAGAAGTTTTGTTAACTTATGTATGTACGATTCCATCAAAAAAAGTTTGGTTTCTTATTATCATAACAAATAAAATTGTGAAGAAAGAAAGAAAAGTTTTGCTAATATATATATGTATGTATGTATGTACATTAATTTGTGTCTGTGTTTTATTTAATTTAAACATTTTAGAAAATATTGCTCAAACGTGTGGGAAAATTGAGTAAGATTTATTTTTGGAATTTCTTATAAATCTATTTAATGTGTGACAAACACAGAAACCAATTAGTCGTTTGCAAAACGTCTACCACATGAGTCAAATATTTTTTTTTAAAACAACACCTTAAACTAACTTCCAAGAATTTATAATAAATAATTATATCAGTACAATCAGTTTAGTGTTTTGATGCTAGATTTAGTCTTTTGATTAACCTTTTAGCCTCGAAATTTATGTTTTATTTTCTGTATTTTTTTAATATTTTTATTCATTTTTATAACAGCATTTTAAAGGCTATTTTTATACCCTCCACCACCATAAGTGGTGAATGAGGGTATATATAAGTTTATCATTCTGTGTGTAACACTGAGAAATATTCATCTGAGACCCAGTAGAGTATATATGTATATTATTGATCCTTATGGAATACTAAGTCGATTGAGATATGTCCGTCTGCCTATCTGTATGCCTTTGTAAAACACTCTCACGTCCAAAAGAAAGAACTAAAAGAACTTACAAAAAACTCTTTATAATTCTCCTAAGCAGTTTAGTATTCAAAATCAGCAAAATTGGTAAAGTAGAACCAGAGTTATGGACCAAAATGTGAGACAACCTCCATAAAAATTTTATATTTCTTGGATTTTTTTTAAAATAATGCAGGTATTGCAATGAAATTTTGTACACGTTTTTTTTTAAGATAAAAGTAGAAAGTGTGAGGAAAATAGTACGAATCGGTCTATGATTTCTCATAGCCCCACAAATATATATTTTCCCGAAATATGGCTTAATGATAAATAAATGCCTATAAAATTGGAATATTAATAAAAAATTCGGCAAAAATAAGTGTTATATAAAAAGAAATCTCAAACCGAAATGTTTTGTTTGGTTCATATTTTACCATAGACCCTCTTCCGAAGCATTTACATATGTATATTGCAAAATCAAACTGCTGGATTTTAAAAATATTTGACCATATCCCCCAATTAAGGTCCACTACCGAAATTCAACGTGGGATATCCTAATATGTATAAAAGTTTTTGTTCCGAAATTTAAGAAGATCGGCCCATGTTTTGTAATTGGTATCATATACGTACCACTCCCTCAATAATGTCTAATAATTATCGAATCAATATTTTATACCTACAGATCATCAGAAATTATAATTCAGAAATCTTACTAATATCGGTTATACGACAATTATGCTACTGAATTTTGTAGTTGTCAGTCCATATAAAAAATTAAATTCACTTTCGAGTATAACAACCAACCATACAACTCTTGTAAATAACGTTATTGAGATGAATAACTAACTCACATTACTGGATAGTGGATTTAGAAGCTTTAAGTCCATAATTGGTCCGTTTCTACTATGCCACCCACATATCTCTTGTAAATAGAGTTATTGAGATCAAATAAAATTTGTTAAATTTGTAAAATTGTCTTTCAAACAATATACATACATATGTATGTACATATTGTTACGTTTTTGCCTTTAAAGAACTGGTGGTTTATTTCCTTTAAATAAACCGGATTCTCTTGAATTGCAAAATAAAAGTGTCAAGTACATAGTTTGAAGAGAATATAACGAGTCTTTATTTAAATGTACACAAAAACAATAAAAAATTAACACTCTGTCTTTTTACACACTTATATTACCGTTTCAGAACACACTTAAAGTTTTAGAACACTTTGTTGTTTACACAACAATGACTCACAATAAACAGATTTTCTTGATTGGCCCTGTTAGTCTATTTATACAGCAAACATAATTTCGGGAAGGTTCGGGGCTAAGATACTAGAATGTTCATGACTGCAGGTCTAAAATGTTCGTGTCTAGAATATTCAGCCAAAGTCGTAAAACTAAATGTTGCCATACTGTTCAGCTATGTTTATAACAGGGTGTTCTAAATAAATTAAAATTTCTACAAATGCTAAACAAGTTGTATGTCGATTAACCGCCATCTGTCGATAAAGATTTTGTATACACATGCTGCATGTTGATACCGACCGTTAAAATTAAATTGAAATACATTTCGTAACAATATGTATAAATATTAGTATTAAAAACACTGAATAAGGATATTCTAGTCCTATAACCAGGGTTGTTTTTGTATTTCTCATTATATTCAGGTGGAGGGTATTTAAGATTCTGCACACCCGAATATTGCACTCTAATTTGTTTGTTTTAAGTTAAAAATTTTTTTACTTACAGTTAATTATATGGTTATATTGTATTGTACCTATATATGTATATAAATAATATAAAATATTTAGCATTAATGTTGGAACGATCGATTTTTAAAAGTCATGATTAGAATTTGACGTGGTAGTAAAAAATAATTAAGGACACGTGGAACCACTCCCCAGTGTAACGATTTAAAAAGCCTTTATAACCAAAGTATGTTCTTCTTTTACTCGTATCTCCCCTCACCCACTTGTAAGGACAATGTGGTAGTAGCTGTGCCGACAACCTGAATGGCTAGTGAGTAGGTAAAGACAACTAGTCGCTAACAGCTCCCCTATGGTGCTAGGACACGGGCTGATTGTAATAATGTGTGTAGTCTATGTACGCCATCACTGCATGGATGGTCCGTCCCCTTACGTCCTACTCGTAAGGGGAAATGTATATCTCATCTTGCCTCCAGCCAGGAGAGGATAATCTGACACTCAGTTTTCGAACAAGTTTGTGTATTGTTAATTTTTGTTGATATTTTAATAATAACATGTAAGAGTTTATATTCAGCTGTCCCGAATCTTATATACCCACCACCTACCTATATATCAGTATTGTATTCAGTGGTGATATTCGAAACAATTAACAACCGGTTCGCTTAAAAAAAAATATATTTTTGCCAAATTTTGATAAAAATAGCGAAAATTTTAAAGTCGCATCCCAGTAACAGACCACAAGCCTCTTGAAGGAAATGATATAAACTTTTATTTAATAAAAAAATAGCTTTATTTCTTTCTCAAAAGATTGAAGAAAACGCTATCGAAAACATCATCATCCAAGAATCCAATGTATGACCAAAATAAAATCATTTGTTTGTACGTTTGGACAATGAACAACTGAACAATATTGTGTTTGTTGCCGAGACTAATCACCTTGATAAATACACATTTTATAAAACCGTTAAAACAAAAAACATAATCACCCCAACAAATTTCATATGGAATTTTTATTCACGAGAAGGTGAGTATGCAACAACCGGTTCGCAAAATTTTTAAAATGTTAACAACCGGTTCGAGCGAACCGGTCCGAACCGGCTGAATATCAGCACTGATTGTATTGTACAATAATGAATTTTCTTTTTTTTTTTTTAATTTTGTATTGTTTTCTTAAATAAAGTATATTTTTCTCGAATTCATTAAACTCGTTGTAATGAATTTTGTATCTTTTATATTCAAAACACAGAAAACAAAAAATAAAACTGTTTAAAAAATATAAAAAGCGGAATTTTTTCATCCTAATTTTAACTTGTATTAAAATTTTTTGTTGTTGCGGCTATTTGGTTTCAGAAAAAACGATCTCAAAAGGCCTTTAGTACAATTACTAAAAAACTACTAGTATTTTATATATATATATTTTTTTATTAAACCAAATCCCCAATAGGTGTTTAATTCTGAAATTTGATGAATTTATAAAATTTTTTGCTTCTTCTGTAAAAAAGTAAAATGTGTAGTTACGGCCTTTTGGATTTTCGGTGACGATATACAACATACATGTGTTGGTATATGGGATTGTTTACGAAAAATTGGTCTATTTTTGAAGAGTAACGAATAATATTACAACTTCATCACAAGCGTCCACAATACTTTCTTTTTGTATTGTCTTGTCCTACGAAAAAAAAATTTAGAAAATAATACATAATCTGAAAATCCATATTAAAATATTTTTTTTAAACCTTTCATTTATTAATCGTTATGAAAACCACGATTTGTTTTGTTTGTTTGTTTTGTTTTAACAAGTTTTTTTTATGGTTTTTAAGAAAAACTACTTCGGATTTTTTTGTTTTGGTACGGGAAAACTAAATAAATTTAAGTATATAGAAATACTTAATTTAACCAAATAAACACAAAAAGCTATTTTTATTTAAATTTGTTTTGAAAAAAAACGACATTTCTTAACGCAATTTTATTTAAAAAGCTTTTTTGGTGGTACCCACCATGGTGAAATTAAATTCACCTTGGTACCCACCACTTTGTGTTTGGTGGTGAAAACGTACTCGATAAAATGACAAACAGCTGAGCATGGTGCAAATATACAAGGTGAGTGCAGTAGCCCAGCTGACTGACTTTGTCTACAATTACTAATGTCAAAAGTAATACTTTTTCAAGTATTTTTGACAGTAGTACATTATACCACACAAACATAATGCCTGTTGTTTGTGTTTTGTGTTGTATTTGTTGTCGATTTGCACTCACCTTGTTTAGTTGCACCATGCAGCTGAGAGATACGCTAATTTAAGATACCATCAGTCAAACAATACTAGTCCTCGAAGACGATTCAATTTTAGTGTATAAAACAAAAATATTTGGGAACCAAAATACGGTGTTAAAGTAACCGGAAATGCAGATTTCTTATATGAAAATAGCCATTTATGCTCTTACATTTTTGACCTACGCGTATTCTGGTTATGGCTCCAGTACAATAGCACATCTACGTGATGCCATCATAGCGGCAGAGGCCATATTTGGAGATGTTTTTAAGAACCTTATTACAGTACTTAGAAAATTCCACACGGTACAAGAGGTTTTCGATGCTGCGGTAGAAGAACAATGTGTATTTAAATGCCCAACATTGGATGGTGGACCAGGTGAGTGGAGTGCTATTAGTGAGAAATTTCATCATTAAATTACGTAAATCTGAGGTACATACATATGTGATTATTAAATTAATAAATTGTCAGTCATAACTTATTTACTTCGGTAGCAATGCCAAAGCAAAGAACATTTTTTGCTGTTTGTTTATGTTTCGTTTAGCCACTGCGGCGTCAACTACTTTTTTTCATTTGTTTTTGTTGTTTATTCGAAAAATGTTTACAAATGCTTAAAATCAGCTGTTCCAGTTCCAAAACTATTATATGCTCTTCCATTATTGTGTGCGCACGCTACTGGAAGTAATTTTCATATGTATGTATGTAGAACACCACGGTGGTGCGGCATTGCCATTTAATAATTGCGTGTTGAATTTGTTGTTGCACGACGTGTTCCAATCACACACAAGAGCAGAAGCTTTTTTGAGCTAGTTCCATTTTAAACTCTACAGATGTCGTTGTTTGCATTAAAATAAATTTGTAGTCAGTGCACTTTTCTAAATATATATTTATATTCGAACTTATATTTACAAAATATAAAAGAGGCGATTTTAGGTTTTTTTCTTTGTAAGTGACGATTTTTTATTTATGTTATAAAATGTTGCATAATTAAATTTTTATTAGCTTTTTGTAGCAAATTTTGTATTTTATTTTGCGACATCAACTATTTGTTTTTATTTCAGATTCAAGAACAAATCTAAATGATTGTGATGTTTTCTTAATTATTGACAATTGTTGAGTTTCCAAATAATATTATGAGTCAGAATAGTAGAAATACCTATTTTATTGGTAAACATGGAAAGCAATATTTAGATGCTGAATTCCGTGAATTAAAATTTTTAGAGAAATTTTTTCTATTTTACCAAAACGTCGAAAGAATGAATCTTCAGCCAAATAAATTTAAATAAAACATTCCCATGACAGCCGGTTCTACACACCGGAATGACCCGAGATCACTCGGCCAAGGGCTGCCAATTCAGCAATTACTGCTGTTACAACAACAACAACAACAAATAAAACCTAAATACGATTTCTTTGAAAATATATATATTACTAGCTAAGCCCGGTGAGCTTTGCTACCCCCCCCCCCCCTCGTCATAAAATAAAACGTATTTATATATTTACAAACATTTATTTATTTAATTTTAATGTATTTATTGCAATGCTTTAGGCGAGACCATGCCCCTTTGTCCACTTACATAATCAAGAATTTATTATTTCGTAAGAATATCCTGTTGTGAAAATTTAATGACGATCGGTCCAGTAGTTAAGACTATATTACGATGTTTAATTTTCCTAAAAAGGGGCGTGGTCCCACTCACTTTTCTCCTGGTACGTATTCCTAATTATGCCAATACCATATGTACCAAATATCACCGACGTACGTCAAAAAATGCCCAAAATATGGCGGGTTAAATTTGTGGGTTATATGGGCGGTGCCACCCCCGTTTGTACAATCAAAACTTCATATAGCCTATTATTCCTTCCAGAGTCACAGTAACATGCTGTAAAAATTTCAGATTGGTCCAAGGGTTTGGCCTCCTATTAAGCACAAACATACAGACACACATTCATTTATATATATATATAGATTAAAAGCAATATAATTTAAGGTGAAATGGGGCGAAAAATGGGGATTTGGTAATAAAAAAATGTATGTAGTTAAAAAGTATATAAAACTTTAGGTAAATACATATTACAAAAAAAGTATTTTGTATAGCAAACATTGTTAGTGGTATACGTAAGTATCTGAATTAAAAAAAGGGGCGATGAAGTAGGCGTGGTTCATAGTTATATGGCGACGTTAACAGTATTAAGAGCAATATACTACCAAATAAAAAAAATACGTTGGAATGAACAAATTTGTATAGAGAACAAAAAGTATAAAACTTTCAAAAATTTAGCGTGAAAAGGGGCGTGAAAGGGGCGTGGCTTAAGAAATCTTTATTTTTACCTCGCCTGGAGTATATAATGTGTATACAATTTGAAGTAAATCTGTTAAAAACTATATGGGAGCAATTACATAATTTTTAAAAAGTGGGCGTAAAAATGGGCGTGGCCAAAAAAGTACCCTATTAATCATACCAGAGTCCCAGTTAAATGCTGTGAAAATTTCAAAAATATCGGTCCAAAGGTTTGGTCTTCAATTACAATATTTTAAAAAAGTGGGCGTAAAAGTGGGCGTGGTAAAAAAAATTCTTCCAGAGTCACAGTAACATGCTGTGAAAATTTCATCAAAATCGGCTCAGCCGTTTTGGAGTCTATACGTTACATACATACATACATACATACATTGAACTTTATATATATAGATATAAATTCTTTACTCAAAATATTATTTACAACTTAATAAATAAATGGTTTTGATATTGTAATTAAACTTTAATAAAATATGTTACACATTATTCAACTAATTGTTCGACATTTCTGTTTTATATTAAAAATTATATATTTATCAAGCGTAAGATCAATTTTTTTTTATTTATTTACTAGCTAAACCCGGTGTGCTTTGCTACCCTCCCCCCCCCTCGTCATAAAATAAAATAAAACGTATTTATATATTTACAAACATTTATTTATTTAATTTTAATGTATTTATTGCAATGCTTCAGGCGAGACCATGCCCCTTTGTCCACTTACATAGTCAAGAATTTAATATTTCGTAAGAATATCCTGTTGTGAAAATTTAATGACGATCGGTCCAGTAGTTAAGACTATATTACGATGTTTAATTTTCCTAAAAAGGGGCGTGGTCCCACTCACTTTTCTCCTGGTACGTATTCCTAATTATGCCAATACCATATGTACCAAATATCACCGACGTACGTCAAAAAATGCCCAAAATATGGCGGGTTAAATTTGTGGGTTATATGGGCGGTGCCACCCCCGTTTGTACAATCAAAACTTCATATAGCCTATTATTCCTTCCAGAGTCACAGTAACATGCTGTACAAATTTCAGGCAGATTGGTCCAAGGGTTTGGCCTCCTATTAAGCACAAACATACAGACACACATTCATTTATATATATGTATATAGATTAAAAGCAATATTATTTAAGGTGAAATGGGGCGAAAAATGGGGATTTGGTAATAAAAAAATGTATGTAGTTAAAAAGTATATAAAACTTTAGGTAAATACATATTACAAAAAAAGTATTTTGTATAGCAAACATTGTTAGTGGTATAAGTAAGTATCTGAATTAAAAAAAGGGGGCGATGAAGTAGGCGTAGTTCATAGTTATATGGCGACGTTAACAGTATTAAGAGTAATATACTACCAAATAAAAAAAATACGTTGGAATGAACAAATTTGTATAGAGAATAAAACTTTCAAAAATTTGGCGTGAAAAGGGGCGTGAAAGGGGCGTGGCTTAAGAAATCTTTATTTTTACATCGCCTGGAGTATATAATGTGTATACAATTTGAAGTAAATCTGTTAAAAACTATATGGGAGCAATTACATAATTTTTAAAAAGTGGGCGTAAAAATGGGCGTGGCCAAAAAAAGTACCCTATTAATCATACCAGAGTCCCAGTTAAATGCTGTGAAAATTTCAAAAATATCGGTCCAAAGGTTTGGTCTTCAATTACAATATTTTAAAAAAGTGGGCGTAAAAGTGGGCGTGGTAAAAAAAAGTACCCTATTATTTCTTCCAGAGTCACAGTAACATGCTGTGAAAATTTCATCAAAATCGGCTCAGCCGTTTTGGAGTCTATACGTTACATACATACATACATACATTGAATTTTATATATATAGATATTTTCTGATTTCACTATAACATGTGTAGCATCTTCAGAGAAATAAATTTATGTATTAACAAATTTATAAAAATTTTCAAAACAACAATAAAAACTCAATTACTCAACAATAATTGTCAGGGGCCAAATTACCGCATTCGATATCGAGTAAAATTGATAGTAATTTTCTTATTTGAGATTATGGTATTCGATATCGAGCAAGAAATTTAGTACATTTTATCATAATTTCTATATCGAAATCATTTTTCGATACGATAGCTCATTCGATCACGAATGCGGTAATTTTGACCCAGAGTGCACAAATTTTTAAATATTACACAAACAAAAATATGAAAAAATAATAATTCAATTTCCTTTTCCGTTTTTATAATTTAAGTGTCTATAGGTTTGAGCAACATTATCTGTACCTGATCTAAAATGAATTCTCAAAATTGTTGGTGCACTTATAATTTCTAACATTTCTAACATATTTTAACATACATATATTTCTGGCTTCAAAGCTGATATGTACTCAAAGTCAGGATAGTGATTCAAATTTGCACAATTTTAACATTAAATGATAAGTAATTCCACAAGAAAATTTAAAAATTAAAACGATTATAAACGATAATAATTTCTCAATTAATATAATTTGCAAATTAATTTATGTACCTAAACTATCCGAAAGATTATAAAAGTGATTATAATGGTGTATTTGATAATAACAAATATAAAAAATATATAATGCAGTAGGTAGATTATTCAGCAAAACAAAAGATAAGAGACATAAGTTAGAAATGTCAAATGTATTTTATAAAATACCATGTAATGGTAATGACAATGAAACATGTAGTAAAGTATGTGTATATACATATATACAACAAAAAATAAACTATAAACTAGCTTTTCTAGTTTTTAGGACACAAATCTAATCAAAAATATTGATCTATTTCTTCACAAAAAACAGCATTATCATCACGTGCCTTTACCGCGGAAATAGCTTGAGCGACAGAAATTAAATTTTACAGGAGAAATTTTTTTTTGTTTAATTAAACCAAGTTAAAGAAACCAAATTTTGAATGAATCAATTTTTTCAAAAATCAGCGAGAATAACGGTTTGTTGGCGATGGTGTTTTTTTTCTGTTTCTCTGATGACACACTGATAACGAACATATTGGTTGAGATGAAATACTTTAATGACGATGGATTTTTTTGTATTCCGTTATTTATTTTTTTTGCATATTCGTAAATTTTTAATATGATTTTATATTTTTAGAACATTATTTGTACCGCAAACTGAAGCAGGACATACATATGTTATGTACATTAGGTATGACATAGTGAACGATTTTTCGATTTCGATCGCTACCGCCTTTTATTTTGTTAGGCTTGGAAAAAAAATAGACGGGACAAAAAATGGGGGACTTTGGTTGAGGATAAATGGCGCCTCATCGAGGTCAAAGTTCAAGGTAAGAGTGAAAAAATTAATAAAATGTCCAATGACTGCCGCGGAGTCGCCCCTAGAGTAGTAAAATGTCAGACTGACCCCGATTAATTTTTCCTCCCCAACATTTTTGTAGAACATACTTACACCCTATCTTCGCTCCTTAAGGGACTTGCCCTACAAAAGCTAGAGTTTTATAAATTTTACCCCCATCGACCTAACAAGTTTCAGGGCGCCTCTGGAGAATTCAAATGTATGACCAACCCCCATTGATTTTTCCTCCCCAACATTTTGGTAGAACATACTTATACCCTATCTTTGCTCCTTAGGGTACTTTCCCTTCAAATACTGATTTATAATTTTGCCCTCTCGACCTAACTATTTTAATTGCACCTTTGGAGGAGTCAATTGATTTTTCTCACACAACATTTTTGTGAAAGACACCCACCTTCTATATCTGGTTCTTAGAATACTTCCCTTCAAATAAGGTTTTATAAATTTGCCTCCTCGTCCTAACTACTTTCAGGGTGCCTCTGAAGAAGTCAAATGTATATTCCAAACCTCTTTCTCTGCTCTTTAAGGTACCTCAAATATACAAATTGTTTTTATATAAATTTTGTCCCTCTTGTTCTAAGTGGTTCCAATACAAAAAACAAGTTTTATGTATCTTTGATATTTGTATTAAATTGAGTTCAATTAAAAGTTTGAGTGCGATATGTATGTATGTAAGTATTTTATTTTAATTTATTAAATAATTTTTGTAATAAAAAGGATATTTTTTTCCTATTTTCGGCAACGACTTGCAGTAGAAATATTTTTTCTTCCTCGTTGCGGCACAAAATATTGTTGTAGTCCTCTATTATTTATTCGCAGAAGGCGAAGTAGGTGATTCAAGTCGTCGTGGAAACATAGTATAAGTGTGTTGCTGCACGATGAACTTTTTTGGCCTCCTGAAAATTTTAGTATTTTGAGTTGTGACCAGCGTTGCCGTTTTGGTTACTTTTAACCAAAATTGGTTACTTTTTTTTCCAATGTGTACTTGTGTACTTTTTTTCCGTTTTGGTTACTTTTTTTTAACACAAAAGTAACCATTTTTTACATTGTTTTTACTTTGACTTAATTTTTACCACTAATTTTGGTGATAAACTAAACTACCACATTTTAAGTGTTTTAAAAATAAAACACTAAACACAAGATTACAAAAAAATACATGCCTGTCTCCAAACATAACAAACACAATCATTGTATTGTTGAACGAGTAAAAGGTTCTTCACAAAAACCATCTAAAAACATGCTACTAAATGCATTTTCATATTGATGTTTGACATCGGAGCAAGTTAATTATTCTTTTGTTTTAGATATGAACGGACCTTAATAAACATTCATAAATTATGTTTTTTATCAGAAAACCAAAAAAAGCTTTTTACAAATTAGCGTGCTATTTAATTTTTAATTAATAAAGTGTTTTTTAAATAGTTAAGATTGGGTTTCTTTCGTAAAAAATGGATAAGTTTGTATGTACTTCGAATTAAAAAATAATAATATTGGTTTTAAGCACAATTTTTATTTTTGTTAGATTTTTATTTAAAAAGGCTGCTCAAAGTAAAACTAATAATGTCGAGTTATCTTCTGGAAGTGATGATGAGAATAGGCATATTTGCATTCAATTTCAATAACTTTTTTTAAATAATATTTTGTTGTTTAGTGATATTAAAAACAGCACGAAAAGAAAATTCCGTGTATTGTGGTTGGATGAGTTTCCGTGGCTAAGAAACAAAGATCGATGTTGTTTCTGCGCTGCCTGTGAAAAAAAATTCCAAATCACGTAAGTTATTTACGAAAGCACACAAAAAAAGTGTCATAAGCAAAATGTGGAAAATAAAAACAACATTTGCAAGTTCTCAAAAAGAAACTCTTAATAAGCAAGTGCACCAAACAGAGCTAACATTAGTAATGTTTCTTATTACCCACAATTTGCCTTTTTTTATTAATGGACTATCTACCAGGCTTATTAGAGGAGCGCTGTCCCGACTCTCAAAATTGCGAAACACATTAAATGTGGCAGGTAAAGCAACTCAATTAACAGAAATGTTAGGAAAGTTTTCGTTAATAGTAGACGAAACAACATACGTATCCACAAAGAAATCACTAGTTCTAGTCGTTCGCTATATGGATAAATCATCTAAGAACATTCAAGACAGATTTTTAGCCTCATCTACTTAAACTTTATCTACTAGTGTTTTGTAACAAATCTAATGAAATTAATTACATTTGGTTTTTATTAATATTGTTATTGCTGAATTATTTTTTTCTTTCAATTGTACCTAATTATAAGACTAAACTAGAAACTGAAATGCAATGGTTAATTTATATTTTACATATATATTTTTTAGCTGAAGTATAAATAAAATAAAATTTTAAATATATAAAAATTTTGGTTACTTTTTTTTGCTTTTGGTTACTTTTTTTTTACATTTTGGTTACAAAATTTTTTTGGTCGTGGCAACGCTGGTTGTGACCCTTTCGTATTTAAGGTGCGATATATACATGTATATAATGTCATTCCCTCTTTTTGGTACATAAAATAAAAATATGCAAGTACAGTGCGCTCGGGAAAACGTCAAATAATTAAAACCGCAGGTGTTGACATTTATGCGATTGTTGACGTTTACGAACGTGCAAATTAAAGATACTACTGATTAAAACATTTTTATTGTTCTAAAATTTAGATTAAACATAATTTAACAACGTGTCTTAAAAGATATCTGTAATTTTTTTCTGCCTTTTTTTTCTCTACAATAACTGAAATACAACTTCCTCCCTTAAACGTACATTTTGGTCATCTTGCTTAAAATTCTTACATCCGGCCCAATCCAAAGCACGGTTAAAGATTTCGATGGCTTCGCTTGGTTTTATTGTTTGCATATTTTTATCCGCATCGTCATCATCACTCACTTCTAAAATCTTATTTAGCAAAATATCTTTATTCCACTCCTGAATTGATAGCATTGTATAGTTAACCTAAAGAAAAAAGTAGCAGTATCCCTGAAATAACTTTGGAAAAGGGACAAACCTCAGGATTTACATAGTTCATGAAGCACACTAACTGACCGCTCCATTAGTTGTTGAATTGAGAGTCCATTTGTTCTTTCAGGATGTTTCATGAAACATTTTTTTAGGATCTTTATGACTATCAGTAAAACTCAAAAGATTTCTCCAGCTTTTGCCATTGTATCTTTACTAACTCTACTCCATCCATTTTCCAAAAATATGTATAACAACAGTTACAGATTTCATTGAATCAATAAAATCTGAATTCCGTGCCGCTATCATTGCTAAAAGACTTACTAAAAAAACATACTAATGCATAATTAATTCATATTCCCTGCAAATAACGCGACTAGTCCATACATGCATGTAAAGACTACTCTAAAGAGGAGTAGGAGTACTCCAAAACTACTTCAAATATATGAAAAAAAGATGGTCCATTAAACATTGCGATGTCCTAGGACTGGACCATATAACCCATCGGGGTAGTCCCAAAACTACTCCATGGAGTACTCACGAGGGTTAGTTTTAAACAACAACAACAACTCAATATGCAATCGTGTTAACACGAAACCATGTCGTTTAACTACAAACTCTTGTTTAACTATGACATGGTCCATGACTGCATAACATTGGACCATGTTGTGAGTAGTCCATATCATCTAAAATGGATCACGTAGTCCAATATTATTTGCAGGGTTAATATGAATGTACATACATACATACCTATATACGTATTTGTGTATGTATTTTAATTGATGCTAAAGAAAGAATTGTGCTACTTTATAGTTGACGTTTTAGAACTTTTTAGTTTGGTTGACGTTTTAGAGTACACAATGTTAATAAAAAGGTGTTGACGTTTTGGGATGTTGACGAAATGGGGTATTGACATTTTCCTGTACATACATTCTTAGCTAAATTAAAACTTTTATTAACTCAAATTAGGAAAACAAACTTAAAAATATTCAGATTCAGTTAATATTACAAAACAAACATATTTGTTCATTTAAAAAATTGCTTAAAAAGAGAAAAAATTTCTTAAAAATAAATTTTAGGTAATTTTAATTAAAAATATACGAATTGATATTTTGCTTTTAGGCCTATAATGGGGCTATTTTTTCAAACAAAGCAGAACGTAATTTTAAAATCTAATTTTCATGGCGTTAGGAGCAATGCAATTTTTTTTAATCTTTGAATTCGGAGTAATTTATTTCAACGCAATTGTATTTTTTTTTATTTAGTCCGTGATTTAAATATCAAATTACACCATTCACTTTGTGTCCAAATTATTCTATTGCGTGTAAGACTATATGGTGCTATGAACTGAATCCACCCACTGGCATCATTGTATAACTGGGTAATAAATAAGTTATTTTTATAGTTTTAATGTAATTTTAATTGCGAACAAAATACATTAATGTCGCAAGAATAGCTCTGTTGTGATTTTTCCCGCACAGCTGTTACAGTAAAAACTGATAAATGAACAAGATTTTCTTTCATCGACAAGTCTTAAATATTTAAAGACAAGAGTTGCAATTTTATTACAACCTACTTTTCCGTGGTTTTCGCCCCATAAAAAGCAATACATACTTATTTCTCGTGCCACTTTCGAAAAACTTTCATTATAAAAAGCAAGCTTTCTAGGGGAAAACCATGTAATTTCGTTTCCGTGTAATGTGTTAAGTACTTTTTGCAAATTGAAACTAACACACAGAACTGAAGAATCTACTTTACACTTCCCCTGATCCGCTAAAAAAGTTTCTTTGGACTTATCTTTATTCCTAATGTGCGTTTGATATGCTTCTGTTGACTGAAATGCTATTTTTGATTGACTATCTAAGCTCTTGACATTTTAACAAGTATTACATTTATCATTTTTACTCTTAGGCATATATATATAAGCCTAGGTGAAAGTTGTTTTTAAAAATGCTGCAAATTTGGATGTTTATTTTTCTAATGTTTTCAACTGTTCAACGTATATCTTATAAACTCCTTTAATATTTCTTAACTCCTGAGGAAGATAAAGTTTAATGTTTTTGTTTCGACAATAATAAGATGGAACTGTCGCCAATTTTTTAATAAAGTTTATTTTATGCTGGCTTCGTCAGATTTATTATGGGGAGTATATTTTTCGGTAATTTCGGTATGCAAGGATAGTGAACTTTCAGTTCTTACAGACTTTAAAAAAACATTTGGGAAACGTGAAGTGTTTTCAATAGAAATTGTTGACATACTTTAAAATTAGTCTTGTTAAAATTTATTACATAATTATAGTTGCAATGTTTTGCGTTGCTATTTGTTCGTCGTTTAACATAATTTTTGTATACAGGATTTCAAACAGTCTTTTTGTCACAGTTTGCTAAGTACCCAAAACTGTTTATTTATTTCAACTCTTTCAGTTTCCGTAATCTTATCGACTCAACAAAGTATATATATTCTTGATCTTTATGAAATTTTAAGTCGATTGAGATATGTCTGTCCGTCTGGCTGTGTAAAACACTCTCACATCCAAAATACACAACCAAAATCAACGGAGTTTACAAAAAACCGTTTGTAATTATCCTAAGCAGTTTGGTATTAAAAATCAGCAAAATTAGTATGGTGGAACCAGAGTAATGACACAAACTGTAAGGCAACATCCATAAAAATTTGAAATTTTTGAAAATTTATTCCAATTTTTTTTAAAATAAAATTTTGTACACGTTATTCCTATGATAAAAGAAGAAACTGTGAAAATAGTAAATAGCATGATACTTATTTTTTCTGAATTCTGTATGCATACTGCTTTTCAATCGTCATTTATGTTCCATAGAGCCAAATTCCGGGAGTACATTTGTAAGGGGGTTATTAAAAATCGTGGACCAATTTCTATATCTATATCAACAATATTCAGCAAGATCCCAAAAAGTGTTGGAGGTTCTTAAATGAAAGTTTAGGAAGGAAAAAAAAAACACAAGTAAATCTAAAGAATTTAAATGGAGAACTAATTACAAATGATGAATACAAGTGTGAACTTCTTAACAAATAATTTTTACAAACGCCAAAATTAATGAAAGACCAAATTTACTACTCAGCCAATGATTTTTGTAATGGACTTAGAACTTTGAGATATTGTAATAAAACTTTTAGTTTTACGAATGTAACAGTAGAAGAAATCTACGAGATAACATCAAATCTCTCTACAAATAAATCTGCTGGCCATGATGGTTTATCACCTAAATTATTTATAAAATGTGGTTTAGAAATAGTGCCTTATTTGTTTAATATTTTTAATAACATAATTTTAACATCTCAATACCCAGATATATTAAAAATATCAAAAATCGTTCCAATACCTAAAATAGTAAATGCTAATAGAGAAGATATGTACAGACCTTTACTACCTATTATTGATAAAATTTTTGAAAAAATAATACATCACCAACTTTTAAATTATCTTGAAAACAATAACCTATTGCACAATTGTCAATACGGATTCAGAAGAGGTAGTGGTACTGAAAATGCTGTTGTTAATGTTGTGAATTACATATGCGAAGGATTAGATCAAGGTTATAAAGGAGTCGCTGGCATTTTCTATGACTTCTCAAAAGCATTTGATCTTGTGGATCATGAAATCATGTTTGAAAAGCTTCAATACTACGGAATACGGAATACAGAACTTGATTTATTTAAAAGTTATTTGACAAACCGCAAGCAATATGTTGAATTAAATAATAGTCGAAGTTTTGTCGGGGATATACTACACGGGGTTCCACAAGGTAGCGTTTTAGGCCCACTATTATTTACTATTTATATAAATGATATTGTGAATCTCGAGCTTAATGGAAAAATATACTTGTATGCAGATGATATATCTATTTTCTATCCCTATAAACACGAAACAGCGTTAAGAGCCTACATGCAGAAAGATGCAGACATGATTTTTGAATTTGCAAGGCTAAATAAGTTAGTCATTAATGCGACATTCAGTCTCGTCTCATCGAACTGTTCGGACGTGTTAATTTTAGTGCGGCTGAATTTTCGGTGAAAAAATCGTAATAGGTGAAATATTGTAATAGGTTGAAATTAAACAAAAAAGTGAAAAAAAATAACTCGTAATAGGTTAAAATATATAAAAAATAAAAAAAAAAAACATTAAAAATCGTATAAAAACTGTATGAGTGTTCCTCTCAGATGTAATTCTGAGAAAGAGCTTAGCTCGTCGAGAAAAAATAAATGGCTCTCTGAGGAAGAATCCATAAAAAAATCTCTGGAGAATTTTCTCACTACAAGAGCCGTAGAACGGCGTCGTTCCTGTTCTCCCAATATAGTGATTTCAACAGATGAGAAAACATCATCTTCATCAAATAGTGCAGTGAAACCCAAAAAACAAGTAGGTATGGATAAGTACATCACCGTTCTCAAGCGACAGAGGAGCCCGAAGTCTGCTCAAGTGTCATCAAATGCAAAAGCTTCTAAGACTGTGAGTAATGATCAAAATAGGTTTGCTCTCCTCCAGACGGATGAGCCAGAACTTCCTAAGAAGACGTTTAAGCCCCCACCAATTTATCTGAGAGAGCCCACTTCCAGTAAATTGGTACAAGGAATTGTTTCGGTAATAGGTGCAAATATGTTTAGCGTAACATCAATTAAACATGGAAATATCAGCGAAACCAAAATACAAGTGAAAAAGGAGGATGATTTTCGTAAATTGTCCAACCAGTTGGAGAGGGAAAGTAGGGATTTCTATACCTACCAGCTGAAAAGCGCAAAAGGACTCCAAGTCGTTCTAAAGGGTATAGACCCAGATGTTGATCCTGCCGAGATAAAGACTAGCTTAATGGAAAAAGGCTTCAAAATTAAGAGCATAACGAATATTAGAAACCGTGAAAAGACTCCACAGCCTATGTTCAGGGTGGAATTGGAACCTGGAGATGTCGTATTAAAGAAAAACGAGTCCCATCCCATCTACAATCTGATGTACCTTCTGCATCGTAGAATCACCGTGGAAGAACCACATAAGCGTCAGGGACCCGTCCAGTGTCTCAACTGTCAAGAATTTGGTCACACCAAGGCGTATTGTAAATTGCCGACAGTTTGTGTTGCGTGTGGGGAGCTACATCCAACTGCTCAATGTAATAAGTCCAAAACTGACGTAAAAATAAAGAAATGCAGTAACTGCGGAGGTAATCATACCGCAAATTATAGAGGTTGTCCAATTTACACTCATTTGAAAGGCATAAGCACCAACAAGACGTCAGTATTACCTGATCATCGTCAACAGCCTATTTTGGCATCGAGTGACAATTTCCCGCAATTGTTACGGTCCACTAGTCATGTAAACGCGCCTAGTTCTAGACAAGTTTCTTACGCTAACGTGGTTAAATCTAATATGCCAGGTTTGGAGCAGGCACCTAAATCACAATATTACGAGCCTAATATTAACTCTCTAGAGACTACATTGCAGACTCTTGTCCAAACTATGAACACTTTTACGACCACTATGACATCCATGATGCAGGAAATGCTGAAAATGCAATCCACTATCTTACAAGCCATTTTAAAGAAATGATTTGTTTAAAACTTTGTTTTTGGAATGCGAACGGCCTCCGCCAACATAAAAACGAACTGGAACACTTCCTGATGGATAAGCAGATTGATGTCATGATGATTGCTGAAACTCACTTGACGGCGACAGCGTACTTCAAAATTAATGGCTACGTGTTATATGATACTAAAGATCCCCGCGGAAGAGCATGTGGAGGTTCGGCAATTCTTATAAAGAACAGAATAAAACATTATTTAATGAACAACATATGTGAGGATTACCTACAAGCAACAAACATTTGTATTGAATTCTGTCAATACAATTTTGTTTTATCATCAATTTATTCGCCGCCTCGATTTTCAATAAAAGAACACCAATACTACAGCTTCTTCAATTCCCTTGGAGCTAGATTTTTAGTTGCTGGTGACTTTAACGCCAAACACACATTTTGGGGTTCACGTCTGGTGACCCCGAAGGGTCGTGAACTCTTCAACACCATTGCCAAAATGGGATTAGATGTACTCTCAAGCGGGCATCCCACCTACTGGCCGACGGACCGACGGAAGATTCCCGATGTTATTGACTTCGGAGTAGTAAAAAATATCCCTGTAGAATCGATACAAGTGGAGCCTTCATTAGACTTGTCTTCAGATCACTCTCCTTCTATTATTTCAATGCGTTTCCTTCAAGGGAATGGCTCTCCATTTCGGGACATATCTAAAACCAGAGTAAGTTGGATAAAGTATAAAAAGTATTTAAGTTCCCACTGCACGGAAAATGTAGTGCTGAGAACTACCGAGGATATTGATGGGTCGATTGGCAAGTTTACTGAGGACATACGAAGAGCTGTACATCACGCCTCCACATACGACGTTGAGTGCAGAAGTGGGACAAATAGAACTTATTTCGCTGAACTCGATCATCTCCTGTCAGAAAAAAGAAAGCTTAGAAGAGAGTGGCAAATCCACAGGTCTCCTGAACTGAAAGCTAGGCTACGGGTATGCAGAGATATACTAAGAAATTTCTTAGAAACCCAAAGAATGGCTTCACTTAAATCTTACTTGGAGGGTCTTGATAGTACCCCACAATCTGACTATTCGTTATGGAAGGCGGCACGAGGTTTAAAAAGACCAGTTAGAGGAAAACCTCCTCTGCGAAATCCGACTGGTGACTGGGCTAGAAATGATTCCGAGAAGGGGACTTTATTTGTTAATCATTTGAGAAAAGTGTTTACTATAAACAACTCAAATAATGCATCTGATTTGCCTCCACTCGTTATTAGACCTCCTGTACCTCTAAGACTTAGCTTTAATGATGTTCAAAGCGCTATTGGTACTCTGAATCTTAAAAAAGCTCCAGGTATGGATAAAATCAGCAACAAAATGCTTGTGGAGTTACCTCGTGTAGCTAAAAGAATTATCCTATTTATTTTTAATGCTATTTTACGCCTAGAATACTATCCTGCAGATTGGAAGGTATCTATGATTACCATGATTCCTAAGCCAGGGAAGGACCCCACTAAAGTAGAGTCACATAGGCCAATTAGTCTACTGCCGACAATTTCAAAACTGTTTGAAAAATTGTTATTGGCTAAGTTGATTCCAATTCTGAACGACACTCAATGTATCCCAAATCACCAATTCGGGTTCAGAGCTAAACACAGTACCATCGAACAAACACACAGATTGGTAAATGTGATAAGACAGTCGTTTGAAGAGAAAAAATACTGCTCCGCCCTTTTCATTGATGTGTCGCAAGCGTTCGACAAAGTCTGGCATGAAGGTTTAATGCATAAAATTAAATTAACTCTGCCTGCTAACACCCACAAACTTATGAAAAGTTATTTATATGGTCGCAAATTTACAATCAAAGAAGGCGATTTTTTAAGCCCCGCTCAGCCAATTGAAGCAGGAGTACCCCAGGGTAGCATACTGGGTCCAACTTTATATTTGATTTATGCATCCGATATGCCGTTAGACCCCATAATACATACTTCAACTTTTGCAGACGATACAGCCTTTATTAGCGTTCATAAGGACCATCAAATAGCATCACAGAACTTGCAGAAATATGTTTATAAACTAGAGAATTGGCTTGAGCTTTGGAAAATCAGGGTTAACGAACAGAAATGTATTCATATAACTTTCACATTGCGAAAAGATACCTGCTCGTTCATCAGAATAAATAACCAAATTATCCCGCAACACAATGTAGTCAAATACCTCGGAATCCACCTCGATCGTCGTTTAACTTGGAAGTCTCATATCGACGCAAAACTTACCCAGATGAGATTAAAAGCAGTGCAAACTAATTGGCTAATCGGCAGAAATTCTACATTAAAGTTGGATTGCAAACTTTTGTTGTACAATGCAATTCTAAAGCCAATCTGGTGTTATGGAATTCAATTATGGGGTACTGCCTCAGCATCCAACATTGAAAAAATTCAAAGGGGTCAAAATAAGATTCTACGTACAATTACTGCAGCTCCATGGTATGTTAAAAATTCTCGAATCCACAAAGATCTAGGCATTCCTTTGGTGAAAGTCGAATTTACAAAACACGCCTCAAAATATGTCAGCAAACTTGAACAACATCCAAACCCACTTGCACGAGACATCCTTAACTTTACTGGCCATGTTCGGTTGAGAAGGAGGGATACCCTTGCTTTAACTCAAGCGCAAAACAGATGACTGGATCAGTGGATATAAATTTTTTGTAGTATCATTATATTTTGTCTAGCACTGGCTGGACTTATTATTTTCTTTTAGTATTAAGATTCGAAAACTTATTGTCATTTCATTTCTGAAGATTCAATAAATAAATTAAATGTATATAAAAAAAAAAAAAAAAAAAAATTAATGCGACAAAGACTAAAGTTATAAGATTTAAGCCCCATTTACATACAAACGTTGAGAGTTTTGGTATTATTGCAAATGGAGAAGAGGTTTTGGAGTGTAACTCTGTAAAATATTTAGGAGTAATATTGCAAAGCAACTTAAAATGGAACCTACATATTGAAACTGTTAAATCAAAAATATATCCAGTAATAGGAATCTTATATAAATTTAAATATAAATTTAACGAAACTACAAAATTAATGATTTATCAAACATTGATTCAGAGTCATTTGAACTATTTAATAATGATATATGGCTATAAAAATAGTACAGAATTGCAGTCTCTCCAAAGAGTACAAAACAAAGCACTAAAAACCGTATACAACCTACCATTAACCTACCCTACAATCACCCTGTATAAGGAAGTTTGTAAAAATATCTTGCCAGTGAACGGAACCTATAAATTACAATTACTTATATTTGTTTTCAAATCTCTTTATAACATTGGTCATAACACGATAGTCTTCTCAAGGAATCAAACAACTCTCAATACAAGAAACATTTCCAATTTAAGAACAACTAGATGCAGACTTGAAACCACAAAACAAAGAGTTGAACACATTGGATGTTTTGAATATAACAATTTACCACAATGCATAAAAAGTATAAATACTGTATCTGCTTTTAAGATTAATGTAAAGAAATTTTTATTAAGAAATTTAGAAATGCTTCTAAGATAATTTTTTCATTTTGAATTTTGTACATAAAACTGTAAATAATGTAAATTTGTATATAATCTTTGTAAATATACATATATTTGCTTAATTTTTTATTTTTTTTTTTAATATTACATATAAACAAATATTTTTAAGCTTATTTTAATACAAGTTTATAAAATTTGAATAAGTAAATGCCAACTCGCCTCAATAATGTCATTAGACGCTGAGGCATATAAATAGCAAAAAAAAAAAAAAAACTTGTAAATAAAAAAAATTTTTTAATAAAAAAAAAAAAAAAATTCTTTTTTATTTGCAACAGGAATTGTCTTTCTATAATGAAAATAAAGTGTACAAATTTTCATGATATTATCTGCAATATATATGATGCAGATAATGCAAAAAATACCGAGGTAGTCTGAAACTTACTGGACCATTGTTGTCCATTTTCAATACCAAACATTTCAGTGAAACAAAAAATGTTTGTGAAAAATTTTATTGTTCTAAGCATTTTTTTTTGAAGCTCTATCATGGCCTCAACATACGGAGAGACGAGCGGACATTGGTAGATCGTCTTAAAATTTTATAAACACCCAGAACTTTTTGATTCTACAATCAATATTTCGATGTGTTTCAAATGGAATGGCAAACTTAATACTTAATATTTAAGTATTAAAAGATGAGTTTAGTTTGTTTATTTGCCAAAATTTTGCAAAATTCTGGCAAAAATCTAGTTACAAGAAACACATTCATATACATATTGTTATGAAGGAAAAACAAAAATAGCGTTAATTTTATAGGTTTGTAATACAAAAATAGAACGAACTTAGCATCTAACCAAAAAAAAAACAGAAATGTGGAAAAGTTGTCAGCAAAGTTATCGCATTCAAATTTTCTGACAACTTTGACAATTTATGCTCGAAGTACTATGACATAATGAGGAATCTGCATCAAAACTGAATACTTTTCACCGTGAAACATTTCAAAATTTTGCAATAACATTTATATGTTTAAAAAGAAAAAAAACATTTCTCTAAAATATCCATTTCCATTTCAGAAATTCGTCCTCTTCAAAATAAACTTTATACTCCAACTGCTGATGGTTGTGGTTCTTTAGGTTTACGCATCAGTACAGAATATTTACCAGCTGTTGAAATGGAAACATGTTGCAATGACCACGATATTTGCTACGACACATGCAACAATGACAAGGAACTTTGTGATCTTGACTTTAAGCGATGTCTTTACAAATACTGCGACAGTTATGAAAAGTCCATTGCCAGTGATCTTATGATAAAGGGCTGTAAAGCAGCTGCTAAAATGCTTTTCACTGGCACACTAACTTTGGGTTGTAAATCCTATTTGGACTCGCAGCAAAGAACATGTTACTGCCCACCACCGAAACCACAACGAGAAGATAAAAATAATTACTACAAAAATAATAACGAAGGCGATAAATATTACAAAGGAAAGAAACAAAAGTACGGCTGGAAAGCTTCCAATGAAATATAGTCAATCTTCTTGAGTGAAGAACATACATACATTTGTATAATTAAAATAGTATTTTATATCGAGAATTTATTGTGTTTTATGTTAAATAATTTATTTATTGTTTGTAAATCAATTTGATACGTTAAATATTATAGCACTTAATTGTTAAATATTTAAATTGTTTTTTACATGATATTTATAAAGTATTCTTTACAAAAATTGCACCAAAGTTTATACAATTGTAAGAAAACTTTATGAACGTTTATTTTTGAACAAATTATACTTTGTACGATATATATGTATGTACTGGGTCTAATTCTAATGAAAACTAAAAATCGCTAAATTAAAAAAAAAAATTGTATTAAAATATTTTTACTTTTAAATTCTGCTTAAGCGTAATTTAATTAAAAATGTTAAATCAATCTTCTATAATTCGTAAGTATATTTTATTCCGTTTTGTTTTTCATTGATTTCAGTACATACTTCATAAATACAGTAAATTTCTTTAAACCGCATTTACATAAATGTGTAAAAAGTGAAATCGCAGATTTTAAAAATATTAACTTGAATTTAATTTAGTAAATTAATAGTTAAAAATATTTAGTTAGTTAAAAGAAATATCAGCATTAGACTACTCTAGAGTCTAGACCCTGAAGTATTTTCAGATCATTGTTACAATATTGGATGTAAATTGAATCAATTAAACAGAACCAATATTTATAAGTAAGAGTGTTATATTCGGCTGTGCCGACTATTCACCACCAACATTTAGTGTAAAATTCGCCTGGATTTAAATATTTTAATATACAACTTTTTGTATATAAAATGTTTGCCTATTTAGTCGTTCTTATCTTGCTTTAATTGTTTTTAGTTCACATTTTGTTGAAAATTTTCACTGTTGGACCGATTTTGCATAATATAGATCTTGAACTAAATGTACTTGTAAGTGAATGGTCGTAATAGTTGACGATTGCGTATTCTGTATAAAATCAATACTGAAACGTCCAGCGAGTTCCCCATAATTGAATTTCAGTTTATACAGGATTACTCAAGATTACTTTATAGTCAAGGCTTAACTTTGATTGGTCACCGATTAACCAGCGAAGATTAGAGGCTTTTTACATGATGTGAAGGCTCTTGGCTTCTATACAACGACGGTAAGTTAGTCGTCTATCAAAGTGAATACCAAGATAAGGAACTATATCTGTGGAATATTTATGCCATTCAATATTTCAGGTGAAATCAACCCCGCTGAGAGTAAATGCAATTTAGCTTTCATAGAAGCTACAATCTGATTTGCGTGTAAGACCATCGCACATAAGCAAATAAAGTGGTGAAGAGAGAACACAACTCTGTAGAACAGCAACAACGACAGCCGGTTCTACGTACCGGAATGACCCGAGATCACTCGGCCAAGGGCTATCAACTCAGCAATTACTGCTGTTACAAAATCAAAAACAGCAATTTTTATTTCATAATTTTGTGTTATATAATCGACTGTTTGGTTAAATGTTCCGTGTTAATTACGGCAACCAAATTAATGAAATGGAATGGAATAATATTCCGGTTATTCAAGTAAATAACTTTAATAGGCAAGGCAGTATTTTTATATACATATCTATATGAAATTGACGTCGCACGGTGGCTCAGATCAATATTTATTGTCCAAAACCTATTTTTTTCTTGACATATGTAGATTCTTAAAATTTGTATGCTATCAGAAGGGAAATAGATGAAAACAAAGGTAGCCGAAAAATATTATCAAAATATTCGCAGTAGTAGGCGCGGCGTGCTGCTAATGTTGCAACAGTGCACAGAGTTCTTTATCATGGAGAAGATGTCATTAAGGAAGTCAGGAAAAAAGAAATAAGTATTAAATATTTTACAGAGAACATAATACATACCAGAAAAATGTCACGAAGTTCTACAAATGAAGATTTATTTTATATATTATTGGCAACGTCAGATGCCTTCATCTCTAGCATTCGAAGTCAATAGAAAGTGAAACATTTGGATCTTCATGCCGAAGCTAAGGCATTGATACAAAACAGAAGTAATACAGAGCATAATATAGAATATTTACAGGCTATATTGCAGCCAAATGAATAATAATAATTATAATTTGCATTTAACATTTGAATTAAATAAAGTATAAAAATATGAATCTTAAATGCTATTTTATTTAACTAGAATCTATTTATGACTATAAGTTATAATTAAAATTAAAAAAACTAAATTACACTGCTTTATTTTAAAATTTACCAAAAACTAGGAAATATGTAAGTATTGTTAAGCATAAAGTTAAAATTTGGGCCATCCTAATGAAAATATAAAAAATATCTCAATTAAATTAGGGACCACTTTAAGGGTAACAGAATATTATATTGTCAGCCAAGATTGACTTGTGACCCAAATTTGAGCTAAATTGGTTAAGACGAAATGGGTCAAAAATGAGTTGACACATCTGAAACGGGATTACAAACAAGAATTAAAAAAAAGATCGAAAATTTTACTTTAAACTTATATTTCTTAACAATCGCTGTACCTTTCTAAATAAAACCTAAACTCGATAAAAGCTTAAGATGTTATCTATTGACTAAAAAAAAGAACTACTAAAAAATCTTTATTAGTTAAAAAATTACAAAGTTTTGGCCAATGAAAAATGATTCTGAACCACTGTGCGCGGCTAAATCGTTTCACTTTGCATGAATCTCTTATATAATCTCATAAGGATCCAGAATGACAAACGAAATATACCCCCCCCCCCACCCCACCTTGTACCCATCTAGTGGTGGGTATAAAAACAAATTGTACCAACCAAAGGAAACTCAGGGAGAAGGAAACTCAAATGATGGAAATTGGTTGGTTGGTTTATGCGGTTGCCTGCTGCCTGCATGCACTCAAGTGGAATCATTTGATTTGATGCTAGTATATAATAGGTACTTTATCCAGCCTGTTGCGTTCAGTTATCCGATGAAATCGCATACTTGATGTCTCCGCTAGGTTGTTTAGTATAAGATTATTACAAAATTTATAGTTTATTAAAATCTAGTGTTTTCAAGAGCCGAACATTCGCATAGAAGATGAAACACTGAGTCCGCTTACATGCTTACCAAACGTCCAGTGACCGATTAGCACCGCTATGATTCTCGAGATGTTCTTTCGTTTTATATTCAGGAGCTGCAAACTGCGCTTCTCATGCTGGCCACATATTTCTAGTGGTCTTGCAGGTGTCCATATTGCGCCACCTAATTAAGTCTTTTGAAGGTAGTGTCTGAAGATATAATTTTAAATTGTTCCAGGTGGTATTGGGACTGATATGCCAGTTGAGTTATTTAGAGTGGATCCGTCTTTAACCAGTTCGTGCACCCTCTCATTACCGCAGTAATCACCGTGCGCAGGACCCAAACTAGAATAATGTCAGTTAGGCGACCTAGCCTTGACATTTCCTGATTAGAATAGATGTTGGAGTATGGGATTTGAGTCACTTGAGTGATGCGTGGGGTCAAATTACCGCATTCGATATCGAGTAAAATTTATCGTAATTTCGATATCGAAATCATTTTTCGATACGATAGCTCATTCGATCACGAATGCGGTAATTTGGCCCCTGACTGTCGAAAAAATGGCTGTGTTGCCAAAAATATGTTTTCACATATCTAGTATCTCAGCCTGAAATACAATAGATTTGTCTGGGAGGCGTATCGAGAGCCAACGTTACACTCCATTTTTGAACCATCAGTGTATACTCTTATGTCGTATGTAATGAAAGGGGAAGCAAATTCAAAACCTTTGCATACCTGTAATACAAATGCTGGCGGATATCTGAATTCTGTATAGTTGGTCTACGACATATTTACTTTTTGTTGCAGTTCACCACACTAGCGATCCCTAAGCCATTATTGGACGTATTATGGCTCCATACATCCATTTAACGAGCAGAGGACTCAATCCCCATTTTCTTATAAACCTTTTACGGCAAGTGTAGTAAGCAACCGTAGCTCTCTTCGCCCCATGTTTTACATTCAGTTTTCATGAGAGATATTGCGCATTGTCCGACAGAAGTAGTTCACAGCCAAGTAGCCGTGATAGTTTGTAGCTTGGTGTCTTGGTCTTTGTGGAGGAATTGTTCTTTGTGTTTTGCTTGGGTTTACTCCTAGTCCATTTTCTTTGTTCCAGTTGCTGAGCAATTCGAAAGCATTGGTCATGATATTACTAATCATGTCTAAGAACATGTGATATTAACAGTATCACATCGTCCGCATAATCCACAGCCTTAATACAAGAATAAAGTTTACAACAATCAGCCAGAGTAGAGGAGAGGTGATCCTCGTTCAACTTGCTTGGACTTTTACGCTGTTACCAAGACATGCAGCTGCTGATACAACATCTAGATCTACTAGGGCACGATGCATTGCAGAGGTTGTCACATTGTTAAAGGCCCCTTCTATATCTAAAAAAGCTCCCAACGTGTATTGTTTGAATTCCAGAAATCTCTCAATAGTCCTTACTACCTCATGTAGAGCAGTTTTCTTTGAGCGACCCTTGATGATAAAGGCATTTTGGTTTTTTGAGAGTAGTGAAGAACTCTCCAGCTTTTGCCTTACGTGCGTGTCAATGAGCCTTTCTAGTGTCTTCAACAATAAGGATGACAGGCTTATTGGGCGGAAGTCTTTTGCGCTCTCATGACTTCTTTTACCATTTTTGTGGAAAAAGATCACTTTCACATTTCTCTAACCAAGTGGAACACAGTTAAAACAGAGACTAAGTGTAAATATTCTATAGAACCATGGAATGATAGAATCTTTTGCACTTTTTGCAGCATCTGCGGCAGGATTCAGCCTTCATCAACAACAACATTCTTGCAGTCTGGAAAGTGTGTTTCAGGTGGAATATCTAGTAACTCTGATGAGGATTGCGAATAGGGGTCATCCAATCTTTTGACATATATTTCCGATTGAAATGATTATTTATTTTTTAAAAGAGAAGTGACACAGCAATTAATATGCCTATATATAATTGTGTTACTTTCTTTGGAAAGAGGATAGATTGAAGAAGTAAAGGTGGTGAAAGAAGAAAGCTTTTTATATCACAACTCTGCAATTCTGCATTATGTTTGTTTTTAGTGCAAAATTGCAGCGCCTCTGGTGATGAGTAGGCGCATTAATGTTGAAGCTTGATTTTATAGCCTTTATTTAATTATTTTACTTCGGTGGCGTTTTTAAATGCTATACCATCGAAGGAGGGCGCTGTGATAAATATTAGTTATGATAGATAGAAAGAAAACTAATAATTATCAGAAACTGATGTTGTTTGAGTGGCAGCGGCTGGGAATCGAACCACCGGGCTACAAATACCAACTCATGCTTAATGATCAAAATGCGCTAACCAATTAAGCTACAGCACCCTGAGTCCCTAGTATTCTCAATGGATTCGCATAAAATCATCCATGATTTTCTTGAGATTTTTATGGCCTTATTGTATACATTGAGTGTGTCTCGATAAGGTTGCCATTCCCTATCTCTGTATGCAGAATTGAAGGCTCTACATGATTTCTTGCGTATAGCAGAACTTTCAACTAAGTTATTTTCTTGTACCTAAAGACGATCAATTTGTATGCAAATTAATTTGAAGCATTGGATAAATCGTACAAGTGCATTAATATTTTTCGAAGACAACCATGCATTTGCTTGACGCCTTGCTTGTATAAGTGCGTTGTCTTGTTGAAAAATAAGTTGTTTTTTATTTCTATTTATTGAAAATGGCACTAATTTTTTATGTAGTTATTTTGTGTAATCAGAAGAATTCATTTTGGTGCTTTGAAACGCCAAATGAAGCATACTGTCTTCACAAAGATCTCACTAAACCATCAGAGAACCGCCTCCGAAATTTATTTTTGAAATTCTCTCCAATAGCTGTTGAAACCTTCTAGACCAACATTGAATATTTTTGCATCGAAAGAAATCGCCAGGTTTAAGCATACCGGGTTAAGCTACATACACTGTCGGACAAAAGTAAGAGCAGTTTCAAATATTTCCTGTTTTTTTTATTAATATTTTCTAATAATTATAAATTACAGTTTTATTTTTAATTCAGTTACTATTTTTTTTTTTGCTAGAATTGCAATATGATCATCGTCTAGCTTCGTGGTCTTACGTTTTCTGCCACAAACGTTTTTTAGGCTTTTGTTTGAATTTCTTATTTTATAAAAAGCAATTATTTTTCTGACCGCAGATTACCATAGCTTATACTTAGAACTCAAAGCTTTCTGTTTCATTCCATTTCACGATCTAGTACAAACAAATCTTTTTTCTTTTCGGTTAAAGTCCTTATTTCAAAACAGTCTGACCTTATTTTGTGTATATTTAAGTAATAATAAATTAAATAAATAAGTATATAATAACTTTACTATAAATTATTATTTTTTAAAAACTTACCAGGAATTCAATTTTAAGTTTAACAGAAAACCGCACTTTATTATGTCGCGGAGATTTCTTGTGCACTGCAATATATTAACATCAGAAATATAAATGAGCGACTTTATAAAATTGCAATGTTTATGTAATTAATTCAGATACTCCAACAAATAACGAATAGTAAATAATACATGTAGAAGAAAAATATCAAAAAGGAACGAAGAAGGTTACAAAACCGCACTTTATTTTGTACGACAGTGTATTTATATGGATTCATCATATAGATATGTATGTGATAAATTTTGATATACTTTACTTTTATTGATTATATGTAAAGATATCGCCAATTTACAATTTTTTGATGAAAAATTTATACATTTTGGTAATTTATAAAATTGACTTAATTTTCAAATTCACAGCGTAGCATCTACAATCAAATGAATTTTTCAAAAGATTTCATCGTACACTAAAACGGCCCTAATCTGCAATTGAAATTTACATTACGCTTGGTTCTACTAGGATTGTAAGCTGTTTATATTAAAAGTAAATAAAAAAGAGTTTACGGAGGACTGATAAAGTTGTACAGAATTTTTATTTTACAGAATTTTAATTTACATAGATTGTTGGGTTTATGGATTAATTAATTAAATTTTATAATATGTAATTCAATATGATAACTTATGCCTATTTGAGTAACTAAACCTTAATGTATCAAATATTTATAGCTTATTAAATATAAAAACAATTTCAATTAATAACCAAAACTTTAATGATATGAAAGGAAATAAATAAATATAAATCAATATGATTAACCGAAGTATCCGCCATTGAACGCATAAGATTTAGAGGCACTACTACTACTGCTGCTGGAAAATCCGCTCGCTAAAAATAGAAACATGTCCAAAACACTAGATTTTACAAATAATACATATAAACTATATATTGTTAAACAATGTGACACTGAACTTACTGAAACTATTGCCATAATATGGATATTGACCGTAACCATAATATCCTCCGCCACAATAAATACTTGTGTAGCAGGGATAAGAACCATACGTGGGATATTGGGGATAATAACTATACATTGGATACCGACCAAACATACCACCCATACCACCTATACCGCCTATGCCACCCATACCACCATACGTATTATATCCCATACCACCAAATTGAGCCACAATTTGTTGACAAAATGTCAGCAAATAGCAGGTAAATATTATTGACAATTTGGAATAGTTCATTATGTTTTTCTTTGCAAATATTCAAGTCAATATGCAGTTTAAACACAATTTAAATTTACGTTTATTCCTTTCTAGTTTTGTTTTACTTTTAAATTAAAAACTACAGTGGATAATTGTTTTTATACCCAAAAAATTAAACTATCAGTTGTTGATGACATTGTTTTAATCACTGATTAACGTTTAATCAGCTATCGGTCAATGATTTTTTTATTTTAATAAAATTATTGTGAATGTCATGTAAAATGTTAATGCATGTTAGAGTAAGAACATTAGTGAGTAAATTAAAGTAAAAGTTTATATCCGGCTGTGCCGAATTTTTTATACCCACCACTAAATCGCATATTATGCAAATATTGTATCGTAATTATACCCTACAACACCATAGTGGGGAGGGTATATTGGATTTGTGCATATGTTTGTAACGCCCAGAAATACTGGTCCAACACCCACCTTAACGTATTCCGATCGATTCAGAATCACTTTCTGAGTGAAATTAACGATGTCCGTCCGTCCGTCTGGCTAGCTGTCCATCGGATGGAAACTGGCGGAAATCGGTCCATTATTTCACCTGGCCCCCATACAAATGTCTTCCTGAAATAAGAGTTAAACGATCATAAATGTTTGAATTATGCAAACATCCAACCAAATTTCACCAAAAATGAGTGGTAAATGAAGCCAAATCCCATCTATAAATTTTGTGCAGATCGGTTCATAATTAGTCGTAGCTCCCATATAAGGCCCACTTCCGAAAATCACTCTAAAGAGCATAACTCACTCAAAAATGTTGGTATCCAAATAATATTTAATACAAATATATATCATATGTATACAAACAATACGGTACAATTTTGTTGTGATCGGTCTATAATTAGTCGTAACTCCCATATAAGGCCCACTTCCGAAAATCACTTTAAATATCATAAATTTCTTAATAATGTTGGAAATCGAATAAAATTCGACACAAATAATATACAGAAATGATGACACCTAATTTTATAATGGTCGGTCCATAATTAGTCGAAACTTCCATATACGACCCTCTCCGTAATTCACTTTAAGCTCCATAAATCTTTTAAAAGTATTTATATCGAGATAAAGTTTAACATACACAATATTTATATTCATAGAAATCATGACACTATTTTTGAATGATCGGTCCATAATAGGTCATATCTCCCATATAGCGCACATTTCTGAAAAACTGTTGTATACATATACTGGGTGTAGGGGGTATTGAGGGCTTGACCGACTATACTTTCTTACTTGTTTTATTTATTTTAGGTTTATTTTAGTAGAATTTCATTGTAATAACAATATTTATAAGAATTTTATGCTTACTCCACTTATAATCAATAATTTACACTTTGTTTATATTTTTGCAGCGTGTAACATAAAGAGATTTACTTTAACACACAATAAATTAAGTACTCGTAATTGGAGCTTGTACGGGAGCTATGCTCAATTATGGACCCACTTTCACAAAAGTTAATTTATAAAAGAAATAATACAAGTACTTTTTAGAAAAAAAAATCGCCAAAATTACAGCCATTTTGCATGTTCCAACATTGTATGCAAATTTTAATAAAAATGTGAAACACCAGCTCACAATTTCCTGAATTTTCCTTACGATATCTCCAATAGATGCCAAGATCTCGAGTTATTAATAAAAAAGTTTCTTTGAAATAATCACCGACTATTTGACTTGCAGAAAAATTGAATTTGTTCGGAAAGTAAACAATCTATTCAAAGCTCCTGATCCTGATTCCTATTGGAGTCAATATTTTTTTGTGAATTTAGCTTAATTTTATACATATAAAATGTCCATACGTTTCCTAGTTTTCGGTACATTATTTATACTGATCAGCTGAAAGTATGCATCAATCTTAGATTTCAATTTTATGCCAATCAGTCCACAATTGGTCGTTATTCATACATGAGTCATTCCATGTCAGACCGAACGATTTTTGCTAAAAATTGAATTTGATGTCGCCGAAGTCTTGCCAAATTTTAGCACGTATTCTTCATTAAAAAATATTTTACACGTAAATTTTTTTTCAACAAGTTATGCAAATGCACATAAAAAACTTTTATTTAAAAGCTATTAAAAGTATAAAAATAATCTCCTGTGTTTGCTTTAAATTAATTTTATTTCATTATTAAAAAAAATCAAATTGAAAATGTAATTTTTCATGGTACTACAACGGAAAAAAACCGGAAAAAGAGAATTCATTCGACTTCCCTTCTGAAATTTACAGGGAATATTAAGGTTATATTGAGCTTTAAGAAAATAGTTTGTTTTAGATTTCTTGACTTGTTCGAAGGTGGTGGAAAACAGAAAATAAATAAAAAAAAAGCAAATTTTAAAAATAAAAAAATTATAAAAAAAATGTAAATAATAATTTTTAAAAAGGAGGTTCAAATACCTTTAAAATAATCTTTAAAATCCATCCACAAGTTTTTGCGAAATATTAGTTCAAAAGTTGTCATGTCGGAAGATTTTTTATGATTTTGACGATTTTCAAATGCACATAACTTGTTGAAAAAAAATTTTTTTTCTGGAAATACGTGTAAAATATTTTTTAATGAAGAATATGTCTGCAAAATTTAAAGTAAATCGGATGAGGTGTTGTAAAAAAGGTGTTCGGTCTGACATGGAATGACTCACATATGTATATAACATCCAATTAGGAAAATAACTATAACACCCATTAAACTCTAAATATCGTTATTGAGACGAAATTGAGCCAAAATAAGTAAAACTGCACAAGATCTTATGACGATCGCACATCTTCAGGTCATAGCTTCCATAAAAGTCCACATCCAAGTATGCATTAATTGTGACTACAGGATTTTGTGACCATATATTTACAATAATACGCGAATTAATCTATTATTATTCTTACCATCAAAATATGGGTCACATTTATAAATAAATGCATGTCCCATAGCTAGAGAAATGTTGAATCCACAGATATTGTATTATGGCCAATAACCAGTATGGTCAAACAATTTTCGTTCGGTATTGGCTGGACGAATAATTGAAATTTTTTAGATATAAGATTTGATATACATACTTATTGTTAATTCATTTTTAATGAATATACAATAAATAAACAATTGAAAAAAATGGCAATATACTCGTACCTAGTGTAGGGTATCATGTGACAATTTATAAAAAATCGTATATTCAGAATATTAAATTTCAATGTCCAAGTTCATGGAAATTAATAAGTATATTTTTTGTTCACGCACAATGATTGTGAAGTCACTTAATGATACACGTTTATTGACACAAAGCGGAAATTTCAAATGGCTCAAAACACTTTTACTAGTTATCTATTCACACACATATTAATACATTTATAGTAATATTCAAATCACAAAAATGTACATTTAAATGCTGTACATTTATTATGAGAAAAGCCAAAACAAACTATCAATCTAATTATCTGTGACTACGAGTACGAGTACAAGTATGTTAAAAATAATCATAAAGTTTAAACATACATATGAACATTATAAACGACCTTTTTCATGTACGAACACTAAGTATATTTATACAATTTAGAAATAATTATTAATATTAGTTAATTATAAGCATCGCAGCCTGAATCTTATATAAACCATATAAATCTTTAATTTTGTGCCAATAGTTAAATAGGCAGAGGTATTCAAACCATGTGCTTAGAAAAATTAAACACATATGTAGTTTGAAAATCTATATACATATGAAGTATAAAAACTACTTTGTATAATATTTATATTATTGAATAAAATTAAAACAGAAGTTAAAGTTTGACACATAAGAACATATCTGTGGAGTTTTGACAAAAGAACCTAACTCGAGATCGGACAATTTTCCACTTTTTAAACCATATGTATAAATTTTAAAAACGCACCTTTCTGTCATTTCAGCGTGTTTCTAGATAGTGTAGATCGGAAGATATAGGAGCCCCCAAATTAACCTATCTCGCAATTTTTACAATCTGCTTTTGACAAAAGAACCCATATCGAAATATGTTGCAGGGCATAAAGAAAAATATTATAACGTAATTTTGACAAAAGAACCTATTTGAATATGGGTTTCCAATAATTTACTAAAATTATTTTGACAAAACAACCTATTTGCACTCATGTTCTTTTATCAAATGCATAAATGAAAATAACACGTTCCCTTCTAAAGTTAAGTTCTTTTAATAGGAATTTGATCACTAGCATTCATTGTGACAAAACAACTTATGTTAACATGAGTGCTTTAGTGTAGTGGGTATTATCGATATAAGAGGAACCTATATCAAATCAAGTGCTTTTGTCGTGTGCATGTGTAACAAATTCAGACGTTTTCAATGAAAATATGTTGTTTCCTAATATAGAAAAACATAAACAATGCACAGAGGAAGACAACAAAAATACAAAGGTTCCAAAGTTTTGGAGGAGCATTGAATCTCTCGCAAGTGAATACATTGACTACAAGAATTATAGATATATAAGATTACGACAATTATCAGCTGTTTTGAAGGTACCTACGTCAAGGCTCCAAAGAGTTTGTCAATTTGTATGTAATTTGCAATGATTTTAGAATTTTCGACTTTTCTAGAGGGTGCCGTGATACTTAACGAATGCAAGTAAGCCATTTATGAAAGGCACACTATCAATGACAGATATTTCAGTTACGACAAAATAAATAGTACTCTCTTTGTGTTTAAATTAAATGAAATAAAATGTACCACACAAGTGCCCAAGATATTGATGAAGATCCTTTTAATGAGCCTGATGTTGATGACTCCGATTTTGTCCCGGAGACGGATTCCAATCTTAATACCACTACGCAAGAAATGACTCCAGATATTGAGTCCAATGTAAGTAATTCAGATTTCACTGATATTGATGAAACCCAACTATTCGAACTTCCAACCACATCAGTAGTTAAAAATAAAAACAGGCGTAACAAAAACTTAAGAAAAGAATATTTGACCAATAAAAAGAAAATCGTCTCTGCTAAAAATATTAAAACACTTTCAAAATGCAGAATGTTTTGTAAAACTCACCTAAATTTTGAGGAGCAAAAAAAGATTTTTAAACTGTACTGCAACTAGGGTGATTACAACAAACAACGGCAATATCTGTCAGGATTAATTGATGTAAAATTTAAGAAAACGCACACAATTAATAACGTTGGAAATTGACAATATAACTATGTATATTATACAATAATTGTGACGTTGGATGCGATATGAGAAATCTAAGTCTGGAATTTTACAGTACAAGCTATCTTTGCAGCTGGACGAGGACTTCAAGGAACTAGACTAGACTAGCATAGCGACGACGGAAAATAACAAATTTCGAATTTAATAAATGTTATTCTGCACTTTTGCCAATATCTTCTAATAAAAAACGTGATTTACAGTCCGTTCTGCCATTTATAAATGCAAAATTTTATAATTTTTACAATAACTTGCACGTTGAAGGTGAAGTACAATTTGGAAATAATTAGGATATTGACGAATATGATTAGCGGTAGAGTGAATTATTCTTTATTTTTATTATAAAAATTAAAGCAATTTAATATAAATGTGAACTGCAATATATTATAATATATGAACAATTACTTATTTTTTATTTTTAATTTAATTAATTCCAACTTTGCTTTTTCATACCTAAAAATACATAACTTTTTATAATATTCGTTTAAAATAAACGGAATTCTAATTAAGAAAATAACATAAGTCACTGAATTTTTCTTATTTCATTTTAATAAAAGCACTAGTCCCGACAAAGGTTGCGAAATATTTGTTACTTTTCAGTATGAAAAAAGACTTTATCTAGAGAAGAGTTGATTTTTCGATCAAAAATTATTTTGACAAAACAACACATCTTGGTTTTTTGACATTTTCTCGGCAACAGTTGTATCTGGAACAAAGGTGGAAATTGGAAAATAAAGGTATTTAAATTCTCCACCATAAAAATAGGTTACATTTGGGTAGATGTGTTCTGGGACGATTCTGTGACCATATAAAAGTGTTTTTTGGTCCTCCTGTAAAATTCAGTTTTTCGACATTGATTGTTTTGTCAAAATTCCACAGATATATTGTAAAGGGCTTTTTTATACCCTACACCACCATAGTGGGAAGGGTATATTGGATTTGTACACCCACCTTAAAATATTCCGATCGACTTGTAACATTTACTGTTGCCACAAATGTTGGAAAAGTCATCGAAAATTGGTCGTATTGCAAGCTTATTAATGTACTTTTTTGCAGATGGTTCCGAACCGACTGACCAACCATTCAGAAGTGGCAGATTTTTTTCAAAAAATTTAAATTCTTACCTTAAGTTTAAAATTGTTTTAAGAATAATTTTCAAAAATATTTAGATTCATATTTGTGTTTGAATTGTCACTGGTTCTTAAATCAATGTTTTTGTTTGGAGAAATTGGTAACTTTTATAAATTCTAAACAAAAATATTTGTAGTACATACAATTTTGTTCGTTTAAAATCCTTTTTGTTGAATGGATGTTATTTAATATTTAGCAATTATTCTGATTTTGCTAGTTTTAGAATTAATGATTTTACAAAAAACATAAACATTTTCAAAATATTTAAAAGTAATAAATGTGAGATTACTTAAAAACAGCTTTTTCATATCTTAATTTTTAAAATCCCACTTTTTTATTATATGTATTTAATTCGCAATATAGCTTTTTCATCGTTAACATCCCGTTTTTGATAAAACTCTCTGGTCACGTTACCTGCTACTTGCTGGTCTTCGCATAAATGTTTTAACTTTTCTACTAGATGTTACTAGAATAATACGTATCGGTGTCATTTCAGCTAAGAGTTGCTCAATGCTGCCTTGATCTGCACCTAACATGTTATCGTTATTTTCACACAGGGATGGAAGTTGCCTTTTGAATTTTGTACCAACTATATAAATAAAATATACTTTTTAGACCTCCACGATACCATTTTTAATAATTACCAAATAAAAATAAAACATTACCACAATTTTATATAGAAACTCAAGTGTACATTTTTACCTTTTCTTTGAACGTAAGTTAGTAATTGTTTAAGTATACTAAGCGGGACACCCACCCGCATTGCAAATTTTCTTTAAATTTAAGAATGACTACATCGTACTCCTTTTAAAATGACTGAAAAAGACAGCTTAACTGCAGGTATCAAGTGTTTTAAGAGGTATACGAGTATTAGGGATAATACATATTCTTAATAAATTCACCATAAGATCTTAATCTTATCTTCTGAGAGAAGATAGTGTGGAATGAGTATAGAATCTTTTAGACTGTTTAAACATATATTTTAAAAGGCCTAATAAATGAAGCCCTAGCAATTTTCCTGTTGAGTATAGTTAGACAGCAACTTCTGTATTATCACGAATATCTTAAACATTCTTATCGGGTTATTTGCAAAATAAACAATTTTGAATGCAATATTCGACTGTGCCGAATCTTTAATACCATCCACTTAAACGTAATAAGAAATACAAAAACTACACTGGTTATAAGACTACTGTGTTTTCTATTCAGTCTCAGTGCAAATTTTATTAGCATTTTAAATATTGTTTGAAAGATTTAAACTTTATCTAATTTTGACCATTTATACTTGATGTAATTACCGATTCTTACTGTAATTTAGAGAGTTTGTCTGATTTTCATAATAATCTTGGTTGTAATTTAACAATTTATAAAATTAAAACAAAATTTTTCCATACTCACAACAAGTTAAGAAACAGAGTTTAAATAAGAAACAGACTATAAAATAAGGATAAGATATAAGATGAGGCTTTTTTGTTTGAATTTGATATCAATAACATTATTTACAAAAGATTTATGGGTGGCATAGAAGAAGTGGACCAATTATGGACTGATAGCTTCTAAATCCAGTATCCACTAATGTGATTTCTATGTATTTTAGGATTATATTGGTTGAATTTCATCTCAATAGCTATATTTACGAGAGTTGTATGGTTGGTTGTTATGCTCGGAAGTGGACTTAATTCAGGAGCTGTTATGGACTGACAGCTATAAAATCCAGTGGCTTAATTGCCGTATTACCGATACTAATATGATTTCTGGATTAAAATTTCTGATCCATATAAAAGTTGGTTCGATATCGATATTTATTAGACATTTTTGTGGGTTTATTTGTTTTTTGGAACTGGTTCTTATATGGCAGCTATGACAAATTATGGGCCGAGTTATTTTCATGCATATGAGGATATTTCACGTCGAATTTCAATATAATAACGGTATATTTAAGAAATATATTAGTATTAACGTGGATTTCGAGAGTGGACCTTATGTGGGGGATATTGTCAAATATGGATCGATATTCTCAAAATCCAGCAGTTTGATTATCGCATGTATGTAGATAATCCGTGTAAAATTTTGGATTGATACCCTTATTTATAAGAGATTTATGAGTATTAAAGTGATTTCCTGAAGAGGGCTTTATATGGAGCATACGGTTAAAAATAGACCTAAATTCACAAAATTTTGTGGGATGATTTTTGTATATATGTAAATGATCTGTGCAACGTTTTGAGTCGGTACCGATATTTATACAATATATATAGGGATAAATGTCTTTTTCAGATCTGGTCCTTGTATGGGAGCTATGACCAATTTTGGGCCGCCTACCATAAAATTTAGTACAACAATTTATGTGCCTATAAAGATTATTTATGTCAAATTTTAGCCGTTTAGCATGATTTATTCGTATTTAAATGAATTTTGGAAGTGGACTTCATATGGGGTCTATGGTCAAACATGGACCGAACTATAAAAAAATCGTTTTGCGATTTATTTTTGCGTAAAACTTATTTTTGCTGACTTTTGGCTTGATATTTCAATTTTATAGGCATTTATGAGCACTATTTCGGGAAGATTTTTGTATGGGGGCTATGAGAAATCATGGACCGATTCTTACTATTTTCCGCACACTTTCTTTTTTTATTATAAAAACAACGTATACAAAATTTCATGGTATTATCTGCAATATATTTCAAAATATTGCAGTAAAATATACAAAAAATATCAAATTTTTATGGAGGTTGTCGCACATATTGGTCCATAACTCTGGTTGGCCTTAACCGATTTTCAATACCAAAGTTACCTGGAAAATAAGAAATATTTTTCTGGAAATTTCGTTTAGTTAAGTTGTATAGTTTGGACGTGAGAGTGTTTTACAGAGACGTACAGACAAACAGACATGGTTAAATCAACTTAGAATTTCATAAGGATCAAGAAAATACTCGTGTATACTTTGTTGGGTCTCAGATGTATAATAGGAAAGTTTTACACGGAATGACAAACGTAATATATGCTCATTCACCACTCATTGTGGGGGAGGGTATAAAAATGGAGGCCTGCGCAAATGTATTTAAATATTAAATAAAAATCGTGTGCGACAACAACAAAAAATACTATACAATACATACATGTATGTATCATTATTTTGCTTACGAAAAAGATAAGATCGACTCTGTTAATATTTGACATATTTCGTCAAATATTTTGTTGCTTGAATGTGATCACAAATAAAATTGTAGCAGACAAAAATAAAACAATTTAGTCGAACAAAATTATTTGCCGATATTTAAAATATTTTCCTAATGTGACCACTAGCTAAATACATGAATATCTAAAAAAATGTTGTTATTTAATAGCGAATGTCAAATGCGAAGAATAAACATAAAATACATATGCCCAATGTCACATTATAACAAACATTTTCATAAAATAATTGTTTAATTAAAAAGTTCAAAAACAAAAAAATATTTCCTCGAATTGTCGGTAGAATGAAAGTAGGAAACGTTTTTGATAATAATAATAATGTTTTTTTTTTACTTTTTTATTATTTATTTATTGAATCTAAGAAGTAAGACCTTACAATAAGTATTCAAATCTTATACCTAAACCCCAGTGGAGAGAGCCATAATGTGCAAATGGGCCCTTTTTCAAATTTAACTAATGTTACTTCTAAATCCCTATGAATGTTTTCATTCCTTATATACCATGGTACTCCCGTCATGGTCCTAAGAATTTTCGATTGGGTCCTCTGTATATGATCAATACTGGTATTACTTGTAGTTCCCCCTAATTGAATTCCATATGCACAAATTGGTTTTTAAACAGTCTTATTCAGGATGACTTTACAATCAAGGCTTAATTTAGATTGGTCCATAATTAGCCAGTAAAGATTAGAAGATTTCAGTCTCATATGGACCCTCTTGGCTCTTGGCAAATGTATGCCAAGGTATGTGACATGATCAGACTGTGGGATATTCACATTGTGAAACAGGTGGACAATTTCCTCTCCCACGCGTAAACGTAAGGTGTCTACTTTTCGATTTATTTACACCTATTCTCCAGTTTTTTAACCACGTCTCCACACGTCTGAGATAATTATCCAGTTGTATGGATGCCTCACTTGAGTCCGCATATGAGCTAAGAATGGCAGTGTCGTATGCAAATGTAGAAATTGTTAAATTTTCTCTTCATGGCAAAACAGAGGTGTATAGCAAGTAAAGTGTTGGTCCGAGAATACTCCCCTGTGGAAATCCTTCTCTGATTTCGTAGCCACTTATCACATAATCACTGTATTTAACCCTAAATAAATGATTCGATAGGTAAGACTCTAGTAATCTGTGAGTAGTAGGAGGCAGTAAGCATTTAATCTTATGTATTAGACCTTTATGCCAAACTTTATCAAAGGCCTGTGCGACATCTAAAAATATAGCCGAACAATATTGTTTAATCTCAAAAAATTTTCTTATCTCTCCAGATAGCGCAACTATGTTCTAGTTCTATGTTGGTCACGGAAACCAAATTGGTAAACTGCGTTTTGATCATTCAGGAAGTTTATAATTTTCTTTTGAAATACTTTCTCCAATTGGTCTGTAAGAAGATGGCACGTTTAAATCTTTTCCTGGCTATAGTAACATTATAATTTGGGAAATTTTCTAATCTTTTGGAGAAACGCCTAGGGTTAAGATCACATATAATAATATTGTTAGCACAGCAATACCTACATTAGTTAGGTTTTTTATCATGGATAATGCTATTTGATCATAACCCAGAGACTTTCTTGGGTTAACATTGTCTTTTATAGTTTTGTGAAGATCTTCTAGACTGAATCTGATAAATATTTAGCATAAAAATCTGATTTACAATATAGTGTTGCCATTTAATTGTATTATGAACATTTAATTGCCTCGATGCCAACACTGTTGGCAGTACTGACAGTACAACAATATTTTATTGTAAACATTGTAGTCAACGCAGTTGTTTGCAGAATTAAACATTAAAATGTAAGTTTTAATAGCTAAAACATTTCGCAAATAGAACTATGTTCATTTACTTTTTTACGCAATTTTTTAATTGTTTATGATTTTCTCTATTAATACACAAAGCTCTCTACCAGAGTGACCATTTTAGCATTTTTACGGCTAAATTTAGCTTATTTGATATTGATTTAACTGAAAAATTTCAAATGTAGCATAGTGCGATTTGACGATTTTTACCCTCAAAGTGACGATTTGTGTAAAAAAAAGTCTTTGTGGGTCTTTGGCCGAACTTTAAATAGTTTTCCAGGCGCTTCGGTCTTCTGCGCTTCTTCTTTAATTTCTAACATTGAGTTTGGAAATGCCTTCCTGGACTTGATCCTTCCAGCAGAGTTTGGGTCGTCCCCTTTTTCGCCTGCTTACAGGATCATATTCGAACACCTTTTTTGCTGGAGCATCTTCATTCATTCGCACAACATGTCCTAGCCAACGAAGTCTTTGTATTTTGACACGTTTTACTATATCAATGTCGGTGTACAGTTCATACAGCTCTCGGCTCGTACGATATCGATATTCTCCACTTACGCAGATTGGTCCATATATCTTGCGAAGAATTTTTCTCTCGAACATACCAAGCGCCGCTTCATCATGTTGAGTAAGCACCCATGCCTCTGCGCCATATATTAACACATGTACGATAAGCGTCATGTAGAGTTTAAGCTTTGTCTGCCGAGAGAGGGTCTTGCTCTTAAATTGTTTGCTTAGCCCAAAATAGCATCTATTACCAAGTACAATTCTTCGTTTTATTTCCAAACTAATGCCGTTTGTTTTATTTATGGTGGAACCGATGTATATAAATTCATCTACTACCTCGAAGTTGAAGTTATCAACTCTCACAGATTTGGCTAATCTAGTAGATTCTCTGTTCGTTGAAACCATCAACTTGATCTCATCTTTATTTACTGCCAAACCCAATTTTAATGTCTCCTTATCTATACTAGCAAAGGCAGCAGTGACATCTCGCAATGTTCGTCCCATGATGTCAATGTCATCGGCATATGCGAGCAGCATATGGCCTTTAGTAAAAATAGTGCCATTTCTATTCACTGCTGCGTTACGTATGGCCTTTTCCAATAGGATCTTAAAGAGGTCACATGGCAGACTCTCGCCCTATTTAAAACCTCGTTTGGTGATAAACGGCTCTGAGAGACCCCTTCCTATTTTTACTGATGATTTCGTATCAGTTAAGGTCATCATGCATAGCCTGATCAGCTTTGTAAGTATTCCAAATTCAGACATGGCATCAAACACCTTTGCATGTATAGGACTATCGTTTATGACTTTATTTAACTAAAACTATCGACGCAAACTTTTTATTTCCGAAATGATAAATTTTCATTCGAAAAATATCGAGTTTACTTCATGCGGAAACGAACGATTTTCAATTACAGCAATTTTCAAAAGCTTCCTAATCTTTCTTATACACGATATGGCTGCATTCTAATAAATGCAATCGTACCATTTGACTTTTTTATTATATTTCTCCAATTTTGGTAAACCTAGATGAACATTTTGGCGGTTTAATAACAAGTAAAGCATACTTATTCGAAAAGGTTTCTGAATTTCAACCTTTTTTATCAAAAAGGCGATGAAGAACAACGATTATTCTAACCATGCTGAAATTATTTAGTTTTTTCGCTTGTCTTATTCATTTTATATATTTAAAGTAAAATATCTTTTAGAATTTTCAAGGCTTGACAAGACAAACATACGACTTTGCTCCAGAGATCAGTTATGAGTACTGAAAAAGTGAGTATACTTGAATCATGACTTATAATTTGTCGTACTTATACGTACTCATACTTGTCTCAATATCATCAAACCAATATTCATATTTAAAGTTTGAAGTACTCATTATATTCAGACTTAATCTCATGTATGATGTTGTTTATTTTGACTCTCCTTAACTCAATGTACGTAGACGATAAAAAAAATAAGTATGACTCTCATACACTCATGTGTCGTTCATTTTTTACAGCCTGCTTATAAAAATTATTTAAAATTTATATTTTCCTCAATATGTTTTCCTATAAACTTACTTGTATGTTTTTATATTTCTTTTTTACTTATTTTGTATAAATACCTAACGGAATATGTTGAAATTTTTTTCAATGACTTAACTGAGTTGAATACTTTATGAGTATGTGAGTATTTTTCTTAAAATGTAAATCTAAATACCGTAGTTTATGAATCAAACATATTGGAAATGGTATGAGATCGATGTCGGCGTAGTACTCATATGTATATCCACCCGCATTTATAAGTCAACGTTGCAGTGAGTTTGAGTAACACAGATTAGTTAAATTGCAATGATGTAAAACCACTTATACTTAAAATGCTATGAGTAGTTGTGAATCGTAAAGAAACGATTCATTGCCGATCTCTGATTTGCTCAAAATTTTGTTCCAAACTAGATAGTTGTATCATACAATATACAACATACAACATCAGTTGTATATTACTTAAAAAAATATGTATTTTAATTTTTCAGATTGTTTTATTTTAAAAATGTATTGCTGATTTGGCCGATTTTGATATCAAGTGTTGAAGATTTTACGCCAAACTTATCTGGCAACAGTGATCATATTATGTGTTTGCTCATCTCTGGTCTATATATAACTGTAGTCTCCATATAACGCCCATTTCCATAAATCACCTTATTTTGTTATGAACAAAATTATCAAAAATAAATTCGACATATATATATAAATCATCGTAACTAAGTTTATGGGGATCGGCCCATAATTGGTCATAGCTCATATATGATCACCACTTCCGGAAATGACATTAACCTAGAAAATATTTTATAAATATCGATATCGAACCGAAATTTTACACAGATCAGTTATATATAAGTAACTGGATTATAAGTATTGGATTTTGTGAAGGTCGGTCCATAATTGGCATAAAAATTGAGATGAAACTCATTATAAGACTCAAATATATAGAAATTATGGTAAAATATTTTATGACGTATGCGTAGATCACGCTACTTATATGTTGGTATATAATGTGACGGTGGAAGTCGGAACCCTCGTTTCCACCCACTCAGTAAATTATTATTGTTGATTTTTGGTATTTATGAACTTTAGTTTTGATTCTTTTTTATATGGCTATGAATGATATTAGTTTAGGGAATTATAAAATTTATATATTTATGATTTTTGATATTGATGAAATTTTATATCATTACATTTATGAATGCATATGATTATATTAATATTTATATTATCATATTTATGAATATTTCACTATAAAATGTATAATGAAGTAATATATATAGTATGGTTAGTTAGTAAGTTCGTGGTGAATATAAAGTATTTACTTACGGCGCCATCTAGTGGTCGCCGGCAACAACGACACATGTACACTAGCGCCCCTACGGCTGGTGATTAAAAACAATGATTGTCGCGCTGTCAGAATCAGCTGAGCGATTGAGTACATGTTACCATCTTGGTAATTTCTCGAGTGAGAAAAAGGTATAAAAGCAGAGCAAAAGACTGTAAGAAGGATCAGTGTGTGTTGAGCAGTTGGAGTGTTCGTTGATAATAGGTGAGTGATATTGGTAGTAGTTTAGTAGTGTTAATAGAATAAAATTCCTGTGGTTATACCGCCGGTCTATTAATCTATTCACACCGTAACCGAGCGTAGTAGTGTTCTCGTGAGTTTTACTCCAGGAGCACCACTACGAGTCGCACAAGGGAGTGTGTCCAGTGAGTTTTACTCCAGGCATACCCTCCGGTGTAGGCTTCACTGGGTTTATTTGGTGGTCGCATTTCCACCCAGCTCAAAGCCGAGCGTAGTAGTGTTCTCGTGAGTTTTACTCCAGGAGCACCACTACGAGCTACACAAGGGAGTGAGTCCAGCGAGTTTTACTCCAGGCTTACTTCCGGGTGTAGTTTGACTGGGCCATATTTGAGTGTGGTTGGCGTTCCAGTGAGTTTTACTCCAGGACTCCAACCGCTGCGAGCTACATAAGGGAGTGAGTCCAGTGAGTTTTACTCCAGGCTTACCCTCGTGTGTAGTTTGACTGGGTCAGTACTGAGTGTGGTCGGCGTTCCAGTGGGTTATAGTCCAGGATTCCCACTGCTACAAGCTACATAAGGGAGTGAGTCCAGTGAGTTTTACTCCAGGCTTACCCTCGTGTGTAGTTTGACGGGGTCATACTTGGGTGTAGTTGGCGTTCCAGTGAGTTTTACTCCAGGATTCCAACTACACACTACCCCTGAGTAGTGTTTCCGTGGGTCATACCCATAGTTCGCATTTAGGTGTAGCCTCACTGTGACTGTACTCGCGACTTTTCCCCACCATACCCGGTCACCCCGAAGGCCATTCGAGCTACCAAGTATCACTGCCATTTCCTCACGATCCCAGTCGTTTCGTACGCTCACCACTCGCCAAGAGATAATTGGTTAGACGAATATAAAGTGATTTATTTCTGGTAAAACGAATCTAAAAGTGTAATAAAGTAAATTTAAATTGTGTAACGAAGCCGTGTTTTAATTTAGAGGTCACAAAATCAAATAAATTTTATTGTGACAGAACTTTGGACAGCCGTGAGTTATACCCCAGCCAAAGAAGGATCGCTACAGTTGGCGCCCGAGCAGGGACCTCTAAATTAATAAAAGCACCAGTGGCTAAGTTCGGTCATCGCGTGAAGCGAGAGTAAATAAATTTATATAAAAAAAAAAATAATAATTCGTGAAGCGAAATAAAAATAATAAAAACTCATAATAATAACAATAAATTGGATAAAATAAAAAAAAAAAAAAGCGAATAATAATAATTATAATAAAATTAAATAATAGCAGAAATCAAGGTAAGCCCCTGACGCGCAGCTAGCACAAGTACCACCGCAGTCGCTGGGGTAATGGAGAGTCGAAGCAACCTCATGGACCAGGTCCGGAAGTGGGGCCTCTCCTACAACGGTAACCATGAGCCGCTGGAGTTCATTGAACGGGTGGAGGAGTTGGCCGAGATTTATGGGGTCACATTAGACCACCTCCCACGATTTATGCCCGAATTTCTGACCGAACGAGCGTTGTCATGGTATAGAAATAATAATGCGCATTGGGAGCAGTGGTCCACCTTCAGGGCAGACTTTCAGTCCTTCTTTCTCCCTACCCGATATTTTGAGCAGCTGGAAGATGAGATACGAGCCCGACTACAACGCCCGGAGGAGAAATTCAAGGATTATGTGCTGGAAATCCAGACGCTGATGCGGCACTCGGGGTTAACCGAGGAACAAAAACTTCAACGCATTTTCCAGAACGCGCAGGCTAAGTACAAATGATACATACGACGGAAGGATTTTGGCTCACTCGCCGAGTTAATTAGCATGGCAGAAGATTTAGAAGGTATACCCAACGGAACCACACCAGAGCGGGAGCCTGTAACCCCCTCCACCAGCAGACCTGGAAATGCGTCAACGAACCGTTGCCACCGCTGTGGAGAAAACGGCCATTACGCAAATCGATGCCCGCGCAGCGAAGACCAACCTTCGGGAAATGCCAATGGGGGCCGACGACATTGAGGATGGTCGGACTCCCCGAGAGAACCACTACATCCTCCCCCATCACCACCAGTCTACAACAGGAAGGTTCCAAGTTGACAGCCAACATCAGAATAAACAACAACACGGTTCAAGCCGTGATCGACACCGGAGCCAGCCGAAACTTCGTGCATCAGGCGCTCATCCCCAGATTAACCACCGCTCCAGAGTATCTCCGTGAAGAGATCGACATCACGCTAGCCGACGGAACCGTATGTCGGGTCTCCAAGGCCATAGAGTTTCAAACAACCCTGGGTAGTCTGTCGAGAAAATGTCGATATTTAGTGATGCCCAACGCGAGTGCGAATATCATTTTGGGCTTGGATTTCTTACAGCAATTCAGTACGAGCATCAATATTGCGGGTCTGACATTGAATTGCACACCGCCACATGGCCCGCCGACCGCTTCCAAGTCCGCTACCTGCGGGGAGGTAATCGCGAGTCATGAACAGAGTACGGGCCTGGGAACTAGAGATCAGGCCCTCATCACCGCTTGTCTGGAGAAAGAACTCCCAAAAGTTGAAGAAGCGCATGGGGTCTCCCATATTGCCCGTCACCAAATCATGGCCGATGCGTTGTCACGTCAACCGTGTGAAAACGCCAACATCGCCAGGTGTGACGCCGCAGTAGTGGGCAATTGCAAGTGGCTCGACAAGCTTACTCGTGAGGTACACGAAAACCCCGACAAGTATGCAGATTACACGCCAATGAACAACAAGCTATATCGAAATTTTCCAAGGAAATGGAAAAGCGAGGACAGCACCCCATGGAAGCTATGTGTGGCCACCCAAGATAGAACTCGCGTCCTAGAGGAAAACCACAACAGCTCAACAGCAGGGCATCTGGGGGTTCGGAAGACGATCCTCCGCGTTGCGAGTCGTTATTACTGGCCAGGTATGTTCCGTGATGTAAGACAACACGTGAGACGTTGCCAGCCATGCCAACAATTCAAAGCAAGTCAACAAAGGCCGCAGTGTAACCAAATCATGGCCGATGCGTTGTCACGACGACCGTGTGAAAACGCCAACATCGCCATGTGTGAGGCCGCAGTCATCACCAAATCATGGCCGATGCGTTGCCACGTCAACCGTGCGAAAACGCCAACATCGCCATGTGTGAGGCCGCAGTGTCACCAAATCATGGCCGATGCGTTGTCACGTCAGCCGTGTGGAAACGCCAACATCGCCATGTGTGAGGCCGCAGTATTCACCAAATCATGGCCGATGCGTTGTCACGTCAGCCGTGTGAAAACGCCAACATCGCCATGTGTGAGGCCGCAGTGTCATCAAATCATGGCCGATGCGTTGTCACGTCAGCCGTGTGAGAACGCCAACATCGCCATGTGTGAGGCCGCAGTAGCAACATCGTGGCCGATGCGCTGTCACACCAGCCGTATGAAAGCGCCAATATCGCCACGTGTGAGGTATGGCCAGCAGAGGTGCGGCACACCATCCAGGCGGCAGTGCAGTCCCGTCAACCAGGTAGACGACTAAAATTTATCCACCATAGCGGCGATACCACTTACCAAGTGAAGATTGACAGAAGCGGCCAGGTCAGCGTCAAGGTCCTGAATCCCGAGGAAGTCGGCAATCCGTAAAGAAGGAGGGATGTGTGACGGTGGAAGTCGGAACCCTCGTTTCCACCCACTCAGTAAATTATTATTGTTGATTTTTGGTATTTATGAACTTTAGTTTTGATTCTTTTTTATATGGCTATGAATGATATTAGTTTAGGGAATTATAAAATTTATATATTTATGATTTTTGATATTGATGAAATTTTATATCATTACATTTATGAATGCATATGATTATATTAATATTTATATTATCATATTTATGAATATTTCACTATAAAATGTATAATGAAGTAATATATATAGTATGGTTAGTTAGTAAGTTCGTGGTGAATATAAAGTATTTACTTACGGCGCCATCTAGTGGTCGCCGGCAACAACGACACATGTACACTAGCGCCCCTACGGCTGGTGATTAAAAACAATGATTGTCGCGCTGTCAGAATCAGCTGAGCGATTGAGTACATGTTACCATCTTGGTAATTTCTCGAGTGAGAAAAAGGTATAAAAGCAGAGCAAAAGACTGTAAGAAGGATCAGTGTGTGTTGAGCAGTTGGAGTGTTCGTTGATAATAGGTGAGTGATATTGGTAGTAGTTTAGTAGTGTTAATAGAATAAAATTCCTGTGGTTATACCGCCGGTCTATTAATCTATTCACACCGTAACCGAGCGTAGTAGTGTTCTCGTGAGTTTTACTCCAGGAGCACCACTACGAGTCGCACAAGGGAGTGTGTCCAGTGAGTTTTACTCCAGGCATACCCTCCGGTGTAGGCTTCACTGGGTTTATTTGGTGGTCGCATTTCCACCCAGCTCAAAGCCGAGCGTAGTAGTGTTCTCGTGAGTTTTACTCCAGGAGCACCACTACGAGCTACACAAGGGAGTGAGTCCAGCGAGTTTTACTCCAGGCTTACTTCCGGGTGTAGTTTGACTGGGCCATATTTGAGTGTGGTTGGCGTTCCAGTGAGTTTTACTCCAGGACTCCAACCGCTGCGAGCTACATAAGGGAGTGAGTCCAGTGAGTTTTACTCCAGGCTTACCCTCGTGTGTAGTTTGACTGGGTCAGTACTGAGTGTGGTCGGCGTTCCAGTGGGTTATACTCCAGGATTCCCACTGCTACAAGCTACATAAGGGAGTGAGTCCAGTGAGTTTTACTCCAGGCTTACCCTCGTGTGTAGTTTGACGGGGTCATACTTGGGTGTAGTTGGCGTTCCAGTGAGTTTTACTCCAGGATTCCAACTACACACTACCCCTGAGTAGTGTTTCCGTGGGTCATACCCATAGTTCGCATTTAGGTGTAGCCTCACTGTGACTGTACTCGCGACTTTTCCCCACCATACCCGGTCACCCCGAAGGCCATTCGAGCTACCAAGTATCACTGCCATTTCCTCACGATCCCAGTCGTTTCGTACGCTCACCACTCGCCAAGAGATAATTGGTTAGACGAATATAAAGTGATTTATTTCTGGTAAAACGAATCTAAAAGTGTAATAAAGTAAATTTAAATTGTGTAACGAAGCCGTGTTTTAATTTAGAGGTCACAAAATCAAATAAATTTTATTGTGACAGAACTTTGGACAGCCGTGAGTTATACCCCAGCCAAAGAAGGATCGTTACAATAAGATTCGGCACAAACGATTATAAATTCTTAATTATTATATTTGTATTTGTTTGGTTTCTTTTTGGTAATCCATTTGACCTTTTTTTTTTGTTTTTGACTCGTGAAAACTACGTCACCAAATTATTAAGCTATATTACGAAAATTAGTGTTCTATGAGAAATGTGGGAAATAAACAGTAGAAATTATTTTGTTGTGCATCCAGCACTTGTAATATCACTGTTCTGCATTTTTTCCTGAGGGTTATGTGAGGTCAAAAGAAGTTATTCGCGAGAAAAGTAACATAATTCGCGATATACCGGTAGCAGTGCGGGATAGAGTCATCAAATATCGGCCAACATTTGAATGAAATTATTTTTAAAAAGTAAATGTTAAAAATTTTTCTTTTGGGTAATAATAAAGTTTCCGACATCCAGTTCCATTTTAAGTGTTTTATTTAAATTAAAAAAATCTTTGATATATTTCTTTAGTCAAGCTCGAGTTCATTAAATTTAATTTTCATTAAATTATTATTTTTACTGAAGGTAGGAATTGTTTTTACAACATTTTTTTTTTTTTTTTTTGCATATACTTTTTTATTGTATCTTCATTTTAAATGAACTAACAATAGGTATTCAAATCCTAAAACTAAAGTTAATTAAGATAAGTCCAGCCAATGCTAGACAAAATCTAGTTTTCAAATTCGATAGGATATAATGAGCAACTTGTATTTATTCATCTGAGAGCGGTGGTGTCCCTCCTTCTCAAACGCCTATGACCGGGATGTTGTAAGATGTCTCGAGCGAGGGGATTTGGATGAGTTTCCAGCTTACCCAAATAAAGGGCCACGTGTTTAGTTATTTCCCATTTGACAAGTGGAACATCAAGATCGTTGTGTATGTTGTTGTTTTTAATATACCAAGGAGCGGTAGTTATCATTCGTAGAATTTTGTTTTGACGGCGTTGAATTTTCTCAATATTGGAGTTGGAGGCAGTGCCCCATAACTGGATACCATAGCACCAAATTGGCTTTAAGATTGAGTTGTAGAGTAGAAGCTTACAATTGAGCCGAAGGACGGAGTTTCTGCCGATGAGCCAATGAATTTGGGCTGCTTTCAGTTTCATTTGAGTCAGCTTAGCATCTATATGTGGTTTCCATGTGAGGCGACGGTCCAGATGAATACCAAGATATTTCACGTGTGAGTTTTGATTCACTATATGGTCATTAATACGAATAGGGGGACATGATTCCCTACGTAGAGTAAATGTTACGTGGGTGCATTTCTGTTCATTTATTTTTATTCCCCATTGTCTTGCCCATTTCTCCACTTGCGTTACGTGGTGCTGTAATTGAATCGAGTCATCTTTTGGATCTTTGTGAGTACTGAAAAATGCCGTATCATCAGCAAATGTTGACGTGTGAATTTCATTGTTTGTTGGCATGTCTGCTGTGTACAGCAAGTATAGAATTGGTCCTAAGATACTACCTTGAGGGACGCCAGCACCTATAGGTTGAGGACGGCTTAAATAATCACCTTCTTTAATCATAAACTGACGGCCGATTAAGTATTTCCATAGTAGGTGTTGAAGATTCACCGGCAAGTTCTGCTTTAATTTAGATATCAGGCCTTCATGCCATACTTTGTCGAAAGCTTGAGAGACGTCAATAAAGAGTGCCGAACAGTATCTCTTTTCCTCAAAGGTTTTTCTTATGACTTGTACCAATCTATGTGTTTGTTCTATTGTACTGTGTTGACGTCTAAAGCCAAACTGGTGATTGGGAATGCAGTTGTTTTCATTCAAAATCGGAGTCAGCTTGGTTATAAGCAATTTCTCGAATAATTTGGACATAGTTGGTAATAGACTTATTGGCCTATACGACTCAACTTTGCAAGGATCTTTACCCGGCTTAGGAATCATCTTTACTAATGCAATTTTCCAAACCGGAGGGTAGTACTGAAGCCGTAAGATGGCATTAAAAAGAAAGAGGATTAATCTTTTTGCAATGCGAGGCAGCTCAAAAATCATTTTATTGCTGATTTTATCAAACCCAGGTGCTTTTTTAACATTTAAATTATCAATAGCCTCAACAACCTCCAGATATTGAAATCTTATTTGTACAGGTGGTCTGGCAACAACAGGCGGTAGTTGGCTAATGTCAGTATCCATATTGGGAGTGAATACATTTTTTAAATGACTTTTAAATGACTGTTTTTACAACATGAAATCTTATTATAAAATTTTTGTGATAATTTTTCTTGGCTGAGCTGGGGATTGAACCTGGGTTGAATTTACATGTTTCGAGAATCACCACATTCTCTTATCAGAATTCTTTGCGTTCTAACCTCTGTACCACTGCGGTGCCTGTTAGCCAACAGACAAACATCAAACTTTTAACCAGTGTTACCGGTGATTCGAAATTTTCTGTATTATCATTTTTCAATTTATTTACATGTTGCTTTCCTTTTTTCTTCAGTTTTTAAACTAAAACTTCAGCATTTCGCTTTTAGATAAGGAAAACAATGTTAGACTTTGGTAGCACCGAAATTCTAAAAGTGAAAATAAAGGCAAACCTAGTGTCTACTAATTTCAGATATATTTACTTTATTTTTAAGGAAAAATAATTATGAAGCCCTAATTTGGAAATGAATATGAGATTCTTTTGTGACAGTTTTGCAATATTTACAAATTTAGGCTTCAAAAATATGTATATCTACACTTTAACAAAACACAATACAATACAATCCAATTGATTTGCATATAAACACAATTTAACATTTCAATCCCCAGACAGTTTAATAATCCAAATAACTATGTATGTATGAATTTAAAGTCAAGAAATAATTACTAACAACATCGTACACATGACCTGAAAAGTACACACAGCAAAAATGTAACACTCCAAACAACAAGAACGATTTTATTTACATCAATGAAATGAGTAAAATTCTCTCTTACACTCAAAACTGAGAATACCACACAGCGTATGAACTTATGAAAAGAAACTCTAATTGTTGCTCATACGCCCTGCTGTCAGTGGGTCTTCTTGAAACACATGCCATGCTGCATGCGTACTATTCTAAATAATGCTCTTGTTATGACTGACATTTTCATTATGTTTATTATTTATACATGCACATAAACGCCAATGAGAAACTACTCTTAATCTCGCAGTAATAATAATGGTGGCAGTGGCATAATGCTCCTGCTGATAATGATGCTTAACACACATGCTTGCATTCATGCATAAAAACACACAATTTCTCATACACATGTCATGAATAGCAAACAAAAAAAAATCAATTAAAATGCACTCGAGTGCAGTTACCTTCTACAAACATTTAAACAAATGAAGGCAGAAATGGAAAAAGAAACATATTCTCTCTCATCTATTAAGCCTCCCATGAAAATGAAAATTGCGCATTTTTATTAAACAGGAAAACCGACAAACCCAAAACCAAACCCAACCACTGCTTTAGAACAAGCAACAACAAAAACACCGACTAAAAACAAAACAAATATAAAAAAACAACATATTTTGGCTGTTTCTATCAAAGTCTGAACTGCGTGAGTAGCCCCCCACCAAATTTAAGGATGATGATGGTGATGACGATGGCGATGACGTTGAACTGTTTGTTAAAAGCAAAACAAAAAGAAAATAATTCAAAATACTCATTGCCAAAAACACAAAACAAAACAATACAAGTACTGAATTTTGTTTCAAGACATGCAGTAAACATTTTTTCAATGCATACTCGTATTAGTTTATTGTGCAGTTTTGACGAGTATAGTCCTTTTCCTGGAATTATCGTTATTCTCGTAACAGTTCACAAAAAGTGTAAGAAAACAGAGTAAATACTTAAACTCGAACTTAAATTTATTTCTACAATTAACCTATTTGTGGTTTCTTAAAAGTTTTTGTTATTTATTTAAACAAATTAAATAAAATAAACGCATCATTACTTCAGTGAACGTGGGTGTACTTGTGTATTGTTGTGATTGATATACATAATTTAAAATAAGTTGCGATTGCATTTGTTTATTTGGAAAAGTTACACAGTGCGTGCCTAAACAAACATACTTGTATACAATCAAATAATAAGGACAACACAACCAAATTTGTTTATATTTGTGGATGCATCTTAAGATCAAATCAATTAGCTCTCAATATAAACACTGTTTATTGGACTACCCACCTATAAGTTGCACGAACGATTGAAAGAAGGAGCGAACATACAACAGAAACATATACAGCACATCAACTGTCTAAAGTACTACCTTAGACACAATGTACGTACCTATATATATATTTTTATGTGCTTGTATTGTGAAATTTATTTGCATAAATACGGCAACAACTCGTAGACACTCGCACTTAATTCATACATACATACGTATTTATATATCTATAGTATATATGTTTGCATCTACATTGTACAACAAGTGAAGTGTGTATGGGGTGTTCCATACTAATATTTATTAAATTATTTATTTTAAGTGTATAATTAGTAAAAAATAAATGTATTACTTACATACGAGTATAACGATATTTATGAGGAATGAAAAGAAGATAAAGGCACGAATTAAATATTTTAAATAATAAAGTACAAATCCTAATTGTTCATAACAATAGTTAGCAAAATATAAAAATGGAAAATCACAATATAAAATTATTGCCACTCCGTTTCAACTTGCTGTTGACTATAGCCCACATATTGTTCAATTGACAGAAGTTGCGGACAATTAGATTTCTTCGATGCCAATCCATTATAGCTTTTGAATAATGACAAGGGCTAAATCAAGCCAAAACTTTATACAATATATAATATACAATATATTTTATATAAATATACGAAGTCATATATAAAGAGGTGACTTATTTGCACCATAACTGCATTTTTCTTGAATCCAACAATATCGTATTTTAAAGGAATTTTTTTCTCGATTTTATATGCGATTTTACTGCTGAGCTCCTTAGCACTCATGTTGGGTTCAAATATTTAACATATTTTATATTTTTTTTAACTTGTTTGTTTTTTGAAGTTTTATCAGGACTCGATTTTGAAAAAGGGCTTTTTCGGAAATGCATCACTGCGCTGTTTCTGATGCGCAGTACGTTCGGAAAAGCAACATTTGACATAACTGCTGCATTGTAGTGCTGGCAAAGTATTGAGTAATGGGTCCCGAGTATCGAGTATTTGCCCTTTTTTTTTGGATACTCAATACTCAAAAGTAGTTACTCGATACTTTCTGAGTAGTGTTTTTAATCAAGTTGAACCAACCGCCGAAATAAAGCTGTCTATTATTTCTTAAGTTGTTGTTAACGTTGAATTAAAAGTTAGCTTTACATTTATTTTTGATTTAATTATAAAAGACATACAAACCCAATAATAGTTGAAGATCTATTTTTATTTTTTGAAGAAACTACTTCAATTTGCAGATAAATTTAAAAAAATCCGTTAAAAGTATCGAGTAGTATTGAGTACCCAAATGAAAAGTATTAAATATTATTGAGTAATGGAAAGTAGTAGAATTTGCCAGCACTACTGCATTGTATTCTAAAATGCTACAGTGAAGCAGCTGATGCGCAAACAAGATAAAAATTGCTGATGCAATAAATGAGCATCAGCATCGTACACTAATCATAGATGTGTATCAGATGCAGCGCAATTATGCATTTCCGAAAAAGCCCAAACTGAGTACGCAGTCATGGATCGTATTTTTTGTTGAAATGTATGAACAGCTTTCAACAGTTTTTATTACTAGAAGTATGTATGTCCTTCTCCGAAATAAGTAAAGAACCTGCAACCTTTGATTTTATTTAATGTTTTGAGTGTTGGGTTGTTGAGTTTTGCGTTATTATCTTATATATTAAATTCGGTTATTGTTTGTTACATAGTGCATCGAAGATGAAGCGCAAGGTTTTAATGTTATCTAAAAAAAGTGACATTTTTATAAGCTTGGACAAAGGCGCAAGAGTTACTTCTATTGCACTTTCTTTCATGAAAATTAATTATTTGTAAATAAAAATTTAATGTATTAAAAATCACGTGAATTACTTATTTAATATTCTCTTGATTATGTGAACTTCTCCATTTAGTGAAGAGGCCCTGTTTGAATAACCAAGTTCATATAACCAAGCGACTACTGTGCGAATATATACATATGTATATAAATACAGTAGGTGTATAAATATTAATTCTATATATTGAACAGCTTTAATATATAATAATAAATCAAAATTTTGTCCCTAAATAATAATAAATATAACTGTATGCCAACAATTTCATAAAAAAGGTGTAGGGTGATGTCAAATTTTTTGAACATGTGATAACGAAATTATTTGAGTTTTTATAAATGTTTAAATTTGTTTTTTTAAATTTACGAAAGCATGCTTTTGCCTTGAAAATTATTAAGAACAGTTCAAAGTGTATTTTTTTTTTTTTTTGTGTGAAAAAAAGAAATTGTGAAAGTTCGTATAGGAATACTGAATATTAAAAGGATATCTCTTTTTATGTATAAGTGTTGATCGACCTTTTTTGTTTGCTATTAATAGTTTATATAGTTTCCTATATGCAGGCTTTCAAGGTCTTTTTATTGAGAATACATTAAAATTGCATTATTCTGGTAAGCATATTTGTGTTTCTTTCCTAGGGAATTTAGTTTGTTATACTTTTTTGGGTATTTAGTATTGTTCTCGTTAGATTTTGTTTGAGAATCAAAATCTGAATGTGTGTCTATTTGATTTCTAAAGGACAAGAAGAATACGAATTGTCGGTGACCAGAATAATTTCTATCTTGGTATTTAAAATAACAAGCAAACACATTTCTTATGATTAGATTTTGATTTTTTTTAATTTAAGGAAGATTAAATTTAATGAACTCGAGCCCAACTAAAATTATGAAAAAATTGTAAAATTAACAGTTCAACTAAAAATAATAATTGTTCTTAAAAAATTTTGAATTAATCTTATAAATTTCCACAATTCAATCTAAAATCACTGTTATGGAATCATTACATTTATTTAAGGTACGGTCACATTTGGCAAATATTTGCGCCGAATTTTTCCACGATTAAGCGGCATGAAAGTAAAAGAAGGTATGAACTCTAGCTACTTTATTAAATTAGATTTATATTTCATATCATAATGTTTTGTTTGGAACTTTGTTTGCTATACCTGCAGAAAAAATTAGAAGCACAGCTGCGTTTTCCAATTTTTTATGCCGTTTTAAAAAACAAAATTTTTGAAATTTTGCTAAAAAAACAATTTTTTTTGGTCAAAAAAAAAATCATGTTTCTACAACGACTGCGCATATTGGAAAAAAGTTTAACCTTACTTAAAGAAAATTTCATTGCGGAATTTTTTATTTTATTCAATAAACGCAACCGTTTTTGAGTTACGCGAATATATGTTGTGCAACCTCCTCCATTTTCGAAATAACGGTATATTTCGAAAAAAACGAGCTAACCTAAAAAAACGGTTAGCACCACTGGATTCAGCGTACCCGAATTAGGTTAACCCGCCAGGTGCCCCGTTTGTCACGTTTTCAAACTAGCACAGTGTAATCTTTCTTATTAAAATGTATTATTTTATTAATAATATGTATTATATACTATAATAAGTTATTACATATTTTGAAAGATAGTTATTGTAGAAAACAATAAAAGACAATATTAGCAATACAAAAACACGGTTATTATTCCGTGTGAAACGTTGATTATATTAATCTGATACCCAACAAAGCATATTCTAGATCCTTATGAAATTCTAAGTCGATTAAGCTATGTCTATCTGTCTACCCGTGTAAAACACTCTCACGTCCAAAATACACAACTAAGCTTAATGAAATTTGCATAAAAATATTTTTTGTGTATTTTCAGAAGGTTTTTTTTTTATTGAAAATCAGCAAAACCGGTACAGTAGAACCAGAGTCGTGGATCAAAAGGTGAGACAAGCTCCATAAAAGCTTTATATTTTTCACCAATTGTTTACTATTTGGCTTAAATATATTGCAGGTAATATCATGACATTTTTTCATTTAAAATAAAATAAATAAGACTAAATGTTCCATAAATGCCTTTAAAATGGCAATATCAATACAAAATTCGGCAACAATAAATTAAATATAAAAACAAATTACAAAACGGTATTTGGTTCGATTAGGTCCATGTTTGACCATAACCCTCATACAAAGTCCTCTTCCGAACATCCTGTAATTACGTTTAAATCTGTTATAAATTACGGTACAGATCAAATATTTTTACAGATCATGTATATACAAGCCATCAATTATCGTTCTAAAGCCACTTTTAAGTGAGAAGACTGGATGCGGGTAACAAGGTCAGATGAGACGAAAATTAACCAAATCGGATATGTTGGACGGCAATGGACATGGGTTGATAAATGTATTGGGCTAAAGGAACGAAACATATGTCAAACAATGAAATTTGTTGATGATTTGGGGATGTTTTCGTGGAAATCAGCTTGGAGTTGCCATTTTGGAAGACTCCTACCTACCAAGTTTTGATATATTTGGGCTTGAACCGGGACAAAATGATCATTCATGTAAGATAACGACCCAAAACACACGGTAAAAGTAACAAAAGGGTGGTTTAAAGAAAACGGTATTAAGCTCTTAGATTAGCCACCACAGTCCTCAGATTTGAACCCGATCGAGCATCTTTGGTCCATCTTAAAAAGAAAGATTTTTTCAAAAATAACCGCCTGAAACGGTAGATGATCTTTGGGATCGTTGTATTGAAGCCTGGGAAAGCATCGATCCAGAAATTCTTAATAACCTTGTGAAAAGTATGCCCAAAAGGTTAAAAAAGGCACACGGAGGATATACAAAGTAATACTGGTCGTAAAAAAGAGAATTTTTCTTCAGTGGACATAATTCTTCACACTTGAATTTTTATACAAAGATATTTTAAATCACAACGTTTTTTGATTTACTTGCATTTTTTTCGATTTTGTATTAAAAACAAATAATGTGTTTAATTTAGTTCAAAAGTTTTTTTTAAATATGTATAAAACAAAAAAAATTTGAATTAGTTGTCAATAAATATAATTTCGTGAACAGTTTTGTCCCTTACTGTAAATAAAATTGTCTGAACCGCATTTTATAAAGATCGGTTCAAAATTGGTCATAATTCTCATCAATAAAAATATCGAACCAACATTTTATACCAATCAGTAATTTGAATACAAAATTCCTACTAATATCGATCATACGGTAATTATAATACTGCCAGTACATAATTGGCAATAGCTCCCAAATAAAGTAAACTCCCGATTATCATTATAACAACTATTGACAACAACGTTATTGTGATCAAATTCAACGTATATAAGCCTCAAATACAAAGAAATCACGTTACTGGATACTGAATTTTAAAGATATCAGTCCATAATTGGTGCACTTCCACTATAACACCTATATATATAACACTTGTATAACTTTTACCATTTCTATATTCCTGTCCTTAACCTGGTGAACTTAGATATAATTTTAAAACATTTGAAAAAAGTATTTTGTGCGTAAACTTGTCTATCAAACAATTTATAAATTCCTAATAAAATTTGTGGTAAAACTGAATAAGAAACACTGGATAATGGTATTATAATCCTAACAACAATGGAGATTTTGTAAATTTTATTATATTTATGTGGTGAGCATTTTTAAGATTCGGCACAGCCGAATTATATTCTAATATGTCGTTTAGGGTCAGATGTCATTGAATTTTTGTGTTTGATCATTTGGGAGACTCGGAAAAATATTGAATATTCCTGATATCTTAATCCATTGCCAACTAATATCAGCAACTTTCTTTCTTACTTCCCATCCAAAATAGCACCACTATTATGTAAAGTTAGATGCAGCGTGTCTTCTAAAGGCCAAGAAAACGCCCACACGACGAGCTAAGTCGGTTTATTGGGTAGCCCTATCCTTTATAGCCTTGATGTTTTTAGGAAAAATCGTTTCAATCCGTCCAATGATAAAGCCATATTAAACTGACAGACCCGTTCATACTTGCTATGATCTAATCCAGTTACTTTGATAAGCCATATTTAAATGAAAAAACACAAATTAAATTTTTTAACGAAAACTTACAAAAGTTTATGTTAATGTTTAAAACTACTCAAACATTTCTGTCACGACATTGAAATAGCCTATCGCTTAATATAAAACTTTTTTGATAAATAACTTTGATAGGACAAGGATTTTATGAAATGGTATCATACGAGTAATGGTGCCATTGATGAATCAAACTGCTATTTTAGTTGGGAACATCCACAACTTTTATTTTATGTACACCATGCTTAATTCCTAGATATCTAAAATTAAAAATTTATATATATTTCTTTAGGATTATGGAAAGCTTTGTAAAATACAATATTAAACCACGTATACAAATTGATGCATTCTAATGTACATTAGCCAACATTGATTATCTAATTTAAGTTTAGAATCAGATGTGACCACATATGCTTTAACTCAGTTTTAGTTTAAAATTTCTATGCAACTCTCCACAAGGGTATTCAAATCATGCCATGACAATTTCGTGTATTCGTTTCATATTCATAACTAAGTCATATTTAGAAATGTTTGAGCTTTGGCACAATTATCTTACTACGAGAATGTGCATATTCAAGTAAATACTTGTAAATTTAAATTTGAATTTCACAGCTAAAGATATTATTATTTACCTATATTTGAAATACGAATTAATTAAATGCATTCTTAATGAAGTGACAGAACAATACTCGTATAATAACTAGTATATCGAATAATGAAGTTAAAGTGAATAAATTAAGGACAACAAAAAGAGTTACTTAAATATTGAAGAAGTTACGTAAAAGACATAAGAAGTAGTAACAAGTTAGAGTGCTATATTCAGCTGTGCCGAATCTTAAATACCCTCTACATAAATATAATGAGAATTACAAAAACCAGTTCTGGGCCGGCCACCATAAAATTTAGTACAACAATTTCTTTATTTATGTCAAATTTTAGCCGTTTACCATTATTTGTAACTGTTTTATACGTATTTAAGTGAATTTTGGAAGTGGGCTTTATATGGGGTATATGGTCAAACATGGACCGAAGTAAAAAAAAAAAATCGGTTTGCGATTTCCTTTTGCATAAAACTTATTTCTGCTGAATTTTGTTCTGATATTCCAATTTTATAGACATTTATGTATAATTGAGCAATATTTCGGGAAGATTTTTGTATGGGGGCTATGAGAAATTATGGACGGATTCTTACTATTTTCCGCACACTTTCTTCTTTTATCATAGAAACAACATATACAAAATTGCATGGTATTATCTGCAATATATTTCAAAATATTGCAATAAAATGGACAAAAAACATCAAATTTTTATGGAGGTTGTCTCACATATTGGTCCATAGCTCTGGTTGGCAAACTTCTCGAAAGCATTTCTGACAGAATTATTGAAGATTTGGATCCCGAAGATATCTGGGGACTTCAGAAAATTGATTTCAACAGACAGACGGACGTGGCTTAATAGACTCCGTTATCTATAAGGATCGAGAATATATATACTTTATAGAGTAGGAAAATTATATTGTGGAAGGTCGGAAAATTATATCATGAAGGTGAAGGGTATAAAAATAGGATCAATATTTTTCCATATTCACAAAAAGGGTAAGATTATAAGGTGAGTCTTTAATAATCTCAATAACTCTATTTAAAATTGTTTATAGATGATATAGTGAAATTGCACCAATTATGGACTGATATCTTTAAAATCCATTATGCAGTAACGTGGTTTCTATATATTTGAGACTTGTTTAGGCAGAATTTCATCTCAAAGTCGAAGTTTACAAAAGTTTAATGGTTGTTATAATAATACTCGCAAGCTTATTTTATTTGGGTGCTATTGCCAAATATGAACTGACAAGTACAAAATTCATAGATAATTGCCATATGATTGGTATAAACTGTTGGTTTGATATCAACTTGTTTTTCAAAATTGGTTCTTGTATGGGAGCTATCACCAATTATGGAAATTTTGTACAGAGTGTTTAATATATATATAAGGCTATAGCATATCGAATTTTAACAAAATATTGGTAATTTAAGAGAGATATGAGTATTTCAGTAATTTTCGGAAGTGAACCTTATATGAAGGATATGGACCTAAATTGACAAAATCCAACAGTTTGATTTTGACATATATATACATGATATGTGAACAATTTATTTATAACAAATTTTTATGTATTTAAGTAATTTTTGGAAGTGGACTTTGTATTAAAACAATGGTCAAACTTGGACCGAACTAATCAAATTTTCGTTTTGTGATTTATTTTTATATGAAAATTATTTTTGCTGAATTTTGTATTGATATTGCAGTTTTATAGGCATTTATGTAACAGTGAAACATCTTTCGGGAAGAAATTTGTATGGGGGTGATGAGAAATCATGGACCGATTTTTATCACAGTTTGTCCTTCCATTGTGGCAATAACGTGTACAAAATTTCATGGTACTATCTGCGTTATATTCGAAGAAAATATCAACAAAAAAACTGTTTAAAAAAATTGTATTTTGATGGCGGTTGTTACACATTTTAGTACATAACTCTGGTTCGCTTGAACCGATTTTGATGATTTTCAATATAAAACTTCTTTTGTAAACTTTGCTTATTTTGGTTAAATATCAATCGTAGAGTTGTGCCCGGTCGTCATTTCAGTGACCGGTCATTTTCGTTCATTTATCCATGACTGATTCGTTCATTCAATTCGTACAAGCGTCCACTTTGAACGAATGAATACAACCCTTATTGAATGCGATTTTCTTCTTGTCTTTTGATAAAGAGCAGTTGAACGAAATTGATCCGTACACTATTCAGTTCAGTTAAATGACCGACTCATTCCGTTCAATGAAGTGATCCGTTAATTTTAACCCGTTCGTTCATGAGCGACACTCAATCGACTTAGAATTGCATAAGGATCAGTAATACTTTGTTGGGTCTTAGATGAATATTTCTCAGTGTTACACATGGAATGACAAACTTATATACAAATACTCCCATTCACCACTTATGGTGGTGGAGGGTATTAAAATGTGTGTAAATATAAAATGATAATGCTAATAAGTATCTATAAGAAAAGAGGTAAGTAAGTACGTGTAATGGCGTTTTCTTTTCTGACAAAAAATGTTACACGTTTTTCCCATTTCGCATCTTTTTTTATTTTATTGTGTTCTTTTCTGAAAAAATGTCAATACTGCTAAAGTGTAGTGTGTTCTTTTCTATAAATATCACACTATAAATTTAAAAAATGGTGCACCTTTCACACTCTGTATTTTTAGAGGGGGAGAATCGCACGATAAAACAGTTGACCAGTGATGCCAACTTTTGAGACTCAAAACGCGTAAACATTTATGAAAAAAGGGCTAAATGGAAAAAAAATTAAATAAAACCACATTCAATTTTCTTTTTTTTTCGCGTTTGAGTGACTAAAATCCGGCTAAATCTAGCCCGAAAAGAGCTAAGTTAGCATCGCTGCAGTTGACACTTCTTTTGTTTATGAATGTGTATTTGTGTTAAGAAACAAAAAAGATATATACAAAATGGAAAATATTACTACTTTTTTATGCGCTGAAAAAATTTTGGATGACTTGTTGGATTCATCTCCATCATCTGATGATGATGAACTATTTGATATGATTATGGAAAGAAATCCACAACCGCGAGTGAAAGGCTTTGTAGAGAACGTAATTAATGAATACTCTGAAGTTGATGTAGTATGTCAAATTTCATAGGACAATATCTCCTACTTCTTATATATGTAATGTATGTTTATATACATAATTTTTATAGTTTAAGAAGAATTTGCGTATTAGTCGGGAAGGTGCCATTGGTCTTTTTGATAAATATTCATTATCGCATTTCAAGCGATCTTACCAGGGAGCTATCCACTTCTTCATTTTTAACAAAAAAAAAAAAACAATAACACAGCTGTAGATGAAAAAAAAGTGTTACACTGTTTTAATTTTATGTTCTATTCTGACCATTAAAAATGCGACATCTTTAAAATGTGGGGTAAACATTATAAAAATGTACATAATAAAAGTGTAACATTTTATTTCAGAAAAGAAAACACCATAAGTTTCATTGTTGTTTAAGTCATTTCGCATAAAGCTTCAAGTTTCTCACTGTTATAGTTTTTTAGAAGTATGATAATACACTTTGCCGGTCTTTTCTTACATAGTTAGTTATTTTATGTTTTATTTTAAAGATAATTTTTCATACACATAATATTTTTAGAATCAAGAATTTTTATAACTGAAGGTTTAAAAATTTCTTGTACTCTCTATTTTTGTATCCCACACTATCATAGTGAGGAGAGCATATTGGGTTACCCTGCAAATATCGCGACTGTCCATACATGCATGTAAAGACTAGTCCAAAGAGGATTAGGAGTAATCCAAAACTACTCTAAATATATGAAAAAAGGTGGTTCATTTAATATTGCGATGTCCTAGGATTGGACCATATAACCCATCGGAGTAGTCCCAAAACTACTTCATGGAGTACTCAAGAGGGTTAGTTTTAAACAACAACAACTCAATATGCAATCGTATCGTTTAACTACAAGCTCTTGCTAACTATGACATGGTCCATGACTGCATTACATTGGACCATGTTGTAAGTAGTCCATTTCATCTAAAATGGATCACGTAGTCCAATATTATTTGCAGAGTAGAGCTGATGTTTTGCCTAACACACACCTTAAAGTATATCGTTCGACTCAAAATTTGGAATATTTATCGTTGAAATTTACAAGGATGATGCTTGTTGAACGAACTTTATCGGTCAAAAATTTATGTTTATATAGCTATTCCCACAAATTTCACCACATTTAAGTTCGATGTAATAATAAATCATACTTAAAAATTTTATGCGGATCGGTTAATAATTGAAATAGAAGTAAACACAATTAATTCAAATTATGCAATTTTTACACAAATTTTGCAATCACTTAAATAACAACAAATAAAGTTACAAAAAAAAAAAACAAATTAGCTTTACCCAGCAAAATAGTGTTGCCAGTGGATTTATTTGCCTAGATGTCGTAGTATACACTGAAAGAATTTTCTGAATGAATCCAATGAATTCTGACATTAATGTAATGCCAAATTATATAAATTATATAAATTCAACCAACGAAGCGCTTCATTGGATTTATGAAACATAAAGAAATTTCATATTTTAAATGAAATTATTTAAATAGTTTAATGAAACAATTCATAATTTCAATGAATAAATTTCATTATAAATATGATTTGAAATCATTAGTCTAATGAAGGATTTCATTGGTCCAATGATGAAAAATCATAAATTCTATGAAATAATTTCATACATTTAATTGATTTCGTAGAATTTCATAGAATTTATGAAATAATTTCATTACTTTAATGAAATATTTTCATTTATTTAATGATTAAATTCCATTGTTTTGGTGAAAAATATTCACTATTTCTATAGATGTACGAGTATTTTGTGGTATAATATCTAATGTGTAATAATTTTTTGTATTTTTTTCTTGCATGCAATAATGGATTACTATACGAATATTAGGAAGCTTCGAAAAAGTTAATTTAAGATAAAATTGTTACTGTGCATCATAATATTTTCCAACAAAAAGAGGAAGAAATGAAACTATTATGAAAGTTAATAGTTTTGGAAAAGAATGAAATGTGTCTTCGTCGTTTCAACTGTCCTTTGATCAAACTTTCAGGAGATCTAACTAAACATTTGATTACATAGAAACGGGACAACCTAATCTAAAATGCTATTTACAGTTGTAAATAGTTTTACTCTTGTTTACAAACATCTCAAATTGTAGAAACATGTATAAATTCGTAAGTAACAATGTTTACTCAACTTAAAATAAAAATAAAAAAGGAAACAGATTTCAAGACAACACAATTGGTACGCAGGCACAAAGTTAATGTACTACATTTGCTTACATCTTGCACAGTGGCGGGTGAAAAAATAGACTGTATGCAAAAATTTGTAAAGCCTAAAATGTAAAATGTAACTTCAATCGCAGATTTATTTTCAACATATGTTGATTCTGTCCCACTGTGCACAACTGTTCTTGAAAAGCAGGTATAAATGTGAATACTTACTTACACATATACATATGTAGCTATATTTTTCTAAGATTTAACATACCTGCACAGATTTGCATGAATGTATTAGTTTGTTAAGAAGATACTTTTACAGTCGTTATACATATGTATGTAGTTGCATTAAGTAGACCTCTCCGCAAATGTCAGCATCAGTGTTGCTAATATTAGAAAAACTTTGTCTTTGCTATATTTTTTTAAATTAAATGTTCGGTTTTTTTTACCACGCAAGAGTATGCAAAAATTAAAAACAACTTTCTACTAAAAATTAGTATGCAAAACAGTTTTCAGCTACATACATACATATATTGTATATAATACAAGTAAGAGTTTATATTCGGGTGTTTATATTCAGTGAACTTCATAAGATATTGTACCGAAATTTCTATTTGAATTTCATCTTAATAATGAATTATAAGAATCATATTCCAGTTATAATCAATAATTTACACTTTGTTTATATTGTTGCAGCGTGTAACATAAAGCGATTTACTTTAACACACAATAAATTAAGTACCAAAAAGCCCTACGAAACTGACTTTGTCTTTTTGAAACATCAAAATTATCACATCTGTATACTCTGTGTTTATTGTCTGAAGTGGAGCTTGTACGGTAGCTATGCTCAATAATGGACCAACTTCCACAAAAGTCAATGGTATAATTTTTAAGAACTTATAACTGATCTGCATAAAATTTTGGTTCGATATGGATGTTTATGTTGGTTAATGAGTTTTCGAAGTGAACTTTATATGGGGACTACGGTCAAATATAGACCGATCATCAAAAAATTAGGTACGAGTATTTCTATATATGTATGGACTTTTTGTGTCGAATTTAAACTTGCTGCAGATGCTAATAAGAGCTTTATGCGCATTTAAGTGATTTCCGGAAGTAGACTTTATATAGGGGCTGCGGTCAAATATGGACCAATTATCATGAAATTTGGTACGACTATTTAAATGTGCATTTGGATTATATTTGTTGATTTCTAACTTATTAGTGGTTTTTATAAAATATTTATGTTCATTTTAGTGATTTTCGGAAGTGGTCTTTGTATGGAGCTATATCAAAATTGTGGGCCGATGCCAACAAAATATTGTTTTGAAATTTCACTTGTCATGAAACTTATTATTGCAGAATTTTGTATTGATACGGCTTTTCTATAGACATTTATGTACCGGGAAGCCATTTGTATAGAGGCTATGAATAACAATTTGATTGTTCAGGTCCGTGTTTTTAATATGCTCATGTTTTACAGTGTCTCAACATAATAAATTTTATTGCGATAAACTTAAAGTATTTCAATGCAAATTTTAACCAGTTTTGCCTAATTATATGAAACTTTTAGTAAATCATATACAGAGAGTCCAATAATTTTTATTGAATTAAATTTATTATTTCTGAATATCAAATTAGGTTATACCAATTTAAATTATCATATTCTATATATTATTCTCGAATTATCAATTTTTGCTATTCAGAATTTTTACAGCTTTAGTTTAAACTTTCAAATTTCAAATAGTATTTTCTCAATTTGCTTAATTTATTAGTTAAAGCTGACGCCGTTCGATATTCACTAACTACGCACAAAAAGAACTACAGGGTTGAAAGTTTATACAACAGACAACACATTTCATTCCTTTTCAAAACTATCAACCTTCATAATAGATTCTTTTCTTTCCGCTTTTAAAATTGGAAAATATTATGTTGCACAGTATGTTGTCGGGAAAAGGAAACTTCAGAACGACAAGCCAATTCTACAGGCAACTTTTCATGATATTTAACGTTATCGTTGAAAATTATAAGAAAAAGTGGATACTTAAAATATACTGAAATTAATGTATACTCATTAAAATTATTGTTTTAAATAATATTAAATACCTACATATATACATACTTTTAAATACACTGAACAATTAATTAATATATTAACAATTTTACTATGATAATCCTTAAATAAAGCTATCAACGATTAGTTCTTACAACACTGTACCAGCAACTATATTGTACAAGCATTTCAGGTTTAAAATATATAATGTCACATGCTATTGAAGCTAATTGTAATGTTTGTAAAATGCATATATTCAATGTTTAATCAAAAGATTGAAAATTAATAAATGCCTAAATTGGAAGAATTTTAATTAACCTACAATATTTTTTTACTTATAAATTATTCATTTCAAAATTGTTTAAATATTGTACTTAGTATCTCATGAGTTCAATTTCTAAATTAGTAAAAGCTTTTTTGAAAACTTACTTAGCTGCAAAAAAAAAATTAAAAATTTATGACAGATGGCACTTGCGTCTATGTAGGCCTCCTGTCAATTAAGCAGCGCCTTTGAAACACTCATTTATACATATTTGATGCTATTATATCCAAGTTTCCTGTTCTCGCCATCATAATCGTTTTATGCATTCTTTTACTTTTTGTTTTGCTTCAGCGTTGTCTACATTTTTTCACATTAATGAATTTTCATTTAATGTGTATTTCTCATTTAACGTTACATTGTTTTTTTTTTTTTTTTGTTTGTTTGTTTTGTCGTTCTTGTTCGTTTATAGACTTTAATATCCTGAACCTGAATTTTTTGTATGAATTTTATTCATAGTTTGGATGAATAAATATGACAATACATACGTTCGTTGTATTTTTATTAAAGCACTCGTGTATTGGAAGTGCTGGATTTTAGCTACATACATACATATTTACGTAAATACATACATACATATATGTATGTATTTACGTAAGTAGTGACAAACAGTAAAACAAATAAAACATTTTTAAAAGTTACATAAGTTACTGACATGTAGAAATTACATACATATATTAATTTTTACAGATTAAACAATTTTTCATAATAATTTTTTTAGATAATAGACAGATTAAAAGTTTTTAATAAGAAATCATGAATACTTTAAATAATTATTTATGTCATTAAATTATACTCGTACAATTTTCTGCAAGACAGATGGTGTTTTCTTTTTTAAAATAAAATGTGTGTAAAAGGTGCAACATTTTTTAAATTTATAGTGTGACATTTATAGAAAAGATCACACTACACTTTAGCAGTGTTGACATTTTTCCAGAAAAGAACACAATGGGAAAAACGCGTAACATTTTTGCCAGAAAAGAAAACGCCAAGAGTTTATATTCTTACTTGATAGAAAATGCCAAAGTTGAGATGAGCTTCTACTTATGGTAGTAGGGCATTACATGGTCATGTTGGATTTTCTTTTGTTTCTGATTTTAAAAATAAAGGGTTATTCATTTAACGCTGATTTTTGTAATACAAAGTACTAATTTGAAGAGGTTGTTAATGGGAAGAATCTTTCCATGTCGAATTGTCAAACAATGCTGTATAAGAATAAGATGACAAATAAGTCAAGCAAAAAACCCACACCTCTAATTGAATCTCCCTTTGCATACATTTTTTCCGAATGTCATTCGTGTTGCCATCATCAACATACTCATCAAACACATTCGCATTGTTGTTGCAGTTACATGACCCAAGAATTTTCAATATTCCAAAATGGTTTGGGTATGATGTTGTAGGCTAACGTGGCAAGCAAAACGAAAACAGTTCTTTATTTTTGATTATTTCAACACTACGCCAAAATAGGAGTGTGTTTTGTTTGTCAACCCCCCCCCCCCCCAAAAAAACTTCCACTTTAAGAAATACCAATTGACTACAACAAGTCGCAATTTTAAAGATAAATCATCAAAACATCTAGTCCCCATACTAACGAACTTCAAACACAGGTCTAAAATGTCTAAAATATGAAAACTTTCTTGTTAAAAGCAGTCGCTTTTAGAAGCGTTTTGTCATTTTAGTCAACCTTCAAGGATTATTAAGTGCATAAGATTTTAAGTATGTATAGATTTATTTAAGGGATCAAAAGTTTTATAGTCTACTAAATATTTATTGTAGGTTCAAGTAAAATATAGAAATACTTAATATTTTTGAGACTTTTTAGTACCTTTTATAATTATACATTTTTTTAAGAGATAAAATTTGTGCTTTTAGTATTTTAATATAAGGTAACCCCCTTATTCATAAAACTTGTCAAAGGTTTATAACAGGCTTATAAAGCAAATTTTGTATGGATATTTGCTTTATAAGTCTGTTATAAACCCTTGATAATTTTTTGTGAATTAGACTGTAAGTCTTTTAGACTTTTAAACTAAACCCTTAAAAAAAACTAAATGTGGAAAAATTCACAAATTTACTGATCTTGGTTTTCGTAATACAACCTAATATTTCGTACATATTGATGCGGTGGTAGTCTTTCAATAGCAAAATACTGATTAAAAATAAGTATAACAATATGATAACAGTCATGCGTGACTGAACAAAACGTATGAAAAAAACTCTAAATTAATCACCCTATATATAAATATCGCTCAACATTGATTATTAATGAACTGGACACTGAAAGATTCTGGAAAAATATTTAAATAAAGTTTCCAGACATGATGCTTTTATATATTTTTTCACAGAGATTCCGATTTCTAGCCATATTTATTTATATAAACAGTAGTCAATAAAAAAAAGTAAAAAAAAAATCTGTTCCTTTATGATGAAAAAAGAAATAATAAAGTGTATGAACTGCCACTTTACACACCAAATATGATTCGTTTGTCTGCTGTTCCTAAAACAGATTCCCAAAATGTAAATGATCAGCGGCAAGGAATGAGAGATCAATAATTTCCCGGGCAATGTACAAAAAACTAGTAATAAAAATATTTTTTTTTATTTATCCATGCTTCTCAGTAAAACCAAGTTTATAAAGCAGATAATTTCTAAATTGCGTCAGCAGTTAGAATAACAATTATTCATATATTTTTCAGAACATGTTTTTGCAATATAAAGAAAAATTAACACGGTTAAAACTCGCCTATTTTATTTTATTGTAACCACTTGTTTTAGCAGAAATTTGTTTGACTTTGTTTACTCTTACAAGAGTTTGGAAAGATCAAGCAGCATCAAAAAAATTAAACTAAATATTTGTTGTTGTTTGGCCTAAATAAGAAAAGTCTTTTTAAATAAATAAATTAGTTGAAATATATTTTATCTAGTGGTTACGTCTTTTTCGGCAAATATTTGCAAAGTGTGACCGTACCTTAAGTCAATAATTTAATTTATTTTATATTTTTAGTCATTTGGTTTAGTGAAGTGCACACTGTTTTGTTCGTTTACTCTATTAATAAACAACGCTCTCTTTTCGATAATATATTTTTGTCCGCCGTTGTATGTTCTTCATACGTTTTTTGGTTTTTCAGCAATTTTAAACTACTTTTTCTGTTTATATTAAATTTAGGAATACTACTTATGTACGTATGTATATTGACTGACAACAACTCAGACTACGACATTAGTTAGGTGCGAGTATATATGTAAGTATAAGCATAAATTAAAATTTTATTTAAAATTTAGAAATAAAAGTTGATCGTTAGCATCAGCTGTAATTAGTTAAATATGAACACTGGGATTCGGATGTATTGTTTGTGGAATAAATAATTATGTTAATTGTGTTAACAACTATTATGCGAGGTTATATTGATTTATTTATAACTCAGGGGCAAGTTGCAACTTGTTACAATCATTATTATCAACTGCAATTCTGTGCAATACATCATCACTGTTAGCATTTTGTTAAACATAAGCGTAGGATAATTGATCAGTAGACTAATATATACATACATATATATTTATTACCTAATTATATTATATATATTTGTTAATTATTTCTAATAAATTACATTAGTTTTTAGTGGTTGTTGGGTAAAAAGTCAATATTTTCACAACTCAATTATTAATTGATCATCGTATATAAACAAAAGAATACACATAATTCCTAAAATGCACATGGTTAGATAGATAAACAAAAGTACAAGTTTCTTCAATTGAGTTACAGTTAATGTGTTCCCTTTAGAGCTTGCTCAAGTTCATACTTCTCATCTACGCAGTTCATCCTTGCAACCATCCATTCATCTATCAATCACATGGGGTAAATTTTTAATTAAAGTTTAACTTAATTTTCGATATAATAGATGCGTTACTAAAACAAACACTGTCGCTGGTGGTGTCTTTTGCTAAATTCCATGTATCCCGGATTGGAAAACTTTGCTACAATTCGTTGAATTATTATCGTTATTTATGACTGCAAAGAGAGATTAAGTTGCACATAATGGTGCGTGCGATGTCAAAATAATCCGATATTAATTATGCTAAATAGTTGAAACAAAGGTTGCTGTCATATTTATATGTAGATATATGCAGAGTGGAAAACAGATTGATTATCTAATAATGTATCTTATAAATAAGGAAACAAAGTAATTTTAATCTTCAGATATAAGAATACGTATGTATGTATTACATTTATTTCATATTAACACAAATTTAAATAAAGTTCTGAAAAGTATTAACTAACAATGAGTAGCCAAATATAGTATTGAGTAGACAAAACTACCCATATCTACAACTCTATTTGAAATTAAATTTCTCTTCATCTATAGAGTAAATAAGAACTAAGTATGTATAATGAACTAGAGCGTAATTTTCGCCGAAGGAAAATAAAAAATTTGCATTCTTTATTCAAATTTAGTTGCTATCCGCCAGAACAAAATCGTAAAGATTTTTAAATAGTATCTGCAATATTAATCATCAACAACAACAATATCAATTTGTTGATTTGAATTGACTGTAATGTCCCAGCTTACGTTTTCTAAGAATAAAAGGATTTTTTTATTACTGCAAAAATCTTGTTGGTTACTACTTTTCTATGATATACCATCCGTAATCGTGGATAAGTTAATTGGAATATGTATAATGTAAATTGAGTTTAATTAATAATTATGAACTGTCACCCTTTATTCTTATTTATTTCTAATTTTTAAACAACTAAATGTTCAATTTGCATAATTAGGAAATCCTAAACAGTCAATGATGTGTATCCCAGGTCGTGCCGAAAACCGTACAATTTTGAAGGATTTAGGGAGTAAAAAGCTGATGTCAAAATATTAGTAGAAAGCATTCCGATTGACCTCATATCTTGCATCCGTCGGCTCTAACTACTACAGAACAAAATAAGATCTACTATAAGGTTTACAATTCACTTCTATATATATATTTTTTTTCAATATTTTACTTATTTCTGGACCAGCAAAGCTACAAATACGGATTTGTACTGACAGTGAATATGTAATTGAACCAATCTCTGCTATTTAGACGAAAACTAGTGTGTGAACGTCGAGATGACGAGACATTCTAACCTGAAATTATTTCGGTTGCCGTGTCTTTCCGATGAACTAGTTTTTGTCTGGATGTGAAAATCAACTGATTGGTTGATACTCTTATTTCAGACTATAAACCATAAGTTCAGCGGGAACTTTAAGGCTCTGCTCAGACTACACGCTCGAAATCGAAGCTTACATGGCTCTTGCGACTGCCATAAGTCTGGTTTCTCTGATAGGGATCTCACAGAATTTATTACGCGATCTAATAACTTTGATAGGGCTTTATTTTTTAAGTTCGAATACGAATCTGAATCTTCTACTAATGACTTATGCTGAAAAGATGAAGTCGATTTGGAGACGATAAAATATCTCCTTTGTCATTATCTTAATCTGTGACTGTAATATTGTGCGAACCTTTTAAGCACGACCTTGGCCAAAACTAGGTCTAGTCTAGAAAAAAAATTGGCTGTTTGGTTGGTGTTCCGCTATATTACTGTGATCCTATACAACTATCATAAATCGACGTATCTTACATGATCTTATATAGGGACCGGAATTTGATGCTTTTAGGTCATCAGAAAATAATCTATTCATGAAACCAAATAAGATGGTGGATATTTACTCTATCACTGTACTGTTGGGCGACTAGAAAAACTTTATCACAAAGTAAGCTGGTTCCAAGTAAGTTGGCTGTCATTGGCTGCCTTTTTAACCTAACATACTATGACAATTCTAACAACTCGGCACCAAATATTTTTGACGTTTCCCGAATTTAAAAACAGATATTATGTTTTACATAAATTAGTTTGTCCCAATTTACTAGAAGCAATTTTTATTGAAAAGATTGATACAAATTTTCCCTTTTTTGTTTTTATTATTTTATTTGAGAGTACACACACACTTGTATACATATACTCGTATGTAATACAAATAAGAGAGTAACAGAATTTGCTAGTAAAATCAAGTGTGTACTCCTCTTATCTTCCCCTTATCCCCATGTCTGTAAGATATTCTATAGTAAATCTCCCAGAAATCGAATATTAGAAACTCGAAAATATACATAAATTTCTGTCTTAACATGGGTTTATATAATATTTGTATTAAGGTATGGATGGCCACACTTGGAAAATATTTGCCGGAAAAGATTTAACAACTAAATAACATATATTTGAACTCGTTTATTTATTAAAAAAAACTTTTGTTATTTAGGCCAAAGCACAACAAATATTTAATATTAATTTATTTGATGCTGTTTGATCTTGCAAAACCCTTGTAAGAGTAAACAACGTCAAATAAATTTGTGCTAAAACAAGTGGTTCGCTTTTTTGAGTACATATTTGGCAAATGTGACCGTACCTTAAAAAAGCAGTTGCAAATAAACAATCTGTCTTCGCTTCTACAGATATATCTGTATAAACATGTTTTGTATTCTAATGTAAGTAAAATATTAATAATCAGTTAATACGAAGAAGATGGTGTTTTAATTTTTTGTTTTAAAAACAAGTTAGAAAATATAATTACTATTACAAAACAAAATCATAAATATCTAATCTAACCAAACACTGCAAAACTTTTCAAACGGTAATTTGCTCTGTGTGAAGCAAATACATACAATTCTGACAAAACAAATCTGCCTTGATGCAATAAAACCGGCATCTGTTGTAAGCGAAAAAGTTCTCTCTAAAAATGAAACTTTGCCGCAAAAATTGAAAATAAAGAAATAAATAAGAATAAAGTTTTACAGTTAATATATATGTAGGAATTTATTTATTCCGTTTAATAAATAAAACACGGAATTGTAATTAATCCATATTATTTATTAAAGTTAATGTTAAATTTATAGCCCGTGGGCAAAAAACAAATGAAAAGTATAAAATAAAATATATAATTCACGCCGCGTCACTTCTGTTTTCGTTGACTTCTCGCTCAAGACTCTCTGTCTACCTCAACAAACAAAAAGCATTTAGTCGTTTATCTTAGTTATCTAAACAGTCAGTTATTGTCTATTCCTCATTTCCATTCGTCCGTTAACCCCTTACTGTCCGTACTATCCGAATCCTACATACATATAGGGTGTTTTTGTGAGAGGTATAGAACTTCGAATTGAAATAAAACACAAGAAAATCGTTTTAATGACCATCAGTTTGGCTTTATTGGAAGGATAATTTTATGTCATTAATGTTTAAATATGATTTCAGGCATGTGGCCGCCGCGGCTGGCTCGAATAAAGCCAATTCTACAGGTCCAATTTTCAACCACTTTTTCGAGCATATGGGGCCGTATGTCGGCAATAACGCCACGAATGTTGGCTTTCAATTCCCCTAACGTTTCTGGTTTGTTGGCGTAGACGAGCGACTTCACATATCCCCAAAGAAAATAATCCAATGGTGTCAAATCACACGATCTTGGTGGCCAATTGACAGGTCCATTCCGCGAAATTATGCTTCATCGAATGTTTCCTTCAATAAATCGATTATGGCGTGCGCTGTGTGGCATGTAGCGCCGTCTTGTTGGAACCACAACTCATCCACATTCATGCCATCCAATTCGGGAACAAAATAGTCGGTTATCATGGCTCTATACCGGTCTCCATTAATTCGCGTCCTCTTCAACACTTTGCTCTACAGCGGCAATTGTTTCTTCGGTGCGCACTGTTCGACGTCTCTGCGGATGCGTATTATCACATAGAGTAAACGTAGTGCGAAAACGATCCATGGTTAACCGAATTAATTGCTCTGATGGACGATTATGTCGACCATAAAATGGACGGAGCTTGCGGTAAACTTCGCGAACTGAACCGTTATTTTCGAAATAAATTTGCACGATTTGCAAGCGTTGTTCTTTTGTCAACCTGTTCATGATGAAATGGCAAACCAAACTGAACATAAATGACATTAGAGTTGCCAGATTTGACCACAAAATGCCAGTTTTATCTCTTTTCGAAAAACAAACCTGTGAAAAAAACACCCTATATTATTAATTGAACTTACAGATGTACCCATTACGGATGGTAGATCATAGAAAAATGGTAACCAAAATAAAATAACTCTTCTTAAAAATAGAAATAAATAAACTTAATGTCTCACTAATAATAAAAATAGTTTTTTAATAGAATAGAATATTAAAAGTTTCGTCTGTCATATCACAATGCACCGTATTGGTCTCTGGTGGTGTGGCCTTCTAACCTAACCTAACCCTCGTCTGTCATATGTTATTATTGAATTCCACAATTTAGTTACCCGTATTGCAAAGGATCTCTGCATAAATATTGTACGAAAATTTAGGCATATTAAGCTGTGCGTCCGAGTTGACTTGAAAAAGCAAACCTCGACACCAGGAACGATGATGAAGAAGTTTTAATTATTTAATCAAACTAAAGATTGTCAATTTCCTTATAGATACAGTCAAAAATCATGAACATATGGAGATACGTTGATTTGACCTGTTTGGTATTAAAAACGAACTGAGTTGTCGACCCAGGTGTGATAGAAACTTCAAGAACGTTGATATTTTTCAAAAAAGTTTTGTTATTTTCTTTAAATATTTTTATGATAAAGGTACATGCTCTGTTAAAAATTGTAAGAATATGTCCATGATTTCTCTTATCTGACATACAAATTTTCGAAATATGGCTCTATGTTTATTTTACAGAAGTATTTATATCAAATTCAGCAAAAATAATTCCCATGTAAAAAGAAAGGAAATTATATTTTGTTTCGATCTGTACATAGCCCTCTTTTATAAAGTCCACTTCCGAAAATCTCTTAAATACGCATAAATATATGAATATTGTTATAGATTTAATGCACATTATTGGTCATAGCTCCCATACATAAACCACATCCGAAAAACGCATTAACATCCATACATATGTTTCTTATAATTAAGATAGATATGTAAGTTCGCCACAAGCGAAGGACTTAAGGATTTTGTTGGTTAGAAATATTACTTTAAAATAGTTATTTCTAATAGTAATGTCCAAAAATAAATAAGTCGAACCGGTAACTTTGTTCGGGCTTATCATTAAATATACTTTATTTTCGATAACTAAAATAGGCATATGTATGAATCTGGTTGAAATTTATCACTAAAATTAATCGATCAATGAAGCAGACAAATATTTTTATACAAAATGCACAAAAACCTGTAGCCGTATTATAGTGGATGGTATAGCTATATATAATTCGGCTTAGCCGAATATAGCACTCTTATACTATGTTTCCACGACGACTTGAATCACCTGCTTCGCCTTCTGAAACATGTTTATGAATCATGCTGTTTACATGACTTATAAATTTGATTCGATTTGACAGTTGTCTTTAATAAACAAACAGAATAAAAAAAAAACAGAATTTACAATTTGTGGAAAATAATTTTTTTTAATGAACAAACAAAAGTGAGTGGAAATTAGTTAGATCATTTGAAAAAAAAAACATACATTCGTACGTATTTACTTTCTTTACTTCCAGCAACAAGAAAATAATTTGCTTTCTTTACAATAATATTAAATTTTTACAGCTAGTGCAGATAAACTTGCGATAAAAATTAGAGAAGAGTGCAATTTTTCGTGCTTCGCAAGTAGATTCAATATGAATCTACTTGATTCGCTCTTAAAATTTTGTATGGTGAAGCAAGTTGTTTTGCACATGATTAGGGTGTGAAGCATGAATAGAGAGCGAAGCATGTACCGTGGAAACATAGTATTACTTGTTTGTTCTATGTAATTGCAACTGAATTGTAATGTATTGTTTTTCTTTTAATAAAATGAACCATTTCTTACATTTTAACTAAATTCCCGGAAATGAATTGTTAATTTTCGTTTCTCAGGAAAAACACAGTTCAGCAAATCTCAAAGCCTACATCAAGATTATTACCAATGAAGAACATTACCAATTCAATTAAAGTTTTGTGTTTGACAAATGTGTTGTTAAATAACTTATGGAACGTCAATTTACAATTAATTTTATTATTATTAGCATAAAGTTTATAATTTTGTTAAAAGTTGATGCCAATATACAAGGCAGCATTACAAGTTAATATCTTACATATGTATGTACACAAATATTTAAAATACACAGACACATTATTATTATAATTACATTAATTTCATTTTAATATAAACATTTTGACTCGTGCGAATACTTGTAATTTCTATATTAATATTTTAAACATTTGGAAATCCGAATAAGTGTGTAAGTGTGTATGTACGAGTATGTATGTATGATGACTAAAAAAATGTTTTAGCTTTAAATTTTATGAATCTGATCCACTCATAATTGCTCTTTGTTCATTAAGTGAAATTTTAACCAAATTTATTTTGCATAATTAAAATATTCATTTAAAAGTTTGTTTCTTCTATGTTATTTTACTTGACTCCCTCCTCTGCACATAAACTCGGGCGAAAATTTGTATACTAGACAACAGAGTTTAATACTACTTTTATTATACCCTTCACCTTCATGAGAAGGGTATATATAAGTTTATCATTCCGTTTGTAATTTCCAAAATATAATTTTCCGACCCCATAAAGTATATATATTCTGGATCCTTATAGATAGCGGAGTCTATTAAGCCATCCGTCTGTCTGTCTGTCTGTTGAAATTCATTTTCTGAAGTTCCCAGATATCTTCGGGATCCTAATCTTCAATAATTCTATCAGACATGCTTTCGAGAAGTTTGCTATTTAAAAATCCGTCCATAAATAACGGAGATATGAGCAAAAATCCGAGACAACCTCTGAAAATTTCATCAAAAAAACTATCAAACAAATATAATATAATATATATAATATATGTATGTGTATAATATAATTATACATCCACAACAAAGGTGAAGGGTATATAAGATTCGGTATAGCCGAATATAGCACTCTTACATGTTATTTTTTTAACTTTTATATCTAGGAGGACTTTTATAATGTTTTTTGGGTTTTTAGTATCGGTGCAAAGTGAGTTTTGTAATTGTAAATCAAACAAAAAAACACTTACATACACATAAAATTCTACTGGTTTATTAAATGGGAGTGTAAATCAGTGTTGCCAGTTAACTTTTTGCTTCTAAAAATTTACGTTTTAAATACCTAGCACCAAAGAGATGGGGGTTTATTAAGTTTTTCATTCCGTTTGTAACACATAGAAATATTAGTTGTAGAACTAAAAAGTAAAATGATCTAAAATGTGTGCCCTGATTGACTAGGCGATAGTGTACCGGACTATCAATCAGAGGGTTGCGGGTTCGATTCCCGGCAAAGACTCTGTTTTCTGCAGATAAGACAAAAAGCTTCGCAGAGTGTGTTTGTTAATTATAAAAAAATCTACTTACGTCCGTCAGTCTGTTGAAGGTACGATAGGGCCTTGCCAAAATATTCATTGTTTCACTGAAATGTTTGGTATTGAAAATCGGTCCAGTAGGACCAACATTTTAAATAACTTCAAAATTTGCACACGTTTTGCTTTATTTTTCTAATATAATGCAAATAGTATCATGAAGTTTTACACGCTTTATTCTTAACTAATGTTAAGAATTGATTCATATTTTCTCCTAGCCTCCATACAACTGCCTTGTAATATAACCCAATGTACATAAATGCAGTCACCATACAAAATTCAAAGGCACATCACAAAACTAAATATTTTTGCATGGATCTCTATTTGACCAAACACAGAGAAAAATATAGTTGTACATGTTTACATGTTTTTTGACAATGTTATGGTCATTGTAACTATTTATATGATTGATTTAATCATAATATGCTTAAGTTTACTATTTAGATGATTACAATCATATATATGATTGTAGTAACTATGTCTATATTTGTGGCAATCATGTTTATGTTTATGTTAATTTGTTGTTTTTTTATTACGATAGAGAACAACATAGTATGGTATAATATTTTATCATAAAACTGATTATACATTACATAATTGGTATAATCATATACATATATGATTGCTATAGTCATACGAATCATAACTTAACCATATTATGGTTGCCGAAAACATATAAATAATTACATAGTAAAAAAAATATTTAAAACTATTGAAATAGTTGTGGTAATCTATCTCTGCATGCATATACCAGAGATCAGTTATGAGTACTGAAAAAGTGAGTATACTTGAATCATGACTTATAATTTATTGTACTTATACGTACTCATACTTGTCTAAATATCATCAATCCAATATTCATCTTTAAAGTTTGAAGTACTCATTATATTCAGACTTAATCTCATGTATGATGCTGTTTATTTTGACTCTCCTTAACTCAATGTACGTAGACGATAAAAAAATAAGTATGACTCGCATACACTCATGTGTCGTTCATTTTGTACAACCTGCTTATAAAAATTATATAAAATAATAAATTTTATATTTTCCCCAATATGTTTTCATATAAACTTACTTTTTTTATATTTCCTTTTTACTTATTTTGTATAAATACCTAACGGAATAAGCTGAAATTTTTTTTAATGACTTAACTGAGTTGAATACTTTATGAGTATGTGAGTATTTTTCTTAAAATGTAAATCTAAATACCGTTGTTTATGAATCAAACATATTGGGAATGGTATGAGCTCGATGTCGGCGTAGTACTCATACTTATATCCACCTGCATTTATGAGTCAACGTTGTAGTGAGTTTGAGTAACACAGAGTAGTTAAATTGCAATGATGTAAAACCACTTATACTTAAAATGTTATGAGTAGTTGTGAATCGTAAAAAAACGATTCATTGACGATCTCTGGCATATACCTCACATAAAGTCTACTTCCGAAAATCACTTAAATACGCATAAATCTCTAATAATTACACAGTGCAACAACCAAAATCCGAATGGGATGAGACCAAATCATTATAATTATATTTTAAAATAAATCCAACGACAAAAATTGATTATTCAGAGTCAAGAAAACATATGCACCGTTTTTTCTATGAAAGTCTACAAATAATAACGCAAATTGTATGACAGCGCCACCTAGCGTCAGTTTTAGGTAAAACATAATATCAAAAATGGATTCCCCGACCCCATAAACATAAATAAATCACATTTCTCCCGGATAGTAAAAATATATAGCCATTATTTTATCAAAATTGTAATGAGTTTTTCTCGTTAGCCAGGGTTCCAAAATCACAAATTTCAAATGCTTGTAAAAAAAATTCTAGCACTGAACCAAAAAAATCCCTTGGAGGTTTTATTATGGACAATGTCAGCTATCATTTGTATTTGGTCTCATCCCATTCGGATTCCAAAAGTTTGATTTTGTGTCACAGTGTTATTAGAGGTTTAGATCTAGTTGGAATTCAACAGAAATATAAATATACACTATATAAATAATCGTAACGAACTCAGCCCATAATTGGTCATATCTCCTATACGAGGACTACTTCCGAAAAACAAAAAACGATTTCGGACTGAAATTTTACACCGATCAGTTATATGTACGAGTATGTAACAATTTTGCTAATGGATTTTGTAAGGGTTTGTTCATAATTGGCCATAGCTTCCATTAAAGGTTCACTATTGTTATATTGGTGGTGGGTATATAGGTTTCGGCTCTCCGAATATAAAATCTTACTGGATAATTTTACAAAAAACAGTTACAAAAATTTGTATTTTAAAATGTAATTTTATGAGTTTTCTGCAAGTATAATCAGTTTAGTTTTGATCACTTTAATGGCTGTTTTTTCATTAGGCGAAATTTGGTTTTCTAAATGTCTCATTTGCTTCTATTCTGTCGCAAAACTAACCAGACCTCGTCTGCCGATTATTTATTTGTTGTACAGATAAATTCAATCAGCTGACTGCTGTTCATATTTTTTATGTGGCAATACCTTGAGTTTTTGAATAAACATTAATTTGATGGAGGATGAACTCGAAGAACATGAATTCCAAGTGAATGTTGAAAGAGTTTATCATGCCTGGCAGTCATGGATATTATTTATTTTTTAAAACATTTGTTTTTTTGATTTAATTTTTTGTTATTTTTTCACGTTTGGAAAACACCTGATTTATGTTAACATCTTGTCACTTGAAGACAGAGTTCCCAATTTTCACATAAATTTTGAGAGGTATTGCCAAATGAAAATATTGTTTCTGTCGGTATATTGAGAAAACCAAAATTGTTAACGGACATATTATCAGTCTAATAAATTTATGTCGACATCTAGTTTGTCGGCACATTGAAAAAACGGGCCTAAGATTTTGTATTAATTTTTTAAGTAATTTTACGTTTTTGTATGTAAGTTTATAATAAATTTAACCGAAAGGCAACACTGGTGTATATGTACCTGCATACATACATATGTATTTGAATATATTTTGTAAAATTTAAGAGTATTCATGTACCTATACATACATAGTAGTTTGATGCAAATTCAATAATATTTTTAGAGTTTTGTGTTTGATTTCAAAGAACTTGAAATCTAAATTCAATTACATCCGCATTGAAACTCCTTCCATCACTCGGTTATCCACCTACATCCATTACAATCATCACAACACACATTTGTGTTTTAATGCTCAGTTCAGTAAATGCTCGAAATTAAATTTAAATACTCAAGGTAGTGAGTGCAACACATAAAATTAAGCTTTATGTTGTACCCACCCTTAAATTGACAAAGGAATAAAAAGAAACACACACAAAAACCAAAACTCTCAAATACACCTTGAAAAATAAATGATTGACATTTTTGTTGAGTTGTAGAGCCAGTAGCAGTGTTATTCGATATTTACTTAGTTATTAGTTGTTTTTGTTAATGCATTTGTAACCATTTTAAGCATACGAGTACATGTAGAATCGCAAAAAAATTGTGCTAAAAGTATTACAAAATATATAATTTTTGTGGCGGAATATAATCATGTCTTACTTTGCGGTAGGCTTCAGAAACTTAACTCTTTTATTATAAACCAATCTCAATGGAACTTTAGTTAATTAATTTCTTTGATCATCTTTTATCGTATAATTTGCGAGCTATGTGTATTTGAAAATTTGATTTTCGCTATAGCTTAGTCCGGTTGGAAACAATTTATGACCGATTTGTTTTGCATATTTTTTCTTTTAATTAAACAAATTTAGGTGTCTGTTTTATTTTGTTAACTTGTTATTCAGTAATATTGGATAATACTGGCACCATTTATCTGCTTCATAATATAAAGTCGTTATATGGAACAAAAATAGAAATAAATATATTTTCCTCCTAATGAATTCAAAGTTATGCACATTTTGGCTAAACTGAGAAATTAAACTTGATTTTCAATCCCTGTAGAGCTTAATCAAAACATTTTGCTCGATTTTTTTCTTATTCATCATGTATACTTATGTATGAAACACATATATACATATCGTGTGAGTGACATTCCGGCAGAAGATTCTCAATAAGTAGTTCGTCGGGTCACTATTTTAAAAATTAATTTATCGTTGGTTTCATAAAAATCTTGTTTTTGCCTTTCGCCCAGTCCTTAAAATAAGTTTCTCTTGTATTTGAACATTTGAACCTATATCAAAATTGTTTTTTTTTTCAACTTCAGTTAACAAAATTTAATACCAAGTTTAAAGGGTTAATAATTCAATCAAATTCTTATAATATTATAAACTATAAATACTGTTTTATATATTTGTGTGTGTAGATATTTACCCTTACCCAAGATTAGCGAATTCACTAGTTTGAAAAAAATTTAATGGAGTTCAATAACTTTTAGGCGAAACGGCTCTGAACCAGTTTTTTCTTAAATTTGTATTTGAAATTATTACTTTCAGAAGAAGTTTTACGTTAGTGCTCTCCAATTGTCACTTTCTCTGAAATTTTCAAATCAGTATACATAATCATGTTTGAAACAAGTTTCGGAAAGCATTATTAAATAAATTTTGAATTGATATTATTCAATACAAATCTGTCCTAAATATAAGTACTTTAGCTTAGCAATATTTTTCCACAGAAAATTTCCTAGAATTTGTTGCAACGTCGGTTTAAAATCTGATGCGGTTTTACTTTTACTCCTTCTAAAAAACCATTTAAATAAAATACTATATTCCCTTTGAAACTATTAAAACGAATATATACTTCGAACGAATATAGTCTTAGAAGAGATGTCGTTAACAAATTTATTGCTTTACCAAATGAAGTGAAGAATATTTCTGGGTCTCAAACGAAAACCATAACAAATGTAAGTTTGTAACTTGAAGTCAGTTTCAGGAACTTAGTTTAAAAAATCGTAAATTTCATAAAAATCACCAATAGTACGAAAGAAATTTCGAACTCTTAATACCCTATCCCGAGTATATGAGTAAATCGACCTATTTGTGTCGATAACTAAATAAATCAAATAAATATTAAATAAGAAACAAATAATTTTTGTTTGTGTAAAATCATGTTATAAAACAAAATGCAAAAATACTTTAAATACTGCGATTATCCATTTTGCAAAAAACTTTTCAAACATATATTTTCCTGATAATTTGCTCAAGGATAATATGCGCTAAAACATTCACATATTTTACAAATACAAAGAGGCCATTGACACGATGAAATTAACTGAATGTAAATTTTTCCATTCTCTTTTAAAATTGCTACGTAAAATGTTGTGCATTTTTACGATGAAATTTTACGTGCAACAAATCTTGAAATTCTTTGACGTTTAATTACACATTCCTCTTTAGTTTTACATTCGCAACAAAGAAAACAAAATTTTAAAATATAAATTTAATATACAAAAATTATATAAAATATATAAAATGATATACATAGTACATACATATACATATGTAAATATGTACAATATACAAAAATTTTTAAAATATAAAAAATGGAAGATTTTAATGCAGAAGAATTAATTGAAAATGTTCTTGTGCATTAAGCATTAATTTTTATAACGCTCACTTCAAAGTCAGAATAGGAATAAGACAAAACAAGTAAAACATAAACGATGGTAAAAGGAAATGTCAAAAAATTAATGCATGAAAAACGAAATTTGTGCAACTTTTTCTACCCCTCTTGATTCTCTACCCCGTTCGCCTACAAACATTAATAGCATGCAATTAATTGCATGAAAAAATTGCATCGTGTAAATGACCTCAAATTTGCATATATAAAAATAAGATAATTATTTGGATTCAAATATGCGAACACTCGATACATCCCTTGTTATATGTAATAAATATGAGTCATAGAAAGTCCACTGTAGTGTTTTAAATCAGTATATTTCCCCCACTGCTCCGAGTTTAATAATTCACCTTTCGGTACATCTTTTTTGATTTTGATTTTAAAAATCCAATTTTGTTATTATCTGACTTTTTATATTTTAGCTTAATTTCAATATTTTTATTTTTTCAAAAAATTTACCACAAAGTGGTTTTTATGAATGATGCCATATGGCATCATTTGTACTTAACGGTGTAAGAAAAAACAGTTTGTTTGGTGGTATAGTTAAAAATATTTCAATTCAGTTGGCAGTTTCGGGAGGCATTCAGAATGCGCAAATGGATATTGCATTTTGTACATTTGTATCTGGAATACGATGAGCAATTTTCCGCCTTGCATCTAACTATTTTCGATGTATATTCCGGCCAACGATTTAAACCATCATACCCAATGGAGACAGGTGGAGCCACTTCGCACTTCATTTTGGATGTTGTGGGATTACCTCTCTCCGAAGTTGTAGGACTGTTTTCTTGTGCTGACTTAGTTGGACGGCCACGTTTACGCGCATTGCTTTTTTGGGCTGCAAAAATTAGAAGTGCATCTGATAGATCATTCATGGTTCATTCAAAGGTTCATGCATACTTTCTTTTTAGCTTTATTTGTTTCGCAATCATTTTTAAATTCCAGCCATGAGTTGCATACAGCAAAATCAATGAAGCGGTAAAAAATTTGTAATGTCCATTTTCTAGACCTAATTGAAATACGATAAAGGGAAAGCAGGAAGTCTATTTTATCAACACCACCCATGTTTGTGTTGTAGATGGAAACAAGATTAATGGGTTTCTTGGGCATATATTGTCTAAGGGTGGATCTTCCTTTAAAAGGTACCATCATCTCGTCCATACAGAGATTTTCATCTTTTGGTAAGGAGTACAACTTTTTGTAGAAAACAGCCAATAGAGGCCGAACCTTGTATAGCTTATCATTTTTGTTTGAACTTGAAGTGAATTTCAAACTATTGCGCAAAGAATGAAACCGAGTTCTTGACATACAGGAATGAAAAGAAGGAATCTGTGTAGCTTTCGACCAGTACATTTTTAGACGAGGATAACCAATTGTACCGATTATTATTTCCAGAGCAATAAATTGCATTAACTCTTCACTGGTTAAATTTATAGGTGTTCCTGTGCTAATTAGCGATGCTTGATTTGTTGATGTGACGATTTCAGTAAGAAACTCCTGAGTAAAATACTCCAAAAAATATTGTATGGGAGTTCTAATACTATTTTTGGGTAAATGTTGCTCAAAGTGCGATTCTGGGGCGGACCAATCAACCTTCTTTCATTTATAACAGTCAAGCTACTTAAATGGTTTCAAAACTACTTCCTCATCTACGAATTCGTTTTGTGCATCACTGTTGTCAATATCTTCTAAATTAATCTCAGTCGAATTCTGTCGCGATAACTCTTCTTTAACCAAAGAATTATTTTTCTCCAAGGCTTCCATTAAGTCGTCTAAAATGTCGTTATCATCATCAGAGTCCTCGATGTCAGAAAAATCCAACTCATCAAAATTATTTAAAATCTTTTCAATTTCAGAGTCTTTAATTTTGTTCGGCATACTTCTTTACTCTGTGATAACAAGTACTCAAAAGAGTTGATCTTATTTAGCAAACGTAAAAAGTCGTTATTTTCTGTTATGTATTTTAGCTTCTTTGAGTACGTTTTGATGCCACATGGCGTCATGCAAATTAAAAAAAATCGTACGACTACATTAGTTTTTATTTTATTTCGCAGTTAATGTTATTAATAAATAACGTCCTTTTGCATACTTCAATCACTGAGAAGAGTTTCAAAATAGCGGTGTTTCATTTCAAAGCGACAAAAGCACATAAAATATTTTTTTAGATATTATTTTTAAAATTTCAGAGTGCAGTATTGCATAACAAAAAATAACTTTAATCGGAGTTAAGGTAATTACAAGCCTTTAAAAACCCATGATGCCATATGGCATCAAAAACACCGAAAGGGTAATAAACAATGTTACGCTACACTGCTCCAGAACGCGGAATATTGCAGAACTGACATTAGGGGCCAATCGCAAAATTTATAGCATTTTCCTGATAGGAGGATTACTTTTGCGCCACCCTGTATTACCTATTATGGACCGTTCATACAGAAATTGTATGCCATGACTTCCGTGAATATAAATATTATGTATGTAATACTTAATCTCGATGGAAATAATTTTAAGAGATTTATGGAGGTTAAAGTAAATAATTATGTACCGACCGTTATAAAATTGAGTGTCATCATTTCTGTATATATGAAACTCATTTTTGTAGAATTTTATTTGAATTCCAAAATTTTTAAGAGATTTATAGTCGTTAAAGTGATTTTCGGAAGTGGGGCTTATATGGGACCTACGAGTAATTATAGGCCTTTCTTCACAAAATTTGTGGATGTGATTTGGCTTCATTTACCACTCATTTGTGATGAAATTTGTTTGGATACTTGCATAATTCAAACATTTATGATCGTTAAACTCCTATTTCGGGAGGACATTTGTATGGAGGCCAGGTGAAATAATGGACCGATTTTCACCAGTTTCAATTCCATTCGTCCTTGGAACGAAAAAATATTACTTACCAACTTTTATTGAAATATCTTCAAAATTGCGACCTGTACTCTGCGCACAACCTTTACAAAGACAGCCATCCAGACGGACGGACATCGTTAAATCGACTCAGAAAGTGATTCTGAGTCGATCGGTATACTTTAAGATAGCTGTTGGACCAATATTTATGAGCGTCACAAACATCAGCACAAATCCAATATGCCCTCCTCACTATTCTGGTGTAGGGTATAAATATGTAGTAAATTTTGCGCAAAATATGTTTGTAAAAAAATATTTAAAGAAACACTTACTTCTGAGCACTTTTTAAGCGTGTACTTTCTGATTGAAACTCGATGCTGTTTTTTTTTATTTTTGTGTTTCTCGTAAAAGCAAAAAAATGCTAAGAACGCTTTTAGGCTTTTCTATTTTAGTAGACTTTGATATGAATCTATTGTACTGTATATATACATATCAATAAAATGTCCAGCAATTCATGTAACTACTTGCAAGTAGACGAAACAGCGCATGTTACATACGAGTACTAGTATGTATTAATGTCTGTAACTAGAGATTTAATGCCAAAATATCATCTTAAAAATTCCATAATTTATGCTTTTCCTTTATAAAAGTTTCGGCATTCTGTCAAAATATGGCCGAATACCGAATATTAGTATTAGGCCGATTTTTGGTATAATCTGAAACCAAATACTCGGTCGGACTTTATAAATTAACAATAAAGAATACAATGCATAATACAGTTAAAAAGTATATTGCAAAGTAAACGAGTGTGTTACATAAGTAGTTATGTGACTGGTGCAAAGTTGGTAACCGCAACTATTAAAACTGCAGGGTTATAAGAGTATTTTATGTACAATTTTATATACATTTTAAGAGTGTTTTTACCCAACGCACAGTGGGGTAGTTTAAAAAAAAACAAATAAATCTGTAATTTCTGAAGACCGATGGCAATCAAATTTCACATGACTAAAGATGATGCTACAAAGTGCAGCACCAAGTGAATGCAACTTTAAGTTTTGTACTATATATGTATAGGGTATTTTTAAATCTGAATCACAAGCAAAAAATTGTGATCGTTGTCGATTTTTCACATACCCTGCCCTAAAATTTGATAACATTTGTCCTCTATGAACATGACATAATTCCCCCACTGTGGCAACAGTTATTTCTTAATAGATTCGCCTGCTATAAAATTTGAACAGCTGTATAAGGTAGCTTGTACTCGTATACGAGTATGTATATTTGAATGCGTGTCACATAACCCAGGTATCAAAAAAGTGTTATGATTGAATAATCATTACTATTAAATATGCATAAAGTCTGTTGGAAGTATTTTTGGAAATAAATTATTTGAAGTAATAACTTAATAAAACACCAGGCTTTACTTAATCCTTTGCTGCGAATAATTCCAGAATACTTCCTTAGCAAATGCACAGACAGTCAATTTCATGGCTTTCTGGGTTGTCGTATTTTATGTTATAAATTTATTGTATTGTACTAAATGTTTGTATGAGTGATTAGTGTATGTTGTATGTACTATACAAATACTAACATGGATCCAAATACATTGTATGTATGTCATTCAATTATACGTATTTTTGTAAAATCGATATTTGTTAACAGTAGCAGTCCTTTGTATTTTTTATGAAATGAAACATAAAAAACGCCTTCTGTTTCCATATAAATGTTTTAAATAAATAAATTGACATTGAAAATTTCGGCTATTTATTATATTCGTTGCTACAGAGAAATCAATACATACCAATGAAATTATCAAATTTTTTCTAATATATTTATTGCTGTGAAAATCTAGTTTAGAGAAGCATTTATTTGGTCAACATTTGAGCGCATTTGAGTCAAAAAATAAAGCGTTGTTCATATAAAATTCGGTTTTTTTTTAAAAAGCACATAGCAACACTTTTAATTTGTTCAGTGATTTGTTTTTTAACTTTTGCTACTTTTGTTATTCGATTCAAAATATTAATCAGTCAGAATATATTGGTTAATGGGTATTCTAAATGATGTTTTAAAACGAACAAGTAAATATTAAGTACAGATCGTAAACAAAAATGCAAAAATGTTATTTAAATAAACCAGGAACTTATGAAGAAAATACTACGACCAATAAAACAAAATGCGGATCTCTTCGACAATGACTTCCCATAGAAATAAGTGTGGATGCTAATTTTCAAAACAATCTGGCAAATAAATATCTAAAACGCACTGAAAAACAGAATTACCCAGTAAAGACTTGATTTACAGTATTATTTTATTTTTTATTCGCTGCTGTTTGTATCAATAATTACATATTAAAGAATTACCTAACATATATCAAAACAAGTAATAGTGCTATATTCGGCTATGCCTAATCTTATATACCCTTCACATTTGTTGTGGATGCACAATTATATTATGCATAATTTTGTCAATAAACATCTGTTGATGAATTTGTGTGATCAACGCCATCTATTGAGGAGTTTGTTCGTAACAATATTAATACACTTTGTGTGATCAACGCCATCTGTTGAGATAATTATTCGTAACAATATTAATGCACTTGGTTTTTTTGATGAATTTTTCAGAGGTTGTCTCGGATTTTTGCTCATATCTCCGTTATTTATGCTGATTTTAAATAGCAAACTTCTCGAAGGCATGTCTGACAGAACTATTGAAGATTTGGATTCCGAAGATATTTGGGAACTTCAGAAAATTGATTTCAACATCCAGACAGACAGACTGACAAACGGACATGGCTTAATCGACTTCGCTATCTATAAGGATCCAGAATATATATACGTTATAGGCTCGGAAAATTATATTGTGGAAATTACAAACGGAATGACAAACCTATATAAACCCTTCTCATGAAGGTGAAGGGTATAAAAATTGGAAATAAACTAAGAAGCATTGCCAGTTAATTTTCCTTTATATTCCTTGTTTCGTTTGTTTTGAAAAACAATGTTCTTATTGTAAAACAATATGCCTCATAGATCATAATACGATCTTTCAGTATATGATTATGTCAATTTTGATTTTAGCCTACTTTGTTATATTCTGTCAACATACCTTTGAAAAATACTTCTATGTAAATAAAAGAAAATATTTGGCAATTGGCTATTTCTTTAGAAATACATAATTTTATATAAAAACAGATCTGCTGGCATAACATTAACAAGCCGATTTCCCATGTTTTTAATCCTAATCGTAAACGTAACGAAAACTAGAACAATATTCAATGTGAAAAACACATCATTATTAAAATATACCATAAAAATTACATAGTAGATTATCACATCATCAATTTGCTTTATCAAACTAAGTACATACATACATACATACTTATCTATGTAAATAATAATAATACAACATCCGTTTAGCAGCTACGAAAAACATGACTAAAATAAACTTCGTTGGCGCGTCACAAGGCTTTGGGCTAAAAAATCATATCAAACCAAAGCCCAGAACAGAACAGACAGCTAAAGAAACGGCCAGTATTGAATTCTTAAAGTAAAAAAGAGAGAAAATTGCTAAAATATTAAAATTTAATATGTAACAAAAAAAAAAAACAATAATGTTCTACAATGCCTAAATAGGAAATGAAACATGATGAAACCTTAGAAAAATAAGAAATTGGAGAAGAACGAGTAAAATATTTAAAAACAGGAATTCCCTTTTAAAGACATGTTCATTCCTTTTGTAACAAATACTCGCACTAGATGTATATTGTATGTTTTTTATCAAGTGAAGCAGCCATACACACATTACACTCACATACATACATACACTAATATTATTTAACGGAACAGACAAAAACAACAAGCAGCAGGGAAGGTAGGTATGTGTGTATGTATTTTTGTTGTATTTTTGTAAGGATGTACATTAGGGGTGGAATAGTGTTATATGGAAATCCTTAGAAACAAGATTTGGATACGCTAGAACCCTTAATTTTGTGAGGTTTGGAAAAAAAAAATGCATGAGCCAAAAAATAAGGGGGGTGGGATGGGGGTAAATGGCCCCTCATCGGGGTCAAAAGTAGGACAAAATGAGACAAAATCCACTTAAAGTTTCATAACTGTCCCTGAGTCGCACTTACAGGGTTAAAATATGAGACCTACCCTAACTAATATTTCCTCTCCTACATTTTTTTGGACACACCTACCCCCTATCTGCCCTCCTTGTGGGTGTTCCCATACAAAATATTATTTTTTATAAAATTAGCTCTCACCGCCCTAACTAGCCCCAGATTGCTTCTAGAGGAGTAAAATGTATGACCGAATTCAATGTTTTTGTTACCTCAACATTTTTTCAGAACATACCTATCCTCCATCTTCAGTCATTAGGGTTGTCCCCATACAAAAGTTTTAATAAAAAAAAAATTTTTTTATATATTTTTTGAATAGTGTTTACGAGTATTATAATGATAATTAAATTAAATCGTTTTTATTATGCGAAGGATATTTTTTCCTATTTCCACAATTTGAAGCAAAAACATTTTTTCTTCCTCGTTACGGCACAATATGTTGTTATATTGTTCTATTATTTTTACTCCTCTTTCGACAGCGTCATTAACAACATGTAATTTACGCAATATTTCTTGCTGGTAATCTTTGCGTTCTTCCCTGATTTCTGGTTCGGTAACTATAAAGTTCAATGATAATCCAAAGCGTACGAAAACTTTGGCTGTTTCAGGTGTTATGTATTGTCTTAAATCTTTATTCATTAGTTCTTCTTTTATTTGTCTTGAGTCCACGGTAATTTTTTTACACCTTTAAATACAAAAATATGGGCTGGACGATTTTGTGGCTGTTGCCATCGTCTATCACCCTCTTCTTCCAACGCGTTCACGTCGTCTTCTTCCTCACTGTCTTCGCTTTTCTTATACGTATCATTCTTAAATGCACGAATTCCGTTCGCCATTTTACGTTTGGTGTCTTAAAGGATATTTTTATCAAATAATGCTAGAGAAACAGCTTCTCCGTTGAGATACCAAAGATGTCATGAAAATCTTTGTCACGATCTTTGCGACACAACATTATCAATCAATGCATAATCAACAATCGCTTTTAAGAAACTAAAGTCATTATTTGGAGCTTTGATTTCACTTGTGCTGTTAAACCAAGCTTTCACGTAAAGTATAACAATGAAAACGGTAATCGCGAAGTCCACTTAGTTCTTCTTTTTCGCGCAAGCCGAGATACTTTCGGAATAAAAATATTTTTGTGCAGTGGTGCTCTAAAGCGATCATTTGGAATATTTTCATCAAGGAATAATAAAATTATTCCAAGAAACTCTATATATTCGTCACTAGGTTGTTTTTCCTTCAGTTGCTTTAACCAAAAAGATCTCTAATTGAACTTCAATTGGTATTTTTTTTCCCCTAGTATTATCTTCTATGCCACAACTATAACTTTTATCTTTAATTTTTAGTCATTGCCCTTTAAATTGCAATTCATAAATATGATATCTACATAGCAGACAGAAAAACAGAAAATATCTCGCTCTAGTATTTGCTTCAGGAAATGTGGTATCAAATGAAATAGCTTAAATAGCTTCAAGCAAATGCCCGTAAATAGCATACGAAATACGTTTGTATTTTCCTTTACCCGACGGTATCTTTGGTACGCCCAGGAGCTCCTTTTTTCCATCATATGCGACGATAACAGGAAGTCGATCCGCAAAGATTGCCAGCAAGAAATATTGCGTAAATTACATGTTGTCAATGACAATAAAACGAGAAAGAAAAAATGTTTTTGCTTCAAATTGTCGCTGAAAATAGGAAAATTAATTATCATTATAATGCTCGTAAACATTATTCAATCACAAAAATATATAAAAATTTTTTTAATTAAAATTTTTGTATGGGGACCACCCTAATGACTGAATATGAAGGATATGTATGTTCTGAAAAAATGTTGAGGTAACAAAACTACAGAAGTCGGTCATATATTTTACACCTCTAGAAGCAATCTGGCGATAGTTAGGGGCCATTTATCCCCCTAATTTTTTGGCTCATGCATTTTTTTGCCAAACTCCATAGAATAAGAGGTTCTAGCATATCGAAATCAAAAAGTCGTTCATTATCCCACCCCTAATGTACATACTATACATAGACAGAATATTATACAAACACATATACATACATACATATGCATTACATAGAATATAATGCTTAAGGATATAAATGACTAAAGACAACAGAAATTCATTCATGCATTGAGTCAGTCTATATTTTTTCCATTCTTCGTCTGACGTCTATTTTTTCTATTTTACTTTTGCTTTATTGTCAAATCTGTCAAACCAGCATACGAGTATAAGTTTAGACTTGAGTGTATAGACAGTGGGATAGAACAAAAATATTTTATCAATTACGAACATTTTGTAATTCGAAAGCAGTAAATATAATAATAATAATTTAGTCACACACTTCAAACATGACCGTGAAATCTGAGAAAATAATGGTGGGGAATTCCCTTTAAATTTTTTCCCGGTAAAGAAAGCCGGGCAAAAAAATTTTAAACTTAAATAACTAAAAATTAATTTTACGAAAGATTAGCGATTTTTGACAAACAACTAAATATTTTTTAATTTGATACCGACAGACTCACACCACAATCAGCATTAGGAATGACTGACCTTCCTATTCATTTTCGCAAATTTGAGTCCCAGCATATTTTGTTGGAAGATATGCTACAGAATAGATCACATTTAGTCTGCAACGACTTCCAAAGCTTGTAAGAAAAAGTGAAAATTGATCAATTGTTTTAATCAGTTTGAGTTAAAAATAATGGCCCATAATCATAGTCATAGAAAAAGCATACTTTAAGTAAAAGTAGACTTTTAAACAACAAAAACATATAAATTTTGTTCTGAATTTAAAACAAAAGCATGCTTTTGTTTAAAGTATGCTTTTTCTATGACTATGGGTCAATGTAGTTGAGCTTAGAGAAGTCCATACACGTAAATTGTTTTCGGTTATTGGGAAGTATAAATTTAGTAAATGCTTTAAATTATTTACTTCTATTGAGATTTCTTTAACACAAACATATTCCACTTCACTGTATTTTATACAATATTAAAATGTACATTGTATGTATGTATATTTATCTATCTACTAAGTGTTATCAAAAAAAAAAAAAAAAACTTTTAAATTAAATTGTACACTTTGATATCTTAATAATTTTAAATACATATTCTTGTATATTTTCAAAATATAAATATATCTCATTTTTGGAGCAGTGGCACAACGTTGTTCGTGTTTTTAAACGTTGAGGTATAAATGGCTGTATGTACTAAGTATGTATACATCAAACAACTTTAAATAGAACGTATCTTAAAAGCATAATCAAATGTATATGTATAAATTTCTCATAACGATACAATTCGCTTTCCCATACTGAAAAACCACTACCACTAATTATCTGAAATACATAATTTTAAAATACTGCTACATCACAATTTGGTTAACATTTGTATAGTAGTGCAATCCGAAAAGATGATTTTATTAAATTAAAGATGGTTATCACGACAAGAAGTTGTTGATTAAATTTTCGAACAATGGAAGCCTCTGATTTATTATTTCACATAAACTGATTTCGAAGTTGAACTCAAATTCGGAAGATTTAAATTGAGTTAATCAGGATTTCAGAAGCTTTAGAAGTTAACCCTTCTGTTTCTTCAATAAATTATTAATATAATAAATCTAGTAGTTTTGGAAATGCAATTGGATAATGTACGAATACGTATATATATGAATATATCGAGCCATAACCGCCGAAAAAATGTATCCCACAAACTCAAAATTTTACAGGGGAAGGTTTTTTTTAAATAAAATCAGTTTGAATAAAGCCATTATTTTAAAATTTATAATGTAAATATTGTTTTGTGTAATACATTTAATTTTAATAATTTTAAATGATGTTGAACTATCGATTTCGATAAAAAAACAACAATCGATTATGGTGTGGGATACATTATTTTGACGGTAATGGCTCGATATATATTAAAAATTGTTAGGGCTTCACTTTGTGGGCCTTTTAAAATACATGTTAACCCATTCTATGGGATTCGATACACATACCACACTGCCTTTTCTCAGAGGATATGATCTTGGGGAAAATTTATTAAGAATATTATCCCTAATATACCTTGAGCCTTATAGTTACGCTTCCTTTTTATTTATATAAATAAGTATTTGTACAAAATCCAAAGAGCTATTTCCATCCCTGATTTATGAAAATCTCCCGATCCCTTTTAATTATTCTTCATTTTTGTATATAGTGTGTCTTAAATTTAAATTATATAAAAATTAGATTTTTCTACCTTTAAATGATCAATAGAAAAAGGTAGAAAAATCTAGTTTTTCCTTTAGTTAAAATATAATTACATTTTATTTGTATTACAGACATAATATTTAATTTCTACTTTTTCGGGGATTTTTTAATAAAATCCTACCAGCTAATGAAAATTCAGATCCAGGTTGTCAAATATTTCGTAATTTTGGTTATGGTAAGGTGGTAACTATTTGTAATTGTTCGAATAAAATTAATAAATTTAAATATTTTTCTCAACGTAGCATAGGTAAATATTTGCGAATTTATTTCAAAAAAATATGAGATGTTTTTTTATGAAGCAATTTATAAATATTTCTCTCATTGAGATCAATTTCGGGTAAAAAAGTACAGAAATTTTAATTTTATTTAATTTTTTCTCGCAATAGATCTCTGTTGTGAAAAGTATATATATTTATAAAAAAAAAATTCCCTAGAAAAAAAATATTAAAAAAGAATGTATGAACCAAACTGACCAACAAACAAATAGCTGATTTTCGAACCATTTCAGTCATATTGGAAATTATATCAATATCTATTCCAAAAGTTTGCGCAGATTAGAAATGTACATCAATTTTGTGACAATCAGTTTAAAATTGGCCATAGCTTCCATATAAGGTCCATTTCCGAAAATCTTGTTAACGCCATAAAGCACATGTAAATATCGTTATTGAGTATTTCTCGAAAACCAGTTGTCGGATTATTCGAAAAATTTCATTTTCTAAGAAACCGGTTTCGAATATGGTTTTAGCAAAAAGAAAATCGATTAACCGGTTTTTCATTATAATCAAAACTATATCTTAATTAATAATTAAGCGAAATAAAGACTTTTTGGAAACCTCAAAGCATATTTAAATATTTTTAATAAAACGGCTTTATAAAAGAAAAAAAACATCTTAATATATGTCGCAAATTGTTCAAATCAGTTGGAATCGGTCTTGGAAACAAAAACATTTTATTTTTTACAAACAGGCTCTTATCAGTTATACATACATAATATGTCTATATGTAAGCTTTACAACATATTTTATCAGCGTGAGATTTTCGATACCAAAACATTATTAAAAAGCAGCCAAGTACAAAAAGTGAGAACAATTTCATGTCGAGGCTGCAGTAGAAACCCTCGTACAATCAATCAGTTAATAATTTTACGAATTCTATGAGTAACATGATGCAGGAAATGCTTGAAATACAATCCATGCTATTGCAGGCCATTAACTGTTTGAGAATATGTTTCTGGGACACAAACGGCATTCGCCAACATAAAAACGAACTCAAATATCTTCTAAACATCACCAAATATATTCTAATCAAAACTTAAATTAATGTGTGATCTGTGTGAAGATTATCTTCAAGCCACTACGATCTATATTGTAGATTGTTATCGCAGTATAGTGAATTCGTCTTTACATTCACCGCCTACATTTTAAATAACTGAAAGATAATACAATATTTTTTTGAAAACACTGGCCACTATAACATTCCGGTGATAAAGACTGATTACTCCAAGAGGTCGTGTTTTGCATAATACAATTTCTGAAATGGGATTGAATGTGATTTCGAGCAGAAAACCTACTGATCTACAGAAGATACCGGATATTATTGATTTTGGAGTGATATGAAATGATTCATATTGAATCTTCTTTCGAATTATCATCACTCACCCACAATTGTTACTATATCGAGACCACGAGAAATTGTATCCCCGACTAGTAATTTGGCGATGAGAGGAAGCATATTGCTAAGAACACCAGAAAATATCAATTACTTTCTTATCACTTTGAATAATGATATTAAATTGGCTGCACCACTTGCTACCCAAATTCACCGACTAATCAGATATAATAGAATTTATTCTACAGATGTCGAACGGCTCTTAAATTAAAAAAGAAAAGTTCGGAGAGAATGGCAATTGCACAGAACGCCCCAACTCAAATATAAGCTGAAAGACTGCATAAAAAGGCTTAACGAGCTCTTGGAATAACGGAAAACTAAATCCATAAATAAATATGTATTTAGAAAGTCTCGACGCAACTCAGCAATCAGATTACTCATTATGGAGACAAACTAAAAATCTTAAAATACATGTGTTATGTAAGCCCCACTTGCGAAATTTAAGTGGTGGTTGGGCAAGAAATGACACCGAAAAAGGGAATCAATTTATTAATCATTTGAAGAAAGAGTTTACCCCAATTACTTCAAATGAAACAATTGACTTGCCACCAGTTGAATACCATTTTGAAGCTGCTGTACCCCTACATTTTGGGAATCGAGAGATCGAAAAAGCTATTATTGATTCAAACTCTAAGAAAGTAACTGATATTGACAAAATCAGTAACAAGATGCTTGTGGATCTACCTAGGATAGCAATAAAAATAATACTTCTTATTTTTAACGTTATATTTCGCCTTAAATATTATCCATGAAAATGGAAGTTTTTAGTAATAGACCTATCAGCCTTTTGTCGAATATATCAAAGCTATTCGAGAAAATGCTCATGAACAAGTTATACCCGATTTCAAGTGAAAACAATTGTATTCCGAATTATCAATTTGGATTTAGAAGAAAACACAGTACTATCGAACAAACCCATAGACTTGTCAATATCGTCAAAAAAAAACATTTGTAGAAAAAAAAATATTGTTACGCTCTTTTTATTGACATTTCTCAAGCGTTTGATAAAGTGTGGCATAATGGTCTAATATACAAGTTGAAACTAAACTACCTGTAAACACACATAAGCTATTGGAAAGCTACTTTTGTTGAACATTTAAGCTTAAAGAAGGAGATTTTTTAAGTTCTGCACAAACGATTGAAGCAGGAGTAGCTCAAGGAAGTATCCTGGGACCCTTTTAATACTTGATGTATACATCTGATATGCCAACAAGCAATCCTACTCACACATCTACATTTAATGATGATACTGCTATTTTAAGCATTCATGAAGACCCTCAAGAAGTGTCTCGCTACTTACAAAATCATATATGTACTTTAATTAGAAAACTGATTAGAGTAATGGAGGATAAAAGTAATGAGCAGAAATGCACACACATAACCTTTATATTGTGTAGAGAATCATGCTCTTCTCTTTATATCAATAATCAAGCTATAACACAACAATCCAAAGTTAAATACCTCGGTATATACCTTGATCGTAACCTTACATCCCATATAAATTCAAAATCAACTTAAATGAAATTGAAATTATTCCAAAATAATTGGCTCAATGGCAAACATTCTAAGCTAAGTTTAGATTGTAAACTCCTATTTTATAACTCAATCGTATAAACCTATATGCTGTTATGAAATACAGCTATGGGAAACAGCCTCAGCTTCAAATGAAGGCAGAATTTAAAGACGCCAAAACTAATTGCTACGAATGATCACAATTGCCGACTGGTATATAAAAAATTAGAATATTGATAAAGACCTCAACATGGCTTTGATAAGAACTGAGATCAAACTAATGAAGAAAATTACTTAAAAAGGCTTAAAGAACAGCCAAACCAATAAGCCCGCAACATATGAAATAATACTGGCTATATTCGACTAAGAAGAAGGGTTACAGCGGATCTGAGCCGAAAACAAGAAGAAGGAATGCCAACATAATAAATAAAACAAATAATGTTTAAACAATTTTCGTCCGGCACTGGCTAGACTAAATAATTAAAGTTTATAGACATAAAATTTTAAATACTTATTGGTAGTTTGTTATTTAATGAAGACACAATAAATAAAACATAAAATAAAAATCTTGATTCTCATTCTTGATCTTCATAATCATTAATAATATTGGAATATATTAATATTGGAATTTCAATATGCAAAAGAAAATTTAGGGAGTGAATGAGATGGTGATATTTCGATGATAAACTTCAAAACTGATGGTAGTAGCTTAAACATAATCTTTAGAATGATCTATTTCTAATTCACCTGAAATTGACTTTCGTTTCGGAATTCAATAGCATAGAGTTCGAAAAACTATTTACCAACTGCATAAGATTTTCTATTGTAGCACAGTGATGGAAAATGTTCTCTTGGACCAACTATATAAATAAAATATACTTTTTAGACCTCCACGGTACCGTAATTAATATTTGTTATATAATAATAAAAAAATAAAACTTAAACACAAACTTACTTTATTAAAAATTCGATATATCTATTTTTTTTTCTTGGACCAGCACTCAGGGGATGACCCCTACTTATGCAATGTATTGTGTTGGAACTAGGAAAATAGGTTATGGGAGGGAGGATAGAGGGAGTAGTGTTTGTGAAAATTTTTTTTAACAAACACAAACTGCGAAGCTTTTTGGCTTGTCTGCAGAAAGCACCCAGAGGCTTTGGCGGGAATCGAACCCGCAACCCTCTGACTGATAGTCCGGCACACTATCGCTTATATTCCTATATTAAAAGTGGCAGGGAATACTTCTGCTGGTATTTTATTCCACATACGGACAGTACGTCTAAAGAACGCATTTTCCCTGTAGTGTATTGTGCAATCCACTGTCCAGTCGACCACAAAGGGATGAGCCCTGACGAAAAAACGTGTATTACGTTAAAAACTGCGTGTTTCAGGAACACATTCCATTATAGTATCGATAGAACAGTGAAACACAACCCACATTGCGACGATGCTCCAATGAATCAATAGAGTTGGATACCCTACTGTCACCGATAACCATCTTCGCACTCTCCTGTACGCGGTCGAGTAACTCCAAAATAGACTTCGAAGCACCGACCCATACATGAGAGTTGTATTTCATTTTCGGCCGAATATAGTTAGGTGGTGTAAATAGTAAGAAGATCAGATGTTGTCAAGTATTTTCTACACCGTTTTAAAAAACCAAGGCACTTGAGCGCTTCTTTTGGCACTTGAAAAATGTGCTTGGTTCAGCGGACATCACACTGGATTCTCATGCATATGGTAACATTTTTAACATTACCTGATAAAAAAGAATACAGTGTAAGACTTCTTCAAAGAATCAGTATCTGAAGCGTTTGTTCACAATATGCAACTACTGTTCCAGGACGAAAGAAAGGCAAAGAAACAGAGTTCGTTTCATTATAAAATGTTTCCTGTAAATTATCTTTATTTGGTATTTGTCTGTATTTGTTTAAATATAGAGTTAGAGAGCCAGTTCTGAATCTTTAAGAATATTATTTGCGTTTATTATCGCAATTATCGGATTATTTGCGAAAAGTTAACCTTATGTATGTACTATATATATATATGTATATATATTCTTGCATCCTTCAATTGTATTTTCAACGATTTTAAAATCCTGAATAACTATATGTTAAGCTTTAGTTTTTGAATTCAACCTAAAAATAATTTAATGTGAATTAATATGTCAGAGCCTCCCAATGCTCAATAACTCAACCAACAATTTCTTGTCGTAATGATCGTCTTATAGATGCATATTTAAAGATCAAGTTGAGCAGTTCCACAATGTTTATAAAATTTAATTAAATCTCTTTGGCACAAATAGTTATATTTTAAAATTGTACTAAATGACTCGTGGTATTACCACGGTATATATTATATATTATGTCCTGAGGTTCCTAGTAGGAAGAAAGGGCCGCAATAATTTGTTGCGGTTTCAGTAATCATTTCAGTTTAAGATTGAGGAACTGATTAGGCCTCCCATCCGATCCTAGTGTTGGGGTTGCCAACAACCTCCAGGCAGGTCAAACGGTTGAATTTCAGTGTCTCTTCATTTCGGTGGCCACATAGTTACCTGAGACGCATTGGTTTTAGCATGCCATTCAGGTTATTCAGCTGTGTACCTTCTCACTCTAGCTGTCGACAGACAGGTGTCTGAAAGACATTACCAGGGGATACTTGGTATAAGACCGGAAGTAGTGAACTGTTTGGGAATTTTGAGCAGAGGAATCGCTTTTTGTCATCCCCAAGTGGATGACAGGCAGATAGCTTTCCACACAAGTGCACCTTTGCGAAATACCCCATCCCCCAAACTGTGTCTAAAATGTATCAAAAAAGTACAATTGTACCATGTTTGCCAACACAGTTGTAGCATATAGCTGACTAAAGTTAAAAGCGGAGGTTTTATTTTTTGGTTGTTGCCTGCATAGTTTTGTACATTTCGAGGGTTCTGTCTGTATAAACAGAACTTGGTTTTCATCATAATTACTTAATTTATTTACTTATTTAAAATTAATACAAAGTGGTGAAAAATGTACATAATGTACGGTAGAAGCGACAAATAGGTAAATAGGTGCAAAACGAACAATATGATCTAGCTTAACCAAAATATTGGCAATTTAAACATTGGACCGTAAGTTTCTAATTTGTAAAAGTCAAATAATTTGTTTTTATTATTTACAATTATTTATTTTGATGTAGCGTAGATCGGTGTTTCAATATATGTATTAGGGAAGCTGCATATAACTACTTTCGTAGGTACTAATTACTGTAGGACAGCTTTACTAAATACCATTTTGGATTGGTTATTGTTATATGAATATGAACATAAAATAAACCAATAAGTTGTATACTTAAATCGTCACTTCTTTATATGCATTTCTTGGTCCTACTCAGACTGATACATACTTTATATACTCCTAATATACTTTTAATAGAACAAATTTAATACTTCATTTGATTCTGTGAAACATTAACACAGGCTACTAGTTACACAGATACTAGGACTAAATTACATGGTGGAGCTCAGTACGTGTGTGTATCTGATGAAAAATTCATGGACTAAAAAAATAGCATTTATTAAAAGATAAATTTCCACAGCATCAACGGCTATATAAAACAATAACAAGAACAACAATGGAAGTGGCAACAGCAACAGAACCGTCAGTAATTGTGGCAGGAGAAACAGCAGAAACAAAAATAATGTCTAAAGCAACAAACACATACTTGGACTGGCAATTAAAACCCACAAGTATGCAAAACATATGTTCATCACACATTCCAACAACAAATAAATATTAAACCCTTTAATTGGTTGAGGTGTGTGCTTGCGCTGTAAGTGTGTGTGTGTGTGTGTGTGTGCATGTTTACAAAAGAGAAGAGGATACAAAGATACTTATTACAAGATGGATGGACTCCAAATGGAATCACTGAAGCGAAGCAACTACTTGCTGCCAGTTGAATGAGTCTATTGAATGGATGAATGGTCACAAAACATGTTTTCAAAGGAAAATTAACCTACAACACAATAAATCTATGTATGTATATGAATAAACACACACACTTACTGTACATACAGGCTCTCGTTAAACATCTAACAATATGCTTTCAATATGCAAACACATATGTAGGTAAATATTTCACGTATAAATATTCCGCCGTCCAAGCCCACACTCTGGCAAAACCATGAAGTCACAAAACGATAACACGTTCACTTCGGTTAACTTGCTGAGAACATAAACTTTCTACACCCGAGTGTAAAACTGATTACCAGGGCAATAAAACATATACACATACATAGATATTTACACTTAAATAAAAATTATAAAAAAAAATGATTGGAAAATGTTTGCACTAGTTAAATACCAGAAGCATAAGAAGACCAAATAAATAATCTTTGTATTTATAAACTGGGTATAGGGTGATTCATTTAGACCTTTTTTAATATGAATTAAAACACTTATGGTCTTATTCATAAAACTTACAACAGGTTTATAAATGATTTATAAAACAAATTTTGTATGGAAATTTGCGTTATAGACCTTTTATAAACCTGTTGTAATTTTTTATGAATAATACTATGTTTCCACGACGACTTGAATCACCTGCTTCGCTCTCTGAATCATGCTGTTTACATGACCAAAAAAATTGATTCGATTTGACAGTTGTCTTTAATAAACAAACAGAATAAAAAAAACAGAATTTACAATTTGTGGAAAATATTTTTTTTAATGGACAAAAAAACCGAGTGAAAATTAGTTAGCTTATTTGAAAAAAAAAACATACATTCGTACGTATTTACTTTCTTTACTTCCAGCAACAATTTTAACTCTCGGTTTAATATATTTTGAGTAGAATAAGGATTTATATATGAAAAAAGCTGTACTATCTGGTTCAATATTTCACCATCATATATGGAAAAGTTAAGAGTGTTTGAAAGAAAATGTCTTCGAGCTTGTATATCCAAATTTAGATCTTCAGAAAGCAATTATGTAAAATATATATCTAACAATAAGTTATACAATTTATCAAATGTAATAAGAATCGATAATTTTATTATCTATCTAATAAGAAAACATATCATAAGATGTACAACATGTTTAAATAATAATTTAATAATGGGTCCATATTACACAAATGAAGAGTATATTATTGATACATTAGAAAAAGGATTTGTACCTCCAGAAGCCTTTTTATATTTAGATAAAATTAATATTATACAAAATGAAAACTTAGTCCCGATATTTTATCATAATTATAGACGGGCTAACGTGAAACGTGTTTGTTGTAACTCAACGACAAACAATTTTAGATTTAGTACAAGTATAGGTAATAACGTATCTTGTACTACTCGAAGACTAAAAAGTAAAAAATTTTGGTGGCTAAATCTATAATTGTTATACTATTTTCTTTTATTCTTTTGACAATCTTTTTTAATTCTAAAAAAATGTAATGTTTTTTTAAAATTTTCATTGCAAATAAAAAAAATCATAATCTTTCTTCATTTGAAGTACATAAATTATATCATATACCCACAAAAGTAACTACTATTAATAATTTTTATACTAGAGAGCTCTTGTATGGGACATTGTATAATCTGAATTTATATTGTTAACTAGTGTTTATGTAGTTTAATATATATCAATATGTAAATAAATAAACGATAAAAAAAAAAACTTCCAGCAACAAGAAAATAATTTGCTTTCTTTACAATAATATTAAATTTTTACAGCTAGTGCAGATAAACTTGCGATAAAAATTAGAGAAGAGTGCAATTTTTCTGGCTTCGCAAGTAGATTCAATATGAATCTACTTGATTCGCTCTTAAAATTTTGTATGGTGAAGCAAGTTGTTTCACTAAAGATTGGGGTGTGAAGCTAGAGAGCGAAGCATGTACCGTGGAAACGTAGTATAAGAGGGTTAACATATAATTTGAATTGAAAGATAATTTCATTAAAATGCGGCCACGCTGCGACTATTTGCTACAACTAAAGGCAGAATTAGTCCTGACTTGATTCTGTTAAATAGAAAATGTGTAGAAGTCGTTAGTAGTTTTGTTACTTTCCGTGCTGTTGTGGACGAACCTGTTGAAAACAAAAATTTGCTAAATAATTGTAAGTGACAGCACAAAACAGTTGACTCCGCACAACAAAAAAAATTTTGGTTTATTACAAAAATTTTCAATTTCTTTGAATTTAATTAAGTTTTTGTATAAAAGTTATAAAAATATAAAAAATAAACGATGGATGACGAAAAACTCATTAAAACAGCTGTTTTATTCAAACAGAAAAACTTTTTAATTTGTATTTTTTGAGTTATTTTCTCGATATGTGTTGTCTGTTTACCTATAACAGCTGATACGTTTATACGGGAAAACTAACTACAAAAATTTAACAACAGAATAACACGGAACAGAACAGCAACATAAAGTAAAGCCTTAACTCTTGCATTACGCTGTTTTCGTAATACATCCGAATAATTTGGAGACTTTGTTGCAATGCGCGCCTTTTCATGACGAATTTTCAAACAATAACGAATAAAAATAAGATGACACCACACAGTGGGGGAATTTGGAAAAAGAAAAATAAATCTGTAACTTCTAAACCGAAAGTCTGATTTCGATTTTAAGTTTTGAACTCATAAATCAACCAGGAGCGATGCCAGAGGTTCCCAAAGTGGTGCACATCAAATCGACTACTATTTTCTTTCATACTACTGAAGTAATAAAAAAACTTCATCGGAGTTTACGAGAAATTAAATTCTATTTCTCAAAAAATGGTGAGTTAAATAGATGATGTTTACTAGTAGATCTTGCACAATAAACATTGCTGATGAAGCCCTTGGCAGGGCAGAAAATGCATTTCAGTGTGCCATTTGTCTAGAAAAATATAGTTTTCACAATGGTATTCTTCGAGTTATTAATTAAAAACGAACTCAAGCCTAATTAAGAATTTTCTCGAATATATAAATAAAAAAGAGAAATTAAATTTTTAACTTTTCTAGCCACCCTATTCTATTTTTTGCTGATAGCGGATACAGATATTTTCAGATTTTCTTATAATATATTTTTGCTTATTAACAACACTTAATGAACATATTAAAAAAATAATTGCTTACAAATCAAAAATTATATGCATTTAAATTAAAAAATGTTGAAATTTTTTATTTTTTTTGCCATTTTTTGACATAAAAAGGTATTTTTATTCTTTTTACATTACTTAAGAATTTTTGAAGAAGAGTTATAAAGTATTTATATTTTTTGCAAAGCTAATGGTGTTTTCTTTCTTTTGTTTCTTAACACAAATACACATTCATAAACAAAACAAATATCAGCTGTTTTATCGAATCGCCCTCTAAAAATACAGAGTGTGAAAGGTGTAACATTTTTTAAATTTATAGTGTGACATTTATAGAAAAGAACTCACAACACTTTAGCAGTGTTGACATTTTTTCAGAAAAGAACATAAAAAAATTAAAAAAGGTGCGAAATGGGAAAAACGTAAAACGTAAGTTTAAAAGAAAAAGGGTAAATTAAAAAAAATAAAAAAAAACTTTATTACCGAAGGGTTGGTCACTCAAAATATAGCTATTTTTTATGTAACATTCAACTTTGGGGAAAATGTTCTCAAATCGCATAGTCGATATTAAGAAATAATAACCAATTTTATATGACCCAATATGTTCTGAATTATTCGGTAAATGGTTTCAATAACCACGTCCCTGTTAAAAAAAATCTAAAAAAAAAAAAACTTAGATTTTTGAAAACTTTTTTGAGAATTAAAATTTTTTTAATTGTAGTATTTTCCTCGACAATGTCCGTATGAATGCAATATACATATTAATGGTATATATATTTACATATATATTCTTTAAAAGAAAACACTGGCTGTGGTTAGAAATATTTATGTAACAAAAATATGTATCTTGCTTCAAAACTAATGATGCGATTGGAAATAAAAACATCGGATTTCACGGGCAGTTGCGTTAAAAAAAACATTTTCTGTTCTAACTGAAAACAAGTAAACAAAATGCTCCTCATGCCCAACCATTGTATGCCCTATATCACATAATATTTCACGGAATAATTGGTTTGTAGGGTTTTGAATTAAATATTTTAAAAGTTAGGAAGCAATGAACAACTCTTCCAACCACGTTTTCTTCACATACCAATACCAATTTAAAAGTGATTTGTGTGATTTTCGTAAGTGAACTATGCGAGCTATGATCAATTATGGAGCGATGCTCTTAAAATCTAGCAATATTTTTTCAATTAAAACAAACATTCTATGACGATTATTTAAAATTTAAAAAATATCGCTACCGTTCAAACATTTTACATCAGTTTTAAAAATCATACTACTATATATTGTAAATTTTGATGAATATATGAAAAAAGTCCGGAAATCATTTAGTACTCATAAATATCTTACAAATAACATTATATATTTAAAATTGCTATACTGAATGTTTCAACCAAAATAAGTCTCTAAACAAATCAGTTTACAATAGTTTTTAACTATCGGGCCATATTTAGAAATACATAAAGAGTAAAAAAATAGAGTAAAAAAATATATATGTAGATGAAAAATTTAACAGAAATAAATTTCAATTGCTACCAAAAATTATTATACCCTACACCACCATAGTGGGGAGGGTTTATTGGATGTGTGCATATGTTTGTAACGCCCAGAAATATTGGTCCAACACCCACCTTAAAGTATACCGATCGACTCAGAATCACTTTCTGAGTCGATTTAACGATGTCCGTCTGTCCGTCCGTTTGGCTGGCTGTCCATGTAAAGCTTGATAAAATTTGGTACGTAATATTTTTTCGGGTCAAGGACGGATGGGATTGAAACTGGTGGAAATCGGTATATTATTTCACATGACCCCCATACAAAAGCCCTCCCGAAATTGGGGTTTACCGATCATAAATGTTTGAATTATGCAAGGCACCAAACAAATTTCATCACAAATGAGTGGTAAATGAAGTCAAATCACATCTACAAATTTTGTGCAGATCGGTGCATAATTAGTCGTAGCCCCCATATAAGGCCCTGAAAATCCTTAATATTTTTTAAGGATAAACAAAAAATTTAACTCAAATAACTTATGAAATTAAAATTAAAAATATTGGGAGGTTTAAAATGCTTTCCGATGTAATAAAATTCAACTGTATTGTTTTGTAAGTATTCAACAACTGTAACTATTTATTTACTTTCTTATTAAATCATTTGTACATTTCTTTTCAATTCAGCTAAACAGTTACTATTAACATTTTTTGGACACAATGTTAATCATGATTTATATTTTAATATTAAGGATATACAAATTCAAGTATTTAATTCAGATGTAGAGTAAAGTTAAATTAAATTAAACTAAAAAATCACTTTAACGATCATAAATTTTTTAAGAATGTTGGTAATCAAATAAAATTCGACACAAATAATACTATACAGAAATGATGACACCCAATTTTATAATGGTCGGTCCTTAATTAGTCGAAACTCCCATGTAAGACCCTCCCCGTAATCAACTTTAACCTCCATAAATCTTTTAAAAGTATTTATATATATTTATATTCACAGAAATCATGACACCAAATTTTTGGATAATCGGTCCATAATAGGTCATATCTCCCATATAGCGCACATTTCTGAAAATTGTGTTATACATATACTGGGTCGGGCTTGACCGACTATACTTTCTTACTTGTTTTTTATTGTCACCGGTTTTCAAGTTATGGTACACAATTAAAAATAAATACCAGTGAAACTCGGGAGCCAAAAAATTACAACTCTACTTCAACTATATCAAAGCCAACTGGATGTTCCAAAATGGACTATGTCAGTATTTTGCTAAAATCAAAGCTTTTCTTATTAAATTTTAATTTTTAAATAAGGGTCCTCATGACATCGTTTAAAAGTCTCGCAAACTGTGTATTTTTACGCCCTCGTAAATTAATTGTCAAAAATTACATGAAAAATTATTTACACAGACTTCGAAAATTGGGCTCGTAAACTTGCGTTGTTCAATTGTGCATTTAACTCAACAGCTGATTTTTATTTATTTTTATGCATACCATCATTTTTACCAAAAAAATCAAGTGTTAATATACCACAAGTCTTTTGGCTTTCTTTCGACATTTTTTAAAAATAAATATCTTTTTTAAAACAAAAATTTAAAGTTTATTTTATTTAATTTTGCATTAACGTTTCTCGCAAACTGACGTTATTAGATTGCACAAAACTTAAAAAGGGGCTTCATGAAACAAGTCTCGCAAGTTTGCCTAGTTGTACAAGCGGCAATTTTAAGCAATATCATGAGTACCCTTAATGATTTTAACATTTTTGTTTTAAGATAAAGTGCTTATAAGTGCTTTTAGTGCCAAAATAAAATAAATATTTAAGTTTTTTTTACATAAAACATTTTTTTATTTAAAAATTTATCAGTGAATTACAATTTAAAATTTCTTTTAAATTGAAAGCCAACAGACTTAAATTTTGTAAATAAAAGTATCTCTAATACAGTCTTATGCTGTCATTGATCGCGATCAGACGTTTTAATCTGTTTGTTTTTTGTTTTTGCCTACTAAAAACAAAATATATACGAGTACAGTTAGTTAAAACAACAACATCATATAAACGTAGTAAAATATTTACTATTAAACTCTAAGATCAAAAATAAAAACAAAGAAATAAAGAAAACAAAAACAGTAATAACAAGTTATTTATGAATGCTTTAAAAAGAAAGAAGTGTTGGGGAAGTGTCCCAAAAATGAAATTTAGCACAAATGAAAATCGATTTAAGGATTTGCAATCTCTAGAAGAAGACACTTTCAGCGAAGGTGACCAAGAAGATATTAAGGATTACAAAGTTGTAATTCCCCCAATTGTCGTGGATATTGTTCATGGTTTTACTTCAGTGTTTAAATTAATTGGAAAAGACTACGAATTCAAAAGAATGTCAGTAGGTACTAAAATAATCTCATCATCTATGACTAATTATGATCTAGCTAAGAAGAGACTAACCGAGGCAAATCTTAAATTTTACACTCATGAAAGTAGAGATACAAAATTGTTTAAGCTATTCCTTTATGGGCTTCCCCAAACTGACCCTAAAGAAATAGAGGATGAACTTAAAATTGAATATAATGTTACCGCAAACAGTGTGAAAGAAATAAAAACTGTTCGCACATCTGCTGACGATGCTTTATATATGTTGGAGTTTGACAGGACACATATTTCTAAAACACAAATTATGAAGATAAAACGACTTTGCAGTATTGTGATTTACTGGAGAAATCCCCTTAAAAGCCGTAAAGGACCAACTCAATGTACCAAATGCACTATGTATGGCCACGGCTCCAAGAATTGTTATCGACGTAATGTATGCATTGCTTGTGGTGGTGATCACGACTTGTCAGTTTGCCAAATTAACAAAATTCCTGTGGGAAACGCCGCAGCATACAAATGTTTTAATTGCACAAAGAAAAATCTGAAGCACACTAACCACAGAGCAGATGACCCTCGGTGTCCTAGCCGTAAGGAATACCTCAACATGCGTGAGAATATTAACAAGAGAAATCAGCCTATACGAAACAATCCTTTCCATGAGTCTTTGGAGCATCATCCTAATATTACCACCCAAACGGTTAATAATCCAATCGAAAATGATACTAGAAGTTATGCTGATGCTGTAAGGTCACCTCCTCAACTACCCAACTCAGGTGATGGTCTATTTAGCATAGATGAATTGTTCAACATATTTACTAGGGCTGTGTCTGACTTACAGAAGTGTTCATCAAAAATTGAACAGCTCAATGTTATAATGCAAATGCTTAAACATGCAATCTAACACCATTAGTGACAGCCTTCATGTAATGCATTGGAATTGTCAAGGCATTACAAATATCTCTCAATCAGTTCAACTTTATTTATTTTTAAGAGAAAATAATATTGATATATTGCTACTTAATGAAACTTTTTTAAAAGCTAATCATAATTTTAAGTTATCTGGTTATATTGTCTACAGAAATGATAGAGACTCTTTTGGTGGTGGGGTAGCTATAGCCATAAGATCAACATTAGAACATAAGTATGAAGTACAATTTAATACAAAAACAATTGAGAACATTTGCATTTCTATGGACATTTGCAACAGAAAAGTAATGTTTATATCTGCCTACTCTCCACATTATAATAATGATTTTGTGTCTGATCTAAACCTTTTAACGTCTGCAAATTGTGACTATTTCATTCTTGGAGACTTTAATGCTCATCATATTAGTTGGAATTGTCGTACATCTAACAGAGCTGGAAGACTTCTTTACGATCATCAAAATTTTTCGAACTATTATATTTATTTTCCTCCAAGACCTACTCGCTTTCCGCAGAATATAGTACTTAGAAACAAGTCGACTATTGACATTTTGCTTTCCAACTCTACACTATCGTTTTCGGGCTTAGAAACCCATCCAAGTAAATTATACTCTGACCACGTACCAATTACATTCTACATAAACGAACCTGTCCGTAAGAATGTAAAACTCTTCCCAGACTACTCTAAGGCTAATTGGGAGCAATTTAAGCACATAATTGATTCCAAAATTAACTCGTCAACAATTCTAAATAGTCAGTTGACTTCTCTTAATGTAAACCAATCAATTAAAGAGTTTACTGATCTGATTTCGGTGGCTTGTAGCTCTGAAATTCCCTTCCGTATTCTTGAGAATGGAGGTGTCAAAATAACCAATCAATGTAAACGTATGATATCTGTGAGAAATAAGTTTAGGAGGAAGTTTCAGCGGTGTAATGACGTCGCTAGAAAAACAACATTTGGAGCAATAGTAAGGGAACTTAATAAATTGATTGAATACGATATAAATAAAGCCAGAAACGAGCAATGGGGAACCTTTTTGGAAAAATTGCCAGATGGGGGTAAGAATTTCTGGAAAATTGCTAAGCGTATAAGAGGCAAGACTAGAACGATAAGGGAATTAGTCGTTAACAACCAGATTATTACGAATAAAGTTGACATGGCCAATGCTATTGCCAATCAGTTTGCTAAGGCGCATACAACTACAACTAACTTCAGTAGTTCTATAGATTCAAAAGTTAACTTATTGGCTTCTTCAATAAAAAATAACAATTCGCCCAATAACGATATTGGTACTTTAACCAATGTAGACGAGGTTAAATTTATAATTAATAGTCTCAAAAACTCAAAGGCCCCTGGTTTAGATCAAATTACAAACATAGTAATTAAAAAACTTCCAAGTTCAGCTTACTCTTTTTTAGTTAAATTTTATAATTTTTGCATTAAAAATAGCTATTTCCCAACAGAATTTAAAAAAGCAAAAGTTATTCCTATTGAAAAGTGTGGTAAAGATCCTAAATTGACAACCAGTTATAGACCAATTAGCTTATTGAGTTCTCTGGATAAAATTTTTGAAAAGATCATACTAACTAGGATCAGACATTTTGTTGATGATAATAATCTTCTTCATAACTGTCAGTATGGGTTTAGGCCCCAACATTCTACCACTCATCAGTTGAAACGTGTGGTAAATATAGTAAGAGAAAATAAAAACAGACGTTATTCAACGGGAGTGCTTTTCCTAGATATTGAAAAAGCTTTTGATTCTATTTGGCATAATGGGCTATTATACAAGCTCAATAAATTCAAATTCCCATTATACCTAATAAAGTTAATCAGTAGTTTTCTTACTGACAGGTCTTTTTTAGTTGAAGTGGCAGGGGCATGTTCATCGGAAAAGAGCATTTCTGCAGGAGTCCCGCAGGGCTCCGTTTTATCTCCACTGCTATATAATTTATATATATCAGACTTCAGGATACACTCGGGTATTGATGTAGCATTTTATGCCGACGATAGCGCTTTCATCGCTAATGGGAAAGTTTCTAACGCTATTGTTAAGCGTTTGCAAAAGGCTTTTGTTTCCGCAACTAATTATTTCGTCAAGTGGAAAATAAAAATTAATGAAGAAAAATCTCAGGCGATACTATTTCCATTTAACAAATCTCCTAAAAGAATTCCCTCTCTTGGACTTTTTGCCCAGGGAACTCAAATTGCTTTTTCAAAGTCAATAAAATATTTAGGCATAACACTCGATTATAAATTGACCTTCAGAGAACACTTGCAAAATGTCTGTTTAAGAGCGGTCCGTTGTGGTCGAGCTCTGTACCCTCTGCTTAACAGAAAATCGAAATTAAGTATCAAAAACAAACTTCTTTTATATAACTTATGTATTCGACCTATACTGACATATGGTTGTATTGTTTGGAGAAATTGTGCGAAGACTCACAGAAAACGAGTTCAAGTAATTCAAAATAAAAATTTCAAGATCATATATAATTTACCAAAACGATTTCCCACATTGGAACTACATAGAATGTCTCGCCAAAGAACTATTGAAACATTTATAAATGATATGACACTGACATTTAACAATAAATGCAGTAGATCAAATTTTGCACATTTGAGAAGTTTGCGAAACACTGACTAATTGAATCTATTCATACTGGTATAGATTCAATTAGTTTGTGATTTAAAAAATAAAAACTTTTCAAAACTATACTTCTGTGATATTTTATATAGGTTTTTTCTCACTATCTTTTTCCTATACAGTGGAATATTTATGTAAAAAGCTATTTTAATTATATAAATCTTGAATTTATTTGTTGTAATATCTTAATGATAGTAACTCAAAATTGTTTAGAAATAAGAAACCAATTTGATTTTGTGATAGTAAAATAAATAAATAAAAAAAAAAGTATCTCTAATACATAAATGCTCTCCAATAATATGCATTTGCAAAAGGAGTAACAGTTTTCATAACTATATTGAACTTAATTCCAAAGACGTTATTTGGGGTGCCATTGTAAATGTAGCAATTTAATATTTTTTAATTTGTGTAAAACACACACGATGAATAATAAAACAGAAGAACAACCAACGTGATTCATGGTATTGAACGATTATAAACTAAACACAGACCACCTCTAAAAAGATCTGAAGCAAATTATGAAAAGGATAATACAAAAAGGAAGACATACCCGTTTAACGCACGATATTTTATCAAACACACCCACTCAAAGCCAACCAACCAGCTAGTCAGTCAACCAATGAACCGGTAACATTTACAAGCTGTTTTTGCTTATTCTAATACTTTTTTAAAAGAGTGATTACTTATTAAAGGATTTACTGACATTACTGCTGTAAACTTATTTTATATGTATTTGTATGTGTGTGTATGTTCATTTATTCTTTATTGTTGCAGTATCCTGCAGTTCAATGAACTAATAGTTCAACAACTACGAATTTGATTTACACAGATTTTAACTTTTTAATACCCAAGACAACTAAAAATCTGCAATATCATATTTTTCTGTTGTCGTAGAAACATGTGAGTTAGTTATATATCTGATTTATACAATTTTTAATTTTTGCATTGATATGTTGGTGCATATTTTGCCCTTTACAGCATATTTTTACATATTTTACTCATAACTGCATATTTTACTTTTTACAGCATATTTTGCTCATAAATACAGATACATTTTTGTTGCATATTTTCTTTTTTCTTTATTTTGTTTTTAATATAATTTTATTTTTTTCTTTCGAATTTTTATACGTGCCAACAAAAATAGACGGGACATGTTCAGTTTGTTATTCCGTTTGCAATACAATGAAATATTGGTCGTAAAACCAAAAAGACAATCCAGCCATGTCTGTCCGTCTCTTGAAGTCACAATAGAGTTTCGAAAAAAGCACTTAGAGCAATGAAATCTTTCCCAAACATTCTTTGTTTCACCAAAATGTTTGGTGGAGAAAATCGGCAATATTGGTGTAGTACGATCAGCGTTATAGATCAAAAATTTCAGCAACCTCGATTTTTTTCAGAAATTGTTCCTATTTTCTTAAAATATAATGCAAATAATATCATGAAATTTGGCTCATGTTTTTTACCCTCCACCACCATAAGTGGTGAATGAGGGTATACAATGTATATAAATTTGTCATTCCATGTGTAACACTGATAAATATTCACCTGGAACCCAACAAAGTATATATATTATTGATCCTTATCGAAATATAAGTCGATTGAGCTATGTCCGTCTGTATGTCTGTCTATCCGTGTAAAACACTCTCACGTCCAAAAGATACTACAAAAATCAACAGAGTTTACAAATTTCATATATAAATTATTGTACTAAATTTTATGATGGTCGCCCATATTTGATCATATTCCCCATATAAAGCGCTCCTCCGAAAATCACTTCAGTAATTATAAATCTTTTATAAATAATGATACCGATCCAAAATTTTACACGGATCATTTACATAGTACATATATGCCAAAATCAAACAGAAAGATGAAGGTGTTCAAAGGTAACTATTTAGACAGTTTCAATACTACAGGGTAACTTTAAAACACGAATGTTTCTATAAATACTTATAAATAAGAGTGCGTATGCACCTAACGTGTACGTGTGTTTACTTTCACTGCTCGTTTATACATTTGCTTGTTTATTTATACCGCTTGCAAGTACATGCACATATACACCATCAATCTCTTACATATGCAAACATCATTCTTCACATTCATAAGCACACAGATGCATACTCGTACATATACATACATATAGATATACATAGATGGATAAAGGGATAAAAGAAACATTGTATGGTTGGGTGGTTGGATGGAAGAATAAATGAATGAATGGCTCAATGTTAATTTATTTTATAATGGAGGTCACCAACTGTGTGGGTAAATGAAAAAAAAACAATGATGACAACAAGCACAATAAAAACAAGAAGGACATGTACAAAATAACGATGTCCAAACATTGTTTGAAGGGATGTTGATTTGATTCATACTGGGCTCAGCATTCTGAAAGTACAGTTTTATATTTATGACATAATTTTTCATATTAGGGTCTAACATACATTATTATCTATTGCGATTTTCTATTATTTGCATTATCTAAAAACGGCACAACTCCTCTGCTTATCAGGTATTTACATCTACAGCAGTTATATAGAAGTTTTAAAAAATTTTCTAAATTCAATTCCGTTATTAAACATATTCGTGCAAACGCTGTTCAAATAATAGGTGCAAATAAATCAGTTTTTTTTTTATTAAAAGGAATGCAACTCTCCGTTGTATTTTTATGAAATAAAAAATAAATTGTTCAAACACGTTTAAAGAGACGATGTAAGTCAATGGATTTATCCACATATAATCTGAAATATCCTCCAATAAAGATATTATTCATTTGTTATATTTTTCTTACTTATTACAATTTTATTTTTATAAAAATATTTTTAATTAAATGAGAATTATTCCTCTTGCGAGTATAAATTGTAAAATATAAAAAATTCAAAAATTTTTAAAAATTTGAGACAGTGGCTCCAATGCATAATCGGACAAGAGTTTGACTGATCTAAATATCCTCTGAATAAACACAAAATATACTTACAGTACTTAAGGTATTTTTTTTTAGATTTTATTTATACTAAACCTACTTACATATATATATATATATATATATATATATTAATAACAAAAAAAAAACAAAAACTATAACTATACTGTTTAAGAGAAAAAATTATTACAACTGAATCGACAACACTTCCTCTCTAGGCATATGAAATGTAATTTCCCTTTTTTCCAAATTCTCCACTGTGCGGCTTTTAGTATTTCCGAAGTATTTTACTATTTTATTTATATTGCACCCACCAATACTTGTAATTGAAGCGAACAAAGTCAAATTGAGTTCAGTTGTAATATTTAAATAGATTAAGCATAATTTTATAAAGTTACAATTACTATTTTTAAAATTCCACAAAGTCTCTCTGAAAAAAAAATCAAGTAATAAATAATTGACCATAGCTTTCACATAAGGCCTTTTTCCGAAAATCACTTTAACGAGCATAAATGTATAAAAGTGTTCGTATCTAAATAAAATTGCGTCTAAGTCTAATCCAAGCAAGCCATATGAGTCCAAAAAGAGTCTTTTCTGACACCTTTTCCGGAGCGTTCATGCTCTTTAAGAACTCAAAAAACAATCATTATTCCTCCGAAAACCTTCAGAAAAGAGAGTTAAAGTCGCTCGTCATTATAATTTAAAGTTTTTGAATTTACGCCGAATATAGTGTGTACGCAATGAAGATGAAAATATTGTCGTTCCACAAAATCCTTAATAAAAACTTTATTTTTTATCCGATTTTTTTCAAATTACGCTTAATTGGTAATTAAATAAACTATTTGGATAAAAAATAAAATATTCCAGATATTAACTGTAACGTAGAAAAAAAACGAAATAAAAAAGAAAAATTTTGAAAAAAACGTAAAAAATAGACAAATTTCGAACTTTGAGGTGCCATAACTCAGCTATTTCTTATCAGATAGAAATTTGCAGCATATCGACGGAAAAGGCATTCGATTACCTTTCAAACGATATGCCATTCATCTCGATCGGGCTCTTCGGTTGGGCTCCACAAGGGTTTGAATGGGACCATACACCGAAAAACACAAAAGTACCGTTATCTAAAAAACGGTACTTAGAAAAAAAATTACAGCGTTTTTCGTGTTCAGGAGGTCCCAATTAACTTATCTAGGCAAGTGGCGTTCTTGGTATTTTTCCAAATTAAAAATTTGTAAAGCAGTGTTATACAACCCATATAAGTTAAAGGCTCGATAGAGGCATAGTTTTCACGGAAACTAAATAGGTGAATTGGGATAATCAAAAAATTTTATAATTTTTCTTTAAAACACTATATAAAATAGGTAAGTCAAATCCTTTCGTGGTTTTGTTAATTCTAAAAATTGTTTGCAAACACTTTAGGTCCGGTTACATTTGGCAAATATTTACTCAAAAAAGCGTAATCACCATGTTTTAGCACAAATTTGTTTAACGTTGTTTACTCTTACAAGAGTTTTGCAAGATCAAATGAATTAAAACTAAATATTTGTTGTGCTTTGGTCGAAATAAAACTTTTTTTAAATAAATAAACGAGTTCAAATATGTATATGTATGTTATTTAGTGGTTACGTCTTTTTCTGCAAATATTTGCCAAATGTGACCGTACCTTTAGTTAGAACAATAATTGCAACATTTTTGAGAGGTATCTCTCAATGCTAATAAATATTTCAATGCTCGTAAAATTGTGTTATTTAGAGTTGAATATCTTAAAATATTTACATCTTTTAAATAATTGAAATCAAAATTATACCAATTTATAAAGTATGAAAGTTTCATTTATTTAACCTAAATGGATTATTAATTTTGTATTGATTCACAAATAATTTTTATTCGACTAAAACCCTAATATACACCTACGCAATATCTATATCTTCATATGAATTTTAGTCCTTCGATACTTTCATTGTTTTACTTCGTTTACAAACTTTTTAAAAATTTACTTTATCTGCTTAAATTGGATTATTTGTGTACTCAAGTGAATTTTCTCTCTTTTAACTTTTGTTAATCACACGAAGCAAAAATTACAAAAGGACAGTTCATATTTATACCCTACACCACAATAGTGGGGAGGGTATATTGGATTTGTGCTGATCTTTGTAACGCCCAGAAATATTTATTAAACACCCACCTCATAGTATACCGATCGGGTCAGAATCACTTTCTGAGTCGATTTAACGATGTCCGTCCGTCTGGCTGGCTGGCTGTCTATGTAAAGCTTGTGCGCAGAGTACATGTCGCAATTTTGAAGATATTTCGATAAAATTTGGTACGTAATATTTTTTCGGCCCAAGGACATGGCCCCCATACAAATGTCTTCCCGAAATTGGGGTTTACCGATCATAAATGTTTTAATTATGCAAGTATCCAAAGCAAATTGCAAAACAGATGAGTGGTAAATGAATCGAAATCACATCTGCAAATTTTGTGCAGATCAGGCCATAATTACTCGTAGCTGCCATATAAGGCCCACTTTCGAAATTCACTTTAACGATCGTAAATTTCTAAAAAAAAGTTGGTATCCAAATAAAATTTAACACAAATAAGTTTTATATATACAGAAATAACGACACTTAATTTTATAATGATCGGTCCAAAATTATTCAAAACTCCCATATAACACCCTCTTCGTAATTCAATTTAAGCTCCATAAATCTTTTAAAAGTATTTATAACTAGATAAAGTTTAACACATAATATTAATATTCACAGACATCATGACACTCAATTTTTGGATGATCGGTCCACAATAGGTTATATCTCCCATATAACGCCCATTTCTGGAAACTGTTTTATACATATAATGGGTGTAGCGTATTATATGGTCGGGCTTGATCGACTATATTTTCTTACTTGTTTTGTCCATAACTCTGTTCTACTATACCGATTGTAATGATTTTCAATAGTAAAATTTCCTACAAAATAAAAAATATTTTCTCGAAATTTCGTTAAATTATGTTATGTTGTGTATTTTGGACGTGAAAGTGTATTACGCAGGCACAAAGACGGTCAGACTTAAAATTTCATAAGGATCAAGATCATTTACCACTTGTGGTGGTGGAAGGCTTGAAATCACCGTACATTTCTAGCACTTGTTTAAACGCGTTTGGTTTTAAGGTAGAAGTACGTAATAGTTTTAATTGCCTTTTTCCCCTTATACAAACACTACTTTATCCATTTCTCACCTTTATTTCTTAACATCTATACTATGAACTTTATATATGTACCAACATACATATACAGTTTTCGCCTGAGTATTGGTTATTAAAACCAAAAAGGCTTCCTAAATTTTAATTTAAAATTAAAATGTGCCTTCATTGTGTTCACTTTAAAATATAAAAAAAAATTATAAGTTTGACTTATACATACATTTCTCAGTAGTCTGGCCAGACTACATTTCCCAATCAAGAGTTAAACTAAAATAAAACAAATTTGTATACTCGTACATAGTATGTGTTTTTTAAGACGATTACATGTTTCAATTTCATAAACACAACATAAATAAATTGAAATCATCACTTTCAGAATTCACATTCTGTTCATGATTTAAAAACCCTTTTGAAATTCTATTGAATTAAAAGAAAACAATAGCTCAATAATAGTCAACACTTGAAACACTCTTGTGTAGGTAAAATGTATGTCTGTTTATATGAGTTTATATGTGTCTGGTTGTGTGCAGTAGTCATTGAATTGACCAATAACTACGAGGTCTGATCAAAAAATAACCGTTATTTTAAAATTTCGTGAGTTACGTATTTTCGAATTTTTTTCTGTTTTTTTCTGTCTGTTATATGTATATGTTGGTAATATCAGCCATTTTGGATTGCCAGTTTGTTTTTGACAGATGAAAAGGTTAGTCGTCGAATTTTTACTATTCGAAAAAATTGATCAAAGAAACTGTATTAAGTTTTGTGTAAAAACTGAAATTAAATGCGCAAGGACATTTGAAATGTTGACTGTGGCGTTTGTAGAGTTTACTATGAGCAGAACACAAGTTCAATTGTGGCATAACCGGTTTAAGGAAGGCCGAGAAGATGTCAATGACGATGCTCGTCCTAGTCGCCCGAGCACGTCAATAACCGATGAAAACATTGAAGCAGTGGATAATCGTCGAATCACTATCAGAGAAGTTGGTAATGATGTTGGCATATAGTTCGGCTCATGCCAAGTAATTTTTACGGATGTTTTAGACATGAAACATGCGGCAGCGAAGATTGTCCCAAAATTGCTAAATTTTGAGCCAAAAACAACGACGCATGGATATCGCTCAGGAGCTCTTGAACATCGTCAACGACGATCCAGATTTCCTCAAAAAGGTCATAACTGATAACAAATCATGGGTGTATGGCTATGACATTGAAACCAGCCGGACTTGGCCCCCGCTGAATTTTTCCTCTTCCCAAAACTGAAGACACCGATGAAAAGAAAGCGTTTTGCTACGATTGAGGAGATAAAAGAAAAATCGAAACAGGATCTATTGGCGATACCAAAAAGCGTGTTTCAGAAGTGTTTCGAGGATTGGAAAAAACGCTGGCATAAGTGTATTATATCTGAGGGGGATTACTTTAAAGGGGACAAGATAGTTAGTTATTGATGAATAAATAAATACTGTTTGAAAAAATGGAAAATAACGGTTATTTTTTGATCAGACCTCGTACATATATAAATTTACATCTGAATTTGTATTTATGTGAATATAAATAGTACATGATAATGTACGAAAGGAAATACAGTGCGAATCACTTAAATAAGGAATCAATTATTACTAAAGGTAACTCTAACTATAAAATTATTCTGGTTCATCAATAATGTTATTCTCATCGGCAAACACTTTTGTAATTCACCTGTTTGAATACGAACATTAGTCCTTTGAGATTTTTGCCAAACATAATAAAAGAATTTGTTGAGGTTTTCATTCCTATTTTATTGATTTCAGTGAAATATATTTCGGGATATTAGATAGCTTTTTCGCAACTAATTTACATGAGTATGTAAGGGCTTTGAACAAAAAAGTTTATTTATATTGATTTTATTCCTTCTTTAAGTGATTCGGACTGTACTAGAACAGTTGCCTTTAAACGCATTCATTTATTGGCAATATGTGTCATATTCAGGTGTTGGACATTTCAACATTTTTTTATTTACCAATTTTTCAATTGAATTGAGTGTTTGATTCATAATGTTTGTATTGTTCAGGACATTTTCAATTATCGGCAGTGTTTAAAGAATTCGGTTTTAAAAAATAAAATAAATAAAAATATTTTTACAAATAAATATACATATTTTTGAACCAGACCAATTTTGTAATTGGAATATAATACATGAATGTGTATTTTATTTCATTTCATTATTAATTGACCGATACTCAAGGGATAAAATAGTTTCACATGGAAATGTTGCTACTTGCCTTCCGACAAATGTTCAAACACACACACTAAAAAAATAAATGGATGAGTTTCCTTTCTTTTGTTTCAATTCACAAAAAGTGTTAAAAATGTACGTATTTTTATAAATTATACTTCTGAAACAAAGGATTAAAGAATATTATTATAATAAAAAATCTTAAAGCAAATTCATAGCTTCCATATAAGCAACACTTTCGAAAATCACTTTAACGGACCGGGATTACGGGATTTTTGTTTCTTATTCAAACAAATTGGTTTATTAATAATAAAAACTATTTATTTTAAAAAAGTAACTTATATTAGATATAAACATGTTTGAAAACAAACATTTTCTGTCCTAATATCTGTAATTTTTAAATTTACTAAAAGTTTAAAAAGTAAATTTTGTTTTTTGTTTTGAAACATTATTAATTTAAAAACATAATAACATTACATTGAAAGTTAGATAGAGAAAAATATTATGTCATTTCGGCTTTATAAACCTATATTAATTTAAAAGCAAAAGCATATTATCGTTCGATCTTAAAAAAGCTTTTTAAAAATATTAAGGCATTTAAATTAAAGATAATCTTGTTTTAATTTTGAAATCAATATATGACGCTGACTAAAAACATCGTTCACAAACAACGCTTGTGAGCGAAATTGTTAGCAAATTATTGTATGCTGATTGCATTTCTCACACTCCGAAACAAATAATCTATATATATAAAAATAAGTGTACATTTTGATTGTCACTCCATAACTCGAGAACGGCTCGACCGATTGCCATAAAATTTTTAGGGAAGGTACAAGGAGGAGTGATGATGGTTAGTTGATTTTGAAATCCAAAATCGGTCTAGCCATTCTCCAGTTATGATTTTTTTCCTGAAAAAATTCAACATTTGAAAAAAAAAGTCCCCTAAAGTATGCTGTACAAATTTGCAAATAAATAAGAGCAGGCAGGTTGTGAATACATCTTATTCTATGAAATACAAATCAATAGTAAATACCGAGCGAAGCCGGGGCGGTCAGCTAGTCTAGTTATACATATTTCTTATTCAAGATTTAATTCCATATCATTACAGACATTGTTATGGGGAGCTTTTTCATATTTCAATTACATTCATTAATTCATTCGTTTCGCAAATAATGAAACCAATTTCATTAGTTTCTAATAACAAACATTTCTATTTCTTTATCAAATTCACTTTTCAATTTCGGATTTTTTTTTTTCAAAAAAAATTAAAGTTTTGAGTAAATCATCCCCCATTTATTGATTTCTTGTTTCAACAGTTCATCGCTGAATATGCAATCACTTTTTCATATCTCTTTGATCTAAAATAAAAGTGAAACATCGGCAGAGATTCATATACTGCAACAAACACTTCACTTACTTTAACCGGATTTCAAATGACAACTATTTGTTTAAGTAAAACAAATTCTTCATCTGTCATTTGTTGAGCTTTAAAATCAATGAAAGCTTTTTTATAGAAATTTTAATTTCCGAAAACCATAGGCACATCAAATAGTGCGTTCAAGTTTGGTAGTCCGAAATTAATATTTATTCTTTCACCTTTATTTCTTTAAAATAATTTTGTAAAATTTTAATTTTTGTTGGTGACTTTTTAAATAATTTTGAAATGTTTCTGACCTTTTCAATTAGTGATTATTTTCCCTTATTAAAAAAAATCATTGATTTATGTTAAGTGAAGATGTTTGGCAAATAAAAACAATTATATTTCTCCGGTTCTTTTACACAAATACATATTAATTAATCCCGAAAAATCCCGGAATTCGGGGGAAAACCGATAAAACCAAACAGCTGAAAAAATTTTATTGAAATATGAAACGTAAACAAATATATCCATATTTAAAATCGTCAACAGGCTAAATATTTTTTTCAAAACTTGGACCAGGTCGGGACATAAAGGGCAAAAACCGGTAAGACCAAACGGTTGAACCGATTTTATTGAAATTTGAAACATAAATATATTCGTGTCTATGCTTGACAACGTCAAAAGCTATATCTTTTTTTAAACTTGGACCCGGTCGGGATAAAATAGGGAAAAAACCGGTTATCCCAAGAGGCTCAACCGATTTGATTTAACATTTGAACGAACATATATCCGTGAATGGAAGCGTCTACAGGCTTTATCTTTTTTCAAAACTTGGACCAGGTTGGAAAAAAATGGTAATCACAAACGAATATAACAATTTGATTGAAATGGATACACCCATTGGATTGAAATTTGGAACGTATCTATGCTTCGAAGTGTCAGTAGGCTAAAAAGGGAGAAATGGGAAAACTTTTAAAATTTTGTTTTTAAATAATGATGGTCTTTGTTATGAAGCAACCACATTTCTATTTTAGCTTTCTATAGTCACATAAATGTGTATTAGAAATGATTTTTCTTATATATTTATATATTTGGAAAAACTAAAATGTGTGTTTTGGTAATTTTTGGTACCCTTTACGTCTGTTAGTTTAAGACACTTATATTTCTGTTGTGGCTTTATGCAATCACAAAAATAAATATTTGGGCAGTAATTTCTTTATAATACGACCCGTAAAAGGAAATAACGGGTAAAAAGAAGATACAGAGTTGAAATGTTAAATATGGATTTCTATAACGGAATATAGGTGGGTACTTTTTTAGAACTTTTGAATATTTTGTTCTTAGTTGACGAAAAATATTTTGTACCATCGTAGATTCATAGATTTGTTTACAAAGTAAATTCTTTAAAAAACAGCAGTTAGACGGTAACGACGGGTAAAAAAAATAATGAACTAACGTAAAATGTTTAATATATTTTTTTTAGTTCATTATTTGTTTGTACAATTTGTGTTGTTGCTCTATGCAATCAGAAAAAAATTTATTCAACAAATATATTAAAGGCAGTATTTTTGTAAGTAAAATGAGAGGTCATTTGTTGAAATCGGTTAAGAAATGAGGAAGTTATAGTACTTTTTACGAACAAAAGATTGGAAACCTGTTTCGATTAGATTAGCATTAACTTAACGAATTTTATATTTGTATCACAAATTTTTTTTTTTTGTTTTATAATCATATTTTTGGTATTTGTAAAACTAAAAAATATATTTGTTTTAAAAAAATACAAAATTTAAAATTTCCGGTTAAAAATCTTAATTTTTTCTTTTACTAGTGGTTAGATTTGTTAACAATATCTATAAATGAAAAATAAAAAATCGCCTACTTTTTATTTATATATTTTTAAAATTTTTTTAAAGTTTCCGCAAAAAAAGAAAAAAATTCTTTAAATTGTTGGTAAGTTTTTGTCACTATTTATTAAGAATTATACACTACATCAAAATTTGGTTCATTTTTTATAGTAATAAAAAAAAATTGTGTAAATTATTTTTTTTTTTAATTTTGGCAGTACCATAAATTTAAGTCTTTGAAACTTTTTCTGAAACTTAGGAGACATGTGTTAAAAAATTCATATCAATTTTACATTTTCGGGTAAAAAACCTAAAACTTCTTACATATTCTATTTGAGCCCTTTACAATGTACTAAAATCACAAATAAAAAATTACCTATTCTTAAAAAAAAATTATTTTACTCTATCAAACTTTTGCATTTTGGTAATTCCAAATAAAAAATCGCAAAAGTTTTAATTGCACAAACAACTTTTCCATAAAAAATATTTACCAAAACTTATTTTTGTTTTTTTTTGTACCTATAGTAATAAACAAAACTGTTAAGTTTCAAAGCGATATAATAAAAAATTAAATTTTGACAATTTTTTTGTAACACAGTAAAAATCGTTTTTCCGTTCAACAGTTTTACCTCAAAAGTTTTCTGAATTTAGCGCCCTCTACTGTTAAAAGAAGAGATCATAAATTCTACTTACGAATCTATTTAAGGCACTTTGTTAGCTTTACAAAAATATATATTACTTAAATATTCTAAGCACTTTATTTTATTTTAATTTTGCCTATGTGACAAAGCACTATGCGCCGGGTTCAAAAAGCTAGTATTATTATAAATTAATGATTTTAATTATTTTTTTAAATTTTAACTAAATATATCGATTATACGACAATTATTGATTCTTAGTCCCCGTTTACACAGGGAAACATTTGGAAGGGAACATCTGAAATTCTCTTTTGTATTTTCCTTCGCGGTCCTACAGGGAAACATTGTTGTCGGAAACATTCCAGTTTATATTGGGTTTTTGACATTTATCTAATTGCAGTGTTGTTTTTTTTTTTAATTTCTACTGTATTTGATTTGCTAATGTACACAATAAGAATGAAAGCACAAAGCGTGTCTCCGAGAACGGGACACACATTTCATATTTTGTTCCCCACCCGTCCCTCTCTCCAAACAAAATGTTTCCCGGCCAGATGTTTCCCTGTGTAAACGGGGACTTAATTAAAAAAATTTATTCATTCGAATAAAAAATATTATCTTTTCTCGATTTTTCAATTAATTTTTTTCTTTTAATGTTTTTAAATTAAATAAAATAAACATGCGCGTGAATTTTAGTTTGTCAAGATATTATTCGAAATATGGCAAAACTAGTTGTGGAGCCCGAAATTTAAACGTTTTAACAATTTAATGCAAACCATGTCCTGATATACAGATGTACAAAGTCTATTAAAAGAGTATAATAAATTAATTTTATAACAAATGAAACAACAATAATTTTTAGTTTTAAATGCACATACATATAAATATTGCTCTTTGTTTTATAAATAGCGTTGATCTAAATTAGTTTTGTAATATTTTTAATTGAATTATTTATAATCCTCCTTACATAAATTCCAGTATCACTGTTTTACCTTTTACACAACCTGTGTATATGTGTCTATGTGTATTTCTATAAATCCATTTGTTAGTAAATAATTTATTCAATTTGTGTTTTTTTTTTTTTTGTTTTTCAATTAAATATAAAAAACTGGTCAAATAAAATACCTGCGAAAAGTATTTAATTATTTGTTCGTTATTATTTAATAAAAACAAAGTACATACTGTAATATTGAAAACATATGCATAGCATAGAAAAACGAAACTATTATAAAAATTATGCTTAGGGTGACTTAATAATGCAATGAACTTAACAATAATATAAATGTGAAATGATAACCAGTTTTTTCTTGCCTAGAATTGAAGAAATGAATTTGGAGGGCATGTGGTTTCAACCAGACGGCGCCACATGTCATACAGCCAGAGAAACAATTCAATTGCTGCATCAATCATTTCCCGGTCGTGTTATTTCGCGTTTTGGAGACCAGAATTGACCGCCTAGATCGTGAGATTTAACACATTTAGATTTTTTTCTTTGGGGGTTTTTGAAGTCGATGGTTTACGCGAATAAGCCGACGATGACTCAAGCATTTATGCAAAAAGGTCATTAAAAATTTCATTAAAAGATCGCGTGTGTACCAGCAAAACCGCGGCGGCCATCTGCACGATATCTTATTCCATACATAACCTCATTCTGTCCACTTTACGATATAATAAAGTTTCACGATTTGTTTTTTAAATATCTGTGCTTTATTTAAAATTTAAAAATTGTGTTCTAGTTGGGACACCCTTTATTTACTTTAGAATACAATTTTATTTTCATTTTTATTTTTGACAAATAGGGACTTACTTTATGGATGAATGTGGATATTTTCCTTTACGTTCATGTAGTTTATAACTTTATGTAACGATTCTTCAATTACATTAATATTCTTGATATTTTTATAACCTTCATCGCTACAAGTGATGTATGGATGTAAGTTTAATATAATTTTATAATTCGGTATCAAATATTGTGAAATATCCACCAATAGCTGATATCGGCTTTGATATATGCAAGAGCTGGGAAATGTCATCCTTATTTATTAATTGCATACAAAAATGTTTTCCAGTAATCTTTTCTATTTATTTTCATTCACTATTTGTCATTATTTGTTATTATTTTGATAAATCCTATGAAAGAATGAAAAATATTAAAACTAATTAAAAGTAATTTTAAAAAATTAAAAAAAAAAACTTTTGAAATGAATGCAAATACATAGTTTATATGTATTTGTTTTTGTGTACAATAGCTTTAATTTAAAATATAATTATAAAAAATATTTTATTTTTGAAATTAAACACAGAAAGGTTTTTGAATTGATATATTAGCCAATTCTATATCGCCTGTGATAATCATAATAAAAACCCCTAGATAAATCTTGGCATTATTAAACACCTGTGATTAATTTAACAAAAAAAATTATAGAACTTACAAGACAAGACAGTTACACGTCCAAGTTTTGCTTTCAAATTTTTTACACATACAGCTTTCAAAATTCTCAAAAATTTAAACTGTGACGTAGGCTTCAAGTAAATTTAAAACAATTTGTTTTTAAAATGTCGCCAAGAAAAAAACATACGAGTATTTAACTAGAATTAGTGCTTTCTATTACTTTTATATTACTTATAAAAAAGGAACAAGACAACAAAAATTGACGCCGAATGTTTATTTGAAAGAAACCTCGTATCAAATTTTAAAAAAAAATTAAAGCATTAGTAAAAAATTGTGAGTGTATTGTAACCCCCAAATAATATAAAAAATACTCTTATCCACATCATATAACATTAATGGATCTCAATTTACCCATTAGAAAAGGATAATAATATGAAAATGTTTGTCAGGGAGTTTAGTCAACAATACAATTGCGACGATGATCTTCAATCAAGCTATTTTTCCCAAGATAAAAATAACTATGGAGTTAACATCCTTAACATCCTTAGTTGAACAATTAAAAGCAAACTTTACTGAAAATATGTTTGGGCACATTCTAAGATGATGCAATTACTAAGAGAAAAGAAATTTGAATCGCCAATTGAGACGCCAATACCTAGTTTCGCGGGATTTTTATTATGCTACTAGTGTTTCTGACATTGAGCTTGATTTTAAATTAATACCTGTCACAGTTCAATTTGTTTCTAAATTTAAAACTACTTTTTCCAAATAAATAATAAAGCATTCGCTTTATTTAAAATCAGGTGGCAAAGCCAAAAAAAATCAAAAAGTTGTTCAATGTTATCGATGCAAGAATTGACCCGGAAAATGTGTATTTACTCCTGATTCAATAGTCAATTGCCAAAATTACGGTCATCTAGCTAGTTCGTGTATATCTAAAGATGAAAATCTAAGATATCGCCAAAGAAAAAAGAAAGCATGTTTCCAATAAATTTGCTTTCGTTATAAATTCGAGTTGCATAGATTTAAGCCGATCATAAAGTTTGTTTAGATAATTTCCACTTTGTTAGAGACCTTTTATTTTAGAGCGTCGGCATTGGCATTAGAAAAAATTATATATTTTAAAAAATCAAAATTTAAGTGAACGCTCTTAAAATGTTCCAAAATTACGTTATTTGCAATTTAAGAAAGAGGTTTTGTACTGTTGCTCTTTCACTTGACGCTTTTTCACGTGATAAAGCATATTACAATGGAATAATTTTTAATTTGGAAAATATAGTATTTGATATTCACATAATTAAACTATTCAAAAACATTTTTTAAAACAGACTTTTCTGTTAAGAATTAAATTATTCTTTTTCTGATTTTGGTGAAGTTTCTTGTTGGGTACACCAAGGCTCAATTCTAGCACTTCATTTCTACAACATTTTAATTTATTATTTTCCTCATAATTTTTTAAATTCAACTTGTATTCTCGATGCAGATGATATTCTACTCTATGCTCATTATTGAACTCCATTAGAAACAATTAAAATGGTGCCTAGGCATTTTAGTTAAAGATTTTTATGATTTTTGTTACATACAACTAAATGCCTGTAAAAGTGAGGCAATTTGTTTAAGAAATGCTTCTGGTAAATGCGCTTACTTTGTTGGTAAACGATTTAAAATTGTTTTTGAAAAAAGTCTCAATAAATAAACAGAAAATTTCGAAACTGAAGATTTTTTTAATTTTCCCCATAAAGTTCACCTCTGGTAATGAGCTGTTGGCATAAAAATCATCATGTCTCTTTAACTCACCTTCAACTTACGTTTTTAAAAAACAATTATAAAATGCTAATGATGTGTAATTGAAATATGCATATGTATGGATGTTTATGTAACAATGGAATCTCATAAATAGGCATAAAACAATTAAAGCGTTTGTCACGGTAGCCGAACTTGCTTTAATTATAGTTTCACACGCAAATCCAATTTTGTCAAATATGTTCAACAAACTGTTTACTTTATTCATAAAATTCGTTTTGTTGTGTACGAAGGAATGTATAGATACATAGTAACAGTTACAAACTAAATTTAGTAATTAAAAATTTACGTTTGTTATATTCACTACGATTTTATTTATTATAAACGAATGTTAAATGTTAAGCCAACACATGTGTGATGTTTATTGTACAAACATAATTAATAACAACTAATTAATTGTATTTACACCTTATTCTGTTTTTGCACGGTATTTTTTTTTTAAGAGAAGTAAAACTTCGGCATTAATATGCCGGTAACATTAATTATGTTACTTTCTTTGGAAAGGGACAGGTAGAAGAATAATAGGTGATAAAAGTAAAGAAAAGCTTTTCATATGACAACACTGTAATTGCGCGTTATACGGTTTTGATTTAACACGGTTTGAAAAGAAACAAATTTTAATTTTTTACACGTTGTTATTTCATTTAGCACGATTCAAAATCTTTGAGGTTTTAATTTTTTTTTTTTGGTTAAATTTAATTTTTGCGAAATATGTTCATATGTTCAAATTATGTTAATTTTTTTAAGTAGAATTTTTAAAGAATTTTAAACTATGGATTTTTTGTTTTTTAATACATATTTGTTTAAGTATATTAAATATTAACATTCATTTCTTTAAACTTTTAAATAAAAACTGTATACAAATGTTAATAAAATAATTTGTAAAAGATTTGTTGAGATAATATTGGTTTTTAATAATTTAAACTTAATTTAAGAGGTTAATAGTAGGGCATATCTAAATTAAGGTTTCAATAAAAAAAATGTTTATATTTAAACAAAATTTGTAAAATTTCCCCTCCCAAAACCATTGGTTGGATCCGCGCCTGTACCTTATATATGTATAAGAAAAAACAAATTTAAGAAAAGTTATTTTTGTTATTAAAATATATTTTAAAAGGGGGAGGCGGAAACTTTGAATCAAAAAAAGCTGGAAATTATGAATATATCATGTTTTTAGTTAAAATCTTATTTTTTGTTTCTTTTTTTTAACAAAAGGCAATCTTACTTTTATGAAGCAGTAAGTATTTCACAACAAATTCGGAAAATTTTTCTTCCGATCTTGTTACACTTGTGATAAAAATACGATATAATAGAGTTACATATTAGTGACAGTTTCAAAATGTAACATACTTACATAATTGTATTAAAAAACCGACAGAGAATGTTAATGTGAAAAGTACTTACTGGGATACATACAGTGTATCGCAAACCTATTTTGAAGAAATTAGTTTTTTCTTACATAGGTGCATAAAATTGTAAAAATCAAGTAAAAAAATGATTGTTTTTACTATTTATAATAGATATTAAATAGAATGGGCAACCCCAAAAAACTTTTAAAAATTTCATTTTTATTTAGTTATTGTTGCATTTTAATAATTTGACTTATAATCCCAGTCCCCAAACTATTTACACTTCTTAATTTCTCTTAATTGTTTAGCATTTTTTTAATTTGTCATTGAATTTTTTTTATTTATTTTGTTAAAAATATGTGTTTTAAACATAAATATGTATTCCAATTGTTATTAGTAATAATTTTTTTACTTGTTGCCCTCGGTTGCAAAGATCATTGTATATACCGGTTTCTATGGCGCTCAGATCCGAGCATTGAGGAGGGGTACTATACGACATTATAATGATAAAAATAACAATATTTCGTCTTTGGAGTTACAATTTGCTTTCGGAATGGGCCATGGTGGTCCATAATATCATCAGTATACAAACTCCATTGACAGAAATGCTGTCCCATATCACCATAGAATCGCCATTATAATTAACCGTGGATTTTATAAGCCAAATTAAGGCTTTATTTGGCTCTTGTAATTAAGGCTTTATTTGGCTTCCACTAGATAATACGTCGACCATCTGAAACAAAAATGTTGCATTTGCTTTCGTCATAGAATATAACACACTTGAAATATGTACTTTCATATATCTCAGTGAATGATAACGTCAACAATCTGTTAATTTCTAAAACAACCTAGACGACCATATACATACATATATTTATGGCTCACAACACCCCGTGGAGTTTTTCGTTGTTTGCATTGTTATAGTATTTTTCTGTAGGTTTAAGCGGTTTTCCATGAGCATTACTCTTTTCTCAACTGCATTCAATGATTTTTTGTAAACTATTGAAATGTTTTTAATGTTTTTGCTCCAACTAGTTTTAAAGCTGCAAAATAATTTTTCTTTACAAAATGTTAAATTATTTTCCCTCGGGCCTTTTTAACGCAAAAATCTTAATACTTGGGCACAATAACGACAGAATTATTACTAATAACAATTGAAAGATACATGGCACGTATTCTTTTAACAAAAAACGTTAAAAGAATACAATTAAGAAAATTTCCATATGCAAATTACCTTTATGACCTGCAATTTGTGATGCAAATTAAAAAATTATTGGGATTATCCCAATATACTCGCATGTATGTTTACTATCAACTGCAAAAAATAAAAGCATTTTTATACCCACCAGCAAAAAGATGGGGGTATATTACGTTTGTCATTCCGTTTGTAACACATTGAAAGTCTATAAATATAAGATTCAAAGACCGTCAGTTTTTCGAATGTTGAAGGCACGATAGAGATTCGTAAAAAAAAGACATAGAACAATAAAATTTGTACCAAACTTTACTTAATCTATCGAAATGTTTGGTATTGAAAATGGGCAAAATCGGTCCAGTTGGCTCTGAGTTATAAATCAAAGTTTCAGACTCGGTCCACGATTTCTCATAGCCCCCATACAAATGTGTTCCCGAAATAGGGTTTCATTGTACGTATATGTCTATAGAAAAGCCATATCCAAACAAAATTCTCCAATAATAAGTTTCATGCAAAGTGAAATCTCAAAACGATATTTTGTTTGCATCGGTCCATATATCCGAAAATCACTTAAATGTGCATAAATATCTTATAGGCATCACTAGCAAGTTTAATTTCGACACAAATAGTCCATACATATATAGAAATATTTATAGCCAATTTTATGATGATCGGTCCATATTTGTCCGTAGCCCATATAAAGTTCACTTCGAAAAATGACTATAATGACTTAAATGACTATAAGTAAGTCTTTATTACCTTGAAATTCAACACAAATAATTCGCATGTACATATAAATCATCGTACAGAATTTTATTTATGAGGACTACTCCCGAAAATTATTAACCTACAAAAACATTCATATCGAACCGAAATTTTACACAGATCAGTTATAAGTACATATGTAAAAATTTACTCTTGACTTTTGTGAAAGTTGGTCCATAATTGGCCAAAGCTATCACTTTCGAGAATAATCCCAGAGTATACAGAGGTGACAATTTTAACGTTTCAAAAAGCCAAAATCAATTTTCGAGGTCTTTTTGGTACTTAATTTATTGTGTGTTAAAGTAAATCGCTTTATGTTGCACGCTGCAAAAATACAAGCAAAGTGTAAATTATTGATGATAACTGGAATATGTATAAAATTCTTGTAAATTTGTTACTGAGATGAAATTCTACTAAAATAAACCTAAAATAAATAGCAATTACGGCATTTTATGAAGTTCGTCCCATAATATGCGATTTAGTGGTGGGTATATAAGATTCTTTATAAGATTACTTATATAAGATTCGGTACAGCCGAATATAAGTTCTTACTTGTTATCTTTTTTTTCTTTTTGCAATTTTATGTTAAAAAGAAGAACACATTTCTCTTGAAAATTAGTAGAAAATATAGTTGTGTAACACACTGTATGTGTATTAAGATAGACCAAAAAAAAAAACAAGTTTTCGACATTTGTAACTAATATGAAGGTTTTGTTTGGGAACAACCCATATGACAAGTAATTTTTCAGATTTGTCTCAGGTTAGATCCAAAGGAAATTAGGTAATTCGAATAGTATGAAGGGGCCATTACTGATTGTTACTGACTATTTTAGTTCTTTAATGCAAAAAAAAAATATTTTACGATTATTTTTATGATTCTTTGAAGTTATTGGCAAATATGAAAAATATTTTGAGATATAATATATATATATCCAAATAAAGTAAAATTAAATTTCATTGTTCAGAACATCGATTTCATTTGTGCTCCACCAATGAATATACATATACGAGTATGTATGTATGTTGTTTCCTTTATATCTGATGACATATGTTTGTATGTAATTATGCTTGTGCTACCTTTAACCCTATACCGCATACAACGCCAAATATGGCTTTTTACTTTTATTGTGATTTCTATTTACGGTAACGGTACTTTTGCAAATGTTTGTCTTATCTATCATTCTTTCTATGTTGTTTTCTTCTGAAATTTAAAGTGTAGTTATTTAAAAACAATATTTGCTTCTTGTTTTTGAAATTTTTGTGCGAGTGTCTCAGTTGTCCTAATAGAAGTGAGTTTTACAGAAGTTTGCCATCAATTTTAAATATAAAAGAAAGGTATTTCTTTCGAAGAAATTTTTTTTTATGTAAAAAGTTCATTACATTTATAAATAAAACAATAATATTGATGAAAGGTAAGCATTATAAATACTTTTTTTGCTAAAATTGACGAAGCCATATATGGCCTTCCATGCAGTTATGAATGTACAATAATTTTATGGTAATTTGAAATATACTAATGAAATCGCTAATGGACTTCAAAGTGATGATGAAAATATATCCGATACCGATGAAGAAGAAGTAAGAGTCCCACTTTCTGATCAGGATAACATTTTTGTACCGAAAACTGATGAGAGCGATTTGGAAGACCATTGTGAGAAACCTACTACTTCAACGAAAAAACAACCTGAAAAACCAAGAGTCCAAATTTGGAAAGAAAGTCATTTGCCTCCGTATTCGAATGAAAACTTTCCATTTCAGGGAAATACGAATCTCCCAGATATTATCGAGGAACTGGACGGACCAGCAGAGTTCTTTAATTTTTTTTCAATGACGATTTGATAGAATTCATAGTTGAACAGTCGATGCAAGACTTTCCATTGAATTCCATTAGAGCTGACGGTATTGGTCATTTTCCCAAATGGATGAAAACGAGACAACTTTGTCAAAATAATTGCTCCTTCCGTTCCTATACTTATTGTGAGAAATGTGAAGTATTTTTGTGCTACAATGATAAGAGAAACTGTTTTACAAGTTTTCACACTGATGCATAGAAAACCATATATGGCAATTAGAAAATACCTCTGAATACATACAAAGCCATATATGGCTTATTTTTTTTTCTCGTAAAATATCCAATTATAAAATTTTTTTCTTTCTAAAATATTTAAATACATCCTAAATAAACACAAATTTGTGGTCTAAAATTTTTTTTCATTAAAAAATCGATGCTCATGCAGTAGAGGGTTAAGGACACGTATTGTTGTTTATATTGTGTACAATCCACAGTAAGGTATTGAATTTTACACATGCATTGCAGGATAGTATTCCAGTTTAAATTATGACTACAACTCCTACATGATAGGGATTCAAAGTCAGACAAAGATTAGGTTAGGATCCATTGACAGCAATGCCTAAAATTCATACTCGACAGCTGTTCCATGCCGCAAGAAAACACATTTTTTTGTTTTGCTTCTCTTATAGACTTTACATTCTAACAGGGACTGATAAAAGATAAGAATGCTTCCAAAACTTTTAACGGTTTGGGAATTCCAGTTTGATGTTAGTGCAACAAATCGAATTATAATTTCCTTAGTATCAATTTACATGAAGCTATTTTTATTGAAAAGACTGACACAAATTTTCTTACAATTTCTTCGGTCTTTACACAGCACAATTCATATTGCTTAAATCACTCGTATTTTTATTTGAGAGTATACACACATTTATGCTCGTATACACATATGTAATACAAATAAAAATAAAGTAAAACGAATTGCTAGAACAATCAAGTGTATACTCGTCTTATCTTCCCCTCACCATGATGTCTAAGAGGTAATCGGCTTAGCTTTAAGAATTGCTTTGTGTAAATTGGGACCTAAGAAACTACTTTCTAGAAATGCAAAAAGCGTAAAGATAAAAAATAACGAAAATTCTATATTTTTCAAATCGATTATTGATTTATTTATACGATTGCAAATTTTATATTATACTGAATAAATATCAGATGCAAATGTTTACAAATTTACCGCTGCAATGGCATAATACTCTTCTGATACCCCTTTTTGAAATTTTATCTAATTTAGAGAAACAGCAAATTGAAACAGTCTTCATATTTCTATAGTACTATGTACATTAGGTTAACTGAAATAAAAGTTCTAGCGTATGCCTTTGAATATCAATGGATAAAAATACTTTTTGTTTTTTTTTAAAGCTGCATAAAAGACACTGGATGAAAATGAGACTATTCCAATGTAGATAAAACTGAAACACACTCTAACGCATTTTCTGCAGGCGTGACAAACACTAAACAATATGCAATATACACATTAGGTCTGCCCTTAAAAATATATTTGGTTTGGATGGCACTTAGCTTTTTCTTTAGTAACTGAAATTAATTGCTGTTCGGTTGTTAGTTGTAAAATTATGTAAATAATGGTATTTTAACATTTAAAACTAATCAAAAATTATATTCTAGAGATGAATCTTTCTAATAAGATATTATATAAGTTTTTAGCTATTTTTTTTTGAATTGTTTTTGCACAAATATTGTTTACACAAAAACATGCGGGTAAAATATGGCTAAATTAGTTGTTTTTGCTTAATATATTTTTTGCTACTTTTGAATACACTGGCAGATGTACAATTCTACAGATTTTGACAACTTTCGATCGATTTCCAGCACAGGTTGTACAACAGTTATTTGATGGGCATAAAGTACCTTTCTAATACACATGTATGCATGATATCAGTGTTGCCAGAAAATGAATTTCAAAATATGCTAAAACTTGAAAAACTAAGTGCTAAAATGTTCTACAGAAGAAAATATAAGTGCTAAATTTTTTCAATGTAACAATACAATTTTTATTTCAAATGTTACAAATATAAATTATAGTGTATTCTAATTTTGTTCATAACAATTGTTGACTTCTTTTAATAGATTACATTTCATATATTACTTCAAAAATTTCCGTGTTCATTTGCTTACCACACCGAAAGAAATTTAGTTGAAATATTAATAAAAGTTATTTTTTATTTCCCCAAAAGTATTTTTTGGAGTAAAAAAGTAAAAATTTGTTTGAGAAAAAAATTGTTTTTTATCAAGCAAATTATGCTAAAAAGCATTTAGCATAATTTTTAAAAATTTCAATGCATTTTCGAGAAACAAAATGCTAAATCTAGCACTGAAAGTGCTAAAATGGCAACACTGCATGATATACATGCTACGAGTGTATGAGAAATTGTGTCTGTAGTTAATACTTCTATGTACGTACAGATACTCGTTGTCGTTACACCCAAATAGTACATGACATTTTTGACTACAATTCAAGGAAGTAACTGACGGATGTTCCGGTACTTGTGTCAAGCGTTTGTCTTTCGTTTATTTTTGATACATTTTTTTCTCATATTTAGTTTGTATTTAACTGTATCTATTATTCGTATAAAATAAATACACACTCGTTCGTAAATTGTATTTATTAGAGAGAAAATATTGTAACAGTAGCCGTAAAGACATCGCTTAACACCAAATCAAATATAAACGCATTTGCGAGACAATATTTTCTTTTATTTTTTTTTCGTTTCTCTTGTCGGCGGAACTCAAATGTGATTTGTACTGATATCTCTTATTTTCTCTTTTATATTATTTCATTTAAATTTTATTCAAGCCCAACCATATAATACCCTACACCCAGTATACATATGAGCAAAAATAGTTTTTCTGAAATAAGCGCTATATGGGAGCTATGACCTATTATGGACCGATTATCTTGATACATATAAACATGTTTAAAAGATTCATACATAGATGTTAAACTGATTTTTGAAGGTAGTCTCATATGGGAGCTTTGACTAATTATGAACGGACCATTATAAAATTAGGTGTCATGATTTCTGTATATATGAAACTTATTTGTCGTTAAAGTGATTTTCGGATGTGGGCTTTATATGGCAGTCATGACTAATTATGGACCGATCATCACAAAACTGGGACGAACGAATTATATATATATGAAACATATTTGCGTCGAATATTATTTGGATACCTATATTTTTAAGAACTACATCAAAAAGCTACAAACCCACCCGAATCCGCTTGCTAAAATTCTAGCTCAAAACCAGACGGAGTCGAGGCTTCGTAAAGCTTAACAGCCAATAAGAAATTAATGCTATGTTAGAGAGTAATTAGATTTATTTTAGTTTTAAGATTTGAATACTTATTGTTAGGCCTAAGGAAATAAGGCAGATTCAATAATTAATAAAAAAGTAAACATAAAAAAAAAATATTTTAAAAAAGTTTCGGAAGTATATATGGGAGCTATGGTCAATTAAGAACTGATCTGCACAAAATTTTTATATGTGATTAGGCTTCAAACCTATTTGTGGCGAAATTTGTTTTGATACGTACATTAAGCAAACATTTGTGGCCGATAAACCATAGTTCGAGAGGGTTAGGTAAAATATTGGACCGACTTCAACCAATTGCAATCCCAACCGCCACGCACTATTGTGGAGTAGGGTATAAAAAAAAAGTACAACATGTATTATGGGTGGTGTGTGATTAAAGTTATCTGATATTAACAGCTATGTGTTTACTATTCAATACTTACTCCTAAAATACATTACATATATACATATGTACATATAGTTAGTTATGAAAGCAGAATTTGTTACTAAACGTAAAGCATGATTGGGCATTCAGAAAGAAATTTACTTACATACGTGTACTATATTAAACAGAAATATATGCCCCTATTGCCGTTCTCAACTCAACTAAGTTTGGTCGTCTGTCAGTCAACCCGACTTTAACTCTACATTAACTCTACTACATATTAGTTGTGAATGGCAATACCGATTTATGAAAGACGACCAAATTATTAAAAAAGTTGTGAACCGTAATAGGGGCAATACTTATGTATGTATGTACAACTTATTTTACGACACGAGTTGTTCTTCTATGTTAAATGTTCACATTAAAAAGTTGTGCTCGTGGAAAGAATTAATTATGTTGATGTTACTGTACGATCAGTACTTATAGCAAATATGTTGGAAATTATACACAACTAGCTAAGCAAATTTGTTTTATTGTCAGTAACTCATTGGCACTACTATCTCAGTAGATATGTCATTTCGGTGGTGGTGTATCGTTTACTTTATTTTCTTAGAAGAACCTAGAATAAAATAATTTTTTCTTGCATTTCGAAAAAGGCATTTTTGTGTAAGGTAATAAACGAACAACTATAAGCGAGACTCTTTTGTAATAGAAGTTATAAAACTAATTTCGGAATCTGGTAATCAACCTCTCCCATCCAGAAGCCATGATTTTAGCTTTTTCACTTTTCTATTAGGTGCTTCCAATATTAAAAATTTTGCGGTGTGAGATTTTAGTTGTGATTTCCATTAACTTATACATATGTATGTAATTGAAACATTTAAAGAGGTTAAAAAATTAGTACCTCAATAGTTACTAGTCTCATATGGGAGCATATGAACCTTGATTGAAAAATGTATGTGTATAATAATTTTCAAGTGCATTTGTCAGCTATATTTGATAGGTTTCCGTTTTAAGATTCTTAAGTATATTTTCATAACTTTATTATTGACCCACGTAGATGATTGGTATGTATGTATGTATGTATGTAAATAAAATGGTAAAACAAATATACACCCACTAAGAGTAAATACGTAATCATACATTCGTACTGACTGTTTGCATATGTTTATTCACTACAAGTGTTTTTACTCCAGTCTAAATATTCAATTTTGACATTTAAAGCATCTTTAAGTATTATTCGAACTTTAATGTGTTGAATTCATGTATTTCGTATCTCCAATATGGGCAACTTCAAAAATTTACGGCACTTAGAATTTTTTTTTAATTCTTTTTTTTTTTGTCTGACATCAATGTCGATTTACGTGTGTATAAACCGATATTTCAGCATGTGAAATCCCTTCGCGTTAATCATTTTTACTGCGGTTTTAAGTTAAAAATGACAAACTTATATATACCCTTCTGTTTACGCGCATAGTGTAAATGTCCCCCAATCATTGTTCATAGGATTGCTAATTGTTTCGTTAAGTTAAAATTGTTGTTATTTTGTGTTGATGCTGTATGTATACTGATTTATTTTTTGTTATTGTTTGTAAAACCCCCAACAAGTACGGTACGTGTACAAAGAAAAGAAAAACTGAAAATAAACCCCTTGAATTTATATTTTAATTAAATTAACCCCGTCTTTTTATTTTCGAGGAAATATTTCAAGAAAAACATTTTGGTCCTTCGAGCCGGATTTAAACCCCCGAGTCCCCTTGAAATATTTTCAAGAAAATATTTTTTATTTTCAGAATCCCCCGTGTTTTCATTTTCTTCATCAATCCCCAAACATCGTTTTTGCGATCATCCTCATCATTATAATAACAACCCCCATTTTCCATTAACACTTTAATCAAAAGGTAAGTTGTGTGTTTTTTAATTTTGTTAAAAGTGAAAAAGTTAAAAGTGATAATATAAAAAACAAGAGAACCAACAAGTGCGCGAATCAATTTGCCGTCGGCAAAACACCACAGTGAATTTGTGTTTGTGTTTAAATTTTTGCTCCACAAATTTTTTACCCCTACATTCGCGTGTGTTTTTACTTATAATTAATTATTAATTTGTTAAATAATAAATAATTAATTGTTTAAATAATAAAAAATTAATTTTTTAAATAAAAAATAAATAATTGATTTTTTAAAAAGTGAGTATTGAACCACAGACCCCCTGTTTATAAGTATTAACACTTAATCGCTGATCTATTGATAATAAATAAAATAACCCTTCAAATAAGTAAGTACAATCTATTGTACTTTTTATTAAAAGCACAACCGTGAATATTTACTGTGTCTTTGTTGGTTTTCTTTTGTTTTTCATTATATGGTCACACACACACAACGTACACTAGTGCTGCACATTTTTATTCGTGCGAAAACCCGGTTACTATTTAATTAATTGTGAAAAGTGAATTTTTTACTTTTTTTATTAATTTTTTTTGCCCTAAAAATTTAAGTAATTAATTAAATAAATTTTTTAATCGCTATAAACGAATAATTTATTAGTGAATATATAATATTCGATTTACCCATAGTGGGTACCCGTTAATATTTTGCAGCAGCACAAGTGTTTTTAAAAGATTTTTTCTGTTTTTTAATTTAACGAAGTTCTTTTTACACTTACGGAATTCCTTATTAAGTGAAACTTAACCCGATTTTATTTCCTAATATCACAAATTTAACCCGATTTTATATATATATACACATATATATTGTACGTGATATTTACCCATTGTATTGAACAAGGAATCCGAGTGACAAAAATTTACTTTGTTGAATATATATTTATTATACCCAGTATATATATAATTTTATTCTATAAATTTATTTTATACATTTTATTTCGCCTGAAAGAATTTGTTACTCTTTTTTTTAAATTGGATAGATTTATCTATTTTTACCCGCAGTTTCGTTATCGTTTCTTCTCTATTAGAAAAAGCAAATTTTTTATCTGATTTTTTCCTCACGTTGGACTTTAATTTTTACTCGTGTTTTGTAAATAATTTTTATGAAAATTTCTCCATATCGATTGAGATCAAGAATGGATGTGACTACTTTAATCCGCAATGCCGACCGTATGGCAGACTTTGAGGCATATATTGCCAGTATACCCGTGGTGGAACACCAACTCGGTGCTTTAAGTAGTCATGAGGAAGAGCTCAAACGGTTATGGGAAGCTGTTCGGTTATCTTATGACTCTTTATTAATTGAGGCCGAAAGGTTGAAAGATCCCCAGATTATCGAACTGAAAGCCAAGTACTTTCAGTCTTACGGCACATACACCCGGGGGATATCTCTTATAACAGGTCACCTAGAACGACTTAAATTATCGACACAGGGCGAAAGGTCCATTGCGCAGTCTGCGCCAATGATTAATTTACCTCCGTGCGACACCCCAATATTCTATGGTGACTATAAGAGTTGGCCCTCATTTCGAGATATGTTCTCAGCTTTGTATGGTAATAACCCCCATTTAACCCCAGTACAAAAATTGTACTACCTATTGCAGAAAACTGCAAAGGATGCACATGATACCATACAAACTGTGCCACTTACCAACGATGGCTATGAAATCGCATGGAAAAGGTTGGTTGACACATATGAGAACAAAGATGCCCTCATAAACGAACAGCTGCGAACCCTACTAAATATTAAACCGCTTTCACAAGAATCAGGTTCGACTATTAAAAATTTGCAAAGAACGATAAACGATTGCATTACAAATTTGTCATTACTTGAAGTAACCCCTGAAATATTTTACCACGTAGTGCTGGTGTATATTTGTGCTACAAAGTTACCTGAAAACACACTGAGTCTCTGGGAACAGTCCAAAAGACTTTCTAAAAATTCCCCTAAATGGGATGATATGGACGCTTTTCTAACAGCGCATTTTAAAACTCTCGAGTCAATTTCTGACATAAGGCAGTCTCATTCAAACCCCGTTCAAAACTCGAACAAAAACTCCACAACTGCTAGTTCCCGAAATATCCCTAATTTTAATGCTGCTAAAAAATCGTCACATGAAAATAGACAGATTCAAAGTTTTGCGACCCAAACTGGGCAAACACCAAATGTTTGTCGTTGTTTCCTTTGTCAAGGTTCTCACCCCATTAGACTATGCCCCAGTTTTTTGAGTACAAATGTTGATGAAAGAATGTCAATAGTGAAACGACTAAAGTGTTGTTCGAACTGTTTGGCAACCTCACACGAGTACAAGAATTGTAAAAGTATTCATGTGTGTTCACTTTGTAAACAAAAGCACCACTCCCTGCTTCATAGAGATGTAAAGTCACATATGTCTGCCAGTAATTCACCCCAGCTCTCTATAGCCAATGGTACGACTATGTCTTCATCTCAACCCCCCGTTCATTTGAACCCCAATCCAGCTAGCAGTCCTTCTCAACCCCCGATTAATTTTGCCCCATCAACTTCTACCGCGGCTCATGATCTGCAAACTTATTCCGCACAGCTCAAGTCGAACCCCAATACAGCAGTCCTTTTGGGCTCAGCAGTGTGTATAGTGCACATAAACGACATTAGATGTGCCGCTCGAGCCTTAGTTGACCCTGGTTCGCAAGGTACCTTTATTTCAAGGAGGTTACAAAGGAAGCTTGCTATTCCCACATTTTCCGTGCCTTCGACAAGTGTCACTGGAATGATGGATTGCTTAGCTGGCAAAACCTCTACAATGTGCACTATCACGGTTGGTTCGCCGATCGACCCCGGTTTCAAAATTAAAATTAGTGCATACGTTGTTGAGAAAATTACCGGTCGGTTGCCCTCGTCTAATATCTCTGATATTGTAACCTCTACTTTCCCCGACATTACCCTGACCGACGTCATGTGTACCCGTATGGATATACTTTTTGGAGGAAATGTTTATCCTAAAATTTTAACTACGGATGTAAGAATACATCCAAATGGCAACCTGATCGCCCAGAGAACCGTGTTCTGGTGGATAGTTACTGGTGAAGTTATTCAGCCCCGACCCTTACACTCTATATCATCGTTTTGTACCCATCTCGAGTTGAACACTCAACTTTCGCGTTTTTGGGAACTTGAAGAAGTTCCACAAGCGACCCAGTTATCTGAAGACGATAAATATTGTGAGGAACTTTACCGTACCACCACTTTTAGAAACCCCGATGGCCGTTACGTTGTCTCTCTCCCATTTCGCCGAGAATTTTCAAATGAATTGGTATTAGGAGATTCTCGTAAAAACGCCTTTTCCCAGTTTGTGCGAAATGAAACGCGTTTATTGAAAAACCCCGAATTAAAATCCCAATACGACAATGTAGTTCGTGAATATATTGAAATGGGACATGCAAAAGCCGTCAAAACCCCAGTTTCCACTGCGAATAATTATTATTTACCCCATCACGCAGTGTTTAAACCCGATAGCATTACCACGAAACTCAGAGTCGTATTTAATGCATCAAACCCTTCCTCCAATGGCGTAAGCCTTAATAATGCTCTATACCCTGGTCCTGTTTTACAGACGGATCTTACTATTTTATTGCTGCGTTGGCGATTTTTCCGTTACGTTTTTAATGCAGACATTGAGAAAATGTATCGCCAGATACTTGTTCATCCCAATCAAACCCAATATCAAAAAATATTGTTTCGTGAGGATCCTGTAGCTGAAGTTAAGGACTATGAGCTTAGTACGGTCACGTTTGGAGTAAACTGTGCACCGTACTTAGCGTTTCGTACTCTATTACAATTGGCTGACGATTGTAAACCCCAGAGTCCTGCGGCATCCGAAATTTTGAAAACCCAAATGTACGTTGATGACGTGCTTGCTGGCTCTCATGAGCTAGAAGACGCTTTCAAGAGACGTAATGAACTAACCCATGTTCTTGGCTCAGCTGGTTTCGTTTTGCGAAAATGGACGGCCAATCATTTACGACTCTTGGAAGATTTACCCCGTGAGAATCTGCTTGATGCAGACTTCTTAAAATTTTCGGATGCCAGTACTACTAAACCCCTAGGCTTGCGATGGGATGCGACTAAAGATTGCTTCTTTTTCAAAATTGCATCGCAGCCACGCCAGGATATTGTCACGAAACGTGGTGTCCTGTCAGAAATAGCGAAGTTGTTTGATCCAGCCGGGTGGTTTTCGCCGAAAATCATTGTGGCTAAGATCATAATGCAACAAATTTGGAAAGACAAGACAGAATGGGATGAAGTTTTGAACCCCCTAACCCTATCTCAATGGAGCGCATTTTTAAACGACTACCCTAATGTCGAGAAAATTAACATTCCAAGATGGGTTGATTTTCTCCCCGAAAATGAAATGGAACTTCATGCGTTTTGCAATGCCTCTGAAAAGGCGTACGGCGCTGCTCTATACATTCGAAATGTATCGTCCTCATCGATCACGACGCATTTGCTTGCGTCAAAAACAAAGGTAGCTCCCGTGAAAACTGAAACATTACCCCGATTAGAATTGTGTGGAGCGGCTTTGATGGCAAAAATGGTAGAATCATTATGTTCCGAATTAAATCTAGACAGGAGAAAGGTTTATCTATGGACTGATTCTACTATAGTGTTATCCTGGCTTAAAAAACCCCTATGCCATTGGCCAACCTTTGTTAAAAACAGAGTAGCGTTGATTGTGAATAAAGTTGGTAATGAAAATTGGTCACATGTGGATTCCAAGGACAACCCCGCCGATTTGGCAAGTCGTGGAATTCTTGCTAGAGATTTAATAAATAATTCTCTTTGGTGGCATGGCCCTGTATGGTTAAGACAACCTCGTGAGTACTGGCCGCGTCACCCCCCTATCGACCACCAACACCTTGAAGTTCAGTCATTTTCAGTTCAGCTCGAACGCCCGTATGACATATTAGAGCGATTTTCAGATTTATCGCGTGCAATGGGAATTACTTCGTATTTGTTCAGGTGTTTACAGTATTTGAGAACCCAAAAATGCTCGTATGATACCTTGATTTTAACCCAGTCAGAAATGAAATTCACCCGAGATCGCTTGGTTCTTATGTGTCAGCGGAACTTTATACCGGAATATACTCAGCTTTCAAAAGGTATGCCCGTGCCTTCAAGGAGCAGCCTGCTCACTTTGAACCCTTTTATAGATCATCGTCATGTAAAATGGAAATACCCCCAGAAAGAGTTTGAAGTAGGTGATTTACTGATTATTCGTCAAGATAATTTACCCCCTAGTGAATGGCGACTAGGACGAATAGAGAGGACTCATGTTGGGCATGACTCTAAGGTCCGCACAGCGGACGTGAGAACAGCTTCAGGAATTTTTACCCGACCCATCGTGAAGCTTGTTCTCTTACCCAGTTCAGAAACCCACTAATTCTTTTTTTCTCTCTTTCTCCTTTATTTTGTATTTACCCTGTAGAGAATATGTCGAGTGTATCACGCCGCCTTGAGGTCCATCGTAAACCCATTGAAGGTCCCTCTGCTTCCGAGACCAAACCCCTACGCTCGGAAACTCTACGAGATTGCCGCTTGTGCAAGAGTGAACACGCCCTGCGGAAATGTATCAAGTTCCGAAAAATGTCGGTTAAAGAACGTTGGGAAACCGTGAAGAAATTTAAGTACTGCTTCAACTGTCTCGCCCACTCCCATATGCGCGACAAGTGCACGAGCCGTGAGCGCTGTCTTGAATGTTTGGCTGAACACCATACCTTACTTCATCGGCATAAGAGCGTGCGTTCGACAGGAGTCAACAATGCCAACACTAAGGCTGTACCAAAATCGGAGAAGAAAGACAAGAGGAAGAGCAGAAATCGCAGCTTAACCAAATCAACCAACACATGCCAACACTGCTGCCAGCAACATGTACCACAACATACACAACAACTACAACAACATACACAACAACCACAGCACGCCGTTCAACCCAGGCTATCAACGTTCCCGGATACGACGCAAATTCCGGCGACCATTGTCATAAACGTTATGAACGGCCGTGTTGCCTGAATCTTCAGTTGCAATTAATAAAAAGTGTTTTTTTTGCATGCAGCTCGACCCGCGTAATCCTTAACCCTCTTTGTTGCAGTATAGCAAGGGGGGCGGGATGTTTACGCGCATAGTGTAAATGTCCCCCAATCATTGTTCATAGGATTGCTAATTGTTTCGTTAAGTTAAAATTGTTGTTATTTTGTGTTGATGCTGTATGTATACTGATTTATTTTTTGTTATTGTTTGTAAAACCCCCAATAAGTACGGTACGTGTACAAAGAAAAGAAAAACTGAAAATAAACCCCTTGAATTTATATTTGAATTAAATTAACCCCGTCTTTTTATTTTCGAGGAAATATTTCAAGAAAAACACCTTCTCATGAAGGTGAAGGGTATAATTAAATAAATATTTCATACAAGGATGTTTTTGAGGTTAGAAACATTTTTTTTCCTCCATAAAATTTTAAATCTTTAAAATTTTTTCGTGCGTTATCAATTTTAGTATCAAGCTCAGTAATGTCTCCTATTCGATGTACGTTTCAGCGCAATTGATACAGCGCATTAGTTGCCACAAAGCGAAATGTGTTTGGTAAAAAATGCCGCTGCACGCGCCCGGGTTGAAAAAAATTCTTTTTTTTTGCACTTTAACAGTGTTAAGTCCGTCGCGAAGAATCTATTTAGATACCTAAACATGTTCCCATGCCATGTTTTGATATAAAAAAAGCTTAAAAAAAAGGTTTTTTTTTTTTGCAAAAATGTTCAAAAGTTCATAAAATGTTTGCGTTTAAAAATTTTAAAGTGCGTTTTCGCCTCGGGTACCCTTTATGAAGTTACTCACATCACGCAATACACTACCCAACTTAAAAAACAATTCAGATTGTCAGACGCAAAAAAGATACATTTTTACAAAATTTACGCTAATTTCTTTTAAGTTTGTGATCTCCGTGATACGTTATTGGTGTGCTGACACCAACTTGATATACCTCAAACTTTATAAAATTACGCAGCTTTTTTATTCTGCACTTAAAACTCATTTTTATTAAACGGCGCAAAAACTCTATGTAAAACCTTCAAAAAGTTCAAATTTTCGTTTCACTTGTAAACCACATACAACTTTTCACCCAGCAGCGATATCAAATTTTTTGTTTTGTGGATATATCCTCCAAGTCTAGTGACTATATTTTGTATTGGTTTGAATCTGAAAGCTAAAAACTATTACAAAGAAAACGGAATGGATGAAAAAACTCTTGCAAGCTTCAAGTCGTTTTTTTAATTTTTCAATATTTAGACGTAAAACTTTGCACGTCATATCCTTTACGTATAGTCATCCAAACCCTGTACAACGTTTTTTTTTAATTCATAAAACTTAACGGAATAAGAGCCATAGTATGTCGGTTTCAACAGGTGCTCAAAAAATTTGAAATACCCCATATGTATATTTATTTAATATCATTTTTTATATCATCGATTCTAATAAACAATAAATGTAAAATTGTTGTTAACTAAAATTTAAATAAATATATATAAAAAAAAAAAAAAAAGTAGACGGGTTTTGACGGTTTGCCTTCGACAAATTGATTTAATATTTAATTTTATCGGTTCTTTTATTATCACAAATAAATTTATTTATATTGATATGTCGGTTAACACCATAGTTTAAAATATTTGAATAAATTCTGCATAAATTCTAACGTGGACTCTCAGTTCACATTCAGAAACATCAGAACACAACAGAAATCTTTTAAATGTTTTGTGAGGATCGGTCCATAATAAGCAGTAACTCCCATTTAAAAACTAATCCGGGAAATTACTCTCACACTCTTAAGTTATTGGCCATAGTTACCAAAATATCACTCTTAAATTCAATTCAAATTAAAACCCACAACAAATAAATTTAATTTATAATATACTAGGGCAGGTCTAATGTATACTTATGTGCATATATATATGTTTTACTATAAGTTAAAAAACATTAACTGTAATGTTTAAATCTCCTTTATAGTTAATAGGCTTATACAATTATACTCGTACTTAGTTGAGTACATTTTTATTTTTATAAGAAATTGTTATATTACATAGGAACCATCACTAAAAAATCAATAAAGTACAATAATAAATAAATATTAAATCATAACAAAAAACAAGTTTTGCGATTTCTTTTTGCATGAAACTTATTTTTGCTGAATTTTGTATTGATATTCCAATTTTATAGGCATTTATATATAATTGAGCAATATTTCGGGAAGGTATTTGTATGAGGGCTATGATAAATCATGGATTTAATATTTTCCTCACACTTTCTTCTTTTATCATAAAAACAACGTATACAAAATTCCATGGCAATATCTGCAAAAAATTTGGAAGAAAAATATTTCAAAATATCAATTTTTTATGGAGGTTGTCTTACATTTTGGTCCATAACTCTAGTTCTACTATACCGATTTTGCAGATTTTCAATACCCAACTGTTTAGAAGAATTATAAATGGTTTTTTGTAAACTCTGTTGATTTTAGTTGTGTCTTTTGGACGTAAGAGTGTTTTACACAGACGGACAGACTGAGGGACAGATAGCCAGACAGAGTTCCATAAGGATCAAGAATATATATAATTTGTTGGGTCTCAGGTGAATATTTCTCAGTGTTCACCACTTATGGTGGTGGAGGGTATAATAAAATTTAACACAAAAATTATTACATTTTATTAGGCTGTCCATTACATCTCTTTTAAAGAGAACATGTTCTCTTTATGTGTTCGTATCTTTTTGTTCACTCTCTTTTTTTGGTGCGGTAGTTTTGTCCAACAGTGCTCTTTATGTACTCTATTTCAAAAAAAAAATCCTAGATTGATCGAATTTTATTTATTTAGTAGGAATTCGCCACAGAAATCGGAGCTATGGACTTTTTCTCGGCATTTCGATAACACGCTCTAATTGTTTACTGGGTTAAATCTGTTGACAAGTTAAATCTGTCATTCTGTCAAAAGCAAACCGTTTGCTGTCAAATCAAATACAAATTGTTTATTGTTATTTGCAAAGAGTAACAAGAGAAGACGAAAATGATTGATGAAAAAGAGAAAATCTATCTGATACCGATGATGAATTTAAAAAACTAATATCAAGTGCAAAATGGTTAAAGTTTTTTGAAAATAATAATAATTCAGAGTATTATTCGGCACTATGAACGAAAGAGCGGAACAAACTCAAAATTTCAACCATCAGATCGATTCTCACGGTTGTATACAATCTTAAGGATTTAAAATGTAAATCTTTTAAAGATTTAATTATTAACGATAAAAAATACTTAGCCCTAATAAGTAGCTCAAAAAAGTATAATTCCGATTCATCCGAATCAGAATCAGATATTGATCTCAAATAATTTTTATATATTAATTTATTGTGTTTGTGTTTTTTTAAGAAAATGTGATTTTTGAATTTATTTTGTTTATTTTTTTAAGAAAATGTGATTCTTTTTGTTTTTTATTGTTTTATTATATCGAGCCATAACCGCCGAAAAAATGTATCCCACAAACTCAAAATTTTACAGGGGAAGGTTTTTTTTTAAATAAAATCAGTTTGAATAAAGCCATTATTTTAAAATTTATAATGTAAATATTGTTTTGTGTAATACATTTAATTTTAATAATTTTAAATGATGTTGAACTATCGATTTCGATAAAAAAACAACAATCGATTATGGTGTGGGATACATTATTTTGGCGGTAATGGCTCGATATATTTATTTCGTGGTTTCTATCATTAATAATAATTAATTAATTAATTATAACATCAATAAAATTATTAATTATTTAATAAATAATTTTTTTATTGTAAACTCTTTTTTAGTTAAAATGTTCTCTTTTTTTAGAACGAAAGTTCTCTTTTGAAAATAAGTCATATGGGAACCCTACATTTTATAATAATCACCCACTTCTGAAAAAATAGTATTATATGGTCGGGCATGACCGACTATATTTTCTTAACCCACTTGGCGCAACCGTCCTTTTAAAAGCACATAAAATATACGGGGGAATACCGGGTTTGTACGTGCATTTAAGTGCACATTTTTTTATATTGTCATTGTTTATTCTTTGTTGTGTGTCTTCTGAAACTAATAGCGTCAGTTGATAAAAGAAGTTTGTCGTGTTTGAATTGTATATTGAGTGTTTTCTGAAAGTGTTTTTTTTTAAATTGTGCACAATGGGAACAAACTGGTAATTAAATCATTTACATATATTTAGTTCTTGTTTTTGTTGAAAAAGTAATTAGAGAAACATCTTAGGTAATCAACAAATAAAGCTCAATGCTGTATTGTGGCGCCACACACTGTGGCCACTGCGGCAATAAATCAATTTGGACCTTCTGTCCGATTTTGATGATTTTTGCACAGATGGTTAAAAACTATCTGAAGGTCATGTGTGGAAAATTTCATGCAAATACCTCCATTGGTTTTCTGTCGCGAGCAGCGCAAAGTTGAAGTATGTGAACAAGTCTCAAATGTGATAGTTTTCTATGTTATATTCAAAAGCTTGTTACTTATAAACTATACACCGAATGTTCCTTATAAGTATTTTTTCACTTAAAATAGACATTAAGCATTATGTAAATTAAAAAAAAAAATTTTAAAAAATTTAAAAAAAAAATTTCCTTTGACAATATATTTTGAGCCAAAAAAATAAACATTTATGATTTTCTTTTAGACTTTTAGTTGTGTGCGAAGCAGTGCGACACATGGAGTCATATACCAAATTAAAGCTGAGAGTCTCAGCTAACAGACTAAAAAAAAAAAACCTGCCCCAATTTGCCCGCCGCCGAAAAAACAATGAAAAACCAAAAAATTACAGTAAAAAATATGCGTTATTTTACGCGTGCAAAAACAAATGCGCATTCTTTCTTTCTTTGCTACTCGTGCATAAAGTTTTGATACATGGTAGCAAAATTGTATCTGAGGCCATTCTACCTATAGGTAGGTTAAATATACAATTTGTTTCATACATTTTAAATTAACATATGGTTTATTTTTCAAAGTAATGTTATCAGAAGAAGCACAGGAAGCGAGGAACAAAGATTATAGACGTTATAGGCTATATCACTCGCGCAAGACTGGGCGCTGTTCTACTAACGAAGACGTAATGCATCATTTGTTGATATCCACCGACCCATATATCAATTCATTTAGAACGAAATTTAAGCTTAAAAAATTAGATTATCACGAAGATGTAAAAAAGTTGTTAGTAAATGAAATAGAGTGAAACTGACAAAATTTTTGTATTGGAGTTGTATGGGGGGTGGGTGTTACAGTGGGCGGATTTTCTTCATATTTTCAAAACAGCATTTGATAGATGTTATATGCATTTTTGCGAAAAATAAACATTCTAGTTACAAATTTACAGAAGATATGGCATTTTTGAAATATCATTTGTATGGGAGGTGGGCGTAAAAGTGGGCGGATTAAGTTCATATTTTCAGGAGCTCATTCTACAATTATAATATTAACGTTTTATGAAAATTGAGTTGATATATTTAAAATCATGGAAGTTATGCCACATTTTCTATTTAAGTTGTATGGGAGGTGGGCGTAAAAGTGGGCGTATTAAAAAAAAAAAAAAAACTAAAATTCTTAAAAAATTTAACATAAATGTGTGCAAAATTTCATGAAGCTCCGAAACCTCCTTGATTTAAGGCCATTAAATGCACTACACGGCCACAGTGTGCGCCACGGCCCACTGCGTCCTTTTAAAAGGACAGTGGCAAATATACTACCTATCTAATTTTCATTACTTAATATTTTATGTGTTATTATGTAGTAAATGAAACCGGAAGGCATTGAAACTTAACGAAATTTTGGTAGATCTTGAGCAATGGAGTGATGATGACGTTTGTGGGGCCATTTACATCGCACCGCCTGATAACGCTAATGCAGTTATAACAGATGAAGACAGTGGCGATGAAGATAATATGTGCCTCAACAATTTGCCAGGCTGTCAGCTACGTGCAGAGGCAGAAATGAGGTACAAATATGTTCCTGAATGCGAGAGCGATGGTGATAGCGATGACAATATTGCATTATGGGATCTAATCAAGCGCAAAAGGATTGCAGAGCCAAGGCCTAGTAATAAAAACAATTCAAGAACGTGGCTATTGGATATTGTTCCAAGCCTGCCACAATGGGAGGTATTTTTAGAATGCTCTCAAAATCCAGATCCAATGGAAATATTTTTAAAGTTATTTGATGATGGCATACATCCAAAGGAGCGCTTCTTGGCGTATCACACCCCAACTTAGAACATAAAGTTTATTATTTCTTTTTTATTTTATTAATTTTAATTATACAAGTTATTTTTTTAATATTGAATTGTTAATTTAGTTTTTTTTTTAATAAAAACAAAGTAGTATATTTAGCTACCGTCCTTTTAAAAGAACACCCGATTCCGGGAAAACTATAGCTTTTTAGAAAAAAATTTATAAAATAAAAAATGTTTAAATACCTATGATGATTTAAGTTTAGAAATAAAAATTTAAGTTTTCAAAAAAAAAAAAATCCGGCGCTATCTGGGTTAATTGTTTAATAGCTTTAAATTATTGAAATGTTTGGATGATTGTTCATTATGGAATATAGCCAAATTTATTTCAGTGTCATAATAAAATTTTCTTCTATAACCCCGATTATTATAAAAATAATTCCAAATGAATGTTTCCTGTTAATTTGTCTATATTTGTATAAATCTGTATGATAATCAAAAGAAAATTCTGTTTGTACAATTTTTAATGAATGTTGGTACAATTTGTAAATATCATTTACCATTCCTGATCCCTGTTATGCGCTGAATTAAATATTATTAATTTTAATTCCATCCTTTAGACAATAAACAGGTAAATTCAAATGGATTCTGTTTTATATACGAGTACTCTACCTGTCATCGAACCCTTCAATTAATATTATTATCTTACACTCCTTCTCAGAATAAAAAAAAACATGAAAAGCTTTTGAAAGGCTATTGGACCAACCACATAAACTAAATAAATACTCGTACACGGGAAAAATGGTTGTTTTTTTTTAGTTTAATGGCATTTGTTAAACATATTGGCCCATAATCATAGTTATAGAAAAAGCATACTTTAAGCAAAACCATGCTTTTGTTTTAAATTCAGAACAAAATTTATATGTTTACTTTTACTTAAAGTATGCTTTTTCTATGACTATGATTAGGCCATATTGTATCTAAACGTATTAATTGCCAATAAGTTTTTCAGTTATTCTTTTTAATTGCAAAAAAAAAAACGCAAAGCATTTCAACAATAAGGGTCTTTATTTATTCAAATACATATAACTAATAACTGTTTAAATAATTTACCTCCAAACCTAAATTGTGGTTTTAGAATACATTTTATGTCCACTAAATCAAGAATCATTTCCTGAGTCGATCAAGACTATAGCATTAAAAAAACCGACTTTTTTAGAAAACCTGTTTGCGGGTTATTCAAAAAATTATATTTTCCAACAACTCGGTTTCAAATACGGTCTTAGCTAAAAAAAAATCGGTTAACCGGTTTTCCGCTAAAAATTGAATGTCAAAAGAAGTTCGTGATTTTTTTAATTTTAAATTTTTCTTTTGAAAATAGCTATAAAAGATGCAAGTAAGAAAGTGTAGTCGGTCAAGCTCGACCATATAATACCCTACACCGAGTATATGCGCAAAAACTGTTTTACTAGGTGTTAGTTATATGGGAGATATTATTGATGGATTATCATACAAGTTAGTAGCATAAAATATCTGCAAATACAAATTTGTTGCCTTAAATTTTTGACTGATCTGGACCCATCCTTATAAAATTATACGAAAAATTGCCTAAATTTGCCTTTTATGCCTAAATTTTTAAGAGATTTACGAATTTCAACCAATTTGTAAACCATTTCCAAATGATTTTATGTAAAATTTATTTGTGGCGAAATGTATATAAATCAGATATTTATGACCGATAAAGTCATATTTCAGGAGGACATTAGGTGAAATAATAATGGACCGATATCAACTAATTTAAAGCCCTAGCATCGTTGAGCCAAATATAATATCTTAAAAGTTTCGAAATGAAATTTGCGCACAAGGTTTACATGGATAGCCAGACAGCCTGCCAGGCGAACGGACATCGTCAAATCGGCTCAGGAAGTGATTCTAGGTCGACTTTATGGTGGGTGTTGAACTAATATTTTTGGGCGTTACAAACTTTTCCATACCATGGTGGTGTAGAGTATAAAAACCAGAAACCGATAAATAGTTGTCAGATATCGGATTGAAAACACGATCCTTTAATAAAAGACGATTTTTTTGATTTTTGCACTATTCAAGCAGAATATAAATTCTTGAGACCCAAAAGATCGATATTACCCAGAAAAGGCAATAAACAAAAGATTGTTTAGTGTTTGATGATTTATTTTTGCAAAACTTGATAAAGGGCTACATTTATGATTTATATTTTTTTCTTAAGGAACCAAAGAATCTGAATACGAACAAAATTAAATGAACTTCAACTAATGTTGAAGTTAACTAATAACATAATAAATACAGTTCTGTTTTTTAACAGTGTTTTTCACAAATTTAGCATTTAGGGCTGTTTTCTCATTAGGCGATTATCTTTTCTCCCAACGAAGAACTGCCGATTAAAGAAATTTGGTTTTCTTCTATTCTGTCGCAAAACTAACCAGCCCTCATCTGCCGATTATTTATTTGTTGTACAGATAAATTCAATCAGCTGTCTGCTGTTCATACTTTTTATGTGGCAATACCTTGAGTTTTTGTGAAAAAATTAAATAGGAAGGGTTGTACACTAAGTGCACTTCCACTCGGAGACCCTGTAGTCCATTGTCATTAAAAAAAAATTACATAGATTTTAGAAAAAAAGTTTAATAGAGGAATAAACATTAATTTGATGGAGAATGAACTCGAAGAACATGAATTCCAAGTGAATATTGAAAGAGTTTATCATGCCAGACCTAATGACCTGGCAGACATGGATATTATTAATTTTTTAAAATATTTGCTTTTTGATTTTATTTTTTGTTATTTTTTCACATTTGGCAAACAGCAGATTTATGCCAAATTTTGAGAGGTATTGCCAAATGCAAATAATGTTTCTGTCGATATTTTGAGAAAACCAAAATTGTTAACGGACATATTATCAGTCTAATAAATTTATGTCGACATTTAGTAGCAGGCAGTTTGTCGACACATTGAGAAAACGGGCAGTTATGCATTGACTACTTAAATAGTAATAATTTTCATGAATGTCTTATTACTTGGCTGTTTTAAATTTATAAATTTGTTGGGCCATTTGCAACATATGTCTGTATGTACTCTTTATACTATAAAAAAATAGTTAGTTGGTTAAAGTTTTTGTAATTTATGTGGTGTCATCATGTTGAAATATCTAGTCAATGCTAGGTAAAATCACTAGTTCGAGACACTTTTTCAGAACTGCTCCATTAGGGGTAAAACATTTTCAAATAGCCCTGGTGAAGCATTGGGACATGGAGAAATATTCAATGGTTACAAAAGTTTAAATGGTCCCTTAAAAAAGACAACAAACTAATTTCTATATTACTGTACTCCGCAAAATAATTATTAAATTTTTCTTTAAATTTCATCACTCTCTGGGAAATGCCGGGAAGTTTGCCCGACTATACCTTAGTACTTATTGTTATACTCGTATATGTATGTATGAATGGATATGTGAATCTTTTAATGACTTAAACAAGTCTTTGATGAATAAAATCCCATTGAATTTCTTTACACATGCACTCAATAAGTTTTTATGTTTTTATGTTTGTTTATATCTCAGTCTGTCTAGCGGTTAAAATGAAAGTGCTGTGAAAATAAAATAAAACTCCAAATCCATAAATATACATCTATAGACGGAGAGAAAAACTAAATTTAATAATCTTATTTTCCAACTCATTTTATTTACATTTCAGTGGTCACATAAACCTAATGTTGAACATATACAAACACAAACTGAATATCTGGATTCCCACTTTGTTTCTGTTCATTTTCATGTCCTTCCACACACACTGTTGGACATGTTAACACACTCACACACCAGTCAAATCCCAACAAACATATATTTAAGCGTTTCATATATTATGTTTTTTATATTGATGTCACTATTTTTCATACCTATTGAAAATTGTCAGAAAACCCACCACGTCTTGTTAAGATAGCTATTGATTTCAAATTCTTCAAATTCTAAATTAAAACAATTAATTAAATTATTATTATTAAATTATTCTCAATCTGATATATAATATTTAATCTGCCTGTTTGCTGGGTTCTCGAATCTGCATTCTTGTGTTAGTGCGAGCGCGTGTGTGTGTGTGTGGGAATGTGTACCGTGATTAGTAAAAGTGGTGTCACTGCAAACATGCTGTCAAACATTTTGAGGCTTGCTGTGATAAACTAGTTTTTATTTCCGTTTGCCATCCAATATGAATGGATTATTTTTCCAATTTCGTTTTTATTTTATTTTCCTCTATAAACACGACTGTGTGAACATACATAGCTACAACTTGAACACATAGCTATAGACACATTCATACGCACATATTTACGTTTCCATCAATGGATAAATGTCGGGGGAAAATAGTTAGGTTTAGCAACGTTAGGGACGGACAGCGGTCGAAAATTGTTGTTGGTCAGTTTGTCTTGAAATCATACAAGCAGAAAATATGTAACCTGTCAGCCAACTAGTTACGAAAACAATATCAGGGAATATAGGGTTAATTTTTGTTGATTTTCTCTTTCCACGTAGTTTTTGGGGAAGCACATAAACATACTACAAGTTCAACAAGCACACGTACATTCATTCTTGTAATTTGGATGTGCAATGCAATGTATGTGAATTTAAAGGATACTCAAACTGTAGAAAAATAAGAAATATTAAATATATTCTCTGGTATTGTATGAAGGCGAATGTATAAACCCACATTCAAATGCATAAGCATTTATTCATTCATACATTCATGAATTGCAACAATTGACAATGAATTTATATAGAATTGTTAATAAGGTCTATTTCCGGGAGATGGTTGTTTATATTTGAAATAAGAAATCATATTGTATACAAAGTGTATTTGTAATACACGTAAATGAAAAAAGTTGGGTCGAACATATGCAAACACTCGCCATTAGACAAATCGGAAGTTGATTGGCATAACCTAAACCAAAATGGATTGTGATTGAACAGGAAACGTAAGTTTTTTTTATACTATCCTGGCATTTAATGTCAAATGTTTTAGTATAATATGTATATAAAAATTATGTTTATTATAATGTAAATGAATATTAGTAGTACTTTTTAAATTATTTATTTATAAAATTTCTAATAAACATCGATTATTATTGAAAAGGCTCACAATTGTGTTACTTGAATGGCATTTGGGAATTAATGCGTCTCAGTAAAGTAGAAGATACTAGGGATAACTCGTTTATCGACGTTCATGATTACTGAAACCACAACTATGTTTAATAATGAATGGATTCCCATGATTACAGCATTCGGATTAAATTTATCCGAAGACGCTCGAGATGCTTTTAACAATTGTATATCATATGACGTCAAAGTAATTACTTCTAGATATCGCACTTGCGCTAGAAATCCGTATATTCGTCAAGTGTTATGCACCAATGGAAAGTTCCCTACAGATAATACGTTCATTGCATTCTACCTGATGATATTATAATATTAATGGTCGAATTTAAAGAGTAACCTATCAGTCAATTCCGGTGAAGTGGTAATAATGGGACGGGGAATGCGAAGTTCTCCGCGAAACTAAGCTAAATAATAAGCTCTTGATTACCGACACGATATTTACTTGCAGAATATATTACAAGTTCAACTGAACAGTACCAAACAAAATGACAGAGAACCAAATCATATGTATATCTATACATCTGGTTGTTTGGTATATCGAATTGAAAGTTGCCGAGATTAGTAAATCAATATGCAACAAGTTTGATGTTTAGAGGGTGCTGTAGCTTAATTGGTTAGCGCATTTGATCATTAAGCATGAGTTGGTATTTGTAGTCCGGGTTCGATTCCCAGCCGCTGCCAATCAAACATCAGTTTCTGATAATTATTAGTTTTCTTTCTATCCATCATAACTAATATTTATCACAGCGCGCCCTCCTTCGGTGGTATAGCATTTAAACGCTACCGAAGTAAAATAATTAAATAAAGACTATAAAATTAAGCTTTAATAATAATGCGCCAACTTTACCACCAGACATAATGCGCAAATGCAGAGTTGTGACATAAAACTTTCTTATACTTTCACCACCTTTACTTCTTCAATCTATCCCCTTTCCAAAGAAAGTAACGCAAGTATATATGGGCATATTAATTGCCTGAGTGTTACTTCTCTTCTCTCTTGCTGAAGACCAAAATATGTCTCGCATTAAATAAGGTAATTATTTAACAAAACATAATCAAATGACTCACAGACACAATACAAGTATTAGGAACTCTTCAGGCAGCATTTTTCCCTCAAAGAAGATGAAGATCACGAAAACAGCATGAGGATAATTATCGAACAATCTGCAGAATAATATTAAACTTTTCGATAAATGTGTTGCAGCAAAGCTTATTCAGGGTGCATTATATAATGCTTTCCCTGGCACTGGCCTGAGCATGTTCTTCAGCTGTCACCAGCTGCCGTTCCAGAAGAGAACGAAGGGTTAAGATGTAGAGAAGCCCAATAACTTTAAAGTCTGCAATACGAATATACTCTAACTCGTTCCGAATATACTTATACAGTTTCACCATGCCAGTTAGAACACCTAGAACAATGTCGTTTGCACGAAATTAAATAAACGTACCACAAAGTTCTTCATTTGGAAAATCCTTAGATTTCCAGACTTTGTATACCGATTATACTTTCATCATTTGTAAAGGCCCAACATTCGATTAACCTCTTCTCTTATGCAATCTACAAATTACACAGTCCTTTGAATATGTTCTTTTTTTTTATAAAAATATAAATACCTATTGTAAATTCAAATCCTCTAAGAATCTGTGCATGATTTCTCATAGCCCCCATACAATGCCTATCAAATTGGAATATTAATACAAAATTCGGCAAAAATCGGTGTCATTTATAAAGAAATCGCAAAACGAAATTTTGTTTTGTTCGGTCCATGTTTCATGAACCGGTCCATGACCCCACATAAAGTCCACATCTAAAATTCACTTAAATACGTATAAATCTGGTAGAATAATAGTTACCAGGATAAAATTCGACACAAATAATTCTTATAGATATATAAATTGTTGTACTAAATTTGTTGATGGTCGGTCTATAATTGGTCATAGCTCCCTTATAAGGAGTGTTTTACACAGACAGACGGACCGACAAACGGACATAGCTCAATCGACTTAGAATTCCACAAGGATCAATAATATATATACTTTGTTGGGTCTCAGATGAATATTTTTTAGTGTTACACACGGAATGACAAACGTATAAATATGTACCCTCATTAACCACTTATGGAGGGTGTAATAAATAATATTTATAATAAAAATAAGGTGTACAAAATTCCATGACATTATCTGCATTATATTTGTAGATATTAGCAAAATTTATAACTCGAATCCTACAGACGCGATTTTGCTTATCTTGAATACCAAACATTTTGATGAAACAAAGTTTGATTCAATGTTATTTGCAGCTTTTGTGGGCATCAATGATTAGGAGGAGATTATAAAATTGAAATTGCATGTGTCTAGCTTCAGGTGTTTGGCATGGTCCGGCATCTAGCAATTATTTTAGTGTGATATATGGGAACATTGTCGGATATACAGATAATCTGTATTCGACACACTGATGCAAACTATTTATAGCCAAAAATGTGTGCCGAAAAGCACAAACAAACGTCCTGGAACATTGCTAAATACTTGTGTAAAATGAATTTGTTTATAAAAAACGCTTAAAAACTTTTTAATATAATTGAACAGAAATCTGAAACACATTGGCCAGCTCCTGTTTGTGTCTGCATGGGCATTTGCGTCATTCAAAAAGCTGTGTATCAAGCATTTATTGTGTCGATGTCTGTCGTTTCATATAAATTGTTGTTTTAGACAAAAAAGGTCAGTAGAGGATAAAGTTGATGGTGATTTTATGACAAAATTAAATTTTTTTGACAAACCTTACAACTACAACTTGTAGCGGCAAGGACACAAATATGTACGCATGTATTTTTGTGTTGCTTTGTTTTGTCTAAAAGTTCAAAACTTTCAATTCCTTTTAATATTTAAGACACAAACAACATCGAACACACCAGCACATCTGTGTTTACTGCACGTATCTAAAACAAAACATTGTTGTTAGGATATATGAGTATTTCATGCTTTAAACTCAACTTTTGTACAAAACTTTAAGCGTTCCAAAATTATACATGTTGATTTTTTTATAACAATTCCTCAAAAAAGTCTCTGTAAATTATATATTTTGTTTGTACCCAAACAAATTTTTCCAGACATGAAAATACTACTACATATATAAATAAAGTGTGTCTTTATAACTAATTTAATGGTTCAAGGTTGGAATTTAATATTTTTAAACATAAATTCTAATAAAAATATTTTAGTTGTATTAACTGAATTTTGCGAAGAATCAACTAAATATGTTATAGGCATACGCGCATTCAGTATAAGTAAGTATACATGGTAAAATCGACATATCGGTGGCTAAAATAAAATATTAACAAAAAACATTTTTCCTAAAAATAAAAAAGTAGTTGCTTACAAATAAATTCCCACAAAACGTTTTTTAAATCAATAAAAAGTTGTAAAAATTTATATCAGACTAATTTATTTATGCTACAATACATTTACTGCCTGAGTTGCTGCGAAAATAGATAAAAAATGGGTGCCGATAATATTTTTCATATAAAGGGTGTCCCAACTAGAACGCAATTTTTAAATGACTGATGCAGCAATTAAATTGTTCCTCTGGCTGTATGACATGTGGCGCCGTCTTGTTGAAACCACATGCTCTCCACAATCATTTCTTCAATTCTAGGCAAGAAAAAACTGGTTATCATTTCACGATACCGAACACCATTGACTGTTTGCGCTTGACCTGCCTCATTTTCATAAAAAAGGTCAATGATTCCTCCAGCCCAAAAACCACACCACACAGTGACACGTTGAGGATGCATTTGCTTCTCGTGAATCACTCGAGGATTTCCTCACCCCAAATGTGACAATTCTGCCTATTGACGAAGCCATCAAGATGGAAATGGGCCTCGTCACTGAAGATGATTTTATCGGCAAAATCAGCATTGTCATGTTGTCTCTCCAATACCCAATTAACGAACTCTATTCGCTGTCCATGGTCAGCTGGCTTCAGATCCTGAGTCAATTGAACTTTGTATGCATGAAGATGCAAATCTTTCGTCAAAATTCGCTGCATAGTGCATTTGGAGACACCAATTTGCTGAGCTCGGTGTCGAATTGAGGTGGATGAAGTTTGACATCATCACGTACAGCTGCGACATTTTCGGTCGATCGACCTGGTCGAAGGCGCGTTGTTGTCTTTACATCACTAAACAGACCCAGTGTCGGCAAATTTATCCATTAATCTCTTTACAGTTGACTATTTTGGAGCATTATTGTGACCCCAAATTGATCGCAATTTGCGAACTGTAGCCGCAAAACTTTCACCATTTTGTAAAACAATTTCACAATGAAAATGCGTTGTTCATTCGGGGTGTTTTTTACAATTTCTTAGAATAAACCCAAAAATGCCGTTATGAGGGGGGAGTTAGAGGGTTAATATGTTCTAAAAAAATGTTTGCCATACCATTATCTACAAAAATGCTGAACATACCCTACACCTCAGACGTAAAAAAAACATAGTTTTATATACCGATATGCTGCAAGAACAGGCCAGAGCTGGGAATTTTTAACCGCTTCTTAAATGAAATTCTGATGTGATCTATCAACACGCTGACACACGTATATTTTTTTTTTGGTCTCCTTAACAACAATCAATCGTCGGAACCCCGTAACTTTCGAAAAAGTTTGAAATTGTTCTACAGTGTAATTAATTATACCGGGTAACTGTTGTCATTTATGGAAACTAAAGTAAAATTGTAACTGATCTTCACAGCATTTGCAATCGTACGAAACAAATATTCGATTCGATTTCAATTATCTAATTACGGCATTCGATTGCTTTCGAATCGAACTTTTTTACTCATTGTAAAAGATTTTATTATATTTCTAATAAAGTATAAACATACATATGTTTGCATAAAATATAAACAAAACTTAAAGAAGAAGAAAATTTAAGAAAATGTAAGTGAAAAAGTAAAATTATTGTTGCTTTTATTTAATAAAAATAAAATATTGCAGAAAAAATTAATTCTCAACTATTGTTCATGTATTTATCCTCATCGGAATCGGAAGATGAATGTAATCAAATGCGTGCTAGAAGACAGTTACGAGATAAAAGTGATCCTCTAACCTTATCAGCTAAAGCGTAAATAACAAATTTATTAATTATAAAAAACTTATTGAAAACAAATAAATACACATTATAAAGTTTGTTTGCAAATTTAAACAGCGATTTAGATTGTCCAAGGATGCTTTAATGTATGTTTTCTCACAGCTAGATTTTATGGGTTCAATGTCAACAGCAGTACAAAAGAAAACAATTAGACAATGTAACAAAAAAACTTACCTTGCGCCACTATTTTGAATTTTTAGTTGGTGGGCCAAATGTATTTAAGCGCACTGTTAAGGTTTCCCATAGTCTATTAGCAATGACTATTTTTTACCAAGTTTGGATGCTCCAACATGAATTCAGCCATTACCTTCTTCTGTTTTGCATTTATATTTTTAACACTCTTTCTAAAAATTTTAAATTAAATACTGTCTTTTTCATTAAAATAAAAAAACTTACATTTTTTCACAAATTTAAACAATTTTTGTCTTGCTTACGATAGCTATTTATGTATCGAATAACATTTACACAGATTATACTCGATCGATAGCTCGTTATCGAATGCCATCATTTCAAATTTTGTTCGATATCGGTTGCCGTAATCTCAAAACAAAAATATTCGATCACCTTTACTCGTTATCGAAAGCCGCGATTAGACCCCAGAATACGAAAAGTGAAGTATGAACATATCTAACGTTTATTATTATAAGACTTCAATTGAGTATTGAACACTGCAACTGCCACACGGTGGCGAGTGTGTTTTTTTCGACCTTTTTAATTCATTTTATTTATAATTTATTGAGCTTAAGGTTAGATTTACAAAGTTTTTAAAAGTGTATATATTTTCAATAATTCGCCATTCCATTGTGTAGCATTTACAAGGAAAAATAAGTAAGAAAGTATAGTCGGTCAAGTCCAACTATATAACACCCAGTATACATTATGGGCTTTATGGAAGCTATGACCTATTATGAACCGATCATGAAAAAATGTGTGACATGACTTTTTAACATATAAATATTATTTGTATTAAATTATATCTCGATATAAACCTTTTTAATATATTAATGCATCTTAAAGTGATTTTTAGAAGTGAGTCTTAATGAAGAAACCTATTTTTGTTGCATTTTATTTGTTTGGCTACCAATATTTTTAAGATATTTATGGTTGTTATATGGGAGCTATGACTAATTAAGGACCGATAATAATAAAAATTTGGCCGAATATTTTGTGTATATATGAAATATATTTGTGTTGAATAATATTTGGATATCAACAAATTTAAGAAAGTTATTTTCAGAAGTTCACCTTATATAGGAACTGTGATTAATTATTGGCAAAACTGCATGAAATTTATAGGTGTGCTTAGATTTCATATACAACTTATTTGTGGTGAAATTTGTTTGGATACTTTTATAAATCACACATTTATTACCATGGTCGAGTGGACATTTGTATGGCGGCTAGATAAAATAATGGACCGATTTCATGCATACTCGATCCCAATCGTCCTTGGGCCGAACAAATTTCACATTAAAACATCAGCAAAAATCCAATATACCCCCCACTATGGTAGTGTAGGATTTAAATACGCTTATAACCTTCATTATTTTAAGTTGCTACATAAGTTGTGTTTAACATTTCCGATTGCTTTTCAACAAGCCGTACATTTTGTAAGTTTTAAAAGTAACGCATACAACGACACAAATCTTATCTCTGCTGCTGTTGCCTCTGATTCTGCTGCTAAGAGTTCACAAAAAAAACTAATGCATAGAATAAAGTGTATAAAGTTTGTGTTACCATATATTTGTGGCTGTATATGTGTGTATCGGTGTGTTGTTATAAGTATGTATGTGTGTAATTTCTTTGTGTGTTGGTAGGAAAAACTTTACTAACCATTATCCTCTGGTATTGAGAGAAGGAGAGAATAGTTGTTGCTTAACTGTTAAAAACTAACTGTTCATGAATGAGTAGTTTATCATCATCGTCATCTTTGGGAATAGAGTCTGTAACGTCATTATTATCATCTTCATTGTCGACTTTGGTTGGTGGTCGTTGTTGTTAGCAACCATAAGATACAAATTGAGTTTTTCTCTTTTTATAAAAACATGATTTTCTATTTTTTTCATACAAATATAAAATTAATTACATTACTTTACAAAAAAAAACCGTAAAGTAAATACACTTTGCAAAAGCTCATTCGTGTACAGTAAAAGTCTATTGAAAGGGAACTTATAGAATTTGTATAATATTATAATAATAAGCACTATTTTCTTCTTAAATTACAGAAGTTCGATAGGGAAATTATAACAAAATGTTCTAGATTTATATTTCTTTTTCTATGTTTAATGCTATAACCCCAAATAGGAAATTAATTAAATACCATTGTTTTTTATCAACACATCTATCTATTGTCTATTACTGAATCGATTTTACTTTATTAAAGAGAACTATTAATAGTTCTTTTAGAATAATTGCTAATGTAAATTAAAGTTATTGCTCAAATTGTTTAACGCATTATCCTGAAAGTAATTTGAAAACTAAACTATTGAAACTTCTATATAAAAAGAGATCAACGATTAAAAGGAAAAGTAAGTTCTTTCAATAAAATTTGTAAATTTTAACCCATCAGGCTATACTAATAATTTGTATTTGTAAAATTAAAAAACGCACTGAAATTGACAAAAGCACATCGCGCACCAACTAAGGAATTGTTTGCACAAAAAATTTTAAAAAGCACGAAAAATGGTGCGAAACACTCCAAGTTGACAACGCTGATAATATCGCCCAAAAAATATGTACATATATTAAAAATATTAGGTTGTGTTTAAATTTCTAGCATATTAAAGAACCACATTAATTCTGTTTACTAAAAACTCAATTTTAATAATGAACAAAGTAAAAAAACTGATGGAAAATTCCATCTTAAATTAATATCCTCTTTTGTACAAATTTCTATCACAAATGTTAACATGCTGTTTTAAGTTCATTTTTATTGTTAAAATTTAAATTAAGTTCTGCATAATTTATGATTTGTCTCCATCAGTCGAATTTTAAAGGGGTTAATTTAATGTTTGCTCACACTCGCAAACATATTTCTAAGTAGAATTTGTGTTTGTAAAAGAAAAGTGTAATAAAAATGTAAAACGTTTTTCCTTTATTTTAACGTTTTTGTAACTACAATAATTTGCTCCTCCTTCACCTGTTTTAATAAATCTTTTACATACATTATTCATGGTCATTGAAATTGTAAATTTTTTTTATTAAAGCGGACGAGTCATAAACTCTGTCAAAAAATTAATTATGAATTGTAGGCATATTCATTGAAATAATTTGTTTGTCAAATTTCAGAGAGTATAATTTACTAACACATATACTAATACAATACATATTTATTTGATCTTGATAAGAATTTCCGAGAACAAACAACTTGTGTCAAATAAATCCTTTTTTCATATACCTCCCTCCTTTAGTGCAAACCTTTTAAATCAATCAAAAAAAATCGGCTTAGATAGAATCTCAAGTTTAATTTACAAATATTAAAATAACACAATTTGCTTAACTCCTTCACATTATGCTAAACATTATGATTTCTAAATTTGGCGGTAAAGAATTCTAGGTAAACCTTCATGTAAATCATTGAAGATGTTCATTTAAACCTGGTCAATTTCAAAATATATATTCTCCAGATTGAAAATTTTACAAATCTGACTTCAGATACAGAATCGTTATCAAATTCGATTTGTTATGTTACTGGATGTAAATCGATTATTATTTATATAAGTAAATATAAATGTGAGCCATATTAGATCAATATTAAATTTTTGAACCTTTACATAATTAAGACGGAAGGGAGAGTGGAATGAAAGAATACCTTAAAAATATTTTCAAATGTCAATATTATGGTTTGAGTTGTGTGTCAGTTGACGACTAAAGGAGCAATCTTAATTCAATCAAAAACATATTTACATCTACATATAGATTTACAAGTGATAACAATTCAATTATTATACACATTCATACAGACATACATATTATGTATGTGTGGATAGGTACATACGTACATGCATACATCTGAATATCAATATATATATATTATATTATATATATTATATATTGTATATTATTTAATTTAATTAACAAGTTTCGTTAATGCTGACCAACATGTTTGTGAGTACGATTGTGTTATTGGCCATTCAATTAAAGTCTTTGGCAGTTAAAACAATGTTGCAAAACAGAAACTGTTTACATTTCTGCTACAGATATTTTTTATTACCGCTACGAGCATCAACAGAATCTGTTCATTATTTTACCACAGACATATTCGTTGCAACCACGTACTATGCACATCATGTAGTTGTTTTATTTTTCAAGTTTGAACTCATTTAAAGCTAACGTGACCAAATTAGGGTTCTATATATCGACTCTCGAAGTACGATTTTCTTAGAAAAAGTAAAAATGGCTTTTTAGTCCCAAAAAAAGTCAAGCCGTTGAAAAAAAAACATAAAATCAATAATTAAGAATGATTAAGATTCGGCACAGAATATAATCGATCTTACTCGTTCCGCCATCTGGGCGATCCTGTTGGTCATAACTTCTATTAGATGAAGGTTTCATATACTCAGTGCAGAATTTTCCCAACTGGGTTATCTTAATTGCAACTATTTTACAATGTTTTAATATTGTTTTCAACGATTTAAACGAGATTATAATCAGTCACAATTACTGAAACGTCTGGGATACGTCTTCTAAAGTATCCAACAAAGCACAGGAAATTTTCCAATGGCTTTGTATTTCGCGGCACAGGATAGTCTTCTTAAGTTAGTAGCTCTTGATATTTCATAGCAAGAGCAGTTGAAATTGGTTAAAATCTGTATATTACTTCTTCTAGCCCCGTATAAATGTTGTCCCGAAATAAGAATTTATCGGTAATCAATGTTTGATTAATACGTGTATCCAAACAAATTTCCCCACATATAAGTTATATATAAAACCTAATCACACTTAAAAGAAATCTCTTAAAAAATTGTTTTCTCCAAATAAAATTATGTTAACTATTTTATGATGATGGGTCCATAAGTAGCCATAGCTCCCATATAAAGCAATCTTCCGAAAATCAGTTTAACGACCATAAATCTCTAGAAAATAAATTTCAACACAAATAAATTTCATAACAACAGAAGTTATTTCATTTAATTTTATAGCGATCGGCCCATAAAAATATCATAGCTCCCATATAATATATAGTATATTTTGGTTCTACGACTTAAATTTCGATGTGTTACAAACGGAATGACTGAATCACTGTGAACTTTCCGACAGTACCCTCTACAAATATATAAAAGAAATTACATGTAATTCTAAAAAAAATTTAGTTATGTAGAAGAAAAATATTGACATATTTTAAAATCAATCAAAACTTTAGCTCGGAAGAAAGTAAAAATGAGAAATGAGGAATTTTTTAACAAGAACTTTGTTTTTCAATACGAAATACAATGAATTTTAATGAAAATCATTGAAATTTATGTACATATGTATGTACATACTCGTATATTGTTTTGAAAATAAAAGAAAAATTACCGATGTTGATTCTTTTGTCAATATTTTTAATAAAATTTTTGCAAAATTTCGTCAATCACGTCACGGATTTGAAACGATTCGATTTGCTGTATATATACTCTATCATTAACATAGTCCCTCAAAAAGTAATCCGGATGAATTGAGTCGTGAGATTAGCCTAGAAATTAGGCTGTCTTGCAATAAATTTAATGTATTGGTGACTGTGTGACATGTGGCACCGTCCTGTTGAAGCCACATGCCAGTGATATCAATATCATCAATACCATAGTAGTCTATAATAGCAACTTTTGTTGTTAATGTCTCTCGATAGAGTCATCAATTCACCGCAATAGCATTTCCAGCTGTATTTTCAAACAAAAAATGGTAAAGGTGGATTCACCCATTCGTTCTGAACAAAATATTTGTTCGGACAAAGTTTTTTCATATGAAGTGAGAGAGAGAAAATGTTTTTTACGCACAACTCTCAGCTTTTTGTCTGGACAAAAATGAACTGCATTGCCAATAGGTTACATTTTTTCATACAAATAATAATGCCTTATGTATTTCCATGGCCATCAGGAAATGTAACTTTCTTTTTGCATTCATTTTGAATACACAATATTTTAAAATATGTAAATACATATTTGTTTTTTGACACTTAAAAGCCAAATCAAAATAAATCAATGGCCGCAGTATTACTACCACTTGTAAAACTAATAGATTTTGTTTACATATTATGGAAGCTTTGATTTTCCAGAAAAATCGTTCGAATCATGCTGCAAGAAATTCTCAGTAAAAAAATTTTCTCCGGACAAAATTTTTGTTTGGAACAAATGGGTGAATCCACCTTAAGTGATGCTATTAAAGGTAGCTTTAGACTATGCGATTTTAATTATTTGAAAAATTCAATTAATTTTAAGTGTTTTATTAAATTATTCAAACAACTCATTCAAACAATCGAATTTAATAATTTAGATGCCTTTTACAGTGCATTTATGTCACGAAATTTGAAAATGTTAATTTTGTTTTTGTTAAATTTCTCTACTCATATCTAAAAAAATATTATCCGTAACCAAATTATACTCACCTTAATAAGCTATAAATAAATTATGTTTTGTATTACTTTTGAATTCAAATTGTGTTTTTTTTTTAATATTTGATTCCATTAAATTGTTCCGCATATATCTCAACAAATTTATCGAAATTTTTTGCTAAATGTTTAACTTGATTACCTATTTTTGAAATATTGATCACACCCCAAAACCACTGCAATTAGATTTTCATTTTAACTTGCCTTTCTTTGTTCATTGGTGTTTTTTAAACCTTAGAACTATTAGTTTGTTTTTTTTTTTTTATTATTCTTCGAGTTAATAAAACTTATTTAAAGTTGTTCATCTGCATCTGATAAGTTTTAACCCCAACAAATCAATTTCAATCAACTGAAACTCTTAAATAATAAACATTTTTTCCTATTTGCTATTTTCTTTATCGATTGACAATATTTATGGAGTAAATATTATATATTTATAAAATATGCTTCAATTTATTCGAGGGTTAATGTGTGTGAGTGCTTTTATTCAATTTGAAGAGCTTTTAGTTTTACTAAGAATTATGAACATTATTATTTAATTTTTCTATTGAATCAGCTAAAACTAAAATTGGTTTATATATGTACATAAAATATATATATGTATTACTAACATCTATAGATGCTGGCATATGACTTCAATGGGGGGAGGTTTTACTTGTTTCGAATTTTGAGGAGTCCAAGTTGGTTTAGTGTAACATTTCATTAGTGTAACCGTGCCCCATCGGAATCGTAATCTAAACATATCCTCTAGACAGAAGTACATCCAGTAGGCAGTTGCTTTAAAAGGAATCCGGTATTCTACACCATTTTTAATTGTATTGAAAAAAAATCTAATTATATTTTAGAAAATTCCAATTTTATTGTTGCTGATAATCGTTACAATTCTATCGCAATTCAAATGTAAACAACACTTATAATTCTATGTTTTTTAATATCTGTCAAATTATTACTGTACAAGCTTTTTCTGTATCTATTTTTTTTATAAACTAACAGTCTTTGAACAACCATCTTTTTTTGAATATTACCTGAATAAACTTATAATCCTGAATTTGAAGACACGGTGTTTTAATTATATTGATATATGCCGGAGTCTTAGTTATATTCCGTAAAATTTTTAGTAAAATCGGTCCAGCAGTCTGGCCTTCCCGGCAGGCGTTGTCTTGCAAGAGATGGGGCGTGAAAGGGGGCGTAAAGTATTAATCTTAATTTTTCCCTACCTAGAGTAATATGTGTATTCGATTTGAGGTAAATATGTTAAAATCCGACTAGAATCAATTACACATTTAAAAAAAGTAGGAGTGGTCGAAAGAAATAAGAGTCTTTGGCACATAAAATTTTTATTTTTACCTCTCCTTCAGTGTATACAAATTGTTTAAAGTAAATCTGTAAAAAACCATGCAGAAGAAATTAATCAATGTAAAAAAGTGGGCGTTAGAGTAGGCGTGGTCGTACCAACTGAGAAACCTTCGCGGACACATACACAACAACTTTGCCGAAGATCATCACATGATCAAATGCATAGTTTACGATTCTATAAAGAACATACATACAAACATTAATATTTTGTGATGGGGCGTGAAAGTGGGCGTGGCACATGAAATTTTTATTTTTACCTCGCCTTCGGTAAGATGTGGATACAATTTGTACGAAGTTAGTGTGTGAAACCCCATGCAGAAGCAATTAATCAATTAAAAAAGTGGGCGTTAGGGTAGGCGTGGTCGTACCAACTCAGAAACCTTCCCGGTCTCATGCACAACAACTTTGCCGAAGATCATCACATGATATCGTTAGTTTAAAAAGTGAAGTAAGCAATTTAAAAACTCAGCTACAACGTCAGGAAAATTCCATCATTGCATCAGATCTACGTATTAATGGGATACCATACCGAGAGAAAGAAGATTTACCTGGAATTTTTCAAACTATATGTGGGACCTTAAGCATTTCTACTCCAGCGGTTAAATCCATATACCGCTTACGGAATTACAATAATAAAGATAATGGCTTTTCTCCTCATGCTGTAATAATGGTGAAGTTGTTTTCTCCATATGACAAAAACTATATACTAAAATCAATTGCCAATTTTCGTAAAGCTTTTAAAATGCCTTTGATGCTAAGTCATATAGGTGAAGATTCTGATCGACCGTTTTATATAAATGAAAATCTGACTTCTACAAACTTCAAAATTCTGCAATCTACGGTAAAATTAAAAAAAGCTAAAAAACTTACGTCAGCTTTTACAATGCGAGGACTGGTATATATAAAATTCCAATCAACTGAAGACCCTGTCCGAATCGAAAGTATGGAGGAACTCATTAAATTTGTTCCTGATTTTCCCTTTCCAGAGCAACCTGCTGCTTTTTAAAAAACTATTCGTAATTTTGATAAATATATATATTTTCTTTTTGTTCTTTTATTTGAACTACGTATTGTTACTTTTTTGTTTTTGTAATATCTTTAATTTATTTTGTTTCACAAAATCGAATCTTAAATGTGATCTAATATACTTTTTTATTGCAAGCGTTGCTCCTATAAAATTTACTTTAAATCTTGTTTTCTTTCATGGATAGTGTAGCTTCCAGTTCCAATGGCGTGACCTTCAATATGATACGTTTACTTTGTAAACAAAGATGTGGCGTGAAAATATGTCATTTAAATGCTCAGAGTTTGAAAAACAAAATTGATGAGTTTCGTTATATTTTTGAAAACTCTGGTGTAGATATCATATGCGTATCTGAGACATGGTTCAATGAATATGTTCCGGACAGCATTGTTGAATTGCATAATTTCCGCTTATACCGTTGTGATCGAAAAACTCTTTGTGGTGGTGTAGCAATTTATGTTAGAAAAGGAATTACATGTAAAATGCTGTGTAATTCTAACCTTGATCATGATCAAAATTTAAACAATAATATTAGCAAAAAAAATCGAGTACCTATTTATCGAGGTTGTATCATGTGGTAGGAAGCTATTAGTGGGGTCTGTATATAGACCACATCATCGAATTAACACTAGTGATTTCTTAACAGTGCTTGAAAGTTTAAACGTTAAGTATGAAGACATTATAGTATGTGGTGATTTTAACTCCAACATTCTTGTTGAAAACCATCTTACTGATGATATGAAAACCATTGGCTTGCATCCAATCAATACTATAACCCCGACACATTATACATCCACAACCAATACGCTGTTGGATATATTTTTCGTCAGTAATAAACAAAAAGTTATGCTTTATGACCAACTTACCACGCCATGTTTTTCCAAGCATGATTTGTTATTTTGTGTTTTTGATTTTAGTTTGTATCATGTATCGGATAACAAAACCTTCTATGATTTTAACCGCATTAACCATAGTATTTTGTACACTGAGCTCTTACAAGTTAACTGGAATTCCATATACTATATGCCTTCTGTTAATGATCAGCTTAATTTCTTAGAAGATTCTCTGTCCCATGTATTCAGAAAATCAGTTCCTCTTACAGTCTTTAAACAAAGTGCTAAGAAAAAACCTTGGTTTAATGATGAAATTAAAGCAGCTATTGCTTACAGAGATTTTGTTTATAACCGTTGGAAACTCTTCAAGATTACTGTGTTTCATACTGAATACTGTACGGCTCGAAGAGAAGTAAATAGAATGATAAAGAGTGCAAAATCAACTTACTATTCTAACCGTTTTACATCTGCTGTTGGCTCAAACAAAACTTGGAAAGCTATTCGAGAAATTGGTATTGGTAAACCATCACCTGGAAACAGTACGGTGATTGATGTAGACAGTGTTAATGAAAGCTTTGTCAACATCCCTAATGTACCTGCTGACGTCAGTTTTTACGAGCAAAATCATATATCAAGTCAGCAAAATCGGATATTCTTTTTTCACTGTGTAAGCGAAATTGAAGTACAAATGAGCTGTCAGTACATAAAATCGAATGCAGTCGGCTTTGATGACATAAGTCCTAAGTTCTTTAAAACTATTATTCCTCAAATGCTGCCATATATCACACACATTTTCAATAATATAATTACAAAAAGCGACTACCCACGAAATTGGAAACATGCTAAGATCATACCTACTCCAAAATCGAACAATGAGTATCGTCCTATCGCTATTCTACCGTACTTATCAAAAGTTTTTGAGCGAATACTTCATCAACAAATAAATAAATACATAAATGACAATAACTTGCTGACAAATAGACAATCTGGATTTCGAGCTAAACACAGTTGTACAACAGCTTTAATTGATGTATCTGAAGGTATACGAGAAAGCATTGATGCTGGTGACATATCATTTCTTATTCTACTGGACCATTCCAAAGCGTTCGATACGGTCGATCATAAAGTTCTCTGTTGGAAATTGGACAAAATGTTTAGTTTCTCATCTTCATCCATCCGTCTGGTTGCTTCGTATCTGTCTGGCCGTAGTCAATCTGTTATTGCAAACAATAAAACATCAAGATCGTTACCAGTTCTTAGGGGCGTGCCACAGGGATCGATACTTGGGCCACTACTATTCTCAATTTATATAAATGATCTAGATAAACAATTGTTACACTGTAATGTTTACTTATATGCTGATGATATACAACTCTATAGTAGTAGTTCCTTGCTAAATATAAATGATTGTGTTGAGCAAATAAATCTTGATTTACAGCGTGTTCACACATGGGCAAATGCAAATGGTTTGTGTATTAACCCCTCGAAGTCCAAATGCTTGATAATAAGAAAAAAACACAGAAACTGTCGCTTGAACCTATTATATTGTTGAACAACCAACGAATTGAAATTGTACAAAAAGCTAAAAATCTTGGCATTCTTTTTAACAACACTCTCACATGGTCTGATCATGTAACTGCTGCTGGGAAAACATATTCAATGCTGCGAGCGCTATGGAACACCCAACAAATCACACCGCTTAATATTCGAATATTACTTGCAAAAACGTACATCATGCCAATTTTACTATATGGATGCGAATTGTTTGCAAGTTGTGACTCAACAAGCCAGGGAAAACTTGAGAAAACTTTCAATGCTGTATTGAGATATGTTTTTAATTTAAGAAAGTATGATCATATTTCCCAATTTAAAAATAAGCTTTATGGTGTTTCTCTGAGTAACCTGTTGAAAATTAAAACCCTAATGCTATTACACAAAATAATATTTAAACATGAACCAGTGTATCTTTTTGACAGGATATCCTTTATGCGTTCAATAAGATCTTATGATATAATTCATACTAGATATAGAAGTCAGGTTTCTGAGCGTCATTTTTACGTCAATTCAATCCGCCTTTGGAACTCGCTACTACCTGCCAATAAATCCATCAGCAACGCCTTGCTTTTTGAGAAAGAGTTATATAAATTATTTACCCCAAATTAATACTGTATCCTTCTTATTATATTCGTATTTAACTAATTTAAGCTTATTTTTTATTTCTAGTAATTAATTAATTATTCTTCATAATAATATTGTTTTTTTTCTTACTCAATTATGTACTTACAATACAAAAACCAAATACTATAATTATAAGACGTGTGTCTTGTTGTATTGGAATCGAATGAATAAATAAATAAATAAATAAATAAATGATCAGATGCATAGTTTAAGAGTCTATAAAGGACAAACATTCATTTTTATATACAGTACAATTTCGATATTTCGGACACCTGCTAATCCGGACAGCGGGGTAATCCGGACACTTAATTTTTTACCATAATAGACTCTATAATCCGGACATCATCATTTTTGTCTCCCTCAATAATTCGGACAACATTTATTCAACTGAGTAACATTAGTTTTATTTTTGAAAAATTTTTAACATTAGTTTAAAAAGGTATCTCAAAGAGAATAATTTATCTACAGAGCACTTTTGCTGGTAGACAACGCATCCAAAGTCACTAGCAGATCTGAACAATTATGTTTTTTTCCACCTAACTGCACAGCACTGATGCAGCCACTAGATCAAAATGCTATTCGAATTTTAAAAATAAACTATTTTAAAAGCTTTTTGTCCGGAAAATTTAATGAACGCTCTTAAGACCTTTTCATTGAAAGACGTCGTCTTTTTGATTTGCAATGATTGGGATAAATCTGATGAAAATATTCTCAAAAAATGTTTCAATAAAATTATTTATGATGAAGAATGGGTCTCAGAGGATGAAGTTCCTCTAACAAGACTAAAACGCAGCGATAACGCCGAAGTAATTGATTTACTTCTTGATCTGGCACCTGATATTCGTATAAAATATTGCGAAGAGCAGGAGCTTCCAGCTGGGGATATTTTAAAACTTATAAGTCTCAGAAATATTCCATATAAAAAGAAAAATGAATCCAAACTTCACCAGATGAAAATCTCCAACTTTTTTCGCAACATGTGATATAGATACATACGAGTATGAAAGAATTGTAGAGATGCCATTTTGTAAAGATTTCATTTTGATATAAATTTATTTTAATAAATAAAGGTTTTATTATGTTTTCAAAAGGTTTCTTAAATTATTTCTCTTGTCTCGTTATAGTTTTTAATTGTCCGGATTATCGAGATTATACTGCATATAGATTAATATTAATTTTGTATATGAGCTAAATATTCACTTTGTATGGGAGCTGCCATGCCCACTGGTATGATCCCGCCCAATTTTCCCATGACTATTCATAATATAATCAACGTGCACAAATTTCTAAGTTCATTTATAGAACTGTAGATATATGATATTAAATATTTACTCTGTATGAAAGCTGACACTCCCACTAGTCCGATCACGCCCATTTTTACCACAACTATTCACATTAACAAATAATCAACGTGCACAAATTTCTAAGACTCTGGCTATTATAGAACTGTAGATATATGATATTAAATATTTACTTTGTATGGGAGCTGCTACTCCCACTGGTCCGATCCCGCCCATTTTTTCCTGATTATTCAAATCAGTAACATAGGGTAATTAGTAATATTTTCTACTTGCTATAAATTGTTTTAATATTTTGTTTTGTTAAAGTTTTGATATCCTTTTATTCCTATGACAAATAATTTATGAAATTTATAAAATTATTAAAAATTTTATCCTGAAGAAGCTACTAAAAGAATAGCGAAATATTGAAATAAAAATTTAAATATTTTCTGCCGTATTTATAAAAAATAAAGTAGGCTTGAAGTGTGCTTTTAGACAAAATTTTCGTACAAAATTTTCTTAAAGTACATTTGATGTCTACTTTATTTTTTTATAAATACGGCAGTTTATGTTTGTCTATTTATACAGCAATTTACATAGGCTTTTCAGGTTTTTTACGTGTAGAAACTTCATTCAAAACATTGAACATGTTGGCAAAAGATTTATTTGCCACTACAGTATTAGATGAAATCAGTGCCATTGCGATATTGCCAGCAGATGATATTTTGCTATCCTTAGATTCTTGAAGAGGGACAGTTCCTGTAATTGGATGTATGACCATTCTTATTACAGTTCACAGAATGATAAAACATTATTTTTTGGGGCAAGACAAAATTTGCCAGGTGTGTGTTTTTCATCACATAACACTCAAGAAAATGGAGGGCTACAATTGCTTGAATAATGACCCCATAAAATAAAATCATAACAATAAAATGCAAACTTGTTGTTATATAAAAAAAAATTAATTGTAAAACAATACATAGTTTTCAATGCATCTTACTTCTGTTACACTAAATTAATAAATTAAGTACATAATAACTTAATTATTTTCCCAATATTTGACATTTCTTAACTACAGTAAATTTGATATAACAAATAAAAAACAATTTTTGAATTTAACTTTAAATTGATTTTATTTTTAACTGGCCGAATTTGTAACGAACAATAGAGCCAAGTTTAGTTGCAAGTATCTGCGTGGAATGTCAATGTCAATCACAAAAATGACATTTTGTTACCAAGGCAAAATTTTCAAGGAAGCAAGGTAGTAATCTAAAAAAAAGAAATTATCTTCCTTTTCGTTTTGAATGGCCTGACATTGACAACATAGTTGCAATAATTAAACTTGCTTTAAGGTAACTAAGTTGAAAAGAACACATAATTGTTGCTAATGCTATTTTCTTGAATTCTTGAATCCAATTTTCTTATTTTTATTCCTCCAGAAAATTTCACTGCAATCTTGGATACAATTCACATTAATGACGTCTTCCGGGATAGGAAAACATAAATTGTACAACGGATTCCCCTGGATTGGGCTAAGCCTGGTTGTAGTCAACATTTTTTTATGTATCTGCCCATTCCGGGAGATCTAACTACAAATATATTTGCTGGTATATTAAAATATTAAATTGTATCTTGTTCCAAATACTTTAAATTCAAGAAATGGTGCTGGAATTTGATTGTTTATAACTTTATTACATGATTTTAAAGAAGAATAAGATCTGGAAAAGTATGAAATTAAACTAGACGAGAAAAAAAATTAATATTTTGAATTTAGAACAGCACAGAATTCAACGAAATTGGAACATAAGAATATTCTATAAAAGTAAAAAATAATTTAAGAAAACAAAATTAAATGTAAAAATTTGTAGTATTGATAAGGTAATTTGTCAATATTCGCAATAATACATTTTAATAAGTGTTTAGTGCAGTGTTGCCGGCAGCGCAATTAATTTTACACAGTGATGAAGCCCTCAAAATTACACAAAATTCGAAAAATTGGATTTTTATTTTAACATAAAGATTAAACAAACTTAACAAAACTTCTAAAAATTGTATGAACTTTCAAAAAATAAACTTTGACTGATAACCACTAGAGGGTAAATAACAAACAAATTTAAGTATTTTTTGTGTTGCATAAATTTTGGGACTGATCTTCCGAATTCAAAGTCGCATATTTTAATCTGAATTTTGTTTTTTTCCGTAGCTATTATTTTTGAGATATATCGTTATATTAAAAATAAGGGCACTTGTATGATGTACAAACCTATATGAGCAAAATTTATGAATGAAACAAAAAAATCCTATACCAAAATTATCTTTAAAAGACCCCATTAGCAGAAAAATTTAGTCAGTATATATCACCGTTCCAAAGTTACAAGGGAATAATGAAAAAATTTGGACCAAATGGCCCTAACCTAACAGCAGGGTTAAATCATGAAAATGTTGTTCCTTTATCTGCCTAGTAGATTCAGAAAAATTCAAAATTTTATTAAAAATATTAATGTTTCGGTCTTAAAAATGCGTAAAAGTACAAAATGTATTGAGAGAACAGTAAAATATTTGAAGCTTTTCATTTTTTTTGTGCCTACAAATGTTGCATGGAATTTTGTAACCTTAAAAATAAAAATTAATTGCAAAAATTTTAAATTTCAAACATTTTCGGTTGTATATTAAAAACGATTTTATCAATTGAACTGTTTTACTAAATTTTGAACGAAATCAAAAGATAGTGACTATTTTTATTAACTATTTGATAGGATGCATGATAATGAATATAAGGATATCTGTTGTTTTTGTATTTTTATGATTTTTTAAAAGGCACATATGTAATAAAATTTTTAGTTTTTGGAATAATTAGTATTTTTAGTTGAACTGTTAATATTTAATTTTGATATTTCTTTTAGTTAGGCTTTGAGTTCATTAAATTTAATTTTCATTAAATTATTTTTACTGAAGAAGGAATTGTTTTACAACTTGAAAAATTTTAACCCAGGTTCGAATCCCAGTCAAGAAAAATTATCAAAAATAAAATTTTTCAAGTTGTAAAACAACTCCTTCTTCAGTAAAAATAATTTAATGAAAATTAAATTTAATGAACTCAAAGCCTAACTAAAAGAAATATCATTTTTAGTTTTTTTTTTTTAAATATTTTTACTATATCTCTAAAACATTAGGCAGATTTAGTTAGACAATGTTTCAATGAATTAAACATAATTTTCTTGGCGAACTTGTATGTCGTACAAGTTGTAGCATATACAAAACTGTTTTATATTTTGCATATGGGTCAAATGTTAAGCTAAGTATAGACGATATGTTGAATCAGCATATTTATGCTGAAAAATTTGTGACAAGTGCTTACATGTCGTGTAAACGCAAAATTTTTTTAGCATACGTATGTTTAACAACATTTGCTAACAGTTTGTTAACAATATCAACAAACGTATGTTGGTAATTTTAGCATATCGTGTAAACAGCATATTATTAGTGTTTGATAAATTTCCTGCGTATGTTGACAGATATGTTATTTGTTGAAAAGCGTATGCAAGCTTTTCAGCATATGGCAAATTCATATGCGATCAGAGTTGTATTTTCTAATAAAGCTGATAAAAAAACAACAATGTCGGCTTCATTGATTTAAATCACAAATTATAATCTAAACTTTAGATTCTAAATGACAGACGTTTAACATTTTTTAATTGTTTGTATAGTTTATACAATTTATTATATTCACATATAACAACAAAATAATTAAACACAAATATTAATTTAAATGGCAGAAAACTGCGTTTGTTTACATTAGCAAAAACATATGTTTTTGCTAATAGTGTGGCACCTATGACATACTTTGTTGCGATTTTTTTTTTGAGTGTGATAAAAATCGGTAAAATTTTCCAGGGAATGAATCGTACGATTGTGTAGGATAGTGTATCACGACCTTTAAGCCCAGCCGCCGATAGTTTTTTTTATGTAAATAATGGCCGGCGGCATTGTTCAAATTAATCGACACAGGTCTCTGGAAATAAACTATAACCCACTTATTCAAAAACGATTATTAAATTTAACAAACGTTTATTAAGACATATTTGCACATAAAAATTTGTTTAATAAACGTTTGTTAAATTTAATAATCGTTTATGAATAAGGGGGTAAATTATTATAAATGTTTTACATGTTTTCGTGCATTATTTGCATATTTAGTATAGAATTTACTTCGATTTTTTGTATAAATATTTTATTATTTATATTATTGCTGTTTTTTACAATAAAATATGCTCTATTTCTTTATACCAATTCCTTGTATAATTTTACACAATAACCTTCTTCCTCTCGTCGTTCTACCCATTTCTTTTCCCAAACTCTGCGTCTTATTGCTTTTAATTCCACTTCATCGTCATCCAAAATCAGCACTGTACAAGCAATAGCTAGACCAATTTCCTCCCACGTCATCATTTATGTTTTTTTTCTATTGATATTTTTATTATTAAATTTTATTTCAAAAAAAATTACACATAAATTACAGAAGTTGAATAATAATTAAAAAATGTTGTCAAACTGACTAATTTCACAAACAAATGTTTATACGACTCAGCATATGTAGCACCACATAAAATTCAACATATCGTATAAACACAAAAATCGTATGCTAACTCATATGTTGACATTTCATTTGCTGACATATGCTGACATCAAAAAATTTGCTACTTTCAACATATCGTGTAAACGTCTAACATATGACATAGGAATTTGCTGCTAATTTTAATCATATGGCTGTCAGCATATATATGCTGATTCAACATATCGTCTAAACTTACCTTTATAAAGTCTCTTAAACTATCCAGCACGCTACTTTTTTTTTCTTCCGGCTCATAACTCGTCGGCAATCGGGGGGATTCGGGGCTATTAAAGAAGTTTTATGTTGACGTGCACAGAATATTATTTTATTTTGTGCGTGCTTAAAAAAAATTAGAAGAAAAAATGCTCTCCCAAGACAAGCTGAGAAAGACGAAGACTTGACAAAACAAAATCGGAAACAGACATTTAAATTATTGAACATACTGTAAGATGGTAAAACAGTATTCCCTCCCAACCATGATCATACTAAAAACAGGCATGACATACAAAAAAAAGAAAAGTATGATCCCAAAAAAAATTAATTACCCTGAACGATTAGTTACCAGGACCCAGAAAACGAAGAAATGCATTTTAAATCTATACATACATATTTATTAATAAAAATTCCTTAAACATATACGCCTATGTTCTATATTCCACTACGAAGTGAAACTAAATCGTTTTTAATTCCACATGGATATATTCACGGCGTTCTAGAAAACGAGGTGAAACTTTTAACTACGATGAACGAAACTACAAGTGATATTTTACTTTTCAAATCATTTTCACAAAATTTAGAACACAAAATTAAGAAAAATTTCACTTTCACTTCATTTTACAAATGTAGAACCCAGGTGATTGTTTAAATAAAAAAATAGAATTCATTCAACTCATTTTAAAATATAAATTAAAAGTAGAAAAAACAAATGTTCAAAAATGCAATTCATAGATAAAAAAATTAATTTTTAATTCAATCAGGAATCGAACTCAGGTTCAAACAAGAGAAAAAAAATAAAAAAAAATGTTTGTGCTTCAAACCTACTTTATTTTTCATGAATACGGCAGTAAATTTTTAACGTATTTTAAAATGTGTTAAAAAGTACAGCATACTTTAGGGCTTATTTATTCATTTAATTTCTATTAATTTCTACATTAACAAAATCCTAAACGTATGCCATCTTTTAACACTAAATTAAATGAACATTTATTCTATTAAAATATATTAGCCTGTTGAATAAGTTACAAAATATGTATGTATCTTGTATTTCTATCTGCTTGTATTTCGACCATAACTTCCTTAAAGAAATTTTTGCTTTTATACCCTGACATCAATTGTTGACATTTTTTTTTTTTTTTTTTTTTTTTTTTTTTTATACATTTAATTTATTTATTGAATCTTCAGAAATGAAATGACAATAAGTTTTCGAATCTTAATACTAAAAGAAAATAATAAGTCCAGCCAGTGCTAGACCAAATATAATGATACTACAAAAAATGTATATCCACTGATCCAGTCATCTGTTTTGCGCTTGAGTTAAAGCAAGGGTATCCCTCCTTCTCAACCGAACATGGCCAGTAAAGTTAAGGATGTCTCGTGCAAGTGGGTTTGGATGGTGTTCAAGTTTGCTGACATATTTTGAGGCGTGTTTTGTAAATTCGACTTTCACCAAAGGAATGCCTAGATCTTTGTGGATTCGAGAATTTTTAACATACCATGGAGCTGCAGTAATTGTACGTAGAATCTTATTTTGACCCCTTTGAATTTTTTCAATGTTGGATGCTGAGGCAGTACCCCATAATTGAATTCCATAACACCAGATTGGCTTTAGAATTGCATTGTACAACAAAAGTTTGCAATCCAACTTGTTGACATCAATTATTAATTGTAGACCATTATCCTTATGAAGCTTAAATGCAATCAGAAAAATATTTATTAGGAAAGTACTATTTCGATAGTCAAGGATTACTATATTAAACACTTAAGCTTTTAAGTATAGATTTATTTAAGGGATTAAAGAATCCTATTACATAGGATTGGAAATTCAAGAAAAATAGAGAAAATACTTAATAGTTTTGGTACATTTTTAAGTACCTTTTTCATTAAATTTTATTAAAGAGATAGCATTGACTTTTCAGCTTTGTACAATCAAAAAAATTATATGTAGTATTATTAGTATTTTTTCTGTTTTCGGGTTCAAAAAGCTAGTATCTAATAAATATGAATTATTTTGTGCCAGTGCCGGAAGAAAATTGTTTATACATTGTTGTTTATATGTATTAAGATGGCACTATTTCTTCTTGTCTTTAACTTTAACCGTTGTATCCCTTCTTCTTAATACTCTTCAATATGTACATTTTTATTCAGCGAATAAACTCTTCCCAGCAAGCCATATGAATCCGAAAAGAGTCTTTTCTGACACCTTTTTCGGAGCGTTAACGCTCTTTATGAGCCCCAAAAACAATCATAATTGCTCCGAAAACCTTCAGAAAAGAGGGTCATTACATTCGAAAATGGTCCGTCAGAAAGAGCTCTTAGATAATGTCAGAAAAGAGTCTTTTATGAGGGTTTTTTTGGGCTCTTAAAGAGCTCTTAGATAATGCCAGAAAAGAGTCTTTTATGAGGTTTTTCTTGGGCTCTGTGTAATCTTGTTTTTATTATTCTTGTGTGGTACAGCTATGTTTTTTTTTGTTCAAAGCACAAATAGCAGGAGAACAACGCTTTGGTACACACATAATTAAGTGGAATTTCTGATTCATACTGCGTGCCGACTCAGGACAGTAACAAGCAAATTTTTCTTTCGCTCCGAAAATGCTCTTTAGTTGGACCCTTTTCTGACTCCTTTTTTCGGAGCGCTCCGAAAATGCTCTTTTGTTGGACTCTTTTCTGACTCCTTTTTCGGAGCGCTCCTAAAATGGTATGCTGGGTTGTATTTGCGTATCTATAGATGTAGTAGTTTGACATAAAATGTCAAAAAACGAATGGAGAAATATCTGATTTTGGTGCTTTTTGGATCTAATGGTACATTTTTAACATTCTAAATTAATGAAGATAGTTAAATGTTCCACTCAGAGTAATTTATGGTACATACATATATTACCACTGAACAACGTTTTTATTCTCTTTGCATAAGGTTTGCTTGTATCGATTGTTTGTGAAAATTACTACAGTTTCTTTTCGAAAAGTATGTATTAAGGCGGTCTGGTATTTTAGCTTTCAATAGTTTGAAGCATTTATGAAAAATACGATGATGAGTTCTGGGCATTTCTTGTATATCTTGTTAAACAGTTTATATTATATTACCCAACAGAAAAAACACTAATTTCCTTCCTTGTCATTCAGTTTTTGGAGCACTCTATGATATATGTATGTATATGTCGGTATGTTGGTATGAACGAGTATAGTTGACAGAGGGGAGTTAATGGTAATTTTTAATTTTTATAACGGTGTTTCCTGAACGTTGAATATATATTTATATGTATGTGCCTTTAGTTATTAAAAAGTGTTATTATAAAGTGTAGTTATGGCGATAATTCAGATCGGTTTAATATTTATTTTGGTAATGATGCACCTACTAAATTTATAGATAATTTAATTAAAGATACAAAAGAAATTTATGAAAATTGTTTAGGTTCAAAATATATCTGTGACCACACTTTCAATTGACGAAGCAAATTCTATATGATCTCTCAACAAAATGTCATATATGCGAGAAAAGCTCAGAAGATGACAAAATATGCGACCATTGTTACTTGAATGGTAAATGTAGAGGTGCAGCTCATAACTCTTGCAACCTTCTTTATAGAAGAGCTAATTTTATACCGCTTTCATAACTTTTCTTCCTAAGACCGTCTCCTATTCATGAAATAACTCTCAAACTTTGAAGGTGATATAAAAGTAATTCCTCTTAACAAAGAATAATATATTTCTTTATGAAAAGGAGTGTTTCAAAATTCACTTTTTAGATTCTTGTAGTTTTATGGCTTCCAGTTTAGAATCACTTGCAAATAATTTAAATGATGTTGATTTCTCAAAAAGTTTTGGAACAAGTCGGTTTTAGTGACTGCTCAAAAAAAAATTCATCAAATAGATCTTTTAGAGGAGATGACAGCAAAAAATATTTGTTGGCGGTCACGCCTATTTTCGAGGGGGCGGGCCCTTAAAGTTGAAAATATATAGGCATATATCTCGGCAACTACTGGGTATCTGATAATTTGTAATACATTAAATTAAAAGGTATTAAAAATACCTTTCCAACGATATATATCATGATTATAAAATATGGATCGACTATGGGTTAAATCCGAAAATAATATTTTTTACCCAAATTTTTTTTTAATATCTAAAAAACATTAAAAAAAATGTGTCTAAAAGTTTTATTTTAGTATATTAATATAAATAGTCAAGACATTTAGCTTTAATTTATGGTATCATATGTGTATGTAGGTACTACATATAATCATAGAATTATAAAATCTGAAAAATTAAAAAAACACATTGTTTCAAAATTTTGTATGCATGATAGGATTTTTTCCTCTATGTTATACAAATTTTGGGCAGACGGAAGGATTTTCTCCTCCATGGTATACAGAACACCGGCTTCGCATAGTACAGACTGTATTTTTTATGGTGAAATGTCATAATCTTTCTATATCTTCGGATTTATATTACCTACATGGTCATGTTATACCTTAAATTAAAGCTTAATTTCTTGACTTGAAAATATTGTAATTCATCTACTTACTCATATCAGCCTTTTTCCCGGATTTTTTAGATTTTTTAAAAAAATTTCGGATCAAAAAATAATTTTGCGAAATTTATCAATAGGTGGTCCATATAAATAGGTCATGTTATATATCTTTGGAAAGCTCTTTAAAATACCTATCATTTGATGTATATATCGTCTAACAAAAAAAAATGTAGTTTTCAAGATATAGCTAAATATATTACAAACTTTGGAGCCCCGCCAACTCGAAAATAGGCGTGACCGCCCCAATTTTTTTTATTTTAATCAGAATTTAAATTTCTATTAGTGATAAAATTTTTATAGTGATTTGAAAAAAGTCACTAAAACCGACTTAAGCCAACAGTTTAATACAAAAGCAAGAGTTTAATCTGTTTAGAAGAAAAGCAGTGTTTCCATATTCTTCATTTATTCAATGGAACGTTTTAATAATTCTGAATGCACCAATGAAGACTATGAGCATGCCCAAACTGTTTATAAAGAGTTTAAATGCAACAACATGTTGGATTACACAAAATTATATTTAACAAGTAAAAGTGCTATATTCGGCTATGCCGAATCTTATATACCCTTCACCTTTGTTGTGGATGCATTATATACGTACATACATATATATATTAAATTAATACACTTTGTTTGATAGTTTGTTTGATGAAATTTTCAGAGGTTGTCTCGGATTTTTGCTCATATCTCCGTTTTTTTATGGACGGATTTTGCTGATTTTAAATAGCAAACTTCTCGAAAGCATTTTTGATACAACTGTTGAAGATTTGAATCCCGAAGATATCTGGGGACTTCAGAAAATTGATTTCAAGAGACAGACAGACGGACATGGCTTTATAGAGTCCGCTATCTATAAGGATCCAGAATATATGTACTTTATAGGGTCGGAAAATTATATTGTGGAAATTACAATCGGAATGACAAACTTATATCTACCATTCTCATGAAGGTGAAGGGTATAAAAACAGGTGTTCTGTTCGATTAATACCAGTATTATTCTGCACCAGAATTATCATAAGAATATTATCATGGAATGCTATGCTAAAAACAACAAAAATCGAGTTAGAACTCCTTACTGATATAAATATATAAAATTTTGTACAAAATGACATCAGGGGTGGTTTGGTGCAATGCTCTAAAAGGTATTCGAAAGCAACAATAAATATTTGATAGATTTTATAACAGTAAACCACCGGAATATATAATGTATCTACATGCCAATAACTTATACGGTTGGGTAATGTCCGAATATCTCCCATACGAAGAATTTGAATGGATTTATGATGAGGAATCATTGAATTTTCCAGATGTAACTAATATATCAGGTACATCATATGCCGATCTTCCGTTTGGTCCAAAAAACAAAATTGTTGGTGATTCCAAATATAGGAAGCTTATTGCAGACCTGACATGTAAATCAAAATATCAAATCCATTTCAGAGTTCCTAAACAATGTTTGAAGAATGGATTGTTATTAAAAAAATCCATAGAATCCATACATAATTTAAACAATCTCCTCCATGGTTAAACACTTACCATAGAACACAAGCAAAAAATTCCTTCGAAAAAGATTTTTTTAAACTGCTCAATAATTCAGTTTATGCAAAAAAAACCATGGAAAATGTACATAAACGCAAAGATGTAAAATTGTTACAAATTGGGAAACATCAAGAGCTAGGGTTATTATATAAACAAAATTTCTCAAGTATCATTCAATATTCCGAAAACATGTTTGCAGTTCAGCTAAAACTTACAATTAACCCACTTACATATTGAGGTTTTGCGCTTCTAGAACTATCTCAATGGAAAATGTATGATTTTCATTATCATAATTATCAATACATGAAACCAAACTTTCAATCTAATTTACATAGCAGCATAAAAACGGAATATTTTTAAGTGATATTCGTGAAGATATTGCATTAAGATTTGATACATCTGAATATCAACATAATAACAAGTTTAATCTCGAAATATTTAACAAAAAAGTTATTGTTATGATGAAGGATGAGAATCATGGAAAAATAATGAAAGAGTTTGTAGGACTTCGATCAAAAATGTACTCATAGAAAAAAAATCCAAAAATGTAGTGCCATGATTTCTGTGAATATAAATATTATACATATGTGTTAAACTTTATCTCGATATAAATACTTTTAAATGATTTATGGAGCTTAAAGTGAATTACGGAGAGGGTCGTATATGGAAGTTTCGACTAATTATGGGCCGACCATTATAAAATTAGGTGTCATCATGAGCTACTGTGGCTCACCCACCAACTTACTTTTTTACACTCTTTTTATGTATACGTATTTAATAAAAAAAAAGCATTGCCCACTTTTAGGATGACAAATTTTCAATGACCTTGAAAAATTTCGAATAACGGTATTGGTGGTGAATTTTTAAAAACACGATTTTAGTTTACTACTTTTTAAAATTCATTACACGGGCAAAAAATATTTTTTTCTGTAGGTCCGATGGGGGACTTTTTCCCCTGTCATTTTTTTCTTTCTCTCTCAACCCCTTTTCCGTCTTCGTCGCTATTTTCATGCGCCGCCGTGCCTCTCTATTTTGTATCTGCTTGTTCTACCGTGCCGAAAATGGGAGTTTATGAAGACATTTTTTTAATTAAAAAATTAAATTTAAAATAATCTGGTAGCACATTGTTAAATTGAGTGGTACAAAACTCACTCAATCTTGGTGAGGTATTTTTTAGAAACAAAATAGAACACTGTGAGCGTGAGCACAAAAGAGAGAAAGAATTTGCGTTTTTCCGCTTTTTAAATTAAAAGTTAGAACGCAAAAGCAAAATTGCATTAAAACTCTAACGCTTTAAACCGCCCCAAGAGCAAACGAGACGACAATATTGATAAACTGAATGCAATTGGAAGAATTAACAGCACAAAACAAAATCAAAGAAATAATTATATCGAACGTCGGCTAGACAACAATGAAAACGAACATTGTAAATTCACTCAAGAAAAGTTAATGGTGGTGTACGTTTCGTTAGAAATTTGTAGCGCAAGTTGATAAAAAATAAAATAATTTTAAATTAATTATTTAAAATCACACACTAAAAAAGAAACAAACACACAAAATATTGAAAAAGGAATAAATAGAAGTAAATTATTTATTTATAAAGGTTTACATAAAATTGTTATACAAAATATAATAGAAAAACCCAAGTGTTGTATATTTGCCAAAAATTAATATTGTATTGATAAATAAAGTGTTTTTTACACTTAACAAAAAAAAGCAAAAATACAATTTTAATAAGGAAAAGAAAAAATATAAAGTGTATTTTATATTTAATATTCTTTTTCGGTTTGTTGAATTTATTATACGGTGGCTTTAAACAAAGTGAGTGTGTACAAAAAAAAACCAATCAGCCAGACAGAAGTTTCATACCAAAAGGAAAATTTTCATGAATTAAAAAAATTGATCTGCCAACAGAAACGCAACTAACTAATAAAAAAAGTAATAATAAGAATTTCAACAAAATTTTATTAAACAAGTGCAAAACAGTGATATTTTTTTTAACAAGAAAAGTTTTGAAATCCCCGAACACATTTAAATGAAAATTAAAAGATTGATTAATATTTTTGAAAAGAAAAGCAATTAACAACAATAAATAAAAAACCAAGTGATATCGACTTTTATTATTATTTTATTGATGTCGTCTCTTCTCTAAAATTCAAACAAATAAAAGCAAAAACAGCCCAAGTAAATAAAACTAAAATAAAAAGTATTTAAATAGCAACATCAGAAAAAAGGTAATTTTTGATCTGTCAATTTGTCGTCTTTCCATTTATATACATACATACATTGAATGTACATATGTAGTTTATTTTTTTATTATTCATTCAATTCTATTCAGTACAAAACTCTAGACTACATTTCACTAAAATAAAAATACAATTGGACAGTAGAAACGGAAAATACCAAAAAGTGTGTTCATTTCAATTCATTAATTGAATTTAAATACATAGTTGTAATATTTGCAAATTGATTTTACACCACATACTGATGGATTGATGAATTCAGGAAGAAGTTATTGTTGTATACTTTTCATAATAATAAGAAATAGTTTTGTTTTGAGGGGAGTTAGCGAGGGAATGCGTTGCTGAGTAAATACATTTTTCCAGTTTTATGCAACAACAACCGGCAAAATAATTTTGCACAACTTTTCGATTGTGTCTTTTTTATGTTTGCGGCCGTTTTTTCGCAATTTAGTTGTTCATAATTTTTACAACTTTAATCACTGCTTAGTTGTTATTGCTTTGCTGCCTGTGTCGATTCTTAATTTTTAACCCCACCGAAACGCAAAAATACACACACACTCACACAAATGCCAATAAAATATGAGTTCTTTTTTTGAGTCGTTGTCGTCTTGTAAATTTTCTTGCAGTTGTCGTCTCGTTGGAATTGATTTTCTTTACGTTTTTTTTTTGTTTTACACTTTCTTGTTTTTGCATTTATTCTTGATTTTCTATTGTGTATTTGTTTTCTTCTCGCCTCGTTGTTGTTTTACTGTCACGTTTTTATACTCTTTCGTTCATTTTATTCATCTTTTTCATTCTCGTCTCTATATTGAGTTCCGCAAGTCAGTACACTCCAGCAGTGTTGACAATACAATCTTAAAACTACTGATTCTAGTGGTTTTTACGAAAGTTTGTATTTTGGAAACAGTGAATTATTAAAAGATCTTAAATTACTGTTATATGCATTTTACTTTCAACTTCTGTGCCCTGAGAAGTGCTATTTCAAAGGTTGGGTTAATTATACCATAGCGGAGAAATAAACTAAGTTCGGAGCATTTACAAAATGAAAAAATAGAAGAAATAAGCTTGGTTTAGGTATTGCTATAATTAGTAAAATTTGTATATGTGAAATAAGCATTATTTTCCGAAATATAATTTATTACAAAAATATATTCTAATTTTCGTAAAATTTAAACCAAAAAATTTTAATAAATAAGAATTTTTTATTTTAATAAAATTAACAAAATTCAAAATTTGTTCTTCGAAAATACTCAAAATGATCTAGGTACATATTATTCGTTGCCAAAAATAATTTATTTAAAAATTTTTATAAACAAACTAATTTTTTAATACGTATTTGTTTATAAAAACGTTTTTTTGTTTAATAAAATGCTAAACCATTCCAATTGTTATGCTTTATAACTTGTAATAGCGGTAGCATTGATTATAAAAGATAAATTGGCTTATTTAATATTGATTTTTGCATATTTTATCAAGAAATTACCCTTAGTCTTCAAAATTGTTTGCTATATCGCATTATTATTATCATGAATCCATGATCATATAAAGATGATACTTTTTATTTTATTATAATAATTTTCATTAAATATTACTTATTAATAAATTCATATTATTTTTTTCCGTAATAAGTGTACCTATTAAGTTGGCTTATAAACTAAAATAAAATACTTCTTATATAATTTTATAATTTTGTCTTTAAAATATTAATCGGTCATCTAGAAATCAACTACTCAACAGTAACACACAAAAAAAAATTGGTAATAGTATGGAGAGAATTTTCAATACTGGGTATAAGTCCTTGCCTAAAAATCCTTAAAATAAAATACATCGTTCGATTAACATTTAAGTTAAATTAGGTTAAGAAGGCTTTGAAAATAAAAAAAAAATAAAATTATAGAACTGTGCTGTAGTTAGAAAATAGGACAACACAGAAAGAAAAGCTTTACTAATTCACATCCTTCTTCATTAAGCCACCAGTAGCATCTATAGATAGAGTGCCGGACTATTAGTCAAAGGGTTCGATTCCCGAAAAAGACTGGGTGTTTCCTGCAGATAATCCAAAAGCTTCGCAGTTTGTGTTTGTTAATTATTAAAAAAAAATTAATACAATAGAATTTTACCCCCGCTCAACGTCAAATTACCTGTCTTACATTTAATTTCTATGAAGGTTTTATCATTGGGTAATTACAATGATATGTTTCTCAATCTCCAACGTTTCCTAAAATGCAATGTGATTAACCCATTTAGTAATTCAAGCTGTTACCGAAAATAAATCCGTTATCAGTCCGACCCTAACATCTAATATGGTGTTCAGACATGTATTTTTAATTGAGTCAATTATTGGTTAATTAAAGTGTTCACATATGCTCAATATTGCTAATTCAATTAGCGTTTGACAGCAGCTGACAAAAAAGAATACAATTACAGTGCACTCGGGAAAACGTCAACGCTCGTTTATGTCAACATCCCAAAACGTCAACCCTTAACAGATTTTTTTTTAATTTGTTAAACGTCAACACCCGCGGTTTGAATTAGTTGACGTTTTCCCTAGTGCACTGTATTTGGTTGTAATATTATAATTTTCAGCCTAAAAATATTCTTTATTAATTTAAAAGAGAATCAACTGTCATTTTAGTTATTACTTGTCACAGGGTTGTATTTTTAATTTTAACATTTATTAGAACAATTAATACTATGTTTCCACGACGACTTGAATCACCTGCTTCGCTCTCTGAATCATGCTGTTTAATGACCAAAAAACTTGAATCGACTTGACAGTTGTTTTTAATAAACAAACAATAAAAAAAAAACAGAATTTACAATTTGTGGAAAATATTTTTTTTTAATGGACAAAAAAACTGAGTGAAATTCAATTAAGAATATCATGTTATTAAATCTTTATTATTAATTATTTATATAATTATTATGAAGAAATTAATTTATTTAAAAAATTATTTAATAATGTATGATAACTATATTTAATGTTATTATATAAATTATTTATTAATTATTAATTATATATTATTTATGTCATAATTTAATATAAATAGAAATATATGAATATATAGTTATAATTTTATATATATATATATATATATATATATATATGCAAAAATTAATTATTTACTTAAATAATACATTAAATTTAATAATTTTATAAAAATATAATTAATAAATCATATAAAAATATTACATTAATTATATTTTAAATTTATTTTATTACAAATATTTTAAAATAATAATTGTAGTTTAAATTCTTTAAAATAATTTTTTTTAACTGAAAACTTCATAAGTACATTTTCATTTTATCCAAATATCATATTTTTGTAAATTTTTCAAAAAATAAATTTTTACTACAATAGAAATTATATAATAATTTATACCTATCTAAATTTTATATTACAGCGTGCAGAAATTTATTTTTGGTCTATATACCAATAGGGATTAATAGATCATCTATTAATATATAAATATTTAATTAATTAACCCAGATAGCGCCGGAATTTTTTTTTTTTGAAAACTTAAATTTTTATTTCTAAACTTAAATCATCATAGGTATTTAAACATTTTTTATTTTATAAATTTTTTCTAAAAAGCTATAGTTTTCCCGGAATCGGGTGTTCTTTTAAAAGGACGGTAGCTAAATATACTACTTTGTTTTTATTAAAAAAAAAAATTAAATTAACAATTCAATATTAAAAAAATAACTTGTATAATTAAAATTAATAAAATAAAAAAGAAATACGCCAAGAAGCGCTCCTTTGGATGTATGCCATCATCAAATAACTTTAAAAATATTTCCATTGGATCTGGATTTTGAGAGCATTCTGAAAATACCTCCCATTGTGGCAGGCTTGGAACAATATCCACTTGCTGCCACGTTCTTGAATTGTTTTTATTACTAGGCCTTGGCTCTGCAATCCTTTTGCGCTTGATTAGATCCCATAATGCAATATTGTCATCGCTATCACCATCGCTCTCGCATTCAGGAACATATTTGTACCTCATTTCTGCCTCTGCACGTAGCTGACAGCCTGGCAAATTGTTGAGGCACATATTATCTTCATCGCCACTGTCTTCATCTGTTCTAACTGCATTAGCGTTATCAGGCGGTGCGATGTAAATGGCCCCACAAACGTCATCATCACTCCATTACTCAAGATCTTCCAAAATTTCGTTAAGTTTCAATGCCTTCCGGTTTCATTTACTACATAATAACACATAAAATATTAAGTAATGAAAATTAGATAGGTAGTATATTTTGCCACTGTCCTTTTAAAAGGACGCAGTGGGAAAATGGACCGTGGCGCCACAATACAGCATTGAGCTCGGTTTCCATTTATTTGTTGTTTACCTAAGATGTTTCTCTAATTACTTTTTAAACAAAAACAAGAACCAAATATATGTAAATGATTTAATTACCAGTGTGTTCCCATTGTGCACAATTTAAAAAAAAAACTTTCAGAAAACACTCAATATACAATTCAAACACGACAAACTTCTTTTATCAACTGACGCTATTAGATTCAGAAGACACACAACAAAGAATAAACAATGACAATATAAAAAAATGTGCACTTAAATGCACGTACAAACCCGGTATTCCCCCGTATTTTTTATGTGCTTTTAAAAGGACGGTTGCGCCAAGTGGGTTAATAGATATCTATTAATCTAGACTAAAAAAAAATTTAAATTCAATTAAGAATATCATGTTATTAAATCTTTATTATTAATTATTTATATAATTATTATGAAGAAATTAATTTATTTAAAATAAAAATATTTAATAATGTATAATACATTCGTACGTATTTACTTTCTTTACTTCCAGCAACAAGAAAATAATTTGCTTTGTTTACAATAATATTAAATTTTTACAGCTAGTGCAGATAAATTTGCGATAAAAATTAGAGAAGAGTACAATTTTTCGTGCTTCGCAAGTTGATTCAATATGAATCTACTTGATTCGCTCTTAAAATTTTGTATGTTGAAGCAAGTTGTTTCACTCATGATTGGGATGTGAAGCATGATTAGAGAGCGAAGCATGTACCGTGGAAACGTAGTATAACTCTTAATGAAGCAATTATCTTAATTGAAATTTTGTATGGATTCAATTAGGCCTTAAATAAAAAATTGCAATTAATAATGCATGTGTGAACACCATATAATATAATTGATGGCAAAAACTTCAGCTATTACTATGTGGTAGTTTACTTTTAGTCATGTATTTCAGAATTCCAGCCATATCTTTTATTTTTAGTATCTGTCATGGAATGTACATTCATCCCTTCAGTTTTTATATAAAGTTATAACGCAAGATTTTAATATATACAAATTATATACTTATAACATACTGTGTAATTATTTGACAAATATATTTTTTTATGAAATAAGAGTTTTTATTAATTTTAGAGCTTATGAAAAACAAACGGTTATAAACACTGAATACCAGCAAGCGTTTTTTTTTCGTTTACTCTCCGTGTATCGTTGTATTATTTACTTTTGCATTTCTGTACTCGTACTCGTGTGTTTTTTTTTTGCCGATTCTTGTATTTTGATTTTCTGTTTATTTTCAATACATACATAACGATGTGTTTGGCTATCGTAGTCCATTATTGTTGTTATAATTCTTCTTGTATTGCTATTGGATAATCCAGTGTTGCCAGTTAAGGGGATTTATCCACAAATTAAAGATATTTTTTTGGCAAATATCTATACAATTTTCGGTTTAGGGATGGATCGTGTGTATTGCTAGTGCTGCAAAATTACTATTACTATTAAAATCGTAATTTTTTTTAATTTAGTTTTAAACCTATACGTAACATAATATAAGTAACGAAGTGGGAAAAATTAGGGATGAAGACTTTAAAAAAATATTGGCAACACTAATTGAATTGGATGAGTGAAAGAGAGTAGAGAACAGTGGCATTTTTTCTAAGTTGCCTGGTTGGTTTTTCATACATGTTTTGCAGTAATTGAATAAAATTTATCGACTAATAAGATACAAAAACGAATACAAAAATAAAACAACGACAACAACAAACAGCTCAACTAGAATTGTCGCATGAATCTTAGAAATGTTTTTTTTTATTTAAAAGTTACAAATAAATAAATATCAAAGGTGCAATGTGAAAATATTCAGAGCAGAAGCTTTATAGAATTAATACTTTTTTAATACCTACCTATATGAGCGGGAATTTATTTAAAAACATATGTTTATAAAATTACTGATTTGCGGTTGACTAGGTATTGAATTAAGTAAATAGAGTTAGTATTGATAGTGCAATTACACCTCTTTCATCCGATTCATTCAGACATAAGTACCTATAAAAAAAATCTTAAAACTTAATTCCCCGAAAGCGAATATTTAAATGAAATATGTAGGTATGTACCTATAGTAGGGGGCCCTTACGGTTAAAAAGCGGGTTTTGTACTTTTGCGCACTTATAAGCCTGTAATTTTGTTGATAATGACCCGATAATGACCCAATTTCTTACTAGATTTGGAAAGAAGAAACTGAGATCTTTCGAATGATATATAATTTATCTAAGAAAACTTGAGAAATTTTGGTGTTATTGTCGAGCAATAAAACAATTTGCTCTAACAGAATTTGTTCGACAATAACACCCAAATTTCTCAAGTTTTCTTGCGGCACGTCTTAACCCTAACCTATTGACCTGACATTTTTTCAGTATAATTTTTTTTACTAAAAGTCACCAAACTGGGGGGTGAGAGTGGAAAAAATAAATAAAAAAAATTTTCCCATATAGGCCTAACCTACATACAGTGAATCAATAAACACACAGTGATTTCCATGAGAGATCTTGAAATAAATTTGATCCTTCATAACTTAAAAATAAATCCGATATCGTTTTAAAGATTGATCGTTTTATTGATCAATTAACACAAAAAATATTTAATATTTTATTATGCCTAAGATACTACAGTTGTCGAGTGATTTTTGTGGCCTTCCAAGATTCTTTTGATTTTTTCTTTCTGAAGATACCTGGACAGTAAGTTTACCCTCTAACGAATGTGTAAAGCTCCTATAAAATTTATATTTACTCTATCCAATTTTTTTGTAGCGACTTGTCAAGTTTTTTTATGAAAACAACTTTTTAATTTTGTATGTCCAATTCTATTTCGGTGCTGATGGAAAATACTTTATTACTTCCTGCTTTTTGTTCTAAAATACTCTTCGGACAATTCTTTATCGCTGAAGTTCTCCATTATTTGTTTATAAAATTTGTTTCTATAAAAAATTCCTAAAAAGCTAAAAAGGGCTAAAAATATGTAAAAATTCGCTAAAAATTATAAAAAATACCTAGCACAACTTACATACATGAGGCAAATACATGAGGTAAAACAATTTGAGTAATTTCATTCAAATGAAAAAAGTGTTTTACAGGCGGGTCCAAGCAGGTGCCAAAGTATATATGTATAGGGTTAAAGAGGACACTTTCAGCTTTCTGCTGGAAGTAAAGTTCTATTCCTTTGAAATTCTATTTTGACTAAAATTTAGTAACTTAGAAAACATTTAATAACACTCCAGAAATAATGGGTATAGTAATATGGCATAGTGTTTCTTAAAGACTACTATCAAAGCAATTTATAATAAAAAATTTAACCCATTATCAATAATAGTTTGCGAGAAATGATAATTTCCTTCTGATCAAATTTACAAAAATTAAATTTTTTCTAAAATAACGTAAAATATTTGTTTTTAACAGCATACCATGCCAAAATTGTCAATATTTTGACCTAATTTTTTGGCTATCTTAGTTTTAATATGTTTGCTATTGAATGCCATTACAATTTTGAAAATCAGTGACAAAAAAGAGTTAGACTTTTGGCCTATGGAACTAAATTCTCGATCTGCAAAACATACAAACAACGCAAATGGTATGGGAATATTTTTCGCGGTCTGGGATTGGTTTAATAATTTAAATACAGGTAAAAATTAATACAGTTGACTACCTAGGGATTCTCTAGAATAAAATTTTTCCATTTGCTGTAGGTGAAATGTCATTTATAATTAATATAAGCTTTAAATCAAGAAATACACAAGAATTGTAGAAAAATTCACGAGATCATCTGTAATTTCGGCGAATTCGAGTTCTATGAATCGCCATTGTCATGAACTTATAATAATTAAAGGAGCTTCAACAAAATATTATCTATATTTATGCAAAATACTAACTGTTCCTATTATTTTTCACAGACCCTTTTTTAAATTTATACTTTTTCATTAATTTGTCAGAACTAGTAATTTATTATTATGTACTTTATTAGTTAAATTATTTTAAGATCTTTAATTTAATGAATGTAAGTACATAATATTAAAATTGATATGTTAAAAAATTTTACATTTGAATCCGTTGGCGGCCTTTTGAGGGTATAGAATAACCCAGGGAGCTAATTCTCGCATTCGTATGCGAATAAATTTTTATTCGAACGTTCGAATTTTTTAACATTTGGGATTCCCTCATTCGATAGCGAATAAAATGTATCGAAATTTCTAATGATGACATTCGATAACGAATGATCATTCGAACGCAACCTTGCGAGTTTTTACTCGTAAGCAAATAAGCATTCCAAATAACGTTTTTTTTTAGCAAACAGAAGAAAAAAAGAAAATGTTAGTAAAAAATTTGTTACTTTTAAAAATATCATAATATTTATAATTTTATTACTTTTAGGTTAAAAATATCAAAAATATATTTAGCATGGATACTTGCTTTGTAAGCCTAAAATGTCTTTTGAATCTAGAAAAACACATACATACATATGTATGAATGTATGTACTTATTTATACGTACTCATTGTTTGTCAATCTTAAGAGGTCGGAGGTGTTTCTTATTTCTTTCCTTATGTCATTAATGTTTTCAATCTCGTCAGAATCAAAAGACGATGAGTAAAAAAACATAACTGGATGCATTTTTAATTTAAAATAATATCTTTAAAAATTTTTGCTTTTACTTGAGTTATTTTTTGCAGAACCATATGTTTTTGTTTACATTTTCTTATATTTTATTCAGTGTTGTAATACGTACTTATTTAAGTTTTTTATAACACTGAAACAATGAATCGATTCGATTTGTATCGAGTACAATTATTAGAAACTGTCGAAATAAATTTCGATTCGAAAACAATTTTGATCACGACTGCCAGAATTAGCCCCCAGTAAAAAATGTGCTCTAAAAGGAGCAGGTTTTATGAATGAATTCATACCTCAAATCGCTTCACACCTGCTTATGGGATGCATGATTTTTGTATGAGGTGTTTCCGTTTTGGAGCACTACTTTCTGCTGACAATAAGCTCTTCTTTTAACCTAATCAAACATGCAAATAAAGAACTTTCCTAAAGTGTTTTTTTATTTCTATCTGAATGTTTTCGCTTAAGAAAAATTCATAGTAACTGAAAAAACTAAAATTGTGTTTTCAATGTGATTTTTTTTATAGATTCCACTCAAACTTAGTGCGAATAACGTAGTAAGTTCGGAAAATATGCATGTTCAAGTTTAATTGACCACCTCCATTTTTACGTCCACTTTGTCGGCATACCTAATATACGTATTATTTGGCGTTTGTTGGTCGTGAAGAAGTTTTGAATTAAGGCAATTTACAATTTTTTAATGCACTATCGATTCTTCTTTTTTTTTTTTTTGATCATTAAATCATATGAAAATAAGTCATTTGTTGTTTTACTTTATTATCATATGAAAATAACTTATTTGTTTTTCTTTAGATTATTTAACTAATTGTTCGACCTTTTTATTTTTATTATAATCCCGACTTTGAGAACATGCCAGTTTTGAAAACAAAAAATAATTATAAACGTCGTTATATGTTAGAAATGTTAGAAATTATAAATGTTTAAAGCAGATACAGATAACGTTGCTCAAATCTATAGAGAATCTATAAATTATTGTGTTCTATACCGCAAAATTGAAAAAAGATAAAGATTAAGATAAGGGCGGTTTCATGATAAACTTTTGGAGATCAACCGATATGTGTAACCGATTGTCTGATATCACTAATAGTTTTCGAGATACGAGACATCAACTTTATTCTATACAACATTTAACTGATACGGTTCGTAAGTTATTATGTTCCATGTTCAAAAAATTGTGCATATAGAACAAAAACAAAGGAAAAATACTTAATAAAAAGAATTGCTTATAATGTTCTATATGCAATGAATTTCATTTTATTTAATTGTAATGTTCTTTACTTCTTAAAATGAAAAGGAAAAAATACTTGATCATTTGTTGTTAGTGCTTTTTGCATTTATTGCTTTTGATCATTTTGTTTTTCAACTAATAGCCCTTGTACAAGGTGGCGCAAAAGTAATCCTCCTATCAGAAAATGCTATAAATTTTGCGAGGCCCCTAATATCAGTTCTGCTTTGACATTTGTGAAGTAAACACATGCGAAATACACGTTAATAAACAATGTTACGCTACACTGCTCCAGAACGCGGAATATTGCTGACTACTATTTATTTTACCAATAATCGGTCGGTGACAACCAAAAAACATCGGAAGTTTACTTTTGTGCCACCTTGTATTTATTTTAATTTATCGTTAATAGAAATAAGTAAACTTTTGTAGTATACCTAATAAACTAAAAGAATTTGAAGTTGAAATCAGTTTGTTGGGACTTACCACAGTTTAAGTGACTGTGAATTAAGAAATTTTACTGCGTTAAACTTTTTAATATATGTACATTAACGCTTTCGAGGCATCATACAATTCTATTTTTGTACTAAAAAGCTTCTATGGGTAAGTATAAAAAAGCAAGTTTATGTAAGAATATTTTTTTTAATGCAGACTTTGATTCTGACGAGCAACAAAATGATCCGGATTTTGTAATTCCTAGTAGGTCAGGTGGAAAACGTGTAGCTCCAGCTCATGGGATGAGTCCCATAGTGACTTATATCAATTACCCTTAAATGTGCGAGACAGTACATCAAACAAATCATCAGAGGAACTTCATATGAACTCCCGTAAAAGAAAAAATATTGCTAATAAAAAGCAACAGTACTTGCGTAAAATGCATAGGCAACATGGTGAAGAGTATGTTTCAACAAGAGGATTATGGCAAAAACATAGAGAGAAATAAAACCTTCTTGCACGCGTAAAGCTAGATTTACACGATTGAAATTTTCTTAAAAATTGCTCTTCAAAATGCTTCAAACTCGTGTAGCCAGCAAAATTTCTTAAAAATTTATTTATTTAATAACTTTTTGCTGTTTACACGAGTTTAAAGCATTTTAAAGAGCAATAGCTTAACTGTTACTTTTCATGTAGTGAATTATTTTCACAAACTGACCGACAAAATATTTTTAAAGAATTCTGGTCGCTTACGGATAGCCAAAAAAAGTTTATATAACTTTCTATCATTATATGCAGTGGCGTATTATAATGATTTGTTTCAAATAAATTAATATATATTACATGTACATTGTTTTATTATTGAATTAATTAACCCAGAAGTTCCTTTTTTGAGTTTAAAGTTATTAATTTTAATAAATTTAAAACTTAATATGAAATAAACATTTTGTTATATTAAAATATATTCTCGCTTACATATCTACATGCATACATATATATTTTAATGCATTTTTATTCCTTGCAATATTTTCTAACATTTTGTTCTATATGCTAAGAAATGAGAATAATGTCGTAAATGGTATATTTTTCGGTTCAGTTTTTTGTAATTGACATCTGAACTTTAACATCGACTTTCTCAAAACAGATTTTTGGCACATAGAACACAATAATTTACGAACGACGATATGTATATAAAAATGAATGTTTGTATGTATGTATGTCCTTTATATACTCCTAAACTATGCATCTGATCATGTGATGATCTTCGGCAAAGTTGTTGTGCATGAGACCGGGAAGGTTTTTGAGTTGGTACGACCACGACTACTCTAACGCCCACTTTTTTTTATTGATCAATTGCTTCTGCATGGGTTTTTACAGATTTACTTCATACAAATTGTATCCACATCTTACTGAAGGCGAGGTAAAAATAAAAATGTTATGTGCCACGCTCACTTTCACGCCCCATCACAAAATATTAATGTTTGTATATATGTCCTTTATAAAATCGTAAACTATGCATTTCGTCATGTGATGATCTTCGGCAAAGTTATTGTGCATGAGTCGAACAAGATTTCTCAGTTGGTATGATCACGCCTACTTTAATAATATATAAAAATGAATGTCTGTCTGTATGTTTGTGCTTTGACAGCATGTTACTGCGACTCTGGAAGGAATAATAGACTATATGCTGTTTTGATTGGACAAATGAGAGTGGCACCGCCCATATAACCCCAAAAATTTAAATCGCCATATTTTGGGAATTTTTTGACGTATTGGTATTGGCATAATTAGGAATACGTACCAGGAGAAAAGTGGGACCACGCCCCACTGGAAAATTAAAAATCGTAATATAGTCTTAACTACTGGACCGATCGTCAATAAATTTTCACAATAGGATATTCTTACGAAATTGTAAATTCTTGACTATATAAAAATGTAAGTGGACAAAGGGGCATGGCCTCGCCTACTGAAATGCATCGCTCATAGGACGCGCTTCAGTATCCTATTATTTTTCCATATCGAGGAGATGGATATCACTTTGAAATGCGTCAAATCAATCAAGCAACCCAAAAGGCCGTTAATTATCCTGTTGAGTTCTTAAATTCACTCGATGTGCCAGGCTTTCCACCACATCTTCTACAACTTAAAATTGGAGAGCCAATTATTTTTCTGCGTAATATATGTAGCTCACCACGGCTTTCAATGGCACTCGACTTGCAGTAAAAAAAACTGACAAATAATTTAATAGAAGCGACTATTATAACAGGAAAATATAAAGGTACAGATGTACTTTTGCCACGCATTCCAATGCTACCAACAGATTTACCATTCGATTTTAAACAATTGCAGTTTCCTGTTCGGTTATCGTTTGTGATGACTGTTAACACCAGTGTAGGAAAACCCACCGATTTATATGTGTATGCTCCTGTTGGGCAAACTAAAAATATTGTATATCCTAAAGCATTGCAATAATTAAATTAAAATCAAATACAATTGTTATTTTTAGTCGAACTGTTAATTTTAAATTTTTGATATATTTCTTTAGTCAGGCTCGAGTTCATTAAATTTAATTTTCATTAAATTATTATTTTTACTCAAGGTAGGAATTGTTTTTACAACATGAAATCTTATTAAAAATTTATTGATAATTTTTCTTAGCTGAGCTGAGGATTGAACCTGGGTTGAATCACCACATTCTCTCATCAGAATTCTTTTCGTTCTAACCTCTGCACCACTGCGGTGCCTGCTAGCTAACAGACAAACATCAAACTTTTAACCAGTGTTGCCGGTGGTTCGAAATTTGCTGTAATTATCATTTTTCAATTTATTTACATGTTGCTTTCCTTTTTTCTTCAGTTTTTTTCGTATTCTTTCTGTCAAGACTTTGTCTTGAAAACATGAATACATTTGTTTTTATTATGTTTTTTGTTCACTTTCGTCGACATTTTTCATGTGTACCACTTAAAGTACAAATGCAAACATTATAAGCTTGTGCCCCAGCTATTTTAAGTACAATTACAGTAGACGCTCGGTTATATGAACTAATTCAAACATAGCCTGTTCACTAAATGGAGAAGTTCACATAATCGAGAGAATATAAAATAAGAAATTCAAATGATTTTTATTACATTAAGTTTTTCTTTTTGTGCAAGCTTGCCAAAATGTCACTTTTTTCAGATAACGTTAACACCTTGCGCTTCATCTTCGATGCACTATGTAAGCAACACTAATGATCTCAAAAGACAACCACTCAAAACTCAACAACTCAACACTCAAAACATTAAAAAAAATCAACGGTTGCAGGTTCTTCACTTATTTCGGGGGAAAACATACTTCTAATAAGACAAACATTTAAAAAAATCAACGGTTAAAAGCTGTTCACATAATAGAGATAGGATGTGTTCACTCTTTAGAACCTCATGTGTTTAAATTTTGTTGTTCACTATTCTGGATGTTTACATAACTGGATATTCATATAACCGAGCGTCTACTGTATTATTTTTAGTCGAACTGTTAATTTTAAATTTTTGATATATTTCTTTTGTCAGGCTCGAGTATATTAAATTTAATTTTCATTAAATTATTATATTTACTGAAGGTAGGAATTGTTTTTACAACTTGAAATCTACCTTCAGTAAAAATAATAATTTAATGAAAGTTAAATTTAATGAACTCGAGCCTGACTAAAGAAATATATCAAAAATTTTAAATCAAATAAATAAATTTTTGTAAATATATAAATACGTTTTATTTTTTTTTATAACGATGGGGGTAGCGAAGCACACCGGGTTTTGCTAGTAGTTAATATTATTTCTTGCACATGTAAATATTTTCTATGAATTTTATATTATATTGTGTTTTTTGTTTTCTATGAAATAAAATAACAAATAATTTTTTATTAATTTAAATCACCGTAAGACATACTTAAAAATAAAGGTAATTATTAAAAAAAATTTTACTTTTTAAATAATAATTTACATATAATAATAATAATAAACATTGCATATAGTAATAATATTCTACATTTGTTTTTTTTGATTCTCAGCAACATGTACAGTCAAATTTTGAGAGGTAATTGACGTAATTATTGATTCTATTTATTCTGTTGTACAAAATCCTTAAGAGACGAAATTCTTATATTTGAGGAATTTGTAAAAGAAAATGAAAAAATTTTTTGTAATGCTTGGTTTTCACTATGTCAGTTTTGTTGTCAAATTGTCCAAATTGTTGGTAATTTCATAACAATTTGGACAATTTGACAACAAAAATGACATAGTGAAAACCAAGCATAAGTATTTCTCCAAATTCGGACAAAGCAAAAAATCACCTCAAATACATATCCGTACAAATTCTTAGTTTTTACCGAAAATATTTCAATAGGATTATTTAAAATTTTGTAATATTTTTAACCACAGAATCGTTCATGCTCATAAGAAATACATATATGTATATATATATTTTACGTTAATGTTTCGTTAAGGTTGCTTTACTTTATTTTTTTATTCTTTCTGTTTTTGTCAGATTTAAAATTATAATTTGCCATGTTGTTCTAATTTTATTGAAAATTCTTTCACTAAGTATGTATAAACAAAATTAGCATTAGACCCCGCTTCTATTTATAAATATGTATGTATGCACATTTACATTAACATGCATATTCAAATTGAAATCTTATTTGCAAACCAAATAATATATGCTAAGTAAAAAAGAAATACAAAATCAAATGAAAATGAAATAGTCGTAATAATAATGCTGGCAACAAGAACAATAATAATTAGAAAAACTAAAACATTTTTAGCAAAACTAATGACAATTTTTAAAAGAAAACAACAATGGCAAAATAAACTAATACAGAAACAGAAAAAAGCATTAATTTATAAATAAAGAAGTCTAGGAATCTGTCTGTTCTGTTGGCTATCGACAAAGACTTAATTAACATAAATTCTTAGAGATGTAAAACAGCCATTGCTTTCTCTACTTTTCATTTAAACAATTTTTTTTCTTCTCATCTATGGTGTAAAATATATATAGACGTATAAATATTTATTCGAAACTCTTGCACTTTTATGTGAGCTCACACATATGCTTGCAGTTTTATTTTATAATGTTGTAATAAATCTGCAAAGAAAGATTCTTCCTTGGGCTGCATTAAATACGTTAAATAATTGATAATGATTTTTATAGAAAGTAATTGCTTGTATTATGCTGTGACAAGATGCATAAGTTAAAGAAAAGAAAAAATTCGTATATTCGTGTATTTATTTTGTAAAAAGTTTTTTCTTGTAGAATATTTTGTAATTTATTATAATTTAATTTTCCATCTCCTATTTTATTTTATTTTCATTTCTTTATTATTATTTTAATAAATATGAGGAGTGACAATTATTTCTGCAATTTCTATTACTATTCGATATTGCAGTAGCAATAGATACAGTGACGCACATTAGTTGTACAAATGTAGGTAGTCAGATCAGTTTGTACTGGCAACTTTCGAGTCATTAAAAATGTCCAGTTCTTTATATGTTCCAGACCATATATAAAAGAAAAAATGCAATTTAAAACGCAATACTTTTTTTCACCTTTCTAGTCTTTATAAATTCTCTGATATAAATATTTGTCTAACTAAAATTATCTGTCGAAAAAAACCCAAACAATTTACAAATGACTCTTGACAATCTTATTAAGGTTAATGTGAAAATAAATAAGGAACTATTAAAAACCTTCGATATTTTTTTCGTATCAGTGATATGAGCTCAAAGACTTTAGGAAAATCTTAATTTTTCGTAATAGGTATGTAAATTGATGAATATGCTATTGCTATTCAATATACATATACACAAAGTTAACCCTTACGCCACCGTTGTCATATGTAAAATGTTTAATATTTAATCCTAGAGCAAAATATTATACAGTTTACCAACTTGTCAAGCTCGACATCGACCCGAATCACATTTCCGTTTTTTGGAAGTGCAGTAATTAAACTTTTTCATCGAATTTTCGAAAGTGGAAGAGCTATGTGTAATTAAAAAATCTGATATCGATGTTTATAAAACATTTTTGTAGTTAATATCTTTTTCGGAAGTGTTCTTTATATACGAGCTATAACCAATTATAAATTATGATTTTTAAATATCACTACGACAATTTATATATGGTGAATTTCACGTCAAGTGACCCAATTTTAAAAATCGATGTCTTCTGATTTGGATTGGATTAACACCAAGGTTAGTACTATTGGATAGGAGGCCAGACACAAATTTTTAGCTCTATCAGTCCAGAAGTGCCGGAGTTAGATGGCGTCAAAGTTGGACAAAAAACTCCATTTTGAAAAAATAAAATTAAAAAATTGGGGGAAAATGAAAATGATACATGTGCCAAATATTGAAAAATCGTATTCTTGAGTTAAAAAATAATTTTTTTGATAGATATCCCACTCGCATCCCATTAAGCGATTATAAAGGCCTTAAAGTAAAAATTTTTAAAAATTAAAAAAATCCTTTGGACAATTTTTCCTAGGACCAATAGGTGAAAAGTTACACTCATTTAAAAAAAACCCTGTATGACCAAAATTGACTAAAATGTCCAACTTTGACCTTCTCTAACTCTGGCACTTCTGGACTGATAGAGCTGAAAATTTTATGTCTGGCCTACTATCCAATAGTACTAACCTTGGTGCAAATTTTATGCAAATCGATTTTTAACATTGGGTCACTTGACTTGAAATTCACCATATGTATGTATGTGTAAGCATTATATGTATAGAATTTCAACTTGCTGAATTTTGTATGGATACTGCTTTTTTATGGCCATTTTGTATCATATATATTCCCGGGAAACATTTATATGGTGGCTGAAAGAAATCATGGACCGATTCCATACCATTTTCAAAAGGACCTGTCCTTTTATAAAATAAATGTGTGCAAAATTCCATGATATTATCTGCATTATATTTAATGAAAATAACAAAACATATTCGTATTTGAAAAATACAGAGTTTAACTCACATTTTGATCCATAGCCAGACTGAGCTAAATTGAAATTTTTAATTCGTGATGATTCATTATCAATTTCTTATATTTTTTGATCAATGACAAGGAAAAGTGCATGTGCGAAGTTGTTAAACAACTGTCATAACCTTGATATATTTAAATAAGTTATTACTATGTTATATAACTCTGATTATATGAATGGAAATTTATATTTTAGTTTAACTGATCTTAGTCCTTAAAAATAAATTTTTTTTAAGAAATCTAAAAAATTTAAAATAAAATAAAAAAATATATTCCAGACTTATAAGACATTCTGTGGTTTGCGTTATGTGGAACACTGTATTTAAATGGCGATGTATTGGGTTATGTTTGTGTATGGTTGTATCTATGCGATAATTAAAATTTTTTTTCTTCATTGGAGCTTAACATATGCATAAACATACGAGTGTATATAATCATGCCCACACATATATACTAGGAAAATAATCTTCTTTGTTTGTGTATGTGTAAGAAGACAAAAAAAAAATAAATTTTCTTTTTTCCAAAGAACGAATGCATTATTTGTTTTTGTTGTTGGCTGGTGGAATTGCACTTGAAGTGCTTTCTTCCACCATTTTTTATTATTTTTTTTCTGTTATTTTGTGATGAACATATGTGTGTATGTGTGTCAGAATGTGTTTATTTGTATGTGTTTTTTTACTTTTTGCATCCGTGACGTCTCCTGCTCTTTAGTTGCTACTTACTGCTATTTTTGCTACTTCTATACATATGTATATGTTGTTATTGTCGATGTTGTAGTTGTTGTTATATTCTTCTACAACATTTTCTTTGTTGTTGGCAGTTGCGTCGTCTTGTCTTTAGATTGTATTCAGTGCAAAGCTTTGAATTGAATTGTGATTACATTTCATTGCCTCGCTGCGCACGAGTTGCCATTTGGTTTATTATTTAGTACGTACGTACTTCGCTTGCACTGCACACTGACACTCCTCACATACACATGTAGTTGCATTTAGATACATTTGTATGGAAATTATATGTATGTATGTAGTATGTTCAGGGTGTGTGTGTGTTTACAAAGAGGTAGGTGCATATCTACTTATAATTTGCGCATACATATATGCATACTGACTAACTGACTGACTGACTGGTTGGCTAGTTAACTGGCGTTGCATATGTCAGCCTGGTTATATTCTATGGTGAAATTTCAATTCATACCACGAAACTCTCTCTACCTTCCCACCACCTCCTTTGCTATTCATTCATACAATTGGTTTGCATTTGTGTTTGTATGTGCATTTGCATGTGTATCAGTTTGTTATACTTGTATCAGTTGGTTTTGCATCTGAGTGCAGCTGAAGTATGTATGCCTTCATTATTATGTGCATGCATCCAAACATACATACATCGTTATTTGCAATAGAAGATCTCTGTGATATCTAATACTCACCTTTTCTCGCATGACTTTTCATATCCCTCTTCTTCGCCGCCGTCTAATACACACTTGATATGTTTTTTTTTTATCTTTTGTATTCTTGTTATTGTTGTTGAGATATTTCTTGTTAGACATAGAGAACCGAAACGTGTATTCGCTAATTCGTACTTGTTAAAGTTCATATGCGTTTTAAAAGGTGTTTGTTAATGGGCGATAACGTTTCTTTTTCAAGTCCCAATGGAAAATCGTAAAAATATTTTACATTCAAATGAAAAATGTATGGATCCTGTAAATAATAGCTTTAATATGTATTTGAATTTAAGGGTTGAAATGAGGAGTGCTTTAATTAATAGACAGTGTGACAAGTTTGTATACTGTATTCTACAGTTTTTAGTTACCTTTTCATTTGGTCCAAGTTTACAGAAATAAACCCACTTTGCTCTCTGTTAACTTGAATTTATATGAATTTATGTTTTATCTATTACCTTAAATTAAGAAAAAAGTACTTTGTTTTTGATGAAAACGGCTAAATAAAGAGTCTCTGTTTTTTAAAGCAGCACCAATTTTGCAGAAATATTTTCAGTTGACTTCAAAATATCAACAAAACAAATCTTCTATTGCTAAGTGAGAAACTAAGAAGTACATAACATTTAAATTACGTTAAGAGTTTTATAAATACTAAGCACACCAACTTGTCCTTTTGGGAGGCAACAAGAAAGCTATTAAGAAATACTGTTGGCACTTGTCCAATATGATCATTAATATTCGATGAACAAATAAATAATATGTTTCAACAAAATTTTAATTCTACGAATTCGTTCAGTATGTTCAGGAAAGATTGTACTTACCTTAAAAAAGTTATGATTTAAAAACTTGTTCGGCAATAGGACTTTGAAAAAGTCTAACACATCTAATACATAAGATTAAACGCTTGCTGTTCACAGTCTTAACCGCTTGTTTAGGCTAAAGTACGACGATAACGTGACAAAGACTATTAAAACTGACTTTCCACAGTGCAATGCTCTTAGACTAACATTTTACTAAATATGCAACTCCGATTTAGTTTTATACGATAATTTAACCATTTGTAAATGACACTGACATTCTTAATTGTTAATGACTCGAACAAAGCATCTAGAGAACTAAATAATTATTTCAAACATATGGAAACGTGGTTGTGAAAACTTAGTTAATGTACACAAAAGTAAAAACCTTATAGTTGCACGTAAAAGAAACAAATTTCCACCTGTCATACTCAGCAATGTACAAATTCCACAGTCTAATCATGTCACATACATACTTTGGCGTTCAATTAGATAAACTTTTTTACATCCCGTCACCAGATTTTAAACTCTAATGCTTGGTTTTCACTATGTCATTTTTGTTGTCAAATCGTACAAATTGTTGGTAATTTCATAACAATTTGGACAATTTGACAACAAAAATGACATAGTGCAAACCAAGCATAAGCTTCTAATTTACATTAGTTTTTCGACGAAAAAATCACATTTAAGCTTGACCTACAAATTAATTTTGTATAAGATTGTTTTAAAACTATTTTGGTCATACGGAATCCCATTATAGTCAAGTAATACGGGGCCCAATCCACAATTCTTAGGATTATAAAAATTGAGAGCAACGAACTTTTGAAAAATCATGAGAGATATTTCTCAAAATTACAACACCAAACAATTTGGGCATGATTGTAAGATGAGATCATTAAAAGCGTACAATATCTGAGTTGGCTATCAGAAGGCTTTGGTGATATTTCTCTATATGTACATACATTCTATTTTAGAATTTTACAATAGCTTTTCTAATGTTTAAATAAAGAAAGCAAAGTTAATCAAAGTTCAAAAGTAGCAGCAGTTTTTCAAAGGAAGTTCAAGAGTTGAACAAATTTTTACTAAATCAAATATTCTAGATCTAATATATTTTCTAAGAATTAAATACATAAGTATGTATGTACAATGTTTTCGCCACTTACCATAGTCAATACAGCTTCTGTTTAATTTTCAAAAATTCCCAAAGTTTGTTAAAACTTATTTATAAAATTCATCTTTTGCTCATTTTATGGCTTTAATATATTTGTGCAAATTTATTACTATTTATTTTTTGTACCGTTATGTGGAAGCCACAACTAACGGTTGCATGTATTCTGTATTGTTGTTGTTTTTATGAGTTGTAAGGTTCTCGCCCTCTCAAAATCTATGCTACTGATTTAATTTCCCATATACATACATACATACCTACCAACATTCATGAAAACATTCATTTAAGTTTAAAGCTGTTTGAAGACTGGGATTGTAGTTTTGTTTTAGTGGTTGGAAAATGGATTTTCTATTATGCTACTTGAATGTTGGCATGGTGCAAGAGATCTAAGAGGAGGTGGAGAACATTGGAATATAGCTGAAATGTTTGTAGTTGTTGAGAATGTTATTACCAACTAACCAAGCAACCGGCTATACAGAGAAACCTAGCTAGATTTGCCTTGTAGGGTTACATCTTCTTGTGGCATAAATATTTTTTACTCTAACATCTCGTACACTCTCTTAATTCTTTTTTCGTAAAAGACTGACTGATTGTCAGACATTTAGACATTTAGTATGACTGGCGGCAGCACTATACGTTATGTCTGCATTAGTTGGAGCTTATAGAGAGTCTCGGTCGGTGTCGTTGTCGGTTGGCGACTTAGTTGGTGTGAAGTGGATTTACTGCTTTGTTATTCCCTCTTCTTCAATATAGAGTCTTGGGTACATGCAAACAAACTTCTATTGCAATACACAGTCTCTTTCTTGCAGTTTATGTTCATTGTCGTTCGTTGGTCTTTAGCGTTGACGTCGTCTATTACTTTAGTTGGTTTTGGCGTTTCATGCCTACTTTATCCTCTTTGTCAAAGTAAAACTGTCTAAGCTGGTAACATGCATACATACACACTTTGGGGCACACAGACTTTTACATACACACATTCTCGTATATATATATAACAGATTTTGTGGGCCAACGACTTTGTCTTGCAACAACACACAGGTCACATCGGAATCAACACTAATAACAACGACAACTACAGCAGAAACAGCAGCAAGAAAGGCATAAACAACACCGTCAATTTAATCTCTTCTCTCTCTCTCTCTCTCCACCTGCCACCCTTCACCACATTTTGAGTTGCGTGTTGTTTGTTGTTTCTTGTTGTTAGTCTGTGGTGCCAAACACCTCGTCTAACTTTACTTGGCTTAGACAACGTCAACATCAACAACACAATAAGAAACACAAATGAATGCAACTTCATTGCTTTAGAAATTGCATGCATGTTTGTATGTATGCTGACCCTGTACATCTCTTGTTATTGCTGTTGCTGTTTTCTTTTGTATTTCTTTTACTTTTTGTTATTTTATTTTCTATACAATGTTTTCTGGTTTTTCTTCTTTTTCATGTTTGGTTTGTCTCATGCATGCATACATGCATCCATCCATCCATACATGCATTCATGCAGTTTTCATCAGTTAAACAACCAACTAAACATCCAACCAACGAAACAGCGACCCACCATTAGAAAAGAAGAAGTTTATTTTTATACCCTCCACCAAAATAAGTGGAAATATTCATCGGAGACCCAACAAAGTATACATATATATTATTGATTCTTATGGAATTCTAAGTCCGTCTGTTGATATGTGTAAAACACTTTCACGCCCAAAAGACACAAGCAAAATCAACAAAGTTTACGAAAAACCGTTTAAAAATCTCCTAATCAGTTTGGTATTGAAAATCAGCAAAATCGGTACAGTAAAACCAGAGTTATGGCCCAAAAGGTGAGACAACCTCCATAAAAAATTTTAAATATATTACAAATATTGCCATGCTCTTTTTACACGTCAGAAAGTGTGAGGAAAATAATAAGAATCAGTCCATGATTTCTCATAGCCACCATACAAATATCTTCCCGAAATATGACTTAATGATAAATAAATGCGGCAAAAATAAGTGTCATGTAAAAAGAAATCGCAAAGTTACCAGGTTAAATTCGACACAAATAATTCTTATAGATATATAAATTGTTGTACTTAATTTTACGATGGTCGGTCCATAATTGGTCATAGTTCCACATCCGAAAAAGTCATTATTCTATCTTATGAATATCGGTACCGACCCAAAAGTTTACCCAGATCATTTACAAATACACAAAAATCATACTACAGAAATTTTTGAATTTCGGTCCATATTTGACCATATTCACAATATGAACGCTCTTCAGAAAAAATCACTTCAATACTCATAAATCTCGTATTAATTACGATACCGATCCAAAATTTTACACGGATCATTTACATATAGGCCAAAGTCAAACTGCTGGATTTTGAAAGTATCGGTCCATACTTAACCATATACTCCATATTATGTCCACTTCCGCATTTTATGTTAATACTAATATGTATCTTAAATGTACTAATATTATATTGGAATTCAATGTGGGATATCCTCACATGTAATGCCGAAATTTAAGAGGACCGGCCCATGTTTTGTAATTGCTCACATATACGTAGCACTTCCGAAAACAAGTTAACCCTCAATAATGTCTAATAAATATCGATATCGAATCAACACTTTATACAGATTAGAAATTGTAATCCAGAAATCATACTAATATCGGTTATACGGCAATTATGCTACTGAATTTTGTAGCTTAAGTCCACTTCCGAGTATAACAACTCTTGTAAATAACGTTATTGAGATGAATTTCAACCAAATCAGATTACTGGACACTTAATTTATAAGCTATTAGTCTGTAATTGGTCCGTTTCCACTATGCCACCCATATATTTCTTGTAAATAAAGTTACTGAGATCATATTCAACCAAAAAGAAGCCTCACATTGTTTCTTAACTTGTTGTGAATATGAAAAAATATTTTTTTAATTTTATAAATTTTTAAATTACAGTTAAGATTGTTATGAATATTCATAGCCAAACTCTGGAAATTATATTAAGTGTTGGTAATTATATCAATTTAATATGATTAAAATTAGATAAAATTTCTAAACATTTGAAATGAATTAATTCGTTCGTAAAATTTTCTTTCAAACTATATAAAATGCTAAGCTGTTAGTATTAAAAACACTGAATAAGGATTTTTCGTCTTATAACCAGAGTAATTCTTGTATTTCTCATTCATTATATTTAGGTGGAGGGTATTTAAGATTCTGCACAGCCGAATATTGCACTCTAACTTGTTTTTATTTAATTTTTTTTTTCTGTTTTGTACCACTTCTTTGAGTTATGTTGCTGTTGTGTACATATGTATATGGTACGTGGTATAAACGAATGTGTTGCTGCTGTTTGAAATTGAGTTTTCGCTGCCTTTTGTGGCTGCGGCCAATACTCTACTACACCACTTGAAACAATTCATTCACTTTTACAATGTGTATGTGTATGTGTTTTAGTGTATATTTGTATGTATTTCTTTGCATGGAATATTCAGAATTTTTTTCATATTCAAGTTGCACAAAAGGCCTGCATTAAAAGTTGTTGTTTAATGCATTTAGCATGTGAAGCCCCAGCATTTCTGTGAACACATTTTTCTGTACGTGTACATGAGCATTTTTCCCTTACTTTCTGCATTTATGTAGCTGTTATTTAGTGAAATTCTCTGCTGGTCCTCTTTAGAGAGTTGAAAATAATTTATATGTAAAAAATTATTTTTAGTTAAACTTTACAATACCCAGTACCTTAGTACTTAACCGCCTTCCGCTTTTTGTTTAACAAATGTCTGAGTGGTGGAGTTAGTTGTGTGATTTTTTTTTATTTTACTGTACGCTGTTTAAATCATGTGCCCCCCTGAGCTCAGATTTTAAACATGCGAAGTTAGTGTTGCCAGAAATATGAATTGCCAGTTTCCTTCCGCATTCGGTTAAATATTAATATACAAGGTGGCGCAAAAGTAATCCTCCTATCAGAAAATGCTATAAATTTTGCGGGGCCCCTAATGTCAGTTCTATTTTGACATTTGTGTAGTAAACACATGCGAAATACACGTTAATAAACAATGTTACGCTACACTGCTCCAGAACGCGGAATGTTGCTGACAGAACTGACATTAGGGGCTTCGCAAAATTGATAGCATTTTCTGATAGGAGGATTACTTTTGCGCCACCTTGTATATATACCTTTATTTGTAGTTCTGAAACTTAAAAACTCGTGCTACTATTTGCATTAAATACATATTGGAATTTATATCAATTATAATAATAATATCATGCGGTTTCAATTCGCACTTTCTGCCAATATGTATTTAATATAATGATTACTAAACCTAATATACGTCCTAATCCGAAACTTAACCGATCATATTTTAATTTACTTCCAATTTCTGAAACAATTTAATACACAAAATGTAGAGTAAGTTATAGGACGTTTTCAAGAAAAGATAATTATTTGAATTTATATTCGTAGGTACTATTTACATTATATTTGAAAATGTTTTATTTCGAACCGAAGTACAAAATAACTCCCGTGGTACTATTACCAATTGTTCAAAAAATCTAATAAAGCTGTTTTGTATAGGAAATATCAAATTCTCTTGAACATTTTAATAAAAGCTGGTTACTTTAAAGAGATATGCCATTGGGGCTAAACATTAGTTCAGGTTAATTCAAATTTGATAATCATTGATATAGATGTATCGATTAAGATTAATGTGAAGCAATTGGTCAACTCTTAAATATTCAAATCTTTATAACGCAGTATTGAGTAATATCTTTTTATTCGTTCTGAAATGAAGCCACATTTTACAGGGCACTTGTTGAAATATTTGGCAACATATTTATATGTACACATTTCCACTTCCACATTTTAGTATTTTTAAGTTTAAGTTTTTTATGGACTATAAAATTATTTTCGGAAGCGTTGCCTCTATGGTTCAATTACTAATTATGATCTGAACACGTGAATAGGACCGGCCCGCTTAAAGTTTGATATTATTATTTTAAATTGTCTGTATTAAACTGAGTTTCAATAGTATAAGATATAAATAAGTATAGTATAGTAAATAATTTTATCAGTTTGAAGAGTTTCTCACAAGAAGGGACTATATGGGACCTGCGAGATGCCATTTTTAATGGACGTTGCAAACATTAAGATAAATTCATAATACCCTCCCCACTGTGGTGGATTGTATATGGTAAAATGGTTAATGAAAATGAACAAAAAACATTAAAGACATGGCCCTTGCATTTATAACTTTTCAATTATCAAAATTGTAATTATTTATGTATATATTAACGAAAAAACAATAAGAAGTTTTACTAGCAATAACAACTTCTATAAAAAGTTATAGAACTTTGTTCATGCACTTGTTTGGTAGATCTCACTTCTTAGAAAACGAAATACTACTATGAATTTGTTAATGTACATATAAGTAAAAACTGGAAACTGTGTTTGACCCACCTTTACATCACATACGTATTTTGAGTCAGCTTTAATGCCAACATTCAGGTGTACAAATTATGATATGTAACTGTGTAAATATTTCTGATGCAGGTGTCTTTAAAAAACTTTGAAACTTAAAATGCTAAATATGTATGTACATTGATTTTGTACTAAATAAAAATTATCAAATTTCTGTATATTTCTGCAAGACACATAAATGTGTAGTTATTTGTAGCAGTTGTTTTTCCGCATCTAAAAATTACAAATATAAATTGGCAATTTTATAAATATACTGCAGCAACATTCTTCGGACCAAAAGCTTCATTTTAAGGCAATGATGAATTGTGTTAAAATTGATGAACAAGATAATATTTTTTATGGCTTAAACAAACATATTTTCTAAACAGGTTTAAAAGTTCATTTCCTCTTGCAATTCAACAGCTACTGAAAAATCTCTAGTATGTTTGTGCTGTTTGAGTTCATGAACGCCGCGCCGTTTATTGCTGTTTCATATTTTATAGTCTTTTTTTATTCTAAAAAATAATTTAAGGGTCATTTCTAGTAATCACTGTTGAGCGTTTAAAACAAAACTAAAACTTTTTTTTATTAAGAAAACAATTATTTAGAACATGTTAATACTAATTTTACCGGAATACTTTGTAAACAAATAAATAAGAAATAGTAGAAAAAAAAATGATGAGTAAATAAACATTTAATATTCATAATGCATAAAACCTGATTGTGCCAATTTGATTTTTGTCCGGTTTTGTATAGATTTGTTGTTATTTTTCTGTTTTTGAATTGTGTGTTGTCATCACTCTGAACACATTTATTTAATCGACTTTAAATATTTTCACTCCTCGCCCCCGTTGTTATTATACTCTCACATACACACCCCTGTCATGACGAAGTGGATTGACGGATTTGCAAGATGTTTATTTATACTGGAATTTAGGAAGTAATTAAATGTTCAACTGCAAATATTATTGTTTGCATTTATCTTTTTTACTTTTAAATGTACATACATCAGATGCCTTCAAATATGTATGAGATATTTTTTCTTAAAGTAGCAACGTTTCAACACCAGTCATTTCAAATGACAAACCATCCAACGAATCTAACTGAGATCTCCATGCAAAATGCCACTAATGGCCGAATTCACAGTCTTTAGTTAGCTAATGACAAAGGCTTAACTAATTATTCTTTATTCGCAATGCTTAGTTTGCCATAAGAATAACAAGTATTAGTTAAAGAACCGTTAGTATATTAGTTTACCAATGGTTAACTAATGACTGAGAATTCGGCCATAACTGTTTTATTTTTCTTGTTTAATATTCATAATAATAATAATTTGCATTTTATAAAATCTTGTTTTATATATACTTTTTTGTTTATCAATTAATTTCCTTAATGTGACAAAAGTTTTGAGTTCCAAACTGCATTCTGTCATCATTCCAATCAAACCGCTACCAGAGACTTTATTTTTAAAGAATAGGGTGTTTATTTTATTTTACATATGTACTTTCACTTTTCTTACCCATATGTAATTCCGTATGTATGTCAAAATTTCCATTTTAATTTTTACTATCACACCTGCTTATGTTTTTCCGTATGACATAACCTATAAATGTAAACAAAAGCTGACTTTTTAACGTGTATAAATTTCAAGAATTGCTTCTTTTGTCCAATCTAACTGCAATAAATATAATAAGCATAATTTAATTTATTAAAAATCGAAAAATACTTACTTTTCCATGTTCAATCTTTAATTTTTTTTTACAATATATTTTTTCAAACAATTTTGTTTCAAAAAACCAGGGGGGTTACTCTCTATTGCGATGCGAAAGCAAATGCGATGCGATAACCGTACAATTTGTATGCTTATCGCATCGCATTTGCTTTCGCATTGCAATAGAGAGTAACCCCCCAGCTGTTTTGTTTATGTTTGTCATAGAGCGTGTTCTAATCGAAAAAATTACATATGTATTTCCACATGCAAAATTTCATATAAATCACACGATGTGTACAACTTTTACAGGTGGAAAATATTACCGTACATATGTAAAATACATCCCGTCTGATAGCACCTTAAAGAAAACACAGAGCCTTGATTTTCAAAATAAATTTGCACATGTTGAAAAGCCAAACCAAACTAACCATAAATCACTGGACAGCTTACAATATGGCCGCCAGTTAAAAAGTGTTGCAAACTTCTATACATCTAAAAAAAAAACACCCTATACAATTCAGTGATGGCAAAGTTAGTACAACAGTACCTATTTATAATTTATTTACTAAAATTAAGTACTTTAAAAAAAAAATCAGGCAATAATTTTCTATTATTTCCAACTTGAATGCAAAGATAAACAAAAGTTGATGCGTGAATATTTTATCGCAAGTGGTTTCATGCTCGTAACTTATTTGCGTTTTAATTGATGGTCCAAGATATTAAAGCTCTGGCCAATTATGGATCGAATTTTAAAATGTGATTTATTTTTATAACAATTAGGCATGACAACCAACACTTTTCCTCGATTCCAATAAGGATGTATTTTATTCTTTCTATTGTTTCTTATTGTCGTCAATGAAATTTGGTTCTCTGAATTTTTATTCCTCACAGAATAATTAGACTGTCAATGCCATCAACTATATGGATACGAAACCAGGTCCTCCTAATGTAAAGCCAATAGTTGCTGAGATATGCAAAATGAAGTGAAAATGAGTTGGAAATGTTCTACGCAAACGTGTCAATGACATCTGTAGATAAGCCTTTAACTTAAAGTACCAAGAAAGTAGAAGGCGCGATAGACCACGGGATTGCTGAAGACTCAGCCTTGATTATGAACTTTCATCCAGTAAATATAGTCCACAATAATTGAGTTCTGTCCACTATGGTAGTGTATGATATAAAGAAAATGGTTTCCACTAAGGGCTTCCAAGTTGACATGATGTATTCGATAAAAGACAAGTCCAAAGACAAGTACCAAAAGGAAAAAAATGTATGCGCTATTTTAAAATACGTTGATTTGAAACAAAGATTTTGCTGTTAACTAATTTAAAATTCTTATCAAAAGCCAATAACATTTTATACTGATCTTGAAACATTTACTGCCTGGTTCACGATTTCAAAAAAGTGATCCAAATAAATTTGTACGAGTATTTTTCATTAATGAGAATAGTGTCTGCTCTAATTTAGTACAACTGGTGAGGTACTTTTTGACTGATTGATACCAAATTATTGGCTCTAATACCAACTCTGCTGTAGACACTTTAACATTTTGCAAATGAGTATTAACAGCAACAACAATAACAATTGAATTGATAAATTCAAACAACAATAGCAATAGAAAATTACTCTTGTTTTGCATATTGTATTTTATAAAGTTTAAATTTGTTGCTATTGTATTGTTATTGTTGTTTTATTTAAATTATTGTTGAATTTCAGTTTTTCTTTTCTACAATGATAATAATATACATAAATATAACACAATACATATTAACAACAAATACAAATACAAACATACATACAATATTTTGTTTTGTAATCATTAAAATTGTTATTATTGTTTTTGTTGTTAGTGTTGTTGTTGTTCTAGCAAATGTGTTTTATATAGAATGAGTTAATTTTGTATTTGCACTTTTTTGCAAATGCATTTAATTTTTTCTTGTTTGCAATTAAATAATTGTTTTTTATTCTTCTGTTTTATATCTGTATATTATTTTTAAAGTTCATTAACATATTTGTTTTATTTTTATAAAAAAATTAAAAAAAAAAACGAATATATTTATGCGAAAAAAGCGCCAAACGCTTTTTCTTAAACACAAGACAAATTAAGTTAAATCAGTACAGCGGCATGTTGCGTTGGCGTCTGTTGTTAATTAATTATAATCTTAATTTAAATGGATTGTATGTACATACATATAATATATAAAAGTCCATACAAGTATTTTGTTTCCATATCATCTTATTAACATTTAAGTCGACATAAATATTTATAACAATTTTATTCTATTAACACTACATGAACTGTTGTGTTTCATTGTGTCTGTTTGGGAATTTAGACATTTCATTTCAATCTCTTCTTGTTCTCCATCTGATCGAGATTGAGAATAAAATAACAATATGAAAAGTGGAGGTAAATAAATCATTTTGAAAATGTTTCTTCGCACAAGTATTTTTATTGAGATTTTATATATAATTTTTTTTTTTGGTTGGTTAGTTGGTTTGTTTTGTTTTACGTCGTGTATGAACGAGTACAATAAAAATATTGACAATTTGCATAATTGAACGGAAAGAGGTTTGTTTAATTTTTAGAATGCTTAACGGAATTACAACACGATAGATAAAATATATATTTGTATTAATTTACTCATAGCAAGATTAAGAAAGTACATTTAAACCTCTGAGGGGAGTTCGAATCGCAATGGTTTTTAAAGTATTACGATCTATTAAGCAGACAACTAATGCTTAAATAATATTACTTTATGTATGTTTAACTCGTCACTTTATTTTGTTCCTTCTGTTTGAAATTTATATTTTTACTTTCTGCCACAATTCATAAATTATAATTAAAGTTTCTAAAGTTCTAGACACCATTTGGATACTATACAATTTTAAAAATATCAATCAATCAACACGGATTTAATAATATAAACATTTTGATTTTTAAGGGCCTCTAAACTCTTGAGTTGATGCTGAAAATTTAACAAAACTCAATTATAATTTTTATCTTTTTCTCATTATTTTTCACAGATCTTTCTGCAGTCATTTAAACATTTTCTTGCAAAAATAGCTCATTTTTTCTATTTGATGACTTAAAAATAGAACTGTCAAAAATTAATATAAAAAAATTGTGCGTGGCGTTCTGTGTCAGCTAGTTGTGGTCGTAGAAATCAGTAAATGATTCATTGTTTCGTGTAATATTTTCACTAAAGGCAATAATTTTTTTGAATTTTTTTAATCTAGAAATATATGAAATAAACCCAAAGCAAAGTTTGAAAGTTATAAAAAGTGCTTCAATGGGAATTGTTATTATTTGTTAAAGTATTAAAATAAAGTTTTTTGGAAATCCGGTTTCGAAAAATTATATTTTTTTAAATAACCGGTTTCGAACATGGTTACATCCAAAAAATTGAATAACCGGGTTTTCATTACATGCGATACTATTTCAGTTTATCAGTGTTCGTCATACATTTTTACATACGAGTATAATGAACAATTTAATGGAAAACGAACAAAAAATAAATTTTAAGTTGGGATGCCAATCCCTAAATCTCCCGAAAAGATTCCACATTAAATCAGTAATTGAAAAGGTCAAAAACATTTTAAAATTATTTACAAAGTCAACAACAAAAATTAAAGTTTTAACACAAGTATGTTGAATATATAAAGGTGAAAGAATTAAAATAATTTTACATACCAAACTCGAACGCACTATTTGATGTGTCTACGGTTTTTGAAATTGTAAATTCCTACAAAAAAGCTTTAATTGATCTTAAAACTCTAAAGATGACAAGTAAATAATTTGTTTTACTTAAACAAATAGTTGTCATTTTAAATCCGGTTAAAGTAATAGAGAAGTCATTTGTCGCAGTGATATGAATCTCTGCCGATGTTGCGCTTTTATTTCAGCTCAAAGAGATATCAAAAAGTGATTGCATATTAAGCGATGAACGGTGAAATCTCTCCTTGAAAGAAACCAAGGAAAAGGAATGATTTACTAAAAATTTTTGAATTTTTTGAAAAAAAAAAAAAAAATGAAAAAAAAAAATTTAAGAGTAAATTTGACAATGAAATAGAAATATTTTTTGTTGAAAATAATTTAAAATCGTTGATTGCAAAACGAATGAAATAATGAATGTAATTAAAATATGTAAAAAAACTTTATAATGTCTTTAATGATATGGAATTAAATCTTGAATAAGAAATATGTATAATTATTTCTTTCGGAGTGTGAGAAGTGCAATCAGCATACAATAATTTGTTAAAAATTTTGTCCACAAGCATTGATTGTTAACGATGTTTTTCGTTAGCTTCATATACTATACACATTGGTAACAAAATTCAATTGCCTTTACTTTAGATTCCTTAATATTTTTAAGCAGCATTTTTAAGATCAAACGATAATATGCTCTTGCTTTTAAATTAATCGCACATGTTCTGAAAAACGCAAAACGCTTAAAATTTGCATTTTCGATTTGAAAATGCCAAAGAGGTGTTCTGACAAACGAAAACGCTAGAAATTTCGGGTTTTCAAACCGCTAGAGTAGACTGATGCGATCTGGCTTATTTTATTGAAGCTGTACTTTTAACACAAAATAAAATTTTGCACAATTTAAATTTAATATGTTTTCTTTTTCTTTAAGCTAAAGCTTGTAACATTTTTCCACGATTTTAATGAAAAATATGCAATTTAAAAATTTTCTTTAAGTTTGTCAATTGTTTGTTTCAATTGTTTACTTTTGAACTAGCGATTTGTGCAAACAGCTGATCAACTTGATCTTCGAAAAGTAATGTAATGCATTTTAATTTGAAATTTATTTATTTGTTTACGTTATTTTATGACAAAACATCTGTTTTTATTGTTCGAACATAGATTCGAAAAATTGAAAAACGCTAGCAAATCGTAGCGATTTCAGAACAGGTCAAAATGCGTTTTGCGTTTTTAAAACTGTATGCGATTTGAAAACGCTGCGTTTTTCAGAACATGGGCGAATATAAAAAATAAAAGCGAATTGACATATTATTTGCCTCTATCTAATATGTAATGGAGTTATATGTTTAAATTATTACTGGTTTATAAAATTTTATATACAAAATACAAAATTGGTTTAAAAACTTTTAATAATTTTTTATAGCGATGAGAACACATAATTTTTATTTTTAAACATATTTATGTATATGTAATATAAGTTATTGTTTTGCAATAAATAGTTTTCATTGTCAATAAACCAATTTGTTTTAATGTGAAACAAAAATCTCGAAATCCTGGATTTCGCGGGATTTACTTTTTCAAAATTCCGAATCCCGGGATTTGCAAGACCAGTCCCGTTTGGCATCTCCAATTATAAGTCATATTAATTAAAACTATTATTTGCGCTTTCCTTTTTGAAGAACTCAAAGAAAGGAATAAAATTGCTTTATAAAATAAAAAAAGTCGGAATATACATACGTCGCAAATGTTAATGAGTTGGGATCGGTCTTCGAATCGAAAACATTTTATTTTTTACAAACAGGCTTTGTTCAGTTATACAAGGTGGCGCAAAAGTAATCCTCCTATTAGAAAATGCTATAAATTTTGCGAGGCCCCTAATGTCAGTTCTGTTTTGTATTTATATAAATCTGACCTAATCAAACTGTAATTCGTGTTAAAGAAAACAAATTAATTTTTTTAAATTATTTGTGCGATATCATTTTATACCCACCACCTTACTTTTGTTTGTAGGATAACGAAATATTGGTCATAGACCCAGCGTTGCCACTTTCTGCACTATAGTGCAAAATCTACACTATTTAAAATTTCTTGCACTGTGTTTGCACTATACATTTTTTGTGTAATTTTGCACTATTTAACAACACTGAATAATTTTTTTTAATTTGGCAGTTCTGTTTTTTATTTTTCATTTTACAGCGCTGCTGTGAAAATATATTAGTTATATAAAAGCAGATTATTTAAATAACAATGAATTGTTTGTTATTAATCATACAAACAAGCAGCTGTTTACACAGCAAAATGAAATTTATATTGGTGTAGCTGCACAAAATACTATTTCACAGTGTTCTTTTGTACAACAAACTGTAATGTATAACGATTTTAGAAACTTCTATATTGAAGTACATAGATAATTACACAAATTAAAAAAAGATTCAAGTTTAATGATGATCTTTATAGCTTTATTGATTATAAATTAAATTGTTATAATTTGAACATAGGCATAAACAAGTTTTGAGTATATTATATTTTTGTACATTTTTTCCACAGTATTTTAGAAGTAAATTACGAACTTTCGGAACTAATTACAGTTTTCATTTTCGGCTAAAACCGAACTGATGTTTGGGAGTGTATGAATGAATAAATTACTAATTTGAGAACGTTTAAAAGCAAACATTTTACAAGACCGACTTTTCGCTCAATTCTAGCATAAATCTTTAACCTGAACAGTATGTGAATTCTGTGTGGGAATATTTTAACGGCTAATGTTTTGTGCAAAATATAATATCCTTCGTATAGTGTGTACAAAATTTGGATCCACACTAAAGTTCGTTTTACTCCAGTTGGATTTTTTTCACATTTATTGACAGTTTATAACATTTTTGTTGTCCATTGAATTCAATTTTCACATTTTTCTATTTAGTCAATTTAAATTTAAAATAAAATTAAATTAAAAAATTGTTTTTTGTTGGTACGTTTAAAACATCTGGCGCTAATGTAAACAATTCTCCTCTACCAACTGGAATGTTTGTTTTTACCCGTTTTTGTTTGAAAATGTTTTTTGATGTTTTTTTTTCTCCGAAAAAAAAAACAAGCGATTCTAGTGAATCAGTATTTGTGATTTGTGTTAACAGCAAAACAAAAACTTTTATGGATTTAAATTTGTATTTTCTAATATTTTGTTCGCCAAATTCCCTTGTAATCTCACACTTTTTATTTTTGTTTTGTTAATTTTTTGCTCCGTTTTGAGAGTAACATGTGCTTTAATTATTAAAATAAATTATTATTAATATATAAAAGGGTAAATTGTGTTCAACTGTTGTTTTTCTTTCCTTGCAACTTTGTTTTTAGCTGTAATCGTAAATTTGAGAATATTTTTATTTGATTGTTATCTATCTATATATATAAAAAGAAGTGTACATTTTGATTGTCACTCCATAACTCGAGAACGGCTCGACCGATTGCCATAAAATTTTTAGGGAAGGTACAGGGAGGAGTGATGATGGTTAGTTGATTTTGAAATCCAAAATCGGTCTAGCCATTCTCCAGTTATGATTTTTTTCCTGAAAAAATTTAACATTTGAAAAAAAAAAGTTTAAATTTCGGTTCGACCTAACGAAAAAAATCTATCCAACCTAATACACAAACTCATACATACACACATTCATTTGATTGACAGCATACAAATGTCAAACAGATGAACCTGTTGAAATGCACATGTTTGCAAATCACTTTCTTTCACTCTTGGATTCTGATACAGCCGGTCATACATTCGCTGCTTTCCAATTCAAATGGGCAAACGAAAAATATTGTATATCCAAATGTTTTGGATTAACATTAATAATTTTTAAATACAATGCATTCATTTCATAAAAAAAAATCTAGAATATTTAATTTCTTTTTTTGGTTGGTTGCAACGAAGTGCATCGGGGTCCGCTAGTTTTATCTAAAATTGACATAAGTTTAAATGATTTCAAGATTGGGTTGGTTTCTTTCATTCTAAACGTGTTTAAAATTGTTTTAACTTTTTGGTAGATATTAAAATGTTAATGAGTAAGGGTGGATTCGCCGAACAAATATTTTGTTTGAAACTATTGGGTGAATCCACCTTCAAACAACAGCTTGTTGTTTGCGGACTTGTTATTTTTGTATATTTTCATGGGAATCGCATGGAATTTCTAGGAAACGTTCGTTACTCACCAAATAAGAATAAAACGTGTTTATTTCCAATTATTTTTTGTAAATGTGAAATCCTTGTGTCCGCATAATTGTTTATGACCCGATATTTATGAGTTAGACAAGACATGTCACATATTATAGTGCAATCTTTAAAACTTTATTTCATTAGGGCAAAATATTTAAACAATTTGTGTAAAAGTTCCTCGTTTTTAATACGGTATCAATAAGTTATATTTAAAGATCAAATAAAACGTCAATGTCATCATGTCTATCATCATAACAAACCGCATTGTTATGGCTACTTAGTTAGGGTTACCAGTCAACAAATTCTATTGTTTATCCACATTTAAATACAAGTAAATCCATACAGTAAACACTTTTGAAGTTACCAAATCAGAAATTTCGACTCTTGCCATTATTCCATAAAACTTCAAGTTTCCCATTTTTTTATCCACACACATAAGTACATCAATCACTGATGTTGATAACTCTTCGCATGATTAAGTTTTAAATAAATAACTGCACATGGTGTAATTAACAAGGTGAGTGAGTGCAAATCGACAACAAATACACACAATACAGAAACAACAGGCATTTTGTTTGTGTAAAATAATGTACTACTGTCAAAGACACTTGAAAAAGTATTACTTTTGACATAAGTAAATTGTAAACAAAGTCAGTCAGCTGTGCTACTGCATTCACCTTGTATAGTTACACCATGTAATTGCACAAGTGTATTTATTTTCTAAACGTTTTGGTTAATTTTATTGTCTCATTATTTTCATCATTAATTTTAAAAATATGCATGTTAAAAAACTATTTATTATTATTTGCTTTGTTTAGTTTTGTTTTCTTTTTTAAACACTTGAACAATAATACAACAAAATTGTCATTGAAACGCAAATTTTGAAATTAAACGATTTTTTTAATGATTTCTCTATTTTTTCTCTTTGCAGGTATTTATGATTGCAATCAATAAATCTACTAGGTGTTTCGTTTATAAAACAATTAAAAAGGAGGGTAAGCAAGAGAAACATTTTCAGACAGATTGCTTGTTAAATTATTTTCAAGATTGTATAGAAAGTTCCTTGGGTAAATCCAAGGTTTTCTGTTTTTAATTGCTTTCAATTCGAACAAATTATAAATAATTCTACTTATAATCTGAAATAGGAGTATTTTTCCTAATAAATATTATATAGAATTTCAAATACTTTAAGAAATTAATAAATTATGTTTTATAGTTAATTTGTACGAATTTTAATAAATTAAATAAAGTGCATACAACGTACGTCTCATTATAAGTTTTTTTTAATTAATAAAAAAAATAAAAATTACAATTTTGTATCAAAATGTATTTATTATGTTGTAGTGAAATTGGGTTTTAGAAATGTATTAAAAAATCCTTAAAGTTTCTTTAAAAATAAGGGGAAATAAACGTCTGTGACCAAAGCTTGTATTACACTGCTTTACAAATTTTAATTTGGAAAAAATACCGAGAACACCACATGCCTAGATAAGTTAATTGGGACGAAAAACGCTGTAATTTTTTTTTTCTAAGTACCGTTTTTTAGATAACGGTACTTTTGTCTTTTTCGGTGTATGGTACCACTCAAACCCTTGTGGAGCCCAACCGAAAAGCTCGATCGAGATAAATCCTTGGAAAGGTAATTGAATGCCTCTTCCACAGATATGCTGCAAATTTCACTTTTCGTAGCAGTTCATTGCTAAGGAGGAGTCAATCAATTTTAAAAATTCTTAAAAATGTCTCAGTATGTAAATTAAAATATTAAACTATGGTTTAAAAGATTTTGTAAACTTTTCGGTGTTCATAACTTTCACAAGAAGAGAATATTGCTCCAAGGTCCAGAATTCTGGACAGTTTGATGAATTTACTTCTTTACAGTCATTTATTGAGACGCTGTAATGTGTAAAATTTGGATTTTATTGCCGCAAATAGCAGTTTTAAATGACGACACTATGTTTTTTTTAGTATATGGATAGAGGAGAAAATGTCACCAGGGACGTGAATATTGCAGCTGGGAACTATTTATTTAAGCGCCATTACAATTGCAGCTTTTAAATAAGAATTAATCACTTGCATAATCATTTATAAAATACAAAATTAAAACAAGTAAGAAAGTATAGTCGGTCAAGCCCGACCATATAATGAATGCCCTACACCCAGTATATGTATAAAACTTTTTTTAAAAAATTATTACCATGACTTGACTGAATATAAATAGTATGTGTTAAACTTTATCTCGATATAAATACTTTTAAAAGATTCATGGTGGTTAAAGTGAATTACGGAGAGGGTCTAATATGGCAGTTTCGACTAATTATAGACCACCCATTATAAAATTAGATGTCATCTTTTCTGTATATATAAAACTTATTTTTGTTGAATTTTATTTGAAAACCAGGATTTTTAAGAGATTTATGGTCGTAAAAGTGATTTTCGGAACTGGGCCTTATATTGGAGCTACGACTAAATATCGACCGATCATCATAAAATTGTACCATATTATTTGTGGATATACGAAACATATTTGTGTTCAATATTATTTGGAGGCCAACATTTTTAAAAGAGTTATGCTATTTAAAGTGATTTTTGGGAGCTATGATTAATTATGGATCGATCTTCACAAAATTTGTAGATGTGATTTGACTTCATTTCATTTGTGGTGAAATTTGTTTGGATACTTGCATAATTTAAACATTTATGATCGTTAAACTCCTATTTCGGGAGGATTTTTGTATTATTGCCAGGTGAAATAATGGACCGATTTCCACCAGTTTCAATATCATCCATGCTTGGGCCGAACAAATATCACGTACTTAATTTTATTAAATCGACTCAGGAAGTGATTCTGAGTCGATCGGTATACTTTAAGGTGGGTGTTGGACCAATGTTTATGGGCGTTACAAACATCAGCACAATTGCAATATACCCTCCCCACTATTGTGGTGTAGACTATAAAAAGAAATAGTAGTAGCTAAAAAATAATGACAATTATTAAATATTTATATTTTTTGGCGCGTTTTTCATACTCAGCTTCTGCTTTCTTCGCTTTGTTGTTTTACCAAACTGTTTTAAATTTGCACAACGTTTGGAAAGTTATAAAACTTTAAAAAACTTTGTGAATCTTAGCATGTATGTATGTAACTGACTGCAGATGGATGTGTGACGGTATTGTCTGGTTTAAAGTTTTTAAAAGAAACAAAAATAATAAATAAATAGCCAAATGTTTTCAGGTTATTTGATATAAATTCATTTGATATATTAATGTTGTATCTACCTACTACCACACTTATTCAATTATTTGTGTATGTATTTTAAGGGTAGAGTAGTGTTGTGTAGTGTACATAGATAATAATGATGACAATGATAATAATGACCATAGTGGCCATTTACGTGCATGTACATATGTATGTATGTACTATCTTGTTAGATGCCTTTCTTTATGGTTGTTGGTTTAAATGTGCAATATATACTTGGTAACTGAAATACATATTTAGCTTATGGCAATATTATTAACTCAATTACTGTGTTGATTTTGTTGTCGTTTTCTGGTGTTTTTACTTGACATCTAGTCGTCAATATTTTGAGGGCTAAATGTTAAATGAATTTTGTCAATTTTAAAAAAAAATTAAATTCAAGTAAAACTGATTTGTTTGTTGAATTATGAAATAGATTAAATAATACAAAAAAAAAAAAACTAAAAATTGTGTAAAACATTAAACTATAAAACTATATTTAATAGTAAACTATGTAAATCAGATTAGTAAAATAATATTAGTTTAGTGTAATTAATTAAAACTGCAGATGAAAAAAAAAAAATTAAGAAATAGAAAAGGTTAAAATAAAAACATTTTTTGTCTCCCATTTTTATGCATTTTGTGTTTGTTTCTTTTTAATATAAATAAACATTAGGGCGTCCGTTATTTTTCAAAGTGGAAAAGTTGAGGTTTGATGCAAAAATGACTCTCCAAAAATTTCACGCCCCTGTGACCACGCCTTTCCGTGCCGACATACGGTTGAAATTTTATTAATCACGCTTATACGGCATGATAGCCCACAAGTCGAAAAATATGGTAACATCATGAAAATCATTCTGTGCAACCAAAATATACAATTTTAAAAGTGTTTAAATTTCATAATTTTTATTTAACGTAATTTTTGTACAATTTATTAAAAATGTTCTAAAATAAACATGCCATTATTTAATAGTTTAAAAAATCTAATTTCTAATATGATGCCATTCTTTAATAAAAATAAATAAAATATAACTTTAACAAGAAGAAATGCTAATTTAGAACAACTTTCGTTCGTTATGATTATCTTATAAGGTTGATGTAGGTACCAGTTTAGGTCTTAATAAATATCAAAATTTATATTTGTTTTAAGTAGGTAACTGTTATGTCCAATTTATAAAATAGAACCACAAAAGTGAAGCACTATTTCCATTTCTTGAATATACATATGTAATTAGTCATCTTTTGTATTCAGTTGACTTGCAGTATATTGTACCATTTTTACTAGTTTGAGGAATATTTAAAAACAAGACTGACTTTAAATGACAAAATCAATAAAAATTCTTAATTAAGAAATAAAAAGTTATAAATATTTATGCATACGTAAACTTAAAAAACCATCAAACAATTAGAGAATAATTTATATATGTATTTTTTTAAATTTAAATAAAGAAGCATAATGCTGAAATGAAGTGAGTAAAATTTTAATCAAATATTTATTTTTATTAACATCTATTGGTTACTGCTTTCTTTATGTCTACTCTTTATTGTGCGAGTAGAAAAAAATATAACATCATTTAAATATGACGTATGTATGTATGTGTCTACACCTGGACCTCTGTTTAACTTATATTGAATAAATATATACTTAAGCAGCGTTAACAAAGTATGCAGTGTGTTTATGTTGAATTTAGCTCTTTTTGTATTATTTAATTTACTCTTTTCAAACGTTCATTGACCGATCATTCCCATTATCTTATTAATGAGAGAGCGAGTGAAACGTTGTCGTTTAGCTGTTTTACTTTTCACTTGCATAAAGTTTATTTTTAAATATTAATAGAATTTGTAGTTGTTGTCATTTATTTCTTCATTTTCGCATTGAGTACTGATATTTGTTCGCTGTTGTTGTTGGTTTTCATTTCGTTTAAATGTGTAAAATATAAACGCATAAAAAATACGCTCTGTCTGATTCACTTGCCCAAGTGCATACAGTAGCGATTAGAGTAATAGCACCACAAATCCTTAATCAGCCGTTATATGTTGCAATAATAAAGAAATTGAGGGCACACTGCATTTATGTACATATGTATATGTATATTTATCAGATTAGTGCAGTCAAAACTGACAAAATTTTAGGGAATGGACAGACAGTATGGGCTAAATATTAACACAATTTTGCTTTACTGACCCGAGAAGTATTTCGTTAAAATTTTGTAACATTATACTATTCATAGGGCAGTCGATGTCCGCGTGTTCATCAGATAAATATCAGCCATGTCACAGAATTAAATTCCGTTCAGAAGTGGAATTAATTTCGTATCTTGCTTCTATAGAAAATGTGAAACGAAGAATTTTTTCGGAATGAAACCTAGAAATGCTTAAAATTTCAATTCCACATAGCAAATTAAAAGTGGTTTTTTTTTTGCAAAAAAAAAAATTGTTTTGCTTTTTCTATAAAACTTGCTACGGAGTTATTTCCATTTCCGAACGGAATTAAATTATGTGACATAGCTGTATGTCTCGGAAACTAAAGCTATGTGTCCACGATCGTCAGATATTACAACGTTGTCATATCTAGCAATGTGCTAGTAATGTACTGACATTGAAAAATTTTTAGCAAAAGGTAAATCGTCAGTTTACACGACTGTAAGAAAACTAACAATTTCATTTGCACACAATTGTCACACAATGAATTTATCTGTCAACCGAAATTGTCAGTTTACATGGTTGTCAGATTGTTGTGTGGCATTGTCAAATTCGTTTTGCAGCTCTGTGTGTGAGTTTAAAAATTTTATTAATGCACACTTTAATTTAATTCTTTAATTTTCTTCCACTTTTTTCAAAAATTTTATTAATGCACACTTATTTGTTTATTATTTATGTATATACAGAGTTGCATTTAGAAATAATTTCTATGACAATGCTGCCATTGGAAGGCAAACATTTTAAGTTTACACGGTTGTTAGACATTTTCTGAACATTTTTCGGACAACTTTGTAATATCTGACGATCGTGGACACATAGCTTAAGTAATCATTGGTGTTATTATTTCTACCACAACAGTACAGTCCGTATGGGTCGGTAAAAAAAATTAGTTCCCAATAAAAATATTAATATTTATTATTTCCTACTTCTAAATGATACGACATTACAACAAATGTACAAATTTTTTAGCTTTTATTTCTGTTTTTTTTTTTTTTTTTATTAATAATTTAAACTCTTGCCTTAAACTGTTAAGAATGAGTGGGTTGTATGTTATTTTTGTTATGTTATCAGTCAGTTAGTCAGTCATTCATTTCATGTTGAAAAGACTTATCAGTGCCAACAGCAGCAGCATAAACATTATCGACTTTAAAATAAATTGTTTAATATAAATTTTAAGTCATGGTACAGTGCACCAGGTTTAAGAAGAAATAATTTGTTTTAATATTCACTCATCTGTTTATAATTTATTAAAAAAAGAACAATAAAATTAAACATACAAGACCAATTTCATATACATAAATAAAAATTTCAATATGATTCGAATTATAGCGTTTTAATAATTTTTAAAAATCTTAATATGTACATATTTAAATTCACGCTAAAAAAAAAACAAATTAAGTGAAATTAAATTTTCATTTAAATTTTATAACCTAGACAAAAACTTTGAAGCCTATAGAAAGATATAGATTTATAGGATAAACATTAATGAAAAAAGAATTATGTATGTATATGAAAATAAAAACAACTCACGTATTTAATGCAAATTTAACAATGTGACAGCAATGGCAACTTTAAGTAAATACTGTCAAGTTAATTAAATTTTTGTTATAACAACATTCCTTTAAAGCTAGATTTACACGATTGAAATTTTCTTCAAAATTATTAATAGTTATTAAATAAATAATTTTTGAGAAATTTTGCTGTTTACACGAGTTTGAAGCATTTTGAAGAAAATTTCAATCGTGTAAATCTAGCTTAAGGCACAATTCCTTCCAAATTTTGGAATTACAACAAACTTGTTTTTCTCGTATGAACTCTTTAAATGCCCTTTATTTTATGAATTTTGTAGATTTCTACACTTAATAAGCCCAACTCAATAATTATAGTCGTAAATTTTTATTATAAAATAGCTTGCTTGCAGCATTAAAAAATTATATTTGTACCCCTTTTATTTATTCTCTTTTCCCTCTACATCCAAAAATACTTACATTGACGAGTCAGAATTGAAGAGTGAAGGCAGCATATTTACTCTTTTAAAACTAAAAAGAAATTATCATTATGAGTTACTTTTTCGTCCAAACCTATTACATTTTATAACTTGTTCTTAATAGGCCAAAAATTTATATATTTTGTTTTCTCTGAGATTTTTGGCATATTGAATTTTGTGTATTAATTAAACTGAAAGTGTCTTTATAGTTATGAAACACGACACTAAACGCTAAAAATAGTCTTATTATGATTATAATCAGGTATGTGATGGAAATCGAAAACGAAAACGGGCGAGTTTTAGAAGTTAATTTTTTCGTAATATTTCTGTATTGAAACAGTTTTATCCCACAAAATATAAAGATAATTGGCTATTAAAGAGAATCTTAAAACAAAAATTTTAAAAATTTGATTTGAAATACGTTAAAATGGACTTCAAAAACTCGCTTGTTTTCGTTTTCGATTTCCATCAAATACCTGAATATCATATTAATAAAAAGTTTGATAAACGTGTGTCCTTAAGTTTGGATAAAGCGAAAAGTAAGATAAGTTTATACATACATTTGTTAATTAGGATCTAAATCAATTATCGATTTACAACTTTTGTGATAACTGAAGAGTCGAATTGTTTACTATTCCCTAGTTAATTTGAAAAGACAAGGAAGATAAGGATAGGAAATTGTGTATATTCTTTAAAAATAAATATGTATGTATGGAAAATCAGTCAAACATTTCTTATTTTTTTTTTGCGAAAACGAAAATTGTTTAAACTGAAATAACATTTTTAATAAAGTTTTGCATCTGTATAACCATTTTTATGCCAAACACATACATAGGTAAATACATAAATGAAAACAAATTTTAAAATTTAAAATACCTCACAATTCCTAAAAAAAAGTTTTGAAAATGGAATTTAAAAATTTTTGGTCTATACCAGGGCCAGGGTTATCGAAACCCTTTGCAGAATAATTAAGAGCATATTATGAAATACAAAATTTTATAAAAGTGTTGTTAATCCACAAAATAAAAACAGAAAAAAGATCAGAGAATATTTGGGTCAGCTATTAACAAAAAAGTCTGAGTGGATAAAAAATTTAAACATTTTATTTTCAGATGCGAATATGTATATTGTAAACTATAAAAGATAATACCATTTAGAAATAGCAGATTTATACCCCCACTGTGCGATGCAGAGTTACATACATATGTATGTAAGTGTTGAGCGTCTTTCAAACAATCGACACATAATTCCTGCGGGGTACTCATACAAAGGATATTTAGACACAGAAATTCCAAAATCGATTGAGGTTGCTTGCTTCTGTTTCATGTAATATTTGTCGTACTGTCGATGTAATACACTTTACAATCCGTTATCTGTCCTCTTCAGTTAAACGCCATTTATTGTAAGAGTATTTGTGCTTTCGATTTCATAAACGCGTGCGCAGTTTCTTCTCACTATCGAAGGCATTAACACAACATAACACTGAACTAAACTCAATTGAACCGAAGCAAATAAAAAAAAGAAAGGATGAACGATGTAACCAGTGTTGCCACTTGCAAAGCAGTTGTCTGGCTTATTAAAAAAAAAAATACCAAAAGCTACTGTAATTTTAAGACCTATGTACATACATATGTAATTCAATTTATTGTAAATATGGTGTTTAATATTTTAGTTTTTTTAATCTTAATATCCCAACAAGTTCATACAACATTGCTACAAATAAACATACAATTTTGGTGGTTTTATGGGATTATGCTGAATATCAGCGGTCTGCAAACCGAGCTTAAAAAATACAAATAGCAATTTTTGTTGCGGCAGCGACAATTTGTCGTACTTGATTCCCTAACAAATTGATTCTTTTACACTTCTATTTTATGAGTGTTTTTTTTTGTTTGTTCTTTTGTTTTTGCAGCGTCCAACATTTTTGTTGTTTGCAAGTGTGCGAGCGTGTCTGTATTTGCGTTCGTTGGCTTTTTATACGCTTTTTATGTTTATTCTGTATTTGCTTCTTTCGAATTCTCTTTCTATTTTTTCACCTCTTGTTTTTTCAACGTTCTCACATTCTTTTCATGTTTGTATTTTTCTTGTGAGTTTTATTTTGTTGTATGTTGTACCGGAGCTTTTCGTTCTGGCTGTTACTATTAATTGTTGTAGTTGTTGTTTTTTTTTTTTACATATTGTTGTGCATTTTTGTTTGGTTTCGTCCATGTGTGGACTTGAACGTGTATTAACCTCAACTGGAAATATTGCAACCTATAAAAGAATACAACAATAACAAATCTAGCAACAACATCAACTAACACTACTACAACAAAAAACAAAAAAAAAAAAAAAAAAAAAAACAATCAAGCACTATTGCTGCTATTCCCGACCTAGCCAGCGACAATATTTGTTGAACACCGCATCGTTCGTACACAGTACACTTGAATTGTTTTTTATTGGATTTATATGGGTTTTTTGTGAGCTGTTATATTGTTTGTTGTTGTACTGGTCTACTAATACGCGTAGTGGTGGAACGAACAAATCGCTGTGTTGTTATCAGTGATTTTTTTTTTTAAGAAAATTGTTAGTGTGAATCCGCTTTTGTGTTTTTTTATGTGTGTAAATAAAAAAAAAATATTGGTCGATTTTGTTGAAGGTGTTGCAAAGTGACAGAGAAAAGTGTATGCCTTAAGGGAAAGCTCTATTAGCCTGGGTTCAAGGAAAACTTAAAGTAAAGTTTAATGTAACAGTATAACACAGAGCCCACAATATGCATATGTACTACATACATATGTATGTGCTTATTTTTTTTCTTGATTAATCAAATGATTTTTAATCGAATGAAGGCTAGTAGGTATTTTTTAAATAGTTCCCGTATTATACTCAACGTTTTGTAATCAGACTTAAAATCATTTGCACTCCCTTTCTGTCTGCAATTATTATTAATAAACATTAAACTTTTTGTTTCTCAACATTTTGTTAATTGGGGATTAGACTACTCCAAATGTGCAATGTCTAAACAGCCACATAAAACCCAGCATACCATTCTAGGAGCGCAGAGTCAGAAAAGAGTCCAACAAAAGAGCATTTTCGGAGCGCTCCGAAAAAAGGAGTCAGAAAAGAGTCTAACTAAAGAGCATTTTCGGAGCGAAAGAAAAATTTGCTTGTTACTGTCCTGAGTCGGCACGCAGTATGGCTCAGAAATTCCGTTGTTGTCCCGTTATTTGTGCTTTGAACAAAAAAAAAAAAAAAAAGCATGCTGTACCACACAAGAATGATAAAAACAAGATTACACAGAGCCCAAGAAAAACCTCATAAAAGACTCTTTTCTGAAATTATCTAAGAGCTCTTTCTGACGGACCATTTTCGAATATAATGACCCTCTTTTCTAAAGGTTTTCGGAGCAATTATGATTGTTTTCTGGGCTCATAAAATAAAGAGCGTTAACGCTCCGAAAAAGGTGTCAGAAAAGACTCTTTTTCGGACTCATATGGCTTGCTGGGAATAGGCTACTGAAACATTTACAACGATGACATACACTAATGCTTAAATTATTAGAGACATGTACATACATACATACATGTATGTACTATATTTGATGCCTTCAATTTAATGTTTAGACTCAATGAACCTTTGGTATTTCTCCAAAACTTCTGTTTTATTCAGTGGATTAGGTTCGATTTCTACGGATTACAGAAAAAATAATACCCATTGCCAAGCATGTACTCGTATCTATTATGCTGATCATAAGTGTACGTACATTTGTAAATGCATATGTACATATGAATGCAGTTAGACATATTATAGTGAGTGCCTAAATTATGTTTTTAAGCACTACATGCGATAATAGACAAAATTTGGAAAATAAAAACCAACATACATATAATTTGTATATAAATAAGAAAAACAAGGGGAGAGAGAAACATTGAAAGTAGTATTTGTTGCTGTCATTATTTTAATTATTTTCTTATAGTTGTAATAGTTGTTCTTGTTGGTAATATGTATTCCATGTTAATTATATAGCCATTTCAGTAGCACTCATACATTTACAGAACTGTAAATTCAAATTGTTGTTAAAAAGCACTAGAAAATTGGAAAATCGCGTATTTCATTTTAAGCTGACATATTTATGTTTCAGAAATTTAATCTCGTTTGAACAATACAACATTTTCATCTGAGCTTATAGCAAAAATTAGCTATATCCTTTTGACGTTCTCATTAATCCGCAGGTCAAATTTAAATTGACCAAATGTAGATAATAATGGAATAACATTTACTTTTCCTTATATGGACACAGTTGAATTAGTCAGCAGGGACGTGAACTCACATAAGCACTAATTGCCTAATAAATAATTCAGACATTTGATTTTTCTTTACATTTTGCTTACCATTTTTCTATCGAGAAGTCTGCGTAAAACTATTTTTTCTGGAAAATTTAAAGAATTCGGTTTCGGATCGGCCAGTATTTGGAAAAAATATAAAAGAAAGAAATTATAAATTATGCAATTTTGAATAAGAAAGAATGTATGTATAGAAAATTATTAACCAAGCCCGAAGACTCGTATGTTATTGTAAGAGATCATAATTAAATCACTGCTTTTTCAGCAGTATTCATTTTATATTTGTTCCGTCTAAAAAATTCCTGCTGAGATATAGATATAGATCAGCATTGATATAGACACATATTTGATCTTAATGATAATTTTGTTTGTACATTCGAAATTATCTGAAAGAAGCCTGTCCTCACGAGTGTATGAGTCTCCAACAATGACAATAATAAACATTGTTCGTGATTTTCCGCAGAATGTCCAACACAGTTAATTCGATTCCATGCACCCGTTGCAGAGTTGAGAGCAATGCTTTAAGTCCGTAAAATTCTCTTAAACGATAATGTGTGGTTTTTAGAAGAGCACTTTAGTTTTTTAGGGGTAATGCTCCAAGTCTTTCATATGGGTCTTTCGCTTTGGACAATATATTAAGAATTTGGATTCAATGCGATTTCTTATGTTTTGCACCAGCGGCAAAAGTAACTTCTACTTCATTCAAGTGAAGAATAAAAAAAAAACAAGGTCTGTTTTACAAGAGTTTATTATCCATTACTATATTGATAGATAGTGTTGTGATAATTGAGCCATAGAATTTGCAAGTATGTATATAAAATATAGTTATGTATTCCTAAATTAATTAAAAATTAAATCAAAGATTCTTAGTTTTGTGTAATATAGTCCAAACGAGGGCATATTAACTAACCTACTTAAGTGGGCGTGGTAACAAATTGAATCAAGAAATTTATTAACGCGCTGAGTTTTTTTTTAATTTAAAATGCTTTGCAATTTCTCTTTATGTATTGCATAGTATTCCGTAGTTTTTGTATATATTTTCTAAAATTAAGTACAACTAAGTACTAGCCATACAGAAATACCATCACATACAGAAAAATACTCGCATATATACACATACATAGATACAGTGACACAGTTGCTACTACATAATAGTACTCGTATCTATGTATGTATCTTTCATTTGAAAGTTTGACTGACTGACTAACTAGTTTTTTGTCTGATTGCTTGCATAGCTGACTGACTGTATGGCGTTGAGTTGAAAGCATTTTTTAACGTCAACATCCCCGAAGGCAATTGTAGAAAATTTATTTGCGGTAATAATCTTCTGTGCACTGCTGTTGTTGGCTGTTATTATATGCATTGCAATCCACCATTTTTACACTTAACAAATTTTTAATTAAGTTATAGGACTATGCTATCCATTCTTTTCTCTCTTTTATGTATTTTCAGGTAAATATTGTACAAATTTTGTCTCTTAATGCAGGAAAGTCCATTAATTTATGTTTAGTATGGTGTTTGTGAATGATTTTCGAATTTTATGTTTGCTTTTCTTAAACAATTTAAAATTGTTGCTTTCGTAGTGTGTAAAATCATTATAGGATTTTAAAGTAATTATATATTAAAACTAGCTGACCGCCCCGGCTTCGCTCGGTATTTACTAATGATTGGTATTTTACATCATTTCATACTTAAAAAAATGAGAAGTGAAAAGGAGGCAGTAAAAATTAGTTCTTTGAGTTTTCATAAAATTGTCTCATACTTAAAAAATGAGAAGTGAAAAGGAGGCAATATATTAAAAACTTAAAATTTCCGAGTTCTTCCAGGAATTTTTTTTTACAAACCATCTCCTGAAAATTTTGAATAGAATAAAAAAAAAAAACAGCCAAATCGCTCCAGCCGTTTTCACATGATGCCATTTAATTTTTATATATATACATATATAGATATAGAATAAGATGTATTCACAACCTGCCTGTTCTTATTTATTTGCAATAATAAAATATCCTAATTTGTACAGCTGTTTTTGGGTTTTTTTTTAAAGTTGACTGGACTCACAAAAAAAAAAATCCGAGTTTTACCCAGAATTTTTGATTTTTTTTTTACAAACCATCTTCAGAGAATTTCGAATCGAATAAAAAAAAAATCAGCCAAATCACTCCAGCCGTTCTCACGTGATGCCTTTACATACATGGACCATTTAATTTTTATATATGTATATCGATAGATAAATAGTTTTTTGCATGTAGTTTAATAATTTATTAATGCAATTAGTGTACTAAAAAAAACACAAAAGAAGAAATCATAAAAGCTACGCAAATTCAACGTTTTAAAAAACATTTTTATACCCACGGCCAAAAAATACATATTTAGTTTATATTGAAAATGGCAAAAAAATCGTTCTAACAAAATGTCTGCCAGCGCGACTTTTAAATTCAAATAGTTATTGGTAATAGCTAACTTGTGTGTTTAAATAAGAAAAGGATAGGTTGATCAAGTAAGAGTATATATTCGGTTGTGTTGTTTTATTTTTCGGATCTCTTATATGGGATCTTTTGCATGTTATGGCACGAACGTCATAAAATATTTTACGGTGATTTCTATATATTTGAGTCTTATACTACGTTCACACCTACGCAAAATCTAGTAGATTTTAATTAAAATCTTAAAGAAAATATTTGGCGTTTACACTACTACTTTTTGACATATTGTTGGATTTAATTTTCATAATAAAAACAGCTGATTGAAAAAGAAAATAAATTATATTTTAAACTTTTAGTAACAAAAATGGAGAGACAAAAACAAATATTATTATATTTTACATCCAGATCTGAAAAAAAATCGTAATTAACATTTTTGCGTAAAAAAAACAGCAGCATTTGTTAAACATAAGGTTTCACAAACTTCTGCAAATGTACTACTCTCAATTATTATATAGGAATGGACACACGTAAGTATGGGAAATATATCGCTATTCCTTCTACATCATCGAAGTTCTCCAATGTGGTCTCCCTAAAGTGTTATTAAAAGAGCCTCTTCGTTTGTATTCCACTGCTTCTTCTTTTTGTAGGTACGTTTTCTGTAAATTAAGCTCGCTTGTAGCACTACAGTTTATATTAATATAATAATTTACATACCCCTTATTTATTACTGGTTTATCCATTTCCACAAATGTTTATTTATTTAGTATACGGTGTAGTTTTGCAGCAAATTTATTTTATATCCCGCTCTTTATTATTTTTTAAATTTATTTTTTGTGCAACTGTAAAAATTTTCTTATTCAGTGCTGCATTTTTTAGTATTTTAGTATGAAATTCAGAGTTGTATTGCAAGATTTTGTGAGATTTTGCCAAAATCTCGTGACGAACTAGTTTTTGTTTTGTATGGGAAATCTAGTAGAAATAAACAAGATTTCGCTCAAAATCCCTTAAGTACTAGATTTTGCGTAGGTGTAAATTTCATCTCAATTACAATATATTTTTTTTTTTTGTTGTTTTTTTAGTTTCTTATAATGGAGCTATGGAGAATTATGGACTGACGACCATCACAAAATCTAAAAGTAAAATGTTTACTAATTTGTGTAAAATTTTAATTTGATATCGATATAATGTTAATGTGTTTTTCGGAACTGATCCCTATATAGGAGCTATGACCAATTATGAGGCGATCACCATAAAGTTCATTACGATGATTTATATATATGTGGATTATTTATAATGAATTTTAACTTGAAATGATATTTATAAGAGATTTATGTGATTTTCGCAAGTGTACTTTATATGTGGGCTAGGGTATCAAATATGGACCAATCGTCATAATATTCCGTTGGGTAATTTACATATACATACATATGTACATATATGTTGATTATTTCTGTCGAATTTCAACTTGATAGTGATTTGTATAAGAGATTTATGATCATTTAACCTTTATGTCAACAGCTGAAAAATTATACTTACGTCAACAGCAAGCATACCCGGGTATGCAAGCACATTTTATATGGGAATTCACACATTTCTAAATATGTATAACGTAATGTAATGTAAAACGTATTTTTATATGTTTTATTTGGATTTTGTTTGTGTTTTTCCCCTACTTTGAATTGTTTTTATGCATGAATACTTAAATTTTGTCTTCGTCTTCATGTATGAATATTTACAATAAGGGACAAACACTTGCTAGTTGCTCAATTCTATGAACATGAAAATCCAATAAGGAATGAAAAAATGACCACATTTATGATCTGATTTGTCCAATTTTATTCAAACATCAGAATATAGTAGAAAACACTTCTAGTGAGGATATCATGAAATTTCAGATAGATATAATAGCCACTTTCAGAGATACAGCGTTTTTAAAATTCAAAACATACCCGGGTATGTAGCTGTTGACATAAAGGTTAAGTTATTTTCGGAAGTGAACATAACAAATATGGACTGATGGAAACGAAATATCGTTTTATGATTTCTCTTAGCATGAAACTGATATCTGCTGATTATTATATGAATACTATTTTTCTCTAAGCATTTATGTACCATACAGCCATATGTATCAAATCAATATAACAATACCAAACATTTAGGTGAAACAAGGAATGTTTGTGTTACGTATATAAGAATATAAACTCATGCTTTTAAAATACCCTTTCAGCTCAACTACCGTTGCTGCTATACTATAAATGATTTTAAAAACACCCATTTTTGTTTTCCGTAATTGTGTTTATTGAAATCTACAAAACTTAAATGCTATACATAAAATCCGGCCGCAAAGAAGTTTTAATATTTATGTTACAAAAAAAGTTATTGAATACTTTTGAACCACAAACAATATTTAAGAAAATCTAAAAGAAGAAACTATTTTATTTAATTTCGTCTTTCTGTTGCACAACATTTCGATCCACTTGCGACAGTACCACTCAGCTTTAACTTTCCTTTGGCAATAAACCAATATTGTTTAATTGGCCGAACGTGGAGACAGTTAGAGTAGTTCATATATTTTTATAACGTCGATCTGTTTTCGACTATAGTAATTCATTGTAGCTTTTGAATAATTACAGGGTGCTAATTTGAGCCAAAACTTCACTGAAGAGTAATGACGTCTAAAGAAATTATCAAATTTTTTTGCCAAAACATCGCATTTTTATCAAATTTACAATTGTTGTGTATTTATATTTTGGGTCAGCATTCTCTCGTTTCGTTTCAACATATAATTTTGGCCCCGGTAGCTGTTTGAGTTCCATTTTGTACATATGTTTCATCAGTCATAATAAGGCAGTTGTTGAAGTTTGTTAAAATTTTTTCGTAAAAAATTAGTGCCCGTTTTATGGCAACAACATTCCCTATACGTATTCTACACTAGTGTTGTATATTGTAGCGCGGCCATTGTCGGATAGACCCTGATTTTGTTTTATTGAACGTAGTAAAACTTTTACTTGATTAATATTTAACTCAAATAATAGACAACTACTTCCTGAAACTAATTCACATGTAATTCATATCGTCACCTGAAATGCAAAACAACGGATCATCAAAAAAATGAAAATCGGGCTTTTGATTGATTATGATTCATTAGATAAAAATACACGTCTCCAAAAAAAATTATGCATTTGCGTCAAAAAATAACGATTTTATAAAGAAAATTCAAAATAACGTATCATTAAGTACACAATATTCATATACCAAAACAACGTATCATCACATTTGTAACAATTTAAAATTTTGTTTATCTAACAAAAGTTAATAAATATTGGTGAAAATATACAAAATGTGTTCTAATATTGAAAATAATTACAATGAAAATGTGAAAATCTATATATATAAAATTGAATGTATGTATGTATGTATGTATGTAACGTATAGACTCCAAAACGACTGAGCCGATTTTGATGAAATTTTCACAGCATGTTACTGTGACTCTGGAAGGAATAATAGGCTATATGAAGTTTTGATTGTACAAACTGGGGTGGCACCGCCCATATAACCCAAAAATTTAAATCGCCATATTTTGGTAATTTTTTGACCTATGTCGATAATATTTCGTACATATGGTATTAGCATAATTAGGAATACGTACCAGGAGAAAAGTGGGTGGGACCACGCCCCTTTTTAGAAAAATGAAAAATCGTAATATAGTCTTAACTACTGGACCGATCGTCATTAAATTTTCACAATAGGATATTCTTAAGAAATAATAAATCCTTGACTACGTAAGTGGACAAAGGGGCATGGACTCGCCCACTAAACTAAAGCATTGCAATAAATACATTAAAATTAAATAAATAAATGTTTGTAAATATATAAATACGTTTTATTTTATAACGATGGGGGGGGGGGGGGGGTACCGAAGCACACCGGGTTTAGCTAGTATCTAATAAAAGTAAACATAAAAGAGAAAATAGTAAATTAAGTCGGATGTGTGGATTGAAATATGAAGGAGGGAAATGTTTGTGAGATAATGGCTAGAGAAATGAAAGCTAGATGTATTTCGAAATATTGTGTGAAAAGTTCAAAGCGGCATTTCCATTTCCAAAAAGAAATGGCAACATTTGCAAGACTTAAAAACTTTGATTCCAGCAGACTGTCATTTAGTTTATGATAACATACTCTTTAAATAATAACCTATTTCCTAATGTTAATTCTTATTTATAAAAAACTAAATAATTTACCTTTATCATATTTACGTAGTATGTAAACTACAATGTGTTTAGAAAAAACCTTAAATGAATTACATTTTTTGTTTAGTTGACCCGAATTTTATGCAATAAAACACAGCAAACAACTCCATTGCCTTTTATTGAACCTCATTTAATCGCTTTTAGATTTTTTTTCGCATTTTTGCACTTCATAAAAATTTGTTGATTGATGATACGTCATTTTGTTTCAGAAAATTTAAGTTCAAAATAACGTAACAAACATAACTTCAACACGTTTTTGAAAAATATTATTTTTTCTTCTGGAATTGATCTCCTATCCTTTTTTGAGCTTAGCTACAAAATTTTTCATTTCTAGATGCAATATTTTCCATTTTATAACGTTTTTTGCTTCTCCTGTAAAATTGTGAAAAGTGATGATACGTTATTTTGCATTTTAGGGGACGATATAGTGATGTTTTACATTGTATTATACAACTATCTGATTGTGAACACAATTTTGAGCAAAGTAATATGTTTATGTTGTCAACAACAAATATTCAAAACATAAAATATGAATATTTTTCAAAATTAAAACATACCGTACGTAGTATTTTCAACAATATCCATTATTAAAATTTTTTGTTTATTAATTTTATTTTCGTGTTTTAAATTTGTCAATCAATTTATGATTTGAGTGTTACTGTTTGATTATTTTTTAAACTAAAATAAGTAATTTTTATGTTGAGATATAAATTTTATCTTTTGGCAGCATGTAAAAATGTCGTAGTTGTTGTACAAAATATTTATATAGAAATTACCAATAACAGTTGTACAACTGTTGCAAATTCAGACGATGTACATATGCACAACTCCTAAGACACTACAACATCAGTTGTGAATTGAACAAATACATATGTTTTTATTATTTATTTAATGAAAATGTTTGTAGGGTTGTCAAGCGATTAAATTTTTTAATGTTGTTGTCGAGAAAGGCAATTTAAGATTATTTTTGTTTTCTTTTGCTAGACGAACGAGTGCGTTTGCTTTTCGCTTTGCTGATGCGTTCATTAAACCTAATAGCTGGAGGCATATTTTAAAATGATAATAGACAGGAGTTGTGGGAATAAACCAACCTCGTTTTTAATAATAAATACATACGTACAATGTATGTAAATATTTTATACATATTCACAAACATAAATATATGCGTAGGTATATGTATGTGTGCATATGAACCATATAAATAAATGAGTAAAATTATTATCGTACAGAGAATTATGTAAATGTTCGTATGGAAAATTATTCTTATAGAAATACTTATGTATAAAATTTATGTTTGGATATTGTCTTACACTTCTGTTACTCAGTTCCTTTATACTTTTTATTTATTGTATTAAAGTTTATCAGAAAATTATGCGTACATACAAACACACGCACAAATGTAAACTACTCCATATGTAAGTAACATTGTACAGGGTTATGGAATGTTATGATTATGTTAGGTTTGTTTTCTTGTCAGTTTTGTGGTCTTTTAAGATGACATTTTTCATTTACATGCATATGTTTATAAGTATAAAAAAACATATGTACGTAAATCCTCCTCCTCATCCTCCTTCTTGTTTTCCAGCTTTTACTTCAAGTTTGTCTGCTAAGTTCATTTGAAGAAATAGAAAAGGTAAATAAAGACAGACGAACAGACAGGCAGGCAGCAAGCAAAATGAAGGAAAATCAAGTTCATAATTATTTATCTTATTATGGAAAATTGAAGTATGTATGTAATTGTGTGTTTTAATTGTAATGGAATTGTTTTTTGCAATTGGTTATAGAAATGCTGGCACATTAACTACACAAACACAATGAGAAATTCAAATAAACTTAATAAATGGAATTTATATTGAAGCATTAAAGTTAAGATTACAATTGTAAATGACTACTTACTTATTGTTTGTATTTGTAATATGTACAATTTTCTTTTACGATGTTAATTAAAACTACATGAGATTTATATCGTTAACGTCATTTAATTTAATAATTTGCAGGCTTGTTTACAATTAAAGCACACGAATTTTTTTTAAATTTGTTTTTATTCAATTCTCAATTTCCGGATATTTTTTAAATTTCTCGAACCTTAAAACGCTTACTTTATATTTAATATGTATTTTAAATGTCAATATTTTTAACACAGCATTGTTATATTTAGAAAACATTTAAATTATACCAAATTTATTTTGAATTGTTATACCCTACACCACCATAGCCAGGAGGATGTTTGTAACGCCAAAAAATATAACTTTCTGGGTCGATTGAAGCAAAGTACAGCTCGTAATTTTGAAGAAATTTCGACAAAATTTAGTATGAAAAATTTGTTCGGCCCATTGGTATTGAATTTGGTTGAAATCGGTGCACTATTTCACCTAGCCTCCATACAAATGACGTCCCGAATAAACAAACAAACAAATTTCGCCACAAATAAGTTGTATATGAAACCTAGTCATGTCTACTAATTTTGTGTAGATCGAGTCAATAATTGACGATAGCTCCTATATAAGGCCCACTTCCGAAAATCGCCTTAACAAGTACAAATATCTTAAAAATGTTGGCATGCAAATACATAATATTCAACACAAATTTTCCATCAAAATTTAAAATCTAATTTTATTTTTCTTCCAAAAAATTATTCTAAAAGAGCAAATAAAAAACCAAATGTTAATTGTCAGTTTTGTGTCTCACGATTTTTGTTTCAGTTAAAACAGGACACAAAACACTAGTATTAATCAAGTAAGTTTCTAATAAAAATGCACCAAAATTTCAGGCACAAAATGTTGGTGCATATCTATTGCTTTCAGTTATTTTATTAAACAAAAATATAACTGCTATTAATATTAATTATATTGAAACAACAAAAGTAACACAAGTATTTTAAGAGAAGACTTAGACATTGATAAGCATCCATCAATAACAACTTAAGTGTCTTATATTTAGACCATCCTCTTCTCCCAAAATTGTCGTCCATCTCTATTAATTTTTTGTAATTATTTTATATTGTACATTGCATGCAATTGTGTTATAAAACTCCACCGTTTGCAATGAAATTAAAAAAATCCATTGAATCAACATTTAATTCAATCATGATTTTACAATTTCACTTCTTATCTTCTTTAATAACGACAGCAAATAAAATTGGAACCAATACAGAAAAATACATATTTTCTTTATAAAATTTTCCATTTAAAGAAATAAAAACCACTAGATAGATATTTTAACAAGCAGACAAATATTAAATACATTCGCACACTCACACTCATACGTTTCTATGAAAAATAAATAATAAAAAAAAGTATAAAGAAAGATAGAAATGTTGCTACTTGAGAATTTCCTTTTTAAGTACAAATACAAGTTACGGGTATCATCATTATGTTTTTTTTTCGCGTTTTCATGTTTTGTGGTTCTCGAGATGATAATGGTGATAATGATGGCGATGACAATGACGATGGTGATGAGTTACGATGTGTCGTTCTTACATTGCAAAAAGTCTTTGGTCAAACGAAACTGGACAATTACAATTACTACTCTTTGGACGAAAACGTTGCTTCTAGGTCTAACCCGAGTCAAATATTCGGTATAATATGTTTAATTTATTGATTAATTAATCTGTTTAATTTATTGATTCCTTTAAGTTAATTTTTGCCAGGCAAAGTAATGAAAATCCTTAAGAATCAAAGATAAGATTTTATTCAAAAATTTTGCATTTACTTTGTTAATACTTAACAAAAAAAGGCTTCCTTATGAGATTCAATTGCTGAATAAAATACTTCTTTACGACTACTACATACCGTGTGTATTGCTTAGAATTAGTCTAGTCATGACTTATTATCTAACATAAAAATACTTGTTCAATATACTTTTACATTAAAACATAAATATGTACACATAAAATATATTTGTAATAATTGTATACATATTTACAAATGTTTCACACAAAAAAGGTTTCTTTTTCCGCAGGAAATTTAACTTTGCTATACCTTTTCTATAGTACAAAAGCAGCTATTACTTAATACGGTACCATGACAATTTGTATTTACTGATAGGTCCTCTTAATTACCTACAAAATAGCTAAACTATCTATCTATGTCTACATATACATAGAAGTACAAAATCTGCTATTTATTTCTTTCCCGTTTCCGTTCATGTCCACTGCCATTTGGCCAAACACTGTTAGTAAACTATTTGCTTTTAATATCGTCAAATAAATGCTGCCTTCTACTATCATTTCTGCTGCGATAAGTCGAGCTTGGTTTTCTTTTGAGACAGACATAAAAAACTACATAGAAATAAAACTTCTTTCAGCATTTGTGTGGTTGCATTTGTAGCTTTTCATTTATACAGCTTTTTAATGTTTTCTTTTTGTTATAAGTTTTTTTTTTCTTTTCTTTTTTCTAATTCTTATTTTTATAACGGTCTGGTCTGGTCTGGCTGGTCTCCTGCCATGGCTGTCAGTATTTACGCTTAAAGTTAGAATGTTATAATTTTAAACCAAAAGAAAATAGGAAAACATATATATGTATGTATATGTATATATATGCAGATGTATGTACATATGTAATGAAAATAAGAAAAACGAATAGAAAAGTAGCAACAAACAGTAAGTAAGAACAGGATTTAGTTCTACTGGTTGGTATTTATGATGTGGAATGTAAATACATAATATTGTATGATGAGAGAACAATGTGGCCAAAGGTAGAAAATCATGAGGGCTGACTGAAAAGAGCTTTGAAAATAATATTTTCAGTTTATTTCGACCAATCAGCCACCTTCCTATATGTGAAGATAAATTCGAATTTTAGTAGCACAGACAAAAACCATATTTGCTAACATTGATAACGGTACTTTTGTGTTTTTCGGTATATGGTCCCATTCAAACCCTTGTGGAGCCTAACCGAAGAGCCCGATCGAGATGAATGGCATATCGTTGGAAAGGTAATCGAATGCCTTTTCCGCCGATATGCTGCAAATTTCTATATGATAAGAAATATCTGAGTTATGGCACCTCAAAGTTCGAAATTTGTCTATTTTTTACGTTTTTTTCAAAATTTTTCTTTTTTTATTTCGTTTTTTTTCTACGTTACAGTTAATATCTGGAATGTTTTATTTTTTATCCAAATAGTTTATTTAATTACCAACATTTTAAGCGTAATTTGAAAAAAATCGGATAAAAAATAAAGTTTTTATTAAGGATTTTGTGGAACGACAATATTTTCATCTTCATTGCTTACACACTATATTCGGCGTAAATTCAAATACTTTAAATTAAAATGACGAGCGACTTGAACTCTTGCTAGTGTGTAAGCAATGAAGATGAAAATATTGTCGAATTGTATGTGTTTTAATACATATGTATGTATGTATGTATCTACTTATTTATACGACTCATTGTTTGTCTATCTTAAGGGGTTGAGGAGTTTCTTATTTGTTTCCTTATGTCATTAATGTTTTCAATATCGTCAGAATCAGAAGACGTGTAGTAAAAAAACATAACTGGATCCATTTTTAATTTAAAATAATTTCTTTAAAAAATTTTGCTTTTATTTGAATTATTTTTTGCACAACCATATGTTTTTTGTTTACATTTTCTTCTATTTTATTCAGTGTTGCAATACGTACTTATTTAAATTTTTTACAACACTGAAGCAATGAATCGATTCGATTCGTATCGAGTACCATCATTAGACAATTTTGCACTGTCGAAATAAATTTCGATCACGACTGCTGGAATTAGCCCCTAGACCTTCTGTTGCTCGATATCTAACGAATGCTTTCGTATGCATTCTACGTGAAAAAATCTTTTTTGGATTTCATTATTATTAATTATGTATGTACATATGTACGATGAATGTCTCGAACAAGTCGAACTAAAACGTTTAAACTTTTGTTGATTTCATTCGACTACAAGATTCGAATTCTTAGTTTGTTTTTTTCCAAGAAAATATTATTAGCCTGTTCAGTAGGGGTTTTTCGCGGGATTTCCAGTCCCGGCAATTCCCGGGAATTTCAATTGTTTTGATTTCCCGTTTCCCGGGTTTTTTTTGCGGGATCCCGGGAAATACAAAAACTGGCAACTCGCTCCTTATACTTAAAAAAGGAGTTAAAAATGTTGAAGGAAGCGGTCAAAGAACTCAAAATATTGAATACTTGTTAAATGCACTTTTAACTATTCGTCCAACTTCGGTAGAAAGTGAACGAGTTTTTTCAGTAAAACGGGCAATTTGTAAATAAAATCATAAATAGACTTTCTGACGACTCAATGAACGCTTTGAGTGTGTTAAAAACTTATTTCCTAAGCCGTTATTTATAATATTTAGTGCTTTTATTCGACCTTTTTTCAATCACCCCTATCGTGAATAAAAATTCCACGTGAAATTTGTTCACTTTTCACATTTTCCTATTTAAATTCAATGTTAAAAAACAAAAGTGAACAAATTTCACGTGGAATTTTTATTCACGATAGAGGGAATATTCTATAATTTCTTTTTTTCAAGCAATTATAATAATGAAAAAAAGAAATTATAGTTATTTAAAATATATTATATATTTTATGAATTAAATTTTAAATTTTTTGATCTCATATTTTGAGTACCTGAATTTGTTTTTTTTACTATTTTTTATGAATTAAATTGTTATGTTTATGTTTCTTTTTTATATAGTATCTAGAGCATAATAATAAGAAATTTACATTTAAAAGCGTAATGTAATAATTCAAGTTCCTCTTTCAATTAAAACTAATTTTTGTAGTATTTAAATACTTTTTACCTTGTTTTTTCCCTGACGTTTTTTAATAAAAGATTTTTCATAAATAAAGACAAATTTACGTTTTATTTTTTCTATGGAGCGGGATCCCGGGAAATTAAAAAAAAATTTCCGCTTTCCCGGGAAGCGAAAAACTGCGAGAAAAAAAAACTTTACTGTTCAGCGATCTCGAACGATAACGTTCGCTTAGATAAGACTTAAGACACAAACTTGATTTTGTAAAAAAAAAAAAAAAAATAGATGCGTTAACAAGTTTGTGTCTTAAGTCTTATCTAAGCGAACGTTATCGCTGAACAGGCTATATATTTTAAAGTTAAAACCGCCATTATCCTTCCTTCACATGTTATAAAATCATGGAACGAGTGAAAGTAGAACAACTTCATGACGATTAAAATCTAATGAAATTTCTATTAAATGAATTCAAGAATCATTTAACAAGCATTTTTACTAGTATGTATTCACGTTATATAAATAGCATTCTTCAGTGAAAAGGAAATATAAATTTAACCCAAGTAATTTTTGTTTGTTTAATAATTTGTTTCAATATTTTTTAAATGTAATTCCAACAATACTTTCAAATGCAAGAATTTTTAAATTCTTAATATGTAGTTATTGTTCCAAACGATATAGTTTTGAGGAAAAAACAAACGAAATTATCAATCAAAGTGACAATTTCAAGCCAAAATCATTGTGAATGTAGTAAAATTTATCTTGCCAAATTTTATTTTAGCAATCATAAATCATATATCATACTTTCAAGTTTAAGAACTTAAAAATCACCCCTATAGTGAATAAAAATTCGAAATGAAATTTGTTTACTTTTCACATTTTACCTATTTAAATTCAATGTTAAAAAAAATAAAAGGGAACAAATTTCAGGTGGAATTTTTATTCACTGTCTTTCCCTTTTTGAGATAAACAACTGCTGTTCATTCATTTATAGGTTTATTAATTTAAAATAAAAGATTTAAACAAGAATTGGATGTCGGATTCTTTATTTTGACCAGAAAAAACAATTTCTGACATTTAAAATATTTAAAGATAATTTCATTCAAATGTTGGCCACGACTAGGATCACACTCTGCAGCATTGCTACCGGTATATCGTAAATTAAGCAAATAATATTCAATTCTTGAATCGTAGCTAGTTATCGAGAAAGATTTATGAGTTCATATATCGCCAATGAAAAAAAATCCAGTTGTGAGAAATCATACTATTTAGGTCAGGCACAAGAAATTTGCTGCTTGACACAGAAGGTCGATGATGCAAACCATATTTTGCTCACCAAACGCCGCTGATTTTCGTAATGCAGCTGAAATATTTGGAGACGTTGTTGCTGTGTGAGTCTTTCCATGATGAATTGTCAAACACGCAGTTGTATTTGTGGTACCTATTCTTCTTTTGAGTTCTAATTTAATGGAAGTAAACTATTGTTTTTAAAAGCACTTTTCAGATTGTCCTAATTTTTTGGTTATATATGTACATATGTATGTATGTAGCTATGTCTGTGTGTACCAGCAGTTTTTTAGTTTTACTACTTCTATCTTGGTGTATTTACAGAATTTGTTTTTTGGTAAACGTTTTTTTTTTCTTCTTTTATGCAATTTAATTTTTCTTGAAGAGAAAAGTGGAGAAAATGTTTACTTTTTCAAATACAAAATAGGTATTTAATTGTTGTGATATTTTCATCTCTCATTTCTTTAAATTGTGTGATTGTTTGTTCAAGTGTGAGTGAGTGAGGCATGTGTGTGTGTGTTCGTGTATGCGTGTGTTCGTGTATATTTTCACAACTCAACATGATGATGACTGGCTGACTGAATTGAATGGCCAGAATTTTTAAGTTTTTCCTTCTGTTTGGAAAACTCACAACATCAACTAACTTGAAAAAAAGAAAATGTTATAAAGTTTTTCTTTTAGCTTTTTTCTTCATTTGGAATTTTTCCATCATGGTTGATGTGTTTTCTGTACCATTTTCATACTAAATATTTACTTAATGGGATTTTTTCGTATTTTTTTTTTTCTTTGAAATCTATAGTTTTTATATAGAGTTTCTCTTTGGTTTAAATGTTGGTAGTTGTGTGACTTGCATGTTTTATTTGTGTGTGTGTGTTTGTGTACGAGGATGTGTGTGGTTTGTCTGATGCTGATGTTTTCTTTCTTCATCATTTTTATTTTGTTTATTTCTTTTTTACTTTTGAAGAGAATTGCATTGATGATGGTTTAATTATTTGTATAAATAAAGTTTAAAAAAAGTATCCCCTTGAAAAAAAGCCTAAAAGATTTTTTTTTATTACAAGTTTCATTTTTTATTGCTGCTGTGCAAATTTAAGTACCTTGATATTTTGATGAAATAAATTACTTTTTAATAGAATGAATGAACTTAAAAATTTAAAGAATTTAAACGAATATATGTATTTTTTTGTTAGAATAGAATCGATTTTAAGTTTTAAATTAAAAATATAACAAAACAAATAATGTAGGATACGTTTTTTTTTAATCGACTTTAAAGCCTCAGTTAGCCGACTGTAACGGAATGTAGTGTAATGACGTAAAAATCTAAAGAAATTATATTTCTTACAGATTCATACATTACGGTGTTGCGTACTTTACTTTACACATAACAATAGCCATCAGCTGTTTCTTACTGTTGCAGTGACATTCAATTACAGTCGGCTAACTGAGCCTTTAATTATTCAGTTTTGGCAATGTGAACATTTGGGTATTTTTTAATATTGTTGAGTGCGGATCGATCGTGTTATTGTGACATTAGGTATGAAACTGCAACGTTGAAAATTTATTTTTTGGTTTGGGAAGCAGTTTGTTTTTGTAGGATTAAAAAACAATCCTTCTCTAATGATGGATGGGATACTTACTTACGGTGCACTTGTGTGGTAGAGATTGGCGGACACCAAAACACACAACTCTCCTCTATACAAAGTTCGGAGACTATCTTTTGCAGCGAATACTGGGTCGATGACCTCTTCTTCTCAACCAATCAATATGAAGACTATGCTGGTCATACTTTGCATTGATATTTTCATTAGAAATATGTACGTCTGATTTGTCGGCTCTAAGATGGTTGAGCGGAAACATGACCGTGCAGTTTATCAGCCATGTCACAGAATTTAATTTTGTTCGGAAGTTCGTATTTTGGGTCTTTAGGAAAAGTAAAACGAATTTTTTTTCAGAATGAACAACCTTATAATTTGGTAGAAATAAATCCTATTCAAAAAATTTCATCACAATGAAAGTTAATAAAGTTTAGGTATGTTTTGGAAAACAAAAAGCAGTTATTAGAAATATTATGATTTTCTATTGATTTTAAAAACATGCGAAATTATTAAATATTAAAGAGTGGGAAGCGAGGAAGACTAAATTTTCCAAACATTTTAATTTATTCATCATCCATTATTCTACACTTAACTTTAAAAAATTTTAAGTGTTCATTATTCACAAAAGTCAGAAAAGGAATATAATTAGAGAAAATTTGAGTTGGTGTTACTTTGTTGTCCTATACACTCAAATACTTACATACATACATACACATTCACTCTTATATACAAAAATCTGTTTACATGCTCTTCGTGTATGTGTACATAAATAACAAACAAAGTATCGATAATTGATTTTGAGTTTTCAATTACTCTTACACAGTTTTGACTGCAATGTCGTCATTAAGTAAAAAGCTTTTAATTTATAATGATATTAAGAAACTTTTCAAACGAACAGAAAAAATAAATCACAGTAACATCATCAATATCATACATACATATATACAGTGGTGGACTTATAATTAGAAACGACTTTTCAGCATTTATATTTGTTCATATATTTTAAAAATTTAGTCTTCTTATTGTCCGTGTGGATTTTTCTGCGCTTAATTGCTGTCCAATTTCAACCTTTATTTTGCGCGAAGATAAAAATGGATTGTTTTTACTGGCTCTACAAATAACTCTATATCCTGCTTAAATGGTCTTTCGTGTCCTAGGTTTCCTACATGGGGTTGCAAACTCCTTTGTATTTTTGTACAAGTGGATTGCACGAAATACCATTTTTATGAGCAAGAAAACATTTTTGCAATAGCCGACATTGAATTTTGGTAACACAGCACAATTATCCGTCTCATATCTAAAGTACATGACTTGTTTTTGCCCATTTTTGAAACTAAACCGTATCAAAATTATTACAAGTTAATCTATTGTTTAACAAATTACTAATATTTAGAAAAGTTGAAAAAAATGTGCGTTTATAATTACGTGGCTAGCAAACAACAATTGTGAAAATAATATTTTTAAATCTTTAAAACGGCTAAAATTTTGTGCAAATTAGGGCAACCCTAATGTATAGTTTATTATTTACTCAAACAACCCCGAAGGAAAAACAATTTTTTACAGACAACTTTTACTAAATATGCAGACGAATAAAAAAGAACATTTTGTTGATTGTTTAAACAAATTCTAACACTCACTCTCGCTTAACCGACCGACACGTGTTTGCCCGATCTCTTTGTATTTCCTATTCCTCCCTACATTTAGAGAAATACCAAGTATGTGGGTGTGTGTTTTTTGTGTTTAAAAAATATTTTGATCAAATGATTGATAGGCTTTAATTGTATTACATGTTTATTTAAATAACTTAAATAATATGTGTGTGTGTGTTGTATGAATGGGCTTTTAACGACACACATCTGCACACAATCGGGCTCATGTTACTTTAGTTTGGTTGCTGCTGAACACATCATTATGAAATGAACATTTTAGTAAATCAGACCAGACATTTAGGCGACCTGCCAAATAAGAGAATAAGAAACAAAAATCCCTGTTATATGTAATTCCATACAACACCAACGAAAACATACATACAAACACATACATGGTCAAACAACTTGGTTTAAAAGAATAATTTCGTTTTATTTTTTTCCTTTCAATTAATTTTATGCAAAAACCATTCCTAACTTTGCAATGCTTTAAATATTGGACATAATAAGGGTTCCTACACAGCTACCTTTTTGTTTACTGTAATCACCTTTTCAGAGATTTCATAGTATTATCTTCTTATTGAACAGAGTTCGATTGTTAACTGGGATCATTATGAATTATTAAAGTGTTTGTAAGTACAAACCTTTACAGTGACATCGGTCTTGAACCAGTATAATTGATTAAAAAGTAATTTTCGGTCTAACCCAATATTTTTATAATTATAACTACATAATAAATTTAATGTGATGTTCACAAAACTCGTTTTGCACCAAATCGCGGTTTGCGTTGCACTTTTCTCATACAATTTGTATTAGAATTAAACACTAGTTTTTCTCACTTTCTCACTTGTCGTTACTGAAATAATCAAAAATAATAGGCAATCGAAATTGAGTTTATTTAAATGTATACAGAACCTTAAGTGTAATGCTATAAAAGTTAAAGTATTTGTAATTTTTATAAATTACGGTTTTCACCAAGATATAGTTACCAAAATAACAGCAAATACCGTTACATCTAAAATACAGTTACTGACCTTGATTTTCAGTAAAATCCCCATAAGGCAGAAATTGCGAAAAAAAATAAAACTAATACCATGTTCACACTTGAGTTTTTAAACGCGTTTAAGCAAAATGTTGATTAAGTTAATCAAAGCCGTTCACATTACATTTGAGATGATTAAGTTGACAGTTCTAGACAGGTTATAAATAAACAACACACAAATTTTGTTTTAAATATTAAAAATGGAAAAAAATTCTTTAATAAAGTTTTCATCAGATTATTTTAAAGTAATTAATGATGGAATGGTGAACATCAATTTTTTAATTTTTTTAAATGTTCACGTTCTGTCAAAAATTATTTATCGGTAGTACACCTATAAGCATGGTGAAATTAAATACCAGGTGACCGCATTGCTACAACAATTACAACAAGGCAAGAACAACAGGCATTTTTCTATATGAAAAACTTTCGTCACTGTCAAAAAGTTTTTTTTTTATATAACTTTTTGGCATTTTCAAATTCACCATGAATAATCAGCTGGCGCTACGCTATCACCTAGTATTTAAATTCACCTTGCCTATAAGGTATGTTGACTATGGCCGATGCTACATCCTAATCAGTTTGAGGTATGTTCAGATGATTCTATGTGATTAATGAAATGATTAAAATGTAATCATGTCAATATGAAGTGATTATCAAATCACTTCAATGTATGGTTAATCATCTCAATTTTGAAGTGATTAGAGCTTAATCACGTTTGAGGTGCTTAAACGCGTTTAAAAACTCAAGTGTGAACATGATATAAGAACGCGTTTATTTTATATTGAAGACGATTAGATGTTCACAAAGACGGCGATTCTAATGCACAAATGTAAAATATAGTATTTCTCAAATGGTTTGCTTTTAGCAAAATGCGGTTTTTAAACACCATGAAGCATGTCCATTGTTCAGATGCCCCACGGCATGAATTTTACCCATGTAGATTAAAATTGAATATTCAAAAAAAAAAAAAAAGACTAACCCCCTGGCCCACGATGTCGAACGATAACGTTCGCTTTGATAAGACTTAAGACACAAACTTGATTGTGGAATAAACAAACTTAAATGAGTAAAAAATAGATACTATAAAAAGTTTGTGTCTTAAGTCTTATCTAAGCGAACGTTATCGTTCGACATCGTGGGCCAGGGGGATAGTTTACGATCTACATTAACATGAACTTTTCATCTTCAAAACTAGTTATTTCTACGCGTACTTAATATCTCTCTATAGACTATTATTAAATGATTGAGCACGAATATGCACAAAAAACTATATATGTACATTAGGGTGGTTTTATTGAATATGGGAAAATTTTTTTTTTTCGAAATTTGTAAGTGCTCACGCTTAGAAATGTTCTATTTAATGTTAAAATACAATTGTAAAAGTTGTAGCTCAATCGGACTATGCCTTCCCGTGCCGAAAAAGCCCCAAAGTTTTCGAAAATGCACCTATCTAATAAAATTGATAGCTGTTCGGTTATAACTTTTTTTATATCCGCGACTGTATTTCTTCTTTTTACTCTCAGTTTCTAATTTTACGATTTTTCCATCGCCGGTAAATACATCGTCAGAAGCCATTTCTTCCACTTCCGATTCAGAAGAGAATGAGATATTTTGTAAATTTTCTATTGCAGTGAGAAAAATAACACATTATATAGATTCCAATATTTATTTTTTTTATTAAACTTGGGCAAATATGGTAGAAACTTAGTTTTTGAGTTTTGCGGCTTCACAGAGGGGTAATCCAATGTTACGCATGTTATAAAAAAATGCCTTGTATGTACTTGATGGTTTGATGGTAGCTTGCTGCCCGTTATTTGTTGAGATGAATATCCAATTAAATAAATCTGAGTTTTAGCACGGATATGAACATTGAACGAAGTACTGCCATTTTGACTTAAATATCTTTCTTGTACGAACTGTTCACTTAACACAAAAACCTTTAAATGAATATTTCTCTTAAAGTAACATTACACGCGCAACGTCAAAATAAAATTGGGGACTCCCCGATTTTTAATTTCTGTTTGAATATTTTGTGCTTGAATATTTTAAAGTCATTATAATTACCTTTCATTTGATAGTAAATTTATTTTAATAAATTATGGCATTTATAACTAAAGCAAAAAAATGGCGCTATTTCGTGAAAAACAGGCATTTTTGAAAACTTTGAGGCTCTTTCGGCACGGGAAGGCATAGTCCGATTGAGCTAAAATTTTCGCAATTGTATTTTAACACTAAATTACATAATTCTAGATGTGAGCACCTTTAAAAATCGAAAATGAATTTTGAAAAACCACCCTAATGTACATATGTATGTATTGAAGATCCAAATGGACTTCTTGTTAGAAATCCCTTGTATTTGATATTTAGTGATTTGTTCATATCATTTCACAGACGTGAAATCCATCACGACCATGCAGAAAGATGTCGATTCATTTATCAAAATTTTCAATCACATTTTGACAAAATGGCCGGGGTTTAAGTTTTAAAGCTGATTCGTGTTGCTTGTTGACGTATAGAGAAACATCTGGCAATTCATACATTTCGTTCTTGAGTTAATTTTCGGCTTTTGAATTCAAAATTCTATTTAGTGTTTTAGTGTTCGTATCAGGAATATTTGGATTTGTTTAAAGTCATCTATAAACTATAACTTAAAGCACTAAAATGTCACAAGTTCAGTTCTACCAATTCCGCTTAATTTGACCATTTTTTGATAATTTTCGTTAAGAAAATAAAAGTTTTATTACCCCCAAAAATTTAAATTGCCCCCAGTGGGCTCATAAAGATTTTTTAGAATTATTTTGTCTAAGCAGAAAATTGTGTTGTTGTCTGGTATATTTTTTTACATATGGCATTGGCAATTTGTATCTAAGAGGATAGAAAATGATCCACAGATTATAATGATATAACTAGACACCAAATTTAATATTTAAAAGCAAATTGTTTGCAAAACTGTAAAAAAAATTTCCTTATTCCTCGGGTTAATATTAAAAGGTCCCTAAATTCTCAATGAACTTTTAAAGTTCCGATTTTGGGTTTGTTATTCTCTACTTTTTATAATCAACATAAGTTGTTGTTTTACATATCGCGCATTTGCTGCAAGGCCAGCATAAGTCAAAAAAATCGATTTTGCAGAAAACGCGTTTAAAGTTTTCAATTTACTATCACCTTATACATAAAAGAGGAAATCCTATAACAGTGTGTGATCCGGGACTAAGATATACATATTCATATGAATTTTTTACACAACATGAAGTATGATATAACGAACAATTCTGCATTATTAACTCAAAAATATCAAAAATTTATGCCGGTCTTGCAGCAAATGAGCGATATGTACATACATATACATATTCGTATGTATTTTCTATCATGTTTTCTTGTTTGCATGCAACTTTGTTCGTTCAGTTTACAATATACAACAAACTCAGTCAGACGGTATATTCTGACTGTCTATTTATCTGTCGGTCGCGGGGGTGGATGAGTTACAAAAATATGATATGCCTGACTTCCTGTCTTCTTTGAAATTATCTTCAATATTTCTTGTTTAAGTGCAAACTGTTACACAGGGCATAGGCTAAAAGGGAGCAACATCAAAGGGTACAGTGACCATCAGTTATTTAAGGACAAATATGTTAATTTCGATTATCATTTGAATATAAATTTCAATAGTGCCTAGGCAGTGTGATCGGAATTCTTTCTTATGGCATTAATAAATAAAAAATTTTCCAAATAAATATTGTCGAAAATCTTTTTGCTAAAATCAGTTACTGTTGTTTTTGACCAAAAATTCAAAAATTAAAATATAGCAAAAAGTTTTGTTGCTAAATTGCTGCCACTGTAGGACAAAATAAAGTGCGGTTTCAAATATTTCCTGTTTTTTGATTAAAACATGTTTTTATTATTATCTAATAATTATAAATTATATATTTCTTATTATTGTTTATTTTACCTATTTTTTTTTAATAATATTTTGGTAATTATTAAAGCTTTAGGTCTTTTTTATAAAATATTTAAATTTTTATTTCAATATTTCGCTACTCTTTAAGTAGCTTCTTCAGGATAAATTTTTTTTATAATTTTATAAATTTCAAAAATTATTTGTCATAGGAAAAAAGGTAAAACAAAAGATAAAACAGAAAAATGGAACATGTCAAATGTTGTATATAAAATACCTTGTGACGAAAATAATAAGGAAAATTGTAATAAAGTAAGAGTATCAATTTGTACGCTTATCGCATCGAATATGCTTTCGCATCGCAATAGAGAGTTAACCCTTGAACTTGCATGTCAGTCATTTCACAGAAATTTATAATAAATATTTTTTTTTTACATAAATATCAAATAACTTAACTTAATTTTGTTTGAAATGAATTTTAGACTGCAATAAATTTCTTTCATGAAAGAAAACGAATCACGGAATACTTCTTACACTCTTACAAAAAAAAAAATAAAAAATTTACAATGGCACTGCGAAAACTTGTTTACCCAACTACATTCGGTCGACGACTGAAAAAACTAGCAAAAGTTGTTGACGTTGCTAGAAAACAAGGTTGTCATGTGAAAAACTCGGTTAAAGGTCGGAAAAAATGTTAAACTGAGATTTTATCAACATTGTTCAAAGGTGCCCCATGTTCAAACGTGCCCCCCTCTCCCCTACTATTTCTAACCGTTTTTTTTATATTTGCAGCTCGTAGAAGAGTCTTTTTCTTAGCAAACATTATTTTTAGACCGCTTTCGTTAAGTCTTCTTTGGACAGTTCGAGCCGAAATATTTAATTCCAGTTCCTCCTTTATATCTCTGGCTGTCATAAGAGAATTTCTGTTTGCTAGAATTGCAATATGATCATCGTCTAGCTTCGTGGTATTACGTTTTCTGCCACATAAGTTCTTTAGGGTTTTGTTTGACTTTCTTATTTAATACAAAGCAATTATTTTTCTAACCGCAGATTTCGATATCTTATACTTGGAACTCAAAGCTTTCTGTTTCATCGCATGTTCACGGTGTAGTACTAACAATTGAATTATTTCGAAAAAGTCTGGGTCTAGCCTTATTTTGTTTATATTTAAGTAATATTAAATTAAGTAAATAAGTACTTCACTATAATTTATTATTTTTTCAAAAAAAAAAAAAAAATCAGGAATACAACTCTGATTTTAAGGTTAACAGAAAACCGCGCTTTAATATGTCGCAGAGATTTCTTGTGCACTTCAATATATTAACATCAGAAATATAAAAGAGCGACTTTATAAAATTGCAATGTTTATGTAATTAATTCAGATACTCCAACAGATAACGGGACTTTGAATAAATAGTAAATAATACATGCAAAAGAAAAATATCAATAAGGAATGAGAAAGGTAACAAAATGACACTTTATTTTGTCCGACAGTGTACGAGCATATACGAATTCAGTCGGGTATCCCTTCATTCACTTACTCATTCATTTATTTATTTAATTTAATTCACTGACTTTATCTCTTTGGGTTTTACCAAATTCTGTGGAAGGAAGGAAGGCAGGCTAGTAGACATACAGGCTGGATGGCTGAATAAATGAATGAATAAACGAGCGAATGGATAAAGAATTCATATTTAAAAGCTTAAAGTATTTATTTTCGATTATGTTTCATACAAGTTAAATACACAAATGTTTATGATGTTTACTTACATCTAAATTGATTAATACGTATCTAAGTAACTGTTGTAAATTATACGTAAAAATGTATTATGCAATTTATAATTTCTTGTTTAACAGTGTGAAACACTAATGTTCTTGCAAAAGTAACACCTGGTAGGAAATTTAAGCTTAAATTGTTTCCTTTTTTATGTTGACGGAAGTCTTAAACATTTTTGTATTAAACATACATACATATAAAGGGTGTATCAACTAGAACGCAATGGTGTCAATGGTGTTCGGTATCGTGAAATGATAACCAGTTTTTTCTTGCTAGAATTGAAGAAATGAATGTAAAGGAGGGCATGTGGTTTCAACAAGACGGCGCCACATGTCATACAGCCAGAGAAAATGCATCAGTCATTTCCCGGTCGTGTTATTTCGCGTTTTGAAGACCAGAATTGGCCGCCTAGATCGTGCGATTTAACACCTTTAGATTTTTTTTCTTTCGTGTTTTATGAAGTCCATGGTTTACGCGAATAAGCCGACGACCACTCAAGCCTTAAAAGAGTAAATTGGACGCTGCATTAATGAAATACCGCAGCATTTATGCAAAAAGGTCATTGAAAATTTCATTAAAAGATCGCGTGTGTGCCAGCAAATCCGCGGCGGCCATCTGCACGATATCTTGTTCCATACATAACCTCATTCTGTCTACTTGATTTGTTTAAATATCTGTGTTTTATTTAAAATTTAAAAATTGCGTCCTATTTGGGACACCTTTTATGTAGGTATATTTTATAGCAACTACAAAGCCTTAAAATGGTTAGAATTAATTTGAGTTACACTGTAAATATTTCTATAATCATTGTGAAAATATTAGAAAATTCTACTGTAACGTTTAGTTTGTGTGTAAAATGTTCTAATTGTATTGTATGTAACTGACAATGGAAATGTATCGAATACTTATATGTAATTAAATTTCTTATCATAGTTGAAGCATGATTTTTGCTTCTGTATATCTATCTTACTAATCTACCTTGGGATACTATTGTTGGATCTTGATATTTATTAAACCATATCAAACATGTAAAACTGTGAAAATATTATGAATACTTACTAGGGTATCCAAATTATTAGATTTTTATTTTGTTCGAATAAAACCAATAATACGAATAAGAGATTTTAACTTGTTCGAATAATTCGATCACATATAACAACTAAACATTTTTGTAAAAAAAAAAATGCTTTTTCTTCATAAAACTTTAATAATATAACTTACAAATATTTTAGTAATTATGTTATTTGTCTATTTCAACGGTTATCATCATCAATTTTTCGCAATATAACTTTCTCCAACATCTCATTCACTATCATTATAGGTTACGTTCTAAGGATGACACTGGTTCAATTAAGAACCGGTTTCTTGTATTTTCCTGTGTATAATATGTATTTCCATATGATCAATTAATATGTTTTAGTAATAATATCATCGTGTCAATAATGCAAATATATAGTGTTATTAATACATAACAAAATTTCCAAACTCGCTCACTATTTTTTTTTTTTACTAAATATCAAATATTTCTTTTTTAAATTATAACTTATTGCGGTACATTCACATATTTGTATAATGAACTTTTACAGCACTCATTTATAGTTATTAGATTTCTATCGAAGTATGTATAATGATTTCGTCTATGAATTCACCACCTGGATTTCAAATAACAGAGAGTCAATACAATAATTTGTTTATCATTATACCCCATTTCCTGGCAGCTGGCGACTATAACGCTAAGCACACATTCTGGGGATCAAGACTGATTACTCCGAAAGGTCGTGGTTTGTTTGATACAATTTCTAAAATGGGATTGAATGTGATTATGAGCAGTGGTGATATTCGAAACAATTAACAACCGGTTCGCTTAAAAAAATTATATTTTTGCCAAATTTTGATAAAAATAGCGAAAATTTTAAAGTCGCATCCCAGTAACAGACCTCTTGAAGGAAATGATATAAACTTTTGTTTAATAAAATAATAGTTTTGATTTTGCAAAATAAAAGTAAAAAAAAATTGCTTTATTTTTTTCTCAAAAGATTAAAGAAAACGCTATCGAAAATGAATGAACAATGAACAACTGAACAATATTGTGTTTGTTGCCGAGACTAATCACCTTGATAAATACACATTATATAAAACCGTTAAAACAAAAAAACATAATCACCCCAACAAATTTCATATGGAATTTTTATTCACGAGAAGGGTGAATATGCAACAACCGGTTCGCAAAATATTCAAAATTTTAACAACCGGTTCGAGCGAACCGGCTGAATATCAGCACTGATTATGAGCCTACTACCCGAGAGAAATGATTCAAGTTGAATCTTCGTTAGAATTATCATCAGATCACTCACTCACAATTGTTACTATTTCAAGCCCCCGAAAAATTGTATCCCCAACTGGGAATTTAGCGATGACAGGCACAAGTATAAATAGGATTAAATATAGAAAATACCTATGTACACATTGTTCTGAAAACATTCCGCTAAGAACACCAGAAAATATCGATTATTCTGTTATCAATTTGGGCAATAATCTTAAACTGGCTGCTCCCCGACTAATCATATATAATAGAATTTATTCTGCGGATGTCGAACAGCTCGTAAATGAAAAAAGAAGAATTCAAAGGCAGTGGCAATTGCACAGATCCCCTAAATTCAAATACTTCATAAAAACACTTAAAGAGCTCTTGGAATGCGGACAACTGTACCACTAAATAAATATTTAGAAAATTTGGACGCACATTTGGACGAATTCTAAGACGCCAAAACAGACCGCTTTTATTGATTACAATTGTTCCATGGTACGAGTATATAAAAATTCGAGTATTCTTAAACTCCTAATCATGCCTTTTGTAAAAACTTAGATAAAAAAAGTCAGAAAAATACTTAAAAAAAAGCTTAAGGACACTCAGACCCATTAGTCCGCAACATATTAAATAATAGTGGCTATATTCGAATAAGAAGAAGGGATACAGCGGATCTGAGAGAAAGACAAGAATGAGTAATGCCTACTTAGTATATATAATCAGCAATGGGCAAACAATTGTCGTCCGGCCCTGGCTGAACTAAATATTTAAAATTCATTAGATATAAGATTAGAAATAATTATTGTCAGTTCGTTTTTAATTAATACTAGCTAAAACCCGGTGTACTTCGCTACCCGTATCGTGAAATAAAAAGTTTAGAGTTAAATAAATATAATTATTAAGTTATTAAAATCTACAGTTTTCCTCTTAAATTAATTCTTATTATATTATCTTATTATGATTTACAATATACAAACAAACAAACACACATTCACTTTTATATATAGATAAGGGTTTCAAATGTATATAAATTTTAACATTTACTTAATTTTGTTGCTAGTCAGCGCATTGGTGACCTAAATAATAATATTGATAGCTGATATAGCTTACCCTATATATAATTTGTAATCATATATATGGGAGGTGCCACGCCCCCTGTCGCTACTACTTCCATTTTTTCCGCAAATATTTAAGCAAACAATGGAATTGCTCATGCAAAATTTGAGTACTTAGCTATCATAGTTTCCTTAGTATTTGATTTTTAAAATTAACTTTGTATGAGAGGTACCACGCCCATTTAAAATTTCAGAAAAAAAGTAGCCAATAGCTTCTTCCAGACACACAGAAATATACTGTTAAAATTTCAAACAAATCGGTTCATCCGTTTATTAGCCGTCTATAGATTCCAAACTAATAATAATAAACATACATACATACGTACAGACACACAATCACTTTTATATATATAGATACAATAAATAAACAGAAGTAATGAAAAAAATTTTAGTTATTGAAAAACATTATTTAACTTTCGTTTATATTAAAAATTGTTAACCGATTTTATATTTTTTTTTTTCTTTGCATATTTTAAAAGATAAATAAAGTAACATATGTACATTTTTATAAAAATATAATACTTTGAAATAAAACGTTTTTTTTTAATAGAAAATATGTAATTCCAATAAAAACTATTTTTTTCCATGAAAACAGCATTTTTTTAAAGAAACGTATTGGCAATAATAAAATTTACTTTGTAAAATCATTATAATTATATTTTAAAATAAATCCAACGACAAAAATTGATTATTTAGAGTCAAGAAAGCATATGCACCGTTTTTTCTATGAAAGTCTACAAATAATAACGCAAATTGTATGACAGCGCCACCTAGCGTCAGTTTTAGGTAAAACATAATATCAAAAATGGATTCCCCGACCCCATAAACATAAATAAATCACATTTCTCCCGGATAGTAAAAATATATAGCCATTATTTTATCAAAATTGTAATGAGTTTTTCTCGTTAGCCAGGGTTCCAAAATCACAAATTTCAAATGCTAATAAAAAAAATTCTAGCACTGAACAAAAAAATCCCTTGGAGGTTTTGTTATGGACAATGCCAGCTATCATTTGTATTTGGTCTCATCCCATTCGGATTTTGGTTGTTGCACTGTGTTATTAGTAAAAGATTGTTGTCCCAGATTGTTCGATTATTCGAACGATCGTTATTCGAATAGAAACCCTAATACAAACGCACTATTATTATGCAACATATGGAAATAGATACTTATTTTCTAGTTGCCGACACTTTATTTAATTTCAATATTAATATTATTTATTTTTATATCTTTTCAGACAAAATAAAACGGGTTAAGGTAAGTTTTGCAAAATTATCACATGAATTCGACAATGACAGATCTTTGGGAAAACGAATTAAATAGTGGATAAAAACATCGGGAATAGATGAATTATTAACATAATTTAAACAAGTTATGTTTAATTTTTGTCAATTTCAATAAATTTGTAATTTTCTGTTGTGAAAGAAATTTTTAAAACCTGTCTCATTTTTTTTAAACAAAAAAAAACTTAATTTTCGAATTATTTGACTGTTAGTTTGATTTTTAATCGCAGTTATTCGATAACGATATTTTGGGATAACGGTAGACATGTTAAAATTGTATTTTATGGATTAAGGTTGCTTAGTCGTTATCGATAAGCTAACTAACGGTAACCAAGATTGTTTAAAAACATTAACATCCAATATACGTACCAGTCAGCAGCAAAATATTAATTAAAAACTACATAATAAAATTATCAATTTATATCAAATATAGCATGTTTTTTATATATACATATAGAACTTTAAGTTAGCAACACTTTTTTTAACTGGCGGTCATTTTGGCAGCTGTCAAATGATTTATGTTTGAAATCGCTGGTCTACGCCGATAAGCCTGAAATATCTGACCATTTGGAGGACAAAATTCGCCGCATTATTGCTGATATACGGCGATAAATGTTGAAAAAGTCATCAAAAATAAGACCTCCAGATTAGACTACGTCCGAGCCAGTCATATGCCAGATCTGATATTTAAGTTGTATTGCTAGAATATTAAAGTAAATTTCATGTTAATTTAAAGAAATCATCTTTGTTTCATTCCATTTTAAAGTTCTTTACATCTAAAAAAAAAAAAAACACAGAACCATGATTTTTTTAAAATTTGCAATTTCGTCATGTTGAAAGCAAAACTAAACATAAATCACTTGACAGCTGACAGTGAGGCTGTCAGTTAAAAAAGCGTTGCCAACTCTATATTAGGCAGATAATAAACTTGATACTTAATAACCTCCTTATTCAAAACGATTATTAAATTTAACAAACGTTTATTATGACAGATTTGCATATAAAATTTGCCTTAATAAACATTTGTTAAATTTAATAATCGTTTTTTAATAAGGAGGTAAGTCTTTAAAACAAGCAATAAACATTTTACGATCTTACATGACTTCCAACTGTGTTTTGCAAAGAAAATGTAATTTGTCATGAAATTACCAAAATTTTTTTTAAAGAGAAGTAACACTCGGGCAATTAATATGCCTATATATGTATAATTGCGTTACTTTCTATGGAAAAGGGATAGTTGAAGAAGTAAAGGTGGTGACAGAAGAAAGCTTTTTATATCACAACTCTGCAATTGCGCATATTGATTGTGTTTAGTGCAGCATTGCAGCGCCTCTAGTGGCGAGTAGGCGCATTATTTTAAAAGATTGATTTTATAGCCTTTATTTTTAATTATTGTACTTCGGTGGCGTTTCAATGCTATACCACCGAAGGAGGGCGCTGTGATAAATATTATATTATGATATGATAGATAGAAAACTAATAATTTTCTGAAACTGATGTTGTTTGAGTGGAAGCGGCTGGGAATCGAACCCGGGCTACAAATACCAACTCATACTTAATGATCAAATGCACTAACCAATTAAGCTACAGCACCCTCAATTTATTATCTTATTTGCTATAGTGAATATCGAGTTGTATTTTATTCTTTACATGAACCATACACAGCTTCATTTAAATAAATGGTTTGTGGGTTTACAATTGGTTTTTCGATCTAATAAAAACATATTTCAAAAAGTTACAATGGAAATAATTAACTCAGAAATTGTTATTATTCCTAGAATTTTCAAAAAAGTGTGTCAAAACATATCCAGCAATGAGTATAAGATAGCCAAGGCCATCAACTGAAAAACTACTAGTTAGAAATTAAAATAATGATAATATCTTGATTATTATGAAAATATTCAAAGGTTCTGATCTCAAAGAAAATAAAAATTCTGAAAGAAAGAGGTTTAGTTATCGATTGTTTAAATTTGGATATACATACATACCTTAGGATAAATCTGTTGAGAGTTCAGGTCTCAACTTTAGTTGTTATATATAACTTAACTTGGTTTATGAAATATACTTTGACTGTGTTCTCTGTTGTCGATGGAGCCTTCAATAACTTTAAAATCGAAGAAATTGGAGATTCCTTAGGTACTTAGGATCCTTCAATATAGAATTACCATCACAAGAAGATGTTTATGTCAACGTTATATTTTTAAAGCAAGAGCGCGCAATATAGTAAATTATACGAATGACGTTATGATACTGATTAAAATGAAGTATCTTTTGTTTGTCAGTGAAATCATGCAGGCGTGCTAACTTTCTCCTGGGCTAAAAGTAAGGAAACTGGGAGTCAACTCAGGGAAGACAAAGATAGTCCAGGAAATTCCATAATAAAGAACTGAGGTCTGCGACCAAGTATGTACAATTGGATTAACACATAGGTTGTCAGACATATAATTAAGAAGAAGAACACATGAGGGCGCTGAAAGATTTGTAATGCCATGTGGCCACCTTCAAGGTATTGGGGAATTTAAAAACAGCTGGGAGCTGGGAAACGATGTCGCAGACGAACAACAAGTGTTAAGGATAAAAGCTCCATATTTTATTAAGGGAAATATACAAGAGGTACTTATAAAAGCAGCATAAACTGCTAAATGTCAAGAGTAATAAGCAGCGATGCCAACTTAGTGCTTTTGGCACTATTTATGGTGCTTTTTGATACCTCAAAACGCCAAAATTTTATGCATAGTGCCAAACTAAGAAAAATCACTAACTTAGTGCTTTTTCAATTTTTCACTAGTGCCTTTAGTGATTTTTACAATTTTTATCAATATATAAAATGTTTAACGTAAAGAAAAATAAATATCAGAATATTTTAGTTCACCCTAAAATATGTATGCCTGTAAATAAAATCAATAATTTGCTTTTTTATATCTGCAAAAATGAAAAAAAAGAGAAAATTAACAATATTTCTGCCAAAAAAATAATCCAAAAATAATAATTATTTCTGACAAAAAAAATAAAAATCAGAATCTGACAATTATTTCTGACAAAAAAAAATAAAAATCAAGAATTTAAAAATCATATTATTTTATGAAAATATAGTTAAAAACCATCAAAACGGTGTGCTTGACTTGGCTCTCCGATATTTCCTTGTGGTTGCTTTTTCTTTTGAAAATTTTAGAATAATTGTTATTTTTGGTCCCTGATTTTAATTTGTACCTCAAAAATTGTGTTACTTAAATTTATGTACGAAAATTGTCCCCCAACAACTCCCTCGCCATTTCTTTACATATATATTGGACAGTAAATAATGCCCAAGGTAACTTGTTTTGTGTTCAATTGTCGATTAAATTGAAAAAAGTGGCTTAGTGCTTTTTTACGCTTTTTTTTACCTCGAAATAGTGTTTTTTTAAATTTTAAAGTGCTTTTTGCTTTTAAAAAGTTGGCATCACTGGTAATAAGGCCAGACTGGACAACTCCGGATATGATATTAGGACTATAAAACATGTATTTTTATAGTCTGTCATTTTTTCCTAAAATAAATACACAAATATTCAATCAAGTTTCCACTTGATGCTGTTACAGAGTATTTAACATTTAAAAGTTAAAATTACTCTTATTTAATCCTGTTACAATATAAATATGTATATGTACGAGTACATATCTCACAGACGTTCATCCACCCATCCGCACATATTTTTTTAATTATGTGTGGGTAGATAAAAAAAATACATAAATGGCTTATAATAATGTACAAGAACAATATTTAGAAAAATGTTTCAATTAACAAAATGTCCTCTGTACTTGTTAACTTTTCCAGTAGTAGTATGTGTGTAATTTTTTTCCCCAATTTCTTACGTAATAAGATTACAATAAAAAGCTTTTAAAACAGGTGAATTCATATCGATGCTACAGTAAAAAAATTAATACTGAAAATATATAGACATACGAACGAATAGACCCTAATAACTTCTGTGACCCACTTTATGTAGACAAAGGAGATTAAATACTGAAAAAAAGACGAACAAATTTTTGTAATTTGAAAAAAAAAAAATATACATAAAAATCCTATCCAACTAGAAAACAAAGAAGAGAAATTAATATTTTAAGTAGACCTAAATGCAATTTGTAGAAAATATTGTTGCTGCTTGTTGTAACAAAAATTGAGTTGAACAAAAAATACTTAGAAATAAAAACAATGACTGACGACTGACTGTTTGACACATTTGTCTAGTAACTTCTACTCTTTTTTATTATATGTTTTTCTTTTTCCACTCTTAACGAAAGTTGCAAGAAATGAAAACGTACAAAAAGTTAAATACGTGTTGCAGCTAAATTAGACATGGCTACAGTTGCATTTGAAGAAAAAAATCGTAGCGTGGAAAGAGGACAGAGTGGTTTGTGTATAACAATGATTTTTCTCCTCCCCAACTATGAAGAACGACGGATCTGATGTGAACTCATGCATGTGTGAAAAAAGTAATCTGTAAATGCATTAGAAGATATCGGATGGAATTAAATGTCATACCTACTTTCAAGTCAATGATAAACAATATATGTAGCACATATATGTACTACATTTACACATTCATACATACGAGGTCTGATAAAAAAATAACCGTTATTTTAATTTTTTTCTAAAAGTATTTATTTATTCATCTTGTCCACTTCAAAGTAATCCCCCTCAGATTTAATACACTTATGCCAGCATTTTTTCCAATCCTCGAAACACTTCTGAAACGCGTTTTTTGGTATCGCCAACAGCTCCTGTTTCGATTTTTCTTTCATCTCCTTAATCGTAGCAAAACGCTTTCCTGTCATCGGTGTCTTCAGTTTTGTAAAGAGGAAAAAGTCAGCGGGGGCCAAGACCGGTGAATACGGTAGTTGAGGCAAGATAACAGTTCTGTTTTTGGCCAAAAACTCACGCACAAGCATCGATATGTTGGCTGGTGCGTTATCATGGTGCAAAATCGATTTTTTCACAATTCTGTGCATTTCTGACGAATTGCTTCTCGCAAACGGCGCATTCCTTATTCCTTATTGACCGTACGACCTTGTGATAAGAATTCATGATGCACCACACCATTGCAGTCGAAGAAAACAATGAGCAAAACCTTCACATTTGACCGTACTTGACGTGCTTTTTTCCGTCTTGGCTCTTCTTGACGTTTCCATTGGGATAATTGGGCTTTGGTTTCAATGTCGTAGCCATACACCCATGATTCGTCACCAGTTATGACCTTTTTGAGGAAATCTGGATCGTCGTTGACGATGTTCAATAGCTCCTGAGCGATGTCCATACGACGTTGTTTTTGCTCAAAATTTAGCAATTTTGGAACAATCTTCGCTGCCGCACGTTTCATGCCTAAAACATCCGTAAAATTGCTTGGCATGAGCGGAATGATATGCCAACATCATCAGCAACCTCTCTGACAGTGATTCGACGATTATCCAAAATCATTTTCTTCACTGCTTCAATGTTTTAATAGGTTGTTGACGTGCGACCATGACGAGCATCGCCATTGACATCTTCTCAGCCTTCCTTAAACCGGTTATACCACAATTGAACTTGTGTTTTGCTCAAAGTAGACTCGTCAAACGCCACAGTCAACATTTCAAATGTCCTTGCGCATTTAATTTAATTTTTTACACACAACTTAATACAGTTACTTTGACAAATTTTTTAGAATAGTAAAAAATCGAAGAGTACACCCAAACACGACTAACCTTTTTATCTGTCGAAAACAAACTGACAATCCAAAATGGCTGATATTTATTACCAACATATATAACAGACATCGAACATACGTAACTAACGAAATTTGAAAATAACGGTTATTTTTTGATCAGACCTCGTATAGTTTATATTGTAAATGTATGCTTGGATGGATGGATGAATGTATCTATGTGAGTCGTGGAAGAAAGAAGAAACATAATAATACTAACTAATTCTGGCAAAACATGATGCGACAAGAAATGAACGATTATGTGCAATTTGATTCCAACAACGACAACATCATAAAGAGCTGAAAAAAAAACAGGAATTATAACTGACCGACCGTTACAGTCTAATTCAAATCTATACAACTGACTACAAACATGCATACATACAAATAAACCAAATACACTTGTGAGTAAAGAATTTTTATGTTAAAAATCAACAGAAGGTGTTTAGAAAGAATTTATCGTTTTCAAAGCCTTTCTGAGTTGATTTAGCGATTGACAACCGTTCCTTCCATTATGTTAACCATAATTTTTAAAACAATTGGTTCTCTTCGCATGACCCATGATTTTACTTCACAAGTATCCCTCTTTCCCACGGCAAATGGATCATTGCTGCGAGACGACCAAAGATTTTAAACTCAGTGGAGTTTTTTCCCAGCTACTTCATTTGAACACTCATAAATCTGTTAAACTTGCTGTTATTGCAACTAAATTCAGCACAAGTCAATTTTAATCAAAACTATATTAATTGAGAATCGGTCTTTAATGGATCCTAACCCCGAGGTGTCCTTCAGATTGTCTGTTCAGCGCTGATTATTCGAGATGAAGCTTTATTAAAAAATAATCACTATGTCAAATTTTTTGAGGATTGATCTGTAATTAATCGTACCGCCAATATATGGCCAACTCGAAAAAAAGCTTTAAAATGCTTATAAATAAATCCACATGAATAAATGTCAACAGTATTTGTCTTGTAAAAAATTTCATAACTGCGGTTAAATCACGAATAATTTTTTTTACCGGTTCTCGTTAAACTTGTCTCTTTATCTATAACGTTGTGTGTGAACATTTTAATACTTTTCTAACTATAAAACTGTTTATTACCCTACCCCTCTGCTTAACACCTAAACTTCATGTCATAAACATTTCGTCAGGCAGTCCATCAAATTTTCAGTCATTCTACCAATACAAAGTAAGTATTGATCTTTGTTGTATTTCTTTTTATATTTAAATGGATTTTTATGAAAAAAGCTGATACGCATACATATGTATGTATATCTATGCATGTATGTATACTAGGTTGTCCCAAAAAAAATAAAAATTTGGATTTTCTCGGAATATCTTTCCTAATTTGGATACTCATTAGGTAAAGTTTTTTTGAGAATTTTATCAGATTTTTCAGAAGTGCTTTAGAGGTCGCGCAAACTGATTTTGTACCAAAAATCTAGCGTTTTTAACTTTTATTGAATTATTATTGAAAATTGCTAAAACAATCGGTATTTTTCGGCTTCTGAGTAAATATTCTTAAAGAAAAATTTCCGATCTTTAATTTTATGTGCATAAATAACAAGTTTCGTCAGGGATTTTCCACATTTTGATACATTATATAACAGTTTTTCGTAAATTTTTAGCAAATATGAAAAAAAATGCTTTATAACTTTTAAAATTTGTATGAAGACTAAAAAAACTAATGATGCAGTTTAAAAGATTATGAAGTTTTAAATAAATTAGCGAAAAAAAAAAGAATTTTCTCTCACCGTTCTCGAGTTATACCCTTTTAAAGCTTTGTACACATTGTATGAAATGTATAATACTATAAGGTGTGAAGTAGGTTTGCATCATACAATTGTTTCAAAAGTCTAAGGTCATTGAGAGGAGCGTATCGGGGACATTGGCATAGGTACCAATTTTTAATATATACTCTTAAAATAAATGAGGTAAACTCCAGCAAGGCATCAATTTTTGAATTTTGAATGAAAGGTTGTAGCTGGTTTCGAAAAATGCATATTTTTAGAAAGTATATAATTTTCATCATCCAGCGAGCTCGGTTAATGGCTCCAGGAGATTTTATGGTTGGATAGGGCTCAGGTCTATCACCCAAAAAAATAAGGCTCAGTTGCAGCATTTCTTTATAATCTTCCCTTGGTTGCATATTCTCCAGCTGCCCTTTTACAAAAATAATTAGATCTTTTCGTATGAACTCCGGAATAATTTTTCCAACAATTTCGTGGTTTATACAATCCGAAAATTTTTTTTTTTATCAATGGAATCCCACCTTCCCTGAAGAGTGACGAAAATTTTAATTTGTGGGGATGTAATTTGATCCTCAATATTAAGGGCCTTCAACGCTGATTCAGCAACTAGTTCCATCATATGATGGCGGCATGCCAAAAATATCAGGTTTTTTTTTAATTTTGCCCACATACCACACATTCCTTGTATTCGACAAAGGCATATCTATTTTAAAAAAATATTACCCAATATTTCTTGGACTACTTTATGATAATTTCAACTTACCGGAGCAATAAAACTTCAGATTTTATATATATAGTGACTGCTAATTACTGCGAGAGGGCTCTAGCATAAAAGCTTTTATATTGTTTTTTTTTTTGGTAATTTATTTACATTTTCTCAATCCAATTATTTAAAGTTTAAAGCAATGCAAACCTAGTTCACACCTTATAGTATTATACATTTCATACAATGTGTACAAAGCTTTAAAAGGGTATAACTCGAGAACGGTGAGAGAAAATTAATTTTTTTTTCGGTAATTTATTTAAAACTTCATAGTCTTTTAAACTGCATCATTAGTTTTTTTAGTCTTCATACAAATTTTAAAAGTTATAAAGCATTTTTTTCATATTTGCTGAAAATTTACGAAAAACTGTTATATAATGTATCAAAATGTGAAAAATCCCGGACGAAACTTATTATTTATGCACATAAAATTAAAGATCAGAAAATTTTCTTTAAGAATATTGACTCAAAAGCTGAAGAAATATCTATTTTTTTACCAATTTTCAACCAAAATTCAAAAAAAGCCCAAAAAGGTCGATTTTTGGTACAAAATCAATTTGCGCGACCTCTAAACCACCTCCGAAAAATCGGAAAAAAATCTCAAAAATTCTTAGCCTTATGAGTATTCATATTAAGAATGATCCCCAAATTTTTTTTTGGAATGGGACACCCTAATGTATACTTGTATATACAATAGGGTATTATCTGTCTGACGTTATGGAAGAATTATTTAATAATTCAACTTTTAATAATAATCTTATTAAAGTCATTACTTTCCTTTTTGATTTCTAGAGTTTGACGGAATATTCTTTTTCCTAAACAATATTGTTTTGAAAATATACAACATTAATAAAGATTTAGTTTTGAATGTATTTAAGGTTTAGTTCGGGTTCAGTCTGAAATCTCGCTTTCGCTGGGATTCAGGAGGATGTTGTTTGAAGAATGACAATAAGAAGATTGCATGTGAGGAAGATTCTGTCGAACGTAACACTTAATATTTTTGAGGGATTACTAGTCAGAATAAATCAGAGTTAAAATGTTTACGTCACAAGGTTCTACGGATCAAAGTGAATTAAGTTCCCTAGTTCAAGGACTGCTTAATATTAGTATTAAATTAAGCATTGGGGATTTAGCCCAATCAAGACATACCTTCACAAAAGTACTGTTGATGATGGTAGCATAATTGAATTATAAAGTAGTTATAGCAACACGTAAATTATAATAATTATAATATATATAATACGGCCTTATTATATTTTTTACTTGCTGTGATTATAATTCATTCTTCAAAGCGTGGCAGAATCTAAAAAGCTTGAAAATATGGCTGTTCCTATTAACATGAACGTAGCAGCGGAATATTCGAGTTCAAGTTTTCGCCACGGATCTCACACAGACTATAGCTCTGTGTGCCCAGTTAATACAGTATATTAACTAGCCTTCTGTGTTGGTCTATTGGTGTAGATCTATTAAGATTAAGAATCTCCTTTGTATTCTCTTAGTTTGAATTTTTCCAGAGAGTGTCGTTCGTTCTGCAGACTTTGGAATTCTGTAGTTCGTATCAGAGAACAGAAAGATACCATTCACATTTGCTAACCATTCGCAAATTCATTGCTTTTACTCGGCAATAATAAAAATGTGCATTGCTGTTTACATTCCCTTATGCGGTTATACATCAAGCAACGAAATAATTCAATGCCACATAAAGAAACTAAAAACATTCACACCATTCGTCCAGTATTCTTTGCTTTCAGTGAATGAAAACAAAGAAAGAAGCAAAAACAATACAAAACCTAAGGAGAAAATAAATATTTTTTGGTTGTTGCTTTATGTGCGATTTGTTGACAGTAAACTAGTATAGTTTGATATTTTTTGTTAGTATGTACAACTTATACAATCAGCATTGAAACCATTCATACCAATCGTTGACCATTCGTACCAATCGTTAAGTATTCGTTGCTTTTGGGAGTATACGTTTACATTTGTACAAGACATGCAATGCAAGCATCATTTTTCGTTACACTCCGTTTTGTGAATAATGACATGTATTGCTTTATGGAATTGATTTATGTTGTCAACATAAGGTTCGTTTTTTGTGATTGTATTCAAAATCTAAAATTAACCAATCAATCCGTTCTCTGGTTCGTATGTTGTCTATTTTTTAAGTTTGTTCTTAAAAATTTTGAATGGTTTGAAATTTTCAAGTGTGATAGTATTTATACAAGAACCTAAATTGAATAGTTCGTCCGCCTTGTCGTTTCCGAAAATGCCATGATGATTTGAGACCCATATTATTTCCAGATAGACGTTGTTTTATTAAGAATTTATCCCTTTTTGCATTGAAAAACATTCCGAGATTTAACGCTTTTGTTTCTTACGGTTTTAATAATCGCTTAACTATCATTATTGACTCGATTAAAACCCTTCGTAACCAGCATTATCTCTGCCTGAAAAACAGTATTGTGAACCGTTTGGTCACTTCCTAGTTTTTGCTTCATTCCATTCTTCGTACGACATTTTGTAATCGAAACAGAAGGTTAGACGATACAGATTTATAACCACCAGGATTCTTTAAACTTGTGTTTAAAGCTAGATTTACACGATTGAAGGTATTTTGAAGTTTTGATATTTTCTTTTAGTTAGGTTTAAGTTCATTAAATTTAATTTTCATTAAATTATTTTTACTGAAGAAGGAATTGTTCAACAACTTGAAAAATTTTTATTTTTGATAATTTTTCTTGACTAGGATTCGAACCTGGGTTGTTGGTTGAATTTACATATGTTTCGAGAAACACCACTTTCTCTCATCAGAATTCTTTTGCGTTCTGACCCTTGCACCACTACGGTGCCTGCTAGTCAACAGACAACATCAATCCTTTAACCAGTGACTGGTATTTTGAAGTCTTATCAAAGTTTTGAAAATTTATTTTGATATTCTATTTACACGTTTCAAAAATTTCATCAAAATATTCTTTCAATATTTTTCAAAATCTTTTGATAAAAATTTAATCAAAATTTGTTGAAGCTAATTTACACTATTGGTAAACTTTTTATATTGAAAATATTGACTATGATCAGCTGTTTTGCTTCTTTTGTGAAAAAATTTATTATTATAGAAAAAAAAAACAATTAATAAGTATGGACGACGACACAATCATCATAGCATCAACATTTTTACTATTGAAGGAAAAAGTAGCTAATAATAATGCAAAAAAAAAGAAGAAAACAAAAGGAACATAGGGTTCGACCTTTTCTTTTGGAAGGCATGTCTCTTTTAGGGAACGATTGATAAGGAATGATTCTGACTTACATATACAAAAACTTTGTGCGAATGTCACCAGACGATTTTGATTATTTGCTTAATCTCATCACCCCATCAATAGAAAAGGCTAATACTAATATGCGGGAATCTTTATGCCCCGGAAAACGACTGGCAATTACTTTGAGATTTTTTAGCGACTGGGGACAATTACCCAAGGCTGAGGTTCTTGTTTAAAAGATCAAAATAATCGATATGCAATATTGTGCCTGAAGTCTGCGCTGCATTATATAAAGTATTAAAAGATGAATTTTTAAAGGTAAAACCTAATTTATTAAATAAAAAACATATCAAAAATAATATCTATTGGTACAGATGCCAGCAAGAGAAGAGGAATGGGAGAGTATTTCCCAAAGTGTAAATAAAATGTGGAATTTTCCCAATTCAATCGGGGCATTAGATGGAAAACAAATCAATATTATAGCACCAGCACATGTTTATGTATTGATATGATTTTGAATCAAAAGAATGAACATGCTGTCAAATTATTTATTGTTATCAATATTGCCAGATGCGATTTTGATGCTCATTTACACGGCATCAATAAAATCTTTAAAAGTTTTGTTCAATAAATTTTGATCAATAAATTTTGATCAATAAATTTTGAAGAAATTTTGCTGTTTTACACGAGTTTAAAGCATTTTGAAGAGAAATTTTGAAGAAAATTTCAATCCTGTAAATCTAACTTAAGACTTTTTAGAAAATGAATAATTTCATCAATATCGAAAAATGTGTAATTTAAATATTAGTTCCAAAATTAGACGCTCTAAAATAACAAAACCACAATTGCTTTACACCATAAAAACCCTTTATTTCTTAAGATATTTATGATAATGCGGACCACCCTAATGTGGAATACTTACTACATGGCCTCATATACATACATACTATAAATCTCTATGAACATGAGCATATTTCTTGTAGTTGCTACATGTTTTTAGTATGTATGTATGTACATATTTATGTTTGTATCTATGTACTTTTTAAGATTTTGATTTCTGTTTCCAAGATTTTTCTTTCAAATTTGTTCTATTCTTCTTAAAAGTTAAAAGTCTTGTAACATGTTTTTTCGGGTTTTTTGTGCTACCATTCATTTTACAAGTTTTTTTTATTGATTTTTTTTCTTTGTATTATTCTTTTTTTTTAATATTTGCAACAATTGTTGTTTTTATGTTAAAATGGCAGTATGTTTGTTTATTTGCTTTAAAAATGTAATTTATTTTTGTTGCACTAGAAATACTGGTAAAATATTTGAGAATAGAAGAAAAAATCTGCAATTTTTGCACAATTTTTATTGTTTATTGCAGCTTTGTTGTTTGGTAGTGTTTTTATGCTCGTTACTTTTATTCGTAGAACAGTGATATATTTGGAGTTGAGCTTGTTCAAATATTGAAGAAACAATAGTATTTTATTTTATGATTTTCAGATAATGTGCGTTATTGCCATTTTCGCTTTATTTGGCTTGTAAACACATTTTAAAATGTCTACAAAAGAATCTGTGCAATACTGTTTATAGTAGCATAAAATATATGTACGTTTTTAAAATTCAATTGATACATTGTTTAAAATTGATTGATGTTGTCTTCGCAATGCTTGATGTTTTTGTAAAAAGTATTTATTTTTGGCATTTTAAATAATTAGGTGATAGTGGTCGTTATAATTTGTTCCATCCCAAAGAATGATGTAGAAATTTGTAATTAAGATATTTTTTTGATATTAAAAATTGCATTCAAAACTCAATTAGTTGGTATTTTAAATTCAGCCTGAAACTCTTTGCTATATTTAAAAAAATGATCTGTCACATGCTTTACGTCAGGATATAAAATGTTACAATTTGTTATATATTTGATTTAAGATTAAATTTTGGTGCAATATGTTTTGTCCGTCTCTATTTCTTTTTTCAGTACATTGTCAATATTTCATTTGGATAAAATGTATTTTCTACATACTTAGTTTGGCTGTTGGTTTTGTTCATTTGTACATCCTTGTTTAATGGTTTTTGAGCCAAAATATGTAGACACATTAGAATCATTGAACACGTGATGTTTGAAATGTTGGCAGTTTTAGTATGTTTGCAGTGTGTAAATAGCAGGAACAATAGACATACTAATATGAGTATATAAATATAAATAGTATATAGTTAATATATATACATAGATATTACAAATTATATCCAAAATAATGTGTGACTATAAATTACTTTTTATTTTTATACTCTTCACCACTAGTGTTTTTTTTATTATGATTGTAGTATCTGCAATATTTATTGGCAACACATAAAGTATATATTTTCTGGATCTTTCCGAAGCTCCCACTTATGATGTCGAAAATCGACAACATTGGTCAGCTGAGATATAAACTAAAGACCAGGTCAGCCTCGATTTTTGGAAGTATTGTTGTATTTACATACATACATACATATGTATCTCGTGTACTAACTCTTGTACACGCGAGTATGCAACACACATTTATAAATGTATTTAATGACTTCTAAATTTGAACCATTATTGAGAAATAAACCTCACATCAGCTTCTTCTTCTTGTAAATCATTGTTCACATAAAATTTAATTGTTTCAATATTTATATAACATAAAATCCGATTGATTACTTTTCCATGTTTTTGTTGTGACGGATCGCAATACTTGCTGTAAAAGATTTCTATCCACCTGCGAAATCGCAAAAAAAAAATATTGTCAACACTCCGCGTTATGTTGCAGCAATATGGACAATTATATGGCTATAATAGCCAAATATTGTTCGATTGTACATCTATTTTTCTATTACGTCGACCGGATTTCTTCTATATCAGAAAGCACAATGTTTTACAATAATATAACGCACGCAATACGATTTGGAAACTTAAGGTTTGTTGTATAACATAATTCACAATACCTTTTGAAAGCTTTGGCTTTTTTGCAACCATTTAGCCAACATTGTCGAGATTTTCTAAGAATTTGTCATCGATTTTTTTATTACTCAGCGCTCATACAAATATATTTCGACTGTTTAAATTTGTTTGACAAAATTACAAACAGTTAAAAAAAAACTTCTGTAGTGTGGCCGGGTTTTATGTGAACAATGCTTTAAATAATCTTGCACGCGAACATTTTACCAAATTTCTAAGTCTCAATAGATGTTCTTAGTTCTTATATATTACGAAGTTTCCGTCATGTTTCTAAATATTTTAGAGTTAATTGTCATTTTCCGTAATTTGATTCCGTATGGCTGTTTGTAAACAGATAGTTTATAAACACCTCTTCACGTGACAAATATTTAATGAAATGCGTTGGAGTCAGTAAATTATTGCATTGGTGGCTTTGTTGGACTAAGAAGCGATTTTCGCATATAAGATAAATGAATAGATATTGCCTTCAGAAATAAATTGATTGGAAAATATTTAATAGCATTTTCTTTTCTCTCAACATTTAGTTTTTTCTTAAAAATGTTAACCAAGACCCAAAAAAAAATTTTCAACAAAATATTTTTTTTAATTTTGTAACAATGAATCACAAAATTATCCCCTTTCTTTATGTGTAATGATTTAATTTGAAAACTTAACTAGATTTTATTTACTTATTTGTTTAATCCCTTCTAAAGGTATTAAATAAATATACATATTAAACAATGGCATACCTTTTCCAAAACAAATTTGTTTACAATTCTTGTTTTTTTTTAAATTATTTAACCTTAACCAGAAAATAAGAATCTAAATGAAATAATACGTGCTGAAAAAGTAAACAAATCACATGGAAACAGGTATTAAATAATTTCTTTAAAACTTAAAACACAAAGATTCCCGTACAAATATTGACAAATTTGTTTGATTAGAACACAGTTTTTGGTTACTTCTCAGAGCTGTTGAACTGGAAAACTGTGTTTAATATGATTTCAAATATATACTACATAATAATAATAATAGAAAATGCAATGTTTTTGCAGTAATTAAATTTAATTTTACATTTATAAAATAAAATTAAATACATACGAAAATACATATAAAGTTTTATTGGAACGGCTAATGTTTAGGATAATTTAACTAACCACTTACTGCCGTATTTATAAAAAATAAAGTATGCTTGAAGTGTGCTTTTAGACAAAATTTTCATACAACATTTTCTTAAAGTGCATTTGAAGTCTACTTTAATTTTGTATAAATACGGCAGTTAGCATTTTCTCTTACATCAAGGGCGTCATCAGCAATCTTAACTTGTCCAAGTTGACATGAAAACATCAAATTTTTTACTCACATTATATTGATAGTAATTATGCACCAATTTGGTTTTAGATATTAAAGTACAAATCTGAATCAAGTAAAATGATACACATTTTGAAAACTTTCCATACAAAGAAAGGCAGGTTTAATAAACAGATAGGAAACATAATAAGAGACTCGTACGAAAGCTGCAAAGTAGATATTTAAATTTTCAATTAATTATCTATTTATAAAGATTTAAAACACATATTTGTACATATACGGTTGTAAATGTTAGATATTGCAGTGTTGTAAGTAATGTACGAATTTATGTTATTTTCCACTTATCTATACATATACATACATACATACATATGTATGTATTTTTTGGGGATTCAGGATCTAAATCCCGGGATTGTGGGATTTTTGTTTCTTATTAAAACAAATTGGTTTATATATGTATAAATGAAATGATGTCCGTTGCTAAGCGCATTACTTGAGAACGGCTTGACCGATTTCGCTAATTTTTTTTGAAATATGTGTAATAGAAAGTCTGAAAAATGTTTATATGGAAAAGTTCGAGTTTAATTGATCACCTCCATTTTTATGTCCACTTTATCGGCATACCAAATATACGTATTATTTGTTGTTGTTGGTCGTGAAGAAGTTTTAAATTAAGGCAATTTGCAATTTTTTTAATGCACTATCGATTCTTCTTTTTTGTTTTGATCATTATCTATATAAATAAAAATCGGCCACACCAATTTGGATAATTTTTGACAAAATCCGTCTTAGGTTTATTATTGAAAGAAACTGACCACGCCCACTTTTAGCCTACTTTTTTACATTTTTTCTTTTTAATTCTTCGTAGTAATCCATTTTTAAGTTTTTAAGGAAAAAATTTTGTTCTATGTACAAGTTTGAATGTATACGCTAAATAGGATAAGAAAAATAAAAGTGTTTCAAAAGAAGTTCCAAATTTCAAAAGTTTGTAAAAATATTAACATTTGTATGCGCTCTCCACTATAACTAACAATAGAAGCTACATATTTTTTTTGTCTTGAAAATGCATGCTTCGTCCTTGGTCAATTATGTATATGTCGCCTGTTCCCGTGTCGGAACACCATCTTTACACTCCAGACAACAAAACAACAAATGTCAAAAGCATCGCAATGAACAATATTATGATATCACAGCAAAACCATAGAAAAGAAGTATTTACGTGTTTATTTTAATTATTTACCTAAATATCCATTTATCAAAATGTAAATAAAACACCTCAAACACCATTCATATAAATTGCAAGCCTGAAGGCACAACAACGTTTGCCGGATCAGCTAGTTAATAATAAAAACTATTTATTTCAAAAAAGTAACTTATATTTACTATTAAAAATAAACATTTTCTGTTCTCATAGCTATAATTTTTAAATTTACTAAAAGTTTAAAAACTAATTTTGTATTTTATAAACAAAATTTTATTAACCATATAATTTAAAAATATTGCATTGAAAATTAGATAGAGAAAAATAATATGTTATTTCGCCTGTAATTTCTATATTAATTTATAATAAAAAAGCTTCTTAAAAATAACTATTAAGGCATCTAAAGTAAAGAGAATCTTATTTAATTTTGTTACCAATATATGGCGTTGACAAAAAACATCATTCACAATCAACGCATGTAGAAAAATTATTAATAAATTATTGTATGCTGATTGCATTTCTCATCCTACGAAACAAATACAAATTTTTGTTGGTGCCTTTGTAAATAATTTTGAAACTTTGCTGACCTTTTCAATTTGTGATTTAATGTGGAATCTGTTTATTTCCTCTTATTAAAAATGCTATAAAAACATTGATTTACGTTAAGTAAAGATGTATTGTATTTGTGTATACCAAAAAAGCAGATAAAAACAATTATACTTCACTGGATCTTTTACACAAATTTACATAAAAATCCTGAGATTTTTTTAAAACAAATCCCGAAAATCCTGGGATTTTTTTAAAACAAATCCCAAAAAATCCTGGGATTTTTTTAAAACAAATCCCAAAAAATCCTGGGATTTTTTTAAAACAAATCCCAAAAAATCCTGGGATTTTTTCAAGCAAATCCCGGGATTTGTCAAATCCCTAATCGGAATCGGGATTTTGTATTTACTTACTTACAATAAGTTTTATGGACATCACTTGAATTCACATGCACATTCGAATACATATCGTATATTGTAAATGCTTGTATTTAATTTATTCACATACATATTTATGTACCCATGTATGTATGTATGTATTTAGATACCCAAACATTTGATATCAAACATAATTCAAACCCAGGCGGAAAGAAGTTTGAGTTTTATCTTTAAATAATTTGATTTGAGAAAAAAAAAACAAATATTTAGTGTTTTTTCATATTGATATCAAATGTCATCTTTATCAAAACTAATTATTAATTTCAATTCATGAGCAAATGTTTTGATATAAACAGTTATTTCGAAATAGTTCTTATATCATGTTCACACTTGAGTTTTTAAACGCGTTTAAGCGCCTCAAACGTGATTAAGCTCTAATCACTTCAAAATTGAGATGATTAACCATACATTGAAGTGATTTGATAATCACTTCATATTGACATGATTACATTTTAATCATTTCATTAATCACATAGAATCATCTGAACATACCTCAAACTGATTAGGATGTAGCATCGGCCATAGTGAACATACCTTATAGGTGTACTACCGATAAATAATTTTTGACAGAACGTGAACATTTAAAAAAATTAAAAAAATGGATGTTCACAATTCCATCATTAATTACTTTAAAATAATCTGATGAAAACTTTATTAAAGAATTTTTTTCCATTTTTAATATTTAAAACAAAATTTGTGTGGTGTTTATTTATAACCTGTCTAGAACTGTCAACTTAATCATCTCAAATGTAATGTGAACGGCTTTGATTAACTTAATCAACATTTTGCTTAAACGCGTTTAAAAACTCAAGTGTGAACATGGTATTAAACCTAAAGACAAGTTTGAATTCAATATAAGTTATCTCAGTTTGATATTAAGCCGCATAAACTTCAAGGATATTTCATTTTGAAAATGCATAAACCTAAAAAAATAGTTTTATGATTGTTATCAAACTTTTACCATTTGAAAATCAATTTGTAATCAAACCTCTGTGTTTGCTGGGTATTATTGTACAATGTATGTTCATGGCTGTATATTATTAACAATAATAATAGTAATTTTAATAAAAAGTATTTATATTTTGGTTGTTGTTCATATTTTTAATTATTTCGGTACAAGTTGTATTTATGCTGATGAGGTTGTTTGTGGTTTAATAAAATCCTTCCTTTAAGGACTCCCATAAATAATAAAAACTAATTAAACTTCTCATCTACATCGTTGCTCATTCGAACAATGTTGCTTCCAAATACGAACATATTAGATTATCATAAGCAAAATCGTTATTACAATAATATTAAATGTTTTTGCTTTCATACAGCTTCTCATTATATTTAGCTTTTAATAGTGGTAAAAAAGCTTATAATAGATGTGAAAAATAATGTTACTTAATCAAACAACACAATGACTTTTTTTCATGATTCCTTGACTCGAAGCTCAGCTCAGTTGTTCTTAGCGAATTTGATTTCAGATTCGTTATTAACACATTTTAAACGAATGATGTTGCAGCGACTTCTAGATCCCGTTCTGTGAAACTATATTGTGCAGCTTAAGTACTTCTTTATAATACACGTTAATACGTAAAATAATTATTAATGTAAAAGGTATTGACGTCGAATTTTCCCAACATTAGTTTATGATGATTAAAATTATATGACTTTCAAAACTTATTTCATATTATAATGTCTTGCAATTATCACTTCACTACTCGGAACTATTTACACTTTTTTTAATTGATAATTTAGTTTATAAATAAAAGGTATAAATAGTTCCGAAAGTGATAATTGTAAATCCCTTCAAAGCGATATTTTATCTGTTACGATTCCATAATAATGATTCCAAAGTGTTTTTTAAATCTATATGTGAATTTATTAAGGGTTTCATTGCAATACTATTCAATGTTTAAACTAGACAAAATTGTTGCTTCCATATACCTTTTAAGATAACATTTAATTACTCGACGTTGCGTCATGATTTTTAGAGTCCCACCTAAATCGATTGTTCCTCCGGATTAGTTCTGAAATTAGTTTTTGGTCAGTATTCGATGAACAGTTTGCTGAGTAAAGACACTAAAATGAGTGTAATAAATAGGAAATTTTTATTTCCTTGAAAATGTTTGGGACTGTTTGGGACAAAATCCAAAAACGAGGCTTGTAAATTATACTAATGTATCAAATAGCTATAGAACACAGATTATTAATGTAGGTGCGCTTAAATTTTGTATACCTTTATTTTTAAATATAATTTAATTTTGTACTTTAGTCAAATATTGTGTTAATATTTTTTAACCTTATTCATACGTTAAATAGTGTTTAATATGAATACGTACTTTATAGTACAACATCGACAAATAATTAAATGGAAATTTACATTTACATCTTTTGTAATACAATTTAATAAACTCAGTCACTCAGTATGGATGAATACACACAATCAAACATACACATACAAAAATATCATTTAAAAATTCAATTAAAATATGTATTATATTCTTCACTTTTATTATTATTATTATGTACACACACACACACACAGATAGACTAAAGTATCCTTTTCTCACACAAACATACGCACAAGTTTGCCAAACAACACCAGGCAATGCTTTTTTCTTTTTATTATATTTTTATATAAACAAACATAAATTGTACACTCGAGGCCCTACTATTTATTATACAGCATGTGTATAATAATATCATCCCAGCAAGCCATATGAGTCCGAAAAGAGTCTTTTCTGACACCTTTTTCGGTGCGTTGACGCTCTTTATGAGCCTAAAAAACAATCATAATTGCTCCGAAAACCTTCAGAAAAGAGGGGCATTACATTCGAAAATGGTCCGTCAGAAAGAGCTGTTAGATAATGTCAGAAAAGAGTCTTTTATGAGGTTTTTTTTGGGCTTTTTTATCATTCTTGTGTGGTACAGCTATGTTTTTTTTTTTGTTCAAAGCACTTATAACAGGACAACAACGCTTTGATACACACATAATTAAGTAGAATTTCTGAGTCATACTGCGTGCCGACTCCGGACAGTAACAAGCAAATTTTTCTTTCGCTCCGAAAATGCTCTTTTGTTGGACTCTTTTCTGACTCCTTTTTCGGTGCGCTCCTAGAATGGTATGCTGGGATGGATGTACATCATCCATATGTACATATGTATGTATGTATATAAATTTATGTTGTCATAGGTGTGAGTATTTATGTATGTGTTTATTTGTATATGTGTTGTTGTATTGGTTTATTCATAAATATTAAAGCCATAAGAATAAACATTGAAAAGGCTTACAATTATTTTAATAACATTGTGTATTATTATTGCGACTACTTTTTGTTATTGTTAGTGTTATTTATTTTTGTATTTTTAACAACAAATAAACAGTAAAATAAAACACTTTGTGCATTATTAATAAACTTGGCTAACAAATAAATACTACATTAATACATACATACATACGTACGTATTCTTTAACCGAAACAATTCAAATCAAGTTAGAGAGCTTCTAAAATACCCTCCACATAAATATAATGAGAATTACCAACACTACGCTCTTTTTAGAACCAGAATATCATTATATAGTATTTTTTATTCAGTTATACATAATAAGTATTTTATCAATATATAATTTATTTCAAATGTTTTTAAATTTTATATAATTTTAACAATTTGCCTATATAATTAATGTAATGTAATGTAATGTAATAACAAGCTTATATGTAATGCAACAATTAATAATACTAAAAATAGGTTTAATATTTTGCCATATCCACCAGTCCAAATATGGACTGTCAACTACAAAATGCATAGGTACTTGCCATATGACCGATAATAGCATGATTTTTGGGTTAAAGTTAAAGATCGGTATAAAATGTTGGTTTGATATCGATATTCATTAGACATTTTTGTAGGTTTCCTGTTTTTTGGACATGTCTCTTATATGGGAGTTATGACCAATTATGGACCGATCTTCATATATAAGAGAAATATGAGTATTTAAGTAATTCTCGGAGGTGACCTTATATGGAGGATATGACCAAATATGGACCTGAATTCACAAAATCCAACCGTTCCATTTTGGCATATATATACATGATCTGCGAAAATTTTTGGAACGGTACCGTTTTTTTTTTTTTTTTTTTTTTTAGCAAATTTATACGTATTTAAGTGATTTTCGGAAATGGACTTTGTATTGGAGCAATGGTCAAACATGGACCGAACTAATCAAATTTTCGTTTTGTGATTTATTTTCATATGAAACTTATTTTTGCTGAATTTTGTATTGATATTGTAATTTTATAGGCATTTATGTAACATTGAGCCATATTTCGGGAAGAAATTTGTATGGGGGCTATGATAAATCATGAGCCGATTCTTACTATTTTCATCACATCATTATATTACATGCAATATATTTAAAGAAAATAGCAAAAAGCTGTTTAAAAATGTCGTTTTTTGATGGAGGTTGTTACACATTTTGGTCCATAACTCTAGTTCGCCTGAACCGATTTTGATGATTTCCAATACCAAACTGCTTAGGAGAGTTATAAACAGGTTTTTGTAAACTTTACTGATTTTGGTTACATATTTTGGACGTGAGAATGTTTTACACAGACAGACGGACAGACAGACGATAATAGTTAACGTGACCATACATCCCGCTTTTGGCGGGATATATAGTCCTATACTATATAGTATAGTGGTTTTTTGGAGACGTCATTGGCTCATGTGTTACATGATATGAATATCACTGGCATGTGAAGTATATAAAGTCCATACAGAGCCGTTCGAATCGATTAACGAAATATACCCGCCATTTGCCAAAATGTAATTGTAAAATTTGATTAAAAAATCGTATATATTCCGACATCATTTCTCATTTATAATTCCCTAACTTCATTCAATTTTTTTAAGCATTTTAATGATTTTCATTTTGATACATTCTTTGCTTTTGTTCAAAAACCCGTTGCACACAGATGTATGTATGTACAAACTCTCAAGAGATATACCAAATACATACAAATACTAATATAAACCCACACACATATTGTCATATTTATGTCAGCCACATTTATTATTAATTAAACATTATTAAATTAACTACTGAACCATATTTTTCAAACAAAAATAACATTGTGTCAGCATCCTGAAACTTCCTTACAAAGTAAAGGACATGTTTCGTTTGTCACATTCATTGGCTACACATTTCAGTCATTCAATATATATAGTATATGAATGTATGAAAAAGGTTAGAAATGATAGGATCTAAGAAACCCGTAAATTCTAATAGGAACTAGCTAAGTTCCCAACAATAAATTTCAATGAATTTATCTAGAATATTTTAATTGGAAACAAACGATGTTATTCAAATTTCTAGTTACGAAATATTTTGACTGAAAAATTTAAGTCGATTATTTGTTATGTATAGTATATGTGAACCTATTATTTTGTTTGCAACTATATATTTGTATGTCATACGTCGATTCGACAATCAAAATCATCTTTCGTAGGCATTGTCAGAAACCACCAACCATTTGCTTTTTATTTTTTAATTTGAAGAAACAAGCATGCCAAGTTTAAAAGTTTTCTGATGCGGCTTTGTGACATCTAAGCTTGCCAAACAAACTGATGTTTAAATGTATTATTGTATTCAAATGTACGTATGTTTTATTTGTATGTATTTATTTCTATTTATTTGAAATCAATGTCACTTAATGCATGTTCTCTGTCCTAAAACCAACACATAATGAGTACATATTTTACACATCTTAGGAAGCAGCTAAGAAAAAAGTTTACGAAAAGCATTTGTTCTGTACTTCGAAAAATGCGCTTAATACTTTATTTGAAATTTCAGCACGCGAAATGATTCGGGCTTTGAAAATATATCTCGACTATGCCGTTCTAATCTAATACTTACTTCGATGACTTACAGGAAAAGAAAAAAACTCAATAAAATCTGAAAAAAAAAAATAAAATATTTTAAGGCCTTTTTGAACTGAGTTAAAAAACGAATAATGTAAGTACATACTTTTAAATAAAATTAGTTTTTATAAGACAAATTATCATAGAAGTGGTGGCAATCTGACGGTCCTACTTTTTTTTAGATTTGGTATTTTTTCTTTATAAAGTCGTTCAGGGGAACATCTTTAATATCAGACTTCGATCTCTGTGGGGGCAGCTCATATTCGTCTGCTATATTAGTTCTAAAATAAATTGTTCCGGACGAACCATATGCTAAGGTTCGTAGCATATTAACTGTTGGATCACCAATGCTCCTGCCTAAAAATTTAGATAAATGTTGGTTATAAACATCTTAGAGTTTCTCTTTCTAACAATATTTTTTACCTTGGCGAATAGACGAATATACATTTAAAAATTAAAAAAATAATCATTATGTAAATGGTGCTGCTGGAACTTTGCGTGCTTCAGTTGTAAGTTGAAAAATTGTGACGCCAAGTTTATTTGTCTTTTATTATTTTTTCTCTCTCACATTCCAGTTGAGTATGAGCGCTTTAAATACTTTTGCTCTATCGATATATTGGCTTTTTTTTGAATATCGGACGATCGAGCATGAAAATTCCTTAAGTGCTTAATAATGCATGTTGCAAAAACGGAAGGAACTAGATTCCCATCAGTTTTATCCCAACATAATTATCTAAAGTATGTGTGACAACATTATATATTGTGAAATTATGTATTTGCAAATTCATTTTTAAATATGCAGCATTTGCGTGTAATTGAGTCACTAATATAACAGCAAAAAACCGCAGATAGTCCAGATTCAGCATTTTTGATGTCATTATGTTTTTTTCGCGCAATTTTTTATTTAATCTCTATGTTTTCCATAATCTTCGTCTGGCACATTATTACTTTTATGTGATACGCACTAATTGCATTGATCTTTCTTTGGTTTAAAAATCGTATAGTTCGATTCCTTAATTCTGAAAAATTTGGATATGGTACTTTCATATCGTTATTCGATTCTCTATGATAAATATCACGAATTTTACGTAATATAGTTTTGAAAGAACTACCATTTCCATGCTGAGTTTTCGAGCCAAATTGCATTCATTGTGACAATTTTCAAAGCTTCTACTAATCATTTGTCAGTAATTAAATTTCCAATATACCCCTGTGCGAAACAAAGTTCTTGTTGAAAACCCCGTTATATACTGACATAATAACAAATTAGGAAGTCATACATTCAAATTAGGATATACATTTTTAAGAAAAGATTTCCGTTTTAAAAGTTTAGATATAATTTAGAATTTCTTTTGAATATCATAATAATTTTAATGAATTGTTTTGGATTGAATTTCCCTAAAATACTCGCAAACTGAAAGGTTAAATAAACTTTCAAATAATCAAGGCTGTGTTAATTGATCCATGGAATGTAATGATGCTACCCAAACGAAAACATGTGAAAAATAAGGACTATTGTAATCTCCAAGCTCACTTTAGTCAGACAAATGCAATAAGAAAAATCTTTCCAACAAACTACATATTACATATTTATTTTTAATGAGTCGCTGCACTGTATGATTATGAACGTAATTTAAATTTATTTGATTGTGTTAGTTTAGATCTAGTACTCGGTCTGGCTGGTGTTCTAAAAAATATATATTCTATAAATATCTACTGAGTCTACCTTCTGGCTGAATGTTCATACAAAATAGTGCGCAAAGTAAAGGTTGCAATTTAGAAGATATTTCGATAGAATTTGGTACATTTGTTTTAATTTTACTTTTGCGAAATAGGAGTTCATCGCTCATATATATTTCGTTTACACTAGTATCCACATGGTCAATAATTGACCATAACTCCTATATAAAATCACTTTAATTACTATAAATGCCTTAAAAATATTAGTATTAAAATAAATCAATGCAAATAAGTTTCATTTATACACATTTCATAGCTTCCATATACGTCCCACATCCAAAAACCACTTTAACGACCATAAATCTCTTGAAAAGGTAGGTATTCCAATTTAACACAAATAAGTTTTATATACATATATAAAAGTCATGTCACTTCATTTTATAACGATCCCTCCATAATTAGTAATATCTGCCATATAGCGCCCAATTCTGAAAAACTGTTTCTACTCATATACTCTGTGTATGTTATTATATGGCTTGACCGAACACACTTTCTTTCTTACTTGTTTTAATATTAATTTCGATTTCTCAATATCAACTTGAAAAGAAAAATGGAAATGCTTTTTGTTAATTATGGTAACGTACAAAAATATGAGACAACATGACATATAATAGTTGCTTAAAATCACAAAGAATATAAACACAGCAGATATGAAGAATAGGATACCGCACTTGAAGATCACATAGCATAGCGTTAGATTTTTTATGCTCGTTACTGTATGTATTTATGCATATTTGTGAGTGTATTTCATATTTATAAATCACAGCTATTTTACAATATACAATGTATAAACTTTATTCCTACTCATATAAAGGGTGTCCCAACTGGAACGCAATTTTTAAATTTTAAATAAAACACAGATATTTAAAAAAAAAATCGTGAAAATTTATTATATCGTAAAGTAGACAGAATGAGGTTATTTATGGAACAAGATATCGTGCAGATGGCCGCCGCGGCTTTGCTGGCACACACGCGATCTTTTAATGAAATTTTCAATGACCTTTTTGCATAAATGCTGCGGTATTTCATTAATGCAGCGTCCAATTTCCTCTTTTAAGGCTTGAGTTGTCGTCGTTTTATTCGCGTAAACCATGGACTTCATAAAACACCAAAGCAAAAAATCTAAAGGTGTTAAATCGCACGATCTAGGCGGCCAATTCTGGTCTCCAAAACGCAAAATAACACGACCGGGAAATGACTGTTGTATTTTCTCTCGCTGTATGACATGTGGCGCTGTCTTGTTGAAACCACATACCCTCCACATTCATTTCTTCAATTTTAGGCAAGAAAAAACTGGTTATCATTTCACGATACCGAACACCATTGACACCATTGCGTTCTAGTTGGGACACCCTTCATATATTTCTAGTCAACAACTATATATAAATAAACATACATACTCGTAGTTTCTGTTAGTTACATGCAAGTAAATTTTGTTACAAACTGTCATTGTCGCATTTCAGACAGAACTGTTAAAATTGCAAACACATGAGCAAATTTTAGAACTTGGACATTTTCACAATTCTTACGACTGTTTGAGATAAATAGTACAAGTCCTGATACTTTGTATTTGTGTTTATTAATCGCGAACGATTAGCCAGCTAATCTGAACAATATTGGGATACAATTTACTTGCAAAAATGTCTCGTATATACATTAAATTATCTTTAGAGAATGTTTTTTTTTTGTATGTAATTGGTTATTTGTATGTGTATGTCCTTCAAGAGAAATGGCTGGAATAATCGAATGGACTAGAGTTTGGTGTAGCGTATGAAAAATATCAACTAGCTTGTTTTGTTTAAAATTGTACGAGTATTGTCTTGTTCTCTATTGTATTTTATTGCTTTCTGTTGTTGTGCATTACTTTGCAATGAGTGTGTTGAAAATATATACAAAGTGCACTCATATAAACTTAGTCTATATGTATGTATTTGTGAATGTGTGTGTGGGTTTGTGTGTAACTGAATCATATCCTTTCGTACCTTTCGTTATGTTACCTATACAACATGAATGAATTTCAAGATGAACAATAAAAATGCATGCAATAGTGTTGATAAAAATAATGTTTAATTCCTTACTGAATCATTTTTTTTTTTTTCTTTATTATCTGCAGAAACACCCAGAGTCTTTTGCGGGAATCGAACCCGCAACACTCTGTCTTATAGTCCGGCAGACTATCGCCTAGTCTATCGGGGCACCTATATGTATTCATTGTTCCACTAGAAGAAATATTTAACTATGTACCTTATTTATTCGTTCCATATGTATTAAAGCGAAACAAAAACCAGAGACAAAAAGCATCGTAAACTTAAATTTTGGTTTTAATATGCAATATTTATTCATACACGTAAGTATACGACAGGTAAATTCCATAAATTTTTTGCCATCTAAATGATGTCCTTCCCTTGGTTTGGTTTTTTTTCATAACAAACATCATAAAATATTGGCATTTTAATCTTACCAGGAACGAAAGAATTTAGTTATATTTATGACATTTCATTACATACATACATAAAATGTTTTATATACATATGTATGTTGAAAATTCCAAACATAAAACAAAACTATTAAACTGAAATTTGCTTTAAAAAAAGGAATTTTTAAATTAGAAATTATTAGAAAACGAAAGTATAAATTGTTACATATCAATTTATTTGTACCTTGTTCTTGTTAAGTTTACTATTCATTATAACACCAACAACTTAAACTATATATTTTTCTAATCCGGGGATTCTGACTTTGATCGGGATTAACGGCTGCTAAATATTGTTACGTTGTTACCTTTTAAAGACAGTGGTTTATTTCATTTAACTAAACCGGATTCCTTTTAATTGCAAAATAAAAGAAAAAATATAACGAGTCCTTAATTACTCAAATGTACAAAATAATTTAAGTCTTTTAACACTTTTATACTTTACTTCAGCACACGCTTGATGTTCACTCAATGATGACTCACAATAAACTAACAAAAAGTAAAAAAAAGAACAAAAAGTGGCCCTGTTTGTTCATATTCTAGTAATTTGCGATGACATCTAGAGAAGACAATCGAAACTTTCTTTCTATGGTCGTTAAAACTTAAGCTATGTGTCGACGATGGTCAGATATTACAACGTTGTCATATCTATGCTATGCTCAATGTGCTATCAATGTACTGACATTGAAAAATTTTTAGCAAAAGGTAAATTGTCCGTTTACACGACTGTAAGAAAACTAACAATCTCATTTGCACACAATTGTCACACAATGAATTTATCTGTCAACTGAAATTGTGAGTTTACACGGTTGTCAGATTGTTGCGTGGCATTGTCAAATTCGTTTTGCAGCTCTGTGTGTGTGTTTAAAAATTTTATTAATGCAAATTTTAATTTAATTCTTTAATTTGCTTCCACTTTTTTCAAAAATTTTATTAATGCACACTTGTTTGTTTATTATTTATGTATATACAGAGTTGCATTTAAAAATAATTTCTATGACAATGCTGCCATTGGCAGATGCATAAACTTTGCACATATGACAATGAAAAGTGTTTGTCAATTGTCTTAAAACAATGGCAATGACAAAATTGTGTGTTTACACGATTGTTAGATGCCTGAAAATGTTTTTGTCTTCCAATGTACTGAAAATGCTTTTTCTTGCAACGTTGGAAGACAAAAATTTTAAGTTTACACGGTTGTTAGACATTTTCTGCACATTTTTCGGACAACGTTGTAATATCTGACCATCGTCGACACATATCTTTAATGTTGCCATACTGCGTGTTAATAACAGCTTGTTATCAACAAGGTTTGTAAATAGAAACCAGCCGTAACACTGTCCCCTGCTTAACCTCGGGCTTTTGTATTAATGCATATTACAGACTACGTCGTTCGATTCCTTAATCATAAAATATGGTCCATCCTAGTGAGGTTGTAGTTTGAGAGACAAACCTTTTCTTTGTTGTTCTCCACACAGTAATACTGTATTCCTTCGTTAAATCCTTTAGAATTCGCCGCTCGATCACATCTGGCCTTCTCCCTGTAGCCCGTCATTTCAATTTGTCTCCGCACAAACTCATAAAGCTCGCTAAGGTCATCCTAGTCTTGGTAAACGCCTTCACTGCCCTTATCTGCTGATGAAGGCCTAACACCACATCCCAAATCACCAGGCAACCTAAGCTTAGTTCCAAAGATCCTCATCATCATGTAGGTTCAGACTTTTCCTGACAATTGATTAGCGCCTCTGCTTAAGCATTCGCCTATTTCGGAATTAGCCAAGATGACTTTTTCGTATCTGGACAGGTTAGGCATTCTTTCAGGAACTATTTTATCACTATTTTTGGAGGCTTTATCTAGGACTTTTGCTATTATGAGATCACTTTTTATTTTTGATGGTTTTACCACCCACAAACTGTTGTATCTCATACTAAAGTTTCAAACAGTGGTGGAAATTTCTGATGCTCGAGTTAGCTTGAACTACCAGCTTCTCGCTGTTGACTTTATAACTTTCCCGCATTTCTTTAACTGTAGCTAAGATTTTAGAAGTTTCTTGAACTTCAACTAGAAGTTTCTTGTTGTTGACTTTAGAATTTTCTTAGAATTTCATTTCCATTTTCTCCATTTCTTCTTTATCCCCAAATTCGTACGTATCTATCTATCAGCCTCTTTTGTAAATCTGCTTTATTAACTGTGGTCGATAATTTCAATTGCTCAAGGTTTCTGTATATTTGTTTCAAGTTGTGTTTGCTAGCGCTTTGAGAACGATGTTTCATTTGTGCGTGATAGTAGTATAGATATTTTCGATGTCAGGGAAGGAGAGAGTTTCAAGAGTAAGTTTGTTACTTAGTCCCTTTTCCTAAGTTTTAAGTAAGACTAAACTTCCCAAATGACTTGGACGGTTTGTAGGCGTTGATGGATTCTGCACCTGCAGTTTGTGTGTATAGCTGGGGCGTCCGATACTAACCCTGCAAATAACGCGACTAGTCCATACATGCATGTAAAGACTAGTCCAAAGAGGAGTAGGAGTACTCCAAAACTACTCCAAATATATGAAAAAAAGGTGGTCCATTTTACATTGCGATGTCCTAGGACTGGGCCATATAACCCATCGGAGTAGTCCCAAAACTACTCCATGGAGTACTCACGAGGGTTAGTTTTAAACAACAACAACAACTCAATATGCAATCGTGTTAACACGAAACCATGTCGTTTAACTACAAACTCTTGTTTAACTATGACATGGTCCATGACTGCATTACATTGGACCATGTTGTGAGTAGTCCATTTCATCTAAAATGGATCACGTAGTCCAATATTATTTGCAGGGAATATCTTTACTATATTACAGTATTTACCTACTTCACTAAATAATTGTTAAAGGATACTATGCCTACTTCAGAATATATTCGGAACTGGTGTCGTTAAATAAAAATTGAAGGAACTTGACATTTGACTGATTTAATACATGTAAAAAATTACAATACATAGCAGACTAAAAAGATTCTCATCAAGCACCAAAGATACATGTACCCAAGATACATGCATATATTTTTCGATATCTACTTTTCAAGGTTTATGCAATTGTGTTCTTATATTTGGTATAATGTTAGGATTTCCTCTCTATCTATACTGGAAATAGAAACGGAGGACAATTCACTACAACTAAATCATAGGTGTGGGTATTAGTGTTAATTGAAAATCTATGCATTAGGAGGCATGTGCGGCATCGAACTTATCACAATCTGTTTCTAAGGTGGGACAATATCGAGCTATTTTAGACAACCTTTCTTACCATCAAGTCGATCTGAATGCAATTGCTCGATCATAATCTTTAATTACATATATGTATGAAAAATGATTGATGATATTATGAAGATAATATTTTTTATATCTATTGAAAATAGTGAAATAATTTTACAAAAATTGCATTTATAACTTATGGTAACAGTTTAATTGTTTTACACCTGATTGAACGAAAAAGTAATAATTTAAAAAAGATATACATAATATTATTTACTACGCACATAAAAAAATGTTTTTGTCGATGCAAAAATAAATTTATTCATTTGAAATGATTACTTAAAAATGTCTAAGTGCAAAAATTATGAAAGTTTTCCATGACAACTATCGATTTCTCATAGACACATACAAATATGCATTTATGCAACATAGACTAATACAAATTATAGATACATATATATATATATATATATATATATATATATATATATATATGAAATAGCAATAAAAACAAAAAGTAATTTAGCTGCGTGTGTGTGCAACAAACAACAGTCAGAACTGTATATAGTATTTCAGATAGATGATTATGATGACGATGACGAACTAAGTCAACGAAGATAATGAAAGGAAAAAACAAATACATACTATATAAATAAATAAAGTATGGAGTTCATCATCTTTTGTTTGAAATCCGTATTTAACGATTTCACGCGATCTTTTTCTATAAAAATTAAAATAGGAGAAAAAAGACTGAACAAACACAATTCAATAAAATTCAACGGTTTTTCCACAAAAGCAAACAAATAAGTAGAAAAATCAACACACAAAAACTTCGAAAAACATTCAAACAGCCAATAGCATCATGCAACATATAAAATTCCATTGTATCCACTAGTTGTACTAGTTAGAAGTTAGTGTGTGTGCTTATTTTCATACCATTGTCTGCAATATAAACTTGGTTAGTTTTTCAAAGTTTATCATCATCTGCTTCCCACAATGATCATTATCAATCTCATTATGAGTAAATTTATAATGAATTAGCTTAAGAAACTCTCTTGCACACAAACAGACCCCATAAAAAACAACTAAAATGATGAAGTTGTAGCAAAAAAAAAAAAAGAAAATTTAAAACGAAACTAAGAAATAGTAAAATAGCAAAATACACAAATGCTACTTAGAGTTTTCACTACAACAAAATTTAGTTCACAGTAAGAAAAGATTTTTTTTTTTTTTTTTTGTGTTATTGCTTCTCTTCCTCGCTGCTACTGCTATTTTCCTTATATGTACTACCTTATGCTACTAAACATGAACAAAGAAAATAAAACTTGTCTAGATGCATTTTCTTGGATCCGCTCGTACTGGGAGTTGTTCTTCAGCTTGTTTGATGTACTCATTCTCATTATTTTAGGTGAAATGTTTTTCCCTCAATTTATTTTTATATTTTCATAGAAATTTTATTGAGAAAAAATAAAATATAGAAAAATGTACAATATACAAACATACAAAAAGTATTAAAAACATCTCACAACAATGTTAACTTTCGAGAATACAAAATAAACGTCGTCATATACAAGCAAGAAGAAATAAAAGAAACTTATTTAACAATAGTTATTAAGTATTTCTTGTTACAATGTATCCATCCATCTACTATCGCCATGTCTTTCGACATCCTTCTCTGTAGATCAGCAATTTGTTTTATGTCTTAACAAAATAATATTTATATATTTAGGTAATTGAATGAAACATGATATATTTTATTATCTGATCATAACTACATAGAAAAATCGAAATGGTATTCTGGTCATAACAATAAATATAGGAATTTGTAAAGTGGTGGCTCAAGGCGTTTAATAGCATGGTGGACGTTTATTTAAACTAATAGCTTTTGGTTTTTGTAGTAACTTTCCTCGGTTTTTGGCGAATCTCAACATAAATGAATCTCCTGGGCTAGACGATATATCAGCACTAGACTTCGATCCTAGTTTTTTTCGCAGCGCCGAATTTTCTGTTTGCCGGAAGGTGGCTAATGTAACGCCAATTCCAAAATTTTAATAACCTTACAAATTATCAACCAATGGCAAATTGTTTTGCATTTTCCAAATATGGATACTACGGTACCCTCAAATAATAACATTATTATCAATGATAACATTTTTGCAGGGAATGCTCTACATGAGACTTTCTCGTCTTACTTTCGGATTTTTACTGTCGTTCCATTTACCATTATATCGAAAGTTAAATGCGTCCTATAGGTTGTGGAATTTGCACTTCTATCAAAATGCATTGCTTTTGTTGTCGGTAATAACAGCTCTCGATATAAGTTTTCCTACAAATTTTCGGCTCGATTCAAGTCCGGATAATATATCGTCTAATCCATGATTTAAAATTCATTATTGTGGAATCAGAGCAAATACTCTCCTTACTTGTAAGTTATTCGATTTCTTTTGGCTCTAATGACTTTATGGTTTTAATAAACTGTAATCTCGCAATACATGTAAAATTTTTTTTTTTTTTTTTTTTTTTTTTTTTTTTTTTAGCTTTTAGTTATTTATTGAATCTTCATATTTTGAACTAACAATAAGTTTTCAAATCTTAATACTAAAAATAAAATAATAAGCCCAGCCAGTGCTAGACAAAAAATTTTTATGATACTACAAAAATTTCATATCAACTGATCAAGTCATCTGTTTTGCGCTTGAGTTAAAGCAAGGGTATCCCTCCTTCTCAACCGACTGTGGCCACTAAAGTTAAGGATGTCTCGTGCAAGTGGGTTTGGATGTTGTTCAAGTTTGCTGACGTACTTTGACGCATATTTTGTAAATTCGACGTTTACTAATGGCACGCCTAGATCTTTGTGGATTCGAGAATTTTTAACATACCATGGAGCTGCAGTAATAATACGTAGAATTTTATTTTGACCCCTTTGAATTTTTTCAATGTTTGATGCTGAGGCAGTACCCCATAATTGAATTCCATAACACCAGATTGGCTTTAGTATTGCATTGTACAACAATAGTTTGCAATCCAACTTTAGTGAAGAATTTCTGCCAATTAGCCAATTAAGTTGCACTGCTTTTAATCTCATCTGAGTAAGTTTCGCTTCAATATGAGACTTCCAAGTTAAACGGCGGTCGAGGTGAATGCCGAGGTATTTGACTTCATTATGTTGAGGAATAATTTGATTATTTATTCTGATGGACGAGCAGGTATCTTTTCGCAATGTGAAAGTGATATGAATACATTTTTGTTTACCCTGATTTTCCAAAGCTCTAGCCAATTCTCTAGTTTATAAACATAATTCTGCAAATGCTGTGATGCAACTTGGTGGTCCTTATGGACGCTGACAAAGGCTGTATCGTCTGCAAAAGTTGACGTGTGGATTTTGGGGTCTGACGGCATGTCGGAGGCATAAATCAAATATAAAGTAGGGCCCAGTATGCTACCCTGTGGCACACCTGATTCAATTGGCTGAGCGGTACTTAAAAAATCACCTTCTTTGATTTTAAATTTGCGACCGTATAAATAACTTTCCATGAGTTTATGGGTGTTAGCAGGCAGAGTTAGTTTAATTTTATGCATTAAACCTTCATGCCAGACTTTGTCGAACGCTTGCGACACATCAATGAAAAGGGCGGAGCAGTATTTTTTATCTTCAAACGACCCTCTTATCACATTTACCTATCTGTGAGTTTGTTCGATGGTACTGTGTTTAGCTCTGAATCCGAATTGATGATTTGGAATACATTCAGTGTCATTCAGAATTGGAGTCAACTTAGTCATTAACAATTTTTCGAACAGTTTAGAAATTGTCGGCAGTAGGCTAATTGGCCTATATGACTCTACTTTAGTGGGGTCCTTCCCTGGCTTAGGAATCATGGTAATCATAGATACCTTCCAATCTGCAGGATAGTATTCTAGGCGTAAAATAGCATTGAAAATAAAGAGGATGATTCTTCTAGCTACACGAGGTAACTCCACAAGCATTTTGTTGCTGATTTTATCCATACCTGGAGCTTTTTTAAGATTCAGAGTACCAATAGCGCTTTGAACATCATTAAAGCTAAGTCTTAGAGGTACAGGAGGTCTAATAACGAGTGGAGCCAAATCAGATGCATTAATTGAGTTGTTTATAGTAAACACATTTCTCAAATGGTTAACAAATAAAGTCCCTTTCTCGGAATCATTTCTAGCCCAGTCTCCAGTCGGATTTCGCAGAGGAGGCTTTCCTCTAACTGGTCTTTTTAAACCTCGTGCCGCCTTCCATAGCGAATAGTCAGATTGTGGGGTACTATCAAGACCCTCCAAGTAAGATCTAAATGAGGCCGTTCTTTGGATTTCTAAGAAATTTCTTAGTATATCTCTGCATTCTCGTAGCCTAGCTTTCAGTTGAGGAGACCTATGAATTTGCCACTCTCTTCTAACTCTTCTTTTTTCTGCCAGGAGATGATCGAGTTCAGCGAAATAAGTTCTGTTTGTCCCACGTCTGCATTCAACGTCATATGTGGAGGCGTGATGTACAGCTCTTCGTATGTCCTCAGTAAACTTGCCAATCGACCCATCAATATCCGCGGTAGTTCTCAACACAACATTTTCCGTGCAGTGGGAACTTAAATACTTTTTATACTTTATCCAACTTACTCTGGTTTTAGATATGTCCCGAAATGGAGAGCCATTCCCTTGAAGGAAACGCATTGAAATAATAGTAGGAGAGTGATCTGAAGACAAGTCTAATGAAGGCTCCACTTGTATCGATTCTACAGGGATATTTTTCACTACTCCGAAGTCAATAACATCGGGAATCTTCCGTCGGTCCGTCGGCCAGTAGGTGGGATGCCCGCTTGAGAGTACATCTAATCCCATTTTGGCAATGGTGTTGAAGAGTTCACGACCCTTCGGGGTCACCAGACGTGAACCCCAAAAAGTGTGTTTGGCGTTAAAGTCACCAGCAACTAAAAATCTAGCTCCAAGGGAATTGAAGAAGCTGTAGTATTGGTGTTCTTTTATTGAAAATCGAGGCGGCGAATAAATTGATGATAAAACAAAATTGTATTGACAGAATTCAATACAAATGTTTGTTGCTTGTAGGTAATCCTCACATATGTTGTTCATTAAATAATGTTTTATTCTGTTCTTTATAAGAATTGCCGATCCTCCGCATGCTCTTCCGCGGGGATCTTTAGTATCATACAACACGTAGCCATTAATTTTGAAGTACGCTGTCGCCGTCAAGTGAGTTTCAGCAATCATCATGACATCAATCTGCTTATCCATCAGGAAGTGCTCCAGTTCGTTTTTATGTTGGCGGAGGCCGTTCGCATTCCAAAAACAAATTTTTAAACAAATCATTTCTTTAAAATGGCTTGTAAGATAGTGGATTGCATTTTCAGCATTTCCTGCATCATGGATGTCATAGTGGTCGTAAAAGTGTTCATGGTTTGGACAAGTGTCTGCAATGTAGTCTCTAGAGTGTTACTATTAGGCTCGTAATATTGTGATTTAGGTGCCTGCTCCAAACCTGGCATATTAGATTTAACCACGTTAGCGTAAGAAACTTGTCTAGAACTAGGCGCGTTTACATGACTAGTGGACCGTAACAATTGCGGGAAATTGTCACTCGATGCCAAAATAGGCTGTTGACGATGATCAGGTAATACTGACGTCTTGTTGGTACTTATGGCTTTCAAATGAGTGTAAATTGGACAACCTCTATAATTTGCGGTATGATTACCTCCGCAGTTACTGCATTTTTTTATTTTTACGTCAGTTTTCGACTTATCGCATTGAGCAGTTGCATGTAGCTCCCCACACGCAACACAAACTGTCGGCAATTTACAGTACGCTTTGGTATGACCAAATTCTTGACAATTGAGACACTGAACGGGTCCCTGACGCTTATGTGGTTCTTCCACGGTGATTCTACGATGAAGAAGGTACATCAGATTGTAGATGGGGTGGGACTCGTTTTTCTTTAAGACAACATCTCCAGGTTGCAATTCTACCCTGAACATGGGCTGAGGGATCTTTTCACGGTTTCTGATATTCACTACGCTCTTGATTTTGAACCCTTTGTCCATTAAACCGGACTTTATCTCCGCAGGATCAACACATGGGTCTATACCCTTTAGAACGACTTGGAGTCCTTTTGCGCTTTTGAGCTGGTAGGTATAGAAATCCCTAGTCTCCCTCTCCAACTGGTTGGACAATTTTCGAAAATCATCTTCCCTATTCACTTGGATCTTTGTCTCGCGGATATTTCCATGTTTAATTGAGGTTACGTTAAACATGTTTTCACCTATTACAGCAACAATTCCTTGTATCAGTTTGTTGGAAGTGGGCTCTCTCAGGTAAATTGGTGGGGGCTTAAATGTCTTTTTTGGTATTTCTGGATCATCCGTCTGAAGTAGAGAAAATCTGTTTTGGTCATTTGGTTTACCACTATTGACGGTCTTAGGAACTTTTGAGTTGGAAGACATTTGAGCAGATGTCGGGCTTCTCTGTCGCTTGAGAACGGTTATGTACTTATCCATACCTACTTGTTTTTTTGGTTTGACAGCACTATTTGATGAAGATGATGTTTTTTCATCTGTTGAAATCACTATATTGGGCGAACAGGAACGACGCCGTTCTACGGCTCTTGTAGTGAGAAAATTCTCCAGAGATTTTTTTATGGATTCTTCCTCAGAGACCCATTTATTTTTTCTAGACGAGCTAAGCTCTTTCTCAGAATTACATCTGAGAGGAACACTCATACAATTTTTATGCGATTTTTAAAGTTTTTTTTTTTTTTTTTTATATTTTAACCTATTACGAGTTATTTTTTCACTTTTTGTTTAATTTCAACTTTTTACACTTTTTCACCTATTACGATTTTTTCACCGAAAATTCAGCCGCACTAAAAGTAACACGTCCGAACAGTTCGATGAGACGAGACTGAATGACATGTAAAATTGATCAGGAATGTTTGATTATGAGTCCGTCCAAATATTAGGGCTTAAATTTGGTCGAATACCGAAGCGGAAACTTTTATAAAGCAAAACATATGTAGATACTAGTTTTGAATATAGTTAATATAATACATAAACTTATACATATTTTATTGTAATTTGTCTCAGCATCCAGCAAAAACGTCAGTTGAAGCTGAAACAACAAGATCAATTCAGTCAACAATGTAAAGTTTGTTATTCGTGTGTAACATTAAGAATTATTCATCTGAGACCCAAAGAAAAATATTTGTTATTCTTCGAATCACTTTGGTATTGAAAATCGGTTCGGTAGGATCAGAGTTACGAAAAAAAAATATGAGTCTACATCTAAAAGTTAGTTAATATTTTTCATATTTCACACTGATATTCAGATAATAATAACACTATAGCAACTTTTTGAAGTTGATTAATTCTGAACTAAAATAAAACACTTTAATAATTTCAACAGAAGAATTTTAAATAAAATGGTTTCTTTAAAACATTGACAATAGAGTCTAACACACAAAGTTTGAATACATAGTGTGTTTGTATTCGTTTGTTGTCTCATGTAGAAAGGCCCTAACTCGCTATTTTTTTGAAATTAGTGTTTTTTGCGATTCCAATGCATTTAACGCAAATACACCTCCTCACAAAAATTTATTGCAATAGTGTAAAAAATAACGCTTTTATAAGTTTCTATTATGGTTTTACCTTCTCCTGTAAAGTTTCATATATGCGAGTTAGGGCCTTTCTACATGAGACCATCGATATGTATGTTCGATATATGCATGCACTTGTATTTTTATAACAATATGGACGTCATGTTTGAATATAACTATAGTCAATATCTGTCTATTTTTCTAACATTCATAGAAAATGACAACAATGAAACTGATAAGGTTGTTGTTATTACTGATGTTTGCTGTACATTTATATTTACAAAATGTGTCAAACATTGAATTGTAGCAGTAGTAGTAAATATTTGCATGTTTGAGGGCTTTTCTAGATCCGGTCTGTTCAAAGTTTTCGTTTGTCTTTCGTCTTTTTCTCTGTTTTTCAATTCCTTTCATTCAATATAATATGGTTTATCGCTTTTTTAAACCTTTTTTTCTGATGATTTTCTTTTAATTATTTTTGTTTGCACCAATAGTATTATATTTCATTCTACATCAGAGTTTACATTGTTACTGTGGTTACACACACTTGTGAAGCAAATAGTGCCGTCTTATTAAGGAAAAAGCAAATGACATTATTGTGCATATTCGTTTATAAGTAGATATTGATATAGATATGTACATTATAGGGTGGCCCCAAAATAAAGTGGCGGATGTTCCCGATTAATATGAAAATATGATTCATTTTAAGACTACGTTTCTCAATTTTTTTTGTCCTGGGGTCAATATTTGGTGAGCTGGATCAAAGGATAAAAAGGTCCTTTTTAGAGGTTTTTTGATTTTTTTTCACATTTCCTCCAAGGGAACTATATGTAAATTTGGTATCACGTAAAAGGTATTCGAGAGCCGCATTCAATGGGTTATCAAAAATTAAAAAAACAATTTTTTTTTTTAATTTAAAAATTTTGAAAATTTCAGACAAAATTTTAGTGTTTTTTATTTTTTCATAGAATTTACTTTAATAAATAGTTGAAATTTCTTGATTATAAACATCATGCAATTTAACCCAAATAGGGTTTCCAGTTTTTTAAAATTCTACCTATTTCAATTTTATTAATTTTTTTTTGAAAACCTTAATTCTTCCCTATCTGACAATCTCTGTTAACTCAATTCGTTAATGTAATGGGTATTAAAATAACGCAAATTTTATAAGCTAAAAAAACGTGAAAACCCATTTGGGTTAAATTGCATGATGTTTATAATCAAGAAATTTCAACTATTTATTAAAGTAAATTCTATGAAAAAATAAAAAAACACTAAAATTTTGTCTGACATTTTTAAAATTTTTAAATTTAAAATTTTTTTTTTTTAATTTTTGATAAGCCATTGAATGCGCCTCTCAAAGACCTTTCATATGACACCAAATTTACATATAGTTTCTTTGGAAGAAATGCGGAAAAAATAAAAAAAAAACCTCTAAAAACGACATTTTTATCCTTTGATCCAGCTCACCAAATATTGACCCCAGGACAAAAAAAATTGAGAAACGTAGTCTTAAAATGAATCAAATTTTCATATTAGTCGGAAACATCGATACCTTATTTTTTGTCCATAAAAAACGGGGACACCCTAATGTACATATGTATGATATGTATGTTTTTAATTAAATGTCATTTTATCTGTTGGCTGAGAAATGAAAGCTGTATATATCTTTATGTACTAGTTTCTCTATTTCTATAACTATTGTCAATGTTATTCAGGACTTGTCAAAAAGACATGAAAGAATTACGAAAAATCCCGACATCATCAATAGTAATTGTTATTTTGTGGGTTTATATTCATATTTGTTGATGATATTTTACACAGAATAATATAAGACAGTATGACTTTGGTTGTGCTATAAATCAGTTATTTACAAATACACATTATCCAACAAATACACTGCAAATCGCTTAAATAAGTTAGCGTACATATTTTGAAAAATTTTAACGGATATATGTATCTTCGTTTTATGAATGACTTGAATAAGAAAGAAAACATAAAATTAGATAAAGTTGTGATATAAATTTTAATTTTGTTAAATTAAGTATAAAAAAAATAAGTAAACTTTGTAAGTTTTAATTTAAGCAATTTGTAGTACATTGAAATACTAGAAAGGATAATATTCCTATCTAAAGGAATGAGACATTCTAAATGAAGGTGTGCCTCAGATATAGCTAAAAATGATATTTAGTTGTTGCGGCAAATATTCATTTAGTTAAATCGTAATTACTATATATCCTATGAAATCATTGAATATATATACACATGTTTTATCTGTGTAGAAATTTCCTGACAAACATTTTCTGAAACACTTTTCCGATTAGTAAAGAGTAGTGTAATCACATCATTCTTTTAAAATCCCATAATCCCGATCTATATCGGGAACGAATATCAAACGAATTTGTGTAATATATAAAATAACATCAAGAACATAAAATATTTGTTTGCTGTAGTTTGCAAAAAGTTATTTATAAATTTCAAAAATAAGTCCTAAAGAAATTTCGAAAAGGAATTTCATTGGCCAGAATACAACATTTAGTCGCTTTAATATCTTTATTTTATTTTACTTATTTAAAAGAAAATTTACATGTTTTAAAAATAAAACTTGTTACACAAAAAATGGGATTATTCTAAATTTATCCTCATCAATAGCTAAAAGACTACAACATAGAGATAAATAGATACATTTAGCCGTGCACAAATCTGGGCAAATTAAAGTAAATTAAAGTAAAATGAAACGTAAAAACTTATGTTTAAAATTCGTCTAGATTCCTTGCCTTTTCGCATAAATCTTACAGGAGACACACACACAGACACATCCATCCACATTTTATGGTGAATAAATCAGCAACGGATTTTAATGTTCCTATAAATATATTTGTGTGTGTTTTCTTTCTTTTTTATGAACGTATCTAAGTGTTCTATTTAAAAATAGATAAATACTCTGGGAAAATACAGTTGGTCGTTGTAACAATTACATTAAATTATGGACAGATACGCAATTACTTACATATATATGTGCAAAATAAATGTAAATTTAGAGCGAGCACCACACTTAAACTCTTACAAAGACTGATTGTAATTCCTTTGATTTGCATGAATGCAAAATGAAATATGATTAATAATAAGTCTATTTCTCAATAATGGTGAGTTAAATATGTAGATGATGTTTACAAGCAGATCTTGGACAGTAAACAATGCTGATGACACCCTTGGCAGAGTAGAAAATGCTTTCCAATGTACCAATTGTCTTAAAATTACTTTTGAATTATTACATTAAAAATGAACTCAAGCCAAATAAACTAAAATGTTTTTAATAATCTATAGAATTACTATTTCGGTATCCATAAATTCCTTCTACATAAAGTACGAATTTAGATAACCAAAATTGTTAAAATGTTGGGAAAAATATAAATAAACGACATGTTTATTAGTACGTAGCTGAAGTCATACGTAACATATCGAGATGTTGGCCGTAGACCCATAAATTTTCTATTATATTTATATAATTCACTGAAGATCTATCCCGATAATGGGCAAAATCGATCCAACGTTGCTTAAAAACACCTTTTAATTGAGAAACATTAGGGTCTAAACGAGGACACCTAGAAAATTAAATTTAACACAAATAGTTATTGATCATTTATGTGTGTAAAATATATTGAATCGCTAACACACATCCGAATAAACCAGTCTTACTTGTTGTTTCTAATTTGCTTGCTTTCATGAAATTCATAGCATTCGTTTTGTGTACACGCAAATGGCCGATTGTGTTCATATCCTGGTGCCTAAACCAAGCGTTGTCAAATTTATACGACCGTGTATGATTCGACACAATACGATTGTCGATTTCACAAGAGTAAAGGGGCGATTCTATTCTGACGGGTGCAACATTTAGACGCTTTAAACATCTTTTACTAATAGAAAGAAACACATTTTCAATTAAGTTATTTCTCGAAGGGGTAATATTTTTCTATATACTAGTGTTATCTATTTACAAGAATTTATTTGAAACGACCAAATAGCCACGAGAGAGCTTTAAAGCGCATGACGGGTGCAACCAAATTGGGTCACTTTCATAAGATCATACCACAAAAAGACAAAACTCTGTTAATTTTTAAACTTTAATGCCCGTATTTATAAAAAATTAAAGTAGACTTCAAATGTACTTTAAGAAAATTTTGTATGAAAATTTTCTCTAAAAGCACACTTCAAGTCTACTTTATTTTTTATAAATATGGCAGTAATTGTATTATTCTTTTATATTGTGAAAGATGAGATATCAGACGATGATTATCAAATCAAACATCGTAGAGAAATATAATCCAATAATAAGAAATTTGCAACAAATTTGCCATGACGGGTGCAACATGCAATTATGACGGTTGCAACGCGTCTAAAATAACTAAACAAAAATTCATTTTTTTTTTCTTCACTTTCACATAATTATTCAAAATATAGTTGTTTATTAATCAACAAATAAAAATACACAATAAAAAACTCATTTGTCATTAACTAAAAATCAACAAAAACTGTTGCACCCGTCATTTAAATATTATGGTGACGGGTGCAACCATTTTGAATTAACGTTAATTTCAACACTAACCAGAATCTACACTTCACTTTAATAGATTTCTATTTGTCTTTGACTTTTTCTTAATTTCACAAAGTTTAAAAACATTGGCTTTTCATTTCTATGAAAAAAGTAGACTTTTATACGTTTTGCATGATGGGTGCAACATGTTAACATTGGATTATTAAAATCAATAAATTTTCTGATGAACTAAAAACAATTATAAACTTACTTTTTTTTATATCGCTAATTGATAAATGTTTGCAGTTTAATATACAAAATAAAAATATGATCACAATCTGGCAATAACAGCTGTTTTGAACAGGTGTTACATACCACGTATGAATTTTCTGTTCGCGCCAAATCTATTTAAGCTTACATCTAAAAAAATTATACTATTATAATATATAGATATTTTACTTTAAATTGGCTTTAAAAAAAGGTAAGATAAGATTGAAATAAAACATAACATACTTAGTTTGTCTTTATTTTTAACATTTACATATTTATTATAAGTACGAAAACTTCAGTTGTTTCTAGGATTTGTTTTCAGTATTTTTATTTACTTTGATTCAAATAAAAAATGATAAATACCAATAATTTCATTGTCTGCAGAGTAATTGTCTTCTAATTCAGGATAATAATAATATTATTGCAAAAAGTAATTTGAATAATGCAGTATTTATTAAATTCTTAACAAACGTTGTTGGACGTTGCATTCAAATGTTAGACATTTAGTGCTTTACTTAATTGGCTTAGGATGGAAATCAATATTTTTCCATTTCATTGACCCACAAGAGTATTGAATTTATAATAACTAGAAAATCTCTTTATAAAATGAAAAATAAATATTCTAATATATATAAATAAATATATACCCGGAAAAATGCATCCTTTTTATGCCAACATATAGTTAGTACTATTTAAGAATTATCATGTATAGATACAAATTATTTAAAAAAAAATACTTTCATTACGCATTTTAAGAGACAATTAGAAAAATATGTGTGGAACTACAAAATGTATTATTAAACACTCACTGACACACACACATTATTTAATTCCTAAAAACTAAAAACTTGGCGCCCGTTCAAAGTTTTGTAAATTTTACATAAACAAATTTTCGTTGAATTAAAAAAAAAAAAAAAGATAAATTCGAAACAAATTTAAATTAGACAAAATAAAATTGAATTAAGAATATGTAATTAGAAAAAAAAAAATAGAAATCACAAGAGAAGACACAAAAAAAGCCAGCATAGAAAACGAATATTGACTGCCGGAAGCTTTGTTGTGTTTCTTCTATTAAATAGGTACATGCCGCCATTAGTAGTATTGCACTTCGACTTTAATCGATTGGCAAAAAAAAAAAAAATCTATTAATTAAATTCAGGCAAATGCACAAATACATCAAGGAAAATACATACATGCTAATTTTGTATGCAAATAAACAATAACAAAACTTAAACCAAAAAGAAAGAATGAAAATTATATTAATTTATTAAATGTTATATTGCATGTACGAGTATTTAAAAGAATATTTTACGTATGATTATGTACGAGTTTGTGTTTAAAGTTTTGCCCTCTAACGACAAAGACAAAAAGTACGTCTACGACGCCATAATTAATTGTAATTAATTATAATTTTTTTTCCTATTTTCATCTCTTTACAGCAATTAATGTCTACACAATTTGTACCCCGTTTGTAAGGAATAAAAAAAACAGAAGACATCGCCAAGGCTGCTGCTTCATTATTCAGTCACTACAGCTACTAATTGTTGTTTAACGCCAAATAGAAAGAAAAAGAAAAAAATACAAAAGAATTTTCTAATCTAAAAGCATAATAAAAATAATAAAAATTTTGTTTTTGCCCAAAAATTGCCAGTCTCAAGAACATCTTATTGTTTCGCAAACAAATTACAAAAACTTGTCAAAAGGCTAAAGAATTTACCAAGGAACCACAATTTCTTAAAACTATCATTCATCTAACAAATACTATCCATTATACATACATACATCTTTACATGGACACATTCAAGCATATTGTTTTTGTGTAAATGTATTTTTTCACGTGGATTTAAAACAAAAGATAATTAACTCTCACTCATATTATTTTTTGCATTTTATAAATTACAAAAAAATAAAACTAAAACACAATCAACCAAATTAAAAAGGAAACAAGCCGGAAAAACCTACATACATTTCAACAAATTTCAATAACGAAAATAAAACCTAGAGGAGCTTAAATGAAACGATAAAAGACACCACCAATTAATTTATAATTGTTACCAAATTTATTTGTTTCTTATTGGACACAAAATATAAACAAATCCAGAGGAGCAACCAACCAGGAGCATAAAATAACAGCAACAAACAACTATATTGTTATAAATAAACAAATATAAAAATAAATAAAACATACGTAGTATATTTATATAGAAACTATATATATACAAACAAACAAACAAAAATTAACCATTTTAAATAACAAAGTTATTTATTTATTAATTCAAATTTAAATTAAAAAAAAAAAAACACAACAACAGCAACCAACCAACCCAGCCCCCTAAATACACACACACACACACAGTTAAAATGGAGGACAATAACACAAGTACGCAAACTAAACATGATGATCCATCGGTTACATTAACAATAAGGCTGATTATGCAAGGAAAGGTAAGATAAACTGCACAACAGCACACCAACATCTATAAATATATGTATGTACATATATACATTTTTATAGGTACATACATATACAATTTGCATTATTAAATTTTTAACATTACTGCGTTGTTGTAAACATATAAATTAGAGGTACATCGTTGGGAATTAGGTCTTACATTTTAAAATTTACATTCAAATTATAAAATACTTTCACAAATAAGTACTTTACAGGAACGCGAGATTGTTTTTACAATTTTAATTTTAAATACGTACCAGTTGACTATATTTAGAACTTCATTTTTTTATTTTTAAAATACCTTAGAATATCTTGCATTTAAATAACACTACCAACAGTAATTAGGACTCTTCGTAACATTGTGCTCCATTATCAACCTGTAATTGAAATATTACGGCTCTTCCTCAAATGTTGTACGTTTACAATAATGTACAATAATACAAAAATACAAGCCTACTTTCAAAATGACTGTTAAAAACTGTTTGAAAATACAAAACCGCAACATAGGAAAATTAAAATACAATTTAAATCATCCAATCAGATAAAAAAGCCACAGCACAGAAAAAAATAAAAGCGAGACGCTATTTAGAATTGTTCAATAACATTTTAATTTTTTTCCTAAAATTTAGTTTTTGTAGGAATATTTGTCATGCATTTTTAAAACTTATTAGATTTAAAAGTTTTCAATAATTAAGAAGTCTAAATTGTAGACTTTTGTCAGGAAAGTTAAAAATTCAAGCAGCTTGAATCCCGTTTTTGTGCAGTATCATTTATATTTTCTTATTCTTAATAATTGCTATAATTTTAACAGCGTTAGATATACAAAATGTAGAAAATATTATCAGAAATCAGACGAAAATAACACAGTACAACACATGATTTCAGGACTTAATTCTGATAATTGTTTATGAAACTAGGCCCAAAAAGAAGAACATCTGCATCATTCGTTTGGTCATGCTACATCAAATAATAATTTAAAAACTTATTTGAAGTTAGTAAATATCGTATACGGAATTTGTCACGTTTTAGGCTCTTTTGTTTGTCATAACTCGAGAACCACTAGTCCGAATAAGCTATTGAGAAATAAATTTCGAGAATTAATCATATTTCTTTTACATGTTATAAGTTATAACGAAATTTTCTTACGTATTATCACAAATTTGTATTATTATAAATTTGTATTACTAATTTGTTTTTGTTTTTATTGCTGCATTTCTCCATTATGGTAGGTTCTGTTTTTTGCATGAAACACCGGAGTTGGGATGACAACTTTTTACACCGTGCCTTGTGTGTTTTAGTTAATTGTTAGTTTTCCATTTTTTTTTTTAATGCAAAATTGTTGAAATTTTATATGGCTTGAATTCATTTTTAATTAGTAATTCTTGAAATTTGCTTGTTTTACTTTTGCAAACCAAAAATTGCGATAGGCTAATTTCTTTTGCGCCTCCTTGTATCTGGCCATTCATATTAGAAAAATTATCAAACGATGTAATCTAATTTGTATCACAATGAGGTAAAGATTGATAATACATTAAATAGAAGACTTATGAGTTTAAATTTAATACATCTTAATTTTTTTTAAATCAATATAATTGCCCTATCAATCTAGCAACACCTACTCAAAAGAACTCTTAATTAAACAACACTAGACTACATTTTAACAACATTCCAATTTTCTTAAGCTTTTTTTCATTCGTACTATTTAATAAAATTCTTCAAGTAGAAAGGAAGGACGATTTTAATGAACGTTAATTTGAAAACTATACAAAATTAAACCGACGACAATTTTGTCAGGTTAGAGATTCATTTAAAATTTATTACGGCATTTATGTCTGGATAATGCCAGTTTAATGTTTAATTAACCATTTATGCATTTTTATTTTAACATATACTACTTTAACTCCGTTTATTTTTTCACCTAAGAGAAAAACTATATTAAACATTAAATATTCAATGTTGTAAAGTTATTAGAAAGCATGATGCTGTATAATTTACATCAATTTACATTTTGTTGTTGAATAACAAATTTCTAAAGCAAAATCTTTTAAAAATAACTTTGAAAAGTTCAAAGGAAATTTGCATTAAAGGAAAATGTATATAAATACTATTTAGTAAAATTGAATTACATTAAACACATATTTTAAAAATAAAATGAAATTTTTATTTTATTGTATCTTTAAAGCCAGTTGTTTAGTTTTTAGGTGGGGAAGCTTCATTTTATAATTCTTATTTTGCTATTTTAATAAAGATGGTTACAGTTTTCCGCAAAGGAAATATAGTAATTTTTACGACTATTTCGAATTTTTTTTGATGGTACCGAAAAAATAGTCAGTAGGATAATTTTTAATTTGAAAATATAATAAGTCTTAATGAGTATCAATATACATAATTGCTATATTTTAATGGAACATAAATAATTTTTAAATTCATTAAATAAAACAATATTACAGTTCAAGTCTTAACTATTGCTTTTCAGTCGTATTTTAGGCCACTATTTTTGAACGATTTAGACTCGTTTTTAACTTTCGGCAACTCTTGTCACACAATTTAAAAACATACTATTACAGGGTGGCGCCAAAGTAGTCCTCCTATCAGAAAATGCTATAAATTTTGCGAGGCCGCTAATTTCAGTTCTGTTTTGACATTTGTGTAGTAAACACATGCAAAATACACGTTAATAAACAATGTTACGGTACACTGCTCCAGAACGCGTAATATTGCAGATCTGACATTAGGGGCCAATCGCAAAATTTATAGCATTTTCCTGATAGGAGGATTACTTTTGCGTCACCCTGTACATACAAAAAAACGAGACGAGACTCATAAAAAAAACTGTTGAAGACTTGCTGCATTAGTCACACCAATCAAAGTAAACAAATTTACATAAATAGTTTTAAAATACAAGCAAATAAATAAACTGGTACTTTAAGACCCAAAAGTAGGTACTGTTTTGAAAAATACCACCTACCAAAGCTCCTACTTCCCCACCTGCCACATCATCAGCATCTACTAACTAACTATACTTTTTAAATTTTATTTTCATTTATATATTAATGATATTTTTACCCAAAGATTTTTTGAGTTAATGCCAAAAAGTGCACAATTTCTATTTAATTTCTAATCGAAAATCTCGTCAACTTATAAACTAACGAAGAGGTTTGTCCGATAAATCAAAGTTTTTAGAAGAAATCTATTAAACAGTAAAACAAATTCAGGCTTTATTAAATGAACATCAGAAATATGAATATAATTTGAAATTAGTAATAAAATTCGGTTTTTGTAAAATACATTTGTATGCAGATATGTATATGGCAAAAACTACCTAAACGTTGTAATCTATTCCGGCTTTGGCATAAGTGTTTACATTTAAAATTTAACAATTAAGTTAATACGATACTACTTTTTCGAGACTATATTAACCTTAGTACCGCCGCTACTCATTTCATACTTTCAAACAATTTAGTCTAACCTGCCTTTACACATGCAAGTACTTGCATGCCAGTGCTGTGTACGTATTATATACGAAAACTTATTCGAAAAACTCGACTAGCTCTGCAAGTGAAAAAAATGTGAGTGTGTTAGTAAAAAATGTGAGTGTATTGAGTTTTTCGAACTGTTACTTGCATGTGTAAACCCTGGGTAAGAATGATTTAATGTCCATGAACGGACATGCTAATAACGAACATTAAATCATTCTTACCCAGGGTTATGTATGTAGTTTCGCTTACTTTCGCCATATTAAAATGAAGAGAGTTATGTAAGTCTTATACAGTGCAATATTGGATAAAGAAAAGCTAAACTATTTTTTATAGAAAACTTGTATATAAATATTGTATTGTATAACAGTTTTTTTTTATGAATAATATCCTGTATAACACAAAAAAAGATATTTTATGTATTTTACTATTTTGATACCAAACAAAAATTTAATTTTCCATACCTAATTAGGCTACTGGTATCTCGCGAATTATGAATTGAACTGCACATTACACCAAAGAAAAAACGTAGATGTGTGATATCACCAAAATTGCTTTATCTGCTCACCAAAATTCTCAATGTAGTAACCATTGTGTCTCACAGAAGGCTGATTTTCCAAAATGAATGGTTAAATTCGAATGATATCGTCCATCTCGAAAACTTTATTTACTCAGTAACTCGTATTCCGCTTAATAAGTTTAAATTATTTATTTTATAATTATTTTAGATATTAGTAATTTACAGCTAAGTCTCTGAAAGCGGTAACCGATCGATAATTAGATTTCAAAATAACCTTAAAAACCTAGAAAGCAACCTACGTAAATTTTAGCTGTTCAGTTCAGACGGTTTGTGTGTACGTTCATATATAGTACATACAAATGTACGAGTATGTAGAATTCAAGAACTAAGTACTGTTGTGGCATCGTTATTTTGAACTTTGTTGTAAAAGTATTTTACGTTATTTTGCCAATTTTTACGCTTCATGCAATAATATGGTTGCATTTTTTCTGTTGGATTGCATTTGGTGGTGTGCAGCTAATGCAGATAATGATGCAGTGTAGCGTAGTGCAGGGCAACGGCATTATCTCACCTCGCAACAATATTGCAATGCAACAGAGAATAGCCACAATGACAAAATCATTTTGTATCTGGTATTCACCATAGTATTAACGCATTTGCTCGCTAGTTTGCTCACTCTCACCTTTTAACAGATTCAGTGGGGATTTTAATTTCGGAATAAAGAAACACATTTGTTTTTGTTGAGTTATTGCCGCGAATCCACCTGTCGATGTACATTAAGATAAATATTGCAACAACAACACAACATAAATAAAATAAAAAAAGAACATCTACAACTAAAAACGTACCCATAATACAAGAAACACAACATGATTTTAACAAACAATTTTTGACTTTAATTAAATTCTGATGAGGAGACTAATAAATTTTTGCCATATTACAAGTAACCAACCAGACCAACATCCACAATAGACCTGCCCCTAAAAAATTTATTTATCTTGGTCTTATTTATACTATAATTTTTTTCCTTTTTCTTACTTATGTATATTCTTCAAACCATTTTCTCTAGTTATGTAGTTTTGGCTTTAACTGAATATATTTTACTCGATTTTTTAATTCTTTAACAGTTCTTTTTTGATATTGTAATATATATCTAAGAATTTATGTAGAACTTTAATTATTTCTAATAGTAGTTTGCGTGCTCTCTATATTTATTAGTTTAGAATGTCAACATCCTTCTTGACACCATACGAACGGGCCGTTCTAATGTACTTGCATACAAACAACACTCAGCAATATACATACATATGGGTATGTTTGTGGTCAGAAAAAAATCAGTTTGTCATCTTGTTATAACAAATTAGTACAAATATTTAAATTTAATTAATATTTAGATTTAATCATTTTTTTTTCTTGTAATATGAAAATATTTCAGTATTTTACAAAATATAGTTTTTAATGCGCATAAATTAATAAATCATAGTACCACGTTATTCAAATAATGTATTATCAAAAAAAACATAATTTAATTTTGTCTAAGGGCAACAAGAGATAGATATTAAAAAATCCGAAAATAGTCAGTATCAGGGGGTTACTGCGTATTTGATTCGAAAGCAAAAGCTTTCGAAATACAATGTAAAAAGTATACAAATTCGATTGATTTTCTTTTCGAATCGAAATATGCAGTAACTGGGGGTTAGATTTTGCGAAGACAATTTATGAAATACATAATAATATGCTGATGTCTGTAGTTCTTCAAAGTTTCAATTAAAGTGATTTATTTTTCATGCATAAATCTGTAACGGACAGCGTTGTCAACTTTAAAATTTCAAAACGCACCAAAATGGAGAAGAAAAAAACGCGCCATTTGAAAAAATCGCACAAAGTTTAGATTTTCTTTTTTATTTAATAGCGTGTTCAGATATGAAACTTTATTGAGTCAATACTCGGTTAATTGGCAATATTTTTTTAAGTGTTCAGGCATACGCAATTTTCACCATACTCAATAATCATTTGACAGCTGGAAAACAATACAAAAAATACTCTAAATGGTTGTTGTGTTTCTATGTAAACAAACTTACCTTCACATTGATTTTTTAATGATTTCTTTTGTTTTCTTTTGTTGACATTTGCCATTTTATACAATTTTGTTCACTAAACACAGTTGTGAACAGTGTTGCATTCGAAATCTTAATATTATAACAATTTTGTACCTATTGCGCAATAATTAATTGAGATTTTATATGGAATATTGAGCTCAATAATGGCGTTAATTGCGAATATCGCAATTAACATAAAAAATACAATATTTTTGTATTATAAATATAACAATAAAAAAGTCTCCAAGTGTTTTTAAAAAAATAAACTAAACAAATTTGTTTGCATTTCTTTGTACTAGATTAATTAATAGTAATTAATTTGTTCTTTTTTTAACTTTTTAAAAAGAGATCAACGATTAATAATAAAAATAATAATAGTAAAAATACTCACAATATGCTATTCGGAATTTATTGGTAAAAAAGGGCTAATTTCGGTACATATTTTTTAAATATTTTTGTTTTCTATTTTAAGTACTTCTAGTACTTCGTAGACCCTATTCAAAAAAAGTTGTTAAGGCTTCACTGGGACTCTAACCCTGATTGTTCGTCTACAGTTTAGTAGACCAATCAGGCTAAACAAGAATTTTTATTTTCATGTTTAAAATGTTAATTTTATTTTCAAACAAACATTTTCATCCTATTCAGCTTTAGCAATAACATTCATGTGACGAATGTTTGATAATCATACATTCGTATATAACATACATCGCATAGATTTCATAATAATGAATTATTAAAAAACTGCAATTAAAAATTAAGAAAAATAAAGGTTTCATCACATTTTCGGATAATTTAAAAAACGCACTGAAATTAAAAAAAAGCGCACCGCGCACCAACTAAGAAATTTTTCGCACCAAAAATTAAAAAAAAAAAAAAACACTAAAAATGATGCACCAAGTTGACAAGGCTGGTAACGGATATCGGTATTCGGCTGTGCCGAATCTTATATACCCACCACCAAATCACCTATTATTGAGATTTATAAGATGCGCATTTAAGTGATTTCTGGAAGTAGACTATCTATAAGGGATATGGTCAAATATGGACCGATCATCCTGAAATTTGTACGACAATTTAAATGTATATTCTGATAATGCTTGTCAAATTTCAACTTGATAGTAATTTTGATAAGAAATTTATGCGAATTTAAGTGATTTTTGGAGGTGGACTATTTATTGAGACTACGGTCATATATGGACCGATTATTATGAAATCTAGTAAGACGTTTTAATTGTATATACGGATTACTTGTGTAGAATTTCGACTTCTTAGTGATTTGTATAAGAGATTTATGCGAATTTTATTGATTTTCGGAAGTAGGCTTTATATGGACCGATCATCATCATATTGACACGGAAAATTTTTATATATGTATGGACAATTTGTGTGGAATTTAAACTGGATTTACAAGGGATATATGCCAATTTAAGAGATTTTCGGAACTAGACTTTATATGGGGGCTACGGTCAAATATCGATCAATCATCATCATATTCAGATGGATGATTTGTCCATCACTTTCAGAGTTGATTTAACAAGGCCCGTCCGTCCGTCTGGCTGGCTATCCATGTAAAGCTTATGCGCAGAGTACAGTACAGTACATTTTGAAGATATTTCGATAAAATTTGGTACGTGATATTTTTTCGGCCCAAGGATGGATGGGATTGAAACTGGTGGAAATCGGTCATTTATTTCACCTGGCCCCCGATCATAAATCTTTGAATTATGCAAGTATGCAAACAAATTTCACCACAAATAAGTAATACATGAAGGTTAATCACATCTTCAAATTTCGTGAAGATCGGTCCATAATTAGTCGTAGCTCTCATATAAGGCCAACTTCCGAAAATCACTTAAAAGAGCATAACTTTCTTAAAAATGTTGGTATCCAAATAATATTTAACACAAATATGTTTTGTGTATATACATATAATATGGTAGAAGTTTATGATGATCGGTCCATAATTAGTCGTAGCTCCCATATAAGGTCCACTTCCGAAAATACCTTTAAAGAGCATAACTCTTTTAAAATTGTCAGTATCCAAATAATATTGAACACAAATATGTTCCGTATATATAAATAGAAATTATAACACCTAATTTTATGATGGTCGGTCAATAATTAGTCAAAACTCCCATATAAGACCCTCTCCGTAATTCAATTTAACCTCCCCATAAATATTTTAAAAGTATTTACATATGTATATCGAGATAAAGCATATCGTTGGTCTCATGTAGAAAGGCCCTAACTCGCTATTTTTTCGAAATTTGTTTTTTTTTTTGCGATTCCAATGCATTTAACGCAAATACACCTCCTCACAAAAATTTATTGCAATAGTGTAAAAAATAACGCTTTTATAAGCAGTTGTACAAAAAAAGTTACATGTTGAATATTACAGTTTCTGTTATGTTTTTCCCTTCTCCTGTAATGTTTCAAATATGCGAGTTAGGGCCTTTCTACATGAGACCATCGATATGTATATGTTTATATTCACGGAAGTCATGGCACATAATTTTTGGATGATCGGACCATAATAGGTCATATCTCCCATATAACGCCCATTTCTGAAAAACTGTTTTAACATATACTGGGTGTAGGGTATTATATGGTCGGTCTTGACCGACTATACTTTTTTACTTGTTTTTTATAAATATATAACGCAAAAAGTATGTTAAAAAATAAAAATCGTATTATATTTATTCATAAAGAGTTTTTAGCAAAATCTATTGCACAAAATGTTCCTATTTACCTAGTTTAATAATATTCGGAATAACGAGTTTATTTACATTTGATTTACATTACTAGCAGATATAGTTAGGGGAATTTTATTTCTGTGTGTTTTTCAAATAAATCAAATAAATAAATAAATTAAAATGGAAGAAGTTAATAAAGGCGGCATTTCTAAATTGATTTTCTTTGTTTTATACTTCCAAATGTTCTTTAGTTAATAAAAATTGCCTATTATTAAGAAAATGTCGCTAAATTTGTATCGAATTTTGTTTATACGAAATCCAAAAAGTGTACGGCTATAAAATGTAAACATTAATTTAAACAAAATGTCAAAGAAGGGTAAAACCTACAATAAAATGTCTGAGTTTATTGATGTTGTATTAAACGTTTAATAGCTTTTTAATCGTTTATGAATGTAACTTTAAGGAATTTTGCTTAAAAGCGGTTTTTAAACCTACTGTAAATTTTTATACATATGGCTGTATGTTTTTAAATTGGGTGCGTAATTATTTACTGGCAGCACTTGTAATATTACTCAAATTCGTTTTTTTCTTCGGTGGCAAATACTGACTTAAAACATTCTAAAATTATACTAGTAAATGGTCCATATAAGGTCCACTTTCGAAAATCTCTTGCCATTCAAACAGAAATTACATTACCAAATGTTTTTGAAGTTAATAACTAAAAACGTCAAATAATATAAATAATTAATTTAGAGACTTCTATCATCAACAATCAATCAACTTGGACCTTAGCAACATTTCGAATGAAATTAAAACATAAACACATACTTTTCGTATCATGTAAATTTAATTAAACTAATCTCGACAATAACAACACCTTTGTGTGAATTTTAGTGGCAGAACAAGAAGTCGTCATTGAAAGATACAAAAGTGAAGTCAAAAGTTCAACGAGAAGAAAAACAATTACATTTTAAATTGAAGTGCAATTTTTATTTATTTTGTCTCACATTTTTCGTGAAAAACTTGTTGTACCCGACAGAAGATAATTAACAAAACTATGCGAATAATTAAATTTTCTTATAATAACCAAGAGAGATGACAAAAGATGCAATGAAAACAAAGCATTAATACAACTGGGACGAACGACGAATTTTTGGTCGCGAAAATTCGTATTATTCTTAAGCTATGTGTCCACGATCGTCAGATATTACAACGTTGACATATCTAGCAATGTGCTAGCAATGTACTTGCATTGCAAAATTGTCAGTTTAGACGACTGTAAGAAAACTAACAATTTCATTTGCACACAATTGTCACACAATGAATTTATCTGTCAACCGAAATTGTCAGTTCACACGGTTGCCAGATTGTAGTGTGGCATTGTCAAATTCGTTTTGCAGCTCTGTGTGTGTGTTTAAAAATTTTAAATATAGTCATGGAACAAAAAACAGCAATTGGAACCATTTTATCTGCTTATGTCCTAATGCACACTTTAATTTAATTCTTTAATTTTCTTCTACTTTTTTCAAAATTTTTATCAATGTTTGTTTATTTATGTATATACAGAGTTGCATTTAGAAATAATTTCTATGACAATGCTGCCATTGGCAGATGCATAAACTTTGCACATATGACTAGTGATGGGAAAAAAAATTTTATCGATTAATGAAATGAAAGTAGCAAAAGAACTATCAGCCTCCATTGTTAACTCATTTTTTAACGAGTTTTGGAGCTCACACGCTCATATATAGATACTATCAGATACTATTCAATATGTAAAAGATTCTGAACAGATTTCTGAATAACATTATCCTCAAATAGCTGAAAAATGTGTTGCACATGAAGCCTTGTTGCAGACAAGAATTTAACAAATTAAACAAACTTTTTTCATTTTCGTTTCTTTGAAAATAAAATTTAAAAAAGAAAATCAATAATCTGAAGATGACCCATTTTGACTGTAAGCTCATAATTTCAATTGTATTTGTTACGTGTATGCAGATGTAGTGACAAACTAAGGATGTATCAGTTGCACATCTACTACATACAAAAGGTTGTACACTGGATTAACACTTCCACAATTATTGAAATGCACACAAAACAAGACTGGGAATGTATCTTGTATTTAAAGTTGTTGTCAAATGCATACTCGTATTGCTGTATTCAAAATACATTGTACTCGTATCATGTAATTACGTACTTTGGAATTGTGTGAAAATTATTAAATGAAAATTCTTACATGAAGGAAATTATTTTTAAACATGTCCCCGATTGTAAATATGGACATAATATGTTCTGATGCACTATTTTTTTTACTAAAACATAATTAATAAAGAATTATAAACTTTTAAAAATAACAATTGTGTCGTGTTATTATTAAAAAATTATAAATTTCCATACAAAATTTACTTTATAAACCTCTTATAAACCTGTTGTAAGTCTTATGAATAAGGGCATAATGCCCTTTTAATTTAATATAATATTCGGTTCACAATGAATTTTTTGAGTTTTTCTAGATGCTTCTTAAATATATTTTAGTTTTCATGCATAATTTACAATAAAATATATGGCCCTGCATTTTTATATTTAAAACTTGCTTAACCTTTTAAATTCATAATTTCTTCCAAACGGATTGGCAAACTTACACATATTCGTGCTCGAAAAGTTCTTATCAAATAAAATTATTTTCAAACTATTCAATCAAGAATTGTGATTATGATTGAAGATGCAACATAGAAATTAGAATCCCTTTTTTATGATACGTAAGTCAGCAAAATTGTATGTATCCCAGAAAAACCCGTCATCCCGTTATAAGATTATATAAATTATGTTAAATCTTACTTTGGCACACTTTCAGAATTATATTTATATACCAAATATAAGAGAGAAGAACTCCCAGCTTAACAAATATCTATTTGCGTAAAAAATGTTCGTGACAGCCAATTTGTCAGTGTTCTTCAGTTAGTACTGGCATAAGTAATGGTGGTATATTCTGGAAAGAGAGCCGAAGAAATTTTTTAAAATTTTTAAATAAATTTTATATTTTCTATTATTAAAAAACTTCAGTGGTAAACCTTCACCCAAATACTTTTGTGTAGATTGGCTAATGTTAAAAACAAGAAAAAATCCCTCAGTTGGACTACCATTACCTCTTAAATACTGGAACGGAATACTAATTGCAAATACTATTACCTCTAAAACACCATCTATAAATAATTATATAATTATAATATGTAATAGCGTTACCATTTCGGATCGTTAGCCAGCCAAACGTTTCTAAAACTACTCGTTGATCACAATTTAGAAGCCCAAGTGTTGTTCCAGTGATAGGTATTGGGCCATAATAAAAACTAACCAAAACGACTTTATTAATTCAGTAACAAAAAGCTTAAAATAACATTAGTCAAAGTATGACCCGAAATCATATGCAGGACACAAGGAAAGAAATCAAAAAACCAAGCAGAAGTTCTGATACTTTCACAAAGTATTAAGCAATTTAATTATTGTAGATTTCTAGGACCTGATTCCATTACCAGATTGATTCCAATTATTGCCTCATTTCCATACAAACTTTTGAAAATTCAAAAGAATTTACATATGTGGAAAATTTTTCATAGTTTTAAATTATTTATATTCTTCATAACGTCAGACAGTAAAAGTGCACTTTCAGTAATTGGCATGCCCGTTCTCAGACGGTTAACATCTGTTAGCTGGGATAAATCCATATATAACTGTATCATGTAAATGTTTTACAATTTTCACACAATATTCAAGGCTTAATATATGTAGCTTTGAGATTTTTGCGCGGCAAAGAAAAATAAAAATGTAAAAAATAAGAAAAAATACAGAAACAAATGCAAATAGAAATTCATTATTGTATAAAGACTAATGAAACTATATATGTGTACATCGTACGTAAATACAAATAATATTTGTCAATTTTTGTATGCCAGAGGGCATTAAACAAACTGATGACTTTTTGCTTTATATAAAATAACCACCTCTTTTGCACCCCTTCATTGTATACCTAAATTAAGTGCTTACGATTCTTCTATCCACTCCGTTTGCGGCGAACACACACATACGAGTATATTTCCTTTTTGTGTATGTTTGTGCAATTTGGCCATATACTGCTTTTGAGCTGCACTTGTTGTTAATCAGTTGAAATTCAATTTACATTGTCGTGCCTATTGTTATTTTTTTGTGCTCATGATATTTGTTCAGTTAAATTACATTAATTCTTTTTGTCGCTTCTTCATCTTGTTTTTGGTAGTTTTTGTTTTGTTGCACTTTTACAACAATAACGCAAATAATGGACTAACAGACAGATACAGATACGACTGATACAAACGAATGCATCATGGCATGCAATTCGTACTAGAGAAAGAAATATATTAAATGATTTATTCGCAATGCAATTGTTGCAACAACAGATTAACAACACATGTGTCGTTGTCTACTTCTCGAACACAAACAAATGCAAAAGATGATGATGAAAAAAAAAACAACTGAAAATAAAATATAAAAAATACTGTATGCACATCTCAAATACATAAATGTATCACCATGTGTCATTGCAAGCAAAATGTTTCATTCTTCGTCGTAAAACATATTATAAGATTACATTTTTATAACACTCAAACAGTGATTATTGTTCCCACGAAGTTAAGAATCAACCAGCAGCCAAAAAGATGAAAAATCTGCAAGTGATTGCTGATAATGGTGGAGTGCTGAGAATGAGCACTATAATTATTTACATGAATACAAAAACAAATAAATTTTCAGGTTATCTACAGAAAATAACCAAAATCTTTAGGGAGAATCGAACCCGCAAACCCTCCTAGTCGTATTCGGACGCCCTTCCAGACTAAGTGTTGCTTCTAATTTGGATTGATAAAGTTTATGAAATATGATATGTATCGGGTTTTTCAATAAGAGCGCTACAAAATTTTTTTTTTTATGAAACAAAAACGGTTTTGGATATCAATAAAATTCTTTATTCCTGTGAAAGTACGTTCGATGCCATTATGTATGGAACTCGATTTCTGTTGCATGGCCACCACGGGCACGCTGGCAGAAGTCCAGACGCTGAAACCAATTTTCGACGGTTTTCAAGCATAAATCGTCCGATACTGCTGCAATTTCACGTTCGATATTCGTACGAAGTTCATCAATCGCCGCTGGCTTGTTGACATAGACCAACAGGAAATAGTCTAACGGCGTCAAATCGCACGACCGAGGCGGCCAATCGACTGGCCCATTTCTTGAGATAACACGTTCTTCAAACTTGGTTTCCAATAAATTGATTGTGACATTCGCTATGCGGCTAGTCCTGTTGGAACCACATGTCCTCCAAGTCCATATCATCCAATTGGGGCCAAAAATATTCTGTTATCATTGAACGGTAGCGATTCCCATTCACAGTAACGTGCCGGTCTTGATCATCCGGGAAGAAGTACGGCCCAAACCGTAATTTTTTCGAGATGCAATGATGACTCATGAAGTACGTGTGGATTGCTGTCTGACCAATAACGCATGTTTTGCTTATTGACGAAGCCATTCAACCAGAAATGAGCCTCATCGCTGAAGATGATTTTTCGATGAAAATCCGAATCATTTTCAAGTTGTTGCTCAGCCCAATTCACGAACATACGACGCTTATGGTGGTCAAGCGGCTTCGGTTCTTGCGTGAATTTGATCTTGTAAGGATGTAGGCCAAGATCTTTTCGTAAAATTCGCCACAACGACCTTTATTGAACCGCCGCCATGTCTTACCGTCTTGGTAACATACATATTTATTACTAAAGGCTTGGTTCGCCATATTTTTTTTTATGTTTTTGACTCCAAATATCAAAAAATTACTTTTATCGGTAAAAAAAATATTATTCTAAAATAATTTACGCTCGTTTATATATTTTTGGTGGTTTTTTTGATATAAAAGGCTTCTTACGTGGCACTCTACCATGTAGGTAATTTTGATGCAAAGATCTTCAAATCGTACTCGCGCTTACAGCTTTTTTTCTCTTCTCTTGATATTGCTCTTACTTCAGTTTTTGTAACACACTTTCGTTTTGCACTAGGCAAATTTTCTACGGTATTTTGTTTGGTATAATTGCTTATAATTTTTTTATTGTACAGGGATTTACCTTTTTATGTAAGGCTATTATGATTTGCCGACTCTCAATTGATGTTTGTTTCCAATGTAAAAGTTTCGCTAATTATGATACACAATTATTTTGAACGGCCGTTATATTTTCAAACAAAGAAAAATTAAAAGAATCGTCACTACTTTTGGAATGCCACTACTTTTGCATGATGACCAGTGTGGCCAGAACCCAAAAAAAATCAGGGCTAAAAAAAATCTGCAAAAAATAGCGTTACGTAATTTGTGAAGTTGTGCCCCTAAGTTGTATAGTTTGGACGTGAGAGTGTTTTACCCGGCATTTACACATGCAAGTGCAAGTTCGAAAAAGTCAGTACATTCACACTTTTTTACTAATACACTCACATTTTTCACTTGCAGAGCTAGTCGAGTTTTTCGAATAAGTTTTCGTATATAATACGTACACGGCATTAGCATGCAAGTACTTGCATGTGTAAAGGCAGGGTTACACAGACGGGCGGACATGGCTCAATCGACTTAGAATTTCATAAGGATCAAGAAAATATATACTTTGTTGGATCGCAGATAAATATTAAAAAAGTTTCACACGGAAGGACAAACGTAATATACCCTCATTCACCACTATTGGTGATGGCGGGTATAACAATGAGAGCAAAATTTGTATTTACAACCATGGTGTAAGAATATATGTAAGGTGAGTGCAAATCGGCAATAAATACAACACAATACAGAAACAATATTGTACTACTGTCAAAAACACTTGAGAAACTATTACTTTTGACATAAGTAAATTGTAAACAAATTCAGTCAACTGTGCTCCTGCACTCACCTTATTAGTTACACCATGCTCTTTTGTTTGAAATGTTTTTGCAAGATTGCCACTTTTAAAATTATGTTTTATAGTTTTATTATTAGTTTGCTGGTAAATACGGTGAAGAAATTTTAAGATTAAAAATAATAATAATTTGTTTTATAAATACATAATAGTGGAAGGCCAATGTAAGCGGCATGAGGCCGCGATGATTTTATGACGCTGACAGTATTTGAACGTTTAAGGCGAAAATATTTATATACGTCTATTACATACTAAATTTTGCAAAGTAAAAACGAATCAATCGAAATTTTCTGCAACAATAAATTTATAAAATACTTATAAACTTCGAAAGTAAATAAATTATTTTATTTTTGTAAATTTCAGGAAGTTGGCAGTATTATTGGCAAAAAAGGGGAAATTGTTAATAGGTTTCGTGAAGAGGTAAGTGTTTTATTTGTACGAGGGCGGTTCGGAAACTTCTTAGCCTAGAAGAGAAAGCGCGGAATAAACAGAAAAAAAGTTAAGTGTTTTGGAAACTTCCATCAGTTAAACATCTTTTCGATCTGGCAACTCCTTCATATAGAAACAGGTGTTCAAAAAAGAAGCATCCGCGATTTTTTTTACAATAGAAAAATTAGAAATTCGTGGTGTCATTTAATATTAAAAAAAAGGTTTATCGGGATAAGAAATTCATAATGATATGGTGAATGTGTTAGGTGAAAGTGCTCCTTCATAAGCAACAGTAAGAAATTGGGTTGCTGAATTTAAACGTGGTCGTACAAGCAACAACAACAGAAATTGTAGCCAAGGTACATCATATAGTATACAATGATCAACGAATAAAAGTGCGTTAAATAGCTAATATCATGGACATTTCAAATGATCGAGTCCATTTAAATTAGCATGAAGAACTACAGATGAAAAATCTTTCTGCAAGATGGGTGCCGCATTTGTTAACAGTCGACCAAAAACGCTTTAGAATAAAAATTTCTCAAACTTGTTTGGATCGTTTTAAGAAAAATAAAATGGATTTTAAGCGTCGTTTCATAACTGTTGATGAGACATGGATCCACCACTATACTCCAGGAACAAAAGTACAATCCAAGCAATGGACTGAAGCCGGAGGAAGTGCCCCAATTAAGGCAAAAACAATTCAGTCGGCTGGTAAGGATATGTCAACGGTTTTTTGGCACTTCAAAGGTATTTTATTGATTTACTATCTGCAAATAGGTAACAATAAATTCAGAGTACTGTTACAACATTTTGGATCAATTAAATGTAAAAATTCGACAAAAACATCCTGGCTTATTTGTGTTTTAACAATGGTTAAAATCAACGAATTAAAGTATGAGTTGCTTGACCACTCACCTTATTCTCCTGATCTAAAAAATTCCCAAATCTAAAAAATTCCCAAATCTAAAAAATTCGTAGCTGGCAAGCGTTTAACCTCAATGAAGATGCAATTACAGTTGTAAACCACTATTTTGAAGGCCTTGATGAAAACTATTTTAATCAAGGGATAGAATTGCTAGATAAGCGTTTGATTAAGTGTATTGAAGTTTCAGGAGATCATATTGAAAAATTAAAATGTTTTTGAAAAACTAACTCTTCTCTTTCTGTGCTAGGCTAAGAAGTTTCCGAACTGCCTCATATGTTTGTATAACACATTCGTATTAAATTGTTTATTTTAATTATTTTTTAGTCGGGGGCAAAAATCAATATATCTGATGGTTCTTGTCCGGAGCGTATTGTAACGGTGTCTGGTACAACCAGTGCAATATATTCGGCATTTACCTTAATCACTAAGAAATTTGAAGAGGTTTGTAGACTTTGCTTTTCTTTGTTTTTTTTATGATAATTAGTGTATTTTATTTTACTTTCGTCTCCAGTGGTGCTCTCAATTTAATAATGATGTTGGTAAAGGTGGTAAAACACAAATACCCATACGCTTGATTGTGCCTGCCAGTCAATGTGGATCGTTAATTGGTAAGTTTGTCAGTATTTTTTATAGCACTATATGTGCTATATTTTTAATTATATTTTTATCGGAAGACAGTTATTAAAAGCAAACACAAATGTCGTTTTTCATTAAAATTTTACTCAAGGCAAAAGTGGTTCAAAAATTAAGGAAATACGTCAAACAACAGGCTGCTCTATTCAAGTGGCTAGTGAAATGTTACCAAATTCAACTGAACGTGCTGTAACCTTAAGTGGTACTGCTGAACAAATAACTCAATGCATCTATCAAATTTGTCTCGTTATGTTGGAGGTATGTAATGTAATTTTATTTCGTTTATCTTTCTTTCATTTTGGAATTTATTAATATACTTTTAATCACTTTTTAAACAACATTAAAATGTCATTTTATGTTTGTATTTTATTACAGTCGCCTCCTAGGGGTGCTACCATCCCTTATAGACCAAAACCACAAGTGTCAGGACCTGTCATCTTGGCTAATGGACAGGCATTCACCATACAGGGCAATTATGCTGTACCCGCACAAGAGGTAAATTAGCATGAACAGTTTTTAGTTTATCATAACCTCTTTTCCAGTCAGTCAGTCAGTAAAGTAAATTTTCACTACTTACGTACTTCTTTTTACTACTACTCTACTCTACCGTACTACTACTACAAATTTGGCTTATTTTTGTATAAGATGCGCCGTATACATTTATTTTACTTCTCTCCACATACATTTCTCGATTAATGTTTGTGTTGCGTATATAAACCTTTTATTTTTTTTCTCTTTTCCTATATATTATTTATGAATGCTTTTTCATATCACTATATATTTAAAACACTGCCCACTCCCACCTAATTCCACCTCATTATCCTTATCGTATTATACTATATTTTTATTTTTTGTAACTAAAAATGTATTACAATATTTTTATACAACATTTATTAACCTTTACCATCTAACACAAAGTTTTTAAGAGAAACAATTTACATTTTGTTAAAAGATACTGAAAATTTAAGTAATAGAAGAATTACCTGTATAATAGTTAATAACAGGTTACAAAAATTTAAATATTTTTCATAATCTCTATTAAAAAAAATACAACATAGTTCGAAAGATTTGTGTTATTTGGTCAAATTGGCATACATAGCAAGTGTATGTTAAATACATACTTTTATAATCGTGGGGAATTCTAGCAATGACCCACCCCTCGTCTATCAACCAACCAACCAATCTCCTCCAAAATCCACAAAGAAAAGCATTCACTTACAATTTTCTAGTTTGGTTGTAGTAAAAAATACTTCAACATAGTATTGATATTGTAGTTTTAACCTCCTCATACCACCGTTCTCTTCCTTTTCAACATAACAGTTTTGTTGTTTTTGTTATTGTTGATGTACTGATAACAATTATTTTTTGTTTTAGTTAAATTCTTATATTTTTTAATATTTTGCACTCTTTCTCTAGGTTAAGTTTTGAAAAAAGAAAAGAATAAAAAATGTTGAAAGAAATTTTAAATAAAATGAACTAAAATATTTTTAACATTAACGTGTAACAAAACATTTGAAGGCATACGAAGGTCTCGCTACTCGACTCTATGTGTTGTAAACTCTACACTGTAATGAGTTCCGTTTGATTGGCTGAGAGCTTGAAAAGCTTGATTGATTAAATGAAAATATGTATTAAAAATAAAAGAAACACACAATCTTAAGGCTTTAACTACTCTACTGCTACCACTCAACTACTACTCTACTACAACTGCTACTACTACTGACAGCTTCATATAGTGAGAGCTTTAAATACTCGTAGGAAATATGTAAAAAAAAATGGGCAACATTTTTACGCTAGGATGAGAGGGCTCGTGAGCAGTTGATAAAAGTAGGTCTATCATCATTTTACACTTGCAAATTTTCTTGTAATTACAAATTACTTAGTTTAACATATAAAACAAACAAAAATTAACTGTATTCACCAAAACCACCAAAACGCCACTACCAAACCGAACCAACCAACCAACCATTCAGTATTGTTGTTACAAATCACAAATATTTGGAAACATACAAATATATTATCCTCTCTTTATCTTTCTCTCGATTTTAAAAGTCCTTTAAAGATTTCAAAAAGAAAAATTCCTCGAATAAAAAACAACAGCCAACTACACCCCTATTTAATTAACACTTCTTATAAAATACACTAATAATATTTAAAATAAAAGTATTGTTTTAATGTCATAAAAAATCAAATAAATCAATCAAAAATAATAAATAAAAAACAAACACACTCATACACAATTCAATGTCCCCAAATAAAAATTAATGGCCACTTTTATGTATTAGCTAATAATACTGTACTGTATCTACTAAGAGATTATTTATAGTTTTTATTTCGTTTTTAATTGTTTTAATATAATTTGTGGTTTCTAATTAGATCGTTTACTTAGCATAACAAACAATACCAGACCGCATACTTACCATACCACCATCCAATAAGGATTACAAACTTATTTCAATGTGAATTTACTTTATTAATTATAAATCAAATCAACTCAACTCAATAATCCCTGCCCGAGCCCTCACACATCTCTTGCTCTCTATATCTCTCTATTTCTATCTCTTACTATTTTGTTTCTTTTGTTCCCCTAAAAACAAAATAAAGTATAATTAAATTAATATTTACTTAACTCCAAAACTCATGTCGTTTTATCATTTCGCAAAGTAAAGACCCAAAACTTTACCTACTCAACAATCATTAAAACCAAATTTACATTTGTAAGAAACGTTTTAAGTACTTTTCTATGTATGTTTTTATATCCTCCACCTTTGTTATGGGAAATAATGTCTATCAAATCAATCAGTCTTATTATGAGTGTCATTTTCTTTTTACGACAACGACACTCATAATAAGGCTGAATAATTTATGAAATATGGATGTATAAGCCTTGAAATGGCCATTATTGATATGCATTACATATAAAACTTAAATTGGATAACAATGGAATGCAAAAAAATCCTTGTAGGCAAAAATTCAATTGATAAAACACTAATGTTATTTGTGAATACCTGATATTTTATTAACATCAATTCGAAAGTTTAAAATAACGTTTATATTGTTCAAAAATTCTCGACTCCACAAGATTTTTCTCAATTACATATATTTCGATCACTTGGAAATAAATACAAACATGTCTGTTGAATGAATGTTGTAAATTTCGACATATTCAACACAATTATACTACCAATAACTTTTTTGAAACCCTTAAAATGTTTATTTTATAGTAACTAAAAGGGAAGGGAATATACGATTTGACATATCGAATAAAGCACTCTTACAATTCTGGTTTCTAAAAATGTTCTTGGGTCCTGGAATGTGATTAGAAATAGTTATTTATAAACTTTTAGGTTTTTTTTATTCCACAATATTACACTAAATAGTGAGCTATCATTTTTACACACAAACAAGTTAGCAGCTAGTTGGTTAGGTTGTTTATTGTTGGAGCAGCTATGATAGGATAGGAAGGGTTGTGCACTAAGTGCACTTCCACTCGGAGACCATGTGGTCCATTGTGATTCCATTCAATAGAAAAGATAGAGAAGAAAAGATTGAGAGTAGAAAGATAGACATAAAAAAGGAATAACCAAACCGCCTGCTAAGGGGAGAAATAAGGAAAGAAAGAAATATCCCCTTACGGATTTGGAGTCGCCGTAGAATGTCCCTTAAATAGCCACCCTATTCCCCTAATGAAACCCAGAATGTTACTCGGTTTGTAGCCAGCAACATTACTGAGTTCGTCCAGGAATCTATTTACTAGCCACTTAAGTCCACGACCCTGCAACCTAGGACAGTTGCACATGATGTGCTCTATTGTCTCTGGCTCCTCTGTATCCCCATACACTCTACAGAAGTCCTGTGTGTTATTATCCCATTTGCCTCTGAAGGCCCCAATCGAACAATGCCCAGTTATTACTCCTACCAGAATCCTGAGACTAAACCTGTCCAATTCCATCAGCGTTTCGGTCGCGTTTGCATTTAGCTTTGACCATAAGGACCTGGACACTATGCAATCCGACCTACTGCCCCAGGATTGGTCTGCACAGTCACAGAATCTTTCATGAATTAGCCTGTAGAAGTGACATAGGTGGCTTGATCCCTCTTTCTCTAGTATCATGGTCCAAACCAGAACCATGTCTAGCCAGTTCATCTGCCACCTCATTCCCCTGTACGTCACAGTGCCCTGGTATCCAACACAATCTCACTTGGTAGAGTACCAATAGCTCTTCTAGAGCTCTCTTACAGTCCTGCACTAGGTTGGAGTGTATTTGATTACTCTGCAGAGCCTTTAGTGCCGCCTGACTGTCCACATATATAGTTACTGTAGCAGTTAAAACTATGTAATTTTCTAACCCAGGGATCAATCGAGGTCCAAACCAATGAATTGTGCTACTTCTCTAGGGATAGACCAAAAATTCATTGGACAAAAAATTTAGGGATATCATGGAGTTATCGTGGCATACATTTTGGGACGGCACGGCAAGGTGGCGCAAAAGTAATCCTCCTATCAGAAAATGCTATAAATTTTGCGAGGCCCCTAATGTCAGTTCTGTCAGCAATATTCCGCGTTCTGGAGCAGTGTAGCGTAACATTGTTTATTAACGTGTATTTCGCATGTGTTTACTACACAAATGTCAAAACAGAACTGACATATATTAATTAAAAAACAAATGCAAAAAATTTTCAAGTTTTTATATTCAAAAACTCAGTTGTTCAGTAAAGCAAAAAGAACATTTCTTTCATTGATTAAAGTTACAGCCAAATAATACGAAAAATTCTCGATAAATTTCACAAACAAAATTTTTTTGAAATATTAAATAATTGACAAATCTAGTGTAGACGTGAAAATGATGGAGGCTAAATAATACTTATTTTTAAATTTAACAATAAGTTTTAATTTAACTCTGATTTAAGGCAAATTTAATAAAAGTTCGCTATTGAATTTTTATCACATGACATATTAGCTAGGCCTGTTCCACAGTATCACTACTGTCCATCTTGTTGTTTAATTTTTTAGTTTCAAAACATTAAATTGACATTGAAATTCCCATAACAATCTGTTTAGTTCTAAATAATTTGTTCGCCCATTGTATTAGATAGACTTATTTTCATTTATATACCAGTCCAGCCCATCTTACCACTTAAAACTATTGATATGGATTTTCTGAGACCAAAATGTTTTGCATTTAAGATTTTTTGTTTTAATTGATAAACGAAGAAATGACAAATCTGTAAATCTTCTTTAAAATTTATAATTGATTTATGTGTTTTTTGTCTGATTTCTAATTTTTACAATGCTGTTCCTATCATAATGCAAAAATATAAATTAATGTAAATAATATTTTATATTATTTCTATCTCTTCCATTGCAAGGTAATGTTTAAGGTTTATCCAGGGAACCTGTAATATTTATTTTTTTAATTATTTTATTTTTTATTGGTTTTTAATTACATTAATCGTAAAACTCAGGACTTTGAGGCAAATTTTAATTAATGTTTTTCATTTGTCATTAATTGGAGTAGATAGAACAGCTTCGTAGTTATTTATGTATATTTTTAACAGAAAGAACCAACGCGTATTAAAAAGGTGTATTCGACACGGCAATAAAACAAATATACAAAAACAACAGGCAGTTTGTTTATTTTTAATATATACAGCTACGTGCAACTAATTAAGGACACGGTGCTAACATGTGAGTTTAAAGCAAATAATACAAAAAGTTTTATGATATTTACAAAATTTGTTGTAGTTTTATCAATTTAACTCTTACTCCTAGAAATATTGTGTCAAATTAATTATTATTTATGAATCAGCGAGTCATATTTTCAAATAAGATTGATATCAGTCGTGCATATAAATAAGAACATACCAGAGATTTTAAAAAAAAAGTATTTATTTTAAAATAAAAATCAATATTTTGTTGCAAGGCATTGAGGTGACCAAATTTTTACATACACTACTTTGAATGGCTTCCCAAGCTTTCTTGGCAAAGAGATTACTTTGGTTTTTACAATTGGCAATAAGTTCTTAATCATGAGTGTACTTTGGATCAAACTCGAACATATTTTTTTCCATCTGGAGATACCTTATTAATTTTTTTCTCGTCCGAAAATAATATTCTTTTTTTACTACCACCAAAAAGATGAAGAATATATTACGTTTGTCATTCCGTTTGTAACACATCGAAATAATGGTCGTAGAGTAAGACTTTTTTATTCTTTCTTATTATATTCTGGGTCCTTAAAAGATTCTAAGACGATCTATCCATGCCCGTAAGTCTGTTAACGATACAGCTTCGAAAAAAAAGAATAGAACAATAAAATTTTTACCAAACATTCTTTGATCCACCGAAATGTTTGGTATTAAAAATGGCAAAATCGGTCCAGTAGGATCTGAGTTATAGATCAAAGTTACAGGCTGCCTCGATATTTTCTAGATATTTTTTTTTTGCTATTTTCTTAAAATATAATGCAGATAATATCATGAAATTTTGAACACTTTATATTTGTTATAAAAGGACAAGTCCTGTTTAAAATGATAGGAATCGGTCTACGATTTCTTATAGCCCCCATATAAATGTCTTCTCGGAATATGGCTTTATAGTACATAAATGTCTATTGAAAAGACGTATCCATACAAAATTCTGCAATAAAAAGTTTCATGCAAAGTGAAATCATAAATTCATAAATAATGATTAATTTGAAACAATACTGCATATTTTCTAAGAGTAAGAGTTGAGTTGACTAAACTACGACAAATATTCAGCCTAATCATGAATAAAAATTCCGCGAGAGTTTTTTCCCTTTTCCCATTTTTGATATTTAAATTCAATGTTAAAAAAATAAAAAGGGAAAACCCCCCGCGGATTTTTTATTCATGATTGATTGGGCTGATTGAGATTATCATTAATCCTTTCGTATTATTTGCTTTAAGCTCTTTTATTAGTACCGTGTCCTTAATTAGTTGCACGTAGCTATATGTTAAATCCAAAATACAGGCAAATTGAAATATATAAACAAAATTGATTCGAATTGTTCTGTTTTGTTTTACCGTTTTTCTTTTTCAACCAAAACAACACACAATTTATTTATTTTTTATTAATTTTACTTTTTCAGATTATTAAATAATTTTATTTTTCCTTACTTCGTTTTTTATTTTAAATAAAATTAAATGTAAACAAAACAAAGTTTGACAGATGGATACATTATTTCACAGCGAATTAATAATCAGCTGATCTGTTGCATACACCTTATTAATAGACATTGGAAAGAACAGTTTGGTTATAACTTAAATTTTAGAAACAAACAAAAAAATTACTTTTTGAGGGAAAATGCACATGAATCAATTTTAAATTTTGAAAGCTTAAACAAAATGGAATCCATATTAAAACCATTATAAATAATTGATCATATAAAATTTGTTACTTAACGTTTACAGTTTTTGTGATTTAAATTATATAATTTTAATTATGTTGCAATACACATGAAAATGTATAGAAGTATAATATTTTTTGTATTTATTTTGCTTCTTTTTTTTGTAAATATTTATGTATCTATATCTGATATTTTTTAATTTGATTTTTCTTTTTTTTTTTTAACAAACTCACCTAAAATGTGCTTTAAACACAAATAAAAAATCAATTCTACATCAACAACAACAACAAAACAAATCAAATCAAAAATATTACACATCTTTACTTTACAACTTTAAATTAAAATCTATTCTACTGAACTCTACAATTTATGTATTTATTTTTTTTTTGGTAAATTTGTTTAACGATAACGACACTTCTGTTTATAACACTTGCAATTTAAAAAATCAATCTATATACAACTATACACCTCTTTAGACCTGTCCAGTATTTCCACTTGCTTTGGCTACCGGTGGTCTACATGCTGGTATATCGGGTTTAACGGATCCTTTATTAAAGGGCGCACATTTAACAGGAGCAGTACCAGCACACCATCACCTACAGCAATTGCCCGATGTGAGTTTTGGTTGAACGAAATTGTTTTGAAAGCATTGCATTTATTTTTGTTTTTCTACCCATGTAATGAAATGTACCCCCTTTAGCCCATCTCACAAACCCCTACTTTATTGTTCGGTAATTTCAAATGCTTGATTTATTTTATGAATACCTCAGAAAAATTTAATATTTATTAATTTATGAAATGCAATTTTATTTTTGTGTTTCCTTCCCACATTTAACGAATAAAGTAAAAAAAATAGAGAGTCTCTCCATTGTGTGTAAAAAGTAAAAAAGTAGTTTGGTTTTAGTGTTGTGTAACCCCTTTCCTACTACTACTACCCCCTTTAACAAAATAACTCAAGGCCCTGCGTTTAATATGTTGCAACTTTAATTGTAACACAATAGTACAAGGGTAGCCATGTCATAAATTTATTTATTTTATTTATTACTTTATTAATACTTTAAATATTTTGTAAAGACTAAGAGAAAACGTTTTTTTTTTTATAAATTTTTAAAATATACATAGATTTGTCCAAATTCCCAACTGATGCATCTCTAAATACAACGAAATTCAACTTAAACACTATAGACCGTCTGAGTTCTATGAAACATAACCTTTTTTTATTAGACGCTTTGATATGATACATATATCGATAACGAATATGTTATATTTCAAGAAAAAAATATAATATTCTAAAATTACATCTAACAATATATTTGAGTCTCAGAATGGTTCATTAGTGTTATGTCAACGTGCCTAAAATTATTCGTAATATCTTGGTTTTAATGGGAACAAACTAACTGGATGTTTTCTAAATAGCCATAAGTTTTCTTAGACAATTTACAATAAAATACAATATAAAACTGTGTTTTTTATACAAGATTCGGTTTCGGTATTCCGTGAAATTTTGAAAAAGGTTCACATAGGTATGTACAGTAAGAATCACCCTTATTTCGGAATTTTTCTATTGTCTTTGCTCTCAACTGCGCAATCAGTCTCTCATTCTGGAGACAGAACTGAAAGAATATATATTCGGTTTCGGTTTATATTCGAAAAAAAAAATAATAAAAAATATAATAGTTTTTAACAGGGTTATTTAGATAATAAAGTAATTCAAAGTAAACAAAAATTAATTTTAATATTACATGCCCTGCTTTATGCAATTTTCAATTTGTTCATATTTAATTATTAATAAATATATGAAGATCCTACTTGATTTTAAATAAGTAATAATTATTGGCAAAAACGATTTTCTTGGTCTTTTCATTCTAATTTGTTTCATTTAAATTTTTATACTTTAAAGATGAATTTTTTTCATCTACAAATGATTGTCAACTTTAAATTGCCTGCTACTTTTTTGTTCAATTAATTTGCATGTTTATTAATAATGTTTATCAAAAAATATAAAAAAATACACAAATTTCTAGAAAAACACACATAATAGAAACATAATAGAAAAAAAAAGAAACAAATAAAATTAAAAAAATGCTGTAGGTAATTGGTGTACAATTGAAAGTCCTTTCAAATGGCCCTCGAAATTTTGTGTTTCCACTTCCATTCTATCCACTTTTGTTCCATCTCTAGCTGACGTTCTGATTTCCTCTACATACTATATACTTGTACATAATTATGATATATTGTACTTTACAGATTCTACAGCTTGTGAAAGCCACCCCAGCCCTATACACTATTGCAATCAAAAATTTCCTATTTTTCCAGTTCCTTAACAACTAACTGCCATATTCATAAAAAATAAAGTAGGTTTTGCTTTTAGACAAAATTTTCTTAAGGTCTACTTTAATTTTTTATGACTAAGGGCATAATCATTAATACATATGCCAAACTCAACTCTACACTTTTTTCATATAATACACACAAATAATACAAACTCACACAATTAAAATTAGTACGTCTTTAAAACAACATTATTTTGTTTTGTTAAATTTTTATTTCTTATTAATTATTTTAAATAATTTCTTTTACGATATTGGTTCACTCAGTTGGTTACTAAGACAAAGTGGTTATTATTAATTAATAATAAATTTAGAATATTTCATAATGATTCAATTAATCTGATTTTTATGATTATAATTATATGCATAAATTATTTGCAACAGGTTAAGGTACGGTGACACTTGGCAAATATTTGCCGAAAAATAAAAAATATATTTCAACTCGTTTATTTACTTAAAAAGACACAACAAATATTTAGTTTTATTTTATTTGATGCTGTTTGATCTTGCAAAACTCTTGTCAGAGTAAACAACGTCAAACAACTTTGTGCTAAAACTAGTGGTTACGGGGTTTTTTTTTAGTAAATATTTGTTAAGTGTGACCGCCGTACCTTAAGAAAGAAAATTTATTTTAGTTTTAATAATTTCGAAGAAAACAGAAAAAGTTTTTTATTATTTCATATAAATATAAAAATTTTTCTAAATTTCTGACTTAAATTTACTTGAATTTAACCACTTTGTGTAAACATACTTTTGTGTAAAATTGAAATGTACATGCTGTAAATTGAAATTGCATTTTTTTATTATCTGGTTTTATTATTGTTGTAATTTATGTGTTCTCTTTTTTTAATTTATAATTTTTGTTTGATCTGTTTTTGGTTTTACTTTATTAAAAATGCGAACGAATAATTTTTTGTTGACTTTGTTTGTTAATAATTTAACTATTTATTGTTATCTATACAGGTGGCTAAAAATCCTTTGGCTAGTTTGGCAGCATTAGGTTTGGCCGGCATGGCTCCTGCCAACACTGGCGGTCTTAATCCTACAGGTTGGTAACTAAGAATTTATCTGTCTTACAATTAAGATTTCATTTCATTGTTTTAATTAATCGCTTTTTGTATTTTCTCTTCTAAAAGCAGCTTTGGCTGCTCTAGCTGGTTCACAGTTGCGTACCGCAAATACCAATCGTGCTCAGCAGCAACAGCATGAAATGACTGTTTCGAACGATTTGATCGGTTGCATTATTGGCAAAGGTGGTACTAAAATTGCCGAAATACGTCAGATTTCTGGTGCAATGATACGCATTTCAAATTGTGAAGAACGTGAAGGTGGCAACACAGACCGCACCATCACCATCAGTGGCAATCCAGATTCAGTAGCCTTGGCACAATACTTAATTAATATGAGGTAAGATCCTGTTTAAATCTTTCTTTTGTTACTTACTTGTTACTCGTTCATCACTTTAAGTTTATGTGTCCATATTGTTGGTCTTAATAAAAATGTATAACAACTATTTCTGTGTCTTCATTTTATTGTGAGTTGTGTATTTGTTTCTTTGTTTTTTTTGTAACTAATTCTAATTGTTATTTAATAATAATAATGTAGTTGTAGTAGTGCAATTTTGTCGAATTGATTTGAACTGAAACAAATGGACAAATTTGTTTTGAATTAATGAAACATTTTTTTTAAAAGCGAACAATTAAAAGTATTTTCATCGTAAAAGGAGAGGAGGATCTTTGTTTTCTTTAAATAAATACATAGTTAAATCTTTATATAACTTTTTGTATATGTAAGCGTTCATTTTTTTCCTCTTATTTTATATACAAAATGCATTTTCTTTTTAATATTATTAAAAAGCAAAAATTATATATTTTTATGATATTCACATTTGAAAATCGCATCGTTTATTTAACAACAAAAACAACAACAAAATATATAACCCCTTATTTTGTGTTTATATACTCACTCATAGTGGTATATAAATTTCCATTTCCAAGTTATTTTCCCATCTAACCCCAACATGTCCGCATTCATTGTTTTTTTATACAACCAATTAAAAGAAATGAAAAGTAACTTTAAATACAAATTGTGTATTTGTAACCAAAAACTTCAACTAAGTAAAGAAAAATAAATGAAAATATTTATAAACGTTGACTGTTTAATTGATTGAATAATTGATATATACATATAATATACTTACATACATATAAAAAAATAAATAAATAATAATTGCAATTATTTGTATTTATCTTCATAAAAAATATAAAAATAATGAAATGAAATGTTAAACTTCTTCTTCTATATTGGTTAGTTTTAAGCCTTATTGTAAATCTATTATTTACCTTTAATCGTTATCAGTTACAAAACAAATGATAAAGTGAGAGGGGATTAATTGTTTTCCTTTTTTAAGTCACTACTATTATTGCAAAACCCACCAACCAATCAGCCAACACCACCAACCACCATCGCCAAACTTCTAATTAATGGTAATTGGAGATAAAACGACGTTTTAATCCTTAGTAATTCCTATTTTTATACATACATAACTATATTTAATCCATTTAGAAGAGACAAATTATTTTTGTTAAGATATTTGAATGCAAATAAATATAAAATTTATACGAGTTTTTCTCTCCAAACATATTTAATTGAATTTGTAATTTTTTTTTTTTTTATATTCATTTTTTATGTCATTTCAGTTTAGAGTTTGTTTAAATTTTAAAATTTTGTTCGAGAACCTTTTTATGATTTTAATAGGTTTATTTTGAATGTTAATATAAAGCCAATTATACATTGTCTTTTAATTGAAACTACTGGTATGAAAGTTTATTGTACCAAAATGTGTATATCATGAACACTTTCAATTAGTACGATTTAAATATCATGTTTACTTTCACAATAATTAGCAAATACTTAACAAATTGTTAAGAAACTAAGTAAAACTTTATTCACATTTGCTTTCTCCAATGTTGATTTGGCAAGTGAGTGTTTTACTGAAAACTTTACAAGTAAAGTAACTATATTTATGTTAATCATGTAAAAGGACATTAAAACTAATTTTCAAAACCTTTATCAAATTTGCATTTGTTCATGCATTTATAAATATGCTTCAATAAAACCAAAATATGATTCAAAATTTTAAGAAATAACATATGAAGTAGATTCATCAATCCCAGCATAACTCAACAACTCTGGCATTTTCTCAGCAATTAATGTCGTGCAGATTAAACTTATTTGACAAGTAAAATAAAATCATTATTCTAATCTGACATTCACAATTCATATATCAACGTTATAATTTTCTGCTTTGTTGTTATAATGCCATAACCATTAAAGCCTAGATATTAAGCATAAATAGCGCAATTACAATAAAATAACGTAGGGATATTTTTCCAAAAATTAAGAATAATTATTATTATTATTGGTTCGAATCCCAAGCCAAGAAAAATTATCAATAAATTTTAATAATAATTTTCATGTAACAATTCCTGCCTTCAGTAAAAATAATTTAATGAAAATTTAATTTAATGAACTCGAGCCTAAATAAAAGAAATATCAAAGATTTAAAAATTAAGATTTTTAGAATATTAATAAACTTGAATATAGTTTTAATATTGAATCGCGTCATTTTAATTTTCACGTTTTTAAAATTTGTAAAAATAATTAAAAAAAAATTGCACAATTAAATAAGCATTATTTTTTTTAAATAAGTGTATCTAATCTTTTGCGTATACAAAATCTAAATTTAATATTTTCAAAATTTAATTAAATTAAGTATACTATTTCATATTGTTCAAATCATGTATGCATCTACCTACTTAAGCATTTACAAAAGTTAAAACTTCTTAGGTTATATCAGATAATTCATAATGGCTTTCAGAAATGATGGGTCGGGGAATAAAAGATCTTTATATGTTAAAATTTTGTTAAATCAATGAAGCCCAGCCCCCGCTTATTTAACTGCATAATTGCATTACTTAATAAATTTTATTTTATTTGCATTCAAATGAGATTTACTTAAAACCAACATTATTTTCTATTGCAAAGAGAACGCTATTGCAATATTTTCAAATAATATCTATACAAAATCCCTAAATATCCACCAAAAATCCCTCCTTAACCTTTTGAGAGAAACGTAAAATTGATAAATAAATAAACATTAATATCAAATTAATTTGATATACATATGTATGTATTTCAAAATGTATGAAATGAAAACCTCAACTCAATTCCACAAAATCATTGTCAGTGATATATAATTAAAAAGAATTAAAATTAACCATCACTACAAATTAAACCTTATCATCACCATAAAAACGAAAAAAAAAAACAATATCCTATTTTCCTTTTCTCTTTCTCTCTCTATTTATCCCTTTTTACAGCGTCGAATTGCAGAAGGCAAATCTCCAAGAGGCAAATAGTGCAACAACAGTTAATGGTACCACGACCGCAACAAACGGAGCGCAAATCAATAGTAGCAACAGCAACACTAATACAACAAACACAAATAATATAAACACAACAACATCCACATTAAGTAACAATATTTCAAATAGCAATAACACTGACAACACAACAACATCTTCCCCAATAAACACAAGTGTTTTAAACTCAAACAACACGTCATCCACCATGTCATCATCAACATCAAACACCACACCAACGCCACTAACAAATCCTTTAGCAGCCGCTGCCAGTTCATTAGCTTCAGCCTTACCACTGGCTCAATTACTGGCCAAACCAGGAGCACTCAATGCCCTTACAAGTCTTACCGCACTGGGTAGTCTGTCCGATTTATTGGGTGGTCTAGCCACTCTGGGCGGTCCACCCGTTCAAACCACTGGTGTACATCGCACCAAAACTTTTGCTTCATCACGTTTTCGAAATCATAATTCGGATGGGAGCGCCGAACCAGAAAAAACTCGAAACAAATTTAATCCCTATTGAAACAACAACTAAGAAGACTATGATGTGTGCTGAGTATTACAATAAAAATAATTGGGGTTTCTTATTTATATTAAAAGAAAAAATATGCAAAATGCAACCAAATTTTTAGAAGCTTTAGATTTTTACAGAAAAAAAAACAAAAAAAAACAAAAAGTTATAGAACATGAAAAATACTTAATTCGTCGTATATGTAGTTTGTAGAACGATCTTGTAGGAAAAAGTCGGGCCGACTTCAATTTTATTTCTATTTTTTTTAGTGTGGAATTGTATTTACACACTCTACTAATTTTATCAACAATGACGAAAAGAAACCTTCCTCATCCCCCTTAAACTATCTTTCTATATGTTTGTTATATAGATTTTCCGATTTCTATCTCCCCTTCCCTCCCCCCCCCCCTCTCTCTCTTTCTCACTCTCTTATATCAATTATATTTACATATACATATGTACTTGCTTTATTTTGTTATTTTTTTTGTTTTTCTGAAATATACTTTAAGTCTAAATTAAACCAAATTTTAACATTCGAAATTAAGATTTATTTTTTAATAATATGACAAAAAAAAACTTGTAATTATTTTTTAAGTTGAAGTCAAACATTTTAAACAATTTGTTAATATCAAATTAAAGGATAAACAGCACGAAAAATCTAACGTTATAACGTAGCAACAAATCTAATTTCAATAATATATAGTTTCCATTATTGGTACCCAGAGAGAAAAGGCAATCAGCACAACGAAGTTGCTACGTTGAACAACATCACAACATCATCACTACTCTCTACCCACACTTGTTTACTTTTTTGCCGCAATATTGTAAATATTACTTTACTTTACAATATTGATAATTTTGTCATTGTCATCAAGTTTGGATTTTTCTTTATATTTTGTTTTTTATAAAATTTGTGACAATATAAACAGACATTTTTAAATGACAAATTTCTTAAACTATTGTTTAGTGTTTTTGTTTTTCAAATGTTGTAAACTATAGATATTTATGTAAACTCGGTATCTTTAATTAAAAGTTACTTTTTTTGTTATGCCAATGTTGTGGAGAGTCAAAAATTCTTCATTAAACTTGCAGAACAGCAACGTAAATCCGATCTGATGTATTGTTAGAATCACTACATCTTGCTAGAAATCTGCTTAAGGAATAAGTAATATTGAATTTACTTATAGTTTTACAAATATGCAGTTTCGATTTATGTAGTTGTCAATTTGTTGATAAATTTTGTGGACTACTTATAAAATCCAATGTATTAAAATTAGATTTGTTTAATGTCATTGGAACTTGAAAGAATAGAAAAGCTTTAAAATTACAGGAATTATTTACTGTCTCGATAGAATATTAGGAAATGTATGTTTAAAATATTTGACTTTAACTATTCATTCGTCTAAATAAGCTTTAAATCTCTTAAATAGCAGACTAAATAAATAAATATTACTTATAAACATATTTACATATAAAAAATCTGAATAACACTGCTCTTATTAACTTACATGAATATGTACATACTATACATACGACAACATATTGAGATCAATTACATACTTAAAAAAAACCCATACCACATATACATACATATATGCATATATGTATATGTACATACATATTTACGATATTAAACATATTTATACTCACATACACAGGGAGACATAACATAAATACATTTATTTTGTTCTGACAATATTTTAAAAGGTTACGCTTCATAAATAAAATGTTATTAACCTCCATTTTTATTCATTTTGTTAATTCGAGTGACAAATCTAATTAGCAATTACCCATCACACACGAATTTACTATAGTCCATGATATAATAAAATGTCAAAACTAAATATTATTCAGTCTATTGTAATTTTTATCCGAGATATTATATCAACATATGTATATTCAGGCAGTTGCGTTCGAAATAATAGAAGGTCCTTTCAAATCCAAATTTTCTTTACAATTATCTCAATATGTAATAATGAAATTAAAAATTTCAGTTTCTTTAATATCATCATAATGTTTATATCTCGATTGTTTGTTTCTTGTATTTTCCATTTTTATATAAATGGACCAGTTATTTATAATTCATCGCCCATTTGCGAACAAACGTTTCATAATTAAAAAAACATAGTTTCAAGTAAGTGTTTTTATTATTCGTTAAATATATTTGACCCATGTCGTTGGTTTGAAAAAATTATTTGTAAAAATATAACTTTTTGTCTTGACGTTTATGTCATTAACTCCATTTTCACCAAGTCTAGTTATTTTTAACCGTAAGTTATACTGACCGTTAAACCAATTTTAAATATTGCCGCAATCATAAAGAAAATATGTAAATATTGGCTCCTATTATTCATGTTAAAAAAATGAAGCTACAATAACTTTTTATTTAAAAAAAAAATTAAAAGACCAAACTGAATAAAAACTTTTCTCTTAAAAATTTTATTTGTTGTTTATTTTAAGAAAGTTCTAAAGATTTTTTATTTTTAACAAAGAAGTGCACGCTAAATTTAAAGACTTTCCATTATCTAAGACTTATAATATATTCTTAAAATATCAAATGTTGAGCGGTATGAGCTATAAATCGTTACAAATCGGTATGAACTATATTATAATATAGCTCATAATTGTGTTTTTAATTTCGGTAAAGTACTAAACCAAAATATCTAAAATTGTACTTATTTTAATAGTTGAGAAAGGTATCTGTTGTGTAACTCTTTAGAGTTACTACGCTGTTTTGTAGAATAATTTTATCCAGCACCTCGTACACGAGCTATTTATTACTGATGCTATATTTCAGTCGATAGTGGAGCACAATTCATTTCTTTACCAGATCCAGATTTCAGGTCATTAATTAAAGTTCAAAAAAATTACTTAACAATACAAACAATGGCAATAGCAGAAATCATATGAGATAGTTGAGTGAATTTTCCCACTAAAATTTATATTAATTAATACAAGTAAGTTCTATAAGACAACCTGACCATTTATTCTAGAGATATGTTAAATAGATTTTAAATTATTCCACAAGACAACGTCTTAATTTACAAAGTCTTGGCTATAAAGGTCCAAAATGTGTCCGATTTTAGATATTTTAATTTACAATTCCAGCAACTCACTAACCACACTTATTATATTTTAAAATGATATGTTATGTTTTTGAAACACTTTTAGATAATGGAAAAATCCTTTAAATATAGCGCAACCTTATTTTTTTAATAAATTCGGATTTGTTTGCTCTTATAAATATGTATTTATATTTGATTAACGTTATAGTACCTTTAATTTTAAATAAGAAAAAATTGTTTTATTTAAATTCATATACCAGCTGAAATGTTATATGATGACCATCACATACATATAACTATATATGTATGTGTAAATATTTCGGGGAGTGTATACAAGACTAAAAATTTATGAAATCAATCATACAAGGAATTAAATTTTGGGGCATCAAAACAAAATATTTATCTTATTACTTTAAGAATTAAAGCTTGCAACTTTGTCAAAAGTTAAAATGAAACCATTAATTTTGAAAAAATGTTGGAGAAGACTTCAAGCTTTGTCAAATAAACTACGGAGAGTGACTATCGCTTATCTTCTTTAAAAAGTATTTATACACAGCCTTAAAATGCCGTCAAGAAATAATAATAATGACAGGGCTGTCAGCATTTTCGTTTATTAGAAAATAATATTTCGATATTATTATTTGAATAGGACCATGATAAATCGTTGCGTGTAATGAAGGACTGTGTGCTGAAAGATTAAAAGGGTAAAACAATTTAGTCAAATAAAATGAAATTTAATTTGATTAAAACTGAAACTATTCTTTATATTGAAATGATTTTCTGAAAAACTTTGTTAAAAAGTTTTTAATTTTTAAAAATTTGTTTAAAACTTGTTACTGCTTTGTTATTACTTTATGTGTTATAAGAAAAAGCAATCAATATTGTATGTTCAGATAAAACTTTAAATTATTTTAAATATGCCAAAAATTATGAAAGAAAAATAGTAGAGAAAATCAAATTAAAGGACGAAAATTTGTATGTAACAGACCATGACTTGTATTTTATATAGCATACGTATACAAACGTACAATATAAAATATTATAACTAACGACATACATATAGAAAACTTATACAAAGTATAAGAAAACATATTTTTAATAAAGAAGAAAAAAAAAAACAGAAAATAATAAAACTTGATTCGGATACGAACGACATTACAATAAAGGATTTAAATTAAATTCATAATTAAAACATTAATCTAATACATACATACATACATATATAAATACATTGCATACATGCCTACATACATACATACATACTTTTCATGCATACTTTCATCTTTAACACATTAAATCATAAATATTATAGTGCACTTGTGAAATTTTTATTGTATTGATTAGATAAAATCACAAAACAAAGTTAAGGCATCATTATTCGAAATACATACATAAATAACATAATAAATATATTACTACAATAACATAACGTAACATATACAACAATGTTCACTTAATTAAAAAAATTTAATTTTGTACACTAATAATTAAGATAAAAACCAAATTGTTTAATACAAATCAAACTTCTTAAAGAAGTTCACTTTCCAGTTATTTAAAAATTTAATAAGGACCAATTCGCTCATAATTAAAAAATTTATAATTAATTAATAAAATTATAATTAAATTTAAATATAAACTATTTAAAAATACTTGACAATTTATAGATTTGATATTTAAACGGACTTTTTGTAAGCTGACATCATATTTGTCGAATATACTTGGATTTTTATATAAAAAAAAATAAAAACGAAAAATATAAATAAAAATAAAACTTTTTGCCAACTAATTGGAAACTTTTACAAAGTTTTTGCATTGCAAAATTTAAAAGATATTTAAATATTTATTTTAAAATGATATAAAGTTTACTTTAACATTTTTGGCATCTAAATTTATTTTAAAGGACTACAAGTCTTTTATAGCTTTCTTGTTTTACAAATATCTTTTGTATCTATTTATATTTTATTTTTATTACTACTATTAAGTAATTGGTATACAAAATTAACTTAAAAGTAATGTATTATTTTCATTTGTTGCAAAAATTACATATTTATTATCTAGTTTAAAATGTGAAACATTATATGCATATACATACATATACATATATGTATGTATGTATATATATATTTTGGATTTTGTAATGAACAGAAAGTATTTGACCAGTAAACAGATAAAACAAAAATTTAAAATACCACAAAAATGATATATGAATGTTTTTTTATCATTATTAATAATATACATACATACATACAATACAATACAATACATTTACAAAACAACAACAAAAATTATTATTATTATTATTAATATTAATATACGCTAGACAGCCTTAGAAATTTGTATTACAAAATAATAGAAAAGATCATTGTAATCACATTTCATACACGTTAAAAATAAAATAAAACATTTATTGAACAGAAACAATAATCAACAAAATTATGTATTTTAGAATATAGTTTGAAAATAAATAATAACAATAAAAAGAAAAACAACAACAACAAAATATATAATTATTGTGTTTATTATTTTAAAATCAACAATTTCTACACCAAGTACGAGTATGTACATGCATACATGACATGTATACAACTACATTTATACGTTACATACATAAGTATGTATATAGGATATATATTTATTTGATTTAGTTATGTATATATCATTAGTAAAATTTTCTCCTCTAATGGAGCAAAGAAAAAACAATGACATCAATAATAAACCAAACCCAAATATTTCCTTGTTTATCCTTAACTACATACACCTTCTTTGCCAGAGTGTCAACATCGAAACCACAATATGTTAATCATCATATCCTTCCTCCAAAGATTCATCAGAATTTGGTAAGAATTTTTAAATTTTTTTCCTTTTGTTGGAATTTAAATGATTTAATAAATTAAAATACATACCTACATTCTAATAGTATTGTTCGTATTTGTCCGAGTTATTTTTTTAAAAAACAAAATTTATGTTCTGTTGGAACGGGTCCGCCATCTAACGTTTTTTTTTCAACTAGTGCTTATTTCGTGAATGGTAACACTTAACTCATGTCTGATTTGACAGATAATTAGTTGTATCCTTCCGCTGAACGAATATGGTTGTTTATACGCTTGAACAACGCTGGGAAATATTGCGACATTACTTTGAAAATTATGGTAATGTTGCAGAGTGTGCGAAAATTGCGTACGGATTTTGGAAGAAGAGAAGCACCGTCAGCTCCGTATGTTTGTTATCTTGTGAAAAAAGTGAAAGAAACTGGCATCCTCATCGATAAACCAAAGCGTGAAAAGCCAAAAACAGTGCGTACACCCGATAATATTACTGCTGTGGCAGAAAGTGTGCGTGAAGCACCATCAACATCAATTCACCGTCGTTCTCAACAATTGAACATTTCGGAGACATCATTGAGACGAATTTTGCATAAAGACCTTGTTATGACGCCATACAAAGTCCAATTGGTTCAGGAGTTGAAGCCAACTGACCATCCAATGAATTTTCGCTTCGCTAAGTGGGCTTGCGATCGACTTACAGAAGATGCCGATTTTGCAAAAAAAAAAAAAATCATCTTTTCAGATGAAGCTCATTTTGATCTTGGCGGGTATGTAAACAAGCAAAATTGTCGCATTTGGGGCACAGAAAACCCGCACGCATACTTTGAAAAGCCGATGCACCCAAAACGAGTCACTGTTTGGTGCGGATTTTGGTCCGGAGGTATAATTGGGCCATTTTTCTTCGAAAATGAACAAGGAGCGGCCGTTACAGTCAATGGCGATCATTATCGGGCCATGTTGAACGAATTTTTGTTCACAAAAATTGAAGAGGAGGATATTGGCAACATATGGTTTTAACAGGACAGCGCTACGTGCCACACAGCCGAAGCTACACTCTATGTTTTGCGCCCTGTTTTTGAAGATCGCATTATCAGCCGCAGAGCTGATGTTGTTTGGCCACCTCGGAGCAGCTATTTGACACCGTTGGACTATTATTTGTGGGGTGCCGTCAAAGATAAGTGTTACGCCGACAAGCCAGAGACAATTGACGCTTTAAAGGACAATATTCGTGAATCCATTGGTGAAATACAGCTGCACACAATCGATAATGTGCTTAAAAATTGGACCGTTCGTGTAGGCTACTGCATGGTCAGCCGAGGCAGCCATTTGAATGAAATTATTTTCCATTATTAACCTATCTATATATATAAAAAGAAGTGTACATTTTGATTGTCACTCCATAACTCGAGAACGGCTCGACCGATTGCCATAAAATTTTTAGGGAAGGTACAGGGAGGAGTGATGATGGTTAGTTGATTTTGAAATCCAAAATCGGTCTAGCCATTCTCCAGTTATGATTTTTTTCCTGAAAAAATTCAACATTTGAATATTGTTCAAAATTACAGGAATCTTAATTGGTTGAGAGAACGCGCAATACTGGCACCAAAAAATGTACACGTCAATGAAATCAATTGTCAGATTCAAGAAAAATTGCCAGGTGCAGTGACATCATATAAATCTGTTGATAGCGCAATGAATGCAGATGATGCAGTGAATTATCTAATTGAATTTTTGAATTCATTGGAGCCACCTGGTATGCCACCGCATTGTTTGAATTTAAAGGTTGGCTCATCAATTATTTTACTATGGAATTTAAATGCACCGAAATTGTGCAATGGCACAAGATTGGCAGTAAAAAAATTGATGCCGAATTTAATTGAAACCACAATATTGACCGGAACAGCGAATGGTGAAATTGTGCTCATACCACGTATTCCACTGATTCCAACAGACATGCCATTTGAATTTAAGCGTTTGCAATTCCCAGTGCGTCTATCATTTGCCATGTCCATCAATAAGGCGCAAGGACAAACGCTTCAAATATGCGGATTAAATTTGGGGGAGCCGTGCTTTTCACATGGACAGCTATACGTGGCCTGCTCAAGAGTTGGAACTCCAAATTGTTTGTTTGTGCTCGCTTCAAATGGGCAAACGAAAAATATTGTATATCCAAATGTTTTGGATTAACATTAATAATTTTTAAATACAATGCATTAATTTCATAAAAAAATCTAGAATATTTCATTTCTTTTTTTGGTTGGTTGCAGCGAAGTGCATCGGGGTCCGCTAGTATAACTATATATATAACTTTCAAATAAAAAAAGAAATTTGAGAAAATATTCAGTAGTTTTTTTATAGCATTTTCAAAAAAAAAAAAAAAAAAAAAAAAAAGTTATTTGGCGGACCCTTTATATGGGAGCTATGAACAATTATGGACCGATCTTTATAACATTCGGCAGGGAGAATTTTACATATGGGTCAATTTAAAAAAAACGTACACAACGAGTTTTGTTTTGCTTATTTTTAAAGTTTTTTCAATTCGCCTGTAAGAGTGACCAATTTATGTAGAAATTAATGAAGAATCCGGTGGTGCTTTTAGGCCCTCAAAAAAATCAATATTTTTGGATTTTTTTTAAGTTTTCTATGATTTCTATCTTGACCGTCACACACCAAATATGTACATATCGCTAAAAATCCAAAAATATTTTAAATTCAAACTTACTACGATGTTCTTTTGTGTCTCATGATTGACTTTTGCGAAAATCACCTTTTCGATTATAAACAAAAAATCACGATTCATCTTGATTTTTAATTTTTGTTTAAAAGTGACTAGTTATTTTAAAATTTTAAGATGAAAATATGTAAATTGTTGTTAAAAAAAACACTTGAGCTTAGAGGTTACATGCAAAGTAATAGGCTTGTAACAAAGTACTTAAAAAAACTGCAATTATAAGCGTTTTAAGGGGAAAAACCCAAGTGTGACGCTCAAGATATTTTATGACGATCAAGAGATTTTGTTGCACGTAAACAAGAAATAATGCCAAATCTAAAGTTTAACGAAAAAAAGTTTATTCTTTTACAAAAAGTAAATGAAAAAAATCTTCAAAAAACAAAAATTTTCATACAAAACTAAACATGTACATATTCTTTGATGTCTTTAACAAAAATGGAAAAAAGGAAGTAATTCGTGAAGAAATGTATACACATGTGTAAATATTTAACACAAAACAATAACTTAACTTAATTTAATTTATAAATTTTCATTCGAATTGTTATTCTGAATCTGTATAAACTTCATGAAATGGCAAGCGGCTTTTTTTCATTCTCATTCATTTTTACCACTTTCGAATTAAGTTTAAGTTTGTGGCAAAAACAGAATCAGTCAGTAACAATAAAAATTAAACGATTATACCTTTCTTTATTCTTTCTTTTATATTTTAAGCTATGAAACAATATATTTCAAAAGTGATGCTCATGAAATGTTTGCCTATTTTGTTGTTTTTTCGTAGGCAATTTATTTCTCAAATTTACAAATTATAAAAAATGAGTTGAGACCATGTAAACAATTTTTTACATTTAATATATTCACTTTTAAAAAAATTAGCATGACGCTCATGAAATTTTATCGCGCCCATTTTTTTTTTTGATAGATTTTTTGTTTGCTTTTTCACTTTTGTAATAATTAAAGTTTGTACTTTCCTTACGTTATTTACTTTATTTAAACTTGAAATTGAAAACAAGAAATATTACTTGATTTACAAAAAAGTGACGCTCAATGCAAATTGTGGGGGACAACATCTCTTTGCAACGCCAAATTCGCACTAATTAAGTTTTGACGACTATAACAAATTAAAACTTAAGAAAGAAACGCAAATAATTCGAAAACTGTTATTAAATGTTGCATATTTACTTTTTTCTTGATTTTATTTAATTTTGTTTACTAAAAACTCTAACGGGGGACACATGCTTTTGTATGGAAGCAGTTAGAGGGAGAAACAAAACACCATTATGAATAAACAAAAAAACAAACATACAAATTTGAGAATTGCGTTTTTTTTTTGTTACATATTCCTCGCTGATCACTCTCACATTTTTGTTTTTTTTTTTTTACCTAAAAAGTGTGGGGACACAAAAATTGCGTTTTTTTTTAATTGACCATATATGAGCATGTATAATGTCGAATTTCAACAAAGTGTTGGTATATTTAAGAGAGATATGAGTATTTAAGTAATTTTTAGGAAGTAGACCTCATATACAGGATATGGCCAAATATGGACCATAAAGTCACAAAATCCACCAGTCAGATTTTGGCATATACATATATACATGATCTGTGAAAAAGTTTAGATCTGTGCCGTTATTTATAACCAGTGCTGATATTCTGCCGGTTCGGACCGGTTCCCTCGAACCGGTTGTTAAAATTTTAAAAATTTTCCGTACCGGTTGTTGCATATTCACCCTTATCGTGAATAAAAATTCCACATGAAATTTGTTTCCTTTTATTTTTTAACATTGAATTTTAATAGGAAAAATGTGAAAAGGGAACAAATTTCAATTTTTATTCACCATAAGGGTGAATATGTTTTTTGCTTTAACGGTTTTATATAATGTGTCTTATCAAGGTGATATAGTCTCGGCAACAAACACAATATTGTTCAGTTGTTCATTGTCCAAACGTACAAACAAAAAATAAAACAATTTTTTTTTTACTTTTATTTTGCAAAATCAAAACTATTTTTTGTTAAAAACGTAACTTTTTTTGATTAAACGAAAGTTTATATCATTTCCTTCAAGAGGCTTGTGCTCTGTTACTGGGATGCGACTTTAAAATGTTTGCTATTTTTATCAAAATTTGGCAAAAATATATTTTTTTAAAGCGAACCGGTTGTTAATTGTTTCGAATATCACCACTGTTTATAACAGATTTATACGTATTTAAGTGACTTTGTGTTGGAGCAATGGTCAAACATGGACCGAACTAATCAAATTTTCGTTTTGCAATTTATTTTCATATGAAGCTTATTTTTGTTAAAATTTCTATTGTTATTGCAATTTTATAGGCATTTATGCAACATTGAGCCATATTTTGGGAAGAAATTAGTATGTATAAAATTTTATGGTATTATCTGCAGTATATTTAAACAAAATTGCAAACAAAAACTGTTTAAAAATATTGTATTTTAATGGAGGTTGTTACACATTTTGGTGCATAAATCTGGGTCGCCGGAACCGATTTTGATGATTTTCAAAACCAAACTGCTTAGGAGAATTATAAACGGTTCTTTGAAATATTTGCTGATTTTGGTTACATATTTTGGACGTCAGAGTGTTTTACACAGACATAGCTCAATCGACTTAGGATTCCATAAGGATCAATAATATATATACTTTGTTGGATCGAAGATGAATATTTCTCAGTTTTACACACAATGAATGACAAACTTATATACATAGTATACCCTCATTCACCACTTGTTGTGGTGGAGTATATAAAAATATATAATGGGTTGATTATGTTCAACAACCAAACTTGAGTTGGGTTCTTAACTGGCAATGCAACTGACATGAAAACAAATGTTTATATGTTAAAATTACTAACATTTAAAATTTACCGCTTAAGATAAAATATACATACAGGTATCCCTCGATTTACGTGGTACGTTGGGACCGAATAAAAATCGCGTAAATAAAGATTATTTATCAATACAAAATTCTGTTTTGGGACCAGAAATATAATAAACCGCGCAAATTGAAACACTAGCTATATACATATATAATATAATTTGAATTAAATTTATTTTATACTTGTACTTTTCAGTAGATATAACAAAATATTATTTGTAAAAATAATATTTGAAAAAAAAAATTAAAAATGTTCTAAATAATGGTGAAATGCGCGCAATTTGAGGGTTGCCACTATTTTTAAATCGCGTTATACTAAAAACGCATAAAAAAGCGCGTTATACAGAAAAACGGTCACTATTATTAAATCGCGTTGTATCGAAACCACGTAAAAAAGTACCGCGTAAATCGAGGGATACCTGTATGTAATTGAAATTGACAGTTGACATCTGTAATCTATTTTTGGCTCCATAGGGGTTCGGTTGCTATCCATAATCGGTCCATAAGCCTTTGATTACTTTATTTGAAAAAAGTTGGTTAGGCTTCGAACAATACTATGATTGTGTATGCAGTTATATGCCGGTGGTTAACACTTAAACAAAATTAAAGTTACAACATAAGTTTGCTGAAAAGTCCTACTATATATTTGTAAATAAACAAATTGTTTTTTAAAGCAAAAATTTCACACTTGTGAATCTATAACCGTTGTTGGTATTATTTATTATTGGGTAACGTTAACTGACACAAATATTTTGGAAATCGTCAGATTTTAATTCTTTAACAATTATTTTGCTTTGAAATTTTATATAATATTTCACTGTCCTATAAACCGAATCCGAGTAGCGTTTTTTGTTTTAAAACGAATTCACAAATTTTAGTGTTTTATAAATTTAAAACAAGATTTACTCGTCTTGCTGTCCTGCTAAAAACCCTGTTTCAATATACAGAATTGTGCCATTTGCAAAATCAGGGGCCAAATTGCCGCATTCGTAATCGAAATTATCATAAAATGTACTAAATTTCTTGCTCGATATCGTATGCCATAATCTCAAATAAGAAAATTACGATCAATTTTACTCGATATCGAATGCGGTAACTTGGCCCCAGTTTTTCGGGAATTCGATTGAAATTGATTTACAGAGATTTAATTGCTAATTAAATTTGAAATGTTAGACAGTGGTTTAAAATTGAAATAGAAATCAACTACTTAAGAAAATTTTCAAAACAAAATAATATCAATTAGGTTTATAAAGAAAATAACAGTAATATTTGTTTATTTCCTTTTCAGAATATCCATGGAAACAGCTGGACTGCCAATACCCGGTTATCATTACATTGCCCCAAATACGATTGTTAAGACACCCATACATTAAAAACTTTACACACATACAACCGAGAACATACACACACACACCGACACAAATTTAATTTGCGAAATGAAAACAAACTTTTAATTGAATGCAGTCAAAACACAGACACACACACCCAAACACGTGAAGGAAAATTAATAAAATAAAATATAAAAAACAAAAATAAATTAAATGGAACAGTAAAAGCAATATTAAAATAATTTTTAAATTTAAACGGCATAAGACAGACACATGTTAAAGTTTAATATAAAAAGCTAACAAAACAAAAAGAGAAAGAAAAAAAAAACAAACCAGAAAACAGACACAAAAAGAACATAAACATTTAAATGTATCATTTATAGGGGTAACTACTAAAAACATACATACATACTACACCAACACACATACATAAATACATAGTTATGTTTCTTTCATTTTTAATTTATTTTTAATTGCAATTTTCTTAAATACATATAATTAATATTTTAATTTAATTTATAATGAAACTTTAGTTACAAAACAAAAATTGTTTTTCATGGCACCGAGAACGTGTTTGCCTTTTCAATGCAAAAACCAACTCGGCCAAAACCGTAAGAGAAAACAGCAATTAATTTGTAAGTGTAGTCAAAGCAAAAACAAAACAAAAAAATATCAGCTTAAATTTAACAAATGCAATAAATGTTTTAGAATTTTAACAAAAATAAATAAAAACAAACATAAATAATAATAATAATACAAAAACAAAACAAAAACATTAATAAATAAAACAAAAAATAAAATTGTAATATCAACCACACCTTAAAATAAAAGAAAACTCCAATAAAGAAACAACTAATACATAAAATACATTTGAATAGAATGTGTGCGTTAAAAAACGTTTTGTTAAAAACACAAATTTAAACAAAAACCCATAAAACATTACATATTAATTAACTTATGAACTTAAATGAAATATACACACACATATTACTGCATACATATGTACATACATATGTATAAAAAAAAACAAACAAATTTATTTTTTATGTATTTGAAAAGTTTTAAACAACAAAAAAAAACAAAACGCCTTAATATAAATTAATTATTTATCAATGCAGTTAAGGGTTAAAGTTAACGTTGCTTTTATAATTCAATTTACACTTTACTTTTAAGAATTGAAGAGAGTTGTTAAGCATTTTAAACTAATATATATAAATATTTTTCAAAAAGTTTTATTATAAAGAACTTCCAAAAAATGTGCCCAAATATACATCTCACATAAATATTTGTTAACTTTGTGCAAAACAAACTAAAAAAATAATCTTTGTTAAACTTTTAAATTTGTCAATAATTGAAAGGAAAAAAACATTTGTTTTTATTTATGATCAACTGCAAATTTTATCCCTCAACTGTATTTGTATAAAAATATGATAAAACCTAAACAAATAAATATATAAATAAAATAATTTATTTTTATTTAAAAAATATAATTTTTATTTATATTTACGATATATTAAATATTACAACATAATTTTTTAATTGTCAAGAGTGTTTTCTAGTATAAATCTGTGTTAACAAAATTTCTGTTTATTTTCATTTATTTATTTTTAATTGTTGGCGTTTTTATAGGCAAATATTAGAAACAAAATCTTTAAATAAATTATGTTTTCTTATAGTTAAATTGTTTATATGTAATCAAAATACAAAACAAACTAAATTGTTAAACCAAAGTCTGATTAAAAACAAAATTTTTATATATTTAAAAAAAAAATTGTTATGGAAACACTCTGTTTTTACTTTAATTTAATCTAACCTATTTTAAATGTCATCTTACACTTGTTTCATACACCTTTCAAGTTTATCAACTTAAGCAAAATCGTTTTTGCTTATCTCTATTTTAATATTTAATTTCTATTTTATTGTTTTTGTTTCAACTCATCAAGCATATTCATAGAAAAATAAAACATATTCATATTCAACAATATCCATAATATACATCCATAAAACATACATGCATCATTACATACACAATACAAACATTTTAAACATTTAAAGAAAAATTTATTAACAGAAAAAAAAACAAAAACAAAAAAAATATATATATAAAGTAAAATAAAATAAAAAGAAAAGCCCAAAGAGCTTATGCGAAGATAAAAGACTTTCTTATTACTATACATATACATAAATAACATAATTATAACAAAAAAACAAACATAACAAAACAAAAACAAAAAACATCAAAATTAAAATAAAAAACAAGTAAATACAATAAACTTACATGCATACAATACATAATTAAATAATTAATTAAATAAATATCTACAATCTAATGTTATTAATAAATATTGTTTAAAACAAAGAAATACATACTACAAATCAAATTCAATTACACACACTCACACATACATCCACTTATACGCCAGCAAACGAACATTTATCATGGGATATTTAAAAACAAATATTGCAAAGCATTTCAAAATTTATAGACATATACACAGTAACAAGCAAATATGTATAAAGATTGAAGAAGAAATTTATCCACCACTAATTATGTCAAGGATCAAAAGTTTGTGAAAGTAACTTTCATAGCAATAAACAATACCCACCTTTATTCCATTTGGCGTCGTCAAATCGTCACAAATTTTGAGTCAACACGACGTCAATACAAATTTGATATTCCCTAACAGCCTTATGACGACTTTGACTGTTTAACGAGACATTCAACACACATGCATATCTAATATTTAAGCCAGCTGATTAATGTTACTTTGGAAAAAGTCGATTTTAGTGGCATTCATTAAAAGAAATTATTTCATCAAATATAGCTTTTAAAGGTGATAAAAATAATATAAAATTTGTTTCTAGACAACTAATGGCTGGGTCTTCAAAGTTAAAAATATTTGGGCGCATATCTCGTTAACTACCTACGTGGTTTCCGATAATTTACATTACAATAAAATAAAGATACAAAGAATATCTTTCCAACGATATATAGCATATAAAACTATCCTCTATAAAATATTTTCGTTTAGTATAAAACATTTTTATGGTGAAAAGTCATAAACTTTCTATAATATAGCTGTATCTACATACATATATTACCTACAGGGTCGTATTCTACCTTAAATTAAAACCTAATCTCTTGACTTTTGAAATATTGTAATCTATATACATACATACATACTCATGTAGCTATTTTTCCCCAGATTTTAAAAATATCGGCTTAAAGAATAATTTTCCGAAAATTCTCTATATGAGGTTTATATTAGTAGGTCATGTTATATATTGTTAGAAATGTCTTTTAAATGCCTATCATTTGTTATATATATTTATTCTAAACAGGAAATGCTTTGAAGGCTAGTCAACTCTAAAATAGGCATGGCTGACAAAATTGATTTTTTCGTTTTACTTATAATTAAAAACTGCTAATGATAAAATTTTTAAGGCGATCTAAAAATTTTAATAAAACCGACTTAAGCTAAAAACTAATAGGACTTCTTAGACAGAAGTCATGCAATTTTCAGTTTCAATAATATTTTTTAATTTTTTTTGCACACAATAGAACACAACACCAAAAATACCGTCGTCAAAATGAAAGGCAACATCAGCGTCAATTTTTGTTACAGAATACCAAACTTATCACACCCTGAATACAAAAGGGTCACAACTCAAAATACTAAAATTTTCAGGAGAAACAAAAAAAAAAAGTTCATTGTGCACAAATATAGACATAACTGTATTTTTCCAGTTAAAGAAGATAGTGATGTGAAAGATTTTTATTAGTAGTTAGAGATGTGTACTCTGAATTAATTTATGGAAAAAAGTCAGTTTTGGAAAACTTTGAGTTGTGGCCTTTTTGTATTTAGTGTGCGATATGTTGAGAGTCAGCGATAAATGGCAATATTCACAACAGGAATACGGATTTACAACAAACGATTGAAAACAACGTTTTGTTGTGTTGACGATGTCAAACGGGAAAAGCGTGATTGGTTTTAAATAGTAATTTTCAAATTGTATGGTTCCTTTCAATTCAATTATAATCTCGAAACAAATTAAAGCATTTTTAGCACTTTCATATGTCTCCCAAAAGTCTTAGAAAGCATAAAATTCTAAACGGAGCTAGTTTTAAAATTTTAATTTAGGGAAATAAGTTTGCACCTAACTTTAACAGACTTATGACTAGTTATAAAATATTACGCATAAATTAGAAGAACATTTTTCGAATAACACGTCCTCGTCATATAATATGTCCTTGAGTTTATAGAGCGATTATGCTTTTAAAAATGCGAATTCATGAAATGTTCTTATATTTTGAAACTGACTGACTGTTCCTGTGCGTAGAACAAAAAGTTTATTTAAAAAAAAATAATTCATAAAAAACAATATTTCTAATGCTTAATGATCCATTCTTGGGATACAAAGTGAACAGTTATGTATGAACCCTTTTGTGACATTTTTACGATTTTTTAAATATTCAATTCATATTTTTGGTCCTAAAAGGATCCGAGTCTAAAAATGTAATAACTGTGGTAAATATTATTTTATTGCTGTCCGCTTTGATATGAATTCTTTCCAATATCAAATATTAATGAATAAGATCGAAATAATTTTTGACATACACAATATTACTCAAACTAATAATAAATATGCAGATTTAATGAAAATTACGAACTTTTCTCATTATTAAAAAATTTAACCTGGATTTTCAAAGATTTCGTGATCGATACTGAGACTATTTACATAACTATTTGAGATAGTTTTTAGTCATTTAAATTTTCGATTTGACATAGTCAAATTCGAAATACGACACAATTTGTTTTGTAATTACAATCAAAATATATTAATCGATCAGTGATTTTAGAAACTTTGTTCATACACACATTTTATATTTCAGCTAAAACTGTGTTGAGTCTGTATTTTTTAGTTTATTTTTAAATATCCGCAATCAAAGCATCACACAATAAATTTAGTTTTAACGATGTTAAAGAATGTTTTATTTTTTATTTAGGATTTTTTCTGATTAGTTTTATTTGTTTAGTTTTTATATTGATTATTATTATTATTATAAAATATTTTATATTATAATTAATTATTCAAACTTTTATTTATATTTATATATTAAAACAAATTTAAAGAAATGTTTAAAATAAAAAGGCGTTTAATTATTCAACAATCAAAAAAATCAAGTTTTCGTTTATTTTCATTTCTTTTCAATCTATAATTTTCTACAAATTATTATGCATATAAAGTTATTCTTTTTTTCAACAACAGACAGCAAACATGTTAAAGAAATATTTATAACAATTATTTACAATCCAACAAATCTGAGTATAATGAAATAAAACAAAAGATATATGTATAAATAAATAAATATATTTAAACGATTTTAAAACAACCACATATCCTTAAACATATTGATTGAACAAAAAAAAAAAAAAAACAAGACAAACCAACAAATGAATGGATTTTAATAAACCAACAAAATAAATAAACACATATCTACAACAAATAAAAAATCTAATACAAATTATATATTTACCAAAAATTAATGGAAACTAAACTAAAAAGGACACAAAATGAATTTACTTGTATCTACACAAATCAACAAAACAAGAAAAAAAAATTGTTCTACATTCGATGTAAATCAACACGTTTTTTGTTTTATTTTTTAGCTGCACTTTTTTTTGCTCTAGATTTCTAAATTTCACAATGTAAAATTCACACACATGAACACACGTAATGTATTTATTTTTGTTTATTCTTTTTTCACAATTTATTAAAAATATTTATAATGTTACCAACAAGAACAAACAATATTCATATGTATAATACATATTGGCAAAACGAAAAACCAAACATAAAACAAATTACGAAAAGGAATTGATTCATATTAAATAAACAATATTTAAAAATTAATTAAAAAAAAAACACACACACAAAAACAATTTTGCTAAATGTTTAAAAAATAATTAAAGTATGTAAATGAAACATGTTAAATTAAAAAAAAGATAAACCAAAATAATAGTGATAAGTGCTTTATTAGATTTTCGTCTGAAACATAAGTATAATGATGAAAAACTATTTTTAAATGTGAGTTTTCTTGTTTCTTTGCTTAAATATGTGCATACATATATGTACAGGTATTTTGTGTTATTATGTATTTTAATTCTGAGCATAGCAGGAACCGAATTACCATGTTCGTGATTCAGCAACATTTAACGTATTTTTGAGATTACGGCATTTGATATCGAAAATGTACTTGCAAAATTTAATATTGATTCTCAAATTACTTACATGAATATGTATTATAAATTTGACTTTAAATCGAAATAAGTTTGGAATATGTTTCCTATATACATAGTATATTTAATCTAAACATATTTCTTAGATAACCAGGAATATATAAAAGATATTTTTACTCTCTCCTCTATTCTAGTATTTTAGTATCTGGGAATCAGACAGGCATGTTCTGAAAATCGCTTTTTCGTAAAGTGATTTGAAATCACTGAAAACGTGTTCTGAGCACAAAAATTATTGAAATCTCGTGATTTAAAACCGGTCATCTAACAGCCTAATGATTTCAAATCACTTAGAGTTTTTTAAGCATTTTTTATTGAACTCTTGTAATAAAATTATCACATACACTTAGAGTCATTTGTTGTTTATTTGTTTTTGAAATAAAATTAACTATTTTACACAGAAAAAACTTAACATTTACAAATTTAGTAAGACGTTGTATTTTTTCCATGGAATTGGATAAGTCTCTCCAGTAGCGTTTTTTTTAGACGCTCATTATTTAAGTGCCTTCAATTATTGCTAACGAACTATCTCGCATTTGCTTACGCATCGCAATAGAGAGTAACCCCTGGCATTTTTACGCTTCCTTACAGACACTTTAACTTCAAATTGTAAATTTATTATATATTTCTAATAGATTAATTAAAGAAAATTTTATTTTAAACAAAGAAAATCAGCTGTTAGCTCGTGATTTAGAACAATCAAAATCACTACTAAAAATCTCATGATTTTCAGAACACCAAAATATTCCACCCGTGATTTCAGAAATAAAAAATAAATCTTAAATTCATACGCATTCCTGCCTGTAAATCGAAACCGAATATCAGTTTCGTTTACTCTCGTTTTACTTTTCGAGTAAATAAACCTGTTTCAATAAAGAACAAATATTTGTCAATACTTTTTTTATGATCAATTCTGACTGATAAATAATAATGGCATACATAGTTGATGTTTCTAACTGAAAGTTTATTATTTCAAGAGAACATTTCTCAATATCTAGTGCTAGATTTGATGTTTGGTGGGCTGAATCAAATAATCAGCCCAATCATGAATAAAAATTCCGCGAGAGTTTTTCCCCTTTTTATTTTTTTAACATTAAATTTAAATAGGAAAAATGAGAAAAGGGAAAAAAATTCCCGCGGAATTTTTATTCATGATTGGGCTCAATAAAAATGTACTTTTTCCTATGTATATAAATGGTATCATATGAAAAATATTTGAATGAACATCAGAGATCGGCAATGAATCGTTTTTTTACGATTCACAGCTACTCATAACATTTTAAGTATAAGTGGTTTTACATCATAGATGTGCAGCTAGTACTCTTTTGAGTCATCGTATTTTCACACCGATAGTAGCTTGATCGTTTTTTCACACCAACATGTCCGAAAGCTTGCTGCTTGTTTACCGATTCAAAGTCAGTTGCTATTCTGCATTTGACAAAGAAACACCGTATCGCTCTGCAAGCAAAATTATTTGTAATAAAAAACACTACACTAAAAAAAAAATTTTAATTGCCATGGACGAATATAAAGAAATTTTTATGTTTGTAAATGGCAAAAATAATGCCCAATTGGAGATGTTGATATTTGATTTTTTTTTAAGATTTAGTTTTAATGTTTAATTTTTTTAATTTTAATTTTTTACTCAGTGTACTACTTTTGTTTTCTCTGCTTTTGTTCTGCTTGCTCCGTTCAACTTAACACAGTCGCAAAATTCGTAAAACTGATTTGAAATGCGTTTGTGTCAGTTTGCACATGTCTGTTTTACATCATTAAAATTTAACTACTCTGAGTTACTCAAACTCACAACAACGTTGACTTATAAATGCGGGTGGATATACGTATGAGTACTACGCCGACTTCGAGCTCATACCATTCCCAATATGTTTGATTCATAAACAACGGTATTAAGATTTACATTTTAAGAAAAATACTCACATACTCATAAAGTATTCAACTCAGTTGAGTCATTGAAAAAAAATTTCAGCATATTCCGTTAGGTATTTATATAAAATAAGTAAAAAAAAATATAAAAACATACAAGTAAGTTTATAGGAAAACATATTGAGGAAAATATAAATTTTATATAATTTTTATAAGCAGGCTGTAAAAAATGAACGACACATGAGTGTATGCGAGTCATACTTATTTTTTTATCGTCTACGTACATTGAGTTAAGGAGAGTCAAAATAAACAACATCATACATGAGATTAAATCTGAATATAATGAGTACTTCAAACTTTAAATATGAATATTGTTTTGATGATATTGAGACAAGTATGAGTACGTATAAGTACGACAAATTATAAGTCATGATTCAAGTATACTCACTTTTTCAGTACTCATAGCTGATCTCTGATGAACATGCAAATACTATCCAAGTAAGTCCAATCATATATGTAAATACATACATATGTTTATTATAATCGATTACAAGTTGTAAAAGTTTTTACACCATTTCCTGTATTTTCATAAGCGCACTACTTTGAAACAAAATATATAATTTTCTGATTTATTTTATAGCATAATTTTAGGCGACAATATTATCTAATAATATAAAAATCGGATAAGTTCTACAAACATTGCCAATACATAATTGGCGCTGACATCCTTTACAATCATCCATCCTGATTTTGTAAAAACTTGATAACTTTTTGTGAAATTAAATCAAATAATTGATAATGTTTTCAAAATAATAACTGATGTCTTAATGTATAATTATGAGGATGCATATGTTTAACAAAAATCTGCAAATCTTAACCAATCAGCATCTTTTGAGAGTAATCCTACTGTTTTATCCCAAAAACACTTATTTTAAAACACCACTTGACTTAAAGTGAGTTTTGGTTTGTTTGTCAATACGTGTAAACAACATTGTACCAAAATTATGCACATTATTTATAGCCTTTATAATAAATATATATTCTTCAATTTTAAATAAGTCTCTGTCTGTTGAAATCTACTTTCTGAATCCCCATATAACTTGCAAACAGGGGGCTTATTCTGGCAGTCGTGATCGAAATATATACATTTGTACATATGTATGTATATGTTTTAAAATGTTTGACTTTATAATCTTTTACAGCTTTAAAAAACATTTTCGTTTGACAAAAGAAGCTTTTAATTATGTTCTTAGCGAATTGGAGTTCGAAGGGCACCTTTCTACAAAAGTTCCTCCGTAAATTCAATTAGGTGCAACTTTATCTCTTCTGGCGTCTGGAGGCATTCAGTTGGAAATGACTTTTTAATCGCAATATGTCAAAGCTCCATTTGTAAGATAACGAAGCGAATGGTTAATGAGATGGTTTAGCCCAAGAAGCACGAGTAGTCATGAATGCAAATAATATTTATACGACTGCCAGAATTAGCCCCCTGAATTGTGAAAATACAATATTTGTACTTTTAATCGACCTTCCCCTCTAATTCGTTTACGAATTTGTATACTCTATAAAATAGTTCGTTACTAATAAAAAAAAAAATCTGCGCAAATGAGTTTTATACGTTTATAAATCGCACTAGCAACTATGTCAAGGATCAGTTGATAATTCAGCCTAGATTCCATGTAGGACTCATCTAAGAAAATATTACTTATTATTAACTCACATATTATTAACAATTGTTACAATCGGGTTCAAGTTTAAGGTGAATATAATAAATTTAAAATAAGAAAATAACTGATTGTGGGGGTCCATATAAAATTTACTATAAAATGTACTTTTTTGATATAATGCCGTAAAATAAAAACATGTTTTAAAGGAAATTATAAAATTAAAAGTTCACAAATTAGAATTCTAGTTACAATTTACATGTAAACTTATGATCTCCTACAAATGCGTGTCAAAATTTATAAATTTTAAACACTTAAAATTAAAATAGTTTAATATTTTTTAAATGCCCATTTGTCACCTTTAAATTTTAAAATGGATGTCAACAAATAATTTTTCTATGTTTACAATCTATGAAATTATTAGCACATATTTTCCGTTAATGCAATCAATGTTAATATAAAAATTTGCTGTATTTCCCTACAAGTAAGATTATCGGATAAAGTGCCGTTGAGCTTTGAAGATCTGCTGATATAATTTCTTGTATTTCACTAATTTATTTAATGAATTTTATTAGTAAGTAAACACAAATGTCATTTATGTGACATAATAATACAAAAAAAAAAGATATCTAAACAATTTAAAAGCTAATATTTAACATAAAATAAAAAAGAAAACCTAATGAAAAGAAAAATGTAACAAAAAAAAAAAAAAAAGAATACAGGTATCAATAAATTAGAAAGAAAATATTAAAAAAAAACCTAAAGTGTAACAACAATAAGAGAATTAAAAAATTCTATACACTGACAAGCATTATACTCGTGCATGTAATACAAAAAATACAATAACAATTGTATTGCAAAGTATTAAACAATATATTAGTACAGAAACGTATTCGTATTAAACAAATACATACATATTTACATACATACATATATTTATTAAAATGTCTTTATTTAATAAATACATAGTTAACTATTACATGCACATACATACATACATACAAATACATACATGTATAATGTTTGTGTTTGTGATATGAGTATTTCTTTTAGTTAATAAATCTAGTAATGTGAAGGATCAAATATGAACAAAAAAAAAAAAAAACAAACAAAATTATATTAATTATATTAACTTTAAAATAAAACAAAAATACTGAATAATTTAAATAAAATAATGATAAAAAACAATTATTTATTAGTTATAGTTAAATCTATCTGATAAAAAAAAAGAAGACAAAATAAATCAAAGGCGAAAGTATTTAGTGATGGTTTTTAAAGCAAATATTTCGCTTTTGATAGAAAATTCAAAACAATCATTTTGAAAAACAAAACAAAAGTTTAGAAGTAAATTAAGAAAATATTTAATTATAAATGACATGTTATGTATTTAAAATATTTAGCTAAATTTTAATTTTTTCTAGTTTAAGAAACAAATATTTACTGCATAAAATGTGAAAAGATACAAATATAAGTATAATAAACCCATAAACTAAAGAATTTCAACAAAAATAAAAAAAAATTACAATTAATACAAAACAAATAAAGAAAAAATAATTTTTTAAACAAAATTATTTTCTAAAGGCCAAATTTTTTCTTGTGTTTTTTTTATAAAAAATGAATACTACTGCTAAATAGAAACTGAAAACCATTTACTGGGCCAATACATATGTATGTACACAAACAAAAGTAGAACATAAAAAAAACTATAAAACAATTGTAGCAAAAAAGGGATAATGTAATTTTTTAAATAAAATTTATTATAATTATTAATATTTATTATTATTGTATTTATGTAAAATTAAATTTAAACAAAACATGTGCATTGTATTTAAAATATATTTAAACAGGAGGAAAAACCAACAAAACAAATCTAAAATATTCTTTAGAATTAACTTTCCATAACACATATTTACTTAGAAGTGAAAACAAGATAAATAAACAACATCAATAACAAAAACCAAGACGACGATAAAGATGAAAACTAAACAAATTATTAAACAAAAACAAATAAAATAAAACAAAAAGAATATAAACTTGTACATTGCAAATGGAAAAATACGTGTAAAAAAGCAATTGTAAATGGTGCCTTAATTACGGAGTTACTTTCCAACCAAATTCCAACATCTTAACAAAACGATTTGTTGAACTTTCCAAAAGAACAAACAAAATAGAAACATTTTCCTTTAGACTTCATTTCAATTCCAGCCTTTAAAATCCATCAACACAATCTGGCTCTAAGTCTTAATCTAACTCTTTGTCTCTTTAGCTGTTTCCAAATTCACAGCCGTTTTCTAACTTTTACAATTAATAACCAAGTTTTCAGTCGGAAAACCTTGTTCGTCACAATTTCTTACTTTCGACCAAAAATCACACAGCATTTTTCCAATTTCCAATTATCCCTTTTTAATACATACTACAAATGTTGGACATTTTTGTAGCGTTTTTAATTTAATTTGCAAAGAAAGTATTCCGCAATAGCCACAATTTATCCCAAGAAAACAAAATAATGAAAAACCAAAAAGTAAATAAATTAAAGCATGATACCTAACAAGGTTCAATTCATTTAAATTATTCTCAGTCAAATAATAATGAAGAAATAAATTTAATAAAAGTAGTTGCACCTAAAACATAAAAGTAGAAACAAATACTACACACACACACACATACAACAAAATACAATTTTAAAATATATGTACGTGTACTATTTATTATGCTTATATGTACATATTTTTTATATGTATGTATTAGGTTCAACATGATTTGTTTAAGTTTTTGTTTTTGTGATTTTAATAATATGTTAAATGAAACATACTCAAGGCTAATAAGTCAGTGCAACAGTTTTTAAACGATCTAGTGCAGGTTGTATATATGCCTGGAATATCAATCGTAATTTAGAAATATAATCATACCTTGAGTGTATTGTTTTTACTCCATTTACCCCTAAAACTATACTATGACAAATTAGAAACTGAGTTTTTGATGCAGTTTTTTATATTAATGTTTGTTTGCTATTTTGTTATGTCAAAAAAGTAATTTTTCGTTTAGCACTTTTTCGAATTATTTTTCTTCGTAAACTCATTTCATCTATAAAATTGCATTTTTACGAAAACTGGTGTAATAGAGGCGTTAGTAAATTATTCAATTTCCGAACTACATCTTATTTTCAATGATATAATTGAGATAATTGCAATGGGTTTGTTTCACATCAATTAAACCAAAATTATTTTATTAGTTTTTATTTACTATGAGATTAGCCACAGTACAACTCCGATAAAAAAATTATAGTAATTTTATTTGAAAAATACCAGAAATGCGCATCTGAACAAGTTAAAATTAAAAAAAAAAATGTTTTTTTTTCTTCTAACGCATACTTTAGGAATTTGTTAGTGCAAAAATGGTTACAATTTAAACAATAAAGTTGTGTAACCTGTTTTGCTATGGGAAATAACTCAAAAATGTTTTCGAAAAGCAACTTTTTGTTTATTCTCTTGGAGCCAAAATGACCGAATAATAAGTTCCAAAATATGTTTTTCTAATAATAATCTAAAAACAAAGGAATTTTTGTTTTGACGATATTTAATCGCTGGTAGGTAACTGAAGATCTTGTTACAAATTATATTCGGATTTTGATCATTTTCAGCACAACAATAAATATGCTTCGTTTATGTGGTATTATTACAAAATTTCGTCTTACGGAACACTTTAATGTACCTATACATCTGTATATTAGGTATAACCAAATTTTGTTTAAATCAATACGTGGTAGGTACTAGTATAGTAATAACAGAAATCTTTTGCTATGAATGCATTTTTCAAACTATCGAACACATATTAAAGATACAAAATTTGCTTGCGAAAAAGTAAAGTTGTTTTTTATTCTTTGCAATGATTTTTTTAATATTTTAAAAAGTTTTAAACAAAATCTTTTAAGCTTGCAAGTGACAATTGACTATCTATATCCAAAAGATAAATACGGTGTAAGGCTTCTAGAATAACAGTAGTGAAGTTGTCCTACCAAACTGTTTCAGTAGTGCCCTTCAAAAATATTACAAAAATTATATTTAAGCACAATTTAACTCCTGATATTATTCTAAGTGCAGATAAAACTAGTCTTTATTAGAAAATGCTACCAGATTAGTAAGAATTTTGAATTGTGCTAATTAATCTAAAACAAAAAATATTAAAAAACCACCACATCTTGGAAGGGCAATAATAAATTATAATAAAACATTGTATGTAAATTATATGCATTCAAATAAATCATTTTTATAAATGAACTTTTTATTAATCTTTTATAATACCTCAAGTTAGTAAAATTTACATAAGATAACGAATTTATCGATTTAACGAATGGGCCTGACAATATCGTTATTTGTTTGTACTTATATATACTTCACTGACTGCAAAGAGGGGTATAAAAACAATTTCAAACATCAATGCAATCCCTAAAGTATACTATACATAACTATACTATATATACTGAGTATATGGAGAATTGTACTGTAAGCAAAACCAAAATTTATTTTTTTATAATTTGAAGACAATTTCAAGACTTAACATATAAACAAAAACACAAATTAAAGCTTATACTACAAACATACATACATACATATACATATACATAAATAAGGTATTTTAGATATTCTTATTTTAAAAATCCATAAAATTGAAACCATTTAAAGAAATTATACATAAATATAGGAAAAATAATATACAAAATTAGTATAAAAAGATGGTTAATGTAGAACGTTTGTTTAAAACTGGGTGATGTGTTTGTTGTTCATAAAATAAAGCAATTTATATGCGAATATATTTTCTAATACATATTATTCTCACATTTTGGCAATTAAAAAATTTGTTAATTTTATATAACAAGTAAGAAATGATGACACAGACAGTATTTAACTATATAAAGGTATAAGAACTCAATAAAATCTATTCTGTTTTTTACAAAATAAAACGTAAATTTTTAAAATTATTGAGTGATAAGTGTGGGGTCATACATTTTGAGCTATTGAATGAATATTAGTATTTTTCTCACTGTAACTTTCACTTTCATAATAAAATAATTCGTTTTATGTTTAAAATAAAAAAGTTTTTAATTATTTACAATTTATATCATTGAAATTCCACAGCTGATTGAAGAGTTATGAATGTTTGAGTTTAAGTTGCTTTAAAATATCAATATTCGCATGTAAATTGTCTTAACTTTTTTTTAGAATGACAAAAAAAAAACGAACGGAAACCACGAATTTCAGAGTTAATAGAACTGTTTTATTATAAAACTTTGTTGGCAACAAATAAAAATTTAATTTAAAAAAAAAAACTTCACAAAACAGAATAATATAAATTAATTTAAATGAAATGAAATTTTTTAATGACACGGTTTCTAATCTAATTAAAATAAAGCAAACAACAAACAATATACATATAGTATATGAAATTAATATTAAAAAAATTATTAAATAATAAATATTTATTTACAAGAAGAAATATATAATTAAAAATAATATAAAATACATTTAAAAACGTGGTTAATAAGACAATATTGTTTAAAAATTGGTATTAAAACTTATTAAGTATTTAAAAATAATGCATATTTGAAAATAATAAAAAAAAACATAATACATAATTAAAAAACAACATAAACAGCATCTTTTAGATGTATTTAGCAACAAAATAAATGTGAGGAACAACAAACTCTTACAAATGAAAAACAATCCACATTTAAAATGATACAAACAAATTTAATTAAATAAATAAATAAAAAAAAGTTTTAAAATAAAATAAATATTAAATTGCAAGGATTTCAAGACACTTATAAAAAAGAAACATATTTAAATTATAAACTTAGAACACATTTATTACAAAAAACAAAAATATTTATTAATTAAAGAAAAACATGAAAAAGAAAAAACTGAACAATCGGGATCAACTTGTATTATATATTATAAATATATATATATATATATAATTAATTTAAAAATCACTTATGTAAGTATAAAAAACAAAATTATGATGTTAAACAAAAAAAGAACAACTAAATTTATTAATAAATCAATTCCAAGTAATTGTCAAATTTTATTGTATTTATATATGAGAATCACAATTATGTATTTTACTGTGCCAAAACAAAACAAAACAATATAAAAATAAATAATAATAAAAATATACAAAAATAAAACGTTTTTGTTTCACATTCACAAACACTTTAAAATTCATCAATTTTAATGGCAAATTTACACTTTTTATAATTAATTACTTTAAATGTTTTTTACATTTAACAATTTAATGTTTTACACATAGATTCTAAATGTAAAGTAGAGTATCGTAGTTGTTTTTCAAATTATGTATTTTATTTCTGCACGCCACTCACAAAAAAAGAGCATATGATTAGAAAAATTCAAAAATTATTTATTTAATTAACAGTTAATACACCTTGTGAACAGGGTTTGATAAATTATGATCAATTTCAATAAAGTTATTCTCTAAATTCTCTTTCAAAATTTAAAGTATGTATTCTGTTGGGTCATGCTACAATCGAATATATGCTTTAGAACCGGGTTTCGATCAGTATTCGTGGATACTTTGAGCAAATATTGTAAGAGAAGAATGTGTATGAAATCGTAATACAACACCTAGGACGTCTAAGTTATTGGAAAAGGTCTAAGAAATGTAATTGATATTTGAAACCCACCCAGAAATATTATTCCCCAAAGCAACAGTAGTCTCCTTCAACAAAAATCACCCATGTAAAAACTTGATGTAAGACACATCAAACATGATGTGAAAGGATAAGGTCGAATATTATAGGTATGTTCTAAATGTGGTCTTTCTTATAATTTCGGTTACTAATTTTCAAACTGGTTGTTATAACGTTTCCCACTTGATCTGAGCTTCGAATATAAATAAAATATGTATAAAATATAAAAATGTCTATAAACGAACGTACATATGTATGTATGCATGCATGTATTAAACAAAAATACAATCGTTTATTTTATACTCAATAAAATATTCGACAATTGGTAAAATATTCAATGCATATCGGACTGTGTTTGAAAACATAATTTCTAAATTTCTCCGGTTATTTAGAAAAATAACTTTACACAATCATTTTTCTTAAACTGTTATACAAATATTATTGGTGATATTAAAAATGCTATGAGCGGAACTATAAAATCGAGTAATTTACTGTCACAGTATGTACGAAAGATCAACTGTAGGAGCTCATTCTCTTGTTGATAGTCGGTCTTTTGATTTCCTTAGAAACTTAAAAAAAAAACAATTATGAAGATTATTAAAGCTTTTACGTTGGAAGGATACAAAATAAAAAAATATATTTTGCAATTTTTCGTAACTACATACATATATATTTTTTGAAATCCAAAAAAATAAAAATTGTGAAATTCAATTAAATCTATTAATATTTGTTCTTGTTACGAGCTGTATACAGTTTTGCACCCCAGTGTCCATGTTCTGTAACTGCCGCATCGAAAAACTTTTCGAATGAAATGTGTGAAATGTAACAAAAATGTCATAAACAGCTGTTTTTCTCACAAAACTGTGACTGTGACGTTTTGTTTTTGGCGAGTAATCGCTGTCACGTAAGGAAATTACTCGTCAGTTTACAGAAAAAGTGTGTCTTGAAAATATATATGAGAAAGGTTATCGCTTTGAACTGACAAATATACTCACAAATAAAAATTCGTAAAGGTTCAAATCGCAATGAATAATAAACACATACTATGAGCGTCAAAACTGAGTCAACATCAGCAATAATTTTATATATTCTGTTATTACAATATTAATATCAGTATTAGAACAAATCTTGCAGTTATAATTAAAATACTTTTTCAACTTTTGGAAAACAGTTCTATTTAGTATTTTCGGCGGCGAAAAACACAGGAAAATTTGGTGAAAAAAGAACGAGGAGTTAACAGAACAAAACATACAAAGCACAGTTAATCATGGCGGCGGGTCGGTAATGGTTTGGGGGTGTTTTACGGCGCCTGGTGTTTGGGGAGCTTGACTTTATTGAAACGACAGTGAATGCACAAGACTATGTACGCATTTTAGCAAAGAATGTTCCACCAAGCGTCGCTAAATTGGGTTTGCCTGGGCATTGGATCTTTCAACAAGACAATGATCCCAAGCATACATCCCCTCTGGCGAAAGAATGGCTCATATACAGAACACCCAGTCAACTTATTCATCCACCACAGTCCCCAGATCTCAATCCAATTGAGAATATATGGGATAATTTATACCGCAAGATACGTACCAGAAACATTACTAGTAAAGCTACCCTGAAAGAAGCGTTGACAGAAGAATGGGCAAAAATTCCAACCGAATATACCAGAAATCTGATAGATTCTATGCCAAATAGAATAAAGTGCGTAAAAAAGGCCAAGGGTGGACAAAGAAAATATTAATTTTTTAGTAGCAAACGATTTTCTTCGTTTCGTTGTAGTAAATATACTGGTGTATACTGACTTTTGAGGTGATATTTGCCGACATTTTTTGTATAAAGTACAAAAACATGTATTGTTGTTAAACTTAAATTATGTTTTATATTTAAATGTTTTAAAAAATTAATAAATTTTTATGTTTTTGTAAAGAAAATTCATATACATGATGTTTTATTTTTATTATATGTAGAAAACATAACCCTTCAATGGTGTTTACTCAGTTTTGACGCTCATAGTACATTCTATACATTATACTTTAAGGTACCACTTCATAGTTTTCGACATCAGTTCCAGACACATATTTTGCTCACTTTTCGAAAAACGGTGGAATATTTTGTTTCACATATTTTCGACACGAGAAGATGTGGTTTTGAGAAAGCTTAGAAATTAAGAAAAAACATATATCATTCCATTTTTTCTGATCGGGTTTTATTAGTGTCTTAATATTTCAAATGAAGGAAGAATCAAATTTTTATATACACATATATACATACATTTGTATACATATCTATATATGTACAACATAACTTTAGAAATATGGGCATGAGTAACTGACGGCAGATAGCTTTTAAATAATTAGTAAATTATAATTAAAAATAGTTTAATACGTACATATTAGCTATCAAGTCATCTCTGAAGTTTATCAAACCCTTGTAAAATTGACCTTAGAAAATGAGCACATATGTATAACAATTTTAATGGGATCAACACATTGGAAAATCGAATTTTTTTTTGGTTAAAATCGTATTAGAGATTAAATTAATGAATTAAAATTGCTACATAATAATATTAAATAATAACAAAAAAAAAAAAAGAATTTATAACAATTTCTACAAACAATTTCTAAAAAGCTTACATTTTTATTTAATGGTTAATTTATATTTAAGGATAGAATTTAAAATAAAAAGTGTATCTGCAATGAGCTTAAAATAAAATAAACATAATAAACACTTACACATATTTATAAATTACATATACATATATTTATTACAACAATTAATTATTAACAATAAAAAGCAAAGAATATAATATAAAAAAATGATTGTGTTATTTTTTTAAGAGACTGGTTTATCATGTATTTTAAATGAAATTTATTATTTAGTTTTTCATACAAATACACAGACATGACATACAACACACATAAACATAACATATACATACATACATACATACATACATACATACATACATAATTTTAAAATAGAAAACATACATTTATTAAAAAGAAAAAAAAAATAAATAAATAATTTATTACTAGTACACAAATGATCACATGCTACTTAAGTATGTAATTGATTAATTCATTTATTTAATTATTTATTTATTGGTGAGAATATACCCAAACATTTATTCATTAATTGAATTATTAATTTATAGTGCCAAAAACAATGGTTTAACTAAAAAAACAACAAGCAAAAAATAACATAACAATTTTATATTATAAGAATTTATTACTAATAAATGATAAAGATTAAACAATAAAAGTAATAATAAATAATAAAGATAAATACATACAACTAAAAGCAATATTTGTATTTTAACAATTTTTGGAGAAATTTTACAAGATACGAGTACATGCATACTGACATAATTATATATTTTATTTTGTTAAAACAATAATTTTAAGTAGACAACAATTAATATAAAAAATAATTTTGTTAATAATTTTACAATTCAAAAAAGGTTAAGAAAATTTATTAAATTCTGTTAAACAATTTGAGACTGAGTTTTTTTCAAAAATTTTGTTTGCTAATTATTCAGTTAATTGTTTTTTTCACATAATATTTTCCAACAAATTATTACAAATATATAATGTTTATTATTAATAAATTAATTATTATAATTAAGTAATTAAAACATACATACATACACACTTATATCCCAAAACTAAAACCAAAACCCAACAAAAAAAAATAGTTTGAAAATCTAAGAAAATACTTGTATTCACCACCACACTCAGAAAAAACCCAACAAACACACATACACACTTTAGTAGCAAAAAGAAAAGAAATAAAATTAATTAATTAACTAAAAAAAAATACATAATAATAATAATAACAAAAATGTAGTCAAATCATAAAGAAATTAAAAAAAAATCAAATGATTATTCTATGTAGCATGACAATATAATAATAACAGTATAATTATATATATTTTAATATATTATTTATAAACCATTCCGATTATTTAAATTGCCTTTTTACGTTATTTTACATAAATATTCATTTAAGTGATGAAAAAGTAGCAACAACTGCAAAAATACATACATACATATTATTCAATCAATACAAATACAAATGATATGTGTGTTTAGTATATGATTGTGTTTTAATGAATAATATACATACATACATATACAGACACACGTGCAAACATACATATTTATTATAAAATAATATCAAATTAACAAACAAATACAATTAACAATTTTTTCATATACATTCACATACCCATACAAACAAACAATTTACAAAAAATACATAAATGGTACTCAATTATGCAAATAAAAATAACTTTTAAAACAAACAAAAAAAAAAAACACACATCAACAACAACATCAAACCAAAAGAAAGAAAAAAACAAGTAAATAAAACAAAAATTATATAATTATTAATTATAGGAATTTTATGTAACGTTCAATTTGTTGGATTCAAAATAAAAAGAAAATTTGTGGTTTTATTATAACATAAAAAATAACAACTGAGTTTTATTCACTGAACTATGTACTCGTACGAGTAAATAGTCCCAAGCCACTGAACTGTACTCTGGATTACACAGCGGACAAAAGGATCATTCAGTAATATCATGGCATTACTGGGTCCTTTGCTTTAGCTCAACAAGTTCTCCTCGTTATCTAAATTAAATGCAAATTCCGCCGTAAGTCTCAAAGAATCAAGCAAACTGAAACATCTTTCAAAATTGTTTATATCGAGATAAAACTTAACACAAAAAATATTTATATGCACAGAAAGAAGTCACTAAATGTCACTAAATTTATGGATGATATTTTTACTGGGTGTAACGTATTATATGGTCGAGCTTGACCGACTATACTATCTTATTTGTCTTTTTATTTCAATTGTATTATTACTTTAATGTTTATTTTGTATATTATATATTTTTTATATATTTTTTACTTGTATTTCTTTATAAGTTATTGTTATAAAATTTTATAATTATAACTGAAACTTCATAATATTATAATTAGTATATGATTATTGAAACATTTGTTTGTGTTACTTTTCGTTAACTTTATATACATATTATTCTTTTTTTGAAAAAAGTTTAAAAAATACTATTTTTATTTCTTATTATTGTTTATTTGACCTTTTTATACCATTCACCTTCATGAGAAGGATATATATAAGTTTGTCATTCTGTGTGAAATTTCCATAATATAATTTTCCGACCCTATAAAGTATATATATTCTGGATCCTTATAGATAGCGGACACGATTAAGCCATGTCCGTCTGTCTGTCTGGATGTTGAAATCAATTTTCTGAAGTACCCAGATATCTTCGGGATCCAAATCTTCAATAATTTTGCTATTTAAAATCAGAAAAATCGGTTTAAGCCAACCAGAGTTATGGACCAATATGTGAGACAACCTCCATTAAAATTTGATTTGAAATATATTAAAGATAATACCATGAAATTTTGTATGTGTTGTTTGTATGATAAAAGAAGAAAGTGTGCGGAAAATAGTAAGAATCGGTCCATGATTTCTCATAGCCCCCATACAAATATATATATTCCCGAAATATGGCTTAATGATAAATAAATGCCTATAAAATTGGAATATCAAGACAAAATTCAGCAAAAATAAGTTTTATACAAAAAGAAATCGCAAAACGAAATCTTTTTTTACTTCGGTCCATGTTTGACCATAGACCCCATATAAAGTCCACTTACAAAATTCACTTAAATACATATAAAACAGATATAAATAATGTTAAACGGCTAAAATTTGACATAAATAATCTTTATAGGCAAATAAATTGTTGTGCTAAATTTTATGGTGGTCGGCCCAGAAGCGGTCATAGCTCCCATACAAGGACCACATCTGAAAAAGACATTTTTCCCTCTATATATTGTATAAATATCGGTACCGACTCAAAACTTTGCACAGATCATTTACATATATACAAAAATCATTCCACAACATTTTGTGAATTTCAGTTCATTTTTATCATTATCCCTCATATAAAGCCCTCTTCCAAAAATCACTTTAATACTCATAAGTCTCTTATAAATAAGGGTACCAATCCAAAATTTTACACGGATCATTTACATACATGCCTAAATCAAACTGCTGGATTTTGAGAATATCAGTCCATATTTGACAATATCCCCCACATAAGGTCTCGAAATCCACGTTAATACTAATATATATCTTATATATACCGTTATTATGTTCAAATTCGACGTGAAGTATCCTCATATGCATTAAAATAACTGTTCCAAAATTTAAGAAGATCGGCCCATAATTTGTCATAGCTGCCATATAAAAACCATTTCCAAAAAACAAATAAATTCGGGTCAAAAAATATTATTAAGTATTCCCCAGACCATATACGTATTTCGCACCACTTCAATAAGAAATATAGAAAAAAATTAACAAATTTTCAAATTCATATCAATTAAATTTATATGAATTGGGCCAAAATTATCCCAAACTTATGAAAATCGTTAAAAACACTGTGAATTTGCCTTTAATGTTATGCTTTCATCCTAATATTATTCAGAACGTATTTCTAATACAATTCATAGAACAATCCTACAGGCGGGGACGGTCAAAATTCACAATTTTATTGTTTGGACACTCTAGTGTGCATTGTTTGAATGTTGTCTACCCAGATTAATTAAAAGTTTAAAATGCAAGATAAGTTCAGATAAGAAGATATCTGAAATTTTCCCAATATAAAATCTGAATTAAAAAAATTCACCCGATAATTTATTCGTTCTGAATCAACTCCGTTGTAAAAACTTTTGTGTTTTTGGAAAAATACAAAATTAAGCTATATATAAAAAAAGTTAAAATCTAGCTTATTTGAAAAACTATTCTATCTCAACGAATTATACAATTATTTTACAAATTTTACTTAGTCAAATAAAACAACAGACTTTATTGACTTTTGACCGATTGAAACTACGAGAGTATAAATTACCTACGTTGGATAACCATAAACAGCGTTGCCATTTTGACGCTTTTCGGGTATTTTTGCTTTCCAAATACCCGAAATTTTATTAAATACCCGTTTTTAAAAAGCGGGTATTTATAGCGCTTTTTACAATTTCTCATAGTGCTTTTTAGTGCCTTTTAAGCAATCAAAATTGTTGGTACTGAGTATTATTTAAACACAGCTAATACTTTTTCAACCAACTGCTTATTATTTACATATCTGTTTTACAAAAACTTTTATTGTTAATTTGTTAAACAGTAATTTTACTTTTATTCGCGCGCGTACATTTGTCGTTCAAATCTGTAATCAGTTTGTCTCTATCAGCTCTAGTTTCCATGATATAGCTTTTTTATACCCTCCACTTATGGCCTCCAAATATGACCGTCTGTCAGTTTTTTGAAAAATTTTTTTTCCATCAAAATTTCTTATTTACAGTTATGGTAGTTGCCAAAAAAAATATTTTTTCCGGAAAAACAATTTTTTACCCAAAATTTTTTTAATTCAAATATTTTTTTCGTTTGAAAAGTATATTTTACCTTCCAGTCAACTTATAGGTATCAAACCGGTTCGCTTAAGATGTGCTTTTTTGACGAATTCGGTTAATTTAACTTATTAACTCATTTAGTGGAGGGTATATAAAATTCGGTACAAGCAGTTTCCGAAAATATTATTTTTTGTGTAATTGCTAGCTGATTAACGGGAATTTTATTTGTACAATATTATTGAGAACGTTATTTTTTCTTGTTGCACTCCAATTGCATATCGGAAGTTAGTTGCTAGTTGCATGTGATTGTCACAAAAATTGGTAGTACACGACATGTTGCCAATGCAGCTTCATGGTGACGTCAAAGTTACGTCAGAGCCACATGTGAATGTGGCTTTTTACATGCCATGTACTGCCGGCTTAAGAAGTGCTTTATTACTTTGAAGTTGATCTTGGTGACCAAGATAAACTGTAAATAAGAAATTTTGATGAAAAATTTTTTTTGAAAAAAAAACTGAAAGACGGACAGACGGTCATAAAATCAGTTGATAAATTTAAAGAAGCAAATTGAGTGTTGGCCTGTGTAATGATGCATCGAAAAATAAATTTATCTCACATCTTAACCATTTAGATTTTATTTTCAAGAAAATGTGATAACTCTAGTTTTTTGCTCTGTGAAGAATTAATTTTTTTAAATTCGATCTTTTTGACTTTTTTAACTTGTTCTTATCTAAGCCTAATTAATTAATCCAATTTTAATATTTTCCATCAGTAATGTTGCAATCTTAGATCAGTCAGTATTAAACGACGTAATTTTGTTATCACATGTTTCTATGACTAAAGTAAAAGGTATTTACATATGTACGAGTTTGTCACAAATATGTATGTACACATGTACATATTTATATATTCACACCAATTTTTGTTTATTTGTTTTATGAATTGGATTTCTCTATTAATGATTTTTTTTTTTAATATTTTGACGATAAGATTTAAGGCAAATAACACCACGTTTCCCACGTTATCATCTACCAAAATCGTACATTTGCACTTGCTTTGTGCACTTTATACATTTCACACTATTTATTTCTGATTAGAAATTTTATATAATTTAAAAATTATTATTATTATTATTAACTTTATTTATTTTGTAAATAATTTTATTCTATATTCTTCGACCTTTTTAATGATATTTATTAAATAATTTTTAAGCTTGAGGTCACTTTTTTGTTTTTTATAAAAGATTTTTTAATTCTTATATATAATTCACTCAATATTTCGATTTCCTTTGGAAATCTTCTTCAGGAGTTAATTTAATATTATAAAAATTTTCTATGTGTAAAAATTTTTTGAAAAACACGCACTTCCCGAAAGTAAAGAACATTTTCCAATGTTAAAAATTATATCTGAAGGAGAAGATTTTATCGAAACTATAGAGAATAAAGAAGAAAGAGAAATTGCAAGGTCAAATTTTACAACGGTAATTGATAGTCATTTAAACAAAGTTTCATTAAATAATAGAGATAGATTCACAATAAATAAAGTAAAAAATTGCCAAACATTTCTAAAAAAGAATAGAGATATAATGATTTTAAGAGCAGACAAAGGTAACACAACAGTATCAATCAATAAAATAGATTACACATCTAGAATTGAAAACATTTTAAACGACAATGAAACTTTTCAAGTTTTAAAAAAAGACCCAACAAACAGATTTCAAAAAATTAACAATAATTTAATAGATGAACTTTTTAAATTAAATATAATAACACCAATAGAGAAAAATAAACTTAAAACTTCCATAGCTATAGCTCCCAGGTTATATGGATTACCTAAAATACACAAAGAAAATTTTCCTTTAAGACCAATTTGTTCATCAATAAATTCACCGTCACATAATCTATGTAAATATATTGTTAAAATCCTTAAAAATTTAACAGAAAATTCAAAATATAATGTTAATAATTCAATACAATTTAAAGATAAATTAAAAAATATTTCTATCAAAAATAATGAAAAATTAATATCACTTGATGTTGTTTCATTATTCCCAAGTATTCCAGTTGACCTAGCAATAAAAATTATAGAAGAAAATTGGAACAAAATTTCCGAATTTACTGATATTAATAAAAATTTATTCTTACGAATCATAAAATTCTGTATAGTTGACAATAGGTATTTCCAATATGATGGCAAAATATATAAACTAGAAAAGGGACTTCCAATGGGTTCACCAGCATCTCCAATAATAGCATATATTGTAATGGAAAAATTATTAGATACATGTATTGAAAAATTATCAATAAAACCAAAAATACTAACAAAATATGTAGACGACTTATTTTGTATAATTGAAGATAATAAAATTGATAATTTATTATCAACATTCAACTCATTTGATCAGAATATAAAATTTACTATTGAAAAAGAATTAAATTCTTCAATTTCATATTTAGACACATTAGTTAAAAGAAGGGGAAACAACTTAGTATTTGATTGGTATAAAAAACCAACTTCATCAGGAAGAATTTTAAATTATTTCTCAAAACACCCAAAAAGAATTATTATAAACACTGCTAAAAATCTTATAGATAGAATATTAACAATTAGTGACATTAGATTTCATAAGAAAAATAAAGAAATAATTAGAAATATATTAATAGATAATAGTTTTCCTAATGAACTCATTTGCAGATTAATAAAACAATTTAATACAAAGAAATCCTATATTAATAATGGAATTTCAGAACCAAAAATTTATAAGTCAATATCATATATACCTGGATTTTCAGAAAGAATAGAACATTTAAACATATATAACAAAACAACATACAAAATGGCACATAAGGTAAATAATAATGTAGGAAGATTATTTACAAAAACTAAAGATAGATTAGAAAAGACAGATATGTCAAATTTAGTATATAAAATTCCTTGTGGTGGTAATAGTAACGGGCAATGTAACAAAATATATATAGGAACAACAGGGACAAAACTTAAAACTAGATTAGCAGGACATAGACATAACCAGAAATATAGAAATTATAATTCAACACAAAAAACAGCTTTATCAACCCATTGTAGAGATTTTAACCACTACCCAGATTTTGATAACACATCTATATTGAACACAGAAAATCATACAAAACGAAGATACATGTTAGAAATGTTACATATAAATAATGTACCATCAGAAAGAAGGATAAATTTTAAGAAAGACACAGAAAACTTAGCTCAAAATTACAGACACCTATTGAACAAAAATATAAATATTAACAACAGGAGAAATTAACACAATTTATGTATTTAAAAAATGTTATAATTCCAAAATGTTATTATTTAAAATGTTACTATATTTCTGTTATAATTTTTTTACTGTTCAATGTTATTATCGAAAATTTAAAATTATTTTTCTGTAAAACATGTTTTCAATTTTGTCAACCCCTTTCAAACTTATATCAAAAAATTTTTACACGTAGAAAATTTTTATAATATTAAATTAACTCCTGAAGAAGATTTCCAAAGGAAATCGAAATATTGAGTGAATTATATATAAGAATTAAAAAATCTTTTATTATATGAGAATTATTCCTCTTGCGAGTATTAATAAACAAAATTCAAAAAAATTTAATCGAAGTTGCCTTCAAGTTAAATATACAATTTTATTTGAAAATAAATTGTATACACTACATTTATTTTTGAATATTTCTGTTATATGTTTCACATAGCTTTCCGTTGGAAAGCATAAATGTAAAATCATACAAAAATATATTCAAAGAGACACTAGCAAAATGTAATGCATTTTCTGGCCTGCTAAAGCCGTCATCAGCATTCTTTGTGTCTAATAGTGCTTTATTTTCAAACTATGTATATTCAACTTTTTTTATAAATTATATGAGAATTATTCCTCTTGCGAGTATTAATAAACAAAATTCAAAAAAATTTAATCGAAGTTGAATATATTCAAAAATAAATGTAGTGTATACAAAAATAAATGTAGTGTATACAATTTATTTTCAAATAAAATTGTACATTTAACTTGAAGGCAACTTCGATTAAATTTTTTTGAATTTTGTTTATTAATACTCGCAAGAGGAATAATTCTCATATAATTTATAAAAAAAAGTTGAATATACATAGTTTGAAAATAAAGCACTATTAGACACAAAGAATGCTGATGACGGCTTTAGCAGGCCAGAAAATGCATTACATTTTGCTAGTGTCTCTTTGAATATATTTTTGTATGATTTTACATTTATGCTTTCCAACGGAAAGCTATGTGAAACATATAACAGAAATATTCAAAAATAAATGTAGTGTATACAATTTATTTTCAAATAAAATTGTATATTTAACTTGAAGGCAACTTCGATTAAATTTTTTTGAAAAATCTTTTATAAAAAACAAAAAAGTGACCTCAAGCTTAAAAATTATTTAATAAAAATTTATTTATTTTGTTAATACGAACTTAAATTTAGATGACAAGTTAATAATCCATGGATTTTTTCTATGCATAGATGATAATTGGATAATCAATTGCTACTTATTTCGCAACAAAATTTTCCTATTAATTAAATTATTCCCATAATTGTAGATTTGCAAATATATTTCCATAGATACTCAACATTTTAAAGATAAAGGTTTTTCTGCAGATATTTAAAAAATACATATGTATGAATGTATGTATATAATTATATATTTTTTACATATAGTTCCCTTGGGGGAAATGTGAAAAAAAATCAAAAAACCTCTAAAACCCTTTTTATCCTTTGATCCAGCTCACCAAATATTGACCCCAGGACAAAAAAATTGAGAAACGTAGTCTTAAAATGAATCAAATTTTTTAGTCGGGAACATCCGCAATTTTATTTTGGGGCCACCGTAATGTATGTCAATGATATGTGTAAAATTTTGGATCGCTACCGTTATTTATAAGAGATTTATAAGTATTAAAGTGATTTTCGGAAGAGGGCTTTATATGAGGGATAATGATAAAAATGAACTGAAATTCACAAAATTTTGTGGGATGATTTTTGTTTATACATATGTAGATGATATATACAAAGTTTTGAGTCGGTACAGATATTTATAAGATATATGTATATAGAGATAAATGGCTTTTTCGGATGTGGTCTTTATATGGAAGCTATGACCAATTATGGACCGACCACCATACAATTTAGTAGAACAATTTATTTACCTACAGGGATTATTTATGTCAAAGTTTAACCTTTAAGTATTATTTATACGTATTTAAGTGAATTTTGAAAGTGGACTTTATATAGGGTCTATAGTCAAACTTGGACCGAACTAAAAAAATTCGTTTTGCTTTGACACACTTCCAAACTTGTTCACATCCTGATAATCAAAGCTCACCTTGGTGTCAGCACTATCTAAACTGCCAGCAGACACTCCGTTTGATGTCATTCCAGCGCGTGACCAGTTATTTTTTCCGGTATCAAGTACTGGGATGACAGGAAATGGCTAAACTTTAGAACAACGTTAGTATCAAAATTTCGAATGAGAGATTTTAACTTGTTTGAATAATTCCATCACACATTTAAAATTATTCGAATTATTCGAATAATTTTAAACTTTTAAATAAAGTAACTTAAGTAGAATCGTCTAAAGCCATCTTTAATAATATCACTTATAGTTATATACATTTTAATAATTATGTTCTTTATCTAATTCAGCGTTATCATCATTTATGTTACCCGCATTAGCAATTACTTCAACATATGCAACATCTCATTTGCCACCATTTTAGTTTAGGTTATAAGAAGACACTGTTTTAAATAAGAACCAGTTAATATATGGAAACCAAAGTGGTCATTTCTGATTCCTTTTCTATTATTTATTGTGTTTTCCTCTATATTCTACCTATAGTTATTTCAGTTCGATGAATTAATTTGACATTTTTTCATTCCATAAGTAATTTGTTTGCTTTCAATACTTTCTTTTAAGTTATTAATAAGGGGCAAATTTAACGAAATATGTACATACAGCTGCGGTAAAAAAATAGCACTGAGTGCAGGATTCGACTGTGGATATGAATTTTTCTTCGATTTAGTTTCCTAGTTATTATCGTGACACACAATTGAAATATGTCAATCATTTATTCAACGTAAAAAAGATTTGTGTAACTTTTATTGACTTTTTATTAAAAAGATTTAAAATTTCAGGTGAAGTGGAGCTTGTATGACAAATTCTTTCACAAAAGCCGATAGTATAATTTTTAAATATTTATAACTGATCTGTGTAAAATTTCGGTTCGATATGGATGTTTATAAGGGTGTAGTCCTCATAAGGGAGCTACTTATTATGAGCCAATCATCATGCAATTCTGTACGTTGAATTGAATGTACATACAATATGTGAATTATTTGTATTGAATTACAACTTTTTTTTAAGAGGTGGACTTTATATGGAGCTACGGTCCAATAGGGATCGATCATCACGAAATTTGGGATGATGAATTTAAACTTGATAGTGAATTTTATAAAGGCTTTATGCGCATTGAAGTAAATTGATTATGAATATTTTCATATACATACATACATACTATATGTATGTATAAACTATTTATCTCGAATTTAATCTTGATGCTATTGCTTATATGAGATTTAAGCGCATTTATGTAAGTGATTTCCGTAAGTGGACTTTATTTGGGGGCTACGGTCAAATATGAACCAATCGGTTTAAAATTGAGTATGACGACTTTTATACATATATGTATGTATGTACTATTTGTGTTGAATTCCAACTTGATAGCGATGTTTATGCATTTTGTTTATTATCTGCATTTAAGTGATTTTCGGAAGAGGACTTTATATGCAAACAAAATATTGTTTTGAGATTTCACTTTGTATAAAACTTATTTTTTCAGAGTTTTGTAAGGATATGGCTTTTTTGTAGACATTTATGTACCATAATGCCACATTGCGTGGACCGATTCTAACCGTTTTCAACAGAACTTGTCCCTCTATAATAAAAAGAAAGTGTGCAAAATTTCATGATATTATCTGCATTATATTTGAAGAAAATAGTAAAAAATATCTGAAAAATATCGAGGTTGTCTAAAACTTTAGTCTATAATTCGGATCCTATTGGACAAATTTTGACAATTTTCAACAAAAGCCAACATTTCGACGAAACAAAGAATGTTTGAGAAAAATTTCTTTGTTATAAGTATTTTTTTTCGAAGCTATGTCATGCCTTAAACAGGCGGACAGATAGACGGACTTTGCTAGATCGTCTAAGAATTTTATAATTTCTACAACTAATAATTCGATGTGTTACAAACGGAATGGCAAACTCAATAAAATCCCATCTTTTTGGTGGTGGGTATAAAAAGAATACCCTAATGGTACTTCTACAAATAATTTTCGAATTTTCTACCATAACGGAGATTTTATGCTACCTTTCCCGAAAGAAGTTTCTTGTTAATAAATTAATATTTTTTATTTATTAATTTGATTAATATTAAATATAATGTAAAATTAATTATAAATAATATCACAATAGTTTTAAATGTCGTGCTGTAAAAGCGTAATCTGTACTAAGTAATATACGAGTATTGTTAATCAAATAAATACACAAACTAAAATAAAATATAATTTATACTCACACTTGTACAGTATCAGTTAGTTGATCGGACTAAATAATCAACAAGGTTTTTTTTCAGTAAAATCGATCAGTTGTTGTAGAGCGGCCGACGGGTAATGAACTCTCAGTTTAAATAAATAAATAAATATTAATCAGGCATCAATTAAAATACATATTTTTACGATACATGCCACAACATGCGAATTTTATTCTAGACCAACAAATATATGTATTTATATTATAAGTTAAAATCCAAAACCAATTAATAACCGGTTAAATAAAAGTACATAAAGACTGTAATATCAATATTCTACATGAACATGGAACCCACTATAAACAGCATTTCAGATACTGTAGATTTCAGTGCGTCGAACAATAAATCACCCGACGATCGTAGCAGTGATAAAGATGAATTTACTTTGGACTCTATCCTCATACGTATTGGACAATTTGGAAAATTTCAACTATTCATTTTTGTTCTCATTTGCATACCCATGATGTTTAATGCTATATTTTCAGTGACTTATGTTTTCACAGCCAGCACAGTGACTTATAGGTAAAAATAGTTTTTCTAAATTATCATACATTACAATGTCAAATCAGCTGAACAGAAAAACTTCTTATTAGATGTAACATTACAGAATGTGATACAGCCGACAGCCGCTACGATGAACAGTGGACAGTGTTTTCAATACCCAATAAAAGTAATAATTTGGATCAATGTAAACGCTATATAAACAGATTGCAACAGAACACTACAACCATAGCTCCCAAAATCTACGGCATTACTGATCGCGATAGCGTTTATGACGATGACAGTACTGTTTCTGGTGACACTTGCAAAGCTGATAATTTCGATCAAAACCAAATCGAAATATGTAGCAGCGATACTTTAATATTTCGCGATAATGAAGTCACAATTTCAAACGACGTGAGTATGAGATAATTATCAGCCAAAGTCTACACTTTGTCTGTCAAATTTATGTTGATTTTTATGCCCTACACCACCATAGTGGAGAGGGTATATTAGATTTCTGATGCTGTCTGTAACGCCCAAAAATATTACTCCAACACCTACTTTAAAGTATACCGATCGACTCAGATGATTAACGATGTCCGTCTGACTGGCTGTGCATGTGAACCTTGTGCAAAGAGTACAGGTCGCAATTTTAAAGATATTTCGATAAAACGTTTGGGATAAAACTGGTTGAAATCGATCCAATATTTCACCTAGCCCCCATACAAATGTCTTCCCGAAATAGGAGTTTATCGGTCATAAATGTTTGATTTAAGCACGTATCCCAACAAATTTCTTCAGCAATAAGTTGTACATGAAGCCTATCCGGTTCATAATTGACCATAGCTCCCATATAAGGCCCGCTGCCGAAAATCACTTTAAAGAGCATAACTCTCTTTTTTTTAAGAGAAGTAACACTCAGGCAATTAATATATTAATATATTAATTAATTAATTGTGTTACTTTCTTTGGATAGGGGATAGATAGGAGAAGAATAGGTGGTGAAAGGAGAGAAAGGCTTTTAATATGACAACACTCTAATTGCGCGTTATGTTTATTAGTAGTACAGTATCGCAGCGCATTGATCAAATCTTAATTTAAAGCCATTATTTTATTATTTTGCTTCAGTGGCGTTTCAATGCTATACCACCGAAGGAGGGCGCTGTGATAAAAATTAGTTATGATAGAATAGAAATCTAATAATTATCAGAAACTGATGTTGTTTTAAGTGGCAGCGGCTGGGAATCGAAGCCAGGCCACAAATACCAACTCATGTTTAATGATCAAAGGCTCTAATCAGTTAAGCTACAGCACCCTCATGTGAAGATATTATTAGTCATAGCTTACATCGCCCTCTATCCAAAATCACTTTAACAACCATAAATATCTCAATAATGTTAGTTCCAAATAAAATTGAACACAAATAAGTTTTATATATATAGAAATCATGACAATTAATTTTACAACGGTCGCTCCATAATTGGTCATAGCTCCCCTATAAGATCCCCTTCAAAAATCACTTTAACATCTATTAATATTTTATGAGTATTTATATCGAGATAAAATTTAACCCTACACTTCATATTGTATCACTGGTGATACACAATTTTATTATTGGAATTTATTATTTATTATTATGTTATACATTTCCCTACTGCATAGTGTAGCACTGGTGATACATATGAAAATTGCATAATATCTACTAAATTATTGTTTTAATTTTTTTTTAATATTTTTAATGTACTCAGACGGTAATTTCCCCTTAAAAACATTTTTTTCGATCAAATATAAAAAGTCATGCAGTGTAGGGTTAACACAAAGAATATTTATATACACACTAGCTAAAACCCGGTGTGCATCGCTACCCGTATCGTAGTGAAATAAAAAGTTTAGAGTTATTAAAATCTACAGTTTACCTTTTAAATTATATTCATATTAATTCATATTATTATATTATATCTTATTATGATTTAAAATATACAAACAAAGAAACACGCATTCACTTTTATATATAGATAAGGGTTTCAAATGTATACAAATTTTAACATTTACTTAATATTGTTGCTAGTCAGAGCATTGGTGTCCTAAATATTAATATTGATAGCTGATATAGCTTTCCCTATATATAATTTGTCATCATATCCATGGGAGGTGCCACGCCCACTATTGATAGTCCGCCCATTCTTGTCCTAAATATTAATATTGATGGTAGAATAACCGTACCATATATCTTATTGTATACCATATATTTGATTTTTTTTAGTTAACATCATATCAGAGGTGCCACGCCCCCTGTCGCTACTACTCCCATTTTTTCCGCAAATATTTAAACAAACAATGGAATTGTTCATGCAAAATTTAAGTACTATAGCTATTATAGTTTCCTAAGTATATGATTTTTAAAATTAACTTTGTATGGGAGGTACCATGCCCACTTAAAATTTCAGAAAAAAGTAGCCTATAGCTATACGGAAATATACTGTGAAAATTTCAAGCAAATCGGTTCAGCCGTTTAGCCGTCTATAGATCCCAAACTAATAATAATAAACATACATACATACAGATACACAATCACTTTTATATATATATAGTTAAGTCGTGCCACTACATTTTTGGATGATCGGTCCATAATAGGTCATAGTCCAATATAGATCCCATTTCTGAAAATCTGCTTTTAGGCTGGGTGTAGGGTATTATACTATATTTAATACATATATTTTTAATTAAATTTTTAAAATTTTTGTTTTAATTATCTTTATATTTTGTGGGATAAAACTGTTTTAATACAGAAATATTACGAAAAAATTAACTTGTAAAACTCACTCGTTATCGTTATCGTTTTCCATCACATACCTGAATATTTGACTATACATACTTTCTTACTTGTTATTTCTTATGATAGGCATCTTTAGTTTTGTTTCATTCGAATTTATTTATTCAAGTGCCATTAAAATTATAAAAATATTTTGATTACTGCAAAAACAACAAAGAAATTTATACAATGTGTTAATTAGTGACATTCGATTTGCTTAATTTGCTAAAATTTGATTATACTCGAGCAAGTATTGTAACTAAACTGATAAATTACTACCGGTAAAATTAAACTATGAACAAATTATTTATTATCAGTTACAGTAACATGTGAAAATGCATGATTGTTTAATAAAATTGTTTAAAGAGAACATATAGAATACATTCATGTTATGAATTTGTTATTTAATTGCAAGATTTATAACCGTTACAGTTTAAAACAGGCTACCGCTACCGTAACTCCAGCCTCGAAAAAAACTTAGAACAATGACATTTCTCCCAAATATTGTTTGTTTTACCGAAATATTTGGTCTTAAATATTATCCGATTTATAGACCAAAGTTTCAGATATTTCATCTATATTTTTCAGATATTTTTTGCTATTTTCTTCAAATGTAATGCAGATAATATCATGAAATTACACACTTTATTTTTATTTTAGTGGAACAAGTTCTGTTGAAAATGGTAAGAATCTGTTCATAATTTCTCATAGTCCCTATACAAATGTCTTCCAGGAAAATGGTTCTACGGTACATTGATGACTTTAGAAAAGCAGTATCGATACAAAATTTAGCAAATATTAGTTTGAAGTAAAGAAAATTCACAAAACAGTATTTTGTTTGAATCGGTTCATATTTGACCATGGCCACTATGTCCATAAATCTCCTATTAAGCATCACTATCAAGTTGAAATTCGACATAAATAATCCACATGTATATAAAAATCACCGCACCGAATTTTATCGGTACAGATTTTACCATAGCACAGCTGGCGAATATAACGCTTAGCACACATTCTGGGGATTAGGACTAATGACTCCGAAAGATCGTGTTTTGATATAATTTCGAAAATGGGATTAAATGTTATTTAGAGCGGAAAACATACTTTCTGGCCTTCTGACCCACAGAAGATACCGGATATTATTGATTTTGAAGTGATAAAAAATATCCCCAGCGTAATGATTCAAGTTGAATCTTTGTTAGAATTATCATCAGATCACTCACCCACAATTGTTACTATATCGAGAAAATATCGATTAGTTTCTTATCAATTTGAAAAATGCATAAAAAGACTTAAAGAGCTCTTGGAATATCGGAAAATTAAATCTCTAAATAAATGTTTAGAAAATCTGAACGCAAGTCAGCAATCCGATTACTCATTATGGCGAGCCACTAAAAGTCTTAGGAAACCTGTCTTATGTAAGCCTCCCTTGCAAAATTTAATTGGTGGTTGGCAAGCAATGACACTGAAAGGGGAATCTATTTGGTAGTCATTTGGTAATTATTTACACCAAACACATCAAATGTAACAACTGATTTGCCACCAGTCACACATTATTTAGAAACTGCTGTACCCCTCCATTTTGAGATTCGAGTGATCGAAAAGGCTATTGTTGATTTTATCTTTGACAAGATCAGTAACTAGATGCTTATGGAGCTACCCCGGGTAGCAATAAAAATAATACTTTTTATTTTTAACGCCATATTACGCCTTGAATTTTATCCACCAGAATGAAAGGTTTCCATGAAAGTTGCCATGATACCTGTTTACGCGCATAGTGTAAATGTCCCCTAATTATTGTTCATATGATACTAATTGTTTCGTTAAGTTAAAATTGTTGTTATTTTGTGTTGATGCTGTATGTATACTGATTTATTATTTGTTATTGTTTGAAAAACCCCCAACAAGTACGGTACGTACACGAAGAAAAGAAAATCTGAAAATAAACCCATGAATTATATTTAAATTTAATTAACCCCGTCTTTTTATTTTCGAGGAAATATTTCAAGAAAAACATTTTGGTCCTTTCGAACCGGATTTAAACCCCCGAGTCCCCTTGAAATATTTTCAAGAAAATATTTTTTATTTTCAGAATCCCCAGTGTTTTCATTTTCTTCATCAATCCCCAAACATCGTTTTGCGATCATCCTCATCATTTTAATAACAACCCCCATTTTCCATTAACACTTTAATCAAAAGGTAAGTTGTGTGTTTTTTAATTTTGTTAAAAGTGAAAAAGTTAAAAGTGATAATATAAAAAACAAGAGAACCAACAAGTGCGCGAATCAATTTGCCGTCGGCAAAACACCACAGTGAATTTGTGTTTGTGTTAAAATTTTTTGCTCCACATTTTTTTTTACCCCTTCATTCGCGTGTGTTTTTACTTATAATTAATTATTAATTTTTTAAATAATAAATAATTAATTGTTTAAATAATAAAAAATTAATTTTTTAAATAAAAAATAAATAATTGATTTTTTTAAAAAGTGAGTGTTGAACCACAGAACCCCCGTTTATAAGTATTGACACTTAATCGCTGATCTATTGATAATAAATAAAATAACCCTGCAAATAAGTAAGTGCAATCTATTGTACTTATTATTAAAAGCACAACCGTGAATATTTACTGTGTCTTTGTTGGTTTTCTTTTGTTTTTCATTATATGGTCACACACACACAACGTACACTAGTGCTGCACATTTTTATTCGTGCGAAAACCCGGTTACTATTTAATTAATTGTGAAAAGTGAATTTTTTTACTTTTTTATTAATTTTTTGCCCTAAAAATTTAAGTAATTAATTAAATAAATTTTAATCGCTATAAACGAATAATTTATTAGTGAATATATAATATTCGATTTACCCATAGTGGGTACCCGTTAATATTTTGCAGCAGCACAAGTGTTTTTAAAAGATTTTTTCTGTTTTTTAATTTAACGAAGTTCTTTTTACACTTACGGAATTCCTTATTAAGTGAAACTTAACCCGATTTTATTTCCTAATATCACAAATTTAACCCGATTTTATATATATATACACATATATATTGTACGTGATATTTACTCATTGTATTGAACAAGGAATCCGAGTGTCAAAAATTCGCTTTGTTGAATATATATTTTTATTATACCCAGTATATATATAATTTTATTCTATAAATTTATTTTATACATTTTATTTCGCCTGAAAGAATTTGTTACTCCTTTTTAAATTGGATAGATTTATCTATTTTTACCCGCAGTTTCGTTATCGTTTCTTCTCTATTAGAAAAAGCAAATTTTTTATCTGATTTTTTCCTCACGTTGGACTTTAATTTTTACTCGTGTTTTGTAAATAATTTTTATGAAAATTTCTCCATATCGATTGAGATCAAGAATGGATGTGACTACTTTTATCCGCAATGCCGACCGTATGGCAGACTTTGAGGCATATATTGCCAGTATACCCGTGGTGGAACACCAACTCGGTGCTTTAAGTAGTCATGAGGAAGAGCTCAAACGGTTATGGGAAGCTGTTCGGTTATCTTATGACTCTTTGTTAATTGAGGCCGAAAAGTTGAAAGATCCCCAGATTATCGAACTGAAAGCCAAGTACTTTCAGTCTTACGGCACATACACCCGGGGGATATCTCTTATAACAGGTCACCTAGAACGACTTAAATTATCGACACAGGGCGAAAGGTCCATTGCGCAGTCTGCGCCAATGATTAATTTACCTCCGTGCGACACCCCAATATTCTATGGTGACTATAAGAGTTGGCCCTCATTTCGAGATATGTTCTCAGCTTTGTATGGTAATAACCCCCGTTTAACCCCAGTACAAAAATTGTACTACCTGTTGCAGAAAACTGCAAAGGATGCACATGATACCATACAAACTGTGCCACTTACCAACGATGGCTATGAAATCGCATGGAAAAGGTTAGTTGACACATATGAGAACAAAGATGCCCTCATAAACGAACAGCTGCGAACCCTACTAAATATTAAACCGCTTTCACAAGATTCAGGATCGACTATTAAAAATTTGCAAAGAACGATAAACGATTGCATTACAAATTTGTCATTACTTGAAGTAACCCCTGAAATATTTTACCACGTAGTGCTGGTGTATATTTGTGCTACAAAGTTACCTGAAAACACACTGAGTCTCTGGGAACAGTCCAAAAGACTTTCTAAAAATTCCCCTAAATGGGATGATATGGACGCTTTTCTAACAGCGCATTTTAAAACTCTCGAGTCAATTTCTGACATAAGGCAGTCCCATTCAAACCCCGTTCAAAACTCGAACAAAAACTCCACAACTGCTAGTTCCCGAAATACTCCTAATTTTAATGCTGCCAAAAAATCGTCACATGAAAATAGACAGATTCAAAGTTTTGCATCCCAAACTGGGCAAACACCAAATGTTTGTCGCTGTTTCCTTTGTCAAGGTTCTCACCCCATTAGACTATGCCCCAGTTTTTTGAGTACAAATGTTGATGAAAGAATGTCAATAGTGAAACGACTAAAGTGTTGTTCGAACTGTTTGGCAACCTCCCACGAGTACAAGAATTGTAAAAGTATTCATGTGTGTTCACTTTGCAAACAAAAGCACCACTCCCTGCTTCATAGAGATGTAAAGTCAAATATGTCTGCCAGTAATTCACCCCAGCTCCCTATAGCCAATGGTACGACTATGTCTTCATCTCAACCCTCCGTTCATTTGAACCCCAATCCAGCTAGCAGTCCTTCTCAACCCCCGATTAATTTTGCCCCATCAACTTCTACCGCGGCTTATAATCTGCAAACTTATTCCGCACAGCTCAAGTCGAACCCCAATACAGCAGTCCTTTTGGGCTCAGCAGTGTGTATAGTGCACATAAACGACATTAGATGTGCCGCTCGAGCCTTAGTTGACCCTGGTTCGCAAGGTACCTTTATTTCAAGGAGGTTACAAAGGAAGCTTGCTATTCCCACATTTTCCGTGCCTTCGACAAGTGTCACTGGAGTGATGGATTGCATAGCTGGCAAAACCTCTACAATGTGCACTATCACGGTTGGTTCGCCGATCGACCCCGGTTTCAAAATAAAAATTAGTGCATACGTTGTTGAGAAAATTACCGGTCGGTTGCCCTCGTCTAATATCTCTGATATTGTAACCTCTACTTTCCCCGACATTACCCTGACCGACGTCATGTGTACCCGTATGGATATACTTTTTGGAGGAAATGTTTATCCTAAAATTTTAACTACGGATGTCAGAATACATCCAAATGGCAACCTGATCGCCCAGAGAACCGTGTTCGGGTGGATAGTTACTGGTGAAGTTATTCAGCCCCGACCCTTACACTCTATATCATCGTTTTGTACCCATCTCGAGTTGAACACTCAACTATCGCGTTTTTGGGAACTTGAGGAAGTTCCACAAGCGACCCAGTTATCTGAAGACGATAAATATTGTGAGGAACTTTACCGTACCACCACTTTTAGAAACCCCGATGGCCGTTACGTTGTCTCTCTCCCATTTCGCCGAGAATTTTCAAATGAATTGGTATTAGGAGATTCTCGTAAAAACGCCTTTTCCCAGTTTGTGCGAAATGAAACGCGTTTATTGAAAAACCCCGAATTGAAATCCCAATACGACAATGTAGTTCGTGAATATATTGAAATGGGACATGCAAAAGCCGTCAAAACCCCAGTTTCCACTGCGAATAATTATTATTTACCCCATCACGCAGTGTTTAAACCCGATAGCATTACCACGAAACTCAGAGTCGTATTTAATGCTTCAAACCCTTCCTCCAATGGCGTGAGCCTTAATAATGCTCTATACCCTGGTCCTGTTTTACAGACGGATCTTACTATTTTATTGCTGCGTTGGCGATTTTTCCGTTACGTTTTTAATGCAGACATTGAGAAAATGTATCGCCAGATACTTGTTCATCCCAATCAAACCCAATATCAAAAAATATTGTTTCGTGATGATCCTGTAGCTGAAGTTAAGGACTATGAGCTTAGTACGGTCACGTTTGGAGTAAACTGTGCACCGTACTTAGCGATTCGTACTCTATTACAATTGGCTGATGATTGTAAACCCCAGAGTCCTGCGGCATCCGAAATTTTGAAAACCCAAATGTACGTTGATGACGTGCTTGCTGGCTCTCATGAGCTAGAAGACGCTTTCAAGAGACGTAATGAACTAACCCATGTTCTTGGCTCAGCTGGATTCGTTTTGCGAAAATGGACGGCCAATCATTTACGACTCTTGGAAGATTTACCCCGTGAGAATCTGCTTGATGCAGACTTCTTAAAATTTTCGGATGCCAGTACTACTAAAACCCTAGGCTTGCGATGGGATGCGACTAAAGATTGTTTCTTTTTCAAAATTGCATCGCAGCCACGCCAGGATATTGTCACGAAACGTGGTGTCCTGTCAGAAATAGCGAAGTTGTTTGATCCATCCGGGTGGTTTTCACCGAAAATCATTGTGGCTAAGATCATAATGCAACAAATTTGGAAAGACAAGACAGAATGGGATGAAGTTTTGAACCCCCTAACCCTATCTCAATGGAGCGCATTTTTAAACGACTACCCTAATGTCGAGAAAATTAACATTCCAAGATGGGTTGATTTTCTCCCCGAAAATGAAATGGAACTTCATGCGTTTTGCGATGCCTCTGAAAAGGCGTACGGCGCTGCTCTATACATTCGAAATGTATCGTCCTCATCGATCACGACGCATTTGCTAGCGTCAAAAACAAAGGTAGCTCCCGTGAAAACTGAAACATTACCCCGATTAGAATTGTGTGGAGCGGCTTTGATGGCAAAAATGGTAGAATCATTATGTTCCGAATTAAATCTAGACAGGAGAAAGGTTTATCTATGGACTGATTCTACTATAGTGTTATCCTGGCTTAAAAAACCCCTATGCCATTGGCCAACCTTTGTTAAAAACAGAGTAGCGTTGATTGTGAATAAAGTTGGTAATGAAAATTGGTCACATGTGGATTCCAAGGACAACCCCGCCGATTTGGCAAGTCGTGGAATTCTTGCTAGAGATTTAATAAATAATTCTCTTTGGTGGCATGGCCCTATATGGTTAAGACAACCTCGTGAGTACTGGCCGCGTCACCCCCCTATCGACCACCAACACCTTGAAGTTCAGTCATTTTCAGTTCAGCTCGAACGCCCGTATGACATATTAGAGCGATTTTCAGATTTATCGCATGCAATGCGAATTACTTCGTATTTGTTCAGGTGTTTACAGTATTTGGGAACCCAAAAATGCTCGTATGATACCTTGATTTTAACCCAGTCAGAAATAAAATTCATCCGAGATCGCTTGGTTCTTATGTGTCAGTGGAACTTTATACCGGAATACACTCAGCTTTCAAAAGGTATACCCGTGCCTTCAAAGAGCAGCCTGCTCACTTTGAACCCTTTTATAGATCATCGTCATGTAAAATGGAAATACCGCCAGAAAGATTTTGAAGTAGGTGATTTACTGATTATTCGTCAAGATAATTTACCCCCTAGTGAATGGCGACTAGGACGAATAGAGAGGACTCATGTTGGGCATGACTCTAAGGTCCGCACAGAAGACATGAGAACAGCTTCAGGAATTTTTACTCGACCCATCGTGAAGCTTGTTCTCTTACCCAGTTCAGAAACCCACTAATTCTTTCTTTTTTTTCTCTCCTTTATTTTGTATTTACCCTATAGAGAATATGTCGAGTGTATCACGCCGCCTTGAGATCCATCGTAAACACATTGAAGGTCCTTCTTTCTCTGAGACACATGCCAACACTGCTGCCAGCAACATGTACCACAACATACACAACAACTACAACAACATACACAACAACCACAGCACGCCGTTCAACCCAGGCCATCAACGTTCCCGGATACGACGCAAATTCCGGCGACCATTGTAATAAACATTATGAACGCTCGACCCGCGTGATCCTTAAGCCTCTTTGTTGCAGTATAGCAAGGGGGGCGGGATGTTTACGCGCATAGTGTAAATGTCCCCTAATTATTGTTCATATGATACTAATTGTTTCGTTAAGTTAAAATTGTTGTTATTTTGTGTTGATGCTGTATGTATACTGATTTATTATTTGTTATTGTTTGAAAAACCCCCAACAAGTACGGTACGTACACGAAGAAAAGAAAATCTGAAAATAAACCCATGAATTATATTTAAATTTAATTAACCCCGTCTTTTTATTTTCGAGGAAATATTTCAAGAAAAACAATACCTAAGCCTGGAAAAGATCACACAAAAGTATAAACATATATATTTGAGAAGATACTCATGAACAAGTTATACCCAATTTTAATTGAAAACAATTGTATTTCGAATCAACAATTTGGTTTTGGAAGAAAACACAGTACTATCGAACAAACCCATAGACTTGTTAATATCGTAAGAAACCCCTTTAAAGATATTGTTCTGCACTTCTTATCGACGCTTTCCAAAAGCGTTTGATAAATTGAAACTAAATTTACCTGCAAACACACATAAGCTAGAGGAAAGGTACCTAACTGAGCGAACATTTAAGCTTAAAGATGGAGACTTTTTAGCTCCGCACAAAATTGAAGTAGAAGTACCTCAAAAAAGTATTCTGGGACCCTTTTAATACTTGATATACACATCTGATAAGCCAACAAACAATCGTACTTACACATCTACATTTACTGATGATACTGCTATTCATCAAAATGGAAAAAAATGCAGCAAGTTTAAAATTTTTTAATTGAAAATAAATAAGTGACTTTAAATATTTCTTTTAATAAACAGAAGTTTTATTAAATGATATTGAAACAGGTGTATTTTATTATACAAATATTTTTCCTTAACTGAAAGAAAATGTTGTGTTGTATGTATTTGCTTTGGTGCCGCCACAAATTAAAAACGCACTGAAATAAAAAAAGCGCACCGCCCACCAACTAAGGAATTTTTCGCACAAAACATTTTAAAAAGCACCAGAAATGGTGCGAAACGCACCAAGTTGACAATGCTGATTCTAAGCATTCATGAAAACGCTCAAGAAGTATCTCGCTACCTACAGAATCATATACATATTTGAATTAGAACAAATAAGAGTGCAATATTCGGCTGTGCCGAATCTTAAATACCCTCCACCAACACGTAATAAGAAATACAAAAATTACACTAGTTTTAGGACTAGAATATCTTATTCTGTGTTTTCTATTTAGACTTAGTGCAAATTTTATTATTATTTTATATACTCGTATTGTTTGAAGTACAATTTTACGACCAACATAATTTATTTCAAATGTTTTAAAATTTTATCTAATTTCGACCATTTATAATTGATGTAATTACCGATTCTTACTATAATTTACAGAGTTTGTCTGATATCCATATTAATCTTTAGTGTAATTTAACAATTTATAAAATTAAAAGAACATTTTTCAATATTCACAACAAGTTAAGTAACAGAGTATAAAAAAGGGCAAGATCTAAGGTGAGACTTCCTTTGGTTGATTTTGATCTCAATAACCTTATTCACACGACATTTATGGGTGGCATAAAAGAAGTGGACCAATTATGGATTGATAGCTTCTAAGTCCTGGATACTGGATGTGATTTCTAAGTATTTTAAGATTATTTTATTTGAATTTCATCTCAATAACGTTATTTACAAGAGTTGTATGGTTGGTTGGTATGTTCGGAAGTGCATTTAATTTGGGAGATATTGCCAATTATTGACTGAGAGCTACAAAATCCAGGAGCATAATTATCGTATTTCCGATATTAATATGATTTCTGGATTAATATTTATGTTCCATATAATAGTTGGTTCGATATCAATATTTAAAAAAAATTTGTTTTTTGAAAATGGTTTTTATATGGCAGCTATGACAAATTATGGGCCGATCTTCTTAAATTTTTTGGAACAGTGAATTTTTTGCATATGAGGATATCTCACGTCGAATTTCAACGTAATAACGGTATATTTAAGATACATATTACATAGTATTAACGTGAATTTCGGAAGTGAAGCTTATATGGGGATATAGTCATATATAGACCGATATTCTCAAAATCCAGCTTGATTTTGGCATGTATGTAAGTGATCATTATCGGAAAAGGGTTTTATATGGGGGATACGGTCAAATATGGACCGAAATTCACAAAATTTTGTGGAGCCAGTTTTGAGTATATTTAAAGGATATATATATGAAGTTTTGAGTCCGTACCGATATTCAGAAGATATATATAATGATAAATGGCTTTTTCGGATGTGGTCCTTATATGGGAGCTATGACCAATTATGGGCCGACCACCAGAAAATTTAGTACAACTGTTTATATACATATGTATATTATGTTTGGCGAATTTTAACCTAGTAACAATATTTGTTCCAGATTTTTACGTATTTTAGTGAATTTTAGATGTGGTATTTAAAAGAGGGCTATGGTAACACATGGACCGAACAAAACAAAATTTCGTTTTGGGTTTTATTTCTACATGACACTTATTTTTGCTGAATTTTGTATTAATATTCCAATTTTACAGGCATTTTACATTCGGGAAGATATTTGTATGGGGGCTATAATAAATCATGGATCGATTTTTACTATTTTCCTTACACTTTCTTCTTTTATCATAAAAATAATGCGTACAGAATTTCATGGCAAAAATATTAAATTTTTATGGAGGTTGCCTCACATTTTGGTCCATAACTCTGGTTCTACTATACTGATTTTACTGATTTTCAATACCAAAGTACTTAAGAGAATTATAAATGGGTTTTTGTAAACTCTCTTGATTTTGGTTGTGTCTTTTGGACGTGAGAGTGTTTTACAGAGACACTACCTAATTACCTAACTACACATACATACATACATATACTCGTATACGACCCAGCATACCATTTTAGGAGCGCTCCGAAAAAGGAGTCAGAAAAGAGTCCAACAAAAGAGCATTTTCGGAGCGCTCCGAAAAAAGGAGTCAGAAAAGAGTCCAACAAAAGAGCATTTTCGGAGCGAAAAAAAAATTTGCTGGTTACTGTCCTGAGTCGACACGCAGTATGATTAAGAAATTCCACTTAATTATGTGTGTACCAAAGCGTTGTTGTCTTGTTTTTTGTGCTTTGAAGAAAAAAAAAACATAGCTGTACCACACAAGAATAATAAAAACAAGATTACACAGAGCACAAGAAAAAAACTCATAAAAGACTCTTTTCTGACATTATCTAAGAGCTCTTTAAGAGCCCAAAAAAACCCTCATAAAAGACTCTTTTCTGACATTATCTAAGAGCTCTTTAAGAGCCCAAAAAACCCCTCATAAAAGACTCTTTTCTGACATTATCTAAGAGCTCTTTCTGACGGACCATTTTCGAACGTAATGACCCTCTTTTCTGAAGGTTTTCGGAGCAATTATGATCAGTGTTGCCACGAAAAAAAAATTTTTGTAACCAACATTTATGAAAAAAATAACCAAATTAAAAACAAAAAAAACCAAATTTAAATGCATGTACTATTTATTTATTTTTTGTAATTTTAACTATAATTTGTACTTTAAGGTAACAAAAAAAAAAACATAAAACAACGTATTTTACAACACAACTCCTAATACTAAAAAATAATTTTTTTAAAAAACTAAGCGTCATATTTTGCAAAAAGTAATGCAAAGAAACAGAAGCTAATGCTACAATTTGTAAAATTTAAAATTCCAATACTTTACATTAAGTTTTGCAAGTTTAATTATTAATTTTTAATGTCTTAAACAAAAATAAAAACATGTAATTATATTACAATAAATATGGAGATCACTTTTACTTAAAATGTCACAGCTTGAGTTTTAAAATTTGTCTTTGGCAGACCAAACAAAATGGGCATTTTGTTGATTTTTGCACAATTCTTTTGCTTGCAATATATTACTAATTGTCCTAAAATCTAAATTAAATCTTCAGCTGCAGCGGAACTGTGGGGTAATGTCAATAAATTTTGTACGAAATTTACAAGTTCTTTAAAACAATTTTCGTTTAGGCCATTTTTGTATGTTGAAATTTTATCCCAAAATTTAAATTCACATAGTAAATATTTTCAGTAAAAAAAAATAACCAAAACAGAAAAAATCTACACATGTACACATTGAGAAAAAAAATAACCAATTTTGGTTAGAAATAACCAAAAACGGCAACGCTGATTATGATTGTTTTTGGGGCTCATAAAGAGCGTTAACGCTCCGAAAAAGGTGTCAGAAAAGACTCTTTTCGGACTCATATGGCTTGCTGGGGAGTATGTGTATAGTACTTTATTGTATAAAATGATTTATTTAGCTTCAATTCCATTCAAAATATCGTGTTATTGTAAATGCTATTTTAAAATATTGAATTCCTGTATTTACACGTTTTTATGTTATTTCCTTTCAAGTTTAATATTTTTTGTTCGGATGAATGGAAACTCTCAATGGTCGGCACACTTAACAACATTGGACAATTCGTTGGTATTCCCATTGGAGGCTTTATTTCTGACAGGTAACGAACAATAAAGATAATCATAAACAATTATGTTGCTTGCTTTGGGTGTATACTATTAAACTTATTTCATTTTTATAACAAAATTTGTATGCCGTTATAGCGATTTTCAGAAGTATGTCATATATGAGAGTATGACTAATTATAGAACGAAAATCATAAAATAAGGTTGCAGAATTTGTTTATATGTATGTATATTAGACTTATTTGTGTTTAGTTTCCCATGATGGTGTAGGGAAGAAATACCGTTTGCCTCTTCCTAAAGTAGTGATGGGCACACACATACTATGGTGTTTATATAGTGGTGGCCATATTTAAAATATAATTCCAATCTCACCCAATTTAAAATTTTTATTGTTTCTTTTTCAATTTTAACGGTAGTTTTCCACAATAATTTCTGATTTTTGTCTTACGCTCTTAATTCCTCTGCTTTTCTCGATATAATGAATTTATTTTGTAAAATAATGCGTTATTTTGCGGTAATACGATTTGCGAGGTGGACACATAATTAAAACATTTTCAACTTTGTTTTAATATTAGTTTTATAATAACATATTTTCAAATTTTTCACCAAAAATATTGTTGGTAAATATTAAAAAAGTGTTTTAACCTTCGCTTTACCAAAGGTTTTTATGTACATGGTTTACCAATACCCACCCGGGTGGTACAGTAATTCTTTACGTATGTTTATGTATATGCGACGAACAAGTGTTTGTCATACTTATTTATACTTTTTTGTTTCAAATAATATGATATAGCTTTTAATTCTTTCAAAGTGAAAAAAACTCATAATGTACATTATGTGTGTATATATTTTGTCTTTGGGAATTCCCCTAAAAATGATGTCAAAGATTTAATTCGACGATTTTCAAAAAAAAAGGGCGAAGCTGTGTACAACAAATGGAATTCTGAAAACTCACATAATCAAAGAACTTGGAAACCAATTACAGATGAGGAGTTGTTAGGATTTTTTGAAATTTTGCTTATAATGGGTGCCCATAACTCATCTAAGGAATACTCACAGAGCTGTGGAGAAAAAATGCATATCCAATATATCGTGCAACCATGTCACGAAACAGTTTCGCGGAAATTTTACGGTTCCCTCGCTTTGACTGGCAAGTCACAACAGTAGACCAACAGGAAAAAGACAAAGCTGCTCCTATAAGGGATGTCTTCGAAATGGTTAATTCTAACTTAAGCGCTTATTATCGACCACACGAGTCTATAACCGTAGACGAGCAACTCTTTGGTTTTAGGGCCGAACACGTTTTACGCAATGTAAGCAAGCTAAATATGGAATCAAAATCTGGTGGGCATGTGATTCTAAAACTTTTTATCCACTATAAGTTCGCGTATTGTAAAAGAGTTGGTGGGAAAGTATAAAAACTCCGGAAGAAACGTCACTATGGACAATTTTTTTACAACACTTTCATTAGCCAACAGTTGACCGCTTGGAAGTTATCCGTCGTAGGCACATTAAAAAAAACAAAAGGTATGTTCCTGAAGAATTTAAGCCGTCCCGAGGCCGCGAGGTTGCATCTAGTGTGTTTGGTTTTTTCGAAGATGTAACATTAGTGTCCTAGGTTCCTTCCAAAAATAAATCAGTTGTGCTATTGTCAACAATGCACAAAGGTAAAATTATATCTGGTTCAAAAAATAAACCAGAGATAATTTTGTATTATAACGAAAGTAAAGGTGGTGTGGATACAATGAATAAGATGTTGTCACAGTATTCCACAAAACGAGCAACATTTCGGTGGCCATTAGCACTGTTCTTTAACATTTTGGATACAGCCGCTCTTGCCTCATTTATAATATACAAGGAAAACATTGGGGAAAAATCTGTGAGGCAATCGCAGCGGAAGCACTTTATTGAGATGCTTGGCGAAGACCTATGTCGTCCATTAATATTGACCAGGTCAAAAATACCTCAAATTTCTGGAAGATTTACCATTAGGTCAGCTATGGAGTGCATCTTAGGTAAAAATTGTAAAAAAAAAATCTTAAGAGACAATATGCTAAAAATATACTTTTCGGGTGAACCACTTACCGCTACAGATCCGGCTGCCGATTTCGAGGCCGATGAAACTCCACAAAGAGATGCAACTGGGCGTATAAAAATAAAAGGTAAATGCCATATCTGTTTCTCACATAAACAAAACACGACAAGTTTGCGTAAAGTGCAAGAAGCCCATTTGTGTAGAACAGAGCGTATGTCAAACTAAGTGTGACAACTGTCACCATGCTTTGGCATTGTAACTGCATTACAATTACTTGTAATAATGAAATATAAACAAAATAATATGTTGAATTGCGCTTTTATCGAAGAATAAGTTATAATTGAAATAAATAAACGTTAAAAAAATGTATAGAGTTAATAATTTCTTTTGTACCACCCGGGTGGGTACTGGTAAACCTTGAAGAAAATTTTAAAAAATCCAAGAAAACCTCATAAAAGATTTGAAATTTTATCATGTTTTTATTGAGTTCTATAGAACTCTAAAATTTGTTCAGTGAGTATGAATTTCGTTCAAATAAAAAAAAAACTAAAAAAGTTATTAAAGAAATAAAACCGAAAAAGTCACCCGGGTGGGTATTGGTAAAGCGAAGGTTAATGCAAAATTATAAACTTTGACATTGTTAGCTATGAGTAAAGGCCCAACTACATACTTATAATATGAATAAGCAAGCTTAAGCAAAGCTAAAGAAAAGACTGTCAAATGCATAAGCAAATCAAATTTTCAGGTGGCTACAATGTACTTACGTGACTTTAAACCTTTTTGCCCACAGTTGCACATTTATGTTTAAATAAATGTTTTTTTTTTAACAAAAAGCTATTAAGTGACTTTATCATAATTTAAAAATTTGTTAATTTATGAAACATTTAACCAAATATTTAACATGGCATCGATATGAATGCTATCAAATAATAATCTGTTCTAACAAACGGTAACTGGTTTGAATTATATTCATAAATTCATCTAATATTCTTGCATTTTGAATACATATTTTAAGTACCAATATCACAAAATTAAAAAAAGATTTTTATTTCAACAAAAAGAGCACAAAGTCTCCGATTTTAAAAGCGGTTTTATTCCGAAAAGAATTTCGTTTTTCTTCTTTAGAAGCAAAAAACCGAATTAATTCCACTTCTGAAAGGAATTTTGTGACATGGCAGATAGTAGTACTAGGCAATAAAATATGCCTCCATGCATACAATTTATATGTGTTCGCACGCACGGTTGCTTAAGCTAGCACATGCATATTATGTATTATTATTATAGTTGGGCCTTAAGTTTGATCTCTGAAATCACAAAAAAGCAAGAACAAATGCGTATTTTAGTAAAACAAACAAGTAAGCATGGTGAAATTAAATACTAGGTGACAGCATTGCTACAACAATTACAACAAGGCAAGAACAACAGGCATTTTTATATATGTAAAAACCTTCGTCACTGTCAAAAAGTTTTTTTTATATAACTTTTTGACATTTTCAATTTCACCATGAATAATCAGCTGGCGCTAAGCTGTCACCTAGTACTTAAATTCACCTTGCAAGTAAGCTTCTAGCATGGTGAAATTAAATACCAGGTGACAGCATTGCTACAACAATTACAACAAGGCAAGAACAACAGGCATTTTTCTATATGAAAAACTTTCGTCACTGTCAAAAAGTTTTTTTTTTATATAGCTTTTTGACATTTTCAAATTCACCATGAATAATCAGCTGGCGCTACGCTGTCACCTAGTATTTAAATTCACCTTGGCTTCTAGTGAACGTGTGTCAGCTAGGGATGCCAATCCTAATCCTGAAAATCCCGGGATTTTTTAAATTTGTATTCAGTGAATTATAATTGTTCTTATCTACTTTTCTGACATACACAAATAAATACAAATCACATTCACTTAACGTAATTCAATGTTTTTTTTAGCATTTTCAATAAGAGAAAATAAACAGATTTCACATTAAATCACAAATTAAAAGGGTCAGAAACTTTTCAAAATTATTTACAAAGTCACCAACAAAAAATCAAATTTTACAAGAGTATGTTCAAGAACTGAAGATGAAAGAATAAAAATTAATTTTGGAAATACATAGCTGTCATTTTAAATCCGGTTAAAGTAACAGTGAAGGCGTTTGCCGCAGAGATATGAATCTTTGCCGATGTTTCATTTTTATTAAAGCTCAAAGAGATATCAAAAAGTGATTGCATATTGAGCGATGAACTAGTAAAACCAAAATTAAAGGATGATATACTTAAAACAAAATTATCTTTGTGTTGCGTGTGGGGAGCTACATGCAACTGCTCAATGCGATAAGTCGAAAACTGACTCAAAAATCAAAAAATGCAGTAACTGCGGAGGTAATCATACCGCAAATTATAGAGGTTGTCCAATTTACACTCATTTGAAAGGCATAAGAACCAACAAGACGTCAGTATTACCTGATCGTCCTCAACAGCCTAATTTTGCTTCGAGTAACAATTTCCCTCAATTGTTACGGTCCACTAGTCATGTAAACGTGCCTAGTTCTAGACAAGTTTCTTACGCAAACGTGGTTAAATCTAATATGCCAGGTTTGGAGCAGGAACCTAAATCACAATATTTCGAGCCTAATATTAACTCTCTAGAGACTACATTGCAGACTCTTGTCCAAACTATGAACACTTTTACGACCACTATGACATCCATGATGCAGGAAATGCTGAAAATGCAATCCACTATCTTACAAGCCATTTTAAAGAAATGATTTGTTTAAAAATTTGTTTTTGGAACGCGAACGGCCTCCGCCAACATAAAAACGAACTGGAACACTTCCTGATGGATAAGCAGATTGATGTCATGATGATTTCTGAAACTCACTTGACGGCGACAGCGTACTTCAAAATTAATGGCTACGTGTTATATGATACTAAAGATCCACGCGGAAGAGCATGTGGAGGTTCGGCAATTCTTATAAAGAACAGAATAAAACATTATTTAATGAACAACATATGTGAGGATTACCTACAAGCAACAAACATTTGCATTGAATTTAGTCAATACAATTTTGTTTTATCATCAATTTATTCGACCTCGATTTTCAATAAAAGAACACCAATACTACAGCTTCTTCAATTCCCTTGGAGCTAGATTTTTAGTTGCTGGTGACTTTAACGCCAAACACACTTTTTGGGGTTCACGTCTGGTGACCCCGAAGGGTCGTGAACTCTTCAACACCATTGCAAAAATGGGATTAGATGTACTCTCAAGCGGTCGTCCCACCTACTGGCCGACGGACCGACGGAAGATTCCCGATGTTATTGACTTCGGAGTAGTGAAAAATATCCCTGTAGAATCGATACAAGTGGAGTCTTCATTAGACTTGTCTTCAGATCACTCTCCTACTATTATTTCAATGCGTTTCCTTCAAGGGAATGGCACTCCATTTCGGGACATATCTAAAACCAGAGTAAGTTGGATAAAGTATAAAAAGTATTTAAGTTCCCACTGCACGGAAAATGTAGTGTTGAGAACTACCGAGGATATTGATGGGTCGATTGGCAAGTTTACTGAGGACATACGAAGAGCTGTACATCACGCCTCCACATACGACGTTGAGTGCAGAAGTGGGACAAATAGAACTTATTTCGCTGAACTCGATGATCTCCTGTCAGAAAAAAGAAGAGTTAGAAGAGAGTGGCAAGTTCACAGGTCTCCTGAACTGAAAGCTAGGCTACGGGTATGCAGAGATATACTAAGAAATTTCTTAGAAACCCAAAGAATGGATTCACTTAAATCTTACTTGGAGGGTCTTGATAGTACCCCACAATATGACTATTCGTTATGGAAGGCGGCACGAGGTTTAAAAAGACCAGTTAGAGGAAAGTCTCCTCTGCGAAATCCGACTGGTGACTGGGCTAGAAATGATTCCGAGAAGGGGACTTTATTTGTTAACCATTTGAGAAATTTGTTTACTATAAACAACTCAAATAATGCATCTGATTTGCCTCCACTCGTTATTGGACCTCCTGTACCTCTAAGACTTAGCTTTAATGATGTTCAAAGCACTATTGGTACTCTGAATCTTAAAAAAGCTCCAGGTATGGATAAAATCAGCAACAAAATGCTTGTGGAGTTACCTCGTGTAGCTAGAAGAATTATCCTATTTATTTTCAATGCTATTTTACGCCTAGATTGGAAGGTATCTATGATTACCATGATTCCTAAGCCAGGGAAGGACCCCACTAAAGTAGAGTCATATAGGCCAATTAGTCTACTGCCGACAATTTCAAAACTGTTTGAAAAATTGTTATTGGCTAAGTTGATTCCAATTCTGAACGACACTCAATGTATCCCAAATCACCAATTAGGGTTCAGAGCTAAACACAGTGCCATCGAAGAAACACACAGATTGGTAAATGTGATAAGACAGTCGTTTGAAGAGAAAAAATACTGCTCCGCCCTTTTCATTGATGTGTCGCAAGCGTTCGACAAAGTCTGGCATGAAGGTTTAATGCATAAAATTAAATTAACTCTGCCTGCTAACACCCACAAACTTATGAAAAGTTATTTATATGGTCGCAAATTTACAATCAAAGAAGGCGATTTTTTAACCCCCGCTCAGCCAATTGAAGCAGGAGTACCCCAGGGTAGCATACTGGGTCCAACTTTATATTTGATTTATGCATCCGATATGCCGTTAGACCCCATAATACATACTTCAACTTTTGCAGACGATACAGCCTTTATTAGCGTTCATAAGGACCATCAAATAGCATCACAGAATTTGCAGAAATATGTTTATAAACTAGAGAATTGGCTTGAGCTTTGGAAAATCAGGGTTAACGAACAGAAATGTATTCATATAACTTTCACATTGCGAAAAGATACATGCTCGTTCATCAGAATAAATAATCAAATTATCCCGCAACACAATGAAGTCAAATACCTCGGAATCCACCTCGATCGTCGTTTAACTTGGAAGTCTCATATCGACGCAAAACTTACCCAGATGAGATTAAAAGCAGTGCAAATTAATTGGCTAATCGGCAGAAATTCTACATTAAAGTTGGATTGCAAACTTTTGTTGTACAATGCAATTCTAAAGCCAATCTGGTGTTATGGAATTCAATTATGGGGTAGTGCCTCAGCATCCAACATTGAAAAAATTCAAAGGGGTCAAAATAAGATTCTACGTACAATTACTGCAGCTCCATGGTATGTTAAAAATTCTCGAATCCACAAAGATCTAGGCATTCCTTTGGTGAAAGTCGAATTTACAAAACACGCCTCAAAATATGTCAGCAAACTTGAACACCATCCAAACCCACTTGCACGAGACATCCTTAACTTTACTGGCCATGTTCGGTTGAGAAGGAGGGATACACTTGCTTTAACTCAAGCGCAAAACAGATGACTGGATCAGTGGATATAAATTTTTTGTAGTATCATAATATTTTGTCTAGCACTGGCTGGACTTATTATTTTCTTTTAGTATTAAGATTCGAAAACTTATTGTCATTTCATTTCTGAAGATCCAATAAATAAATTAAATGTATTAAAAAAAAAAAAAAAAAATCTTTATAAACTTTTAGTAAATTTTAAAATTATAGCAATGAGAAAAGATAATGTTTGTTTTCAAACATATTTATAGTTTATATAAGTTACTTTTTTGAAATAAATAGTTTTTATTATTATTAAACCAATTTGTTTTTATTAAAAAACAAAAATACCGAAAAATCCCGGGATTTAAATTTTTAAAATCCCGAATGCCGGGATGTGAAAATCCAATCCTGTTTGGCATCCCTAGTGTCAACATAGGGTAGTATAGTGTGGCCAAACACATGTGATAGGGAATTTAAATTTTACCCATGGCTGCCATAAAGTCTTGCCAGAATATATAAACTTTGAATTTATTTATTTGTAAACAAATATTATATCTTAAAATTTTCTGCCAAATATAAATTATTTCGTGATATTTCTATATAATGGGACAATCTGACAAAAGTTCTAAGTGGATTCAATTAAATTATGGCTGGGTTTTTGATTATAATAAAAAGTTAGTTTCCTATTTAAAAATAAGTATGATAAATGGAATTATCTATGTAGGTTAGGTTAGGGTTCATGGTCAGCCATTCTTAGAAAACAACCCACAACTCATGTTGATCTTATTGTGTTACCTACCCCATTGGCAGACAATCTGCCGATAACTCGGCACTGGTTGTTTCCCTCCCCCACGCATGATAGGTAAGGTACCCCAAATAAACTATACGCTCCCTTTTTATTGATAGGGACGGACATTGGTAGAGAAAATGGGTGATTGTTTCTTCCTCCTTCTCGTTATAACAGCATCTACAGTAATCATTGTACTGTAAACCTAGTCTTCTGGCGTGTGGTCCAAAAGTACAGTGACCTGTAAATAAAGACACAATAAGCCTTATTAGGTTATGACGAAAGCTAAGCAACGAATTCGTCCTTCCCACATCAAATACGGGTCAGATGGACCTCGCAATAGAACAAGTGGTTTCATTAGACCACTTTTCCTAAACAAGTCTAAACATTTCGTTTTGAACAAGTATTTTCAGACTCCTAATGCTGATGACAGTAAAAGCATCAATCGCCTGATGGTCAAATCATCAGCAATATAGTTGCCCCTGCACTGAACTATGTTCAGGGACCCATATCCGCTCAGAGATACACGGCATTCTTGTGCTTAACCTAGACGTCGAGCAGACACCTGCACTGCGATTCACTAACTTTTTTTAACGATTATCGTATCGTTAAAATAAATATAACGAAAATTTATCGAATTTGCAATTCAGTAACATTTTTAACGATATTCGCTGTCGGCTGAAGTCAGCTGTTACTCCAATAAGTTTTTATTTCGTTATATTAGCGACAAAAACTTGAGTTGTGTTTATTTTATCGATAAAGTGTATTATATAAAGTGTTAAAGTTGTATTTTGTGTTTAAAATGGCTTTTGAGTATTTGGCATACAATTTAGCAAGGGATACCCAATTTTTGACGTTCCAACAGTTAATCGTCGGATTTGGACAATCCTACAAATAATTAACTATTATACCATTAATATTTGCCTAATTCGGTTTTAGTAAATTCAGTACCAACATTTTATCACTAATAGTATTTTAAATTCTGATTTAAAATAAAAAAATAAAATTGGGGCGGTCACGCCTATTTTCGACTGGGCGGGGCTCCAAAGTGTGTAATATATTTAGCTATATCTTGAAAACTGCACTTTTTTATTAGACGGTATATATATCAATAGGTATTTTAAAGACCTTTCCAACGATATGTAACATGACTCATTTATATGGACCACCTATTGATGAATTTTGCAAAATTATGTTTTGATCCGAATTTTTTTTGTAATTTTTTAAATTACAATATTTTCAAGTCAAAAAATTAAGCTTTAATTTAAGGTATAACATGACCATGTAGGTAATATAAATCCAAAGATATTAAAGACAGATTATGACATTTATCCATAAAAAATACAATCTGTACTATGCGCAGGCGGTGTTCTGTATACCATGGAGGAGAAAACCCTTCCGCCCGGCCATAGGCCGGTAATACAGGAAATTTGTACAATACGAAGCCGGTATTCTGTATACCATAGAGGAAAAAATCCTATCCTGCATACAAAATTTTGAAAAACTATGTTTTTTTTAATTTTTTAGTTCTTATAATTCTATGATTATAGTACCTACAGACACATATGATACCTTAAATTAAAGCTTAATGTCTTGGCTATTTATATTAATAAAGTAAAACAACAGGCGTGACCGCCAACAATTTTTTTTTTGTGTCATCTCCTCTAAAAGCCCTATTTGATGAATTTTTTTGAGCAAATTCACTAAAACCGACTTGTTCCCCTTACTTAAGTCAAAATTTACAAAAATAAATAAATAAAACGCCCAAATTATTCACAATTCCATTTGTACACAGAGGTGCCACATTTTATTAAATTAAATGAGTACAAAAAAACAGCTGTATACTATCGTTAAAAAAAAGTTACAGAATCACACAATCGTTACTGCAAACGAATATTTATGTCGACAAATATTACGATTGTCGGATCGTTAAAAGTGAATCGCAGTACTGCTATACTTTTTACGGCCGCTTTCCTGTCAGTAAATATATATATCTCCTTATATTCGATAATACTTCAAACAGTTAGTAGCCCGTTTTATGCTTGACGAATAGAGCAGAAATCCGGAAGCCAAAAATAGGATTTGATCCCAAATTCTTCAACGAAGATTCCACCACTAACTCTATTTCTCCTTTTGGAGCCGTCAGAAAAAGCCCTTATTACACCATTGGGGGATAGAGTCCATCTATCCATAAATTCCTATTCGGGATACATGTGGTGAATCGCATATCGAAAAATGATTTCGGTGTGTAGTCATCAACGTTGCTATGAGCATCCTCATAATGATCATAGTCTCTTTGAAACCACGAGTTACCAGCCTTAAGTCTCACAGCTGAGCTGAGAGCCAATTCAGTTGCTATAAAATCCACTGGTAACCAGTTCAACACCTGTAATCAGAATGGCGCAGTTTCTAAGTGCACGTTCACCGGCATTTCTATGTGTGGAATTCTTAAGTGCATGCCACCACAAAAGTACAGTGTGATAAGTCTCCATACAACGTGATATTGTATCGGGATATTTACCGGATATTAAAACAGCAACATCGTCCGCATACGTAACTGTCTTTATTTTCCTACTGACCATTTTAATCAGCAGGGAGTTCATAGCCAAGTTCCACAATGTAGGGGATAGAACTTCTCCTTGTGGCGTACCGCGATTTTCTACACTACATAAAGTAGCGCTTCAAAGCATGGCACAAATGACACTATAACCAAGTAATTTGCATATAAATTGGTAAATACAATCTCTCCAGCTTAGAGAGAATAGATGATGGTCTGACATTATAAAAGGCACCCTCTATATCCAGGAAGGCAACAAGCGAATACTTCTTATGTACCAGCGACTCCTCAATGGAGGTTTTTAGTACATGCAGAGCAGTTCAAACAGACTTACCCTTGGCATGGTGATTCAATGAGATCAGCTCAGTCGGAAGAGTCAATATCAGGCGTATGTAAATGACCATTTCCAGAGTCTTTAGCAAGACGCTAGACTAATTGGTCTATAGTCGTTAGGTTTACTATGCGTCACTTTACCACCTTTGGGAATCCACGCCACTACAGAATTCCCTCCAAGTCTTCCTCTTCGCATTTTATTAGGTTCTTAAAGTGATTTAATGAAGTTTTGTAGGCTGTCCGTTTTGCCTCATTAAACAGTTTATGACATGTACCTCTTGCATGTGCTATATCAGGATTTCATGTTTTTACCTCTGGATGTCGTAGGCCTGCAGGCCAGATTAGTAGCAAACGAAACAATATTCAATGTCATTATTGTTCTCAATGATCGTAGGATTGGTCAAAGATTGTGTAAGTATATCATGTTGCATCACCCAATCAGTCTTCCTCCGTTTTTGAATGATGTTACCATTCGAAGTACGCACACACAGTAATAGTAAAGTCAATATACTGATGGTCAGATAAGGAGCAGTGTAAAGCACTCACCAACGACAAATCAAGAACCTCTGTTCTATTCGCAACATTAAAAGTCGGTTTAGAACCTCTATTTACTACTTCCAAACTACTTTTAAGTATGAAGTTCAAAATATTATCACCTCTAAGATTGGTATCACTACTACCCTCTATAATGTGGTGCGAGTTAGCATCAGCGCAGATTATTATCGATATATATTTTGTACCGCACTTTTAAGCTTGCCATTGGGAGGTTGATCTCCATGGTCATGTGCCATAAGCTTTTGTAGAGCATTTGGCCAAAATACAGGATTACTTTACCTGAACATTAAGTGTAGAGAAGCTTATATCCTCTCAAGTTTAGTCTGCAATCCGATCCTTATGGATCGATCCATGGTTCTTGGACCATTAGTAGCTCCTCCCCTCTTTGAGCCATTTGGAGAAGCAATGCAGCAGAAACTGCTTTAGAGTGGTGTGCATTGATCTGCGTCAACCTCACCATCTTCCAATTTTACAACAGTGAGGTTGGCGTCCTCCTGATCAGAGTTCAGAAGGACGTCCTCGTCAACCTCCATCTGTTTAAAGGCACCCACCATATCTGTGACAGTGGGTTTCATCAGTTTTATTTGAACCGGTGGATTCGTTGTAATCCACACCCTCTATGGCCATAGGTTTTATATCGCTGACTGAAGAGGCATCGTCTTTGTTGTCGCTTTTATAGACACGCAGGACGATAGTACCAAAACCATAGAAAGGCGGTAGCCTGTCTTGATGATCCTTCAGCATCGGTAACCTTCACTACATTTCAGTCACTGGTTGGCAGTTGTGGATTACAACATTGAAGGATCTCCAAGATCTCCTCCGGTTTGGATGGCTTAGCTGGAATCTAAGCTATAGTGGTATACTAATAGATATCTTCGTGGTATCTATTAGTGGCCGGGGTATCTATTAGTGATACCCCGAAGGTATCTTATCCACATCCAGCCTAGATCCCGGCCATACTTCAACTAACGATGCAACAGCAGTCCTGATTAGCAGCGGTGAGCGTTCATCTACACACGACCTAAGGTTTACGTGACATTGGTACCAACCAGCGTCATTGCATTCAGGAGGGGTACCCGGGTTCTCTTTGAGAACTTTCCAGAACACACCCACCAATATTTGCTTCACCATAGCCCAATTAGATTGAGATATCTATCCGTCACCTGCACTTCTGTCAATGACGGCCCGCAGGAGACTGTCTTTGACAATTTCGCTTAAGGACTTTGTCAAAGACATGTTTGGAGCGTTTAGCTCCTGGTTACTGACATTTGACTGCCACTTTCTCCTCTGAACGTTGCCGTTTAGGCACCACTATTGATACAGCTGGAGTAGGAGCGTTTTGCAGACCAGCTACATTTGCTTTGGCCCAGTTTGACTATATATGTTGTACTAAATTCCGTAAAAGCAAACGTTCAAAATGGCAGTATTAAAAAATATACAATATAGTGTCTCTATTTCATACCCATAGATGTTTTTATATAAAATGTTTCTGATATTTATAATACTAGGATATTATTTAACAAAAACTGTTTTAAACGCAATTTTTTAAACATTTAACATAATTTTTTGGAAAATATTGCTACTTTGCAAACTCTAAACAATATCAGACAAAAATCTTGGGAACATCGAAAATTCAAAAAATACACAATACTTACATACACATGTATGTATGTACATTTATATATATTAGTATACATACATATAAGATAATAATAAAAAATCATCAATTAGATATGGACGTGTTACTGCACTCGCCTTGGGTGGATTCGTATCGGCATTTTTAGGTATAATCCGTTCATTTGCAACATCGTACACATTTTTTGTCATATTCGAATTTTTGGACAGCATGACTTCAAGTCCTCTATATTCTATATGCTTTATCGTGGGCATAGAGCTTGTTGGTCCGCAGAGACGCGTTATTGCGTGCACTTTTATTACGATTTTCTATGCTCTTGGAGAAATGTTATTGGCCATATTTGCCAAGTACTATCCAAACTGGAGAGTATTGTTGCGCATAATGTATATACCAGCGTTATTGTTAGTCGTATACTTTTGGATATTACCTGAGAGTGTCAGATGGCTTTTAAGTCAAAGCAGAGAAGATGAAGCCAAGAATATTTTAAAACGGGCAGCAAAAGTAAATAAGCGAAAACTGTCCGATCACTCATTGGACAAGTTGATATTGGCAAATCGTGAAAAACTTCAAAATGTTTCGGAGGGGAAATTTCCATTAAAAGAAGCCTTCACGAAATTATTTTGGCGTATAACAAACTGTTCATTTTGTTGGATCGTAAATGTTTTGGTTTACTATGGACTGAGCTTAAATGCTGTTCTATTGGATGGAAATAAGTACAACAATTTCATTTTTATAGCCATGGTCGAAATTCCAGGTTTTTTGTTGCCACTGCTCATTATGGATCGTTTTGGCAGAAGATACTCTCTTTTTAGCTGCATGTTAATTAGTGGATTGTGCTGTTTGGCAACGATTTTTATGCCACCTGGTAAATATGATGTTTAAGGAGTTTTTTTTAAATATATATAATTGAAATATTATTTAAATGCTTTCAAATTTTTTTATAGAATCGCATTATCTACAATTATTTCTATTTTTGATCGGTAAATTAACTATTACGACCAGCTTTCAAATTTTATACTTTTTTACCTCCGAAATATTTCCCACGAACTTACGCAATAGCTTACTTTCGTTCTGTTCGATGATGGGTCGATTTGGTTCAATGGTGGCGCCACAAACTCCACTACTTGTAAGTACTACAAATAAATAATTTGTGATATTGATTCTTGAGTGGTTAAATTTATGTGATTTTTTGTTTTCCAGGCTAAATATTATGAAAATGCACCAGCAATACTATTTGCCGCAACCGCCATCATAAGTGCATTCTTATCGTTGTTGTTCCCAGAAACAACGAATTTAATTCTGCCAACAACAATGAAGGAGGCAGATAACATTGGTTCCTCAAAGGACAAAAAATCGAATAACAATGTCACGAGTATTCCCTTATAGTACATAATGAAATTTTGTAATTATAAATAAAGTTCTTATATCACATTTAGAATATTTGTACAAATATATATCATATTTATGCTAATACAAGTTTGTATTTCAAATGGGAATAAATTACTTCTATATAACTAATAGAAAAGAATCATACAAAATAATTGACCTGTTTTTTAAGTGGTGAAATAAGATAAAACTCGGTAAAGCAAAAGGATTTTCAATTCAAAAAAAAATATTTAATATGCGAAGCAATTTTTAGTGTCAATTTTCTTATAAAATTGTCCCTTTACTTCTATTTTGTTAATTTTGTTATTTTACTATATATTACACAGTAGACCCTTTCATTAAAGTTGCAAACATAGTCAGGGGTGTCATAGAACCAATATTGTCAGAATTGGTTTTAAAACCGTCAAGAAAAAATGCTTTGTTGTCATAGGGCACTATGTATCATATGGTGATACTAGAAATATCTTAAGCACATTTTTTTAAGAAATTTTTTTAGACTTCTGAAATTTAAAAATCTCATAAAAAATTACAAAACGACAAATTAAAACAAAAACGAAAGTAGACAACAAACATAATAAAAATGTATTCAGGTTTTCGAGACGAAGTCTTGACATGAATACGAAAAAACTGAAGAAAAAGGAGGCAACATGTAAAAAATAAATGAAAAATGATAATTACAGCAAATTCCGAACCACCAGTGATAATGGTTAAAGGATGGATGTTTGACTGTTGGCTAGCGGGCACCGCAGTGGTGCAGAGGGTGAGAACGTAAAGAATTCTGATGAGAGAAAGTGGTGTTTCTCGAAACATATGTAAATTCAACCAACAACCCAGGTTCGAATCCTAAGCCAAGAAAAATTATCAATAAAAAAAAAAATTAATAATAATTTTCATGTAACAATTCCTACCTTCAGTAAAAATTATATTATTTTGAAAAATTCAATTTAATGAACACTAGCCGAAATAAAAGAAATATCAATGGTTTAAAACAAATATATTATTCTTCACAAAATTATTATAATTATTTGTTATTCCAAAAAGGTCATTTATAAATTCTTCGAATGAAAGAAATTGTTCGAATAATCAAACGATCATTATTCGAATAGATAGCCTAGAATATACACTGTATATTCAAAGTATAAAATTTTATGGGACAAAGTTATTCTTCATATTCATTATATTGACTATATTTATATCTTACAAAACACATTGGGCCAACACTTTAAATAATTTAATTCTTGACATATTTAGTGTAATAATCCTTGAAGAAAGTGTAGTCAAAAGAACCGTAGTTCTTGTAGTCGTGTTCCATGTATGTTTGGAAGGTATCGTGGTGGTAGATCTTGACATCCTTGAAGTACATGTTGGGAACGAAGAATTCGTATTCATCGATAACACGGTCGAATGGATAGTAGAAAGGCATGTTATCAACGTAACGGGCACCAGAGCCAATACCGCAAGAGTAAGTGTAGTCAAAGGTGGAGAATTGTTCGTGATCAGCCACGTATGGGGTGACCATGAAGAACATTTGCATGGGCATACCCTTCTCCCAACCACGGGGTAAGATGAGACGATCGGGGAATCCACAGTGAGGTTCGCTGATGTCCAATGGGAATTCGTATTTACCATCGAAAGCCAGCATTACATAGTGGTACAATTCAGTATAAGTTGTACGATCCTTAATTGTCCAGTAGAAGTCGTTGGAGCCACGCTTGAAGAAGTTCTTACCAGCAGTCAACTCATAAACGAAATTATCAAGTTCAAAGAAGTTTTCACGGTTTTCAGTCAAAGTTAAGACGCGTCCGAATTCATCGTATTTAGGACCAATGAAGGAGCGAATTACAGCCTTTTGAGCCTTGTCGGATTCAATGGTAAATTCAAAGTTGAATGGTTTATGGTTCAAACGCATTTGACGAGCCATAAGAACCTTATCCCAAACAAATTTGCCATCAACAAAGTGCATCTTGTCATTCAACAAGTTGGTGACATCAAAGTCTACTAAATCGAAGTAGGTGATCAAGTCGGAAACATGGACATCCTTAATGTAGACGCCAGCGAACATGAGTTCTTCTTTCGTGTAAGGCTCGAGGTAGTATTTGAAGTGGAAGAAGGCATCGGCGATTTTGCTGTGGAACATGTAGAACATGGGATCACGCAACATGGTTTCAAAGTTAAGGAAAACGTGTGGGTAGACTTCGGAGTCGTGGTAGTCAACTTCACTGAAATACATATGAGAAAGCATGTACCAGTAGCTGAAGAAGTATTTGTCGAACATATCAATATTGCCTTGCAACAAATTGCCAAGGTATTCAATAGATTCTGGTTTACGTAAGTCAACAATAGTACCATCGACCATCTTATAGTAACCCAAATCAATGACTTCATAGATGCGCTTGAACATACCGTAAACTTTGTTAAACATATCAAAGTTGGTGTAGGTTTGAACTTCCCAGTAGTTCTTACGGTAGCTGAAGCCAACGCCGTTGTAGTTAATCAATTGAGGGTCATAACCGTATTCGATTTCGTGGAACCAGAAGAATTCGGGAACTTCACCGAAGCCATGAGACAAACGTTCCATATAGTAGCGAGAAATCAATTGTTGGACATTGTACATCCAGTATTCACCGCGACGGTCCTTGTTCAAACCGAAGGTCTTGCCATCCAAGAAGAACGCGTAATCCATGTTCAAATAATACCAGTAGGCGTTCCAGCCCAAATCTTCAGTGAAGTAGGAAAGGCTAGAGTGTTCGTTGTACAATTCAATATCACGGGTATAGTCAACGGGCATAAACCACATCTTGACGTCTTGCAACATTGTGTTCCACTTAGAGTCTTGGTTGAATTCGTAGATATTTTCACGGAGCATATAGTTTTCTTCAGCGTACCAGTGTTGGCCAAGACCCATCAATTTCCACCATTGCCACATCTTCCAGTCCTTCATGTATACATAATCACCATGGTTAAAGTATTTGTGGTTCTTGTAGTAGACATCGTATAATTCCTTTTCGTACATAATGTACTTGCTCCATACATCGTAGTCAAACTTCTCAGCTTCGAATATGAATTTACTGTTAAAGAAGTATTGTGGGAAGATTTCGTAGATGGATGGTAACATCAAACCGTTGAAGTCATCACGATGAATGACAGCCAGAGTGAGAGCATAAACAAACATGCCTTCGTTGACGTGCATACGGGCCCAGCATACGTTGTGTAGGAAAGTTTCCCAATCCTTGGCGTAGTAGAAGAAGTTGAAGAGACCAAAGGCTTGTTTGTGATGAGTCTTGACAAGAGCACCAAAGAATTCCCCTTTGGGCAAGAGAGCTCCCATCTTGTATGATTCCCAGAATTTCTCCATATTGAAGTCATAGTGCTAAAAACAGATATTCAATTTGTATTTTCTACATCAATGTTTAAGATAATTTTGGGCCAACTTACAGTATAGTAGGACTTGTCAACAATAAATTTATCACCGAGTTTAATGTAGTCCTCAAACATCAGTGGATCCTCAACACGGTAAACAATTTCGAACAAGAATTTCTGTTTTTCCAAGAAATTCTTGTCGGCAACTTTGACTTCATGAGTAGTGTGGAGGCTTGCAGCAGCCACTAAGCCTACACAAGCCAATAAAGCGATAGCTAATTTCATTTCGAAAACTGCTCCGGTCTAGATACGTTGCTCCAATACCTAAAGACTGTTAATAATACCATCTCATACACCTGTTTATATACAATTTTATTATCTGCAACCTCAGATGCATTAAAATATTCTGGTCGACATTTTAGGAATATTATTATAAGCAATATACATACACACCTAAATATGCATATAACACAACAAGCACCTCAGAAACGTGATAAGCTTGATCTCAAAAATTATGTACTACGTACAATAAGAGTTGATACATATTTTTATTTGAATTACTCGTATGTTGTTTGCAATTATGTTTAAATATGCTTAAATTATTAAATTTGCGACCTTCGACCCATATGTTATTCAGATACTATGAAATTAGTGTTTCGAAATTAACGATTTACCGATTTAGGCCAGAAATACATTTTACGCATTGCAAACTCAAATTGAAAAAACAGACAGTATATAAACAAAATTTGGCTTAAAATTAAATCATTACAGAATTCTAATTAAAAAAAATGTGCACAAATTAGTATAGTCTAATAAAATGAATTAGAAGCTTTAGGCCTTTAAAAATCAAAATTTGCTGCCAAAATCAAATTAAGATATATGCATTATAAAGCAATTTAATTTAATACACATTAGACATTAGGACATAAGCACATATTGCATTGGTCGTAGAACCAAATAGTCTATATATTTAGGGCCCTTATAGGATTGTAAGAAGAATTCAAACATTCTTTGATCCACCGAAATGTTTCGTATTGAAAATGCCCAGTAGGATCTGAGTTATAGATAAAAGTTTCAGACTACCTCGATGTTTTTCAGATATTTTTTGCTATTTTCTTCAAATATAATGCAGATAATATCATGAAAATTTTCGGACTTTATTTTTATTACAGAAGGACAAGTCCTGTTGAAAATGGTAGGACTCAGTCTACGATTGCTTATAGCCCAAATACAAATGTCTTCCCGGAATATGGTTTTATCGTACATAAATATCTATAAAAAACCCCGTATCCATAGAAAATTCTGCAATAATAAGTTTCATGAAAAAAGAAATCTCAAAACAATATTTTGTTTGCATCGGTACAAAATTTTGACATATGGGACCACTTCTAAAACTCAAATAAATTAATATAAATCTTTTATAAAAATCACTATCATGTTGAAATAATGAAAATAGACATTTAAATCGTCGTACCAAATTTCATGATGATTGGTCTATATTTGACCATAGTCCCCATATAAAGTCCAGTTTCGAAAATCATGCGCATAAATCTCTTGCGCATAAATCTCTTATAAAAACTACTCTCATGTTTGAAATCAATACAAATAGTACATACATACATATGTATATAAAAATCGTTCATCTCAATATGATGATAATCGGTCCATATTTGACCGTAGTCCCCATATAAAGATCACTTCGAAAAATCACTTAAATGCGAATTTCATGATTATTTGCCTGTAATGGATCATAGTTCTCTTATGAGGACTATTCCCGAAAACTCATTAACGTACATAAATATCCATATCGAAACGAAATTTTACACAGATCAGTTAAGAGTATGTAAAAATTATACTATGCCCATAATTGGGCATAGTCCCGTACAGGCTCCACTTCCGAGAATAATCACAGATTATACTGATGGGACAATTTAGACGTTTCAAAAAGACAAAATCAGTTTCCTAGGTTTTTTTATTTAATTTATTGTGTGCTAACATAAAGCGATTTACTTTATGTTACACGCTGCAAAAATATAAACAAACTATAAATACTTGATTATAACTGGAATATGATTCTTATAAATATCGTTATTGAGATGAAATTAACCTAAAATAAATAGAAATTACGGTACAATATTTTATGAAGTTCGCTGAAGTTAGGTGATTTGGTGGTAAGTATATAAGATTCGGCACAGACGAATATAAACTCTTACTAGTTATATCTTAGAATATAACATGTTTTCTTTTAAATGACACCAACTTCTTTTTTAAGTTCCTGTTAGTTTTATTTTTATGGAGCTTTGAAAACATAAAATTTTTCCAATTTCTTCAGTTATTCTGAGATGACGATACTGATACATATTAGGGAATCTGAATCGTTTTCTGAATGGTCCATTACAAAATCTAAACATCTAAAAACGGATAATTATGAACAACCCTAGTGGATGTACATGCATCTAAATTTATATTTCTTACGCAGAAATTTCTTATCGCACATTTTTGACTCATAAGTATATTGATTTGAATTTATGTGATTATGAATTAAATATTTATGCAAAATTTAATAATAGGCTTATCAATTCTTAAAGTTGTTCTAACAAGTGCACGAAAACATCATTGAAAAATTATTTCTAATGGGTCAAAAAGTTGATCAAAATATTCTAATGCATCTGAGGTTGCAGATAATAAAATTGTATATAAACAGGTGTATGAGATGGTATTATTAACAGTCTTTAGGTATTGGAGCAACGTATCTAGACCGGAGCAGTTTTCGAAATGAAATTAGCTATCGCTTTATTGGCTTGTGTAGGCTTAGTGGCTGCTGCAAGCCTCCACACTACTCATGAAGTCAAAGTTGCCGACAAGAATTTCTTGGAAAAACAGAAATTCTTGTTCGAAATTGTTTACCGTGTTGAGGATCCACTGATGTTTGAGGACTACATTAAACTCGGTGATAAATTTATTGTTGACAAGTCCTACTATACTGTAAGTTGGCCCAAAATTATCTTAAACATTGATGTAGAAAATACAAATTGAATATCTGTTTTTAGCACTATGACTTCAATATGGAGAAATTCTGGGAATCATACAAGATGGGAGCTCTCTTGCCCAAAGGGGAATTCTTTGGTGCTCTTGTCAAGACTCATCACAAACAAGCCTTTGGTCTCTTCAACTTCTTCTACTACGCCAAGGATTGGGAAACTTTCCTACACAACGTATGCTGGGCCCGTATGCACGTCAACGAAGGCATGTTTGTTTATGCTCTCACTCTGGCTGTCATTCATCGTGATGACTTCAACGGTTTGATGTTACCATCCATCTACGAAATCTTCCCACAATACTTCTTTAACAGTAAATTCATATTCGAAGCTGAGAAGTTTGACTACGATGTATGGAGCAAGTACATTATGTACGAAAAGGAATTATACGATGTCTACTACAAGAACCACAAATACTTTAACCATGGTGATTATGTATACATGAAGGACTGGAAGATGTGGCAATGGTGGAAATTGATGGGTCTTGGCCAACACTGGTACGCTGAAGAAAACTATATGCTCCGTGAAAATATCTACGAATTCAACCAAGACTCTAAGTGGAACACAATGTTGCAAGACGTCAAGATGTGGTTTATGCCCGTTGACTATACCCGTGATATTGAATTGTACAACGAACACTCTAGCCTTTCCTACTTCACTGAAGATTTGGGCTGGAACGCCTACTGGTATTATTTGAACATGGATTACGCGTTCTTCTTGGATGGCAAGACCTTCGGTTTGAACAAGGACCGTCGCGGTGAATACTGGATGTACAATGTCCAACAATTGATTTCTCGCTACTATATGGAACGTTTGTCTCATGGCTTCGGTGAAGTTCCCGAATTCTTCTGGTTCCACGAAATCGAATACGGTTATGACCCTCAATTGATTAACTACAACGGCGTTGGCTTCAGCTACCGTAAGAACTACTGGGAAGTTCAAACCTACACCAACTTTGATATGTTTAACAAAGTTTACGGTATGTTCAAGCGCATCTATGAAGTCATTGATTTGGGTTACTATAAGATGGTCGATGGTACTATTGTTGACTTACGTAAACCAGAATCTATTGAATACCTTGGCAATTTGTTGCAAGGCAATATTGATATGTTCGACAAATACTTCTTCAGCTACTGGTACATGCTTTCTCATATGTATTTCAGTGAAGTTGACTACCACGACTCCGAAGTCTACCCACACGTTTTCCTTAACTTTGAAACCATGTTGCGTGATCCCATGTTCTACATGTTCCACAGCAAAATCGCCGATGCCTTCTTCCACTTCAAATACTACCTCGAGCCTTACACGAAAGAAGAACTCATGTTCGCTGGCGTCTACATTAAGGATGTCCATGTTTCCGACTTGATCACCTACTTCGATTTAGTAGACTTTGATGTCACCAACTTGTTGAATGACAAGATGCACTTTGTTGATGGCAAATTTGTTTGGGATAAGGTTCTTATGGCTCGTCAAATGCGTTTGAACCATAAACCATTCAACTTTGAATTTACCATTGAATCCGACAAGGCTCAAAAGGCTGTAATTCGCTCCTTCATTGGTCCTAAATACGATGAATTCGGACGCGTCTTAACTTTGACTGAAAACCGTGAAAACTTCTTTGAACTTGATAATTTCGTTTATGAGTTGACTGCCGGTAAGAACTTCTTCAAGCGTGGCTCCAACGACTTCTACTGGACAATTAAGGATCGTACAACTTATACTGAATTGTACCACTATGTAATGCTGGCTTTCGATGGTAAATACGAATTCCCATTGGACATCAGCGAACCTCACTGTGGATTCCCCGATCGTCTCATCTTACCCCGTGGTTGGGAGAAGGGTATGCCCATGCAAATGTTCTTCATGGTCACCCCATACGTGGCTGATCACGAACAATTCTCCACCTTTGAATACACTTACTCTTGCGGTATTGGCTCTGGTGCCCGTTACGTTGATAACATGCCTTTCTACTATCCATTCGACCGTGTTATCGATGAATACGAATTCTTCGTTCCCAACATGTACTTCAAGGACGTCAAGATCTACCACCACGATACCTTCGAAACATACATGGAACACGACTACAAGAACTACGGTTCTTTTGACTACACTTTCTTCAAGGATTATTACACTAAATACATACTTTAAACATTAAGAGAGTTAATATGAATTTAAAAAAAAATACTAACTCTGTGATTATAGAGATATTTATGTCTAAACATTCGCACTGATTTTATTATTAAATAAAGCAAGTTATTGCCAAAGCAATCAAAAATCATACTCGTATGTCTATATTTTTGTTTTAATTGTGGTACAACGGTGTAGTAGATATGTATTAATTTTAGACTCATTTGATATATTATTAGGTTTGTAGAAATATAAGTTGATACTGTGGCATTCAAAAAAGTACAAACATACAATAACATATTCACAAGATTACCATTAAATAAGTAGAAATAAAATGTATAAAAAAATAACTTTATTGTTTATTAGTAGAGTTTAAACTTTAAAGACTTTGTACTCACACACAGAAAATATTTCGATTATTACAAATAAATTTAGAAATCTGGGGCCAAATTACCGCATTCGATATCGAGTAAAATTGATCTTAATTTTCTTATTTGAGATTATGGCATACGATATCGAGCAAGAAATTTAGTACATTTTATCATAATTTCGATATCGAAATCATTTTTCGATACAAAAGCTCATTCGATCACGAATGCGGTAATTTGGCCCCTGATTGAGTAAAAAAATGTGTAATAGGTTTTGCGTCAATCTTGGCCTGTCGCGAGGACGTACTTATTGAAGAGTTCATACTTTTTCGTGATATATCTGATACCGGTTTCTTCACCACTTTTACTGTATGAACTTCTAATTGATTAAGTTTTCTTTGTAAATCTTTAGCCATATGCAAATCTTTGTGTTCCAAAATCTCCTCAATGCTAATAGGCAATTTGCAAATATTACAAATTTCTACATTGTTTTCAGAAACCAAAGTTGTATCATTAGTTAATGTAGATGATAACGTGGAAGACGATGAAGGTTTTAGAAATTTTGTTATGTCAGCTGTTAATGGTTTTTTAATTGAACTGTTTTGAACTTGAACTTTTTTAAACTTCTTATTGCTGTCGTTTGTAGGCGGTGATTTTGATAATTTAATTTTTGTACGAATTTCATCTCTAAATTCATTACGCTGTTGTTGGCTGAGCTCTTGGGCAAAATGATGATCTTGATGGGTCTGTATAGATATTGGATCATTAAGGATTTTAGCACCACATTGAGAGCAATTAGTAAATTGCAAAAATTCTGGTCTATATTCTGGCACGGCAAACTCTGCATATTGAGTTCGATAATCGGTTGCGTTCTGCTCCTCATTATCTGCAATTTTATCATATTTTCTTTTTGTATTTTTAAAAACACTTCTAGTTTCTATCTCGGTATTAATTCTATTATTACTCAAGGGAGTATTCTCATATTGTGTGTCTACATTATATTCATCTTCTTCATTATGAATGGTATTTATGTCATTAGTTAAATCATCTAATTCATTATTACTGATGCTGTTTTCCTCTGAGTTTAAATTTATATTTGAACTACTATTGGAGGCCAATGTTTTTGAAGTTTTGCTATTTAGTTCCATTATTTTCGTTATATCTTCATTCTTTCTTAAGACCCGTGCAAAGAAACCTTTCTGTTTGACACTATTATCTCTTGGGGTTAACAATTCATCTTGAGTTTTAGTTATTATATCAATATGATTAAGTGGGGTTTGATCTATTTGTGCTAAACTTATTTTTGACTTATTTACTATATTCATATTATTGTCGTTTACTTCTAATCGTATAGGGTCTTTGTTTGGTTCCTTCTTTAATGCATTTAAAAAGAAGCTTTTCATATTTTGATGCTTTTTTTCTTTCGGCACTTCGCTGGGCGTTTTATTGTTTATAGATTCATTATCTAGCTTGAAAGTTGATCTTGTAGTTAATGATAATGTTTGATTTTCTTCTTTATTATCAATTTTATGTTTCTGCTTTTTAGCTGCCTGTTGGGCAAACATCTCTTGTATATTATTTTGTGAGTTTGAAATTGTTTCAAATTTGCCAACACTTATACCTAAAAACTTGATTGGATTATTAAGAACACTTTCGCTGCCAGAGCGAAAGAATTGTTTTGTGTTGGCTTTTATAATTTCTAAACTTGTTTTGGCCAAAAATTCAGTATCATAACATTGTAGAGGGGCTGAACGAGAACTTGATATTTCTTGGCCATCAAATTCTTGTATAAAATTTACAACCATTTGTTTTGCTCGCCGATTATTTTCACATATATCTTTTTCCAATCTTTCGCGTATTTCATTTGCCAATTCGATCAGCCAATGTTGTAATGTTTTAAAGCCTGTAATATTATTGCGTCCAGGAAACTTTTTACAACATCCAATGCTTTTGGAGTAAAAACGTGGTGTAACAGCTTCAAGATCAATGCCTCGGCATATATTATAAAGCCAAGTGCTGAAATTAAAGCAATTTAAAATTATTTAAAATGTAGGATCATGGCAAATATTTAAAAAAATAGTCGAAACCATTAAACAAACTGTATCTGAATTATTTTATTTACTTCAAAATTTCTTTTATTTAGGACAAGTTACATGAGTAAATATGTTCTATGTGTGATGCAACCTTAAAATTATTGGCCCATAATCATAGTCATAAAAAAAGCATACTTTAAGTAAAAGTAGACTTTTAAACAACAAAAACATAAAAATTTTGTTCTGAATTTAAAACAAAAGCATCAAGGTGAATTTAAATACTAGGTGATAGCGTAGCGCCAGCTGATTATTCATGGTGAATTTGAAAATGTCAAAAAGTTATATAAAAAAAAAACTTTTTGACAGTGACGAAAGTTTTTCATATAGAAAAATTCCTGTTGTTCTTGCCTTGTTGAAATTGTTGTAGCAATGCGGTCACCTGGTATTTAATTTCACCATGAAAAGCATGCTTTTGCTTAAAGTATGCTTTTTCTATGACTATGATTATGGGTCACTCAGTTTTTAAGAATAGGTTTGACAGTTAACGGTTTCACAAGAACTTAAATGTTATACCTATAATAATAAAGTGCAAAAAGCTCACATGTTAATTTTTGTTAAATCAGTGTGTTGTTAAATAGCGAGAGTGGGTGAACTTTATGCTTTAAGTTTCTAATTTGTTGTAGTAACCTACTATAATCAAGGTTGCAGTGAATATATTTTCCGTTTAGATGTAGCGATTTTATTTTCATTTTGCAATAAATAATAAATTTTATCTAGCGGGATGGTGTAGATATTTAATTTTGTACTAGCCTTTTTTTACTTAAACTTTTCTTTTACATTTTTAGAATTTCACTACTACAATATATAACAATATTTTTTATCAAATCCAAATTATCCAAATTTTGGAAACAACCTGTTATTAGTGTTGCATAACTAAAATTATATATTATGATAAACAAAGAAGAATACTAGAAAAGCAAGAGTATAACTGTTATTTATTCTTATTATGCAATTTTCAACAATTTGCGTGGTTAGTGATTGAGAAAAACGTAAAATTTCTTGTTATATCAGAGACCGAAAATAACTCATTTTATATTATCAAAATACAAAATACATACAGATTTATATTTTGTTTTAAAAAATAAATCATTTCAATTATGGTTGACCATGTGTTTTTTTTTTTAATTATGTAATTTTTTTATTTAGTTTTAAAATTTAAGTTTTTTTTGTAAAATTTTCAATTTTTTGTTAAATTTTAAGTTTTACAAACAATTATTTATAATTTTTATATTCAGGCATCATTGATTTGCATCAAATGAACTTTTGCCATTTATTTATAAAGTTCGAAAATAAAAGTTATAATCTGATGCTTACGAAAAAATCTAATTATAAATCGCTTGTTTATTTCCGTTATTTTCTTTTCTGTTTCCTTCAACGCATGAATCAAATAATAAAGATTGTAAGCAAAATTTTCTTTTTCTGCGCACAACGGCATAATTTATTTTTCCATCAACATGTAAAAAATAACATTTGTTAACAATATTTAAAAAAAATGTTTGCTTCAAAACAAAACATTTAATTATACTGTGCTCGATTTTGACACTTTTTTTTACCGAGAAACGGGACACATATTGGGTAAAGCAAAATCGAGTTTAATAGAACAAAATTGTTTAGGAATAGCAATGCTATATACGAAAAAATTCAATATGTAAAATGAAATTAAATTAAACGCAGGGTCAAAAAGCTAGCACACATATGAATTCATGGATATTTTAAAATTAATGTTCATAAGTATTCGCTGCAGCTTATTAGATTGCGGATAATATTATTGGTTTAAAAATAAAACGTATATTGGAACTATGTGGGACATATTTAAAAATAAATTATGCATATCGTTAGTGCTTAAATGGATCCAACTTATGCATACATATGTTATTGCCCAAAATTATTTGATTTATCAAAAATATGGAAATATGTAGTCCCATAATTACCTAGTTCATAACAGATACAGCTGGGCTAGCTCTTTTAAATGACTTTTATTTGAGAAAATTGGAGCGTTGTCACGTAAAATTTTATTTTAATTTCAATTTTAATATTTAGATTTAATTTATTATATTTTTTATATAAAGATTTGGTTTCCAGACTGGCCGTATACTGAAACTAAAGCTTTTATATAGAAAAAAATTTAATGGAAACACTTTTATCTAAGTAAAAGTTAACTTCTATAGATTACAGATTTTTATAAAACTTACAACTCATTCAGTTTCTGGGATAAAGATAATCTACATTTTTCGATTAAACCTAGATTAAACTAAAAATTGTGTCTCTCAGTTATTATTTATTTGATATATAATCTAGGTTTAACTGAGCATCATTGGTAAGTTAAACCTAGATATAAAATGTCAAAATACAAACAGCTGAAAAATAAAATAAACAATTCAACAATTGAAAAGAAATTTCCGACATTTTAACAAAAATTAAAAAAAAAATGGATTATTCTAGTGATGATGAGGATTTAAGTGATTCAAACACATATAATAACTTAAATATGTCAATGTTAGAAAGATACGAACAATAAGGACACATCCAAATCATTTCTGCATTTATACCGACGCCGAATTGACGCGGTTGCTTTTTTGCGAAAATTTAAGATGTTGCCATATTTATATAAAAAATTAGGAGGAATGTCATATGTATTTTGACTGAACAGTACGGCAATGCTAACAACATTGACAGGAGGTAATCCACTACTGAGAAACACAATCAGTAGTTAAATCCCGGCAAAATATATTTGAGGTTTAATATAACAGTATGTTAAGCTGAGTTGTGTGTAAATGCTGTGTTTTAAGTTTTGTAAAAACTTGCAGTATGCAGTATTTATGATATACAAATTGTATAATGTCATAATTTCAATGTTCAAAGAAATTCGTTTAGAAATTACAAAATTCGTTTAATCATTTTTACAAGGATAAAAGTTGTGTAACACCTTCATAAATATACAAGTTATTTAGCTTTCATTAATTTCGGCGTTAATAGAGGGCGGTGTAATATGACCAAAAATTTGGAGATTTTCAAGTTACATACATTAAATCTTATTACATCTAAGACATGCATTAAACTTACCCATTTTTCTCATCGAATTTTCTTTGCAATTCAGCTTCCGTAAATTTTAACAACTGACCCAAGTAACGAACGCTAAGGCGTTCGCACACTTCTTCCCCAAACTTAGCTCCAAGTCCTTTAATTTTACCAACTGGCAGTGTTTCAAATAGAACAGGAATTTGGGCCAAAGGTAAAATCGTTTGCTTATTGGGTTTATTAATGCCGCAAGCTAATTTTGCTAAAATCTTATTATGCGCAATGCCTGCTGAACAATCGTAGTTTGTTTCTGCTTTTACTGCACTTCGAATCTCGCTTGCAATGGAGGATCCTATCAATAAACGAATATTACTTTGTCGTACTGCCGGAACATCGTTTTCGTTGAAATTGCGATAAAAGTTATCATCATCAGCTAAAGGATTGTTAATAAAACTAGATGTGATTGTTGTCACGAATTCCCCGATTGTTGGAAAACCTACTGCATATGTATTTACTAACTCCTGAGGTTGTAATATGAATGAACCCTATATCAATATAAAAACTGTAATTAAAGTTTTACAACCAATTTCAGTTATACTAACATCATTCATTTTTTGAAGGCGTTTGTTAACAGCATCTGTTATGTCAAGGTAGGCTTCATCAACAGATGCTCTTTCTAAAAGTGAGGTAAAACGCTGCAACACATTTGCAACTTCTTTGCCAGCTTCTCGATATTTCGTTAAATCAGCCTTTTCACGGACATTCGGCACTTTAACTAATTGGATTTCTGGACACTGTTCTTTAGCTTCATCTCCTCTCATGTGTCGCGTAACACCTTTGGCACGGGCAGCATAATTTACTGCAATTATACTGAATTCAATAAAATCGTAGATTTCACAATAAAATAATAATTATGTATTCAAATTTACCCTCCTCCCCTCCAGGCATTATATTGCACTACTGCCAATGGTTGATTCTTTAAGGATGGGTCCAATTTTTCTGAAAAATATTAGTAATTATGTTCAACTTGCAAATAATTCATTTGTTATAAAATTTACCTTCAACTTGGCAATAAAAACAATCCATATCGACAAGAAGTATAACCCTATCATATTTGTTAATCATTGGCACGAAATTTCTGACCGAAGTACTGTTGGACATCATGATTCATGAACACAATCACACATTTAACTTAATAAAATTCCTAGAAGGTCTACAATATTTTATCAAAACAAAAATTTTGCGCCATTCAGGCCAGAGATCCAAGCAATTGTCGGCTAGCCGTACCGCCGTTAAAACTATCAGCTAGGCGCCGGCACAATTTCGAGCTACATTATTTTGGTTTTGCAAATAGTACATAGATATGTATGTATGTATGTATATACAGCAAATATTTGAAAAAAGGCTTAAAGGACTTATAGACCAAGTATATATTTGGTTTTAAACTTGTTGAAATGTTATTAAAATTATATTTATAAGTATTTTTAAAACATACATATGTATGTAGATAAAATTGAATTTTAAATTTATGAATATATTCATATTTTTCTTTCCTTATTTCTACTACTACTACTTAAATAAAAAAAATTGTTTACACAATTTATTGGTCATCTAAATTTCAATAATGTAGATCAGATGACAGAAAAAGCAATTTAATTATTTCAAATAAATGCGCTTGTGTTTGAACAAAAATTATTTCTTATTGTATTAGATAATTTTAAATTTAATGTTCATATGAGCATTGCGTACAAAATCAAATAATCAAGCAAAAACATGGAAATCCCATATACATAGATGCAAAATTTACTCAAATGAAATTGATCTAAATTAATTGGCTCATTGGCAGAAACTCTAAGCTAAGTTTAGATTGCAAACTCTTGATTTACAACGCAATCATAAAACCTATATGGTGTTATGGAATCCAGCTATGGGGACTAGCCTCAGCTTCAAATGTAGACAGAATTCAAATGTAAATAGTACATTAAAATTTCGAATATCCATAAAGATATAAACGTGCCTTTGGTAAAAACTGAGATCGAAAAAATGCAGAAGTACACCGAAACCCATTAGCCCGCAACATATTAAATAATAGTGGCTATATCCGACTAAAAAGAAAGGATACTGCGGATCTGAGCCGAAGACAAGAACGAAGAATACCAACTTAATTAATAAAATATATAATGGTCAAATAATTTTCTTTCGGCACTGGCTGGACTAATAATTGAAATTTTTTAGATGTACATACATAAGATTTGAAATTTTTAATGAAGATACAATAAATAAATAAATGTACAAAAATATGTTGCATGCAAAAAGTTAAACAATCGAATCCAATGTTAAGTAGTTCGTATTTTTACATTAATTTTACAAAAAAATCTAAAAATTCTAGCCATTAGAAATGTACTCTTTTATAAATATTTTAACACATATTTTAAACTTTTGACAACAAAATTTTGATGCTTTTGCCATATAAAATTGGCTACACTGCATAATTCACAATAATTAGAGATGATATTTATAGGAATGTCTATCTGTATATTTAACGCCCGTGAACAAATCAAACTCAACAATTTATAACAAACCGTAACAGCTGATTTATCAAAACAAACATTTTTTCTTGAGTGGTGAAAATAGTTTGTTGTTGTTTATGTATAATTGTGTAGATTTGTTAGTGTAAATGCGGTTTGTTAAAAAGTCCATTCCATTCGTTTCTAATTTGTAAACTAACAAACCCAAACATAACCTAAAATACATTGAACAAACTTATGTGTTTTATAAACAACAATTGCTAATGTCGATGCAAATTTTTTTTAGAAATCAATAAATCAATAATAACTAAAACACATTTAATCAAAATAAAATTAATTTGTGAATTTTGTGGATTATTAGAATTTTGTGGATTATTTATTAGACTTTGTGTGCATTATAAGCAATAATTGTTTTATAAATTTCCCTACAAAATCTAAACGGGAGCTTGTGCATTGTTTTAGATAAAATGTAAAAAACAGCACATTATAAATTTCTCTATAAATTCCAAACGGGAGCTTGTGCATCATATCGGAAAACAGGAATTAATAGCTAATAAGTGTAGAAATCAAATAACGTATAGATTTTTCCACAAAAAAATGGAACATAGGGGGTATGCCCTATCAAACTTTCATGTTTTATATAAAATGTAAAAAAACAGCACATTATAAATTTCTCTGTAAATTCCAAACGGGAGCTTGTGCATCATATCGGAAAACAGGAATTATTAGCTAATAAGTGTAGAAATCAAATACCGTATAGATTTTTCCACAAAAAAATGGAACATAGGGGGTATGCCCTATCAAACTTTCATGTTTTATATAAAATGTAAAAAAACAGCACATTAGAAATTTCTCTATAAATTCCAAACGGGAGCTTGTGCATCATATCGGAAAACAGGAATTATTAGCTAATAAGTGTAGAAATCAAATACCGTATAGATTTTTCCACAAAAAAATGGAACATAGGGGGTATGCCCTATCAAACTTTCATGTTTTATATAAAATGTAAAAAAACAGCACATTAGAAATTTCTCTATAAATTCCAAGCGGGAGCTTGTGCATCATATCGGAAAACAGGAATTATTAGCTAATAAATGTAGAAATCAAATACCGTATAGATTTTTCCACAAAAAAATGGAACATAGGGGGTATGCCCTATCAAACTTTCATGTTTTATATAAAATGTAAAAAACAGCACATTAGAAATTTCTCTATAAATTCCAAACGGGAGCTTGTGCATCATATCGGAAAACAGGAATTATTAGCTAATAAGTGTAGAAATCAAATACCGTATAGATTTTTCCACAAAAAAATGGAACATAGGGGGTATGCCCTATCAAACTTTCATGTTTTATATAAAATGTAAAAAACAGCACATTAGAAATTTCTCTATAAATTCCAAACGGGAGCTTGTGCATCATATCGGAAAACAGGAATTATTAGATAATAAGTGTAGAAATCAAATACCGTATAGATTTTTCCACAAAAAAATGGAACATAGGGGGTATGCCCTATCAAACTTTCATGTTTTAGATAAAATGTTAAAAAAAACAGCACATTATAAATTTCTCTATAAATTTCAAACGGGAGCTTGTGCATCATATCGGAAAACAGGAATTAATAGCTAATAAATGTAGAAATCAAATTCCGTATAGATTTTTCCACAAAAAAATGGAACATAGGGGGTATGCCCTATCAAACTTTCATGTTTTAGATAAAATGTAAAAAAAACAGCAAATTATCAATTTCTCTATAAATTCCAAACGGGAGCTTGTGCATCATATCGGAAAACAGCAATTAATAGCTATTAAATGTAGAAATCAAATACCGTATAGATTTGTTCACAAAAAAATGGAACATAGGGGGTATGCCCTATCAAACTTTCATGTTTTAGATAAAATGTTAAAAAAACAGCACATTATAAATTTCTCTTTAAATTCCAAACGGGAGCTTGTGCAGCATATCGGAAAACAGCAGTTAATAGCTATTAAATGTAGAAATCAAATAACGTATAGATTTTTCCACAAAAAAATGGAACATAGGGGGTATGCCCTAAAAAACTTTGTTGTTTTAAGTAAAATATAAAAAAACAGCACATTATAAATTTCTCTATAAATTCCAAACGGGAGCTTGTGCATCATATCGGCAAACAGGAATTAATAGCTACTAAGTGTAGAAATCAAATAACGTATAGATTTTTCCACAAAAAAATGGAACATAGGGGGTATGCCCTAAAAAACTTTGTTGTTTTAAGTAAAATATAAAAAAACAGCACATTAGAAATTTGTCTATAAATTCCAAACGGGAGCTTGTGCATCATATCGGAAAACAGGAATTAATAGCTAATAAGTGTAGAAATCAAATTCCGTATAGATTTTTCCACAAAAAAATGGAACATATGGGGTATGCCCTAAAAAACTTTCATGTTTTAGATAAAATGTTAAAAAACAGCACATTATAAATTTCTCTATAAATTCCAAACGGGAGCTTGTGCATCATATCGGAAAACAGCAATTAATAGCTAATAAGTGTAGAAATCAAATACCGTATAGATTTTTCCACAAAAAAATGGAACATAGGGGGTATGCCCTATCAAATTTTCATGTTTTATATAAAATGTAAAAAAACAGCACATTATAAATTTCTCTATAAATTCCAAACGGGAGCTTGTGCATCATATCGGAAAACAGCAATTAATAGCTAATAAGTGTAGAAATCAAATTCCGTATAGATTTTTCCACAAAAAAATGGAACATATGGGGTATGCCCTAAAAAACTTTCATGTTTTAGATAAAATGTTAAAAAACAGCACATTATAAATTTCTCTATAAATTCCAAACGGGAGCTTGTGCATCATATCGGAAAACAGCAATTAATAGCTAATAAGTGTAGAAATCAAATACCGTATAGATTTTTCCACAAAAAAATGGAACATAGGGGGTATGCCCTATCAAATTTTCATGTTTTATATAAAATGTAAAAAAACAGCACATTATAAATTTCTCTATAAATTCCAAACGGGAGCTTGTGCATCATATCGGAAAACAGCAATTAATAGCTATTAAATGTAGAAATCAAATACCGTATAGATTTTTTCACACAAAAATGGAACATAGGGGGTAGGCCCTAAAAAACTTTATTTTTTTAGATAAAATGTTAAAAAAACAGCACATTATAAATTTCTCTATAAATTCCAAACGGAAGCTTGTGCATCATATCGGAAAACAGCAATTAATAGCTATTAAATGTAGAAATCAAATACCGTATAGATTTTTCCACAAAAAAATGGAACATAGGGGGTATGCCCTATCAAATTTTCATGTTTTATATAAAATGTTAAAAAACAGCACATTATAAATTTCTCTATAAATTCCAAACGGGAGCTTGTGCATCATATCGGAAAACAGGAATTAATAGCTAATAACTGTAGAAATCAAATTCCGTATAGATTTTTCCACAAAAAAATGGAACATATGGGGTATGCCCTAAAAAACTTTAATTTTTTAGATAAAATGTTAAAAAAACAGCACATTATAAATTTCTCTATAAATTCCAAACGGGAGCTTGTGCATCATATCGGAAAACAGGAATTAATAGCTAATAAATGTAGAAATCAAATTCCGTATAGATTTTTCAACAAAAAAATTGAACATAGGGGGTATGCCCTAAAAAACTTTATTTTTTTAGATAAAATGTTAAAAAAACAGCACATTATAAATTTCTTTATAAATTCCAAACGCGAGCTTGTGCATCATATCGGAAAACAGGAATTAATAGCTAATAACTGTAGAAATCAAATTCCGTATAGATTTTTCCACAAAAAAATGGAACATATGGGGTATGCCCTAAAAAACTTTCATGTTTTAGATAAAATGTTAAAAAACAGCACATTATAAATTTCTCTATAAATTCCAAACGGGAGCTTGTGCATCATATCGGAAAACAGCAATTAATAGCTAATAAGTGTAGAAATCAAATACCGTATAGATTTTTCCACAAAAAAATGGAACATAGGGGGTATGCCCTATCAAATTTTCATGTTTTATATAAAATGTAAAAAAACAGCACATTATAAATTTGTCTATAAATTCCAAACGGGAGCTTGTGCATCATATCGGAAAACAGCAATTAATAGCTAATAAGTGTAGAAATCAAATACCGTATAGATTTTTCCACAAAAAAATGGAACATAGGGGGTATGCCCTATCAAATTTTCATGTTTTATATAAAATGTAAAAAAACAGCACATTATAAATTTCTCTATAAATTCCAAACGGGAGCTTGTGCATCATATCGGAAAACAGCAATTAATAGCTATTAAATGTAGAAATCAAATACCGTATAGATTTTTTCACACAAAAATGGAACATAGGGGGTAGGCCCTAAAAAACTTTATTTTTTTAGATAAAATGTTAAAAAAACAGCACATTATAAATTTCTCTATAAATTCCAAACGGAAGCTTGTGCATCATATCGGAAAACAGCAATTAATAGCTATTAAATGTAGAAATCAAATACCGTATAGATTTTTCCACAAAAAAATGGAACATAGGGGGTATGCCCTATCAAATTTTCATGTTTTATATAAAATGTTAAAAAACAGCACATTATAAATTTCTCTATAAATTCCAAACGGGAGCTTGTGCATCATATCGGAAAACAGGAATTAATAGCTAATAACTGTAGAAATCAAATTCCGTATAGACTTTTCCACAAAAGAATGGAACATATGGGGTATGCCCTAAAAAACTTTAATTTTTTAGATAAAATGTTAAAAAAACAGCACATTATAAATTTCTCTATAAATTCCAAACGGGAGCTTGTGCATCATATCGGAAAACAGGAATTAATAGCTAATAAATGTAGAAATCAAATTCCGTATAGATTTTTTCACACAAAAATGGAACATAGGGGGTATGCCCTAAAAAACTTTCATGTTTTAGATAAAATGTTAAAAAACAGCACATTATAAATTTCTCTATAAATTCCAAACGGGAGCTTGTGCATCATATCGGAAAACAGCAATTAATAGCTAATAAGTGTAGAAATCAAATACCGTATAGATTTTTCTACAAAAAAATGGAACATAGGGGGTATGCCCTATCAAATTTTCATGTTTTATATAAAATGTAAAAAAACAGCACATTATAAATTTCTCTATAAATTCCAAACGGGAGCTTGTGCATCATATCGGAAAACAGGAATTAATAGCTAATAACTGTAGAAATCAAATTCCGTATAGATTTTTCCACAAAAAAATGGAACATATGGGGTATGCCCTAAAAAACTTTAATTTTTTAGATAAAATGTTAAAAAAACAGCACATTATAAATTTCTCTATAAATTCCAAACGGGAGCTTGTGCATCATATCGGAAAACAGGAATTAATAGCTAATAAATGTAGAAATCAAATTCCGTATAGATTTTTCAACAAAAAAATGGAACATAGGGGGTATGCCCTAAAAAACTTTATTTTTTTAGATAAAATGTTAAAAAAACAGCACATTAGAAATTTCTCTATAAATTCCAAACGGGAGCTTGTGCATCATATCGGAAAACAGCAATTAATAGCTAATAAGTGTAGAAATCAAATAACGTATAGATTTTTCCACAAAAAAAAATGGAACATAGGGGGTATGCCTTAAAAAACTTTCATGCTTTAGGTAAAATGTAAAGAAAATTTGTTATTTAAAAAGAAAATTTTTTATTTTTTAAATATTAAAATAAAATAACTCCTGAAGAAGATTTCCAAAGGAAATCGATATATCGAGTAATTTATATATAAAAATAAAAATTTTTTTATAAAAAACAAAAAGTGACCTCAAGCTTAAAAATTATTTAATAAAAAATAATCTAAAAAATAAATTATGTTAGATGAAAGTGCACAAGATCATGAAGGGTTAGTTAATAAAACAAGTTATATTTTAAATGTTTGTTTTAATAAAATATAACATGTTCAATCGTAAATCTAAACTACATACAGTCAATCGAACATGATTCTATATGATTCTAGGTTATATGTACTTCAAGGTGGATTTTGGAACAGTTTTTAAAGTTGCAAATATATTCGCAGACACAATGCACTCCCTCACTATGGTACAAAAACAAAGTAATAATATAACAGCAATCTTACTGGCAGACAATGAAAATTGATATGATGAACGCTAAAAGATTTAATTATTTCTAAACTAAAAAATCACAGCGATTATACAATGGATAGTGGCTCATGATGAACTTTGCAAGATCATAGTCAGTTAGATTTAACACACTTGAAACAAGGGTTTACATCATAAGCTCCTGATCCCTCTGCGGAAGTTCTTTGATTATGACAATTCCGGAGGATTTGGACGCGCTCGCCACCACTGTCAAGTAGAGCTAAATCGCGGATCTGGTCGAAAACATCATTCAAGGAAATAACATTTTGAAATAAAAGAGAAAATATAGTAGATGTAACATTAGTATTATTTACTCGCTATGCGAAAACAACGACAGAACCCCAATAAAAAAAACTAACAGGAACTTAAACAAGTAAGAGTGCTATATTCGGCTGTGCCGAATCTTAAATACCCTTCACCTAAGCGTAATAAGAAATACAGAAACTACACTAGACTAGAATATCCTAATTCTGTGTTTTCTATTCAGTCTTAGTGCAAATTTTATTAGTATATATCAATTGTTTGAAAGACAATTTTACAACCAACATAATTTATGTTAAATATTTTGAAATGTTGTCTAATTTTTACCATTTTAATTTATTTAATTACCAATTCTTACCATAATTTACAGAGTCTGTCTAATGTTCATAATAATCTTTAGTGTAATTTAACAAACAGAGTATAAAAAAGGGGTACAATTCGGTTTCGGTGATTTTGCTCCAAAAAAAAAAAAAAAAAAAAAAAACAAAATCAAATAGGGCTTTTAGAGGAGATACCAGCAAAAAAAATTTGTTGGCGGGCACGCCTATTTTCGAGGGGGCGGGCCCTTAAAGTTGAAAATATATAGGCCTATATCTCGGGAACTACTGGGTGCTTGATAATTTGTAATACACTAAATACACTAAAGGGTATTAAAAATACCTTTCCAACGATATATATCATGATTATAAAATATGGACCGAATATGGGTTAAATCCGAAAAGAATATTTTTTGACCCGAATTTATTTGTTTTTTGGAAATGATTCTATATGGCAGGTATGACAAATTATGGGCCGATCTTCTTAAATTTTGGAACAGTTATTTTCATGCATATGAGGATATTTCACGTAGAATTTCAACATAATAACGGTATATTTAAGATATATATTAGTATTAACGTGGATTTCGGGAGTGGACCTTATGTGGGGGATAAAGTCAAATATGGACCGATATTCTCAAAATCCAGCAGTTAGATTTAGGCATGTATGTAAATTATCCGTGTTAAATTTTGGATTGGTACCCTTATTTATAAGCGATTTATGAGTATTAAAGTGATTTTCGGTAGAGGGTTTTATATGGGGCATACGGTTAAAACTAGACCGAAATTCACAAAATTTTGTGGGATGATTTTTGTATATATTAAAATGATCTGTGCAAAGTTTTGAGTCGGTACCGATATTTATACAATATATATAAAACATGAAAGTTTTTTAGGGCATACCCCCTATGTTCCATTTTTTTGTGGAAAAATCTATACGAAATTTGATTTCTACATTTAATAGCTATTAATTGCTGTTTTCCGATATGATGCACAAGCTCCCGTTTGGAATTTATAGAGAAATTTATAATGTTCTGTTTTTTTACATTTTATATAAAACATGAAAGTTTGATAGGGCATACCCCCTATGTTCCATTTTTTTGTGGAAAAATCTATACGTTGTTTGATTTCTACACTTATTAGCTATTAATTGCTGTTTTCCGATATGATGCACAAGCTCCCGTTTGGAATTTATAGAGAAATTTCTAATGTGCTGTTTTTTTACATTTTATATAAAACATGAAAATTTGATAGGGCATACCCCCTATGTTCCATTTTTTTGTGGAAAAATCTATACGTATTTGATTTCTACACTTATTAGCTATTAATTGCTGTTTTCCGATATGATGCACAAGCTCCCGTTTGGAATTTATAGAGAAATTTATAATGTGCTGTTTTTTAACATTTTATCTAAAACATGAAAGTTTTTTAGGGCATACCCCATATGTTCCATTTTTTTGTGGAAAAATCTATACGGAATTTGATTTCTACAGTTATTAGCTATTAATTCCTGTTTTCCGATATGATGCACAAGCTCCCGTTTGGAATTTATAGAGAAATTTATAATGTGCTGTTTTTTAACATTTTATATAAAACATGAAAATTTGATAGGGCATACCCCCTATGTTCCATTTTTTTGTGGAAAAATCTATACGGTATTTGATTTCTACATTTAATAGCTATTAATTGCTGTTTTCCGATATGATGCACAAGCTTCCGTTTGGAATTTATAGAGAAATTTATAATGTGCTGTTTTTTTAACATTTTATCTAAAAAATTAAAGTTTTTTAGGGCATACCCCATATGTTCCATTTTTTTGTGGAAAAATCTATACGGAATTTGATTTCTACAGTTATTAGCTATTAATTCCTGTTTTCCGATATGATGCACAAGCTCCCGTTTGGAATTTATAGAGAAATTTATAATGTGCTGTTTTTTAACATTTTATATAAAACATGAAAATTTGATAGGGCATACCCCCTATGTTCCATTTTTTTGTGGAAAAATCTATACGGTATTTGATTTCTACATTTAATAGCTATTAATTGCTGTTTTCCGATATGATGCACAAGCTTCCGTTTGGAATTTATAGAGAAATTTATAATGTGCTGTTTTTTTAACATTTTATCTAAAAAAATAAAGTTTTTTAGGGCCTACCCCCTATGTTCCATTTTTGTGTGAAAAAATCTATACGGTATTTGATTTCTACATTTAATAGCTATTAATTGCTGTTTTCCGATATGATGCACAAGCTCCCGTTTGGAATTTATAGAGAAATTTATATGGTGCTGTTTTTTTACATTTTATATAAAACATGAAAATTTGATAGGGCATACCCCCTATGTTCCATTTTTTTGTGGAAAAATCTATACGGTATTTGATTTCTACACTTATTAGCTATTAATTGCTGTTTTCCGATATGATGCACAAGCTCCCGTTTGGAATTTATAGAGAAATTTATAATGTGCTGTTTTTTAACATTTTATCTAAAACATGAAAGTTTTTTAGGGCATACCCCATATGTTCCATTTTTTTGTGGAAAAATCTATACGGAATTTGATTTCTACACTTATTAGCTATTAATTGCTGTTTTCCGATATGATGCACAAGCTCCCGTTTGGAATTTATAGAGAAATTTATAATGTGCTGTTTTTTTACATTTTATATAAAACATGAAAATTTGATAGGGCATACCCCCTATGTTCCATTTTTTTGTGGAAAAATCTATACGGTATTTGATTTCTACACTTATTAGCTATTAATTGCTGTTTTCCGATATGATGCACAAGCTCCCGTTTGGAATTTATAGAGAAATTTATAATGTGCTGTTTTTTAACATTTTATCTAAAACATGAAAGTTTTTTAGGGCATACCCCATATGTTCCATTTTTTTGTGGAAAAATCTATACGGAATTTGATTTCTACACTTATTAGCTATTAATTCCTGTTTTCCGATATGATGCACAAGCTCCCGTTTGGAATTTATAGACAAATTTCTAATGTGCTGTTTTTTTATATTTTACTTAAAACAACAAAGTTTTTTAGGGCATACCCCCTATGTTCCATTTTTTTGTGGAAAAATCTATACGTTATTTGATTTCTACACTTAGTAGCTATTAATTCCTGTTTGCCGATATGATGCACAAGCTCCCGTTTGGAATTTATAGAGAAATTTATAATGTGCTGTTTTTTTATATTTTACTTAAAACAACAAAGTTTTTTAGGGCATACCCCCTATGTTCCATTTTTTTGTGGAAAAATCTATACGAAATTTGATTTCTACATTTAATAGCTATTAATTGCTGTTTTCCGATATGATGCACAAGCTCCCGTTTGGAATTTATAGAGAAATTTATAATGTTCTGTTTTTTTACATTTTATATAAAACATGAAAGTTTGATAGGGCATACCCCCTATGTTCCATTTTTTTGTGGAAAAATCTATACGTTGTTTGATTTCTACACTTATTAGCTATTAATTGCTGTTTTCCGATATGATGCACAAGCTCCCGTTTGGAATTTATAGAGAAATTTCTAATGTGCTGTTTTTTTACATTTTATATAAAACATGAAAATTTGATAGGGCATACCCCCTATGTTCCATTTTTTTGTGGAAAAATCTATACGTATTTGATTTCTACACTTATTAGCTATTAATTGCTGTTTTCCGATATGATGCACAAGCTCCCGTTTGGAATTTATAGAGAAATTTATAATGTGCTGTTTTTTAACATTTTATCTAAAACATGAAAGTTTTTTAGGGCATACCCCATATGTTCCATTTTTTTGTGGAAAAATCTATACGGAATTTGATTTCTACACTTATTAGCTATTAATTCCTGTTTTCCGATATGATGCACAAGCTCCCGTTTGGAATTTATAGACAAATTTCTAATGTGCTGTTTTTTTATATTTTACTTAAAACAACAAAGTTTTTTAGGGCATACCCCCTATGTTCCATTTTTTTGTGGAAAAATCTATACGTTATTTGATTTCTACACTTAGTAGCTATTAATTCCTGTTTGCCGATATGATGCACAAGCTCCCGTTTGGAATTTATAGAGAAATTTATAATGTGCTGTTTTTTTATATTTTACTTAAAACAACAAAGTTTTTTAGGGCATACCCCCTATGTTCCATTTTTTTGTGGAAAAATCTATACGTTATTTGATTTCTACATTTAATAGCTATTAACTGCTGTTTTCCGATATGCTGCACAAGCTCCCGTTTGGAATTTAAAGAGAAATTTATAATGTGCTGTTTTTTTAACATTTTATCTAAAACATGAAAGTTTGATAGGGCATACCCCCTATGTTCCATTTTTTTGTGGAAAAATCTATACGGAATTTGATTTCTACATTTATTAGCTATTAATTCCTGTTTTCCGATATGATGCACAAGCTCCCGTTTGGATTTTATAGAGAAATTTATAATGTGCTGTTTTTTTACATTTTATCTAAAACAATGCACAAGCTCCTGTTTAGATTTTGTAGGGAAATTTATAAAACAATTATTGCTTATAATGCACACAAATTCTAATAAATAATCCACAAAATTCTAATAATCCACAAAATTCACAAATTAATTTTATTTTGATTAAATGTGTTTTAGTTATTATTGATTTATTGATTTCTAAAAAAATTTGCATCGACATTAGCAATTGTTGTTTATAAAACACATAAGTTTGTTCAATGTATTTTAGGTTATGTTTGGGTTTGTTAGTTTACAAATTAGAAACGAATGGAATGGACTTTTTAACAAACCGCATTTACACTAACAAATCTACACAATGATACATAAACAACAACAAACAATTTTCACCACTAAAGAAAAAAATGTTTGTTTTGATAAATCAGCTGTTACGGTTTGTTAAAAAGTTTCGTTGAGTTTGATTTGTTCACGGCGATGTATATTTATGACTTTAATTGTCAACAAAGAACATATGTACATATGATATGTGCACATAAACAAAAATAAAAAACATAACAAAATTCTTTGTTGGAGTTTTACACAGAGACCTGCGCCGATCAAAAATAACGTCGGCGGTGGCTGACTCTAAAGATTGTCGGTGGCGATTTTAAATTAAATTAAAATTAAAACTGAAATTCGGAAAATTTATTGAAATTACTAAGTCCTGTTTCACACTCATCAGTTCTGACTGTCAAGTCAAGTATTTTTCAATGTGAAGGAAAAAGATAAAAGATAATTTTCTCATTTTCGGCGGCTGCGGGTTTTTAAATTTATCGGCGGCTTGGCTTAGCCGGCTTACAGCCGTTCGGCGCAGGTTTCTGTTCGTACAGTGCTAAATTGCAGTAGCGAAATAAAAACAATAATAAATACTTAAACATTTTAAAAAATATAACAAAATAAATATTTGTATAATTATTAAAATGTATTCCAACAATAATTCTTCGTGGATAACATAATAAGAACAAAAACGTTTAGATTTTTCCGTATGTATCTATAGAAAGTCTTTGTATAGTGAATACTAAAGTGAAATAACTTATTAATAATTTGTTTTTTTTTTATTAAAAAGGTATTATTAATAAAGTTGTGACTATTTTCCCCAATAGGGAAATAATTACTTTTTATATTTTTTTATTTTTAAATCTTGCTAATTTTAAATGCGAAAATGACCTTAATCATTATTGATTTTTCTAAACGTTGGTGTATTTTGCCAAAATAAATGACCACATCTACTCCATAACATTAAAGAAAATATAAAAATAAAATATTCTACTGCATATTGACAAATTTAGAAATAGAGTGTGACATTATAGGAAATTTTTAAGTAACATCATTAAACACTTATTTTAAAAGTTTATTGCATTAATTTTTCTTGTTCATCCAAAAATTTATTCATACATATATGTATGTATATTTGTATATTTTAAAAGTGTATTTATGTATGTACATAGATGTATGTATTCACATTTGGAAGACGCACCCATATTGCATCATTGACTTGTTAAACTGAATGATTTTTATACCCTACACCACCATAGTGGGGAGGGTATATTGGATTTGTGCATATGTTTGTAACGCCCAGAAATATTGGTCCAACACCCACCTTAAAGTATACCGATCGACTCAGAATCGCTTTCTGAGTCGATATAACGATGTTCGTCCATCTGGCTGGCTGGCTGGCTGTCCTTGTAAAGCTTGTGCGCAGAGTACAGGTCGCAATTTTGAAGATATTTCAATAAAATTTGGTACGTGATATTTTTTCGGCCCAAGGATGGATGGGATTGAAACTGGTGGAAATCGGTCCATTATTTCACCTGGCCCCCTTACAAATGTCATCCCGAAATTAGGGTTTACCGATCATAAATCTTTGAATTATGCAAGTATGCAAACAAATTTCACCAGAAATGAGTAATAAATAAAGCTAAATCATATCTACAAATTTAGTAAAGATCGGTCTATAATTAGTCGTAGCTCCCATATACGGCCCACTTCCGAAAATCACTTTAAAGAGCATAACTCTTTCAAAAATGTTGGTATCGAAATAATATTGAACGCAAATATATTTCATATCCATACAAATAATACGGTGCAATTTTATTATGATCGGTCCCATAAATGGCCCACTTCCAAAAATCACTTTAACGATCATAAATTTCTTAACAATGTTGGTAAGCAAATTAAATTCGAAATAAATAATATACCATTTCTTTGATGACATCTAATTTTATAATGGTCGGTCCATAATTAGTCGAAACTGCCATATAAGACCCTCCCCGTAATCAACTTTAACCTCCATAAATCTTTTAAAAGTATTTATATCGAGATAAAGTTTAACATACACAATATTAATATTCACAGAAATTATGACACTAAATTTTTGGATGATCGGTCCATAATAGGTCATAGCACATTTCTGAAAAACTGTTTTATACATATGTATACTGGGTGTAGGGTATTATATGGTCGGGCTTGACCGACTATACTTTCTTACTTGTTTAAGTTGTGTTTTTTCCGTTTCCGGTTTTTTCCTTTTATAAAAACACACAGAATATTTTTAGTTATCTGTTTTTCACGCATAGACATATTTGTACATGTATGTATACGTAAATATGTCAGGTGTAAATTGGAAAATAACTCTATTTACCGGTCATTTATTTCAATATTTTTGTTTTTATACAAAAGTGTGTGCATACCTTTGAACCGAAATAAACGTTTTGCGTGAGCATGTTAAATGGCAATTATTTATTTACATACACCTACATATGTAAGAAGGAAATCTTACACACATAATTTTTATGTTTGTTCAAATTTGTATACGCATTTTTATACTGAAATATTGATTTGACACAATTTTATTTAATTTATTTTCTTTCTTTAAATATCTTTTCTCATAAGCAAATAAAATGACGGGACAAAAATAGAACAATGTTTATATTCCCGCAATACTAAAAAATGACGCTTAAATTTTAATTAATATAAATTTTATAAAAATACTATTAAAAGGTTTAGCTTTAATTTCTATTAAACAAGTAATATAGTATTTTCGGGAAATTTTGATCATAAATATGAATATAGGTATATGCACATATGCATGTACAGTGGGGAGCAGAGGTGAGTACATGTTCTTATTTTCTGCATTTGCAGGTGCATAAAAACGGTAATAACAAAGCGATTTAAATTATTACTTTTTTATTTTATTTATTAATTAGTGGATTACAATAATGATCTTAAAACAAAACAAAAAAATTACGTATTCAGGGAACAAACTAAATTAAATAAAATTAAATCTTATGTACTCAGTTTTGCACTTTCAGGAAACAAACAAAAACTTTTAAATTTTTAGTACTTAGTCCACAGCCCTTTATTTTTTAATACACTATTTATGCGATTGGGCATACTTTCAACCAACTTTTGTGGAAACATGTGGAATTCTCTGCCACTCCAGCTCCACACGTCGCCACAACTCAGCGAAGTTCGACGGAGCTGTTCGATACTGTCCCAACCGTCTTTTCTCAATTTACCACAAATTTTCAATTGGATTGAGGTCGGGACTTTGCGGAGGCCACTGCATCAATAGCAATGTTTGCCCATTCAACCATTCCTTAACGATTTTCGAGGTGTGTTTTGGGTCTCCATCCTGTTGAAACACAACTTCTTACTCACGGTATGCGCTCAGATCTACAAACTCGGGAAGTTGAATCTGCAATATTTTTAAATAGCCTTCTTTTCTCATGATTTCATAAATTTTTTGTAATCTACCAACATGCCACAATGTAAAGTAACCCCAAACCATGATAATGCTTTACAATCTGTTTAACATGTTGTCGTTGTATACTCTCCCGCTGTCGACGCCAATAATACTTTTTACCGTCAGATTGATATCGGTTAAACTTGGATTTATCTGACCATTTTACGCGTTTCCAGTCATCAACAGTCCAATCTTTGTGTAGTCTGTCGAATTTTAAACGTGCTGAAACATTTTTATCTGACAGTGCTGGTTTAGGTTTTTTACAGCTGAGATGTATCCAATATTGTGTAGCGCTCTTCTTGCTGTACATCGGCTAACATTTTTATTTATTGCTCAGGAAGCTTCTTTTAGGACTAAAGACGTGTCTGCTCTCATTTTTCTCTTTATAGGGCGTGCGTCTCCATCAGATAATAATCGTTGGCGACTGAAAACCTGTCTTTAGGAGCTACATTTCGCCGTTTTAACACTCTTAACAACTACTGATTGGCTTATATTAAGCTCTTTTGCAATCATACGTGACGAGGAGTCATCCTTTGTTTTATTTATTATCAAATTTTTCACGGCTATCGATAGTTTCTTAATTATTCAAAAAGTATTAACTTTTACTTTTTTAAATTAAAAAAACGACGTTTTTGGAACACGGAGTTATTCAATTATTATTTAAAACTAAAATTCATACTGACAAAATTAAAGATTGCAGCAACAAATTTAAAAACTTAATTTCAAATAACGGTAAATTAAAAAATGATTCAATAATTTGGTTGATAACAAGTGTGAGCAAAACTGAGTACAAGTTGTTTTGTAGTTATTTAAATTACAATCTTGTTTTATTGGGATTTTATTTCTCTTATTAAGAATTATCTAAAGAACTAAATAAGAATTAAAATAGAAAAAGAAATTTAAAATTCGCTCCATTATTACCATTTTTATGATCTTTACAATGCAGAAAATACAAACAAGGTTTCACCTCTGCTCCCCACTGTATGTATGTACATACATACTTATGTAGTTCTCTACAAAAGTTACATAAATATATGTAAATAGAAGTAATTAATTATTATCGGTACGCAAGTACTTTTCCTACGTATTTCGAAAGTTATAAACACTTTCACTACTATGTACTTGTAAAGTACTACTATTACTACTATTTCGAAATATATTTTACGGATCTTAAATTCACTGGGACATACATTCATACGTATCATGTCTAAAGGCATGAGACTTTAGATGACAAAATGAGTCCATGTTACATGTACTCTAAGAAGAGATATAGATAAACAGCTTCAACATTTTCGAATCTTATATCCAATATAAGTTGGATTGGAAAAGCCTGCTAAAGTGTTAATCCACCGTAAACCCTAGATGTGGACTACAATGTTTTTTCTACAAGGCAGTTGGTTATAAAACCAGCTATGATTTTTGTGCATTTTGTAAAATATAAAAACATTTATCTGGTTGACCCAATTTGGCAAATTTCAGCTAGATTCTAAATTCATACATTTAAATGTTATCGAGAACAATATTTTTTGATCCAAAACTTTTTTACCGGCATAAATTTGTTTAGTTTTGGGCATTGAACATTTGCTATAACTTGCGATAACTATTTGAGGTAAATTCTTTTTGAGGTCTCCTCGTTTAGGCCTAATCGATTTTTAATTATTTTTAAATGATATATCACCATATATGTATACATATGTATATATACACATATATGTTTATATTCTTCGTGTCTTTGAAAGTGAAATAGCCCGTACTTATTCTTTTTTCCAACACTTTGTACACTTTTGTATATAATTCGATGTTTTACAAAGGTAATTACAAATGAAATACCACCATCTTTTTGGGGGTGTGTATAAAACGTGAAATCCATGTAAGAAAGTATAGTCTTTCAGACCACATAATACCTAATTACCTTTGAATAATTTGTAGAATTATTTCCACTAGTATGTACATATATCATGCTTTAATTAATTAATTAATTTAATTAATTTCTAACACAATGTACTAAATTTGTATAAAATTTTATGAAATTATCTTTTAAATTGAGCACAAATTTTTACAAACGGATAGAGATCGACTGCGGCAATTAAATTTATGATGGAAAAATAAGCGAATATCGAGATGAATGAAGCGTATGCGTTCTTTATAGGATATCCATTCGAGTTATAATCGATCGAATAATCGAACAATATCTTACGTATAATTATTTAAAGAAATTCAATATGACCATTTTTGAATAACGAATAATTCGATTAATTTTATGAGGAATAATTGAATTAATCGCATAAATATGTTTACGTTAATTTACCGTTTCAGTTCAAATTTTGAATGTTTCATAATTTTATAATTAAAAATGTAATAATTTAAACTTAGTCCATTTTAATTTTATTTACAAAATAAGACATGTTTAATAAATATTTATTTATGTATATAAATTTAGTTATTATTATCTATTATTTATACATGTTTGGCTCTGATAGCTCCTTCTACAAATTTATGAATTCCATTACAATAAGTTATAATTCTTAAAAGAAATCTGATATTTAAATTCTGAATGAGTTTAAAATGTATGTGGAAACAGACTTTTTAAAGTCCACATTTTGGAGAAATATTTTATTAACCACGCTATATATTTGCCCCTTTTTAATAGCTTCAAACTCGAGGAAACTTGAGGGTTTTAATTTAATTTTAATTTGTCATCATTAAAATCTAACCTAAGATGGTGGTGAATGAGGTGTTGAATACGTGAAAGAAACTGATATTTAAGATGACATTGATGATGATAACTTTGAAATTATATCAATTTTATTACTAAAGGCAGCTTTAGACGATACTATTTTCTGTACCAGTTGATGAGGGGAAACTTGTTGTTATACCTTATTTCAAAATTTTAAACTTATTTGAATAATGCGATTAATTTTAAATTTGTGATCGAAGAAGTTTAAATTTCTTAGTTGAATTATTTGTTTTATTCAAACAAAAGTATAATCAAATAATTTGTTTGTCCTAGTTCTTTGCATCCCTGAATAAAAGGCAATAAATACAGCCCCCAATGCAAGATGGCACTTAACTTTGGAAGTTCATAAACATTTATTTATACTTCGTTTATTAAAATTAGCAAAAGTATAGAATAGTACCTATATTAAAGTGCCATACATTTTATATACTCGTAAACAATAATCAACCCACTTTTTAACTCAATTAATTTTTCATAATTAGCCCAACGCTACCGAATATAGCTAGGCCAAAATGGAATATGATGACGAGACATTAAACGATTAAAAAGGTAGTGCAAACAAAAAACGAGAATTAAACATTAATTGTAGAAGGGCGTTGAGAATAATTTAAACAATAAACAACATTTTACTTAAACTATAATGCTCTCTTCTGTGTTGACTTCAAAATATGTAACGTCTAACATTCATAATAAGAATTTGGCACGAAACTGTAGCATATAGGAACAATTTTTGTTTTGAATTTTAGTCTGGATATGATGGTCAACGTAGATAGAACAAACACAAACAAAATAAATAAAGCTTTATTTTAGTGAGATTTTTGAATGAGAAAGTATGTAGAATGAATGACGTTAACTCTAATTAAAAGGGCGTTGTTTAACTTCAATAATTTTCTAGTTTTTGTTATAATTATTAAATAAAAAACTAATTACTGACAATTAAAATTGTTTATTATGTTTTATAGATAGTTTACACATAAAAAATGGTGAAAATACTACAGGCTTATAATTTTGCAAAGCAAAATACATTTGCTTTGAATGGCGAAATATTGGCAGCAACATTAATTGATTCTAATCGCATTGCCATTAGTAGTGCAGAGCAATTTATAGAAATTTATGATATTGTCAACAGACAACGCATAGCAGACGAGAAAGATGCTGTTGGCGCTGGAGCGATGGAAAGTGCTACCATAAATGATAATAATACAAGTTCAACTGCAACTAATGATGAAAAGCAACCCACAAAATACACTCTAGCTACCGTGGGTGAAGTGGTAAATTTAATTTATTGTGAAGCAGGTTGGTTAATTAGATTCCATATACACTACTTTTTAAATTAAATCAAACATTGATAATTTTAGGTAAATATTTGGTTACATTAGAAAAGGAGAATATCGGAAGTCCGGTGCACACAAATTCATCGAGTATTAGTTGCACCAGCAGCAGTAACAACACCAATGTTTATTCCGAAGATGACACAAAAATGTTTGTGCGCATATATGCCAACTTTTTAAAATTTCCAGAATCAAAGTTAGCCGATTTACCCATTACCATACGAATTGCATCGATGACAACACCAAAGGCACAGTTGATAAAGAGTATTGACGTAATTGAGTTGCCATTGCGTAGTCCTCCAGATCTAATACAGTGCTGTCAGGTAAATGTTTTAAAACTGTACTTTGTTCTTTTGGTGCTAGAACATTATAATACAATAAATATGTGATGTTTGTAACGCTCAAAAATATTAGTCAACACCCACCTTAAAGTATACCGATCGACTCAGAATTAGTTCCGTCGGTCCATAATTGACCATAGCTCCCATATAAAATCAATTCGAAAATCCAAAAGTACGTATTATAAAAAAAATAAAAATCGTATTATCAAACTTGGAGTAAGAAAGGAAAATAAAATATTTGAATTTTTAAATAACAAAGCAAGCATTGATTTTTCCAAATTTGCATCAGTATAAACTAGCGGTTTGAAAACGTCAAATATGACCTATTATGAACCGATCATCCAAAAAAAAATGACTTCTGTGAATATAAATATTATATGTGTTAAACTTTATCTCGATATAAGTGAATTACGGTCTTATATGGGAGTTTCGACCAATTATGAACCGATCATCAAAAAAAAAAAAAAATGAGTTCTGTGAATATAAATATTATGTGTGTTAAACTTTATCTCGATATAAGTGAATTACGGTCTTATATGGGAGTTTCGACCAATTATGAACCGAACATTATAAAATTAGGTGTCATCATTTCTGTATATATGAAACTTATTTGTGTTGAATTTTATTTGGATATCAACATTTTTAAGATATTTATGGTTGTTAAAGTGATTTTCGGAAATGCGCTTTATATAGGAGCTACGACTAATTATGGACCGATAATCATAAAATTGTACCAAATAATTTGTACATACATATATGAAACATATTTGTATTCAATATTATTTGGACACCTACATTTTTTAGAGAGTTGTGCTCTTTGAAGTGACTATGGGAGCTATAATCGATTATGGTCCGAGCTGCACAACATTTGTAGATGTGATTTGTCTTCATCTACTACTCATGTGTGGTGCAATTTGCTTGGATACTTGCATAATTCAAACATTTATGACCGATAAACCCATATTTCGAGTGGACATTTGAATGGGGGCTCGATAAAATAATGGACCGATTTCAACCATTTCAAAAATATGATGTACCAAAGTTTATCGAAATATCTTTAAAATTGCGACCTGTACACTGCCCATAAGCTTTACACGGACGAATGGACATCGTTAAATCGACTCAGGAAATGATTCTGAGTCTGAAAAATACAAAATATTTCCTACTACGAGAATACATGTGTGTGAAGATAAATTAGACTTTAACTAGAGAGGCTAGTCTAAATGGTTCCAAATGAGATGTGATACGCGTGCTATGCCATTTTTACCCCAATTCTTCTGAAGAATTTTATCCTAAAAGTTCCTTTTTTTAAAAATACATTTTTGCAAAATCGGTAATTTAAATTCCAAAATAATTTTGTAAAATTGACTAATGTGGTCTCATTTAGGTCATTTCGGATTATCCTCTTTATATAGTGGGATATGTGAGCAATTCCATACTTGTCCAAATTCTTCTACAGAATTTCATACTAAAAGTTACTTTTTTTCTAAAATTCAAGTAATATGACTGTTATGTGCTCTGTTGACTGTAATATAATCAATGTTAAAGAATTTTGTTTTTGTTCATGCTAGTTAAATTCTAATTTATCTTCATACCATTTATTCTCGTAGTAAATATATTGAAAATGAAAATTTTTATTTTGTGTTCTAGTTGAATCTGGTCACAGCAGGAAATATTTTGTAAGGCAAACTATTTTTAGAATAACTGCAAGAAATATTTCTATCATGAAGCTTGCGCATATATGACATTGGTTAATAGTTTGTATATTTTTAGTATGTAAAAAGTTAAATATAATTTACTTAAAATATTTTGATAGTTTTCCTATAAAATTATAAAATATTTTCCAATTTTTTGAATAATATAGTAGTAATTTTAAACTCTGCCTTTAACGCTATTGTAAAATTCGTCCAATGGATTGATGGACTAAAATGTTTTAATAATTATAAGTTTCTTTTTGACAAAGATAATAGTTAAATAAATACTTTTTAAAAAATCTATTATTATAATTTTTACTTTATTCTTTTTAAAATGGATTATTTTTTTAATAAAATATATGTACCATATTTTATATATTAGCACTTTTGAAAACTACACTAATACACACAATTATTACTTAACTCAGTTAATATACATATTGCATCCTAGCTAAGTAAATTATATTAATTATTTTGAATATATTTTTTTAGACCTCCGGCAACATAATTGTTAGTAGTAAAGAGCGTATCTATCTATATGAATATACCCAATGCGTTCATGAGAGCACACAACCAAGATTTAAATATATTGATTTTCTACCGTTCAAATTTTTTGTAAATCTAAATTTTGTACCACTAAAATTGAATCTTGCTGAAAATGTGATTGCATGCATGAATAATCGTTATTGCGTTGCGTTTCGTGTAGTAGATGTTTTGGCAAGCAATGTGTGCACTGCTGGCGATGGCGGCATTCAGAATAATATGCAATATGCTTATGATATGGACGAGAATGCCGCTATAGAAGCTGAAGATGTCATATCGAATTCAGAATCGAGTATGGCAAGTAAAACTAGTGTGGGGCCTTCCAGCCACAGTCATAATAGCTTTGAAACAGATTCTTTGGAAACTACAGCTAGCGGACGGCCATTAAATGGTTTTCCAGGTAGAACACCCATCGACTTTAATGTGGCACGTATGGTGAACTCAGCTTGTGGTCGTGAATTTGAAGTGGATTTGAAATCACAATGGGAGCAAAACGAAAGTGATATTGGCAATGGCATAGTCAGTGGTAAATGTAGTATAACTTGTGATACTCAAGAAATAATTATAATGCCGACAAAAGCAAATGAGATTAAAATTAAACTCGTCAATGAAGCAAAGGCTATGAATGTACAGGTACATAAAGTATAAAATCATTTTACATATGTATGTATGTATGTATGTATTTAAAAATTGTAAATACATTTTTTGTTTGTTTTTCTTGAAGCGCATCTCATCAAACGGTAAAATTACATCAGCATATAACGAGGAAAATATGGTGCAATATGATATACGCAAATTGTTACAAATTTGTATGAAAACTTCAGAACCGGGAGGTGGTCGAGTTGTAGATATATTACGTTGTTTGGATTTGAAAGCCATTTATCAACGCAATGACAATGATTGTGAAGACATCGATGATCCTGAATATGATATGGGAAATCAACAAATTCCGGGTGCGATAACAACATCAAAACATGTTAATCGACGTACTTTAAAGTCTAGTAAACATCAGAGTTGCATTGGATTTGCTTTATTAGTTGCCAGTAGTGTCGATGGTTATCTCTACCAGTTTTGTGCCCAAGGTAACATTTGTCTAATATAAGCTATTTTTTAAATTAAACGCTTTATCTCCTTTTCTTTAGGCAAGTGGTACAATGAAAATGAAAAGCCTATAGCAATTTATTCGTTTACTGCTCCAGTTTTACAAGTTCATATTAATGATTATGTCATTTATGCTGTGACTACTGAGTCGGTTGAAACTCATACTTCTAGAATTGGCCACAAACTGTTTAATAATCGTTTTGAGTATCCCTCTATAGCTCAATTATTTCCGGAAGAGTCAAGTCCTGACGTAAACGCTCCCATTGCAGTTGTGGGACTGTGTTCGTTTATACATGTTCAGTATGTATGTGTGAACCAAAATAATGTGGTGTTAATAAGCAATGGAGCTTTAAACTCTGCACATGCCTCAAACTCAGGTGACAGCAATAGCACAGCGTTGAAGAGACGAAGTACAGGCGAGGGCAAGCGCAATATAGCAGCGCGTTTGATCGCTGAAGCCAAAGCTAAACACAATTTGTTGCGAAACAGCTATTCTAATCAACAATCAGTTACAAATGAATGGACCCTATATAACCTGGAAGTACCACGCGTAGAACAGGTGGTAGATGATTTAGAATCCATAGCCGAAACTTATCGATCCGCTAGTAGTTCCAATTTTTATGATCTTATGGAGGAGGCTCATGTTATGCTGCGAATGAGTACTTCCTTGCAGTTCAACAAAATAAGCGAAGAAAGAGAATCGCAACTACGTCGTAAGTTTATGACCAATTGTCGTAAGTTGGCTGATTTCTCCATAAGATCGAAAAAGAAAGAAATTCATATGCAGGCATCAGGATTTTATAAAATGTGCAATTTGCAATTGTCAGAAATTTATTCAAATTATATCAACAACTTGCTCTATGTTGATGAAGAAAAATGTCATGACTTGCAAAAACTCCCAACGCCCGGAGATGATACCACAATAGAACCTGATCAACTTTATGGTCTTATTTATACAGTCAAACTATTTTTATTGAACTTAGGCACAGATCGTTTAAATGCCTCATTCCTTAATCAATTGGTTAAACCATTTTTTACACCTAGTCGTGTTGTAAAGCAGGGATTTACTCAAGTTTCCCTCTCATTGGAATTTTTAAATTTATTTATAAAATACTCTGCCGAACACGTACCACCAGTCATGCTAGGCTCTCCTGTCGTTGCTGATTCTATAAGTGGAGAAATTATAAATTATTTAAAATTTTTAAACAATTTGTAAGTAGTATAATCACGTTTTTTTTTTGACTAATATCTGTGAACATTTTTTAATGACTTTAGAAATCCCGATGATAATCTCATGTTAGCTGTAACTGCCTGTCGTATGTCAAATTATATTTTATCACAAGAAGTTGTCTCTCGTACAAATCGTCACGATTTGGCTGTGGCCTTAATCAAATATAAAAATGTTTTATTCGATGATACAACGGCGTTATTCCAAAAACAAAAACGTAACAAAACTGATGATTACCCAAACAGTTCCTCAAAGGAGACTCCACCTCCTAACAGCAAGCAAGGCAAACGTAAATCAACGCAAAACAATCAAAGTACATTAATCGGAAATTCGGCAAACGCTGGCCAGGAAGTGGTTTCCTTTTCGGACTTTGCCGAAACCATTCTATTAGCAACAGAGAAAAATGAGCTAATCGAGGCCATAAGTGACGTCTTCATACATGCCTTGTGTGTGGAACACAGTATAACACTTGATATCGTTTTGCAGTTATTTCTCAACTACATTGCATCGCACATTGGGCAAAAGGGTTATCAAACTTCACAGAAAGTATTTGTTAATATTTTGCAGGTGAGTTGAAATGTTTAAACAAATACTTATGAAGTTATCCTGTCTGTATTCTCATCTAAGTTGAAGATCTGATTCTATAATGTTTCTCTTATCATCTCTTTTAAGTGTCATATTACATTGTTTAAGGAATGTTGCACTTACATATTTGAGCACATTTCTTTCGTATTTTCTTTTTTGGGAATTTATTTATTAATTGCTTTAATTTCTTTTTGAATAACACTACAACGAGTCTGTACTCTTTCTTACTATTAATAAATAAGAGAAAATCTGAAAACAAGTTTAAACATAAACAATTTTCTAATAAATAAATCGATTTTTAAGATTTTCTTGTTTTTATAGTGGGGAGGATATATTGGATTAGGTTAGGTTAGGTCAGCAGGCGGCCATATCAAGTACAGCCCACTTAGCTTTGGTATTTTTGTGTTGCCTGAAAAGAGATGAAAGGAAGAAAACAGAAAGGGGATAGATATTGTAGAGGTAGATAGAGAGTATGTGTGGATAGGTGGTAGGAGAGATGTCAAGAGAAAATGAAGATTTCGGATCTGGAAGTTTAGATAAAAAGATGGAGTATTCTCATGACCAGAATATCAAGAGCGTCTGGTTCCTTAATATTTACACCACCCATAAAAACAGATGAAGCTACATGATCTGTCGTGCGTTTTTGCGTTAACATGCAACATTGAGTCTTACGTGCGTTAAAATCGACTCTATTCGCACAACCATGTTCTAAGATTTTCATAAGATCCCGGTTAAGTGTGCAATTCATATTCTGTCTCATTTCCCCAATTTCCAAAGGACTTGGTCTATAGTTGAATGAGTATGAATGGCAAACGTTGCTAGATAGATAGGACGCTGCTAGAATAGATAGGATTCGAAGTTTGACATAGAAGGTCATTTATAAAGATAAAAACTAAAGTAGAAGAAAGAATGGAGTCTTGCGGTACCCCTTAATTAACCTTGAAATCGTCTGATAAAATTTCTGAAGAAACTCAACATAAATCGAGAGAAGTTATCACCGACACCAAAAAAAAGTATTAAAATAGAACAATGAAAAATATTGTTTATCAAAAAGTTATGTAAAATACATTAGTCTACCAGTTGGCATTTTTAAGAATAGTTTGTCAATTTTGAGCAAAAAGGCCATGGTGCAACTATACAAGGTGAGTGCAGTACAACAGCTGACTGACTTTGTTTACAATTTTCTTATGTCAAGAGTAATACTTTTTCAAGTGTTTTTGACAGTAGTACATTATTTTACACAAAAAAAATGCCTGTTGTTTCTGTATTTGTTGCCGATTTGCACTCACCTTGTATAATTACACCATGAAAAAGGCTTTCATATGGTAGAATAAACTAATTAAAACTTCTTTTGTTGCAGCCAAGAAGACATTCTGTACTTGTGTTGTTTGGCAATGTTTCAGAAATTGCGACTTGAATACATTAAAAATTCAAGTCTGTACAAAAAAGCAATAGTTGGTTTAACTGTTAATTCTCATTTACTACAGCCATTTATTGAATTATTTACATGTTGTTTTCTTTATCAAAATAAAGTCATTTTATTTTCATACATGTACAAATGTTTTTCATTTAAAGGTCTATTATTATGATCTATTTGATGTAAATCCTTTAAATACAAATCAAGATATGCCGACAAATAATACACCGCCTCAGATTGACGAAGACTACGATGAAGGTTTCTCCAAGGGTAATAGTGAGCGGGACACTGAATCGATTGCAAACTCTATAGGTGATACAAATTCCGCAGCTAGTTCCTCAATTGATGATAGGCGCATATCTGGTCATTGCAATCGCATTGTTTATGATCAATTGCATGAACAGCAGTCACCATTTAAACGCAACTCAAAAGCCTCGTTGCTGAATATCGATGAACAACAACAACACAACGCTGATGAGAATGAGATCAATAATAAAGGCTTGAAAATACTATTTCGAATGTATATGGGGCGTTTAAAGGCCTTGAGTGATTTGATAACTGATCTGCAATCGGCAGATCTTGAGCAGCAGTCATTAAACGAAGAGTTTTTAAATTTGCGCATGGAATGCATATCATTTATGATGCGTCATTTGCAAGAGTTACGTATGCAACAGCAGCATCATAATCATTTAAGTACAAATCAAAACTATCACGTGCTGTATTATGGTCAATCGTTAACAGGCAATGGATGCCGAATAAATGATCAAAAGTTGGTGTACATACCATTTATACCCGATTATAAATTAAGTGGTGAGAAATTTGATCAGCATATTAAATCGTATGTTAGACCTATTCCATGTCTTTCGGATCGCCCTCAATATTTAAACCGTTTGTCGCCATTTAAACGAGGCGATTTCAGTTATCCAAATAAGGAAGAAGGGGAAACTGAGGTACATTTTGTTGGTTGGCATAATGAACTGCTAACATTAACATTAAAAATACAGGTAAATACATACAAATATACTTGTGATAAACTAAGGAAACTTATAACATCTCCTTTATTGCAGTCATTGCTAGCATCGCCCAAAATTGAACAGGATATTATTGAAGAATTTATTGCATTTGTACAAAAGACACCAAATCTCTTGGGCATCGACAGTTTTCTGGTAATCGTATTGCCCAAACATTTAGCCATTAATTATATGCTAAACTTTTGCCCTGAATATCTTTGGCAATATGGCAAGGTAAGTGATATATATATACATACCAAATTAATTTTTGAATATTGTAAAAACTACTTTTCTTATTATATTAGTCTAACAATTTCACTCCAAAACAATGGGAATCCTTATTTAAGAAAATTCTGGGTAAAAAAGAATTTTTGCCAAATTGGAAAACTTACATTACTGGTAAGAATTTTGAAAACAATGCCACGAATAAAAATAATTATAGCTCCAACATTACATTTTAGCTTTAAAATGATTTTTTAATGTTTGTTTTCACTATGTACTATTTCTTTTAGAAATCCTTAACAACTTGGTGGACGATTTAAATTTTGAAGAACTTTTGCAATGCTTTCCTAGTGAGGTTATTCACAATCGCAACATTGAACAATGGACTAAAGAATTCAATACGGAATGTATAACAGCTATTGATTCGAACGTTGGAGGTCTAATATTTGAACAAGAAAATAATGAAATTACAGTGCCATTAACACAAACCATAACTCGTGATCACTTGCCTATGGACAATGTAGATGAGAATAATGTTTTTGAACTCACTTTGCGCAAAGCGGTCTCCAAACAACGTAGCATTGCCTTACGTTCTATGATCGAATCAACTGGCAAACAACTGTTCGATGCAACAAGTAATCCTATGTACAATCTTTAAGATAACGAATAAAATATAAATAGAATCATCTGAGTTAGTTAGCAAACATTTTTGTAGTTGTTTTTAAAGGAAGATTGAGAAAAGCAAATTAGAAAAACTAAAAATAATAATAATATAAAGTATATGTATATCAATTAAAGAACATTAAAGAATTTTATGCATATTAAACGTTTACTAAGACACAAGTCTATAATCATCTATTAAATTGTAGTTTAATATAATTGTTATTGATCTTATGATAAATCAAGATTTATAAATTATTATTACTGTTTATCAAAATTATATATTAGCATGTAATCGTTTGAAATTTACAAATTTGCGAATGTAGTATTTTTTATGGTCCTTAGTGCACAAATTTTTACAATGATTTCATATTTAAGTCAAAACTATTTAAAACAAAAACTCAAAAAGTCAATACATATTAAATCATTCCATACTTTAATTCTGGATTTGATTATGATTATGATTTTTAGTATTCTAAATATATTTTATTATAGTTTTTAATCGAAAATCGATTTTTTTTTGATACTCATACGTACTACTATAATTTTAAAATTTTATTTAATTTGTGATTATTTTATTTTTTAAAACATATTTTAAATTACTTTATACATACATACATATATACCCTATGCATACAAATTTTATTTAAATAAAGTGATATTTCTATTAATATTTAAATATTTGGTGTTTGTAATTTGAATTTGTTTGTGTGTATTACATATTACTAAAAAAAAGCTACATACATACATATATATGTATATTTCAAAAGTACTCTGTTTGGTTGTTTTGCCTTAAGATCAAAATTTACTTTTCATCACTTTTACCTTAATTTTGTATGCTTTTATATATCGTCAATAAAACATTTAAATTCGTTAAAACAAAAACCTTCCAGTGGGTTATTGAATACTTTTTACATTGTATTTTGAAAGTTTTTGCTTTCGAATCGAAATACACAATAACCCCCCTGGTTGCATGTTCAAAGAATAAAATAATCAGTGTTTTCAATTGCAAATATGCAGAGAAAGGAGTTGGAGTTTTAAGAAATTGTACCATTATTTTTATTAAACCCTTTTAAAAGTTTAAAAAATCAAATTTCTGAAACTAGCCATTAAAAAAAATTACTGCTTTTGAGTTGAAAATATTGTTACGTTTTTACCTTTTAAAAACAGTGGTTTATTTCCTTTAAATAAACCGGATTCTTATTAATTGCAAAATAAAAGCGTCAAGAAGTTTGAAAAGAAAATATAACGAGTCTTTATTTATTTACATGTACACAAAAACAATTAAAAGTGAACACTCTGTATTTTTACATACTTTTAAAGTTTACACAACCATGACTCACAATAAACTCACTCATTTGAGTACCCTTGTTAGTCTATTTATACACCAATCATAATTTCTGGCAGGTTCGAAACTAAGTTACTAAAATGTTCATAACTGCAAGTCTATAATGATCGTGTCTAGAATATTCTGCCAAAGTCGTTAAAATTCAATGTTGCCATATTGCTCAGCTATGTTTATAACAGTTTATAACAATAATGTTTATAAATCAAAACTTCTACAAATGCTAAACAAGTTGTATGTCGATAAACATGCCATCTGTTGATAAATGAATGTGGAGAGCAAAAATGACTACATGTTTAAACTAGAGGAACCACCTATTTGTTCATTAGACTCTGGAATTATCACAGTCAGTCCAGAATATGTCCAGAAAACTATAAAAGACAATATTAACCCAAGTCTCCAGGCTTAGATCTAATAACACCATCCATTATAAGAAATCTACCTAATGTAGCTATTGTGTTAGCACATTATTTACTGCAATCTTAAAATTAGACGTTTTCCCAATATATTGGAAAATTTCAAAAATTATAATGATACCAAAGCCGGAAAAGGATTTGACGGTATCTTATATCTCTTATATACCAATTAGCCAACTATTTTGTTTGTGGAAACTATTTGAGAAAGTATTTAAAAAGATAATTATAAACTTCTTGCATGATCAAAACATTATCCCAGTTCGCCAATTTGATTTTTGTGAACAATATGCAACTATACAAGTTAACCGTTTAAGTGGAGAGATAAGAAAATCTTTTGAGCCTCAACAATATTAAACAATGAGAGAAAATTTTCCCATTTCTACATTTGCAAATGAAACTGCCATTCTTAGCTCAAATGTGAATTCAAGTATGGTATCTAGAGAACTAGATTATAATCTCAGACTTGTGGAGACATGATTAAAATACTGGAGAACTTGTGAAAATGAAACCAAAAGTAAACACGTTATGTTTACATTTAGGAGAGGAAATTGCCAACATGTTTTTCTAAACAAAGTGAATACGCCACAGTCTGATTATGTCACATACACGTCTTACCTGTCGTAGCTATATATAAGCCAAGCCTTGATTGTAAAGTCATCCTGTATAAGACAGTTTTAAAACCAATTTGGACATATAGAACTCAATTATGGAGAACAGCAAAATACCAATATACATACATAGATCTTGTACCCCAATCCAAAATTCTTATGCTTGGTTTTCACTATGTCAGTTTTGTTGTCAAATTGTCCAAATTGTTGGTAATTTCATAACAAATTGGACAATTTGACAACAAAACTGACATAGTGAAAACCAAGCATTAGGATCATGGTATATATAGAAGCAACATTGGTTAAAGACGAATTCAAAAAAAAGAAAATCGCAAAAGATACATCTTGAAGTTGCAATACCATCCAAACCCCCTTGCGAGATTTCTAACTAGAATACAAACAGGAACAAGACTTTGTAGAGCTGATTCACCACCCTACTGATCTAAGGATCATTTGTCCATTATGGCTTTCTCAACTGAGAGTTAATAGAGTTTAGTTTTAGTTATAAGATTTGAATACCTATTGAAGTAAAGGCAGATTCAATAAATAAATAAAAAGTAAAACCAACAACAAATTTGTAATATGTAATACAAATTTGTAAAAATAATAAGAAGAATACACACACATTATAAACGTCTGTAAATTTCGTTCTAACTCATAACATGTAAAAGAAATATGATTAACTGCCGAAATTTATTTCTCAATAGCGATGAGTTAATTATATGGTTTTTACAAGTAGATCTTGGACAATGAACATTGCTGATGACGCCCTTGGCAGGGTAGAAAAAGCATTACAATCTGCCAATTACTTTAAATTTTTCTTTATTCTTAAATTTTTACATTAAAATGAACTAAAGCCGAATAAATAATATAATAATAAAAAGTAAAACAAAAATGTAGCTCAAGGATGTCTTTTGAAATATTTGCACAAAATATTAAAGTTGACAGTTTTAATTTAATTTGTATTTGTTTGCTCTGTTAATGACTTGAAAAATATTAGTTTGCTATTAATTTAATTGCATGCTTTTTCAAATTACCCAATACAAATCAAATTTTAATACAAATTATAGTAAATAATGAGGAAACCCAACAAACCAAAACGATATAGAAATAACTTATAGCAAGCTTACTAACATAATATTGAAAATTGAACCGTTGCGATAATGTTACCTGTATATAATATACAGTCAGCTTTGAAGTATAATTCACCCCTATCGTGAATAAAAATTCCACATGAAATTTGTTCCCTTTTATTTTTTTAACATTGATTTTAAATAGGAAAAATGTGAAAAGGGAACAAATTTCATGTGGAATTTTTATTCACGATAGGGGTGATTATAAAATAAGCTTATAAAAGAATAGTTTTCTAATCATGTTCCTAATAAGCTCGCATTGGTAATATTTTTGTAAAATTAAAAATACAACCTATTAATAATTTTACACTGTAGGTACTACGGTATTTAATAAAATATTATTTTTTTTTTTTGCATATACTTTTTTATTGTATCTTCATTTTAAATGAACTAACAATAGGTATTCAAATCCTAAAACTAAAGTTAATTAAGATAAGTCCAGCCAATGCTAGACAAAATCTAGTTTTCAAATTCGATAGGATATAATGAGCAACTTGTATTTATTCATCTGAGAGCGGTGGTGTCCCTCCTTCTCAAACGGCTATGACCGGGATGTTGTAAGATGTCTCGAGCGAGGGGATTTGGATGAGTTTCCAGCTTACCCAAATAATGGGCCACGTGTTTAGTTATTTCCCATTTGACAAGTGGAACATCAAGATCGTTGTGTATGTTGTTGTTTTTAATATACCAAGGAGCGGTAGTTGTCATTCGTAGAATTTTGTTTTGACGGCGTTGAATTTTCTCAATATTGGAGTTGGAGGCAGTGCCCCATAACTGGATACCATAGCACCAAATTGGCTTTAAGATTGAGTTGTAGAGTAGAAGCTTACAATCGAGCCGAAGGACGGAGTTTCTGCCGATGAGCCAATGAATTTGGGCTGCTTTCAGTTTCATTTGAGTCAGCTTAGCATCTATATGTGGTTTCCATGTGAGGCGACGGTCCAGATGAATACCAAGATATTTCACGTGTGAGTTTTGAGGCACTATATGGTCATTAATACGAATAGGAGGACATGATTCCCTACGTAGAGTAAATGTTACGTGGGTGCATTTCTGTTCATTTATTTTTATTCCCCATTGTCTTGCCCATTTCTCCACTTGCGTTACGTGGTGCTGTAATTGAATCGAGGCATCTTTTGGATCTTTGTGAGTACTGAGAAATGCCGTATCATCAGCAAATGTTGACGTGTGAATTTCATTGTTTGTTGGCATGTCTGCTGTGTACAGCAAGTATAGAATTGGTCCTAAGATACTACCTTGAGGGACGCCAGCACCTATAGGTTGAGGACGGCTTAAATAATCACCTTCTTTAATCATAAACTGACGGTCGATTAAGTATTTCCATAGTAGGTGTTGAAGATTCACCGGCAAGTTCTGCTTTAATTTAGATATCAGGCCTTCATGCCATACTTTGTCGAAAGCTTGAGAGACGTCAATAAAGAGTGCCGAACAGTATCTCTTTTCCTCAAAGGTTTTTCTTATGACTTGTACCAATCTATGTGTTTGTTCTATTGTACTGTGTTGACGTCTGAAGCCAAACTGGTGATTGGGAATGCAGTTGTTTTCATTCAAAATCGGAGTCAGCTTGGTTATAAGCAATTTCTCGAATAATTTGGACATAGTTGGTAATAGACTTATTGGCCTATACGACTCAACTTTGCAAGGATCTTTACCCGGCTTAGGAATCATCTTTACTAATGCAATTTTCCAAACCGGAGGGTAGTACTCAAGCCGTAAGATGGCATTAAAAAGAAAGAGGATTAATCTTTTTGCAATGCGAGGCAGCTCAAAAATCATTTTATTGCTGATTTTATCAAACCCAGGTGCTTTTTTAACATTTAAATTATCAATAGCCTCAACAACCTCCAGATATTGAAATCTTATTTGTACAGGTGGTCTGGCAACAACAGGCGGTAGTTGGCTAATGTCAGTATCCATATTGGGAGTGAATACATTTTTTAAATGACTTACGAAAAGGTTGCCTTTTTCTTCGTTATTTCGTGCCCAAGATCCGTTCAAAGTACGCAGTGGAGGTTTTGCGATTACGGGTTTTCTTAGATTTCGGACTGCACGCCATAATGAATAATTTGACTGGAAAGTTGCGTCTAGACCTTCCAGATGTTGTTTGAGAGAATCTGCTTTTTGCGCTTCTAGCAAGATTCTAAGATTTTTGGTACATTCTCTCAACCTAGTTTTAAGTTGGGGCGATCTGTGTTGTTGCCACTCTCTTCGGACTCTCCTTTTTTCAGACAATAGTTGCTCAACATCTGCAGAAAAAAATCTGTTGTACCTATTCGGGCAGTAAGTGGAGGAAGCATTATTTGAACATTTATAATATCTGTATTTTATAAAACATTTAAAATTTATATGCGATTATTCCTCTTTTGTTTGACCACATAGGTTTTTCGGAACTGTTGTCTATTTTTAGCAAATTGAAAAAAGATTTTCTTCTTCGTAATTGCAACATCTGTAAAAAAGTATAAATATGTATTTTTTCACTTTAATGTAAAAGAATTGAATGTGTATGAAATAAGCGTTTTAATGAAATATAAAATATACAAATCGGTTTTAAAATTTAAAAGTTATTAAGCATTTTGAGAAACATTCGAATAAAATTATATTTTAACTTTAAATCTATACGTATTTATGTACTTGTATATGGGTCGATTTCAGAAAAAACGCAATTTTTGTGTCCCTGCACTTTACACTACTATTGTATAAAAAAAAAAAAAAAAAAAAAAAAAAAAACAAAAATGTGAGAGTGGGAGTGAACGGCGAGGAATTTGCAGTGCTGCCAGTATTTTTTCAGAGCTTATCCCCAATATTTGATTTGTCATCCCCAAAAATCCCCAAACTGATTTTTTTTGATTCAAATTTTTATTTTATTTAAAAAATTAAATATTTATTAAATAAAATTCATTTTTATCGATATCTATATGTATATTAATATTGAAACTAATTCGATTTGTAATTATAAATTTTATAAAGACAAAATTACACATAATATAATATATACATACATACATACATATGTAGATAAAAAAATTATTTACCAGAGTGTAGCATTTAAAAAACTTCAGAATCAAAATCTTCTGATTCATCAGCCTCAGAAATGTTAATTTACATCAGGGAAAGGCAAAACATGGGCGCCGCGTTTTTCATTTACTCTTCTCTTACGTACGTGTGCACACGCATTGTAGAGAAATAAACAAAGTTTAATGAGTCTAGCTTGAGCATTCAAACAGACAGGTTGTGTAATTTAAAAATCAGCGTTGCCAGAAAAAAAAATTTCCCAACTTTTTTAAAAATGTGTGATGAATATGAAATGAATTTTTTATTTTCTTTAAATTATTATTATGAAAAAGTTCTTTCTTTTACTGATAAGAGTAAGCTTTCCTCTGTATGCACTGATGGTGCCAATGTAATGTTGGGTAAAAAAGAAGGTTTTGCTGGACATTTAAAAATTTAATACGCATAAAATGTTGCCCATATGAAATAAATGTTGAAGATGTAATGCAATTTCCTGACTGATTTTCTAATTTTTCGCAAATAATAAAATAGAGATTTTTGGAGATTTTAAATTTTTAATTGGGGATAAGTGACGAAAGTTTTCTGGCAACACCGATTTGTGTTGAGAGCGAAGAGAGTATATTACTAATACAATTGCAAAATGTAATAGTATGGGTTGCCTTTCCCTGATTTACATATTGCTTGTATTAAAAAGTTTTTGCATTTCAGCAGATGGATGAAATTTCTCACAACAAAATTAATTATTTTTAAAGTATGTGTTTATTCCGAGAAGTGCTTCCATGCCAAACCATGGGAAAGAAACCATCCACTATAAATAATAACACACATTTTTAGACATGCCAGACTAACATTTTTTAGCTCAAAAATCATTCTTGTTACCATCAGTTATAAAAAAAATCTCCAAAAAATCCCCTAAAATTGTGTTGTCATCCCCAACAAATCCCCGGATCACCAAGATGAAATTTTTATCCCAAATCACGAAAAAAAATCCCCAATTTGGGGATAAATCCCCTAAACTGACAACGCTGGGAATTTGTAACAAAAAAACGTAATTCTCAAATTTGTATGTTTGTTTTTTTTGTTTATTAAGGATGGTGTTTTGTTTCTCCCTCTGACTGCTTCCATACAAAAGCATGTGTACCCGTTTGAATTTTTAGTAAAAACTTTAATACAAACTTTAATTAATACAAAAGTGAAAAAGGAAAAAAAATCTATTAAAAAAAATGTGCATTTGCGTAGTTTTTGGTAAGGACGCGATAAAATTGCTTGAGCGTCACGCTAAGTCAAGAATGATAAAATAAAGATTACGCCATGCGCATGATTTCCCGTTATGTGACGTAGAAGGGCCATTCTAAGGGTTACCAATAATGTTTCATGTGTTAGAATTAAAATTTCTTGCGAAAAATGTGTGTTTTATGTGATAGTTGGCAACCTTGCAAATGAATTCTCTGAGAGTTCTAAAATAAAATCTGTTTAAAAAAGAACAACCAACAAAAAAAAAACAACAACAAATATAAACATGAAGAGTGCAGTGAGCAAATGCAAGCAAAACATGATTAAAAAAAACAAGTGAGAAAAAATTAGCCAATAGAAACACAGAATGTGTGACGTCAAAGGGCCTAAATGCGCAGAACATTTTAAAATTTTACGCCCGTTGGCGTAATCTTTATTTTATCATTCTTGGCAGTGAGCAAATGCAAGCAAAACATGAGGAAAAAAAACAAGTGAGAAAAAATTAGCCAATATAAACACAGAATGTGTGACGTCACAGGGCCTAAATGCGCAGAACATTTTAAAATTTTACGCCCGTTGGCGTAATCTTTATTTTATCATTCTTGGCAGTGAGCAAATGCAAGCAAAACATGAGTAAAAAAACAAGTGAGAAAAAATTAAGCCAATAGAAAAACAGAATGTGTGACTTCACAGGGCCTAAATGTGCAGAACATTTTAGAATTTTACGCGCGTTGGCATAATCTTTATTTTATCATTCTTGCGCTAAGTCATATATGACTTTTTATCTTCGTAGCATAACGTTACCCTATTGTCTAGTATGGTCAAAAATTTATAAATTTAGAATTTTTATAACATCTCTTTGGGCTTTATTAAGGATATATCAGGGAACAGAAATATAAAAAAAATATGTTAATACCTACATACATTTTTTATTTTGTAGGTAAATTTGATAAAATCAGCAAAATCGGTACAATAGAACTAGAGTCATGAACAAAATGTGAGGTAACCTTTATATCCATTTTTTTTTGCAAGTTTTTTAAATATATGTATTGCAAATAATAACATGCAATTTTGTACACGTGATTTATACGACAGAAGGACAAATTGTGATTAAAATCTCATGAATCGGTCCATGATTTCTCATAGCCACCATACAAACTTTTTCCTGAAATATGGCTCAGTAGTACATAAATGGCTAAATTGCAATATCAATACAAAATACCCCAAAAATACGTTTCATGTAAAAGGAAATCGTAAAACGATATTTTGTTCATTTTGGTTCATGCTTGACACATAGACCCCATATAAAGTCTACTTCCAAAATTCACTTAATTACGTATAAATCTGGTAAAAATATAGTTACCAGGTTAAAATTCGACACAAATAATTCTTATAGATATATAAATTGTTGTACTAAATTTTATGATGGTCGGTCTATAATTGGTCATAGCTCCCATATAAGGACCACATCCGAAAAAGCCATTTATCTTTATATATATCTTATAAATATCGGAACCGACTCAAAACTTTATATATATCATTTAAATATACACAAAAATCATTTCACAAAATTTTGTGAATTTCGGTCCATATTTGACCGTATCTCCCATATAAAGCCCTCTTCCGAAAAGCACTTCAGTACTCATATAATGCTACCGATCCAAAATTTTACACGGATCATTTACATACATGCCAAAATCCAACTGCTGGGTTTTTAGAACATTTCCCCCATATAATATCAACTATTTCCCCCATATAATATCAACTTTGGAAAGTAACTTAAATACTCATAAATCTCTTATAAAAATGGCTATCAAGTTAAAATCCACTTACTCTATCATTGTACTTTCAATGAATACAAGATTGCCTGTTCCTGCAGCTTACATACAATTTATTTAAATATGTCATAAACCCCCAAAACAATCAAAGACCCACCGGATTTGTGGAAGTAGCTCATTATTTCTTGAATCTCAAATTTACTTTCATCGCTAAATAATACATTATTCCAGAAAGATTGCGGAATGTACGTACGGTGAAATGTACGGTTTTTTCTAGGCACTTTTCCATGAAGTAAATGTTTATTCAGCCGTTTTCTAATTGTCAATGCGCTTACTGGGTCAGCGTGTGTCTTAGAAATGTCTTCAGCTATTTTGACTGCGCTAGACTTTGGCGTTTTCTTTACCGATATGTTTTGGTATTTCCTCCAGCTTTACTTCTTTCAAAAGCTTTTTGAACAGTTGACCGGCTTTTGTTCACAATTTTAGCAATATCTGCGACAGATTTGCTTCGATGCAACACTATTAAATCTCTAACCTCAACTGGTAAATTTTTGCACGTGACAAAATTATTTTATTTATAATTGCATTAAAAAAAGGTATTTGATAAAACTTGTAACATACCTTTCAGTAAGAGGAAAAGATAACTGTTTAATAAACATTTTTATATAAATAAATCTTAAAAATATAGACTTCTTTTGAAGATATTATTCTTTACAGAAATTGTTGTCCGCTGTATACTAAATTTTGACTCTGACTGTATATACTTTTTTGTTCTATGACCAATATGCCCCACCCCATCTTTTTGGTGGTTGGTATAAAAATAACTTGTCAAAGGTGGAATTCTGTTTTTAATTATTTATAGATTTTAATAAACTTGTTTAATATTTTTTTTCAGTTTCGGCAACACTATTGTGAATAAATTACACATACATACATATCGCTACCAAAAACAAAAAATGTTATAGGTATTTAGTAATTTTAGAGTACATTCAACAAAAGTGTTAAAAAAGTTTCATTATGGAAATAAATTTTCTTTCAAATGGAATTTGGTTTTATATTCCAATTCTGACAATAGAAATGTTTGCGTATTGGATATATTTTGATTTTATTAATTAGTCGAAATTAAAGTATCTTCTCTCTAAAAGAAAAATAAATAAAAATATCTCTAATATTATTAAAAATAATAATTATATGTACCTACATAAATAATTACATAAAAAGTTTGATAAATTTTATTCAAAACAGGTCTAAAAGTTTTTGTTTCCCGTACAAAATTTTTTAAATGTTTGCCAGGGCCTTTTCTGTTTGAAGTTACGCTATAAATATATTTATATATATGTACCTATATACATATATGTATGTATATATATATACTTACAAATGTATATATGCACTTAATACATATACATTAGGGTGGTTTTTCAAAATTGATTTTCGATTTTTAAAGGTGCTCACATCTATAATTATGTAATTTAGTGTTATAATACAATTGCGAAAATTTTAGCTCAATCGGACTATGCCTTCCCGTGCCGAAAGAGCCTCAAAGTTTTCGAAAATGCCTGTTTTTCACGAAATAGCGCCGTTTCTGCTTTAGCTGATAAATGCCATAATTTATTACAATAAATTTACTATCAAATGAAATGTAATTATAATGACTTTAAAATATTCAAGCAGAAATTAAAAATCGGGGAGTCCCCAATTTGATTTTTACGTTGAGCGTGTAATGTTACTTTAAGAGAAATATTCATTTAAAGGTTTTTGTGTTAAGTGAACAGTTCGTACAAGAAATATATTTAAGTCAAAATGGCTAGTACTTCGTTCAATGTTCGTATCCGTGCTAAAATTCAGATTTATTTAATTGGACATTCATCTCAATAACCGGCAGCAAGCTACCATCAAACCATCAAGTACATACAAGACATTGTTTTATAACATGAGTAACATTGGATTGCCTTTCTGTGAAGCCGCAAAACTCAAAAACTAAGTTTCTACCATATTTGCCCAAGTTTAATAAAAAAAAGTTATACCCTTAAAACTTAACCTTGAGTATGTAATTAAATATTGGAATCTATAATATGTGTTCTTTTTCTCACTGCAACAGAAAATTTACAAAATATCTCATTCTCTTCTGAATCGGAAGTGGAAGAAATGGCTTCTGACGATGTATTTACCGGCGATGGAAAAATCGGAAAATTAGAAACTGAGAGTGAAAAGAGGAAATACAGTTGCTGATATAAAAAAAGTTATAACCGAACAGCTATCAATTTTATTAGATAGGTGCATTTTCGAAAACTGTGGGGCTTTTTCGGCCGATTGAGCTAAAACTTTTACAATTGTATTTTAACACTAAATAGAACATTTCTAAGCGTGAGCACTTAGAAATTTCGAAAAAAAAATTTCTCCCATATTCAATAAAACCACCCTAATATACATACATACATATATAAATATAAACACTCGGCGCTCAACAATCAGTACTTTGTTTACGAATTTTAAAATAAAACAAGTAAGAAAGTACAGTCGGTCAAGCCCGACCATATAATACCCCACACCCAGTATATGTATAAAACAGTTGTTCAAAAATGGACATTATATAGGAGATATAACCTATTGTGGACCGATCATCCACAAATTTAGAACCATGACTTCCGTGAATATAAATATTATGTATGTGAAACTTTATCTCGATATAAATACTTTTAAAATATTTATGGAGCTTAAATTGAATTACGGAGATGGTCTTATATGGGAGTTTCGAATAATTATGAACCGACCTTTATAAAATTAGGTGACGTTATTTCTGTATATAAGAAACTTATTTGTGTCAAATTTTATTTGGATAACAAAATTTTTTAGAAATTTATGATCGTTAAAGTGAATTTCGAAACTGAGCCTTATATGGGAGCTACGACTAATTATGGACCGATCATAATAAAATTGCAGCGTATTATTTGTATACATATAAAATATATTTTTGGTAAATATTATTATGATACCAACATTTTTGAGAGTTATGCTCTTTAAAGTGATTTTCGGAAATGGGCCTTATATGGGAGATACGAGTAATTATGGACCGATCTGCACAAAATTTATAGATGTGATTTGGCTTCATTTGCCACTCATTTATGATGAAATTTGTTTGGATACTTGCATAATTCAAACATTTATGATCGGTAAACCCCAATTTCGGGAGGACATTTGTATGGGGGCCAGGTGAAATAATGTACTGATTTCCACCAGTTTCAATCCCATCCATCCTTGGGCCTAAAAATATCACGTACCAAATTTTATCGAAATATCTTCAAAATTGTGACCTGTACTCTGAGTAGGTACAAGCTTTACATGGAGAGGCAGCCAGCCAGACGGACGGACAGACGGACATCGTGAAATCGACTCAGAAACTGATTCTGAGTCGATCGGTATACTTTAAGGTGGGTGTTGGACCAATATTTCTGGGCGTTACAAACATCAACACAAATCCAATATACCCTCCCCACTATGGTGGTGTAGGGTATAATGATAAAAACAAAACAAAGTAAATATCAGAGAACTGAATTTCGTTTCTGTCTTTTGATTCTCTCGTATTTCAATCATTTCTATTTGAACAGTGAATCGAATTAGGTATAAAGTGAACAAATTAAATGAATTAAGTATTTAGTGTCAATACAAGTATGACTGTTAATCATCGAGAAACTGAACAACAGCAAGTGAATATTAGGGAAACATTTGAAGATCATTATGATGGAAGTACCGACAATTCATTGGATGTGATATTAGTTCGTATTGGAGAATTTGGACGTTATCAAATGTTTAATTATGTTTTACTTTGTATACCAATGATTTTTAATGCGTTTCAATCCATATCTTATGTTTTTACTGCCAGTCCTGTTGTCTATAGGTGAGTGTTTTTATCTTGCATAATAAATTTGTATCACAAAAATTAAATAAAGCTGATAATTGCAATATGTTTTTTTATCTGTACCTATTAAAATAAAAATGTTTTAATTATGGCAATACAAAACAAGTAAAAAAGCATAGTTCGACCATATAATACCCTACACCAAGCATAAAAAAACAGAATTTACAATTTGTGGAAAATAATTTTTTTAATGGACAAACAAAAGTGAGTGGATATTAGTTAGCTTATTTGAAAAAAACATACATGTGGGATAAGGGGCTAAAATAATGGACTGCCACAGTTTCCCAACACTGACGTACTAAATTTAGCAACACGGACGGACATGAGTAGAAAGGAATAGAAAGAATATTTAAAGTTTAAAAAAGACGGACAGTCGTTGTTGAGCAATCGAAAGAAACACAAGTTGTAAAGTTGTTATAAAAGTTGTAAAGTCGTGCTAACTTCGGACGGGAAAAAAGTTGAGAATTTGAAGAATAAAAGTTGATTCGGACAGACATTTTTATAAACATTTTTTATAATAATTAAATATAATTATTAACATTTTATTTTAAAACTAATTTTAAAAAATATTACAAAGTGAATTTAAATAAATCGTTATTTCAATTAATATTAAAATATAATAACTATCTGTGTTTTATTATATTTTTCCTACATTTGGGGGCTCGTCCAATGCCAAAATTTAAAAACAAAAAGTGCATAAAGTTAAAGAATATTTCTTAAAACAAGAATTTATCATTAAAAAAGAAGTTGCTAAGTAAAAGAAAATTAAAATTATCTAAAACGGGAATTGTCAAATAATTGCAAAAAACCTAATATACGAAATTATAATAAAAACCAGTTTTAACTCCGCCCACAAAATATACAGAACGTCTGCATAAAAAAGTATACGATCGGTATTGAAACAATTGAAGTTGAGTGAAAGCGGTCAAAGTTTAAAACACTAATATTTAAATTGAGCTCAAAGTTGAAAGCTTTAAAAAAAAAAAAAAAAAAAAAATGAGTGAAGAAAAATAAAAATGCATTTAAGAGAATTATAAAGCAACTATGTCAGAGCAAAGTCAGGATGATAGAATAAAAACACGGTCAAAGCTAAAAGAATTAAAATTTAAAGAAAGTGGTGGTCAAACCAAACATGAAATAAACAAAAATAGTACAGAGAGTGATAATCAGGAAAGTGCAAATAAAAATATTACAACTAAAGAAAGCGATAACCAAAACAAACAACTAATAGAAAACATAGTAGAAAATAAAGAAGTTAAAGAAACATCAGAAGGTACAAATCAAAACATACAAGTCAATTTTGAAAATCAAGTTAAAGAAAGTGAAGTAAAAAATAACATTAAAACAATGTCGAACGAGGAAAATCCAAATGGTTTGGAGCGAATGGCTTCCAATGTTATTTCGGCAGGTGCAGCAGAAAAAGCAATTCCTGTATTTGAAGGTGACAGCGGCATGAACATTAAAATGTGGATAGAAAATTTTGAATACAACGCAACCACTTACGGTTGGGACGATTTACAAAAATTTGTTTTTGCGCGGAGCAAAATGAGAAAAACAGCAGATTTATTTTTACAATCAGTTCCTGTGAGCAATTATGAAGCTCTTAAAGAACTTTTGGAAGATGAATTTCAAAGGGATTACCCAAGTGCAGAAATCCATTCACAGCTTCGCGATCGTCGAAAACAAGACAATGAAAGTATACACGAATATATACTGCATATGCGTCGAATTGGTTCGTTCGGTTCGGTTGATGAACTTTCAATTATTCGGTACGTCGTTGACGGAATAAAAGGCAAGCAGGAAAATAAAATTAACTTATACAGTGCTAAAAATTATAAAGAATTAAAAGCTCAATACGAAATATATGAAAGAATATATAAAAATAAACAGGAAAATAAATTTGAAAAGGGAAGTGAAAATCGTTACAAGACAAATAAAAACTCTACTAATTCAAAAACAATTCGATGTTATAATTGTGGATCTCATGATCATAAACGTAGTTCTTGCACTATAGATGGACCAAAATGCTTTAAGTGCAGCAAAACTGGACACATATCGAAAGACTGTAAAGAGGCAAATACTGATAAAGTGACTAGTTCTGATAAAGTGAATTGTACAATAAATGAAACTAGTTTAAAGAAACTAATGATAAATGAATTTTTTTTTTATTGTTTGATCGACAGTGGCGCGGATATTTCCCTTGTAAAAGAAAGCATTTTTAATAAAAACATTAAAAAAGACATTCAGAATTATAATAGAGAAATTGTCGGTTTCGGTGGTGCCGTGACAATACCAAAAGGTATTGTAAAAGTAAATTCAAATTTCGATGGAATTTTAGTTTCCCACAACCTTGTGGTTGTACCAGATAATGCTGTTGGTTACGATATTGTAATCGGCTTTGATACTTTAAAAAAACTACGGTACACGTCGGATGAAAAAGGGTATACGTTTCACTCATTAATTAATAACCCCACTGAAGATGAATGTAAACAAATTATGAACATAAATGTTGTCGAAGAATCTAATGTAGTGGCACCGGTCGGTTATAAAAAACATATTGAACAAATTAAAAATAATTATACGCCGGTACGTAACGCAGTCAACCCGATAAAAATGAAAATTGTTTTAGAAAAAGAAGATCCGATATATTCGTCGCCCAGTCGTTTGCCACAGCCGGAGCAGAAAATAGTTGAAGACCAAGTTAATGAATGGCTAAAATCTGGTATTATTCGAAAGTCTACATCTCAGTATTGCAGTCGTGTAGTGTTAGCTGATAAAAAAGATGGTTCTAAGAGGATGTGCATTGATTACAGACGTTTGAATAAGGTATGTTTTAAAGACCGTTTCCCAGTTCCAAATATGGAGGACTTAATTGATTGTTTAGCTGGTTCATCTGTATTCAGCGTATTGGATATAAAAAACGCATTTTTGCACGTTCCTGTTGAAGAAGATTGTAAAAAGTTTACAGCTTTTGTGACAAAACAAGGTATTTTCGAGTTCAATTATGCGCCGTTCGGATTCTGCAATTCTCCAGCAGTTTTTATACGTTTTATCAACTCAATTTTTCGAGAACTTGTTAACGAAGGTATAATGCAAATTTACATGGATGACATTATCATTTTTTCAGCTGATAATAATACAGGTATGAGCTATTTGCAAAAAGTTATTAATGTTGCTGCACAAAATAATTTAGAAATAAACTGGAAAAAATGTAAATTTTTGCAAAATCGAGTTGAATTTTTGGGAATGATTATAGAAAATGGTACAGTAAAGCCTAGTGATGAAAAAATAAAAGCTGTAAAAAATTTTCCAATACCACAGAATGTTAGAGATATACAATCATTCCTTGGCCTTACAGGATTTTTCAGGAAGTTTATAGAAAATTATTCAGTAGTTGCTAGACCTTTAACAAACTTACTTAAGAAGAACGTTGCATTTGTTATTGGTGATGAAGCGAAAACGGCCATTAAAACATTAAAAGATATTTTGACAAATCAACCAGTTTTGAGAATTTTTTCAAGAGAGGCAAAAACAGAGTTGCATACAGATGCGTCGAAATTGGGTTTTGGTGCTATACTAATACAAGAATTTGATGAAAAGTGGTATCCTGTCTATTTTTATAGTAAAAAAACATCTGAATCGGAAGCAAAACTACACAGCTATCATTTAGAAATAAAGGCTGCATTTTTAGGAATGAAGAAGTTACGACATTATCTTTTGGGGATGAAATTCGATTTAATTACTGATTGTTTAGCATTCCAGCAAACATATAGAAAGGATGATTTGGTACCCTCGATATCTAGATACGTAATGTACATGCAGGATTTTGATTATAATCTAAAACATCGAAAAGGTGAACGAATGAAGCACGTCGATGCGCTCAGTAGGCATGCGGTTAATATTGTTAGCGTAGAGTCAGACTTAAAATGCCGTTTGCAAAAAGCACAAAATACTGATGATACCTTAAAAGCTATTATTGAAATATTAAATACTCGTCCGTATGGTAACTACAAGTTGATAGGTGGTGTTTTATGTAAATCAGTTGACGGAAATGATGTATTTGTTGTTCCTCGTCATATGGAAAAAGAAATTATCACGAAAGCACATGAAAATGGTCATTTTGGAACAGCAAAAACCGTTCATCGAATAAAACAACATTATTTTATATCACACATAGAAAATAAAGTAAATAAAGTAATACAAAATTGTATAAAATGCATTCTTTTCAACAAAAAACAAGGAAAACTAGAAGGGTTTCTGGAATGTATTGATAAAGGTGATGTGCCGTTGTGTACAATACACGTTGATCATTTAGGACCAATGGATGCTACGTCAAAGCAGTATAAGCATATATTTGCTGTTGTTGATGGGTTTAGTAAATTCGTTTGGCTGTACCCCACAAAAAGCACTGGTGTGGATGAAGTCATTAACAAGCTCGAGTGTTGGCGTTCGATTTTTGGTGATCCACAACGTATTATAAGTGACAGAGGTGCAGCGTTTACTTCAAACGCATTTAAAGAATTTTGCAATTCTAAAAACATCGAACATATACTTACAACAACTGGTGTACCGAGAGGTAATGGGCAAGTGGAACGTGTCAACAGGACTGTATTATCAGTAATATCAAAACTTTCATCTGAAAACCCTGAAATGTGGTACAAAGAAGTAGTCAATGTTCAAAAAGCTCTGAATAGTAGTTTTCATAGATCTGCTGGTCGCTCACCATTTGAAGTTTTGTTTGGCGTAAAGATGAAAAATGGCAGCTGCAATAACGTAATGGAAATTCTAGAAACTGAGCTGGTGAATGAATTTGATAAAGATCGTGAACAACTTAGATATGAAACTAAACAACAAATTCAAAAAGTACAAATTGAAAATAAGAAGAACTTTGATCGTAAAAGAAAGAAAAATTTTGATTACAAAGTTGGCGATTTGGTGGCTATTAAAAGAACTCAATTTGTTGCCGGAAGAAAACTTGCTAATGAATATATTGGGCCGTATGAAGTTACAAAGGTTAAGCGAAATGGGCGTTATGAGGTTCGAAAAGCAGCATCTTTTGAGGGGCCGAATACAACAAGCACTAGCAATGATCATATGAAGTTATGGCGTTATTCCGAAGCTGATGATGAAGATGGTAGTTCATCCGAGACGGATGATTAGTCGGATGGCCGAATGTGGGATAAGGGGCTAAAATAATGGACTGCCACAGTTTCCCAACACTGACGTACTAAATTTAGCAACACGGACGGACATGAGTAGAAAGGAATAGAAAGAATATTTAAAGTTTAAAAAAGACGGACAGTCGTTGTTGAGCAATCGAAAGAAACACAAGTTGTAAAGTTGTTATAAAAGTTGTAAAGTCGTGCTAACTTCGGACGGGAAAAAAGTTGAGAATTTGAAGAATAAAAGTTGATTCGGACAGACATTTTTATAAACATTTTTTATAATAATTAAATATAATTATTAACATTTTATTTTAAAACTAATTTTAAAAAATATTACAAAGTGAATTTAAATAAATCGTTATTTCAATTAATATTAAAATATAATAACTATCTGTGTTTTATTATATTTTTCCTACATACATTCGTACATATTTACTTTCTTTACTTCCAGCAACAAGAAAATAATTTGCTTTGTTTAAATTAATATTAAATTTTTACAGCTAGTGCAGATAAACTTGCGATAAATATTAGAGAAGAGTGCAATTTTTCGTGCTTCGCAAGTAGATTGAATATGAATCTATTTGATTCGCTCTTAAAATTTTATATGGTGAAGCAAGTTGTTTCGCACATGATTGGGGTGTGAAGCATGAATAAAGAGCGAAGCATGTACCGTGGAAACATAGTATAAGTGAATATTGGTAGTGAAATTGTTAGTGCACTAAAAATATAGTGCATTATGCCCATCTCTGATCTCGATATCAACACTTGTAAAATATTTATGCATGTGAAGTGATTTTCAGAATAGGGTTTTATATGGAAGCTTTGACTAATTATGGCACGATCGTTACAAAATTAGGTTAAAGGACGTATTGTATAAATAAGAAACTTATTTGTGTTGAATTTTATTTGAATACCAACATTTTAAATTGATTTTATATAACTAATTATGAATCGATCATCATTAAATTAGGCCGAATGATTTGTGTACGAGTATATACAAAACATATTTGTGGATACCAACAATTTTAAGAGGTTTATGCTTGTTAAAGTGATTTTCGGAAGTGTGACTTATATTTAGGGTTACCATATTCATTTTGAGAAAAAGAGGATGTCGACCAAAAAAAAAAAAAAAGCCGCACATTTACCCTTAAAAAGAGGACAATACTCTGTAGCAAAATATTAAAAAAAAAAACAACTTAAAATACACAAAACAAATTTAAAATTCTATTTACATATACACTGCCGCTCATCTGAATAGGTTGAATATTTTAATACATTTTTTTACCAGCTCTTTTATAAACTATTGCTCAAAAAAGTAATATTACTAGTTTTGTTGAGAGATTATATGCATTACTTGAAATCTGTGCAAAAAAATGAACGGCAATATTGAACCGTTATTTAAATAATCTCTGTTTAACAAATTTTGTCTAAAAACAAAGCACTTTTTTGGCTCATCAGAATAGGTTTACAACACATTTTATTAGTTTATACTATTACTTAACTGCGAATGGTTAGTTGTTATCAAAGTTTTTCAATTTCCAAGCCGTAAAAAACAATTTCTAATTAAAATGGGTAGAGGAAAACCCTTATCTGAGACTGAAAGGGTCAAAATTAAGTGTTATGCTGAAGGAGATCTTACTCACGATGAAATCGTCAAAAAAATTAATAGAAGCCAAAATTGTGTGAGTATTTTTTTACGAAATGAGGCCAACTATGGAAAAAACATGAAAGGAGGCACTTTTAGAGCCACTTCGGCAGCTGAAAGAGGAGCAATCGTTAGATCTGCTTCCAATTCGAAGCACTCAGCAGCAAAAATAAAAGAAAAAGTTGGTTCTAACGCTAGCTTGGCGACTGTAAAATGCGTCATACGTAATGCACAGCATTTAAAAAGATTAAAATTAAAAAAAAACACCGCTTAACCCATTGCGTATAGAAAATCGTCTCAAGTTTGCTGAGGGTTGCATGACCTGGAAGGAAGAATGGAAACGTGGTCTTTTTAGATGAAAAGAAGTTTAATTTAGATGGTACTGATGGATGTAAATATTATTTCCATGATATACGAAAGGAATAATTCCACTTAAATCGGAATTAAAGCTGTGCAGGTGGTGTAATGGCGTGGGGCGCTATATCGTATTACGGTACAGTTGAATTTCAGTTTCTTACTACCAAAATGAATGCCGTTAATTACAAAGGAGTACCAGAAAAAGCTTTTCCACCCTTCCACAACATCTTTGGACCCATTACGTGGAGTTTCCAGCATGATAATGCGCCAATTCATACTGCAAGGCTGATGAAGACGTGGATTGGTGAACAAAATGTGCCTATACTGCAATGGCCTCCCTATTCTCCCGACCTTAATATTATTGAAAATGTGTGGGGCTTTCTTTCACGTAAGGTTTGTGAGTCAGGCCGTCAATTTGAAACAAAAGATGACTTGATTGCTGCCATTAAAGAAGCCTGAAGCAAAACCAACTTGGATTACTTGGCCAAATTGTATGCCTCAATGTCAAAAAGGATTTACGAAGTAATTTTGAATAAAGGAGGTTGTACGCACTACTAATTACTTATAGATTAAGTGAATTAAATAAAAAAAGTTAGATTTTATAAAAAAAAAACTTAAAAAGTATGTTTTTATTTCTCAAATGTTGTTAAACCTATTCTGATGAGCCAAAAAAAGTGCTTTGTTTTTAGACAAAATTTGTTAAACAGAGATTATTTAAATAACGGTTCAATATTGCCGTTCATTTTTTTGCACAGATTTCAAGTAATGCATATAATCTCTCAACAAAACTAGTAATATTACTTTTTTGAGCAATAGTTTATGAAAGAGCTGGTAAAAAAATGTATTAAAATATTCAACCTATTCAGATGAGCGGCAGTGTAACAACAAAACAAAACTTAAACAAAATATTAAAAAAAAAATGATATTTTATCAGTCTGATCTCATAACTACTACAACATAAAAACATAAAAATTAACAAATTCATTTTAAAACTGCACATGTATTATATATAAATTTTTAGTAGAATTTGTCAAGTTTCATGTATATTTTTCAGCGCTTTTAATTTGAACCAATATATTATTATCGCATTTTTTTAAATATTCATAAAACACTAGACAATTCATATCAAAATTATATTTGACTCTAATAATAGCAGAAATAGTTTCTGTGTTTAATTTGTTTCTTTCTGGTGTCCACTGAATTCAGAACTTCTAGAACTAAGAACTTTGAGAAATATCATAAAACAAAATTTCCAAAGGTTTACACACACATTCAGGGAATTTGGAATGATTTGGAATTTATAAGATTTCGTCTTTCAAAGAAAAGTGCATCTGCTGTTTTTTCCCCTCCAATAAACTAGCAGTTCTTTTGGCACCTTTTCCAGACATTTCTGGACAAAACTAAAAAAGTCGTTGCAAACAATTAAATTTGGCAATTAATTGATTTTGAATATAGAATAAAATTATTTGCAATTAATTGATGTAACTCTAAACGTCAAACACCAATGTTACCACATTTTTCACCGAATGCAACCGGTGCAAATTCTTTTTACCGGTTAGGTAAGGAAAAGTAATTGGTATAAACTCTATTATACTATGTTTCCACGACGACTGGAATCACCTGCTTCGCCTTCTGAATCATGTTTATGAATCATGCTGTTTACATGACTAATAAACTTGATTCGATTTGACAGTTGTCTTTAATAAACAAACAGAATAAAAAAACAGAATTTACAATTTGTGGAAAACAATTTTTTTTAATGGACAAAAAAAAGTGAGTGGAAATTAGTTAGCTTATTTCAAAAAAACATACATTCGTACGTATTTACTTTCTTTACTTCCAGCAACAAGAAAATAATTTGCTTTGTTTACAATAATATTAAATCTTTACAGCTAGTGCAGATAAACTTGCGATAAAAATTAGAGAAGAGTGCAATTTTTCGTGCTTCGCAAGTAGATTCAATATGAATCTTTGTGTGAAGTATGAATAGAGAGTGAAGCATGTTCCGTGGAAACATAGTATTACATAGTTATCTATTTGTTAAAATTACGGGCATAAGACACATAGACAAAGGCCAAAAGCCAAAGCCGTTTAAAATTGTGAAGGCGCATATGGCGGCCTAAAAGCATCAACACAATTTGTTTACACAAAAAAGCATGTCATGACATCGTGTGTATTTAAAAAAATGTATACATCAATGCCAACAATACTTTCGATGCAATAAAACGAAATTATAGATTAAAGTTTTAAAAGTAGGACAAACCCAGGACACTTGCAAAAAAAGAAGTAGGACTACCTCGGACGCCCTAAAAAAGAGGACGGTGTCCGGGGAAAAGAGGACGTATGACAACCCTACTTATATTGTACCTATGGCCAATTATAAACCGATCTGCATAAAACTTGTTGTTGTTGTAACAGCAGTAATTGCTGAGTTGACAGCCCTTGACCGAGTGATCTCGGGTCATTCCGGTACGTAGAACCGGCTGTCGACTTGTAGGTGTCATTTGGTTTTATATACACATATGTAACTTATTTGGATAACTATATTAATCAAATATTTATGACCTATAAAGTACTATGTATTTGTATAGGGGCTTGGAAAAATAATGGATCGATTCAATATACCCTGTGTGCGGTATAAAGACACGTAGTTAAAAAAGAACAACACTTTTCTTTTCTGTTCCTTTCTCTGTGGGTATAACATACATAGTAGGGATGCTAAGGTTGACTGGAATTTCATATTATACCTACATATGTATGTACATATTATGTTTTGAGTTTTTTTTTTTTTTATTAATATTTTATATATTTGTCAAATATTAAATGTCAAATATTAAACAAACAACAAATAGGGGTTATTTGCAATGTTATTAACATAAAATTTTGTAAATATTGTGATAAACACATAAACAATTTCAATTGACATCAATTTCAATTCATATAATTTTACTTTCAATTTATAATATTTTGCAGAGAATTTAAAGAATATGTACATGCGTATATTAGAATATGTACATACGTATATTTTAAAACTTACCAAAAATAATCCAACGATAGCAACAGGCCTGGGGCCAAATTACCGCATTAGATATCGAGTAAAATTGATCGTAATTTTCTTATTTGAGATTATGGTATTCGATATCGAGCAAGAAATTTAGTACATTTTATCATAATTTTGATATCGAAATCAGTTTTCGATACGATAGCTCACTCGATCACGAATGCGGTAATTTGGCCCCTGATCAAATGCTGAATTTTAAGTTTCTAATTTTGTTAATTTTAAATTGTCATGCTTTTAGTTATTTAGTTAGTTGTATATATACATATGTATGTTAGTGTATATGTGTGGAAAAGTTTACGAAATTTTACGTTAAATTAGATTAAAATTAAGTAAAAAAATAGAAAAATTGTAATTTAAATAAGAAAAAATTAATTCATTTTTAATAAAATCAAAACTTTCAAATAAAACCTTTAAGATTACATTAAAAAATCAATTAAACTTTAGACAAAATTAGGTTTTACAAAAATTAATTAGATTTTAAGTTAATTAGATAATATTTAGTAGTTTTTTAAGTTGAAGTTGTAGTGCTTTTTAAAAGTAGAATTAAGTTATAGTTTAACGATTAAGTTAGATAAAACTAGTTCTCGAGAGTTTGGTTGGTTTAATAATTTTAGATAGTGATTCAAATTTGATTTTAAGTTGTTTTGCTAAGTTTAACCTTTAATTAGGCTCATCAAGAAAATCACGCAATTAATCGCATGGGGTCTTACTTGACCCGAAAGTTTATTGCAAGTTTTGGATTACAAAAAGTAAAAATGATTATATTTTGGTAAATTTTCAAAGTTATTTATTTTAATTATGTATAAAAAACAAAAACATGACATTTTTTCATTTAAAAAACATAAATAAAATTCAGTACTTATTTGAACATTTTAACGTATAAATTTTTCAATATTAATTTCTCTTGACCCCATGCGCCTAAGTAAAGGTTAAAAAGATTCACTGAATTATTTGTTGAAAAATTTTAAATTTGAGATGAATCTCCCCACCTCTGTAGAATTGATTTGTAGAACAATAAATGCAGAATTTAATTTGCTGTTTTCCAATCTTCCTCTTAACTTACTGATCCTGATGTTAAAATCTTCTGGAGAAATTATATATATTTAAAACCTGGATATTGTACAAATACCTATGTGTTTAATTAAAATATATATGTACATTTAAAATTGTTGCTTTATCTCACCTGGATTTGTAACCACAAATTAAATAATTAAAATCTTATAAAATCACGAAAACTAGATTCCTGTATTATAACAGAAAAGCTCTATATTTAAAATTATATATTCAGGCCTGTCACAGAAATCAATTTCGATAGAAAGTGGAATTAATTCCGTATTCAGCTCTTGTGAGTGAAATTGTCTTTTTTGGTAAAATTATCACTTTATAATATATCTGAACAACTCTTTTTTAACAAAAATATTGTTTCATTAATAATTTTTACATTTAAAAATATTTTTTTTATTCTTATTTATTTATTTATTTTATTTATGAAAACTTGTAGATTTAAATCGTTTTTTTTTGTGAAAACTACTTTTTGACTCATACAAAAATTACTTACATACATACATATGTATGTATGTATTTTAAAAAAATATACATATGTATGTATGTACAAGCTAGTATTACGACCATAAATCAAAACAACGGTTAACGAAAACAAAGCAAAAAATATTCAGTTATTTTATTTTATTCTATTAAAAATATACCTACAGTTATTTTATTCAAAATTAACAGCCTTATGCAAAAAAATTAAAGTAGACTTCAAATGTACTTTAAGAAAATTTTGTATGAAAATTTTGTCTAAAAGCACACTTCTAACCTACTTTATTTGTTTTACATACGGCAGCAAGTATTTAACAAAAAAACAAAAAAAAAAAATAAATAAATGCTCGTTATATTTTTGTTACTCAACTTTAAATAAATAAATAAATGATTATATTACTCAATTTTAAAATATATTACATATTTATTTTAAAATGTTTGACTTTTAATTTATTTAGGGGTAAACATATGTAGAAATTCCGCTCAAGAAAAAATAAGCCTCCACATAACTGTGGAAACTGTGCTTTTTCCCAAGGCAATGTTAACATCCTTACCTACATATAATTTTTTGTAATTAATTAAAGCAAAGGGAAAGTGCTGACCTGCTTACCTATTACTCCTTGAAAAGCACCAGTAGCTAAAAACCGAAGTGTGGTCGATAATTGTAATACTAATGGTATTGATGAACTTGGAAGATGTGGGCTAATAAAACTAAAAGCTGAAATCAATTTTATTTATAGAATAATGTCAATACATATATATAGTAACACAGTACTAGGATAAGACAACGGGTCCGAAGCATCTCTTAAATATTTCCGACGTAATTATACCCTACACCACCATAGTGGGGAGGGTATATTGGATTTGTCTGCCTGGCTGGCTGTCCATGTAAAGCTTGTGCGCAAAGTACAGGTCGCAATTTTGAAGATATTTCGATAAAATTTGGTACATGCTATTTTTTCGGCCCAAGGATGGATGGGATTGAAACTGGTAGAAATCGATCTATTATTTCACCTAGCCCACATACAAATGTCTTCCCAAAATCGGGGTTTACCGATCATAAATGTTTGAATTTTGCCACACAATTTTCATCACAAATGAGTGGTAAATGAAGCCAAATCACATCTACAAATTTTGTGCAGATCGGTCCATAATTAGTCGTAGCTCCCATATAAAGCCCACTTTTGAAATTTACTTTAACGATCATAAATTTCTTAAAAATGTTGGTATTCAAATAAAATTTCTTATATACAGAAATAAAGACACCTAATTTTATAATGGTCGGTCCATAATTAGTCGAAACTCCCATATAAGACCCTCTCCGTTATTCAATTTAAGCTCCATAAATCTTTTAAAAGTATTTATATCGAGATAAAGTTTAACACATATAATATATGTATATATTTACAGACATCATGCCTCTAAATTTTTGTATGATCGGTTCACAATAGGTTATATTCCCCATATAACGCCCATTTCTGAAAATCTTTTTATACATATACTGGGTGTAGGGTATTATATGGTAGGGCTTGACCGACTGTACTTTCTTACTTGTTTTTCAATAACGTGTTGGCCACTTTGGGCCTCAATAACTGAAACTACCGAAATTCCTGGCATTGTTTGAAACAAACGATTTTTTAATATAAAATAAAATTTTATTATTATTTTTTTAATTCTCTCATTCATATTGTTTTTTTTTAAATCATACATATGTTTTTATGCCCTCCACCACCAAGAGTGGTGAATGAGGGTATATTACGTTTGTCATTCCGTGTGAAACTTATTATTTATTTATTTACTAGCGAAACCCGGCGTGCTTCGCTACCCCCACCCCCTCGTTATAAAATAAAATAAAACGTATTTATATATTTACATTTATTTATTTAATTTTAATGTATTTATTGCAATGCTTTAGGTTTAATTTGCCTATCAGGAGCATACACATTGTAATGTACACGAGTTTACATATATTAAATTGCAAAGAGAAAATTCTCTAAAAGTAAACTAGGTGATATTTGTTTTATGAAAGGGGAATACTAGGAAGGACTAATGGGAGCCATTTAAGCCACTAGCAAGCAGTCGTTGGGTGGGGAGGAGTTCGTGTCCACCTATCTTCCCTAAATCCACATAAAACACACCAAAACATAAATGTTATTATAGACTGCCCTAATTTAGTAATTACACTATCTAATGGTCAACATTGCCGATTTATTTTATGACTTCTTGATGTTACCGTGGTCTTATGACCCACCCCACCTTTAGTTTTAGTGACGTAAATTTTTACTAAAACCCCATATAAAAACTTCCTACTGTCCTTATACCATCATACAAGAAAATCTAATATAGATTTCAGTAATTCATTTTAATTTAGTATTTATTACTTAAATCTCATAATTCATAACAATAATGATAAATAAGATTAACATTATAGGTAAAACATTTCTTAAAATACATTAATTTCAACAGTTTAAATGAAAACTAAGCGATCTTAAAGTTGTTGCAATCGAACTATGATAAGGTGTAAATTTCTTAAGAATACGAGCAATTAATTACTTTTGGTACGACAATTTTAAACTTGACTGTACATTAATGTAGGTCAGTAACAATCTATTTTGTTTTTATTAAAAAGTTTGCAACTTTTATATTTCAAAACTACTTTTTTGTGCGATTTTTTTTTAAAACGACCTTTTGAGCGACTTTTTGAAAATTCTCAACGGTAACGCTGCTACGGATTGATTTAAGTACGGATTACTCAATTTTTTTTTTTGAGTGTAGGTTTTTTACAGGTGTTGTTCTAAATGCTCTTAAACTGGCTCTAATGGATGCGTTAAGTACATTTTCCACTTTCTGTAAGTTGGACTTGGAGCTATTACAATATATAACTAATCCATATTCGATTTTAGCTAACATAACTGATTTAACAAATCTGACTAGGCTGTTAGTATGCATATTACTTTTAGATGATGAAAGAAATTTCATAATGTTTAGCCTATTTGTCAATTCCATTTTCAAATAGTTACAGTGATATTTAAAATTATATTTTGTAACAAGATGGCTGCTTTCTATATAGTAGCCACTTTTTAAATAAGAATAAAAGACGCTCGTTAACAGTTAAATTATGACCTCTTTATTTGGCTTCAATATTTTGATTGATGTTAGTCTTTTCAACTTGGCGTCTCTAAAATGTATGCCTTCTGTTTATAAGTTACCAACTTATTAATATCAAAATAACAATGTTGTCAACTTATTACTAATAATAATATAAATAACATCGTTATACATTTATAAGTACTATACATATTAACATACTTATTACATACTATTTTTTTTAAATTAATTTCATTTGCGTTTGGGCTAAGATTCTACACCATAGTCCCTCCCATAGCGCATTGGGGCCCTGATATTTCTACCACTCCTAGACACCCTTGCCCCCATAACTTGGGTGTCCGGTGTATCAGGGTCATCTGAGTCAGTCACTCCCGGCCCAGTGTGACCAGCCACTGAACGCACAGGTCCGCCGTCTACGAGAGGGGCTGACTCATGAGCGGACCCATTTACATTGTCGCTATTAATACTGGTATCCACATCCCCCGTTACTAATCGATCATCTTCCCTACCATCCTGCACGGGAGGCGCATCCCCAGTTCCCCTTAATTCTCCAGAGATTATCCTCTGACTATCATCCCTGTTCTCATCAAACAACAGATCACTAGCATTAAAATCCTCGTTACTAGTCTAAGAAATGAAACGCCTATTGCGTCTGAAATAATTATCAAAATTGTCCCTTATCAGGTAAGACCTACTCTTCTTAAACATAACTAAATCACCCTCATTAAGCAGCCCTGATCCCCTATTATAATAATATTCTTGTTTTTCCTTTTTCTCTCTATCTTTTCCCGAATCTTACTCTTACTCATTTTGCTTCTGACCAAAAGTGAACCTGATACTGGCAACTTAGTTTTCAAAAGTCTCCCGAAGAACAGTTCGGATGGAGTAGCACCCATGAATGCTAACGGCGTTTTGTTATATTGCAATAAATGATACGAAAATTGATCAACAGCATTCACTTCAACACAGTGCTTAATTATGTTTTTTGCTATTGTAACAACCTTTTCGGCTAGTCCATTGCTCTGAGGATACTTCGGGCTCGAAAATCTAAATTGGATGTTGTATTCGTCCGAAAACTATTATCACATTTAATAATAGTTGGATACCCTATTACGTCAAATATCTGACGACTTATGTCGTTAACGTGGCCCGACGTTTTATTTTGAATTCTAAAAGATACGAGGTAATTAGAGCATCATTGCCACGTAATCATGGCCTGCGTACTCAAAAAGGTCAATTGCCACTATATGAAAAGAGTACTTCGGAATTTCCCCCTGGGTCAATGGCTCCTTCCGGTTGCATCTCTTGAACTTTTCATAGATCCTACACGAGGCTACTAATTCCCTAATCTGCTCATGCATTCCGGGCCAATAATAAAGCATCCTAGCACGAGCAAGCGTTGTCTCAATTCCAAGATGTGGCGAATGCAGCCAAATCGCTATCTTACTTTGCAATTTTGTGGGAATAACTAACCTGTGGTCCAAAAACAATAACTCATTCTCGACGTGTAATTCCCCCTTTAACTTGTAAAACTGTTGACCTAGCTTACCCAAATGATGAAATCCCGGCCAGCCCTTCTCAACAATACCACGAATTCGTGAGTATTCCTCGTCCGTATCCACCGATTTCGTGGCCGTATGAATGACACCTAACTGTTCGATCTCCGTAACATCCGATAGTTGAGCCCTTGACAAACAGTCAGCTACCAACATTTCCCTACCAGGCTTATAAAATACAATTATCCGCGGGTATTTCAGGAGAAACATGAACATGCGCTGAAGTCGCATCGACACACTATCTATATCGCGCTTGACCAGAGATTTCAAAGGCTTGTGGTCACTTTCGACCGTAAATTCCCGCCTGTACAAGAAGAAATGAAAACGTTGGCACGCAAACACGACGGCCAAGAGTTCCTTCTCAATCTGTCCCACTTTTGCTCACTCCTACTGAGGGTTCAAGACTCTAAACCTACCGGAAGTCCATCCTGAATCAATACACAGCCCAGTCCACCCTTGGATGCATCAGTCTGAATATCATGTTTCTTTCTCTGTCCAGCTAAAATCTACGTCAGTCCGAGTTAAGTTCCGCAATTCCGCGGAATGTTTAGAAAGATTCGGTATAAACCTGGCTAAATACTTAAGCAGGCCCAAGAACCTCAAAACGCCCGATTTGTTCACTGGCCTTCTCATCTTCAATATCGCATCACTATATTTGAAATCCGCCTTAATTCCCCCCTCAAATAATATGTTTCACATAAACTTGACCACGCGTTGTCTATACTGAATCTAATCCGGATTAAATTTGATATTATTCTCTAGAGCCCTAGTCATTACCATACTCAAGATCCTGTCGTGCTCCTCCTCACTCTCGGCACAGATAGCAACATCGTCAAAATAAATAAAAACTCCCTGTATATCCCCGAAAATTCTTATCATTTCCTGTTGAAACATTTCCGGTGCACAATTAAGCCCAAAAGGCACACGCAAAAATTTAAATCTCCCAAACGGAGTCAAAAATGTCGTTAGGTCCGAACTAATTCCAACTAATTACCAACTGTAAATTATTGCCCCAGTCAGTCGGGTAATCGACAGGTAAGATAATTCCCTCCCCAATCAGCCTCTCAAGTTCCAGTTTTAATTTACCCAAAAACGAATTCGATATTCGCTTCCTGTAATGAAGCACCGGCTTCGAATTGTCCTTTAAAGAAATGGAAAAAGTCTTAGGAAATGTACCAAGTCCCCGAAAAACATCACTATATTTATCCATGAATGCTGCTTTCAATTCCGTGCCAACAATGGTACTCACGTCCATTCGTTTAATCAATCCAAATTCCTTGCATGCCCCAAGCTCGAGTATCGGTTCACATTTGTCATCGACAACAACAAATTCCGCTGACTTTTCCTTTTTAGATACTAAATCTACGTAGTTATTTACACATGTACCAAACATTTTTATTCTATTCTCATTATAATCAAACACAGGAAATTCATTTTTTTTTACAAAGTTTGATACCTAAATTTCTAACTAAACCCAGTGGAAGACAATTAACATCCGCCCCTGTGTCCAACTTGAATTCGATAACCTGGTCTCCTAACAAGCACTTCTTTGTCCAACGTTTACTCAAAGTTTTTACAGAACTTAACCTATAAATATTTTCAACGCTTAGTAAACTACTTACAGTTTCTACTTTACCATATGTTTTACCTTGAGTATCATCCCAATTAAGGCCCGCTACTTTCTGTTTGTTGGTACCCATGTCTATTCCGCCCTGTATTGTATTAGGTGCCTTCTCCTGGGGGTTACGGCACATTCGCTGGAAGTGGTCTTTTTTTAAAGAGGATCTACATACCATATTCTTCGCCTTACACTCATTTACGTGGCCTATTATCCATGGCCCTCCACAGTTGAAACAGAATCGATTAATCGCCCCTCCTTTTGACTCAGGCTTTTGATCTGGTCTCACGATATTTACCGCTATTTGTTTCGCGTCAAGTATGCCTTTGTTGGCTTTTGTTGACTCATACGTTCGTTTCCTGCCATTTCACACACACCACTTTTTACTATATCCAGGAACTTATCGGATGGCAGAGATCGATTATACTGGAAAAATTTGCACGTGAATTTTAATGATGGTTACACTTGATAGTTTATGTGCAACTTGACATCATCCCATTTCTGACACCATGTAACAAGATGGCTGCTTTCTATATAGTAGCCACTTGTTAAATAAGAATAAAAGACGCTCGTAACAGTTAAATTATGACCTCTTTATTTGGCTTCAATATTTTGATTGATGTTAGTCTTTTCAACTTGGCGTCTCTAAAATTTCTGCCTTCTGTTTACAAGTTACCAACTTATTATTATCAAAATAACAATGTTGTCAATTTATTACTAATAATAATATACATAAATAACAGCGTTATACATTTATAAGTACTATACATATTAACATACTTATTACAATTTACAATCGAAATTAAGACATAATCTACATTTTTTACAGTGATGTTATTATATGTTAATGTTGTTACAATTTTGTTTTTTTACAAATATGCAAATGTTTCGTCTTTTCAAACGAAATGTCCGCACCTGAGAATTTAGACCAATTATAATTGATAATTATCAATTAATTGTAGAGTATTTTCAAAATCTTGTTTATAATATCAAAATTTTGTTTTAAATGTTAAATAATGTTAAAACTAGATATATTTAGTTAGTAATATTAATTGTTAAAAAAATAGATTTAAATATATAAATTCATTTTGTGCGATAATATTTTCATTTATAATTATAAGTTAAGTTACATTAGTTTTAAACATATTTTTTATGTAAAATTAGATAATTTAAATGCAGGATTAATTTAAGTTTTAGAACATAGTTTTACATGAAAATTTTAATACTTCTTTTGATTTAACTTAGAAACATTTTCGTAAAATTTTGTTTAGGCATTTAAAAGAATTTTAGTTGGGTGCATGATATTGCGTATTTGAATAATATGATCATATGGTGAAGGTTGTACATTTTGATGTCACACTGAAAAATCGAGTGGTTCTATGCGGAGACTTTGCACCACGTGTTAAAATTTAGGTATTGGACCAGAATGTCATGGTTTTCCAATGAAATTTGTGGTTCAAAGAAAAATCCACGGCCAATTTAAAATCAAATTCCTTTAAGGAATAAAAGAAGCTGAATTACTTTTGGGACATTTAATTTTCTGACAAAATCTAATCTTGTCAGATCAAAAGGGTAATTCCTTTTGATTAAAATAATTTTAGCAATAGTTTTTATTTGTAATTATATTGTTGTTAATTAACACAATTTTTTGTTTAATTTCTGATTGCTTGCTTTCTGTGATATATCACATTAATTTTCTTTAATTTAAACAAAATTATTAGTTTAAACTATTTTTTTTAGTGCGTAATAGTAAAATACAATGATATGTACATTTGTTAGATCATAGGTGAGAAAAAGACAAAAAGTGATAATTTGGTAATAAATTTAAAAACATTAATGAGTGTAATTGCAGTGTTACAAACATTAGCATATATGTATACGTACTAATTGAGTGGGAGAACAAAGCAATAATATAAAATCTTTAGCATGCGAGATGTTGAGAAGAAGACTACATGTGTCAATTTTGTACATTATTTGCATGTGTCTTAAATTGAAATTTGAGGAAATTATTTATATAAAATTTAAAATACGATAAAAATCGTAATAATGGTTTGCAAAATAGATGAAGAAATCGACAAAATAACAAAGACATGTTCCGTATGCCAATAGAATAGTACAAATCCTAAACAATAATTCTCATCGTACCCAGAAGCTACACAACCATAAGAAAGTTTACACATACAATTTGCAGGTCCTTTCTTCAACAAGATGTGGATTATCAACAAGTGGAGGATTCATATTCCAAATTTGCATATGTCAAACAAGTATCTTCAGCTACTTCACAATCAACTGTAATTGCTCTAAAAAATATTTTTGGCATAGAAGGTCTGCCACAAACAATATACATACTATATATGTATGTATGTATACGCAATTTATTTCATTAGAGTTTAAGTGTTTTTGTCAACTGAACTGAATAGAACATTTAACAACCGCACCGTTTCACCCAGCCTCGAATGGATTAGCAGAACGTTTAGTCAGAAATTTTATAAAATATGTCAGGAAGAATATTTATGCGTAAATTTGTGTGATTCGGAAGTGGTTCATTTATGGGAACTACCATCCATTATGTGCCGATCGTTATACAATTTACTACACCAATTTTTATCTATATGATTATTTTTTATGTCGAATTTTAATCTGATAACGTCAGTCTATAAATGAACGTGATAATAAGTTCTTTTCTATTTCATAAAATAATTTTTTTTTTTGTTAAAACAACAAATATAAATAATAGCAACATAATTTATGTTTATGATTCTCTGCTTTACATACATACATACATACTAAGTTTTAATAGTGTCGTTTAACAAACAAACACATAATCATTAATGATTACTGAAAGCGATGATATTCATGCTGTAATACGGATTACATAATGAAGAAAAAAATATAAACAACAAAATAGAAATGCTATCACCACCACTGGCAGCAACTATAATCAGCCACTTCAAATAATTGTTAATGACGATGATGATGATGAAGTTATTGTAAATTCCTCAAAGAAAAAACAAATCATAATACAAATTATGTAATATGAGCATATCCCTTGTCGTTTATTTTTGTTTTTTCAAAATTTCAAAATGTCACCCACTACATTAGCTGCCACTTTAAAGATAATTTTAAACCTTAATATTTTTTAACGGTTCACAAACTGGTATATAGAGTATGTTCAGCGAGATCTGGTGTATTTCATTTATAAAACTTACCACTTAAAGCCCTGCATGAGGCTACCAACTGATAACAACATTATAAAGAACTTTCTAGAATTTCCAATAGATCTGGAATATACCGTAATAAATTTCAAAGAAGTGTGTTAGTACAAGAATAAGACGCCATACTGTCTTTTCGTTTTTATCCACCGACCTTACGTCATGCAAATTATTAGGGATAAGATGTGCTTTTGGACAGGTTTCGATAAATTAATGATCCCTGTTATTGTTGATGGGTATAAAGCCTCTCACGTTGTTTTCCAAAAAAAGAGCGTCATGTCTTATCTTTCTCCCTTGGTATATCACCTCTAAAAGGTTTTGTTATCTAATCCATTACAATTATGAAAAATAATAATTTTTGTAGTGCAGTAAAACACAAAATACTACTCAATTCGCAAAATTCAATTGATCTAAAATTATTTTGTGAAAGTAAAGACGATTTCGATTCAATAAGGGAAAAATTAAAAGAATGAATTTGAATTTTTTACATATGGTTCACAAGACAAAAAAACATACAAAGCAGTCCTTTTAGGTCTGGACAAGTTTGACCCGCTCATAATAAAATAAAATTAACTGACTTAAAACTACCGTGCTTGGACGTAAAGTTAGCCACCAAATCAATGGCTCACATTCTAAACAGGCTTTATACAATGTTTATTTTTAAAAGAGACAAAATCACTCCGTTATTGACCATATCAAAGTTAAATGGGATTTTCAAAAAAAAAAAATTGTACCAGATTTCCTAAAATGACACAGTGTCACAATTGCCAAATGTGTGGCTATACACTACGTGTTTTGCTTATGTATTTTTAAGTTTACAACCCACATGTTTTCCTTTATGTCTGCCAAAATTGGTTATTTTACATAAGGGTTTTAATTTTTGGTCACCAACTTGTACAATTAAGGTGTGTTCACATTGTGTGTATTTGTCATATGAAATGTCACTTTTTCGCATGCCAAATTTGTACATATAGTCTGAACATCTTCAAACAATAGCATGTGTTATTTCTATGTGTGCAATACACATGACATTTTTTATTTAGAACGAGTTCTATTTTCTTGTGACAAACCATCTGACATCAGCTGTTTTTTATAACAAAAATTTTGTGGCGGCAAAAATTAATTGAAATTTTAATAAAGATAATTTATAGTAAAACAAAAATCTCTTATTCCATTTTAAAATACAGTTTTATTTAATTATAAATTTAATTTTTATTATACACATACAGCAATCAGCTGTTTTAAGATTTTTTTGTTTTTTTTTTTTGATAGGTTATGTCAAATGTACTTAACATACCAACATTTGAACATGTAAATTATAAACCGTATGTGAAACTCAAATTTTGACATACACATGAAAACACATGTGGATAGAAAAGTGACATTCCATATGACAAATACACACAATGTGAACACACCTTTACACGTGACATCGCCATGATTATTTACACATAAATTTCCATGTCGTTTCTTTGAAAAATGCGTTAAAGCCGCTGCAAAAATTTTTGGTGGCGTCACCAAAATGCCGGCGTCCAAAATATTGATTTAAGGTTTTTCGTCTTTTAATATACAATATGTGGAGCTTGTATCAAAAATGTTTAAATAATTTATATCATTGTTATTAAATTAACAAAATGAGATAAAAAAATATTTAATTTATCACTTATGCAAATTCTTCATACGGCCGGTTAATGATAGCGCAGATATTTAACCGTCGACAAATCTTTTCGCATGGCATACACATTTGAAAACATGTGTTTGAACATAAGAAAATAGAACGTGTTCTAATCGAAAAAATTACATATGTATTTCCACATGTATTTTACACAAGCAAGGTTTATGAGGTCACCAACTACTTGTTTTTACTCCGTTATGTAAAATTTGACATATACAATATAAAAAACACGTAGTGTATAGCCACCTTAAGGACCAACACAAATCGACATTCATTCAGAGCCAAATACTAGTAATTAATATGTATTTTTATTCGACCTTTATTATTTATTTTATTACTAATTTTCCAAGCTTAAGGTCTTTCTTTTAAATATAAAAACTTTTTAACTTTATTTAAAACCAATATTTTTCTTTAGACGAAAAAAAGAAACTTACACTCGAGCTTATCTCAAACTTGAAAAAGTATAAGTGTAAAGCCGATCAGTTTGAAGAGATTACATTACTCGCCTGTAAATTCGTATATGAGTAATCAATTAAATTTAGTACAACGGAACGCTAAAGGTATCCGAAATAAAAAAGACGAACTCTTCATTTCGGAAACATTGCTGAACAACATAATCTCGATCTAACATGTAGATTTTTGTTGCTCAGGAAATGATCGGCTGCATAACAGAGGCGGAGGTTTAGCAATTATAATGAGAAAAAATGCCACCTGTAAATACATTTCTGATTGAAAATATTAGTATCAAAGTACAAACATCAAGTGGCAACAGCATAAATATTTATTCCTTGTATTTTCCAGGAGGATCGGCCGGAAATGACATTGTTAAAAAATTTCAATTTAAATCTGCTTTGCTTAAATTCTATAATAACAATGGAAATTTTATTATTGGAGGTGACTTAGACTGCAGGCATATTCTTTGGGATTGTCAGCGGTCGAATTGTTGGGATAATCTCTTACGTGAAAAATTAGATTCAGACAATCTTCAGATACATTATTCTAGCGACCACATATACATATATTCCAACCGATCCACATAGACAAAGTTCAACTTTGGATTTCTTTTTACCAAACATTTCAAACAGTCTTACATGTGCAGGGGCTATAAACGACCTGTGCTCCGATCATCTTCCAGTTGAAATTACTGGTCCCGGTTTTCTTCTTTTATAAAGAGGAATCTAAACATTCCAGCCGAAAACTCCATAAGCCTTTCAGACGATTGTCACTTTAAACGAAACGATAACAGCGGCAGTAAATCACAGTGTTCCGAGTAAAGCATATGCTGTTCAGACACCACAACTACCATTATATATAAAAAATATGATTAAAATTAGAAATGCGCACAGGAGAAACTGGAAAAGATTTCGAGACGTAATAGAACATGTTCGTACTAAAGAGTTAAACTACCGTATTTCTTAAGAAATTAAAAAAAATATAACAACAGAGTTTGGAACAGTAAGCTTTCGTCCTTGGAAAAAGGCTCTTTTTTGGAACATCTCAAAAATTTTAAAGAAGAAGTCTACAATTATTATAATATTTAAGCATTAAAACAATACCCAACAAGAGAAATGTGATAATCTAGCTCAAACGTATAGTTCGAATTATTAAATTTCTGCGTACCTCAGTGATCAATCAACTCAGTTATCGTTGCATATTGCTTTAAATAATTTAAACTCTGCTACTCATCCTCATCAAGAGAATTCAATCAGGCCTGGAAAAATGGCATCTATCATAAAAAATCTTAATGCAAAGAAAACACTTAATATGGACCAAATAAACAATAAATGCTTAAAAGCTCTGCCTAAAAAAGGAATAAAGTACATTACAACAATAATAAACTTTTGCCTGAGACTGTAGTATTGCCAAGCCAACAATTTGGTTTTCGTAAAAAACACAACACTATTCATCCACTCGTCAGATTTAGATAGTTCGTTACTTCTAATTTTGACCAAGGAAAATCAACAGGTATGCAGTTACTAGATATTAAATCAGCTTTCGACTCGGTTTGGCATAACGGTCTCAAATACAAAATGATAAGGTTAAGTTTTCCAATAAAGTTAATCTTTATTATACAAAGTTTTCTTTCTGAGCGCTTTTTATACCCTCCACCACCAAGAGTGGTGAATGAGGCTATATTACGTTTGTCATTCAGTGTGAAACTTTTTTAATATTCATCTCAGACCCATGCCCGTCTGTCTGTGTAAATCACTCTCACGTCCAAACTATACAACTTAACTAAACAAAATTTCCAGAAATATATTTTTTATTTTGCAGGTAACTTTGCTATTGAAAAATCAGAAAAATCGGTTTAGGTCAACCAGTGTTATGGACCTAAATATGAGGCAACCTTCATAAAAATTTGATATATTTCGTTCATTTTAATGCAGCATTTTTAATATATTGCAGATAATACCATGATGACGTTATTTTTATAATAACAGAAAATAGTGTGCGGAAAATTGTAAGAATTGGTCCATGATTTCTTATAGCCCCCATACAAAAGTAATCCCGAAATATTGCTCAATTATACATAAATGCCTATAGAATTAGAATATCAATACAAAATTCAGCAAAAATAAGTTTCGTGCAAAAAGAAATTGCAAAACGAAATTTTGCATATAAAGTCCACTTCCAAAATTCACTTAAATACGTATAAAACAGATATAAATAACGGTAAACGGCTGAAATTTAACATAAATACTCTTTATAGGCAAATAAATTGTTGTACTAAATTTTATGGTCGTCGGCCCAGAATTGGTCATAGCTCCCATACAAGGACCACATCTGAAAAAGAGATTTTTCCCTATATATATTGTATAAATATCGGTACCGACTCAAAACTTTGCACAGACCATTTAAATATATACAAAAATCATCCCACAAAATTTTGTGAATTTCGGTCTATTTGTAACCGTATGAACCATATAAAGCCCTCTTTCGAAAATCACTTTAATACTCATAAATCTCTTATAAATAAGGGTACAAATCCAAAATTTTACACGGATCATTTACATACATGCCTAAATCAAATTGCTGGATTTTGAGAATATCGGTCCATAGTTGTCAATATCCCCCACATAAGGTCCACTCTCGAAATCCACGTTAATACTAATATATATCTTAAATATGCCGTTATTATATTGAAATTCGACGTGAAATATCCTCATATGCATGAAAATAACTGTTCCAAAATTTAAGAATTTCGGACTATAATTTGTCACCGCTGCCATATAAGGACCAATTTCCAAAAAACAAATAAACCCACAAAAATGTCTAATAAATATCGATATCGAACCAACTTTTATATGGATCAGAAATTTTAATCCAGAAATCATATTATTATTGGTTATACGGCAATTAAGCTACATATATCTTCGGGATCCAAATCTTTAATAATTCTATCAGACATGCTTTCGAGAAGTTTGCTATTTAAAATCAGCAAAAATCCGTCCATAAATAACGGAGATATGAGCAAAAATCCTAGACAACCTCTGAAAATGTAACCAAAAAAAACTTAGTGTATTAATATTGTTCATCAAACAAAGTGTTCGAAAACTTTAAGTGTGTTCCTAAACCGTAATATATAATATAATTATGCATCCACAACAAATCTATACGCTTCAGGCATAGCCGAATATAGCACTCTTACTGGTTTAAAATCATATGTTTTTTATTTTGATATTTACAATATTGCCGTATTTAAACTAAATATTGGAATTTCTGTTACATTTTCGGAATTAAGCAAATCTTTCGGAATCTAAAACAGCTAAATCAAAAACGATCGAAATTCAATTACGGATGAAACCATTTCAATCAAATGAAAATTCTTCAAATACAAATTTCTCATTACATACAAAAAATTTTTTCTTTTAATTTGTAAAGTATTTTACAAATGAACAATTTAAAATCATATAGGCCTCACAGTATCCAAACAAATTTCACCACAAGTGAGAGATAAATAAAGCCAAATCACATCTACAAATTTTGTGCAGATCGGTCCATAATTGGTTATAACTCCTATATAAGATCAAGATCACCGATACATAATTAGTCGTAGGTCCCATATAAGGCCTACTTCTGAAAATCACTTTAAAGAGTATATTTCTCTTAAAAATTTTGGTATCCAAATAAAATTCAACACAAATAAGTTTCATATATACAGACATGATGACACGTAATTTTATAATGGTCGGTCCATAATTGGTCGAAACTCCATTCCGTAATTCACTTTAACCTCCATAAATATTTTTTTTTTTTTTTTTTTTTACATTTAATTTATTTATTGGATCTTCAGAAATGAAATGACAATAAGTTTTCGAATCTTAATACTAAAAGAAAATAATAAGTCCAGCCAGTGCTAGACAAAATATTATGATACTACAAAAAATTTATATCCACTGATCCAGTCATCTGTTTTGCGCTTGAGTTAAAGCAAGGGTATCCCTCCTTCTCAACCGAACATGGCCAGTAAAGTTAAGGATGTCTCGTGCAAGTGGGTTTGGATGGTGTTCAAGTTTGCTGACATATTTTGAGGCGTGTTTTGTAAATTCGACTTTCACCAAAGGAATGCCTAGATCTTTGTGGATTCGAGAATTTTTAACATACCATGGAGCTGCAGTAATTGTACGTAGAATCTTATTTTGACCCCTTTGAATTTTTTCAATGTTGGATGCTGAGGCAGTACCCCATAATTGAATTCCATAACACCAGATTGGCTTTAGAATTGCATTGTACAACAAAAGTTTGCAATCCAACTTTAATGTAGAATTTCTGCCGATTAGCCAATTAATTTGCACTGCTTTTAATCTCATCTGGGTAAGTTTTGCGTCGATATGAGACTTCCAAGTTAAACGACGATCGAGGTGGATTCCGAGGTATTTGACTTCATTGTGTTGCGGGATAATTTGATTATTTATTCTGATGAACGAGCATGTATCTTTTCGCAATGTGAAAGTTATATGAATACATTTCTGTTCGTTAACCCTGATTTTCCAAAGCTCAAGCCAATTCTCTAGTTTATAAACATATTTCTGCAAGTTCTGTGATGCTATTTGATGGTCCTTATGAACGCTAATAAAGGCTGTATCGTCTGCAAAAGTTGAAGTATGTATTATGGGGTCTAACGGCATATCGGATGCATAAATCAAATATAAAGTTGGACCCAGTATGCTACCCTGGGGTACTCCTGCTTCAATTGGCTGAGCGGGGCTTAAAAAATCGCCTTCTTTGATTGTAAATTTGCGACCATATAAATAACTTTTCATAAGTTTATGGGTGTTAGCAGGCAGAGTTAATTTAATTTTATGCATTCTATTTTCAATTTACAATACGCCTTGGTGTGACCAAATTCTTGACAGTTAACACACTGGACGGGTCCCTGACGCTTATGCGGTTCTTCCACGGTGATTCTACGATGCAGAAGGTAAATCAGATTGTAGATGGGATGGGACTCGTTTTTCTTTAATACGACATCTCCAGGTTCCAATTCCACCCTAAACATAGGCTGTGGAATCTTTTCACGGTTTCTAATATTCACAACACTCTTAATTTTGAACCCTTTGTCCATTAAGCCGGTCTTTATCTCCGCAGGGTCAACACATGGGTCTATACCCTTTAGAACGACTTGGAGACCTTTTGCGCTTTTGAGCTGATAGGTGTAGAAATCCCTAGCCTCTCCAACTGGTTGGACAATTTTCGAAAATCATCTTCCTTTTTCACTTGAATTTTGGTTTCGCTGATATTTCCATGTTTAATTGATGTTACGCTAAACATATTTTCACCTATTACCGAAACAATTCTTTGTACCAATTTACTGGTAGTGGGCTCTCTCAGATAAATTGGTGGGGGCTTAAACGTCTTCTTAGGAAGTTCTGGCTCATCCGTCTGGAGGAGAGCAAACCTATTTTGATCATTACTCACGGTCTTAGGAGCTTTTGAATTTGATGATACTTGAGCAGATGTTGGGCTCCTCTGTCCTCTGTCTCCACAGATTTTTTTATGGATTCTTCCTCAGAGATCCATTTAGTTTTTCTAGTTGAGCTAAGCTCTTTCTCAGAATTACATCTGAGAGGAACACTCATACAGTTTTTATGTGATGTTTAATGTTTTTTTTTTTTTTTTTTATATTTTTACCTATTACGATTTTTTCACCGAAAATTCAGCCGCACTAAAAAAACACGTCCGAACAGTTCGATGAGACGAGACTGAATCCATAAATATTTTAAAAGTATTTATATCGAGATAAAGTTTAACACACATAATATCTATAATCACAGAAGTCATGGCACTAAATTTTTGGGTGATCGGTCCATAATTGGTTATGTCTCCTACATAGCTCACTTTTCTCAAAAACTGTTTTAGACATACATGGATGTAGGATATTATATGGTTGGGCTTGAACGATTATACTTTCTTACTTGTTTTTAATTATAAAAAATCATAATTTTATTGTGAAATTAGGAAACTTAAAATTTACGTTATCCCTCTCTACAATCAGAAAAATATTTATCTAAGGGATCAAAAGTTTTATAGTCTTTTACATAAGTTTGGAAATTCAAGAAAAATAGTTTTCATACTTTTTAGTATCTTTCATATATTTAATTATTTAAAAGGGATAGAATTTGTGTTAGGTACACTAACAAAAATGTTTAATAGAAAAGTATGTTTTCTATATTGACAATTTCGTGTCAAGTGATGCAAATTTTAAAATCCATGGCGCATATTCAGAAATCGTAACTAAAGTCGAAACTTATTAAACAGAAACTAAAAAATAGTTCACAAATAGTTAAAGATCTTATTCACAAATCATAACTAACTTAGCAACTGCTTTCAGCTGTTAAAAGAAATGCAACACTGCATTTAGTAGATTTTTGTTGACGAAAAACACATCTCTAGTTTGTTTTCTTTTTTTTTGTAATTTTTTTGGTCAAAATTTACACAATTAGAAAAGAAAATAAGGTAAGTTTATTATTATTGTAAGTAAAAATATGTATTTATTGCTTTGTGGATTTTAGAGAGACTCAAATTGGTCGCCAAATGAAAAAACTACATTTAAAGAATTGGTGGCCAAATATGTTAACATCATCGACGACAAGAAATAAAATCAATCAGCTGTTCTTTAAATGTATTTGTTAGTTGACATTTATGGTGTTTTCTTTTCTGAAATAAAATGTTACACCTTTATTATGTACATTTTTATAATGTTTACCCCACATTTTAAAGATGTCGCATTTTTAATGGTCAGAATAGAACATAAAATTACAACAGAGTAACACTTTTTTTTTATGTACAGCTGTTTTTGTTTTTTGTTAAAAAAGAAGAAGCAGATAGCTCCCTGGTAAGATCGCTTGAATTAAGATAATGAATATTTATCAAAAATACCAATGGCACCTTCCCGACTAATACGCAAATTCATCTTAAACTATAAAAATTATATATATAAACATACATTACATATATAAGAAGTAGGAGATATTGTCCTATGAAATTTGACATACATTAACTTCAGAGTATTCATTAATTACGTTCTCTACAAAAATCATATAAAATATTTTATCATCATCAGATGATGAACTGAATCCAACAAGTCATCCAAAATTTTTTCAGCACATAACAAAGTAGTAATATTTTCCATTTTGTATATATCTTTTTTGTTTCTTAACACAAATACACATTCATAAACAAAACAAATGTCAGCTGCAGCGATGCCAACTTAGCCCTTTTCGGGCTAGATTTAGCCGGATTTTAGCCACTCACAACGCGAAAAAAAGAAAATTGAATGTTTATATGGATTTTTTCCATTTAGCCCTTTTTTCAAAAATGTTTACGCGTTTTGAGTCTCAAAAGTTGGCATCACTGGTCAGCTGTTTTATCGTGCGATTCTCACCCTCTAAAAATACAGAGTGTGAAAGGTGCACCATTTTTTAAATTTATAGTGTGACATTTATAGAAAAGAACACACTACACTATAGCAGTGTTGACATTTTTTCAGAAAAGAACACAAAAAAATTAAAAAAGATGCAAAATGGGAAAAACGTGTAACATTTTTGCCAGAAAAGAAAACGTCATTAGTTACAGCTTTACCCATAATTAAGTTGTAACTTTTTGTGCTGAAAGTAATCAACTAAGAATAACTTAAGTTGGTACTTAAAAAAGTTTAAACTTATGCCCCTATTACGGTTCACAACTTTTTTAATAATTTGGTCGTCTTTCATAAATCGGTATTGCCATTCACAACTTATATGTAGTAGAGTTAATGTAGAGTTAAAGTCGGGTTGACTGACAGACGACCAAACTTGGTTGAGTTGAGAACGGCAATAGGGGCATTAGTTATCATTTCTGAATATGCGCCCATGTCTTCCGATTTGGATGAAATTTGCACCAATAATTTAAAAAAAAATTAAAAATAAAATTTTTAAAAATTAAAAAATAAAATATTTTTGGAATGATTGGAGAAATAGCTATTTAAAGTCCTTTGGATAATTTTTCCCATAGGTGAAAAGTTACACTCATTTAAAAAAAAAACCCTGTATGACCAAAATGTCCAACTTTGACCCCCTCTAACTCCGGCAGTTCTTGACTGATAGAGCTGAAAATTTGTGTCTGTGCCTACTATCCAATTGTACTAACCTTGGTGCAAATTTCATCCAAATCGGAAGACATCGATTTTAAAAGTCGGGTCACTTGACGCGAAATTGCCCATATATTTATTCACTAAAATTCTGATCTACAGCTGGTTATAGAAGGATTTAATGTTTTCTGGTGATGTCCATAATTATGTAAACGGTATCTATATATACAACACTTGTTAATGGGGACAATGTTAATTTAATATTGAATATCGATTTCTTTATTACCACAACATTTTTTATTACACCACATTGTGATTAAAAGTCTTTTAAAATATGAAATGTAAAATTACAAATCAAACAATGACGCAACGCCGGGTACAAAAAGCTAAGCTATCATTATCTAGTGGAAGCACTTAATGCTGGTAATGTTGTGTTTTTAATACAAAAAAAAAATAAAAACAGTAAGACCACACTTTTCCAGGAAAATAAAAATAAATATGCATTATTTTATCAAATTTTCAATGATCATTTCTTGTTATACAGCATTCCAAAAGCACCAACTTCAATTGCGTATAAAAAATTCTCTCACTGAACAAAAAAAAAACCCTTGAAGGCTTTGTTATGGATACTATCAAATTTAATTTGCAATTGGTCTCATCCCATTCTCAACCGGAAAGTTCGATTTTGTATCACTGTGTAATTTAACCAAAAAATTCTTCATCTAATCCATTTTAACTTGTCTTACGCCCATCTTTCGTTTTGTGCGGTGAAGATATGTCGATGTTAAAGTTCATAGTTTACTTTGCAAAATATTAAATTTGTTATAAAACATACTACGGCAATATTTGTCGAATTACATTTTGAATGTATAAAATTATGATTTGATTTGATTATTATAAAATTGAATACCACTAAATATTTTTTAGATGTAATATTACACAGTGTGACGGGCCAACTAGTCAATATTGGGAACCTTGGATTAATTTTACAATTCCTCAAAAGGATACACAATATGATAAATGCAATCGATATGTATATGACAATCCCTTGGACGATTACTATTCATCGCCATCTACTCCAAACTGTGTTGAACATAATTTTAACAAATCAATAGTCGAGAAGTGTTATAATGGATTAAAATTTCGCGATACAGAATATACGGCGGCGAATGAGGTAATTAAATAAACACTAAGATCATTTTAAATTCGTAATGAATCATGCATGTACTTATGTATTTAATTTTTGAATGCGATATTAGTTTGGATTCTTTTGTTCGGACGAATGGAAGCTCAACATGGCTGGTACTATCAATAATGTTGGACAATTCATTGGAATACCGCTAGGAGGTTTACTTGCGGATAGGTAAATATGAATATAATACTAAAATTTAAATATGTATATGTTGTCGCTGACTGCGACTGTCTTCCGTAAGGGCGAATTTAACAACACCAATAAAAGGGCACAAATTTAAATTATTAAGGTGCGCTTATTTCGAAGACAAAAAAATAATAAATTAATAAATAAATACAAGTAACAATAAACATGTACTTACCCCACATTAAAACATTGGCCCTAGTTTTGTAAATCACTTTCGTTCAACGCATCACCTACGCTTTTGCGAACTCATCACCAAAAATATGATATTTTGTAAATCACTGCGTCATTGCGTTTAGCGAACGCAGAAATATTACCTTGTTACAAAACTGTCAAATCATTGCGTGGTTAATGTTTACATTGTAAATGTTGATACTGAAATTTGAAACAAAAATTTACATAAAGCTACACTTATTTTGCATTGGCAATGCTACAATTCTATCAGCTGTTCAGCAATTGTAAAAAAAAAAGCTTTTAAAGCAAATAACTATAAATATAAAGATACAAAGGGGTATAAAAAATGTTCGCATTTATGGATATGGCTTCTTATTCGAATGATTAAGATTCTTTAAGCGTCCTAGACATATCTATTAAAAACCCGCAATTGCGCTCTACTATCAATTCCACGAGCCACATCTGGATGCTTTTCCGTTTCAGCTATCAACAATTCAAATTAAGCTGCCGTTGTGGCTTCTTTTTTCGTCTCAAGAAATTTTTTGTAGTATTCTATACTAAATGAATATGTTTGTATTTACATCGTATTAATAAAGTTCCTATAAAATATTAAATTAATTGCATAATTTTGTTTTTTAATAATATTTTAATTCAACTTTTAAAATTAACGCTAATCAAATCGAGGCGTTAAATTTTACAACGCAAGTGATAAAATATTCAGCGTTGCGTTTTACAAAACACACAATTTTAAACAGTTGTATTAGCAACAGCGGACAATCACTTTCTTGAACGCCGTGATTTGCAAAATGTAATTTAACGCAACGCTTAGAAAATTGTGGCGTTGCAATCGCAAATCGAATTAATTTTTTCTATACAAATGTATTGACTCAAAAATTTAAAAATTTAGCTACCAAAGTCATAGTTTTTATTAAAAAAAACGTCTTAAGGCAGAATTAGTCTCTACTTTCTGTTCCATTCCGAATCAGCTGACTTGATTCTGTTAAGTGGAAAATGTGTAGAAGTCTTTATTTGTTTTGTTACTTTCCGTGCCGTTGCGGACGAACCTGTTAAGTAATTGTAAGTGACAGCACAAAACAGCTGACATCTGCACAGCAAAAAAATTACAAAAATTTTTAATTTCTTTGAATTTAATTAATTTAACCATGGATGACGGATGACTTTAGTCGAAAGTAATGACATATTGTACAGTAAAAAAACTTTGATTTGTATTTTTTGAATTATTTTCGCGGAGTGTTGTCTGTTTACCTAAAACAGCTGATACGTTTATACGGAAAAACTAACTACAAAAATTTAACAACAGAACGACACGGAACAGAACAGCAACAGAAAGTAAAGACTAATGAAGCCTTTATGGTACGTTTGGTTATATTTATTTCAGCAGATCTTTGTTAATGTTTATACATACATATAAACGTATTCATATATGTATGTAGATATGTATTGTATTAAATCGTGTTGCTCACGCGAAAGGCCGAATTTACTCCAATACTGCTCCATCACTGCTATACAAATGTCACGTAAGAACGTTACGAAATTCTATTTTATACAGGTTGAGACGTTCCGTCAACGTGATATTAATATTCGGTAAGCATTTGCATTGATTTCAAATAACAAAACGGGATCAGCTGTTTCGTTGCAGTACAGTACGGGACGTAGACGTTCGGCTAATTCTACATTTATCATTAAAAAGAAATGGGTGCCCCGATAGACTAGGCGATAGAGTGTCGAACTATCAGTCAAAGGGTTGCGGGTTCGATTCCCGCCAAAGACTCTGGGTAGACGAGTCAGACATATGTATACCAGTCAGACACATGTAAACTAGTCAGACATTTGGTAGAGAATCTAAGGCATCGCAATGGACCATATTGGTTTCTGGGTGAGGGTGTCAGGTGACTCACACCAGCCTTCCTACATAACCATAACATAACATAATATTCAAAAGAAATAATTGAAAATATATTTTTAAACAAGGAATAAAAAATATTTAAGGAGAAAAAAATCTATTTACATACATAAAAGCATAACCAAAATTAATTTAATAGCACGTAACTTCATATGATAAGTATGAATAAAATGGGAATTCCCTTTTTTATAGGAAAATAGGCAAAATATTCACATTTAATTATAGAATTATGGTATATAGCAACGCAAATCGGAAGCAAAACGATGAAAACAGATTGAAACAAAATTTCAAAGTCGACGCAAATCGGAATCAAAACGACGACATAATCATCACTAACAAATACACTAGAGCCCCGATTTGCGTATATCCTATTTTCGTTGCTTTTCTAAATGTGGTTTAAGAACAACCATAGAAAGAAATATGTACATCTGTTGTCAAATCATTAACAACGATGTATTACAAATATATAAAAATTGATTATTTAATAAATAAAGTGTTTTTATTTAGATTCGGTCGTCGCACTATGCTGGCAATTGCTGGATTTCTTAGTTCCATTATGGGCATAATACGATCATTTTCGACAAATTACTATATGTTTCTATCATTTGAATTGCTTGACATGATTGTTGGAAGTACTTTATTTCCGACGGCCTTTTTATTGGCCATTGAGTTGGTTGGTCCGAAACGTCGTGTAGCAGCCGCTACAATAATCACAATATTCTATTCACTGGGAGAGGCATTGTTGGGCGTTTTAGCCGAACAATTCCAAAACTGGAGAATTCTTCTTAGAGTGCTGTATATTCCAGCGGCATTGCACATATTTTTTCTAATCCTATTGCCGGAAAGTGTACGTTGGCTTTTAAGCCAGGGTAGAGAAGAACAAGCCGTTGCGGTACTTAAGAAAGCGGCACACATTAATCGAAAAGTTTTGCCAGAGAGTAGATTAATAAACTTGGTAAACTCTAATAAAATAAAATTGGAAATGGCGAACGAGAGCAGTTACCCCATTAGATTGGCAATTAAAACGTTTTTCTGGAGAATTTCGAATTGTTCTTTGTGTTGGTTTACACACACGCTGGTCGCCTTGGGCTTGAGTTTAAATTCGGTAAACTTAGGTGGCAATAAATACAATAACTTCATGCTAAATGGCCTAGTACAAGTGCCAGGATTAATACTTCCACTTTTCATAATGAACACAATCGGACGACGTTTTTCTTTATGTGGTTCCATGTTAATATGCGCTTTGTGTATGATTGCAACAATTCTATTTGGAAAAGGTAACACATATTGTGTGCATTATATTGTGTTTGGATAAGTTTATTTGATTGTTTGTTTTATTTTCAGATGATAACTCCATTGAACTGATATTATTTTTGATTGGTAAATTTGCTATTACTTGTAGTTTTCAAGTTTTATACTTTTTTACCTCAGAAATATTTCCAACAAACGTGCGCAATAGTCTTCTTTCTTTGTGTTCAATGGTGGGACGAATTGGTTCTATGTTGGCACCACAAACTCCATTGCTGGTAATATTAAAATAAATAAAGAACACATGTCGTTTTAAATAATTGCATATTTATAATTGAACTTCTTCTTAGGCCAGTTATTACGAATATACCCCACAAATACTGTTTGCTGTATTTGCTTTTGTCAGTGGTTGTTTGACATTATTTTTTCCAGAAACTGCCAATAAATCGCTGCCTACAACGATGGACGATGCCTGTAACTTAAAAAATAGTCCTAATGAAAAGCCAGAATCTGATGACCCTTATTAGAAACTGTAAAATATATTTAAAACGAATAAATAGTATATACATACTTACTTATACATATAATTATATAATATTAAAATCATATTGTATAGTTAGAGGCAGTGCCGAACGTTGAATAGCCTTCACATAAATATAATCAAAATTTCAGAAACTACAATTGTATGTTCAATGTTTATTATTCGGGTTCAGCAATTATTATATCTACATACATATATGGATTGGAACATATATCTTTACATTCGGTTTTTTTAATATTTTGACACTTAAAAGTGTTTTCCCAATGTTTCCCAAAATCAATTGATTTTTCTTCGCCTGATCTGAGCCAGTTCCCACTTTCATTCTTTATGGGGGCATTTCTTCCAACAGGCCTTTTAAAAAAAATAGTTGCAATCTTTATTTTTATTTTGAGATTTTAATTTAACCAAGTACGATTTTTAACAGGTCCAATTTTATTTCACACGTGAATTGTCACCATTTACCATTTAAAAATAATTTTGAGAGAAACAAAAAAGAAAAATACAGAAATAATCAAGAGGAGTTATTTATAATTTATTTTTTTTTCGTAAAAGTCGGGCTATAACTTTTATTTTCGAACTTTAAAAATAAATGACAAAAGTTCATTTGATGCAAACAAAGCCTGAATCATGGTGCAACTGTACAAGGTGAGTGCAAATCAACAACAAATACAACACAAAACAGAAACAACAGGCATTTTGTTTGTGTAAAATAATGTACTGCTGTCAAAAATACTTGGAAAAGTATTACTTTTGACATAAGTAAATTGTAAACAAAGTCAGTCAGCTGGGCTACTGCACTCACCTTGTATAGTTGCACCATGGCCTGAATATAAAAATTTTAAATAATTGTATGTATGTATGTAAAAATTTAAATTTCACAAAAAATCTTAAATTTTAGAAAAAAAAACAAGTTAGAGGGCAACATTCGGCTGTGCCGAATCTTAAATACCGTAATTCAGTGTTTTTTAATAGCTGAGCATTTTATATACATACATACATACAAAGCCTGTCCCTGCCAGGCAGAAGAAAAATTATGATTTAAAAAACTTATACATATATGTACATACTACATACATATACATATATATAATATATACAAAGTTAATATTCTATAGGTATATAAAATTCATAAAAGCCAAAATAGTTTTCAATGGTTAAATACAATTTATTGTCTAAACTATATTTGCCAGAACACAAAACTACCGAAAAAATACTCATACCAAAAACAGCTGTTGTCTTCTATTGTAGATTATGTCACATGAAACTAAAAACCGACGTGTGAAAGCAAAAATTATAAACGTTTTGTTGTTATGACTTGCCAATTGAGTAAATTATCATCGTCGTTACTTTCTGATGACATGTTGTTGTTGTTTAAAGCAATGCTGAATCAGTGTTGAATTTGCTGACTATGAATTAGCAAAAGCAGACTAATTTCTGCTTAGCTTACATTTAAAATTTTGTTAGTAAGCAAACAACAGTGCAGCGCAAGCCACTGTGATGTTATTTACTGGCACAGTCAGCCACAGCAATTCACTTTAAAAAATTTGCTGCTGCTTAAAACTTACAGTTTTTGATTTTTATACCCTACACCACCATAGTGGGGAGGGTATATTGGATTTGTGATGATGTTTGTAACGCCCAGAAATATTGGTCCAACACCCACCTTAAAGTTTACCGATCGACGCAGAATCATATTCTGAGTTGATTTAATGATGTCTGTCCGTCCGTCTGGATGGCTGGCTGGCTGGCTGTCCATGTAAACCTGTGCGCAGAGTACAGGGGCCAAATTACCGCATTCGATATCGAGTAAAATTGATCGTAATTTTCTTATTTGAGATTATGGCATTCGATATCGAGCAAGAAATTTAGTACATTTTATCATAATTTCGATATCGAAATTATTTTTCGATACGATAGCTCATTCGATCACGAATGCGGTAATTTGGCCACAGGTCGCAATTTTGAAGATATTTCGATAAAATTTGGTACGTGATATTTTTTCGGCCCAGGATGGATGGGATTGAAACTGGTAGAAATCGGTCCATTATTTCACCTGACCCCCATACAAATGTCCTCCCGAAATTGGAGTATATCGATCATAAAAGTTTAAATTATGCAAATTTCATCACAAATGAGCCAAATCACAGGTACAAATTTTGTGCAGATCAGCCCATAATTACTCGTAGCTCCCATATAAGGCCCACTTCCGATATTCACTTTAAAGAGCATAACTCTTTCAAAAATGTGGGTATCCAAATAATAATTATGATCAGTCCATTATTAGTCGTAGCTCCCATATAAGGCCCACTTTTAAAATTCGCTTTAACGATCATAAATTTCTTAAAAATGTTGATAATCAAATAAAATTCGACACAATTAAGTTTCTTATATACAGAAATAATGACGCCTAATTTTATAATGGTCGGTCCATAATTAGTCGAAACTCCCATATAAGACCCTCTCCGTTATTCAATTTAAGCTCCATAAATCTTTTAAAAGTATTTATATCGAGATAAACATACATAATATTTATATTCATACACAATAGGTTATATCTCCCATATGACGCCCATTTCTGAAAAACTGTTTTATACATATACTGGGTGTAGGGTATTATATGGTCGGGCTTGACCGACTATACTTTCTTACTTGTTTCTTTTATGCTTTTGCTGAGCTATAAACTGTTTACCAAAATTTATGTGACTGTGTCCTTAGTTTTGCGGTCCACTCTATGTACAAAGTGCTTGAAGATATGTAGTTAAGCATTTTTAAACCCTATGGTGATCAATGTTTTTTTTTTTTTGTTATTAAATTGTACATGGGAAAATATGAAGAAGTTATATAAAAGTAGACAGAATACGTCTTACTACTTACTACTGCGAGATATGAGGATTATTAATTTGTATTTAAGTGCTTTTCGAAATTATGGGCCAATCTTTCCAAAAAAGATATAAAGGTAAATTTTAGCAAAATTTGGTATTTCAAAAACAATCTATACTTCTGGAACCCCACCACGTAAATGATGATTTTTTTTAAGTTATATAGTATATTTATTATGTATATTAAGGGCGTGGAATCAAAACCAAAAAGTGTATACATACATATCGTTGGTCTCATGTAGAAAGGCCCTAACTCGCTATTTTTTCGAAATTAGTTTTTTTGCGATTCCAATGCATTTAACGCAAATACACCTCCTCACAAAAATTTATTGCAATAGTGTAAAAAATAACGCTTTTATAAGCAGTTGTACAAAAAAAGGTACATGTTGAATATTACAGTTTCTATTATGTTTTTACTTTCTCCTGTAAAGTTTCAAATATGCGAGTTAGGGCCTTTCTACATGAGACCATCGATATATTCTAGGTCCTTATAAAATTGTAAAATATTGCTAAATTTTACCTTTAACCTTTGCGGTATAATTTTGACCATTCGCCATAACATTGCAAACAATTAGTTTTTCCCGAGCTCCATAAAATTAAAATCGCAGATATGTACGTGTGAAAGATAATAGTTATATAGAACTATTTGTTCATTCAATTAACGACATCCTCCAAAGACAAGTTCATTTTTTCTTTCTTTAAATGTAAATCCAAAACATCATAGTGCTTGCGGGATGCGTTTAAGTTATCCTACCTACTTTTGTTATAAATAAGGATTTGGCAATATTTAATTTAAATTTCATGAGATTTTATTATTTGTGCATATTTATGTGTATACATAGCTTCGTTTAAATCATATCGTTAAGAATGCAATAAAGCTTTATATACTGCAAGAATCATAAAATAAAAATTGAGACATTCACACATTTGTATTTTCAAATGCCAAATTATTGTGACCTTGTATTGGATTTCTATTAAAATCTGTATTGCGAGATGTTTGTTTAGTTAGTCGACGCTTTGCAACAAATCGCGTCTCATTCAACATCATTATGGACTTTCGACTCATGGAAATGTGTTTCATATTAATATCATCTGTTGAAGGAGATATGAAAATTCCAAATTAAATGATACTCTTAAAAATGTTTCACACAGTTTACGAACCATCACCCAGAAATCGTCGTTCGAAATTGCGCGGCAGATCACTGTAGTCGTAATGACTCTTATTACGATTTTCATGCAATTTGAATATAGTTTGACGTCGTACCATGTGTTGTTCAACCTCATCATTCAGTTCGCTTTGGCTGGCATCGTTTACGGTGTCATCTTCGTCATCGTCATCAAGACGTTTTGGTCTTTGTAGTTGGCGTGCAATATGTACCGCATTACCGCGTATTTCTTGAGCTGCATCCTCTTCCGTTATCTTAAAGGAAAATTAAGCAGAGTGCAACAGAGCAACAATAATAAATATACTTAGTAGAAATAATTTGAAATTTTGTATTCATTATGCATGCTTGTATGTGCAGTTGCACTCTCCCTTATACATATATAAAGTTATAGGAAATGAACCTTGGCGAAAGTGCATTTTTATGTTACACCAGGTGATGATGAAAATAAACTTTCTAAGTAGTTGAAACAAAAAACTTTAATTCAATTTAAAATGTTGCCCAAATACTTTCGGCATGAACACAATATGAAACGTTGTTGATGTTGTGTGGCAAGACACTTAAAGTTTCTGTATGAAACAACACATTTGCCGGAAGCGGGCCAAATATTGAATAAAAAATATTACTTCCATCGCTGTTACAAATGCAATACAAGATATCATACTTGAAAATTTTAAACTTATTTTTGCAAAATTGGAATGTTCTATAAGTAATTATGTACAATAAAATCATATTCCGGAAAGAAATTTTTATGGGGCTATTTTTTAATATTTTTTTTGCATTAATATATTTACTGCCATCAAACAAAATTAGATTACCATCTCCAAATATAAAATTATTTATTATTATTTTGAACCGGCGTTGCACGTATTCAACATTGATTGGTATTGCAGTTTAAAACAAAAAAGTGCCAAACGGTATATTAGAGCCTGCCAATCGTAAATTGTTAACTAAATTGTTTGACATATAGTATCTAAATTTTTTACATGTGTAGATCCTAATTGCTACTGATAATTTTGTTCTAATAAAAATCTCTATATTAACTTTAAATAAACCTATTAACGGGGCAACATATTGTCTGTTTACATGGGCTTCCGAGTGCTTCGGAAATTTGATTTCATTGCTATCGAATTCGCTATCTATAACGATCCAGAATTTATATACTTTATGTGATCGCAAATAAAAAATCTGGAAACTACAAATGGAATGACATACATATATTAATGAGAAGTATATGGTGAATTTCACGTCAAGTGACCCAATTTTAAAAATCGATGTCTTCCGATTTAAATGAAATTTACACCAAGGTTATTACTATTGGATAGTAGGAGACAAATTTTCAGCTCTATCAGTCCAGAAGTGCTGGAGTTAGAGGGGGTCAAAGTTGTACATTTTGGTCAATTTTGGTCATACAGGGTTTTTTTTTAAATGAGTGTAACTTTTCACCTATTGGTCCTAACTAAAATTTTTTAAAGGACTTTAGATAGCTATTTCTTCAATCAATTCAAAAATATTTTTTTTTAAAAATATTTTTTTTTTAATTTTTTTTTCAATTTGGGGCCCCTTTTTTTGATACATGTGCCAAATATTGAAAAATCCTATTCTTGAGATAAAAATATTATTTTTTGATAGATATCCCACTCGCATCCCATTAAGCGATTATAAAGGCCTTAAAGTAAGAAAAAAGGGCCCAAATTGAAAAAACATTAAAAAAAAATATTTAAAAAAAAAAAATTAAAAAAAAAATATTTTTGAAATTATTGGAGAAATAGCTATCCAATAGGTGAAAAGTTACACTCATTTTAAAAAAACCCTGTATGACCAAAATTTACCAAAATGTCCAACTTTGACCCCCTCTAACTCCGGCACTTCTGGACTGACAGAGCTGAAAATTAGTGTCTGACCTACTATCCAATATCCTTGGTGCAAATTTCATCCAAATCGATTTTTAACATTGGGTCATTTGACATGATACTTCATAAATTCCTTTAAATCGTTGATATGTATAAAACAATATAGCGTACCTTAGTTTGGATGCACCTGTCTCCAAACTAATTTAACTTTTTGTGAATAAACGAAGAGTTGATTGTTTTTCTTACCGTACTTGATGCTCTAAACCAATCCAATTTAGTTGTAGCCAACAACTGTGAAATGGTTGCGAAACGATGAAAGAACATTGCAATAAACTGTATTATTAGAATTACACCAAAGAATAGAACAAAACATAGACCGATGGGGTCAAGCTCCTTGTAACGACGGTAAATATAGATTTGTGAGTTTGTATCATCGTATGTTATGAAGTCTACTGGGTCAATGGGCCACTCCAAGTGTAAGTAATCTTTCTTTAGTTGCAGCAAAAAAACAATGAGAACAAAAATTGAATTTATCATGACAAAAGCAAATGCAAACATGTTGCGCAGTTCTCGTAGGCTGACGGCAATTTCAGCCTTCTTCTCTTTTGTGTGAAACATTGGCTTCAAATACAATTTAATTAAATCCTTCCAGAAACGCTTTTCACGCAATGATATCTCACCCAGTTCAGAGTCAACAAGTAGGGGATCATTAATCCACCCCGGTATGTAATGTCTCTCTTTGTTGTCATCATCTCCTTCTGGCGCACCATCGTCGTCCTGGAAATATGTGCAAATGTCAAAGAAAGTGTTTCTAAATATTATATATGTATGTCAAAGTGTTTGTCTAAATATGAATGTGCAAAAGAAATTGTATAATAAAGTCTGTGAATTTGAACACACAAAAGAATTGTTTAAATCATAATTAAAGTTTTCATGTGTGTGCAAATTTTCTAATTACCTTTTTTGGCGCAACCTCACGGGTTCCCCAAGATACGTCATTCATATTGAAAACAGAGTATATCAATAACAGCATATACATTGAAGGAATGGTAATGTAGTAAATAAATCCACATACCAGAGCTCCAACTTCTTGGGGATGTACAATTCCTGTTCAAAGTATATAATGGGACAAAATTTAATTTATTCTACAGAGAACCCACAAAGTATTTATTATTAAGAGTAACCATTACTCATCAAAATTAATTGAATTAAATTTTGAATCCAGACAGTTTCCATTCCAATAATGTGACTTCTTGAAAAAGTAAACATATCACAAAAGTGAACATATTTCATTGCCATAATTTTCGACATTAGGAATAGTATCTAAAGATATTTAATTGAAGGATTTGTTGTAGTAGTAACTCTATAAGCCAACTCCACAAAAAATATTTTCATTATTTTCTAATATCTATATTTGTACGAATATATGATAAATTTATATTCATACATACTTGTACATATGAATGTATTTTTAAAACTTTGAAGTCAATATTTCCAGTAGGGCTCATGTTTGCATATATTTCATTTTAATTGAACCTGTTATCATAACATCTTAATTAATTGAGTGTCCTCGTTGAAATTTTTCATAACAAAGAAGATGGTTCTGTACGTTGTATAGTTTAAAATAGAAAAAAATCCGTCCTTCACGAGTTTTCAATATATGAGCATTATTTTTATATAATTTTTGTATATGTATTATCAAATGTTTTGTTGCTATATGAAAAACTGCCCACATCCGGAAAATCAATAGTTTTAAAATATTTTAAAACTGAAAAATCAGGGAATGACTGAAGCAAATTATTTGCTAATCAGAAATGTTTGGTATTGAAAATTTTTCAGTTTCGGATTAGGCCAGTATTCGGTATTTATTTGAAATTTGTCAGAATACCGATACATACTTTTTCAGAGGGAAATCATTGATTATGAAACTGAAAAGGTGAAAAGAGTTTTGAATAAATTTGTTACAATACAAAAACTTATTTTTTAATGGTGCATCTACTACGTAGTGGGTAGGGTTTCGTATATAAAGTTCTATTCTGGCATAATATCGTTATCGGATTAAAATTCGCCATTAATAATCCATACATATGTAGAAAGCTCCCATATGAAAAACTCTGCTCGAACTCACTATACATATGATGTTCTCGATAATATGGTGTTCACACATGCATTTTTAATTGAAATTTTTTAATTAACGCCCCAACTGAATATAATAATCCATACAAAATTTCAATTAAGTAATCGCTTCTTTATTAGTTAATTGTTCTAATAATTGTTAAAATTATTGTTTTGTTTTTAGGCTGAAATATAATATTAGAACCAAATAAATGTATAAATGCTAATTAAATTAGCAATATTGAGCATGTGTGAACACTTTTTAATTAACCAATAATTGACTCAATTAAAAATGCATGTCTGAACACCATATAATACTGAAATACATGAATTTCGACTCCATGTAAAGTTTATCATTAAAATTCACCAAATCAAATAAATATTTTTATACAACACTCTTAATTGTTAATTTGATCGGTTTTTCGGAAACTCTAATTGAAACATTTTAATAAAGTTTAAAAGTTTTGTTCATTATTAGAGTCGTAATATTTCTAAATTCATAAATGCAATTTTCTTGCGATTGATTTTCCATGAGTCTTGTTTACCTGCTATAAATATTTGCAAGAATACCAACAGGAAGAATAAGGAAGCTGGTGCCAAAGGACCATCATCAATCATTTGAATGATAATTCCAATCAGAACAGCCATCATAACTAGACAATACATGGAACTAATAACAAAAGCCAATAATAACTAAAACGAGAAAATAAAACAACAATTAAATTATAGATATAAAGTTACGGTCACACTTGGCAAATATTTACACAAAAACGCGTAACCACTTGTACGGTCACACTTGGCAAATATTTACACAAAAAAGCGTAACCACTTGTTTTAGCACAAATTTGTTTGATGTTGTTTACTCTTACAAGAGTTTTTCAAGATCAAACTGTATAAAATCAAATAAAACTAAATATTTATTGTGCCCTGACCTAAATAAACAAAGTTTTTTTTTATAAATAAACGATTTCAAATATATTTCATATAGTGGTTACGTCTTTTGCGGCAAATATTTGTCAAGTGTGACCGTACCTTAAGTAATATAAAAAAAAAGAATGTTTTGAACAATTGAAACAACTAGGTGAGTTATGAGAATGAATAAAGATTTATAATATTAAACTTCACTCTACAACTGAGAATTATACCCCGAATAGATATAATCCCATACAACCCTGCTGGTAACTAAGCTAGTGTAAAATTAACATAATAAATACAAATCTTCTAATATGCTAGTCCGATCAGTGCAAAATTTAGGATATTACTTGAGACAATAAAACAAAATTTTGAAACTCTTGGCGCACTATTATTCACAACTTAATTTAAATTTACATACAGTGAATCAAGTATGTACTTGAGTTTAGAAGTGCCACACCGATCGGATCAGTATTTTTTAAGTTCTATATTCATTACCATTAATTTTAATATATTTAATGTGCAATCAATGTACATTTTAAACATTTTAATTTTACCTGAAATTTTTGCTTCAAATATATACAAGACAATATAAATGCCAACAATGGTATAAAATTCCACAAGAACGCCGTCCATATACCGGTGCTGAAAACAGTAACCAGAGCTCCAACCATCATGAGAAAAATAGTACCAGGACCCAATATGGTACCAACCATCAACATTGCCTGATAGATAATGTAAGGCATTGATATCGAACTATTATTTTTCACCACCATATCGGCATCAGAGAGTAAATCAAATATATTGGCAATGGTAGAGGGAACCCAACGACGACGTTGATTGTAGAATTCGTTAAACATTTCTGGTGCATGCGTGTAAGCATCAGATGCAGCTGAGTATTCAACACGCAACCCCTGTTTAAGGATAAGCGTACAAAGCCATCGATCCTCGCCCTGATCGTATTGAACATAGTGCATGGGCTCCTGCGATACTGTTGTATACTTTTTCATTACACTGTTCTCCATTAGGGCGCTGCCACGGAATAAACTAAAGCAGCCAGGACTGCATAATACACAGCCAATAACATGCTCTGTTGCCTTTTGCAACCAATGACCAATGGCGTATTCAAAGATTTGATACCAAACCATGGGACCTCTACCAACGGGATGAATACGACCACAGGCGGCACCTAACTCATCTATGGCTTTCATGCGGTCTATTAACAGTTGCACTGCCTGTGGCTGAAAGTCAATATCACCATCAAGAGCCAGCAAAAAAGTATTTTCTGCTACGACTGTCTTACGCTTGGCCGACACTGTTTCCAATTCCATTATACGAAAGCCCAACAAATAGTACATGTACATAACCTGCGACCATCGTTTCTTATGTCGTATTTTATCCTTGTTTTTTAGATGGGCAATCAACTTTGAACGACCAGGCAGATTCCACACTAAACGACCGCCATAAGGTGTTTCAATTTTTACGGGTGACTTGATTTTTATATTGACACCATACACCTCAAATGCAGCCTTTTCAATGCTGGTAATCAATAATTTTACATATTCATTGAGAGGAGGATTTTTGGGATTCTCCACATATTTTTTATCCAATATGAAAGCATCATCAAAGAAAATATTTGCTAAAATACAACAAATGTAAATTTTGTTATTTGCTATGTTTGTAAATTATGTCATATTGGAATTGTCATTAAAAATCATCAAACATATCTTATATTGTAACGTTTGTAAGAAGGAAAATTTCTAATTACATATACATACATACATATTTACATACAATACAAGTTAATGTACGTATACATGCATAGAATAAATATATTGTAATATTATGATTGGATTTTATAGTGTAATAAAAATAACATGATTATAACAGGTGATATTTTATTAAGATTTTGGTAATTATTTAAGCTTTAGGTATTTTTTATAAAAAAGGTCAAATAAACAATAATAAGAAATATAAAATTATAAAGCACGAAAAAGAAGAAAGAAGAAAATATGAATTTCAATAAATTTAAGAAGCATGGAGAAATTAGGAGACTTGATAAGAAATTTAAAACAATAAGTGATAAAATTATAAAATTAAGATCATCAATAACTTTTCTCATTCGATGCAGAAATGCAGGAATCATTCCAAAATTTATAAGCAATTCTACAAAGAGTGTATCAATGATATTTGATAGTAAGAAGATACCTAGAATTCAACAGACTATGAAGTATTATACACAAGAATTACACAACAAAATTCTACGATTAACAATAAGAGAAAAACATGAACTACTGAAATATTTTCAAAGTGAGTTTTTAGTGATAAAAAGAAATTTATATGAACATTTTTCATATGAAGAAATTAACAAATTTTTACAATATACAGAAAAATTAGCCACATCTTTCAATGAGAAGATAAAGAAAACACACAAAAAGAAATTTAACTCTTTACAGGACTTACAAAAGAAGGAATTAGGAATTAAATTTAATGAAAAATGGTTTGTTAATAAGACTAACTTAGATATTCCGACAGAAGTGGATTCTTTCACTAGGACAAAAACACGCAATACCAGTTAAGAAAGAAGAGTTTCCAATTTTAAAAATGATAACGGACGAGAAGATTTTATACAGACACTGAACAAGAAATAGCTAGAACTAAATTAACAACTATTATGGATAATCATCTTAATAAAATGAGACTGACAAATAGAGATAAAAATTTATAATAGATAAAGTTAATAAGGCTGAAGAATTCTTGAAATTAAATAGAAATATACTAGCGCAATTCACAATCTTGTGCAAATTATGCAATTGCATATTTTTGCTCTTGCTGTGTATTTTGTTAGTGTTGGATAAAAATATTTTATTATTATTGTTATTATTAATGATTATATAATACAATAAATGGAATTATATAATGAACTATAGTACGAGTATGAGCAACTTGGCCTTCAACTCCGAGGTTAATTAAATAATATTAAATATATGATACCGGTGTTAGATTAGATTAAGATAGAATTAAATATAATTTACAAGCTTGCATTTTTTTATAAAAGAAAGTAGTTTGTTAATCAGGGGTTTCATAGAAACCAATATTGTCAGAATTGGTTTTAAAACCGGCAAGAAAAAATGCTTCGGTGTCATAGGAAACTGCTACACGTTCAATAAATATCGAGATATATCTAGTACCACGATATTTATTGAACATGTAGCAGTGCCCTATGACACCTTCCTTAATTGGGTATGATATTCTATCATATCCGGGTGTTTTCCCTTTAGCATTGGATAATACTTTTTCATATTCGTTGAGGTTAATTCGATTGTCAATGTGTTTTGCTGTTGATGATAGGATCGGGTTATTGTAGTTCAAATTTAGTAGGTTGGATGGGTAGGTTGGCGATGGGTGAAATTGACTATCCTGGGATAAGTCAGACCAATTTTTACCGAAGTTATTAGCTATGTCGGAAGATGTTGTAAAATATTGTTGGTCTAATTTAATAAATTTGAATGAGTTATAGGTTTTGTTACCAACAAGAGTTTTTATATCGTGCCAAACTTTCTTTGTACTGGTTTTTGGGTTAATCGATGAAGTAATTTGATTTAGCGATTCGGCTTTTGATGTTTTTAAAGCTCTTTTAAAAATAGCATTTGCTTTTTTGTAAGCTAAAAGATTAATGTCTGATCTGTTCCGAATGTAGGTATGCCATTTTTGTTTTTTATCATTTGTGAGTGTATGCAATGAGTTATTTCACTATGTGACACGCTTTTTTTGGAATGTTTGTTTTGTTTGTGGAATGGATTGGTTGGCGGTAAAACGAATAATTCTTTGTATTTTGGCAGCCTCGGAATTAATGTTTGTGAAATGTGTGGTATGTGAGTTTCTTGTATTGCAATTAAGTCTGGGTTATATTCATTAATAAGAAGAGATAACTCGTCAAAATTGTTATTGTATCCATTCATATTCCATTGTATTATATTGATCATTGTTGATATTTAAGAGAGTGATTCTTTTTCTAGAGATAAGTTTTATAATTTTACTCTTCATCACTAATTACGTCTTCGTAATCAGTGGTGTTTTTTGCTTTTGATTTTTCTGCTGTTTTTCTTTTGTTTATAAATGTCTTTAATTCATTCAAAAGGTTGTTGTAGTTGTTGTTGTTAAAGTTTGGGTTACTTTGTGTTGTTGTGATATTTGTATTCTTTTTATCAGTAAGGCTTAGAGTGATAGAAGAATTTGATGTTGATGCAGTAGTTTGTATGTTTTGTGTGTTATTATTTATAGTATTATTTGTTAAGGTTGGTTCTTGTGTGTTTTCTTTGGAATGTTGGTTGTTGTTTGAGTTAGTTTTGTCAGAAATAACGGCAGCATATGTTGTATTTGTAGAAATTGAGCCTATATTATTTCTTAAAATACGCCAAGCTTCGTTGATTGTGCATTTGTTTTTAATTTTTAAAAGTTCTTTTTGTTGTGTAAATTTTGTGCACTTGTTTGATAAGGATGTATGCTCGTCCAGACAATTTGCACAATGTACACGGGTGCATTCATTTGGGGTATTGGGAGGAAGGTTACATTGGGAGCAAATTGGTGTGTTTTTGCAGTGATTTTTTGTATGGCCAAGTTTCTGGCATATTTTACATCTCATAGGTTTTGGATAATATTCTCGAATATTAACCAAATTCCATGAAATTTTTATTTTGGATGGTAGGTTATAGAGATCAAATGTTAGTAATAAAACTCCAGATTTTTTTAATGATTTTTCTTCCAATTTTTGGAATTTAAATACTTCCACGACGCCTTGATCGGAGAGTTCTTTTATTATTTCTTCTTCAGGGATGTCATCAAATAAGGTGCGTAAATTGTTCCTTTGGAGTAGTTTAAGCCTTTGTACAGTTTACATTTTATACCACAAAGTCCAATTAATTCTTTTGAATTTAAGAATTTATTTGCTGCTTGCTGGTTGTTAGTGAGTATAAGAAGATTTCCATCTCGTAGTTGGGATATATTTGTGAATTCTTTGCTGATATTTTAAATCGCCCGATGTACCGCGAAACATGAGTAGCTTGATAGAGGTTTGTTTGAATCACTTGATTCCCTCACAATATATTTTGGGTTTGTAGGTTGGAGTTGTGGAAGTTGCGGAAAAGGAGTAAAAACTTTTTTCTTTTTTCTTTTGGGACTACTAGAATTTGCTTAAACTGTGCATATTTTTTGTTATTGACAAAGAAATAGACAGAGAAACTCGGCGAAAGTCGTTCTTGTACGTAACTTTTTTTTTAATAAACAACGATTATTTAAATTCTTTAACAAAAATTACTTATGTTGAGAGTAAGTCGGTGACTGGGATAAAAATATGTTAAATCTTTTTGCAAATGCAATGATGCAATACCATTTGCATAAGATTGTGAATTGCACTACTTATTTTAAGGTCAGATAAAGGTAATGTTACTGTAGCTATGAACAAACAGGATTATGACATACGAATTAATAATATTGTAGAAGATGTTACGAAATATAAATTGATTAAAAGAGATTTTTGTACATTAAGGTTACTCTTCGTTGAATCGACGAACAATTTCTTAAAATAATTTTAGCCGAACAGTTTTTAAAGTTAAAAATAAACAAAAATATTTTTATTTAAGTATTATATTTAAGGAATAACAAAAAAAATATAATGTAACACAAAATATTTTTTTTCTATCTTAAAATTCGATACGAATTTGACTCTTTTTTATGAGTTATATGATAGAGAGTAATTGAGCTTCGTCGTTTCGACGAACAGTAACCATCCAGGGTTAATATTATAACAAATATTGAAAAAGTTAAACCTAAAACAAATGTCGCCACTGCACCAAAAATTCACAAACAAGAATTTCCATTAATACCAATTTGTTCTTTTGTTAATTCTCCATCGTACGAACTATGCAAATACATTACGAACATTTTAAAGAATATTACTAAAAATTCAGAATATTATGTCAAAGACTCACTACAATTCAAAGATAGACTAAAGAACCAACATATACAAGATGATGAGAAAATGATTTCATTTGATGTAGTATCTCTATTTCCAAGTATTCCTGTTGACTTGGCAACAAATATAATAGCAGAAAAATGGAATATTATAGAACAATACACAAAAATTGAGAGATTCCTATTTTTGCGTATTCTGAAATTTTGCATTAAGGACAATAGATATTTTCAATACAATGAAAAGATATACATATATACAACAAGAAGGACTTCCAATTAGATCTCCTGCTTCTCCAATTGTTGCAGATATTCTAATGGAGAAGTTATTAGATACACGTGTAGTAAAATTAAGTATAAAACCAAGAGTAATGACCAAATATGTAGATGATTGATTTTGTATTATTTCAGAACATGCTATTGATAACATGTTAAAGACATTTAATGATTTTAATCTTTATATTAAATTTACAATAGAAAAAGAATATAATTGAAAACTTTCATATTTAGATACATTATTGATAAGAATAGGAAAGAATTTAGTAATAGATTGGTATCAGAAACCAACAGCTTCATTATTATTCTAAACATAGTAAACATATTATTATTAATACAGCTAAAAATTGAAAGAATATTAACTATAAGTGACAGGAATTTCATAAGAAGAACAATGAAAAGATAAGGAATGTATTAGAAGATAATAATTTCCCAGTTCACAATATCAATAAGTGCATATATAAATACATATTTAAGTGAATTTTAAAGTGGACTTTAGATAAGGGCTATGGCACACTTGGACCGAACTAAACTAAATTTCGTTTTGTGATTTTTCTACATGAAACAACAACTGATAAATTGCAATTTTATAGTCATATGTGTACCAGCCATATTTTGGGATGAATTTTGTAGGGGATATATGTACATATAAGAAATCATGGACCGATTCTTACTATTTGCATCGGAGTTTCACCCTTTATCAGAGAAATAACTTACAAAAATTTTATGAAAAATATCAAATTTTTATAGTGGTTGTCTCACATTTTGTCCACAACTCTGGTCCTACTATACCGATTTTGCTGATTACCAAAATTTCTGACAAAATATAAAACAGTTTTCTGTACATATCGTGAAGTTTAGTTGTGTATTATGGACGTAAGAGTGGTTAACAGAGACAGTTAGACGGCCAGAGACACGGACATAGTAGCTCAATTGATTTAGATTATCATAAGGTTCAATAATATATATACTTTTTTGGGTTTCAGATAAATCAATGTTTCACAGGGAATGACAAACGTATAAAAACTTATTCAAATTAAATGATTAATTCATAAACATAAAACGAGGATATTTTTTTTATAGTAGAATCATTTTTAGAACCGAAATATTCCCAAATGAAGACTACATTAATCCATTGTAATACTCAAAGTCACATTCGCATAAAAACAATTACAAAAAGTACAAAAGATGTAACATTTTGGACGATAATAGTCTCCTAATTCAAAAATAAAATATCAATACAGTATACCACGGCTAAATACCCGACGCTTAATTACATTTTTCGCTTATTTACCTCGCACTGTAAATCCCCATAAATTGTTCATACTTTTTCAAACAAAACTATGCGGCTTAATACCTTTCGCTTAAATACCCAATTCGGATAATTACCTCAAAAAAAATCCCAACACTGATATATTCCTTGATGCATCTTCGTTTATTTGCTTCAATATATCTTTATTACATAACTTTTTAAATTTCTTATAAATAATATGTGGGTAATTAAATAAAAAAATCCCAGCACTGATATATTCCTGGATTTTTTTCAAAGTGCCTTTTTTAGACAACTTTGCCAGAACTTTTTATACGCACCTGTTAGCTTCAAACATACCTAATTGTTTTCATTCAGTGTTGGTGGTAAAAATATTAAATTTAAAAATAAGTGAACAAGTGTAGTGAATTGAATAAAATTTAAAAAAGGATTTAACGAAATGGCTCCCAAGAAAACGTCCCTATCTATGAAGTAAAAACTTTTATTTACTTTTTCTGATATGAATTCCTATTCAATAAAATGTTTTGCTTAATTTTTAATTGTGTTTTCTTTATTTACTTTAATGCCAAAAAATGAAGTAATATTCGCATAATTATCCCTTAAATAAAATTAGGCGTATTCGTATAAGTGCCTCTGATAAATACCCAACAAATTTGGACATTTTTGGTGAGGTATTTATCCGTGGAATACTGTATAACGAATTGCTTAATTTAACAAATAGACCTGCGTTCGTTAGAACATGGTTTGTAGAGTTGTGCCCGGTCGTTCATTTCAGTGGCCGGTCATTTTCGTTCATTTATCCATCGTTCGTTCAATTCGTTCAATCGTTCACTTTGAACAATTGAATACAACCCTTTGAATGTGATTTTCTTCTTGTCTTTTGATAAACAACAGTTGAACGAAATTGATCCGTACACTATTGAACGAAAACCGTTCAGTTAAATGATCGGCTCATTCCGTTCAATGAAGTGATCCGTTCATTTTAACCTGTTCGTTCATGAACGACACAGCTCTAATGGTTTGCCTGTATATACATTTTTATACCCTACACCACCATAGTGGGGAGGGTATATTGGATTTGTGCATATGTTTGTAACGCCCAGAAATATTGATCCAACACCAACCTAAAAGTATATCGATCGACTCAGAATCACTTTCTGAGTCGATTTAACGATGTCCGTCCGTCCGTCTGGCTGGCTGGCTGTCAAAGTAAAGCTTGTGCGCAGAGTACAGGTAGCAATTTTAAAGATATTTTGATAAAATTTGGTAAGTGATATTTTTCGGCCCAAGGACGGATGGGATTGAAACTCGTAGAAATCGGTCCATTATTTCACCTGGCCCCCATACAAAAGTCCTCCCAAAATTGGAGTTTACCGATCATAAATGTTTGAATTATGCAAGGAACCAAACAAATTTCATCACAAATGAGTGGTAAATGAAGCCAAATCACATCTACAAATTTAGTGCAGATCGGTCTATAATTAGTCGTAGCTCCCATATAAGGCCCACTTCCGAAAATCACATTAAAGAGCTTAACTTACTCAAAAATGTTGGTAACCAAATAATATTTAACACAAATATATCTCATATGTAAACAAACAATACGGTACAATTTTATTGGGATCGGTCCATAATTAGTTGTAGCTCCTTTATAAGGCCCACTTCCAAAAATCACATTAAAGAGCTTAACTCACTCAAAAATGTTGGTATCCAAATACAATTGAGACACCAATAAAATACAGAAATTATGAAATGGTCGGTCCATAATTAGTCGAAACTACTATACTAGACCCTCACCGTATTCAACTTTAACCTCCATAAAATTATTAAAAGTATTTATATCGATATAAAGTTTAACATACACAATATTTATATTCACAGAAATCATGACACTAAATTTTTGGATGATTGGTCCATAATAGGTTATATCTCTCATATAGCACCCATTTTTGAAAACCTTATTATACATATACTGGGTGTAGGGTATTATATAGTCGGGCTTGACCGACTATACTTTCTTACTTCTTTTTAATGTGTTTACATAATCATCATGTACATAAGTACCTATGTAGAGAATACCACATATTTAGTATTAAAATGCATATTACATTTTGTAGGATATTTTCTATTTTCAAGGAAATGTGCATTTTAACATACATTTTTTTCCAATTTCATATATTCAAAAACGTTTCCATTACCTTAAACAAATATGTTAAATAGTTAGAAAAAAAAAATAAAAAAGTTATAAAGTTTAACACTTTATTTATTATCATTCGCACTGGTATTTTAAATGAGATTTCATAAAAATTCAACCGTTAAGCAAAAGGAATAGTATTTTGTTTTTTTCTACTCCATATTAAACGTATAGAAATAGCAGTTTTTATAAGGATACTGCAAGGTTACATATGAATGAACTCATATGCTCCATTTCCACACATATACATTAACTGTGGTGAAAAAAGACTGAGCAAAGAACATTATGGCAAAAACTTTCTCAGCATCAGTATATGTAAAATATAAAAATGGTAAAAACCAAATCAAATAGTTAAGAAAGATTTTAATTAAAAACAAGTAGGAGTTTGGTTGTGCCGAATCTTATATACTCACCACCAACAAATCACATATTATGGAGATTTTTAAGAGATTTATGAGAATTTAAGTAATTTCCGGAAGTAGACTTTCAGTGAGTGCTACGGTTAAATATGGACCGATCATACTGAAATTTGTTACGACAATTTAAATGTACATTCTGATTATGCTTGTCAAATTTCAACTTGATAGTCATTTTGATAAGAGATTTATGCGAATTTTAGTGATTTTCTGAAGTGGACTTTATATGGGGGCTACCGTCAAATATGGACCGATCATCATCATATTGAATTGGACGATTTTTACATATGTACTAACAATTTGTGTTGAATTTCAACTAGATAGTGGTTTTTACAACGGATTTATGCCCATTTATGTGATTTTTGGAACTGGACCTTATATTGGGGCTAAAGTCTATTATGGACTGATCATCATCATATTGAGATGGACGCTTTTAATATATATATGGACTATTTGTGTAAAATTTCAACTTAATAGTGGGGTTTGTAAGGGATTTATGCGCATTTAACTGATTTTCGGAACTGGACTTTATATGAGGTCTATGGTCAAACATTGACCGAACAAACCAGATTTCGTTTTGCGATTTGTTTTTAAATGACACTTATTTTTGCTGAATTTTGTATTAATATTTCCATTTTATAGGCATTTATTTATCATTAAGCCATATTTCGGGTAGATATTTGTATGGGGGCTATGAGAAATCATGGACCGATTCTTACTATTTTCCTTACACTTTATTCTTTTATCATAAAAATAACGTGTACAAATTCATGGAAATATCTGCGATATATTTAGAAAATTTGAAGAAAAATGTTAAAAATTCAAATTTTTATAGAGGTTGTCTCACATTTTGTTCCTCTGATTCTACTCTACGGATTTTATTGATTTTCAATACAAAACTGCTTAGTTCCCATAAACTTATAGTCCCCATAAACGGGGTTTTGTAAACTCTGTTGATTTTGGTTGTGTCTTTTGGATGTGAGAGCGTTTTACACAGGCAGACAGATAGACAGACAGACGGACATAGCTCAATCGACTTAAAATTCCATAAGGATCAATAATATTATACTTTTTGGGGTATCAGATGAATATTTCTCAGTGTTATACACGGAATAACAAACTTATATATACCCTCATTCACCATTTATGAGTATATAAAATTTAGTTTCTGGCCGTTTTCTCATGGAATCGACGATTAAATATCGACCATCCCAAACTTATAAAACTAGAGATATAAAAGCCAACTTCAAATAGATGCACTAATTAAGAATTTTCGAATCATAAATCATAAACATAACATAAATATAAATTAAATGAATTCTCCTTTAATCTAAAAAGATAAAATTTGTATTTGCTACTTCTTTTTTTAATTGATAAACATAATTATCTCGAACAAGAGTCTAATCGGTGTTCATAGGAAAATAGGTGTATTTTAAGCTTTTGCTTCTAAAAGTACTTTTTTAACATATTAAATTAATGATGCTTTTAAGTGGAGTAAAAAATCTGTAATGAGGATTTAATAGTACTTTTTTCGATATTATATAGCAAGCGATACTATAATGTGTGTGTGATGGACACGACTTACTGCAAATTAAATAACCAAAATTACATAATATAATAGAAAGAAAATGAATATACATTTTGCATATTTTATTGAAATTTGTATTGTATTGAAATATTTTAGAAATTGCGACCTGTATTTTGCGCAATAGCTTCACAAGTACAGATACCAAGACGGACAGAGAGATATCGTGAAATCGGCATACTTTAAGTTGATGAACAAATCCCATATATATCCTACCCACTATGGTGCTGTAGGGTACAAAAAAGTAACAAGAACCTGAGTACTACTGATTCTAATAGTACTCTTTAAATTTTCATACAATCTTGAACGAGTGAAAAACGAAAAATTGTACAGTTTCTTTTTTCTAATAAAGTTTGTATAAAATTGTACTTGTACTTAATTCTAATGATACCATTTTTGAAGCTAGAAACAAGAAATAAAACCTAAATTAACCCAAATCAGAGAATACTTCATGTAAAGAAAACATCGCATATTTCTGATTTATATTGTAACGTTTTTATTATATTTAAAAAACAGGGGTTCATTGTCTTTAAATGAACCCAGGATCCGGTTAATTGCAAAATAAAAGCATCATGAACATATTTTAAAGAAAATATAATGAGTCTTTATTTATTTAAAAGTACACAAAAGCAATTTTAAATGAGAACGCTTGCTGTTCACCCTGTTAGTCTATTTATACACCAATCATAATTTCTGGATGGTTCGCAGCTAAGCTACTAGAATGTTCATGACTGCAAGTCTAGAATGTTCGTGTCTAAAATATTCAGCCGAAGCAGTTAAAATTAATATTGGTATATTGCTCAACTATGTATATAACAGCGTGTTATCAATAATGCTTGTAAATATAAACTTCTACTAATGCAAATGTTGCATGTTGATACCAGCAGTTACAAACCAGTTACAAATTTAAATTGAAACATCGAATACCCTGCGATTATCGCGCAAATTCCAAAAAAGTTATTCCTTAGATACTTTTTCATATTCAGCCTAGTATGTAAGTAATACATTCACATGTATGTATGTATGTATGTATCATGACCAAACTATCAAATATTTGTTTGCCAAATGTATATTTTACATAAAGCACATAGATACATACACATATATACAAATATTTGTATATCTGTTTAAAAGTCTTCGCAAATAATACATTATGATGTTCCTCTCTGCAACCGCGAGTTACCGAGCACATTTTATATAATTATTGAGAATGATATTTCGTTAAAATTCAAACTCTTTCTGGTAAATTTGATTGATAAAAAACCTTGCAAGTTAAAGTTTTTTTTTAATATTTTTTAATAATTTGTACTCCATTTATCTCACAAGACTGCAATTTCCATGGAGACTTTAATGCATTCCTGATGCAGTCCAAATATTAGAAATAAAGTTTTGCTATAATCCTTCATCATAAAAATGATTGCCATAAACATATACATACTAACATACTTATACATATACTAGTAATTATATAATTAAACAAAATAAATAATTAATATATGATTGCTAAAATCATGTGAATCGCAATTGTAACATACCTGTAATCATATAAGTAAATACAATGACTATAATATTGTTAAAAACTTGCAACAATGTTGAAATGATTGTGATAGTTAAACTATATTATAACTATATTATAGGACTATTTCATAATTATACCCACCACCAAAAACAAGGGGGGGGGGGTATATTGCGTTTGTCATTCCGTTTGTAACACATCGAATTACTGGTCGTAGAGCCAAAAAGTCTATATATTCTGGGTCCTTATAAGATTCTAAGACGATCTAACCATGTCTGTCCGTCTGTTGAAATCACGATAGAGCTTCGATAAAAAGACATAGAACAATGAAATTTTTACAAATATTCTTTGATCCACCGTATTGAAAATGGCCAAAATCGGTCTAGTAGGATCCGAGTTATATATCAAAGTTTCAGACTACCTCGATATTTTCAGGTATTTTTTTTTTTGCTATTTTCTTCAAATATAATGCAGATAATATCATGAACTTCTGCACACTTTATTTTTATTATAGAACGACAAGTCTTGTTGGAAGTGATAGAAATCGGTCCACGATTTTTTATAGTCCCCAGACAAATGTCTTCCCGGAATATGGCGTTATGGTACATAAATGTCTATATCCATATTTTGACCATAACCCCATACAAAAACCACTTCCGGAAATCACTTAACTACGCATAAATCTCTTATAAAAGTCACTAACAAGTCAAAATTTAACGAAAGTAAACCGTATATGCATCTAAATTGTCGTGCTAAATTTCATGATGAGCGGTCCATATTTGACCATAGCCCCCATATAAAGTCCAATTCCGGAAGTCATTTAAATACGCATTTCTTCTAAGCATCAGCAGCAAGTTTAAATGCGACACAAAGTGTTCATACATATATGGAAATATTTACACCCAATTTAATGATGATCAGTCCATATTTGACCCTTGTCGTCATATAAGGTTCACTTTGAAAAATCACTTAAATGCACATAATTCTCCTATGAAAATTATTATCACGTTGAAATTCAACAAAAATAATTCACATGTAAATACAAATCATCGTACAGAATTTCACGACGATTGGCCCGTAATTGGTCGTAATTCCCTTATGAGGACTACTCCCGAAATCTCTTTTACGTACATAAGCATCCATATCGAACCGAAATTTGTAAAAGTTAGTCTATAATTGAGCATTGCTCCCGTAGAGCTTCCACTTCTGGGAATGGAGCTTCCACTTTCGAGAATAACCAAAGAGTATACAGAGTTGACAATTTTGGCGTTTTTTTGAAGTCAAAATCAGTTGCTAGGGCTTTTTGGTACTTAATTTATAATTTGTTAAAGTAACTCTCTTTATGTTACACCCTGCAAAAATATAAACAAAGTTTAAAATAAATTCTTAATTATAACTGAAATATGCCTAAAATTCTTATAAATTGACCTAAAATAAATAGAAATTACGGTAAATATTCTAATTTATTGCGCTGTATTATTAATTTAAGGAAAAACTTAAATTTTTTTATAACATTCGTTTATATACGTTTTTAAATTTATTAAAATAATAAAAAATTATTCTTCATTTCTTAATATTTGGTATGATCTCTAACATTTCTATTGCCGAAAAATTTCTGTTATGTATTAAGTATTTTTTTAAAATACAAAGTTTGTTTAAGCATAATTTCTAAATAATATTTCTATGCTGATCAAACGTAAAACATTCATCCATATTTATAAATCTTGTCAGAGAAGTTTCACATACCCTTTTGATAGGATAACATTCCAAAATATAAACTGAAAATAATTTGTTAGAAAATCAATTAAAACTTTGCTTATTAGTCAATAAGGCTGTGAAAATTGTTTTCTTCAGCCAGCTTTCACTATATAATATGTTACTAAAATATTTTCAAATAGTTCAAGGTATATCTCAGAATGCTTAAATTGAAACAAATGTCAATTTCGAAAATGTAAAAGAAATACATATGACCATTCCACTGCATCTTCACCAGCAATCCATTATCTTCATAGTTTATATAAGTTTTAAGTGATTTTATATTACAACGTCCAAAGGCAATTTCTCTTTTTAGATTTTCTTTAACAATCTTAATTCTAAAAATCACATTTCTTTATCATTGATAATTGTGTTAAAAAATTAATAGTTTTCATTACTGCGTAGATAAGAATGTCTCTAGTTAGTAAGTAATTGACAAAAGATTGTAGAAGATTTGTATATAGAAGTGTTACCTTAGTAATTGTTGTTGTTATTTTAAGTTTACATAATTATGTTAATAAATCCACAAGAATAATCAATCGTTATAATAAACAAATTAGAGCAATTTAATTCAAATATTGTATTTGTTTACAAACGAGTGTTGATCACTGTATATCGGACATACATACATAATACTTTTAAGCAGTTGCAAAAATCGGTCCTTTTTATACACTTTTAAAACTCCCAGCTTACAGTGGTTTAGAAACATTTTATTTTGGAAATAATTTGGTAGCTCGTAAACAATTGGAAATATCATAAAGAATTATTACACAGTCAGAGCTGAAGAGTAGATTTGTACATATTTACTTGGATTCGCAATTGGAATGGAGCCTAATGTACGGCTTCCAAATATCGCCAACAATTGATTTACTATACCAAGAGATTTTTAGGGTGAAGTATATTTTTAATAATTAAATAAGGTACGAATTTTGTTTTTTTAAGTACAATTAGTTGTATATGTTAATAAAATAGACATAAGTTGTGTACGTAATCTAGTATGTACCTGTAAAAAGTTACCTCATCCAACTTTAAGTCATGTAAAATATAAGTTTCTTTTTTCCAAAATGGTCTTGAAATTAATTCAATTATGTATAAAAATTTCTTCTGGCTGCAATTGGGCCATTTAAGGGAATAAAGTGAATTCGTATTATCATGGCAACTCTGCACATAGTTCCACCATTGGAATGACAAAAAAATACAATGGTATGCGCTATTTATATTACGTTTGGATTTACGACTTGAAATTTATTGCGAAAAGTAAAAAAACTAAATATTTTTACAAATGAGTACTATCATTATACGTTATTCTTAACGTGACCAGATGATTCTTATCAAAATTAAGGATCTTAAGATTGAAAAAGCGGGGTAACATTACTTCCAATTGATTAATAAACAGTAAAATTTTACTGCAATCGTTCAAATTCGCAATACAAAAAACACCCAAACATGGTCACGCTATTCAACCCACATGCTCAAATACAAATCTCACATACATTTATTTCTTAATTCATTTAACACCATTCTTTTGTCCAATATACTGCTACATTCGAGAGGGAATATACAGGCAGGGGAAAAAATAAAACAAAGTAACTGAATGAATAAAATTCTTTAAAATAAAAACCGAATTATTGTAAAGTATCATTTATATAAAAAAAATCAAGATACCATGGTATAATAAAATTCCATCCTTTTAAGGACGAAAACGAGAAAATAATGACAACACATACACTCTCATACACATAAGTGCCGAAAACACAAAACTTTCGATTATTTACAATGACAAAAATATCTGTAACTATGTGAAGGCTAATACCTGATGAAATGTAACTTGCTAATGAATCTATCGTCGGCAGAAATACAAAATTGTTATTAAATATTTGGATTTTAAGGAAATTTAAATTGAGAAATTGTAAAACTTTCGATTATAATAAGTCAGATGATGTGCCTAATAACCTCCAGAACAAATATATTTTAGGGAAATTGTTTTTCGATCCCGATATAAGGGTAAACAAATTTAATGTACTAATCCTATTACCCATCTAATGTAACATATTCACCCCTATCGTGAATAAAAATTCCACATGAAATTTGTTCCCTTTTATTTTTTTAACATTGAATTTTAGTAGGAAAAAATGTGAAAAGGGAACAAATTTCATGTGGAATTTTTATTCACGATATCATATGCATATAGATACTCCCTTTTACGTTTCAGGTCGAGGTTTTTCATTAATTGTGATGCTTGCATCTCCAGAAAAATTTACTACACATTCCTTTTGTACATAAGGATAATATATTTGACTATTCCTTGGCTGTGCGACAATTTAAATGAAACAAAAAAACATATTTGAGGACATCAATTGTGATCAGATTTTCCCTAATTACTGTGGTACAATTTTTGAGTATCTAGAACTGATTTTTGAGTAACTAAAACTAACTATGTGTTGAATTCAATATTAAAATTGAATTCTTTATAGAGTGTGCTATTAAAATAATTTTAATCTCAATTCAAATTTCAATTTTGATATTGAATCTTATGCATACACAAAATGCATGTATAATTATTGTATAATTATATTTATTACACCCCGCACAATCATAGCGGGGTTCGAATAATGGTATAATGAATTAATGGCCATTAAATAATATCGTATCGTTTCGCATGGTGGGTAATGTTAAAGTTCATGTGTCATTATTTTAATTACAACCTAAAGAAACAAACAAAAAAAATAAAATTAATTCCTTTCAAGCAATATATTTATTGTACATACAATAATGAAACTTGTTTACAGTAAAACAAAAAACAAAAGTCTCGAAATCATCGTTACACAGCTCAGTCCGGGTCTTACACCCAAATTATAGTGTCAACCGATCAACTCAGAATCACTTTCTAAATTGATTTAACGATGTCCGTTTAGCCGTCTGGCTGGCTGTCTATGTAAACCCTGTATGTAAAGTACAGGTCGCAATTTTGAAGATATAAGATAAGATATTTTGAAAATAAAATTTGGTACATGATATTTTTTTAGCCGAAGAACGGTTGGGATTGAAATTAGTTTTAATCGGTTCACTATTTTACCTTGCCCCCATACATACCCGAAACAGGGTTTTATCGGTTCTAAAGGTTTTATTTCTGCTCGTATCCAAGTAAATTTTGTGGAGATCGGTCTATAACACAGTACAACACAAAAAAAATTACGGGGTTTGGACGATTGATTGTTGTTAAGCAGACCAAAAAAAAATATACGTATGTCGGCGTTTTGATAGATCACATCAGAATTTTATTTAAGAAGCGGTTAAAAATTCCTAGCTCTGGCCTGTTCTTGCAGCATATCGGTATATAAAACTATGTTTTTTTTTACGTCTGAGGTGTAGGGTATGTTCAGCATTTTTGTAGATAATGGTATGGCAAATATTTTTTTAGAACATATTAACCCTCTAACTCTCCCCTCATAAAGGCATTTTTGGCTTTATTCTAAGAAATTGTAAAAAACACCCCGAAAAAGAGAAAGGGCGGGAATGAAATGTTCTACAAAATTGTTGGTCATAAAATTTTACTATATATGTCAAAACACACGAAAACCCAAAACTTAACACAAACACCAAAAACCAATCAAATTCAAGATTGTCCATTAAAGGTTAATTTAGTTATTGTTCACATATGTGGGTCATCCCATCTCTGGCGGGAAGGTTTGACACTCCAATACTCAACTTGATTTTTGTAATTCAACACAAATAAGTTTCACATGGACAGATATCATGACACATAATTAGTCAAAGCTCCCATATAACAACCACTTCGTACATCCCTTTAGCATGTAAAAATATTTTAAAAGTTTTTATATGGAAATAAAATTTTACACAAAAAAATATTTTATTTATAATAGGTCATAGCTCCGATATAGCGCCAATTTCTGAAAAACTGTTTTCACACATATACACATGACGGGCATAAACGACTATACTCTCCAAATTGTTTAGTAATTGAAAATCGTACTTTTTTCTATGATATGTATTTAATATTCAAGTTTTAAAAATATTATTAAATTATCAATATTTTCAGATCAATTTGTTCATATAAACGGAACATAAATTGGTCACCGTTAGAGCTGTGCCCGGTCGTTCATTTCAGTGACCGGTCATTTTCGTTCATTTATCCAAGACTGATTCATTTATTCAATCGTTCACTTTGAACGAATGAATACAACCCTTATTGAATGTGATTTTCTTCTTGTCTTTTGATAAACAGCAGCTGATCCGTACACTATTGAACGAAAACCGTTCAGTTAATCCGTTCATTATAACCCGTTCGTTCATAAACTACACAGCTCTAGTCACCGTATTATATTGGTTATGGGTGTAGCCCTTTATTGTATTTACTCGTATAGCTATTTTAACGGTACATAAGTTATTAGTATGAACATATTTATTTGATTTAGAATCAATGATTTATATTTATACAAGACAAAGTTACAAGTTAAATGCAATTAAAATTTTTATTGGTGGAATTGACTGGAATCGAAAAATATTACATATCTATCGTACAAACAAAGACTATAAATATATATTTATACATATATATAAGACTATAAATATATATTTATATATATTTATAGTCCTTGGTACAAACCTCTCCCATATATGTATCTTATATGTAAATAAATGAGTTTGAACAATATGTGTATAAAAACATGACGTTTGCACATTTATCAATGCTATCGCCTAGATAAAGTAGTTCAATATTTATTTATTTACAGTTTATAGTGTATCCATTACGTCTGTATTTACTTTATGTCATAGACTTTTTGCATGTACAAAAGTGTAGTTGTATCATTAATAAGTAAATATGTATGTATATACACATGTACAATATGAACAATTTTAAGGAAACTTACTTTCCAATTCGTAGTATTCATCATCCGGCTTTCCTCCATTAATGTGTATTTTCGCCATACGTCTTGCACATTGATCCTCATCGAGACGTACAATGGATTTTAAAAATTCCATCATTTCTTCTTGAGTTTCGTGCCACATGGTCGCACAAATAATAAGCTGTGGTATTTTATCTGTTTCCAATATATCTGTATTGGCTGCATCTCCATTCGCCGCAACATTGTTGTCTTTCTGTAATGTTGTGAAAATGTTTGTTAAAAATGAAAGACACTGTGAAAGACACTTAAATGTGAAATATTTGATTTTGCTCATTAAATTGTATGTAGTCACAGACAACTTTATGTTGTTAAATAAATACTCTGTGTTCTCAAAAGCGGTTCCTTAATTTTTGTAAATTTGCCATTTTGTCAATAGATTGTTTAGTAAAAAATTAATTTAACTGAATTCTATCAATTCACAAAGAAAAAATTACACAAAATGATTTCAAAATCATACAAACATTTATAGGGCATTTGCTTTCCTTTATTAATTTTAAATTCATGTTTTCAAATCATTAACCAAACATCAGTTGACAGTAAGAATTAACAACATTAAAAATAAAGAAGCCTCTTAATGTAATTCATATACTAATTAGATTAGATGTTTAAACAAATTTGCAAAGTCAATATGAATCTTTGGGTGGTGAAATTATTGAATTATTTCAACTGTCAAAACAACAAATCTAAAATCGTGCTGTATTTCCAGAAATTTCTATTTTTGTAATGCTGGGTTATTAATGTTTACAGAATCAATATTTTTTTTCAGTTCATTATCTACAATTTATTGTGAAAAGTAAGATTATGATTAATTTAAAAATATTTAGGAAATCCCATAAATATGGCAGCATTTATATTCAGAAGATTAAATTTTTTCCCAATCGGCTCACATCAATAAATAATATTTAATTACTGTCATTGTAGTATTTACAAGCTCACCTTAATTGACATATACTCTTCATTCCAATCCACAATGCGTCTGTTCAATGTTATACATTGCTCGACCAAAAAACCACAATACCAGGGACAAATGAACAGTTTTTCGGTGGGTAAATTTTTATCATTTTTTGGACGCCAGATATGACTCGTTATCCACAATTGTGACAGCCACCACAACAACCAAATCCAAAGGTAATCTTTAGCGACCACATTTAAAAAACTCCATGCATCGCTGCCAAATGCCGGTGATGTTGCAACTTTGAACGACAGATAATTTGGAATGTATTCATCAAGTGAGCAGACATCTGTTTCGCGCAGCCACATTAATGTGACTGTGACTGCCACAGTTAGTGGTGCAGCCAGGCTGAGTGGCAGAGCGTAACTGAATTCCTGGATTTTTATTTTACATGCAAATTTTCCAAAAATATAACATAAGTATGATGATGCCACTTGTATGAGCAGGATGTAAAGTGGCGCATTTCTATTTGATTGAATGATAAAGTTTTCCGTTGTTTTTGTTGTTAACGGTATTGATGTCGCTGCTGATGTTGATGGTGTTGGGAGTAAATCAGATGGTAATGCCTGTAAAATTGATGATATTGTTAAATTGTGCGTATCGAACAGATTTAAAAGGAAAACCAAAAATATACTAAATGTGCAAAGTGAACGTCAGCATTAATTCAAACTTTAATTTAAATATCGATTTCAAAGAGAAGAATAAGTGTTTTTTAGCTGTTGTTTTTGCCAATATTGTTGTTTTTTCTATCGATTACAACAAACCCATTAAATCGTATTCATTATACAATAACAAGGACTACAGAGGATTTTAAATACACTTTCAATTTTCTTTGATAAATCTTCAACTGAGCAGAGTTCACGCTTACTTAATTTCAAATTCATTAAATGCCTGAATGGAATTCTATTACCATATAACTATAAAGCCAAATTAATAATTACATAGTTATTATGTACTGTTTATTCGCATAAAAGTGATTAACCCGCACAATGGGGCAGTATTAAAATATTTTGGAGAATTGGCAATCAAATACAAATTTTGCTGTATGAAATGAATAAATCTAATAGTGGATTTACACTTGTAATTTTCAAACTAGTTTATGATCATAAGCTACTGTCATATACCATACCGCATATCAGCATTTTTGACAGTTAAGTGGTTTATCTTTGACAAGTCATAAAACAGCTGACTTTAATATTAAAAATTTAATAAAAATATGAACGTTGTTATGAAAAAAAAATAATTTTAAATTTGTGTTTTTCATCCAGGATCAATTACAATTTCTTTTTTTAAAGAAAACTTATTTTTTTATTTTTCATCAAATGTCAAATGTGTCCAGCGTTGCCAGAAAAATGTTGAAAAAACAGAGTTGCATTAGCAGAAACTGGTTGTTTGTAACTAGTTTATCTCAAAAGCTAGTTACAAAACCTGTTTTTGATTTGTATGGATAAACAAGTTTCTCAAACTAGTTTATCACCATAAACAACTTATAACTAGTTTATGGCGTAGGTGTAAATGCACTATAAGAAAGATAAAGAAAAAACAGAGTTGCATTAGCAGAAACTGGCTGTTTGTAACTAGTTTATCTCAAAAGCTAGTTACAAAAGCTGTTTTTGATTTGTATGGATAAACAAGTTTCTCAAACTAGTTTATCACTATAAACAACTTATAACTAGTTTATGGCGTAGGTGTAAATGCACTATAAGAAAGATATATTAATATATTTATTTTGAGTAATCCGTGTCGAGTTCAGTCAGTCTCCCATCGGACGCGTCCCCAGGTGGCGGATAGGGAAAGCTTTCATCGCGACTGTGATACATTTTTACACAAATGGTCACTAGTGGCGATGAAAGCGTTAGCGATGTAAATATGTTTATGATACATTTTCTAACAAATGGCCTGGACATTTTTTATATAGCTAGGTTGTAATTAGGTAGATGGGAGAGCCGGTTTGCTGCGCCTTTGTGATACATTTGAAACGAATGGTCGCAAGGGGGGAACAAACTGGTGATATAGGAACAATGTTAGGGCTAGTGATACACTGGACCATAGTGGTCACTACTGGTAATATTATCCTTTCCCTAAAATCCAAATTACAACCCGCGAACCAAAACTGACTCCACTTGTAAGGTTAGCATGGTTGGTAGCAGTGCTAAAACCTGAATGGCTAGTTAGTGGTTAAAGAAGACTTGTCGCTAACAGCTCCCCTCCGACGCCAAGGCACGCGTCGGTTGTAAATGAGTATTTTGCCTAGTCCATGTACGCCGTCACTGCATGGATGGTCCATCCCCTTACGTGCCTACTCGTGGGACCAAAACTGAACACAACTAATTTAAAAACAAAAAACAACAATAGCAAAAGGTCAGCCAGGGATATCCAAGTTGGCCGATCGCAAAAAACATACACAAACCATCAAATCTTCTGATGGTTTGCATTCCCGCAGCGAAGTCACTCTGGACATCAAACCAAGTACTTCCTAGGCCCTTGCTAATAAGTCAGCCCAAACCCCTATACTGAACGCTGCGGACCCTGCAGTTGTTCCTGTGATTTGGAACAAGAACGATCGTCGACCTTGACGTCGGGTCCATCAACTGCTCCACTCCCCGCTCATACTGTTACAGGCAAAACTCAACAAGTTTTAAGAGTGCCTCACTATTATTTAGTTTTTTAAAATAAAACACTTTATTAAGTTCAATTTTGCTTTTATTTTAATTTTTAATTAAACAGCGAGAAGCGCTTTAAAATTATTTTGTTTTATTCTGCCAACTCTTAAAAACAAGTAAAGTTACTGTACAAATTTAAATAAGAAGAAACTTCAAGATAAAATTGGCTACGTGTACTTTGGTACTTAACCGTTATTCCTTTTTCCAATAATTGTGTTTAACATATGTAATATATACATAAGAATTAAAGATAAAAAAAAATATATAGGTAATGTAGTTAATATGTTATATAAAAGGAAACGCAGATACTTAAATGATTGAAGTCGACAATCATTTTGCCGCAACAATTCCCTCCTCCGTAAACGAGGTCGAGAGGTTGAGTTTACCTTCAGAGGGACCAGACACATCCAAAACTGCTAATTTTGCCACTGGTCTCTGTAGAATGCCACTCTTGGTCCTGATTCTTGCCCTGCGAACTTGGCCATCTTTTGCTACTACAGTATCAATCACAATTCCTTTGGGCCAAATATTTCTGGGTAGTTCCGGGTCGACAACAATGACTACATCTCCTGTTTTAATAGGTGGTTGTTTGGTGAACCATTTACTCCGTCGTGAGATAATGGGTACATATTCTTTTAGCCACCTTCGCCAAAACTGATCAGCAAACTCTTGCGTTTTGTACCATCTTTGTCGGAGGTCCACATCTTCGTTTGCAATTGGTTTGTAGCCATCTGATGAGCCAATTAGTAGGTGGTTGGGCGTGAGTGCTTCATCATCGCTGCTCTCAATAGAAACAAAAGTTAATGGGCGACAATTTATTATAAACTCAGCTTCACACAAAGCATTTTTTAAACTTTCGTCGGTAAATTTCGTTGTTGGGCAAGTGCTGTAAATGACGGTTTTAATAGATTTCACCAACCTCTCCCAAGCACCGCCCATGTGCGGTGCTGCAGGTGGGTTAAACTTCCACTTAATTTGATCGAAGGCTGTATGGATTGTAGGTAAATTTACGTTTTTAAATTGACAGCACAAGATCTTTTCCGCAGCTTTAAAATTAGATCCATTGTCGGAATAAATTTCTTTAGGTGTACCACGTCTTGAAATAAAATTTCTAATCGCCATCATGCAAGAGCTGGTGTCCAAACTATGGGCAATCTCTATATGTACTGCACGTACTGTCAGACAAGTAAAAATGACACCCCATCTCTTCTCACATCTTCTGCCAACTGTTACGTTTATGGGGCCGAAATAATCCACACCCACATAAGTGAAAGGTCGTTCGAATGCTGCTAACCTTGCTGCCGGCAACGCAGCCATTTGTGGTACTTGGGGTGCGGCACGGGTAATTTTGCACCACTGGCACATTCTTCGCACTTTTCGAAATAAAACTCTTAGCTTCGATATATAGTAATGAGATCTTATTTCATTAAGCGCCGTTTCGTGACACTGATGACGGAATTTTTCGTGAAAATGGCGAATCAATAAAAATGTCACATAGTGATTAGTAGGCAAAACGATTACATCTTCATGATTATTAAGGAATTCTGCTCTTCCATGGCTTCTGATAACACCGCTTTTGTCTAGGTATATATTTAGGGAAATTAGTTTACTGTTTTTAGGTATAACCTTACCTTGTGCCAAGCAAAATATTTCTTTTCCATATTCGCTATTCTGTGCATATTTAAACAAGAACATCTGAGCCATTTCAATTATGGTGAAGTCGACCTCTGTATACTTTTCGATAATTTTGTGTTGCGCAAATTCCCTTAGTCGTTGACAGTACAGGAGAAAGGTTGCCACGGCCCGGTATAACCGTCTCCACTTTGAAAAATATTCAATATTAAGTTTTACGATGTGTATGTTTTCAATCACCAAACTGCAGTGTTTTATTTCTGATGAATCAAGTGTTTCAAAATCATCACAGTGAGGCCAGTCAGTTGCATCAGCGCGTAAAAATTCTGGTCCATCAAACCACATCTGCGTATTAGAGGCCATCGGTACCTTCGTAGCGAGGTCAGCTGGATTTTGTTTTGACGGAACCCATTTCCACTGCTGAACGTTTGTAGACTCGAGAATCTCACCCACACGATGCATCACGAATTGATGGAACCTTTTAGGGTCCATTTGTAGCCATTTCAAAATAGTCTTCGAATCACTCCACCAAAACTGAGAGTTGATTTTTACTTGAGGCACTTGCTGTACTTTTTTTGCTAGTCTTGTACCAAGAAGGGCAGCCTGCAATTCGAGCCTTGGAACTGATAACGGCTTCAGTGGAGCTACTTTGCTCTTAGCAGCAACTAGCGAGAGCGTTATGACGTCATTTTTCTTAATACGTAGATAACATACGGCAGCGTAAGCACTTTCGCCGGCATCAACGAAGGTGTGCAGTTGAACATCCTCAGCGGTTTCCATTACTGAAGAGTAGCATCGAGGAATTCTAATGGCCGTTATTTTTGTAATAAATGTTTTCCATTTGCACCAGTTCTTATTCAAATCGTCTGTCAACTCGTCGTCCCATGCTATACCAGATCGCCATATTTCTTGAATTAGTATTTTTAAGCCTACGGTAAAGCAGGATACAAATCCCAGGGGGTCAAATATAGACATCAACACTTGAAGCGTTTCCCGTTTGGTAGGTATTAGGCACGCATTAAGAACATCTCGTTTTAGCCTTACAAATCTGCAAATATATCTAAACTCATCATTATTTGGATCCCAATACAAGCCTAATATTTTTGTAGTTGAGCCCCAGTCTTGCATTTTCATCTCAGGTAGGTTGTTGTTGTTTAACTGCTTTAAGACCATTTCTGAATTTGATGTCCAGTTATGCATCTTAAATCCACCTGCTTCGTGAATTTCTTTTACTTGCATCGCTAATTCTATGGCTTGTGATTCATCTGGAGCGCTGTCAATAAAATCATCGACGTAGTGATTATGTTGTATGGCTTCAACCGCACGAGGATATCTGTCTTTGAATATATCTGCATTTTTGTTACGTACGTAGTGAGCAATACAAGGAGCACAACTGATGCCAAAGGTTAACGCCCGCATTACAAAAACAGTTGGTTGTGCGTCATTAGCGTTTTCATCGTACCACAGGAATCGCTGCGCATGCATATCGCTTTCTATTACGTTCACCCTATGAAACATCTCCGAAATATCACCGCATATAGCAATTTTTCTAATACGAAATTTGAGGAGGATTTCCGTTAAAGGCTTTAGAAGATCTGGCCCAGATATCATGAAGTCGTTTAGCGAAACGCCGTTGGATTTCGCCGCCGCGTCCCAAACTAGCCTGACTTTACCTGGTTTATTAGGGTTGCAGACCACGAATATTGGCAAGTACCACGTTTTGTCATGATACGTCTCTATCTCCTTTGGAGTAAGTTTTTTGGCATAACCTTTTAACACAAGATTGTCAATTTGATTTTGTACAGTTGTTTTTAAGGATGGATTCTTCTTAAATTTGTTTTGAAGACACTGCAAACGATTTAAAGCTGTATTATAGCTGTCAGGCAATCGCACGTTTGGGTTGCGCCATAGTAAACCAACCTCATAGTGATCGTTGACTTTTTTGGTTGTGTTTTCCAAAATCGCCACAGCTCGCTTGTCATCATGGGAAAGCAGCTGTTTTTCTTTACATGATTCTACACAGAAGAATTCTTTTACCATATTATGAAGGTCGTTGTATTTTTGCTGACAGTCACACGTGTGTATATTCATACGATATTCCTTGGTGTCCTTACTCCTAGAGCCCTGCAACGTCCAACCTAGTCTGGTCTTGGACGCGATAGGTTGGTTCCACAGCCCCTCACGTATCTTAAGGGGAATAGCCAGACTCCAGTTATCGGCTCCGATTAAAATTACAGGAGTAACGTTTTCATACGATTGTATTGGTAGGTGCGCCAAATACGGGAATATTTTACACATTTTTCTTACATCGATCGTCTGTGATGAAAGGCCCAAATTGCTTACTGTATGAACACCGTTCAGCTGGAATTTTTTGTTGTTGGTCACGCTCGATATTGTAATGTCGGTTTTTACAGAGTCACTTTCTTGACGTGTTGTGTCTCCGGTCCATCTAAGACAAAGGGGGTCACTCTTGCCTTCAAGGCCTAGTTCGTCAAAAACACTTTTTTCAATGAGGGTTACTGCCGAACCTTCGTCTAGAAAAGCGTAAGCTTTTTTAATTTTATTTAATGAATGTATATTTACCGGTATTATTCTAAATAATGGTTGAGATTCATCATAGCTGTTGCTGTGCGCATTTAATACTGAGTCTTGTTGATTAGAAGAATTTATGTCACTGTTTTGCTCAACGCAAACTTTTTTATGCAGCAACGGGTTATGTTTATACTTACAACCGTCTATACCACATTCTTTATTGAAGTCGCATTTGCGTCTATGTCTCCCCAAGCATTGACGACACAAATTTTTGGTTTTCACATATTCCCACTTTCGATTGAGAGACACATTTTTAAATACATCACACTGGACTACTTTATGATTACCATCATTGCATACGAAACATGAGGTACTCACTGTGTTGTTATTCTCATGGGGCTGTTCACGGTTGTGCGTATTTACTGATGCACCAGTCTTTCCAAACAAAGGTGTCACGCTACTTGCTGCTTCTGCCATACTGTATAGCCAGTCGCTAAAAAGCTTAACGTTAGGGACGCTGAAGTCCTTAGGAAACATTGCCCAGTTCAATTTATGGTGGTTAGGAAGTTTGTCCACTAATTCTTTAACCAATAGCGGATTATTCAAATGAGAATCCATTTGACACCCTTCCATTGTGGCACATATGTTGCGAACACACATTGCAAATTCGATTAAAGTCTCTAATTTATCTTTAATTGGTGGAAAGTTTCTGGCATTAGAAATTGCGCGCTCTAGAATGTGTTCTGGTCTTCCAAAACACATGCGAAGTGTCCGTATAATATCAGGAACCATGTGTGGCACTAGTAATTTATTTTTAACAATTTCACGAGCTTTACCTTTAAGTGATGATTGCAGCCTCATTAAGTTTTCAGCGTCTGTGTAGCCTGCTAAAGATGTGCTATTTTCAAAACTGCTTATAAAAAGTGGCCATTCATCGGGATCGCCGTTAAAGATTGGAAGTTGTTTTGGAAAAGACTGTCTCGCAGCCAATTGTGCTGATGTAGGTCCAATGTTTACTGAAGCTGTCACTGCTAGCCCAGAATTTGGCGTTGGCATCGGCAAATTTGGTGTCGATGATTCACTCGTTTGCGATAATATTTTGTATTTCTCATTTAAGTACTGCCGCTTGACCTGCATTTCTTCTTCGAGCTGTTTTAGTTCTAAATTTCTTTGCCTAGTAATATCATCAAAGATTCTGTTTTGTGCTACATGCGTTGTTTGGCTTTGAAAATTTGAAGAAGTAGTGGGTTTAAAATGATTTGGCTGTAAGTTTGGTGGCACGGACGCAGGAATAAATGGGTAATAAGCGTTTGGCCATGAAGATGGTGGTAGGTATGACATTATAGGAGCAGAGTAAATCGAATGTAGTGGTGCCATTGACAGAGGGGCAGATTGCGGTGGTGTTGTACCTATTGCCAGAGGTAGAGGTGGTATAATATTTCCTAAACCTTGAGATGAAGATGCTTGCAGAACCAGATTTGCACTTGATGACGGCAGCGTAACATAAGCTTGTTGATTTAATCCTTGCATCTCGGTTGACGATCGTTGTATATTAACTTTGGTATTGGTTGGTGTGGACGTGCGAGTAACATGGCCGGCAAGTGCAAGGGATGATGTAGCTTTACAGAATTCACAACTCCAACTTACGTTGGCCACGTTACTATCCACTTCAACACACCCAAAGTGGTACCATTGGTCGCAGGTGTCGCATTGTACCATCTCATCTGTATCTTTCTCACTACACTTTTTACAATTATTGTCTCCAGCCATTATTGCTTCTGTTGGAGTTTTTTTAATTAAAATAATTTTAAAGAAATGTTACAGGCAAAACTCAACAAGTTTTAAGAGTGCCTCACTATTATTTAGTTTTTTAAAATAAAACACTTTATTAAGTTCAATTTTGCTTTTATTTTAATTTTTAATTAAACAGCGAGAAGCGCTTTAAAATTATTTTGTTTTATTCTGCCAACTCTTAAAAACAAGTAAAGTTACTGTACAAATTTAAATAAGAAGAAACTTCAAGATAAAATTGGCTACGTGTACTTTGGTACTTAACCGTTATTCCTTTTTCCAATAATTGTGTTTAACATATGTAATATATACATAAGAATTAAAGATAAAAAAAAATATATAGGTAATGTAGTTAATATGTTATATAAAAGGAAACGCAGATACTTAAATGATTGAAGTCGACAATCATTTTGCCGCAACACATACGGCAAATGCCGCACCGTTTCACCCAGCCTCGAATGGATTAGCAGAACGAAGAATATTTATGCGTAAATTTGTGTGTTTCGAGGTGGTTCATTTATTGGAGCTACCCTCCATTATGTGCCGATCGTTATACAATTTACTACACCAATTTGTATCTATATGATCATTTTTTATGTCGAATTTTAATCTGATAACGTCAGTCTATAAATGAACGTGATAATAAGTTCATTTCTATTTCATAAAATTAACAATACCAACAGAATTTATGCTTATGATTCTCTGCTTTACAGACATACATACATACATACTAAGTTTTAATAGTGTCGTTTAACAAACAAACAAATAATCACTAAACGTTTACGCGATGATGATACGCATAACATAATGAAGAAACAAATATAAACAACAAAATAGCAATGCTATCACCACCACTGGCAGTAACTAAATATTATCAGCCACTTCAAATAATTGTTAATGACGATGATGATGATGAAGTTATTGTACATTCCTCAAAGAAAAAAAAAATCATAATACAAATTATGAAATATAATAATTTTTGTAGTGCAGTATAACACAAAATACTACTCAATTCGCAAAATCTCAATTGGTCTAACATTATTTTGTGAAAGTAAAGACGATTTCGACTCAATAAGAGAAAAATTAAAAGAATGAATTTGAATTTTTTACATATGGTTCACAAGACAAAAAACATACAAAGCAGCCCTTTTAGGTCTGGACAAGTTTGACCCGCTCATAATAAAATAAAATTAACTGACTTAAAACTACCGTGCTTGGACGTAAAGTTAGTCACCAAATCAAATGGTTCACATTCTAAACAGGCTTTATACAATGTTTATTTTCAAAAGAAATCAATCGCCATTAAGGAGTTGAGACAAAATCACTCCGTTATTGACCATATCAAAGTTAAATGAGATTAAAAAAAAAATAGTATCAGATTTCCCAAAATGATACAGTGTCACAATTGCCAAATGTTTGGTCACGGCGCCAGCACTGTTCTGTAAAAACATTCTGCGCAAACTACGCTGTCAATCATAAAACATCAGAATGTACTTTCCAATTAATTCAGTGTGTAAACTGTAAGGAGCAACACAAATCGACATCTACCGATTACCCTTTCAGAGCCAAATACTAGCAATTAAGACAACGCAATCAGTCGAAATCTTCTAGAGTTAGGCAACAAAAATGATTTTCGGTCCTATAACAATGCAAATTATAGGTCGGACTTTCCAAACGTTCTTAATCAAAGTGCTTCACTTTTAAATCGTGAATGCAGTAATTTTTCTTTAGACGAAATAAAGAAACTGTAATGTGTTTTTCGGGATCAATGATATTTTATATACATATAAATTTCATATTGTCTTTGAATATATTTATGACTGAGAAAACTGAAAACTTCATAATAGCTTTGAAAATATTTACATTTATTAATTAATAGGGAAATACTTTAAGGATATAATTCTATATACATAGGTAATGGGTGTTTTTTTGAGAGGTATAGAACTTCGAATTGAAATAAAACACAAAAAAATCGTTTTAATGACCATCAATTTGGCTTTATTGGAAGGATAATTTTATGCCATTAATGCTTAAATATGATTTCAGGCATGTGGCCGCCGCGGCCGGCTCGAATAAAGCCAATTCTACAGGTCAAATTTTCAACTACTTTTTCGAGCATATGGGGCCGTATGTCGGCAATAACGCCACGAAGGTTGGCTTCCAATTCCCTTAACGTTTCTGGTTTGTTGGCGTAGACGAGCGACTTCACATATCCCCAAAGAAAATAATCCAATGGTGTCAAATCACACGATCTTGGTGGCCAATTGACAGGTCCATTCTGCGAAATTATGCGCTCATCAAATGTTTTTTCAATAAATCGATTGTGGCGTGCGCTGTGTGGCATGTAGCGCCGTCTTGTTGGAACCACAACTCATCCACATTCATGCCATCCAATTCGGGAACAAAATAGTCGGTTATCATGGCTCTATACCGGTCTCCATTAATTCGGGTTCTCTTCAACACTTTGCTCTACAGCGGCAATTGTTTCTTCGGTGCGCACTGTTCGACGTCTCTGCGGATGCGTATTATCACATAGAGTAAACGTAGTGCGAAAACGATCCATGGTTAACCGAATTAATTGCTCTGATGGACGATTATGTCGACCATAAAATGGACGGAGCTTGCGGTAAACTTCGCGAACTGAACCGTTATTTTCGAAATAAATTTGCACGATTTGCAAGCGTTGTTCTTTTGTCAACCTGTTCATGATGAAATGGCAAACCAAACTGAACATAAATGACATTAGAGTTGCCAGATTTGACCACAAAATGCCAGTTTTATCTCTTTTCGAAAAACAAACCTGTAAAAAAACACCCTATATAAACTTTGGTGGTTCAAGGATAAATGTTCTAAAATTCTTAACCGTCATAAAGGTAATGCCTAGTTTGAGTTACAAGCAACTTGAAGTAAGGAAAAAAACTGTCACATAACAAAATACTTATTAGGAGGCCTAGTATCTGGAAAGAAATGTCATTGTTTCGTTATTAAGTGCAATTCCATAAACTCGTGGTAGTTTCTTGTCAAGTATTAACATTCTTTTCCGTTTCAACTGGCATAGCCTCAACATCTTCCGGTCGACATTGAGTATTCTGAAGCTGGTAAATATTTTAAATTAAAAAACGCATATGTTAACCTGAATTATAATAATTTACAAGGTAGAGGGTAACATAAAATATTTCAGATTCCGTAAACCACGTAAAAGTGCATCCATCTGGTTTTGACCAAGAACATCCCACTAGTTAGCTATCGAAACTAAGTTTCTAATTAAGCCAATACAGAAAAGAATTGGTTAAATTTGTACAAGAAGCAAAACCTTCTAATACCAAAGGCTTCTAAAATTAACAAATAGGCTCCTAAAATCCTTCTTTTCTGTAGGGCTAAATCAAGGTAAATCTTTTAATCAAAGCGCATTTCACTAAAACCTCAATTTACAGATTATTACACCCGTTGGGGTTAATCTATTTATCAGTACTACCACCAAAAAACAAGAAAATCAGTGCTTTGGTAATGTTGTTGCTGTTACAGAGATCGGACAGGAGCACAAAGAGGAAAAGGGAATTAACCATGATCGCTTACGTAGGAATTCTGCAAAATTATAATCGTCAGTTGAGTTGTGTCATTGTATAAAAGGAATAAAATTTTTGAATATAAAAAAAAAGAACATAAATAATAAGAAAATTAAATTAGTTGATAGTATGTATTAGAAAAGACTTTCAAAATCTCTAGAACATAACATACTTACATACATATGTTATGTTTTTGATGTTTTTAATTCAATTTGCACAGTGTTAAAAAAGAAAATATTAAAAATCACAAAAAAAAAACGTATAAAAAGAAGCAAAGATAAATATGTATTTGAAATCAATTGGTGATTAAATTAAAATTAGTGATATCAACAAAACAACAAATAAATACATGGTGTGTTACGTATCTCACTGCTTGTTCCCCATTCACACCGGCCCAACTACTCTCGGCGGTTGATTTGCTCTGGGGTGTGTTCTCAACCCTAATTGGAACCGAGGTCCGCACAGAATAAAAAAAACACTTGAAATCACACAAACAAACAAAACAAACTAACACTCATCGCAAAGGAACACTTATCCGAATAGGGAGCAGGATGTCGAACTCCAATCGCCCTTGTTATCCCAACCTTGGCCACAATATATTCCTATTAAAGATTCATATTATTTACGGACCCCTATATCCGCCTTCTACGCCCTATCTGTCGTCAACAATCCCAAAAATTTCCAACAATTCACACAAACATATTCATTATGTTAACATTCACAATAATTTATTATTTATTAAAACAAATCTGTACACTATCCTAAACATAATAATTATAATTGCTTCACATTTTCTTAAATCTTAAATAAACTATAATATTTTAATTTTATAAACCTACACAGCCGTTATTGATAATTTTTTGTTTGTATTTATTTAGAATTTCTTTTTTTCTCTATATAAATATTTTTGTTTTTTCTTTTAACTAGAAAGAAGCTAAATTTGATTTTTTTTTCAACGCGGAAGGCTATACGCTATTATTATCAACCCTAAAGGAGCTCCTTGAGGACGATTACTTAAAATTTCCTTATCAACCGGTCAAATTTTTGCTCCACACTTCACAAATATATTTATATTTTCCTTATTTATTATGTTTGTTTTTCTGATTTGAACTTTTCCTATCTTATTTTCTTTTTTAGGCTATTTTTTTTATTTGGCTGTTGAGGCTTTGAAACACACTAATTAAACACTCACGGATCACTTTACAATAATTCCACTAATACACTATATAACATAAACATAACATAATCTATTTTTATAATAATAAATAATTTATTTTTTTTTCAGCTATTTTGGTTGTTATATCTTGTTCTTATCTTGTTTGTGTTGTTTTATACATGCATATATCTTTTCTGGATTAATCACTTGATGGTTTAATAAATTAATACATTTTATTTTAATGGCACTTTAAATATATCTTTTCTTCTTTCGTTCTTTTTGTTCACTTTTTGTTTTAATCAAACTTTAATTATAAGGCCTACCTAGATTCTATCTTCCCTGATTAATGGCTAAGCGCTGATCCCCGTCTCAGACTACCGTGATCACTTCCGGCTCTGCCAGCTAGAGGAAAACATAATTTAATCCACTATTGGTATCTACTCTAGTCTATCATATTTCTTCACTTACGTAGGTTTTTTAATTTTATTTTTTTAAACTAAGATATTAGTACATTTCTCCAAGCTTTTCTTTCGGGGCTCTCCTCTCCAAGACTACCTCTTAAGGTTTCCCCAAAGAAACCACTTGATCGTTTCTGGGCCTTTTGGTTCCTTTAATTGTTTTCTTATTTCCTTTTCTTTTTACTCACAAGCAACACTGGTATCTCAAACAAACAATGTCAAAATTTTTGACAAAATCTTCTTTTTATACTAAAAAAAACTACGGGATTTATTTATTTAATCTACCGGTTCCCTATATACTAAGTTTCCCTCCACATCTTCATCTTTTTTTTTATACATATTGCATTTTACTTGAAAATTCCCTCTGACCCTGATCATTGTATTTCTATGCATGATCCTATTTCATACCAGGCTGTCAGCATTTTCAGATGGTAATCTTTTTCATTCAAAATTCCAGATTTTGAATATAACCCGCTAAATACTATTTTTTCTATTTACACATTTTCTGGGCATTGCTCGAGTTACAGTACTATACAACACTACTTTAGCATACACAAAAACAAACATTATTTTCATTGACATTTTGACACAGGTGGTAGGTAGGTAGTATAAAGAAGCATTATTTTGTTAATGATATTTAGGTATTTTTCTTTTTCGTTTTCTAGGTTTCCTTAGCAGTGACAATTAAGAACGATTGTTTCTGGAAGGACTTTTGGTAAATATGTATCGTTCCACCATGTAGGTAATTCATTTTATTAATATAATTTCTTATTTTCTTTACAGGTAAAAACACAACCAAAACAAGCAAAAAAATCCACTGGGACAAGGGCTGGAGTTGTGGCTCCGAAACATTTTAGCCCCTCCCTTAACATAAAAACATTTGTGAGGGACTCGAGGGACTTGCTTATGTATTTTTAAGTTTACAACCCACATGTTTTTCTTTATGTCTGTCAAAATTGGTTATTTTACATAAGGGTTTTAATTTTTTGTCACCAACTTGTATGTACAATTACACGTGACATCGCCATGATTATTTACATATAAATTACCATGTCGCTTCTTTAAAAAATGCGTTAAAGCCGCTGCAAAAATTTTTGGTGGCGTCACTAAAATGCCGGCGTCAAAAATATTGATTTACGGTTTTTCGTCTTTTAATATACAATATGTGGAGCTTGTATCAAAAATTTTTAAATAATTTATATCATTGTTATTAATTTAACAAAATGAGATAAAAAAATATTTAATTTATCACTTATGCAAATTCTTCAACGAGCAGCTAATGATAGCGCAGATATTTAACAATCGACAAATCTTTTCGCATGGCATATACATTTGAAAACATAAGAAAATAGAGCGTGTTCTAATCGAAAAAATTACATATGTATTTCCACATGTATTTTACACAAGCAAAGTTTATGAGGTCACCAACTATATGTTTTTATTCCATATGTAAAATTTGACATATACAATGTAAAAAACACGTAGTGTATAGCCACCTTAAGTAACAAAAATTTTTTTCTTCTTATTTTGTTTTATTATAAAAGTAAAAACTTACTATTCTTTTTGATAATTATTCATTTACTAAGAAAAAAAAAAACTTATCTTTGAAAAAAAAAACAGTAGCGGTATTCACACCAAGCTTGTTAGTTTGTTAGTCGTTAATCGTTACTTTTTTACACGCATTTTGTTTTTGTATATTTAACGCGCTAACGGATAAATATTTAACAAATTAACGACACGGCACCCCTGATAAAATAGTTGTTAGTTGGTAACTCACAATCAGCTGTTGCAGTTTCTAAATAAATATATTTAAAAAAATCATTTGTGATACATTTCTAAAAAAAAATATTTGTGTACATTGAGAGTAAATATGTTAAATAAATGATTTTTTATTTTATTTTAATAAATCATAAACTGTTCTCGTAGTGGATAACCAAAAGAAAAAGCGCATGCATTCGAACAAAAATTACAATTGTTTTTTTACACTTTCTCGTGGCATGTTTTATTTTTTCCAGAATAATAAATTGTGTCAAAACAATAAATCAGCTGTTTTACTACGAAAGTTACCAGACTAACAAAGTTTTAAAAAAGGGGTCGTTCACAGTTGGTAACTTTAACAAATTAACAAACTACCGACTAACAAACTAACAAGCTCGGTGTGAATACCGCTAGTAATAATTTTTTGTTAAAAACAAAAACAGTGTAAAGGTATAGTGATTTCTTACTTTTATAATAATTTATTTTATATGATTTTTTGTTTTGAATTTATAAAAGCCGCAAAGAGAGATCGCGGTGTGATGTAAATCAAGAATGACAAAATAAAGATTACGCCATGCGCATGATTTCCCGTTATGTGACGTAGAAGTTCCATTCTAAGGGTCACCAAGAATGTTTTATGTGTTAGAATTAAAATTTCTTGCGAAAAATGTATGTTTTCCATTCCATTCTAAGGGTCACCAAGAATGTTTTATGTGTTAGAATTAAAATTTCTTGCGAAAAATGTATGTTTTATGTGATAGTTGGCAACCTTGCAATTGAAATCTCTGAGAGTTCTAAAATAAAATCTGTTTAAAAAAGAAAAACAAACAAAAAAAAACAAACAACAAAAAATATAAACATGAAGAGTGCAGTGAGCAAATGCAACCTTTTTTATCGCGAAGAAGAATAAAAAATACCTACATATGTATGTATATTTGGAGTAATTAAAAATAAAAACAAAATCCCTCAGTATAAGAGATTTATGTATGTATATACTTTTTTTGGAAATAACCAAAAACTCAAATTAACTATATATATAAATTCGGTATACCCCTACACTTAATTTTTCGTTATCATTGGTTCTACTTTGCGTTTAAATAACTTGCGCAAAACTGAAATTTTTTTATCTAAGTTTAGTTAATTATTAATATAATATATATATTTTTGCCCATTCTTAAAAATATTAAATTCAATTTGTTATCTTAACGTTAAATGCGATAGTAGAAAAAAACTTGATATTTTGTTTAATTAAAAAAAAGGAGATAATCAAAGAAATACTTTCAAAGAATTTTGTGCTAAATTGAAGAAATAATGTTAATTTTTTTTGTTTAGTTCTGAGCCGACCACAATAAAATTTGGTACAATAATTTACTTGCCTATAAAGAGTATTTATGTCAAATTTTAGCCGTTTAACATTATTTATATCTGTTTTATACGTATTTAAGTGAATTCTGGAAGTGGACTTTATATGGGGTCTATGGTCAAACATGGATTGAACTAAAAAAAAAAAAATCGTTTTGCGATTTCTTTTTGTATAAAACTTATTTTTGCTGAAGTTTGTCTTGATATTCCAATTTTATAGGCATTTATTTATCATTAAGCCATATTTCGAGAATATATATATTTGTATGGGGGCTATGAGAAATCATGGACCGATTCTTACTATTTTCCGCACACTTTCTTTTTTTATGATACAAACAACGTATACAAAATTTCATGGTATTCTCTGCAATATATTTCAAAATAATGAAATAAAATGGACAATAAATATCAAATTTTTATGGAGGTTGTCTCACATATTGGTCCATAACTCTGGTTGACCTAAACCGATTTTGCTGATTTTAAATAGCAAACTTCTCGAAAGCATTTCTGACAGAATTATTGAAGACTTGGATTCCGAATATATCTTGGGACTTCAAAAAATTGATTTCAACACTCAGACAGACAGACAGACAGACAGACAGACAGGCGGACATGGTTTAATAGACTCCGCTATCTATAAGGATCCAGAATATATATACTTTATAGGGTTGGAAAATTATATTGTGGAAATTTTACACGGAATGACAAACGTATATATGAAGGTGAAGGGTATAAAAATTAACAACAGAGTTTTGGGACAGTAAGCTTTCGTCCTTGAAAACAACATCTCGAAAATTTTAAAGAAGAAGTCTACAAATATTATAATATTTAAGCAATTAAACAATACCCAACAAGATAAATATGATAATCTAGCTCAAATGTTTAGTTCGAATTATTCAATTTCTGCGTACCTCAGCGATCAATCAACTCAGTTATCGTTGCATATTGCTTTAAATAATCATTGCTACTCATCATCATCAAGAAAATTCAATCAGGCCTGAAAAAGAGCATCCATAATAAAAAATCTTAATGCAAAGAAAACACCTAGTATGGACCAAATAAACAATAAATGCTTAAAAGCTCTGCCTAAAAAAAGGAATAAAGTACATAACAACAATAATAAACTTTTGCCTGAGACTGTATTATATCTCGAAAACTTGGAAGTAAGCTAAAGCTGTTTCTATATTGAAACCAAACAAATCTGCAAACTGTCCACTTCCTATAGGCCTATAAGGCTCTAGTAAGATACTAGAAAAAGTTATTCAAGAAGAATTCATAAATTTTATTGAGACAAACAATATAGTTCCAAGCCAACAATTTGGTTTTCGCAAAAAACACAACACTATTCATCCACTCGTCAGGTTTAGAAAATCAACAGTTATGGAGTTAAATCAGCTTTCGACTCGGTTTGGCACAACGGTCTCATATACAAAATGATAAGGTTAAATTATACAAAGTTTTCTTTCTCAGCGCTTTTTTAATGTATACTCGTATATTGGCTCGTATCACTCTACTGAAACGACCATTTCGTCCAGTTGTCCACAGGGATCATGTACTTCGCCAATTCTTTATAATATTTATACAGCTTTTAATGAGAGCGTATCATCTTAATTTTACATTTTTAGTATTAAGCTTTTTATCTAAAATCTCACGTCCAAAAGACACAACCAAAATCAACAGAGTTTACAAAAACCCGTTTATAATTCTCCTAAGCAGTTTGGTATTGAAAATGAGCAAAATCGGTACAGTAGGACCAGAGTAATGGACCAAAATATGAGACAACTTCCATAAAAATTTGATATTTTTAAACATATTTCTTCCAATTTTTTTTTTAAATATATTGCAGATATTGCCGTTAAATTTTGTACACATTATTCTTATGATAAAAAAAGAAAGTGTGAGGAAAATAGTAAACATCGGTCCATGAGTTCTCATAGCCCCATACAAATATCTTTCTGATATATGGCTTAATGATAAATAAATGCCTGAGTCATGTAAAAAGAAATCGCAAAACGAAATGTTGTTTTGTTCGGTGCATATTTAACCATCGAATCCATATAAAGTCCACATCTAAAATTCACTTAAATACGTATAAATTTGGTAAAAATATAGTTAAAGGCTAAAATTTTACAAAATTATTATTAGAGAAAATTTTTCATTTGGCTTGAGTTCATTTTTAATTAATAACTCGAAAAATAATACCATTGTGAAAACTATATTTTTCTAGGCAAATAGCACACTGAAATGCATTTTCTACCCTGCCAAGGGCGCCATCAGCAATGTTTATTGTCCAAGATCTACTTGTAAACATCATCTATTTAACTCACCATTTATTGAGAAATAGTCTTCGGGAATTAAACCTATTTCTTATTACATGTTATGAGTTAGAACGAAATTTACTTATGTTTGTACAATGCGTGTGTATTCTTCTTTATTATTATTATTAGTATTATTATTATTATTACAAATTTTTGTATTACTACAAATTTGTTACTTTTTTGACAAAATTAATTTTTGTAGATATATATATTGCTGTACTAAATCTTATGATGGTCGGTCCATAATTGGTCATAACTCCCATATAAGGACCACATCTTTATATATTATATAAATATATCGGTATTGACTCAAAACTTTACACAGATCATTTACATGTACAAAAAAATCATACCACAGAAATTTGTGAATTTCGGTCCATATTTGACCATATGCCCCGTATAAGGTCCACTACCGAAATTCACGTTAATAGTAAAATGTATCTTAAACGTACTATTATTATATTGAAATTCAACGTGGGATATCCTAATATGCATAAAATCCTCTGTTCCGAAATTTAAGAAGATCGGTCATTATTTTGTAATTGGTCACATATACGTACCACTTCCGAGAAACAAGTTAATCCTCAATACTGTCTAATAAATATCGATATCGAGTCAACATTTTATACAGATCAGAAATTGTAATTTAGAAGTCTTACTAATATCGGTTATATGGCAATAATGCTACTGAATTTTGTAGCTATCAGTCCATATTTGGCAAAAGCTTTCAAATTGAGTCCGCTTCCGAGTATAACAACCAACTCTTGTAAATAACATTATTGAGATGAATTTTAACCAAATCACATTACTGAATTTAGAATCTATTAGTCCATAATTGGTCCGTTTCTACTATGCCTCCCATATATATCTTGTAAATAAAGTTATTGAGATCAAATTCAACCAAAAGAAACCTTTCCGTATAATCTTACCCTCTTCACTTGTGGTGAAAAACTCTATAAATTATGATAAGAATTGGAATCAATTTTAAATAAACAAAATTAGATAAAATTTCTATGTTCTTCGTAAAATTGCTTTTCAAATAATATATAAAATTCTAAGCTAGTAGTTGAAAAAAAAACATTGAATAAGGGTATTCTAGTCCTATAACTAGTGTAGTTTTTGTATTTCTCATTATACTGCTCTCTAACGTGTTGTTTATAACTCTGATAGTACTGTACCTAATTGGTTTATTTTCAATATCAAGCAGATTAGAAGAACTGTTTTTTTTGAATTCATGCTCATTACTCTCAAGAATGGTAAAATAAAGATTACGCCATGCCCATGATTTCCCGTTATGTGACGTAGAAGGGCCATTTTAAGGGTTACCAATAATGTTTCATGTGTTAGAATTAAAATTTCTTGCGAAAAATTTATGTTTTATGTGATAGTTGGCTACCTTGCAATTGAAATCTCTGAGAGTTCTAAAATAAAATCTGTTTAAAAAAGAAAAGCAAAAAAAAAAAAAAAACAACAAAAAATATAAACATGAAGAGTGCAGTGAACAAATGCAAGCAAAACATGAGTAAAAAAAACAAGTGAGAAAAAATTAGCCAATAGAAACACAGAATGTGTGCTGTCACAGTTCCAAAATGCGCAGAGCATTTTAAAATTTTACGCGCGTTGGCGTAATCTTTATTTTATCATTCTTGGTACAGTTTAACTTAAAGAATTGCTTCATGTAAATTGGGACTTATTACACCAAACAAACAAACTGTCTTCTCCTTCACTATTTTCTAGTACGTAACTACATATACAGAGACAATTGTTGCATGACAATATTTTAAAATTTAAGATAAGCCACACACAGTTCTAGCAATGTTTGACAACGAATCTGCACATTTTTAACAATCTGACAACTGTGTAAACTAACAATTTCTGTGGACAAATTCCAATATTATTTCGATACCGAACAAACATTTAATTTTTCATCCCTGGCCAATATGTTTCCCGTACAATTTTAAACCTCAGTTTGTTTCTTTATTTTTTCAATATGATAAAAATGAATTGATTCTCTTTTTGTGGTTTTTCTTCCTATCGTTGTTTCTATGCATCTTCTACCATCCATTTATTCGTAGAGAATTTTTAAAGTTAAGGATGAATGTATACTAGGGTGGCCCTTATTTAGTAAATTTTAAATATTCGATGCTCCCAATGTCTAAAATTGTTCTCCTTTATCTCAAACTCAAATTCAGAATATTTATGCAAAATCGTAAAACATTTGATATGAAGTTTCGAGTTATGAAAATTAAATGTTGAAAAAATTTTTATTAAAAATTGTTTTTTTTTCATTTGCTATTCAGATGATGAAGAACATATTTAGTCCTTGGTGGTATCAAAAATTTTCAAATTGTAAAATAAGAACCACTTTAATGTTTACATACTTACATATATGTATGTATGTATATATCTATGTATGTGTGTACTTTACCCTTTTGACTAGAATTTCATGTGGATTCCATGATTCGGTAAACATTGTAAAATATTCCTCCATAGGTTGACCATGAAAACTGAATGCAATTAAAGCAAATACAACCATTTTTATTGGTGATAAATACAAATATGTATGATATCGAGACTTTGTTCGTCGTACCATTTTTATCAAGTTTGCTGAAATGAAATGTAGAAAAAATGTGAAAATTAACCAAAAAAGAAAAGACAATTAAACAAATAAAAAATGAGAATAAAACAAGCAAACTATGTACATATGTATACATATGTATGTACATATAAAAGGAATGTTGAAAGTGTAATACAGACAGCTATGTTGCCCTATTGAACAAAATCGAATCATTATCTTAAACAATAATACAATTTTAGAAATATGTTAAAATGTATCCTTGAAATTGATTCAGATTTTTGAAAAATCTAGACAAATATAAGATGTAATGAACTGAAACCATCCCAATATAATTAAAGTTTAGGTATGTTTTTTAATTCATTCTGATTTTCTTACATTTTGAGATGAACAAATATTTTACGTCTAGTCCCTAAATGCTGAACGATGACAGGAATGATTTTCATTTGTTTCTATTCGTCTTCGCAGTTACAGTTTTAACAGAAGTCGCTATAAGGTTTCTTAGGTGGAATGGAAGCAGATTGATCGCAAGTCATGTCTGCATAATCGTATTAGGTCATATTTTTTTTGTACTCCTTGCAAGTGGGATCTGACCTTCAATTTCTTTTGAAAACTATGAAATTACGAAGTTTTCAGGATTATCACGATTAAATTCCTCTAAATTTAATTAGCTCTGCGGTTTCTATCAATGCCTCCATGTCCAATTTCCCATAAAAGGGTAACCAAAGAAAATTAGGAATGCAAGCTTTTTGGGTTATTCGAAAAATTTCGTTTTCCAAGAAACTGGTTTCGAATACGGTTTGAGCTACAAAAACCGGTTAACGGAGTATTCATTATACATATACGCTATTATTAAAACGTTTTTTATTTTTTCTGGAAAAATTGGATTCCAATTAAAGTGCATGAGTTTCAGATATATTTTTACAAATAATGAACAATTTAATGAAAAAAAAAACACAAAAAATAAATTAAAAGCCATATTGATCAAAATTATTTTTAATTTATAATTTAAAATAGGTTTTAATAATAAATAATTAATCATTGATATTTGTAGCGTTAGATCTACTTCAAATCACTAAAATGAATTTCCATATGAAGACAGTTTGGACACCTCAGATAGTCTTTAAATATTGTTAATAAAATTATATTTTCTAATCAGTCGGAATCGGTCTTGGAACCGAAATCTTTTTATAAAACAAGCAAAGCATGTACAGAGAGTTAGAAAAATTTAATATTAATATTTAATTTGACAAAAATTAAGAGAAATGCTTATTATAAAACCGGGTTATCGAATAATTGGAAAAAATAAAATATTCGAAACCGGTCCGATTTTTAATCACAAAAAGCCCGGTTAACTGGTATCCGCTTTCGGTTTTTGAATTCACTAAAAGTAATTGACGCCTTACAGTGTGTGGGGAATACTAAATGACAGTCTCCAGTTCAACTGGTCCGAATAGATACTTTGGCGTACCTTTAGTGTTATTTTAACACTCAGGTAATTAATATGCCTATACATAATTACGTTACTTTCATTGGAGTTGATAAGAGAGAGAGAGAGAGAGAGATTAAGGAAGTACAGGGGCCAAATTACCGCATTCGATATCGAGTAAAATTGATCGTAATTTTCTTATTTGAGGTTATGGCATTCGATATCGAGCAAGAAATTTAGTACATTTTATCATAATTTCGATATCGAAATCATTTTTCGATACAAAAGCTCATTCGATCACGAATGCGGTAATTTGGCCCCAGGTGGTGAAATTAGACGAAAGCTTTATATCACAACTCTGCAATTGCGCGTTATTTTTGTTTTAGTACAGCGTCGCATCGCTTCTGGCGGTGAGTAGGCGGGTGCAGTATTTTAAAGATTGTTTATGCCTTTATTTAATTACATATTTCACTTCGTCTCAATGCTATACCATTGAAGGGAGAGTGCTGTGATAAATATTAGTTAACTATATTATTAATTATATAATGATCAAACGTGCCACAAAACCTAATTATGAACAAAATTTACAACGAGATTTTAAAATGAAAATTAAATTCTTTACTTATAGCGAATCCAAATCATTTAGGCATGTTACATGAAGGGCAGATCTAAAGAAATATATTGGTAGACGATAGTAGCAAAGAATTAACTTTAGTTGCCTTTCTTGACATAGAGGCTTCCTAATCCGAGAGATGATTTTTTTTTCACAGTTAAAATTAAGAGAGGCTTATGGGTCTGAAGATCTTTGCCTTGGTATATGGTGCTTTCCCTTCTTTGAGATTTGATTTAAGCTGTTATTTTATATTCTAAATAATACATATGTATTTAAATAATAATTATTTTCAAATATTATAGTACAGTGTAGGGTATGATAAGCAAACATTTGCGGTGCATGATTTAGTAGTAAAGTGTATACAAACCTATGCTCGAATATGAATTGATATAATTCTCCCACCAACGGAATGATATTAATATTAATGGTATTACCAATATTTGCACTTCTAGTGAATCGTTTATGGCTGGCCACATAACAAATGCTGTTGCTTGTGCTATCAACGCCAAAATGCTAATGGAATAGACAGCTATAGATTTCCAATGGTTATGGGTTCCCATTAAAATATCTGCAATTAGAATTTGATAATTTAATTAAATTGATTAGTAAATGTAAACTTATGCAAGTGTGTTGTAAGTAATATGTATGTATGTGTATTTAAATACGAAAAATAAAAGACGATTTCATATAAATTTATTCACTTTCAACTTATGTAAATTTAATTGTTAGATTTACATAATTTGGTTTAAAAAAATAAATCTGTATTATTTTGATTCCGATATAAATCGCCTTAAAATGAACTAAGACAGATCAGATTTGGTTCGCATTGGTCACAACATAATCGATAGAGCAGTTTGATATTTCTATATCTTTTTTTACTTTATTTTAAAATCCTATTTAAACTGCATAGAAATAACATTTTAGAGACATAAAATTCTTATATGCAATACATTATTTAAATTTTATTCCTTTTGATTAAAAACAAATGAAAATGGTTAGATAGAATTTAATAAGATTTATAAAAGGTTGAAATGTTTAAAATTAGCTGTGTTATCGTGGATGTGATTATAAATCATGTTCCAGTTATTTTATCTAAACTTGTTAATAAATGTTAAAATCACACTCCATTACACGAAAAAGTCTCCAGCCAAAACCTGGTAACGATCCAGAGAAAACCTGGTAAAACTTCCAAAACAACTAACTTTTTAATGACTAATTCATGTTAATATACGGGTATAATCTGATATATAAGTTCTTGTTTAAGAAATATAGAATTTCATATCTGTTAATTCAAATCTAAACCCAAAACATGTTCTTTATACAATTTGTTTTTTAATATCCTAAAAAAATAAATAAAGATTCATTTTTAGATTTAATTTTAATAATGTAAAGTAGTGAGTAATTATATTATGATTTTAGGTTTTTCTTGGTTATTAGTCAAATCCTTCTAAAACAACTCTCCTAGCGTAGAGTGCTGGGGTGATTAAAATGTCAGGAAATATAGCTGGCTGGAAATTTCGTGGATACCAAAAGTATCTAACTGGTTATATCAGTATATGAATAGTGTATTGAAAAATTGACAATTGCCTGGCATACTCAACTTATTCAGTCGGTTGACAACAGCATCAAGAGTTTTAACAATTATTTACAATTTAGTTTGCGCATTTCAAGGCCTTTTCAACTTTCCTAGGAACGCGATAAAAGTAACTTGTTCTATTTACTTTTATTCATGCATTTGGTCAAAGATTTAATAACTATCGGCAAGTTAAATATGTCTTAAGAAATAAATTCAATTAGTTAAATGTTGATCATACTTTCATTGTAATATTTATCTGAAATTCAAAAAATAATTCTAGGAGCAATCGATATCGATTGAAATTGCAAAATTTTGAAATCAAAAGCAATTGCTTTATTTTGGGAAAAAATTGATGCATGTCATATCAAACATTGCCATGAAAATCTAAAATTTTTTAATTAGATTAAAATTTAATTTTATTTTAATAATAATTCGTGCTTAATTTTCCTGAAAACTTTCGTAGCTACCTTTTTTGTACTATGTATGTATGTATGAAATTTAAGAAAATATAGTTTATAGTATGACCACTTATTTAGTCTAGGCTTACTTAAAGTTTCATAAAATTTACAAATACTATTTCCAAAATGTAACTACTTTTCAAGACAATTCAAAAAATAAACACCTTAATAAAGTACATTTTGTTGGAATTTGACTTAAATTTGAATAATATTTGTATCATGGTGTAACTATACAAGGAGAGTGCAGTAGCGCAGCTGACTAATTTTGTTTTCAATTTACTTACATATGTCAAAAGTAATAAGTTTTCAAGTGTTTTTGACAGTAGTGAATTATTTTACACAAACAAGATGCCTGTTGTTTCTGTATTGTGTTGTATTTGTTGCCGATTTGCACTCACCTTGTATAATTAAACCATGATTTGTATGATTAAGTTTTAAATGTAATAAATAAAATTAAAATTAAAAATGATCATGATCATAAAGGTGGATTCACACATTTGTTCTTAACAAAAATTTTTTCCAGAGAAAAATTTTTTTACTGAGAGTTGTTTGCAGCACCATTCACCCATTTCGAACGATTTTTCTGAAAAATCAAAGCTGCCATATGTAAACAAAATCTATTAGTTGTACAAGTAATTTAATTTGCTTTGGGTTTTAAGTGTCAAAATACATATATTAAATTATTCAAAATCACAGATATAAATTCAAAATGAATGAAAAAAGAATGTTGCTTTTGCTGATGGCCATGGAATTATATGAGGCATTGTTATTTGTATGAAAAAATGCAATCTATTCATTTTTGTCCAGAAAAAATATAAAATTAAACCAATTCAAGTTCGTAAAAAATATTTTCTCTCTCTCAAAAAAAGAGACGTCATATAAAAAAAATATTGTTCGAAAAAATTTGTTGTTAAGAACGAATGGGTGAATCCATCTTAACAGTTAAAACTGTAAATACATATTTGTTTTGTTTTGATTTTTATTCAGTTTATCTAGTAATTTGAGGTGGATGTGACAAGTTTTATAAAACTAAAACAATTTAATTTAAAACAATTTACATATTTTTAAGAAAAATAAAAAATAATAATAAAAATTTAATATGAATTTGAATAATTTTTAATTTTAAATAGTTTTTTAACCTAATCATTAGATAGTTAGTTTATAGCTAACTTATAGTGCCCCTTACTTTGTGTACCACAAGCTAACAAGCTTGTGGTTGGCTGAAACTTATACAGAGTGAGTGTGTACTGACTCATTCTGATGACAACGCGTGGAAAAACTGAATAGCGTTTTACATGAAAAATGAGTTAGCTTTTGAGTTACTTGTGACTTATTTTGGATTGACCATGAGTTAGTTTTAAGTTAACTCAAAGTCCGACAGGGATCGTACACTAGAATTTGAATTTAAGTCCGAACAATTTGATTGTTACTGATATTATTTTAGATTACGAAAATCATACTTACTTAACACTGCCGGCGCAAAGCAAACACTGTTGCATAAAAGCAGAGCCTTTGTCGAATCCAAATGGGCAAAAACAAAAAATGTCAATATTCCCAATCCGATTACATGAAGCAATTCAAACGACACCACCTAAAAAAATTAATTTATTTATCGACGTAAGAAAATAAAAAATATATTAAAGAAAAGAACAAAAAATTAACTGATTATTGTCTTTAGAAAACTTAATTATTATTAGAATTTGGTTGTAAAAAAATACCTTGCACCTATCCAAGTGTAAGTATGAGGGTATCCAAACTATATTACTATTTTCTCATGTCGTACAAGATATTTACAAGATATGAATACATAAAATTGCATACCAAACAAATTCAGCTAGTGTTTAGTATTTTTTAAGTTCAAGTAATTTTAGGATCGTTTATGTCGACTATCTACTACTGGATATCAATATCTATAAAAGTATTTAATTTATTTTCGGAAGCGAGGGGCACAATATTCTAAAAACATAGTACATATATGATTTTTGCATTGCAACTGTTTTTTTTTTAAATTTTGGTTTGTTCTCGATATTTATAAGATAAATATGTAAACTAATGTGCTTTTATGTACCGATCTTTATAATATTCGAAATGGCCATTTGTGTATAAAGGGCGATTTTTTAGCAACTTTCTTTTTGGCAGCAAACATGTTCAGTTCGGTCTATAATTTAACGAAGAAACAACGCTTGCAGATTATTAAATTTTATTATCAAAATTCTTGCTCGGTTAAGAATTTTATACAATTTTATGGTCAGTTCGTGTGACTAAATTTCGCACCAAATTTACATTATTAGACATTAAACCACCAATACGCATACGTAGAGTGCCAACAGTGGGAAATATCGCAGCTCTATCTGCCAGTGTTTTTGATGATCGCGAATTTTCGATTCGGCGCTGTTTACAGCAATTAAGCATCTGTTACTTTACTACGCCAAAAATTTTTCTAAGGAATTTGGGTATTAAACCTTTTGTTGTTGTTGTTGTAACACCAGTAATTGCTGAGTTGACAGCCATTGGCCGAGTGATCTCGGGTCATTCCGGTGCGTAGAACCGGCTGTCATGGGAAAACCTTTTAAAATACAGTGGGTGCAAGAACTGTTGCCACAACGGCTAACTTTTGGTGAATGGGCGCTGGCAAAGTTGGACCGAGAGGCAATTTCGGTGAAAAGTTTATTTCACGTTTGGGGCTGATTTAATGCTTTTGGATTATTTTTTATGGGGCCATGTTAAGGCTTATATCTTTATAGACAAGACCGTAACGGTTTACGCACTGGAAGCGTGAAATATAGAATAATTTATTCGTGAGATACCCTGATATTTTATGATAGAGTATGACAAAATTGGACCCAGCGTATGACCAATTGAGGCGTAGGCGCGGTCAACATTTACATAAAATTAACTTTAAACATTGAGTTATACATATAAATCGACTTAAATAAATATTTTATACATTTCTTTAAATTTTCTGTGTTTTTTTAAATCAAATCCGAAAGCTCTTCAAAAATCACTCTTTATATGAGGATTCTTGACGTCGAAATTCAACGTAATAATAATATTTATTAAAGACGTATGCGCCCTGCTCGAATATAGGACATCCTTCAACAAATATACAATACGATTTTTCAAATTATTAAATTATTAGCTTTAAAGAAATTCTCTTTATTTGTTAAAAAAAAGCAATGGCAGTAAGATAAAATATATTAAGTAAATTTGGAGTTATTGTCTCAGAAAAAGATACCAATTATACAGTTGTTTTAATAAAGTAGTAATCTATAGATAATCCTTTCAACCGATTATATTTACAACAAATAAACAAAGATTATAGATTAAAAACATACCAACAATACTTCTGGCCATGTAGGTGATTTGACGTCCTTGAAAATACAAATGCGTAAAGAACGGAAAAAGGTAAAAACTTCTGGAGCCGAAAACGCAAATATCAAAGCCCAAATCCAAACAAGTTGTTCCTTAACTGGTAGTTCAATATAATAGTCCCCTTTCATATCTATGTATAAATAATTGAAAATAATTATCCTCAAATTGAAATGTATGAGTAATAGCAGCATGTGAAGATTTTAAACAAACCAATAATGTTGCAATATTTGACGGTAGTGTTCGATTTTATATGAGCTACCATGAAAATATAAGTCAGTTTCGATAAAACTGCAGTTACCAACATAATTATGAACACAAGCAGATACGTAAAGACTTTAAAGATCTTTAAAAAGACGCCCAACTTTGTCCAATTAGCCGCAGAACCGGTTGCCCTTTTTGAGGGAGGATCTTGAAATGAGTCCCATAGTGGTGGTTTCTCTTTATTCTTTCTGTTGAGTGATTAAAGATTTGTTTTTAATTCTGGCCATAAAAGTCTCAAAAACACTTTACCGATTTCTATTGAAATTATCATCATCTGCATCATCTTCCCAATTCATATTTTTTAAAGATTCTAATTGAATTAATGAATCTTAATATTTCTTATTTGTTATTTTTTTTTAAAATTTATTGGGTCTACTATGTTAAAGAAAAGCGTTTAGTTTGAAAGATAATAATTAACTGAAATAAATAATTGATAATGTGTCATAGACATTCTGATGTTATTGGCAGCATATTTTTTTATCTCTTAATTGACTGTAAGATAAAACAGTAATTGTCGGTCTGTCAATTTATTATAAAATTTATTTCAAATGAGCAATTTTTATAAATGCATACAAGCCTTCATATATGTACATATGTATGTATATAGAAGTAAAAATACATATGGTGAATTACACGTCAAGTGACCCAATGTTAAAAATCGATTTGGATGAAATTTGCACCAAGGTTAGTACTATTGGTTAGTAGGCCAGATACAAATTTTCAGCTCTATCAGTCTAGAAGTGCCGAAGTTAGAGGGGGTCAAAGTTGGAAATTTTGGTCATACAGGGTTTTTTTTAAATAAGTGTAACTTTTCACCTATTGGTCCTAGCAAAAATTGTTCAAAGGACTTTAAATAGCCATTTATTCAGTCATTTCAATAATATTTTTTTTTTTTAATTTTAAAAATTTTTTTTTTTAATTTTTAAAAATTTTTTGTTTTTAATTTTTTTTTCAATTTCGGCCTTTTTTTTCTCAAAAGAAAGCTTATACAAATTACTTTAAGGCCTTTATAATCGCTTAATGGGATGCGAGTGGGATATCTATCAAAACAATTATTTTTTAACTCAAGAATAGGATTTTTCAATATTTGGCACATGTATAATTTCATCCAAATCGGAAGACATCGATTTTTAAAATTGGGTCACTTGACGTGAAATTCACCATATACTATATTGAAATATATACAAAAATATTGTTTGCACTACAGTACCTGTGATTGAATTTTATCTTTTTAAAAGTAAATAAATGCTGATGAAATAACTTTAATAAACCTTGTCAGTTGAAAAATATCTTCATATATGTGAGTTAAGAGTTTAGTAAGGGGGACTTTTTATGACAACTTCAACATAAACCTTGTGTACTTACACTTTTTCAAGTAGCAAGATATAAAATGCATATCCGTTATATGCATTAATAATGCATATATATAAATTTCTGAGAAGATCTAAGTCCATACGTCTGTTGAAATACCAAAAACCAAAAACAGTTTTCTTTAACAATTTTCGGAAGTGACTTAACCCTCTAACACCCAAATTTTTGATTTCTCTCATAATTAAAAGCGTTTTATTTCGGCAAAATCCAACTTTCAACTGATGTAACTGCTAAAAAGCACGTGCTACAATAACGGCAAGCATATTAGCAGACACATACATACATAACAACAAATTGCAATAGCATTTACTAAAAAATAAAATTAAATTGTGTAAGAGCTATGGCTTATTATGGCCCGATCGTAATAAAATATGATACCCATACTCATGTATTTATACTCGTTTAGATACCAACATTATGAATACATTTCTGTTTGTGAAAGTAGTTCTCGGATGTGGGCCTAATATGGGTGCTATGACTAAATATGGACCGATCATAACAAAAAGTGGGTTTGGATGGTGTTCAAGTTTGCTGACATATTTTGAGGCATATTTTGTAAATTCGACTTTCACCAAAGGAATGCCTAGATCTTTGTGAATTCTAGAATTTTTAACATACCATGGAGCTGCAGTAATTATACGTAGAATTTTTTTTTGACCCCTTTGAATTTTTCCAATGTTTGATGCTAAAGCAGTACCCCATAATTGAATTCCATAGCACCAGATTGGCTTTAGTATTGCATTGTAGAACAATAGTTTGCAATCCAACTTTAATGTAGAATTTCTGCCGATTAGCCAATTAAGTTGCACTTTAAAAATATAATAATTGGGCATAGCTCCCACACAAGATCCACTTCCGAGAATAACCACAGGGACAATTTAGACGTTTCAAAAAGACAAAATCAATTTCCTAGGGCTTTTTGGTACCTAATTTATTGTGTGTTAAAGTAAATCGCTTTATGTTACACTCGCAAAAATATAAACAAAGTGTAAATTCTTGATTATAACTGGAATAAACCTAAAATAAATAGAAATTACGGTACAAAATGTTATGACGTTCGCACCATAATGATTTTGTGGTGGGTATATTAGGCCCCTTTCAGATTAGGCAATTTTAATTGCGCAAGTATAATTTTCATTTTTATTTATTTCCTTTTGAACGTCAAAAACAAATAAATATCCCAAGACAAGAATGACAGCAGCTACAGAATTGCCAAGTATAAACAAGCCTGTACTCAGCAATTCGGCAATTCTTTCCTCTTCCAAACGACCTTTCCTCTCACACCCACAAACACAAGCCTTGCGCAAATAAAGTTGCCAAATCTGAAAGGGGCTTTAGATTCGGTCTACGGTTTTTGGAATTGGAAATCCCCATAAAAAAGCTTTAATTGATTTAAAGCTCAACAGATGACAGACGAAGAATTTGTTTAATTAAAACAAATAGTTGTCATTTTAAAAATGTTAAAGTAACGCATTTGTCGCAGTGATATGAATCTCTAGCGATATCAAAAATTGATTGCAAATTAAGAAATTAACTGGTGAAACCAACAATCAAAAAAGAGGGATGATTTACTTAAAACTTTAAAAATTTTTTAAATAAATCCAAAATTGAAGAGTGATTTTGAAAATGAAATAGAAATGTTTGTTATTAGAAATGAATTAACGTCAAATTCTAGTCATAACTTTAAAAAACTCGATTCGTTCCGACAATAATGCTAAATATTTGTGTACGAATTTTTAAAAGTCATGACTAGAATTTGACGTGGTATTATTTGTTTGCGACTATCAAATTATAATACATTATCGAAATTATTATTTTTTAAATATTGCTACATTAACCTCAAAACGTTATCTAATTGTACTAAAATAACGTAGAACGATTATCTACAAAAGTACAAAGTAAGGGACACCCTAACTCAAATTTGTAAAAAATACTATTTATATTTATATGTATGTATTTGTATTGCATTACTATATTGAATTGAAATTGTTCATTTTATTTATTACTTGGATGAAAATTCCTTAATAATAATTGGATATTTTTCATGTAAACTGACATCTGATGCTGCAACGCTAAATTGTATTGATACATTAGGATGGCTAATGGATGATGATTATTTCCCAAATTGTTAACTTCATTACTTTGTAATTTGATTAGCTATATACTAATCAATATTTGTTCCCAGAAAACAATATAACATGTTGGCTTTATATGTATGTACTCGTATATATAAATTATCATTGAAATATATTTCAAACTGCATACTGTAATTTATTTATAGACTTTTTATTTTATAACAAATTAGCTTTTTGTACTAGTCCTTGCACGTCTTTTCATTCCTTTGGGAATCTGTGTAATTTTTATACCCTACACGTCTTATTGGATTTGTGATTTTTGTAACGTCCCATAATAATAGTCCAACACCCACCTTAATGTAAATACATAATATATAAATACCACATCCGAAAAAGTCATTCATCTCTATATAGTATATCCTAAAAATATCGGTACCGACTCAAAACTTCATATAGATCATTTATATATACACAAAAATCATTCCACAAAATCTTGTGAACTTTGGTCCATAATTGACCATATCCCCCATATAAAGTCTTCTTTTTCATACATGCCAAAAACAAACTGCTGGATTTTGAGAATATCGGTCCATATTTTACTATATGCCCCAATAAAGCTTCACTACCGAAAGTAAATAAAATAAATTATTATTAAAGTAAATTATGTTGGTCGTAAAATTGTCTTTCAAACAATATATAAAATAATAATAAAATTTGCACTAAGAAAACACAGAATATGATACTCTAGTCCTAAAACCAGTGTAGTTTTCTTATTACGTTTAGGTGGAGGGTATTTAAGATTCGGCACAGCCGACTATTGCACTCTAATTTGTTTAGTTATTAGTTTTTGTTTATTGGAAAAAAATTATTAACCTTTTTTTTATTAAATATTAGTCACAATTTATTCTTTAGAAATAAAAAACTGGCTTTATAAAAAAGACTCCACTAATAAATTGAATATTTTTTAATTTATTTGAAAATGTCTTTTCAATTTAATGACAAAAAGTCGTTTTATTGGACAACATTTTTTCGACACAAACATCTGATAATAAATATTTAGCAAATAAAAAAAAAACTTTTTTATTAAAAAAGTTTGTGATTGTTCAAAGACACAATTCAAATTCTATCGCTTTCAAATTTTCTATCGCTCCTAAAAAAGTACCAAAACTATTAAGTAGATATACAGAGTAAATACTTGAATTCCAAATCTATGTAATGAAGTAAAAATACTGACTGTCGAAAATGTACTTTCCTAATAAATATTATTGTGATTACATAAAGCAACATAATTCAGAACGAAGTATAGAAAGGGATTTAAAAAGTAGCCATTTGCATTAAGATTATTTATTTATTAAATTTCACAAAATAATTGTTGTCAATGAAAAATATAGCAAAAAATAAATTATTCTCTAATTTTTAATTTACCATAACTATTTTGTTTGGTAACTTATTCCATTATACAAATCCATATTTAAAACCTTGTGTCTGTTTTCGATTTATATAAAATAAATGCAAAATTCGCCTTTTTAACTTTTTAATTACTTCTCATATTCCCATTTATCAGTTACAACACCAATTTCCATTTGATAACGATGTGTTTATGAGATTTATGCATACTTTGATATTCATGATGCATTAACAAAGAATATTTTGGAAAGACTTTCGCAAGGACGCAGAATAAAATTAAACAAATTTGTATAATTTATTTTTTGATACCTTATATTGGATCTATTACATGTTATGTGACGATCGATATAAAATATTTTACTGTGATTTCTATGTATGTATTTAAGTCTTGTGGTGAATTTCGTCTTAATAACGATTTATTTTAGAGTATTATTTTGCAAAGTGAACCTTGTATGGAAGATATGGCCAATTATGGACTAAAGGTTCAATTAGTCGTGGTTTAACCATACACATAAAAAACAGCTGTTCAAGCCAACTTTATGGGCAGCACTGTAAACGATTATTGCTGACTTAACATAATGCCATAGTCATAACCATAACCATATGTACATACCAATTGAATTTTGGTTTTTCGCCATAACCATAAACAGCTGATTGCAATATTTACGTATTTGTTGCTTCTTTTTGTTTTCATTTTAGTTTTCACATTGATATTGTTTGGTTAGTTTTTTTTCAATTATTTAATACTTTTAAAAATAATTAAAAAAAAACATCGTATAAATGCCGAGGCATTCTTGTGCGCGCAAACAGCTCATCTTCGTTCATATTTTTTTTTTAAGAAACGTTTTCTGGTGGTATGGAATATATTCATGTTGATAGGTCGGACTTTTCAACGTCTCATACGCTTCAAATGTCTTCTTTTAGCGTATGATGAAATTACATTTAAAAATAGAAAATCAATTTCTTCGTCACTGCTCATAGTTTTGCATTTATTTAATTCTGCACTTTTGTGAAATTTAAATTTGAAAACATAAACAGCTGTTTACGGTTATGGCAGCACTAACTGTTGAATGAAAAAAAGTTACGGTTATGGCTAAGGGTATGGTATGGCAATATGGCAAAGTCACGACTAATTGAACCTTAACCTTAACCATAAAAGCTCGATTCTATATTAATATTGATACAAAATTAATGTGTTTTTCGGAAGCGGTGCTATATGGGAGATATGGCTTATTATGGGCCTATCACCATAAAGTTGGTTGTGATGATTTATATATGTATACGTATATTTGGAGTATTTGTGGAAAATTTCAAGTTGATAATAATGTTTATAAGAAACAGAGATGACCATATAATTAAAACATAGTTCCAATCTCATCCAATTTAAAATGTTTAATCTTTCTTTTGTAATTTTAACGACACATCTACACAATAATTTTCTATTGTCTTATATCTTACGCTCTTAATTCCTCAGTTATTTTTCTCTATCATCAATTATTTTTGTAAAATAATGCGTTATTTTGCGGTAATACGTTTTGCAGGCTGTGCAAATAATTAAAACATTTTCAACTTTGTCTTATTATTAGTTTTATTATAATATATTTTCAAATTGTTTCCCAAAAGTATTGTCGGTAAGTAAATACTAGAAATGTGTTTTAATGCAAAATTATAAACTGTTGGTATGAGTAAAGCAACAACTTGTTGCGAAGAAGAAAGTTAAACTTATTAATAACGTAAAAAGCTTTGGTAAAATCATATTACAAATTTCAAATTTGCTTGGTTACACCAAAGAAAAAGTATACAAATACATATGGGATAACTTTAAATGCTGGAAGAGCTCCCAAACAGCGAAAAACAAACAAAAGAGAAGATCAAATTATAAAAAGAAACTCTCAAGCTGATATATTTAAAACTTTCGGGCAAATACAGGTTAAAGATTCATCTAGAAAACTAATACGAAGGCTTAATGATGTTTCACCTAGTGACAGCATCGCACAACGCAATACTTTTGTTTTGAAAAGAATATAAAATCACGGCAATCAAGGAAAATTTGATAAGTTTTTGGGAAAAAAGCACTTTGGAGTCATGAAACAAAGTTTTGCCACAAATTCTAATAGCCCAAGAGTTTGATCTACGAACAACCTGGTTTCGAGACTCAGTGGAGGCGCAATAAATTTTATTGAAAACATTCAAATAGAAGTACCTATAATAGAAAACAAGAACAAATTCAAAAAAGTACCAAAATGTATGTGCTGAAATTAGCCCTTTTTACCAGTTAGTACTTGAGCTCTGAATGGCATATTGTGAGTTAAATTTTGAGAGGTTAAAAGTTTATTTTATCGTTCTTATTAATTAAATAATTTTATATAAAAGTACTAAGGGGGAAAATGAAAATGACACATTCGCCAAATATTGAAAAATCGTATTCTTGAGTTAAAAAATATTTTTTTTGGCCCCACACCCACCTTAAAGTATACCGATCGACTCAGAATCACTGAGTCGATTTAACGATGTCCGTCCGTCCGTCCGTCTGGCTGGCTGGCTGTCCATGTAAAGCTTGTGCGCAGAGTACAGGTCGCAATTTTGAAGATATTTCGAAAAAATTGGGTACGTGATATTTTTTTGGCCCAAGGATGGATGGGATTGAAACTGGTGGAAATCGGTCCATTATTTTACCTGGCCCCCATACAAATGTCCTCCCGAAATTGGGGTTTACCGATCATAAATGTGTAAATGAAGCCAAATCACATCTACAAATTTTGTGTAGATAGGTCCATAATTACTCGTAGCTTCCATATAAGGCCCACTTCCGAAAATCACTTTAAAGAGCTTAACTCTCTCAAAAATGTTGGTATCCAAATATTATTTGACAAAAATATATTTTATATGTTTGCAAATAATACGGTACAATTTTATTATGATGGGTCCATAATTAGTCGTAGCTCCCATATAAGGCCCACTTCCGAAAATCACTTTAACCCATTACCGCCCACTGTCAACATATGAGTACACATGTTCAAAAGCTGGAAACTCTAACTTAAACCGTTATTTTAGTTAATTTAAACATATATACCGCTTCTTTAGGCTTAGTTGAACTTATAATCAGAGACACGTGCTATAAAATAAGAAGTATTTGCAGTATTTAGTATTTCTAATATTGTATTTTGTTCGGGTGTATTTTGTTGATCATCTTCCAGTTTTTTTTTCAATACTATTGATTTAAAAATTCGTTTTTATCGACAAAATATTTTGTTTAGAGTGTTAACAATCTTTAAATTCCATTTGTTTGACAAAAAAGTAAAAAAGTGATTTAGAAGGGATAGTTTTATTCGACTGTCCCCAATTGGGGACAACGGGCGGTTTTTTGATCTTCTTCAATATGACGCACAGAAATCTTTTTAGAGGTCGGAACGACTTGAAGATGCTGTTAATTACATAATGGAAAATGATGATGATGATACATATGATATTTTAGTCATGCCACCAGATGCTGCTGCTGTAAGTGATGTCGATAAAGGTGATGAACAAGATTTACTTTGTACAAATATCGCAAATTATGTGCCGGGAGAAATATAAATTGCTTTAAAACAACAAAATGATAATTCTACGTCAGATTGGAGTGATAGTGATGATGAGCCACTCTTAAGTTTTCTAAGAAAACAGAATCAAAATAACCAACAAAATCCTAGATGGAGACGTGAAGAACCAACTTATAGCACAACATATAATAGGAATGATGCAATAAGTAGTAGAGTTGATGATTTCGTTAAAAATGTGAACGCCCACAGCCCTTGAGCTTTGTTTGAAAACATATTTGACCAGTGTTCTTGATTTGGTAGTCGAAAACATAGTCGAAAATCATGAGAGGCAAAAATAGTGGTGGCTAATATTTGAATATATTTTAGATTTGGCAGTAAGTAACGCTTGGCGATTGCACGTAATACTATGTAAAGCTGAAAATGCCACTCTGATGGACCAACTATCATTCAGACGGAGTATTGCGCGGTCCTATTTGCAGCCCAAAGCATTAAAATGGCGTCAAATATCATCCACTATAGTTGGTCCTAATCTCAAAAACAACGGTCGTAATCCGTAACGGATTGTAAACCAATTGCGATGTGTTGTTTGTCATAGTAAATGTCGCTGGAGATGTGTATTATGTACAAAAACGCTTTGCGTTGAAAAAACTGTTTTGGGCATTTTCATACTTAGTACGCCCAATGTCCCCATATGAGGACACCCAGTTTTCTAAAAAGTGAATACAAACTTTTAAATTTTTTTTTATTATTCCATTTATTTAGTTGACATTGAATTAATAAATAACAACAAAAATATTTTTTCACCTACAGTTGCCTTTTGGGCGTTAATGGGTTAACTCTCTCAAAAATGTTGGTATTCAAATATAATTAAACGCAAATATTTTTCATATTTATAAAAATAATACGGTACAATTTTATTATGATCGGTCCATAATAATTTGCAAGTCCCATGTAAGACCCCCTCCGTAATTCACTTTAAGCTCCATATATCGTTTAAAAGTATTTATATCGAGATAAAGTTTTTCACATATAAACTTATATTCACAGACATCATGACTCTAAATTTTTGGATGATCGGTCCATCCCCTACAACGCTCCATAAGATTTAATACAAAATAAACCTCTCTATTACGAATACATTTGTCAATAGCCTCGTTATAACGAATTTTCAGTCACTGCAGACTAACGAAAGAGAAATAATTATTTATCTCTATTTAACGAATTTTGTCAACTTACAACCTTTGCATAACGATTTCCATCAATAAATCCAAATTATATGAAACAGATACACACAATATTATTATGTTTGCAACGACAAGGTTGAAATATTGGAAGAAAAAATCATTTTAGAATTTTAAATACAGTATTTTCCTTCAAATGTGTTTGATTTATTAGCGAAAATCATTCGCTATAACATGGTAAGCAGATGATGATTAATATATGTACATACAACATTTTTTATTACCTCGTTATAACGAATAGAAGTGCAACTTCACCTCAATATAACGAACCTCATTGTAACGAATTATTCGATATAACGTTTTTTTTTCTCATCCCCTTAAGATTCGTTATACCAAGGTTGACCGAAGAAGGATTGCCCAAGTTATAAAGGAAAACACCACAAATCTTCAAAGTATATTTCTACAATTAATGAGATATCGACAAAAAATTTTAAGTACTTACATTTTAGACTGAGAATTTTATAGATTATATGTACGTACATACATACATACATATGTATGTATATACATATGTACTTCGTATGTACATTTGTGATAAAAGATTTGTGTATAAAAGATTTGTGTACGAAGAAAAAATGAAAAACAAACAAAACGAGTTAGAGTGCAATATTCGGCTGTGCCGAATTTTAAATACCCTCCACCTAAACGTAATAAGAAATACAAAAACTACACTGGTTATAGGACTAGAATATCCTTATTCTGAGTTTTCTATACAGTCGTAGTGCAAATTTCATTATTATTTGATATATTGTTTGAAAGACAATTTTACGTTTTAAATTTTATCTAATTTTGATAATTTATAATTGATGTAATTACTAATTCTCACCATAATTTACAGAGTTTGTCTGATTTTCATAATAATCTTGAGTGTAATTTAACAATTTATAAAATTTAAAAAAAAACATTTTTCCATATTCACAACACGTTAAGAAACAAGGTACAAAAAAGTGTAAGACTTAAGGTTGCTTTTGTTTGAATTTGATCTCAATAAATTTATTTACAAGAGATATATGGGTGCCATAGCAGAAACGGACCAACTATGGACTAATAGATTCTAAATCCAGTATCCAGTAATGCGATTTGCTTAAAATTCATCTCAATAACGTTAGTTACAAGAGTTGGTTGTTCTACTCGGAAGCGGACTTAATTTGGAAGCTATTGCCAAATATGAACTGATAGCTACAAAATTCAGTAGCATAAGTGCCGTATAACCGAAATTATTTGATTTCTGGATTACAATTTCTGATCTGTAAAAAATGTTGATTTGATATCGATATTTATTAGAGATTATTAAGAGTTAACTTCTACTTCGAAAGTGGTTCGTATGTATATATTAGCAATGACAAATAATAGTTAATAATGATGTATATTACATTTAAGTTACATATTAGTATTAACGTGAATTTCGTAAGTGGACCTTATATGGGGGATATGATCAAATATGGACCAACATTTTAAAATGCAGCAGTTTGATTTTCATATATATGCTCCGTGTAAAATTTTGGGTCGGTACCAATATTTGTAAGAGATCTATGAGTAAAGGGCTTTATATGGGGGATACGGCCAAATATGGTACAAAATTCACAAGATTTTGTGGAATGATTTGTATAAAGTTTTGAGCCGGTAGCGATATTAATAAGATATAAATAAAAGATTATTGACTTTTATGGCCAATTATGGACCAACCACCATAAAATTTAGTACAACAATTTATTTACCTATAAGGATTATTTATGCCAAATTTAAAACTGTGAATAATATTTAAGTGAATTTTGGAAGTGGACTCTATAAAAAAATCGTTTGCGATTCTTTTTACATGACACCTATTTTTGCCGAATTTTGTATTAATATTTCGATTTTACAGGCATTTATTTATCATTAAGTCATATTTCGGGAAGATATTTATTTGTATGGGGGCTATGAGAAATTTTGAACAGTTTCTAATAACGTGTACAAAATTTCGTAGTATTATCTGCAATATATTTAAAAAAAAATTGCAAAAAAATGTTGTGGAGTTTGCCTCACATTTTGTTCCATAAAGCATGGTACTCTGTTCAAATTTGCGAAATTTGTTGAGCAAATAAATAAATGCGAACTAATGCTGCTGAGGTTGTACTCTGTTCTTGTTGTGAAAAATTGCGAAATGTTTCTGGCATCATTTTTTTTTCCACCAAAAATGTATATGGCAACATTTTTTTTCAACTGCGAAATAATGTAAGCGGCACTTATTTCGCACGAAATTGAAAACAACAGCTGTTTAGATTTTATTTGTTATTGTGTTTTTAATTGAATAATTTCACACAAATTTTATTCAAATTGAAAATAGTACTAATAAAACATAAAATAATAAAGACAAAAATAGATTTAGTGAAACTGAGAAGCAGTATCGGCAGTACGAAAAAGAAAAACTATAAGGAATAAAATTACAATAAATTACATTGCAACCACAACGCCATAAAAGCAGCATGGATAATATGTAATATAATTTTTGTATCCATTTCTTTAACATATAAAATAAAAAACATATGGTTTTTGTTTACATAAACGAATCAATGTTGCATACCTAAGGGCAATAAAAACGACAATTTTCTTCTAAATCGCGGCATTGTCACCACTTGCTATTTGTCAACATTTTCAAACGAAATGATTGATGTTGCTCAACAAAATTCGCAAATTTGAACAGAGTACCATGCTTAACTCTGGTTCTAGTATACCGATTTTGCTGTATTACAATACCAACGTTACCTATAAAATAAGAAATATTTTTCTAGAAATTTTTGTTTAGTTAAGTTGTGTAGTTTGGAGGTGATAGTGTTTTACATAGACGGACAGACAGGAGGACAGCTGAATGGACATGGATAAGGATCAATGAAAGATATACTATATACGATATATGTGGGGTATTAGATAAATATTAAAAAAATTTCACACGGAATGACAAACGTTCACCACTTATGGTTGTGGAGGGTTAAAAAAGATCTGTTTCTTTTTTATAAAATCTATTTGTTTAATGTTTGAAATTGATAACAAGCTGTCTAATTTAATGAAAACAAAATAATCACTTGCATTTCACATGTACATAGAGGAATAGAATAGTATATACTACATAGTACATACATACATTCATATATACAGATAGACATTAATGCATTTCTTTTTGTATCTTTATGTCAATTACATTACGAACAACAACAACGATTTCAAGAAAACACACTTATTTATACTCACTCACATAAACATATATAAATATGTATTTATTTACTACATATTTTTAATATGACGACGATGTGTAGTTTAAAAATGTTCATTATCAGTAAAATGATGAGCTTCCTACATTTTACAGCAGTGGCCTTAGCGCTGGACAGAGGTACTTTAGTTTTAAACGATTTGTTAAACTGTTCAGTTTTGATTCCATTTAAGAGTGATGTTCGGAAAAAGTCGTTGAAACATCAGAATAAAAAAGAATATCCTTTATAAAAAAGTGCAGTGCTATTGTAGATTCTCTTTGTGTATTTGCTTAGTGCTTTTTCATTCTGAATTAATTTTTTTCGTTCAGTTCCGTTAAATTTCCATAACAATACTAAAGTTTAAAAGTAATTAAAAAAAATGAATGTAATATTGAGGAAAAGCTCACAAATATCGAATGCTATAAAAACATCTTTTAACACAAATATTTGGAGAGCAGCCAGTATTCAGCCACCACGACAACCTGTAAGAAATATAGAGATAAGAAAATAAAAAGAACAAAGAAATTGAAAACAAGTGAAAATGTTGTACATACAGTGGGTGGCCAAATTATTAGTTACACATGCAAAATTGTTTAGTTTGAAGCCGTATAACATTTTAAAATAGTGGAAATTAATCATTTTATTTGTTCTTTTAGGTAAATTAAGTGTTTCTAATTCAATAAAAAATAAATTCTTTTGTTTTAATAATATATATTTGAGGAAATGAAATATTACAAAATTTTTTGAAAAAAAAACTTAATATTTCGTAAAACCTTCTTTAGCATCAATTACAGCTTGCACCCTTTTTGGCATGCTCTGAATGCATTTTTGAACATTTTATTTTAGTTCTTTATCGTGATGCCAGACTTTAATCAATTTAATCAAAATTGCATATTTCACACTTCAGAGCAGAATGACAGATAATGATCAAAAACTGCACTCTAATGTTACCAATCATTGTTGACACTGCACAAAATATTTAACAGTATTACCAGAATTAATATACGAAAACAACTGGTGCAAGAAATAAATTTATATACGTATTAAAAGCGGTCGAATCTTAATTAATAAGTGTAACTAATAATTTGGCCACCCACTGTATTTGTATTTTACAAATGTGGTTTGATCAACTTGAATTTAAAACATCCTACAATTCATTGAAATTTTATTAATATTTATGATTTTTTCGATATTGAACTATATATTCTATATATTCTGGCAAAAATGTTACACGTTTTTCCCATTTCGCACCTCTTTTAATTTTTTTTGTGTTCCTTTCTGAAAAAATGTCAAAACTGCTAAAGTGTAGTGTGTTCTTTTCTATAAATGTCACACTATAAATTAAAAAAATGGTGCATCTTTCACACTCTGTATTTTTAGAAGGGGAGAATCGCACGATAAAACAGCTGACATTTGTTTTGTTTATGAATGTGTATTTGTGTTAAGAAACAAAAAAAAAAAAATTTACAAAATGGAAAATATTACTACTTTTTTATGTGCTGAAAAAATTTTGGATGACTTGTTGGATTCATCTTCATCATCTGATGATGATGAAATATTTTTTATGATTATGGAAAGAAAGGCTTTGTAGAGAACGTAATTAATGAATACTCTAAAGTTGATGTACATACATAAGTATGCCAAATTTCATAGGACAATATCTCCTACTTCTTATATATGTAATGTATGTTTATATATAAAATTTTTATAGTTTAGGAAGAATTTGCGTATTAGTCGGGAAGGTGCCATTGGTCATTTTGAGAGATATTCATTGTCTTATTTCAAGCGATCTTATCAGGGAGTTATCTGCTTCTTCTTTTTTAACAAAAACATGAAAAAAATGTTACACTGTTGTAATTTTAAGTTCTATTCTGACCATTAAAAATGCGGCATCTTTAAAATGTGGGGTAAACATTATAAAAATGTACATAATAAAGGTGTAACATTTTATTTCAGAAAAGAAAAGACCATAAGTTTGAAACTACAATTTCAAATATGGTGTATGTTGCTTATTTATGAATATTAAAATACCAATAATTTACAATATGTAATTTACAATAAATTAAGTGAACTTAAGAATTTTTATTTGAACAATTTCTTTTTTATTTTTCGCTAGGTGTAGCATTGTTTAATCAATCATTTTTATTATTTATTCAAATACATATTTTTTGTATGTATAGAAAACAAATTACGATCTTTAGCTTGAATATAATTCAAATGTTGTTGAAATTAATTCGTTGTTCATTAACTTACGTAATACATACTGAATTTGAAAGCCAATTCTGAAAATATTTTATAAATTCATAAATTTATAATAAATAAATGACATAGTTCAACAACACACATACATACATACATAGGTATATCATGTCAAATTTACTTCGATAAAGAGGTTGTCAATTCTTAGTATTTCCCAGTAACAGAATCTCAAGTCAAAGAAAACAAAATGGACTTAAATTTAACTACAAAATTGGGATAAAATAGCGATATACGAAACAATTTTAGTAAAAATACAATTTTTAATGTCTTTCCGTGTTTATTAAAATTTCACAGTTTTGGGGGTTTTATACTAATACATAATTCTGTACCACCTAGTTTGCACATCTAAAATAAGATCATACGTTATGCAAAATTCATCGTTACATATTTTTTAAGACTAGCGGGTTTCAGTGGAATTTTTCGAAAATTGTTAGTTTTAATTTTTGATATTTCTTTAGTTGGGCTTTGAGTTCATTAAATTTAATTTTCATTAAATTATTTTTACTGAAGTAGGAATTGTTTTACAACTTGAAATTTTTATTTTTTTTTTTTATTTTTGATAATTTTTCTTGACTGGGATTGGTTGAATTTAGTTTTAATGAAATATTTATTACATTTACATACGTTCCAGTTTGTATAGAAAATACACGAAGCGTTATTTGCGACTAAAGTAAAACTTTATACACACTACCAAAAAAGTAAAAAAAAAGTAAAATTTTATACACACTACCAAGTATACAATATATTCTGAAGAATTGAATTTTCCGCAAAAATGTTTGTTCCACCGAAATGTTTGGTATTGAAAATGGGCAACATGGGTTCAGTTGGACCCGAGTTGTGGACTAAAGTTGCAGACAACCTCGAAATTTTTCAGATATTTTTTGCTATTTTCTTCAAAGATCATGCAGATAAAGCATGAAATTTTACTTAATTTTTAGTATAGAAGAAAAAGTCTTGTTGAAAATGGTATGAATCGGTCCACGATTTCTCATAACCTCCATGATACATAAATATCTATAGAAAAGCGGTATCCATACAAAATTCCGCAAAAATAAGTTTCATGCTATGACAAATCCAAAAATCATATGTTGTTTGCATCGGTCAATATTTTGACATAGCTCCATATAAATTTTTTTTTTTTTTTTGCTTTTAATTATTTATTGAATCTTCATATATGAAATAACAATAAGTATTCAAATCTTAATACTAAAAAGAAAATAATATGCCCAGCCAGTGCTAGACAAAAATTTGTATGATACTAAAAAAATTTCACATCAACTGATCCAGTCATCTGTTTTGCGCTTGAGTTAAAGCAAGGGTATCCCTCCTTCTCAACCGATTGTGGCCACTAAAATCCAATTCCGAAAATTACTTAAATGTAAAAAAGTCTCTTAAAATGAGCACTAGCAAGTTGAAGTTTTATACAAATAATCGGCCCCATATTTAACCAATATTCAACACAAATAGTTCACTCATATATAGAAATAGTCGTACGCAATTCTATGACGATGAATTTCCTAAACCCCAAGCCCTAGGGGCGACTTTGTCAACGCGTATAGTCATATTAAAGCTTTGTAATTTTGGATGATTTGGATGTTTTCAATAATTGAGATCTCCGATTTTAACATCATTAGAAACTTGAAAAAATCGACTGTAACCAAATCGTAGTTATGGTTTAATCCACTCCGCTATCAATAATTATGTAGAATATAAATAGTTTATATAGTTGCAAATGCATATTGTAGATACAAAAAGAAAAATCTCAAGCTTTTATTATTTTTCACAATAAAACATTTTGCAGAACCTCTGATGCTTTCATAGTTTTAAGAAATGTACTCTTTTAGCAAGAACATGCTGCTTTTTGATAAAATCTTGATATAACTTTGAAATAATATCATTGTAGCTTTGTTCTTCCACCTTACTATAGAATAATTTCTGTAGAAGTTCAAGTGATTCGCTTCCAACCCAACTAGGAACACAGGCTCGTTTTATTTCATAATTTTTTATACCATTTGCTAAGAAAATGTGGTTATAATTGTAATAAATACATCGACCAGTTATGCGTGGCTTTAGCAAAATATTTAAACGTTGCGACTGATGATTGAGGTTTATATGATTCTTCGTCAGCGGTACATTTCTAAACATAAACAAAAGATGTGATTACGGGTTTGACACAAGTAAATTAAAAAATAAATAACAAAAATATTGTTTTTATTTTTGGCTACGCCAACACGCGACAAGCATTCACACAACCAAGCAATGTAACTAGTAAATGGTTATGCCGGATATTAAAAATCGTGATATGAAAAAGCAGAGTTACATGAAACAATGCATCCTAATATTAAATGCATATGTACATACATACATAATATGTACAAGTATGTTCGAGAACATTTTGAATCGACTTCAGGTTTATTTTAAAACATTTTTTTTCTATTTTCTAAATTTAAATTTAAATGAAATTTTTTTTATTTTTTAAAGTTCAAATCGTTTGTACAGTTAAAGAATAAATAAATTATAACAAACAAATACATATCAATAAATATAATTAACTGCAATGGAAATCAGAAAATATACTATTAATAGGTTCTTGGTGCTGGAGGTAATGTTTCGACAGAATCATCTAGCACATTATCGATAACAGGCCTATATTTTATGGTGGTCTTTCCAGCGCCATCACACCAAATTAATAAATGTTTGCGCCAATGTTGATGCAAGGGTTTTCTCTTCTGGCCCTCAATATCTTTGCTATAATCGTATTCATCAAGACGAACTTTGAAATCTTCGCGAGAATGAGCACCTCTTGATTCCTTGCGATGTTCCATTGAAGTGACAGTTACTATGGCATTTGTTAGTAGGTTCTGTAGCTCAAGTGTTTCCATTAGATCCGTATTCCAAATCATACTCCTATCTACAACTTTAACGTTACAGAATTCCTTGTAGGTTTCTTGAATTAGTTTACAACCCTCTAACAAGAGTTTACCTTCGCGAAAAACAGCTGCATGCTTGGTCATGATTTTTTGCATTTTGGAGCGTATTGCGGCTGGTGGTATAGTGCCATTAATGTGGCGCAAGCTATCAAGCTTATCTATTGAATCTTCGCCAGTTGTTTGTTTCAGTGGAGGCAGTGGTTCGCCGGGTGTGTTATTCTCAGCAATAGCATCTGCACAAGCCTTGCCAAAGACCAGCAAATCCAACAGCGAATTAGCACCCAGTCTATTGGCTCCATGCACAGATGCACAAGAACATTCTCCACATGCATACAGACCAGGTATAACAATGTCATTACCAGTGTCATCAATACTTATCACTTGACCTTTAAAGTTGGTGGGAATGCCACCCATATTGTAATGCACAGTTGGTAATACTGGAACTGGTTCTTTAAGAACGTCCACATTGGCAAATATTTTAGCAGTAACAACTATTCCAGGAAGTCGTTTAATTATAACGTCTTCAGGTAAATGGTGTAGTTGCAAGTGAACATGATCTTTTTCGGGGCCACAGCCATTACCATTCAATACTTCGAGAGTCATAGCACGTGCTACAACATCGCGTGAAGCCAGATCTTTTGCCTTAGGAGCATAACGTTCCATAAAACGTTCTCCTTTAGAATTCAGAAAAAATCCACCTTCTCCACGAACGCCTTCTGTTATAAGACAACCGGCTCCGTATATACCAGTGGGATGAAACTGTACGAACTCCATATCCTGTAGTGGCAAACCCTTTCGAGCTATCATTGCCGTACCATCTCCAGTACAGGTATGACCATCTGTTGTTGAAAAGTATGTGCGACCACTGCCACCTGTAGCAAGAACTGTGTTTGGGGCACGGAACCGGTATATCAGACCATTTTCTAGATTCCAAGCAATAATGCCACAGCATTTGCAATTTTCGAATAGCAAATCTAAAACGAAACATTCTACAAAATACTGACAATCAAATGACAGCGATTGGCCATAAAGTGTATGAATTATGGCATGACCAGTTCGATCACTAACAGCGCATGCTCTGTGTGCCACACCGCCTTTACCGTATTCAAGTGTTTGGCCGCCGAAAGCTCGTTGATATATTTTACCATCAGTTGTTCGAGAGAATGGCATTCCCCAATTTTCTAACTCCATAACAGCCTGAGGTGCAGCTCTACACATGTAATGAATAGCATTTTGATCGCCCAGCCAATCGGATCCTTTAACAGTATCGTAAAAATGATATCGCCAGTCATCTTCTTCCATATTTCCTAAAGCAGCATTAATGCCACCTTGGGCTGCTACTGTATGCGAACGTGTGGGAAAGAGTTTAGTTACCACAGCTGTCTTAAAACCATTCTTCGCTAAGCCCAAAGCCGCTCGCAATCCTGCTCCTCCGGCACCAACAACAATTGCATCAAAGCTATAATCGACCATTGGATAGTCTTTCCACAATTCTTTCTTTTTGCCGCTTTCTTTGCCAGTGTCGCTGGGTTTTGATGTTAAAAGTCGACTTTGTAGTAGAACATCAAATATTGCATTGATTCCAGGAAGAAAACGCTTTCCACGTAACCATATTTGAGTAGTTGTTGTATTTTGGGAGAACAACATTTTATATTAAACACAAATTGTTTTTCAAAATTAAAACAAAATCTGAAAGAAATATGACAAATTAGTGACGTTTTTCTTTTAACACACAAAATAAATCATGATAGATAAAGTATTACGTAGTATTATAAAAAAGTGTTGCATGAAATACATTTTATGTTTCACACTCTTCAGTTTTAGCTGAACAGTTTTTATTTAATTCTCTTTTAAACTTGCCATTTCATTCACACACGTAAATTCAATTGTCGTACTTTTTAATGCAAATCAACATGCATGAAAGCAAAAAAGAAAAAGAAATTCTCTTTTCCCTTTTCATCCAAAAATAATTGCCTTGACGAGAACTTAGTGGACTTAGTGTCGTTAAAAATCGAACTTATGCAATCAATCAATTTTTTCAAAATCCCGTTGTTTTAGAGTCCATTATTCGATTAAAATTATCAACTAATCGAACTTTATGATATAAATTAATTGAAGTTAGCAAAAAAAAAAGTGCTGCATTTCAATTATACTGATGTTGTGCAGTTTTTACATCGTGCTACTTTTGTCCTGCCGTCATCTGACCAAATATATGAAATAATATTGAGATTCATGGGGAGTCATGTCTATGCAAATTTATTTTTTAAATTGTAAACTATTGGAATATTTCGGTTAACAAATGAATCCGCTCATCTGTTTTTTATTATTTTAAATCCCATTACACAAAATTGAAAATACTATCAAACTCTCTTCACGCTTCTTGAACGTTAAATGGTTTCTGCATTTGTTATTTTTTTTTTCAATGAAAAATTTAAGAAATGTCGTGGTAAAAAACGTTTTACTAAAGTTGAGTGCAATTGTATCATATAAATAGTGGCGCAAGAACAGGCAAATAAAAATGACTGTTTTGCTGCAAGACAGTCATAACTCAAAAAACATAGTTTAGGTAAAATGCCTGTGAATGTTTTATGTTACTCTCTTAATAAATTTTATTTAAGTCATATTTGAAATCGTATTTTAATTTGATTTAAAATTGTTACCCCCTGTTTCACGATGTCGAAAGATAACGTTCGCTTAGATAAGACTTAAGACACAAACTTGATTGTGGAATAAACAAACTTGATTGAGTAAAAAATAGATACGATAAAAAGTTTGTGTCTTAAGTTTTATCTAAGCGAACGTTATCTTTCGACATCGTGAAACAGGGGGTTAAAGTTTCCATATCCATAAAAACATCAGCTTCTTTTCTGACATAAACCAAATCCAACGGTCATAAAATAAATGTTTTGTAGTCTTCATGAATATTTTGAGTTATGACACTATTTCGCAAATTAGCGAATTGTAAACTTACGAACTAGAGAATGGTGCAAATAAATATGTAAGTTTAAAAAGACCTATTCACAATTTTATAAATAAGTAATTACATTATATTTTTATACCCTTCAGCTTCATGAGAATTTTTTTTTGCTGGTATCTCCTCTAAAAGCCCTATTTCATTTTGTTTTTTTTTTGAGCAAAATCACTAAAACCGAATTGTACCCCTTTTTATACCCTTCACCATCGTAAGAAGGGTATATATAAGTTTGTCATTCCGTGTGAAATTTCCACAATATAATTTTCCGACCCTATAAAGTATATATATTTTGGATCCTTATAGATAGCGGAGTCGATTAAGCCATGTCCGTCGGTCTGTCTGTTGAAATCAGTTTTTTGAAATCCCCAGCTATACTCGGGATCCAAATCTTCAATAATTCTGTTTTTGTTTATGTTTTTTGTGATTATGTAAGTTATCCATTTATGTTATTAATAGATAGAATTTAAATATTAAAAACAATAAACAAAAGACGAGGATCTATACAATGCTACCAGATATTATTTATAACTTAATTTTGAAAAAAAATTATTTTATTTAATGTATTTGTTATATTTGACCATAATAAACTTGTAAGTCTTTTTTCTATGAACGCAATAATGTTTAAAGATGTTAAAAGTGTTTAAGAAATACTTTCCGTAATTTATTATACCCATTACCACGACAAGTCATGACTGATATCTCCTAGTCTCTATGACCCTTCGTCTTACACATGAATCTGGCCAGACCTTTCTCAATTTGAAATTTTGTTATAATACAGTGCACTCGGCAAAACATCAATGCTCGTTTACGTCAACATCCCAAAACGTCAACCCTTTTTTTTACATTACCTACTCTAAAATTTTATGAAATAAATAGAGAGAAGGCTCTCTTCCAAGTGTTGGAAAGAAAAAAACGAAAAAAATAACAGATTTTTTTTAAATGCATATGATATAAAAATATGATCTCATTTAAAATGTATTCGTTTGGTTCTAGTTGACTTCTATGGTTCTAGTCAGGTTGAATGCCTTTTTTGTTTCCTTTTTGAAATTGTTTATGTTTGATTTTGGTTTATAATCAATAAAAACGTTTAAAAGCACATTATCGATATGTTTTTTATTTAAAAATTTTACATTTTTTGTTTTAATAAGTTGACGTTTTCCCGAGTGCACTGTATACATATTTAACACTTATTTAGAGACTTGAAATTTGAGATAAAATTTAGTTTGGTAATATTTAAAAAAGAAATCCCGGAAAGGATACAATTTGCTATGTGGAAGTATAATTTTAAGCATTTCTAGGTTTCATTCGGAAAAAAATTTTCGTTTTACTTTTTCTATAGAAACACAATACGGAATTAATTCCACTTCCGAACGGAATTATGCTCTGTGACATGGCTGTATATATATGGTTTTGTAAATGCTGTTTTTTATATATTTTTCTTTTCTTGGACGACCCCTACTTATGCAATGCATTGTGTTGAAACTAGGAAAATAGGTTATGGGAGGGAGTAAACATACCAACAAGTAACTCCATCTAGTTAATTTATAAGGTACAAGTTTTATTGAAACTGTCGTTACACTTTTCACCACCTCTGATTTGTGCCTGTGTTGATGATAAGGAAAGTTGTGGTTCCCCTTTTCACATATAAATATTTATTCATAATATGTGACCCGGCCTATGAAAAGGTGGCTTATGACTCCAAAAATATTTTTCCACTTTTTTTTTTTTTTTTGGTTTCGATAGTTTTTGAGACGTTCTTTCACGTGGTGAAAACTAGAAAGTCCTAACTTTTCATAGGCCGGGTCACATATATTATTTATAATTTATTATTTATTCTTATTATTAACATTTAATTAAAAAATTTGTTTTTTTTTAATTAAGTATGTACATGAAAAACTGAGTGGGTCTGGCTTAGACTCATGCGTTACGAATGTAACGTCTCATGGTTAAAACGTACTTAACGGAATATGGCTCAATGGTACATACGAGTAAATACCTATAAAATTACAATAACAATACAAAATTCAACAAAAATAAGTTTTATACTTTTAATACTATTTTCATTAACTTTTTGTGAATATGGACAAATGTTGAACCCATCGAATAATGGAAACCAAGTTTTAATGTTATAAATTGTTAAATTGCACACAATATTCTTATGATAAACAGACAAATATGTACATACATAAATAATGATAAGAATTGCTAATTACTTTAATTATAAATGGTTAAAAATAGATAAAATTTTAAAACTTTTGAAATTAATTATGTTGTGCGTAAACTTGTCCCTCACTAGTAACATTTGCGCTAAAACCGAATAAGAAACACTGAATAAGGACATCCTCTTCTATTCTAGTCTTAACATCAGTGTTGTTGTTGTAATTCTCATTTTATTTAGGAGGAGGGTATTTAAACTTCGGCACAGCCGAACATGTACATAGGTAGCACTCTAGCATGTTTTTTATGCGTTTTGCAATTCTTTTTAGTTGTTACCATAACACTTTCTTATTAGTTTCTTATATTCAAATGATAAGCAAATCAATTTCCTAAAATTTTCTGCTTATTTTTTTTAAAGGTTTCTTTTTTTTTAAAGGTTTCTTTTCAGTTTACATTGCAATTTCTTTGATTGTAAACTTTCATCAGTACGGTATTTCTTTGTTCTTTTTTAATAGTTAAAAAAAGTTTATATACTCGTAAATGTACATGCTTAAAATGCTTTATCTTTAAATAACCTTAAGGAAGTTTTAGTTTGCATTAGTTGGTAAAAAGATATGTATATTGAAGTTTTGCTTTGTCTTTTTGTCTGCTAGATATTTTCTTGTTTTTATTCAAAAGTGAGAAAGAATCAATCTTTGAAATTCGAATTTTTGTTATAAATTTATTTTGTATTCAGTATTGATGGATTTTAAACAGAAAATTAATCTAGTATTTTTTAGGTAAAATATTTATTACATATATTTGTGAGTATTTGATTATATAAATGAGTAGTATGTTTATGCCGGTTCGGTGACACTTTTTCCATACAAATTTGGGAGCATGCCTGGATGGGAGTATGTGATTGTTAAATGAAATAGTTAGTGTAAAATGTGTTTGTGTTTTGTGAGTGTGGTATTGTGTTGATGTTTCCATCCCTGGATATTAGTATAAGTATGTGTTTGTTTTGTTTTAATTGTTTGTTTTGTTTATTGGATAATTGATTCTTAATAAAAAAGACGTGAGTGTTTGTTTTGCTTGGTTTTTTATTTGCTTAAGTTGCAGTTTTATGTTTTTTTAATTCGAGATTTTGTTCATTTATGTTTAAATGAAGAAAAAATGAAGGGAATCCAGTTGGATAGTAATAGTTTATAGTTGGATAATGAGAAATGTGAAGAGAGTGAGAGAGGATTGTGTGGGAGAGTAAAAGCAGGTAGTTTTAAGGGTTGATAAAGCAGGTAATATTTAAAATTAGTTTTCATTGTTTTGATTGAAAATTGAGTACCTGTGTTTTTTGCAAGACGATGAGGGATGAAATTGTATGTTTTCCTAAATTATGATTGGCTGACTGTAATAGTTTGATCACATGTATCGGTTTTGTGTATAATTTTCTAATTTTTATTTTTACTATCTGGTTTGTTAAATTTTCTGGATGGGATTTCCCAATTGGAATTCCTTTTTTTTTTTTATTTTCATGAATGGGATTTCTAATAGAATTTATTTGTATTTCATGTATTTTGTTGGTTGAATACCTATTTCTAACTAATTTTGAATTTTCATTCTCTACTTTTAATATTTTTATTTTGTACGAGAGTAAAGAGTAAATTTAGAGTAAGTATATTATATAAAAACTTCAATTTTAAATATATTTTATTTATTTATTTATTTATTTATATATCTTATAAAAAATGTATAATAATTTTCTATTAAACGAAATACAGTATTTTTTTGTAAATTAAACTGAATACATTCACATGTATTTGGTATAAACTCGCATATTTTACAAATCCTTGGGCAATTGATGAAATGCTTCCCCTGAATAGAATCAAACATTTTGATATTTTCATACTCGTCCAGCATGCGTTGAAAATGGTTTACTATTTGTAAATGTTCATCAAAAATACAACCATCAAAGTCATATAGAAACTTCTCAATTATACCTCTGTACGACATTTTCTTTAAAAATATGTTTCTTCGTTTAATTCTGTCTCCTCTTCCCATCTTTAACTGTCATTAATTAATTCCATACAAGTGTTTAAATCCAGAAATCATGAATGTGCAAGCATTTATTTTATATTAAAAAAATTAGAGGAGGTGAATGTGAGATCAGTAACAATACATATGTAACAAGATTGATCATGCACAATATCAAAAGCAGGTAGTTTTAAGGGTTGATAAAGCAGGTAATATTTAAAATAAGTTTTCATTAATTAATTCCATACAAGTGTTTAAATCCAGAAATCATGAATGTGCAAGCATTTATTTTATATTAAAAAAATTAGAGGAGGTGAATGTGAGATCAGTAACAATACATATGTAACAAGATTGGTCATACACAATATCAAAAGCAGGTAGTTTTAAGGGTTGATAAAGCAGGTAATATTTCTGTACTTACTTTGTGCATAATACATTTATCTAAGACATGAATAAGCATGCTTTTAAACTAACTATTAATTCTAATTATAAATTCAAAGGGCATAGAGATTGAATGAATGGATTATGCACACGTGCAAGTTAGTTTGTTGTAGATGGCATACAAAAGGTGCAAACTCCTATAGTGTCAAGTGCTATAAACCAGAGGATTGTGTGGGTGAAAAAGACCGCTGTGAAAAACAACAAACTCGAAAATAAAAGAAAGGTCAACCTGTTGAGTTAGAAAAGGAAAAGAACCTCTCTGAAAAAAATAACAAATTCATTTGTGATTTTACTTACCTAATTTATCTTTTTAAAAGTCAATAAATAAGAAGAATAAAATTTTTTATTTTTTATTTATTTTATTTTACAATTATTTGAGTTTGTGTTTGTTTCTATTTAAAAGTAATTAAAGTAAATATAAGTTTTATTTTATTTTATTAAATATTTTGGCGAAAGTTATAATACGATTGAATTAATTTTAATACAATATCCTTCCGGAAATGAAATACGGAACATCTGCAGGTGTCTGGACAAAAAAAATTAAATCAACTTTAAATTCATCATATCCATCTTTATCTTCACAACAATTAATAACAACAACACCAACAACATATAATGGCATATTATAAAAATCACATTTATAAAGAATATGACAGCTTTGGAGACTTACAACCACCGCTTGAAATCGTCAACTATTTAAAATTACTCATTGAATATAATTATGAACGAAAACAACAATTCAATACATTTAATTGTGGTCACTTGTGTTTAAAGTTTTTGTATAATAAATATAATTTAAAATGAAATAAAAAGAAAAAATTGTTTAGTTTATATATAAGTATATATTTTTATTAATTCGTATTATTTTTTTTTTACATTATATTCTTATAAACTACTTATTATATATTTACATTTAGGAAAATTTCATCATCATCATCATTCATAATTTCATTATATAAATTTGATTGAGACTTTATTTTATAATGTCCCCATGCATATGTATTGATATCATTTTCTCTTATATATCTCTTATCATCTAAATAACTTAATGTTAGTTTACTTATATTTTGAGTATAAATTTGATGTACCTTAGATCTAAATATGTATATACATTGAATCATAATATAATTTTTTTTCTAATAAACATTTTCTAAAGTCACTTATACTTAATTTATTAGTTACACATTGTTTAACTCCTTTAATTTTTTTGATTTCTTTATCAATTTGATCAATTTTAACGGAATACATTTTAGCTCTTAAACCAATGAATTCCTTAATAATTTTACCATTACACTCATCCTTCATCATCCCTAAAACTTTTTTATTCAGAAGTGGTATATTGAATACATTATCTCTCGGATATGCAGATGTATCAAAATGTGTACTAATATCGTTTTTTATATCATCATATAGATCATTTGTTTTAATATCATAAATAAAAGAATCAGTATCCATATAATTGAGTCTAATGTTTTCTCGATATTTAGGTTTTATGTAATCATAATGAAAACTATACATTTTCCATTTTGATATTTCTAAAACTGAAAATCCTATATAAATAGGTTTATTATATTCAGTTTTAACTCTAGTCATTTGAATAGCATGCATATTTTCATGAATTTTTAGTGAACTATGAAAATTTGGTTTAGCAATCAAAGCTCGAGCTCCTAAACGTTTACCTCTATTCTCCCATTGACATACTATTTTAATGTCTTTCCTCTTGTCAACATTTTCCATAGTTTTCCCGTATACAGAATTATTCAACAATTTAAAAAAATTTTGTTCAAATGAATTTTTAGCTAGTGTTCTGTGATGGTTATTTAAATCAATATATTTTTGAAGCCAATTTGATTGATCGAATTGAAGAATTCTATGTATTTTCTTTAAAATTAATCCATGTTGAATACATTGCTGTAGATTGCGATAATGTATTATGTAATTATTTTTTTTATTTAAATCAGTTATACGTTTTTTCTGTGTCATAGTTTCAATTTTCTTATTTTCTGCACAAAAAGGAAAATCATTATGATAATCATGTAATGTATATGGATATTCTAAATCCACTTCTAATATATAACCTAGTGGAGAATCTTCCTTTATATTGTTAACAATGAATTGTTCACAATTTTCAATCCATTTAAAATTTTTATAGGGGAGGTATTGTGACATTGCATAACCATATAAGTTATTTACATCTAAATATATTAAGTAATTTGATTCCTTGTTAGAATCATAATCACTAATATATTTATTATTAGCTACCGAATGACGATTAGAGCATTGAACAATACCTCCCCGAATACCTCGAAGAACAAAATTATATATGTTAATGTCAGTCAACAACTCTAATTCTATTTCAGTTGTTTTCAACATTGCGTCCCAAGACAGACCGGGAGCTGTATAATACTGACAGGGATCTAAATTGTAAATATTTTTACAAACTTTTCTAAAATTTTCAAAGATATCACAAAGTAAAAGAACATCAACTTTTAGATATAAAAGTAAATAGTCCTTTAACGTTATACATTTAAAAGTGGTCCATACTTTTTGAGCATGTTCATAATCATCTACACTACATGATACATTAACAAGTTTATTAAAAAAGTTAACACGAGGTGGTAATTGTGTTTCTTCAAGACGACTCGCTGAATCTAAATAGTCATATGGAAAAACACCTTTACGTCTCATTAAATTAAATTCTTCATCATTTGGATAAGATGATCGTACTACCGTTAAATCACTATCGGATAAAAAACTTGCTAATTTTTCTAAACTCGATGGCATAAATCGAAATGAATCGAGAAAACGTAATTCAATAGTATGTTTTTCATTTACTAAAATTTTCTTAGATATTGATATATATAATTCTTTATTTAAAGGAATTATGTTTATATCACCTTCAATAGAGGAAAGTTCTTTTACAAACAAATGACAATCATATGCTGAAAAATTATGAAAAAATATAGGAATGAAGTTTGCAAGTTGATATTCTAAATTACAATTGTTGTGAGCAGGACCTCTATATTCGCCTGTTAAATGACAATGATCAGCCACTCGATTGTTAAAATCTAATAATTTCTTGCAAATATGACATGTTGGTTCTTCATTTTGTATCTTTTTTTGATGTGGTGTTAAGGAATTCATTGGTTTAACTATACTTAAATAATTATTATAAATATCTAAACTATCATCTACTAAACGTTTAAAGAAATGTTTTGCAGCATCATTACCGTTATATATTCTAAATGTATCTAAACTAGAGTTAAATGAACATTTAATATAATAACTATATGCAAAAGGAATATGTTTCTGTACGGAGTGGACATTTGAAGAATTTTGTTCAAATGGAATCGTTTAATATATGTGCTTGTAAATCATATTATAATCAATATATATTAACAATAAAGCTTTATAATTTATATAAACGTATTTTTAATTTTTCTCTAGAAAGAAGTAAAAAAAAACAATATAATTTAATTTTATTATTAAGATTTATTATATTTTATTTCTCGTGTATATAATAATAATAATATTGTTTATTTTATCTCAAATATAAACTTATAATAAAATCCATTTAAAACTTTTTTAACATAAAATGTTCCAGTAGACAACTGATCCATGATTTCATCAGGAAGAAAACTATATTTCTCAGGAAGAAAAATTACATGTTCCTCTAACTCCAACATGGTTTTAACGCCAAATGTAGTGATTTTTCTTTTACATTTTAGTATTTTCAATGGCTCATTTGCCGGAACTTCTTTTAGGGGTAATATACTCTTCTGAAATTTTTTATCTCCAATCATATTAAGATAATTGATTACATTCATTTTAATTTTATTTTTTAATTATGAACTTGATTTAACAAACTTTAAGATTCAACTAATGCTTTTTCTCTATCGATTTAACTATTTATACTGAAAATTGAGGAAGAGATGATAAAGTACAAACTAGAGAGGGCTATTAATAAAAACCGCAAAAAAATAATTTTTTCTAAAGTACAGTTTAAACAAAAATTTATAATGTATTATTAAGATAGGAAGAGTTATAAAAGAAAATAAAACCACTCAATGTATTAGGAAGTGTCATAAAAGAAAATAAAACCACTCAATATATTAAGAAGTAAGATAAAAGAAAATAAAAACCACTCAATATATTAGGAAGTGACATAAAAGAAAATAAAACCACTCAATATATGAGGAAGTGTCATAAAAGAAAATAAAACAACTCAATGTGAGTAAATTAAAAATATATATTTTACTATAAATAGTACATGTTTGATTTAATAGACTCATTCTTGTTAAAGAAATCTTTCTGTCAACATAAAATCGGTTGAAAAAATGGCTAGCGGATTTGTTTGTGAATATTGTGAAAAAGTATTTACTCACAATAGAAATTTAAGAAGACATATTAGATTATACCATGATGGACCTTCCTCATCGTTTAAATGTTTAAAATGTAATAAACATTTTTCGAATCGTCTAGAATGGCATCGACACTCGCACTCCAATACAGAAAATGATGTTAATGGTGAAATCAAAGTTTATTGCGACGATTGTAAAGAATATATTGAAAAAAAAAATTGGTGTTATCATAAAAGAACCAATAAACATAAACTGAACAGTGCTGAAAAAATAAATAGTGTTGACGATGATGTAAAATGTATAAATTCATCATTCAATAACAGAATTATAACATATTTGATTGAAAATAAAAATAAAAGTAATTTAATACCAGAAAACTTTTTAACGGAAATCAGAGAGAAATTAGTTAAATTATTAAATGACGTCATACAAACACATGAAAACATAAAATTTAATATAGAGCTGTTTTGTGAATATGTGTTGATAAAAGAAGATGAAGATTCATGTAAGATTGATGAAAAGTCTCATCAGACTAAAATGAGAATTCTAAACATGCATTCAACGCGAGAAGAAATTATTGATATCTACAATGAGCAATGTAATAGCATAATTAAAAAGATGAGCGAATTTCAAGAGCGTGATAGTGGCTGGACTTTAATTGAGATATTACGTTTAGAGATGAACATTAATCAATATAATTGTATAAAAGGTTCTGCATACATTCCCTTACCATCTGCAATACAGAGAAAATTTGCATGTGTTAACGTACAAAATGATGATGAGTATTGTTTCAAGTGGGCTATAATATCAGCATTATATCCAGTTGCAGCTCATCTAAACATTAATAGATGTACTTCATATAATGTTGGAAATATTAAAGATGAAATTATAACGTTGAATAATAACATTGTTATAAATTTTAAAAAATTAAACTTCCCGCTTCCAGTTAATGAGATAAAAATATTTGAAGCTAATAATAATGAAATAAGTGTTAATGTATTTGGATTAGATGATGGCAATAATATAGTCGGTCCATATTACTTTTCTCAACAGGAAAAATCTAAGCACATTAACTTGTTGATGTTGGAAGATGGTAAAAGATTTCATTATATATGGATTAAAAATATATCAAGATTAATTAGTAGTCAATTAACAAAACACAGTCATAAGATATATGCGTGTAACACATGTTTAATACACTTCCATAATGAATCATCTTTGGAAAATCATAAGAGCGAATGCAATAAGATTGTAACTAGAATGCCTGCTATAGAAAAAAATAAGCTGAGTTATAAAAATTATAAAAAACAAATGGACGTACCATTTGTAGTATATGCTTTTGAATGTATTCTGGAGCCAGTGAGTATACAAAATTCTTCAAATGTCCACTCCGTACAGAAACATATTCCTTTTGCATATAGTTATTATATTAAATGTTCATTTAACTCTAGTTTAGATACATTTAGAATATATAACGGTAATGATGCTGCAAAACATTTCTTTAAACGTTTAGTAGATGATAGTTTAGATATTTATAATAATTATTTAAGTATAGTTAAACCAATGAATTCCTTAACACCACATCAAAAAAAGATACAAAATGAAGAACCAACATGTCATATTTGCAAGAAATTATTAGATTTTAACAATCGAGTGGCTGATCATTGTCATTTAACAGGCGAATATAGAGGTCCTGCTCACAACAATTGTAATTTAGAATATCAACTTGCAAACTTCATTCCTATATTTTTTCATAATTTTTCAGCATATGATTGTCATTTGTTTGTAAAAGAACTTTCCTCTATTGAAGGTGATATAAACATAATTCCTTTAAATAAAGAATTATATATATCAATATCTAAGAAAATTTTAGTAAATGAAAAACATACTATTGAATTACGTTTTCTCGATTCATTTCGATTTATGCCATCGAGTTTAGAAAAATTAGCAAGTTTTTTATCCGATAGTGATTTAACGGTAGTACGATCATCTTATCCAAATGATGAAGAATTTAATTTAATGAGACGTAAAGGTGTTTTTCCATATGACTATTTAGATTCAGCGAGTCGTCTTGAAGAAACACAATTACCACCTCGTGTTAACTTTTTTAATAAACTTGTTAATGTATCATGTAGTGTAGATGATTATGAACATGCTCAAAAAGTATGGACCACTTTTAAATGTATAACGTTAAAGGACTATTTACTTTTATATCTAAAAGTTGATGTTCTTTTACTTTGTGATATCTTTGAAAATTTTAGAAAAGTTTGTAAAAATATTTACAATTTAGATCCCTGTCAGTATTATACAGCTCCCGGTCTGTCTTGGGACGCAATGTTGAAAACAACTGAAATAGAATTAGAGTTGTTGACTGACATTAACATATATAATTTTGTTCTTCGAGGTATTCGGGGAGGTATTGTTCAATGCTCTAATCGTCATTCGGTAGCTAATAATAAATATATTAGTGATTATGATTCTAACAAGGAATCAAATTACTTAATATATTTAGATGTAAATAACTTATATGGTTATGCAATGTCACAATACCTCCCCTATAAAAATTTTAAATGGATTGAAAATTGTGAACAATTCATTGTTAACAATATAAAGGAAGATTCTCCACTAGGTTATATATTAGAAGTGGATTTAGAATATCCATATACATTACATGATTATCATAATGATTTTCCTTTTTGTGCAGAAAATAAGAAAATTGAAACTATGACACAGAAAAAACGTATAACTGATTTAAATAAAAAAAATAATTACATAATACATTATCGCAATCTACAGCAATGTATTCAACATGGATTAATTTTAAAGAAAATACATAGAATTCTTCAATTCGATCAATCAAATTGGCTTCAAAAATATATTGATTTAAATAACCATCACAGAACACTAGCTAAAAATTCATTTGAACAAAATTTTTTTAAATTGTTGAATAATTCTGTATACGGGAAAACTATGGAAAATGTTGACAAGAGGAAAGACATTAAAATAGTATGTCAATGGGAGAATAGAGGTAAACGTTTAGGAGCTCGAGCTTTGATTGCTAAACCAAATTTTCATAGTTCACTAAAAATTCATGAAAATATGCATGCTATTCAAATGACTAGAGTTAAAACTGAATATAATAAACCTATTTATATAGGATTTTCAGTTTTAGAAATATCAAAATGGAAAATGTATAGTTTTCATTATGATTACATAAAACCTAAATATCGAGAAAACATTAGACTCAATTATATGGATACTGATTCTTTTATTTATGATATTAAAACAAATGATCTATATGATGATATAAAAAACGATATTAGTACACATTTTGATACATCTGCATATCCGAGAGATAATGTATTCAATATACCACTTCTGAATAAAAAAGTTTTAGGGATGATGAAGGATGAGTGTAATGGTAAAATTATTAAGGAATTCATTGGTTTAAGAGCTAAAATGTATTCCGTTAAAATTGATCAAATTGATAAAGAAATCAAAAAAATTAAAGGAGTTAAACAATGTGTAACTAATAAATTAAGTATAAGTGACTTTAGAAAATGTTTATTAGAAAAAAAATTATATTATGATTCAATGTATATACATATTTAGATCTAAGGTACATCAAATTTATACTCAAAATATAAGTAAACTAACATTAAGTTATTTAGATGATAAGAGATATATAAGAGAAAATGATATCAATACATATGCATGGGGACATTATAAAATAAAGTCTCAATCAAATTTATATAATGAAATTATGAATGATGATGATGATGAAATTTTCCTAAATGTAAATATATAATAAGTAGTTTATAAGAATATAATGTAAAAAAAAAATAATACGAATTAATAAAAATATATACTTATATATAAACTAAACAATTTTTTCTTTTTATTTCATTTTAAATTATATTTATTATACAAAAACTTTAAACACAAGTGACCACAATTAAATGTATTGAATTGTTGTTTTCGTTCATAATTATATTCAATGAGTAATTTTAAATAGTTGACGATTTCAAGCGGTGGTTGTAAGTCTCCAAAGCTGTCATATTCTTTATAAATGTGATTTTTATAATATGCCATTATATGTTGTTGGTGTTGTTGTTATTAATTGTTGTGAAGATAAAGATGGATATGATGAATTTAAAGTTGATTTAATTTTTTTTGTCCAGACACCTGCAGATGTTCCGTATTTCATTTCCGGAAGGATATTGTATTAAAATTAATTCAATCGTATTCTAACTTTCGCCAAAATATTTAATAAAATAAAATAAAACTTATATTTACTTTAATTACTTTTAAATAGAAACAAACACAAACTCAAATAATTGTAAAATAAAATAAATAAAAAATAAAAAAATTTTATTCTTCTTATTTATTGACTTTTAAAAAGATAAATTAGGTAAGTAAAATCACAAATGAATTTGTTATTTTTTTCAGAGAGGTTCTTTTCCTTTTCTAACTCAACAGGTTGACCTTTCTTTTATTTTCGAGTTTGTTGTTTTTCACAGCGGTCTTTTTCACCCACACAATCCTCTGGTTTATAGCACTTGACACTATAGGAGTTTGCACCTTTTGTATGCCATCTACAACAAACTAACTTGCACGTGTGCATAATCCATTCATTCAATCTCTATGCCCTTTGAATTTATAATTAGAATTAATAGTTAGTTTAAAAGCATGCTTATTCATGTCTTAGATAAATGTATTATGCACAAAGTAAGTACAGAAATATTACCTGCTTTATCAACCCTTAAAACTACCTGCTTTTGATATTGTGTATGACCAATCTTGTTACATATGTATTGTTACTGATCTCACATTCACCTCCTCTAATTTTTTTAATATAAAATAAATGCTTGCACATTCATGATTTCTGGATTTAAACACTTGTATGGAATTAATTAATGAAAACTTATTTTAAATATTACCTGCTTTATCAACCCTTAAAACTACCTGCTTTTGATATTGTGCATGATCAATCTTGTTACATATGTATTGTTACTGATCTCACATTCACCTCCTCTAATTTTTTTAATATAAAATAAATGCTTGCACATTCATGATTTCTGGATTTAAACACTTGTATGGAATTAATTAATGACAGTTAAAGATGGGAAGAGGAGACAGAATTAAACGAAGAAACATATTTTTAAAGAAAATGTCGTACAGAGGTATAATTGAGAAGTTTCTATATGACTTTGATGGTTGTATTTTTGATGAACATTTACAAATAGTAAACCATTTTCAACGCATGCTGGACGAGTATGAAAATATCAAAATGTTTGATTCTATTCAGGGGAAGCATTTCATCAATTGCCCAAGGATTTGTAAAATATGCGAGTTTATACCAAATACATGTGAATGTATTCAGTTTAATTTACAAAAAAATACTGTATTTCGTTTAATAGAAAATTATTATACATTTTTTATAAGATATATAAATAAATAAATAAATAAATAAAATATATTTAAAATTGAAGTTTTTATATAATATACTTACTCTAAATTTACTCTTTACTCTCGTACAAAATAAAAATATTAAAAGTAGAGAATGAAAATTCAAAATTAGTTAGAAATAGGTATTCAACCAACAAAATACATGAAATACAAATAAATTCTATTAGAAATCCCATTCATGAAAATAAAAAAAAAAAGGAATTCCAATTGGGAAATCCCATCCAGAAAATTTAACAAACCAGATAGTAAAAATAAAAATTAGAAAATTATACACAAAACCGATACATGTGATCAAACTATTACAGTCAGCCAATCATAATTTAGGAAAACATACAATTTCATCCCTCATCGTCTTGCAAAAAACACAGGTACTCAATTTTCAATCAAAACAATGAAAACTAATTTTAAATATTACCTGCTTTATCAACCCTTAAAACTACCTGCTTTTACTCTCCCACACAATCCTCTCTCACTCTCTTCACATTTCTCATTATCCAACTATAAACTATTACTATCCAACTGGATTCCCTTCATTTTTTCTTCATTTAAACATAAATGAACAAAATCTCGAATTAAAAAAACATAAAACTGCAACTTAAGCAAATAAAAAAACCAAGCAAAACAAACACTCACGTCTTTTTTATTAAGAATCAATTATCCAATAAACAAAACAAACAATTAAAACAAAACAAACACATACTTATACTAATATCCAGGGATGGAAACATCAACACAATACCACACTCACAAAACACAAACACATTTTACACTAACTATTTCATTTAACAATCACATACTCCCATCCAGGCATGCTCCCAAATTTGTATGGAAAAAGTGTCACCGAACCGGCATAAACATACTACTTAAATGTATCTCTTTTGGTGAACAAATGCAGGTTAATAATCTCTCATATCTATAAAAACGCATTCACGTTTGTAGTGTCTGATTTAAAAGATAACAAGTATTGATACGGGAATTACTCGTTTATTATATTCATTCAGTTTGAAAACCATCGAAATATTGCTCGTAAAACTAAAAAGTATACATATATATTCTGTATCCTTATAAGATTCCTAGACGATCCAGCCATACAGCTTCTAAAAAAAACTTAAAGTAAAAAAAGTTTCCCAAACATTCTTTGTTCCGCCGAAATGTTTGGTATTGAAAATGGTCAACATCGGTCTAGTAGGATCCGAGTTATATACCAAAGTTTCAGACAACCTCGATATTGTTCTGATAATTTTTACTATTTTCTTGAAATGTAATGCAGATAATATAGTGAAATTTTGCACACTTTATTTTTATTATAGAGGACAAGTCCTGTTGAAAATGGTAGGAATCGGTCCACGATTTCTCATAACCTCCATACAAATGTCTTTTCGTAATACGGCTCTACGGTACATAAATGCGTATAGAAAAGCATTATTTATAACAAATTGAGCAAAAATAAGTTTTATACGAAAAAAAATCTAATTCTCTAATTCTGAAAAAAACTTGACAAAATAAAAATTCAGAATTTTACTTCATTAAAGAAACCAATAAAATAAATTCGTATAGATCGTTGGCATATTTTTTCATATCGAACGAATGCTTCCTTTCAGATTCTATTTGAATCATATTTCTGATTTGGTTTTCACCAACTCCAATTATATACCATCGCTCTCTTGACTAAGTAACCGTTAATATCGTATAAATATCAACCGATTTCAATCGATTTCGTGTGACTAACTTTTTCAACACATGAAGCATCGAAGCAAATTTTAGAATGAATATTTTTTGAATATTATATAACGTGTCTAAGGCATAAGTTTGTTTTAATATTGAGGAAAAATATTTTAAACTGCAAGCCGACTCTTAAATGAACTCATGAACTGGCCCCAATAAGCCTTTTTACTAAAACTAAATTTCAAGGCAAATGTAATTTAAGCCTTGAATTCAGAATCAAGCAATTGAACTTAACTTTATATCACCTGTTAACAGGAAATATAAATGTTTTTTAAAACATTTTTAATTTTTGAAATATTTTATAATCTTTAAATTTAATCATATTTGAATTAAAGTAAAAATCCAGGATGTAACAATACTTTCAAGTGCAAGAGTTTTTTAATTCTTACAATGAAATATTTTAACTTCACTTTAAAGTAGATAAGTAGCTGCTTTAAATTATTTGATGTTATTATCGCTTTACAAGACTTACTTACTTATTTAACTGGCCTTTTATTACAACCCTTGTGGGCCATTGGCCGAACTTAAAATAGTTTTCCAGACGCTTTGGTCTTCTGCGCTTCTTCTCCAATTTCTAACATTAAGTTTGGAAATGCCTTCCTGGACTTGATCCTTCCAACGAAGTTTCGGTCGTCCCCTTTTTCGCCTGCCTACAGGATCATATTCGAACACATATTTTGCTGGAGCATCTTCATTCATTCGCATCTTCACATTCGTCTTTGTATTTTGACAGGTTTTACTATATCAATGTCGGCGTACAGTTCATACAGCTCTCGGTTCGTACGATATCGATATTCTCCACTTACGCAGATTGGTCCATATATCTTGCGAATAATATTTCTCTCGAACACACCAAGCGCCGCCACATCTTGTTGAGTAAGCACCCATGCGTCATGTAGAGAGCTTTACAAGACGTTGAAGTTATTTTTGATGATACATTAAGGAATTAGACTTAGCATTGGTTTTAGACTTTCAAAAGTAATTCTATACTTTTTCTCAACTAATTTCCGAATCTTGTTTCAAACGATGTCATTTTGAGTATAAACACAAAGAACACTTGCAGAAGTAAATATTTTACAAACCATTGGTATTACATAGCGCCAAATTAAGGCTACTACTGACTATCCTATTTAGTCGTACGATATGTCAAAAAAATCGTGTGTGTTCATAAAGTATGATAGTGTGGCCTAAATGACAAATTTTTTGAGTCAGACAGACTTGCAAAAGTTTTTAAAAATTTTCATAAAATGATAGTTCGGCATAATTTATTTAAAGCACAAATTATAATTTAAAGAACAGACGTTTAACATTTTTTAATTGTTTGCATAGTTTATACAATTTATTATATTCACATATAACAACAAAATAATTGAACACAAATATTAATTTAAATGGCGGAAAACTGCGTTTGTTTACATTAGCAAAAACATATGTTTTTGCATCTTTTTTGTGTAATAGTGTGGCACCTATGACAGACTTTGTTGCGATTTTTTTTAAGTGTGATAGAAATCGGTCAGATTTTCCAGTGAATAAAGGAAAATAGGATAGTATATCACGATCTTTAGCGATATGAATACATTTTAAATTTAGTAAAATTTAGCTTGAGAAATTTTATTTTACGCATAGTGGGGGAATTATATAAAACGGAGTGTCCGATTGCAATACAATTTCACATAGCTGATCCAAATATTTCCGATTTTTCATATTATTTTTTGTAGATTAACTATTCTTATACAAATCTAGTAAAAAAAAGAATTATTAATTACAAAGTCAATGTGTGTAACTGCAGTTAATGTTAAAAATGTGATTTTTTGCCATAAAAAGTACTGCTATAAATTTTGTCTTATTTATTTCCAATAAAATTTATAACGTTTTTCTATTTTTTTGGAAAGCTTACTTTATAGTTTAAAGCAAATATTTTATATGAAAAACAATAAAAAACTTTGGTGCCAAGGTGACCAGGGGCCAAATTACCGCATTCGTGATCGAATGAGGTCAAAACATAAACTCTACAACACTTCCTTTCCAAGCATTGAAATTTTGTTGCAATCCAACTTAAAGTTTAGAAATTACACTGTGGGTCGTATGGCAATCCTTGCTTTATGACACGCCACTTTATTTAGTAAAGCAGTATGGAAGTATAGACAAGTTTACCCTGAATAATACCCTACACACATTCATCAGAAAATTATAATAATTCTAAATAAAATAGCTTTAGTTTTAATTCAATACTTTAATAGAAAACACTGACTTGTGCACATTAAAGTTATGTATTTATGTGATTAAACTATTTATGAATATTCATTTGTTATATAATTTATAAAAGATTTCTGATATATTTTAGAGATCAGTTAGTACTGTATTGAAATTGCGGTGTAATAGTTTGAATTCACTATCAATACTTACGCCAGTAAGCCATGTGTCTGCCTTAGAGTGACTTCCCGGATTATATGGCCAATTACAGACTGATATTCAAAAAAAAAAAAGTACTGATTTTTTTAAAAAACTTACTTAGTTCTGATTTTATTTAGCAACAGATTTAAGAGATCATTTTCCAAATAAGGCCTATATTATAAAATCAAGTTAAAAAGGAAAGGTATGAGAGCTATGGAAATTTCTGGACCGATCATCATACAATTTTAGAACATTATTTTGTTTGCAAGAAACTTAATTGATACAAATTTCATTTACATACTAACTTATTGTCATATTTACACGAAAACTAACCAGTTTGTGTTAGATTTCTTTAAGACCTTAATTATATTTAGATATAGAAAATTAATGAACCAATTTTAATAAAATTTATATAGAATTTCACTGTTATCTCTCTATATTCATCACTTTCAAAAGAAAACACAACAATATTAACTTCACGTTATAATATTTACATTTATTTAAAACAACTTAACTTGATGAAAGCAAAAACAAAGAATAACTTAAAAGTTTATTGAACAAGAATATGGAATCACATTCAAAAAAGGGCCATTCTGTCCGTTTGTAACGTCCTATTCTATGCATACCAGTCACTCAATCCCATTTTGACCACAGTCTCCTTTCTACATTTTCGTTTGGAGAAATAGAAAAAGTTTTTCACAAATTGTTAAATTTTTAAATTGGTATTGGCACAATATTTTTGGACGTTACAAACACCAGCACAACCCAATATATCCTCTTCAATAAATACAATAAAAAGTATGCCTGACATGACGCTTATGTAGTCAAATTAGCCCTTTACATATGTTTAATATCGATCTCGGATCCGCTGGTCATCCAAATTTAAAATGCAAAAATATAAGTATGTACGAGTAGTGTGTTTTTAGTTTTCGCTCTATTTGTATTTTTTAAAACTTAAATTTTATTAGAAAAATTATCAATTTTATCTATTAATCTATTATTTTAACAGTCGAAATCAATACTAAAGCTATGTATAGACGATCATCAGATATTACAACGTTGTCAGATCTATCAATGTGCTAGCAATGTATTAACATTGAAAAATTGTTAGCAAAAGGTAAATTGTCAGTTTAGACGACTGTAAGGAAACTAACAATTTCATTGGCACACAATTGTCACACAATGAATTTATCTGTCAACCGAAATTGTTTTTCCAAAATGTTATTAATGCACACTTGTTTGTTTATTTATGTATATACAGAGCTGCATTTAGAAATAATTTCTATGACAATGCTCATATGTGCAGATGCATAAACTTTGCACGTATGACAATGAAAAGTGTTTGAAAATTTTCTTAAAACAATGACAATGACAAAATTGTGTGTTAACATGGTTGTTAGCTGTCTGACAATATTTGTGTCTTCCAATGTACAGAAAATGCTTTTTCTTAAAACGTTGCAAGACAAAAATTTTAAATTCATACGGTTGTTAGACAACGTTGGACAACGTTGTAATATCTGACGATCGTCTATACATAGCTTAACAATTGCGAAAAATCAAATCGAAATATCTCACGCCATTTCCTGTTAGTTTTCTGAACATAATTCATAGTTTTTGATTTCAAGTAAACTTTTTTTTATAAAAAAAAAACTTTTTGGACTTTTTTTTTATAAAAAACAAAGTTTTTTTTTCAAAAAAGGGAAAACTTTACATATAGCAACGCTGCTCAGCGTTGTCAGTTTAGGTGATTTATCCCCAAATTGAGAATTTCTTTTCGTGATTTGGGATACAAATTTCATCTTGGGGATCCGGGGATTTATTGGAGATGACAACAGAATTTTAGGGGATTTTTGAAGATTTTTTTTTATAACTGATGGTAACAAGAATGATTTTTGAGCTAAAAAAAGGTGCGTCTGGCATATTTAAAAATGTGTGTTATTATTTATAGTGGATGGTTTCTTTCCTATGATTTGCCATGGAAGCACTTCTCAGAATAAACACATATGTATGTACTTTAAAAATAATTCAATTTGTTGTGAGAAATTTAACCCATCTGCTGAAATGCAAAAACTTTTTAATACAAGCATGTATGTATAATAATATATCTAAGGCTGATGAATCAAAAGATTTTGATTCTGAAATTTTTGAAATGCTAAACTCTGGTAAATAATTTTTTATACTTCTATATATTTTATTATGTGTAATTTTTTCTTTACAAGATTTATAATTACATATCGAATTAGTTTGAATAATAATATATGTAGCTATCGATAAAAATGAATTTTATTGAATAAATATGTTATTTTTTAAATAAAATAACAATTTTTGATAATTTTTAGTTAGGCTTCAGTTCATTAAATTTAATTTTCATTCAATTATTATTTTTACTGAAGGTAGGAATTGTTTTTACAACATGAAATCTTATTAAAATTTTATTGATAATTTTTCTTGGCTGAGCTGACCTTCAGTAAAAAAAATAATTTAATGAAAATTAAATTTAATGAAATCAAGCCTAACTAAAAATTATCAAAAATTGAAAAATTAACAGTTCAACTAAAAATAATAATTGATCTTAAAATAAAAATTTTATTCAAAAAAAAATCAGTTTGGGGATTTTTGGGGATGACAAATCAAAAATTGGGGGATAAGCTCTAAAAAAATACTGGCAGCACTGACGCTGCTGCAGTATAAAACTGCACAATCTCTTATCAAAAAATGAATATTATTAATACTTGTACTCAGTCAAAGTGTAAAAAGCAAACAAATATTTTTTGTATACATAGTACATACTCTATAGTAAATAGGTGTAGTACTTGTATATGTACTACGCAAACATTTGTTTACATTTAGTTGCTTTTAATTTTGAGTTTATCTTAAAAGACAATAACATTGATAATTGCTTTGAAGTGTTGAAAATAACTAAAAAGTTTATGTTTATTAGGGTGGCATGTGAAATAAATTTTTTAATTTTTTAACATTCCAAGCGGATTATTTAAGTTGAAGCTTTTAAGTAACGGTATACAACCTTGCATATCGACACATCGACTATAATTTACAAGTAATGACAATTGTTAATGGAAATGATTTATTATGGTAGTACTGTTTGTTTAAATCTGTTTTTAAGCTAGTTTGAATAAATGCTTTGTTTGGTCTTATTTGCACTAAAAGTTACGTTTTTCTTATCCGCGAAGCCACAACCAAACAATTCACATCATTGTTTTATCTATTAAAGAAAATATTTGAAATGTATAAGAATGTTTAACGGTCTAATTCATAAAAAATTAAAGTAGACTTCAAATGTACTTTAAGAAAATTTTGTATGAAAATTTTGTCGAAAAACACACTTTATTTTTTATGAATACGGTAGTAAATATTTAAATTTATTAATACCTACCCAGGAACAAATTTTTATTTCCAATGATTATTATTATTTTTGAAACAGAACTAATTCTAGAGAGGTTAGATGTAGTCAGCACACGTTATTTGTGCATTGTTATATGTATGTGCATTTATGTATCCGCTTTATTGGTAGACATAGCAAATATTTACTCACAAATTAGTTTGACGTTGTTTACTCTTACAAGAGTTTTGCAAGATTAAACAGCATCAAATAAAATAAAACTAAATATTAGTTGTGTCTTGCCCTAAATAAACGAAGTTTTTTTGAATAAATAAACGAATTCAAATATATTTTATTTAGTGGTTACGTTTTTGCCAATTGTGACCGTACCTTAAGTACCAAAAATATGCACGGCTTATATTTATCTGAATTGACATTCAAACTTTATTCAAAAACATAACCCTGCCATGCAGAGCGTTTATCGTGCGAATTCAGAAAAATTATTTCATAATATTCATTTTAGTACCACCCTAATGTACATAATAAAAAAAAACAATCACTTTGACAAAACAATAGAAAGAAAACAAGAATAGAACAATATAATAAAAAAAATCATATATTTGTGCCCAACGTTGGGTACTAGAGACAAAACTAAAGAAAAAAATTAAAAAAAATATTTGTGAAAAATTATTAAATGAAAGAACTTGTTTTTATAAAAACTTTGCGATTTGTTTTAAACTTCATAAAGTGAATGGATTTTTTCGTTTGTACCTTAGAGGGCTGCATTGCTGTACTGATATTCTTGAAATTTCTATTGCCAAATCTTTAATTTTTTTAATTTTAAAATAGATTTCGATAATGTTTTAAAATAAACCTGCAATAGATTACTAAATTATTGGATAAGTTATATTATTTTATAGCCGAGCTATTAAATTTAGTATTTCATTATTATGGCCCCTATTAAAACAAACATTTCACAAACCTGTTCATAACAATTTATACGAATTTATATTGTTATAAATACCCAGACAATACTAAAAAATCTAATGCAATTTACTGATAACAATGGAGATATTTGTTTTGGTTTTGTGGTTATAGGTATATACAATTTTCTAAAGCGTATGTAACCATGAAATTGTAGTTAATTAAAAATTTCTTGTTCTAATTTTGAATTCTTTTGCAGGAAAATCCTCAAAATATTAAACTCGTCTTTAAAAAGTTACACATTTTTTTAAATACATACATATAAAATAATAAATACACATTTTCTAAGAGAACTAATTATGTATTTATTTTCCCTTTAATCTACAAAACGACTATTCCAAACAGGTTAGAGTGCTATATTTGGCTGTGCCGAATATAATGAGAAATACAAAAACAAATTTGCCACCAACATAATTTATTTTAAATATTTCGAAATGTTATCTAATTTTGACCAATTATAATTAGTGTAATTTTCAAGATTAATTCAGGGGTACCGCAAGGCTCCGTTCTTTCTCCCATTTTATTTTCCATCTTTATAAATGACCTTCTTTGTCAAACTTCAAACCCTATCTATTCTTTTGCAGATGATAGCAGCATTTGCCGTTCATACTCATTTAACCATAGACCAAACCCTTTGGAGATTGGGGAAATGAGACAAAATATGAATGATACGCTGAACCGAGATCTTGAAAGAATCTCGAGATCTTGTTCGAACAGAGTCGATTTTAACGCTCGAAAGACTCAGTGTTGTTTATTAACGCACAAACGCACAACAGATCATGTTGCTTCATCTGTTTTTATGGGCGGTGTATGTATTAAGGAATCAGACGCTCTTGACGTTCTAGGCATGAGAATCCAGTGTGATGTCCGCTGGACCAAACACATTTTTCAAGTGTCGAAAGAAGCGCTCAAGTGCCTTGGTTTTTTAAAACGGTGCACCGGTTTGATTTTTCAAATAGAAAAAAAAAACAGTATCCGGTTTTGAGATTGTTATTTTTTAAGCTAGAGTGGCCTAAATTTGTTTAATGTAAATAAAAATCCAATTTTTTAATTACAATATTTTTCCCGACGTTTCGTCGATTGTTTGTCGACTTTTTCAAGGGATTGTAATATGAAATCTTTTTTTTAAAACATTAAGAAGTCCTAGATGTATCCAGGAGTATATGTAATAAATTTTAATACTTTTGCATACAAACCCAATTTGACATCCGGTTTTGGTTTTTGAATACTCTACTAATGTAAATATGTCAATGAATAAATATGTACTTTGTACGAATGTGTATTTTTCGCGTCAAAACAAACATAACTTTTTCTGACCATATACGGGTGAAGAGACACAAAAGGTTATGTTGTGCTTTTTGAAAAACAAGTCAAATGTTATGTTAGAAAAAAATACAACAACAATAAACAACAAAATTTGTTAGTGCAGTCAACCATGATTAAGCAGGGCATGTTTATATTAATACTATCTCTCGTCAATGGCTGACAATATAAAAACATATGAGCAAATCACGGAAAATTTTATTATTTAATGAGACTGTGTATGCAATTTAATTATATGTATGTATTTCATTTCAAGTGTTTTAATGCTACAGAAACTAGACTATTATACGAGTATTTTGTGTTAAATTTAGTAAAACACTAAATAAGTATAGTATGTATGTATATCTTAAAATTTGTAAATTATTTTATTCTATTTTCTTCGACCTTTTTAATGATTTTTATTAAATAATTTTTAAGCTTGAGGTCACTTTTTTGTTTTTTATAAAAGATTTTTTTTTATTTCCCCTAAGTTGAAAACTAAAATGATATTCACACTAAGGTTGACGACAGAGTGAACGCTAGAAGCGTGAACTACTTTTGCTGAACAATCTTTGACGTGTCAGAGTAAGCGCTAATTAATGTGTGTATTGTGCAATTAAAATTTAGTAAAAATAAAGATTTCATCAAAAAAATTAAAAAACGCACCGAAATACACAAAAACAACAGGTTTATTTTATTATAGAAATATTTTTTCTCACACTGAAACAAAAAGTTGTGTTGAATTTGCTTTTTTCGCACCAAATTTAAAAAAGCACCAAAAATGGTGCGAAACGCACCAAGTTGACAACGCTGCTCTTTAGTGTATTTATTTTTCAGTTGTTTATGTTTTGTGTGAATTTTTTTGTTTTTACTCTGTCTCACTTCAACTTCGTTGCTATAAATCATTTCATTATAAGCATGCAAACAAAATTCAAAATCGCACAAAAATTCAAAATCGCACAAATTTGAATTCGCATAAAAAAAATCCCATAAAACGAGGGTTGAGTGTATTGCAGCCTCATTCACAAATTGTTTTCGGAATGCGCTATGCAAACAACTGAAAAATTATTTAATGATTCGACAAACATTTAATTTAAATTTTAAATTAAGATAAGCACCTGTAAACATTTACCACAAATCGTAAATGTTAATTGTTCACAGAAATTAATGGTTAACGCCTTAGATGACAATTAAACGTTCATTCGAATAAATCAAAATTTGCGAAGTAACGATAATTCGAATAATTTTATGTAGATTAATCAAAGAAAACGAATAAATAAATAAATGTTTAAATTCATAATTTTATTTTGAACGAAAATGTGTATTTTAGAGTGAAGTTACACAGCACGCTTGTTCGCACTCTACGCGTCTGTCAAGAAAGTAGAATCAGTATGTGACAAGTTACGCAGCACAAAAGTCAAAAAGTGTGAAGTACATTAACTTTCTACTTTTTTACGCATCGCATACTTCTTCCTCCACCCAGAGCTTAATTACGACTGACAGACAAGGATGAGAAATTATTTTTTATTTGCAATGTGATCGATAAATATGTTTGAATAGTTGATTATTTTTTCCAATTTTTTGTATTAAAAAAGGTATTAATAAAAAAAACTTTCAGCATGTAACTTGAAGTTAGAAAAGTATGAAATGGACAAGGACCAGTGTTGCCAAAACTTTAAGACCATATCCCACCAGATTGTACTAAAAAAAACGCCAGAAACCACTAAATCCTTAAATAAGACCGCTAAATTAACCGCTAAATTTTTATTTAACGTATATCAAGCAAAACTGCTTTAAAAACAAAAATAATTCAACTTTAAAGTAAAAATGTGTGCCAAAAATATTATACACAAACTTTAATTCATATCTATCCATTCGAAATTATCATTTTGAGAGTTTGAGTATATTTCTGAGGTACCAATTAAATTTAAAAACTTTCTTGGGACTTCATAATTATAGCAACACTTTTCATGGCGGCGAAGGCCGTACCTTAAAAAAAATATTTTTCATTAAAAAGATATTAAAATTAAGTAACAATATAACTTACTTCACTGTCAAAATTCCATTAACCATCTCAGATTGTAAACGATTTCTTAATTTTGATTTTACAATATTAAGCTGACTAAAAACACGCTCTACTTCTGCATTTGACCATGGCATACAAAGAATTTGCAAAGCAAAATCAGCTAATTCTTTGAAAATACTATTTCCTGCGGAATCCTGATACTCCAAAACCTCAAACCAAAATGATGTAGTGTTTGAAATATTTCTCCACCTAATAATGTTGATGTTACTGAGCTGCAATAAAATTTTGTCAATTTTTTCTGCACTACATCCAAATTGTTCCAAACATGGAATAACATCTTCTTTTTTTGATTGAAATACATTATTGATTAAAAAACTATCTATTTTTGACAAAATGTCTCGATTTTCTGGTAATCTGAAAGTTTGAAAAAGATTAGTTATAAAAGCAAAAAAAAAAAAATTTACCTTTGAATTAATTGCTTCAACAGCGATATAACGAAATGTACACAGCGTTGTCTTATTTCTGATTCCCTTTCAGACGTAATAAGTCCATTGTGTTTGTATTTTCGTATTTCAGTTTCAAACTGATAGCCCAAATAACTATTAGGCTTAATGTAATTTTCAAAACATTCGATTTGATTGATTCGATTGATATAGGTCCGTGTTGACAAAAATACATTGCTAATGAAGCTTCATGCATTTGAACTTTTCGGCATGATGATTAATAAGGAATTTTATTTTGCTGAATAAATCCACCTTTTGCAGTTTGATGTTTTTTTGTAGATGCATGAGCAATTAAATCTGTAAATTTGCATTGCAAATTACAATTACAGTACCGGCAAAAAGCCTTGGATTTATTGTCAGATTCACTTATCCAATCTTTTAGTTGTGGGTTTGTCTTCCATTCTTTTCTAAATTTCTGATTATATGTTGGTTTTCCCATTACCCTGCATTAAATTACAGTAAAATAAGAAACAAACACATTAAATGTATTGTAAATATGTTTATGTACTTACAAACATATTTTCATTTTGTCTTACCTATGAGAATATTTGTTAACAAAAAATAGTTTTGGTATTTTAGATTGTCTGCTTATTAAAACAAATTTTTTTTCAAGATTTCTTTTTACCACCAGTTTGATTCACTTGTTTTTAAGAATAATAAAAAAAGAAGAAAAACTAAGAAATGCCGTTAGATTTTGTATTAGATATGTGCAAAACACCATTTATCGATAAACCAATAAAACAACACAAAGAAAGATTGGCATACACTTTAAAAAATGTATGTCAAATTCTACTTTTGTAGTTTTGTTTAAGTATATACAAGACATAAAAAAACGCTAAAAACCGCTAACTGGAAATATTTTGCAGCTAAAAAAACCACTTAGCGGGGTTTTCCGAAAAATACCCGCTAACGACGACAAAATACCTCCAGATCTAGCTGAAAAACCACCGTTTTGGCAACACTGACAAGGACGTGGTTTTATACCACATTAGCATTATTTACTCCACAAATTATTAAAGTTAAACGAACTAATTCAGTCACTTCAAATCAAAAGTCTGTAATACTTTTTAAATACATAAACAAAAAAAAAAAAACAAAGAATTTATATTAACAATTTTATATCGAGCTTATATTGGGTGTGTATAGAGTCCATATTTCACATAATACCACGAAAATAATTCAGGGGTTCGGAGCAGGGAAAGGCAACCTATACTATTACATTTTGCAATTGTATTAGTAATATACTCTCTTCGCTCTCAACACAAATCGGTGTTGCCAGAAAACTTTCGTCACTTATCCCCAATTAAAAATTTAAAATCTCCAAAAATCTCTATTTTATTATTTGCGAAAAATTAGAAAATCAGTCAGGAAATTGCATTACATCTTCAACATTTATTTCATATGGACAACATTTTATGCGTATTAAATTTTCAAATGTCCAGCAAAACCTTTTTTACCCAACATTACATTGGCACCAAAATTTTTTTTTTTCTGGCAACGCTGATTTTTAAATTACAGTGCACACGTACGTAAGAGAAGAGTAAATGAAAAACGCGGCGCCCATGTTTTGCCTTTCCCTGGTTTGGAGTCAATTCATTGTTAAAAAGCTTAGTGACTGTGACACCGCACGTTGGCGCCGCAAACGAGGTTGCAAAAATCAAAATTTTCTCGAGCGCCGACGAAGTTTTGAATAAACTCATGTTATAGGAAACTTCTCAAAGATTTCAAATATGCCACTCTTAATAATATCACATTTTTAGTTTAGAAGATATAACCGTTCAAAGTTTACCAACTTTCGGTTTTCAAAAAACACACAATTTTTAGTCAATTTGTTGCGATTTCAGGTGTAATATCACGAAAAATAGGTAACGAATTGCCATATTTTGTCTTTGTGTTGATTGATGTATTTATTAAATGTATAATGATAAAAAAAAATACCTGTTTGCTTTGTGTTTCTCCTGGTAAATCACTATTTAAAAACTATCCGTTTTTTCACTATTTTTCAACTTTGACGGAAAATAAAAAAAAAAATTCTATATTTTTCTATATTTGCCATATTTACAAAACCTGTTCTTTGATTATTTCTTTACATAACTCAAAAAGTTTTACCTGCCCGTACGTGCCCGCTTGGCTTCTAGAGGTAAAAAAGGTTAAAAAGACATGGTTGCAGAAATTGTATGGCGCACATTGGCGCCATTTGCGTTTTTTCGTTGCAAAAATCATATCTTTTGAACCGAATAAGATAATTGAACAGTTTAAACAGCATATGTTAGATAACTGTTCAGCCTATGAAATGAGCGTTTGGTAAAGGTAACTAAAAAAAATTATTTTTACATTTTGCAACGAAAAACTCAAATGGCGCCACTGTGCACCGTCTTGTTGAAATCACATGCCAGTAATATCCAGCCATATCATTAACAAATGGTCAAAATTTAGTTGTTAACATCCGTTGATAGCCTAATCCGTTTACCGTAACTGCATATCCAGCCGAATTTTCGAAAAAAAAAATCATCAACCATGCCTCCAGACCACATAGCGCACCATAAAGTTCTGTATGCAAAGACTTCTCAACAATTGTTTTTCAGTTTTCAGAATACCAAATGCCGCAATATTGCTTATTGACGTATCCAGAAAATTTTAAATGAAAAAAAAACAAAAAAATCGCATAATGTTAAATGAGTGCTCGAATTATTCAAACAAGTTAAAATTTTTTATTCGAATTATACGTTAGCCAAAATCCAACGTCTATTTTCAAATAACTTAATTCAAAATAATTTATTTCTATATATTTTATAATTATGTGTAAAACGAGTGTAATTCTATTTAATTTGTTCATTGTCATTTCTCTCACCATCCCTTCTATGTATTTATTTTATGTTTAAAGCTTTATTGATTTATTAAAATGTGTTTAATTTCAAAGTATTTGTTTAATATTTCTCAATTTATTGATAACATTAATTGACAGCAAGTACCATTTCTTTGGCAATTGGATCCAAAATATAATGAATTCGAAAAGGTGGCCATGCACAACTGTTTTTTTCACTGGAAAAGATAATAACTGCATCATAGTTAATGATTTCTGAGTCGTTTTTAAAGTATATGATGTTATAGGAATCATAATGTGCCCAATACTATAACTATTTTGAAAGCTTTAAAATTTTCTGAGGATAGAAAACTCGTGCTTTAATATTCCAACCCACCCTCCTAAAAACATGTCTGTTCAGTGTGTTTGCCATGTTTATGTGACAATGTGTGTACATATTATTTTATGAATGAATTTTAAATTTTGTACTACATGTCGTACAGTATGCGCCGCAGTATGGATTTATTGACTATCATTCGACTCGTTGCACAGTGAACGATTTTGACTTTTGAACGGGACTTATAGCAAATATCTATTAAAATGTATTCGAAAATATCGGATGATATATATATGATACAAATATATATTTTATATTTATAATTAATATTTTATGAACAAATTTCCTTAAAGACATAAATATATTCCAGTAAGAATATTTTAACTTTTTTTATGATTTTCTGAACAATTTCTCGGAAAGTGTAAAAACTTAGCAAACCTAAAAAATCTCTCCAAAATCTTTGGTTTAGTTTTTTTAATAACAAAAAAAAATCAAGTGCCAAATGTATTTGCTCGTTATGTATATAAAATTAACCTTGACAAGTAATAAAAGGACTAACATAAGTATTCATGGGTATTGAATAATAACAAATTGACAATGATACAAGCAAAATGTATTAGAGGTATTAATGTATGACGTATCAATGGGTTCTATTACAAACCATTGATTTTTTCATTATTTTGTCGTCATAACAAGTCATTTATAATAATTTTTCTATAGATAGATACGGAGTGGGATATAACAAGCAATTTTTAACATGTCTGATATTTTTATATGGCCAGTTAATAATAATGTTAATGAAGAAACTTGTGTATTTGAAACTAAATACTTTCATATTTGGCTTTCTAATGGTTATTTTAAAATAATTTTTTAATATTAATTATCAATTTTATTATAAACAAGTTAGAGTGCAATATTCGGCTGTGCCGAATATGGTGCGAATGAGGGTGCTGTAGCTTTATTGGTTAGCGCATTTCATCATTAAGCATGAGGTGGTATTTGTAGCCCAGGTTCGATTCCCAGCCGCTGCCACCCAAACAACGTCAGTTTTTGATGATTATTAGTTTTTCTTTTGAACTTGCCATTTCATTTACACACGTCAATTAAATTTTCGTACTTTTTAATGCAAATCAACATGCATAAAAAAAACAAAAGAATCCAAAAATAATTGCCTTGACAAGTCAGAATTAAAAAGTGTGAAATCGGACTAAGATATTATAAAAATATTGCACAATTTGTATTTTTTGTGATTTTATATTTTTAAAAAGTTAAAATGTATGTATTTTGATATGTATTGTACAAGATACTATATAAACTTGTATTTTTTGTTTTCGTTTAAATAAAAATTTAAAAGTACTATTAGAAATATTGACCTTTTATTTTTCCGATTTTTTTTGACGATTTTTAAAATTCGAAATGGCGATTTTTTCCGAAATTCATCTGGCAGCCCTGATCATAACTAATATTTATCACAGCGTCCTCCTTCGGTGGTATAGCATTGAAACGCCACCAAAGTAAAATAATTAAAATAAAGGCTATAAAATCGAGCTTTAAAATAATGCGCCTACTCGCCACCAGAGGCGCTGCAATGCTGCGCTAAAAACAAACATAATGCGCAATTGCAGAGTTGTGATATAAAAAAAGCTTTCTTCTTTCACCACCTTTACTTCTTCAACTATCCGCATATTAATTGCCTGAGTGTTACTTCTTTAAAAAAAAAAATTTTGATTCGATATCGATATTTATTAGACATTATTGAGGGTTAACTTGTATTTCGGAAGTGGTAGGTATATGTATGTGAGCAATGACAAAAAATGAGCCGAACTTCTTAAATTTCGGAACATGCATATGAGGATATCCCACGCTGAATTTAAACGTAATAATACTACATTTAACATAGATATGTATTAATATTAATGTGAATTTCGGAAGTGGACCTTATATGGGGGATATGGTCAAATATTGATCGATATTTTCAAAATCTAGCAGTTTGATTTGTTTTTAATAAGATTCGTTCTTTACAAGAGATTTATGAGTATTGTGAGGGATTTTCGGAAGAGGGCTTTATATGGGGGTTATGATCAAACATGGACAGAAATTCACAAAATTCTGTGGTATGATTTTTGGTGGTTAAATATGGACCGAACTAAACAAAATTTCGTTTCGAGATTTCTTTTTACATGACACTTATTTTTACTGAATTTTGTATTATTATTCCAATTTTACAGGCATTTGTTTATCATTAAGCCATATTTCGGGAAGATATTTGTATGAGGGCTTTGAGAAATCAGAACCCACTCTTACTATTTTCATTGCAATTTCCGCTTTTATCATAGAAATAACGTGAACAGAATTTCGTGGCATTATCTGCAATATGATTCAAAAAATTTCAAGAAAAATATTTAAAAATATCAAATTTTTATGGAGGTTGGCTCACATTTTGGTCCATAACTCTTGTTCTACCTAAGAATAATAAGATGAATATTTCTCAGTGTTATACACGGAATAACAAGCTAACATATACGCTTATATTCTATATTCCACTACGAAGTGAAACTAAATCGTTTTCAATTCACATGGACAATTTCACGGCATTCTAGAAAACGAGGTGAAACTTTTAACTACGATGAACGAAACTAAAAGTGATATTTTACTTTTCAAATCATTTTCACATCGCAGACATTTATTAAAATGTGTTCATGTCTGTCTGCATCAGTCATGAATTAAATCATAAATGACTCTCTATTCAACTTTAATGGCAATAAACAACATACAGTCTATGTTTTCACAATAAAAAATAAATTTATTTACATTTTAATTATAATACAATTGTATGTTAATTGGTAGTTGTTGCTGCACAAATATTTATTTGTGTAACATATTCATTTTAAAATATGTGCAATACAATAAACATAATAGCGCAATTCACAATATGATGCATTTAGTATATTGTATAATATTTAGTATTTTGCGAATTTTCTATAAACAGCTGATTCTCAAAGATTAATACATAATAAAATATAATAATATTTGCTATCAGTTTTATGTTATTTGTTTATTTATTTTGAAAAAATTACTTACAATAATATGTCATAATATGTCAAAATTAAACTTAAAAGAAGAATTTGTAGACTCTTTAATGAATGAAGTTGAGCTCCATTTATTATAAAGTTTATTCCTTGTTATTATTCATATTTATTATTTTCGGTGTACATTTCTAAAATTTCGTAAGATATTTCTTTATTATTTTTATAGCCTCCACCACCACAAAGGGTAAACGATGGTATGTAACATTGTGAAATAGTCATCTAAGATCCAACAAAGTACACCTACTTATATATATACATATATATTACTGATCACTAAGTCGATTGAGCTTTGTCCGTCTGTCTGTGTAAGACATTCTCACATCCAAAATACGTTCCCAAAATCTACAAAGTTTACAAAGGAACATGTATAATTCTCACAAGCAGTTTGTTATTAAAAATCAGAAACAGAGTTAAGGATCAAAATCTGAGACAAATTTGTTTTGAAACCTCTACTATTTGTTTAAATAGCCATTACACTGCATACAGCCATGCAATTTTACACAAGTTAATTGTTTGATAAAAGGACAAACTATGATGAAAATAATATCATTATGTCACACAGCCCTCATACAAATTTCTTCACGAAATATGGCTAAGTGGTAAATAAATGCATTAAAATCACAATATAAATACAAAATTTAGCAAAAATAAGATCAAATAAAAAAATTTCATTAAGAAAAACAGTAGTCTCTAAAAATTAAATTACAAAACGATATTTTGTTTCACCGGTCCATACCATACATAGCCCCCAAACAAAGTTTACTTCCGAAAATCACTCTGTTATAATAATCATTTATATATGGTGAATTTCACGTCAAATGACCGAATTTTAAAAATCGATGTCTTCCGATTTGGATGAAATTTGCACTATTGGATAGTAGGCCATAGACAAATTTTCAGCTCTATCAGTCCAGAAGTGCCGGAGTTAGAGGGGGTCCAAGTTGGGCATTTTGGTAAATTTTGGCCATACAGGGTTTTTTTAAATTAGTGTAACATTTTATCTATTGGTCCTAGCAAAAATTGTCCAAAGGATATTAGATAGCTTCAATCATCTCAAAAATATTTTTTTTAATCTTTAAACAATTTTTTTTTAATTTGTTATTTTAAAAGCTTATACAATTACTTTAAGGCCTTTATAATCGCTTAATGGGATGCGAGTGGGATATCTATCAAAAAAATTACTTTTTAACTCAAGAATAGGATTTTTCAATATTTTGCACATGTATCATTTTCATTTATATATTAATTTTATTTTATTTTATTCTTTATTATTATTATTCTTATTTAATATTATAAGTAATAAATAGAAAAAAAATTAAAATAGTGCATATGGTACAAATTGAAACACTTACTTACTATAACATCTATAAAAATCTTGTAAATAAAATGATTGGGATGAAATTCAGCTAAAATAAGCCACACTCTATTACGTGACTACACTTTTTCTTAACCTGGTTAATATGGCAAATTGTTGAAACTATTTTTAGTTTTATACGATAAATATACAAACTCTATAAATAAGTGACAATTGGTAATTACATAAATTGTAAATGCATAAAATTAGATCAAATTTCAAAACATTTGATATTTTGTGCTTAAACTTGTCTATCAAACAATATATGTATAAAATACAAATAAAATTTGCCTTAAGAATGAATAAGAAACACTTATTAAGGATAATCTAGTCTTAAAAACAGGTAATTTTCTTATTCTCATCATATTTTGGTGGAGGGTATTTAATAGTCGTCATAGCTAACTTGTTTGTTTTGTTTTATTTGTCAGCTGTTAGTTTGTATAAAGTGTTGCAAAATGCTGAGTAAATATAAAATATGATTTTAGCTGTCGTGTTTGTTTTATACATACCAGCATGTGCATTTACTGTAGAGTAAAAATATACTAAAATAATTTGTAAATACAATGATGCAATACTATTTACACAAGATTGTGAATAGCGCTAATTTAATAATAATGCAAAATATTATTTGTGCAAACTTCAAGAAACAAAAAACATAAATAAATAAATGTGTATAGAGTAAAAACTTTAATTTTAAAATACATACATATTTTATTAAAAACTAATCAATTCAATTGAATTAAATATATTTACAATTTATTTAAATTATTTAGTTTTTATTGCTCGTAATTACTACAAGCCAAAAATTAAAGAACAACAACACAATCGTTTATTTGTTTTTTGAACATAACTTGAAAATATATTCAACTATAACATTTTTATATAAAATAATGACTAATAATAAACGTGTACTGCCTATTATAATAGTGGAAGGCCAATGTAAGCGGCATGCGGCCGCGGGCGGCAACAGTATTACCAGTGAATAAAAGTTTTGTTTTTTACAAAATTATTCATACACAAATTTTAATGTATCGCAATTTACTTAATCTGGCAATGCTGTGAGAAGCGGCAATGTAGAATTTTGTTCAACTTTTGTTCAAAATGAACAGCTGATTAACGCTCGCGGCCGCCTGCCGCTTACATTGGCCTTCCACTATAAGACTTTACCACTCTTAGCAATGTTTTGAACCGATTTAGCTTCCTGTCATTCAAAACAGTAATGGATTGGTATCGATCAGGTCGACGTAGTAAAAAAATTTGTAAACGACCTTATTTTACAGCTTGCAATTGGAAGATATTTCGATGGAATTTAGCATGTGAATTTTTTTTTTTTGTTATTTGGTTGTGGTTATGGATTATTTAACATAACCCCCATATAAATGTCCTCCAGAAATATTTCTTTATCTGTCATATGGCTTACTTTTTTTAATTTATATAACAATTGTTTCGAACTGCCAATATATTTTATTGAAGCCGATAACAAAAACTAATACGTTAAGAATTTAGATTCATATAATATTATTTTAATTTAATCTTATATGCCGACAATTATCGGCCGCTAACTTCACTTAACTTCAACCGAAATTCGGTTTTTAATTATTTTTTGTTTTTTTTCTTGATACTCTTGGTATACCCTTCATCACCGAAAGTTGATGGAAAGGGTTGAATTAGGGTATATGCATATAAATCTTATTTAATAGCCTGTTCAGCGATCTCGAACGTTCCCTTAGATAAGACTTAAGACACACACTTGATTGTGGAATAAATAAACTTGATTGAGTAAAAAATAGATACGATAAAAAGCTTGTGTCTTAAGTCTTATCTAAGCGAACGTTATCGTTCGAGATCGCTGAACAGGCTATAAGTAACGCCGTTGCAACCATCATATTATAAATTGTAATTGTAAAACAAACTAATTTAAATCTAGTTAGTAGAGACCATAACCATACATAAATAGTAACATATGATTTAAACATTGTGACTATCTATAGAAAATCTATTGAATAATGAAATTTTTAGTAAACTCAGTAAAATTTTAATTACTATTAATTAATGTTTATAATTGAAACTTGTTTTTTCCCAGCAATCTGTTTTCTATGTGCAATGATTTATTAAATCCAGGAAATTTTCATTTGAATATTATTTACAATTACACAATTGCTGTTGTTCCGCTAAATCTTTTAATCCTCTGTTTTGCTATTAGAAACTTTTCATTATTCAAGGTAATAAATAAGCGTTAAACCATTGTCATTGTTATTGTCATTATTTTTATTTTTTCATTTTCATTTTATTTAATATACGAATACATATAAAATATTTGCAACAGTATGGATTTGTGTTTGTGGTTCGTGAAGAGTGTGCTTCTGTTCATGAGTACATGTGTTGGAGTGAGTGAATGTTGGTGGTTGTTTCCACTCAACTTAACCACACAGTCATTAAAATGAAGTGAAATACAGCATTAAAAACCATTTTACTATGTAAATATTGTATTTATGTACTACATTGGCATGGCTTTGCTTTGCCACAGATGAAAATTCGTTTTCAAAGAATGTCCATTTTAAGCACAAGTTGAGCAAGAGTATTAAGGCAAAAAGTAAATAGATTGAAAGTACTTGGTATGTGTGTAGTAAGTACTTCCTCTACATCTACCTGCCTTCATGTACGAGTACTTATGATTATTCCAATAAATTAAGCTGTAAATGTTTATTTGTTTGTTCTTTTTCATAATTTGTTTATCTTTTTTGTAGATTACGCCACCTGAAAAACGTCTCAGTCTTGAACGCAAACAAGCCACATTCTCTGAGAGGAGTCAACTGAAATATGCTCGACGTTTGGTTGTGAAGCTGGGTAGTGCTGTTATCACACGAGAAGACAACCATGGTCTTGCCCTTGGTCGTCTAGCTTCTATTGTTGAACAGGTTAGTTAACGTTATCTATTTATATTACGCTACAATACACACGCAATATTAGTCCCATTGCGTTGGGAGTAATCGCAGCGATTAATTTATGAAGTATTTCAGAATTTATTACGTGTTTATTTTTTTGCTTGCCGGTAGTTTAACACAATTATTTATGTAATTTATTTTAAGCAGTGAAAGAAACATGGAAACCATTTTTAGAATATTTTCTCAATAATTAATGAACACGTTTTCTCGTCATTATTATAAAACAACAACAAAACAAAAGTTTTGTGTATTTATTTATTTTTTGCAGTTATTTGGGTGATAAGATATTGTTATAAAACATTTACACTAAAACAAAAGTAATTGGTTTTTGGAAAATAAAATTTAAAACATTAATCGTTTATACTCTTATACATACATATTTTGGGTTTCCATACATACAAACACATACGGATGGATACAATTTTTAGGAAAACTAGAAATATCCTATAAGAGATAAATTATTAAAAACAAAAAATACAAACAGTATTGTAAAGGTGAATACCAGCGCTGTCAACTTTGCAATTTCAAAACGCACCAAAATTAGTTAAGAATTTCGTTTTCGTTTCAAATATTTATTGAATTAATTTTAAATTTTTTAATATCATAAATTCTATAAAAAAAACTTTTTATCAACGAATATTAGTAAAAGTAATAATATTAAAAGGCTTTTTTTTAATAAATGAGCTAATAAAGATAAAATAAGCATTTAAATACTCAAAATTTAACTTACAATATGATATTCGGATCTAAAGTACTAATTGGTAAAAAAGCTAATTTCAGAACATATTTGATACTTTTTTTATATATTTTTTTTTTCTAGTTAAGTACTTCTATTTGACTTTTTCCAATGTTTTTCGTCAACAGTTTAGTAGACCAAACCATCAGGTTATACAAGAATTTTTATTTACATGTTTAAAATGTTAATTTGATTTTCAAGCAAAGATTTTTGAAGAATTTGATTTTATTTATCATACATTCGTATAGATTTCATGAGTTATGAATTATTAAAAAAATGCAATTCAAAATTAGTAAAAATAAAGATTTCATCACATTTTCTAAAAAATTAAAAAACGCACCGAAATACACAAACTAATTTTGCAGTGTTGAATGATATGGAATTCAAACAGGTGTATTTTATTGTACAAGGTGGCGCAAAAGTAATCCTCCTATCAGAAAATGTTATAAATTTTGCGAGGCGAAATACACGTTAATAAACAATGTTACGCTACACTGCTCCAGAACGCGGAATATTGCTGACAGAACTGCGATTCTAATTGTTTAAAAATTTTTAAAGTGCTTCTGTAAGTTAAAGTTTAAAAAGAGCTACCAAACATAATTTTCATTTTTTAAACCTTTTTAATAAAAAAGTTTTATCCACCTGTATTGCTTTCTTTCTTATCCATATGAATTTTTATTCTAAGCAATGGTGGAAAGGCAAGTTGACACTTGATAAATATTTATTTTATTGATAAAATCAAAAGTTTTTTCGAGCTCGTTACAAGTGCTTTGTAAGATCAACAAGCATCATCATATAAAATAAAATAATTTTTTTCAATAGTTTTTATTTACAATCTATTTTACAATATTTTGTAAATTTGATCAATTAAAGGAATACATTACATGTGTCATTGAACTTCAATAAGCTTAATAAACTATTTACGTACATACTATTTTTAAAATAATAAGTTTTTTAATATTAAACATTTTCAGTCTTATCCAGAAAAAATTAAAGTAGACTTGAAATGTACTTTAAGGAAATTTTGTCTAAAAGCACACTTCAAACATACTATATTTTTATACCCTTCACCATCGTGAGAAGGGTATATATAAGTTTGTCATTCCGTGTGTAATTTCCACAAAAAAATTTTCCGACCCTATAAAGTATATATATTCTGGATCCTTATAGATAGCGAAGTCGATTAAGCCATGTCCGTCTGTCTGTCTGTCTGTCTGTCTGTCTGTCTGTCTGTCTGTCTGTCTGTCTGTCTGTCTGTCTGTCTGTCTGTCTGTCTGTCTGTTGAAATCAGTTTTTTGAAGTCCCCAGATATACTCGGGATCCAAACCTTCAATAATTCTGTCAGAAGTGCTTTCGAGAAGTTTGCTATTTAAAATCAGCAAAATCGGTTTAGGTTAACCAGAGTTATGAACCTATATGTGAGACCACCTCCATAAAAATTTCATATTTTTCATCCATTTTATTGCAATATTTTGAAAACTATTGCAGATAATACCATGAAATTTTGTATACGTTGTTTGTACTATAAAAGAAGAAAGTGTGCGGAAAATAGTAAGAATCGGTCCATGATTTCTTATAGCCCCCATACAAATATATATATTCCCGAAATATGGCTTAATGATAAATAAATGCCTATAAAATTGGAATATCAAGACAAAATTCAGCAAAAGTAAGTTTTATACAAAAAGAAATCTCAAAACGAAATTTTTTTTAATTCGGTCCATGTTTGACCATAGACCCCATATAAAGTCCACTTACAAAATTCACTTAAATACGCATAAAACAGATATAAATAATGTTAAACGGCTAAAATTTGACATAAATACTCTTTATAGGCAAATAAATTATTGTACCAAATTTTATGGTGGTCGGCCCAGAACTGGTCATAGCTCCCATACAAAGACCACATCTGAAAAAGAGATTTTTCCCTATATATATTGTATAAATATCGGTACCGACTGAAAACTTTGCACAGATCATTTTAATATATACAAAAATCATCCCACAAAATTTTGTGAATTTCGGTCTATTTTTAACCGTATGCCCCATATAAAGCCCTCTTCCGAAAATCACTTTAATACCCATAAATCGCTTATAAATAAGGGTACCAATCCAAAATTTTACACTGATCATTTACATACATGCCTAAATCTAACTGCTGGATTTTGAGAATATCGGTCCATATTTGACTATATCCCCCACATAAGGTCCACTCTCGAAATCCACGTTAATACTAATATATATCTTAAATATACCGTTATTATGTTGAAATTCTACGTGAAATATCCTCATATGCATGAAAATAACTGTTCCAAAATTTAAGAAGATCGGCCCATAATTTGTCATACCTGCCATATAGAACCATTTCCAAAAAACAAATAAATTCGGGTCAAAAAATATTCTTTTCGGATTTAACCCATATTCGGTCCATATTTTATAATCATGATATATATCGTTGGAAAGGTATTTTTAATACCTTTTATTTAATGTATTACAAATTATCAGACACCCAGTAGTTCCCGAGATATAGGCCTATGTATTTTCAACTTTAAGAGCCCGCCCCCTCGAAAATAGGCGTGACCGGCAACAAATTTTTTTTTTGCTGGTATCTCCTCTAAAAGCCCTATTTGATTTTGTTTTTTTTTTTTTTTTTTGAGCAAAATCACTAAAACCGCATTGTACCCCTTTTTTATACTCTGTTTGTTAAATTACACTGAAGATTATTATGAACATCAGACAAACTCTGTAGATTATGGTAAGAATAATTACAAATTCTCAATTAAAAATGGTGAAAATTACACAAAATTTCCAAATATTTAACATAAATTATGTTGGTCGTAAAATTGTCTTTCAAACAATATATCAAATACTAATAAAATTTGCACTAAGACTGAATAGAAAACACAGAATTAGGATATTCTAGTCTAGTGTAGTTTCCGTATTTCTTATTACGCTTAGGTGAAGGGTATTTAAGATTCGGCACAGCCGAATATAGCACTCTTACTTGTTTATGAATACGGCAGTTTTTATACAAACCTTTTTATTTTCTATATTGGAGATCTAATACGTGTAACCTATTCAGACTTCTAACTTTATCTGTTTCATCTAACATGGAAATTGTTAATATGTTACAATAACACTGTCCAACACCATTTTTGGAACAGAATAGCGACCCCATAATTCTGAAAGGGTATGTTGAGTAGATCATTTTTGTAGAACAAACTTATGGTCCAGCACGTCTGAGTTTTTTTTTACAGTGGGTCAAAGTTTTCATTTTTTGGTCGAAGGGAGCATTATACTATATGAATAAAATGTTGTAAGTTAATGTCTGAGAGAATTCTTATGGTCAGAGTTGTATTGTGGAATTGTATGAGGATTATTTTTGTGGAAGATCTTAACCCTCTAACTGGTCTCTTTATGGGTCAATTTGACCCTTTTTTCAATAAAATCAAAAAATATCCTTTAAAAAAGGACATTTAAGGATTAAAATATTCTACGAAAATGGTTGGCGGAAAATTTCAGTGGGGGTCGCCAAATACACCATTGTTGTAAATAAAGCTCTTTACGATTTGTAAGCTGATTTGTAAGTCACAGTTGACTAGACGCGAGAACTCAGTGTTTGGCCTAGCTGAACTTGACGATGTTTTCACCTGCTTTGTATGTGTTGGCGTGTAATTTTGCCAATTAATCGTAAAGAGCTTTATTTACAACAATGGTGTATTTGGCGACCCCCACTGAAATTTTCCGCCAAACATTTTCGTAGAATATTTTAATTCTTAAATGTCCTTTTTTAAAGGATATTTTTTGATTTTATTGAAAAAAGGGTCAAATTGACCCATAAAGAGACCAGTTAGAGGGTTAAGATCTTCCACAAAAATAATCCTCATACAATTCCACAATACAACTCTGAACATAAGAATTCTCTCAGACATTAACTTACAACATTTTATTCATATAGTATAATGCTCCCTTCGACCAAAAAATGAAAACTTTGACCCACTGTAAAAAAAAACTCAGACGTGCTGGACCATAAGTTTGTTCTACAAAAATGATCTACTCAACATACCCTTTCAGAATTATGGGGTCGCTATTCTGTTCCAAAAATGGTGTTGGACAGTGTAATCATTTAGTAGTACTTACAAACTTACACAAATATATCTCTTGATTGTATAAATATCTCCTTGCAGGTGGCAGAATGTCATTTAGAAGGTCGTGAAGTGATGATGGTTACCAGTGGTGCAGTGGCATTTGGTAAGCAAAAGTTGGCACAGGAATTGCTAATGTCATTGTCGATGAGGGAAACCCTTTCGCCCAAGGATCATACGAAAACGGTAATAGAAAACACAAAACATTGTAATATTTCAAACGTCTAACATGTGTACAAATGTTGATTATTCCGGCTCACGAAAAAAGCTTACCCCAGCTACCCCCAGTATATTAAAGTTGATTCATTATTTTTAAACGATATTTGATATAGATTCATCTGTTTTGTGAATTTTTTTAAATTATTTTTTTAATTTCTTCTAGAGTTACTAAGAATTTTGTGTAAAAAGTATAAAAGAAAATCATTATTTGATTTAATCCACATTTAAAATTCTGAAAAGTAATAATTGCTCAATCAAATCAAATAAATACATTAATTCGCTAAAACCTAGATTTTGCATGTTAAATTCCATTCAAAAATATCATATAAGTACGTAGTACATCTGGAGTAATAGAATAAACAAAAACTATAAAATCTGCCATCTGTCATAGCTGACAAATAATATAAATAATGTTGAAGAGGTGAATACGAAATTATTTTGTATGGGGTTTGAGCAGGTCTAATGCACATGTTAAATACATATGTATGTATGTATGTTCATCTATGGTTGTAAATAGATACATACATATACACTAGGCAGCATAAGTCTGCGTACAAGATCGATTATCAAATTTAAGTCTTAGTTTTGCATACAAAAATAAAAGTATCAATTAAGGAAAGGTTTTTAATGAAATCGTAATATATTTAAGAACACAAAACTGTTGTAAAATAAATATTTTAAAATTAACAAAACTACTACGAATTCAATAAATAAAAAAACTTAGTTTTAAGGCTAAGCAAAAGTGTGCGTACATAGAATAAAATAAGAAAATTCGAAATGTTATCTCAAATTAAATCTTAGTTTAGTAAGAGGTCGGATAGCCTCGTCGTTCCAAAACTTTTTTGAGGCGTTTTGACATTTATGCCACCAATTTGTCTGTATATTCGAAGCTTATATTAGCCCATTCTTCCGACAGTACTGTTTGAAGCATCTCCTTTGATGTAATCACGTGGCTGCGTATTATCCGTTCCAGTAAATCCCATAGATGTTCTATGGGGTTTAGATCCGGTGATTGAGGTGCAGTTTTCAATTGCTTTTTTACGTTATATAACAACCAAATCTTAGTATTTACAGCAGTATGCTTTGGGTCATTGTCCTGTTGAAATATATAATTGTATTCAATGCCCAATTTCTTAACGCTTTCAGCTAAATTTCTTCGAATAATATCTAAATATAGCCTGTGGTCCATTGTTTATCTAATAAATTCTAAATTACCAACTCCCATGCTCGCCATACAACCCCATACCATTATACCACCACCACCATGTTTCACAGTTGGTTTTAAATTTTTGGCATCCAAGGAAGTACAGGGTTTTTATCCATATAAGTTGACGGCCTTTGATGCCAAATATGCAGTATTTGCTCTCATCCGTAAAAAGTAATTTTTTCCAAAACTCTGGGGGCTTATTTATATGCTCTTTAGCAAAGGTAATTCGTTTTTGTCGGTTCACCAATGAAACCAATGGCTTTTTTCGTGCTACATGACGCTTTTCTCAAAATTCTGCGCACAGTGTCGTTCGATACTTTCTTGCTAAATTGCGCGTTAACATTTTCAGCAATTTTGGATACAGATAATCTTAGATTTACTCTCACCGATTGCACTACAGCTCTTTTTTCACGTTCAGTTAGTTTTAGTGGACGGCCAGAACGAGGCTTGGATACCAAAACTCCAGTTTTAAATTCATTTATCACTCTCTGGATAGAGGAGTGCGCTCGTTCAACTATCTGGCCGATTTCACGCAAAGTTTTACCTTGTTACCACAAATGAACAATAAATTTGCGTTCAGCAACATTAATATCTTTTCTTTTAGCCATTTCTTACAATTCGATTAAAAAAAAGCTGAAAATCACTTTAATTGTGTTCACAATGAGTTCAAATTAAAAATGCATTCAATTAATAATTCTAAACGAAATGAAACTGATTTAAAGTATCGTTAATTTTTATGTACGCAGACTTTTGCATATGCTTAAAGTTGCCATACCATTGTATTTAAGCTGCCAATTAGGAAGATAATATGCAAATGAAAAAAAACAAAAGATCTAGCATAATTTTAAAAAAATTTTCTGTAAGCTAAAACCATTTTGAGATCATTAAAGTTACTATTTAACACTAAAATTCGATATTAAAAGTTATTTATATGTTTGTACGCAGATTTATGCTGCTTAGTGTATGTATAAATAAATCAATTTTAATATTCATAGGAAGATGGATTTCTAATGGATCCAAGAGCAGCAGCTGCTGTAGGACAGTCTGGTCTAATGTCGTTGTATGATGCCATGTTTGCACAGTATGGTGTTAAAATAGCACAGGTAATGAAATAAAGTGAAGGGCTATGAAAATATTAATGTCAAATCCAATGTTAAATAACAAACAACACCATTCGATTATTTAACATGTTTTTCACCTTTTTCTTTTATTGTCTTTTATTCTTTCATGTTTGTCCTGCTACTGATGTTGTTACTACTTTATTTATTTGTCATCTATTGCAGGTTCTTGTTACGAAACCAGATTTTTATAACGATGAGACACGTAACAATTTGTTTTGTACTCTATCTGAATTAATTAGCCTTAACATTGTGCCAATTATAAATACAAACGATGCAGTCTCGCCACCAATGTTCATTGTAGATGATGATCTTCCCGCGGGTTCTAAAAAGGTATAAAGAAGTTTATTATGCCACGTAGACATTTAAGTTAATGTTACAACTTGTTTAAAAGTCTTGGTTAAGTGGGTTTGTGTGCATTTATTGCTTATACATATTTATATACAGTATGTAAACAAATTAATTGAATTTTATGGCATATTCAAATTTTGAAAATTTGTCTTTTGTTATACCAATGATGGTCGTGTAAGTGATCTATTTAGACTAATATGTATAAATGAAACTTTAAATTTAATTCATGTTAAAAGAGTTTTTCGACATACTGTATCTTAGTATAGAGGTGAGGTTACATGCACATGTACTTGTAGCCATTGTATATGTTGTAAATAGTTGTGTTTAAATTCAATTTCTTTTACGTGTATTTTCTTTTTGTATTTAGGGAATTGCCATAAAAGATAACGATAGTTTGTCTGCCATGTTGGCTGCCGAAGTGCAAGCGGATTTGCTCATTTTGATGTCGGATGTCGATGGTATTTACAATAAGCCACCATGGGAAGATGGCGCCAAATTAATGTACACGTACACATCCAACGACAGTCGACTCATCGAGTTTGGCAAAAAATCTAAGGTAAGCAAATATACCTACAAATATATTTATATTGTATAATCAACAAAGTTTAATAGTTGAAACTTTTACTGTATCCATCTACATATACATATGTACATACATATCGTTGGTCTCATGTAGAAAGGCCCTAACTCGCTATTTTTTCCTCACAAAAATTTATTGTAATAGTGTAAAATATTACAGTTTCTATATGTTTTATCGTCTCCTGTAAAGTTTCAAATATGCGAGTTAGGGCCTTTCTACATGAGACCATCGATATGTATGTAGTATATATTCCTTTCATGTTTTCTTGTCTGTATGTCAGTCTGTTCACTTTTCCTTCTTGCTGCACGTTCTCTCGCTGATTACACAACTTGGTGTTTAAAACTTAACTCAGTGTGCAGCAGTGTATTAAATAAATAAGTCAATCGCGTAAAATTCACAAAATAAAATCATTCATCTACCGCTATGTGGAACTTGTAACGGTAAAAATCTTCATCAATCTGTTTTTGTCTTATTAAATAAAATCAAACGAAAATTGTTTTATTATTATTATTCAATCTAGCAGGATTCGTATATAAACAAAAAGAATTTTTTAATATTATTTAAATGTGGAATAAACATTTCCTTTTGCTGTAATTTTAAACATTAAAGTGTTGCCGTACCGAAGGTAGATAAAGTAGCAATTCTCTTGAAACATCTTTATAACCTTCACCACCACATTGGGGAGGGTATATTGGATTTGTGCTGATGTTTGTAATGCCCAGAAATGTTGGTCCAACACCTGTCCATCCGTCTGGCTGTCCATGTAAAGCTTGTGCGCAGAGTACAGGTCGCAATTTTGAAGATATTTCGATAAAATTTGGCACGTGAAATTCTTTCGGCCCAAGGACGGATGGGATTGAAACTGGTGGAAATCGGTCTATTATTTAACCTGGCCCCCATACAAATGTCCTCCCGAAATTGGGATTTAATGATCATAAATGTTTGAATTATGCAAGTATCCAAACAAATTTCATCACAAATGAGTGACAAATAAAGCCAAATCACATCTAGGAATTTTGTGCAGATCGGTCCATAATTAGTCGTAGCTCCCATATAAGACCCACTTCCGAAAATCACTTTAAATAGCATAACTCTCTCAAAAATGTTGCAATCCAAATAATAAATCGGTCCATAATTAGTCGGAACTCCCATAGAAGACCCTCTCTGTAATTCACTTTAAGCTTCATAAATCGTTTAAAAGTATTTATATCGAGATAAAGTTTAACACATATAATACTTATATTCACAAACATCATGACACTAAATTTTGGTCCAAAATAGGTGATATCTCCCATATAACGCTCATTTCTGAAAAACTATTTTATACATATACTAGATGTTGGGTAGTATATGGTCGGGCTTGACCGACTATACTTTTTTACTTGTTATTGATACTGTTGTTTCTTTTTATGCACTTTATTTATTCTTCACTGCTTTAGTTTTTAAATATTTATTTATTTTATTTTATTTATTTATATATTTATGAATTTGCTTATCCTGCATAACAAGAAATAAATCTTATAATTACAGTGAGGGAATTATATTTGTTTAAAACACAAATAGATTATCACAATTTAGTATTAAAAAAAATAAAATAAAAATTATGTATAAAAATATGAAATGAAATGAAATTAAAAAAAAAATTAATATAAAACAAAATTTAATTTAATTAAAAATAAATTAATTTAAGTTAAAGTAAAATAAAATACGGAAATTTAAATATATTTAAATAGATAGATAGATACATTGTAGATAAATGGTTTTAGCTTATGAAATAATTGACTAATAGATTTTTAAATATGTTCACATTGTTGTTTGTTTGAACGTTATTAGGAAGTAGGTTCCAAAGACGGACAGAATGAATAAAAAATTGATATTCAGATATCAGGCTGCGGTGTGTAAAAGGAATTATCTTATTTCCTCTGTTAGACCTTGCAAAAGTTATTCGGTTGTACAGATATGGAGGATTCTTCGTATATATTATTTTATGTAGCATTTGCATTACTTTCATATCCAAGAGGTTTTTAAGTCTCATACCGTAAAGTTTATTTGAGAACTGGGATATTCTAAAGAATTTTTTTTTAAACCAAAAACGTATCTGATTATATTGTTATATGTTTTCTCTAATACAATTTTACTTCGAGAGTCGCAGCTTGAGAACAACTCGCAACCATATAAAAATCATGGCATTAAGTATGTTTTGGTGATAAGTATTTTAATTTTTAAGGGCGTAAAGTATTGGGTAGGCCAGAGTCCACGTAATATTAAGTAAATGTTTGGTGCAGTTTTATTAATATGGGTAGATCAGTCTAAATTGTTATTAAAACTAACACCAAGATTATTTGCTGAAGTTACGCATTCAATTTTTTCATAATTAAGCATTATATAAATGTTTATATTATTAATACGAATCGTTTTACCGTGTATAATAATGCATTTGGATTTGTGAGGATTTATTAAAAATCTATTAGCAGTTGACCATCTATAAACACTATCCAAGTCCTTATTTAATTTAATCACGTTATCTGTAATAAAGAAGCAGCGATAATTGTATAATAATAATGAAGAGATAATTATTACTGTTTAATTTTTTTTCCTGACTTGTTTTAATGATGTTTTCGTTCTCATTGAAATATATACATACATATGTAATTTTCTCTTAACACAAACTGGTTTAGTTGTTTTTGTTTTCTATTATGTATATTTGTAATTTTTATGTCACACTTTCTTAGTTGTTATTGTTAATTTATCTTTGCATAACATTTAATTTGAAACATTTATTTTTAAGATTTTATTTGTTTTGTAATGCATTTGTTATAAATTTTATTTAAAATATGATGAAGCAAAATTTGTTATACTTACATACATATGTCATAAATTTCAAATTAAAAAACACTTGTTTAACCACAATTTCACTTTTTTACGGACAGCAGAAAAAAATACCATTCTGATATCAGTTATTTGTTCAATATTTTATTCAATATTTTATTTCAAATTATTGCAGACATTATTAGGTATTGTGGGGGGCTTTGACATATTTAAATTACATTCGTTTCGCAATCAAAGTTTTTAAATAATTTCTAATACCAAACATTTCTATCTCATTATGAAATTCACTCTTCAACTTTGGGTTTTTTCAAAAATTGAAAAGTGTTGAGTAAATCATCCTCTTTTTTTGGCTTCTTTTAAGGAGTGATTTCAGCAGATCACTTTCTGATATCTCTTTGAATATAAATAAAAGGCCAACATCAACAGAGATTCATATCACTGCGACAAAGAGCTTTGTCTGTTACTTTAACGGCACAGCCGAATATTACATTCTAACTTGTTTTATAAAGCATATCTTCGATAAACAAATATACATATATACTTCGGTGATGATTATTAAAAAATATGATATGTTATTTTTTTTTGATTTGCTATTGTTATTGACAAAGGTAATATAAAATTTATAATATGCTATTATTTATGCCTCTTGCACGGGGAAATTCTAACCAAGCAAAGATAGATAAAAATGTTATTATTGAACGCCACTAAATTGATATTGTTTGTATGTACATAAATATTAAATTAAAAATGCAAGAATAAATATCATCGTTATTACAATAAAATCTAAACAGTTTCACAAACAACATTCCATTAAAATATATAATTTTGTTAGAAAAACGTAATATCCCAAACATCCGTCTCGCATAGATTCTATTATATGATATTTGTTCTGTTTCTTTAATTTTATCACAAAAAACACTCAAATTTTGTGATAAAATTAAATTCAAGTTCATAAAAAATCAAAAAGCAACGAAATGAATAAATTAAAGCACAAGTAAAGAAAAATATATTTCTTTCCTGACTATGATGATTTATGGTCCCATTTGAAATTTTTAAGCAACATTTTATTACACCCAAATAAGTTAATGTCCTTTTAAGTTATGACGACCCATAAATACTCTTTTACGCATTAATAAACACCAAATATATTTCGTATAATGTACTTGTACTAACAAGTAGTAGGAGTATTAACCGTGCACAGTAGGATATGGTAGAATATCCTTAATATTGCTTCGAAAATTTAGAATTTACACTAAAATATTAAATATTATTAATTATATACTAAATGAATCACATTAGAATGAAATTATTGTATTTATGTGTTATCTCTACTCATAAATTTCCAAAAAATTTTGGTAAAACTTTTTGTCGAAAAGTTATTTGCCAAAAAAAAACAAAATTTACCAATTTTTTATTTAATTGGTTTTAAACATTAATTAATTTGATTAATTAATTTTTACAATTACATTTTTTTTTTTTTAATTTTATAACAATTAAACAGATGTTGTAATCTTATGGTATATCTTGATGATGACAGGAACACGAATATCACAAACAAACCTTCAAAGAATTGCAGTATTTTTCTCAAAAATTTATGTTATTCCTTTTCCCTTACTAAATATGTATGTATATATGTATGTATATATGTATATCATCAAGATATATAAGAGAAACTTTTTAAAAAAGTATATGTATATAATAAAAGCAAAATACTCTTTCTTTACAATGAATGTAAATAAAATTTTATAGTTAATTAATTAGAAGAACTTGTAGGAATTTTCATTTAATCATGATTTTACTACGTAAATATTTTGTTTTGTTTTTCTTCTGAATGCGGTGGCATGAATGAAAATGAAAGAAAAACCAATTAGAATGTCAACAATAGAAATGTGTCCAGCTTTAGATATTCACTGCCAATGGACAAATAAATTCAGCAATCTTTAAATAAGCATTTCACGAGTTTAGTAACTGTATACTGCGCTTAGGGGAGTTTTTTTTTTGTTCATGCAAATTAAAGAGTACAAGCTCAAGTATACCATGCTGCTAAATACATATTAAGTTTACTTTTAGTTGTAAAGAAACATTTTTATAATTAGACTAATTTAAATTTGATTGTATGTATGTACTTCTGACTGAGTTGGCATTAAAAAATTAAAATAAAATTATTTATTATGTACAGCTTGCTTGCTGAACTTGACTGCAAGTATCACACAAATAATACGGAAGGATTTTGTTATGAATGCTTTTGTTATGAAAGCCTGGGGCCACATTACCGCATTCGATATCGAGTAAAATTTATCGTAATTTTCTTATTTGAGATTATGGCATTCGATATCGAGCAAGAAATTTAGTACATTTTATCATAATTTCGCTATCGAAATCATTTTTCTATACGATAGCTCATTCGATCACGAATGCGGTAATTTGGCCCCTGAACATATGATACCATATATAATTTTCGATTATACACGAATACCCCACTTTGCCTCGGGGTTACGTTTCAAAAAAACACGACGCAAAGTGAATTTTCTATAGCAAACCATGTAAAGATCGAATCTTTCACAAACTATTGGACCAATATTTGCTGAACAGCTTTATTTCAACTTGAAATAAATTTCATTATAGCAGTTGTATGTATTACTACCACTAGCATTATCTTTGGATAATGCTTTACTTTTTATGTCATCAAATAATCTTTTTGCTTTTGTCTAAATTACCATTTTACTTAATTGTATTCTCTGCGCAACTTGATTTTTAATCCAAATAGAAAGCAAGGACTCCATTTCGACCATCAAAGTACTTCTTGCACAGGTCATCGTTTTAGCATCTAATGATTTTGGAGATTTTGCAAAATTAAACAAAAAAACAAGTAACAAAGTATAGTCGGTCAAGCCCGACCATATAATACCCTACACACTGTATATGAATAAAACAGTTTTTCAATAACGAGCTCTATATGGGCGATATTACCTATTAGGGACCGATCATCCAAAAATTTAGTTCCATGATTTCTGTGAATATAAATATTATATGTGTTAAACTTTATCTCGCTATAAATACTTTTAAAAGATTTATGGAGGTTAAAGAGAATTACGGAGACCCATATGGGAGTTTCGACTAATTATGGACCGATCATAATAAAATTGTACCGTATTGTTTGCAAAATATATTTGCGTTCAATATTATTTCGATACCAATATTTTTGAGAGAGTTATGCTCTTTAAAGTGATTTTGGAGAGTGGGCCTTATATGGGAGCTATACTTTAAGGTGGGTGTTGGACGAATATTTCTGGGTTTTACAAACATCAGCACAAATCCAATATACCTTTCTCACTATGGTGGTGTAGGGTATAAAAATAAAGTGTGCAAAATTTGAAGATATTTGAATCCTTTTGTTACAATGTAAAATAAAGATTTTCTTTCTAAAAAAAAACTTAATTAACTGTAGTTTAGTTGTATTTAGTTTTCCACATCATAGACTTCAATAATAAGATCCTAAATATAAAATTCGGCATGTCGAATTGCTTCAAATTGAATTTTTACAAAACTTATTTTTAAGGGCGAATCCACCTTAAATTGTTATTTTTTTGTTACATAAATATAAAGGGTGTTTTTAGGTGTATTGCACTTTAAGTTGGCAACACTTTTTTGACTGGGGGCCATTTTGTCAGCTGTCAAGTGATTTACGAGTATGTTTAGTTTGGTTTGAAATTTCAACATGAATAGTCTGACGCCTGAATAACGCTTCCAAATTGCAAATTTATTTTGAAAATTCGGCGAATGATCCCAAAACAAAATTGCCGTTGATCCCGACTTTTATAAGCAAATTTTGTTTAGCGATGAAGTTCACTTTTAGTTGAATGTATACGTCAATAAACAAAACCGCCGTATTTGGAGTGATGATAATCCTCAAGTGTATGTTGAGACACTGTTAAATCCAGAAAACCTGACTGTTTGGTGTGGTTTATGGGCTGGTGAAATAATTGGTCCGTACTTCTTTAAAAATAAAGCCGGCCAGATAGTTACAGTCAATGGTAACCACTATCAGCCATGATTACTGACGTTTTCGTTCATCAATTAAACAATCATGATGTGCAGGAGTTGTGGTTTCAACAAGACGGCAAAACATGTCACACAGATCGTGTCACATTAGATTTATTAAATGAAACGCTTGGTAACCGCAAAGTTTCACGTTGCCGACCCGTGGCGGTCATACGTCAGAAGTCACATTTAAATTATAATGTCAGAAGATTATCTTTGGAATATCAATTAAAAAAACATCATCTTTGTTTTATCGCAGTTCAAAGTTCTATTCATCTACACCCTTTATTACTGACTTGAAAATCGTAGAGCTGTTTTTAATAATTTAGTTTTAATCAAGATCATAGTCTGATAGATCATACAAAAAAAAAATTACATATTCATTTGCAAATATGTATTTTGTTTCACAAACTTTATTTGGTCCCTTAACAGAATCATTGTGATATCATAAAATTGTTAAATTAAATAAACGCAAAGTTCTGTTATAATAACTTGAGGCAGTTTATGAAAAAATGTTTTTATATTTTAAAATAAATTTAATCTCACAACACCATCAGTGTCGACCAACAATAGCTTTTTGATAACCCATTTTCAAAATGTTTTAAATTTTTTTTATTTACTTTATTTTACATTAAACAACAACATCGGCACATGCACCCAGACATCTTAATAAAAATGTTTATTTGGCGTGACATGTTTTATTTTACATTAAAGTTTGTATAATAGATGCTTGAGAAACATGTAAGTTTTACACTTCGTATGTAATTGTGCATGTTACTGAAATACCTTTGGACACAGCACCAATACATGACTTTGTCTACTGTGTAATATATTTTTCCATACACTTTGGACAGGATCAACTTTCATACAGAATGAGAACGTAATTTCAGCCACCCCTTCAAAATGAAGTTTGATTCATTTAATATATTTTCGAAAATGTTTGTGTAGGACTAAACTTTGATTTGCAACTGCACAGAGTGACAAAAAGTTATATTTTGTTCCATTGATATAAAATAACTTTACGAAATTTTGATATCATAGAAAGGTACATCTAACTTCTTATGACATGTGTAGACTGGAATGAGTCTGAATATTTTAACGCAGATTGGATCGAATCTTATTAAAACTGGCGAATAATTAACTCTTAAGCAAGAAATACATTCGAGACAGCAGGCTATCCACTACAATATGATAAAAATAAAATATACACGTTTATATGAGAGTGATTATATTTACGACACAGGTTGTTCCAAGCAAGCCATATGAGTCCGAAAAGAGTCTTTTCTGACACCTTTTTCGGAGCGTTAACGCTCTTTATGAGCCCAAAAAACAATCATAATTGCTCCGAAAACCTTCAGAAAAGAGGGTCAATACATTCGAAAATGGTCCGTCAGAAAGAGCTCTTAGATAATGTCAGAAAAGGGTCTTTTATGAGGGTTGTTTTGGGCTCTTAAAGAGCTCTTAGATAATGTCAGAAAATAGTCTTTTATAAGCAGTGCTGCCAGTATATTTTTAGAGCTTATCCCCAATTTTTGATTTGTCATTCCCAAAAATCCCCAAACTGATTTTTTTTTATTAAATTTTTTTTTGCAAAATTTTTATTTTATTTAAAAAAAATAATATAAAAATAATAATAAAAATTTATTTTTTATCGATAGCAACATATATTAGTTATCAAACTAATTAGATTTGTAATTATAAATCTTGTAAAGAAAAAATTACACATAATTTAATATATAGAAGTATAAAAAATTATTTACCAGATTTTAGCATTTCAAAAACTTCAGAATCAAAATCTTCTGATTCATCAGCCTCAGAAATTTTATTGTACATATTGCTTGTATTAAAAAGCTTTAGCATTTCAGCAGATGGATTAAATTTCTCAAAACAAATTTAATTATTTTTAAAGTATTAAGTTTATTCTGAGAAGTGCTTCCAATAATTCATATTGCATTTTGTTACGTATTTTTGTTTTGGTATTATTGAAAAAATGCGTTCAACGCAAGCGTTAGCCTTTAAAAATATACTCGTATATGTATGTATATTTCAAACCTTTTGCCCAATCCTCGCGTTCCCAAGATGCATTATGATTTTTGTTAATAAAATTAGTATTTGCAGCCATTTTAAACGGTAAAAAAAATATACTTTTTTTTAAATATTTACATACTTCTTTTTTATTACCCGGCATTTACACATGCAACTTCAAGTTTACTAATACACTCACATTTTTTCAGAGCTAGTCGAGTGTTTCGAATAAGTTTTCGTATATAATACCAAGAATGATAAAATAAAGATTACGCCATGCGCATGATTTCCCGTTATGTGACGTAGAAGGGCCATTCTAAGGGTTACCAATAATGTTTCATGTGTTAGAATTAAAATTTCTTGCGAAAAATGTGTGTTTTATGTCATAGTTGGCAACCTTGCAAATTAATTCTCTGAGAGTTCTAAAATAAAATCTGTTTAAAAAAGAACAACAAACAAAAAAAAAAAACAACAAAAAAAAAAAACAAGTGAGAAAAAATTAGCCAATAGAAACACAGAATGTGTGACGTCACAGGGCCTAAATGCGCAGAACATTTTAAAATTTTACGCCCATTGGCGTAATCTTTATTTTATTATTCTTGTATAATACGTACACGGCACTTGCATGCATACACTATAAATAATAACACACATTTTTAGACTTTCCAGACGCACATTTTTTAGCTCCAAAATCATTCTTGTTACCATCACTTTTAAAAAAATAACCCCAAAAATCCCTTAAAATTGTGTTGTCATCCCCAACAAATCCCCGAATCCCCAAGTTTAAATTTTTATCCCAAATCACGAAAAAAAATCCTCAATTTGGGGATAAATCCCCTAAACTGACAACGCTGTTTATGAGGGTTGTTTTGGGCTCTTAAAGAGCTCTTAGATAATGTCAGAAAAGAGTCTTTTATGAGGTTTTTTATGGGCTCTGTGTAATCTTGTTTTTGTCATTCTTGTGTGGTACATCTTTTTTTTTCTTCAAAGCACAAATAACAAAACAACAACGCTAATTTTTCTTTCGCTCCGAAAATGCTCTTTTGTTGGACTCTTTTCTGACTCCTTTTTTTGGAGCGCTCCTAAAATGGTATGCTGGGAAGTACCCAGCGGCATTAGTACTCGTGTAGTCGTGTATCCTGCTGTCTCGAATGTGTTTAATGCTTTGAGAATTATAAATTCGTAAAAATAGGTGATGAATAAAAACCCAATTCATTTCTTTATTGACTTTTGTCAAATTTGAAAAGACGATTGCTAAAAAATGGTTAAAAATTTTGGTTTATTTATCAACAAATTTGGATGTTTACACGTGAATTAAACAAAACAAAGATTTAATCAAGTTATCGTAGGAAAATATAAATTCATAGTTTTATAAATTGCATTATTATAGGTTTATTTTAAAAAGTCATATATTACATTTCGTTCATTTCTCTACACAATGGTCAGTCCTGAAACAAACATTTTTAAATTGGAATTTTATATCGATATTGAATCAATATTCATTTTCAGGGGGTTAGTTTTTTAAAAGCCGATATACTAGATACTCAATGTATGGTACATATAAATTTTATGCAATATGTGTGAGAGACAATACATACATATGGTGAATTTCACGTCAAGTGACCCAATTTTAAAAATCGATGTCTTCCGATTTGAAAATGATACATGTGCCAAATATTGAAAAATCCTATTCTTGAGTTAAAAAATAATTTTTTTGATAGATATCCCACTCGCATCTCATTAAGCGATTATAAAGGCCTTGTATAAGCTTCTTTTGAGAGAAAAAAAGGGCCCAAATTGAAAAAAAAATTAAAAAAAAAATTTTTTAAAATTAAAAAAAAATATTTTTGAAATGATTGAAGAAATAGCTATCTTCAGTCCTTTGGACAATTTTTGCTAGGACCAATAGGTAAAAAGTTACACTCATTTAAAAAAAACCCTGTATGACCAAAAATTACCAAAATGTCCAAATTTGACCCTCTCTAACTCCGGCAGTTCTGGACTGATAGAGCTGAAAATTTGTCTATGGCCTACTATCCAATAGTACCAACCTTGGTGCAAATTTCATCCAAATTTCATCAATTTTTAAAATTGGGTCACTTGGCGTGAAATTCACCATATACATATTTATAGATACAGAGCGATACCAAGCAACACATATTCGGCTAACCATAAGAACATAAAATAAAATTAAGCTTTATCCTAAAATACAATTTGTTCAATATTGGTTGCGATTTATAATTTTAAATATTTGTTTGTAACAAATGAAAAATAATCATTTCGTAAATTAATATAAACTAAAAATTCCAAATAAATCCGTATAAAATTCTTAAATATTTAATTAGTTTTTTTTTTAATTATAAAAAGTCCGGTATATAATTGAGTTGCTGGGAAATCTTATGTGAAGTATTAGAAAAATCTGACAAATACCAGCTTACCAATGCTCAATACAGCATTATATCATTAAATAAACTACAATGTAATTTTATATATAGAAAAGAATGAACATTGTTAACTATTCGACCATACAAATGGGACCATCCTAACCCTCATACCATTAAAAGTTTTATTTTACAATATGTATTATTTATTTCAATACTCACATCTATCCACCATGTTGATACAATATTATGTGGCAATATCAATAAGTTACTTAAAGGTAATTCAAACTTATTTAATTGTTGAAATTATTCTAAAAGTTACTTTCAAAATGTAACAATGAAAAACATTTTGACTATTTTATGAACATCAGCAGAAAGTTAAAATTCTACACAAATAGTCCATAAATATTTTTAAATATTCTTACCCATTTTTATGATCATCGGTCCACATTTGACCGTAGTCCCCATATAGTCCACTTAGAAAAATATACATATAAATCGCTGTAGAGAATTTCATGATGATCGGCCCGTAATAGGTCATAGTTCCTTTATGAGGACTACTTCCGAAAACTCATTAACCTACGTAAACAGCCATATCAGCGTAAAATTCTACACAGATCAGTTATAAGTATGTAGAAAATTTACTATTAACTTTTATAAAAGTTGGTCCCTAATTGGGCATAGCTTTCATACAGCTCCGAAAATAACCACAGAGTATACAGAGGTGACAATTTTGACGTTTTAAAAAGTCGAAATTAGTTTCCTAAGATTTTTTGGTTTTATGTTAGGCAAGGTTTATACGATGAAATTTATGACGTCTATTTTTATTAATTCTATTTTGAAGATGCTACGAAAATTTGTTTGCATTCATACGACGTTGTTTTTTGAACGTAATTTTTTTTACAAATTTTAATTTTTGTTGTAGTCAGGCTTGATTTTCTTGTTGAATATTCTTTACTTTATTGTTCGTATAAAAAAATTTTCTTTGTCTTTTAACAAATAATTTTAAATTATGTACAATGTCCACTAAAAAAATCACACATATAAATAAATAATTACAGAAATCCAAACAAAATAATTATTTCTCTTGTTTAGACAAATATTCACCTTCAATAGAAACAGAAATGAGTGTAAAGAGAAATATGAAAAAAACAATGAAAACAGAAATCGTGTCTATTTTTCTACCCCGATTGCTTCTCTACACTGCTCGCTTTCAAACCAAAAGTAACGTCTAAAATTAGACGTCATAAACTTCATCGTGTAAACTTACCCTTACACGCGTAGATCTGAAAGAAAGAGGCAAATATAAATTCTTTCTTAAATCTGGAATATGCATACAATTCTTATAGATATCGTTATTGAGAATAAATTCAACCAAAATAAACCTAAAATAAATGAAAATTACGTTACAATATTTTTTGATATTCGTCCCATAATAAATGATTTGGTACTGGTTATATTAGATTCGGCACAGCCGAATATAAACTATTGTTATATTTCCTGAAAGTTGTCTTCTTGGTATTTTAAAGTAATGAGTAATGCATGCATGCTTATTTCACTTTTATAGTTTATCTTTATAGTTTTCATGTTATATGTATTTTAAAATTGAAATTTTAAAACTTTGCCATATCCAGGTCCAATTTCTGTAAAATATCAGTCAAAACTTTCTACCGATTTCCATCAAATTTGTTTTGTTACTAAGATAATAAAGTCGCTCATCAGGCACAAAATATTTCAAAGCAATATTTTTTCTATAAAATTCATAAATCTATTATTTTTTCCACGTCCACAATTCAAAATAATTTATTTTCGAACTTAGATTATACTATATATAACTTTAAGATATTCTGTGTATGATGTGAAATATTATTGTTTAACTAAATAGTGTTTATTGCACTGAAGAATAACGGTAGAAGAACCACACAAACGATCTGGCCTCGTCCAATGTTTAAACAGCCAATAATTTGGCCATATCAATATGATTTACCAAGAAAAAATATAGTAATTGTGGTGGAAATCATACTGCAAAGAGAGTGCACACTACATATATTCTAATGTAAAGCGCTCTCTAACACTTAGAAATTAAGTACCCACGGTAACCGGCTTGAGGCTACGGTAGAAACTCTTGTACTTTCGGTTAATAACACAGTGCAACAACCAAAATCCGAATGCGATGAGACCAAATACAAATGATAGCTGACATTGTCCATGAAAGTCTACAAATAGTAACGCAAATTGTATGACAGTGCCACCTAGCGTTAGTTTTAGGTAAAACATAATATCAAAAATGGATTCCCCGACCCCATAAATATAAATATATCACATTTCTCCCGGATAGTAAAAATATATAGCCATTTTTATCAAAATTGTAATGAGTTTTTTTCGTTAGCCAGGGTTCCAAAATCACAAATTTCAAATGCTTGTAAAAAATTCTAGCACTGCACCAAAAAAAAATCCCTTGGAGGTTTTCTTATGGACAATGTCAGCTATCATTTGTATTTGGTCTCATCCCATTCGGATTCCAAAAGTTTGATTTTGTGTCACAGTGTAATTTTACGAACTCTATGATTAATATGATGCAGGAAATGCCTAACATGCAATCCATGCTATTGAAAGCTGTACTTAATAGGCTATGCACTGTTTGAAAAAATGTTTCTGGAACGCAAACGACGGCAACATAAAAATGGAAACGAATATTTTCTAAAAAATCATTTTAAAATTGTCCAAGTTTGGATACGACTGGGAAGGGCTATGTCCGTTTAAATGATCTGTTACACTCGAATTTTATTTTATACCGAATTATATAAAAACTATTTTTTTATAAAAGAAAGAAGTTAGAGTGCTGTATTCGGCTGTGCCAAATCTTTAAGTTAGCTCCGTCAGTTAGCTCCGTTTTTAACATTACCTATGTTAATAAATTAACATACTTACTACTCATCGACTGTTAAGTTAACAGAGCTGAATTTTTTCATCTCAGTTATTATTTTATTATTAAAAACTAACCAAAAACGTCAGTATCGATTATTCAGATAATATATATAAATTAATACACTTTGTAGATATTAAATAAAAATAAAATTTTTTTATGAGGAGTATCTGCTTGTACAGAATTTTCTTAGTAAAAAAGTGGTACATGAAAATGTTCAAAAAACTACCAAAACTAGAAATTGTGCACGATCTGTGCTATATAGGGTGGATAGCTATCACTTCAGAGATATCAGAACTATATAGTACATTACACTCGAATTTTTTTATACCCAATTATATAAAACTATTTTTTTTATAAAAGTTAGAGTGCAGTATTCGGCTGTGCCAAATCTTTAATACCCTCCTGCTGAACTTTGTATTGATATTCCAATTTTATAGGCATTCATGTATAATTGAGCAATATTTCGGGAAGATTTTTGTATAGGGGCTATTAGAAATCATGAACCAATTCTTACTTTTTTCCTCACGCTTTCTTTTTTTTTAGCATAAAAACAACGTATACAAAATTCCATGACAATATCTGCAATATTTTTCAAAAAATTGGAAGAAAAATGTTTAAAAATATAAATTTTTTATGGAGTTTGTCTTACATTTTGATCCATAACTCTTGTTCTACAATACTGTTATATATACCCTCATTCAAAACTTATGGTGTTGGAGGGTGTAAAAATATTGGGACTTTTTCTGAACAAAAAAAAAAACCTAAAAAATAAAAAGCATTTACATGTTTCAATTCTGGATACATGTTACTTTTTATAGACAGAAGATAACTACATGCAAGTTGTTTTGATTTTATTTAGAATTTTATGACAAATATAGGTAATATTTTAGTAACAATTTTCGAACTCTCCGCAGACAAACTATATCTGAAAAACCCAAAAAAAGATCGGAAAAATAAGAAAATAAACCTATAGTATATCTCTTGAACTAAATGAGAGAATTTACACATGTACACATATTTTTTGTTGATCTTCTCAAGGAATTTTTTTCGAATTTTTATATATTTTTTAAAACATGTAAGTCTCGAGGTGACGAACTTAGAGGGGCCACCAACTAGCCCCTCGTTCGCCTACGACTTTAAATCAACTCTAAAGCACCTCAGTTTCAAAAGTTTCGTGATGATAACTGTAATAGCTGTCAGGATACAGAATGTTTCATACTATACATATTGTTGAGTTTTAACTTTTTAAAAACGTTGGTATATTTCCATTATCCAATAAAATCGTCTTCTTTACATATCAACAACAAGAGTTTAGTTATGTTATGGTAGCAACATTTGCTAAAAATATATTTATACCCATCATTAGAAAGCTGTAGCAACTTCTAAGACGATTTGATAATGCCCGCCTGTTGTAGACAAAATACAGCCTCGAATAAAAGACTTGGCCAGTTTGGTATTGAAAATGGGACAAATTGGTTTAGTAGAACCAGAGCTATGGACCAAAATTAGAGACAACCTCGATATTTTTTAAAAATGTTTTAAATATATTGCAAATAATATCATGAAATTTTGCACATATTATTTTTATTAGAAAATGTCAAGTTTTGTTAAAAATGGTAAAAGTCGTTTTATGATTTCTCACTGCCCACATACAAATGCCTAACCAAAATATGGCTCTATATATATAAATGCCTATAGAAAAGAAGTATACGAGGTCTGATAAAAAAAAACCGTAATTTTCAAATTTCATGAGTTACGTATGTTCGGTTTTCGCCTTTTTTCTGTTATGTTGGTACACATGTCTGTTATATATGTTGGTAATATCAGCCATTTTGAATTGTCAGTTTGTTTTTGACAGAAAAAAAGGTTAGTCGTGTTTTGGTGTGCTCGTCGATTTTTTACTATTCGAAAAAATAGATCACAGACACTGTTTTTAGTTTTGTGTAAAAACTGAAATTAAATGAGCAAGGGACATTTGAAATGTTGGCTGTGGCGTTGGGCGAGTCTACAATGAGCAGAACACAAGTTCATTTGTGGTATAACCGGTTTAAGGAAGGCCGAGAAGATGTCAATGACGATGCTCGTCCTGGTCGCCCGAGCACGTCAACAACCAATGAAAATATAAAAGCAGTGAAGAAAATGATTTTGGATAATCGTCGAATCACTATCAAAGAGGTTGATGGTGATGTTGGCTTATCGTTCGGCTCATGCCAAGCAATTTTTACGGATGTTTTAGGCAAGAAACCTACGGCAGCGAAGATTGTTCCAAAATTGCTAAATTTTGAGCAAAAACAACGTCGCATGGACATCGCTTAGGAGCTGTTGAACATCGTCAACGATGGTCCAGATTTCCTCAAAAAGGTCTTAAATGGTGACGAATCATGGGTATATGGCTATGACATAGAAACCAAAGCCCAATCATTCCAATGGAAACGTCCAGGTGTGAAGGTTTTGCTCACTATTTTCTTCGACTGCAATGGCGTGGTATATTATGAATTCTTACCACAAGGTCGTACGGTCAATAAGGAATACTACCTTGAAGTTATGCACCGTTTGCGTGAAGCAATTCGTCAGAAACGCACAGAATTGTTTTAAAACCAATCATGGATTTTGCAACATGATAACGTACCAGCTCACACATCGATGCTTGTGCGTGAGTTTTTGGCCAAAAACAAAATCGTTATCATACCTCAACCACCGTATTCACCGGACTTTGCCCCCGCTGACTTTTTCCTTCTCCCAAAACTGAAGACACCGATGAAAGGAAAACGTTTTGCTACGATTGAGGAGAAAAATCGAAACAGGAGCTGTTGACGATACCAAAAAGCGTGTTTCAGAAGTGTTTCGAGGATTGGAAAAAAACGTTGGCATAAGTGTATTTTATCTGAGGGGGATTACTTTGAAGGGGTAAAGATAGTTATAGATGAATAAAGAAATACTTTTTGAACATAACGGTTATTTTTTGATCAGACCTCGTTAATACAAAATTCATCTAACATAAACTTAATGTAAAGATAAATCTTAAATCGGTAAGGATAAATCTTTCATAAAACCGTTACTAAATTAAAATTCGGGACAAATAATTCTCATGTATATTAAAGTAGATGTGCTGAATTTTATGACGAGCTGTTCCAATTTTCTATTAAGCTTTAGAGACTTTCTACTTTTTTAGACTGTGCTATTGTAAATGACATATGAAAGATTGTTTCCATTCTCAAAAGCAGTAGTTGAAGGAAGGTTGGTTCTAAAAAACAGGTTATTGGATTGTCTCTTTTTGCAACTCATACTTGAAAGTGCCAACTACTACTACTATACTATCTTGTTGCAGCTGGTGGTATCTACCCAGCATACCATTCTAGGAGCGCTCCGAAAAAGTAGTCAAAAAAGAGTCCAACTAAAGAGCATTTTCGGAGCGCTCCAAAAAAGGAGTCAGCAAGAAAATTTTGCTTAAAAAACTATTTTTTTCCCATTTTTATATATTTTATTTAAATGAATTCCATTTTATTTTTTTTTAACTGTAAATACAATTTATTTAATTTGTTTCCAGTTCCAATTTAGTTTATTTGTAAATGAATTCCCTTTTTGTTTAACTAATAACAATAAAAAACCAAATAATAAATGCGACCTTTAAATTTGTTGTATTTAAAATTGCAATGACTCTTTTCTGACATTATCTAAGAGCTCTTCCTGACGGACGATTTTCGAATGTAATGACCCTCCTTTCTGAAGGTTTTCGGAGCAATTATGATTGCTTTTGGGCTCATAAAGAGCATGAACGCTCCGGAAAAGGTGTCAGAAAAGACTCTTTACGGACTCATATGGCTTGCTGGGTAGTTGGTTTGAGTAATAAGAGATGTCTTTTAGACTGGTTGTTTGGGGTCAATTAAAATAACTGGTTATGTAGCTAGACAAGTTGCCAGTTTGAACCCTATGTAACCGGTTTTTGAATCCCATGCGTTGACAACTTTAAAATTGTAATTTCAATAAAATTAGAAGTTGTTTTTGTCACAATCTTACTTGACTTGAAATGTTGAATTAAATGCCAAATTTTGGCTACCAATTAAATAGTCGTAGTAAAAACTAATCCATTTAATTTTCAATTAGCCTACATAGAAAAATTTATATTGTATTTTCATTTTAATTTCTAGATAGTTTTTTCATGTTGTATTTATGTATTTTATTTCTTATTCTTTGGTTTAGGTTGGTACTGGTGGCATGGACTCAAAAGTTAAGGCCGCTACTTGGGCACTGGATCGTGGTGTCAGTGTTGTAATTTGTAATGGCATGCAGGAGAAGGCTATTAAAACTATAATTGGCGGTAGAAAAGTTGGAACATTCTTTACAGAGTCAACTGAGGCCTTCACCACTCCTGTGGAAGAACTTGCTGAAAATGGTAAGTGCACTTTTCATTTTGTGCTTCGATTTTTTCCCTCAGATTTTATATACGAGTATAATGCTGAAATGTTTTTGTGCAAGACACGATGATGGGTTACGGTTGAGGGCACCATGAACTGGTGCTGCTGCATTAATGAATTCCATGCTGATGCTGTGTGTACGTTGTTCACTTTTTCGTTCTGTCGGACGGTCATCTCGTTTCGTTTTTCCAGTTGTTGTTTGGTATTTGTATTTTGAATTGCAGTTCATTGTTGCTGTTGCTCTTGCTGTTGCTGTTTTTGTTTTGAATTTCCATTGAGCGACAAGTCTCTAGTGTTTGGCTGCTCTTGTTAATTCTAATATTGTTTTTCATACAACTATGGAGCCATGTAGGGATATGTGTATGCATACATGGATACTGTGCCATTTACATGCCATTCACTGTTGTATACATATCTACATGTTTGTATTTACTTATGGATGTACCTATGTGTGTATATTGTACATGTAGAGATTGCAAGAGCATGGCTTTGTATTTAAATATATTCATTTTGTTTGGATGCAAGTACTTCTTGTATTTTATGCTGTACAATGTTACTTGAAGTTTAATTGAATTATTCTCGGGTGAATAAGTGAGGTTTAACTAGAAAACTGTCCACTTTTGATGGCTGTACAATAGACCGCCCTGCTATCCAGTCAAAAAGCAAATTACGTATTTTATATCACCCTCTAAAAATGATATCTAAGTGGTTAATATTTTTATAGAAATTGTTATATTCTAATAAGAACTGAAGTACAATATTCAACAAGTAGAGTTGATATAACTCCGTTTTGATCACATCCTCGTCTTGCGTTTTAAGGAAATTTCTATGCTGTCTTATAGGTCAGGTTAGGTTCCGTGGGCAGCCGTTCTTGAAAACAGCTCACTTGGGTCCATCGTGTTGATCCCATTGTGATACCCGTTGGGGGACAACCTATCGGTTTCACTCCGCATTGGTTGTTTTCATATCGAACCATCCAGATTCCTTGGAAAATGTGATGATGCATCTTGGATTTATCCTAGATAGTTCACCCACACATGGAAGAAAGGGTGCCCCGAGTATCCGTTCCCTTTTCAGCGATAGGGCCGGGCATTCGCAGAGGAAGTGAATGACTGTCTATTCCTCGTTGTGACAGCTTCTACAAAAGTCATTATATTGTAGAACAAGTCTTCTGGCGTGTGTCCCAAAAGTACAGTGACCTGTAAGTAGAGAGACAATAAGCCTATCTAGGTCACGAGCAAAACTAAGTAATGATTTCGTCCTGCCCGCATCAAATAACGGCCAAGTGAACCTTGCAATAGAGCAGGTGATCTCGTTCGTCCACCTTACCTGAGCAAAGTTGAACATTTCATCTTGAAAGAGTAATTTCAGACTTTTCATGTTAATGCCAATGAAGGAATCAATCTCCTCATCAGCCAACGTTGTACCTTTTTTGGCTAAATTATCTGCAATATAGTTGCCTTATAGATTGAAACTATTTCATTTTTAGTGGGTGACTTTAGTTATATGTTTCATGTGTCAATAGCGCACACCATTTTTCATAAAGTTTCGTTTTTAAAGTATTTTAATTGAGCACATTTTGCTGTTTTGCCTTTTACTAACTTTTAGTTTAGTTACACACTTTGTGTGAATGTATTTTAGTAAGAGAAAAAAATATTTAGTTTTCAATTTTAAGTTGCATTAGCTATTTTCAAATATTTATTTATTTATTTCCATGTATAAATAAATATTGTTTTGAATTGGTTTATTTTTATTTGCAAAATTTTTAAAAGATTAAAGTTTTTCGCATTTTTGTAATGAACTATGGTCATTACATCATTTTTTTTTTTTCAAAAAGTTAGAACTATTGTTTGGCCCTTCTTAGGGTGGTAACATTTTCATGTCATTAATAATTAAAAGGGATTTGCTGTTAATACTACATTTTTAAAATTGAGATTTATAATGCTCTTGTTTTTATTTACAGTAGCGGTATTCACACCGAGCTTGTTAGTTTGTTAGTCGTTAATCGTTACTTTTTTACACGCATTTTGTTTTTGTATATTTAACGCGCTAACGGATAAACATTTAACAAATTAACGACACGGCACCCCTGATAAAATAGTTGTTAGTTGGTAACTCACAATCAGCTGTTGCAGTTTCTAAATAAATATATTTAAAAAATCATTTGTGATACATTTCTAAAAAAATATTTGTGTACATTGAGAGTAAATATGTTAAATAAATGATTTTTTATTTTATTTTAATAAATCATAAACTGTTCTCGTAGTGGATAACCAAAAGAAAAAATTAGTAATTAAATGGTTTACAATTGTTTTTTTTACACTTTCTCGTGGCATGTTTTATTTTTTCCAGAATAATAAATTGTGTCAAAACAATAAATCAGCTGTTTTACTACGAAAGTTACCAGACTAACAAAGTTTTAAAAAGGGGGTCGTTCACAGTTGGTAACTTTAACAAATTAACAAACTACCGACTAACAAACTAACAAGCTCGGTGTGAATACCGCTAGTGTTTAGATATATATTTTAGTTTTTATAAACAAAAACTTTTTATCGTATCTATTTTTTACTCAATCAAGTTTGTTTATTCCACCATCAAGTTTGTGTCTTAAGTCTTATCTAAGCGAACGTTATCGTTCGAGATCGTGGGTCAGGGGGTAAGTAAAATGGTATTTCAGAGAAAAGCAAAAAGCTTATTTGATGACATAAAAAGTAAAGCTTATCCAACGATAATGCTAGTGGTAGTAATACAGACAATTGCTACAACAAAATTTATTTTACTTTAAAAAAAGAAGCTGTTGGCAAACCTTGAATCAAAAAAAGCTGACGACTTAGTATTTTCGTATCTCTAGAACCTATCTTCGATCTTTACATGGTTTGCTAAAGAAAATCTTAATTAACTTTGCGTCCTGTTTTTCTTTAATCTATATCAAAGTGGGGTATTGGTGTATATCTATATTTATAAAATATAATAAAATTTAAAGTTACTATATAGATTTATGGATTGATAATGTTTGACATTAACAGGAGTTACCGAACCTAAATAAAATGTTTCTAAACCACTATATGTCATTCTATTAGCATTTTAATCCATTAGTTGTAAACAACATTACTCAAATTTACAACAGCAACTGTTTAATTTTAAACTAAAGTATTAAGTTGAAAATTTTGCAGCAAGATGGGTTCGCATTAAAACCTGCTCTTGAATTTCATTCCTGAGGATTTGCTACAGTTGTTTTGTTATTTTGTAGTTAAAACTAACAATTGATTGAAGGTAATTAATTTTGTAAACAATGATAACTTTTCGATTTTCGGTACGGGTTCAAGTTATCGGAATGGCGTAAAATTATGCAGAAAACAAATTAAGAAGCTCACCAAAAATAATAATTAGATTCACACTCAAAAGCGAATGTATATTTTAAATGGCAGGTCTAGAGAATATTTGCAACATGTTTTAAGCGACACAATTATGAAGGCTCATTATTTACTTATTGCTTTTTCTCAATGTTGAAAAATTTAAATCCCTTTTTTTTAAACGATATTATGAGTTTGTCCTATTCTTAATTAATTATAATAGTTAATCATTGCAGTTTAGAAAGTTTATCAGTTTATTGCATTTTAAGTGCAGAATCAGCGTGTTACGTTTATCTTGTCTAACAGAAACTTTTCTTTGTAATTTTTTTATTTTTTCTTTTTTCTTTTTTTCATATTCAACTACTTTATCAACTATGTTTTCCTATATACAACAACCATTTGTATTGTATACTGTGTTGTTTGGATTTTTGGTTTGCTATTGCAGCACGCATTGGCAGTCGTCAGTTGCAAGCATTGTCACCAGAGCAACGAGCCAGTGCTGTTAACACATTGGCTGATTTATTAGTTAGCCGGGAAGAGTATATATTGGAGGCCAACGCCAAGGATTTAGCTGAAGCACAACGAAATGGTTTGGCCAAACCATTGTTGTCACGTTTGTCCCTCAACGCAGGCAAATTGAGAAATTTGTCAGTTGGTTTAAAACAGATTGCTGATGCAAGTCATAAAGTAAGTGTTACAAGTTAAAGTTTGTATTTCTTCTTTTTTAGTTGCCCAACAATTTTTTTTTCCCAAAACGTAACTGGTAAAAGATTAATTTAAGTTTTTTCAAAACTCTTTTCAGTTTTGATAAAGAAGGCTATTAACCGTGAAGTTTGTTGCAAAAATAGCTAACAAAAATGACATTTTTAGGATTTAAACAAATTTCTATCATATTTAAAATAATTTTTATGGTACAGTGTCGGTTGTTCAAGGATATTTAACATTTATTTAAACAACGTTATACGAATTTAAGAGTATATGATATACATATAAGCAGTGGTGATATTCGAAACAATTAACAACCGCTTCGCTCAAAAAAAATATATTTTTGCCAAATTTCGATAAAAATAGCGAAAATTTTAAAGTCGCATCCCAGTAACAGACCACAAGCCTCTTGAAGGAAATGTTATAAACTTTCGTTCAATAACAAAAAGTTACGTTTTTAACAAAAAATAGTTTTGATTTTGCAAAATAAAAGTCAAAAAAAATGTTTTATTTTATTCTCAATAGATTGAAGAAAACGCTATCGAAAACATCATCATCCAAGAATCCAATGTATGACCAAAATAAAATCATATGTTTGTACATTTGAACAATGAACAACTGAACAATATTGTGTTTGTTGCCGAGACTATATCACCTTGATAAATACACATTATATAAAACCGTTAAAGCAAAAAACATAATCACCCCTGTCGTGAATAAAAATTTCACATGAAATTTGTTCCCTTTTCACATTTTTCCCTATTAAAATTCAATGTTAAAAAATAATTGGGAACAAATTTCATTTGGAACCGGTACGGAAAATTTTTAAATTTTTAACAACCGGTTCGAGCGAACCGGTCCGTACCGGCTGAATATCAGCACTGCATATAAGAAAAACTCAGCCGAATATAGCCCTAAAACAATTGCATAATTAAATAAAATACTTAAATTATTCAAATAAAAAAAATCTCATTTGCTACAAATTCATGCTGATGTGTATAAAGCCCACAAATATTAGTCTAACAATCAACCCAATACACAAAACTAATTCTTATTATTTCCGAGCCATTTGACATTTTTCATAAAATTTAAGCATCTAACTCAGGACTATTAAAGAGATCCAAATAAACCTTATCAATATATATTCACCAAAAGGTGTTCAGTACTTGACAGTAAGAATTAACATAGATTAGTTTTTAACTTTTTCTTTTACTGAACGTCAAAATAAAAGCTAAATTATATTAATATAAATAATGTTATATTACAAAATTATATTGCATTTTTATATAGTTATTTAAGTAAACAATAATGCTGTGAAAATGGCTGTAAATATTAGGAAAACTTCTGGAAAACCTGTAAATGCGAGTACGATTACAAGAGCCTACTTGGTAGAGTGCCGCGTAAACAGCACTTTATATCGAAAAACTACCAAACCAAGCGTTTGAATTGCGTAAAAATGTAAGAACAAAATTTCAGTAACAAATATGTTAACAAGACGGTAAAATATGGCGGCGGCTCAGTAATGGTCTGGGGGGTTACTCTCTATTGCGATGCGAAAGCAAATGCGATGCGATAATCATACAAATTGTACGGTTATCGCATCGCATTTGCTTTCGCATCGCAATAGAGAGTAACCCCCCTGGTTTTGTATGACGGCATCAGGGGTGGGTAATCTTACATCTATTAAATCTACAATAAAAAAGGAAGATTATTCCGATATTTCTTGTAAGGATAACTTGAAGGCAGTAATACAGAATGAATGTAACAAACTTTGTCTGATTTCACTAAAAAAGATAAATGTTTTTTCTTTATACAGGTCAACCTTGGTATAACGAATCTTAAGCAGATTAGAAAAAAAACGTTATATCGAATAATTCGTTACAATGAGGTTCGTTATATCGAGGTGAAGTTGCACTTCTGTTATAACGAATAGGTAATAAAAAATTTTGTATGTACATATATTAAGCCTCAGTTAGCCGACTGTAACGGAATGTTGTGTAATGACGTAAAAATGTAAGGAAATTCTATTTCTTACAGATTTATACATTACGGTGTTGCGTTACTTTACATCTCCAGAACCATTTGCATTACTTTACACATAACAATATCCATCAGCTGTTTCTTACTGTTGCAGTTACATTCCATTACAGTCGGCTAGCTGAGGCTTTAATCATCATCTGCTTACAAACAGATTTGAAGGAAAACACTGTATTTTGTAGTTTTAAAATTCTAAAATATTTGTTTCTTCGAATATTTCAGCCGTTGTCGTTGCAAACACAATAATTTTGTGTGTATCTGTTTCATATAATTTGGATTAATTGATGGAAATCGTTGACAAAATTCGTTAAATAGAGGTAGATAACTATTTCCAATTCGTTAGTCTGCAGTGACTGAAAATTCGTTATAACGAGGTTAATGACAAATGTATTCGTAAAGGTGCCATCAGACGGGATGTATTTTACATACATATGTACTGTCAAATTTTCCATCTGTAAAAGTTGTCCACATCGTGTGATACATATGCAACTTTGCATATGTAAAATACATGTGGAAATACATATGTAATTTTTTCGATTAGAACACGCTCTATTTTCCTGTGACAAACATAAACAAAACAGCTGTTTTGTTTTGAAACAAAATTGTTTTAAAAAATATTTTGTAAAAAAAATTAAAGAAAATTAATTTTTAATAAATTAAATTATGTTTATTATATTTATTGCAGTTAGATTGGCCAAAAGAAGCAATTCTTGAAATTTATATACGTTAAAAAGTCAGCTTTTGTTTACATTTATAGGTTATTTCATACGGAAAAACATAAGCAGGTGTGATAGCAAAAATTATGAATCGTATGTAAAATGAAAATTTTGACATACATATGGAATTACATATGGGTAAGAAAAGTGACAGTACATATGTAAAATACATCCCGTCTGATGGCACCTTAATAGAGAGGTTTATTTTGTATTAAATCTTATGGAGCGTTGTAGGAGATTTCAAAAAATTCGTTAAATCGAGGAATTCGTATAGTGAGGGTCGTTTTATCGAGGTTTGACTGTATTTCATACAGTATTTTTAGTTTCTAATAAATGAGAAAAATACTTTATCAAATGGTTTACTTTACTACATCACAAACAACCCAAATATATAATTATGTACATGTGTATATCAAAACACAGTGGGTATATTAAGTTTGTCATGCCGTTTGTAACACATTAAAATAATGTCAACCAAACCAAAATACTCTGGGTCCTTATAAGATTTTCATTGGATCTAGTCATGTCCGTCCGTCTGTTGAAGGCATGATAGAGCTTCGAAAAAAACTATGAAATTTTTACAAAAAAAAGCAGTATCCATACAAAATTCAAGAAAAACAAGTTTCATGCAACGAGAAACCTTGAAACGATATTTTGTTCGAATCGGTTTAATTTTGACATATCCTCATACAAGGTCAACTTCCGAAAATTACTTAAATGCTTCAATTACTTAAAATCACTATCATTAAATGACTATCGTTGTACCAAATTGCATGATAAACGGTCCATATTCATTACTTAAATGTGCATATATCTCTTATAAAAATCACTAACCAGTCGACATTTTACACAAATAATTCATATATGCATATCGATCGTGGTACCAAATTTCATTATAATCGGTCCATATTTGACCGTAGCCCCCATATAAATTCCGCTTTCGTATATTTTTTTTAGAAAAACTTGAATCTGCATAACATTTTTGGAAATGTTGTTATTGAGAATAAACAAAATAAACTTCAAATAAATCAAAATTACTGTACAATATTTTTTGACAATCGCCCCATAATAATTATACAAGGTGGTGTAGTAAACACATGCGAAATACACGTTAATAAACAATGTTACGCTACACTGCTCCAAAACGCGGAATATTGATGACAGAACTGACATTAGGGGCCTTGCCAAATGTATAGCATTTTCTGATAGGAGGATTACTTTTGCGCCACCTTGTAGCACAAATGTAAGGGATTCGCAAAATAAAATAACCAGTATAATTATCGTTTCAGATACAAAATGTAACAGAAACAAATAAGAAAGTATAGTCGGTCAACGTTTAAAACATATTTTCAGATATGGGCGCTATATTGAAGATATGAACTATTATGGATCGATCATCCAAAAATTTAGTGTCATGACTTCTGTGAAAATACTTTTAATAATACTTTTAAAAGATTTATAGAGGTTAAAGTTAATCACGGAGAGGGTCTTCCATATATTTGAGTTTCGACTAATTATGGACCGACCATTATAAGAATAATTGTCATCATTTTTGTATATATGAAACATATTTCTGTGGATTTTTGACAAAAGAACCTAACTCGAGATCGGACAATTTTCCACTTTTTAAACCATATGTATAAGTTTTAAAAGCGCATCTTTCTGTCTTTTAAGCGTGTTTCTAGATAGTGTAGATCGAAAGATATAGAACCCCCCAAATCAACCTATCTCGCAATTTTTACAATCTGCTTTTGACAAAAGAACACATATTGAAATACGTTGCAGGGAACAAAGAGAAATATCATAACGTAATTTTTACAAAAAAACCTATTTGAATATGGGTTTCCAATAATTTACTAAAATTATTTTGACAAAACAACTTATTTGCACTCATGCTCTTTTATCAAATTCATAAACGAAAATAACACGTTCCCTTCTAAAGTTAAGTTCTTTTAATAGCCATTTGATCATTAGCATTCATTGTGACAAAACAACCTATGTTAATATGAGTGCTTTAGTGTAGTGGGAATTAATGAAATAAGAGGAACCTATATCAAATCAAGTGCTTTTGTCGTGTGCATGTGTAACAAATTAAGACGTTTTTAATGAAAATATGTTCCTAATATTGAAAAACAAAAATAATTTACAGAAGAAGACAAAAAAAACAAAGGTTCCAAAGTTTTGGAGGAGCAGTGACTCTCTCGCAAGTGAATACATTGACTACAAGAATTATAGATATATAAGATTACGACAATTATCAGCTGTTTTGAAGGTACCTACATCACGGCTCCAAAAAGTTTGTCAATTTGTATGGAATTTTCAATGGTTTTAGAATTTCCGACTTTTCCAGAGGGTGCCGTGTTTATCGAAGGAATTACACCTTTGTTCAACTGCCGATATTTAGAAGATCATCATACTATAGAATTAATTGATTACAAGTTTCTGGTTGTTGGACACACGCATATGGAATGTGACATGGTTCATGCCCAAATAGAAAAAAAGAAGAAAAACTGTGAATTCCATACATCACCCACATGACTGGGCTACTTTAATAGCAATTACAAATCAATGGAACAAGATCAATACTTTGACTTTGGTAGTATATTAAAGAACAAATGCACGTGGGTATTTCTCCACTACATTAGGTGCATGTAACACTACTTATGTTTGTATATTTTTAGTATACTTTTTATTTGTTGTTTTGTAAAGGTGATAAATTTGAATGGAAGCTAATACGTTGTATGCGATATAAGAAATCTAAGTCTGTAATTTTACAGTACAAGCTATCTTTACAGCCGGAAGAGGACTTAAAGGAACGATACATAACACAGCGACTACGGAAACTAACAAATTTCGAATTTAATAAATGTTATTCTGATCTTTTGCCAATATCTTCTAATAAAAAACGTGATTTACAGTCCGTTCTGCCATTTATAAATGCAGAGTTTCATAATTTTTACAATAACTTGCACGTTGAAGGTAAAGTACAATTGGAAGATGATTAGGATATTGACGAATATGATTAGCTGTAGACTGAATTATTCTTTAATTTTTCTGAATAATAAAAATTAAAGCAATTTAATATAAATGTGAACTAGAATATAGTATAATATATTGACTATTTCTTATTTGTATTTTTAAATTAATTAATTTCAACTTTTCTTTTTCGTACCTAAAAATACATGTAATTGGTCTAATAGAAAGCATAACTTTTTATAATATTCGTTTAAGATAAACTGAATTCTATTTAAGAAAACAACATATGTCACTGAATTTTTCTTATTTCATTTTAATAAAAGCACTAGTCCCGACAAAGGTTGCGAAATATTTGTTACTTTTCAGTATGAAAAAAAGTTTACCTAGAGAAGGGTTGATTTTTCAATCAAAAATTATTTTGACAAAACAACACATCTCGGTTTTTGGACATTTCCTCGGCAACAGTTGTATCTGGAAGAAAGATGCAAATTGTAAAATAAATGTATTTACATTCTTTACCATAAAAATAGGATGCATTTGCTTAGATATGTTCTGGGACGATTCTGTGACCTTATAAAAGTGTTTTTTGGTCCTCCTGTAAAATTCAGATTTTCGACATTGGTTGTTTTGTCAAAATTCCACAGATTTGTGTTCAATATTATATGGATACCCACATTTGTAAGAGAGTTAAACCTTTTAAAGTGATTTTCGGAAGTGGCGCTTATATCGGAACTATAAACAATTATAGACCGATCTGCACGAAATTTGTAAACGTGATTTGGCATCATTTACCACTCATTTGGGATGCAATTTTTTGGATACTTGTATAATTCAAATATTTATGACCGTTGAACCCCTATTTCTGGAGGACATTTGTATGGGGGCCAGGTAAAATAATGAACCGATTGTCACCACTTTCAATCCCATCCATCCTTGGGCCAAAAAATATCATGTACCAAATTTTATCGAAATATCTTCAAAATTGCGATCTGTACTCTGCGCACAAGCTTTACATTAACAGCCAGCCAGACGGACGGACACCGCTAAATCGGCTCAGGAAGTGATTCTGTGTCGATAGGTATACTTGGATAAATATTAAAATATTAAATCTATATATACAGGGTTTTCCAATAAGGACTTGACAACTTTTTTTAAATCGATTGTAACGTGTGCTGTGTGGCTTGTGGCACCGTCTTGTTGAAACCACATGTCATCCAAGTCCATGTGTTCCAATTCGGGCCAAAAATAATCGCTAATCATTGCGCGATAACGATCGCCATTCACAGTAACGTGACGATCGTTATTGTCGACGAAAAAATATGGCCCAATGACGCCGCCGGCATGCAAAGCGCACCAAACAGTAATTTTTTGTGGATGAAGTGGTGATTCGTGAAGCACATGTGGATTTTCAGCAGACCAATAACGCATATTTTGCTTATTGACGAACCCATTGAGCCAAAAATGAGCTTCGTCACTGAAGATGATTTTGCGATGAAATTCATCATCTTGGTGCATCTTCTCCAGAGCCCAATCGGAGAACGTACGTCGACTCAAATGGTCCATCGGCTTCAATTCTTGAGTCAGCTTAATCTTGTATGGGTGTAAACCCAGATCCTTACGCAAAATTCGCCATGAAGTGGTCTTGGGGATGCCCAGTTCTTGAGAACGCCGCGGAATCGACTGATTTGAATCGTTTGCTACGGACGCCTGAACGGCAGCGATATTTTCGGAACTTCGACCAGGCCGTTGTCTCACTGGCACGACAGCATCACACAATGAATATGTAGACTCAAATTTTTGCACTAAACTTGTTATTGCTTGTCTACTAGGGCGAGAATTACGACCGAAAATTGGAGTTAACGCTCTTAAAGTTGCGGTCACCGACTCCGAATTTCGGTAGTACATTTTTATAATTTTCAAACGTTGTTCCTTCGTGTACTTTACCATAACGAAAATGTTAAGTTTACTGAAAAAAAAGAAAGCAACAATTAGATGATCAGTGAAATAGTGTGTTCACAATTTAAATTCAGAGTTGTCAAGTAGCTATTAGAAAACCCTTTATATAAAATTCAATGTATGTATGTATATATGTAACGTATGGACTCCAAAACGGCTGAACCGATTTTGATGAAATTTTCACAGCATGTTACTGTGACTCTGAAGGAATAATAGGCTATATGAAGTTTTGATTGTACAAACGGGGGTGGCACCGTCCATATAACCCACAAATTTAAATCGCCATATTTTGGGCAGTTTTTGACCTACGTTAATGATGTGTGTACATATGGAATTGGCATAATTAGGAATACGTACCAGGAGAAAAGTGGGTGGGACCACGCCCCTTTTTAGGAAAATTAAAAATCGTAATATAGTCTTAACTACTAGACCGATCGTCATTAAATTTTCACAATAGGATATTCTTACGAAATATTAAATTCTTGACTATGTAAGTGGACAAAGGGGCATGGTCTCGCCTAAAGCATTACAATAAATATATTAAAATTAAATAAATAAATGTTTGTAAATATATAAATACGTTTTATTTTATTTTATGACGAGGGGGGGGGGTAGCAAAGCACACCGGGTTTAGCTAGTATATATATATTATGTTTATATATTGGGTGTTAGACCAATATTTATGAGAGTTACGAACATCTGCACTACGGTGGTATAGGGTATAATTAGTTTCAAGTATTCATAGATCACACAAGTGGCATTTAGTGGTGGGTGCATAAGATTCGGCACAGCTGAATATAAACTCTCACTTGTTATTACTATTTCATCCTAGTCGCTATATCTTTTAAGCTCCTCTTTGCCTTCAAAATTGCAACTATTTAAAAATATCATTAGGTATGATAATTTTGTTTTATTATAATGTTAGTATCTTGACTTTTTAAATACTTGAATGCATTGCGTTTTTAATGTTCATTTTGATATCTATATATGTGCGTATGTATGTATGTATATACATATTAAGCATACGAGTATGTAAATTAGAGTACTCCAAAAAAATAAAATTGAAAATGTTAACGGATGGTGAAAAATACGTTCTGAAAATATTATAATGATGGTATGACAATAACTGGTAACGGACAGGGGACAAATTTTAGCTTACATTTTGTTTGTCCATACAATCTAGGATCACTTTAATGTATATAAATACTTTTGAGTGAAAATCCCACAAACCCCTAAACATACACATGCTCGTACGATTTTTAGTGGGAAATATAAATTTATGCTTGTTTTCATTCATAACCTTTATACTAAATTGTCAATTGACAATGTCTAGGCTGAGTTACAACAACTAACAACAAAACTATACTAAACTGCACTTAAGCTTTTGATAATATTATGATGGTTTGGCATTCATTAGAACTAGTATTGTGTGCCTTAATATAAATGGTGCCAGTCTGTATGAAATCATATTCAGGAGTATATTAGAGTGGTTCATTAAAGTATAAATAATGTAGTATAAATATAAAGAGCACAAAGTTTTGCATGTTGCAGTGATGGAAAATTCAATACTATTGTACTATTTTCAGTACTTTTTCACAACAAAAATCCAACAGTACCCCTACATCATAAGAATTAAAGTTGTTTGTGGTACTATTTTGATAAATTTTTTAAATTTCTTATGTTTCGTACATTTTTGTAATTCTCATTTCTTGTTTGAGATTTTTTGTGTATCACATGAGTTTGAAAACTTCAAACATATTGGTGAAAGATCTATTAATGATATTGCACAAAATGCAGGCTCATATGTTTATTATCTTAACCCACAATAAATAAAAATTGTTGAAACATATATTTTTACATAAAAATAATTAATTTTTAGTTTGTTGTTATAATAGTTTTTTTTATTAAACCGAATTAATTTTATTTTTGAATTATTTTTAAATGGATTTTTAATTTTATTTTTGAATAAAAATATATGTTTCCCAAAAAGTACCAAAATTTTGAATAAAGTACTCTTTTTGTTGACGGTCAGTACCATTTCATGGCATGTTGTCTGTAATCAGGGCTGTTGAATTTCGGAAAAAATCGTCAAAATCCCGATAAAAACAAAAAATAGTTTTTTAGAATTTTTAAAATATTGTGAAATATCTACCCAGCAAAAACTTTATTTACAAATTAAGTAATAAAAAATTGTCAACCAGACTACTTACAAATCTACTAGCAAAAGTACTTATTTTTTCTTGAGATATTGCAAAAGTAATCCGTTATAATTCTGCAATTTTTAACCAAAAAATTAATAACTTATTTTTCTACTTAAAAGTCTTATAAAAATGTGTAGCTGTAGATTTATTAGAACAAATGTTTATTATATGAGAATTATTCCTCTTGCGAGTATTAATAAACAAAATTCAAAAAAATTTTAATCGAAGTTGCCTTCAAGTTAAATATACAATTTTATTTGAAAATAAATTGTATACACTACATTTATTTTTGAATATTTCTGTTATATGTTTCACATAGCTTTCCGTTGGAAAGCATAAATGTAAAATCATACAAAAATATATTCAAAGAGACACTAGCAAAATGTAATGCATTTTCTGGCCTGCTAAAGCCGTCATCAGCATTCTTTGTGTCTAATAGTGCTTTATTTTCAAACTATGTATATTAGGTTGTCCCAAAAAAAATAAAAATTTGGATTTTCTCGGAAGATCTTTCCTAATTTGGATACTCATTAGGTAAAGTTTTTTTGAGAATTTTATCAGATTTTTCAGAAGTGCTTTAGAGGTCTCGCAAACTGATTTTGTACCAAAAATCTAGCGTTTTTGACTTTTATTGAATTATTATTGAAAATTGCTAAAACAATCGGTATTTTTCGGCTTCTGAGTAAATATTCTTTAAGAAAATTTTCCGATCTTTAATTTTATGTGCATAAATAACAAGTTTCGTCAGGGATTTTCCACATTTTGATACATTATATAACAGTTTTTCGTAAATTTTTAGCAAATATGAAAAAAAATGCTTTATAACTTCTAAAATTTGTATGAAGACTAAAAAAACTAATGATGCAGTTTAAAAGATTATGAAGTTTTAAATAAATTAGCGAAAAAAAAATTAATTTTCTCTCACCGTTCTCGAGTTATACCCTTTTAAAGCTTTGTACACATTGTATGAAATGTATAATACTATAAGGTGTGAAGTAGGTTTGCATCATACAATTGTTTCAAAAGTCTAAGGTCATTGAGAGGAGCGTATCGGGGACATTGGCATAGGTACCAATTTTTAATATATACTCTTAAAATAAATGAGGTAAACTCCAGCAAGGCATCAATTTTTGAATTTTGAATGAATGGTTGCAGCTGGTTTCGAAAAATGCATATTTTTAGAGAGTATATAATTTTTATCATCCAGCGAGCTCGGTTAATGGCTCCAGGAGATTTTATGGTTGGATAGGGCTCAAGTCTATCACCCAAAAAAATAAGGCTCAGTTGCAGCATTTCTTTATAATCTTCCCTTGGTTGCATATTCTCCAGCTGCCCTTTTACAAAAATAATTAGATCTTTTCGTATGAACTCCGGAATAATTTTTCCAAAAATTTCGTGGTTTATACAATCCGAAAATTTTTTTTATCAATGGAATCCCACCTTCCCTGAAGAGTGACGAAAATTTTAATTTGTGGGGATGTAATTTGATCCTCAATATTAAGGGCCTTCAACGCTGATCCAGCAACTAGTTCCATCATATGATGGCGGCATGCCAAAAATATCAGGTCTTTTTTTAATTTTGCCCACATACCACACATTCCTTGTATTCGACAAAGGCATATCTATTTTAAAAAAATATTACCCAATATTTCTTGGACTACTTTATGATAATTTCAACTTACGGGAGCAATAAAACTTCAGATTTTATATATATAGTGACTGCTAATTACTGCGAGAGGGCTCTAGCATAAAAGCTTTTATATTGTTTTTTTTTTTGGTAATTTATTTACATTTTCGAAATCCAATTATTTAAAGTTTAAAGCAATGCAAACCTAGTTCACACCTTATAGTATTATACATTTCATACAATGTGTACAAAGCTTTAAAAGGGTATAACTCGAGAACGGTGAGAGAAAATTAATTTTTTTTTCGGTAAATTATTTAAAACTTCATAATCTTTTAAACTGCATCATTAGTTTTTTTAGTCTTCATACAAATTTTAAAAGTTATAAAGCATTTTTTTCATATTTGCTGAAAATTTACGAAAAACTGTTATATAATGTATCAAAATGTGAAAAATCCCGGACGAAACTTATTATTTATGCACATAAAATTAAAGATCAGAAAATTTTCTTTAAGAATATTGACTCAAAAGCTGAAGAAATATCTATTTTTTACCAATTTTCAACCAAAATTCAAAAAAAGCCCAAAAAGGTCGATTTTTGGTACAAAATCAATTTGCGCGACCTCTAAACCACCTCCGAAAAATCGGAAAAAAATCTCAAAAATTCTTAGCCTTATGAGTATTCAAATTAAGAATGATCCCCAAATTTTTTTTTGGAATGGGAATATACATTGTATATTCAACTTTTTTTATAAATTATATGAGAATTATTCCTCTTGCGAGTATTAATAAACAAAATTCAAAAAAATTTTAATCGAAGTTGCCTTCAAGTTAAATATACAATTTTATTTGAAAATAAATTGTATACACTACATTTATTTATTTATACTCGCAAGAGGAATAATTCTCATATAATTTATAAAAAAAGTTGAATATACATAGTTTGAAAATAAAGCACTATTAGACACAAAGAATGCTGATGACGGCTTTAGCAGGCCAGAAAATGCATTACATTTTGCTAGTGTCTCTTTGAATATATTTTTGTATGATTTTACATTTATGCTTTCCAACGGAAAGCTATGTGAAACATATAACAGAAATATTCAAAAATAAATGTAGTGTATACAATTTATTTTCAAATAAAATTGTATATTTAACTTGAAGGCAACTTCGATTAAAATTTTTTTGAACAAATGTTTATAAAATAAGTAAACAAACTTAATAAATATTAGGGAAACTTATTACAAATGATATTAATAAAGATTTATAATCATATATTAAGTGCTGTTTGACACATTTCAGTTTTAGCTGCCCAGTTTTTGTTCAATTCTGTTTAGAAAATTTAGAAAATTGACTATTAACTTCAAGTATGTACCCCTTCTATTCTCTTTTCCCTTCTCACCCAAAACTACTTGCTTGAAGAGTCAGAATTGAAACGTGTGAAAGCGGAAGTAAATTTTTTGGATTTTATTATTATGATCTTTTTAAGATTATATTCTAAATTCTATTATAAACTCCAAGCAATGAAATGTTGCATTGCATATTGCGTTTATGAAAACAGCCTAATTATTATGTAAACAAAACGATAGAAACAAATAATTAAATAATAATAATAAACAAATTAGGGAAAAATAATAAAAATGTGTTATGTGCATACAAACGACTGTTGATCACTATACATATAGTTTATTCAATATTTTTGGAATTAATAACATGCAGATTGACTAAAATGTCATTTAGTTGATTTTTATCTATTTCTTTTTTGTGCAGAGGTTTTTGTCAATCACTCCTCATCCATATTGCAAATAAACTTTTGACGAACATTGGCTGTAAGTTGCTGATGTGTTCATTATATTGGAGAGAAACATGAAGTTAGTTTACATTTTTATTTTTTTCACTCTAGTTATTATGCAATAATATCAACAACAAGAGCAATGTTTATTAGAATAACTTTTTCATACCTGTCCTTGTCCAGAGTATGTTACTATATGTTTTAACTTTGTCAATCAATTGTTAATTTAAATTTGTATACAAGTTAAATATGTGTATGTGGGTGTAATAGTACTGCTTTACTTATATAAACGTTTTATACCTTACGCTTAGGTTGTATACGAGTAGTTTCAAAAATGTTTGACAATCGTAAATTTGATTTTAGATTTTCAACTGAGATACATTTTTGCCACACTTTACCGGAATTGTATGTTTGCTTAATTTTTCAAATTATTGAAAAAAAAAAGAACTATAATTTTGTTATTTTTTACTAAATTAATAATTCAATTAACAACAATTAACCAAATTAAAATGATGGTATCGCAATTTAAATTTAGATTTAATGTTGGCTATTTTGATATAAGCTGTTACGACTACTACCGAATGTTTTGTGAATTTTAGCTTTTTGCTCGCGGAAATACATATTGTTATATTTTTAATTGCATTATTTAACTTATACTTTGTAATTCTTGTTTCTATAGTAACACTGAGCAACAGACATCCCCTGACAACTGTTTATCAAAGTGTTTGTAAGTGTAAATTTGTATGTTTTATGTTGAAAGTCAATATAATCTTATATTCTTTAACATTTTGATTATAATACTCTAGGGATTTAAGCACCTGTAAAGCGTTGCTTCGAAAAGTTTTATAATTTTGCAATTTGCTAAGTATAAAATTGCTTCTAAATTCGTTAATATTGTTAAGAAGAGCGTGTTAGAAAACTTTATTGTAACACATACATATATTTACACTGTTGTTTGAACAGTACTCTAAAAGTTCTTATTCAATAATAAAAGAACTGAATTTTAATTTATACATTTGAATGGTTTAGAACAGTAACACTATGTGCCCATAGTTAGATATCAAAATGAAAATGGAATCCAAAGTGGCTGAATCCTTTATGTTATAAATTGACTATTATGATGCTATTCTATTAGACTATGTTAAACATTCCTTTAGTGAACTTATGTAAAGTTTGGAAGCTGAAACGCTTTAATGGCCATCCTAATTTTCATATGTATGTAAATGTAATTATAGAGCAATTTTGTAATAATTTTCGTACAGAGTAAATTAATTCAATTTGTCATCAAAAAATATTCTTTTGTAAATTCCTAGTAAGTATTTTAATATTTAAAAACAATCGTAATTATGAAACGAAGTTAAGTATCAAAATCTTATTTTTGACATAATTTTTGCCAATTTATGTATAAAACAGTGTTTCAGAAATGGGCGTCATATGGGAGATATAACCTATTGTGTATGAATATAAATATTATGTATGTTAAACTTTATCTCGATATAAATACTTTTAAAAGATTTATGGAGCTTAAATTGAATTACGGAGAGGGTCTTACATATATGGGAGTTTCGACTAATTATGGACCGATCATAGTAAAATTGTGCCGTATTATTTCTATACATATAAAATATATTTTTGTCAAATAATATTTGGATACCAACATTTTTGAGTGAGTTATGCTCTTTAAAGTGATTTTCGGAAGTGGGTCTTATATGGGAGCTACGAGTAATTATGGACCGATCTGCACAAAATTTTTACATGTGATTTGGCTTCATTTACCACTCATTTGTGATACAATTTGCATAATTTAAACTTTTATGATAGGTATACTCCAATTTCAAGAGGACATTTGTATGGGGTCAGGTGAAATAATGGTCCGATTTCAAAATTGCGACCTGTACTCTGCGCACAAGCTTTACATGAACAGATCGGTATACTTTAAGGTGGGTGTTGGACCAATATGTCTGGGCGTTACAAACATCAGCACAAATCCAATATACCCTCCCCACTATGGTGGTGTAGGTTATAATGACACACTATAATAAAAATAGTATGAATCGGTCATTGATTTCTCATAGCTCCCATACAAATTTCTTTCCAAAATATGGCTAAATGGAATATAAATGACTTTAAAATGACAATATCAAAAATAAGTTATATATAAAAATAAATCACAAAACAATATTAGGTTCGGTTCGGTTCATGTTTGACCATAGTCCCGATATAAAGTTCATTTCCAAAAATTACTTAAATACGTATAAAATCTGTTATAAATAACGGTAACGAACCAAATCAGATCGAACAGATCATGTTATTTGGTGGACCCTGGATATGCCAAAATCCAACTGATTAATTTTTTGAATATTTGACCATATCCTCCATATAACGACTTAAATACTCATATCTCTCTTAAAAATACTGGTATTTGACATGATATATCATGATATATCATCAGTTTCTGATAATTATTAGTTTTCTTTCCATCCATCATAACTAATATATATCACAGCGCTCTCCTACGGTGGTATAGCATTGAAATGCCATCAAAGTAAAATAATTAAATAAAGTCTATGAAATCAAGCTTTAACATTAATACGCCTACTCACCACCAGAGGCGCTGCAATTCTGCACTAAAAACAAACATAATGCGCAATTGCAGAGTTGTGATAAAAAAGCTTACTTCTTTCATCACCTTTACTTCTTCAACTATCCGCTTTCCAAAGAAAGTAACGCAAGTATATTTAGGCATATTAATTGTCTGAGTTTTACTTCTCTTTAAAAAAAAAAAAAAAACATTTTATACCGATCACATTTCTCAATCCAGAAATCATACTAATAACGGTCATATGGCAATTATACTACTTGGGTTTGTAGTTGTCAGTCCATATTTGGCAATAGCTCCCAAATTAAGTAAACTTTTAAGTATCAATATAACTATATTACACTTCCACTATTACACCTATAAAACTCTAGTAAATAACGTTGTTCACCTTATAGCCTTAACCTTTTTTATACGCTTTCCCTTAACCTGGTGAATATGGAAAAATGTTGAACCAATTTCGGTAATTACATCAATTACATCAATTAATTCAATAAATGGTTAAAATTCCAAATATTTTAAATAAATTATACTGTGTGTAAACTTGTCTATCAAACTAGTCTAAAATACTAAAAAAGTGAATTTTAAATATGTATACTCAAATATTTCTCGTACCTCGATTTTCATCTTGTAATAAAATATGGTATAATTATTTAAAAGACCAATAGATTTTCTGTAATATTCAAAAAGAAATTGTTTGGCACTAACTTTCTCGGAATTTTCAAAATTTCAAAAACAGGATGATAAAGTACTCAACCTGTTTCTACAACCTAAACAAATTCTCTTAGCAATTTTATTTAATATGTTTATTTATTTTGTAGCATGGGGTAATTTATGAAAACTGACAAATATTCATATACATATGTAACTAGAATATGTAATAAATACTGTTACCTACCTATGTATATATTACATTTTAACTTCTTGGTAATAGTATGTCTTTGTTAGGATTTTAAAAGAAATTAAAAATTTATACTTAATTAATTTCTTCTGCTTTTTCAGAATTTATTAAAGAACTACAAAATCCTTTTATAATCTGCATTTTTCTAACATTGAATGTATGAACTCATACAGCACAACTAATGGCATTTCGATCTATGTGTTCGTTTTGGAATTCAAAAATTTATTTACTTATTGTTTGAAGAATAATACAACAACATCAAGCAGCAAAAATGATGAGGAAAATATGTACTTGTTAAATGATGCTAGTACATGCTAAACTTTACCTTTTCAGTAATATTTCAATTTCTAGTACGAAAAAAAGAGAATTTAAAGTATTTACATACTTTTAGAAAAATAAATGTTATTTGTAAAAGTTGCATTAAAAATGTATGTATAAGAGCTAAATACAGTTAGCGAAATAAATTAAGACTCTAAATAATGTGCATTGAATCGGTTTTGTAAGAACTACCACTGAAAAGTATAAAAAATATATCCCATATAATTCAAAATATTATTACAATACTTTGATCGGCAGAAACAAATTTAGACCATGTTCATAAGAGAATACGGATAACATTAAGTGCAAATGCAATGTTTCTTAAGGTATGGTCACACAATATTTACATAAGTTTAACGTTGTTTTATACAAATCTTTTAAAACACATTTCCTCAACTGCTTCTAGAAATTTGTTCCAACCGAATTATCAACTTATTCAGAACCATTTTGTAATGCTCCCAAAAAAATTGTTAAGAAGTATATACGTTTACGGACTACCTGCAAATTAAAATGTTTAGTTTCAAATTGAATTTTAATAAAAACATATTTATTATCTTGACAAATTCCAATTTCTTAATTATTATTACATTAAATTCTGTAAAAATTAGTTTTATATAGGCACAAAACTTACTGAAAAGCATAGGTCCATAATTAGCAATAGACAGTCAAAGAATACAAAATTACAGAACATATTTTGTGCTAAATTACAGTAACTAACAGCTGTTTAAAAAAGTCATATACAGCCCAATCATGAATACAAATTCCGCTGGAGTTTTTTCCCTTTACCCATTTTTTCTATTCCAATTCAATGTTAAAAAAAAGGGAAAAAACTCCCGCGGAATTTTTATTCATTTTGTAGATATTGAACATGCTTTCAATTCCAAATATATAAATATATAATCTTAAATTTTGAAGAATTATCACTACTAAGGGTACGGTCACACTTGTCAAATATTTACTCAAAAAAAGAGCAACCACCTGTTTTAGCACAAAAATTGTTGACGTTGTTTACTCTTACAATTTTTTTGCAAGATTAAATATTTATTGTGTTTTCTTCTCAATAAGTGAAGTTTTTTTTAAATAAATAAACGAGTTCAAATATATTTTATTTAGTGGTTACGTCTTTTTCGGTAAATATTAGCCAAGTGTGACCGTACCTTTAGTAGTAATAATTCTTCAAAATTTAAGATTATATATTTATATATTTTGAATTCACTACATTTAAAATGCTTTCAATATCTACAAAATGAATAAAAATTCCGCGGGAGTTTTTTCCCTTTTTATTTTTTTTTCTGGCGACTATAATGCTAAGCACACATTCTGGGATCAAGGTCGTGTTTTATTTAACACAATTTCTAAAATGGGATTGAATGTGATTTCCAGCGGAAAAACTGATCCACAGAAGATACCAGATTTTATTGGTTTTGAAGTAATGAGAGAAGTAATTCATGTCGAATCATCGTTAGAATTATCACAAATTTTCCCGTAAACACACATAAGGTATTGGAAAGCTACTTAACGGGTCGAACATTTAAGCTTAAAGAAGGAGATTTCTTAAGCTCCGCACAACCTATTGAAGCAGGACTGCCTAAGAAAATATCCTGGGAACCTTTCTATAGTTGATATATACATTTGATATGCCAACAAACAATCGACGTACTCTACATTTGCTGATGATACTGCTAATCTAAGAATTCATGAAAACCCTCAAGAAGCATCTCGCTACCTACAATATCATATATTTGAATTACCAAACTGGTTAAAGCAATGCAGGATAAAAGTGAATAAGCAGAATTGCGCACACATAACTTTTATAGTACGTAGAGAATCATGCTCTCCTATTTATAACAATAATCAAGCAATAACACAATAATCCGAAGAAATACCTTGGTATACACCTCGATCTTCGGCTTACATAGATGCAAAATTGATTCAAATGAAATTGAAATTGCTCCAAATTAATTGGCTCATTGGCACAAACTATAAGCTTAGTTTAGATTGCAAACTCTTGCTTTACAACTCAATCATAAAACCTAAATATACGGTTTTATGGAATACAGCTATGGGGACTAGCCTCAGCTTCTAATGTAGACAGAATTCAAAGACGCCAAAACAAATTGCTACGAATGATCATAATTGCCCCCGGTATATAAAAAATTCGAACATCCATAAAGACCTAAACGTGCCTTTGGTAAAAACTGAGATCCACAAAAATGCAGAAAAACACTTAAAAAAGCTTGAAGTACCCCCAAACCCATTAGCCCGCAACATATTAAATAATAGTGACTATATTCGACTAAGAAGAAGGAAGAAGAATGCCAACTTAAAATATAAAATCAACAAAGGTCAAACAATTTTCGTCCGGCACTGGATATACGATTTGAAAAACTTATTGTTAGTTCCTTTTTAATAAAGATATACAATAAATAAATAAATGCACAAAAAAAATATTTTTGTTTATTACGTCGATATGATTTCCACGGAGTTTGGTGACATCTGCAGACATTATTTTGTACTAAGAGAGCTCTTAAGACTACAACAGCATATTGCTTGTCAAACCATTTGTAAAATTTAATGTTCCACGTTGTAATTCTCTATACTATAATGCTGATGCAGACCCTTTTGTTAGAATAAGTAGACAATTTATACCAATTTGTTGATTTTGGTCTCAATTCTAGTATAATTAAATGGAAAATTATTGTCTTTCTCAATTCTTATTAAATATATATTTCGAATTTAAATAAAAATAAGTTTCTTTTGCCAATAGTCTGTAAGAATTTATATTCATAGACTAAATAAATAAATATATAAATGATCGTTTGATTATTTTTTCCAACTAAAATGAGACATTTTTTGATTGAGATATATTTGGAAACACTTAAACTTTCATACAACATTGTTCAAATTCCGTTTTGTTCAGTGTTTGGGTATACACAGATACATACTACATGGGTATGGAAAGGGTTTCCCAACTAGAACGCAACATTAAAAATGGTGTTCGGTATCGTGAAATGATAACCAGTTTTTTCTTGCCTAGCATTGAAGAAATGAATGTGGAGGGCCTGTGGTTTCAACAAGACTGTGCCACATGTCATACAGCCAGAGAAACAATTCAATTGCTGCATCAGTCATTTGCCGGTCGTGTTACTTCGCATTTTGGAGACCAGAATTGGCCGCCTAGATCGTGCGATTTAACGCCTTTAAATTTTTTTCTTTGGGGTTTTTTTAAATCGATGGTTTACGCCGACGACTCAAGCCTTAAAAGAGGAAATTGGACGCTGCATTAATGAAATAGCGCAGCATTTATGCAAAAAGGTCATTGAAAATTTCATTAAAAGATCGCGTGTATCGTATTCCATACATAACCTCATTCTGTCTACTTTACGATATAATAAAGCTTCACGATTTTTTTTTTTAAATATCTGTGTTTTATTTAAAATTTAAAAATTGCGTTCTAGTTGGGACACCATATAGATATAAATTACTATAGGAAGGAATTTGGGTATTATTTTGTATAAATGATAGGGTGTGTATTAAGATTGCTCAGGAGGTAAAACTTTAGTCATTACATCAGTTAAGTGAAGAAAGTAAATTTCATTATAAATTTCTAAAAAAAAAATTACAATTGATTTATAAAAATATTAAATTTATGAAAAAGTCACAAAATGATGAATGAGAAACTAAAAGTAAACAATTATTTAATTGGATTTGTTGGACAATTTAATGAATGGATATGAAAATAAAACTTTTTAATTCAAATATAAAATTTAATAACTAAAATAAAATTTGAATTTATTTACTATTCAAGGTACAATTTTATGCTACAAACAATACGATGGGTATTAAATACAAGTGCAAACAAAACTTTTATTTTAAAAAAATTAGATAAACTAAATATGTAATACATATATATGTTTTTGTTTACTAGTGATATTAGAATTTTGTACCAAAGGAAAAGTTTTATTTTTTAATCAAAAGTTGATAAATAATTTTAAAGAAAAATTTTATTGTTAAATTAACAATAATTACATATTAGTAGGAACATTGGAATATATATAATATGACAATTTACTTGAAAAAATCTTATCAGCATGAAAAAAATTTTTTTTTAGTTATTTTATTTTCCAGCAAATTCCATTTGTTTGTCTTTTCATGTTTACAAATCAATTTATTTTTACAGAATGTTGGTCGTGTATTAAGACGAACCCGTTTGGCACAAAACTTAGATTTAACTCAAGTCACTGTTCCTATTGGAGTGTTATTGGTAATATTTGAGTCAAGACCGGATTCATTGCCACAAGTTGCTGCTCTAGCCATGGCTTCGGCTAACGGTTTACTCTTAAAAGGTGGCAAGGAAGCTGCCTATAGCAACAAAGCGCTCATGGAATTGGTGAAAGAATCTCTCAAAACAGTTGGAGCTGAAAAATCTGTATCTTTGGTATGTTTTAAGAAAGTATTTCTACAATAATGTCATCCAATAATAAAATAAAATAAAATCATTTAACAGGTTTCGACACGCGAAGAAATTAGCGATTTATTGTCAATGGAAGATCATATTGATTTGATTATACCACGGGGTTCTTCTGATTTGGTGCGCAACATTCAAGAACAATCTGTGCATATTCCGGTATTGGGACACGCTGAGGGTGTATGTCATGTCTTCATCGATAAGGATGCTGACATACAAAAAGCCTTAAAAATAGCCCGTGATGCCAAATGTGACTATCCTGCAGGTAATGGAAATAAATCGCAAATTCATATTGTTTACAAGAATAATAACAAAAACCTCAACAACCATAACACAAATATTTGTACATACCATATCTTTCATTGATATTCTTATTTATTTTCTGCGTACAACTAAAGTACATAATTGAAAAATTCCAATATTAGGGGACATAAGTTAAATATTTGTCGTATACTTTTTATATTTTAGTACATTGCATTATGCTTCATTTTACGCGGCTGTCATTGTATCCTTGATTGTCTTGATTTGTTAATGTTTTTCTTTCATATCATCTCTCTAATTAAAATTATTTTTCATAAATACAAACTCTGAATTTTATTACTCACACAAAACTTTAATGATAACTACATTCATTTTTAATGAATTATTGCAATTTAATGGAAGCAAACACTTCAAACAATTTAAACAAACCACAAAAGTTGTCAACTTTTCTTCAACAAATACTCTGTACAAGTTTGTGTGTTCTTGTGCATGTACATTAGACAGGCCCAGAAAAAATAAAACAGGATTTGCTTCGAATGGTTCTGAATGACTAGAAATGTTTTTTAGCAGTTAAGTTTAACCGGATAACTAAAACCTGCATCGAAAATAGACTGAAAATACTAATAATAGTACTTTTTCTAATTTCTAAGATTGCTTGAGGATTTATTATCACTCTACTAAGGAGAGGAGGATTTATTATCACTCTACTAAGATACAAACAACTAAATTTTGAGTGAAAATTAACCAAGTTATTGACATTTTTACACTTTATATATTTAATAAAAATTACATTTTTTTTTTATTATTTACCCACTGCATTTACTTTGCAAATGTTTTCATTTGAAATTCAATTTTAATACATTTTTAGTCAGATCAGTTACCTTAGAATATTGGTTATATTTCAATCGTTTTAAGAGCAGGTCTAATGTACATATTTCATAAAGTTAAATTGTTTTAAACACTGTTTCTAATACGAATCTCTGCATGTTTAAGTAATTTTTGGTTTTAGTTATCCGGCAACTGAACATATACATACTCGTATTGTTACGTTTTAAGGCCCAACTATAATGTGCATATGCTAGCTTAAGCAACACTGCGAATACATATAAATTGTATGTGGCAAACTATAATGTACTTAACGAAACTTTTCGTTAAGTTTTTCAACTGTCATTTGCTTAAGCAAAAAGCGAAACTGATCGCACATTCTGTACGGAATTAGCTGTTTGCTGTTTGTTTGTGTTTTTAACAAAATGGAGAAAGAAGAGAATACATTTATTTTAAATTTAATAGAAAATGTGGAAAAAATAAGTGCCTTTATAATAAAAGGGCCCTTTTTATTTTAACAAAAATGTCTCTCTGTCGTGGTTTATTTCTCTGACAGAACAAGAGCGTCTTCTTCTTTTACAGTGTAGTTCACTTATTTCTTTTAATGTGCACAGGCCTTCAAGCGCTAACTTTAATATTTTTATATTATTTAAATTTTTAAGTTTTTTCTCCATTTTTACAAACACAATACGAAAATTAACAAAACATATGTAAACGTTAATTATTATTTACAATGTAGTGCTGCCACAGCTGTACATTTTAGTACTTTTGCCGATAAATTAAAAAAAAGGAAAAATTATGCGTTTCTGGTACGAAGTTTTCTTTTAATTATAAAATAATATAATAATATTTATAAAATATAGTCATTTAATGGGTTTTTGTTAAAATAAAAACATTTTTTTTAAACATAAATGAGCAACTGTGGACAAAAAGTTTCAAAGTCGTTGTAGCCACCTGAAAGTTAACTCTGAACTGGTTATGCATTTGACAGCCTTTTCGTTAACTTTTGCAATTTGCTTAAGCTTGCTGATGCATATTATAGTTGGGCCTTAATTTTAAATTTTTTTTGACATAACTTCATTTTTTATCGATAACTTTAGTAAAATGTTTGACAGTTGGCCATTTATGTTAATAGTGCTGAACTCTTTGCACTTAGTAAATTTTTCTGTTACATTATATATGTACTGTTCACCAAAACTTGAACAATGCATTAAAAATGTAGTGTCATAAGGCCTTTAAGCTAGCATATGCACATTATAGTTGGGCCTTTAACCTTTTAAAAACCTTTAAATAAACTGGATTTTTTTTTTTAGTTTAAAGAAAATATAACCAGTCTTTATTTATTTAAATGTACAAAAAAATTATTAAAAGTAACCGTAATATACACCACCATAGTAGGGAGAGTATATTGGATTTGTGCTGATGTTTGTAACGCCCAGAAATATTGGTCCAACACCCACCTTAAAGAAACTTCCTGAGTCGATTTAACGATATCAGTCCGTCCGTCTGGCTGGTTGGCTGTCCATGTAAAGCTTGTGTGCGGAGTACAGTTCGTAATTTTTCGATAAAATTTGGTGTATGATATTTTTTTGGTCCAAGGACGGATGGGATTGAAAATGATACAAATCGGTCCATTATTTCACCTGGCGCCCAGGCAAATGTTCTCGCGAAATTAGAGTTTACCGATCACAAATATTTGAATTATGGAAGTATGCAAACAAATTTCACCACAAATGAGTGGTAAATGAAGCCAAATCAGATCTATAAATTTTGTGCAGATCAGTCCATAATTACTCGTAGCTCCCATATAAGGCCCACTCCCGAAAATCACTTTAAAGAGCATAACTCCCTCAAAAATGTTGCTATCTAAATGATATTGAAAAAATATGTTTCATATACATAAAAATAATACGGTACAATTTTATGATGATGATAATTAGTCATAGCTCCCATTTAAAGCCAACTTTTGAAAATCATTTTAAAGATCACAAATTTCTTAATAATGTTGGTATCTAAATAAAATTATAAGTTTCATATATACACCTAATGATGACACCCAATTGTTTAATGGTCGGTCTATAATTTGTCAAAACTCCGGTATAAAGTCCACTTCCGAAAATCAATTTAAAGAGTGTAACTCTCTCAAAAGTGTCTGTATCCAAATAATATTGAACACAAATATGTTTCATATATATAAAAATAATATGGTAAAATTTTATGATGATCGGTCCATAATTCATAGTCATATCTGCCATATAAGACCCTCTCCTTAATTCACTTTAACCTCCATAAATCTTTTAAATGTATTTATATCGAGGTAAAGTTTAACACAAAAATCATGACACTAAATTTTTGGATGATCGGTCCATAATAGGTAATATCTCCGATATAGCGCCCATTTCTGAAAAAGTATTTTATACATAACTGGGTGTAGGTTATTATATGGTAGGGATTAACCGACTATACATTTTTACTTGTTGTATAAGTATATGGAAGTTATTGTTATTGAATTTCATTTCGTTAGCAATTCATTCAAGACATAGGATAACATAACGATGATCTGGAATGTGAACACTATGATAAACCAATAATCTAAAAATAATTGCCGAATTTGATTTTCGACCATGAAAAATTGCGTCTTGTGTTTCGGTTAAAACCAAACACGAAATTCAATTTTAAATATATTTTAAAATTTGTATCACTACTTCTTGAACGCCAACGGTTACAGTTGCTTTGAACGCCGGATATAGTTAGCTAGGAATGAAATACATTCTTTTTTCCAATAACTGCTACAACATAATTCATCATTAAATAAGAGACACTGTATGCTTTTGTAGGCTATCCAATGGGCGTCAACCAACATCATAAGATGTTTTTAATTCTAATGGCATGTATGAAAAAATAACGAAAATATTTCCATTATCTCTAATAACAATTTAAATTATTGTTTTTCGATAATATTGCAAATGGTGTAGTAAAATTGTGCAACTTTCATTATAACCATGTTTTTGCGAGTTGTATGAGAATGTGGGAATATTTACGGGTTGTGTGAGAATGTGGAAATATGTTAATGGCAATCTAAAAATTCGTATGAATTTATATCATTTATACATTAGGGAGCTTTATTTTGCAATTTTCAAACATATTTCTATTTATATTAACACGTGCATTTATACGTTTGTCTTATGAAGTTCTACCACCTGTTTTGAATGAATGCTGTGTTGTTTGTGTGCGAAAAAAAACTAAAAATTTTCAACAAAGTTTTAAGAGATATTGTTATTGATACAAACACAAGTACTTATGACACACACCCACATCTACACACATATAGTACAGTGTTTCATTTAAGTACAACAACACTGCCTTTTATGCAAAATATTGGGTCAAATCTTTAAATATACATACATAAATATAAAATAAATACTGTCTGTATTTTATGCAAAATAATATAGTTATATGTAGGTACATGCTAATCGACTCGTAATTATAATGCGAATGTGTGTGTTAGCAAAATTTGTTAAATGTAAACAGAAATTGCAATACGACATTATTCGATGAGTCAATACTTTGTTTAAATAAAATTAAGTTATTTTTTATGCAGTTTATTAAAAATGATACGAACAAAAAAGTGCCACCGATATTATTTAGTAAATAAATAGAAATACAGTCGAACTTCTCTATAGTGAACTTCTATACAATAAAGCTCGCCCTATTATGAATTGATTTCAAACACACAACTTTTTCCGTTCCAATTTCATTGTTTTTGATCTCCTTATAATGAATTTTCATACAATGAAGTTTTCTATACAATGAAGCAATTTTGCAGGTGTAATATTTGACTTACATGCGTTTTTGTCTCCATATAATGAATTTTTCAAACAATTTTCTATATGTATATAATGAAGTTTCTATATAATGAACAGATTTTCTGGTCCCGTCAAGATTCATTATAGGGAAGTTCGACTGTAAATAGTTTTTAGTAATAATAAACCATTTTGAAATCCCGGGATTTACATTTTTAAAATCCTGAATCCCGGCACTTTCAAAACCAGTCCCGTTTAGCATCTGTTTGTAGTAATTATGCCAAATATATTTTCTATTTTAATAACTCGAAGAATACCATTGTGAAAACTATATTTTTCTAGACAAATGGCACACTAATTATATTTCTTATTCAATTATCATTACAAACATTAATATGTAGGTGTTGTGGGAACTTTACATGTATTTCAATTACATCTATTTCACAAACAACTTTTTTAATTCTTTTCTAATAACAAACATTTTAATCTCATTATCAAATTCACTATTTAATTTTTTTTTTTTAAATATAAGTGTTGAGAACTTCATCTTTCTTTCTTGGTTTCTTTTAAGGCTAGATTTCACAAGTTTATAAGAAATCATTTTTTGATATCTCTTTGAGCATAAATAAAAGTGCAACATCTGCAGAAATTCTTATTATTGCGACAAAGAGCTTTATCTGGATTTAAAATGACAACTATGTACATATTTGTTTAAGTAAAATAAATTATTCATCTGTCGTCTGTTGAACTTTTAAATTAATTAAAGCTAGGAATTTCCAATTCAAAGTCCATAGACTCATTAAATAGTGCGTTCGAGTTTGGTAATTCAAAATTAATTATATTTTGTTCATCTTTATTTCTTCGAAATACTTTTGTAAAATTTAAATTTTTGTTGATGACTTTTTAAAAAATTTTAAAATGTTTCTGATTTTTTCAATTCGTAATTTAAAGTTGAATCTGTCAGTAGATCTCTTTTTTGTTTTCCCTTATTAAAAATGCTAAAGAATATGTATGTTGCAAAAGCAGATAAAAACAATTATACAAGGTGCCGCAAAAGTAAACTTCCGATGTTTTTCGGCTGTCACCGACTGATTATTGGTCAAATAAAAAGTCAGCAATATTCCGCGTTCTGGAGCAGTGTAGCGTAACATTGTTTATTAACGTGTATTTCGCAGGTGTTTACTACACAAATGTCAAAACAGAACTGACATTAGGGGCCAATCGCAAAATTTATAGCATTTTCTGATAGGAGGATTACTTTTGCGCCACCTTATACTTCCCTGGATCTTGTACACAAATACTAATTTTCCGCATTTATTTATCAACCTATTTTCGGGATCGGGATTTCAGTATTGACATACCTAATAATTCGGGAGGAGTTTGACTGGTTTCTCCAAGCCGCTGCTCATGCAAATCTTTAATTTGTTTTAGCATTCAGAATTTAATCTAATTTAGTTTAAGAAATTAATTTTTTGTATGTAATGAAATCAAAAATTTTGAATTGAAATGAAAGAAGAAAGACTTTTCGTATTTTCTGCAACGTATTTCCGAGATGTGCTAAAACATATATGTATTATACTTTTTGAAATTTTGTTATTATAGACTATCTTTACACACTGTGTACACTTGAGTAGTATGTACACCTTGTTTCTAACAAGAGATTGTGAAACTAGTTTCGAAATATGGGTAGTTTGCTTGGATAATGGTGTAAACATACTTGTTTGCATGTTTATTTTAGGCGTGGGCAACTAAAATAAACAATTTAAGAATGTATTTAAGTTTGTATGAGTATTGCAATTATTTTATCAAACACATTCACCATTTCTTGCTTGAACTACCATGCAGCCCTTTTAGAGCTAGTTAAGCATTTTGAATGTGTTACCACTGGTAGCCCGTTAGTTAACTGTCAAAGCTTTAACTGGCGAATTTCACATGCAGAGTGCTAAATTGACAGCGTGTTTCTATCAAAGAAGTAACACATTTATTAAAGAATCCAAAAAAATATTGTAATTAAAAAAAGACAAATATTTGTGTAGGTTGTTATTTCATTTTTATTAAAAAAAAATGTAAAAAAAACTTTAAAACAGATTCCTTAAGAACAGGTATAGATACTAGTACCGAGTAAGTTTATGGAACTAGTAATTGTGTTCTACAGAACGTATTGTAGAAGTAATCCCGATGTTTTTAGTTGGAATGCTGTCATTAAGAAATATTAAATTATTCTGATTACACTGGTTCTGGGATGAGTTATTTTAGAAGAAAATTTAGAAATGTTTCTAGAAAGAGGTGTGAACACTTTCTTACTGATTTAACAGTTACCACACATCAAAGTTGAATTATAGATGTAATTTTTCAAATTATATATAAAAATACAATCGATTGTTTGTTTCTTTTATTAATTAGAACAATAATATTTCCCTAAAGAAGAATGCTGCTTGGTATAACCTTTATTTATAAAAGCATTTAGTAAAACGATAAATTTATTTAAGATATATATTAAAACTTATATATATATAAGTAGCAGTATAGGTAGAACATTATATTAGAAACTTTAAAATCTGCAGGGGAATTATACTACCAACACAACATACTTTCATACAACGAAACATACATATGCAACATACATACATATCCATAACGAAAATATTAAATAGAATTTTATGTTCGCAATTTTAACAAAAACATACAAAAGTTCATTCATACATCATACACACATATATACATACGTTATACGTTCAAATATAAAATAAACATTTGTCTAACTTTTGCAGTGAAAATTATTAATGCACTTTTTCGTGAAACATTTTAGCTTGCAACGCCATGGAAACTCTACTCATTCATGAGGATTTAATGAGCGGCCACATTTTCAACGATGTGTGCAACATGCTGAAAAGCGCAGGGGTCAAGATTTATTCCGGACCAAAACTTAATCAAAAACTTACATTTGGTCCCCCAGCTGCCAAGAGCCTTAAGCACGAATATGGAGCATTAGAGTGTTGCATTGAAATTGTTGAAGATCTGGACGATGCCATTAATCATATACACACATTTGGCAGTGGTCATACGGATGTTATTGTTACAGAGAATGGTGAGTGCAAATGAACACAACTATAATTTTAGTATAGCCATACATGACTTATTCAAACACACGTGCATACAGTATAAACATACATATGTACGTACATACGTACCTGCATATAGTGTATCTACCAGTATGACATTAGAAATTGTAGTATAAATATACCTTCATATGTATATACGCCCAACATTTTTGAAACCTACATACTCAAAATCGTTACAAATTGAAAATTAATAGACGAATGGATACAAATTGTATTTTCAATTGCAATTTATTCATCCGTATTAAAACTGCAACCAATCATCACACATGCACTTACAGTTTGTCCATGTATGCAAGCTGTTTAGAAAATGGAATGTGGCACTATCAGTTACATGAATGTGTGCCAGTAACTTGTGGATACTAGTCATATTCATAAAATGTTAAGACTTGCTAAATTTTAATGTCAATAGGCAAGTAAGTGGAATTTTATTATCAATGTTATTTCTAGACAGTTTAACTTAGGATTATTAGCAAATTAAACAACTTTCAAATTGTTATTTTAACTCAATGGCGGACATACAACACATAACACTAAATTACATATGCTAAGAAGAGATATCAGCCTTGATTCATATATTATTTTTACACATAACGTCAGCTGATAACCTTATTGATTATCCATTTCCGTCCATATGAACATATCTTTAAATATGTTCATATGGCTTCATTTTTTAAAAGACGTTTTTATCACTTGAACATTTTAAAAAACACAGTTTTGTTAGCGCATCAACCATAATTAATTAGTTAAGTTTTCATTAAATGCATCGGAGCAGTTTCGCTGTCCTTCCCTATATCTTTTTCAAAATACGAAATCAGTCGCTTCCATGTTCATATTGTACCGCAGATTAGCGAGTACACTGTTGCAATTAGGTCCGTTGTGATACCTTAAATTTAGTTTTAATACGTGTAAACTATACATGAAAATACAAATTGAAAATAACAAATCCCTAATCCGGAAGTCTAAGTAAATAAAGTAGTCTCCATGAGAACCAACCGGTAATTTGAGACAGTCTAGATCATAAAATAGCAAGAACCTAGATATCTTAGTATAGCTAGTCATATAATTGTATTGTATAGAATCTCTCTCGACTACACAAATTCTGCAATTATTATTACCGATACGGTCTGACATATGTTCAATCACACAGTGTCCTATAAGAAGTCTAACATTTCATGTAGAAAAAATCAGTCCCATTCGACCTTATTATAGAGCATGGTGAGAGGCAGACTCGAAATTTTTTGGAAATAAATCTGGTATTTTTAATTTTGATATGGGCGTAGCCAAGTATTCGAGTTAAAGATGGACCTTACAACCTTCCAAGGGCGGAACACAAAACAGTGCACCTTTGACACGTAATTTGTTTGATTTTCATCCGATTGTGAGGTAGTGAGGTTTGGGTAATATTAGAAATTCTTTATCTACGTAAAACAATTAAGTCCACAAAAGTGAGGGTCATATTATTTACGATATTTGAAAATTTACGTTACGATTTCTTGAAGTTGTGCATTGGTCATATGCGTTCGTTTTAAGCGTTCGACTTGTGGCTTACTTAAATCGACGTTGGATAATCTGACATTTACGGGATTAATTCTACGCCAACCTAGTTAATTACTTTGCATCCGATGGACATTTTTATTGTTTAGGTAACAAAATAAATTTATGGAAAATCCATAAAAATCTGACCGATATTAAAAAAACCCTGACCTGGTGTTTGGAAAAATGTATATAACTCGAACATCATAAAAGACAAGCACGTCTATATGGTAAATAATTAAACACACTCTTTAAGAATGCAATACTGGGCGCATACATTTCGTATTGATTGCGATTTGACAGTTGACATTTATTTTTCATTGCAACATAAAAAGTTTTTGACATTGATTGTTTCCAATCATGGAATAGGACAACATCGGAAGAACGTTGCGACCGCTTGGAATCACTCGCAATTTTGTTTAACGTGCTGTGAAGTTGTTTGAGGATGCTGGTGGAGTATAAGACCGTCAAAAATCTAGTCGTCCGCGCACTGTGAGAACTCCTCTAGAGCGATCAAAGCCGTGAAGAGATACTGCAAAAAGTGAAAATCTTATCGCGGGAAGTGCAATTTCGCAAAAATCCATGTTTCGCATTATTAAAGAAGACTTGGGACTCGGCGCGTCCAAGCGACACACTGGACACCTGCTCACGGCCTCATTGAAAGAATAACTGAAGCGAAAATCAAAAGCATTATTCAGCCGGTAGGCGAAAAACACTCACAGACAAATTCTATTTACTGACGAGATAATCTTCACCGTAGATGAATCATCCAGAGAAACATTTCCCGAGGGTTCATCCCACGTCTTCATCTTCGACCATAGTCTATCAATCGACCGTCTTAAAACGGATATGAAGCCCCTCTACCAATCAATATTCTCCAACATTCCATCAACTTTCCAGCAAGACTCTGCTCCAGCTCACAAAGCAAAAACGAATCAACTGTGGCAACTTTCAACGTAACGTTCGGGACTTTATATTAAAGGATGATTGGCCAGCAGCTAGTCCAGACCTTAACCCGTTGAATTAGAAGTTCTAGTCCGTATTAGAGGCCATTGCTTGCTCTACTCGACATCCAAATATTCTGTATTTGAAGCGAGCCCTTTTCCGTGCAGGAGACAAGTTGGAAAATTTTTTAAAATGTTATTCAGATTTATGACTTGAGTTAGAAGTCGGATGAATACATGCCAAAGGTGCACTACATTGCGGACCCCCACCTCCGCCATTGGATAGTTTGTGTGGTCCATCGTCAAAATTTAGGCTCTAATATTCCTTGCCACTGTCCACTGTCCCAAAATAGACTAGCGAACATTTTGTCTAATCTTGCAGTAGCATAAGGTCTTGTTTAGGTCTGTCTAAAAGTTGGGTATTAGAGCTTTTGAGTTATATATGTAGGGTCTGAGCCATAAAACCTGTAACAACAAGACTGGTTATACCCAATATAATCTATTTATATTCTTTGTTAAGAATATAGACGTACTTAGACTACAGAACGTTGTTTGATTTTTTTTCCATAACATTGGAACTACGTTCTTATTGTATTATTTAGAACAAAACAACACTTTATTAATTCTTCAAAAGAATTATGCCTTGTTAATTGGCTTTCTTAGAAAATTCCAAAGATCTAACCGTGGTGATAAAAATTTTTAGATTTTGACCTTCACCGTGATCATATCAAGGCTTTTGTCTCCATGAGAACACTTATCCAGTTCCAGTGTTTTGGTACTGCTTTCTGTAAAAAATTTCATTTGGAATCCCTGATCTTCTGGAGACATACTATTACCGCGCTACTTTCTAAATATCCTCGAAGCGAATCTTGATCTCTTTTCGCTCTACCAAACATTTTCTTTTTAGCTACATCAGTTTAGAACTCTACGATGGCTGTTAGATTTTTTAAACAAATCCTGAAAGTATTCATATATTTCATACAATATACTTTAAATGTTTTCGTACGTTATTCAGACTGTGACAATATAATTTAATACATATTGCATTTACAAAATTGTATGCAAACTTTAATATTCAACACAATATATATTTTGGTATTTTCAGAACATTCCGCTCAACACTTTTTAAATTCGGTGGACAGTGCATGTGTATTCCATAATGCCAGCTCACGTTTCGCTGACGGTTTCCGCTTTGGTTTGGGGGCTGAGGTCGGTATTTCAACTGCACGCATCCATGCTAGAGGACCTGTAGGCGTAGAAGGATTGCTTACAACCAAATGGATTTTGAGAGGTGTAGATCATACAGCAGCTGATTTTGGAGAAGGTGGTAATAGTGTTTGGCTGCATGAAACATTGCCAATTTAAGTGATACAATTAATTGTGTAACTTTTTCAATTTCTTTATTATTATAACCTAAATATATGCACGTAAAGTGGTTTTTATAAAATACATGTTTTCTTTTTGCTTTAATTTGTATACAAGCATTTTTTTATTTATACATACATATATAAATTAAAACAAATATTATTAAGATTTCCTGCTGCTTTTCAAAGGACCTCAAAAATATTCATAAATTCGTTTGGTTCTTTTTAATACTTGGGTGATTGGACATCTTTTTAATTTAAATTTAATATTCTTTTCTTTTTAACATAAAAATAGTTTATAACTTTTCATAATCTTTGAACAAGTTTTGTTTCCTTGTACTCGTATACCTAGACGTATGTACGTGTTTTACATAAACCCTTTTGTTGATAAATTACTTTGTTGGTACCTTTGATTAAGGTTTCCTTTTTTTATTAAATTGTGCTGCTTGTACTGGTATCTTTATCTTTATGAGACACACAACGATAAATATAAAATGTTTTGTACTTCGAGTATAATATTTGTTTTACATTTTCATTAAACAACATCAAACGATACTTGTGTATAGTTATCCTAAAGAAAATATGTTGTATATAATATTTTATATTATGTATTTCTTGTCATATTGTTTTATAAATGTTTGGTCTTTTTGTTAATAGTTTTGAAGTTAAGCTAAATTTTAATATTATGTTTTTTCTTTTTTTGGAGAAATACTCCTGCTACTTACTACATAATTTAATATTGGATAACAGATACATTTTTATTTTCTTCTTTACAGTGGTTTCAAGCCAAAATCGTATACAGCAAATAATATATTTTATAGTGCATTTACACTTGAAATTTTGAAACTAGTTTATGATCATAAGCTACTTTCATTAACCATACCGGTTACATCAGCATTTTTGACAGTTAAGTGGTTTATCTTTGACAAGTCATAAAACAGCTGACTTTAGTATTAAAAATTTAATAAAAATATGGACGTTGTTATGAAAAAAATTTAAATTTGTGTTTTTTATCCAGGATGAATAAAATTCAATTACAGTTTCTTTTTTTAAAGAAAACTTATTTTTTATTTTTGATCAAATGTCAAATGTGTCCAGCGTTGCCAGAAAAATGTTGAAAAAACAGAGTTGCATTAGCAGAAACTGGTTGTTTGTAACTAGTTTATCTCAAAAGCTAGTTACAAAACCTGTTTTTTATTTGTATGGATAAACAAGTTTCTCAAACTAGTTTATCACCATAAACAACTTATAACTAGTTTATGGCGTAGGTGTAAATGCACTATTAATCTCAAATACAAGTATTTACTTGACTATGGCATACATATTTAAAACAAATAAGAGAGTATATTCGGCTGTGCCACCAAATCACCGTAATTTCAATTTATTTGAAGTTTATTTTGTTAAAATTTCATCTCAACATTTACAAGAATTTTATGCATATTCCAGTTATTCCACAAAGTGTTGGGAGGTGTCACGGGACGAAAGATAATCACATTTTATATTTATCTCTTTATTTCAGAACTGCCCTTTGTTTATATTTTTGCATCGTTTACCGATTTACTTTGACACACAATAAATTAGATACCAAAAAGCCCTAGGAAACTGATTTGGTCTTTTTGAAACGTCACAATTGTCTCCTCTGTATACTCTATGGTTATTCTCGGAAGTGGACGTTGTATGGAAGTCCATGGCCAATTATGGAATAATTTTCACAAAAGCCAATGGTCTATTTTTTACTTACTTATAAGTAATCGATGTTTATGTAAGTTAATGACTTTTCGGGAATATTCCTGAAATATTTGGAAGTAAGAAATGAGAGCTATGAATAATTATCCAAAGATCATCATAAAATTATACCTAATGATTTGTGTGAATATGGAACTTATTCGATTTTGTATATAAATCTTATTTGTAGCAAAATTTATGCGAATACCTGAGATAACTGAGATATTTATGACCGATGAAGTACTATTTCGAAAGGATATTTGTGTACATCTTGGCGAAGTAAAGCACAGATTCCAACAAATTCATAAAAGCTTCGTCATTGAGCCGAAAAACAAATGTAACAAATGCCCTATCCACTATGATGGTGTAGGTTATAATAAAATATAATCTTAAGAAAGTCCACAATAAACTGTTTACTGAAAAATGTGATGGAAAGCCTAATAATGAGCTCGTATCAATTTATTGGTTTGGAGTAAAGTGACTGGGCCATTTCACAGCAACTTATTTGCGACTCTTCATTTACCAGAAGATTTATGAGCTTACAGATTAAATGTAAATAAAAAATTAGTATAATTTCTTGTAAACACCGCTTCAATCAAGAAATTTAAATGTTCTTTTATTAATTAACAAACTCAAAAACGTAAATTCGTTAATTATAAATTCATAACGCATAGTTATGTTTTCAAGTATCGTAGTCGTGTATTTGCTGTTTTCTAACTAATAAAACAGTAACAACCATAATAAATTTTAATTTTATACAATTAAAATTTAACCTACCTGCAGTCTTACGTATTTAGATATTAAGTCTCCTTGCTCATTGTTATATAAAATTAAAACGAAACATAAGTTGTATTCAAATACATGGAAGGATAATGAAGGCAACATCCCTATACAAACATACATAAATATAACAATATTAGCAAAATCCCGGTGTGCTCCACTACCCCCATCGTAATGAAATAAAATTGAAGAGCTAAAACTTATAATATTTTGTAAATCAGTTGCGTTCAACGCATCACCTACGCTTTTGAGAACGCATCACCAAAAATATGTAATTTAGTAAATCACTGCGTCATTGCGTTTAGTGAACGCAGAAATATTACGTTATTACAATACTGTCCAATCATTGCGTATTTAGTGTTGCCATTGTAAATGTTGATACTGAAATTTAAAATTAAAATTTACATAAAGTTACACTTATTTTGCATTGTCAATGATGCAAACCTATCAGCTGTTAAATAATTTTGTTTCGTTATTGATCGCAATATTTCAAATTGTGAAGTAAAAAGTTTTTAAAGCAAATAACTAAATACAAACAGTAATTCATAAAGTATGGTTGTATGGATATTTATAAACCTTTGACAAGTTTTATGAATAAGGGGAAAAGATTCTAAGGGGTATAAAAATATGTTCGCACTTATAGATATGTATGTCTTCTTCTTCGGATGATCTACATATTAAAAAACCCCAATTGCGGTTTACTATCAACATCATAAATTTAACGAATAATGAGTTAGTAAAATAACACTGTGGAGATTTGCAATATTACAATATTTTTAATTTAGTTTTTAAAGATTTCAGATGAACTTCCGAATGTACGTTTTCATATATATTACGTGAGATAGGTAGGTATCTTTATAAAGGAACCTCATCGTGTGACAGCTATTGCAAAAGAAGCAAAACTTGCAACAACAATAAGGTTTTTGTCAACGGGAGGAATAAGCTTGTAACCTATGTTGCCTTCCAAGCATATAGGAATACACTGTGAAAACTTCAAGAATTACAAACAAACACACATTAATTTTTATATGTATGTATATGTAGATACATATAGAATATAGATCTAGATTTCATGTTATAAATATCATTGAAATCGAAGACGACTCAATCTTACTTTAAAAACCACAAAGTATGACAAAATCTATGACCTTCAGCATTAAAATTAAAATTAAAAAGTGTGATAAATAAAATTTTAAATTAAAATTTTTTTTTTAAAATTAAAAAAAAAATATTTTTCAAATGATTGAAGAAATAGATATCTGAAGTTATACTCATTTTAAAAAAACTCTATATGACAAAAATTGACCAAAATATCCAACTTTGACCCCCTCTAACTCCGGCACTTCTGGAGTGATAGAGCTGATCCAATAGTACTAATAATAGTACTATAATAATAGTACTAATCTTGGTGAAAATTTTATCCAAATCGATTTTTAACATTGGGTTACTTGACGGGAAATTCACCATATATGTATATAGTAGACAATAAGTAACTAGCAAAAGAAAATTTCTCTCAGTTATTACGATTTTAATTCAGAAACATGCTTGATTTTGGATAAACAATAGGAAGAAAAGAAGGGTGGACGGATGTAAGACAATGACTTTGCCGCATTAAAAGTTATTTAACCTACAGTGGTTGATGTGGTGAAGAACGGAGGGTAAAACTTACAATTTAATTAACTGCTTAGTACTTATTTAATACTTACTTAACAACACGTTTTTATACCCACTGCCAAAAAGATGGGGGTACATTAAGTTTGTCATTTGATTTGTAACACATCGAGATATTGGTTGTAGAACCAAAAGGAATATATATTCTAGGACCTTAAAATATTTTAAGACGATCTAGACCATCGCCTGTTGAATGCATGAAGAGCTGCAAACAAATTTTACATATGAAATTTTGCAATGAAATTTTTCCCAAACACAATACGTGATTTGGTGGTGGGTATATAAGATTCGGCACAGCCAAATAAATGTAAACTCTTACTTGTTAGAATTTAAATCTTGTTTGGGATAAAGACAAAAAAGTAAACCGTGGTAACATCAACAGCAGTAAGTAAAAACTATGTACATATATTTACATAAATTAGCACTGAAACAAAAAAGGAGTGGTTAATCGAAAGAAACAGTTTCACTGCTATAGACAGTTTAAATTGAAAAACAAAAAACATGTAAGAGTTCATATTTGGCTATGCCGAATCTTTAATACCCTCCACCTAAACGTAATAAGAAATACAGCAATTACACTGGTTATAGGACTAGTATATCCTAATTCTGTGTTTTCTATTCAGTCTCAGTTTAGTTTGTTTGAAAGACAATCTTACCTGTTGGTCGTAATTCACTAATCTGATTTTATTTTAATTGTTTTGCAATTTTATCTAATTTTAATCATTTATAATTGATATAATTACCGATTTTTACTGTAATTTACAGAGTTTGTCTGATATTCATAACAATCTTGAGTGTAATTTAACAATTTAGAAAATTAAAAAAACATTTTTCAATATTCACAACAAGTTAAGAAACAAGGTACAAAAAAGTGTAAGACTTAAGGTTGCTTTTGTTTGAATTTGATCTCAATAAATTTATTTACAAGAGATTTATGGATGGCATAGTAAAAGCGGATCAATTATGGACCGATAGCTTCAAAATCCATTATCCACGAATGCCATTTCTAAGTATATTAAGATTATTTTAATTGAATTTTATCTAAATAACGTTATTTAAAAGAGTTGTATGGTTGGTTGGTATGCTCTGAAGGGGACTTAATTCGGGAGCTATTATTGACTGACAGCTACAAAATCCATAATTACCATATAACCGATATTAATATGATTTCTTTATATGGGGTCTGTGGTCGAACATGGACCGAACAAAAGGAAATTTCGTTTTGCGATTTATTTTTACATGTCACTTATTTTTGCCGAATTTTGTATTAATATTCCAATTTTACAGGCATTTGTTTATCTCCAAGTCATATTTCGGGAAGATATTTGTATGGGGGCTATGAGAATTCACGTACCGATTTTTACCATTTTCATCACACTTTCTTCTTTTATCATAAAAATAACGTGTGCAAAATTTCACGGCATTATCTGTAATATATTTAAAAAAACACAAAAAAAGTTTATAAATATAAAATTTTTTGGAGGTGGTCTCACATATTGGTTCATAACTCTGGTTGGCCTAAACCGATTTTGATGAATTTAAATAGCAAGCTTCTCGAAAACATTTCTGACAGAAATGTTGAAGATTTGAATCCCGAATATATCTGGGGACTTTAGAAAATTGATTTCAACAGACAGACAGACAGATGGACATGGCTTAATCGACTCCGCTATCTATAAGGATCCAGAATATATATACTTTATAGGGTCGGAAAATTATATTGTGGAAATTACACACGGAATGACAAACTTATACATATATACCCTTTTCATGATGGTGAAGGGTATAAATATTCAATATTTTTTAAAGGCAAGTCTAATATTCGTAAATATTTAAGTAAATATTTAATTTAAAACAAATGTTAGGAAATTTATTAAATAATATGTATACGCCCTCTCTGTTATATACATACGTACTTCAAAATTCATAATAATAAAAACATTTTTTAATAAATTCCAGAATTTCTGTAATATAATCAAAGATACACTCACCTTTCCTTGTAATAATGTTTGTACAGATATTTACAAAAAAATACTTAACAAATTTCACATAATAGGAGAATATTTAGGGATGTATTCATAGTGTGCACTACACACTCACAAAACAATTTGTATGTATCGGTAATAAGTGTACGAGTATAGGTACATTTGTGTGTTTGTACGTAAATGTTTTAAAACATGATGATATTTGTGTTAAAGTCTTTAAGACTCTTTATGTAAATTTTTTACCCACCAACAAAATTATGGGTGTTATATTAAGTTTGTCATTCCGATTGTAACACTTCGAAATATTGGTCGTAGAAACAAAATGTGTATATATTCTGGGCCCCTATAAGATACTAAGACGATCTAGACATGTCCGTCCGTCTGCTAAAAGCACGATAGATCTTTATGCGCCAATTTTATCAAGTCTAATGGCTGCATTATAAGCATAAATGGGCTTTAGATGGAGTGCTGCTTATTGCTGTATGGATTGCTAATCTCTATGGAGCACACTATCTGATGTGTCTACTACACTTAGATTTTTTTTTTAAACTTGCAGATGTCAGATAAAGAATTTGTTTTACTTAAACAAATAGTTATCAGTTCAAATTCTGTTAAAGTAATAGTTAAAGCAGGGATATAAATGTCTGTAAATCCGATGCTGGACTTTTAAGTATACATAAAGATAAGTTGAAATTAAACGATAAACTGGTGAATTTTCTCCTTAAAGAAGCATGATCTACTCAATACTTTTAAATTGTTAAAAAAAAAAACGAAAATTGAAGAGCGAATTTGATAAGGAGATAAAATGTTAATTGAACATTTTAGAGAAAATAAGGAATCCTGTGACTCACCTGCAAATAATTCTGATTCAGATTTATCAATAACTAGCTATAACCCTTTGTGTTTCGCTACCCCCATTGCACAGTGGTACAGTAGTAGAACATAGTGGTCAAATAACGATGTTCGATTTTTTTACCGTTAATTCGCTCTAATACACACTCTTAGTGGTATTACTAAAACATGCAAAAAGATTTGCAATCAGTTGTTTTTTACATCGGAAGTGAACAAATCAAAACAACTTTCCTTATCTTTTTCAGCAGTTAATGATACTGCTAGATATCAGTTTGGGTGATCTCCTCTGCATTCATGGATAAGATTTTTTGAATATTTTATACATTTATCTTACCGATTGGATTTAAAAAAGTGGCAGGCTCGTTCAACAGATGAAAAGGAGCGTCTTGCAGAGAAAAACTATTGCCCTTATTCATAAAAAATTAAAGTAGACTTCAAATGTACGTTAATAAAATTTTGTATGAAAATTTTGTCTAAAAGCACACTTTAAACCTACTTTATTTTTTATGAATACGGCAGTATATGTTCAGCAGCACTTTAGGACACGATTAGGTTTAATTGTCGACAAAGCTCAAAGTGGCGGAAGTGGCACATCCAATGACGGAAACACTGCAAAAACTTTTTTTGAATTCAGCTATATCAGCTGAAATAACTGGCTTAGATCAAGCAGTTATTGAGTGAGTATACTTATAATTTATTGTACTTTTACGTACTCATACTTGTCTCAATATCATCAAACCACAACTTAGCTTTAAAGTTTGAAGTACTCATTATATTTATACTTAATCTCATGTATGATCTTGTTTATTTTGACTCTCCTTAACTCAATGTACGTAGACGATAAAAAAATTAGTATGACTCGCATATTTTTTTACAGCCTGCTTATAAAAATTATATAAAATAATAAATTTTATATTTTGCCCAATATGTTTTCCTATAAACTTGCTTGTATGTTTTTATATTTCTTTTTTATTTATTTTTTTATAAATACCTAACGGATTAAGCTGAAATTTTTTTTCAATGACTTAACTGAGTTAAATACTTTATGAGTATGTGAGTATTTTTCTTAAAATGTAAATCTAAATACCGCGGTTTATGAATCAAACATATTGGGAATAGTATGAGCTCGATGTTGGCGTTGTACTCATACTTATATCCACGCACATTTATAAGTCAACATTGTTGTGAGTTTGAGTAACTCAGAGTAGTTAAATTGCAATGATGTAAAACCACTTATACTTAAAATGTTATGAGTAGTTGTGAATTGTAAAAAAACGATTCATTGCCGATCTCTGATACATACATACAAAAAAGCCTCACCTTAAATCTTAATCTCTTTGTACACTCTGTTTTGTACTCTGTTTGTTATCTTGTTGTGAATATGGATTTTTTTTTTTAATTTTATAAATTGTTAAATTATACTCAAGAGCATTACGAATATCAGACAAACTCTGTAAATTATGGTGAGAATTGGTAATTACATCAATTATACATATGTTGCTTGTAAAATTGTCTTTCAAACAGTCATAATAAAATTTGCACTAAGACTGAATACAAAATACTGAATAAGAATATTCTAGTCCTATAAACAGAGTAGTTTTGAAGTTCTTACTATATTTAATTGGAGGGTATTTAAGATTCGGCATAGCCGAATATTGCACTTAAACTTGCCCAAAATGCTTTTCATTCAGGCTAAGGGATAGTCCTATCATACTAAAGTCCATTATTTCAAAAGTAATCAACATGACTGACACGTTCATAGAAAATATAAACCGTTTCTTTACTCCTTACGAAAAGAGTTTAAAAACATTTTACATATATAGCCTTAAAAAAATATGTGCTCTTCTGTGAAGATATTGATAAACACATAACTCTTTTTCGTTATTGCAAATTGTAATTTAAGTAAATAAAATGGTTACCCCTAAATCTCAATCCCATCCACCTATTCTCAAGTTTTGTTATTCTTGTAATTATTTCAAAACATTTTCTTATAGTTGTATGGGATGGAAAATTAAGCTCCGACGGATTTACGATTAGATTTCGTATATTTATTATCACGAAAATAAACTTTTATTAACACATTTGTAGTATGTAAATCCTAAATATGTTATAAACAAACACATAACGATGAAGAGCCATAGCCTAGATATCTGAAAGAATGAATCGCGGAATAATCCAATCATGTTTATGAAATAATATTTAGTTGTATTTCTGGATGTGGAATTTTGTTCCTTTACAGTCAATAAATGTTTTAACAAATACAACACATAGCCTTTTTACAGGATTGTTAAGATATAAACACGTGCACATATTTATTACTTGGACTTACACATCCTAATTGCCGTTTATATGGCCTTGAACTTTCGCACGCTTCCGGGCAAAACAAAACAGTGTTTACGAGGCATTTACTTTGTATACAAATGATCTCAAAACTTGTTTATTTATTGAATTGTTTATTAACAAACAAATCCATTTCTATATGTGTCTACATTGTAAGACAAACAACTGTATTTATGTATTATATGTACGAGCCTAAGTTCTAAAAGCATTATTAAATATTACATTACATCCGTTTTTTTCTGGTTTATACCCTAAAGGCCCTTTTGTCTATTAATTTTTAATGATGCGAATAAGAAAATATTAAAAAAAAAAAATAAAAATAAGTCAAGTTAGAGAGCAATATTCGGCTGTGCCGAATCTTAAGTACCCACCACCTAAACGTAATAAGAAATACAAAAAGTACACTGGTTTTAGGACTAGAATATCCATATTTTGTGTTTTCTATTCAGTCTTAGTGCAAATTTTATTATTATTTTCTATATTGTTTGAAAGACAATTTTACGACCAACATAATTTATGTTAAATGTTTTGAAATTCTATCTAATTTTGACCATTTATAATTGATATAATTTTCAATTCTTAAGATAATTTACAGAGTTTCTCTGATATTCTTTTTACATGTCCCTTAGTTTTCCCGAATTTTGTATTAATATTCCAATTTTATAGACATTTATTCATCATTAAGTCATATTTCGGGAAGATATGTGTATGGGGGCTATGAAAAATCATGCACCGATTCGTACAATTTCCTCACACTTTCTTCTTTTATCATAAAAATAGCGTGTACAATGCTTGTGTATCATTTCACTATATCAAACAAAGGCAAATAACTCATATCTACATGTATAAATATGGGCATGCAATTCACATGTGTGCGCTAATATACATACATATATTATGATAATGTTGTTGTCACAGTGGTTTAGAAACAGCGTCTAAAATACGCTAGAAATCATAGTAAAATACTTTACAATGATCGTAACATAACATGTAATAGATCCTATAAAAGGGATTCAAAATATAAAATAACTCGTATAAACATCTTTATCAATACAAATCGGTGCAGCAGGACCATAGTTATGGACCAAAAATTGGAAACAAATTTATTTTCTTTAATATATTAAATATAAGATCACATTGTGTCTATCATAAATGGAAAAGACACGTTGAAAATGGTAAGAATCGATCAATGAATTTTCATACAAATGTATTCCCGGAATAAGACTTTATGGTAGATAAATGTCTATAGAAAATAGGGATAAAAAGTAAGAAAGTATAGCCGGTCAAGCCCGACCATATAATACACTACACCCAGTATATCAATACAAAAGTGTTTCAGATATGGGCGCTATATGGGAGATATGACCTATTGTGGACCGATCATCCAAAAATTTAGTGTCATGATGTCTGTGAATATAAATATTATATGTAGCAATATGCCAAAATCGACTTTTTGCGAAAAAGAACTTTTTTTATTGTTGAAAATGATTTTTTAGGGTATCAGAAGCAACTTTTGTTCCGCGACTTTTTTATAATTTCGTTATTTACAAAATTACCGTTATTTTGACCGTTAAATTTCCTGAATTCGACCAAATATTGTTTGGCAAATACAGGGTGTTTTGATGCATTTTTCAAAAAAAAAAAAAAAATTACGCTATCTACCGGCAATAATTTGTACTAAAAATATTCAACAATTAGAAAGGTAATTTGAATACCTTTCCAACAAAAAACAAGTACGAAAGTATAGTCGGTCAAGTCCGACCATATAATACCCTACACCTAGTATATTCACAGAAGTCATGGCACTAAATTTTTGGATGATCGGCCCATAATAGGTCATATCTATCATATAGCGCACATTTCTCAAAAACTGTTTTATACATATACTAAGTGTAGGGTGTTATATGATCAGGTTTCACCGACTATACGTTCTCACTTGTTTGTAATTTTAAACGTCAGAACTTATTTGTTAACAATTCATTTAACTTTTTACTGAATTTGTTTGTGATATTTATTTTTTGCTTTTTGTTCTTCAAAAGCGAAAGTAGCAAATCGTGTACAATTTTAATGAAACATTTTACAAGACTTTTATGCTTTGCTTAAGACATTTTTTCTCGTAAAATTTAATGCTTCACTGTATGTTGTATATTGGTATTACTTAGAATAGTTTATTTATTATCATTTTAAGTTTATATAATTTCTCTGTCATATAATTATTAGTCTCATGAAGTTTATTTGTTAATGCTTTTAATCTATATTAAATTTACAATACAGAAAGAATATGATCCGAGAGATACTTAATTGATAAGAAGGTATAAAAAATTTCCCGAGAGAAGCTTGAATCGTTTGATCGAATTTCCGTAAGAATTATTATCAGATCACTCACCTACAATTGTTACTATATCGAGCACCAGAGAAATTATATTGCCGGCTGATAATTTAGCGATGACAAGCACAAGTATAAACTGGATTAAATATAGAAAATACGTATGTACACATTGTTTTGAAAACATACATGCCATACTAAGAACACCAGAAAATATCCATTATTTTGGATAATCATCTTAAACTGGATGCTCAACTTGCTACTCAAACTCCCCGACTAATCATATATAACAGAATTTATTCTGCAAATGTCAAACGGCTCTTGAATGAAAATAATAGAATTCGAAGAGAGTGGCAATTGCACAGATCGCCACAACTTTAATCTAAGACTTAAAGATTTCTTGGAATATCGGGACACTGAATTTCTTTCTGGTTCGATGGTGGTTATCCCGGACAAAATTCAGGAACACTTTCGTCACAGGTCGCCGGGGATTGTAATTTATTATCGGACAGTACGGATGTGAAAATTGCTGCTCCACTGTTTACAGGCGCAGCCATCAATCGCTTACTTTGAGTACAGATTCTAATGGATTTCATGTTTGTGGACATACGCATTGTCTGTATGAAAATTATTGCCTATTAGCTGTCGCAATAGAGAAAAGCAGGTGTAGTTCTTAGTTCGTTCTTAGCTTATATCCCTCTGGCATTATGGTCATACTAGTAGTAACAAAATTCACTACCACCTGCCCGTCTCAAAACATTGTTGCATTTAATTCCTCACACCGCGACAAAATATGTAATAATAGCTTGATAGAAAAAAAAAAACATAAAATTGCATTCATATATCAAACCAAAATTTTACATATAAACATTTTTTAAGGCAAAACTTACGAAAATTATAAAGAAATAAATAAATTACAGTGCCTGATAGCTTATTTGATGCAGTGCATTTTTTTGTTTTCCATAAAAAGAAAACTAGGAGGAACTTAAAAAAGAAATTGGTGGCATTTAAAAGAAAAAATGTTGAAGTCTAACAAACTAAAACAAGTTGCTACAAAACGTTGATTTAGAACATAGGTAATAGTAATTATATTTAAATGACATTTTGCCCAACTAATAAATTCTAAAATAACTTTTTACACTCATTATTTCAATTCTATTTCATTCTTTTGTATTAAATTGGTTTGGGCCAGATTATACACTACCTTAAATCAAAAGAATCCTCAACCATTAAATGTATGCTAGAGGTATGACATAGAAAAAACCAAGAAAATAACAACAGCAATAATAATGAAAATGACCTCTCAAAACAATTTTAGTTTTTTTGCAACATGATGAAATACGGCATTGCCACTTATAAACCTACCACAAGCGTTGCAAAAAGATATGAAGAAGAAATAGAGAAATTTCAAAAGTATTAGAATACAACAATATGAAGCCAAGAACAACACTCGTATATTGGAAATCCCATACAATTTTATTATTTTCTATCTTATATCTATTCCAGTGAAATATATTCGCAAAACTATTAATAAAGGGGGTTTCAGCAAGAACTTTTTGCAAAACAAGCCAGTCGAAATGGCTGGTCTATTGAATTTATTGTAACAATTGTCAAAGCTTCTACTACTATTTAAATAAATTAATGTTTTGATTGGTTCCTTTTTTATATTTTGAACCAGAATGAAAATTTGTATTATTTATGTCCTTTGTTTCGAATCTTAAATTTATAAATATAATGAGAATTACAAAAACTACGATGTTGTTAGGACCAGAATATCATTATTTAGTATTTCACAAAATTTATTAGTATTTTATATATCGATGGTCTCATGTAGAAAGGCCCTAACTCGCATATTTGAAACTTTACAGGAGAAGGTAAACACATAAAAGAAACTGTAATATTCAACATGTAACTTTTTTTGTACAACTGCTTATAAAAGCGTTATTTTTTACACTATTGTGAGGAGGTATATTTGCGTTAAATGCATTGGAATCGCAAAAAAACCTAATTTCGAAAAAATAGCGAGTTAGGGCCTTTCTACATGAGACCAACGATATTGTTTGATAGACAAGTTTACGCACAATATAATTTAATTCAAATGTTTTTTTATTTTATCTAATTTTAACCATTTACTTATTTATATAGTTGATGAAAATACAAATTATTATTATTATTTACAGAGTTTGCATCTCTCTCTTAACAATCTTATATGTAAAGTAACCATTTATAGAACTAAAAATATTTTTTAAATTTATTTTTTATTATTGAATCTTTCTTTTTGAAATTTACAATATGTATTCAAATCTTAATTCTACTTGTTGTTTATTAGTTGTTACCAATGTAACCACTAACTGTTGTATTCAAATTTTAAAAATGTCTTCTAGTTAGGCTCAAAGTATCGGTTCTTTTTAGCCTCTGGTGACCTTCGAACTGAAGCAGACCCCGAGCGAGGTAGTTAGGGTGGGTCATTAGTTTATCGATGTAGCTAATTGAATATTTTTTAATTTCCTCCTGGATAGTGGGGACGTTGAGATCTCTGTGGATAATATCATTACGTACTATATACCATGGAGCGCAGACAATTTGTCGTAATATTCAAGATTGTCTTCTTTGAAGCTTTTGGATGTTAGATACGCATGCAGTACCCCATAATTGGATGCCATATGTCCATATTGGTTTTATGATGGACTTGTATAGGAGAATTTTGTTGTCTAAAGACAAGTTTGAGTTTCGACCGAGAAGCCAATGTAGTTGAGCTAATTTTCATAACCGTTATTTTCGCTTCAATATGACGAGACCAGGTCAAGCGTCTATCTATATGAATTCCCAAGTACTTAACATGGTTTTCTACCGGAACAGTGATGTTATTTATTTTTACAGCTGGGCACGTTTGTCTTCTGAGCGTGAAAGTTAAGTGAGCATATTTAGCCGGGATAACCTTTATTCTCTAAAAATATGTTGAACATTTTTCCCTATTCACCAGGATATGGAAAAGACTAAAAAAAGGGGTAAGATTATAAGGTAAGGCGTATATCATCTCAATACCGCTATTTACAAGAGTTTATAGGTGTTATTATAGAAGGGAAACAATTATGGACTGATATCTGCAAAATGAAGTATCCAATAACGTGATTTGTATGTATTTGAGGCTTATTTAGGCAGAATTTTATCTCAATAACGTAGTTTACGAAAGTTTAATAATTGTTATAATAATACTCGGAAGTTTAATTACAACTACAAAATTCAATATTACAATTACCATATGACTCATGTTAGTATGATTATAGATCGGGTTTACTTTTTTTCGGAATTGGTTCTTGGACCGATCGTCATAAAAGAATATATTTAATATATATGAGGATGCGTTGTATCGAATTTCAACAAATTATTGGTATATTTAAAAGAGATACTAGTATTTAAGTAATTCTCGGAAGTGGGCTTTGTATAGAGAATATGGTCAAATATAGACCTTAATTCATAAAATCCAACACTTTGATTTTGGCACATATAAATATACACGATCTGTGAAAAATGTTGGATAGGTACCTTTGTTTATAACAGATTTATATGTATTTAAATGATTTTCGGAATTGGGCTTTGTATGGGAGCAATGGTCAAATATGGTCCAATATAATCAAATTTTCGTTTTGCGATTTATTTTCATATGAAACTTATTTTTATTGAATTTTGTATTAATATTGCAATTTTATAGGCATTTATGTAATATTAAGCCATATTTCGCGAAGAAATTTGTATGGGGGCTATTAGAAATCATTGACCGATTTATACTATTTTCAAGACATTTTGTCCTTCCATCGTAGAAAAAACGTGTACAAAATTTCATGGTATTATCTGCAATATATTTAAACGAAATAGCAAAATACTGTTTAAAAATATCGTTTTTTGATGGAGGTTGTTATACATTTGATTTGGCACTTTGAATTATAAACGGTTTTTTGTAAGCTGTTGAGTCTCAGATGAATATTAATCAGCGTTACACATACATAAAATACCCTCATTCACCACTTGTGATAGTGGAATGTATCAAAATGTATGATAGACGCATTATGAGAATATTTAAGTATTATTATACACAGAAATCTGAAATGTTGAGGAAGTAGAAATAAATATATTAACTTTTATTGTGAAAAGTCAGATTGTATTCAAATATAGACATTTTATTTAACCTTCTATTAAAATTAGTAAGTGCAAGATGTTCTTTACAATGTTCCACACCTGCCTTTTCTAAATAAATCTACGCCAATGCCTTGACAGAGCATGGTATGTGCGTAGTTCTACTGGTGAAAGTTTAAAGTACAGGTAAACCTCCTACAACGCGGTGAATAGGTTCCTGAATAACTCCGCGTTATAGGAAATCGCGTTGTAGGAGACTCTAACTCCATACAAAAATCAGAGTTTGGTTCCAAAGTAAAAAAATTTTCAATAAAATATTGGAGTTTGTATAGTAAATATAGGTACTTAATATAATTTTGTGTACAAATTTATTTGTTGAGTCATAAGAACATACATATTATGTAATTTAATAACACTCCATTTATTTAAACAAAAACAAAATAAAATAAAATTTCAATTATACGTAAAATATAAGTTGAAAGATTTAATAAAGCCAAAATAGAACGATAACTTTCTACTCCTCCTCATCACTTAGTACTAGTTCAAAATCTGAGCTTGATCCACTATCAGATTCGGGCATCCTTTCGACGATTATTGGTTTGAAAATCTTTATAAATTTTTTGATAGGGAGCTAAATTGTTTTGAAGATTTCGTTTAAATATTTCTGCTCTGTCACTTAAAGGGTCGTTCTCTAAAATGTATTCTTCAAACTGCTTTGCAATATTTAAAACTTTCCCGATATTTTTTAGTTAAAAGTTTTTATTTTCAACATCGAATAGATCGTCTGAGCTATCTCCAACTGATTCTTCATTTGTCATTACCACTAAATCTGCTTCGTTTATTTCGTCGTTCGCAATTAATTCTTGAATATCAGCCATTGTTATTTCATCAAATCCATCACCTTCTATAGAAGGTGCAGTATACTGCATTCGAAGTATTTTATTTGGGAAAGAAAACCTTTTTCAAATTAAAATAGTAAATATTTGAAAACATATTCGTAAAAATCGCGCTGTAGGAGTAGCGTTGTAAGAAAATGTCCGCATTTCGGGAACCGCGTTGTAGCGAAAACGTGTTATAGGAAACCGCGTTGAAGGGGGTTTACCTGTATATAAAAAAATGTTTCAACTTTTTTTAATATAAAAGTTGTGCAGTTTTGTAGAAGAAAATAACATGATGTGACTGTGTCATTAAAAACTTCAAGCGTTTCACATCGTAATTTAGATTTGCCAAACAGTTTGAAAAAAATGTTCAAATGAAAGAAGTTGCACTTTACACGAATTTTCATTTTATTCCAATAAAAATGTGTTTTTTATTAATGAGAAATAATGATTTGTGATGCTCATTTATAAAGAACTTTGCGTAATAATGGATTTTTCACTCAAGTATGCCAAAGAAAGGAATTAAAGTGTTGAAATTAATAAAATCTAGAAGATCAAGAAAATAAAAAGGGATTTTTTTAAATAAATTTAATGTTTAGTTTATTATTCGTTTATTTAATTTACAAATGAAATTATAATTTCATACATGAGACTAGGATTAAATGTTAATTAATTAATACTTACTAGTGTCCGGTACAGAAACTTTTTTAAGGCACAATAATGCTTTCTTTATAAGTAACGTTTCAATAAATCCAGATTTTGGGGGTATTATCCCGCTTTTTGAAATATCATCCTAATTTTTTAAACATTTGAATTTAATTTGCTTAAGTTTCTTAAAAGTAATTACCAAAAAAATGGAATGAAATTCACAAAAATGGGATTTTTTTTTAAAGAGAAGGAACACTCAGGCAATTAATATGCCTCAACAAAAGTAGAATCATATAGACCCATCAGCCTATTGTCAAATATATCGAAGCTATTCGAGAAAATGCTCATGAACAAGTTATACCCGATTTTAAGTGAAAACAATTGTGTTCCAAATCATCAATTTGGATTTAGAAGAAAACACAGTACTATCGTACCCATAGACTTGTCAATATCATAAAAAAACATTTTAAGAAAAAAATATTGTTCCGCTATTTTTATTGACATTTCTCAAAGGTTTGATAAAGTGTGGCATGATGGTCCAATATACAAGTTGAAACTAAATTTACCCGTAAACACACATAAGCTATTGGAGAGCTACTTAACTAGTCGAACATTTAAGCTTACAGAAGAAGATTTCTTAAGCTCCGCACAACCTATTGAAGCAGGATTACCTCAAGGAAGCATGCTGGGACCCTTTTTATAATTGATATACACATCTGATATGCCAACAAACAATCGCACTTACACATCTACATTTGCTGATGACACTGCTAATGTAAGCATTCATGAAAACCTTCAAGAAGCATCTCGCTACCTACAAAATCATATATCTGAATTAGAAAACTGATTAAAGCAATGGAGGATAAAAGTTAATGTGCAGAATTGCGCACACATAACTTTTACATTGCATGGAGAATCATGTTCTCCTATTTATATCAATAATCAAGCACTAACGCAACAATACAAAGTTAGATAACTCGTCGCCTTACATGGAAATCCCATATAGATGCAAAATTGATTCAAATGAAATTGAAATTAATCCAAATTAATTGGCTCATTGGCAGCAACTCTAAGCTTAGTTTAGATTGCAAACTTATACTCTATAAGGCAATCATAAAACCTAAATGGTGTTATGGAATACAGGAACGGCCTCAGCTTCAAATGTAGACAGAATTCAAAGACGCCAAAACTAATGCAACGAATTATCACAATTGCCCCATGATATAAACAAATTGGAATATTCATAAATACTTATAAACTGAGATTCATAAAAATGCAGAAAAATACTTAAAAACATTGAAAGAAATAGTAATGCTGAATTGCTAGTGTAAAAATAAAATCATAATAAATGATGTTTATTATTTTGCAATTACTTTGTTTTGGGCTGTGTTTAAAACTAAAATATTTTAAATAAATAGTTTACGTATACGTACTATTAGTATGCAATAATAATCATACGCCTTCGTAAATTATTTTAAATTTGTGTTGGACAACGTTTAAACTTAATTACATAATTATTTGTTTATTTAAATAAATAATATTTCTTTATTTCTATAGTAAGTGATGTATACGTATTATTCATATTCAATAATAATCGTACGGATTGGGTTAAAATGCAAACTAGAATGGTTTTTGAACAATGAGGAATACATGAATATGAGTTATCAACTATTGATAAAAAGATAAAATTTGCTTCAAAATATAATTGATTTTCCATGACCATTTTGCATAAATGTAGCTTCATTTTTGCAACTTTTTACTTCTTCTACAATGCACCAGTATTTGTGGGCATACATATATATTTGAGTTCGTATAACGCTATAGAAATAAATCCCATGGAGCACACAAGAAGCGTGATCATATTACCAATTTTTTCAGATGGGTTCATGATTAATCATAGCTCCCATATAAGACCTACTTCCGAAAGTCACTCTCTTAATAATATTAAAATCAAATATGTTTCATATATAAATATACAAATAATATGGTAGAATTTTATGATGATTGATCCATAATTGGTCGCAACTCCAATATAAGACCCTCTCCGTTATTCAATTTAAGCTCCATAAATCTTAAAAAAGTATTTATATCGAGATAAAGTTTAACATACATAATATTTATATATTATATAATTATAAAAATATGTCCTACTTGTAAAAGAAAAATAAGTATGAAAGACATACAAATACGCCTGAACTAAAAGAGACAGCTTTACTAACTCATTCTGGTCACACGGTCCATACCGAAATTTTTTTAACAGACAAAACATTGATACTGACATCGATTGACTAATTTTCAAAGTATGCCTAGACAAGATTACTAAATGAACGATCGATAGAAGACGTTAGGAGACCTCTTAGGGGTACCGAAAAATATTGTCGTGGACAAAGAACTTTCCTTAAATTCAGCTTAACTCATTTTGAAATAAATGTTTTCACCACACTGGCTTACAGAAGTGAAGCAAATAGATAAATAGAACGGTTCCATTCCACTTTTACAGAAATAAGGAAATGCTTAAAAAGTGAGGAAACATCTAGAAATTTCGAAGAACTACTAGAAAGGTATGTGACAACTAAAAAGAACTCTGTAAATTTCTATTGACTCGCAGTTGACTTTTCAGCACAAGAGTTAGAGATAACCAGACCAGACGTTGACAGACTAAAGCGCAAACAGGAAAATGACTTAAACTTTCATAACAATAACAAAAAACCAATTAAAAAGTACTTGACTAGTCAATTAGTCTATGTTAAGACAAACAAAAGATTAGACAAAACTTGCTAATCGATTTAAAGAAGAGATAGTGAAAGAAAATCTTAATACAACGTTATTCACAAGAGTCACATTAGAAATTGATTATTTTTGTAGATACTTATCATTGGACTTTCTCTTTTACAGATTATTGATTGGTTACGTCCTACTTGATTATTGATTGATCTAAAGCGAGATTAATAATCATTCGAAATGGTATTGCAAAAAAACAAAAGGGCACCTTTAAAGTTATACAATCTATTAATCTAGAACAATAATGAATTCTATCTCAAAATATTGAATCCATTTTAAATATTAATATTACATATAGTCATCCGTTCAGTCCGTTTAAAAAAAAAAAACAAGTTGCTGATATCACAGGATTGCTAAGCCGATTAAGTCCACATACAAAGAAAAGTTCTGTTGACACAATTGGTAGCGCTTGAAAATGGGTTGCTGGAACTCAAGACAGTCATGATTTTAAAATTTTGAATCAAATAATTAAAAACATATTAGAAAACAACAATAGACAAATGATCATAAACCAACTGACAACCAAATATCACAAACAAAATATTAAAAGTAAAAAAGGGAAGATTGCAACAATGAACTTAGAACGTAAATTAAATTTAATTGAAAAAGAACTACAAAATATTGAATATGCAATTCAGTGAGCAAAAGTAAATATTGTAAACTGAATTATATTGTCCACAACTGAAATTAAAAGTCATAGGAAACTTCATTATTCCCATTTTTAATAGGAATATTATATTTTGGAAGTGTAAAAATTGTGTCAAATAAGTAAGAAATTTCATGTATTTTAAGTACATATTCCAATTTCCCAATAAAATATTTGTAAATTTTCTTGGCAAAGCCAGTTAAAAACGGAAATGTAATCGAAAAAATCGAATATAGCACAATTCTAGATTGCAGTAAAGATTCATTCGCTATTAAAGATAGTTGCAAAAGCTACAATGAATTGACAATATGTTACTCCCCGTTGCCACATGCAAGTAATTACTGGCAAATAGACTTTACATATTATCTACGAAAAATACCAAAAAACAACAATATTTGTTTGAGTGGCTACACTAGAAGTGAGAGTTCATTTTTTAAATGTCATCAAGAAAGAAACTTCAAACAAAATTTTTTATAAAATTCTGTTAATTTTCAAACGCATATGGATCCAGTATTGCCGTATTGTCAAAAGAAAAAAATACGCAAAACAATTTGTAATTTAAGAATTTTTTAATAAATGCATGAAATTTATATTTACAAATCCTATTAAGATGTGTTGTGTAATAGTTTTGTTCTTTTTTCTTTATAATTTTTTGTAAAACCCCGAAAATTTGTTATAAACATAACTTTTATTTTAACACTTGTAGCACTTTTTATTCATTTACTTACAAGCAAATTCTCTTGCAAGTTGAGCTGTAAGTGCGAAAAATATGATTGTGTTAGTAAAAAACTGTAAGTGTATTGAGTTTTTCGCGTTGCAACGGGTTGTAATGGAGATAAACTTGTAAAATTAAATGATAAATTTTGTGAAACTTGTTTATTTAGAAATAAGGTAGGAAGATGCACCCAGATTAACAACGTCCAGGTACCCACAATAGAAGAAATCGTAAGTGACTTGCTACTGCTGAATTAATAAATGGCAAAAATTAAAGTGAACGAAGAAGAGATAAAACTACAATCTAGAACTTCAATATAACAGTCAACATCGATGGAAATAAGCGGCAATAAACCCATTCTTTTTCCAGCTTCTTTACAATCAAAAGCTTGGAAAAGTAAAACTGAATAATTTTTCTCGTTACAAAGAGTCCAAAAGCTTAATGTAGGAAACATCAAACGATTGGAAATGTTGGAAAACAAAAATACCTTCCTACTAACGTCAATCATCATTATCATAATATCTGTATTGACCACTATTGTTTGCATTGGTTAAAAAAAGAAAATGAAACAATAAAAATAAAGGTCCAACCAGAACATACACCTGTCATAATATCACCAGAGGAAAAAATTAGAAAGAAAAACTCTACGATTTATGACATCCATGCATTTTAAGCAATCGGGACGATTGCATTTGAGGAGGGAAAAGTTAACACAAAATTCATTTAAAATTACAAAATTGCGGACATAACATAAAAGTATCCAAATAAGTTTAGAAGCTGAGGTTGCGTCTAATAAACCCAACAACACATCTAATGTAACAATGCGACAGTCATATTTGCAACGTTGTTAATTCCTGTACTCTATGAAGTAATCAGCAAACCTGGGTATAAACAAAGTAGTTCTAAGAATATTATAGCTTTTTGTATTTTTCGCTCAGTTGTGATACCGCTAATCGCGCACATAATATTTATTTATAGAATTTAATTTATATATAAATCATTATACGTATGTAAAAATCATGCTATTGGATTGTGTAAATGTCGGTCCTTAATTGGGCATAGCACTCATTTTTGAAAATATCGTAATTGAGATAAGTTCAACTAAAATAAGCATCAAATACATATAAATCACAAATCAGATAATAGAATTTACCAAATCGGGAAAAAGGATATATACAACAATAATCGCTGACCGTGTTATTAGTATTGGTGGTGGGTATATTTAACCAATTCCAAAGTATGCAAACAAATACCAAGCCATGCTAAATAATTGTAAGATATATATTTATATTATTTAATATGTACAATAATAAACCAAAACAATACTTTTATAATTTGAACTGTTTCGTATTTGCATTAATTCACAATCTCGTTCATAATTAATTTGAAATATAAAATTAAACTTCTTTTCGCAATAAAGATTCATAAAACATAAAACAGAAAATCACAATGAAGATTAATTTAATACAATTAAAAGTTAACTTGCCTCCAGTCTCATTTAGGCTGTTCCTTACAAACTCATACATATGAACAAAACAAACAAAAAGAACACATGATGATGAAAGATGCTGCTGGAGCACATTATATACATATGTAGCTGAACAAAGTGTTGAGTAACTGGCATAAAATGTTTTAACTCATTTATTATTATTTTAATTCTAATACACAATATCAACGCTTGTTTTCGAATAAACAATAAGAAGTGTGCATGGAAGACAGACGGGCGGACGGACGGTAGACAATGCCACATAGCAAATAGTATTTCTGATGTTAGTGGATGTAATGAAAAAAGTATGAAAATCATTGTAATATAGTAAACTGCTTCATACTTGTTAACTATTTAGTAGTTCTTAAAAAACTATTTTGTGGGTATATGTGCTCCTACATATAAGGGGTGGGCACGTATAATGATTACAGGGCCGAATTTGAAATTTTACACTTGTTCCACGTTCATATTAACAAATGCTTTATTTACTTTATTTATTAAACAAAATATTGTTTGAGCTCAAATAAATTTTGAGTTAAACAGAAAAAAACTTAATAAAAACAATCTTAAACTCTTTTATTATTATTATTTCAAAATTAAATTACATTCTAATTACAAGCGTCATAAAATAGTCAATAATTGACAGATAAATATAATTACATACTTACATATATAAAAAACGAAATATTAAAAATGAAAAATTTAAATTTATAAAATTTATAGCAAGTGCAATTGTTTAAATATGTATGTAGATCATATTAAAAGCAGTTAAAGATTTTGTAGAAGATAGTTTTTCAAACTTACCCCCTGGCCCACGATGTCGAACGATAACGTTCGCTTAGATAAGACTTAAGACACAAACTTGATTGTGGAATAAACAAACTTGATTGAGTAAAAAATAGATACGGTAAAAAGTTTGTGTCTTAAGTCTTATCTAAGCGAACGTTATCGTTCAACATCGTGGGCCAGAGGGTTACTTTAAAATATTAGATTCTTCCAATGGGTTTTTAAATTTTGCAGTAATTTTTTAAATTCAAAGCCACCAAAATGTTCGAGTTTTTGTTTTGTTGATTCTAACCGATATCTCGTATTATGACCAGTGTTTCTTAAGACTTTAAAACAAGAATAAGTAAACGATATTTGTACAAACCTCTTTCAGGTAGAATATTTTTTGCAACATTTTTGTAAACAGACAAATTGGAAAACTGTATTGTAGGTTAAATACATTTTTCAGAGGCTTATTCTGAATCCGTTGAAACTATTTTAATGCAACAGCAGTCTTAAATGGAAACTAAATAGTTTAGACGTCTTTACACAGAAGGTTGATAGAGCAGGAGTTTCGTCTTCACATTAAATTTGTTTTTATAGCCACCACTAAAAATATGGGGGCTATATTACGTTTGTCTTTCCGTTTGTAACACATCACAATAATCGTAGTAGAGCCAAAAATTCATATATTCATAAGATTATAAGATGATCTAGCCATATCCGTCCGTCTGTTGTTGGCAAAATAGGGCTTCGAAATATTTCATAGAACAATGAAATTTTTACCAAACATTCTTTGATCCACCGAAATGTTTGGTATTATAAATGGATCAGTAGGATACAAATTATGGATTAAAGTTTTAAATATCTTCCCAGAATATGGCTATATGGTACATAAATGTCTATAGAAAGCTGTTTCATGCAAATTGCAATCTCAAAACGATATTTTTTTTGCATCGATCCATATTTTGACATATCCCCATATACAATCTACTTCCGAAAACCAATTACAAGTATACACTGAAATAAAGTGTAAATTCTTGATTATACTGAAATATGCATAACATTCTTATAAATATCGGTATTGAGATGAAATGCAACTGAAATAAATGATACATGTGCCAAATATTGAAAAATACTATTCTTGAATTTAAAAATAATTTTCTTGATAGATGTCCCACTCGCATCCCATTAAGCGATTATAAAGACCTTAAAGTATAAAGTATAAGCTTTCTTTAAAAAAAGGGCCCAAATTGAAAAAAAAAATTAAAAAAAAAAATTTTAAAATTAAAAAAAAATATTTTTGAAATGATTGACCCCCTCTAACTCCGGCACTTCTGGACTGATAGAGTTAAAAATTTGTGTCTGGCTTACTATTCAATAGTACTAACCTTGGTGAAAATTTCATCCAAATCGATTTTTAACATTGAGTCACTTGACGTGAAATTCACCATATGTATAGTAGATAGATATTTTTTTTGGATTTCTAAATATTATTGTTGGATAACAACTGAATGAACCGATTCAAAACTTTACAAATGGACAAGCATAACCAGCGCACATGATAACGCGGATGCCCATGTCTGGTACATACTATAAATTCTGTTTTGGATAAAGTCAAAAAAGTAAATATAACCAACAAAAGCAACGACATTAGAAAAAAAAACATATTTGCATAAATTCACAAGGAATCCGAAAAAGGGGTGGTTGATGTTAAGAAACGCTGCCAGAAACAGTTTAAATGTGAATAATGTGTAAGTACTAGTATCTAGTGCCTATATATAGTACAGTATACGTATACTATGCAGAATGATTTTGTTCGTTTTTATGCATACTCGAATATTTATTTATAATCATCATTTTCTTTTTTATAATTATCATCATTGTTTCCATTAGACGCAGAGAAGTGTTATCAACATCGTCATCATCATAATCCACATCATTAAAATAAAATGTAAAAGACAATGAAAAAAGTATACCAAAGCAAATTTATGTCAACTAAATTAACCTATTCCCTTCCTGAAACACAAAATATATAAGTCATGCTAACAAAATATATGAAAATTAGAGTAATGCTTACAATACGAACACATTAAAAAAATAAAACTTTGTCTAGGTAAAATTATTTAAACGTTTTTTTTTTTTAAATGTGACTGTTTGCAAGTATTATATAGGTATATTCTTCCTAAGGGAATACAAGTAAATATAATTAAGATTTCCTTAATTTCTATTAGAAATTCTGAAACAGTTTTTAATATTTACATTTTTGCTCTTTTGACAGCTAATCTAAAAGCTATTATCGGAGGGAATGGGAAGGAATGGGGGTGACATCTTCAATGCGGCCAATCTTCATGGAAGAACGGGCCAAAGCACGGAGAGCAGATTGGGCACCGGGCCCAGGGGTCTTGGTCTTGTTACCACCGGTAGCACGCAATTTAATGTGCAAGGCAGTGATGCCCAAAGTTATGCACTTTTCAGCAACATCTCGAGCGGCCAACATAGCGGCGTAGGGTGAAGCTTCATCACGATCAGCCTTTCCCTTCATGCCACCGGTGACACGGGCAATGATTTCACGGCCAGACAAATCAGTTACATAAACGAAGGTATCGTTGAAACTGGCATAGATGTGAGCGACGCCGAAAACGAATTCACCATCACGTAAGTACGTCCTTTTGAGCTTTAACTTTTCTGGGTGCCATTGTGTTTTAACTTTATTAAAATACAATACAATTGCGTGAACCGGATATTTAAAAGCTCGAATAAATCTTATAAATGCACAGATAAATCAGTTTCGTTTTTGTTGGCATTAATGGTAGAATTTAAAATTTGTTTCCGCAACATTTCTGAACATGATTTAAAAACAAGTTACAGAGCAATATTCGGCTGTGCCCTTCACCTGAACGTAATAGAAAATACAAAATATACACACGTTTTAGGATGGTATAAAATGGAGGGTATAAAAACATACGACGAAATCATATGAACAATGTTGAAGGTGTTTTGATAAAGTATATCGACCTATCGTCCTATGCTGCACAAAATTTTTGGAAGTGATTAAGTTTTTATATTCAAATTATTTGTGGTGAAATTTGTTTGGATACATATATGTACTATAAATCGCACATTTGTGACTGATTAAGCAATATTTCGGTAGGACAGTTGTATGGGGGCTAATTTTAATATCTGTGGACCGAAAAACATCTACATAGTAAATTTTACTTTGCGATTCGTAGCCGATCATTATACTTTAAGTTGGACGTTAAAAACATAAACAAATCCAATATACCTATAGTGGTGTAGGGTACAATAATAAAATTTAACTCAGTAACTGTTAATATTACAAAAGACAATTTTACGACCAACATAGTTTACTTTTAATGTTTTAAAATTTTATCTAACTTTCGCCATTTAAAATTAATGTAAATACCAATTCTCACCATAACTTACAGAGTTTGTTTGTTATTCATAACAATCTTGAGTATAATTTAGCAATTTGTAAAATAAAAAAACACATTTTTCCATATTCACCATAATTTAAGAAACAGGGTAGAAACGGACCAATTACAGAGTAATAGCTTCTAAATTCAGTATCCAGTAATGTGATTTGGTTATCTGATCTTCTTAAATTTCGAAACAGGGAATTTTATACATATGAGGATATCCCACGTTTAATTTTAATATAATAATAGTACATTTAAGAAACTCATTAGTATTAACTTGAGTATCGGCAGTGGACCGAAATTCACTAATGATTTTTATACCCTACACCACAATAGTGGTCGTAATTCGTCGTAGCTCTCATTTAAAAAGAAAAAATTAAAAACAAACATTTTTTAAAATTTAAAAAAAAATAGTTTTGAAATGATTGAAGAAGTAGCTATCTAAAGTCCTTTGGACAATTTTTGCTAGGACCAATAGGTGAAAAGTTACACTCATTTAAAAAAAACCCCTGTATGACCAAAATTTACCAAAATTTCCAAATTTGACCTTCTCTAACTCCGGCACTTCTGGACTGCTAGAGCTGAAAATTTGTCTCTGGTCTACTATCCAATAGTACTAAGCTTGGTGCAAATTTCATCAAAATCGATTTTTAACATTGGGTCACTTGACGTGAAATTCACCATATACATGAATCACTTGTCAGCTGACAAAATGGCCGTAAGGTTAAAAAGTGTTGCCAACTTAAAGTTCTATACATCTAAAAAAAACACCCTATAGAAGGAAGTACACATAAGAAAGCAACGAACAAAAAACTTTGTAATCTCAGTTTGTCGTCTATTTATACCCTCATGGAATTATTAACAGCCATCACGTAGACGTTTAAAATTTAGTCTCATAACTAAAGTTAATGTTCTTCAGCCTTAAGAAAACCTTTTTATAAAACAAGTGCATATAAATAACAAATATATTATTGGGTATTTTGGCTTTTAGTTTGTTACGAACTTTACAAAACTTTATCTCTTTTGGACACAAAGTTTCAGTCCGTGGCATAAAGTTTATGTCATAAACACTTAAATTATTAATATAAACCAACGATATTATCATTAACCTTTATCTTTATATTAGGGGCATAACAATGTTGTTTTCCGAAAACGTTAAACATTAAAGATTATGTTGTTGGTTTATTTTACAAATGGGTCCTTTAACGGATTCAATTATTATCCTTAGTATAGAAATTAGCCTTTTTGAAATACATATATATGTGTTTAAATCTATGAAATTACACTGTATTCGAATACTTTTTGAAATTTACCCCTTTATTTGGTTAATAATATGTCCAATAATTTTATAATGACAAATATTTGACCATGTAGAAAAATGTAAAAAGACAAATAAATAATAAAAACCAGGAGCTCAGCAGCTCATGTCAAATTTATGATACATCATTGCTCTAATGAAATATTTATTTATTATTGATTTGATTGTCACTTTGACGATTCAAAATTGTAAAATTGGGTAAACAATGGCATTTTTAATTTCTGTTGTGATGTTGTGAACATTTTAAATAAAGCTCATCCTTCTAAGAAACATGAATATTGATTAAAAAGATCCCAAATTTTTAACATTTTTTGAAGTTATATATTAAACAAAACTGATATTTTTCTTTCAACTTTTTTGAATGCCAGTAATTTTTGTTATATACGAATTGTTTTTTAGCAAAACACCTACAACATTGCTATTTATGCACAACAGCACTATAATGGGCAGGATCCATAATGAATCGTAGCTCCTCTTCCATACAAAATTTGCTTTATAAACCTGTTGTTTTATGAATAAGGGGGATAATGTATATACAATATATATATTGTATACAATTGGAATTTATAAAGCCTAAAGAGTGTGTCAGCTTAAGATATTTTTTTAAAAAAAATATTGAAAAATAATTTAAATTTTTTATAAAAAAAAAAACAAGCAACACGATCACCTAGCAAGACGTAGATTCGGTGAATGGGCCCAAAAACAAGATCGCCGTTGATACCTATTTTCATAAGAGAATTTTGTTGAGCGATGAAGCTCTCTTTTAGTTGAATGGATATGCCAATAAACAAAACTGCCATATTTGTAGTGATGATAATCATCTAGTGTATGTTGAGACACCGTTACATACAGAAAACCTGACTGTTTGTTGTGCTTTATGGGCTGGTGGAATAATTTGTCCGTACTTCTTTAAAAAAGACGCCCTATGTTCAAAATGAGCTGCTGCATGGGAGGTGATTGGCACGTTTATCCTTGTGCTTAAGGTAGTTGTCTAGTATAGCCTGGTATTTAACACGATCAGCCTCATCGTGTTCATGGTTGGTTCCATTGGCAGCATTATTGGAAATCTTGTCTAGAATGTCGCTACCTGAGAGTCCGACTATCGTCTCCTGACTGGAGGCGAGAAGTTCGTCCTCGGATGAGATCTACATCTCATTTGTTTTCGTTGTTTGTTTGTTGTTTTCTTCCTTGTTCATGATTTTTGGTCCCACGAGTAGGCACGTAAGGGGATGGACCATCCATGCAGCCACTGAGTACATGGACTAGCCAAATTTTCTTTACAACCGGTCTGTGTTCAGGCACCGGAGGGGAACTGTTAGCGACTAGTCTCCTTTAACCACTCACTAGACATTCAGGTTATCGGCACAGCTACCACCATGTTAACCTTACAAATGGGAGAGAGGGATAGGGGTAAAAGAATGGTAAGAAAAAGGTAAGGATTTTGGGATGGGGAGAATAATCTTTGCTCAAGAAGGCCTTTATGGCAGTGGTTCTACGTTTGCAGAGACCAACCCAATATAAGAATCACAGCTGACATTAAAGCATTACAAACATCAGCACAAATCCAATATGCCCACTATGGTAATGTCGCGTACACATTTTCATTATCACATAAATAATGAAAAAAGTAATTACCACATGCATACAATTCCAATCAGCAGTAGGTACAAGTAAATGATATATACAAACGAAAAAACACAGACAGACACAAAGAAAATACCGCACATGTACGCTAAAAAATTCGCTGCACGTTCCCACGTACACATAACTGTACCGTACCGTATCTACCGTACCGCCGTACCGAGCATAATCTCAGCATCGTAGTGTACATACATAAACACTAAAAATAAATTTCGTGTGTTTTTCAAATGATATTTTATAGGGTATATTACGTTTGCCATTCCGAATAAAACTTTGATATTATATTCATCTACGTTGATTGAGCTACATATGTATATCTGTCTGTCCGTCCGAGTACAACACTCTCACGTCCAAAATATACAACTAAATTTCACAGAATTTCCATCAAACACCACCATAGTGGGGAGGTCGATTTAACGATGTCCTTCCGTTCGTCTGACTGGCTAGCTAGCTGGATATTTCGATAAAATTTGGTTCGTGATATTTTTTCGGTTAAAGGATGGATGGGATTGAAAATGGTACAACTCGGTCCATTATATCACCTAGCCCCTATACAAATGTCCTCCCGAAATTGGGGTTTACCGATCATAAATGTTTGAATGATGCAAGTATCCAAACAAATTTCACCGCAAATGAGTGGTAAATGAAGCCAAATCACATCTACAAATTTTGTGCAGATAGGTCCATAATTACTCGTAGCTCCCATATAAGGCCCACTTCCGAAAATCACTTTAAAGAGCATAACTCTTTTCAAAATGTTTGTATCCAAATAATATTTAACATAAATAAGTTTCATATGCACAGAAACTATGACACATAATTTAATAACGGTCGGTCCATAATTAGTCAAAACTCCCATTTAACCTCCATAAATCGTTTAAATGTATTTATAAAAGGCACTAAATTTTTGGATGATCAATCCATAATAGGTTATATCTCCCATATAGCGCCCATTTCGCCCTTGACCGACTATACTTTCTTACTTGTTTTTAACTAAAGGAGAAACTCTGATGAAAATGTTAAGAATTGGTCCATGATTTCTCATAGCTCTCATATAAATTTCTTTCCGAAATATGTATAACTCAATGATACAAAAATGCCTATAAAATTGGAATATCAATGCAAAATTCTGCAAAAATAAGTTTCATGTAAAAAGAAATTGCAAAACAAAATATTGTTCAGTTCGTTCCATGTTCGCCAACACACCCCATATAAAGTCCACTTCTAAATTCACTTAATTACGTATAAATCTGGTATAAATATTATATAAAAATTGGTGGTATAAAAACTGTTGTACAAAATTTTATGATGGTCGGCCCATAATTGGTAGTAACTGCCATATCTTATAAATATCGGTACCGACTCAAAACTTTACATAGATCATTTACATATACACATAAATCATACTTGGGCATTTTGTAAATGTCGGCCCATATTTAACCATCTCTGTTCCGAAATTTAAGAAGATCGGCCAATAATTTTTCATAGCTGTCATATAAGGGTCATGTCCGAAAACAATTTAACCCACAACAATAATTAATAAATATCGATATCGGACAAATTTTTATACCGATCAGAAATTTTAATCCAGAAATTATACTAATATTGGTTATACGGCAATTATGATAATGGATTTTGTAACTGTCAGTCAATAATTACTAATAATTTCCGAATTAATATAACAACCAACTATATGTATGAGGATTCCTCTAAATCCAGTAATGTGATTTGAATGAAATTCATCTCAATAACGTTATTAACACGAATTGTACGAGTGGTTTTTATACTCGGAAGTGGACTTAATTTTGAAGCTATTACCAAATTTGGACTGACATCTACGAAGTTCATATAGACCGATATTTTCAAAATCCAGCAGTTTGATTTTGGCATATATATAAATGATCCGTGTAAAATTTTGGATCGGTATTGTTATTTATAAAATACTTATACGTGTTGAAGTTTTTTTTTTTTTTTTTTTCTTTTAATTTTTTATTGAATCTTCATATATGAAATGACAATAAGTATTCAAATCTTAATACTAAAAAGAAAATAATAAGCCCAGCCAGTGCTAGACAAAATATTATGATACTACAACAAAATTACATCCACTGATCCAGTCATCTGTTTTGCGCTTGAGTTAAAGCAAGGGTATCCCTCCTTCTCAACCGAACATGGCCACTAAACTTAAGGATGTCTCTTGCAAGTGGGTTTGGATGGTGTTCAAGTTTGCTGACATACTTTGACGCATATTTTGTACATTCGACTTTTACTAATGGCACGCCTAGATCTTTGTGGATTCGAGATTTTTTAACATACCATGGAGCTGCAGTAATTATACGTAGAATTTTATTTTGACCCCTTTGAATTTTTTCAATGTTGGATGCTGAGGCAGTACCCCATAATTGAATTCCATAACACCAGATTGGCTTTAGAATTGCATTGTACAACAAAAGTTTGCAATCCAACTTTAATGTAGAATTTCTGCCGATTAGCCAATTAATTTGCACTGCTTTTAATCTCATCTGGGTAAGCTTTGCGTCGATATGAGACTTCCAAGTTAAACGGCGGTCGAGGTGAATGCCGAGGTATTTGACTTCATTGTGTTGCGGGATAATTTGAGCAGGTATCTTTTCGCAATGTGAAAGTGATATGAATACATTTTTGTTCATTTACCCTGATTTTCCAAAGCTCTAGCCAATTCTCTAGCTTATAAACATAATTCTGCAAATTCTGTGATGCAACTTGGTGGTCCTCATGGACGCTGATAAAGGCTGTATCGTCTGCAAAATTTGACGTATGGATTTTAGGGTCTGACGGCATGTCGGAGGCATATATCAAATATAAAGTAGGACCCAGTATGCTACCCTGTGGCACACCTGATTCAATTGGCTGAGCGGTACTTAAAAAATCACCTTCTTTGATTTTAAATTTGCGACCGTATAAATAACTTTCCATGAGTTTATGGGTGTTAGCAGGCAGAGTTAATTTTATTTTGTGCATTAAACCGTCATGCCAAACTTTGTCGAACGCTTGCGACACATCAATGAAAAGGGCGGAGCAGTATTTTTTGTCTTCAAACGACCCTCTTATCACATTTACCAATCTGTGTGTTTGTTCGATGGTACTGTGTTTAGCTCTGAAGCCGAATTGATGATTAGGAATACATTCAGTGTCATTCAGAATTGGAGTCAACTTAGTCATTAACAATTTTTCAAACAGTTTAGAAATTGTCGGCAGTAGACTAATTGGCCTATATGACTGCACTTTGGTGTGGTCCTTCCCTGACTTAGAAATCATAGTGATAATAGACACCTTCCAATCTGCAGGATAGTATTCTAGGCGTAAAATAGCGTTGAAGATAAAGAGGATAATTCTTCTTGCTACACGAGGTAACTCCACAAGCATTTTATTGCTGATTTTGTCCATACCTGGAGCCTTTCTAAGGTTCAGAGTACCAATAGCGCTTTGAACATCATTATAGCTAAGTCTTAGAGGTACAGGAGGTCTTATAACAAGTGGTGGCAAATCAGATTCGTTATTATTTGAGTTGTTTATATTAAACACATTTCTCAAATGGTTAACAAATAATGTCCCTTTCTCGGAATCATTTCTAGCCCAGTCACCAGTCGGATTTCGCAAAGGAGGTTTTCCTCTCACTGGTCTTTTTAAACCTCTTGCCGCTCTCCATAACGAGTAGTCAGATTGTGGGGTACTATCAAGACCTTCCAAGTAAGATCTAAGTGAGGCCGTTCTTTGGGTTTCTAAGAAATGTCTTAGTATATCTCTGCATTCCCGTAGCCTAGCTTTCAGTTCAGGAGACCTGTGAATTTGCCACTCTCTTCTCATTCTTCTTTTTTCTGATAGGAGATGTTCGAGTTCAGAGAAATAAGTTCTGTTTGTCCTATTTCTACATTCAACGTGATAAGTGGAAGCGTGATGCACAGCTCGTCGAAGGTCCTCGGTAAAGCTGCCAATCGACTCATCAATATCGTCAGTAGTTCTCAACACAACATTTTCCGTGCAATGAGAACTTAAATACTTTTTGTATTTTATCCAACTTACTCGGGTCTTAGTCATGTTCATAAATGGAGAACCACACACTTGAGGGAAATGCATTGAAATGATAGTAGGGGAGTGATCTGAGGACAAGTCCAGTGAAGGATCCACTTGCATCCATTCTACAGGGATATTTTTCACTACCCCAAAGTCAATAACATCGGGAATCTTCCGTCGGTCCGTCGGAATACGTATTGAAGTGATTTTCGGAAGAGCGCTTTATATGGTGAATATGGTCAAATATGGAGCGTAATTCACAAATTTCTGTAGTATGATTATTGTGTATATGTAAATGACATGTGTAAAATTTTCAATCGGTACCTATTTATATAAAAAGATTAATGACTTTTTCGGATGTGGCCCTTATATGGGAGCTAGGACCAGTTATGGATCGACCATCAAAACTTAGTACAACAATTTATTTACTTATAAGGATTATTTATGTCTCATTTTAATCAGGTAACAATATTTATAACAGATTTATAAGTATTTAAGTGAATTATGGAAAAGGACTTTATATGGGAAAAGGATAATCAAACATGGACCGAACTAAAGAAAATTTCGTCTTGCGATTTTTTTACATGAAACTTATTTGTGCTGAATTTTGTATTGATATTCCAATTTTATAGGCATTTATGTATCATTGAATCATAATTTGGGAACATATTTTTATGGGAGCTATGAGAAGTCACGGACCGAGTTTTAATATTTTCCTCACACTTTCCTCAATATATTTAAAAAATAATTGCAAAAAAAATATAAAATTTTTATAGAGGTTACCTCATATTTTGGTCCGTAACTCTGGTGCTACTATACCGATTTCACTGCCTGACAAAATACAAACCATTTTTTTTTTTTAAATTTTGTGAAGTGTATTTGTGCATTTTAGACGCGAGAGTGTTTTACACGGACAGACAGACGGACAGAGAATTTTATAAGGATCAATACCAAACCTTATTGTTTCACAACATGTAGCGATGGATATATAATAATATTGGTAATCGAACGAAGCATACATAAATTAGCTAGTAGTTAAAAATTATTTATGTCTGAAATTTCCTACCCCACGGCGTCGTTGCTAAGAAATTTTTAAATATTGTCGCGTAAAATCAATAATAGACCATATTAAAATAAGTGACTTGAGACTTTGGGTATTTAAAGTTTAATTTTATGGTATTTTCGCAAATAACTTGTAAATGGTTTAAATAAAATCAAAATATTAAGAATAAATGTGCAAGTTTACAGGTGGTAACACTTATTCAAACATATACATATAGGTAAATATAAATATGTACATATGTATGTATGTATGTGATATGCAATCATATATTATTCGTGGGAAAAGTTTTGGTAATGATGGCGACAATGATGAAGCTGTTGTTTACATCTCTTGCCTAATATTCCTTAACAAGATAAAACTGACAATATTACACTAGACATAAATAAATATATCTACAAGTACACATATACATATTTAACTGTATATTACAGTGGTCACCGTGTGTATAAAAATAATATTTATTGAAGTTTTTAAAGTTTAAAAGTTTAATGAATTAAACGTAAAGTAAAATTTTAACATTAACGAAGTTATACAATGGCCGATTAAAATATTGTATGCTCAATATAACAAATGCTTAGGAAAATAAAACATATTTAAGCAATAAAAAACTGTTTAAATAATCATTGATCTCTAAAGAATTGTCAGTTATCCCTGATGAAAAAACAACTTAATTGTTGTTTTCACCTCGAGCTCGTTGCGTAACAAAATGTATTCTATAAACTAATTTCATTCTAATAAAAGGGGGATATTTTTAAAGCTAGAATCATTTTTATAACTAAATCCCTCCGAACGAGGCTTTATTAATACTTGAAAATACCTTAGTCACTCTAAGATACAATTAGTAAAAAAACTGTCAGAAATGGAAAAATTTGTCCCCTAATTTAAACAGCTTAAAGCTTATTAAACAGAAATAATATGCGGTATGCTGTGATTTTTTTTGCAAAAAATCTATTGAGATTTCTTAATTAGTCTCTTAACTTACTTGCGCAAAACGAACTTAAATAAAAATTTTGATTGGACCCACTGTGTGCTAACAAAATAATAAATAATATAAATTACGAGTAGTATATGTGCTTGTGATTTTTTGTGCAAAAAAAAAAAAAACAAACAATTTCTTATCGAGAATCAACAGATATTTGTAAGTTAGTTTGTTTATTTAATTATTAGAATTCTCTCTTTTTATATTTCAAGTTGTAAATAAGTGAACCTCTCTCTTAAATTTTCTTTTAAAAATCCTTATACAAAAGAAATTATGTGCAGTTCAGTATTGTCAGGTATTTGTTTTAAGAAGTTAGGCTTATTTAAGTTCTTAAATTAATGGAATAAATACTTTAATAAAAGTCTTATTTTAAAGGACAATAGGGTAATGTCATTTATGAATACCAGCGCTGCTTCTGTTTCGTTTTTCTTTCTTATTGTAAAACATTGTTTTTATTCAATTGCCAAATTGATTAATGAAATAAAATCATGCCATTTTTGAATACTGCTTATGTTTAGATCCAGCTCATGTTCATGACGAGTCCTTTTTATTACAAATACAGTTCTGGTGGTTTTAATTAAGTTAGAGAGTCTATTTAAATAAGCTGAACAATTAATTGAAAACAAAAACGTGTTGTAAATAAACAATTTAGGTATTCAAATTATTTAAGAGAAACATTATTCGTTGGTGAGTAACAAGTTGTTTATAGTAAAACTGTCTTACCGACACATTACTTGAAACTACGCATGCTTAGAAATCAACAAATAACAGTGAATAAAATTTGTATAACGACAATAAGTCACACAAATAATATTATATTTGCAATAATACCCATATTTTATTAATTTAAATAAGCACAATATGAAGTTGAAGACGAAAATACTAACTAAATCAAATTATTGCCATCTATACTGTTTCTTATTCTTATTCTGAAATAACACTTTCGTAAATCAGAATCAAATTCTATTAGAAAACTATACTTGTAAGAATGTTATTTTTAAATATTTTTTGTAAAAATTCCTATAAATTTCACCTGCCTTTATTATAATTTCCCTCATTGTGTAAGTCAAAGGATACGAATAGTATTTTGAAAATATTTCACGGTTATTTATACATGTACTAAAACAAACCCATTTACTGGCACAATAAGCTTTCACTGTCAGATAGGATTCAGTTTGTGTTTAACTTTCGATGTCGGTAGACGTGTCGTTCAATTGCATCGGAAAAAGGGATACACGAAAATAAATAAAACGTTAAAAAGTAAAAAATGCGAAAATAAGACAAAGTCTTTTATTAAAAAAAAAAAAATAAAAAGATATTACGGGTATTGATAAAAAGAAAAAAAATCGTAATAAGAAGTTATAAAAATAATTCCGAGAAAACAAACAACATAGATACAAAATAATAATGATAAAAAATAGGAAAAAATCAACTCAAAAGAAATAAATAAAAGTAAATACAAACATATAAATAATAAAAAAAAAGAATATAAAAAATACACTGTACAAATTCACATTCATGTTTAGTATCCTGGTTTTAAATGTGTATGTGTGCGTGAGTGTGTTTGTATGTGTTTAGAATGACACTTGGTGACAGAGGCCGTTTGTTTGCTTTTTGTTTTCTATATTGTTGTTGTTCTTGTTGTTACTGTCTACGTGCTGAGATTTAGATTAGCATTCCGGTGGTATTGTTCACTTTGTTTTTGACGTCTATACACTTTTCTAATACCCCAGAGTATTTATTTGGAAAGACAATCGATTATTAGTTTCTTCAAGTTTATCTTTTAATTTCCTATTTGAAAAGAAAAACAATTATACAATTATTTATACATATGTATGTTCTCTTTTCTAGATGAATGACATTTCATAAGTCTCGACTAGCGGACAAAATAATGTTTGACACATTTTCAATTATCTAGGGATAATTGAAAAGAATATTAGCCTATTTATCGTAAATTAAATTTTTTGGTATTTAATAATTATGTTTTGAGGTTTCAAAAAATTGATACCTTAGATTTAAAAATTATGTATGTATGTAAATATATGGCAAAAACTTGGGGTATGAACATACAATATTTAACCTTAAACGAATATTTGCTCAGTTTTATCTAGGATTAGCTTTATTTGAGCAAACAAATAACTCTTCTTAAATTTAAATTCTTAAATTCTCTAAACACTAACCCCCTTATTCACTAAAACTTACAACAGGTTAATAAAGCAAATTACCATACAAAATTTGCTTTATAAACCTCTTATAAACCTGTTGTAAGTTTTATCAATAAGGTTATAAGTTCATAAATAATTTAAATAGCTCCTTCTCGCAAGATGATCAACAACAGGGAAATTGTTCACATGACACCTTGAAGATTTCTTCAATATTTTAATTTGTGCATATCCTAATGGCGTTCTAATTCTTAAGCTTTTGTAGAATTTTCATCAGCTGCAGTAATATTTTTCCTATGAACCACGGCAGCGTATGAGTAATATTGACCGATTATATCAAGTATAATTAAAATAAAAATTAAAAGGATTTAAGAGCAGGACCTCCAAAAAATATTCTAATGAACGTGTTATGAAAACCCCGGATTTCTATATTTATCAGATAATTAGGATTCAAGGATGAAATAAATGTTACTGTTTTAAACGTTTATTTATGTTCTCTGGTGTCTCTGGTTAGCAAAAGTTGTTTGAATTTGTTATTACTTCTTACTTCTTTACTGATTTATACCCAACCAAGTGCGACTATGATTAAGTTTTACTTTTTCACAAAAGAATATAATGAACAATTACTTTCAATTCAGTAAACACATTAAATATCAAAATATTACTGGATATTTTTTCATGCATTCAAAAATTAATTCTAATCAGAACTTGACTTGAGTAAATTAGTGTGAATATTAAAATAGAAAGTTAGATTTTTAGATTTCTGTTGTTTTTTTTTCATTAAATTTTGGACATTTCTTTATATACATTATCGTCATCATTCTAAAGTAAACTTCTTGTTCATCACATAATTCTTTATTAAATATTATTATATCCATTGATTTACCAGAGGAAGTCAATTGACAATGAAGATGTATGACTGAATGTTCACCCAATTATATTTCTTTAACGAAACAAAATAATTCGGCAACACAGACAGAATCGCTCGATTAGGAAGAAAAATAATTAATAAATTTTACCTTATTAACTCGACTTAATACAGATTGAATGGAATTCTTAAATGAGTAACCCTATAATTTCTAACGATATTCATATTAAAAGAAAACAAGTTAGAGTGCTATATTCGGCTGTGCCGAATCTTAAATACCCTTCACATAAATATAATGTGAATTACAAAAACTGCGCTGTTGTTAAGACCAAAATATTATTACTCTGTATTTTTTATTCAGTTTTATCGCACATTTTATTAATATTTTATATATTGTTTGCTAGACAAGTTTATGACCAACATAATTTATTTAAAATGTTTTTTAATTTCATCTAATGTTAACCATTTATAATTGAAGTACCATTACCATTACTTAAGACATTTATTTAGTAGTTATTAATAGTTATTAAATAAATAAATTTTGAAGAAATTTTGGTGTTTACACGAGTTTGAAGCATTTTTAAGAAAATTTCAATCGTGTCAATCTAGCTTTATTTGGGAAGAATTTTATCTCAATAACGTAGTTTACAAAAGTTTAATGGTTGTAGTAATAATACTCGAAAGTTGTCTTTATTTGGGAACTATTGCCAAATATGAACTTACAACTACAAAATTTAGTAGCATAATTGCCATATGGCCGATATTAGTGTAATTTCTGGACTAAAATTACTTATCGGTACAAAATGTTGGTTTCACATCGATATTTATTAGAATGTTTTGTGGGTTTTTTGAAATTGAATCTTATATCGGAGCTATGACCAATTATGAACCGATCTACATACAATTGGTTACAGAGAATTTTATATATATGAGGATGTATCGTGTCGAATTTCAACAAAATATTGGTATATCTAAGAGGGATACGAGTATTTAAGTAATTTTTGGAAGTGGACTTCATATAGAGGCAGTGGTGATATTCGAAACAATTAACAACCGGTTCGCTTAAAAAAATTACATTTTTGCCAAATTTTAATAAAAATAGCGAAAATTTTAAAGTCGCATTCCAGTAACAGACCACAAGCCTCTTGAAGGAAATGATATAAACTTTTGTTTAATAAAAAAATAGTTTTGATTTTGCAAAATAAAAGTCAAAAAAATTGTTTTATTTTTTTCTCAAAAGATTGAAGAAAACGCTATCGAAAACATCATCATCCAAGAATCCAATGTATGACCAAAATAAAATCATTTGTTTGTACGTTTGAATAATGAACAACTGAACAATATTGTGTTTGTTGCCGAGACTATATCACCTTGATAAATACACATTATATAAAACCGTTAAAGCAAAAAACATAATCACCCCTATCGTGAATAAAAATTTCACATGAAATTTGTTCCCTTTTCACATTTTTCATATTAACATTCAATGCTAAAAAATAAAAGCGAACAAATTTCATGTGGAATTTTTATTCACGATAAGGGTGAATATGAAACAACTGGTACGGAAAATTTTTAAAATTTTAACAACCGGTTCGAGGGAACCGGTCCGAACCGGCTGAATATCAGCACTGTATAGAGGTTATGGCAAAATATAGACCTAAATTCACAAAATAATTTTTTTACATGATCTTTGAAAAATTTTGCCTCAGCACCGTTTTTTATAACATATTTATACGTATTTAAGTGATTTTCGAAAGTGGACTTCGTATTACAGCAATGGTCAAACATGGACCTAACTGATCAAATTTTTGTTTCGTGTATTATTTTCATATGAAACCTATTCCTACTATTTTCATCACAGTATGTACTTCTATCGTAGATATAACGTGTACAAAACTTTACGGTATATATAAACAAAAGGCCAAAAACTGTTAAAAAAATATCGTGTTTTGATGTAGGTTATTACACATATTGGTCCATAGCTCCGCTTCACATAAATCGATTTTGATGGTTTTCAATACCAAATTGCTTAGGAGAATTGTTAACGGTTTTCTGTAAACTTTGCTGATTGTGGTTATATATTTTGGACGAGAGCGTGTTTTACACAGACAGACAGATCAAGAATATAGTCGTGTTACATTGTTGGGTCTCAGGTGAATATTTTTCAGTATTACACACGGAATGATAAACTTATACTACATATTTACCCTCATTCACCACTTATGATGGTGGAGGGTATAATAATGACAGAAATAGTAATTTAAATTTCCGATTAACTTTTGAATGAATTATTGAGTCAAAATTACGAGTGTTACGAGTAATTCCAATAAACACACGCTCTTTTAGCTTAATTTAGTGTATAAAATTTTCCTAAATTTTTAATGTGTTGTGTTGTTTTCTGTTTTGACATTGATGTCCGTCAATTAGAATTTTTCTTTGCAGGCAAACACATTTTTTAAATTATTCTTAAAAAATAATTTGTTTTGAATAAAACATATATACATACATAAAATATACTCGTATATACATATACAATGTAATTTAGAAGTCTTTGAAGCATATGAATTAGTGGAAAGTCTTTGAATTCATATATTTCTACCCCATTTAGAAATATAAAAGATGTACTTAATTATTTACGTATGTATGTTTATATAGAAAGATTTATTAAAAAAAACGAGTATTGTATTTGAGTGTGCCACATCTTCTATACCCAACATCAATTTTAACGTACACGGATGGTGGGACATTTTGAATAAAAAAGTTATAAATGTGATAAATTGCAGCTAAATTCAACAGTTCAATAAAATGCATCTAAAACTGCACTCTCAGACAACGTTCAAGGAGGGCAGTACTAACAGTATTGCACATGCATACATATGTATATATCGCTTATTACGCATCGTATGCGTTGCTTGTAATATTTCACTGTCAATATCTGACATAGAGAACTGAAATAAAGTCCAAATTGTTTGCAAATAAATGTAAATGGGTTATTACAAATTTGTATTATTACAAAGTTTTTATTTCATTTTATCATCGTCGATTAGACAATAATTGTGTAAATTTTTGTTCTACTTCGAATATATTAAATTGACATTTGGATGTTTTTCAAACAGTACAGTATAGTTAGACTTTATTTATGTAATCATTATAAAAATTATTTGTTTGAGGGTGTCAGTAACATTGATTCTAAGAAAATTTCTAAGCACTGGCACTTACTCACTACTACGAGTACGTGTACACACCCACATATACAATATTTCTTGTATTGCTGTATATATGTATGTATGCAGTTATAAACAGCGTGTATAATAAATAGAGTTCTCTTGTTCCAAAGCTGTCAAATGCTGTCTGTTGCTGTTTTTATGATAATTGTTGATGGGTTGCTGATGTTGTTGTTGTTTTTGTAGTGGATGTATTGATGGTCTAAGTGCTCAGGATATTTTTCTATGATTGCCTACACATTGCATTGATTTATATTTAGTTTTAAAATAAAATTGATTATTAAATCAATCACAAAAAATACAAACCAACAAACATTAACAATCTCAAAAAAAAAACAAAGAAATACAAATATACAAACATATTTAGATAAACAAACGCACAGTTATGGAATAATAATAAAAGTGTGTGTAACTATGTAAAAAATAGCGATGGCAGCGGGAATCACAACAATGTTAATTAAATTAATAATCAACAACATTGTGAATAATACTCGTAATTCGCATAACTGAAGAGTTTATACTTCTAACAATATATTTGTCTTTCAATTACATGCTCTAATAGAATGTTTGATATTTTGATTTAAAAACTTAATTACTGTAATCTTAATGCTAAAGATAAAATAAAAAATACATATTAAAACAAAATAGTTTCCTGGCTTTTCATTCTAAGATATTAAGCTATGAAAACTCCTATTTATGAGAATCATGGCCAAATTTTGAGATTGTTCGCACAAATTATAATTTTTTTTTAAACATAGAATTAAATTAATACATAATAATCTTTATATACATTCACCGAAACGGGGTTTTCTTTTTTCGGAATTTGAAATGTTGTTCCTTTGTGCAATAAATAAAAAAACTGTGGGGTTATTGTGTATTTGGATTCGAAAAGAAAATCGTGTATAATGTTTAAATTGTATTCGAAATACACAATAATTCCCCTGTGATTATTACATACCTATAAAGTGTATTGTTTTACGATATTATAGATATTTGAAAAAAAATTGGATCCTTTAAACATAACGCTAATAATAGATCGGTGTGAGAACAGGTTTTGTGGGGATCGGTCTATAATTGACCATAGCTTCTATATGATTCCCAATTCCGAAAATAACTCTAACATTGAACATATGATACCATAATACCATATTTTTCAATATTTAACAAAACAAAACCACGACTTGAAATTCTTTCGGGTTTTTGGAATTTAAAGTATTTACCTTGGTCACCAAACGATATCTTAGATTGGATTAATTTTTATACCCACTACCAACAAGTTTCGGGGTATTTGAAACACATCGAAATATCGGTCGTAAAACCACTGGGTTCTTATAAGGTTTTTATTAGCTTCTAAGACAATCTAGCCATGCCCGTCCCTTTGTCCGTCTGTTTAAGGCACGATAAAGCTTCGGAAAAAGTCTCAGAACAATGAAATTTGCACCGAAATGTTTTGTATTAAAAATGGGCAAACTCAGTCCACGGATCCAAGTTGCCAAAGTTTCAGACAACTTCAGACTTAATTGGTTAGCGCATTTGATCATTAAGCATGAGTTGGTATTTGTAACCCGGTGGTTCGATTCCCAGCCGCTGCCACTCAAACAACATCAGTTTCTGATAATTATTAGTTTACTTTCTATCCATCATAACTAATATTTATCACAGCGCCCTCCTTCGGTGGTATAGCATTGAAACGCCACTGAAGTAAAATAATAAAATAAAGTCTATAAACCAAGCCTTAAAAATAATGCGCCTACTCACCACCAGAGGCGCTTCAATTCTGCACTAAATACAATCATAATGCGCAATTGCAGAGTTGTGAAAAGCTTTCTTATTTCACCACCTTTACTTCTTCAACTATCCCCTTTCCAACGAAAGTAACGCAATTATGTATATAACTGCCTGAGTGTTACTTCGATACTTCTCCTTAAAAAAAAAAATAAAGACAAATTTGTTTCAAGTATGCATAGATCACACTACTCATATCTAAGTGTATAGTTTTGAACATCCACAATTCTTTTTTGTGTCATTCGTTATATAAAAATATTTTAAAAAATATTGTTATTCTGGCATAGCAGCTAATACATTTGATGCCATAAAACCACCAATAAAAATATTGCAAAGTTTTGAGTCCAACCTACATGTTTCTACATTAGCTATAGATTTTTACATTTGAAAATAATTAAAAAAAATGTGTGTTTCAGTTTAAGATATATCTAAAACAATCAAATTCATTTAAACAATCGTTTAAAACTCGGTAAAAACTAGATAATAGATACGATTTTTATAATTAAGGACTCTTATATTTTTAGTTGACAAATTTGTCCAACCTTTGTAATTGCTTTTCCAACTTTTTATACTTTTTGACAATATTTTCTAATTTTTGTATCGAAAATAGCTCACGTTGATTAAAATACGCAGTAAAAAGTAAACAAAAGTTGCCGATTCTAAGTTAACGTTCGTAGGCCCCAAACATCATAAACTTAATGAAATTTTATATTTGAATATACTTTTGACAGACTTTCCAGATCTGTAGTAGATCTTACGCTCTTTGGTGACGAGATTTTTTTGTTAATATTCTTGACTATTTTAAAATAATATTACGAACAAAACAAAAACAAAATAAAAAAGTTTTTTGAATACTCTACCCAGGGGGCTAATTCTCGCATTCGTATGCAAATAAATTTTCATTCGAACGTTCGAATTCTTTTTAGCATTTGTGATTCCCTCATTCGATAGCGTATAAAACGTATCGAAATTTCTAATGATGTCATTCGATAACGAATGATCATTCGAACGCAACCTTGCGGGTTTTTACTCGTAAGTCCCCTTTTACAGTTGAGAAATTGAAAGGCAGACATTTTTCTCATTCCGCTTTGAACTTGCCTAATACTATGTTTCCACGACGACTTAAATCACCTGCTTCGCCTTCTGAATCATGTTTATGAATCATGCTGTTTACATGACTAATAAACTTGATTCGATTTGACAGTTGTCTTTAATAAATAAACAGAATAAAAAAAAACAGAATTTACAATTTGTGGAAAATAATTTTTTTAATGGACAAACAAAAGTTAGTGGAAATTAGTTAGCTTATTTAAAAAAAACATACATTCGTACGTATTTACTTTCTTTACTTCCAGCAACAAGAAAATAATTTGCTTTGTTTACAATAATATTAATTTTTTACAGCTAGTGCAGATAAACTTGCGATAAAAATTAGAGAAGAGTGCAATTAGTAGATTCAAGTAGATTCAATATGAATCTACTTGATTCGCTCTTAAAATTTTGTATGGTGAAGCAAGTTGTTTCGCACATGATTGGGGTGTGAAGCAGGAATAGAGAGCGAAGCATGTACCGTGGAAACATAGTATAAACCTTTTAGAGATGCGAAATTAATAGACAGACAGACATTTTTTGTTTATTTTTTCGTTCTTCTTCTATGTTGATTGTTGTGGAAATTTTTATTATAAAAACGCATTGAAAATAAAAGAAATTAAAAAACATATTCAAACAACTGTTAATTATAAAGTTTTTGTTATCAATAAATCTATTTGGTTAATAAATTTAATTATTTTTGCAATACGCGCGTTAAAGTGAGAAAAATGATGTGAAGCAACAACATGAAAAATGCGAAGGGTGGAAATTGTAAACGAAAAATGTCTTAAAATGTCCGGTACAGTAGCGGTCTACCGAACACTCTTCTAAAGAAATAAAGTTTTTTTAGTAAAAAGAAGACAAAAAAAAAAAAGAAAATGTTAGTAAAACAATTTTTACTTACTTAAAAAGTATCATAATATTATATACGTTAAAAATATCAAAAATAAATTTTACCCATTCTTCCTTTGTAAGCCTTAAACGTCTTGTGAATCTACAAAAACACATACATACATTAATACATATGTAAGTATGTATGTACTTATTTATACTTATTCATTGTTTGTCAATCTTAAGGGGTTGGAGGAGTTTCTTATTTGTTTCGTTATGTCATTAATGTTTTCAATATCGTCAGAATCAGAAAACGTAACTGGATCAATTTTTAATTTAAAATAAATTCTTTAAAAAAGTTTGCTTTTACATGAATTATTTTTAGCACAACCATATGTTTTTTGTTCACATTTTCTTCTATTTTATTCAGTGTTGTAATACGTACTTATTTAAGTTTTTTACAACACTGAATGAATGCATGAATTTCTATTCGAAAACAATTTTGATCACGACTGCCAGAATTAGCCCCCAGATTGTACTTCAATACTTGAATTGTTCCATGTACTAAAATTTTGTATTGAATAATTTTGTGTAACCACAGCCCATGTTAAATGAAAATAACTACTATTTATCCTGGAATAAATATTTGCTGAGAAATTCGTGTCACGATACATACATTCATATACATATGTAACGAACGTTTAACAATTAATTGCTAAATATTTACAAGCACGTGAGAATTAATTTGTTTGATTTATTACCTTCGGTTAAAGATGATAAAAATATAAAAAGTGAAAAAAATAGTACAATTACAGATAGAAAGGAGACTCTACCGCTTTATATAACTGTGTACTTCATTTACTTATGACAAAAAGAGGTGTAAATTTCACACATTTAATTTTAAAAAGGTTGCTATTTATATTTGCACTGTAATTTTTGAATTTATATTATTAGTAATCAAAGTTTTAAAGTTTTTATCTACCAAAACGATGGGGGTATATTAAGTTTGTCATTCCGTTTGTAAAAGTCTATATATTCTGGGTCTTTGTAAGACGATCTAGCCATATCCACATCCAATCCTACTCTTGTAAAAAACCTTATTGAGATAAAATTCAACTAAAATAAACTTCAAAATCATAGAAATATAGTTTTCATGCTATTTTCCTCAACTTGTGGTGAATGAGAGAAAATGTTTAGCCAATCTAGTAACGTAAACCATATATTAGTGTTATAAATTGATAAGTTGCCTACAACATTCTTATAATAAACGGACAAACTCAGTAAATAGTGGCAATAATGTGTAAGCATTACATAAATTATAAATGATTGAAACTACATACAAAATTTAAACATTTGATGTCAATGGTTAAAATATAAAACACTTGTAAAACTATCAGTAAGCCTGAATAACATCAGTGTAGTTTTTCTAATTCTTATTATATTTAGGTAAAGGGTATTTAAGATTCGGCACAGCCTGTTATATTTTAAAGCCCAGTTTTCTTTGGTAACAGATAATTTTCTTAATACTATATTTTACAAAACAAATGTTTGCTTCACTGCAAACATTTTCCGTAATATAAATTTTAAGTTCAAAAACAAACTGCCTTTATTCCGAATAATAAAAGAGCAAAAGTATTTTTCTGTATAAATGTGGATATTCAAAGATAAAACCATTTCTTATTTTTAAAATCTTGTACATTTAAAATTCTATATAAACCTTAAAATTTTACATTTCAACTAACAAACTTTATTACTCAAAATATTTAACGGAATACTTGTGTAAAGATTATAATTATAATTTGATCATATAGTAAAAAATTAATAATACTCAATTTAATACAAAACTGACACTCTTCAGCAATGGCAGTGTTTTTTTATTTTCAGACATAATATTAAATCATCAATTTATTTACAGCTTTTAGCAATTTTACCAGCTCATTAGCAATTTTAAACATGCAACATTAATCAATTATCTTTGATTGGAAAATATGCACAACGAATATAGTGATAAAAATATTTAACTTATGGTATAATTAAAAAATAATAAAAATTATTATGTGTATAAATTGACCTTATGAAAGTGCTGTTTTCGTTTTTCGTAACTCAATTGTTGAGATATAAAATTTAACAGCCAATCTTAACAACCGACATTATTTAGGAACATAATTTTTGTCTTATACGCAGAATCATAATCAAAACCCTCAAAATAGGAAATTCATAATACGAGTATGTAACTGAATATTCAAAATGTTATTTATATAAATTGTTAATGTTCACAAGAGCCATAGTGCAATAACGAAAATTCAAACAAACCATATAATGTTAAACAACGCAATTTCAACATTAAATTAAACGCTTGTAAAACAAAATAACAACTGTCATAACAACACCAACGACAACAACAATTAATAACATGATTTTATGATTTAACATTTTTAAAACACATTTTTAATAACAAAAACAACAATAAAGGTGTTACAATTTAATGTACTTTTTTTGAATGAGATATTATCATCGTATTAAATATTTCGTGCAGTGAAATGTCATGCATTCTCTCTCTCTCTCTCTCTTCCCTAGCCAGCTGATTTCCTTTATAAATATAATACATGCATACATATGTGTATGAAAAAATGGTGTTGCTGTAAATGTTTGGGTTTAATAAATTGTATACTTTTAAACGTGCTCCTCGTAATGGCCACACTTGGCATTTTACAACAACTTAATTAAGTGTAATTAAATGATTTATATTGAAATGAATATTAATAAAGTCGGAAATGTGGCGTCGCTGCCAAAGTATTTCACTTCTACAAAATAATAATTAAGTATTTAAAAAACAAACAAAAAAAAAATAAATAAATGTTCGTTATATTTTTGTAACTCAACTTTTCTATAACAAGCGACATATTAAATGAAACCCATTAATCAATTACAATATTCAAAAATTATTAAATAAAAATTGTGCAAATAAAAAATTTGCTTGAATTATTGAAAACAAGGAAATTGTGAAAAACTGAAACGAAATAATAATTATAAAAATAAAAACCATTGTATAACAATTATCAATGAGGGTATGATAAATTAATAATTTCTGTAAAACTACAAATACGAAATTGATTGAACAAACCGACATCCATACGATTGTATTTAATATTTGAGTAAGTATTGGTTATTTGTAATTATTTAGCTTTTTTGTTTTAGCTGTAATGGCTTGTTGAAATTAACTTTAAACAATATCCATAATTATTTATTGGTGCTTTGGTGGATTTATTTATTGGTTGACTTTGTAGGACTCAATGAAATGGAATTCATAAAAGGCTAACCAATTCTATACAACTATTTCAACTACTTAATAAAGTACCAATTATTTTAATATATTTAACTAGCTGACAAAAAGAACAACAATTATATATATATATGTATATGTATGTACATTGTACCCAAAAGTGTATCTTATATTTATTTTGTTCAACAAAAATTGTTTTCGAACGTTTCGAAATATAGACATACATAAATATTTGTGGTTTTTGATTTATAAATGTCTTTAAGTTCCAACAATATTGTATTTTTTTGGCCAAACTCATACACCTAACTCTGTTTCTACACGGTCTTTTTTATACAGTTTTGATTTAACACGGTTTAAATAAACAAATTTGAAAATTATTGCACAATTAGCACGTTTCAAATTATTTTGGGTTAAATTTTTTTGCTTAAATTTAATTTTTGCGAAATATGTTCATATCACAAATTTAGGTGAATTACCTTTTTGTGGTTACAAACAAATTAACTGGTCAGAGCAATTGTAAATAGCACACATTTGGGGAATTCCCCTTTAGTGCATAGAATCAAATCAACTTGTCATACATTTTTTTACATTTCTTTGGGGAGGGTATAGTGGATTTGTGCTGATGTTTGTAACGCCCAGAAATATTGGTCCAGCAACCACCTTAAAGTTTACCGATCGACTCAGAATCACTTCCTGAATCGATTGAACGATGTCCGTCCGTACATGTAAAGCTTGTGTACAGGTAGCAATTTTGAAGATATTTCGATAAAATTTAGTACGTGAAATTTTTTTGACCCAAGGACGGATGGGATTGAAACTGGTGGAAATCGGTCCATTATTTCACCTAGCCCCCATACAAATGGCCTCCCGAAATTTGGGTTTGCCAATCATAAATGTGTGATTTATGCAAGTATCCAAACAAGTTTCACTACGAATGATTGGTAAATGAAGCCGAATCACATCTAAAAATTTTGTGCAGACTGGTCCATAATTACTCGTAGCTCCCATATAAGGCCCACTTCCTAAAATCTCTTTAAAGAGCGTAACTCACTTAAAAATGTCGGTATCAAAATAATATTGAAAAGAAATCTGTTTCTTATATGTATATAAAAATAATATGGTACAATTTTTTGATGATCGGTCCATAAATAATCGTAGCTCCCATATAAGGCCCAATTCCGAAAATCACTAAATAAAATTCAACACAAATAAGTTTCATATATACATTAATGATGACACCTAATTTTATAGTGGTCGGTCCATAATATCCATAAATCTTTTAAAAGGATTTACATCGAGATAAAGTTGACAATTGCAGTGATGCCATTGTTTGAACTATTGAATGTAATGCGCATAATATGCAATGCAGTGATGCATATACAAACAGGCCCAAAGTATAACATACATAATATTTATATTCACAGAAATCATGACACTAAATTTTTGGATAATCGGACCATAATAGGTCATATCGCTGGCTTAACATGTAAAGGCTCTAAGTCCATTTTTTTTTTAGAAATCGAGATTTTGATGCAGTTGTGTTCAATAAGTAAAAATACATCGATTACAGAAAAAAATACAGTTATCTCATTTGTTGTTGCTGTTTTGTAGTGATGAGTAAAGGCGCTAAGTCCAAATTATCACATCTTTGTGTAATATCTCACTTCTTCCAATGTTGAAATATCAACTGTTTCGCGCGAAATAGTCTGAGAGTCCAACCAATTGACATAATATTATTTCTCATTGGCTACACTCTCGTTGTTTTGAGTATCAACACCATTGACAGTCATAACATTAATCGTCATGATGTTACTTATTTGGATCATGCATTTTTTAAAAAAATTAACACTTTACAATTTTGTAAAATTATTCGCCCTGGCCGTGGAAAAGACGATTCCAAAGTGACGGACTTTCGAGGAATACAATAAACACCAAATGGTGAAATTAATTTCAAACTTTGATTTCCTGATGAATGGAAAAATCCCCACCAAAAAATAAATGAAAATGAAGTCGCACTAAAGTGTTCGAATTTACACCACCTTCATCAAGAAAATAGAAAAATAAAGACTAGAAAGTTCGAAGACTTACAATATCTAAAATACAATTTGCCTACAAAACACCATACATTTTATGACGATTTGCCATACGAATAAAAATAGTTGTCGCCAGTTATCTTACTTTTAAATCCATTAAAAATTTAAATTAATATTACTTTTTGATAACAGCAATGAAATAAGACTGAATAATTTTTGTTTTCATTATGTACAAGTATTTACAAATATCGAAATTGAAATTACAATAATAATGTTGTTCATATTTTTGAATAAATTCTGTTTCTTTTTTTACAATAATCAAAACAAACTTTAACTTTTTACATATTATTAGCTTTTTAAATAACAACAATAAAAAAAGGCAACAAAAGTACACTTTCATTGTAGTAAGTAAGAAATATAAGTAGAGACAAGTTTTAAGAAAAAGATCTAAGTCCATGAAAAAGAAGCAAACTAAGTAACAGAAAAAGCTCTAAGTCCAAAAAAGCTTTCATCTCGGCAAATACTTAGTTTTTCATTTTGCTTTTACGCAAATAAAAAACAAAGAAAAATACAAAAACAAATTGCATTTACAGATTTTAAAAATGTTTATTCAAAAAATAGTTAGATTGTTTTTTGTCTCTCCTGTAATATTGTAAAATATGGACTTAGAGTCTTTACAAGTTAAGCCAGCGATATCTAACATATAGCGGCCATTTCTAAAAAACTGTTTTATACATATACTAAGTGTAGGATATTATATGGTCGGGCTTGACCGACTATACTTTTTTACTTGTTTTTTTCTTTATTAACTATGCTTGTGTAAAAACACATTGTACTTATACATATGTACATATGTGATTTAATATTATAAACCTGAATAGTTGTTCTTAAAAAATCCGGGGTTTTCACCAATTTCAATAGGTTTTAGAGATAAGTAACCAATCACCTATTTCGCATACGATCAATGTCTTTTTTACCAGTTACCGTGTAAAAACAGAATTAGGTGTATATATCCTAAGACAAACACAATTTTTTTTTTTATTCTCTTTTACAGTTTTTTGCCTGTTCTTTATTATTTAAGGCTTCTGCTCTACAACACCTCAGATACAACTTAACTGTTATTAATTAAGATCCACAATTAAAAGTGCTTTTGTTTAATGATACTGAAAAATAAATTTATTTAAATATTAATTAAAGTTATTAAAGTGTATTAGTTAAAGGAAATAAAATTATTAACTTAACAGTATAACTGGGAATCTGTTTGATATAACTTGCAAGTGGATTTTTTTACATTAATTATTCACAAATTTAAAAGCATCACAATAACTTTGAATAGTAGAGACCGAATCAATTACACATAAAAATATAACTATATATTTTAGTAGACCTTTCTGTTTACTAAAAAGCAAAAATATATTAAAATATGTATTTATGTATGTATATGTATTGCCTAAATTTCTATGTCTTCTATTCTGATCAAACACATCAAACACCCAAAAAAAGTTAAATTTTTTCAAGGCTTTGTGAAAAATTACACAAATGACAAAATGGTAATTCTACCATTTATTTTTAAAATTGTTCATAATGTTTTATAACCAATAGCTCAAGGCTGCCTTTACATAATATATTTAATAAGCAAAAACGGTAAACCTCTGCATTAAGCTTATTTTCGCAAAAATGTTAATTATGTTAAAAGATACAGACGGCATTATTAGGTTAGATTAGGTATTATCTGTTATTGATTCGATTTCAACGATCGTTGTTTATATGGAATGCACTAGTTAAGATCTTAAAATTGTATATTTTTATATCAAGTTTAGTTAGCATCTTACTAATAGCATCATTAAATGAATTTAATAGTCTTGCTTTGTTATGTTATAAGAGCTTCAGAAAGCTCTAGAAAGAAGCTAACTAAACAAAAGTGAAAAGTACTTATCTATTGTTCTGGTCAGCCCCTGAAATACCATGAAATATCATATCATTTGTAGCAATATTAGGGATGTGGTACGTTTTTTTGCACATGTCAATCTCATATTTGTAATAATTTCAAGAGAGTGTGTATAAGTAGCTGTGTATTTGTTATGTCAATAAAGTAATCAAAGAAAATTAATTTCCCTGAATCTACGGAATCGATATTGACATCCCCTGTTTCTATTTATTTACGTACGTATGAGTAATATACAATTTAATCTTTGACTGTAATTGAATTAATGAAGTGACAACATCCATACATAAGTTTTCTTATTTATGGTTATTTTATTTATTTATTTATTTATTTATTGTCTATGGATGTTATTCCTTACAGGCATTTACAAAAATTTAAAAATTAACAAACTTAAAACATATAAACCAGAACACTATGAGCCATAACTATAGTCACAAAAAAACTGTACTTTAATAGTTAAAAAGTTGACTTTTGTTAAAAGTACACTTTACTTTAACTATAGACACGTAAAAGTATACTTTAACCGCTAAAACATACTTTTAATTTAAAACCAGCTAAAGTTGCTTTTAAATAATTTAACATCACTTTAAAATTAACCAGCTGTTTATGCAAAGAACAAAAACCATTAACAAAAAAACGCACCAACTGAAGAATTTCGTTTTTGTTTCAAATATTTTATTGAATTAATTTGAAATTTTTTAATATCATAAATTCTATAAAAAATTTGTTAGCAACGATTATTAGTAAAATCCTTTTTTTCTTTAATAAATGAGCTAATAAAGATAAAATAAGCATTTAACCACTCAAAATTTAACTCACAATATGATATTTGGAACTATAGTACTAGTTGGTAAAAAACCTAATTTGAGTACATATTTGGTACTTTTTTTTATATATTTTTGTTTTCTTGTTAAAGTTTTTCTATTTGATTTTTTCCAAAAAAAATTGTTAGGATTTCACTGGTACTCTGACCCTGGTTGTTCGTCTACAGTTTAGTAGACCAAACCATCAGGTTATATATATATAATACTTATTATTTACATGCTTAAATTGTTAATTTGATTTTCAAACAAAGATTTTTGAAGAATTTGCTTTCATTTATCATACATTCGTATTTAAAATACATTTTTTCATTGTATAGATTTCATGAGTTATGAATCATTAAAAAACTGCAATTAAAAATTCTTAAAAATAAAGATTTCATCACATTTTCGAAAAAATTAAAAAACGCACCGAAATACACAAAAAAGCGCACCGCACACCAACTAAAGAATTTTTCGCACCAAAATTTTCAAAAAGCACCAAAAATGGTGCGAAACGCACCAAGTTGACAACGCTTAATCTTATACACTCCCGCAAATATTCTCTTTCTGCAGTAGCCCAATTCGCCTCTCTTTCTCTTTCTCTCTGTTTTTTTTTGTTCCTGTAAAGAGTTATCAAAAAATCAACGCCAAAATAGGCTAATTGATCCATTTTTCCACCGCAAACACTTTTCTTGAAATTTCCCGCTTAATATTATTATTTTGCCGATTTTTGTTATTTTTTTCAATTTTCAATGACAGCTGTTTGAAGCTTGAAGTGACATCAGCATTTTGACCAACTTTAGATTTTATGTAGTATTCTACGTCATCGCATAAAGTATCATATGCCAAACGTGAAACAAATACGGATTTTTTAGGCGCAACAGCACGTAGTGGATTGTGAACTACTGGAGCATTTGCCGGACATTCATTTGAGGTATTGTTATTTTTAGATGATATTAGTGGTAAAAAAATTATTGGTTGATCCATTAGCGCTATCAAAGGAAGGAACATTAATATCGTGTGAAGATATTAATGTTAGCGTTACTAACAGTAGAAATTGATGAAAGTTTTATTGCCGGATTTGCAGGAGATTTATCAGACTTTTTTTTTCTTTGGTGAATAATGTCTTGTACATCAATTAAATTATCTAAATTCGGAAATTTTGCAAATAGTTTACCGAACTTAGCTGGTTTACACTAAACAGATGGAAATTCTTTATTAAGTTGATCAAATGCATCTTTGTAGCTTGTGAAAAATTTATAAAAATCCAAATTTATTTGCTTGCAACGACTGCACGTCCATTGAAAGGACTTATCTGGATCTGAAAGCGCATTTGTATCACGAGCCCTAAGAGTCGGACATTTTACGTGATAACTTCCTAGGCACAGCCAATATGAGATCATACGATCATTACCAGATATGTTGCAATTAGAATTTAAGCAATCCATGATCAAGTGTTCATATGAATAAAATTGTTTGGTGGGAAACGTAATTAAATTCGACAAATAGATGGCGCTTTTTAAATGTGTTATCTAATGGCAAATTATCACGGATGATGGTTACGTCGTTTTCGGCAAATATTTGCCAAGTGTGAACGCACCTTTAGATTCCAATAAAAATATATATCTAGCATAGAAAAATACATATCCTTTGCATGACTTGCATTCTCTCAGATCACCTTCCCAATCTGCATCAACGAAATCTTCGATTGGGTTACCAGTTTTATGGAAGTGCAGATGAATTTAGAAACATTAAATTTTTTTGTGAAAAGTGTATATAGGCTTGAAGGTATTTTGATGGCGCTTTGAATATCCTTTTTACAACATATTATATTTTTTGGAGTTTCTAGAAAAAGAGCACTTAGATATTCACATGCATTTGCATTTATATTTAAACACACTTTGCTAACAAAGCAGCGGGTTAAATGCTATTGCATTTGTGCAACAATAAAATTGGGTCGATAAGTTTTGTATGTTAGTTTTAGTATTTGTACAAATATTATCCATATATTTGGCGATGTGTGGATACAAAAAAGTTTAGTTGAACTAATACAAATATTAATATTTCGTATGTATAATTCTTTTTATATGAAAACTTAAGCTCTCTCTACTGATCATTATTAGCATTAACTCTTACTATTTAATACATGACAAACAGATTTGCAAAGTAGTACAAGTATTCAGTATGTTCAGTATGTAACATTGCAAATGAATATATTTAAGGCAAATATGTATGTATGTACATATTTGATGGTTTAATCCGGCTTGAGGTCAAATTAAATAAACAAAATTTGAATTATATGTATTAAAAAATATTTATGGGTTATAACCATAAGTCGGATTAAGACAACAATAGATTAAAATTTTACTTTTATTTATAACTATATGTATATTGAAGTATTATGTATGTTTGTGTGTTTAATAAGCAAGTTAAAAAGGCAAATGTCATATGGTTTTAATGACGCATAAAACAATAATTGTATCTTAAACACTAATCTTAAATACCCAAATATAATGACAAATACAAAATATACACTGGTTATAGGACTAGAGTATCCTTATTCAGTGTGTTTTTAAATAATAGCTTAGCATTTTATATATTGTTTGAAAGACACGAACAACATAATTCATTTCAAATGTTTAGAAATTTTATCTAATTTTGACCATTTATAATTGATGTAATAATTTACAGAGTTTGTCTCTTATTCATAACAAACTTGAGTATAATTTAACAAATTATAAAATTAAAAATAAATTTTTCCATATTCACCACAAGTTAAGAAACAGGTTATAAAAAAGGGTGAGGCTTCTTTTGGTTGAATTTGATCTAAAATAACATTATTTACATTTTTTACAGAGATATATGGGTGGCATATTAGAAGCAATCCAATTATGGACTTAAAGCTTCTAAACCCAGTATCTAGTAATGTAATCCGTTTAAAATTTATCTCAATAACGTTATTAACAAGAGTTGTTTGCTTGGTTGTTATACCCGGAAGTGGACTCAATTTCGGAGCTATTGCCAAATATGGACTGGACTGACAGCTACAAAATTCAGTAGCATACTTGTCAATAATAACCCATATTAGTATGATTTCTGGATTATAATTTCTGATCTGTATAAAATGTTGTTTATGTAAGCAATTACAAAACATGGGTTGATATTCATAAATTTCGGAACAGAAAATGTATACATATGAGGATATCCCACGTTCAATTTCAATATAATAATAGTACATTTAAGATACATATTATTATTAACGTGAATTTCGGTAGTAGACCTTATATGGGGGCAGTTTGATTTTGGCATATATGTACATATGATCAAATATGGACCAAAATTCACAAATTTCTGTAGTATGATTTTTGTGTATATTAAAGTGTAAAGTTTTGAGTCAATACCGATATTAATAAGATAAATATAAAGATAAATGACTTTTCGGATGTGGTCCTTATATGGGAAAAAATTAGTATAACAATTTCCAATAAGGACTTGACAACTTTTTTTTTAAATAAAACGCAAACCGTTTGAGATGTGCTGTGTGGCTTGTGGCGCCGTCTTGTTGAAACCACATGTCATCCAAGTCCATGTGTTCCAATTCGGGCCAAAAATAATCGCTAATCATTGCGCGATAACGATCGCCATTCACAGTAACGTGACGATCGTTATTGTCGACGAAAAAATATGGCCCAATGACGCCGCCGGCATGCAAAGCGCACCAAACAGTAATTTTTTGTGGATGAAGTGGTGATTCGTGAAGCACATGTGGATTTTCAGCAGACCAATAACGCATATTTTGCTTATTGACGAACCCATTGAGCCAAAAATGAGCTTCGTCACTGAAGATGATTTTGCGATGAAATTCATCATCTTGATGCATCTTCTCCAGAGCCCAATCGGAGAACGTACGTCGACTCAAATGGTCCATCGGCTTCAATTCTTAAGTCAGCTTAATCTTGTATGGGTGTAAACCCAGATCCTTACGCAAAATTCGCCATAAAGTGGTCTTGGGGATGCCCAGTTCTTGAGAACGCCGCGGAATCGACTGATTTGAATCGTTTGCTACGGACGCCTGAACGGCAGCGATATTTTCGGAACTTCGACCAGGCCGTTGTCTCACTGGCACGACAGCATCACACAATGAATATGTAGACTCAAATTTTTGCACTAAACTTGTTATTGCTTGTCTACTAGGGCGAGAATTACGACCGAAAATTGGAGTTAACGCTCTTAAAGTTGCGGTCACCGACTCCGAATTTCGGTAGTACATTTTTATAATTTCCAAACGTTGTTCCTTCGTGTACTTTACCATAACGAAAATGTTAAGTTTACTGAAAAAAAAGAAAGCAACAATTAGATGATCAGTGAAATAGTGCGTTCACAATTTAAATTCAGAGTTGTCAAGTAGCTATTGCAAAACCCGTTATAAGAATTATTTGTGTCGAATTTTAACCTGGTAACTATAATTGTACCAGATTTATGAGTTTTTAATTAAATTTAAATCTGGACTTTATACGGAGTCTATGGTCAAACGTGGACCGAACAAAAAAAATTTCTTTTTACACGACGCTTATTTTTGCTGAAGTTTGTATTAATATTCCAATTTCATAGGCATTTATGTATAATTGAGCAATATTTGAGGAAGTTTTTCTTTTTTTTATCATAAAAATAACGTATTTTAAATTTCATGGCAATATCTGCAATATATTTAAAAACAATTGAAAGAAAAATGTTTTAAAAATATCAAATTTTTATGGAGGTTGTCTCACTTTGGTCCAACTGTACATAACATTTTGGTCCATAACTGTAGTTGTACTGTACTGATTTTGATGATTTTCAATACCAAACTGCTTAGGAGAAATATAAACGGTTTGTTGTAAATGCTGGTGATTTTGGCTGTCTTTTCGACGTGAGAGTGTTTTAAACAGGCAGACGGACATAACGAAATCGACTTAGAATTTAATAAGGATCAAGAATATGTCGTTACTTTAATATATAAGAGCCCTAACTTATATGTTTCTTACTTTACAGCAGAGGGAAAAAACTAAATAAAATCTTAAGTGTTGAAGATACAGTAATTTTTTAAATGCAGTTTTTTATTAAATTCTCTAAGGAATTTAATGCTATAATAATTTTTTTTTAAATTAAGTGGTTTTTATAAAATTATATTAAATACTGCTTTTAGTGACTCAATATATTTAAAGTTCTTGCGAGTTAGGGCTTTTCGTTATAAGTTAAAAAAGTAATATTTTCGTTAAAAAAAGGGTTAATTAATTGAAAACAATAAATAGAATATGTAAGTATAAAGGAGAAATTTATGTTGTTATACAGATACAATTTACAAGCTGTGCGTTAAAGTATCATAAAAACGATGACAATCGAAAGGAATAAACTTTTTTAGATATTGTAAGTGTTCCCATTTTTTTTTATATTTATAGTTTTTGATTTAGGGCTCTTGATTTGTAAAAAAAAATACTTTAGTGAGTTATGCTTTTTTATACTGGTTGTATCTTTGTTATTTTTGGCCGGATCGAATCAATTTCTTTTACCATGAGTGTATTAGTGGATTATCTATCAAAATAGGGGAAAAAACGATATGCAAGAAAACCGACTTAGAACCTTTCTATATTAAAGTAACGATATATACTTTGATGGGTCATAGAATGAGAACCTTATGTATACCCTCATCCACCACTTATGGAATTAAAGCAATAACAATTGATATTATCTTTATGATTATTACTTACTTTACTTCTCTAAAATGCACAAACACAATAAGCGAATACCGTTTATGGGTCAAAGACTATTTTGGTAATTCATTACTGCCAACAGGTTCAGAGAAATGTGCTTAAAGGTAAATGTAATAGTCAATTCTTTTGGTGCATATGCTATACAAATGTGCTCAGGAACTTGTTCAAAAACCACCATTCTTGGAAAGCCTCTAAAACCTCGAATACTACAATATTCTTATATGTAGTTATTTTCAGAAAATCTTAGAAATTAAATTAACCGTGCTTTTAATATATGTGTTTAGTTGCGTAAAATTTGTTTGTCACCGTATAAATCTATTTGTTGCAATTCCAAATATTGGTTAAAATTTTTTTCGAAATACAAAACCACCATAGTGGGAACTGTATTATAAGATTCGGCTGCTATTTGTAACTATTAGTGCTATTAGTACCAACTCAGAATCATAAATAAATCATATCTGGGCTTAGACATGTTTAAATTGCTTTATAATAGACTCTGAGTTTATTTAAATGACAAGGGGTGTGATATTTGAATCAGTTTCAGAATGGAAATTAATTGTGTGATTATCTCTGAACACACTATTTAATATTTTAAATTATAATTAAAATGTCTTTCTTTATTTTCTGGTTATTTTCATTTAATTTATTTTGCATACATTGAAAAAGATTTTTAATCTGATATTGACAGGAACTTTGATTATATTTAAAATTTTTCTCATTTTTTTGTGTGACTAAAATAATTAGTCAAGTTGGTGGGTGGTGGCAATACGTATAGAATATTGCCACAAAGGTTTTTATTCGTAATAAAAATTATTCGATAAAATTATTTTTTTTTAACTATAACTTGCCTACACTTTCCACTACAGTATTTCCATTAGTTTCAAATATAGTATTTATTCTGTAAAACGAAAAATTTTAAGTATATGTGGAACAAAATTACAAAATTATAATTTAATAAAAACATAACGTAATATATTATTTAGTCCTGAATTTTATTTCTCAATAATATTGAATTAAATATGTATATGATATTTACAGCAGATCTTGGTCAATGACGTCCTTGGCAAGGTAGAAAATGCATTCTAATTTTCCAATGTTTTGAATTACTTTCAAATTGTATTTGTGTGATTAAAATGTTACTCGACTAGTTATCAGCCCTAACTGTCAGCAATACAAGTGAAAGTGTGAGTTTAAGGACATAAATGTAGGTGAACACTGTGTGTATATATGAATTATGTATTAACTGTAGTTTTCTCATTTATCATAATTTATTTATTTAAAAGTCGGTACCGTCAATAGCAAATACCTTGAAGTTAAGATTGAAAATATTGATGTGTCTGGTTTCGTTGTTTTATGTGGCTTTTGGTTTTAAGTATTAATCACAAAATATATTCTTTGTGATGAAGTAAATGTTTTCCAGAAAACATTTCAACAAAGTATGTACTTCAATTATTTTTTAATATAATTTACTATTATTCTGTTGAACAGGGGACTACGATTCTGACATGTGTCATCCATTAAGAAAAGTATTTGTTGTTATTGTAGTTGTTGGTTCTTGTTGTTTGATAACAAAAGTAATTACGCTGTTTTTTCACAACTTCTACAGAAATAAATAATTTATCATTGAAAATATTAATGAAAAATATATGAAAGCTCAATATTAAAACTTAATGTTATAAAGAGTTCACAAAAGAACAAATAAACAAACCAACAAACGAACACTCACACAAACTGCGAGTTTCAACATAAATTTAAAATTAAAGAAAACAGAACTTATATTCTGATCAAATGATATCCTGAATCAGTGAATACTTATGTATTTGTGTTTTGCGAAACTTTTCTTTTGAAAATCGTTTAAAGCAATACATCTTAAATGATGAATATTGATTTTTTATTATTTTTTTTAAGAGAAGTAACACTCGTGGCCGAATTCTCGGTCATTAGTTAACCATTGGTAAACTAAAATACTAACTATTGTTTAACTATAACTTGTTATTCTTATGGCAAACTAAGTAGAGAAGAGCTTTCCATATGACAACACTGTAATTGCGCGTTATGTTTATTAGTAGTACAGTATTGAAGCGCCTCTGGTGGTGAGTAGACGCATTGATCAAACCTTGATTTATAGCCATTGTTTTAATCATTTTACTTCAGTGGCGGTTTCAATGCTGTACCACCGAAGGAGGGCGCTGTGATAAATATTAGTTATGATAAGATAGAAAAACTAATAATTCTCAGAAACTGATGTTGTTTTTCGAGTGGCAGCGGCTGGGAATCGAACCCAAGCCAAAAATACCAACTCATACTTAATGATCAAACGCGTTAATCAATTAGTATTACTTAGTATCCACTAATGTGATTTATACGTATTTAATAACTATTAAATAAATAAATTTTGAAGAATTTTTGCTGTTTACACGAGTTTGAAGCATTTTGAAGAGCAATTTTGAAGAAAATTTCAATCGTGTAAATCTAGCTTAACTATAATCAGTGATCAATAAGTTGAATCGTTCGTAAATTATAGAATTTCCTATTTTGTCAGTGCAAATTTATAAATCTAAAGAAAACAAAACAAAAAATATTTTGTTTAAAAACAGAAACAGTTGAATTGTGCTGAATTTCCTTGCGTGATTATGGTCATGTGTTATAAATAATAAATTTCTCAAACTATGATTAATGTTAGAAATTAAATAAAAGGAAATAATTGCTCTCGTTTTATCATGATATGAATTAGTTTTAGCATAAATATGTAATTTTACTCCAGTCTAAACAGAAAATAAAATAATTCATTTGTTATTTTGTTGCCAAATATTTTCGTGTAATTTTTTAGGATTGCTTCTCAAAATTGATTAATTCTGAATGCCTTTACAACAATGTGTACTCACATACTTAGATATACATGAAATTAATTAAGCGTAAGTAGTGTCTTAGTTCACATACAGATTGTAAGCAATAAATATTAATCAATGTACATCTGTATATTTATTTATGAAATAAAAATGATTTACATATAAAGGGTGTTTTTTTTACAGGTTTGTTTTTCGAAAAGAGATAAAACTGGCATTTTGTGGTCAAATCTGGCAACTCTAATGTCATTTATGTTCAGTTTGGTTTGCCATTTCATCATGAACAGGTTGACAAAAGAACAGCGCTTGCAAATCGTGCAAATTTATTTCGAAAATAACGGTTCAGTTCGCGAAGTTTACCGCAAGCTCCGTCCATTTTATGGTCGACATAATCGTCCATCAGAGCAATTAATTCGGTTAACCATGGATCATTTTCGCGCTACGTTTACTCTATGTGATAATACGCATCCGCAGAGACGTCGAACAGTGCGCACCGAAGAAACAATTGCCGCTGTAGAGCAAAGTGTTGAAGAGAACCCGAATTAATGGAGACCGGTATAGAGCCATGATAACCGACTATTTTGTTCCCGAATTGGATGGCATGAATGTGGATGAGTTGTGGTTCCAACAAGACGGCGCTACATGCCACACAGCGCACGCCACAATCGATTTATTGAAGGAAACATTCGATGAGCGCATAATTTCGCGGAATGGACCTGTCAATTGGCCACCAAGATTGTGTGATTTGACACCATTGGATTATTTTCTTTGGCGATATGTGAAATCGCTCGTCTACGCCAACAAACCAGAAACGTTAGGGGAATTGGAAGCCAACATTCGTGGCGTTATTGCCGACATACGGCCCCATATGCTCGAAAAAGTGGTTGAAAATTGGCTTTATGCGAGCCAGCCGCGGCGGCCACATGCCTGAAATCATATTTAAACATTAATGGCATAAAATTATCCTTCCAATAAAGCCAAATTGATGGTCATTAAAACGATTTTCTTGTGTTTTATTTCAATTCGAAGTTCTATACCTCTCAAAAAAACACCCATTAATATGTATGTACATATGTATGTATGTATGTATGTATGTCTGTAGCCATATCCACCAAATAACTTGTATACATTAGGGTGGCCCTTTTCATTTGGGGTCAAATCAAATATTTTCGATAATTATCTAAAAATTTAATTAAATCATTAGTCAGTTTGAAAAAAATCTCAATTTTGCCTACCTGTTACAAAGGTGCTTGTACATTTATTATTATTATTTTATTATTTCATTGTACAATCTTAATTTCACATTTCGTAAGTTTCTCATATTTTTTGCAAAACCCAACTACGCATTGGCATCGACAATTCATTTACACAATATTATTAATATTGGGTCTATTTTTAGATGTATAAAACTTTAAGTTGTTTACACTTTTTTAAATGGCGGCCATTTTGTCAGCTGTCATACAAATACATACAGTGGTCAAAAAAACTATTTGTGTTTTATATACATTCCTCTCCGGAGGTTGCAAAATTATGTGTCTTACCTCACACAGTACATTTGAAATAAAATTTGTTTGAATCTGAAATGGTTCCTGCGGTTATAAATTGGCTTTCCACTTGCTTGCTGTAATATTTTGCGGCTCTTGTGTACGGGGTCACCAATTTTAGTGGGTCATGAGTTAAATAGAATAAATAAAACTCAAACACTAATAAATTTTTAATTTTTTTTTAACAAAAATAATTTATTAAAAAACAAGTAAGAGTGCTATATTCGGCTATGCCGAATCTTATATACCCTTCACCTTTGTTGTGGATGCATAATTATATTATATACATACATACATACATATATTTTTATTAATTTATTTTAAACATTAGGAGATAATTATAAATTACAAACTAATGGAATACAAAAGACCATGACAACTTAGTCTTAGGCTCAATATTTTTATAATTATAATTAACAATTTTGCAAGTTTACATTTCTTTTATTTTTTATTATTATTTTTTTTTGTATTTATTTTTATTATATTAATTGGTATATATGAATTTCTTTTAAAAATGATATGATATGGAGGAGGATGTTTTTGTTAGGGATGCCAAGTAATGATATGGGGTTTGATATATTCTTAAAGGTCAGATCGCATTGCCTCCTAAATTTTGGGCACGTTAGAAGTATGTGCTCAATGGAACTTGAGGGTGAAACATTACAGTCGCAGATTTTATTAATGGATAATTTTAATAGATGTCCGTGGGAAAACTTAGAGTGTCCTAAGCGGAGTCTCACGATTTTTATTGTGTCCAGTCTGTTTAGTTCGGTGTCTTTTAGAAAATTTATAATAGTTGTTTGTTTTTCGTTTATAGCCTGGTACCAATTGGTAGTTTTATTGAACAAATTTGCCTTCTCAATGAACTGGTTTTTATAAAATTTTTTTATATCGGTTTTGTTAAAATTGTGTGAACTTAGAAGTGGTCTATTGACCCCTTCTTTTGACATGCTTATATATTGTTACGTTTTTACCTTTTAAAAACGGTGGTTTATTACCTTTAAATAAAGCGGATTCTTTTTAATTGCAAAATAAAAGCGTCAAGTAGTTTGAAGAAAATATGTATAACGAGTTTTTATTTACAAACACAATTAAAAAGGAAAAGAGGTTGTCTTTTTACACACGTATATTACGGTTTAAGAACACACTTAAAGTTTTTGAACACACTAATGGCCGAATTCTCGGTCATTAGTTAACCATTGGTAAACTAAAATACTAACTATTGTTTAACTATTACTATTAAGACGGTGAATTTAGCCATTATTCAAATTCTTAAGACATATTTACAATTTGTCGCCGAAAACAATTGTAAACTTTATTTTCATAGCAACAGCTGTTATTTCACTAATAGTTAACCAACGACGTTTGGGGGGTTAACTAATGGCAAGCTAAGCATTGCGAATAAAAAATCATTAGTTAAGCCTTTGCCATTAGCTAACTGAAGACTGTAAATTTAGCCATAAGTTTTTTTGATGAAATTTCCAGAGGTTGTCTCGGATTTTTTCTAGTATCTCCGTTATTTATGGACGGATTTTGCTGATTTTAAATACCAAACTTCTCGAAAGCATGTCTGACAGAATTATTGAAGATTTGGATACCGACTATATCTGGGGACTTGAAAAAATTGATTTCAACATCCAGACAGACGGACATGGCTTAATAGACTGCGCTATCTATAATGATCCAGAAATTTGTGGAAATTACAAGCGGAATGACAAACTTATATATACCCTTGTTATGAAGGTGAAGGATATAATGATAAACAAAAAGAAGGGTTTCAAATGCATAAACTATTACAATTAAAATTATATTTGAAACGTAAGAAAAAATATTAATTTTAAATTCAAAGATATTACGATTAAAAATATTTCCTAACAAGTAAGAAAGTATAGTCGATCAAGCCCGACCATATAATACCCTACACCCAGTATACATAGTTTTTCAGAAATGGGCGTTATATGGGAGATATGACTTATTATGGAGTGTCATGATTTCTGTGAATATAAATATTGTGTATGTTAAACTTTATCTCGATATAAATACTTTTAAAAGGTTTATGGAGGTTAAAGTTGATTACGGAGAGGGTCTTATATGGGAGTTTCGACTAATTACGGACCGACCATTATAAAATTAGGTGTCATCATTTATGTATATTATTTGTGTCGAATTTTATTTGATTACCAATATTCTTAAGAAATTTATGATCGTTAAAGTGATTTTCGGAAGTGGGCCTTATATGGGAGCTACGACTAATTATGGACCGATCTGCAAAAAAATTGTATATGTGATTTGGTTTCATTTACCACTCATTTGTGATGAAATTTGTTTGGTTCCTTGCATAATTCAAACATTTATGATCGGTAAACCACAATTTCGGGAGGACTTTTGTATAGGGGCCAGGTGAAATAATGTACGGCTTGCTACCAGTTTCAATCCCATCCGTCCTTGGACCGAAAAAATATCACATACCAAATTTTATCGAAATATCTTCAAAATTGCGACCTGTACTCTGCGCACAAGCTTTACATGGCCAGCTAGCCAGACGGACGGACGGACGGACGGACATAGTTAAATCGACTCAGAAAGTGATTCTGAGGCGATCGGTATACTTTAAGGTGGGCGTTGGAACAATATTTCTGGGCGTTACAAACATCAGCACAAATCCAATTATGGTGGTGTAGGATATAATAAAAAGGTATTTTTAGCAAAGTATTTTAAGAAAACATATTTCTTATAATTCAAGAGATATGTATTTAACTTAAAGATATTAAACTTTTACCCGATTTATTTCACTATTTCATTGAACGTAGTATTTTCTTGTATTTATAAATTTTAAGACCTTTTGATTATTTTTATGAAACCAGTTGTAAATGACAAATATATTTTCAGAATATTTTGATTCTGCCCCACCGTGCACTGTTTATTATAGAAAATACAGAAATATGTACGCTCCTTGTTGTACTATTGTTGGTGCTATTTTAATTTAAAAATAAATAATTGCAAATTCGTAAATATGTATTCATCTGTTTATATGTAGATTAGCGATTAGATATACAGACATTGTAAACTATGTACATATTTTTCAGGACAGAAATGTATTAAAACAACAAAAGTATTACGGGAACAAGCTCGTAAATATATTTAAATATCCATTATTAATATGTATTACCTTTCGGTGCACAAAAATAACAAAAAATAACACTTGGATTTTATGTAAAGTGCCGGCAGGCATTTTAAAATGTAAATTAAAAAATCTGACATAAAATCAATTATTTTAAAATATTATTATTTAGAATAAGAGTGTGTAGACAATGTTTTCTATTTATTATTTGTTTGTTTGTAATTCATAGAAAATTTGATATTTTCACAATGTTTGTGAAAATAAATTTCAATTATAAAGATAATAACAAATTAGAGAAAAATAAAAAAAGCATTAAATCTGTACCATAACAGTCCATAACTCCCACAAATGTATAATGTAATGGATACTGAGAATATCATCAAATTATCATGTATCTTTCAATAAATTTTAATTATAGACGGAAATTTATCAACCAAATATATGGTTTTGTAATTGTTTTATCTGAAATATAAAACTAATAATGTACAAGTATATTTTGAAAGCATTTTCAACAAAACATTTTGATTAAGAGACTAAAAAAAGTCTCTTAGATTCTGTACTTAATACGAGCAGCAATTTGTGTATTTTCGTAGAACAATATATTAAATAAATTGATGTGGTTAACATTAAGAATTCAAACGGGCCATGCTTATATATTGTTGCGTTTTTACCTTTTAAAAGCGGTTGTTTATTTCCTTTCAAGAAACCGGATTCTTTTTAATTGCAAAATAAAAGTGTCAAGTAGTTTAAAGAACATAAATGTACACAAAAACAATAGTCTAGCACACTATGTTTACTCAACGATGACTCACAACCCATCAAGCCATATGAGTCCGAAAAGAGTCTTTTCTGGCACCTTTTCCGAAGCGTTCATGCTCTTTATGAGCCCAAAAAACAATCATTATTACCTTCAGAAAATTCGAAAATGGTCCGTTTGAAAGAGCTCTTACATCATGTCAGAAAAGAGTCATTAAATACAAAAAATTAAAAGTTATTTTTTTTTAATTGTTTTTACTTAAACAAAAATAAACTAAATTAGAAATGGGAAAAAAATTTAATAAATTGTATTTACAGTAAAAAAGAATAAAATGGAATTCATTTAAATAAAATATATAAAAATGAAAAAAAAAATAATTTTTTTAGCATATTTTTCTTTCGCTCTGAAAATGCTCTTCAGTTGGACTCTTTTTCGACACCTTTTTCGAAGCGCTCCTAGAATGGTATGCTGGGAATAAGCCAAACTCACTTGAATGGCCCCTTTTTCTGGATGGTTCGGAGCTAAGATACTAGAATATTCAGACAAAACCGTAAAACTTAATGTTGCCATACTGCTCAGCTATGTTAGTAACAGGGTGTTATCAAAATTTGTAAATAAAAACTTCTGGTTGGTTGGTGGTTGGTTGGTTTACGTGGTAGTTCACTACGTGCGAACACTTAAGTAGAGTCGAAGGGACCCCGTTTTAAAAGACCACACCAATCGTCAGATTTAATGTCGTATATAACATACTGTAGCTAATATGTGTACAAAAAGTCGTGCTTGCTAGAGGTTTGACCCGGCTATCTCACCAAGGTTGTTCAGTGTATAGTTTCCCATGAATTAATGTCTCTTGACACTCAGGGCTGTGCACTCGCAGAGAAGGTGGAAAATCGTTTCCTCCTTTTTCCTATCCTTACAACTACGACAATGGTCGTTAAAAGGGAGTCCCAGGCGATTTGCGTGCTTGCCTAAGTATCCCGTTAATAGTACGTTTCTGGTTAAAAGATGGTCACATCAACTTGGCTTCCGTACATGTGTCTAAATTACGCCATCTATACTCAGACTTTGGAAGAAAATGTCTGAAGATGATACCTTTGATAGCCCCCAGTGAAATTGCTACTGAGACCACATCGGAGATATCTAAGCAGATCCCGTTCTGGCTAGTTCGTCTGCCCGTTCATTGCCGTAGTGGTCCCTATGCGCAGGTACCCAAACCAAGGTAATATCAGATAAACGACCTAGCTTGGACAGAGAATTCCAACATTGCCTAACTAGTGAAGATGAAATTGTGTAGGCATTCAGTGAAAGAAGTGCCGTCTGACTGTCGACAAAAATACCTATATTGCCGCGGATTGCAAAAATTTTCGCCTGGAAAACACTACACTCATTCGGAAGACGATACGAGATGCCTACAGATGCCCCAGAATCGTCACAGAAGACCCCAGAACCAACACCGCAGCTCATCTTAGAACCGTCTGTGTATATCCTAGTATCATATTTGTGCACTAGATTGACCCTATTTCACCCAATCCTAGAGGGAATTAAGATCTTGAATACCCTACCAAAATCCGTGTATGGAGTAATATAGTCAGATGGTTGGAGAACGATGGTTGGAGAACGGCCCAGAATCCACGCGTGGCCATATATTCTCGATCTCCAATAACCGGACGCTTGAAGCCTCGCTGCGCTGCAGGTAGAAGTGGCCATTATGTGAAGTTCAATTGGCATAAGGTGCAATATAGTGTTCAGTGCCTCTGAAGGACTAGATCTTAGTGCGCCGGTTATGCCAATGCAGGCTGATCTCTAGACTTTGTATAGTTGGTCTACGACATACATCCTTCTAGTTGCAGTCCACCAAACAAGAGATCCGTAAGTAAGAATTGGACGTGCTATAGCCGTATACATCCATTTAACTATGCTGGGACTAAGTCCCTATTTTCTACCAAACACCTTACGACAGGTTGGCTTCTTTACCCTGTGTTGAGTATTTAGCTTCCATGACAATTTAGAATCCAGTATGATGCCTAGATATTTTGCATTGTTTAAAAGGGGGATTTTGCAGGTTTTCAACATTGGAAGTCTGAAGCTAGGAATCTTGGTCTTCGTCGTGAAAAGTACAAGTCTGGGTTCACTTCAAGACTATTAACCGTGGCCCAATTGTCGAGCAACCCCAAAGCAGTGGACATAATATCACTGATCACGTCCGGAAACATGCCTGGTACGAGTATCACCACATCGTCCGCATAAGCGACAACTTTTATCCCCTTTCTGTCTAGATCCATGAGAATCGAGTTAATAACGATAAGCCACAGTAGTGGAGAGATTACTCCTCCATGTGGAGTGCCTCTCCCAACTTACTTGGACTTAACGGTATTACCAAGAACAGCTGTGACTATTCTTGAATTCAACATGGTAACTAACCAGTTATTGATATATTCTTCAACGTCTAGGATAGTAAAAGCTTGCTGAATTGCAGCAGTAGTTACATTATTGAAAGCACCCTCTATATCCAGAAAGGCTGCCATTGTATATTGTAAAAATTCTATGTAGCCAGGGAATGATATGCCTTTTTGCACTTTGTAGCATCTTAGGCAAAACATCATCCGGCCCAGGTGACTTGAATGGTTCGAAACTGCCAATCGCCTATGATATCCTGTCATAGGAGATGATGTTACTATCGATATTTTATAGAGTTCTACCTTTTTTTATACTCTCCACCACCAAGAGTGGTGAATGAGGGTATATTACATTTGTCATTCCGTGTGAAACTTTTCTAATATTCATCTGAGACCAAACAAAGTATATATTATCTTGATCTTGATATCCTAAAAATCAGCAAAATCGGTTTGGACCAACCAGAGTTATGGTCCAATATGTGAGACAACCTCCATAAAAATTTGATATTTTTTGTACATTTTATTGCAATATTTTGAAATGTATTGCAGATAATACCATGAAATTTTGTATGTTGTTTTTATGATAAAAGAAGAAAGTGTGCGGAAAATAGTAAGAATCGGTCCATGAATTCTCATAGACCTCATACAAAAATCTTCCCGTAATATTGCTCAATTATACATAAATGCTTATAAAATTGGAGTATCAAGACAAAATGCAGCAAAAATAAGTTCTATGCAAAAAGAAATCGCAAAACGATTTTTTTTAGTTCGGTCCATGTTTGACCATAGGTTAGGTTAGATTCAATTAAATACTCAAAGACTTTGCACTGATCTTTTACATATATACGAAAATCATTCCACAAAATTTTGTTAATTTCGGTCTATTTTTAACCGTATGCCCCATATAAAGCCCTCTTCCGAAAATCACTTTAATACTCATAAATCTCTTATAACTAAGGGTACCAATCCAAAATTTTACACGGATCATTTACATACATGCCTAAATCTATCTGCTGGGTTTTGAGAATATCGGTCCATATTTGAATATATCCACGTTAATATTAATATATATCTTAAATATACCGTTATTATGTTGAAATTCTACTTGAAATATCCTCATATACATGAAAATAACTGTTCCAAAATTTAAGAAGATCGGCCCATAATTTGTCATACCTGCCATATAAGAACCATTTCCAAAAAAACAAATAAATTCCGTTCAAAAAATATTCTTTTCGGATTTAACCCATATTCGGTCCATATTTTATAATCATGATATATATCGTTGGAAAGGTATTTTTAATACCTTTTATTTAGTGTATTACAAATTATCAAGCAGCCAGTAGTTCCCGAGATATAGGCTTATATACTTTCAACTTTACGGGCCCGCCCCCTCGAAAATAGGCGTGACCGCCAACAAAATTTTTTTTTGCTGGTATCTCCTCTAAAGGCCCTATTTCATTTTGTTTTGTTTTTTTTTTTTTTAGCAAAATCACTAAAACCGAATTGGACCCCTTTTTTATACTCTGTTTGTTAAATTACACTGAAGATTATTATGAACATCAGACAGACTCTGTAAATTATGGTAAGAATTGGTAATTAAATCAATTAAAAATGGTAAAAATTAGACAACATTTGAAAATATTTAACATAAATTATGTTGGTCGTAAAATTGTCTTTCAAACAATATATCAAATACATACTAATAAAATTTGCACTAAGACTGAATAGAAAACACAGAATTAGGCTATTCTAGTCTAGTGTAGTTTCTGTATTTCTTATTACGCTTAGGTGAAGGGTATTTAAGATTCGGCACAGCCGAATATAGCACTATTACTTGTTTAAGTTATTTTTGTTGTTTTTTAAATTAAAATGAATTGTTTTTTACGTATAATTTATTTTGTTATTTAATGGGGGGTTAACCGATTAACCGGTTTCTTCGAGTTCGGGTAACCGAAAAACCGATTTTCAAAAAAGTGAAGTGTGTGAAACAGGACTTAGATTCGGCGCTCCAGAGAACTTTATTCCAGTAACGTTGATGTTTTCATAGCATTTCTCTTGCGCTTCATGATATTTTTTTATAAGACATTCGGTTTTTTTGTGCACTGCACCCACGAAGACCTGACTTATTTAAGCGTCTTCTAATTGTCCGTGTTGTTATTTCTGCGCTTATTTGCTGTTCAATTTCAGCCTTTATTTGGCGCGAAGATAAAAATTGATTTTTTTTACTGCCTCTACAAATAACTCTATTCTCTGCTAAAGTAATATTTTGTGTCTTAGGTTTCCTAGCTGGATTTGTTAACTCCTTTGTATTTTTGTACAAGTGAATTGCACCAAATACCATTTCGTTTATGCAAGAAAATTTTTTTGTAATAGCCGTCTTTGTAAGTTTTTCATTTTGGTAATGCTGCACAATTAACCGTCTCATTTCTGGAGTACATGACTTGTTTTTGCTCATTTTTGAAAAAATTATTATAAACGTGGCCAGAAAAAAAAAACAATTGTGAAAATAATATTTTTATATTTTTGAATTTAACTTAGAACTTAACGTCCTGTGTATCAACAACAATGTTGTTTATTTACTCAAATAACAGTAAAAACAATTTACAGTGTAGGTCTTTAAAGAAGCTATATAGCGATCTAATTATATCAAAGCATCGTTTCTAATTATATGCCCGCTATTGTAAGGGCGCGTTTTCACTATGTCTTTTTGTTGTCAAATAGTCCAAATTGCTGGCAATTTTATGAAAACGGGTTGTCATATGGTGTCATCTATCATGATTGCAAACATAGATGACGCCATATAACAACCCGTTTTCAATTTTGACAATTTCACAACATAGTGAAAACGAGACCTAAGTATAAGAAACTTTAATAAATTTTAACAAACTTTTTTAAAATCTTTCGCAAGTTAGCATGTACTATTAATTATCTATTATATGAATTTAAACATTACTTGCTATATATATATTCTTAATTCATAAAAAAGATTAGTTTCTACTTTAAAAATGTATTACATGTGAAATGTAAAACTCTTCAAAATCTCTACGATCAATATTTTAAAGTTTAAAAAGCAGATATCACAATTCCTCAACACATTTAATATTTTGTGCTGAATTAATCTAATTTCGTAATATCTAAGATATTTCTGAGCTCATACAATATAAATAAAAATTAAACAAAGCAAAAATGCGTTATGTGTTAAAATATATTAATTAAATAAATATTTAAATTTGTTCCCAATGAATTGCTACACAATCAGAACGCAACAAGCCCGTTTTTGTTTCATTTATTTATTTATGGATAAACAAAAGTGTAAAACCTGTAAATCGACTGTATTGTAAGTGTGCAATATTAAAATTGACACAAAATAATGCACCATCAATAATAAATTTGAATAAAAAATATTGTAGATTTTTTTTATTATTAATGCCTTCAATTAAGGATACAGTTTTTAAAATGAATAATAATTTTAAGTGCTGCTGTCAACGTCACTTTGCAGTAAAAAAATATATCTTTAATATTTGGATTTCATAAAAACGAATTTTGCTCTGACATTAAAAAGGGATAAAACTAAATACGCGATTTTAATTGTTAACATTACATTTTTAAGTGGAAATTTTATAAATTGCCAAATAATGTTAGTGTAATTCACAATCTTGTTCATTTAAGATTGCAAATATATGCATTGCAAAATTTCGCACCCTAAATACAAAAGAGTCAGATCAACTCAAAATACTAAAATTTTCAGGAGAGAAAAAAAACTTCATTATATACAAGCAAACACAAATATAGACTTAACTGTATTTTTCCAGTTAAAGAAGTTCGTGATGTGAAAGAAATTTTTGCAGTGGTAAGAGATGTGTACTCTGAATTAATTTATAGAAAAAAGTTAGTTTTGGAAAATTTTTGTTGTGATCCATTGTATTTAGGGTGCGATATTTGGAATTGCATATATTATGTACCAGTAAACGTAAGAGATATTGACACAAAACAATTAATAGACTTTATCAAAAATGCACTGCAAAAAAAAATACTACATAATTAAAGAATTTAAAAATAACTTTATGAACTCGTAGAAGGTTATTCTAAAGTCAAAACTTAGAAACCATGGTGTAACCATAGAGGGTGAGTGTAAATCGGCAACAAATACATTACAATACAGAAACAACAGGCATTTTGTTCGTGTAAAATAATGTACTACTGTCAAAAACACTTGAAAAAGTATTACTTTTGACATATGTAAGTAAATTGAAAACAAAGTCAGTCAGCTGTGCTACTTCACTCACCTTGTATAGTTACACCATGGTAAAAACTAACACGAGAGTGTTGTAACTTTCACACCACAAGCAGCAAAAACTAAAGAATTTCTTATAAATGGTCGTGTTTCATACATTTAAACAGAAGACATATGAATGAACTAAATAATTATGAAACTGAAGATTTAAAATTTCAATTGTCAATGTCAATATTTTACAACAACCAAGTCCCAAAAGAGCGGTTATAACTTACTTTTCTTTTTGGTACAAATTACCCCAGAAAGCAGCATCAACAAGCTTAAGAGCATAAAAACTCTATTAAATAATCAAATGGGAGCAATTATTACGACCGAAAATTCCCCAGTGCCGTTACTTCCAGGGCTTTTTCCATAGCGCTGCTAAGTGCTATTTACCTACTAGATGAGCAGTGGAGAATTAGAACTAACATTTCAGAAGAAGAGAGAAATAAATTGATCTATGCAATAGATGTGGGCATCGGACCTCATTCAAAGGTTGCGAAAAATATAAAGAGCTGCAGCAAAAATTAGAAATAAGAAGAATTTATTACAGGAAAATAAATATAGTCAAAATAATATTAACAGGAATTACAAGTTTTGCAAATGTAGTTAGAGAAAATGCTAACAATTATGATAATAATTCTTTCCTATTAGAACTAAAAAAATATGATATTAAATCTAAATAATCAAATGGAAAGTCTCCAAAAGCAACTAAATCTACAGGCATCAATCATTGATGCTATATAACACGACGCAAGTACAGGGCACTTTCAACAGTTTTTTGGAAACAAAATCAGAATTTGAAAGATACCAAACCACAATAACTAATTTCAGTTGGCAGAAGAAATCAGATAGATTATCTAATGTACAGGCAGAAGATTTTTTCTTACAAAAGAAAAAATTGATGGAATTCCACATATACATAGTTTTGAAAAAAATTCCTGAAATTTTAGTTTTCGAATACTTTATTTAATAATAAGCTGAATAATTCATATTTTCCTGATAAATTGAAAAGGGCAAAAAAGTAATCATATTACCAAGAAGGGACAAAGACATAAGGGATCAAAATAATCTACAAGCCATAAGCTTACTACACAATATGTAAATTAAAAGTCTTTTTATAAAAAAATATTTTATTACTATTAGCCAGACGGGTTATTAGTAATACGACTTTATTTTATTAATTCACAAAACTGACTGCAAAGACAATATTTTCTTATAACGAAACTTAAATGAATTGATTTCGCATTTTCCCACACTGAACCGTTTATAGCATGGTGAAATTAAATACTAGGTGACAGCATTGCTACAACAATTACAACAAGGCAAGAACAACAGGCATTTTTGTTTGTGTAAAAACTTTCGTTACTGTCAAAAACATCTGGCATAAAATAAAGAAAACAAACAATACAACAATACAAACAATAAACTTTGACTATTTGTAAACAACTTTTTGACATTTTCAATTTCACCATGAATAATCAGCTGGCGCTATGCTGTCACCTAGTATAAATTCACCTTGGTTTATAGTATTAATTGTTGTGAAACAGTTAGAATTGCAGTTTTGGTGTTGGCACGTTTCTTGGCTATTAAACTTCTTGGTTTTGCTGGCATGTTGCGTTTGCAATAATTATGATTGATGTTGTTGTTGTTGTTGTTACTGACACGGTGTGAACTTGTATAAGCAAAGTCTTTAAAATATGTACTAATAATAATACAATAAAGTTTTGTAAAGAAAAGTGAATAAAAAATTAACAATAATTGCTGAAATTGGAATAGAAGGCAGGAGCATGTTTGATACATACATATGTATATAGAAAAAGGACTAATTACACTTGAATTTCCAATCAATTTGCTAGTTCAACAAATTACCAAAATTACGAAAGCAATCGTACATTTAAAATAATTTATGGGTTATAAAAAGCACTGTTAATTCTCAAATTTTTTTAACATTTTTAGTTTTAGACTTACTTAAATACAATTAAATACAACAATAGAAAAACTAAATGCAAAGCTTCAGAAATCATTTAATGTTGTAGAACAGGCAAATGTAACAGCACCATAGAGAATAATTTAAAATCCTTTGAAATAAGGTCAAATTTAAGACAAATAATAATTACAAACAAGCAATCTGTCCGATACTAGGGCAAACAAGTAGATAAATTTTTATACGATAATAAACACGTTAACGAAGTCATTAGAAGAGCACAAAAAGCGTTTTTCAGGTACAAATCTCTGTCTTACTTAAAACACCTAAACGTATCAATTGCTCTTAAGGCCGATTCTTATATATGGTTGTCCTATATCGTTTAACATCTCAACTTCCCAAATCAAAAAAAAAAAAATGCGGTTTTTTGAAAGAAAATGTTTAAGAGCTTGCACGTCGTTATTTAGATAAACGCGCAACAAATATTTAAAATATGTTTCTAACAAAAATTTTTATAATAAATCAAATATTAAAAGAACTGATAACTTCATTATTAAGCTGCACTGAAAACAATGGCCCGGGGGCCAGGTGTAGGTGTACAATCACCTGGACCACACCCCCTTGGCGGGCTATAAATGGTTACTAGTTCCATGAACTCGCAAGAGTTCGAAACTAGATAGAGTGGAATCTGGTTTTACCAGAGGAAGGTCGCTGTGGGTACTAGTCCAATGAACCCGCAAGGGTTCGAAATTAGGTGGTTACTAGTTCCATGAATTTGCAAGGATTCGAATCTAGATAGAGTGGAATCTGGTTTACAAGAGGAATCTCGCAGCCGACTACAGTCTCATCTAGTACTGCGGGATCAGTTATTGCCCGGGGACATATCCCTAGTTTAATTATTAGGGTGACTGTCCCTTAACTGATGATTGGTTGAGGTCACTTAGGTATCCACGCAGTGGCTGTGGTTATTACCCAAAGCGGGGAGAATGGCATTTGATTAAAGGTCCGATGTAGGCTTGCGTAAGTAAGCATACTTCGGGCTATCAATTTGGCCTAGGTGCTGTTGCCGATCTCAAACAGAGCCGTTGAAAGTGGCGAAGGCTCTTAACTCTGTGCTCAGGAAGTTATGGAAGGCTGGGCTTTCGTAGCAGTTGTGTCGTTCGGTCTTTGGACTTGGTTCGATGCTTAGCAGATCATAGTCCTTGACTCTCATATGATCTGTGCACTGCTGCGTTAGTACTATGCTTTTCGTTGTCCTGGGCTATGTTAATTGTACTTCAGCCACGGGCGCCAGGAATTAGATAGCCCAATCTCTTAAGCAAGGTGATCTTTACATTGATCTTGCAGTCATGTATTGAGAAATTGGTAATTGTGTGACCCCTGGCAAGGCACACAAAGTAGTTCTCTGCGAGGCTATTCCTGTGTCTTGCAAAGGACATGCAATGCGGTTGACGGGCCGAGTCCGTCCTGCGTTTGAGTGCGCTGTGAAGATAAGCCATCATGGCAGGTGCTTCACATTAAACTTAAACACATTTGCACTGAAAACAATTTAATAATGGCACCATACTACACAAGATTTGTTTACATTTTAAATGCTCTTGAAGCGGGTCTAGGGTTTTTAAACTGAAACTATTTTTTATACTAATCTCATAGATATTTCATGTTTTTTTTTAATATTTTTCATTACATAATCATAAAATCTCTCGGCTAGCATATTTCAAAATAAAACTCTAGATTTGTATAGAAATATATAAGAAATAGAGAAATAGGGTCCGTTCTCGGGACAATGTAAATAGGCAAATATTTTTAATTATTGTGTAGGAATATATTATATTGCAAATATATAAACGAACTTACAAAAAATAAGGAAGAGATAAAGAATATATTGGAAGAATTTTAAAATTATTAAAATTCAGATAACTTATAAATTATTAGGGCAATATAAAGACAGAAATAGAAACAATCTGTTCCAGACACATCAGAACGATTGGAGAAATTGAAAATCTTTGATACTGCTAAGTACAGAATGTCTTACAGGACTTATAATACATTAGATAAATTATTTAGTAAAATAAAAATATATCAAATATTTTAGAAATAATACTTTAGAATTATAAAATAATATTATTATAAAAAATTAAAAAAATAGTAAACGATATATGCAAGAGATGTTACATATGTATAATTAATACTCAAGAATGATAAAATAAAGATTACGCCATGCGCATGATTTCCCGTTATGTGACGTAGTATGGCCATTTTAAGGGTTACCAATAATGTTTCATGTGTTAGAAGTAAAATTTCTTGCGAAAAATTTATGTTTTATGTGATAGTTGGCAACCTTGCAATTGAAGTCTCTGAGAGTTCTAAAATAAAATCTGTGTAAAAAAGAAAAACAAACAAAAACAAAACAACAAAAAATATAAACATGAAGAGTGCAGTGAGCAAATGCAAGCAAAACATGAGTAAAAAAAAACAAGTGAGAAAAAATTAGCCAATAGAAACACAGAATGTGTGACGTCACAGGGCCTAAATGCGCAGAACATTTTAAAATTTTACGCGCGTTGGCGTAATCTTTATTTTATCATTCTTGATTAATACTCCAATTGAAAAGAGAATGAACTACAAAACAGACACTGATAATTGCGCTCACATATATAGACATACAATAAACAAATACAAAAATAATAATAAACAAAAAAGCTAACAGTCAGTGAAAGAAACTTAAGATATTAACATCGGACAACACTGTATTAAACATTAAGTAAATTGTTTGTTAATATAATTTTAAGAAATTTGTTACAATTATAATAATTATGTTTTTTAGATTATATTTCTTCCCTGAAGATGATCAACAAAGTTGGTCGAAATATTGGAAATAAATAAAATATAATAAAAATTAAAAACGAACAAGAGTTTTTATATTTTTAATAAAAGGGACCTCAAGCCGAACTAATGAAATAGAAAGATTTTTAATTAAAAAATTATTAAAAATTTGTTCATAAAAAGTATATTCTATTTTTATAACTATCACCAGCATATTTAAATTCGACACAAATAATCCATACGTATATAAAAATATTCATACTCAATTTTATGACGATCGGTTCATATATGACCGTAGCCCCTATATAAAGTCCACTTTCGAAAATCACGCATAAATCTCTTATAAAAATCATTACTACGTTGAAATTAAACACAAATAATTTGCATATACATACATATAAATCATCGTACAGAATTTTATGATGATTGCCCCGTATGAGGACTGATGTCGAAAACTCATTGACCTACATAAACATCCATATCCACCCGAAATTTTACACAGATCAGTTATAAGTATGTAAAAATTGTATATATATTTACATTAGGCCGACTAACAGAGCAAAGGGGTTATGTTACCGTATTCAATAATGTAGCTTTAAATTTATTATATAGCACGTATTTATTTTTATACCCACCACCAAAAAGATGAGGGGAATATTATAAGAGATTTATCAGCATTTAAGTTATTTTCTGAAATAGAGTTTATGGTCAAATATAGACCGATTCAAACAAAATACTGCTTTGTGATTTATCCCTACGTGAAACTAATAGTTGATAAAACTTATATTGATAATGATTTTCTAAATGCATTTATGTAGCATAGAGCAATATTTTACAAATGGGCAAAGTCGAAGTGATTGTTGTATTAATATTCCAATTTTTTAGGCATTTAATTAGTACTAAGTCATATTCCGCAAAGACATTTATATTAGGGCTATGAGAAATCGTGGACCGATTCTGACCACCGGACTTGTGCTTCTATAATAGAAAGAAAGTGTACAAAATGTCATAATTTTATCTGTATTCTATTTGAAGAAAATAGCTACAAATTTATGAAAAATACAGAGGATGTCTGAAACTTTGATCTATAACTCGGGCCCTACTTTGTTGGTGTTGTCCATTTTCATTACCAAATATTTTGGTGAAACAAAGAAGATTTCATATGTTGTTTGTATTTTTTCGAAGCTCTATCGTGCCTTCAACAGACGGACAGAAATTTGTCGTGGATTTGGCCATCAGTAAGAGAAATGTCTGTGCTTATTTGAATTGACTATAAATGTTCTAAAATGCCTTAAATACACAAATTTTCATCGAATAATTTATAAGTTATTGTAGAAAGAACCCATTGGAATCTCTTTTTGTAAATTTCACACAATTATTTTAATTTAATTTTCTCTCTTGCCTAAAAAAATAAAAATATTTGTTTTCAGGATATACAAAGAACATTTTCGTGTTTTGTACCTATTATAAGAACTAATTTATTTACTTTATTTAAAATATATTTACACAAAAAAGAAAACAAAAATTAAATGAAATAAGCGTATATGACCGTCTTGTTGTGCGCCTCGAGATGAACTGCTCTGTTTCAACTTCCTTCTTTCTGTTTATATCCCTTTTATTGAAAAATATAAAACTTATAAATCATTTATAATGACTAAACTGAAGTCTTTCAGACGGCATCATGTTTGTTAAAATTAAGTAACGCATTCCAACGTTATTCGATCATAAACAATTTAGAATTTTCTCACAATAATTATTATACACTTGGCTATTTAGAAAAATCATGTAAATTATGGCACAGCACAATATTAAAAAAAATCTTGGGCGGAAAAAGTACAAATACTTTCAAAAAACTAAAAAATACGATGCAAGTTCCTTTAATATAGAAAAATATTTTACATATCTATGAATATATATTTTTCTACTGTATTTTACGTTACGTGAAAGGAGGAAAAGTTGTCCATTGGTGACATGTTTAAGTAACATTCTCGTGTTTTTGTTTTGATAACTTTGTCTGTTTACTAAGTATTTTTTTTACTATGTTTTCGCTTGCAAAGAGGGTATGAAATCTCATGGTAAGATATTTAACTTGCCAATAAAACAGGAGCATTATCTAAAAATGTTTACGGGTAAACAGAATGTCTCTGGGGGAAATGTATAAATAAAGTTGCATAATTTACTTCTCTTTAATAAAATATTACTAACTTATTAGATAGACATGATTACTATTATAACAACAGCACATCTATTACTAATTAAAAACTTGCGTTGGGAGCGGGGCTGTCAAATATAGTGATTTTTCGTCAAACGTGGCGACTTTTTAGTGCTTATGACGACATAAATTTGCATTTGGCGACATTGAAAGTTTTTTTGCGGATTTTAAATGAAATGGCGATTTTTTGGCTAATTTTTCTTACAAATTAGCTTTTAAAGTTTTCATATATCTGGCATCCAATTAACATTGTTTAAGTTGTGTCATGGTTAAATTACTTTACAAGGTGACATCGAGATTACAACAATACAAACGCAACAGAAACCACATGGTATTTATACCCTCACCACCATTGTGGGGAGGATATATTGGATTTGTGCTGATGTTTGTAACGCCCAGAAATATTGGCCTAACACCCATCTTAAAGTATACCGATCGACTCAGAATCACTAATATTTGCACTTTAACTAGTTTTATATATATTTTAAAATATGGTCATACTATCTATCAGCTGTTATACGAAAACAAAAACATTAAATTATTAAAAACTATTTGAGCATATTAATGTTAACTGGTGCGCCAACGGCTCTGATGTTTGGTGGTGCATTAATAGGGTGAAAAATGAATTTTTGCACTTTTTGCATAAATGTTTCCATTAAATACTTGTGTTTGCATTTTAATGTAAGATAATTGAAATGTGTACGTAATTGCCATTCTTATAAGATATGAAAGACAAAAATCGGTTAATAAATTTTTAGACCTCTTGAATAAGAAAATTAAAATTGTTATTTTTTAACGGCCGTTTCAAAATTTTATTTTAAATTTTTTTAAAAGCGTTCTTTAACCAAATTTAAAATTTTTAGAACAAAAGAAAGATACAAAATATAAAAATATAGTGTCAAACCCTCCCAAAATTTTGCAGATTTCAAATAAAACTTTTTTTGAACTATGAACATAAAGTCGACACGTTTTTTACACACAGAAGAATATGAACAAATTTGTGTCGGTAGTTTTGCCTTTTATTTAAATTGTGCAAACATAAATTCTGACAGTGTTGTTATAAAAAGGAATATAACATCGACAAGAGGTGTCCACAAAGGATAAATTCATGTTTTATTTATTTTTCATCTTCAAGCCAAAAACTCTCTTACTGTGTTCTAAGATATTAACTACAAAAATAACAATTCCTAAAAAATTATATGTATGACAAAATGATGAAACCAACAAATTTATATACAAAAAATATAAAACGAGTATATTTCAAACATTTGAAGATTTACGTTAGTTAATAATTTAATCTTAGTGACCGAAAATATTGTTTGTATACATTTTCTATTCATTAAAATATTACAATACATTACAATACATTATTCCAGTTTTGTCCGATTTAGTTAATTGAATAATAAAATTGTCTTTCGTACATATTTTAATTTTGACAAATTTAAACATTTCTCATATTTATGTTTAAATAAAATATAAATGTTGTTTATGTTGCAATGATGTCTTAATAATTTTGATAACGAGTAACTTTATTTAACATAATGTAAACGACTTGTTAAGAGGCACACATACATTCATACATACATATGTATATTAACAGTCTAATTCATAGAAACTTATCAAGGGGTTATAACAGGCTTATAAAGCAAATATCCATACAAAATTTGCTTTATAAACCTGTTAAAAACCTTTGACAACTTTTATGAATAAGAGGGTAAGTATTTAGAATCTTTTCAACATTATTTCATGCGTTTTATAATCTTGTTAAATGTTACTACAGATTTACATGACGGACTATTTTATTTCATTCGTGTACTTCTGCGTCAACATTTCGATTCTAACGATTTCTTATAAAGCTGAGGATATAATATACTAATATTTTAATATTTTGGCTTAAAGCCCAAATTATGTCAAATTCAAACACACAAAGAGGAAAATAAATCAGATTATATACACGTAAAGCTACGGTCACACTTGGCATATATTTATCGAAAAAGGCGTAACCACCTAATAAAATATATTTGAATTCATTTATTTATTTAAAAAAACTTCGTTTATTTATATCAAGATCCAGCAAATATTTAGTTATATTTTATTTGATGATGTTTGAAATTGCAAAATTTGTGCTAAAACAAGTGGTTACGCTCTTTTGAGTAAATATTTGCCAAGTGTGACCGTACCTTAACCTTAAATATTTGAGTACACATTTGTATTTGAACATCAAAATTGCCTTTCTTCCTATATTTTGGCTACAATAGTTGCGACTTGAAGAACAAAACCGCCGAATTATTTTATTACAATTAAATATTTATTTTTCCGCTGTGCCCACGTAATAGTTAATTTAAAACAATTTTATAATTGTAGCTGCCAATCATTTGTTTAATCAAGAAGCGGTTAATAGCAGATGTTGCAACACGCATTTTAATATATAAAGCTGTGTTATATAAAAACAAAAAATATAATATTCAACAATTTTATTTTAAAACTTTTTATGTGCAATATGACAACCGTGCTACAAATTAATTTCATGTTTATTTTTATGTCTTGTAGGTTAAAAAATATTGTTTAAAATGTTGCTGTTTAAAGTTTAAAATCATAAACATTTTTTTAACTAAAATATGTTTACATTTTGTTTTTAAATTTAAAAATTTTGTTTGCTGACAATTTTCATTTTATAATAAAGTTTATATAAATAGCAAGAGTGTTATATTCGGCTGTACGGAACCTTATACCTTATACATATAAACTAGTTTCGTACATTTAACTGTAACCGAGAACAAAATAAACAAATTTTTGCATTTATTTTGATTTAAAACTTTTTACTCATTCATCCACTTTGGTCGTTTTTTGGACATTGATAGTGGCATACGAGTATATATTGTCATATCGTGTTTTAATTATATTAAATGACGGACGGATGGATATTTTGATGCTTATTGTTCATCTTTATACAAAATTTATTTGTATTGAAGTGATTTTCGGAAGTGGATGTTACATGCGGATATGGTAATTTATTGCCCAATTCAAGCGAAATACAATTTTGTAATTTCTGTGGACACGACACTTATTATTGTCTTTCTATTGGTATGTATATACCATGAAAACCGTATTTGGTCAATGAGAAATCATGATATTATTTCCAAAATATTAAAAAAAAAAATAACAAAATATTATTGAAAAATATCAAGGCTGTGAAAAAGTTTGTTACTCTAACTCTTTTGTCTACGACAGACGGACATTGTTAGATCGTGCTAGAATTTCATAAGGACCCTAAATACAGTATCGGACAAAACCTAAGCACCCCCTCAGAACATTTTTTTTAAATGATAATTTTTTTAAGAAAACAAAGTTATTAAAATTTTTTTTTATTTTTTTTTTTTTTATTTATTTATATCTTTATTATTGAAAAACACTAACTTAAGGAATTCAGAATTTAAGAAAAAAAAGTTAAAATTCAAAAAACAATTTAAGTCGGAAATATAGGTGGACAAAACTAAAGCACCCCCTAATATTGTGTTTAAAAGTTTTACTACACTACTGCTACATTACTGCATTAGTTAACGGTAAATTCCAAAAATGCAACAGCTATTAAGATGCAGTGTTAAGAAGAAGAACTTGTTCGAATTTATGCGAAAATTGTCATTGTTTTAAAGTTTTCGTTGAGATAAAGAGTAATAGCGCGCAATAAGTATTCAAGTGAATTTAAAATTAGAATTCTTGATGATTTTAGAGCCGGCTTATCAAGACATCAATTGAGTGCAAAATATTCGATCAACAGATCAATTATTTCTAGGCTAATTAAAAAGTTTTTGGAGACTGGTCGCACATCTTCTACTCAATCTGGAGGAAGGCCACGTAAAACTTCGCGACATTAAGACTCCTTAATTAATCTAAAATGATCCTACAGCATCTTCTAGCCACATACGAAATCGCTTAAATTTAAAAATTAGCGAAAGAACGATTCGCAGAAGGGCGGTAGACGCCGGATTATTCAGTCGACGACCAGCAAAAAAACTTAAATTGTTTTTTGAATTTTAACTTTTTTTTCTTAAATTCTGAATTCCTTAAGTTAGTGTTTTTCAATAATAAAGATATAAATAAATAAAAAAAATGTTTAATAACTTTGTTTTCTTAAAAAAAATTATCATTTAAAAAAAATGTTCTGAGGGGGTGCTTAGGTTTTGTCCGATACTGTATATACATATATATGTACATACTTTTTGGTTGTATGACCAATATTTCGATGTCAATTATGGTGCTATGATATCTGGATATCTTCGCTAATCACTATTTCTAAAAATGCAGATTCAGGTGCAAATTCAGCTAAATTATGGGAAAAAATCCCGATTTTTGCACCTTTCCGCTTCTTAATTCAATAATATAAAATTGAATTATCGTTACAAATTTTAAATTAACATTATTATTTATTCACATTATTTGTTTTACATATATTAAGTGAGTATTACCAAAACAGGATATTGCGGAAAATCGGTCTTCTAAAAAACTTTAGTGTTGCATACATTTGAATCTTAGCTTTGACTTTTTTCAAGTTTTTCGTTTATTTAACAATATTATATACTCGTATAATTAAAAACAAGTAAGAAAGTATAGTCGGTCAAGCCCGACCAGATAGTATTCTACATCCAGTATATGTGTAAGAACAGATTTTCAGAAATGCGCTCTAGATAGGAGCTATGATCCATTATGGAGTGATTTGCACAAAATTTGTTGATGAGATTAGGCAACTAAAAAGATAGAGCAATTGAACTTTCGCCGTGAACAATATTTAAAAATTTTCAATTTAATACACACACACACACAAACACTTCCGGCAATATTTGACAACGAATATCCCAATTTTTTGACATACAGCAATTTGACAACAGAGTAAACTGGCAATTTCAGTTGACAGACAAATTTATTGTGTGGCAATTGACTGCCAAGGAAATTGTAATGTTGTCGTCTGAACTAAAATTTGACTTTTACTAACAATTTTTCATTGTCAGTACATTACCAGCAGATTTCTAGATTTGGCAAGATGGTAAGATCTGACAACCGTTTGTACATAGCTATAAAGTAGTGAGAACAAAAAAATACTAATATGTACCTATTAAAATGTGATATAAAATACCCAAGACATAAACCGCGTTCAAAACATACGCCATCTGTTTTGAATCCCGCATTTTTAGGTTATACGCCCACTCTATGTAAATGCGTTTCATCAAACACAACTAATATTAAAAAACAGTCAATCATTTGACATTGTTAAAGTAATTTATTTTCTTGAAAGCCGCCTGTCTCGAGAATTATATAAAGAAAAAATTGGGCAATTTGGATAAAAAACCTTTATAATGCGAATAACTGAAAACTTTGCCAGTAAAATAATAAATCGGATGTAAGATGACTTATTTTTTTTTTTTTTTTTTTTTTTTTTTTTTTTTTTTGCATTTAATTATTTATTGAATCTTCATATTTGAAATGACAATAAGTATTCAAATCTTAATACTAAAAAGAAAATAATAAGCCCAGCCAGTGCTAGACAAAAATTTTTATGATACTAAAAAAATTTCACATCAACTGATCCAGTCATCTATTTTGCGCTTGAGTTTAAGCAAGGGTATCCCTCCTTCTCAACCGATTGTGGCCACTAAAGTTAACGATGTCTCGTGCAAGTGGGTTTGGATGGTGTTCAAGTTTGCTGACATACTTTGACGCATATTTTGTAAATTCGACTTTTACTAATGGCACGCCTAGATCTTTGTGGATTTGAGAATTTTTAACATACCCTGGTGCTGCAGTAATTATACGTAGAATTTTATTTTGACCCCTTTGAATTTTTCAATGTTGGATGCTGAGGCAGTACCCCATAATTGAATTCCATAGCACCAGATTGGCTTTAGTATTGCATTGTACAACAAAAGTTTGCAATCCAATTTCAATGTAGAGTTTCTGCCGATTAGCCAATTAAGTTGCACTGCTTTTAATCTCATTTGTGTAAGTTTCGCTTCAATATGAGACTTCCAAGTTAAACGGCGGTCGAGGTGAATGCCGAGGTATTTGACTTCATTGTGTTGCGGGATAATTTGATTATTTATTCTGATGAACGAGCAGGTATCTTTTCGCAATATGAAAGTTATATGAATACATTTCTGTTCGTTAACCCTGATTTTCCAAAGCTCTAGCCAATTCTCTAGTTTATAAACATAATTCTGCAAATTCTGTGATGCAACTTGGTGGTCCTGATGGACGCTGATAAAGGCTGTATCGTCTGCAAAAGTTGACGTATGGATTTTAGGGTCTGACGGCATGTCGGAGGCATATATCAAATATAAAGTAGGACCCAGTATGCTACCCTGTGGCACACCTGATTCAATTGGCTGAGCGGTACTTAAAAAATCACCTTCTTTGATTTTAAATTTGCGACCGTATAAATAACTTTCCATGAGTTTATGGGTGTTAGCAGGCAGAGTTAATTTTATTTTGTGCATTAAACCGTCATGCCAAACTTTGTCGAACGCTTGCGACACATCAATGAAAAGGGCGGAGCAGTATTTTTTGTCTTCAAACGACCCTCTTATCACATTTACCAATCTGTGTGTTTGCTCGATGTTGCTGTGTTTAGCCCTGAAGCCGAATTGATGATTAGGAATACATTCAGTGTCATTCAGAATTGGAGTCAATTTAGTCATTAACAATTTTTCGAACAGTTTAGAAATTGTCGGCAGTAGGCTAATTGGCCTAAATGACTCCACTTTGGTGTGGTCCTTCCCTGACTTAGGAATCATAGTGATCATAGACACCTTCCAATCTGCAGGATAGTATTCAAGGCGTAAAATAGCGTTGAAGATAAAGAGGATAATTCTTCTTGCTACATGAGGTAACTCCACAAGCATTTTATTGCTGATTTTATCCATACCTGGAGCCTTTCTAAGGTTCAGAGTACCAATAGCGTTTTGGACATCACGAAAGTTTAGTCTTAGGGGTACAGGAGGCCTTATAACAAGTGGTGGCAAATCAGATTCGTTATTATTTGAGTTGTTTATAGTAAACACATTTCTCAAATGGTTAACAAATAATGTCCCTTTCTCGGAATCATTTCTAGCCCAGTCACCAGTCGGATTTCGCAAAGGAGGTTTTCCTCTCACTGGTCTTTTTAAACCTCTTGCCGCCCTCCATAACGAGTAGTCAGATTGTGGGGTACTATCAAGACCTTCCAAGTAAGATCTAAGTGAGGCCGTTTTTAGGACGAACTTAAAAATAATTTTTTAGTTTTTAAAAATATAATTTTTTATCTGTGATCATAATGTGTTGGTTTTCTGCAATTTTCTATTTTCAATATTTGGTTCAAAAACTTAATTATTTCTGTCATTTCATTGTAGATAGTTATTAATAAAATTTAAATAAGTTAAACATTTTAAAAATGCTAATTGTTTGCCAAAAAAAATTAAAAATACGTTCATTAAAATTTCCCGTTTCCACCAAACCCTAGTTATGAACCAAAATACGAGAGAATATTGATATTTTTTTATTTTATTCTGTTATTTTGTTTAAATATATTTATTAATATATTGAAATATGTATATTCATTAAAAGTAAGTTACTTATAAAAATAAATAGCAAATCCATCTTTTTTGTGGATGGGTCCATAATCGCCTATAGCTATCATATAAAGTCCACTACCTAAAATCACTTAAATATTAATAAATCTCTTATAGACATCGTTTGCAATATGTCCTCATAGGTAGCATAAAAGGACAATTTATAAAGAACCAACGTTTGGCACAGATAAGTTATTGTATATTTAAATATATATCAATTGGATTTTATGAATATCGGTCCATTTTTTTGAACATTCTCACTTTAAGTCCTCTTCTGAAAATAGCTTAAACATAAATTACTAAAATAAACTTGGTTCGGTCTTAAATATTTTGTTCCCAATCAAATTTACCTTTTATATTTTCTAGCAATAGAAAGTATGAGTTTACCAAATAAATAATGTTTAATAAAAAATTCACAAACAATTAAATTTTACTTTTCTGTTAACAATTTATCTGGCAACTATGAAATAAATATCAAAATTCTACCTCATTTGAATACCTCAAACAGAGCATGGAATTCGAGAAGAGCACGAAACAAAAACATGAAAAGAGAAACACTCACAAAAGTTACTTGTAACGCTTGTAAATAAATGCTCGTACTTCAAGGTAAACAAGAGTTCATGACACCCACAAAAAATGTAACAAACCAAAAACATGTCTGAAAGGAAATATGTAAAACAAAGGTGAATTCGCCTCAATTTAAGATTTCACGTACCAAATTCTAGCCACTGTGTCAGCTAAAACATGTTCAACCAAGATACATCCTTGTATTTTTATCCTAGACCTAATATAGCCTATTAACTATTATTTTTATTATTATTATATTGTTTTATGGTATTTGATATTATATCACATATAATTCCAAACCTCAAAAAACATTTATTTCTGTTGAGCTGTAATTTATAAATCATTCTCAATCATCACACGAGTTAAGTAATTAAAATTACAACTTATTATTTTATATAATCTGACTTTATTGTTTAAAGGTTCTTACAAGACTGAAAAACTAAATCATAATTTAAAAAAATATGTTGATTCTAAAAATTATGAAAACAAGTTTTAACGATATTATGAAGATGATACAAATAAAGTTTTACAGTGATGATACGTACTAAATGTAATCATAACTCACGTAACACAATGGGAGTTTTTGGTAAATATAAATGGGGCACATTTATACCCGGGGCACCTTTCAACTATGTTGATAAAATCTCAGTATAACATTTTTTTCCGACCCTTAACCGAGTTTTTCACATGTCAACCTTGTTTTCTAGCAACGTCAACAACTTTTGCTAGTTTTTTTCAGTCGTCGACCGAATGTAGTTGGGTGAACAAGTTTTCGCAGTGCCATTGTAAATTTTTTTATTTTATTTTTTTTTTTTGTAAAAGTGTAAGAAGTATTCAGTGATCGGTTTCTTTCGTGAAAGAAATTTATTGCAGTCCAAAATTCATTTCAAACAAAATTAAGTTAAGTTATTTTATATTTATGCAAAAAAAAATATTTATTATAAATTTCCGTGAAATCGCAAGCCAGTTCAGATTTGAACAAAGAAAAAGGGGGCACCTTTGAACATGTTAATTTATAACCCGAAGTACCAAACATTGTTGATTCTCTCTTATTTTCTGAAAATGACGAATCCAATGCTGATCATGATGCTTTAAAGGAAAATGTAATGTCACCTGAAATCGCAAGGCCTTTTCCGTCTTAATAATATAAAACTTATTTTTGATCTGATTTTTTTTTTATTTTTTAAATGTTAATGCTTATGTTTTTCTTAATAAATAAATCGAATTTATTATATATATAAAAAATATAACTGTTTATGTTATTTTTGGACATAAGCGCTACAAGAAAAAAATGCCGTTCAAAACTGCCCCAGCCTAGTGCAAAGCTGCCCCGTATGGGGGGCACATTTGAACACAATGACTTCATCCATTAAAAAAAATAAAAAAAATATAAATCAAACTAAAAATAAGTTACTTGTAGACTTAAGCTAAAGTTTATTTCCATATATATTAGTTAAATTATGTAAAAAGTCAATAAATCAAAAATATAAATTTGTATGTTGCTTGAAAGCAAAAAGAGTTCTAAGGTGACCCCCTCTCCACTACATTTATAATTTCTATAACACAACACTTAAAACTGGACACATAGAGTCAAATTGCGCCGTTTTACCACAGTTAACATATTTAATATCCCTTCTTTTATAGGATAGAATATAGGTCCTGCAAATATAGTGAATTACCATAGCGCCATCGATATTGGGTTTTTGTTCCATTCGGCTGGTTTTTTTTTAACGAGCACAAACTGCGAAGCTTTTGGCTTGTCTGTAGAAAACACCCTGAGTCTGTGGCGGGAATCGAACCCGCAACCCTCTGACTGATAGTACGGCACACTATCGCATAGTCTATCGGGGCTTTACAATGTATTCATTTTTCATCTTAATGATTCGGCGTAGCATTTCGGCCATGCAAAATATGACGCTTTGTTCCCGCATATGACACTTTGTAAAAAAAATTCGACATTTTAGAAGCAAAAAAAAAGGCTTTGTTGATTATGTTCAATAAGTGAGAATAAATGGCATATAAGTTACTAAATACATAATACGAGTTCAACAGATACTCACTCTGTAATGCATCCCGCATTTTTAAGTTATATACACCCAATATTGAAAAGAATGTCCTCAGCTTGTTGTGCATAAATTTTAAAGTACGGGGACGTTGCCTCAAGTAGTTACATCAATTATATTCTTATTATAACCAATATAGGGTTTTAATATAATCGGATTTCGTGTCAATTTGGAAATTGCTGATTTATTTAAACATTTTTTAAACTCCACTGTGTAGAAGGGACACCTTAGTATTGACTGGGATTAGATCGTGTTCGGAAGCAAAAGAGTGCATTTGTATAAAACCTACTTACAATTTTCACAGTGAGCGTATGTCCATGGATGGTTTTATTCTTTCATGTAAATTTTGTATCCTTTTGGCTTTCAACCAAAATGCTTTTCGAATATACGACACTTATATCCAGCAAGACCAAACGTTTCGATTGCAGTCGTTAAATCATCCCTTTTTAAATCCATTACCGCGAGTGGGGTAGGAGTATAAAAATGGTTGTAATTCCATGTGTAAATTCTACAATATTCATATGTGACTCCATAAATTATATTCGTATATATACAATGGATATATAATATGTATATACATAATATAATATATACATATGTATATATATAACATTTACAAAAACCCCCAATAATTTATTTGGAAGGGTAAACAAATTTGTTTCATTGATAAAGTGGTAATATAATACAATAATACGAAACAAATTTCGTTGTTTGATGCAAAAAAAAATATTACAATTCAAACCTTTAAGTATCTCAACATTAAACATTGACCAGAACTGCCTCATATACATACATATGAGCAGGGCTGCCAGATGAATTTCGGGAAAAACGTTAAAATTCCGACAAAAAAGGAAAAATTGTCATTCAATTTTTATTTAAACGAAAATATAAAAATTCGAGTCTCTTGTACAATAAATAACAAAATGCATAAACTTTATAAATAAGAAATCACAAGAAATATAATGTTGAACACAGCTTGTGTAATATATTTATAATATACTAGCTTCTTGTACCCGGGGTTGCCCGGAATATTATTATCCTGGCCACTGATCATTTATCATTTTGGTAATCCGCTTGAGGAATATGTAGCACACAAACGAAGTATATTTCGAGTGTAAATTGGCAGTTCAAACTAGGAAAAAAAAAAACATTTATGCAACTCAAATACATTTTTTTAACTATTTTGCAAAATAAATTTTTGCACAAAGCAATGTTGACATTCAGATTTTAAATCTCTGGTTGATGATAACTGTTAAATTTGTTTTCTTAAGCTATCGTTTCCAAACGTATATTTGAGCTTACTAATCAAAATTGTTTTGAAAATTAAAAAAAAACTTACATTTAAAATTTGAATATCTGCGTTGGTTTTACATCCTTGTCCATAATGTTTAAGATCTTAGTTGCTATTGACAATTGTGTCTTAATAAATAGTTTTTTCCTCGTTAAATGATCAAACATCAAAAAACATAAGGGTCATCAGTGCTAGTAGACTATTAAAATCCCTCAAATAAATCTTATCCACTTAATAATCCTTTAAGATTGACTATCGAAAAACAAATTTCCTAATAAATATTTTATGATTCCAGAGAGCCAGAAAACACAAATTTTGTGACTTCAGCACATAATACAAAAAAGTATCAAAAAATAATATAAATATTAAAAATTGTATGTTAGGCGTTCATTAGTTTCAAAGGACATTCAAATTTTCCTTATTATCAGTCGTCTGATGGAAAAGATAATTTGCAAAGAAATATTTAAGTGAGTCTAAACGCCAAAAAAAAATATTATTATCAGTTTAGAACAAAGGGTACAAACAAAGGGTACCAACTATACAATTTTTCACTTTTTGGTCCTCTAATTTTAGGTTTAACTTATAGTCTGTTGGTGATTCATTTCAAAGAAATGCAAAATTCCCATTTTTACCTGTTATTTTTACCTGTTATTTAGGTGTCGAATTATGAAAAATAAACTTCTTAAATACATATTTTTGTGATTGCATAAGGCTAAAACCACATATATGTATGTAGAAAAGGTACCAAAAAGAAGTACAAAAACACAAATTTTTACCCTTTTTACCTCTTCAGTTTGAAAATTTTTTAAAGGTTTTTTTGTCTTTTAATATAAAGTTTAATTTAAAGTTTTGAGACTGTATATCACTTATTGAGACTAAATACAACATTCGACAACATTACTCGTTTTTATTCCCTTGAAGATAGACCTACAAAGAACTCCTTTTTTATACACGGAAATGTAAAATAAATATGCTGTGGCTTCATAACAAAGAAAATTATTTCAGAGAAAATTTGAAAAGTTTTCTTATTTTTGTCCTTTCTCGGTATCACCGATATATTAAACTTTACCGATTTTTACCCAATTTATCACTTCCTGGTCAAATGCTTTCCACATTTCTTTACCGGGTTTCCCCTTTTTATCCCATAACATAAATTAAAACTTTGGCCTAAATAAGAAAAGTTTTTTTTTTAAATAAATAAACGATATAAATATATGTTAATTAGTGGTTACGTCTTTTTAGGCAAATATTTGCCAAGTGTGACGGTACCTTTTGAAAAAATATATAGCCTGTTCACATTTTTAAGAATGGATCTATCAACGTATCAAATTACATTAAAAACGGTACAGCTGTTTAGTCTTACCGGTTTTACCCATTTTTTTCCTTTTGAAAAAAAATCTGACACGGTTGACACTATCAAGCATAGGTATATTTAAATTCGGTTCAGCAGTTTAGTTTTACCGGGTCTTCCGCCTTTTTGTTCTGACCTGGTCCAGGTTTTGAAAAAATATATAGCCTGTTGACGTTTTCAAGCATGAATATATTTTTGCGTTTTAAATTTCAATAAAATCGGTTCAGCCGTTTAGTTACCAGTTTTTCTCCTTTTTGTTCTGACCTGGTTCAATTTTCGAAAAAATGTATAGCCTATCGACATGGATCTATTTACGTTTAAAATTTTAATAAAATCGGTTCAGTTGTTTAGATTTACCGGTTTTTCCTTTTTACCACGGCCTGGTCCAAGTTTCAAAAAAATATATTGCCCGTTGATGTTTTCAAGCATGGATCTGTCAACATTTCAATAAAATCGGTTCAGCCGTTTGGTCTTACCGGTTTTCCCCTTCTTGTATAAACAGAAAATTCTTCTTTTTACCCGCTTTTACTCCCTTGCAAAAGACCTTCGGAAAGATACTTTTCCAATACATATTTTTGTGGCTATAGAAAGATAAAATAAAAGTGCAGTTGCTTCATAACAAAGTTATTTTATTATTTAAGAATAAAATATTAAAATTTCATCCGCTTTCCCATTTTTATGCCTTCTTGATCCAAGTCTTGATAAAAATATGAAGCTTAATAACACTTCCATATATGGATTTATCTACACACCAAATTTAAAAAAAAATCGGTTTAGCCGTTTGGGATTGGTTGTTTAAGAAATAAAAGTACCAATTTTACCGGGTTTTACCCTGGCCCAAGGCTTGAAGAAAAATATATATTGCTTCCAAGGATAGAAATATCTACACTGCAAATTTCATTAAAATCGTTTCAACTGTTTAGGCGTGATTGCGGAACAACAAACAAACTTACGAAGACATTTATAATATTATGTATATGGATGGGGATATAGATTACAGTATTCAGGTTTAATTACAATGTCAAAACAATTCAGTTTAGTAAGTTTTAAATAGCATTTTGGGTAAAGAATTCATCCAATACATTTATTTTCAAAGAATTCTGTATTTCTGTTTTATATAAATTTATTTCGCTGACTATTTTTTCGACGTTATGTTAAATAGAAAAAGTTTCTGTAAATTTTTTGAAATTGTTTCCTCTAAATATTTGGATACATATATCGAACTTTTCAAAGAAAAAATCGTCAATCGCCACTTTCCTATTTTGAAACAAAATATTGTCAAAATGACGATAAATCGTCAAATCTGGCAGCTATACCTATGAGATGATTTAGCCAGAGGAACCATTAAGTTTATGTGTTTTCTTATTGTTTCTACATACTGCTGTTGTTGCTGTTTCGTGACACAAAATAAAGCAAATAATAATAATAATAATACAATAGTAACAGCAACAATAACAATAATAATAAAGTATTGCTTGTCTCGTGAGCATGATAAATATTAATACATACACATATGTACAATTACAATTTACACATTTACATAAATACATATGTATGTATGTATGCACATTAGATCTGTCCTTGAAGATAACTTTGTCTGGGTGAGTCCAATTTTGTAAATACAGGCAAACCCCGGTATATAGAATCACACGTTAACGAAAATTTCCTAAAACGTTCAGCAACATGTTTAACGTTAACTACATTTTATAACGAGTGTTTAGAAAAATAGGTCTTCGATATAACGAATGTTGTGGACAAAAATAATAGCTGAAAAGCTCTTGAAAATGAAATTGGTTGAGAAATTGCAAAATATTATTTTTTTGTAGTGATATTCGAATTTTATAGCCATTTATGTATAATTGAGCTATATTTCGGGAAGATTTTTGAATAGTGGCTATGAGAAATCATGGACGTATTCTTACTATTTTCCTCACACTCTCTTCTTTTATCATAAAAACAATGTATATAAAATTGCATGGTATTGTCTGCAATATATTTAAAAATATTGCAATAAAATTAATAAATAATATACATTTTTTATGGAGGTTGTCTTACATTTTGATCCATAACTCTTGTTTTACTATACCAATTTTGCTGATTTTCAATACCAAACTGCTTAGGAGAATTGTAAATGGGTTTCTGTTAACTCTGTTGATTGCGGTTGAGTCCTTTGGACGCGAGAGTGTTTTACACAGACAGACCGACAGACGGAAAGACCGACAGATGCACATAGCTCAGTCGCCTTAGAATTTCGTAAGGACGAAGAATATATTTGTTGGGTCTCAGATGAGTAATCTCAGTGTTACACATGGAATGACAAACTAATATATACCCTCATTCACCACTTATGGTGGTGAAGGGTATCAAAAAGTTAAAGAACTTCTTTAATGGCGTTGGACAAATAATTTATTTATTTATTTATTTTATTTATTTATTTTTATTTAATGTGTTTATCCTGTACAACAAGATTAAATCTTATAATTAAAGTACAGGAATTTTAGATTTAAAGTTAAAGTTAAATTTAAAGTTAATTGAATTAAAGTTTAGAATACAAATAAAGAAGACAAAGTACGAAAATAAGTAAAAAATAATTGTACAATAAGTATAATTTACGATTGAAACAATTAGAACTTAATAAAAAATGTGAAAGGTTAAAAAAATTAAGAAAGAAGAAAAAAAATATCAATAAAAAGATGAAAACAGTAGTAAAATGGAAATAAAATTAAATTAAATTAAATAAAAATGTTATGAAGTTGTATGTACAAGTACCCATATAAAAATCAAAGTTAGGAAGTTTTTTAAACAAAATAATTTAAAAATCACTTAAAGTGTTCAAAAAGATTTTTCTTAAATGCGTTTGGAGCTGAATGTTATGAGGGAGCAAGTTCCAAAAACGAACAGCATGTATAAAGAATTGCCACTCGGAAACAAGACTGCAGCGCCTTAATGGTACAATTTTCTTTCCCCTGTTGCTTCTATTAAAGTGAATTTTCTGATAAAGATAGAAAGGCTTACCAGTATAAATAATTTTATGAAGGAGCACAAGTGTTCTGACATTTATAAGGTTTTCGAATGAAACGCCATAAAGTGAGCGGGAAAAATTCGACACATGATCAAAACGTTTAATACTATACACGTATCGAACTACATTATTGAAAACTACGTTTAACTTTTGCTTACTTACGGAATCACAGCTGGCGAAAAGCTCACAGCCATAAAGTAAACCGGGCATAATGTACGTTTTTGCTAATAGCATTCTTATATTTTGCGGGGTAAAATGATGGGTTCGCCAGAGTGATCGTAGTTTAGCATACGTTTGACCTACAATAGCATTAACATGATTTTACCAAGTCAACCTATCATTGAAAACTATCCCAAGGTTTTTTGAGTGTGACACAATTTCTATAGGTACGTTATTCAGAAGTATGTTGAGTTCGCAAATCTGTGCAGAACGTCTCTTTTGTATTAGCAAACATTTTGATTTTTTTGGGTTGAGACAAAGCCCATTTGCCGTTGCCCAGCAATGTATTCTTGACAGATCGCTATTCAATTTGGCCACATATTCACTTAAGTCATTAAGAGGAAATCCGAGTGTCAATTGCACGTCATCAGCATACATATGTATATTACAATGCGATAACTGCAAAGGGAGGTCATTAATATATAAAGAAAATAACAGAGGACCCAGGATGGAACCCTGTGGTACACCTCTTAATACTGGGAGAACCTCTGAAATGGAGTTGTTTGAGAAAACAGCCTGTGCACGCCCAATAAATAATTAAAACATTCACCACTTATTTCTAATAATTTTCCAATTTCTGTCAAAAAATTATAAATTTATCTTTAATATTTTGTCGGATAGCCCATATTTGTTGTCAAACCTACTTGGCATAGTGTGTGTGTTTGGGATCATCGTCATGCATAAAATTTCATATTAGAGGCAAATTTTCTCTTACAAATGTGATCCCTTTAAGTAATTTTCGGAAGTGGAATATGGCCAAATATGGACGTAAATTCACAAAATCCAAGAGTTTGATTCTGGCACATACATATATATGTACATGAACTGTGAAAAATTTTGGTTTTTAAGTAATTTTCTAAACTGAACTTTGTATTGGAGCAATTGTGAAACTATGTAATCAGATATTCGTTTAATGATTTATTTTCATATTGTAATAAACTCAAATTAAACTTGGAGTTTATTTTAATATAAATTTATTATTATAGAGTAGATTATAAATTGACTTTGCTGGTTGAGCGTTACTTAACGAGTGACAGAATATGTATTATTGCTGAGTTCCTTAGTACATTAATATTACAAGTTATTGGTATAAATATTATAACAACAACAAATAGATACAGTTACTAAATAGTGGTTTTACCAGTTTTTAATATTTATAACAATATCTTGTTTTAACACAATATTTAATACAGTAAATACATATACATACATACTACACATATAAAAACTGTTTTTTGCTGAATTTTGTGTCGATATTGCTATTTTATAGGTATTTATATAACATTGAGCTATATTTCGGAAATAAATTTATATGGGGGCTATGAGAAATCATTAACCGATTTTTACCATATTCATCACAGTTTGTCCTTCCAACGTGTATAAATTATTATGTTATTATCTGCATTAAACTTAAACAAGATATCCAAAAACTGTTTAAAAATGTAGTTTATTACAAATTTTGGTCCATAACTCTGGTTGGCCTAAACCAATTTTGTTGATTTTCAATATGAAACTGTGCTGAATTTGGTGGCATATTTTGGACGTGGAAGTGTTTTACACAGCTAGACAGACTTAAAATTCTATAAGAATCAATAGTATATTGTTACGTTTTTACCTTTTAAAAACGGTGGTTTATTTCCTTTAAATAAACCGGATTCCTGATTAATTGCAAAATAAAAGAGTCAAGTAGTTTAAAACTATAACAAGTCTATATTCATTCAAATGGACACAAAAACAATTTTAATGAACACTCTGTATTTACCTATTCTTAAACAAGCAAGAAAGTATAGTCGGTCAAGCCCGACCATATAATACCCTACACCCAGTATGTGTATAAAACAATGCTCAGATATGGGCGCTCTATTGGAGATATGATATGGAGCAATCATTCAAAAATTTAGTGCCATGAATTTTGTGAATATAAATATTATGTACATATGTTAACTTTTTCTCGAAATTAATACTTTTAAAAGATTTATGGAGGTTTCAGTGACTTACGGAGAGGGTCTTTCGACTAATTATGCACTGACCATTGTACTTATTTCTTTGAATTTTATTTTGATACCAAAATTTTTAAAATATCGATGGTTGTTAAAATCGTTTTCGGAAATGGGCCTTATATGGGAGCTACGGCTAATTATAGACCGATCATCATAAAATTATGGAGAATGATTTGTACATATATAAAACAAATGTTCGTTCAATATTATTTGGATGCCGCGTTTTTAAGAGAGTTATGCTCTTTATAGTCATTTTCGGAAGTGGGCCTTATATGGGAGCTATAATCAATTATGGACCGATCTGCACAAAATTTGTTAATGTGATTTAGCTTGATTTTTATCATTTGTACTGAAATTTGTGTTAAACCCCTAATTTGATAGGACATTTGTATGGGGGCTAGGTGAAATAAGGGATCGATCTCCACCGGATTTAATCCTTGAGTCGATCGGTATACTTAAAGGTTAGTGTTATTTTAGCATATATATACACTATATGTGAATAGTTTTGGATCGGTAACGTTATTTATAATGGTTTTTGGAAGTGGACTTTGTTTTTAATAAGGCTATAGTCAGACAAGGACCGAACGAGCAGAATATCGTTTGTAATTTATTTTTATATGAAACTTATACTTGCTGAATTTTGTATTGATATTGGAATTTTATAGGCATTTATGTACCATTTAGCCATATTTCGAGAAGAAATTCCTAAGGGAGCTATGAGAAATCATGGACCGATTCTTACTTTTTTATTTTGATCATAAAAATAACTTGTGTGTATTTATACTAATTAGCTAAAATTATGTGAAAAACATAATTTTTTTAAGGTTGTCTCAGATTTTGATTCATAACTACGGTTCTACTAGGTCGATTTTACTGATTCCCAATACCAGACTGATTAGGAGAATTATAAATGTTTTTTGTTTATGTATTTTAGGCGTAAGAGTGTTTTACAGACACAAACGGACAGACAGATGGGCATTGCTTAATCGGCTTAGAATTTCATAAGGATCAATAATGTATATACTTTGTTGGGCTAGATGACTACTTCTCAATGTTACACCAGGAATGACAAATTTATATATACTCTCTTTGTGGGGGGTATAAAAATAAGCAAAATATGAACGAAACTCGACGACTTAAAAATTATTCAAAAAATAAATCTTAGAAAAGCGAATTTTATGATTTAACATTTCATTCGTTATACCGGTATTTTCCTGTACTCGCATACATTAATGCGATAAGATCATATAAGTATATGCATAGTATATTGAATATTTAAAAGGCATATGATTGATATCATTGATAAAAAAATGGAAAAAATAAATATATTAATTAGATGTAGACAGTGATTTATTTATTTGTTCAATTAAATTTTTAGAAAAAATCTTTAAATAGAATTGGTTCTCAGAATCTTTATTATTATTCGTAAGAATAATGTCGGACATTTACTTTTTAATAATAATTTTATTTACCGCAACTACGCTGTAGGTAGTTGTATTATCCTGAGTCTTTAATTTGTGGATTTGACAATATGACAATTAAAACCATAAAGATACAATATAAAATTATTTAAAATTAAATATTAGAAAATAGGGTACGAAATGTTTTTTAAAGAAATACTTTCAAAAAAGTTGTTAAATTTCCTTGAAATTAGCGTTTATAAGCCTTATTTAGCACTTTGGGAATGTAAATTTTGATGATTTGAAATATGCATGACATTTTATAATTTTTAAAGTTAAAGGATATTTGAAATATTTTGTATATAATATATATATAAATAAATAAAAATAAAAACTATTTTTAATTGAACTTTTTCATAGTGTTATCAGATTTTGCTCAAATTTCTAGGTGACTCAGCACTTAAATACCAATATAAGGATTTCACACTAATGATGAAGAATTAAATTGAATAAATTTAAATTGAGAATTAAAAAAATATTGACATCTTTGATAAACCAGATCTCCGGCAAATAATAACAGATTTTATTTATTGTATGAAAAAGAATATGCAAATATATATATTGTATACTCGTATACAAACAAACTGTTAAATTGAATTTATACATAAATACATATTATTAAGTATAGGTATATGTTGAAATATACACAACACGCATCTAAATAGAAACTATGCCATATCAAAGAGTTTCATAATGTCCACGAGGTAAGTGCCACAAAGTAAATAAGTTGCAATTAATTATGATGTCCAGAAAAGTCTTAACTATGTAACGCTGGTGTTCGACATACACTAGTGATACGAGTACATATAAGTTTTCATGCCCTTCGGTAGCAGAAATAGTTTTTCTATTGCAATGTATTTATGTATGTAAAGTCAATATGTTTGGTTATAAGCATAATACACAAATGACCTCAATTTTTAACCCGATGAAATATTACATATTTTATCATATGAGGAAGTTTGCAAGTAACAAGCATGTGTATGTACCGGAAATACTGCTCGAAGAACATACAACATAGTCATATACATAAATATTACCAAATCTGGCAGAATTTTAGACTTCCGCACTTGTTTCATATAAAAACACTATCTAAAGCAAAGTCTGGAAAAAATTCATTTCCTTTTTCTGCATGTGAGGTTACTGCAAAAAACCATACGCATAAATATTTTTGTGTCAATACAAATTTCATACAAGTATTAAAGATAATGGCCCATAATCATAGTCATAGAAAAAGCATACTTTAAGTAAAAGTAGACTTTTAAACAACAAAAACATATAAATTTTGTTCTGAATTTAAAACAAAAGCATGCTTTTGCTTAAAGTATGCTTTTTCTATGACTACGATTATGGGCCAATAAAAACATGTTCATTAGAGTGTATAGAAGAAAATATTTTTTGTTGAGGAATAGCTAATTAACAAGAAGTTTTTGTTTGCTCAATACGGAAAAAATCTAAAGAAACATTTTAAATTAAAATGTTTGGTATTTTTTTGGAATGTTCATAATTCTGAACTTTTTGAAAAAACTATTTGCCTATTTAAGATAGTTAAGTATGATAATGTGTTTTCTGGAGGAGGTCCTTATTTGGTTCAATCGTCATAAAATTTAATGAGGCGATTTTTATATACATATATCAGGATTATTGGTGTCCAACTTTGATCTGATGCCAATGTTCAAAAGAGATTTTTGCGTATTTAAGAGATTTTCTGAAGTGGAATTTATATGGGGCTATGATAACATATGGACCGATCCACAGAAAACATCGTTTTGATATTTCTTTTACAAAAAACAATTTGGAAAATATCAACATATATTTGGGAGGTTGTCTTACATATTAGTCCATTACTCTAGTTTTACTTACCGATTTTACCAATTGTCAATACCAAACAGCCCTGATTAATAGGAAAAAATATTTGGAGGAAATTAAACCCCCAAACTCCTACCCTGGAGTGGACAGACCGACATACCTAGATCGTCTTAAAATTTTATACGAACCCTGAAAAAATATATACTTTCTGGTTCTACGACCAACTTTTCGATGTGTTACAAACGGAATGCCAAATCTAGTAATTTTGGTGGTTGGTATAAAATCCCTTATGAAACCCTTCTATTTTGCAAATATTAATATATATGTATATTATTTCTTTTATTACTAATTTTCCAAGCTTAAGGTCTTTCTTTTAAATATAAAAACTTTTTAACTTTATTTAAAACCAATATTTCGGCACTTCCTTGAGTGCCTTCGTCCGGGTTTTTTTCTTCCTAATTTTTCAAATTTTTAACAAATTATAACAAATTAAATAATGACGAAGGCACTCAAGGAAGTGCCGAAATATTGGTTTTAAATAAAGTTAAAAAGTTTTTATATTTAAAAGAAAGACCTTAAGCTTGGAAAATTAGTAATAAAATAAATAATAAAGGTCGAATAAAAATACATATTGTATATTATTTCAATATCGATAATAACATTGTATATGTATATTTAGGTTAATGTGTTTTTAAAAAGTGGTCCTTATAAAGGGGCTATAGCCTATAATAGGCCGATCTGTTTAAAATTCGCTATTAGGATTTGGGTATACGTGAGGAATAACAACTTGATAATGATGTTTATAACCCCCTGGCCCACGATGTCGAACGATAACGTTCGCTTAGATAAGACTTAAGACACAAACTTGATTGTGAAATGAACAAATTTGAGTAAAAACTAGATACGATAAAAAGTTTGTGTCTTAAGTCTTATCTAAGCGAACGTTAACGTTCGACATCGTGGGCCAGGGGGTAAGAAATTTGTACGTACTTTAGTAATTTTCAGAAGTGTTTCCTATATGGGAGCTACGACCAATCGTCATAATATTTACATATATGTTTAAAAATTCGCAATGAAGATTTTGGGTTATATGAAGAACTTGCTCATATCTTCAAATTCGGTGCCTTTTTAGTTATGTAAATGAGGATTATTTTCCTCCAATTTCGTACTTATAAAACAGATTTGTGCGTATTTAAGTGATTTTCGTTAGTAAATATTGTATGGGGCTATGGTCTAATATTCACCGAATAACGTTTTTTGATTTCTCTTTATATAGATGTTATTTTTGTTGAATTTTGTATGGTTACTCCTTTGCTATATCCATTTATATACCATACAGGAATATTGCGGAAAGTCATTGGCATGGAGAGATTCGTACAAACTTAAACACGACTTGTCTGTAGCTCAGATTCTACTAGACGAATACCAGGCATTTCGGTAAGACAAATAATTTCTGGGAAAAATTTCATTCACCTTTTTTAGCAGCTCTATCGTGCCTTTAACAGGCGGATAGACGGACGACTAGGGCTAAATCCTCTCCCCATCTTTTTGGTGGTGGGTATATCAATATTCTTAACTCTTTTACTTTCCTGTATATTATTTACTGATATCGTATAAATTATATAAATAATAAAGTTGCTTTAATATTTACATTTCATTTAATTAGTTTATTCATGAAAGATATTTACAATAGAAAGTTACTCTCTTAAACAAAAAATCATTTAGCAAAGCAAAACACCAACACTTTTAAACATGAATTAGTTTAAAAGTAAAAAATTCATTCTTTTTGTGTTTTAATGGCTTCAAGACAATGGCACTCGAGGAGGAAATACAAGAAAAACTACATCACAAAAATACATTCATTTATAAGTAATTCAAGCAATTGTGAACAAACTTTTAAAAGAATTAGCCAGGGGCTAATTTTAAATAAGTTGCACTGCAACAAAAATACACCACATTCTTTAATTAAATGTTAATTAATATAAATTAAACATTAAGAAACTATTGAAACAAATTACATTTTCTTTCGATGCTGTATTGACACAAACCAGTTATTACATTTATCTACCATGTAATCAAAGTATTAGGTGTAGACAAATACATATAACTAAGTTCTAGAGTCACTTCTCCTTAATGGCACTTAATTATAATAAAATTGTATTGCATGTTGGCTGGGCGGAGTGAAGAGACAGTTTGGCGGGTATGGATATGAGGTATAAAGCATTTAGGCAGTTCCTTACTTAAAACAGCAGTTTTTTGCAGGAAATTATATTCTCAGACACACTTACAATCTCTTTTATATTTTCACTAAGATATTTTAATTTTCTTTTCAGAATTAATTCAGCTCTAACTAAAAAATAGTTTTTAGAAAGCTTCAGCGCAGCACAAGTTAAAAATTGAAAATAAAGAACAGCAAGCACAACAACTAATTTCTACATCAGTCATTCAAATACTTTCATTTCATTCAGGGAATGTTTCATACAGATGTCAAAAGTAACGAAGAAATATATGTAAATGAATGAATGAATAATACATTCTGGTTTGCAGATTGTGGTAAGTTGAATACTTCTCTGTGTATGAATATTTGTATGAATTGATGATTGTAAATGTATGTGGTAAAATCCGTCGTGGTCTTGTCTATACATACATAGGTACATAGTTTTTCGCGTCTCCCAAATGTATTGCAGTTAATGGCTGCTGTATCACTCATTTCCTTCGCCATTTGTGTGCGGGGGAATGTAGTGGTGGGAAGTGTTGAAACATTTTGAATTCGAAATAGTTAAATATCATTTGTTTTTGCACGTTCCAATGGAGATGTCTATGGTCCTGAATTATAATGAAATTTCAACAGCATAAGATTAAAGATTCAACTGCATATAATCAAAGCGCACCAGATCCACAAACACTCATGGTATATTCGTTTGCACTATGTACGATTACTTTTAATAAATGTGCAATAAGGCAGAAGAAAGTTAAGTTCATCTTAAGATTTTCTTTTTTTTTTTGTTTGCTAAAATGAAAAATAAAATTCAAAACGTAAGAATAAATAAAGCGAACAAATTTTTTTTGTTTTTTTTTTTTTTTTTTTTTTTTTTGCATATTCTTTTTATTGTATCTTCATTTTAAATGAACTAACAATAGGTATTCAAATCCTAAAACTAAAGTTAATTAAGATAAGTCCAGCCAATGCTAGACAAAATCTAGTTTTCAAATTCGATAGGATATAATGAGCAACTTGTATTTATTCATCTGAGAGCGGTGGTGTCCCTCCTTCTCAAACGGCTATGACCGGGATGTTGTAAGATGTCTCGAGCGAGGGGATTTGGATGAGTTTCCAGCTTACCCAAATAAAGGGCCACGTGTTTAGTTATTTCCCATTTGACAAGTGGAACATCAAGATCGTTGTGTATGTTGTTGTTTTTAATACACCAAGGAGCGGTAGTTATCATTCGTAGAATTTTGTTTTGACGGCGTTGAATTTTCTCAATATTGGAGTTGGAGGCAGTGCCCCATAACTGGATACCATAGCACCAAATTGGCTTTAAGATTGAGTTGTAGAGTAGAAGCTTACAATCGAGCCGAAGGACGGAGTTTCTGCCGATGAGCCAATGAATTTGGGCTGCTTTCAGTTTCATTTGAGTCAGCTTAGCATCTATATGTGGTTTCCATGTGAGGCGACGGTCCAGATGAATACCAAGATATTTCACGTGTGAGTTTTGAGGCACTATATGGTCATTAATACGAATAGGGGGACATGATTCCCTACGTAGAGTAAATGTTACGTGGGTGTGATTTCTGTTCATTTATTTTTATTCCCCATTGTCTTGCCCATTTCTCCACTTGCGTTACGTGGTGCTGTAATTGAATCGAGGCATCTTTTGGATCTTTGTGAGTACTGAAAAATGCCGTATCATCAGCAAATGTTGACGTGTGAATTTCATTGTTTGTTGGCATGTCTACTGTGTACAGCAAGTATAGAATTGGTCCTAAGATACTACCTTGAGTGACGCCAGCACCTATAGGTTGAGGACGGCTTAAATAATCACCTTCTTTAATCATAAACTGACGTTCGATTAAGTATTTCCATAGTAGGTGTTGAAGATTCACCGACAAGTTCTGCTTTAATTTAGATATCAGGCCTTCATGCCATACTTTGTCGAAAGCTTGAGAAACGTCAATAAAGAGTGCCTAACAGTATCTCTTTTCCTCAAAGGTTTTTCTTATGACTTATGTACCAATCTATGTGTTTGTTCTATTGTACTGTGTTGACGTCTGAAGTCAAACTGGTGATTGGGAATGCAGTTGTTTTCATTCAAAATCGGAGTCAGCTTGGTTATAAGCAATTTCTCGAATAATTTGGACATAGTTGGTAATAGACTTATTGGCCTATACGACTCAACTTTGAAAGGATCTTTTCCCGGCTTAGGAATCATCTTTACTAGTGCAATTTTCCAAACCGGAGGGTAGTACTCAAGCCGTAAGATGGCATTAAAAAGAAAGAGGATTAATCTTTTTGCAATGCGAGGCAGCTCAAAAATCATTTTATTGCTGATGTTATCAAACCCAGGTACTTTTTTAACATTTAAATTATCAATAGCCTCAACAATCTCCAGATATTGAAATCTTATTTGTACAGGTGGTCTGGCAACAACAAGCGGTAGTTCGCTAATGTCAGTATCCGTATTGGGAGTGAATACATTTTTTAAATGACTTACGAAAAGGTTGCCTTTTTCTTCGTTATTTCGTGCCCAAGATCCGTTCAAAGTACGCAGTGGAGGTTTTGCGATTACGGGTTTTCTTAGATTTCGGACTGCACGCGATAATGAATAATTTGACTGGGAAGTTGCGTCTAGACCTTCCAGATGTTGTTTGAGAGACTCTGCTTTTTGCGCTTCTAGCAAGATCCTAAGATTTTTGGTACATTCTCTCAACCTAGTTTTAAGTTGGGGCGATCTGTGTTGTTGCCACTCTCTTCGGACTCTCCTTTTTTCAGACAATAGTTGCTCAACATCTGCAGAAAAAATTCTGTTGTACCTATTCGGGCGGTAAGTGGAAGAAGCATGTTCTGCGGCTTTCTCGACATGTTCATTAAGACTTTTTATACAGGCATCGATGTCTTCAGCAGTTTTTAACGGGAGTTTCTCTGTGCAGTGAGTGCTGATGTATTTTTTGTATTTTAACCAATTCAGACGTTTGACAAGAAGTAAGGCATCAGTTACGATTTGCTGAGGACTTCTGATGGTGATTACAGTGGGTGACTGATCTGAAGAAAGATCCAGTGAAGCCTCGACTTCAATGAGTTCCGGGGATACCCCTTTCGCCACGCCGAAATCGATAACGTCAGGAATTTTTTGCTGGTCAGTTGGCCAATAAGTTGGTTGACCAGTTGAAATCACATTCAGTCCCATTTCAGACAGGGAGTCGTACAAGATACGACCTTTAGGGCTAACGAGTCGTGAGCCCCAGAACGTATGCTTAGCATTGTAGTCGCCAGCCGCTATGAAACGGCTACCTAGTGATTTGTAAAAATCTCTATACTGATCTTTTGTTATTGAAAATCTGGGCGGACAGTAAACTGACGAAATCACGAGGTTTTGACAAAAGTTTTCAATACAGATGTTTGTTGCTTGAAGATAGCACTCTGAAAGACCACCCAATGAATGGTGTTTGATTCGCGATTTGACCAATATTGCCGAGCCACCACATGATCTATCTCTGGGGTCCTTGGTATCGTAGAATGTATAACCACTTATTTTAAAAATGATTCTCGACGTCATATGAGTCTCGGAAATCAGCATTACATCAATTTTCTTATTAAAAAGAAAATATTCAAGTTCATTTTTGTGTTGGTGTATGCCGTTTGCGTTCCAGAAACATATTTTGAGACAGTTCATGGTCTATTAAGTATGGCCTGCAGTAGCGTGGACTGCATTTTTTGCATCTCCTGCATCATACTTGTCATGCTTGTCATGAAATGGTTCATGGATTGCACCAGATTCTCCATTATACCTTCAAGACGGCTAAAATTGTGGCTGTTTGTATCATTTATTGGTGATTCATTTTGCACTGTTGGTTGGTTAGATCTTAGCACGTTGGCATATGAAAATTGGCTAGTGGATGCTTGTACTACGGGGGGAATAATTGTAATAGGTACTTTTGTCGTCTGGGTAGGGGTAGAAGCTGGTTTGTTGATCAAGGAACGTTTAACGACCTCGAAAACAGGGCAACCCCTGTAGTTGGCAGTGTGGTTTCCACCGCAATTGCTGCATCTTTTTACCCTGGAATCATCCTTAGGTTTATCGCACTTTGAGGTGTCATGAAGATCCCCACAAACAACACAAACAGTAGGCAACTTACAATAAGATTTAGTGTGACTATATTCTTGGCAGTTCGAACACTGTACTGGGCCAGATCGCTTATGAGGTTCTTCCACTGTAACTCTTCGGTGCATTATGAATTTCAAGTCATATATAGGATGTGTTTCATTTTTCTTCAGCTTAACATCACCAGGTTCTAACTCCACTCTAAATAATGGTTGAGGGATCCTATCTCTGTTTCTTATATTTGATACGGCCTTGATTTTAAAGCCTTTGTCGGCCAAACTGCTCTTGATCTCCTCAGGATCAACAAAAGAATCAATTCCCTTAATTACGACTTGTAGACCTTTTGCGCTTTTAAGTTGATACGTGTAAAAATTCTTTTTGCGTTTTTCAAATTCCGAAACTATTCTCCGATAGTCGTTTTCATTATTAACCTGAATCTTTGTTTCATTAATATTGCCACGCTTAATTGGAGTCACATAAAAAGAATTTTCACCAATTAATGAAACTAATATTTTTATAAGTTCGTTTGAGTTTTTTTCTCTTAAATATATTGGAGGTGGTTTTACTGGCTTATTCACAGCGTTAGGGACATCATTTTTGTCTTGGAGGATGGCAAAACGATTTTGCGAGCGTGGCTCTTCAGCATTCTTTGATAATTTTGCGGCTGGTGTAATTTCGGCAGATTTTGGGCTTCTGCCTCTCTTCGATACTGTTATATAACGGTCCATTCCTACCTGTGTTTTTTGTTTTTCTTCAACAGCAACTATAGGAGCGGCCTTATTTGTAGGAATTAATGTGCCTTTTGCAGCTGTTGACGTCTCTCCAATATTTGATAACGAGGACCGTGAAGAAGGCGGTCCTTCAGTGATTTTTCTATTTAAATTAAATATGCTTTGGGCTAAGTTTGTGCCCTGTTCAACACATTTATTCAAGTTTGGTGCACTTGCACTTAAATTCAGATTTGTGCTTATTTTTGGTTTCACAGTTAAGTAGTTTTTATTAAATTCGGGATTTTTAATGTTCTCATTACTAACACTTGGCGAGCTCAACACGAAATAAGCATTTCGGCTCTGAGGCCCACTCGCACTGTTAGAATTGTTACTCATTCACTGTCTCACTGTATTTAATTTTCTAGTTTTCAAATAATTAAATTATTACAATTTATTAATTTTTTATTGCACCTAGTGCAATATTTGACTTTGTAAAGTTTTTCACCTATTACGAGTTTTTTTTCACTTTTTTATTTAATTTAACTTTTTATACTTTTTCAACTATTACGATTTTTTCACCGAAAATTCAGCCGCACTAAAAGTAACACGTCCGAACAGTTCGATGTATCAAGCAAACAAATATAAATAACAAAAACAAACAATGACTGCTGCATAAAAATGTATATTTTTATTTAGATTAAAATAAGAAACTTAGTATTAGATGATGGTAATATTAATTTATTTTCACTTCAAGTTAAACTAAAACGCAATTTAACAAATAAAACAAATTGCACAAACTACAGGTCGCAAGTTTGAAAATAATTCCAGAAAATCTGGCACACACTTCCAAATAACAAAGCCTAATAAATTTTATTAAAATTGTACATAATGTACGATTTAAGATCTAATAAAAATCCAAACTATGAATAAATCACTCTAGTATCGGTATGTACCGATCTCCTCCTTTTCGGCAATCAATTTAACGGGCATAAATCCCAAAAATATGTTCATAAAATGTCGACGAAAGTGGACAAAAAACATAATAAAAACCAATGTATTCAGATTTTCAAGACAAAGTCTTGACAGAAAGAATACGAAAAAACTGAAGTAAATAAATGGGAAAATGATAATTACAGCAAATTTCGAACCACCAGTACCACTGGTTAAAGATTAGTGTTTGACTGTTGGCTAGCAGGCACCGCAGTGGTACAGAGGTTACAACGCAAACAATTCTGATGAAAGATGATGGTGATTCTTGCAACATGTAAAATCAACCCAGGTTCGAACTTTAATTACAATTGGAAACGCAAAATTTGGAATGTAATAGGAAAATTTTATGGAAATACAAACGTATTATTTTATATTTAAATAATTTTTTTTTAACTTCAGAAACTTCAGTTAGTTAAAAAATACTAGGGAAGTATTTGAAACAAGTTCATATATTAATGTATACGAGTATTAGAATACGAGGAATTAAAATTTTTTAACTTAAGAAGTAATTCTGAGTCGATCGGTATAAAATAAGGTGGGTGTTAGGCTACTGTTTTTGGGCGTTACAAACATCAGCACAAATTAAATAAAAAATACAATTATGTTGAAAAATATTATTAACATTTCAAATTATCGATGAATCTATAATTTTTTTTTTGGAAATTTGTATACACAAGAGTGTGAGCGTGCCGTAAATAGTCTGTGTTAATAACAATATCAACACCACTGTATGCAATTGTTTGCTTGCAATTGCTTGCTTGCACACAGTGGTGTGTTATTGCGATTAAAACATAATACGAGTATTTAAGGTACGGTCACACTTGGCAAATATTTACCGAAAAAGACGTAACCACTGAATAAAATATATTTAGACTCGTTTATTTAAAAGAAAGACACAACAAATATTTAGTTTTATTTTATTTGATTCTCTTGATTTCGCAAAACTCTTGTAAGCGTAAAAAACGTCAAACAAATGTTTGCTAAAACAAGTGGTTACGCTTACGCTTACCGTGCCGTAAATGCGATGTAAATTGAATTTTGCACACATAAAATATTCCAACAAATTTCGCACCAGATTCAGTATTTTAGAAGTACCATTTGATATTGTAATAGAAGAAGTACAAAAATCATCCTATTATTTACAAAAATATCTGCATACGGTATTGGGATATGCATATGTTCTTTCTTTTAATGCATATAGACATTTATAATTTGTAGTATTTATTTATTTATTTATACACTATCAATTAATTGTCAGCAATTAATTTAAATTAATAACAGAAATCATTCTAGATTAACAAATAATCTCTCCAAATCCAGAAAAATCACAACTTATATTAAAACGTATGTGTATACGAATATAGTTTTTCAATTTTCGTTTATTAATGACTGGCAATACACTGTATAAGGCAGTATTTGTTTATTAATATTTAATGAAAGTAAGTGTGTACACTGTACACATTGTATTACCATTCAAATTATACATATTGGATGTTATTCACATAAATAATATTTAATATACAATTTTCCTCTTAATCCGTTTTCTTTTCTTTAGAAAGTAGTATTAAAATTATATTTAATTATAGTTTCAATTCCTTAGTTTGTGTTTAAACTGAAAATATTTTATGTGATAAAATCGTTTGGTTTTCATGCGATGATATTTGCATTATTTGGCTTATTTATTAATTTAAATCATTTTGTTTTATTCTAACATTGTATTTGTTAAGTGGTAAAGAGTAAAAAGTAAGTGTTTATGTAAACGAACAATAACAATAGTGATATAATCGTGTATACATAACGTGACCATACATCCCGTTTTTTGAAAGCTCATCCCGCCAAGATTTTATAAGCCGCTTTTCAAATCAAAATCCCGCTTTTTACTGTTTCAGTTTTATTTTTGTTTTGCTAATTTTGAATTCTGGGAACTGGTTCTTAAATGTTATTTTTTTTAAATATCAAAAAATCAAAAACTTTAAATGGTTTTTTATTAAGTTTTTATTCGAAAGTTTAAAATTTTTCCCCAAATCAATGTTGCAAGCAATTGGTTACTTTGATGAATTTTAAACCTATCAAATATAAATATACAATTTAAACTTTTAATTTGAAAAATTCTTGTATTTAATTCTGAATGATTTTAAACTGTATTGGCTTGCTTAAACCTTTAACAAGGTTTTTATATTTTTAAGAACATCAGTTGAAACCCTACACTTACGTTTCCTTTGCTTAGTTTGTTTCAGTTTTTACGGTACATTTTTGTTAAAAGGCTGTCATTAAATAAATATTTCGCAGTGATTCTGTTTTAGCTAGTTCTAGAATTAATGATAATACAACAACATAAATAATTTAAAATACCAGATTTTTCATATCATAATTGCAAAATCCCGCTTTTTCATAATATTTACTTCCAAATTCCGCTTTCTCAATCATCATATCTATCTACACTACATTACAAAATTTTTTTTTCTTTCATGAAAAATCCATTATTTTTTTAATAATTTTTGGTGGAAAAAAGCTGAGAGATATTTTTCATAAAATGTTGCCAATAGCGGTATGTTGCATACACTTCTGCTATAGGGTGTTTTTTTGAGAGGTATAGAACTTCGAATTGAAATAAAACACAAGAAAATCGTCTTAATGACCATCAATTTGGCTTTATTGGAAGGATAATTTTATGCCATTAATGTTTAAGAATGATTTCAGGCATGTGACCGCCGCGGCTGGCTCGAATAAAGCCAATTCTACAGGTCCAATTTTCAACCACTTTTTCGAGCATATGGGGCCGTATGTCGGCAATAACGCCACGAATGTTGGCTTCCAATTCCCCTAACGTTTCTGGTTTGTTGGCGTAGACGAGCGACTTCACATATCCCCAAAGAAAATAATCCAATGGTGTCAAATCACACGATCTTGGTGGCCAATTGACAGGTCCATTCCGCGAAATTATGCGCTCATCGAATGTTTCCTTCAATAAATCGATTGTGGCGTGCGCTGTGTGGCATGTAGCGCCGTCTTGTTGGAACCACAACTCATCCACATTCATGCCATCCAATTCGGGAACAAAATAGTCGGTTATCATGGCTCTATACCGGTCACGGTGGCGCATCGATTCATTCGGGTCCTCTTCAACACTTTGCTCTACAGCGGCAATTGTTTCTTCGGTGCGCACTGTTCGACGTCTCTGCGGATGCGTATTATCACATAGAGTAAATGTAGTGCGAAAACGATCCATGGTTAACCGAATTAATTGCTCTGATGGACGATTATGTCGACCATAAAATGGACGGAGCTTGCGGTAAACTTCGCGAACTGAACCGTTATTTTCGAAATAAATTTGCACGATTTGCTAGCGTTGTTCTTTTGTCAACCTGTTCATGATGAAATGGCAAACCAAACTGAACATAAATGACATTAGAGTTGCCAGATTTGACCACAAAATGCCAGTTTTATCTCTTTTCGAAAAACAAACCTGTAAAAAAACACCCTATATATATGATATAAGTGAAACATCACAAATCGACTGTCCTATGCCATAAGGTCCAAAATATATTTGACCTTGAAGAGCTCAAAAAGTACTAAGTTGTTTTTTTGTGGTTTTTACTTCAAAAGGAGCTGATACGTGATTTGTTGATACTTGAAACTGTGTATCGATAACGACATTTACACGAGTTATTTAATTTTTCATCTATTATGGGGCAATCGTCATAAAATATTGTGCCGTATTATTTGAGGCTTATTTTGGTTGAATATCATCTCAATAACGATATTTACTAGAATTTCATAAGTATTCCAGTTTTCTTGGAAGTGGATCTTATAATATATAATTGGCTACGACCAATTATGGATTAAGTTTCACAAAATCCAAGTATATATTTCCTTTATACATATTACTGATGAAATTTTAGTTCGATATCGATATTTATGAGATATGTACGTATGTTATTAAGTTTTTCGAAAGTAGTCCCCATATGTGACCTATGACCTATTATGGGCCGATAATAATAATGAGCAATGCAAAATGGATACTTCTTTTCTATAGGAATTTATGTACCATAAAGCCAATATCCGGGAAAACATTTGTATGGGGGCTATGAGAAATCGTGCACTGATTCCTATCCTTTTTAGCAGGACTGTAGTTCTAAAATAAAAATAAAGTGTGCGAAATTTCGTGACAACTGTATTATATTTGAAGAAAAAAGCCAAAAATATATAAAAAATATTGAGGTTGTCTGAAACTTTGGTGATTTGATTTTGCCCAATTTCAATAATAAATATTTAAAAAAAAACAAAGAATGTTCGGTAAAACGTTCATTGTTTTTTGAAGCTCTATCGCGCCTTCAACAGGCTGGCTAGATCGTCTTCAAGTCTACAAAATTTGCAAATATCAATTCTAAAAATGTTTTGCTTTTAGAAATGTGCACGCTCTAGTTTTAAATTGCTCTTGCAAGCTTTTCCAGTAAATGCACAATTTCCCAGACGCAAGAAAAGTTTGCAACAATTTTTTAGTTATTGAACGGGCCTAATAACAATTTACTTTGTTGAAGTTTCTTTTTCATTTTGCATTCAATCTAAATAAAATTTACATTATTAAAAAAACAATCAAATTGGATTTTATGCTCTTATTGGGGATTTCATAAATTTTTTTATTTTTTATTGTAATTTTGTGTGTTTGCGTGAGAGATAAAAGCAAATCGTATAATATTTTTGTGGATTAATCTTTAAGCAATTAATACTAGTACAACAAACGTTGCATTAAACTTGAGTTCTCTAACCAATATTTGTGTGAATAAACAAAAATAAGATTATCTTTAAAACCCCAAAATAAAAAACAAATCAAAATTATATAATTTGTTTATTGTTTACAATCGATGGCTACTTATATACATATATACTCGTATGTATGTATTAAAGTATATTTTGATGTATACCTATATTTATAGATAGTATATTGAATACGTGATGTAAAAATATATTTTATTATTTTATTGTAAACGGACATTTGTTATTTTACCATTGTAAAGTTTCTTATATACATATATTTTGATTTGATGTGAAAATCCTTTTATTTGACAAAGAATTCGGAATTTTTATTACAATTTCGGTCCATAAATTATACATTATTCTAATATACAAGCAAATATCGGTACATATAGGTATTATTTATTTGAATGAAGATAATTTTTAGACAACACTTTGCTATGAAACGAGAATATCATCAGGTGTTATATTGCGCTCAACTATAATTTATTGGAATTTTTTAAAGGACTCCACACAATCAGTTCGGTATTATAAATTCTCGCCTGATTCTTTTAGAAGTCTTACACTATATAAAGTCGTTTGATATTTCTATGGTTTTGGTTTTTAAAACAATTCAATTAAATGGAATGTGTTCTTTTTCGTTTGGTCTAGAAAATCATAACAAAGCTTCTTTTCCAACCGAGAATACTAAATCATATGCGTATATTTTCAGCATATTAAGAGTAAGGAGAATAGCAAACAGTTTTTGAAAAATATCACATTTTGGTCATAAATCTGGTTCTGCTAGACCGATTTTGCCCATTTTCAATATCAAACAAATAATATTTGGGAAAAACTGAATCTTCCTAAACCCGTTTTCTAAGTCCTATAGTCTTAAGCTAGATTTACACGATTGAAATTTTCTTCAAAATTTCTCTTCAAAATGCTTTAAACTCGTGTAAACAGCAAAATTTCTTCAAAATTTATTGATCAACATTTATTGAACAAAACTTTTGAAGATTTTATTGATGCCGTGTAAATGAGCATCAAAATCTCATCTGGCAATATTGATAACAATAAATAATTTGACAGCATGTTCATTCTTTTGATTCAAAACCATATCAATACATATACATATGTACATGTGCTGGTGCTATACTATTGATGTGTTTTTCATCTAATGCCCCGATTGAATTGGGAAAATTCCACATTTTATTTATACTTTGGGAAATACTCTCCCATTCCTCTTCTGTTTCTGGCATCTGTACCAATAGATATTATTTTTGATATATTTTTTTTGTTTAATAAATTAGGTTTTACTTTTAAAAATTAATCTTTTAATATTTTATATAATGCAGCGCAGACTTCAGGCACAATATTGCATATCGATGATCTTGATCTTTTAAACAAGAACATCAGACTTGGGTAACTGTCCCCAGTCGTAAAAATCTCAAAGTAATTGCCAGGCGTTTTCCGGGGCATAAAGATTCCCGCATATTAGTATTAGCCTTTTCTATTGATGGGGTGACGAGATTAAGCAAATAATCAAAATCGTCTGGTGACATTAGCACAAAGTTTTTGTATAAGTCAGGATCATTCCTTATCAATCGCTCCATAAAAGAGACATACCTTACAAAAGAAAAGGTCGAACCCTACGTTCCTTTTGTTTTCTCCTTTTTTTGCATTGTTATCAGCTACTTCTTCCTCCAATAGTAAACATGTTGATGCTATGATGATTGTGTCGTCGTCCATACTTATTGTTTTTTTTTATAACAATAAATTAAATTATTTCTCAAAAGAAGCAAAACAGCTGATAAAAGTCAATATTTTCAATATAAAAAGTTTACCAATAGTGTAAATTAGCTTCAACAAATTTTGATCAAAATTTTATCAAAAGATTTTGAAATATATTGAAAGAATATTTTGATCAAATTTTTGAAACGTGTAAATAGAACATCAAAATAAATATTCAAAATTTTGATAAGACTTCAAAATACCTTCAATCGTGTAAATCTAGCTTTAGAAGTTTATTAGGAGACAGTATATATACCCTTTTGTTTCTACGACTAAAATTTCGATGTGTTTTAAAATTAGTTTTTTTTTAAACAGTGTTACATAAAACAACTAATGCTGGAAGTTCTGTTTCACATTATCCTAGTCAGAAAAATTATCAAAAATAAAATTTTTTCAAGTTGTTAAATAATTCCTTATTCAGTAAAAACAATTTAATGAAAATTAAATTCAAATGAACTTAAGCCTAACTAAAAGAAAATATCAAAATTGAAATATTAATAGTTCAACAAAAATACTACTAATTACCCTATAGCTAAGGCACAAGCCGTATTGTTTACATGTGTACGAAAGTGCACAACAAACATAATAAAAAACAAATGTATTCAGGTTTTCGAGACGAAGTCTCGACATGAATACGAAAGAAATAACTGAAGAAAAGGAAAAAACAACAACTTAAATAGAAATTAATAAAAATGATAATTTACAGAAAACTTCGAACCACCAGTCACTGGTTAAAGGATTGATGTTGTCTGTTGACTAGCAGGCACCGTAGTGGTGCAATGGTCAGAACGTAAAGAATTCTGATGAGAGAAAGTGGTGTTTCTCGAAACATATGTCAATTCAACCAACAACCCAGGTTCGAATCCTAGTCAGAAAAATTATCAAAAATAAAATTTTTTCAAGTTGTTAAATAATTCCTTATTCAGTAAAAACAATTTAATGAAAATTAAATTCAAATGAACTTAAGCCCAACTAAAAGAAAATATCAAAATTGAAATATTAATAGTTCAACAAAAATACTACTAATTACCCTATAGCTAAGGCACAAGCCGTATTGTTTACATGTGTACGAAAGTGCACAACAAACATAATAAAAAACAAATGTATTCAGGTTTTCGAGACGAAGTCTCGACATGAATACGAAAGAAATAACTGAAGAAAAGGAAAAAACAACAACTTAAATAGAAATTAATAAAAATGATAATTTACAGAAAACTTCGAACCACCAGTCACTGGTTAAAGGATTGATGTTGTCTGTTGACTAGCAGGCACCGTAGTGGTGCAATGGTCAGAACGTAAAGAATTCTGATGAGAGAAAGTGGTGTTTCTCGAAACATATGTCAATTCAACCAACAACCCAGGTTCGAATCCTAGTCAGAAAAATTATCAAAAATAAAATTTTTTCAAGTTGTTAAATAATTCCTTATTCAGTAAAAACAATTTAATGAAAATTAAATTCAAATGAACTTAAGCCTAACTAAAAGAAAATATCAAAAATAAAAAAAATAATAATGTAAAATAATAATATAAATGTTTTTATAAATTTATTATTTATTTATTTATATCACAAATCATATATATGTACGTACTTACATTAGCAAATCAAATACATTAGAAATTAAAAAAAACAACACTGCATTTCGACAACTGTCAAAAAACAAATATAAACTGGAATGTTACCGACAACAATGTTTCCCGGTATGACCGCAAAGGAAAATCCAAAACAGAATTCCACATGTTTCCCTTTCAAATGTTTCCCTGTGTAAACGGGGACTTGTATCATTTATATAACACTTACATAAGGTATTAATTTCTTATTTGTAATAGCATTGTTCCACTGTACAATGACTTAAATTATTATAGTAACATTTGTGGTATTTTTCCCTCTCGTTTGATAGTATTATTTTGCTCTATTTGGTTTTTACGCTGCCATCATCAAAAAATCTTTTCTTGGTAAACTAAGAGTATCAATACATAAATAAAAGCCATCATCATGATTCCAATTGGGATTTTTATATATTGCTTGCAAAAACATCTTGGGGTGCATTTTCAGCAGTTGATGTGCATAGAAAGAAATACATATTTCGATTTGTAAATGTTCAAGTAAATCATTCCGTTTTAATGTTGCCTGCAGTTGAATGAATGAATTTGGTTTCTGATGCAGTTAAATTGTTATATGATGTTGACAATACGGAATGTGGTATACAATATGTATACGCAATGGTCTAAAATAAACAAGGGTCGTTATTTGATATGTACATACATACATGCATAGGATTATGGTATACATCACAAAACAACTCAACAATACATTAGGGAAACACAATCTCCATGAACTAGTGAAAGTTGCTTCTTATGTATGTAAGTACATATATTAAAAAAATACCAACGGCAAAACTCTAAGCAATAAGTATTTTTATTTAAATTCATAAATAAATACTTATTTATGGATGCACGAACATTTGGATTCTTCATTCGAATAAGATTTTTCAAAAATACATGATGATTGTGAGTTGTGTACATTCATATTCATGCTCATAACAATCTCAGTTATTTCTGCAAACAAAAAAAAAAACAAATTTTAGAATTTACATTCATATTGCGTATGAATATTCCAAGTGATAAAAAATTGTTGTAATTCTGAATGATAAGTGTGTGCAATTCAACTGTGTTGAAGCATACAACTCGATTTGAATCTCTATGGAAGAAGTATTTGTATACATACATAAGATGTTGGATAATATTAAATGTTATTTCTCTCTTAATAGCCTTTGCATTTTAATGGATGGATGAACTTATTGTTGCGCTTGCTACTTCAAATTATATGTACGTACCATACATTTCATTTTCAAAAATGTACTTGGCAATAATAGTCTTAGTCAAGAAATGAAAAAATCTTATTGCTGTTAAGAAAAATGTATTATATTGTGAATGTCCGACAAATTAAAATTTTTGTATGGAGTTTTAATTTTGTGTTTACATTTCGACAAATGTAGATATGTAGACGATAATCATTAGTAATTTTAAAACTATTCAAACCATGTTAATTTTATACAGATTTTACAGATATTACAAATTAATGACCATTTTAAGCTAAAGATAGGTGAAACATATTCAATTTATGATCTGAAGTATTTATTGCACAAAAGAATAACGGTAGAAGGACCACACAAACAATCTGGCTCCATCCAATGTTTAAACTGGCAATTATTTCGCCACACTAGATCATATTGTAAGTTGTCACTTTTTGTTGCATGTGGCGAACTACAGTTCATCTCATTGTGATAAACCAAGAAATGATTCGAACATAAAAAAATGTAGTAACTCTGGAGAAAATCATACTGCTAACCAGCGTTACCGTTGAGAATTTTCAAAAAGTCGCTCAAAAGGTCGTTTAAAAAAAAGTCGCACAAAAAAGTCGTTTTGAAAAATAAAAGTCGCAAACTTTTTGAATAATTTTTATTTACAAAAAATAACATACAACATAACAAACATAAAACTAATTAAACAAAACATAAAACAATTCATTTGATTGATCAGGAGCTGTTTACAAGAAATGCAAAAAGGACGTTTCGTCTCTTCATCTTGCTTAACCCATTTATATTTAAGTTCCCATTCTTTGGAATAATATCGCGACACATTAGCTTTCTTAGAGGAAACTGTAGCGTTGTTGACATTTTGGGGCTCAGCCTCTGATTCTGACTGGGACTGTGAGCACGCGTCTATGGGTTTTTTTTTTTTGTTTTCACAATAAATCTAATTTTTAAGAATAACATTTTAATAAAAAAGTCCATGTTTGGAAATATTATGAAAAATACGTACATTGTATATTAAACCGACAAATTAAATATCAAGTTGCTAAAAAAAGCTGTTCCATATCAATGTGTCAAAAAATGTTTCCAAACGAAGAACAATTTGTTGATTTCTTTTAATACTATGGCGTCGATGCCGTACTATTTCACTGTTCATCATTTCGCAATTTTTTATTAAAAAAAATAACAAGCAAAAACAGAAAATTTGCAATGCATTGCAAAATAAACTTTTGTGTAGGTAACTATAAACAAAGGGGAAAAACTCGCAACAAAATTAAAAAAGTCTCAAAATTAGGTAATTTTAATAAGTCTCATCAAAAGTCGCAAGCCGCCAAAAAAGGGTCAAATTGCGACTTTTGTCGGCGAATGGTAACCCTGCTGCTACCTATAGAGGTTGCCCATTATACTCTATTTTAAAGCGCTCTCTAACACTCTTCAGAACTCGTTACCCAATAATAATGCCAATATGGAGCCAAACAATTAAACGCCATCTTTTAACTTTAGCTGGCTCGAGGCTACAAGAGAAACCCTTGGTTAATAAATTTTAAATTCGATGATAACATGATACAGAAAATTCAGCCCATGCTATTGTAAGCTGTACTTAAAACGAAATTCGGCAATATAAAAACGAACTTGAATGTTTCCTAAAAAATCAGCAAATAGATGATGCTGATTTCAGAAACATATTTGACATCTAGAAGTTTATTTTGTAAAAATGGGTATCTCATTTATAATACTTGTTAAGCACCCCAGAGACAGAACATGTGGAAGTACATTCTGGGGGTCAATGTCATAAATGGGATTAAACTTAATGGCCTATTGACCCATAGAAGATATTATTGATTTTGGAATGATACAATTCACCTACAATTGTTACTACATACATATATCGAGTCTCCAAGAAATTGTATGCACAAGTATAAATTGGTTTAAATATAGAAAATACTTATGTACACATTGTTCTGAAAACATATCGCTAAGAACACCAGCAAATATCGATTCAATTTAAATAATGATCTTAAACTCTCTGCTTAGCCCTTCGAGTAATCAGATATAATAGATTTTATTCTGCAGATGTCGAATGAAAAAAAGAAGAGTTTGAAGAGAGTGGAAATTGCACAGATCGCGCAATTCAAATCCAAGCTAAATAATTGAATAAAAAGAGCTCTTGGAGTATCACTAAATAAATATTTAGAAAATCAGGACCAAACTCCACAATCGGCAAACTCAATTCTGCGAGCCACTAAAAGTCTTAAAAACCCTTTAACGAAATTTAAGTGGTGGTGGGCAAGAAATGACACTTAAAAAGGGAATCTGTTTGTTAATCATTTGTATTTATCCACTCATCAAATGAAACAATAGACTTGCCACCATTTAGGACCAGCTGTACACTTACGTTTTGAGATCGAAAAGGCTATTACTGATTTAAACTTTAAGAAATCACCTGTTATTGACAAAATCAATAACAAGATGCTTATGGAGCTGCCCCGGATAGCAACAAAAATAATACTTCTTATTTTTATCAGCCAGAATAGAAGGTTTCACTGGTTACCATACCTAAGCCGTTACACAAAAGTAGAATCATAGAGACCCATCAGCCTATTGTCAAATATATCAAAGCTATATTATACAGAAATTATTCATGAACAATTTATACCCGATTTTAATTGAAAACAATTGTATTCCGAATCACCAATTTGGATTTAAAAGACAACACAGTGCTATCGAAAAAACATATAGACTTGTTAATATCGTAAGAAAAGTATTTGAAGAAAAAAAAATTTGCTCTCTCCTTTTATCGACATTTCTAAAGCATTTGATAAAGTGTTGCATGATGGTGTAATTTACAAATTGAAACTAAATTTACCCGCAAATGCACATAGCTATTGGAAGTCTACTTAACTGGTCGAACATTTAAGCTTAAACAAGGAAACTTTTAAAGTTCCGCACAATCTATTGAAGCAGAAGTACTCCAAGGAAATAGCCTATGACCCTTCTTATACTTAATATATACATCTGATTTCTCAATGGCCCCATACAAATATCTTCCCGGGATTTGCTTCCATGGTACTGCCTATAGGAAAGCAGTATTCATACAAAATTCAACAAAAATAAGTTTCATGCTAAGGGAAATCATAAAACGATATTTTGTTTGCATCAGTCGATATTTTGCCATAGTACACTTCTTTAAATAACTTAAATACTCATAAATCTCTACTAAAAATCAATATCAAGTAGAAATTCGACACAAATAATCTCCATATAAATCGACGTATCTACTTTTATGACAATCGGGCCATATTTGAAAATTACCTAAATGAGAATAAATCTCTTCTAGACATCGCTTTCATTTTAAAAATCGCCGCAAATAATACATACATATATATATGTATGTACATTAGGGTGGCCCCCAAATAAAATTGCGGATGTTCCCGACTAATATGAAAATTTGATTCATAAATCAACTAATTAAAATGAATCAAATTTTCATATTATTAGTCGATACCTTATATTTTCTCCATACAAACGGGGCCACCCTAATGTACATATATAAATAATTAACATTAACCTACGTAATTATCGATATCGAAACTAAATTTAAAATATATAACATATATATTTTACATATACGAGTACATATGTAAATGTAAGTAAAAATTGTACTACTGCAATTTGTGAATTAACTGCAATGGCTAAAAAGAAAATATAAGTAAATATCGTTATTGAGATGAAATTTACCAAACATTTTCTCAAATACATAGATAATAATAAGTGGTAGCTCCCACAAACCGGATCTGAATAATAAAACAAGTAAGAGTTTATATTCGGCTGTGACGAATCGTATATACCCACCACTAAATCACCTATTATGGGGCGAACTTTATAAAATATTGCACCGTAATTTCTGCTTATTTAATTTTATGCATATTCCTGTAATAATTAAGAATTTATATTTGTTTATTTCTTTCAAAACTGCATTTTGTTTATATTTGTGCAGCGTGCAACATAATTTAATCAATGATTTTGTAATTGGAGTGTGTGTTTGAAAATACATATTCTTTATTTTGGACATAATCAGCCCAATCATGAAAAAAAAAATCCGTGGGAGTTATTTCCCATTTTATTCATTGAATTTGATTAGGAAATATGGGGAAAGGGAAAAACTCCTGCAGAATTTGTATTCATGATTGGGCTGAATTAAAGTACCATGAACCCTTATGTAAAATTTTTTTTAACTTCAAAAGAGTTAACAGTACAAATCAAAATTTTGCCAACACTGATATGTGTAATATGTATGTGAATCTGTATGTATAAGTATTTTGAATTTTAAATACAATTCTATGTAATAAACATTTAATTTTTTCATAACATTTTAAGGCTTCACTGTGCAGGGGTCTAATGGCCGCATACGATATCGAAATTATGAGATGCGAAAAATCTTTCAATTTAATAATTTGTTGACATAAAGAAAACATATGTTTATAAATCTATATGCAGTCTCGTCTCATCGAACTGTTCGGACGTGTTTTTTTAGTGCGGCTGAATTTTCGGTGAAAAAATCGCAATAGGTGAAAAAGTGTAAAAAGTTGAAATTAAACAAAAAGTAAAAAAAAAATCGTAATAGGTAAAAATATAAAAAAAAATAAACATTAAACATCACATAAAAACTGTATGAGTGTTCCTCTCAGATGTAATTCTGAGAAAGAGCTTAGCTCGACTAGAAAAACTAGATGGGTCTCTGAGGAAGAATCCTTAAAAAAATCTTTGGAGAATTTTCTCACTACAAAAGCCGTAGAACGGCGTCGCTCCTGTTCGCCCAATATAGCGATTTCAACAGATGAGAAAACATCATCTTCATCAAATAGTGCAGTGAAACCCAAAAAACAAGTAGGTATCGATAAGTACATCACCGTTCTCAAGCGACAGAGGAGCCCGAAGTCTGCTCAAGTGTCATCAAATGCAAAAGCTCCTAAGACCGTGAATAATGATCAAAATAGGTTTGCTTTCCTCCAGACGGATGAGCCAGAACTTTCTAAGAAGACGTTTAAGCCCCCACCAATTTATCTGAGAGAGCCCACTTCCAGTAAATTGGTACAAAGAATTGTTTCGGTAATAGGTGAAAATATGTTTAGCGTAACATCAATTAAACATGGAAATATCAGCGAAACCAAAATTCAAGTGAATAGGGAAGATGATTTTCGAAAATTGTCCAACCAGTTGGAGAGGGAGACTAGGGATTTCTATACCTACCAGCTGAAAAGCGCAAAAGGACTCCAAGTCGTTCTAAAGGGTATAGACCCTTGTGTTGATCCTACGGAGATAAAGACCGGTTTAATGGACAAAGGGTTCAAAATCAAGAGCGTAGTGAATATTAGAAACCGTGAAAAGATCCCTCAGCCCATGTTCAGGGTAGAATTGGAACCTGGAGATGTTGTCTTAAAGAAAAACGAGTCCCATCCCATCTACAATCTGATGTACCTTCTGCATCGTAGAATCACCGTGGAAGAACCACATAAGCGTCAGGGACCCGTCCAGTGTCTCAACTGTCAAGAATTTGGTCACACCAAGGCGTATTGTAAATTGCCGACAGTTTGTGTTGCGTGTGGGGAGCTACATGCAACTGCTCAATGTGATAAGTCGAAAACTGATTCAAAAATCAAAAAATGCAGTAACTGCGGAGGTAATCATACCGCAAATTATAGAGGTTGTCCAATTTACACTCATTTGAAAGGCATAAGCACCAACAAGACGTCAGTATTACCTGATCAACGTCAACAGCCTATTTTGGCATCGAGTAACAATTTCCCGCAATTGTTACGGTCATGTAAACGCGCCTAGTTCTAGACAAGTTTCTTACGCTAACGTGGTTAAATCTAATATGCCAGGTTTGGAGCAGGCACCTAAATCACAATCTTACGAGCCTAATATTAACACTCTAGAGACTACATTGCAGACACTTGTCCAAACCATGAACACTTTTACGACCACTATGACATCCATGATGCAGGAAATGCTGAAAATGCAATCCACTATCTTACAAGCCATTTTAAAGAAATGATTTGTTTAAAAATTTGTTTTTGGAACGCGAACGGCCTCCGCCAACATAAAAACGAACTGGAACACTTCCTGATGGATAAGCAGATTGATGTCATGATGATTTCTGAAACTCACTTGACGGCGACAGCGTACTTCAAAATTAATGGCTACGTGTTATATGATACTAAAGATCCCCGCGGAAGAGCATGTGGAGGTTCGGCAATTCTTATAAAGAACAGAATAAAACATTATTTAATGAACAACATATGTGAGGATTACCTACAAGCAACAAACATTTGTATTGAATTCTGTCAATATAATTTTGTTTTATCATCAATTTATTCGCCGCCTCGATTTTCAATAAAAGAACACCAATACTACAGCTTCTTCAATTCCCTTGAAGCTAGATTTTTAGTTTTTTTTTTTTTTTTTTTTTTTTTTTTTTAAAGAGAAGTAACACTCAGGCAATTAATATGCCTATATATAATTGCGTTACTTTCTTTGGAAAGGGGATAGTTGAAGAAGTAAAGGTGGTGAAAGAAGAAAGCTTTTTTTATATCACAACTCTGTAATTGCGCATTATGTTTGTTTTTAGTGCAGAATTGCAGCGCCTCTGGTGGTGTGTAGGCGCATTAATGTTAAAGCTTGATTTTGTAGCCTTTATTTATTTATTTTACTTCGGTGGCGTTTGAATGCTATACCACCGTGAACTCTTCAACACCATTGCCAAAATGGGATTAGATGTACTCTCAAGCGGGCATCCCATCTACTGGCCGACGGACCGACGGAAGATTCCCGATGTTATTGACTTCGGAGTAGTGAAAAATATCCCTGTAGATACAAGTGGAGCCTTCATTAGACTTGTCTTCATTAGACTTGTCTTCAGATCACTCTCCTTCTATTATTTCAATGCGTTTCCTTCAAGGGAATGGCTCTCCATTTCGGGACATATCTAAAACCAGAGTAAGTTGGATAAAATATAAAAAGTATTTAAGTTCCCACTGCACGGAAAATGTAGTGTTGAGAACTACCGAGGATATTGATGGGTCGATTGGCAAGTTTACTGAGGGCATACGAAGAGCTGTACATCACGCCTCCACATACGACGTTGAGTGCAGAAGTGGGACAAATAGAACTTATTTCGCTGAACTCGATCATCTCCTGTCAGAAAAAAGAAGAGGTAGAAGAGAGTGGCAAATTCACAGGTCTCCTGAACTGAAAGCTAGCCTACGGGTATGCAGAGATATACTAAGAAATTTCTTAGAAACCCAAAGAATGGCTTCACTTAAATCTTACTTGGAGGGTCTTGATAGTACCCCACAATCTGACTATTCGTTATGGAAGGCGGCACGAGGTTTAAAAAGACCAGTTAGAGGAAAGCCTCCTCTGCGAAATCCGACAGGTGACTGGGCTAGAAATGATTCCGAGAAGGGGACTTTATTTGTTAATCATTTGAGAAAAGTGTTTACTATAAACAACTCAAATAATGCATCTGATTTGCCTCCAATCGTTATTAGACCTCCTGTACCTCTAAGACTTAGCTTTAATGATGTTCAAAGCGCTATTGGTACTCTGAATCTTAAAAAAGCTCCAGGTATGGATAAAATCAGCAACAAAATGCTTGTGGAGTTACCTCGTGTAGCTAGAAAAATTATCCTATTTATTTTCAATGCTATTTTACGCCTAGAATACTATCCTGCAGATTGGAAGGTATCTATGATTCCCATGATTCCTAAGCCAGGGAAGGACTCCACTAAAGTAGAGTCATATAGGCCAATTAGTCTACTGCCGACAATTTCAAAACTGTTTGAAAAATTGTTATTGGCTAAGTTGATTCCAATTCTGAACGACACTCAATGTATTCCAAATCACCAATTCGGGTTCAGAGATAAACACAGTACCATCGAACAAACACACAGATTGGTAAATGTGATAAGACGGTCGTTTGAAGAGAAAAAATACTGCTCCGCCCTTTTCAATGATGTGTCGCAAGCGTTCGACAAAGTTTGGCATGACGGTTTAATGCACAAAATAAAATTAACTCTGCCTGCTAACACCCATAAACTCATGGAAAGTTATTTATACGGTCGCAAATTTACAATCAAAGAAGGCGATTTTTTAAGCCCCGCTCAGCCAATTGATGCAGGAGTACCCCAGGGTAGCATACTGGGTCCAACTTTATATTTGATTTATGCATCCGAAATGCCGTTAGACCCCATAATATATACTTCAACTTTTGCAGACGATACAGCCTTTATTAGCGTTCATAAGGACCATTAAATAGCATCACAGAACTTGCAGAATTATGTTTATAAGCTAGAGAATTGGCTAGAGCTTTGGAAAATCAGGGTTAACGAACAAAAATGTATTCATATAACTGTCACATTGCGAAAAGATACCTGCTCGTTCATCAGAATAAATAATCAAATTATCCCGCAACACAATGAAGTCAAATACCTCGGAATCCACCTCGATCGGCGTTTAACTTGGAAGTCTCATATCGACGCAAAACTTACCCAGATGAGATTAAAAGCAGTGCAAATTAATTGGCTAATCGGCAGAAACTCTACATTAAAGTTGGATTGCAAACTTTTGTTGTACAATGCAATTCTAAAGCCAATCTGGTGTTATGGAATTCAATTATGGGGTTCTGCCTCAACATCCAACATTGAAAAAATTCAAAGGGGTCAAAATAAGATTCTACGTACAATTACTGCAGCTCCATGTTACGTTAAAAATTCTAGAATTCACAAAGATCTAGGCATTCCTTTGGTGAAAGTCGAACTTACACAATACGCCTCAAAATATGTCAGCAAACTTGAACACCATCCAAACCCACTTGCACGAGACATCCTTAACTTTAGTGGCCATGTTCGGTTGAGAAGGAGGGATACCCTTGCTTTAACTCAAGCGCAAAACAGATGACTGGATCAGTGGATATAAATTTTTTGTAGTATCATAATATTTTGTCTAGCACTGGCTGGACTTATTATTTTCTTTTAGTATTAAGATTCGAAAACTTATTGTCATTTCATTTCTGAAGATTCAATAAATAAATGATATGTATTAAAAAAAAAAATAATAAATCTATGTATTACAATTTCTTAAAAATTACGTTTCGTTACATATATAATGCAGTAATAAGCTAATACGACTTGTATCTTAACATTATTGGATACGATAATCTATACGCTATCGAATGCCGCGACTTGGCCCCAGGTTTTTCTTTCTAAAAAATTGATTTACATTTTATCGTGCCTTCCAAAAACATTATTTTCACAGGTTTGCAGGAAATGCATTTGGAATGAAGTGTAGGGCCTTTTGCCTGTAAAGATATCCTTCAAATAGGTAGCTTCTCTGTACATATTTATTCCCTGCTACGTTAGAACAAACAATACTTACCATACGTATTACGTACACACTTTCAAGAAACATTCATACTAAATATGTAAATATGTGTACTGAAGCATCTACATATATGTATTTTTCTCAGAGAAGTTGTTTTACGTTCGTTGCTCATATTTTTCGCAAGCTTTGTTACGCTGAGTAAGTAACACAAAACAATGACTTTTATGTAAAATTAATATATGTGTATATCGTTGGTCTCATGTAGAAAGGCCCTAACTCGCTATTTTTTCGAAATTTGTTTTTTTGCGATTCCAATGCATTTAACGCAAATACACCTCCTCACAAAAATTTATTGCAATAGTGTAAAAAATAACGCTTCTATAAGCAGTTGTACAAAAAAATTTACATGTTGAATATTACAGTTTCTCTTATGTTTTTACCTTCTCCTGTAGTTTCAAATATGCGAGTTAGGGCATTTCTACATGAGACCATCGATATGTATGTATGTAAATATGTTTTATTATTTTTTTTAAAAAGTAAATGCTCACACGAGTAAGTTTAAATACCCACTGAACAATTTTGCTGAATTCAGACAGTATGTACGATAATTCAATATTTCTATAGCAATTCTAAAGATATTTTCGGTATGTCTGTCGACAAGGTCTGATATGTTTTCTTCTATAAAACATTGTAAAACTAAACATTATCTAACAAATTCGTTGTATTTTCTTGCCAATCGAATTATTTTATTTTTTTCATAGATTTTTCGATACAAGCTACAGAAGAATTACTATTAAAATAACAAAATTAGTGTGACTAAAATTAGAAAATTAGCCACCCTAATTTAAAACAAGTAAGAAAGTATAGTCGGTAAAGCCCGACCATATTTTCAATATATAGGCTCTATAGTTCTGTGATGTTTAACTTTATATCGATATAAACACTTTTAAAAGATTTATAGATGTTAAAGTGATTTTCAAAATGGGCCTTTTATGGACCAATAATCACAAAATTGGGTCAAATGATGTTTGTGTATATGAAACACGTTTATGTTGAATATGATATGATTTCTTTAAAGTGATTTTCGGCAGCGGGCCTTATTTGGGAGTTATGGTCAATTATGGACCGAAATTTGTTTGGATATGTGCATAAATCAATCATTTATGTATAACGGATAGACCCCAATTTCGGAAGGACATTTGTATGGGGGCCACGTGAAATAATGGACCAATTTTAACCAGTTTCAATCCCAAACGTCCTTGGGCCAAAAATATCATGTACTGAATTTTATCGAAATATTATCAAAACAGCCAGCCAGCCAGACGGACGACTCAATTATTCTGAGTCGATCGGTATACTTTAAGGTGGGTGTCGAACTAATATTTTTGGGCGTTACAAACATCATTTTTCTTTAACTTGAAAGTACTAGTTTAACATTCACAATTTTATCTTTGAAGATACAAATTACGGAAGTATGGTGGGATATAGTGGGCAACTCGCGGTTAAAAAAATATTCTCATATATCAACGGATTTCAAACTTTTTACATTTCTGAATTTGCTTAGAAGAATGATCATGTTTACAACATTTTCGACGGAAAACAATGTTTTAGCAGGATTTCAATTGACAAAAATCTAAATTCGTTAAGTCAATAAAAGTTATATAAATTGAAAATATTTAACTGTGGCTTTTTCTTTCAGTTACTAAATTCCTTTTCATCATTTTTTTTTTAATTCAAATTTTATAGGGAGTTCGATAAAACGGTATCATTCTGTATGAAGTTTAAATGTTTTGCTTTCTAAATGTAACAAATAAAAAAAGTATGTTTACACTTTTAAACGTTTAAAATACTGTAATAAATCCACACAATATGTGTGTAAATGTATTTCAGTTCATATTGTAAAGACATCTAATGTTAAGTATGTCAGATTATAAATGCATAAAGTTACAAATATATTTCATGTACAATAGTATGCATTGCTAAATATATTAATTTCCACAATATGTTTACTATGAATTTACTACAAGAATTACTAAATAATGTGTATGTATTGCACTTAAAATTAATCCAGCGGAAAAAGGATGCTCTAAAGAGGCCTTCCAACAGGCCTTATTTTGCAGTCACTAGAACTTCCAGCCGTATTGCAAAATTGTTTTATTTTTACGTGTGATTGACAATCAAGGCCTTGCTTACTCACTACTGGTTAGATGCCTACTTGAGAAGGGCAATTGGAAGGTCTACCAAGTAATGCCTCATAGAAGGCGTAATTAAAGGTCTGCTTAATCAATATTATGGAGAAAAGTAAAAGAAACGGTTTTAAATTAAGTTTAAATTAATTTTAACAAGTTAGAATGCAATATTCGGCTGTACCGAATTTTTAATACCCTCCACCTGGACCAAATAAGAAATCAAACTGGTTATAGGATTAGAATATCCTTATTCAGAGTTTTCTATTCAGACTTAGTAAAAATTTTATTAGTATTTTATATATTGTTTGAAAGACAATATAAAAACTCATTAAAAATAATAAATCTTAAACAATAAAACACTTACAAACTTTAATCAAACAAAACAATAAGAATAGGAAAACAACAGCTGTTGCAGTAATTAATTTATATTTCAGTGGTGCCACTTAAGGTTTTTATTTTTTCAAAGTAGCGTTTTTTTTTCATGAAACATGGAAAAATAGTTTAATTAGACAGTCGTGTTGCCTGCTGTTGTCAAAATAATCGCTCTCACATAAACGTGCTGCAGTAATGTGTTTAATACTTGATGATGTACAGGAATTATTGCAAAACCATTCGAGTTTGCTATTGAAATCATGATTTGTTGACATTCTTTTGAAATGCAATTTTGGAGCACATTCTGAGGGAAGACATAGTGGAATAATTATCGAGTTTCTTTTAGAATGTGTAAACAGGTCTTCCATAAGGCCTACAAATGAAAGCACTTGCAATTTTTCACGCTGGGAAATTTTTTTGTAATATGTATAAAAATACTCAAACAGAAATTCTTTTGTATACAATCTTAACAACACTCCAGTTTTGGTAGTGACCATGTATCCCTTTTAGACAGTAATTTTTACTAGTGACTACCTGACCTTGTTTTTTGTAATCCAAAATATAATATATGTATGTGTATTTCATTTTATAAAGTAGTTACTTTACTACATTTTTCTAATACTATGTTTCCACGACGACTTGAATCACCTGCTTCGCCTTCTGAATCATGTTTATGAATCATGCTGTTTACATGACTAATAAACTTGATTCGATTTGACAGTTGTCTTTAATAAACAAACAGAATAAAAAAAAAAACAGAATTTACAATTTGTGGAAAATAATTTTTTTTAATGGACAAACAAAAGTGAGTGGAAATTAGTTAGCTTATTTGAAAAAAAAAACATACAGGGTGGGCCAACTTGGACTGACTGATTTGAAATGCTTATAACTTTTGCATTTTTAATTTAATACTCAATTGAACATCTCCAGAACATCGCTACGACATATTCTAAAAGTTGATCTGAAGATGTTTCCATATAAAATTCAATTGGCGCAAGAATTATTGCCGAGGGATGCACCACAACGGCTACAATATGCCAATAGAGTTCAAATCATTCAGTCAAACTTGGCCCACCCTGTACATTCGTACGTATTTACTTTCTTTACTTCCAGAAACAAGAAAATAATTTGCTTTGTTTACAGCTAGTGCAGATAAACTTGCGATAAATATTAGAGAAGAGTGCAATTTTTCGTGCTTCGCAAGTATATTCAATATGCATAGTTGACAATCAGCCTTATTATGAGTGTCGTTTTCTTTTTACGACAACGATTCTTTCGTAATAGATTAAAGATAAAATTGAATTTGTTTCTTTTAATCTATTACGAAGCAGTCGTTATCGTAAAAAGAAAACGACACTCATAATAAGGTTGAATATTCTAAATATACATACCTACATACATATCGCACCCTAAATACAAAAGGGAGACAACTCAAAATACAAAAATGTTCAAAAGAAACCAAAAACTTCATCGTAGACAAGCAACACACTTAACATAAAAATGGACTTAACTGTATTTTTCCAGTTAAAGAATATAGTGATGTGAAAGAAATTTTTGCAGTAGTTAGAGATTTGCAGAATTAATTTATGGAAAAAAGTCGGTTTTGGAAAATTTTGAGTTGTGACCTTTTTGTATTTAGGGTGCGATATGTACATATAATATATGACATATTTCACAATATACGAGTATAATGGAAAACATTTTACATACTTATCTATGCAGTTAGTTTAGTATTCCATATTAGTCCCACTTTTAGTTATTGAAAGCCGGATCAAGATTATAATTTTCCACAATTTTTATACCCTCCATCTGTCTGTCGGTCTGTCTCTGTAAAGTACTCTCATGCCCAAAAGACAGAAATCAAATCAACATAGTTTACACAAAACCGTTTACAATTCTCCTAAGCAGTTTTTATTGAAAATCAGCAAAATCGGTTTAGTAGAACAAGAGTTACTGACCAAAATGTAAGACATTAAATTGTGTACACGTTATTCTTATGACAAAAGAAGAAAATCGGCCAATGTTTTGTAATTGGTCACATATTCATACGTACCACTTCCGAGAAACAAGTTAACCCTCAATAATGTCTAATAAATATCGATATCGAATCACTATTTTATACAGATCAGAAATTGTAATTCAGAAATCATACCAATATCGGTTATACGGCAATAATGCTACTGAATTGTGTAGTTGTAAGTCCATATTTGGTAGTAGCTCCCAAATAAAGTACCCTTCCGAGTATAACAACCAACCATACAACTGTCACATTACTGGCTTTAGAAGCTATTAGTCTATAATTGGTCCGTTTCTACTATGCCACCCATATATCTCTTGTAAATAATGTTATTAAGATCAAATTCAAACAAAAGAAGCCTCACCTTATAATATTACCGTCTTTTATACCCTGTTTTTTAACTTGTGATAAATGTGGAAAAATGTTTTTATACCCTACACTACCATAGTGGGGAGGGTATATTGGGTTTTTGCTGATGTTTGTAACGCCCAGAAATATTGGTCCAACACCCACCTTAAAGTACACCGATCGACTCAGAATCACTTTCTGAACGATGTTCGTCCGTCCGTCTGGCTGGCTGTCCATGTAAAGCTTGTGCGCAGACCACAGCAATTTTGAAGATATTTCGATAAAATTTGGTACGTGATGGATGGGATTGAAACTGGTGGAAATCGGTCCATTATTTCACCTGGCCCCCATACATATATCCTCCCGAAATTGGGGTTTACCGATCATAAATCTTTGAATTATGCAAGTGTGCAAACAAATTTGACCACAAATGAGTCCACTTTCGAAAATCACTTAAAAGAGCATAACTCTTTTAAAAATGTTGGTATCCAAATAATATTGAACACAAATATGTTTCGTACACAAACATATAATATGGTAGAATTTTATGACAATCGGTCCATAACTAGTCGTAGCTCCCATATAAGGCCCACTTCCCGAAATCACTTTAAGGACCATAAATATCTTAAAAATGTTGTTATACGAATAAAATTTAACAAAAATGAGTTTCTTATGTACAAATAGGATGACACCTAATTTTATAATAGTAGTTCCATAATTAGTCAAAACTCCCATATAAGACCCTCTTCGTAATTCACTTTAACTTCCATAAACCTTTTAAACGTATTTATATCGAGATAAAGTTTAACACACGTAATATTTATATTCACGCAAGTCATGGCACTAAATTTTTGGATGATCGGTCCATAATAGGTAATATCTCCCATATAGCGCCCATATCTGAAAAACTGTTTTATTAATATACTGGGTGTAGGGTATTATATGGTCGAGCTTGACCGATGTCATACAGCCAGAGAAACAATTCAATTGCTGCATCAGTCATTTCCCGGTCGTATTATTTCGCGTTTTGGAGATCAGAATTGGCCGCCTAGATCGTGCGATTTAACACCTTTAGATTTTTTTCTTTGGGGTTTTTTGAAGTCGATAGTTTATGCGAATAAGCCGACGACGACTCAAGCATTAAAAGCGGAAATTGGACGCTGCATTAATGAAATACCGCAGCATTTATGCAAACAGGTCATTGAAAATTTCATTAAAAGATCGCGTGTGTGATAGCAAAGCCGCGGCGGCCATCTGCACAATATCTTGCTCCATACATAACCTCATTCTGTCTACTTTACGATATAATAAGGTTTCACGATTTTTTTTAAATATCTGTGTTTTATTTAAAATTTAAAAATTGCGTTCTAGTTGGGTAATTCGTGGGTAATGATTTTTACAAGAGATTTATGCGCATTTAAGAGATTTTTCGAAGTTTTTATGGGGACTACTGTCAAATATGGACCGATCATAATTATATTAATAGTGACGATTTATATATATTATTGGAATATTTGTGTTGAATTGCTTGATAGTGACTTTTATAAAAGATTTATGCGCATTTAAGTGATTTTTGGAAGTGGTTTTTGTATGGGATTATGTCAAAATATGGACCGATGTAAACAAAATATCGTTCTGAGATTTGACTTTGCATGAAACTTATTATTGCAGAATTTTGTTTCGGCATATTCCGAGAAGACATTTGCATGGGGGCTATGTTAAATCGTGGACCGATTCCTACCATTTTCAACAGGACTTGCTCTTCTGTTATGAGAATAATTTCATGGTATTATCTGCATTTTAATGAAAGAAATAGCAAAAAATATCGAGGTAGTCTAAAACTTTGATTTATATCTCGGATCCTATTGAACCGATTTTGCCCATTTTCAAAACCAAATATTTCGGTGGATCAGAGAATCTTTAATAAAAATTTTGTTGTACAATGATGTTTTTCGAAGCTCTATCGTGCCAAAAACGGCAATGGCTAAATCGTCCTAGAATCGTATAAGGACACAGAATATATATTGGATCTACGACCATTATTTCCATGTGTTACAAACGGAATGACAAACGAAATATACCCCCCATATTTTTGGTGGTGGGTATAATAATATTTTATTTTGTCATTGACTTTTACCAATTTTAAAAACCTATACCTTATATTTATAACACTACCATGTGCTTGCCCAAATAATTACATAATAGAGTGGGTATTTGAAAATACATATATATGTATGTATGTATGTACATACCTACTCGTATCTTGTTCATTCCTGTTCGAATATACTAACAAACAAGAATAACACGCAAATACATGAATACATGATATTCATTAATACCGCAGGCACTGAATATCTCAAATGCCTTTTATAACCAACATGAAAGGTATTTATTGGTTTAGTCTGTGTTAAAATGTTACAAAAGATAAACTCACTGAAAATATTCTTTGACTTTAGGTTTTTGGTTACAGACAACAATTTATTTCGAATCCTTTGTGTATGTATGTACATTAGGGTGACCTTAAAAACTCAATGTAGAAGTTTTGTTCGTCTGTACGAACATCCGAAATTTGAGCTGGATTAAACGACGTTAAAAATTTTCCATTAAATAATTATTTTTTGCATTTTAATGCAAAATACTCGAAATGTGTATAAAATTAGCTATCTAAACAGATATAAAATATTAAAATCGGTTGTTAAGTATGTATTAACGTGTATCAGACCTCTTGAATAAGAAATGTAAGAAAAATATTAATAAATTTTGGAAAAAAAACTCATATTTTTACTTCAAATATATATGTATACTAGCTAAAACCCAGTGTGCTTCGCTACCCGTATCGTAATGAAATAAAAAGTTTAAAGTTAAACAAATAAACCGTATTTGTCGGACGCTAATACGCACCCTGATTTTATGTCAAATTTTCAGAGTAAAAAGGTATCGTCCGGAAATACGGTATTTATTAAGTTATTAAAACCTACAGTTTTCCTTTTAAATTAAATCTTATTACATTATCTTAATATGATTTACAATATACAAACAAACAAACACACATTCACTTTTATATATAGATAAGGGTTTCAAATGTATACAAATTTTAACATTTAATTAATATTGTTGCTAGTCAGCGCATGGGTGTCCTAAATATTAATATTGATATCTGATATAGCTTTCCTTATATATAATTTGTCATCATATCTATGGGAGGTGCCACGCCCACTATTGATAGTCTGCCCATTCTTGTCCTAAATATTAATATTGATGGTAGAATAACCGTACCATATATCTTATTGTATACCATATATTTGATATTTTTTTAATTATCATAATATGGGAGGTGCCACGCCCCCTGTCGCTACTACTCCCATTTTTCCCGCAAATATTTAAACAAACAATGGAATTGTTCATGCAAAATTTGAGTACTATAGCTATTATAGTTTCCCAAGTATTTGATTTTTAAAATTAACTTTGTATGGGAGGTACCACGCGCACTTAAAATTTAAAAAAAGTAGCCTATAGCTCCTTCCAGACATACAGAAATATACTGTGAAAATTTCAAGCAAATCCGTTCAGCCGTTTAGCCGTCTATAGATCCCAAACTAATAATAATAAACATACATACAAACACACAACCACTTTTATATATACCCAGCATACCATTCTAGGAGCACTCCGAGAAAGGAGTCAGAAAAGAGTCCAACAAAAGAGCATTTTCGGAGCGAAAGAAAAATTTGCTTGTTACTGTCCTGAGTCTCAGTATGACTCAGAAATGCCACTTAATTATTTGTATACCAAAGCGTTGTTCTCCTGTTATTTGTGCTTTGAACAAAAAAAAAAACATAGCTGTACCACACAACAATGATAAAAACAAGATTACACAGAGCCCAAGAAAAACCTCATAAAAGACTCTTTTCTGGCATTATCTAAGAGCTCTTTAAGAGCCCAAAAAACCCTTATAAAAGACTCTTTTCTGACATTATCTAAGAGCTCTTTCTGACGGACCATTTTCGATTGTAATGACCCTTTTTCTGAAGGTTTTCGAAGCAATTATGATTGTTTTTTGGGCTCATAAAGAGCGTTAACGCTCCGAAAAAGGTGTCACAAAAGACTCTTTTCGGACTCATATGGCTTGCTGGGTATAGATGTATACATACGTATTTAAATGTATATGAGTTTTTATCTTCGTAGCATAACGTTAACCTATTATCAAGTGTGGTAAAAAATTGTTGATTTTTTAACGTCCGTTTCAAAACCCCATTTTCAATTTTTTTAAAATTTTGTTAAACAAAATTTAGAACTTTTATTATAATATTTTTTTGGGATCTATTAAATATATATGAGGGAATAAATATATAAAAAAATTATGTTAATACCTCCCATTTAGTATTATGAATTTTAAATAATACTGATCCAGAATAATATAGGCCAGATACTCTTTTTTACTTTACGAAAGTTTTATACGAAACTGACAGCCTTAACATCTTGTATCACCCGATTGTCGGCGCTGCGAGTTGTGACAAACTACGCAAAATGAACTCAGAAAACACACAGATTACAAAAACACGAAATTTTGGCTCACTTTTTCTTTCTATTTTATAGAGTAAATGCAATTGGGATGATTTTGCATTTTTAAATAAATGAAAAATTACCCTAAAATAAGCTATCTTTCATTCCGTAATTGTTGGTCTTAAAAATTTCATACGAAATTCTAGGGTAATTTTTCATTACTACTATTTAGCAATATTTTATAAAAATGCAAGACATTGTAACAATAACTTATTTCAGTTCTGGTTTAAAATTGCTGTGTAATCTTCTTAGAGCGATGAATTGTGTTTATTTTAAAATTATTAAAAAAATTATATTTTTTTCAAGCTTAAGGTCACAATTTCCTTTATTTATTTCTTAAATCTTCCAATATTTCGCTACAGCAATGTGTAGCATCTTTTAGGAAATACAATTGGTCTATTCACAATCTTGTGAATTTGAGATTGCAAATATATGCCACCAACTGTGAATGATCTTTTTAATTTGTTTTGAACTACTTATTGCAGGATACAATATTAACAGCTGATTTTATCAATCAAACAAATTCTCAAAAATAAATTAAAAAAAATTTATATACATTGTATGTAAAGGGTGGTTAAATTGTAAGGGCCGATGTTGAATGTGAACCACACATACACGCCAAGTTTTTTTCCGAATTTTATTTGACATTTCTCTATTTCAGACTTACTCAATTTGAACCATGGAGAAATACACAATCCAACAACGTGTTAAAGTTATCCAGACTTCTTATGAAAATGGGCGTTCAAATCAAAATGCATATCGTGCACTTCGTGATTTTTTTGGTCAATTTGATCGTCCAAATGTGCGTACAATCGCAAAAATCGTGGAAAAATTCGAGTAAACCGGGTCTGTATAAGATGTGAGAACAGCAGTGCATGCTCGTACAGCTCGTACTGCAGAAAATATTGCTGCTGTTCGCGATAGTGTGGCTGAAGAGCCGTCCACCTCAACTCGTCGTCGTGCCCAACAATTGCACCTCTCACGCTCGTCGTTGATGAACATTATGCATAAAGACTTGCATTTACACGCTTACAAGGTGCAATTGGCTCAAGAACTAAAGCCTCTTGACCATTCCAAACGTCGTGAATGGACAGAATGGTGGCAAGAAATGGCAACAGTGGATGATCAATTTTCGAAGAAAATCATCTTCAGTGATGAGACACATTTTCACCTCAGTGGATTCGTCAATAAACAGAATTGCCGCATTTGGGGGAATGAGAATCCAAGAGTGATTGTCGAAAAACCAATGCACTCACAAAGAGTGACTGTTTGGTGCGGTTTATGGGCTGGCGGCATCATCGGGCCGTATTTTTTCCAAAATGAGGCCGGTCAGGCAGTTACTGTGAATGGTGTTCGCTATCGTGAGATGATAACGAACTTTTTATGGCCCGAATTGGAAGATATGGATGTGGACGATATGTGATTTCAGCAGGACGGTGCCACTTACCACACAGCTAACGAAACAATGGCTCTTTTGCGCAACAAATTCAATGGCCGTGTTATCTCACGTAATGGCGATGTCAATTGGCCGCCAAAATCATGTGAGTTGACACCGTTGGACTTTTTTCTTTGGGGTTATTTGAAAGAAAAGGTATACGTCGATAAGCCAGCAACAATTCAAGAGCTAAAGGATGAGATAATTCGGCACATTAACGGCATAGAACCTCCATTATGCCTCAGGGTCATCGAAAATTTGGACCATCGGATGGAGGTGAGCCGCCGTGGTCGCGGCGCCCATTTGGCCGATATTTTGTTCCATACATAATTGAGTAATACCAATATATCATAATAAAATAAAATTACAATAATTTCCTAAATAGTTTGTGTTTTATTCAAAATCAACATCGGCCCTTGAAATTTAACCACCCTTTATATACAAACATGCGTACACCCCAATTTAATTCTTCGTTGGCTGGTGTATTGGAGAAATATAAGCAGCGGCAAGTATTAGTTGATTACTAATCGATTGACTTAGATTATTGTTAGTCAGCTGATTATTTGCAATTAGGTGTTGTATGCTCAAAGCAAATGAAAACTATTGGTTTTAAATGTTGCAATTAAAATTTAAGTCTAGCATGTGCATTGCTGTGCATTTGGTTAGTGTAGAGCAAAAATATGCTAAACCTTTTTGTAAATGCAATGATGCAATACCATTTGCACAACATTGTGAATAGAAGCAATTTATTAACAAAAAAAAAATAAAGATTAAAAGGTCGAACAATTAGTTTAATAGTTAATTTGAAATCTTTAATATATGTACAATATATTTTTTTTTTTTTTTTTTTTTTTTTTTTAACTTCCCTTTATTATTACACCTGTCAACAAGATGACAATAAGTAATTTAATTTACAGAGGTGGGATGATAATTATCTTAAATCAGTACCTAAGATAACTTAAATCGAATTATTGAATGGTAAGTAATATATAAATTTTTTAGTATCGCTCAGCTAGATCTGAAGGTGTATACCGTTTAAGTCTTCTAGGTGCCAGGATTTCGTTTGCCGGCAACTGTCTGAGTTCCATGTTGGAATGTTGTGTTAAACGAGTTGTATGTTTAATGCTGCTGATACGGATAATTTCTTTTATTGTTTTGACGTTTAGATCTCGATGTATGTCCTCATCTCTAATATACCATTCTGCGTTGACAATAGTTCGCAATATTTTAGATTGAACTCGTTGAATAATTTTTAAGTTTGTTGTGCTAGCTGTACCCCATATTTCTACCCCGTACTTCCAAATTGGCGCTATAATTGTGTTGTATATAAGTAGTTTGCTTTGAGTTGCTAGTTTAGATTCTCTCCCTAACAGCCAAAATAATTGTCTAAACCTGTTGTTTATTTCTTTTTTCTTTTGAGTGATGTGATCTTTCCAGTTAAGTTTTGAGTCAATTATAATGCCAAGATACTTCGCCTGTGTATCCATAAGAATTGGTAGAGTATTTATTTGAATAGGTTGAAAGTTTGTTATCTTTCTATTAGTGTAGATTACTTGAATTGTTTTATCACTGTTTACTTGAATTCCCCAACTACGGAACCAATTCATTGTATTATTGAGCAGTTGTTGTAAGTTTTGCATAGCCCATTTGATGTTTGCGTGTGATGATAGTAGAACAGTGTCGTCAGCAAATGTTGCTATCATATTGTTATTTGTTGTAGGAGTTGGAATATCTGATGTAAACAGGAGGTAAAGCATTGGTCCGAGGACACTACCTTGAGGTACTCCAGCTTTTATAGAAAGTATTTTTGAATACTCGTCTTTATATTTAACATAGAATCTTCGGTTTTGTAGGTAGTTTTGTAGTATTAAGAAGAATTCTTTTGGCAATTGATTTTTTAGTTTATGAAGAAGACCTTTGTGCCATACGCTATCAAACGCCTTTGCAACGTCGAGGTATGTTGCAACCCAAAAGTTTTTTTTGTCAATATCAGACGATATTTTATTTGTTACTCTATGAATTTGTTGTATAGTAGAGAACTTTCTCCTAAATCCAAATTGGTGTTTGGGGATGAGTTGTCTTTCTAGAAGAATTGGTTCAATACGTTCATAGAAGAGTTTTTCGAAGATCTTTGACAGCAGTGGCAGAAGGCTAATTGGCCTGTAAGATGTTGTTTTTGAGGCATCTTTGTTTGGTTTAGGAATAGCGATTATCTCAGCGACTTTCCATACTTTTGGGAAATATTTAATATCTATAACTGAATTAAATAAATTTCTTAAATAGACTAGGGCCTTATTCGGCAATTCTTTTAGTAGTTTTCCGGTGATCTGATCATAACCAGGAGATTTATTATCTTTTGTTGTTTTTATAATTTTTTTAATTTCATTAATTGAAATTCTTCTGATATGAGAGTTGGAAGAGCTGTTTGGAAAACTTTGAAGAGTTATATCCTTTTCGTCCATTGGATTTGTAAAGGTTTTAGAAAAATGATCTGCAAGAACATTAGCTTTTTCTTCATTTGTGCGGGCCCATGTGAGATCAGGTTTTTGGATCGGCGGCTGATGTAAAATTCCATTATTTATTTTTTTGGTTGCTTTCCAGAGCGAGTAATTTGTTGTAGCTGATGAGCCAAGGTTAGTAAGATATCTTTGTAGTTTATCTTCTTTGTCCTTCTTTAGCAAGTTTTTGAGATCTTTTGTGAGCCTATTAAGGTGGGTTTTGTCCTGAATTGACCTTGTAGTTTGCCATCTTTTTCTTAATCTTCGTTTGGCTTTTATTTTCTCTTGGATGTGAGGTGGGATACTGAATTTATCTACTGTGTGTGTTCTGGATGGAGTAGAATCACTAACCGCGTTTATAAGCGTATCATTGAAAAAAGTTATAGAATTATCCAATTCTTCTTCGGTTTTTAGCGATATATTTGTCTCGAGTTTTGTCTCTAAGATTTCCCTGAAACAATCCCAGTCGGTTTTCTTGTTGTATATAAATTTATTTTGATTGGATAGAAGTACATCGGTTTGGTATATAAGTACCACTGGAGAGTGGTCAGAAGATAATTCAAAGCATGATTTTATATTTAGATAATCATGCCTTATATTCTTGGTAATAAAAAAGTCTAAGAGATCTGGTTTTTTGTGAATGTTTGTAGGCCAGTAAGTAGGCTCTCCAGTATTCAATTTTTGTGTTATTATGTTTCGGCGGGCAGTAGACTGCAGATAATACAAATGGACCGTGTATATCTTCTATTAAAATGGAAGTAGCTTGAATATAATCTTTTCTAAAATTCTGTAATTCAGTACATTTATTGGATTTTCGTATTATTATTGCTGTACCCCCATGCGCTGTGTTGTCAGGATGATTTGTATAAAAGATTGAGTAGTTTGGTATGGCTATAAAGCTTTTTTGTGTGAAGTGGGTTTCAGAGACAAGTAGCACGTCTACTGAAGAGCGATTTAAAAATAATTTTAGTTCGAGTGTGTGTTGGATAAGCCCGTTCGCGTTCCATTGTACTATATTAAGTTTACTTAGTCTGTCCATCGAGCTTAGTTAGAAGTACTGTGATAATGTTCATCATGTTAGATACTTGAGAAATCAGTTGCTTCATCATATCTTTAAGGTCTTGCATATCATTACTTATTTGCGGTGTAGTGGAACTGAATAAAGAATTACTAATAATGGACATTTCCTCAGTATTAGGGTTTTGACTCTGTGCTGTTGCTTGAGCGTAAGTCACTGTTGGATTTATTCTACTGTTTGTTGTAGGTACGTTTCGAGAATTATCAGCTTGTTGTGTTTGGTGTTCTTGGACGGTTATTTTTTCTTTGTTTCTTAGTGGAGGAAATTGCTTAATTTTGAGGGATTTGTATACCATACATCCTTTATAATTTGCGGTATGGTTTTCACCGCATAACGCGCATTTAATATGTTCGCTTTTCTGTTTGATTGGGCAAAGCATAGTTTTGTGATCTCCAGCACATTTAACGCAAACGGGGATTTTGTTGCAAAAGTTTTTGGTGTGGCCATATTTTTGGCAGGTTGTACATTGAGGTAAAGTTCTTTAAGAACACGTATTTCGTAATGACAATTTGGTAAGGAGTTTAAAGCATTATTGAGGTTATCTATGAATTGCACGTTTTGAACATATATTGGTGGGGGCTTTGTAGGTTTATTTTTTTCTGGTTGTTTGTGGGGAACACCATCATTTTGAATTTGGTCTTCTTTATTTTCATTATCATCAATAGATAATATTTCAAACCTATTTGGGATTGAAGGTTGGCTTAACCAGTAAGATTTTAGTGTTTTTTGTGGCTGCTCTTTAGTTTTAACTTTTTTATTGCTGTTTGTGTTTTCAATAAGTTTTGTGGGTGAGTTACGAGGCCTCTTTGATATGTTACTGTTTTTTAATTTCTCTTTATTTAAGGGAGTATGAATTTCATGTAACTTACTTGTTGTCATTATTGGTAAGTATGAGAAGGCTGTTGATGTTACTGTTGTTGTTGCTAAAGCTAGAGTTGTTATTGCTGAGTACGATGTTGTGGTAGTTGTAGTTGTTGGTGCGAGAGTAGTAACCAAAGAGTAAGGAGTTGTGCTATTAGTTGTAAGTGTGGGGGTTGTTGAAATAAATTGGAATGTAGTTGCAGTTATTTGAGTATCAGTTGTTGGAGTAGTACATTGAGAGCTCCAAGAGAGGGGTTTCAATTGCGATTGCGCAGTGAGACTAGGATATTTGTGGTGATCATTCGGATTGTAATCTGATGCAGATGCATAAGTATTTTGAGCGGGAAGAGAGTTTGAGCTTATTGATGGTGCTTGACCATTCGCACTTATAACACATAAGCTATTTACTGTAGTAAGGTTTGACTGAGACAGATGTTTATCACTTTTTTTATTGTTAGGGGAGCGGCACCTCTCCGGCGGGGGAGAGCGCTCAATCGGCATTTTTATATTTTCAATGCTTATTTATATTTTAAACTTTTGATTATTATTTAGTATGTAGCATCATTAACAGCGGATAATGATAGCTGATTTATTTTAATTTTGTTTATTTTTTTTAGCGTCTTTTCGCAATATTTTTATATGCTTTAAAGTGATAATGGAGTTGAATTTTTTCGGAAAAAAATTATAGAAATCAATTTTTGATATTTTTTTTTTGGCTGAGCTGGAGATTGAACCTTTGTTGAATTTACATGTTCCAAGAATCACCATCATCTTTCATCAGAATTCTTTGAGTTCTAACCTCTGCACCACTGCGGTTCCTGCTAGCCAACAGTCAAACATTAATCTTTAACCAGTGGTACTGGTGGTTCGAAATTTGCTGTAATTATCCTTTTTCAATTTATTTACATGTTGCCTCCTTTTTCTTCAGTTTTTTCGTATTCTTTCTGTCAAGACTTTGTCTTGAAAGCAAGAATACTTTTGTTTTTATTATGTTTTTTTGTCCACTTTCGTCGACATTTTTCATGTGTACCACTTAAAGTACAAATGCAAACATTATAAGCTTGTGCCCTAGCTATTTTAATAACAATTATTATTTTTAGTTGAACTGTTAATTTTTCAATTATCAATTTCAATTATCAATAAAATTAGAATAAGATTTCATGTTGTAAAAACAATTCCTACCTTCAGCAAAAATAATAATTTAATTAAAATTAAATTTAGTGAACTCAAGCCTAACTAAAAATTATCAAAAATTTAAAAATTAACAGTTCAACTAAAAATAATAATTGTTCTTAATTATAGAAATCTTCTCTTTTGTAAAATATGTGTATAAAGATATACGAGTACATATTAAATTTCGAATGTTGGCATAACGAAAGAAAGGAAGTTTGTTATAATGTATAAAAAACAATATTTTCGATTTGAATCTCGGAGTTTACTTTAAGTCTTACTGTCTATTCTATCTAATTTATATTTCAATAAATTTGACTACGACAATTAATTCTTAAGAAAAGGTTGCAGTTTATTATTATAGAACACTTCTTCAAAATGGCACCATTTTAAAAGACTTTTTAATAATAATCTTCTACCTTTTTCATAAAAATAATTTATCATCGTAAAAATTACTGCAAATGTAAATTAAACTAATTACACGATAGTATCTGGAAAGAACGTGTACAAACAGAATAATATTAACACAGATTTTAGATAGCGAGATTTTATTAGATCCTAAGAGGGAAACAATTTTTATTGAACATTTTTTGTTCCATCGAAATGTGCGCTACTGAAAATGGTCAAAATCGGTCAATTAGGATCCGTATTATAGACCAAAGTTCAGATGTTTTTGCTATTTTCTTCAAATATAATGCAGATAATATCACGAAATTTTGTACACTTTATTATAGTCTACACCACCATAGTGGGAAGGGTATATTGGATTTATGTTGATGTTTGTAACGCCCAAAAATATAAGTCTAACACCCACCTTCAAGTATACCGATCGACTTAGAATCATTTTCTGAATCGATTTAACGATATCCGTCTGGCTGGCTGTCCATGTAAACCTTGTGCGCAGAGTATAGCTCGCAAATTTGGAACATTAAATCGGTCTCTTATTTCAACTAGCCCCCATACAAATGTCCTCACGAAATAGAGGTTTATCGGTAATAAATGTTTGACTTATGCACGTATCCCAAAACATTTTTTTTTTTTCAAGAAATAAGTTGTACATGAAGTCTTATCTCCTCAACAAATTTTGTGCAGATCGGTCCATTATTGACCATACCTCCCATATAAGGCCCGCTGCCAAATATCACTTTAAAGAGCATAAATCTCTTAAAAATATTGGTATCCAAATCATGTTAAACACAAGCCTGTTTTATATACACAAGAACCATTTGACCTAATTTTTTGATTATCGGTCTATAATTAGTTATAGCTCCCTTATATCTTATATCTTCCTTATATATTCCCAAAATCACTTTCACAATCATAAATCTCCTAATAATTTTTGTATCCAAATAAAATTAAATACAAATATATTTTATATAGACTAAAATAATGACAAATAATTTTATAACGGTCGATCCACAGAAGATCCATCACGAAAATCACTTTAACATCTATAATTATTTTATAAGTGTTTATATCGAGATTTAACACAAAGAATAATTATAATAATAATTATAAATTTTATATACACAGAAATCATGCCTCTGCATTTTGTGGATGATCAGTCCATTAGAGGTCATTGCTCCTATATAGGTCCCATTCCTGAAAATCTGTTTTACACATACATATACTGGGTTTAGGGTATTATATGGTCGGACTTGACCGACAATTGAGTTTGTGAATTTAATTCAAGTAGCTATAGTTTGGAGTGCAACATTAAGATTTATTAACTAATATTCTATTCTTATTTGAAAGTTCATTATTAAACTTTGAGCGAGCTCAATATTCAAATATTTTTTGGAAAGTTTTTAAATTAATTAAATTATAATTTAAATTTAAATTATGGGCGCTGGTGAAAACTTTAAATAAAAAATTAAATTTATCAAGTCTTAACTAGGTATTTACTGATAATTCATTACTTTTATTCAGAACTTTTATTATTACAACGAAGTTGATTTAATGTTTTAGTAATTTAAATGACTGGCTTTGTAAAGAAAATCGACATTCTTATATTGTTTATTTGTCTCATAAATAAATTTAATTTGATAAAATTATTAAATTTTGGAAAATCTCAACAGAAATACACATTAATTGTCACATATTTGTATTTGAACATATACAGCACAAAAGAGGATATAAGCACGTACATATGTATGTACATACATACATATGTACATTAGTATATACATATATGGAATTTATTTCGCATATGCATGCACATAACATAAATGGATTTTTGAAAACAAAAATTTTTAAGTACTTGAAATGCCTCTGATTTGACAGACTCATTGTCACTTACTTATCTAAAAGTAAAAGATAAATGTCACAACTTTCCAAATAATCTCTTAATGCAAACAAAGCTGAAGCTTCATGGTATTAGAAATTTTAATCAATTATGCAAATCCAAATTAATCTTTTGATATTTTTCGTTTTTGCAAAACATTGTTTGTTTAAGTATAAGAAGATCCCATTAAAATTGTTTATTCATTAATATGTCAATGTAACTGTGTGTATTATGTACTTATTTCTTTTTTGTTTATTTTCAACAAAAAAAAAACATTGGCTTTTGTTAATTTCTAATAAATACTCGTAAAGGTGCGGTCACATTTGGCAAATATTTACGCAAAAAAGCGTAACCACTTGTTTTACAACGAATTCAAATATATTTTATTTAGTGGTTACGTCTTTTTCGGCAAATATTTGCCAAGTGTAACCGTACCTTAAGGTGCTATCAGACGGAAGGTATTTTACATATTTACTGTCAAATTTTCCATCTGTAAAAGTTGTACACATCGTGTGATACATATGAAACTTTGCATGTGTAAAATACATGTGGAAATACATATGTAATTTTTTCGATTAGAACACGCTCTATTTTCATGTGACAAACATAAACAAAACAGCTGGTTTGTTTTGAAAATAAAAATTGTTTGAAAAAATATATTGTAAAGAAAAATTAAAGAAAATGGATAATGAACGTGGAAAAGAAAGTATTTTTCGATTTTTAATAAATTAAGTTATGTTTATTATATTTATTGCTGTTAGATTGGCCAAAAGAAGCAATTTTTGAAATTTATAAACGTTAAAAAGGCAGCTTTTGTTTACATTTATAGGTTATGTCATACGGAAAAACAGGTAAGCAGGTGTGAAAGCAAAAATTATGAATCGTATGTAAAATGGAAATTTTGACATACATACGGAATTACATATGGGTAAGAAAAGTGAAAGTACATATGTAAAATACATCCCATCTGATAGCACCTTTAGTATTTTTTTTTCAATCGTGACGACAGAGCTTGGTGTGTAGTACGATTTTACGAGTATTGCTAATATTGTGAAATATAGTTATGTAGCATTTTATTAAAAACAGTATTTTCATGCGTTAGTGAAATTTATTCTTTTTTAATTTGTTGAACCCATTTATCACATATATTCTTAGCATGATATCGGTATATGTGGTTTCATCAAGTTTTTTTATTCGCACTGATAAAGAAATTGATTTGCATACTATGTATGTACAATTTTAAATATTTAAGAATTTGTATTACAAGTAAAATAAGGGTAAAACATGCTTATGGTTAAAAAAATTCCCAACTGCAATTGCACAATGGGAAAGAATCAAACATTTATGAAATTTTTAAGTACATAGCTGTTCCGATCACGGAATAAATACATAGAAGAAAAGGAAACAGAAAACAAGTACAAAAGGATTGTCGTGCATATAATACCCTACACCTAGTATATATATAAAAAGTTTTTCATGGGAGATATGACCTACTATGGACCGATCATCCAAAAATTTATTTCATTAATTTCCGTGAATGTAAATATAATGTAAATATACTTTATACTCGCTATAAATACTTTTAAAAGATGTATGGAGGTTAAAGTGAATTACGGAGAGGGTCTTATATCAGGGAGTTTCGGTTAATTATGGACCGACCATTATTAAATTAGGTGTCATCATTTCTGTATATATGAACTTATTTGTGTTGAATTTTATTTGATTACCAAGATTTTTAAGAAATTTATTGTCGTTAAACTGATTTTCGGAAGTGGGCCTTATATGGTAGCTATGACCAATTATGGACCGATATGAACAAAATTTTTTAGATCTGATTTGGCTTCATTTACCAGTCATTTCAGTATTACATATTCAGTATATACAAGGTTACAAACTCCACTGGCAGAACTGAAGCTAATGATTATCTCATCAATATATTAATTTCTAAAAACAAATGCTTTTTACCTTGCCAGACGACTGTATATATTTATGGCCCTGGGCACCATGTCAATTTTTTCGTGTTTACATTGGTATATAGTGTTGGTCGTAAATCTCTTGTCGGGATAAATGTAAGAGCAAAGATCTTCATACCTGCACACAATAAGCACAAAATTATTACTATGTAATAACAATTGCAAAATACATGGCAGGTAACCTTTTAACAAAAAACAATAACAATTAAAAACAGTGCCGAATTTTATATACCCATCACCAAATTAGATATTATGGGGCGAACTTTATAAAATATTGTACCGTATTTTTCTATTCTATTTTAAATATAAATTTAAATTAGTTCCAACATATATTATGTTCAGCTATATTATTTTTTCTTTTTAAAACTAGGAGGAGTTGCTATCAGTAATCACATCAGAACACAGCGGTTAAATAGTAACTCACTATGTAATTTGTTAAACAAAAGTCAAAAGTGGCGACCTCTAAATGTCGTTGATTTATTCCAATTTTTGGTATACACTTTCGTTGTACAACGATAAAGCAGCTAGTTTCATAGGAAATAAGAAATACTGAAACAAACTTCAATCAAAAATGCAAAGGTCAAAGGTTACTTTAAAATTCTTTAAATTTGTTTAAAAGCTAAAAATTTTACTTTAACATTTTTCTTTTCATTCCCAAAAATATATTTTAGTTGATTGTGTGTACAGAAATCACATTGCATTTTTCTGGTTTTTTTTTTTTTTTTGCTTCATTGTTAGAAGGATGTAATAAAAAACTATGTTTTTATTCTCAGAGGAAATGTATTAAAATGTCGCAAACATAGGTTGAAAACAACAAAACAGGTATAAATAAAATGTTTAAGCTTACGCAACTATGATTTACTTTCTATATCATATTATGCCGATTTAACTTGTTTAGAGTGTAGTTCATTTATGTATCATTCTAGCATTTTTGATATCCTGAAATGCACATCTTCCATCGTTTTTTCTAAATTTCCTAGTTCCGATAATACAATGTATTAGTAATGTACAGAAACATTTTTATATTTTCTTGTGTGACCTTATATATTGTAAATCTCAGTTGGTTTTGAAGATATGTAGTAACAAAATTATCTCTTCTAAACTAAAAACCTTAATGGAGACTGTTCAGCAATAGTTTAATTTGAAAAAGAAACCGTAATGTTTGTGTGACGTTAAACACAGTGGGTTTGATGACACCGAAAGTGGCGATTAATTCATGGGAGCCGTAATTTAATTTTTTTTTTCAAATCGTTAAATATACATAAAAAGGCATATTCTGAAAAAAAGATACATTGAAACAAAAAATTTTTTTTAAGATTTTATAGACATTTTTATTTTTCGGAAAATTATAGTTTGGTTCAGAATTTTCGCCGTAATTTTAAAATGGAAAGCGATTTTTTTTAAAATGAGAAGCAAACGAAAGTTTATAGTGTCCTCTTTCTAAAAAATAAAAAAATAAATAAATATTTTGCATAAATATGAACATAAGTTTAATTTAAAGTCTGAATTTGGGTTTTGAAGGATTTCGAGAATTTATAACTTTTTTAAAAAAGCAACGAAATAAATTTTTATATTTTTTTTTTGTTTATCAATAATTGTCATACACTTAAAAAGAAGCCATATTAAACAAAAAAAAATTAAAAATTTTTTTTTAGGTCTGTTTTATTGTAAATTTAAAATAGAAAGCTATAAATGATTAAATAAAATTTATAATTAAAATATAAATACAAATACATATATAAATATTTCTACACTCCTATTTGTCCTTACGACAAAATTTCATGAATTCTAAAATTTGTATAAAATGTTAATTAAAACAATATTTAAATTTTTTTATGCATTTTGTTTGTATTTAAGAAAAAAATTTTATATTATACACTAATTGTTTTAACAATCTGCATCATAATCTTCCTCATCTGTATCATTATGTTCATCCTCACCTTCATCATCATAATCTACACTATCATTACTCTCACTATCATGTATTTCTTGAGAAATAATCGGCGATAGCAAAAGCTGTAGTTCGGAATTTGATAATTGTTGCTTTTCTTTCCGCTCATTTTGTTTATTTATACTAGATATGAATGGGTCTGAACTGAGAAAAAAATCTATTTAGGATATCTTCATTCGACTTTTCTCGGCAGCATTTGCGAGCAAAGTCTTCCCTATAATTTTTAAAATCCTTATTTCTGGCTTCCTGAGCTTCTTCTGAAAGTTCTCCAATCGGTAAAAGGGCATATTTTATGATTTCGGGACCATGAGTCAGCTGACTATATAGATGCTTGAAAATTTATATAGTAATATAGATCCATCAAGTTTTAACCGATACCAAATAGTAATACAAAAACTTACTTTTAGAAATTCAATTAAGCGTCACTTTCGACCCTTTTCAACCCAACGTGCGTCATTTCCTATAAGACAGTTGCATATGTTTGTATTAAATGATTTTCTCGTTTTTTTTAAGTGCTTTCCCATATGGTCTCCTCACATGCTGCATATTTAAAAGAGTGAACATTACTGTATAAACATAAACACAATCTCTGTTTGATATAATATAAAAACATATATATAAAATAATGGAAGGTAAGAGCGATGATAATGAAGTATTTAAACAAAATTATTTTAGTTTTTTATAATTTTAATGTAAATGATTTTATAATATCTTTGATGAGTTATTACATCAAGTTACAAATGCTAACATAGTGACACCCTGTTGGGTCCATCGACAATAGTCAGTTATGACACCTTAAAATATAGGGGTTATATGAGGAAAACAGAACCAGTATCCCCTTATCTTTTGGACATCTATCTCCATCAAATTCATCAGATCGTCCCAAAACAAGATAACCAGGGCAAACGCTTCCTTCTTCATCATTCTAACTACTTTTATATAAAATGTTTAGATCAATAACAATTATATTTAAACCATACAAACCTTATCGTTCTGCAACACAAAGACTACTACACTGTTATCCAGTAGTGTCCAAGTATGGAATGTCACGTTATTACGTTAGCAGAATATCAAGCCTGTATATCTGATGAAACAATAACAAATTCCTGTTCCCTAGAGATCTGAACTCTCACTGGTATACCAGTGAAAGTATGAAATATATGTTAAGGCCTTCGACCCTTATCTTCATCTCATTTCGTCCGGTGTGATCAACAAGTAATCAATGTTGTCGGGAACTTCCTTCTGAATTTCAAGTATTTACTTATGTACATAATTATATTGAGCCCACTCTCGTTGTTCCCAGATAAGATAATAATGGATTAGTGATTTCTCTCAGTTAAAAAAGTTTCACGAATATGTAGAATTGTTTAGATTCATCATACGCAACGGGTAGAGAACGATTTCATCTATCAACTTCAGTTCTAGTTCTATAGTATGAATATATCCAGTGGAGAAAATTTTGTATGACGTGTTATTGAGAGGAAAACAATACATATTTAAGAAGGGTTATTCGAAGATTTTCTGGTAAAGACCTGAAACTAATATTCCACATAATGAAAGGAAAGCTTAATAGCAAGCCTTTACAAGACGCATATTATAGAAAATATTATTTATTTATTAATGAATTCAGCATACAAAAAGCAGGGTGTAGAATCCCACAATTTGCTTTAATTAGAAAATTACTTCAGGCGCACTTTACTACATAGAATGCCAAGGCCTGTAATGATAATCCCTATCAACCGTTTAAATGCTGGGTATATTCAACTACAAAGCTACATACTTATATATGTGTATGTATAAAATCTCATGCATACTCGTACACAATCACATATTGTATGGTTAATATTTGTACGGATACAAGTTCACAGCTGGTACAATGTTGTAACTCTTGATGGCTTGACAAAAAATTTTAGTCGCGCTTTTCGCTTCATTGTATTCAGTTGTTTTGTATCTTTTTGTTTTGCTTTTTAGAAAAAATTTAATCAGTTTTCTTTGTTCAACAACTGCATACATATACAAGTTGCATACAGGGCTGATGCTAAAACTGTTTTAAACTGGTGGGTGCAGTGCGATTTTCTGTTTTCTATCAACAATCTGATGTTTGATGTGATTTTAATATTTACATCAAACGACAGTGTTAACTTTCATTGTATTTATTACAAAAAGTGAAAGGTTTCGAAAAGGAAATATTATTTTGTTTTTCAACTTCGTGTAATACATAAGAAAAATGAAAAAATAGTTTCAATTTAAGAAATATGTATTTGATTTCAAAATTTAAACAAATGCCAATGGACTTGAAAAACTTAAAATTAGAAAAATTACTGGTTTGAATTATCTTATTTAATAACTAAAATAACTTAATGTATTTATACAACGTTGTCGTTTTACTAAATATCCAAAGAACCTTTTGTAAAATACTTGACAGCATTGGACCCTACACTACTATAGTGTATATGAGAACCACTTTCTGAGTAGATTTTTTATCGTTTCTCGAAAAGTTGGAAAAAATGTGTCTGCAACTCATGTCGAAAACTATCAAGAGGAATTTCGTCGTTCCGTTAGAAATGGCTGATCTATTGTTTTCTTGCAACGGAATCTCCTTTTCAACGTGAGAACCTAATCTTGAAAAGCAATTGGAGAGAAAACATCGAAAACCAAATATTCAATCAGAACATTCGAAGGACACCAGGCTAGATATGATGGCATATTATTATTATTATCATCACTCTTAGATAATCTTAGATAATATACGATTGTTATTTTATTTGTTTATTAAAAAATATTTTATGTCTTAATGTAAAACTTAAAATTTGTTTCAGTTAAATACTTTCTTTTGAAATCTATAAAAGTAGAGTGCTCAATGTATCTTCTACGATACGGCTACTTTCTTCTATATTAAATTCAGAGTTTAAAATTGCTATTATACAGTAAAGTATGGATAAATGCACATCCGTTTTCGCCCGACTTTTTGTGTTGTCTGATCCATTCTTTGCATTTATGCTAACATCGGATAAGTGCACAAATATTGCAATTATACAATTATTGGGTAAAAGCAAAATTTTTGCATTTACATATAGTTACAGATAAATAAACCAAACTAGCTATGTACATATGTATATGCTTAGAGTATATATACAATTTTTTTTAATTAACAAACATAAACTGCGAAGCACACTATCTGGCACTAATAAAAACTAAATGATACAGTCTTAAGGAAAATGTATCACAAAAACCTTTATGATCTCTATGCAAGTTAAATAGAAATTTATTAGGTCATCTCTAAATTAATTCATTAATTCATAAATCATAGTGATCGAATTTCTGAAATAATTTTGGAATTTGAGATGCGTGTGCAACTCGATATTTGTCCAAATTCTTCTAGAGAATTTCATCCTAAAAGTTAATTTTTCCAAAAATACATTTTTTTCAAATTCGATTTATTCAAATTCCAAAATTATTTTAGAAATTCGACTAATGTAGTCTCATTTAGGACCCTTTGGACTACCCTTTCAATATAGTGGGATACGTGTGCAACTTGATATTTGTCCAAATTCTTCTAAAGAATTTCATCCTAAAAGCTACATTTTTCAAAATGCTAGTAAATTTGACTGTTAAGTGCTTAACAGTCAGTGGTCTGTTGACTAGCAAATATGGTTTTTGTCTGTGCTACTCAAATTCGAATTTATCTTCACACACATTAAAAAGTATGCGTGTGTTCTAATAGTAAATATATTGCAAATGAGAAATTTTCATATTGTGTGCTGGTTGCTACTAGAAATATTTTGTATGGCAAAATATTTTTAGAATTACTACTAGAAATATTTCTACCGTGAAGCTAGTACATATATTTCGTTGGTTAATAGTTTGTATAATTTTAGTATTTCTACATAGTAAATATATAAATATATAAATATGGAAGTGGTACTATTCATTGCGCAGTCAATAGTCAGTTGGAAAAAATGTTTTACTAAATATTAAACCCTGATTAAATTACATTAAAATTTTTTTCGAGAATAGAGATACACTGTTATTTTGTAATCATAGTATTACATATCAAATATTTTTTTACACAAAATCAGCGTCCATTTTTAAAGAAATTAACAAAATACAAATAATGTTTAAACAATTTTTAACACCTTGTCTAATGTATTTACTTATGTATGTTGTCGTATGTGTATACACAAACGGATGATAGTCTGCTTTTGTATATTAATAGAGGTGGTAACTGACATGATTAACATTGAATGCAAATATCAGAAATGTAAATTGATAGTGTTTGTACTCCTATCACAACTGCGTGTTGTAGAAACTTACACACATACGCATTTATTCAGTTAAGGTAAATATAGCCGAACGTCCACGTCCCCGTACTATACCGTAATGTACTGTAAGCACGTTTGTGCGCTTATAGTACATTTAAAAACGTGCCGTAAATCAAACAAAAAAATCCACTTTATTTGCACTATTGGTATACATACAATAAAGGTGGATTCACCCATTGTTTTTAACAAAAAAATTTTCCAAAGAAACATTTTTTTACTGAGAATTTTTTCTGAAAAATCAATGCTGCCATATGTAAACAAAATCTATTACTTTTACAAGTGCGGCCATTAACTTATTTTGCTTTGGGTTTTAAATGTCAAAATACAAATATTAAATTATATATTTTAATGTATTGTGTATTCAAAATCACAGATATAAATTCAAAATTAATGGAAAAAGAAAGTTGCTTTTGCTGATGGCTATGGAAATACATAAGGCATTATTATTTGTATGAAAAAAATGCAACCTATTGACAACTCAATTAATTTTTGTCCAGAAAAAATATAAAATTAAACCAATTCTAAGATAAAAGTTTTTATTCAGGCTAATAGTTCAAATAATCAAGAATACTATTGTAAAGTACTAAAACAATTGGCAAATTGGAATGCATTTTCTACCCGGCAAAGGACGTCTTCAGCAATCTTCATTGTCCACTATCACTCTGTAAATATCATCTATTTAACTCACCGTTTTTGAGAAATAGAGTACAAGGACCAATTCAAGTTCGGAAAAAATATTTTCTCTCTCTCAAAAAGAGAGACGTCAAACTTCATATAAATTCTAATTTAAGATGCTAATTCTACCTTTAAGATGTTCCTTTTTTCTATGAACATTTGTTTTTTTTTTTTAATTGTAAAATGTGTGGCGCTGATTAATGTGGCAAACTATACATTATCCAAAAGCTGACGATTTTAGTCATGTGCTTATTTATGAGAGGATTCCAATGAAATTGAAGAAAAGTATTTCATTAGATTTAGAAATGATAATTTATGCCCTTGCCTATCCATAATATAATATTGGAATGATAATTTTTAAAACATTTCAACATGAATAGACTGACGCCTGAACAACGCATTTCAACGCTTCAAAATTGTGCAAATTTATTTTGAAAAGCATGGTTCTGTGTTTTTTTTAGATGTATAGAACTTTGAAATGGAATAAAACAAAGATGATTTGTTTAAATTGGCGTAGTTTAATCTGGAGTTCCAATTTTCGATGACTTTTTCCAACAATAACGCGGCACATGTTGTCCTCCAAGTGGTCAATCGTTTCGGGCTTATCGGCTTAGACTAGCGAATTCAACATAAATCACTTGACGGCTGACAAAATGACTGCCAGTTAAAAAAGTGTTGCCAGTCTAAAGTTCTATACATCTAAAAAAGTGCTATATTTTCATATTAGATATGGATGGTTCGGTGTAGAGACGTAACAAAAATTATAATCGTATTGACAATAAAACGAATAAAAAGCGGCAAAAATATTTTTTAATGAATACTAAACAAATTTATGTAGTTATGTATCAGAGAACGGTTTGATTGCAGAATTTTATGCTTTCGAATGCAATCACAAAATGTGAGCATGTCTTCTGTTAATGGCACCTAATATTTTTAAAAGCAACGAATATACAACGAATGCTACGAATGTTTGTGATGCTTATTGAATGAAAAGTTCAAATTAAAATTTTACTTTTTGAGTTTTTGTAATGGTATGAAAAACATCGTTATTTACTTTTTCCAAAATTTCAGCGTGCTGCATTATTTGTAGTACTAAAAACATATTAGTAGGCCAAAACTATACACAAATACATTAAGTTCTCCAATAAGTCAACGAATGCTGAACGAATGGTGCGAATGTTTTTAGTTTTTTAATGTATCATCATTTCATTTCGTTGCTGGATATACAAAGGCATTATAAAAATGTATGCATTACATGGCAACATCAATAGTTAATGTTGTCGAGTGACTGCATGGCAAAAGCAACGAATGGTGTGAATCAGAGATGTACACGAGTTGATTCACTTTTTTCCTATATGTATGAACTCACTGTTTTTGTTTTGTTTTCAATCATCAACATGTGCTAATAACATTGCTTGCAGTGTTTGCGCTCTCCTAATTGCTTGTCATTTCCTCAATCACTTTTTAAACGCCGTTAGCAATAACGAATCAACAACTAAAACTGTGTTTTGATTTGTAAGCAAAACAATCAAATGATTCATAAAAGCTCAGATTGCATAGTGCAAAATCAGTGCGTTAATTTTTTTAAATAAGTTTTCAAGATGAACTCCGAAATAATAAAAATATTGAAAACGGTGCTTTTCGTATTGTAAAAAATAAACAAAGCAGAAATAAAATTTGGGATATTACAATAATTTATAAAAACAACAAATACATACATATATTTATCTTTAAATAATAAAATATTGAACATGAAGTATTACATTATTTCTTTTGCTAACCTCTGAAAAATGGCTGAAATTTGTACTTATTTTTTCTATCATTATCATTATTACTATTCCTATAATAATACATACATATGTTTCAGCACTATCAAATAAAATTAAAAAGAATATGCGATAAATATAGTAAAGTGTATATTTACTCAAAAAGCTCTGCGTATATTCATAACACTCATACTGATTCAATGCTTTTGTGAATGGTAAGAGCTTACAGAATAAGCAAGCAATTATATGCATTTTATAACAAACCACTTGCTGTGGTGAATCATGCAATGACAGCTTTCGTTTAGTTATGTATAGTGCTAACTCAGTCTTCACTTTTACAAAATAATAAATATGTCATGAATGGTATTCATGCACATCTCTGGTGTGAATATGCAATGAAAGTGAATGCTTTCATTCTGTACTCTGTTATGTATGTACTTTGAACTAAAAAATAGAACAAAAAAATTATAAATAAAACTAATTAAATTTAAAAAAATAACATCAAAACTTTAGTAATTTCACGTTTTGCTTTTAACGTTTGATCTAAATAATTGTTTTATATATTTATATACATACATACATACATACATATGTATGTATATAATGTCTGCATATTTATTAAAAATAATTTTTAATAATAAGATAAAATCATATTTTAAAATGCATAATTAAAATCTTCCAATTTAATATAAATGTTGTGCGTTGCAGTTTCATGTCATAATTCAGAAAGCTATATGCAGAAAGATGCCATTTTACATGAAAGTGCTTTGGAGTTAATAAACATTATTACATATAAAACCCTACCCTCACGTCTCTTAATACAAAATATAAATAAAACCCCGTAATGTACACACATACATACGAGTACATACGAGTATAATGACAATTTTTTCTGCAATATTCAAAAACAAAATGATGTGCATAAAACATTATTTTCCGTTCCATATTTATTCTCTTAAATATCAAAATGAACAAGTTTTAGTGCATTTGCTTCACTCGATGTTAATTGGATTTCATCGTTATTAGCTTCGTCATAGTCATCGCAGTCATTAATACCAATATCGCGACTAACAGCCTGTTTATAGAACGCGACTCGCCCAACTCGCGACTAGACGACCGGTGGACGAGTGAGAAATAAAAAGCGTTTATAGAACGCGAGACGATTTTGTCGTGCCACTTACGTTAATTCGCGCATATGTCAAAGTTGTTTGAAACCCTACTATTGCCAACGTGTTAAAAAATATTTTTTGTTTATATTCCTTCATACAAAATTTAATATTAAATATTAAAATGGCAACTCTACTTTTATGAAAACTATCAAATAAACATAAACAAACAAAAAAGTACATAAAACAAAATTTAACGAATTTTTTAAATTTTTTGATAAAAACAGAATTATAAAACGTTTTCTATTAGAAAACAAGGAGTCTTCTGTAACTTTTTAAACAAATAAGTGTAAATTGATTGAAGTATGAATATATTCATGAATGTATGTATGAATGTATTAAAATTTTGTCTTTATTTTTAGATATATTTTTTTTAAATAAACAAGAATTTATTTTAATTGCCCCAGCTCCCAAGTACATTCCATAGTAGATTTGCTGCTACCAAACTGAGGAGCTCCTGTGGCCAAATGTGGAAACTCCTCCATGCAATCCACCAATTGCCTGAACTGCATTGCTGTAGTTATTTTAATGCTGAAAATTTAAAAAGTCGAAATAAACTAAAGAAAACATTTGTGATATCAACGTGTACTTACTTTTTTTGTTGAAATATCCATTTTGTGTTTGCCTTTTTCAATGAAATTGTAATTAAATTTTACGCGCGAGCACAATTCTATATTCGTCCAATTTTGACACTTCGGCGACTCTAACCGTCTTGTATATACCAAATAAATTGACAGCAGTTACGTTTTTTAGCAAACTTGTCAACAGTCGTGTTCTATGACCCAAAATAACAAAACTGCTAACATTTCAGCGGTTTTTATCAGCGAGTCGCGTTCTATAAACAGGCTGTAAATGTACACAAACCTGAACTAAACTAAAACACACAAACTATTTGTACGTCATACAATTTTAACCAAGATGCAAATCGACAACACAATTCTATGACCATCTTATGTTTTCTGTAATGTTTTGTACTACATGTTTATTTATTTGTATTAATCTTACGCTCAATATGTTAATTAATGCAATAAATTTCGATAATTAATTTTTTTCCTTTTTTTCAAAGAAGCCATAGATAGACCTACTATATACATAACACCATAATTAAACACAAATTTGTAGTAAGATAAAAATAAATATGGACATTATATGAGAACACACACATCCTGTACATGCGTTCTAACATCCATACAAATTCATGTAAGCATTAACATCATTCGACATTTGGTTTTATTTCCCAGGATACTTTCCCGAAAGATATAATAAGCTTACTCTAAATAAAATATAAAAAACAAAAAGTCATCCTTTGTCACAAAAAGCGTTTCTGTTAAGTAGAGGCCTGCAATTACCGTGTTAACAAGATTTTAACGTACCTTTTCACAATTAGACACGATAGAGCTTGGAAAAAACACTTCGAGAAATAAAAGTTTTCGCAGACACTGTTTGTTTTACCAAAATATTTGTTATTGGAAGTGGTCAGTAAATCAAAGCTTTATACCAAAGTTTCAGACAATCTCGATGTTTTAACAAAATGTTTTGCTATTTTTCTCTAATATATTGCATATAATATCATGAAATTTTGTATATAACATTTTTATTATAAAATTACGATAAGTCCTGTAAAAAATGATACGAATCAAATAGTTTGAATAAGTTTATATTTGACTATAGTCCCCATATAAAGTCCACTTCCGTAAATCACCGTGATATGCATATACTCGTATCAGTTATAAAATTATTTATCAGCATACAATTATTCTGTATATAAAAGTAAAGGCACTTAATTTTATGAGGTTCGGTCCATAACTGGTGATAGTTCCCATATAACGACTACTTCCGAAAATCATTTAAATACGTATAAGTGCCATACAAACATCATTATAAAATACAATGTGTTGCATTACTATAATTACACTTGATGTTTGTTATTCGTTGCAAATTTACAAACAGTTTGTTACCACTTCATTATTTTAAGAAAGAAATGTATAACTGTTATTTAATCTTATTATACTGGAGCCCCGATTTGCTTCGTTAATATGGACTGCGGAAATGTGCCGCAAACCGAAACGACGTAAATCGAATCACTTTTTTCTATATAAATGGGTCCAAAAGTTAAAAATTTAGCCAGCAAAATCATATTTTTATTTAAATGCGTCTTATGGTACGTTTGATTATAATTATTTCAGCAGTTCTTTGTTATTATTATAAAGAAATAATTGAAAATATATGTATTCTTAAACAAAGAATAACAAATATTTAAGGAGAAAAAAATCTATTAACATACATAATACATAATAAGAAATTGCCGACCAGACTACATACTAACAAATCTACTAGCAAAAGTACTTATTTTTTTCGAGATATTGCAAAAGTAATCCGTTATAATTTTGCCACTTTTAACCAAAAAATTAATAACTTATTTTTATACTCAAAAGTTTTATAAAAAAGTGTAGTTGTAGATTTATTAGAACAAATGTTTATAACATAATTAAACAAACTTCATAAATATTAGGGAAACTTATTGCAAATAATATTAATAAAGATTTATAATCATATATTAAGTGCTGTTTCACACATTTCAGTTTTAACTGCTCAGATTTTGTTCAATTGTGTTTAGAGAATTTAGAAAATTGACTATTAACTTCAGGTATGTATCCCTTTAAATCTCTTTTCCCTTCTCACCCAAAAATACTTGCCTTGAAGAGTTGAAACGTGTGAAAGCAGACTAACTCCTCTAAATCTAAGATTAAGAATGTAAGTATGTAAAGTTTTTTTTTGGGATATATCCAAATACATAAATTTAAACTTTTTAAATAAGAAATCACAAAAAATATAATGTTAAACACAACTTGTGTAATATTTTTATAATATCTTACAGTATTTTATAAATAAATATCTGAATTTAGCAGATTTATTTTATTAAGTTTTAAATAAAATTTTGAGTAAAGAATCCAATTATATAAATATACTTATTTTCAAAGAACTCCGAATTTTTGTTTTATTTAAATTTATTTGTCTGAATATTCTTTCGACGTTTCCTCTAAAAATTTTAGTTTAAGGAATTCAGCATTTAAAATTGCTTTTTATGTTTACCAATAAAATAAGTAATTTCTATTATTCTGACTCATAATACTATATGGAATTAATATTCTTAAACTCAACAATTGGCTTTAATTAAGAAAACATCACTTACATTTACTTTTGTTCTCGAAAAATGTCATGTTATTAAATGAGAAAAATAGTTGTCTCCAAAAGGGGAGAATTTGGTAACAAAAACATTAATAAAACAAACAAATGTTGGAAAATTTTAATAATTTAGAAAATCGTCACTTTCAATGAAAAAATCGTCAAATCGTCACTTTGCTATTTTTGAAACAAAAAATCGTCAAAATGACGATAAATCATCAAATCTGGCAGCTATGGCGTCAAGTTATAAGTTATAAAATATCAGAAAAGTATTTAAACATGTGTAAATAAAAAAATAATTCTTTAATTAGATATATTTTTAACATAATTTTTTAAATATTTTTACTTTGATCCAAAATTTAATGCCATCCGTTTTTCATCAGAGATGACGGAGAACAAGTTTAGTCTTTGATAGCATCCAAAAAATGCAAAATAAGAACCACGCTAATGTACATATTTGTTTTGTAAAGTGAAATATATCTATACATTTATTAATTCATGCATTGTAACGAACCGTTTCAGTCGGATCTTCTCTTTCAGAAGAGGGTGCTACTAAATAGTCCGGCCGTGCTCAGGGATAATGGGGGGGGATCTTTCTTGTGATTAAATAAGCCAGTTCGTTAACTTAAAAATAAAAAGATTAGTAGCATCAATCCCTAGAAACGACTACCAAAAGTAAATTGAGAAAAGAAAAATAAAAAAAATTAAGTGAGTAGAAATATAAATGAACTATATTGGAATAGATACTTGGTGTAATTTGACCTATTCCTGTCTATACCCTCCCTTGACCTTTTCTATTCAAGATTAAATTTTCGAATAGCCCAAAATGCTTTCCTAAACACAGTTGTCTACATGTTTCACGAAATAATTAAAAGAAGCCTAGAATTCAATTTTAAATGTATATTCAGTAAAAAATTAATAAGTTATGTCCTAGTATATTTAATAATTCTTTCATTTTAAAAGAAACAAACAAATCAAATGTAAACAAAATTTAAGTAAAATTTGCAAATTAGATTAAGTTAATAATTTAAGGATAATTTAAAATTAAAAGTATATATTTTGAATGTTAATTAACAATAACAATATATTGTAAAATTAATCATTATTTAAAACAAATATTTAAATTTAGAGATATTTTTTTTATAGGGAAATGAATGAAGGAATGAAATGTTGTATATTTGTATATTTAATATATTATTATGGTTTAGTTTTTATATATTTTTGAAATCAAATTTAACATTCTATATAGTTTCTATTTTTTAAAAAAAAACTTGTTCTCCAAACTCACCATTTAAAGTTCCCACGCTGATATATGAATTTTCCGATATATTAATTTTGATTTCAAAGTGCATGCTATTTAGAATAGTGTTAATGTAGTTTAAAATTATGAATGTGTTTATGTTGTATGCATGTTAGTGTAAGTATATAAGTGTCCCTTTTACAAACAATTACATATATATGTTTTTATTATTATTCACAATATATGATATAGTTATATAAGTGTCAAAAGTGATGTTAAAGAAATTAAAATTATTTTATATTTAGTTATTTATTAATGTCCAATGTAGCCTATCTTTTAGGTTTGTTTATTTCTTATTCTTGTTGTGCTAGCCAAATTATATATAAATGCCAATATTAGGACTTCAGGGATTCTTCAATGCTTAGATCTTTGTTTAGCGAGCTGACTTACATATGTTAATTATGCTGAGGATCTTAAATATTCTGTTTAGAGAAAACCTTCTTTCCTTATTCTGTCCCTCAAAGTTTATATACTGCAACAGAATTTTATAACACATCCACGTTAGCCCATGAACTTTTTAGGACTGGAAAATTTGTGGGAGTTAGGATGCAGGATCAAAATGAGTCCTTATACTTAGGTTTTGCAGTTAGGATTCGGGTTGTAGAAAGTATTCAACTCGTTCAAAAAAATATATTTATATTGAAAATCCGTGTCCAATAAGTTTTTATTTATTGTAGGTTTAACAATTTCCGCGTTTATTATATTTTATTTTATTAAAAAGAAAATTACAAACTTTTCGAAAAATCGTTCTTCAATATTCTAAATTCTATTTGTCATTCCTAAAATTTTTTTCTGACAATAAAATCCATTCCTCCCTTATTTTTTTTATAAAAAAAAATGTTTCCTATAATTTATTTCACCTTTCACAAAGTATATTCAAGTTTGAAGTATATATTAGGCACGACCTCACACCATACACATGGACATTGATAGTTGCTTTATTCTATTGACATTGTAATATTAAATCTAATAATAATATTTAAGGAGAAAACAAAAGACTACATTGTTTTGATAGAGTGTTCACATTATAAGGTATTTTCAGCACATCCTCTTCAATGTTTGTCGGCTTTGATTTGCTGCAATAGAAAAGTAATTTGCCTTTCATTTCCTATTATAATTGACGACAAACAGTCGTACTTATGAATTTACGTTTATTAGGGTAATCGGTTAATTCAACACTAAATTGTTCGATATTGCAACTTAATCATTTAATAATCTGATAACTTTAACTAGGTTATTCGAAATATTTATAAATGTGCAACGTTTTTATATCGTTGTTTAAAAATCATCAGTATCCACTGGTTCTAACAATTAACTGAACAAAATTAATAGAATAACCGAACGATGCTAAACATATCGAATACCCTAGTGTGTAAATGTATGTAAGTACCAGTATTTATCTACTTATCTAAGACTCACAGGTATATTTATTTAAGTCGGTGTTGCCACCAGTAAGATTACAAATTGAACCTGACTAATACGTACTTAAATTACACATAATACAAAATGTAAATATTTTATAAATTTTGAGTTTTACTTGATCAGTAGCCAGTATTGTATATTTTTTCCGTTACTCAATAGCAATAATGAACAGAATTGAGTGCTTTAAGCCGAAAAAAAACCATTGCAAATGATTTACACACAGCGTTGCCATATATTTGTTTAAGAAAACTTTTTTAAGTAATAAAATTTCAAAACCCAATTTTATTGAAACAACTTTTATTTTTACATATTTACTTGAGTACTCCTAACTGTCCAAGTCCATATACATATATGTACTCGTATGTACAAAATAAAGAGTTTATTTGTGTTGTAAATTGTTAACATTTTATAAATATTTACATATATGACATTTATTGTACTTAAGACGGAGTAATACTAAATTAAACATTGTTGCATTAAAAATGGATTAAAAAGGTATAATATCGTTAAATTACTAACGCAGTGCAGCATAGTAGATAAGCATTGTTTTGTTAATGGTGAAAATAATTTGTTTTATAAACTAAATTAAACTTATAAATAAATTATAAATTTCCAAAAACTTTTTGTTTTTAGAATAAAACTTGAAAACTTTTTTATATCTCAAAAAACTTGCAAAAGAAGGGAAAACTTGACAAATGGCAACGCTGGTTACACATGCAATAAAATGTAAGGCGACAACACTGATGCTAATAAAGTTAATGCATGTGTGTAGTACATATTGTCTTTTAAAATCTACTTGAAGATAAGATTTGAAGAAACACTGGCACTTTAATCATTGAGTGAGAAGGAAAAGAGCATCCAACAAACAGTCATGCCTGAAAGTGTTATACATTCTGGAGAGACTTGTTGTACCAATAAAAGTAATAATTGTAAGAGCATATGGAAAACACAAACCATGAGGGGACTTCTATAAGTTTTATCATAAAAATAGCTTCCATACATATGTTTGCACAAGAATACTAGTGGAGGTCTTAACATATAAAATCATAATTTAATATTATAAAAACATAATCAACTAATTTGCACATTTAATTAAAAGTTAGGAGTCGGGACCCATTTATTTATTGCTGATTATTAAAGCAAAAATTATGAGGAATCCGAAAAAAAAATTAGCCGGAACATTTAGGAGCTTCTGTGGAAAATCGGAAAATTTAATTTTCATGGGAAAATTTAAAAGTAAATTTCTAAGAAAAATTAGGAAAATTTTATTTTTCAATTAAAGCCTGATTCAATACCTTTCCAACGAGCTATCACTCGTTGCGATCGCTTTAGTAGTTTTTTTTTAAACAACTTTCAATGAGGTCCCTTATGAAGAATTCTTCAATTTTGTCACATGACAGTGGTGTACACTGTACACCACCACTAAACCAGTCACTATAAAAAAAAAAAATGTAGGTACATTATTTTTTGCTGGGCAATCGATTGAGACTATTTATTTTAAAATCGGAGAGGGGTCGTCCAAAAGGTGATCGCTTTCATATGGAATTGCTCTATATAAAGGTAAAGAAAAGCGTTTCTTAATTTTTTTTAATTTATTTTTTACTTGACAATACACGAATACATGGGCGTAGGCCAGGATAAAATCTAGGGCGGGCAAAATTTTTTTTTTGGTAAAATGCTTTTTTGACTGCCTCAATGCAAATGGATAAAACTTTGCACCAGGATAAAATCCGTTACAAAATTTTAATTTCCGAAGTGAAGCTATATAAAAGCATTCAAAAACAACGATTTTAGCTGTTGTTAACAGGTTCCGATCGCAAAGAAAAATTTTTTTTCTTAAATATCTGAAGGTATCTTTAATATTTGCGTTAGACTTTGGGACATTTTTTTGGACATATATGTCCATATATGCGGTCGACCCGGTTTAATAAACATCCTTCCATTCCGATTTATACGCTTAATCATATTTCCTTCCTACTTTACTAAGGAAAACAATAGACCTGGAATAGAATTTATCAAATTAAGAACAATTATTATTTTTATTTAAACTGTTAATTTTAAATCTTTGATATTTCTTTTATTTGGGCTCGAGTTCATTAAATTATTTTTACTGAAGGAAGGAATTGTTACATGAAAATTATTATTAAAATTTATTGATAATTTTTCTTGGCTTAGGGTTCGAACCTGGGTTGTTTGTTGAATTTACATATGTTTCGAGAAACACCACTTTCTCTCATCAGAATTCTTTGCGTTCTAACCCTCTGCTCCACTGCGGTGAAGTACTGAAAAAACGGTCTTGATATTTTGGTAAAAAAAATTAATTTGATATATGTATGTATATACCTTACGGAAAGGAACTTCATTATGTATTTTTACTTTCTCGGCCGCTTACAGGAGAAAACTATTTATTGCAAGTTACTTATTGATGACAGTAGAGTACCAAATTATATTGATTCACAGGAGCATCATAAGGTATTCTGGTTAAGTTTTTTATCAATTGACAAAGGTATAAAAAGGTGCCAAGTCAAATTCAATGTAATATAAATAACAAACATTAATATTGAATTGCTACTCTAGGACAAAGGTCATAAAAGTTATAATGTTCATTTATATTTTCTGCGTTTTTAAGTACCACAACATAATTTATCTCCATTTGCTTATTATGTCAGCAGTTTAAATAAAACGTCATCTTAATTTGTAGTCATCCTTGTGATCATGATTTATGGTTGTTGTAAACCAAACAAGCTACCTTAAAAAACTTGCAATACATGAATATTGCAAAACTTTATTTGGTTGATTTTTCGTAAATCATCATCAATACTACATATCTGGAGAAATACATTTTCAATTTGTCGAAATACCCTTTTCTCTTTAACATGAACATGTTTATTGTTTCAATATTGTTTCTGAGTAACTATAAACTTTTTTATTTAGTTTAAAACAAAAAATAAAAGAAAGAAACTTTTTATATAAAAATGAGCATTTCTTGAATGTGAGTTTAAATAGGAAATCAAAATCGTGCAAAACTTTTAGATGAGTACAAGATACGAAGTTTTGTATTACACCACATACATATGTATTATATATACTAACGAAATATCATACATTCGAATATAAAGTTTAACATTGTATACGTTACAGATTATCTGCGAGTGTTCAAGTTGTTGCATTGATAGATGTAAAGTGATTTTGTATGAAAAAATGACATCTGCAGTTTAACCCTAGAACACACACGCGGGTACAAACGCATCCACTTGCAACTTTTTTGGCTATCCCATGCCCGTGACCTTCTTTGTCTATATCTCTTGAACCGGGTAAAATATTTGCACGAAACAAAAACTAAAACATTTGTAAAACATTTAAAAAAATAATGAAATTAGGCCATTTAAAAAGTTGTGTGTTCTCGTAGAAAAAGTTACCGTACGATGCCTACATAAGAAGAAAGTATGTATAGTCAAGCCCAACACCCAAAATTAGTATAAAACAGTTTTTCAGAAATGGGCGCTATATTGGAGACATGATCTATTACGGACCGATCATCCAAAACCCTAAAGTTAATTACGGAGACGGTCTTATATGGGAGTTTCAACTAATTATGACCGAACATTATAAAATTAAGTGCCATCATTTCTGTATATGTATATGAAACTTATTTGGGTTGAATTTTATTTGGATACCGACTTTTTTAATAGAGTTCTGCTCTTTAAAGTGATTTTCGGAAGTTGGCCTTATATGGGAGCTATGATCAATTATGGACCGATCTGCACAAAATTTGGCTTTATTTACCACTTATTTGCGTTGAAGTTTGTTTGGATACTTGCATAATTCAAACATTTATGTTCGTTAAAATTTCGGGGTACATTTGTATAGGGGACAGGTGAAATAATGGACCGATTTTCACTATTTTTAATCTCGTCCGACCTTGGGCCGAGAAATATCACACAACAAATTTTATCGAAATATCTTTAAAATAACGACCTGTACTCTACGCAACAGCTTTACATGGACAGCCAGACGGACGGACATCGTTAAATCGACTCCGAAAGTGGTTTACCCTCCCCACTATGGTGTTGTAGGGTATAATTAGATTCTCAAGTAACACATTAGGGTTTGCAATCTGATTAAGCCACAATTATATGAGAGAGAAATTCGCTCCGTTCCATTTCGTCAGATAAATATGATGAATTTCACGTAAAGTGACCCAATTTTAAAAATCGATGTCTTCCAATTTGCATGAAATTTTCACCAAGGTTAGTACTATTGGATAGTAGGCCAGCCACAAATTTTCAGCTCTATCAGTCCAGAAGTGCCGAAGTTAGAGGGGATCAAAGTTGGACATTTTGGTAAATTTTGGTCACACAGGGTTTTTTTTAAATGAGTGTAACTTTTCACCTATTTGTCCTAGCAAAAATTGTCCAAGGACTTTAGATAGCTATTTCTTCAATCATTTCAAAAATATTTTTTTTTGAATTTTTTTAAATTTTTTTTTAAAAATTATTTTTTTTTATTTTTTTTTTATTTGGGCCCTTTTTCAAAAGAAAGCTTATACAATTTACTTTAAGGTCTTTATAATCGCTTAATGAGATGCGAGTGGGATATCTATCAAAAAAATTATTTTTTAACTCAAGAATAGGATTTCCCAATATTTGGCACATGTATCACGTGAAGTTCATCATATATGAAGTTTTAACTGCGAACCTCGTTCGCAAAAGATCTTAAATGTGCCATTTGTAAAGTTTTTTTTAACTTCAAACAAAAAATATTTTTTAGAGACATCTAGATCTTAAATGTATCTGAGGAGTGAAATATAATGAAGAAATATAATTTCAAAGAAGGTGTATTCACGAACATGAAATGCATGACACAATTTCATATTTTCGAAAAATAATTTTAAAAATATTCTTCATGTTTCAATTTTCATAAATTTTGTTTTTTGAAAAACGATTATATTTCAGTTTGTGATTGAGTGGCATTTAAAAGTTGAATCGATCTATTTCTTTCAGGTTACTAAAGTGCATTCATTCACCCATTCATACATTCATGTTTGTTATCCGCCTGATAGTTTGTTGTTTGCTGTCAGTTATTTTCTTTTTATTGGCGGTGTGTAGTTTTAGGCAAGTTACGAACAAAGTTGTTAAACATTTATTTTATTTATCAATAGATGTTTATTCCCATAAACTTGTTATGCACTGTACAACGGAGGGGAGGCGGAGGAGGACTTGTTCGAAACAGATTTATTCTTCAAGTGATGGTTAACGTAAACTATAACTGACATGTTTGTTCCTTTTACGAAAAACTTTTAAAAATAAACTTTATTTAATTTATATACGATATGTATACACGTACACATACACATTCTGTAATATGTATATAAAGATTTTTCGAAAACACACGTAATCAATATTTTTCTTCAAACATCCTCCTACATTCAATTGTAATGAATATACGTATGTATGTAGCACTTGTATTCGTTAAGTAAAAAAATATCTTTAGGTCGGTATGAGAGTCCGTTTTTACGTATCTGGAAAACTATCTAACGACTAATATACGAAACCGAATTAACCGAAATAAAATCCATAAAATTAATGAATTAATATGAGCTATGAACCATTATATCATTGCGGAAAAATTACTTAATATGGATTTTATCATCATAAATCTTTAAGTCATGTATACTTTGAGTGTTTGTTCTGTCAAAATATTGTAATGAAAGAATAGAAAATAATTAAGTTATTCGAAGGATCGTAAGCACATGTTTCATTTGACCTTATAAAATTTCTAGTATTTATTTAAATTCTTAATCATTTCTTTATACATAATTTAATTTCGTGCATAAATTATTTTATTATACTTTTATTTAGCAGCTCATGTTCATGAACCAAAAAACGAAATGTTAATTTGTTTCTACTTACATATGTATAAGGGAACATTAGACTGCTCCAACAAAATGAGTGAGGTAATTTGAGCCGCAACTTTCCCTATTGTTATTTCTTGAATTGTTCTGCATAAGCTTAGAAATTTAGAGATACGTTTAAAGAAGTCAAAACGTCCTATGCCATCAGAGTTATTACATTTTGTTGACCATCATTGCCAAATTGTTCATTAGATGACACCAAAAGTCGACATTTGTAAATTTATCCAGATTTTTAATTAAAACAAGTAAGAAATAATAGTCGGTCAAGCCCAACCATATAATGGGCGCTACTAGGGAGCTATGACCTATTATCGACCGATCATCCAAAAATTTTGTGACATGACTTCTTAGTTAATAAATATTGTTTGTGTTCAGTTTTATCTCGATTTATGCGTGTTAAAGTGATTTTAATAAGTCGGTCTTATATGTGAGCTTTGACTAATTATGGACCGACCGGTTTATACATATGTCTGAAACTTATTTGTGTTGAATTTTTTTGGATACCAAAATTTTAAAAAAAGTTATACTAGTTCAAGTGATTTTCGGAAGTGGATCTTGTATGGCAGTTATGATCAATTATCGACCGATCTGCACAAAATTTCTAGGTGTGATTAAATTACATATACCTATTTGTGGTGAATTTTTTTTGTTTGGATAGGTTTTTAAGACGTTTTCGGCAGAAACTACATACTTTCTTGGAGCATTCTAATGTTCTTACTTATATTGTATGAACGCACGTACATAAATTTGTATCTTTGTATGAAATTACATGAATAAATATCTATGGGAAATGCATGAAATGGAAGGAAAAAATAAACAAATTTATACATTAATATAAGTAGATTAGTACAAAAAACTAAAGCACATTTCACATTTTCCCAGCTATCATTTAAATGATTGTTTGACGAGCGCGATAATTTCGCGACTCTTTTTTTAATTGTTCAGACGATTGTTAGAGTAGATTTATATTTTTTGCTTCCAAACGGTGCTTCTGCGAGTCATTTCGACGTTTGTTTCACGAGTGAATCGTCGTTTACGCATTTGGAAGATTGTTTGAAGTCAACGATCGTATTTAGCTTTTCAAAATGATACTTTTATCACATCGTAGACAACTCATATGGAAGTATCGCCGTCATGATACAGTTTCACCCGTTGCACTAAACATCCGCGATCGGAATACGACATCGCCAGCTCCGATCGCAGAAGTGTCCTCTACGATTAAAAATGCTAGCTGGGCCTAATAGGAACGAAGTGTAATTTAGTGGCCCTCCTTATTTTACATTACCTAAAAAATAATGTTAAATTTTTAAAATTAAAGTTTTAAAAATCCAAGAGAATTTTGTTCAATATTAAATCAAATTTTAAATTGTTCATATTATTTGTGCAGACTCTCAAAAATTATTTGCATAGATTAATTAATATTGTTTAAATACATAAAAAATCTAAAAAAAAGTTTAAACATACTTCTTTCTCGTTCTTGTTAATATGACCAGCGCTGTGCATACATACTCCATGATCTGACGTTTATTTCATTTATTAATTTTCTTTTGTTTTCTATATGTATGTAAGTACTTTCATTATTTAAACTGTAACGTTGTTGTTTACATAAAATGTCACATTTAAATTTTGGTTTTTTGTTTATTTTTTTTTCGAATTTTTTTAAGTAAAATATGTTCTTCATTGTCTTAACAGGCGTGTGACAGTAAAAACTTTGTCTTTAAATATATTGCCATGGCTTTCTTTGCATTTAATATTTTCCTGTGACAGGAAGGAAGGAGGACATTTTTAACAACACTGATGATTATTATTATTTTTTGATTGTATTGGTGGAAATTGTTTTATTTCTGTATTTTATTCTCTATTTTTTAACTTTACTCCCGATTAACCACAATCAAATGTAACCAACCATTCATAATAAAATGTATAAAAAATACATTTTGAATATTATGTTTGTTTCTTAATGTATGCAGATATTTGCACGTGTGTGCATTATTATTTATAAACGTAATAAAATATTGGATATACATTACACCAATTCTTAAAATTTAACATATATGTATATACATATGTATGTACATATGTATATATTTTTTTGGTAATAACAGAATTCATTTTGCTAAAAAAGATATGTCCACGCAATACGTGAGTATTGCGTGTATAAAAGGTTTAAAATTGATTCCTTTCATTTAATTCTTTTTCCTCATTTTTGCCACAAAATAAAATTTATTAATATTTATAAATTCTTTGCGCAATTCGTATTCGTGTCACACTTCAGTAATCACAAAAAACAACATAAATACAAACATTTATTTACGTTCATCACATTTCAATCATTAATTCGTACTGACAATGTATTTTTTTAAGCGCAAAATAATTGATCTTAAAGCAAGTTAGACTGCAATATTCGGCTGTGCCGAATCTCAAATACCTCTCACCTACACATAATAAGAAATACAAAAACTACACCGGTTTTAGGACTAGAATATCCCTATTCTGTGTTTTCTATTCAGACTTACGACCAACATAATTTATTTTATATTTAAGTTTTTATCGACCTTTTCCTTATTTTATTATTGATTTGTTTAGAAAATTCTAAATCGGGCTTATTAAGGTAATGTATTCCATGCAAATAAAAGATTATGTCATAATTTATTTGTTCGACGTTTTGTTGGAGATTCCCAACATCATCAAAAATATTTTATTAGATACATAATCTTTCGTCAATAGTTCTGCATTTAGAATATTTAACACATTCTGTTTTACATAAACACAACATAAAACATAAATTTAATTAAACAAAACAAATGCAAAAATATAAATAAAAATATCACAGCATAATTAAATTGTGTTAAACTAAGTATCACAGAAGCAGAATCAAACAAATTTATTTTAAATGTTTTGAAAGTTTATCTAATTTTGACCTGATGTAAGTACCGATTTTTTTTAGTTTTTGAATTGATGTAATTACCGGTTCTCACTATAATTTACAGAGTTTGTCTGATATTCATAATATTCTTGAGTGTCATTTAATAGTTTATAAAATTAAAACATAATTTTTCCATATTCACAAGTTAAGAAACAGAGTATAAAAAAGAATAACATATAAGGTGAGGCTTTTTTGGTTGAATTTAATCTCAATAACATAATTTACAAGAGGTTTATGGGTGGCATAAATAAATAGAAGTGGACCAGTCATGGACTGATAGCTTCTTAATCCAGTATCCACTAATGTGATTTCTATGTATTTTATGTTTATTATAATTGAATTTCATCTCAATAACGTTATTTTGTTATGTTTATGTATTTTTGTATTTTGTTTGTTATGTATTAGACATTTTGGTGGGTTAAATTATTTTTCGGAAATGGTCCTTATATGACAGCTATGACAAATCATGGGTCGAACTTTTTAAATATTGAAACAATGAATTTTATGCATAAGGGGATGGATATCTTACGTCGAATTTCAACGTAATTTCGAAGTGGACCTTTTATGGGGGATATGGTCAAATAGGGGCCGATATTCTTAAAATCCAGCAGTATAATTTTGGCATGTATGTAAAATATCTGTGTAAAATTTTGGATTGGTACCCTTATTTATAAGAGATTTATGACCATTGAAATGATTTTCAGATATGGTCAAATATGGACCGAAATTCAAAAATTTTGTTGAATGATTTTTGTCAAACATGCACCGAACAAAACAAAATTTTGTTTTCTGATTTATTTTTGCTGAATTTTGTATTAATATTCCAATTTTGCATGCATTTATTTATCATTAATATATCTGGAAGATATTTGTATGGAGGCTATGAGAAATCATGGGCCGACTTTTACTATTTTCCGCACACTTTCTTCTTTTATTATAAAAATAAGGTGTACCCAATTTCATGGCAATATATGCAATATATTTAAAAAATTGCAAGGAAAATATTTAAAAATATCAAATTTTTTGGAGCTTGTGTCACGGTTTGGTCCATAACTCTTGTTCTACTAAACCGAGTTTGCTGATTTTCTATATCAAGAATAAATAGACTTTTTTGGGTCTGAGATGATCATTTCTCAGTGTTACACATGGAATAAAAACTTATATATGCCCTCATTCTGCACTACCATAAATGGTGGTGGAGGGTATAAAGATTTTCGATATTCACTACAAGAAACCGGGTATAAAAAAGGTTAAGATTATAAGGTGAGGCTTCTTTTGGTTGAATTTGATCTTAATAACTTTAATTACAAGAGATATATGGGTGGTATGGTAGAATCGGACCAGTTATGGACTTAAAGCTTCTAAATCCAGTATGGTGGTGGAGGGTATAACAAGAAATAAAATATAGTCAATCAATGAAAACCGGAATTTTTATATATGTAGAATAAAAATAGAGAAAAACTTAAATAACACTGTAGAATAATTTCAAACTTTGTGTCTTTACGTTTCTTCACTTCTGAGGTGTAGGGTATGCTCAGCATTTTTGTAGATAATGGTATGGCAAATATTTTTTTAGAACATATTAACACTCTAACTCCCCCCTCATAACGGTATTTTTGGCTTTATTCTAAGAAATTGTAAAAAACACCCCGAAAAAGGGGAAGGGCGGGGATGAAATGTTCTACAAAAAATATTGGCCATAAAATTTTACTATATACATCAGAACACACCAAAACCCAAAACTTAACACAAACACTAAAAACCAATAATATTCAGTATTGGAGTGTCAAACCTTCCCACCAGAGATGGGATGACCCACATATGTGAATGTGTTGTACTGTGTAATCTGTGTAAATGAAAAAACTGTTAACAATTTTGCAAATTACCCGAAAGTCAGGTTGAATACTTGATATAAATGTATCCTCCTGTGTGCGTAGAGCTTGAATACATTTTTAAGTCGTCGGAGCATTTATGTACGGTACAGAAGATAAATTCCTCTTTACAACCTGGTAGAGTTTTTATATGCCGAATTCCCGCTTGGAAGCATGTTTCTGCAATACAATATGCTTCCTCGTAAGGTATTAGAATTATTTCAATAATTCTTCATTTGTACAGAATTTTGTGTCATTACTGGAACTTTAAAAGATTTAATCCCTTTCAATGTGTTTTCCAAAAGAGACAGCTAAGACCAATTATAAACCAATTATATTATAAATATAATATTATCTGTATTAAATGTTAACCCGGTATCAGTTCCTGTGACTTATCTTAAAGTATTTTGTGTTGAATTTTATTTAGATACCAACATTACCATCTATATATTGGAGCTATAGTCAGTTATGTCACAACATTTTTAATAACTGATCTGTTTTTTGTTTGATATCAATATTTATAAGATATTTTTGTAGGTTAAGATGGTTTCGAAAGCGGTCCTTATTCACTGCGTGACATAGTTTTTCAAAAATTAAAACAACTAATAACACTAGCTATTACAATAATTATTGATACAACAAATCTAATATATTATCTAAATTTAGTTTCATTTTTACCCATTTTGTACCAGTGGTCGAGATTTCGACCAAAAAATTTATCTGTTTTTCATAAAATAATTAAAAATATTACGTAGTGGATTTAAATAATTTTGTTTCATTCATACTTAAGTTTGGGGTATTGGCTTTCCTAACTGAAGTTTTTTATCACCCCTTCCCCTTTTTAAAGTTCCCCCTGGGAGTGAACAAAAATATGTTAAAAATAGCCTATTATTATTCTAGTTGTAACTAAGTGTATAAGAAAGAAAAGCATAAAATGGTTATTGATTTAAATAGCCAACAGCTCAAATAAATTTAATGTATACAAACTAGTTATCGCAGCTTCTCCAGTTGATAGCCACACAGCCTTGAACATGGCTGGTCGAAATCTCGACCACTGGGATAATTAGCGCACTAAATTTTTTTGGTGAATGAGACAAACAGATATGCAGTACAACATAATAATAAAGGAAATTTGGTTGATATTGCCACAATGCGTAGGTTCTTTGGGATATTGCTATTTTCTGGCTATCATTCCGTTCCTAAAGTACACAAACAACACACAAACAGACTGGTAGGCGCATGACTAAAAACAAAATTACCTCGACATGATAAGAACAAATAGCATAACACTGCACTGGTTCGATGGAGAGACACTTTGGCTACGAACTATGATCAGATCGATCCGATAAGAAATGTAATGCGATACGATAGAAAACAAAAGAAGCGGATCGCTGTACCCCAAGCAAACCTTATAGCTAATTGCAATAAATATATGGGCGGAGTTGATTTGCATTATAATGCTGTCGCTAATTATTAAATTGGAATCAGAGGGAAGAAGTGATGGTCGCCACTTTGGGTTACCTGCTTGAACAGTGCCAGTGTCAAAGCATGGAAATTGCATTGCGTGATTGCTGAAAAAACCAATCAGAAGCCCATGAGTCAAATTGATTTTAAGAATTTCATAACAAAAACTTTGTTATTATCCGTCGAACCGGTAACAAACACCGAATTAACTTCGTGCGATGAAGAAAACGAAAGTTACGAGGACTTCATAGATCGACCAACACCCAAATTAAAAGGGGATACACATGTCTTTGTGTGTCAAGGGCTGCTATCGCCAGTGCCAAAATATGCAAGAAGCATACTGCCTATACTTGCACTAAATGTAATGTAAACTTACATGTGGGCAATTGCTCAAAGTATACCACAAAAATTTAAAATAATATTTTTTATGAATAAACTAAAATGATAACATTTAAAAAAATTTAAAAATTTTTAATCGAAGTTGCCTTCAAGTTAAAAATTTTTAAATTTTTTTAAATTTTACAATTTATACTCGCAAGAGGAATAATTCTCATTTAACTAAAATGATAACTAAATTCCTTAATTGTTTTTATTTATTAGTAGCTTTAGCACCTATATTTATTTAAAATTTATTTTATTATATTTCATATCACACAGAAAATTAATTGCTCTAATTATCACAGCGGTCGAGATCTCGACCAGCAGTTTTTGCAGGTAGCCACTGGCAGAAAAAAATTTTTTTTTCAGAAATTATTTCTGACCGATTTCTACCTAGCCCTAAAAATTTCATTAAGATATTAAAACATTTATGTAGTGTGGTACAAAATGGGTTAATATAATTACAATCTAATCAAAGGTAGGTTTGTAGTTGTGACATACATACATGCATTGTATACGAGCTATGATCACTTGTTGAACAATCTTCATACAATTCGTAACTGTGTTTTATGGGGCTTATTTAGCTTGAATTTGAAATTGATATCAATATTTAGAAGCGTTTATTCATATTTAACTAATTTTCGGAAGTTACCCTTATATGGGGGCTATGGTCAAATTTAGGCCTTCATTCACCACTTTTAGCGGTGAAGGGTAAACAATTTTCTAAGTTCAAAACATCAACACTGGCAACACTAATCGTAAATATCTTACATATCTCTGTTTATTAATTCAAATAAAGTTTAATGTGAAATACATACATACATACATATTTTTTTATATTAATGATAAAATGTTATTTTCGAATATTGTATTTCTTATTTGCCAAAACGTGAAAAGTGTTTTGCAAATGTTCTTAATGCTCTCCTTCTATTTATAAACATCAACATATACATACATACGAGTACCAGTATGTGTATGTGTGTCATGTCTATCTATTAAATATCCTCCCTCAACTTAGGTATTTTAAGTATTTTTGGTATGAAGATTTAACATTAGCATATTAATTGTTTGGAACATGTTTTTTAATAACTTTAACGTCTACAAACATGACGTATTTCCAAATCAAAACCATTTATTATTCAGTTTGACATTCTTTTGCGTGTATTCAAGCAAAAACTCCACTGGAATGATATTGTCGTAAAACAAATTTGACTGTCATTCTTCTCCCTCTGTCGCAAAATATCGATTTTTAAAAAGAATGTGTTTAAATTTGCTAACATTGTTTAGTTTTAAGTTAAAAATTTCCAGTATATTATTTAAATTGACGTTATACATCTCCAAGTATATAAAGAACTCAAAAAGCTAGTTTTTATTTATTTACACAATTTTTGCAGACAATTAAATAACTCGAAAAATTAATTTGAAGAAGCAAATTGTTACGACAATATGAACAAGTTTTAAGGCTGGGGAAAACTCTGAAAGAGTTTATATGAAAAATAGGAAATCTAGTGTATGCCGCGCCATTTATTTATTTAGAAAAAGACACAACAAATATTTAGTTCTAATTTATTTGATGATGTTTGATATTGCAAAACACTTGTAAAAGTAATCAACGTCAAACAAATTTGTGCTAAAACAAGTGGTTACGCTTTTTTGAGTAAATATTTGCCAAGTGTGACCGCAGCTTAACGGTTTCCAGAACACAAGCAAGTAGGTTGAATGGAAATTTAAACAAATATGTTAAATATTAATTTGAGTATTCATGTAAATTAATAAGTGTACCACAATACTTAAAAATTCTTATAATATTTGTTTCTTTTTTAGGTACTGCTGCTTCACTCCAATATATTTTTACGTATAGGTAAGTTTCAGTTATTAAGATGAGAATAATTATACCCAGTGCTGATATTCAGCCGGCTCGGACCGGTTCCCTCGAACCAGTTGTTAAAATTTTAAAAATTTTCCGTACCGGTTGTTGCATATTCACCCTTATCGTGAAAAAAAATTCCACATGAAATTTGTTCCCTTTTATTTTTTAACATTGAATTTTAATAGGAAAAATGTGAAAAGGGAACAAATTTCATGTGAAATTTTTATTCACGACAGGGGTGATTATGTTTTTTGCTTTAACGGTTTTATATAATGTGTATTTATCAAGGTGATATAGTATCGGCAACAAACACAATATTGTTCAGTTGTTCATTGTCCAAACGTACAAACAAATGATTTTATTTTGGTCATACATTGGATTCTTGGATGATGATGTTTTCAATAGCGTTTTCTTCAATCTTTTGAGAAAAAAATAAAACAATTTTTTTGTCTTTTATTTTGCAAAATCAAAACTATTTTTGTTAAAAACGTAACTTTTTTTTATTAAACAAAAGTTTATATCATTTCCTTCAAGAGGCTTGTGGTCTGTTACTGGGATGCGACTTTAAAATTATTGGTATTTTTTATCAAAATTTGGCAAAAATATAATTTTTTTAAGCGAACCGGTTGTTAATTGTTTCGAATATCACCACTGATTATACCTACCCACCACCAAAACGATATCAAGATATTGAGTTTGTCATTCCGTTTATAACACAACGAAATATTGGTTGTAGAACGAAAAAGTTTATATATTCCGGGTGTAACATTCTAAGACGATCTAGCCATGCCCGTCCGTCTGTCGGTCAATTGAAGGCACGATTAAGTTTATAAAAAAAATGCTTAGAACAATGAAATTTTTCCGAAACATTCTTTGTAAGTCCAGTAGGATCTGAGTTATACGCCATAGTTTCAGACAACCTCGATATAAAAATATATATAAATATAATGCCGATAATATCATGCAATTTTGCATACTTTATTTTTATTATGGAAGGACAAGTTCTGTTGCAAATGGTAAGAATTTGTTCAGGATTTCTCTTAGCTCCCATACAAACGCTTTCCCAGAATATGGCTCTATGGTACATAAATGTCTCATACAAAGACCACTTCCGAAAAGCACTAAAATTCGCATAAATCCTTAATATAACTCACTATCAAATTTAAATTCAACAAAAATAATCCAAATATACATTTAAATCGTCGCACTAAATTTCATGATGGCTGGATCATAATAGGTCATAGGTCACACTCCCAAAAATGCATTAACCTACATAAACATCCATATCGAACCGAAATTTTACAAAGATCAGTTTAAGTATGTGAAATAATCTATACATATACATATATATATATATAAAAATCGTCAATCTCAATATGATGACGATCGGTCCATATTTGACCGTAGCCCCCATATTCAGTTCACTTCGAAAAATCACTTAAATGCGCATAAATCTCTTATTACGTTGAAACTCAATACACATAGTTCGCATATACATATAAATCGTCGTCCAGAATTTCATGATGATGGGACCGTACTAGATAATAGTTCCCTTATGAGGACTACTCTCGCAAACTCATTAACCTACACAAACCATATCGAACCATAATTTTACACAGATCAGTTATAAATATGTAAACAATTTTTGTGAAGATTGGTCCATAATACACCATAGCTCCCATACAAGTTCCACTTCCGGGAATAACCACAGAGTATACAGAGGTGACAATTTTGACATTTGAACAATCAAAAATAAGTTCTCTCTCAAAAATATAAACAAAGTGTAAATTCTTGATTATAACTGAAATACGAGTGTGAATAAAGTTCTTATAAATATCGTTATTGAGATGAACTTCAACTGAAATAAACCAAAAATAAATAGAAATTATGGTGACTAAGTGGTTGGTATATAAGATTCGGCCGAATATAAAGTCTTACTTGTTAATTTTAAAATTGTTACATTTAAACATTACATATAAGATTGTTATGATAAATATACTAACTCTGTAAATTATGGTGAGTATTGTTAATTACATCAATTTGAAATGGTCAAAATTAGATAAAATTTCTAAACATTTGAAATAAATTATGTTGTTCGTAAACTTGTCTATCAAACAATATATAAAATACTAATAAAATTTGTGTTAAAACTGAATAAGGATATTCTGCTTCTAACAACAGCGTAGTTTTTGTAATTCTCATTATATATAGAACACTCCAACTTAGTTTTTATATTTATTTATTTGCTCACAAAATCATTTCTATACATAATCTATTACGGCACCATTAAAACATGATGGAACAGGCAGTTGCGGTAGCTCACTGATTCCTTGATTGATTGAGTAATTATATCTGACCGAAGTGACTGACTTTTATAACTTCCTTTCATTCATGAAATCAATAAAAATAATAACTAGGGATTTCAATGAAATTTGGAAAAACAAATTATTGAAGTAGTTTTTTGATTAGCTTATATATCCAAAAAGGCTTATTTTTATAATAGACTTTTTCATATTGTTTTGCTAAAGAACATTTATCAATATCCATGAAAAGTTTCTTTTTGGTTTAAATTGATTGGTTTTGCGTCATCATACAACTTACTTACTTCTTAATATAACTTCACCATTTCCACTTTAAGTATTTCGTTATTAAATCAATTTGAAAAATCCTGATCTGTTGATACCATTATATGGCATTAAATCGAAGTACTTATTGTCTCTGAAACACACTTTACTCATAAAAACTGCTTTGGGGTAAATGGATACCTTACGTATGACACAAAACATCTCAGCGGACGGGCTTGTGGTGGCACAGCCATAATTGTGCACAAACACATCAGACACTTACCATTGCCAGAGTTCGAAGAAGATTGTATCCAGGCCACATCTATAAATCTTACTGGTTTCAAACTTACTTTGTCAGCCGTTTATTGTCCCCCGAGGCACAAAATTGTACACGAAAAATTTCTCAACTTCTTCTGCACATTGGGCCAGAAATTCATTGCTGCCGGCGATTACAACGCTAAACATACATATTGGGGCTCCAGACTTATTAATCCTAGAGGTAATCAACTATACAATACCGCAACTGTAAATAATTTTGATGTCGTCTCGAGTGAGCCTACCTATTGGCCAACTGACTTTAACAAGCTACCAGACCTTATTGACGTTGCTGTAATTAAAAACATCAAGCGTGATCAGGTACTAGTTAGTTCCTCTTATGATCTATCGTCTGATCATTCACTTTCAATCCTTATTTTAAAAGGCAACTCTGACGCCGCAGCTTCAGACTTTATTTCCTATCCAAACAGGAACACAAATTGGTTAAAGTATAAAATGTATGTGAGCTCTCACCTATCACAGTGCATTCCCCTAAAAAATTAATCTGACATCCAAATAGCTGTCGAGCGATTTACAGAAGTCTTGGATTCTGCAGCAAAAAATGCAACCCCAATCACGCGGACAATTAAACAATACAATACATCGACGGATATAGAGCCCCTTATCAGGGAAAAAAAGAAGTTAAGAAGACAATGGCAAAACAGTCGTTCCCCAACCACTAAGACCCAAATGCCACAAAAGACTCAAATTACAGCTTATGGAAGGCTGTACGGCATATAAAATGCCCTATAACCCAAGAATCTCCATTAAGACTGGAAAACCGCACTTGGGCCAAAAACATAAATGAAAAATGAAACGCTTTCGCGGGTCACCTTGAGAAAGTTTTCACGCCACATGATGCACATACAAGTTCCAATCGTACAATCATTCCTGATAAGGTAAACCATCCAATAAAATTTAACATAACTCAAGTAAACTCTGGGGCCAAATTACCGCATTCGATATCGAGTAAAATGTATCGTAATTTTCTTATTTGAGATTATGGCATTCGATATCGAGCATGAAATTTAGTACATTTTATCATAATTTCGATATCGAAATCATTTTTCGATACGATAGCTCATTCGATCAAGAATGCGGTAATTTGGCCCCTGTAATAGAAAAAGTGAATATTAAAAAATCTCCGGGATCTGATCGCATCACAGGGTCAATGATAAGAAAGTTACCATCGTCTGATTCTAGAATCTTGCTGCTCATTTTTAACGCGATATTAAGAGTTGGATACTTCCCATCCTCATGGAAGAGGTCTATAATTATTATGATTCCCAAGCCAGGATAAGATGCTAGCCAGGTTGCGTCGGACATACCGATAAGCTTATTATCAATCCTATCGAAGATTTTCGAAAAAATATACGTTTTATGTATAATTCCTCATCTAAATGAGCACGACATCATCCCGGATCACCAGTTTCGATTCAGAGCGAAACATGGTACAATAGAACAAGTGCATAGAATTGTCACCCTAATTAGATCGGCGTTTGAGAAAAAGCAATACTGCACAGCCCTGTTTATAGAAATTTCCCAAGCATTTGACAAAGTTCGGAATGATGTGGTACTCATAAAAATAAGACGAATGCTTCCTCAAAACACTCACAAGCTTCTGGATAGCTATCTAACAGGCAGAACATTCATGGTAAGGTCGCAAGATAAATACTCCCTCCTCAAGAAAATTACTGCTGGTGTCCCCCAAGGCAGCATATTAGGACCGCTTCTATATATAATATACACAGCGGATATGCCAACAAACCTGAACACTCATACCTCTACATTTGCAGACGACACAGCATTTCTTAACGTTAACCATGACCCAAAAGTCGCATCGCAAAATCTGCAGTCCCACATCAATGAACTAGTGGCCTGGCTAGAAAAATGGAGAATAAAGGTTAATCCGGCTAAATGTGCTCACCTAACTTTTACGCTCAGAAGACAAACGTGCCCAGCTGTAAAAATAAATAACATCACTGTTCCGGTAGAAAACCATGTTAAGTACTTGGGAATTCATATAGATAGACGATTGACCTGTTCTCGTCATATTGAAGCGAAAATAACGGCTATGAAACTTAAAGCAGCTCAATTACATTGGCTTCTCGGTCGAAACTCAAACTTGTCTTTAGACAACAAAATTCTCCTATACAAGTCCATCATAAAACCAATATGCATGCGTATCTAACATCCAAAAGCTTCAAAGAAGACAATCTTGAATATTACGACAAATTGTCTGCGCTCCGTTTTATATACGTAATGATATTATCCACAGAGATCTCAACGTCCCCACTATCCAGGAGGAAATTAAAAAATATTCAATTAGCTACATCGATAAACTAATGGCCCACCCTAACTACCTCGCTCGGGGTCTAATTCAGTTCGAAGGTCACCAGAGGCTAAAAAGAACCGATACTTTGAGCCTAATTAGAAGACATTTTTAAAATTTGAATACAAAAGTTAGTGGTTACATTGGTAACAACTAGTAAACAACAAGTAGAATTAAGATTTTAATACATATTGTAAATTTCAAACAGAAAGATTCAATAATAAAAAATAAATTAAAAAAAAATTATATGGATATTAACATTTATTACAAGATGAGGTTTTTTGACTATTAAATATTTTTTGAAAAGTATGTACAAACAAGGAATTGCGGGCTGTCAATGCTATAAAAATTCGAATTGGGATAGAATTTTGCTGAAATCAGTCCATTATTTCAGACACACCACATACAAATTGGCTCCCGAAAAGGACTTTACCGATCACAAATATGTGATTTATAAACGTACACAAACATATTTCGCATAATAAACAAATTTTGTGCGCATCGGTTCATAATTGACGTCACTTCTGAAAATCTCTTTAACTACCATGAATCTCCAAACACAATTAAGTTTAAAATATACAAAAGTCATTTCACCTAATTTTATAATGATCGGTCCATAATAAGTCATAGCCCCCATATAAGATCCTCTTTATGCATTAATATTTTGCTGATGATAAGGAGATACATTTTAATGCAAAGAATTTGTATATGGTGAATTTCACGTCAACTGACCCAATTTTAAAAATGGATGTCTTCCGATTTGGATGAAATTTGCAAGGTTAGTACTATTGGATAGTAGGCCAGACAAAAATTTTCAGCTCTATCAGTCCAGATGTGCCGGAGTTAGAGGGGGCCAAATTTGGACATTTTGGCCATACAGGGTTTTTTTAAAATGAGTGTACCTTTTCACCTATTGGTCGTAGCAAAAATTGTCCAAAGGACTTTAGATATTTATTTCTTCAATCATTCCAAAAATATTTTTTTTTTAATTTATCTAAGGATCTAGTCTAGAATCAGTATGTACTAGTGCCAAAGAATTAGTTCCTTATAAACTTTTTAGAAGTACTTTAGAATCACAATTAAATTCAGCAGATGGCGTACCAGAATTTCTAGTTCCAAAGCTATTACTAAGAATGAGAATTGGTTTTGATTACATTCGTTTGAAAACTATGTACTTAGTTATAATAAAAAAAATTTAAATATTTATTATAACTTTTTAATTTCTTATCTGTGGTATACATAACGTAATCAGATGGTTTTGACCAAAAAGCGGGATATTAAGAATGAAAAAAAGGAGATTTGGAAGAAAATATTATGAAATATTTTAAATTAATCGCATATTTATAATTAACTTTTAAACGTTTTTATATTGTTCAAAAATCATTAATTATAGAACTAGCTTAATCAGAATCACTGCAGAATATTTCATTAATGACAGCCTTTTATCAAAAAATAAGCAAAAGTATCGGAGATGTAGATGTAGTGTACAAGGGATTGAAAACGAATTGTACACTACATCTACTGCATATTAATAAAGTTTGAACGAATAAGTGGTTTCATGGTTTCAGATTAAACGAAAAATTATATTTCGACTGGTATTCTTTTAAAAATAAAATCTTATTAAAGGTTTAAGCAAATCCATACATACATAGTATAAAATCATTAGTATACATGATGGAATTAAAAATAACATTATTTTTCAAATTAAAAGTTTAAGCTGTATATTTATATTTAATCGGTTTAAAATTCATTAAAGTTATCAATTGCTTGCAACATTGCATTGGGGAAAAATCTTAATCTTTAAAGTAAAAACTTAAAAAAAAACATTCGAAGTTTTTTATCTGAAGCGCTTCCATAAAGTTAATACACACACTACTTCAAAAGAATGACATTTAAGGAACCAGTTCTAGAATCATTATAAAGAAGAGGGACGATTTAAAAAAAAATATGTATGAAACTAAACATTTTTTAAAATTCAATAATTTTAGAAGATAATTTAGAAACCAGAAACAGTGGGGTAGTATCAATATGTGGCGATCGGGACCAAATTTTACATGGGCGTAGCCAAGAATTAGACATAAAAATTTACAATTATTTGTAATTTTTGTTTTGTTTGAAAATCTCCAGCTAGATCTTTAAAAAACATGCATGCGTGTGCTCTTATAACTTTAAAATTAGAGAATTACTGGACAAATGTTAAAAGAGGCTCAAATGTTATCAAAGTTTTTAATTTTTGTATTTATTTCTTTTAAAATTAGCAAATAAACTGAAACACCAAAAAGCGGGACTTTGGTTATACACAATATATCTTTGTTATTAGTTTAAAGTGCACTTTAATTACTTACCCAGCAAAATCATTGTAATGACTTGCAATTACTGAACAACTTACATTTCAATGATTATTCAATGATGACACGACTGACATGTAACCTGTTCTGTAAGTAGATGTTTATGAAATTAATTTCTTAAAAAATATAATACATAATGTAATAGCAATAACTTTTTTAAATCCCTATTTGTAAGCATTTGTGACTTCATTGATGTCGGCATGTTAAAATAATGAGTTTAAATGTTATACTCGTCTGTCAGAATTTTAGAATTCTATCTAATTTTATTTTGACAATTAATAATTCGTGAACTTTATTTCGGATACTATTGTAATTACCACGTCAGATTGTTGACGTTTTACTTGGTTGGTAATAGATTATTTTGTTTTCTTTATTTATTGAAGTTAACTAGTGATTTAATTTTGATGTTACATGCTAGTGGAAATGGTGTTTTGTAACACATTTAGGAATAATTTAAAATGTTTGCGATATTGAATGCAAATAAAACTCTATAGTTTATTTAACGATTATTGGCCATCTTATAAATAAGCCCTTATTTTGGCTTTTTTATTTTATCATATTTATTTAATGTGTGTGTATGTGTGTAGATATTTCTTTATGTAGGACATATTTATGTATATGTCTATACATTAATGAAAATCTACAACAATTTATTGAAAAAAAAAATATATACAAAAAGCTCTTCACAATACAATAAATTTTGTTATCAACCAATCTTTCATTCACTATATTATGCTGTGGACTGGGTGGATGTAGGTCTTTCTGTTAAAGTCATGTGGCATCATTAAATTTTAAATTGCTTTTATCGTATGTTAACAGCTTTTCCGGCATTTTCTACAAATTTGTTATGCGATAAAAATCAGAACGGTCAGTTATTGAGATGAATATGTTATTAAACAATTTATATACTAAATCATGAGTGAGTGAGCATTGTTATGTATTGTAAATATTTATTTGCTTGCTTACTTTATTCCGTCATATTATCAAGATACATTCATTTGCTAAAGTAAAAAACATTTCAAAATTGAATTGAGCTGTTAAAAAAGAAAACATTTATTGTATACATATATGTACATGTATGTGTATGTATGATAAATTGAAGAATAATAATTTTAAAACATATTCTTTTGTTATTTTTGGAGTTCAAATTAAAAATCTATTTTGATTTGTTTTTCAATAACTGGTATTGTCGGTCTAATGTAAAATTAATTGAACAATTCAAAATAAAAAAAAAATAAAATACTTTCCAGTTAACAACTGTAAATGAATTATTTTTAATTTTTTTATTTTAATTTAGTGAATTCAACAAAAAACGGCAAACGAAACACAATAATAATTCATTTTTATACACATACAAGTATGCTGTACTGGATTTAAAATAATTAGTTTTATATATGAAATTCAAATAAATAAAAATAAAAGTTATGTATGTATAGACGGTCGACAGATATTGCAACGTTGTCCGAAAAATATTCAGAAAATGTCTACCAACCATGTAAACTTAAAATATTTGTCTGTCAACGTTGTAAGAAAAAGCATTTTCAGTACATTGCAAGACAAAAATATTGTCAGACATCTAACAATCATGTAAACACAAATTTTTGTCATTGTCATTATTTTAAGACAATTTGCAAATAGAATAATTATTATTTTTAGTTGAACTGTTAATATTTAAAATTGTTGATATTTCTTTAGTTAAGCTTTGAGTGCATTAAATTTAATTTTCATTAAATTATTTTTACTAAAGTAGGAATTGTTTTACAACTTGAAAAAATTTTATTTTTGATAATTTTTCTTAACTGGGATTCAAACCTGGGTTGTTGGTTGAATTTACATATGTTTCGAGAAACACCACTTTCTCTCATCAGAATTCTTTTTTGCGATCTGACCCCTTGCACCATCACGGTGCCTGCTAGTCAACAGACAAACATCAATCTTTTAACCAGTGACTGGTGGTTCGAAGTTTTCTGTAATTATCATTTTTATTAATTTCTATTATAGTTGTTTTTCCTTTTCTTCAGTTTTTTCCTTTCGTATTCATGTCAAGACTTCGTCTCGAAAACCTGTTTATTATATTTGTTGTCCACTTTCGTACACATGTAAACATTATGGCTTGTGCCTTAGCTATTTATAGAATAATTATTATTTTTAGTTGAACTGTTAATATTTAAAATTTTTGAAATTTCTAATAAGATGGGGTATATTAAGTTTGTCATTCCATTTATCACATCGTAATATTGGTCGTAGAACTAAAATTATATATATTCTGGGTACTTATAATCTTCTAAGACGAGCTAGTCATGTCCGTCCATCTGCTAAAGGCACAAATGAGCTTCCAAAAAAAAAAGAAAAAAACTTAGAACAATAAAAATTTTCCAAAACATACTATGCTACATAATTCACGCTTCAAATAATTCACATATACATATGTATGTATGTGAAAATCCTCTTTCCGAAGTGTATGAAGTGTCATATAAAGTCTACGTAAGACAGCCATTAAGAGCACACAAAGCTCTTATAAACATCGCTATCATATAAATCGTCATTCCGAATTTTGTGGCGATAAGATCATAAGATCTTAAACTGCACAAAGTGCTAGTCTATGAATTATTTAATTTTTAACACATGTATGTATGTATGTATATTTGTTAATCTATTGCTTAAGTTTTTGAAATGAACAAGACTGATTATCGTTATGTTACAAAATTAATTTTAATTTTTATTTATTTTAATAATTTTTGTTTTTATTAAAGTTTTTATTAAATCTACATACTGAGGTATCAGTAGACTAATTATAATTTTGGTTTTTGTTAAAATAAAGAAGTTTTTGTGAATCAATTACATGTGTATTTGTTTGAATAAATTTGTTTCAGGTATGCACAAAGTATTTTACCCCCACGATGTCAAACGATAACGTTCGCTTAGATAAGACTTAAGACACAAACTTGATTGTGGAATAAACAAACTTGATTGAGTAAAAAAAAATAGATACGATAAAAAGTTTGTGTCTTAAGTCTTATCTAAGCGAACGTTATCGTTTGACATCGTGGGCCAGTTAGTTAATGTCAAAAAAAGAATAACATTTCAATACGTAGCTTTCGAGTTTACTAACTAACAAGAAGAATTTCTTTCTTTTGCAGTATTATGAGGCAGAGCAACGGCAACTATTATATTTTTCCATTAAGTCTTTCGAATAATGAACGAAATTTTGATTTTAATTGTCCATTTAAACATTCAATCTTGTTTCTTGTTACGATGTGACTTTTGTTGTATCTGTTAGAAAATAATTATATAATGGCAATTGACTTTTTAATTACTTTTCACAAAATCCCACCTTTCTTTTTTGGGTGTAGACGGATTTCTAATCGGCATCAATAAAATTGGTGACAAAGGGTAACCGGCATATCCCAATAATACTTCCTTGTGCTCACTTTTGGTGAATTCTAACTTATTTTTAAGTTGACACTCAGACCAAATTCTAGCATAATGTTTTGAACCTCTAGAATTAGCTACAATATCAACTATTTTACAGTCTGCATCACATACGATCTAATAAGTAACATTTAATCAAGAGTAGGTATATTAATATCAAAAGATGTAAGACTAACACAAGAGGTTACCTGAACATTTAACGAATGTTAAAATGGGCACATTTCTTGTCCCACTTCTTTTGCGGGGCATTTTATACGGACGTGCTTACAGTCAACAGCTCCATTGATGAATTTTTGTTTTTTAATTGGGCGAGTTCAGAATTTGTAGGGAATTTTACGAAATGTGGTAGTAATAAAGGAATTTTTTGAGAAATTTTGGTTCCTCCATATCTAATTGTTCTATTAAAAAGTCATAAGTAAGCTTATCGAAGCAGTATCTTGAATAAAACTCATCGTCATCAAGTTCAAATGAATTAAATCTTTCCCTGTAAACCTAAGGCTTTCTTTTTTTCTCGGAAATCTTCGAGAATTGTAAAATCTCTTTCAATATTTTGTATTCCAAGCATTTTAAACACATACCAAAACACTTTTTTATAATTGCTTATCCACTCTTTAATTTTTTATATTTTATATCTTTGTACACATCCTATTTTTGTTGTTTGCATAAACAGCTGCTTGATTTTAAAGTGATGTTAAATTATTTAAAAGCAACTTCAGCTGGTTTTAAATTAAAAGTATGTTTTAGCGGTTAAAGTACACTTTTACGTGCCTATAGTAAAAGTAAAATGTACTTTTAACAAAAGTCAACTTTTTAACTATTAAAGTACAATTATTTTGTGGCTATGGTTATGGTCCATATAAATTACTGCACAATATTTTTTGACCATCGCCCCATGTGAGAGATTCGAAAAATAAAATAGCATGTATAAATACCGTTATAGGTACTAAATGTAACACAAATTAGTTTTAAGTATGTATGTATAAATCACACTACTGGTATAATGGTGGTGGTGGGTATGGATGTACAATGTACATTACATATATAAAATATGTACATTGTACATATATAAAATTCGGCACATAATATAAACTCTTACTTGTTTTTAAATGCTTGTAGTTGAAGTTTTATATGTATTTAAAAAAACATTCAAGAAAACATCAAGTGTCAATAAATTTGGAATATTTTAGAAGCATTTTATAAAATGTGCATCAGTGTACAACAATATGTAATACTTGACACAAACTGTCAACGATAAAATATTCTTAAATTGTTATATGCTCAAGAATAACTCCTCTTTCTATAAGCTTCAGTGAATACACTCACATACAAATATACTGAAATTTACATTCATTTAATATTTAAATGACTTTATTCTCGAAAAATCTAAATAAGCTTTTATTAATTCTTGTCTTATTTCACCAATGAGGTCAATGTCTCCCAGTGTGAAAAATGCAGTGCAAAGGTCTTCCAAAAGCCTGCAGTCGCAAGCAAGTGTGGTTCTTAAAATAGTTTTTCTAAGAGATTTGTATGTGTGTGAAAGTACTTTGAAGGGTTATTAGTCATAATGTTGCATGCATTTTCTGACATTATCAAATTTGTTCTTTAGCAATCATTTACTTGAATGATGGCATGGTAGTATAAGAGGTTGCCATATAGCTTTGACCGAACTTTAGAATAATTTTTATGGAAGCTAAACACAACTATGTACTTCGTTACTTTGCTTGAAACTACTTCTGCGTAAGTCCCCGTTTACACAGGGAAACATTTGGAACGGAAACATTTTGTTTGTTAGAGAGGGACGGATGGGGAAGAGAATATGAAATTTGTTTCTCGTTCTCGGATGCACGCAACACTGCAATTAGACAAATGTCAAAAAACAAATATAAACTGGAATGTTTCCGACAACAATGTTTCCCGGTATGACCGCAAAGGAAAATCCAAAAGAGAATTCCACATATTTCCCTTCCAAATGTTTCCCTGTGTAAACGGGGACTAATTGTTCTTCAAGTGGTGCTTTTGTTTGTGATTTTTACTCAAAACTATATCATTCGGTACAAGATTTAAGAAGGAGTTAAGGAAATTTTGTTCTTTCTTTGATTCTATTATAAAGAGAGTTTTGAAAGTCTTATATTTACTTGCTTATAGCTCACTAAACATTAATTAATTAAAAATTAATGGTCGGTCCATAATTAGTCGAAACTCTTATATAACCCTTCTCCGTAATTCAATAAATCTTTTTATATCGAGATGAAGTTCAACATACATAATATTTATATTCACAGACATAATGCCACTAATAACAATAGGTTATATCTTCCATATAACGCCCATTTCTGAAAAACTGTTTTATACATATACTGGGTGTGGGGTATTATATAGTCGGGCTTGACCAATGTTTACCACAACTATTGAATGATAACTATTCAAACATATTATATTGTTAAGGTTTTACCTTTTAAAAACGGTGGTTTATTTCCTTTAAATAAACCGGATTCTTTTTAATTGCAAAATAAAAGCGTCAAGTAGTTTGAAGAAAATATAACGAACTTTATTTATTTAAATGTACATAAAAACAATTGTAAATGAACACTGTGTGTTTTATACACTTATATTACGGTTTAAGAACACACTTATGGCATGTTTCTAGATAACAAGTGACTTAAATTTTTCGCCCAAATGAGCACAAAAATTAGTTTTGGGGTTTTATAACACAAGTGTCAATTCTCTTGAGTGAAAACGTAAGACTATCATTTTTATGGTTTCTACATTGAAATTTCAATCGTCCTACTGCCAAAAACAGACGAATAAGTGCTTGTGTATCACAAAACAATATTTTATATATTATTTCGTATATTTATACAGCATAAACTATTGTCCACTACCTTAACTTTCAATTTCAATGTTAATTGCGATGATTTCAAACATGTTGCATCAATTTATTACAAAATTAAAAAATTGATAGCAATTTCAATTCACATAAATTATTTTTGTATTGTAAACAAAACACAGCTGTTTTTATTATGGTCCCTAGGGTTGCCCCTAAAATATTGAATAATAACATGGAAAAAAGTAAACAAAATATCTAATTAAATAATTTGGCAATAATGCAATATAACAACTCAATATTACCAACTTACCTTGTAAGTCAGACGAGTGTATTATAGAAACTCATTTGTTTACGTACTCGCCCGTGTACCACTCGTTCGCCTGAGAATACACTCGTTATACAGAACTATGCTATAAACAGTAAGCTTCTATATTTGTAACCAAAATATGTTTAATTTTAATTTTGTTTTCTTAATGAAAAATTGTTGAAATTTTGATATTTATTATTAGTGAAAATTTTTATTTGGCTTGAGTTCATTAATTTAATAATTGAAAGAATATCATTGTAAAGTAATAGTTTTAGACAAAAGATCTACTTGTAAACATCATAACTCAACATGAACTAGATTTCTAATGATATTTCTTTTTACGTGTTATGAGTTACAACGAAATTTATATACGTTTACAATATGCGTGTATTCTTCTTATTATTATTACAAATTTTGTATTATGTACTAATTTTAATAATATTTTAAATATTTTTTATTTTAATAATAGTTTGCTTTCACCATAAGAAAACTATTAAGCATAACTAAAAATATATGTAAATTATTTTATATATAGACACGCTATATGTACACTTACATATACAAATATTTGTTTTTATTTACAAAAATAATAACTAGAGTTTGTATGTTTTGTGTTTTTGAAAAAGAAAAAATATTGAAAATAATTTATAAATAATTGCGATTTACGTCAAACAAATTCTAGTTTTTTCATATTGTTCTATTTCCATTAAAAATACTGTTGTAGTTTTCAAGTTGATCATCATACTATGATGAGAAATTTCCATAAAAGTTTTTTATCAAGGTTGCCAGAAAACCTTGTGAAAAGCATCGCAATTGACAAAACAGTTTTAAAAATAGAAAAACTACTTATCTTTAACAAAACTTAAAAAATCCTGGTCTATTTATAATTTACTCTATAGCATTTAATTCTCATTAGTTTAAATTTCGTTTATTTTATGAACCAGAAAAGCAAATGGCGTTTTACCTAAAACATATATGAGTACTTTATAACATAATATGATTACTTTATCTCATATTATGATTACCTTATATCATAATATGATTACTTTAAACTTTAATATAATTACTGTGGTTCATATTATTATTAGTTTGGTATTTAATATCATATGATGTTATAATACCAAATTATGATTAATAAGAAAATATTATGATGAAATATTACGATGAAAACTGATCATAATATGATATTTCATGATACAAATATTTATTATAATATGTTTTGACTTCAGTAGAAAATTAATATATTACCCTTAGATTATGTTTACCACAACCATAATTATTCCACAAAGTATACGAAGTTATCACGAGACGGTGTGATTATATTACATTTTATATTTTTTTTTCTCTGACTTTGGATTTTGGTTTTTTGAAACGTCGAAATTGTCTTCTCTGTATACTCTGTGATTATTCTCGGAAGTGGACGTTATATGGAAGTCCATGGCCAATTATAGTCTGATTTTGACAAAATCCAATAGTATAATAATATTATAATACTTATAACTGATCTGTGTAAATATGGATGTTTTTATATGTACAATGCGTTCAGTGTGAAATTATGTTCGACGATTGGTTTGTATAAGTATTTGAATGACTTGTGTTGAATTTCAACTTAATAGTGATGTTTATACGATATTTATGCGCATTTAAGTGATCAACGCTCAAATATGGACCGCTTATCATGAAATTTGGTACGACGTTTTATATGTATATGCGGATTATTTTTTTAAGCTCTATCGTGCCTTTAGTAGACGGACGGAGTTGACTAGATCGTCTTAGAATCGTATGAGGAACCAGACTTTTTGGTTCTGCGACCATTATTTTAATTTATTACAAACGGAATGACCAACTTCATATACCCCATTTTTTTTTTTGTGGTGGGTATAATAATGATTTTTATAACCTACACCACCATATTAAAATGAAATAAATTTGTGCTGATGTTTGTAACGGCCAAAAATATTAGTCCAACACCCACCTTAAAGAATTCTGATGGACTCAGAATCACTTTCTGATTAAAATAACGATGTCCGCCCGTCTGGCTTGTGCGCATAGTACAGGTCGTAATTTTAAAGATCCGTTCGGTCCGTTATTTCTCTAGCCCCCATATACTTCTTCCCAAAATAGGAATTTTTCGATCATAAATGTTTGATTTCTGCACGTATCCAAACAAATTTCGTTACAAATAAGTTTTATATGAAGCGTAATCATATCTACCCACTTCCGAAAATCACTTTAACGTGTATAACTTCCTAAAATTCTAGTATCCAAATAATATTCAGCAAAAATATGTTTCATATATACACAAATCATTCGTCATAATTGTATGAAGATCGGTCATAGCTCCCATATCGCACTATTGGCATCCAAAATAAAATTCAACAGGAATTTGCTCGTGACTGTCATGATAGACGGACGTTTAACAGAGATAAAAGCATCTATTCAATATTGTTTTTATTTATTTATTTTTTTTTTTTATTTTGTTTAACACACAATTTCGTATAATAACGAAGGCAAATAGTTAAAAATTAAACAAACAAGGGAAGAGACACTAAACAAAAAAATCAATAACTTATGAGTGAACCAACAGAAAACAATGCCAAACACAAACTGCCGTATTTATAAAAAATTAAAGTATACTTCAAATATACTTTAAGAAAATTTTGTATGAAAATTTTGTCTAAAAGCACAGTTTAAGTCGACTTTATTTTTTATAAATATGTACAAAAGTATATACATTAGGGTGGCCCCAAACTAAAGTTGCGGATGTTCCCGACTAATATAAAAATTTGATTCATTTTAAAACTACGTTTCTAAATTTTTTTGTCCTGGGGTCAATATTTGGTGAGCTGTATCAAAGGATAAAAAGGTCCTTTTTAAAGGTTTTTTGATTTTTTTCACATTTCCCCCAAGGGAACTATATGTAATTTTAGTATCATATGCAAGGTCCTTGAGAGGCACATTCAATGGGTTATCAAAAAATTAAAACACAATTTTTTTTAATTCAAAAATTTTGAAAATTTCAGACAAAATTTTAGTGCTTTTTTATTTTTTCATAGAATTTACTAAATAATAGTTGAAACTTCGTGATTATAAACATCATGCAATTTAACCCAAAGGTTTTTCCCGCATTCATCTCAAAGACCTTTCATAGGATACCAAATTTACATATAGTTCTTTTGGAAGAAATGTGAAAAAAAATCAAAAAGCCTCTAAAAAGGACATTTTTATCCTTTGATACAGCTCACCAAATATTGACCCCAGGACAAAAAAATTGAGAAAATTAGTTTTAAAATGAATCAAATTTTCATATTAGTCGGAAACATCGATACCTTATTTTTTCTCCATAAAAACGGGGCCACCCTAATATACATACATACTTCATCAATACAAAATTGTGACAAAAAAATCTTAAAAGACAAAGTGACATGAACAATGTTACAATGTCTAAACAACAAATAAATAGCATCCTTGATAATGATAGAATGTAACGTTGAATACTTAAACAAGTTAGAGTGCTTTGCCGAATCTTAAATACCCTCCACCTAAATATAATAAGATAAACAAAACTACACTTTTTATAGGACTAGAATATCCTTATTCAGTGTTTTTCTACCCTCCACCACCAAGAGTGGTGAATGAGGGTATATTACATTTGTCATTCCATGTGAAACTTTTTTAAATATTCATCTGACACCCAATAAAGTATATTTTCTTGATCCTTTTGAAATTCTAAGTCGATTGAGCCATGTCCGTCTGCTTGTCCGTCTCTATAAAACACTCCCACGTCCAAAGTATACAACTTAGCTAAACGAAATTTCAATCAAAATATTTCCTATTTTACAGGTAACTTTGGTATTGAAAATCAGAAAAATCGATTAAGGTCAACTAGAGTTCTGGACCAAAATATGAGACAACCTCCATAAAAATTTGATATTTTTTGTCCATTTTATTGTAATTTTTTTAAATATATTGCAGATAATACCTTCATTTGCACAAGTTGTTTGTACTATAAAAGAAGAAAGTGTGCGGAAAATAGTAAGAATCGGTCCATGATTTCTCATAGCCCCCAAACAAAAATCTTCCCGAAATATTGCTCAATTATACATAAATGCCTATGAAATTGGAATATCAAGACAAAAATCAGCAAAAATTAATTTTTTACAAAAAGAAATCGCAAAACGAAATATTTTTTAGTTCGGTCCATGTTTGACCATAGACCCCATATAAAGTCCACTTCCAAAATTCATTTAAATACGTATAAATCAGATATAAATAATGGTAAACGGCTAAAATTTGAAATAAATACTCTTTATAGGTAAATAAATTGTTTCTCTTAATTTTATAGTGGTCGGCCCATAATTGGTCATAGTTCCCATACAAGGACCACATCTGAAAAATACATTCTTCCCCATATATATTGTATAAATATCGGTACCACCTCAAAACGTTGCACAGATCATTTGCAATCATCCCGCAAAATTTTGTGAATTTCAGTTTATTTTTAACCGTATGCCCCATATAAAGCCCTCTTCCGAGAATCACTTTAATACTCATAAATCGCTTATAAATAAGGGTACCAATCCAAAATTTTACACGGATCATTTACATACATGCCTAAATCTAACTGCTGGATTTTGAGAATATCGGTCCATATTTGACAATATCCCCCACATAAGATCCACTACCGAAATCCACGTTAATACTAATATATATCTTAAATATACGGTTATTATGTTGAAATTGGACGGGAAATATCCTCATGTGCATGAAAATAATTGTTCCAAATTTTAAGAAGATCGGCCCAGAACTGGTCATAGCTGCCATATAAGAACAATTTCCAAAAAACAAATAAACCCACAAAAATGTCAAATAAATATCGATATCGAACCAACTTTTATATGGATCAGAAATTTTATTCCAGAAATCATACTAATTTCGGTTATACGGCAATTATGCTACTGGATTTTGTAGCTGTCAGTCAATAATTGGCAATAGCTCCCGAATTAAGTAAGCTTCCGAGATTATTAAACAACCATGTAAATCTTTTAAATAAAGCTATTGAGATGAAATTCAGCCAATATAATCCTAAAATACTTACAAATCACATTAGTAGATACTGGATTTAGAAGCTATCAGTCCATAACTGGTCCACTTCTACTATGCTACCCATAACTCCCTTGTTAATAATATTATTGTGATCAAATTCAAACACTTAAACTTTTTTTATACTCTGTTTTATACTCTGTTTCTTAACTTGTGAATATGGAAAAATGTTTTATTAATTTTATAAATTGTTAAATTACACTCAAGAGTATTATGAAAATCAGTCACTGGTTAAAGGATTGATGTTGTCTGTTGACTAGCAGGCACCGTAGTGGTGCAGGGGTCAGAACGTAAAGAATTCTGATGAGAGAAAGTGGTGTTTCTCGAAACATATGTAAATTCAACCAACAACCCAGGTTCGAATCCTAGTCAAAAATTATCAAAAATAAAAAAAAAAAATTTTTCAAATTGTTAAACAATTCCTTCTTCAGTAAAAATAATTTAATGAAAATTAAATTCAAATGAACTTAAGCCTAACTAATAGAAAAATATCAAACTTGAATTATTAACAGTTCAACAAAATACTACTAATTACCCTATAGCTAAGGCACAAGCCGTAAAGTTTATATGTGTACGAAAGTGCACAACAAACATAACAAAAACAAATGTATTCAGGTTTTCGAGACGAAGTCTCGACATGAATACGAAAGGAAAAACTGAAGAAAAGGAAAAACAACAACTTAAAATAGAAATTAATAAAATGATAATTACAGAAAACTTCGAACCACCAGTCACTGGTTAAAGGATTGATGTTGTCTGTTGACTAGCAGGCACCGTAGTGGTGCAGGGGTCAGAACGTAAAGAATTCTGATGAGAGAAAGTGGTGTTTCTCGAAACATATGTAAATTCAACCAACAACCCAGGTTCGAATCCTAGTCAAAAATTATCAAAAATAAAAAAAATAAAAAAAAAAAAAATTTTTCAAATTGTTAAACAATTCCTTCTTCAGTAAAAATAATTTAATGAAAATTAAATTCAAATGAACTTAAGCCTAACTAATAGAAAAATATCAAACTTGAATTATTAACAGTTCAACAAAATACTACTAATTACCCTATAGCTAAGGCACAAGCCGTAAAGTTTATATGTGTACGAAAGTGCACAACAAACATAACAAAAACAAATGTATTCAGGTTTTCGAGACGAAGTCTCGACATGAATACGAAAGGAAAAACTGAAGAAAAGGAAAAACAACAACTTAAAATAGAAATTAATAAAATGATAATTACAGAAAACTTCGAACCACCAGTCACTGGTTAAAGGATTGATGTTGTCTGTTGACTAGCAGGCACCGTAGTGGTGCAGGGGTCAGAACGTAAAGAATTCTGATGAGAGAAAGTGGTGTTTCTCGAAACATATGTAAATTCAACCAACAACCCAGGTTCGAATCCTAGTCAAAAATTATCAAAAATAAAAAAAAAAAAAAAATTTTCAAATTGTTAAACAATTCCTTCTTCAGTAAAAATAATTTAATGAAAATTAAATTCAAATGAACTTAAGCCTAACTAATAGAAAAATATCAAACTTGAATTATTAACAGTTCAACAAAATACTACTAATTACCCTATAGCTAAGGCACAAGCCGTAAAGTTTATATGTGTACGAAAGTGCACAACAAACATAACAAAAACAAATGTATTCAGGTTTTCGAGACGAAGTCTCGACATGAATACGAAAGGAAAAACTGAAGAAAAGGAAAAACAACAACTTAAAATAGAAATTAATAAAATGATAATTACAGAAAACTTCGAACCACCAGTCACTGGTTAAAGGATTGATGTTGTCTGTTGACTAGCAGGCACCGTAGTGGTGCAGGGGTCAGAACGTAAAGAATTCTGATGAGAGAAAGTGGTGTTTCTCGAAACATATGTAAATTCAACCAACAACCCAGGTTCGAATCCTAGTCAAAAATTATCAAAAATAAAAAAAAAAAAAAAAAATTTTTCAAATTGTTAAACAATTCCTTCTTCAGTAAAAATAATTTAATGAAAATTAAATTCAAATGAACTTAAGCCTAACTAATAGAAAAATATCAAACTTGAATTATTAACAGTTCAACAAAATACTACTAATCAGACAAACTCTGTAAATTATGGTGAGAATTGGTAATTACATTAATTATAAATGGTCAAAATTACATAAAATTCATTTCTAACATTTTAAATAAATTATGTTGCTCGTAAAATTGTCTTTCAAACAATAATAATAAAATTATTAATTAGCTAAGACTGAATATAAAACACTGAATAAGGATATTCTAGTCCTATAAACAGAGTAGTTTTAAAGTTCTTATTATATTTAGGTAGAGGGTATTTAAGACTCGGCACAGTCGAATATTGAACTCTAACTTGTTACTCATATACTACTCGGTATTATATGGTCTGGCTTCAACGACTGTACTTTCTTACTTGTTGTCATTGTAAAACTAAATTAAATTTTCTTATAATTTTTAAACATTGACAACAATAGCAATATTATTAAATGATATACGGGTAAGCATCAATAAATACTAAATATTAAACTGAATAGATCTATCGAAGGGGCATGAGAGAATGCGTCAAAAATGTATAAGTAATTTTGAAAAAGAAAAAAACCAATCTATATTTTTAGTTCTTAAAGTTTCATAAAATATTGAACTACCCAATCATACATAATGTCTCGTATGTATGTACATATGTGGACTATTAATATGTTTTCATATCTGTAAATAATAAATTGAATGGATAGACTATGTTTGTCTATCACATGAATGCATTTTGCTATACAACCATAAAGGTGGATTCACCCATTCGTTCTTAACAAAAATATTTTTTACGAACTTGAATTGGTAACAAATAACAATGCCTTATGTATTTCCATGGCCATCAGTAAAAGCCACTTTTTTCCATTCATTTTGAATACTCAATACTTTAAAATAATTTAATATTTGTATTTTGACACTTAAAACCCAAAGCAAATTAAATTAATGGCCGCACTTTTAAAACTAATAGATTTTGTTTGCATATGGCAGCTTTGATTTTTCAGAAAAGTTGTTCGAAATGGGTGAATCGTGCTGCAAAAAACTCTCAGTAAAAAAATTTTTCTCTGGAAAAAATTTTTGTTACGAACAAATGGGTGAATCCACCTTAAGAAACGATTTATTATTATTTGCAATTAACTTGGAATACAGACACATTTGTGTGTATGCATGACCATGCTCGTATGTGTGTGTACTTGTCCAGGGGGAAAATATGCAGTATAGGGGCTTTCCTAAGGGCCTTATTTTCAGACATAATGATACTAAGTCGCATTACAAAAAAATTTAAATTTAAAACGGCTTGTCATTGGTAATTAAGACTTTGCCTATTTGCTACTGGTTATATGGCTGATAAAAGACATAGTTGTGAAGTGCAATTACAAGGGTTTTTGTTAAACAAAACCTGACAAGTAATGACTCATGACACAAGACCTTTAAAAAAGGTTTTAAATTAATCACATTGGCTTCACGCCCACTTTACACCAGAAACTTTTATAACAGACTAAATTTGTAAACGCTTTCTTTATTAATTTTTATTATTTGTACATATGCATAACAAAGTGAAGAAACTAAAATTTGTTGTTGCAGTGACAAGCCTCTTGAAGGAAATGATATAAACTTTTGTTTAATAAAAAAATAGTTTTGATTTTGCAAAATAAAAGTCAAAAAAAATTGCTTTATTTTTTTCTCAAAACATTGAAGAAAACGCTATCGAAAACATCATCATCCAAGAATTCAATGTATGACCAAAATAAAATAATTTGTTTGTACGTTTGGACAATGAACAACTGAACAATATTGTGTTTATTGCCGAGACTAATCACCTTGATAAATACACATTATATAAAACCGTTAAAGCAAAAAACATAATCACCCCAATAAATTTCATATGGAATTTTTATTCACGAGAAGGGTGAATCTGCAACAACCGGTTCGCAAAATTTTTAAAATTTTAACAACCGGTTCGAGCGAACCGGTCCGAACCGGCTGAATATCAGCACTGCCTAGAATGTATATGAAACATTTTTAGAAGGCGATGGAGAATTATTCTCGAACATCTTCTGAAAAAAGACAGAGTGAAATGAGTAGCAAATCTTTTACAATGTGTAAACACGTCTTTCAAAAGGCCTACAAAATGAAGCCGTAGTAAAACTTACTAAAAATAATTGCTATGGTTATTCTTTCGTTATGAATTATTCTTCAGTAATTGCAACATTGTACTCATATATGTATGTATAAAATCATGCACAGTCGATCCAATGCCACAAATATGTAAAAAACAAAATGTGTAAATGTCACACAAAATACTTTTATAAATAATAAAACATTCTAATCCTTTTCGATTTACCAATAATTTAGTAGTAAAAGTATGAAGTGGAATATTTCAAAACCAAAAGTGAGAAAAAATTATACTTGAACATTTTAACCAATAATTTTTTTAAATAAAAATCTATTTAAAATACCTATGTTTTATTTTGAATTGTTTCTTACACAAGGATTTTAAATAAATAGTGTTTTTATAGCAGTTTCTGAAGTGACAGTCTCTGAATTGAATTTAAAGATATTATTATTGTTACGAGTTACCAGTTTCTAACATACATGTTTAAAAAAAATTATATAAAATAAGACCGTAAATATTGATAACAGCTTTACAATATTTTGAATGCAAAGCTAACAACAATATTATTTGATTGTAATAATAAAACAAATTTGGGAAACTATCAAGTTTTTAATATCTAAATTCCTTTTTTTAAATAAGCACTTTTCCACCATCTTTATAAATATATATATGTATAAATAAAATTTGTTTTAAATACCTACATTTTGAATCAATAACGAAATCTGTCCAATTTTATAAACGCTACTATTTTAATGAATTAAAAGAATAATACCAGCCAAGTAGTTTAGATGTTATATATTTATTGCCATTTATTTTGCAATCGGCTCCACTGTGTAATGTTACAATATTTTGAGCTTTGAAATGCAAGTGGACAATTGCGAGTATGCATGAAATAATTCTCCATTATAATTGAAATGCTTTAATACATAATATTCATACAGTTGTTGAAATGTTTCAGCATACATACTTAAAGATATAATACGAATACATTTGTTAGTTATTAACAATTGCCTTGCCATATAGAGAGGAAAGAATTAAAATTATTTTGTATTCCCTGAGTGTGCTATTTTCATGAACATATCTGTAACTGTCTTCTACAAGTATATGTTCGTACGTACGAGTATATTGATATTTACATATTTCCTCGTATAATATAAATTGCCATAAAGTGTTCGTTTAATGAATTGTAAAGGGGAAAAATTAATAAATCACTTATAAGAACAAAATCAAATTATACTGTAATTGCAATGAGTTTTAATTAAAAAAAGGACTAAACTACTAACAATTAATCATAAGGGAAATTAATAATGATAAATAATAATTGTACATATCTCACCCTACACCACCATCGTGGGGAGGGTATATTGGATTTGTACTGATGCTTGTAACGCCCAAAAATATTATTCCAACACCCACCTTAAAGTATACCGATCGAATCAGAATAATTTTCTTAATCGATTTAAACATTGTGCGCAGTGGTAATTTTTAAGATATTTCGATAAAATTGGCTACATAATATTGTTTTGGCCCAAGGACGATTTGGGATTGAAACTGTTTGCAATCGGTCCATTATTTCACCTGGCCCCCATACAAATGTCCTCCTCTTACATGTTTGATTTTCCCAACAAATTTCTCCAGAAATAAGTTGTACATGAAGCATAATCTCGTCAACCAAATGCAGATCGCTCCATAATTGCTCAGAGATCTCATATAAGGTTCCACTGACGAAAATCCCTAGTAAAAACCTTGAAAACTAAATAATATTCAACGCAAATATGTGAAAAAAATCTAAAAACCTCTACAAAGGACATTTTTATCCTTTGATACAGCTCACCAAATATTGACCCCAGTACAAAAAAATTGAGAAACGTAGTCTTAAAATGAATCAAATTTTCATATTAGTCGGAAACATCGATACCTTATTTTTTCTCCATACAAACGGGGCCACCCTAAGGTACATATGTACAAACATATACATATGTATATGGATGGGTCATTAAAAAAAAACGTACACAACGAGTTTTGTTTTGCTTATTTTTAAAGTTTTTTCAATTCGCCTGTAAGAGTGGCCAATTTAAGTAGAAATTGATAAAGAATCCGGTGGTACTTTTAGGCTCTCAAAAAATCAATATTTTTGGATTTTTTGACCATATTTGGTCACACACCAAATATGTATAAAAAATCGCTAAAAATGCAAAAATATTTGAAATTCAAGCTTACTACGATGTTCTTTTGTTTCTCAAGATTTTTTTGCGAAAATTACCTTTTCGATTAATTATAAACACAAAATCGCGATTCACCTTGATTTTTCATTTTTTTTTAAGTGACTAGTTATTTTAAAATTTTAAGATTTTGTTAAAAAAAAAGACTTGAACTTAGAGGTTACTTGCAAAGTAATAGGCTTGTAACAATGTATTTAAATAAACTGCAATTATAAGCGTTTCAAGAAAAAAAAACTAAGTGGAACGCTCAAGATATTTTGTGACGATCAGGAGATTTTGTTGCACGTAAACAAGAAATAATGCCAAATCTAAAGTTTAACGAAAAAAAGTTTATTCTTTTACAAAAAGTTAATAAAAGAAAACCGAAAATTCTTCAAAAAACAAAAATTTTCATACAAAACTAAACATGTACATATTATTTGATGTCTTTAACAAAAATGGAAAAAAGGAAGTAATTCTTGAAGAAACTTATACACATATGTAAATATTTGACACCAAACAATAACTTAACTTATTTAATTTATAAATTTTAATTAACAGTTGAACGTGTATTTTCTTTGATGAAGAAATTGTGGACCGCAGATAAAACTCAAATAAGGGTATCAGTGCTTAAGGCCATGTTAATTGATAAAGTTAATATTAAAAAATCCTGCCAAGAGTTCCACACATATTTGAAATCGTTACCTAAAATTTTGTAACAAATTTGTGCCTCTGAAAAATATAACAATGTATAAACGATTTTTTTGTAGTATATACAGGCATGTTCTGAAAATCACTTTTTCGTAAAGTGATTTGAAATCACTGAAAAGGTGTTCTGTGCACAAAAATTATTGAAATCTCGTGATTTAAAACCGGTCACCTAACAGCCTAATGATTTCAAATCACTTAGAGTTTTTCAAGCATTTTTCAATCAACTCTTGTAATAAAATTATCACAAACACTTAAAATCATTTGTTCTTTATTTGTTTTTGAAATAAAACTAACTATTTTACACAGAAAAAAACTTAAAATTTACAAATTTAGTAAGACGTATTTTTTGCGGACCATTTTTTAGATTTGCTTAAATTTTTCATGATTTACTTCTTAGTAGTGAGCTGATATTGTTGATCAAAATATACGTCATTTTGGTTGCCAGAGAAACAAAGTTTTAAAGTCGTGTGGAATATGACTGATTTATTAAATTAAATTATACATAAAAATGAAAAATTTATTAAAATTGTTGAACAAAATAAAAGTAGTCAATAAATATGTATGTAGTTTCATAAATTAAATTTTAATATACAAATGTAAAAAACAAGTAAAAATTTTATTGTAAACAAATAAAATCAGTTGTTAGCTCGGGATTTAGAACAATCAAAATCACTACTAAAAACTAAAAATCTCGTGATTTTCAGAACACCAAAATATTCCTCCCGTGATTTCAAAATCATTCGTGATTTAAAATCACCGTGATTTCAGAACATGCCTGTATATTATATATGCATTTTTATTTCATATAATCGAACCCATCAGAATTATTCGATGTTCCGTTTTCAGATAAAAAAAAAATATGGTCAATTTAACTATACTACATTTGTGTGAACTTGTACTACAATTAAACCATAAAACAAGCTGGTTTATATCTGGTTTCAATACTACGAAAATAATCGTGGTATAAATGTAGTATCCCTACAAGAACAATAACAGTCATTTGATGCATCATCTGATGGGTATTGCTGATGGGTTTATACATCAGTAGTTCCCAATATTTTATTAAGGGAAAAACCTGATGTAAACATTGATGTGATTTTTCTCTTTCCAACTGGTGAACTTCGTGAACTAGTAAAACATATATCTGAACTGCTCACTCCGCAATATTTTACTAATCAGTACTGATGTAAATATCGTCATTGCTGATTAATCAGCACTGATGGAAACATTGTCAGAAAAACGACGAGAGAAAATACAAATAGAGATTTAATGGCTCATTTGTTTTATTGTCGGATCCGGAACTATCGTCACTTAGGTCTACACAACACATAAAACAAATGATGAATTCAAAGAAATTGAGAAATATATTTTGATATATTACAATTAAAGTAAATTATCTTATTTGTTGAGCAAATTTAAAAACAAATTTATTTATGACGCATTTTAAAGGGAATATTAAATTATTTGCATTTTGATCACAAATGTAGCTAAAATTTAGTTTTTTAGAAAAAGGATATATGGGAGATGGTCATGTCCTTGTATCGACTGAAGCGAAATTTCCCAAAGAGCTCAAGTATATTGTTTTATAAGTTGTTATAAGTTTTTAGTGCATTCTGAACACTAATGTAGTTACAATTTAGTTTTTGAGAAAAATTATATATGAGAAGTAGTCATGTCCTTGCACCGAATGAAACTAAATTAACCACTAAGCTAACAGACATATTTTAACAGACAGTTACCAATTTTCGATTTATTATATTTACAATTATAGCTAAAATGAAAGTTTTAAATTTAAGGATGTATGGGAGGTAGTCATGTCCTTGCACCGATTTTTCCGAAACTTTGAATTTTCTTAACTGACATATTTTGAACCAGCACACCAAATTTCATTCTTCTACGATAACTTCTTTAATTTTTCCAATTCACTATATGGGGACAAAGCACTGTGTGACGATGCCCACAAACATTGATGTGCTACAAGACGCCCAGGTAAAACGTGTTTTAAAGGGAACCACGGTGGTGGATATATGATGGTATGAGCTGTATTTAGAACAAAGAAACACCCATAGTTCACCAGTAGTCCGAATCTCAATTTAATAGAAGACCTTTGGGAAATTCTTTCCGCCAAAGTGTTTTCAAAGGCAAAACAATATAGAACTTTAAAAGATTGCAATATTGACAGAGGGGGATACCTAGATAGATCTATACTTGGAAGCGTCAATAGGCTATATTTTTCTCCAGACTTGGACGAGGAAGGGATGAAATGGTTAAAAACCGGTGAAATTTGTACAACCAATCTCAAACGGCTAAACCGATTTTATTGAATTTTTGTATGCACTTGGAAGCGCCATTAGGCTTTATATTGCTTTAAGTCTTGGACCAGGAAGTGATTAAAAGAGGAAAAACGGGTAAAATTGTAATATTTTGTTCTTAACTAATGAATAACTTTGTTATAAACTTTGTTATTTTTGTTTTAGCTTCTATAGCCACAAAAATGTGTATTAGAAAAGTACCTTTCCGACCGGTTCTATTAAGGGCGTAAAAGCGGGTAAAAAGGGAATTTTCTGTTTAAAAAAAATGGGGAAAACCGGTAAGACTAAACGGGGATGCTGTAGCTTACTTGGTTAGAGCATTTGATCATTAAGCATGAGTTGGTATTTGTAGCCCGGGTTCGATTCCCACCCGCTGCCACTCAAACAACATCAGTTTCTGATAATTATTAGTTTTCTTTGCTATAGCATTGAAACCGCCACCGAAGTAAAATAATTAAATAAAGGCTATAAAATCAAGCTTTAAAAAATAATGCGCCTACTTATCACCAGAGGCGCTGCGATGATGCACTAAAACAAACATAATGAGCAATTGCAGAGTTGTGATAAAAAAGCTTACTTCTTTCACCACCTTACTTCTATAATCTATCCCCTTTCCAAAGCAAGTAACGCAATTATATATATGTAGGCTATATTAATTGCTTGAGTGTTATTTCTCTAAAAAAAAACCGATCCAAAATTTTACACGAACCATTTACATATATGTCAAAATCAAACTGCTGGATTTTGAAAATATCGGATTTCACCACATCCCCCATATAAGGTCCACATCCGAAATTCACTAATATGTATCCTAAATGTACAATTATATATTGAAATTCAACGTGGGATATCTTTATATGTATGAAATTCTCTGTTCTGAAATTTAAGAAGATCGGCCTATGTTTTGTAATTGCTTAGATATACGTACCAGTGCCAAAAGACAAGTTAACCCTCAATAGTGTCTAATAAATATCGATATCGAATTAACATTTTATATCATACTAATATCGGTTATACGGCAATAATGCTACTGAATTGTGTAGTTGTAAATCCATATTTGGTAGTAGCTCCCAAACAAAGTACCCTTCGGAGTATAACAACCAACCATACAACTGTCACATTACTGGCTTTAGAAGCTATTAGTCTATAATTGGTCCGTTTCTAATATGCCACCCATATATCTCTTGTAAATAATGTTATTAAGATCAAATTCAAACAAAAGAAGCCTCACCTTATAATCTTATCCTTTTTTATACCCTGTTTCTTAGCTTGTGGTGAATATGGAAAATGTGATTTTTTATTTAAGAATTGTTAAATTACACTCAATATTGTTATGAATATGAAAGAAACTCTGTAAATTATGGTGAGTATTGGTCATTACATTAATTTTAAATTGTCAAAATTAGTTAAAATTTCTAAACATTTGAAATAAATTATGTTGTTCGTAAACAATATGCAAAGCTATTAGATGAAAAAACACAGTATAACGATATTCTAGTCCAATAACTAGTCTAGTTTTGTATTTCGCATTTAGGTGGAGGGTATTTAAGATTTGGCACAGCCGAATACTCCATTTTGACTTGTTTTTATTAAAAAACAACTGTGTCAAATTCATTACAATTACAAATGTTGAACAAAAGTTTTATTTGCGTATTTGTGGGTGTGTGTGGGTTTATATTAATTTATTATGGCTTCAGTTGGAATACTCCATGGAGTAAATGAAGAAAGTAAACATGGCCATAGAGGCGGAATAATGTTTTTGATTGTATGATGATGTGTATTCAGAAATCAGCAAGTTGAATTCAAAAGAAAAGACACATGTGATAATTTCTTTAATGTGTTTCGAGGGAAAATTTGTATAAACGAGGTAAAGCCTAAACATTTGCTATTGAAAAGTTATGATGAAACTCAGGGTCAATTGCTTCATTTTTGTGCGGCATAGACTGAAGAAAAAATTAAACATTTAGTGATTAATAAATGTACCGGTAATGATTTTTCCACAATGAGGTGATTCAATTCGAGTTTATTTAATTGTAAATAAAACACCTAAATTATAATTGTATGTTGGAATCTTTATTACTACCCGAATGTTGGTCTTGACTACTCTGTAAGTAGTTCTTTGGGAAGGTCCACTTATTGATTATTCTACCCATTTATCGCTACCCAATAACTTACACTGAGATTCATATTCGCGTATGGTATTAACAATAGTGGACGCGGAAGATCGATTATCCACTTTTTTGCTCGATGTGCACCAAAAACATTTTTTACAGAATTCATCATGCAGCTGAATAATTTTAAACAATACTGAGCTAAGAATTGACCACAATAAAAACAAAAAACCCTTTAAATTAATCACCCTATATATTTGTATTTATATTTTTTCACAAAATGCAAATATCCTTGACCTCACTCAAGCAAACTTTTAACTTATATTAAAAATCCAATTATTAAAAACCAAAGCCAATAACATTTCCTGACATTCGTATGAAATTTTGATCAAAAACACCTAAGCTTAAATTAAGTTATATCAAATAAATAATACACGAACTACTATATAATTTCCAAATTTCCATAAAATCTGAATTATTTTCTTAGATTTTTTTCTTCACATTTTAAATGTTCTGTAATCGCACTAAAGGTAACATTTATTGTTATGGTTACATTCCATCAATAGTCAAGTATAAACAATATTCATTAAATATTTTCCATTACGACAAAGAAAATTATTGTACTATATTGTTAAATCAAGAATAAACAAATTTAATTTAAGACTTAACTCGTATGTATGTGGGTGCTGTCTAAATAAGCAAATGACAAATAATATACGATAATATACCTCCTCACAACTGACTATATAGTGTCGTAGGAGTGTACGTCGCACGGTGGTTCAGAACTTAATTTGATCGACCAAAATCTAACTTTTTGTTGCCACTGATTTTCAAAATTGTAATGGCATTCAATGTTAAAAATTAGGTCAAAATATTAGCAATTTTGGGCGTGGCATGCTGTTAAAAAGAAATATTTTATGTTTTTTTTTTTAGAAAAAAATGTAAATTTGATCAGAAGGATATAAAGAATTGTAATTATATTTCTATATATGTATGAACTATTTGTCTCAAATTTAAACTTGCTGCTGATGCTAAAAAGATGTTCATGCGTATTTAAGTGATTTCCGGAAGGAGTTTATATAGGGCTACGGTCAAATATAAACTGATCATCATAAAATTGTGAGCGACGATTATATATATATTTATGTATTGCATTTTTGTATTGAATTCCAACTTGATAGTGATTTTTAAAAGAGCTTTCTGCGCTTTCAAGTGATTTTAGGAACTGGACTATATATGGGGGCTACGGACCGATCGTCATAAAATTGGGTACGAATATTTCTACATACATATATATTTACTATTTGTGTCGAATTTCAACTTGCTGCTGATACTTATATGAGATTTATGCGCATTTAAGTGATTTCCGGAAGTGGACTTTATAAAGGGCCTACGGTCAAAATAGGAACCGATGCAAACAAAATATTGCTTTCAGATTTCACTTTGCATGAATATGTATGGATACGGCTTAAATTAAATTATTTTTACTGAAGCTAGGAATTGTTACATGAAGTTATTATTAAAATTTATTAATAATTTTTCTTGGCCTGGGTTGTTGGTTGAATTTACATATGTTTCGAGAAACATATTCTTTCGTCGACGAAAGTAGACAACAAACATAATAAAAATTTATTCAGGTTTTCGAGACGAAGTCTTGGCATGAATACGAAAAAACTGAAGAAAAGGAGGCAACATGTAAAAGAAATGAAAAATGATAATTACAGCAAATTTCGAACCACCAGTAATACTGGTTAAAGGATTGATGTTTGACTGGAGGCTAGCGGGCGCCGCAGTGGTACAGAGGGTGAGAACGTAAACAATTCTGATGAGAGAATGTGGTGATTCTCGAAACATGTAAATTCAATCCCCAGCTCAGTCAAGAAAAATTATCAAAAAATTTTTTAATAAGATTTCATGTTGTAATAACAAATAATTTAATGTAAATTAAATTTAATGAACTCGAGCCTAAATAAAGAAATATCAAAGATTTATAAATAAAATATTTTTCTATTAGAGAAAATTTTTAATTAGGCTTGAGTTCATTTTTAATTAATAACTCGAAGAATAACATTGTGAAAACTATATTTTTCTAGACAATTAGCACACTGAAATGCATTTTCTACCCTGCCAAGGGAGTCATCAGCAATGTTTATTGTCCAAGATCTATTTGTAAATATCATCTATTTAACTCACCATTTATTGAGAAATAGAATTTGGGAATTAAACATATTTCTTATAACATGTTATGAGTTAGAACGAAATTTACTTATGTTTTACAAATGTGTGTGTGTATTCTTCTTTGTTATTATTATTATTATTATACATTTTTGTATTACTACAAATTTGCTGTGAGTTAAATAGATGATTTCAGTGTGCCATTTGTCTAGAAAAATATAGTTTTCACATATTCTTCGAGTTATTAATTAAAAATTAACTCAAGTCTAATTAAGACTTTTCTCTAATATATAAATATAAAAAGTTCGAAATAATATTCTCTAAAAATTAAAATATTTTTCTTTTGTCATTTTGAAGGTTTGACAACATAAACATACGACTTGCTCATACAATATACAACATCACTTGTAAATTAAACATTTAAACATTTATTTAAAACAAGACTAAGATTTTCATTGTGACCAATAAATTTATTTAAAACCAGCTCTACTCAACAAGAACTGAAAATCAACGCTGTCAGTCTTATATATTGCTCCAGGTTTAGCAACAGATTGTCATGTACAGTAAGTAGTATGACTGAAAGATACTCCTCCACGCTGTCTCATCCTATGTGACACTTATTACATTCTTGTAAAACAACCTTCATACATATATAATAGTCAAACACAAATTTAACAAAATTAAATAATGGTGGTTGACGAAAAACAAAACTAAATTCGTACAAATTTTATTAATATAAATGGTCGTTCATATACTCAAAGTATCAAAGGAAATGTAATTTGCAAACTAAACTTAATTCAAGCATTTGGAATCAATACTCGCCGTAAGTGTGTATAATGACAATTACCTCTCGTAACAGATTATTTTTATATCAAACAAATTTAGCTCAAGACTTTTTTGAAATAAATTGGCACGTGGACAAATACAAAAATATATTTGTAATATAATCCTCTGTTATGAACTTTTCTTGTACACATACACCTATATTGCTATTAAATCTTAAATAAATCTACCAAAGGCACAAAATTCGGTTAACAATTGAAATCTGAAATCGTATATAAAGATAAAAAGAACATCAACTTTATGTTCAATTGAATTGAACTGAATTCAATTCATAAAAATAATAATTGTGAATGCATAATACATACGTACAAACATCTATATATTTTATTCAAAATTAATTATGTAGGTTGTTATTGAAAGTTCTATTCAATTGTACTCGTACATAAAATAAACTTAAAAGGAACAAAATGAAATAAAAAAACACAAAAATATCAAAATAAACTGAAACCACACAAATATTTTTTTAACATTATTTACAAAAATAAAAAACAAATCAGTTAAAATTACCAAAAATTTTAAGTTCACAATAATATGCTTTTGTCCTTTTTTTTGGGTGCTTCCGTTCGTTAAATTAGTCGAATATATTAATAATTTGTTCTACTGCCTAATTTTAATGCTATGAGCTAAATACGAAAATCGTACATATACATACATGTATATATGTATTTCTAAATCTATAAACATTTGTTACTAAAATAACATCAGTTTCGAAATGTATATTAAGTTGTAAGCAGAGACCGAAAATAACAGGTCCACTTTACTTTTAGTCAGGGATGCCAACTTTTGAGACTCAAAACGCGTAAAAATTTTTGAAAAAAGGGCTAAAAAGGGCTAAATTGAAAAAAAATCATTTAAAGCCACATCCTGTCAAAATTTTCGATAACGTGCGAAAAGGGGCTAAATTATAAATGTTTCTTTTAAAAATCAAAACAACAAAGACTTTTTTATAAAATAATTTATTAAAAAAAAAATATTTTTACTTAATAAAAAGATTTTTAGCAATATTAAAGGTCTACATAACACATAAAAAACAATAGAAAAAAAATTACTATAATGAGATACATATCTAAATTATCTACATTTCATATTACATTTTAATAACTAAGGAACATACCTAGATTGAATAGTATACATTTAAAATTGGTCGTTACTGAACAAAATTTCGATTTCTTGTTCATCATCATTTTCAGTCCATAAGACACTATCAATAAAAAATTTAGATTTTTTACATGTTTCGTTCGAATTAATTTTAATGCACACTTCGGCAGGTATTTTGTAGTTTGAACAACATACATTATCTCTTGTTAGGCTATATTTAATGTGTATTAAACTGTTACACGTATTTATTTTATTTTTGAATAAATTCATGATACTAAAACTCCTCTCAACTTCTGCGTTTGAGTACGGATATGTCAATATGTGTAAGGCAAAACTGGATAATTTAATTACCAATAGCATTTTTGTAATTATGAACACCGATCCAAAACTTGTCAGTTCTTTCAGTATTATTCCATTCACATGTTTTTAAACTAAGAAGACAATTCTCTAAACAATCAATTTCTTTATCATCAACAATAAACTCTTTTTTAAAGCTTGGTAGAAGGCTTTTCATATTATTCGAAAAAAATATTTTCAGTACTTAGTAACGATATTTTTTTAAATATTTGTATGTTGGATGGAAGTTTTGCTCTAATTTCAATTATGACGGTTAAATTTGTAGAACAATTTTCAAAGCACATCAATTTGAAAGAAATATATGTATGTAGATTATTTTAGATTCCTCTTCTTTTTATAAATTGTAAAGCAAACTAACGTTATTTCGATATTATTAGATTAAAGGAAGAAAAAGTACGAAAAAACTAAAATGTCGAGCAAAAAGTAATAACGGGCTAAAAGGGCTAAAAGATAATTGTAAAAAGTGCTAGATTTACGCGTTTTTTAGTTTCGGGCCAATTTTCTTTTTTCGCGTTTTGAGTGACTCAAAACGGGCTAAATCTAGCCCGAAAAGGGCTAAGTTGGCATCGCTGCTTTTAGTTGTTAACTGCCACCATTTACAATTTAAAATTAGTTTTTTTTTTTGAGAGTGATTTATAAGAGAACATTTTACATTAGTGGTTGAGAGTAACAGAAAGGAAAAATAAGGGATATAATCAAGATGAGTGATTTATAATCGTAAATTTTTTTTCATAAAGGTCAGGGGGTTACTGCGTATTTCGATTCGAAAGCAAAAGCTTTCGAAATACAATGTAAAAAGTATACAAATTCGAATGATTTTCTTTTCGAATCGAAATACGCAGTAACCCCCCAGGTTTTTTTCCATTGTTTATTTGTTGTATCTTCATTAAAAATATACAACATAACAATAAGTTTTTCAAATCTCTTATTTAAAAAATTTCAGTTATTATTCCAGCCAGTGTCGGACGAAAATTGTTTGACCATTATATATTTTACTTATTAAGTTGGCATTCGTCCTTCTTGTCTTCGGCTCAGATCCGCTGTATCCCGATCCTCATCATATTCAGATGGACGATTTCTATATATGTATGCACTATTTGTGTTGAATTTAAACTGGATAGTGGTTTTTTAAAGAATTTAAACCTGTTTGAAAGATTTTCGGAACTGGACTTTATGGGGCCTACGGTCAAATATGGACCGAACAAAACAAAATTTCGTTTTGCGACTAATTTTTACATGATACTTATTTTTGTCGAATTTGGTATTAATATTCCAATTTTATAGGCATGGGAGCTATGAGAAATCATTGACCAATGCCTACTATTTGTCTCACAGTTTCTTCTTTTATCATAGAAATAACGTGCAATAACTGCAATATATTTAAAAAAAACTGCAAGAAAAATTTTTAAAAATATCAAATTTTTATGATTGTCTCACATTTTGGGCAATAACTCGATTTATACTATACCGATTTTCAATACCAAACTGCTTAGAAGAATTATAAACGGTTGTTTGTTAACTTTGTTGATTTGGGTTGTGTCAGGCAGACGGACATCGCTCTATGGACTTAGAATTCCATAAGGATCAAGAATATATATACTTTGTTGGGTCTCAGATGAATATTTCTCAGTGTTACACACAGAATGAAAAACATATATGTATACGCTCATTCACAACTTATGGTGGTGGAGGTTATAAAAATTTCTATTTCTTTTTTCTATTCATTTGTAACCTTTCTATTTAATTTTTTGTTTTTATGTTATATTCTGTTTTAAAATTTATCTTCTCCTTTTATAATTGTTTGCTTTCGTTCGAAAACTTAAGAGCTTAATCTTTAAAACGTTTGATTTATCCCTGGGGTGGGTTGATTTTTATAAATGCTTTTTCTTTGCCGCAATCTGTGTGTTAACTTTGTTTTTTTGCGCTTTATTCCTTATATTCTAGTCCTTTAACAGGTAGACAATCAAAACACATTTTCAAATACCGAAAACACAATGAAGTAGCAATATTCTGAAAGTAGTTGTATAGGTATTAGTATACATACATATATGTATGTATGAATAAAGGTTTTCATCATTGTGGCGGTTTAAGATAGTGTGGTGGGAGTGACGGCATGTGAAAGGATTAGTCTCACTTTTAACTTTTATAAAACACACTTAACATTTAACCGTCAGTAAAAACCTGAGAAACGAATTAACTGATTGCATTTTTCATAATCACTTTGCTTTTGGTTTACACTTTAAGAAACGCTCTACGTGCTGTTCCCATAGCAATGTATTCAACCATGGGACACTTAAAGCCTAAATTAAATTTTCAGAGTAGTTTTAACAAACAAAAAATACAGTACTTTTCGCTTATAGTCACATCGTTTAGTTGCACGCAATGTTGTGACTATATCGCTAATGTGATTATAAGACTAATTTTTTATATGCCACAATATGGCATATAAACAAAATCGGATATAAACAATTTATGTGATTATAAAAAAAAAACAGATTTATTTCATTTATATATATATATATATATATGTACAGTATGTACATACGTTATAAACAAATATGTACATAAATACTTTGTGCGTTAAAAGGCACTACTTACTTATATATTGATTAAATATGTCGTTAGAAAACAAAAATGTCAAAATTTTTGTTGTATTTTACCATTTGATTTTTAGTACATCTTATTGGTTTGTAGCTTAAATTGCTATGTAATAAATAGATATTACCTAAATGTATGTGACAATACCCTAAATAATTTGCATGTAAGTAAGCTTTAAATAACCACACATAGGTGGCATATATGTCAAATGTGATTATATCGCTCATGGATTTATATCGTTAATATTTTGTATGAATTTGACGTATAGAGGGCTGTAAAAATGTATATTTTGGACTATAACGCTAAATGGACTATAAGCGACGTGACTATAAGCGAAAAATATTGGAATTATTTTAAACAGGTAATCGTATCAAATAACTTTTTACTATTTAATAAAACTAATAACGTGCATCCAAAATAATAAATTTCAAAACTCAACTAAAATCACTAACAATATTTAAAGTATGGTAAATAAAATTGCAAACTAAACTTTTATAAAACAAGTAAGAGTCTTATATTTGGCTATGCCGAATTTTGTATATGTCCCCACCACCAATATATAGTGTATATTTCACCTACTGGTTATAAATTTCTACTTGATGATATTGATGGCTCTAAAGTACGTAGTGATTTTCGAGAGTGGCCCCTATATCGGAGCTACGACCAATTATGTGCAGATCGTCATAACATTTGGTACGTTTAATTTTATGTATATGGAGATATTTATGCGTTTTTAAGTGATGTTTGAAAATATGGTCAGATATGAACCGATTTAAACAAATAACCCTTTTGCGATTTCTTTTTACATGAAACAGAATTTCCTCTTTCATAACAAAATTTTCCGTTTTCCACAGAATTTGATCATATTATTTTCAATAAATTTAAAGAAAATAGCGAAAATATTTAAAAAAAATATCCAGGTTGTCTGAAATCTGGGTCTATAAATCTGGTTCTGCTGTAACGATTTTACTCATTTTCAATATCAATCATTTCGGTGAAACAAAGAATGTTTGGGAGAAATTTCATCTCTCTAAGTTTTTTTTCGAAGATCTACGTGTCTTCAATGGACGGACGGACATAACTGTATCGTCTTAGAATTTAATAAGGACGCAGAATATATAGATGTGCATAGGAAACATCTAAGTTTAAATTAATTTTATTGTAATAAAACACGTTTCAAAGGGATTCAATTAAAAATTGTATGAAAAAAATGTTTTTGTTTTGACCAAAAGACAAACCGTCGGACATAACATATCGTCTTTTAATTTTACTATAGCCATTATTCGAATAAAAAACTAAAATTTTGTTTGCATTTATTTAATGTTCACTTAATCAACTTAATCAAAATCAACATACACAGTTACCACTAACAAAAAAATATTTAATTGTTCATTTATAAAACGCCTCACATCTAATAATTACAAAAACGTTTACTTAAACATCATTACATACTATAGGGTGTTTTCTAGATGTATAGAACTTTAAGTTAGCAACACTTTTTTAACTGACGGTCATTTCGTTTCGGGCTTATCGGCGTACACTAGCGAATTTAAACATAAATCACTTGACAGCTGACAAAATGGACGCAATTTAAATAGTATTGCCAACCTAAAGTTCTATACATCTAAAAATAACACCCTATACATACAAATTGTTTTAGGCTTTGTCATATTGATAGATATACAGAGATATAATAAAATTTAAATTTGATACTCTACACCACCATAGCGGAACTTTTGATGATGTTTGTAACGTTCATAAATATTAGTCCAACATTAAAGCAAAGCCGATCGACCCAGAATCACTTCCTGATGTCCAATGTCCGTGGGCTTGACTGGGTGTTCATGTAAAGCTTGTGCGCAAAGTACAGATTGCAAATTTCAAAATATTTCTATAAATTTTGCTACGTAATGTTTTTTCTGCTCAACGATGGTTGTGATTGAAATTGATGGAAATCAGTCCATTATTTTAGCTAGCCCTCATACAAAAGTCCTCCCGAAATAGGGGTTTATCAGTCATAAATGTTTGACATTTGCACATATTCGTCACAAATAAGTTTTACATGAAGCCTTATTACATCTACAAATTTTGTGCAGATCGGTCACTAACCAATACTCATAGCTAAGACCCACTTCTGAAAATTACTTTAAAGAGCATAACTCTTTCAAACATTTTGTTATCCAAATAATATTTAATACAAATATGTTTCATATATACACAAATCATTAGGTCGAATTTTGTGATGATTGGTAATAAAAATTAAACACAAATAAGTTGCATATTATATATGTATGTACATAACTCATGACACCTAATTTTAAAACGATCGGTCCGTAATTAGTCAAAACTCCCATATAAGACTCTCTTCGAAAATCACTTTAACATGCCTAAATTTTTAAGACAAGGCATAAAATAATAAACAAATAAATTAAAAAATTAAACCAAATTTGTACATTTAGGCCAATTGGAATCAAATTTGTTTTCGAAGTACCTGTTTACTTTTAGTATCCTTCGGACTTAAGAGATGAATTCTCACTCTTATTTAAACAAATTATTATTTTCAATATGTTATCTAACTTCTAACTTGCAAAAAGTTTTGTTGTAGATATTTTGCACATAAAAGGCATAAAATAATAAACAAATAAATTAAAAAATTAAACCAAATTTGTACATTTAGGCCAATTGGAATCAAATTTGTTTTCGAAGTACCTGTTTACTTTTAGTATCCTTCGGACTTAAGAGATGAATTCTCACTCTTATTTAAACAAATTATTATTTTCAATATGTTATCTAACTTCTAACTTGCAAAAAGTTTTGTTGTAGATATTTTGCACATAAACTATAATAAAAGTATGACTCCTTAACATTATTACAAATTATTCAATAATATTATATGATTACGGTAACTAAAATATATGTAATGAAAGATTGTACCACAATAATATTATGATGTAATGATTCATCATGTATATGATTTTCATAAGCTTAATCCAGGACATTTAAATAACTACATTTTGTTATTTTTTTTAGCAAGTTATAAAAAAGTCACATCGAAACAGGAGAAAATGTAAAAAAAATAATTGTTTTTTATACCTACATGTTTTTTGGAAGCGTACCTTAAATGAGGCAGTGGGATAATATGCTCGCGGGTTTTGTAAAAAAAAATTAAAAAATGTGTCCATGAAAAAGCTATATGTAATGTTCTTCGTTCGGAAGTTTAGAAATTAGATTTGTCACAACCGAACCTCCCATACTAAAAGCTGCCTAAAATATATAAATTTGTATACAAGAAACTAACATCAGCTTTATCACATCGAGTTAAAGCTAACATTTATAATGACATACCCTTTTCTGGAATACATTATATAAAAAAAATTTAATTCACTGCTCACTATGTGATAAACAAAAACAACGTACATATTTGCAATAAAAATAATCTAATTTAACAAATAAACAATTTTAAATAACGGTTTATACAAGAAGAGTAGCTAATTGAAAAGCAAATAATAGCGCACATTAAATAGGGCGATATGGGTTAATTACTACAAAACATAAAAATTTACAGCTATTTCGATAATATTGCAGGAAAGCTTATATTCAATGTCAAAAAATTGCTGTGATGTGACCGGGAAACATTTATTGCAGTTTTTTTTTATTGTGGTGTGTTTAATCTTTATCCCAGATTAAACGAAACCCATTTAATATATTTTGTTACACTTATTAAATTTACCAATCACAATAGATTATAAATAAATTAAATTGTTGCAGTCAAATTTTTATTTTTTAGTATTTTTTTCATCTAAAGCACCAGGATGTCAAAATATTTGTCTAATTTAATCTGGCAACTCTAATTGGCACACATATAAAACGGAAGTGCTTACTTCCGTTTCCTAAGTTAAAAAGGAAATTAAGTGTAGGGGATTTTGTTTCAATATCGTTTAAAAAAAACCTGATGGCATAATTGTTGAAATGTTTTTATTAGTTTTAGAATATAATAACAGTTATTTTCTTAACCACAAAGAAACCCGAACACGCATCTATATACATCTACATACAGACAGTGTTAGAAAAAATAATAGGTACGGCTTCTTCATCATTCAAAACAAATATTAAATTAGGTATATTAAAATATTGTGTATATTTTTCAAAAACAATTTACAAAATTTTTAATGAATAAATGAAATGAATAATTTAATTTCACAAACAGCAGAGATAGAAATGTAACCTATTGGCAACTCAGTTCATTTTTTTCAGACAAAATATAAAATTAAACCAATTCAAGCTGAGAGTTGTTCGTAAAAAATACTCTCTCAAAAAAAGAGAAAACTTTAAACTGCATATGAAAAAAACTTTAACCGAACAAATATTTTGTTCAGAACGAATGGATGAATCCACCTTAAGACATCACTGAATTTTCTGGAACAAAGGCAATTGAAAACACAAGCAAACATAGAAAAATGGTTTAACTATTGATTCCATTATTTTCATGTTGAAATAAAATTCAATGATGTCTTATTACTTTTTCCAAATACATTAAAATATTCCATAAAATTTAAGCAAGTAACAAATGACCATTAAGAAGATTCATAGAAAGTGGGAAATGGAGAAACCGTTCTTATTATTTTTTCCAACACTGTATGTATATTTACAATATTTAATACTGTACACAATTTTATACACATAAATATAAGCATACAAATATATGCTTAACATATCCACATAACCCCCCTTTTTAAAATGGTTGATCCCGCCCAATAGATTTAAATTATTGTTTTTATGTAACAAAAAAGGGTTGAATTCTTTTAACCATAAATTGACAAATTCTCTTAGTGATATATATCGCTCGATAGGTCATTTAATAGATATAATATTGTTTATGTAAAAAACATTTTGGGATACAAAATTTGTTATTGTTAACAAAAATTCCGGTGGTTTAATGTGTATGTAACAAAAAAAGCGATGAATATTTTTGAACCAGAAATTGATACTCATCAAAAAACGATTATATTTTAAGTTTGTAATTCCTTTTGTAACACAACAAAATATTGGTCGTGGAACCTTATGATATTTTCAGACCATCTAGAAACTTAGGCTTCTTAATATTTTTCATTAGTCGGGTGTTAAGTATTAAAATTGAGTTAAAAAAAGTATATTTTGGGTCCTTATAAAATTTTAAGACGATCTAGTTGTATCTGTCAGTCTGTCCGTCTGTTGAAGGCAATATATGTAGATCTACGAAAAAATTACTTAGAGAAATGCAATTTTTCCCATACATGCTCTGCTAAATCGAAATGTATGATATTGAAATATAAACGCAAATTTTAGACTACTTCGATAAGTTTCAAAATAATTTTTCTGCTTTTCTTTAATATATTGCAAAAAATCGGTCCATGATTTCTCATGGCTCCATACAAGTGTACAACATAAATACAACAAAAAACAAAACTAAAACCACAAAACAATTTTAAAAGAAACCAACAACAATAACTAAACAAAAAAAAACCACAAAAATATTTTTACATTTTGAAATAAGTCCCAAAAAATTGGGAAAATTATAGTGGAAAACTATTAATTTTTACTTTTACGAAATGTTTGCACCTTTAATTCCTGGAACTTAGAAATTTAGGATTTTTTTAAATCATTAATTTCATAGATAAAGAGGCATATCGAGTGAAATAAAGCATTTGTAACGCAAAACATCAAATGGGACATAAATCCATAATGGGACATAAATCCATAATGGTTTTATGTCCCATTTCACTAAAATTGGTATGAGACTTAAGGCCATATCAAAATTATGGCTTTATGTCCGTTTCAATTGAGACAAACTCTGTAAATTATGGTGAGAATTGGTAATTACATCAGTATTGAGTGGTCAAAATTAGATAAAATTTTTAAATATTTGAAATAAATTATCTTGGTCGTAAAATTGTCTTTCGAACAATATATCAAATACTAATAAAATTTGCACTAAGACTGAATAGAAAACACAGAATAAGATATTCTAGTCCTAAAACTAGTGCAGTTTTTGTATTTCTTTTTATGTTTAGGTGGAGGGTATTTAAGATTCGGCACAACCGAATATTGCACTCTAACTTGTTAGATATCTCTGAAATGACTTTTAAACGTTTCTTTTTTACTAGATTTATTAAAGTGTTGTTAGGCTACAAGAAATATTTAGGAAAAACGGCAAATGCTTGGATCCGCTATTAGCAAAAAATCAGGTTAAAGTGGCTTACAGAAGAAGCCGATTTTGCCAAAAAATCATCTTTTCAGATGAAGCTCATTTTGATATTGGCGGGTATGTAAACAAGCAAAATTGTCGCATTTGGGGCACAGAAAACCCGCACGCATACATTGAAAAGCCGATGCACCCAAAACGAGTCACTGTTTTGGTCCAGAGGCATAATTGGGCCATTTTTCTTCGAAAATGAGCCAAGAGTGGCCGTTATCCGGCCATGTTGAACAAATTTTTCTTCACAAAAATTGAAGAGGATGATATTGGTAACATTTGGTTTCAACAGGACGGCGCTACGTGCCACACAGCCAAAGTTACACTCGATGTTTTGCGCCCTGTTTTTGAAGATCGCATTCTCAGCTGATGCCATTTGGCCACTTCGGAGCTGCGATTTGACACCGTTGGACTATTATTTGTGGAGTGCCGTCAAAGATAAGTGTTACGCCGACAAGCCAGAGACAATTGACTATTTAAAGGACAATATTCGTGAAGCCATTGAAATACAGCTGCACTCAAACGATAATGTGCTTAAAAATTGGACCGATGGTGTAAGCTACTGCATGGCCAGCCGAGGCAGCCATTTGAATGAAATTATTTTCCATTATTAAGCGGAAGGATTGTTCTTTCAAATAAAAAAAGAAATTTGAGAAAATATTCAGTAGTTTTTTTATAGCATTTAAAAAAATGTTATTTGGCGGACCCTTTACTTGACTAGTAGATTTCATATATATATATAGAATCTGATCACGAACGAAGTATTCTCATTATACCGTGGAACAGAGTTCGTTGATGGGCTTATGACGTCTAAATTTTAAACTTAAACTTGACTTATTTTCTAGGCATGTAGTTTTAACGAACTTACCGTTTAAAAAATACACCTTTATTTTCCTTTTTTCCAAAATACCCCACTGTGCTATGGTGGTGTAGGTAAAAACGTATTTCCAAAAACGAATAAAGTAGAAATAAAGAAAAAGTAACAAGTTGTAAGATGTAATGAAAAGCAGAGGTTATTGATTGTATATAATTCATTTATTCAAACAAACATTTTTAGAATAAAGCGTAAACTTCATCGAATCCAAAATATCCAATCAATTTAGTGATTCCCCATTTCTATTACCAAATTTTCAGAATTCCGATTCTTTAAAATTCCCAGGTAAAAACAAGTAAATATTTAATAGTAAATTTTACAATTGTTTAACAACATATTTGCTTTCAGACACGTAATAACATATTGAAAAAAATATCTTCAAAATGTACCTATTTCAATGCGAGAGCATTAAATATTTCATGCCATGGCAGCAATAAAATCCTCTTGTTGCTCATTTGACTTTAATAATAAAACTTATGAAAGCAAAATTGTATGTCGAAATATAAGAGTAACAAATTAAAAGTATGTAATTTAAATGTAAAAAATCCTTATATACTCGTTAATGCTAAATGTCTGTCATAAAGGTTAAAGCGAACTTAACAGTTTCTGGTGAAATGAAAATTGGCTGCTGTGTTTGTGTTTGAGGCGGTGGAAACATTTTGGTTACTCAACCATATAATTTGATGTGTGTTTTCGTACTTTAAGGAACAGAAAATAATACAAACAACAACAACAACAACATTAACTACCAATCATTCCCATTATTATGTTTATTACCAAACCCAGTCACATTTTAGCAACGTTGGCTGTTTCCAACAGTGAATATACATATAAAGGAGGTGTGCACGTGACGTGATTTTCTCTTGTCAAGCGTGAATAACTAGCGATCAGCATTACTTTAGAATTTAATCAAGCATGAGTGTGTTAGGTTTAGTCAATGTTAATGTAAATGTTTAGAATTTATGAGTCCATTTGTTTTTGTATTCATAAATCGTTTACAATAAGTTGGCAGCTTGTAACTAACAACATTTTTCATGAAGAGGTAATTAATGATGCCAATTATTATCTTTATGGTTGAAAAAAAAAATTGTTATCATTATTATCCTGAAAAAAAAATTATATGTAAATTTAGAGGTGTCAAATTTAACAGTTCAAAATGTGCAGTATTTATATCAAAGAATTTATTGATCAAATATAAATAAAATGGCCCATAATCATAGTCATAGAAAAAGCATACTTTAAGCAAAAGTAGACTTTTAAACAACAAGTAGTAGAATTTAAAACAAAAGCTATGATTATGGGCCAATGTCTTCAGGTTTACAATACAAACTCCATTAAAAGAAACTCTTGTTTCCAATATTTTATGGACGAAATTTGTTTCAAACTCATCGATAAATACGATTAACCGAAACATCGGGTTTTTGGCGATTGATGTTTTTAACACAAATTCTAAAGCGTTACAAGAATTCTAAATATTAGAAGACTATGATTTTACGTATGAACTTTTCCAGAATCAATTACACATAATGAAAAGATCGAATATTATTTGGGATCTGATGTGTTAAAATTTCGCATTATTAAGGAAGTTTAGACATGAAAACTTATAAGCAATAAATTTAAATCTTACTGATGATTATGGTAAATTATAACAAGAGAAATAATAAAATGAATTTCCGAAATAGAAATGCGGAATTTGGGTTGTATTAAGCTTCTCATTCCGTTTGTAGTATAAGTAAGTTTTTTTGTGAAATTTTAAAACCATCTAGCTGTGTCCGAGACACGTTTGAAGAACGTAGCCAGATGACATATTCACCAATTACTTTGTTAATTTGTTTGTGGTATTGAAAATGTGCAAAATCGGTCAAATAGAACCTGAGTTATAGACAAAAATGGAAGAAAATCTCAAAAATATTTTTCAAAAATATTTTATTATAAAATTTTGCGTAAGTTATTTCTATGATAAAAGGATAAGCCCTTCTGGTAAGAATTTTAAGTAGTAACGACGATCGAATTATATATGCCTGCCTATTAAAGACTCATTTAAATATATAAACACGGTAGGGACTAAACGCGGATACATATAATCAGTGTTGCCAGTTTAGCATTTTTGAGAATATATTTTACTTACAATTATGTATGCTCTCATTAATCTGGCATCGTTCGATTGGTAAAATAGTAAACGATTTCAAAAATAACCAACAGAACAATTTACTTTAAATATTGATACTAACTTGTAAAATTAAATTTAACTCATTATCATCCCAACTTGTTAATGTCATCGGCACAGTTTTCATATAAATTTAAACAATAAAATAAAGAAGGGAATAATATGTGAAAATTCTAAAAAAAACTAATATGTCAAAAGTATCAATTTTTTCATGAAACTAATAAAACTTTTTTTAAAATTTAGCAGCAAATATGGATACACTTCGGAAAATTTACTTTTTATTCGTTGATTATTCACTAAAGATAGGAAATTTATCTATACTGATGATTAAATAACCGTGAGGGAAACTTTTCTAAACGCTTCTAGGGAAACTATTTTGACCTCATTCGTTACTAAAATAAAAATAATTTATATTTTTTAGAAGTAAAAGAAATATTGTATGCTCGTCATAGACAATTTCTTTAAGTATTAGGGCAGAATTGGTCTTTACTTTCTGTTCCGTTCCGAATCTATTAAATAGAAAATGTGTACAAGTCGTTAGTTGTTTTGTTACTTTCCGTGCCGTTGCGGACGAACCTGTTGTAATCAAAAATTTGCTAAGTAATTGTAAGTGACAGCACAAAACAGCTGATATCCGCACAACAAAAAATTTTTGCTTTTTCACAAAAATTTTCCATTTATTTGAATTTAATTAAGTTTTTGTATAAAAGTTATAAAAATATAAAAAATAAACAATGGATGATGAAAAACTCATTACTTTAATCGAAAGTAATGACATATTGTACAATAAAAAACCTTTGATTTGTATTTTTTGATTTATTTTCGCTTTGTGTTGTCTGTTTACCTAAAACAGCTGATACGTTTATACGGAAAAACTAACTACAAAAATTTAATAACAGAACGACACGGAACAGAACAGCAACATTTGGTTGAATTTCATCTCAATAACGTTATTTACAAGAGTTGTATGGTTAGTTGTTATACTCGGAAGTGGACTTAATTCAGGAGCTATTATTGACTGACAGCTGACAATAGCATAATTGCCGTATAAGCTTTAATTTAAGGTATAATATGACCATATAGGTAATATAAATCCGAAGATATTAAAGAAAGATTATGACCATAAAAAATACAATCTGTACTATGCGGAGCCAGTATTCTGTATACCATATAGAAAAAATCCTTTCCTGTTATTGCTTATAGCAATGTCCATAAAAAGATGTATTGGATCAAAAGGCTATTTCATATTAAAATGTGTTTGTATGTATGTATGTATGTAGATAAATGTTTATACAGGTAACCCTCCTACAACACGGTGTTGTAGGAAAACGTGTTCTATGAGGCTAGGAGACAGTGTAAAATATAAATTTTTTTTAATTAAATATCCTCTTTAAAATTATTGTTTTTATTAGAAATATGTACATACATACAAAATTAGTACTTTTGTACTATTTTGGTATAATTTCAACAACTCAATCATGATAAAGCTGCAATTCCATTTTATCGTGTTAGAATGAAACCGTGTTGTAGATGAGGAGAGTTTCCGCAAATTTTTTTTCGTGTAAGATCGAAATCGTTTTGTAGGAAACCGCCTTGAAGGACGGTTACCTGTATATAAAAAATTATTTCTTTTAATATTGCTTAACCAGTTTTCTGAAAAGGTATATAACTTATCTAAAAAAACTTAGGAAATTTTGGTGTTATTGTGGAGCAAACACAATTTGCTATAACACAATTTTCTCGACAATAACACCCAAATTTCTCCAATTTTCTTAAATAATATATATATCATTCGAAATATCTCAGTTTCTTCTTTTCAAATCTAGTAAGAAATTGAAAATCGGATCATTATCAACAAAATTACAGGTTTATAAGTGCGCAAAGGTACAAAACCCGGTTTTTTAACCGTAAAACCGGATTTTGGAGGTGTCCGGCATATTTCACTATTGGAATCTTCTTTTATTCGACAATCCCTACAAGAAAAATAATATCGGGTCCCAAGTTTTTCTATTTCATTCAATTTTGTATCACTGTGTTACTTTATCTGCTTTAAATTATAATGTCTCGGGTGTTTGTGATTACACATATTTAACTCGTGCATCAAAAATGCTCACGCTTAGTTCTCTATTATATAATTTTACTGTGATATTCACTTAATTATAGTGGTAACTTTTGTACTTTTATTCCCTACATCACATTAAGTTTTTGTTCAACTAAATTCTTAACAGTAGTGGGTCTACTTGTGTATGTTTGTTGGTTGAAATGGGTTAGCTGAAATTAACAAAAATCATAAGTTTACAATAATTATGAAACACATGGATGTTTCTTATAAAGAGCACTGCTACCATTTAATGGAAAAAGTTTAGTGGGAGAGTTTAAATTAAATTAAAGCTTAAACTGGAACAGTTGCATATCTAAAAAGTACCGAAATATAACGCAGTTATTTATATTCTTATATGATTTATAAAAAATCTTGACTGAACTAAAAATATTACAACTGAAATTTAATGGAATATGTAACAGGAATAAAAGTGTAAATAAATAAGTTCATTTGCTCAATTTTTTCCTTCTGCATACACGACACCAATAATGATGATCTAACTTTTTTCATTATTTTATGGGATTTATTTTACTCCAAACGAGTGAAATTTTTCATTTAAGATGGAACCAAGAATAAAACGGAACAACAGAAAATATTATTAAAATGTAAATACTGCAGATATTTCTGGATTTTATGTAGAGTATAATGGGAAAGGAAATATGTAAATTTAATAAATTTATCAAACAAAGAAATACAAAAGGTAAATTTCTAAATTGAACAGACTTTTACACCACACCAACTGAATATTAAAATATTTAATAGTTGAATGGGAAATGCGACACTTTTTATCTAAGTTCATAACTTTTTCATTTCAAACATAAATTAGTCATGAATAAATAATAGCTCAATAATTTTTTACACTGTGTGTTTTATGATTTTTTAAATAAACTAAACTAAGCGGTGCAAAATGTCCCAAAAATAATATATTTATTTATTTTAAAATTGTTTGTAGATGCCAATTTATAAGAGATTGATATCGAAGAGTATCAGAAAAAAACATTTTATACCAAAAATGTTTAAATAAATTTTAGTTAAACATTCCCTCCACCGTAAATATTATTATTAGAAGTCGTTCTGATTTGCTTTATTTTCTACGGAACCAGTATTTTTATACTTTTTAATTATATACTGGACCGTAGCAAAGGGTATATTAGAAAGTTTGCTGATTACGTGATTAACTGTCCGTTTTTTAACTGATGAATAATAAAAATTTATACCTCAATGCTTATTTCTTTACGCATACAAATATTGATACTTGATAACTATTTGAATAATAATAATACAGCAAAAAGTCATTCAACACAACGCATACTACTTCAATTGCAAAGAAATTATGTTATTTAAATTTTAACGAAATATCTTCAAAACTGCAATCTCACAACCAGCCAGAGGGACGGACAGTTTTTAAAATGCATTATTTTTCCGCTTTTTTACTAAAACAATCTTTGCTAAAATTAATGTTTTGTGAATTTTATCTTTCTAATTTTAGAACACAAATTTTGTAACTTCAAATAAAGGTCATTCTGAAAAGTCGAAACGAACATTCAAAGGCATTACAAATACTCGTGCATATATATAAAGGTAAATATTATTAATAAAAATAAATATGAAACTTATTTTAACTTTAATTATTGGAAATATATTTGAAAATGTAGAAATTTTAATGAGAAATGAAGTAAATTCAATAATATTTTTTCTGTCCCGCTGCTGCTTTTCTCAGTAATTATCAGTTGTTGTAAAATAGAATTTTGTACCAATTTCACTGCCGTCGCTGGATGTAGGCGAATACCAGTAAATTTGACAAAGTTATTGTATATTTTTGTTAGCAACTGTTTTTGCAGCACTCAAACGTTGATTGAGAAATTAAGTAATGTTTGTATTTGTTGATTTCCTTCATATGTTAATTCTATTTATAGATAAACTGATATTTTTATAGCAAGTCAAATTTGTTCTTAAAATTGTTGATTAATAGAATCATTTGCATTAAATATTATAAATTTTTTTCCAATCCCCTTGAATCATCAGTATTTGTATCACTGAAAATGTAGGCGAATGAGTAATATGTAATTATTATACTACGTATACTCAAGTAACCTCTTAAGATCAATGTATGTAATGTATATGAACCAGAAAACTTCACTTGTTAATTAAAAAACCGTTCAACAATAACAAAGTCACACTAAGATTGTCTTTTATTTGCAAATGATCAAACCTGTTCAAATACAATCTTGTGTTGTTCATTTTAAAGCAACCGAACAAATGCCTCTCTGTTGGTTCAGATGGTTTACACATCGGTTGACTCATAAAAATAATCTTCTTTAAACTGGGAATGAATTAATTAATCAAACTTGTTCAAACTTGTATATATGTTGTTCATTTTAAGTCAATCGAACCACTTGCAGGTTGAACACTGTCTTATTTTTATCATAGGTCGAATCAAACTTGTCAACTCGTGTACTTGCCTTTTTCACTCAACACACAAAATTTTGATTAACATTTAAGTACAAGAAGCAAGAAATCATTGTGTATGAAGTCGTTCATTCCTATCAAATGCAAGTTGTTTTTTATTTCAATTTACAGTTGTTTTTGATGTACATCAGATACAAAAACAATAGGTACAATAAACAAAAAACTGGACATTTATTTTTAAGTAAAAACTCAACAATTTATTACATTTTTTAACTATTAATTCATATAAGTAAGGTAACAATTTAAAAATTGTATTCTTTTAATTTTAAATTTGAACCATTAATCGGACACATGTTTCACAATAAAAAACAAACAAAACAAAAGCAAATCTTTATCAATGTTAATTTGGTTATGTTGGTTGCATTGTTGGTATATCATATTGCTCAAGCCACACAGACGGTCGGTTCAAACATGTTGTATGAATTAATGAGAATAAGAATGTTTAGACACAATGAATTTATTTCATAAAATGATTTTGTTAATTCTATTCATAATCAGAATTTGATGTGTAGCAAAATGAATATGATTTTTAATCATCATTGAATTTTTCTTTATTCTTTAAAATGAACAAAAATTTTTGTGCTGAATAAAATCAAGAAAAATCGTGATTTTGAAGTTCTCTGATATGAAGCGATAATTTTCTCAAATATTCTTCCATTATTTACTTACATATCTCTTTAATCGTATTAAAGGAACAAATACAAATATTTTCTTCTTAAACTTTCTGAAAATACACTTGTTGATGCATTTAAATAGAATAAGTAACAAGAGAGAATTTATATTCGGCTGTGCCGAATCTTATATATCCGCCACTACAAACCAGTAGGGTGATCTATAAATGCTTGAAACTAATTTGTATTACATTCTGTATCGGTAACGATAATTATACTGGTTATTTTATTTTATTTTTTACCTTACATGAGTGCTATCAACTATGTATTAGAACACGATCGTCATAAAATATTATAGCGTTATTTATATTTGCTTGAAATTTATTTCGTTTATATTTCATCTTAATAACAACATTTATAAGAGTTTTATGCATTTCCAGTTATTCCACATTTTCCATTTATAACTTTCTTTCAGAACTGCCCTTTGTTTATATTTTTGCAGCGTATATTGATTTGCTTTGACACACAATAAGTTAGGTACCAAAAAGCCGGATTTTGGCTTTGTGTAATATTTCAGCTCGATATGGATGTTTACGTACGTTAATGAGTGTTCGGGTGTAAGGAATCTATGGCCTATTATGGGTCGATCATCATGAAATTCATACGGGGATTTAAATGTATATGTGAATTATTTGTATTAAATTTTACATTTATATTAATTTTATAAGAGATTTATGATTTTCGAAAGTGGATTTTATATGGAGACTATGATCAAATATGTACCGTTCATCATGAAATTTGGTATAACAATTTAAATGTATATTTGATTTATTTTTTTTTTAATTTTAACTCGATAGTGATTTTTATAAAGATTTATGAGCTTTTAAGTTATTTTAGGAAGTGGCCTTTGTATGGGGCTATGTCCAAATATGGACCGGTGTCGTTTTGAGATTCCACTTTGCATGAAACTTTTTTGCAGAATTTTGTATCGATATGCTTTTTTATAGACATTTATGTACCATAAAGCCATATTTCGTGAAGACATTTGTATGGGGGCTATAAGAAATCGTGGACCGATTCCTACCATTTTCAATAGGACTTGTCCTTCTATAATAGAAATAAAGTTACCAAAATATCATGACATTATCTGCATTATATTTAAAGAAAACAGCAAAAAATATCTGAAGAAATATATGAGGTTGGCTGTATAATATGGGGATGTTGTTGCGGAGTGAGCCTTTTTAAACGAATTGTCTAACAATACTGTATAAATATAAGATCTGTGAAAAAATAAATTAAATTAAAAAAATGCCTAAATGAATTACAGTAACATAAATAATGACAAACTACTTAAATGAAATTGTTTTTTGTAAAAAGTCTAATATTCGCTAACCATAGCTTAAATTACATTTATTGCAACTAAAGGAAGAATAACTGTGTAAGTTCATAAAAAGCAACATTTATTAGGATTCACTTAAATAGCATACCCCCTAACGAATGCCGCCATTAAATAACTGTGTGGCAGTAACAAAGTCGTTTCGATTAACATGTACAAAGTAATAGTTCAATATTCATTCTAGCTTTGATAACAGTGGCAAAATGCAAAATCGTTTTTCTTTACTGCATTTCATTTATTTATTTTTTATTTATTTCATTTTAGCAGGTGAGATGACAATTTCCACATGCAAAAGTTGTATATGTACATCAGGGTGTCCCAAATATTTGTTTGTCATAGGCTCAAGCATAATTTGAATGCTTATAGGGTCCAGGTCCAGTATGTTTGAATTTTTTTTTTAGATTTTTAGAAAGAGGTTTAGAGGTCGCGCAAATCAAGTTTTTGTTAAAGTTTTTCAAACTTGACTCATAACTTTGTCAATAACCACGTTCATTTAATTTTTTGACCGAATATTTCTAAAGAAAATTTCCCAAAATTTATTTCCAACTTACAACAACAACTTTAAGTTGCGGCAATATTTTTGTCCATTACGATTCCTCATATTAAGTATTTTTGAATTTTTTTTTTTTTAAATTTTTAGAAAGAGGTTTAGAGGTTGCGCAAATCGTCTTTGTTAAAAATCTGGTTTTTCGGCCTTTTTTCAAACTTGACTCATAACTTTGTCAATAACCACGTTCAACAACTTTAAGTTTCGGCAATATTTTTGTCCAGTACGATTCAACATATCAAGTATTTTTGTAATTTCTTAACCGATAAGTTCTAAGCAATTAAAAAAAAGAAAAATGGAATTTTGTCATATAGTTCCCGAGTTACATTATTTTTATAGTTTATACCTTAAAAAAGGTGATACTTTTTTCGTTATAGTTATTGTATATTTCCATAAATTTTTATAGTTGGGTGTTTGAAATGCTTAAAACCTGGAATTTAATTAAAAATATTCAACTTATGTCTGCAGATACAACAAGTTCCAACACTGGACGCCGAATCGGTGCATGTGCTTTACTTTGCCAAAAACTAAAAGAAGACCTCATATTTTTGGTATGCCGCACACTGTGTCCACTGCGGCAATAAATCAATTTGGACCTTCTGTCCGATTTTAATGATTTTTGCACAGATGGTTAAAAACTATCTGAAGGTCATGTGTGGAAAATTTCATGCAAATACCTCCATTGGTTTTCTGTCCCGAGCAGCGCAAAGTTGAAGTATCTGAACAAGTCTCAAATGTGATAGTTTTCTATGTTATATTCAAAAGCTTGTTACTTATAAACTATACACCGAATGTACCTTATAAGTATTTTTTCACTTAAAATAGACATTAAGCATAATGTAAATTAAAAAAAAAATTTTAAAAAATTTAAAACAAAAATTTCCTTTGACAATATATTTTGAGCCAAAAAAATAAACATTTATGATTTTCTTTTAGACTTTTAGTTGTGTGCGAAGCAGTGCGACACATGGAGTCATATACCAAATTAAAGCTGAGAGTCTCAGCTAACAGACTAAAAAAAAAAAACCTGCCCCAATTTGCCCGCCGCCGAAAAAACAATGAAAAACCAAAAAATTACAGTAAAAAATATGCGTTATTTTACGCGTGCAAAAACAAATGCGCATTCTTTCTTTCTTTGCTACTCGTACTCGTACACGTAGCCGGTGCCAATTTGAGATCGAGAAATACGAAAGTTTCATTGCATGTGTACTATATAGAAAAAACCTAAATTTGAGTCCCGATTACAAAAACAAATGTACACAAAAGTGTTTATCAAAGCAATATCAGTACATTGTTTACGTAGACTAAACAATAAAAAATCTAAATGTGAACTTACTCCACATTAAATCAAGAGCTTTACATATATTACACTGCTTTACACATTTTTAATTTGGAAAAATACCAAGAACGCCACTTGCCTAGATAAGTTAATTGGGACCTCCTGAACACGAAAAACGCTGTAATTTTTTTTCTAAGTACCGTTTTTTAGATAACGGTACTTTTGTGTTTTTCGGGGTCCAATTCAAACCCTTGTGGAGCCCAACCGAAGAGCCCGATCGAGATGAATGGCATATCGTTTGAAAGGTAATCGAATGCCTTTTCCGCCGATATGCTGGAAATTTCTATCTGATAGGAAATAGCTGAGTTATGGCACCTCAAAGTTCGAAATTTGTCTATTTTTACGTTTTTTTTCAAAATTTTTCTTTTTTATTTCGTTTTTTTCTACGTAACAGTTAATATCTGGAATGTTTTATTTTTTATCCAAATAGTTTATTTAATTACCAACATTTTAAGCGTAATTTGAAAAAAATCGGATGAAAAATAAAGTTTTTATTAAGGATTTTGTGGAACGACAATATTTTCATCTTAATTTTTACACACTATATTCGGCGTAAATTCAAAAACTTTAAATTAAAATGACGAGCGACTTGAACTTGCGACTTGAACTTGCTAGTGTGTAAGCAATGAAGATGAAAATATTGTAAAAAAAAAAATTACATCGTTTTTCGTGTTCAGGAGGTCCCAATTAACTTATCTAGGCATGCGGCGTTCTTGGTATTTTTTGGCTGTAAACCAGGGTTATCAATAACTTAACATTGATCGCATTTTTTCTCTTAAAAATTAACTCCGTTATCCGTTATAAACTTTCTTTACATTATACATACTATATTATTACATTATACATACTATAAGTGAGTGTTTATTAAGCAATTAAAGCAAATTTATTTAATAAACAATGGAAAAGTCAAAAATATTTTTCAGCACGCTTTCGGAAATTGTTTTTCAATGTAAAAAAGATATTGATCTTATAATTGGTGTAGTTTTCGTGAATTATAAAATAGTGTCTGAGAAAAATCTAGAAAAGTTCAGACGGTTTTTGAAACAAACAAGCGTACTTCATCAAGATTTTTTAATGGCAATGAAGAATGGCTAACACATTCTTATACGTTGACTGATGAAGTAGTGGATTATACATTGGATGAAGAAGAGGATTTTCTTCATATTTTCAAAGCAGCATTTAATAGATGTTATATGCATTTTTGCGAAAAATAAACATTCTAGTTACAAATTTACAGAAGATATGGCATTTTTGAAATATCATTTGTATGGGAGGTGGGCGTAAAAGTGGGCGGATTAAGTTCATATTTTCAGGAGCTCATTCTACAATTATAATATTAACGTTTTATGAAAATTAAGTTGATATATTTAAAATCATGGAAGTTATGCTACATTTTCTATTTAAGTTGTATGGGAGGTGGGCGTAAAAGTGGGCGTATTTAAAAAAAAAAAAAATTAAAATTCTTAAAAAATTTAACATAAATGTGTGCAAAATTTCATGAAGCTCCGAAACCTCCTTGATTTAAGGCCATTATATGCACTACACGGCCACAGTGTGTGCCGGCATCATATGTTGGAGCTTGTGGCTGGCTCAACCTTCAAGGCGCAAACCACATCACCGCAAATAAAAATTTTCGCCACACTCCAGCAGAGGTGGGAGTCTATTAATAAGTCTAGTTTTTCCGACTGCATAAATCACAAAATTGTTGAAAAGATTATTGCGGAACCAATACGAGAAGACTTAAGCAATTTTATTAAATCAACAGTTGATGCCTTGCTTGAATTTAGTTCATTTATTTTAAAAATATATATTAAATACTGGTGCCCTCGATACGCTCCTCTCAATGATCTAAGCATATTAAAGGAATTGGATAGTTATAAAATTACTAAAAAAGCAGTTGCAGAAGCCTCGCTTAAAACTCCGGAATTGGCTGCCTTAGCGTTTTTTGATGAATGTATCGACACCAAAACTTTGCGCTTAATGACAGAAAGACTTGCAGATACTCCATGCAGCGATTATGAAGTAGCAAATGTAACTTTAACAGAAGAAAACTTTAGAAATAAAGAAATTCAACAATTCATTTCAAAAGTCAGTCTAACTTTTTTTTTTGAAGCGTGTAATATTTCAATCTATTTTTTAATAGATCCAGAGAATTTGACAGCCAACAAGTCATTTGAAGAGGCAAAGAAAAAAGTTCAACAATTACAAGTGGTAAATATTGTGGCAGAACGAGGTGTGGCTTTGGCTAATACTTACATTAATGTAACAACTTCTGAAACAGATTTCCAGAATTTATTGCAATGTGTAGAATTATATCGCAAGAATCTCAAAAAATGATTTTTCACAGAGCAAAAGAAAAGTTTTTTTTTTTGTTGATTGGGTATGATTGGTTAACTGGCAAACAGCTTATAATAATATATACTGGGTATAAAGATAAAAACGGGTATAACTCAGGAACGGTAAGAACAAATTAAAAAATTATTTATTCATATTAATTAGAACTAATTTGTCTTTAAAACTGCATCATTAGTTTTTTTTCGTTTTCATTTAAACTTAAAAAGTTGTAACGCGTTATTACAAAATTTTTTTTAAAAATTACGAAAAATTCTAATTTAGGGTAACTGAATGAGTAAACTCATCACCAAAACTTATAAGTTTTTCACACAGGAATAAAGCTTGGATACTTTTCTGTAAAACTGTTTCCTCACGAGTGAAGAAAGCCGTGGCATTAACCAAGTTATGAGTAAAGTTAAAAAAAGGCCGAAAACTCCGGTTTTTTATGAAAACTCTATTTGCGCGACCTCTAAACCTATTCCGAAAATTCTTAAAAAAAAAACCAAAAATACTTTACCCTATAAGCTTTTAAATTTTAATTAAGCACCTATGAAAATCAGAAAAAAATGTTTTGGGACACCCTAATGTACATACTAGGGTATCCATTAGAATAATGTTTAAAATTATTTTTATAATTATAATATTATACGAAAATTTTGTAAATAATTTTTAAAAAGTTTTTAATATATTTGAAAAATTGTTCTTACATCATAATTTAATGATGGATACCTAACATGTTCCAATTACCCTCGGGAGATGCGATTGTCTACTTATCATAACAGAAACATTTCACAGACAGATACTGTTACCCACCTTGGGCTTCACTTGGATATAGTTACTTATTTGACGTCGTCATATAGATACCAAGAGACTTCACATGAAGTAAAAAGCCTGTAGTCTTCAATCCATGACCCATCAAAGTTAAGCCATAAATATAAGGTCGTGCTGAATAAATCCATCAAAACATTAATATTGACATATACCACCTAAAGGAGGGACCAACTAAAAATTCTTAGGACTATACGGATGCACAATGATAAATAAGAAAGAAAACTATTCGAGACACTTACAATAGAGTTGTGCCCGGTCGTTCATTTCAGTGACCGGTCATTTTCATTCCTTTATCCAAGACTGATTCGTACATTCAATTCGTTCAATCGTTCACTTTGAACGAATGAATACAACCCTTATTGAATGTGATTTTCTTCTTGTCTTTTGATAAACAGCAGCTGAACGAAATTGACCCGTACACTATTGAACGAAAACCGTTCAGTTAAATGACCGGCTCATTCCATTCATTTTAACCCGTTTGTTCATGAACGACACAGCTCTAACTTACAAGCAACATTAATTAAGAATGAACTTAAGAATGTACGTGAAAAATACATTAAACAATGTACAAAGCCAACTGAACCAGCATGCATGACTTCTCGCAACGAAACAACCCCGGTCAAGGCTTCACATATAATTTGTCCACTAATTGCTCTTAAAAACATCCTTGAGTTTTAATTTTAGTTTATGATTTTAATAATTCATTTAATTTAATAAATTGTAAAAATGGGACTCTTTCAATTACTAAAAGAGACATACAAATTTAAAAATGTCAATGGGAGATGTTATAATTTTAAAAAATCTTTATTATTTGGTTATACAATGACAGAAAGTCAATGGACGATGGGGTGGCCGTAATTCTATAAGAAATTACGCATGGTGTAACTATACAAGGTGAGTGCAAATCGGCAACAAATACATACAACACAATACAGAAACAACAGGCATTTTGTTTGTGTAAAATAATGTCCTGCTGTCAAAAATACTTGAAAAAGTATTACTTTTGACATAAATAAATTGAAAACAAAGTTAGTCAGCTGTGCTACTGCACTCACTTTGTATAGTTACACCATGGAATTACGTTTATGTTTTATTTTCTATTTGCTGATATTGATACCTTTATGTTAAAATAAATAATACTAATTAAAATAAAATGACATTGCTCAAAATAAAGTGACATTGAAAGAAATGTGAGTGGGATATTGGAAATGTTAACCAAATAATATTCATGATTGTAATGAATGTAAAAGTGACTAGCTGATGAGAAAAACTTAATCTCTTTCTTTACAAAAATTACAACTATTCAAATAATTTTATTAATGTTAAATGTATGATTTTATCCGATTTTAATTATCTAACAATTTGGATACCCTAATACATAGTATATGCATGTATATATGAATTTAGGTATGTACCCAGCGGGTAAAAGATGCTGTAAAGAGGCCTTCTAGAAGGCCTTCTTTAGCAGTCACTAGTACTTTCAGCTGCATTGCCAAATCGTTTCATTTTTACATGGCGTGGCATTGTTAGTCAAGGCCTTGCCTACTTGCTACTGGTTCCATGCCTGCTAGAAGGCCTGCTTGAGAAGAGCAATTGGAAGGTCTACCAAATAAAGTGAAAGAAGGATTTTTTAAATAAAAGAAGGATTTTAAATTAATTTCAAATTTATTTAAATTAATTAAACAAACACATGTTTATAGTACTTTATAAACATATGTTTGCTTCACGCGTACTTTTAACACCAAACTTTCATAAAAAACTAAATTTATAAACGTTCTCTTTATTTATTTTTATTAGTCGTATAACAAAGTGAGTAAAATAAGGTGTGTTGTTTTAGTGGCGATACACAGGAATAATTGGAAAATTGTTTGCTATTGAAATCACGATTTATTGACATTCTTTTTAAATGCAATTTAGGCCTTCTAGAAGGCCTTCTGAGAAAAGGTATAGTGGAATGAGGCCTGCAAATGGAAACACTTACAATTTTTTCCGCTGGGTATGCATGCATATTTCGCGATTGTCTAGGTGCATCAACATTGCAACCTTTTTCAAGTCATACTGGGTAGAAAACAATTTAAGCTCACATCGCATTTGAATAAGTATTACGTATGCATATGTATACTTTTATGAATTTAAGTATACGTAGGTACATTAGAGTGCTCCAAAATTGTATAAAGCTAGATTTACACGATTGAAATTTTCTTCAAAATTGCTCTTCAAAATGCTTCAAACTCGTGCAAACAGCAGAATTTCTTCAAAATTTATTTATTTAATAACTATTAATAACTAAATTTAAATAAATTTTTATGAAATTTTGCTGTTTACACGAGTTTGAAGCATTTTAAAGAAAATTTCAAGCGCGTAAATCTAGCTTAAGTGTAAGAAATTACTCTTAAGAAGAAAATAAGGTTTTTGAAATTTTTTGCAAAAACTGAAATCATCCCAATATTTTTTAGAACGTGTTTTTAAAATCCGTAGAACAAATCTAAAGGAGGGGACTGTCAAAATTCTCAATTATATTTTTTGGAGCTGTCTAATATACTCGTACTAATATATTTCTATACGTGTGCGAGTGAAATAAGTATATTAAAAGTGAATAATTTATAAGCAATTTTCTTTTGCTGTATTTTCTCTTTTTTGCAAGAAAAATTAAAAAATGTTCCTGTGTTCTTTTTTATATTCTCATTACAAAGCTTCTTAATTCAATTTATGCGTTGAATAAAATAATGTATAAAGGCAGCATGCCACACTGTATGCTCCTAAGAAGTTCGTGGCATGCCGTTAAAATAGTTTTCTCATAAACGTCACCTTTAACAGATTGAAAAATACGATGTTTTTTGTGTATGTACTTAAATAATATAAATATGCATATGGTTTAATACCAGAAAATTTTCACATCAATAAAAGAGAGATCTTTTTACTAACAAATACATAATTCATAAATTAGCGAATTTTAATAAATTTAATACGTTAAAAGCTTATGACTAGTCAAAGTTGAAATTTTAAAGATTATTACATACATACATATCTACCATTTCTAAAGGAAATCATTTTTGCACCGAATCATTACTTGGAATGAAAAATTTATACATTACGATATACCTAAGCATAAGTGATTGTTTTTACAGCCCGGCCAACACCAAATTCTAATATCCATTGCGCTTTTTTTTTTTTTTTAAAGAGAAGTAACACTCAGGCAATTAATATGCCTATATATAATTGCGTTATAGCGTAGACAGACGTAGACAGTTAATTTGCATTAGCAGTCTTCATTCAAATTAACTCGTGAATTATCCCCATCTTAATGCGTATAGCATAGACAGACGACAGCATTAATTTGCTTTAAAATCTCACTAATGTGAATTAAGATTTTACCGTGACAGACGACAGTTTCTGCATTTAAAACAGCATGTTTGTTTATAAACAACTGTTTAATTATGAAAAAAATTGTTTGGCATTTGGTGAAAAATCAGTATTTATTTAAAAAAAAAGGCGAAAATTACTTTTGCTGAAACTGCTCCATAATGCAAATGGGGACCGCAGTGGAACACTCTGAAATAATTGCGAAAATCTATTTTTATTATTTTAATTTTACAATTGTCTTCTTTTAGAATAGTAAACAATTTGATAACATATGATTGATTTTCGACGATGTTGCCATATTGAAATAGTCTGAAATCTGTGCATATAAATATTTTTTAAATTTTATCTCTATATAAACACTTTTAATTATATTTAATTTATACATGTCAACGTGATTTTCGAAGTGATTCCTGTGTATATTCATACTTAACATATTTGTGTTGAATATTATTTGGAAACCAACATTTTAAAGATAATAATGCTCTTTAAAGTTATTTTCGGTAGTGGGCCTTATATGTGAGCTATGGTCAGCTATGGACTGATCTCCACAAAATTTGGTGATTCGATTAGTCTTCATGTAAAGCTTTTTTTGTAGCTACTTGCAGAAATTAAAATTTCATTACCTATATAAACCATTATTTCTGAAGGACACTTAGTATGGGGGCTAGGTGAAATAATGGACTGATTTCAATTAATTTTAATCACGGATGGGATCAGAAAAATATCACATACCAAATTTTATGGTAATATCTTTCAAATTGCGGCCTGTACCCTGAGCCCACGGTTTACATGAACATCCAGCCAGACGTCATAACAACAGTGTAGTTTTTGTAATTCTCATTATATTTAATTTGATTGTATTTAAGATTCGGCAACATTCGGCACAATTGCACTCTTGTTTGTTCGTACAGTTTACTTTGAGGCGTTAAAGACCCAGTCTTTTATTCAATGCCTTTTGCTTGAAGTCGCATTATTTGGAACTACTACGGCGTAAGTGTTCTTTAATTTATTGATTCGTGTTTAAGGAAGCTGTTGGGTAAATATTAAGGGTACTCGTGATATTGCTTAAAATTGCCGTTTGTGCAATTGAGCAAACTTGCGAGACTTGTTTCATGAAGCCCCATTTAAGTTTTGTACAATTTAACAACGTCAGTCTGTGATCAACATCAATTCAAAAATAAATAAAATAAACTTAAAATTTTTGATTTAAAAAAGGTATTTACATATTTTTAAAAATGCCAAAAGAAAGCCAAAACACTAATTACTCAAATTATTTGAAGAAGTTATTGTTTGTGGTATGTTAACACTTGAACTTTTTTTGTAAAAATGCTGGTAAACACAAATCCTTTTGTGTATGACACTATGTTACTTTTCTTTTTTGGTTGTTTATATATAATCGACGTTAGGCGGAAGAAGAGAAATTGCAAGATATCACTTATGTTCTTGCAGCTGGAAAATATTTGCGCAATTTTCTATTCGATGTGTTGCCTAGTTTAGATAGAGTAGATTTAAGCAAATTATGCGGGTTAATTGGCGTGTGGTCCAAGCAATCCTAAATTTTATTTAAAGTGACGAAGTTTTTCATGGACCGCATCCTGCAAACAATTTCTGGTAGAAATGCAACTGTTTTATATATTTAGGTTGGGTTCAAGGTGAGAAAGCGCATCTCTATGCAAAATTCATAATAATCTTACGGTACGGTCACATTTGTCAAAAATTTACTTAAAAAATATAACAACCACTTGTTTTAGCACAAATCTATATGACGTTATTTATTCTTACAACAGTTTTGCAAGATCAAACATCATCAAATAAATTTATACTTAATATTTGTTGTGCTTTGGCCTAAATAAGAAAAGATTTTTTAAATAAATAAATGAGTTCAAATATATTATATTTGCCACCTTTACTCTGCGATGGCTTTTTCTTTTTCAAAAGTAAATAGAAACAAGTAAGAAAGTATAGTCGGTCAAGCCCGATCATATAATACCCTACACCCAGTATATCAATAAAACAGTTTTTCAAAAACGAGCGCTATATGGGCGCTATTACCTATTAGGGACCGATCATCCAAAAATTTAGTGTCATGATTTCTGTGAATATAAATATTATATGTGTTAAACTTTATCTCTTATATAGAAGTTTCGACTAATTACGGACCGACCATTATAAAATTAGGTGACATCATTTCTGTATATTATTTGTGTCGAATTTTATTTGATTACCAATATTCGGTAAACCCCAATTTCGGAAGGACATTTGTATGGGGGCCAGGTGAAATAATGGACCGATTGCTACCAGTTTGGGCCGAAAAAATATCACATACCCAATTTTATCGAAATATATTCAAAATTGCGACCTGTACTCTGCGCACAAGCTTTACATGGACAGCCAGCCAGACATATATATGGTCGGGCTTGACCGACTATAGTCTCTCACTTGTTTTTATTTTATTTCTTTTACAATTTTTTTTTTACAAAAAAGTTATATTAAATCGTTATCTTAAAGTATACCTTGATGAAGCGTATATAAGATTCAGCACGAATATATTTAAGATAATTTATAATAACTAATTACTTTCTTATATTTAAAATAACATGTAACGTCAATACTAACTTATTAATTATAAAGACTTACAGAATTTGTTACCAAAAAAACCACGGAACAAATGACAGTTGGTTTTTTACGATAAAAAAAAATTTAAAGAACTCGATTTTCTATGGATTACAAAAAGTAATATAATCTAAATTGTAGGATAAATATTTTGATACTTTATAAACTCAAACAGGAAACTGCTTTTTAAAAGTGTTTCAAAGAATTTTAATACTGTCATATCAAATAATATAATAATAATACTACCATTTCTAAGAAATATAATTAAATGGATTGATGACATTAAAATTTCCCTATAACCTGTTTCACAACTGTTTCCTGTGACATATTTATCTAAACTTTGCTCGTTATGCTCATTCTAATCGAATACATTTTAGGATATAATATGTAATGATTAATTGTTTCAAGCAAACATCTCTGATAACATCTACCCACGAGTAGAACAAGTACAGATTTTGCGATTGACTCTTCACTGGTTATAATCGTTTATCAAAAATATAAAATAAAAGCCGTTGTATAAGTCATATTTTTATATTAACATCCTGTGTTGTTAAAAATTTTTAACAAATAATTCACTTGACTTCAAAATCTCCTAAAAACCAAAACATTGATTATGCCAACAAATAGCCGTGCTTCTTGAAAAAAAATCGCAGAATATCTCACCAACATTGTGAACAGTACGAACTTTTTAATTATAATGCATAATTTTTACATTAATCATTTGCATCATCAATTGTAAAAATATTCCTATGTTAATTTACTATTTTTATTTTTAGTACATTCGCGAAATTGTCCATTAACAAAGAAAATTAAACATTCGTAAAAAATATAATATTAGCTTTCATATAATGGTAATTTCATCCTTTTTATCTAAAATCGAAAAAAAAACAAAAGAACAACTAAAGCAGACTTCTAGTTTTATATCATTAGCGGCGAATAAAAATAATTAAATGTATTTTAGATGAAATTACTATTAAAGCCTTTAGTATTAGTGGTACATATAAGTATATATAAGTTTGTTATTTCGTTTAAATTTCTACAATACCTTCTGAAATCCCGAAAGTTAGTATTTGTGTAAAAGATCCAGGGAAGTATACTGGAAGTATATTTGGTTTTTATTGACATACACAAATACAAAACATATAAACTTAACATAAATCAATGCTTCATTATCATTTCTACAAAGAAATAAAAGAGATCTACTGACAGATTTAATGTGGAAATCACTAATTGAAAAGTCATTAACAAAAAGTTTAAGTTTACAAAAGTAAGTCGAAAGAATTCAAAGTAATCTTAGATTGCCAAACTCGAACGCACTGTTTGATGTGTCTACAGTTTATGGAATCAACTGGAACTGGTGATATCTCTGCGTAAAAGAAACCAAGAAAGAAGGATGATTACTCAACACTTTTAAAATTGAAGAGTGAATTTAATAACGAGATAGAAATGTATTATAAACGTTGACTTCGAAAATATGTAAAAGCTCCTCACAACACCAAATAATGTATGAATCAAATATTGGATAAGAAATATAATTATAATTATAAAACAAATAATTATTTGTTTCGAAGGGTGAGATAGTATTGTTTATGCAATCAGCGTAGAACAATTTGCTAACAATTTTGCCCAAAACCGTTGATTGTGAACTACGAGTATGTTTTTCGTCAGCTTCATATATTGTTAATACAATTAAATCAAGTAACTTTTTACTTTAGATGTCATAGTTAAACTCGAACATTTTATTGCTTTTAAATTAATATAGCAATTTAAGGCGATTTTTTATATATATTGATATAAATATTGTATCTTTATTAAAAACGAACTAACAATAAGTATCTAATGAATTTCCATTATTTATTCCAGCCAGTGCCGGACGAAAATTGTTGCTTATATGTATTAAGTTAGCATTATTCCTTCTTGTCTTGGGCTTATATCAGCTGTATCCTTTCTTCTTAGTCGAATATATCTTTCGGGCTAATGGGTTTAAATGTACTTCAAGCCTTTTTAAGTATTTTTCTGATTTTTTTTAGATCTCAGTTTTTACCACAGTCTTTATGATTTTTCGATGTTTTTATATACCAGGGGCCAGTTGTGATCATTTGTAGCAATTTATTTTAGCGTTTTTGAATTCTGTCTACATTTCAAACTGAGGCCGTTCCCCATAGCTGTATTCCATAACACCATATAGGTTTTATGATTGTCTTATAAAATAGGACAATGATATTTTTTACCGAACATTCTCTGATCCACCGAAGTGTAGGTATTGAAATTGGGTAAAATCGGTCCAGTAGGATCCAAGTTATAGAACAAAGTTTTAGACTACCTCCATATTTTTCTCAGTCAGTCCCAATATGATGATAATCGGTCCATATTTGACCGTAGTACCCATATCAATAAATCTCTTATTAAAATCGTTATTACTTTGAAATTTAACACAAATAATTCGCGTGCACATATAAACCGTCGAACAGAATTTCAGGATGAGTGGCCAGTATAGGTCATAGTTCCTATTCCAGCATAGCTTCCGCACAAGCTCCACTTTCAAGAATAGCCACAGAGTATAAAAAGTTGACAATTTTGACGTTTCAAAAAGCCAAAATCAGTTTCCTAGGGCTTTTTGGTATTTAATTTATTGTATGTTAAAGTAAATCGCTTTATGTTACACGCTGCAAAAATATAAACAAAGTGAAAAATATTCGATTATACCTGGAATATGCATAAAATTTTTATAAATATTGTTATTGAGATGAATGATTCTTGTGTATATGTAAATGACCTGTGTAAAGTTTTGAGTCGATACCGATATTTAAAAGATATATATAAAGATAAATAACTTTTTCGGATGTGGTCCTTGTATGGGAGCTATGACCAATTGTTCACCGACCATCATAAAATTTAGTATAACAATTTATATATCTATAAGAATTGTATGCGTCGAATTTTAACCTAGTAACTATATTTGTACCAGATTTATATGTCAAATTTGTATGTAGTACACTGATTTTGCTGATTTTCAATACCAAACTGCTTAGGAGAATTATGAAATGTTTATTGTAAACTTTGTTGATTTTCGTTGTGTCTTTTGGACGTGAGAGTGTTTTACACAGCCAGTTAGAAAGACAGACGAGCTCAATCGACTTAGAATTCTATAAGGAGCAATAATATATATACTTTGTTGGGTCTCAGAAGAATATTTCTCAGTGTTACACACGACAAATTTATATTCATTCACCATTCACAGTGGTGGAGGGTATAAAAATAAATACAAAATATATGTATTAGGTATACTATCAGCAATGATAGGAATTAGTGCTGGCAAAGTACTGACTAATGGGTACCGAGTATCGAGTATTTGCCCTTTTTTTGGATACTCAATACTCAAAAGTAGTTACTCGATACTTTCTGAGTGTATTTTAAAGCAAGTTGAGTGGGTAAAATAGTGCATAAAAATACATGTATAAAAAGACAACAATGTTCATTAATTTTCCAAAGAATTTATTTTAATTATTTCTTAAGTTGTTGTTAACGTTGAATTAAAAGTTAGCTTTACATTTATTTTTGATTTAATAATAAAAGACATACAAAACCAATAATAGTTGAAGATCTATTTTTAATTTTTGAAGAAACTACTTCAATTTGCAGATAAAAACTATGCCAATATTTTCAAAAAATCCGTTAAAAGTATCGAGTAGTATTGAAAAGTATTGAATATTATTGAGCAGTGGAAAGTAGTAGAATTTGCCAGCACTACTAGGAATGTCTAAAGTTTAAATTTTTTTTAAATATGGTTTTAAGTTTGTTCAAATATCTGTTGTTAGAAATTCAGAAACATAATCAGAATTGATGTTATTGTTGGATATACATATGTATATACTTACATAATTTATGATAAAATTTAATTTAAACTCAGACATTCAATTTTCCAGAATCGTATATTTTCAACTGTCAACAATATAAAAAAATATAAAACCTTATTGCAATTATAGTTATACTCGTATATTATATTATTATATTATTATATTATTATATTATTATATTATTATATTATTATATTATTATATTATTATATTATTATATTATTATATTATTATATTATTATATTATTATATTATTATATTATTATATTATTATATTATTATATTATTATATTATTATATTATTATATTATTATATTATTATATTATTATATTATTATATTATTATATTATTATATTATTATATTATTATATTATTATATTATTATATTATTATATTATTATATTATTATATTATTATATTATAGTTATATTAAATAAGATTTTCGGTAAAATATTCATATCAACATCAAATAAATTGTTATGCAAAATAAATGGCATATCAACACGTACAATATAATTTATATAATTAATTTGTGGCATAATAAATTCTGTTAATGGGTTTACCGATAATCTGCACTTTCCAATTATTCGAATGTTTAATCGACTAAATATAATCGCCCAATCGATTAATCTTTTACCGACTGCATACCCTAATGATAATGACATACACTAATTACACATATATTCACTTAATTTATCAAATTTTAAATAATTTATTTTCAAATTATTTCCACTTTATGTTATTGTTTTTGTGACAGTTCAGTTCAAACGTAAGAGCCACACATTTATATTGTACGTATATACACAGTTAGATACATATATGCACTTTTTTACCCAATAAACATTTTTTGCCAAATTCGGTCAGCATTCGTACCTACAGTCAGCAAAAGTTTTCAATTTCGTACCTGAACCGAGGAAATACGTAAAATTTTCAGATTTATCGGACAAAATTCTGTGTTCTGTATGAGTTCCTAGGTAACGATATTGCGTATAGAATTTAAAACAATAGAAAATGGGCCGAATATTAAACCGAATTACAAAAAACTATGTATAAAATGTCTAGTTTTAGTATTAATATCTTCAAAATAAACTTATCAAGATGAAAAACGTTAACCCTGGTATATTAAAAATTCGAAAATCTTTGGTTAAAACTGAAATTCAAAACATATGATAACTTATTTGAAATTTGAATCCCATTCAAATCAACTTATTAATTATATAGTTCTATTCAATGTAAGATACAAAGGTATTAAATTAGTTCAGAAGATTCTGTATTGTTTTCTAGGTAGACATCAGCTCACATTCACACACCCAAAGGCAAGTAAAATATTTTAATGTACAATAAATTTGAAAATTCAATACTCATTGAAAAGTGGCGAAGATATTTATGGATTTTCATTAAAACAAATGAGAGAATGAAAAAAACTGAAAATGAAACGAAATGTGCTAAAAATAAAAAACAAAAAAACAAAGAAAAAAATACGGAAACCATGGGCAGACGATCGATAAGACATATACAAATATTTTATAGTCAAATTTTTTAAAACTAGCTAGTCAGTGTGAATAAAATGTTTCAATGCGTAAAAATTGTTTCCAAGTTTAAATTTGTATCCCACAAAAATTTCCAAAAAGTCGTTTCAAAAATCTTAAGGAAAAATTAACAGATTTTTATAGTGATCAGATTTTTGATGCTAACTATTTAGTTTCTTTAAAGTTTATATGGTTAAAAAAAGTTTACAGTTTTCAATTATGCATTAAGCGTTTAGACAAACTTTTTGGAGATTTAAAAATATTTTTTATTTATTGTATCTTAACAATAAGTATTTCAAATCTTATAGCTAATGAATTTTAATTATTTAGTACATACAGTGCGGGACGAAAATTGTTTATTTGCTATTTTTTATATGTATTATAATAATAATATAATTATAATAATAAAATCAGATAATTATCAAAAAAATTACAGGCTTAAGGTACAAAAACCGGGTTTGTAATTGTAAATCCGGGTTTTGGAGGTGTCCGGCATATTTCACTATTGAAATCTTGTTTTGCTCGACCAGCCCTACAAGAAAAATAATATCCGGTCCCAGGTTGTTTGCATTCTCATTCTTTCTTCTTGTCTTCGGCTCAGGAGCCAAATTACCGCATTCGTGTATCATTTTTGTGTATCATATGAGTTTGAAAACTTTAAACATATTGGTGAAAGATCTATTAATGATATAGCATTAACACTAACAAAATGCAGGGGTCGAATTACAGCATTCGTGATCGAATGAGCTATCGTATCGAAAAATTATTTCGATAGCGAAATTATGATAAAATGTACTAAATTTCTTGTTCGATATCGAATGCCATAATCTCAAATAAGAAATTTACGATAAATTTTACTCGATATCGATTGCGGTAATTTGGCCCCAGATCCTCTTCTTAGTCAAATATAGCCACTATTATTTGATATGTTGCGGGCTAATGGGTTTGGGTATACCTCAAGATTTTTTAAATATTTTTCTACATATTTTTGCATCGCAATATTTAACAATGTCACGTTTAGATACTTATGAATATACCATCATTGATCATTCGTAGCAATTTGTTTTGACGTGTTTACTCAATCTTAAAACCTTTATCTGCTCCAAGCTGCTCTTTATTTCCTGGGGTTGTACACAGGAAAATTTAAAACAAATATTTAAGTGCAGTTTTCAGAGATGCTATTGTTAAATATTTTTGTTTCGAACAAATTAAACCGTTTTATTGACGAATTGTACATAAATTAAGATCTCTAACATTTGGTAGCCCTGAAGATCTTAATGTTTTCTGATGTAGGTGATATTTTGTACAGCAGATTCATACAACACCTATTAATGGGGACTTCTTTTAATTGAATCTTAAATATCGATTTCTTTATTAACACAAAATTTTCAGCAACAATTATGATCAAAATGATCAGATTATGATCAAAAGACGCAAAAAGTTCAGATTGAACCATTTATGCCCGAATTCTCAGTCATTAGTTAACCATTGGTAAACTAATATACTAACTGTTCTTTAACTAATACTTGTTATTCTTATGACAAACTAAGCATTGCGAATAAAGAATCATTAGTTAAGCTTTTGTCATTAGCTAACTAAAGACTGTGAATTCGGCCATTAGACTATTAAAATTTGAAATGTAAGTTTAAAAATTGTCAAAGAATCTGATTAACAATCTAAGAGTTGCAAATTTCAATAAGCTATATGGTAAATTTATAAATTATTGATCATGTGAGTATGTTCAATAGAAGAAAATTTTTTAGGAATACCAATCAGTGCTAACTATAGGAAAATTAAAAATTTTAAGTGGTCAACGGTCAGGAATAAAAGATAGAAAACCTCGGGCAATGCAGGGTTCAAAAAGCTAGTATACATATAAGCGATTTGATAAGATATGAAAAAGGCAACATATGTGTTTTTCCAAATTTTTAAATTAAATTTACCAGCAATATTTTCACAACTATTGTAAATAATTTATAAATTTGCCGATGTTTCTATTGTTAAATATACTCGTACTGTTGTATATTTTCAAGACTAATAGCTTTGAAATATTTATGTTGTTTGCATTTATTTAAAAAAATTGGTATTCAGAAATTTTTAGTATATGTAACAGTTTTCAAATGTTTAAGGATGGCCCAACAAAAACTTAGTACACTCATACCCAGGTTTGCGTCGTTTCGAAGTTGCGTCTTTTTAAAATTTCCGTGACTTCGATTTTGCGTCGTTTTTGCTTCAGTTTGCGTCGTTAATAAATGTTTGTATGTACAAAGCAAAAATAGACAAAGGGGATTTCCCGTCGAAGTCTAATGCAAATTTGTATGTGAAATTGTCTACAAGTTTTAATCTTAATATTTTTATGTTTTTTATGTGTTTTTCATGAATTGTTATTTTTTTTTCTTTAATAAAAACTATTATTACACAAATAATAATAAAAAATTGGCATTTGCTATTGAAAAATCAATTATTTTTTACTAAAATTAATACAAATGTATGGAAAACTGTGATTCGGTTTGCGTCGTTTCAGTTTGCGTCTCGTTTTTCCAGTCACAATTAGCGACGCTAATCGGGGTATGAGTGTAATGACTTGCAATTAATTGTAATCTTATTATTCTACTACTACATACAGTCAGGATTACGATTAAGTAATACAGTAATCAATTTTGTGTCATTTCTTATATAACTATATACTTACTTTCCAGATATTTGCAAGAGCACATACTAACAGCTTCTGTGAAAATTAACTATCAATGAGTTACTAAAGTCAATACTTACAGTAATGGACCGATTCTAAGCAATTTCAATAACAATTGTTGTTAGGCCAAAAATAAAAGATTCGTATATGTATGTACTAAATTTGAACGAAATATTTTAAAAACTGTAACCTGTACTTTTGTTACAAGTTTAATTGGACAACCAGTTGCCAACTAGCCAGACGGTATACTTTAAGGTAGGTAGGTATCAGTAATTGTTTTTTTTAGGATTGTGTAGCTATCAATTGCAAATGAAGCAAAACTATTGTTTTTTGGTTGTGTCATTACAAGCATTCAAACTTGTGATGTTGCAGTCTACATAAATAAGGCAATATTGATTGTAAGCAGCCTAAAATTCTTATGTAGAGTATCTTAGTGCTGATAGAGTTTTCGAATTTAGAAATACATATAACTAAGTAGTAGCTTGCCTTTGTTTTTGTTCTTGCACATCTGTTTCATTAATTAACTACTGTTGTCTGTTGAATATTGACTAGGAGCAACAACAATCTCGTAAAAATCTAAACACCAGAAACAAGCACCGCACATCTCCCACACATTGAACAAGTACATGTACATTAGGGTGTCCCCTTTATTGTTCTTTTGGGGTTTTTTCGATGCTCGATTGCTGCTTTGACCAAAAATCAAAATTTAAAATAAAATGTGCCACCTTTGAACTTTATCCGATTTTGGTCAAATTTTCAGCATTTGGTTTTTAGATGACGGATACCCATTTTATACCTTGTCAGCACCTAAAATCCAAGAAGTGAATAATAAGGACCACCCTAATATACATATCTGATGTATATAAATACCCGTATGTAAATACCCGTACTAAAACGAATTTAGTCGTAGTTCGAAAAATACGATACAAAAATACAATGTGTTAATTTTCACCACAATTTTCGAGATGTTTAAGTTGTGCAATTAGTTCAATACTTGAATTTCCCACGTAATGTCGATACTACGAGAACAACATGCCACAAAAGTGTGTCGGTAATTCAACTACCGACCGAGAGATACGAATTGTACGAAAAGAACAGAAGCATTTACTCAGTTCGGTTGATTTCAATTGAGGCAATATATGCTTCACATGTGTTTTAAATTATTACTTGATTTGTTACCTCTTTATTTCATTTATATTTATAAATCTTTGTTGCAAATATTGATTAATATATAAAAAATAATTTGAACCGGGAAGTAAACAATATTATATTTTTAAAACATAAAAAGGTGAAATAAAAAAATTAAATTAATTCAGAATGATGAAATTGTTTTTTCAGATGAAATGCTTTCATTATTTGGTTGTGAGTTCTTAAATTGTGTTTATGATAAGTGTACATTATTTGCGTAATTTATTTATTTTTTCGTAGTATATCAAAACAATCAAATATAAACATTGGATTGACTTTTACTGATTATAATTGCATTTAATACTAAAAATTAAAAATTAATTTATTGAATGGTGACATGGAAAAGGTTGAGGCAAATACCAAAACCAAGTTAGGTAAGATTTACTATTATGGAAACCCACCTTAAAGTACCTCAAACGGCTCGGAATTACAAAAAAATGTACTCCCATAAATTTCATAAGTGAATGTGAAATATAGCCGAAATAAGTTATAGATCATTATAGTTGATATCTTTAACACGGCTTTATCATATATTAATTCTGGTAGCAGATTCAAGTTTTCTACAGTTTGTATTGTACACAAATTACAAATTTATGTGAGAATCGAATGTAAGTGTTATTTTCCTTATATCAAGACTTTTAATTAATGTCGCTTAAATGTTTAAATCTTCACTGTCCAACAAACACTGATATGTGTAATTTGAAAAATTATGTTTTTTTTATCATCTGAAGGACTCATTGATCTTCCGTCTATTTAACAAACAATTTGTAATATATAGATATACAAAAAAAAACTGAAATGTTGTTAAACGCAGCCCACAATGTAGCAGAATATAAATTTTTTGAAAACAAAATCTGACATTTTTAAATATCGGCAGGAATTTTTGACCGATTTCCTTTAAATTCTTAGTTAAACAATAAAATTTTCAATCATGCACATAAAAGTTACAGGCAATATATATTCCAGGTCAAAAAACTATCGATTTTTAATTTTGGCGAAATATTAAAAAGAACATATAACAAATTTATATATTTCTAATAGATATTTTTACAGAGATTTTAATATAAAAACATGTCCAATTTTGACCTTTTTTTATAAAAACTTTATTCCATATGTTCTAAAATCCCAAAACTGGAATTACAAAATGGAAAACAGTTTTGGAAACCTTAATGCATCTAATTGGTAGTTTTGTTTATTTTTTAAAATTTTTAATTTAGAATGACAAATTTAATCTACGTTGTACATTATATTGCTTTATATTAATAAATAAATATCTTATTACATATAGCATATTTATTGCATCCCTAAGACATTATACTTTTAATTAAATTTTTATAAATGTGCAAATATTGTGAATAATTTTTCCTGATAATTAATTGAAGAAAGCCGACTGTTATCGTAATAGGTTGCGAGCGTAATATTTTTATTGTATTTAGTAAAGTATACGAGTTGACCTAAGAACAAAATCCGTGACAATAAAGTGTAATTGTAAATTTTGAAAATCAAGCCGTGTTTCATTTTAAGACGTCTCTAATAAATAATAAAAATTATTGTGACAGAACCGCGGACAGCCGTGAATTATACCGCAGCTAGAAAAGTTCGTTACAAAACTGTCTCGTTGCATATTTCGTAGCAAAACTCGTTGGTTCCCTGTTTGAAGTGAGCCAAAGTACCATCTTGTGTGGTGAAATTCCAAATATTTTTATGTATTAAGTTTTCCTTATATTACTCGCAATTATTAAGTCCCGGTTTACACGACGAAAATATTGCAGCAATATTGCTTACCTTTTAGACATCGTGGTGAAGGGAAGATAAGACGAGTACACACTACATTGTCCTAGCAATTATTGTACTTGTTACATACGACTGAGAGAGTCACATATATAAGTATACAAATGTGTATCAACTCTCACTCAAATAAAAATACAAGTGATTTAAGCAAAAATGTTTGCTGTGTAGAAATAAAAGAAATTTTAAGGAAATAATTACATAAATTATTTTTTGCGTCTAAATTGGGACTAAGATCATTATTGTGATTTGTTAGAAATACAACAACCATTAAAATCGTATTTCAATAAACATCTAACTACAACATATAAAATATTTATACCGTTTAGCGTGACATGTATTAAAAATTCATGTAAATTTAGATTTATGGACCGAGTTAAAAACAAACGAACTTCAAATTATTTTTTGGAATAACAGCTCAGTTGATCGATACATTTTGTATGATAAAGTTCAACAATATTTGAACTCGCGTATCGTGCTCTCTTCATTTAATAAAATTAAAATATGGATGACAATAACAATGAACCTCGTACAGCAAAAAAAGAAAAGTTAATAAAAACAGGTGGAAAAAAGAAGCTGCTAAATTAGATAGGTAAGATTCGTCATTCATAATAACTTTGCAGATTATATCAATTAAAAAATATAACTAATTTGATATCTATTACATTTTTAGGCATAAATCCAAACGGTTTCCATCAATGCCTACTTGTAGTCATGCAAAAAGAGTATTTTGTTGCTCGCAACTAACCCCGCAGGACTTAAAAGACGTAGAGTTCGTAAAAGTTATGAAAGGCAACTGTCCAATGGACAAAGAATAAGCTCTATATCAGGGATGGCGAACCTATGGCACGCGTGCCCAAGGTGGCACGCAAGTAAATTTTCATTGGCACATATAATATGTTTCATTTTTGATACATATGTACTAAACTAAATGTATTTTTGATTTTGCAAAAAATTATTATATTTTAAGGGTTATATTCATAAACATTTTAAGCAGGATTTCAAATCATTGTTAAGCTAAATTCGATAAAATTGTATTCATAAACGAATATTATCTTAAAATGCCTATTTTAAACCTTGTGTAAATAAACACATTTTAAAATTGGTTCGAACCTATTTTAAGGTGTTATGACACTTGCTATTTTTTGTATTGGATTTTTTTAGGATTGATTGAATGAAACAACAAATGCGAGAAAGAACAAGACATACAATAAAATAAAATGTAAACAAAACAAACAATATTGCTCACGTTTTGTTCCCACAAAAACCCGTCAAAAAAAGCTAAAAATCGCAAAAAAAAATTTAAAACCGCTACTTTCGATCAAAAACTAAAAAAATGGGCAACAGTGTTAACATTTAATCTCGAAATGTCAATTTTAAGTTAAAAAATTTTGTATTTTTTTTGACAGTCTTGGATTATTTATCGATAACACACGTATATTTGTTTGACATTTCAAGATTTTTTATGATATACTCATACTCTTTACACTTAGTAAGTTTTCCTATGCAAATATATTTGTACTGTTCTCCAATATTGAAAAAATACAAAGTAAAAATTAACGTTATAATTATATTGTTTTTATTGTTTGTGTATGCAGGTTGTGTATGCTTTTTTATAAATGTACAATGTTTTGGGATTTTGTATATTGTACATGGGATTTAACTGTCAACATTTTTTCAATAATTTGTGTTTTGAACATAGTATGCTTTGAATTTTCAAATATATACATATGTACATAGACATTTGCATTTTCGCCAGATTTCATTTTCACTAATTCAGTACAGTTTATAAACTTTGTAAGTGCGATCGAAAGTAGTGTTTTCTTATTTTACTATTATTTTTTGCATATAGAAAAAATACCTATTTACATATATATTTTGAAGGCAAATATAATTGATTTAAGAGGGCAATTCATTAAAGATTTTAATTATATTAATAAATTTCAACTTTAGAATGTCAGATAATAAGAAAAGGAGAACAGATTCCAGCTCTAGCAGACCGTTTCAAGATTGGTGGACCGATAATTATGGAATGATGAAAAGCGGAAACAATGCGCTGTGTGCGTTGTGTGGGAGTACAGTAGTGTGCAGAACATCCTCAGTAAAACGTCATTATGAAACTACTCATTCAGTTCTTTTATCCAAAAGTAATTCAGAACAAAAAGAATATATTGCACGTCAAGTTAAAAACAAAACCTTACAATCGAGCTCATTCACTACATTTTTGAAAAGTGCAAATTATTTAGTTGCTGCTAGTTTCGAGGTTTCAAAGACTGTGGCTACTCATAGCAAACCATTTAGCGATGGCGATTATATTAAAGAAGCTTTCATTAAATGTGCACCACATTTATTTGAAGATTTTCAAAATAAAGATCAGATACTTAAGCGTATTCAAGAATTAAGTATAAGTCGAAATACTGTTAAAGACAGGATATTAAAAATGCATGAAAATATTAATAATCAAAAAAAAAAAGATTTACGTTCTGCAAAGCTATTTTCTATATGTCTTGATGAAAGTACGGACGTAACATCTTCAGCTCGCTTGTCCATAATTGCTCGTTATGCTAAAGGAGAAAAAATAGTTGAGGAATTGCTTTCATTAGTTTCTTTATCAGCAAAAACAACTGGGAAAGATATTAGTGATGCAGTTATACAAGCGTTTCAAATAGCTGAGATAGATACATCAACAATAGTGTCAATTACAACTGATGGAGCCCCCTCAATGATAGGCCGGCAAGCTGGTTTTGTATCACTTTTTCAAGAACACGTTGGACATCCAATTATTAATTTTCACTGTATAATTCATCAGCAGGTTCTATGTGCGAAGTCTGGATTGGCAGTGTTTGATGATATTTTAAGTATTGTTTCCAAAATAATAAATTTTATAGCAGCCCGAGCTTTGAATAAGAGGCAATTTCAGTTGCTTTTACAAGAGGTTGGTTCAAATTACCATGGATTGCTAATGTATAATCACGTTCGCTGGCTTAGTCGTGGCTTAGTGTTACAACGTTTTGTAGAATGTTTCGATGAAATTATAATGTTTCTTAATGATAAAAAATCAATTTTTCCTGAACTTTTTGATAATGACTGGATCACAAAATTAATGTTTTTAACGGATATTTGTAACCATTTAAATGAATTAAATATTAAATTGCAAGGCCGTGGAAAATCAATTGATGTAATGTTCGCTAGTATTCAAGGTTTTGAGGCCAAATTAGTAATATTTAAACGTGATATTGACAACAATACTTTTAAGTATTTTCCTTTGTTGAAAGATCATTTTCAAAAATTTTCCATTCATGGAAGGTATGAAAATAATATAAATTTTTATAGCCAAGTTATAACTTACATACAAGACAATTTTGTTAAGAGATTTCAAGATTTCAAAATATTTGAACCGTTAATTAACTTTATCAAATATCCAGAAAAGTTCGATTTGGAAACTACTAAAATTGATAAGTTAGAATGGTTAAAGTTGGAGGAGTTAGAAATGCAGTTGGCGGAGTTTCAATCAAGCTCTATTTGGAAGCAGAAATTTATTGAGTTAAGGCATGAAATAGAAAATAATGAAAAAAAAAGATTAAATAAAGAAGAATACGAAAACATGGACAATATGTTGTTGAAGACATGGTGTTCGCTTCCAGAGACATTTAGTGCGATGAAGAAACTGTCTTTAGCTATTCTTACAATATTTTCATCAACGTATAGTTGTGAAAGCTTATTTTCGATAATGAATAACATAAAATCTGATGTACGAAACAGACTTACTGATGAATCTGGCGAGGCTTGTATTTCATTAAAATTGTCAAACTATCACCCGGATATTGATGCATTATCAAAAACTATTCAACAACAAAAATCTCATTAAAAATTATGTCAGCTAATTATAAAAATAAATGTATATATAATTTTTCGATAAGGCATGGCACGCATGTATTTTCATTTTATAAAAATATTTTTTTTGGCACTCAGTCTAAAAAAGGTTCGCCATCCCTGCTCTATATCGATCAAATATTTTGCAAAGACTGGCACCAAGGGTATGCTTCAAGTATGCTTGAATTCATATATTTTAATTTTTTAACAAGTTTCCTTGGTTTTAATAAATTCATATAACTTTTAAAATATAGTAAAGCTAAATAATTTATTTTACTGGAGGGTTGCAAAACTCGTTCGTTCCAATATGGAATGTAGCAAAACTCATTTGTTTCGAAATGGAATGTAGCAAAACTTGTTCGTTCCAAACTTCAAAACTTGATTTTTTTTAGTTAATGAATATTGATTTTTTAAATTTTAAGGTTTTAATAAAAAATATTCTAATATTTAAACAACTTATTTGGCTGTAGCAAGTTTTTAGCTTTTTACCAAAATTTTTTAAACGTGGAACGAACTAGTTTTGCTTCTCACTTCCTCATTTGATAACGTAAAACCATGTTGGTAACTCAAAATAAATAGCGCTAAATAAAAAAAGCTTGCTTTTGAGTTTTAAATTTGTAATTTGTTTGCTGAAATTTGTTCTAAATAAAAGAAAATATTTATAAAAATTATGGGTTTAAAAGCGAATACAAAACTCTAATTGTAATCATATTTACTATACAAAAACGAAATTATCGAACATTTTTTATAAATAAAATTTCTTTGAATAACTTAATTCAAAATGTATTTATAGTACATATACTAATTTTTTTTTTATACATATACTACTCACAAATTTATTATTAACATTACCTCTGCCATATAATCCATGAAATACAGTATTTTAAATTTATGGCATTGCAATCATTTTGTTTCGCTCTATAATGCACTATTTTGCTAACTTCTTTGCCATTAAAACAACGATCCCTCAAGATGAAATATGACAGGCAATTCAAGCCATTTTTTTCATGCCACATGCATATTGTTTGCATATTGCGAGTTTAGTTGGTATCAATTCGTAAGCTCCTATATGCAGACAGGGCGCGGTGCAGTTTGTGCTTGCGAGAACTATAAATACTGCCACAAATCAAAAAAAAGATGTTGATGATGAAAAAGACGAATGAGAAAAATACATATAAATAAAAAATAACAATAAATATTTACAAACGTAAATATTGAAATAATCCCTAACTATGACAAAGTGTAGGATGATGGCGAAGATTTTTATGATAAACATAAAATTAACAAGTAAAAAAGTATAGTTGGGCAAGCCCGACCATATAATACCCAGTATATGTATAAAACATTTTTTTTAGAAATGGGCGCTATATGTTAGGTTAGAAGGCCGGTGTGAGGTTGTCCCCACACCACACACCCAGAGACCAATACGGTCCATTGTGATATGACCTATTATGGACCGATAATCCAAATATTTAGTGCGATGACTTCTGTGATTATAAATATTCGGCCATGTCACAGAATTTAATTCCGTTCTGAAGTGGAATTAACCCACGGAATGAACCCACTTTTAACTTGCAATGTGGAATTGCAATTTTTAGAATTTCAAGGTTTCATTCCGAAAAAATTGTTCGTTTTACTTTTTCGATAGAAGCAAAATACGGAATTAATTCCACTTCCGAACGGAATTAAATTCTGTGACATGGCAGATTATGTGTGTTAAACTTGATCTCGATATAAATACGTTTAAAAGATTTATGGAGGTTAAAGTGAATTACGGGCGGGTCTTCTATGGAAGTTTCGACTAATTATGAACCGACCATTATAAAATAAGGTGTCATGAAACTTCTTTGTGTTGAATTTTATTTGGATACTAACATTTTTAACTAACATTTTATGGTCGTTAAAGTGATTTTTGGAAGTAGTCCTTATATGGACCGATCATCATAAAATTATACCATAATATTTGTATATATATGAAACATATTTATGTTCCCTATTATTTGGAAGCTGACATTTTTAAGAGAATTATGATCTTTAAAGTGATCATGGGAGCTATGATCAATTATGGACCGATCTGCACAAAATTTCTACATGTGATTTGATTTCAATTACCACTCATTTGTGATGAAATTTGTTTGCATAATTTAAACATTTATGATCGTTAAACCCCTATTTCGGGAGGACATTTGTATGGGGGCAGGTGATATAATAGACCAATTTTCACCAGTATCACCATCCTTTCATTTGCCGAAGAAATATCTGTACCAAATTTTATCGAAATGTCTTCAACATTGCGATCTGTACTCTGCGCAAAAGCTTTACATGGACTGCAATCCAGACGGACGGACATCATTAAATCGCCTCAGGGAGTGATTCTTACTCGATCGATATACTTTAAGGTGGGTGTCGGACCAATATTTATGGGCCTTACAAACATCAGCACAAATCAAATATATAATCCCCACTATGGTAGTGTAGGGTATAAAAAGAAAATATAAATATCATTTTTCAAACATTATACTAAAATAGAGAACCTATTTTACAAAAGCACAAAACAACAAGAACTAAATGAAAAGCGAAAAACAAACAAATAAATAATACATTTTATAAATGGATTTTAGACATCATGCATTCAATGCAATAGATACATATAGTATTGCACGGATAAACGTACATACATACGTATCTATAGTACGTGCTCATTCTTGACATAAAATGACATACACACATTTTATTATTACTTCTCCGATTAGATACGGACAAACATACATACATTTACACTGTCAGACAAAACGATGCTTAATATTAAATATCGTTATACGTATCGCATTTTGTAAGTTTTTGTCTATTGACACAATTTCCATGGATGAACTTATCCAATAAATAACGGTGTTACACTATATTATATAAATACATTAATTCTTTGTTTGTCGCTACAAGTCTGTAGAGTCTATGTTTATAGGTTAAAATTGTTAAAATATACGAAACAATATTGCTCATACATATATTTTGCCATAAGTTTTTCTAAGACGCAAATTAATGAATTTGTTTTGTGTGAAATTGTCTTTCACTGTACTATATATGAATGTAAGTATTATTCTGCACATATTATTAATGCAAATAGATCGTACTTGTAATATTTGAACACGTACCAAAAGCTGTGGCAGTGCAATATTTACTTGCGCATGAAATAGGAACCCGCTATATCTTCCTGTAACTATATACCTCTAGGCAATAATTTAGCCATTTACTCAAGTGGCCGACTCAAACTGACACTTTACACACTCACAATGTCTTATTTTTTGTTAACTTAGAGATTATACTAGTACCTGTTATATTCACACGTGTTTATTAATTTTGGTGGTAAATTGCATATTGCATATTAAATATAAATATGAATTTTCTTTCCCAAATTTCAGTTTTTTAAAATATTGTCAGTTTTCATAAAAACATCAAAACCTGTGTAAATCTGAGAAGCACCGAATATAAGAGCCACCCTAATGTACATACACAAATTCATAATCTGTCTAGTGATATCATTTGCAGAGACTTGAACATCTCATGTATTTCATAGTATATTTGAACAATTTATTACAAAGTAATTTAAAAGAAACTATACTGAATAAGTAAAACAAAAATCATGTTAAATTAAAGCAATTGCTGAAAATTTATTTAGTAAATAAAAATATAAAATTGCTATCAATGAAGACGATGATGATTAAAAGCAAAATAGATTCATATAAAAAATTGTAAATCATAAGTCGTGGTAATAAAAGGAATCGTTTTAAGGCACGGGGTAGTAAAAAGAACATCACATTCTGACACAGATGCGTACACTGGTACTATTGTTATAGTTGTCAATGGTGAACATTGATGTATTACTTGCAATCAAACACCTGAAACAGGAATGGCTAACATAAAATAATTTTTGTATATGTGCTACAGTCGGTACAATTTTTAGAAACTTAATTTTGTATTTTATTTTCCATCCCTGCTCTGAAGTCTATGTAAATATGTAGATAAATGTAAATATACCTATGTACATATATTCATATACCTACAGTTAGGGACTTTAGTTTTCGTACATACCCGAAATTTCCTTAATTAAAAAAAGAGTAGCAGAAAAAAATTAAATAAAAAAATTCAATTCCCTTTTAATTACTACACGAATAATCAGTAAATAGAACGAACTTGTTTCCAAACATCAATGCCTTTATTTCAGGGACCGTAAATAACAGTTATCCTGAAAATTTAACGTCAAAAACTCTCTATGTTACAGTCAACGGAGACCTATACTGTCATATACCAATAGATTCGTATTGAAGTGATCTTTCGGAATCTATAGTGATATTAAATCAACTCCACAGTTAAGAGTTATTTTTCAACGAAAAAATAAAAGATCGAATGAAACTGTTAAAAAGAGAGTTTTATTTTGCAGTCATAAAATAAAACTCTTTTGACGAAAAAAATAAACTCCTCAAATAAAACTCTTCTTCATGGTGCAACTATACAAGGTGATTGTAAATCGACAACAAATACAACACAAAACAGAAACAACAGGCATTTTGTTTGTCTAAAATAATGTACTACTGTCAAAAATACTTGAAAAAGTATTACTTTTGACATAAGTAAATTGTAAACAAAGTCAGTCAGCTGGGCTACTACACTCACCTTGTATAGTTGCACCATGCTCTTCTTCGTTTTAAATAAAACTCAAATGGTAATTTTTCTGTTGTGACGAACTCAACACACGCTTTCTTCATTTCTTCAGGAGTCATTGTTACCTCATTATTCAGTTCCATGTCGTATTGTTGCTTTTTGATTAAATGACGCTTTAAATTGCTAACATAATTGCCTTTAAAAACGCTTTTACACAGCCGACATATATATGACTAGTAATATCAGGATTGCGACCCATATTCACGATTTTAATTTCTTGCAAAAGTAAAATTAATAACTAAATCGAATTTATTACTTTACCTACTTACGTAAAGCAAAAATGCATAATAAAAACGTGTCTTTTAAAATTATGATGCATTAAACACATTGACCACAGCAATATTGACGACAATATATCAAAATTTATAACGATATTTACAAGAAATTTATGCATATTTCAGTTATAATCAAGAATTTATATTTGTCTCTTTCTTTCAGAACAGCGCTTTGTTTATATTTTTGCAGCGTGTAATATACAGCAATTTACTTTAACACGCAATAAATTAGGTACCAAGACACACTCATTACTGGTCTGTGTAAAATTTTGGTTCGATATGGATGTTAATGAATGTTGATGAGTGCAGTGCTCATAAGGGAGCTCTAACTTATTATGGGCCGATCATCATGAAATTCTGTACAACGTAATACAACGTAATAATGATGATCATACCGATCGTCATAAGATTTAGTGTGACGATTTTTATATATATACATATGTATGATACTTGATAGTGTTTTTTATGAGAGATTTATGCACATTTAAGTGATTTCCGGAAGTGGACTTTATATGGGCCTACGTCAAAATATGGACCGATTCAAACAAAATATCGTTTTGAGATTTCACTTAGCATTAAACTTATTATTATTATTATATTATTATGGACAACCAATTTTGTTTATATTATATTTAACAGGTACATATTGCAATAACATAAAACTTTGACATTTTAGTAATAGCTTTGACAATTGTTACAATTGAATTGAATTTCGCCCAAATGAGTTTTTATAAATAGAGATAAAGATAAAAAGTGAAGTTGAGGCTTAGCAAGAGTTCTGTTTAGTAGGTATAAATCTCTCCAAGTCAGATGATTGATGAATTAGAGGCTATCACAAGGAGATTCATATTACTGATTGCGGTAACCAGTTACTGTTATCCTTAAAAAGCTCAAAGTTTATGTCCGATAGTTCAAAGATTTTGTCATGGAAAATTAATACGTGATTATCTACTGCTGACTAATGATGTATAAAGTTAGTAGTATGTATGTAGTTTTTTCAAAGTCTTGTATGATTGCCAAATTTACAGTGACACTAATTACCGACACCAAGATGCATGTTAAAGGCATTGTAAACTCGTAGTAAATATCACTAATTCGCTTCACATGGTTTTTTTTTTTTTTTTTTGTCAAAACGAACTGTGATTTAGATAATCGATTTTTAAGCTTTTGAAATATTTTTTACATTCTACCTAATTTGAACAAGATTCTACAAATTAATTTCTTGGTAATTGTCTTTTCTTCGATAATAGTAAAGTTTTAAGTTTTATATACATATGTTTTATAATATTTTATTTGAGATTATAACAGTTTTAATTCAATTCTATATTTTATAATATTTTAAAGTGTAATATTATTTTTAGTATGTAACTTATTTTAATTTAAAGTATAAATTCTTAATAATATAATAACTTATATTATTTAAGTTATAAATTTAATTCTCAATAATATTATTATTAAAGTTTTACAAATTCACTTTTAAGTTTTATTAAAAGTTCAGTTTTAAGTTCTGATTTTATTATATTTTATGACGACAGGTTTTAGTTAATTTTAATTGTTTATAATATTCTTAAATTGGTATTGTTGGCAAGCGATATCACGCTACAAATCGAATCTTAACTTACATCAGTGATGGAAAAATGAAAAATTAAAATGGTACTGGCGGTCAACAAAAAGAGTACTTTTTTCAACATTTTGGTACTTTTTAGGAAACATATATTTTTATTCAAAACTAAAATTAAAAATTCATTTAAAAATAATTCAAAAATAAAATTAAATCAGTTTTATGTAAAAATATGTTTCAAAAATTTTTATTTGTTGTGGGTTAAGATAATAAACATATGAGCATGCCTGCATTTTGTTAGTGTTAATGTCATATCATTAATAGATCTTTCACCAATATGTTTGAAGTTTTCAAACTCATATGATACACAAAAAATCTCAAACAAGAAATGAGAATTACGAAAATGTACGAAATATAAGAAATTTAAAAAATTTATCAAAATAGTACCACAAATAAATTTAATTTTTTATGCATCTATTTACTTTTGCAGATTAGCTTATCCCACATCAAATAATAATTTTTGCATTCCTTATGTTCTTGTTTTGAAAGCAATGTGGTCAATGATTATAAAATTAGTAACGCTGGATTTCTAAACAGGGAACAAAGCAAAAGTACTGAAAATAGTACTGAAAATAGTATTGAATTTCCATCACTGACTTACATACGCAAAATTAACAATAACACAACAGCCAAGCTGTAATTATTTCCTTAAACTACATATTCAGTAAATACGTTGTGTAATTTTTTAAATACAATTTTCAGCTTACTCAATAATCATTTGACAGCTGGAAAACAATACAAAAATACTCTATGTAAACAAACTTAGCTTCACATTGACTTTTTAATGATTTCTTTTGTTTTCTTTTGTTGACATTTGCCATTTTATACAATTTTGTTCACTAAACACAGTTGTGAACAGTGTTGCATTCAAAATCTTACTCAATATACTTATTGCGCAATAATTAATTGAGATTTTATATGGAATATTGACGTTAATTGCGATTATCGCAATTAGGATGCCTATCTGAACACGCTATAAGGTCTTAATAATTTTTAATTATACCCTACACCACCATAGTGTTGAGGGTACAAATTTTGTACAGATTGGTCCATAACTACTGATTTTCGGAAGTGGGCCTTATATGGGAGCTACGACTAATTATGGACCGATCTGCACAAAATTTGTAAATGTGATTTAACTTCATTTACCACTCATTTGTGATGAAATTTGTTAACATTTATGATCGGTAAACCCCAATTTCGGGAGGACTTTTGTATGCGGGTCAGGTGAAAAATAGACTGCTAACACACCTATTAACTGATTGTATATTTGCATGTGTGTACGAATACGTGATTGATGCAAACAACTGAAGTAAATACGAGTTTTTGTTGTAAGTATGTATGTATGTATATGGGAACAATGGTCTAATAAGAACCGTTTTGTGATTTATTTTCATATCAAACATATTTTTGCTGAATTTTGTATTGATATTGCAATTTTATAGGCATTTTTGTAACATTGAGCCATATTTCGAGAAGAAATTTGTATGAGGGCTATGGGAACTCATGGACCGATTCCCTCTATTTTCATCACGATATGTCCTTCCATAGTAGATATAACGTGTACACAATTTCATGGTGCCTGAACCGATTTTGCTTAGCAGAATTATAAACGGTTTTTTGTAAACTTTGCTGACTTTGGTTACATATTTGGGTATTTTACACAGACCGACAGACAGACATAGTACAAATGACTATGAATGACAAACTCAATGACTCTCATTCACCACTTGTGGTGGTGGAGGGTATAAAAAGAAATATGTATAAGGAATTTAAATTTTAATGAAATTTAGCGGAAAATTAAAAAGTAAAGCCACACTAATAATGATAAGAGAATAAAGTCGATATAAATTTTATGGTTCCCAAGTCTGTGTTCTATCTTACATAGAAATATATATCTGAAGTGCTTAGTGTAGTAACTCGTTAAGTTTTTAATGAAAATTCATATTTTAGATTCAAAATATCTAACAAATTTATGCTTTACAAAACAACTTGCAAGCCATTTAAACCTATAGACATAGCTTATATGGACATTAAAATAAGGTTTTATTATTGTAGATTTTACCCTACTGACCCTCACATTTGTCATTAAAAGTTGCGTCTCAAATAGAAAATATTTTGAAAAATGTATTGAAGTCCGTCTAATAAATAACATATGTATATCTTAAGTCGCATTATAACCATGTCTATTTTAGCCACATATTTCCATTTTTAATGGAAACGATTTATTAAAAAAATACCACAAAATTTCTACCGTAATGAATTTCATATATATGATGATATTATGGACCACCATGAATTTTGGCCCATTTCGAAAGAAAATCGTAACTCCAGAGCCGAAAAATGGAGCTTCAAAGAAATATTGTTATTGTTATTTAACATTACAATGACCCGAAATACACAATTCTAGATGTTAAAATTTAGCCAAACCCTTACTAACAGCTCCTCAATGCCCTAAAGAAATCGTAGAGGTATAATCTATTTTTGCTTGGTCTTGTTTAATTCTTTTAATTTCGGCATATTAAACACAAAAATCTTCACAGCTGAGGGCAATAAGGAAAAAATTATTAGAATTGGAATATGTTTAACATGTATCTTTTTAACAAAATATTTAAATAAAACAATCCCATGAAAAATTAAAAAAAGATACTAAAAAAATTAACAGGAATTTAAAAAATTCAAAATACTTTTGTGACCTTCAAATTATAAAGCAATTACTAAAACGCAACAATAACTATGTACATAAATAAAAAATAATATTTTTAAATTTTTTTTGGTGTTTTCTATTCTACATAATATATATTATCAATTACAAGTGGTGAATGAGGGTGTATTACGTCTGTCATTTTGTGTGAAACTTTAATAATATTTATCTGAGACTCAACAAAGTATATATATTCTTGATCCTTATGAAATTCAAGTCGATTGAGCTATCTCCGTTTGTATGTCTGTCCATCTGTGTAAAACACTCTCACGTTCAAAATACACAACTTAACGAAATTTCCAGAAAATAATATTTTGTTTTGTAGAAAAGTCTCGTATTTCAAATCAGCAAAATCAGCGTTATGGAACAAAATGTGAGACAACTTCAATAAAAATTTATATTTTTTATCCATTTTTTTGCAATTTTTTTAATGTGTTATAGATAACACCATGAAAGTTTGTACGTATTATTTCTATAATAAAAGAAGGAATTGTGATGAATATATAATGGAATATGGCTTAATGATAAATAAATGTCTATAAAATTGGAATATCAATACAAAATTCGGCAAAAATAAGTGTCATGTAAAAAGAAATCGCAAAACGAAATTTTGTTTTGTTCGGTACATGTTTGGCCATAGACCACATGTAAAGTCCACATATAAAATTCAAATAAATACGTGTAAATCTGGTACAAATATAGTTCCCAGGTTAAAATTCGACACAAATAATTCTAAATAATATGATGGGCGGTCTATAATTGGTCATAGCTCCCATATACGGACCCCATCCGAAAGAGTAATATATTTAAATTTATATATATCTAATTAATAGCGGTATTAACTGAAAACTTTACACAGATCATTTACATATACACAAGAATCATTCTACAGAAATTTGTAAATTTCGGTCCATATGCACGATATGAAGCGCTCTTCCGAAAATCACTATTATAATAAATGCTCACATATACATTTTATACAGATCAGAAATTGTAATCCAGAAATCAAACTAATATCGGTTATACGATAATTATGCTACTGAATTTTGTAGCTGCCAGTCCATATTTGGCAATAGCTTTCAAATTAAGTCCACTTCCGAGTATAAAAACCAACCATACAACTCTTTTAAATAACGTTACTGAGATGAAAATCAACCAAATCACATTACTGGATACAGGATTTAGAAGCTTTAAGTTCATAATTGGTTCATTTCTACTATGCCACCCAAATATCTATTGTAAATAAAGTTATTGAGATCAAATAAAATTCGTAATTGGTCTTCAAGCAACATATGTATAAAATGCTAAGCTATTAGCATTAAAAAACACTTAATAAGGATATTGTCGTCCTATAACCAGTGAGTTTTTGTGTTTCTCATTATGTTTATGTGGAGGGTATTTAAGATTCGGCACAGCCGAATATTGCACTCTAACTTGTTTCACGTGATTTCTACAATTTTAAGTATGAATTTTCTTAAAAAAGATTAGGCAAATTTTTTACTTTTAGATAAGTTGTGCGATACACTGTACGTAATTATATAAATATGCATATATTAATGCATAAAGGAGAACTTAGCTTCCACTACATTAAGGATATTTTACCAACTCATTTTCCACCGACTGACAATACACTAAATATCATGCATTAGACTGGTTACAAATTCTAGGGATTAATTGTTTCTCTTATTTCATTTATTATTAACAAAATTAAATACATTTTTTGTTTTTAAAGAACTTGTTAAAACATTATGCATACATACTTACGAGTATATATAATTGAAAAATATTCAAGTTATTACAAATTCCAAGGATAATATCGTACTTTTTTTTATTTAAGAGAATAATTCTTTATTATTAAACTTTCTAAGTTTTTATAAATGTTCTAATCAAAAAATTCTAATTAAATACTCTAATGAATTATAAACCAATATAAAAATCATTACTTTAAGTCTTAAATTAAACGTATTATAAACTGCAGGAAATTGTAGCTTCTTTTCAAAAATATATAAAATTTTTAATATGTACTTCAAAAATTCATGGGAGAGTTTTTGCAAAACACTTTTTAAGATAGGTCTAATTGGGAGGAATACATATTTGAATAATTCCTTTATCGTTAACTTTCATTTTTTTAATTTTACACAGTGTCGATTTTTAAACAATTATTTTTTATAATATTTTGATTTTTTTAATTCAGGAAAATGAAAAAAGGCAAATATTTGAATTGGCTATTATATTATATTGGCTAAAGTAGATCAAAAAAATTTAATTTTAAAATTAAAATATCTTGCAAACTATAAGATATAATTTACAGATTTATTTTTTTTTCGAAATATGTAAAACATTAATAAATACTAGTTTGAGTCAAAGTGTGTAGGATATATTTGAAAAAAACGAGCACTACCCTTTTACCATAGCTTATAATAAAAGCTGTACAAACTTTTTAATAACATTATAAACAAGGTTCATTTAAATAAATGCACCTCAGCCACCAACTAGTAAATTTCTCAATCTGAATCAATTTATGCAAAAGGTTCGCTAAAAATGTATAAGTTAAAATATGTGCATTTTAACAATGAAAAAAAAAATACTTCTAAAGTAAACTGAGCGTTAAGTAGTATATCGAAAAAGTTTATGGTTGTTGTCTGCTTATTTGTTTTACTACTTAAGTTTTGTTATACTCTGCTGGCATATAGTAAAATAAAGAAAGAAAAAGTATTACTTACTACCTTTGGATCACTTAAAAATATTGCACATAAATACAGCATTTTAAGATGCAATACTTCATTTTCCCAACACAATTTATGAGATTATTTAACGAAAGCATACAGACTGTGGTCATGTTTTTAAGAACATAGTACATACGAAGTCAGATATTTTCAGAATTCCTAAGAACTAAAAAATAAAGTTTGGCCCACAAATGTTTTGAAGTGCCAAGCAGGACTTTGTTGATGGCAACATTTTATTTAAGTGAACTCTAATTAACCAAACATTAATTTTATTTTATCCTTTTTTACTTAAATGTTAATGAGACGGATTTCACTATATTACTTGAACATACCTTTCAAAATGTAAATGCGTCACAAATTAATTTAAAAAATGTCGGAAAATGCTTCAAAACTTTGAATACACTAAAACGTTTTTGACTGTTTTCGCCATTTCGTACTTATTATACCCTACATCACCATAGTGGGGAGGGTATATTGGATTTGTGCTGATGTTTGTAACGCCCAGAAATATTGGTCCAACACCCAGAATCACTTTTTGAGTCTATTTAACGATGTCCGTCCGTCCGTCTGGCTGGCTGTCCATGTAAAGCTTGTGCGCAGAGTACAGGTCGCAATTTTGAAGGTATTTCGTGTAAAATTTGGCACGAGAAATTTTTTCGGCCCAAGGATGGATGGGATTGAAACTGGTGGAAATCGGGCTATTATTTCACCTGGCCCCCATACAAATCTCCTCCCGAAATTGGGGTTTACCGATCATAAATATTTGAATTATGCAAGTATCCGAACAAATTTCACCACAAATGGATAGTAAACGGAGCTGGTGGAAATCGGTCCATTATTTCACCTGGCCCCCATACAAATGTCCTCCCGAAATTGGGGTTTACCGATCATAAATATTTGAATTATGCAAGTATCCGAACAAATTTCACCACAAATGGGTAGTAAATGGAGCTAAATCACGTCTAAAAATTTTGTGAAAATCAGTCTATAATTAGTCGTAGCTCCTATATAAGGCCCACTTCCGAAAATCACTTTAAAGAGCATAACTCCCTCAAAAATTTTGGTATCCAAATAATATTTAACACAAATATATTTCAAACATATACAAATAATACGGTACAATTTTATTGTGATTGGTCCATAATTACTCGTAGCTCCCATATAAGGCCCACTTCCGAAAATCACTTTAACGATCATAAATTTCTTAAAAATGCTGGTATTCAAATTTAACACAAATAAGTTTCTTTTATACAGTCGAAACTCCCATATAAGACCCCAATAGAAGACCCTCTTCGTAATTCACTTTAAGCTCCATAAATCTTTAAAAGTATTTATATCGAGATAAAGTTCAATATACTTAATATTTATATTCATAGACATTTTGACACAAAATTTTTGGATGATCGGTCCGTAATAGCGCCCATTTTTGAAAAACTTGTTATACATATACTAGGTATAGGGTATTATATGGTCCGGCTTGACCGACTATACTTTTTTACTTGTTGATCAAAACTCATATATAAAGACCACTTTAGAAAAACTATTTTATCTATTTAAGCCAACATTTTATACAGATCAATAATTTAAATCCAGAAATAATTCTAATATCAGTTATACGGCAAATTTACTACTGGATTTTATAGCTATCATTTCATAATTGGCAAGAACTCCTAAATGAAACCCACTTCCGAACATCGAGATGAAAATCAACCAAAATAAGTCTCAAATACATAAACGATACATTATCGGTCCATAATTGATCCACTCCTACTATGCCACCTACAAAACTCTTTAAAATAAAGTTATTGAGATTAAATTCAACCAAAAGAAGCCTAACTTTAATATGTGGTGAATATGGAAAAATGTTGAACCAATGTTTTATACCCTCCTAAATATATTCCCGAAATATGGCTTATTGATAAATAAATACCTGTAAAATCGGAATATTAATACAAAACTCGGCAAAAAAGGTGTCATTAAAAAGAAATCTCAAAACGAAACTTTGTTTTGTTCGGTCCATGTCTTATCACATAAAGTCCACAGCTAATATTCACTTAAATACATATAAAATGCCATTTATCTGTATATATATCTTCTAATGATCGGTACCGACTTAAAACTTTGTATAGATCCTTTACATATACATAAAAATCAATCTGCAGCATTTTGTGAATATCGGTCCATATTTGACCGTATCCCTCATATAAAGCCCTTTTCCGAAAATCACTTTAATACTCATAAATCTCATAAATAACGGCACTGATCCAAAATTTTACACGGATCTTTTACATACATGCTAAAATCAAACTGCTGAATTTTGAGAATATCGGTACATACCAGAGATAAATTATGAGTACTGAAAAAGTGAGTATACTCGAATCATGACTTATAATTTATTGTACTTATACGTACTCATACTTGTCTCAATATCATCAAACTAATACTCATCTTTAATGTTTGAAGTACTCATTATAATCATACTTACTCTCATGTATGATGTTGTTTATTTTGACTCTCCTTAACTCAATGTACGTAGACGATAAAAAAAAAGTAAGTATGACTCGCATACACTGATGCGAGTGTCATTAAGTTTTTACAGCCTGCTTATAAAAATTATATAAAATAATAAATTTTATATTTTCTCCAATATGTTTTCCTATAAACTTACTTGTATGTTTTTATATTTCTTTTTTACTCATTTTGTATAAATACCTAACGGATTAAGCTAAAATTTTTTTTTCAATGACTTAACTGAGTTGAATACTTTATGAGTATATGAGTATTTTTCTTAAAATGTAAATCTAAATACCGCGGTTCATGAATCAAACATATTGGGAATGGTATCAGCTCGATGTCGGCGTAGTACTCATACTTATATCCACTTGCATTTATAAGTCAATGTTGTTGTGAGTTTGAGTAACTCAGAGTAGTTAAATTGCAATGATGTAAAACCACTTATACTTAAAATGTTATGAGTAGTTGTGAATCGTAAAAAACGATTCATTGCCGATCTCTGGTACATACGTACTTTTGTATTTGATTATATAGTTACCTCATATAAAGTCCACTTCCGAAATTAATTTTAATATTAATATGTATCTTAAATATACCGTTATTACGTTGAAATTCCACTTGAGATATCCTCATATGCATAAAATTCACTGTTACAAAATTTAAGAAGTTCAGCCCATGATTTGGCATAACTGCCACATAAGGACCATTTCCGAAAAACAATTTAACCCACAAATATGTCTAATAAATATCGATATCAAACCAACTTTTATATGGCTCAGAAATATTAATTCAGAAATCGTATTAATATCGGTTATACGGCGATTAAGCTACTGGATTTTGTAGCTTTCAGTCAATAATAGCTCCTGAATTTAATCCACTTCCGAGCATAACAACCAACCAGACAGATGAAATTCAATCAAAATAAGCTTAAAATACGTAAAAATTACAATAGTGGATATTGGATTTAGAAGCCATCGGTCGATAATTGGTCTACTTCTTCTATGCCGCCCATAAATCTTTTGTAAATAATGTTACTGAGATCAAATTCAAACAAAAAAGCCTCATCTTATATCTTATCCATATTTTATACTCTGTTTCTTAACGTGTTGTGAATATGGAAAATTTTTCTTTTAATTTTATAAATTGTTAAATTACAATCAAGATTATTTTGAAAATCAGACAAACTCTGTAAATTACAGTAAGAATCGGTAATTACATCAATTATAAATGGTCAAAATTAGATAAAATTTGAAACATTTAAAATAAATTACGAGTATGTTGGTCGTAAAATTGTCTTTCAATTGATATATAAAAAAACAATAATAAAATTTACACTAAGCCTAAATAGAAAACACAGAATAATATATTATAGTCTTAAAACCAGTGTACTTTTTGTATTTCTTATTACGTTTAGGTGGAGTGTATTTAAGATTCGGCACAGTGTTTTTGTAATTTTGTAATTCTCATTATAATTAGCCCTCTATATTGATCATACAATTGTTGTGTAATAAAAAAAAAACACTAAGTTAATCACCTTATATATCTTCAAATAAGGTATTTTCATCTATTTACTAATTCAATCAATTATTTAATTAATTCTACTTTAAATTACTTAATTAGTAGTAGACGATGGCTTCGAAATAATAACAATTCTGCACAAATTATAACAAACCCCTGTGAATATAATAGTAAACTAAAGGATTCTACATAATTAGATAGAAATAATTAAAATACGAATTTGTAGCAAGCCTCTTAATTATGAATGTTCCTTTTTTGTCGTACAAGAAACACCCCAACTTAATTATATAATTTGTGGTTTGGTAAAAAACAATTTCATATTTTTATAAAGGTTGTCAAAAGCACCTATCCAAACTGAAATTGTATTGATTGACAGACACTTTATCTTTTTGTGAGATATATACACTGTAAATACGCAAAATCCAACAAAGTTTTTAACTAACTTGTTGTTAATTTTTAACTAACAGCTACAGCTTGAGTTAACTAACTTCATATGTACTAAGAATTGCGGAAGTGTGGTGCTGACTTTTAAAAGATTTTATGATGGAAAACAAAACCAATTTATAGTTTTATGTTCGCTAAGCATTTATAATATAACACAACATTACTGGTATTAACATAATTGAACTGTAATCTTTTTCATTGTGTTTAAGGCTTATTTTTCATCTTGCAGTGTTCTTGTCAAATTAAAAAATACTTGACAAGTAAAATTTAGATAATGAATGCTTTAAGTAGAACAAGAAGTACATATGTTCACACATACTCGTACATATATTAGTGGAAAGAGTATTTTGTACTGGTTATTTTGTTTGCAACGTGGTGATTCAAACTGATGTTAACTGAATGACAATTCCTTATTCTAATATTTATTTTGAATTTGTTAATAACTCTAACGGTTTTTTATTAAGCTCCTATATAGTATTTACTTTGAATGTTGTTATTAAATGTGTCAACAAAACTATCAAATTATATTTAAAAAATCCTTAAATTTTTATAATCTGATAATTTAGCAAATATTGTTAGAGAACATCAACTCAAGCATAAAACTTTCTCAAAATAAATATAATAATTCTTAGATATTCATTTAAAAGTATAACTTTTCATGATGTATTATTCTAAAGAAAGGCTTTTTCTACAACAAAAAATTGTTTACCCTTAAATATGTACATTTAGGGTTTTTTTATTTCTTTGTCCATTTAATAAATAGAAGTTAAACAAAAATTAAACATCAAAATCAAATAAATATGAAGAAATAAAAATAAGCTCAAAGTTATTGATTAGCAAACAACAAAATCCTAAAAGAAAACAAAAATTAAATATTTATAAAATAAACAAGTAAGAGTTTATATTAGGTTGTACCCACCACTAAATCACCTATTATGGGGTGAACTTCATAAAATATTGTACCAATTATGGACCAACTCAATTTTTATACACTTATGTATAACTGATCAATGTAAAATTCCGGTTCGATATGGATGTTTATGTAGGTTCATGAGTTTTCGGGAGTAGTCCTCACAAGGGAACTATGACCTAGTACGGTCCAATCATCATGAAATTCTGGACGACGATTTATATGTATGTATATGCGTTGAGTTTCAATGTAATAATGATTTTTTTAAGAGATTTATGCGCATTTATGTGATTTTTCGAAGAAAACTTTATATGGGGACTACGGTCAAATATGGACGGATCATCATGAAATTTTTTACGGCCCTTTGTTCCAACTTGGAACCATAGGAATCAATATATATATATATCATGAAATTGGGTGTAAATATTTCTAAATATATATAGGGACTATTTGTGCCGAATTTAAACATGCTGCTGATGCTTATAATATATTTATGAGCATGTAAGTGATTTTCGGAACTGAACTATATGGTATATATAGGCTATGGTCAAATATGGACCGACTATTATGAAATTTAATACAACGATTTGTATGTGTATTTAAATTATTTTTGTTGAATTTCAACTTTATAGCGATTTTTATAAAAGATTTATGCTTATTTAAGTGATTTTCGGAAGTGGTCTTTGTATGAGGCCGATGCAAAGAAAACATCGTTTCGAGATTTCACTTTGCATGAAACTTGTTATTGTAGAATTTTGTATGGATACGGCTTTTCTGTAGACATTTATGTACTATAAAACCATATTCCGGGTAGACTTTCGTATGGCGGCTATGAATAATCGTGGACCGATTCGTACCATTTTTAAAAGGACTTAATCAAATCTATAATCAAAATAATGTGTGAAAAATTTCATGATATGTGCATTATATCAGAAAAAAAATAGCAAAATATATCTGAACTTTGATCTATAACTGGGATCCTACTGGACCGATTATGCCCATTTTTCAATAGAAAACATTTCGGTGGATCAGAGAATGGTTGGTAAAAATTTCATTGTTCTATGTAGCTCTATGGTGCCTTTAACAGACGGACGGACATGACATCTTTTTGGTGGTGGGTGTAAAAATAAAATTTTAATATCTATTCGTATGTACGAGTAAACAAAAACAAACGGCAAAGCCGATTTGATTTAAATTTTAAACTATGCTTTGAAGCGTCAAAACGTTATAGTGTCTTTTTTCAAAACATGGGATAAAAAGGGGGAAAACGTTAATCCCAAACGGCTTAACCGATTGGATTACATTTTTTAACGAAGATAGATCCGTGCTTGGAAGCGTCAACAGAATTTTTTCAATCGGTTAAAGCAAGGAAAACCCAGTAATTAGAAACGATTAAACCGATTTGATTGAAATTTGGAAGGTAGATATATCTTTGCTTTGAAGTGTCAATTGGTTATATTCTTTTAAAATTAGGACTAGATCGGGATAAAAAGGGGAACGACTGTAATCCTAAACGGATTAACCGACTGTATTGAAATTTGGAGCGTAGGTAGATCCATGCTTTTTTTATTATAAGAATTCATAATTTAAAGTAATTTTTCAAAGTCTTAAGCTTTTATATAAAAGATGTTTTTTTAGATATATAGAACTCTAAGTTGGCAAAACTTTATTAACTAACGGCCATTTTATCAGCTGTCAAGTGATTTATGTTTAGTTTGGTTTGGCCCGATGAACCAGATTTTCATTACCCCATAGGCTTTATTTACCATTATAGAGATGTGATTGGGAAAATCAAGTCTATAATCCAACAGTATGCCAAGATCCCATATGGTTTGAACTTTATTTAAAATAACAGTATCAATATAATAAATATTCAATCGAATTGTGTCTAAAAAATTACATGTGTTTGCATTTCTTAATATTTAACTCCAATAAATTAAATCTGCACCATTGAGAAAAATTGTAAAAGTCGACACTTAGTAAACTATGTCCATCTGTATCATTAAAAGAGTCATAGGCATACATCAGTACTTTAGAATGCAAAATAACAGTAGGAAGATCATTGATGAATAGGGTGAACAAAATTGGACCCAGGTGGCTACCTTGAGGAACACCAGAATGTACTTGAATGATTTTTGATATAACATTCCGAAATTTGACTTGTTGAGTTATTTGTGATAGATAAGAGTTTAACCATTTTATAGCTGAAAAACTAAAGTCCATAAGTGATAATTTGTGTAATAGAAGATTGTGGTTAACTTTATCAAACGCCTTACTAAAATACGTGTATATCACATCAGTTTGCATTTTATTTGTAAAATCTTCATTGACAATAGTGGTGGGTTCCAAAACATTAGTTGTAGTTGAACAGGACTTACGAAACCCATGTAAGAATTTTTTCAAGGAGTTTTGGAATTGCATTAATTTTAGCGATACCTCTGTAGTTAGATACATCATTTTTACTGCCATTTTTGAATAAAGGAATTATATATGATGTTTTCCACACTGATGGCAAATAACACGCTTCAACAGATTTGTTAAATAATGCAGTAAGAGGCGCGGACAGTGATGCTGCACAGTTTTTAAGGATACTGCTTGGAATACCATCAGGGCCTGGACTAAACGAGTTTTTCAGCGACTTTAAGTTCGAAAGCACATTATCAATATTTATAAATGGAAAGTAAATCCCACATGAATTAGTTGTAGTATAAAGATATTTTGTTGTGTTAGAATAGGACTTTGTTGAAAAGAAGTCAACAAATATATTATTAATTGAAACATCGTCATCAACAGTCAAGGAGCCATAATTCAAATGTTTTGGATAACCTGAAAAGCGACGCTTGGAATTTATAGAAAGATTTGGGGTTTATTCTTATATTGTGTTTAATACGATAAATATAATCATTGTATGCAAGTTTATTAGTAGTGTTGTATTCAGATCTTCTTAAGCGTAGAATGACGGAAGTCCCTAAATGAGATATCGAGACATTCTAGGGAACCTGTACACACTGATAATCAAGGTAACTGCATATCGGATGAATTAACCAGACTGTTTGCATTAAGTATCAAACAGATAAAAAATGGTTCCAACTAATGCAGTACATCATTGAAACACATGCTATGAAAAAAGGCCTACGGTTCAACGATTACACTAGTAGCTATCATAACAAAGACGAACCAATTGAACTTCTAGAATAGTAGGTGCCCATGTTACCTATCTTATTCAGTTGCAAATTTTTTAAAAATACTTGACTGATTTCTTTAGCATTATTTGGAAGTTTTAAATATCTTAAGAGGTTTTGCCGACATTTTTTAATGGTTTTTACAGTTTAGAGGTGATGTTGAAACTGTACTTGCAACACAGCAAAACTTTTGCTTTTATATTTATTCTTAAACATTATTTCGTTAACTAAACCGTGATGAATTTATGGAAGGTTTGTAAGGTACTATATCCTCCAATTAAACCAGGGAGACAACATCTGCAAATGAAAACAATATTACAAACAGTTGACATTGTAAAAACAATTAATACATCTGATTTAACAATGTGAAAAGGTTATGTAAGATAAGGTAAAAATACTACATATATAAAGATACCCTTCCTTAACTTCTAATTAAAGCATTTAAAGGCTTCAGTCTATTTTGTACATAAATGCAGACAAAATAACATTTACAGTACATATATTCCTTCAGTAATCTTAAAACCATCTAGAAAGGACTTGAATGTAATAAAATATTTTAATGTTGGAATACCATTAAATGAATACATTACTTAATTAGAGATTAATTGTTAACTAACAAATGCTGGAAAAAATGACATAAAAATTTCAAGAAAAACAAAATCCGCTTGTTTCCCATTCTTGTGATGCGAACTTTTATGACAGTTTTTTTTATTTTATGGCAACAGGAAAAGGGGTTCTTTATAAAGATTTTACTTAAAAAACAAATTTTAAATTAATACAAAACAAACAATGCATGCTGAAGTACCCCCACAAAATCCCAAATATTTATAATTAATTAACTTCTTTAATTAGATTAATAGCATAATGAGCACAAAATCACTTCTTGAATGGAACAGAACACATGGCATGCTAAACAAATTTATGAATAAAAATAAATTTTTGAAATTAGATCATTATTATAATAACTGCCAATGTGGTAAAGGCGATAATGAAATAAAGAGAATATTGTATTTAAATTTTTAATGTATTATTCGGAACTAGTGTTATGACCAATTTTGGGACAATGATCATATAGGTTCTTACGATGATTTATATATACATACTTTCTTTTCTTCAAATGTTTTTTTATGATATTCACAGTTTATGTGTTTGTTCAGTAGTACTGCGTTTTTTTAAATCCAAACTTGTTCATGAGTATCTTCTCGAATAGCTTTGATATATTCGACAATAGGCTGATGGGTCTATATGATTCTGCTTTTGTGTAATCTTTTTTCGGCTTTTGTATCGTGGTAACCAGTGAAACCTTCCATGGTGGATAATATTCAAGGCGTAATACAACGTTAAAAATGCGAAGTATTATTTTTATTGTTATCCGGGGTAGCCCCATAAGCTGTTACTGATTTTGAAAATACCATGTGCTTTCGTAGAGTTTAAAGCAACAATAGCCTTTTCGCTCTCGAATCTCAAAACGTAGCCCTACAGCTGCTCTAAAATTATGTGCAACTAGTGGCAAGTCAATTGTTTCATTTGATGTGTTTTCAAGAAATATTGTCATTTCTTGCCTAACCACCAATAATACCAAAAGTTTTGCCATTTCATTTTAAGTGTTTGTAATTTTCAGTAAAATTTGCATTTGCTCTAACCATTAACAAATCGCAGGGTCAAACTCTAAAGGTTGTTGGTTCACATTTTGAAACATCACGCTTTTCGATTGCTCAAGAGTACCAAGTGGTCAGAATTTTAGCACCAAATGGAAGAACATCCAATATTGTGTAAATTAAAAAGTAAGAGTTATTCGACTGTTACGAATCGTAAATATAAAAACTACACTTGTTTTAGGACTAGAATATACTGTGTGTTTTTATTCAGTCTATGCGCAAATTGTATCAATATTTTATATATGTATGTACATTATATATACTGTGTGAAAGATAATTTTGCGAGTAACATAATTTATTTCAAATGCTTTGAAATTTTATTTAATTTTGATCATTTATAATTGATGTAATTACCAATTCTTACCATTATTTACAGAGTTTGTCTGATTAACATAACAATCTTGAGTGAATTTAACGATATATAAAATTAAAAAAAATGTTTCAATATACATAAAGGTATAAAAAAACGTAATGTTATAAGAAACCACCTTACTGGATACTGGATGCTATTGTATTAGTCGAATTTTTATTTATACCACAGGATCCTCTGATATTTTCTCTCTCTTAAAAAGAGAGGCGTCAAACTTCATATGAAAAAAAGTTTGTGCGAAGAAATATTTTGTTCGGAACGAATAGGTGAAATTGTATTGTTGAAACATATGCCAGTTATGGTCAACTTTTTTAACTCTGCGACCAAATCGGCAAGGAAACTGACGATATCATGCGGCCTACTCTTTCCAACATATATATACATATACCAACAGGAAAAACGGAAATATTGGGAAAATTTAAAATTTTTTTTTTAAGGCTATAATTGCCATAATAACTTAAAATATAAGAAGAGATCTCAATAGTGCTGGCAAGGTATTGAGTAATGGGTACCCAGTATCGAGTATTTGGCCTTTTTTTGGATACTCAATACTCAAAAGTAGTTACTCGATACTTTCTGAGTTGTATTTTAAAGCAAGTTCAGTGGGTAAAATAGTGCATAAAAATACATCACTGTATAAAAAGACAACAATGTGTAAGCACAAAACTCAATAATTTTCCAAAGAATTTATTTTAATTATTTCTTAAGTTGTTCTTAACGTTGAATTAAAAGTTAGCTTTAAATTTATTTTTGATTTAATAATAAAAGACATACAAAACCAATAATAGTTGAAGATCTATTTCTATTTTTTAAAGAAACTACTTCAATTTGCAGATAAAAACTATGCCAATATTTTCAAAAAATCCGTTAAAAGTATCGAGTAGTATTGAGTACCCAAATGAAAAGTATTGAGTATTATTGAGTAATGGAAAGTAGTAGAATTTGCCAGCACTAGATCTCAAGCTCAAAACCAAATACATAATATGTACTCGTATATGTATAGGAACACAAATTTTAAATCATTTTTACACATTAACTTTTCCACTTGTTTTTATTTCACAACAAATTTATGCACGTCAGCTGATTACTGTTCTGTCTTCGGAGCCAGTTAAGCAACATCAATGGTGTCGGCTGCATAAAGCCGCCTTAAGCTAATTTGTTTAACTAGTTTGCTAATATTATACTAGCTAATATGTAACTAATATAATATTTGTGCTGCAACAGTCAAGTTAAAGTTTTTTTAAAATAACGTTTTGTAGTTGTAATTCATAAACTTTTTCATTTACAAATAAATTTTGTAATTGTAATTAAACAAACTTATTATTGCAGAATTTTGTTTAGATACGGCTTTTCTATAGACATTTATGTACCATAAAGCCATGTACCGGGAAGACATTTGTATGGAAGCTATGAAAATCGTGGACCGATTCCTACCATTTTCAACGGGACTTATCCTTCTATAATCAAAATAAAGTGTGCAAAATTTTATGATATTATTTGCATTATATTTGGAGAAAATAGCAAAAATACCTGAAAAATATCGAGGAAGTCTGAAACTTTGGTTTATAATTTGGATCCTACCTACAGACGGACAGACGGACGGACATGGCTAGATCGTCTTAGAATCTGATAAGGACCCAGAATATATAGGCCCATAATCATAGTCATAGAAAAAGCATACTTTAAGTAAAAGTAGACTTTTAAACAACAAAAACATATAAATTTTGTTCTGAATTTAAAACAAAAGCATGCTTTTGCTTAAAGTATGCTTTTTCTATGACTATGATTATGGGCCATTGTCTTTTTGGCTCTACAACAAATATTTCGATACGTAATATACTGGAATAAAAGTGTTGTTATACCCCGGTATATGTACATCTCGATCATCGCCCTTCGTGAAAATGACATATAGATGCAAAGTTGACTCAAATGAAATTAATCCAAATTAATTGGCTCATTGGCAGAAACTCTTATCTTGGTTAGACTCTAAAATCCTACTTTATAACCGATCATAAAAGCTATATGATGTTATGGGATACAGCTTCCCCATCAGCTTAAAATATAGACAGAATTCAAAGACGGCAAAACAAATTGCACCCTGGTAGTTATATAAAAAATTCACATATTCACATATTCCTTTGTTTCTTTTCGGTGTTGCATTTTCGGTGTTTACATGTATAGAACATTTCTATAACAAAATCCTTTATGAATTCAAATTGTGGTCATTGTTAAATTGTGAAAGGATTTTATCTAATTCGTTTGATTGGACTCTCAAATACACTCTAAGATAATTTCTTACATGTCTGTCTGTGTTTTTTTGGGAAGGAAAAATTAAGTAAACTAAAATTAGCTAAATTATTTGAGAAGTGCTAAAATAAAGCTTATTATTATACGTTTACGCCTACGAATTCACTTGCTTACTTATATTTAATTTAAAATCTAGATTTTAATTTAACACACGAATTTCTAGCAAATTTTCTTTTACACAGTCTTTATTTATATTTAGATTTAACAATAATTATTATTTAATCTATCGTAGAATATGTACTTGTAATCAGTTGACACTATACACAGCCAAATACAAAAACACACATGTAAGGAATGAAAATGCATCCTTATTCAAACAGTGATGACAGCATGAACGACATCAACAACATGAAAACATTTAAAAGCATAAAATATAAAAAAATAAGAAAGCAGAGTAAGTAGAAACAAGTGTGCAATTTATTGTTGGTTGTGTCGAATCTTTTAAACCCAACAGCAAAACAATAACATGAGTAGAATACTGGGGGTTACTTCGTATTTCGATTCGAAAGCAAAAGCTTTCGAAATACAATGTAAAAAGTATACAAATTCGAATGATTTTCTTTTCGAATCGAAATACGGAGTAACCCCCCTGGTTCAGAAGGAAGGGAGCAAAATGTCCGTATAACGTATATATAGTATGTATGTATGGTGATACTTAACTTAATTATACAGTTTATCAAAGTCGACTAAATCTGATTTGCAAAGTTTGTTGAGTTCGTATAAATAGAGACAGATTTCAATAACATTGTTATAAAGCAAATAAAAAAGCATTTATATTTATCTAAGTTATATCATTTACTTTGAAATATATTTAAGCTTAAATTTGACACTTTCGTTTTTTAACCTTGTCTATACGAGTATGTTTACTTAAAATATTCTCTACGATTTTTAATAAAATACATTATTACATTGGTATGACTTCTATGTAAATATTGTTTGTTTAAATTTTCTCAATATACAGTTAGCAAAAAAGCCAAAAGGTTAGCAAAAAAAAACTTAGTTTTATTTTTTTCAAAATATTAGAAACGAAATTAGACGATATTATATTATTACGTTTTTACCTTTTAAAAACGGTGGTTTATTTGCTTTATATAAACCCAATTATTTTTAATTGCAAAATAAAAGCGTCAAGTAGTTTGAAGAAAATAAAACGAGTCTTTATTAATTTTAATGTACACAAAAACAATTGTAAATGAACACTCTGTCTTTTACACACTTATGTACATTAATAATGTTATTCGACGATGACTTGAAATAAATAAATGATTTAAGCTAACATTTGTGTAATTGTGCAAGCCGAAGAGATGATTTTATGAATTTTCATGAACATTTTTGAACTGTTATCCATATGATATTTAAACGTGGTTAAAAGATGGTTATCACGAAAAGAATTGGTTGGTTAAATTATCGAACAATGAAGCCTTTTAATTATTATTTTACATTAAATGATTTTGTCGCCAAATCCAAAAACTTAAAGTATAGTTGATCAGGATTACAAAAAATTTAGAAGTTAACCCTTCTTTTTATTGGTTACATTCTTAAAATAATAATTCTGGTCATTTTGGAAATGGATGCACGAATATATATATTTTATCAAGGTATCAGATAAAATAAAAATGTCTTGTTAAACTATGATTAACTACATATACGTTTAAACAAACACAGCCAAATCCCAGTATAACGAACAATATATTATTGTTTATATTCGTTAAATCAAAAAAACTCGTTATATCGAGATTTATTCCGAATATAGGTATTTTAATTGGTGTGACATTAGGAGGCATATCATAAGATAATATCTTCTATAGATTCTATAAATTATTCTAAATATGATTTATTTGAATGAAGATAATTTCCAGAAAACCTTTAATTACGAAACGAGTTTTGTGTCTTTCCCTTTCCAAGTAGAAGAGGTATAATTTTTTTTGTTCCACGCATACCATTGTTCCTCTATCCTTTGATAACTTTCTTCCGATAGTACTAGTTTTTTTAGAGTGAACTTTATCTGGTAGCAGTATAATAATCTCGGTACGATAATTCATCTCTTGATTCTTTCGAAGTCTTATACCGTATAAATAAATCCACCATTATAAAGATTTTTTCTATTTCTATGGGTTTAATTTAATTAACTGAAATATTGTTTGTTTTTCATTTTGTGAAACCAATACGAAAACTCAATTTCCATTAGAGATCGACGATTTTTAAGGCATTCTTGATATCCTGATTAATTATTGTCAATGTAAAAAAATTTGACGTTCATTATATCGAATATAAAATTATTATTATTTAACAGTTATTAAAATGGTACCGTAGAGGTCTAAAAAATACGTTTTAATTATACAGCTGGTACAAAATCTAAAAAGCCATTTCCCATCCCTCGTTCAAAGTTATATTATTTATATAAAAAGTTTATTTTTTATTCATGCGTACCTCAAATTGCTAAAGGTACGGTCAGACTTGGCAAATATTTTCCGAAAAAGACGTAACCACTAAATAAAATATAAAGGATGTCCCAACTAGAGCGCAATTTTTAAATTTTAAATAAAACACAGATATTAAAAAAAAAAATCGTGAAACTTTATTATTTCGTAAAGTAGATAGAATGAGGTTATGTATGGACGAAGATATTGTGCAGATGGCCGCCGCGGCTTTGCTGGCACACACGCGATCATTTAATGAAATTTTCAATGACCTTTTTGCATAAATGCTGCGGTATTTTATTAGTGCATTGGACGCTGCACCTCTTTTAAGGCTTGAGTCGTCGTCGGCTTATTCGCGTAAACCATTGACTTCAAAAAACCCCAAAGAAAAAAATCTAAAGCTGTTAAATCGCACGATCTAGGCGGCCAATTCTGCTCTCCAAAACGCCAAATAACACGACCGGGAAATGACTGACGCAGCAATTGAATTGTTTCTCTGGCTGTATGACATGTGATGCCGTCTTGTTGAAACCACATGCCCTCCACTTTCATTTCTTTAATTTTAGGCAAGAAAAAACTGGTTATCATTTCACGATACCAAACACCATTTTTAATGTTGTGTTCTAGTTAAGACACCCTTTATTTGAACTCGTTTATTTATTTAAAAAAACTTTCTTTATTTATGAAAACACACAAAAAATATTTTGTTTTATTTTATTTGATACTGTTTGATCTTGCAAAACTCTTGTAAGTGGTTACGCTTTTTTGAGTAAATATTTGCCATGTGTGACCATACCTTAAGAATAATTTCAAGAAAGTATTTTAAAAAATTTAGCACATTTTTTGGCATTTTAAAGCAAGTTTTAGCATATTTTAGCATTATTTTTAAAGTGATTTAGCCACTGAACTTTTTGAGATCTGATCACACTGAACAGAATCATAAATTCAATGCACTTGTATTAAAGGGAGTCTATCTACTTTTGATGGGAATAAAAATAAAACAGCAACAAAAACTCGTTGTTGTACCTTCTTTGAATTACAAGATTACACTTTAACTTTTCACCAGGTAAACATATTGTGTACATATGTTTTTGTTTGTTGGTTGAAAGGAAAATCAAAAACGTTCTCAATGATAATGTTTCTACGTACACATGTACAGCGTGTTTGTATAGGTACAAAACATTGTATATACATATGTATGTGTAATCTCAACAAGATTTTGTCACAAAACGCATCATTGTCGTTGGTGTTTATTAAAGTTACTATGTATTGTATGCAGTGTTTTCCATGTAATTTGGGAAACGTATTGACAGTTTTCGAAAAATATATTTTCAACAATCGCAATATAAACGTCTTAACAGTTTTCTTTACAATATTCTAGTGAATGCAAAAGTAATTATTGTAGTAAATTTTTCACACAGTACTAAGCAGGTTTCACAAGGTTAATTTATGCATACTTACATATATTGGGTTTTAAGCCCTTCTCCATAAGTGATAATGATATACATATGTATATGAGTTTGTCCGTCCATTTGTAATTTCCACATTTTTCATTTGCAACCCAATGAAGACTATATCGTCCCCTCAATATAACAATAGCGTACATATGTGCCCATACGCTATTATTTTTTTATTGCATATTTAGAATCTGCATCATTGATTTTATGTCTGGTCAAAATTTCGTTAAATTCTACTTTCAAAAAGTGATTGAAGTTCAAATAACGAGCGGTTAAAAATAGAAGAAGTTGTCGAAGGACAATGAAACTTGGCACATAGGCAATTTTTGTTTGAATCAAGAAAAAGTGGAAAAATCAAAATGATCCGCCCACTTTTACGCCCACCTACCATACAACTTTTATTGAAAAAGTGGCATAACTCCCTTGATTTTGGTTGTATCAACTCAATTTTCATTATCTATCCCAACAAATAATTAATATATCAGCCTAATATTACGGAAGCATAATTGGCGCACATTGGTTGAGGAGTGACCAAAATTCATTTTTTTCATGTTCGCCGACTTGGATAATTTTTTGGTATTTTGTTGGCAGATATCTGAATATTATGCTTCCTTAATATTAGGCTGATATATTAATTATTTGTTTGAATATACACGCTCGAAGTTCATATATGTTCGCATGCAAATTTACTGTATATTCAATATTTTGGTACAATCACAGTAAACTTCAAGAATGATAAAATAAAGATTACGCCATGCGCATAATTTCCCGTTATGTGACGTAGAAGGGCCATTCTAAGGTTTACCAATAATATTTCATGTGTTAGAATTAAAATTTCTTGCGAAAAATTTATGTTTTATGTGATAGTTGGCAACCTTGCAATTGAAATCTCTGAGAGTTCTAAAATAAAATCTGTTTAATACTATGTTTCCACGACGACTTGAATCACCTGCTTGGCTCTCTGAATCATGTTTATGAATCATGCTGTTTACATGACAAAAAAACTTGATTCGATTTGACAGTTGTTTTTAATAAACAAAAACAGAATAAAAAAAAACAGAATTTACAATTTGTGGAAAATATTTTTTTTAATGGACAAAAAAACTGAGTGAAAATTAGTTAGATTATTTGAAAAAAAAAAACATACATTCGTACGTATTTACTTTCTTTACTTCCAGCAACAAGAAAATAATTTGCTTTGTTTACAATAATATTAAATTTTTACAGCTAGTGCAGATAAACTTGCGATAAACATTAGAGAAAGTGCAATTTTTCGTGCTTCGCAAGTTGATTCAATATGAATCTACTTGATTCGCTCTTAAAATTTTGTATGGTGAAGCAAGTTGTTTCACTCACGATTGGGGTGTGAAGCATGAATAGAGAGCGAAGCATGTACCGTGGAAACGTAGTATAAAAAAGAAAAACAAACAAAAAAAAAACAACAAAAAATATAAACATGAATAGTGCATTTACACTTGTAATTTTCAAACTAGTTTATGATCATAAGCTACTTTCATAAACCATACTATTTACATCAGCATTTTTGACAGTTAAGTGGTTTATCTTTGACAAGTCATAAAACAGCTGATATTAATATTAAAAATTTAATAAAAATATGGACGTTGTTATGAAAAAAAATTTTATTTTGTGTTTTTCATCCAGGATGAATAAAATTCAATTACAGTTTCTTTTTTCAAAGAAAACTTTTTTTATTATTGAGCAAATGTGTCCAGCGTTGCCAGAAAAATGTTGAAAAAACAGAGTTGCATTAGCAGAAACTGGTAGTTTGTAACTAGTTTATCTCAAAAGCTAGTTCAAAACCTGTTTTTAATTTGTATGGATAAACAAGTTTCTCATACTAGTTTATCACCATAAACAACTTATAACTAGTTTATGGCGTAGGTGTAAATCAGAGGTCGGCAAAGCGTAAAATGAGGTTGTGTGTGTGAGCAAACTACCCAGCAAACATAAACATAATTATGTAAATTATACAAAACAACTTAGATAGGAAACATACACTCACAGTATATTTTCCGTAACATATAAGAAATTAACAACGAGATTGCTATATAAATGGAACTTCTAATACTTCAAAAGCTGATTACATGCATGTTACCAAATGCATTATCAATCATAAAATATTTTTCGTAATTCATCATTAATATAAAATATTTGTTGGGAAGTATTTCTGAAAAAAATATAAAAGCATCCGCCGCATGTGCACACATTGCTGTCGCAATGACGACTGAATGAAAGAGATTAAGCGTATGTGTGAAGTGCTCTCTGCACTATTGTGCTATAGGATGCCGACCTCTGGTGTAAATGCACTAGAAGTGTGCAGTGAGCAAATGCAAGCAAAACATGAGTAAAAACACAAGTGAGAAACAATTAGCCAATATAAACGCAGAATGTGTGACATCATAGGGCCTAAATGCGCAGAACATTTTAAAATTTTACGCGCGTTGGCGTAATCTTTATTTTATCATTCTTGATATTTATTTTATGTTGATCTCAGACTGACGACAACAAATATGCATTTGCATAAAAATCCGAACCTTGTTCATAAACAACACAAATGTCAGCTGTTTTATCGTGCGATTCTCTCCCTCTAAAAATACAGAGTATGAAAGGTGCATCATTTTTTAAATTTATAGTGTGACATTTATAGAAAAGAACACACTACACTTTAGCAGTGTTGACAAATTTTCAGAAAAGAACACAAAAAAATTAAAAAAGGTGCGAAATGGGAAAAACGTGTAACATTTTTGCCAGAAAAGAAAACGCCATTAGTTTAATATTGCAACGGTGAAATTTTTGTGTCTTACTAGAATTACGTGTACATATTCCCAAATAAAATAACCATTTTATTAATTTTTATAACTGAAGATATTAAGTAATTTAAAACTATTGTAAGTTCTAAATTAAAACTTTTTTCTTTAATTTTAGACTGCACCTTATGGCATCATATAACACGGTTGTAGTGAATTAAATTCTCCCCACCCAAAAGCTGTGATACAAAATGTAAAATGCCACCTGCAGATCAGATACAGTTAATGAACTCAACCGCAGCCACAAACACATCAGCATACATTGTTCGCAAACTGACCGGGAACAGCACTACCACCACCGATGCCACCTCCATCATGCACTTCGGCATTGGAACAGCGACGAGGACAACATCATTAGCGAATTCAAGCGACATTCCTGGCATAGTCAGTGTTCGAAATGTAACACTTGATCCATTATCTTTACTGGAAAGTGGTTGTGATATACCAAGCGAGGAATGGCATGACAGTTATTTTGGAGTAAAATTGGCTGTACCCGAATGGGAAGCCATACTAACAGCAATTGTATTGTCTATTATAATTGTTCTGACAATTATTGGCAACATACTGGTCATATTAAGTGTTTTTACATACAAGCCACTGCGTATTGTTCAGAATTTCTTCATTGTTTCCTTGGCAGTGGCAGACTTGACTGTTGCTCTGCTTGTACTGCCATTCAATGTGGCCTACTCAATATTAGGACGCTGGGAATTTGGTATTTACATGTGCAAAATGTGGCTTACGTGCGACGTCATGTGTTGTACATCTTCCATTTTGAATTTATGCGCCATTGCATTGGATCGCTATTGGGCCATAACAGATCCAATTAATTATGCTCAAAAACGGACTGTCGGTAGAGTGCTGTTATTAATTGCCGGTGTATGGGTTTTATCATTGCTAATAAGTTCACCGCCCCTTGTGGGTTGGAACGATTGGCCCGAAGAGTTCACCAATGCAACGCCGTGTGAACTTAACTCTGACCCGGGGTATGTGATATATTCCGCATTGGGTTCGTTTTTCATTCCCCTAATTATAATGGCAACAGTATATATTGAAATTTTCATTGCCACCAGACGTCGGCTCCGCGAACGTGCCCAAGCGGCAAAAATTAATACTATTGCGACACGCTCAGCTAGTGCAGACGTGGCCACCACCACATTGAATTCAGATGGTGAAGGCTTTAGAACTGGAGCCGTTTTAACACTATGTTATAGTGTAATCTGTTGCTGTCGCAACTCCTCTCACTTTTCCTCCACACCCATGATACAGAACGACCAGGAGTCGATCAGTAGCGAAACTCATGCCAACAACGAAAATACAGGCACTCAAATGCCCGATCATAGAGTTGTAGTCGTGACACAACGAAAAAAGACACGCCGAGCTAAAATCAAAGATTCCATAAAACATGGAAAATCCAAAGTTCAAAAAAATCAACAGAGTAAAAGCATCGAGTTGGGTCCATCAAACGCGAAAGATGATTGCGGTCCTGGTGCTGAAAGCCGACTCTTATCACCACAAATTAAAAATGTCGATATAGAAAATCCAGAGATTTCAACCGAAAGTGGCAGCGACCCTAAAGGCTGCATGCAAGTATGTGGTGGTGGTGGAAATGGTAATGAAATATCAGCCGGTGACAACGAGGACGAAAACATGTCATTAAAAATAACTCCACCTCAGTCATCAATTGGCGCTGCTTCATTGCAAGCTGCTCCGCTTCAGAAAAAGCCTGGTGGTGTCTATCAATTCATAGAAGAAAAACAAAAAATTTCTCTCTCAAAAGAGCGACGAGCTGCCCGAACATTAGGCATCATAATGGGCGTATTTGTTATATGTTGGCTGCCGTTTTTCCTAATGTACGTCGTCCTACCATTTTGCTCAACATGCTGCCCAACAACCAAATTTAAAAACTTTATAACTTGGCTGGGCTATATTAACTCTGTGTTAAATCCAATTATCTATACAATATTTAATCTTGATTATAGACGAGCGTTTAAAAGACTTCTTGGTTTAAACTAAGATTACCACTTCTACCAGATTATTGTGAATTAATTATAAAACTAAATATGTATGTAGTTTAAATTAATCAAACAATTTTGTTTTACTTACTTTGTTATTCTTTTAAAATAAAGAAACCTAAATAAATTTAAGTGCATGTATGTATTTATGTACAATACTATATATATTCTACAATACTTAAAATTAAAAATACATTTTAATTACATGTTTAATTACTTATAGTAACTGTGAATATTTTATTAATTATTACATAGGTTAAATTGACTTAGTTATACTTTGAATATTTGCTTAATAAATTGTTATGAGCTTAAAATATACTAACTTATAATTTAGAAAAAGTTATGTTTTTGTTTTATTTTTGAATATATCCTATACTATTCTATACATAAGGAGGATATTCTATACATAAATACATATTTATCTGTGGTTTCATGAGAATATTCTAGTGTTTTTAATTCCAATACAAAAATATAGTTATATTATGTTTGTATACTATCCTTCTCATCATGAGTGAGTGGTAAGTATAATTATGTATATACAGTAGATTCATCAGAACAGCAACTTATTCAATTAATTTTCTATTTTGTAAAAAGATAACAAAAATGTGTTTCACTACTTAATTCTAAGGGCGCGTTTTCACTATCAACCCAATCATGAATAAAAATTCCGCGGGAGTTTTCTCCCTTTTCCCATTTTTCCTATTCAAATGCAATGTTAAAAAAATAAAAAGGGAAAAAACTCCCGCGGAATTTTTATTCATGATTGGGCCGTATGTCATTTTTGTTGTCAAATTGTCCAAATAGTTGGCAATTTTATGAAAACGGGTTGTCATAAAATGAATGAGAGACAGCGTTCAAAAAACACAACAAAATTAACTGCGGTTTGCATTTGAAAAAACAAGCCTACTGTTTGTACAACAACATTCTGCATTTGGCGTAAATAATTTTGTCCATGTAAATTTTCATATCTTCATGACGGCTGTACCAAACATTGAATGTAATTGAATTTGTTGGGTCAAAAGAGAATTCAGAAATTGAATTTGATAACTTGTCCATCAATTGTTCTTGAGTGTTTGAAACTCCAACGGACAATCTTGCTATGATTTCTCCTTGCTTCTGAAGTAATTCCAAAATCTTAGGATCTGTTGCCATTATCCTTGTCGTCACAAATATGTTATGGTTTAAATAATTAGAAAATAATTATTACAAAAAAATATAAGTTTTGTTAATTTAGAAGTTAGAACAAGAATAATATAATGAATAAAATATTTTCATACAAAAAGAAAATATTTAAAAGTAAAAGTAAATGAAGAAATGTTCCTCATATAAATTATTGAACAAGTAAAAATATTGCAAGTGTTTACATATATTACAATCACCCCTAGTGAATAAAAATTCCACGTGAAATGGATGGAGGATGGTAAAAAAACTGTGGTGGTAAAATTTTCTTCTAAAATGCATAAGGATCAGTTGATGACATCCAAATCTAAATTAAAAGAAAAAAATGAGAATACGAAGGAGGTGTATGTGCCTGATTTTCACAGCAAGGAGACTTTAAACCTATTCTATTATGCAAAATCGTTAAAGTTAATTGGTTTTCAACATATTTTTGCCCGTAATGGAAGAGTTTATTGCAAAAAGAGTGACCTGGGAAAGCAACAACTGATCAGATGTGAAGACGATGTGGATCAAATGCTATTGGAAGCAACAACAAATAAACATTATAAAAGGAGATCTATGCTAAACAACAGAGGAGTAGATGATGTAAATACGAGTGATGATGATGTCGATAATAGTGCTACTTATGTTTCCCCCTAAAGAGGATACGTATTTTTAATATTTTGTTACATATTTTTCTTTTCTTAAATTTCTATGATTAAAAATCAGTATTTTAAACAATTTTCAAATTTTAAAAATTATACTTGTAAACTAAAATCTAATTTTTTTAATATAATTAACATTAGAAGCGTTTCGTCAATTGGAAAGTTCGATCAATTTAAAGAATTAATAGCTAGGTTACCAAAGTTGCCAGATGTTATTGCAATTCAGGAAACATGGTTTAATAATGACATTACACAAATCTACGTAATTCCTGGTTTTACTAATGTTCACTGTTGTAGAGAAGATGGTTATGGTGGTACATCGTTATATATAAATAAAAACATTCATTATGAAGTTAATATTTGCAAAAGTGAGAAATTTGTTGAACGCATAGTTGTTACTTTTTGCAATTTTAAAGTTGAACGTAAACCCTTGAAAATAATTTCACTTTATCGTTCCCAAAAATGCAACGTAGACGATTTTATAAATATTATTGATTCTATATTAAGTGTTCATGCTCGTAATCCAATTATTGTAGTTGGTGATTCGAATGTAGATTTGTTTCAAAATACTCATTATATTGATTTGCTTACAATGTTTCAAAATTATGATTGTGATAGTGCGCATAGTTTGATAACGAGGCCTCAAAGTAAAACAAGTATTGATCAGGTGTTCAGCAACTTTACGGATAAAATTTATGTTGATTCGGTTGAATGCAATCTGTCAGATCATAATATTGTCTGCTGCAAGTTTGAAAGCAATGTAATGAAAAAGGAATAAAGGGAGATAACAAAAACACACTATGATTATTTAAAAGCAAGAGAAATTCTGCAAAATAGTTTACCTGATAATTATTCTTCAATTAATGCAACAGAATTGACGAATACTTTAGTATCTTGCATGCAAGCGGCTATAAATGTTTCAACCATATTGAGTAAATGCAAAAAACAGTTAAGGTTTGAAATTGCTCCGTGGATTAATAAAAATCTTCAAGAATTAATTTTATTAAAAGAGAAATTATTAAGGAAAAGAAGGAGAAATAGAAGAAAACAGGATTTAGATGATTCTTTGAAGAGAATAAGTAAAGTAATAAAAATAGCTACGAGGAAGTGTAGGGATAATTCCTATTCTGACAGTTTAACCAAAAATGGAAATGACCCAAAGAAATCTTGGAAATTTATTAATACTACTCTCGGTCGTAAAAAAAATAATGAGGTTCACCTAAATAATGTTCAAGGGCAGAGAATTGCGTGTGATCAGTGGTGATATTCGAAACAATTAACAACCGGTTCGCTTAAAAAAATTATATTTTTGCCAAATTTTGATAAAAATAGCGAAAATTTTAAAGTCGCATTCCAGTAACAGACCACAAGCCTCTTGAAGGAAATGATATAAACTTTTGTTTAATAAAAAAAATAGTTTTGATTTTGCAAAATAAAAGTCAAAAAAATGTTTTATTTTTTTCTCAAAAGATTGAAGAAAACGCTATCGAAAACATCATCATCCAAGAATTCAATGTATGACCAAAATAAAATCATTTGTTTGTACGTTTGGACAATGAGCAACTGAACAATATTGTGTTTGTTGCCGAGACTAATCACCTTGATAAATACACATTATATAAAAACGTTAAAACAAAAAACATAATTACCCCAACAAATTGCATATGGAATTTTTATTCACGAGAAGGGTGAATATGCAACAACCGGTTCGCAAAATTTTTAAAATTTTAACAACCTGTTCGAGCGAACCGGTCCGAACCGGCTGAATATCAGCACTGCCGTGTGATCAAACTAAGGTTGATTGTTTTAACAATTATTTTTTAACGGCCATAAAAAACCTTAAGAGAGGAATTGAAATCTATCCTGGAGACAATTGTAATTTGTTACGTACGCTTTCTCATTCACTGAATCGTTTCACCATTGAAAACATTGATATCGATGATGTAATTGGGGTAATATTAGATATGGATATTAATAAAAGTCCAGGCTATGACAATATTCCACCGAAATTTGTCAAGGTATGTCGAGTAGAAGTTGCTCCAATTTTATGCGATATTTTTAACAAAATGATAAATAATTCAGTTTATCCTGATATTTTGAAAATCCATAAACTAGTACCAATACCAAAGGAAATAAATGTGAATTCTGTAGATAAATTTCGACCGATTGCAGTTTTATCTTCAATTGATAAAATTTTTCAAAAAATATTGTACGATAAACTGCTATTTTACCTGGAGGAAAATAATTTTCTGTATGATTTTCAATTTGGATTTAGGCGCGGATGTGGTACAGAAGATGCTGTCCTGAATGTTATTAAAAACATTTGTAAGGGGCTTGATGATGGTTTTTCTGGAGTTGCTGGTATATTTTTTGATTTCACTAAGGCTTTTGACTTAGTAGATCATCAGATAATGCTATATAAATTAAAGTGTTATGGTGTTAAAGATCGTGAACTTTTGTTGTTTGAAAGTTATTTTACCAACAGGAAGCAATATGTAAATATAAACAATTCAAAGAGTTTTGTTGGTTCTGTTGAATATGGTGTGCCACAGGGAAGTGGACTTGGGCCGTTGTTATTTTCAATATATTTAAATGATATAAAAAATCTTAATTTAGGTGGACAGCTGTGTATGTTTGCTGATGATGTGTGTGTATTGTATCCATATAAATATGATGTAGTACTCAAAACTCAAATTGAAAGAGATGCTTCACTGATTTTCGAATTTGCGAGGTTGAATCGATTATTGCTCAACCCTAATAAAACCAAACTATTTCGCTTTAGACCACATTCTCTGAGTATTAATAACCATTTTAATGTATATGTAGACGGAAAAATTGTGAATGAAGCCCATTCGGTAAAGTATTTGGGAATTACTCTCCAAAGCAACTTATCTTGGGATCTTCATATAAATGATGTGAAAAGGAAGATAGCTCCAGCACTTGGAATATTATATAAATTAAAAAATAAATTGGAGAAAAGATCAAAGCTGATGATATATCAATCCTTGATTCAATCACACTTAAATTATTTGGCCATTATATATGCTCACAATAAAAATAATACATTACTTAAATCTCTGCAATGTATGCAAAACAAGGCGTTAAAAATTATATACAATTTACCATTGTTGTATTCAACTATTTCTTTATATAAAGAAGTAAGCAAATCAATATTACCAATTTATGGGTTGCATGAATACCAAGTTTTAATGTTTGTTTTTAATAGTATTAACAATGTTGGTTTCCACACTATACCTTTTACGCAAAATCAAATAAATTTTTTTTACACGAAACAGAACCAACTTTAGAGTTCCTAGATGCAGGTTAGAAACATCCAAGCAGCGAATTGATTAAATTGGTGGAATCAAATTTAATAACTTGCCACCAGCTTTAAAACTAATTGATCGAATTTCCATTTTTAAATCCGCTTGTAAAGAACACTTATTTAATAAAATTGAAACGCTTTTGATTTAATGTCTTAAGTTTTTTATAAAATTATTATATGTATTATAAACTAATTTTTCTTTTTTTCTAAAAAAAAACTATTATTTTATTTGTACAGTTATTAACTAATTTGCCAACTTGCCTCAATTATGCGTTCTTGGCGCTGAGGCCAAATTGAATTTTGTAAAATAAATTTTGTTCAAATAAAATAAGCAGCTACATAAATAAATATGTGGTTGCGCAATAATGAAAAAAAAAATTGTTCACTTTACACATTTTCCTATTTAAATTCAATGTAAAAAAAATAAAAGTGAACAAATTTCACGTGGAATTTTTATTCACGATAGGGGTGAATATAAATTATCGATAGTCCCATCGATAGTTTGACACCTCTAGCCCATGTGTATTGTTTTTTATTGAAATGATTTTCTTTTATATTTTGTTTGCATCTGTTTATCTAAAAGAAGAAAAAAAAAATGTTAATTGTCATGTATAAATAATAAATAAAGACGTACTTACCTATGTAGTCCTTTGAGTTTTGCTATAGTGAAAAAGAGGAAATTATAAAATAAATAGAATATAAATAAATTAGTTGTATTGTTTTGTTGTGTTTGTGTCATGTGGAATCCATGATAAAGCAGTCTCATAATAGAGTTAACGTAGCAACAACAAACAAAAAATAAAATAAAGAGGAGTAAAGAAGTGTAGAATCCAAAATCCAAAAATAAGAAGGGGGCTATTCGAGCACTAGAGATTGTGAAGAAGAAGTATATAAAAAAAAATGATAAAAGGAAGAGGTCATCCATAAGAGGCGCTAGAGGAGCCATCCACAGATGTTACATGAGCCAGGTAAGAGAAATTTGTTTCCTGAGAAATTTGATGTTAACGGCCAAAACTTTTAAACAAGGTAACAAAGTGTCAATAGATAATAGTGCAGAGCATGTCTATGACTACAGATTACCAAGGCCACCTGTTGACCAGTAGTATAAATGGAAATAGCATCCACAATATAACTGCAGCCAAGACCCAAACCAATATTACTAATGAAAAATCAGCCAATCCAAATAATGGAAGTAGCAATAGGGTGGTATGTATAAGTTTCATAATTTAAAAAGTTTAAGAAAAAAATTATATGTGTTTAAGTTGTTTTTTTTTGTTAGTACATATAATTTTATATGTAAAAGGATCACACTTTCAGAAAGGGTTTATAACGTGATAAATAGAAAAGAATTTGTGACAGTCAAAAAACAGTAAAAAAATTATCCTTAAGAGAGCTCTTTCAGGGATAAAATAAATTAGTTTAAATGAGCAAATTTAGGGCTCAGGAACCCGAAAATATAAGATCTTTCTAAATTATTAAGCTATTCATTTTTTTAAGAGAAAAGTTTTTTATTTAGGCTAGTAGTAGTTCGAATAATCAAGAATACTTTGTAAAGTACTGTCATGTCTCATTTCTCGTTGTTCACTAGTAAAACTAATTTTACTTCCTTATGATTAAGATTATGTTTCTGAGATTCTTGGTTCATTTCATCACACACTGGCAACTTTGCATTTATGCACGGCTATGGCTCGCGGGCTTAGGTGTAGGTTCGTTGTGATGAAGTGGACTAAGATGACAATATAAGTTGTGCCAGTGTTGGCTTGTACCAGTCTCTTGTTAGGCGTAGTTGTCATTACCTAAATTTTGCCCTCCCCTTAACCTTGGTAACCTTAGCTTGTTTCTTAAGGTCACCCCTATTCTTATCACCACTCTTTACTCACCTCTCAGATCATTAAGTTTTACTGTTTCAGAAAATCATGTTAATATTGAATTCAAAATAATAGATGGTTTTTTTTTATTCCAGTGTATGTTTGTACATCAATAGTAATCTTATGCCAATGGCTACTTAACATTCCCTATGTTCGAACAGTGTTACAAACTTTTCCTATTTTTTTTGTTTCTTATTCAATACGGTTCATATTCTATGATTTACATGTTTTTATTTAAAAATCACATAAATTTAATTGTTTTGTATTTCGGGGTGTATATATATATATTTTAAATTAAATTATACACTTATATGTATATAGTCTGTCCAAAAGAAAAACTAGTATTTCATGGCTCACAAATTTTGTCTATTCACTGCCCATTGGTGCCAAAAATAAGTAACACTTTTCTAATCTTTTTCAGAATTATAATTTTTTTTCTTTCTCTAAACGTATGTATATTATTCATACCTCTAAAATTAGAAAAATGTTAATTGTCTTTGCCCAAGGTTTGGCATTATGAACACTAGTTTTTGTCTTGACATAGATTATTTTATATTTCTATTACTTAATGATTAGTGGTTTTAATTATTTTTATTCTACTTATCCCTGTCTTGAATTCATAAGTCTGAAGTTATATAATTCATTATTTCAAAATTAAAAAAAATTTATAGGCCAAATAACAAGGTATGAAAAGATGAATTTAGAAAAATGTTAATTACGAGTTTGAAAAATTAATTACTAAAACAAAATTTTTATTTAGGGTATATTTAGAAAACTATGGATTTGCTCCAAATCGAGCTAGCTTACGCTTAAGAGGCCTAGGCTACCTTGCTGCTTCACTGCACAAACGTTTGTTTCCGATCCTCTCAGAAACAATCGTTTGTGTGGGTCCACAGCAGACTCACCCCCGGCAGTGAACGCCCAAAACGTTCTTGTTAAATTCAAAATAAATTGATTTTTTTATTTGGCATTAGAGTTAATTCCGGTGCATTATGGGTAGATTTAATTGGAAGCGATGAGGAAAGGCAAGAGAGCTGGAATATTTGTTGCGACACCTGAAGACCTCCTGGTACCAAGCCGTTGAGTTTTTATTCAGTCTTCACTTTGTGGTTGGGCGATCAGTGCATGCGCACGCATGGTGTTGTTCCCATCACCCCAAAACCACACGAACCTTAAGCGCTTGGCACTGCACTCTTCAAGGTCACCTTTCCTCTTCTACTTTCCTTTTTTCCTCTTTATTTTTTTCAATTGGCTCCCGATGTTTTTGGACAATTAATTTATTTTTCACCTGCTGCCTGCTCTGCCAAAACGAAAAAGAAGGATATACGCCATATTCCCTTTTTATGTCGGCCATTGACCTACCAACTGCAGCCAACTTTGTTGCACCCGGTTGATCATTTTAGTAGTCTTCTTTGTACAACGCAACCCTTTCTCTTTAATTTTGCATCTGGCAACCAGGTAGTTAAATCGTTACTGCAACTGCATTACTGGCACTAACCTATGACAACATTGCCAACTATTCTAATTAGAAATTAAACAACACTTAGAGAAACGGCCCGGAACGGTACAGTACTGGAACAATTGGCAAATTGCAATGCATTTTCTAGCCGGCCAAGGGCGCCATCAGCAATCTTCATTGTCCACTATCAATCTGTAAATATCATCTATTTAACTCACCGTTTTTTGAGAAATAGAATACGAGAATTGTCATATTTCTTTTTAACGTGTTGTGAGTTAAACGAAATTTACGTACGTTTACAATGTGTGTGTATTCTTTATTATAAACCCTAAAGGAAACCTGGGGACAAGTGTATCCAAGTCACCACTTTTGTCTACTATTTTGGTAACGGTTTGGCGACATTGTCAACAGCATTGTCACAATGGTTATTATTATACAATTATCTTTTTTCAACTAGGCGACAGTGTGTCGGACTATCATTCATAGGGTTGCGGGTTCGATTCCCGCCAAAGACTCTGGGTGTTTTCGAATTTATTTTTTGAATATTTTTTAGTATTTTTTTTTTTTAATAAAACTCCAAAAATTAGCAAAAAAAATGCATTTTTATTTTCTATTTCAGAAAAGTACCAAAAGTGTAGACAATGTGGTCCCAAAAGAACTACCTTGTCAATAGTAACTATGTCAGTAGTGGATTTTCAATGACACGCACATGTTAAATGTCTATAGTAATTAGCATTGTCTGGGTTATACTAAGTCACTAGTACTGGTGACTGTGTCAATAGTAAATCAGTACAGTTTCACTATTGACATTTCCTGCAGGGTATATACCCAAATAAATAGCATAGCGTAAATAAAAACATAAAACTAAAACAGATAAAAATAATGTAAACAACAATAAAATGGTAAAATATCATTGTTAATAAATCTACACGCAATTCTGTTTAAAGCATCCCATAAATACACAACAACATATATACGGGGCAAAACTCACATCCATAGAAATTAGTAAAATGTAATCAAATATTCTTGGAATGACGCGAACCAGAAAACAATTTCAATATGTAATTTCTAACTTCTAACGTGTTAAATAAATACAACTCTTCATGAATTAGCGGTTTTATAGTCTAAAATATGGCAACGCTAATCTGTTGTTTTGTTACCTGGCTAAACTGTGTGTGGATTGTAATTTGCGGAGATGTTACTTCAAATGTCAATTTCGTTGTTTTGAATTTATTTTGTTTTTAATCCTTAAACGAAACACAACTGTAGGAACGGTAATTGTAATAAAAAAATTGCTCCAGTACTCTTTTAATTTAAAGTACGAAATATTTGGAAAATAACAATGAGCACTATAGCAAAAATAAGTGATGAAAATGCCGAACATAAGGGTCCACCATCAGCATACATTGCCGCAAATCCTTTAGACAGTTTCACGGATACAAATAACTACAATCTGCACAATTCCACAATATCAAATGAAAGTGATTTGTCGTTGCTGTCTTTGTCACTTGACAGGGAACTCGAAGCTAATGCAATTGATATAGATGAACTACCGGCATTCGAAATACGTCTTATATCGCCATTGGGACGAACACCATCACCCATAGATAGTGAGGACATGGCAACACCAACAAGACCACTGCCGTCAGCTCAAGAACGACTTACACCAAGTCCGTGCAGAAATAATCCGGAATTTGTTGCTTTACGCGATATAAATGCCCAAATAAGTCCACCAAGTGAACATGAAGACGATGATGAATCATCTCTAAGTCGAACGAGTAGCTTAGAAACCATATTCGAAGGAGTATTTTTAAATACGCCACCTAGACAACGTATAAATTTGCTAAATAATCGCCAAAATCGAAGTCGCACAAATCTACTGGAAAAAGTAGCTCTTAATCGTTTAAATGCGGGTAAGGAAAATCTATCGCCGTTATCAAAATCTGAAACGCCACCCTCACGTCAAACATCTTTAGATTTTAATTCTGTAGAAGATACCTCTTCTTTCGATGTACGCAATACTTTTTCATAAGCAAGTTCCTTTTTGTCTTATCATCTTTTAATCGTCCAAACTAGAAATACGATTATATGTTTAGATGTTCTTTTTATGGATCCCTAAAAATATTTTATGTTTTTACACTTGTCATTGGTGTATAATATGCAATTAGTTCGTTAATTTTATCTTTTATTTCTGCCATAAAAACCTGGTGTAATTGGATATGACCCATATACATATATCCATTCTAACATGTAAAGTATATATTATATTGTTTCTTATGTAAAACGAAAATAAACTTATTTTAGAAATAAATATAATTAATAAACTATGGCTTAAAAACATCCCAAATACACATATTTCAATTGTATGATATTGATCGATATACCTATGGTAAGTACGATATATTTTCTTCAAAATTATATTATAAGAAATACCTATCCAGTTAGGATCCCTAGTGTTATTGAGACTGAGTGCTTTCCGAATATAACCGGAAACCTTTATACAGCCTTGAAAGTGAAATATACGCCCATAAATAAAATGCAAAAATCGGTTTGATATGCCTACTTGAAAATTGAAGAAAACAAACAATTTTAATAGCATTTGAATTTTTTTTCAACAAATTCTTTAAAAATACATATTCAATTCATTTTGAGCAATTTTGATATTTCCATTTTTGGTACATTATATTTTTTCGGCCCAAGGACTTTTGGGATTGAAATCGGTCCATTCACTATCTAATTTTATAACGGCGAGCCCATAATTAGTCAAAGCTTTTATATAAGATCCCCTTCGAAAATGTTAAGTGTTAATATAGAGATACAATTTAACAATACAATGCACAGAAGTCATGCCACTACATTTTTGGATGATGGGTCCTTAATAGCTTCCATATAGCGCCCATTTCTAAAAAACTGTTTTTACACATATACAGGCTGTAGGAAAACATATACATACAAACGGGAAAAAGATGCTATAAAGAGGCCTTATTTTGCAGTCACAAGGACTTCCAGCCGCATTGCAAAATTGTTTACTATGTAGATGCCTGATAGAAGACCTACTTCAAAAAGCCAACTAGAAGGTCTACCAATTAATGTATCAGAGAAGACGTAAATAAAGGTCTGCTTAATTAATAAATTCATTGAGGAAAGTAAAAAGATTTTTAATTAATTATATGAGAATTATTCCTCTTGCGAGTATTAATAAACAAAATTTAAAAAAAAATTTAATCGAAGTTGCCTTCAAGTTAAATATACAATTTATTTGAATATAAATTGTATACACTACTGGCTTTAGCAGGCCAGAAAATGCATTACATTTTGCTAGTGTCTCTTTGAATATTTTTGTATGATTTTACATTTATGCTTTCCAACGGAAGGCTATGTGAAACATATAACAGAAATATTCAAAAATAAATGTAGTGTATACAATTTATTTTCAAATAAATTGTATATTTAACTTGAAGGCAACTTCGATTAAATTTTTTTTAAATTTTGATTTTTAATTAATTAAAAAAAAAATCCAATGTATATAAAGTACTGCTTCACGTGTACTTTACACCACAAACTTTTATAAAAGTCTAAATTCATAGACGCTCCTTTATTAATTTTGATTACTCGTATAACAAATTGAGCATAATAATGTTTGTTGTTGTAGTGACGATATACAGGAATAATTGCAAACCATTAGTGTTTGCTATTTAAATGATGATTTGTTGCATTTCTTTTGAAATGCAATTTTGAGTTTTCTGTATGAAACGCCTTCTAGAACACCTTCTGAGAGAAGGTATAGTGGAATGAGTATCGAATCTTTCAAAATATGTTAACAGGTCTTCTCTGGAATGGAAGCACTTGCAATTTTTCCCGCTGCGATGTGTTCTTCAAATATACGGTACGAATAAGGTACTGTTTTTTTGCGAACATATCTAATTCTCTTATATTCGTCCTAAAGTTTGCAGAATTCGGTTAACCAAAATTAAATATTAGTTTTGAAAATGCCATAAAAATAATTTACTATAGAATTATTCAACCTAATTGTTCGAATTTATTTGTTTTGATTTCAATAGAAGTTGCTACACTACTACGTACTAGTGAAATATTGTTTATTAAGTTTATTAAAATTAAAGTAATAAACTTGTTTCGTCTTTTCGTCTCAATTTTTTACAAATTGACAAAATTGACATCAAAATAAAAATCAGCAATTGTTTTAAAATATCGTTTAAAATTTTGTACAAAATATTTATTTTAAAATAGAATATGTATTTGTCTTTTCTATGAATACTATCTATGTATGCCTAATATTTAAAATATATTTAAGTATAAATCTAATATGCATATACATACACATACTTACATATATATATGTCCATACATATGTACATATATACCCAAATAAATATTGCATAGCGTATATAAAAACATAAAAATAATGTATAAAACTAAAACAGGTAAAAAATAATGTAAACAACAATAAAATGGTAAAATATCATTGTTAATGGAAATCTACACGCAATTCTGTTTAAAGCATCCCATAAATCACAACAACATGTATATGGGGCAAAACACACATCCATAGGCATTAGTAAAATGTAAACGGCGTTCAGGTATATGCTGGTGTACCTAAATTACAGAAGCATATACCTGGTTTAATCAAATATTCTTGGAATGACGCGAACCAGAAAACAATTTCACCTTCAATAGACCAGGATTAACTTCACTCCATCTGGTAGATAACAAGAAATTAATGAAAAATAAATAATATTTTAATGAATTTGGCAATGATCGACACGTACCTGAGACAACGTTCTTTTAACCTTGCTTTAACTTTATTCTTAATTGTTGACACACCGCCGGCACTGTGTTTACCACGACCGGTGATAATAAACACATGTTTGTAGTTCCGCGATGCTACACGTAGTCCTGTAATATGACCATCTAAAAACAGATCTAAACATCCCAAGGCCTCTATCAAATGTAAATAGTGCAAATCCAACAGGTCTGGATTATTTTGGGTGTATTTATGAGCATCCATAATGCAATTGGCTGCCCGTTGATTGTACATATCGATTTTCTTTTTGTGCAAATTAGCAATTTGTGAATAATAAATGGCAGTACCACTATTGCCACTCTGAATGGCTTCCTTAGCCTTTTGATAGCATTCAGCTTTCAATTGACAATGATGGGCAGCCAGATTTCGGCTCTCTTCGAATTCACGTAAAGCCAAACGTTTGGCTTTATCTCGGGATAAGGACGGTTTCCGCTCACTATCGTCCCAGTTATTAGAAACTCTTTCTTGGCGTTGGTTCATTTTGTTTTGAACTTCTTGATTGACCTAATGTAAAGTACACTTATACAGGGAATACATTAATATTTTCTAATAATTACTTACTATCTCTTGTTCTCGGCGATCGCATTCCATTAAAAGTTCTTGTGTTGTAGAGGCATCGTCTGTTTTCATAGTGCTTTGTAGGACGTTAACAGTTGCATTGTAATCATTACCATTTGTCGCCAGTATATCAAGCAGAGTTTCTCGAGGAATGTCAGGAAATGATTCACATAACTTCATTTGAGTCAAATGTGATGCCAAATCATTCGGTATATGCATGTTCTCTATTTCAATAACTTGCTGTTGCAGTTCATCTTTGTCTTGATTGTATATTTTCCATGCATACTCCATGTCTAATATTTCACGTAGATTATTGGGCGACTGCTTAAATTCTGAATATTTCGGATTTTTCAAGAGTCGAGCAAAATCTTCATCTTCTCGTTCCAACTTTTGGCGTTCCTCCTCAACGTGATTATACGCAGATTCCATCCATAACATGTACAACTGTTTTGCCAAAGAACGTGGCATAAAAACCTTTAAATTTGCCGGTAAAGTAGTAGAGACTTGTTCTTCGAGGGAAGATTCATTTCTGAAAGTATCTGCCAGTTGTTCTATTAGTTGTTTACCTAACGACATTTCCAACATATCCTCATTGCCATCATCACTTTCATTGTCTTCGTCGGCATCATCATCATCATTATCATCAACATCTTTCTCTTTGATAAATGAATTTTGGACTTGATCTTCAATGTTCTCAAAACTTTCCGTTGTAGCATTTGAGGAACCAGTTATGTCGTTTTTACCACTACGAATTTTTCGTATCTTTAGTAGATGTTGAGAATATTGATCATCTCCAAAAACAAAGCAATTTTCAATATTTTCTTTTACCTCTAAGAGAACAGGATTTGTACGTTGATTGGAACGAGAAAAACGTGATCTCTGGCGTTGGGGTTTAGCGTCTGCTAGATTTAGCAGGGTCGTTGTGTTTTCATCAGGCATTGCATTAATATCAATATTATCTCTAGTAGTGTTTATAGGCGGACTTGATATACTTTTACTATTAGTATTATTGCACAAACATTCGAAGATCTCATCATCTTTAGTTTGGTAGTTCATATTGTCATCACCTCGAATTCTTTCCAATTCATCCTCTTTAAGTAAAATGTCTACTGCCCAATCCACATCGCCATTACATTTAACAAATAAATCCCATAACCCCGACACTTTTTTGTTCGGATAAATTTGGCGCAGTGACACAAAGACAGTATTTTCATTTGGACAATTAATGCTGTGACGTTCAAAGGCATTCAAACTCAAACCTTTCATACCATCATTATCACTTTTTGGTATTGTTTCTATTTCATTTGTACCAACCCCAGAATCTTCTCTAAGTAAATCCAATAAAGACTTTTCACCACACGTAGATTTGCTCAAGTCATTAATTTGCGAAAACTGCTGCTGTTGTGGTTGCGGCGGTTTAATTTCCCAAAATTCAGCTGATTCTGATTCAAACGGCTTCCAAACAGTCGTTGTTTTTTGTTCCAAAAGACTGTAAACGTCACGACTTGTTGATAATAAAGAAGTTTGTTGTTGTTCAAATGATTTGGACGGTGATCTGTTGGATTTAAGTTTTGTACGTTGTTCTTTAGGTTCAACTGTTGCGATAGCATTTAAAACTTGCGACTGCTCCTTTTCTAAAGACTCTTTTTTGGTTACTTTATCATTAGAAGCTTGCACCATTTGATCAGTTATAGGTGCTGTGTTGAAAGGCGGTAAGGAACGCATCTGAGGTAGAGTCTTTGTATATTTGGTATTTTCTAGCATCTGCAAAATGTATCAAAGTAAAAATTATAAGTTATTTAATATGTACTACAAAGAGTCGAACAAGTTTTATCAAAAAGCTAAAATTTATTATAATTAAAAATCCCTACTTCATCGATACGACGAAGTATGAAATTAGTGTAACTTAAACGTGTTTGTGAATATAATTTTCTACAAAGTATATCCTTTTGTAACCTTTTCAACATTTAGGGGATATTCTGCATTTACTAAACTAATAAGCAAGAATGATAAAATAAAGATTACGCCATGCGCATGATTTTCCGTTATGTGACGTAGAAGGTCCATTCTAAAGGTGGCTATACACTACGTGTTTTTGCTTATGTATTTTTAAGTTTACAACCCACATGTTTTTCTTTTTGTCTGTCAAAATTGGTTCTTTTACATAAGGGTTTTAATTTTTGGTCACCAACTTGTATGTACAATTACACGTGACATCGCCATGATTATTTACACATAAATTTCCATGTCGTTTCTTTGAAAAATGCGTTAAAGCCGCTGCAAAAATTTCTGGTGGCGTCACTAAAATGCCGGCGTCAAAAATATTGATTTAAGTTTTTCGTCTTTTAATATACAATATGTGGAGCTTGTATCAAAAATTTTTAAATAATTTATATCATTGGTATTAAATTAACAAAATGAGATAAACAAATATTTAATTTATCACTTATGCAAATTCTTCATACGGCCGGCTAATGATAGCGCAGATATTTAACCGTCGACAAATCTTTTCGCATGGCATATACATTTGAAAACACGTGTTTGAACATAAGAAAATAGAGCGTGTTCTAATCGAAAAAATTACATATGTATTTCCACATGTATTTTACACAAGCAAAGTTTATGAGGTCAACAACTACATGTTTTTACTCCGTTATGTAAAATTTGACATAGACAATGTAAAAAATTATTCTCGAAATTATCCTTGGCTTTAAGAATTCTTTTAGATTGCAATGATTGCAGAAAAAACAATAATTGTGAGGAAAAACTATTAAAATCATTCGTAAACGATATTCCATCATTATACGAATCCTCTTTTCTAACATACAATTTCCACGCCTTGTTGCATATTCATGATGATGCTAAACTTCATGGCTCTTTAGAAGACATTAGCGCTTTCAAGTTTGAGAACTATTTACAAACAATAAAACGGAAAGTAAGAAAGGGGCAAAGCCTTGCCGCTCAAAAGACAAGTAGAAACCAGCAAAATTTTAAATGTTAATGTTAATGATTTCTTTTTTTCGTTGCGAGAACCTGTTACGCGCCGTCAAATAATTAAAACAATCACCTAACCCACTCAAAACCGGTCAAGGGGGTATAGAAGGTGGCCCGCTAGCTCAGAAGCAAATGTGGTTCTTGACCCGGGTTTTGACGCGTAAGCATATATACATACTCACACCCTAGGAGTATGTAGAAAAGTTTCAGAAAAAATGCATACTGCCACGGTGACAAAGACTTCTCAAAAGAACCCGAAAGAGGCTAAGGGAAACCTAGGAAATCCAAAAATGAGGCTGCATCACGCTGGTGATGATATGGCAAGGTGTTGCGCCATGTAGGGTACACTGTTCCCTACCCCAACCTATGACAGACGGGTACTCTACATTTATTTAATCTGTCCCATTTTGTTAAAATTTGCTGCTTTTCTATGCATTTGTTTGCAATTTTTTATGTATAAACTGTATCTTTTTAAATTGTAAATCCGTGTTTGTTTTTTTTTTTTTTTTATTAATTTTTTTGTAAATCTAGTTTTGTTTTCTTCTTAGTATTTGGATAATAAAGGTACATTTTCTTTATTTGTTGCAATTTATCGACTACTTGAAATAAATTATTAAGCGTCCGCACAATAGCTGATTTTTCATGTATTAATGAAAAAAACAACGAGAAAATAAAATCGTTCATTTTATTTATTTTCTTAACTATTTAAAACATTCATTTATAATTGAATTTCAATATTATTTTATTCGAAATCCATCCCGATTTATATTAATAAATTTATTTTTTTTCCATTGTTTATAATTATTCCTTAAATTTTTGGCACCTTTTCAATTTTTGTCACTTTTCAATTTTTTTGCCACTTTTAAATTTTTTTGCCACTTTTCAATTTTTTTTCTATTTTTGCACCCTTTTAAATTTTTGTACCCTTTTGGTTTTGCTTCTCGATCACGACTGACTTCTAACCTGTTGTACATTTTCTTAAGAAGCCAAAAATGCACAAGAATGTAACGGTTTCTGCATTCTCTGAATGTTTGTCATACCATTGGTTTTGATATGTTGTTGTTGTGAAAGAATATCATGTGTGTGTAAGTAAACGAAAAAAAACTCTACACTCATGCTGGTATACTAAATATGCTACGTGGCCGTATTCTACTGGATGAGGGAGAACAGCAACAACAAGGACAATCAGTGTGTGTGTATGACAAACAGGTTACATTTTTTTTTCTATCTAGATCAGTGGTCCTCACTAGTATTGTGCAGAATACGAAGATGTTCGGCTATTTACATGTACACAACACGATCGCAAACAAAACTCACAACAAGAGCGTAAAAATACAAATATTTCATTCATGTTTTCTCTTTTTCAGTTCATTTTTGTTGTTGTTTTCAGTACACTGAGAAGCAGCGATCACATAAATGTATACATTACATACAAATAGATACAAAATAACAAACGAATGTTTAATTGAGGTTTATTTAAACATTACATGTTATTTCGTTCTGTGTAGTGTCACCCATACATATGTAATTACCAAATTCTCTCTTTTTGAGGACCACTGATCTAGATCATTCTATTTAATTGCGGTTCTATCAGGCCACTTGCATATTCTCCTTTCTTTGTTTTTCGTTGTAAACAACAAAAGAAACGTTAACGACGAGAAAAAAAAATTGACGAATTTCAAGTATGCCATATTTGTAACCAAGCAATGAATAAAAAAAAGTGTGTGTGTCATATGCAATAATGGGTTAGGAAAAGAAAATTAGGCATGCGCAAGAAAAAAAAAATCCGTAACAAACCTGCTTCAAAATCAATATCCCCGATAGAAGGTTTGAACAGGCAGGATTTAGGCGCGGAGTATATAAAAAAAAAACGTGTGGCTCGACCCACGAAGCCGGGAAATATATAAGTGTAATGTCGTTAGTCCGTATTAGGGACGTATGTCAGAAGCGTGGAATTTTCCAATGTATTTTCCCTGAAGGTCCTCGATTTCATAAAGGGAGGTTCCAATTTTACTCCTAATCCTACATTTTATGAACCTAGGAGTGAATTTTGAGTTAAGGCCCTTTTTAAAATCGCTCTGCGAATGGTTTTTTCTGAAAACTTCCTGACCGACAGAGAAGCTTATCGACTTGGCTCTCAAATTATACGTTCTGCACGCTTTTTCATGAGCTCTATCAAGATTCATATTAATTTTGTCCCGGGTAAGTTGCATTTTATCAATTCTCTCGACTGGTGTGTCGTCGCGAAGCAAATTTAAACGATCCAGAATTTCGTAACTTGATCCATTTAGAACCATATTTTGACCAAAAACCGCATAGTAGGGCGAACACCCTATTGCTTCATGAAAGTCACTTCTCAAGGTTTGTAGAATTTTCGGTATGTCCCTATCCCAGTTGGTGTGATCTGAATGATCCTTTAGAAAGTATCGAATTTTTGATATAACTTCGCGATTTGCCCTTTCCGACGCATTTGCCTGGGGTGAATAAAATCCCGTGATGATGTGGGTTACACCGTACAGGTCGAAAAATTCTTTTATCTCTTTTGATACGAATTGCTTAGCGTTGTCGGTATGTATGAACTGAGGTACGCCGAAAGTACAGAAAACTTCATTTTGAAAAAAGTCGATTACGTTTATAGTAGTTGCCGTTTTCATGGGCTTCAAAAACAAAAATTTGGTCATATGATCTATTGCTATGAACAGCTGGCAGTTTTTTGACTTAGAGCAAGGGTAAGGTCCTAAAAAGTCGCAATAGATTCTCTGGAAAGGGCGGTTTGTTTGGAACTGATTTCCCATGGGTGGACGTAGAGTTCGATTCACTGGTTTTATGGTCTTGCAATCGTCACAGTTTTGAATATAAAATTTAACCTCACGTGCCATCTGCGGCCAAAAATATTTCTGTCTGATTCTAAAAAGCGTTTTATTGAAGCCACTGTGGCAACCTTCCTCGTGTGCTAATCTAATAGTGTCCGTTGTTAGGGCTTTGGGCAACCATAACCTCCACAAGTTTTCATCATCTAGACCGTTTCTAAAATTAACTCGTTTATAAACAAAATTGTCGTTAAGACATAAATCTGGAAATGTGGTGTCATTTTGGCGTATTTACTCCTTTAATTCATTGTACTCTGGGCTATCAAATTCGGGTGAGGAAAGGTCAATTTCGGGCGGATTACAGTTCAATTCTAATTCATCAATATCAAATCTTGAAAGTGTGTCAGGGACAATATTCAGGGAACCCTTTCGGTGTTCCATTATAAAATCGAAATGTTGAAGTTTCAAGCTCCAGCGGGCAAGTCTACCGTTAAGGTCTTTTTGGCTCATGAGCCAGCGCAGACTGGAGTGATCCGTTATTATTTTGAAGGGTAGTCCCTCAATGTATTGCCTAAACCGTTTGACGCAAATGATGGCCGCTAAACACTCTAGCTCCGTTACGGTATAGTTGCGCTGCGCCCTATTTAGTTTCTGTGAGACAAACGCGATTGGTCGTTCGCTCCCTTGGTCATCTGTTTGACACAAAACACCGCCTACGCCGATGCGTGAAGCATCACATTGGATTACAAATTCCTTACTGAAATCCGGTTGAACCAGTACTGGAGCGTTTGAAAGAGCAGATTTCAGGTTTTCGAAGGAGTCAATGGCTTCGGTTGACAAGCGAAAGGGTTTGTTTGTCTTACGTAGACAATCTGTCATTGGACCCGCAAGGTCGGAAAAATTGTTGATGAATGCGCGATACCAATTTGCCATACCAATGAAACGTCTTACCTGACGAGGTGTTTTGGGAATGGGAAATTGATTAATTGCTTCTACCTTACTTGGGTCAACTTTCAATTTTCCCCCGCCTATTAGATATCCAAGATATCTTATTTCGCGTTGGCAAAATTTGCTTTTGCCGACATTGATGGTTAGTCCAGCAGTTTTTAAACAGGACGCGACTTCCGAAAGCAATTCTAAATGAGTGTCAAAAGGTCATCTAAATAAATGAAAACATTGTCCCTTAGTTTAGCCGGGATTGCCTTGTCCATCAGACGGCTCATTGTCTGGGGACCATTGCAAACGCCAAATGGCATTACCTTGTATTGATACAAGGATCTACCGGGTACGGCAAAAGCGGTCTTTTCTTTAGATCCTTCAGACAATTTTATCTGGAAAAACGCGTCTTTCAAGTCGATACCACTTATGAAGTGAGTATCTTTCAGACGACTGAGGAGGCCATTTATATGCAGGAGCGGATACGAATCCTTCTTGGTTAGCGAATTTAATTTTCTGCAGTCCAAGCAAAGTCTGACTTTACCAGGCTTGCGAACGGACACGATGGGGCTACACCAAGGAGAATTTGATTCCTCTATAACTCCAAGTGCCAGCAATCTGTCGAGTTCCTTATAAATTTCTTCCTGCCTAGGGGGAGAGAGGGGGTAATGTTTTTGCTTAACCGGTAGGGCATCGCCTGTATCTATGTGGTGTTCTAACAACGGCGTGCAGCCTAGGCCTAGTTTCTCATAAGAGGGGAAATTTAAAACGACTCCCTCAAGGCGCAATTTCTGCTCTGGGTTAAGCTCGTGACAATTTACGTCGGGATTGGTAGCAATCTCCATGCAGGATAAATTTGAAAAGATTTGAGGGGCGATTGCATATGCCTTCCAAAAATCTACGCCAAGATACCTGAGCTGAGACAGATTTGGTACAATGTAAAAAGTTATAACTTTAGTTACCCCTTTGAACGTAACAGGTAGACTACAATATCCCTTTACCTCGTTTTTCGATCCATTGGCAGTTTGGATCCAGGTCTTAAATTTTTCCAAACGAATGTTGTTCCTAGCAATAAAATCTAAGCTACCTTTTCCTAGCACTGAGACGTTAGCTCCCGAATCTAATAAACACAATACGTCTTCGTCAAAAATTTTTATCATGGCGAAAGGTCTACTATCCTGAAGATCAGGCAAACATGTGGTTTCAATTGATATTCTATACCTTTTCCTTTTCCTGTAGCGCTCCCTGCATTTAAGAATTTTCCGAGAAACTACGCAATTTGAAATTCTGGGTAATAAATAGCTGACAGGTTTGGAAGTCTGGGTAATGGATGGAAGTCAGGTTTTGATAGCTTGTGAAGTAAGTCCATCTGTGACGGCTTACTCTCAACGCTGGATAGAGACTCGGGATTTAGTTCTTGGAACGAGCATCCCCGGTCGCCCACTCGCTCCGCCGCTTGTTTTCCGCATGGGGACCCATACATTTAGGAGTAGTTATCCCTCTTTGTCCGCACTTGTAGCAGAAAACATGTCGCGTTTCGTCGGGACAATATATGTAGCTGTGCCCAAATTGTAGGCAATTCCAACATTTGATCTTGGAATAGTCGCCTTTCACCCAAGTTCTACCTATTCTAAGGGCCTCGATTTGTGGATCGGATTCTATTGTGTCATCTTCCGGGTTCTCCTCTACCGAAATTTCGTTAACCTGCCTTTGTCTGCTAAAAGGGATCGATTTATTCTCCGCGAGAACCTTTTCTGCCTTTCTGGCCAAGTTTCGGAGAGCTCCTAATTCCTTGGGGTCAGATATGAATAGCATGACTTTGAGCTCTGCATGTACGTTCTTCTTTATTATTTCGATGAGGGAGGCGTCTGGCAAGGGGGTTGACAATCTTAAGTTTAGTCTGATTATGAACGAATGGAAGTCGTCATAGCTTTCCTTAGGGAGTTGTTTACGGGAAGAGATCTTGAGTAGTATTTCGTGGTCACTTTCGAGTGTACCGAACTCGCTACACAATGCATTCTTTAACATTGAGTACGTAGCCCTTTGGTTCTGCTTGATGTAGTCCCAATAAAAGGTCTCAGCTTTGCCTTTCAAAAACAAGTGGAAACTAGACATCAAATGGTCATGTGGGCATTGCGATCGCTCAGCCAACGTGTCGACTTTGAACAGAAAATCTGAAATACTGGTCTCGCCGCTGTATGATACATTCCAGTCTTTTAATTTAAAATTTGGAAGTGAGGACGCATATGAGTATGAATTTGCCTGCGTTGGCGGTCTAGCACTAGTCCCTGGTGAGCCGGGTATTTCTCTGTCACTACGACCTACTGACTCTCTCAAGGAGCTAAGCTCTCTTCGAAATTCATCTTGCGTATTCCTCAGGGCTTCTTGGAAGTACGTCATCAAACTTTCCATTAAATTTTCATTTGAAGGTTGTGGATTGCCTTCACGGTTTTTGTCTTGGTTGTCTTGCGTCTCCATTGCAGAGGTTTTCTTTTTCGAAGTACTAGGTGTTTCTAATGGGGCAGTATTTACGTCTAGAAGAGATGCGTTAAGGGGTCTGGGATCTGTCTCGGCAGAAGCAAATTCTTCTGAATTGCCTGAAATTAGTGAGCAAGGTACAGAAGAGCCTCTTGATGCCTTTACGCTACTCTGCGAGTCTATGGATGATTTTCTACCTACTGGAGTCGTACCTCTTCTCCTACCTCTAGACAGTGATGGACTGCGAACTACCGGTAGTGTTTTGCCTCTTGAAGTTGAACCAACTGATCTTGACCCAGAAAAACTATGCGACAAATTTTCAGATGCACTTTGTCGTGTGTTGGGTCTGTGCATAATGCACCAAAACGCAAGAAAAGCTTTAGATGTCTGCGAACGCGAGTTGTGTCGCCCGTTTAAAAAATATTAAAAAAAATCAGACAAAAAAAATAGTGTCTCAAATATCGGAAAATTCGGTGGCCTATTTAAATGTGGATTATGCAAAGACAGCACAAACAAAAAGAAATAAAAATAAAAAAAATAAAAAAACTAATGATACAAATTTTCTTTTTAACAAAAGAAAATATCAAATTCCTGATTAGTAAAAAAATCAAACTAATGAAAAGGGAAATGAAAAACAAAAATAATAAAATAAAATTAACTAAAATAGCAAAAAAAAATTAATAATTGAAAAAAAGTAATAAAATTATATATATTTGAAGTTTTCAAATATATTTATTTGGGAAAAATTATTTAAAATTAATGAAATGAAAATAAAAATCAAATGAAAAAAAAAACAAGTAAGAGTGCTATATTCGGCTGTGCCGAATCTTAAATACCCTTCACCTAAGCGTAATAAGAAATACAGAAACTACACTAGACTAGAATATCCTAATTCTGGGTTTTCTATTCAGTCTTAGTGCAAATTTTATTAGTATTTGGTATATTGTTTGAAAGACAATTTTACGACCAACATAATTTATGTAAAATATTTTCAAATGTTGTCTAATTTTACCATTTTTAATTGATTTAATTACCAATTCTTACCATAATTTACAGAGTCTGTCTGATGTTCATAATAATCTTCAGTGTAATTTAACAAACAGAGTATAAAAAAGGGGTACAATTCGGTTTTAGTGATTTTGTTAAAAAAAAAAAAACAAATAGGGATTTTAGAAGAGATACCAGCAAAAAAAATTTTTTTTTGGCGGCCACGCCTATTTTCGAGGGGGCGGGCCCTTAAAGTTGAAAATATATAGGCCTATATCTCGGGAACTACTGGGTGTCTGATAATTTGTAATACATTAAATAAAAGGTATTAAAAATAGCTTTCCAACGATATATATCATGATTATAAAATATGGACCGAATATGGGTTAAATCCGAAAAGAATATTTTTTGACCCGAATTTATTTGTTTTTGGAAATGCTTCTATATGGCAGGTATGACAAATTATGGGCCGATCTTCTTAAATTTTGGAACAGTTATTTTCATGCATATGGGGATATTTCACGTAGAATTTCAACGTAATAACGGTATATTTAAGATATATATTAGTATTAACGTGGATTTCGGTAGTGGACCTTATGTGGGGGATATAGTCAAATATGGACCGATATTCTCAAAATCCAGCAGTTAGATTTAGGCATGTATGTAAATGATCCGTGTAAAATTTTGGATTGGTACCCTTATTTATAAGCGATTTATGAGTATTAAAGGGATTTTCCGAAGAGGGCTTTATATGGGGCATACGGTTAAAAATAGACCGAAATTAACAAAATTGTGTGGAATGATTTTTGTATATATGTACATGATCTGTACAAAGTTTTGAGTCGGTAACGATATGTATACAATATATATAGGGAAAAATGTCTTTTTCAGATGTGGTCCTTGTATGGGAGCTATGACCAGTTGTGGGCCGACCACCATAAAATTTAGTACAACAATTTATTTGCCTATAAAGAGTATTTATGTAAAATTTTAGCCGTTTAACATTATTTATGTCTGTTTTATGCGTATTTAAGTGAATTTCGGAAGTGGACTTTATATGGGGTATATGGTCAAATATGGACCGAAATAAAAAAAATTTCGTTTTGCGATTTCTTTTTGCACAAAACTTAGTTTTGCTGAATTTTGTCTTGATATTCCAATTTTATAGGCATTTATGTATAATTGAGCAATATTTCGGGAAGATTTTTGTATGGGGGCTATGACGATTTCTGGGCCGATCACCATAAAATTTGGTACAATAATTTATTTGCCTATTAAGAGTATTTATGTCAAATTTTAGCCGTTTAACATTATTTATATCTGTTTTATGCGTATTTAAGTGAATTTTGTAAGTGGACTTTATATGGGGTCTATGGTCAAATATGGACCGAACTAAAAAAAAATTTCGGTTTGTGATTTCTTTTTGTATAAAACTTATTTTTGCTGAATTTTGTCTTGATATTCCAATTTTATAGGCATTTATTTATCATTAAGCCATATTTCGGGAATATATATATTTGTATGGGGGCTATGAGAAATCATGGACCGATTTTTACTTTTTTCCGCACACTTTCTTCTTTTATAGTACAAACAACGTATACAAAATTTCATGGTATTATCTGCAATATATTTCAAAATATTGCAATAAAATGGACGAAAAATATCAAATTTTTATGGAGGTGGTCTCACATATTGGTTCATAACTCTGGTTAACCTAAACCGATTTTGCTGATTTTAAATAATAGCAAACTTCTCGAAAGCACTTCTGACAGAATTATTGAAGGTTTGGATCCCGAACATATCCTGGGACTTCACAAAACTGATTTCAACAGACAGACAGACAGACAGACAGACAGACAGACAGACGGACATGGCTTAATCGACTTCGCTATCTATAAGGATCCAGAATATATATACTTTATAGGGTCGGAAAATTATATTGTGGAAATTTCACACGGAATGACAAACTTATATATACCCTTCTCACGATGGTGAAGGGTATAATAAACAAAACCAAAACTAAATGAAACCAAAAAAAAAATCAAAATAAGGTGCAAAAAATGGGAAAAAAATCAAAATAAAGTGCAAATCAAAAATATAGGGCAAAATATATGTATAAAGAAAAATCTAAATACAAAATCAAAATTAAATACAAAATGAAAAAAAACCCAATTGATTTACAAAAATAAAAAGTCAAATTAAAAACAATTAAAAAAAAAAGAAATGAGCCAAAATTACAAAATAAATCAAAAAAAAATAATATAAATCGAATTACAAAATAATAAAAATAATAATGATATTGATGGAGCAAAATATAATTATGTTAATAGCAGTAACAAAAGTAAATTAAATTAAAAATATAGCTTATGGATTTTTTCTTTAATCAAAAGAAAAATGAAAATTTTCAAAAAATAATAAAAAAATTTTTTTACCCTCAGGAGGAATGTTAGGCGTTACGCCTGTTCGGTAAAAGATCACACACAATTTCCTCTAAAAGAGAAATAATTAAAAAAAAATCTAATTTTTAAAATTCCCAAGCCTTCCCAAATTTATCGCCAGAATTTGCACCGAACTAAATTGTTATGCAACTTGTATTGCCATTGGTTGGCAATTTTATCCAAGGACTCTAACAACTGAATTCGATTCCGTATTGATTCCCTGGAAATCGATTACTAACGCAACGTAACCGCGCGACTCGATGTCGTCAGTTCGGACTTTTAGTAAACGAGGTTCCAGCGAACAATACATGATGTTATTGAAACTCTACGAGAATACATTAATATTAGGCCGTCGCAAACGAAATTCCAGGTATCTAGTTCCCCAAAACTGTGACTTACGTCCTATTAAAGTTCTCTTTTACTTCACTCATCAGCCATGTCTCAAAGTAATATTTTTGTCTCAGACGATTTTCAATATACACCATCAAATAATGTTACAACATGTAAGTAAAAGATTGATTAATTATATTTTTCATCTTTATGCAGAAAAGTTTATTTTCAGTGCATATGTGTACGTCCCCCAATCTGATAGAATTTTAAGCGTAATAATTGAATTACGCAATGAAATTGCATCATTAAAAACTGAAGTTGTGGAATTAAGAAGAAAAGTCAAGGAGCAAAAAGAAGACAATAAGCGGTCTTTAATAAAATTAACTGAAGAGGTCATTGCCGTTAAACTGGAATGTCAAAAATATTACGGCGATAACATAATGATTAAAGAATTTAAAGACGCCCAAACCGTTATTTTTAAAAATTTACATAAAAAAATCACACATGAAAAATGATCGTAGAAAATTTTGGTTCTTCATTATGATACATATGTGATGTGCATGGAAATTTTTGTATAACGTTTAAATTTGTGTCTTTTTTGATAAAAGTCAAAACATAACTTTTAATTTTGACTTTTATTTTTTTTTTGAATAAAATAATAAAAGTTAAAAATAACTCTTATATTTTGAGTAAAATAATAAAAGTCAAAAATAACTTTTAATTTTTGCCTTAAAAAATAAAAATTAAGAAATAACTTTTATTTCTGCCTTAAAAAATAAAAGTTAAAAAATAACTTTTTTTCTTGACTTTTTCGATAAGTCATAACAGTTACGGTCCCTGGTTATAAATGATCTAAATGCCTTTGATGGTTTAGTACAGGAAAATGAGAAAAAGCTCCAACAATTTGTAAGTAAAAACAATTAACTATCTAAATAATAAATACATAAATAAATAATTCTTAGTCAATCTAATTTTTCATAAACTACTTAATTTTTTACAAAGAATATATTGCAAAAACCGGCGGTGAAGGACCCGCACAATTTCTAAGAGCTGCAGTTCGAAAATTATTTTCCGATGACTTAGCCACCAGCCTAGCTGGAAGGGGACAAACACTAAGCCCAGCGCCGAAAAGTGCTTTCTTATAACAACAATAAAAAAGGTTCAATTCTATTATTAAAAAGAAAAAAACTTATATATTTTGTTTCAGATATTTGTCATCTTAAATACAAAAGCACAGACAAGGATATGAATGCTGTTCTACAACAACATTTTGTACAATATTAAAAATATTTTTTAACTTTTAGTACAAATGAACAATGTACAAATAATTTATTTTACTTAAGTTTTTTATTTTAAATAAATATATTTAAATGAACACTCATCTGGCATCTCTGCCTCAAAGTAAAAACATCGTGTTATTTTGTGCTTACAATAATATTTATAAATTAATTTAATAAAAAGTATATAAAATACCTTTTATTGTATTTTTATGCCTGCTGAAAAAGAAGAAAATTCTGGGGCAATGGCCCTAAATTCAAGGTGCCTAAAACATCAGAAGCATCTACCAGTGCAAACAGATTTCAACTTCTATCTGAGGGTGAAGAAGAAGAAGCTGCTTTAAGTGGGAAAATTCCTCCTATAATTATTGATGCTACCCACAGGTTCTCGGACGTTGTCGCCATGTTTGAGAATGGATACACATTTAAAAGAATGACAATTGGTACAAAGTTATCATCTCAATCGAAGGAGCTGTATGAAGAGGCATTGCGTATTCTTAAAAACGCAAAATTTCAGTTCTATACCCATGACATTAAGGATACTAGCAATTTTAAACTGGTGTTATTCGGCCTTCCGAAGATTCCAACGGAGGAGATCAGAGAAGAATTTGACAGTACGCACAATATTAAACTGGTGAACATAAAGGAATTGCAAACTAAACGCTCTTGCGAGGATGATGCACTGTATATAATTGAATTCGACCGGCAGCACGTAACCAAGAGTGAGGTGATGAAAATTCGTTACTTTTTTAACATTGCTGTATACTGGAGGAAACATTTTAAAGGCAATAGAGGCCCCACTCAATGTACTAAATGTTCCATGTATGGTCATGGTGCAAGAAATTGTAATCGTTCAATCGTGTGCCCAGCCTGTATGGGAAGTCATGCATATGAATTATGTCCTCTCAATAAAGTTACCAATGTGAGTAATGTAGTATACAAGTGTCATAACTGTACGAAAAGGAAATTGAAGCACGTTAATCATAGGGCGGATGACCCAAAGTGCCCAAGCCGTCAAGAATATTTAGATATTCGGGCTAGAGTAACAGCAAAATCTAGGCAGACTGGTAGAACTAATATTGATCCCGCTTTTCACGTTAATGATCAGTTGTTCCCCCAATTGTCAAGACAAGAGGAACCTATCAGTACTCATAATGGCCGTGCTAATGGTAACTCGTATTCAGAGGTAGCTAGGAACTGCGGCTACAACAGAAATAACGTCAGAAATACTGACAATGACATTTCCAACGAAAGACTGTTAGAAATATTTTTTGAAGCTGTAGATGCATTGCAGAAATGTCAGAATAAGTACGACAAGTTACGAGTTTTGGGTATGATGCTTCAACATGCCATATAATTTAACAAGTTGTCAAGATGTTCATGTTATGCACTGGAATGCGCAGGGCATAACGACTGAATCAGCTATTTCACAGCTGGAACAAGTTTTATACAATAAAAAAGTAGATGTTCTTCTTCTAAATGAAACGTTTTTAAAATCTCACCACAAATTCAAATTGTGTGACTATAAAGTATATAGAGAGGATCGGCCTACGCATGGTGGAGGAGTGCTTATAGCAATAAAAAGTCACATCGAACACCAACTACTACCTAAGTCTAATACGCGTGTAGTTGAAAATATTTCCATAATAGTAAAGATAAATAGACGACCAGTGATTTTTACTGCAGCCTATAATCCGTCTTACTCTACCCATTTCAAATCGGATATGAATTTACTAACGTCGCATACAAGTGACTTTTTCTTGTTTGGGGATCTGAATGCACAACACACTTTCTGGAACTGTGCATATAACAACTCTACTGGAAATGAACTTTACAGTCATTCCATTCAATCAAACTACTACATTTATTATACGAATGCTTTTACTCGTTTCGGCCAAAATTTATCCCCGGTTCAACCGTCAACAGTAGATATTCTTTTGTCTAATTCTTGTCTTCCTTTTACGAACTTAGACTCGCTGCCTAACATACTACAGTCTGACCATGTTCCAATTTCGTGCTACATCTTGGGACAGGTTCAACACAGAATGCAAAGTATTCCTATGTATAGCTGTGCAGATTGGCCAGCAATTAGAAATTGGGTGGTGGAAGAAATCACGTACCGGAGTATTGATTCAACAGTAACTAATCCTGAAGCCCTTGAGCTGTCGTTAAGTAAACTAATAACTATTGTGAAGGAGGCTTTTAAAAAAATCCCAATTGCTCGTAAAAACTCCTGGCATAGGGAAATTTCAGATACGAGTAAAATGCTAATTTCACAGAGAAATAAATACAGGCGTAAATTTCAATAATGTTACGATATAGACCATAGAACACAATTAAACTGTATTGTTAAACAGTTGAATCGCTTAATAGATTTCCACCTTAATAAGGATAGAAATGAGTCATGGTCAAAATTTCTTTCTAAACTACCTCCTGGCTCTAAAAAGTTTTGGAAATTAACTAAAGTTATTAGGAAAAAGAACTCGAGTATTAGCGACCTTCATTTGGATAGTAAGGTTTTAAAATCTGCGGCTGAAAAAGTAGAGGCTATTGCAGATGTTTTTGGTAAGTCCCACGAAACTACTATAAACTACCCATCGCCTTTTAATTCTGATGTATCTAATTATGTACTTAGTCTTGATAATGAAACACTTATTGACAGTTCCTATGTAAACCTTACAAATACCCAAGAGGTAAAGACTTTCGTTCTAACACTGAAAAACAATAAATCTCCTGGGTTGGATGAGATAAATAGTATTATACTTAAAAATATGCCTGACTTCTTTTTTGAAACATTAAGTAAACTGTTTAACTTTTGTCTTAAAAATGGATATTTTCCAACTGCCTTCAAAAAGGCTAAAGTTATTCCTGTCATAAAACTTGATAAAGATCCTAAACTACCGTCCAGCTATAGGCCAATTAGTATATTAAGCCAGTTGGATAAGGTTTTTGAGAAAATTATATTTAAAAGATTATTGGATTATTCAACCAGTAACAATATTATTAATTGCCAACAATTTGGATTCAGAAAGGGACACTCCACTGTCCACCAGGTGAAGAGAGTAGTGAATTATATTAATAATAACAAAAGAAATCGATTGAGTACTGGAATTGTGTTTCTTGATATTGAAAAAGCTTTTGATTCCATTTGGCATGACGGACTTGTGTTCAAACTAGACAGATTTGGCTACCCAAAGTACCTTCAAAAGATTATTAGAAGTTTCTTAAATAACCGATCATTTGTCGTATGCATTGACAACATTTTCTCAGATGAAAGACAAATTCCGGCAGGATTACCGCAAGGGTCCGTACTGTCACCTACCCTTTACTCAATTTACACCTCGGATATCTCATTTCGCAGTAACCATGAAGCCGCGTTCTATGCCGATGACAGTGCGTTTATATGTCGTGGCAAAGTCTCGAATGCAATAATCAAGAGAATGCAAGATAACATTAACCTAATCCAAACATATTTTGACAATTGGAAAATAAAAGTTAATAATAGTAAAACACAAGCTATTATTTTCCCGTTTAATAAATCACCAAAACGTATACCCACGATGAATATAATCTTTGGAGGGATAGTTATTCCTTTAAAAAACGAAATAAAGTATCTAGGTGTGATACTGGATAAAAAGCTTACGTTTAAACAACATATAGTAGGCACTTGTAAGAAAGCAATAAGATGTGGTTGTGCACTTTATCCATTGCTAAACAGAAAGTCGAAGCTTAACCTGAAAAACAAAATACTTATTTATAAAATGTGTATTAGACCGATAATGACATATGCCTGCCAAGTTTGGTTTCATAAAGCCGCTAAAACGTACAAGAAAAAGCTGCAGATTATACAAAATAAAAATTTGAAAATAATTCATAACCTACCACCAAGATTTTCCACAGACCGGTTACATAGGAATTTTGAGCATAAGTTACTCAGTACATACACCAAGGAACTGACTCTGTCATTTAATGAAAAATGTAGAGTATCTGACTTCGAATTAATAAGAATTTTGCCAAACAATCACTAGTGAATCTTTCGTAAAGAAAGATTTGGATAGTGCTTGTTGTTAAAAATTTTTATGACATATTGATTGTTACAGGGTTTTTTATTAAAATATTTCCCTATCTTCTGTGATATTAATATTAGTTCGCTTATTGAATTACTCAGTTGTTAAATGTTGTAATACTTATAAGTAAAATCTCATGATATGTACATATTACGTAATAAAATAAGATTCAATAAAACATTTAATAATAATAAAAAAAAAAAAAAAAATGAACACTATTTAAATCTTTTATTTTTGTTAAGAAAGCACTTTGAATATCGACTAATAATATACTCAAAAAATAGTCAAATACGATTAGCAACACGACTCGAAAACCAATCACAAATGATGTAAAAAAGACTCTCAAATGAATAGAAAACCGACTGATAAATGAATATAAAAATACTCCCAAACAGATTGATAAGTGACTCAAAAAAGACTCGTAAGCGACTTGAAATATAACTGGTAAATTACTCGAAAATTACTTACAAATAAAGTAAAATAAGACTGATAAAAGACTAGAAAACGATTCGAAAAAGACTATAATAACATTAAAAAAAAGGGTCGAAAATTACTCTAAACTAATAAAAAAAAAAAAAGGATTCATAAATGACTCATCAAGAAGAGTCGCGGTAAGGTACAATTTTCTCCCGACAAAAGTATTATTAGCGATCAGAAAATGAGCGCATATTCCAGCGAATTTGATTAAAATTTTCAAAAAATGCTAGCTGGGAATTTAGTTAAATTCTTTGTATGAACACATACATATATACATATGTATTAACAGCTGTTATATATTAGACTGTCTTAAAATGCAAAAACATTAAAATCTTGTGCTCCACAAGGCTGTCCCTATTCCAATAAACAAAATAAATATATATTTCAAATTTCAGACAAATCGGCCAATATTTAGAGGTCGCTAGAAATTTACGATTTTTCGGGGTTCATGTCAAATGCAAACAAAAATGTAATGTTTATAAATAAATTTATTATTTATGTTAGTACATAAAATTTACATGTTGATAAAACACTTTTAAGTGTTGCTTACATTACATATTTGTTTAGTGGTAATAATTACATTTCTAACATTATTTTTATTCTCCGAGTTTCATCTTTTGATATGTCTTTCTATGTAAATCAACTAAGCGGAGCAAATATTGTTTCTGTTCTTCGTTTTTTGTGATAGAGTTGTTAAATTCGTTAACCAAAGCAATACCACGCTCTGCACAATCGTTTACAACTCTTAAAAGGATCGCTATTTTTTCATCTGAATATAAATTGCATCATCCTTCCACACTGCAGGGTCCGTTGTAAGGAATGAATGAGCCTTTTCATGTCCATCATCAATTAATAAATCAAATAAAATACTGGTGCGTTTGGTAAAAAATTTTGGTTGTTGGTTTTTAATAGCGCCTGTATAATATTTATACATAAACTATTACTTGTTTTCTATTTTTTTGCACAAATTTTTACTACATACGAGTATATACTTTTATATAAATACTAGCTAAAACCCGGTGTGCTTTGCTACCCGTATCGTAATAAAATAAAAAGTTTAGAGATATAATTTTAAGTTATTAAATATAGATAAGGGTTTCAAATGTATACAAATTTTAATAATTACTTAATACTGTTGCTAGTCAGCGCATTGGTGTCCTAAATATTAATATTGGAAGCTGATATAGCTTTCCCTATATATAATTTGTCATAAAATCTATGGGGAGGTGTCACGCCCACTATTGATAGTCCGCCCATTCTTGTCCTAAATATTAATATTGATGGTAGAATAACCGTACCATATATCTTATTGTATACCATATATTTGACTTTTTTTAATTATCATCATATGGGAAGTGCACGCCCCCTGTCGCTACTACTCCCATTTTTTCCGCAAATATTTAAACAAACAATGGAATTGCTCATGCAAAATTTGAGTACTATAGCTATTATAGTTTCCTAAGTATTTGATTTTTAAAATTAACTTTGCATGGGAGGTACCACGCCCACTTAAAATTTCCAAAAACATCTCCCATAGAGGGACACATATACAGTGAAAGCTCCACTGGCGGACATATCTAATAGGCGGATATCTCCGCTAGACGGACGATTTTCTAGGTCCCGTGAATTAGGTCGTATTTTTAGAACAAATTTATCTCCCCTGGACGGACGCTCCCTTGGACGGACTCGGACACCTGTTTTTCCAAAAACATCGCCCATAGAGGGATACATACATATATTACGAAAGGCAAAGCTGAGCAAATTTTTGTATTTTTGTTCATCTTCTTTTCATTCTATGCGCAAAGAAAACAGATTTAGAGAAAAAGATTACATTTGTCTTTATTGAGTGTGTATTTTTAAACTTAAGCAGATTAACATTGCGTAGTGCGGTAATTCCCCGATTTATTGTTTTATGTATGTAATTTGATGAGATGTTCATAGACAAAATCTAAATTGTGATTCCCCTTTTTTATTCTGGTTTATATAATAATTGATGGATGGTCATTAAATACATATGATCTCAAAGTTAAAAGTTAGTGTGTTTCAAAATCGCATATGTATGAATGTATGTACATATGTTGTATATGAATAGGGGAAAAATAAAAGTTTAATGAAAATATTTTTAAAGTTTGTTTTTTTATCACAGTTATCGTAGTCACTAAATAACCCAGTAAAAAATATATGGATTAATCCATAATCGAGCAATAAAGGAGTGATGACTTGTTCATCCATTTCGAGTAATAAGCGAGCTATCAAACCTTTTTTTGTTTTGTTTTGTTGTTTATGCCTCGCCTAATACTTCAAATGAATCAATGAGGGATGTTTTAATTCGTATTTGGTTTTGTTTTCTTTCACATAACTTTTAAATGTTTTCGTTTTGTTTTTCTATTTAGTCAGTTAGTTTTAAAAAAAACCGAAAAGGTACGGGTATAGTAACAAATTGTTAAAAATGTGTCAAAATTTAGTTTCTAAGCGTCATTTAAGACGAATAGTTGAAAAAGAAATTGAAAAATTCTCAAATTGTAATCGGGAGAGTTTAAGTGAACAAGAGGCATCAGTACCTAACAAAGTCAATGAATTATCAAATGAAGATAGACAAACTGAAAACTAAATTGATATTCTCACAAATGAAGTCGGATTATTAAAGAAAATTATTAGGACAGCTTGCTAAACATTAACGCCCAACTAGTAGGGATCTTAAAATTTTTCCAATTAATTCTTTGGGGGAATTAAATTCGGCAGAACAGCTGATTAAAACCGAGCCTGATTCAGAAGTGGTAAGACTGAGTTTTTTAATGCAATCAGTTAAACAAATATTCAAAATTCTTTGTTTTTTATTTTAATTTATTTCAGATGTCGTATATTAAATTGAGGTTTGACAAAATCAAAAATGCAAAAGCACTACGCAAAATGATCGGCGAAAATATGTTGCTCAAATTTAATTGGGATGGATCTAAAAATATGATAGCCGTAAGCAAATACAAATTTTTTAACTTTTTTTTATTACGGTAATAACAGAATTTTTATTATCATGACTTAAATAATATATTACGTGTTATATTTTCTTTAATTTTCTTGCAGAAGCACTTAAAGGCACGTATCCAACATACCCAGAATATGAAAAATCTTTCTAGGTGGCATTTCGTAAACGTAAGGCAACTGTTTACCGACAGACCTACTCGTCAAAAACTCCGACCTCGTCGAATCCAACAAAAAAAACAATAACATTTTTGAAAAAATTTTAAAAAATAAATGAATATTTTCTTGTTTTTGTAAAAAATAACCAAATTTGTATTTTATATGAATGTTTACTCCCTTTATGCTCTTTTAGGAGACAAAAACGATTACTCCCTCTGTCGTCATTTTCAAGATCAAAGGGAGTATTCCATAAGGAGCTTAAAAGGAGTACTCGTGTCTGCGGACATGCTGTATTAAAAATCCTATGAGGTCCGGAGTTTTATGGAGTAACCCATTACTCACTAAGGAGAGCTCCAAGATTACTCTTTGGATGAACCTATTTTTTACTGAGAATAAACACATAAATATGTATTTATTAATTTTATCCCGAAGTATTTTAACGAACTATCCCTTGGACGGACATCTCCCCTAGGCGGACAAAAATGCCTCGACGGTCGGTGTCTGCCTATGTGAGCTTTCACTGTATACGTATTATTTGTTGTTTGTTGGTTGAATTATGGCACATATAGAGAAGCCTGCAACTTTTTGCGATTGTTAGAAAATGACACTCATTGGGATTATACCCTTGGAGATGCTGCAATTTCGTGAAATGCTCATCAAATACGAACTTTATTTTCGATAAATGGGAAGCATTCCCATTCAAACCAACTGATTTGTGGACCAAATAAAAAAGATTGCATGTCTGATGATATTTTGCATCAAATGCGTACTAGAACGTCAAATCCAGATTTGCAACTGAGTGAAGAAATTCACAACGAAGCATTAATATTAATTGAAGATATGTGCATGATGATGTCGAACAAGATCTTATCCCAATTAGGCTTGACAGCGCCTAATCGTCCGATGCACGAGGCATTTAATCATGAGTTCAGACGCGAAAAACAATATGATTGTGATGCACTGAGAGAATCTGTTCAAACGAATATTTCACTGTTAAATCGACAACAAAAATATGCTTACGACACCCTTATGGAAGTTGTGAACAATGGAACTGGAGGCATCTTCTTGGACGCTCCCGGTGGGACTGAAAAAACTTTTTTTTATCGCATTGATTTTGGCAACGATTCGCTCTCAGAATGGAATTGCACTTGCAATTGCTTCATCAGGAATTGCAGCTACGTTGTTGGAAGGCGGTCGACCTGCACATTCAGCACTCAAGTTGCCGTTAAATATGCAAAGAAATGAAACTACAACGTGCAACATTTCCAAGAACTCTGCAATGGCCAAAGTTTTGCAGCAGAGCAAATTGATCGTTTCGGGTGAATGTACGATGGCGCATCATAAAAAGTCATTGGAGACATTACACCGAACGATGCAAAATCTGCGAAACAATCAAACCCGTTTTGGTAGCGTGATGATTTTTGCCAAACGTATTAATACCACGCATTCCAATGATTCTGACCGACATTGCGTTTGAATTCAAACGCGTGCAGTTCCCGGTGACAGTCATTGAGTGTTTGCGGAATTACCTTAGAAAATGCGTGCTTTTCGCATGGTCAATTGTATGTCGCCTGTTCCTGTATAGGAAAACCATCAGCTTTGTTTGTTTACGCGCCATACAACAAAAAAAAAAAAAAATGTCGAGTATCATAAAGCATTGGAATGAACGAAACAGGGAAAGTGAACTAACCGAAAAAAGAGTTTTTGTTTTGTTTTTCAAACATCCTTCTTGCCGTCGAAGTGTAAATAAAACACCTTTCGAATCTCTGTGATCTCAATTTAAAATAAAACATGTTCAACATCTTATAAAAATTCTTAAAGCAATCCTCAATAAGAAATGTCTTTTTTCCTAAAAACTTACAAATTTATAAACTTTTCACAAACAAATTTATTAAAATTTAGACAGGACAACGTCTGCCGGGTCAGCTAGTATCTTCACCACTTCCGAAGAACACATAAATTCATATATAAAAAACTTCAATATAAAACCAACATTTTACAAAGAACAGAAAATGTTATACAAAAATCATGCTATTCGATTTTGCGGCTATCAGTTCATAATGAGCCATAGCCCACACAAGGTCCACAATTGAAAATCACTGTTACATCCATAATACTCTTGTAAATATCTACATATATTGCTTTGAAATTCGAACAAAATAAGGCTGAAATATATAGAAATTACGTTACAATATTTTATGACTATCAGTAAAAATTTACAGTCAGCTCATAAACATAAGTTTAAATTTGTATGTTTGTAATTTCCTACAAAGCCTTTATTTGTGGTCATAAGGAATATGATATTTTCTAATTTCTAATTATATAAATTGTTAAACTGAAGACATTATTACTATGACAAACTCAGTTGAAAATTATAAAAAGTGGTAAATAAATCAATCAATTTGGATACAATTATTAAATAATACAATCTATATATATAAAATTCAATGTATGTATGTATGTATGTATGTATGTAACGTATAGACTCCAAAACGGCTGAGCCGATTTTGATGAAATTTTCACAGCATGTTACTGTGACTCTGGAAGGAATAATAGGGTACTTTTTTTACCACGCCCACTTTTACGCCCACTTTTTTAAAATATTGTAATTGGAGACCAAACCTCTGGACCGATATTTTTGAAATTTTCACAGCATTTAACTGGGACTTTGGTATGATTAATAGGGTACTTTTTTTTGACCACGCCCACTTTTTAAAAATTATGTAATTGCTCCCATATAGTTTTTAACAGATTTACTTCAAATTGTATACACATTATATACTCCGGGCGAGGTAGAAATAAAGATTTCTTAAGCCACGCCCCTTTTCACGCCAAATTTTTGAAAGTTTTATACTTTTTGTTCTCTATACAAATTTGTTAATTCCAACGTATTTTTTTTATTTGGTAGTATATTGCTCTTAATACTGTTAACGTCGCCATATAACTATGAACCACGCCTACTTCATCGCCCCCTTTTTTTAATTCAGATACTTACTTATACCACTAACAATGTTTGCTATACAAAATACTTTTTTTGTAATATGTATTTACCTAAAGTTTTATATACTTTTTAACTACATATGTGTGTCTGTATGTTTGTGCTTAATAGGAGGCCAAACCCTTGGACCAATCTGCCTGAAATTTTTACAGCATGTTACTGTGACTCTGGAAGGAATAATAGGCTATATGGTGTTTTGATTGTACAAACGGGGGTGGCACCGCCCATATAACCCACAAATTTAACCCGCCATATTTTGGGCATTTTTTGACGTACGTCGGTGATATTTGGTACATATGGTATTGGCATAATTAGGAATACGTACCAGGAGAAAAGTGAGTGGGACCACGCCCCTTTTTAGGAAAATTAAACATCGTAATATAGTCTTAACTGCTGGACCGATCGTCATTAAATTTTCACAACAGGATATTCTTACGAAATAATAAATTCTTGACTATGTAAGTGGACAAAGGGGCATGGTCTCGCCTAAAGCATTGCAATAAATACATTAAAATTAAATAAATAAATGTTTGTAAATATATAAATACGTTTTATTTTATGACGAGGGGGGGGGGGGGGGGGGTAGCAAAGCACACCGGGTTTAGCTAGTATAGGTATAATATAAAAAAGTATCTAAGTATATGGGTGTAGGAGCAAAAACAGTTTTTCAGAAATGAGCGCTATATGGTAGCTTTGACCTATTATGGACCGATCATCAAAAAATTAAGTAGCATGACTTCTGTGCATGTAGATATTATTTAAGTTCAATTTCATTTCGTTAAAAACTCTTGTAAAATATTTATGCATGTTTAGGAGCTATGGCTAATTATCAACAGAAAGGAGAAACAAAAACAAGTACTTACTGTATGCGCACGTTCTAGAACTGGTTACATAAGTATCTAATATTTTTTCTTTCTGATCTGTATAATATAAAATTAATGAAAAGTGTATCACATTACCCTTATTAACGAATCAACACTGGCCTTCTCATATTTATCCATAATATGTTGTATACGGTTTTGCTGCACACCATGTTTATTTTTTTGGGCCAGTTTCCTAGAGGAATTTCGCCAAGGTGTTTTCGGTTCCAGTATCTCAATTAAATAATTATTTTGTACACCAAGTTTAACGTAAGGTAACATCTCCCACAGTTGCATGTTCGTATTGTCCACAATAATAGGACTTAGGCCAGATTCAGCTTTATCTCTCACTCTCTGATAGTTAAATTCATGTGCATCAGATATAAATGCGGGATTGTATTTATAAACACCTTTAGCATTGTAGAAGTAATCATCAGAACTAAAAACGAAATCGTCTATATTGTAGCCGCTATTCTCCATATCTATACAATTTATGACTAGAGATTTTGCTAAATAAGATTTACCCACACCTGGTGGGCCACGCATTAATATCATGACACGATAGCCCTTTTTAATCGAATATGCAATCTGTTCTTCCTCTTTGTTGAGACTGCCTTTGCCAACATCACAGGACGCATTATTGAGTTCGATATTCATCAACAAGTCGATACTAGAATTTACTAAAAGATGATACCAAAAAAAAAAGAAGTATAGAAATGTAGTTCATCTCTTGTGTGGTAAAAATTTTATATATTGTATATAGTTTCTTACTTACAGTTCCAATTTCTTATTTTGCATACCTCTCGCAATCGCCAATGAGGCATTGAAGGAAACATATTTTTCAGTTGTCGCAAAATACGAATTTGTTCAGGATTTTCTTCAAATTTTGCATACATTTTAATTTGTTTTCTAATAAAAATGTAAATAATTTCTCTTCTTCTGCGTTTTACTTTTTGGCGCCCGTTAATGGAAAATGTTACTCTTTGTACTTCTTGTTATTCTTGAGAAATTTATTTAAACTTTGCTTGATGATTTCTAAATAAACTTAATCATCATTGGTACATCCTTAAAGTAACGTGTTTAATATTAATGTCCAACTGATTATAAAACAAAACACAAAGATTATTATACGATGATTATTATTTATACAATGGTAGTTGTTTTCGTTTACGTATAACAAATATTGCTACCAGACTTTATAACATGAAATGTTGCCATATTTATGTTTTATGCACTCATTTCAATAAATTAATTCTTTCAAAAATTTAAAAGAAATGTAATTTCTAAGTTCCCAAGTTCATTATTATTTTTATTAAATATTTTACAAAATTTAAATTAATAATCATTTCAATTTGGTATACACAACATTTTAATTTTTTGTAGTATTAACTCGTCTTGGAAAGGAAAACTCATTTTCTAAATAGGAAGAAAACCTAATGGATTGACCACAGTCAAATCCTACAAGAAATTCTCCCTCTACCCCCCGAAATAGATGATATCGACCCCACAATATAACAATGTGCTCATACGCTATTATTATACCCTTCACCTTTATGAGAAGGGTATATATAAGTTTGTCATTCCGTGTGTAATTCCCACAATATAATTTTCCGACCCTATAAAGTATATATATTCTGGATGCTTATAGATAGCGGAGTCGATTAAGCCATGTCCGTCTGTCGGGATGTTAAAATCAATTTTCTAAAGTCCCCAGATGTTGTTGGGACCCAAATCTTCAATAATTCTGCTTTCGAGAAGTTTGCTATTTAAAATCAGCAAAATCGGTTAAGCCAACCAGAGTTATGAACCAATATGTGAGACAACCTTCATAAAAATTTGATAATTTGTTTGCAATATTTTGAAATATATTGCAGATAATACCATGAAATTTTGTATACGTTGTTTGTATGATAAAAGAAGAAAGTGTGCGAAAAATAGTAAGAAATATTGCTCAATTATACATAAATGCCTATAAAACTGAAATGTCAATACAAAATTCAGCAGGAATAAGTTTCATGCAAAAACAAACCGTAAAACGATTTTTTTTAGTTCGGTCCATGTTTGACTATAGACTCCATATAAAATTCACTTAAATACGTATAAAACAGATATAAATAACGGTAAAAGGCTAAAATTTGACATAAATAATCTCCATAGGGAAATAAATTGTTGTACTAAATTTTATGGTGTTCGGCACAGAATTGGTCATAGCTCCCATACAAGGACCACATCTGAAAAAGACTCTGTACCGACTCAAAACGTTGCACATATATACAAAAATCATCCCACAAAATTTTGTGAATTTCAGTCTATTTTTAACCTTATGCCCTATATAAAGCCCTCTTCCGAAAATCACTTTAATACTCATAAATCCAATCTCAAATTCTACACGGATCATTTACATACATGCCTAAATCAAGCTGCTGGATTTTGAGAATATCGGTCCATATTTGACTATATCTCCCACATAAGGTCCACTACCGAAATCTACGATAATACTAATATATATCTTATATATACCGTTATTATGTTGAAATTCGACGTGAAATATCCTCATATGCATGAAAATAACTCTTCCAAAATTTAAGAAGATCGGCTCATAATTTGTCATAGCTGCCATATAAGAACCATTTCCAAAAAACAAATAAATTCGGGTCAAAAAATGTTATTTTCGGATTTAACCCATATTCGGTCCATACTTTATAATCATGATATATATCGTTGGAAAGGTATTTTTAATACCTTTTATTTAATGTATTACAAATTATCAGGCACCCAGTAGTTCCCGAGATATAGGCCCGCCCCCTCAAAAATAGGCGTGACCGGCAACAAATTTTTTTTTGCTGGTATCTCCTCTAAAAGCCCTATTTGATGAAGTTTTTTTGAGCAAAATCACTAAAACCGAATTGTTCCCCTATTTTATACTCTGTTTGTTAAATTACACTTAAGATTATTATGAACATCAGACAAACTCTGTAAATTATGGTAAGAATTGGTAATTAAAACAATTAAAAATAGTGAAAATTAGACAAAATTTCAAAATATTTAACATAAATTAAAATATTTAACGTAAAATTGTCTTTCAAACAATATATCAAATACTAATAAAATTTGCACTAAGACTGAATAGAAAACACAGAATAAGAATATTCTAGTCCTATAACCAGTGTAGTTTTTGTATTTCTTATTACGTTTAGGTGGAGGGTATTTAAGGCGACAAAAATGTGTATTTAGTAGATCAGTGACGTTACATATTCCGTCATTTTCCCCAAAAAGTAAAAATCTATGATTTTTAAAATTTAAAAATCGTTTTAGAACATTTAATAGTCGGTAGCCATTTTATAACATCTTGTCAGTCGAATCATCAATATTAAGATTATTACTTAAAATCGTGAGCAATAATTTTATTAGAGCTACAGCTTGAATATGTTTCTCCTTGACAATATCTAAAGTCAATTCTGCATCAGATAGCACTTCCAAAAGAATAATTATGAACTTATCATACACATATCCCAACGCTCGCACTAATAGCCTTCTTCTTGAGCCCATAATGTTCTAATTTGTGTTTCATATTCGGTTTGCACCGTTTAGCATTTCACTAAAGGAATTTAAATCTGCCATTTCATTTAGTAATTCTAAAGAGTAAATAGAAGTTCATAATAATAAAAAAACAATTTTGATTAAGGATATTATCTTACATTTTATTATTAATCCCTATTTTTTTCAGTGCATCAGAAATGCACAAATGGCATCACTACGAAAATGTTAATAATAATATGGTGATGTGGCAATATGGTTAATGTAATGTTTTCTTTTATGAGTTTTTGACATATCTGATAAATAGAATAGAATTCAGAAATATTCATTAATTAAATTAAAATAAAATGATAATTATATTTATTTAAATTTATGAGAAATAGGTAATTATATGGCTTCTGCTGCTTACATAATATAATTTAATTTTTTATACACATCGCAGAAAAACTAAACATGTATTTCCCAATTGGTTGGCCAAAAGCAGTTAACTTGGCCTTGCCTGGCGAAAGTAATAATATTAAACACATCTGTTTTGACGCTGTAAAAATACTCCTGGCCGCAGTAGGAACGGATTTCCTAGGAGTTTGGTATGCAAATCCGCTTATACCCATTGTATACTACCAAAGAAGTGTGGAATCAGTGGTAAACTACGGTGAGAACAAGTTCGTGATATGGAAGCCGGATTCTCGACAATTGGTAGTTCTTACTACAGGAGGTGTTTTAATACTGTATCAAGTTGATTTTGATGCTACTGGGAACGGCATATTCCAGCAAGTCGATCCACCTTTGCATAGTTTAAAGCGTGATTCGGCCGAGTTGTTCATTAAAGAGAATATACCAAAATTAAGCTTGAGAGAAGTTTGTCTTATACAACTTAGTTCGACGGTGACTACCGTGTGCTGTATCAGTTTAACGGAGCTATTAGTGGCTACAAAAAAATGTGAACTAATGCGTATACAGTGGTCCGAACTGGAATCGGATGAATTTGGAGGATCTGAATCGATCGCAGGAGCAATAAATCTTCGACAAATCCAGTTCTATGTCAACCAACAATGCAACTTGAAAACTATTCCACCCGTGAAACTTAATTCGTACGTTGCTTCTTTAGAATATTCGCCATTTATAGGTGGATGCGCAGCGGTCTTTAGTGATAAAAGAGCAGCATTTTTAATAGCGAATCATTTAAGATTTGAAGCAGAAAATATGCATGGATTATGGATACCAGAAGTAGAAGATGCGACTGTATGCAGTGTTAATCATAAATTTCGTCTTCTCGCCTATGGCCGGACTAACTCAGATGTTTCAGTTTATGCTATTGAGGATACAACTGGAGGTCTTGAATTTTCTCATCGTTTGTCACTGAATGAAACAGTAATGCCTGGAACTTTGGGCGCAGTTAATGAAATTAAGTGGAGTCCAGATGGTTGTGTTTTAGTTGTTGCTTGGGAAAATGGAGGATTAGCATTATGGAGCACTTTTGGCGCGTTATTAATGTCATCATTTTCATGGGATTTTGGTATTCATGTGGACTTAATTCATGACAATCCTTTATGTGTCAGTAAAATGGAATGGTCTACAGAAGGCTATCAATTGTTTCTAACATGTAAACCAAAGACAAAAATAGAAAAATCTACTGATGCGCCATTTAGCAACGTTTGTCAACTAAGTTTTGTAAAGAGCGCTCTTACAATGAATCCTTGCATGACGTCCCACCCTCATATACTGCTTCAGGGTAAGAATTCAAAAATTAAAAAAAAAACAAGTAAGAGTACTATATTCGGCTGTGCCGAATCTTAAATACGTGGAGGGTATTTAACATTAACGTATTAAAAAATACAAAAACTACACTGGTTATAGGACTAGAATATCCTTATTCTGTGTTTTCTATTTAGTCTTAGTGCAAATTTTTTTAGTATTTGATGTATTGTTTGAAATACAATTTTACGACCAACATAATTTATGTTAAATATTTTGAAATATTGTCGAATTTTCACCATTTTTAATTGATTTAATTACCAATTCTTACCATAATTTACAGAGTTTGTCTGATGTTCATAATAATCTTGAGTGTAATTTAACAAACAGAGTATAAAAAAGGGGAACAATTCGGTTTTAGTGATTTTGCTCAAAAAAACTTCATCAAATAGGGCTTTTAGAGGAGATGCCAGCAAAAAAAATTTGTTGGCGATCACGCCTATTTTTGAGGGGGCGGGCCTATATCTCGGGAACTACTGGGTGCCTGATAATTTGTAATACATTAAATAAAAGGTATTAAAAATACCTTTCCAACGATATATATCATGATTATAAAGTATGGACCGAATATGGGTTAAATCCGAAAATAATATTTTTTGACCCGAATTTATTTGTTTTTTGGATATGGTTCTTATATGGCAGCTATGACAAATTATGAGCCGATCTTCTTAAATTTTGGAAGAGTTATTTTCATGCATATGAGGATATTTCACGTCGAATTTCAACATAATAACGGTATATATAAGATTTCGGTAGTGGACCTTATGTGGGAGATATAGTCAAATATGGACCGATATTCTCAAAATCCAGCAGCTTGATTTAGGCATGTATGTAAATGATCCGTGTAGAATTTGGGATTGGATTTATGAGTATTAAAGTGATTTTCGGAAGAGGGCTTTATATGGGGCATACGGTTAAAAATAGACCGAAATTCACAAAATTTTGTGGGATGATTTTTGTATATATGTGCAACGTTTTGAGTCGGTACCGATATTTATAGAATATATATAGGGATAAATGTCTTTTTCAGATGTGGTCCTTGTATGGGAGCTATGACCAATTCTGTGCCGAACACCATACAATTTAGTACAACAATTTATTTGCCTATAGAGATTATTTATGTCAAATTTAAGCCTTTTACCGTTATTTATATCTGTTTTATACGTATTTAAGTGAATTTTGGAAGTGGATTTTATATGGGGTCTATAGTCAAACATGGACCGAACTAAAAAAAAATCGTTTTACGGTTTCTTTTTGCATGAAACTTATTCCTGCTGAATTTTGTATTGATATTTCAGTTTAATAGGTATTTAAGTATAATTGAGCAATATTTCGGGAAGATTTTTGTATGAGGGCGATAAGAAATCATGGACCGATTCTTACTATTTTTCGCACACTTTCTTCTTTTATCATAAAAACAACGTATACAAAATTTCATCGTATTATCTGCAATATATTTCAAAATATTGCAATAAAATGGACGAAAAATATCAAATTTTTATGGAGGTGGTCTCACATATTGGTTCATAACTCTGGTTTACCAAAACCGATTTTGCTGATTTTAAATAGCAAACTTCTCGAAAGCATTTCTGACAGAATTATTGAAGATTTGGATCCCGAATATATCTGGGGACTTCAAAAAACTGATTTCAACATCCAGACAGACAGACAGACAGACAGACGGATATGGTTTAATCGACTTCGCTATCTATAAGGATCCAGAATATATATACTTTATAGGGTCGGAAAATTTTATTGTGGAAATTACACACGGAATGACAAACTTATATATACCCTTCTCATGAAGGTGAAGGGTATAAAAACATTTACAAAAGGAATTTAATACGACCAGTAGTAAACTAATAAGCATTTTCTGTTCTTTTAAGCCCTTGTCCATCGCATGAGTAATTATTTTGTTTCAAACTGTACGAATATTTCCATTAATTATCAACTATTTCAATAATTACAATTTCAAGAATCAAATAAATTAATTTATAATGCAATAAAATTATTGACTTCTTCTTAAAACTCGTTAGTGATGCCCAATTATAGACGAATGGGAATCAATTTCATCCAGAAAATTTAAGAGTTCAACTTTAGACCTTAAATCTACGAAAAACATATAAAGTAGTAAAATTTTAAATATTGAATATTACTGATATAATATTTAATTAAATCTTTAGTTTCCACTATTAGCTTGTTATAGTGTAAAAAAACATTAGAGTAGTCATAACTTTTTTCTTTGCTAAATTTAATAATTGAAAATTTAGGTCTATTTGACAAGTGCTCACTATTCCTAAATTTAGTTATAGTTGTTCTTGATCACAAAGTTGGTTATAAATAGTGGAAAATAACTTTTTTCAATATGTTTAGTCCTAGCGAAATGCTTAGTGCACTCAAAATTTAGAATGGCTTTAACATTTTTTGCTTTTCATTTCAGGCGACGATACTTTATACTTAAATCAAGGTGATAATTTAGAAAAAATATATTTTGGTGGCAAATTTATATTTCCCAATAACAAAAATGAAGCGAATGGAGAAACTGCAGATATTAATCAGCCCGATGATGATTGTATAGAAATAAAAAATAAAGTTGATATATCAAGTATATTGTCTGAGAGTAAATATTGGACAGTATTGCAATTACCCCAAACATATGCTGCCACGAATTGGCCAATACGTTATTCGGCTATAGACGCTGAAGGTCTGCACTTAGCAGTCGCTGGAAGGACGGGGCTGGCCCACTATTCCATGGTAACAAAAAAATGGAAACTTTTTGGAAACGAGTCTCAAGAAAAAGATTTTGTTGTGTCCGGAGGCCTACTGTGGTGGAAGCAGTTCATTGTTTGCGGTTGCTATTCGTTATTAGATCGTACAGATGAAATACGTTGTTATCCCGAAGAATGTAAATTGGACAACCAATATGGGAATCGTATTCAAGTGAGAGCTCCTGTTATATCGCTCAATATGTTTCGGGATCAGTTGATTGCACTGACAGCAGATGGTATTGTAACACTGTTTGCAATGCGTAAATGCGATGCTTATACCCTGAAGGCTGATTGTGTATATGAGGTGGATGTCAAGAGTATTTGCATACATCCTGCATGTATAGTTTCGCTGACAGTCACCAATTTACGCAATGATTTAACCACAAAGGTGCTTGTGACCCCTGAAAATAGCGAGGCTGCCGAGACTATTATTGTCAATGTATGCGGACGTATTCTTATGATTCAACGAGATAACAGCAGATCAGTGGTAAATTCTCTTATGGCATCATGTCTGGCTTCATGTGTTGAGTGCTTTTGGTTATCTAATACAGCTCAGGAATCTAGTCCAATGAAGGATTGTCTATGGTTATTTTCAGGTGTTCATGGTATGCGTGTCTGGTTGCCAATATTGCCGCCATCTAGTGAACAAAGGCGAGAAGCCTCCCATCGTTTGCACACATTCATGTCAAAGCGTATTATGCTTTCGTTTCCTTTGAAACTGTATCCGTTGGTTATACTTTTCGATAATGTCATTGTTTTGGGTGTAGAGAACGAAACAACGTTGTATACGAACGAAGCGAATTCGCACTTTTCATTGCCTTTTTCTCAATTAGAACGCAAATCGCAAGTGTATTTGCACAAAATTCTTAGGCAATTGATCAAACGCAATTTGGGATATAGTGCATGGGAAATAGCTCAATCATGCCGTCGTTTACCATATTTTCCCCACTCCCTGGAGCTGTTGCTGCATGAGGTGTTGGAAGAAGAGGCTACTAGTAAAGAACCAATACCAGATGCTTTGCTTCCAAGTATTTTGGATTTTATTAGAGAATTTCCTGTTTTTCTACAAACCATTGTACAATGTGCACGCAAAACGGAGATTGCCCTTTGGCCGTACCTTTTTTCGATGGCCGGTAAACCAAAAGATTTGTTTCAACAGTGCTTAGAATCTGAGGAACTTGTGACAGCTGCCAGCTATTTGATTATCTTACAAAACCTTGAACCGTCTATGATTAGCAAACAGTATGCAACACTTCTGTTGGAAATTGCTCTGCAACATCGCAATTGGGAACTGGCTAAAGATCTAATACGGTTTCTAAAGGCAATTGATCCAAATGAAATCGACTCACCACGCTCCTCAATGGTAGTGAATGTGAAAATTGCCCCACCATCACAATCGCAATCACAGGTTAATCAGAACCCTGATGTCTTCAACTTAGTTCTAGGACCCATTGCTAGAGAACGCAGTTTCTCAACAACTGTGTTGGCTAACAATACGCCAAAGGAAAAAAAGGAAAAGATCTCAGCAACAAATTCTAGCTCAAACAATGAGAGTTCGACTCTAAATAACACAAGTGTTCCAGTGGTTGTAGTACGCCGTAAATCAGAACGCAGTAATTCTACTAAGAATGAACGTCGTGAAACGTTTTGTATTGAAGCCATTTTACATCGACATGCTCGAAAACTTCTGCAGAATTGTAAATTGATAGATTTAGGCTACATGAGCGCTTTCTTAGATTTTCATTTGGTCTCTTGGCTTTCGCAGGAAGCGGATAAAACAGCACGTTTAGAAGATTATGTTACAGCCATAACTCTTTTGCACGAAGAGTTAAAATTGCCGACGCCTGCTACTCTTTACTCTCCTTCCGAAGAATCTGATCACGATTATAATCAAATGCAAAAACGTTTCCAAATGGACAAAAAACTGAACTTGCCTAATGCATCAAGCCAAACATCGGAGTCTGGATATTTCAGTTTGGCATTGATGGACACTCCTACAAGTACGCAAAATGGCAACATAACCATGCATACAAACATTCCAGCCATTAAAGAAAACGAGGAACTGCAGTACTCGTCTTTATTGCAACCAACGCAACATACAGCTCAAATGACTACTGGTGATTACAACAAATCTCGTTCTAATTCGCAGACGTCACTTGATCACAACACCGTGTACAGGCGTTTTTACTCACTTAATGATGATATGTCATCGTCATCACTAGCACTAGGTTTGAATTGTGCCGAAGTTCAACACAAAATTGTACCCGAAAAGTTGGCCATTAAAATGCGTTATCTACTACAGCTGTTTATTGAGGCAAATTGTATTGATTTTGCGTTAGTTCTCTCAATTCTGCTTCAAGACGCTGCATCAATTGGACGCATAATTAATGTGGTCATTCGTTCAGAATCCCTAGCTGCATGTGGCCGTATTCAAACATCACTAAAAAATGTAGCCCAGTGGTCATACGATATTGAATGTGTTTATCGTTCATTTATGATATCGCTGCAACCTCACATTTACCTGCTAGACCAATTCATTCAAACATCTGCCGCATCATGTACAATGCCATCTACAACTGGCTTAGTAAATAATATCCAATCTGGTCTAAACCAGAGTCGCAATTCGGATAGTACTGATCACAATGATTCCTCCAAAGTTGGGGAACATCATCAAGTAGATTCCCTGAATAACATGTTGCAAAACCACAACTCAAATAGTGGTAGTAATATAAACAATGGAAATTGGACATACGACAAATACTCCGCTGAAGATAAACGTAAAATTTTGTCACGTCAATTAAGTGCTGAAAGTGCTAATAACTCTTCCACATCGTTTACCCAGCAATCTATGCTAAGTGCAAGACGCTCCTCCTTCCAACATCAAAATTTAGATCGTAACGAATCTAGTGGTTGTATTGTTATGTAATTTTGTATTAATATTATTTGATATACATATGTATGTATCTATTCTTGGTTTTACATCTCTGAATTTCTTTGTTTCTGTCTACGTTATGTAAATTTGTTTCATTTTGATTCGATTTTTCGTTAATTTTGTACAATAAATGTAAGCAATATTAGAATGATATTTTAGACTTTGAAAAACTAAAATCAATTATCTTACTCTAATAACTTGATTACCATACAGAAATCTTATTTACACGAACACGGACATGTAAAATCGCAATCATTTATAGCACATTTATTATAAAATTAATTTAATTAATCTATATAGCTAATCAATTATTAATCTTAATTTTGATTCATACAACGATTTTAAATTTATCAACTAAGGAAAGCTAATGTTTTATTAGTATATATATAGTTTTAATAACATATCGATGGTGAGATTCAATGAGTGTTATATGAAAAAGTAAATTTATTAAGAAAACCCCAAAAAACAAAACAGATTCATTTATTTATAACTTTTTTTCTATTAAATATTATTATTTTTATTTTCTAACGAATTATTAAAATAAAGTATTAAATAATAGACAAAACTTAAATAATTGCATATTTTTTCGATTTCGAAATAGATTTTCATCAGATGCCTGCTGATATGAGTTATGAGTTTTTCAAAAAGTGTCCAAGAAATCAAATAACAATTTGCTTTTTATATGAGAGCCATATAAAATTACATCAGAATATTTTTGAATATTGGAACTAACAGAGATTACAGTTTACGGTTAAATTTATTAAATAAAGAATATAAGTAATAAAACAGTTTCGTTAACTGAATCTCATATTTTTAACATACAAACATATCGAGCCATAACCGCCGAAAAAATGTATCCCACAAACTCAAAATTTTACAGGGGAAGGTTTTTTTTAAATAAAATCAGTTTGAATAAAGCCATTATTTTAAAATTTATAATGTAAATATTGTTTTGTGTAATACATTTAATTTTAATAATTTTAAATGATGTTGAACTATCGATTTCGATAAAAAAACAACAATCGATTATGGTGTGGGATACATTATTTTGGCGGTAATGGCTCGATATATTTAAAGCGAAGTATTTTTTTTTGTAAAGTGAAACCTGAATAAAAAAGCGCTCTCATTAAAAAAGTGCATTAGATACCATTTAATGCCATATAAAGTTTCATTTGTCTAGGAGAAATTTAGTAAATAATATAAGTTCTTTTTTTGCATTTATGCTGAATTATTTCTTAAGTCGACTTAGCCAGTTATCGATTGTAACCATAGAATTATGGATTGTACTCTAAATGGTACTATATATTTTTGACTATATTATTTTTAGCCATTTCTCTCAATAGGTTTACAGAATGTATTTTTTAAAAAACTAATATTTTTAAATTATTTTTCAAAACATTTTTAATTTGCGTTTAAAATCTATACAAGGTTTAAATATATTATAATATGTATACTTACTCGTACATGTAAAAAACACATTCGGAAAATCTGCATATAACTGGAATTGAATAAAACTACTTGATATATAAAAACATATTTTACCAATAAATAAATAATTATACAATATTTTAACAGATTTGCTTCTAATTAAGTTAAAGTTAACAGATGTAACTGTTGTTGCTTCATCCGAAACAATCTAGTAGTAATGTAAATGTAAAACAAGTTAAATACACATAAATATACATAATTATTGCCCCTATTGCCGTTCTCAACTCAACTAAGTTTGGTCGTCTGTCAGTCAACCCGACTTTAACTCTACATTAACTCTACTACATTTAAGTTGTGAATGGCAATACCGATTTATGAAAGACGACCAAATTATTAAAAAAGTTGTGAACCGCAATAGGGGCATATAGTTACATTAACTTCACTAGAATATCCATATTCAATATTTCTTATTCAGGCTTAAGGTACGGTCACATTTGGGAAATATTTACTCAAAAATGCGTAACTACTTGGTTTAGCACAAATTTGTTTGTCGTTGTTTACTCTCACAAGAGTTTTGCAAGATCAAACAGCATCAAATAAATTAAAATTAAATATTTGTTCCGCTTTGGCCTCAATAAGAAAAGTTTTGTTTTTTTAATAAATAAACGAGTTCATATATGTATGTACATATGTATGTATCAGAGATCAGTTATGAGTACTGAAAAAGTGAGTATACTTGAATCATGACTTATAATTTGTTATACCTATACGTACTCATACTTCTCTCAATATCATCAAACCAATATTCATCTTTAAAGTTTGAAGTACGCATTATATTCAGACTTAATCTCATGTATGATGTTGTTTATTTTGACTCTCCTTAACTCAATGTACGTAGACGATAAAAAAAATAAGTATGACTCGCATACACTCATGCGAGAGTCGTTCATTTTTACAGTCCGCTTATAAAAATTATATAAAATAATAAATGTTATATTTTCCCCAATATGTTTTCCTATAAACTTACTTGTATGTTTTTATATTTTTTTATATTTCTTTTTTACTTATTTTGTATAAATACCTAACGGAATATGCTGAAATTTTTTTTCAATGACTTAACTGAGTTGAATACTTTATGAGTATGTGAGTATTTTTCTTAAGATGTAAATCTAAATACCGTTGTTTATGAATCAAACATATTGGGAATCGTATGAGCTCGATGTCGGCGTTGTAGTCATATTTATATCCACCCGCATTTATAAGTCAACGTTGTTGTGAGTTTGAGTAACTCAGAGTAGTTAAATTTCAATGATTTAAAACCACTTATACTTAAAATGTTATGAGTAGTTGTGAATCGTAAAAAAACGATTCATTGCCGATCTCTGGTATGTATATGTTATTTAGTGGTTACGTCTTTTTATGAAAGTTAAAGAACATCTTTAATTTAGGTTAAAATGATAGTCAATTCACGACCCTTGATATATATCTCCTTGGAAACTGAGAATCAGGAAGCTATCACTCCAAATCACTTTTTATTGGACAGTTCTAATGGAACAAAGCCGTTTTGTATATCCCAACATATCGATTTGTTTTGGGGGCGATTTGTAAAAGAGATGTTGCCAACATTGACACATCGTAGCAAATGGTTTCAATAGGCAAAACCAAATGAAGCAGTTAAGTTAAAGCAACGGTTAGTATCCAAATAAAATTGAATAAAATTGAAAAATAATATGGTACAATTTTATGATGATCGGTCAATTATTAGTCGTAGCTCCCAATTAAGGCCCACTTTCGAAATTCACTTAAACGATCATACATTTCTTAAAAATGTTTATATTCAAATAAAATTTGACACAAATAAGTTTCTTATATACAGAAATAATGAAACCTAATTTTATAATGATCGGTTCATAATTAGTTGAAACTCCCATATAACCCCCTATAGCTCAATAAATCTTTTAAAAGTGTTTATATCGAGATAGAGTTTAATAAACATAAAATTTTTATGAAGAAGTCATGACACTAAACTTTTGGATGATCGGTCCATAATAGTTCATATCTCCCATATAGCACCCATTTCTTATATGGTCGGGCTCGACCGACTATACTTACTTGTTTTAAAAAAAAAAAAAAATAGCAGGAACTTAAAAAAGAATTTGGTGTACTTTAAAAGAAACAATTTAGAGTGCAATATTCGGCAGTGCCGAATCTTAAATACCCTCCACCTAAATATAATGACGAATACAACAACTACACTGGTTATAGGACTAGAATATCCTTATTCAGGGGTTTTAATACGAATAGCTTAGAAAATTTATATATTGCTTGAAAGACAATGTTACGAACAACATATGCAATTCAATTCAAATCTTTAGAAATTTTATCTAATTTTGACCATTTAAAATTGATGTCTGATATTCATAACAATCTAGAGTGTAATATAAAATTAAAAACAAGTTTGAGAGCAATATTCGGCTGTGCCGAAATTTAAATACCCTCCACCTAAACGTAAAAAGAAATACAAAAAGTACACTAAAAATAAAAAATAAAAATAAAGATAATGTACATAAAAATTCATTTGTATAAAAACATAAACTTAAAAACATAAACATTCAGGTATAATAAGGAACACAAAAAAGTTTTTAGAGATCAAATCCGCACAGTTTGTTAACAAATTCTTTTAAAATGTTAACAAAAAAACCTTGCTAATATTTGATATTGATCTTGACAAACTGTAATTGAAACTTTTTTGTAAATTTTTATACAAGTTTTTAGTAAACTTGAACCGCTTCTAATGGAACCTATTGCAGAATTGGTAAAATGGATACCTAGCTATTCACAAAATTATTAAAAATATTTTTTTTTATCTGCTTGTGCCTTTTTATACCCTCCACCACCAAGAGTGGTGAATGAGGGTATATTACGTTTGTCATTCCGTGTGAAACTTTTTTAATATTCATCTGAGACCCAACAAAGCAAGGTGAATTTAAATACTAGGTGATAGCGTAGCGCCAGCTGATTATTCATGGTGAATTTGAAAATGCCAAAAAGTTATATAAAAAAAAAACTTTTTGACAGTGACGAAAGTTTTTCATATAGAAAAATGCCTGTTGTTCTTGCATTGTTGTAATTGTTGTAGCAATGCGGTCACCTGGTATTTAAATTCACCTTGCAACAAAGTATATATCCCTCTATCGAGAATAACCGTTTACAGACAGTCATTCTTTTTTCTTCATTCACAACGTTATAGTAGGCCGTGTGTTTTCAAATTGGTCAAATTTGTTTGTTGTAAATATGTTGTTTATATGTAATGAAAGTCAATTTAGTACATGTCGATTCATTGCTTTGCAAAACGCATTCAAGTGCAGAAGTGAGTTAAATTTTTGCAAAAAAATTATTTCATAAATTTACGTTTTTCTAACGGGTGTGAACTTAGTTGTGTTTGGTGGACTGTTTTAAAAAAATTATTTTTTTGAGGGTAAGTGAGTATATTTTACCCTCGTATTAAAATTTGAGTGAAAACTTTTTAAAAAGTATGTTTCTTTCATCAAAAAGTAATGATCGTTTGTAGACGGTTATTCCCACTTACGTGATATTTTTTGTATGCATTCAATAGTAAAAATATTCTGTTTTAGATAAATATAGCGTTAGAAATGAGTGCTCCAAACCAAAATAAAAGGCGCAATCTTAACAAGCTCTCCGATGATGAAATTCAGGCGTTTATGGAGGAAATGGAAATAGATATTTCCGATGAAAGCGATGGCGATTTTGAGAGTGATGACAGCATAACAGATGCGGATTTTTGCCTTGAAGATACTGGCCCCAACTTTACAGCAGAGGAACTTGACAATGAGGTTCAAGACTGTTTAGAACAGATGGCTGAATCCAGTGATGTGTTTGCAAATCAAATAAATACTTCGTTTGATGTTAGTTCGAACGCTGATTCACCAAATTCGAGCAATTGTGTCATCAAAGATTCAATTTCGTCTCCCTCATTTAGAAAGCCATCAAAGCCTTCATACTCCTTGCCCAGAGTTACAAATAACGATGTTCAATACAATTCCACAAATGGTGGTTTCACTGAAGAAGGTTTGTACTCTGTAACCTGTTTATTCTCCGATTAGTTTGACATGTAAATAAAATTTGTTCAGCTTTACAAGATATCGATCCAAAATCAAAACGTTTTCAAGAAATAACGTGGAGGAAAAGGGGAATGCAACTTCATGTAAATAATATTGCGTTTCTTGGAGAAAATAATTTGCCAAGTTCTTTTAATTTGCTGAAGAAACCAATAGACTGCTTCAACTATTTTTTAACTGAAGAAATTGTCCAATTAATTGTTGAGGAAACTAATGGAGCAGCTTAACGTTGTAATGCTAACAGCAATTTCCGCATAAATAATGAACAAATTCGACAATATATGGGCATATTATTTTATATGTCTCTTTATCGATACCAACGGTTAGAGAGTTATTGGAGCAAGAATGCCTTTGAACCAATCCATAGCATAATGAACAGTAAGCAATTTAAAAATATAAAAATATTTTTGTGTTTTGCTAATGATGAAGATCGCGTTAAAAAAAGGACAACCTGGCTATGATCCTTTATTCAGAGTCACACCTGTTACTAGTAAGGTAAACGAGCGTTTTGATTCTGTTCCCAAACCTTTTCGCTTGTGTGTGGATGAACAGATGCGCGCAACTAAAATGAAGCATCATCTCCGGCAGTATATGCCGAACAAACCCCATAAATTTGGTGTTAAACTGTTCGTACTTTGCGATTCAAAAGGGTTTGCCTATCGCTTTGAAATTTATAATGGCGCAGGTGATAATGTGGTACTTCCAGGCGCACCAGATAAAATATTTTTTTTTATATTATATGTCATATACATATGTTTTATATTACTGATTTACTTTTATGAGATCATATCTTTAGTATATATTTACAAATATTGAATAAAATGTAACTTGAATTTGTGCCTCACGCCGGCGAAAAACTGCTTTTATGGCTTTATAATCCATAAAAATAATTAGTTATTTCTCTTTATATATTTTTTGCTAACTTTTTCACTTTTTGTTCACTTATAGTATATGTAATAAAAATGAGTCAATAAATTATTTTATGTTCGCAAGTGAAAAATTTGTACACTTTACTGGGAATAACCGTCTGTAGACGGTCATTCTGATTCTGCTCCTGGAGGATGAGGGAAAAACGAGGTCAGATTTGTAATTTTCATGACCAATTTACCCTAATATGAATTTTATGCCGATTTGTACCCAGTATTTCGATTTGGCCCGATAGAGGGATATGTATATTCTTGCTCCTTATGAAATTCTAAGTCGATTTAGCCATGCCCGTCTGTCTGTCCGTCTCTGTAAACCACTCTCACGTCCAAACCATACAACTTAAGTAAACCAAATTTCCGGAAAAATATTTCTTATTTTCCTGGTAACTGTGGTATTAAAAATCAGCAAAATCGGTTTAGGCTAACCAGAGTTATGGACAAATGTGTGAGACAACCTCCATTAAAATTTGATATTTTTTGTCCATTTTACTGCAATATTTTGAAAAATATGAATAAAAAAAGAAAACGTGCCGAAAATAGTAAGAATCGGTCCATGATTTCTCATAGCCCCCATACAGAAATCTTCCCGAAATATTGCTTAATTATACATAAATGCCTATAAAATTGGAATATCAAGAAAAATTCAGCAAAAATAAGTTTTATGCAAAAAGAAATCGCAAAACGAATTATTTTTTAGTTCGGTCCATGTTTGACCATATACCCCATATAAAGTCCACTTCCAAAATTCACTTAAATACGTATAAAACATAATATAAATATAAATAATGTTAAACGGCTAAAATTTGACATAAATAATCTTTCTAGGCAAATAAATGGTTGTACTAAATTTTATGGAATTGGTCATAGCTCCCGTACAAGGAAAACATCTGAAAAATACATTTATCCCTATATATATTGTATAAATATCGGTACCGACTTAAAACTTTCCACAGATCATTTACATATATACAAAAATCATCCCACAAAATTTTATGAATTTCGGTCTATTTTTAACCGTATGCCCCATATAAAGCCCTTTCCCGAAAATCACTTTAGTACTCATAAATCTCTTATAAATAAGGGTACCAATCCAAAATTTTACACGGATCATTTACATACATGCCTAAATCTGACTGCTGGATTTTGAGAATATCGGTCCATATTTGACTATATCCCCCACATATGGTCCACTCTCCAAATCCACGTTAATACTAATATATATCTTAAATATACCGTTATTATGTTGAAATTCGACGAGAAATATCCTCATATGCATGAAAATAACTGTTCCAAAATTTAAGAAGATCGGCCCATAATTTGTCATAGCTGCCATGTAAGAACCATTTCCGAAAAATAAATAAACCCACAAAAATGTCTAATAAATATCGATATCGAACCAACTTTTATATGGATCAGAAATTTTAATGCAGAAATTATATTAGTATCGGTTATGCGGCAATTAAGCTACTGGATTTTGTAGCTGTCAGTCAATAATAGCTCCTGAATTAACTCCACTTCCGAGCATAACGCTATTGAGCAGAAATTCAACCATATAATCCTAAAATACATAGAAATCACATTAGTGGATACTGGATATAGAAGCTATCGGTCCATAATTGGTCCACTTCTTCTATCTTTTGTAAATAATGTTATTGAGATCAAATTCAAACAAAAAAGCCTCATCTTACATCTTATCCTTTTTTTATACTCTGTTTCTTAACTTGCTGTGAATATGGAAAAATGTTCTTTTAATTTTATGAATTGTTAAATTACAATCAAGATTATTATGAAAATCAGACAAACTCTGTAAATTGTGGTAAGAATTGGTAATTACAGCAATTATAAATGGTCGAAATTAGATAAAATTTCAAAATATTTAACATAAATTATGTTGGTCGTAAAATTGTCTTTCAAACAATATATCAAATACTAATAAAATTTGCACTAAGACTGAATAGAAAATACAGAATAAGAATATTCTAGTCCTATAACCAGTGTACTTTTTCTATTTCTTAGTACGTTTAGGTGGAGGGTATTTAAGATTCGGCACAGCCGAATATAGCAGACGAACTTGTTTTATAATAAAATCAGATTAAACAAAACAAAAATCCCGCAATTTCATACTAAATGCTACAAAAAATCAAAAGTTCAACTTTGAGCTCAAATTTCTCATCAACTATTGAACCGATTTTAATGAAATAAAAACTGGAGAAAAAATCAAGATGTTTTATCTTCATAAAAAAAAATTACTAAAATATCTCTATCGGTTCAAAAGTTACAAATTTTTGGCGGATGAAAAACGATTCGGCATCAGTTTTGTCCGTTGGGTAGAAATGATTTCGGAAAATTGTTATTTAGCCAATTCACAATGTGTGCTATTGTGTCCTATTTGTCCTATTGTCTAAAAATTTATGACTGTCATAAAAATGTTGTTGGTATTTCATATTTAAAAATATAATATGACAATACAACATTGAAACTCATGTTTTTTTTGCTATGCTATTTAATTCAGTGATGACAGACTCACATTTGAACTTTGTTGATTTTGCAATAATTGTATCCATTGCATATTTTTAACACAATTCCTCCATAATTTTTTCTTTTTCTGTTTTTCTGGCCATTTTTTATTTTAATAATTGCGCCCTTATAATATTTTTATTTATATTTGACGTTTTATGTTTATTGAATATGTGTACTCAGTAATGACGTTTATGAAAATAAATAATATACGACAGGCCGTTCACAACAGTGCTATTTGGCCTTAAATAGTATTTTATGACTTAGGACTTTAGAACACATTGTGAATTGGCTAATTGTATTTATTTGTAATAATAAAATGATTTCTGCTCTTCATTGACTTTAGTCGAATACATTTTAAATTTAATTTCTGTTTACTTATTTAGAAGATGCAAAGGATAACCCAGGGTTCTTGGGTACCGCTTTTACACGTTTTAATCATGTAAAATTTCGAATTTTCAATTGTTATTGTAACAAAAACTAAACATATGTATGTTAAATGTGTTTCCGACTTACACGATCGTGTTGTAAAAACAGGCTCTTAGCGTTATCTAAAGAAATTAAACCGTTGAACCAAGTGATTAAATCGATAAAGCGGTTAAACGAAAACCAAATTTACAGTTAAACGCTTTATAAATATGATCCTTGTGGAAGTTCAATTACATATATCAAACGGCCAACAACCAACATCTAATTTGATTAAACCATGTTCAATGTAAAGAAAACCAAACGGAAAACAAGCGGATATCACATCAACACTACGTTACGTCTTTTACCAATTTGTGTCCATTAAAAACAAGTTGAAGGAATATTAATGAACATCAACTCAGTTAAATTCTTTTTGTTTGCCAATTAATTGCTGCACGTCTCTTGGGTTCTTTTTCGTTTTCTTATTCGAAGGGTTCTTACATATTTGCACCCAGTGGTACTTAAAATTGGACGTTAAATTAAGAAAGAAAAACTAAATCTGTAGCAAAAAAATTAAGTTCATTTTATTATGCACTTCTTTAAAAACTTTCAGCTGCATCTTCTATCTACTTTAAATTTAATCCTTCTAACTGCTTCGTGAAGACACATACCATCACAAAGGAAGTTGCACCCATTTTTATATCGGTGGTTTGAACTATGACGAGACAAAAGCTTTTTTTAATGTAAACTTCGTTAAATGTTTTGAATACTCTATACTAGTTACAATATGCTTGTTTTTGTTATTGTTGTTGTTGTTTTTGTTGATAGTTAAGTTTCTTTTTCTACTAAGTTCTTTTTTTGTTCATTGTATTTTGTCTTCTTTTTTGGTTCAAAAGTATTGGGTTTTTTATTAAGTTTTTGTTGTGATTAAAAATAAAATGAAAACACAACTTGTTTGAAACTTTATAGATACATACATACTTCTTTATTTTGTGGTTACAAAGTACACAGATCCATAGAAAAATACACACACTTACAGATACATTGATTTGTCGAGTGCAGACAGAAAGAAACACATTTCCATCACACTTTACAAAAACGCTTTAACAAAAGGCTGCTTCATATTCACAGTCATAAAGAAACGTTAAACATTTTCGGAAGTAAATTTTACATTTTGAGCATCAAGTAGAAAAATCACCTGAATTCTAACATATCCCAATATAAAAAATTCTTTGTTATTAAGATTTATTACGATTACTTATGTGGCATGATTTGCGGCTACCCACACTGATTACACAGATTTTAAATAGCGACTAATCAAAAAGGATTGGTCCTAGACTTCTGAATTTTAAAAAATATCGGGCCATAATTAGATTCAAAAATCAAAAGTTTAATATTTTCCACCAAATAATTGCAAAAATTTTATTTTTTTTTTAGCTGGGTTTCTTCATAACTGCATTTTGTTGCACTTTTTTTCATAATTTCTCCTTAATATGTATAATTTTATTGATTGAATTGTAATTAAAATTTTTTTATTTGTCTATTTTATACTTAAAGATATTATCGGTACAATAAACATATTTTTCTACATTTTTTCTATAAGTTTGTCATTCCGTGCGTAACATTGAGAAATAGTCATCTAAGAGCCAATAAAGTATTATTGCTCCTTATGGAATTCCAAGTCGATTGAGCTGACCATCCGTCGGTGTAAAACACTCCCATGTCTAAAAAATATAACTAAAATCCACAAAGTTTACAAAAGAACATTTATAATTCTCCTAAGCAGTTTGACAATAAAAATCAGTAAAATCGGTCCAGTGGAACCAGACTTATGAATCAAATTAATTTTCACATATTTTTTGCTAATTTGTTTCAATATTTTGTAGATAAAGTTTACACAAGTGAACCATGCCAAATATTGCTTTATGATATTTTTTTTAATATGAAACTTATTTTTGCTGAACTTTGTATTGAAGGCCACATTACGGGAAACAATTTGTATGATAAATCATGGACCGATTCTTACTATTTTTATCATTTGTTCTTTGATCATAAATAACTTGTTGAAAATTGAATGACTTTATCTGCAAAATATTTAAACAAATTTGCAAAAAATATGTTTAGAATATAAAATTTTAAGGGGTTGTCTCAGATATATAGAATGCTCTAAAAATGATATTACGATTTTGAATTTTTATGGATTGTAAAAATATAGAACTTCGCTTTGTATATTGTTACGTTTTTACCTTTTAAAAACGGTGTTTTATTGTATTTAAATAAACCGGATTTCTTTTAATTGCAAAAATAAAAGCGTCAAGTAGTTTTTACAGTTTACCTACTTTATGAAACTTAAATTACAGTTTGAGAACATTTTGATGCGCACTCAACGATGACTCACAATAAACTAATTTTGTGTGGCCCTGTTTGCTTTATTTATACAATAGTGCCATCTTCTTGCAATTTGCCGCGGCATCCGGAGATTGTGTTTTAATTGCTCATATATATATATACGTGCTTCCGAAACACAAATTAACTGTCAATAAGATCAGAAATTGTAATCCAGAAATTACACATATGTATATCGGTTATACGACAATTATGCTACTGAATTAAGTCCACTTTCGTGTATAACAACCAACCATACAACTCTTGTAAACAACGTTATTGAGATGAATTCCAACCAAATCACATTACTTGATACTGGATTTAGAAGCTTTAAGTCCATAATTGGTCCGTTTCTACTATGCCACCTATATTTCTCTTGTAAACAAAGTTATTGAGATCAATTCAACCAGAAGAAGCCTCACCTTATAATCTTACCCTTTTTATATCGTTTCTTAACATGTGGCGAATATGGAAAAATGTTTTTTTAACACATGGAGTGCCACGTCGTACGTTTCCGTACGACACCTAACCCGTCGTTGGGTGTCACGTCGTACGTTTCCGTACGACAGTGATTTCTTTTACTTAGAGCCTGTAGTTTTTTTATGTACGACACTGAGTGAAATTTGTTGTGATTTTTAAATAAAGAAGGATGATTTTTTGAGTTTCTATTAGTGAAAAATGTATGCAATTTATTTTTTTTTAAATTTTCATTAAATTTACAAGTAATTTTATATTATATTCATTTTTGAAAGGATACAATAAAGTATACATATTATTATTTTAGATGGGCGTATTTTGGGAAACACTGCAGGCACAAGTGGGGGGTATTGGGGCATTTTGGACAATAAGTACTCGTTTTTTTCAAGTGATTCCTGGCTGTTTTTTTGCAGTTGCGTAACACAAACCACAAGAACGTCGAATTGCTTTATTGTTGGCATCTACCCTTTTAGTTATAATGTGTTTGCCGGGGTTTACTGATTGCGGAGATGTTAGATCCAAAAGGTCATTAGCTACACGTTGACGGAATTTGCGTATGTTGATCTTTTTCTTTGTAGCTTCCTTATAAACAATATGCGCGTTTATTATTGACAGGCCACTTCAAGCCTTTGCGAAGGGTGCTACCATAAGAGACCAGTTGGTCCGATAAATCTATACCAGCTTTTCCTTTGTTATATTCAATGATAGCTAACGGTTTTGACTTAACTATACTTTTGCGTCTTTTTGCTGTACTAGTTGATGGCATATTTGGATCATCTTCTTGATTTGAATCGGATATCATCACTGGAGCATGCTTTGTTGAAAGCATTCTGACATCTCGCTTATCCTTCCATTTTAGTACCACTATTCCGTTTTCATATTCTTGGCCCACCAATTCACCTTTTTTTAGCGCAGAATTCATCACTTCTTTTGGCAAATATTTCTTGTTTGCGCGAAGAGTGCCGACAAGGTGGGTTTTATTATTTAGCATTGAGCGAGCGAGTTCGTAGCTGGTATAAAAGTTGTCAACGTATAATGTACGACCTTCTCCTTTCAATTCAGTGATTAAATATTCACAAACATTTTTTGCTAAGCCAACTTTTCTTACCCCAGTAACTGATTTACCAGAATATATTTTCAATGACCAGGTAAATCCTTCAGTAGAGCAAAGTTTAAACAGTTTTATTCCATACGGATGAGCCTTATTGGGAATATACTGTCGGAAAACAAGTCTGCCTCTCCAAGGAACCAGTGTTTCATCAATAACGATATTTTCTCCTGGTACATCAACTTTTTGGTACCGCATCTGGAGCATATCTAACAATGGTTGGATTTTTCCAAGTCGATCACCTGGAATAATGCTACTATTATCTGCATAGTGCATGAAGCTCAGTAGCAACTGAAAACGATTTCGGGACATTGTTTTTCCAGGAATGCTAAAGTTATATAGGTGATTTTTTGACCAATAATCTGAAAGAGACCTAACTTTCACTAAACCCATCCATAAAAGAAGTCCCAGAAACTTTTTAATTTCAAGGTTTGTTGTCGGTACTCATTGTTTTTTTTCTCGAAGATCTAGTTACGGCGGCTTTGTTGAAAATCTCTTGTGCGTATTGGTTGGTTTCTTTGACAATTAAATAAATGATATCAATGTCTACAAATAGCAAATATGTATCCAAACAAGAAATGTCTAATGAAATATTTTGCTGGATACCAGATTTTCCAGTAAATGTAAAGGTCTTTTGACGTGATGAAAATTCAGTCCAATTGACTTCGGTATTTAACATTTCCGCGTCTGCTGTTAAACTGTCTTCTTCAGCTTCGTCAGCTTCGTCTTCCGTATTGATACCATCTTCAAACAACATGTCATCTATTCTCAAATAATCTATGTCAGGCTCAGAGTCAGAATCCGAAACCTCCGGTATCCAATCACAATCATCATCATTAGAAAAATCTTCATCACTCTCCGTCAAGACTTCCAATATTTCCTTTTCTCTTAACGATCGTTTCGACATTGTAGGTATTTGCTTTTTACTTTATTATATTTTTACTTTAACTAAAAAGAAAAGAAAAGAAAAGAAAAGAAAAGAAAAGAAAAAAGAAATCAAACAAAAATAAAAAACAAGAAAAATAAGCGTCGTACGTTTTTGTACGACAGCGACTTTTACAAATGCATACCCGTGTGCAGTGCCACGTCGTACAGAAATGTACGACACAAAAAAGCCTATATAAAATAAAAAGTAAGGGTCACTAGTGATATCTCAGAAATCGTTTTTTATCACTAATACACCCATTTAACAAAAAAAATGTTTAGCCTCCTGGGAAGGTTTTCGTCAAAACCGCTTGGAACTCAATGTGTTAATTTTATAAATTGTTAAACTACACTCAAGATTGTTATGAAAATTAGACAAACTTTGTAAATTATGTTAAGAATTGGTAATTACATCAATTTTAAATAATCAAAATTAGGTAAAATTTCTTTGAATTTTGTTTTGAAATGAATAATGTTGTTTGTAAAATTGTCTTTCAAACAATATAAAAAAGTGAAATTGCTTGCCTAACTTTGGAAAAAAAATGTTGCTTTGGCATTTTTGATGAAAATGTACCAATCGAAACCAAAAAAAAAAAAAATGGTAAAAGCTTTGAAGAGTGAATCTGATGTAAATCGCAAAAAGGCCTTAATAGACACTCTGAACGTTATCGAAAAAAGTATAGCACAGTTTGTGAATACATGACTGCAGATGTTGATCAGTCACTTCTTTACCCACCCTCCTATGACGGCAAAGTTTTATATAATTGCTGTCATAGAAGAGTGGGTAAAGATGTGACTGATCAACATCTGCAGTCATGAAGTCATCATAATATCCCTATTTCTTTTATATATTCTTTTATTATCTTAATTTTTCTTCATAAGAGCTATCTTATAAAATTTACTTTTGTGTGACAATCCTTTGCCTGTTTTAGTTGGAAAAAGGACCTCCCCAAGACTGAGCATGTCAGGCAATAGAAGATAGCCAATTTCCATAATAAGACAGGGCCTTTAGGTGGGATTCGTTACATAAATTTAATGTATATATGTATGTATATATATATATATATTTGTGAAATATCTAGAAAGTATATGGAAGGTTTTTTCAAGACTCATCTGCAACAAACTATTTACTAGCAAGCCTATTATTTTAGTGAAATCTGAAAAAAGATTAGTATCCAGCTGGAGTTTGTAAAATTTTTGCACGGGCGTCCTTCAAGTCGCCCAGTGAGAAATCTATTGAAGATATCAAGTCTGCGAAGAATCGTTATTAAACAATTTTCTATGTGAGGATATACATATTCTGATAATGGAAACTATAATTTCAATGGCAACCAGCTCTTTTATCAATAATTTTCACATGGAAGATCACAGAACTACAATTTTGGTGAAAATGGCAGTTACTCTCTCTTGTTAATAAAATGTGTAAATATTTGGAACATTATTATTAAATCCTAAATGCCTTCATCTTCATATATTGTTCAATAGTAATAAATAATATTGTTGCCAAAGACAAAGACGCATCACAGCTGAACAGCTTTGATATTTGTCGATTTAGTAAATATAAGACAATGACATTCGATTGATTTTGCCTATAATCGTTAGGCTATCTACAAAAGCATTGTTGACAAAAAAAAATTATTTAACAAATTAATATTTGACACAAACAAATTATATTTAATCTTTCTTTACTTCTTACCGTAAATGTTATTATTTTCATATTATAATTGTGTACCTATTCGAATTGGTTTGAAGTGTAAAATACTAAATGCATAATTACCAGTTATTAGTACATATTTACAAACGATTGTATTTACTCGCTCTTGCTTTATATTTTTTTTGCATTACTAATTACATTCGAGTGTAATTACTTGCTCTCAATTTGTAATGTAAAATTGTTAATTAGTAATTCACTCTTTGTTTAACGGTATCTCTTTAAAGAGATTTTAATATTTTGGACATTTAAATACCTATATACATTATACATTAAATCAATTCCAATTTATGTACACATAACATTTTTAAACCTAGCGGTTCACTTCCTAAAAAACCTTCAAAAAAAGAAGATCAAATTCTAGTGTAAAATTACTTATCAAATATTCATTCATTTAAATAATTGTAAATATGTACTAATAACTGGTAATTATGCATTTAGTATTTTACACTTCAAACCAATTCGAATAGGTACACAATTATAATATGAAAATAATAACACTTACGGTAAGAAGTAAAGAAAGATTAAATATAATTTGTTTGTGTCAAATATTAATTTGTTAAATAATTTTTTTTTGGCAACATTCTCCCCCCTTAAGAACGAATGTTTTTAAATATGATGGTATGCAAGGACGCCTTATAGTTGGGAGTGTTTTAGTCGAGTAATAAACTCCGCTATGCTCCGACTCACAGCGTATTACAGAAGGCACCATTCATATTTGCGTTACTGAGTTTTATCTGGGGAGTTGTCATCTGGGAAGTTGTCGTCCATATATTCTGGAGAGTTAACTGGAAGAAGAGAAATTTTTGAAATTGTCAAATAAACCATCAGTTTGTACCACTACAATATTGGAACGAATTTAAAGGAAAGTGTTTTCTTTTTTTTATTTACAATAAAAAGCTAAAATTTGCCATAATTAAAAAGTACCCCTTTTTTATTAACACAAGCCAAGTTGTTTGGAAATTTGGCTGGCAAATTTACAGGTCCCACAAAACCATCTACACACACACTTGGTGCATTAACAACACTATTGGTAAACTTTTTATATTGAAAATATTAACTTTGATCAGCTGTTTTGCTTCTTTTGTGAAATAATTTATTGTTATAAAAAAAATAATTAATAAGTATGGAAGACGACACAATCATCATAGCATCAACATTTTTACTATTGAAGGAAGAAGTAGCTGATAATAATGCAAAAAAAGAAGAAAACAAAAGGAACATAGGGTTCGACCTTTTCTTTTTGAAGGTATGTCTCTTTTAGGAAGCGAATTTCACCATACGATTCTGATTATTTGCTCAATCTCGTCACCCCATCAATAGAAAAGGCTGATACTAATATGCGGGAATCTTTATGCCCCGGAAAACGCCTGGCAATTACTTTGAGATTTTTAGCGACTGGGGACAGTTACCCAAGTTATGCAATATTGTGCCTGAAGTCTGCGCTGCATTATATAAAGTATTAAAAGATGAATTTTTAAAGGTAAAACCTAATTTATTAAATAAAAAAACATATCAAAAATAATATCTATTGGTACAGATGTGGAATTTTCCCAATTCAATCGGGGCATGAGATGGAAAACACATCAATATTATAGCACCAGCACATGTATATGTATTGATATGGTTTTGAATCAAAAGAATGAACATGCTGTCAAATTATTTATTGTTATCAATATTGCCAGATGCGATTTTGATGCTCATTTACACGGCATCAATAAAATCTTCAAAACTTTTGTTCAATAAATTTCGATCAATAAATTTTGAAGAAATTTTGCTGTTTACACGAGTTTAAAGCATTTTGAAGAGAAATTTTGAAGAAAATTTCAATCGTGTAAATCTAGCTTTATCTTATACTGGGTTCAATTTGTTCCGTTTGTTTTGTTCAAGTTTAATATTTTTCAGTTTTATTTTATGTATTTCGTTTATTTGTTGCAGTTTCGGTAAAGAATATGGTCTTGATTGGCATTTGAAAAACAATATTGAATTGAATTTTTAAATTGAAAACAAACGAATTTTCAAATTAAACCCATTTGATTTTAGAAATTTCCAATTTTGTCTATGCGTTCTAAAATCCATAAACAGTGAGTAAATGCAGTTTTGTATTGCAACAGAGATAAGTGCTTTAGCAATGAGACAAACGATTTTACAATATAAGAAATCATTATATTAGAGTTACATTTAAAAGTCACAAATTAATTTTATGCGCCATGGATTTACAAAAGTCAACCCATTAATTTACAATATGTTATATTTTCCCATACTAATTATACTTTGTATTGTGTTACAAGTCTCAAACAGTTTGTTGATTTATAAAAAATTTGAGATATCAACCTAATTCTTTATCGCTTTAATATCTTCAAGTATTTTTAATGAAACAGTTAACTAATAACGTTAATTTGTTACAATTAATTAAATACAACTTTTAAAAAGGTGGTTTGAATTTTAATTTTCGATTCATCAATATTAAACTTAAAATCTTTTAAACGACTCCCTTTTTGATGAAATCGAATGTTATGATCTAAAGCTAAGTATAGACGATATGTTGAATCAGCATATTTATGCTGAAAAATTTGTGACAAGTGCTTACAAATCGTGTAAACGCAAAATTTTTTCAGCATACGTATGTTTAACAACATTTGCTAACAGTTTGTTAACAATATCAACAAACGTATGTTGGTAATTTTAGCATATCGTGTAAACAGCATATTATTAGTGTTTGACAAATTTCCTGCGTATGTTGACAGATATGTTATTTGTTGAAAAGCGTATGCAAGCTTTTAAGCATATGGCAAATTCATATGCGATCAGAGTTGTATTTTCTAATAAAGCTGATAAAAAAAAACAACAATGTCGGCTCATTGATTTAAATCACAAATTATAATCTAAACTTTAGATTCTAAATGACAGACGTTTAACATTTTTTAATTGTTTGTATAGTTTATACAATTTATTATATTCACATATAACAACAAAATAAACACAAATATTAATTTAAATGGCAGAAAACTGCGTTTGTTTACATTAGCAAAAACATATGTTTTTGCATCTTTTTTGTGTAATAGTGTGGCACCTATGACATACTTTGTTGCGATTTTTTTTTGAGTGTGATAAAAATCGGTAAAATTTTCCAGTGAATGAATCGTACGATTGTATAGGATAGTGTATCACGACCTTTAAGCCCAGCCGCCGATAGTTTTTTTATGTAAATAATGGCCGGCGGCATTGTTCAAATTAATCGACACAGGTCTCTGAAAATAAACTATAATCCCCTTATTCAAAAACGATTATTAAATTTAACAAACGTTTATTAAGACATATTTGCACATAAAAATTTGTTTAATAAACGTTTGTTAAATTTAATAATTGTTTATGAATAAGGGGGTAAATTATTATAAATGTTTTACATGTTTTCGTGCATTACAAATATTTTATTATTTATATTATTGCTGTTTTTTACAATAAAATATGCTCTATTTCTTTATACCAATTCCTTGTATAATTTTACACAATAACCTTCTTCCTCTCGTCGTTCTACCCATTTCTTTTCCCAAACTCTGCGTCTTATTGCTTTTAATTCCACTTCATCGTCATCCAAAATCAGCACTGTACAAGCAATATCTAGACCAATTTCCTCCCACGTCATCATTTATGTTTTTTTTATTGATATTTTTATTATTAAATTTTATTTCAAAAAAAAATACACATAAATTACAGAAGTTGAATAATAATTAAAAAATGTTGTCAAACTGACTAATTTCACAAACAAATGTTTATACGACTCAGCATATGTAGCACCACATAAAATTCAACATATCGTATAAACACAATAATCGTATGCTAACTCTTATGTTGACATTTCATTTGCTGACATATGCTGACATCAAAAAATTTGCTACTTTCAACATATCGTGTAAGCGTCTAACATATGACATAGGAATTTGCTGCTAATTTTAATCATATGCCTGTCAGCATATATATGCTGATTCAACATATCGTCTAAACTTACCTTAATATCAATTTGCTCTTGGAAATAACTAACTACAATTTCATATGATTAATTTCTAATACACAGTCTTTTGTTGTCATTTTACTAAATTTAAAAATTATTTTATTTATAAACATACATGCGTTTTTCTAATAATATACATAGGTAATAATACAAATTAATTTATAATCTTAAATATTTAGCTACAATTAAACCGCGATTAGTTCCAGATCATCTAATTTTCGGCATTTTTCCAACGCCTCCAAATAATCCAACTTTGACTGCAGTTCATGTGTGTAGCAAACTTGCTGTTGAATGTTACTCCGCTCATCCATGTCATATTTCGAAATGCGATGCTTTGAATATGAGAGCAATTCCTGTGTTAAACGCAACTTCGTTTTGGCATGTAGATATTCGTTGTTTTTGAGACGACACAATTCCTCACGGTACTTGAACAACATGTAGGGTATCGGCGCTGAATTGTTGCTATACTCTGAATCAGCTTCAGAATACGCATCAGAATCCGAATCAGAAGAGCTGTTTGAGTCTTCATCCATTGATGAAGATTCGTCCCAACCATCAGAGCTGTTTTTGTCTACCTCCATTAATGAACATTCGTCACAATCAGTTTCAGAAGATATATCTAAATCTTCCAATAATAAGCTGATTGGGCCTCCTTTCATTGATTCGTCCGAATCAGATTGATTGTTTAAAACGTTGTCTTCAGAACATTCCATTGCTGCATTTTCCAAGTCGGAGTGTTGGCTCATTTGATTTTCAAAAAATTCTGACATTGTTGAATATAATGATAGATGAACGTTTTCACTTAGAATATTCTTAAGTTGACTGACGACTGACAAATCTAACTGAAGCTAATTTTTTAAACTATCCTCCTTATATACTATCCAGGTATATGTAGTTACGTTATATAATTGGGTTGGCGTTCTAGGTACCTGTAATATTAAGCGAGAGGTACAAGCAAATTTATGCGAATTTTACGAAAATAAAGGGTATAGCAAAAATATTTTATGGTTGCGTTCGTTTACAAATTTCCCAAATCTTTTTGGCATACCTGGATTAAGAACAGCTGCAAATTAATAAGGAAAATAAAGAAGTTTTAAATTCTCGGAATCTGTTGACAACATATATGCCGAAAAAAGTGTTTTAAAACCAAATGCTGAAAATTTATGTCTTTTTGACTTGCATATATATATATATATATGTTTGTGAAATATCTAGAAAGTATATGGAAGGTTTTTTCAAGACTCATCTGCAACAAACTATTTACTAGCAAGCCTATTATTTTAGTGAAATCTGAAAAAAGATTAGTATCCAGCTGGAGTTTGTAAAATTTTTGCACGGGCGTCCTTCAAGTCGCCCAGTGAGAAATCTATTGAAGATATCAAGTCTGCGAAGAATCGTTATTAAACAATTTTCTATGTGAGGATATACATATTCTGATAATGGAAACTATAATTTCAATGGCAACCAGCTCTTTTATCAATAATTTTCACATGGAAGATCACAGAACTACAATTTTGGTGAAAATGGCAGTTACTCTCTCTTGTTAATAAAATGTGTAAATATTTGGAACATTATTATTAAATCCTAAATGCCTTCATCTTCATATATTGTTCAATAGTAATAAATAATATTGTTGCCAAAGACAAAGACGCATCACAGCTGAACAGCTTTGATATTTGTCGATTTAGTAAATATAAGAAAATGACATTCGATTGATTTTGCCTATAATCGTTAGGCTATCTACAAAAGCATTGTTGACAAAAAAAAATTATTTAACAAATTAATATTTGACACAAACAAATTATATTTAATCTTTCTTTACTTCTTACCGTAAATGTTATTATTTTCATATTATAATTGTGTACCTATTCGAATCGGTTTGAAGTGTAAAATACTAAATGCATATTTACAAACGATTGTATTTACTCGCTCTTGCTTTATATTTTTTTTGCATTACTAATTACATTCGAGTGTAATTACTTGCTCTCAATTTGTAATGTAAAATTGTTAATTAGTAATTCACTCTTTGTTTAACGGTATCTCTTTAAAGAGATTTTAATATTTTGGACATTTAAATACCTATATACATTATACATTAAATCAATTCCAATTTATGTACACATAACATTTTTAAACCTAGCGGTTCACTTCCTAAAAAACCTTTAAAAAAAGAAGATCAAATTCTAGTGTAAAATTACTTATCAAATATTCATTTATTTAAATAATTGTAAATATGTACTAATAACTGGTAATTATGCATTTAGTATTTTACACTTCAAACCAATTCGAATAGGTACACAATTATAATATGAAAATAATAACACTTACGGTAAGAAGTAAAGAAAGATTAAATATAATTTGTTTGTGTCAAATATTAATTTGTTAAATAATTTTTTTTTGGCAACATTCTCCCCCCTTTAGAACGAATGTTTTTAAATATGATAGTATGCAAGGACGCCTTATAGTTGGGAGTGTTTTAGTCGAGTAATAAACTCCGCTATGCTCCGACTCACAGCGTATTACAGAAGGCTCCATTCATATTTGCGTTACTGAGTTTTATCTGGGGAGTTGTCATCTGGGAAGTTGTCGTCTATATATTCTGGAGAGTTAACTGGAAGAAGAGAAATTTTTGAAATTGGCCTTTTTAGAGTTTTGTTTTTTGTAAGAACAGATACCACCCTTATCAACCCATCTAATCCTGGATGAACATCTTTGATGCGTCCAGGTAACCATTGTCCTGGTCCGCATCTTTCGTCGGCTATGAGCACCAGGTCTCCAATTTTAGGACAAGCATCGCCTTTCAACCATTTTGGACGGGATTGCAGTCGGTTGAGGTATTCACTGTGCCACCTTTTCCAAAAATGTTGTTTTAGCAATTCTACAGACTTCCAACGGGTCAGACGGTTAATGTTTTGATCCAAAATTGATTCCTCTGGAACACATTGGGTTGGTTCTCCTACGAGAAAGTGCGCAGGCGTTAGAGCATCAAAGTCCGATGGGTCTGATGATAAAGCGCATAAAGGCCGGGAGTTCAAGCAACTCTCAATCTGGCAGAGAAGAGTAGTAAATTCTTCAAAAGTCAAAAGTCTGTCCTTTGTCAATCGTTTTAAATGGTATTTAACCGATTTCACACCAGCCTCCCAAAGGCCGCCAAAATGTGGTGAGGCCGGTGGAATAAAATGCCAATTTGTTGAATTTAAACTAAGTGCCTGACGCAAATCTTCAGGTAAGGATTTTTGGTTTCTGTGATAAAGAATCTGGAGTTCTTTTGAAGCTCCTACAAAATTCGTTCCGCAATCAGAATACATGTCAGTACATGCACCTCTGCGGGACACAAATCTTTTAAATGCCGCAAGGAAAGAATTTGTGGTAAGGTCAGAAACGGCTTCCAGATGGATAGCTTTTGTGACCATACATACAAATAGACAAATATAACCTTTAGTAACGACAGATGATCTTAAATTTGAATTTCTGATAACAATAGGACCCGCATAGTCTACGCCACTGTGCTTAAAGGGTCGCGTAACGTTTAAACGAACATATGGTAAGTTTCCCATAATTTGTTGTGATGTTTTAGCGGAATATCTAAAACATGTTATACATTTGTGGATGATTGATTTGGCTAATTGGTTGCCAGATACAATCCAAAATTTTCGATTCACAACAGACATGGTAAGTGTGATACCTCCGTGTAGAGTTCTTTCGTGTGAATCTAGTATAATAAGTTTTGATAGAGGATTTGATTTAGAAAGAATTATGGGATGTTTTACATTGTAACTAAAACCTGAGTTTTGTAAACCACCACCAACTCGAAGTATACCATTTTCATCAAGGAATGGCATTAGTTTAAGTAAACGGCTTAATTTCATTTGGAAAATCAACTAACTGAGTGAGGTTTATCAAATGTTGGAGAGTTTCATTTATTTCTGATGTTTTTAAGAAATCTGTTCGTTTTTGTGCTGGATTTTTGCAATTGTGAACGAAACGACGACACAATGTGCATATCCTTAGTAAAATTCTAAGTTTGGAAAACTTTGAAAAGATTTCAGGATAGATTTTGGTATTACAAGTATTTGCTGTAATTTTAACTATTCTTTGTTCCTCAGTGGTGTTAAGGTTTGGAAGATTCTTTGGCCAACAAGTTGAGGGTTCATAGAGAAATTGTAGACCGAACCACCAGGTTTCATTTTCAATTAAATCATTAGCAAATGCACCCCTAGAAGCACAATCTGCAGGATTAAGTTCAGAGGGAACGTAATTCCACTGAAGTGGATTGCTAAATCTTTGAATTTCTGCAACTCTGTTTGCAACGTATACTGTCCAGGATGATGGTGGTTTCTGAATCCAGCTCAAAACAGTTGAACTATCTGACCAGTAATAAACGTTATCAATTTTAACATCGGACAATGATTCTTTTACGCTTTGAGCGAGTTGCACCAGAAGTTTAGCACCGCAGAGTTTTAGTCTGGGTATAGAAACTGTTTTTACTGGCGATATTTTTGATTTAGACTGAAGAATATTTACATATATGCCATCAGAATTAATCACTCTTGAATATATTACGGCAGCATAAGCTGTAGTAGATGCATCGCAAAAACAATGCAATTCCATTCGCGATTCATTTGACCATTGAATCCACCGAGGAATTTTTAAGTTTGTAAGTTGAGCTAGATACGATTTATGTTTGAGCCATTGTTTTTCAATTTGGGATGGGACTGGTTCATCCCAGTCTAAGCCATTTTCCCATAATTGCTTGAAAATAGCTTTTGAAACTACAGTAGATGGTGTTAACCATCCTAAAGGATCGTATAATCTCGCTGTTTCCGATAGAATTGAGCGTTTTGTGACAGACACTGTATCTTCAATATTAGCACAGAACGAACACGTATCATTATTTGTATTCCATTGAATACCAAGAGTTTTGACTATGTTATCATTATCAAATTTTAAAGTAACAGATGGTTCTCTAAACTGTTCAGGAATTTGTTGCAAAAGCTCTTTGGAGTTAGTAATCCATTTGCGAAGATTACAACCACCATTTCTGAGTAGCAAGCATAATTCCCTTTGCAAAGAAAGTGCATTTTCGAAGTTGTCTGCTCCTGAAATTATGTCATCAACATAAGAGTCAGATATTAGCACCTTAGAAGATCTTGTAAAGTCTGGTTGAAAGTCATGTGCAAGTTGGTGCAGTACACGAATTGAAGAAGAGAAGATAAACATTCTTGTGCAGAGTCGAGTAAAGTTTTGATTGACTCAAATCCACCATCGGATTTGGGTATATTGAAAAGTTTTAGAATTAAATTCCCAACAAGAATTCGATTATTGTGATATCTTGATTCTAGAATTTTCCACGCGGAATCATAATTTGCCTCAGTGGCAGAAATAGTTTTGATTAAATTAGCAGCTTCTCCAGAAAGCGTGCCCTTTAAATAATAAAATGTTTGAACCTTGTTTATTGAATCGTTGTGGTTAACGAGGGAGAGGTATATATCCCGAAATGGTATACATGAACATTGCTGTAAGAGTATCGACCAATTTGATATTTGTTGGGCAATAGGTGTTTAAAAAGTTTAATATTATTGTTCTGTGATTTGTCATAAATTGGGTTAAAATGTTTTCATATAATCTATAAATCCTTGTTGAACAATATTAATGGCCGCAAATCTCTGCAGCACATCTGTACATGCAAAACTGCATTAGCAAAGTTTTTACTTTTTTCTTAATTTTCAAGAATTCATGTATTTGAACCGAAGTTGCAATATTTAATCACTATGGTAAATATCATTGCGATCGTATAAGTCAAAAAATACACTTGCTTTCCGTTTTTAGATGGAACTCATACTAATAACAAATTCATTGCCCCATTAGATGCATAGGTGTCTCCTCAAAACGAACTTTACATACGAGTTTTACATAATGTTTTTTTAAAGCAGTTTTCTTTGAAATAACCATTTGGTAAAAATGCTTCCAAGCGCAAGATCTTGCAAAAGATTTCTTATTAAGGACAATTTTGGCTTTTTCCTTTATTTGGCTTTTCGTTCTTAATATTTTTTCGTATTCCCGAATGTCACTATCAAAATCATTTATCTCTGCCAGATCGGTGTCGGAGTCAGGTTCTGGGTTAAATCATTCCTATTACCTGAATATTGGTAGAAATCTGTAAGTTTTTGATTTTCCATGTCTTTAACTTTTTTGTATGCTTCTATGAAAAATATATAGTACGTCTTTTTTTTATTTGAAAAAGTAAGAATATTAACACAACATTATCAAATATGTATTAAATATTAGGCAAAACCAATCGACAAAGTTATGTATTTGTTATATTTACTAAATTAAAAAATATCAAAGCTGTTCAGCTGTGATGCGTCTTTGTCTTTGCCAACAATATTATTTAATACTATTGAACAAAATATGAAGGCATTTAGAATTTAATAATAATGTTCCACTGTATTTTCACCAACATTGATATATTATTTAATTGTACAGTTTACTAACTGTCAGTTTGGCAAGCGGTCATCTTCGGTTTATCTTTTAGTTAAAAACTTAATTTTCATAATCTTTTGGTTATATTATAACCTAAAAACTATTAGTTTATTTTGGGAACACTTTCCATTTATTTTGAGAAATTAAATGTCATAATAATTTTAACAATATTAAATGGGAATTTTTCCTCTTGCGAGTATTAATTGTAAAAATTTTTCTTAAAAATATTTTTTATTATTCGAAGTTTACTTCAAGTTAAATACAATTAAATATATATTTTTTTAAATCTTTGATATTTATTTTATTTCGGCTCGAGTTCATTAAAATTAATTTTCATTAAATTATTTTTACTGAAGATAGGAATTGTTACATGAAAATTATTATTAAAATTTATTGATAATTTTTCTTGGCTTGGGATTCGAACCTGGGTTGTTGGTTGCATTTACATATGTTTCGAGAAACACCACTTTCTCTCATCAGAATTCTTTACGTTCTCACCCTCTGCACCACTGCGGCGCCCGCTAGCCAACAGTCAAACATCAATTCTTTAACCAGTATTACTGGTGGTTCGAAATTTTCTGTAATTATCATTTTCCAATTTATTTACATGTTGCCTCCTTTTCTTCAGTTTTTTCGTATTCATGTCAAGACTTCGTCTCGAAAACCTGCATACATTTTTATTATGTTTGTTGTCCACCTTCGTCGACATTTTTATGTGTACCACCTAAATTCAGGCTAAGTAAAATCTCAAAACGTTATTTGCATCGATCCATAATTCTATAATTTCTTTTTTTTCAAGCAATTAGGTCACTTTTAGTATTTATATAAAATGTTTTAAACAATTTTAAAAATTTTAATTTTTATACTTAAATTATTATTTTATTATAATTCAAAAATTAAAATTTTTATATAAATACTAAAAGTGACCGAATTGCTTGAAAAAAAAAGAAATCATAGAATATTGAAAAAAGGTCGAAAAGAACTAAATAATCGATCCATAATTTTGACGTAGCCCCATACAAAGAACACTTCCGAAAATAACTTAAATGCGCATAAATCTTTTATAAAAATCACTATCAAGTTAGTATTCCACATAAATGATCGGTCCATATTTGACCGTATCCCCCATATAAAGTCGACTTCCGGAAATCACTTAAATGCGCATAAATCTCTTCTAAGCATCAACAGGAGGTTTAAATTTGGCACAAATAGTCCAAGCTCCACTTCCGAGAATAACTACAGAGTATAAAACGGTGACATTTTTGACGTTTCAAAAGGGTTCCTAGGGCTTTGTGGTACTAAATCGATTGTCTGTTAAAGTAAATCGCTTTATGTTACATGCTGCAAAAATATAAACCAAGTGCAATTTTGAAAGAAAGAGACAAATATAAATTCTTGATTATAACTGGAATATGCATGAAATTCGTATACGAGTATATATCGTTATTGAGATGAAATTTAACTAAAATAAATAGAAATTTGATTTGGTGGTGGATATGTACTTAAATAACTATATAAAAATGGAATTAATTTAATTAAACTTTTCTTTTAATAATATGTGGTGTTAACTTGTAGTATATGATCTATTGTCAAGAAGAAAATTAAAGTTGGCCATTTGAAACAAGTATGCAGGTTAACTACTAGCTGAAAGTGAGACATTGAATTCCTAAATTCCTTTATTTCTCAATTCCTTGATCTGGCAGTACTTCAAAGAATATAAACATTTGTACCATGGTATTTTCTATTGATGCAATATATTTTAGTTTTCTTTTAATAAATTTTGTAGCACTACTTTTGCTAAAGAGTATACATTGAAATGTTAGCACAGAATGAGACAGATGGTGTTTTAATTTTAAAATCTATGGAAACGATGTCCTCGGCAGCTTTGGTTTTGTAAGTAAAGTTTAGATATTTATATCATGAAATGTATGAATGATGTGAACGTAACTTAACTTCTGTCAAATTGACAACTTTTAGCTATATATCTCTATCTTGGCCAATCATTTTTTGGAGGGAAAGTTATCATATATAATTATTTAAAGAAGACCTTATAGAGGCTATACTTATGTACTGCCTCGTAAATTCTAACAATTACCCTACTAATGTTGCAGAATTTATTGCAATCAAATTATTATATAATTTATAGTTCCATAATTATTTAAACCCCTTTTTGCATTTTGTTAAGGTGTTTTGAAATTAAGCTAGATTTACACGATTGAAGGTACTTTGAAGTCTTATCAAAATTTTGAAAAAATTTTTTGATGTTCTATTTACACGTTTCAAAAATTTGATCAAAATATTCTTTCAATATATTTCAAAATCTTTTGATAAAAATTCGATCAAAATTTTTTAAGCTATTTTACACTATTGGTAAACTTTTTATATTGAAAATATTAACTTTGATCAGCTGTTTTGCTTCTTTTGTGAAATAATTTATTGTTATAAAAAAAAATAATTAATAACGACGACACAATCATCATAGCATCAACATTTTTACTATTGAAGGAAGAAGTAGCTGATAATAATGCAAAAAAAAAGAAGAAAACAAAAGGAACATAGGGTTCGACCTTTTCTTTTGGAAGGTATGTCTCTTTTAGGAATTTCACCATACGATTCTGATTATTTGCTCAATCTCGTCACCCCATCAATAGAAAAGGCTGATACTAATATGCGGGAATCTTTATGCCCCGGAAAACGCCTGGCAATTACTTTGAGATTTTTAGTGACTGGGGACAGTTACCCAAGTTATGCAATATTGTGCCTGAAGTCTGCGCTGCATTATATAAAGTATTAAAAGATGAATTTTTAAAGGTAAAACCTAATTTATTAAATAAAAAAACATATCAAAAATAATATCTATTGGTACAGATGTGGAATTTTCCCAATTCAATCGGGGCATGAGATGGAAAACACATCAATATTATAGCACCAGCACATGTATATGTATTGATATGGTTTTGAATCAAAAGAATGAACATGCTGTCAAATTATTTATTGTTATCAATATTGCCAGATGCGATTTTGATGCTCATTTACACGGCATCAATAAAATCTTCAAAAGTTTTGTTCAATAAATTTCGATCAATAAATTTTGAAGAAATTTTGCTGTTTACCCGAGTTTAAAGCATTTTGAAGAGAAATTTTGAAGAAAATTTCAATCGTGTAAATCTAGCTTTATCTTATACTGGCTTCAATTTGTTCCGTTTGTTTTATTCAAGTTTAATATTTTTCAGTTTTATTTTATGTATTTCGTTTATTTGTTGCAGTTTCGGTAAAGAATATGGTCTTGATTGGCATTTGAAAAACAATATTGAATTGAATTTTTAAATTGAAAACAAACGAATTTTCAAATTAAACCCATTTGATTTTAGAAATTTCCAATTTTGTCTATGCGTTCTAAAATCCATAAACAGTGAGTAAATGCAGTTTTGTATTGCAACAGAGATAAGTGCTTTAGCAATGAGACAAACGATTTTACAATATAAGAAATCATTATATTAGAGTTACATTTAAAAGTCACAAATTAATTTTATGCGCCATGGATTTACAAAAGTCAACCCATTAATTTACAATATGTTATATTTTCCCATACTAATTATACTTTGTATTGTGTTACAAGTCTCAAACAGTTTGTTGATTTATAAAAAATTTGAGATATCAACCTAATTCTTTATCGCTTTAATATCTTCAAGTATTTTTAATGAAACAGTTAACTAATAACGTTAATTTGTTACAATTAATTAAATACAACTTTTAAAAAGGTGGTTTGAATTTTAATTTTCGATTCATCAATATTAAACTTAAAATCTTTTAAACGACTCCCTTTTTGATGAAATCGAATGTTATGATCTAAAGCTAAGTATAGACGATATGTTGAATCAGCATATTTATGCTGAAAAATTTGTGACAAGTGCTTACATATCGTGTAAACGCAAAATTTTTTCAGCATACGTATGTTTAACAACATTTGCTAACAGTTTGTTAACAATATCAACAAACGTATGTTGGTAATTTTAGCATATCGTGTAAACAGCATATTATTAGTGTTTGACAAATTTCCTGCGTATGTTGACAGATATGTTATTTGTTGAAAAGCGTATGCAAGCTTTTAAGCATATGGCAAATTCATATGCGATCAGAGTTGTATTTTCTAATAAAGCTGATAAAAAAAACAACAATGTCGGTTCATTGATTTAAATCACAAATTATAATCTAAACTTTAGATTCTAAATGACAGACGTTTAACATTTTTTAATTGTTTGTATAGTTTATACAATTTATTATATTCACATATAACAACAAAATAAACACAAATATTAATTTATATGGCAGAAAACTGCGTTTGTTTACATTAGCAAAAACATATGTTTTTGCATCTTTTTTGTGTAATAGTGTGGCACCTATGACATACTTTGTTGCGATTTTTTTTTTGAGTGTGATAAAAATCGGTAAAATTTTCCAGTGAATGAATCGTACGATTGTATAGGATAGTGTATCACGACCTTTAAGCCCAGCCGCCGATAGTTTTTTTATGTAAATAATGGCCGGCGGCATTGTTCAAATTAATCGACACAGGTCTCTGGAAATAAACTATAATCCCCTTATTCAAAAACGATTATTAAATTTAACAAACGTTTATTAAGACATATTTGCACATAAAAATTTGTTTAATAAACGTTTGTTAAATTTAATAATTGTTTATGAATAAGGGGGTAAATTATTATAAATGTTTTACATGTTTTCGTGCATTATTTGCATATTTAGTATAGAATTTACCTCGATTTTGTATACAAATATTTTATTATTTATATTATTGCTGTTTTTTACAATAAAATATGCTCTATTTCTTTATACCAATTCCTTGTATAATTTTATACAATAACCTTCTTCCTCTCGTCGTTCTACCCATTTCTTTTCCCAAACTCTGCGTCTTATTGCTTTTAATTCCACTTCATCGTCATCCAAAATCAGCACTGTACAAGCAATATCTAGACCAATTTCCTCCCACGTCATCATTTATGTTTTTTTTATTGATATTTTTATTATTAAATTTTATTTCAAAAAAAAATACACATAAATTACAGAAGTTGAATAATAATTAAAAAATGTTGTCAAACTGACTAATTTCACAAACAAATGTTTATACGACTCAGCATATGTAGCACCACATAAAATTCAACATATCGTATAAACACAATAATCGTATGCTAACTCTTATGTTGACATTTCATTTGCTGACATATGCTGACATCAAAAAATTTGCTACTTTCAACATATCGTGTAAGCGTCTAACATATGACATAGGAATTTGCTGCTAATTTTAATCATATGCCTGTCAGCATATATATGCTGATTCAACATATCGTCTAAACTTACCTTAATATCAATTTGCTCTTGGAAATAACTAACTACAATTTCATATGATTAATTTCTAATACACAGTCTTTTGTTGTCATTTTACTAAATTTAAAAATTATTTTATTTATAAACATACATTCTAAATGCGTTTTTCTAATAATATACATAGGTAATAATACAAATTAATTTATAATCTTAAATATTTAGCTACAATTAAACCGCGATTAGTTCCAGATCATCTAATTTTCGGCATTTTTCCAACGCCTCCAAATAATCCAACTTTGACTGCAGTTCATGTGTGTAGCAAACTTGCTGTTGAATGTTACTCCGCTCATCCATGTCATATTTCGAAATGCGATGCTTTGAATATGAGAGCAATTCCTGTGTTAAACGCAACTTCGTTTTGGCATGTAGATATTCGTTGTTTTTGAGACGAAACAATTCCTCACGGTACTTGAACAACATGTAGGGTATCGGCGCTGAATTGTTGCTATACTCTGAATCAGCTTCAGAATACGCATCAGAATCCGAATCAGAAGAGCTGTTTGAGTCTTCATCCATTGATGAAGATTCGTCCCAACCATCAGAGCTGTTTTTGTCTACCTCCATTAATGAACATTCGTCACAATCAGTTTCAGAAGATATATCTAAATCTTCCAATAATAATCCAAATAATCTAACTTTGACTGCAGTTCATGTGTGTAGCAAACTTGCTGTTGAATGTTACTCCGCTCATCCATGTCATATTTCGAAATGCGATGCTTTGAATATGAGAGCAATTCCTGTGTTAAACGCAACTTCGTTTTGGCATGTAGATATTCGTTGTTTTTGAGACGACACAATTCCTCACGGTACTTGAACAACATGTAGGGTATCGGCGCTGAATTGTTGCTATACTCTGAATCAGCTTCAGAATACGCATCAGAATCCGAATCAGAAGAGCTGTTTGAGTCTTCATCCATTGATGAAGATTCGTCCCAACCATCAGAGCTGTTTTTGTCTACCTCCATTAATGAACATTCGTCACAATCAGTTTCAGAAGATATATCTAAATCTTCCAATAATAAGCTGATTGGGCCTCCTTTCATTGATTCGTCCGAATCAGATTGATTGTTTAAAACGTTGTCTTCAGAACATTCCATTGCTGCATTTTCCAAGTCGGAGTGTTGGCTCATTTGATTTTCAAAAAATTCTGACATTGTTGAATATAATGATAGATGAACGTTTTCACTTAGAATATTCTTAAGTTGACTGACGACTGACAAATCTAACTGAAGCTAATTTTTTAAACTATCCTCCTTATATACTATCCAGGTATATGTAGTTACGTTATATAATTGGGTTGGCGTTCTAGGTACCTGTAATATTAAGCGAGAGGTACAAGCAAATTTATGCGAATTTTACGAAAATAAAGGGTATAGCAAAAATATTTTATGGTTGCGTTCGTTTACAAATTTCCCAAATCTTTTTGGCATACCTGGATTAAGAACAGCTGCAAATTAATAAGGAAAATAAAGAAGTTTTAAATTCTCGGAATCTGTTGACAACATATATGCCGAAAAAAGTGTTTTAAAACCAAATGCTGAAAATTTATGTCTTTTTGACTTGCATATATATATATATATATGTTTGTGAAATATCTAGAAAGTATATGGAAGGTTTTTTCAAGACTCATCTGCAACAAACTATTTACTAGCAAGCCTATTATTTTAGTGAAATCTGAAAAAAGATTAGTATCCAGCTGGAGTTTGTAAAATTTTTGCACGGGCGTCCTTCAAGTCGCCCAGTGAGAAATCTATTGAAGATATCAAGTCTGCGAAGAATCGTTATTAAACAATTTTCTATGTGAGGATATACATATTCTGATAATGGAAACTATAATTTCAATGGCAACCAGCTCTTTTATCAATAATTTTCACATGGAAGATCACAGAACTACAATTTTGGTGAAAATGGCAGTTACTCTCTCTTGTTAATAAAATGTGTAAATATTTGGAACATTATTATTAAATCCTAAATGCCTTCATCTTCATATATTGTTCAATAGTAATAAATAATATTGTTGCCAAAGACAAAGACGCATCACAGCTGAACAGCTTTGATATTTGTCGATTTAGTAAATATAAGAAAATGACATTCGATTGATTTTGCCTATAATCGTTAGGCTATCTACAAAAGCATTGTTGACAAAAAAAAATTATTTAACAAATTAATATTTGACACAAACAAATTATATTTAATCTTTCTTTACTTCTTACCGTAAATGTTATTATTTTCATATTATAATTGTGTACCTATTCGAATTGGTTTGAATTGTAAAATACTAAATGCATAATTACCAGTTATTAGTACATATTTACAAACGATTGTATTTACTCGCTCTTGCTTTATATTTTTTTTTGCATTACTAATTACATTCGAGTGTAATTACTTGCTCTCAATTTGTAATGTAAAATTGTTAATTAGTAATTCACTCTTTGTTTAACGGTATCTCTTTAAAGAGATTTTAATATTTTGGACATTTAAATACCTATATACATTATACATTAAATCAATTCCAATTTATGTACACATAACATTTTTAAACCTAGCGGTTCACTTCCTAAAAAACCTTTAAAAAAAGAAGATCAAATTCTAGTGTAAAATTACTTATCAAATATTCATTTATTTAAATAATTGTAAATATGTACTAATAACTGGTAATTATGCATTTAGTATTTTACACTTCAAACCAATTCGAATAGGTACACAATTATAATATGAAAATAATAACACTTACGGTAAGAAGTAAAGAAAGATTAAATATAATTTGTTTGTGTCAAATATTAATTTGTTAAATAATTTTTTTTTGGCAACATTCTCCCCCCTTTAGAACGAATGTTTTTAAATATGATGGTATGCAAGGACGCCTTATAGTTGGGAGTGTTTTAGTCGAGTAATAAACTCCGCTATGCTCCGACTCACAGCGTATTACAGAAGGCTCCATTCATATTTGCGTTACTGAGTTTTATCTGGGGAGTTGTCATCTGGGAAGTTGTCGTCTTTATATTCTGGAGAGTTAACTGGAAGAAGAGAAATTTTTGAAATTGGCCTTTTTAGAGTTTTGTTTTTTGTAAGAACAGATACCACCCTTATCAACCCATCTAATCCTGGATGAACATCTTTGATGCGTCCAGGTAACCATTGTCCTGGTCCGCATCTTTCGTCGGCTATGAGCACCAGGTCTCCAATTTTAGGACAAACATCGCCTTTCAACCATTTTGGACGGGATTGCAGTCGGTTGAGGTATTCACTGTGCCACCTTTTCCAAAAATGTTGTTTTAGCAATTCTACAGACTTCCAACGGGTCAGACGGTTAATGTTTTGATCCAAAATTGATTCCTCTGGAACACATTGGGTTGGTTCTCCTACGAGAAAGTGCGCAGGCGTTAGAGCATCAAAGTCCGATGGGTCTGATGATAAAGCGCATAAAGGCCGGGAGTTCAAGCAACTCTCAATCTGGCAGAGAAGAGTAGTAAATTCTTCAAAAGTCAAAAGTCTGTCCTTTGTCAATCGTTTTAAATGGTATTTAACCGATTTCACACCAGCCTCCCAAAGGCCGCCAAAATGTGGTGAGGCCGGTGGAATAAAATGCCAATTTGTTGAATTTAAACTAAGTGCCTGACGCAAATCTTCAGGTAAGGATTTTTGGTTTCTGTAATAAAGAATCTGGAGTTCTTTTGAAGCTCCTACAAAATTCGTTCCGCAATCAGGATACATGTCAGTACATGCACCTCTGCGGGACACAAATCTTTTAAATGCCGCAAGGAAAGAATTTGTGGTAAGGTCAGAAACGGCTTCCAGATGGATAGCTTTTGTGACCATACATACAAATAGACAAATATAACCTTTAGTAACGACAGATGATCTTAAATTTGAATTTCTGATAACAATAGGACCCGCATAGTCTACGCCACTGTGCTTAAAGGGTCGCGTAACGTTTAAATTTGTTTGATGTTTTAGCGGAATATCTAAAACATGTTATACATTTGTGGATGATTGATTTGGCTAATTGGTTGCCAGATACAATCCAAAATTTTCGATTCACAACAGACATGGTAAGTGTGATACCTCCGTGTAGAGTTCTTTCGTGTGAATCTAGTATAATAAGTTTTGATAGAGGATTTGATTTAGAAAGAATTATGGGATGTTTTACATTGTAACTAAAACCTGAGTTTTGTAAACCACCACCAACTCGAAGTATACCATTTTCATCAAGGAATGGCATTAGTTTAAGTAAACGGCTTAATTTCATTTGGAAAATCAACTAACTGAGTGAGGTTTATCAAATGTTGGAGAGTTTCATTTATTTCTGATGTTTTTAAGAAATCTGTTCGTTTTTGTGCTGGATTTTTGCAATTGTGAACGAAACGACGACACAATGTGCATATCCTTAGTAAAATTCTAAGTTTGGAAAACTTTGAAAAGATTTCAGGATAGATTTTGGTATTACAAGTATTTGCTGTAATTTTAACTATTCTTTATTCCTCAGTGGTGTTAAGGTTTGGAAGATTCTTTGGCCAACAAGTTGAGGGTTCATAGAGAAATTGTGGACCGAACCACCAGGTTTCATTTTGAATTAAATCATTAGCAAATGCACCCCTAGAAGCACAATCTGCAGGATTAAGTTCAGAGGGAACGTAATTCCACTGAAGTGGATTGCTAAATCTTTGAATTTCTGCAACTCTGTTTGCAACGTATACTGTCCAGGATGATGGTGGTTTCTGAATCCAGCTCAAAACAGTTGAACTATCTGACCAGTAATAAACGTTATCAATTTTAACATCGGACAATGATTCTTTTACGCTTTGAGCGAGTTGCACCAGAAGTTTAGCACCGCAGAGTTTTAGTCTGGGTATAGAAACTGTTTTTACTGGCGATATTTTTGATTTAGACTGAAGAATATTTACATATATGCCATCAGAATTAATCACTCTTGAATATATTACGGCAGCATAAGCTGTAGTAGATGCATCGCAAAAACAATGCAATTCCATTCGCGATTCATTTGACCATTGAATCCATCGAGGAATTTTTAAGTTTGTAAGTTGAGCTAGATACGATTTATGTTTGAGCCATTGTTTTTCAATTTGGGATGGGACTGGTTCATCCCAGTCTAAGCCATTTTCCCATAATTGCTTGAAAATAGCTTTTGAAACTACAGTAGATGGTGTTAACCATCCTTAAGGATCGTATAATCTCGCTGTTTCCGATAGAATTGAGCGTTTTGTGACAGACACTGTATCTTCAATATTAGCACAGAACGAAAACGTATCATTATTTGTATTCCATTGAATACCAAGAGTTTTGACTATGTTATCATTATCAAATTTTAAAGTAACAGATGGTTCTCTAAACTGTTCAGGAATTTGTTGCAAAAGCTCTTTGGAGTTAGTAATCCATTTGCGAAGATTACAACCACCATTTCTGAGTAGCAAGCATAATTCCCTTTGCAAAGAAAGTGCATTTTCGAAGTTGTCTGCTCCTGAAATTATGTCATCAACATAAGAGTCAGATATTAGCACCTTAGAAGATCTTGTAAAGTCTGGTTGAAAGTCATGTGCAAGTTGGTGCAGTACACGAATTGAAGAAGAGAAGATAAACATTCTTGTGCAGAGTCGAGTAAAGTTTTGATTGACTCAAATCCACCATCGGATTTGGGTATATTGAAAAGTTTTAGAATTAAATTCCCAACAAGAATTCGATTATTGTGATATCTTGATTCTAGAATTTTCCACGCGGAATCATAATTTGCCTCAGTGGCAGAAATAGTTTTGATTAAATTAGCAGCTTCTCCAGAAAGCGTGCCCTTTAAATAATAAAATGTTTGAACCTTGTTTATTGAATCGTTGTGGTTAACGAGGGAGAGGTATATATCCCGAAATGGTATACATGAACATTGCTGTAAGAGTATCGACCAATTTGATATTTGTTGGGCAATAGGTGTTTAAAAAGTTTAATATTATTGTTCTGTGATTTGTCATAAATTGGGTTAAAATGTTTTCATATAATCTATAAATCCTTGTTGAACAATATTAATGGCCGCAAATCTCTGCAGCACATCTGTACATGCAAAACTGCATTAGCAAAGTTTTTACTTTTTTCTTAATTTTCAAGAATTCATGTATTTGAACCGAAGTTGCAATATTTAATCACTATGGTAAATATCATTGCGATCGTATAAGTCAAAAAATACACTTGCTTTCCGTTTTTGGATGGAACTCATACTAATAACAAATTCATTGCCCCATGAGATGCATAGGTGTCTCCTCAAAACGAACTTTACATACGAGTTTTACATAATGTTTTTTTAAAGCAGTTTTCTTTGAAATAACCATTTGGTAAAAATGCTTCCAAGCGCAAGATCTTGCAAAAGATTTCTTATTAAGGACAATTTTGGCTTTTTCCTTTATTTGGCTTTTCGTTCTTAATATTTTTTCGTATTCCCGAATGTCACTATCAAAATCATTTATCTCTGCCAGATCGGTGTCGGAGTCAGGTTCTGGGTTAAATCATTCCTATTACCTGAATATTGGTAGAAATCTGTAAGTTTTTGATTTTCCATGTCTTTAACTTTTTTGTATGCTTCTATGAAAAATATATAGTACGTCTTTTTTTTATTTGAAAAAGTAAGAATATTAACACAACATTATCAAATATGTATTAAATATTAGGCAAAACCAATCGACAAAGTTATGTATTTGTTATATTTACTAAATTAAAAAATATCAAAGCTGTTCAGCTGTGATGCGTCTTTGTCTTTGCCAACAATATTATTTAATACTATTGAACAAAATATGAAGGCATTTAGAATTTAATAATAATGTTCCACTGCCATTTTCACCAACATTGATATATTATTTAATTGTACAGTTTACTAACTGTCAGTTTGGCAAGCGGTCATCTTCGGTTTATCTTTTAGTTAAAAACTTAATTTTCATAATCTTTTGGTTATATTATAACCTAAAAACTATTAGTTTATTTTGGGAACACTTTCCATTTATTTTGAGAAATTAAATGTCATAATAATTTTAACAATATTAAATGGGAATTTTTCCTCTTGCGAGTATTAATTGTAAAAATTTTTCTTAAAAATATTTTTTATTATTCGAAGTTTACTTCAAGTTAAATACAATTAAATATATATTTTTTTAAATCTTTGATATTTATTTTATTTCGGCTCGAGTTCATTAAAATTAATTTTCATTAAATTATTTTTACTGAAGATAGGAATTGTTACATGAAAATTATTATTAAAATTTATTGATAATTTTTCTTGGCTTGGGATTCGAACCTGGGTTGTTGGTTGCATTTACATATGTTTCGAGAAACACCACTTTCTCTCATCAGAATTCTTTACGTTCTCACCCTCTGCACCACTGCGGCGCCCGCTAGCCAACAGTCAAACATCAATTCTTTAACCAGTATTACTGGTGGTTCGAAATTTTCTGTAATTATCATTTTCCAATTTATTTACATGTTGCCTCCTTTTCTTCAGTTTTTTCGTATTCATGTCAAGACTTCGTCTCGAAAACCTGCATACATTTTTATTATGTTTGTTGTCCACCTTCGTCGACATTTTTATGTGTACCACCTAAATTCAGGCTAAGTAAAATCTCAAAACGTTATTTGCATCGATCCATAATTCTATAATTTCTTTTTTTTCAAGCAATTAGGTCACTTTTAGTATTTATATAAAATGTTTTAAACAATTTTAAAAATTTTAATTTTTATACTTAAATTATTATTTTATTATAATTCAAAAATTAAAATTTTTATATAAATACTAAAAGTGACCGAATTGCTTGAAAAAAAAAGAAATCATAGAATATTGAAAAAAGGTCGAAAAGAACTAAATAATCGATCCATAATTTTGACGTAGCCCCATACAAAGAACACTTCCGAAAATAACTTAAATGCGCATAAATCTTTTATAAAAATCACTATCAAGTTAGTATTCCACATAAATGATCGGTCCATATTTGACCGTATCCCCCATATAAAGTCGACTTCCGGAAATCACTTAAATGCGCATAAATCTCTTCTAAGCATCAACAGGAGGTTTAAATTTGGCACAAATAGTCCAAGCTCCACTTCCGAGAATAACTACAGAGTATAAAACGGTGACATTTTTGACGTTTCAAAAGGGTTCCTAGGGCTTTGTGGTACTAAATCGATTGTCTGTTAAAGTAAATCGCTTTATGTTACATGCTGCAAAAATATAAACCAAGTGCAATTTTGAAAGAAAGAGACAAATATAAATTCTTGATTATAACTGGAATATGCATGAAATTCGTATACGAGTATATATCGTTATTGAGATGAAATTTAACTAAAATAAATAGAAATTTGATTTGGTGGTGGATATGTACTTAAATAACTATATAAAAATGGAATTAATTTAATTAAACTTTTCTTTTAATAATATGTGGTGTTAACTTGTAGTATATGATCTATTGTCAAGAAGAAAATTAAAGTTGGCCATTTGAAACAAGTATGCAGGTTAACTACTAGCTGAAAGTGAGACATTGAATTCCTAAATTCCTTTATTTCTCAATTCCTTGATCTGGCAGTACTTCAAAGAATATAAACATTTGTACCATGGTATTTTCTATTGATGCAATATATTTTAGTTTTCTTTTAATAAATTTTGTAGCACTACTTTTGCTAAAGAGTATACATTGAAATGTTAGCACAGAATGAGACAGATGGTGTTTTAATTTTAAAATCTATGGAAACGATGTCCTCGGCAGCTTTGGTTTTGTAAGTAAAGTTTAGATATTTATATCATGAAATGTATGAATGATGTGAACGTAACTTAACTTCTGTCAAATTGACAACTTTTAGCTATATATCTCTATCTTGGCCAATCATTTTTTGGAGGGAAAGTTATCATATATAATTATTTAAAGAAGACCTTATAGAGGCTATACTTATGTACTGCCTCGTAAATTCTAACAATTACCCTACTAATGTTGCAGAATTTATTGCAATCAAATTATTATATAATTTATAGTTCCATAATTATTTAAACCCCTTTTTGCATTTTGTTAAGGTGTTTTGAAATTAAGCTAGATTTACACGATTGAAGGTACTTTGAAGTCTTATCAAAATTTTGAAAAAATTTTTTGATGTTCTATTTACACGTTTCAAAAATTTGATCAAAATATTCTTTCAATATATTTCAAAATCTTTTGATAAAAATTCGATCAAAATTTTTTAAGCTATTTTACACTATTGGTAAACTTTTTATATTGAAAATATTAACTTTGATCAGCTGTTTTGCTTCTTTTGTGAAATAATTTATTGTTATAAAAAAAAATAATTAATAACGACGACACAATCATCATAGCATCAACATTTTTACTATTGAAGGAAGAAGTAGCTGATAATAATGCAAAAAAAAAGAAGAAAACAAAAGGAACATAGGGTTCGACCTTTTCTTTTGGAAGGTATGTCTCTTTTAGGAATTTCACCATACGATTCTGATTATTTGCTCAATCTCGTCACCCCATCAATAGAAAAGGCTGATACTAATATGCGGGAATCTTTATGCCCCGGAAAACGCCTGGCAATTACTTTGAGATTTTTAGTGACTGGGGACAGTTACCCAAGTTATGCAATATTGTGCCTGAAGTCTGCGCTGCATTATATAAAGTATTAAAAGATGAATTTTTAAAGGTAAAACCTAATTTATTAAATAAAAAAACATATCAAAAATAATATCTATTGGTACAGATGTGGAATTTTCCCAATTCAATCGGGGCATGAGATGGAAAACACATCAATATTATAGCACCAGCACATGTATATGTATTGATATGGTTTTGAATCAAAAGAATGAACATGCTGTCAAATTATTTATTGTTATCAATATTGCCAGATGCGATTTTGATGCTCATTTACACGGCATCAATAAAATCTTCAAAAGTTTTGTTCAATAAATTTCGATCAATAAATTTTGAAGAAATTTTGCTGTTTACCCGAGTTTAAAGCATTTTGAAGAGAAATTTTGAAGAAAATTTCAATCGTGTAAATCTAGCTTTATCTTATACTGGCTTCAATTTGTTCCGTTTGTTTTATTCAAGTTTAATATTTTTCAGTTTTATTTTATGTATTTCGTTTATTTGTTGCAGTTTCGGTAAAGAATATGGTCTTGATTGGCATTTGAAAAACAATATTGAATTGAATTTTTAAATTGAAAACAAACGAATTTTCAAATTAAACCCATTTGATTTTAGAAATTTCCAATTTTGTCTATGCGTTCTAAAATCCATAAACAGTGAGTAAATGCAGTTTTGTATTGCAACAGAGATAAGTGCTTTAGCAATGAGACAAACGATTTTACAATATAAGAAATCATTATATTAGAGTTACATTTAAAAGTCACAAATTAATTTTATGCGCCATGGATTTACAAAAGTCAACCCATTAATTTACAATATGTTATATTTTCCCATACTAATTATACTTTGTATTGTGTTACAAGTCTCAAACAGTTTGTTGATTTATAAAAAATTTGAGATATCAACCTAATTCTTTATCGCTTTAATATCTTCAAGTATTTTTAATGAAACAGTTAACTAATAACGTTAATTTGTTACAATTAATTAAATACAACTTTTAAAAAGGTGGTTTGAATTTTAATTTTCGATTCATCAATATTAAACTTAAAATCTTTTAAACGACTCCCTTTTTGATGAAATCGAATGTTATGATCTAAAGCTAAGTATAGACGATATGTTGAATCAGCATATTTATGCTGAAAAATTTGTGACAAGTGCTTACATATCGTGTAAACGCAAAATTTTTTCAGCATACGTATGTTTAACAACATTTGCTAACAGTTTGTTAACAATATCAACAAACGTATGTTGGTAATTTTAGCATATCGTGTAAACAGCATATTATTAGTGTTTGACAAATTTCCTGCGTATGTTGACAGATATGTTATTTGTTGAAAAGCGTATGCAAGCTTTTAAGCATATGGCAAATTCATATGCGATCAGAGTTGTATTTTCTAATAAAGCTGATAAAAAAAACAACAATGTCGGCTCATTGATTTAAATCACAAATTATAATCTAAACTTTAGATTCTAAATGACAGACGTTTAACATTTTTTAATTGTTTGTATAGTTTATACAATTTATTATATTCACATATAACAACAAAATAAACACAAATATTAATTTATATGGCAGAAAACTGCGTTTGTTTACATTAGCAAAAACATATGTTTTTGCATCTTTTTTGTGTAATAGTGTGGCACCTATGACATACTTTGTTGCGATTTTTTTTTTGAGTGTGATAAAAATCGGTAAAATTTTCCAGTGAATGAATCGTACGATTGTATAGGATAGTGTATCACGACCTTTAAGCCCAGCCGCCGATAGTTTTTTTATGTAAATAATGGCCGGCGGCATTGTTCAAATTAATCGACACAGGTCTCTGGAAATAAACTATAATCCCCTTATTCAAAAACGATTATTAAATTTAACAAACGTTTATTAAGACATATTTGCACATAAAAATTTGTTTAATAAACGTTTGTTAAATTTAATAATTGTTTATGAATAAGGGGGTAAATTATTATAAATGTTTTACATGTTTTCGTGCATTATTTGCATATTTAGTATAGAATTTACCTCGATTTTGTATACAAATATTTTATTATTTATATTATTGCTGTTTTTTACAATAAAATATGCTCTATTTCTTTATACCAATTCCTTGTATAATTTTATACAATAACCTTCTTCCTCTCGTCGTTCTACCCATTTCTTTTCCCAAACTCTGCGTCTTATTGCTTTTAATTCCACTTCATCGTCATCCAAAATCAGCACTGTACAAGCAATATCTAGACCAATTTCCTCCCACGTCATCATTTATGTTTTTTTTATTGATATTTTTATTATTAAATTTTATTTCAAAAAAAAAATACACATAAATTACAGAAGTTGAATAATAATTAAAAATGTTGTCAAACTGACTAATTTCACAAACAAATGTTTATACGACTCAGCATATGTAGCACCACATAAAATTCAACATATCGTATAAACACAATAATCGTATGCTAACTCTTATGTTGACATTTCATTTGCTGACATATGCTGACATCAAAAAATTTGCTACTTTCAACATATCGTGTAAGCGTCTAACATATGACATAGGAATTTGCTGCTAATTTTAATCATATGCCTGTCAGCATATATATGCTGATTCAACATATCGTCTAAACTTACCTTAATATCAATTTGCTCTTGGAAATAACTAACTACAATTTCATATGATTAATTTCTAATACACAGTCTTTTGTTGTCATTTTACTAAATTTAAAAATTATTTTATTTATAAACATACATGCGTTTTTCTAATAATATACATAGGTAATAATACAAATTAATTTATAATCTTAAATATTTAGCTACAATTAAACCGCGATTAGTTCCAGATCATCTAATTTTCGGCATTTTTCCAACGCCTCCAAATAATCCAACTTTGACTGCAGTTCATGTGTGTAGCAAACTTGCTGTTGAATGTTACTCCGCTCATCCATGTCATATTTCGAAATGCGATGCTTTGAATATGAGAGCAATTCCTGTGTTAAACGCAACTTCGTTTTGGCATGTAGATATTCGTTGTTTTTGAGACGACACAATTCCTCACGGTACTTGAACAACATGTAGGGTATCGGCGCTGAATTGTTGCTATACTCTGAATCAGCTTCAGAATACGCATCAGAATCCGAATCAGAAGAGCTGTTTGAGTCTTCATCCATTGATGAAGATTCGTCCCAACCATCAGAGCTGTTTTTGTCTACCTCCATTAATGAACATTCGTCACAATCAGTTTCAGAAGATATATCTAAATCTTCCAATAATAAGCTGATTGGGCCTCCTTTCATTGATTCGTCCGAATCAGATTGAATTCAGAATTTTGTAGAAAATTTCAATCGTGTAAATCTAGCTTTATCTTATACTGGCTTCAATTTGTTCCGTTTGTTTTATTCAAGTTTAATATTTTTCAGTTTTATTTTATGTATTTCGTTTATTTGTTGCAGTTTCGGTAAAGAATATGGTCTTGATTGGCATTTGAAAAACAATATTGAATTGAATTTTTAAATTGAAAACAAACGAATTTTCAAATTAAACCCATTTGATTTTAGAAATTTCCAATTTTGTCTATGCGTTCTAAAATCCATAAACAGTGAGTAAATGCAGTTTTGTATTGCAACAGAGATAAGTGCTTTAGCAATGAGACAAACGATTTTACAATATAAGAAATCATTATATTAGAGTTACATTTAAAAGTCACAAATTAATTTTATGCGCCATGGATTTACAAAAGTCAACCCATTAATTTACAATATGTTATATTTTCCCATACTAATTATACTTTGTATTGTGTTACAAGTCTCAAACAGTTTGTTGATTTATAAAAAATTTGAGATATCAACCTAATTCTTTATCGCTTTAATATCTTCAAGTATTTTTAATGAAACAGTTAACTAATAACGTTAATTTGTTACAATTAATTTTTTTTTTTTTTTTTTTTTTTTTTTAACTTCCCTTTATTATTACACCTGTCAACAAGATGACAATAAGTAATTTAATTTACAGAGGTGGGATGATAATTATCTTAAATCAGTACCTAAGATAACTTAAATCGAATTATTGAATGATAAGTAATATATAAATTTTTTTAGTATCGCTCAGCTAGATCTGAAGGTGTATACCGTTTAAGTCTTCTAGGTGCCAGGATTTCGTTTGCCGGCAACTGTCTGAGTTCCATGTTGGAATGTTGTGTTAAACGAGTTGTATGTTTAATGCTGCTGATACGGATAATTTCTTTTATTGTTTTGACGTTTAGATCTCGATGTATGTCCTCATCTCTAATATACCATTCTGCGTTGACAATAGTTCGCAATATTTTAGATTGAACTCGTTGAATAATTTTTAAGTTTGTTGTGCTAGCTGTACCCCATATTTCTACCCCGTACTTCCAAATTGGCGCTATAATTGTGTTGTATATAAGTAGTTTGCTTTGAGTTGTTAGTTTAGATTCTCTCCCTAACAGCCAAAATAATTGTCTAAACCTGTTGTTTATTTCTTTTTTCTTTTGAGTGATGTGATCTTTCCAGTTAAGTTTTGAGTCAATTATAATGCCAAGATACTTCGCCTTTGTATCCATAAGAATTGGTAGAGTATTTATTTGAATAGGTTGAAAGTTTGTTATCTTTCTATTAGTGTAGATTACTTGAATTGTTTTATCACTGTTTACTTGAATTCCCCAACTACGGAACCAATTCATTGTATTATTGAGCAGTTGTTGTAAGTTTTGCATAGCCCATTTGATGTTTGCGTGTGATGATAGTAGAACAGTGTCGTCAGCAAATGTTGCTATCATATTGTTATTTGTTGTAGGAGTTGGAATATCTGATGTAAACAGGAGGTAAAGCATTGGTCCGAGGACACTACCTTGAGGTACTCCAGCTTTTATAGAAAGTATTTTTGAATACTCGTCTTTATATTTAACATAGAATCTTCGATTTTGTAGGTAGTTTTGTAGTATTAAGAAGAATTCTTTTGGCAATTGATTTTTTAGTTTATGAAGAAGACCTTTGTGCCATACGCTATCAAACGCCTTTGCAACGTCGAGGTATGTTGCAACGCAAAAGTTTTTTTTGTCAATATCAGACGATATTTTATTTGTTACTCTATGAATTTGTTGTATAGTAGAGAACTTTCGCCTAAATCCAAATTGGTGTTTGGGGATGAGTTGTCTTTCTAGAAGAATTGGTTCAATACGTTCATAGAAGAGTTTTTCGAAGATCTTTGACAGCAGTGGCAGAAGGCTAATTGGCCTGTAAGATGTTGTTTTTGAGGCATCTTTGTTTGGTTTAGGAATAGCGATTATCTCAGCGACTTTCCATACTTTTGGGAAATATTTAATATCTATAACTGAGTTAAATAAATTTCTTAAATAGACTAGGGCCTTATTCGGCAATTCTTTTAGTAGTTTTCCGGTGATCTGATCATAACCAGGAGATTTATTATCTTTTGTTGTTTTTATAATTTTTTTAATTTCATTAATTGAAATTCTTTTGATATGAGAGTTGGAAGAGCTGTTTGGAAAACTTTGAAGAGTTATATCCTTTTCGTCCATTGGATTTGTAAAGGTTTTAGAAAAATGATCTGCAAGAACATTAGCTTTTTCTTCATTTGTGCGGGCCCATGTGAGATCAGGTTTTTGGATCGGCGGCTGATGTAAAATTCCATTATTTATTTTTTTGGTTGCTTTCCAGAGCGAGTAATTTGTTGTAGCTGATGAGCCAAGGTTAGTAAGATATCTTTGTAGTTTATCTTCTTTGTCCTTCTTTAGCAAGTTTTTGAGATCTTTTGTGAGCCTATTAAGGTGGGTTTTGTCCTGAATTGACCTTGTAGTTTGCCATCTTTTTCTTAATCTTCGTTTGGCTTTTATTTTCTCTTGGATGTGAGGTGGGATACTGAATTTATCTACTGTGTGTGTTCTGGTTGGAGTAGAATCACTAACCGCGTTTATAAGCGTATCATTGAAAAAAGTTATAGAATTATCCAATTCTTCTTCGGTTTTTAGCGATATATTTGTCTCGAGTTTTGTCTCTAAGATTTCCCTGAAACAATCCCAGTCGGTTTTCTTGTTGTATATAAATTTATTTTGATTGGATAGAAGTACATCGGTTTGGTATATAAGTACCACTGGAGAGTGGTCAGAAGATAATTCAAAGCATGATTTTATATTTAGATAGTCATGTCTTATATTCTTGGTAATAAAAAAGTCTAAGAGATCTGGTTTTTTGTGAATGTTTGTAGGCCAGTAAGTAGGCTCTCCAGTACTTATAAATTTGCATTTGAATTCATTTATTGCCTCTAGTAAATTTTTTCCTTTCGATAGTGTTAATCGAGATCCCCAAACTGTATTTTTGGAGTTAAAATCACCACCCACTATAAACCGATTCCCAAGAGATTTAAGGAGTTCAAGATATTCAATTTTTGTGTTATTATATTTCGGCGGGCAGTAGACTGCAGATAATACAAATGGACCGTGTATATCTTCTATTAAAATGGAAGTAGCTTGAATATAATCTTTTCTAAAATTCTGTAATTCAGTACATTTAATGGATTTTCGTATTATTATTGCTGTACCCCCATGCGCTGTGTTGTCAGGATGATTTGTATAAAAGATTGAGTAGTTTGGTATGGCTATAAAGCTTTTTTGTGTGAAGTGGGTTTCAGAGACAAGTAGCACGTCTACTGAAGAGCGATTTAAAAATAATTTTAGTTCGAGTGTGTGTTGGATAAGCCCGTTCGCGTTCCATTGTACTATATTAAGTTTACTTAGTCTGTCCATCGAGCTTAGTTAGAAGTACTGTGATAATGTTCATCATGTTAGATACTTGAGAAATCAGTTGCTTCATCATATCTTTAAGGTCTTGCATATCATTACTTATTTGCGGTGTAGTGGAACTGAATAAAGAATTACTAATAATGGACATTTCCTCAGTATTAGGGTTTTGACTCTGTGCTGTTGCTTGAGCGTAAGTCACTGTTGGATTTATTCTACTGTTTGTTGTAGGTACGTTTCGAGAATTATCAGCTTGTTGTGTTTGGTGTTCTTGGACGGTTATTTTTTCTTTGTTTCTTAGTGGTGGAAATTGCTTAATTTTGAGGGATTTGTATACCATACATCCTTTATAATTTGCGGTATGGTTTTCACCGCATAACGCGCATTTAATATGTTCGCTTTTCTGTTTGATTGGGCAAAGCATAGTTTTGTGATCTCCAGCACATTTAACGCAAACGGGGATTTTGTTGCAAAAGTTTTTGGTGTGGCCATATTTTTGGCAGTTTGTACATTGAGGTAAAGTTCTTTTTGAACGTGGAGGTTCAAAACTAATTTTACAGTGTAAAAGGTGGGTTAAAGAATATATTTCCTTATTATTTTGACTTGATTTAAGTTCAATAGAAAACAGAGATAGTGGTTTTTTTGTACCAGTTTGTAGGATATTTTGGATATGTGTTACTTCGTGTCCTAGTTCACATAGTTCTTTTTTTATTTCCTCTTTGTCGGTTGAATAATGCATATTACGCAAGAAAACCTTGAAACCTTTTTGTTCTTTAGGTTTATAAGTGTAGTATTGGGTGTTTTTAGCTCTTAATAGGTTTACTATTTGGGTGTAGTGAATAGATTCTAAAGGTTGAATTTTTATTTCATTTTCTTTAAGAACACGTATTTCGTAATGACAATTTGGTAAGGAGTTTAAAGCATTATTGAGGTTATCTATGAATTGCACGTTTTGAACATATATTGGTGGGGGCTTTGTAGGTTTATTTTTTTCTGGTTGTTTGTGGGGAACACCATCATTTTGAATTTGGTCTTCTTTATTTTCATTATCATCAATAGATAATATTTCAAACCTATTTGGGGTTGAAGGTTGGCTTAACCAGTAAGATTTTAGTGTTTTTTGTGGCTGCTCTTTAGTTTTAACTTTTTTATTGCTGTTTGTGTTTTCAATAAGTTTTGTGGGTGAGTTACGAGGCCTCTTTGATATGTTACTGTTTTTTAATTTCTCTTTATTTAAGGGAGTATGAATTTCATGTAACTTACTTGTTGTCATTATTGGTAAGTATGAGAAGGCTGTTGATGTTACTGTTGTTGTTGCTAAAGCTAGAGTTGTTATTGCTGAGTACGATGTTGTGGTAGTTGTAGTTGTTGGTGCGAGAGTAGTAACCAAAGAGTAAGGAGTTGTGCTATTAGTTGTAAGTGTGGGGGTTGTTGAAATAAATTGGAATGTAGTTGCAGTTATTTGAGTATCAGTTGTTGGAGTAGTACATTGAGAGCTCCAAGAGAGGGGTTTCAATTGCGATTGCGCAGTGAGACTAGGATATTTTTGGTGATCATTCGGATTGTAATCTGATGCAGATGCATAAGTATTTTGAGCGGGAAGAGAGTTTGAGCTTATTGATGGTGCTTGACCATTCGCACTTATAACACATAAGCTATTTACTGTAGTAAGGTTCGACTGAGACAGATGTTTATCACTTTTTTTATTGTTAGGGGAGCGGCACCTCTCCGGCGGGGGAGAGCGCTCAATGGGCATTTTTATATTTTCTATGCTTATTTATATTTTAAACTTTTGATTATTATTTAGTATGTAGCATCATTAACAGCGGATAATGATAGCTGATTTATTTTAATTTTGTTTATTTTTTTTTAGCGTCTTTTCGCAATATTTTTATATGCTTTTTATATACTTTTTGTATTTAAAAAATGATTTTATACGGAGCGAGGAAAAAACACGTCCGCACTGCACGAAATTTCTCAATATTTGACAATTAATTAAATACAACTTTTAAAAAGGTGGTTTGAATTTTAATTTTCGATTCATCAATATTAAACTTAAAATCTTTTAAACGACTCCCTTTTTGATGAAATCGAATGTTATGATCTAAAGCTAAGTATAGACGATATGTTGAATCAGCATATTTATGCTGAAAAATTTGTGACAAGTGCTTACAAATCGTGTAAACGCAAAATTTTTTCAGCATACGTATGTTTAACAACATTTGCTAACAGTTTGTTAACAATATCAACAAACGTATGTTGGTAATTTTAGCATATCGTGTAAACAGCATATTATTAGTGTTTGACAAATTTCCTGCGTATGTTGACAGATATGTTATTTGTTGAAAAGCGTATGCAAGCTTTTAAGCATATGGCAAATTCATATGCGATCAGAGTTGTATTTTCTAATAAAGCTGATAAAAAAAACAACAATGTCGGCTCATTGATTTAAATCACAAATTATAATCTAAACTTTAGATTCTAAATGACAGACGTTTAACATTTTTTAATTGTTTGTATAGTTTATACAATTTATTATATTCACATATAACAACAAAATAAACACAAATATTAATTTAAATGGCAGAAAACTGCGTTTGTTTACATTAGCAAAAACATATGTTTTTGCATCTTTTTTGTGTAATAGTGTGGCACCTATGACATACTTTGTTGCGATTTTTTTTTTGAGTGTGATAAAAATCGGTAAAATTTTCCAGTGAATGAATCGTACGATTGTATAGGATAGTGTATCACGACCTTTAAGCCCAGCCGCCGATAGTTTTTTTATGTAAATAATGGCCGGCGGCATTGTTCAAATTAATCGACACAGGTCTCTGAAAATAAACTATAATCCCCTTATTCAAAAACGATTATTAAATTTAACAAACGTTTATTAAGACATATTTGCACATAAAAATTTGTTTAATAAACGTTTGTTAAATTTAATAATTGTTTATGAATAAGGGGGTAAATTATTATAAATGTTTTACATGTTTTCGTGCATTATTTGCATATTTAGTATAGAATTTACCTCGATTTTGTATACAAATATTTTATTATTTATATTATTGCTGTTTTTTACAATAAAATATGCTCTATTTCTTTATACCAATTCCTTGTATAATTTTACACAATAACCTTCTTCCTCTCGTCGTTCTACCCATTTCTTTTCCCAAACTCTGCGTCTTATTGCTTTTAATTCCACTTCATCGTCATCCAAAATCAGCACTGTAGAAGCAATATCTAGACCAATTTCCTCCCACGTCATCATTTATGTTTTTTTTATTGATATTTTTATTATTAAATTTTATTTCAAAAAAAAATACACATAAATTACAGAAGTTGAATAATAATTAAAAAATGTTGTCAAACTGACTAATTTCACAAACAAATGTTTATACGACTCAGCATATGTAGCACCACATAAAATTCAACATATCGTATAAACACAATAATCGTATGCTAACTCTTATGTTGACATTTCATTTGCTGACATATGCTGACATCAAAAAATTTGCTACTTTCAACATATCGTGTAAACGTCTAACATATGACATAGGAATTTGCTGCTAATTTTAATCATATGCCTGTCAGCATATATATGCTGATTCAACATATCGTCTAAACTTACCTTAATATCAATTTGCTCTTGGAAATAACTAACTACAATTTCATATGATTAATTTCTAATACACAGTCTTTTGTTGTCATTTTACTAAATTTAAAAATTATTTTATTTATAAACATACATGCGTTTTTCTAATAATATACATAGGTAATAATACAAATTAATTTATAATCTTAAATATTTAGCTACAATTAAACCGCGATTAGTTCCAGATCATCTAATTTTCGGCATTTTTCCAACGCCTCCAAATAATCCAACTTTGACTGCAGTTCATGTGTGTAGCAAACTTGCTGTTGAATGTTACTCCGCTCATCCATGTCATATTTCGAAATGCGATGCTTTGAATATGAGAGCAATTCCTGTGTTAAACGCAACTTCGTTTTGGCATGTAGATATTCGTTGTTTTTGAGACGACACAATTCCTCACGGTACTTGAACAACATGTAGGGTATCGGCGCTGAATTGTTGCTATACTCTGAATCAGCTTCAGAATACGCATCAGAATCCGAATCAGAAGAGCTGTTTGAGTCTTCATCCATTGATGAAGATTCGTCCCAACCATCAGAGCTGTTTTTGTCTACCTCCATTAATGAACATTCGTCACAATCAGTTTCAGAAGATATATCTAAATCTTCCAATAATAAGCTGATTGGGCCTCCTTTCATTGATTCGTCCGAATCAGATTGATTGTTTAAAACGTTGTCTTCAGAACATTCCATTGCTGCATTTTCCAAGTCGGAGTGTTGGCTCATTTGATTTTCAAAAAATTCTGACATTGTTGAATATAATGATAGATGAACGTTTTCACTTAGAATATTCTTAAGTTGACTGACGACTGACAAATCTAACTGAAGCTAATTTTTTAAACTATCCTCCTTATATACTATCCAGGTATATGTAGTTACGTTATATAATTGGGTTGGCGTTCTAGGTACCTGTAATATTAAGCGAGAGGTACAAGCAAATTTATGCGAATTTTACGAAAATAAAGGGTATAGCAAAAATATTTTATGGTTGCGTTCGTTTACAAATTTCCCAAATCTTTTTGGCATACCTGGATTAAGAACAGCTGCAAATTAATAAGGAAAATAAAGAAGTTTTAAATTCTCGGAATCTGTTGACAACATATATGCCGAAAAAAGTGTTTTAAAACCAAATGCTGAAAATTTATGTCTTTTTGACTTGCATATATATATATATATATGTTTGTGAAATATCTAGAAAGTATATGGAAGGTTTTTTCAAGACTCATCTGCAACAAACTATTTACTAGCAAGCCTATTATTTTAGGGAAATCTGAAAAAAGATTAGTATCCAGCTGGAGTTTGTAAAATTTTTGCACGGGCGTCCTTCAAGTCGCCCAGTGAGAAATCTATTGAAGATATCAAGTCTGCGAAGAATCGTTATTAAACAATTTTCTATGTGAGGATATACATATTCTGATAATGGAAACTATAATTTCAATGGCAACCAGCTCTTTTATCAATAATTTTCACATGGAAGATCACAGAACTACAATTTTGGTGAAAATGGCAGTTACTCTCTCTTGTTAATAAAATGTGTAAATGTTTGGAACATTATTATTAATATTGATATTGATGAGTCGATTGGCAACTTTACCGAGGACCTTCGACGAGCTGTGCATCACGCTTCCACTTATCACGTTGAATGTAGAAATAGGACAAACAGAACTTATTTCTCTGAACTCGAACATCTCCTATCAGAAAAAAGAAGAATGAGAAGAGAGTGGCAAATTCACAGGTCTCCTGAACTGAAAGCTAGGCTACGGGAATGCAGAGATATACTAAGACATTTCTTAGAAACCCAAAGAACGGCCTCACTTAGATCTTACTTGGAAGGTCTTAATAGTACCCCACAATCTGACTACTCGTTATGGAGGGCGGCAAGAGGTTTAAAAAGACCAGTGAGAGGAAAACCTCCTTTGCGAAATCCGACTGGTGACTGGGCTAGAAATGATTCCGAGAAAGGGACATTATTTGTTAACCATTTGAGAAATGTGTTTACTATAAACAACTCAAATAATAACGAATCTGATTTGCCACCACTTGTTATAAGACCTCCTGTACCTCTAAGACTAAACTTTCGTGATGTCCAAAACGCTATTGGTACTCTGAACATTAGAAAGGCTCCAGGTATGGATAAAATCAGCAATAAAATGCTTGTGGAGTTACCTCGTGTAGCAAGAAAGATTATCCTCTTTATCTTCAACGCTATTTTACGCCTAGAATACTATCCTGCAGATTGGAAGGTGTCTATGATCACTATGATTCCTAAGTCAGGGAAGGACCACACCAAAGTGGAGTCATATAGGCCAATTAGCCTACTGCCGACAATTTCTAAACTGTTCGAAAAATTGTTAATGACTAAGTTGACTCCAATTCTGAATGACACTGAATGTATTCCAAATCATCAATTCGGATTCAGAGCTAAACACAGTACCATCGAACAAACTCACAGATTGGTAAATGTGATAAGAGGGTCGTTTGAAGATAAAAAATACTGCTCCGCCCTTTTCATTGATGTATCCCAAGCGTTCGACAAAGTTTGGCATGACGGTTTAATGCACAAAATTAAATTAACTCTGCCTGCTAACACCCATAAACTCATGGAAAGTTATTTATACGGTCGCAAATTTAAAATCAAAGAAGGCAATTTTTTAAGTACCGCTCAGCCAATTGAATCAGGTGTGCCACAGGGTAGCATACTGGGCCCTACTTTATATTTGATTTATGCCTCCGACATGCCGTCAGACCCCAAAATCCACACGTCAACTTTTGCAGACGATACAGCCTTTGTCAGCGTCCATAAGGACCACCAAGTTGCATCACAGAATTTGCAGAATTATGTTTATAAGCTAGAGAATTGGCTAGAGCTTTGGAAAATCAGGGTAAATGAACAAAAATGTATTCATATCACTTTCACATTGCGAAAAGATACCTGCTCGTCCATCAGAATAAATAATCAAATTATTCCTCAACATAATGAAGTCAAATACCTCGGCATTCACCTCGACCGCCGTTTAACTTGGAAGTCTCATATTGAAGCGAAACTTACACAAATGAGATTAAAAGCAGTGCAACTTAATTGGTTAATCGGCAGAAACTCTACATTGAAATTGGATTGCAAACTTTTGTTGTACAATGCAATTCTAAAGCCAACCTGGTGTTATGGAATTCAATTATGGGGTACTGCCTCAGCATCAAACATTGAAAAAATTCAAAGGGATCAAAATAAAATTCTACGTATAATTACTGCAGCTCCATGGTATGTTAAAAATTCTCGAATCCACAAAGATCTAGGCGTGCCATTAGTAAAAGTCGAATTTACAAAATATGCGTCAAAGTATGTCAGCAAACTTGAACACCATCCAAACCCACTTGCACGAGACATCCTTAACTTTAGTGGCCACAATCGGTTGAGAAGGAGGGATACCCTTGCTTTAACTCAAGCGCAAAATAGATGACTGGATCAGTTGATGTGAAATTTTTTTAGTATCATAAAAATTTTTGTCTAGCACTGGCTGGGCTTATTATTTTCTTTTTAGTATTAAGATTTGAATACTTATTGTCATTTCAAATATGAAGATTCAATAAATAATTAAATGCAAAAAAAAAAAAAAAAAAAAAAAAAAAAAAAAAAATTATTATTAAATCCTAAATGCCTTCATCTTCATATATTGTTCAATAGTAATAAATAATATTGTTGCCAAAGACAAAGACGCATCACAGCTGAACAGCTTTGATATTTGTCGATTTAGTAAATATAAGAAAATGACATTCGATTGATTTTGCCTATAATCGTTAGGCTATCTACAAAAGCATTGTTGACAAAAAAAAATTATTTAACAAATTAATATTTGACACAAACAAATTATATTTAATCTTTCTTTACTTCTTACCGTAAATGTTATTATTTTCATATTATAATTGTGTACCTATTCGAATTGGTTTGAATTGTAAAATACTAAATGCATAATTACCAGTTATTAGTACATATTTACAAACGATTGTATTTACTCGCTCTTGCTTTATATTTTTTTTTGCATTACTAATTACATTCGAGTGTAATTACTTGCTCTCAATTTGTAATGTAAAATTGTTAATTAGTAATTCACTCTTTGTTTAACGGTATCTCTTTAAAGAGATTTTAATATTTTGGACATTTAAATACCTATATACATTATACATTAAATCAATTCCAATTTATGTACACATAACATTTTTAAACCTAGCGGTTCACTTCCTAAAAAACCTTCAAAAAAAGAAGATCAAATTCTAGTGTAAAATTACTTATCAAATATTCATTTATTTAAATAATTGTAAATATGTACTAATAACTGGTAATTATGCATTTAGTATTTTACACTTCAAACCAATTCGAATAGGTACACAATTATAATATGAAAATAATAACACTTACGGTAAGAAGTAAAGAAAGATTAAATATAATTTGTTTGTGTCAAATATTAATTTGTTAAATAATTTTTTTTTGGCAACATTCTCCCCCCTTTAGAACGAATGTTTTTAAATATGATGGTATGCAAGGACGCCTTATAGTTGGGAGTGTTTTAGTCGAGTAATAAACTCCGCTATGCTCCGACTCACAGCGTATTACAGAAGGCTCCATTCATATTTGCGTTACTGAGTTTTATCTGGGGAGTTGTCATCTGGGAAGTTGTCGTCTATATATTCTGGAGAGTTAACTGGAAGAAGAGAAATTTTTGAAATTGGCCTTTTTAGAGTTTTGTTTTTTGTAAGAACAGATACCACCCTTATCAACCCATCTAATCCTGGATGAACATCTTTGATGCGTCCAGGTAACCATTGTCCTGGTCCGCATCTTTCGTCGGCTATGAGCACCAGGTCTCCAATTTTAGGACAAGCATCGCCTTTCAACCATTTTGGACGGGATTGCAGTCGGTTGAGGTATTCACTGTGCCACCTTTTCCAAAAATGTTGTTTTAGCAATTCTACAGACTTCCAACGGGTCAGACGGTTAATGTTTTGATCCAAAATTGATTCCTCTGGAACACATTGGGTTGGTTCTCCTACGAGAAAGTGCGCAGGCGTTAGAGCATCAAAGTCCGATGGGTCTGATGATAAAGCGCATAAAGGCCGGGAGTTCAAGCAACTCTCAATCTGGCAGAGAAGAGTAGTAAATTCTTCAAAAGTCAAAAGTCTGTCCTTTGTCAATCGTTTTAAATGGTATTTAACCGATTTCACACCAGCCTCCCAAAGGCCGCCAAAATGTGGTGAGGCCGGTGGAATAAAATGCCAATTTGTTGAATTTAAACTAAGTGCCTGACGCAAATCTTCAGGTAAGGATTTTTGGTTTCTGTGATAAAGAATCTGGAGTTCTTTTGAAGCTCCTACAAAATTCGTTCCGCAATCAGAATACATGTCAGTACATGCACCTCTGCGGGACACAAATCTTTTAAATGCCGCAAGGAAAGAATTTGTGGTAAGGTCAGAAACGGCTTCCAGATGGATAGCTTTTGTGACCATACATACAAATAGACAAATATAACCTTTAGTAACGACAGATGATCTTAAATTTGAATTTCTGATAACAATAGGACCCGCATAGTCTACGCCACTGTGCTTAAAGGGTCGCGTAACGTTTAAACGAACATATGGTAAGTTTCCCATAATTTGTTGTGATGTTTTAGCGGAATATCTAAAACATGTTATACATTTGTGGATGATTGATTTGGCTAATTGGTTGCCAGATACAATCCAAAATTTTCGATTCACAACAGACATGGTAAGTGTGATACCTCCGTGTAGAGTTCTTTCGTGTGAATCTAGTATAATAAGTTTTGATAGAGGATTTGATTTAGAAAGAATTATGGGATGTTTTACATTGTAACTAAAACCTGAGTTTTGTAAACCACCACCAACTCGAAGTATACCATTTTCATCAAGGAATGGCATTAGTTTAAGTAAACGGCTTAATTTCATTTGGAAAATCAACTAACTGAGTGAGGTTTATCAAATGTTGGAGAGTTTCATTTATTTCTGATGTTTTTAAGAAATCTGTTCGTTTTTGTGCTGGATTTTTGCAATTGTGAACGAAACGACGACACAATGTGCATATCCTTAGTAAAATTCTAAGTTTGGAAAACTTTGAAAAGATTTCAGGATAGATTTTGGTATTACAAGTATTTGCTGTAATTTTAACTATTCTTTGTTCCTCAGTGGTGTTAAGGTTTGGAAGATTCTTTGGCCAACAAGTTGAGGGTTCATAGAGAAATTGTGGACCGAACCACCAGGTTTCATTTTCAATTAAATCATTAGCAAATGCACCCCTAGAAGCACAATCTGCAGGATTAAGTTCAGAGGGAACGTAATTCCACTGAAGTGGATTGCTAAATCTTTGAATTTCTGCAACTCTGTTTGCAACGTATACTGTCCAGGATGATGGTGGTTTCTGAATCCAGCTCAAAACAGTTGAACTATCTGACCAGTAATAAACGTTATCAATTTTAACATCGGACAATGATTCTTTTACGCTTTGAGCGAGTTGCACCAGAAGTTTAGCACCGCAGAGTTTTAGTCTGGGTATAGAAACTGTTTTTACTGGCGATATTTTTGATTTAGACTGAAGAATATTTACATATATGCCATCAGAATTAATCACTCTTGAATATATTACGGCAGCATAAGCTGTAGTAGATGCATCGCAAAAACAATGCAATTCCATTCGCGATTCATTTGACCATTGAATCCACCGAGGAATTTTTAAGTTTGTAAGTTGAGCTAGATACGATTTATGTTTGAGCCATTGTTTTTCAATTTGGGATGGGACTGGTTCATCCCAGTCTAAGCCATTTTCCCATAATTGCTTGAAAATAGCTTTTGAAACTACAGTAGATGGTGTTAACCATCCTAAAGGATCGTATAATATCGCTGTTTCCGATAGAATTGAGCGTTTTGTGACAGACACTGTATCTTCAATATTAGCACAGAACGAAAACGTATCATTATTTGTATTCCATTGAATACCAAGAGTTTTGACTATGTTATCATTATCAAATTTTAAAGTAACAGATGGTTCTCTAAACTGTTCAGGAATTTGTTGCAAAAGCTCTTTGGAGTTAGTAATCCATTTGCGAAGATTACAACCACCATTTCTGAGTAGCAAGCATAATTCTCTTTGCAAAGAAAGTGCATTTTCGAAGTTGTCTGCTCCTGAAATTATGTCATCAACATAAGAGTCAGATATTAGCACCTTAGAAGATCTTGTAAAGTCTGGTTGAAAGTCATGTGCAAGTTGGTGCAGTACACGAATTGATAAATATGGGGCCGAAGTGGTACCATATGTTACAGTATTCAATTCGTAAATGGAAATATCTTCAATTGGATTGAATCTCCACAGTATTTGTTGATATTTTCGATGATCAGGACAGACATCAATCTGTCTAAACATTTTTTCAATATCTGCACTGAATGCTACTTTATGCCTCCTCCATTTAGTAATTAAAGCAGGAAGGCTGTTTTGAAGTGCAGGACCAGACGAGAGTACCTCATTTAGAGAAGTGTTGTCACTAGAATGAGAACTACCCTCAAAGACAACTCTCAATTTGGTCGTTGAACTATTCATTTTGAAAACACCATGGTGTGGTAAAAAATATGAATTTAGACGAATATCTTCTGGATATTTCCCAACTTTGGTCATATGACCTAAAAATTTATACTCCTCCATAAAGTTTTTGTAACTTTCAGCAAATTCAGGTCGTTTAGCGAAAGAAATTTCCAAATGTCGTAAACGTTTGAAAGCGTTGAAGACATTATTTTCGATATTGGGTTGACTACCATCATTTAAAATTGATTTAAATGGGAGATGTACCATATATCGACCGGAATCGGTTCTACAAGTTGTAGAGTTAAAATAAACTTCACATGCTAATTCTTCATTTGAAAATTTTCTTTTAGTAACCACTTTTTCTTGTTCCCAAAAAGATTTTAAGATGGTTTCTAAATTAGCATTGTGTATAAAGACTTTATTTGTCGATATATTGTTACTGTTTCCCGAAAACACCCAACCGAAATGGGTATTTTGAAAGAAAAGTCCATTATGTATAAACGACTTGGAAGCTATTTTTATTTCAGAATAAACAGATAATATCAATAGGATCAGAGTTAAAAAAACAAGGGATCTGCCAAGCTGTCATTTGCAAGATTAGGCATAGAAACAAATTCACATGATGGATCAGAAGTATACGAAGAAAGAGTTGGTAAGACTAAGGCTGAACAGGAGAGAACATGTTCTTGCTTTCTGGAAAACAGGTCCAGATTTACCAAATATTTTAACAAATTTTCATTACCATTTCCAATGCCTATGACTTTGCAGTGTGATTTTGTTTTCTTTAAACCTAATATCTGTACAATTGATTCGGAAATCAAACTACCTTGCGATCCTGGATCCAAAAGTGCACGTAAGGGAAAATAGCCGCGATTTGTTCGTACAATTAAACGAATTGTATATAAAAGAACTGAATGAAATGTATTAGCATTATGAGTTGTGACCTTAGACTCTGAATTCCGACTAGTATTAGGTGTAGAAGCAGATATAGCTGAGTGAGGTGAAGTTGTTTGCAGATAATGCAACGAAATGGGGAAGTACATTTATTGTGGTCATGACCGATCACAAAACAATTGGGACAAGCGTTTTTCTTTGACAAGAAATCATTTTTTTCATGTAAAGGTAGTCCTAAAAACCTAAAGCATTTGGAAAGTGAGTGATTCTTGTCGCAATATGAACAGGAAATTGTACTTGGTTTTGAAAAGTTACCAGAATTGCAAGAAGCTTTCTTGGTTTGGTGAAAAGTTTTATTACCTTTTACAGGTTTTTGTTTAGACGTTGACACAAGTACATCGCTTAATGACTCAAGAGGCCGGAATGTTCTTTCTAGAAACGAAAAGAGTTCATCCCTTAAGGGTAGTTCGGTGGACGATTTCAAAGACTGTTCCCAATCTTTGCGTGTCTGAACGTCTAACTTCTGTACAAGAAGATGTATTAAAATAGGATCCCAGCTTTGGGTGTCTATTTGAAGATTTTTAAGAGAAGATAAACATTCTTGTGCAGAGTCGAGTAAAGTTTTGATTGACTCAAATCCACCATCGGATTTGGGTATATTGAATAGTTTTAGAATTAAATTCCCAACAAGAATTCGATTATTGTGATATCTTGATTCTAGAATTTTCCACGCGGAATCATAATTTGCCTCAGTGGCAGAAATAGTTTTGATTAAATTAGCAGCTTCTCCAGAAAGCGTGCCCTTTAAATAATAAAATGTTTGAACCTTGTTTATTGAATCGTTGTGGTGAACGAGGGAGAGGTATATATCCCGAAATGGTATCCATTCGATATATTCTCCACTAAATTTTGGCAAAGATATTTTTGGAAGCCTTGTCTCGGAATTAATAGTAGAATCTGAACGACTGTTAGGGGCAACGAATGTACTAGCAACGGGGCTGTTAGTAGCTCCAAGCTCTGAAAGTGAGTCGATCAATTTGCCTTTGAAAGTTAGGAGTGTTTCACTAAATTCGAAATAAATATCATCCTTCATATAGGGAACAGTGTCTAATTTGATTGACTCCTCGTGTAATTGGCGCAATTTTACGTCATTTTGTCTTTCAAATTTATTAGAAATTTCATCTAATCTTTGTGTCAAAGAATTTAAATAACCAAAAGTCTTTTCATTTAAACTCTTTTGTTCAAAACGTGTTTCCAATTTTTTAAGCAATTGGAATAAGTCACGTTGTTCTTGTATTAAAATATCAAGACTCATGTTAAATTTTTTTTTTATTAAATTACACTAAAAAAAAAAATGAAAAGCACCACACTTTCAATTACAATATATGTATATGTTTTTATCAAATTTTATCTAAAGGTTTTCAATTTTGGTTTTAATGTAATTTAAAAAAAAATTCCCGGGAAAATTAATAGGGGAGAGGGGACACCTTAGAACACTGTTTGCTTTCAAACCACATAAAAATTTATATTTTTGAATTATTGACTTTTTACATAATTTAACTAATATACAGGGTGGGCCAAGTTTGACTGAATGATTTGAACTCTATTGGCATATTGTAGCCGTTGTGGTGCATCCCTCGGCAATAATTCTTGGGCCAATTGAATTTTATATGGAAACATCTTCAGATCAACTTTTAGAATACATCGTAGCGATGTTCTGGAGATGTTCAATTGAGTATTAAATTAAAAATGCAAAAGTTATAAGCATTTCAAATCAGTCAGTCCAAGTTGGCCCACCCTGTATATGGAAATAAACTTTAGTTTAAGTCTACAAGTAACTTATTTTTAGTTCGATTTATATTTTTTTTATTTTTTAATGGATGAAGTCATTGTGTTCAATGTGCCCCCATACGGGGCAGTTTTGAATGGCAATTTTTTCTTGTAGCGCTTATGTCCAAAAATAACATAAACAGTTATATTTTTTATATATGGTGAATTTCACGTCAAGTGACCCAATGTTAAAAATCGATTTGGATGAAATTTGCACCACGGTTAGTACTACTGAATAGTAGGCCAGACACAAATTTGTAGCTCTATCAGTCCAGAAGTGCCGGAGTTAGAGGGGGTCAAGTTGGAAATTTAGGTCATACAGTGCCCATGGTCTGTAACTTCCGCGTCGAGAAACTTTTCGATTAAAATGTGTGGAATAAAACAGAAATGCCATAAATTGACACAAACAGCTGTTTTTCTTGCAAAACTATGTCTGTAACTTTTTTTTGCGAGTAATCGCTGTCACGTAAGAAAATTACTCGCCAGCTTACCGAAAAAGTGTGTTTGTAAAATTTTTCTGAGAGAGGTTCCCGCTTTGAACTGTCAAATATACTCACAAATAAAAACGCGGCGGGATATAATTTTAAAAAGAAAAAATATTAAAATCGCAATGAAATTAATTAATTGTTTTTTTTTTTATTTATAAATTATTTTGTTTATAATTTTAGAAAAATATGCGAATTTCTAAGCAACAAAAAGAAATCTTTTTAAATTTGGTTTTAAAACACTTTTTTCGACATATATGTTGTCAACAGATTCCGAGAATTTAAAACTTCTTTATTTTCCTTATTAATTTGCAGCTGTTCTTAATCCAGGTATGCCAAAAAGATTTGGGAAATTTGTAAACGAACGCAACCATAAAATATTTTTGCTATACCCTTTATTTTCGTAAAATTCGCATAAATTTGCTTGTACCTCTCGCTTAATATTACAGGTACCTAGAACGCCAACCCAATTATATAACGTAACTACATATACCTGGATAGTATATAAGGAGGATAGTTTAAAAAATTAGCTTCAGTTAGATTTGTCAATCGTCAGTCAACTTAAGAATATTCTAAGTGAAAACGTTCATCTATTACTATCATTATATTCAACAATGTCAGAATTTTTTGAAAATCAAATGAGCCAACACTCCGACTTGGAAAATGCAGCAATGGAATGTTCTGAAGACAACGTTTTAAACAATCAATCTGATTCGGACGAATCAATGAAAGGAGGCCCAATCAGCTTATTATTGGAAGATTTAGATATATCTTCTGAAACTGATTGTGACGAATGTTCATTAATGGAGGTAGACAAAAACAGCTCTGATGGTTGGGACGAATCTTCATCAATGGATGAAGACTCAAACAGCTCTTCTGATTCGGATTCTGATGCGTATTCTGAAGCTGATTCAGAGTATAGCAACAATTCAGCGCCGATACCCTACATGTTGTTCAAGTACCGTGAGGAATTGTGTCGTCTCAAAAACAACGAATATCTACATGCCAAAACGAAGTTGCGTTTAACACAGGAATTGCTCTCATATTCAAAGCATCGCATTTCGAAATATGACATGGATGAGCGGAGTAACATTCAACAGCAAGTTTGCTACACACATGAACTGCAGTCAAAGTTGGATTATTTGGATTATTATTGGAAGATTTAGATATATCTTCTGAAACTGATTGTGACGAATGTTCATTAATGGAGGTAGACAAAAACAGCTCTGATGGTTGGGACGAATCTTCATCAATGGATGAAGACTCAAACAGCTCTTCTGATTCGGATTCTGATGCGTATTCTGAAGCTGATTCAGAGTATAGCAACAATTCAGCGCCGATACCCTACATGTTGTTCAAGTACCGTGAGGAATTGTGTCGTCTCAAAAACAACGAATATCTACATGCCAAAACGAAGTTGCGTTTAACACAGGAATTGCTCTCATATTCAAAGCATCGCATTTCGAAATATGACATGGATGAGCGGAGTAACATTCAACAGCAAGTTTGCTACACACATGAACTGCAGTCAAAGTTGGATTATTTGGAGGCGTTGGAAAAATGCCGAAAATTAGATGATCTGGAACTAATCGCGGTTTAATTGTAGCTAAATATTTAAGATTATAAATTAATTTGTATTATTACCTATGTATATTATTAGAAAAACGCATGTATGTTTATAAATAAAATAATTTTTAAATTTAGTAAAATGACAACAAAAGACTGTGTATTAGAAATTAATCATATGAAATTGTAGTTAGTTATTTCCAAGAGCAAATTGATATTAGATCATAACATTCGATTTCATCAAAAAGGGAGTCGTTTAAAAGATTTTAAGTTTAATATTGATGAATCGAAAATTAAAATTCAAACCACCTTTTTAAAATTAATTTGTGACTTTTAAATGTAACTCTAATATAATGATTCCTTATACTGTAAAATCGTGTCTGGAATGGCGTTAGCTGCTGTCTCATTGCTAAAGCACTTATCTCTGTTGCAATACAAAACTGCATTTACTCACTGTTTATGGATTTTAGAACGCATAGACAAAAAAAATCAAATGGGTTTAATTTGAAAATTCGTTTATTTTCAATTTAAAAATTCAATTCAAAATTGTTTTTCAAATGCCAATCAAGACCATATTCTTTACCGAAACTGCAACAAATAAACGAAATACATAAAATAAAACTGAAAAATATTAAACTTGAATAAAACAAACGGAACAAATTGAAGCCAGTATAAGATAAAGCTAGATTTACACGATGGAAATTTTCTTCAAAATTTCTCTTCAAAATGCTTTAAACTCGTGTAAACAGCAAAATTTCTTCAAAATTTATTGATCGAAATTTATTGAACAAAAGTTTTGAAGATTTTATTGATGCCGTGTAAATGAGCATCAAAATCGCATCTGGCAATATTGATAACAATAAATAATTTGACAGCATGTTCATTCTTTTGATTCAAAACCATATCAATACATATACATGTGATGGTGCTATAATATTGATGTGTTTTCCATCTCATGCCCCGATTGAATTGGGAAAATTCCACATCTATACCAATAGATATTATTTTTGATATGTTTTTTTATTTAAATTAGGTGTTACCTTTAAAAATTCATCTTTTAGTACTTTATATAATGCAGCGCAGACTTCAGGTACAATATTGCATAACTTGAGTAACTGTCCCCAGTCGCTAAAATGTTTTAAAACATTTTATATAAATACAATAAATACATTTTATATAAAAAAAGTGACCTAATTGCTTGAAAAAAAAAGAAATTATAGAATTATGGATCGATGCAAACAAAATATCGTTTTGAGATTTTACTTAGCCTGAATTGCAGAATTTTGTTTAGATACGGCTTTTCTATAGACATTTATGTACCAAAAAGCCATATTCCGGGAAGACATTTGTATGGGGGCTATGATAACATCACCGCAACAGTTCAATAGCCATGGTCACGCCTGGTATCGACGATTTTCGAAAGAAGTGCATACGGGCTTCTTCTTTTGTCTGCTCATCCATTTTGATACTTATCCATTTATGGCATAATTTCTCTTCAATTGCAACTAATACTTCAGACAGAAGTTTTGAAAAAGTTGACTGGGAAATATTAAGATGCCAATCCTTGCCAACTCCATGTTGGTAATTTCCATCAGCGAAGAAGCGAAGGGCTGCTAGTCAACAGGACTTAAGCATCCAAGCCGTGATTGCTGTTAGATTTTGTCTTCCAATTCAGATAAAATATATTTAAATGCCTCTTTGTTCATTCATTTTAAATATATCCGGCGTGTTATTTCTTAAATTTTTATTTACTCCTCTAAGATATTCAGATATTAATGCACAATAATTATAAATGCAATCGAATACATCTCAATTTTTATTTTTAAATTATATTTTTGTTTTTAAATTTTTCTGTGCATTAATTAGACAGCTGTTTTCAAAATTTATGTTTTTCATAAGATATTACAAAAAATCGATTACTGCAAACGATAATTCTTCACTCGTATTTTAGAATATGTCGAAGATGAAATGTCGAAAGTGAACGTTCGACGACGAAGAAGTGAAGCGTGTATTTCCGAATAGACCTGATTATCTGCATTATATTTGAAGAAAATAGCAAAATATCGAGGTAGTCTTAATCTTTGATCTATAACTTTTCAATACCAAACATTTCGGTGGATCAGAGAATGTTTGGCAAAAATTTCATTGTTTAATGACTTTTTTTTCGAAGCTCTGTCGTACCAAGAGCAGACGGATTGGCATGGCTAGATCGTCTTAGAATCTTACAAGGACCCAGGCTCTACGACCATTATTTCGATATGTTACGGAATGACAAACGTAATATATCCCTCCATCTTTTTGGCGCTGAGTAAAAAAAATTATAGACAAGTATGTATATATATGCACACCGCATACTTTCGGTACATTTTTTCGATCTATTGCATTCTTCGAGGACAGTCCCGAAAAAAATCGTATGTACAGCGCATACTTTGGGGATCATGATACTTTGGGGACAAAGAAAAATTTTTTTTTCTTATTGATTATCAATTTACTATTGATTTTTTATGTAAATAACATATCCATTAATTAATAGACTCTCAATAAATACCTAAATTTCTAATTTTTTAGTTAAAATTTCCATTCTGATGTTGCCATATTTTTCATTTAAAATTAATATTTTTGACGCCGCTACATTTCTTTGCCTGACAGGCTTTGATGTTCAACAGAAAAACGCGGCAAAAAAAAGTGTGCAAACATGTATGCACAGCGCATACTTTCGGCACATTCGATCTACCGTATTCTTTGGGGACACATTTTTCTTGTTCAGTGTTGTATTTTTTAGTACTTTTGTGTCAAAATTCAGAGTTGTATTAAAAGATTTTCTGAGATTTTGCCAAAATCTAGTTCGTAATATTTATACAAACAAATTATTTTAATTTCATTTAAAAATTAGTTTTTTAAAGAAATATAAATAATTGTTAAATACAAACTTTATGGCATTTACTATCCTGCAAGTTTATTACTTATAAATTAGTTCGTAACTAGATTTTGTTTTGTATTAGAAATCTAGTAGAAATGAACAATATTTCGCTCAAAATCGCGATGTAAATCTACTATTAGATGGAAAATTTAATATTTATACAAACAAATTATTTTAATTTCATTTAAAAATGAGTTTTTTAAAGAAATATAAATAATTGTTAAATGCAAACTTTGTGGAATTTATTGCCATGCTGGTTTATTAGTTATAAATATGCATGCACAGCGCATACTTTCGGTACATTTTTCGATCTACCGTATTCTTTGGGGACAAATTTTGCTTGTTCAGTGTTGTATTTTTTAGTTCTTTTGTATTAAAATTCAGAGTTGTATTAAAAGATTTTTTGAGATTTTGCCAAAATCTAGTTCGTAATATTTATACAAACAAATTATTTTAATTTCATTTAAAAATTAGTTTTTTAAAGAAATATAAATAATTGTTAAATACAAACTTTGTGGAATTTATTGCCATGATGGTTTATTAGTTATAAATATGTATGCACAGCGCATACTTTCGGTACATTTTTCGATCTACCGTATTCTTTCGGGACAAATTTTTCTTGTTCAGTGTTGTATTTTTTAGTTCTTTTGTATTAAAATTCAGAGTTGTATTAAAAGATTTTTTGAGATTTTGCCAAAATCTAGTTCGTAATATTTATACAAACAAATTATTTTAATTTCATTTAAAAATTAGTTTTTTAAAGAAATATAAATAATTGTTAAATACAAACTTTGTGGAATTTATTGCCATGATGGTTTATTAGTTATAAATATGTATGCACAGCGCATACTTTCGGTACATTTTTCGATCTACCGTATTCTTTGGGGACAAATTTTTCTTGTTCAGTGTTGTATTTTTTAGTTCTTTTGTATTAAAATTCAGAGTTGTATTGAAAGATTTTCTGAGATTTTGCCAAAATCTAGTTCGTAACTAAAAAAAAAAAAATTAGTTTGTTAATAAAATTTAAATTATTGCTAAATACAAACTTTGTGGCATTTGCTGGCCAGCAAGTTTATTAGTTATAAACAGACCTGGGGGATCTCAATTACATTTCAATTACAATTACATGTAATTTGTAATTGAGGTAGTCTAAATTACAATTACAAGTAATTGTAATTGAAAGTAAGGACTTAACTCAATTACAATAAAATGTAATTGTAATTGAAAAATGTCAATTACAATTACTTGTAATTGTTAATTGAAAAAAATCAAATACACATTACATGTAATTGTAATTGAAAATGTTCAATTACTAATTACAAGTAATTGTAATTGTAATTAATCAACAAATAATTACTTGTAATTGAACAAAATTCAATTACATTTTTAAAACCATAAAATAAAACTTAAAATTCTTAAAACGATTTTCTAAATTATATGAAAAAAAATTGTTGGATGTATAAAAAAAATTATAGAATAATTATGAATTTATTAAAATGTATTGTACAAAGTTCGGTAGAATGATGAACGTTTGAAATTTTTTTATAATATGTAATTGATAATTTTTGTAATTAAATACTTTTTTGACAATAAATACTTAAAAAAGTAATGATTACTTGTTTTTTTTAAATTACTTAATGAAAAAATTTTTTTTCCAATTAAATGTAATTGTAATTGAATTTTTTCCAATTACAATTACATGTAATTGTAATTGATTTTTACTTCTTTTTCAATTACAAAAATGTAATTGTAATTGAAAAAATTCAATTACAATTACATGTAATTGTGTAATTATAGGTGTAATTAAATACAAAATGTAATTGAGACCCCCCAGGTCTGGTTATAAATTAGTTCGTAACTAGATTTTGTTTTGTATTAGAAATCTAGTAGAAATGAACAATATTTCGCTAAAATCGCGATGTAAATCTACTATTAGATGGAAAATTCAATATTTATACAAACAAATTATTTTAATTTCATTTAAAAATTAGTTTTTTAAAGAAATATAAATAATTGTTAAATGCAAACTTTGTGGAATTTATTGCCATGCTGGTTTATTAGTTATAAATATGTATGCACAGCGCATACTTTCGGTACTTTTTTCGATCTACCGTATTCTTTGGGGACAAATTTTTCTTGTTCAGTGTTGTATTTTTTAGTTCTTTTGCATTAAAATTCAGAGTTGTATTGAAAGATTTTCTGAGATTTTGCCAAAATCTAGTTCGTAACTAAAAAAAATTTGTTTGTTAAAAAATTTAAATTAAGTAATTTCACAAACAATTTTTAAAAAAAATGTATTTTTCAAAAAAGTGACTTTTAGGATGAAATTCTCTAGAAGAATATGGACAAATATGTAGTTGCACACGTCTAATACTATATAGAGATGGTAGTTCAAAGGGTCCTATATGACACTATATTAGTCGGTTTTCTTAAATTATTTTGGAATTATAATAAAACAATTTTTAAAAAAATGTATTTATGAAAAAAGTGACTTTTAGGATGAAATTCTCTAGAAGAATATGGACAAATATGTAGTTGCACACGTATAATACTATATAGAGATGGTAGTTCAAAGGGTCCTATATGACACTATATTAGTCGGTTTTCTTAAATAATTTTGGAATTATAGTAAAACAATTAAAAAAAAATGTATTTTTGAAAAAAGTGACTTTTAGGATGAAATTCTCTAGAAGAATTTGGACAACTATAGACTTGCACACGTATCATACTATATAGAGATGGTAGTTCAAAGGGTCCTATATGACACGATATTAGTCGGTTTTCTTAAATAATTTTGGAATTATAGTAAAACAATTAAAAAAGATGTATTTTTGAAAAAAGTGACTTTTAGGATGAAATTCTCTAGAAGAATATGGACAAATATGTAGTTGCACACGTCTAATACTATATAGAGATGGTAGTTCAAAGGGTCCTATATGACACTATATTAGTCGGTTTTCTTAAATAATTTTGGAATTATAATAAAACAATTTTTAAAAAAATGTATTTATGAAAAAAGTGACTTTTAGGATGAAATTCTGTAGAAGAATATGGACAAATATGTAGTTGCACACGTATAATACTATATAGAGATGGTAGTTCAAAGGGTCCTATAGGACACTATATTAGTCGGATTTCTTAAATAATTTTGGAATTATAGTAAAACAATTAAAAAAAAATGTATTTTTGAAAAAAGTGACTTTTAGGATGAAATTCTCTAGAAGAATTTGGACAACTATAGACTTGCACACGTATCATACTATATAGAGATGGTAGTTCAAAGGGTCCTATATGACATTATATTAGTCGGTTTTCTTAAATAATTCTGAAATTATAATAAAACAATTAAAAAAAATTTATTTTTGAAAAAAGTGACTTTTAGGATGAAATTCTCTAGAAGAATTTGGACAAATGTGGAGTTACACACGTATCCCACTATATAGAGATGGTAGCTCAAAGGGTCCTATATGACACTATATTAATCGGTTTTCTTAAATAATTCTGGAATTATAATAAAACAATTTTTAAAAAAATGAATTTATGAAAAAAGTGACTTTTAGGATGAAATTCTCTAGAAGAATTTGGACAAATGTGGAGTTATACACGTATCCCACTATATAGAGATGGTAGCTCAAAATGTCCTATATGACACTATATTAATCGGTTTTCTTAAATAATTTTGGAATTATAATAAAACAATTGGATTTAGATGCCTATAAAGAGTATTTGTGCCAAATTGTAGCCGCTTAATATTATTTATATCTGTTTTATACGTATTTAAATGAATTTTGGAAGTGCACTTTATATGGGGTCTATGGTCAAACATGGACCGAACTATAAAAAAATTTCGTTTTGCGATTTTTTTTGTATAATACTTATTTTTGCTGAATTTTGTCTTGATATTCCATTTATTTATCATTGATGTGTATGATGTGTATTTTACTGGCACAGTGTTGCATTTTTATTGCTACTTAAATTCAAACTCCCAAGTCGGTACTCATTAAAAATTACGCCGTAAAGAATTTGCAAAAATAATGTAAAAGTATGGCAACAAAGATTTTCATATATATTGCGTATACATTGAGGACTTGTTCTTAAATAATGCGCAACATATATGAGTTTCCTCAAACTATGCGTAAGGTACTTAACGCAAGATCAGGGGCTTATTCCGCGACTATATGTTAAAATTTTGATATAGGTGGTAAAATTATTCCAAAATAGTTATAAAAATCGAATTAAACCGTAAAGATTTTTATGTACCCAAACTATGCGCAATGCATATATATATATATATGTATATAGATATAAACAATTTCTTATTTTGAATGAAAAAAATTTGGCAAAAACTTAAAAGAAAATGTATTCCGCAGTCCTTTTGTAAGAAAACAAAACAAAATTGTTTATTTGTATGCGCAAGATAAAGTTTCACGGATTCTAATAGTCCGATTTGCACAAATTGTACTGCATTAGTACTGCACTACACTAAGGGTCATTATTACAACTTGCCTCTAATGTTCTTAATGGTAAAAGGTAACTTTAATTAAAGTGAGGAATAAAGTGACCTTTAAAATTTTTCGTTATTACAACTTCCTTGTAAAATAAAATTATTTTTTTTTCTAAAATATGGCAATACCAGTGAGAAACCGATTACTTTTGACAAATTACTGACAAGGAACAGTAAATTTTTTGTGTTTGTGAAAATATTTGTTTGTGAAAAAAATATAAATCAAACGTCTGCTTTCCATTTTTGTTTATCAAATTATTTATTCGCAAAACAAAATTAAAATTAATTTATTTTTCATGAAGTTGTCAATTTTTCAGAACATATGGCAACTTCAAATACATGAACCTCACTATAAAATTAAAGGCAAGATGATCTTCCCTTTAGCTTATCGGTCGGTTTTAGATTAAAGTAAACTTATAATAACCAAATACTTCTTATCTGTCCGATAACATCATACCTTTAGCTATTGTTAAGTTGTAATAATGGGCCTAAGTGTCATAAGCATTATTTTAATTATTATTAGTTATTAGAAGCTATCCATTGTGATAGCGAAATCTTGGAAATAAATATATATAAATAAATTAAATATTTTTATATAAAATTCAAGTGACCTTATTGCTTATAAAGAGAAACTATTAATTATTAGTTAATTATAAATTGAATTTTAAGAAATTAAAACAACGTACTTCAAATATTCTTAACTGTGAATTGCTCTAACACAGAATATTATTAATTTATTGGAAGTGAAGCAGTTTCTTTAAAAGTTGTGCCAATTACACTAGTGTTAAAAAAGAAAACGCATAGGCATACGTCAGTGTGTGTATCAGTGTGGAAAATAACTTCAAGTTATTTATATACTTACAGCCTGTTTATAGAACGCGACTCGCTGATAAAAACCGCTGAAATGTTAGCAGTTTTGTTATTTTGGGTCATAGAACACGACTGTTGACAAGTTTGCTAAAAAACGTAACTGCTGTCAATTTATTTGGTATATACAAGACGGTTAGAGTCGCCGAAGTGTCAAAATTGGACGAATATAGAATTGTGCTCGCGCGTAAAATTTAATTACAATTTCATTGAAAAAGGCAAACACAAAATGGATATTTCAACAAAAAAAGTAAGTACACGTTGATATCACAAATGTTTTCTTTAGTTTATTTCGACTTTTTAAATTTTCAGCATTAAAATAACTACAGCAATGCAGTTCAGGCAATTGGTGGATTGCATGGAGGAGTTTCCACATTTGGCCACAGGAGCTCCTCAGTTTGGTAGCAGCAAATCTACTATGGAATGCACTTGGGAGCTGGGGCAATTAAAATAAATTCTTGTTTATTTAAAAAAAATATATCTAAAAATAAAGACAAAATTTTAATACATTCATACATACATTCATGAATATATTCATACTTCAATCAATTTACACTTACTTGTTTAAAAAGTTACGGAAAACTCCTTGTTTTCTAATAGAAAACGTTTTAAATTACCTTTTTATCAAAAAATTTTAAAAATTCTTTAAATTTTGTTTTACTTTTTTGTTTGTTTATGTTTATTTGATATTTTTCATAATAGTAGGGTTACCATCTTAATATTTAACATTTAATATTAAATTTTGTATGAAGAAATATAAACAAAAAATATTTTTTAACACGTTGGCAATAGTAGGGTTTCAAACAACTTTGACATATGCGCGAATTAACGTAAGTGGCACGACAAAATCGTCTCGCGTTCTATAAACGCTTTTTATTTCTCACTCGTCCACCGGTCGTCTAGTCGCGAGTTGGGCGAGTCGCGTTCTATAAACAGGCTGTTAATTAAATCTTTTTAATAGTTCGCATACTTTCTACAGTCTTATTCTAAGTTACTTTCTTAGCATCGAAAGTATAATAATTAAAGTTTCATTTGAGCTGGTAAGTTCCGCACTTTCTAGTTAACAATGTACTTCGTTTACTTAAATACCAATTCATTCAAACTCCTTATAAATCCATTATACTAGTTTAAAAAAAGGATAAAAACATAAAAGAATAATAACGATGGCAAAAAAAGGAGAAGTGCTACAAAAACATGGTATTAGAAAGTTTGTTAAAGTATCTGACATCCCATTATTGGAATACATACACTTGCACACAGAAAAATACAAAAATTCGCAAGTTCAATACGAATGTATTGTATCTACGTATGTATGTATGTATGTATGTATTCTGTATTACTACCCTGTAAATAATATTGGACTACGTGATCCATTTTAGATGATATGGACTACTCACAACATGGTCCAATGTAATGCAGTCATGGACCATGTCATAGTTAAACAAGAGTTTGTAGTTAAACGACATGGTTTCGTGTTAACACGATTGCATATTGAGTTGTTGTTGTTGTTTAAAACTAACCCTTGTGAGTACTCCATGGAGTAGTTTTGGGACTACTCCGATGGGTTATATGGTCCAGTCCTAGGACATCGCAATGTTAAATGGACCACCTTTTTTTCATATATTTGGAGTAGTTTTGGAGTACTCCTACTCCTCTTTGGACTAGTCTTTACATGCATGTATGGACTAGTCGCGTTATTTGCAGGGTACAGAAACATATTTATTTGTATGCGTATTTGTGTTTAAAAAATAATGCAATAACTGGCATTCAAGACTAAAAGAAAAAAAATGTGCAAACTTTCCTATTGATAAAATCTATACATACAAATAACACTAGAAACAACAACAATATATAAATATAAAAAATAAGTTTAACAAAAAATATTTCAGACAAAGACATTAGAATAAGAATAGCAGGAAATCACATAAACACTAACTAACAACAACAACTAAGTAGTCAGTCGTACAAAAAAGTTCCATACAACACAACAAAGGCGTATTTGTGCAATATCAACCATCATAAAAATACATAAATTTGTGTGTTAGAAGTTGTTGTTTTACTTTCAGTTCTTCTCTTGTTTTCTGTGTTCTTTTTTGCTATCTACAGTGAAACACGTTTATAATGAACATATGTATGTCCATAAGACATATTTGAAAAGCTAAGAATAAAAAACAAAGAAAAGAGTCCGAGCATATGATTCCTTAATTGATAACTTACCTTGTTACGTGTGTATTTAGTAGGGTATTCAATCGGTTAACCGTTAATCGGTTAACCGGTTAATTTGAGTCGATTAACTGTTCGAATAATTTGATATTGGCGATTTTCAAATAACAAATAAATCGGTTAATTTGTGCCGATTAACCGAAATTTATCTTTTTTGTAAATATTTTAATGTATTTTTTATATAAGTATTTAATTACTATCCCCCTTATTCATAAAACTTGTCAAAGGTTTATAACAGGCTAACAAAGCAAATTTTGTATGGATATGGAAGAGCTAAGTAAGGATTCTGCTACTCTAATTGATTTTGAAGGAATTATTAAATTTTTAATTAATAATTTGGTCAAGGCCAAAAATTCTATTGCAAATGATTTAATTGAAAGCTTAAAGTACAGACTTAATGATAGACGAGTTAAAGTTTTAAATACGCTTATTTTATTCCTTAACTCAGGAACATTTCCTTCTAGCAATAGTTTTTTGAAATATAGCTCTAAAACTGAAACTAAGAAATTTGGAAATGAACTTTTTTCTAGAATGTTCCATTATGAACTTTGTCATAATGACTCGGATGACGACATGATAATAGAAGAAACTTCTGACATTAATGAAAATAGTATTTTTTTAGATCTAAACCAAACTATTAATAGTATTAAAAATGTAAAAAAATTCTAAAAAGGACTTCAATGGTATAATGGATGATTTTGTATGCTTAGAAAAAACAAAGAACAGAACTGATAAATTGGATATTCTTTATAATGCCTTACTTTCGATTTCTCCAACATCCACAATCAGCGAGAGAGTTTTTTCCAAGTCAAGTATTATAAAAAATAAAGAAAAAAACCGTTTAAAAGCTATACATTTGAATAATATTCTTTTTTTAAAAGATTATTTCACAAGATCCCTTTAAAACCTTAGTTTAACTCATATACATATGTATGTACAAAGAAGGATCTCATTTACTTTAATTTTTTATTACTTATGAATTGTTACGTTTTATTTGTTTTTTTTTTATTAATGAAATATAAATTCTAAACATAAAATAAGTGTTTATTTTAATATTAACCAATCTATTTATTTAAATTTAAATTATTCGGTTAACCGAATAATTCTTAATTAACCGATTATTAACCGATTAAATCTCAACCCGATTAATTATTTGCTCGATTAACCGTTTAAACTAAAACCCCGATTAATTGAATACCCTAGTATTATTTAGAAAATTATTTTGTATTTTAATATACCTATAGTTATTTAAGTAGAATTGCATTCACAAAAAAAAACCTAAAGCGTATACAAATTTAAAAGTTATTGTTAAAATAAACAAATTTTTAAGCGTCAAAATAAAGTAAACATTTTAGCATTATACTTGTGCAAAAAACACCTGTCATTCTAAAAGTTGTGGCAATTATTTTAATATATCTTTGTTGGAAAGTATAACTGTAACGTGCCGTTCAAGATAATTGTAATTTTCATATTTTATAGTTAAAAGATTTTAAGTTGCGACACGTCACGACGTTAAGTAGAGAAATATTTACAATGGGAAAACAAACATCAATTCAGACGCGGCAATCATAAGAAACTTAAATAGAATTGGTGAATCCCAGCGTGCAGTAGGTAAAATCGTTGGAAAGCATCACCGTATAGTAAACAAATTATAAACAAGTTTACCAAACACAATACCGTAGAAAATTTGCCTGGTACAAAACGATTAAAGTCTCTTACAAAACTGAAGTAAGAGCTATAGTAAGAGAAATAAGAGCAAACCCAACATCTAGTGCTAAAAAAATAGCTGAACATGTTACGATAATTTCCGGAAAAACGTAACGTTTGATTTTTGCAAAAAATATATATGTATGTAAATTAGCCTCAAATTGTTTGGAATAACATTTTTTCATTGATGAAAATAAATTTGAGATACTTATAGTCAAAAATCCCCAAAAGCCTTTATGTTACCAAGACTGTAAAATATGACGGCCAGTAATGGTCTGGTGTTGTATGGCGTCATCAGGGTTCGGTAATCTTACATAGAATCTACAATGAAAAAGGGAGATTATCTCGACATTTTAAAAAACAACGTGGCCTCTAGTGTCTTTGATCCTAAGTATACCTCCAAATTGTGAACGATTAGTTGCTCGATCATTGTCCAAAAACTTTACATCATCCTCCGCATTATCCAGACCTCATCCAATTGAACCTCTGTGTGAATATCTGGATTAAACACTTAAGAAAAGAAATATTTTTTGCAAGTATAACCAAAAGGCAGTAATACAGGATGAATGGAACAAAATTTCGCCTGATTTCACTAAAAAATCGTTGATTCTATATCTAGAAGATTGTTAGCTGTAAAAAAAAATATATATAGTTATATACAATATTTTTCATAATTTTAATATACCTGGTTTCTTTATTTTTACTCGAAAAATCTGCAAATTTTTAATAATTTTTTTTAATTATTTTTTTGTGTTTTTATTTTTCTAGTTTTTGTTATTTAGTTATACATATTTTGCTTAATTTACCTATTAATTCTGTAATATATTTTGTTTTAAATTTGTACTTGTAGTATATAAAATAAAACATTTATTTAAACAATATTAGGTGTTAACTTTATATTGACGATCACAGTATAAATATAGTGTATCAAAAACCTATATTGCCTATTCATTTTGTTTTTAACTTATACATACATATGTATGTACAAGCAGTTAATAATATTTTTATTTTTTGTAATTGATAATAGACATTTTGTAAAATGGGAAAATCCAAAAACAATTGTAAGAATACCCTTTTTCAGTTAGTTGTAGTTGCATTTTATTAATTAGCATCACAAATAGCGCGTCATAAGAGTATAATAGTGGAAGGCCAATGTAAGCGGCATGCGGCCGCAGGCGGCAATCAGCTGTTCTTTTTGAACAAAAGTTAACAAAATTCTACTTTGCCGCTTCTCACAGCATTGCCAGATTAAGTAAATTGTGATACTTCAAAATTTTTGTATGTATGATTTTGTAAAAAAACAAAACTTTTATTCACTGGTAATACTGTTCCCGGCCGCGGCCGCATGCCTCTTACATTGGCCTTCCACTATAATGCTATTTAGAAATTCAAGTTTTTTTTGAGTTTTTTCTTAATTGTTCTTGGAATTTTGATGTTTTTTGTTAAAAGAATATGTGTTAATTAACAGATGTTGTTAAGCAATAAACAAATTAATAGATTGATCTATAGTCGCGCAAGCATTTAAAATTTACCAAAAATCGTTGAACGCAGGGGAGAAAGACTTATCCCATGGGAAACCGCTTAAACCTACATTTGCCCGGACCAAAAAAGAACTACTTACTAAGAAAAATACTACTAAAAGATTTGCTTGGGAAAAAAACAGATTCAAAAGGGTATTTGTGGAGATCCATAAAAATACAAATTTTGCATGTCGTCAATAATATGTTCTATGACGAAAGCAAATGCAAAATTTTTGGTTCATATGGACGAAGCACATTGTGGAAATTTGGGAAAAAGGGAAATAAATCTGATAATAAATTTCTAAGCGGTAAGTGTCTAGAGAGAAAGTTTTGAATTTGGACTTTATAAACTCACTAGGGCGATGCCAGAGATCCCTAAAGTAGGACACCTCGGCTGTGTGAAAAATTTAAAAAGATTCCAATTCTTCAGAGATTACACTATATAGGAAATCTACTAAATGGTTTACGTGGTTGCCTGCTGCCTGCAAGTAATCAAGTGAAATCTTTTGATTCCGTTTTGAAAACGACCACACCACTCTTTAAATAAATGGTAAGACTAGATCTTTTTCAGATGCTAGTATATAATGGGTACTATATCCAGCCTGTTGCGTTTAGGTATCCGATTAAATCTCACCATCTAATACTTGATGTCTCCGCTAGGTTTTTTAGTATATGATTGTTGAAAAATTTGAGTCTAAAATTTTGAAGAGCCGGACTTTCACAGAGAATATGAAACGCTGTTTCTTCTTTCTCCAGGTCGTGACAACTGCGGCAGTGATTATTGAAGAGAAGTCCGAGTCTGCTGGCATGCTTACCAATCGTCCAGTAACCGGTTAGCACCGCTTTGATTCTCGAGATGTCCTTACGTTTCATATTCAGGAACTAAAATATTTTGGCCACATATATCTAGTGGTCCTGCAGGTATCCAGATTACGCCACCTCATTCCAGCCTTTTGAAAGAAGTTTCTGAAGATTTCACTTTTAATAGTCCCAAGTGAAATTGCGACTGATATACCAGTTGGGACATTTAATGCCGATACTTCTTGGGCCAGCTCGTCCGTCCTCTTATTACCGTAGTAGTCCCTATGCGCAGGGACCCAAGCTAGAGTAATGTCAGTTAAACGACCTTCACGGCTGTTGCTTACATTACCTGCCTAGAATATATGTTGTAGTATGGGATTTAGGTGAGTGCCGCCTGGCTGTCGACAAAACTGACTGTGCTGCCGAGAATATTTTTTCTAAGCGCTAGTATCTCAGCCTGAAATACACGAGATTTGTCTGGGAGGCATTTCGAGAGTTTTAAACTCCATCTCCATCTTTGAACCATCAATGTATACTCTTACATCGTATCCATCCCTCAAGTACAGTATAGTATTCAGAGTTTCTGAAAGACTAGTGCGTAGTGCACCTGTAATACCTGTATAATTGGTTTACGACATATTTCCTTTTTGTTGCAGTCCAGCATACTAGCAATTAATACGTCATTATTAGACATATTATGGCTGTATACATCTATTTAAGGAGCAAAGGGGTCAAGCCCCATTTTGCGCTGAACATTTTACGGCAGGTGTAGAAAGCAACTCTTATCAGCTTATGTTGTACATTCAGTTTCCATGAGAGTTTTGAGTCCAGTATAATACGTAAATATTGCGCATTGTCTGATAGGAGTAGCTCACAGGCAAGTAGCCGTGGTAGTTTGAAACTTGATCTCTTGGTTTTTTTGGTAAATAAAACCAGCTCTGTTTTGCTTGGATTTAGTCATAGTCTATTTTTTTTTGTCCCAGTTACTAAGCAAAGCATTTGGTCATGATGTTACTAATCACGTCCAAGAACATGCCAGATATTAACAGTCCCATGTCGTACGCATAAGCCACAGTCTTAATACCCCTATTTTCCAATTTGACAAAAATAGAGTTTACAACAATCAGCCAGAGTAGAGGAGAGATCGCCTCACCTTGAGGTGTTCCTCCTTCAACTTGCTTCGACTTTTCGCTCTTACCAAGACATGCAGTAATGACTCTCGATTTCAGCATGTTTACTATCTAGCTGCTGATATACATTTCAACATTTAGATCTTCTAAAGCAAGATGAATTGCAGAGGTTGTAACATTATTAAAGGCCCCTTCTATATCTAAGAACGCTGCTTGTTTGAATTCCACAGATCTCTCAATAGTCCTTACTACCTCAAGTAGTGTAGTTTCCGTTGAGCGACCCATTAGGTAGGCATGCCGGCTTTTTGAGAGTAGTGAGGAACTCTCAAGCTTTTGCCTTATGTGCGTGCCGATGAGTCTTTCTAGTGACTTCAACAGGTTTACTGAGCGGAAGTCTTTTACGCTCTAATGACTTCTTTTACCGTTTTTTGAAATAAAAATTACTTTCACCTTTCTCCAACCAAGAAGAACATATTTATGAGAGAAATTTAGTGTAAATATTCTATAGAACATCCTTACAACCTGAAAAGTGTGCTTAAAGTAGAATATCTTGTGACTCTGATGAAGATTCCGACCAGGAGTCGTCCAACCTTTTGACATATGTATATCGGATTGGAATGTTCCTTGGTTAAAACCTTACTTATTCTTACGGAGAATGCTACTCAATGGATTCGCAGAAATTCCTGCATGAATTCCTTTTTGGGATTTTTATGGCCGTCTGGTATGCGTTGAGTTTTTCTCGATTTAGTTGCCATTTTTTATCTCTGTATGCAGTATTGCGTGATTCCTTGCGTAGTATTGAGAGCCAATTATTTCACCATGGTTGATAGCTCTTCGTAGGCTTTATTTGAGGGCAAGAAATTTCATATGCCCGCTGCTTAGAATTTTCTCGAGCTTGTCAAGACACAAGTCCTATCTTCGATTTCTGACATAATACGTATTTGTGTTTTAGAATACTATTGAAGTTAGAGCAATCAGTTCTCTTAGGATTCCAAAAACATGCTTTTGTATTTTGGTGCAGTCCTATTTACAAGATTATCCAATTGTGATCTGAAAAAACCTTTTATCTGATACTCTTCATTTATTCACAGACAACTTGGCATTATTATTAAAGGTGCTATCAGACGGGATGTATTTTACATATGTACTGTCACTTTTCTTACCCATATGTAATTCCGTATGTATGTATGTCAAAATTTCCATTTTACATACGATTCATAATTTTTGCTATCACACCTGCTTATGTTTTTACGTATGACATAACCTATAAATGTAAACAAAAGCTGACTTTTTAACGTGTATAAATTTCAAGAATTGCTTCTTTTGGTCAATGTAACTGCAATAAATATAATAAACATAATTTAATTTATTAAAAATCGAAAAATTCATTTTCTTTAATTTTTCTTTCCAATATATTCTTTCAAACAATTTTGTTTCAAAACAAATCAGCTGTTTTGTTTATGTTTGTCACAGGAAAATAGAGCGTGTTCTAATCGAAAAAAATTACATATGTATTTCCACATGTATTTTACACATGCAAAGTTTCATATGTATCACACGATGTGTACAACTTTTACAGATGGAAAATTTGACAGTACATATGTAAAATACATCCCGTCTGATAGCACCTTAATGAGTATAATATCTAGAATATATGTTTGAATGTAGGTTTTGAACCAGAAGCCCTTCATTACTCTGTAGACCAGATGAAGGTCACCAGGGGTGCCAGACTATCCCTGTCGATGGTATTCCATTTCGTTACTACAGGAGTAACAACACCATTCTTTTCAATCCTCAGATCCACCAGAAGTTCATCTTTAACGACTTCGTTGAAGGGACACCTAGCGGTCGACGATGTCACAGGGGTGGAGTGGTCGACTTCTCGTTGGCCTTCCTCCTTTTCGGCGATTTGTCGCCCTCAACCTGAGAGCGATTCCGTTTAGAGCTCAAGGTCTCTTGAGCTTCTGCACGGGAGGTGCTGGGCACGTTATCCTTGTATCTAAGGTATTCGACTACTACAATCTAATATTTAACACGATCGCGTTCGTGGGTGATTCCATTGGCAGCATTCTTGGCAATCTTGTCAAAAATGAGATTTCAAAATGTCGCTCTGACTTTCCTTTTTCTTATGTTTGCCCTTTGATTGGTCCTCAGAATTGTGGGTCAATTGTAGGGGATAATGTGAGGTTTTTTGTGATGGTAGCGGAGTATTTTGACTATTACCTTCGCTACCTGACAGTCCGAATATCGTCTCTTGACTCAAGGCGATAAATTTCGTTTGTTTTTTTTAATGTTTCTTTTTTTGGTGTATTGGATTTGTGCATATGTTGTATTGGTCCAACAGCCACCTTAAAGTATACCGATCGACTCAGAATCACTTCCTGAGTCGATTTAACGTTGTTCGTCCGTCCGTCCGTCTGGCTGGCTGTCCATGTAAAGCGCAGAGTACAGGTCGCAATTTTGAAGATATTTTGATAAAATTTGATAAGTGATATTTTTTCGGCCCATGGATGGATGGGAAAGAAACTGGAGGAAATCGGTCCATTATTTCACCTGGTCCCATACAAAAGTCCTCCCTAAATTGGGGTTTACCGGTCATAAATGTTTGAATTATGCAAGGAACCAAAAAAATTTCATCACAAATTAGTGGTAAATACAGCCAAATCACCTCTACAAATTTTGTTCAGATCGGTCCATAATTAGCCACAGCTCCCATATAAGGCCTAGTTTCGAAAATCACTTTAAAGAGCATAACTCACTCAAAAATGTTGGTATCCAAATAATATTGAACGCAAAAATATTTTATATGCAGACAACAATACGATACAATTTTATTGTGATCGGTCCATAATTAGTCGTAGCTCCTATAAATGGCCCACTTCCGAAAATCTTTCTTACTTGTTTGTTGTTCATAATATTTGGTTCCACGTGTAGGCATAGGGGTAAATAAAAGAAATAAAAAAGTAAAGTATTTTAGGAGGTCAAGTTGTGATTTTTGGGCATTTTTATATTAAAAGGTACTTATACTCGTTTTACATTATTTAAGAAATTTCCTTGAAGACCTATAATGCATTTATGTATATTTTTCGGAAAGCTAACTGTAAAAATATGGAATATTAAAAAAAATAAAAACCTTTGTTACCGGAGGACCATAGTCATTCAAAATATAGCTATTTGTTATGTAAAATTCAATTATAGGGCACTGATACTGATGATATTATGGATCCATATTGGACCATTCCGAAAGCAAATCGTAACTCCAGATCCGAAAAATGGATCTGCAAAGAAATATTGTTTTTTTTTAAACATTATAATGACCCGAATACACAGGTTTAGATGTTAAAATTTTGCTTTTGTACAGTAAACACTTGCCAACACCTCCTCAATGCTCGAACCTGAGCCGCATAGAGTAGATAATTTTTTTTCTAGAAATTGTTTAATTTTTTTTCTTTCGGCATGTGTAACAAAAAGATCTTCACAACCGAGGGCAATAAGAAAACAATTATTACTAATAACAATAGCTTTTTAACAAAAGAAATAATCAACTTCCTTGTATAAAGTTGTAAATTGTTGACCTTTAGTTTTGTTGCTTGTAAATTTTGTTCGGCATAAGGTCATAGGGTAAACGAATTTTTAATTCAAAAATATAAACATATTTTGTTTTAAAAATTCTATTTTATTCCCAATATTTCGGTCAACTTTGTTGACCATCTTCAGGGGTTATTTAAAATAAATAAATGAAAAACAAATTTCACTCCGTCGAGTTTGTTTTCCAATCGTAAGCTTTTGTCAAATTCAAAATTTAAAAATATAATAAAAATCTCCAAAAATTAACAGGAGTTAAAAAACTAAAATATTTTTGTAACCTTTAATTTAAAAAAATTCAACAATAACTAAATAAAATTAATATTTTTTAAATTATTTTTGGGTTTTCCTATTCTATATAATATCAACCTATATTATCAATTAAATTCTTTTCCTTTTTTTATTTATGTATGAATGAAAAACAAATTTCTCTCAAAAATGAGTAGGCAGTTTTGTGATATTTGTGCGGTTAAACAATGGAATTTTAAAAAGTATGCAGGAAAAAATTAGTTAAAAAATCAGTTGGATCTCGAAATACAAAAATTTAAATACAAAAAAAAAAAAAAAACATGTAATACTTAAACTATTTTTAAACAAAGTGTCTCTAGTTATTAAGTTTTTGATAAAACTATTGCGTACCTTTTGTACCTTTGGATTGTAAGACCGAATTTTACTTTGTTTTTAATAAATTTTGTTTTATTCTTGAATAATATTTGACACAAATCATTTTGATACAAGGTTGTAGCTATTTCATTTCTAATTCTCTGCTCCTATTGTTCTTTCCACAATATTACGGGCCGATGAATGAGTCATGCTGAATTTATACTCTTTAGAGTTGTATCATGATCTCTATATGGCGTTAATTATAAAGGCTTAATTCCATAACCACAATCGGCCAATAGTATGGAAGATCGTTCTCCTGACGCTCTACTAACGTTCCATATAAATGCGTCGGGACTAGAGCCGGGATACCGTGCATCTACTGCTCGTATTTTCATGTATATACATACATATGTATCTATATGGAATTTGCACCAAGGTTAGTACTATTGGATAGTAGGCCAGCCACAAATTTTCAGCTCTATCAGTCCAGAAGTGCCGGAGTTAGAGCGGGTCAAAGTTGGACATTTTGGTCATACAGGGGTTTTTTTTAAAATGAGTGTAACTTTTCACCTATTGGTCTTAGCAAAAATTGTCTAAAGAACTTTAGATAGCTTTTTCTTCAATCATTCCAAAAATATTTTTTTTAATTTTTGAAAACAAATTTTTTTTAATTATTTTTTTTTTAATTTTTTTCAATTTGGGCCCTTTTTTATCTCAAAAGAAAGCTTATACAATTTATTTTAAGGCCTTTACAATCGCTTAATGGGATGCGAGTTGGATATTTATCAAAAAAATTATTTTTTAACTCAAGAATAGGATTTTTCAATATTTGGCACATGTATCATTTTCCAGGCGAGGTAGAAATAAACATTGCTTACGCCACGCCCCCACTCACGCCAAATTTTGTTTGAAAGTTTTAAACTTTTTGTTCTCTCTTTCTTTGTTTGGTAGTATATTGCTCTTAATACTGTTAACGTCGCCATATAACTATGAACCACGCCCACTTCACCGCTCCCTTTTTTTTAATTCAGATACTATTATTTTTCCATATAGAGAAGATGGATATCACTTTGAAATGCGTCAAATCAATCAAGGCCGGTAATTATCCTGTTGAGTTATTAAATTCACTCGATGTGCCAGGCTTTCCACAACATGTGCTACAACTCAAAAATTGAAGTGCCAATTATTTTACTGCGTAATATCGATCACCACGGCTTTGCAATGGAATGGAGAAATAATTTAATAGAAGCGTTAACAGGAAAATATAAAAGTACATACATATGTACGTTTGCTACGCATTCCAATACTACCAACAGATTTACCTTTTGATTTTAAACAATTTTTTCCTGTTCGGTTAGCGTTTGTTAACAAAGCTCAAGGTTAATATCCCGTGTATATGTGTATACTCCTGATGGGCAAACTAAAAAGATTGTATATCCTAAAGCATTGCAATAAATACATTAAAATTAAATAAATAATAGCGCAGCACACCGTTTAGCTAGTATATGAATATAAATTTATCAAAAGGTATACAAAATTACTTTGACAAGTTTCGTTTGTAATTAATATAAAATTGAATTGCTCTGAACTAACTATACTAACCAACTATTAAAGGAATTTTGTATTTGTTGTAAAAATTGTCCCTTGATTTGTTCATTTCGGTAGAGTCCAACTCCAGTTGCACCAACTGTGGAGAAATAAACCGCTCTATAGCATTAAGCACAGCATCTAAATGCTTGACACTGTGCTTCTACCCAAGCAAATGCTAGAGCCTTTACCAACAGATCTTTGATACGACCCTTCTGCTAAAAACCGAAAAGATTACGGCTTCTTAATGGAGGTAATGGAGGAATCTTAGAAGAGGTAAGATATTCTTTTATAGTGTTGGGTGCCACACCAATATCGTCTGTTTTTAACTGGGAACAACCTACAAATCTACAAAGCAGATTTAAGTATGTATGTATATACATAATGTATAAAGGACTAGTTACGCTGTCTCCGGTAGCTCAATGGGATTGCTATAATCACGTAAAATATTTATATTGTAATGATTCCTCAATTGCAGGTTTTAATCATAACTTTATTAAATCACGTTTTTGTACTTGTCGCTGCCAAACGGAAAATCACAATGAACGTGAAGTTGGTTGCAGTCCATCGTCATTACCATTCATGCTGCCAGATCTAATTACAATTTGTGTTACCATATCTTATGTTGCTATTGTGTTACCATATCTTATATTACTACAATATTTACCTTTTCTGAACGCACTTCTTCTAATAGTAAAAGTGCAAGAACAGCAGCGGCAATTTTATTTATTCACTTATACATTTCTCTATTTCGTCAATTTAATTAATAAAACACCAACTTTTAATATTTTAACATAAAACTAAAATGTAAACATTTATACAAACAGAAACAACAGCTGATTCGAACATCGGTTTTATTTGCATTCGAAAATAACAAAACCGATTTGGTTTTATGGCAACAATTGAAACCAATAGATTGCAAAACCGACTTGGATTCTTTTACACCTATATTTTGATTAACATCCACAAAGTACACATATCACTATATAAAAAAGTTCGACATTTGATTTCGATTTCAGTAAAATCTTTAGTATAAACGCAGTTGGATATACCATATTTGAATTTAATGGTATTTATCACAGAATTGCAACTATATATCAAATCAAAAACGTATAGACATAAGAATTATAAAGAAAGAACAAATGTGAATATATCAACTGTACGTTACGCGATATATTTAAGGTCAAGAGCCGCATATATAGAAGCCAAAGTAGTCCATTATGATTCCGTTCTCTTATATATTGTCTATTCCTATATATTCTAGGTATTTCAAGTCGATTAATTAATATGTATCAGTTCGTTTTTGTTTTCTTTGACATAACTGTCAAATGTTTTCGTTTTGTTTTTCTAATTATTCAGTTTAGTTTTAAAAAGTAAAAGACGTGTTATTAAAATAAAAGCGAAAAGGTACGGGTATAGTAAAAAATTGTGAAAAATATGTCAAAATTTAGTTTTTAAGCGTCATTTAAGACGAATAGTTGAATAAGAAATTGAAAAATTCTCAAATTGTAATCGGGAGACTTTAAATAAACAAGAGACATCAGCACCTAACAAAGTCAATGAATTATAAAATGAAGATAGCCAAAAGGAAAACTTTGATGTTCATTATGATATCAATTCAATGTGTAGTAACATATTAGATTCCTGAACCATGAATTTCAAGGCGAACATATTCCAAACGCAGCCAATATTTATATAACCAGCGCTTCGATTAATGTGACAGGTAAATACATAGAGCCTCCTTATTATAGTTCTTGTAGTTTTCATTTTATTATATTTTTCTTTTCTTTCTTTAATCTAATTTTTTCAGAAACAAGCAATGAAGCTAAGGAAGCAATAAAAAATCTGGAAAAAAAGTTGATATTCTCACAAATAAAGTCGGATCTTAAAGCAAATTATGTGTAAACAGACTGTTTTATTAGAACAGCTTGCTAAACATTAACACCCAACTAGTACGGATCTTAAAATTGTCCCAATTAATTCTTTGAATAAATTAAATTGGACAGAACAGCTGATTAAAACCGAGCCTGATTCAGAAGTGGTAAGACTGAGTTTTTTCATGCAATCAGTTAAAAAAGTATTCAAAATTCTTTGTTTTTTATTTTAATTTATTTCAGATTTCGTATATTAAATAAAGGTTTGACAAAATCAAAATTGAAAAAATGTACTACGCAAAATGATCGGCAAAAATATGTTACTCAAATTAAATTGGGATGGATCTAAAAATATGATAGCCTTAAACAAATACAAATTTTTTAACTTTTTTATAATAATAACTGAATTTTTATTATCATGACTTAAATAATATATTATTACGTGGCATTTTGTAAAAGTAAGGCAACTGTTTACCGACAGACCTACTCGTCAAAAACTACGACCTCGTCGAATCCAATAAAAAAGAAAAACAATAATAACATTTTTGAAAAAATTTTAAAAAATAAATTAATATTTTCTTGTTTTTGTAAAAAATAACCAAATTTGTATTTTATATGAATGCTTACTCCCTTAATGCTCTTTTAGGAGACAAAAACGATTACTCCCTCTGTCGTCATTTTCAAGATTAAAAAAGGAGTACTCGTGTCTGCGGACCTATGAGGTCCGGAGTTTCCATTACTTGCGAAGAAGCGCTTCAGGATTACTCTATGGATGATCCTATTTTTTACTGGGTATTTTTATATACTTTACTATTTAATACTATTTGTACTTGTTTTTATGTTTATAAATATAATCAATTATTCTTAGATTATTTTGTTTTTTATTAAAAATAATAATTTTACTTACTTTTCATTTGTTAAATAAAGAAGTTTATATAATAAATAGTCGATTTATTAAATTTTCAACAGGTTATGGGCCCAGAAATCAAGATGGCTCAGGATATTAAAACAACATTTGAAAAATTAAATCATAATAATTATTTTATATGGAAGCGAGAAGCCGAATGCGTTTTAATACGGGATGACACCTGGAGTGTTATAAGGGATCAGATTCCAGAGCAGCCAGATGCACAATGGCTTCGTAAAGACGAATCATCTAGAGCCTCAATATTCTTGATGATAGATGACGATCTTTTTCATTTAATTGATGAAGCTACAACAGCAAAAGAAGCATGCATGATGCTGAAAACCCAATTCGAAACATTTTTATTTAGCGAATGTGTTTTTATAATGAAAAAAATTATGTAAAATGCAATTAGATGAGTCTGATAATATGGAGCATCATTTAAATGATATTCAAACTGAATTAAAGAAACTTTCAATTATGGGTGAATCGTTAAGTGAAAAATGGGAAGTCGCAATTATACTAAGGAGTTTAGCCGAATCTTATGACGTTTTAGTTACAACTTTGGAAGCGAGTAGTAAGGGTGTTCCATCATTAAAGGTTGTAAAAGAGAAATTAATTGAAGGATCGAAAAGAAGAAATCAAAATAATAGTTTTGAAGATTCAGCTCTTAAAGTAAAAGTTTATCCAGAGAAGAAAGATAATGTCCTTAATAATATAATATGCTATTTTTGTCAAAAACCCGGTCATATTCGTAGAAACTGCCAAGAGTATCAAAATTATTTAAAAAAGAAAAAAAACAAACGTTGTTACTCTGTAAAAGATGAGGGTAAAATATACTTCTGTGTTACGTCTGAAAATGAAGAAAATGAATGGTACGTAGACTCAGGTGCTACAAGTCACATTTGTAATAGAAGAGATAAGTTCAAAATGTTTAATGAAAACGCTATAACGATGATAACTGTTGCAAATGGTTATGAAAAAAAAGCTTGTTGAAAAGGTTCATGTGAAATGAATGTATTGAATGGTAAGGGTGTTATTCAAAAGATAACTGTAAAAAATGTACTGTACGTACCAGGCATTGAGAGTAATCTGTTGTCTGTTAAAAAATTAACCGAACAAGGCTTGAAAATAATATTTTACGATAATTTATGGGAGATTTGGAATAAAAATGAGATATTGACTACTGCATTGATGACAAAAGGATTATATAAAATCAAAACTTCTAATGATAATACCATCAAACAACATGCAATGGTTGTTAAAAGATGTGTTCATTACTGGCATCGAGTTTTTTGTCATCGTAATATTGATATTGTGAAAAAGGTTCTATTAACAAATAATAAACTTGTTGACAAATGCAATAGTGATGTGTGCGGACCTATGGACACTCAAACGCCAAGTGGAAAAAGATTTTTTGTTACATTTATTGATGATTTTAGTATGTTTGCTCACAAATCTGAAGTATTTAATAAAATTAAAGAATTTTGCTAAATGGTTAATACTATATTTGGTAGATATCCAAAAGTAATAAGATCTAAACATGGAGGTGAATATGTAGGATCAATGGTTGCAGATTTTTGTAAACAAAAAGGAATAAAGCAAGAGTTTACCATGCCTTATACGCCTCAGCAAAATGGTGTAGCAGAACGACGGAACAGATATCTTGTTGAAATGGTGCGATGCATGTTGTTGGATGCTAATCTTGGAAAATGTTATTGGGGTTATAACTGCAGCGTTTATTCAAAATAATTTGAAGACTAGATCAACAAATAAAATTCCAATAGAAGTTTGGGAAGGTAAGCGCTTAGACTCATACAACTTTGAAATATTTGGATCGTTATCATTAGTTCACATCCCAAAAAAGAAAAGAAAGAAGTTAGATCAAAAACCCAAGTATTTATTTTTGTTAGCTACTCTGAGGAGTCCAAAGGCTTATGGTTTTTAGATAAAAATACAAATAAGATTACTATAAGTCGCGACTAGAAAATTTTATCTGAAAAAGTACAAAACAATAATTTATTAACCAAAAATAATGTCCAAATCGATTTGTTTTCATTCGAGAATAAACATAATAATTTAAGCAATCTAGATGGAATTCAAAATGAGAATGTTGCACAGCAAAATAATGAAAATAATAATGACGGAAACGATGAAGATGAATTTTTTGATACAGAACCAAATGAAAGAGCAAATTCTTCAGAAGTATGTGTCATCTCAGATGATTCAGATTTAGAAGTAGAAACTATAAGTCAACCACCACAAACTTTGAGAAGATCAACAAAGGGTAAAGTACCTGAAAGATTTCAAGTTATTGTCACTAAAGATCTAAATGAACCAAAAACGATTGATGAAGCTTTGAAGAGAAAGGACAAAGATCAATGAATAAGTGCTATGAGAGATGAAATTAATTCATTAGAACAACATGATACCTGGGTATTAACAGATATTCCAGAAGGTCGCAAACCAATTGTGTGTAAAAGGGTTTTCAAGATAAAAACTGATGCAAATGAAAATATAATAAAATATAAGGCAAGACTTGTGACCCAAGGCTTTAATCAGAAATTCGTAGTGGATTACGATGAAGTTTTTGCTCCAATAGTAAAGCAAACTACTTTTCGAATGCTTTTGACGTTAGCTGGTGAAAAACAAATGATAGTTAAACAATTTGATATAAAAACTGCTTTTCTTTATGGAGTTATCAACGAAGATATTTATATTAAGCAACCAATCGGATTCGAACTAGAAAACAATAAAGTCTGTAAGCTCAAGAAAAGTATATATGGCTTAAAACAATCTGCAAAATGTTGGAATGAAAAACTAGTAAATGTATTCCTAAATGTTGGATTCAAAAGAGGTCTGGCTGATTCTTGTATTTTAAAATATTTTAAAGATGGTGAGTGGTTATTTATTTTAGTTTATGTTGATGATATTCTCGTTGCAACAAAAACTGCCGAGTATCAAGAATTTGTAAAAACAATTTTAAAATCTAATTTTAAAATATCTGACATGGGCGATATCAATTTGTATTTGGAAATCAAAATTGAGAAGGGGATAGATAATTATTTTGTAATCAGTCAAGCAAATTATATTAATAAAATTGTTGATAATGCTGGAGTTGTAAATGGAAAACATTCGAAAATTCCAATGGGTATTGGATATTGAAAAGATATTACTGAGAGTGATTTAATGCCATCAAATGAGAAATATCATCACTTAATTGGTAGCTTATTGTATCTAAGCATAAATACACGTCCTGATATATCAACAGCAGTTTCAATTTTGAGTCGTAAAGTTAGTAAAGCAAGAGTTAAAGCGATTAATCATATATTTAAATGGAACGAAACATCTGAAATTAAAGTCAAATTGATCGTAAATCTAACAGTGGTTTTCTTTTTAAATATAATGGATCCTGTATTTCATGGTGCTGTAGAAAACAAGAATGTGTATCTTTATCTTCAAGAGAAGCTGAGTATATTTCTCTAACTGAATGAATGAATGATTTTGAAATTAAAGTAAATAACGCAACAATAATCTTCGAAGATAATCAGAGTTGCTTAAAGTTAACTCAAATTTAGAAACTCAGTAGAAGAACGAAACATATTGAAACAAAATACAATTTTGTACGCGACTTAATTGAATAAGATATTCTTAAATTTTTATATTGTCCGACAACTCAAATGGAAGCTGATATAATTACAAAACCTCTACAAGCTACTAAAATTAAAATTGTTCGTGAATTAATTGGATTGATTTAAGGTCAAATCGAGAAGGGGTGTTGGAAAGAAACGATTTATACTTTAAAATACTATTTGTACTTGTTTTTATGTTTATAAATATAATCAATTATAGAATTATAGAACATTGAAAAAAGGTCAAATAAAAGAACTAAATAATAATCAATTATTCTTAGATTATTTTGTTTTTTATGATAAATAATAATTTTACTTACTTTCCATTTGTTAAATTAAAAAGTTTATATAATAAATAGTCAATTTAATAAATTTTCAACAATTTTGATAATAAAAAATAAAATTTCATGAATATTTCAAATTTTACATTTTAAAAATTTTTGGTAATCAAAAAATTAAAAGAATCGATTCTAATACTCGTAAATGCCAGTTTCTCTGAAATGTTAGAAAATAGGCTACGAAGAACAAAATTTCCAAAACACCAACCAATTTCAAATCGATCCCTTACGATTATCCATAATAGTTGCAATAGTTAAAATTTGCATTTCAATTATTTAAAGTAGTTTCAGATGTTTTGAGGCTTCAAACATTTTTTTGGTTTTTCTTTCCACAACTAACTTCTAGTACATTATTTCACATTTCAGATATTTATTTACCAATTTAAATAAGTTTTATTATCTTCAAAATTTAAATCTATAATTAATAGAAACATGAACAGAAAGACAGCAAGATGAACTGCATTAGAGCACAAAATAGAAGAAAAATACAAAAAGGTGCAAGTAATAGTCCTATATTCTACAGTGCCGATATAATACGAATATAAATATAATATGTTTACCGATTTCGAACATTTTATATAAAAAACATTTATCTAGATCATATTGGATTAATTTTAGTGGAAAATTCTACTTAGATTATGGATTCATGTATGTGTAGCGATAAGTCCGCACTAAGTTTTACACAATTTTTTACCGCTTCAACATATTTTGTTCATTTTAGAACATTTGCAATAATTTTTTGTGTGCAAATCATTTGATCATGCTTAACAATATCAACATTACTTATCCTTTTATATTGTAATGTAAATAATGTGTGCAAATTTGCATGATATTATCTGCAATGTGTACAACATAGAACATAGAATTGACAATGTCTTCGTGTTCGTTGAAACAGAGTTCTACTGTATTATTATTTATTTTGTTATTTCTCAGTCATCGTTTTCTATTTTCAATATGCTAAAAAAAAGGAAACAACTCACACTTCTAAATTGAAATATAAACATTTCTGATGCATACTTACCAGTGATGCCGTTTGGTTACATTTGTTACATTTTGCTTATCTTTTTTACCCTTAAAATACGTAAAATGTTCTAAAAAGTTTTTTTTTGGATTCAGAATAAACTAGTTCCAAAATAATAGAATATTACTTTTTAATGTTTAAAATTTGAAATTTATCTACCAAGAAGTTACTGCTGCTAAAAATTTTAAAAAAATGTGGTTTTCAAATTGATTTATGATCTTAAATGTGGACAATGTATTGAGAATCTTAGTGTTTGGTTAAATAGCGGCCACTTTAAGGAATGGCTTTTTAGTTCTCATCATTGTCATACATACATATATATCGAGCCATTACCGCCAAAATAATGTATCCCACACCATAATCGATTGTTGTTTTTTTATCGAAATCGATAGTTCAACATCATTTAAAATTATTAAAATTAAATGTATTACACAAAACAATATTTACATTATAAATTTTAAAATAATGGCTTTATTCAAACTGATTTTATTTAAAAAAAACCTTCCCCTGTAAAATTTTGAGTTTGTGGGATACATTTTTTCGGCGGTTATGGCTCGATATATTATGTTGTTACGTTTTTACCTTTTAATAAAAACGGTGGTTTATTTCCTTTAAATAAACCTGATTCTTTTTAAATGCAAAATAAAAGCGTAGTTTGAAGAAAATATTACGGTTTAAGAACACACTTAAACACTTTGTTTGATCAGCGCCATCTGTTTATGAAAAAAATTATTTGTAACAAACACTTAGTTTTTTTGATGAAATTTTCAGAGGTTGTCTCGGATTTTTGCTCATATCTCCGTTATTTGTGGACGGATTTTGCTGATTTTAAATAGCAAACTTCTCGAAAGCATGTCTGACAGAATTATTGCAGATTTGGATTCCGAAGATATCTGGGGACTTCAAAAAATTGATTTCAACATCCAGACAGACGGACATGGCTTAAACGACTCCGCTATCTATAAGGATCCAGAATATATATACGGCCTCAACATTCTCCAAGAAACAGTTGCTCCCACCACATGACTGTGAAACTCTAAAAATTTAAATTCTAAAATGAAAAAAAACTTAATTGGTTTCAAAAAATTAGATTACGGATTTGTCGCTATTTGTTTCACACTAAAAAGTACATAATTATAAACATAAATAATTTGTAAATATATGTATTCTATATTTTATTATTTATATTCTAATATAATTTTATATAGGAATTTCAACATACAAATATAATAAATGAATTCTGAATAAACCAAACGCATCAAAAATTGTATTTGTTGTTTATAATCTTGTCAAACCCCGCAACAATACCCTTCTCATGATGGTGAAGGGTATAAAAAGACGTGTCTAAAATATAAAGTTTTTTTGTGTCAAAATACGATCGAATGACGTACACGTGGGACTTTGAATATTTATATTTAATATGTCCTTAGTAGGCCATTTATTTTTGGTTTTATTTTTAAATATAACTTTTTAATTGTAAATCCTATATTTTCCAAAAATCCTGGCATGAAAAAAGAAGTACGAAAGTATAGTCGGTCAAGCCCGACTATATAATACCCAACACAAAATATGTGTATAAAACAGTTTTTCAGAAATAAGCTCCAAATGTCATCCAAAAATTTAGTTTCTATGAATATAAATATTATGTATTTTAAAAGTGATTTTTGGCAGCGGGTCTTATATGGAAGCTATGGTCAATTATGAACCGATCTGCACAAACTTTGTCGATGAGATAAGGCTTCATGTACAACTTATTTTTGGAGAAATTTGTTGGGATACGTGCATAAATCAAATATTTATGACCGATCAACTCCTATTTCAGGAGGACGTTAGTATGCGGGCTAGGTGAAATATTACACCGATTTCTACCAGTTTTAATCCTTGGGCGAAAAAAAATCATGCAACAAATTTTGTTGAAATATCTTTAAAATTGCGACCTGTACTCTGCGAACAAGGTTTACATGGACAACCAGCCAGACAAATGGACGGACGGACGGACATCGTTAAATCGAAATGATTCTGAGTCGATCGGTATACTTTAAGGTGGGTGTTGGACCAATATTTATGTGCGTTACAAACATCAGCACAAATCCAATATATTATGGTGGTGTAGGGTATAACTACTCTAATGTACATGCAAAGTAATGCAATGTATGTATGAGTAAATGCGTATACTATTGTGTTAAAACTCACAGAAGTCAACATTCTCTTTCTGTATGCTGTCGAATTTAATTTATTCCCAAAGGCCAAAAATACACAATGAATCGATAATGGCGTTACATTTACAATCACAACTCTCATCTGGAAGTCCCGTCAGCAGCAGAAAAGCCAACCAACACAGAATTATATCCATAAAATGTTCATACAGCCATACATACATATGTACATTGTGTAGGAATGTAGATTGTACATCGATTCACCCATACATACTATACATACATGTCTTGTATCATGTGTAACCTGAATATATTGGATGGAAACCTTGACTGTCCTTCCTTACCTGTGTGTGCGGGGGGAAAAAATAAACGTGTGATATTTGCAAAATAATAGTAAAATCTAGCTAAGTTTATTCGCAAGATGATGAAATATTTAATTTATATACTGAGTTATTGACTATTATACGGCATGACTATTTTACTATTTAACGTAAAACTGCGTACAATGATTATTACTGCGATATATTCCATTACAACGACTTTAAGGAATTGATTTTTTGGGACCTTTTAACATTATTTAGGTTATACATTGTTTAAAAGTGTAATTTTTCCTTATTGTATTCTGTTCAGTTATTATTCGGTTAATAGCTCAATGACTTCAGATGGAAGTGTCAGGCGTCTGAGTGTTAGGGAATCTGATGTCTCTAATACTTTCTTGAACACATCTGATAGATTTTTGTATTATGATTGTAAACTTTGTTCTTGCAACAAATTGCAGTATTAATTATTCCGCTTGTGAGAGAAAATTCAGATTAAATGCAGCGGTGCGGTTTTTGTTATCATCCTTTTATTGTTAATTCTTCCAAAATAATTGAGACATACACAAATATGCATAAACAAAAGATGGTTTCTTTACATGAATATTCATGTAAAAATCCCACCATTTCTCTATGACTATTGTGAAAAATTCTTAATTCCAGTTATAGACGTTTTTTTAATATATTTTGGTTTCCTATAAATTTTAATTTAATAATGTAGTTTGTTCTATCTTTTCAAAAATTCTAAACATATAACACAAATGCATCATACTCAATAGGGCATACGAGTATAATCAATCATATACACATATAAAAACGCTAACTCATAGCTAGTATGAATTTAAATTGAAGCTAATTCTTAAAATATTTTTGATGGAAATATTTGTATTAAAGTGTGTTTTATTATTTGAAATTGCGAATTGAAACCTTGACCTCAATGCTGAATATTTTATGATTTCCGATTGCAGTAAAATCTTCTGCATAATACATATGGTAAATTTCACGTCAAGTGACCCAATTTTAAAAATCGATGACCTTCGATTTGAATGAAATTTGCACCAAGTACTGTGCCAAATATTGAAAAATCCTATTCTTGAGTTAAAAAATAATTTTTTGATAGGTATCCCACTCGCATCCCATTAAGCGATTATAAAGGCCTTAAAGTAAATTGTATAAGCTTTCTTTTGAGAAAAAAAGGGCCCAAATTGAAAAAAAATTAATATTAAAAAAAAATTTAATTTTTTTTTAAAAATTAAAAAAAAAATATTTTTGGAGTGATTGAACAAATAGCTATCTAAAGTCCTTTGAACAATTTTTGCTACGACCAATAGGTGAAAAGTTACACTCATTTAAAAAAAAACCCTGTATGACCAAAATGTCCAAATTTGACCTCCTCTAATTCCGGCAGTTTCTGAATGATAGAGCTGAAAAATTGGGTCTGGCATACTATCCAATAGTACTAACCTTGGTGCAAATTTCATCCAAATCGGAGCAAAATCGAAATTTTTGGGAATAAATCTTAAATAAAATTTGACATTGCCGTACTCGAGTTTAAATTTTGAAAATAGATCCCACAAACCTTCTAATGGCACAGCTGTGGGGGCTGAAAATAGGGCACCTTTGACATGTATTTTGTTTAAGCGCGTCCAATATTTTTGTTATTCATTATATTTCTATTTTCTGAAAGTCCTCGCCTAGATTTAAAAAAAAACATGTAAGTGATTCTGAATCGATCGGTATACTTTAAGGTGGGTGTTGGACAATTATTTCTGAGCGTTACAAACATCAGCACAAATCCAATATACCCTCCCCACTATTGTGGTGTAGGGTATAAAAAACGAGTCTTTATTTATTGACCCTGCAAATATTACTACGTGATCCATTTTAGATGAAATGGACTACTTACAACATGGTCCAATGTAATGCAGTCATGGACTATGTCATAGTTAAACAAGAGTTTCTAGTTAAACGTCGTGGTTTCGTGTTAACACGATTGCATATTGAGTTGTTGTTGTTGTTTAAAACTAACCCTCGTGAGTACTCCATGGATTAGTTTTGGGACTACTCCGATGGGTTATATGGTCCAATCCTAGGACATCGGAATGTTAAATGGACCACCTTTTTTCATATATTTGGAGTAGTTTTGGAGTACTCCTACTCCTCTTTGGACTAGTCTTTACATGCATGTATGGACTAGTCGCGTTATTTGCAGGGTAAATGTACACAAACACAATTAAAAACAAGTATGAAAGTATAGTCGGTCAAGCCCGATCGTATAATACCCTACACCCAGTATATCAATAAAAGAGTTTTTCAGATATGGGCACTATATGGGAGATATTACCTATTATGGACCGATCATTCAAAAATTTAGTGCCATGACTTCCGTGAATATAAATATTATGTTTGTTAAACTTTATCTCGATATAAATACGTTTAAAAGATTAATGGAGGTTAAAGTGAATTACAAAGAGGGTCTTATATGGGAGTTTTGACTATTTATGAACTGAATATTATAAAATTAGGTGTCATCCTATTTGTACATTAGAAACTCATTTTTGTTAAATTTTATTTGGATACCAACATTTTTAAAATAGTTATGCTCTTTTAAGTGATTTTCGGAAGTGGGCCTTATATGGGAGCTACGACTAATTATGGACTGATCGCAATAAAATTATACCGTATTATTTGTATATATATGAAACATATTTGTGTTTAATATTATTTGGATGCCAACATTTTTGAGAGCATTATGCTTTTTTAAGTGATTTTCTGAAGTGGGCCGATCTTTACGAAATTTGTAGATGTGATTTAGCTTCATTTAGTATCATTTGTGGTAAAATTTTTTGTTTGCATACTTGCATAATTCAAAGATTTATGACCGGTAAATCCCAATTTCGGGAGGACATTTGTACCGAAAAAATTTCTCGTACCAAATTTTATTGAAATATCTTCAAAATTGCTACCTGTACTCTGCGCACAAGCTTTACATGGACAGCCAGCCAGCCAGACGGACGGACATCGTTAAATAGACTCAGAAAGTGATTCTTTCCAAGTTAGTCCAAAAATAAATGATTTTCAATTGAAAGATGAAAGTTAAAATAATAAACGATTTTTATTTTTTTTTTGGCTTAAACAAGTAAGATATGGATGTTTATGTAGATTAATAAGTTTTCGGTTGTAGTTCTCACAGGGAAACTATGACCTATTACGGGCCAATTCGACGATATGCGAATTATTTGTGTGAATTTGATCGTCATAACGATTTTTATAAGAGATTTATGCGCTTTTAGGTGATTTTTCGAAGTGAACTTTATAAGGGTACTACGCCCAAATATGGACCGATCATTATCATATTGAGAGCAAAGATCGGCAATGAATCGTTTTTTTAGGATTCACAACTACTCATAACATTTTAAGTATAAGTAGTTTTATGTCATTGAAATTTAACAACTCTGAGTTACTCAAACTCACAACAACGTTGACTTATAAATGCGGGTGGATATAAGTATGAGTACAACGCCGACATCGAGCTCATACCATTCCCAATATGTTTGATTCATAAACCGCGGTATTTAGATTTACATTTTAAAAAAAATACTCACATACTTATAAAGTATTCAACTCTGTTTAGTCATTACAAAAAAATTTCAGCTTATTCCGTTAGGTATTTATACAAAATAAGTAAAAAAGATATATAAAAACATACAAGTAAGTTTATAGGAAAACATATTGGGGAAAATATAACATTTATTATTTTATATAATTTTTATAAGCGGACTGTAAAAATGAACGACTCTCGCATGAGTGTATGCGAGTCATACTTATTTTTTTTTATCGTCTACGTACGTTGAGTTAAGGAGAGTCTAAATAAACAACATCATACATGAGATAAGTATGAATATAATGAGTACTTCAAACTTTAAAGATGAGTAGTGGTTTGATGATATTAAGACAAGTATGAGTACGTATAAGTACAATAAATTATAAGTCATGATTCGAGTATACTCACTTTTTCAGTACTCATACCTGATCTCTGATTGAGAGTGACGATTTAAATGCGCATTTGAATTATTCAAAAGTCTATCTTCGAGGAGATAAAAACGGGTAAAAAGGGAATTTTAAATAACAGTGTATTAAAGGACAAAAAAACTTATCACAAATATGCATAATATCTTTTGTATCTGTTGTTTTAAGACAGCAAAATTTGTGGCTTTAGCCAATTATATGTATTTGAAATATGTAAATATGTATTTGAAAAGTAATTTCTTCACAATATGACCCTGAAATATTAGGCGGTAATCAAGGCGAAGGGCTACTTTTTTAGATGTTGTCACTCTTTGCATTTAACCTTCAAGTATTATTAAGTGCATACGCTTTTAAGTATAGGTATAGGTTAGAACATTCAAGTAAAATTGAGTAAATATTTAATAGTTTTGGTACTTTTTTATTACCTTTATATATTTCTAAAATAATGATCACCTGAAAGGGTTTAGTAGACCAAAAGATACCCATCAAAGCTAAATACAGGAAACCTCGAAAAGTAAAATGATCAACAGTAAAGAATAAAATACATATAATAAAACTATAAATATAAAATATAAAAAGTACCACAGATATTTTCTTATACCAGATATATGCACACATTAGTTGGTGAAGTAAAGCGTTTTTCAACAGGGACGCTACAAAAGTAGACCGATAGGGACAGCAAACAACGCCATATTTGTTCCGCTCTTTTGACATTTCTCTTGGGCCGTACTTCTTCCGTGATGATCAAGACCGGCTCATTACTGTAAATGGGAATCGCTACCGTTAAATAATAGCAGAATATTTTTGGCCCCAAATGGATGATATGGATTTGGAGGACATGTGGTTCTAACAGGACGGCGCCACAAGCCACACAGCGAATGTCACAATCAATTTATTGGAATCCAAGTTTGGAGAACGTGTTATCTCACGAAATGGTCCAGTCGATTAACCACCTCGATCGTGCAATTTGACGCCGTTAGACTATTTTCAGTGGGGCTACGTCAAGTCTATGCCAACCAGCCAGCGACAATTGATGAACTTCGTACGAATATCGAACGTGAAATTGCAGCAGTATCGGCCGATTTATGCTTGAAAACCGTCGAAAATTGGGTTCAGCGTCTGGGTTTCTGCCTGTGGTGGCCATGCAAAAAAAATCGAGTTCCAACCATAATGGCATCGAACGTACTTTCATACATATGTGAAAACTCATGTTTTTTGGTAAAAAGCTTTGTTATTTGGATTTGGTTGGGAGTCTACTAATTAAGTCCTTTTGGATGGCCTTTTTGTTCATTATTTTAACTACTGGGTTGTATAAACTAGTACATATGTATATACATATATTGTAAAGGGTGTCCCAACTAGAACGCAATTTTTAAATGACTGATGCAACAATTGAATTGTTTCTCTGGCTGTATGACATGTGGCTCCGTCTTGTTGAAACCATATGCCCTCCACATTCATTTCTTCAATTCTAGGCAAGAAAAAACTGGTTATCATTTTCCTCACCACAAATGCGACAATTCTGCCTATTGACGAAGCCATCAAGATGGAAATTGGCCTGGTCACTGAAAATGATTTTATCGGCAAAATCAGCATTTTCATGTTGTCTCTCCAATACCCAATTAACGAACTCCCTTCGCTGTCCATGGTCAGCCGACTTCAGTTCCTGAGTCAATTGAACTTTGTATGCATGAAGATGCAAATCACGTACAGCTACGAAATTTTCGGTCGATCGACCTGGTTGAAGGTGCGTTGTTGTCTTTACATCATTAACAGACCCAGTTTCGGCAAATTTATCCATTAATCTCTTTACAGTTGACTCTTTTAAAGCATTATTGTGACCCCAAATTGATCGCAATTTGCGAACTGTAGCCGCAAAACTCTCACCACTTTGGTAAAACAATTTCACAATGAGAATGCGTTGTTCATTCGTGTAGCGCTCCATTTTTACTAACCTCGTGTCTTCTACAAGCAAACAATAAAATGTTTTCAAATGTCAAACAATGATACTTCGCATGGCGCCAAATTTAATAATTGCGTTCTAGTTGGGACACCCTTTATATGTTTTATTGTGTAAATGAATGTGAATATTTAAGTTAGATTTATGATGCACGTTCGTTGTTAGAGTTGTTTTTGTTTCTCTTGGCATAAACCATTGAATATGAATGTTATAATATAAGTCTGCTGGCGGCAACCTTTGAACCATGGATATAGAAAATGTGTAAATGGAGACCCTTGCCGAAAAGGTTGCCACCAATGACAGACAATGTAAATGAACGAACGTTGATCGGCTTACTTTGTTCTTCTTTTTCCCATTCGTTGCATATTTATTCATTGAAAATGTGTATGAATGAATTCGACAGAGCGTCGTTCAGGTGGAAAGTTTACCTCATTAATTCATTAATCAAAGTAAAACTGTTCGATTGTCACTTTCACTCGGCAGCACCTGTAAATAATGGCTGTTGTTTAAAAATGTTTTTATTCCATTTGCAACAGATGCCCACTTACTTAAACAATTTTATGCTCAACCATAAATAAATAAAACACTAAACACACGCCACCGAACCAAACACACATTCCTTGTGCATACACACATACATACACACATAAGCCTATGCTCTCTAATACAATATACATACATAGTATTTTTCTATAAATGCCTTTGATGTGAAGTCACCTAAGAATTGAAAATATCCAGAAAAAATCGACATAAAATGTCTATGCATCGCCATCCTTTAAGCTATGCAAAAAATAAACATCATTTTCTACAAGTTTATTTTTAAATCTACGATGAATAATTTGTGTTACTATTTTTTAAGTAAAATGTTCAGTTTTTAAATAGATTGTTCAATAGATTTTATCTTAACTCAAAACGAATATTACATGTATGGAAGATGAAGATAAAGTTTCAGTTGCTCTTTATTTCAAAATATTAAAGTAAAATGTTAAATTTTTAAATAGGTTGTTCTACAGATTTTATCATAACTCAAAACGAGTAGAACCTACCAGTTTCGAAAATAAAGACAAAGACATCGAGTTTCAAAAAAATGTATAATATATTTGGATAGTTTATTTCAAACTTCACATTCATAGTAAATCCAACGAAAACCAGACATGATAAAGAAAATTATTCCATTTCCTTATTAATTGCTTGTTAATCAAATTGTTTGACAATTTGTAAACTTGTACTTTAAATTTGAATAGTCTGTTGTAAGACTACACTTTACATAAATTTGACCAACATCGGAACAATTTAATACGCATCGTCCAGTGGTAATATATGTATATGTATTAATATTCTATCGCTTAAAAAAATTTGTGTACAAAAAATTACCCAAAACTATAAGCTTTTACTCTATTTCACTTGAATTTCCAAACCTATGAAACAAAATTATGTGTTACCGAAATTCGAAAAACAAATTGATAATTTTTGCTATTAAAAACAAGTAAGAAAGTATGTATAATCTACATGGGCTAATCCTGCGTTACGGACGTTACATTCGCACGCAAATTTGCTTGTTAAAATTGACACGCCAGGTTCACATTGGAATATTTTCATGAAATTTTTTGCATAATACAGTTATTTGGGAGTACTTTAAAACTCGTTTTAAACTTAAAGGTTAACAGCCTTATGCAAAAAAAATCTTATTTGAGGATTGTAGTTCACGTTAGTTAAAAGACACTTTCAGACTAAAGGCCCAACTATAATATGCATAAGCAAGCTTAAGCAAATTGCAAAAGTTAACGAAAAGGCTGTCAAATGCATAACTAGTTCAGAGTTAACTTTCAGGTGGCTACAATGACTTTGAAACTTTTTGTCCACAGTTGCTCATTTATGTTTAAAAAATGTTTTTATTTTAACAAAAAGCCATTAAATGACTATATTTTATAAATATTATTATATTATTTTATAATTAAAAGAAAACTTCGTACCCGAAACGCATAATTTTTCCTTTTTTTTTAATTTATCGGCAAAAGTACTAAAATGTACAGCTGTGGCAGCACTACATTGTAAATAATAATAAACGTTTACATATGTTTTGTTAATTTTCGTATTGTGTTTGCAAAAATGGAGAAAAAACTTAAAAATTTTAATAATATAAAAATATTAAAGTTAGCGCTTGAAGGGTTGTGCACATTAAAAGAAATAAGTGAACTACACTATAAAAGAAGAAGACGCTCTTGTTCTGTCAGAGAAATAACCGCGACAGAAAGACATTTTTGTTAAAATAAAAAGGGTTCCTTTTATTGTAAAGGCACTTATTTTTTTCCGCATTTTCTATTAAATTTAAAATAAATATATTTTCTTCCATTTTGTTCAAAACACAAACAAACAACAACAAACAGCTGATTCCGTACAGAATGTGCGATCAGTTTCGCTTTTTGCTTAAGCAAATGACAGTTGAAAAACTTAACGAAAAGTTTCGTTAAGTACATTATAGTTTGCCACATACAATTTATATGTGTTCGCACGTTTGCTTAAGCTAGCATATGCACATTATAGTTGGGCCTTAATACACCAATGTTAAAAACTCATATGCAAAAACAGTACATTAAAGGCCCAACTATAATATGCATATGCTAGCTTAAGCAAATTGCAAAAGTTAACGAAAAGGCTGTCAAATGCATAACCAGTTCAGAGTTAACTTTTAAGTGGCTACAATGACTTTGAAACTTTTAGTCCACAGTTGCTCATTTATGTTTAAAAAAATGTTTTTATTTGAACAAAAACCCATTAAATGACTATATTTTATAAATATTATTATATTATTTTATAATTAAAAGAAAACTTCGTACCAGAAACGCATAAATTTTCCTTTTTTTTTAATTTATCGGCAAAAGTACTAAAATGTACAGCTGTGGCAGCACTACATTGTAAATAATAATAAACGTTTACATATGTTTTGTTAATTTTCGTATTGTGTTTGCAAAAATGGAGAAAAAACTTAAAAATTTAAATAATATAAAAATATTAAAGTTAGCGCTTGAAGGCCTGCGCACATTAAAAGAAATATGTGAACTACACTGTAAAAGAAGAAGACGCTCTTGTTCTGTCAGAGAAATAAACCGCGACAGAAAGACATTTTGGTTAAAATAAAAAGGACCTCTTTTATTGTAAAGGCACTTATTTGTTTCCGCATTTTCTATTAAATTTAAAATAAATATATTTTCTTCCATTTTGTTCAAAACACAAACAAACAACAACAAACAGCTGATTCCGTACAGAATGTGCGATCAGTTTCGCTTTTTGCTTAAGCAAATGACAGTTGAAAAACTTAACGAAAAGTTTCGTTAAGTACATTATAGTTTGCCACATACAATTTATATGTGTTCGCACGTTTGCTTAAGCTAGCATATGCATATTATAGTTGGGCCTTAACTATTGTATACTTCAATTAATTTTATATGTTGATACTGGCAACACTATCACTCTCTTTTGGCTCTTTATAATTAATGATGTAAAACAACCAGTGATGCCAACTTTTCAGAAGCAAAACGCGCAAAACAGTGTCTCAAAAAGCGCTAAAAAGCGCTAAATTTTAATTAAGCGAAAAGCGCCAAAAAGCGCTAAGATAAATTTTAATAAAAGGGGTTTTAAATTCAATATTTATATAAAAATTTGTTTTATTTGTACATTTTGAGATCATATAATATATTATATTAATTTTAAAGTGTATATCAGCACAAAAAAAAATATTTTACCGAATTCAGTTAAAACTGTTCATTTTCGAACAAAAATGTAGAATTTTCCTCTTCATCGTCTGTCCAAAGTACTGTCTTAATATAAAATTTTGACTTCTTGTAAGTTTCAATTGAATTAATTTTTGCAGAAACATAACTTGCACAGCATGAATTTGCCATCTTTAACCCGTATTTAATATGAATTAAAGAATTAACGGTATTTAAACACATTCTGTTCCGAATTTTGTTTTTAAAATAATTCATAACGCTAAATACTCTTTCCACTTCAGCATTGGAGTATGGATATGTTAAAATATCTATGACAAAACTTGACAACTTAAAGAATGGATTTTCATCGACTGCGTTTTTGAAACTATGTACTTCAATCCAAAATAAATCAGTTCGGTCTCTATTTTTCCATTTACAAAGCTTTAAATTGTTGAGACAAATTTCAAATTCTCCGATTTCTTTTTTATCTTTTTCATACTCTTGTATAAAATTCAAAACTTCTTCGGAGTTATTGGGCAAAATTTGTATTTATTTACCTTTGCAAAAAAAACACATTCAATTATGAAGAAAAATAGAAAGTTCGTTAACACTTCTTTTTTTTATGCTTTTAAATATTAGTTGCAAAAATAGAGTATGTATTAAAAAAAAATATCAAATGTAAAATGTACGTTTTTACCAAAGTGATGATGTATGAAAAAGGCTCTAAAAGCGCTAAATGAAAAACGAAAACGCGCCAATTTAGCGCTTTTTAAAAAAACGCGCTAGATTAAAAAAATGCGCTTTTTGGGTGGGCAAAAAGCGCTAAATCTAGCGCGAAACGCGCTAAGTTGGCATCGCTGAAAACAACGATTATTAGTTCATTCGGATAGTCGGATATCTTAAAATGTTTTGTATATTTTCAATATAAAATGAAATTTTATTCTTATTTTAATATGTCAAATAATATATGTACTGCAGAAAAAAATTTATAATAATTTAAAATAATAAATACGCTTATTTGTTCCTAACATAAAAGCGATTATTTTAAAAACGAGCTTTATTTACTTTGGTTGATTGTATGTACATCACTATAATGTTTTGTATGTTTGCATTATATAAAATTATAAATACAAATTGGAACAAGTTGGTTTCAGTGACATTGCTCAAAATAAAAAATTGCATCAAATAGGGTTTTTAGAGAAGATAAAAGTAGTATAAAAATTCTTTGTCGGTCACGCTTATTTTCGAGTGGGCGGGTCTTCAAAGTTGCAAATATATTAGCCTATATCTCGGAAACTATTCAGTGTCTGATAATTTATGACACGTCATATTAATGGTACAGAAAATATCTTTCCAGCGAAATATTCCATGATTATAAAATATGGACCCACTATGGGTTAAATTCGAGATATATATTTTTTTACCAAAATTTTTTTTTAATATCTAAAAAATTATTTAAACACACTTTTTGTTACTTTGCAGTGAAGTTTTTCGGATTCTCGGTAACCTAGAGCAATTCTAAGCCAAGATTCAGATTCAGCAGGTGAAAATCCATTATAAACCTCATAATATTAAAATAAAACTTTTGGGTATTTTCATGCCGTTACGGACGTTACACACTTTGTCATTTATATATTTTTAAAAAAGTGTAATAAAGGTATTTATTTTTTTTCATCAGATTAAAATGCATAAAAAACTCTGTTTATAAAGCTAGTTTGGAAAACAAAATTATTAAAATTCATTCTGTTAAATTTAAAAAACCCCTATTTTCCGTTACTGACGTTACACACAGTGTACCCATTTTTAGTTCAAATTATTAATATATATTAGATAACTAACAAATATGATTTTTATCTTAAATAAAAGAAAGTTAAACAAATTAAAGTTTTGCTAAACCCTAAATACTGAAACGAATGTTTTGCCCACATTTTTGACCTTTTTTACAAGAATAAATGAAAGCAAGAGGTACGTTTAGGTTAGCCTCTGCCAAGAACAAACAATCCACCGTAAAACCTTATTGCTTATATATTTTGAAGCTTGAATATGTATCCTATTATTCCATTAACAAACATTTGAATTTTGGGCAACTTTAAATTTCTGCCTTTGGTTTAAAAATTTTCGGATTAGCCCATATGTATAAAGCAGTTTTTGAGAAATGGGCGCTATCTCCCATATATTACTTATTATGGACCGATCATCCAAAAATTTAGTGCCATGACTTCCGTGAATATAAATGCACTTTATATAGATATAAATTGTCTTAAAAGATTTATGGAGGTAAAAGTGAATTACGGAGAGGGTCTTATATGGGACTTATGACCAATTATGGACCGACCACTATAAAATTAGGAGTCATTATTTCTGTATATAGAAACTTATTTTTGTTGAATTTTATTTGGAAACCAAAATTTTTAAGAGATATATGGTCGTTAAAGTGATTTGCGGAAGTGGGCCTTTTATGGAAGCTACGACTAATTATGGACCGATAATCATAAAATTTTACCATATTATTTGTATATGTACGACACATATTTGTGTCTAATATTATTTGGATACCGACATTTTTAAGAGAGTTATGCACTTTAAAGTTATTTTCGGAAGTGGGGCTTATATGGGACCTATGATCAATTACGGGCCGATCTTTACAAAATTTGTAGATGTGATTTGGCTTCATTTACTTTTCATTTGTGGTGAAATTTGTTTTGATACTTGCATAATTCATACATTATGATCGTTATACTCCTATTTCGGGAGTCAGGTGAAATAATGGACCGATTTCCACAAGTTTCAATCCTATCCGTCCTTGGCCCAAAAAAACTTACGTACCAAATTTTGTCGAAATATCTTTAAATTTGCGACCTGTACTCTGAGCACAAGCTTTACATGGACACCCAGCCAGACGGACGGACGGACATCGTTAAATCGGTATACTTTAAGGTGGGTGTTGGGCCAATATTTATGGGCGTTACAAACATCACCACAATTCCAATATACCCTACTCACTATTATGGTGTAGAATATAACAAGTAAGAATGTTATATTCTTTCGTGCCGAATCCTTTATACCCACCACCAATATTAAATGCAAATTTCACCTAGATTATAAATTCATACATCTAAATGGCATCGAGATCTAAATATGCATAGTCTTTACAAAGTTTTCATATATTTTGATCAAAGTTTGTTTATTAATTCTACCTATGTATTAGCCATAACTGTTGTAGCATATTCTTTCACGGTATCCTCGTTTAGGTCCTATAGTGTTTCAATTGTTTTTAAATAACGGACAGGACATTTTGTTAAAATTTTTGTTTTGTTTCGTAAAGTGTAAAATTTTTTGTTGCTAGTGTGTTTAGGAAGTGGTCCCTATATGAGAGCTATCCCCTTTAATGGGCATACAATTCGGTACAACGATTTTTATATACATATACATATGAGGATTATTGATGTCGAATTTAAATTGCCAATCGTTATACAATTTTCTACGCCAATTTTTATCATATGAGTATTATTTGTCTCAAATTTAAATTTGATAAAGCTTATTATAACAGATTTACGCGTATTGAAGAAATTTTTGGAAGTGGACTTTATATGGAAACAATGATTAAACATGGACTGATAGTCATGAAATCCATTAGGTAGATTTATATATATAGGAATATATGTGTGAATTATTAATGGCGATTTTCAATTTGATAACAATGTGTGTATGAGATTTAGCCATATTTCGATTTGTACTTTTCTTATAATGGATTTATTCATATTTAACTGATTTTTGGAATTATACTTTATAGTAGGGCTATGGTCATTAAGGATCGATCCAAATAAAATTTGATTTTGTGAATTCTCTTTATTCGAAACTTATTTATGCAAAATTTTATATGGATACTACTTTTCTATAGCCATATACATGTATGGCGGTTTTGAGAAATCATAGACCGATTCTTACTATTTTCTTGACCTTTTATGATAAACTAATATATGCAAAGTTCCATGATATTATTTGCAATATAAAAAAATAAATCACATCTAAAAATTTTGTGAAGATCGGTCTATAATTAGTCGTAGCTCCCATATAAGGTTCACTTCCGAAAATCACTTTAAAGAGCATAACTTACTGAAAAATGTTGGTATCCAAATAATATTTAACACAAATATATTTCATATGTCTAAAAATAATACGATACAATTTTATTATGATCGGTCCATATTTAGTCGAAACTCCTATATAAGAACCTCTCCGTAATTTACTTTAACCTCCATAAATCTTTTAAAAGTATTTATATCGAGATAAAGTTTAACACATATAATATTTATATTCGCAGGCATCATGACACTAAATTTTGGTCCAAAATAGGTGATATCTCCCATATGGCGTAATTTGTTGTCATCATTTGTGATTTATAGTTCAAATAAACAAGTTAGTACGGGTTCGGATATGTGCATATGTAGTTTAGATGCTTTAGTTTGATGAGTGATTTTTATCTAAAACATGTAAGCGAAAGTGGTGTAATCTAAATTTAAAAAAATTTATTATAATTTGTTATAATTAAAAACCAACAAATACCATTTAAAGAGTAGAAGAAGTATAAAATGTTTGGTATACGATGGGAATTTAAGATAAAATAAAAACACAGATTTGTTAAGTTTTCGTTAAGTTAAAGATTCAGTTTAAATTTGAGACGTGTTACTATTTTATTTACATTTATTTACTGTTTTATACATATACTAGGTGTAGGGTATTATATGGTCGGGCTTGACCGACTATACTTTTTTACTTGTTTATTTTGTTTAAATACATTGCAGTTAATACCATGAAATTTTATACACTTTATTTTTATGATAGTGAACAAATTGTGGTGAAACAAGTTAACAAATTGTGGTGAAACAAGTTATAGCAATATTCGGGAGCTATTATTGACTGACAGCTACAAAATCATGGGTCGATCGTCTTAAATTTCGACACAGAGAATTTTATACATATAACAATATCCCACGTAATATCCCATGTAATAAAAGTACATTTAAGATACATATTAGTATTAATGTATATTTTGGAAGTGGACCTTATATGGGGGATATGGTCAAAATAAATATCGTCCATATATTTTCAAAATCCAGCAGTTGATTTAGGCATATATTTAAATGCTCCGTGTAAAATTTTGGATCGGTATTGTTGTATAAAGATTTATGAGTATTGAAGTGATTTTCGGAAGAGCGCTTCATATGGTGAATATTGTCAAATAATGACCAAAATTCATAAATTTCTGTAATCTAATTTTGGTGTATATGTAAATGATCTGTGTAAAGTTTTGAGACGATACCGATATTTATAGATATACATAAAGATAAATACATAACTTTTTCGGAAGGGGTCTTTATATGGGGTTACGACCAATTATAAAGTTTAGTACAACTATTTATTTATCTATAAGAATTATTTGTGTCGAATTTTAACCTGGTAATTTGTACCAGATCTATTCGTATTTAAGTGAATTTTAGATGTGGACAAACATGGACCGAACAAAACTAAATTTCGTTTCTGATTTCTTTTTACATGACACTTATTTTTGCATAATTTTGCATTAATATTCCAATTTTATAGGCATTTATTTACCATTAAGCCATATTTCGGGGAAAATATTTATATGGGGCTATGAGAAATCATGGACTGATTCTTACTATTTTCATTACAGTTTCTTCCTTTATCATAGAAATAACGTGTACAAAATTGCATGGCATTATCTGCAAGATATTTAAAAAAATCTACTTTTTGTGGAGGTTGTCCTACATTTTGTTCCATAACTCTGGTTCTACTATACCGATTTAGCTAATTTTCAATACCAAACTGCTTAGGAGAACTAGAAATGGTTTTTTGTAAACCCTATTGATTTTGGTTGTGTCTGTTGAACGTGAGCGTATTTTACACAGACAGACAGACGGACTTAGAATTCCATATGGATCAATATTTCTCAGTGTTTCACACGGAATGACGATATTATGTATACCCTCATTCACCACTTTTGATGGTGAACGGTTAAACACATCAAAATAAGTGTTGCAAAATTAAAAACCAATCTTTTTCATATACACACAATATTTTCCACATGCGATGCACACACAATAATAGCAGAAGCATAGCAATAATTTCTTGAACTCTTTCTCTTTGAAGTTTTTACAAGGAGCAAAGCCATCCTAGAGATTACAGAGTGGAATATACAGCGTCGAGTCTTTTAGAACATGTGTACGAGTATGTCAGTTAGAAGGCCTACAAAGTGAATCCAATGTTACCTGCTGAGCATTTATGTTGTATGAATATGTATTACATTTCAATTCATATCAATTCAATCTGTTTTTGTTTATTTGTAAAAAATAACTTTAGGTTTTCTGATAATAACCGTATTTATTTTCACACGAATTCATAATTGATAGTAACTTCCCAGTAAAAAATGGGATCATCCAAAGAGTAATCCTGGAGCGCTCCTTTGCGAGTAATGGATTACTCCATAAAACTCCGAACCTCATAGGATTTTTAACACAGCATGTCCGCAGACACGAGTTCTCCTTTTAAGCTCCTTATGGAGTACTCCCTTTGATCTTGAAAATGACGACAGAGGGAGTAATCGTTTTTGTCTCCTAAAAGAGCATAAAGGGAGTAATCGTTTTTGTCTCCTAAAAGAGCATAAAGGGAGTAATCATTTTTGTCTCCTAAAAGAGCATAAATACAAATTTGGTTATTTTTTACAAAAACAAGAAAGCCTCGAAAAATAGCAACGGCGGAAATGAAATTCGAAATCCCGTTTTCTTGAATTTGAGTGGCATCACCGGAAATTAATTGAGGGAATTGAGGAGATTTTTTAACAGCAACGAAAAATAGCAACGAATCCCACTGAATATAGAAAGTTTTCCGTGCAAAAAATTGTCTGATTTTTATCTTTATCCCAGAAACTAGCTCTAAATAGAAAAACAAAACGAAAATATTTTACAGTTATGTCAAAGAAAAAAAAAACCATTGATCCATTTGGAGTATTAAGCGAGGCATTGACAACAAAACAAAAAAAGTTTTGATAGCTCGCTTATAACTCCAAATGGACGAACAAGTTATTACTCCTTTATTGCTCGATTATGGAACAATCCATATATTTTTTACTGGGTTGTAGATCAATACACATACATATATAATGAAAATGAATTATTCAAGTAAAATATACGAATATAACTAATTTAATACTATTTTCAAAAGTGGATTCTAATGTTGGTCGATTTGCAAATATATAGAAACAATGAAACTTTTTGTAACAAAACTATTGAATAGAATTTCAAATATGTATGTATGTACTTATTATTGTTCGCAAAATTGTCCTTCAAAAAATATATAATATTACTAATAGAATTTGTGCTAAGACTAAATAAAAAGCATTGAATAAGGATATTCTAGTCTTATAACTAGTGTATTTTTTCTATTTCTCATTATATTTGGGTGGAGGGTATTTAAGATTCGGCATAGTCGAATATTGCAATTTAACTTGTTTAAAATCAAAATGTTAAATAATTCTTTGTAATAACAAACACGTTTATACGAACGTAACATTTTAAAACCTTTACAGCTCAAGAAATACAAACTCTCAAAGTTTTTTGTTTGGCTACAAAATTATAAAAATAGGAATTGTAGGTATGCAAATGGTGAAGTTGAATGAAAGAAACATTTCAGAACTCGGAATAACTTTTTTTAAATTTAACGTTGTTTTTACCTGATATTATTTAAATTGTGTACACAAATTACAAACATTATATTTATTGTTAAACCGCACATTAGACTGGTCTTTATTTTGTGACTTCAAAAGTTTTAATGCAACACCCTCTAAAAATTTAATTTTTAGCAAAAAAATCGTTATGTAAAAGTTTCAAGTAAGTCCACCTAACACATGCATTTGACATTTTTGTGTATCAAGAATAATATTTTTGCCTTTCGGTATAAACAAAAACTTAAATTATAAATTCATACCTGCATAGGTACATTCATTTATTTATTTATCTATATTTTTATTAATAAGTAACAGTCATGGCTTTTCTCGTATGTTGCGGGCATTTCTTGCGGTAGTTTTGCACGATCTGAAAAATTGCATAAGAAATAATTGCATAATAAATAAAATATTCTGTTGTTACTTGTAAAATAAACTGCTTTTGGTTTTCATTTTTAGTGAATGATGTGTTAAACTCTTCCATCAATTTTACATCCCTTTCAGCTGAAGGCAGAATTAGTCTTAACTTTCTGTTCCGTTCCGAATCAGCTGACTTGATTCTGTTAAATAGAAAATGTTGTTTTGTTACTTTCCGTCCCATTGCGGACGAACTTGTTGAAAACAAACATTTGCTAAGTTATTGTAAGTGACATCCGCACAACAAAAAAATTTTTGTTTATTACAAAAATTTTCAATTTCTTTGAATTTAATTAAGTTTTTGTATAAAAGTTATAAAAATATAAAAAATATACTATGGATGATGAAAAACTCATTACTTTAGTCGAAAGTAATGACATATTGTACAATAAAAAAAACTTTGATTTGTATTTTTTGATTTATTTTTGCGGTATGTCTTGTCTGTTTACCTAAAACAGCTGAAAAACGGAAAAACTAACTACAAAAATTTAACAACAGAACGACATGGAACAGAACAGAAACAGAAAGTAAAGATTAATGAAGCCTTAAGCCGTTTTGCTATTACTCGCGTAGAATAGCTACTTTTGCCATTGCTAGAACAATATTCTAGTTTATTCATTATTTATGATAATTTGATTTGTGATGGATAATTTGCAAAAAACGTTTTCCACATGCAATAAAATAAATATCACACTAATGTTTTTTTTAAGTCATAAACTAATTTTTATGCAAATATTTCCAAAGACACACTTGTGTAAAATTGAGTACGACTATATGCAAGTTGTCTTTTCTACTAATTGTTTATTTGCCCAAAATTATTACTTTTCATTTTGAATTAAAAAAAATTATTAAATTATTTTGCTAAAATATGTGACAAACAATATTTTTCAATTTTCTTTATTAGTTGTAAATATATATAAGCCGTTTTTTATTTATTTGCTTATTTTGATGATAGATATTTGTAGAATTATCTAAGTGCATATTATCAAAACCGAGTAATAGAACGGATATAACGTTTTAATTTGTATCTATATGAATTAAAATTAAATGAGAACAGGCCAAATTAATTAAGAAATTCGTCATGGCCAAAATAAAAAGAGATTTTTAAGCAGCTTTGATTACTTAACTGTCTCTATCTCTTTAAAGATTTAATGTAGTGGCTTAGTTGTGTAGAAATCAGTGATGGAAAATGGGTTTTTGTTTTTCGTACCAACTATATAAATAAAATGTACTTTTTAGACCTCCATGGTCGACTAAAATAACATGTAAAGGCTCTAAGTCCATATTTTACAATATTCCAGGAGAGACAAAAAACAATCAAACTTTTTTTTGAATAAACATTTTTGAAATCTGTCAATGCAATTTGTATTTGTATTTTTCTTTGCTTTTTATTTGCGTAAAAACAAAATAAAAAAATAAGTATTTGCCGAGATAAAAGCTTTTTTTGGACTTAGAGCTTTTTCTGTTGCTTAGTTTGTATGTTTTCATGGACTTAGCTTTATCTTAAAACTTGTCTCAACTTATATTTCTTACTTACTGCAATGAAAGTGTACTTTTGTTGCTTTTTTATTGTTGTTATTTAAAAAGCTAATAATATGTAAAAAGTTAAAGTTTGTTTTGATTATTGTAAAAAAAAGAAACAGAAAAAGAAGAAATTTATTCAAAAATATGAATAAAGATAGATTTACACGATTGAAATTTTCTTCAAAATTGCTCTTCAAAATGCTTCAAACTCGTGTAAACAGCAAAAATTCTTCAAAATTTATTTATTTAATAGTTATTAATAGTTATTAAATAAATAAGTTTTGCAGAAATTTTGCTGTTTAGACGACTTTGAAGCATCTTGAAGAAAATCTCAATCGCGTAAATCTAGCTTAACATTATTATTGTAATTTCAATTTGGATATTTGTATATACTTGTACATAATGAAAACAAAAATTATTCAGTCTTATTTAATTACTTTTATAAAAAAGTAATATTAGTTTAATGGATTTAAAAGTAAGATAACTGGCGATGACTATTTTTATTCGTATGGCAAATCGTCATAAAATTTATGGTGTTTTTATAGGCAAAGTGGATTTTAGGTATTGTAAGTCTTCGAGTCTTTCTAGTTTCTAGTCTTTATTTTTCGTCTTTCTTAATGAAGTTGGTGTAAATCCGACCACTCCAGTGCGACTACATTCTCATTTATTTTTTGGTGGAGATTTTTCCATTTATCAGGAAATCTAAGTTTGAAATTAATTTCACCATTTGGTGTGTATTGTATTCCCCGAATGTCCGTCACTTTGGAATCGTCTTTTCTGCGGTCAGGGCGAATATATTTACAAAATTATACATTGTTAAATTTAAAAAACAGAATGATCCAAATAAGTAACATAGTGACGATTAATGTTATGACTGTCAATAGTGTTGATACTCAAAACAACGAGAGTGTAGCCAATGAGAAATAATATTATGTCAATTGGTTGGACTCTCAGACTATTTCGCGCGAAACAGTTGATATTTCAACATTGGAAGAAGTGAGATATTACACAAAGATGTGATAAATTGGACTTAGCGCCTTTACTCATCAATACAAAACAACAACAAGAAATGAGATAACTGTATTTTTTTTTGGTAATCGATTTATTTTTATTGAACACAACTGCATCAAAATCTCAATTTCTAAAAAAAGTGGACTTAGAGCCTTTACGTGTTAAGCCAGCGATTTGTTAAATATTCATAAAACTTGACCACAAATTTACTTGATCGAAAATTTGATAGAAAGACTCATATTGTTCGCTAATTCAACCAAAAATTTATTGTAATAATCATCTTATAGATGCATATTTAAAGATAAAATTGATATCAGTTCCAAAATGTTCGTGAAATTTAATAAAATCTATTTTGCTTGCACTATTACACAAATTGTAACTTATATGATATACAGCCATGTTACAGAATTTAATTTCGTTCGGAAGTGGAATTAATTCCATTTTTTGCTTCTATAGAAAAAACAAAACGAAAAATTTGTTCGGAATGTTCGTTTTACTTTTTCTTTAGAAGCAAAATACGGAAATAATTCCACTTCCGAACGGAATTAAATTCTGTAACATGGCTGATATTTATCTGTTTCATCTGAAATACTAAATTTTTATGCATCAGTATTTTGAAATTGTACCATATGACTCGTGGTAGTACCACGACACCAACTGTGTTTAAAATGTATCAAAAAAAGTACAATTGTACCATGTTTGCCTTCAGTGGTAGAAATATTTGTAAACATTAAAGTAATTAACAAACCTAGCGCTTGCACAACAATATAGCATCAACTTGGACAGAAAATGAATGCATCCCTGATGCATTGATTGTTGCAGATCAAAAAATAAAAGAAATTCGACTAAAACATATTTTAATCTATGTTAAAACTAGTTACTTTAAGTATTTACTAGTTTTTAATCACACATTTTTTCAGTAAATGCTGGAAAAACTAGCTTGTGCTAGACTGAAAAAAGTACTAGTTTTATCTGAAAATTTTATTCACCTCAAAACTAGTTTAAACTTAAAATTTGCTAGTTTTAGCTAAAACTACATTTTTATTTACACAGCCCAATGTTTACATACTTAAATAGATTTATTACATGAACACAAGTAGTTACACATGTAGTATGATAAATTTGGGTTTATTAACCGGAATAATAATAAGTATACGCAGTAGTAAACTAACATAGTCAAAAGACGAGAAAACTTATATTATTAAATATAACAAGAGTTAAATAACAAAGAGTTTAAAAAAAAAGAAGTTAAAAAACTGTGTGTTTATATGGTTTGCCAATAAATTCTGTCAAATGCATATAATCGAAAAACACAAAATCGTAATTAATTCAAGTGTTAATTTTGAATTATGATGGGATTCATATTGTTCTTCGACTTCTTTTAAGACACTAATTTTTGTTTACTTACAATGTTAAGCATTATCCATGGTATAAACAAAATGTTTACAAAAAATTGAGTTCAATTGTACCAAATTTCCAATACAGATGGACTTTTAATAACAAGTTGTAGATTATTCAACTAATTTGTTATACCCTCCAGCACCATAAGTAGTGAACAAGGATATATAAGTTTGTCATTCTGCGTATAACACTGAGAAATATTCATCTGAGACCCAACAAAGTATATGTATTCTTGATCCTTATTGAATTTTAAGTCGATTGAGCTATGTCCGTCTGTCTGTCCTTCCATCTGTCCGTCGGTCTGTCTGTATGTGTAAAACACACTCACGTCCAAAAGACACAACCAAAATCAACACAGTTTACAAAAACCCATTTATAATTCTCCTAAGCAGTTTGTTATTAAAAATCAGCAACATCGGTATATTTAAATCAGAGTTATGGACCAAAATATGAGACAACCTCCATAAATATTTGATATTTTTAAACATTTTTCTTCCATTTTTTTTGAAATATGTTGCATATATTGTGAGAAAATAGTAAAAATCGGTCTATGATTTCTCATAGCCCCCTTACAAATATCTTCCCAAAATATGTCTTAATGATAAATTGAGGGAGCTATAGCTTAATTGGTTAGCGCAATTTGATCATTAAGCATGAGTTGGTATTTGTAGCCCGGGTTCGATTCCCAGCCGCTGCCACTCAAACAACATCAATTTCTGATAATTATTCGATATAACGTTTTTTTCTAATCTCCTTAAGATTCGTTATACCAAAGTTGAACTGTATGTTGGTAAGTGGCTGATATCATTTTGTATTGTCAGTTTGTTTTTGACAGATAAAAAGGTTAGTCTTGTTTTGGTGTGCTCTTTAATTTTTTACTATTCGAAAAAATGGATCAAAAAAACTGTATTAAGTTTTGTGTAAAAAATTAAATTAAATGCGCAAGGACATTTGAAATGTTGTCTGTGACGTTTGGCGAGTCTACTATGAGCACAACACAAGTTCTATTTAAGGAACGCCGAGAAGATGTCAATGAAGATGCTCGTCCTGACCGCCCTTTGGAAAAGGAAACATATACATTGTAGCTAAAATGTAATGACTATATCATGGTCCTATGTAATGCACTCATGGACCATTTCATTTCCAAAGCACAATTATTCATGCTTTAACGACCGGAATCGTTGTTGTAAAACATTTAAAGTAGTTACAAGGAGTAGTTTTGGGACTAGTCCCGTGTTATGCAAAGCCGGATTATATGGTCCAGTCCTAGGACATGGTAATATTAAATGGACTAGTTTTTTCATACAAATAAATTATGTTTGAAGTACTCCTCGACTACTCACGTGTTTTGCAGGGACGCGTGTCTCTTCTCTACTGTCTAATTTTCTTAGCAATACACACAACAAAGTTTTTGTTGTTGTCATTTCATATACCCGTACATACCTAAAATGTATCTTGACAGAGGGGTTAAAGCTATGTGCCCACGATGGTCAGATACTACAACGTTTTCAGAAAAATGTGCAGAAAATGTCTAACAACCGTATAAACTTAAAATTTTTGTCTTCCAACAAAAATATTTTCAGACATCTAACAATCGTGTAAACACACAATTTTGTCATTGTTTTAAGACAATTGTCAAACACTTTTCATTGTCATATGTGCAAAATTTATGCATCTGCCAATGTCAGCATTATCATAGAAATTATTTGTAAATGCAACTCTGTATATACATAAGTAAACAAACAAGAAAATTAAAGAATTAAATTATAGTGTGCATTAGGACATAAGCAGATAAGATGGTTCCAATTGCTCTTTTTTGTTCCATGACAATATTTAAAATTTTTAAACACACACACAGAGCTGCAAAACGAATTTGACAATGCCACACAACAATCTGACAACCGTGTAAACTGATAATTTCGGTTGACAAATAAATGAAATTGTTAGTTTTCCTACAGTCGTCTAAACTGACAATTTACCTTTTGTTAAAAATTTTTCAATGTCAGTACATTGCTAGCACATTGCTAGATGTGACAACGTTGTAATATCTGACGATCGTGGACACATAGCTTAATTGTGTATTTCCATTTGATTTCCATTGTGTATTTTCGATATACAATGTAAAAAATAAACAAATTCGAACGATTTTCTTTTCGAATAGAAATACACAATAACCCCCTGTATTTGTTTTTCGCGACTGCACTTCAGTATAGGCTTTGAAAAATGGTTTTGCCTTCAAAGGTATATGTGCAAGACTCTAGTAAATACTCTATAATATGTCTTTTTAGAGGAATTCAACAGAAGACACCCTAATTGCCTTTCTTAATAAAGCCTTCTATACGCAATCCAACAAGTAGCGAATAAGCAAGACCTTGCTACCAATGACAAGTCATGTAAAATGTAAACAATTTTGTAATGGTTGCTGGGTGTCCTTGTGTTTGAAAAATAAGGCCTTTAGGAAGGCTACTTTACTGCATATTTTTCCCGCTGGTTATGTATATATCTGAACTAAATTCCCCACGGAAACAGCGACAATCAAATTGTAAGTGAGGAGCTTTTATTTTCTGTTTGTTTCATTCTGGGCCAGATAATAAAATAACTATTCATTCAACAAACGAAACAACCCAAGAATAAACCAACATCTATCCTTAAATGTATTAAGGAATTATGATATAAAAGCATTATAACATTAAAAAGAAACCCCATTTGAATATCAGTTTACCCTTCACAAATGGTTTACTTTTTAGTTTGTTTGGGTGCTCATAAAATCATTGAAAGAATGTGTTCGTAATAAATTTTATTTTGTATATCCTCCACCGCCATAACTGGTGAATGAGGGTATATATAAGTTTGTTATTCCGTATGTCACAGTAAGAAATATTCATCTGAGACCCAACAAAGTATATACATATATTCTTGATATTTATGAAATTCTAAGTCGATTGAGCATTGTCGGTCTGTCTGTCTGTCCGTATTTCTGTCTGTTAGTCTGCCTGTGTAAAACACTCTCACGTTTATAATTCTCCTAATTATATTGGTATTAAAAATCAGCAAAATCGGTATAGTAGAACAAGAGTTATGGACCAAAATGTGAGACGACCTCCATAAAAATTTGATATTTTTAAACATTTGTTTTGCAATACTTTGAAATATATTATACTTGAGATATATCGGTCTATGATTTATCATAGCCCGCATACAAATATCTTCCCGAAATATGACTTAATGATAAATAAATTCCTATAATATTGAAATATTAACACAAAGTTCAACCAACTCTTGTAAATAACGTTACTGAGATGAATTTTAAGTAAATCGCATTACTTAATACTGTATTTAAAATCTATTAGTCCATAATTGATGCGTTTCTGCTATGCCACCCATATATCTCTTGTAAATAAAATTATTGAGATCAAATTCAACCAAAAGAAGCCTGACTTTTTTATACCCAGTTTCTAAACTTGTGGTAAATATGGAACAATGTTTTTTTTTAATTTTACAAATTATTGAATTACACTCAAGATTGTTATGATTATCAGACAAACTCTGTAAATTATGGGGAGAATTTGTAATTACATCAATTTTAAATGGTGCAAATTAGATAAATTTCTTAATATTTGAAGTAAATTATGTTGTTCGTAAAATTGCCTTCCAAACAATACACATAATCCTATTTTTACACGGTAGATACGTTCCGGAGGATGCCGTGTAAAAAAAGATGATAAGTAAATACATATGGCGAATTTCACGTCAAGTGATCCAATGTTAAAAATCGATTTGGATGAAATTTTTAGCTCTATCAATCCAGAAGTGCCGGAGTTAGAGGGGGTCAAAGTTGGAAATTTTGGTCAATTTTGGTCATACAGGATTTTTTTAAAATGAGTGTAACTTTTCACCTATTGGTCCTAGCAAAAATTGTCCAAAGGACTTTAGATAGCTATTTCTTCAATCATTTCAAACATATTTTTTTTAATTTTTAAAATTTTTTTTTTCAATATTTTTTTTAAAATTTTTTTTTTCAATTTGGGCCCTTTTTTTAAAGAAAGCTTATACAATTTACTATAAGGCCTTTATAATCACTTAATGGGATGCGAGTGGGATATCTATCAAAAATTAATTGGCCCATAAATACTGTAAACATAAATATTCATATTATTTTTTGATGACTATATAGCTGAGTAAACTACTTATGACCGCCTTCCTTAGCAACTTGAACCACTGTGCAATAGTTAGATTATCAAATCCTTTACGCCCAACGTCTCGCGCCAAATTAATTATAACAGCGTACGCTTCACCAGCTGATTTATCTTTCATAGTAGAATTGTTGCTTTTAACGCATTTTGGCCAAATGCTCTTCCAACAAGTATTTAGCGTTAATTGTTTTATTTCTAAAAACGCCAAAACAGCATGCAATCCAGAATTGAAAAATTTTTTCATGCATCAATAACTGTAGTGTTAGCATCACTTTCTATTTTACTTAAAATGTATTGAAATGATCGCTTAATGTAATAGGTTTTGAATGTTGCGATAATACCCTGGTCCAAAGGTTGAATTAGGAGGCAAAAATACTATTTTAACATTAGGATGCTTCAAAACTGGTTGCCCAGGAGCATTATCTATTAGCAAGAGAACTTTAAATGGCAATTCTTTATTAATCATATAACGTTTTAATTCAGGAATAAAACATTTGTAAAACCATTCACTAAAAACCTGAGAAGTAACTCATGCCTTTTTATTTGCCATCTAATGAACTGGCAAACTGTTAATATCGATACCTTTCATTGCTCGTGGTCGAAATGATTTATTGATCAACAAAGGTTTTAACATGCGGTCAAAATTCAGCACAGCCGAATATTACACTCTAACTTTTTTAAAATACCAATATGTCAACATAGTGATTCGGCAGTGCCGAATCTTCATCTGGATAGATAAAACCGCTATAAACCTCTATCGAGATACTTACACACTTTTAATTAGATTTTCCTAATTATCTTTAAATAATCATATTACGAAAAATGGTTTTTGAAATATGCTCCTTCAATAATATGTTCTATTATTGTAAGTCTGTGTCTACCGGTATACTTTAAGGTGGGTGTTGGACTAATATTTATTGGCGTTACAAACATCAGCATAAATCTAATCAAATCCTCCCCATTATTGAGGTGTAGGGAATAAATATCTTCTGGCCGTCATTGTAAAGCTTGTGCGCAGTGTACAGGTACAGAGTACATAAAGCAACATGATGTTTTTTCGGCCTAAGGACGATTGGGGTTGAAATTGGTTAAAATCAGTCTATTATTTCACCTAGTCCCCATAGAAATGAGTTTATCGGTCATAAGAATATTATTTATGCACATATCCACAAATATGTTGCACATGAAGCCTAACGTATCTACAATTTTCGTGCAGATCGGTCTATAATTGACTATAGCTCACATATTAGGCGCACTGCCAAAAATCACTTTAAAGAGCATAACTCGCTTAAAATTTTTCGTATCCAAATATTATTCGCCACAAAAAGGTTCACATATACAGATATCATGAAACCTAATTTCATAAAGGTCGCTCCATAATTATATAATAATTATATCATATAAGACGCTCATCGAAAATCATAAGTGTTTATATCGAGATAAAATATATCACAAACAAAATTTTATGTACGGAAGTCACACCACTAAATTTATGGCTGATCGGTCCATGGCTCATTTCATTTTTGAAAAATCTTTTTTTATACATATACTAGGTTAGGCTAGTATATGGTCGGGCTTCACTGCTATACTTTTTTTGTTTTATTTATTGGAATTGATCTAAAAATAATTTTTCTATTCGTTAATAATAATAATTTAATTTTACGATACCTTAAACTTAATTGTTTTAACAGCTCTCAAATCTATCATAACGAAGAAAAACTTGTTCAAACTGTTCATATTTGACCCCCTGTATGAGTATAACACTTTGTATTCTAACTGGACATAAACTTTCAGGAATTAAATTTTTTAAAAGCTTATGTCCTTGTTTTGATATTTTATGATTTCTTTTTTAAATATGTCATAAAGAAGAAATTCTTTTATAGTTCTTCTTTATGATGTATGTATGTAGGTAGGTTTTAGTGTAAATCTATTTACTTTGTTTAAAGTGTATTACGAATTATGGTCTTGTTATTGTTTTCATTTTTCTTTCTCTAAATTCATAATGGAGTCTTCAAAAGTGTCAAAAACGTCAATGCTAGAACCATTAAAAGAAAAAGAGTACAAACAAAATCAGAAATATAAAAAAATAAGCGCAATATGGAACGAATGTACAAACTGTTTTTGATTGAAAAGCTTCAGTTTGTATGAATCAATAAGTAAGTGGTCCGTTGGTTCGAAGTGGAATGTAGACACCGTTATGAACGAATGGCTGGATGGAAGTATGGATGAAAAGAATAGAGAACAGTAATTGAATTGTAGCTTGTTGCTAAAAAAAGGTTATCATCATCAACATTATCGTCCTCGTCATCATCTTCACCATCATCATTGTAATGCAACTAACCCCAATGTTGAGCTAAATGTGCTTTGCGTACGAGTATTTTCAAAAAGTTTTTTTAATGTTTTTTAAAAGGGGCTGTTTTTATTTTATTTTGTTATTGTTTTTATTCTTTGTTGTTGGATGAGTGAGTGTAAAAGTTTTTTATTTTTTTTATTATTGTTTGCAAGGACCTCATGTGTAGAAGATAAGTGTGTTGGTTCGTGCTAAAAGTTATCGCTTTTAAATCTTTATTCGAAATTTGTAATTTAAAAACAAACAAAAGTGTTATTCTTATTTTTGTTTATTTATTCCCGGGAATGAAAGTATAACACTTGTTGTGAAGTTAAAAGGGTTAATTTAAGGATTTGTTATAGTTATTGTTGTTGATGGTAATATTGTTGCTTTTGTTTTAACCATACATAAGTTAACTTTTAACACAACTGTCACTTAGTATCAATCCTAAATCAAGTGCACTTATAAAAGTTATTTTATGCGATTGTATTAAATACAGATAATCCGTTCTGTTTAACAAAACGACGTCAATAGTTTGGTAAAATTGAAAATCTGAAACGAAACTTACATATTTTTGGGTACATTCGGCTGATTTTTGAAATAATGACATCTAATTTTATAATCGTCAGTTCATAATTAGTGAAAACTCCCATATAAGAGCGCCTTCGAAAGTCACTTTAACATGTAAATATGAGTATATAAATATTTTAAAAGTGTTTTTTTTTCGAGATATACGAGTAATTTAAGAATACAATGCACAGAAGTCATGTCACTAAATTTTTGGATAATAGTTCCAATGTAACGCCCATTTCCAAAGAACTATTTTTGCACATATAGTCCGTGTAGAGTATTATATATTCTTACTTGTTTTAAATTAAGTTTTTTAAAGTAAAAAATTTGAGTTGATTCACAACTGATTTTTTAAACAGACGATAAATATTTAAGTTTTTAAACTTATTTAAATTTGTATCCAAAGACCAAATGGGAAAATTTAACTAATCTTCAGTCGTCTGAAAAACACCATTTTATTACAATTTAAATTGCAAATCACTACAAGCAAATATTTTTAAATTGTTAATATTTTAAAATAAAACAAATGTGCTTTTTCTAATTGTTCTCCGTCATCTAATGTATTTACAATATTGTAGAACTTATAAATGCATATACAATATTCCACATAATGAATTTTATACAATGGTAAAATGTAAAGGGAAAACTAAATTTATGTTTAGAAAAGCACTTCCCGCATTTCCAAAAAAAAAAATCAGATATTTTTAATTTCTAAATGCGTGTTACTCGCTAACTATATAAGATAAATTGCACAAGAAAGCATTCGACCAAAGACTATAAATATATATTTATAGTCTTTGATTCGACAGCTTTGTAAATATTTTGATATTGAACTTTTAAATACTTGACTACTATGTATGTCTATGTGAAATTTTATTTTCTAGATATTGCATCCTATTTAATCGTTTCTAATTACTTTCTCATTAATTATGAACTCTTTCAAATATGGAAATTTGCTATGATGAATGTCTAAATCTTTAGTATTTAAGTTAATATGCAAATCCATTAATAAAAATATGGCATTTTTGTTGTTCAGAGTAGATAGCAGAAGTTTTCAAATTTAATGTAACAATAGAATGGAATTGCACAGATTTTTAAAAATATTTATGTGTTTGTGTACAATTTAGTCCTTGTTTATTGTTCGTATTATAAATGTTTAATGGTTTTTCTACATACATACATAACAATTAAAAAAGTATGTATGTACGATGTCTTTAAATACCCTACATTCAAATTAACGCATTCTAATATTGTTGAATACATATGTATGCTCAAAATAATTATAAGTCAATAAGGGCGTAATTATACATAGGCAATTTATAAATTAATATTATGTATTATTTTTCTTTCTTATATAACAATAATTATGTGTGACAAATTCATTCTAGTTCTCGTCTTATAGAGGATCTACGTGAAATTTTTTTGAATGTGAGTCAAAGCTCTCATACTTTGACCTATTAAAGGGCGAACATCATAAAATATTGTGACATCATTTCATTTCTTAAACTTATTTTGGTTTACTTTCGTGTCATTAGTTTCATAATATTTTTATGGGTGTTACATCGAAAGTGGATTTTATATGGGAACTATGGGTGCCCCGATAAACTAGGCGGACTATCAGTCAAAGGGTTGCGGGTTTGATTGCCGCCAAAGACTATGGGTCTTGCATCATCAAAAGCACTGTGAGTACATAAAAATAGGGTAAAAAAGGGTAAAAATGAACAAAATTTCGGGTAAAAAAGCACCAAGATTAGTATTCCTTATTATTGAAAAGATAACAAATAAGTTTTCATTTTTTATTTGAGATCAATTGATTTTTATAACTTATATATACTTATAAGTAGAAAAGCAAACGTATAATTCAAAAATTACATAAAACATAAAGGTGCCAGTGCACATAAAAAATAATAATATATTAACAATATAAACAAGCAAAAAAACCCTAGAGGTGGTGAAGGGTATAATTATATCTAAATATGTTTCTGTTTCGACCTTTTAAATTCTAAATAAATTAGGTAAATAATCAGGCTCGAGGTCTGTGTTATAATCAATTGTTCTATTTATTTATTTCAATATTTCGCCTACCATCGGTAAGCATCATCAGGAAAATAACAACAATGAGTTACAATAATCAAAAATTAGTCCTTAAAGTTAAACATTTACAATATTAAATATAAAATAAACAATATTAAATGTTTAACTTTAAGGACTAATTTTTGATTATTGTAACTCATTGTTGTTATTTTCCTGATGATGCTTACCGATGGTAGGCGAAATATTGAAATAAATAAATAGAACAATTGATTATAACACAGACCTCGAGCCTGATTATTTACCTAATTTATTTAGGTATAATTATATTATACAACATTGTAGTTGTAGCTACGTCTTCGTGTAGCTTCTTCAGGAAAAAAATTTTTAATTTTATTTTCAATTTTAAGAAAAAGAAGAAGCTACACAAAGACGTATCAGCCGTGTTTAAATAATTATTTAAAAATATTATAATAGTAGTAAAATATTTCAGTACCAACAATTTGTATACTTAAAGGCACTAAAAGCACTGTGAGAAATTGTAAAAAGCACTATAAATACCCGCTTTTCCAAAACAGGTATTTAATAAAATTTCGGGTATTTGGATAGCAAAGAAGAACAAAAAAATACCCGAAAAGCGTTAAAATGGCAACACTGCTCTTGGTGTTGTTTTATCTGGCAGATAAGACAAAAAGCTTTGCAGTTTGTGTTTGTTAATTATATAATTATATATATAAATATGGAGCGATATTAACTAAACCCATTAGTTTCATTGTCGCATACATATAACTTACCTGTCTAAATATTAATGTGTACATATTTATGAGTATTTAATCGATTTTCAGAAGTGAATCTCATAGGTGGGCTACGGTCAAAAAAGGACCGATCCACCAAAAAAGATCGTTTTGTGTTTTACAAAGTTTGTTCTTTTATCATGGAAATAACGTGTTAATGGTATTTTCTGCAACGAATAAGATAAATAGCGATACGTATTTGCATATTATAATAACAATATGTTAATGCGTTAAAAATGGAATTGCAAAATCAATATATAGTTACATATTTTTAGAAATTTTAAAAATGATCGAGTTTACAAGAAAGGACAAATTAAACCAGCATTTTTTTGGGTATTCTAATCTTTATTTCTAGGTGGGTACATTTGCAACTTTTTTTTATATGTTTTGGCATATACATATTATTAAAAATACATTATTTAACAAAAAAAAATAATAATTTTACGGAATTAAAAAAAAAGAATCATATATACATATCGATGGTCTCATGTAGAAAGGCCCTAACTCGCATATTTGAAACTTTACAGGAGAAGGTAAAAACATAATAGAAACTGTAATATTCAACATATAACTTTTTTGTACAACTGCTTATAAAAGCGTTATTTTTTACACTATGGCAATAAATTTTTGTGAGGAGGTGTATTTGCATTAAATGCATTGGAATCGCAAAAAAACTAATTTCGAAAAAATAGCGAGTTAGGGCCTTTCTACATGAGACCAACGATATAGTATATTATCGAATATATTTAGTAGGAAACACTTGGTGTTAGTGCTTGCCGACAAAATAATAATCTTACTCCTTTTATAATGAGCAATTTATTTTTTACTCCCACTACTGATGTTGGCGAGGAGTTAGTGTTGGTGTGGTTGGCGTGTAGATGGAAATAATAAAAAATTACTTGAAATAAATTATGTAGAATTCGTTATGAAATCTTCATAATTATTATACTTTTTTGATTTGTTTGGTAAAAAGAGTTTTACCAGAAATTAGCTTGTATTTTTCAATGTATGTATTTGTTTTTATATTTGTAACCACAAACTGCGTTTATGATTTGTTATTCTGGCGTCGCGTTTCTATTTTTATCCTTTTTACTTACTACACTTTATTTCATGTTCAACTGTGTGTATGTATATATATATATATGTGTGTTTGTGTTAGTATGTGTGTATATGAATATTTTTTATTTTTATTATTTGGGGAGTCAGTCACCCCCTTTAGTTTGATGTTACTTGTTTAACGTTTGTAAGTCTGTGTATTTGTTGCAGCTGTTATTGTTGTTGTTTTCTATCATGTTGTACGATATTTTAATGGAATAATGAATTAATTAAAAGAGATTTGTTTGTGGCTTTTGAAGGATTGCAGACGCTACAGAACGGAACCTCACAAATTAATTAATTTCAAAAGGAAGCTTCTTACTTATTTACTTATTTCATATACACGCAGACAGTCAGAGTCAAAATTTAGTATACAGCAAACAATAATTTCGGTGAAGAATAATATCTTTAAAAGAAGTCCATATTTTTGATATTTATTTATATGTATACAAATGTTTCAGACACGCTAACTTTTATTAAACAATAATCTTTATATCTTAGTGAAAGATAAGTTATAAGTTTTATCTAACAAAAGAGAAAATGCTTCTTAAAATCAAGTCAATACAAAACGTTAAAATATATTAAAATAAATACCGTTATGAGTAGATCGTACATTAAGTACTTTTATAAATAAAATTAGTAATAATTTTGTAAGTAAAGAGTTAGGAAATTATTTTCAGAATCGTGGCAAAGATGGAGGTTAGGGATTTAATAGTGTTGCATCGCAGATATTGCTAAAATTATGAACATAAGCCGATCAACAGTTCAAATTGTTATTGAAAGAAGAAAAGCTCGAGGAAACACCAAAACTGCATAACATATTGGTCAACCACGATCTCTAATTGATAACGTGGTGCTGAAAATAGTCAGAGAGGTCAAGAAAACTCCAAAGTCTAGCGCAGTCAAAATAGCGCATCGATAAATACAAGACGGCTGAATCACCATAAACTTCATGAAAGTGTGCCTAGGAAAAAACCTTATATTTTTGCAGTAAACCGTACTAAATGTAAAGACTTTGCAAAAGCTTACTTGAACTCTCCGCAATCTTTCTGTAATAATGGAATATTTAGTGATGAGATTGCATTTGCGATTGGAGTTTTATGTCAGCTGCAGGTCCAGATAATCTAGTATTCATAAGTCTTTCAGCAAGACAACGATCCAAAACACACCGCCGGAATTGTCAAGGACTGGCTATTCCAAAACCTTCAGACCTTAACCCCATAGAGACAGAAACATCAGAAAAGGAAGCAAAGAAAAATATGTACTTCCAACAGCTTTAACAGAAGAGTAGAGCAAGGTTACTAGAGATTAAACACGACGAGAGGCTGTAATTAAACTGAATGTGTGACCAACAAAATATTGCCTTTTAATTTTTGAATTATGGTTATATAAAATAGGGTGTTATCTTTCAACTGTATACGGATTTTTTATTGTTTCTCTCAGGTACTTATTTTTTCTTCCCACAAAATTGCCATGAACTCAATTTTATTTTATTTTTTTTTTAATTAGAAAATATATAATAATTAGAAAATATTAAAACTTTAGATTAAATTTTAAGTTGATTCAAACTTATATATTTTTTATTATTATAAAAATATTTTGCTTAATAGATTAAAAAGCGTACTGTATACTAAATTTTGACTCTGACTGTATATACATATATACATACATACATATTATTATTACTGTTACTGCTGCTGCTGCCAATGTTATTGTTGATATTTCTGTTCCTGCTGCTTGCTACTACTGTCATATTACTTGTTACAGATTTTCCCACAATAACAATATACATAGCTGACTGACTGACTACTCTACTCGACTCAGATCTACTTACTCAACCCAAAATGTGTCTGCAATTTGTGGTTATGAAGAAATCCATGAAATAAATGTATACTTAAGTAGTATCTGTACTTGGACATTATTTTAGTGTTCTGCATAGTCATGAAGATGATTGTAAAGAATGTGGTCATTTTAGACGGATCTAGATAATGAAAATGTATATGTAAAAAGAATGAAAATATTTTGAAACAAAAACTTTAAGATCTACATATGATGGACGGCCTTAATGTGAGAATATGGTGAAGACATATGTATTGGCAAAATCGCATATATGTACATATGTATGTATTAACATTATGTTAAAATAAGTAATACTAATCAGAATGTTAGCTTAGAAAACGCTTAAACACTTGAATAGTATTAATGTACAGATATCAATATATTACTCAAGTGTTATCCTTATAAGCTAATCTATAATAATGTTGAATGAGTAGAGTCATAAAACCCCATCAGTCTATTATCGAATATATCGAAGCTATACTCATGAACAAGTTATATCCGACTTTAATTAAAAACAATTGTATTCTGAATCATCAATTTGAATTTAAAAGAAAACATAGTACTTGTAAATATCATTAGAAAAACATTTGAAGAAAAAAATATTGGTTTGCACATTTAAGTTTAATGAAGGAGGTTTTTAAGTGTCGCAGGAGTATCCCAATGTAGTATCCTGGGACTTGATATATACATCTGATAGGCCAACAAACAATCGGGTTAATACATCAAGATTTGCTGATGATACTGCTATTCTAAGCATTGAAAATCATATATTTGAATTAGAAGCATGCTCTCCTAATTAAATCAATAAAAAACAGAAATCCGAAGTTAAATACCTCGGTGTACACCTCGATTGTCCCCTTATATACAAATTCAATATTCAAAAGTACTCAAATAAAATTAAAATTAATCCAAATTAAACTCTAAGCTTAGTTTAGATTGTAGACTTCTACTTTATAATCCGATCCTAAAACATGCATGATGTTATGGAATACAACTGTGGGGAACGGCTTCAGCTTCAAATGTAGATAGAATTCAAAGACGAAAAACAAATTGCTACAAAGGATCGCAATCGCCCCCTGGTATATAAAAAATTCGAATATCCATAAATACCTAAACTTGCATGTGGTAAAAACTGAGATCCACAAAAATGCAGAAAAACACTTAAAAAAGCTTGAAGAACACCCAAACCCATTAACCCGCAACATATTATTTAATCTACCTAATCTAACACAATAAGTAAGAATACCAACTTAATACATATAAACAACAATAGATAAACAATTGTCGTCCAGCCTGGCAAGACTAAATAATTATAATTAAATAATTAAAATTACACGAACCAATTTTTTTTAAAAAGATTGATACAGTTTTTTCTTTGAAATTTGTTCGGTGTTCACACAGCACAATTTTATTGCTTAAACCGCTTTTATTTGTATTTGAGAGTATACACACATTTGTATACACATATATATATACATATATGTAATGTGAATAAGAGAGTTACACAAATTGATAGTACAATCAAGTGTGTACTCTTCCCCTCACCTTGATGTCTTAAAGGTAATCAGCTTAGCTTTAAGAATTGCTTCGTGTAAATTTGGACTTCGGTATAAGTCTAGTCTAGTCACTAGTCTGGCAACTCTGTAATGATGAGATAAAACAACGTGGTCTGCTACATCATACTTATAATTTTAATCTATGAATTTATATTTAAAAATTGTGATAAATTAAATATTTTTTAAAATGTATCGTGTGTAAATTGAAATGTTATAGTTTTTTATAATATTAACCGTATTCAGACAACGCTATTAAAAGTAATCTGATTTGAAGCCGGCGCACAGTGCTTTGTCCCCATATAGTGAATCGGCAAAATTAGAGCAATTATTGTAGAAGAATGAAATTTGGTGTGCTGGTTCAAAATATGTCAATTAAGAAAAATTCGAATTTTCGAAAAAATCGGTGCAAGGACATGACTACCTCCCATACATCCTTAAATTTAAAACTTTCATTTTAGCTATAATTGTAAATATAATAAATCGAAAATTGGTAACTGTCTGTTAAAATATGTCTGTTAGCTTAGTGGTTAATTTTGTTTCATTCGGTGCGAGGACATGACTACCTCCCATACATAATTTTTCTCAAAAACTAAATTGTAACTACATTAGTGATCAAAATGCACTAACAACTTATAACAACTTATAAAACTATATTTTTGAGCTCTCTGGGAAATTTCACTTCAGTCGATACAAGGACATGACCATCTCCCATATATCCTTTTTCTCAAAAACTAAATTTTAGCTAAATATAAGTAAATATAAGAAATAACGGAAAATAGCAAAATGTAAATAACTAATATTTATCATAAACTTTTTTATGGTGGATTTTTTTTTTATTATTATGTAAAATTCAATTAAACATTGAACGTCTCGGAGCCCTTTACTTGGAAAAAATTATATAATCATATTTTTGGTCTTTGTAAAACTAAAAAATATAGATGTTTTAAAAAAATACAAAATTTCAAATTTCCGGTTAAAAATCTTAATTTTTTTTACTAGCGGTTAGATTTGTTAACAAAGTCTATAAATGAAAAATAAAAAATTGCCTACTTTTTATTTATATATTTTTAAAATTTTTTTAAAGTTTTCAAAAATTTAGGGATTCCGTCAAAAAAAAAGAAACAAATTCTTTAAATTTTTGGTAAGTTTTTGTCACTATTTCATAAAAATTATACACTACACTAAAATTTGATTCATTTTTTATAGTAACAAAAAAAAACAATTGTTTAAATTTTGGCAGTACCATAAACGTAGGTCTTTGTAACTTTTTCTGAAACTTAGGAAACATTTTTTTAAAAAATTCATATCACTTTTACATATCCGGGTGAAAAATCTAAAACTTCTTTACATATTCTATTTAAGCCCTTTAAAATGTACTAAAATCACATATAAAAAATTACCTACTCTTAAAAAAAAACTTTTTTTACTCTATCAAACTTTTGCATTTTGGTAAATCCAAATAAAAAATCGCAAAAGTTTTCGATGGCACAAACAACTTTTCCATAAAAAATATTTAACAAAAATTATTTTTGTTTTTTTGCACCTATAGTAATAAACAAAACTGTTAAGTTTTAAAGCAATACAATAAAAAATGAAATTTTGAGAATTTTTTATGTAACACAGTAAAAATCGTTTTTCCGTCCAACAGTTTTACCTCAAACGTTTTCTGACTTCAGCGCCCTCTACTGTTAACAAAAAGAAGATATCATAAATTCTACTCACGAATCTGTTTAAGGTACTTTGTTAGCTTTACAAAAATGTATATTACTTAAATATTCTAAGCACTTTATTATACCCTTCACCATCGTGAGAAGGGTATATATAAGTCTGTCATTCCGTGTGTAATTTCCAGAAAAAAATTTTCCGACCCTATAAAGTATATATATTCTGGATCCTTATAGATAGCGGAGTCGATTAAGCCATGTCCGTCTGTCTGTCTGTCTGTTGAAATCAGTTTTTTTAAGTCCCCAGATATACTCGGGATCCAAACCTTCAATAATTCTGTCAGAAGTTTGCTATTTAAAATCAGCAAAATCGGTTTAGGTCAACCAAAGTTATGAACATATATGTGAGACCACCTCCATAAAAATTTAATATTTTTCGTCCATTTTATTGCAATATTTTGAATAATATTGCAGATAATACCATGAAATCTTGTATACGTAGTTTTTGTGATAAAGGAGGAAAGTGTGCGGAAAATAGTAAGAATCGGTCCATGATTTCTCATAGCCCCCATACAAATATATATATTCCCGAAATATGGCTTAATGATAAATAAATGCCTATAAAATAGGGATATCAAGACAAAATTCAGCTAAAATAAGTTTTACACAAAAAAAAAAATCGCAAAACGAAATTTTTTTTAGTTCGGTCCATGTTTGACCATAGACCCCATATAAAGTCCACTTCCAAAATTCACTTAAATACGTATAAAAGAGATATAAATAATGTTAAACGGCTAAAATTTGACATAAATACTCTTTATAGGCAAATAAATTGTTGTACTAAATTTTATGGTAGTCGGCCCAGAATTGGTCATAGCTCCCATACAAGGACCACATCTGAAAAAGACATTTTTCCCTATATATATTGTATAAATATCGGTACCGACTCAAAACTTTGCACAGATCATTTTAATTGTATACAAAAATCATCCCTCAAAATTTTGTGAATTTTGGTTTATTTTTAACCGTATGCCCCATATAAAGCCCTCTTCCAAAAATCTCTTTAATACTCATAAATCGCTTATAAATAAGGGTAACAATCCAAAATTTTACACGGATCATTTACATACATGCCTAAATCTAACTGCTGGATTTTGAGAATATCGGTCCATATTTGACTATATCCCCCACATAAGGTCCACTACCGAAATCCACGTTAATACTAATATATATCGTATATATAGCGTTATTATGTTGAAATTCGACGTGAAGTATCCTCATATGCATGAAAATAACTGTTCCAAAATTTAAGAAGATCGGCCCATAATTTGTTATAGCTGCCATATAAGAACCATTTCCAAAAAACAAATAAATTCGGGTCAAAAAATATTTTTTTCGGATTTAACCCATATTCGGTCTATATTTTATAATCATGATATATATCGTTGGAAAGGTATTTTTAATACCTTTTATTTAGTGTATTACAAATTATCAAGCACCCAGTAGTTCCCGAGATATAGGCCTATATATTTTCAACTTTACGGGCCCGCCCCCTCGAAAATAGGCGTGACCGCCAACAATTTTTTTTGCTGGTATCTCCTCTAAAAGCCCTATCAAATTGTACCCCTTTTTAATACTCTGTTTGTTAAAGTGTAACTTTATTATTATGTACATCAGACAAACTCTGTAAGTTATGGTAAGAATTGGTAATTAAATCAATTAAAAATGGTAAAAATTATACAAAATGTCAAAATATTTAACATAAATTATGTTGGTCGTAAAATTGTCTTTCAAACAATATATCAAATACTAATAAAATTTGCACTAAGACTGAATAGAAAACACAGAATTAGGATATTCTAGTCTAGTGTAGTTTCTGTATTTCTTATTACGCTTAGGTGAAGGGTATTTAAGATTCGGCACAGCCGAATATAGCACACACTTGTTTTATTTTAATTTTGCCTATGGGACAAAGCACTGTGCGGCGTTTACACTTAAAATTCATCAATAATATAATCTTTGTTTATTATGTCTCCAACTGATAAATGTGGATTATCTTCATGCGGCAAAAATATAACCAAACCACAGGGAAGTATATGCTGCAACCTCTGCTCCAAGTGGTATCATGCGAGCTGCGTCGGTATTTCTTCTGATCAATTAGATGCTATAATAAAATGTAAAGGTGATTTGCAAACTGCCCGTGCAAGGAAAATTTTATACCTAATTCTAAATAGGTATAGAGATATCTAACTTCGTGAAGAGTTAAAAAAGGGCTTTAAGGAGTGCAAGAAAAGTTTGATGCAATTCTGGTGGAAGTCAAACGGGAGTTAAGCGGTCAGCTTAATGAATTAAAAGTTAATGTCAATAAATGTAGTGAAATGATTACGAATCTAGATATCACAACTACAAAAAAAATTGCCAGCGTTGAAAATAAATTTAAGATGCATCAATCTATGATTGAAATTAAATCGCCTAAATCAACCTAACTTGTCAAATGTAGTTCAAAACATTTTTAAGCAACTGCAAGTGTATATAAATGAAAGTGATATTAATGTATTTTTCTTCATTAATAATGGAAACTCGGTGCTGGTTAAGCTTAAGCACGTGTCTAGCGTGCTATTATTATGACCAATTATTTTAAATGTGGAACTCTGATATTGTCTGATATTATTGATACTGACATCCAAAAGAGGATTTTTTTCAATGAACAGTTGACCCCTCGTGCAGGGAAGCTTTAATTTAACTGTCGTAAGTTGCATAAACAACAGAGATTTAAAAAAATTTATTTTATCAACCCAGATACTCCGAAAGTTAAAATCACATTTAATGATGATAGCGTTAAAGTCTTCACATTAGGTGAATTTTATTTGTACTTCAATATATCCAACGAATACGGTGCATATATCTTGTTCGTTTGAAAATATTCATAATGAACTATTTTTAAAATACTCTGACATTATTGTGATTGGTGATTTCAATTGCAATATGTTTGATGCCACGAAATCCTGTAATATTGGCCTAAGGAATAATTTATCTGTTTTTTATGATTCAAAACCGTTTCACTTTGATGTTGCTCATGGATCTACTTCATTGATAGACTTCTGGCTGGTTAGTAATATTTCAATGGTTTGCTTTTCTAGTCAGTTCCAATGTCCATTGATTTCCCACCATGCGTTAATTTTTGCCTCATTAATATCAGCCTTGCAAGAATAAATGAAGTTCTTGAATATCGTAATTTTTCTGCTATTAATTGGTATAATTTCAACTTATATTTGTCTACATTTGATTTTTCTTGTTTCTTTTTGAGTGATGTTAATAATATGTGTTCTTGCTTGGCTTCACTTTTTGATTTGCTATTGACTTGTGTTCCTATAGTTAGGAGAAATACATATTTCTAACGATGTGTCTATTTGGATTAATTCTAGGAAACTTTTATATGCTAAGTCTCTTAGTCAACATTTACTGAAAAAAATTGTGCGTGGTCTGAACATATCTTTACTTAAATTACGTTTTCCTGAAAAAAGAAAGATCTGCAAAAAAAAGTTATTATTTAAATTAGTGAAATACAAATTTTCCCTGTGTTCAACGTTAACACATTTTAATGAAACACCCTTTAAAATATTAACGGTCCTTTTTATATATTTACTCCCTTTGTTTTTGTTTCGCATTCTTTAAATTCTTGTATTAACATTGCTAACTAGCATTAAAATATTTTGTTCATGTGCAGTCTCTTTTCGGCAGTTGATCAAGTGTGATCGTTTAGTTAAACAAAAATCAAACAAACAAATAAAACAAAATAATTGCAAAAAAAAACAAACAAAAGAAACATTTTTATAAAATCACACACACACACAATAAATGTAACAAACACCAAATTTGTAACAAAGTTAATATCGAAAAAATAAATAATTAAAAATTGAATTAACTATATTGGACAAAAGTGTTTTACTCAATTAAGGAACCAGCGAATCTAAAGACAAACACAATAAACACCCTGAATGCATGATATTTACCTTGTGATGATGGCTTATGTTTATGGTAATGTCATGACATCATTGTAAGATAATGCAGTTTTCTAAGAGATGTAAAAAAATATTAGTATTTTCTTTCTGAAGATGTGTTAGTGTTTGTATATATTTTGGATTGTTAGGAATGTGCTGAAATAGCGTTTAAATTCCAACATTTTAGGGGTATAAAAAGACTTACCTAAGCCTTCCCTTTTGGTAAACAAGACACGGCTCCGGAATCAAGAAGATACTTTTGATCTTTTATTCACATCAAGAACTTAGTAATTCAATTTGTGATGCTGTTTCCTTCAAAAATTATTGCGTTATTAAAGAGGTAAATCATTTTTTTAATCTTTTTATTTTTTCTGTTTTAATAATTTTTGCTCCCATTTAGTGGCAAATATATTTTATTTACAAAACACTGGGAGTGTTTTTATTAAACACAAATTGTTCTATTTGGCGAAAATAAAAAAACAGGTACATTCATTGCATAACCTTTATAAAGAAATAAATCTCTTTTCTTCAAAACAGATCCCATTAAAATTGGATATAAATAATTTGTGGGCACGGGTAACCTCTTTGAAAGACAAGTCTTTACATGCCTTCATCATTTTTAAAATCTGTACAGTACGATGTTATAACTAGTGCTTATTGATTTAGATTGTAGCTGGTAATCAAATAGTTAATAAAAAAAATTCAAGTTTGTCTTATAACTTTTCTTTTCTATTGTTATTATCAGGTTATTCCAAACCTTCCTGTACTAACATTTGCTATTAAAGTGAGAAAAAACACCTTTTATTATGGTTCTAATGAAAAACACTTTTACCTAAAACTTTTATTTAGTATACTCGTATATAATTACAGACGTTATCATATTTTAATATAATAAACTACAATCTTTTAATTTGCTACATGTTGTAAAAATTAATAAATTAAAGCAATGTTTATGTACCATCTAATATATGTTTAAAGCCATGAAAATGCAGACTAACGCATGATCCCATAGAAACGCATCATGACGCATGCTTGTATAAACGCGGTCATTCAATAATCTTTTTGTTTTTCAATAATTTATTGACCTTTTTTGTCCAAAAATAAGCTTCTTCCGCCAAAATAATGGCGTTGAGAAATTCTTTTACTTCCAACTTTGTACGAGATAAGACGTGCTCGCACAAAAAATCAATAATTTGTCTTTAAAAAAAATTTCAAAACTACAGCAAAATTGTAAAACAGTTTATATAAACCATTAAATTTAATAAAATGTAACGTTGTAAAAATATTATAATTTTTCCTTTTAATACTTATTTCAATAAATACGTATTTCTCTCACACACATATTTTTCTAAATTTTGTACATCACGCCTCCACATATGACGTTGAGTGCAGAAGTGGGACAAACAGAACTTATTTCGCTGAACTCGATCATCTCCTGACAGAAAAAAGAAGAGTTAGAAGAGAGTGGCAAATTCATAGGTCTCTTCAACTGAAAGCTAGGCTACGGGAATGCAGAGATATACTAAGAAATTTCTTAGAAATCCAAAGAATGGCTTCACTTAAATCATACTTGGAAGGCGGCACGAGGTTTAAAAATACCAGTTAGAGGAAAGCCTCCTCTGCGAAATCCGACTGGTGACTAGGCTAGAAATGATTCCGAGAAGGGGACTTTATTTGTTAACCATTTGAGAGATGTGTTTACTCTAAACAACTCAAAAAATGCATCTGATTTGCCTCCACAAGGTATTAGACCTCCTGCACCTTTAAGACTTAGCTTTAATGATGTTCAAAGCGCTATTGGTACTCTGAATCTTAAAAAAGCTCCAGGTATGGATAAAATCAGCAACAAAATGCTTGTGGAGTTACCTCGTGTAGCTAGAAGAATTATCCTCTTTATCTTCAATGCTATTTTACGCCTAGAATACTATCCTGCAGATTGGAAGGTGTCTATGATCACTATGATTCCTAAGTCAGGGAAGGACCACACATATATGCCTCAATATAGGCCAATTAGTCTACTGCCGACAATTTCTAAACTATTCGAAAAATTGTTAATCACTAAGTTGATTCCAATTCTGAATGACACTCAATGTATTCCAAATCACCAATTCGGCTTCAGAGCTAAACACAGCACCATCGAACAAACACACAGATTGGTAAATGTGATAAGAGGGTCGTTTGAAGAGAAAAAATACTGCTCCGCCCTTTTCATTGATGTGTCCCAAGCGTTCGACAAAGTTTGGCATGACGGTTTAATGCACAAAATAAAATTAACTCTGCCTGCTAACACCCATAAACTCATGGAAAGTTATTTATACGGTCGCAAATTTAAAATCAAAGAAGGCAATTTTTTAAGTACCGCTCAGCCATACTGCATACTAGGCCCTACTTTATATTTGATTTATGCATCCGATATGCCGGCAGACCCAATAATACATACTTGAACTTTTGCAGACGATACAGCCTTTATTAGCGTTCATAAGGACCATCAAATAGCATCACAGAATTTGCAGAAATATGTTTATAAACTAGAGAATTGGCTTGAGCTTTGGAAAATCAGGGTTAACGAACAGAAATGTATTCATATAACTTTCACATTGCGAAAAGATACCTGCTCGTTCATCAGAATAAATAACCAAATTATCCCGCAACACAATGAAGTCAAATACCTCGGCATTCACCTCGACCGCCATTTAACTTGGAAGTCTCATATTGAAGCGAAACTTACACAAATGAGATTAAAAGCAGTGCAACTTAATTGGTTAATCGGCAGAAACTCTACATTGAAATTGGATTGCAAACTTTTGTTGTACAATGCAATTCTAAAGCCAATCTGGTGTTATGGAATTCAATTATGGGGTACTGCCTCAGCATCAAACATTGAAAAAATTCAAAGGGGTCAAAATAAAATTCTACGTATAATTACTGCAGCTTCATGGTATGTTAAAAATTCTCGAATCCACAAAGATCTAGGCGTGCCATTAGTAAAAGTCGAATTTACAAAATATGCGTCAAAGTATGTCAGCAAACTTGAACACCATCCAAACCCACTTGCACGAGACATCCTTAACTTTAGTGGCCACAGTCGGTTGAGAAGGAGGGATACCCTTGCTTTAACTCAAGCGCAAAACAGATGACTGGATCAGTTGATGTGAAATTTTTTTAGTAGCATAAAAATTTTTGTCTAGCACTGGCTGGGCTTTTTATTTTCTTTTTAGTATTAAGATTTGAAAACTTATTGTCATTTCAAGGTATTCATGTTATAATTTAAAATTTATAAAAAACAAGTTGTTCAAAGTGTCTCCAACATCTCCACTTTTTAAAATTAATTTGGGAAACCAAATCTGTCTGGAGGTTTACAATTTCGTTTTGGTCTTGAAATTATCATCGGATATTTAGCTATTGGAGTGCTAAATATGAGCGGTGAATGTAAATGATTATGAGGTGTAAATGGAGTTGTATTTGCTTCAACTTGTCTTTCAGGAGTTAATGAAATCGAATTTTCTTCTACTGGTGTCTCTAAAATCGATTTAGATATTGGTTTGATATTAAATAACTCTAACATAAGTTGTACTGCATCTGACTGGTTTAAATTATTGCTTTCATATCTTCTTTTAAGTTGGTTGATATGGGATCTTATTAATCTTGTTTTATTGTTGTCATATATATTAACATTATAATTAACATTTTCTAATTTTTCCACGATTGTTCCTGGAACCCACGCCATTTCTCTCTTTTGCTCCATGTTTGATATTAAATTGTTGTTCCATTTTAATATCATGTTGAATTGAGGGAACTGAAAGTTGTGGTTTTAATAAGTCTAACGTTGTTTTAATTTTTCGTTGAAGAAATAATTCTGCTGGAGATTTTGAGTTATCGCTTGGTGTTGAACGATAAGTCTAAAGGAATATTTCAAGTATTTCATGACTATTTCCCTCATCCTTAAGTTTCTGCAAAGCATGTTTTAATGTTCTTACAAACGTTTCAGCTTGGCCATTTGATTGCGGATGATAAGGTGCAGTTTTTATATGTGTAATACCACGAGATTTGATAAATTGATTGAATTGTGCGCTGACAAATTGTGTACCATTGTCTGACACAATTGAATCACAATCTCCATATCTGGCAAACAGGATTTTGTTTTGAAAGAACGAAAGGTTTTCATTGAAAATAGTATCAAAAAAAAAAAATAAATTAATTTTCAAATTATTTCTTAATATATTAAAAAAGAAAAAATAATTTAATTTTATTCTTATTTTGGGAAATGGATTCCTCCTTGAATATATGGGAAGTTAATTGCCTCCTGATAAAATACCACCAGATAAATCACAACAATTTCAAAAAAAAATTAATTCAAATAATGGAAAAATTATATCTAACATAGCTATGGATGATAGCTCCTTATTGAATACCAATGATATAGGACATAAATCAAAAAAAGAATCTAATTCAAGATCAAACCCACCGGAGCAAAAATCAATGATAAAGCTGTTGTAACTAAAGATTTAACAATGAATTCTGAATTCCATTCAAATCAAGACAATTTGCGTGAAATTTACCCTTTTCAAAATAATGATCCTCTTGGCAAGTAAATGGAGTGTGATGATTCAATTATTTCTTTTTCATCTGAAGATACCGATTTTCAACATACCCCAAAACGTAAACGTAGTAGCAATAATAAAGTAGATTTATCTAATTTTAATTTAAAAAATCAAAATTGTAATAATCAGAAAATATTAACTAGTAATACACAAAATTCTCAAAACAGATTCGCTATCTTAGGTGAGTTAGATATTCAGGAAGAAAAAGATAATTCTAGAAAAATCAATTATATAAAGGAAACTAAAAAAACTCCTAACAAAGAAAAAACATTCTGTCCGCCTATATTCCTTTTTAATGTTAATATAGAAGATCTACTTAATCAACTTAATTCGAGAAAAATTGAATTTAAAATTGTTTTTAAAAGATGCATTAGTTCATGCTGAAATGATGCATTTACTTAGGGATAAAAATATAGAATCGTACTCATATACACCGATAGAACATAAACGTCTAAGTATAGTTTTAAGAGGTTTATATTATAAAACAGATACACAGATAATTATGAATGAAATCAATATATTGATTCCAAATATTATAGATTCTGTTTCTTAATTCTCTACTGCATTTTCAAGAAAGAACGGTTTTGATACAGGGTTATTTTTGGTTACATTATTACCAGAAAAATCTTATCAAGAATTGACTAGTATAAAATATATATTAAATCAGAGAATTACATGGGAATCTCCAAAAAGGAATTCTAGGGAAATACAATGCTGGCGCTGCCAGCAATGGGGACACATGTCAAGCAATTGCAATAGGCCATTTGCTTGTGTCAAATGTGAGAAAAATCATGCTCCGGGGGAATGCAGATTTGTCCAAGACAACGAAAACTTACCATTTTGTAATAATTGCAAACAATATGGTCACCCCTCCAATTTTAAGGGTTGTTCAGCTAATTAAAAATATATTGATATGAAGAAACAAATTGTTCTTAAATCTAAGGAAAGAAATCTCAGGGTTTCTACTAATGTTGCTTCAGCTTTAGAAATCAATAACGTCGTTCGTTCAGATAAATCTTTTGCTAGTCTTTTTCAATCTCAAAATTCAAATTGTCAAGTGGATTCTAACTATATTTCTCCTTTAATTAAAGAATTTTTAAAAATTGCCAAAATTCTTTGCGAACCTGAAACTTTGTCTTTAGAAGACAAAATAAGTAAATTTATTGGGAACTATAAAAATCTTTCTTCAGTGCCGAAATCTCCTAGATGAAGTAAAAAAATTATATGATCCATAATGCATTAACTCTACTCACTTTGAATGTTAGATCGCTCATTGATATAAGTCGCAGAGTAGATCTATTGAATATTTTAGTTTCGAATAATATAGACATTGCCTTTGTACAAGAAACACATCTGAATGGTAGACATAACGTATCTCTTGCTAATTATACTTTTTTCAGAGATCACAGTTCTCAAGGAGTCGCTATTATTTTAAAGAAAAATTATAAATTTACTAAAGTGAATATCCCTGATATAGAGTTAGCAAATATATTTTTATCTTTTGAACTTGTTCGATGGTTCGATAAAAAGAATTTTATTAGGTTCAATTTACATACCATGTAATTTTAATTCGACAAAAATCACAAATGGTCTATCAATTTTAGGTAACATCTCTCAAAATTTTGATGGTACGTTTATAGGGGGAGATTTTAATTCTAAACATATTTCATGGGGTGATGACTTATGTAATGCTAATGGAAATTTATTTTATAATTTTTTACATAAAAACGCCTTATATTTTGAACGAATTTGTCATACAACACCAACTTATCCTAATGGCTCCTCATATTTAGATAATTTTTTAATTAGTCCAATATAAATTTAAAAATATCTTCGCTCCCAACATTTTCAGATCATAACCCACTTAAGCTTCAAATAAAACTGTCAAATTTCGAAATAATTTTGAATCCACCAGAAACATTTATATCATATAAAAGAACAAATTGGGAAAACTTTAAAAATGATATTAGGAGTGGTATTTTAAATCATTATGCAGATTCTGATAGAAATCTGACAAACATAGAAATTGATAAATATATTGATGACTTTACAACCACTATACAATCGATTAATAATAATCATTCGGAGAAAATTGAATGCAAGAGTAAAAAATTTATAATTTCTGATAAAATAAAGAACATGTTTAAAATCAAATTGAGATGGCAAAAAGAGTTAAAAAGAAAATATCATAGAAACTTTAGTCGTTTTGATGCCGACTATTTACTTTTATCCAAACAAATACAATTATTAAATATAATAATTAAGAGACAGGTAGAACTAGAACAATCTGCAATGTTTAGCAAAAAACTGCAGCAGATTAAACCAGGTCCTACTGCTCATCGACAAATTTACAATATAATAGGATACAAAAAAAAATAATAATTTGAAGTGCTGATAGAGGATAAATCTTCAATTCTATGTGAATTAAAGAATCATTTTTCCAACATTTACAGCGGTTCCACCCCTGCAAGAGACGTTTCTGAAATTTTAAGTACTATAAATAACACTCTTAACCAAAATCAATGCTTGCATATATTTTCTGAACAATTTTCATCAATTAACTCGCAGAATTGTGAAAATCTTACAACTTTAAATGAGGTATCATCCCATTCTAATTGTATTAACAATAAAAAATCTTGTGGTTTGGATAAAATTTCTAATTTTATTATAAAAAAACTCCATTTAAAGGCATTTGAATATCTTCTAATTATTTTTAATAATTGTTTAAATAACTCATATTTTCCAGATATTTGGAAAGTTTCTAAAATTGTTCCCATACGGAAAAAACCAAATAATACTGATATCAACAATTTACGCCCAATTTCTTTACTCTCAAATTTAGGGAAACTTTTTGAAATAATAATTAGATAAAAAATGGACATTTCGGTAAATGAATCATATATTCCAGATCTTCAATTTGGGTTTAAAAAAGGTCACTCTACAGTTGATGCTTTACTAAAATTTCATAGTGATGTAATATCGAATCTTCGTAATCGTTTTTGTACAGTAGCAGTTTCATTAGATATCGAAAAAGCTTTTGGTCATGTATATCACAATGGTATTCTATTTAAGATGATTGAAATTGGATTTATTTATTTATTTATTCAATAGCTTTTAAGCCTATTGGCCAATAAACCGGTACAAAAAAAATATATACAATATACAATTAAATTTTAAAGATAAATATTTTATAAAATTGGATTTAGTCCTTCTATTGTTAAACTCTTTCAAAGCTTTTTCGCCACACGGAAATTTTGTGTACAATTTAACAGCGATCAATCAGAATTCGAAAATATAAATTGCGGGGTACCACAAGGTTCAATTTTGGCACCACACCTTTACAACATTTTCATGCATGATTTTCCTCACAATTTTCCAAATTCAACTGGCTTACTTTATGCAGATGATTCCCTCTTGTATTTCCATAGCGAATCCCCAATTAACGCTCTAAGACAAGTCTCTAATACTACGTTTCCACGGTACATACTTCGCTCTCTATTCATGCTTCACACACCAATCATGTGCGAAACAACTTGCTTCACCATACAAAATTTTAAGAGCGAATCAAGTATATTCATATTGAATCTACTTGCGAAGCACAAAAAATTGCACTCTTCTCTAATTTTTATCGCAAGTTTATGTGCACTAGCTGTAAAAATTTAATATTATTGTAAACAAAGCAAATTATTTTCTTGTTGCTGGAAGTAAAGAAAGTAAATACGTACGAATGTATGTTTTTTTTTCAAATAAGCTAACTAATTTCACTTTTGTTTGTCCATTAAAAAAAAATTATATTCCACAAATTGTAAATTCTATTTTTTTTATTCTGTTTGTTTATTAAAGACAACTGTCATATCTAATCAAGTTTTTTAGTCATATAAACACCATGATTCAAAAGGCGAAGCAGGTGATTCAAGTCGTCGTGGAAACATAGTCTAACCATCTTCAAATTATTAAAAAATTTTATGATTATTGGGGAATCAAAGTTAATACTTCTAAATGTGAAGCAATTTGTCTTCGTAATGCATCGGGAAAATGTAAATATTAATAGAAATCATATAAGATAATGGGTGCTTTTTCAAAGATTATTTATAACAAACATTTACCAAAGAAGACGAAACTTCTGTTATATAAAACCAGTATAAGACCTGTTTTCTTATATAGTTTTCCCCTAATGATATATGTATATATTATCATTCAAAAATAACACCAATCAGTATGTATGTGTGCGACATTCTGAGAAGATTTTTAAATAGACTTGTAATACACGAAAATCACCATATTAACGAAATATTTAATGAGCAAAGAGTTTTCAGTTGGTATAACACAAACTATCTCTTATCTATCGGGTTTTTAAATGAAAAAATTCCTACACTTAAAATATTTTGTATGTAAAATTAACTGAAAATGTAATTTAAAATAAATGAACATTCATTTAAAAACCGGTCAACTCAATTTTCATTTAAATTACATGAAAAGTTCATTTAATTTTCTATGTTAAAAAATTAACTGATCTAAACCTGTAAAAATAAATGATTTTTTCTTTGTTTCTACTAATTTTACTATCGAAAAATTTACCCCAAAATCCGCAGATATAACTGATTTTTCAGTGATTTCCGTTTTTCTTAAGTAATAAAAAAAACTAACCACAAATTCCGTAAAATCAAAAGAATTTTCACTTATTTTATATATTTTACCTATCAAAAAACTAACCACAAATTCCGTAAAATCAACAGAATTTGCAGCTATTTAATGTATTTTAGTTATTTTATGTATTTAACTAGTTAGCAGGGCTGTCAGATATGGCGATTTCTCACCAAACGTGGCGATTTTGAAACGTGTTTGGCGTCGAGATTTTCCGTTTGGCGACATGGCGATTTTTGATATCACTGGTGATTATCACCAAAATATCTATAATGAATTATGTGATGAAAAAAATCGTCTTTTTTGTGGTTTTTATAAATCCAATTGTCAACGAAATGAATCATCTGAATTTGAAATTTCAATCGGACAGCATGGATGCAGGAAGCATGCATCAATAAATGTATTGTACACTTCTTATGTTTTCAACAAAAGTTTTCAAACCTTCTGTTTTATATAATACTGAAAACAATGAAAAATTTTTCAATGATTTACATGCAGCTATTGATTCTTCAAATTCATTTTTGCCTCTAGATGCAATTGATTTTGCAGAGTTTGAAACATAATTAAGAAATGCGAAATTGAGCGAATTAGAAATAATCGTACTTAAAGAAAACTCTTTTGTGTATTTAAAAAAACTTTTAAAAGAGATGATAAGCAGATTACCAGAAAATATGAACTTTTTTAAAGCTTTTGGACAATTTTCTATTTCAAAGTGTGCGAATACATTATCTCAAACTAAGTTTGGAGTTGTTCAAGAAACATTAAGACCATTTATGGATCCAAATGTAGCAATAGGCGTGTATGAAACTCAATGGGGAAGACTTCCGTTCATAAATTGGAATAATTATTTTAATAACAAAATTCCAACAAATTTACTTGAATTTTGGCCAAAAGTGTTTGATTATCACGATACAGCAGGACGTACCATTTTAAGGAAATATCTTTGGCCGTTCTTACTACATATATTGATAGTTCCAACCAAGAATGATAAAATAAAGATTACGCCAACGCGCGTAAAATTTTAAAATGTTCTGCGCATTTAGGCCCTGTGACGTTACACATTCTGTGTTTCTATTGGCTAATTTTTTCTTACTTGTTTTTTTACTCATGTTTTGCTTGCGTTTGCTCACTGGCAGCGTTGCCATTTGTCAAGTTTTCCCTTTTTTTGCAAGTTTTTTGAGATGCGAAAAAGTTTTCAAGTTTTATTCTAAAAAAAAAACTTTTTTGGAAATTTATAATTTATTTATAAGTTTAATTTAGTTTATAAAAGATATTATTTTCACCATTAACACCATTAGTAATTTAATGATATTATACCTTTTTATTGCAACAATGTTTAATTTAGTATTACTCGGTCCGTTTAATAAATGTCATATAAATATTTCTAAAATGTTAACAGTTTACAACACAAATAAACTCTTTATTTTGTACATACAAGCACATATCGTATTTAAATATAACAATAGCGTATAATTTTTTTGTGGTTTTGATAAAAGAGAGTTTAAAGTTTTTGTCAAATCGGATGTCTCAATATTGCGGTAAATAAAAATTCTTCATATTGGATTTTTCGGCGAATACCTAATACCGTTTCTTGTCTTTAAATTGGCCAATTTTTTTTATGCTACGCATCCTTTAATACCACAATTCTCTCATTCAAAGCGCAAGTCGTCCATATAGGCTAGTTTATTTTTTAAGGAGTTCGTATGATGTATCAGATACACTATTTTATTTTGGCTATATTATTTTGACATTTTAAGTAAAATAGCGCATATGAGCTTACACACTTATTGAAGGAATATTTTGAACAAGAAATTATACACTATTTTTTCCAACGATATTTTGACCCACTTTTTGGAAGTAGAATTTAACGAAATTTTAACCAGACATAAAATCTGTGATGGAGATTTTAAATATGCAATAAAAAAAATAATAGCGTATAAGCACATACGCTATTGTTATGTTGAGGGGACGATATATATGGCGTTGAACAGTTAGGAGTACTCAAGTAAATATGTACAAATAAAAGTTGTTTTGTTTTCAATAAAATTGGGTTTTGAAATTTTACTATGTACATACTTAAAAAAGTTTTTTTTTCTAAAAAAAAAGGTTTTTTTTTAGAAATAAAAAGTTTTCTTAAAAAAATATATGGCAACGCTGCTCACTGCACTCTTCATGTTTATATTTTTTGTTGTTTGTTTTTTGTTTGTTTTTCGTTTTTAAACAGATTTCATTTTAGAACTCTCAGAGATTTAAATTACAAGGTTGCCAACTATCACATAAAACATAAATTTTTCGCAAGAAATTTTAATTCTAACACATGAAACATTCTTGGTAACCCTTAGAATGGACCTTCTACGGCACATTACGGGAAATCATGCGCATGGCGTAATCTTTATTTTATCATTCTTGGTTCCAACCAATAATGTCTGCGTTGAAAGGGTCTTTTCAATAATGAATTATACAAAAACTCGACTAAGTAATAAAATTCAATATGAGCTTTTAGATGCTCTATTGAGAATAATAATAACAATCATATGAACGTAAACAAATTATGCTGCAATTCGTATACACCGACAAATGAAATGGTAAAAAAATTCAACTCAACTATGTATGAAAGTCAAGACTCTAGTAATGAAATCGCTGAGAATGAAGTTTACGAACTTTTAGACTTATCTACTTAATTTTACTTTTTTTTTTTAAATACGATACAAAAACGGATATAAATGTGTATATGTTTTACTAAAATATTGTTTAATAAATAACAATTAATGAATTAAATAAAAAAAATTTAACAAAAACTAAAAAAAATTATTTTTGGCGATTTTTTTGGTTTTTTCTCAATTTTTGGCGATTTTTGACTTAAAAATTGAACTAGGTTTTTTTGTGTAAACAAAATTTATTTCTTTTAAATAATAAAAAAACATTAAAAACTGAACAAAATCGGATTTTGGCGACGGAGCTCAAAAAAATCTGATTTTATGTATTTTAACTAAAAAAATTCCTTTCATTTTACGGAATTTGTGGTTAGTTTTTTGATATGTAAAATACATAAAATAACTGAAAATAACTTGAACTAATTTTTTAAGGGTCGGTCTATATATAGTCATAGCTTCTGTAAAATATCTATACATATCTTATATTAAAATTCACATTGACTGTTTGAGAATTATAACATAGAATAGGGAATTATTATTATTATGTGAATTTTAACATAGGAACTGTTTGTTTTTGTAACTACACGCAACAATTTTTTGGTAGTTAAATTACATATATAAAATAACTGAAAATTCATTTGTTTTTACGGAATTCACAGTTGAATTTTTGATAGTAAAAATAGCATAAACAAAGGAAACATCTTTTATTTTCACGGAAGACGTGACTTGTTCTTTTGATAGTTAAGTCAGCTATTTTAACATTTAAAATTAAATGAACTTTTTGTTAAAATGAAATGAAAAATAAGTAGATCGGTTTTTAAGTAAATTTTCAGTTATTTTAAATTACACTTTCATTTAATTTTACATACGAAACACTTTAACGTAAACAACTGTCAATATTAAATGCAACTGAAAATCCGTATTAATGTGCACTTAGTTTTTTGAATAAATGTTAGATTCAGTTAAAAATAAATTTTCTTACAATTTTAACTGTTTTATATGTAGGTTTTCGATATCAGAAGATGAGGCTGTTCCCCACAGTTGTATGTTAGAGTGGATGCCAAAAAGGGTTTAAAACTGCGTAAACCAATGAACCAGAGCAGACTTTAATTTTATTTGAGTTATGTAGTTCAGCTTCTATTTGGTGGGCCCTTAATTTATTATGTTCGGAAAAAACATACAATATGATAGCTAGGGATGTCAATCCCTTAAATCACAGGAATTATTTTAAAAACTCCCGGGATTTTTGGGATTAATAAATTCCGAAAATTAGTATTTATCTAACAGAATTTTAGAATTTGAAATTTCTATAAAAAAACTTTAATTGATTTAAAAGCTCAGCAGATGAAAGATGAAGAATTTGTTTTACTTAAACAAAGTAAATTAAATTAAATTAAAAATGTCTTAAGGCTCAGTTAGCCGACTGTAATGGAATGTAACTGCAACAGTAAGAAACAGCTGATATACAGGGTGGGCCAACTTGGACTGACTGATTTGAAATGCTTATAACTTTTGCATTTTTAATTTAATACTCAATTGAACATCTCCAGAACATCGCTACGACGTATTCTAAAAGTTGATCTGAAGATGTTTCCATATAAAATTCAATTGGCCCAAGAATTATTGCCGAGGGATGCACCACAACGGCTACAATATGCCAATAGAGTTCAAATCATTCAGTCAAACTTGGCCCACCCTGTATATTGTTATGTGTAAAGTAATGCAAATGTTTATGGAGATGTAAAGTAACGCAACACCGTAATGTATAAATCTGTAAGAAATGGAATTTCCTTACATTTTTACGTCATTACACTACATTCCGTTACAGTCGGCTAACTGAGGCTTTACATTGTGAAATCTGTAAAAACCCCCACAACACCTACGAGCAATAATGTCTGTAATGATATGGAATCAAATATTAAATAAGAAATATGTATAATTATTTGTTTGGAGGTTGAGACAAAATTGTTTATGCAATCAACATACAACCATTTGCTAAAAATTTTGCCCACAAGCGTTGATTCCGTTGAAGCGTTGATTGTAAACGATGTAAAGATTCTCTTTACTTTTTATGTCTTAATATTTTTAAGAAGATTTTTATGATCGAACGATAATATTTTATTTTAGCTTAATATAGAAATTAAAGGCGAAATGAGATATGCACATACATACATATTATTTTTGTCAATCTAATATTTCAATGTAATATTATTATCCCAACAGACCAAAAAATAAGTAAAGTATAATAGTACTTTAGAAGAAGCTTTTTTTATAAAAAATACTAAAGTTTTTTTTAATCATGTTTGAGAAACTATTATCCTTCAGAATATGTTTTTAAACATAGTATATAATAAATAGTATACAATAAATATATATTAAACATGCTTGTCATATTTTGTCATTGTTAATTTTGATTTAAAATAAAAAATTATATTTGTAAAAATGTTTTGTTTATCCGAAAAGTTTTGATTTTTTTTTTTTTTGGAAACAGTTACCCCCGGGTCCACGATTTCGAACGATAACGTTCGCTTAGATAAGACTTAAGACACAAACTTGATTGTGGAATAAACAAACTTGATTAAGTAAAAAATAGAGACGATAAAAAGTTTGTGTCTTAAGTCTTATCTAAGCGAACGTTATCGTTCGACATCGTGGGTCAGGGGGTAACTTTTTCCTTTTTTAACTATGAATGCAATTAAAGGTTTTTATTTATTTATTTTTTTAAGGAGAAAGACTTGTCGTCGGTAGCCAAAGCTCCGAGTTTTCTTATTTGCAAGCATAACCAAATTCTACAATTGTTGAAATAAGCTTATCTTTATTTAGTTTAATAAAATATTATTTGGAGAAGCTTTTTCTAAAATTGAGAATATAAGCTTATTAAATAATTATTTTAGCACTATTATCAATTTAATTTAAAAGTGTTTTTCTATAGTTTCTCAAGTCTTTTTAAAGCTTAAGGCTTATGCTCGCAAGCTTTATTATAATATTTTTCTAAAGGGTTTTGGTCTATTGGGATGTTTTAAAATACCAAATTTGGTTTACATACAAACTTTTAATAAATTTTGCTTTCAAACAATATATAAGTTACTTTTTCGAAATAAATAGTTTTTATTATTAATAAACCATGTTGTGTTTAAAGTGGCCAGATTGCTGGTATGCTCGCTTATGCCGGGCTTTGGCTCGCCGGATGGGGTGGTTCTTTTCAGCAATTCAATGTCTGATACACACAATCAAATAAAATTCATACCAGCTTTAATAAGAAATAAAAATAAAACGGGGTCGAAGCAGAATTACCGGGAACTACACAACTTTAAAATATTATTCATTTTGAATGTCCCAAATACTACCCTGCAAAGATTTTTACCTGTCCTCTACCGATTATATTAAATTAGCAATCCATATTTAAAAATAACGGGTAAAGGTTTCATTTTAAAACTTTATAAAATGAAGATTCGCCATCTTCTATTTTTATTGGATATAAAAAGGTTAACAATTTTAATTTTGTAATTTTCATTTAAATATTTTGGAACAGGTGTTTGGTAAATTTATTTATTCATAAAATGCTTAATGGTATGCCCCAGTCACTGCTAAAGGAAAAAAAATTTTATGTAATCAAATGGATTAAAGAAAGAACTATTATATATAAATTACTTGGTTTTCTTTTATTTTAAGTATAGTTAACGGTAATTTTACAGGTCTGCCGGTATATATTTACGTTCGCTTGTTACGGTTAGTACACGGAAAGAATTTTAATTTCTAAAGTAATCAATTTCGTTTCTTAAATCAAGAAAATCCACAATCCAGAAATAATTGCTTGATTTAAACTTATTTCGTTTGTTTTCAGTAAAATTTTCTTAAATACAGAAACATTTTCTCATCAAAAAATTCACATTTTAGGTATGTGATCAAAAATTTCTTAAAATAAGATATACAAAAGTAGGTAGTTTTTATTAAAAAAAAAAGAAGATATTTCTAAGATCAAGCTTAATTTATTTAATACAAGTAAGTTTTTCTTGATTTTGAATTAGAAACGAATTTCTTGCATCAAGAAACAAATGATAGGGATTTTCTTAAATTTATTAGAAAATACTCAAGAAAACTTGGTTTGATTCAAGTAATTTTTACTAGAATCGACATATCAAGCACATCAATCAAAAGTTTCTTGATTTAAATTAAGTTTTCTTAAAAAAACTAATGCTTCACTTTTTATGTATGTATGTTACTTTTTGTTCTCTTTATTTGTCTCTATTAATATAAGAATGAGCACGAAGATTTTGCTCGCTCCGTCATCATAAGGAATGCTACTAACCTGTATTTAATATACAAACATACATACATAAATACATACAAAAAAAAAAAACACACGCTGAAACTGAATGTGCATACGTAGTACGTACATACAAATGTTTTTTTTTTTGCATATTGACCGTTAGTTTTCTTCTACTTGGTTGCAAGCTGAACAAGTGATTTTATATCAGTGATGTTCAAAAATAAAATGTAGATGTATTTGTGAGAGATTTTGCACAGCAAACATATTGTCAAACGCTTAAAATCAGAAAAAAGTAAAGAATTTTTTCCAAATATAAACACCTTATGAAAAAATATCAGGGACCGTAAATAACAATTATCAATATCGAAAACCAATTTTAGAACAGTTATTTTGATAAAAAACAAAAATAAGTCTATCTAAAACAGTTTTTTATTTTTCGTCTTCAATTGTAATTGAATCGCGTGTGTTTGCTATGCTTCGATCAACAAGAAGCAACAACAATGCTTAACAAATTTCTGAAAAAAATGACGATAATCCGTCGCATGTGTTCTCATCGCTTGCTCAACGACGACTGAATGAATGTTTTTAAAAGAGCATAAGAAATGTGTGTAAATTTTTCAAACAATTGTTGTATGGGCTGAACATCACTGTTTTATATCATTATTTCAATTTGAAGTTCAAAGCAGTGCGGGTGGCTTTTAATACGTAAAATTTTGTGAATTATATAAAATTATAATAAATAAATTCGTAGGTATAATTAAAAAATTAAGTAAGTGTTTAAATTAAAATATTAATTAAGTGGGCACTTTTAATTTTGCACTAAAAGCTCCACAGTGGTTTTGGAAATAATTCGGTGTTTTTGAGTTGATTTGTATTTACATGAGTTCTCTTGAACTAAAAAAGATAACGCACACATGTAAGTGGACTTTTTCTAGATATTTTGATTTATATACATATATTAGATATATTAATTTTTGGTGTTTTTTTATTTTGTAGGCCCGAGTGGAGCTATTTTGGGGGGCCGCCCACAAACCACCATTCCAGCTACGAACTCAAGTAAACGCAAATCAGGTCAAAACCCTCACCTCAGCACTGACTATGTGAAATTTTATTAATATATCTCTAAGCGTTCAAGCTACGGGATGGATGCAGATTTTAACAATTTAGGTAGTACCTCCAGTTCAAGCGATTTACTTTAAATCGGCAATAACTCCCAGCCTGTCTCAAATACCACGAATTATCCAATTTATGACGCTAAGTTGCAAGCTATTTTAATTGAATGGAATTTAGGAGATACGTACGAAGAATTTAGAAGTATATGCAAAAAAAACTTATCTCGAAATGTTCTAATCTATTTTAATTCTTATTTAATAGGAAACAAAGTTGATTTCGAGACTCTCCCATATATTATCGAAAAAGATATTGAAAAAATATTTCCGGACAATATAAAAACATTATCTACATTATCATTATTGATTACGGCAGTGGTTTTGATCACCCGTTTGGTTTATTTGATGGATGGGAAGAATTCGTCAAAAAAATTAATGTTATTTTTGACCAAAAAACTGTTGACAACATTAATTTGGCTCAACTAAATAGAAATAGTAAGTGTAGTTCTTTTTACTTTAAATATAAATTACAATTCAATCAAATATTTTATTTCTCAAGATCCGAACGAAAGAGACATAAGCATTGTTGAAGCCCTACATTGCATCCTTCCACCAACCGGAAAAACAAAAGGCAAATATAAACGAATTTGGAAATATTGTATTTCCGATAGCCAAACTGCACTAATACAACGAGTGGCGTCAGCAACAAATATTGATGAAATTATATCAGCGAGAAAGCTGAAGTATTCAAACTACCCAGATTTAAAATGTCAGGTTTTTATTGTAGTTATTGAATCAGAACCTCTTAGTATTTATACTGTTTACGATGACATAAAATATAAGTTTGATAGCTTTATTCACGCCTTGTCTAGTGCATACAAAATAACATTCGTATTTGATTTAAAATATCAGGACGAATGCAAATTTGTGTGGCAATTTTTACAGTCTTATTTTTTTAAGAACGAAACTGGTATAGCACCTAATGTTTTTGGTCTGCTAAGTACCTTAGCGTTACCAATTAAATAATTCTTTCTATTTTAATAAGTTTATTTTTTATATATTGTCCATTAAAATGGCCAAGCCCCGCTGTCATATATGCTTCTCAACGTTTGAAAATATTGATCAATTGTTTTGTCATTATAAGTATATGCATGTAATTAAAAATATTAAATTCTTCAAGTGTGTTCAAGGAAATTGTCCTCAAATGTTTTTTCATACAAAATTTTCTTAAAATACATTTGAAGTCTACTTTAATTTTTTGTAAATACGGCAGTTATTCTTTAATGAGAATAACATAAATTATTATTTTTATAAACTTTCTCTTAATTATTTTTAAATAAACAATTTGTGTTATTATAATTTGTAATTTATTCTGTATTATTTTACGTTTTGTTTTCACATTTAATTCTATATACATATGTATTACTTCATAATAATAATATAATAGAAAATAGTTTTTTTTTTTGTTTGAATAAAAATGAATTAAAAATACACAACCATGGTTTTATCTTTTTTTTTCATAAAAACATGTTTTTTTGTAAATTGTCAGTTTTTGTAAAAAAAACATGTTACAAGATTCTGTTGTTTAGGATAAGAAAATTACAATATTTGAATTGAGTAAATATTGCTTATTTTTTATATAACTTAAAATTCATTTACTTGAATCGAGTAATAAATTCTTAAGTGTTTCAAGAAACATTTCCTTAAAGCAAGAATCTTTTGATTGAAAATATTGCTTACTTTTTTAGAAAAATTTAAATTTATTTACTTGAATCGAGTAATAAATTCTTAAGTTTTTCAAGAAACATTTCCTTAAAGCAAGAAACTTTTGTTTGTTATAAGAAACTTTTGATTGAAAATATAACGGCATTAGTATTAAAACTTTACTCAATTCAAGAAAAGATTTCTGAACGTAGAAATAAAATCTTTTAATTCGAGAAACGATGGTTTGAATTGAGCAATCTTTTCTTATTATTTTGTAAAATAATAAGCAACGAAAGCTTGATTCAAGTAAATTATAGTTCGATTTAAGTAATAACTTTTTGCTTGAATCAAGCCACAATACGTTTAAAATAAGAAATGTTTTTCTTGGACGAGAATCATGCAATATTTTCTTGATTCAAGCCACATTTTCTGGTGATTTAGAAAATAATTCTTTCCGTGTACTTTATAAAAATTTTTATACACACATATATTTCACTTTTGACACAAAATCATTTTTTCTTATAGGGAAATCTACACTATTCGGTATTAATTACCTTTCCGCGGACGCTACTAAGGTTTGAGCTCAACCCTAAATCGCGCACTCTAAGCACTGAATAACATAGAGGACTGGCGTATTACGTGAAGGTGAGTTTTTTTCCCTAACCAAAATTTATATTTTCGTCCGTAGGCCGTTCGTAGTTCAGTCCAGAAGTCTGGGCAGATACCTGTTCAGCTCTGAATTGATTGGACGGGCAGATTTCCAGAACGCTCCCTCTATTGTAAGTGGCGATCCCAATAAGTGTTGCGTTTACCTCCGGCTGTATTTACTTATTTAGTTTGTAAGTTTTATTTTGCTTGTTTATTTGTTTGTATGTTTTCTTTGTTTGTTTTATTGTTGGTTTTAATATTAGTTTTCCGTTTATCTTCACAGCAAATTAAATTTAAATAAAACAAAATTTTTTTCAAAAACTTAAATTTTTTCCTTTGCGCGTTTTAATTTCTGCTGCTTTTTCTTTTTAGCTTAGTCAAAAAAAATCTCCATTTTCTCAAAAAGGGTCCCCAAGAAACCTCGGGACGCTTCATTTTATTTTTTTTTTCTCCTTTTTATCCTACTTCTCCTGTTCATCACATATGACATATCATTTTCTGAGTTTACCGAAAAAAAATAACAAAACTGCCTTATCGGCAATAAGGTGACCATAACAACCAATTTGTTTTAGTATGAAAAAAAGCTCGAAATCCCGAAAATCCCTGGGGCCAAATTACCGCATTCGATATCGAGTAAAATTTATCGTAATTTTCTTATTTGAGATTATGGCATTCGATATCGAGCAAAAAATTTAGTACATTTTATCATAATTTCGATATCGAAATCATTTTTCGATACGATAACTCATTCGATCACGAATGCGGTAATTTGGCCCCTGGATTTACATATTAAAAATCCCGAATCCTGGGAAAACCAGTCCCCGTTTGGCATCCCTAATAATAGAACAAAATCAAAAAATCAGCTACACTGGAAAGCTTAAAAAGTGGCTATTCCAAACTGTACAATGCTGCTGAAAAACAGAATTTTTAGAAATATTTCCTATATTTTTTAAGAATATTAGGATTATTTTTATAAATTTTTCATATAAAAAAATAGTTTAATAAAACCATTCCTACAAATTTCCATTCTGTAACTTAGCGAGAGTTTTTAGTATTATATTATCGTACTTTTTAAAGCTTCATAACGAATATTGGAATCAAAATCTTACATACAAACGCCTACCACCATAATAATGCCACGACCACTAATGTAATAACGGCTTTTCATATGTATATACATACATATATACGAGTACTATGTACAATGATAGCAAAATAACTCATACAAAGTACAAAGATTTAGCTTTCATAGTTATCGAGATAATCGGTTTAGTTTCCTAAATACGGTAAAAATTGCTAGAGTTTCCATTTGTAGGCCTTATAGAAGACATGTTTACACTTTCTAAAAGATTAGATACTCCATGCCTTCTCTCAGAAAATGTTCTAGAAGAAGTTTCATACACATTCAATATTGCAGGTCAAAAACACATGATTTAAATATCAAACATGCAATTATTCTTAAATATGTATATACAAATAATAAAAATTAATAACGAAAGCGTATATAAATTTAATCTTTTATAAAAGCTTGTGGTGTAAAGTACCTACTGAAGCAGTATACGTGCGATTATTTTAAACCCCTCGTGCTAAATTCATCAAGAATATTTTCCCTAATGAAAATATTAATTTAGCAGACCTTAAATTAAGCCTGGTAGGTCTTGTAATTGTCCTTTTCAAGTATGCCTTCTATGTACCTCACTAACCAGTTTCGAGGGTTATACCTGGGCTACCAATAACACGATGTGTAAAATTGAAACGATTTGGCAATACGGCTGGAAGTCTCTGTTTCTGCAAAATAAGGCGTTTTGGAAGATCTCTTTACATAAACTTTTTTCCGCTAGGTAAATAATATACATATGCATGTATATTGTATACATAGATAAATATGTATATACTTACATTTGTATGCATAAGTAGTAAAATCACTTTTATTTCATTTCTTTTTAGTTTCATAAAAGAATGTCGAAACGTGAGAAATATAATCGGAAATTCGAAATCCCTGAGTGGACTTTTAAATACACAATAGAGTTTAGTTTGACAGGTTGACATACAAACATTATATTGCTACATACATATATTTTAAAGGACATGAACACAAAATCATACACACATAGGCAGATACATTCGAGTTCATTCAATGTTTAAAGTATGTTACTACACCAACCAACATAGGAAAGTCTTTAAACCACTAACAAATTCATATAAGTACGTGTCCTTGCCAATCTTACCAAGATTCCCTAGAGTATTTCATACGAATGACAGAGAATTGTATGACATAACAATATTAGTTAGTGTTGGTATCTGGATATGTGTTCGAATGTATGTAATTATTTTTTTTTATTCTTTGTAAGATTCATAACACACTTCCACAGAACAAATTGGCTTACTATACGTCACATGATAGGATTTAGTGGGGAAAAGCATTGGAGAGCAGGGAACAGAGCTAACATTGCAATGCATATTCGTAAAACACTGAAAAGAGAGCCAGTCATCTAACCAACCAACTAGACAACTCTCTAATGAGCTGTAGCAACTCCTTGCACAAAAAAGTCATCTCCTAAATTGCTGCTATCAGCTGAAAAGAAAAATGAAAATAAATGAATGCAAGTCCAAATGAAAATTTTTTTAAAGCCACACAATTCTTCTTCGTCTTTTTATACCCTGCACCACCATACGTTTTGAATGAGGGTATATATAAGTTTGTCATTCCGTGTGTAACAATGAGTAATATTCATCTGAGACCCAACAAAGTATATATATTCTTGATTCATATAAGGACCACTTCCGAAAATGTCATTTATATATCTTTATATATATCTTATAAATATCGGTATCGACTCAAAACTTTACACAGATCATTTACATACACAGCAAAATTAGACAACAGAAACTTGTGAATTTCGGTTCATATTTCACAATATTCACCATATGAAGCGCTCTTCCGAAAATCACTTCAACCCTCATAAATCTCGTATAAATAATGATAACGATCCAAAATTTTACACGGAACATTTATGTATATGCCAAAATCATTATTTTTATATTGAAAATTATCGTGGAATATCCTCATATGTATAAAATTTTCTGTTCCGAAAGTTAAGAAGATCGGCCTATGATTTGTAATTGCTCACATACACGTACCTTCTCCGAAAAACAAGTTAACCCTCAATAATGTCTAATAGAAATTGTAATCCAGAAATTTTACTAATATCGGTAATACGGAAATTATGCTACTGAGTTTTGTGTCAGTCAGTCCATATTTGGCAAAACCTCCCAAATTAAGTCTACTTCTGAGTATAACAACCAACCATATTTACTTTTGAGTTGAATTTCAAACAAATCACATTACTGAATACCGCATTTAGAAGCTTTAAGTCCATAATTGGTCCGTTTCTATAATGCCACCCCATATCTTTGGTAAATAAAGTTATTGAGATCAACTGAAAATCGTTAAATTCGTAAAATTGTCTTTCAAACAATATACATACATAAAATTCTAAGCTATTAGTATTAACAAACACTCAATAAGGATATTCTAGTCCTATAACCAGTGTAGTTTTTCTATTTTTTATTATGTTTAGGTGGAGGGTATTAAAGATTCGTCACAGCCGAATATTGCACTCTAACTTGTTTATATCCCTTTTGTGCTACATTTTTTACTCGCAGTAATGCATCGTCTTTTTATATTAATGTGGAAATTGTAGGAAATTGTTAAAGTTAAAATTGTCTACATACTACACGTTGCACAGAGGGTTGAAATGTACCAAAAGTGAGGATTAATTCAAAAGCTGAACTTTATCCTACACATTCGTGTGTGGTACTGGGTGAAAGGTAATTAAATTCTACATCACTATTTGCCAAAAACTTTTGTTTTGAGTAAATTACTTTATCGACTGTGAGCTGTCAAAGTCAAATTTTTTTTTTTTTTTTTGCATTTAATTATTTATTGAATCTTCATATTTGAAATGACAATAAGTATTCAAATCTTAATACTAAAAAGAAAATAATAAGCCCAGCCAGTGCTAGACAAAAATTTTTATGAAACAAAAAAAATTTCACATCAACTGATCCAGTCATCTATTTTGCGCTTGAGTTAAAGCAAGGGTATCCCTCCTTCTCAACCGATTGTGGCCACTAAAGTTAAGGATGTCTCGTGCAAGTGGGTTTGGATGGTGTTCAAGTTTGCTGACATACTTTGACGCATATTTTGTAAATTCGACTTTTACTAATGGCACGCCTAGATCTTTGTGGATTCGAGAATTTTTAACATACCATGGTGCTGCAGTAATTATACGTAGAATTTTATTTTGACCCCTTTGAATTTTTTCAATGTTGGATGCTGAGGCAGTACCCCATAATTGAATTCCATAACACCAGATTGGCTTTAGTATTGCATTGTACAACAATAGTTTGCAATCCAACTTTAATGAAGAATTTCTGCCAATTAGCCAATTAAGTTGCACTGCTTTTAATCTCATCTGAGTAAGTTTCGCTTCAATATGAGACTTCCAAGTTAAACGGCGGTCGAGGTGAATGCCGAGGTATTTGACTTCATTATGTTGAGGAATAATTTGATTATTTATTCTGATGGACGAGCAGGTATCTTTTCGCAATGTGAAAGTGATATGAATACATTTTTGTTCATTTACCCTGATTTTCCAAAGCTCTAGCCAATTCTCTAGTTTATAAACATAATTCTGCAAATTCTGTGATGCAACTTGGTGGTCCTTATGGACGCTGACAAAGGCTGTATCGTCTGCAAAAGTTGACGTGTGGATTTTGGGGTCTGACGGCATGTCGGAGGCATAAATCAAATCAATAACATCAGAAATATTAAAACTTTAAAGTGTTTTTTCTTTGATTTTGTTTTCGTAAATAAATCAATAAACAATAACAACAATAACCTTTACATTGTTCTTTCATTTGATCTTGTTTTCGTATATAAATATATTAAAAGACAATAACAATAATCAATGCAAATTTAAAAACTGTAACCATAAACAATAACAACAACATTAACTGCTGCTCACTTTAAATAATTTCGTGAGAACAATAAAAACAATAACTCTCATTTGTATTTGTTCTGATATAAAACTCTTATACATTTTACACCTGAACCTCTTTATTCGTGTGTTTAACATAAAATCATAAAATCAATTATTTATAATATATTAAAGTCGGTTATATAATCTCAACTCTATAACTAATATCATGTCTTGCTCTAAGCCTAAATGCCGTAATAAATCCGATGAATTGATGGTTTCCTGCTGGCTTTGTGATTCCGTTTATCATGCTAAATGTGTTGATTTGGCTGCTCGAACTGTTGAGAATTTGCGTGAAAATAATGGTCTGCGCTGGTGCTGCAAAAAATGTATGGCTCTTGACATCGAATTTTAATCATTCTTTAAAAACACATGTAATCAATTTAATGAAATGACTTAAATAACCTTTTTAAGAAATTTACGCAATATAAAGAACTTCTTGAAAAAACACCAAGCTCACCGAAAAGAAAGAAACAAGCTACAACTATAACTAATGCTAATGCTGTTGAAAAAGTTTCTGATAATCCACTAATTGCATCTTCATCTTCATCTACCTGTTCTTCCTTGTCGTTGGTTCACCCATTAACAACTGAAAAAAGTCCTGCAACTATTTCTATACCCTCATCTGACTTAATAAACAATGTACCATTATCTTTAAATCTTAATTCAACAAGTTCACCTGTTCCCATGAATCTAAATCAACTCGCTCCTGTTTTTAAACCACCAAACCACAAAACTATTCAACAAGTTCTTAATCCGCCAAACAATTCAACAAGTTCATCTGTTTCAACTAACTTAAATCCGCCCACTCCTGTTGCTATACCGTCTAACAATACTCCAATTCTTCAAGTTATTTCTCCAAAAAAAACTATATTTGCTGCTCGATTTGCTTCCTTTACAACTACTGATGACATCAAACATTATATAACTGATAAAATTGGCTCCAATATTGATATGATTGTTTTCAAATTTAAATATTCTGAACCAAGAAATAAAGCATGTTTTAAAATAATCGTCCCTCAAGAGTACTTTGATACAATTGTGAATCTAGATTTTTGGCCGTCAAATGCTCTTATTCGTGAATACGAGTATAAAAATACTTCAACATCTGGCATTGTTCATCTACCGCAATCATCTTCAAAAAACTAACTCAACTATCGATAGATAATCTCATTAATATTATTTACCAAAATGTACGGGGTCTCAATACTAAATTAACTAATCTTTTTGCAAACAGTTTTGATTTTTCATACCACATTATTGTATTTACCGAAACCTGGCTGATGATAAAAAATGTATTCATAACAATGAAATTCTATGTTCCAAATATCAAATATTTAGATATGATCGTATGCGAAAACTTGGTGGTGGAGTACTTATTGCTGTCCTTGATGATTTGCTATGTGAGATTATAGAAAATGTTTTAATTGATGACATTGATGATGAAATTGAGTTTATTGCGGTTAAAATTCGTGTTGGTCATAGACAATTATTTGTCACGTGTTCTTATATACCACCTAACTCATCTCTTTTAATATATAATAAACATTTTTCCGCTATTAAATTCGTTCTGAATCAATCAAACACATCCGATATAGTACTTCTACTTGGCGATTTTAATATTCCAAATGTAAAATGGGTTCAATCCTTTGATTGTAATTATTTGCTACCAACAATTATGTCCGATTTTTTAAACTCCCTGCATGGATGCGGATTTTTCCAATTAAACCATATAACAAATGAATCCGGAAATATTCTTGATCTTGCTTTCGTTAATTATCCTCTGGAATTTTGTCTTCGTGATACATTGCCTGTGTCGTATCCCGTTGACCTTCACCATCCTCCTTTTGAAATTGGTTTATCATTGCCGGATAATGAACAATTTATGACAAGAAAACAAAATGTTATACCATTGCAATCTTACTGTTTTACTCGCACTAACTATACTGTACTTAACAGTTTGCTATCTAATGTCAATTGGGATTATGTACTTGCTGATGATAACTTAGATAATAATGTATCAAGCTTTTATAATATTTTACATAATTTCATTAGTATCACAGTTCCAAAAAGTAAATTCTACAATAATAATGGGCCGCCATGGAATAATCAACACTTACGAAATGCTAAAAATAAGAAAAATAAATGTTTTGCTAAATATTTGAGAACTGGTGCACTGGTTGATTTTCGTAAATATGCTATAGCAAGATCTGAATACAACACTACTAATAAACTTGCATATAATGACTATATTTATCGTATTAAAAACAATATAAGAGTAAACCCCAAATCTCTTCTTTCTATAAATTCGTAAACTCCAAGCGTCGCTCTTCATGTTATCCAAAGCAATTGAAGTATGGCTCCTTAACTGCTGATGACGATGTTTCAATAAGCAATATATTTGCCGACTTCTTTTCAACAACTTATTCTACCAAGTCCTATTCTAACACAACAAAATATCCTTATACTACGACTCATTCATGTGGGATTTACTTTCCATTTATAAATATTGATACTGTGCTTTCAAACTTAAAGTCGCTGAAGAACTCGTTTAGTCCAGGTCCTGATGGTATTCCAAGCAGTATCCTTAAAAACTGTGCAGCATCACTGTCCGCGCCTCTTACTGCTTTATTTAACAAATCTGTTGTAGCGTGTTATTTGCCATCAGTGTGGAAAACATCATATATAATTCCTTTATTCAAGAATGGCAGTAAAAATGATGTATCTAACTACAGATTTATCGCTAAAATTAATGCAATTCCAAAACTCCTTGAAAAAATTCTTACAGATTGCTTATATCATCAAATTTCTTCCCTTCTATCACCATGTCAACATGGGTTTCGTAAGTCCCGTTCAACTACAACTAATGTTTTGGAACTCACTACTATCGTCAATGAAGGTTTTACAAATAAAATGCAAACTGATGTGATATACACGGATTTTAGTAAGGCGTTTGATAAAGTTAACCACAATCTTCTATTACACAAATTATCACTTATGGGCTTTAGTTTCTCAGCTATAAAATGCTTAAACTCTTATCTATCACAAAGAACTCAACAAGTCAAATTTGGGAATGTTATATCAAAAATTATTCAAGTACATTCTGGTGTTCCTCAAGGTAGCCACCTGGGTCCAATTTTGTTCACCCTATTCATCAATGATCTTCCTACTGTTATTTTGCATTCTAATGTACTGATGTATGCCGATGATGTTAAACTTTTTAACTCTTTTAATGATACAAATGGACATAGTTTACTAAGTGCCGACTTTTACAATTTTTCTCAATGGTGCAGATTTAATTTATTGGAGTTAAATATTAAGAAATGCAAACACATGTCATTTTTTAGACACAATCCGATTGAGACTTCTTACTATATTGATACTGTTATTTTAAATAAAGTTCAAACCATATGGGATCTTGGCATACTGTTGGATCATAGACTTGATTTTCGTGATCACATCTCTATAATGGTAAATAAAGCCTATGGGGTACTTGGATTCATGAAGCGCTGGTCTAAGGAATTTTTAGATCCTTATATAACAAAACTTTTATATACTTCTCTTGTTCGACCAATTCTTGAGTATGGATCAATTGTTTGGGATCCTTGTTATTCAATTCATATCAATAGTATTGAATCGGTACAAAAGCATTTTTTAATTTTCTGTCTCCGTGATCTTTGTTGGAATTCTTATGTCTTGCCACCGTATGAAAGTAGACTTGCTTTGATAAAATTGCCAACACTAAATAGTCGACGATTGATGCTGAGCGCTTTATTTGTTCTGGGCATAATTCGTGGTGATGTTGATTCGGAGTTCCTGCTTAGTCAACTAAACTTCAATGTTCCTGTTAGACCAACCCGCAATTTTGAACTCTTAGCATTAAAATACTACCGTTCTGTATATGCTAATAACGATTCTTTTCGTCGTGCATGTGTTAACTTCAATAAATGCTATCACCTTATGAACATATCTGAGAGTAACGACGTACTGAAGAAAAAAATTACTTTATATCTAAATTGTTGAACTAATTATTTATATATATTACTGTTTTCTCATTTATATGTAGTCAGTAAGGATGTAAAATCTATTGACCTAAATAAATAAATAAATAAATAAATAAATAAATAAATAAATAAATAAAGTAGGGCCCAGTATGCTACCCTGTGGCACACCTGATTCAATTGTCTGAGCGGTACTTAAAAAATTGCCTTCTTTGATTTTAAATTTGCGACCGTATAAATAACTTTCCATGAGTTTATGGGTGTTAGCAGGCAGAGTTAATTTAATTTTGTGCATTAAACCGTCATGCCAAACTTTGTCGAACGCTTGGGACACATCAATGAAAAGGGCGGAGCAGTATTTTTTATCTTCAAACGACCCTCTTATCACATTTACCAATCTGTGAGTTTGTTCGATGGTACTGTGTTTAGCTCTGAATCCGAATTGATGATTTGGAATACATTCAGTGTCATTCAGAATTGGAGTCAACTTAGTCATTAACAATTTTTCGAACAGTTTAGAAATTGTCGGCAGTAGGCTAATTGGCCTATATGACTCCACTTTGGTGTGGTCCTTACCTGACTTAGGAATCATAGTGATCATAGACACCTTCCAATCTGCAGGATAGTATTCTAGGCGTAAAATAGCGTTGAAGATAAAGAGGATAATTCTTCTTGCTACACGAGGTAACTCCACAAGCATTTTATTGCTGATTTTATCCATACCTGGAGCCTTTCTAAGGTTCAGAGTACCAATAGCGTTTTGGACATCACGAAAGTTTAGTCTTAGGGGTACAGGAGGCCTTATAACAAGTGGTGGCAAATCAGATTCGTTATTATTTGAGTTGTTTATAGTAAACACATTTCTCAAATGGTTAACAAATAATGTCCCTTTCTCGGAATCATTTCTAGCCCAGTCACCAGTCGGATTTCGCAAAGGAGGTTTTCCTCTCACTGGTCTTTTTAAACCTCTTGCCGCCCTCCATAACGAGTAGTCAGATTGTGGGGTACTATCAAGACCTTCCAAGTAAGATCTAAGTGAGGCCGTTCTTTGGGTTTCTAAGAATTGTCTTAGTATATCTCTGCATACCCGTAGCCTAGCTTTCAGTTCAGGAGACCTGTGAATTTGCCACTCTCTTCTAACTCTTCTTTTTTCTGACAGGAGATGATCGAGTTCAGCGAAATAAGTTCTATTTGTCCCACTTCTGCACTCAACATCGTATGTGGAGGCGTGATGTACAGCTCTTCGTATGTCCTCAGTAAACTTGCCAATCGACCCATCAATATCCTCGGTAGTTCTCAACACTACATTTTCCGTGCAGTGGGAACTTAAATACTTTTTATACTTTATCCAACTTACTCTGGTTTTAGATATGTCCCGAAATGGAGAGCCATTCCCTTGAAGGAAACGCATTGAAATAATAGAAGGAGAGTGATCTGAAGACAAGTCTAATGAAGGCTCCACTTGTATCGATTCTACAGGGATATTTTTCACTACTCCGAAGTCAATAACATCGGGAATCTTCCGTCGGTCCGTCGGCCAGTAGGTGGGATGCCCGCTTGAGAGTACATCTAATCCCATTTTGGCAATGGTGTTGAAGAGTTCACGACCCTTCGGGGTCACCAGACGTGAACCCCAAAAAGTGTGTTTGGCGTTAAAGTCACCAGCAACTAAAAATCTAGCTCCAAGGGAATTGAAGAAGCTGTAGTATTGGTGTTCTTTTATTGAAAATCGAGGCGGCGAATAAATTGATGATAAAAGAAAATTGTATTGACAGAATTCAATACAAATGTTTGTTGCTTGTAGGTAATCCTCACATATGTTGTTCATTAAATAATGTTTTATTCTGTTCTTTATAAGAATTGCCGATCCTCCACATGCTCTTCCGCGGGGATCTTTAGTATCATACAACACGTAGCCATTAATTTTGAAGTACGCTGTCGCCGTCAAGTGAGTTTCAGCAATCATCATGACATCAATCTGCTTATCCATCAGGAAGTGTTCCAGTTCGTTTTTATGTTGGCGGAGGCCGTTCGCATTCCAAAAACAAATTTTTAAACAAATCATTTTTTTAAAATGGCTTGTAAGATAGTGGATTGCATTTTCAGCATTTCCTGCATCATGGATGTCATAGTGGTCGTAAAAGTGTTCATGGTTTGGACAAGTGTCTGCAATGTAGTCTCTAGAGTGTTAATATTAGGCTCGTAATATTGTGATTTAGGTGCCTGCTCCAAACCTGGCATATTAGATTTAACCACGTTAGCGTAAGAAACTTGTCTAGAACTAGGCGCGTTTACATGACTAGTGGACCGTAACAATTGCGGGAAATTGTCACTCGATGCCAAAATAGGCTGTTGACGATGATCAGGTAATACTGACGTCTTGTTGGTGCTTATGGCTTTCAAATGAGTGTAAATTGGACAACCTCTATAATTTGCGGTATGATTACCTCCGCAGTTACTGCATTTTTTTATTTTTACGTCAGTTTTGAACTTATTACATTGAGCAGTTGGATGTAGTTCCCCACACGCAAGACAAACAGACGGCAATTTACAGTACGCTTTGGTGTGGCCAAATTCTTGACAATTAACACACTGGACGGGTCCAATGCGCTTATGCGGTTCCTCCACGGTAATTCTACGATGCAGAAGATAAATGAGATTGTAGATTGGATGGGACTCGTTTTTCTTTAAGACAACATCTCCAGGTTCCAATTCTACCCTGAACATGGGCTGAGGGATCTTTTCATGGTTTCTGATATTCACTACGCTCTTGATTTTGAACCCTTTGTCCATTAAACCGGTCTTTATCTCCGCAGGATCAACACATGGGTCTATACCCTTTAGAACGACTTGGAGTCCTTTTGCGCTCTTGAGCTGGTAGGTATAGAAGTCCCTAGTCTCCCTCTCCAACTGGTTGGACAATTTTCGAAAATCATCTTCCCTATTCACTTGGATCTTTGTCTCGCAGATATTTCCATGTTTCATTGAGGTTACGCTAAACTTGTTTTCACCTATTACCGAAACAATTCCTTGTACCAATTTACTGGAAGTCGGCTCTCTCAGATAAATTGGTGGGGGCTTAAACGTCTCCTTAGGAAGTTCTGGCTCATCCGTCTGGAGGAGAGCAAACCTATTTTGATTATTACTCACGGTCTTAGGAGATTTTGAATTTGATGACACTTGAGCAGACGTCGGGCTCCTCTGTCGCTTGAGAACGGTGATGTACTTATCCATACCTACTTGTTTTTTTGTTTGACTGCACTATTTGATGAAGATGATGTTTTTTCATCTGTTGAAATCACTATATTGGGCGAACAGGAACGACGCCGTTCTGCGGCTCTTGTAGTGAGAAGATTCTCCACAGATTTTTTTATGGATTCTTCCTCAGAGACCCATTTAGTTTTTCTAGACGAGCTAAGCTCTTTCTCAGAATTACATCTGAGAGGAACACTCATACAATTTTTATGCGATTTTTAGTGTTTTTTTTAATTACCGATATTACCGTAGATTTTTTTTTAACCTATTACGAGTTATTTTTTCACTTTTTTGTTTTATTTCAACCTATTGCACTTTTTCACCTATTACGATTTCTTCACCGAAAATTCAGCCGCACTAAAAGTAACACGTCCGAACAGTTCGATGAGACGAGACTGAATAAAAGTCAAATAATTTTTCAAAATTTTTCGTGCCGTGCCTAAAACTGAAAATTGAGATATTTTGGGTGTTGATAATTCTTATTAAGCGTTCTAAAAGTAATTTTATTAAAATGGAACCATCAACTTCAGGTATTTGGCTACATAATTGCATTAATGTTTTTTAGATAAATGTTTTGCAAATATTTTTAATATTTTTTTTTTAAAAATTGCTCCATATTTGGGGTATTTTCGATATATACACAGAGTTTCAACAAATTTCTTGTTGCGATCCAGCAAATTTTATTAAGTGATATTTTAATATAGTATTTTAGCTTATATATTCCACACCAAACTTTTGCAGAGGCACCGCGTTTTTGTACTTATTAAAATTTTTGTGAAAGAACTCCAGTGGCTAAATACTTAATCTGAAAAAACAAACAACAAATCAACTTGTTTGTTTTTAACTCTCTCTTGTCTTTATTTTCGGTATTAAAGTTATTGTTATAAATAAGTTTGGTTTCTATCAGAGATGGTTGCGTGAGTTAATTTTGACTCACGCTCACTTACAAAAAATAATTTCTGTTTTATTTACACCGAATTCTAATTTTGTTGAATTGATGTTGAAGATATCTAAAGCTATTACCACAATAATACCCAAAATGGATTTAAATGCATATATATGTACATATAATTTTTATCTCCTTTTTTTAAATAAAAAAATATTTTCTATCAGTTTTTTTTCAAAAACCTTATTTTTCACTAAATAATGTACACTTTGCTCGCAAATGCAGCCGAGAAAAGTCGAATGGAGATATTCTAAATAGATTTTTTCTCAGTTCAGACCCATTTATATCTAGTATAAACAAACAAAATGAGCGGAAAGAAAAGCAACAATTATCAAATTCCGAACTACAGCTTTTGTTATCGCCTATTATTTCTCAAGAAACACATGATAGTAATATATAATTTTTTTCTTAAATACAAACAAAATGCATAAAAAAATTAAAATACTGTTTTTTATTAACATACTAGCTAAACCCGGTGTGCTTTGCTACCCCCCCGTCGTCATAAAATAAAATAAAACGTATTTATATATTTACAAACATTTATTTATTTAATTTTAATGTATTTATTGCAATGCTTTAGGCGAGACCATGCCCCTTTGTCCACTTACATAGCCAAGAATTTATTATTTCGTAAGAATATTCTGTTGTGCAAATTTAATGACGATCGGTCCAGTAGTTAAGACTATATTACGATGTTTAATTTTCCTAAAAAGGGGCGTGGTCCCACTCACTTTTCTCCTGGTATGTATTCCTAATTATGCCAATACCATATGTACCAAATATCACCGACGTACGTCAAAAAATGCCAAAAATATGGCGGGTTAAATTTGTGGGTTATATGGGCGGTGCCACCCCCGTTTGTACAATCAAGACTTCATATAGCTTATTATTCCTACCAGAGTCACAGTAACATGCTGTAAAAATTTCAGGCAGATTGGTCCAAGGGTTTGGCCTCCTTTTAAGCACAAACATACAGACACACATTCATTTATATATATATATAGATTAAAAGCAATATAATTTAAGGTGAAATGGGGCGAAAAATGGGGATTTGGTAATAAAAAAATTTATGTAGTTAAAAAGTATATAAAACTTTAGGTAAATACATATTACAAAAAAAGTATTTTGCATAGCAAACATTGTTAGTGGTATACGTAAGTATCTGAATTAAAAAAGGGGGCGATGAAGTAGGCGTGGTTCATAGCTATATGGCGACGTTAACAGTATTAAGAGCAATATACTACCAAATAAAAAAAATACGTTGGAATAAACAAATTTGTATAGAGAACAAAAAGTATAAAACTTTTAAAAATTTGGCGTGAAAAGGGGCGTGAAAGGGGCGTGGCTTAAGAAATCTTTATTTTTACCTCGCCTGGAGTATATAATGTGTATACAATTTGAAGTAAATCTGTTAAAAACTATATGGGAGCAATTACATAATTTTTAAAAAGTGGGCGTAAAAATGGGCGTGGTCAAAAAAAAGTACCCTATTAATCATACCAGAGTCCCAGTTAAATGCTGTGAAAATTTCAAAAATATCGGTCCAGAGGTTTGGTCTCCAATTACAATAATTTAAAAAAGTGGGCGTAAAAGTAGGCGTGGTAAAAAAAAAGTACCCTATTATTCCTTCCAGAGTCACAGTAACATGCTGTGAAAATTTCATCAAAATCGGCTCAGCCGTTTTGGAGTCTATACGTTACATACATACATACATACATACATACATACATACATTGAATTTTATATATATAGATTAAAGACGTGCATTAGTACACAACAAAGTATTGTACAATGTAGTATAATTGGTAAATACCTTGTATATGTTGTGTAAACGAGAAGTTGTAAAGTAAATGTTGTGCTGTTGTCAAACAGATGGTTGTAGATGTTGTGTCGTTCTGGTTTGATCACTCTACTCAGAACATCGCATGTTCGTTCTACTATGTTGTATTGGGAACTACACAACATGCATTCAATTCTCTCTCTCATATACGCAAATACTTATTGTACTTATAGTGTGCTTTAATATGAAAAAACAAATGTGTTACTTTTTTATATACAGAATATGTACCAAACTAATGTGAATCTTAGCGATTTATGAAATCGAGTTATATGTGTTATTTTTTGTTTGTTTATATGTACATTCAATGTACTACAATGTACTACATTGTACAATGCACATACGTTTTTATATATTTTTATTAAAATGAAATACTTTTATTATATTATTTTATTATTACAGTTATTTATTAATTAATAACAAAATGTGATTTATTTTCCTTTTTTAATATTCGAAACATGTACCAATCTAACGTGAATCAAAGCAATTTATGAAATCGAGTTATATAAAATTTGTATTTATTTTTATGTTATGTTAAAATGAATACCTTTGAAAAATTAGTATTTTTTACTATTCACCTTTTCTGGTATAAATACCAAATTTTTCCATCCCAAAAACAAATAAATTTGTCTTTTTATTCTATTTTACTGCAGTCAAACAAAAATAGTATTCCACAAATACTCACTACATCTGTTCGAAACGATATACTACTTTGTATTGTGCAACTTGTATGTAGTATTGTAAGTTGATACAACTCAACTACACAAAACATACGAGAGTAGAGCACAACATCTACAAATACAACATAAATGAAAACAGGCACTCAAACTTACTCAAAAAAGAAATCATGGCCAACTTGTGCGATGTTGTGTACTAATGCACGTCTTTAATATAGATATACAAATTTTAGAATTCATGAAATTTTGTCGTAAGGACAAATAGGAGTTTAAATCAATTATGTTGAAATATTTATACATGTATATATTATTTTTTATTTATCTTTTTAATAATATATTCAATATATTTTAAGTTTAAATTTTATTTAATCATTTATAGCTTTCTATTTTAAATTTACAATAAAATTTGTACATTAAGCCCATTTTCCACAAAATTGAAAAAACGTTCCTAAACAGACAAAAATTTATTTTTTTTAATTTTTTTTGTTTAATATGGTTTCTTTTTAAGTGTATGACAATTATTGATAAACAAAAAAAAATTATAAAAATTTATTTCGTTACTTTTTTAAAAAATTTGTAAAATTCTCGAAATCCTTCAATACCCAAATTCAGACTTTAAATTAAACTTATATTCATATTTATGCAAAATATATATTTATTTTTTTATTTTTTAGCAAGAAGACAATATAAGCTTTCGTTTGCTTCTCATTTTTAAAAAAAATTACTTTCCATTCTAAAATTACGGCGAAAATTCTGAAACAAACTATAATTTTCCGAAAAATAAAAATGTCTATAAAATCGTAAAAAAAAATTTTTTTCAGTGTGTCTTTTTTTCAGAATATGCCTTTTTATGTATGTTTAACGATTTGAAAAAAAAATTTCAAAAAAATTTAAATTACGGCTCCCATGAATTAATCGCCACTTTCGGTGTCATCGAACCCACTGTGCGTTGGAGGAAAATCTTTTTAAATTTTCATTCATTGTTGGGACAATACACAAAAATTACACAGCGCGCACACTTAAAAAAAAACAAGTATGAAAGTCGGCCAACTATATAGTTGGCCAAAGCAGGCCATATGATTCTGCCCAACTAAAAACATATTCTAAACGTAGACTCATATGTTGTATCAGTTCTTAATAATGTAAATTATATTTGCATAAAACTGTGGTATGGCAAATTATGAGCAGATTCTCTTAATATTTACATGTTGTTGTAACGGGTCCGCCGTTTAACATTTTTTTCAACTAGTGCTTATTTCGTGAATGGTAAAACTTAGCTCATGTCTGATTTGACAGATAATTAGTTTTATCCTTCCGCTGATCGAATATGGTTACGTATACGCTTGTCTTCGCTTCGCTAAGTGCGCCTGCGATCGACTTACAGAAGATGCAGATTTTGCCAAAAAATCAATGGCGATCGTTATCGGGCCATGTTGAACGTTGATGCCGGGGTGCTGTCAAAGATAAGTGTTACGCCGACAAGCCAGAGACAATTGACGCTGTAAAGGAAAATATTCGTGAAGTCATTGGTGAAATACAGCTGCACATAATCGATAATGTGCTTAAAAATTGGACCGATCGTGTAGGTTACTGCACGGCCAGACGAGGCAGCCATTTAAATGAAATTATTTTCCATTATTGCCAGAAAATGAATTTCAAAATATGCTAAAACTTGAAAAACTAAGTGCTAAAATGCTCTACAGAAGAAAAAATAAGTGCTAAATTTTTTCAATGTAACAATACAATTTTTATTTCAAATGTTGCAAACATAAATTATAGTTTTATCTAATTTTGTTCATAACAATTGTTGACTTGTTTTAATAGATTACATTTCATATATTAATTAAAAAATTTCCGTGTTCATTTACTTACCACACCGACAGAAATTTAGTTGAAATATTAATAAAAGTTATTTTTTATTTCTTCAAAAGTATTTTTTGGAGTAAAATAGTAAAAAGTTTTTCGAGAAAAAAATTGTTTTTTATCAAGCAAATTATGCTAAAAAACATTTTAAAAAATTTCAATGCATTTTCGAGAAACAAAATGCTAAATCTAGCACTGAACAACAACGGCACCACTATATGCAATTGTGTTAGCCAACACAAATTCGAAGATACAGACCGATTTCATTGATGTCCGCTTTCGGTAAACTACTGGAACGATTTATTTTATCGAGAATTCGTGAAAAAATTAATGAAGGTTTTATTTTAGTTATTAGAGAAATTTCATTTGGCTTGAGTTTACAATATTTAATTTATTAATTAACAATATTCTATTGTTAAAATTTTTAGATAATTAGCAAATTGGAATGCATTTTCTACCCTGCCAGGAGCGTCATCAGCCATGTTGATCCGACCGTAAATGTGGTTCAAAGTGTGAAGTCGTCTGACCAAAGAAATAATAACGAAAAACCTGGAACATCACGATTAGCATTAATAAATACAGGAGCTGTGCCAAAAAGTACTAAAGTGCAAATAGGCATGTACAGATATATTACAATAACTAAGAGAAAGGCTAGCCCTAGGTCCACCCAACAGGAACGCATGGCCAAACAATACAAAGGCTCTAATGTAGTCTCTTTGCCAACAAGTGGTAACAGATTCTCTGTACTATCCATACCTGACGATGAAGAAGCAGAATCAAGTAATGGAACAGCCACCTCTCTATCTGCGGGAGCAAACATCAAATAGCGTAGTCAACATGTTGACTCAACTTGTAGGTAAGAATAATTTCTACGTCGTTTCTATACAAGACACCAAAATTCAAGCCAGTACAGAAACGAACTTTCGTATTATATCAAGACACCTGGACGCAGAAAATAAAAGTTACTATACATATCAATTGAAAAATGCTAAGGGTTTGATTTTTGTCATAAAAGGCATAGATAGTTCTGCTCCTACAGAGGAAATAAAATCTGCCGTAGAGCAAGAGGGGTATGAGGTAAAATCTGTTCATAACATTTTGAACAGGAATAAAGTTCCTCAACCTATGCACCGCATTGAGATATCGTTTGATTCATCGGTTCTCAAAACCAAAAATTCAGTTCATCCCAACAACTTGCGTTACCTACTCCACAGAAGAATAACTGTTGAGGAGCCATTAAAAGTCAGTCAGTCTCGTCTCATCGAACTGTTCGGACGTGTTACTTTTAGTGCGGCTGCATTTTCGGTGAAAAAATCGTAATAGGTGAAATAGTGTAAAAAGTTGAAATTAAACAAAAAAGTGAAAAAAAAAAATCGTAATAGGTTAAAATATATAAAAACATTAAAAATCGTATAAAAACTGTATGAGTGTTCCTCTCAGATGTAATTCTGAGAAAGAGCTTAGCTCAACTAGAAAAACTAAATGGGTCTCTGAGGAAGAATCCATAAAAAATCTGTGGAGAATCTTCTCACTGCAAGAGCCGTGGAACGGCGTCGTTCCTGTTCGCCCAATATAGTAATTTCAATAGATGAAGGAACATCAACACCTTCTAAATCAAATAGTGCAATCAGACCTAGAAAACAAGTAGGTATGGATAAATACGTCACAGTTCTTAAGCGACAGAGGAGCCCAACATCTGCTCAAGTATCATCAAATTCAGACGGATGAGCCAGAACTTCCGAAGAAGACGTTTAAGCCCCCACCAATTTATCTGAGAGAGCCGACTTCCAGTAAATTGGTACAAGGAATTGTTGCTGTAATAGGTGAAAACATGTTTAGCGTAACCTCAATGAAACATGGAAATATCTGCGAGACAAAGATACAAGTGAATAGGGAAGATGATTTTCGAAAATTGTCCAACCAGCTGGAAAGGGAGACTAGGGATTTCTATACCTACCAGCTCAAAAGCGCAAAAGGACTCCAAGTTGTTCTAAAGGGTATAGACCCATGTGTTGATCCCGCGGAGATAAAAACTGGTTTAATGGACAAAGGGTTCAAAATCAAGAGCGTAGTGAATATTAGAAACCGTGAAAAGATCCCTCAGCCCATGTTCAGGGTAGAATTGGAACCTGGAGATGTTGTCTTAAAGAAAAACGAGTCCCATCCCATCTACAATCTGATGTACCTTCTGCATCGTAGAATCACCGTGGAAGAACCACATAAGCGTCAGGGACCCGTCCAGTGTCTCAACTGTCAAGAATTTGGTCACACCAAGGAGTATTGTAAATTGCCGACAGTTTGTGTTGCGTGTGGGGAGCTACATGCAACTGCTCAATGCGATAAGTCGAGAACTGACTCAAAAATCAAAAAATGCAGTAACTGCGGAGGTAATCATACCGCAAATTATAGAGGTTGTCCAATTTACACTCATTTGAAAGGCATAAGAACCAACAAGACGTCAGTATTGCCTAAACATCCTCAACAGCCAAATTTAGCATCGAGTGACAATTTCCCTCAATTATTACGGTCCACTAGTCATGTAAAGGCGCCTAGTTCTAGACAAGTTTCTTACGCAAACGTCGTTAAATCTAATATGCCAGGTCTGGAGCAGGAACCTAAAACCCAATATTCTGAGCCGCATATCAACAATCTAGAGACAACATTGCAGACACTTGTTCAAACTATGAACACTTTCACGACCACCATGACATCCATGATGCAGGAAATGCTGAAAATGCAATCCACTATCTTGCAAGCCATTTTAAAGAAATGATTTATTTAAAAATTTGTTTCTGGAACGCGAACGGCCTCCGCCAACATAAAAATGAACTGGAATACTTCCTGATGGATAAGCAGATTGATGTTATGATGATTGCTGAAACTCACTTGACGTCGACAGGGTACTTCAAAATTAATGGCTACGAGTTCTACGATACTAAAGACCCCCGCGGAAGAGCTTGTGGAGATTCGGCAATTCTTATAAAGAACAGAATAAAGCATTATCTAATGCATAACATAAGTGAGGATTACCTCCAAGCAACAAACATTTGCATTGAATTCTGTCAATACAAATTTGTTTTATCATCGATTTATTCTCCGCCTCGATTTTCAATAAAAGAACACCAATACCATAACTTCTTTAAATCCCTTGGAGCTAGATTTTTAGTTGCTGGCGACTTTAACGCCAAACACACATTTTGGGGTTCACGTCTGGTAACCCCAAAGGGTCGCGTACTCTTCAACACCATTGCTAAAATGGGCTTAGATGTACTCTCAAGTGGACATCCCACCTATTGGCCGACGGACCGACGGAAGATTCCCGATGTTATTGACTTTGGGGTAGTGAAAAATATCCCTGTAGAATGGATGCAAGTGGATCCTTCACTGGACTTGTCCTCAGATCACTCTCCTACTATCATTTCAATGCATTTCCCTCAAGTGTGTGGTTCTCCATTTATGAACATGACTAAGACCCGAGTAAGTTGGATAAAATACAAAAAGTATTTAAGTTCTCATTGCACGGAAAATGTTGTGTTGAGAACAACCGACGATATTGATGAGTCGATTGGCAACTTTACCGAGGACCTTCGACGAGCTATGCATCACGCTTCCACTTATCACGTTGAATGTAGTAATAGGGCAAACAGAACTTATTTCTCTGAACTCGAACATCTCGTATCAGAAAAAAGAAGAATGAGAAGAGAGTGGCAAATTCACAGGTCTCCTGAACTGAAAGCTAGGCTACGGGAATGCAGAGATATACTAAGACATTTCTTAGAAACCCAAAGAACGGCCTCACTTAGATCTTACTTGGAAGGTCTTGATAGTACCCCACAATCTGACTACTCGTTATGGAGGGCGGCAAGAGGTTTAAAAAGACCAGTAAGAGGAAAACCTCCTTTGCGAAATCCGACTGGTGACTGGGCTAGAAATGATTCCGAGAAGGGGACTTTATTTGTTAACCATTTGAGAAATGTGTTTACTATAAACAACTCAAATAATAACGAATCTGATTTGCCACCACTTGTTATAAGGCCTCCTGTACCTCTAAGACTAAACTTTCGTGATGTCCAAAACGCTATTGGTACTCTGAACCTTAGAAAGGCTCCAGGTATGGATAAAATCTGCAATAAAATGCTTGTGGAGTTACCTCGTGTAGCAAGAAGAATTATCCTCTTTATCTTCAACGCTATTTTACGCCTAGAATACTATCCTGCAGATTGGAAGGTGTCTATGATCACTATGATTCCTAAGCCAGGGAAGGACCACACCAAAGTGGAGTCATATAGGCCAATTAGTCTACTGCCGACAATTTCAAAACTGTTTGAAAAATTGTTAATGACTAAGTTGACTCCAATTCTGAATGGCACTGAATGTATTCCTAATCATCAATTCGGCTTCAGGGCTAAACACAGCACCATCGAACAAACACACAGATTGGTAAATGTGATAAGAGGGTCGTTTAAAGATAAAAAATACTGCTCCGCCCTTTTCATTGATGTGTCCCAAGCGTTCGACAAAGTTTGGCATGACGGTTTAATGCACAAAATTAAATTAACTCTGCCTGCTAACACCCATAAACTCATGGAAAGTTATTTATACGGTCGCAAATTTAAAATCAAAGAAGGCAATTTTTTAAGTACCGCTCAGACAATTGAATCAGGTGTGCCACAGGGTAGCATACTGGGCCCTACTTTATTTATTTATTTATTTATTTATTTATTTATTTAGGGGCCCTACTTTATATTTGATATATGCCTCCGACATGTCGTCAGACCCCAAAATCCATACGTCAACTTTTGCAGACGATACAGCCTTTATCAGCGTCCATAAGGACCACCAAGTTGCATCACAGAATTTGCAGAATTATGTTTATAAACTAGAGAATTGGCTTGAGCTGTGGAAAATCAGGGTAAATGAACAAAAATGTATTCATATCACTTTCACATTGCGAAAAGATACCTGCTCTTCCATCAGAATAAATAATCAAATTATTCCACAACATAATGAAGTCAAATACCTCGGCATTCACCTCGATCGTCGTTTAACTTGGAAGTCTCATATCGACGCAAAACTTACCCAGATGAGATTAAAAGCAGTGCAACTTAATTGGCTAATCGGCAGAAATTCTACATTAAAGTTGGATTGCAAACTTTTGTTGTACAATGCAATTCTAAAGCCAATCTGGTGTTATGGAATTCAATTATGGGGTACTGCCTCAGCATCCAACATTGAAAAAATTCAAAGGGGTCAAAATAAGATTCTACGTACAATTACTGCAGCTCCATGGTATGTTAAAAATTCTCGAATCCACAAAGATCTAGGCATTCCTTTGGTGAAAGTCGAATTTACAAAACACGCCTCAAAATATGTCGGCAAACTTGAACACCATCCAAACCCACTTGCACGAGACATCCTTAACTCTACTGGCCATGTTCGGTTGAGAAGGAGGGATACCCTTGCTTTAACTCAAGCGCAAAACAGATGACTGGATCAGTGGATATAAATTTTTTGTAGTATCATAATATTTTGTCTAGCACTGGCTGGACTTATTATTTTCTTTTAGTATTAAGATTCGAAAACTTATTGTCATTTCATTTCTGAAGATCCAATATATAAATTAAATGTATTAAAAAAAAAAAAAAAAAATTAAAAGGAAAGGGTCCCTCTCAATGCACAAACTGTCAGGAATATGGGCATACAAAAACATATTGTAAATTGCCTCACGTATGTGTGGTTTGTGGCGACGCTCATAAAACCGCTGAATGTAATCGTTCTAAAGCTGACCCGAATGTTAAGAAATGCAGCAACTGTGGCGAAAATCACATGGCAAACTATAGGGGTTGTAAAGTCTTCCTGCATTTAAAAAAAAAAACCCTTCTTTAGTTCAAAAATATACTCACTCCCAATATGGTCCGTCATATGCGCCCAGCCAGGCCGCTGGCTCTATTGCTAGTGCTACACAAACAAACAAACAAAACCAAATATATGCCCAAGTCTTAAAAGGAAACCCAAATACGAAAAATTCCCCGAGTACTTCCAACGCAAAGCAACCTCCATACACTAATGTTCCTAGGGAAGGTCTACAAATGTCTTCTGGCCCAATTGAAAATTTAATTCAAACCATGAATAATTTCATGGCCACTATGCATGATGCGAAACCAGAACATGCTCCTGCAAATTCTACCCAACAACAAATGAACCAGTTAAAAATATGTTTCTGGAATGCAAACGGGTTATCCCAACATAAACACGAAGTTGCAAACTTTCTTCATAGGCATGAAATCGACGTACTTCTTGTCTCTAAAACACACTTTACTCATAAAAACTGCTTTAGGGTAAATGGATACCTTACGTTTGACACAAAACATCCCAGTGGACGGGCTTGTGGTGACACTTACCATTGCCAGAGTTCGAAGAAGATTGTATCCAGGCCACATCTATAAATCTTACTGATTTCAAACTTACCTTGTCATCCGTTTATTGTCCCCCGAGGCACAAAATTGTACACGAAAAGTTTCTCAACTTCTTCTGCACAATGGGCCAGAAATTCATTGCTGCCGGCGATTACAACGCGAAACATACATATTGGGGCTCCAGACTTATTAGTCCTAGAGGTAATCAGCTATACAATACCGTAACTACAAATAATTTTGATGTCGTATCGAGTGGTAAGCCTACCTAGTGGCCAACTGACTTTAACAAGCTACCAGACCTTATTGACTTTGCTGTAATTAAAAACATCAAGTGTGATCAGGTACTAGTTAGTTCCTCTTGTGATCTATCGTCTGATCATTCACCTTCAATCCTCATTTTAAAAGGCAACTCTGACGCCGCAGCTTCACACTTTATTTCCTATCCAAACAGAAACACAAATTGGTTAAAGTATAAAATGTATGTGACCTCTCACCTAACACAGTGCATTCCCCTAAAAGATTCATCTGACATCCAAATAGCTGTCGACCAATTTACAGAAGTCTTGGATTCTGCAGCAAGAAATGCAACCCCAATCAAGCGGACTTTTAAACGTGCTCCTTACAATACATCGACGGATATAGAGACCCTGATCAGAGAAAAAAGGAAGTTAAGAAGACAATAGCAACACAGTCGTTCCCCAACCACTAAGGTCCAACTACAATTATGCCTGACAACTCTTCGCAACAAATTGAGACAGAGCCACGAGTCAGCAATAGAAGCCTCTCTAAACAGCCTAGATGCCACAAAAAACTCCAATTACAGCTTATAGAAGGCTGTACGGCATAATAAATGCCCTATAACCAAAGAATCTCCATTAAGACTAGAAAACCGCATTTGGGCCAAAAACACAAATGAAAAATTAAACGCCTTCGCGGGCCACCTTGAGAAAGTTTTCACGCCACATGATGCACATACACGTTCCTGTCCTCCAATCATTCCTGATAAGGTAAACCATCCAATAAAATTTAACATAACTCAAGTAAAATCTTTAATAGAAACAGTGAATATTAAAAAATCTCCCGGACTTGACCGCATCACAGGGTTAATGATAAGAAACTTACCATCGTCTGCTTCTAGAATCTTGCTGCTCATTTTTAACGCGATATTAAGAGTGGGATATAATGGTCGGTGTATAATTGTTGTGATTCCCAACCAAGGAAAAGATGATAGCCAGGTTGCGTCGTACAGACCGATAAGCTTATTATAAATCCTATCGAAGATTTTCAAAAAATATTCGTTTTAAGTATAACTCCTCATCTAAATGAACACGACATCATCCCGGATCACCAGTTTGGATTCAGAGCGAAACATGGTACAATAGAACAAGTGCATATAATTGTCACCCTAATTAGATCGGCGTTTGAGAAAAAGCAATACTGCTCAGCCCTGTTTATAGACATTTCCCAAGCATTAGACAAAGTTCGGAATGATGTGCTACTCAAAAAATAAGACGAATGCTTCCTCAAAACACTCACAAGCTTCTGGATAGCTATCTAACAGGCAGAACATTCATGGTAAGGTCGCAAGATAAATACTCCCCCCTCAAGAAAATTACTGCTGGTGTCCCCCAAGGCAGCATATTAGGACCGCTTCTATTTATAATATACTCAGCGGATATGCCAACAAACCTCAGCACGCATACTTCTACATTTGCAGACGACACATTATTTATTAGCGTCAACCATGACCCAAAAGTAGTATCGCAAAATCTGCAGTCCCACATCAATGAACTAGAGGCCTGACTAGAAAAATGGAGAATAAAAGTTAGCCCGGCTAAATGTGCTCACTTAACTTTCACGCTCAGAAGACAAACGTGCCCAGCTGTAATATTGAAGCGAAAATAACAGTTATGAAACTTAAAGCAGCTCAACTACATTGGCTTCTCGGTCGAAACTCAAACTTGTCTTTAGACAACAAAATTTTTCTATACATCATAAAACCAATATGGACATATGCCATCCAATTATGTGGTACTGCATGCGCATCTAACATGCAAAAGCTTCAAAGAAGACAATCTAGAATATAACGACAAATTGTCTGCGCCCAATGGTATATACGTAATGATATTATATACAGAGATCTCTACGTCCCCACTATCCAGGAGGAAATTAAAAAATATTCATCGATAAACTAATGGCCCACCCTAAATACCTCGCTCGGGGTCTACTTCAGAGGCTAAAAAGAACCGATACTTTGAGCCTAACTAGTAGACATTTTTAAAACTTGAATACAACAGTTAGTGGTTACATTGGTAACAACTAATAAACAACAAGTAGAATTAATATTTGAATACTTATTGTAAATTTCGATAAGAAAGATTCAATAATAAAAATAAATTTTAGAAAAAAAAAATTATTTATTTATTTAGTCTATGGATAAAATCCTTACATACCATTTACAAAATTACATACATATACATATATGGGCAATTTCACGTCAAGTGACCCAATTTCTAAAATCGATGTCTTCTGATTTGGATGAAATTTGCACCAAGGTTAGTACTATTGGATAGTAGGCACAAATTTTCAGCTCTATCAGTCAAGAACTGCCGGAGTTAGAGGGGGTCAAATTTGGACATTTTGGTCATACAGGGTTTTTTTTTTTAAATGAGTGCAACTTTTCACCTATTGGTCCTAGCAAAAATTGTTCTTGTACTAAATTTTATGGTGGTCTGCCCAGAATTGGTCATAGCTCCCATACAAGGACCATATCTGAAAAAGACATTTATCCCTATATATAGCCCTCTTCCGAAAATCACTTTAATACTCATAAATCTCTTATAAATAAGGGTACCAATCCAAAATTTTTCACGGATCATTTACCTGCATGTCTAAATTTAACTGCTGGATTTTGAGAATATCGGTCCATATTTGCCAATATCCCCCACATAAGGTCCACTCCCAAAATCCACGTTAATACTAATATATATCTTAAATATACCGCTGTTATGTTGAAATTCGACGTGAAATATCCTCATATGCATAAAAATAAATAAAATTTAAAAAGATCGGCCCAAAATTTGTCGTAGCTGCCATATAAGAACCATCTTCAAAAAACAAATAAATTCGGGTCAAAAAATATTCTTTTCGGATTTAACCCATATTCGGTCCATATTTTATAATCCTGATATATATCATTGGAAAGGTATTTTTAATACCTTTCTTATTACGTTTAGGTGGAGGGTCAGCCGAATACAGCACTCTTACTTGTTTATGCTCTGTTTGTTAAATTACACTCACGATTATTATGAACATCAGACAGACTCTGTAAATTATGGTAAGAATTGGTAATTAAATCAATTAAAAATGGTGAAAATTAGACAACATTTCAAAATATTTAACATAAATTATGTTGGTCGTAAAATTGTCTTTAAAACAATATAACAATATATATATATATAATACTAATAAAATTTGCACTAAGACTGAATAGAAAACACAGAATAAGGATATTCTAGTCCTATAACCAGTGCAGTTTTTGTATTTCTTATTACGTTTATTTAAGATTCCGCACAGCCGAATATAGCACTCTTACTTTTATTTTTCCTCAAAAGAAACTTTAGACCATTTTCTTTTAGAGCTATACTGTGTTCAGATATGAAACTAAATTGAGTCAATATTCGGTTAATTGACAATATTATTTTGAGTGTTCAGGCATACGCAATTTTCAGCTTACTCAATAATCATTTGACAGTTGGAAAAAAATACAAAAAATACTCTGTATGGTTGTTTTGTTTCTATGTAAACAAACTTACCTACACATTGATGTTTTAATGATTTCTTTTGTTTTCTTTTGTTGACATTTGCCATTTTATAAATTTTTTTTCACTAAACACAGTTGTGAACAGTGTTGCATTCGAAATCTTACTCAATATTATAACAATTTCGTACTTATTGCGCAATAATTATGTGAGATTTTATATGGAATATTGAGCTTAATAATGGCGTTAATTGCGATTATCGCAATTAAGGTTCATATCTGAACACGCTATTAGTAGCAAGAGGCATATCTATAAAAAAATATTTTAACTCACAAAACACAGTTTTTGAATTTTACAATATGCACAATTTTTTTTTCTTTTTTTTTAATGAACATATGTTTTTTGTTTTTTTTTTTCCTATTTATTACATATAATACAAAATAACAATAATAATAATAAATAATTTAATAAAATTAATATATACATAAATTTTGAAATTGCCAATCTTTCGTCCTTCTTATTTATTGCCTTTATTTTTAGCTTTTTTTGCCAAACCTTTCTCGGAGTTACTAGGTTCAGCTGCTGATTTCGCTGCTGCTTTCTTTTTTGGCTTTGAAAAGATGCAGAAAACTTTTTCAAGTACAGAATATTTCATGTAGTGTTGATGACAGCCAGACTTTTTATATTTTCTGTAGTATTTTTTAAATTCTTTAACGAAGAAAGTTGTTTTGAGTTCCAGGGTGGACCAGACTTTGAATGTTGTAAAATTTTTGGAATACATTCATCCATATATTGATACAATCTTGTATAAAAAATTTCAAATATTTTGTCAATAGATTTTGGAATACCATTAGGGATGGATAACAATTGAAGCCAATTGGTGTTAAAGACGTGCATTAGTACACAACATCGCACAAGTTGGCCATGATTTCTTTTTTGAGTAAGTTTGAGTGCCTGTTTTCATTTATGTTGTATTTGTAGATGTTGTGCTCTACTCTCGTATGTTTTGTGTAGTTGAGTTGTATCAACTTACAATACTACATACAAGTTGCACAATACAAAGTAGTATATCGTTTCGAACAGATGTAGTGAGTATTTGTGGAATACTATTTTTGTTTGACTGCAGTAAAATAGAATAAAAAGACAAATTTATTTGTTTTTGGGATGGAAAAATTTGGTATTTATACCAGAAAAGGTGAATAGTAAAAAATACTAATTTTTCAAAGGTATTCATTTTAACATAACATAAAAATAAATACAAATTTTATATAACTCGATTTCATAAATTGCTTTGATTCACGTTAGATTGGTACATGTTTCGAATATTAAAAAAGGAAAATAAATCACATTTTGTTATTAATTAATAAATAACTGTAATAATAAAATAATATAATAAAAGTATTTCATTTTAATAAAAATATATAAAAACGTATGTGCATTGTACAATGTAGTACATTGTAGTACATTGAATGTACATATAAACAAACAAAAAATAACACATATAACTCGATTTCATAAATCGCTAAGATTCACATTAGTTTGGTACATATTCTGTATATAAAAAAGTAACACATTTGTTTTTTCATATTAAAGCACACTATAAGTACAATAAGTATTTGCGTATATGAGAGAGAGAATTGAATGCATGTTGTGTAGTTCCCAATACAACATAGTAGAACGAACATGCGATGTTCTGAGTAGAGTGATCAAACCAGAACGACACAACATCTACAACCATCTGTTTGACAACAGCACAACATTTACTTTACAACTTCTCGTTTACACAACATATACAAGGTATTTACCAATTATACTACATTGTACAATACTTTGTTGTGTACTAATGCACGTCTTTAATTGGTGTCATACAAAAGATTATAGAGATCGTTGTAGTTTGCACGTTTGAAACAATACACTTTTTCCTTTCTAGTCCAGATTTTATCACGACAAGAACTATGAATATTGCAACTTATCTCAATTGTAGGATGATAACGATCTTCCGGTAAGGTAACTGGAGCAACACGTTTTTCTGTGCATTCATTTGGTACATTAACAAATACCAGATCAAGCAATTTTCCCAAATTGTTGTATATTCCGTTAATTTGGTGCAGCCACAGATTTGAAATTCTATTGAATATATCGTCACTATTTTCTTCTGAACTTACAAACATATAGCTACAATTTTCGATAAAAAATTTCCAAGTTATTTGCGGCAAAGAGCAAAGATTATATCATCAGGATTAGTTTTTAAATAAACCATTTTAATTGCTAAAATGTGCTGATAATAAATTGATAAATCCGATTGATGGGGAATGTAGAAACAGGTAAGAAATATTTTAATATGATTTACTTTTATGACCACTGCAATGAATTCAATAGTAAGGGGCAAATCAAAAATAATTTCTTCAGTTGTAAAGAGATTTTACACAGCTATTAGAACACCACCACCAGTCGAAACTGTAACTCTATCACGACGATAAACATTAAAGTTGCTGCATAAAATCCCTGTATTTAAAAAAGTATTATTAAGCCAGGTCTCAGTGAGGCAAATAACATGATGATTAAAATCAAAACTTTCTTGATATAATTTGGAGCATTTAGTTCCCATTCCTCGAACATTTTAATTAGTTATTAATTAGTATTAATTAGTTTTTTTGGATCGATATTTCACGGGATGGAAGATAGGCAATATTTCCAGGTCGTTGGTTGACATTATATTCATATTCGCGAACTAAAACGTGGTTTCACGGGTTGACGATGCTGCTGAATACCTCAAAAGCAACCGTAATTTTAAATGACGTTATGGTCCTTGGTTGAAAATATTTAAATTTTTGGACGACAATATCAGCATTAATATTCAGTTTTGATTTAATATTAAGATCAATGTCCTCTGCAGACGTGTCAAATTCAAAACGGGATATAAAAATTTGTTTTTTGAGAGGGACTACTTTAAACTCTACAGGAGCAACAGAATTACTTCCATTATTCGTCAAGACTTCAGCATAATTCATGTTATGTTGTTTTTGAGCAGGACTAGAATTTTGTAGCAGTGTTCGACCAGAAGTTGCAGCAACATCTGTAACGTCATTGCTATACGAATTTTTCATTCCTTGGGTTCTGATCAATGAGTTACTATTATTGGAATTATCTGAGTACTTGCTAGGGTTTAGATGTTAATACCCCTGTTAAATGCCCACCTTTTTCTTTTTGTAAAATATACCACCATGATTATATTTTAATAATTTAAAATATAATCCCCTAACCATATACTTATCTTGCTGTAATTTTAACTCATTTATCCCATTATACTTCCACAACTCAAATAAAAAGATTTAGTCTTCCATATTTGTTTTCAAATATTCCAAATTAACAAAGAATTCATTTATTTAATAAAAATCTAAAGTTGTTTCCATATTATAATTATAACAACTAAGAAAATAATAAATTATTTACAACAAAGAAAGTTAAAAATTATAAATATTCACAAACAAAATTAAAACTTACATACATTGACTCCAACGATGATATGTACATATCAGCATCTCGAAGAAAATTGTTATATTTTATATTATATTTAGGTAAATCAAAAAATTGAAAATTTAAATTCAAGAATTAATAATATCTAATTTTAAACAATCATTTAAGTTAAAAACCACAAATTAATATTAATTATTTTAATCATTAACAATTCTAATTATAATTTAATTAAAGCCATCCAATTTTCCAGTATTTGAATAAAAATTCTCGATCCCGCAAACAAATCTGAAATAATAATATAAATCTCTTTGTTTAATATATTTGCTTATGTTGAAATCATTATAATTGTTCACAAATGTTTATATATTAGTTATTATCATTGTTATTTTTTTTCCTTTCAATATTACTTTCAAAAATTCAGTTTCCTTTTATTTGAAAAAGTTAATTATTTTCACATTACTATTGTGTTTAATTTTCATTACTGTTCATTTTCTCTTTCGTTTGTGTGTATATGTTATACATTTTATTTTATTTCCACATTCATTTTGTTAAGTTTTGATATTTTTATAAATTTTTCTTTTGGTTTTACGATTTAAGTTTTATTCGAATAATTAGATTTTATGTAATTATGTATATTCAAAATGTTTTCCTTTATTAAACTTTCGGTTAATTATTTAAATTTTCGGTTAATTATTTAAATTTTCATTTCAATATAAAAAATCTTCTTCCTTTTTTCATTAAGTTAGTTTTATTTTGCTCAAATTATAATTTATATAATATTCAGAATATCCTTTTATTTCACAAACTTTTATATTATTCTTTATTCACTAATTTTCATTTTAAATATCCTTTTAGTTCACAAAATTTTATCTTCACTAATTTTCATTTTTTTAAATATCAATCCAGCAATCAAAACTATAATGAAACAATTTTTCTCAACATCAAGCACAATCTAATCAAAATACTTTCCAATAAAATTGCCTACGTGATAAAATAAAAATCCTAAACAAGTAACACTTATAAATTTCAAATTTAAATTTTTCAAAGTAACAATTTATCTACACACAAATTTTTTACATTATCTTCCAAAAGCAAAGTTAACTAGATACAAATTTAAAAAAAATAAATATTGAAATGTTAAATGAAATTCAACATGAAATTTTTAAACAGTATACCAAAGCAAAAAAAAAAATATTATAAATTTCCAGAAATCAAAGGTAACTTAATTAACAAAATCTAAAAATATTTAAATTATAATTTGAAATTTAACAAGTAACCAATTTTGGAACAAAATGAACCAAACCCTAACACATCACCAGGTGATTTTATAGCATCTATCGATTGAAAATCTTCAAACAGTTTACCATAAAGTACTGCTCAAAATTATAGCGCACTTTAATATGTTTTTTAATATTCATTATATTTTTTGAAAAAATTAAAAAAGTGGTTTGTTTTTTGGTTTTAAATTAACATATTTATTCAAATATTAATAAAAAATAAAAAAAATTGAGGTTGTTTAATAAAACAAGTCTCAAATTAATAGTTCATAATTATAGCACACTTAAAAAATTTAATTAATTTTATGAAAACTTGATCAACATTTGAACTTAGTATGATGAAATACTTCCTAATTTGGCTTTTAAAATATATTTGATCCGGTTTCGAATTGATTTAACCAATTTCTAGCAGTCATCTATGGTTACTTTAGACCAAATGTCTTTTAAAGCGCTGATCAATTCACTTTTAGTTCTTATTTGGTAGTTTTGAAGGTCACGATCAATAATAGACCACAAGTTTTCGATTGGGTTGATATCTGGCGATGTCGGTGGCCAATCAAATAGGGAAATACTATTGTTTCTAAATCATGTCATTGAAAATTTCTCCTTATGACAGGAGGCATTGTTTTGTTGAAAGTAGGCTTGAGTTGATTCAGCGCCAAAAATTTCGGATATTAAATCAATATAGCTTCTAGCATTTAAACGACCTTCATAAAAGAGTAATAAGCCGGTACCATGGGCTGTAAAACATCCCCATACGCTAACAGAGCCACCACAACCTTGTATTATTGGCTGGAAGCAAAATAATTGATCCTTCTCCTGCATTGTTCGTCGAACAAATGATCTTTTTTTACGATTTATCAATTCAAAGTGGGATTCGTCACTAAAAATAACCTTATTCCAATCCCTTTCAGTCCAATTTGCATACTTCTTACACCAATTTAATCTTTTTTTGTTCGAACTTTGTTTCGATAAGGACGTCGTTTATTGGTGTAGCTCTTAAGACCATGGTTAACAAGTCGGTGACGGGTTGTGCTGGCACTTATTGACTTCCTAATGGTAGATGACCATTCAGAAACAAGTTGACGACTACTAGCTGATCGATTTCTTTTACACATTTGAACCAATTGCCGATCTTGGACTGGTGTTGTGCATTTGGAACGTCCTTGACCTGGTTTATTTGTAAGTGGTTCATTGTTAGAAACTATTTTTCAATATTATATACACATTTTCGTGAAACATTAAGACTCTTTGAAATTTCTGAATGGGAAAACTTTTCAGCAAGAATGCCTTTATAGAAATTGTTTGCTCCAAAGTGACGGTTTTTCGACCCATTATTCCAAATGTATAAATCACGATTACAATGGAATGATGTAATAACACCACGCGGTTTTAACACAAACTGTACTGTTTTTAACTAAAACTGAAGGAATAGAACATATTTGAGTCAAATTCCATGAGAAAAGATACCTTTAGTTCATTTATCAATATGTTTTAAGAGAATGTGCTTTAATTTTGATACATCAAATATTGACATTATGTCATCATTCCATTTTCACTCTTTTATCTAAATTTTATTATCCCCATTTGTTTGCTCATTGTATTCGTAGAAGTATAAAGTAAACAAAAAATGACAATAAAAGTTTTTCTATGGGTTAATTTTCCGCATAAACTCATTGAAACGTTTATTTTAAAAGTGCGCTATAATTTTGAACAGTACTTTAGTTAGAAACTCGTTGAGATAATTTGTTTAATTCGTCTTGAATTTCAAAAAAATGGTTCTTTGTTCCTTGGAAGAAACGATAGAAGGCAACACTAATTTTTCTACAAGTATTGTAGCACCAATGAAGTCCATTATTCTCCATCATTGAGTAATTATCATCCTTTGTGAATAAACTTCAATTTAACAAAATAAACCAAGATGTAAAATTAGTTCAAAAAGTTTACCGCCAATCCCAGGGTTAATACAAACAACATAACCATATAAATCTATAGAATTTTGTTCACGTTTTATAAGCAATTGCATAATACAGCATAATAACCTTTACATAAATATGTAGAGTGTTAATTGGTAAATAAAATACAACATTAAGAATATTTTTTCAAGCTGACCCTTAGTGCCTAATAACATTTCTATTTTTAGCACATACTCGTATGTGTAATTAAATTTTAAAATTGAAAATATGTACGAATTTCCTTTTAATATTTACACAAACAAACCTACAGATATGAAAGAACTTAAATACAAAAAAAAAAAACGTACAAAATTAAAACACATTACAATCAAAGACCCTTTTAAAATAGAATTACCAAAAAACAGAAAGATAAAATAAATCCCAAAGTGGATAAGAGTTCTCTTGCCACAGAAATATCCTGTTTTGATAATTAGTGCTCTTGAATCTTGTATCTCTGTGTTTCCTCTTTCATTTATTTAAATTTTTTGTTTTTATCTCTACACGTTCTTACATTTTTAAGTGTTTTTGTGGATGGATAGCACATTGTATAAAGGAAATAAACATTGCAAACAGGAAACGGAAATTAAAAATCATCTATGTGCTGCTACAACTGCTTGTTGACTGTAATTCAAAGAATGAATAAAATAAATAATACTCTCATTTATACAACGTATATTCCATATTTCTGCATATTTGTATAAATATCTCAATGAATCTTTAACTTGAATTGTTTTTTTTTTAATACAAAAAATGAACACACACACACACTCATTATACATATTACATTCAAGAGAAGATAAACAACCCATACATTTATAAAAATATAAAAAATGTTTTGCTGATGAGCAGCGAGGAGAGCATTATTACAATATGAATTCATATACAGATAAATACATTTATACATGTATAACTATAGTAAGTGTGTATGTATATTAGACATCTCCAAAAAATTAGATGAACCCATTTTAACCAAATCTTGATTGTACTAGCAATTCGTGTTATTCTCTTATTAATGAATTACAAATTTTGTGCAGATCGGTCCATAATTAGTCGAAACTCCCATATAAGACCCTCTCCGTAATTCACTTTAAGCTCCATACATATATCGTTTAAAAGTATTTATATCAATATAAAGTTTAACACATACATATAATATGTACCTATATTCACAGACATCATGACACTAAATTTTTGGATGATCGGTCTATAATAGGTAATATCTCCCATATAATGCACATTTCTAAAAAACTGTTTTATACATATAGTGGGTGTAGGGTATTATATGGTCGGGCTGGACCGACTATACTTTCTTACTTGTTCGTATTACATATATGTATACAAATGTGTGTATACTCTCACAAAAAAAAAATACGAGCGATTCAGGCAATAAAATTGTGCTGTGTGAACACTGAAGAAATTTCAGAGAAAAAATTGTATCAATATTTTCAATAAAAATTGCTTTGTGTTAATTGGGACTTAGTGGTTGGGAGAAACTGAAAAGAAAACAAGTAAGAGTTTATAATTCGGCTGTGCCGAATCTACGTCATCTATTTTACCGTGATTTATATTTATTTTAGGTTTATTTTAGTAGAATTTCATTTATATTTCAGTTATTATCAATAATTTAAACTTTGTTTATATTTTTGCAGCGTGTAACATAAAACGATATATGTGTATGTACCTTAACACACAATAAATTAAGTACCAAAAAACCCTAGACAACTGATTTTGGCATCAAAAAACGTCAAAATTGTCACCTCTGTATACTCTGTGGTTACGGGTGTTATGCCCTATTATAGACCAACTTTTACAAAAGCCAATAGTATAATAATACGACAATTTAGATGTGTATACGGATTACTTGTGTTGAATTTCGACTTGTTAGTGATTTTTATAAGAGATTTATGCGCATTTAAGTGATTTTCGGAAGTGGACTTTATATGGAGGCTATGATCAAATGTAAACCGATCATTATCAAATTTGGTACGACGATTTAGATGTATACTTGAATTATTTTTGTTGAATTTAAACTTGATAGTTAGTTTTATTAATTATTTGTGCGCATTTAAGTGATTTTCGGAATTGGTTAAAATATGGACCGATGCAAAGAAAATATCGTTTTGGGATTTCACTTTGTATAAAACTTATAGTTGTAGAATTTTGTATGGTTACGGATTTTCTGTAGATATTTATGTACCATCAAGCCATATTCCGGGAAGACATTTGTATGGGGTCTATAAGAAATCGTGGACCGTTTTCTACCATTTTCAACAGGAATTGTCGTTCTATAATAAAAACAATTTAGAGTGCAAAATTTGCTGGATATAGGACTAGAATAAGAATATTCAAGGATATTATAGTCCTCAGTGTTTTTTAATGCTAATAGCTTAGCATTTTATATATTGTATGAAAGACAATTTTAAAAACAACATAATTGCAAATGTTTAGAAATTTCATGTAATTTTGATTTTGAATTGATGTAATTACCAATTCACAATATAATTTACAGAGTGTGTCTGATATTCATAACAATCTTGAGTGTAATTTAACAATTTATAAAACGAAATGGTCCTTATATGGCAGTTATGACAAATTATGGGCCGAACTTCTTAAATATTGGAACAGTGAATTTTATGCACATGAGGATATCTCATGTTAAGATACATATTACTATTAAAGTAAATTTCGGAAGTGTGCCTTATATTGGGGATACGGTAAAATATGGACCGAAATTCACACAATTTTGTGTAGAGTACCAATATTTATAGGATATATATAAAGATAAATGACTTTTTCGGATGTTGTTCTTATATGGGAGTTATGTCCAATTATGGACTGACCATCATAAAATTTAGTGCAATAATGTATACATTTACCTATAAGAATTATTTGTGTCGAATTTTAACCATGTAACTATATTTGTACCAGATTTATACGTATTTAAGTGAATCTTAGATGTGGACTTTATATGGGGTCTATGTTCAAACATGGACCGACCAAAACAAAATTTCGTTTTGCGATTTCTTTTAACAAGACACTTCTTTTTGCCGAATTTTGTATTGATATTCTAATTTTACAGGCATTTATTTATCATTATTATTTTTGTCAAATTTCAACTTGATAAAATATTTATGCGCACTTAAGTGATTTTCGGAAATGGTTACAATATTGGCCGATCGTCATAAAATTTTTATTAAGTAACTAACAAAAATAGCTTTTATTTAATGTTAAAAAAGTAACAAAAAATTACAAATTATCTTTCAAAAACTTAAAATACCTTTTGAGATGTTCACTTTACTGAAAAATGTATGTACATATAAACTTAAAAAACGTCCAATTAATAAAACGACTGACATTAATACTCAAAATTAAGAAGAGGTAGATTATGGTGAATAAAACCTAAATTTTCAGCGTTCGTAAACCAAGCCAGCTTCCGCAAAAAGTCTTTCGCTATAAACACTGCTGCAAGGAGCTGAAAGGAACGTTGTGGCAAGCTTATTTAAAATTGGATATTTTTTTTCAAGTTAAATGATCACCAAGCATAAGAAGAATTGAATCTCGGTAGCATTTGGGTTCTTTTCATGATCCCGAGACTGAATGTTGTTTTTTTTATCTGCCACTTTATTAAAACAATCCCAGAATCTTTGATATTTCTTTATTTGGGCTCGAGCTCATTAAATTTAGTTTTCATTAAATTATTTTGACTGAAGGTAGGAATTGTTACATGAAAATTATTATTAAAATTTTATTGATAATTGTTTCGTGAGATTCACGAGCTACATTTGAATCAGTTTCATTTAATCGTAACTGTTTAGGTCTAGTTGAAGATGTCGATGAACAACTACTGATGGAAGACGTGTCGCAAGTCATTCTTAAGTGTTCCAATAAAATAGTCTGTTGAGCTCATTCAGCTTCAAGTTTTCCCAAAAAGTTAGCCTAAACCTGGGATCCAGAAAAGTTGCAATAAGGTAATTTGGATCTTAACTTAAGGAAATAAAAAGAGATGCCAATTTCGCTTTAAAGGAGGCTCTCATATTAAATAAATCGGCTGTTCGACGTACATATTCGTCCTTGTCTAAGAACTTTTTTAATGCAGCTACATAACTTTGATATTTCTTTAGTTAGGCTTTGAGTTCATTAAATTTAATTTTCATTAAATTATTTTTACTGAAGTAGGAATTGTTTTACAACTTGAAAAATTTTTTTTTTGATAATTTTTCTTGACTGGGATTCGAACCTGGGTTGTTGGTTGAATTTACATATGTTTCGAGAAACACCACTTTCTCTCATCAGAATTTTTTTTTTTTTTTTGCATAACTTCAGATATGCGGAAGAGGCCAGAACTTGTAATTTTAGTTATTTCTTCAAACGGCTGCAAAAGTTGTATACACTGCTCCATCAAACACCACACTGACGAGTTGTTAGATTAGTAAGTATGTCGTTTTCAGACACATAAAGAGAGATAACACGTTTTTGTTCCAATAAGCGTTCCATCATATAGAAAGTGGAATTCCACCTCGTGGTTATATCTTGTAACAATTGATGCTTTGGTAAACATAGTTCTTTTTGAAGTACCAGCAATTTTTCTTTTGCTAAATCTGAATGATTACTACAGGTTGTACCTTCAAAGACTCAAGCACTCCGCTGGTTATACTCCGCCATTCGAACGTCTTTGATCGTGTTTGCGCCACTGTTATGAACAATAACATGTATTTTGCATTGTTCAATATCCCAGCGAGATATAATACTACTGAGTTCATTTGCTATGTTTTCTCCTGTGTGAGATCCTGAAAACGGTTTCATAGCTAGAACTCCGTGTTGAAGTTTAAATTCTGCAGAAAGCCAATGAACTGTGAGACACTTAGAAATCTGGAGTTATTGTGTAAACACGTCCACATGTCAGAAGTGACAGAAACTGCGACAACACTTGAAATTCTTATTTGGATTTTTTTTTGAAAATTCGGGAACTATTTTTTGGGTCATAAAGGCTCGTCTTCACAATTCATAGCGTGATAAAGCTTGCTTAAGTAATCTTGCGAATCCAACTCTTTCAACGACACAAAGTGGCTCATTATCCAGTGCAATCATTTCTGCTATGAGATAATGGTATTTGTTCGCAGTTGCATTATTTAAAGCAGTTTTCTGTTGAACGCCTCTGACAAAGTCTGTTGTCTTTCTGTAGAAGAGGAACTTGTACAAGCGTTGACAGGCTCCGCAAGCGACGTAGCTGAGTCGTTATTTTTTTATCTTTATTTAATTTCACGAATTTTTCTGGATGCTTTAATTTCAAATGATTGCTCATAGCAGATGTGCCTGGGGAAGATTTAAAATTAATATGTCTATGATTCGAAACTTGTAGGTTGTATTCATTAATTAGGCTGCAAAAAAAACTCTTACCCACGTGCTTTTTTCCCTTCACCACCACGAGAAATTCATTGTTTGCACATTAAACAAATAGCAAACTTATTATTTTCACTTTTAATTTCAAAATATTGCCAAATAGGCGATTTTCTTATCATTGCAGACATGTTCCTTGCTCTTTTCGTACAAATTATAAAGTAAAATAATTGAAACAATCATTATTAGTATTGCCAGGCTGCAATACGTTATTTTTTTAAGATAACTGGCATCACTCTATCCGTTTATTGTCGTTTATTGCCTGCCGAACTAGAAATAATGAAATCTTTAATTTACTACCCGGCCGCCAGATATTCGCCTATCCGGCCTCGCATCTTGCGTACCGGATATCCGGCCAAATCACTATACGTCACATCTGTACTATATATACATTTATGTATCGTAGAGTCATCTTTCGAGAAGACATTTGTATGGGAGCTAGGAGAAATCATGGTACGGTTCTTACCTTTTTTAGCAGAGCTTATTTTTTTATAGTAGAATTATAGAATTTGAGACAATAAATGTAAAGAAAATTGCGAAATAGTAAAAAACTGGTGGTTTCACTGTAATACGCCGAACTAATATTCTTAGAACCAAAAATACATAGGAAGAATTGGGAATGCTATTTTTGCCAAATAATTTTAGTAGCAAAAACAGACAAACGGTAAAATAACATGAAACTTTGCAAAAAAATATCTTAAAAATATTGATTTCGAACGAAATTGCGGACATGGCTAGACCGCCGAAGATTCTAAGATTTAGAATTTTATAAAATCGATATCGAAACAAAATTATAGCTCTATGTGTGCAAAATTCATGCTACTTGATTTTGTGATGACGAAATACAACCATAAACGCATCGAAATATTGGTCCCAATAACAGTAATGAATTGTCACAAAAACCAGTAGTGTGATTTTTGCATACCTATTATTTTGATATTAATATTTATAGTATTACTACCTTGTTGAACCCGGCGTTGCCAGTGGATTTCTTATTGTATATGACCTGACCGCTGATCATTTTTAATTTTGAATTTTCCCGCATTTTACATTTATTGGTTTTCATTAAAAATATTGTTCTATCAACAACCCTCGCGTGATCAAAAATTTACCGAACGATATATTTAAATATGCAAATCGGAGATTGTCAATCAAATTCTTTGCCAATTTGCAAACTTACATTTGAAATTTTAATAGTTTAAATGGTTCAATCTGAACTTCTTACGTCTTTTCATCATAAAGTGTAGGATCTTAATTGTCGCTGAAAATTTTTTGCAAGTAAAGAAATCGATATTCAAGATTAAAAGATGTCCCGATTAGCAGGTGTTGTATGTATTTACTGTAAGACTGCCCTTTACATAAATATGTCCAACACAAGAAATAATTCATATGTTTAGAGCTAAACAAATTTTAGAGATCATAATTTGAGTACAATTTGTCAATAAAAGGTTTTATTTGTTTGAAACGACAATTCTTAAATATAGTATCACTGAATAGTATACTTAAATATTTCTTTCAGATTGGTTTCGTATTCAGTTCATAAATACGCAATGTCGAGAGGCATTCATATATTAATGTTAATATATGGGATTCTCTAATGTTAACAGAAAAAATACTTATAATAAAATTTTTTTTAATGTACAAAGCTAATAATTCAATTCTATCTCTTAAAAGAAATTTAATAAAAAAGGGTCCAAAAAAAGCATCAAAACTATTAAGTATTTTCGCTATTCTTCTTGAATTTCCAAACTCATGTGACAGACTCTTAAAATTTTGTTACTTAAATAAACCTATACTTAAAAGCTTAAGCACTTAATAATCCTTGAAGGTTGACTATCATACAAGTACTTTCCTAATAAATATTATTCTGATTGCATATTTTACAAAAAAATAATGAATTAAAAAGAAAATATATTAAACATTTTACGTTAGTTCATTAGTCTTTTCCCGTCCTTATCGTCTATCTGTCGTTTTATAAAAAAATTACTTTGCAAACAAATCTACGAATCTACGACGGTACAAAATAATTTTTGTCAACTAAGAACCAAAGTATTCCAGAGGTACCAAAAAAGTAGCATCTATATTCCGTTATAGATAGCCATATTTAACATTTCAAGTCTGTATCAGTGTTGTCAGATAATTTTTTTTCTTCCCCCCAAAAAAATTTTTTTTTAAAAACCCCCTAAAGTTTCATCATTCATATCTCTATTAAATTTGAATTAATTATTAGAAAAACATTTGAATTATTCTTCGCTTACATTTTTATGAACTTGCGTAAGGTGAACTATTAGGATTACAATTTATATACATATAAACATCTAGATTGTTAGTTTTATTAAAATCAGGTTTCTCCAAAAATTTCAAGAGTTGCAAAGTCTTCTTCACGAGCTGTGTAAATATAATTCGAATTGAAAAGTTTGAGCATATCAGGTGTTGGAATTAAATCTTGACATTTATTGTTTAACTTGACTCTTAAAATACTTTCAACTATTGAAATATTCATTCTGTTTCGCAGCTTATTTTTTACTACATTAAACATACAGAAAGCTCTTTCAACTGATGCATTGGAATAAGGTAATAGTAATAAAGATAATCCTAGTTCTGTATATCCGTTTTACCCGTTATTTCCTTCTAAGCGTCGTATTATAAAAAAATTACTTCTCAAATATTTATTTTTGTGTTTGAATAAAGCCTTAACACAAATTTCATTGTCTTAAAACAACAGATACAAAAGGTACCAAGAAAATGTATCAAAACACTGCAATGTTTTTTTGTCTTTTAATATATTGCTTAATAACAAATACCATCATTATTTAAGAAAAAAAATGTAAAAGTTTTTACATTTTTCCCCTTTTTATCCCGACATGAATCAAGTTTCAATCAACATTCGTATGTATTTGCCGTTTTTTTCGGGCAAGTTTTTAAAAAATATAAAGCCTATAGACGCTTTAAATCACGGAGCTATCTTAGTTCAAATGTTCAATCCAATCGGTTGTGCCGTTTGTAATTTCCTCCTCTTTGTTCCGACCTGGTCCAATTTTCGGAGAAATATATAGAGTGTTGAAGCTTTTAAGCATGGTAAATTTATGTTTCGAATTTCAATAAAATCGATTCTCCCGTTTTGTCTATCCGGTTTCCCCCTTTTTGGTCCGACCTGGTCCAAGTTTTGAACAAATATAGGTATAATCTGTTTAAGCTTTCAAGCATCCGTTTGGTCTTATCGGTCTTCCCCTTTTCTGTATAAACTGAAAATTCCTATTTTTCCCGCTTTTACACCCTTGGAAAAAGACCTTCGAAAAGGTACTTTCCCAATACACATTTTTGTGGCTATAGAAAGATAAAATAAAAATGCAGTTGTTTCATAACAAAGTTAATCAAAATTTAAGAACAAAATATTAAAATTTCACATGTTTTCCGTTTTGTATGCTTTCCTGGTCTTCCAAGTCTTGAAAAAATATAAAGCATAATGGCACTTCCAAGTATGGATATATCTACGTATCAAATTTAAAAAAACAAAATCGGTTTGTCCGTTTGGGATTGGTTGTTTAAGAAACAAAGGTACCAATTTTACGAGTTTTTACCCATTTTATCCCCTACTGGTCGAAGTCTTGAAAAAATATAGCCTATTGACGCTTCCAAGCATAGATCTATCTACGTTCCGAATTTCATTAAAATCGGTTCAGACGTTATAATATATTTATGTATGTATGTGTATATGGATAAATCTTAGAATCTCTACTGAAGAAATGTTTTTGTTGATTAGAAATATTTGTTAATCAAATAGGCAAAAGCTGTCTATCCTATCCGAAATCGGATGAACCAGATAAATCTTTGTCAACAAAATGCACAATAATTAAAACTTCTACTAAAGCAAATGTTTATAAACATGTTGTATATTGATACCAGCCGTTAAATTTAAATTGAAATACAACTTCGTAACAATATTCTACTTAGCCAAATATAACAGTCTTACTTGTTTAAAATAAGTTTAAAAAATTTTAAGTTGATCAGTTTTATTTATATAATTTTGGAGTATGCTAATGACATATCAAAATAAATATGTACATTGTGTGCATATATTTGTTTATATTAATTTACGTGTGTGCTTTTGATATCTTTCAAGCAGTAAACATATAAAGGCCTTCATTTCGCAGGCTATAAGCCTAGTACTTACTCTGTTCAAATTTCGGAAAAATGTTGAACAACATTTATTATTTCACACGGAAAATTTGACGTGTAGCAAATGTACTTTTTGTAAACAAAACACATACATATGTTTTGCTTTTTTGTAAATTTAAATCGAAAATAAATAAAAGTTAAAATATTTAAAAATCTGTGTTGAACGAAATCGTTAAATAAAAATGGCCACTTGTGCAGCAGCACAACAAGTAATAGATATTGTTGTTGCGACAGAAGAGCTCTTGGATGAAAATTCGACGTGAAACAATTGCTACTTTAATTATTTCGCTGAGAAAAAATAATAATGCCAGATACATTTCATATGTTTTTCACAAAATGAACAGAATACTACTTCTGCAACATTTTTTCGTGAAAATTGCATGTGATTTTTTTTAACATGTATTTTGACAGCATTCTACTTGAAATTTTGAACAGAGTACTAGACTTATAAGCTAAATTTGTTTGTAACAGCAAAATTTGTTTTTTAAAGAAGGAAGTTTAACAAAATTCACACAAAACATTATATTTAGTCCCAAATTACACGACACAATTTTTAAGGTTAAACAGCACAATATAATTTCTTAAATCACTCGTATTTTTATAAGACAGTATACCGACATTTGTACACACAAGTAAGAGTTAATATTTGGCTGTGCCGAATCCTATATACACACGACCAATCACCTATTATGGAGATTTATAAGAGATTTATATGCATTTAAGTGATTTCCGGAAGTAGTGGACCGATCATCATGAAATTTGGTACGACGATTTGAATGTATATTTTGATTATGCTTGTTGAATTTACTTGCTAGTCATTTTTACAAAAGATTTATGTTCATTTAAGTGATTTTCGGAAGTGGTCTTTGTATGGGACTATGTCAAAATTATGGACCGATGCAAACAAAATATTGTTTTAAAATTTCACTTTGCATGAAACTTATTATTGTAGAATTTTGTATGGATACGGCTTTTCTATAGATATTTATGCACCATAAAGCCATACATTTGTATGGGGGCTATGAGAAATCGTGGAGCGATTCCTACGATTTTCAACAGGACTTGTCCTTCTATAATAAAAATAAAGTGTGCAAAATTTCATGTTAATGCATTATATTTGAAGAAATCAGCAAAAAATATCTGAAAAATATCGAGGTAGTCTGAAACTTTGATCTATAACTCAGCTCCTACTAGACCAATTTTGTCCATTTGCAATACCAAATATTTCAGTGAATCTAAGAATGTTTGGTAAAAATTTTACTGTTCTATGTCTGTTTTTCGAAGCTCTATCGTGCCAACAACAGACGTCTTAGAATCTTATCAGTTCCAAAATATATAGACTTTTTGGTTCTACGACCATTATTTCAATGTGTTACAAACGGAATGATAAACGCAATGTACCCCCATCTTTTTGGTGGTGGGTAGAGAAAAAAAGAGAGAAACAAGAACTGCTAGTACAATCTAGTGTGTGCTCGTCTTATCTTCCCCTCACCCTGATGTCAAAAAGGTAATCAGCTAAGCTAAGGACTTATAAAGCATAATTGCTAGACAAGTGTGCCACCAAGCACGGTTTTTCGTATCATAAAAACGATTTGTAAATCTTTTTTTTTTTTTTTTTTTTTTTGCATATACTTTTTTATTGTATCATTTTAAATGAACTAACAATAGGTATTCAAATCCTAAAACTAAAGTTAATTAAGATAAGTCCAGCCAATGCTAGACAAAATCTAGTTTTCAAATTCGATAGGATATAATGAGCAACTTGTATTTATTCATCTGAGAGCGATGGTGTCCCTCCTTCTCAAACGGCTATTACCGGGATGTTGTAAGATGTCTCGAGCGAGGGGATTTGGATGAGTTTCCAGCTTACCCAAATAAAGGGCCACGTGTTTAGTTATTTCCTATTTGACAAGTGGAACATCAAGATCGTTGTGTATGTTGTTGTTTTTAATATACCAAGGAGCGGTAGTTATCATTCGTAGAATTTTGTTTTGCCGGCGTTGAATTTTCTCAATATTGGAGTTGGAGGCAGTGCCCCATAACTGGATACCATAGCACCAAATTGGCTTTAAGATTGAGTTGTAGAGTAGAAGCTTACAATCGAGCCGAAGGACGGAGTTTCTGCCGATGAGCCAATGAATTTGGGCTGCTTTCAGTTTCATTTGAGTCAGCTTAGCATCTATATGTGGTTTCCATGTGAGGCGACGGTCCAGATGAATACCAAGATATTTCACGTGTGAGTTTTGAGGCACTATATGGTCATTAATACGAATAGGGGGACATGATTCCCTACGTAGAGTAAATGTTACGTGGGTGCATTTCTGTTCATTTATTTTTATTCCCCATTGTCTTGCCCATTTCTCCACTTGCGTTACGTGGTGCTGTAATTGAATCGAGGCATCTTTTGGATCTTTGTGAGTACTGAAAAATGCCGTATCATCAGCAAATGTTGACGTGTGAATTTCATTGTTTGTTGGCATGTCTGCTGTGTACAGCAAGTATAGAATTGGTCCTAAGATACTACCTTGAGGGACGCCAGCACCTATAGGTTGAGAACGGCTTAAATAATCACCTTCTTTAATCATAAACTGACGGTCGATTAAGTATTTCCATAGTAGGTGTTGAAGATTCACCGGCAAGTTCTGCTTTAATTTAGATATCAGGCCTTCATGCCATACTTTGTCGAAAGCTTGAGAGACGTCAATAAAGAGTGCCGAACAGTATCTCTTTTCCTCAAAGGTTTTTCTTATGACTTGTACCAATCTATGTGTTTGTTCTATTGTACTGTGTTGACGTCTGAAGCCAAACTGGTGATTGGGAATGCAGTTGTTTTCATTCAAAATCGGAGTCAGCTTGGTTATAAGCAATTTCTCGAATAATTTGGACATAGTTGGTAATAGACTTATTGGCCTATACGACTCAACTTTGCAAGGATCTTTTCCCGGCTTAGGAATCATCTTTACTAGTGCAATTTTCCAAACCGGAGTGTAGTACTCAAGCCGTAAGATGGCATTAAAAAGAGGATTAATCTTTTTGCAATGCGAGGCAGCTCAAAAATCATTTTATTGCTGATTTTATCAAACCCAGGTGCTTTTTTAACATTTAAATTATCAATAGCCTCAACAACCTCCAGATATTGAAATCTTATTTGTACAGGTGGTCTGGCAACAACAGGCGGTAGTTGGCTAATGTCAGTATCCATATTGGGAGTGAATACATTTTTTAAATGACTTACGAAAAGGTTGCCTTTTTCTTCGTTATTTCGTGCCCAAGATCCGTTCAAAGTACGCAGTGGAGGTTTTGCGATTACGGGTTTTCTCAGATTTCGGACTGCACGCCATAATGAATAATTTGACTGGGAAGTTGCGTCTAGACCTTCCAGATGTTGTTTGAGAGACTCTGCTTTTTGCGCTTCTAGCAATCCTAAGATTTTTGGTACATTCTCTCAACCTAGTTTTAAGTTGGGGCGATCTGTGTTGTTGCCACTCTATGAAACGGCTACCTAGTGATTTGTAAAAATCTCTATACTGATATTTTGTTATTGAAAATCTGGGCGGACAGTAAACTGACGAAATCACGAGGTTTTGACAAAAGTTCTCAATACAGATGTTTGTTGCTTGAAGATAACACTCAGAAAGACCACCCACTGAATGGTGTTTGATTCGCGATTTGACCAATATTGCCGAGCCACCACATGATCTATCTCTGGGGTCCTTGGTGTCGTAGAATGTATAACCACTTATTTTAAAAATGCTTCTCGACGTCATATGAGTCTCGGAAATCAGCATTACATCAATTTTCTTATTAAAAAGAAAATATTTAAGTTCATTTTTGTGTTGGCGTATGCCGTTTGCGTTCCAGAAACATATTTTGAGACAGTTCATGGTCTATTAAGTATGGCCTGCAGTAGCGTGGACTGCATTTTTTGCATCTCCTGCATCATACTTGTCATGCTTGTCATGAAATGGTTCATGGATTGCACCAGATTCTCCATTATACCTTCAAGACGGCTAAAATTGTGGCTGTTTGTATCATTTATTGGTGATTCATTTTGCACTGTTGGTTGGTTAGATCTTAGCACGTTGGCATATGAAAATTTGCTAGTGGATGCTTGTGCTACGGGGGGAATAATTGTAATAGGTGCTTTTGTCGTCTGAGTAGGGGTAGAAGCGGGTTTGTTGATCAAGGAGCGTTTAACGACCTTGAAAACAGGGCAACCCCTGTAGTTGGCAGTGTGGTTTCCACCGCAATTGCTGCATCTTTTTACCCTGGAATCATCCTTAGGTCTATCGCACTTTGAGGTGTCATGAAGATCCCCACAAACAACACAAACAGTAGGCAACTTACAATAAGATTTAGTGTGACTATATTCTTGGCAGTTCGAACACTGTACTGGGCCAGATCGCTTATGAGGTTCTTCCACTGTAACTCTTCGGTGCATTATGAATTTCAAGTCATATATAGGATGTGTTTCATTTTTCTTCAGCTTAACATCACCAGGTTCTAACTCCACTCTAAATAATGGTTGAGGGATCCTATCTCTGTTTCTTATATTTGATACTGCCTTGATTTTAAAGCCTTTGTCGGCCAAACTGCTCTTGATCTCCTCAGGATCAACAAAAGAATCAATTCCCTTAATTACGACTTGTAGACCTTTTGCGCTTTTAAGTTGATACGTGTTAAAATTCTATTTGCGTTTTTCAAATTCCGAAACTATTCTCCGATAGTCGTTTTCATTATTAACCTGAATCTTTGTTTCATTAATATTGCCACGCTTAATTGGAGTCACATAAAAAGAATTTTCACCAATTAATGAAAGTAATATTTTTATAAGTTCGTTTGAGTTTTTTTCTCTTAAATATATTGGAGGTGGTTTTACTGGCTTATTCACAGCGTTAGGGACATCATTTTTGTCTTGGAGGATGACAAAACGATTTTGCGAGCGTGGCTCTTCAGCATTCTTTGATAATTTTGCGGCTGGTGTAATTTCGGCAGATTTTGGGCTTCTGCCTCTCTTCGATACTGTTATATAACGGTCCATTCCTACCTGTGTTTTTTGTTTTTCTTCAACAGCAACTATAGGAGCGGCCTTATTTGTAGGACTTAACGTGCCTTTTGCAGCTGTTGACGTCTCTCCAATATTTGATAACGAGGACCGTGAAGAAGACGGTCCTTCAGTGATTTTTCTATTTAAATTAAATATGCTTTGGGCTAAGTTTGTGCCCTGTTCAACACATTTATTCAAGTTTGGTGCACTTGCACTTAAATTCAGATTTGTGCTTATTTTTGGTTTCACAGTTAAGTAGTTTTTATTAAATTCGGGATCTTTAATGTTCTCATTACTAACACTTGCCGAGCTCAACACGAAATAAGCATTTCGGCTCTGAGGCCCACTCGCACTGTTAGAATTGTTACTCATTCACTGTCTCACTGTATTTAATTTTCTAGTTTTCAAATAATTAAAATAAATTATTACAATTTATTAATTTTTATTGCACCTAGTGCAATTATTTGACTTTGTAAAGTTTTTCACCTATTACGAGTTTTTTTTTCACTTTTTTATTTAATTTAACTTTTTATACTTTTTCACCTATTACGATTTTTTCACCGAAAATTCAGCCGCACTAAAAGTAACACGTCCGAACAGTTCGATGTATCAAGCATAATATGATATAATATTGTAAATCTTGATCACAAAATCGAAATTTGGCTTTGGTTAAAAACATGGATTGCTAGGAGTTCGAAACCTACGAGCTAGCAAACCTTTTACAACCTTTTTGTCTCGAGTTATACATTGCAGCTGCTAGTTGAACTGTTGAACCAATAAATGTTCAACAAAAATGAAAACAGAGCTTAAGTACCAAATGTAAATATGTAAATGAGTATGTGCATATAAATAAGGCCCTTTATAAGGCATCGTTTTGGCATCCTTTTTATCGCTGGGTTAAATTAACTACAGTTTATTTTGTGTGTCATACACATCCTATGTTTGTTCGTGTGTAATTATTCACATCTTTTGGCTGCTGTGGTTCCTCTTATCATACTCGTTCTCACAAAACGGTAATTATGCAGAAGATGGCGCATAATTTTGCAATATTCTAGGAATGTTGCATAAGCTGTCATAAATTGTGTACTTCGTTTTCTTTTTTTTTTTGTTTTCAAGAAAGAAATAAAACGAAACATTAGTTTCATCGTTACTTGCCATAAGAAATATATGAGAAAATATTTTCTTATAAAATTACTGTAAGTATATAAATACTTACATTATAACTGTATGTGTACATATAAATGTGTATGTATTAGTATGCGATGTTACGTGGGTCTAATTATAAATTAACTACGATTACTGCTTCAAAATAACTATTTTGTTTACGCTTTTTATGAATTTGAATGGTGCTCACACTGTTCGTGAGATTTAAAAACTTGTATATTTATGGAACAAAATAATACGTATTTAAACCCATTACAAAAAATTTCAATAAAAATCTATCATTTGTGCAATTTATTGATTACTATAAAGTCAAATGGTTAAATGGTTCCACCACAAGCCTAATCACATCTACAAATTTTGTGCAGATCGGTTTTTGAAAATAACCATATCCCCTATATAAGGTCCACTACCGAAATTCACGTTAATACTAATATGTATATTAAATGTGATATTATTAAAAAAATTCAACGTGAGGATATCACAAAGCTGCCATATAAGGACCATTTCATGTAATATATCGAACCAATTCTTATACAGATTATACATTTTAATCCAGAAATCATATTAATATCGGTTATACCGCAATTATGCTACTGGATTTTTTAGTTGTCAGTCAATAATTGGCAATAGCTTCCAAATTAAATATACTTCCGAGTATAACAACCAACCATACAGAGAAATCACGTCAGGATTTAGTAAAGTTATTGAGATCAAATTCAAACGAAAGAACCCTCACCTTGTAATCCTACCCTCTTTATACTTGGAGCAGAGAATTGTATGCAATTGTATACATACGAGTACATATTAGCATTAACGTGAATTTCGGAAGTGGACCTCATAGGGGTATGGTCAAATATGTGCCGAAAGTCTCAAAGTCCAGCAGTGTGTAAATGCTACGTAAAATATTTTGGATCGGTACCGTTATTTATAAGAGATTTATGAGTATTGAAGTGATTTTCGGAAGAGGGTATTATATAGAGGATATAGTCAAATATGGATCGAAATTCACAAAATTATGTAGTATGATTATTGTGTATATGAGTTATGTAAAGTTTTGAGTCGGTACCGATATTTATCAGATATATACAAAGAATAATTACTTTTTCGCATGTGGGACCTATGACGAATTACGGGCCGATCACCCTAAAATTTATTACAACAATTTATAAACCTATAAGGGTTATTTATGTCGAATATTAACCTGGTTACAATATTTATACCAGATTTATACGTATTTAAGTGAATTTTGGAAATGATTATGTTTGGCCATAGACCGAACTATTTTCTTTTACATGAAACTTATTATCGACTTGGAATTTCATAAGGAATAAGAATATATATAATTTGTTGGGTCTCAAGAATATTACCAAATTTTGCACGGCATGAGGATATATCATTCACCACTTGTGGTGCTGGAGGGTATAAAATGTTTATTTATATGACCAACACACAACTATTATTTTCTATTGAATTTTTAAAACTGACTTTTTAAAATTCTGAATTTTTACTATAAAGAAGTACCTACATTTAATCATAAAATTTCAATTAATTTTAAATGGCGACACTTGTACTTGGATGTGTATGTGCTATAATTTACGTATGTACATACATACATATATAAAAGTGTTTATGTATAGTATATATGTATGTACATACATATATATGACTGCCGAAGTATGTGCGTGTTGGGCTTGAACTTTTGGTACCTTCTACAGTCGATTTTATAATGACTTAATTATGTATGTACATCACACCTTCATGAATCGGTTGAGACACAAATAATGCACCTCTCACGTTGTTCCTAAGTATTTAATTGCTTTGCAAAGTCTTTTATAATACTTTTATTCCAAGCGTGTAATATAATGGCAGATAGGCCAACAAGAAGATATTTTACTGAAAATATGCAATGAAGCGCTATTAAAGTTAAGTTCAGTTGACACTTCAGAAAAAAACCAACAAAGTTTTTTCTTTAATTTAATTTTGCTTTGGTCTGTCATAAAAATTAAGATGGCGAGAATATGATGTGTGTGCACGTCTTTAGATTTTCTATTTACAAAACTTGTTATTCCAGAATACAGCTGGTAAAAAATATTAACTAATATCTAGTAAAATCATTGAAAACTTCTTGTAAAATGGATTGGAAATGATTGCCAATTAATCCATTTATTTAATTAAGGACCAATTCATACAATATTTATTGGTATGTACAGTGGGAAGCAAAACTGTGCGGATGTTTTGCATAAAGGAAGTAAATTTGCATATGTATTTTTTTATTTAATTGAACCTTACTCTAAATTCTAAAGTACAGAAACTTACATAAATTGCTGCAAAAAAATAAAAATTAAAAAAAAAACAAAAAATTCACTATTCGGACACTTTTGCACAGTACAAGATATTAACATTACGACGATATTTCTCTGTTAAAATGTAACGGTATTTGACCCGTTGGTTTTTTTGTTCGTTGCGATTTCGTTATCAAGCTTTTATTGCTCTATTTGTGCATTATTGTTTCACCTGTGAAGTGATTAACGTGATTTTTAAATAAAAAATTAAAAAATCTTTCTTAATGTTTTATTTCACCATTATTAAAGCTGCTATTGTATCCGTATTAGTCGGTTACGATAATCAGTCTTAATAAGTTTTAGTTGGCTAAAAATTCTCTCCACACATGCATTCGAAAATGGAAGTACAAATGATAAACAAACTACTTTTTTAAAATTTTTAAACACCGGCCGGCTCATTAACAAAACTTTTTAAATTAAACTCTTTTTCCCAATACTCATTAGCGGCCATGTCAAAGCTCACGCCATTCCTTATGCAAAGCATTCTGGTCGATAAAATTTAACAAATACGGAAATTTGTTTAATACAATAGTTAAATCATTTTCTTTTAAAGATTGGAGGCTCAATCTTTCTATTTAAACATATTTATAATATTAAATATTTCATCGGTAAATACGAATTTTAAATTCGGACGATGTACAACTCCTACGACACACACTGTGGCCACTGCGGCAATAAATCAATTTGGACCTTCTGTCCGATTTTGATGATTTTTGCACAGATGGTTAAAAACTATCTGAAGGTCATGTGTGGAAAATTTCATGCAAATACCTCCATTGGTTTTCTGTCGCGAGCAGCGCAAAGTTGAAGTATGTGAACAAGTCTCAAATGTGATAGTTTTCTATGTTATATTCAAAAGCTTGTTACTTATAAACTATACACCGAATGTTCCTTATAAGTATTTTTTCACTTAAAATAGACATTAAGCATTATGTAAATTAAAAAAAAAAATTTTAAAAAATTTAAAAAAAAAATTTCCTTTGACAATATATTTTGAGCCAAAAAAATAAACATTTATGATTTTCTTTTAGACTTTTAGTTGTGTGCGAAGCAGTGCGACACATGGAGTCATATACCAAATTAAAGCTGAGAGTCTCAGCTAACAGACTAAAAAAAAAAAACCTGCCCCAATTTGCCCGCCGCCGAAAAAACAATGAAAAACCAAAAAATTACAGTAAAAAATATGCGTTATTTTACGCGTGCAAAAACAAATGCGCATTCTTTCTTTCTTTGCTACTCGTGCATAAAGTTTTGATACATGGTAGCAAAATTGTATCTGAGGCCATTCTACCTATAGGTAGGTTAAATATACAATTTGTTTCATACATTTTAAATTAACATATGGTTTATTTTTCAAAGTAATGTTATCAGAAGAAGCACAGGAAGCGAGGAACAAAGATTATAGACGTTATAGGCTATATCACTCGCGCAAGACTGGGCGCTGTTCTACTAACGAAGACGTAATGCATCATTTGTTGATATCCACCGACCCATATATCAATTCATTTAGAACGAAATTTAAGCTTAAAAAATTAGATTATCACGAAGATGTAAAAAAGTTGTTAGTAAATGAAATAGAGTGAAACTGACAAAATTTTTGTATTGGAGTTGTATGGGGGGTGGGTGTTACAGTGGGCGGATTTTCTTCATATTTTCAAAACAGCATTTGATAGATGTTATATGCATTTTTGCGAAAAATAAACATTCTAGTTACAAATTTACAGAAGATATGGCATTTTTGAAATATCATTTGTATGGGAGGTGGGCGTAAAAGTGGGCGGATTAAGTTCATATTTTCAGGAGCTCATTCTACAATTATAATATTAACGTTTTATGAAAATTGAGTTGATATATTTAAAATCATGGAAGTTATGCCACATTTTCTATTTAAGTTGTATGGGAGGTGGGCGTAAAAGTGGGCGTATTAAAAAAAAAAAAAAAACTAAAATTCTTAAAAAATTTAACATAAATGTGTGCAAAATTTCATGAAGCTCCGAAACCTCCTTGATTTAAGGCCATTAAATGCACTACACGGCCACAGTGTGCGACACTACAACATCAGTTGTTAATTGAATAATTGTATTTCGTTCAAATTTTACGATAAAAATTATAATATGTATATAAAATTATAGCTTATACTCTCACTTATACTGAGTATAAAAAATTATAGTTAGTAAAGTTATACTTTACTGATGGAATATAATAAGAGAGCATTATCTATATTATTTGGAAGTTTACGAAAAACTAAAACTTTTATTCCCAAAAATTTTAAAATCTTTTTTTAATGTGTAAAATAAAAGGTATTTCATCTAAAATATCAAAATTACCTTCGTCATTTAAAAATATTTACCTTAAAGAAATTTAACATTTCATGTCAGTGATGGCAAAAGGATTGTTCTAGGATTTATTCTCTCTAATACAATTGTGTTCAAATGCTTAGTAGTCAACGTACGTACATTAACACTCGCACCAGTTCTTTGCCAACGAAATTAGAAATAATAAAAAAAACACGTACAACGCACAGGTTGGTTGTCAAATCAATAAATGTGAAAATTAAGCTCCTTAGTCGTTGTCAGATTAAAACGACGTAGAATTTAATCGGATTATGAACAATAAATTATGCTTTACAAGACTGACGTTGGTAATAGATCAGAAAATATAATTGAATTTTAAGTTTATGCTTTTAATTTCATAATATAATCTTGTCTAAAGTAATGGGAGATTAAAAGTGAAGAACAAATTAGCAGCAACAACAACAACGACAACAAAAGTATGCTGAAAACTTTACCAAGTTCCAATTAATACGAAGCAATTTTATTGAAAAGATTGATACAATTTTTCCACAAAATTTCTTCGGTGTTCACACAGCACAATTTTATTGCTTAATTTTTATTTGAGAGCATACATATATTTTTATACACATATGTATGTGTTACTCTCTTATTCATATTACATTTATATATATGTACATATGTAATACAAATAAGAGAGTAACACGAATTGCTAGTACAGTCAAGTTTTACTCGTCTTATCTTCTCCTTACCACCATTTCTAAAAGGTAATCAGCTAAGCTTAAAGAATTGCTTCGTGTAAATTGCGCCTAAATTTGTAGAAGGTATTTTACAAGTTTCCAGAAGTTCTGGCTAGTACCCCGCATTACAGATTATACTACTTATTTTAACATGTGCGTGTCGTAGTCGAAAGTCAATTAACCCTAAATTACAAAGGGTAAACTCCGAATTGTACTTAGTAAAATTTTACTCTCAAATTCAATACTTCTAACAAGTTTTTAATGTGCAGAAAAAACAGTTTATAATGATACAAAAGTCACAAAACCAATTGACTCCTCTCTACATTACAAAGAGCACATAAGTGTTAAATACATAAATATATTAAAATAAATGTAGAACTGCTGGGTCATTTTCAGTAATGTTTAGTTACTTGGATGATTTCAAATTATATATATATTTTTAAGAAAGTCAATTGGTTACTTTATACTTATTAGCGTGAAAACATTTGTCAATTTAGTATAATATAGAGCGTAGTCACTTTATTATAATAGAGTTAATTAACACTAAGATTTTTGTCTAATAAGAAATTTAGTATTTGTACCCGTCTAGTACATGTTAAGTAACTAGTTGCATAAATAATTCTGTAAGCAGTTACGACCCTAAATGATAAGTTAAATCATTTATTCGACACATTGTGCAATTGTTGATAAAAGTTGTTGTAACTCAATGTGCGAGTTTCTTGTTTTCTTCATTCATGCATGTGTTACATTTTCTTAATAATACAAGCATGAAATGATTTACTTCCTCTCCTGTGCAGGATGTTTATATAGCATAAACTAAATTAAATATTTACTGCAAAGTTCATTTCATTTGTTTATTTATACCCTATTCAATTCAATTTTATTAAAATAAAGTTTAAAATAATTTACAACACGCTCACATACATACATACACTCAACCTAACATAAATATAGCAAAATTTGATTTGGAAGTGATTCAAGTATCCTTGTTGTTGTCATTATGCTAACAAACGTTTTTCTAACTTCAAAAAATGATCCGTGGCATTTCCGTTAACAGTTTACCTTCAACATCCGCTCATGTAAGTAAAGCAATCTCACTGAATATTCAATATACATGCTGAACAGTGAAGTACATACAGAACATTTAAAACCATAAAAACACACTGAGATAAAAATAATACAAATAATCAACTACAAGTTAATATACAATTCACAAATTTGCTATGAATTCAACAGAAACACTCAAGCTATGTACAGAAGCTTGTCAGATCTTACAATGTTGTCAAATCTGGAATTTTTGTAACTACCACTAAAATGATGGGAGGTATATTAGTTTGTCATTCCGTTTGTAACACATCGAAATAATGATCGTAGAACCAAATCTATATATATATAAATGGTGTAAAAAATGTATAGTAATTCATCTAATGAGAACGGCTGGGCCGATTTCTATAAAACTTTTTGTCAGTTGTTCGTATTTTCGAGGAGAAGGTTCTTTCGGAAGAAAATTTTGGAAAATCCCTCCGGAAAAGTCGGAAAATTGGAAAATCGAGTTTTTGACTTAATGACTTTCCAACTAAAAAAATAGAAATTTCTTAGTGTAAATCATGAAAAATGCGAAATGCGAAACGCGGAAAATTGGAAAATCTCTTCGCAAAAGTCGGAAAATGGGAAAAATTGGAAAATTGAATTTTTTGTACGAAATTTTGTGTGAAATTATTCCTGTTGTATTATATTATTACTCTAAAGTTTGTCTGAAGGCTTAAAATTGGGGCGAGGCAAAGTTCGCCGAGTCCGCTAGTAGTCTATATATTCTGAGTCATCATTAAATTCTAAGACGATTTAGTCATGTCCGTCCATGCGTCCGTCTGTTGTTGGCACGATAGAGCTTCGAAAAAAAGACATAGAACAATGCAATTTTTACCAAACATTCTTAGATTCACTGAAATATTTGGTATTGCAAATGGACAAAATTGGTCTAGTAGGACCTGAGTTATAGACTACCTTGATATTTTTCAGATATATCATCAAATTTGGCACACTTTATTTTTATTATAAAAGGACAAGTTCTGTTGAAAATGGTAGGAATCGGTTCACGATTTTTCATAGCCTCCATACAAATGTCTTCCCGGAATATGGCTTTATGGTACATAAATGTCTTTATCTAAACAAAATTCTGCAATAATAAGTTTCATGCAAAATAATATTTTGTTTGCATCAGTCCACAATTTTGACAAAGACCACTTCCGAAATTCACTTAAATGCGCATAAATCTCTTTTGAAAATGACCAAAAATACGCAATTGAATACAAACAATACATACATATATACATACATATAAAGCACCGTACAAAATTGCATGATGATCGGTCCATATTTGATCGTAGAACCCACTTTTACACTTCTGAGAATCACTTAAATGCGCATAAATCAAGTTGAAATTTAGCACAAGTCATTCATGTACTTATGAGTATATATCGTCGTATATAATTTCATGCTGAACGGTTTTTAATAGGTCATAGCTCTCTTATGAGAACTACTCTCGAAAATTCAATAACCTACATGAACATCCATATCGAACCGAAAATTTACATAGATCAGTTATAAGTATGTCAAAATTATACTATTTGCTTTTGCGAAGGAAGGTCCATGATTGGGCATAAACGGCAAATAAATTGTTGTACTAAATTTTATGGTGGTCGGCCCAGAATTGGTCATAGCTCCCATACAAGGACCAAATCTGAAAAAGACATTTATCCCTATACATCATCCCACAAAATTTTGTGAATTTCTGTCTATGTTTAACCGTATGCCCCATATAAAGCCCTCTTCCGAAAATCACTTAAATACTCATAAATCTCTTATGGATCATTTACATACACGCCTAAATCAAACTGCTGTATTTTGAGAATATCGGTCCATATTTGACTATATGCCCCACATAAGGTCCACTCTCGAAAACAACGTTAATACTAATATATATCTTAAGTATACCGTTGAAGTTGAAATTCGACGTGAAATATCCTCATATGCATGAAAATAACTGTTCCAAAATTTAAGAAGATTGGCCCATAATTTATCATAGCGGCCATATAAGAACCATTTCCAAAAAACAAATGAACCCACAAAAATGTCTAATAAATATCGATATCGAACCAACTTTTATATGGATCAGAAATTTTAATCCAGAAATCATATTAGTATCGGTTATACGGCAATTAAGCTACTGGAAACCAACCATATAACTCTTGTAAATAACGCTATTGAGATGAAATTCAAACAAAAGAGCCTCATCTTATCTTATCCATATTTTATACTCTGTTTCTTAACTTGTTCTGAAAATGGAAAAATTTTCTTTTAATTTTATAAATTGCTGAATTACAATCAAGATTATTATGAAAATCAGACAAACTCTGTAAATTACAGTAAGAATCGGTAATTACATCAATGGTCGAAATTAGATAAAATTTCAAAATATTTAACATAAATTATGTTGGTCGTAAAATTGTCTTTCAAACAATATATCAAATACTAATAAAATTTGCACTAAGACTGAATAGAAAACACAGAATTAGGATATTCTAGTCTAGTGTAGTTTCTATATTTTTTATTACGCTTAGGTGAAGGGTATTTAAGATTCGGCACAGCCGAATATAGCACTCGAACTTGTTTTTTATTTTATTTAGTTCTAATCTCCCGCAAAAATGCTGATAAGTAATCCTGTTATTAAATATTCATATATTTTAAATTTTTAAATTAAATTATTACAATTCTTAACGTTGTTGGAACGTGGAATTTAAAATAGTATTGTGCGAGAGAAAAACATTAAATATAAGTAAAATGTATCCTATTTTATTTTATATACATATGTATTCATAATTATATTGGTACTCCCTAAACCCCGGTGAGCTTCTCTACTCCGATGTCGTTGCATTTGAAGGCGCTCTTCACGTTCCTTCGGTGATCGTTAGAACGTACTGTTACAGCATGATATCGAAGACCTTCAAGATGTTCTCAGCCGTCTAACGATGTTTGTGTAGATCGTGTGCTGTGGGTCGTAATGTTGTGGCACGTTGCCGGAGGGTTTTAACGCTTGTTTCGTGTTCAGATAATACTTACGATTACACTGAATGTAATTTATGTGGGAGATGCCGCGCCAACTATTACTGGTTCGACTATTTTCGTGCTAAATATTCATATTGACACTAAAAATATTTGCACAAAATTTGAGAACTATAGATGTTATATTTTCCCAGCTTTACGACTTTTAGCATTTACTTCATTAAGGGATTACCACGTCCACTATTTGCAGTCAGTTATTTTTTTTTTTTTTTATCAAATGTTCATATGAAAATCAAAATTGTTCGTATACAATTTTTGGACTCTAGCTGTAGTAGTTTTCCAGATATGCGACTTTTTCGCACTGGAAAAATCAGTTTAGCCGTCTATAGACTTCAAACAAACATTCAAACACATATTCGTTTTTATATATGGCCTGCATGAAATGTCAATAGTGAAACAGTACTGATTCACTATTGACTTTGTCGGCAGTACTACTGACCAACTATACCCCAGGCAATGTAATTTTCTACAGACATTTAACATGTACGCGTCATTGCAGTTCAGTAGTGACATTGGAACCAGAGAGTCAATAGTGACTAGATAGTTCTCATGGCACCATATGTAGACATTGCAACCAGGGAGTCAATAGTATATTTTTGTAATTCTAGTCTACACTTTAAGATATTTTTATTGGATTTCCTTTTTGACTTTTACTAGATTTTCACATTAGTAAAATTAAAAACAAACTATTTTGTTAAAGTACATGTTTAATTAAATAAAAAAGGTACAAATGTTTCAGCATTTTAAATTCATAAAGAATTATTCTGCTAAGTCAGCCATGATACCTTAAATTAACTGAAAAAAAAAGAAAAAACGATGAAATATATTATTAGTATAGCGTAAAATACTAGAATTAAAATAAAAATTTACCTTGTTGAGAAAAATACTTTAATTTTGCCTTGGATTGTTGGGTGCTATCGTTGTTTGACATATTTTTGCAAGACATCTGTGTAAAATTGATATTATTTAAAAATTTTTGTGTGCATTTAGTGCAGCCATGCGATGAAGTGTGGCCTGGGACACCACAAATGAACGCTTTAGCCGGCGTATCACACGACAGACAGCGGAACACAATATTTATTTTTTACCTTTGTAAATAAAGCCATCTTTTTCAAATGGCTGCACAATAACGTCTACGGGCTCCAAAAATTCTTCAGCAGTCTCCACAAAATCATTAGTGATAGATAGAACATTCACTGAACATTTTTTCTGTCTCTATTCTTATACAAATCCGATTGTTCTTTCACTTTTCTTTTATAATTTCGTTTACTCATTATTTTTCTTTTTTAAATTCACTATAAAATATATATTTGTCACTTTTTTTTTTGGTTTTCAAACAAAACTTTGAAAATAATAAAAAAGCAGGAATACAAACATCATATTTGGTGAGTTTTAAAATTTCAAAGTTGACAATGTCAAAAATTTTCTCTCTCTACCCAAAGCAAAGTAAAAAAGTATAGACTCTTAGTCGACAATGTCAACTAAATAGTAGACAAAAGTGGTGACTTGGAGACACTTTACCCCAAGTTTCCTGCAGGGCATTCATGTATATATTTGAAATGTTTTTGCACATACATATGTACATACTCGTATGTGTACATACAATTATGTATAAACTAAACACATACATAGACACGAGTAAATAATAGAAATAAAATGGTTTGTTTAAATAAAACGACTATGTATTTATATACTCACATAAAAACAATAAGAGTCATTTGCATTTACCTACCATTTATTTGCTTTAACCGAAATTTCATTAAACAATTTAAAGTTAATGGATTGAATGGCTGGCTTAAAATTCGTTATATTTTATAACTACATTATCATTTGTGGAGACTTCTCGTTGGTCGGTTGGTTTACGTGGTTACCTGCTGCACTCAAGTATTCAAGTGAAATCTTTTGATTCCCTTTTGCTAGTACCTCTGCTTGAAGTAAAGTTGATTTCTGTGGGAGGCGCATAAAGAGTTTTATACTGAGTTCATCGCAGAAGACGTCGGAACCAACACCACACTCCATCTTTGAACCATCAGTGTATACTCTTATGTCCTAGCCATCAATCATAGTGATCTTATCAAAGTCTATGAGGGATGTTGTATAGCCGGATGTGTGGTGTAATGAAGGGGGAAGAAATTCATACGTCCATACGTTCTTGATATTCAGCAATCAGAGGCAGATTATCTCCCCGCACTGTTTCTGGAAGTGGTCATTAAGTTTATATCTGTTAGGGTTAGGTGCAGAATAGTATTCAGAGATTCTGAGGAAGTAGTGCACATGTAATACCAATGCAGGCAGATCTCTGAATTCTGTATAGCTTTTTTTTTTTTTTTTTTTTTAGCTTTTAGTTATTTATTGAATCTTCATATTATGAACTAACAATAAGTTTTCAAATCTTAATACTAAAAATAAAATAATAAGCCCAGCCAGTGCTAGACAAAAAATTTTTATGATACTACAAAAATTTCATATCAACTGATCAAGTCATCTGTTTTGCGCTTGAGTTAAAGCAAGGGTATCCCTCCTTCTCAACCGACTGTGGCCACTAAAGTTAAGGATGTCTCGTGCAAGTGGGTTTGGATGTTGTTCAAGTTTGCTGACGTACTTTGACGCATATTTTGTAAATTCGACGTTTACTAATGGCACGCCTAGATCTTTGTGGATTCGAGAATTTTTAACATACCATGGAGCTGCAGTAATAATACGTAGAATTTTATTTTGACCCCTTTGAATTTTTTCAATGTTTGATGCTGAGGCAGTACCCCATAATTGAATTCCATAACACCAGATTGGCTTTAGTATTGCATTGTACAACAATAGTTTGCAATCCAACTTTAATGAAGAATTTCTGCCAATTAGCCAATTAAGTTGCACTGCTTTTAATCTCATCTGAGTAAGTTTCGCTTCAATATGAGACTTCCAAGTTAAACGGCGGTCGAGGTGAATGCCGAGGTATTTGACTTCATTATGTTGTGGAATAATTTGATTATTTATTCTGATGGAAGAGCAGGTATCTTTTCGCAATGTGAAAGTGATATGAATACATTTTTGTTCATTTACCCTGATTTTCCACAGCTCAAGCCAATTCTCTAGTTTATAAACATAATTCTGCAAATTCTGTGATGCAACTTGGTGGTCCTTATGGACGCTGACAAAGGCTGTATCGTCTGCAAAAGTTGACGTGTGGATTTTGGGGTCTGACGGCATGTCGGAGGCATAAATCAAATATAAAGTAGGGCCCAGTATGCTACCCTGTGGCACACCTGATTCAATTGGCTGAGCGGTACTTAAAAAATTGCCTTCTTTGATTTTAAATTTGCGACCGTATAAATAACTTTCCATGAGTTTATGGGTGTTAGCAGGCAGAGTTAATTTAATTTTGTGCATTAAACCGTCATGCCAAACTTTGTCGAACGCTTGGGACACATCAATGAAAAGGGCGGAGCAGTATTTTTTATCTTCAAACGACCCTCTTATCACATTTACCAATCTGTGAGTTTGTTCGATGGTACTGTGTTTAGCTCTGAATCCGAATTGATGATTTGGAATACATTCAGTGTCATTCAGAATTGGAGTCAACTTAGTCATTAACAATTTTTCGAACAGTTTAGAAATTGTCGGCAGTAGGCTAATTGGCCTATATGACTCTACTTTAGTGGGGTCCTTCCCTGGCTTAGGAATCATGGTAATCATAGATACCTTCCAATCTGCAGGATAGTATTCTAGGCGTAAAATAGCATTGAAAATAAAGAGGATGATTCTTCTAGCTACACGAGGTAACTCCACAAGCATTTTGTTGCTGATTTTATCCATACCTGGAGCTTTTTTAAGATTCAGAGTACCAATAGCGCTTTGAACATCATTAAAGCTAAGTCTTAGAGGTACCGGAGGTCTAATAACGAGTGGAGCCAAATCAGATGCATTAATTGAGTTGTTTATAGTAAACACATTTCTCAAATGGTTAACAAATAAAGTCCCTTTCTCGGAATCATTTCTAGCCCATTGTCCAGTCGGATTTCGCAGAGGAGGCTTTCCTCTAACTGGTCTTTTTAAACCTCGTGCCGCCTTCCATAGCGAATAGTCAGATTGTGGGGTACTATCAAGACCCTCCAAGTAAGATCTAAATGAGGCCGTTCTTTGGATTTCTAAGAAATTTCTTAGTATATCTCTGCATTCTCGTAGCCTAGCTTTCAGTTGAGGAGACCTATGAATTTGCCACTCTCTTCTAACTCTTCTTTTTTCTGCCAGGAGATGATCGAGTTCAGCGAAATAAGTTCTGTTTGTCCCACGTCTGCATTCAACGTCATATGTGGAGGCGTGATGTACAGCTCTTCGTATGTCCTCAGTAAACTTGCCAATCGACCCATCAATATCCGCGGTAGTTCTCAACACAACATTTTCCGTGCAGTGGGAACTTAAATACTTTTTATACTTTATCCAACTTACTCTGGTTTTAGATATGTCCCGAAATGAAGAGCCATTCCCTTGAAGGAAACGCATTGAAATAATAGTAGGAGAGTGATCTGAAGACAAGTCTAATGAAGGCTCCACTTGTATCGATTCTACAGGGATATTTTTCACTACTCCGAAGTCAATAACATCGGGAATCTTCCGTCGGTCCGTCGGCCAGTAGGTGGGATGCCCGCTTGAGAGTACATCTAATCCCATTTTGGCAATGGTGTTGAAGAGTTCACGACCCTTCGGGGTCACCAGACGTGAACCCCAAAAAGTGTGTTTGGCGTTAAAGTCACCAGCAACTAAAAATCTAGCTCCAAGGGAATTGAAGAAGCTGTAGTATTGGTGTTCTTTTATTGAAAATCGAGGCGGCGAATAAATTGATGATAAAACAAAATTGTATTGACAGAATTCAATACAAATGTTTGTTGCTTGTAGGTAATCCTCACATATGTTGTTCATTAAATAATGTTTTATTCTGTTCTTTATAAGAATTGCCGATCCTCCACATGCTCTTCCGCGGGGATCTTTAGTATCATACAACACGTAGCCATTAATTTTGAAGTACGCTGTCGCCGTCAAGTGAGTTTCAGCAATCATCATGACATCAATCTGCTTATCCATCAGGAAGTGTTCCAGTTCGTTTTTATGTTGGCGGAGGCCGTTCGCATTCCAAAAACAAATTTTTAAACAAATCATTTCTTTAAAATGGCTTGTAAGATAGTGGATTGCATTTTCAGCATTTCCTGCATCATGGATGTCATAGTGGTCGTAAAAGTGTTCATGGTTTGGACAAGTGTCTGCAATGTAGTCTCTAGAGTGTTAATATTAGGCTCGTTAATATTAGGCATATTAGATTTAACCACGTTAGCGTAAGAAACTTGTCTAGAACTAGGCGCGTTTACATGACTAGTGGACCGTAACATTTGCGGGAAATTGTCACTCGATGCCAAAATAGGCTGTTGACGATGATCAGGTAATACTGACGTCTTGTTGGTACTTATGGCTTTCAAATGAGTGTAAATTGGACAACCTCTATAATTTGCGGTATGATTACCTCCGCAGTTACTGCATTTTTTTATTTTTACGTCAGTTTTCGACTTATCGCATTGAGCAGTTGCATGTAGCTCCCCACACGCAACACAAACTGTCGGCAATTTACAGTACGCTTTGGTATGACCAAATTCTTGACAATTGAGACACTGAACGGGTCCCTGACGCTTATGTGGTTCTTCCACGGTGATTCTACGATGCAGAAGGTACATCAGATTGTAGATGGGGTGGGACTCGTTTTTCTTTAAGACAACATCTCCAGGTTGCAATTCTACCCTGAACATGGGCTGAGGGATCTTTTCACGGTTTCTGATATTCACTACGCTCTTGATTTTGAACCCTTTGTCCATTAAACCGGTCTTTATCTCCGCAGGATCAACACATGGGTCTATACCCTTTAGAACGACTTGGAGTCCTTTTGCGCTTTTGAGCTGGTAGGTATAGAAGTCCCTAGTCTCCCTCTCCAACTGGTTGGACAATTTTCGAAAATCATCTTCCCTATTCACTTGGATCTTTGTCTCGCAGATATTTCCATGTTTAATTGAGGTTACGTTAAACATGTTTTCACCTATTACAGCAACAATTCCTTGTATCAGTTTGTTGGAAGTGGGCTCTCTCAGGTAAATTGGTGGGGGCTTAAATGTCTTTTTTGGTATTTCTGGATCATCCGTCTGAAGTAGAGAAAATCTGTTTTGGTCATTTGGTTTACCACTATTGACGGTCTTAGGAACTTTTGAGTTGGAAGACATTTGAGCAGATGTCGGGCTTCTCTGTCGCTTGAGAACGGTTATGTACTTATCCATACCTACTTGTTTTTTTGGTTTGACTGCACTATTTGATGAAGATGATGTTTTTTCATCTGCTGAAATCACTATATTGGGCGAACAGGAACGACGCCGTTCTACGGCTCTTGTAGTGAGAAAATTCTCCAGAGATTTTTTTATGGATTCTTCCTCAGAGACCCATTTATTTTTTCTAGACGAGCTAAGCTCTTTCTCAGAATTACATCTGAGAGGAACACTCATACAGTTTTTATACGATGTTTAATGTTTTTTTTTTTTATATATTTTAACCTATTACGAGTTATTTTTTTCACTTTTTTGTTTAATTTAACTTTTTACACTTTTTCACCTATTACGATTTTTTCACCGAAAATTCAGCCGCACTAAAAGTAACACGTCCGAACAGTTCGATGAGACGAGACTGAATGAATGTATAGTTGGTCTGCCACATATTTCCTTTTTGTTGCGATCACTACACTAGGGATTCACAAGTCATTATTGAATGTGTTATGACTGTATTAGGGATGCCAAACGTGACAGGTTTTTCAAATCCCAGGATTCGGGATTTTCGGGATTTTTATTTCATATTAATAAAATTACAATACTAATGAAAAAACTATTTTTTTAATTCATAAATTTAAATAAAAATTTAACAAAAAAAAAATTAGTTCATTGAATTAGAGTAATAAAGAAACAAAAAAGTAATATATGTTACTATTAATTTGTTTTTTTTTTAGCTTTTATTTATTTATTGAATCTTCATATCTTGAAATAACAATAAGTTTTCAAATCTTAATACTAAAAAGAAAATAATAAGCCCAGCCAGTGCTAGACAAAAATTGTTATGCTACTAAAAAAATTTCACATCAACTGATCCAGTCATCTGTTTTGCGCTTGAGTTAAAGCAAGGGGGATATCCTTCTCAACCGACTGTGGCCACTAAATGTCTCGTGCAAGTGGGTTTGGAAGTTTAAAAACAAAAAAATTTGAAAACAAAAAATTGTCTCAAAGCTATAGTTTTTTTAATTATTACAAGTTTATAAACCTTTAATAATTTTAAAAACAAAATTACATAACATAGTTTTTTACACTGTACATACATATGGTGAATTTCACGTCAAGTGACCCAATTTTAAAAATCGATGTCTTCCGATTTGGATGAAATTTGCACCAAAGTTAGTACTATCATTCAAGAACTGCTGGAGTTAGAGGGGGTCAAAGTTGGACATTTTGGTCATACAGAGTTTTTTTAAAATGAGTGTAACTTTTCACCTATTGGTCCTAGCAAAAATTTAGGATTTTTCAATATTTGGCACATGTACCTAACCTTGGTGCAAATTTCATCCAAATCAGAAGACATTGATTTTTAAAATTGGTTGACAAAAATTATATGTCATTTGGCTCTTAATTTCTATATTTATAAATCTAAAAATAATAGAATATTAATGATCGTTCTTTAATATGTGTGAAGTCGTGGTCGATGACTCCCGTATATTTGTACTTCAAATATTCTCTCATCCACACATTACGCACCCTCTTTTTTGTATTTTTACTTCCTCATCGTCATTTAAAATATATGTGGCCAAAATGGAAATAGCAGCTTTCTTTTTGACATTTTCAAAAATTCACAAAAATATTTTATAAAAACATATGATTGGCGCAAATGTTGACATATGAAATGTACACACATGTTACATGTCGTACACTGATAACAAATATGCAGCCATTCAAAAATGTACACATGTGCTGCCATTGCATATGTGTACGCTTCGGCTACATTTGTCACATTTATATTTTGTGACAAAACTACATTTCGTGTAATATCAAAATTTTAAAATATGTAGCCACTGTTGCATATTTAACAAATGTAAACAAAATGCTGAGAGTTGTTATGACGTCAGAACATGTTGGTTTTTGGCCCACTGTGCGATGCAATGTGTGCAATGAATAAAAAGCGAAATCGTTAGAATGCAGTGCCATCTGTTTGTTAATAAGCAATTTTAAGTTTATACTTGTTATAAAATTTACAATTGATCATATGAATTATATACTCGTACATACTTGTGTATTTATAAAGTATGTACATGCATTTGGCCTAGTAATGTCAGATGAGCGGTAGAATAACAAATGTGAATTACTACACAAAAAGTTCATTCAATTGTGTAATGCAATATAATGTGGCGATGAGTTGGCTGCTAAAAGGAGCTTAGATAAAACTTTTGGATTATGAAATCGTCTAAAAGACAGTAAGTAATTTATCTGATTTATAAAGCAAGAAAAAATAACTTTTTCAATTTATTATAATCCAGGCATCAGCTGTATTGTAGTTTTCTGTTGAAGTACAAATAAAAAGAAAGATTTTTTATATATGTCTGTTAGGGTATCCATTCGAATAATAATCGTTCAATTATTCGAACAATTTCTTACGAATAATAATTCAAAGAATAATTCGAATAATTTTGTGAAGAATAATCGAATAAAATGAATAAATATATGTATTTGTTAAAAAGACTGAAAGAACTTTGAAACAAAAATTGTAATGTAATATTATAAAATGACTGACGGCCTCATTCTGAAAATATAATTGGCAAAATCACAATATCCCAGCAAAAACTTTCATTGAAAAGTAATGAGTTAAAAATCTAATATAATGATACTTCACTACTTATACATTGGCATTTTAACTCATTATTTCAACACGGTGATGTCATTGGAGGCAAGTACTTACCACGTTCGCTTAGAAATAGGGAGTTAAATAAGTAATTACCACGTTCGCTTACAAATAGTGACTTAAATAAGTTATTACTACTATGTCGCCGAAGATACTACTTATATGTAAGGACTATAACAATTCATTAAATTAAAGAAGAAATAATGAAGAAAAAATTGTTTAGTTTAATTTGCATTAGATTTGAATTAATAAATTTAATTATTCTAAAGTTAAATGCATTTTATTCTGAATTAATTCCGAATTTCGTAAAGTAGATCATATACAAGTACTTTTATATAAGATTATATGCAAGGCATTACTAAACTACTTATAAGTAATGCAGATGGTATCATATAGTCATTGAAAAGTATGTTGTTTAGTAATTGCAAGTCATTACCAAGTTTTTGCTGGGATATTAATATCATGTTAAGATACGTAATGCTAATCAGAATGTTAGCTTAAAAAAAGCATAACCACTTGAGTATTATTAAAATATATCAATGCATTGAATTGAAATCATAATGAATGGCTTCCTTAATAGAACCAGTGCTATCCTTATAATCACGCCTAAAATAATGTTGAATGATGTGTTGAGAATGTTGAAGAAAGTGTTATTGAAGATGACATTGACGATGATGATTACGTTGAAATAGACAAAGAAAATTATCTTAAAATTTATGTTATTTAAGGTGGATTTAGACGATACTACTTTTCGCATGACTTTTCATTTCACTTTATTGACAACATTTAAATTATTCGAATGATTCGATTAATCTTAAATCTGTAATCAAATTATTCGCGCAAGTCATAAACTCTTATTCGAATTATTAGTTTTATTCACCCAAAGGAAAAGTCGAATAATTTGGATACTCTAGTAAGTGTGTAGAACAAATACTACATACATACATACATATGTACATGGGGTGTGTTTTCGCAATGTTTAGATATTTTATTTATTTTTTATTTTATTTTTTAAAGTTGTTAGTTTCACCATGTTGTTGTGTATCTTTGTTCTCAAACACCCTCTAATATATCATCAACACATTTAGCTGATTGCAGCCAGGCATAAAAAGGGGTTAAATGATGTTACAGACGATGGGAACTGAAACTATGTAAGACGAATTTATACATACATACTATATATATGTATATATATACTCGTATATACATACATACTTGTATGTACGTAAATATATAATTCTTACTATAAGAAAATACAAAAAAATGAATAGAATAGAATAGAATAAAGTAAGTTTACAGTGTTGTTTAAAACATAAAAAACTGTTTCATTAATTATTTTCGACATTTGAGTGTAATTGTAGCGTACACATGTATGTTCTTATTTATTTATATTTGCTATCTGCAATGATTAACTCCCTAAAGGATTTCAGATGTAAAGAAGGTAAAGGCACGAAGCAATATATAACAAAATTATAACATGGTTAGGCAATTACATGGAAATGTTGTAAAATAAATAATATTGCTGCTAGGAAACAGTACAAAAAATTGTGATTTTGATACAATTATAATTGTGTTTTATGTTTAACATAAATTACAAAAGGTAAACTAGTTACAGTGCTACATATATTCGGCTTTTACGAATCTTAGATAACCTCCATCTAAATATAAAGAGAATTACAAAAACTATACTGTTGCTAGGACTAGAATATCATTAGTCAGTGTTCTTATTTTGTTTAAGCACAAATTTTATTAGTATTTTATATATTCTTTGATAGATAAGTTTACGCACAATAATTTTAACCATTTATAATTGTCTAGCTACAAACCGGTGTGCCTCACTACTCCCATCGCAATGAAATAAAATTGAAGAGTTATTAGCTTTTATTCTGTCTTGTGAATATGGTTCACGGCGCAAGTCCAATTGCACTGTCCTTTTAGAAGTCTTCTTGATGATATTCGAATCCTAACTTTACAAATTTGTTTGCATCGATCACAAGTCACATTTTTTATACATGCATATGGGTAGTTCCATGAAAATGTCAACAACGACCAAAAAAATAAGAGTACTTGAAAAATGTTTAATATGATTTAATAAGAGAAAAATATTAGATTTTTCATAATATGGAAGCATTTACAGGTTATTGGAATTTTAAAACTCAAAAATGGAAAAACTGAATCTCTCTTCGACTCAGTTTTTGCAAATAAAATAAATTATTTTCTCTTTTCTATTAACTAAATTAATATATTTGAAACATTACAATTACATCTTAAAAATAAATTTGCAATAACAAATAACTATAATAAACGCGAAGTTAGAGCTCGAATAACGGTATTTTTTTTTTTTATTTGTTTTTGATGGTATTCTAATGTCACGTACGTTATGCAAAAACATTGTTTAACTATGTCATTTTCAGCGTTGTCAACTTGGTGCGTTTCGCACCATTTTTGTTGCTTTTTTAAATTTTTGGTGCGAAAAATTCTTTAGTTGGTGCGCGGTGCGGTTTTTTTAATTTTGGTGCGCTTTTTAATTTTTAGTGGCACCAAAGAAAATTCAACACAACTTTTTATTTCAGTGTGAGAAAAAATATTTCTACAATAAAATACACCTGTTTGAGTACCATTTCATTCAACACTGCAAAATTTGTTTGTGTATTTCGGTGCATTTTTTAATTTTTTTTTCGAAAATGTGATGAAATCTTTATTTTTACTAATTTTTAATTGCATTCATAATTCATAACTCATGAAATCTATACGATGAAAAAACGTATTTTAAATACGAATGTATGATAAATGAAATCAAATTCTTTAAAAATCTTTGTTCGAAAATCAAATTAACATTTTAAACATGTAAATAAAAATTCTTGTATAACCTGATTGTTTGGTCTACTGAACTGTAGACGAACAACCAGGGTTAGAGTACCAGTCGAATCCTAACAAATTTTATTGGAAAAAATCAACTAAAAAACAAATATATATATAAAAAAAAGTAACAAATATGTACTGAAATTAGTTTTTTTTTCCAATTAATACTTTATTTCCGAATATCATATTGTAAGTTATTTATCTTTATTAGCTCATTTATTAAAAAAAAGGCTTTTACTATTATTACTTTTACTAATAATCGTTGATAAAAAGTTTTTTATAGAATTTATGATATTAAAAAATTTCAAATTAATTCAATAAATATTTGAAACAAAAGCGAAATTCTTAACTTGGTTCGTTTTTTGTAAATGGTGCGCTTTTTTCTCCATTTTGGTGCGTTTTGAAATTTCAAAGTTGACATCGCTGGTCATTTGTATATGGACAGTCGCATATAAAGAAGATTACAATTCTAAAATAAGAATTCTTTCAATTAAAGATATTAACTAAAATTTCCTTTTCAACCGAAATAAAAAAAGTTATTACCCTTTAAAGTTTGTCGCATACGGTATTGTAAGTACGATAATTTAAATCAATCAAAATTAATGTTAAATGCAAATTTTCTATTTAGATTATTTTAAATAGTCGTAAAACCATTAAACGGTGGTGGGATAAGTTACAAAAAAGACGAAGCAAAACTAAAAGAGCACCAAAAAAGAGGCTGAATTAATATTAATAAACATTTTATGAATTTGATATTATTTTTATTATCACAACGTTTTTTGAATTAGTAAACACTTTTATTTTCTTTCCCCAAATGTTTGTCTGAAATTATCTACAAAATACATTTCATTATTTATATACGAGAAAAATTGCCACGTACGTTATGTCACGTACGTTATTATGTTTTTATTTTATATAAAACTAACCAGAGATGATTTCTCTTTAAATATTAAAGGATTGTAAAGGTACATTATTTAGCTTATTTTAGGAATTTTTAAAGAAAAGAAAAACTCCCATGATTCGCAGACTTTCGCATGTACGTAAATATGCCAAAGTTTCTAGGCTGCCCATTTTTTTTCTCAAACATAAAAGCTTTTGATTGCAACATAACTGTAATATTGTCTTCATTAACTTCTATTTTTGTGAGATTTATATTACTTCATAAAATGTACTTAAAGAAAATTTTGTATGAAAATTTTGTCTAAAAGCACACTTCAAACCTACTTTATTTGTTATGAATACGGCAGTTAATGTTTTGCAAAGCAATTGCATAGGTTATTACTAGGGCTAAGATTTTCATGCACTAAAGAATTGAAAATATGCGCCTAAAATGTGCACTAAATAATCCAAAATATGCAGTAAAACTTAAAAATTCTCAATAAAAAAAACGTTTTTATTTTTAATTTTATTAAAAACGTAAATTTAACGCAAATTTTTTACAAACAAAAATAACTAATTTTTGTTTGTATAAAACAATAAATACTTTTTTATATTATCAAAAGTAAAACTTTGTCTGTTCGGACGCAAAAAAGTTTTGTGCATAGAAAATGATCTCTCAACGTCAACCAAAGCATACTTGAAGGAAGCCAATTCATTTGGAGAATATTCATTTTCTAATTCAGAGCCCACATTTGGATCCAATATATCCGTAGTTGAAAAATACAAATGCTAATTGACTTTTTTGATGTTATTTAAATTTAATATTTCTTTTACTTTTTTAATGTCATACGAATCGGTATCAACAAGCTCTTCAATAACTTTCTTAAATTGCTCAAAGTTTTTTGAATAGTATTCTACAGCATCTAGCCAGGTTCCCCATCTTCTTAATACTGGCTGCGGTGGAATTGCAACTCGTGAAGGAGCCTTTAAAAATATTTGTTTCCGTATGAAATCAATAAATCAATACTATCGAATGCAAATATTGCAATAAAGTATTCTACCGTCAGATTTAAAGACATTGTTAAATTCGTTAACGTATTTCATTGTGATGGAAGATTTTGACGGCTTAATCTTCGGCATATTTTCGGGAGTAAAATCTCGTAAAACAAAAACTACATTATAAACTGTAAAATGTACTCACATTTAAATGTCGAACAATTAATAGACAAATTTCATTTAAATTATTGTTTTCAATGTTAAAATTTTATTAATTCACGTTAAAATTTCTTGAAAAGCCAGTTTTTCTCAAAAATACGTTGCAAAACAATGAAAAATTGCATTTATGTTTTTATTTGAAAATTGAATGTGAATTAATGTGTTAGTATGCGACATCAAGTTATGTAGTGTATGCGTCTGCTTCTAATATAAAGTTGTATTTGAAGCAGAGCACTAAAGAATTTATTGATTTTTTTTGTTTATTTGGAAATTTTTTGAAAAATCACTCAAAAATTCCAAAATATGCAAAAATATGTATTAATAAATTTCAAATATGCAAAAAAATATGAATTTTAAACTAAAATATGCAAAAATATGCATTTTCAACAAAATATGCAAAAACAAAACGATGCCATTTTAACGCAAATTTCTTGATTCTGAAATATAATTGGTCGACATCGCTCATAGACTATCGACAAAAAACATGCATTTGCATGGAAATCGCGCCCTTGTTATTACTAATCTCTATGGAAGCTCTACATCCGTAATGGTGCAAGTTTGAAGATGGTGAAATAGACGGGACGTTATTTTCAACTTCATTTCGTCATTACCCTGCTTTCATTGCACCGTTTGCATCCTCAGAATCAATATAGTTTGCCGGAATATAACATGATGTATTAAAGTTGTTTAGCAGTATAAAGTTGTGCAATGTGACACACGCCAAAACAACTTTCTCTGCATTTTCTGGAAATAAGTGCAACGTACTTAGTAAAACTCGCCAGCGAGACAATAATATGCCAAACGCATTTTCAATAACTTTCACATTGCGAAAAGATACCTGCTCGTTCATCAGAATAAATAACAACATTATCCCACAACACAATGAAGTCAAATACCTCGGAATCCACCTCGATCGTCGTTTGATGATGAGATTAATTGGCTAATCGGCAGAAATTCTACATTAAAGTTGGATTGCAAACTTTTGTTGTACAATACAATTCTAAAACCAATCTGGTGTTATGGAATTCAATTATGGGGTACGGCCTCAGCATCCAACATTGGAAAAATTCAAAGGGGTCAAAATAAAGTTCTACGTATAATTACTGCATAAGTATACTTGTAATTATGCTCTTCTCTTTGTTTTCTTTTTATAATTATAAATTACTTAAAACTAACAAAAAGTATTTGTCTATATGTAGTGTAAGTTAAACGGTCTATTCTATTGTTGCGCTTGTATTTTAGTCTGCATTTGGGCCAGCATTTCTTGCATGCGCCTAAGTTCGGCTTCTTTCTCCTGTAATATCCGGTCTTTCTCAGTCAATACGCTGTTTACCACAATTTTGATGGGTACCAAAGAGTCACGTTCTGGTTTAATGTCATTCTCCTTGTTCTTAATGCCTTTGACCAAACGATCGGCACGATAATTTTCATAGTGCATTTCTTGGGTGACCACCTTTTTACTCTTAACTTTTAGCAAAGTATTGGCATCACACACGGCAAAGGACAAAGCTGCTTTTTGTTGTTTCATAGACATTTTGTAAAGTGTTGTTTACTTATTTGTTATTTTGTTATTTTTATTTGCTAGGTATGCCAATGAATTTCCTAGACAAATATTTTTGTTATATAAATTTTTTTTTTGTATTATCTTATTAATCGCTTGATGTGCCCATGCACTTTCTAGACAATTTTTATTTATTTTATTTATAAATGTTATATCTTTGTTCTGTTGATGAGGTGATAAGGACGTCAGTATAATTGAGTATATATTATGTATAAGTATAAATTAAAAATAAATATTATGAATAAGTAAGAACATATTAAAGAAACTAATAGAAAAATTTTGTCTTCATTGTTGAATTCTGCAATAAGAAGCAATTAATTTGAAACTAGATGGATAACATCTATAAAAGCATAAAGAATTTGATTACCAATGCGAAAAAGTCTTTAAGCAAGGGTTATACTATAGATACCATAGAAACAAAGAAGAATGAATTAAAACTATTAGAAGAATATATAAAAAAAATATTAGCTAAGAGTAAATTATCTCAAGAGGAAATATTACAACAAACCTTACAATTCAAGAAAATAAAACAAGAAGCACTACAAATACTAAAATTACACGAAGATAAACTAGCACAAAGTGGTATTACTCAGACTATACAAGAAAATCCTACAAATATGACTGAAGAACATTTAAACGCCAATGAATTGGCATCAATTTCAAAACTTATTACAACTTTTACAGGAACAAAAGAAGAATTAAATTCTTTTATAGCAAATAAAGAAATTCTTAGAGATACGTTCCCAACAAGTAAACATGACTCATTTTTCAATTTCATATACAAAACAAAATTAACAACCAAGGTACAAAATAGAATTAGACAGTTACAAGTCCCAAATAATATAAATACACTACTTACAACCCTAAAAGATGCATATAAACCAAAAAAAAATCACCAAATATAATAATAAATGAACTAACTCGCATAGTCCAGACAGAATCGATTAGAAAATTTACTGATAGGATAGAGCAACTGACTTTGGAACTTAATGAAATTCAAATTAGTACACTGGGAGAATAAAATAGAGAAGTAATAAGCGAAACGAATGCCGTAATAGCTTTTAACTCATTCAAAAACGGACTCAAAAATAAAGAGAATAACTAGAACAATAGACGCAAGTAGAGTAAAGAAACTCAGCGAAGCCATCGAAATAGCAACGGAAATCTCTACTGACATCAGACAAAACCAAGTCTTGCTCCATTCAGTCTAACAGCCAAACAATTCCAGAAATTACAGATGTAATATAAACCAAAATAACAATAATTATGGGAATAGATATAGAAATAACAATAACAACAGATTTAACAATAATGGTTATAACGGAAACGGTTATAATAATAGAACAAACCGTAATATAAAGAACAATAACGGAAATAACAATAGAAGAAACAACAACAACAATGAAAGATATAGTAACAACCATAATAATAATAATAACAATAATAGAAACAATAATAACTACAACAACAGAAAATACAATAGGAACAATAATAGCAATTATCGTAATAACAATAGAGCACAAAATGCATATCATATACAAAACGAGTCGTATCCGGAGGTATCATACCAACAGACATCTCCGGATCAAAACGAATAAGTACCACCGAAATATTTAACATTTCGTGTGATATTAAAAACTATATTAAAATAAATGTCTTGAACACATCCCGTATTCTGACTTTTCTGATAGACACAGGTGCAGATGTCTCTCTGTGCAAAGAAGTTTTACTACCAGAACACGATGAAGATCCAGATGACTACTGGAATCACAAAAGAAGAAATAAGATCATTAGGATCTACTGAAATATCAATAAAGTTTGACGAAACAGTTTTTAAACATAGAATACATATGGTTAGAAATGATTTTCCTATTGGCACTGATGGAATTATAGGACGTGATTTTTTACAAAAATACAATTGCAAAATAGATTATGAAACATTTATACTAACTGTTAACATAGGAGAAGAAAACTTTAAACTACCAATATATGACAAAAGATTCGGCATTAAATTTGTGAAGATTCCACCAAGAAGTGAAATTATAATACCATTTGATATAAATGTTAATGAAGATGCAGTAATATGCAATAGAGAAATAATAGAAGGCGTATTTCTAGCAAACGCCATAATTCCCAAAAATGGAAACAAACATATAAAGCTGCTGAATACTTCAAATAAAGAAACAATAATAAATAATCTGAAAATAGAGACCACTCCATTAAAATATTATGATATATACAGAACCAGTAAAAATACAACCAAGTGTGATAAAGAACGATTTGATCGAGTCCTAAAAGAACTCAGTATAGACCCTGATTGTCTATACGAAAGAAAGTTTGTTAAATATACTTGAGAGATACCAGTCCATATTCCATTTGGAAAGTGAGAGTTTGACAACAAACAATTTCTATAATCAAACTATTCAATTAAAAGATTCTAATCCAACTTACATAAAGAACTATCGTTTACCATAAACGCATACAGAGGAAATAAATAATCAAGTTAAAGAGCTACTAAAGTAAAAAATTATAGAACCTTCTATAAGTCCATATAATACACCACTCTTACTAGTTCCCAAAAAGGGACAGAAAGATCTAAAGAAATGGAGATTAGTTGTTGATTTCAGGAAACTGAACGACAAAATAGTAAATGATAAATATCCTTTAACACGATTAGATGATGTTTTGGATAAGCTGGGTTGAGCTAAATATTTCTCTACACTGGATATGACCAGTTCATTCTATCAAATCGAACTTGATCATAATTCAAGACCATGTACCGCTTTTTCAACTCCAAAAGGTCATTTACCAGGTTACCTTTTGGATTAAAAATATTTTCAAATAGTTTTCAATGAATGCTGAAAATAGCATTATCCGGATTAGAGTCTGAAGCATTTTTATATATAGATGACATAATTGTTTTTGGATGTAGTCTAAAGCATCACAACTACAACTTAATCAATGTTTTCGACAGATTGTCTAAATTTAGTCTGAAATTGAATGCAAGCAAGTGTTGTTTTCTTAAACCTGAAGTAGTATATTTGGGACATTTGATAACATCAAACGGTATAAAGCCAGACCCAAATAAATATGAGGCAATTTCGAAATATCCAATACCGAGTAGCGTGGACGAGGTAAGAAGATTCGTAGCATTCTGTTACTACTATAGAAAATTTATCAAAAATTTTGCAGACATTGCAAACTGTTTGAACAAATTATTGAAGAAGGGCACAAAATTTAAATGGACACAAGATTGCCAAAAGGCATTGGAAACAGTTAAACACAAACTAATAAATCCACCAATCCTACAATATCCAAATTTTGACGAAGCATTCGTCCTGACTACTGACGCATCAGATTTTGCACTAGGAGCAGTTTTATCCCAGGGTGAAATAGGTGAAGATCTACTTATATCCTATGCTAGTAGATCCCTCAATAAACATGAGAGAAATAAACCAATAATAGAAAAAGAACTACTAGGTATTTATTGGGGAATACAGTTTTTCAGACCATATCTATATGGAAGAAAATTTAAAGTAGTCACTGACCATAGACCATTAGTGTCACTATTCTTACACAAAAATCCTAGTTCAAAATTAACAAGAATTAGATTGGAGCTTTCAGAATATGACTTTGAGATTATATACAAAAAAGGGGAACATAGTAACAAGAGGTATGAGCAAAAAGTCATCAGAAAATAATAAAATCATAAGCGGATCTCATAACGAGTCTGATCAGCTCTATATGTGGGACTGCACGTCAATCAATGATATCAAGCACGCAAACAAATTAAAATTTATGTTAGAAAAGAGGCCAATAAACAAGTATTAGAGAGCGAACAAAATTATAAACAACGATATATGCTAGAGATGCTCTATATCATTAATATACCAACAACAAAAATGAATTTTAAGATAGATGTGGAAAACTGTTCCCAAAGCTACAAACATTTAATCAACAAGGGGAAGAGTGTAGGCAATATTTAGTTTTTATGTTTAGTTGAACAACAGACGATGAAGAGAAATAAACATTAATTTTCCGTGGTCCATATAAATTATTATTTATTTGTAAGTTTACGTATTATTGTTTACATGTATTTTTATTGTTGTTTTTTTTCTATGTGTTTATTATGATTTGTAATAGTGCTGGCTTCTATAAACCTTATTTCAAATTGTTTTATTTAAAATTAACGGTTATAGTATGCAAATACAGCTATTAAACGTAATGATATATGAAATGAAACCATGCGATATATTTTCACCACGGACAAAATGTCAAGATACTTTTGTATTGATCTTATTGGCAAATAAGTTTGTATTGGTAAAATTCAGTTATATTTCCAATTAAGCAATTTACCCAATGATAAAAGCTTGGTATAAAAGCGAAATTTTCCAAAGCGCGGTCTTTTTAACCTCAACACCAGTAAAATATTGTTAAAAACAAGACCAAGTTGATATTACTGCAAGAATTAAAAAAGGTTAGAATTGTTATGAATTAGATTTTAAAACCTAAACTTCTATCGATTTTTTCCAATCCTTAACCAGTAGAAAATAAATAACAGTTGCCTAAAGGTTTTATAATTTTTTAAAATTTATATTGGTGCCTATCTAAGAAAGGGTAATATAAAATATTTCCAAAAATGTCAATTACATATCTAATACATGTTAATTCTAACAGATTTGGCATCAATTTCGTAACAAAAATACTTAAAGGAATCAGTGGCGAAACCATAAGTAATTGGGCCAACTTGAAAGAAAATATACACACCAAATTCCCGATTAAACAACATTTTAAGAAACCAGTACTAGTCTAGTAAAATTCTGGACACCTCGATGACAAATTTTGTATGCCAAACATTTTGATTTGAGAATGAACAACTCGAATAATATTCATCAGCTTTTATTCATCTTGGATTACATTCGAATGTAACCACAGGAATCAGAACAAAACTCCAAGCTCAACATATTAAAATCGTCAAAGAGGCATAAACAACATATGTCTATCTAACGACAGAATCTGTAACTTTCACTGTTAAATTTTCGTCCCTATTTGTCTACAACAAACCTTATTTCTAAATTAAGTACAAACATTCAAACCACCTTGTTGTAATAATTTATATCATGCGATTTTTTTTTTCTTTGAGATATAGCAATCTTTTTGTCACACGTAAATATTGCAGATAATATACATGATTGACGAAATAAGTAGAATAAGGGCAATTATCATTTAATAAAAAGAGATCGATCATAATCACACATCATGGTAACAATCAATAATTGTCTCCCTCCAGCTTATTGACTTTGCATTGCTGAATGATCATTCAACGGTGGACCTTTTGAGAAATGAGTAAGTCAAAGAACAAAAGCAAAATTTTCTTTAGTAATCTTTAAAAAACGCTAAACTAATTACACTGAAATTAGAATTAAATACATAAAAAAAGAAATAATTGAATTTTGTGAAACGTTAATTACACAAAAGAAAAAAAATTAAATAGTGTAGTGAAGATTATTAAAGAAATTCTTATAAAATAATTTATTATAATCTAAATTATTACAAATGATGTGACGAAAATGAAGTGTGATAAAATTAAGGCTAAGATAAAAGAAAAGAGAATGTGTAAGAAGAAGAGCTACAAAAGCAAGATCTATTAAAAGTGCATGCAAAATTTAATTTTTATCAAGTGAAAAAAATTTACAAAAGGTAATTAATTAAACCCCAGTAATTATTTTTATTATTTTTTTTATTACCTAAAATATATAAATTATTAAAACAAGTGGCTAAACAAAACAATCCCGTAAAATCTATTTTAAACTTTGTATTGGCAATCATGGCTCAAATTTAGATTTTTTACTTTTTCTTCTTTCTCTACTTTTGTCAATGATCATCAACAAAGTTAAATGACCTAATTTTGAAATTTATATACATAGTATTTACTTTATTCGCCATACAGGGTGTAAAGATTAACTTTTAAATAATTATAGTTAATAAGTTTTTTTAATTCAAATTTTAGATCTATTAAATTGATAAAATTTTTTTTGCATGTAAGAAAACTGAATATGAAAGTTACATTTAAGAATATATTATACATTTTTTTTGAAATATATATAAAATTTATAATGGATTACTAAATTTTCCGATGTGATTTCTTTTGAAAAGACTAAGCAAGGTAAAGACAATTTAGCATGGGATTACCTAAAATAAAAATCAATAGGAATCTGATAGTTCAGGTAATCAATGGTTGGGTTAGGGCAAGCTTTTGTTCCAAAACATCTCGGAACAACATAATTGAATATCTCTTTGTAATACTACCGGTTTTTTTTTCTGTTATAGTTTTTTTTATTTTACCATACCTTTTAGCTGTTGAATCACAATTTTACTTTATTTCTTTTTTTTTTTTTTTGTATTTGCACGCAATTAAAATATCTAATTCTGTGTAGTTTTTTTTATATCTACATATATTAAGTTCACGTACTCGCCCGATAGCCGACGAGCCAGAGCCGGATTTTTCTGCATGCTCGAACTTAATTAAAATAAAAGGTGTTCCTTTTATCAGTTGTATGCTACAGATTGTTATTATTATACCCTTCACCATCGTGAGAAGGGTATAATAAGTTTGTCATTCCGTGTGTAATTTCCACAAAAAAATTTTCCGACCCTATAAAGTATATATATTCTGGATCCTTATAGATAGCGAAGTCGATTAAGCCATGTCCGTCTGTCTGTCTGTCTGTCTGTCTGTTGAAATCAGTTTTTTGAAGTCCCCAGATATACTCGGGATCCAAACCTTCAATAATTCTGTCAGAAGTGCTTTCGAGAAGTTTGCTATTTAAAATCAGCAAAATTGGTTTAGGTCAACCAGAGTTATGAACCAATATGTGAGACCACCTCTATAAAAATTTGATATTTTTCGTCCATTTTATTGCAATATTTTGAAATATATTGGAGATAATACTATGTATACGTTGTTTGTATGACAAAAGAAGAAAGTGTGCGGAAAATAGTAAGAATCGGTCCATGATTTCTCATAGCCCCCATACAAATATATATATTCCCGAAATATGGCTTAATGATAAATAAATGCCTATAAAATAGGGATATCAAGACAAAATTCAGCTAAAATAAGTTTTACACAAAAAGAAATCGCAAAATGAAATTTTTTTTAGTTCGGTCCATGTTTGACCATAGACCCCATATAAAGTCCACTTCCAAAATTCATTTAAAATTTGACATAAATACTCTTTATAGGCAAATAAATTGTTGTACTAAATTTTATGGTAGTCGGCCCAGAACTGGTCATAGCTCCCATACAAGGACCACATCTGAAAAAGACATTTTTCCCTATATATATTGTATAAATATCGGTACCGACTCAAAACTTTGCACAGATCATTTTAATATATACCAAAATCATTTCACAAAATTTTGTTAATTTCGGTCTATTTTTAACCGTATGCCCCATATAAAGCCCTCTTCGGAAAATCACTTTAATACTCATAAATCGCTTATAAATAAGGGTACCAATCCAAAATTTTACACGGATCATTTACATACATTCCTAAATCTAACTGCTGGATTTTGCGAATATCGGTCCATATTTGACTATATCCCCCACATAAGGTCCACTCTCGAAATCCACGTTAATACTAATATATATCCTATATATAGCGTTATTATGTTGAAAGTCGACGTGAAATATCCTCATATGCATGAAAATAACTGTTCCAAAATTTAAGAAGATCGGCCCATAATTTGTCATAGCTGCCATATAAGAACCATTTCCAAAAAACAAATAAATTCGGGTCAACAAATATTTTTTTCGGATTTAACCCATATTCGGTCTATATTTTATAATCATGATATATATCGTTGGAAAGGTATTTTTAATACCTTTTATTTAGTGTATTACAAATTATCAAGCACCCAGTAGTTCCCGAGATATAGGCCTATATATTTTCAACTTTACGGGCCCGTCCCTTCAAAAATAGGCGTGACCGCCAACAAATTTTTTTTGCTGGTATCTCCTCTAAAAGCCCTATTTGATTTTGTTTTTTTTTTTTTTTTTTTTTTTTGAGCAAAATCACTAAAATCGAATTGTACCCCTTTTTTATACTCTGTTTGTTAAATTACACTGAAGATTATTATGAACATCAGACAGACTCTGTAAGTTATGGTAAGAATTGGTAATTAAATCAATTAAAAATAGTGAAAATTATACAAAATCTCAAAATATTTAACATAAATTAAGTTGGTCGTAAAATTGTGTTTCAAATAATATATCAAATACTAATAAAATTTGCACTAAGACTGAATAGAAAACACAGAATAAGGATATTCTAGTCCTAAACCAGTGCAGTTTTTGTATTTCTTATTACGTTTAGGTGGAGGGTATTTAAGATTCGGCACAGCCGAATATAGCACTCTTACTTGTGTTTGTATAAGTTCTAAATTATACTTATATTTATAGACAAGCCCAGATGATGATACTCAAAGAGCATCGAAATATCGGCAAATAAAATAAAATTTATTTTCAATACTGGCCTCGAGCTTGAAATAAAAGCATTTTTATTTATTGCCAATAAACAATATTAAAAAATTATATAAACACACAATAGAGTGTGATATTGAAAATAGTGAAACACGTGTTAGATGTAGCGATAATCCATTGTATTTAGATACTCTTATGCAGAAGCTATCATCATATTTAAAGAGAGTAAGAAACATGAAAAATAAGAAATTTGCAATCGAAAGTAATGATGCAATATTTAGTATAATTCCCGCGGATGATTTTAAGGCTAAATACAATAAAATTGTAAAAAGAACAAGGATGACATAGTAATATTATTATATACAAAACCTCAAAAGATAGTAGACGAACACAAAAAACTAGAATTGATAAAGTTACAACTGCAAAAGAACTAAAAATATCTTTAAAAACAGTAGTGGAAAAGATGTTTGCTTAAATACTATTCGTAATACATTGCACAAATATAACTACCATGGTAGAGTTGCCAGAAAAAAGCCATTTATTAGCCCTAAGAATAAAAACACGAGAATAAAATTTGCTAAAGAGTATTTGCTTAAAACAGAAGATTTTTGGAATAAGGTAATTTGGTGTAAAGATATCTTAAAGTACATTTTTGCTGATAGTTTTTATTCGTTACAAGGTTCTGTTCACTGACGAGAGCAAATTCAATTTGCATGGTTCAGATGGCAAGATGTTTGTGTGGCGTAAACCAAATGCTGAATTTAATGCTCAAAATACAAAAGCTACTGTTAAGCATGGAGGAGGCTCTGTTATGGTTTGGGGCTGCATGTCGAGTGCTGGGATGGGCAATTTGCATTTTATTGATAGTAAAATGGACAAATTTGGCTACCTCAACATTTTGAAGGAACATGTAAAGCAATATAGAAACTCCTGCACAGAGCCCAGATCTCAACGTAATTGAACATCTTTGGGAATAATTAGCTAGAAGAGTATACCAACAAAAATTTAACACTTTGAGTCAGCTTAAGGCGGCGTTAATGGAAGCGTGGAATTCCATAGAACCTGAGGTATGCTCCAATTTGGTAAAAATCCATTCCAAAACGTTTACATGCCGTTCTTGAGAACAAGGGATATGCCACAAAGTATTAATTGTTCTCTTTTGTCATTTTTATTATTGATGTTTTACTTTGTTGAGCGCAAAAAATTGAGTTAAGGTGGATTCACCCATTTGTTCTTAACAAAATTTTTTTCCAGAGAACAATTTTTTTACTGAGAGTTTTTTGCAGCACGATTCACCCATTTCGAACGATTTTTCTGAAAAATCAAAGCTGCCATATGTAAACAAAATATATTAGTTTTACAAGTGCGGCCATTGATTTATTTTGCTTTGGGTTTTAAGTGTCAAAATACAAATATTAGATTATTTTAAAGTATTGTGTATTCAAAATCACAGATATAAATTCGAAATGAATGAAAAAAGAACCTTGATTTTGCTGATGGCCATGGAAATACATAAGGCATTGTTATTTGTATGAAAAAATGAAACCTATTGGCAACTCAATTCACTTTTGTCCGGAAAAAATATAAAATTAAACCAATTCAAGTTCGTAAAAAATATTTTCTCTCTCTCAAAAAGAGAGACGTCAAACTTCATATAAAAAAAATATTGTTCGAACAAATTTTTTGTTAAGAACGAATGGGTGAATCCACCTTTAATTTTGTTTTTCTATGTAAATTTACAGTTATCATCGAGAATATTGATATTTTTTTATATTTGGAAAGATTAGAGTGTAGAGTGCAAATAAAAACAAAAAATAAATAAAAATTATTACGATTTGTTTTAGTTCAGAGAACGTAAATATCATACAAAAACTTGTCCGATTATGCGTTGGAGCCACTATGTATGATATTTATATAGCAATATATAAATAACAATATATAATAAATAAGTAATAAGATGAAATAAAAATATATACAATAAATAATAAATAAATAATATAATAAATAAACAAATGCATAAATAAGTAAATAATATAATAAATAAACAAATACATAAATGAATATAATAAATAAAATTAAATAATACATATAATAAATAAAATTAAATAATACATATAATAAATAAATAATAATAATATACCTATAATAAATGAAGAAATAGTTAAATAAGCATTTAAATAAATATTTAAACGAACATTTAAATAAATATTTAAACGAACATTTAAACAACAAATTACACAAAAATTTAAATCAGGATTAAAACAATTACTTAATTAAAACTTAAACAAAGGGAATTTTTAAAAATAAATTCAAATAGATATGCAAATAAAGATTTAAATAGACCTTTAAATAAAGTTTAAAGGGAATGTTTAAATATGGATTCGAATAAACATTTAAATTTATATAGATCTAAATAAAGATTTAAAGAGATAGTTAAACAATCATTTCAATAAGTATTTAAATGAATGTTTGATTATAAATTTAAATAAACATTTCGATAAAAGTTTAAATAAATAGTCATGTAAAAATTTGGTGCTATGGTATCCAGTTATGGGGCACTGCCTCCAACTCCAATATTGAGAAAATTCAACGCCGTCAAAACAAAATTCTACGAATGATAACTACCGCTCCTTGGTATATTAAAAACAACAACATACACAACGATCTTGATGTTCCACTTGTCAAATGGGAAATAACTAAACACGTGGCCCTTTATTTGGGTAAGCTGGAAACTCATCCAAATCCCCTCGCTCGAGACATCTTACAACATCCCGGTCATAGGCGCTTGAGAAGGAGGGACACCACCGCTCTCAGATGAATAAATACAAGTTGCTCATTATATTCTATCGAATTTGAAAACTAGATTTTGTCTAGCATTGGCTGGGCTTATCTTAATTAACTTTAGTTTTAGGATTTGAATACCTATTGTTAGTTCATTTAAAATGAAGATACAATAAAAAAGTATATGCAAAAAAAAAAAAAAAAATGTAAAAATTTAAGAAAATTAAGATATTATTTATGACCTTTAAATGAACCACTAACTAATAAAATAAATAATTGATCAAATCAATAGGGAAATAAGTAAATCATATAATAAATAAAGAAATACATAAATAATTAATATAATTTATAAACAAATGAATAATAACTAAATAGTATAATAGATAAATAATATAATTAGTTAACAAATACATAAACTAAATAATATAATAAATAAACAAATAAGTAAATGAACAAGTAAGAGTGCTATATTCGGCTGTGCCGAATCTTAAATACCCTTCACCTAAGCGTAATAAGAAATACAGAAGCTACACTAGACTAGAATATCCTAATTCTGTGATTTCTATGCAGTCTTAGTGCAAATTTTATTAGTATTTGATATATTGTTTGCAAGACAATTTTACGACCAACATAATTTATGTAAAATATTTTCAAATGTTGTCTAATTTTTACCATTTTTAATTGATTTAATTACCAATTCTTACCATAATTTACAGAGTCTGTCTGATGTTCATAATAATCTTCAGTGTAATTTAACAAACAGAGTATAAAAAAGGGGTACAATTCGGTTTTAGTGATTTTGTTACAAAAAAAAAAAAACAAATAGGGATTTTAGAAGAGATACCAGCAAAAAAAAATTTTTTTGGCGGCCCCGCCTATTTTCGAGGGGGCGGGCCCTTAAATTTGAAAATATATAGGCCTATATCTCGGGAACTACTGGGTGTCTGATAATTTGTAATACATTAAATAAAAGGTATTAAAAATAGCTTTCCAACGATATATATCATGATTATAAAATATGGACCGAATATGGGTTAAATCCGAAAAGAATATTTTTTGACCCGAATTTATTTGTTTTTGGAAATGCTTCTATATGGCAGGTATGACAAATTATGGGCCGATCTTCTTAAATTTTGGAACAGTTATTTTCATGCATATGGGGATATTTCACGTAGAATTTCAACGTAATAACGGTATATTTAAGATATATATTAGTATTAACGTGGATTTCGGTAGTGGACCTTATGTAGGGGATATAGTCAAATATGGACCGATATTCTCAAAATCCAGCAGTTAGATTTAGGCATGTATTTAAATGATCCATGTTAAATTTTGGATTGGTACCCTTATTTATAAGCGATTTATGAGTATTAAAGTGATTTTCGGAAGAGGGCTTTATATGGGGCATACGGTTAAAAATAGACCGAAATTCACAAAATTTTTTGGGATGATTTTTGTATATATTAAAATGATCTGTGCAAAGTTTTGAGTCGGTAACGATATGTATACAATATATATAGGGAAAAATGTCTTTTTCAGATGTGGTCCTTGTATGGGAGCTATGACCAGTTCTGGGCCGACCACCATAAAAATTGGTGCAATAATTTATTTGCCTATAAAGAGTATTTATGTCAAATTTTAGCCGTTTAACATTATTTATATCTGTTTTATGCGTATTTAAGTGAATTTTGTAAGTGGACTTTATATGGGGTCTATGGTCAAATATGGACCGAACTAAAAAAAAATTTCGGTTTGTGATTTCTTTTTGTATAAAACTTATTTTTGCTGAATTTTGTCTTGATATTCCAATTTTATAGGCATTTATTTATCATTAAGCCATATTTCGGGAATATATATATTTGTATGGGGGCTATGAGAAATCATGGACCGATTTTTACTTTTTTCCGCACACTTTCTTCTTTTATAGTACAAACAACGTATACACAATTTCATGGTATTATCTGCAATATATTTCAAAATATTGCAATAAAATGGACGAAAAATATCAAATTTTTATGGAGGTGGTCTCACATATTGGTTCATAACTCTGGTTAACCTAAACCGATTTTGCTGATTTTAAATAGCAAACTTCTCGAAAGCACTTCTGACAGAATTATTGAAGGTTTGGATCCCGAACATATCTTGGGACTTCACAAAACTGATTTCAACAACCAGACAGACAGACAGACAGACAGACAGACAGACAGACAGACAGACGGACATGGCTTAATCGACTTCGCTATCTATAAGGATCCAGAATATATATACTTTATAGGGTCGGAAAATTTTTTTGTGGAAATTTCACACGGAATGACAAACTTATATATACCCTTCTCACGATGGTGAAGGGTATAATAAAGGGATATGATAACTAAAAACAAGTAACAGTGCTATATTCGGAATCTTAAATAGTCTCCACCTAACCGTACTAAGAAATACAAAAACTACACTGGTTATAGGACTAGCATATAGGACTGTGTTTTCTATTCAGTCTTAGTGCAAATTTTATTAGTATATATCAATTGTTTGAAAGACAATTTTACGACCAACATAATTTATGTTAAATGTTTTGAAATGTTGTCTAATTTTTACCATTTTAAGGCCCATTATTACAACTTAACAATAGTTAAAGGTATGATGTTATCGGACAGATAAGAAGTATTTGGTTATTATAAGTTTACTTTAATCTAAAACCGACCGATAAGCTAAAGGGAAGATCATCTTGCCTTTAAATTTTATAGTGAGGTATGTATTTGAAGTTGCCACATGTTCCGGAAAAAATGTCAACTTCATGAAAAATAATATAATTTTAATTTTGTTTTACCAATAAATACGTTAATAAACAAAAATGGAAAGCAGACGTTTGATTTATATTTTTTCACACACAAATGTTTTCACAAACACAAACAATTTACAAAAAAACAAAATTAAATAGGGCTTTTAGAGGAGATACCAGCAAAAAAATTTGTTGGCGGTCACGCCTATTTTCGAGGGGGCGGGCCCTTAAAGTTGAAAATATATAGGCCTATATCTCGGGAACTACTGTGTCTGATAATTTGTAATACATTAAATAAAAGGTATTAAAAATACCTTTCCAACGACATACATCATGATTATAAAATATGGACCGAATATGGGTTAAATCGGAAAAGAATATTTTTTGGCCCGAATTTATTTGTTTTTTGGAAATGGTTCTTATATGGCAGCTATGACAAATTATGGGTTGATCTTCTTAAATTTTGGAACAGTTATTTTCATGCATATGAGGATATTTCACGTAGAATTTCAACATAATAACGGTATATTTAAGATATGTATTAGTATTAACGTGGATTTCGGTAGTGGACCTTATGTAGGGGATATAGTCAAATATGGACCGATATTCTCAAAATCCAGCAGTTAGATTTAGGCATGTATTTAAATGATCCATGTTAAATTTTGGATTGGTACCCTTATTTATAAGCGATTTATGAGTATTAAAGTGATTTTCGGAAGAGGGCTTTATATGGGGCATACGGTTAAAAATAGACCGAAATTCACAAAATTTTTTGGGATGATTTTTGTATATATTAAAATGATCTGTGCAAAGTTTTGAGTCGGCACCGATATTTATACAATATATATAGGGAAAAATGTCTTTTTCAGATGTGGTCCTTGTATGGGAGCTATGACCAGTTCTGGGCCGACTACCATAAAATTTAGTACAACAATTTATTTGCCTATAAAAAGTATTTATGTCAAATTTTAGCCGTTTAACAATATTTACATCTGTTGTATACGTATTTAAGTGAATTTTGGAAGTGGACTTTATATGGGGTCTATGGTCAAACATGGACCGAACTAAAAAAAATTTCGTTTTGCGATTTGTTTTTGTATAAGACTTATTTTTGCTGAATTTTGTCTTGATATTCCAATTTTATAGGCATTTATTTACCATTAAGTCATATTTCGGGAATATATATATTTGTATGGGGGCTATAAGAAATCATGGACCGATTCTTACTATTTTCCGCACACTTTCTTCTTTTATCATACAAACAATGTATAGAAAATTTCATGGTATTATCTGCAATATATTTCAAAATATTGCAATAAAATGGACGAAAAATATTAAATTTTTATGGAGGTGGTCTCACATATTGGTTCATAACTCTGGTTGACCTAAACCGATTTTGCTAAATTTAAATAGCAAACTTCTCGAAAGCACTTCTGACAGAAATATTGAAGGTTTGGATCCCGAGTATATCTGGGGACTTCAAAAAACTGATTTCAACAGACAGACAGACGGACCTGGCTTAATCGACTTCGCTATCTATAAGGATCCAGAATATATATATACTTTATAGGGTCGGACAATTTTTTTGAGGAAATTAGACACGGAATGACAAACTTATATATACCCTTCTCACGATGGTGAAGGGTATAATAAATAATACCTATAATAAATAATCGAATACCGAAATGAATGAATAAATATAATAAATAAAAGTAAATAATAAAATAAATAATATATAAATAATAGAAATATAATAAATGAATAATAGAAAAATAATAAATGAATAATAGAAAAATAATATATAAATAATAAAATAAATCTATATACATACATATATAAAAGAGAGTGACGTTAGTTACTAGCTTTATAACTAAAGAACGCCTGGACCGATTGCAACGATTCGCACGAATTCAGGCTGGTCTCAGGCCAGAGAAGAAGAATACCCGGAAAAAAAATTCAGAAATTGACCACGCCTACTTTTTTTTAAATTAATGTTTTTATGTGTGCGTGTGTGTATTTACTTTATAGAATCGTAAATGATCATGTGATGATTTTCGGCAAAGTTGTTGTGCATGAGCCCAGGAAGGTTTGTAAGTTGGTACGACCACGCCCACTCTAACGCCTACTTTTTTTATTTAATTCAAAATGGGTTTTTTGTATATTTTTATACATTCCGTAAAGTCTGCATAGAGTGTAAGGAGTCGCTGCTTTTTGAGGGCAGCAAGAGCGAACGATAAATTGTATATTTTTATGCATTCCGTTAAGTATGCATAGAGTGTAAGGAGTCGCTGCTTTTTTTCAATTAGTCTCGTCTCATCGAACTGTTCGGACGTGTTACTTTTAGTGCGTCTGAATTTTCGGTGAAAAAAATCGTAATAGGTGAAAAAGTGTAAAAAGTTAAATTAAACAAAAAAGTGAAAAAAATAACTCGTAATAGGTAAAAATATAAAAAAAAACATTAAAAATCGCATAAAAATTGTATGAGTGTTTCTCTCAGATGTAATTCTGAGAAAGAGCTTAGCTCGTCTAGAAAAACTAAATGGGTCTCTGAGGAAGAATTCTTAAAAAAATCTCTGGAGAATTTTCTTCCTGTTCGTTCCTGTTCGCCCAATATAGTGATTTCAACAGATGAAAAAACATCATCTTCATCAAATAGTGCAGTCAAACCCAAAAAACAAGTAGGTATGGATAAGTACATAACCGTTCTCAAACGACAGAGAAGCCCGACATCTGCTCAAATGTCTTCCAACTCAAAAGTTCCTAAGACCGTCAATAGTGGTAAACCAAATGACCAAAACAGATTTTCTCTCCTCCAGACGGATGAGCCAGAACTTCCTAAGAAGACGTTTAAGCCCCCACCAATTTATCTGAGAGAGCACACTTTCAGTATATTGGTACAAGGAATTGTTTCGGTAATAGGTGCAAACATGTTTAGCGTAACCTCAATTAAACATGGAAATATCTGCGAGACAAAGATCCAAGTGAATAGGGAAGATGATTTTCGAAAATTGTCCAACCAGTTTGAGAGGGAGACTAGGGATTTCTATACCTACCAGCTCAAAAGCGCAAAAGGACTCCAAGTCGTTCTATAAGGTATAGTCTCATGTGTTGATCCTGCGGAGATAAAGACCGGTTTAATGGACAAAGGGTTCAAAATCAAGAGCGTAGTGAATATTAGAAACCGTGAAAAGATCCCTCAGCCCATGTTCAGGGTAGAATTGGAACCTGGAGATGTTGTCTTAAAGAAAAACGAGTCCCATCCCATCTACAATCTGATGTACCTTCTGCATCGTAGAATCACCGTGGAAGAACCTCATAAGCGTCAGGGACCCGTCCAGTGTCTCAACTGTCAAGAATTTGGTCACACCAAGGCGTATTGTAAATTGCCGTCAGTTTGTGTTGCGTGTGGGGAGCTACATGCAACTTCTCAATGTGATAAGTCGAAAACTGATTCAAAAATCAAAAAATGCAGTAACTGCGGAGATAATCATACCGCAAATTATAGAGGTTGTCCAATTTACACTCATTTGAAAGGCATAAGAACCAACAAGACGTCAGTATTACCTGATCATCGTCAACAGCCTATTTTTGCATCGAGTGACAATTTCCCTCAATTGTTACGGTCCACTAGTCATGTAAACGCGCCTAGTTCTAGACAAGTTTCTTATGCTAACGTGGTTAAATATAATATGCCAGGTTTGAAGCAGGAACCTAAATCACAATATTACGAGCCTAATATTAACACTCTAGAGACTCTACATTGCAGACACTTGTCCAAACTATGAACACTTTTACGACCACTATGACATCCATGATGCAGGAAATGCTGAAAATGCAATCCACTATCTTACAAGCCATTTTAAGGAAATGATTTGTTTAAAAATTTGTTTTTGGAATGCGAACGGCTTCCGCCAACATAAAAACGAACTTGAACACTTCCTGATGGATAAGCAGATTGATGTCATGATGATTGCTGACACTCACTTGACGGCGACAGGGTACTTCAAACTTAATGGTTACGTGTTGTATGATACTAAAGATCCCCGCGGAAGAGCATGTGGAAGTTCGGCCATTCTTATAAAGAACAGAATAAAACATTATTTAATGAACAACATATGTGAGGATTACCTACAAGCAACAAACATTTGTATTGAATTCTGTCAGTACAATTTTGATTTATCATCAATTTATTCGCCGCCTCGATTTTCAATAAAAGAACACCAACACTACAGCTTCTTCAATTCCCTTGGAGCTAGATTTTTAGTTGCTGGTGACTTTAACGCCAAACACACATTTTGGGGTTCACGTCTGGTGACCCCGAAGGGTCGTGAACTCTTCAACACCATTGCCAAAATTACTGGCCGACGGACCAACGGAAGATTCCCGATGTTATTGACTTCGTAGTAGTAAAAAATATCCCTGTAGAATCGATACAAGTGGAGCCTTCATTAGACTTGTCTTCAGATCACTCCCCTTCTATTATTTCAATGCGTTTCCTTCAAGGGAATGGCTCTCCAATTCGGGACATATCTAAAACCAGAGTAAGTTGGATAAAGTATAAAAAGTATTTAAGTTCCCACTGCACGGAAAATGTAGTGTTGAGAACTACCGAGGATATTGATGGGTCGATTGGCAAGTTTACTGAGGACATACGAAGAGCTGTACATCACGCCTCCACATATGACGTTGAGTGCAGACGTGGGACAAACAGAACTTATTTCGCTGAACTCGATCATCTCCTCACAGAAAAGAGAAGAGTTAGAAGAGAGTGGCAAATTCATAGGTCTCCTCATCTGAAAGCTAGGCTACGAGAATGCAGAGATATACTAAGAAATTTCTTAGAAATCCAAAGAACGGCCTCACTTATATCTTACTTGGAGGGTCTTGATAGTACCCCACAATCTGACTATTCGTTATGGAAGGCGGCACGAGGTTTAAAAAGACCAGTGAGATGAAAACCTCCTTTGCGAAATCCGACTGGTGACTGGGCTAGAAATGATTCCGAGAAAGGGACATTATTTGTTAACCATTTGAGAAATGTGTTTACTATAAACAACTCAAATAATAACGAATCTGATTTGCCACCACTTGTTATAAGACCTCCTGTACCTCTAAGACTTAGCTTTAATGATGTTCAAAACGCTATTGGTACCCTGAATCTTAAAAAAGCTCCAGGTATGGATAAAATCAGCAACAAAATGCTTGTGGAGTTACCTCGTGTAGCCAGAGAAATACTGTTCCGCGCTTTTCATTGACGTTTCCCAAGCGTTCGACAAAGTCTGGCATGAAGGTTTAATGCATAAAATAAAATTAGCTCTGCCTGCTAACACCCAGAAATTTATGAAAAGTTATTTATATGGTCGCAAATTTACAATCAAAGAAGGCGATTTTTTAAGCGCCGCTCAGCCAATTGAAGCAGGAGTACCCCAGGGTAGCATATTGGGTCCTACTTTATATTTCAATTATGCATCTGATATGCCGTCAGACCCCATAATACATTCTTCAACTTTTGCAGACGATACAGCCTTTATTAGCGTTCATTAGGACCATCAAATAGCATCACAGAATTTGCAGAAATATGTTTATAAACTAGAGAATTGGCTTGAGCTTTGGAAAATCAGGGTTAACGAACAGAAATGTATTCATATAACTTTCACATTGCGAAAAGATACCTGCTCGTTCACCAGAATAAATAATCAAATTCTAGGTCCACTTTTATTTTCCTTTTATGTAAATGATTTACCAAATCAACTCACTAAATGTAACATCCACTTATACGCCGATGATGTGCAGCTCACTTTAAGTAGCCCAGTTCAAAATATAGCGTTGGGGATTTCCTACCTAAATGACGACTTAAATAGAATTTACCTTTGGGCTAGTGCAAACGGTCTCTGTTTGAATCCTCATAAATCTAAATGCATTGTAATATGTAAAAAAAACTTAATTCCCTCCATATCTGAGGATATTGTTTTAAATGGCGAGAAAATTGAAATTGTTAATAAAGCAAAAAATCTTGGTATCATTTTCAATGGTAATTTGACCTGGACTGATCATGTAAATTTGCTGGTTGGTAAAAATTATGCAAAGTTACGTGCTCTCTGGTCCACACAATATTTCACACCCTTAAGAATAAGGGCCTTACTTGCTAAATCATACTTGATTCCTTCCCTGATCTATGGGTGTGAAATATTTAGAAGCTGTGACTCAGTTGGTATGAGAAAATTGAATGTCTTGTTCAATAACATAATAAGATATGTGTATGGATTAAGACGGTCTGATCATGTTTCCTCTGTTGCCAATAATCTTTATGGAGTATCCTTTGAAAGTTTGCTAAAAATTCGCACTCTTATTTTTTTACATAAAATAATCAACTTTCAAACACCTAAATATATATTCGATAAAATACGTTTTTTTCAATCGCCACGAAACCGAAATATTGTAATACCTCGACATAATTTACTTGTATCTGAATGGCAGTTTTATGTGCATGCCGCTCGTCTTTGGAACAATCTTCCACAAAGTCAACAACTAAACAGCAATGCTAATAGTTTCAAAAAATTTTTATTCAATTTTTTTTTTAAAAATAATTTATAATTTTTATTCAATTTTTTTTTAAATAATAATTTATAATTTTTATTAAATTTTTTTAAATAATAATTTATAATTTTTATTCAATTTTTCTAAATAATAATTTATAATTTTCGATCTGGATGAAAAAAGCGTGACAGAGTCCTTCATAGAGGGAATCCCGGATTCCAAATTTAATAAGACAGTGTTGTATCAAGCAGAAAATATAGGCGAGTTGAAAAAACAGATAAAAGTGTATGAGAAAACACGATCGTTCCCTAAGTCGTCATACAAAGGGAAAGATGCAGTGGCCAGTGAGAAGAAAGTCGACAACTCTAAAGTCGATATAGATGGAAAGGAAAGAAGGTGTTTCAAATGTGGAGGAAAATCCCATCTCGCAAGGGACTGTCCGGAGAAACAACCGAAATGTTTCAATTGTAGAGGTTTTGGTCATCGGTCTTTCGAATGTCCTGTTAAGAGAACTGACAACAAAACTAAAAGCGAAGGCGATCAAGCAAACATGGTACGTAAGGGCCCAGGGTTGCTATTCAAAGATATCACGATTAAAGGTAAAACCTTGTCTGCGTTAGTCGATACGGGTTGTGATCTGTGTCTGGTGCGTGTTGATATGTTGTACGTTATGGGCGAAGTTAATTTTATGCCGGAAAGAGTTACATTGTACGGCGTTGGTGATAGCGAAATTGTCACAATGGGTCGGTTTGATGAGGTAGTTCGAATTGACGATTTGGATTTCGAGGTTAGATTCTATGTCGTTAGTGAACGCGATATATTACACTCGATTATGTTGGGCAATAGTTTAATACGCAAGGCAGAAATAACAATTACAGATGGTTAGGTTATTTTCAAGAAAGCAGCAGAAAGAAATTTGCTACTCGAAGAATTTTCGGGCATATGTTTAAATTTGGACGAGTATAAGCCGAGTGTTGAAGTTAACATTGATCACTTGAATGGATCAGTTAAGAGTAAATTGATGCAAGCCATAACTGAATACAAACCTCAGAAGAATGTACAAAGCCCAGTGAAAATGAATATCGTTTTAAAAGACGACCTAACAGTGTATCAACGTCCCAGACGTTTACCATTCGCCGATCAGAAGGTGGTAGACCAACAGGTTTCAGATTGGTTGACGGACGGTATAGTGCGGGTTAGTACGTCGGAATACGCATCGCCAATTGTCCTAGTTTCTAAGAAAGACGGGTCAAAGCGATTGTGCTGTGACTATAGGAAGTTGAATAAAAAATAGTTCGTGATAATTTCCCCATGCCATTAATGGACGACGTCCTAGATAAACTACAAGGTGCGAATTTCTATACAACGTTGGATCTCCGAAATGGATTTTTCCATGTGCCTTTGGAAGAATCATCAAGAAAATATACTGCATTCGTGACCCATAATGGACAATTTGAGTTTTTGTTCGTTCCTTTTGGAATAAGCAATTCCCCAGCGGTGTTTACTAGATTTATATCGGCAGTTTTTAAGGATCTCATACGAAATGGCACGGCGATAGTGTATATGGACGACATCATCATTCCCTCCAAGGATATGATTGAGGGCCTGGAAAAGTTTTTGGTAGTGCTGGAGCGGGCGGCATCAAATGGATTACAGATAAAGTGGGAGAAGTGCCAAATTTTGCAGTCATCTGTCAAGTTCCTTGGCTATATTATAAAGAATGGTTCAATAAAACCTGCGGCGGAGAAGATAAGAGCAGTGAAAGACTTTCCGATACCTATTGATCGGAAGATGATGCAGCGATTCCTAGGGCTAACGTCATACTTTAGAAGGTTTATAGCAGATTACGCCACAATAGCAAAGCCGCTAACAGATTTACTAAGGAAGAGTATTACCTTTGAGATTACGGACGAAGTTCTACTAGCTTGTAAACAATTGAAGGAAGCACTTGTGTGTGCACCGGTTCTGAAGCTGTACGACCCAGACGCAATAACTGAAGTGCATGCAGACGCCAGTAAGTTCGGATATGGAGCAGTGCTTTTGCAGAAAAGCCTAGATGACTTACAATTGCATCCGGTCCAATACATGAGTCGTCGAACGAAGTCTTACGAGGAGAAATATCACTCATATGAGTTGGAAGTTCTCGCCATTGTGGAAGCACTTAAGAAGTGGAGAATCTATTTACTGAGTTTACCGTTCAAAATTGTAACAGATTGTAATGCAATCAAATTTCACCATGAGTAAAGACGAAGTGCCAGCAAGAATATCCAGGTGGGCAATGTTTTTGCAGGAATTCACGTATGAGATAGAGCATAGACCCGGAACTCGCATGAAACATGTAGACGCACTTAGTAGAATGGCCTGTTTGGTTTTGGAAAGTAGCCTGACGCATCGAATGAGAAGTGCCCAGGAAGACGACGAATGCACGAAAGCTATCCGAGCAGTGTTAGAATTTGGCGAATATGATGATTTCTTCATGCAAAACGGTATATTATATAAGGATCCCGTGAAGGAGCTTATTGTAGTACCGGCTCAGTTGGAAGATGAAATTATTCGTATGGCGCACAACCAGGGTCACTTTGGAGCTGTGAAAACGCGTGAACTAGTTGAAAAACAATACTACATACACAGACTAGCGGCGAAGGTATCGAAAGTGGTAAAAAGTTGCGTCGAGTGCATCATCACCGAAACAAAAACTGGCAAGAAAGAAGGTTATCTTAACCCGATAGATAAGGAAGTTCGACCGCTTATGACATATCATATCGATCATGTTGGTCCGATGGAAACAACAAAGAAGGCCTATAATCACTTATTGGTAGTTGTAGACGGATTTACAAAGTTCGTTTGGCTCTATCCAACGAAGTCGACGGATGCCAGGGCAGTGATAGACTGTTTGGAAAAACAATCTTCTATTTTCGGAAATCCGAGGCGAATAATTACTGATCGTGGAGCAGCGTTCATCTCCCAAGCTTTTAAGGACTATTGTACTGCGGAGAATATTCCACATCTACTGATAGCCACAGGTGTACCGCGTGGAAATGGCCAAGTAGAGCGAATCCACAAAATAGTCGTTCCTATGTTGGCGAAATTGTGTAGTGAAAACCCTATGAATTGGTATAGACATGTGCGTCGAGTCCAGATGCTGATAAATTCTACTGCCCCAAGAAGTACTCAAGTATCCCCTTTTAAACTACTAACCGGTGTAGAAATGAGATTGCCCGATTACCCAGATCTTCGCCAATTATTGTGCGAAGAGACTATTCGTGAGTTCGAAGACGATAGAGATGTCATGCGATCAGAAGCTAAAGAAAACATAGCAAAATTGCAAGAGGAAAACTGTAAGACATATAATCGCAAGCGAAAACCTGACTGCTGGATTAAAGCTGAAAGCTAAGTTTCTTGGTCCGTATAAAGTAGTGCGTAAGCTACCCCATGGAAGGTATGATATCGAGAAAGTCGGCCAACATGAAGGTCCCAACAAGAGCACAACAGTGGCGAAATTCATGAAAAAATGGCAATCCGAGCCGAATTGCCGTCAGGAGGGCCGTATGTAGGGTGCCAACCTTAGTCTACCTAACTAACTATTGTAAAACTAACGGACATTCAGACAGTAGGTATAGAGACAAAGAAGAATTGACGAAAAGGGAGTTGTGTTTTAGACGTCAGAGAGAACAGTCGAGTGTTAGTAAAGTGAGCCAGTGAGGTTGCTATTATTTTAAAATTAAACCTTTTGTATTATTTAATTATCCTAACTAAACTAAGAAATATAAACTAAAATATGTAAATGAATTACAAATAAATAATTATAATAAAAGTTTGTCAATAAACAAACTGTGTATTATTTAAAAAACACAAAAAGAAAACACCTACATATATATATATATATATATATATTTATTATAATACTTACTCTCTGAATTTGTTACTAAAGTAACTCGTCTGATCTTTTTAGCGGGGCTGTTTGACTCTGACATTGTTGATCGTCTATATACAGATCGCTCTATATACAGGAAAAAATAAATAAATAAAGGCAATATATATTAGTGACTCCCATGTAAAATAGGCAATAGTAATATTTTATTATTGTACAGAAAACCTACAGCTTTACATTTGATATCTTTCAATAAAAACTGTTCAACATCTGGTGAAGGTTCTACATCCACAAAAAAATGCCTAGAGATATCGAATCGCATGGTTCGTTAAAAAAACTTGTAATATTTGTCAGTCTTTGCCCCAATAATACTACACCATTATCCTTCGAAAAGCTCAGGATTTTAACTGGTGTAGCATTATTAACATAACAAATATTGTTTGGCTTCTCTTTGGCTAAAATGCTACCATGAAATCTATATTTATTTTTTACAGTGTCTAGTCTGTCCATTTCCTCAGGAGCTGTAAACTCTTCCTCGACAACTTTTCTGTATAACTGTTGGAGAATTTTTGACGGCTTTTTGACACTTTTTTTTAGGCCCTGTAGGTAATTCTCAAACGAATAACATGAGTTCTCCGTGGGAGAACCAATTTGTAAAATGGTTTCCTTGACATGAAGTAAAGAATGTACGTTGTAAGATATACTATTACAGCCAAATATAATTTCAAAGTTTTCAACAAAAGTATTTAGAAGAGTTTGTGCTGAATCCAAATTTGAGTTGCATTGTTTTGGACTGCATAACATTCTATATGCGCAATGTAAAAGCAAAAATTCGTAATAGAGGTCTTCGCTGACCTCATCTTTTAGGGCAATCAATCCTGTATACAGAAGAAATTGTCGCAGCTCTGTGGCTTTCCAAATCAATATTTCATCTAAGAAACGGGGCTTACGCGCAAAATCATGTGTAACATGACTAGACATTCCTATTAGTTTACCGGAAATAATATTTACTTTTTCTTTGGAAACCATTTGTTTTTGTATTAACCTCAATAGAAACTTTCGCATAACCCCCAAATCAATCAAATGCATGCAGTCCAAAGGAACCTGTGTTACCATTGATATATTGAGTTTCTCTAATGCTGTTTCACTTGTTGAATATGCATATGAATGGTGCTTTAGAAATTTTCTTAGTTTAAAATCTTCATCACTAATTAGTGTTCCAGATTTGACACTATAAGTAAGAACTCCATTAATTTTTTCCCCAACTTGAAGGCATTTTGAACATCCGTGACATGAGGTATGTGAAGGTGTTCCTGTAATAAACGCTCTGGCCGGAGCGTCACAAAGAACTGCTCTAATTTCTATTGTATATAAATCTCCATCGATTTCCAAACCATTCTCCATATAAAACGAAAACTCTTCTACTACTTTCTGGAGAAACTCATCACAACTGGATGGTTTGCTTTTGCCTACAAAAATTCCAACTGGAAAGACGGGTCGACTGCAAACATTGCTTACTCTAAGAAGAATTGGCCAAAGCTGTGTTCTTGAACTATTAAACAGAGGCAAGCCGTCAATATTATTGTCAAGCGTAATATTTTTGGGCAATTCAATCACGGAACACATTTTTTTAAGCTGAGCTTGTAAACCAATATGTATGTATGACCCACCACAAATGTTTTCCACAACAGGCTTCTTCTGACAATGAAATTTATAAAAAGGTCTAACATCTAAATTTTCGCTCCTTAGAATTTCTATTAAATCTTTTGCACAATTCCGCGACACCCTATGCTTTATACACCACTGTTTAAGTTTTTCACTAACACTCGGGGACCGCGCTTTTTTTCTATTCTCACTGCGCCCCTCATTTACTTCTATCTCAGCTTCTGTCGTTTCCAAATGATTAATATATCCAGCGGGAACGCTTGTTGCCGACAAATTATTTTCCACTGCACTAAATTTCTCTAAATAATACTCTTTTTCTTTTTTTTTAATCTTCTGAGATTTCTCTTACTCATTTTATTATTCTTGTTCTTACCTGTTTCACGGAACTTGCACGTATCAAGTGTATCAAACTGCACCTTTGGCTAAAAATTAATAAATTAACTTTTTTTTAACTTTTGACTCTTTTTTAACACTTTTTTATTATTCTTTTTAGGTTTTAAATGGTAAATTCAATTATTTTTCACAAATGATTTGGTATTTCTTATTTTTTTGAGACAACTTAACACAAAGACGACCTTTTTCGCAAATTTTCACAAAACGAATGACGAAATAAAATATCAAAGAGGAGCGTGCAACAGCTGTTTCAAAACAGTGTGGACAACTGTCGCTTTTATGCATTAATTAGAGATAGTGAAATTACTAGTGTAGGGTTGCTGCTTATATAACTATTTGCAAAGCGACAATTGCTATTTGCCGAACAAGCGGGTACTTTATAGAATCGTAAATGATCATGTGATGATCTTCGGCAAAGTTGTTGTGCATGAGCCCGGGAAGGTTTGTAAGTTGGTACAACCACGCCCTCTCTAACGTCTACTTTTTTATTTAATTCTAAATGGGTTTTTACAGATTTACTTCAAATTGTATATACATCTTACTGTAGGCGAGGTAGAAATACAAATTTTATGTGCCGCTGGAGCGATCTGCCTGAAATTTTCACATCACACCACTAAGTATTTATAAAATACTTCTTTTTTCCGACCACACCTACTTTAACGCTTTCTTTTTTAAATTGTGTAATTGATTCTACTCTGATTTTAACATATTCACTTTAAATTGAATATCTTACTCTAGGCGAGATCAAAAATTAAGATTCATACTCCACGCCTCCTTTCACGTCCCATCTCTAGCGATCTTTTTTGACCGCCTACTTTTTTTTAAATTGATGCCGTAGCAACGCCCGCAGTGTACAGCCGAATGCGACCACGCCTGCTTTAAAATTGTGTAATCGATTCTACAAGGGTTTTAAAAGACTTACTTCAAATTGTATCACCCATTACTTTTAATTATTAGCTTCTAAAATCCAAAAATCAAATGTCGTTCTTTTGTATATCACAATTTTTACGACAATTGTTTTTTCACCTAATTTGATTGAAAACTTTTTTTGTTCATTTTTTTTTACAAAAACAAATTCTGGTTCTGCTATTGCCAGTAGATGGCGTTGTGTGCATAAACGTTTGACACCTGATTTATTTTTGTAGTATTTAAAAATTTTCAACCTTTTTTAAAAGTGATTTCAAAAGGTAAGTTCCCTAAATGATTTTGTGACATTGTTTTTGTGACATTAACTGCTTTTGTGAGATTAATTTCTCAGTGTTATTCATAATGCCGCGACCCAGCAGATCTGATCTTTCGCACCGAACCCGTAATGCAATTACAAATCGGAATATTACCATTCGATTGAATACGGATGAACAAGAAATCGCACGAGATCAGCGCCGTGTTAGTATGGCCCGACTTCGCGTAACGCAAACACAAGAAGAAAGACAGGCGACAAATGAAACGGCTCGATTAGCAATGAGAAATAATGGATTAAATCAAGCATTTCAACAACGTGAAAATCTAAATCAACGCGTAAGAAGAAGAGCTTCAAGTGTTGATTTGAATCGAGTAGCGTTTCATTACGATTGCACTTTTGACTACAGCTCGCATCCTTCCGTTCAAATTGGCCCAATGGAGATTGTGTGCAACCATTTATTATTATTTATTTATTAATAGATTATATAATATTTTAATATACAAATTCAGTCTTTTTCTTCTTTTTATACAAATTCAGACTTAAATATTATTTTTAATCTATATATGGCCAAACATATTTGTTGTGAGCCAGATTGGCATAAAATGTGATTTTTATATTTTATTATATGTATATAAAATATGTGACTAGGAAAACTCATTTAATATTAGCTTACGGTACTTTAAACATAGTTCAATATATTTATATAAAGTAGAAAAATTATAACCATTCAGAATACTGATAACATCATTTACAGACAGATTTATTTTATTAAAACAGGCCCTACGTATTTCATTATAAATTGGACAGACTCCCAAAAAGAGAAATGTATTTTCTACTTCATTAGTATTACATATTGTACAACAAGTTTATGCAGCATTAATAAAATATCTGCCATTCAGTTCTAATAATCCACCTCTAGTTTTAATAAGAAGACAGGTGACACGTGTCGAGTAATTTAATAATAGTACAGGCATAAAGTTATGATTAAGTTGTGGGTACATATCATGATTTTGAGAATTCTTTGCTCTTAACAAGTTTTCTTCTTTTATAGCTCTTTTTTAAATCCAAAAAGACATCCACCACTTGCACGACCAGCTCTGTGTATTTTCTTTGCAGGAATCCATTTTAGAAAATAATTTTGAAAATAAGAATTAAGACGATATTGATTCTCACTAAGAACGTGGGTTTCGAATAAAAAAAAAAATAGATCAAATTGACTTACATAGGTTAAGAAATAGCCAAAATTTATTGAATTTGCCAAATTTGCAACATTGTATGATAGTAATTTAAATGTACTATATTGGTATTACGAGATAGAAGTATTAGGAAGATTCTCAATAGGTTGGTTCACGTTTATGACATTAATTTCAGTAGCATAAGCAGTATTTGCAAGCAATTTACGAAGATATATTGCATCACTATTCGAAGTAGTTTCAATTTTATCAGACTTGTAGGTATATTTTTTATTATCAATGTAAATACAAAATTCGCCAAGCCTTACTTTGACTGTCTTATTGCATTTGGTGATACTTTTGCTCAGCTTTCGTAAATTATAACGCACATTTTGTTCATCCACGGTATAATCTTTATTAATAAAGATATTTTTGTCTTTTAATTTTTTTTTCATTGCTGTTACATTATAAGCTTGAAAACTAGACGCCAGTGTAAAGCAAAATGATTTTCCACCAGCAATCATACGTGTAGACATAATATTCGCATTTACTTTGAGGACGTTGTTACATAGGTTTTCAACTTCTTGTTTAGCTGTATTATTGTTTTTACTATTAAGTCCAGAGACTACAATATTAGACGAACGAGAACGACGATCAATAGATTCCAACCTGGATGTTAGTTTATTCACATCCTTTTTTAGTTTAGCATTTTCTTGTTTCAGCTCATCTATTTCAGTTTTTAGTTCATTTAGATCAGACTTCCTAGTAACATCACTAAGGTTTTCATCTAATAGCTTACATAACTTATGCCACGAGAAAACATCACTCGAGTTGTTTTGATTTGAAGATTGCATGTTGAAAGAAGTTAGATATCTTTTACTTTCTGTTCTCTCAGTGTACTCTGGAGATGTTGTATGTAATAATCGTTTATTACTCAAAAAATCACAGCATACCTTCAGGCATACCAGAAAATATACAATAGAGGGATAGAACTTGTGCAACCATTGCGGTGCATTAAAGTTCACCGGAGAATCGCCTGGGTTGTGCTGTCTCAGTGGTAAGGTGAAATTACCACCATTGCCTTCACCATTGGTACGACCACACCTACTCTAACGCCCACTTTTTTTAATTGATTAATTGCTTCTGCATGGGTTTTTACAGATTTACTTCATACAGATTGTATCCACATCTTACTGAAGGCGAGGTAAAAATAAAAAAAATTAATGTTTGCATGGTTTTTCAGTCTGCGGGCGCAGGGGCGTGGCAAAATCCAATTTTCATATTGCATCACCAATGACATACGAGCATACATACATATATTTTGCTTTTTTTTATTTTATTTCATTTTTTTCAAAGCCGTTGTCATGTTTTTCAAAACGAGATATCAAACTCTTAAATCGGTTATGCAGTTCCGAGGATATTTGCAAAAAACTTATGTTATTAACGATCCAATATCAAAATTTTAAAACTTTCGAAATGTTGCATTCAAAAATCCGAGTTTTCGGTTTATTTACAAAATATTTACATCATTCGATAACAGAAGATTTTCCGCGCTTACTAAGGTGCAACATTATACCATAAGTTAAAAATAATATTATATCATCAATCGATGATAAAAAACTTTATGTACCCTTACATTTAAGATACTTACATTTTGTGCACATTTGTGAGTTTTTTCAAACGCTGATACAAAATAACGGTACATTCAAACAAATTGCTCGAAGCGCTTGATCGGACTCTAAGTGATTTTCAAATGAATATTCAAGCCGTTGTCGACAAGGTTTTCCCAAGTCTAACAATCTTCTACAAAAAATCGGATTGGCTGTGGGAACGTGCAATTTTGGCACCAACAAATTACGATGTCAACAAGCTCAATGAGCAAATTCAATTGAAACTGCCCGGCAAATTAATCAAATACAAATCGATCGATACAGTAATGGATGAAGAACAAGCCGTCAATTATCCCACTGAATTTTTAAATTCATTGGAACCACCCGGAATACCACCGCATGTGCTAACATTAAACGTTGGATTACCGGTAATTCTTATTCGCAATCTAAACGCACTAAAGTTATGCAACGGAACCATATTTTTTATCATCGATGTCACAAAAACAATGTCACAAAATCATTTAGGGAACTTACCTTTTGAAATCACTTTTAAAAAAGGTTGAAAATTTTTAAATACTACAAAAATAAATCAGGTGTCAAACGTTTATGCACACAACGCCATCTACTGGCAATAGCAGAACCAGAATTTGTTTTTGTAAAAAAAATGAACAAAAAAAGTTTTCAATCAAATTAGGTGGAAAAACAATTGTCGTAAAAATTGTGATATACAAAAGAACGACATTTGATTTTTGGATTTTAGAAGCTAATAATTAAAAGTAATGGCCCAGCAAAAACTACTGCTTCGCCCGAGGCGAGAGTGTAAGCGAGAGTTGTTGGTTGTTATTGTTATTCTTGCTTCGAAAAACGCTTCCAAAAGGCATGATTTTTGTTCACGATGTCCCACTTTGGAGCTCTCTTTTTTGATATAAAACTGCGCTTCTTTTAAAGCATCAAAAACGCAATAAAATCACGTCTCTTTATTGCGCTTCTTTAAAAGAATAAAAAATGCGCTGAAATCATGCTTCTTTTCTGTGCTTCTTTAAAAGCATAAAAAATGCGCATATATCATAACTGTTTGATACCGATCTAGAAGAGCGTCAAGGATGCTCTGCACGCATTTTGTTCTTTTATTTCCTATAAGTAGACGTGTAGAAGTTTTAAAAGATTTTTTTTTTAATCTTATGTATACATATATACATATTGCAATTTATTTATTTACGTTTAAAAAAAGACAGTTTAAATCATATTTCAATATAAGATGGCTTAAAATTACAAAATATACATAAATTTAGAACATAAATGAGATCAATTCTTATTTTAAATTGTACAAAAACAAAGTTTTAAAAATGTTTGTAATTCATGTATGTATCTATGAAGCTAATAAATAAAATAACTTCAAAAGTTAATAATATGCTATTTTTGGAAATAAAAAAAATGATGATGTTAGCAAAAGAATGCGTAAATATTATTGACTTAAGAATTCTTCAACTACTATAAGTCCGGTGTAGAGAATGAATTGGCGAAATTCGACGGCCTTCCATCTCGAAATTTCTGCAAAAAGAAATAAGAGATCTTAATACATATATATAGGTAAAAAAACACACAAATAAACGCGGTGCTTTAATTTTTATTTGTATTTTTTTAACAGATCATTTCATAATAAAAATCATTATTACAAAAATTAACAAAAAAAAATATGTATGTATAAGGCAAAACTAGTATAGATTCATAAATAAACAAACCTGATAATAAAATAGTACAGTCAACAATTAAAAAAAAAACACTATTAAATTTTCACACGCGCACAAACACTTTAAGTCAATACACTTCTGAAATTCAATCATAACTGAATGTCGCATTCTTTTTATTTCGTCATCTAATTGTATCATCTTGCTTATAAAAAATCATTAAACAACAACAAATCTTGTAAATTGCTATTATTCTCTCACTTAAATGCAATATGGGAGAGATTATATTATTTGTGCTTAAAACAAATCAAGAGATCTCTCCCTTCTTTTTGTGCATCCTCGGAAGCTCTTTAAAACAGCGGAACTTGAAAGCATGAAAATTGTTTACTGCTTCCAGAAACCTAATAATTTTTTGCTGGGGGGTGATACAATTTGAAGTAAGTCTTTTAAAACCCTTGTAGAATCGATTACACAATTTTAAAGCAGGCGTGGTCGCATTCGGCTGTACACTGCGGGCGTTGCTACGGCATCAATTTAAAAAAAAGTAGGCGGTCAAAAAAGATCGCTAGAGATGGGACGTGAAAGGAGGCGTGGAGTATGAATCTTAATTTTTGATCTCGCCTAGAGTAAGATATTCAATTTAAAGTGAATATGTTAAAATCAGAGTAGAATCAATTACACAATTTAAAAAAGAAAGCGTTAAAGTAGGCGTGGTCGCTCCAGCGGCACATAAAATTTGTATTTCTACCTCGCCTACAGTAAGATGTATATACAATTTGAAGTAAATCTGTAAAACCCCATTTAGAATTAAATAAAAAAGTAGGCGTTAGAGTGAGCGTGGTTGTACCAACTTACAAACCTTCCCGGGCTCATGCACAACAACTTTGCCGAAGATCATCACATGATCATTTACGATTCTATAAAGTAAATACACACACGCACACATAAAAATATTAATTTAAAAAAAAGTAGGCGTAGTCAATTTCTGAATTTTTTCCGGGTATTCTTCTTCTCTGGCCTGAGACCTGCCTGAATTCGTGCGAATCGTTGCAATCGGTCCTGGCGTTCTTTAGTTATAAAGCTAGTAACTAACGTCACTCTCTTTTATATATATAGATGTATCTATGTATAGGTTTGAGCAACATTATCTGTATCTGCTTTCTAATATTTCTAACATATAACGACGTTTATAATAGTGCATTAAAAAATTGTAAATTTCCTTAATTCAAAACTTCTTCACGACCAACAAACAACAAATAATACGTATATTACGTATACCGATAAAGTGGACGTACAATGGGGGTGGTCCATTAACCTTGAACATGCATATTTTCCAAACTTAATCGTTATTCGTACTAAGTGTAAGCGGAATATATAAAAAAATAACATAAAATATTTAAAATCACATTGAAAACACAATTTTAGTTTTTTCAGAATTTTTAAATTTTCGAAGCAACTTTTCCAATTTTTCTTTCCATACAAACCTTTCTCATACTATTACACACATTTCAAAAAAAAATTAGCGAAATCAGTCAAGCCGTTCTCGAGTTATGCGCTTAGCAACACACAAGATTTCATTTTTATTTATATAGAATTATTATCTCTACTTATAACTAGTTTTAAGACAAAAAGGTTTTGTAAATAAAATGTTCGAGGATTAAAAAGTAAATGCTCTAAACTATATCGAGACAGCTTCGACCTTAATAATCATATTATTTGCTTCACCGAGACCTGGCTTAATAATACTTTTTTAAATACGGAAATTTTTTGCAATCATTTTCAAGTCTTCCGTCGAGATAGAAATACAAATACGACTGGGGGTGGTGTATTAATAGCGATCTCTAATAACTTTTCAGCTGAGGAATTAAAATTTGATATAGCCTGTAACATTGAATTTATCGCTGTGGTCATGAAAATTAGTCACATAAAAGTTTTTATTACCTGTTCGTATATTCCTCCGCAATCAGATTTATTAATTTACCAGCAGCACATTGCTTTAATTAAAATGGTTTCTTTAAAGACTAATCGTGATGATCTGATTTTTGTTATTGGTGATTTTAATCTACCTCGAATTAGCTGGCAATTCTCCACTGAGAATTATAATTACATACCCATAAGATCTGATGAAAATGGTGCCGATGTATTTTATAATATTTCAAATCTATGCCTACACCAAATCAACGGAGTCTATAACATTTGTAGTAATTTGCTTGATCTGGTATTTGTAAACGTACCTAATGAATGCACAGTGAATCGTGTTGATCCAGTTACACTACCCGAAGATCGTTACCACCCCACTATTGAAATAAGCTTTAATATTCAAGGTTTAAATTTCGCTAAAAATGTTACCAAAAAGGAAAAAAAATTCTGCTTTCAACGTACAAATTACGCCGACTTTAACAATCTTTTATATAATACAAATTGGCTTCAATTATTATCTATACCAAATGGCTTGGCGAATTCTGTTGATAAAATGATTAAAATTTTTTATGAAACCATGTACCAATATATGGATGAATGTATTCCAAAAATTACACCGCGTTCTCAAACTGGTCCACCCTGGAACTCTAAACAATTATCTTCCTTAAAAAATCTTAAAAATAAATATTATAAAAAATACAAGAAATATGGCCATGCATTTGATTACGGAAAATACTCTGTTCTTCGTGCAGAACACAATTTGCTAAATGCTCAACTGTACAAAAACTACTTAGCCAAAATGAAACATAGTTTTAAACATAATCCGAGATCGTTCTTTACGTTTGTTAACTCAAGAAGGAAGAATTGTGGCACCCCCACATTTATGAAATATTTAAGTACAGAGTCAAGCAATGAGTCAGAGATTAGCAATTTATTCGCTGAATTTTTTGCCGCTACTTACTCTAACGCCGAATTCGATGATAATGAACCCTATCCATTTAATGTTCACTCTATTCAAACAATATCAATCCCATTACTTGACACTACACACATAATAAAATGTTTAAAAAACTTCAAATCCTAAATGTCGTGTGGTCCAGATGGCATACCTAGTTGTCTTTTGAGAAATTGTGCAATAGCTATTGCAACACCTTTAGTAATTATATTTAATACTTCATTAAAATATGGCTATTTCCCTAAAATCTGGAAAGAATCGTTTCTTATTCCTTTATTCAAATCTGGCAATAAGTCAAATATAATAAATTATATAGGCATAGCTAAATTGAACGCTATTCCAAAGCTATTTGAAAAATGTATTACTGACTCTCTCGTTCATCAAGTATCTCCCTTACTTACACCCTGTCAACACGGTTTTCGTAAAGGATCTTCAGCTATGACTAACATTCTACAATTAACTACTTTGGTTAATGAAGGATTTACTAGTGGTCAACAAACGGATGTCATTTATACTGACTTCAGTAAAGCCTTTGATAAAGTTAATCACAAACTTCTGCTTAAAAAATTGGATCAAATGGGTTTCGATAATACTTATTTAAGCTGGTTAAAGTCATATCTGTTAGGCAGAACACAGTCCGTTAAATTTAAATCTGCAAATTCTAGAAATATTTTGGTAAAATCCGGCGTTCCGCAGGGAAGTCACCTGGGCCCAATTTTATTTTTACTTTTCATCAACGATTTGCCTGAGGCAATAAATTATTCTAATATACTGATGTTCGCAGACGATGTTAAAATATTTTTAAGCTTCAAGCATTCACCTGATCACAGTTATCTCCAAAAAGACTTGGATAATTTTTATAATTGGTGTTACATTAATTTAATGGAACTTAATCTCAAAAAATGCAAGCACATGACTTTTTCGAGAAGGCGTGACGCTGTTGGTCACTATTATATCAGTGGTCATAAACTGGAGTCAGTAAGCGTTATTATGGATCTTGGTGTTTTGTTGGACGGAAAATTAAACTTTGTACAACATATTACGATGGCTGTTAATAAAGCTCGAGGTATCTGGGCTTTCATCAAACGATGGGCAAAAGAATTTAAGGACCCCTTTATCACTAAAAGATTATTCACGTCACTTGTAAGACCGATTTTAGAGTATGGCTCAATTGTATGGGACCCCTACTATAACGTTCACATTAATCTTATCGAATCTGTTCAGAAACAGTTTTTAATTTTTTGTTTAAGAGATGTTTATCGAGGATACTCTGCGCTTCCATCATATTCATCACGACTTGCTTTGATTCGATTACCAACATTAAAAAGCCGAAGAATTATGCTTAACGTTTCATTTCTTGTAAATCTTTTAAATGGTAATGTTTCATCAAATTTTCTATTAAGTAAAATATCATTGAATGTTCCTCAACGCACATTACGATTCAATAACCCACTATATGTTAAAACTTTTCGAACAAACTATGAGATGGCAGATCCGTTTAGGAAATTATGTTGTTGTTTTAATGAAATGTTTAACTTTATAGATTTTTCTTTAAATATTGATGTTATTAAACGCAATATTATATTAAGTTTGAATGTGTAATTTGAGTTATATTAAGAAAATTGTTGATTAATATTTAGTCTGTAAGGATTGTATCCATAGACTTAAATAAATAAATAAATAAAGAATATGGGTTTGAATTAAATTTTTTTTTTTTTGAAGATGTTTAGCCACAGGTAAAGACTAAAAGTGCCGTAAGAGGTGACGGAGGTTGAAAAGTAAGTAAGGCTTTGGGAGCGCTGTAGGTATCCGGCAGCAGCGTTCATGGAGGAATCAACAGGGATTCCATTAGGGAGGGCAGCCAGGACTGGAACAACATCATCCAGTCCCTGGAAAGGATCTGTATTTGAGAAGAGATGGGAGCAAGAGTTTGATCAGTAGTGTTTTAGTGTCAGTTGCGAAATGATTCACGGAGGGCCTCTGTAAATTTTCGATTTGATTTTTTTTTAGTTTCTCTTCCCAATAGGCTGGCATGAATTTTGTTTGTGTGCTGGTCAACGTGACAGATTGGTTGGCAAGAACCACCCCAAAACGGCGAGCCCTAGCCGGACTTACGCCAGCATGCCAGCACTGCCAACAATCTGGCCACACTTAGCGAGTTTTTAGTAATTATCATTTCAATTACCTTGTTCCTGTAGGCCTGTCGACAGTAGCCTCACAAAAATGGCGCCCAATATGGGGCCATAATAGTTTGGTACATGGTATTTCTGCGTTTCCCCGACAGCAGCACCACACAAAAGCACTTGTGGAAAATGTTATGTATACTGATTTACGGAATATTTGGAATACTTAAATCGGACAGGGGAACAGAATTCACTAACGAACTAATGAGAGAGATATGCAAACTGTTAAAGATAGAACAAAGATTTTCGACACCATACCACCATGAGACACTGGGAACTGTTGAGAGAAATCACAGGGTATTGAACGAATATTTCTTATCGTTCGTAGAAGACGAACATTGGAAACAATGGATTCCTTATTATACATTTGCATACAATAAAACTTCTCACGTGGATACTGAGCACTCACCTTTTGAACTAGTTTTTGGCAAATTACCAAACTTACCTGGAGATGAAGTCATGAATCATCCAAAGCTTTACAATTTTGAAAATTATGCCAATGAACTAAACACCAGATTAAAATATTCTTTAGAAAACGATGTATAACAATTTTTCAAACAGTTTTGAAACTGTTGGCAGTAGACTAATTGGCTTATATGACTCTACTCTGGTAGGGTCCTTCCCTGGCTTAGGACTCATGGTAATCATAAATACCTTCCAATCTGCAGGATAGTATTCTAGGCGTAAAATAGCATTGCAGATAAAGAGGATAATTCTTCTAGCTACACGAGGTAACTCCACAAGCATTTTGTTGCTGATTTTATCCATACCTGGAGCTTTTTTAAGATTCAGAGTACCAATAGCGATTTGCACATCATTAAAGCTAAGTCTCAGAGGTACAGGAGGTCTAATAACTAGTGGAGGCAAATCAGATGCATTATTTGAGTTGTTTATAGTAAACACATCTCTCAAATGGTTAACAAATAAAGTCCTCTTCTCGGAATCATTTCTAGCCCAGTCACCAGTCGGATTTCGCAAAAGAGGTTTTCCTCTCACTGGTCTTTTTAAACCTCGTGCCGCCTTCCATAACGAATAGTCAGATTGTGGGGTACTATCAAGACCCTCTAAGTAAGATATAAGTAAGGCCGTTCCTTGGATTTCTAAAAAATTTCTTAGTATATCTCTGCATTCTCGTAGCCTAGCTTTCAGTTGAGGAGACCTATGAATTTGCCACTCTCTTCTAACTCTTCTCTTTTCTGTCAGGAGATGATCGAGTTCAGCGAAATAAGTTCTGTTTGTCCCACGTCTGCACTCAACGTCATGGAGGCGTGATGTACAGCTCTTCGTATGTCTTCAGTAAACTTGCCAATCGACCCATCAATATCCTCGGTAGTTCTCAACACTACATTTTCCGTGCAGTGGGAACTTAAATACTTTTTATACTTTATCCAACTTACTCTGGTTTTAGATATGTCCCGAAATGGAGAGCCATTCCCTTGAAGAAAACGCATTGAAATAATAGAAGGGGAGTGATCTGAAGACAAGTCTAATGAAGGCTCCACTTGTATCGATTCTACAGGGATATTTTTCACTACTCCGAAGTCAATAACATCGGGAATCTTCCGTTGGTCCGTCGGCCAGTAAGTTGGATGCCCACTTGAGAGTACATCGAAGCCCATTTTGGCAATGGTGTTGAAGAGTTCACGACCCTTCGGGGTCACCAGACGTGAACCCCAAAATGTGTGTTTGGCGTTAAAGTCACCAGCAACTAAAAATCTAGCTCCAAGGGAATTGAAGAAGCTGTAGTATTGGTGTTCTTTTATTGAAAATCGAGGCGGCGAATAAATTGATAATAAAACAAAATTGTAATGACAGAATTCAATACAAATGTTTGTTGCTTGTGGGTAATCCTCACATATGTTGTTCATTAAATAATGTTTTATTCTGTTCTTTATAAGAAATGCCGAACCTCTACATGCTCTTCCGCGGGGATCTTTAGTATCATACAACACGTAGCCATTAATTTTGAAACACCCTGTCGCCGTCAAGTGAGTTTCAGCAATCATCATGACATCAATCTGCTTATCCATCAGGAAGTGTTCCAGTTCGTTTTTATGTTGGCGGAGGCCAAAAACAAATTTTTAAACAAATCATTTCTTTAACATGGCTTGCAAGATAGTGGATTTCATTTTCAGCATTTCCTGTATCATGGATGTCATAATGTTCGTAAAGGTGTTCATAGTTTGGACAAGTGTCTGCACTGTAGTCTCTAGAGTGTTAATATTAGGCTCGTAATATTGCGATTTAGGTTCCTGCGTAAGAAACTTGTCTAGAAGCAGGCGCGCTCACATAACTAGTGGACCGTAACAATTGAGGGAAATTATCACTCGATGCAAAATTAGGCTGTTGAGGATGATCAGGTAATACTGACGTCTTGTTGGTTCGTATGCCTTTCAAATGAGTGTAAATTGGACAACCTCTATAATTTGCGGTATGATTACCTCCGCACTTACTGCATTTTTTGATTTTTGAGTCAGTTTTCGACTTATCGCATTGAGCAGATGCATGTAGCTCCCCACACGCAACACAAACTGACGGCAATTTACAATACGCCTTGGTGTGACCAAATTCTTGACAGTTAATACACTGGACGGGTCCCTGAGGCTTAAATCAGATTGTACACCCTGAACATAAGCTGTGGAATCTTTTCACAGTTTTTAATATTCGTTATGCTCTTAATTTTGAAGCCATTTTCCATTAAACTAGTCTTTATCTCGGCAGGATCAACATACCCTTTAGAACGACTTGGAGTCCTTTTGCGCTTTTAAGCTGGTAGGTATAGAAATCCCTACTCTCCCTCTCCAACTGGTTGGACAATTTTCGAAAATCATCTTCCTTTTTCACTTGAATTTTGGTTTTGTCATGTGTGTGTAGACATAGGGGGAGATGTAAGAGGTTGGCAACTTCAAATAAAGTAGGGAAGAAAAATATAAAGAAAATGATAGACAAGAAATATGAAAAAGAAGTGATAGGGCAAAACAGAAAAAAATGGAAAATTTAAAAGATAACAAGGTAAATTGCTGAAGAAATTCCCGCCAGAAATAAGCAAAATGGGGGATGGACATTTTTGTGGAAAGACAAAAATGTCGACACTTTTTGTTCTGGGGTACTGGTGTAAGGAAGGAAGAGACGGCCAGCGAGAGCCGTGTGGAACAAGAAAAGTTTTGAAAAAGATGAATAACAAACCTTTTTTACTTCAACATAAGAGAAAAATTAACAACAAAACCTTTTATTAATAAACATAACAAAAAAAAAAAAACAACATCAACAATAAAACATTTTTTATTTTTTGTACATAATATAATAAACAACAGAAAGCCCCAATAAATATTAAAGAAAGAAACACCAAAAGACACGAAACAATTTTAAATTAAAAAGGAACCAGCATACAAAAGACGCCCCCATCAGCCTTCTAGTAATTTCATCGAGGGAACTCCCAGTTGCGTAATCACCATCCCGTTGTAACAGGTATTCGCCAGAACACCTGGAACACACACACAAACTTGAACCTACGAACGTAAAAATTGTATTTTAAAAAAAATACATATATTGATATTTTCTATTAGTTAGGCTTAAGTTCATTGAATTTAATTTTCATTAAATTATTTTTACTGAAGAAGGAATTGTTTAACAACTTGAAAAAATTTTATTTTTTGATAATTTTTGACTAGGATTCGAACCTGGGTTGTTGGTTGAATTTACATATGTTTCGAGAAACACCACTTTCTCTCATCAGAATTCTTTACGTTCTGACCCCTGCACCACTACGGTGCCTGCTAGTCAACAGACAACATCAATCCTTTAACCAGTGACTGGTGGTTCGAAGTTTTCTGTAATTATCATTTTTTATTAATTTCTATTTAAGTTTTTTTTTTTTTTAATTTTAATTTCTATTTAAGTTTTAAGAATTCTGATGAGAGAAAGTGGTGTTTCTCGAAACATATGTAAATTCAACCAACAACCCAGGTTCGAATCCTAGTCAAAAATTATCAAAAAATAAAATTTTTTCAAGTTGTTAAACAATTCCTTCTTCAGTAAAAATAATTTAATGAAAATTAAATTCAATGAACTTAAGCCTAACTAATAGAAAATATCAAAATTTGAATTATTAACAGTTTAACAAAATACTACTAATTATTAAAAATACATATACTTATTCGAAATTAGGGAAAATAGTTTTTTACCTTAAGAAAAATATTTCCATTATTTAAGTACCCAAAAGATTGAGGGGGTACTTCAACTTAGGTAGTGAGCTCATTCCCTAGGGATTAGTTAAAACAGGTCCAATTGTGCCTAAAATAGAAAAAGGAAAAAGAAAAAAACCATTTTTACCAGAACAGAAAATAGGTATATGTGTATAAAATAAAAACTGAAATTTATGTCGGACAAAAATACGTATACTAAGACTTCGGCGAAAGAAAACAAATCTCTACGGATACAAGCAGCCCAGGTGTGCAACGTCACTTACGTTACAAATCTAGTTGATTTTGGTCAGGATTTAGTTTGAATCAAAAGAAATAGAAAATTATTATGTTACTTTAATTGAAATTTTTGTTTTAAATTAGTTTCAATAACTTTATGAAGGATCTTTTGCTTATTTTATATTTATAAAAAAAAAAAATTTTTTTGAATATTTTGGTGCATAATTATAACATACTGAATTTCTAAATTGTTTTATAAAAATTTAATTTTTCTATTTTTTGAGTTTTTTTATTATCTAAATTTTTTAATTCTGTTAACTTCAAAGTCAATTAAATAAAAGCGCAACATGTATATTTATGATGGATTATGAAAGTAATTAGTTTTTAATATGAAGTGGTAGATTTAACAGGTGTGGTAAGTAGAGTGTGAGAGAGCGTATGAAGAGCAGTAATGGGACAGCCTAAAATAGGAACAGGATGTCATGGTGAGCCTCCAGGCTCGTGTGGGAGGGCTATCCTGGCATACCATCAGCCAGAGAAGGCGTAAATGTGGATTGACGGTGATTAGAAGCGACAGTACAGACATTTCGGGTCCCAGCAAATTTTTATTTATACAAGCTGGTATGGTTTTTATTTATGTGTGTTGAGAGGTCCAGAGCGTTGGCAAAAACCACCCCCACCGGCGAGCTTAAGCCCGGCAAACGCGAGCATACCAGCTCCGCCGACAATCTGGCCACCTTAGACAGCGGGAAGAAATTTCCCTGAGAGTTTTTGCACACACACACATAATAGTTTCGCTGATATTTCCATGTTTAATTGATGTTACGCTAAACATATTTTCACCTATTACCGACACAATTCCTTGTACCAATTTACTGGAAGTGGGCTCTCCCAGATAAATTGGTGGGGGCTTAAACGTCTTCTTAGGAAGTTCTGGCTTATCCGTCTGGAGGAGAGCAACCTATTTTGATCATTTGGATTATCCATACTCACGGTCTTGGGAGCTTTTGAATTTGATGACACTTGACCAGATGTCGGGCTCCTCTGTCGCTTAAGAACTGTGACGTATTTATCCATACCTACTTGTTTTCTAGGTTTGACTGCACTATTTGATGTAGAAGATGTTGATGTTTTTTCATTTGTTGAAATCACTATATTGGGCGAACAGGAACGACGCCGTTCTACGGCTCATGTAGTAAGAAAATTCTCCACACATTTTTTTAAGGATTCTTCCTCAGATACCCACATAGTTTTTCTAGTCGAGCTAAGCTCTTTCTCAGAATTACATCTGAGAGGAACACTCATATTCCCGTAGATTTTTTTTTACCTATTACGAGTTATTTTTTCACTTTTTTGTTTAATTTCAACCTATTACACTTTTTCACCTATTACGATTTTTTCACCGAAAATTCAGCCGCACTAAAAATAACACGTCCGAACAGTTCGATGAGACGAAACTGAATGATACGTAAGTATTAATATGTTTGCCATAGATAGAGCCAATACCGTTAGTAGGGTAGCCAGATTTGAAATACGGAAAAACAGTACATCGTATACAAAAAAACAGTACAATTCAAAAAAAAAACAGTACATTTTATTTTTTAACGAAAACATAACTCTTTATTCATGTAATAAAATTTTTGTAATATTAATTTAATTAGAAACCAAAAAATTTAAAAAATACGTAAAATTATGAGATCATAACATATATTATAAACGTTTTTGAAAAAGGTACATAGAAAATACAATTTCAATAACATATTGTATCTTTTATATCATCAAAGTCCTTTTAGATTACAATATTTTTGCTTTGCTTGTAATACAAAGTTTTAAATTTATTAGTTTTTGTAAATCAATCTGTATATGTATTAATTTACATTACAAAAGCGAACTTTAAATTTAATGTCAACTCAATTTTACTTCTTTTTCAATATTTTTTAGTAAGAATAATGCTGTTCCAATTTACATGGTGTAGAAATTTATTACTTAAAAATCAAGAAGTATTATTTATTGAAAAAAAACCAAGTAACATTTTATCTTAACCCCCTATAACATGACTACTCTAAAATTAAATGTGCCATCAGCTTTTCGAAAAATGTATTTAAATACGTTGTATAAACAACGATATATTTATGAAATCCAATTTGTTTTTTTAATATTCCTCAAATTAATCTACAAAGTTTAATGGTTAGAAATGCCTGTTGTCTCTAGAATAATGCATCGAACTGTTTATTTGCTTAATTTGAATCTCCAAGCGAGCGATTGAAATGAAGTTCCTTGTGTTAAATACCTTTTTTAAAACGAAACGAGAGAAACCCTTATTAGTATTTATAATTCAAACCAAAATAAAAATACTTATAGCAATGTGACAGCCAGCCGACATTCTGGTTGCACCGGTTCTCGTAATGACTCTTTTTTAGGAACGGCTTGATTAAAGTTAACAATTGTTCATATACTTGAGGTGTCATTCTCGTGTATATGAAAAACTGTTGATGATCTACCTCTTTAAACCTTCAAATTGTCAGAACGAAAAACCCATTCTTCTTCCTGTCCCGATTGATTGCTCTAACTGAGCAAGACCGCTTTGATTTGCCTTTTATTTCTGCAAATGTTTTCACTGCACTTAATGCCTCTTATTGAGGCCACACTGTAGTTATTGCTAACATCACGTGCGGTGGATTTGAACTAGAATTCTTACCTATATTAGCAAGTATATATGTTGCGTATGCTATTGCAACTGACACTCTCGTTGGTTTTTTGACACTTAACTTGCGCCATTGTATTTTTAAACTACCACATTCCATTGCCATTGTCAGTGAACCAAATTTAAAATTTATATTAAATAAAAAGAAGAAAAATTAAAAAAAGTGAAAACGAAATATAAATTGAATTGAAACCAAATTAAAAGAAAAGATCGAATAAAGTGATAAAGGACACAAAAACTATAACATCAAGTGTTTTCTTTTCAATTGTCATCAACACTATCAAAAGGTCGCCAGCGGACGGACAGCCTGCTAAATAATTCAGTGAGCCCCAAACATTGGTCCTTCACCGGTAAATAAAAACCAAAATTAACAACAAATTTGGCAACTTCGAGGTATGTACATTAAAAATCAACAAGTGTGTCCCAAAGAATTTGTTTTATTGCTCGTTGTCGCCATTTTTGGTTGCCCGTTATAATTTTTTTGGCTCTTTTTTTTATGGTCCTCTGCTGCGCCGGTGCCGGCAAAAGCGCCCTTTTTTGTATTTTTTATAACTGTGGACATCTTTTATTTGAAGCCATCTTGTTTTTAAAACACGATTTGGGGTAAAAACTAACCTAACTTTTTTTTAATAATTTTTGATTGTGGAAATAACTTTTTCCTTCGAAATATTTACAACTTGTATATTATTGTGAAAAATCTTTTGGGCTCGAAAAATTTACAATTTCGTTTAATCATCAAAATAAAAATTTAATTTGTTGCAAAAATGGCTCTTTTGGACAAATTTAATTAAGTAATAGAAGAAATTGTAAGATTTGAAGCAAGGCTCAAGGAAGAAGATTTTTCGGTCTATACAATTTAGGCTTTGGAATTTGAAAGGGCTGAGCTTAATGAATTGTGTACGAAATATAAGATTTGTTATGAAACTAGCGTAGGGGAGTTTGGAGAGAAAAAGAAAGAGCTTATATTCGCAAAGCATAGCCAAACCCACATGATTCATGTGAATTGTATTAACGTATTGGCTAGAGCGAAACGTAGGTTACTAAAAGAAGATACATCCTCATCTAAATCAGTGGTTCCCAAACAGGGTACTTCTATACCAATTCAAGCATGCGAGGTAAAAGTTTTTCGTGGTGATTATGCTTCATGGCCCACATTTAGAGATCTATTTAACACAAATTATATAAATAATGATCGTTTAGGCCCTGTTGAAAAATTGTGTTACCTTTCTTAAAAAACAGAAGGGGACGCAAGAGAAGGAAATATATTTCAATTTCTATACCGTGACTGCTGATAATTGTGAGGTTTCGTGGGAAAACTTAAAAGCAGCCTATGAGAATAAAAGGGAATTATTTAATAGTCAAATGAATTTGTTATACAATTTGGCTCCGTGTCAAGGGGAATCATCTGCTGAAATTAAAAGGCTCCAGGGGGGACATAAATAATTGCATATCGACTTTAAAATAATTGCATATCGACTTTAAAAAAGTTGATGTGGAGGCTTGGGAACCACTTTTTGTTTTCCATTGTTCAATTAGATTACCTGAGCAAACACTGAATTTATGGAAGCAATCGCTAAAAAATAAATCAGAAATTACAAAGTGGAAAGAAATTAATGATTTTTTGACCGATAGATTTCGGGCGCTAGAAAGCGTTTCCAATATTCGTGGCAGTGGTTCTCAAACTATCTTCAATAATACCCAAAGCCAAAATAAGCCTAAACAAGTTAAAACACATCACACAAATTATGCAAGCAACCACACGAAATAAGTCAATGTGGTAAATTTTGAACTATAAGAGTCGTATTTCCACTTTGAGAAAATTTAGATATTGTTTCAACTGTCTGAAAATAGGACATATGTTTGGCGATTGTCCTAGTAACAATGGTTGCTTTAAATGTAAAAAAAACATAACAATCTTTTACATAGAGATTTTGTCCAAAAATCAGTTAGGGGGAATAGCACAATTGTTGAGGCCCAATATAAGGAGCAGACGTCCACTCAGTCTGTACCAGTTGCTTCATTTTCTAATGTAGTTCAGAATCATCATCAATCGGCTTCGAAAAGGGTTTTATTGGCTACTGCCTCTACTACCATAATCTTGTCGTGATGCAAAGGCTTAAGTGCCATGATATGTGTTGGTCATGCTGGAGGGAACAGTTTAACTTGAGTTGGCTGTTCTTGGTAGGGTCACCCATTCCAGAAGAGCACACATGGAGCGCGATACTAAGAACTACCTTCCCCATTTTTCTGTTAGCGACTGTTTCCCTGTTTGGCGGCTGTCAGTAGTTCCATCAACTTTATTTCCCCTAAATAGAGAGATGGTTGATGGAATATAGGTCCGATTGACCCTGAACTTAGGCCACTCATTAGTCCGTCCGAAATCCACCAGTATCTGTTCCCTGGTGGTCTGCGTCTGTGTTTCCCCGGTGGGGCGGCAGTTTTTCAACACCTGGCAGGCAGGTATAAAATGCACCTATCTCTTTTTTGTCCGAAAGGACCATGGAAGCCAAGCAGAAATCATGCCCCTCGTACCCGATCCGGGGCTTAATAATCTCCGGGGACCCTACTCCCACAGCGATGGTATCGGGCTGTGGTGAGTCGAATGCTACTGCTACTCAGGCTAGTCAGGTGACTACACTGAGCCAGGCTAGTCTGCAAGCTACTGGTGTCGCAAGAAGCCAATCTGGCATACCCAGGTTGGTTTAATGTAAAAAAAACCCATTAAGACGCGTGGTTGTCATGTTAGTTGCGAGATGCCTCTGGATTTCTCTCCAAGCACCTCTAAAGCCGCTCAAGTCCGCGCCGCAAAAGCGGTAAAACCCCTTGATTCGGGTACTAATGTGAAGGATGCGACTAAGTCGCCCCGAACAATAGTGTCCCAGGTGCCCCTTGTGCAGACGGGGACACTGATTGAACCCTCCTGTCCTGACGCTGCATCACGCTCAGCCAACCCCGGCAAGCCTCAAAATCCTCGGCACAAAAATTCTGCTCGACGGGCTGCAACCACGAGGCGCTCCGCCTTGAGATTTATTCAATCTTTGGGTCATAAAAAACCTGAAGACCTCACTCCGGAGCAAATCGCTTCCCTTAGATGGGCCAAAACCCACATAGCTGATCTGCAAAACGCACCTCCTCCAGCTGAAGATACAGCAGTGCCTAAACGGCAGCGTTCAAAGGAGGAAGCAGCAGTCAAAAGCCAGCAACCTGGAGCTAAACGCTCCAAACAAAAGCCGAAGTCTCTGACCAAGTCCTTCAGTGAGATTGTTAAAGACAATCTCATGCGGGCTGTTATTGACAGAAGCAATAATGATGGATCCATATCTCAATCCAATTGGAATATGGCTAAACAAAAACTGGTGGGTGTGTTCTGGAAGGTTTTCAAAGAAAACCCAGGCACGTCAAACTTATGTCTTGTGCAGATGAACGCACAGCGTCGCTACTATAGACTGCCATTGCTAGGAGAGGTATGGCCGGAATCTAGGCTGGAGGTGATATCCATTAGTGAGATACCTCGAAGGCCTAGATCTATAGCTAAGATTCCAGCTGAGCCATCCAAACCGGAGGAGATCTTAGAGATCATTCAGTGCTGTAATCCTCAACTGCCTATCAGTGACTGGAAAGTAGTGAAGATTACAGAGGCTGAAGGATCTTCGAGAAAGGCAATCGTTGTCCTGAACAAGGACTCTTTGGAATCGCTTAGGCCCCTTTCAGATAAGGCAATTTTATTTGCGCAAGTATAATTTTCATTTTTATTTATTTTCTTTTGAACTTGCTTTTGTGTACACATTCAGTAACTTGGTTGCACAAGTTTCATTTTCTTATGCTCGAATTTTCTTAATTTTTTTCTTTCATCTCTGTATTAATTTTTTTGAAATGTTTTACGGCGCGCACTTCTTGCATATATTGAGTCCGTAAATTCTTCCATTTGCGTTTAATTTCTTCTAAGGTTATAGTGTTGTCTGTCTTTTGCATTTCATTTAAAATTTCATTAAATATTTCCGCCTTTTTATTGCTGTCTAAATATGAAAATGAAGGAACATTAAAAATGCATTAATTTTGATTAGTTGTTCCGTTTCGTTTTGCTTCCATTTTCTCATGATTTTTTTAATTTAATAAAAATTTATTCACAAATAAATATAAAATTTTTTAACACAAAATTTGACAACACCGCAGAGTATACTATGTGACAACACACCTTATTTAATAAGCCTAAGGACTATAGACCTATTAGTTTATCGTCTTTCTTGCTCAAGACTCTGGAAAGGGTCATTGACATTCACCTGAGAGTGACTCTTTCTACTGAGATAATTTCGCCGAAACAGCATGCCTATACAAAAGGTAAGTGTGTGGAAACTGCTCTACACTCATTGATAGGCTCCATTGAGAAGTCACTAGGACATAAATACTACTCTATGCTTTTTTCTAGGTATAGACGGGACATTCAATAACGTCAGACCATCATCTATTCTTTCTGAATTGGAGAGATTGGGTGCTGGATCTAGTATCTGCCAATTTATACGTAAACTACTTGGTAATAGGGTCATATGTGCCACGCTTGGTAACTCTACCGTAAACAGAGTGGTCAATCGCGGTACGCCTCAAGGAGCAGTCCTATCACCTCTATTGTGGAACTTGGCTATGAACTCCCTGCTGACTGAGATGGACAGTAGGAGAATAAACACAGTTGTATATGCGGGCGATGTTGCGGTTTTAATATCCGGCAAATATATTGATACAATATCTGAATGTATGGAGTCAGCACTCAGCTCGAACAGCTGGAGCATATCATGTGAACTAACTGTGAACCCTCTTAAAACGGAACTAGTACTTTTCACAAGGACGTATAATATTGATAACTTCATTACACCTAAACTGAACGGTATTAGACTAAAGATTGCGGAATGTGCCAAATACTTGGGCAACATTCTAGATAGAAAATTATCCTGGACGTTAAACACACAGAACAGGATTAATAAGGCCTATGTGGCTATATACTCATGCAAAAATGCAATTGGGACCAACTGGGGAATTAACTCTTAAGGTATCATATACTGGTGTAGGGTTTTATATGGTCGGGCTCGAACGACTATACTTTCTTACTTGTTATCAATATTTTTCTTGATTGACATTTATTGAGTTATATTATTTGGTGCACATAATGACAACAATGTTTTTAAGCCATAATGTCAGAGAACCACCGAAGAAGAATTTAGCTCAGGTTTAGTGGATTAAATTCTTTTGAAAGTGAGGCCTTCTACTTCTTTGACTGGAATATTATTTCAACCTCCCGCAGACATTTACATTGTTACGCGCTGCTTAGACTAACAAACAAATTCAGTTGTAATATTTCATTACTAAGTCCCTATTAAAATTCAAGTTAGGTGGCATAAATGATGTTACCCAGCTAGCAAAGAGCAAATGGTTCTTAACCCTGAATTTAAACGCGTAGACATAAAATATATACTTTATATGCCAAAAGAAGTATACTAAAAGTTTATTTAAAACGGCTCGATGTTATGCCACATAAGGTGCACTCTTCCCTACCCTGTTTTATTGTCGAATACGCCAATGACATTCTCAACACCTTTAAATTTTCACGAATGTCCCTAAAGAAGCCTAGATTACCATAATTCTATTCATATTTCAAACACATTGTCATTCCCATTATTTTCAAATTTAGCAATTCATTGTTTTTATTTAATTAATTAAAAAAAAATAATGGTACATTAATTTGTATTAATACTACAATTCATTTGCATAAAATAAATTAAATTTACTTATTTACAAATGCATCATTTTAACCGAATGTTTTCTTAAGCAAAGGAAAAAAGAATATTAATAAGAAAGAAATTAAACACTCGCAAAACAATAAACTTATAATGTAAACTGGCGTGGAATTAAATAAACCAAAAAAAGCTAAGTTATAATTTATTGCTAAAATTAAGAGTAATTAATGTGTTCTCACTTACATGGCTCAGCTCTTTTTTCTCTTACGTTTTAATTCAGGTTTGTTCCAATGATGGGCCCAGCAAGGAATGAAGATGAGCTAAATAATTTTGATTTAAAACAAAATTCTAAAAGAAATTAAATATGTTTCATAATGGTGAAACAAAAACTACTCTCAATTTTAGATACTTCTAAAAATAGACTTAAATTAATAAAGATGCCAAAGAGCAAAAAAAAAATAAGTAATTAGGGTTAGCTATACAAGAAAAATATTGAAATGGGTAATATTTATAAGTAAGTTTAGGAATAAAAAAAACAAGTGTAATTCATTAGGTATGTATAGGTATTATGTAAGTAAATATTAAATGTATGTTTTTATAATTATTAATTATCAACTAAGTGGTAGATTGCATATTATTAATTAATTTAACGACTTGTAAATTTCAAATGTAAAAAAATGGCTTTAGGGTAAATACATATAATAATTAATAATTTTAATTTAAGTTAGAATTTTTGTGTTTGAATTATTTTGCAATAGAGAATAATTGTAGTTTAGATATTAAATTTTTAGTTAATATTTAGTTGGTTTTAAAGTATGTATATGATAATTTTTTTTTTTAAGCCTAGGTTGGCAAAAAAAATAATAAAGGAACTTCCAATTGTATTCTGGTACTTATGTATTGATGAATCAAACTATTGTCGTGATATTAAAATAGGGGCTTTGAAAAAACGACACTATTTCTCAGGGTATAAATACCTCAATTTCTGAATAAAAGTTAATTTCCAACATACACATTTGGGTCCCCTTTTTGCCTGTGTAGATCCTTCTACACCCACTAGGTGTAAGGATAAATGGAACTTATTTCCCTAGATTCTGGATATTTACATATATGTATGGAAGATATATCGCTTGGTGAAATTTTCTTATTGCCAAAGTAGGTGATAAAACACGTGATTGCAACTAGGTGGAATGTTCCAGTAATTCCCATTAACCAACTGGTACATAGAAATCTGGAGGCCTCGAGGTTTTTGATTCGTATTAGTTTCTAAATAAAATAAAAAGTTTTATTGAGAAAAATTTGTCAATATTTAATTTCCACTTTGTTGGATTTTTACCTTTTTGGTATTAGGTATTTTAATTTTAAATATTTCCACATGTACATAAATCTTTAATATCACTTTTAGCACAAAAAAAAACTTCCGATTATTGTCTCTGCTTCTTGAAACACAAACTTGAAATGAATTTTAAAACCAAGTATAGAATAGCATTAAGCCTTACTATATGTTTTTTTTTGTTTTCTGTATTTGGCGCAATAAGGTATATAAGAAAATAAACGGGATCAATGTGTATTTTTTTTTTTCTCTCAAAAAGTACTTGTTCAATTTGATCATCTCTTTCCAATGTATCTAATTATGGTAAATTAATATGCAATTAAAATGCGTGTATAAGAGATACAGTATTAAACAAAGAAGAAAAACTTAATATCTCATGCTACCTTTCATTCCAATGTTAGGGTTTCACTTCAAGAAAAATCATAACAAACCTGCTTCGTCCATTGATTTCATATCAAATGACGAACAGGAAAAAAAATTTTTACATTCAATGGTTCGAATTCCCGAGTATTAACATCAGTTTAAGTATCACGGAGCGTGTGGCTCGACCCACGATAAGCCGGGTAAAATTCAGGATTTAAGGTCAGAGGTATGAAATCTTCCAATGTAAGCTCCTTTTAAGTCTTCGATGTCATAAAGACTATTACCAATCTTTTCTCTTATCCTGCATTTAATGAACTTGGGATAAAACTTTTTACACAATGCTTTGGACAGGTTACTCAAAACATGATTTTTTCTATAAACAGTTTGCCCCTTTTTAAACTGAATAGGCCTAGTTCTGAGGTTGTACGATTTAACTGCTCGCTCGTGTGCTAATCGTAAATTTTGTCTAACGTTGCTTCTAACCTTTTGTAATTTATCCACATTTTCTAAAATTTTGCAATCCTCACCAGACAGACATCCAAGTTTATCTAAAATTTTGTATGTAGAACCATGTTGTACCATATTCTGTCCGAAAGCCGCGTAATATGGGGAACATTTTATGGACGAGTGGTAATCACTGCGCAGAGTAGACAAAATTTGTGGTAAGAATCTGTCCCAACAACTGTGATCCTTGTGATCCTCTAAAAAATATCTAATTTTTGTTATTATTTCCCTATTTGCCCTTTCCGATGCATTAGATTGCGGTGCATAGAATCCTGTTTTTATATGTTCTATATCATATAGATTAAAAAACTCAGTAATTTCTTTGGAAATAAATTGTTTTCCGTTATCGCTGTGAACAAATCTTGGCACGCCAAAGGTGGGAAAAATTTCGTTCTGAAAATAAGCGATTACGTTGGCAGATGTAGCTGCTTTAAGTGGTGTCAAAAAAATAAATTTCGTTAAATGGTCTAAACACACAAATATTATTGAGTTTTTTGCCTTTGTTAGGGGATACGGACCTAAAAAATCACAATAAAATCTCTCAAATGGACGATTTGTAATAAATTGGTTACCCATTGGAGGTTTACTGATTTGGTTTGAAGATTTTAAAATTTTGCATTTTTCACAATTAGTAACATATGACTTAACATCATTAACCATAGTTGGCCAAAAATACTTTTGCCTTATTCTTGCAAGGGTTTTTGCAATCCCACCATGAGAAGATGTTATTGAATCATGGGAAGCTTTTATTACTTTAATTACTAATGAGTTTGGGATCCAGAGACGCCATACATTCTCCTCTTCTTCACTATTTTGCACGGTCTGGACGCGTTTAAAAATTAAATTATTTTCAGATAAGACAACGTCTGACAGTACATTTCTTTTGCTTGAGATAATATCTACTAGCTTTACATATTCATCACTACTAAAGTCAGGTGCATCTAAGTCGATTTCAACAGGTGGGTCAAATGAAAATATTTCATCCAAATTCATACGAGAAAGACAATCAGGGACGACATTTAAAGAACCTTTACGGTGTTCAATCCTAAAATCGTAACGTTGCAATTTAAGGCTCCACCTAGCCAACCTCCCACTTAAGTCTTTTTGCGACATCAACCATTTTAACGAGGAATGATCTGTTAAGATTCGAAATGGAAGACCCTCAATATAGGGTCTGAAACGATTAACGCATACTACTGCCGCCATGCATTCGAGCTCAGTTACTGTATAATTTTGTTGAGATCTATTTAATTTCTGAGAAACAAATGCTATGGGGTGTTCCTTATCAAACTCGTCATATTGAAATAAAACACCTCCTACACCGGTTTTTGAAGCGTCACACTGTATTATGAACTCGCGGTTAAAATTAGGTTGAACTAACACAGGGGCAGATGATAACGCGTTTTTCAATTTTTCAAAAGACTCTTTTGCTTCATCTGTCAATGAAAAGGGTTTCGAACTTTTTCTTAGACAATCCGTCAGTGGTCCTGCTAGATCAGCAAAGTTGCTGATAAAAGAACGATACCAGTTGGCCATACCAATGAATCTTCTAACTTGTTTTGGTGTTTTCGGTAGAGTAAAATTTCTTATTGAAGCTACCTTTTCTGGGTCTACTTTTAAGCACCCATTTCCGACTATGTATCCAAGGTACCGAATTTCTTTTTGGCAAAACTTGCTCTTACTTATATTTATTGTCAGTTTTGCAGTCCTGAGGCAATAAGCAACTTCTCGTAAAACTTTTATATGTGATTCGAAATCAGGGCTACAGACGAGTAGATCGTCCAAATAAATAAAAACATTTTCGCGTAATCTAGAGGGCACCACCCTGTCCATGAGTCGGCACATAGTTTGTGGACCATTGCAAAGGCCAAATGGCATGTACTTGTACTGGTACAGGGGCTTCCCCGGAACAACAAAAGCAGTTTTCTCTTTTGCGGATTTTGTTAGTCTAATCTGTAAAAAGGCGTCCTTAAGGTCAATGCCAGTAATGAAAAAAGTGTCCTTTAACCGGCTAAGTAAACCGTTTATATGCGGGAGCGGATACGAGTCCTTTTTTGTGATTGCATTTAGTTTACGTGAGTCGATGCATAAACGAACTTTTCCCGGTTTTCGAACCAATACGACTGGCGAACACCATGGGGAGTTAGATTCCTCTATCACACCCATACTTAAAAGTCTTTCAATTTCCCGGTACGCCTCTTCCTGGCGGGGTGGTGATAAGGGATAATGTTTAGACTTAACAGGAGCCTCGTCTCCCGTATCAATATCGTGCTCAAGAAGGTCTGTGCAGCCTAACCCAAGCTTTTCAAAGGAGGGAAACTCTAAAATGGTTCTTTCCAAAATAATTTGTTGTTCGGGGTTTAATTCATGAAATTTTGAAGGGTTGTCACTGTTTTCTAAAAAGTTTGCTTCGACTGAAGATATTGAAGGGATAATTTCAGGAGCAAGGCCAAATTCTCGCCAAAAGTCTATCCCAAAGTAGGCCTTTTGACTCAATGAAGGAGCTAAATAAAAAACTATATTCCTTGTTACATTTTTAAAAGTGATTGGTAATATGCAGTAGCCAATTACTTTTTGTTTTGAGCCGTTAGCTGTAGACAATTCGGATTGAATTTGTTTATAAGAAACGTTATTCTCTTTTAAAAAATCTAAACAGTTTTCTCCCAATACAGATACGTTAGCGCCTGAGTCTAACAATCCGATTAAGGATACATTAAATACCTTCACTTTGGCAAATGGTCTATCGTCTGAGCCATGTAGTATTGTGGATGCTAATAATCTCCGAAAATACCTTCGTTTTTTGAAGCGGTCTCTACATTTTGCTATTCTCTTACAGGGGTTGTTATGCAATAGCATTGATTTATCATATATTTTATATTTAAAATACCTTTTTACAGTATTTCCACAAAAATCAGTTTGAGACGCTTTATTCTCAGTTACGGCAATATTAGATAAAATAATGTTAGATTTGTGATTTACTAGTGTACTATTCTTGAACTGTGTTTCTAGTTTGAACTCGGGGGTTGACGGGATGGACGAATGTCCCCGGTAGCCACTTCGCCCGTTTGTTGGTTTCCCTGAAAGATATGTCTGTTAGGACACGAAGGCGTCAATACTCCCTTTTGCCCACACTTAAAACAAAAGGGTTGTGAAATACCTTTATCGCAATAAATATAGGAATGTCCATTTAATAGACAGTTCCAGCATTTAATTTTCGTGTAATCTATCTTTGCATGGTTTTTTGAAAATTTAAGAGCCTCAATCTGGGGGTCAGTTATTTCCGGATTATGAGACTCGACCACTGCTGATTCAATTTCACTAATATTTCGGTTTTGACCACTAATCGGTATAGCCGATCTATTTTCTCGAAGTACACTTTCGGCCTTACGTGCTAGATCTCTAAAATCATTCAATGTTTTAGAATCAGAACTAAACAGTAAAAATCTTAAATTGGGCTGAATATTTTTTTTAATGATATCTACCAATGTATTGTCCGGCAATGGATTTTGTAATCTTAAATTCATAGATACAATTGCACTATGGAATTCGTCATAGGATTCCTTGTACTGCTGCTTTCGCAGCGAAATTTTTAAGAGAATATCGTGCTCTGATTCAAGATAACCAAATTCTTTGGTTAGAGCATGTCTTAAGATTGGATAGGTTACTTGGCGGTTCTGCCTCATGAACAGCCAGTACCACTGTTCTGCTCTGCCTTCAAGAAGCACGTGGAAATTTGATAATAGGTGTTCATCTGAACATTTTGTTCGAGATGTTAGTGTCTCGACTTTAAATAAAAAATCAGAAACAGAACCAGAGCCGTCATATACAATTTTCCATTTTTCGAGCTTTAGATTTGATTCGCTATGTGAATATGACCTATTTGCGTGAGAAGGAATATTATATTCCGAATCATTATTGAAATAAGTTGTGTTTGCCTGAATAACTGGTCTTCTATATGGAGCCGAATCACTGGCGTTTCCTATTTGTGATATGCTCTCCCTTACTGAGGAGAGTTCCCTTCTAAATTCTTCCCTAGTGTTTCTCATGGTCTCCTCCATTAATGTTATCAGGGTATCAAAAGGAGTGCTAGCATTTGAACTACTATCGTTTCCTAATGCAACAGGTGGATTTTCTTTAATCTGAATATTGGACAAACTACTTGTACTTTGTTGACCTTGAGGGACAAAATTTGATGGTAATAAAGTCGGGTTATTATCCATGATATTAGCTTCAGGATTTATGGGTAGATCAGTAAAATTTTGGGGCTGAGGTACTTGTTTTGTTGACTTCGGAGTATTTTTTTCAACCGGGGAATGCGTCACACGATTATTGGAAATGGTAGGTGGTTCTGGTAATTCTAAGGATATATTGTTTCCTGAAGTATCTAAGCCTCTATTACGTTCTCGTGAAGTAGATGTACTACTTTGAGCTCCCCTATTTCTGGTATTCATAACGACAAGTTACAGTAAATCGGCTAATTTCGTAATTTAATTACAGATAATATATATATATGTATATTATAAAAAAAAATTAATAGTGTAAGGTAATGATTATTGAGTATTATTTTAATTTTTGTTATTATATTTTTTCTTATTATTATTTTTTTTCTGCTGATAATGGGAATGACAAATTATTACGAAATATATTTATAGAATAATTTTCTAGACTTCTACTTCGAATTTACTAAGCTTTTCTTAAATACATACATGCCTATCTGCCTCATTTTAAAGTATTTACAACTATATGAAACGGACTTAAAAAGCATTGGGTTTTATATAATCAATACCTTTTTGCAACGAATTTCAAATTGTGCTTTAAAAATTTGGCTAAACAGATATCTGTCAGCATAAGTGATTATAGTACGGACTTAAAATACACAATTTATGCTGTATCGCAACTAGATTTAGAAATTATAGAAGAAATTCTCGAAAATGCTAGGACTTATACAATAAAAAGTGTACCAAAAACCAATCTGACTATTTAAAAATATAAAAAAAATATATATTTATAGTATATAAATATATATATACCAAAACATTAAGAAAACAAATATACTATATATCTTATCAAAAATATATAAACCTAATAAAATTCAAAGCGTCTATTGAGGCCTTTAGTGAGGCCTTTACGTTGGGCGCCATTTATGTTACGCGCTGCTTAGACTAACAAACAAATTCAGTTGTAATATTTCATTACTAAGTCCCTATTAAAATTCAAGTTAGGTGGCATAAATGATGTTACCCAGCTAGCAAAGAGCAAATGGTTCTTAACCCTGAATTTAAACGCGTAGACATAAAATATATACTTTATATGCCAAAAGAAGTATACTAAAAGTTTATTTAAAACGGCTCGATGTTATGCCACATAAGGTGCACTCTTCCCTACCCTGTTTTATTGTCGAATACGCCAATGACATTCTCAACACCTTTAAATTTTCACGAATGTCCCTAAAGAAGCCTAGATTACCATAATTCTATTCATATTTCAAACACATTGTCATTCCCATTATTTTCAAATTTAGCAATTCATTGTTTTTATTTAATTAATTCAAAAAAAATAATGGTACATTAATTTGTATTAATACTACAATTCATTTGCATAAAATAAATTAAATTTACTTATTTACAAATGCATCATTTTAACCGAATGTTTTCTTAAGCAAAGGAAAAAAGAATATTAATAAGAAAGAAATTAAACACTCGCAAAACAATAAACTTATAATGTAAACTGGCGTGGAATTAAATAAACCAAAAAAAGCTAAGTTATAATTTATTGCTAAAATTAAGAGTAATTAATGTGTTCTCACTTACATGGCTCAGCTCTTTTTTCTCTTACGTTTTAATTCAGGTTTGTTCCAATGATGGGCCCAGCAAGGAATGAAGATGAGCTAAATAATTTTGATTTAAAACAAAATTCTAAAAGAAATTAAATATGTTTCATAATGGTGAAACAAAAACTACTCTCAATTTTAGATACTTCTAAAAATAGACTTAAATTAATAAAGATGCCAAAGAGCAAAAAAAAAATAAGTAATTAGGGTTAGCTATACAAGAAAAATATTGAAATGGGTAATATTTATAAGTAAGTTTAGGAATAAAAAAAACAAGTGTAATTCATTAGGTATGTATAGGTATTATGTAAGTAAATATTAAATGTATGTTTTTATAATTATTAATTATCAACTAAGTGGTAGATTGCATATTATTAATTAATTTAACGACTTGTAAATTTCAAATGTAAAAAAATGGCTTTAGGGTAAATACATATAATAATTAATAATTTTAATTTAAGTTAGAATTTTTGTGTTTGAATTATTTTGCAATAGAGAATAATTGTAGTTTAGATATTAAATTTTTAGTTAATATTTAGTTGGTTTTAAAGTATGTATATGATAATTTTTTTTTTTAAGCCTAGGTTGGCAAAAAAAATAATAAAGGAACTTCCAATTGTATTCTGGTACTTATGTATTGATGAATCAAACTATTGTCGTGATATTAAAATAGGGGCTTTGAAAAAACGACACTATTTCTCAGGGTATAAATACCTCAATTTCTGAATAAAAGTTAATTTCCAACATACACATTTGGGTCCCCTTTTTGCCTGTGTAGATCCTTCTACACCCACTAGGTGTAAGGATAAATGGAACTTATTTCCCTAGATTCTGGATATTTACATATATGTATGGAAGATATATCGCTTGGTGAAATTTTCTTATTGCCAAAGTAGGTGATAAAACACGTGATTGCAACTAGGTGGAATGTTCCAGTAATTCCCATTAACCAACTGGTACATAGAAATCTGGAGGCCTCGAGGTTTTTGATTCGTATTAGTTTCTAAATAAAATAAAAAGTTTTATTGAGAAAAATTTGTCAATATTTAATTTCCACTTTGTTGGATTTTTACCTTTTTGGTATTAGGTATTTTAATTTTAAATATTTCCACATGTACATAAATCTTTAATATCACTTTTAGCACAAAAAAAAACTTCCGATTATTGTCTCTGCTTCTTGAAACACAAACTTGAAATGAATTTTAAAACCAAGTATAGAATAGCATTAAGCCTTACTATATGTTTTTTTTTGTTTTCTGTATTTGGCGCAATAAGGTATATAAGAAAATAAACGGGATCAATGTGTATTTTTTTTTTTCTCTCAAAAAGTACTTGTTCAATTTGATCATCTCTTTCCAATGTATCTAATTATGGTAAATTAATATGCAATTAAAATGCGTGTATAAGAGATACAGTATTAAACAAAGAAGAAAAACTTAATATCTCATGCTACCTTTCATTCCAATGTTAGGGTTTCACTTCAAGAAAAATCATAACAACATATATACACACACACCATCAGTTTAATCCAACGATTAATTAATGTGATACTACATAAATAATTAATTATAATTAAAACTAATATTAACTTGACTAATATAATATCATTTATTAAATGCCTTCAATGAGATTGTCAAGCGCAAGTACCAAATGGTCCGTGTTCATAACATCTCTTAGCGGCAAAGCACTCATAAACTTAACAAATTGCATTATCATTTGAAGAATTTTATTTTCTTAGATTTCTTTAATACACACAAGATTCATCTAGTTAGAGATGTCTATTTTGAAGGAATAAATAATTTAATAGAATAGTAAATCATGTCATGTTATTAAATTTTATATTAAATGGATCTACATGTTGTAAAAGGAACCCATTACGCGAATTTTAAGTTTCTAGCTTTAGTGGTTTGGACTGTGCGATGATGAATGAATCAGTCAGTCCGTCACGTTACTCTTTTATATATATAGATTAAGTTTTAAAATTCTTATGTATTAGTAAAAAAAGAGATAAAAATAAAATTTGGTTTGCAATTAATAATGGACATTATGTAAACCAGGTTGTAACGAACCTTTTTCTTTGCTAGGGTATATCTCGCCGGATACCCAGGGTCCACTCACAATAAATTTTAGTTATTAGAGACGCTCATTAAAAAAAAGAAAACTTTCTATATTTTTATTCTTAAATTTTTTTTTTTTTTTTATACATTTAATTTATTTATTGAATCTTCAGAAATGAAATGACAATAAGTTTTCGAATCTTAATACTAAAAGAAAATAATAAGTCCAGCCAGTGCTAGACAAAATATTATGATACTACAAAAAATTTATAGCCACTTCTTAAATAATGCTTTATTTATTAATTAGTTTCTCTTACGATTACCAAGGCGTTTTTGGTGGGACACGATCACCACGCACACATTTTGGCCGTACGGATGGCCAGCTTGAATCAGTCAATATTGGTAGGTTTCTATGATATGCCCTTATCTACGGCCAAGTGAAGCCACCAAACAACAGCACATCTGCGGGATAACCACGGAAAATGCTGTGTCGGGTGACTCGTAGTTGTATTCCTGCGGGATAACCACGGGCACACGACTACGCTCGGCTTTTGATGTTAGTGTAGCACTAGATTGTAAACCTGCTCGATAACCACGGAATTTGCAATCTGTCCTACACGCACACCACTACACATCAAACCAAGCAAAACTACTAAAATGTACAGCGGGATAACCACCATACGATATGACTTACCTACCACTCTTGTTCAACACCGACCGATGAAAATTGAATGAACGCGATTCTCATTTTCGCTCTGCTTTTATACAATTTAAATTTAGTTCATACAAGAATTATACAAAATTACAAATTATATAATATAAGAGGAGATTCATTGGTTATTAATTCATACCAATACAAGCAATCTGTGTGGGTTGAAACGAGGGTTCCCGAATTCCACCGTTACAAGGTAAACGCGGGTTTTTTGGAAGTCGGTGTGCAAACAAATAAAAATAAACTTTAGTTAAAAGTGAAATAATGGTACCAAGCCACGTTGCTTATAGGCAACTTTGACTTTCAAAGCTAATATTTATTTGCATTTGCAATTTAAAGAATAACGGTAAATTGTATTTTTTTTGTTTATGCGTTTAAAGCAATAAAATGCAAAAACATCAAAAAATATGTAAACAAGCATTTAGTTGTGGACGAGAATCCAAAGTAAGTGCATGTAAAAAATTTTTCTCCAAAAACAGAGTCACGTAAAACTGAAATATATTAGAATTTCGAAATTATAAAATTGTTTTATCGGAACTATGTCTGAAAGAAAAGGTGATTTTAGTTATAAAAGCAAAAACAAACAAATAAAAAATTAAAAAATTTAAATGTAGAGGCTAGAATTTTTTGAAATTAGAAGTTGCTTAGGAGCAACTTTGGTCGTTAAGGGTATACAAAGTTTTATATGAATATAAGTAAATTGTAAGTGAAAGGCAGAGACGCAAAGGATTGACTGATACAGATATACAGCTAATCATCGATTTTGATTGGGACAAGTCATCTGATGAAGAGGATTTTATTGAAGATGAGTATTTACCAGAAATATGGGAAAAAAGCATTGAGGAAATAATTGCAAATGATCAGGAAATTGAGGTGGATATTATAGAACGAATTATTTCAAATAGCGAAACTGATAACATTCCCAGCAATCCATATGAGTCCGAAAAGAGTCTTTTCTGACTCCTTTTTCGGAGCGCTCCTAGAATGGTATGCTGGGTGGAATTTCTGAGTCATACTCAGGACAGTAACAAGCAATTTTTCTTTCGCTCCGAAAATGCTCTTTAGTTGGACTCTTTTCTGACCCCTTTTTTCGGAGCGCTCCGAAAATGCTCTTTTGTTGGACTCTTTTCAGACTCCTTTCTCGGAGCGCTCCTAGAATGGTATGCTGTATGCTTTATTGGCGCAGCTGCTGTTAATGCGTGGTTGCAATACCGCAAGCATCTAAAAATCGTTGATCCCGGCTCTAAGCATATGCCTTTAGTTGATTTCCAGTTAGATATAGCCCAATCGCTGTTAAGTGTGTCACTCTGCGCTGATATAACTCGAAAAAGAGGTCGCCCTTCTTTGAAACAATCTGACCTTCAACCCCAATCAAGTATGTCTTCAGCGTCTGCTACTAGTGTCTGTTCTGAAATAGGAAGAAGCTCTTCAAAAAACCGCGAATATAAACCAGATCCCTCAAATACAATGCGCTATGACATATTAGAGCATATTGTAGTATGGTGTGAAAAAGGTCGTTGCCGTTTTTGTAAAACCGCAACGCCCTTATCAACATGCTCTAAATGTAAGGTCCATTTATACAGTAATACAAATAAGAATTGTTTTTATTAATATCATTGCTAGTTTTCTTAATAAAATTGGAAGAATTTAGCTTTACTTCCTAAAATAAAATAAAAAAATATATTTGTTTCTTTTCAAATTTTTATACCACTAATGCCCATTGTTGCTTAAAAGCAACTTTCTCTGGACTCCTTCCTGGAAGGACCTGGTGTCCGAAACTTGGTATATACCTTATCTGAGCCCAAAATAAACAGAAAAACAAGGTTTCATATTTTTAACACCACCTAGAAAAAAGTGGGCATGAAAGGGTTAAAAATGTAGACATTGTTCTTCCGGATGAAGATATGACAGAGATATCAGATGAGGAGGCGAGCCAAAATGAGGTAAGACCCTTAAAGTAAACCTATACATAAAATGTTCTGTTGAAAAAACTCTGATAAAATAATAGATTCATTACTTTTTAAACGCAAATTACAAATCCAATATCTAAAGCAGCAAATTCCTCATATTTGGACGAGCGGCCATCTTTAATAAAGGTACAAGTAGTAGCCCAATTGTTAAAATGCTTCAAAATGCGTCTGCATACTCAAGTATGATAAAAAACAAGTAAGAGTGCTATATTCGGCTGTGCCGAATCTTAAATACCCTCCACCTAAACGTAATAAAAAATACAAAAACTACACTGGTTAAAGGACTAGAATATTCTTATTCTGTGTTTTCTATTCAGTCTTAGTGCAAATTTTATTAGTATTTGATATATTGTTTGAAAGACAATTTTACGACCAACATAATTTATGTTAAATATTTTGAAATTTTGTCTAATTTTCACTATTTTTAATTGATTTAATTACCAATTCTTACCATAATTTATAGAGTTTGTCTGATGTTCATAATAATCTTGCGTGTAACTTAACAAACAGAGTATAAACAAGTAAGAGTGCTATCTTTGGCTGTGCCGAATCTTAAATACCCTTCACCTAAACGTAGTAAGAAATACAGAAACTACACTAGACTAGAATATCCTAATTCTGTGTTTTCTATTCAGTCTTAGTGCACATTTTATTAGTATTTGATATATTGTTTGAAAGACAATTTTACGACCAACATAATTTATGTTAAGTAATTGGAAATTTTGTGTAATTTTCACCATTTTTAATTGATTTAATTACCAATTCTTACCATAATTTACAGAGTTTGTCTGATGTTCATAATAATCTTGAGTGTAACTTAACAAACAGAGTATAAAAAGGGGTACAATTCGGTTTTAGTGATTTTGCTAAAAAAAAAAAAAAAAAAAAAACAAAATCAAATAGAGCTTTTAGAGGAGATACCAGCAAAAAAAAAATTTGTTGCCGGTCACGCCTATTTTCGAGGGGGCGGGCCCTTAAAATTGAAAATACATAGGCCTATATCTCGGGAACTACTGGGTGTCTGATAATTTGTAATACATTAAATAAAAGGTATTAAAAATACCTTTCCAACGATATATATCATGATTATAAAATATGGACCGAATATGGGTTAAATCCGAAAAGAATATTTTTTGACCCGAATTTATTTGTTTTTTGGAAATGGTTCTATATGGCAGGTATGACAAATTATGGGCCGATCTTCTTAAATTTTGGAACAGTTATTTTCATGCATATGAGGATATTTCACGTCGAATTTCAACATAATAACGGTATATATACGATATATATTAGTATTAACGTGGATTTCGAGAGTGGACCTTATGTGGGGGATATAGTCAAATATGGACCGATATTCTCAAAATCCAGCAGTTAGATTTAGGCATGTATGTAAATGATCCGTGTAAAATTTTGGATTGGTACCCTTATTTATAAGCGATTTATGAGTATTAAAGTGATTTTCGGAAGAGGGCTTTATATGGGGCATACGGTTAAAAATAGACCGAAATTCACAAAATTTTGTGGGATGATTTTTGTATATATTAAAATGATCTGTGCAAAGTTTTGAGTCGGTACCGATATTTATACAATATATATAGGGAAAAATCTCTTTTTCAGATGTGGTCCTTGTATGGGAGCTATGACCAGTTCTGGGCCGACCACCATAAAATTTAGTACAGCAATTTATTTGCCTATAAAGAGTATTTATGTCAAATTATAGCCGTTTAACATTATTTATATCTCTTTTATACGTATTGAAGTGAATTTTGGAAGTGGACTTTATATGGGGTCTATGGTCAAACATGGACCGAATTAAAAAAACTTTCGTTTTGAGATTTCTTTTTGTATAAAACTTATTTTTGCTGAATTTTGTCTTGATATTCCATTTTTATAGGCATTTATTTATCATTAAGCCATATTTCGGGAATATATATATTTGTATGGGGGCTATAAGAAATCATGGACCGATTCTTACTATTTTCCGCACACTTTCTTCTTTTATAGTACAAACAACGTATACAAAATTTCATGGTATTATCTGCAATAGTTTTCAAAATATTGCAATAAAATGGATGAAAAATATCAAATTTTTATGGAGGTGGTCTCACATATAGGTTCATAACTCTGGTTAACCTAAACCGATTTTGCTGATTTTAAATAGCAAACTTCTCGAAAGCACTTCTGACAGAATTATTGAAGGTTTGGATCCCGAGTATATCTGGGGACTTCAAAAAACTGATTTCAACAGACAGACAGACAGACAGACGGACATGGCTTAATCGACTTCGCTATCTATAAGGATCCAGAATATATATACTTTATAGGGTCGGAAAATTTTTTTGTGGAAATTACACACGGAATGACAAACTTATATATACCCTTCTCACGATGGTGAAGGGTATAAAAAGGGGTACAATTCGGTTTTAGAGATTTTGCTCAAAAAAAAAAAAAAAAAAAATCAAATAGGGCTTTTAGAGGAGATACCAGGGGGGCGGACCCTTAAAGTTGAAAATATATAGGCCTATATCTCGGGAACTACTGTGTCTGATAATTTGTAATACATTAAATAAAAGGTATTAAAAATACCTTTCCAACGACATACATCATGATTATAAAATATGGACCGAATATGGGTTAAATCGGAAAAGAATATTTTTTGACCCGAATTTATTTGTTTTTTGGAAATGGTTCTTATATGGCAGCTATGACAAATTATGGGCCGATCTTCTTAAATTTTGGAACAGTTATTTTCATGCATATGAGGATATTTCACGTAGAATTTCAACATAATAACGGTATATTTAAGATATATATTAGTATTAACGTGGATTTCGGTAGTGGACCTTATGTGGGGGATATTGTTAAATATGGACCGATATTCTCAAAATCCAGCAGTTTGATTTAGACATGTATGTAAATGATCCTTATTTATAAGATATTTATGAGTATTAAAGTGATTTTCGGAAGAGGGCTTTATATGGGGCATACGGTTAAAAATAGACCGAAATTAACAAAATTTTGTGCGATGATTTTTGTATATATGTAAATAATCTGTGCAAAGTTTTGAGTCGGTACCAATATTTATACAATATATATAGGGAAAAATGGCTTTTTCAGATGTGGTCCTTGTATGGGAGCTATGACCATTTCTGGGCCGACCACCATAAAATTTAGTACAACAATTTATTTGCCTATAAATATTATTTTTTTTTTTTTTTTTTTTTTTTTTTACATTTATTATTTATTGAATCTTCCTTGATAGGAATTTACAATAAGTATTAAAAACTTAACCTAAGGATAATAAAATTGCTTCTGTCAATACAGGTACAACTATTAGTGCTCAAAAAAAAAAAAAAAAAATTAACCAATTAAATCAGCGGTTTCTCTTCTCTTAAGGCGTCTATGACCCTCAAATGAAAGCAAATCTCTTGCAAGAGGATTAGGGTGAGTTGGAAGTTTATGTAAGTAATTACTGGTAGCTTTTCTGATCTCCTCTTTAATTGTGAGGATATTGAGATCCTTATGGATGTTACTATTTTTTATAAACCATGGAGCACACGTTATTTGCCGCAAAAGTTTAGATTGTCTTCTTTGTAGTTTTTCAATGTTTGATGGTGAGGCTGTGCCCCAAATCTGGATGCCGTATAGCCATATAGGCTTTAATATTGCCTTATATATTAGTACCTTTAACTCTAAATTTAGAGCTGACCTCTGTCCTACTAGCCAATAAAGTTGGGCGGATTTTAACTTTATTTGACTGATTTTTGCCGCAATATGATGGGACCATGTTAGGCGGCGGTCCAGGTGAATACCAAGATATTTAACATGATTTTGTTGAGGAATTCTTATATTGTTTATCAAAACATGTGGGCACGTGTCCCTCCTGAGAGTAAAAGTTATGTGCACGCACTTGGCAGCATTGACCTTTATCTTCCATTTGTTCAACCATGCTTCCAGCACATTTATATGCTCTTGGAAAAATTCGGATGCAACAATTGGGTTTTTATTGATGCTCATAATTGCTGTATCATCCGCAAAGGTAGACGTATGTGTTGATGTGCTTGTGGGCATATCTGCTGTAAAGAGAATGTAAAGGAATGGACCTAGTATACTTCCTTGCGGAACACCAGCGTGAATTCTCTTGGTCGAAGACGTATCATCCTTAGATCTTATCCGAAAAGATCTATTTGTTAAGTAGCTTTTTAGTAATTTGTGTATACTCTCAGGGAGACATCTTGTAATTTTGAACAACAAACCGTCGTGCCAAACCTTGTCAAATGCTTGAGAAATGTCAATAAAGAGTGCAGAACAATACTGTTTATTCTCGAAAGCCCCTCGAATCAAGTTTGTTATTCTATGTACTTGCTCCACTGTACTGTGCTTCCTCCTAAAACCAAATTGGTGATTGGGAATACTAGCACTGATGTCATTTTGTGATACTAGGCTATCAAGAAACATTTTTTCGAATAGTTTCGAAAGTATGGGCAGCAAACTTATTGGGCGGTAAGAAGTTACTTGGGTTAAGTCCTTACCCGGCTTGGGAATCATTTTAATGTCCGATAATTTCCATGCCGATGGAAATATACCGATGCGCAACAGGGAATTAAAAATAAATAAGATAATGCGCATAGCAGACATTGGGAGATTAATAATCATTGTAGCGGTAATTTTATCATTACCTGGTGCTTTTTGTGTCTTCAGACCTTTGACTGCTGCTCTAACATTTGAAAGTCTAAATTTCATTGGTTGTTGAGTATTTGTATCAAATTTTAGCTGTTTAACATTATTTATATCTGTTTTATACGTATTTAAGCGAATTTTGTAAGTGGACTTTATATGGAGTCTATGGTCAAACATGGACCGAACTAAAAAAAATTTCGTTTTGCTATTTCTTTTTGCATAAAACGTATTTTTGCTGAATTTAGTCTTTATATTCCAATTTTATAGGCATTTATTTATCATTAAGCCATATTTCGGGAATATATATATTTGTATGGGGGCTATGAGAAATCATGGACCGATTCGTACAATTTTCCGCACACTTTCTTCTTTTATAGTACAAACAACGTATACAAAATTTGATGGTATTATCTGCAATATATTTCAAAATATTACAATAAAATGGACGAAAAATATCAAATTTTTATGGAGGTGGTCTCACATATTGGTTCATAACTCTGGTTGACCTAAACCGATTCTGACACTTCTGACAGAATTATTGAAGATTTGGATCCCGAATATATCGTGGGACTTCAAAAAAATGATTTCAACATCCAGACGGACATGGCTTAATCGATTCCGCTATCTATAAGGATCCAGAATATATATACTTTATAGCGTCGGAAAATTATATTGTGGAAATTTCACACCTTCATGAGAAGGGTATAAAAATACATACATAGTTATTATTTTATTATTTCTGAATTATTATTATCGTAATAGGTAATTTTTATTTTTACGTCATAAATTATATTATTATTAATTATATATCGAAAATGGTTTCTTCGTGGTGCCATCTATTGTCCGGCAGTAAGAACAGCCCACGGGCACTAGCGCCCCTTGTGGCAGATAGGAGTAACGAAGGTTCATGTAGTTGTCATCAGCTTTAAGATATGTGTCCACGATGGTCAGATATTACAACGTTGTCCGAAAAATGTGTAGAAAATGTCTAACAACCGTGTAAACTTAAAATTTTTGTCTTCCAACGTTGTAAGAAAAAGCATTTTCAGTACATTGGAAGACAAAAATATTTTCAGACATCTAACAATCGTGTAAACACACAATTTTGTCATTGCCATTGTTTTAAAACAATTGACACACACTTTTCATTGTCATATGTGCAAAGTATATGCATATGCCAATGGCAGCATTGTCATAGAAATTATTTCTAAATGCAACTCTGTATATACATAAATAATAAACAAACAAGTGTGCATTGATAAAATTTTTGAAAAAAGTGGAAGGAAATTAAAGAATTAAATTAAAGTGTGCATTAATAAAATTTTTCAAAAAGTGGAAGACTGTAATGGAATATAACTGCAACAGTAAGAAACAGCTGATGGATATTGTTATGTGTAAAGTAATGCAAATGGTTATGGAGATGTAAAGTAACGCAACACCGTAATGTATGAATCTGTAAGAAATAGAATTTCCTTACATTTTTACACTACATTCCGTTACAGTCGGCTAACTGAGGCTTTACAGTTGGATATCTGAAGCTGGTTGTCATAATCAGCTGAGCAGATGAGAACTTGTTATTACCTTGTTAATGAGCATAAGAAAAAAAGGTATAAAAGCAGAACAGAAACCCGAAAGCAGGCAGTCTGTTTCGATCGGTTGGTGTGTGAGTTTCGTAATAGGTAGTTTAAGCTGGAGGTCCACAACTCGCGTTTTGGCGTCAACGCGTTTTAAGCTTTCTAAAGGCCCAACTATAATATGCATAAGCAAGCTTAAGCAAATTGCAAAAGTTAACGAAAAGGCTGTCAAATGCATAACCAGTTCAGAGTTAACTTTCAGGTGGCTACAATGACTTTGAAACTTTTTGTCCACAGTTGCTCATTTATGTTTAAAAAAAAATGTATTTATTTTAACAAAAAGCCATTAAATGACTATATTTTATAAATATTATTATATTATTTTATAATTAAAAGAAAACTTCGTACCCGAAACGCATTATTTTTCCTTTTTTTTAATTTATCGGCAAAAGTACTAAAATGTACAGCTGTGGCAGCAATACATTGTAAATAACAATAAACGTTTACATATGTTTTGTTAATTTTCGTATTGTGTTTGCAAAAATGGAGAAAAAACTTAAAAATTTAAATAATATAAAAATATTAAAGTTAGCGCTTGAAGGCCTGTGCACATTAAAAGAAATAAGTGAACTACACTGTAAAAGAAGAAGACGCTCTTGTTCTGTCAAAAAAATAAACCGCGACAGAAAGACATTTTTGTTAAAATAAAAAGGGTCCCTTTTATTGTAAAGGCACTTATTTTTTCCGCATTTTCTATTAAATTTTAAATAAATATATTTTCTTCCATTTTGTTCAAAACACAAACAAAGAACAACAAACAGCTGATTCCGTGCAGAATGTGCGATCAGTTTCGCTTTTTGCTTAAGCAAATGACAGTTGAAAAACTTAACGAAAAGTTTCGTTAAGTACATTATAGTTTGCCACATACAATTTATATGTGTTCGCACGTTTGCTTAAGCTAGCATATGCATATTATAGTTGGCCCTCAAACGTTTTAAGCGTCAGGCATTTCAAGTTACATGCGAAGATTTTTCGCGTCAATATTTTTTTATATGCAGTTTTTTATCGGTTTGTTTGTCAAACTTATATAAAAAATGTTATTTCAACTGTCATTTTTTCTGATGACATCATTTTTAAAATAAATTTGCTTTGCATTTGTCAATGTCAGCTGTGACGCGTGCACCGCGTTCAAAAGTAAACGAACTTTTCGCGTTTCAAGCGTCAGCGCGTCCTACGCTTTTGAGTGTGTAACTTAACTCATACAACTACATTGATTCTACTTTGACAGTTGCTTAGAACGCATGAAACGCGTAGACGCTTGGTGTGGACCTCCAGCCTTAGTGGTGATGTGTACGATTGTGTAGATAGATTGTGATTGCCGTGGCTTTACCGCAGGTTTCTTAATCTATCACCACATCAGCCTCGTAAGCCGAGCGTAGTAGTGTTTTTTAAAGTACTTTTATACACATTACTTAGACTCATAAAGTGCCATTATTTGATTAATATCCCCATAAAATAATGTTTTATAAAGCTACATATTGTAGAGATTCTTGGGTATTATCAGCTTCTTTTAGGAATATGATATGAAAAGTAAATGGCAAGCCCTTCTTCTAGTTAATCTATGTTTGATTTACCGTTATTTTACTTTAGCACTTGTTACACTGCATTTTTATAAAATATTTTTGTAAATTTAGAGACGTGTGATGTATTGTGGCGTTTGTTGTCTCCAGTTTATGTAAGTGAACCCAGTACTGCTCAATATGCTGATATTGAAGAAAATTTTAAAAAGATGTGGAATATTCCCAATTGCGTAGGAGCAATCGACGGAAAGCACATAGCTTTGAAATGTCCACCAAATTCAGGATCGATGTTTTTTAATTATAAAAAGTTTTTTAGCATTGTGCTGATGGGAGTTTGCGATGCCAATTACAATATCATCGCTGTAAGCGTGGGAAGGTTAGGTTGCCAAAGTGATGGACGTAATTAAATATAAATTTTTTTACATTAGTAAAAAAAATAACTGTTTAAGAAAATAATAAATTTAGTAAAAAAGATGTTAAGTCCATATCAAAAGTATAAAACGTTTTATAAGTAAATTATATTTAATTGCTTTTGTTTAGCTATTGAAAAAGAAAGCTTTTGTCTCCTTTAAAATTTGTTAAATTGGACTTAGTTTCTTTTCATACTAAGCTAACGACATTTAAATATTTTAAGTAAAAAATTAGGAAAATGCATTTATTTTGATATTGTCTATTTAAAGGAATGTTTCGCACATGTCCTTTTGGAAAATCCGTATTAAATAATACAGTTCCTGTGCCACCAAACAAACCCTTGTCAGCGTCTTCTTCCACACCATTTCCTCACTATTTGGTAGGAGATGCTGCTTTTCCTCTGAAGCCAAATTTAATGCGACCCTATCCAGGAATTAACCTCAATAGAGAAATATAATTTAAACATTTTTGTTTTAAGATTCTCTTTAATAGTCCAATATCTTTATATTTTATGTGAAAAAAGTTTTTAAATTATATTCTAAATGCTATTATGAACTCTATGCAATGAAATGTTGCATTGCATACTGCGTTTATGAAAACAGCCATACTTTCATTTCATTTTAATTAAACAAAAAAAAAATCAATTTCTATAAGGTTAAAAAATATAAAAAAAATAAAATATTGGAACTTAGTTGACTACCTCAGGAACTTAATAGTACGAATATATGTATAGGTAACAAAATTTGATGTGTTATTAAAATGGTTTTTCATTTAAGGTAACGATATATTTGGACGTTGAAATTTAATTTGGCTCCACTTTCAATTGCATAAGTACCTCTGTAATTAGCTTAATACTTCTTGATGGATAGTCTCGTTAAAAGAATTCAGCGTAGCAGTTACCATTCTTCCAAAGGCGTATCACTTTCTCTTTGTTTTTCTTTTTTATCTTTAGATTGGCATGAATAGTATCACTTTCTTTTTGTTTCTCTTTTTTATCTTCTGATTTGCAAAACTTTTGAAAAGTATCTACTGCTTCTGCAAGAATTTGGTCGCTCTTTTTTTGTGCTTCGGGAGTTGCTGCTGGTATTGACAATAAAGAATCTTTTTTTTTTTTTTTTTTTTTGCATATACTTTTTTATTGTACCTTCATTTTAAATGAACTAACAATAGGTATTCAAATCCTAAAACTAAAGTTAATTAAGATAAGTCCAGCCAATGCTAGACAAAATCTAGTTTTCAAATTCGATAGAATATAATGAGCAACTTGTATTTATTCATCTGAGAGCGGTGGTGTCCCTCCTTCTCAAACGGCTATGACCGGGATGTTGTAAGATGTCTCGAGCGAGGGGATTTGGATGAGTTTCCAGCTTACCCAAATAATGGGTCACGTGTTTAGTTATTTCCTATTTGACAAGTGGAACATCAAGATCGTTGTGTATGTTGTTGTTTTTAATATACCAAGGAGCGGTAGTTATCATTCGTAGAATTTTGTTTTGACGGCGTTGAATTTTCTCAATATTGGAGTTGGAGGCAGTGCCCCATAACTGGATACCATAGCACCAAATTGGCTTTAAGATTAAGTTGTAGAGTAGAAGCTTACAATCGAGCCGAAGGATGGAGTTTCTGCCGATGAGCCAATGAATTTGGGCTGCTTTCAGTTTCATTTGAGTCAGCTTAGCATCTATATGTGGTTTCCATGTGAGGCGACGGTCCAGATGAATACCAAGATATTTCACGTGTGAGTTTTAAGGCACTATATGGTCATTAATACGAATAGGGGGACATGATTCCCTACGTAGAGTAAATGTTACGTGGGTGCATTTCTGTTCATTTATTTTTATTCCCCATTGTCTTGCCCATTTCTCCACTTGCGTTACGTGGTGCTGTAATTGAATCGAGGCATCTTTTGGATCTTTGTGAGTACTGAAAAATGCCGTATCATCAGCAAATGTTGACGTGTGAATTTCATTGTTTGTTGGCATGTCTGCTGTGTACAGCAAGTATAGAATTGGTCCTAAGATACTACCTTGAGGGACGCCAGCACCTATAGGTTGAGGACGGCTTAAATAATCACCTTCTTTAATCATAAACTGACGGTCGATTAAGTATTTCCATAGTAGGTGTTGAAGATTCACCGGCAAGTTCTGCTTTAATTTAGATATCAGGCCTTCATGCCATACTTTGTCGAAAGCTTGAGAGACGTCAATAAAGAGTGCCGAACAGTATCTCTTTTCCTCAAAGGTTTTCTTTATGACTTGTACCAATCTATGTGTTTGTTCTATTGTACTGTGTTGACGTCTGAAGCCAAACTGGTGATTGGGAATGCAGTTGTTTTCATTCAAAATCGGAGTCAGCTTGGTTATAAGCAATTTCTCGAATAATTTGGACATAGTTGGTAATAGACTTATTGGCCTATACGACTCAACTTTGCAAGGATCTTTTCCCGGCTTAGGAATCATCTTTACTAGTGCAATTTTCCAAACCGGAGGGTAGTACTCAAGCCGTAAGATGGCATTAAAAATAAAGAGGATTAATCTTTTTGCAATGCGAGGCAGCTCAAAAATCATTTTATTGCTGATTTTATCAAACCCAGGTGCTTTTTTAACATTTAAATTATCAATAGCCTCAACAACCTCCAGATATTGAAATCTTATTTGTACAGGTGGTCTGGCAACAACAGGCGGTAGTTGGCTAATGTCAGTATCCATATTGGGAGTGAATACATTTTTTAAATGACTTACGAAAAGGTTGCATTTTTCTTCGTTATTTCGTGCCCAAGATCCGTTCAAAGTACGCAGTGGAGGTTTTGCGATTACGGGTTTTCTCAGATTTCGGACTGCACGCCATAATGAATAATTTGACTGGGAAGTTGCGTCTAGACCTTCCAGATGTTGTTTGAGAGACGCTGCTTTTTGCGCTTCTAGCAAGATCCTTAGGTTTTTGGTACATTCTCTCAACCTAGTTTTAAGTTGGGGCGATCTGTGTTGTTGCCACTCTCTTCGGACTCTCCTTTTTTCAGACAATAGTTGCTCAACATCTGCAGAAAAAACTCTGTTGTACCTATTCGGGCGGTAAGTGGAAGAAGCATGTTCTGCGGCTTTCTCGACATGTTCATTAAGACTTTTTATACAGGCATCGATGTCTTCAGCAGTTTTTAACGGGAGTTTCTCTGTGCAGTGAGTGCTGATGTATTTTTTGTATTTTAACCAATTCAGACGTTTGACAAGAAGTAAGGCATCAGTTACGATTTGCTGAGGACTTCTGATGGTGATTACAGTGGGTGAGTGATCTGAAGAAAGATCCAGTGAAGCCTCGACTTCAATGAGTTCCGGGGATACCCCTTTCGCCACGCCGAAATCGATAACGTCAGGAATTTTTTTTGCCGGTCAGATGGCCAATAAGTTGGTTGACCAGTTGAAATCACATTCAGTCCCATTTCAGACAGGGAGTCGTACAAGATACGACCTTTAGGGCTAACGAGTCGTGAGCCCCAGAATGTATGCTTAGCATTGTAGTCGCCAGCCGCTATGAAACGGCTACCTAGTGATTTGTAAAAATCTCTATACTGATATTTTGTTATTGAAAATCTGGGCGGACAGTAAACTGACGAAATCACGAGGTTTTGACAAAAGAAAGACCACCCACTGAATGGTGTTTGATTCGCGATTTGACCAATATCTCTGGGGTCCTTGGTGTCGTAGAATGTATAACCACTTATTTTAAAAATGCTTCTCGACGTCATATGAGTCTCGGAAATCAGCATTACATCAATTTTCTTATTAAAAAGAAAATATTCAAGTTCATTTTTGTGTTGGCGTATGCCGTTTGCGTTCCAGAAACATATTTTGAGACAGTTCATGGTCTATTAAGTATCCTAAAACTAAAGTTAATTAAGATAAGTCCAGCCAATGCTAGACAAAATCTAGTTTTCAAATTCGATAGAATATAATGAGCAACTTGTATTTATTCATCTGAGAGCGGTGGTGTCCCTCCTTCTCAAACGGCTATGACCGGGATGTTGTAAGATGTCTCGAGCGAGGGGATTTGGATGAGTTTCCAGCTTACCCAAATAATGGGTCACGTGTTTAGTTATTTCCTATTTGACAAGTGGAACATCAAGATCGTTGTGTATGTTGTTGTTTTTAATATACCAAGGAGCGGTAGTTATCATTCGTAGAATTTTGTTTTGACGGCGTTGAATTTTCTCAATATTGGAGTTGGAGGCAGTGCCCCATAACTGGATACCATAGCACCAAATTGGCTTTAAGATTAAGTTGTAGAGTAGAAGCTTACAATCGAGCCGAAGGATGGAGTTTCTGCCGATGAGCCAATGAATTTGGGCTGCTTTCAGTTTCATTTGAGTCAGCTTAGCATCTATATGTGGTTTCCATGTGAGGCGACGGTCCAGATGAATACCAAGATATTTCACGTGTGAGTTTTAAGGCACTATATGGTCATTAATACGAATAGGGGGACATGATTCCCTACGTAGAGTAAATGTTACGTGGGTGCATTTCTGTTCATTTATTTTTATTCCCCATTGTCTTGCCCATTTCTCCACTTGCGTTACGTGGTGCTGTAATTGAATCGAGGCATCTTTTGGATCTTTGTGAGTACTGAAAAATGCCGTATCATCAGCAAATGTTGACGTGTGAATTTCATTGTTTGTTGGCATGTCTGCTGTGTACAGCAAGTATAGAATTGGTCCTAAGATACTACCTTGAGGGACGCCAGCACCTATAGGTTGAGGACGGCTTAAATAATCACCTTCTTTAATCATAAACTGACGGTCGATTAAGTATTTCCATAGTAGGTGTTGAAGATTCACCGGCAAGTTCTGCTTTAATTTAGATATCAGGCCTTCATGCCATACTTTGTCGAAAGCTTGAGAGACGTCAATAAAGAGTGCCGAACAGTATCTCTTTTCCTCAAAGGTTTTCTTTATGACTTGTACCAATCTATGTGTTTGTTCTATTGTACTGTGTTGACGTCTGAAGCCAAACTGGTGATTGGGAATGCAGTTGTTTTCATTCAAAATCGGAGTCAGCTTGGTTATAAGCAATTTCTCGAATAATTTGGACATAGTTGGTAATAGACTTATTGGCCTATACGACTCAACTTTGCAAGGATCTTTTCCCGGCTTAGGAATCATCTTTACTAGTGCAATTTTCCAAACCGGAGGGTAGTACTCAAGCCGTAAGATGGCATTAAAAATAAAGAGGATTAATCTTTTTGCAATGCGAGGCAGCTCAAAAATCATTTTATTGCTGATTTTATCAAACCCAGGTGCTTTTTTAACATTTAAATTATCAATAGCCTCAACAACCTCCAGATATTGAAATCTTATTTGTACAGGTGGTCTGGCAACAACAGGCGGTAGTTGGCTAATGTCAGTATCCATATTGGGAGTGAATACATTTTTTAAATGACTTACGAAAAGGTTGCATTTTTCTTCGTTATTTCGTGCCCAAGATCCGTTCAAAGTACGCAGTGGAGGTTTTGCGATTACGGGTTTTCTCAGATTTCGGACTGCACGCCATAATGAATAATTTGACTGGGAAGTTGCGTCTAGACCTTCCAGATGTTGTTTGAGAGACGCTGCTTTTTGCGCTTCTAGCAAGATCCTTAGGTTTTTGGTACATTCTCTCAACCTAGTTTTAAGTTGGGGCGATCTGTGTTGTTGCCACTCTCTTCGGACTCTCCTTTTTTCAGACAATAGTTGCTCAACATCTGCAGAAAAAACTCTGTTGTACCTATTCGGGCGGTAAGTGGAAGAAGCATGTTCTGCGGCTTTCTCGACATGTTCATTAAGACTTTTTATACAGGCATCGATGTCTTCAGCAGTTTTTAACGGGAGTTTCTCTGTGCAGTGAGTGCTGATGTATTTTTTGTATTTTAACCAATTCAGACGTTTGACAAGAAGTAAGGCATCAGTTACGATTTGCTGAGGACTTCTGATGGTGATTACAGTGGGTGAGTGATCTGAAGAAAGATCCAGTGAAGCCTCGACTTCAATGAGTTCCGGGGATACCCCTTTCGCCACGCCGAAATCGATAACGTCAGGAATTTTTTTTGCCGGTCAGATGGCCAATAAGTTGGTTGACCAGTTGAAATCACATTCAGTCCCATTTCAGACAGGGAGTCGTACAAGATACGACCTTTAGGGCTAACGAGTCGTGAGCCCCAGAATGTATGCTTAGCATTGTAGTCGCCAGCCGCTATGAAACGGCTACCTAGTGATTTGTAAAAATCTCTATACTGATATTTTGTTATTGAAAATCTGGGCGGACAGTAAACTGACGAAATCACGAGGTTTTGACAAAAGAAAGACCACCCACTGAATGGTGTTTGATTCGCGATTTGACCAATATCTCTGGGGTCCTTGGTGTCGTAGAATGTATAACCACTTATTTTAAAAATGCTTCTCGACGTCATATGAGTCTCGGAAATCAGCATTACATCAATTTTCTTATTAAAAAGAAAATATTCAAGTTCATTTTTGTGTTGGCGTATGCCGTTTGCGTTCCAGAAACATATTTTGAGACAGTTCATGGTCTATTAAGTATGGCCTGCAGTAGCGTGGACTGCATTTTTTGCATCTCCTGCATCATACTTGTCATGCTTGTCATGAAATGGTTCATGGATTGCACCAGATTCTCCATTATACCTTCAAGACGGCTAAAATTGTGGCTGTTTGTATCATTTATTGGTGATTCATTTTGCAGTGTTGGTTGGTTAGATCTTAGCACGTTGGCATATGAAAATTGGCTAGTGGATGCTTGTGCTACGGGGGGAATAATTGTAATAGGTACTTTTGTCGTCTGAGTAGGGGTAGAAGCGGGTTTGTTGATCAAGGAGCGTTTAACGACCTCGAAAACAGGGCAACCCCTGTAGTTGGCAGTGTGGTTTCCACCGCAATTGCTGCATCTTTTTACCCTGGAATCATCCTTAGGTCTATCGCACTTTGAGGTGTCATGAAGATCCCCACAAACAACACAAACAGTAGGCAACTTACAATAAGATTTAGTGTGACTATATTCTTGGCAGTTCGAACAGTGTACTGGGCCAGATCGCTTATGAGGTTCTTCCACTGTAACTCTCGGTGCATTATGAATTTCAAGTCATATATAGGATGTGTTTCATTTTTCTTCAGCTTAACATCACCATGTTCTAACTCCACTCTAAATAATGGTTGAGGGATCCTATCTCTGTTTCTTATATTTGATACGGCCTTGATTTTAAAGCCTTTGTCGGCCAAACTGCTCTTGATCTCCTCAGGATCAACAAAAGAATCAATTCCCTTAATTACGACTTGTAGACCTTTTGCGCTTTTAAGTTGATACGTGTACAAATTCTTTTTGCGTTTTTCAAATTCCGAAACTATTCTCCGATAGTCGTTTTTATTATTAACCTGAATCTTTGTTTCATTAATATTGCCACGCTTAATTGGAGTCACATAAGAAGAATTTTCACCAATTAATATTTTTATAAGTTCGTTTGAGTTTTTTTCTCTTAAATATATTGGAGGTGGTTTTACTGGCTTATTCACAGCGTTAGGGACATCATTTTTGTCTTGGAGGATGACAAAACGATTTTGCGAGCGTAGCTCTTCAGCATTCTTTGATAATTTTGCGGCTGGTGTAATTTCGGCAGATTTTGGGCTTCTGCCTCTCTTCGATACTGTTATATAACGGTCCATTCCTACCTGTGTTTTTTGTTTTTCTTCAACAGCAACTATAGGAGCGGCCTTATTTGTAGGACTTAATGTTCCTTTTGCAGCTGTTGACGTCTCTCCAATATTTGATAACGAGGACCGTGAAGAAGACGGTCCTTCAGTGATTTTTCTATTTAAATTAAATATGCTTTAGGCTAAGTTTGTGCCCTGTTCAACACATTTATTCAAGTTTGGTGCACTTGCACTTAAATTCAGATTTGTGCTTATTTTTGGTTTCACAGTTAAGTAGTTTTTATTAAATTCGGGATCTTTAATGTTCTCATTACTAACACTTGCCGAGCTCAACACGAAATAAGCATTTCGGCTCTGAGGCCCACTCGCACTGTTAGAATTGTTACTCATTCACTGTCTCACTGTATTTAATTTTCTAGTTTTCAAATAATTAAAAATAAATTATTACAATTTATTAATTTTTTATTGCACCTAGTGCAATTATTTAACTTTGTAAAGTTTTTCACCTATTACGAGTTATTTTTTTCACTTTTTTGTTTAATATAACTTTTTATACTTTTTCACCTATTACGATTTTTTCACCGAAAATTCAGCCGCACTAAAAGTAACAGTTCGGTGTATAAAGAATCTTGAGTTTGTGATTCAAAAAATTAAGAATCTAGCGTTTGACTTTCAAAAAAAGATGTATTTAAATTTTACGATTCTGGTGGTGAGTCTTGAAGTATTTCCAAGATTTGTTCGGCAATGGAGGTACTTTGTTCAATAATATTTGCTGTTGAACGCACTCTAAAAATTATGGACTTAAATAACTATCACAATAAAAACAAATAAGTACATACGGGCGTGAAACAACATGAATTCCAAGAATTCCAACTGATCCATATAATGTCAACGATGTGTGAAAACAGCGCTACTACCAGATGCAAGCTTTTCATTTCTCTTTTCCTTTGCTTACCTGTCTCGTAGTGATGTCCATCTTTTCATACATAATTCCTTTGTAAAAATTACACTGTTAATACGGTAAATATGTAAATATTACTTTAAATTTACTTACCCGGAACTCCTATTTCTTTAGATATTTGTATTTTTATTGTCTGGAATTCTGTAGTCTTTACTAAATTTATTAAAATCCAATCTGTTAATGAAAATCGACAGTTTACACGAAGTTCATCAGCGGTAACCACTTCAAAATGTGCATTTATAAAAAAAAGACTCGACAACTACTTTGACTGTTTAAACAGCAGGCACTTCAAAGACTTCAACCCCCTGAAACGTGGCTTAAAGTTTAATAATACAACTTGGCAATTACTTCAAGAGCTGATTACCTACATGAAACAGGTTGAATATGACGGTTGTTACGTTACTCACTTCTTGTTCCACCTTCACACCGGCCCAACTACTCTCATCGGTTGATTTGCTCTGGCGTGTGTTCTCAAGCCTAATTGGAACCGAGGTCCGCACAGAATAAAAAAAATACTTGAAATCACAAATAAAACAAACTACCAACTCATCACAAAGGAACACTCATCCGAATAGGGAGCTGGGTGTTGAACTCCAATCGCCCTTTTTATCCCAACCTTGGCCGCAATATATCCTTATTAAAAATTCATATTAAGTACGGACCCTTATATCCGCCTTCTACGCCCTATCTGTCGTCAACAATCCCCAAAATTTCACACAAACATATTCAGTATTTCAACATTTACAATAATTTAAGTGCGTTGTTATTTTATCAAGCCTATATCGCGAAACAAAAACTCATCATGGTCCAGCTCAAATGGACAAAACCTTTCCTTATAAAACTTAGGCTTTCTTCCTTCACATAAATCCTCAATAATGTCAAAATCATTTTCAATATCCTCAATTCAACACATCTCTTTAATTATTTTTTAATTTTTTTTTCTACAATTTAACACAAAAATAAAAAAATTTAATACACACAACTTTTGGTTTTGGTTTGCTTTGATTTTGTAACTTTAGATAAAAAACAAACTGATCGAGTTAAAGTGATGTTAACTTTGTTAAAAACAACTTCAGCTTGTTTTAAATGTAAAACTGACTTTAGCGGGAAAAGTAAGCTGATTTCTTCCAGCGTTTTATTTCAGAAATAAGCATTTACAAATAATTTTAGTTTCATACTCAATAATTAAATAAAATTCTCTATTAGACTTACAAGCGGGAAAAGTAAGCTTTTTCTCGTCTATAGTAGATGAAAAGTAGACTTTTTAATATGTGCCATAATTATAGTCATCAAAAAAGTATAATTTAAGTATCATTTATTAAGTTTATAATTTTTCATATTTGCTGTTTCGATCTTGCAATATTTTTTGCAAGATGATGCAAAATAAAAAGAAAAACAAGACAACAAATTTTCTTCAAATCTTTATTGTCTGACTGTTAATCAACGACTGGTTCACAAAATTTAAAGGCAATATTAAAATTAAAGAAGTTTGGCGATAAATAATATGCGTACATAATTATAACAATTATACATACATACATGCATATACATAATTTACAAGTACATATTCTTTTATAAGAGTATTATTATTACTGAGTACAAGAGAGTTATTAATATGTACGATAGTGAGTATATGCATGTAAGTATAAATATGTACAAATGCAAATTTACAAACAAGCGCAACAAAGCAAAATAACAAAAATATGTATGTACATACAAATGTATGTTTCATTTAGAAGAAAAAAATTTACGGTATTTTATATAACTAACAATTGCAAATAAGTAAAAATAAAGAATTTTTGTAAGTGCACCAAGGCCTCGGCTGCCGCCAACATCCTCCCCCCGTTAAAATGCTACGGTTTTTAACTTATTCCACTGGTAGAACTGCCACTTTTGAGACTGCTCGCCTGATTAGACCATTACTTGTTCGTATAATTGCAACGCGAGCTACACCGTCATCACCAAGTATTAAATCAGATACGCGACCTATTTTCCACTTTAGTGGTGGTTGATTTTCATCTTTCAAAATTACCATTGAGCCACAAATTATATTTTTACCTTTTTCACGCCACTTTGTACGCTCTTGCAAAAGAGAAAGATACGAACAGCTCCATTTATTCCAAAATGTTTGATGTAATTGTGAAACTTTTTGCCATCTGCTTAGTCGGCTAATGTCCATATCGGTAATATTAGGTTCAGCTATAGAGACTAAGGTCTCTATAGCTAAAAAGTGACCTGGTGTCAGTACGTCAAGATCATTACAATTTTCAGAAATCGGAGACAGTGGGCGAGAATTCAAAATGGCTGAAATTTGACAAACCAAAGTGCGTAGTTCATCAAATGTTAACGTATTGAGCCCCACTCTGCGATAGAAGTGCTGCTTAGCAGATTTTACTGCCGCCTCCCACAATCGTCCAAAATGGGGCGACCTAGGCGGGATAAATTTCCATTCTATTTCGTCTTCAAGGCACTGCTCATGTACTTCTTTCTTGTGTGATTCGCTTAAAAACAAGCGTTTCAAATCGGCTAGCTCATTTTTAGCTCTCACAAAATTTTTTGCGTTATCGGACCAAATTGTTTTAGGTTTGCCTCTGATGGCGATGAAACGACGAAGGGCTGACAAGAACGATGGTGTGGATAAATCCTGTACTACTTCCAAGTGTGTAGCCTTTGTTGAAAAACATACGAAAATTGATATGTAACATTTGACAGGAGGGCGATTTCTCACGTCAGACTTGTAGTAAAAAGGACCACAAAAATCCACACCAGTAGTGTAAAAGGTTTTACTTTGCCTCACTCTATCAGCCGGCAAACTACCCATAACGTGTTGACTTAATATTGGTTTCATTCTAAAACAACGTAAGCATTTTGAGATTATAGAGCTGATTAATTTACGACCACCAATTGGCCAATACTGCTGTCTTATTGAAGCCAATAAAAATTGTGGGCCAGCATGTAACAATTTTTCAATTATATTCAAAGTACACATTAATTATTTTGTTTTGAATCCTACTTCTTAGCCAAGCATAATTTTTCTTAAAAAATTTTGATTTGTTTCTGTGACATTCGGCCCAACGTTTTAAAAAGTGACTAAGAAATCGCTTCTGAACTGATTTTTTCACAATTTGAATTTCATTAATAGTAAGCACCATGTTTTTAGTTTTTATGAAATCAGTTAATAAATCCACATTACTATTGCAATTTATAAGTTCCTTGCACAATTCACTATATGAAACACAAAATTTATTCATTTTAAAAATTAGTTACCTTATTAGGACCTTATGTGTATCTGTGTTCAGAGCCCGGATCTCGGCATAAAAACAGGAGTCGCTCTGATATCACTCATGCATACTAAGGCAATGGAATACTGCAGCCGTCAGCTCGCAGCAATCAATCCAAAATCGTCGGTCGGCATCATTTATCCTATTTCGTTGCCAATGTCGTCGTACGCTGTACGCACAGTTAGTTATTCGGTCTCGTCTCATCGAACTGTTCGGACGTATTATTTTTAGTGCGGCTGAATTTTCGGTGAAAAAATCGTAATAAGTGAAAAAGTGTAATAGGTGTAAGTGTAAAACAAAAAAGTGAAAAAATAACTCGTAATAGGTTAAAAAAATCTACGGTAATATCGGTAATTAAAAAAAACACTAAAAATCGCATAAAAATTGTATGAGTGTTCCTCTCAGATGTAATTCTGAGAAAGAGCTTAGCTCGACTAGAAAAACTATATGGGTCTCTGAGGAAGAATCCTTAAAAAAATCTGTGGAGAATTTTCTCACTACAAGAGCCGTAGAACGGCGTCGTTCCTGTTCGCCCAATATAGTGATTTCAACAGATGAGAAAACATCATCTTCATCAAATAGTGCAGTCAAACCCAAAAAACAAGTAGGTATGGATAAGTACATCACCGTTCTCAAGCGACAGAGGAGCCCGACGTCTGCTCAAGTGTCATCAAATTCAAAAGCTCCTAAGACCGTGAGTAATGATCAAAATAGGTTTGCTCTCCTCCAGACGGATGAGCCAGAACTTCCTAAGAAGACGTTTAAACCCCCACCAATTTATCTGAGAGAGCCCACTTCCAGTAAATTGGTACAAGGAATTGTTTCGGTAATAGGTGCAAACATGTTTGGCGTAACCTCAATTAAACATGGAAATATCTGCGAGACGAAGATCCAAGTGAATAGGGAAGATGATTTTCGAAAATTGTCCAATCAGTTGGAGAGGGAGACTACGGATTTCTATACCTACCAGCTCAAAAGCGCAAAAGGACTCCAAGTCGTTCTAAAGGGTATAGACCCATGTGTTAATCCTGCGGAGATAAAGACCGGTTTAATGGACAAAGGGTTCAAAATCAAGAGCGTAGTGAATAACAGAAACCGTGAAAAGATCCCTCGGCCCATGTTCAGGGTAGAATTGGAACCTGGAGATGTCTTAAAGAAAAACGAGTAACATCCAATCAACAATCTCATTTATCTTCTGCATCGTAGAATTACCGTGGAGGAACCGCATAAGCGTATTGGAGTGTCTTAATTGTCAAGAATTTGGCCACACCAAAGCGTACTGTAAATTGCCGTCTGTTTGTGTTGCGTGTGGGGAACTACATGCAACTGCTCAATGTAATAAGTCCAAAACTGACGTAAAAATAAAAAAATGTAGTAACTGCGGAGGAAATCATACCGCAAATTATAGAGGTTGTCCAGTTTATACTTACTTGAAGGGCATACGGACCAATAAGTCGGCAGTATTACCTGATCATCATCAACTACCTAATTTCATGTCGAGTATGAATTTTCCTCAAATTGTACGACCAACTACTCACGAAAACGCTCCTAATTCTAGACAAGTTTCTTAGCCAAACGTGGTTAAATCTAATATGCCAGGTCTGGAGCAGGAACCTAAACCCCAATATTCTGAGCCGCATATCAACAATCTAGAGACAACATTGCAGACACTTGTCCAAACTATGAACACTTTTACGACCACCATGACATCCATGATGCAGGAAATGCTGAAAATGCAATCCACTATCTTGCAAGCCATGTTTAAGAAATGATTTATTTAAAAATTTGTTTCTGGAACGCGAACGGCCTCCGCCAACATAAAAATTAACTGGAATACTTCCTGATGGATAAGCAGATTGATGTTATTATGATTGCTGAAACTCACTTGACGTCGACAGGGTACTTCAAAATTAATGGCTACGTGTTCTACGATACTAAAGACCCTCGCGGAAGAGCTTGTGGAAGTTCGGCAATTCTTATAAAGAACAGAATAAAGCATTATCTATATTATATTTTACGCTGCTCAAGTTTGGGGATTTCAAAAGTATGATGATGTGGAAAAATTATTCAGATTCTTTATTAAAAAAATGCTTTATTTGCCTTCTACAACACCCAACTATATGCTCTATCTGGAGACTGTTTTTGATTCCTTATATCTCAGCACTCTAAAATTACATTTTTCTTATATAAACAAAGTCTTGAGTATGTCCCCAAATAGACTACCACGTATTCTAGCCAGTCACATAATCTCCAATAAGCTTTATTGGGCAAAAGAATGGGATAATTTATTACAAAGGCTGCAAATCTCAACTGACAGAACAAACATTCCAGTAAGTCATAATTGGGAAATGATATTGAATCATTTGAGAATGAAGGAAAAGGATGAATATTTATCCGCTGCTTCTTGTTCTCAGTTCCATGATCTTTACTCTCAACTTGATTTTAATATCACACCCATTCTGACAAATAATCTCTCGTCAAGGGACACTGGTTTGATAATAAAAGTCAGAGGGGGATTGCTGGATATTAACGCTAGAGCTTTTCGAAATAATACTACTGGTATATGTACGTTATGTAATTTAGACAAATCAGAAAACACCGTTCATTTCATTGGCGAATGTCCTATGTATAACCCATATAGACTTAAATATTTTCGAAAAAATCGACTTGAAAAAAACGAAGTTATATGTATACTAAATGGCTCAAATTTTAGCAACCTATGTAAATATATTGAAATTAGCTTAAAATATAGAAAATTGCTTTTAAATGAATTTGATATATAACAAAACTGAACTGAATTAAAAAATAAATCAATAATTTTTAAACTAAAAATTATATTAAAATGCCAATCTGGCACCAAACATAATTATGCCATATATAGATATTTGTATTTATAATTTAATTCAATATGTATAAAAATTTGTATCATATCTATTAATAAATAATAATAATAATAATAATAAAGCATTATCTAATGAATAACATAAATGAGGATTACCTCCAAGCAACAAACATTTGCATTGAATTCTGTCAATACAAATTTGTTTTATCATCGATTTATTCTCCGCCTCGATTTTCAATAAAAGAACACCAATACCATAACTTCTTTAAATCCCTTGGAGCTAGATTTTTAGTTGCTGGTGACTTTAACGCCAAACACACATTTTGGGGTTCACGTCTGGTAACCCCAAAGGGTCGCGTACTCTTCAACACCATTGCTAAAGGCCCAACTATAATATGCATAAGCAAGCTTAAGCAAATTGCAAAAGTTAACGAAAAGGCTGTCAAATGCATAACCAGTTCAGAGTTAACTTTTAGGTGGCTACAATGACTTTGAAACTTTTTGTCCACAGTTGCTCATTTATGTTTAAAAAAAATGTTTTTATTTTAACAAAAAGCCATTAAATGACTATATTTTATAAATATTATTATATTATTTTATAATGAAAAGAAAACTTCGTACCAGAAACGCATAATTTTTCCTTTTTTTTAATTTATCGGCAAAAGTACTAAAATGTACAGCTGTGGCAGCACTACATTGTAAATAATAATAAACGTTTACATATGTTTTGTTAATTTTCGTATTGTGTTTGCAAAAATGGAGAAAAAACTTAAAAATTTAAATAATATAAAAATATTAAAGTTAGCGCTTGAAGGCCTGTGCACATTAAAATAAATAAGTGAACTACACTGTAAAAGAAGAAGACGCTCTTGTTCTGTCAGAGAAATAAAGAAATAAACCGCGACAGAAAGACATTTTTGTTAAAATAAAAAGGGCCTCTTTTATTGTAAAGGCACTTATTTTTTCCACATTTTCTATTAAATTTAAAATAAATGTATTTTCTTCTTTCTCCATTTTGTTAAAAACACAAACAAACAACAAACAGCTGATTCCGTACGGAATATGCGATCAGTTTCGCTTTTTGCTTAAGCAAATGACAGTTGAAAAACTTAACGAAAAGTTTCGTTAAGTACATTATAGTTTGCCACATACAATTTATATGTATTCGCAGGGTTGCTTAAGCTAGCATATGCACATTATAGTTGGGCCTTAAAATGGGCTTAGATGTACTCTCATTTCATAACTTCACTCATATTTGCTGTTATCATGAACAATGTGTTTTTCATCGCTGTATACAAAAACAAATCTCCTACCTTACTTGCACATAATATTGTCTTTCCTTCTTTATCTACTATATTGGTATCTCTGCTGTTAAATTTCACAACGTCTTTTACCGCTACTCTGTCCACAGAAATGAAATTGCACTGCAGATTTGGTACAAACAACACATCATTTAACACAATGTTACATTCGTCAATACGAACTGTGCCTCTGCCCTCTGCTTCAATTTTACTTTGGTCAGCAAGAGTGATCAATTCCTTATGTGTTTCAAAAGTTTCAAAAAAATCTCGCTTACAGCCAGTGTTGCCATAATTTTTTTTACAAAATCTGACAATTTCCAAAAAAAATCTGGTTTTTTTGAAAAAAATCTGCACCTTCAAAACAAAATTAAATAATATCGTACACATTCTTCAAAAGTGACTCAATTCAAAATTTTTATTATATGACACAACTAAAAATAAAACACTATTAAATTGCAACTTTATACCAAATGAAATAAAAAGAAAGACTTAACTGTGTTTTATAACTTGTTAACTGTAACAAAATGCTTTGTTGTTTAAGCATATAAACCCGAAAAATTAAAATTTTGAATTGTGTCACTTTTGAAGAATGTGTGTGGTATGTAATAAAATGATATTTGTATATATTTAATTTATTGAAGAAAAAAAGAAAAAAAATATAATTTTTATATTTGATATAAAATATACATACAGTGCACTCGCGATAATATGAACCAATTAAAACCAAGCCAGTTCATTTTTACAAGATTGTTCATATTTGCGAATGGCATATAAATTCCCTTTAAAAACGTTGTTCCCATAAAAATAAAGGTTTCTTATGTTAAATTTGTTATTTATTGTTTATTGGATTTAAAAAACAAGCATTAATTTTGAAAAAAAAAATAAAAGTTATTATGCGAAAAAATCGGTGATTTTCTTTTGCTGTTTCTTTTGTTGAATCACCTTTAAAACGGCACGCTCTCTTAACTGCCTCAATACACTTAAATCTCGTTGATCAACCATTTCGCTTTCGGCCCATTCCAATGCTTTATTAAACAGTTCCACAGCTTCCATGGATTTTATAGTTCTTTTTGGCTCCTCCACATAATCATCTTCATCGGATAGCTCTTCCTCCATTTCATTCTCGTTACAGTCTATGTTATCCTCGTTCCATTGTTTAACGTTCAAAGCTGTAAATTCAACCTGTAGTGAATTAAAGATTTAAATTTGTTTATAACGCACATTTTTCAAAACACAAACCTCAGGTAGCAGAGTACTTAAAAGATTAGTTGCAGTTTCTTCTAAATCAACCAAATTTATTGTCAAGTTGTTTCTAAGAACACTTAAAGGAATATCATCCTCAGGATCATCTCGATTAAGCACCATATTCAAAACATTATTCCAACATTTAGATAACACATTAGCATCTACTCTTCTCCATGCAGATTCTAAAATTGTTATGGCTTCTTTAAGTGAAGTTTGCTTCATAGACTCTAGCAAAGCACCCCCTTTTGCAGCAACTAAAGCTAGAAGGCTGTTCCTGTAATTAAGCTTTGTAATCCTGATGGCGTTTTGATCCATGGGTTGTATGAGCGGGGTTACGTTTGGTGGCATAAACATTGCAAAAATACAGCCGTCTTCAGATTTTAGTTCGTCCTCGGATGGATGAGATGGAGCGTTGTCTATTAATAGAATAGCTTTCAGCGGTAGCCTTTTTTTTGTTAAAAATTGTTTTACCTAAATTGTTCAAAAGATTATACTACATACATATTTATGTACATACATAATTAACAGAAGTGAATAAATTTTACCTCAGGAACAAATAAACGATGAAACCAATCTTTAAAAATGGCACCTGTCATCCATGCTGACTTAGAATGTGTATAATGAACAGGGCAATTAAAATTCTGAAAACAGCGGGGCTTTTTAGCCTTTCCAACCACAAGAAGTTTAAGTTGATGAGATCCTGCAGCGTTTGCGCAACACAAGAATGTAACTCGCTGCTTTTCAGTTTTTGCACCAGGAGCGACTTTTTCTAATGAAGACACGTAAGTTTTTTGTGCTAACAATTTCCAAAACAAGCCGGATTCGTCAGCGTTATAGACCTGGTCATTGACTAATCCAAGCTCTTCAATTCTCGTCTTCAACTTCATTTTGAAAGGATCCACCAACTGGGGCTGCGAAGAAAGTTTTTCTCCAGATATTTGAAGCAAGCGAACGCCGTGTCTCTTTTTGAAGTTTTGAAGCCATCCGTCGCTGGCATTGAATTGTAAATCATTTTCTTTAATTTTATTATGAAGGTCTTTCGCCTTTTCTTTCAACATAAGTCCGCTAACAGGAATCTTTTTGTCCCTCATTTTTAAAAACCATCGGTATAATGCTACCTCCATTTTTGGGTACTCTGAAGGCCGCATAGTTTTTCTTTTTCCAGGTCCAATAAACGTATTGTTAACGCATTTCATAATAGCATTTTTATTTTTTTTTATTCCACATATTGTAGATTTTTTTACCCCAAATTTATTTGCTAAATTTGTCACACTTGCACCTTTTCCTAAATGCTCTAAAATTTCTGATTTATCTTTTAAAGTTAAAAACTTATGCTTTTTTGTATGCATATTTATTTAAGAACTTTTCACTTTTAATTAATATTTTACAAAACGAATATGGAATTTTAGCTGATTGTGAGCAGTGAGTAAAACGTTTATGTTCCTATCCACACTCATCGACGACTAATGACGATTATTGTTTTCGTGTTTGCTTTTTCTGTCATTGTCAGACATATGTTGCACTCAACTAGGGGTATCCCCTAATTATATGTAATGCAGTTGAGTTAGAATTTACGAACTACCCTGTTCATTTAGATTTCAAACCGTTAAAAATACAAAAATAAGCTGTTCATATTTTAAAGCTTTTGTACTAAGTTCATATTTTAGAGTAGTCAATGGAAGAAAAAAATTGTTCATATTTTGGGGTGTTCATATATTAGGGGGTTCATAGTATCGCGAGTGCACTGTATGTATATAAAATTAACAGTAAAAACATATCGTATAATACTTCATTTAAATTTATTTATTTATTAAGCATATAATTAAAAATTACAAGCTAATGTTACTTAAGGGCAATGGCGACGTAGGCCTTCAGCTCGACTTCATTTAAATTATCACATACATATGTATAGAGATCATAGTTGTACATATTCATATTAAATTTAGTTTCCATTTCTTTCGGTTGTACAAAATTTGTGCAATTGAATTTTTTTTTTAAATCTTTGGTCCGCAAAATTCCACATAGAGTGGGAATAATAATATTGATTGCTTCTTTGTTTTATTCGAATAAAATTGAAAAATCTGCATTGATTTAAAAAAACTGTTTTTTGGAGTAAAAATCTGCAAGCCTGTTTTGCACTTCAAAAAACTGCAAAAAACAGATAAATCTGCACATTTGGCAACGCTGCTTACAGCATAAATGAGCAGACGCACCACCAGCGTTACCGTTGATGCGACTAAAGTGGCAATTTGACCCTTTTACAGATGCCTTGCCACTTTTTGTGTACCATTTTTTTGTTTTACTTGATACATATTAGTTTTTTTTATTAATTTTTTTATTATATGCATATGTAAACATACATCATATACAACATTTAAATGAAAAAACTACGATTTTTATTTTTGTTTTGATTATTTTCCATCTTTTTAAGAGTGGTGCCCCTTTTTTTTAATAAATCCCCTTTTTGTGCGACTTTCTCAAATTTGCCAACGGTAACGCTGCGCACCACTATCTAAAGTTTAAAGCAGACGTCGGCATCCTATAGCACAATAGTGCAGAGAGCACTTCACATACGCTTAATCTCTTTCATTCAGTCGTCGTTGAGACAGCAACGACGCATATGCGGCGGATGCTTTTATATTTTTTTCAGAAATACTTCCCAACAAACATTTAAAATTAATAATGAATTACGAAAAATATTTTATAATTGATAATGCATTTGGTAACATGCATGTAATCAGCTTTTGAAGTATTAGAAGTTCCGTTTGTATATCAATTTTGTTGTTAATTTCTTATATGTTACGGAAAATACATTGTGAGTGTATGTTTCCTATCTAAGTTGTTTTGTATAATTTATAATTTATAATGTTTGCTGGGTAGTTTTCTCACACACACAACCTCATTTTACGCTTTGCCGACCTCTGGTTTAAAGTATAGATTCTAAACACCAAAAATCTCTATTCAGCACGTTGTTGTTGTTGTTGGTTGCTGTAAATATAGAGTATGAATGTGTGTCTCCCTTTTCTTGTTGTACTGTTCTGTTGATTGTTTCTGTTTTACTGTTTCTGCATTGCGCTGCGTAGTGGCCTCTGCGACCACATTTATAACAGTTGAAATTTTCTATTTGCTTGCTGGCTGTTTTTTTTTTTCATTCTTGTTGTTATTCGCGTTCATACTATTTCTACCTACGTTGTTGTTGTTGTTTCTCTTGTTGTTTAACTGCGACATGAATACTTGTGCACCTGCTTCAAGTTGTGTAATTTGTTCACCAGCCTTTCTTCTTTCACCCTCTTTTGACAATTTTAATGCACTGAGTTTTGATAGCTCATCTCTTGTCTCCAGGGCAATGACAAAATTCTCATACGATGTAGGTAAACTTGCCAAAAGCATTATGGCAAATAGCTCATCTTGGAGCTCTACTCCAGTTTCGGCTAGCTTCTCTACAGTAGACGAAAAATTACAAACGTATTGTTGGACGCAGTCTGCCTCACCCATTTTCATATTTAGAAGTTGTTTAAAAAGTGTTACCTTTCTTACCGGACTCTTAGGTCTATGTACTTCACGTAATGCGTTCCATGCTGCACTCGCGGATGAACAACTCTTGATATATGAAATTTGTAATGCTTAAAATAATTGTCGATATGGCCTTTTCATCTTTTTTCGTCCATTCTGCAATTTTATCTGCTGCAGTTGGTTTATCTTCACTAATGGTTGACCACAAATTTTGATGAATTAATACAGCCTTAATTTGTAGGCTCCACGATTCGTAATTTGTCTCATCTAACTTCTCAATGTTGTACATTGAGCCACTCATTTCGCTTACTTAAACTTTCGTCTTATTACTTTTAATTATATTAAATATTATAATATTCATCGAGCTCTCCTGGGTCCTATTCATTTTTTCTCCTGGATAATTAAAAGACGATGTTTCACTTTTGAATAGTTTATTACGAATAAAGAACAAACTTTGTTTTCAATGTTAAAAGAATAAAAATAACTGTTACATTCATGAGACAAAATAGAAAAGAACATTAAAAAGAAAAATGAATAAACCTTATAAGTAAGGGAAAAATATTAATATTGTAAGCAGGGTTGTATTCAATATCATAGCAATATACACACTTTTTTCCGAATTGTGCTTTACCATTGGTGACTCCACTATTATTAGCTTCTCTCTTAATCTTTTTAATAACGCTTTATAAACTGGACACCCGCGATAGTACTCCGAATGATCACCATCACAGTTTCCGCATTTTGTTTGAAAACCTTTATTAATAATTTATTTTATTAATCGGTTTGATTAATAAAATTTAATAATTTAATGATTTAGGGAAAAAGAAATAAAATAAAACACAAAGGGATTAGTATTTGATATCTATAAAAATATTTATTTGGATGCTCTCCTTTTCGTTTCTGTATTTTTTTTTATTTATTTATTAGGTCTTTAGATTAATATAAATCCTTTCAGACAAAATGAATTACTACAAATTACTTTAAAACAGTACATTTAAGAATTTAAATACAAAATAATTTTTCTTTTCACAATATCATTACTTTCAGATATATCTATAGTATGGTAACATTTGTTGAAGTTTTCACATAAACGGCGAAAAGGGTCGTTGTTAGCATAAACGGATCTGTAGTACATTATTCTCAATAATTGAAAGTTGCGTGTTGGTCTATTTGGTACATTAAAATTAATTTTATCAAGCAGAAACTCGGAATTAACATCACCAGGAATTAACCCAAGCAGAAATGAAATACCCAACATTACTCGACGACTACTTAGGGTAGGTAGCTTAATTAGATTGAGTCTCCTCTCATATGATGGTAGCACGAGTGAGTTCCATCCAAGGCCTCGTAAACAAAATATTAAAAATTGCTTTTGAACAGATTCAATACTATTGATATAAATATTATAGCAAGGATCCCAAATAATTGCTCCATATTCAAGAATGGGACGAACCAATGTTGTGTATAGTTGTTTTGTGATGTATGGGTCGGAAAATTCCTTGGACTATCGTTTCATAAATCCAAGAACACCATATGCTTTATTAATAGTTTGCGCGATGTGATCACGAAAGTTTAGCTTGTGATCTAACAATATTCCAAGATCTATAATATTATGAACTTTTTCCAAAGTTGTTCGAGTCAAATTTTTGAATTCTGAAAAATTGCATGTGTTTACACTTTTTGATATTTAAATCCATTAAGTTTATTTTACACCATTGAGAAAATTTATCAGTATCAGATTGAAGTAGGCGTTGACTATTAGTATTTAGAATTTTTACATCATCAGCGTACATTAATACTTTGGAATGTAAGATAACATTAGGAAGATCGTTTATAAATAAAGTAAATAGTATTGGACCCAAATGACTCCCCTGCGGAACACCAGAGGTGACATCAATGACTTTAGAAGTAGCGTCTCTGAATTTTACTTGTTGTGTTCTATATGATAAGTAGGAGAGCAACCACTTTAAAGCTCCCATTTGTGATAATTTATATAGCAATATATTATGGTTTACTTTGTCAAATGCTTTACTAAAATCGGTATATATTACGTCAGTTTGCATATTGTTTATTAAACCATCATTTATCAGAGTGGTGAGTTCAAGTAAATTATTTGTTGTGGAACGATGTTTACAGAAGCCATGTTGGCGTGTAGACAGCAATGAAGATGCCTGATGTAATAGGTTGTCGGTTAAAATTTTCTCTAATAGCTTGGGAATTGTATTCAGCTTAGCAATACCACGATAATTTTATACTTCAAGTTTGCTGCCGTTTTTGAACAAAGGAATTATAAACGACGTTTTCCATATACTTGGTAAATAGCATAACTCAATAGATTTGTTGAAAATAACCGTAAGCGGAAGGATTGGATGAGTGGTTAAGATGAAAAGGGTATGAAGAATTACAATCGTATGTAGTTTTAGAATATGTTGTAGCAAAGAAATCGGCGAACATGCTACTAATCGATATATCATCATCGGCGCTACGGGAACCAAATAATTTTTCAGGAACAAGAGTAAGTGATGGTATTGATTGACTATTTTTTGTATTTTGCAGTTGAAGTGTTGATGAAGTTTTAGAGGAAGGATCGGACGAAATAGGAACTTTACGTTGTAAATGAGGTGAGGTAACAACAGTTGATGTAGAAGGTACAGGATTTTGCAAATTGCTTGAAACGGTACTAACAGTATTACCAGCGGTGTTAAAATTGTTAGATGATAATCCAGTACTTACATCAGTAGTCGTATTGCAAGTGAAGTTTATAATTTTTCATATTTGCTGTTTCGATCTTGCAATATTTTTTGCAAGCTGATGCAAAATAAAAAGAAAAACAAGACAACAAATTTTCTTCAAATCTTTATTGTCTGACTGTTAATCAACGACTGGTTCACAATATTTAAAGGCAATATTAAAATTAAAGAAGTTTGGCGATAAATAATATGCGTACATAATTATAACAATTATACATACATACATGCATATACATAATTTACAAGTACATATTCTTTTATAAGAGTATTATTATTACTGAGTACAAGAGAGTTATTAATATGTACGATAGTGAGTATATGCATGTAAGTATAAATATGTACAAATGCAAATTTACAAACAAGCGCAACAAAGCAAAATAACAAAAATATGTATGTACATACAAATGTATGTTTCATTTAGAAGAAAAAATTTTACGGTATTTTATATAACTAACAATTGCAAATAAGTAAAAATAAAGAATTTTTGTAAGTGCACCAAGGCCTCGGCTGCCGCCAACATCCTCCCCCCGTTAAAATGCTACGGTTTTTAACTTATTCCACTGGTAGAACTGCCACTTTTGAGACTGCTCGCCTGATTAGACCATTACTTGTGCGTATAATTGCAACGCGAGCTACACCGTCATCACCAAGTATTAAATCAGATACGCGACCTATTTTCCACTTTAGTGGTGGTTGATTTTCATCTTTCAAAATTACCATTGAGCCACAAATTATATTTTTACCTTTTTCACGCCACTTTGTACGCTCTTGCAAAAGAGAAAGATACGAACAGCTCCATTTATTCCAAAATGTTTGATGTAATTGTGAAACTTTTTGCCATCTGCTTAGTCGGCTAATGTCCATATCGGTAATATTAGGTTCAGCTATAGAGACTAAGGTCTCTATAGCTAAAAAGTGACCTGGTGTCAGTACGTCAAGATCATTACAATTTTCAGAAATCGGAGACAGTGGGCGAGAATTCAAAATGGCTGAAATTTGACAAACCAAAGTGCGTAGTTCATCAAATGTTAACGTATTGAGCCCCACTCTGCGATAGAAGTGCTGCTTAGCAGATTTTACTGCCGCCTCCCACAATCGCACAGTGGCTGAAAATCGTTTTTCATTGGCCAAAAGTCGAATTTTTTTTTGTCACCGATTTTTAAAATTTTTACACCTTTTTGGAGCTAATATACCCATATTAAGGTAGCCAAAAAATTAGGTTAAACTATTAGTAATTGTGGGCGTGGCATGCTGTCAAACTCAACTGTTTTTTTAATTTCAGAAAAAGGTGTTTTTTATTTGTTTTTTGTCAAAAATAAATGGTTACTACTCGCAAGCTATCATCGATAGTGGCCTGCGGTTTTTTTTATAATGTTGGTAGGATTATAGTCTTTAGGTTTTGTAAGTGGTTACCGCTCTAGCGTTTAATATTAGGGGCGTTCTGAAATATTTATGAAACCACTATATTTTTCTAAAATTTAAACTTTAGTGGAATAGAACTTCTAGGGAACAAGAAACGTATACCACCCGAAGAAAGGTGAAAGTGTCTTCTTTAACCCTATATATACTTTTGCACCCGCCACGACCCGCCGGTAGAACACTTTTTTAATTTTAATGAAATTACTCTAAAAAAATTCAAATTACGATAATTTAAACAGCCCTATAGTTACTCGTATACAATGGTGTATTTTCACTTTTTTGCCTAAAGGTTTATGTTTTTTTACTTTAGACTACGTAAAACTAAAATAATTAAATATAATACCTGCGAAAGGGTTTTATGGCTTTGTTTTTATTAGCAAAAAAATAAGCCATAAAAATATCACAATATGTTCTACAGTAAACATATGATCTCTTTCGAATATACCTGTTATCAACTGTTAGGGTCAACCAAAGTCATAAATAATTTTATAATAATAATCGCGACATTAAACCACTAAAGAAAAAAACCCAATATTGGCGAGATACTAATTAGTTTTACCTGATATTAACCTTTCAGCCGCACTTGAATTTAGCTGTGACTACCAAGAGCATCACATATTTTTTATGACTTTTTACTGTGGATCAAATGACGGGAATTCCCAATGAAAATGCGTTGAAATGTGTTTTGTTTGTTAGAGCAAGTATTTTACCATAATAACAACTCTCACAGTGTACAAAGAGTAACATAAATCAGCTGTAGCAATTAAAAACCTGTTTGAATATCAGCGGGAATTCCCGTCATTTGTTTAATTAGACAATAGGGAATGACGGGAATTCGCGCACAAAAGCCGAAAGGGTTAAGGTCTGGATAACAAGTGCAGTTTTGTTCAATTTAAGTACTACCTGCTATGAAATTGAAGATCAATGTGTAAATAACATGTATCTAAAAATGTATAAAAGTACGGATTCGATAAGGGATTACTCAATAATAAGTTAATCCTTGACGTGTACGGACGTATATTTGCAAGTGATAAAACATAACAGACACAAATAAAAATATTCAGAAAAATATAGAGAGCTTCAGTTATAAAGAACTGGCCGAAGAGTATTTTAGAAATAAAAACCAGGAAGATGTTCTTAGTTACGTTAAAATAAAATTAAACTTAAATTCGTGTAGCACCGAAATACAAGAGCAATTATCTAATTTTGTAAAAGTACTAAAAAAACGCTACAAAGAAGTTAACTACAGTAAACAAAAATTTTATATAAAAAGTGAAAACTGGTTAGAAGGCCAACAGCAAAGCAAGATAAGGTTGGAAGACCACACAAATCATTGGACAACTGCAGCGATAGATCTAAGAGGCGGAAACTTAAAGATGTTAACGATGCAATTGGTTGTACAAATATAAAAGAATCTTTCCTACATCAATTACGATCACAGAACCAATTAACAAAAGTGGATATCATTGAAAAAGTTATTAAAGCTAGTCCAGTGAGAACAAAACGAATTCTTAAAAGTATACCAACTCCGAGCGATGCAAAACAGTACACAAATGAGGAGGCATTATCCTTGTTTCTGGATTTGAAATTAACAAAACAGCAATATATTAAGCTCAGATTGCGTGCGATTGAAAAGGGATCAAATATCTATCCAGCATATCATCACATAACCGCTGCTAAAATGGACTGTTTGCCACCAAAGGACACTATTACAATCACACCAATTTCTTCAGAGGTACAACTACAATCTCTACTTGATCACACAGCCGAACGCTTGCTACAATCAATACCAGGAAATGCTTTAAAGAAATATGGAAACACAAAGCTAATTCTTTTTTGCAAATGGGGATGTGATGGTTCTTCGGGACAAAAACAATACAAACAAGTTGTATGTGAAAATATTTCGGACTCAGATATGTTCATGGTATCATTTGTACCATTGCGATTGAAAAAGATTTTAGAAGATTCAGAGCCTTCGACTAGTACAACGCAAACAATGGATATTTGGAAAAATGAGACACCATCTTCTACGAAATACTGCAGGCCAATTAAATTTGAATTCAAAAAAGAAACTTGTGATGCCATTAACAAAGAAATTAGTGATATCAAGGCCCAAATTGCAACACTACAGCCATTACAATTACAGTTAGATGGGCAGCAAATTGAAGTAAGTTACCAATTAGTCCTTACAATGATAGATGGAAAAGTAGGTCAGGCTTTGACTAACACGAAGGCTGCATCCAGCTGCATTATATGCCAAGCAACATCAACCCAATTAAACCAAGTTCCGACAAAATCATTAGATAATACCGATGCATATGAATTTGGATTATCACCACTACATGCAAGAATACGACTTATGGAACATATACTAAAAATCAGTTATGATTTGGATTTCGGGTCTTCAGGATCCATAAGAAACAATGAAACCAACAAAGAGTTAAGAAGTTCAAAAAAGAAATATGTTCAAGATGAATATCGCAAATTTGGATTAATTATAGATCAACCAAAACAAGGGTCAGGCAATACAAATGATGGCAATACCGCACGAAGATTCTTTTCAGATCCAGAAACAGCATCTGAAATAACAGGAGTGGATTTAAACCTTATTTTCAGATTTAAAATAATCCTAGAAGTACTTGCGTGCAATGAAGAAATTGACGCTAGACAATTTGGAGATTATGCTAAGAAAACTGCAAAAATATATACAACCAACTACCCATGGAGAAATATGTCTGCAACAGTTCACAAAATCCTTTATCATGGAGAAGATATCATTAAATATCATTTGGTGCCACTTGGAGATCTATCAGAGGAGGCTCAGGAAAAAAGGAACAAGGATTACAGATTTTATAGAGAGCACAATACTAGAAAAATTTCACGAAATTCCACAAATGAAGATCTATTTAATATATTATTGACAACATCAGATCCGTTAATATCCAATATTCGAAATCAATGGAAAGTGGAACATCGGGATTTAGATGAAGAAGCCAAAAAACTACTAAACAACAGAAATAGCGCAGAACAAAATATAGAATATTTGCAATCAATATTTGTTTCAAATGAATAATAATTATAATTGCCTTCATTGTTATTTAAGTACGAAAAACATAGTATTAGTAAATAATTCTTTAAAAAAAAACCGACTTCAAAATTTCGGCCAAATAAAATGTTGGATTAATTTTCAAAAATGTTTAATATAACTAATGTTGTTGCACTTTTTTGATTGAAAGAAAGAATTTTGAAAATCTTGTTAATCTTCTAAAAAATCGGTTTATGCTAAATCTATAATGTTTTCCCATTAACAGAGCTAAATTTTGACACCCATATTCGATATATTCTTAAAAATCGGTTTATGCTATATATCCCCGATATATCTCAATCAATTTCTGAAATTTTCATTTTTTTTCCTTAAATATATTTTTCTGCAAGCCATATCTTCCAAATAAAAAATTATGTTTAAAATTGATTCATAAATCACGAAGTTATTCAACAATTTATAAGAGAAGCACAGAAAAAATATAGATAACGGTAAATAAAAAACCGTATGTCCGTCCGATCTTCATAAAAATTAAATGGGACCCACCTGCAAGCAAACCCAAACAAAAAAAGAATTTTTAAAATTGGTTCAGAAATGGTTATCGTGGAACAAACATAAAAAAAGCAACATACCATTCGAATTGATAACCTCCTCCTTTTTGAAGTCGGTTAAAAATAATAATAAATAGAAATGCTAATAAAATCTATTGCAGTTTTTATTTTTAAAATGTTTTTTAAAATTATCAAATCTGACAGCAAAAAAGAATAAATTTTTCTGTAGTAACAGCAAAATCTCCAGTGAATTTTACTATTTTTTTCAGTGTAAACATTTTTTTGAGTGTAAAAATTTTTTTGAGTGTAACATTAAAAAAATTCCATTATCACAAAAAATAATTATAATTATTATTAAGTTCCAAATATTAAATTTTTTAATATGTAAATAAAAAAATAAACCCATATTTCACTCCAAAAGTTAAAAAAAATCAAAAGTTCAACTTTGACCTAGAAGTCCTTAAAAAGTCATCAATCAATTTTAATGTAATTAAAACTGAGCCAAGCTGAACTAAATATCTATCCATTAAAAAAAAATTACTTCAATATTTTGATCGGTTCAAAAGTTACAGAATTTTGGCCAATGAAAAACGATTTTCAGCCACTGTGAATCGTCCAAAATGGGGCGACCTAGGCGGAATAAATTTCCATTCTATTTCGTCTTCAAGGCACTGCTCATGTACTTCTTTCTTGTGTGATTCGCTTAAAAACAAACGTTTCAAATCGGCTAGCTCATTTTTAGCTCTCACAAAATTTATTGCGTTATCGGACCAAATTGTTTTAGGTTTGCCTCTGATGGCGATGAAACGACGAAGGGCTGACAAGAACGATGGTGTGGATAAATCCTGTACTACTTCCAAGTGTGTAGCCTTTGTTGAAAAACATACGAAAATTGATATGTAACATTTGACAAGAGGGCGATTTCTCACGTCAGACTTGTAGTAAAAAGGACCACAAAAATCCACACCAGTAGTGTAAAAGGTTTTACTTTGCCTCACTCTATCAGCCGGCAAACTACCCATAACGTGTTGACTTAATATTGGTTTCATTCTAAAACAACGTAAGCATTTTGAGATTATAGAGCTGATTAATTTACGACCACCAATTGGCCAATACTGCTGTCTTATTGAAGCCAATAAAAATTGTGGGCCAGCATGTAACAATTTTTCATGAAAATGCATTACAAGGGCCGATGTGAACGAATGATTTTTAGGCAAAATAATAGGATGCTGGGCATCAAAATTAAGAGATGAATTTTGTAGACGACCGCCTACACGAATTAAGCCAAACGAGTCAATTATAGGCATCAGTGAGCGAAGCGTTCTTGATGCAGGTACGTTTTAGTTTTGCTTTAAATCAGAGGTCGGCATCCTATAGCCAGCGTTGCCACGACCAAAAAAAAATTGTAACCAAAATGTAAAAAAAGTAACCAAAAGCAAAAAAAAGTAACCAAAATTTTTATAGTATATTTAAAATTTTATTTATACTTCAGCTAAAAAATATATATTTAAAATATAAATTAACCATAGCTTTTCAGTTTGTAGTTCAGTCTTATAATTAGGTACAATTGAAAGAAAAAAATAATTCAGCAATAACAATATTAATAAAAACCAAATGTAATTAATTTCATTACATTTGTTACAAAACACTAGTAGATAAAGTTTAAGTAGATGAGGCTAAAAATCTGTCTTGAATGTTCTTAGATGATTTATCCATATAGCGAACGACTAGAACTAGTGATTTGTTTGTGGATACGTCTGTTGTTTCGTCTACTATTAACGAAAACTTTGTCGTTTTTAGTTTGGAAATTAAATTTGCTTTAGATTTACTTCCGAACATTTCTGTTAATTGAGTTGCTTTACCTGCCACATTTAATGTGTTTCACAATTTGAGAGTCGGGACAGCGCTCCTCTAATAAGCCTGGTAGATAGTCCATTAATAAAAAAGGCAAATTGTGGAAAATAAGAAACATTACTAATGTTAGCTCTGTTTGGTGCACTTGCTTATTTAGGGTTTCTTTTTGAGAACTTGCAAATGTTATTTTTATTTTCCACATTTTGCTTATGAACACTTTTTTAGTGTGCTTTCGTAAATAACTTACGTGATTTGGAATTTTTTTTCACAGGCAGCGCAGAAACAACATCCATCTTTGTTTCTTAGCCACGGAAACTCATCCAACCACAATACACGGAATTTTCTTTTCGGGCTGTTTTTAATATCACTAAACAACAAAATATTATTTAAAAAAAAGTTATTGAAATTGAATGCAAATATGCCTATTCTCATCATCACTCCCAAAAGATAGCTCGACATTATTAGTTTTACTTTGAGCAGCCTTTTTAAATAAAAATTTAATAAATATAAAAATTGTGCTTAAAACCAATATTATTATTTTTTAATTCGAAGTACATACTTTTCCATTTTTTACGAAAGAAACCCAATCTTAACTATATAAAAAACACTTAATTATTAAAAAATTAAATAGCACGCTAATTTGTAAAAAGCTTTTTTGGTTTTCTGGTAAAAAACATAATTTATGAATGTTTATTAAGGTCCGTTCATGTCTAAAACAAAAGAAAAATTAACTTGTTCCGATCAGAGACCTGCAACAAGTATGAACGAGCCGACTTATTCACTAACGTTGAATTTTAAGAACAATACAAACAAGTATTATTCAATTTTATGCTTATTCGCTTTTTATGCAGAGACCTGTACTGCGATTCACTAACTTTTTTTAACGATAATCGTATCGTTAAAATAAATATAACGAAAATTTATCGAATTTGCAATTCAGTAACATTTTTAACGATATTCGCTGTCGGCTGAAGTCAGCTGTTACTCTTAACAAGTTTTTCTCTCGTTATATTAGCGACAAAAATGTTAGTTGTGTTTATTTTATCGATAAAGTGTATTTATTATATAAAGTGTGTATATAAGTTTATTTTGTTTTTATTTATTATATAAAGTGTGTATATAAGTTTATTTTGTGTTTAAAATGGCTTTTGAGTATTTGGCATACGAATTAGCAAGGGATGACCAAATTTTTGACGTTCCAGCAGTTAATTGTCGTATTCTTCGGGATTTGGACAATCCTTTTGAGTTGACAGCGAAGGAATTTCAAAAATTATTCCGACTCACTCCGGACTTGGCTGAAAATTTAATTTTTGAGTTAGATGATCAACTAAGAGGATCTAGAATAACATCTATATCGACAGAAAAGCAGGTAAGACATGCCAGCTTCAAGTTAAAATGAAATTTTAAGTATTTTATTTTGCTAGGTGCTCTCGTCTTTACGTTTTTATGCAACTGGATGCTATCAGCGGCTCCTTTTAGAATTTGAATTGGTCGCCATTCTGTTAAATGCACTTAAAATGTATGTATATAAATGTAAATAAAATAACAAAATAAAAAGATAATTAAATCATACATTTTTTTACTTACCTTACTTAAGTCAAAATTTACAAAAATAAACAAAACTCCCAAATTATGCACAATTCTATTTGTTTTTTTTTCCATTCTCTTTTGTGCTTTTCGCTTATTTTGACACTTTGTATACAGAGGTGCCACATTTTATTAAATTAAATGAGTACAAAAAAACAGCTGTATACTATCGTTAAAAAAAGTTACAGAATCACACAATCGTTACTGCAAACGACTATTTATGTCGACAAATGTTACGATTGTCGGATCGTTAAAAGTTAGTGAATCGCAGTACTGCAACAAGTATGAACGAGCCGACTTATTCACTAACGTTGAATTTTAAGAACAATACAAACAAGTATGAATTAATTTTATGCTTATTCACTTTTTATGCACACACAGAAAATTCAGCAACGAGTATAAATCATTTCCAACACTTGGTTCGAACTGCAATGTTTGAAAACAAAAATTCTTGTTTTTACACAGTTTGTTTTTTGCATGTCGGCTTTGTTGTGCATGATCTAATTGGAATTGAACTAAAAACACACGAGCCACTTATAAAGGTGGATTCACCCATTCGTTCTTAACAAAAAATTTGTTCGAACAATATTTTTTTTATATGAAGTTTGACGTCTCTCTTTTGGAGAGAGAGAAAATATTTTTTACGAACTTGAATTGGTTTAATTTTATATTTTTACCGGACAAAAGTGAATTGAGTTGCCAATAGGTTTCATTTTTTCATACAAATAACAATGCCTTATGTATTTCCATGACCATCAGCAAAATCAAGGTTCTTTTTTCATTCATTTCGAATTTATATCTGTGATTTTGAATACACAATACTTTAAAATAATCTAATATTTGTATTTTGACACTTAAAACCCAAAGCAAAATAAATCAATGGCCGCACTTGTAAAACTAATAGATTTTGTTTACATATGGCAGCTTTGATTTTTCAGAAAAATCGTTCGAAATGGGTGAATCGTGCTGCAAAAAACTCTCAGTAAAAAAATTGTTCTCTGGAAAAAAATTTTGTTAAGAACAAATGGGTGAATCCACCTTAAGTAAAAAGCGACTGGCAGAAAAATATGAAAACATAAAAATGTGCATTTACTACCTATTTAACATGTTAGCATTTTTTTATTTCGTCGAAAAGAAAACTTATTTGACAAAGCAATGATAAAATTTGTAATATGTATGTATGTAAGTACGTCATATAATTTTATATTTTAAATACATACGTAGTTTTATTAAATGTATGTATTTTTTCGAAAAACCTTACAAATTTTAATATTTCAAAAATATTGTTATAAACTCTTCCCCCCTCAAATGTTAAGAATGAAATCCAAGGTATATAAAAAGTTACTATTTCAGTCTTTATTATTACGACGCTACGACCTTTCCGGCTTCCTGACAAAATATAGTTGCCTTTGGCAACTATACTTTTTATAACACTTCTCTCAGTGTCGACACTGTCGAGTATAAAATTACTTTTGCTACTGAATAAAACACTTGTTCCGCTAACAACACGTTGGCTTTAATGTAAAATGAGCTTCAAACATTTAACGACACAGTCGAACATTCATGTTCGCACAAAACAACAAATGAATAAAACACTTGTTCGGCTAACAACAGGTTGGCTTTGATGTAAAATGAGCTTCATACATTTAACGACACAGTCAGAATATTGATGTTCGCAAAAAACAACAAGTGAATAAAGGCCCAACTATAATATGCATAAGCAAGCTTAAGCAAATTGCAAAAGTTAACGAAAAGGCTGTCAAATGCATAACTAGTTCAGAGTTAACTTTCAGGTGGCTACAATGACTTTGCAACTTTTTGTCCACAGTTGCTCATTTATGTTTAAAAAAAATGTTTTTATTTTAACAAAAAGCCATTAAATGACTATATTTTATAAATATTATTATATTATTTTATAATTAAAAGAAAACTTCGTACCAGAAACGCATATTTTTTCCTTTTTTTTAATTTATCGGCAAAAGTACTAAAATGTACAGCTGTGGCAGCACTACATTGTAAATAATAATAAACGTTTACATATGTTTTGTTAATTTTCGTATTGTGTTTGCAAAAATGGAGAAAAAACTTAAAAATTTTAATAATATAAAAATATTAAAGTTAGCGCTTGAAGGGTTGTGCACATTAAAAGAAATAAGTGAACTACACTGTAAAAGAAGAAGACACTCTTGTTCTGTCAGAGAAATAACCGCGACAGAAAGACATTTTTGTTAAAATAAAAAGGGTCCCTTTTATTGTAAAGGCACTTATTTTTTTCCGCATTTTCTATTAAATTTAAAATAAATATATTTTCTTCTTTCTCCATTTTGTTCAAAACACAAACAAGCAACAACAAACAGCTGATTCCGTACGGAATATGCGATCAGTTTCGCTTTTTGCTTAAGCAAATGACAGTTGAAAAACTTAACGAAAAGTTTCGTTAAGTACATTATAGTTTGCCACATACAATTTATATTTATATTTCGCACGTTTGCTTAAGCTAGCATATGCATATTATAGTTGGGCCTTAAAACTGAATGATTGAAACGAACGGTTGCGTAAACGAGTGTTTTTTGCATTTGAACAAAAACGATTAAATCATAAAAATCAATCTGCATGATTAAGTATACTCGAAAATTTAGTACTCGTTGCAGGTCTCTGGTTCCGATGTCAAACATCAATATGAAAATGCATTTAGTAGCATGTTTTTAGATGGTTTTTGTGAAGAAGCTTTTACTCGTTCAACAATACAATGATTGTGTTTGTTATGTTTGGAGACAGGCATGTATGTTTTTGTAATCCTGTGTTTAGTGTTTTATTTTTAAAAAACTTTAAATTGTGGTAGTTTAGTTTATCACCAAAATTAGTGGTGTAAATTAATTCAAAGTAAAAACAATGTAAAAAATGGTTACTTTTGTGTTAAAAAAAAGTAACCAAAACGGAAACGGAACGGAATAGTGCAGAGAGCACTTCACACATACGCTTAATCTCTTTCATTCAGTCGTCATTGAGACAGCAATGTGTGCATATGCGGCGGATGCTTTTATATTTTTTTCAGAAATACTTCCCAACAAACATTTCAAATTAATAATAAATTACGAAAAATATTTTATGATTGATAATGCATTTGGTAACATGCATGTAATCAGCTTTTGAAGTATTAAAAGTTCCGTTTGTATATCAATCTCGTTGCTAATTTCTTATATGTTACGGAAAATACATTGTGAGTGTATGTTTCCTATCTAAGTTGTTTTGTATAATTTATATAATTATGTTTATGTTTGTTGGGTAGTTTTCTCACACACACAACCTCATTTTACGCTTTGCCGACCTCTGCTTTAAATACTTATATTCAGCAGCAAAATGAACTAATTGTATATTTTTTATTAAGAGATGTGTTCCAACCTTGATGTCATTTAAAGTTAATACTTCATTTTTGTTGCTCAGTTTAGGGAATACAAATTTGAATACATAAGCAAAAATTCGTTGCATTTTCAAAAAAGAATTATGGTACTTACACTGCATTGACAAATCGGACAGCGAAGTCATCACCAAGACATTTTGACGGCGCTCAGGTAGCTCAGCTAAAAATGTTATATTGGCGGGCCATTTTGAGGGTTTAGAACACAAAAATATTGGACCATTATTCCACAAGGTTGATTGCAGCAGTTCTATAGGCGATGCACCTCTTGAGAGAATGTCAGCTGGATTTAAGTTGGTTGGTACATAGTGCCACGTCATCTTGTTTGTAATTGCTTGTATACGAGAAATCCTGTTCGATACGAATATGTTGAAATTCGAGGGTTGATCCTTAAGCCACGAAAGTACTGCCACGGAATCCGACCAGCAATGTACTTCACAATTATACGGTAGAGTTTTAACAACAACGTCAACCAGTTCTGCCAACAGACAAGCAGCAGCAAGTTCGAGCTTTGGAACCGTTAAACTCTTTAGGGGTGAAACTCTCGACTTAGAGCACAATAATGATGATTTGATCAAATTTTTAGATTCAGATCTCATGTACACGCATGCACCATAAGCAGCCAAGCTGGCGTCACAAAATGCGTGAATTTGAAGCTTCAAATTTGATGCCAAAACACATCGAGGAAACTTAAATTGTGGAATAGAATTAAATTGAGCGATATATTTGAGCCATGATGAGTGTAGTGATTGGGGAAGGCTTTCATCCCACTGTAGCTGCAGCTTCCACAATTGTTGCATACAAATTTTTGCCTTTATTGTAACTGGGCCAATTAAAACGAGAGGGGCATAGAGACGAGCAATCGAAGAGAGAATTGAACGTTTTGTCACTGGTTTAGAATTGTCAACAGGATTAAACGAAAAAATAAAATTATCGCCATTAGGGTCCCAAATTAAACCAAGCGTTTTAGTGACATCTGTGCCATCGTTAAATTTTAAAAATTTCTCACATTGCTCTGGGGGCAAACCATTCAAAACTGCGGGGCTATTTGAACACCACTTCCTTATAACAAAATTAGCGCGCTGTAGTAAAGCTGTAACCTGGTGCCTTATTTGAACAACTTCTGCAACAGAATCAGCACCGGATAGCATATCGTCAACGTAGAAGTCACGCTTTATAATTTTTGCAATAATCGGGAAATTATTTTCTTCTTCGCTTGCTAACTGATTCATTGAACGAATTGCTAAGAATGCTGCGGGCTTTGTACCATATGTGACTAGCTTATAGACTTTTATTTCATCCTTTTCGTTTTCCCTCCACAGAATGCATTGTAGGTAATTGTCTGGATATGAAACACGCACACACCTATACATCTTACAAATATCCCCACTAAGAGCAACCTTAAAGCAGCGATAGCGCAGAAGTGTATTAAAAAGTTTGGGCTGTATAGTCGGGGCAGCACACAATATGTCATTAAGGGAAACACCACATGTAGTTTTTGCTGAGCCATCAAATACAACTCTTAACTTGGTTGTTGTGCTATCAAGTTTATGTACACAATGATGTGGTAAAAAATATTTCTTCTGGGCCACCTGTGATGAAACTAATGACATGTGATTTAAAGAAATGTGCTCACTCATAAATTCTGCATAATGAGCTTTGACCTCCGAATAATTTTTTAATTTCTTTTCCAAGGCTTTAAAACGTTGTAAGGCACGTTGATACGAGTCGCCAAGCAAATGTGTGCCGTGTCCTTCTTTTTCTGGTAAACGAACAGAAAAAGAACCAGAATCAAGGCGAATGGTATTTTTTAGAAAATGATTTTCACAAAAAATCTCCTCTTTAGTAAACGAATCGCTAGAGTCAAAATTGTTTTGGACTTCCCAAAAGCTTTTTACTATAGAGCATAATTGATCCTCCTGCTGTAACAGCCAAGGACCACGAATGATGAGAACGAGGACTACCACCAGCAACTACCCATCCAAGCAATGTTTTTTGTAGAACAAGCAAATTTTCAGCTAATTTTATTTGTCCAATGGACATTAAATCAAAAAATAACTCGGCTCCAATTAAAATGTCAATACGACCACATTTATCGAACAACGGATCTGCGAGCTCTATATTTTTGGGTATTTTCCATTCTGATGTATTAGTGTTAATGCTGGGCTGATAGTCTGTTATACTGGGAACTACCATAGCTTTTAAAAATGTTGAAAACTCACCACTTTTTGACTTGATTGCAAGGTCAACAGATTTTTTGATTGTGACACAACCCTCGCCTATTCCCGAAATAGTTGCATGGCTCTTATGGCATTTCAGGTTTAAATAATGTACAAAACGATTTGTAATTAAATTAAGCTGCGACGCGAAATCTAATATTGCGCGAAAAGGTTCAAAAATTTCGAATTTATTTTTAACCATAACTATGGCTGTGGCTAACAAGACACCAACAGCGGGCACTGGATCACTTGACGAAACAAGCACTGTCTGCGATGAACTAGGATCGATCAAGGGTTGTTCTACTGGCGCATTGTCAAGGTGTAGTAATGTGTGGTGTTTCAAGGAACACTGACGGCAACAACCTGAAGTACAGTTTTTTAACATGTGTCCCTTTTTTAAACAATTAAGGCACAGCTTCATTTTTTTTGCTTCTTTAAAGCGAAGTTGAGGCGACAAATTTACAAAACGTGAACAAGAATTAATAAAATGCTCAGTAGAATCACAAAAGTTGCACAATTTAGTTGAAGTTGCCACCGAAACGTGAACGTGGCGATTATGTTGATTAGGTTTTTTCAAAACTTGCTGCTTTGTTGTTTTACTTGCAGCTGAGTTCTCTACATTTTCAGCCATTCGACATCGTCTTTCCAAAAATGCTGCCATTGAGGCCCAAGTTGTAACTCATTCACAGATAAATTTTTTTCCCATTTTACAAGCGATTTTGTATCCAGCTTCATTGACACCAAATGAATTAATAGCCCATCGACCGATTGCTGCTGATTGCCAATTGTTTGAACAGCACGCAAATGAGCATTGATATTATCGCTTAATCGACGTAGCCCTGCTGCTATACCATTTTCAACACAACTCAGAGCAAAAATTTCTTTTATGTGCGTTGTGTTTTATGTGTTGTCAAAACGATTTTTTAACAACGTTAGAGCTTCTTCATAATTAGCATCATTGAGTTCTAATGAAGCGATTGTGTCAAGAGCAACATTTTCTAAACTCGCACGTAGATAATGTTGTCATCTATGAGGGTAGAAAATAACGAAATGAAATTTGGCCATTCTGAGTATGAACCACAAAATTTAGGAATCTGTATTTCAGGCACCTTTGTTCGTCGCGACATTATGTGAGATGGCGCTTCATCCAAAGAAAATTGGCGCATAGTTGATGAACGTTGATTATCATTCATTTTACGTATGATTCCGATTTGGCGCGTTAACTTAGCCTTTACATCAAAATACAATGAGATAAACACCATGCGATCGTTGCTTACCGTACCACTGCATTCATTTTCTTCTCTTAATGCTTGGGCTTTATCAAAATTTTTTTTGAATATCCTCAATGTATTCAAGACGGACAGAGAGTTCTGCTTCATCGTATTGTTCTAATTGGGCTGCTGATAAATTTGCATTTAAGTCCTGCAGCTGTTTCAAAACTACGACCACTTTTGAACGAAAAGGCGCTAAATCCAATGATTTAACCGTTTGGTCACACATTGCCATTTTTTCCCAAACAAAGGCTGCGATTAATTCAATACTATAATTGAAAATTTACAGCAGATATGCTCAATATTGTAGTGCCTCTATGAGCTGCAAATATTCGTCAATATCCGAATTGATATTGTCACACAAATAAATATCGAATTTGATATTTCAACGCAATCAAAATATCCGAATTGATATATCACGTCGGGGTCACCAATGTTTCGATCTTGCAATATTTTTTGCAAGATGATGCAAAATAAAAAGAAAAGCAAGACAACAAATTTTCTTCAAATCTTTATTGTCTGACTGTTAATCAACGACTGGTTCACAAAATTTAAAGGCAATATTAAAATTAAAGAAGTTTGGCGATAAATAATATGCGTACATAATTATAACAATTACACATACATACATGCATATACATAATTTACAAGTACATATTATTTTATAAGAGTATTATTATTACTGAGTACAAGAGAGTTATTAATATGTACGATAGTGAGTATATGCATGTAAGTATAAAGGCCCAACTATAATGTGCATAAGCGAGCTTAAGCAAATTGCAAAAGTTAACGAGAAGGCTGTCAAATGCATAACCAGTTCAGAGTTAACTTTCAGGTGGCTACAATGACTTTGAAACTTTTTGTCCACAGTTGCTCATTTTATGTTTAAAAAAAATGTTTTTATTTTAACAAAAAGCCATTAAATGACTATATTTTTTAAATATTATTATACACTAATACCACAGAGTATAACAGAGGGGACAACTTTGACAGTTCAAAATCGCTACAATCAGCTGACACAGTAGGTATATTAAAAAGAGAAAGAAAATATTTTCTGTTAGTAAATTTGTAATGTGAAAAAGCAAAGCACTATATAAAAGACGAAATTTGTGAACAAAGCAAAATAAACAAAACAATTTTGTGTCAAAGCAAAATCTGTGGCAAAATAAATCAAACAATTAATTTGTGTTGTGTTAAATTATTTAATTTTCAGTGATTCCTTTAAATATAATTAATTATAATCTGTGCTTTGTATATTTTACGGTTAAGTACGTTGTGTTTTGTATAATCTGCAAAAATAATAATAATAGAAATACATGCACTTACCTTTTCCACCAAAATTGAATTTTATTTGAGTCAGAAATAAAGAAAAATAGTAACATAAAGAAACCGACAAGGCAGTTCTCAAAGAAAGAGACAAGAAAAAACCTACACTATCTTTGCTCTTCTGTCACCTCTGTTATACTCTGTGCTAATACCCCGACTTGCGTCGACCCGATTTGCGTTGATTCGATTTGCGTCATCAAAAAAAAGTTGCGTGGCTTCGAATTGCGTCGTTGATGTTTCGTTTTGCGTCGAAAAAATACATAATTGTGGCTTCGAATTGCGTCGTTAATGTTTCGTTTTGCGTCGTTTTCTATTACATTTTGTGCATAGAAAGAGGATTTCCCTTTTTACTTGTTTTGGTCAAACACAAATATATGTTTATGTTGATGTTTTACATCAGTGATGTTCAGCCCATACAACAATTGTTTGAAAAATTTACACACATTTGTTATGCTCTTTTAAAAACATTCATTCACTCGTCGTTCAGCAAGCGATGAGAACACATGCGACGGACTATCGTCATTTTTTTCAGAAATTTGTTAAGCATTGTTGTTGCTTCTTGTTGATCGAAGCACAGCAAACACACGCTATTCAATTACAATTGAAAACGAAAAATAAAAAACTGGTTTAGATAGACTTATTTTTGTTTTTTATCAAAATAACTGTTCTAAAATTGGTTTTCGATATTGATAATTGTTATTTACGGTCCCTGATATTGTTTCATAAGGTGTTTACATTTGGAAAAAATTCTTTACTTTTTTCTGATTTTAAGCGTTTGACAATATGTTTGCTGTGCAAAATCTCTCACAAATACATCTACATTTTATTTTTGAACATCACTGTTTTACATGTATGAATTGACTTTAATTTATTTTTTTTACTTTAATTTATCTTTTTGTTGCACTAAATTTTAAAAAATACACCTATGTATACATTTATTTATAGTACAAATTTTCAACTTTTCTAAAAATTTTCTTCTGGAACGAATTAACGAAAAATCCACACAAATATATGGAGAAAAGTGATTCGATTTGCGTTGTTTCGCATTGCGTCCCGTTTGGTCGGTCCCAATTAACGACGCAAGTCGGGGTATTAGTGTATTATTTTATAATTAAAAGAAAACTTCGTACCCGAAACGAATAATTTTTCCTTTTTTTAATTTATCGGCAAAAGTACTAAAATGTGCAGCTGTGGCAGCACTACATTGTAAATAACAATAAACGTTTACATATGTTTTCTAATTTTCGTGTTGTGTTTGTAAAAATGGAGAAAAAACTTAAAAATTTAAATAATATAAAAATATTAAAGTTAGCGCTTGAAGGCCTGTGCACATTAAAAGAAATAAGTGAACTACACTGTAAAAGAAGAAGACGCTCTTGTTCTGTCAAAAAAATAAACCGCGACAGAAAGACATTTTTGTTAAAATAAAAAGGGTCTCTTTTATTGTAAAGGCACTTATTTTTTCCGCATTTTCTATTAAATTTAAAATAAATGTATTTTCTTCTTTCTCCATTTTGTTAAAAACACAAACAAACAACAAACAGCCGATTCCGTACGGAATATGCGATCAGTTTCGCTTTTTGCTTAAGCAAATGACAGTTGAAAAACTTAACGAAAAGTTTCGTTAAGTACATTATAGTTTGCCACATACAATTTATATGTATTCGCAGGGTTGCTTAAGCTAGCATATGCACATTATAGTTGGGCCTTAAATATGTACAAATGCAAATTTACAAACAAGAGCAACAAAGCAAAATAACAAAAATATGTATGTACATACAAATGTATGTTTCATTTTGAAGAAAAAATTTTACGGTATTTTATATAACTAACAATTGCAAATAAGTAAAAATAAAGAATTTTTGTAAGTGCACCAAGGCCTCGGCTGCCGCCAACATTTGCCCTTAAAGCTTTTTAGAACAACATTATAACTGTTATTTATATTCGGTAAGTTTTGTATATAAGTAATATTTACAAAATAACATGTTTATATAAAATTCCAAACTGTTTTTAATTAAGGTGTGTTCACATTATGTGTATTTGTCATGTGGACTGTCACTTTTTCGCATGCCAAATTTGTACATATAGTCTAAACACCGTCAAACAATATCATGTGTTATTTCTATGTGTGCAATACACATGACATTTTTTATTTAGAACGAGTTCTATTTTCAAGTGACAAACCATCTGACATCAGCTGTTTTTTATAACAAAAATTTTGTGGCGGCAAAAAATTATTAAAATTTTAATAAATATAATTTATAAATAGTAAAACAAAAATACAAAAAAAAACTATACAAATTTATTATTGAAAATGGAGGGAAAAATTGAAAAGTAGTTAACAAAAGTAAGTACATATGTATGTATTTTTTTATTGCAATTTTTATAGTTATTTTTATGTTGTTCCAGTTTGACTGGTGCAAAGAAGCGGTTCTACAGTTGATCGAAATGTGGCAAGAGAAGGAATGCTTGTATAACCCGCGGAATAAGTTTTACCATATAAGCTGTTTTAAGATTTTTTTTGATAGGTTATGTCAAATGTAATTGACATACCAACATTTGAACATGTAAATTATAAATACGGTGACCATTTTTGGGAAAGGAAAATACAGGACAAATACAAAATTATGTTAAAAATGAAAAGAAAAACAGAACAAATAATCATATAATATATGTATTATTATTATTATAAAATTAAGTAACAATAAAAACAAGTCTTCTTGACTAGAATAAAAAGTTTTTATATATTATAATTTAAAAAAATAAATTTGGTTTTATAAACAGTCTCCTTGACTAAAGGCCCAACTATAATGTGCATATGCTAGCTTAAGCAACCCTGCGAATACATATAAATTGTATGTGGCAAACTATAATGTACTTAACGAAACTTTTCGTTAAGTTTTTCAACCGTCATTTGCTTAAGCAAAAAGCGAAACTGATCGCATATTCCGTACGGAATCAGCTGTCTGTTGTTTGTTTGTGTTTTTAACAAAATGGAGAAAGAAGAAAATACATTTATTTTAAATTTAATAGAAAATGTGGAAAAAATAAGTGCCTTTATAATAAGAGGGATAGACCCTTTTTATTTTAACAAAAATGTCTTTCTGTCGTGGTTTATTTCTCTGACAGAACAATAGCGTCTTCTTCTTTTACAGTGTAGTTCACTTATTTCTTTTAATGTGCACAGGCCTTCAAGCGCTAACTTTAACATTTTTATATTATTAAAATTTTTAAGTTTTTTCTCCACTTTTGCAAACACAATACGAAAATTAACAAAACATATGTAAACCAGAGACCTGCAACGAGTACTAAATTTTCGGGTATACTTAATCATGCACATTGATTTTTATGATTTAATCGTTTTTGTTCAAATGCACAAAACGCTCGTTTACGCAACCGTTCGTTTCAAACATTCAGTTTTATTCACTAGTTGTTTTTTGCGAACATGAATATTCTGACTGTGTCGTTAAATGTATGAAGCTCGTTTTACATCAAAGCCAACGTGTTGTTAGCCGAACATGTGTTTTATTCATTTGTTGTTTTGTGCGAACATGAATGTTCGACTGTGTCGTTAAATGTATGAAGCAGCTCATTTTACATTTTTTCTTTAATTTTTTTTGCTGTGCAAAGATATATTTGACAAACTGTACATATTACAAATTTTATCATTGCTTTGTCAAATAAGTTTTCTTTTCGACGAAATAATGTTAAATAGGTAGTAAATGCACATTTTTTATGTTTTCATATTTTTCTGCCAGCCGCTTTTTACTTATAAGTGGCTCGTGTGTTTTTAGTTCAATTCCAATCAGATCATGCACAACAAAGCCGACATGCAAAAAACAAACTGTGTAAAAACAAGAATTTTTGTTTTCAAACATTGCAGTTCGAACCAAGTGTTGGAAATGATTTATACTCGTTGCTGAATTTTCTGTGTGTGCATAAAAAGTGAATAAGCATAAAATTGAATCATACTTTTTTGTATTGTTCTTAAAATTCAACGTTAGTGAATAAGTCGGCTCGTTCATACTTGTTGCAGGTCTCTGATGTAAACGTTTATTATTATTTACAATGTAGTGCTGCCACAGCTGTACATTTTAGTACTTTTGCCGATAAATTAAAAAAAAAGGAAAAATTATGCGTTTCGGGTACGAAATTTTCTTTTAATTATAAAATAATATAATAATATTTATAAAATATAGTCATTTAATGGCTTTATGTTAAAATAAAAACATTTTTTTTAAACATAAATGAGCAACTGTGGACAAAAAGTTTCAAAGTCATTGTAGCCACCTGAAAGTTAACTCTGAACTGGTTATGCATTTGACAGCCTTTTCGTTAACTTTTGCAATTTGCTTAAGCTTGCTTATGCATATTATAGTTGGGCCTTAAGGCTAATAAAAAAAAATTTTAAATAACTACATAAATGATAAATTTAGTTATGAAGTTTGATATTTTTCCACAGAATGGATTTTTTTTTAAACATTTGGATTGTTAATTAAAAATCCTTTAAATTCTGAGCAATTCATTTTAAAATTTCATTTTGTAATTAATAATGATCTTAAAGTATTTACTTTTAATTGCGATTTTTCGGTGGTCCAAATATTATTCATTATTGAAAACACTCTCTCGGTAGCAGCATTTGAAGCTGGTAGACATAGACAAAATTCAAAAAGTATCAATATATTTTTATATGCAATCACATTTGTCTTAAAGTGATTAAAAATTTCAATCCATCTTTCATCTACTGATATATTTTTTACCCTCCATTCTTTTATTTTTTCATTATTTGCAAAATTTTTCACGCAGCTCACTTCATAAAATAAATCTTCATTATTTATTTTGAATTCATTTCTAAATTCATTTAGATAGGATAAAGTTTTTTCAATCTTGTCCCAAGATAACATATTTCGTAACAATATCCAGTATAAAATTTCTACATCTCTAAAAGCTTTATCCCACTGATTTAGGTAATGAATGCATGTTTGGTAAAAATTTGTTATATGTTCTTTAGTTATTGCTCCATCAAAATCATTACTTTTCTGTAATTGGAGAATAAAATTTTTGACGGTAAGGGGTAAGAACAGTTCCTTTTTCCGTTCGACCAATTTAAATTTTAAATCTTTTAAAATAATTGAAGCCTCAGGCATTGAAATATTTTGTGATTCTACATTAAGAATAGCTTTATAAAATGTTGAAGCTTGGCTATATGCAAAAGATAACCATAAGTCAGCACAAGGATTCATAAAAAAATTTGTTAATATTGTCGGACATTTTGGTTGAGACATAAAATATAATTTTAAAGCTTCAAATAGTTTTATGATTCTTTCCAAAGTAGGCATTAAAGTTAACCATCGAGTTTTGCTATGTCCTAGTAACTTTTTATATTCTATTTCAATATCTTCACATATTTCTTTGAAATTTTCAATTCTAACTGCCAGATTATAGGAAATTTCCCATATCCCAGTAAACAAATTTTTCACTTTTGGAAATGTAGGGAAAGTATACAGTTGGATTTTTATGATAATTTTGTATTAATGTTCGTGCAATGTATATGCTAAAAAGAGGACATTTGCATATCAAATTAGGAAATAAGGGACAATGTACTGTCCTGTATTTACAAAAAAATCTCAAGGGACAGCATGTTAAAAAACAGGACTGTACTGTAAAATACAGGACGGATGGTCACCGTAATTATAAACCGTATGTGAAACTCAAATTTTGACATACACATGAAAACACATGTGGATAGAAGAGTGACATTTCACATGACAAATACACACAATGTGAACACAGCTTTACTTTACACTTAAAGAAAATCTTTCATAATTAATTTGTGTAATTAATATTTCATTTGTATAATAACAGTAAATTCAAAAGGTTAATTCAAATATAATTTAGAAGAAAATAATAAAGATAATAATAATAAAAATAATAATAATAAATTCATTTCATTAGTTCATAAACAAACCATTATGTTAATTTAGACAAATAATATCACACTCTGTAGAGGGGTGCATTAGGCTGGAGCGAAAATGTAGCGTTTTGAAGTTTTTTCAAAACTTGATAAGACTTGGGTGCTCAAAAGTTGTTACTCCGCATACTGATTGTGCCCTTAGAAGTTGCAATAAGTCGAATTATATCTTCAGGTGCAACGGTGACTTTAAAAATTGTAAAAAAAAAATAAAATTACGCAAAAACTAGTAAGAGTGCTATATTCGGCTGTGCCGAATCTTAAATACCCTCCACCTAAACGTAATAAGAAACACAAAAACTACACTGGTTATAGGACTAGAATATCCTTATTCTGTGTTTTCTCTTCAGTCTTAGTGCAAATTTTATTAGTATTTGATATATTGTTTGAAAGACAATTTTACGACCAACATAATTTATGTTAAATATTTTGAGATTTTGTATAATTTTCACTATTTTTAATTGATTTAATTACCAATTCTTACCATAATTTACAGAGTTTGTCTGATGTTCATAATAATCTTGAGTGTAATTTCAAATAGGGCTTTTAGAGGAGATGCCAGCAAAAAAAATTTGTTGGCGGTCACGCCTATTTTCGAGGCGGCGGCCCGTAAAGTTGAAAGATAATTATTATGATTATAAAATATGAACCAAATATGGGTTAAATACGAAAAGAATATTTTTTTACCCGAATTTATTTGTTTTTTTGGAAATGGTTCTTATATGGCAGCTATGACAAATTATGGGCCGATCTTCTTAAATTTCGGAACAGTTATTTTCATGCATATGAGGATATTTCACGTCGAATTTCAACATACGATATATATTAGTATAAACGTGGACCTTATGTGGGGGATATTGGCAAATATGAACAGATATTCTCAAAATCCAGCAGTTTGATTTAGGCATGTACAATGTACATATGTAAATGTAAAAATGTATAAGAGATTTATGAGTATTAAAGTGATTTTCGGAAGAGGGCTTTATATGGGGCATACGGTTAAAAATAGACTGAAATTCACAAAATTTTGTGGGAATATTTTTGTATATATGTAAATGATCTGTGCAAAGTTTTGAGTCGGCACCGGGAAAAATGTCTTTTTCAGATGTGGTCCTTGTATGGGAGCTATGACCAGTTCTGGGCCGACTACCATAAAATTTAGGACAACAATTTATTTGCCTATAAAGAGTATTTATGTCAAATTTTAGCCATTTAACATTATTTACATCTGTTTTATACGTATTTAAGTGAATTTTTGAAGTGGTCTTTATATGGGGTCTATGGTCAAACATGGACCGAACTAAAAAAAATTTCGTTTTGCGATTTCTTTTTATATAAAACTTATTTTTGCTGAATTTTGTGTTGATATTTCAATTTTATAGGCATTTATTTATCATTAAGCTATATTTCGGGAATATATATATTTGTATGGGGGCTATGAGAAATCATGGACCGATTCTTACTATTTTCCGCACACTTTCTTCTTTTATCATACAAACAACGTATACAAAATTTCATGGTATTATCTACAATATATTTAAAAATATTGCAATAAAATGGACGAAAAATATCAAATTTTTATGGAGGTGGTCTCACATATTGGTTTATAACTCTGGTTGACCTAAACCGATGTTGCTGATTTTAAATAGCAAACTACTCGAAAGCACTTCTGACAGAATTATTGAAGGTTTGGATCCCGAGTATATCTGTGGACTTCAAAAAACTGATTTCAACAGACAGACAGACAGACGGACATGACTTAATCGACTCAGCTATCTATAAGGATCCAGATTATATATACTTTATAGGGTCGGAAAATTATATTGTGGAAATTACACACGGGATGACAAACTTGAATACACCCTTCTCATGAAGGTAAAGGGTATAACAATGATTATGCAATTTGGTTTTCGTTCAAAATATGATTTAACTTGAGCCAAATATTAAATATTTATGCTATCAGTAACACCCTGAAAAAATGTCATAATTTCAAACATATTTCTTGAGGTGCCACAATATTACTGAATTTCGAAGATTTACCACCAAAATCACACATATTTTCCAGTTTTTCGTTTTCTTAATAATTATATTCCTTTTATTATATAATTACTTGCACACCTCGATTCTTGCAACATAGAAATATTTTCCATTACGCACTCAGTACTTGCGACATCCGAAAATTTTTAACTCGATACCTGCAACGTGCTGCTTTGTTTACGTTTTCTTAGACTGAATACATTTCGGGAAATCCCTGGCGTTTTATGCTGCTGATGAAATGTTGTAATTTGAATCAGTTTTAAGCTGACTATTGAGATGTACATACATATATGCCGTTCATTTTGTATGGGAAATTAATACTCGGTGCTTGCGACAACCTCGAACTTTGCACCGAGCCCGGTTTTCATTACGTGCAACAATAGAGTTTCTAATCTATATTTCTGTTGTTGCAGATTAGGGCAAGTAATATACCAAATAAAATGGCAACTTTAACGCGTTCAGTTGGGGTACCATTCAATGAAAATGTTTTACCCACATTTGGTGATATATTGAGACAGTATATATTTACACGTAACTACTTGAAATTGGAAGGTACGTAGGCTTTACGTTTTCAGAAGTAGTCAATATTATCGTCCCTTCTCTTGAAATTCTTTGGAAGAAAGCGTCCATACCTATAATATCTACTGAACGCATTATTGAAAGAATCGTGACTGTCACTGTAAATACATAAATCTTATGAAACCTTTCAAACAACGATCCAGTTTTATAAAGACAACCGAAGAATATATTTTTGTTTTGTTCGACATTGCTTCATGCAAATGTAAAAATTGCGAAAAGAACAAAAATGTTCTTGTGACGGAAAGATTGTTTCTACTAGACCAAAGAACTGCAAGAAAAATAATTAAAGGAAATATTGATAACAAAACGACAAAACAGCTTCAAGAACGGGAAAAAAGAAAAACTGAGCAATCCCTACAAGAAGCCAACCGTTCTAAAATGCAGAAATTTTACAAACCCGATAAAGGCACATCCGTCCAGTTAGGTGATAGTCTGTTAGATGTTCTAACTATGAATTTGAAGATATTACCACCCCCTCTACTTCGTCTGGTATTTCCACATATGGCCAAATGCGTAAAAATCTGCCAACATTAGCTGTGTAGATCTATCATGCCACGATACAAACTATATAGTAGTCTAAACTTATTATTTTAAATGTAAATGATAAAAATGCGTTTATTGAAATCTTTTGTTTCGTATTAATTTAGTTTATATATTTTATGTATGTACGCCATTGTCGTTGAATAAGTCTATGTTTAGTTTAATAGATCTAAATAAAAATTATAAGAGTTAGGCTAGAGCTTATCTTCCGTAAAATAAATATAAACTTCATTTTAATTAAATGTGATTTTCCTTTTTTTACCAAATTGGATGCCTTTGTGGCACCTCAAAAGACGACGACACTGTCCAAATTTTTTTCTGTGGTCCTTTTCAGAGCTTTGAGTATTTATTTTTGGCTCAAGTTAAACTATATGTGATATCGACAAGTAATTAAAACAATTAATACAATTTCACCTGGGTTCTACATTTGTAAAATGAGGTGCAAGTGAAATTTTCATTAAGGTTGTGTTCTAAATTTTGTGAAAATGATTCGAAAAGTAAAATATCACTTGAAGTTTGGTTCATCGTAGTATAAAAGTTTCACTCGTTTTCTAGAACGCCGTGAAATTGTCCATGTGGAATTGAAAACAAATTCAGTTTCACTTCGTAGTGGAATATAGAACAAAGGCGTATATCAATTAACCTCATTTTATGAAACAATCAAGGTCGTTGTGGCGCCTTTAAAAATCGGCAAAATTAAAAAAAAAAATAATCACAATCTACTGGTATACAGTAGCAACTTTTGCGCTCCCAAGCTCATTGATATCAAAAAAACATTTTTTTTCGCTCAACCCTAATGTCCATACTATTCGCAGTTAACACATTGTATAGCAGTGATGTCAATTTTTGAGACTTAAAACGCGTAAATATTTTTGAAAAAAGGGCTAAATGGAAAAAAATCTCTTTAAAGCCACATCCAATTTTATTTTTTCGCGTTTTGAGTGACTAAAATCGGGCTAAATCTAGCCCTAAAACGGCTAAGTTGGCATCGCTGTTGTATAGGTTTATTACGCTTTTTAATATTGCAGAAACACTTATCTACCCTATTACATACAGAAGTTCTAGTGTTTATCGCTAACGTTACACCTACAAAAAATTTTAAAGTACAAAAATAAAATTAAATATAATTATAACTTGAAATTGTTCGGTTTTTAATTAATGGTGTCTGATTTTACCTCATTGTTTTTGTATAGTTTCAGATATTTGTTTTAAAATGTTTTTTCTATATGTATATATTAATAGTAATTGTGTAATATTCTTCTTGGTTTTATTAGTCACTGTAGGAATACGAATATATGGATGCGCTTAGAAAGGTTTATCAGTAATGTGATGGTTCAAAAGAGAGTGCAGGAGTAAGTGGTGAGAGCGTGTGTATGATGTATCATTTCAAATATGCATTCTCAATCTGACATATTCAAGAGGAACTTTGAAACTCATTTTGATGATTATAAATTGTGTTGTAAGTGATGTTGTAGCAAACGAACTCCCAAGCACAAGATTTAATATAAGTATTTATGTGTTACATGTATTTCTATATAGAAACATACATGTACAATACTCACACATACATATGTACTTTAGGGATATAACCTTTTAATTTGTTTTGGTAAAAATCCACCTGTAACGAAAGTAATTTCTTTCAAAACTTATATTTTTGTTATTTTTATACCCTACACCACCATAGTGGGGAGGGTATATTTAATTTGTGCTGATTGAACTATTGGTCTAAAACCCACCTTAAAGTATACCGATCGACTCATAATCACTTTTTGAGTCGATTTAACGATGTCCGTCCGTCCGTCTGGCTGTACATGTAAAGCTTGTGCGCAGAGTACAGATCGCAATTTTTAAGATATTTCGATAATATTTGGTACGTGATATTTTTTCGGCCCAAGGACAGACGGGATTGAAACTGGTGTAAATCGGTCCATTATTTCCCCTGTCCACCATACAAATGTCCAACCGTAATAGGGGTTTACCGATCAGAAACGTTTGAATTAGACAAGGAACCAAACAAAATTCATCACAAATGAGTGGTAAATGACGCTAAATCACATCTACAAATTTTGTACAGATCGGTCCATAATTAGTCGTAGTTCCCATATATGGCACTCTTCCGAAAATCACTTTAACGATCTTATGAATGTTGCTCAACAAATAAAATTCGACACTAATAACTTTCTTATACACAGAAATGATGACACTTAATTTTATAATGGTCGGTCCGTAATTAGTCGAAACTCCCATATAAGACCCTCTACGTAATTCACTTTAACCTCCGTAAATCTTTTAAAAGTATTTATATCGAGATAAAGTTTAACATACACAATATTTATATTCACAGAAATCATGACAATAAATTTTGGGATGATCGGTCCATAATAGGTTATATCTCCCATATAGCGCCCAATTCTGAACAACTGTTTTATATATATACTGGGTGTAGAGTATTATATGGTCGGGCTTGACCGACTATACTTTCTTACTTGTTAATATTACCATTAAAATATTATCTGTAATATAATTACTAATATGTACATATATAGATTCATACTGAGTGAAATGGCTGATTAAATAATTGACTAATTTATTCATGATTGTAGAGTCAAAACCGCTTAAGCTAGAAAATTAAATATTGGATTCCTTTTACATCATATAGATCTACTAAGAATGGATTTTTAGAAACTCGGACGTTAAAGGGAATACAAAAATGTAACTGTACTAATAAATAAAAAAAATAAATAGAATAAAAATAGTAAGTTTGTCTATCTTAAATTATACAAGTTAGAGGGCAATATTCGGCTGTGCCGAATCTTAAATACCCTCCACCTAAACGTAATAAGAAATACAGAAACTACACTATACTAGAATATCCTAATTCTGTGTTTTCTTTCAGTCTTAGTACGAATTTTATTAGTATTTGATATATTGTTTGAAAGACAATTTTACGTTAAATATTTTAATTTATGTTAAATATTTTGAAATTTTGTCTAATTTTCAGTATTTTTAATTGATTTAATTACCAATTCTTACCATAATTTACAGAGTCTGTCTCAAAAATGTATTCTTCATCAGCATTTTCATCCAGTCCGGTATTCAACACATCTTCCAAAAGTTCCAAGTATATTTGGGAATTCATTTTTGTTGTTATAAAACAAATGGGAAGTTTAACATTATAGGAAAACGCTCCCCACACCATGACGCTTCCACCACCGAAATTTCTCTTTGATCTCACTACATTATTTTGTTTCAAATCATGCCAATAACAACTATAGCAGTCTGGACCATCTAAATTAATTTTTTTTTCGTCCGAAAAAATTACGTTTTTCCATTCATTTGTCCAACATGTGAATTTTCGCAAACAAGAGTCGTTTCTCCTCATGCACCTTTGTTAAACAAGGTTTTGATTTAACTTTCTTCCATTTTATGGTTGAAGTAGCATTTAAAATGCGGGCAACAGTCCGTGTTGTAACTGGCAGGCTAAGTTTTTTCTTTATTTCCCGGCAATTTAGCCGATTTTTTGTGGCTTCAAAACGAATCTGACCCTTTTGCCGGTGGTCAACTTTGAATTTCCTTTGTTTGAACGTTAACGCTATATCTATTGCCCAGTTTTAAAAAGTTTCTTACCACTTTTTCAGACGGGTTTATTAACCTGGCGATTTTTCTGTTGGAATTTTCTTCTTTTTTTAATTTTTTTATGAAATTCATTTCAGATTTATTCAACTGCTTTCCAGAGCCCATTTTTTCACTTAGAATTGTATTTTTTAATTCTTGTGCTTAAATTAATTCGGTTTTACTTTTTTTGTAAAAAAAAACTTATTTTCGCCGCCGAAATTGCAATTAAAATAAACATTGTTTTTGCTGCGTCCAAATAAATGTCTCATTAAAAATGCAACTATTTCAAAAACAAATCAATTTCTTTTCTCTAAAACCCGTTAGCCTGATAATTGTTGCTGTTTTAGTTATTTTGTTCAATGATGTAAACAAAAAATCAAAAACAAAAGTTATTACATTAATGTAAATAAAATTAGAATCACTAACAATGTAAAAATCAAGTGCGGCCAAAGGAATATCTACAACTGTATATATTTGTATGGGGGCTATGAGAAATCATGGACCGATTCTTACTATTTTCCGCACACTTTCTTCTTTTATCATACAAACAATGTATACAAAATTTCATGGTATTATCTGCAATATATTTCAAAATATTGCAATAAAATGGACAAAAATATCAAATTTTTATGGAGGTTGTCTCACATATTGGTCCATAACTCTAGTTGACCTAAACGGATTTTGCTGATTTTAAATAGCAAACTTCCCGAAAGCACTTCTGACAGAATTATTGAAGACTTAGATCCCGAATATAGCTGGGGACTTCAAAAAACTGATTTAAACACTCAGACAGACAGACAGACAGACGGACATGGCTTAATCGACTCCGCTATCTATAGGGATCCAGAATATATGTATATACTTTATAGGGTCGGAAAATTATATTGTGGAAATTTCACACGGAATGACAAACTTATGTATACCCTTCTCATGAAGGTGAAGAGTATAAAAATGGGGGAAAATGAAAATTATACATGTGCCAAATATTGAAAAATCCTATTCTTGAGTTAAAAAATTATTTTTTCGATATATATCCCACTCGCATCCCGTTAAGCTATTATAAAGGCCTTAAAGTAAATTGTATAAGTTTTCTTTTGAGAAAAAAAGGGCCCAAATTGAAAAAAAATATTTTGAAAAAAAATTATTAAAATTACAAAAAAGTATTTTTCAAACCATTGAAGAAATAGCTATCTACAGTCCTTTGTACAATTTTTGCTAGGACCAATAGGTAAAAAGTTACACTCATTTAAAAAACCCTGTATGACCACAATTGACCAAAATGTCCAACTTTGACCCCCTCTAACATCGACCGAAGAAAACAAAATTTCGATATGCAATTTCTTGTTACGTGACACTTATTTTTGCTGAATTTTGTATTAATATTCCAATTTTACAGGAATTTATTTATCATTAAGCCATATTTCGGGAAAATATTTGTATGGGGGCTTTGAGAAATCATGGACCTATTTTTACTATTTTCTTCACACTTTCTTCTTTTATCATAAAAATAACGTGTACAAAATTTCATGGCAATATTTGCAATATACTTCAAGAACAATTTTTAAAAATATCGAATTTTTATGGAGGTTGTCTCACATTTTGGTCCATAACTCTGGTTCTGCAATACCGATTTTGCTGCTTTTCAATACCAAACTGCTTAGTAGAATTATAAACGGGTTTTTTAAGCTCTGTTGATATTGGTTGTGTCATTTGGACGTGAGAGTGTTTTAGACAGCCAGACTGACAGACGGACATAGCTCAATCGACTTTGAATTCCATAAGAAGCAATAATACTTTATTGGGTCTCAGACGAATATTTCTTAGTGTTACACACGAAATGACAAACTTATATATACCCTCATTCGCCACTTATGATGGTGGAGGGTATAAAAAGGAGAAATTCTGTCAACATTGTTATGAATATGAGACAAACTCTGTAAATTATGGTGATAATTGGTAATTACACCAATTTTGAGTGGTCAAAATTGGATAAAATTTCTAAACATTTGCAATGAATTATGTTGTTCATAAAATTGTCTTCCAAACAATATATAAAATGCTAAGCTATTAGACATAAATATATTAGAAGTGAAACATTTTTATTTTGTCTTCTGGATGAAGTTTAGAAAAATTAAAAAAAATATTTTGTGCAAGGCGCATATATGGCATTCGGTAATAAATAGTTTGTATATGATTAGTAGCGCATATAAATTTAAAAATGATGCGGTGCACCGGTCATGCAATAAAATCAATTATTAATTAATTTAATTAATTATAAAATTAATGGACCACCGAGGTGATCAATTGCTAAAAACTTTAAAGTTTAAACTAAATTTTAAACCCTGGTTATATGTTACTTCCAAATATCAGTACTTTTTAAATCTGTTTATATTCTCAAATATTGCAAAAAAGTTATACCCTAATGTACATACATACATACATACATAGATATGTATTTAAGAAATTACAATATAATGTATGTATGTTATATATGTATATCAAATTCTTCAATGCATGTATTTTACATATACGAGTATGTTTGGGTGAAAGTAAGGCAAGTAAGTAAGATTCTTTGTATATTAGGGTAGGTCGAATAAAAAAAATCTAAGAGAGATTTATGCCACAACGAATTCTAAGGAAATGCTCCCTAGAAATCATACATTGGGTTCAAATAGATTTGGAGCGGCATTTTATATAGTTTATATTCAATATGACGACCCACACTAATACACATAGATATATGTATGTATATATGTGCGTGTGTGTATAACAGAATTAAGGTTTGTTCAGTAGGAGATCCGTTTTATGTTCACTTATTTCATGGTACATAGTTGAGTGCTTCCTGCTTGTCTTTCTGTTGTTGACGTGGGTTGTATAATAATAAATTGCAGTAATTTATTCTAAAGTTTCTCTTTTTGACTTTAAATCAAATGTATTCAAAATTGTTACACTAGCCTAAGTTTATTTTAACTCTTTATTATTTTTCCCTTTTTTTCCTATTCTCTCACAAATATTTTTCCTATTCGTTGTGCTATTGTCGTTTTTGTGATTGTTGTAAGAAAGCAATTGTTATTGTTTGATTGAGAATAGAGTCAGTTATTTAAATGTATCAAATAAATCTTGTGTAATAAATTTATTTCATTTGTTTGCTTCGGTGTATAGTGGTATATTTATATAATTGAAGGGATTAAACTACTACTAGGCAAGTACAGTGAGAAGCAAAATGTAACCCACAATTAGGGTAGCCAGATTTGAAAGACGGAAAAACAGTACATCTTATACAAAAAAACAGTACATTTTATTTTTTAACGAAAACATAACTCTTTATTCATGTAATAACATTTTTGTAATATTAATTTAATAAGCAACAAAAAAATTGTTAAAAATTGTTAAAAATATGAGATCATAACATATATTATGAACGTTTTTGAAGAAGGTACATAGAAAATACAATTTAAATGACATATTGTATCTTTTATATCATCAAAGTCCTTTTAGATTACAATATTTTTGCTTTGCTTGTAATACAAAGTTTTAAATTTATTAGTTTTTGTAAATCAATCTGTATATGTATTAATTTACATTACAAAAGTGAACTTTAAATTTAATGTCAACTCAATTTTACTCCTTTTTCAATATTTTTTAGTAAGAATAATGCTGTTCAAATTTACATGGTGTAGAAATTTATTATTTAAAAATCAAGAAGTATCATTTATTGAAAAAAATCCAAGTAACATTTTATCTTAACCCCATATAACATGACTACTTTAAAATTAAATGTGTCATCAGCTTTTCGAAAAATGTATTTAAATACGTTGTATAAACAACGATATATTTATGAAATCCAATTTGTTTTTTTAATATTATTCATATTAATCTACAATGTTTAATGGTTAGAAATGCCTTTAGAGCAATGATGTCCATTTCATGAAACAATTGTTGTTGTATTCATTTTATATGGACAAACTAATTTTTTTGGATACCAATGCTTTAGAGCCATTAATACTGATCTCCTAATCAACTTTAAAGTAGATTAAACCCCGATAAATAAATCCTTTTTTTAATAAAGCAATACACTGAACAAAAATTTTTTTTATCAATATTTTTTTTTAATTTTAATATAAATAAGCTTTTAACGAAAAAACAGTACAAAAAACAGTACAACGTGTATAAAACAGTACATTTGCGTACTGTTTTGAGTCTTGTGCATAAAACAGTACATTTAAAAAAAAACAGTACGTCTGGCACCCCTATCCACAATGCACGGAAATAATTTTTAGTATTTCTAATACAATAAGACAATACCATATTTTTTTATTATTCTAATTTAATGGTTTTTTACACAATATGAAAAGAAAAAAACTCACCATATTCTTATGCGGAAACCCGCTAACCATAATGGGGAGGGTATATTGGATTTGTGCTGATGTTTATAACGCCCAGAAATATTGGTCCACCACCAACCTTAAAGTAAACCGAATGACTCAGAATCACTTTCTGAGTCGATTTAACGATGTTCGTCCGTCCGTCCATCCGTCTGGCTGACTGTCCATGTAAAGCTTGTGCGCGGAGTACAGATCGCAATTTTGAAGATATTTCGATAAAATTTTGTACGTGATATTTTTCGGCCCAAGGATGGATGGGATTGAAACTGGTGGAAATCAGTCTATTATTTCACCTGGCCCCCATACAAATGTCCTCCCGAAATTGGGGTTTACCGATCATAAATCTTTGAATTATGCAAGTATTTAAACAAATTTCACCACAAATGAGTAATAAATGAAGCTAATTTACATCTATAAATTTTGTCAAGATCGGTTCATAATTAGTTGTAGCCTCCATATAAGGGCCACTTCCAAAAATCACTTTAAAGGAAAAAGTAAATATGTTCCTTATATATACAAATAATACGGTAAAATTTTATTATGATCGGTCCATAATTAGTCGTAGTTCCCATATAAGGCCTACTTCTGAAAATCACTTTAACGACAATAAATTTCTTAAAAATGTTGGTATTCAAATAAAATTCAACACAAATAAGTTTTATATATACAGAAATGATTGAACCTAATTTAATAATGGTCGGTCCATAATTAGTCGAAATTCCCATATAAGATCCTCTACGTAATTCAGTTTTTTTTTGTTCTGTTTTCTATAGAAAAACTTTTCTCAGAAAAAATTTTCTTTGTACAATTTCATTATTGAGGCAAGTTGGCAAATTAATTAATTTTCAAAAGTACAAATAAAAGATTTAACTTAAGGTTAAGATTATTAAATTACAAAAAATATGTATAAAAACTTTTTTACAAAAAATAAAAAATTACAAAAGCGTTTCTATGTTGTTAAATAAATGTTGTTTACAAGACGATTTAAATAGTGAAATTCGATTAATTGACTTCAAATCTGCACGTAAATTATTGAATTTTACAGCACCCACGTAATCAGTGCGCTGCTTGGTAGTTTCTAATCTACATCGAGGAATTCTTAAATTTGTTCTGTTTCGTGTGTTAAAACTAAATTGCTGTTGAGAAAATGTCATGCTTTGGTGACCAATATGGTTAATGCATTTAAAAACAAACATTAACACCTGATACTCATGCAATCCATAAATTGGTAAAATTGTTTTGCTTATATCTTTGAACAATGTGACAGTTGAATTTAGTATTGGTAGTTTGTAAAAAATTTTTAATGCTTTGTTTTGCATGCATTGAAGCGATTTCAGTGAAATGTTATTTTTATTGTAAGCACATATATTTGCTAAGTAATTCAATTGCGATTGAATCAATGATTGAAATATCATCATCCTTGATTTAACATCCAGTTTATTTTTTAATTTATAAAATAAAATTCCAAGTGCTGGAGCTATTTTCCTTTTCAAGTCAGTTATATGTAAATCCCATGACAAGTTACTTTGCAATGTGATTCCCAAATACTTAACGGAATGGGCTTCGTAAACAGCTTTTTCATTAATAAACACGTTGAAATTACTATTTATATTTAAAGCATGTAGTCTAAAGCGTATTAATTTGGTTTTATCAGGGTAAAGAACTCGTCGATTTAATCGCGCAAATTGAAATATTAAAGCAGCATCTCTTTCAATTCTTGTTTTAAGTGATAAATCGTACTTGCAGGGGTAAAACAAGCACACATCATCTGCAAACATAAAAAGTTGCCCATCTAAATTTAATTTTTTTAAATCATTTAAATATATAGAAAACAAAAGAGGGCCCAATCCACTACCCTGCGGTACACCAACAATCAACAGAACCAAGAAAACTGTCCGTGTTGTTTATATTAACATATTGTTTTCTATTAACGAAATAATTTTTAAACAATAAAAGTTCTCCTCCCTGAATACCATATTTCATTAATTTCTGTATCATTATTCCATGATCTACTAAATCAAAAAATATTCCAGCAACTCCACTAGAACCACCATCAAGCCCACTACAAATGAACCGCACTACATTCAACACAGTATTTTCAGTACTACAACCCCTTCGAAATCCAAATTAATAATTGTATAAAAAAGTATTTTCCTTTATATAAGATAGAAGTTTGTCATAAGGAATCTACTCAAAAATTTTTATCAATTGTAGAAAGAACAGCAATAGGTCTATATTTATCTATATTTGTTGCATTAACTTCTTTCGGAATTGGAACTATTTTGTGCACTTTTAAGATGTCAGGGTACACTGAATTGTTTCCAATTTTATTAAAAATATCTTTTAATATCGGGATTATAATATCTCTACATTCTTTTACAAATTTAGGCGAAATACCATCAAAGCCTGGACTTTTATTATCTTTCAAATTTTGGATTATTTCAAACATATCATTATCATTAACGTTACAAAGTGTAAAACGATGAGGTGACTGTGGAAGAGTCCGTAAAGAATTGAACACATCACCAGGATAAATTTCAATTTTGCTTTTAAGATTTTCCACACTCGTAATAAAATAGTTTTTGTTTGCCCTTGAGAATCCTTAAGGTTAATGATGTTACTCTTTGTTCGACCAAGAGTACTATTTATAAATTTCCACGATTTCTTAGGATCATTACCTGCTTTCAATAAATTTCCAGCGTAATAATCATCTCTACACTTTTTTGTAGAAATTTTTATAACTTTGCTGATTCTCTTTCAAATATCATAAACGTTCTGTTTGTTTTTCGATTTATGTCTTTTCCTTAAAAGTTTTTCTTTAAATAAAATTAAATCTTGAAGATTCTTTTTAATCCATGGAGTTAGCCCAAAACGTAACGGTTTTTTACATTTAGTTACTACAGTTGAATTATTTATAGCACCTTTCATACAATGCACCAAGACGGTTGTTAATTCATAGTCACAGTGTGTTTTTTCAATCTCAACATATTAATTTTTCATAACATCTTTCTTAAATTTACAGCAAATTAAATTGTGATCAGATAAATTACATTCAACTGAATCAACATAAATTTCTTCAGAAAAATTGCTAAAAACATGATCAATACACGTTCTACTGACAGGTCTTGTTATTAAATTATGAGCACTGTCACAATCATAATTTTGAAAAACTGTTGACCGTTTTTCAATAAAATGAGGATTTTGAGTGAGATCAATGTTAGAATCTCCAACAATAATTATTGGACTCCGAGCATGTCCGCTTAAAATACTGTCAAAAATATTAATAAAGTCATTTACGCTACACTTTTGCGATCGATAAAATGACACTATCTTCAAAGCTTTGCTTTCAACTTTAACACTGTTCAAAGTCATACTTCAACACTAAATTGTATGTTTTTATTAATATATATAGTCGTACCACCATAAGCATCTTCTCTACAACAATGTATATTATTAAAACCTGGAAGTTTGTAAATTTCTGAAACCAGGTTTCTTGGACAGCTATTATATCCGGTAGCTTGGGAAAGCTTGATATCAACGATTTAAATTTATTAAATTTATCAACCTCCATAAATCTTTTAAAAGTATTTATATTGAAATAAAGTTTAACACATATATGTAATATGTATTTATATTCACAGAAATCATGGCACTAAATTTTTGGATGATCGGTCCATAATAGGTAATATCTCCCATATAGCGCTCGTTTTTGAAAAGCTGTTTAATACATATACTGGGTGTAGGGTATTATATGGACAGGCTTGACCGACTATACTTTCTTACTTGTTTTATAAGGGATTTATGCGCATTTAAGATATTTGCGAAACTCTACTTTATATGGGGACTATGCTCAAATCTGATTATGCTTGTTAAATTTTAACTTGAATTTTTATAAGATGCGAGTTAAATATGGACCGATTATTAGTAAGAAGATTTAAATGTATATACCGATTACTTGTGTAGAAGTTCGACTTCATATTACAAGATATTAAGGCCAGCCCACTCGAAAATAGGCGTGACCGACAAAGCCTTTTTATGTAAAAATCGACACAAAAATTCACAAAACTTTATTTGTTAAAACAATAAAATATTTTAAGGTTACTTTAGAGTAGGTTTGTGCTGTATTTGATGTTATCATCGCTTTACAAGATGTGTGTTAAGCTAAAAGTTGTTTTCGCATGATACTTTAAAGAAGTTTGCTTGACAAACGTTTACCAGCCTGTGAAAAGTTTTTTACATAATTAAATTTCCTGGAATCCCGAGAAATGCAATTTTTCATTCCTCAACTACTATTTTGCAGATATTTTTTGCTATTTTTATCTAATATATAATGCAAATAATATCATGAAATTTTGCACACTTTGTTTTTATTATGAAGAACAAATCTTGTTGAAAATGGTAGTAATCGGTCCACGATTATGGTATGAATATAGTACATAAATGACTATAGGAAAGCCGAATCCACACAAAATTCTGCAATAATAAGTTTCATCCAAAGTAAAATTTCAAAACGATGCATTGACCCATCTTTTGACTTAGCCCCATAAAAAGTCCACTTCCTAAAATCATTTAAATGCGCATAAATCTTTTATAAGAATAACTATCAAGTTGAAGTTCAACAAAAAACAATTCAAATATATATATAAATTGTTGTACCAATATTCATGATGATTGGTCTATATTTCACCGTAGTCTCGACATAAAGTATACATCCCGAAAACACTTCAATGTGCATAAAACTCGTATTAGCATCAGCAGCAAATTTAAATTCAACACTAACAGTCCATACATATGTATATAGAAATATTCGCACCAAATTGAATGATGATCGGTCCTTATTTGGCCGTAGTCGCCATATAAAGTTCAGTTCGAAAACTCACTTCAATGCGCTTAAATCTCTTAAAAAATCATTATTACGTTGAAATTCAACACAAATAATTCGCATATATGTATGTACATATAAACCACCCTACAGAATTTCATGAAGATTGGTCCTATGATTACAGAAGAAAGTGTGAGGAGAATAGTAAAAATTGGTCCATTATTTCTCATAGCCCCCATACAAATATATTCCCGAAATATAAGTTATTGATAAAATATTGCCTATAGTATTGGAATATTAATACAAAATTGCAAATAGGAAATAAGTGTAATGTAAAAAGAAATCGCAAAACGAAATTATGTTTTGGTCGGTCCATGTTTGAATATAGACCCCATATAAAGTCCACATCTAAAATTCACTTAAATACGTATAAGTCTGCTATAAATTTTCTTACCAGGTTAAAATTCGACACAAATAATTCTTATAGATATATACATTGTTGCACTAAATTTTATGGTGGTCGGCCCAGAATTGGTCATAGCTCCCATACAAGGACCAAATCTGAAAAAGACATTTATCCCTATACATCATCCCACAAAATTTTGTGAATTTCGGTCTATGTTTAACCGTATGCCCCATATAAAGCCCTCTTCTGAAAATCACTTTAATACTCATAAATCTCTTATAAATAAGGGTACCAATCCAAAATTTTACACGGATCGTTTACATACATGCCTAAATCAATGTGCTGAATTTTGAGAATATCGGTCCGTATTTGACAATATCCCCCACATAAGGTCCACTCCCGAAATCCACGTTAATATTAATATATATCTTAAATATCTTAAATTTGACGTGAAATATCCTCATATGCATGAAAATAACTGTTCCAAAATTTAAGAAGATCGGCCCATTATTTGTCATAGCTGCCATATAAGAACCATTTCCAAAAAACAAATAAACCCACAAAAATGTCTAATAAATATCGATATCGAACCAACTTTTATATGGGTCAGGAATTTTAATCCAGAAATCATATTAGCTACTGGATTTGTAGCTGTCAGTCAATAATAGCTCCTGAATTAAATCCACTTCCGAGCATAACAACCAACCATACAACTCTTGTAAATAACGCTATTGAGATGAAATTCAACCAATATAATCCTAAAATACATAGAAATCACATTAGTGGATACTGGATTTAGAAGCCATCGGTCCATAATTGGTCCGCTTCTTCTATGCCACCCATAAATCTTTTGTAAATAATGTTATTGATATCAAATTCAAACAAAAAAGCCTCATCTTACATCTTATAATTTTTTTACACTCTGTTTCTGAACTTGTTGTGAATATGGAAAATTGTGCTTTTAATTTTATAAATTGTTAAATTACACAGTGATACAAAATTGAATAAAATAGAAAAAACTTGGACCGGATATTATTTTTCTTGTAGGGCTTGTCGAGTAAAACAGGATTCCAATAGCGAAATATGCCGGACATCTCCAAAATCCGGATTTACGGTTAAAAACCGGTTTTTGTATCTTTGCGCACTTATAAGCCTGTAATTTTGTTGATAATGAATAAATAAATTTTGAATAAATTCAATAGTATGTAGTATAGTTTCTTAATAAAATAATGTTTTATACGTCACCAAAGTTGAAATTTTTTTGAAAAATCCACAAAATTTGTATCTGCTTGAGAATAATACCCAAATTTCTCAAGTTTTCTTAAATAAATTATATATCATTCAAAAGATCTCAGAGGTGTCCGGCATATATAACTATTGGAATCTTGTTTTACTCACAAGCCCTACAAGAAAAATAATATCCGGTCCCAGGTTTTTTGGACTGTCGCACCGTGTTATGTATTGTGAATATTAGACAACCTCTGTTAGTTATAGTAAGAATCGGCAATTACATAAATTATAAATGGTCAAAAATTTTCAAACAATATTTAAAATACTAATAAAATTTGCACTAAATTTGAATAGAAAACACAAAATAATATAATGGTCCAATAACCAGTGTAGTTTTTCTATTTTTTATTATGTTTAGGTGGAGCGTATTAAAGATTCGGCACAGCCGAATATTGCACTCTAACTTGTTTTTGTAATGCAATTGGTTTCAGATCTGTAGCCATAGTGCAGTTATTAGAGAGTTATGCTAAAACTGCTTAACAGCTTTTATCAGGATTTGGTATCAGTATTATCTTTACATTAAATGTATTGAGCAAATATTTTATTTACATACATATAGTATTGCCAAAGCCAAAGACAAGAAGGAAGAATGCCTACTTCATACATAATCGTACATACATATATATTCAACAATGTTCAGACAATTTTCGTCCGGCACTGGACTAAACTAAATAATTAAAATTCAATAGATATAAGATTTGAAATATTTATTGTTAGTACGTTTTTAATGAAGATATAGATAATAAATAAACAGAAATAAAAAAAATTATCATATTGTGTGTTTTTTGATAAGTCTTATGAATTTTTGATGAAATTCATCGAATACAATTGAGTGTGAAATGAATTTTAAACTTGACATTTGTGAACTTAAACAAAGAGTTTCTTGGTAATATTATTGGAATTATGCATTGGTAACAAATTGGTTAACATCAATAAAGTTAATAATAAAAAAAATATCAATTTGAACTTTTATAATAATGATGGCCATATCTTGAGTTTTTTTATTCCACTTTATTTTTACAACCGATTTTAACGTTCTGAAAATGTTTAAGAATGTGTTCTCATTAATTAATATTTTGATTTCAATCGAGAACTCATCTTCTTTATTTGATTAAGATATACTTTTTATATAAATATTAAATATTACTGTGTAAAAACGTTGCCTATGCATCTAAAGTTAGAAAAGATGTGATTCAATTATAGCGTGTTCACATATGCACCTTAATTGCGATCATCGCAATTAACGTCATTATTGAGCTTAATATTCTCAATTAATTATTGGGCAATAAGTACGAAATTGTTATAATATTGAGTAAGATTTCGAGTGCAACACTGTTCACAACTGTGTTTAGTGAACAAAATTGTATAAAATGGCATATGTCAACAAATGAAAACAAAAAAATCATTAAAAAATCAATGTGAAGGTAAGTTTGTTTACATAGAAACACAACAACCATTTAGAGTATTTTTTGTATTGTTTTCCAGCTGTCAAATGATTATTGAGTAAGCTGAAAATTGCGTATGCCTGAACACTTAAAATAATATTGTCAATTAACCGAATATTGATTCAATAAAGTTTCATATCTATACACGCTATTAGCTGTTAATCAGATTCCAGGGAAAACAAATCAATGTAACTAAAATCTCTTAAAGTTATTTATCATTCCGATTGTAACACATGGGAATATTGATCGTATCAACCAAAAGTATAGATTTTATGGGTCCTCATAAAATTTTAAAACGATCTAGCAATGCCCGTCCGGCACAATATTGTATCGAAAAACGGACTTAGTGAGGCAATTATTTCAAAATATTATTTGTTTAACAGAAATGTTTGATACTGAAAATGGGAAGAATCGATTTAGTAGAACCAGAATTATGCACCAACATTTGCTACAAAACCTCTTATATTTTTGAAAAATCTTTTGCTATTTTCTTTAAATATATTGCTGACATTATTTATTTTATAAAAGGACATAAGTAGTAAGTGATAGACATAGGTTAATGAATTCTATAATTTTTTTTTTTTGGATTAGTCTAGCTGTATATCAGATATAAAGACGACACCCGAAAATCAGTTTAATATGCATAGATCCGTTACAAACATTACTATCAAGTTGAAATTCTAATTTCAAATATTTTTTAAATTTTGTCAGATGTTAGATTTTCTTTTAAGATTTTGGTTCCGTTATGAAAGCATTTCCAAACTTCAGAGCCGATGTGGCAAGGGTTAATAATATTATCAAAATTTATTTAAATTGTCAGAGTTGAATTATTATATCAAACGTAACAATACTCTGGCTCACACTCCACGAAATATTCATAATAATACTAACACACCCATAAAAATAAATAAATATTCATGCATATGTATTTTTTAATTTAATTTAATAATTATGCATTTTAAATATTCATTTTTGTTTTATTTTAATTCTATTGTTTAATTATTTCTTTTGTTTTAAACGCCACTATTATTTTTAGAATGATGTGTTTTTATGATAGTTTGTATATGAATGTATTTGAAATTGGACATGTTTATGAATTTTAAAACCATAATAATACAGACTGCGGTTTCGAACGTTTTTTTTTTAATTCCATTTCCATTGTTTAATATCTCCTGTTTTTATCGGTAGGAATGTAAAACAACCTACAATTTATTTGTGGTGTCCTCAAAATATTGATTGCAATTCAATTGAGTTCAAATGTAATAAAACAACAATTGTATCTCCAATAACAATATTACATACATAGTATATTATTGGTAATGTATGCACATGTATGTATCTACTATTTATACTAAAAACAATAAGGGTTGCGTAAAATTAAATTAGTGCACATATTAGCCCTTGTAAATTTTTTTTTACATACAAAATTATACCTTCCAGAAGTGGTGACAAAGTATACATATTTTTGGCTATTGTGCAATTCCATGTCGACCTTGTACGAAATTTTAGATGCTTGTGAAATAAAAAAAATAAAATTTTTTTTTAATTTTTGATATTACTTTAGTTAGGCTTGAGTTCATTAAATTTAATTTTCATTAAGTTATTTTTACTGAATTTATTGGTAATTTTTCGGCTGAGTTGGGGATTGAACCTGGGTTGGTTAATTTACATGTTTCGAGAACCACTACATACTCTCATCAGAATTCTTTGTGTTCTCACCCTCTGCACCACTGCGGTGCACAGTGGTATTTTTTTTTTTTTTGGCAAAAAGTTTATTTTTGTACAGTTATTTTTTAGAAATCTAATGATGCAATTCTGTAGAGAAATATTTCATTAGTAGAAAACCATGATTTGTTTTCGAAAAAATAAAATTTTGTATAAAAAAAAGTGTGGTGAAGTTATCTAAATATTATACAACGAAAACTGATGAAAATTTTACTACATTTCAGTTGTTTATACAATAAATATGGTTCAACTACCAAAAGTTTTAGAGCATTTTTATTAAAATATAGTATTTTAAATTTAATAGGAAAGAAAAAATATTTAAATTACATATATAGTTTAAGAGATCTGAGCAAAATTTAGCATTTTCAGTTTTCATTAGAAAAGAAATAAGTTAGCTCGGTCTACCTCCGTATTAGTACTACTTCTAAATGAAAGTTTGGAATATTTTCTTTCATTTTATGTAAAAAAATTCTGCGACTTTTTGCGATCGCTATAAATTAAATTTTTAATAAATTTTGTAATAAAACTCACGTATTTTTCATGAATATTTACAATAAATTGCAATGCATATTTACAATAAAAGGTTTTATATACTTTTAGGCTTTTACTTTTACTTTTTAATAATTGATTGACAGCAATATCGAAAAAGTGCATAACAAAAAAAGAAAAACAAAACCATATGATTAATTAAACCGTTATTTAAAATAATAATATTTGCAAAAAAAGTCAAAGAAAATTATTAAACGTAACTAATTTTTAAAATGAATTCATTTTGTGTTTCATATAGTGAATTGTGCAAGGAACTTATAAATTGCAATAGTAATGCGGATTTATTAACTGATATAATAAAAACTAAAAACATGGTGCTTACTATTAATGAAATTCAAATTGTGAAAAAATCAGTTCAGAAGCGATTTCTTAGTCACTTTTTAAAACGTTGGGCCGAATGTCACAGAAACAAATCATATTTTTTTAAGAAAAATTATGCTTGGCTAAGAAGTAGGTTTCAAAACAAAATAATTAATGTGTACCTTGAATATAATTCAAAATTTTTAGATATATTTGAAATATCACTTGCTGATGAGCAACCTAGTTGTTCAACAAAAATGGGAAGGCCAGCTAAGGAATTCGGCGATTGCGCTTATCGTATGGGCGGTGGGTAGTGGGCGTGTCCAATTTGATGAAACTTTAAATTTTTCTTATTTGAGCTAACCAAAGGCTCTGTGCCAAATTTGAAAAACTTTGGACCAAAAATAAATTTTTGGATCTATGGGCGGTGGGTAGTGGGCGTGGCCAATTTTGATGAAACTTTATATTTTTATTATTTGAGCTAACCAAAGGCTCTCTGCCAAATTTCAAAAACTTTGGACCAAAAATAAATTTTCGGTTCTATGGGCGGTGGGTAGAGGGCGTGGCCAATTTTGATGAAACTTTATATTTTTCTTAATTAAGTCAATCAAAGGCTCTGGCCAAATTTCCACATTCTACGATCACTCCTTATATTTTTTGCCAAACATTGTATGAACAAATACCACTGTGCGGTGCCCGCTAGCCAACAGTCAAACATCAATCCTTTAACCAGTATTACCGGTGGTTCGAAATTTTTCTCATTTTTCAATTTATTTACTGTTGCCAAGACTTTGTCTTGAAAACATGAATATATTTGTTTTTATTATTATTTTTTATTCTCTCTGTCAAGACTTTGTCTTGAAAACATGAATATATTTGTTTTTATTAATAATTTAATAATAATAATAATAATAAAAACAAATATATTCATGTTTTCAAGACAAAGTCTTGAGAGAGAATACGAAAAATGTCGACGAAAGTGGACAAAAAAAATCATAATAAAATTATCAAAAATTAAGAACAATTATTATGTTTATTTGAACTGTTCGAGTTCATTAAATTTAATTTTCCATTAAATTATTTTTACACTGAAGGTAGGAATTGTTACATGAAAATTATTATTAAAATTTATTGATAATTTTTCTTTTATATCACTAATTGCAGCAATTTGTATACAATGTATGTACATAAATATATTTCTCTATAATTAATTAATACACATACAATTTACATATGTATGTATGTAAATGTTTCCCAATTTCAATGTATTTCGTTTGCAATTTTCCCAATTTGAAATGTTCAATGTCATTTGGAATTTTCTCAATTTAAATTAAAAATGGTGAGTTTATTTTACAATTTATATATTTACATACGAGTATGTATGTAGAACCGACCTTTTAAAAAACGGTTTAGCGTAATAATTTATTATTATTGAGAAAAAACATATATACTTCAAATAAAAATTTGTTCTTTAAATATTTAAGTCAACTAAGAGTTATTGGGAATACCACTTGCAATAATTTCATCGCACGCCAACCTTATATTGTCGTGAATATTAAAACATAAAAATAGAAATTCATTTTTATATTTTGATATGAATTGTGTTTCATAGGTTTGGCGTTATTGAATAAAATTATCGCATGCTTGAATGAATTCGTATACAAATGGAACGAATGCATTTGTATTTATATTGCAAGAGGTCAATTATGGTACAAAGTATTTCATGTTGCAATTGCTATTTCATAAATTAACATTTAAATTGTTGTAACTATAGCAATTGCTGGTAATGCCACACATTTAAATTTTATTTAATAAGCCATGTATTCAGAGGATTAAAAATTGTGGTATAAATAAACTCGGATTGTGTGCATGTGTGCGATTGCGGGTGCACCAGAGTGTTTATGTAGAAGTGTGCATTTTAAATGTACTACTATGCACTTGCACAAAAAACAAAACAATTCACCACCTCGATTGCAATGAATACTGCCTCTTTAATTGTATTTTGGATTTGTTGTTTGGTCATTCAGTCAGACATAGTAGAAAGTCGTCATCAGTAGATGAATCACCAAGCAGATGCAGTACTTGTTGCCACATGCCATATTAACTCTAGCTATTATAATTAAGTGTGTAATTTACAAAATGTTCAAATGTTTAATTAATCCTCTTTAAACCACTAACGAAAAGCATACAAAGATACGATTCAGAATTAATGCTAGTGAAATGAAAATTAACACATACTGGGTCAAATGTCATAAAAACAGGTGTTCTTATATATCTTTTAATGAACAGAAATAATTAAATTGTTCATTATCTAATATCTGATTATCATTTGTCATTTGGAGGTTTTTGGACTCATCTCGCATTCGATGTCGATGTTTTTGTGGGAATTAAACATTTCGAAATCAAAGAATTCGGGAAATTCTAAAGGAACTTTATAAATATCTGATTAATATCGAACTGAGCTTATAGGCCGTTAACAATTTAATTGTTGCAGCACAACCCAGCAAGCCATATGAGTCCGAAAAGAGTCTTTTCTGACACCTTTTTCGGAGCGTTAACGCTCTTTCAATCATAATTGCTCCGAAAACCTTCAGAAAAGAGGGTCATTACATTCGAAAATGGTCCGTCAGAAAGAGCTCTTAGATAATGCCAGAAAAGAGTCTTTTATGAGGTTTTTCTTGGGCTCTGTGTAATCTTGTTTTTATCATTCTTGTGTGGTACATCTATGTTTTTTTGTTCAAATCACAAATAAAAGGACAACAACGCTTTGGTACACACATAATTAAGTGGAATTTCTGAGTCATACTGAGACTCAGGACAGTAACAAGCAAATTTTTCTTTCGCTCCGAAAATGCTCTTTAGTTGGACTCTTTTCTGACACCATTTTTCGGAGCGCTCCGAAAATGCTCTTTTGTTGGACTCTTTTCTGACTCCTTTTTCGGAGCGCTCCTAGAATGGTATGCTGGGAATAATTATTCACATGTGTGAATACACATATGGATGGTAATGTACAGCTAATAAAATCATTTTCAATTGCTACTTCAGACAAGTATTTGAAAATGCTTGAATTTGTAGTGAATTGAATTAAATTCTAAAGCAACGCAATTCAATTCGAATATTGTTAAAACTCATTGAATATTTATTTATAAATAACAACAAGTAGGAGTTTATATTCAGCTGTGCCGAATCTTATTTACCCACCACAAAATACCAGTAGTGTGATCTATGAAAACATGAAACAAATTTTTGTTACATTTTGCATCAGTAACGATAATTACAATTATATATTTTGCGGATCCCTTACATGAGTGCTATCAACTGTTATAGGGCCGTAGTCATAAAATATTGTACCGTTCACTAATTTCTATTTTATACCCTTAACCTTCATGAAAAGGGTATACATATATAAGTTTGTCATTCCGTTTGATATAATTAAATTGATTCAGTCTCGTCTCATCGAACTGTTCGGACGTGGTAATTTTAGTGCGGCTGAATTTTCGGTGAAAAAATCGTAATAGGTGAAAAATTGTAATAGGTTGAAATTAAACAAAAAAGTGAAAAAAATAACTCGTAATAGGTTAAAATATATAAAAAATAAAAAAAAAACATTAAAAATCGTATAAAAACTGTATGAGTGTTCCTCTCAGATGTAATTCTGAGAAAGAGAGAAAAACTAAATGGCTCTCTGAGGAAGAATCCATAAAAAAATCTCTGGAGAATTTTCTCACTACAAGAGCCGTAGAACGGCGTCGTTCCTGTTCTCCCAATATAGTGATTTCAACAGATGAGAAAACATCATCTTCATCAAATAGTGCAGTGAAACCCAAAAAACAAGTAGGTATGGATAAGTACATCACCGTTCTCAAGCGACAGAGGAGCCCGAAGTCTGCTCAAGTGTCATCAAATGCAAAAGCTTCTAAGACTGTGAGTAATGATCAAAATAGGTTTGCTCTCCTCCAGACGGATGAGCCAGAACTTCCTAAGAAGACGTTTAAGCCCCCACCAATTTATCTGAGAGAGCCCACTTCCAGTAAATTGGTACAAGGAATTGTTTCGGTAATAGGTGCAAATATGTTTAGCGTAACATCAATTAAACATGGAAATATCAGCGAAACCAAAATACAAGTGAAAAAGGAGGATGATTTTCGTAAATTGTCCAACCAGTTGGAGAGGGAAAGTAGGGATTTCTATACCTACCAGCTGAAAAGCGCAAAAGGACTCCAAGTCGTTCTAAAGGGTATAGACCCAGATGTTGATCCTGCCGAGATAAAGACTAGCTTAATGGAAAAAGGCTTCAAAATTAAGAGCATAACGAATATTAGAAACCGTGAAAAGACTCCACAGCCTATGTTCAGGGTGGAATTGGAACCTGGAGATGTCGTATTAAAGAAAAACGAGTCCCATCCCATCTACAATCTGATGTACCTTCTGCATCGTAGAATCACCGTGGAAGAACCACATAAGCGTCAGGGACCCGTCCAGTGTCTCAACTGTCAAGAATTTGGTCACACCAAGGCGTATTGTAAATTGCCGACAGTTTGTGTTGCGTGTGGGGAGCTACATGCAACTGCTCAATGTGATAAGTCGAAAACTGATTCAAAAATAAAAAAAATGCAGTAACTGCGGAGGTAATCATACCGCAAATTATAGAGGTTGTCCAATTTACACTCATTTGAAAGGCATAAGCACCAACAAGACGTCAGTATTACCTGATCATCGTCAACAGCCTATTTTGGCATCGAGTGACAATTTCCCGCAATTGTTACGGTCCACTAGTCATGTAAACGCGCCTAGTTCTAGACAAGTTTCTTACGCTAACGTGGTTAAATCTAATATGCCAGGTTTGGAGCAGGCACCTAAATCACAATATTACGAGCCTAATAGTAACACTCTAGAGACTACATTGCAGACACTTGTCCAAACCATGAACACTTTTACGACCACTATGACATCCATGATGCAGGAAATGCTGAAAATGCAATCCACTATCTTACAAGCCATTTTAAAGAAATGATTTGTTTAAAAATTTGTTTTTGGAATGCGAACGGCCTCCGCCAACATAAAAACGAACTGGAACACTTCCTGATGGATAAGCAGATTGATGTCATGATGATTGCTGAAACTCACTTGACGGCGACAGCGTACTTCAAAATTAATGGCTACGTGTTATATGATACTAAAGATCCCCGCGGAAGAGCATGTGGAGGTTCGGCAATTCTTATAAAGAACAGAATAAAACATTATTTAATGAACAACATATGTGAGGATTACCTACAAGCAACAAACATTTGTATTGAATTCTGTCAATACAATTTTGTTTTATCATCAATTTATTCGCCGCCTCGATTTTCAATAAAAGAACACCAATACTACAGCTTCTTCAATTCCCTTGGAGCTAGATTTTTAGTTGCTGGTGACTTTAACGCCAAACACACATTTTGGGGTTCACGTCTGGTGACCCCGAAGGGTCGTGAACTCTTCAACACCATTGCCAAAATGGGATTAGATGTACTCTCAAGCGGGCATCCCACCTACTGGCCGACGGACCGACGGAAGATTCCCGATGTTATTGACTTCGGAGTAGTAAAAAATATCCCTGTAGAATCGATACAAGTGGAGCCTTCATTAGACTTGTCTTCAGATCACTCTCCTTCTATTATTTCAATGCGTTTCCTTCAAGGGAATGGCTCTCCATTTCGGGACATATCTAAAACCAGAGTAAGTTGGATAAAGTATAAAAAGTATTTAAGTTCCCACTGCACGGAAAATGTAGTGTTGAGAACTACCGAGGATATTGATGGGTCGATTGGCAAGTTTACTGAGGACATACGAAGAGCTGTACATCACGCCTCCACATACGACGTTGAGTGCAGAAGTGGGACAAATAGAACCTATTTCGCTGAACTCGATCATCTCCTGTCAGAAAAAAGAAGAGTTAGAAGAGAGTGGCAAATCCACAGGTCTCCTGAACTGAAAGCTAGGCTACGGGTATGCAGAGATATACTAAGAAATTTCTTAGAAACCCAAAGAATGGCTTCACTTAAATCTTACTTGGAGGGTCTTGATAGTACCCCACAATCTGACTATTCGTTATGGAAGGCGGCACGAGGTTTAAAAAGACCAGTTAGAGGAAAACCTCCTCTGCGAAATCCGACTGGTGACTGGGCTACAAATGATTCCGAGAAGGGGACTTTATTTGTTAATCATTTGAGAAAAGTGTTTACTATAAACAACTCAAATAATGCATCTGATTTGCCTCCACTCGTTATTAGACCTCCTGTACCTCTAAGACTTAGCTTTAATGATGTTCAAAGCGCTATTGGTACTCTGAATCTTAAAAAAGCTCCAGGTATGGATAAAATCAGCAACAAAATGCTTGTGGAGTTACCTCGTGTAGCTAAAAGAATTATCCTATTTATTTTCAATGCTATTTTACGCCTAGAATACTATCCTGCAGATTGGAAGGTATCTATGATTACCATGATTCCTAAGCCAGGGAAGGACCCCACTAAAGTAGAGTCATATAGGCCAATTAGTCTACTGCCGACAATTTCAAAACTGTTTGAAAAATTGTTATTGGCTAAGTTGATTCCAATTCTGAACGACACTCAATGTATCCCAAATCACCAATTCGGGTTCACAGTACCATCGAACAAACACACAGATTGGTAAATGTGATAAGACAGTCGTTTGAAGAGAAAAAATACTGCTCCGCCCTTTTCATTGATGTGTCGCAAGCGTTCGACAAAGTCTGGCATGAAGGTTTAATGCATAAAATTAAATTAACTCTGCCTGCTAACACCCACAAACTTATGAAAAGTTATTTATATGGTCGCAAATTTACAATCAAAGAAGGCGATTTTTTAAGCCCCGCTCAGCCAATTGAAGCAGGAGTACCCCAGGGTAGCATACTGGGTCCAACTTTATATTTGATTTATGCATCCGATATGCCGTTAGACCCCATAATACATACTTCAACTTTTGCAGACGATACAGCCTTTATTAGCGTTCATAAGGACCATCAAATAGCATCACAGAACTTGCAGAAATATGTTTATAAACTAGAGAATTGGATTGAGCTTTGGAAAATCAGGGTTAACGAACAGAAATGTATTCATATAACTTTCACATTGCGAAAAGATACATGCTCGTTCATCAGAATAAATAATCAAATTATCCCGCAACACAATGAAGTCAAATACCTCGGAATCCACCTCGATCGTCGTTTAACTTGGAAGTCTCATATCGACGCAAAACTTACCCAGATGAGATTAAAAGCAGTGCAAATTAATTGGCTAATCGGCAGAAATTCTACATTAAAGTTGGATTGCAAACTTTTGTTGTACAATGCAATTCTAAAGCCAATCTGGTGTTATGGAATTCAATTATGGGGTACTGCCTCAGCATCCAACATTGAAAAAATTCAAAGGGGTCAAAATAAGATTCTACGTACAATTACTGCAGCTCCATGGTATGTTAAAAATTCTCGAATCCACAAAGATCTAGGCATTCCTTTGGTGAAAGTCGAATTTACAAAACACGCCTCAAAATATGTCAGCAAACTTGAACACCATCCAAACCCATTTGCACGAGACATCCTTAACTTTACTGGCCATGTTCGGTTGAGAAGGAGGGATACCCTTGCTTTAACTCAAGCGCAAAACAGATGACTGGATCAGTGGATATAAATTTTTTGTAGTATCATTATATTTTGTCTAGCACTGGCTGGACTTATTATTTTCTTTTAGTATTAAGATTCGAAAACTTATTGTCATTTCATTTCTGAAGATTCAATAAATAAATTAAATGTATAAAAAAAAATAAAAAAAAAAAAAAATTCCGTTTGTAATTTCCACAATATAATTTTCCGACCCTATGAAGCATATATATTCTAAATCCTTATAGATAGCGGAGTCTATTAAGCCATGTCCGTCTGTCTGTCTGTTGAAATCAATTTTCTGAAGTCCCCAGATATCTTCGGGATCCAAATCATAAATAATTCTGTCAGACATGCTTTCGAGAAGTTTGCTATTTAAAATCAGCAAAATCCGTCCATAAATATATGAGCAAAAAACCTCTGAAAATTTCATAAAAAAAAACTATCAATAATATAGTAACCATTATTGTTATAAACTGTTTTAAACATAACAATATGGCCACATTGGGTTTTAACGACTTTCGCTGAATATTCTAGACACGAACATTCTAGACTTGCAGTCCCGAACATTCTAGTATCTTAGTTTCGAACCTTCCAGAAATTATGATTGCTGTATAAATAGACTAACACGGCCAACCAAATGAATCAGTTTATTGTGAGTCATTCTTGTGTAAACATCAAAGTGTTCGAAAACTTTAAGAATGTTCTTAAATGTGTAAAAAGACAGTGTGTTCATTTTTAATTGTGTTTGTGTACATTAGAATAAATAAAGACTCGTTATATTTTCTTCAAACTACTTGATTATTTTGCAATTAAAAAGCATCCGGTTTATTTAAAGTTAATAAACCACTGTTTTTATTAAAAGGTAAAAACGTAACAATATAATATATATATGTATGTATATAATATAATTATGCATCCACAATAAAGATGTAGGGTATATAAGATTCGGCATAGCCAAATATAGCAAATATAACTTGTTTAAAGTTAATATTGTTTAAATGTCGTCTCAATAATAACATTTACAAGAATTTTATGCATATTTCAGTCATTCCACAATGTATACGGAGGTCTCACGAGACGGAATATAATTACATTTATATTCGTCTCTGCGATTTACTTTGATACCAAAAAACCCTAGGAAACTGATTTGGCTTTTTTAAACCTCAAAATTATACTCTGTGGTTATTCTCGGAAGTGGAGCTTGTATGGGAGTCCATTGCTAATTTTTACATACTTACAACTGATCTGTATATAATTTCGGTTCAATATGGATATTTTCAACTTAAAGTGATATTTGAAAGTGGACTTTACATGGGAGCTATGGTTAAATATGAACCAAACATCATGAAGTTTGGTACGACAATTTAAATTGTATTTTTGGATTCTATACGGGCTATGTCAAAATATGAACCAATGCAAACAAAATACTGTTTTTAGATTTTACTTTGCATGAAACTTACTTTTGCAGACTTTTTAATAGATATGCTTTGGACGCATTCCTACCATTTCTTCTTTAATAAAAATAAAGGACATGATGTGTTATAAATGGACCAACAAATGTATGTATTTCCATCTGTAACACTTCGTTGTACAATATACGCAAATATTAGAAATGACCCAACCAGGAATTGTGATCGAACGTCCCGTTATTTGTTGGAGTACCTGAATTATTTACATAAACATTGTAATTTTATACTTCTGATGTAAATATATTGAAGTGCACAAGAAATTTCCGTGACATAATAAAGTGCGGTTTTATGTTAACCTTAAAATATGAGTTTTATTCCTGATTTTTTTTTTTTTTTGAAAAATTTGTGGTGACAATAATAAATTATAGGAAAGTACTTATTTATTTAATTTAATATTACTTATAAATAAGTAGACCCAGACTTTTTCGAAATGAGGACTTTAACCGAAAGGAAATAGATTTGTTGGTACTAGATCGTGAAAATGGGATGAAAAAGAAATAATTTATCGGCATCTGCGGTCAGAAAATTAATGTGTCGGAAAACGTAAGACCACGAAGCTAGACGATGAACATATTGCAACTCTAGCAAAAAGAAATTCTTTTACGACAGGCAAAAATATATATAAAGGAGGAATTAGAATTGGATATTTCGACTCGAACTGCCCAAAGAAGACTTAACGAAAGCGGTCTTAAAAGTGCTAGATGCAATGGTGCCATCGCTTGCATTGCTCTTAATAATGAAATCAAATGAAATGACCATCGCACAGTGGCTGAAAATCGTTTTTCATTGGCCAAAATTCTGTAACTTTTGAACCGATCAAAATATTGAAGTAATTTTTTTTTAATGGATAGATATTTAGTTCAGCTTGGCTCAGTTGTAATTATATTAAAATTGATTGATGACTCAATTAGTGTTGTTTTTATCCGACCTTTCAGTTATAATTTTCAAGAAATAAAATTGTTCGAGCTCGAGGTCAAGTGTATGTAAAAATTCTTTATTGCTAATATTTCGCTACACTTCGTATAGCATTTTCAAAGCGAAAAAGTTTACATTAAAAACAAAAACAAAAAATACATTTAATTTTCTGCGCGTACACAGTGAGTGTCTTCTTCATCGTCCAATGTTACACTGTGTATGCTATACGAAGTGTAGCGAAATATTAGCAATAAAGAATTTTTACATACACTTGACCTCGAGCTCGAACAATTTTATTTCTTGAAAATTGATTGATGACTTTTTAAGGACTTCTAGGTCAAAGTTGAACTTTTGATTTTTTTTAACTTTTGGAGTGAAATATGGGTTTATTTTTTTTATTTACATATTAAAAAATTTAATATTTGGAACTTAATAATAATTATAATTATTTTTTGTGATAATGGAATTTTTTTAATGTTACACTCAAAAAAATTTTTACACTCAAAAAAATGTTTACACTAAAAAAAATAGTAAAATTCACTGGAGATATTGCTGTTACTACAGAAAAATTTATTCTTTTTTGCTGTCAGATTTGATAATTTTAAAAAACATTTTAAAAATAAAAACTGCAATAGATTTTATTAGCATTTGTAACAATAGTAGGTTCTATTTATTATTATTTTTAACCGACTTCAAAAAGGAGGAGGTTATCAATTGGAATGGTATGTTGCTTTTTTTATGTTTGTTCCACGATAACCATTTCTGAACCAATTTTAAAAATTCTTTTTTTGTTTGGGTTTGCTTGCAGGTGGGTCCCATTTAATTTTTATGAAGATCGGACGGACATACGGTTTTTTATTTACCGTTATCTATATTTTTTCTGTGCTTCTCTTATAAATTGTTGAATAACTTCGTGATTTATGAATCAATTTTAAAAATAATTTTTTTATTTGGAAGATATGGCTTGCAAAAAAATATATTTAAGGTAAAAAAATGAAAATTTCAGAAATTGATTGAGATATATCGGGGATATATAGCATAAACCGATTTTTAAGAATATATCGAATATGGGTGTCAAAATTTAGCTCTGTTAATGGGGAAACTTTATAGATTTAGCATAAACCGATTTTTTAGAAGATTAACAAGATTTTCAAAATTCTTTCTTTCAATCAAAAAAGTGCAACAACATTAGTTATATTAAACATTTTTGAAAATTAATCCAACATTTTATTTGGCCGAAATTTTGAAGTCGGTTTTTTTTTAAAGAATTATTTACTAATATTATGTTTTTCGTACTTAAATAACAATTAAGGCAATTATAATTATTATTCATTTGAAACAAATATTGATTGCAAATATTCTATATTTTGTTCTGCGCTATTTCTGTTCTTTAGTAGTTTTTTGGCTTCTTCATCTAAATCCCGATGTTCCACTTTCCATTGATTTCGAATATTGGATATGAACGGATCTGATGTTGCCAATAATATATTAAATAGATCTTCATTTGTGGAATTTCGTGAAATTTTTCTAGTATTGTGCTCTCTATCAAATCTGTAATCCTTGTTCCTTTTTTCCTGAGCCTCCTCTGATAGCTCTCCAAGTGGCACCAAATGATATTTAATGATATCTTCTCCATGATAAAGGATTTTGTGGACTCTTGCAGACATATTTCTCCATGGGTAGTTGGTTGTATATATTTTTGCAGTTTCCTTAGCATAATCTCCAAATTGTCTAGCGTCAATTTCTTCATTGCTCGCAAGTACTTCTAGTATTATTTTAAATCTGAAAATAAGGTTTAAATCCATTCCTGTTATTTCAGATGCTGTTTCTGGATCTGAAAAGAATCTTCGTGCGGTAAAATTTGCGATATTCATCTTGAACATGTTTCTTTTTTGAACTTCTTAACTCTTTGTTGGTTCCATTGTTTCTTATGGATCCTGAAGACACGAAATCCAAATCATAACTGATTTTTAGTATATGTTCCATAAGTCGTCATTTGATCCCCAGTAAAAAGTCATGAAAAAATATGTGATGCTCTTGGTAGTCACAGCTAAATTCAAGTGCGGCCGAAAGGGTTAATATCAGGTAAAACTAATTAGTATCTCGCCAATATTGGGTTTTTTTCTTTAGTGGTTTAATGTCGCGATTATTTTTATAAAATTGTTTATGACTTTGGTTGACCCTAACAGTTGATAACAGGTATATTAGAAAGAGAGCATATGTTTACTGTAGAACCTATTGTGATATTTGTATGACTTATTTTTTTGCTAATCAAAACAAAGCCATAAAACCCTTTCGCAGGTATTATATTTAATTATTTTAGTTTTACGTAGTCTAAAGTAAAAAAACATAAACCTTTAGGCGAAAAAGTGAAAATTTAATACACCATTGTATACGAGTAACTATAGGGCTGTTGAAATTATCGTAATTTGAATTTTTTTAGAGTAATTTCATTAAAATTAAAAAAGTGTTCTACCGGCGGGTCGTGGCGGGTGCAAAAGTATATATAGGGTTAACCTCTTAAGACCTGAACGTGAACCGATTGAGTAAAAGGGTTTTCAACTGTTTTTTTTATCTTATGAGGTGTAAATAAAATACTTGTTTTTATTATTTTTTTAAATTTTTTATTTAAAGTGTTAGAAAAAGGAGGTGCACATATGTGTACTTCAGGTTTAAATGAGTAGTTAGTGGGTAACAATAGACTTAACTCTATGGTAGTGCTCAAAGCAGTTATTTTTTACAATACATAAATACACATTGCATTTTATACATATAGTACGGCAGCGTGAAGACCAAGTTAGGTGGCGACATTTTGACGCAGACTTGCTCTCTACAAAGCGCGGTAGGTGACCAACATTGTCAAGCCTTATTTCTGGCAGTGGGTGTGGCACAACCGCACTGTTCTTCTTCAAGGGAGTTTCGCTTAGACAATCTTGACTTTCATCTATGGTATCTAAGCTGGATCCTGCAAATGCGCTGGTGTTGGGACGAGATATAGTGCCACGAGGTAATACATTGGGCTTAACTCTGCCTCCATCATACTTCATCATCGCTTTGGCCATACTCAGCCTGTATTGCAGCAAACTTAATTTATCCTTTCGTTGGACATTTTATTGTACACAGCAATGCAGAAATGGCAGAAAGCTCTCACGGGCCATTTTTTCGTCCACATTGAACAGCGATAGTAAGCTATCAATCTATCGCATAAATCTATGCAACCCATGCAGGAGATATAGTTATTTACAGCAGCTGGCCGTGTTACTTAAATTTGTTTCATTTATTTTTTGCACCAACGTTGGCAACTATCTGCAGAAGCGCTTTCCGAACGCGTATATAGCATCGCAACTGATTTTCTGTCCATCCATTTAATGATACAGACTTTATCATCACTTCTAACTTTCTCGTCCCATTCTCCCCTTTTTAACTGCTTGTCGGGTTTTAGTTTTTATGCCACTGGTCCAATCTTATTTCCCTTTACAGTCCCAGTCAGAAAAATTCCGCTTTTTTCATTTAAATGATCAGCCAGTAAAAAATCTGTTTGTATACAAAACACAGCTGTCGGTGATTGTACGACAAAGCTTATCCACAATACTTGCTCCTAATTCAAGATTTTTCATAACGTCTTGAGGTAATGTATCATTCCCAACATATATCTCAAAGTCTAGTACCAACCCGTCCCGAGCAGCCAAGACAAAGTTTTTTAGTCCAAGTGGATTAGGTTTAGATGCATATATTTGTTGGTCAATTGACATGTGCTGGGAACGTAGCAAACTTTGACATTTTCTCAAAATTGGGTCTAAAAGTGGTTTTATTTTCCAAAGTTTATCATTGCCATTGGATAGATTGCTATCTGAAAAGTGGAGAAAATTTATAATCTCAAAGAACCTGTCGCGATTGATTGCTTCTCTAACAATTGGTACACAGAGGACTCGACTCCAATAAAGTTTCGCTTGAGGATATTTGAGGGTGCCCATCATCAGCTGCACACCAGCAAAACGTATAATTTCAATTGTATTGGTGTTAATTGATTTTAGCTCCCGCTTTTATGCCGAATATATGTTACTTTGTTCTGCCACTAATTTCCAAAAGTCTAGCCCCAAATATTCAAACAAAAGAGTAAAGGATGTTTCTGTCAGTGTTACCCTCAGAAGTTAGGATATCATCCTTTATATCTGGTCCAGATTTAGCCATTTCTTTTGTTCTCCAAAAAACGCGGTGTGAACTTGCAACTTCATCTTCATCATCTGCCCCATTTTGCAAATCTTCTTCATCTCTCACCCACTCTTCAGATGACTGGAGCCCTCGGATGACTTCTGGAGGCAAGTACTCATCATGATCATCGTCTCCCGAGAAATCGAATTCGCTATCATTGAGCATATCTGCAATCTGCTGTTCATCCATATTCAAGCTAACTGTTAATCCACCAAGTGTGTATGTAAATGGGTTTGTGGGACCTGTAAAATTGCCAACCAAATTTCCAAACAACTTGGCTTGTGTTGATAAAAAAAAGGGTAGTTTTTAATTTTGACAAATGGTAGCTTTTTATTGTAAATAAAAGAAAACACTTTCCTTTAAATTATTTCCACTATTGTAGTGCTACAAAATTATGTTTTTATTTTCCAATTAAATGAAGGGCTCGATATAAAACAAAGGTAGATACTTATTTCTTCCAAGTCTAAACAACGAATAGATAATAATAACAAAATGGCTCGAAATCTAACATAATGTTAAAATAAAATTTAACGAAAACTAACTTAAGCTAAAGTATATATAATAGCAGCGCTCTATGTTTTGTCGTTATATTGCTGATGGTAACATCATCTCCCAACAGGACAGAGACGGAAACACCAATACCATCCTTCAGACATGAACATTCCGGCGCCCTTGCTGTACAGCAACTCAAAAACCAGTTGTAGAAAACGTAAAGCTAATAAAATAGAAAAAAGAGCAAACAAAAACTTCAAAAAATTAAACTTCAAAAATTCCATTTATTTATTAAAAAAACAAAGTAATAAACATTGAACTGTGATGATTCCATTCCATATTAATCCAAGTTTCTGAAGCCATCCACCGACCAAAACGAAAATATATAAGAAAAAAACTCTAAGATGAACACAATCCAGAAATGATGTAGCCAAAAATTGTGTACTGTGCAAGTGGTTTGCCGAAGGACCCTCCATACACACCATTTCTTATAACTCGGCTATAGACATCACCACCCAATAAGAGGTTTACTGGACTCGCAGTGTTAAAATGTGGATCTGCCAATTGCAGCCCTGGAAATTCATCAAGAATGTGACCATCGACTGATCTCGGTGGTGCCATTATATTGAGAGTCCGCTTGATTTCCGTGTAAACCTCAATTATGGTGCTGGAACCGTGGTTACCACCAATTCTAATGAGGCACTTCTCTTTGTCACCAACGATAATTCTGCGAGCAGAAATTCTCCGTGCCACTTCGTCCGAAATAATGGAAACCTCCGAGTTAGCGTCTATAATGGCACGTTCACTAACGAAACGGCCATTCGCTTCTATGTTTACCATAGCCGTTGGTTTCAGCAACACTGATCCGCTTACATTAATTGGTGGTCCCATCACGGTCCCTGCGACGGTGCTCCTTTTAAACGCATTTTTCGTCCTACGATTACGTCTGCGGCGGGCGTTACGGTCCTTGTTTTTCCTTACAACAAGGGCTTGAGACGTGCTAGGTCTCTCGCTCTCATGACCACTGGTTAACCTAAGTTCCCTGGTAGAGCTTCTCGACGAACTGGGTTCGATTGGCTCCCGGCGATCGGACGAATGATTTTGTCGACGATGACGCTGGTTTCTTCTGTGCGAGGATGTAGCACTTCTTCTTTCTTTGTGAAGCAAGGTGTGGTGCATGTCACCACATCGTCCACATCGGCCCGTACTTTCACAAGTACGCCAGGTATGGTCATGAGCCAAACAGCCCGCGCAATAGCGATAAATGGAGACCAGTCGCATTCTCTCTTCATAGTCTACTTGCATAAATTTGTGGCAGGATTTTAAGGGATGATTTTTGAGACAAATCCGACAAATTATCCTTTTTGAGGTTTGACGACCTTCAGCATTATTGCAAGGATTTACCATTTTTGTTTCTGGAAAAAGTCTGTAGAAAAAATTAAAAAACTAGTCAGTTGGAAGTACCACTAACTTCACAACTGGTCTTACTATTGAGCCACGTGCTGTCCTTAACTCAACAACTCTAACGTGGCCATCCTTACCAATATGCAGCTTTTCTACACGACCTAAACGCCATTCGTTTGTAGGTACGTTATCTTCCCGAATGACTACCATATCACCGATCTGCATGTCCTTTCGCACATATTTCCATTTATTACGTTTTTGCAAATCCTTCAAGTATTCATCCTTCCATCTAGCACACAAACGTTGATTCAAAGCTTTAACTCTCTGCCAACGATTTATAATAGATATCGGAGCTTCCAAAACTTCAGCTTCAGGAGGTGCTAATAGTGGGCCACCGATAAGAAAATGGCCTGGCGTTAAACAATCTAAACAGTCAACATTTTCCGATAATGGACATAAAGGTCTTGAATTCAAACAAGATTCTATCCGCGCTAACAATGTAGAAAATTCCTCAAATGTGTATTTCAAATCTCCGGCAATTCTACGAAAATGGTGTTTAAAGCTTTTAACCCCCGATTCCCATAAACCCCCCATATGAGGGGCAATAGCAGGATTAAAATGCCAGTTTATTCCTTGATGTGCATATCCAGATTTTACTTCCGAACCTATGTCACGAAGAAAACTACGAAATTCAGCCTTTAAAACTCTCGACGCACCGACGAAATTTGTTCCATTGTCCGAATACATATTCTTTGGACAACCACGACGAGATACAAATCGAGAAAAAGCCGACAAAAACGCGGGAGTTGACAAGCTACTGACTGCTTCTAGATGTATTGCTTTCGTAGCGAAACATATGAAAACACAAACATAACCCTTCGTTATCAAGCAAGCTCGGCCCGTATAATTTCGAATATCAAAGGGGCCAGCAAAGTCCACACCAGTCGTGGTGAAAGGTCGAGTTATAATTCTTCGAACTGTAGGAAGTGCTGCCATAATTTGACTATGTGTTGCCTTTTTCTGAATAGTACATGTTTTGCAGCGGCCTATTACAGTTCTTATCAAGTTCTTCGCCCGAGGAATGAAAAACTCTGTACGTAGCACTCTCAACATAAGTTGATTACCTCCATGCAGTGTAATGTCATGAATAAATTTCACCAAAAGTCTCGCAAATTGACAACTGGAAGATAATAAAATGGGAAACTTCTCATTATAGGTCAAATTCGATGCGTTCGCCAAGCGGCCTCCTACACGTATTATACCTTTTTCATCCAAAAACGGATTTAAATTCAATACTTTGCTATTTGTTACAAGTTCTTTCTCTGAAAGTTTATGATATTCATCAGCGAAGTCAACTTTCTGAGCAACAATAATCAGTTTTTCTTTCACAGATTTTAATTCATCTGATGAAATATCCAATGATGTAAACAAATGTTGGTTAATTTTGAGAATTCCATTAATTCCTCTTACGACATATGCCATGACTCTAAGAGCTCTACTATACGACGAAAAATTGTCCAAAAGATCAGAATATGATTTAAAATACGAGAAAAAAACTTTGTGTGTTCTCTCTTCTTCTCTTGTGCCAAAATCTCCACATGTTGGAGTTAACCAATAATTAGAAGGAGACCGAAGCCAGGAAGGGCCATTCCACCAAAGAAGACTTTCGATCAAGTCTTGTGGGCGAACACCGCGACTAATTAAATCCGCCGGGTTATCTTTTGAGCTCACATGTCTCCAGCACTCTTTGCCAGTTTTTGCTACAATTTTCGAAACTCGATTAGCCACGAAAGTAGTCCACGAATTTGGTGGCTTCTGGAGCCAAGCTAAAACAATCATTGAATCGCTCCAAGTGAAAAATCGTGCCTCATTTTGTTCCAAATTCAAATCTTTTTTAACAGCTTCTAATAAGTCTGCTAGTAAAAGTGCTCCGCAAAGTTCCAGACGTGGTAACGAAACAGTCTTGAGAGGGGCAACTCTTGATTTGGCTAGTAATAAATGCGTATGTATTGCATTAACTCCGTTATGGACTCGTACGTAAATACAAGCTCCATAAGCCTTTTCAGAAGCGTCACAAAACCCATGAACTTCAAGTGTCGTCGTAGGTTTGAATCCTACCCAACGAGAGATATGAATATCGTTTATCGATTCATAATCACTAAGAAATTGTCTCCATTTTATCGTAGCATCTTTTGAAATAATTTCATCCCAATTAGTTCCCTCACTCCAAATTTGTTGCATCAATATTTTTGCGATAATTACTATCGGTCCTAACCATCCAGCTGGGTCGAAAAGTTTGGCAATAGTAGAGAGAACTTCCCGTTTTGTAAAATTTTCTTTCAATGATATTGGTGAAGTGGTAAAATAAAATTCATCGAGTTTCGCATTCCACCGTATACCTAGAGTTTTTGTCACACTTTCATCATTAATTTCCAAAAAATGTTCATTCAAAAGATGTTCTGCTGGTAAACCGTTAAGGATTTGTTCAGAATTCGAGGTCCATTTTCTCATAGAAAATCCAGCGGACGATAATGCTAGGATCAATTGATCACGAGCTTTTATAGCCGACGAAACTTCATGTGCTCCTGCGAGAGCATCGTCCACATACATCATGCGGCGTAAAATATTTGAAGCTAACGGCCATTTGTCTTCGACATCTTCAGCTAACTGAAGTAGCGTTCTGATGGCCAAAAAGGGAGCACAATTAACACCAAAAGTGACTGTTTTTAGTTCAAAATCTGCCAAATCACCGCTAGAGTTCTTACGAAATATAATTTTTTGAAGTTTCGTTTCTTTGGGATCAATTAGAATTTGGCGGTACATTTTTTCAATGTCACCATTAAAAACATATCGATAGAAACGCCATCTATTTATTAGCAACATCAAGTCATTTTGCAAAATAGGTCCAGGGTACAATATATCATTAAGGCTCAGCCCAGTTGTGGTCCGGCTGGACGCATTAAAAACAACTCTTACTTTCGTTGTAGAGCTTTCAGGCTTAAAAACTGCATGGTGTGGCAAATAATAGGTTTCTGAAAAGTCTGACTCACTAAATTCAGCCTCAACCATATGGTTCAAAACTTCATATTCGGAAAGAACATTCTCATAAATCAATTTCACTTCAGGATTTCTTCTCAGGGAAAACTCGTTTCGCAAAAACTGTTTCCTAGCTTTCTCACGCGAATGTCCTAAACACCTATCAGTCGAATACTGCGGTTTGAAAGGTAGTGAGACCACATAACGACCTTCAGAATTTCTTTTAACTGTGTTTTTAAAATGTTCTTCACAATATTCATCTTCTGGTGTGAGTCGGGAATGTTGTGGCGGTTCTTCCAAGGTCCAAAATCTCTCGAGTTGATTGTCCAAACTAACATCAGTAAAATATGAAACACTTGTTGTGAAAACTTCTTTATTCGGGTTAAGAAGTGGACCAGTCAAAATCCATCCGAAATGTGTTTCCTGCGCCATCAAGTTTCCTAAGACATTTTTTCTAACACCAGCAAGCATGATCTTAGGATAGTTATCGCCCCCAATCAAAATATCAACTTGACTACTTCTCGAAAAATTTGGGTCCGCTAACTTGAGATTGGATAAGGAGCATTGAGAAACATCCACTGAATCAACAGGCAACTTCCCAGTCAATCTTGGTAAAACAAGACTTTGAACTTCAAGCTTAAATTCTGAATCTTGGGGAGAGGTCAAAACAAACGAGCATTGCTTTTGAACAGACCCCGCTAACGCACCATTCAAACCTGAAACCTTAGCACAAATACTCTGAATAGGCAAATTAAGTTTCCTCTGCAATCTTTCCGAAATGAAAGTGGCCTGTGAACCTGAATCTATAAGAGCCCTTGCAGTAAACACATCGCCTCGAGATATAATATTTACTAAAGCAGTGCCCAACAAAACTTGTTGTCTTGCCGTTACAAAACAATTTTGTACGGTCCGAGTTTGTACAACTGCCTGACTGGTAGTTGGCCTATCTGAGCTATTATTATTATCTATAGATGTTTCTGTTACCTCTCGATGTAACATAGAATGGTGTTTCAGTTTACATATTGAGCAACTATATTTGCTCGTACAAGTATCTAACTTGTGTCCGGTACTTAAACAATTAATGCAAAGATTGTTTCTCTTTACGATCAAAAATCTTTCTCCGGGATTCATTTCCAAGAATTTCGAGCAAAATCTCAACAAATGGTCTTTTGAACATAAATTACAGGACTTTCCTGCCACCTTGGCCTGAAAAGTCTTAAATTTTCCTCCAGATGATGCATTACTGGCAAAACTAGACTTATTCTTGAACGGAAATCTGTTCACATTTTGCCTATTTCCCGTAGGGTTGACAGCATCTTCCGAATCAGACTTTTGTGTTCCACTCATAAACCCAGAATTACGAATGTCGAACACTGTTTCCAAAGATTGAAATCGGGATGTCATAAAAGTGTCCAATTCTCGCCATTTCGGTATTTCTTTCTTATTTTTCACACTCTGTTCCCACAACGACAAAGTGAGGACTGGTAATTTAATGGAACACAGATATACAAAAATAGGGTCCCAAGTAGATATATCTATCTCATGTAAGTTCAATACCGAAATGCAATTATTAATGTCCCTTTGGAGCCTTTTAATATCTTTGGCGGACTCAGTTTTTACTGGCAAAAGATTGAACAAAATCTTAAGTTGGCTATTTACCAAAATTCGTTTGTTCTCATAAGCCCCACTTAAGTTAGACCAAGCATTTTGAAAACCTTGATTTGTCAAAGGCGAGTCTTTAACAATTTCAAGAGCCTCATCAGATGTAAATTGCCTTAAGTAAAATAATTTTTCCACACCCGATAGTTCCTCACAATTGATATAAACCGCGGTGAACATGTCTCTAAAAGAAGGCCAGGAACCATAATCGCCCTTAAAAATTTCCATAGTACAAGGTGGCAACTTCATGTGATGGCTAAAAGTGCGATTCACCATAGTGGCTGAGTTGCCACTGTTCCCAGATACACAATGAGTTGAACTCAAAACTGGTTTGTTTATAAAAGATTGAGACAGTTCACCCATTAAAGCCGCAATAGTTATGTAGGCTAATCTACATTCTTTATACAAATGTTTTGCCTGATCACAGTTTTCATCTGAATCCTGAACCGTGTTGTTAATAGCGAAAGCCTCGTAACTTGCTTTTACTTTTTCCCACAAATCCTTAAATTCATCTTTTTGAAGATCAATGCTAAAAGAACTTCGATTTTCTTGTGGCATTTCATTATAGTCATTTTCGAACTCGAGAAATAAAGCGGCCAGCTTTTCAAATCTTACTAAAAGGTCCGATTTCATTTTTTATTATTTATTATACTGCACTCTCGAAATTGAGAAAAAACTCAAATAATGAAACTGCCAGAAAATGTTTAAAACAACCCAAGCAAAAACTAATATTCTCAAGCTTATAGTTTTGAAACACCAGAAATAGCTTGAAACTTGCAAGATGAATTAAGAAAAACCAAAAATCTTAAATTTGAACAACTTTTGTTCAAAAAACTTCAATGGAAAAATTTTTTTTTTTTTTTGCGGATTATTTTTCAGAAAATATCAACAAATAAATGTCTCTTTCACAAAATCTCAAAATATCTACGGAATAATTCCTAAAAAATGGCGAATTAATTGATAAACTCAAAAATATTAAAATTTAAATAATATTTTCTATTTTCATAAACATTAACATTTTAAAGATAAGAAAAAAGGCAAAAAGAAAATCAATTTAAAAGTAGAATCGATTCAACTTTTAAATTTGTTCACTTAACACTCGTTTATACAGTGTATTTTATAAAGCTGTGTTAAGGGATTCTGAATTTAAAAAATAACAAAGCAATTATAAAAAATTATTAACTTTTCCGCTTACCACTTGTTTAAGTTTTTCTTGTTAACAATCCTTTTTATTTTTGTTCTATTTTTAGAAATATAATTTTGCTACCAATTGCAATTCTGTGCCTAAATGTTCATATGTATGTATGTATGTATGTGTGACGCAATTTTTGTAATTATGCTTTTAGTGCCGTCTTAATTATTTTCATTAAATTATTGTTGTTAAAAAATATTCTTTTTTCATTCGTTAAATAATCTATTTATTACACTATTTTTTCCACGTTATCGAAATATCTTCATTTATCTTTGAAACTTTTTTATATTATTTCTTTATTTAGCAATTTTTATCAAGTAAAATTGATTGACAATGAATTTTGGCACATACATATGAACATTTAGGCACAGAATTGCAATTGGTAGCAAAATTATATTTCTTAAAATAGAACAAAAATAAAAAGGATTGTTAACAAGAAAAACTTAAACAAGTGGTAAGCGGAAAAGTTAATAATTTTTTATAATTGCTTTGTTATTTTTTAAATTTGTTCACTTAACACTCGTTTATACAGTGTATTTTATAAAGCTGTGTTAAGGGATTCTGAATTTAAAAAATAACAAAGCAATTATAAAAAATTATTAACTTTTCCGCTTACCACTTGTTTAAGTTTTTCTTGTTAACAATCCTTTTTATTTTTGTTCTATTTTAAGAAATATAATTTTGCTACCAATTGCAATTCTGTGCCTAAATGTTCATATGTATGTATGTATGTATGTGTGACGCAATTTTTGTAATTATGCTTTTAGTGCCGTCTTAATTATTTTCATTAAATTATTGTTGTTAAAAAAATATTCTTTTTTCATTCGTTAAATAATCTATTTATTACACTATTTTTTCCACGTTATCGAAATATCTTCATTTATCTTTGAAACTTTTTTATATTATTTCTTTATTTAGCAATTTTTATCAAGTAAAATTGATTGACAATGAATTTTGGCACTTTGCGCTTAAACAAAATTCACGCACTTTATTTGCTTTTAGTCTATTAATGATCCTCGATTGGTAATTTATTTTCCTATGTGACGGTAAATATGTTCCTTTTTTTCTTTTTTAACATAAATAGTTTTAGAATTTAATTTCGTGTTAAATATATTATTTAAAAACAATAAAATAACAAATTTTCCGAATACCGAACAAAAATTCTTTTAATACACTATTTTTGTTTTGTTTATTTATATGTATGTATATACAAAAAGTAAAACTGTCAAGCACTGACAGCTGTCATACGAAGACAGTGTTGTTGAGCTAAAAACAGTACGACAGGGTTGGTAAAATACTGGGTAAATTTAGCTAATACACAAACCATTGAATGATAATGCAGATCAAAACACTACATTACCTTAATGATGTGTAGCTAACAAAGTAAATATTTTTGGTTGAATGTTTTATTCTAACCAAAATATTAAAATTAATAAATTAAAAATCACCTTTTTTTAATATATCTGCAAAATTTGTCCCACCAAAGTATCCGGTTCGTCTGGACCAAATGTTAATCCACCAAGTGTGTATGTAAATGGGTTTGTGGGACCTGTAAAATTGCCAACCAAATTTCCAAACAACTTGGCTTGTGTTGATAAAAAAAAGGGTAGTTTTTAATTTTGACAAATGGTAGCTTTTTATTGTAAATAAAAGAAAACACTTTCCTTTAAATTATTTCCACTATTGTAGTGCTACAAAATTATGTTTTTATTTTCCAATTAAATGAAGGGCTCGATATAAAACAAAGGTAGATACTTATTTCTTCCAAGTCTAAACAACGAATAGATAATAATAACAAAATGGCTCGAAATCTAACATAATGTTAAAATAAAATTTAACGAAAACTAACTTAAGCTAAAGTATATATAATAGCAGCGCTCTATGTTTTGTCGTTATATTGCTGATGGTAACATCATCTCCCAACAGGACATCATCATCTCCTTCAGACATGAACACTAACAAATATTCAATGTTTTCGTAAAACTAACTTTTAAACCTGAGGTACACATATGTGTACCAAGAAAAGAAAATAGTATTTCATTGTGAAAAACCACTAAAAATAAAAAAACTTACTTTTTGCACGTTTCTCAACATGTTTACTATATAAATCTTCAAAAAGTACTAACCTTACTAAAGAACTAAATTTTTATTAATTTTTTTTACAATTTTGCCAAGGCCTAGTAGAAATTTTCTCAAACTGTTAAATTCAAATCAAAAATATTGCCTAAAACTTCTAAGCAGCACCATCTACTGATATGTATTTTATGCCCAGTAGTTTAAAGCTAGTAATAAAACGGTTGCTACTGATCACACGATGCCGCTAGTGTTTAAACCTTGTAATAAGTTAAGGTACACATATGTGTACCCACGGTCTGAAGAGGTTAAAGAAGACACTTTCACCTTTCTTCGGGTGGTACACGTTTCTGGTTCCCTTTTGTTCCCTAGAAGTTCTATTCCACTAAAGTTTAAATTTCAGAAAAATATAGTAGTTTCATAAATATTTCAGAACGCCCCTAATATTAAACGCTAGCGCGGTAACCACTTACAACAACTAAAGACTATAATCCTACCAACATTATAAAAAAGACCGCAGGCCATTATCGATGATAGCTTGCGAGTAGTAACCATTTATTTTTGACAAAAAACCAATAAAAAACACCTTTTTCTGAAATTAAAAAAATAGTTGAGTTTGACAGCATGCCACGCCCACAATTATTAATAGTTTAACCTAATTTTTTGGCTACCTTAATATGGATATATTAGCTCCAAAAAGGTGTAAAAATTTTAAAAATCGGTGACAAAAAAAAAATCGACTTTTGGCCAATGAAAAACGATTTTCAGCCACTGTGCATCGTATGTTATATGAGCGCGCTCATTTCATTCAACGCAGGAGGAGAGACAATGTTTTACCCCTTAACCTTTCTTATATTTTATCTATAGTGATTAATTTAAGATATTTAAGTATTATTGAGATATAATGATAGAATCACTTCCGAAGAACGCTTTAATGAAATTACTTATTTTTAAGAATATTTATTATTTCTATTTGAACTGTTACTTTTAAATCATTGATATATTACTTTTATTTCGGCTCGAGTTCATTAAATTTAATTTTTCATTAAATTATTTTTACTGAAGGTAGGAATTGTTACATGAAAATTATTATTAAAAATTTTTGGCTAGCGGGCGCCGCAGTGGTGCAGAGGGTAAGAACGTAAAGAATTCTGATGAGAGAAAGTGGTGTTTCTCGAAACATATGTAAATTCAACCAACAACCCAGGTTCGAATCCTAAGCCAAGAAAAATTATCAAATAAAATAGTACTTATTTTTTTCAATAACGATATTTACCAGAGTTTTATGGGTGATATAGTTAGTCTAGGAAGTGGATTTTATATGGGAGCTATGGCCAATTATGGAGTGACAATATCTTGTAGCTTGATTTTTGCATACGCACGATTTATATGTTTAAAATTTAGTGTCGATATAAATAAGTTATAGGATATGTAGGTTCAGTGAACTTTTTTAATTGGCTACTCTAAAATATGATTAAAGTTAGAATACTCTATAATATGAACAATCAAAAACAAATGCAAATTTACAAAAAAAATTAACTCTTTTTAAATATACACAATTGTAAGAACTGGCCCCCATATTAATTTTTTCAATTTCATTTGTTATTTTAATACCGCGAAGCAAAACCATCCAAATATTTTTATATTGCCTAGCAAGACAATGTGGTGTTCCAAAGTCAACAGTAAGTGTTATTAAATAATAATAAAAAGGCAATAATAAAATTCGTCAATAATACTTCTTCTGGGGCAAGAAACAGAAAGACTATGAGAGTTTCAGAGCTTCCTAGAATGAACACAAATTCTATACTGCTGGAATAAGACAATTAAGTCTCAATGTAAGTGCAGCTGTATGCCGTTCGTCTTCTTAAAATATTCGAAAAAAAGCTTTCTTTGCAGCTACAATTTAGAAGGTAGTCATGATGAATTGCTATGATCAGTTTTATCTATGAGTCTGGTTTGTTTTGGAAGGTTTTGCCAAAATGTATCAACCTCCGACGGACGTGCACCAGTTGTTAAGTTAAAAAAGTTTTAAAAAATTTAACTGAATACAAAAGCTCTAAATCAGACTTAATGATGACTCAAACAATTCTTAATGACTGGTTTCACGAATCATTTGTGTCACAGGTTATTATTTCAATAATAACATCATTCCTCAGACATTTCCCTTCTAAAGATAACACATGTGTTCTAGAGCTTCTGAATATGTAGTCTGACTTACTAGTATCCATAATAAACTTAACACAACAATCACTTTTTTAATCAGCATGAAATAGAGCAACTAATGAAACTCTTGCACATTGTTGGAAAAATATTTTTAGTATGATGGAAAAAGAAAAATGGAGGTGGAAATATGTTTAAGGCCTTATGACACTACATTTTGAATACATTGTTCAAGTTTTGGTGAACAGTACAAATATAATGTAATAGAAAAATTTACCAAGTGCAAAAAGTTCAGCAGTATTAAGGTAAATGGCAAACTGTCAAACATTTTACTAAAGTTATCGATAAAAAATGAAGTTATGTCAAAAAAAATGTAAAATTGTTCAACTTAAAATTGACATTTCAAGCTTGAAATATTAGAAGTGTTGCTGAATCAGCGGTTTATAGGCAAATTTGGCGATTAACCGTTTTTTGTTTGTTTTGTTTTTATGTTTCTCATAAACAAAAAGTTGACAACATTTAATAAAATATACAAAACCATAACAAAAGAAAAAAACTAAAAGGCTTTTTTGTTTACATTTTTTATAGTTAGCTTTTTCTAACATTTTCTGTTTCTTTCTATCAATTCTACTTATATCAATTCAATGAACTAAAAATGTAGTGTCATAAGGGCATTATTGATGGGAACCACGATTGATTTGCTGCAAAGTGCGAGTGCTTTATACTATGTTTCCACGACGACTTGAATCACCTGCTTCGCTCTCTGAATCATGTGTATGAATCATGCTGTTTACATGACCAAAAAACTTGATTCCATTTGACAGTTGTCTTTAATAAACAAACAGAATAAAAAAAAAACAGAATTTACAATTTGTGGAAAATATTTTTTTTTTAATGGACAAACAAACGTAAGTGGAAATTAGTTAGCTTATTTGAAAAAAAAACATACATTCGTACGTATTTACTTTCTTTACTTCCAGCAACAAGAAAATAATTTGCTTTGTTTACAATAATATTATATTTTTACAGCTAGTGCAGATAAACTTGCGATCAAAATTAGAGAAGAGTGCAATTTTTCGTTCTTCGCAAGTTGATTCAATATGAATCTACTTGATTCGCTCTTAAAATTTTGTATGGTGAAGCAAATTGTTTCGCACATGATTGGGGTGTGAAGCAGAGATCAGTTATGAGTACTGAAAAAGTGAGTATACTTGAATCATGACTTATAATTTGTTATACTTATACGTACTCATACTTCTCTCAATATCATCAAACCAATATTCATCTTTAAAGTTTGAAGTACTCATTATATTCAGACTTAATCTCATGTATGATGTTGTTTATTTTGACTCTCCTTAACTCAATGTACGTAGACGATAAAAAAATAAGTATGACTCGCATACACTCATGCGAGAGTCGTTCATTTTTACAGTCCGCTTATAAAAATTATATAAAATAATAAATTTTATATTTTCCCCAATATGTTTTCCTATAAACTTACTTGTATGTTTTTATATTTCCTTTTTACTTATCTATATATATAAAATTCAATGTATGTATGTATGTATGTAACGTATAGACTCCAAAACGGCTGAGCCGATTTTGATGAAATTTTCACAGCATGTTACTGTGACTCTGGAAGGAATAATAGGGTACTTTTTTTTTACCACGCCCACTTTTACGCCCACTTTTTTAAAATATTGTAATTGGAGACCAAACCTCTGGACCGATATTTTTAAAATTTTCACAGCATTTAACTGGGACTTTGGTATGATTAATAGGGTACTTTTTTGACCACGCCCATTTTTACGCCCACTTTTTAAAAATTATGTAATTGCTCCCATATAGTTTTGAACAGAGTTACTTCAAATTGTATACACATTATATACTCCAGGCGAGGTAAAAATAAAGATTTCTTAAGCCACGCCCCTTTCACGCCCCTTTTCACGCAAAATTTTTGAAAGTTTTATTCTCTATACAAATTTGTTCATTCCAACGTATTTTTTTATTTGGTAGTATATTGCTCTTAATACTGTTAACGTCGCCATATAACTATGAACCACGCCTACTTCATCGCCCCCTTTTTTTAATTTAAATACTTATACAACTAACAATGTTTGCTATACAAAATACTTTTTTTGTAATATGTATTTACCTAAAGTTTTATATACTTTTTAACTACATACATTTTTTTATTACCAAATCCCCATTTTTCGCCCCATTTCACCTTAAATTATATTGCTTTTCATCTATATACATATATATAAATGAATGTGTGTCTGTATGTTTCTGCTTAATAGGAGGCCAAACCCTTGGACCAATCTGCCTGAAATTTTTACAGCATGTTACTGTGACTCTGGAAGGAATAATAGGCTATATGAAGTTTTGATTGTACAAACGGGGGTGGCACCGCCCATATAACCCACAAATTTAACCCGCCATATTTTGGGAATTTTTTGACGTACGTCGGTGATATTTGGTACATATGGTATTGGCATAATTAGGAATACATACCAGGAGAAAAGTGAGTGAGACCACGCCCCTTTTTAGGAAAATTAAACATCGTAATATAGTCTTAACTACTGGACCGATTGTCATTAAATTTTCACAACAGGATTTTCTTACGAAATAATAAATTCTTGACTATGTAAGTGGACAAAGGGGCATGGTCTCGCCTAAAGCATTGCAATAAATACATTAAAATTAAATAAATAAATGTTTGTAAATATATAAATACGTTTTATTTTATTCTCTGACGAGGGGGGGTAGCAAAGCACACCGGGTTTAGCTAGTTTTATATAAATACCTAACGGATTAGGCAGAACAGTTTTCAATGACTTAACTGAGTTGAATACTCTATGAGTATGTGACTATTTTTCTTAAAATGTAAATCTAAATACCGCGGTTTATGAATCAAACATATTGGGAATCGTATGAGCTCGATGTCGGCGTTGTAGTCATACTTATATCCACCCGCATTTATAAGTCAACGTTGTTGTGAGTTTGAGTAACTCAGAGTAGTTAAATTTCAATGATTTAAAACCACTTATACTTAAAATGTTATGAGTAGTTGTGAATCGTGAAAAAACGATTCATTGGCGATCTCTGGTGTGAAGCATGAATAGAGAGCGAAGCATGTACCGTGGAAACGTAGTATTAGTTTCACTATTATTTCAGATGTACATAATTTAAGGTATTTTCATTTGTTCTTTTAAATAACTAAAACTCTGAACTAAAAAGAGAAAGTGATGATGATATTGTAAAGGAAGGTTCAATTTCCGTATTTAATATAGCACTTGAATGCAATGTATTCATAGATCGAAATGGCATCTTGTTCATTTTGGAAATAAATAATAATAAAATATAAAACTTCTTAAATATTGATTCCAAAATGCAATACCTATAAAATTAGTCATCACATGAGATTTTATTTTAAAAAGTGCTGTTGAAAAGCTAGATCTAGTGTTGCCAGAAGTGCCGATTTCCGCGGTATTGTCCTGACTTTTGTTGTAAAATCCCGCGTCCCGCTCGGGATTTCAGATTTCCGCTTTTTGAAATTTTATAAAAGGAATGTCCATATATAGTATATTATTATTGAAGAGGTATTTGCATGCGAGGAGACTAAAAATAAAGTCTTAACATATTTACATTTTGCACTCCATGTCCTTTTTTATTTGGAAAATGCAAACAAAATAATAGAATCGGATTCATTATGCGTTACTGATATGACATCGGAAATGGTAAAGGTGAGACAAGGTATTTTTAATAGAAAAAAACGATTAATTTTTTGGTTTTAATGCTGGTTAGCTTATTAAAACTGCTAAGGACGATTTTCTAAAAAATCGTAGTACAACTATAGAAAAATGGGATTTGATTTTTAAAGAGTTCAACAGTAATGAGTTGATAAATACATACATATATACAAAATTGTAAGTTTCTTTCTATGTGTACCATCTTCTAATTGCTATATTGGACGGGTATTTTCGCCAATGTCTTTAAAGTGGTCCGAGGTAAGAAATAGATGCTCTTCACATTTAATTAAATCAGAAGTCCAAATATTTTTTTTTTAATTTTGATATTGACTGTTTTGAGTTTTTTGAATACATTCAAAACAAAAGTGTACTCCTTAATAATATCAAAAGCTCTTTTAAACACAATTAGTTTTTTTTTCATACTTACCTTTTTAATCTTTTTTTTTTTGTTCTTATTAATATTATTTTCTTAATCAAATAATACTTGAAATAAATATTTAAGTTGTTTTTATTTGTCCCGCGAAAGTTTCCAGAATCCCGCTTTTTTTACTGTTTTGAAAGATTGTCCCGATTTTTTGGAAAATAAAACTGGATAAATCTGATGTAGGGATAAATAAAGAAAGTAAAAAATTACATATGTCTTTTAATATTAAAGACAAATATTTTTAAAACGAAATAATTTAATTATTATTTTTTAACAGTAAAAAAAAGTAACTATTCTTTTGAGTTAAATATATGATCAATTATATCTGTGTATTTAGAAAACACCACTTTGACCAGATTATTATGACAAGTGTACATAGATATTTATTTCGTGCTATACATAGTGTACATTTAAGCCTTTTAAATGGAAAATATTGACTTTTTAGTTTTTGATTCCAGACCCGGATAAGATACGTCGCGACTAATCCTATTTAATTCAGTAGACACAATATACATATTATTCATTTAACTTACTTAGTTTTTATAGATTCAAACATACATTGACACACTCTTGCATTTTTGTAGATACATTCAAGCTTGTGTACAATTTTTACAGTCACCAGAACAACCACCACAAAAACAATGTATGTATGTACTTTTACACTTGTCTAGAGATATTAGTATCATTTTACCAAAATACTAATAAAATCAAACAACAACAAATGAAGGCAACAAACAGTACTCGTGGTAAGCAATGAACTAACCCCCAAGTTTTTATTTTAGATTAAGTGGCTGACGAATCTATTTTGAGTTTTTTTTTCGCATTTTATTTTCGTTTTTTTTGGCATTCTGTTGAGCAATAAAAGTGTTTTGGGTTTGTTGTTTTGGCCATAATGTGTTTTTATTTATACGGAATAATTTAGAATAATCGCTATAAAGCAAAAAATTAAAAAGGATTTATAAATATTTTAGGTCAACTGCAAACTTTGTTTATAACTGTCTTATTAAGCTTTTTGTATTTGGAATTATCAATTTAATTTTGTTGATTGAAATCCCAAACAAAAAGGACTAAATAATCCCATTTATTATTTTTCTTTTTATTTACGTACTTATAAGGAACAATGTTGAATTGCAAATTTATATCTACATACTTATAGTAATAAGTTTGTATAGCATATGATAGTTGAATATAATATGATAACTAACCGTTTTGAAATGTTTGTTAAAACTATATCTATTTATTTGTTATTGCGCGTTATTCATTATATGAATTTATTATTATTTTACATATATATATACTTTCGTGTCCTGTCCTGATTTATACATTTTCGGACACACTGGTGCTTATCAAAATTATTTCCATTAATACAAATTTAACACATTAAAAACGAAAAAATACATGTTTTTAACCTTGGGTCTTCCAATTTTGACCATATTCGGTAAACACATACCCTTTGGAGTCCTTTCTATTTTTAATATTTTTATACTACCACAATTAGTGAATGAGAGTATATATAAGTTTGTCATGTGTAATACTGAGAATTATTTATCTGAGACCCAAAAAATTAAATTATAATTTTTCTAAACAGTTTGGTACTGAAAATCTTCAAAGTCGGTTTAGTCGTACCAGAGTTATGGCCAAAATGTGTAATAACTTTCACCAAAATACAACCTTTTTTCATAGTGTTTTGTTATTTTGTTTAAATATATTGTCATGAAATTGTGTAGAACTAATTTTTAAGACGGAAGGACACTCTAATGATGATGAATGATTTCTCATAGCTCCCATACAAATTTCATTCCGAAATATTGCTCAATGTTACATTAATGCCTATAAAATTGAAATATTAATACAAAATTCAGTTTCATATGAAAATATCTCATAAAACAAAAATCTGATTAGTTCGGTTCATGTTAGACCATTGCTCCCATAATCCCGAAAATCACTTAAATACGTAAAAGTCTTTTATAAATAACGGTACCGAATTTTTACAGATCATGCATATATTTGTGAATTTATATCCATATTTGGCCATATCCTCCATATAATGTCTACTTCCGAAAATTACCTTAAAATTTATTGGTCTATCCCCCAGCCGGTATTAAACCATCAGGGATTGTAGACTTGTAGTGCATGAAGATACGCATGGTTCAGTGGGTCCGAATATATTGTTACTTTTAAAAATTCGTACAAAAATATTGAGGATTATTGAGGGTACGAACCGAGTTTTTAAAAATAATGACTGAAATTTGACGAGGTAGTAAAAATGATTAAGGACAGAAATGTAGCCCCTACAGGGACATGAACACCGGCATACAAAATGCTATGATCTGACTAAAAATAGCGACACAGTGAACAAAATACTAAAAGGGCGGTACTTGTAGGCGTGGCAAACAAATAAAAAAATTATTTCTGGACTTGGGTTTACGAGTACAAGTTTTATCTTTAATTTTATCCTTAATGCAAGTTGCGCTAGGTATTTCATATTATATATACATATATCCTGTCAAAATTTTCGATAAAGTGCGAAAAGGGGCTAAATTATAAAATATTTCTTTTAAAAATCAAAACAAACACATTTTTAAATGTTTATTTAATGTTTTTTAAATATTTATTAAATAATATTATATATTACATAATAAATTACTACCATGAGATACATATTTAAATTACATATTATTCATATTACAATTTAATAAATAAGGTACATATGCACGTAGATTAAATACATAGTATTAATTATTATACATTTAAAATTGGTCGTTAATGAACAAAATTTCGATTTCTTGTTCATCATCATTTTCAGTCCATAAGAGACTATCAATAAAATATTTAGATTTTTTATATGTTTCATTCGAATTAATTTTTGAGCACACTTCGTCAGGTATTTTGTAGTTTGAACAATATATGTACATTATATCTTTTTAGGCTATATTTAATGTGTCAACACGTATTTAATGACATTTTGTTTCTAATTTTATTTTTGAAAAATTCATGACACTAAAACTCCTCTCAACTTCTGCGTTTGGGTACGAATATGTCAATATATGTTTGGCAAAACTGGACAGTTTAAGGAATGGGTTATTACCAATAGCATTAATTCGATATTATTGATTGAAGGAAGAAAAAGTACAAAAACTAAAAAGGGCTAGAAGATAATTGTAAAACGTGCTAGATTTACGCGTTTTTTTAGTTTACGGCCAATTTTATTTTTTCGCGTTTTTAATGACTAAAATCGGGATAAATCTAACCCGAAAAGGGCTAAGTTGGCATCGCTGAATAGTTGACTGTCAAAAATGACATTAGCTACACGTCAAATTTTCCGTATAAAATAATTAATGTTGCTCAACATTTTTCCAAAATTTGAACACAGTACTAGGCTTTACTCTGGTTAGCCTAAACTGATTTTGATGGTTTTTAATGCCCAGCTACTTAGGAGAATTAGTGTTTTACAGACACAAACATAGCTCACACGACCTAGAATTCCATAAGGATCAAGAATACATACATATACTGTTTTAAGCCTCAGATGAATATTTCTCAGTGTTACACACGGAATGACAAACTTATATATACCACTTATGGTGGCGGAGGGTTTAAAAATACAATGGAAATATCCAATTAGCTCTAAAGTGGTAATCAAATGTGATCAAATTTAAAAGTTTGAAAGCCAAGTTCCAATTTGGTTGTAATGTCTAATGGAATTCAGTTCATGTTAGAGTTGCATAACAGAAGAAGAGAAATAAAGATTTTAAGGAAGAAAACATTTTAAAAATAAATTGTTGTCAGCTAAAATTTTTAAATATTATTTTTTTATATTAAATGTGGGCAGTATGTGCATTAGGGTGGGGCATTTCTGTATGAGAAAAAATAAAAATTAAATAATAAACTTCTAATAGTAATATTTTGCTGTCTTAGAGTTAAAATGGTAATACATAAAACACTACATAGACTCTACAACAACTGCGATAATATTGAAGTTTAAATGAAAAATGTTTTTATGAAAATTCCAAAAATTTTAAGACACATGCGCGGGCCAAAGATATTACTTAATTGAATATTTTTTTCAAGTATTACTTTTATAAGTCTAAGACAGCTAAATATTGCAATTAGAACTTTATTAATTAACTATTATTTTTCCCATACACAAGCGATCCACCCTACTTTGTAGTCAATGCGCGGGCTCTTACATTTAAAATATTTCAATAAAATTTTAAAGACTTCCATTTGAACTAGTAACACAACAAAATGTTGCTATTAGAAGACGATCTAAGACAAAACAAAATTGCACCCTACCCTAATGTACATACTTTATGGTTAAAATTATACACATATTTTGAGATTATTTATTATAATCGTAATTTATATAATCGTTGTTTTTATTAAAATACTTATGCTGTATTAATTTGTAATACACATTTGGATTCTGTTAAACTACAATTTTACTACGTACATTCCCCTAGAAAAGTTAAATTTGATTCCAAAAAAGAATTTCACACACATGTATTTAAAAAAATGTGCCTACTGCATTTGGTTTTCGTTTATAAAGCATGGGAATCACTACCGTTCACTGATAACAAAATATTTTTGGCCCCAATTGGATGATATGGACTTGGAGGACATGTGGTTCCAACAGGACGGCGCCACAAGTCACACAGCGAATGTCACAATCAATGAATTGGAAACCAAGTTTGGAGAACGTGTTATCTCACGAAATGGTTCAGTCGATTGGCTGCCTCGGTCGTGCGATTTGACGCCGTTAGACTTTTTATGTGGGGCTACGTCAAGTCTATGGTATATGCCAACGAGACAGTCACGATTTATGAACTTCGTACGAATATCGAACGTGAAATTGCAGCAGTATCGGCCGATTTATGCTTGAAAACCGTCTCAAATTGGGTTCAGCGTCTGGGCTTCTGCAAGCGTGTCCGTAGTGGTCGTGCAAAAAGAATTTCATTGATATCCAAAACCGTTTTTGTTTTATTTAAAAAAGCTTTTGTTGCGCTCATATTGGAAAGCTCGATATTACTAAAGTGCTCAATGCCAGGGCAAGTAATATAAATTGTGAAATAAAATATTTTTTAGTTAATTAAACTCTGAATGTATCTATTAAAGTTAATTATATCCAAAGCGCAATTTCATGTAATATCTTGATATTGGTAAATTTGGTAATGGGTAATTGTCGCAAAAAACTTAACTTGTAATAAAGTGGGCCTACCATTTACTTTTTTATCAAAATATCTTTCAAATTGCGACCTAGATTCACATGAACAGCCAGACAAACGAAAAAAGTGACTGTCATTGTTAAATCGACTGAAAAGTGATTCCGACTTGATCGAATTACTTTGAGGTGGGTGTTAAATTAATATTTTTGGCGTTAGAAACTTTGCATTTTATACAAATATAAAACAAATAACAAAGGAATTGGTATAACCAAAATAATTGGATTGGTAATACCAATTCGAGTTCTGTGAGAACATGATGCAGATTTACAATCAGTCAAGTGTATTGGCGTTGGACAAGAGTTATTGGTATTTTTCTTGGAAGGTAACACTGTGAAAAATCAGGTAACGACCTTCTATATCACGCAGAGTTCACGGCGCAGCCATCAAATTGCTTTCAATAACAAATCATTCAATTTACTCTGTGGCGCAATAAATATAAGTTAGAAACGTATAAAAATGTGAAAGTAAAAAAACAAATAAAACATGTTTTTTTTAATTCCAGACTGGACAATACAATATAAAATTTTATTTAAAAAGTTACAGATATGATACATCTCCGGTGTTTCATAGTTACAGAACAACAAGGAATCTACCATAAAGAAGAAATGACAACAACAACATACTTTGCCAACGGTAGACGCAGCAAAAGTAACAACAAATTTGCAGTAATACAAAAATGTGTAATAATAATAAGAATAAAGAAGAATACACACACATTAATAAAAATCATAAGTAAATTTCGTTCTAACTCATAACATTTTTAATTCCCAAATTCTATTTCTCAATAAATGGTGAGTTAAATAGATGATGTTTACAAGTAGATCTTGGACAATAAACATTGCTGATGACGCCCTTGGCAGGGCAGAAAATGCATTTCAATGAAAAATATAGTTTTCACAATGGTATTCTTCGAGTTATTAATTAAAAAAATTAACTCAAGCCTAATTAAAAATTGTCTCTAATATATAAATATAAAAAAGTTCGACATACTATTCCCTAAAAATTGATATGATACATATGTGTATATACATATGCTATTCCACTCATAGTGAAGGGCCGAAAAAAGCAACACGATAATAATTCTAATTATGAACAAGTTTACTGGCAGTTCTAATTATGTATAAACAATTAGTAAAATAGCAGCTCGTTTGAATGTATATTTACAACTACATAAGTATTTATTGCATTTGTAATTTAATATTATTACTTAATTAAAAAGTTTATTTTTCTCATTTTTGCTTTATACGAGTATGTACATATGTACGTATGTATTTGCAGTATTCTCGTTAGTAAAAATTTGCATAAAAAATCAACTATTTATTTATCGTCAGTTATTGTATAAATAAATATCAATGTGATTGCAAAAAGAAATGGGAAGAGAATGAATAAAATGTTTGGATATGCCATCCTTGGTTGTGATGAGTTTGCATTAGACAAAAGCTAACAATAACTCACACACACTCTTTCTCACAAATAAACAATGAAATATGGGAATGGATAAATAAAACGAATAAATTGATTATTTGATGGAATAAAATTTCAACCTTCCGAACATTTACATCTTTACTTTATTTATTTATTTTCAAAGAATCGATCCTACCGACATTTTAAATACACTTCTGTTTCGTTAAGATTGTTGCAACCATCTATCGTCAATGATTTATGTAGCGAGACATAAATAACATTCACTCACTTTAATAAGAAGACGAAATGTAAATTGAGTGTGTAACTAATGTACGCAGATTGTAGGGTTAAATGTGTATTTTTATTATTATTATAATAATAAGAGGAAAATAATATTCCTTAGAGAAATAACCGGAATATCCTTTCTTAAATAATGTTGAATATGCAAAATGAAACGGCAGCCAGCTGATGCTGCATTAAAAAGTTAAAGGAAGAAATTGAAGTAAATATGAAGAAAAAAAAGAAAACTTTGATTTTTCATGAAGAAGAAATAAATTTTTGTTTGCTTTTCTTTCTTTGTTTCTATTATTACTATTTTACTTTTTTATTTATATTTGCCAAGCATTCAGCCAGCCAGCCATCTTGGCAAGCATTTAGCAGACCTCCTTTACAAATACAGATGCATAATCATACCATACATACATACATATATGTACCTGTGATGCCAATCCTAAATCCCGAATACCGGGATTTGATTTAAAAAATCCCTTATATATGTTTACAAAGTCCCCAACAATAATTTTGCTTATACAAAAGTATGTCGAATAAATAAAAGTGAAAGAATTAAAATAAATTTTGTATCGCACTATTTGAGGTGTCTACGGTTTTTGAAACTTAAAAGCTCAACAGATGAAAGATGAAAAATTTTTTACTTAAACAAATATTTGTCATTATAAATCCGGGTTGTCGCAGCGCTATGAATCTCTGCTGACGTTGCACTTTTATTTATGCTCAAAAAGGTGATTATTTTTTTTTTGAAAAACCAAAAATTGAAGAGTAAATTGTACAATGAAACAGAAATCAATTAAAAACCTAGATTGTGCAAGGAATGAAATAATGAACGTAATTGAAATATGTAAAAACCACCCACAACACCTAATGATGTCTGTAATAATATGGAATTAAATATTGAAATATTAAAGAATTCCAATCAACATACAATAATTTGCTAAACGATTTGCCAACACATGTTGATTGGGATCGATGCTTTTTGTCAGCTTCATATGTATGTATATTGGTAACAAAATTACTTGAAATTCATTATTATTTTTAAGAAGGTTTTTTAAGATTGAAGATTAAGATTCATTTACTTCTAATGTTATTATGATTTTAATTTATTAATGGTATATACAATTTTGTTTATAAAATACAATATTTGGGTTATAAACTTTTAGTAAATTTAACAAGTATGAGTTTTATTCGGCTGTACCGAATCAGAGAACAGAAAGACACCATTCACATTTGCTAACCATTCGCAAATTCAATGATTTTGTATTGCTTTTACTCGACAATAATAAAAATGTGCATTGCTGTTTGTTTACTCATTCCTTATTACTGTTTGCTATTTTACATTCTCTTTTTGTTATGTCGTTATAAATCAAGCAACGAAATAATTCAATGCCACATGAAAAAACTAAAAACATTCACACCATTCGTCCAGTATTCGTTGCTTTCAGTGAATGAAAACATAAAGAAAGATCAAAAACAATACAAAACCTAATGAGAAAATAAATATTTTTTGGTTGTTGCTTTATGTGCGATTTGTTGACAGTAAACTAGTAAAGTTTGATATCTTTTGTTAGTATGTACAACTTATACAATCAGCATTGAAACCATTCATACCAATCGTTAACCATTCGTACCAATCGTTAAGTATTCGTTGCTTTTGGGAGTATACGTTTACATTTGCAATGCAATCATCATTTTTCGTTACACTCTGTTTTGTGAATAATGACATGTAAAATTAACCAATCAATCCGTTCTTTGTACCGAATCTTATATACTCACGACTAATTCACCTATTATGGGGCGTACTTCTATAAATATTATTTCCGTAATTTCTATTTAGTTTAGTATAATTTCATCTCAATATCGATATATACAAAAACTATATGCATATTCCAGTTATAATCAATATAAATCTTTTTATAAGGGATTTATACGTAGTTAAGTGATTTTCGGAAGTGGACTTTATATAAGGGCTACGATTAAATATGGACCGATCATCATGAAATTTGGTATGATGATTTATATATATCAATGGATTATTTGTTATGAATTCTAACTTGATACTGATTTTTACAAAAGATTTATGCGCATTTAAGTAATTTTTGGAAGTGGTTTGTGTATGGGGCTATGGTCAAAATATGGACCGATGCAAACTTATTACTGCAGAATTTTGTATGGATACGGCTTTTCTATAGACGTCTATGTACCATAAAACCATATTCCGGATAGACAATTATATGGGGGCTATGAGAAATCGTAGACCGATTCCTTCCATTTTAAATGGGATTTATCCTTCTATAATCAAAATAAAGTTTGCAAAATTTCATGTCATTATCTGCATTATATATGAAAAAAATACCTGAAAAATATCGAAGTAGTCTGATACTTTGATCTATAACTCGAATCCTACTGGACCGATTTTGCGCAATTTCAATACCAAAGATTTCGGTGAACCAGAGAATGGTTGGTAAAAATTTCATTGTTCTATGTCATTTTTTTGAAACTCGATCGTGCCAACAACAGACGGACAGACGAACGGACATGGCTAAATCATCTTAGAATCTTATAAAGACCTAGAATATATAGACTTTGTGGGTCTACGACAATTATTTCGATGTGTTAGAAACGGAATGACAAACGTAATATACCCCCCATCTTTTTGGTGATGGGTATAGAAATTATAGCTATGATATATTTAATATAAGTTACTTTTTTGAAATAAATAGTTTTTATTATTAATAAACCAATTTGTTTTAATAAGAAACAAAAATACCGAAATCTCGAAAATTCCTGGGATTTACATTTTTAAAATCCCGGATCCCGGGATTTACAAAACCAGTCCCGTTTGGTATCCCTAATACGTACGATCTACTACAAAGTGTAACTGGAAAAAGTCTAAGGCATGTCATCCGGGTAACCGTCCATCGATTTGAATGAATGTTGCTCATCTGTAAGGAAAATAAGAAAACTATATGTATGAATGTAAGTATGTACTTTTTTATGATTTTGTTGCTGTTTTTGATTATTTTTACCATTATTTGAACTTGTATTTGAGTAAAACATGAAAGCACACCTACAAATAAATAAATACCCACATTTAGATTTTGTAACTCTAACAATACGTAGATTCTGTTTTATATTTAAATAAATAAAACAAATTAATACCCACACATACATACATACTAGTAAATATAACTTAAACGAATGTAAGAATAAGCCAACATCATACATGTATCTTATACACTCCTCGAAATAAGTATATGGTACAACGTAGGGATGTTGTGTATGCAAATAATATATAATATTTTTTACAGTCCTTGTCAAAAGAAAATATTTATTTGCATAAAAAAAATATGAAAGGCTTATAATAGGAGTTTTCATAATGCCGTAAAACTTCATAAACTGTATAAATTTATAAAATCGTAATAATTGTTTGAAAAATTTTTTTTATAGAATTTTTACACTTTGCACCTCAATTTATTCACGAGATCCGTTCATTAAACTCGCGTAAATAAAAATCTTTAATTTGTTTACGTGTTCCAAGTCTGTTTATAGGACACAATAGAGTAAATGAAAATTTAACGTAACAAAATCAAACAAACACAAAACATCTCATATTTTCGTTAATTTGAAAGTCTTGAACAGAAACTGGTCAGTTAGCAGATTAATCAACTCAGAAAGTATAATTTTTGCTAGGAAACTCTGTGGAAGCTTTTAATGGCTTTGGACTTCAGCATGTATCTTTTATTCAACCGCATAAGTTTTATTTATTTATTATTATTATTTACAAATTTCATGTAATATTTATAATTGTTTCAAAATGACCCACTGTTCGACATTCCAACAATTACGTTGGACCAAATCTACACCATTTTAAGTTGAGAAAAAACTAATTGAAATTTAGAAATCCTAATTTATATTTGAGAAAATACAAATTGAAAATCAGATTAGCAAATTAATATTTAGGAAATACAAACTTCAACTTGAAAAGGTGTAAAAAGGCTAATCCTTGAATTCAGTTTTTCATTCACGTCTAAGGAACAATTTGAATTATATGGTAGGATATGTTAAAAATGTATATGGAAAAAGTAACTACTAAATAAAATGCAAATACGAACTTTAATTTAGTAATTGTTTTTTTATTAAGGACAAGTCACAATTTAATATTGGGCTGAGGTACCTTAAGCCCAATACCTTCATGAGAAGGGTATATATAAGTTTGTCATTCCGTGTAAAATTTCCACAATATAATTTTCCGACCCTATAAAGTATATATAATCTGGATCCTTATAGATAGCGGAGTAGATTAAGCCATGCCCGTCTGTCTGTCGTCTGTCTGGATGTTAAAATCAGTTTTTTGAAGTCCAAAGATATATTCGGGATCCAAATCTTCAATAATTCTGTCCGAAGTGCTTTCGAGAAGTTTGCTATTTAAAATCAGCAAAATCCGTTTAGGTCAACTAGAGTTATGGACCAATATGTGAGACAACCTCCATAAAAATTTGATATTTTTCGTCCATTTTATTGCAATATTTTGAAATATATTGCAGATAATACCATGAAAATTTCTATACATTGTTTGTACGATAAAAGAAGAAAGTGTGCGGAAAATAGTAAGAATCGGTCCATGATTTTTCATAGCCCCTATACAAATATATATATTCCCGAAATATGGCTTAATGATAAATAAATGCCTATAACATTGGAATATCTAGACAAAATTCAGCAAGAATAAGTTTTATGCAAAAGGAAATCGCAAAACGAAATTTTTTTTAGTTCGGTCCATGTTTGACCATAGACCCCATATAAAGTCCACTTCCAAAATTCATTTAAATACGTATAAAACAGATATAAATAATGTTAAACGGCTATAATTTGACATAAATACTCCTTATAGGCAAATAAATTGTTGTACTAAATTTTATGATGGTCGGCCCAGAACTGGTCATAGCTCCCATACAAGGACCACATCTGAAAAAGACATTTTCCCTATATATATCGCTACCGACTCAAAACTTTGCACAGATCATTTCCATATATACAAAAATCATTCCACAAAATTTTGTTAATTTCGGTCTATTTTTAACCGTATGCCCCATATAAAGCCCTCTTCCGAAAATCACTTTAATACTCATAAATCGCTTATAAATTTTTACATTTACATACATGCCTAAATCTAACTGCTGGATTTTGAGAATATCGGTCCATATTTGCCAATATCCCCCACATAAAGTCCACTCTCGAAATCCACGTTAATACTAATATATATCGTATATATAGCGTTCTTATGTTGAAATTCGACGTGAAGTATCATCATATGCATGAAAATAACTGTTCCAAAATTTAAGAAGATCGGCCCATAATTTGTCATACCTGCATATAGAACCATTTCCAAAAAACAAATAAATTCGGGTCAAAAAATATTCTTTTCGGATTTAACCCATATTCGGTCCACATTTTATAATCACGATATATATCGTTGGAAAGGTATTTTTAATACCTTTTATTTAATGTATTACAAATTATCAGACACCCAGTAGTTCCCGAGATATAGGCCTATATATTTTCAACTTTAAAGGTCCGCCCCCTCGAAAAGAATTTTTTTTTGCTGGTATCTCTTCTAAAAGCCCTATTTGATTTTGTTTTTTTTTTTTTGAGCAAATTCACTAAAACCTCACATTCATGAGAAGGGTATATACATATAAGTTTGTTTATACTCTGTTTGTTAAGTTACACTCAAGATTATTATGAACATCAGACAAACTCTGTAAATTATGGTAAGAATTGGTAATTAAATCGATTAAAAATAGTGAAAATTAGACAAAATTTCAAAATAATTAACATAAATTATGTTGGTCGTAATATTGTCTTTTAAACAAATGCTAATAAAATTTACACTAAGACTGAATAGAATACACAGAATAAGAATATTCTAGTCCTATAACCAGTGTAGTTTTTGTATTTTTTATTACGTTTAGGTGGAGGGTATTAAAGATTCGGCACAGCCGAATATAGCACTCTTACTTGTTTAAAATAAACTTGTAACTTAAACATATTAGGAGGAATGTAACTGTATAAAAACATATTTCTAATGTATGTAGTATTAGATTCAGTTCAATAAGCCAGACGAGAGGTATTAGGAGAAAATTTATTTTTCTACACGTAGAGAAAAAACATGGTTGGTCATGGTTACGACAATTACACTGTGTTTTTGGTGTTGTGATACACAAATAATTGTTATTTTATTTTGATTTTAACAATAATTTAGTTACTATAAACATTTGTATGTTTATCGCAATTATAAAATTGAATATGGTTTACTGAAACATAATTATTTTTAAAAAATGTTTACCACAACTATTGAATGACAAACATATTATGTTACTTACAACTATTTAAACTTACAAATAACCATTAAATGATAAGGTTCTATATTTGTACTCATATTATGTTTAAATGCAAACAAATTAAGCTTAATTTTAATTATATTTTGTTTTTACCATTTGTAGAATGCTTTTGCAATAGTCTGCGCGATATCAGATTATTTAGTTGGATTTAAATAATTGAAAAAAAAAACAATTCGTATTTAAAATATACTAACTATTATTACAAAATACACAATTTTCACAGAAGTGTAAAAGACCGAAATAACATAAACATAAAATAAATAATCTTAAATTACTCAAATTAAAAATCTATTAAACATAACTACAAATATATGTAATTTTTTTGTACGTTGAAAGTGTTCAAATATTTATTTCTATTTACAAAAATATTAACTAGTGCTTGCAAGTTTTGTGTTTAAAAACAATTGCGATTATACGAAATATACATATGTATATACGAAATACTAAAAGAATTGTGTCTTCAATAGAAATAATGCTTTAACTGGTACCATTGGGAAATTTTGCATTCATATTATGATACTTATAAAATCATAATTTGACAAATGGTAAAAATAAAATGATATTAATTTAACATATTATGATAAAGTACTATCATAATATAATTGCCTTAGATCATAAGATGATTATTATATATCATAATATGATTATTATATATTATAATATTATTATTTTAGATAATAATATAATTACTTCAGATCATAATATGATTATTATATATCACTTAAGATCATATTATGATTACTTTAAACTATAATATGGTAACCTCAGGTCATAATATGATCATGTATGACAATTTTATGACTATATTAGATTGTAATATGATGTTATAATATCAAATTATGATTAAAAATAAAATATTCTGATGAAATATTACGATAATAATTGATCATAATATGATATTTTATGGCACTTATATTCATCATAATATGCTTTGACTAGAATCATAAATCTTATCATAATATGTTGCGCTTAGATTATGTTTACCACAACCATGTTTCTTTTCTGCGTGTATTTGTTACTTTAGATAAGTTTTATTTTTCTACTACATTCTCTGTGCATTTACTTGTTTCAAAACACCTGAATCTCTAAATTCCTATAAACGATTCATTCGTATTTATGCTAAACTAGTATAAACTTAATTTGAAACTTTAACAATGCACTAAAATTAATTGAAAAGAATTATGTTTTTTGTTTTTTTTTTTAATATAAACATTTTGGAGGTAATTTTGTTTTCCTATATTTTTTAACGCTTTTAGCCGTTAATGCTGATTGTTTTGCATTTAATTTTGTTAATACGAATTTGTTTGTATCACATACATATGTAAATAAAACTAGCGCCATATAACTACACTTAGGTCTTTTTTTATGCGGTAGATGTGTTCCAAAGAAAACCGCATAAAGAAAATCCGCCTAAAAAAGACTGATTTATACAAAATGGATGATTCGTTCCGAAAAGTTTAAAAACCGCATAACTTCAAAATTAGGTGTAAAAATTACGCCATAATCGCATAAAAAAGTCACAAGATAAAAAAATAACCAAAAATAATTCATTTATTTATTATAAAAATACATAAAAAGGGGGAAAACAGTCAATTTTATTACATTTATCTGATTAAACCGGTTTATAAAAGTTAAAAAATAAATAAGTACGAACTAAAAACCAAAAAAAAAATCATTTATAGAATTTAAAATTTGAAACTTAAAAGTAAGACATTACATATTACCGGAATCACTACTTGATAATGCATACAATCTTTATTTAGAATATTTTGATCTGTTTTTTTTTTTTTTTTAAATTTTGAGTTGTATTTTTTTTTTAACTGATGGTATTGTCGCGATATCCTGCCATAAGGTTACAGATTTCTCTATAGAGTTCTAAGGATTTTTCATTATCTGGTTCGTTCAGAAGGAATTGATTTTGTAACTCATTAGCTATCTGAAGAATTTTTGTAACCGTTTGAACATTAAGTGGTGCTATAATGTCTTCGTCAAATTTTGAAAATTACTATGCAGTAATTATAGTGATGCCAACGTTAAAAACGTTTAAAACACCAAAATAATTATCAAAACTTAATGAAAACAATAATATAAACAAAAAAAGTCGATTTTAAAACAGCATAACTTCAAATCCGCATAAAAATAAACCGCATAAAAACAGACCTAAGTGTACTTGCATTTCATTTTATGGACAATCATCTCTATGGACAATAATTACTATCTAACAACGATTTTTCTCATAATAATTTATAAATTAAGAATCATTTCCGATATATTTGAAAAAATATAAATTTTTATTGATGCATTATTAAAGAAAAATTATGTATGCAAACTATTTTTTTTAAATATTATTCATAATTAGCAGAAAATATGTGTAATTTTTTCGACAAATTATTTTGAAATCTTTGGCAGGGAGGTAATGGTAGAATGATTTTTCAAATATTTCCGCATTCTGCATTGATTGGTATACCTAAATTCGTTAATGTTGAAGCTAAGTGAAATTTGATACTAATGTATGGAAAAATTGGCGTTATTGTGATGATAGTCTTAATATTCCTGTTCTTAAAGTGCTACAATTTAAAATGTAAAGTGGTAAATATATTGTCGTGAAATTGTTTTTATCAATTTATTGGTTGTAAAATTTTCAACATTGTTCATGTTTATCAATATTACCATAGACACGATAAATATTTGAAGAACAAGTAAGAGTTTATATTCCGATCTTATATACCCACCACCAAATTACCTACTATGGGAATAAAATATTGTTCCTTAGTTTTTATTTATTTTGGGTATTTAAAAGAATTTTATGCATATTCCAGTTACAATCAAGAACTTATCGTCCCCTCAATATAAGAATAGCGTATGTTCTCATACGATATTATTTTTTTTTTTATTGCATATTTAGAATCTCCATCAATGATTTTATGTCTGGTCAAAATTTCGTTAACTTCTACTTTCAAAAAGTGGGTAAAAATGTCGTTGGAAAAAATAGTGTATAATTTCTTGTTCAAAATACGCTCATAATAATATGAGTCATTCCATGTCAAACGGTACGAATTTGGGGAAAAATTTAACGCAATGATTCCGATTTTTATGGAAATTTGCAGATTTAGTCCTCTACAAATTCTACTTCATCCACGATGAGAAAAAAAAAATATGAAAATTGTTTTTCAAAAGTTATGACCAATTGAACTTTGGTGAAATGGAGATTTTTTCAAAGAGGTGTGTTCATTCAATCGCATTTAACTCCTGAAATACTGGACCGATTTTAATGTGCTGTACCTTGTTTTGAAGGTAATTTCAATTTCTTCTAAAATACCAAAGCGGTATGACATATCCCCATAGCATTTTTTTTTAAGTTTCTATCATTTTCATCATTTTATTTCGATTTTCAAACTGATTACATCTTTTTTTTTTTGAAATTTTGAGAGTGTGTTCTTATAGGTCTTTTTTACGACTGTGTGAGTTTTGAAGTGGTGAAATAATGCGTTCTATTTTTTTACAAATTTTTTTCGAAACATCTTTTCTACAAGCAACATAAATTGCTGTGAATTTACTTAGAATAGTTAACAGAATGATAATATGTTTTTTGACTTATTAATACAACAATAAGAACGGTCCAGTATTTCAGGAGTTACATGCAATTGAATGAACACACCTCTGTGAAAAAATCGCCATTTCACCAAAGTTCAATTGGTCATAACATTTGAAAAAAAAAAAAATTTATATTTTTTTCTTGAAACACGTATAAAATATTTTTAAGAGAAGAATGCATACACAAACTGCCGAAGCAATCCAAGTTAGTGATGTTAAAAATACGTACCGTTTGACATGGAATGACTCATATACGATATTGTTTGAGAAATAGTTTCATTCCGACCATTTCTATCTCCAAAATTTGTGCAAAAAGAATGTAATTCCTCGTGGCTCGCAGTCATTTTTTTTAACTTACAAGAAAGAAGCGAAAGGAAGAGACAGAAGACGAATGCATTTCTAGTTATTTTTGATTTATGCAATGTACACCTTAATTTGTTATAATTTTTTGTTTATAATAACCCAAATTTGAAAGTAATGGAAATGTGCCACTTTATTAACAAAATTATGAATTAATCACTGTTTTATAATGTTACAAATTTATATTTTTTTAGATCAAATATTTTAATAAAAATACCGTAAAATTATTGAATAAAACAGCGTATACCATACAAAATAAAATAGTGTATCAGATAAATCATACGAATTCCTTAAAAAATAAAATAGCCTATATTGAGGACTTGCGCTTTCAATGACATAATTATGGTCTTAAAGGATGCGTAGAATAAAAAAAAAATTGGCCAATTTAAAGACAAGAAACGTTATTATGTATTCGCCGTATTGAGGTTTTAGTAGACATCCGATTTGACAAAAACTTTAAACTCTATTTTCTCAAAACCACAAAAAAAAATATACGCTATTGTTATATTGAGGGGACGATATATATTATGGGTCTTTATAAGATTCTAAGACGATCTAGCAAATCGGTCCAGTAGAATTCGAGTTATAGACCAAAGTTTCAGTTTAACTCGATACTTTTCAAATATTTTTTTTGCAATTTTCTTCAAATATAATGCAGAAAATAACATGAAATTTTGCACACTTTATTTTTATTATAGAGGGACAAGTTATAGTACATAAATGTCTATATAAAAGCAGTATTCATACAAAATTCAGCAAAAATAAGTTTCATGCAACGAGATATTTTCACATAGCCTCTTACAAAGTCCACCTTCGAAAATCACTTAAATGCACACAAATACAAAGACTATTAAGTTGAAATTCATATAAACTCTACTTGCGAAAATCGCTTAAATGCGCACAATCAAGTTGAAATTCAGCACAAGGCATTAACATTCTTATACATATAAATCGTCGTACATAATTTCATGCTGAAGGGTACAAATTATGTCATAGCTCTCTTATGAGGACTACTTCCGAAAATCTTATTAACCTACATGAACAGTCATTCCGAAATTTTACACAAATCAATTATACATAAGTATGTAAAAATTATACTTTTATGATTGTCGTGAAAATTAGTCCATAATTGGCCATAGACTCCCTTACAAGTTCCACTTCCACCACAGAGTAAAATTTTGATGTTTCAAAAAGCAAAATCAGTTTCCTTGGGCTTTTTAGTGTCTAATTTATTGTGTATCAAATTGCATAAAATTCTTGCTGTTCTTGTTGTCTTGTTATGCATAAATAAATGTTGTCACTGAGATGAAACTTAAACAAGTAATTTAAAATAAATAGAAATTCCGGTACAATATTTTATGACGATCGACCCATAATAGTTGATAGCTCTCATGTAAGAGAGCAGCAAAATCGTTGCCGATAAAAAATTTAATAAAAATTAGTTTCAAGTATTCATATTCGTAGATCACACTACTGGTATTTGGTAAGGATATATTCATAAGATTTGGCTCAGCCGAATATACTTGATGCTTGTTTTTAAAGCTCCATAAAAACAAAACAGCCAGGAACTTAACAAACTTGTATCGTTTTTTGATTTGAAAAAATATTATGAGCTTTGCAAAACGTAATTATTATTTATAATTCCCTCATGTATCATTCGATAATCCCATACACACAACCAGATGGCACAATTTTTATGCTCCGATGTTTAGTAAAGTAAAAAAAAATTGTATGCATTTTATTTTATCCAATAACAACGAATGTGATTTAGCAATTATTTATTTGTATCTAGTTTATTGAGTTTCAATAAATTTAACGACTGAGTGATAGAAAAATGCTTTTGAATCAGAATCTACAATAACATTAGGGAATTTACCTTGTTAGAATAAACAATTGAAAATTATGTTGTTAAAAAAAGTCAAATAAGTTAATACACATACACAAAACACATACATACATCTATTTTTTATGCAATGACCGAACAATGGATTTTATTAGATTTTGTAGCAATTTTCATTTAATGTTTTTTTTTTGTTCTTGGTCTTGTAAATGTTGTTGTTGTATTTGCATTTGTATGTTGGCAATTTTGTGTAGCATATGCAAACAACAGAAACAAAGTATGAGTGAGCTACCCCACCAACAACATCAATAATGGCAACAATAACAGCAATATCAGAAATTACAAAGTGAAGAGCTAGCAACATCATCAAATTCCTTTTTTCTTCTTATTTTTGTTGATGTTGTTATTTAAACTTTATAAGAAAAACATTTTTCCTTCGTCTTTATTAACAAAATACTAACACCCAGAGCCACTCACTCACTAACTCACTCCCAGCCATGAGCATACCAAAAGCAGCAACCCCAACAAAAATTCCAATAAAAATAAACTTGAAGCTTTTTAAAAGTAGTTTGTTTGTTTGCTTTTGCTCTTGGTTTATCGTTTTATTTTATTTTTTCATTACATTTTTTTCTTTTGATTTTTTTTTGGTCCTTTTCTGCTTACGTTCTGTATTTATGCCTTCGTTTAAACAATGGGAAAATGCCAGGAGCTGTCACACACCACTTTCACCGCCTTACCACTTCTCATACTACCAAGAAAAGAGTGACTGCCTCAAAAAACCCCCCTGCAATGAAAATACAATAACAATAAAATTAAATGTGAGAATGTAAGGGATTTGTAGATTTAAAGTCTCAAGGACTTGATGATATCGTTTGAACTTGTTTTATACTACAAATTCACTTCCCATTAGCGAGTATATGTGAGTGTTTTCAAATGAATGTGTTTTTTTAATATAGTTTTACTTCTTTTTAAATAAATATGTAAAAAGTTATTTGTACATTTCTATATGCACAATTATACATATATATGTACATACATATGTATGTATATGTTTGTAACATTTACATAGTTTTTGGAAACTACATTAATACAGTCTCGAGCATAAAGCGCAACAATCGACTATGATATCATTAAATGCATTTCATTTGTTTCTTTCGAAGCTAAATCATAATAAAGGCAACTTTTCTTAACCTAACATTCGCATATGCATTTGAAAGATAATGTATACTCGTACTTTATAGTAATGGATCATGATCCGTCAAAACAGAACAAAACATTGTGTTGGTATTGCAGAATTACATATGTGACCCAGCCTATGAAAAGGTGGCTTATGACTCAAAAACTATTTTTCCACTTTTTTTTTGGTTTCGATAGTTTTTGAGTTTTCATGTGGTGAAAACTAGAAAGTCCTAACTTGCTTAGAAGTGTACTAAAAATGTAGAGAAAGAAGAGCACAAATGAAAGAAAAACAGAATTTTATTGAAAATCCATCTTTAACAGCTGCATCTCGCAATTTCTTTTTTGAGTCATAAGCCAACTTTTCATAGGCCGGGTCACATATTATCACATGACAAACAATTTTGCTAATAGAAGTCTAAACCAGGGCACAAAATAATAGTAATACCCATTAGACACATATCTCAATAAAGTATCCAACAAGGTCACACAATCTGGTTTCCGATACCTCGGAAAGATCGTTCAGATTTGTCCAGAGATCTACATATGCCTCTCCATATTAAGATGCGGTTATTCACAGAGAATATAATATTGCGCTTCGATAGGCTATATTTTAATAATTATTGATTATATATAATGATAAGTGCAACATCAGCTTTCAACATTTGTATTTTATACCCACCCCCAAAAAAAATGGGGGGTATATGACGTTTGTAACACATCAAAATAATGGTCGTAGAGCCAAAAAGTCCCTATATTTTGGGTCCTTATAAGATTCTAAAACGATCTAGCCATCGGGTTATCTGTCCATTTATTATTGGCACGATAGAGCTTCGAAAACAAACATAGAACAATAAAATTTTTACCAAACATTCTTTGATCCACCGAAATGCTTGGTGTTGACAATGTGCAAAATCGGTCTAGTACGATTCGAGTTATAAATCAAAGTTTCAGAGTACCTTGATATTTTTTTTGCTATTTCTTCAAATATAATGCAGATAATACCATGAAATTTTGCACAATCTATTTTTATTATAGAACAATAAGTCGTGTTGAAAATGGTGGGAATAGGTCCACGATTTCTCATAGCCCCATTAAAAATGTCTTTCTGGAATATGGCTTTATGCTACATAAATGCCTATAGAAACGCCGTATCCATACAAAATTCTGCAATAATAAGTTTCATGCAAATTGAAATTTGAAAACGATATTTTGTTTGCATCGGTCCATAATTTTCATGATGGTCGGTCCATATTTGACTATAGCCCCCATATAAAGCCCATTTCCAAAAACAACCCCAGAGTATACAGGTGTGACATTTTTCATGTTTAAAAAAGCCAAAATCAGTTTCCTTGAGCTTTTTTGTACCGAATTTATTGTGTGTTAAAATTAATCGCTTTTTGTTGCACGCTGCAAAAATATAAAGAAAGTGTAAATTCTGGTTTATAACCGGAATATGCATATAAATGTCGTTATTGAGATGAGATTCAACTAAAAAAACCTAAAATAAATAGAAATTACGGTACAATACTTTATGAAGTTCGCTCCATAATAGGTGATTTGATGGTGGGTATATAAGCCGATAATAAACTTTTACTTGTTAAGATTATTTAAGATTTAAAGATTTATTTTAAGACTACATTGCAAATTACTCAATTATGCCCAAATCACAAAGTATAATTAAATAGATTCTATTTATTAAGATAGTCTTTGACTTTTTGGTTCTATAAATATTAAAACAACTTCATTTCCCAATGAGTTCTCTGGAAACTTAACGTAGCTAGTACCCGTTTCTGAGAATGTTTCAGGAACTAGTTCCACGAAAGAGTTAAATTAAATTAACCCTTCTATTACTGTGTTCAGATATGAAATTTAATTGAGTCAATATTCAGTTAATTGACAATATTATTTTAAGTGTTCAGGCATACGCAATTTTCAGCTTACTCAATGATCATTTGACAGCTGGAAAACAATACAAAAAATACTCTATATGGTTGTTGTGTTTCTACGTAAACAAACTTACCTTCACATTGATTTTTTAATGATTTCTTTTGTTGACATTTGCATTTTATACGATTTTGTTCACTAAACACAGTTGTGAACAGTGTTGCAGTGTTGCAATCTTACTCAATATTATAACAATTTCGTACTTATTGCGCAATAATTAATTGAGATTTTATATGGAATATTGAGCTCAATAATGGCGTTAATTGCGATTAATGCAATTATTTTTATGATGTGTAAATGTTGGCTCGGTACCGTTATTTATAAGAGATCTATGAGTATTGAAGGGATTTCTGGAAGAGGGCTTTATATGGGGGATACGGTCAAATATGAACCGAAATTCACATTTGTAGAATGATTTTTGTGTATATCTGAATGATATACATAAAGTTTTGCGTCGATACCGATATTTATAAGATATACATATATATAAAGATTATTTGCGTCAAATTTTATAAGTATTTAAGTAAATTTAGGAAGTGGACTTTATATGGGGTCCATGGGCAAACATGGACCGAAAAAAAATTCGTTTTGCCATTTCTTTTTACATGACACTTATTTTTGCCGAATTTTGTATTAATACTCCAATTTTACATTTATTTATCGTTAAGTCATATTTCGGGAAGACATTTGTTTGGGGGCTATGAGAAATTATGGACCGATTTTTACTATTTTCCATAAAAATAACGTGTACACAATTTAATAGCAATATTTGCAATATATTTCAACAAATTGAAAAAAAATTTTAAAAATACCAAATTTTTATGGAGGTTGTCTCACATATTGGTCCATAGCTATGGTTCTCCTATAGCGATTTTGCTGATTTACAATTCCTCTTCTTTTCTCTTCTCCTCTTTCTTATATTTCCAGGCAACACATAAGGACCAGTCATATGGACCTTAGTAAGCCGTGCACTGTACGGCCGCCTGCTTACCTAAAGGTTTTATTTAAATTCTGTGTTATTTTCTTCAATTTAATATTATGTATGTACATTAGGGGTACAACTTTTTGCATTTTTTGAAAAAAAAAAATTTACATGTTATAACACGATGAGGAATAGTAAAAAAATGATAACTGCGTTTTTAGTTTTTCGATTTATTTCAAAAACTTCACGCAGAATTTAAATTGAAAATTCGTATGCAAATTTCATACATATGCCAAGAAAAAACACCATATGAGATTATGTTCTTTTCTTTGTGTCTGTTTTGTTTTGCTCTTCTTCTGTTATTCATCGTATTTTTGCATATGACAAAAGTACATAGAAAACCCCTTGAGTGAATTGTAATTATAGGAAGGTATAATGAATTAGCAAAAACAGAGAAATTTAAAAAGAAAAGATGCCAGATTATTACAAACGAAATGATTGTATTGTGGTCGAAACTAAACTTTCCGAGCATAACACGTATAGCTGCAGAACGGAAGATAACAAAACTTTTAAATGATTATTCAACATTTTTAAAATTCCCGGATGGCAGAAATGTTACAATGACGTTCAACAAGTTATGTGATATAACTGATTTAAATGGTGTCTGGCTAGGAACTGAGGACAAAAAGTTGTATGAACTCCAAACAACTACAAATGGGGAAGTTGGGTACACGACAGCTAAAGCAGTTAATGTGCATCCCTCCAAAGCTGCCCTTTCAAGAAAAAATGTTTAAAGCACCTCGTGTTTAAATAAAGTGGCGCTCAACATCATCAGCTGAATCTGATGAAAGCTCCTCTTCCAAGAAAAAGAAATGCGAAGTGTTCAACAAAAGCAGCAGTGACAATGGTAACAACAGCCCATGTAAGCACCAAAAATGCCGCTAAAATATGCAAAGAATTGTCCAAAGAAGGAATAAATATAGCAACACCAACACAAGCAGGTATTCACAAAGCGATGATTAAAGCAGCGCTGAACTTGGAAACAAATTATAAGAATTCCTTAAGAGATGACATTTGGTGTATTCATTTCGACGGCAAGAAATTTGGGAAGAAAGAAGTGCAGGCCGTGGTGTTAACAAATGAAACTAAGGAAGTAAGAGTAGCGGCAATGGTTCTTGAAGACGGGAAAAGTTTGTCAATTTTTGAAGGTTTCTATTTAATAATATATTTTTAGAGCATTAATTAACTTTCTATACCTTTTTTAAGGAATAAGGAATGTCTTGAATAAATTTAAAATTTGGAATTCCATAAAAATGATTGTTAGTGACACAACAAACGTTAATACAGGGGTTAAAAGTGGAGTTGTTCGTTTACTGCAGAATTTTTTTAAGGAAAAACATTTGTCTCCACCGCAGTATATTGGATGCCAACATCATGTATTAGATTTAATTTTGAAGCATGTGATGAATGAGTTACTAAGTGGAAAGTCGACATCGCCAAACATCAGTTATGACATATTTACCGAATTGATTATGAACTACGAAAACCTAAAACAAAACTACAAGCAGAACGAAGAAAAGTTGACCTTAAGATCTATTAAATGGCGTGATGACATGCAATTTTTATATGAACTAGGGCAATATTTTAAATATTATGAAGTAAGCAACAAGTTCCCATACATACAATTTAGAGTTTTACCAGCGCTCAGCAACGCTCGATGGAATTCTAGAGCTATTCTAGCGATTTTAACGTTCATACTAATACCGGAACACAGAATACAACTTTTGCCAATTCATATGCAGCGCATGGTATGATGTTTGGTTCTCGGATCACCGTTTTCATAACAATGATTTTGAAATATTGGAAAAATCCATCAAGCAATTCGGAACTGCGCATAAGTGTTTTCTAAAACACTGGGTAAAGGAAGATTTTGCCATTCTGAATTTAAAAAGATCTAATATTTGCGCTGAAAGAGCCATCAACGTTATTCAGGAAATTTACCCTTTTTGTAAATCTGAATATAGTTTAAATCTTAAGTTCATCTCAAATAATATAAAAATGAATTAAATAATGAACTAAAACGTATATTTACTATAAAAATGTATTTGTATTGTACTTAAATTAGTTTTATTGCTTCTAAATCAAAATTTGTCTTCTTCTTCTTTGCATATAACATATGAATTTTTTCAATTTAAATTCTGCGTGAAGTTTTTAAAATAAAATGAAAAACTAAAACCGCCGTTATCATTTTTTTACTATTCCTCATCGTGTTATGCCATGTAAAGTAGGTGTTACAAAAATAGACTACCCCTAATGTACATTCATAAATACATACATAGGTATATTTCTTGGCGGTTTTATTTTATTGAAATTCAAGATTATGAGAATGATACTTAATACAAACATATTTGAAAGTCTGTTTCAATTACCTAACCTATCTTTGCAAGTTTTTAATAATTTTTTTAAGCTCATATACTGTTTAAGATTGAAGTATACAATTAAATTTTGTATTAAGCTTTTACATACTCATATTTCAAATGCAAAAATATACAATTAATACATTTAATACAATTAATATACAATTAAAGTTTACCGTAACAATTGTGTAATTTTTTATGCTCGTAACTGTAAGAACTTTACAACTACAATTGGTAGTTCTGTTGCCACTAAATCAACGAGTGACTGAGCATCTTATATCAGATACAGGAGTGAGTGTTAGTTAGACTCTTTATCTCTGTATCTCTGTACATTTATACTGATTGTGAATTAGTGTCTATCCAACTACACACTTGGTTGTGAGTAACAAACAAATAGATGAATGAGTAAAATACGGCATCTTGATTGTACTGGACCCGAAGGGCATGTTTTGTAAACAGCACGTAAATTGTAAATAAAAGGGTATCGTAATTAAAATAGAAATATTAAACTACATACTTGTGCTGAAACACCCAAACTGATATACGAGTATTCATTCATGCAGTAGTCAACAAGAAACTACTGACAGAATTGTCTTTACATATGCATGTCACTGGTACATATTCCTATAACCGCACATTGATTTTTTTTAAATATAGTAAACAAAAAGCTAAAAGGTAATTCAGAAAACACAAGTTTTCATAAATTAAAACTTTATTGACTTCACTAAAATATTATTAACAAAAAATTAAATTATTTATTTATTTCTCGTTTTTTCTTTGATTTCAATATTTATATCTAATTTAAGTGCGTTTTCCTATAACCGCACTTTACATAATTGCACTTTTTATTATTATTAGTAATGCGTCGATGATCTGTTTTTTTGTATAACTTCAAAAATGCGATCTGGTATTGATTCCACTAATTTATTTAGACAATCACGGTCAATTTGTTCCCGGGCTTGCTTAATTTTAAGCTTTAATTCGGTGATGATAGTTATTGTGTGATTTTGTGCATTATCTGTGTAAACTTTGCGCGCTATGTATCCCCACTACCTAATTTCACGTCGAGTATGAATTTTCCTCAAATTGTAGGACCAACTACTTACGAAAACGCTCCTAATTCTAGACAAGTTTCTTACGCAAACGTGGTTAAATCTAATATGCCAGGTCTGGAGCAGGAACCTAAACCCCAATATTCTGAGCCACATATCAACAATCTAGAGACAACATTGCAGACACTTGTCCAAACTATGAACACTTTTACAACCACCATGACATCCATGATGCAGGAAATGCTGAAAATGCAATCCACTATCTTACAAGCCATTTTAAAGAAATGATTTGTTTAAAAATTTGTTTTTGGAATGCGAACGGCCTCCGCCAACATAAAAACGAACTGGAACACTTCCTGATGGATAAGCAGATTGATGTCATGATGATTGCTGAAACTCACTTGACGGCGACAGCGTACTTCAAAATTAATGGCTACGAGTTCTACGATACTAAAGACCCCCGCGGAAGAGCTTGTGGAGGATCGGCAATCCTTATAAAGAACAGAATAAAACATTATTTAATGAACAACATAAGTGAGGATTACCTCCAAGCAACAAACATTTGCATTGAATTCTGTCAATACAAATTTGTTTTATCATCGATTTATTCTCCGCCTCGATTTTCAATAAAAGAACACCAATACCATAACTTCTTTAAATCCCTTGGAGCTAGATTTTTAGTTGCTGGTGACTTTAACGCCAAACACACATTTTGGGGTTCACGTCTGGTAACCCCAAAGGGTCGCGTACTCTTCAACACCATTGCTAAAATGGGCTTAGATGTACTCTCAAGTGGACATCCCACATATTGGCCGACGGACCGACGGAAGATTCCCGATGTTATTGACTTTGGAGTAGTGAAAAATATCCCTGTAGAATGGATGCAAGTGGATCCTTCACTGGACTTGTCCTCAGATCACTCTCCTACTATCATTTCAATGCATTTCCCTCAAGTGTGTGGTTCTCCATTTATGAACATGACTAAGACCCGAGTAAGTTGGATGAAATACAAAAAGTATTTAAGTTCTCATTGCACGGAAAATGTTGTGTTGAGAACTACCGACGATATTGATGAGTCGATTGGCAACTTTACCGAGGACCTTCGACGAGCTGTGCATCACGCTTCCACTTATCACGTTGAATGTAGAAATAGGACAAATAGAACTTATTTCTCTGAACTCGAACATCTCCTATCAGAAAAAAGAAGAATGAGAAGAGAGTGGCAAATTCACAGGTCTCCTGAACTGAAAGCTAGGCTACGGGAATGCAGAGATATACTAAGACATTTCTTAGAAACCCAATGAACGGCCTCACTTAGATTTTACTTGGAAGGTCTTGATAGTACCCCACAATCTGACTACTCGTTATGGAGGGCGGGAAGAGGTTTAAAAAGACCAGTTAGAGGAAAACCTCCTCTGCGAAATCCGACTGGTGACTGGGCTAGAAATGATTCCGAGAAAGGGACATTATTTGTTAACCATTTGAGAAATGTGTTTACTATAAACAACTCAAATAATAACGAATCTGATTTGCCACCACTTGTTATAAGACCTCCTGTACCTCTAAGACTAGACTTTCGTGATGTCCAAAACGCTATTGGTACTCTGAACCTTAAAAAGGCTCCAGGTATGGATAAAATCAGCAATAAAATGCTTGTGGAGTTACCTCGTGTAGCAAGAAAGATTATCCTCTTTATCTTCAACGCTATTTTACGCCTAGAATACTATCCTGCAGATTGGAAGGTGTCTATGATCACTATGATTCCTAAGTCAGGGAAGGACCACACCAAAGTGGAGTCATATAGGCCAATTAGCCTACTGCCGACAATTTCTAAACTGTTCGAAAAATTGTTAATGACTAAGTTGACTCCAATTCTGAATGACACTGAATGTATTCCAAATCATCAATTCGGATTCAGAGCTAAACACAGTACCATCGAACAAACTCACAGATTGGTAAATGTGATAAGAGGGTCGTTTGAAGATAAAAAATACTGCTCCGCCCTTTTCATTGATGTATCCCAAGCGTTCGACAAAGTTTGGCATGACGGTTTAATGCACAAAATTAAATTAACTCTGCCTGCTAACACCCATATACTCATGGAAAGTTATTTATACGGTCGCAAATTTAAAATCAAAGAAGGCAATTTTTTAAGTACCGCTCAGCCAATTGAATCAGGTGTGCCACAGGGTAGCATACTGGGCCCTACTTTATATTTGATTTATGCCTCCGACATGCCGTCAAACCCCAAAATCCACACGTCAACTTTTGCAGACGATACAGCCTTTGTCAGCGTCCATAAGGACCACCAAGTTGCATCACAGAATTTGCAGAAATATGTTTATAAGCTAGAGAATTGGCTTAAGCTTTGGAAAATCAGGGTAAATGAACAAAAATGTATTCATATCACTTTCACATTGCGAAAAGATACCTGCTCGTCCATCAGAATAAATAATCAAATTATTCCTCAACATAATGAAGTCAAATACCTCGGCATTCACCTCGACCGCCGTTTAACTTGGAAGTCTCATATTGAAGCGAAACTTACACAAATGAGATTAAAAGCAGTGCAACTTAATTGGTTAATCGGCAGAAACTCTACATTGAAATTGGATTGCAAACTTTTGTTGTACAATGCAATTCTAAAGCCAATCTGGTGTTATGGAATTCAATTATGGGGTACTGCCTCAGCATCAAACATTGAAAAAATTCAAAGGGGTCAAAATAAAATTCTACGTATAATTACTGCAGCTCCATGGTATGATAAAAATTCTCGAATCCACAAAGATCTAGGCGTGCCATTAGTAAAAGTCGAATTTACAAAATATGCGTCAAAGTATGTCAGCAAACTTGAACACCATCCAAACCCACTTGCACGAGACATCCTTAACTTTAACTCAAACGCAAAATAGATGACTGGATCAGTTGATGTGAAATTTTTTTAGTATCATAAAAATTTTTGTCTAGCACTGGCTGGGCTTATTATTTTCTTTTTAGTATTAAGATTTGAATACTTATTGTCATTTCAAATATGAAGATTCAATAAATAATTAAATGCAAAAAAAAAACAAAAAAAAAAAAAAAAAAAAAATGTATCCCCACAAATTTTCAATTGGATTTAAGTCCGGACTGCAAGCTGGCCAATACAATAGAGGAATATTACGCTGATCACACCACAATTTCGATTGTCTGGAAACCTGAATTGCTGCATTGTCCTGCTGAAATATGCAATCTTCATCCATTTCTTCATCCATAAATGTGATGAGAGCATCTTGTAACAGCTCAGTGTAAATTGTGCTGTTCATTTTTGTGGGCACAAAACAAATTTTGGCTTTTCCAACAGCAGAAAAAGCCGCCCAAACCATAACGCTACCTCCGCCAAAATTACGTTTAGACATACGAACTTTGTTATGTCTCAGATCATGCCAAAACCAAGAATATGAATCGGGACCATCCAGATTTTCATCTGAAAATACTATTTTTTCCATTCATCTGACCAATTCATATATTTGCGAGCAAATTTTAAACGGCTTTCTTTATGGTGCTGTTTTAGCATTGGTTTGCATTTTGGCTTCTTCGATTTTATGTTAGCATCTCCTCTCAAAAGGTGTGCGATGTGTTTTGAGGTAACCGGGAGTTCAAGTTTAGTCTTAATTTGCGTGGCATTTAGTTTATTGAAGGTAGCGTCATGTTTTATCTTGTTTATTTGCCGTTTTGTTAGTTTTTTGTTTCCCTTCGTTGTTTTTTTTACTCCATAATTTTGCCCTTCCTTTAGAAAATTGCGAATGACGCGTTCGGAACGGATAATTTTTCGCGCAATTTCTCTTTTAGAATAACCTTCCTCATGAAAAAACTTGATTTGAATTTTTTCTTGGTCGGTAAGAAATTTACCCTTTGACATCTTAAAAAATCATTAAAATTTTCAATAAATAACAAAAACTAAAAATTTTTTACCGAATTATATTTTCAATAACTTACCTTATTCAAAGAAAAAAATACTTAAATGGCAAAAATGTTAATTTTTTTACGTCCAGAAACATTTTTTCCTGTCTGCGGTTATAGGAATATTCCTCCAAACTAAGAACAAATAGCATACGATCGCAAAATAAACAAAAACAATAAATGCATTAAAAAAATTTTTTTCACTTTTAGGAACTATTGTTAAGTGGCTACTCAATTTAATTACTCAGTTTAGTTGTTGGTTATAATTACGAATATATAACGTAAAGAAATTTAAAAAATGTCTGCGGTTATAGGAATATGTACCAGTGTATGTATGTACATTAGTCCATTCTATGTTAAATATGGAATTGATATGTGTCACTTTTTCTGATTTATTGAAAGAAACGTTTGGTAACCGCTTAGCCTTCAAGATCGTGCGATTTAACGCCGCTTGATTATTTTCTGTGGACACATGTTGTTGGAAAAAGTCATCGAAAATTGGATCTACAGATTAGACTACGTCGGAACCAGTCATATTCCAGAAGTCATACGTAAAATATAATGGCAGCAGATTATCTTTCGAATAAAGTAGATTTCATGTCAATTTAAAATAATAATCATATTTTCAATAACAAAATCATATAGACACCCCACCAATATACTTGAGAGAGCAAAAGTCAAGCAAACTTGTGAAGGATTTAAATGAAACCCATAAAAAAAGTTTATATAACTATCAACTAAAGAGTAGTTGATGGCTTAAAACTGCCTTAAAGGCACCCCGTGATAAACATTAAAAATTGTGAAGAAACCAACCAAAGTCTCCAGAACTCATTACCCAATAATAATGTCAATACGGAGTCAAGAAATTAAACCCCTTTTTTTAATTTTAGCCGGTTCGAGGCTATAGTAGAAACCCGTATGACTAACATGATGCAGAAAATGCTTAAAGTGCAATTCAAGCTGTAATTAGTAGACCATGAACTTGAAAATATGTTTCTGTAAGAAGAGTTAGAAGAGAGCGGCAATTGCACAGATCGTCCCAACTCAAATATAAGCTAAAAGATTGCACAGAAAGCCTTAAAAATATATTGGAATGTCGGAAAATTGAATCACTATTAATACTTAGAAAATTTGGACGCAACTCCTCAACCGGATTACTTATTATGGCGGGCCATTAAAAGGCTTAAAATGCATTGTGGTAGGGCAACGAATGATACTGAACAAGGGAATCTATTTGATAATCATTTGAAAAAAATATTTAAAGTATTTAAAAATATTTTTTCAAATGAAACAACTACTGGCAGAGTCAATAACAAGATGCCAATGGAGCTATCCCGGATAGCAATAAAAATAATATGTATATTTTATTTTAAACCTATATTAAGACTTGAATATTAACCACCTGAATGGAAGGTTTCACTGGTTAACATGATCACAAAGCCACGAAAAGATCACATACATTAGCGTAGGATATATTTTTGGTTGTCGGCTCCTCATATTGTGAGCAAGTTACGTTTTGGAGGTTCGATACTTGTACCGTGGGTACTTTATTTCTAAGTGTTAGATAGTTTTTTACAATAAAATATACTGGGCAACCTCTATAGTTAGCAGTATGATTTCCTCCACAATTACTACATTTGTTTATGTTCGAATCATTTCTGGGTTTATCACACTGAGATGAACAATGTAGTTCACACATGCAACGCAAACTGGTGGCAACTTACAATATGATCTAGTATGACCATATTCTTGGCAGTTTAAATATTGGACGTGACCAGATCGTTTGTGTGGTTCTTGGAAGGCTATGTAAGACATATAACAGAAATATTCAAAAATAAATGTAGTGTAACAATTTATTTTCAAATAAATATTTTCAAATTTTCAAATAAATTGTATATTTAACTTGAAGGCAACTTCGATTAAATTTTTTTTAAAATTTGTTTATTAATACTCGCAAGAGGAATAATTTTCATATAATTTATAAAAAAAAGTTGAATATACAGAGTTTGAAAATAAAACACTATTATACACAAAGAATGCTGATGACGGCTTTAGCAGGCCAGAAAATGCATTACATTTTGCTAGTGTCTCTTTGAATATTTTTGTATGTTTTTACATTTATGCTTTCCAACGGAAGGCTATGTAAGACATATAACAGAAATATTCAAAAATAAATGTAGTGTAACAATTTATTTTCAAATAAATATTTTCAAATTTTCAAATAAATTGTATATTTAACTTGAAGGCAACTTCGATTAAATTTTTTTTTAAATTTGTTTATTAATACTCGCAAGAGGAATAATTCTCATATAAAAATGTTTACTTAATTTTTTTTAGTAGTTTATGGCCAGAAGTCTGGAGTTAATGGGGAAAATTTATAAAAAAGGCGATAAATGACACTTTTTTGAATAAAAACAAAAATGGGATACCTTCACTTAATTGTAAATAAATAAATAAATAAATTCTTAATTTTTCTAAATTTGTTTCATCAAAATCGGACAAGTGTTTCTCGAGTTATGTTAAACTACGTTTTTGCCAAAATGTTACAACTAAGCGAAAAAACATCAAGATAAAGAAAAAATTTAAAAGGTCATAAAAAAAACTGACACATACGGACGCCAAACCCTTTGAGGGTTTTATTATACTGACCTAGTACCATCACCCTGACTTGGAATTTCTCACCCCCAGATTGGCTGTTGTACTGTGTAATGATCCGATTTTCAATTTGGAAAGAAGAAACTGAGATCTTTCGAATGATATATATATATTATCCAAGAAAACTTGAGAAATTTGGGTATTATTCTCGAGCAATAACACAATTTGCTATAACATAATTTTCTCGACAATAACACCCAAATTTCTCAAGTTTTCTTGGATCATATATATACTTATGCAAGACAGTGAAGTTGCATTGTCAAAAGATTCTGTTAACAGATTCTTCGATGGAAGATTCCTTGAGAGTGTATATTACTGTAACTCCCAATTTTTTCGTTTTCTATTTATTATGGGCTTTGGCCCTACGTTTGGGACTTCAATACCAAAATCTATATACCGATGCTCAGAGAAAGAGCGGTCACTAGAGTCTTTCCAGTCCCTAATCATATCTGAATACCTAGAAATAACAAGAAATAACTGACAATAACAGTTTTGATTTTATACAGAGCGTTCATCGAAAATTCTTAGAACCATGACGGCTTTAGGGTGGTGCATAGAAAATGATAAAATCCACTGGGACTTGGAAGCAATACTGTGAAGGACAAGTTTGAACTCTTGAGGTCCCTGATTCATTGAAATATTCACTCTGTTTTTATCATATAATATCTTAGGTTGTTTGTTTTTTACAAAAGTACAAACAAATATTTAAGGATATTATAATATCATGGACAACTGTATTTTAAAGTGTACAAATATAAGTAAAATATATAAATAAACATGCATATACTATTTTTAAAGCACATTTAAACAAATTTCTATCTATGGATACTAATATTAAGGCACGAAATTAAAGTGAAATTTAACTTTGCAAGAGGTTGTATTAGAAACTCACATAATCAAGGTACTATAAACACTGAAAACCCCTTGAACTTCCAAAACACATTGTAGTTTTAATATGTTAAAATCTACATAAAATAACATTCATCTACAGGCAGGCAACCAGTCATCTTCTGATGTGGAAAAAACTTTGAAACTGAATTTCAAAGGTTATAAAAAGCAGTTACTAAAGAATTAAGTAAATACTACAAAATAGAAATAAAATACAGCACCAAGAAACAACCAAAAAGAAGCACTGAAAACATTCACTTATACACATGCACACCTAAAAATCTATCTATTTAAATGAATGTATATCCCATCAAGCAAATAAGTTTCATCTCAATCTGACAATGATTTCAAACCGAACCAGTGTTGTCAGATGAATTTTGACCACAGCTTCCATATAAGGACATTATAAAAGGCTTTTATAAAATTATTTTTAAGGTAGGTATGTAGCTTACATATACATACATACATATTGAAAACTTAGCTCACTACATATCGCTCTACATATTTTGCTCTCGATAACCTTTAATGCCCTAAACATTAGAGGTGGCTATATATGTATAAACTTTTGAACTTTTGAATATTTGAATTTATGTTTGCTGGGAGTGTATGCAAACACATAAGTTTACAATAAAGTAAAAGAAGTAGTTTACATTCGGTGCTGGAATAAAGAAGTGCAAGACAAATATGTTACAAATTGTAACTATGAACTACATACTATATGAATAGTATACTTGTATACATATAGATATGTACATATCTACTAACTCACAGTCATACCAAAATTAAAAATACACTTACACATTTATTTATTATCAGTTAGAATGTAATTGTGAATGTATGAAATGCAGGGCATCCCAATAATATTGTTACACCCGACTTGGAATACAGTTAAGTTTTAAGTTTTTAAGTTTTCACCTAGTGCCAAAGTTTGATAAATATACAATATAATAAATATGTATATGTATATATGTACTTAATTTTACTAAAGTGGCACCCTATTGTTTTATATGGTCAAGTGTTGTTTTGTTTATAGGGTTATTTTATACAAGTTACACTGAACCAAAAATTAGTTTTAAATAATGTAAAATATAATTAACAACAAGTGAGTTAAAATACAACTAGTTGATTGTAACATTGTATAATAAAATGTACCCAGTATTGTACCTATGTACATAAATCGATTATATTTGTTTTATATAAATCAAACATTCTTCAAATAATAATATTATTATTTTAAAAATTAATCAAACTTAGTTGGAGTTCATATACATACATATACTTTTTACAATGTACTTATTTAATACAAAAAAATTGCTTAAAAGTTTTCAATTATCCTGGACCTTGAAGCGCAATCAAGATTAAATTCTAGAGGATCTATTTTTATACTTCTATTTATTTATTGTATATTCATTCAAATAAACTAGCAATAGGTATTTCAAATTATATATCTAATGAATTTTAATTATTAAGTCCAGCTAGTGCCGGACGGACATTTTATGTATTAATGTATTAATTTTATATATTACTCTTAGTCGAATATAGCCGGTCTAATGGGATAAGTGTTTTTCTGCATTTTTCTGGATCTCAGTTTTTACCAAAGGCACGTTTATGTCTTTATGGATATTCGAATTTTTTATATACCAGACTGTTCTTCATAGCTGTATTCCTGTATTGTATGATTGAGTTGTAAAGTAGGAGTTTACAATCTAAATTTAGCTTAGAGTTTCTGCCAATGAGCCAATTAATTTGGATTCATTTCAATTTCATTTGAGTGAATTTTGCATCTATATGGGATTCCCACGTGATGCGACGATGGAGGTGTATACCGAGATATTTAATTTCGGATTGTTGTGTTATTGCTTGATTATTGATATACATAAATAGGAGAACATGATGCTCTACACAATGTAAAAGATATATATGTGCATTTCTGTTTATTAACTGTTATCCTCCATTACTTTAACCTGTTTCCAAATCAAATACATATATGATTTTGTAGGTAGCGAGATGCTTGCTGAGGGTTTTCATGAATTCTTAGAATAGTAGTATCATCAGCAAATGTAGAGTACGTACGATTGTTTGTTGGCATATCAGATGTCTATATCAAGTATAATAAAGGTCCCTGGAAACTTCCTTGAGGTACTCGTGCTTCAATAGATAGTGCCGAGCTTAAAGAATCGCCTTCTTTAATCTTAAGTATTCGACCAATTAGTAATAGTAGTTTCCAATAGCGTACTCTTAAGTGTGTTTACGGATAAGTTTAAAGCATCATTCGATTTATGTTTGCTTATTGAATTCTGCATTGAAATGAATGTTTTCATACCTCAATCGAAAAAACTGTTATCATAAATATGTTTATGATAAAACATGTGCATACATATATTTTGTTACTTTACGTTTCTTAACAAAAGAATATTTATTAAAAATATTTGAATGAACTTAATTGTTATTTGTTCTCAATCTTTTTAAATCTAAGTTTAGACGATATGTTGAATCAGCATATATATGCTGACAGCCATATGATTAAAATTAGCAGCAACTTCCTATGTCATATGTTAGACGTTTACACGATATGTTGAAAGTAGCAAATTTTTTGATGTCAGCATATGTCAGCAAATGAAATGCCAACATAAGAGTTACCATACGATTTTTGTGTTTATACGATATGTTGAATTTTATGTGGTGCTACATATGCTGAGTCGTATAAACCTTTGTTTGTGAAATTAGTCAGTTTAACAACTTTTTTTAATTATTATTCAACTTCTGTATTTTATGTGTAATTTTTTAAATAAAATGAAATAAAAATAATATCAATAAAAAACATTAATGATGACGTGGGAGGAAATTGGTCTAGCTATTGCTTGTACAGTGCTGATCTTGGATGACGATGAAGTGGAATTAAAATCAAAAAGACTCATTTATAATAATTTATTGCGTTTTGTGTGCTTGTGTGTTTGTAGGTACATATGCAACAAGAAGTGTATTTACATAAAAAAAAACTATCGGCGGATGGGCTTAAAGGTCGTGATACACTATCCTACACAATCGTACGATTCATTCACTGAAAAATCTGACCGATTTCTATCACACTCAAAAAAAAATCGCAACAATGTCTGTCATAGGTGCCACACTATTACACAAAAAAAGATGCAAAAACATATCCCAGCTAGCATTTGGATGATTGTTTGACGAGCGCGATCATTTCGCGACTCTTTTTTTAATCGTTCAGACGATAGTTAGAGTAGATTTATATTTTTCGTTTCCAAACGGCGCTTTTGCGAGTCATTTCGACGTTTGTTCGACGAGTGAATCGTCGTTTACGCATTTTGGCGAGTATTGGAAGATTGTTTGCAGTCAACGATCGTATTTAGCTCTTCTAAATAATACTTTTACGATTAAAGCAATAAAAATAAGTTTATTTTTATTTCAAGAATTGAATTTTTTTTCATATATGTATTTTTATTTAACAAATTAAATTTTTAATAAAAGAAACAAATAACAACAAGCATTTTTGTATAAATTTACCATCGTCTTGGTTGGATTTTGCTTATCGTCGACAATTGGATTTTGCTCATCCTCGACGATTGGAAAAGAAGAGTCGCCGTCTTGACACAGTTACTTAACTTTTACTTTAATTTTCGGCTCCGATCGTGAAAGAGTCGTGCACGATTGAAAATGCTAGCTGGGATGTTTTTGCTAATGTAAACAAACGCAGTTTTCCGCCATTTAAATTAATATATGTGTTCAATTATTGTGTTGTTATATGGGAATATAATAAATTGTATAAACTATACAAACAATTACAAAATGTTAAACGTCTGCCCTTTAGATTATAATTTGTAATTTAAATCAATGAAGTCGACATTGTTGTTTTCTTATCAGCTTTAATAGAAAATACAACTCTGATCGCATAGAAACTATCATTTTATGAAAATTTTTAAAAAAGTCGGACAGACTTTTCAAAAAAATCTGTCATTTAGTTAAATTTTTAGGCCACACTATCATACTTTCTGAACACACACGATTTTTTGACATACCGTACGACTAAATAGGATAATCGATAGTGGCCTTAAGCATGCACCGCATACGCATGCAAATTTGCCATATGCTGAAGAGCTTGCATACGCTTTTCAACAAATAACATATCTATCAACATACGCAGGAAATTTGTCAAACACTTATAATAAGCTGTTTACACGATATGCTAAAATTACCAACATACGTTTGTTGACATTGTTAACAAAGTGTTGACAAATGTTGTTAAACATACGTATGCTGAAAAAATTTTGCATTTACACGATATTTAAGCACTTGTAACAAAGTTTTCAGCATAAATATGCTGATTCAACATATCGTCTATACTTAGCTTGATATATTTATGTTATATATGTTTTATGTGAGCTATTAAGTATAGACCTATAATTACAAAATTTTAATGTAAATTTCTGTATATTTAGAACTAATTTCTGATGAAGGAACCATTGATTTCGAAATATGTCAGACTAAATGATCACATCTTATCGGGATTAAAATATATATAGTGGTAAGTACGAAACAATGTTTAGCATTTTCCATAAATATTTTGTTTTGATATTTATTTGATTTTATTGGCCGAATACGTATATGTATCTGTGCTTAATTTCCATGATATATTTTGACCAAAACTATATATTTTTGGCTTCAGAAATTATTCTGTATCACCTACAATTAATATTTATCCAGAAAATACTTTTTTCTGCATTGCGTTTTTTTGGACTTAGGCAGTTTTTTCTTATGAACTAACTTTCAATAACATAAGCACATTTTGCTTATTTTATGTCGTTTTGTGTAGGCCGTAGACATCTGGATCTAGAAAAGGTTTATTATTTTGGTCTACAACTGATTTTTTGATGCGGTATAAACTGAATTCTAAACAAAATATACTTCCATCTTTCTGATGACGGTTGTTAAATAACTTGAAGTAATTTATTTTACATTTAAATTAAATTATATTAATAAAAACAATTTAGAATTTAATAAAAAATATTGATTCCAATTTTAATTCTGTTTAAGTATCAGAGTATGTATTTTATCAGTTTCGAAAATTAAATAAAATGAATTTAATAATATACATACATACGTATATGCGAATTATTGTCATATATGTACATACTTATGTAGTAGAACTCAACTATACACAGATTTTAATATCTATGCTCCGTGTAAAGGATCAAGAGAGAAAACGTGAAATGCAAAATAAGGGGAGAAACTAAACAACAGCAGCGCAAAATCGTAAAAAATAAAAGTTTAAAATAGTTTTATTTTATATTTTTACCTGTGGTAAAGTTACACTCAAATACTTAAACAAAAAACGAGGCAACATCCACAACAACAACCCTTTTTGCAACATGTCGTTACAAAAAAAAAAATGAGAATATTTAAAAGAGACAAAGTGGATTTGAATGTACGATATGTATGTATGTGTGCAGAGAATTGGGTTTTGTTTCTAAACTATTGGAATTTCTAATTAAAAATTCTATATTTTATCTATTCTACAAAATGTAATTTAATTAATTTTTCCTTACAACTCTGCATCTATTGTGTATTGTGATGACAATTGTGAGACATCTACAGACAATATTTACAGAATTTGGAATAAATTGTTACTTGTTAAATGTTTGAAATAGTACATTTTGATTTTAAATTGATAAATAGACCCAATTGTGCTCATACAAATGAATATTCAAATAAACATAAATAATTGCCTTTGTATCCATGACCATTAAGGAGGTACATGAAAATATATTAATTTTTAAAATATCTTACTATTTTTTTTTGAATTTAAAAACGTTTGCAATCATTATTTTCTAACAAAAAACCTTGGCTAAGAGAAAATTTGTTTAATTCTAATTTATTTAAATTGGCCCTTGCCAAGGTTTTTAACAAGAGTCATGATTTAACGAAAAAAAATATTATTGATGTGTAACCCACGCAACCTTATGAAACCGTAAGTTTGTTTAAAAATATATTTAAAATTTTTAAATATAAATATTTCCTATGTCTTAATTAGGGTAATTCTAGTTTTTTTTTATTGAAAAATATGTAACATTATTGATAATTTAAATACACTTTCTGGAAGGTTTCTATCTACTTTTAGATTATCATAAAAAACATTTGTTTGTTTCGAAAATATTGAACCACAAATGAATACATTTAGCTTCGTAACGTTTAAACGGATCCCCATAAATAAAATATGTAATTCTCTTATTATCTATGGTGCATAAATTCTTAGAGAAAAGCAGTATCCATACAAAATGCAGTAAAAATAAGTTTTATGCAAAGAAAAATCAAAAAACGATTTTGTTTGCTTTGGTCCGACTAAGCACATTGATACGGGCCGCTTATATGAAACGCTGCTCGCTAGAGGCAGAATAATTATTTCTGATATTTAAATTTGATATTGGTTATTACTCTTGCAAAGTTAGGGATTGTTAACCCCACAATCTTGGATTCCGATGACTTAAATACAATGGTAAACAGTCGCTCTACAAATACAACTGTGTCTGACTTAATGGAGGTAGTTTTGTTAGATTATAAATTTTTGAGCTTTTTAATTAGGCATCCTAATCCTAAGTTAGAATGTTAGAAGTTTACGATAATGAATGTATAATATTTTTTGATAATATTTCAAAACTCCTTGACCTTCCTGAAATTACGAAACCTTCGGCTTCTTCTTTGCATATCATGATTGATTCGTTATTATCTATCGGAGATGATAAGGAAATTGCAAATACTATATTAATTCATTTAGTAATTTTAAAAATTGATTCGGTCACTAAATCAAAATTGGATTATAAACATCTTCCATTATGGTCTGGCTGCGAAACTATGTTGAGTAAGCAATCCAAATTTTCGTTTTTCAAAGAACAAAAATGATAATCAATCAAAAAAATCTTCAAAAACAACTCTTGCTTGTACAAAGCAATCAGCTGTATCTCCATACAACATAATGCGTAAAAGATGCGACTTCATCAAATCTTTTCCAGCCTGCATAAATTGTCTTAAAAAGGGTCATACGGTATCGATATGTATAGAAAATGTGGAATTTGTACCAATCTTTTACATCGTTTTATAAACAATTCTCATGGTACAAGCTTCACTCAGAATTCATCTAACTTAACTACACTTCAATCAACATCTCAGGTCTCCATAAATCTGTCATCTTCTGATTGTAATCTAACTTTAGCTACAGCTTTAGTTAAAGTGAGAAATAACTCAGGTTATTACGTTATGGCAAGGCTTCATTAGACTCTGAACCGGAAACGAATTGAATTACTGAAGATCTGGCCCAAAGGCTTAGTTTGAGGAGAGAAGGTGGTAGGTCAAACTTGAGAGGCATTGGCAAAACAAATTCCAGCAGGATTTCAATATGAGATCGAGAATGAATTGTACTCAATTCAATGCTAAATTTTGGATATTACCACAATAACAATAATCAACATTAAATCTTTTATAAAAATTATTATTACGTTGAAACTCAACACAAATAATTCGCATATAAATACATATAAATCACCCTACAGAATTTCATGATGATTGGCCCGTAATAGGTCATAGTTTCCCTGTGAGGACTACTCCCGAAAACTCATTAAGCTACATAAACATCTATATCGAAATGAAATTCTACACAGATCAGTTATACGTTTGTATAAATTACACTATTCGCTTTTTTGGAAGTTGGTCCATATTTGGGCATAGCTGCAGTACAAACTGCACTTCCGAGACTAAAGAATCTCAAACAAAAACTCAACACCTAGTAATATATGCTTTAAAGAAATATGAATCGGCCAATTCGATATTTTTCGAAATATTCCAATCAATTACACTAGCCAACAAGGTTTTGGACTGGTTTTTCTCTATCACGTCAGGTTTTCGAGATATACAAAAAATTTATTAATTTTTACATAAAAAATCATTAGTTTACTTAAAAATCAATGAATTTTCAAAATTGAATGGCATTATTTGAACGTCGTTTGTACTTTTTTGGTTCGGTTTCACGTATAAGGGTCCAGCAATAGTCTTCTAGCATGCTTTTGTCCGCAAATCCTTGATAATTTCTAAATTTTCATTAAATCTTGGTGAGCTTGCTCCCCTTCTTCATCGCTCACCGCACCTAGGTTCTGTGTAAAAAAATCCAAATGCGAATGAAAAAAATGCATTTTGAGTAACATTCTTGTGCCAAATTCGTGATAATTTTTCAATAAATCAGCAACAATTTGTCTGTAGTTTTCACTTTTATTGTTTCCGAGAAAACTTTTCACGATGCTCTTGAAAGATTTCCAGGCTGCATATTCTTTTTCCGATAAACATTGTAAAAAATTGTCATCATTCATCTGAGGGCCAACAAATATTCTTTCTTTGATTTTAGCACACGAAATTTTTGGAAAAACCCCTAACAAATATTGAAATGCTGCACCATCTTTGTCCAGAGCTTTGAAAAAGTTCTTAAAAAGGCCCAATTTTATGTGCAGCAGCATTTGGATCAATTAATGATTTATTTGAAATGTTTTGTTTTCCTGGTGAATACACAGTTCTTTTTGGCCACTCTGTTCTGACGTAATGATGACATAGAGCACGATTATCGCATAGACAAAGGAAACAACAATATTTTGTGAAGCCTCCTTACATGCCAGTGTGGTGTATTTAGATTAAGTTATAGTTCCTATAGCCCAATATATACATATTTATTCAGCTGTAGGGTACAAACTTTAATTGTATGCGTTCAAAAGAACTGCCAAAATATTCTGAAACTTTGCGAAATAAAACAAGGCAGTGATGCCGATTTCTTTGTGATTCAACTAAGTCTGATTTTATTTTCTTCCAAATCATTCTTATATACTGTTTAAAATCTATTCCTTACTTTCTATAACTTACACTATCTTATTGTAATTATGCATTTGTTTCAATGTATTACGAATTTGTTTCAAACTGCAATTAAAGTGTGGTGTGTAAAAGACAGATTGTTTATTAAAATTGTTTTTGTGTAGTACATTTAAATAAATAAATGTAAGGTAAAAACATGTAAGATAAAAGGTAGAAACTTAACAATATATATTTACTAACAAAATACTTACGAGTATTTATCTGTAAATAATCGTTTATAGTAATACTGTTACATGTTTAACTTTTGAAGTTTTTTTTATTACTATACTTACTTTTAATTACAAAACTCAGAAAAGGATTTAACTTTTTCGGGCTTTTTTTAATGTCCAATAACTTTTTTTATTCCAGCATCTGGCAACATTGCTTATGACTGTCTCCTTCCAAATAAGTTATATACTTTATATCCCTTCCAGTTATAAATTTATTATACAGCATTCACACACAAATTTCTATTTTAATTTGTATTATTTTAAATTGAATTTCAATTAAATATAAATATAACTAAATTGTTTTAAATATAAAAATATATTATCCAATGCTCATTTATGGAAAGTGCATAATATTTGTTTATGAATTTTAATAATTGCAAAAAGGAGGTAAAATCATGTAAACAAATAATTTTTCTATGATTATTTGTTTTAAAAACAAGCAAACAATGTTACAAATTACTGCACATTGCAAATTAGTTTTATATACAAATGTATAATAATGTATGTTTATATATGTGGATTAGACAGCTCCAAAAAATAACTGTTGACTGCTCAAAAATATTCAAGTTATTAAAAATTCTTCTGAGTCTCAGGTCACAAGAAAAACAAACATTTTCTGCACATAATTTGGTAATTTTTTTAAATTTTTACATTTATAATTCTATAGATTTTCAAGCAATTTAAAAGTTTGTTATTTTCTCTTGTTTTGTATTATAGAAACGATTTAAAATATATAGTCGATACTTAAATTTAAGCTGATCATTTGACCATAATCGGACATGTCTAATACTTTTAAAAATATTTCAAATTAAAAGGTTGGACAATATGTTCCAATCTAAGGAATAATTTCAGAGTGTTACGGTCGGTAAATTTATATATTTTCTATATAATTTTGGAGAGCTCTAATAAACATACTATACATACATACCTATGTACATAAACAGCAAATAATAATTAATTTAATTTTATAATTACTGTTTAAATTAAATAAAATCAACAAAAAATAATCCAAAGCATGAACGAGTCTGTAATAGTAGTTACGGACGAGGGCCGATTTTTTTAAAGTATATCATTTATTTGCTGAAAAACAACTATACATACATACATATGTATATGGATTATTAAGTAAGCAACATAGGTTTTGACCACATACATACATACATATGTATGTATGTATATATGTATTTATTTCCGGCAAATTAATTTGTGCAATGATTTTTTACATATTTTTTATACTGGAATAATGTCTGTCATAATTTATTTAATACATAATGGCTGAACTACGATTTCGTTAATGAAATTTAATGAGGTATTTATAAAGATATGGATATCTCATTTTCTTATTATTGTACATGAACCTGTGACATTTGAATATGTTTCTACTCCATTCGTTTCTGCTAAACATAATAAGGGTACTCATGATATTACTTAAAATTGCTGTTTGTGCAATTGGAAAACTTGCGAGACTTGTTTCATGAAGCCCCTTTTTAAGTTTGTTGCAATCTAACAACGTCAGTTTGTGAGAAGCGTTAGTTACAAAATAAAAAAAAAAATAAATTAAATTTAAAAATCTCAATTACTCAGATTATTTAAAAAAGGTACCGTTTGTGGTATGTTAACTCTTGAATTTTTTTGATAAAAATTATGGTATAAATCCTTTTGTGCATGTCACTTGTTACTTTTATTTTTTAGTTATGTTTATAAATAGTTAGTTAACGTAAGGCGGACAAAGAGGTTTTGGAAGATATTACTTAGTCCCCGTTTACACAGTCGAACATTTGGAAGAAAAACATCAGGAATTCTCTTTTGTTTTTTCATTCTCGGTCACACTGTCGAACAATGTTATTTGACACATTTCATTATTATTCGTTTTTTTAACATTTCTTTTATTCGTGCTGTGTAATAATTTGTAGTAAATTCCAGCAAAGAAAATGTCAACAAAGCATGTACACCGAGTACCGAACACAAAACTGATTCACTCTTCCCCACCCGTAATTTTCTTCCAAGCTAAATGTTTTTCTTCCAAATGTTCGACTCTGTTAACGGGGACTATGCATTGCTATTTGTTCATCATTCAGTCCCGAAATCAAATAGAAACCAGCTGAAAGTAAATAGAAACCAGCTGTTGAGTTAAATGCACAATTGAACCAGTGTTGCCATTTTAGCACTTTCAGTGCTAGATTTAGCATTTTGTTTCTCGAAAATGCATTGAAATTTTTAAAAATTATGCTAAATGCTTTTTAGCATAATTTGCTTGATAAAAAACATTTTTTTTCGACAAAAATTTTACTATTTTACTCCAAAAAATACTTTTGGAGAAATAAAAAAATAACTTTTATTAATATTTCAACTAAATTTCTTTCGGTGTGGTAAGTAAATGAACACGGAAATTTTTGAATTAATATATGAAATGTAAAACAATTATTATGAACAAAATTAGAAAAAACTATAATTTATATTTGTAACATTTGAATAAATAAAATAAATAAAAATTGTATTGTTACATTGAAAAAATTTAGCACTTATTTTTTCTTCTGCAGAAAATTTTTGAACTTAGTTTTTCGCGTTAGCATATTTTGAAATTCATTTTCTGGCAACACTGAATTGAACAACGCAAGTTTACGAGGCAAAATTGTATACGAAGTATGTGTAAATAGTTGTTCATGTAATTTTTAAGATTTAATTTACGAGTGCGTAAAAATGCACAGTTTGCACAGTCTTAGAGACTTTTATCAGTATCATGAGGACCCTTAATTATTCGTTTTAACAACCTAAAAAATAAATGTATTTAGTTTTGATGAGTAATTACTGTATAATTCTGTTCATGCCAAGGTTAGGTTCCTTAGGCAGCATCTTCGACAGCGTCTTTTATAAGGCCGGAAATTGATAGAGCAAGTGATTCATTAAACCACCTTGGATGTGTTGTTGAGTCCAAACAGTTCCAGTTAGACAGTCCTTCTAAAGCACACAGGAGAAATACCGATAAAGGTCATTATTAATAGTATGTCCAGGGAACCAAAAAACATTATCCTAGAATGTCTTACCGCTTTATTCAGAAACACCCGGCATTCTGTGGCTAAGTTGGTAGAGCGCTTTATGTCAGTTGGCAGCATGCTTTATAACAAAGATTTCAGCCTGAATGACCTTCAAAAAATATATGTATACATCAAATTTAATTTAATGGTTCTCTTGTTATATTTTACAAAATCGTCAGTAAGGATTGAATGAATCATTATGTAAATTGGTAGGGGAGAGGGGGGCACCTTTGAACAATGTTGATAAAATCTCAGTTTAACATTTTTTCCGACTCTTAACCGAGTTTTTCACATGACAACCCTGTTTTCTAGCAACGTCAACAACTTTTGCTAGTTTTTTCAGTCGTCGACCGAATGTAGTTGGGTGAACAAGTTTATGTTATTTTTGGACATAAGCTCTACAAGAAAAAATTGCCGTTCAAAGCTGCCCCGTATGGGCGCCACATTTGAACACAATGACTTCCTCCATTAAAAAAATAAAAAAAAATTTAAATCGAACTAAAAATAAGTTACTTGTAGACTTTAAAGTTTATTTCCATATAATTTAGTTAAATTATGTAAAAGTCAATAATTCACAAATATAAATTTGTATGTGGCTTGAAAGCAAAAAGTGTTCAAAGATGCCCTCCTCTACTACATAATCTTCTTGAAAAATACGGAATTTCAATACATCATAATTTTATTTCATTATGTAATTGATTATGTAAAGTTTGCAATTAAATTGAATGAACTTTTTTAATTCGCAGTATAGATTTTAATGGTTATACTCTTATAATTTGTATTGCATTAAATACAAAATAAAAAACTACACCAAACGTAAAATACTCGTACATCATCAAGTGCAAAAAAAAATACCTGTATAAAACGACACTCAACATATTTAATTAACATTTCACTCATAAAATATTTTAGACGTACTTTGAATGTCTTATACGCGAATGGATTTGACGAATTGAGAATAGCTCATTATGGGTATGAACGGAAATCGAAGTGCCTTTGAAAATTATTTTCATACCCGAAATATTACATTTTATGACATTGGATTTCTCCGTTGTAAGTCTCACAATACAGGCAATGATCTCAAGATGTAAACCTACCACATATGAATCGAAAGGTTGAAAAGTGAGCTACTAATAAGCCATTTGGGTTTTTTGTGAGTTTTGTTAAAAGATTAGGATGGTTAATTTATCATGAATGCACTCAAATCTTACAATAGTTATACACTGGTGCATATTTTTATAAACGTATATCGCTTTTTTTTAAAGAATTTACAGATATAAGATTAAAATAATATTTAAAGGGCTTCAAATTTATTAATTAAATCTTTAAGGAATATTATTTTCAGTGATTTGGATTATTTTTAAACTTGAATTACAGCATTGTCCTGTTGAAATATGAAATCTTTATCCATTTTTAACAATAAATGAGATAAAATAAATTATACTGTTTACTTTTGTTAGAACAAAACATATCCTTCTTTGTCCAACAGCAGATAAAGCTGCTTAAATCATAACTCATCATCCATCGGAACTGACTCTCGAATCTTATTCGACCTCCAATTATGCCACTAACATTTTGTTTATCTAGACTCTAGATTCTAGAGGAATTACATATTTTATAATTGTGATGGATAATTTATAAGGGTACACGACAAGTAAATTTTAAGTACATAATGACCACAATGAAACATTTAGACAGTAACATAGTTCAAACTTAAACTGCCTTACAATTCAAAGCGTTTTTATAGGAAAACGCCCCATAAAAATAAAATTAATAAAACAATCTATATATATAAAATTCAATGTATGTATGTATGTATGTATGTAACATATAGACTCCAAAACGGCTGAGCCGATTTTGATGAAATTTTCACAGCATGTTACTGTGACTCTGGAAGGAATAATAGGGTACTTTTTTTACCACGCCCACTTTTACGCCCACTTTTTTAAAATATTGTAATTGAAGACCAAACCTTTGGACCGATATTTTTGAAATTTTCACAGCATTTAACTGGGACTCTGGTATGATTAATAGGGTACATTTTTTTGACCACGCCCATTTTTACGCCCACTTTTTAAAAATTATGTAATTGCTCCCATATAGTTTTTAACAGATTTACTTCAAATTGTATACACATTATATACTCCAGGCGAGGTAAAAATAAAGATTTCTTAAGCCACGCCCCTTTCACGCCCCTTTTCACGCCCCTTTTCACGGCAAATTTTTGAAAGTTTTATACTTTTTGTTCTCTATACAAATTTGTTCATTCCAACGTATTTTTTTTATTTGGTAGTATATTGCTCTTAATACTGTTAACGTCGCCATATAACTATGAACCACGCCTACTTCATCGCCCCCTTTTTTTAATTCAGATACTTACTTATACCACTAACAATGTTTGCTATACAAAATACTTTTTTTGTAATATGTATTTACCTAAAGTTTTATATACTTTTTAACTACATACATTTTTTTATTACCAAATCCCCATTTTTCGCCCCATTTTACCTTAAATTATATTGCTTTTAATCTATATATATATAAATGAATGTGTGTCTGTATGTTTGTGCTTTATAGGAGGCCAAACCCTTGGACCAATCTGCCTGAAATTTGTACAGCATGTTACTGTGACTCTGGAAGGAATAATAGGCTATATGAAGTTTTGATTGTACAAACGGGGGTGGCACCGCCCATATAACCCACAAATTTAACCCGCCATATTTTGGGCATTTTTTGACGTACGTCGGTGATATTTGGTGCATATGGTATTGGCATAATTAGGAATACGTACCAGGAGAAAAGTGAGTGGGACCACGCCCCTTTTTAGGAAAATTAAACATCGTAATATAGTCTTAACTACTGGACCGATCGTCATTAAATTTTCACAACAGGATATTCTTACGAAATAATAAATTCTTGACTATGTAAGTGGACAAAGGGGCATGGTCTCGCCTAAAGCATTGCAATAAATACATTAAAATTAAATAAGTAAATGTTTATAAATATATAAATACGTTTTATTTTATGACGAGGGGAGGGTAGCAAAGCACACCGGGTTTAGCTAGTATGCAATAAAATAAATTAATATTTTAAGTGAATTTTACAATGATTTAATGATTAATTATAAGTATTCTTCAATATGCATTATGATAATAAAATTGTTTTTCTTTAGATTTTCTCAAGTAATTTTTCAAAATAGAAGACATTCAAGACAAGAAGGCCCAAGAGAAATTTCCTCCTAGTTCCTACCTAACAAATCTGTCCATGTATTTACGGTATCTCTCACCTGACCCAGTTGTGTTTGGGTTTAGTTCTTGGGTTAACAAATAATAAAGTACATTTATAGAAATTCTTTCAGGCGTTAAAATTTCCAAGTTTTTTAATTTTATTTAAAATATTTATTAATAAACAGATATTAATTTATTATTCTATTGTTTATAGTATTTATTGTTTTTCGTTTAGTAAAACAATAATATGAAATTATATTAACAATTTTTTATTATACACGAAGTTTGCCAATCATTATAAAGTATTTTGTAATGTATTTCCAAAAGAAATTGTGAAACCGAAACTATCAGCCATGTCACAGAATTTATTTCCGTTCGGAAGTGGAATTAATTCCGTGTTTTGCTTCTATAAAAAAAGCAACACGAAAAATTATTTCAGAACGCACCAGTAATTTAGAAATGACAGATATATTTGCAAAAAAAATTTCGGATGAAATTAAAAAATTATATTATGCTGATTTTCTTTGAAGAAAAATTTTAAATTTGAATTAATGTAAATGAATGAATACTTATAACAAAATTTAAAACTAAAATAGATCCAAATACCCTTCAATTAATGGCATTATAGTTTTTGTCATTTTCTATTTTCAAATCAGGGAAAATGTGTTCCAAAACTAGATTTTTTTATAAAAGTGCCCACTGTGTCGTTATTTACAGTCTGATAGTAAAAAAATATCTAGCTATACAAATATAGAATTGCGTTTTTAACCGTAGAGCGACCCTTGGAACAAAAATGTTCCATTTGAATTTTATTTTTCTCATAAATTTTTAATAAGTGAATATTTTATTTCCATATTCTAGCAATTTGTGAATGTATCGTTATTGATTGCTTTTCGACATTTTTTAAGAAAATTAATTTTCAAGTTTTCTTGCAATTTTAAAAATTCATAATTCGGTCCTATGGAACAAAAATGTCCCATATATTGTCACACATTTGTCGCTTGCCATTTGTAGCAGAGAGCTTGGCTCCGCTGCTAAAAAAACTCCAATAAATATAGAAAGTATATAGATGAAAAAAACTATGTTCAGCTTGACAGATACTTGTTGTACGCCTACTTTGGAGTGTTGATATTAGCAAAAGTATGATTTGAAAGTTTTTGCATATAAAATGTATTCCTAAGATTGTTTTCCATTGATGATTAGGTCAAAGAATGAGGGTTTAGAAGACTTATTTGACTATGGGCGACCAATATTTCGAGCTATTATATCGCAAAAGACCTTCAATGATGTTCACAAAACTGTTTTGATGATGTTATAAATCGTCGCCAACAAAAAAGTGACGACAAATTTGCGCCAATTAGAAATCTATGAGAACGTTGGGAAGAACTACTGCCATTATACTATAATCCACATGTCACGGTAGATGAGCAATTGCTCGGTTTCCATGGGCGTTGTAAATTTCGCCAATATATGCCTTCTAAGCCAGAGAAATACGGCATACAATTTTGGCTCATTGTATCAGCTGAAACATGCTACGTTTGATGAATTCAGCCATATCTAGGAAAATGCTCCAGCGGAATCACAGAAAAACATCAAGGAGAGCGAGTGGTTTTAGATTTGACAGAAGGTCTCAAAGGCCATAATGTCACTATGGACAACTTTTTTTCTTTGCAAAGCCTGGGTCAAAAGCTGCTAGAAGAATTATAACTATGGTAGGAACTTTGCGCAAAAACAAGAGAAGTATTCCGCTGAAGCGACTAATAAGCAAAAATTTTCCTCTTTACCAGTTCACGTTCACTTTCACTAAATATACGACACTTATGTCTTATATAAGCCATAAGAATAAATGTACCATAGTAATGAGTACTATGCATAATATGTCAGTTATCGGCGCTGATAATAAGAAACTTCCGGAAATAATTTCTTTCTATAACTTTACAAAAGGTGGCGTAGACATTGTCGATAAAATGATTAGCTGTTACAGCTGTAAAAGGAACACAAACCGGTAGCCTATGACAGTTCTGACTAATATCATAGATATTTCCGCTTTGAATGTTTTTATTATTTTCAATGAAGTATCTCCAGATTGGCAGCCAAAGCAGAAGCATACCAAACGCAAATGCTTTTTGCATGAGCTCGGCATAACATTAGCTCAACCTTATATGAGTAAACATACTCCAAAAAGTAGTTCTTCATTATCGCTTTTTCAGTCGCTCACAAGAGACAATGACTACAGAATTGGAGATTATTTTTTTACTTTTATTTTAAATTAAGTATAAACGTTGTTTGCTTGTACTTAGAAATACAAAAAATTAAATAAAAGCAAAGGTTTGCGGTTAAATATAAATATGGAACAAAAATGTTCCAAAAGATCGAATTCTTGAGTTTTTTTTGGGGTCGCTCTACGGTTAAAATTTTTCACTTTAACCTAAATTAATTTTTCAAAATTAAATGAATCAAATTTTATTTTACACATTTATGCATTAAGTTCTCTTTCCGGAACAGATACTAATTGTAAACTATTTTTTATAAAAGTAAAATAATAGCGGCTTTTTCGAGAAATTTCCAATTCTGGATGCGAGTAACTTTTTACAAGCAAGATGTAACTGCTTTTAATAATTATTTACAATTTTATCACAAATATAGCTGATCCGTATTGTCGCCAAATCTAAAAGTTCCTAAAAAGATTGAGTAAAACTAAAACTGAACTAAAAAAGATAAAATACACATGTAAGGGAAAATCTTCTCAAGAACTGTTTATATTGTAAATTTCAGCTCATTCGGATCATAAATTGATTTTTAAGCCATTTCTGTTAAATGTGAGACACTCCAATCATATGAAATTTCGTTAAGATATCTGCGATAGCCCCCGAGATACCGAATTATTTCCAAAATAAAACATTTCTTAACCACTGTGCAGCGCCAATCAAATTAACATTTTTTGTGGGTTGTTCTAAATAAAACAAGTTTTTGACATTAATAAAAATTTATAAATGGCTAAAACACATATGAAGGAAAACACAGTGTCGGGCACAATTGTATTGCATAATTTTATATATATAACATTAATAATAATTATACTTTTCATAAATTAATGCCAATATTTATGAATTCATTATTTTAAACACATGTTGTCTTATGTACCTTTGTAAATAAATTCTTTAGTTCTCCTAATGCAAAATATTTTGTTCATCAACTTGTATATTATTTTCTTATGTTCATTCTTACTTTGACTATTAAAGAGAACAAAAATAAATCGCAAAAAAAAAGTATTTAATTATTTTTTTTTGTTCAACCACTGACCCAATGTTATTCTAATAACCTAGTAAAGAGTTGAATATGTGGCAGAAAGTGATATTGCGAATAATATTGATGATGATTACGTTGAAATAAAAAAGAACATATTTATTTAAATTTATATGTATGTAATCAAATTATTCGAACAATTGAATAATTCGGATATCCAATTATTTATGGTTTCGAAATTTGACTTACCTACCGTTCGCTCTTAATAATAATAAAAAATCAAAATTTCTATGTTGTATTGTATAATCATACACACTGATTACATGCATGTAAATATTTATTTGTTTAATATTTAATTTATTTATTGAATTATTTTAATTTATATAAAATAAAAGTACAATATTAAGTTATAGGTAATAACAACTCTTAATATGTAATAGTAAAAGCAACATACATAGTATTTACTTTAGTTTCCGTTTCAGTTTCCATTACAATTATATGTAAAGGGGAATTGTGTGGTTATTAGTTAAATCATCAGAGTCGTGTTAACTTTGTTAGCACTTGTCTGTTTAATTCCAAATTAAAGAAAACAAATCAAATCAAACTATAAGGAACACAAGTACATATTAGTATTTATTTAATAATTGTTATTATGTATGAATGTATGTATGTATTTTTGTAAAACTTAGTGTATTTGTGTGTGTGTGTGTGTATTTAAGTATGTGTTTAATTGTACAATATTATCTTAAAAGTTAAAAATGAGTTGTAGAGATTTCTTCTGTTTGCATCTCTTAGAGAATCTTTGGTTTTTGTTGTTGTTTTTTTTCATGTTTTAATGGGGAGGCGGGTGTTTTTTACATTTTTTGTAATTTTGTTCAAAAATGTTTCTTTTGCTTTTTTTCTAAGTGAGTTTTATATACTCGTATGTACGTATATATCCACTAAAAATGAGTAACTATTTATGTATTACAAATGTTTGTGTTGCTTAGGTTTATTCATGCAAAAGAACTTTACAAACTTTGATGTAAGATTTTTTGGTTTTGTTTTTCCATTTTGTTAATTTGTTTCTGTTTGTATTTTTTTTAAAACATATTTTCTAATGCTGGCTAATATTTAGGTATGGGGCTTGGGCTGGGTCTGTCAAACTTATTTGTATGTATGCTTGTAAGTAACTATTCTATAATGGGATGTATGTATGTATTTCTGTATATGTATGTATCTATATTTGTATGTGAATATTTATATCTATAAGGATTTCTAACGACATTTCTACTTGACTACAACGCTGGATAACGACAATTTAAATATTGCTAAATGTTTTCTAGAGTTTGTTTCTGTCATATTTTCTTTTCTTGTGTTAAATATTTTTATTTATTCTATTTTTTAATTTTATTTTTTTTGTTTGCTTTGGTATTCTATGTTTTGTTTATATTTTTTGATTTACTTCATTTATTAAGTTGTTTGTTTTAGTTTTTCTTTTTCATTTCCTAGTTGCTACAAATATTGCTTATTTTTATGTTTGTATATATGTACATACATTTACAAATGTATTTAAATACACAAACTTTAAATACTTCTATATATGTATGTACCTAGGTATATAGTATGTTGTGTATAAGATTAGGTAACTATATTTATTTATATATGTATGTATGTATGTATGTATGAATATATATATTTTCTTTATTTTTTTAGAACTTTCGTATGTTTGAATGAACTATGTCTTGTATATATCGATATTTTTCTTTTATTGCTTATATTTTCATAAAATTTCTCAAGTAAACATCAATCAATCAATGTGCCTTACATATTTGAATGGACGTACATATTTATATGAACATTTTCACAACATCTGCCCTATTTCGATTAGATTTGCCAGAAACGTTAGTCTCTATTTTAACGGCTGGATTTAGAGTATTCAAAAAATCGATTTTTAAAAATTCGCAAAATTGCTTTTTCGAAAAACTGGTTTCGAATACAGTTTTGGCTAACAAAACCGGTTAACCAAGCCTTTATTATATAAAGTCGTAGTTTAGTTTTTCTTTATTTTTACTAAAAACAATTGGATTGGAATTTTGTCTTTGTGTTAGTGATATATTTCTACAAATAATAAATAATTTAAAGGCAAACAAACAAAAGCTATATTCAAAAAACGTATTAATAAAATACGCTTTTAATTAACAATTAATAGCGTTTTCTTTTCTGGCAAAAATGTTACACTCTTTTCCTTTTTTATATGGGAAATGGGTAAAAAGTGTAACATATATGATAAATTTTTGCCAGAAAAGAAAACGCCATTAGTGTTTGTTTGTGAACAGGAAAATACGTCAAAAGTCTACAACAGTAAAAAACAATTAAGCCCTATTATGGACCGATCATGCACAAATTTATTTGTTAAATTTTATCTCGATATCAACACTTTTAAAAGATTTATACGTGTTAAAGTGATTTTCGAATAGGATTTTATAAGAGAGCTTTGACTAATTATGGACCGACCGTTATAAAATAAAATGTCATGATATTTGTATATGTAAAAATTATTTGTGTTGAATTTTATTTGGATGCCAATATTTTTAAGAGAGTTATGCACTTTAAAGTGATTTTCGACAGTGGGCCTTATATAAGAGCTATGGTAAATTATGGACCGATCTGCATAAAACTAGTAAATGTACAACTTATGTGTGGCGACATTTGTTTAGATATGTGCATAAATCATACATTTATAATAAACTCCTATTTAGAGAGGACATTTGTATGGGGGCTAGGTGCAATAATGGACAGATTTCAACATATTTCATTCCCAACCGATTTCCCAAATCGAATCAAATCGAATCTAAAACATAAAGAAGTCTATATTTAAAATAGCTCAAGCAATTTGATATTTTATTGGATCTAATTGAAGTATTTATGGAAAATATCGTGCTGATCAGTTGAAAGCCCGATCAAATTTTTTAAGTTGTTCTTATATTTGCATTTGAAATTTTTTTTTAATTATAATATCTACTATTCCAGTAGAGGATGTTGTGAAATTCTTCAATAAAATGAATACTGTCGTCAAAATCTCATCATAATCTTGATAGATCTTAGTCAAGGAGACCATCTGATAACTTTCAACTATTATGGATTTTGTTATGTATGTATATAACTACGTGTGTGTGTATTTAATAATGTATTTATGTTTGCATAAAGGTAGACGACTTTATATAAGTCGCCTTTCTTAAAAAGAAAACGTTTTTAAATATATTTTTTTTACTTTATCTACTTGCAATATGATTTGTTACTTTTATTTTTACTTTTTTTACTTGGGATTCGTTTATAAAAAAATATTTTAAGGTACATACTAAAATAGTAGGTATTTTGGTAGTTAGAAAACCTAAATTGTAAAACAGATGTTTGTTTCATTTCATTTTAGCTTACTTCATAAAGTTTTTTTTTAAGTTAATTACCTTTCTAGTCTTAAGTCTAGGGATTTGAAAAAATAGCGGATTTATATTATAGTAACTTATGAAACATTTTATATACATATATATGTATATATATTTGTTTAACATATAAATACATTTCTTTTGAAATCTTTGCGAACCATTTTTAATACGCTACAATATTTAAAGAATACACTTAACATTATGCTTGTACATTAGACCAATCCTTAAATATAGATTTACTTTCGATAGATCTTATTTTGTTATAAGTAACTGTTAAAAATAACTAAAATCGGGCAAACAATGTTTTTTAGAATTTTATAAAAATTTTATTTTTTCAACGTTTGTAAGAAATCTTATCTTTCAGAGAAAGTTATCTTTCTAGCAATGTATAAAACGTTAAAAGCAAAGGGAAAGTAACCATGTTAATAACAAAATCAATATTTTTTGCTTGTAACATTTGTGTAAACAATTATTATCTACACAGGGCATAGGGTGTGCTGAAATGCATATAACTTGGCCATTTTTCATCCAACATTCATCTTCATAATATTTTACATAGCAACTACTTTTGAAACCCAATTAGTTAATTACTAGATGATTCTTAAGTTATTTTATAATTATAGTTTCCTAGAAACCTCATATATGTAATTAGTTCTTCGTCACTTGTTAATTTGGAAGCAACTTTATTTAATAGGGTTTGAAAAAAAAAACAATCATTGAATGAATAATATAAAGTAAATAAAATATATAAATAAATACACACGGGTATGTATCATTAAAAAATTATTTCAACACAATTCCATAGTAGTTATTTATTTATGAGCGATTCAAATCTTATACAGCAGACACGGAATGAATACAAAAATTAAAAATTTTTGTTCAATTTAATCGAATGTGATCAATAAAAAGGCTGTATATTAGTAGTATTTTTAAGTGTTTTTAAGCTAATTCTATAATTAAATCAAAGAACTAATTAAAACCTATCATCTGCTTCAAGGAACTAGTTCCAAGCTGATCACTGATGAAAGACCTAATTCTATAATGGTTGCTAAGAAAGGCTGTTTGCATCCAAATGCTTCCATACACAGAAAGAAAAATGGCATTCTAAAATTAAGTTTATTTTTCTCTGTTTTAGCCTGCAATTTTCAAGTTTATTCTTAAAATAAGTAAAAATAAAGATTGATTTGACAAATGCAGCGCAGATTTTCTTAAAACAAGAATAGTGTTCTTGATTTAAGTAAACAACTCTTAAATTAAGTCCAATTTGTTCTTAAATCAAAAAGATAAATCTTAAAACGAAAACTAAGACTTATTTTACTTAAATTAGGAACAAAAATCTTAAATCAATCCCAGAGAAGAAATGGGCGAAGTTAAACTATAATTTATTGAGTAAGAAATTCTTACTTTAAGTCTAATTTGCTCTTAAATCAAGAAGTTAACTCGTAAAGCGAAAATTAAGACTTATTTTTACTTGACTTAAGACAAATATTGTAACGTGTAGTTACAAAAACAACTCTCACGATAATATAACTACATGATAATAATGTAGTTACAAAAACAACTCTCACGATAATATAACGTGTTGTTACAAAATACACACTTCTTAAATCAATCCGATTTTAGGATTACATCAAATGTGAATTAGAGTTTAAATCTAGTTCAAAATTCTTGAACCAAGCTCAATTTGGGATTAATTCAAACTCGGACGTACTTAAATCAGTCTCATTTATGGATTACATCAAGTACGAATTCGTGCTTAAATCTAGTTTATAATTCTTGAATCAAGCTTATTTAGGGATTAATTCAATCTCAGCCATTCTTAAGGAGAGCTAAAATTAAGATTTTTTGACTTGATGAATTCGTACTTGAATCAAGTATTTTGTACTATTGACACCGCTACGGATTGATTTAAGTACGGATTACTCAATTTTTTTTTTTTTGAGGGTAGAACTTAAAAAATCCTTTTGAGAGTGCCAATTCAAAAATCATTAATTGAAGTAATGCTTGCAGCACATGTTAATATCACCGTTTTGTAGGTGATAAAACAAAAATCATAAGTTTCAAGTCAAACTAGAACGACTAGTGGTTATAAGCCTGCATACTTGGAATACAAACATTTAAAATATATTAATTTAATACCAGAAGAGCGGAATTAAAACCATCCGAAAATAATTTATATTTAAGTTCAGGTCAAATATACAACATACATACATATGTATGTATGTATGTGTGCAAAAAACATTGGCATTAACAATGGCCCAAAGTTCTCAAAATCCATTATAAATGTGTTAAACAACAACAACAACAATAAAATGAAAAATAAACTAGTGTTGTTTCGTGAAAGGGCATATTTTGGAACTGGAGTAAATGTAAATTTTATTGTATTTATTCTAAATAAATAAGTCATTAAAATTTAATTAAATAGTAGATACATCTTCTAGACTGGCATTTGTGTTTTCATTTGTTTTAGTATTTTTATCTTTGTGAATATTTGTATAAAAATATTATTTAGTTTGATTTGCTTTAATTTTCATTTTGTATGGTTGTGTGTTTGTGTGTTTGTATGTCTGTACCGAATATCGTTTTATATGATAATTGTAAAACTAATGTATTATTTATTTATAAATATAAAATGTTTATATTATTTTTATTCTTGTTCATTTTTCTCATAGAATTCATATATTTTTTATTACTAATGTAAATAGATAACTTTTGTCTTTTTTACCTCTATACACTTAAATATATATATACTAGTATATATGCATATTATGTATATTATATATACATATATATATATACATACTTAAGTCTACGTAATAGTACATACACAGTTATATTAAATTTTATTTAAATTGTTCTGTATTCATTTAATAAACTTAAACTTAAAATATTTAAAACGAAATAGGTAAAATAATATAAATCAAGATTTAAAGATTACAAAAATGTTTGTTTGTTTTTTCTTTTCTTTTGTCAATACAACATTTTGCAGGTATATTAAGCATTTCCAACTGGTGAAAAGATTGTGTGTCGAGTATATTTAGAAAACTAAATTTTTTGTAAACTATTTTTATTATTAGCTTTATGTTTATTTCTAAATATTTAAGCTTTTTCAACATTTTACATTTAAATAATGGTTTATCATAATAGTCAGACCTTCAGTGACGTTTAAACTAATAATATTATAGTGATTGAAAAGTAAACATTTTAGTTAATTGTTTTTGGTTTGGGTTTCATTTCCTTCTAATGATTAAATGCTAAACTTGCTAATATACGTACTTACTAGTTTTGATTGTTTTTCTTTTTCATTGTTTTATATTGAAAATAATGACGAAAATACCTTTTTATATCCTACACCATTCATACATTCATTATTTTATTAGATTTATTTAAAATCATGTACAAATATGTACTTTTATTATCTTGAGGAATTTTATGACTTTTCGATACTATGAACTATATTTCTGAAACCATAAAATAGGTCCCATAAGTCCATTACGTTTAATGTTAAATTTCTTTTCAAATTTAAAAGGTATATTTAAAATAAGTTTAATCTGTCAATTGTATTTGTATTGTATTATAAATTTTATAAATGTATTTTATAAAATAATATTTATAATAATTTTTTTATTGTGTAGTTTTATTTATTCATTTAAACTCAGAACTGGGCAATGAGATTTTTAATTGTATTTAATAAAAATCATTTTTAAGGTTAGCTACTGTTACCGGTAAGCTTCAGTTAGTTATCCCTTAGATGACAGTTACAGCTAATATTTTAAATACCGTTACCGATATTCTAAGGGCACTGCTACACGTTCAATAAATATCGTGATATTTCTAGTATCAGTATCTAGTATCTAGTATATCGCAGAATGGCCTAAAATGTGAAATCCGGATCGCGGATCGTAAATTTCGTGATAAATATTGAACGTGTAGCATTTTCATGATATTACGTCAGTAAAAAGTAACAAATAAAAGAAAAGCTAATTCTTGCAGAAGAATGTGAAAAGTAGAACAACCATTTTCTTGTACGATTGTGGAATGCATACCTACAATATGTTAGAGGTGGTTATCAAAGCAAATGTCCTCCTATGATAAACTACTGGTAATTTTCTTTATTCTTAAAAGTGTGCGTATTTGACTTTGGTTAAGTTTATTCACTATTTTAATCTCACGAATAAACTTTACAAGAAAAATACATAAATATACATGTGTATATCAAAAATATTGATGTACGAGTTTCGTTCTATCTATGTTATAAATATCGATATCGAAACAAGATTTTCTGCAGTAATATTTGCAAAATCGTTTCAATCAAAACATTTTCAACGATAGGGCTTAATATTGGTGGTGGGCATTTAATAGATACTCTTACTTGTTGAACTCGTACTTTTGTATTATTTTGTATATCAAATTATTCGCAATAATATAGATAAACATAAATAACTCCCAAGAAGTTTATAAATTGTTGAAAAATAATTGCTTTTAATTACTTTAACGAAATTTTAAAATTGTTTTCAATTTAACAAAAACATTAAAATTGTTTCTTTTCTACACTTTGTTTTATAGTTTTTACCATAGTGTAACTATGTATACAAGCTAAGTGCAGTAGCACAGTCAGCTGGCTTTGTTTACAATTTACTTATGTCAAAAGTAATACTTTTTCAAGTGTTTTTGACAGTAGTACATTATTATAGACAAACAAAATGCCTGTTGTTTCTGTATTGTGTTGTATTTGTTGCTGATTTGCGTTCACCTTGTATAGTTACAACATGGTTTTTACCATATATTTTTTGATCAGCATTTAAGCCTTATTTAAATTCCGTCTGTCATTCAACTCTGTCATATCACTGTTTGAACGGTGTAGGATATTTATGTACTTTGTTAAAAAATAATATAAATTTTATTGACTAACTAAATTAATTTTTATAAATCAAACAAATTAATTGTAAATATTTATAATGAACTTACTAACTGGTGTATGCGTTTGTTACTTGATAAATATATAAATTCATAGTAGAAATTTCACTCTTTGATAACTTTTTAACTTGAGCAAATATACAAATCTGGTTTGTGATGTAATTTTCCAAAAATATGCGGTGGAAAATCAAAAGATTCTCAGTAGCTATAATATATATGGTTAAAGTTGAAAACGTTAACAGAGACGTAAGACTTGCAACCAGGATATTACACATAGTTAATGTAAAGGACACACAGTTTTACAAACTACTTATAAAGTCTTTGAATAAATTTAAGATTTACCCAAAAAAATCACATTTTATTAGTTTAACTTGTTTTTTAGTTGTTAAATATTTACTTCATCATCATTATTATAATTTTCTTTGACATTTACGAAAAAGTACAAGTGTCAACCTATATTTATATTTATCTTCAATAAACACAAGGTTAATGTCAGCTATGCCTTTTTCAATTTTATACATTTTTAATGTATGAAATTATAACGGCAATAAATTCTTAAATTAATTTTAAATCAGTTCGTTCGTATATGAAATAAAATTCTTACAGTGTTATAAAAATAAAATAACAACGAATTATAATAAATTCATATAAAAAGTTAATGGTACAAATTCAGGACATTCTATTGGTGTTTGTATGTGTCTATAAATAAAAGTTGACATTTCCACAATCTAATATATGTTAACGTACATAATCGGGATTGATAATATCAGTACAAATGGAAATATTTATTTTCAGTATTATTTTATATCAAGCATTTTGCTATTTATTCTATAAGTGATTGTTAGCGATAAAGGAAATTATTATCAAAACAGTGGAACAGTGAAAAAGTCCACGATGTTTTGTGTACAGTCAACATTCCGATGTTATCAGCTAGGATTAATAGAATTTATTTGTATCATATACAGCATTGATATTCGCAGATCATTTAAGTCATGTATTATAATCCTACCCACATTAAAAAGTTTTTACTATCAGACTCTGGTGCAAACAAAGTTAGCCCAAAAGGTGTTCAGAAAACTATAAATGACAATCATAACCCAAGAAAGTATCTAGAAAGTATCGTTACATCACTCATTTGTCAACGAGCGATAATTTACCCAAATCTACATTCTCAATTGACACTCTATCCAGCATGTCATCTAGAGAACTGGTAGTTGAAAAACTTGAAAATACGTTTAAATGAAAACGTATGGCGTATATTCAGATATCGTAACTAAAGTCGAAACTTATTAAACAGAAACTAAAAAATAGTTCACAAATAGTTAAAGATCTTATTCACAAATCATAACTAACTTAGCAATTGCTTTCAGCTGTTAAAAGAAATGCAACACTGCATTTAGGAGATTTTTGATGACGAAAAACACATCTCTAGTTTGTTTTCTTTTTTTCGTGATTTTTGTTTTGGTCAAAATGGACACAATTAGGAAAGAAAATAAGGTAAAATTATTATTATTGTTAGAAAAAAATATGTATTTATTGCTTTGTGTATTTTAGAGATACTCAAATTGGTCGCCAGATGAAAAAACTACATTTAAAGAATTGGTGGCCAAATATGTTAACATCATCGACGACAAGAAATAAAATCAATCAGCTGTTCTTTAAATGTATTTGTTAGTTGACATTTAGTTACAGCTTTACCCACAATTAAGTTGTAACTTTTCGTGCTGAAAGTAATCAACTAAGAATAACTTAAGTTGGTACTTAAAAAAGTTTAAACTTAGTTATCATTTCTGAATATGCGCCATTATATTCAAAGAGAAGAGAAAGCTCCCCATCTGTTTCACTTAACAATGTAAATAACGCAAAGTCTGAGTATGTCTGAACGTAGAAGCCAAGAGGATACCCATGAGTCTAAAATCTTTTAATCTGCACTTTTTAATCAACGACCAATATAAACAATGCCTTAATAGCAATAATAGCTAATAATACCAGTATTGATCTTTAACAGAGGGCCCAATCCAAAATTCTTAGGGACTAAGAAGTACCATTGGTTATAAATTGGTTATAGATTCGTGAGAGATACTTCTCCAAATTGCAACATCACCCGATATACGAGGAAGGAAAGGGGTAATATAGTTTAATAAAATTCTTTACCATAAAATATTCCATGAGAATATTGTATTATTTTCAATGTCTACTCGTATATGATTTTTACATACACACATATGTTTTCTATCAAAATGGTAATAACATTGAAGAGGTCAAGTTCGATAATGCATTTGTGCGTTGGAAATTTAGTCCGATTTCACACTCTTCAGTTCTGACTCGTCAAGGCAAGTATTTTTTGAAGAGAAGGGAAGAGAGAATAAAAGGGGTACAAACTTTTTTCTTTCATGCATGTTGATTTGTATTAAAAAGTATGAAAATTAAATTGACGTGTGTGAATGAAATGGCAAGTTCAAAAGAGAATTGAACCAAAACTGCTCAGCTAAAACTGAAGAGTGTGGTTTTGTCTTTACTATAAAATTTAATTACAAAATATTTAAAATCAAAAAATATAATATGCAGATATTTCACATGCCAGACTTATGGATTGATAAACAACAGCAATCTCGAAAAAACGGTACATCTGATTAAAAGAATACTTCCCAGGGCTATAAAAGAGGTAAAGTTGTGAATTTAGACCTTATAGAATATCTGCAGGGGTCACAACTTTAGCTGCTTACAAATTCTTTTTCATATGTGACATTTTCCAAACTATAAAATGTTTCATTTTAGTCTGAACCATTACCTACATATTTAATATTGAATTACAGTCAAACTATTTAACTTTGGTGTGAGATTTGACAAAGATTATAAAGACTTTAATGTTTAGAATTGGATTCAGTCAAAAAAACTAAAAATATAAAAAGCGGAATTAAGGACAGCCAAATCTGCAGTTTTTGGATAAAATCAAAAAAAAATTAAATTGCATGTCAAATATTTATAGTACTTAATTGCTGATTGTAGTGATACATTACTTTTAAATGCCGAATTGTAGTGAACAAATATTATTGTACTGAATTAGTCATCCCTGATGGAGATAGTATTTAAGTTTTATATTAATTAATAAATTTAACACAAACATTCACCATTGTTTATTGAATAGTCAATCTAGTAAATATAATAAAATAAGAAAACTTGCGATATTAAATAAATCTTATGAGGGAAACAGAAACTATGTAATAACACACATACAAAATAACTGAAGAAAAGTTCATATCTTTTGGTTTTTATGGTGTTTTTTATCTTTTATTTTGTATTTTACCTTAATGCACAGCGTAGCAATATCATATGTTCTCCGACACAATTGCGGTAAATTTGTGACATTTTAAATCTTTCACGATGGTAGGATGTACCACCACCACCTGAACATTTGCTGCAATATTAGAAATGTTGTTGCAATCGTGCGAATGTAGCCGTGGGTTATACTTAATCCATCTGTGGCGGAACTTCTACTGCTTCGAGCTGCACCCTCAATGATGTTGTTGTTGTCGACTTCATGGAGAACAGGAAAGTTGATGTCAAGCACTGTTTCTTCCGTCACAAACAGTCTCTTGTGTTTACAGTGTTTCTGTTTTCTGTAGGATTTCGTAATGTTTACGTTGTAACCCTCCAGGTATTCCGTATTCTTTATGTCATAAAAAGGAGAGAATAGAAGAACAATAAAGAAATGTTAAATTATATGGATGGCACATTGTTTAAAGACGAACGTAAAAGTGGCAAATTATTAGCGTATAAATCGTTCATATCGACCGTAAGAAAACAAGAAGACAAATTTTCATTTATGACAGTTATTAAACAAATCATTTGTTACAACATTTGTTAGCGGAATTAATAAAATAAAAAAAATGTAAGCAATTTAATATAACTGTCAATATTTATGTTCTTTTTACTGCAGTAAATTTTAAGATTTAAGGTTCATTAATTTACAAAATTCAATGTTGCATAATACAAACATCAAACACCAGACTGTAGATTCTCATATGTGATAAAATACCAGATTTATTAATTTGAAAAATGTTGTGTAATGAAAAAGCGTCGAAATTGCTGCTTCGTCAGTCAGCATAAAATGTAAATATATGCTTCCAAGTTCTTTCATTTGGTAAATTCATAAAATATCATTAATAAAACTTAATTCTCTCCTTGGTCCATTGTTACAGAAAATTCAAAAAATGTACTTTCTTTTGGGTATTCTCACTTTATTCAAGATTATATCTATAAGCTTAGCAACTATATTTAATACCTGTGCGCCCTATTCATTTTCTATCTAAGTAGCTGCTTTTCAACAATATTATATATCAACTTAATACGTTTATGAACTATTTTAATCAGCTGCACAGGATGTTAAAAAACTGTTTAATAGAAGTGAGGGTGAAAAATCACTTGAACTGATTCCCGATAAAATACATTCCCCTTTTATAAGCATGTAATAAACGTGTTAAGTGTTCAGTGTTGCCAAAACTTCATGACTAAAAATGGCTAAATCTTTGTATAAAAATAGCTAAAAATGGCTAAAAAATAGCTAAAAAAAATGGCTAAACATTATTGAATTAAGAAGTCTGATAAATTAAACAAAAACCAAATATAATTAAAATTTTATTGTCTTATAGTAATAATTACACAAGCGATCATATTTTCCTTTTAGTTTTTATATAACAAAACAAAAACAAAAGTTTTTAAATAGTTCATAAATAACTATAAAAATTATTATTTGTTTAAGAAAATTTTTTACTCCCTTTACAATGTTATTGGCTATGCCACTTTCAATTTTACGTTTGCTTCGACTAAAATATATTATGGCTAAACCTAAACATTTTTATACAAAAAATTAATATAAACAATAATAAAATACAAATACATACCAAAAATTTTGGTCAATGTAACATCACTAGATTCATCTATTAAAATACTATAATAGCTATCCCCAATATCTTTCATAAGGTCTTCATTAAAATGAGGACCCAGAAAATTTTTAATGATATTTCTACATTTAATCCTATGTACTTACAGCAGTGCAGTTAAATTTACTCTTACAAAGTTTTCCTAAGTGATTGATCGTGACAATAGAGCTGTGGACTGCTAAGAACATACATAAAGAGGCTTCTTGCATTTGTAGATTTAAGCAAATAGGTTTGAAGGGCAGCAGGTAAGTTCCGGACACACTTCCAACAGCATTTACATATCGTCACCTGAAATGCCCAAAGACGTAGCCATCAATATCATAATTTTACAGGAGAAGCAAAAAACGTTGAAAATCGCGATATGTACATATCGTCACCTGAAGTTTGTCGTCTATCTTAAGACAAGATGTGAAGAAATCGCGATTTTCAATTAAACAGTTTTTATTTTATAACGTTTTTTGCTTCTCCTGTAAAATTATGATAATGAGGGTTACGTCTTTGGGCATTTTAGGTGACGATATATGCTTTCTGGTATCGGCGTGGTTGTTAAGGTTGAAATATTTTGCATTAATTTCACATTTGCCTTTTAGTGTTTTTGCATTCTTGTATACAATCTTTAACTTTTGGATTATTAAGCCACTCTTTCCTAAATGCTTGCTTGTACTTCTTATCCATATCTTGCTTTTTTAATGTTTCTATATACTTATAGTTAATACACGTTTTTTGCCCTTTTGAAATATTTAGAAGTAAAGCTAGATTTACACGATTGAAATTTTCTTCAAATAACTATTAATAACTATTAAATAAATAAATTTAAAAGAAATTTTGCTGTTTACACGAGTTTGAAGCATTTTGAAGAGCAATTATGAAGAAAATTTCAATCGTGTAAATCTAGCTTAACACATTGTAAAAAAGTGTTTTGAGTAAAGTTGTATTTCCTTGTAGTAAAAAGTATTGGTTTGTAGGGATTTTTTTATTACAACTAGCAGTGCAAGTGTTCACTAATAGCGTTTTTTGTGCACTAATATGTATTTAATCATATCATAATTATGCATTTAACGTTAAACCGATTATTAATGTTAAATTTAATTAGTTTTTCTTTACATTTGTTCAGAAAACCTTAAAATTGTTCTCATATGAGAAAATGGCTAAAAAATAGCTAAATAAAATGAAAAATGGCTAAAACAGTGGCTAAGAGCTAAATTCAATTTTTTGTGGCTAAAAAGGATTGAAAATGGCTAAATTTAGCTACAAAAGAGCTAAATTGGCAACACTGTAAGTGTTAAAAGTAAAGGAAATAACATTTAAGGCCCAACTATAATATGCATAAGCAAGCTTAAGCAAATTGCAAAAGTTAACGAAAAGGCTGTCAAATGCATAACTAATTCAGAGTTAACTTTCAGGTGGCTACAATGACTTTGCAACTTTTTGTCCACAGTTGCTCATTTATGTTTAAAAAAAATGTTTTTATTTTAACAAAAAGCCATTAAATGACTATCTATATATATAAAATTCAATGTATGTATGTATGTATGTAACGTACAGACTCCAAAACGGCTGAGCCGATTTTGATGAAATTTTCACAGCATGTTACTGTGACTCTGGAAGGAATAAAAGGGTACTTTTTTTTACCACGCCCACTTTTTTAAAATATTGTAATTGGAGACCAAACCTCTGGACCGATATTTTTGAAATTTTCACAGCATTTAACTGGGACTCTGGTATGATTAATAGGGTACTTTTTTTTACCACGCCCATTTTTACGCCCACTTTTTAAAAATTATGTAATTGCTCCCATATAGTTTTTAACAGATTTACTTCAAATTGTATACACATTATATACTCCAGGCGAGGTAAAAATAAAGATTTCTTAAGCCACGCCCCTTTCACGCCGCTTTTCACGCCAAATTTTTGAAAGTTTTATACTTTTTGTTCTCTATACAAATTTGTTCATTCCAACGTATTTTTTTTATTTGGTAGTATATTGCTCTTAATACTGTTAACGTCGCCATATAACTATGAACCACGCCTACTTCATCGCCCCCTTTTTTTAATTCAGATACTTACTTATACCACTAACAATGTTTGCTATACAAAATACTTTTTTTGTAATATGTATTTACCTAAAGTTTTATATACTTTTTAACTACATACATTTTTTTATTACCAAATCCCCATTTCACCTTAAATTATATTGCTTTTAATCTATCTATATATATATAAATGAATGTGTGTCTGTATGTTTGTGCTTAATGGGAGGCCAAACCCTTGGACAAATCTGCCTGAAATTTTTACAGCTGTAAGTGGACAAAGGGGCATGGTCTCGCCTAAAGCATTACAATAAATACATTAAAATTAAATAAATAAATGTTTGTAAATATATAAATACGTTTTAATTTATTTTATGACGAGGGGGGGTAGCAAAGCACACCGGGTTTAGCTAGTATTTTATAAATATTATTATATTGTTTTATAATTAAAAGAAAACTTCGTACCAGAAACGCATAATTTTTCCTTTTTTTTAATTTATCGGCAAAAGTACTAAAATGTACAGCTGTGGCAGCACTACATTGTAAATAATAATAAACGTTTACATATGTTTTGTTAATTTTCGTATTGTGTTTGCAAAAATGGAGAAAAAAACTTAAAAATTTAAATAATATAAAAATATTAAAGTTAGCGCTTGAAGGCCTGTGCACATTAAAAGAAATAAGTGAACTACACTGTAAAAGAAGAAGACGCTCTTGTTCTGCCAGAGAAATAAACTGCGACAGAAAGACATTTTTGTTAAAATAAAAAGGGTCTCTTTTATTGTAAAGGCACTTATTTTTTCCACATTTTCTATTAAATTTAAAATAAATATATTTTCTTCCATTTTGTTCAAAACACAAACAAACAACAACAAACAGCTGATTCCGTACAGAATGTGCGATCAGTTTCGCTTTTTGCTTAAGCAAATGACAGTTGAAAAACTTAACGAAAAGTTTCGTTAAGTACATTATAGTTTGCCACATACAATTTATATGTGTTCGCACGTTTGCTTAAGCTAGCATATGCATATTATAGTTGGGCCTTTACTTTCAATAATTCAAAAATTAAAATATTTTATTACTAACAAACAGGCACAAGAAGAAAATTGCCAGATGATCAAAAATAAAAAAAGGTGAAATTTTGAAAGAATTACCCAAAATAATGGCGCAAATTTGCGCAAATTTTTTCTTTTCTCAAACATTTGAAATTTTATTATAGTCTATACTATTCTATGTAATGTGACTTTAAAAAATCTTATTTTTTCCAGAAAATTATATAAAAAACTATTCTATGTAATGTGACTTTAAAAAATCTTATTTTTTCCAGAAAATTATATAAAAAACATTATTTGAATTTTTGAACGCATTTCTTCAATATAAATATTTAAGATAATTTTTTGTAAATATTGAAAATAGAACTTGATGAAGGATTTGAGCCAAAAATGTAACTTTTTGGCTAAAAAAATATATTATGCAAATACATTGAAATTTAAATTTTCTTCTCTTTTCTGACTTTAACACTGTCCAGGAACTGCAAATCTCAACTTAAGTCTTGAAAATTACCAGCTAGATATAAAATTTTGTTGTCTATCGAGTTGCGTACTTAGTTTTTAAGACTTCTTTAAGATCCTTTTTGGCTTTTTGCCAGCTTTTTCTGTTTCGATAAAAATTGTTAGAAAATAACAACTCCATTTCAAGAATGTCCCAGCCGCAGTTGGACGCAGTTGGATGGTGTAAATATATATGGTGAATTTCACGTCAAGTGACCCAATTTTAAAAATCGATGTCTTCCGATTTGGATGAAATTTGCACCAAGGTTAGTACTATTGGATAGTAGGCCAGACAACAATTTTTAGCTCTATCAGTCCAGAAGTGCCGGAGTTAGAGGGGGTCAAAGTTGGAAAGTTGGATTTTTAATATTGGGTCACTTGACGTGAAATTCACCATATCTATAATAAATACATTTTAACTCGCTTTAGTGTTCTTTCTTTTTTAAAATCAATGCAGTTTGTTTTCTTTTTATTTGAGAGTCAGAAATTTTACTGGTTTGATTTTTCACGCTCCTCTAAAGATCAAAACACTATCAGCCTTATGCAAAAAAAATTAAAGTAGACTTCAAATGTACTTTAAGAAAATTTTGTATGAAAATTTTGTCTAAAAGCACACTTCAAACCTACTTTAGTTTTTATGAATACGGCAGTATCAATGTACTCGTATACTGAAATATATCAAACAATCAAATGTATCTCAAACGAGAATTTTCTAGCTTTAATAAGACGACGAAATTCAAAGTTGAAAGAAACAACATTTCTGACATAAATCGGGGGATTTCTTTATTATATTAAGTGCAACATTTCAAAAAAATATCATACGAAAATACACTACAAAAAACTTGAGAATTGCGTTCTAAAATTAATCTGTTGCGCAGTCAAAATTAGGATAGATACTAATTTTTTTAAATCAAGATAAGAATTCAAGCCTTTTTGGGAAACAAACTGATCTCGCAATGTGGAAGTGCTTAGAATTATTTTTAATTAGGGATTGAATCTACATATATTCGATGTGAACTTAAATAATGACTGATATTGTAATAATCCTTAAATGTGGCAATTTCTAGAATTCTCAACTAAATTTAAGATCAATTTATCAACTATTAATGATCAACTACTAATGATAAAAATTAAAAATAATATTAATTAAATAAAATGCACATGGTTTTTTATTTCGGTAAACTGGTACTTCAAACTTAACTATATTAATTGTCTAAGAGTACAAGTGGAATTTATACATTAATTTCTACATTATCTTATATGAGTTGTTTCAACACCTAGATAATATTTTTTTTAAATTAAAGTATTATTTTTAATTACAAAATTTTCAAAAGATATTTAGTTTGATAATCTTACCGGTACAACGTGATTTTTTGCACCCCAACAAAGTGGCTTAAATGAACCTTTCCTAGTGGCATCTTGGAATTGGATAAAATGATTTTGCCAATCATAGGATAGCAGTCTTGTTTCTAACGTCATTCCTGACAGTTCTGGAGGAGATGATATAAGTACTGGATTTGAATCTCTAAAACGGAATAATTTAAAAAAGCAATACAAGTATGAATTATTGAAAAATCTTTAAAATAATGTGTATTTCAATTGAAAACTAAATAAATATATTTGTTTAATTCCAACACTATAAGGGTATATCACGCTGTATTGTATCCTATTTGCAGTGTTAGTTTTCTGTATTCTTGCAATGTTTTCAACAAAATTAATAACGAATGGTGTGAGCTATTCCATTTTTTATTTTACGGAAGTTTTATTGTTGATTTCGATTGTTAAAAGAATATATTGAAACAAATTTTAATATGTTTCCACAAATTTCTTAGGAAGCCAATATGAAAAAACTTTTTTTTTCAGAATTTTTTTTTTCCAACAAACACAAACTGCGAAGCTTTTGGCTTGTCTGCAGAAAATACCCAGAGTCTTTGGCGGGAATCGAACCCGCAACCCTCTGACTGATAGTCCGGCACACTATTGCATAGTCTATCGGGGCACCTGCCCATATGTACAAACAATTTTACGATGATTATCCAATTATTTTCTAAGTTATTAAGACACATTTTTCGATGATTAAGAAATTTCCATATTTTATGTGGGCAGTTTTAAAATACCTTATTATGAAATAACCTAATAAACGTTTAAATAAAAATTTTAATCGTATGAATTTCAAACGAATGTTACTCCACATTACTACTAGAAATCCAAATTATTTGATCCTTCTTGCGTTTGAATAATTCGAATAAGTGATTTTAACTCGCTCGAATAATTCGACCACACATTTATAATAATCCAATTATTCGACTTATATAAAATGTTTAATAGCGTAGACAGACGACACAGTTAATTTGCATTAACAGTCTTAATTCAAATTAACTCGTGAATTATCCCATCTTAATGCGCATTAAGTTAGACGTAAATGCACAAAATCAAACTGAATTTATACTGCATTTAGCTATTTCAATATGGCAACATCGTCGAAAATCAATAATATGTTATCAAATTGTTTACTATTCTAAAAGAAGAAGAAGACAATTGTAAAATTAAAATAATAAAAAAAGTTTTCCACAATTGTCTTTCTCTTATTTCAGAGTGTCCCACTGCGGTCCCCACATGTAGCAACACGTCCAGGTTGATGGTTGCTAGTGCATGAACAATTTTTGCATTATGGACCAGTTTCAGCAAAAGTAATTTCAGCTTTTTTCTCAAATAAATACTGACTTTTCACCAAATGCCAAATAAATTTTTTCATAATTAAACAGTTGTTTACAAACAAACAGCTGTTAAAATGCAGTTTAAATGCAGAAACTGTCGTCTGTCACGGTAACATTTTAATTCAAATTAGAGCGATTTTAATGCACATTAACTATTTCGTCTGTCTACGGTATAAATTAAGTTAAATAACATTATCATCAAGTCATAACATACGTAATATAGCATCGTCTTAAGCTACATTCAATAACACTAATTTATAAAATTTTGTAAATATATTCTTTGTGTTTTGCAACGTGATGATGATATTAAAAATGTCATTCTCAACATAAATTTTTTCCACATATTCAACCACTACTTAGATTAGGTTTTAAGGTTCATGGTTCAATTTAGTAATAATGAATATAGAAACCAGTGTTTTATATTATTGATTATATCCTAGTATTTCAATTCGATGTATTGACAAGTTTAAGTAATATCCATGTGTTTGAAAAAGTTTCTGGCTGTTTTTGACTTTTTTTTTGCAATTACATACTTTTTTCTAACCTATCGGATTTCAATGTATTGTGCTTTTTTGCAATCGCTTTCAATTTTTCCAGTCAATATTTACAAGTCGGTATGGTCGCATGCTATCCAGCTTCTTCCTCATTATTACCCATATATTAAGAATAATAAGGGGCGATGGTTCATAAGAAATAATAACATGTAATGTTTTAATAATATGGCAGCTGAACTAGTACTCCAGTATAAACTATATGGTAACAATTTTGAGTCATAGAACTGTCTATTTTGTAGGATAAGAGGCTTAGAAAATCTCATTAGCATAAATAAATCTTTCACAAGTATTGATATCGAGATAAAATTTAACACACATAATGTGTAGAAGCCATGCTACAAAATTTTATGTCATAGTTTCCATATAACAACCACTTCCGAAAAATTGTTTTTGTTCATATACCAAGTGTAGGGTATTATATGGTGGGCGTGACCTGCTTACTTTCTTATTTGTTTTATTCGTAAATTACTATACTTGCATATGGAATTAGCTATAACCACGTATCAATAAATAATCGTAAAATTAAAAACAAAATTGTCAATTTATTTAAAACAAATATATTTATATTTTATATAATTTATAATATTTAAATGTAAATAGAAATGAGTAGTTTTTGTTGTTTTCCATAGAATGTGACCCTATGTTTTATACATAACTTGAATTCTTAGCATTACTTTGTAATGTAAATTTTAAATATATGTGCATACTTACGTTGCGAGTTGCTCAATGCCAAGCGAGTGAAGAACTGTTGGCAGGCTCGGAAGTGAGTGACAGGTAGTTAGCTTATTTTGTCGCGGGTAGTAAAGAGTCAATACAATACAACTTTCCTCCTTCATGGTTAAACCACCTGCAAGATTATAAAGCAAAATAGCAATTTGAAATTTAGCAAAACTGAAACGACATGAGGTGGAGGAGTCGAAAAGCACAGGTGCAAAGGAAAATAAACTAAAAACTGTAAATAGATTTTTGCCATAAGCTACCATAATAAAAGCCAGCGAATGAAATGTTGCAAAAATAAAAAAAAAGAAATGTTGAATGGCAGTAATAATAAAAGATTCTACAATGGCATGGAAATACTAAATGAACTATTGAATGAAAATGTTGTTGCAAAGTTTAAATCTCCAGACATTAAGTTAGAAATATAAACGTTAGGGATGCCATATGGTGATGCATTTTACAAACATATTTCCAGACTTTTTCTGTATTTTTTAGGTATTTTCTTTTTAAATGTATTTAAATGGTATCTAAACACGCATAGAAACACAGTCTCCGCTCTATTGTGTTACCTTTGTAGTTAAGAAACATGTTAAATACTTAAACCATCAGTTAAAACCCGTTAAATATAATTTTCAATAGGAAAAATTAAATATAGTAATTTCTTGAAGTCCTAGCTCCCCGCATGGCAGCTGAGGATCAAGATTAATCTTCAATACAATTTCTATAATGGGGACAAATGATATTTAAAACAGACAACCACTCATGGTGAAGGGTATAAAAAAAGTAAAATGCTAACAACCGGTGATTGTTACTCGCACCCCAACATTCGTTATGATGATAGTTCAGGAATAGTGAGACCCTACGAAAACTATCGAAAATTAACCCGAAACTTACATGGAAAAGTGGTTAAATTAATGGAGAAAACATGTCAACCAACTTGAATGCTTTCCCAATCGAGTCGGTAACCAAGTGGCCACAACTCTCGCCTTACCAAAACAGATTTCCAATATGCATATGTAGATATTTATATATTAGATATTCTAATCACGGCATTGTCTTCCCTAACAGTTTATGTTGAACCCCTCAGTATAGTTTTATGAATTTAAAAGTTGTTCTAAATTGTGGAATTAGGTTGACAAGTACAACAGAAACATCGACATCGTCATTATTGTCATTTGTCTCGTTCTATTGCTTACTTTTATTTATTGTCTATTTACTTGTTTGCTCGTATAAATATGTATATTTTGGGTAATACTTACCTAGGGTTATTGCTTGCCGTGACGAACTATCATAAATGCATTCAGCTACAAGTCTGTCACCAGGAAATGCCTGGACGTGAGTTGACAGACGGCGAAAGTCCTGATAGGCGACGTCTATATTGCTGTCGTGTGCAATTGGTGGTAATTCCTCGGTTTGGCGAATCTATAACAGTTTTGCTCATTAACATTGTTTCATAACTATGAATATGTGTGTGTAAACAGACCGACGACATTATACATTAGGCTTGCCCTCAAAAAATAATTTTCTTCGTTTAATATTGTTCTTTATTTAGCAGCTAAAATTAACTGCAATCGATTAAATGAATTGATATAAGAAATAGTTTGCGATTTAAATCCAAAAATAATTTATGCAGTTTAAAGTCTAACCCACTTATTCATAAGCAAATTTCCATACAAAATTTGCTTTATAAACCTCTTATAAACCTGTTATAAGTTTTATGAATATGCGCATAAATATTTTATCAATATGGGTATTTTAAGTTATTTAAATTTCAGTGTGCTTATAGTTATGAAACAGGAATTTATTTCTTTATAAATTTTTAAGAGGTAAATAAAAAACATATTTTTTTTGTTTAATAATATCTGCTTTTTTTTGTTTGTTTAACATATGTACATGTAGGTTAAACTTTTGTACTTTTTATTTAACTTACAAAATTGAAAAAATTGTATGCATTTATAGTTATTGAACGCTGACCTTATAAAACAAGTTGTTTTTGGACTTTAATATTAACAAGAAAAATAAGGCAATATCATGTCTCGAATTTCAAGCGGCTTATTAGAACCATTAGGCGAATTTAATTGTGTGTGATTTTATAGCATTTATAAATTATGTACCAAATTATGTCCTTGATATTAGTTGGAATATATTTAAAGAAAAAAGCTAAACATTCTTAAAAAATAACGACGTTATCTGAAATTGTGTCTATAATCCTACTGGACCGACGTTACCCATTTCAACGCCAAATAATTAGGAAAAATTCTCATTTATCTAAGTCTTTTTAGAAGCTATCGTGCCTTCAACTAGATCGTCATATAATTTTATAAACAAACAGATTATATATACTTTTTGGTTCTACGGTCAATATTTCATTGTATTAAAAACGGTTTGTCATCTTAATATCCTCCTTCGATACTGGATATTACAAGTAAGAGCGATATACTAGGCTGTTGTGAATCTACTAATACAATTCCTCTATACGAGCATAAAATAATAATTATAGAAACTACTAATGTAATGTATTAGAATATTCAATGATTATTCAGGCTTGTCTTTAATAATATAATGGGTCGATTACGGATGGCAACCGAACCTCAGTGGAGTTGACAGTTGTAAAAACATATTACAGGTGGCAACTGGACATTGCCAGTTGTTAACTTTAGTTTCCGAACATGACAACTGAGAACTTGAGGTTACTTTTATTTTATTTTTGGCGTTATTTACAAGGGATTTAGGGGTGTTATAGTGACACTGCATGATTTCTGGATACCAATTACCGATCTTTGTAAAATTTTGCTTCAATATCGATATTGATTAGAGATTTATATAGAGTAACTTATTATCGGAAGTTGTCCTTGCATATATGGGAGCTATGACCAATTACATAAAATAGCGTTCACAAAATCCAACAGTTTGGTTTTAAATACATTATTTTGGAGTTGAGAGTGTTTTACAGAGACACACAGACGAACATATATCAAACGACAATGAATTTTATAAGAATCCAAAAAATTAAAGACTTGTTATTTCAATTAAAACCGCATTTAAAATACGGTTTTAGCTACTCAGTATTTTCTTAAGAAATATAAATATTGAAATCCACGACTTTTTAGTTTTAGTTGAATAAGTACTTTCAGAAACTTTATTTAAAAAAATATTATATTTGTCAAAATGGACTTTCGTACAAGAGGCTCAAATTTAAATATATTAATTGGCCAACCCTATTTGATAATCTAGAGCATTAATAATATTTAGCACATTCGCGCAAGAATTATTTTCTAGTTCCACAGTTGACAACTAGTTGAATGTTTTTGCTGAATATCTTGCCTCTGTTGATATGGTAAACTAGTGTGTTTTTCATTATTGATGTATGGGTGGGTGTACGTATGTCAATGCTCTAAAGAAGTCGTTGGTACATAATTACACCCATGTACAAATATGGCGTTTATTATCATGGAGTATTACAAACCTGACGAAGTTTAACTTCCTTTCCAATTAGATGTGTGCTCATCATGACCGCAAATATATGAATGCCTTCGGGAGGAAAAGCGTATGCCGTGCAGTCTTCTACACATTGTCCTTCTGATATGACCTGACTTTGTCCAGGAGGTATTATATGACGCCAATTCGGGTCCATGCCTAAATGTTTACAAAATAAAACACAAACTTAGAATATAAAAGAAATCCATTTGTGATTATAAGATATAAATGATAGTAGGTATGTATAAATGTTCAGTATTTATGTTGTTATGGTAACTATGTAAAACTTAAATAAAACATTTAATTCAAGTTTAATTTGCATTAAAACAGCAAATTGTCTTGTGAACTTTTGGTATACATTTAAATAACTAGGAACTTACATGGGGACATTTCGTTTATGGATATAAATATCAGCGTTGTCAACCATTTTTGCTGCTTTTTTAAATTTTTGGTGTGAAAAATTTCTTAGTTGGTGCGTGGTGTGCTTTTTTTTAAATTTCGGTGCATTTTTTAATTTTTTTCGAAAATGTGATGAAATGTTTATTTTCACTAATTTTTAATTGCAGTTTTTTAATAATTCATTATCATGAAATGTATGCAATGAAAAAGGACCACATTGAATGCATTTTATATACGAATGTATGATAATCAAATATTCGTCACATGAAAGTTATTGCTAAAGCTGAATAGGATGAAAATTTTTGTTTAAAAATAAAATTAAGATTTTAAACAAATATCCTTGTGTAGCCGAATTTGTCTACTGAACTGTAGACGAACAACCAGGGTTAGAATTCCAGTGAAGCCCTAACAAATTTTATTGAATAGGGTCAACAAAGTACTAGAAGTACTTAAAATAGAAAACAAAAATATTTAAAAATATGTACTGAAATCAGCCCTTTTTTTAGCAATTAATTCCGAATAACATATTGTTAGTTAAATTTTGAGTGGTTAAATGTTATTTTATCTTTATTAGTTCGTTTATTTAAAAAAAGCTTTTACTATTATTACTTTTACTATTAATCGTTGATCTCTTTTAAAAAGGTTCAAAAAAGGAGAAAAATAATTTCATATATAGTAGAAAGGAATACAAACAAATTTGTTTAGTATATTTTTAATTTTTTTTCTAAAAACACTGAACTGTTGAAGACTGTTAAATTGTTATATTTATAATGCAAAAATATTATATTTTTTATGTAAAATTAATTCAATAAACATTTTAAATAAAAAAGAAAATCTAAACAATTTTTTCAAATGGCGCGTTTTTTTCTCCATTTTAGTGCGTTTTGAAATTTCAAAGTTGACAACGCTGATAAATATTATCGTATTGTGTTTAGTCTGAGAAATGATACTTGCATTTGCCATTTATTATTTGTGATTAAAAAGTTATAAAATTGTTAAAGCATTATCCTATATTTTAAATCACATTCGTATTTGTAAAAAGTTTTCTATTATTTTTTTGGAAATAAAAATTTTTCTTGAATATGCTTGATATGATTGTGAGATAATATTAATATAACTCATACGCTATATTACTCATACGCAAACTGAAACATCCAGCCATATCACAGAGTTTAATTCCGTTCGAAAGTGGAATTAATTGCGTATTTTGTTTCTTTTGAAAAGGTAAAATGAAAAAGTTTTTCGGAATGAAACCTTGAAATGCTTAAAATTACAATTCCTTATAGCAAATTAAAAGTGCTTTCATTTCGAAAAAATCTTTCATTTTACTTTTTCTATAGAAGCACGGACTTAATTCCACTTTCGAACGGAATTAAACTCTGTGACATGGCTGATTAACTGATTTTTCTCTGGCTAACAAAATTATCTTTACGGCAATAAGTTACTATGTATAACAATTCATATTTTTTGTAAAATAGGCGGTATACAAAAAGACGAATAAATACTAATATTAATTCCTAATATCGTAATATTTTTAGTGAATAGAAAGCAAGATTGTTTCGCAAAATATTGCCGAAGTGGTTGCTTTTTGAGCATACTTAGTACATCCAATTGTGGAATTTCAAAACAAAAACTATTTTCTGAAGAACTTTACCATTTCAATACAAATACAAAGAAAATACAAATTGATCTTATGAAAATCAAATCAGTATTGGTAGTATACAAATTAAAATAAAATTGACAAATAAATAATTGATTCAGAAAAAAAACTAAGTACGTATTCATCACAAGTTAAGGTAATAAATTCAGAATGAATACTATAGGCTTAAAACTAATTTCTGTCGATTTTTTTTTACCGATATTTATATGCCTTAATCCGGTGATAAACATCGTATGTATCTTGACAGTCATAAAATACATATTGCCTAAACATTTCATAATTATTGTGGTTGAATTTAATTTAATTTAATTTGAATTTCAGAATTTTGTTTATATTGCATGAAAATTATACAAAAATTTATTGTATTGGCAAGAGTACGGTTTGACAATTATAAATGAAAGGGGATATGTCTACCATGATCATGCATGCAAATCCAACTTGTATGCTAATAAAGAAACCTATATTCAACATTATATTAAAGAATATCCCGATTAATGTATCTGCTGTAAGGCTACCCTTAACAAAAATATGAGCTACATCATTACTAGACCAATTTGTTCCCAGCACATGAATTTGTCTCGCATGAACAATATGCGTTAGCGCAATGATGCCAGCCATCAATTGTTATTATCAAAACATCGCATTTAAAAAAAAGTATACATTGTAAATATTTAATAATAATTTGTTTAATGATTTCATTTACCGATTGATAGCACTCCTGCATCATACGGACGTAATACATGAGTGAAATGAATTTTTAATCCCGAGTTGTCCGCCATTTGTCGCGCTGGTAATTGTTTTATATCGGGTTGCAAGTTAATGTAATGCGTTTCCATTAGATAATATTTCGCCTGTCGAGATTCCATTGGATAGCCAGATTCGTCTGGGAATGTAAAACTCTAAACAAAGACAAATAACAAAATAAACAGAAATATTTTTTTTTTGTGAAAAATCAGTTTTTTGGTTTAAAAAAAGTGCTTTTTAACCAAAGCAGAACAATAAATTAAGATGTATACAAATGGTGGTTTATTTCCTTTAAATAAACCAGATTCATTTTAATTGCAAAATAAAAGCAATAAGTAGTTTAAAGAAAATATAACGAGTCTTCATTTATTAAAATGTACAAGACAATTTTAATAATCATTGTGTCTTTCAACACTCTTTTATAATTTACACACTTAAATTATATTTTGAGAACACTTTGATGTTCACAATAATCACAATGATGAATCACAATAAACTCAACTTTGAGTGGCGCTGTTTGTTCTATTTATACACTTGTGCAATCTACTAGTAATTTCCAGCAGCATCTAGAGAACACAATCTAAAATTCCTTTCTATGACCGTTATCAACAATGACTGTATGTATGTATATAGAAACTTCTACTAATGAAAATGATGTGTGTTGATAAACATTTAAATTGACATATAATTTCGTAACAATGGGTCGAATTATTCATTCCGTTCTGCTATTGCGGAAAGAATTGGAAATTATTAATTTTATTGCTGCGGTCTACACAGACAGTATTACGGCATGCCGCAGGAATGAATAATTACATTTTACATATCGATCGATAATTCTTTCCGCTTAGTTTTCCTTTTCTGTGTGGAAGCAATAATACCACCTAATATGTTTAAAAGTGTTGAAATAAAACAACAATGTTATATAATGAAAACTTGCTTGTGAAACTCTTCTGACTATTTTTAGTTTTTTTTAATTTTAATATTTCTATCTAAAAGCCCTTCTACTACCCCTGACAAAATTGCAAATAATTCTTCTGTGCAGCTTCTTGTGGGTTTAGTTTTTATAGACGTACAGGTGGTAGACTGGAACTACGCCAGTACCAAGTATTTAAAGTAAATGCCCGTTTATTTTTCATATTTTTTTAAACAAAACAACAAATTTTAATAACTCGCTTAAATACCCAATTCGGGTAATTACCTCAGAAGAATTTTCACATCACTGACATTTTCTCTAGTTTAACTTCGTTTATTTACCGAAAGTAGCTTTTTATACAATTTGGTAAAACATTCATTCAGGCACCTGTTAACTTCGTGCTTGTTAATTGTTTTCATTTATTGTTAGTGGTAAAATTATAGAAATATAAATTTTCAAAAAAGTGGTGAATTTAATAAAATTTAAATAAAATTTTTATTGCAATGGCTCCAAAGAAAATATCTTTATTACTAAAACAAAAACTTTTATTGATCTGTATTGGAAAAAAGGAGGAAACAAAACACCTAATAGCTGCAGAATTTAATTGTTTCATGGCCCCTAAAATAGGTATTCTGATAATTACCTACCTAAATGCATTTAAGTAAATTCGTTTAAATACCTTTATAAGGTAAATACCGTGAACGCTTCGGACATGTATCCAAAAATGTTGGATTTTTGAGTGAGGTATTTAACCGTGGTATACTGTACTGGTATTTTTCCACTAAAGCTTTAACTCAATTTTCAATAGTACCAAATGTATGTAGTAGTAAACTACTAGTACCTTTTAGACAATTATAAATGATATTATGAAAAACAGGGCACAGGCATAATGAAATTTTGTAATTAGAATTTTAATATGCGTTTAACTTAATAACTATAAGCGATAAAAGCACACGTATTTATATGACTTTAATAATATATTAAAATCTATGATTTCAGACAAGCACAAAAAATTCGTTACCTTTTCGAATCTAAAGCAAAGCTTGGTTTCATTATTTATAATTTAATTTATAATTAAGTGTATGAATTTTATATTTTGCATTGCGTGCAGGATAATTCATAGTTATTTAGAATGAGATGAGAATAAAAGTGGAATACTTCGTTTATAAAAGCGTTTTATCATGATGATTTCACAAAATCCACTTTAAAGAAATAAACCATAAATTTACAAGCTAGATACTTTATGAATGAGCACGTTCACTAGGGTCATCCTTATATAGGAATTGGTATACAAACTTTGATCCAAATACTTTAATTAAATTCACCTATAAACGTTGATTAACTTTTATATTTAGCAATCTTTAGACATTACCAATAGAGAATTCCTAAAAAGTTTAATTCAAGGACCACTCTAATATGCCTACATACATACATACATACATGTATAAGCACAAGGGTGGTTTTTCAAAATAGATTTTCGATTTTTAAAGGTGCTCACATCTAGAATTATGTAATTTAGTGTTAAAATACAATTGCGAAAATTTTAGCTCAATGGGACTATGCCTTCCCGAGCCGAAAGTGCAACAAAGTTTTCGAAAATGCCTGTTTTTCACGTAATAGCGCCATGTTTCTTCTTTAGCTGACAAATGCCATAAGTTATTACAATAAATTTACTATCAAATGAAAGGTACTTCTAGTGACTTTAAAAGTTAATTTCTTATTCATATTTACCACAAAATATTCAAGCAGATATTAAAAATCGGGAATTCCTCAGTTTGATTTTGTCGTTGCGCATGTAATGTTAGTTTAAGAGAAATATTCATTTAAAGGTTTTTGTGTTAAGTGAACAGTTCGTACAAGAAAGATATTTAAGCCAAAATGGCTCGTACTTCGTTCAATGTTCGTATCGGTGCTAAAACTCAGATTTATTTAATTGAACATTCATCTCAACAAATAACTGGCAGCAAGCAACCATCAAGTACTAAAGGCATTGTTTTATAACATGCGTAACGTTGGATTACCTTTCTGTGAAGTCGCAAAACTCACTCTGAAAGAAGTTTTTGTGTTCTGGGAGAAAGCTTGTCAGTTACAGAAAAATGCTGTTCATAAAGTTCAAAAATTGTATAACGAATGGAGAACACTTCAGAAAAATTCATAATTGAAGACAAAAGGTCAAGAGGAAAAAAATAGTGCATTCACAATTAAATTGCCTGATTTATTTGATGTAGCAGTAGAATATGCTATTTCCAAAATGACTCACCAGGAAGACATTAAGAATTAAAGGGCGTCCGGGCTATATGGAAGGTGTCGATCTGAAGACAGCTCTAGCTGAAGAAAGAAAATCGAAAGAAGAAGAGCGGCGACTCTTAAACTTAACCTTGTGTACGAGATTTTAACTTTTACTAAGTTAAAATTACTTTTATATCTTTTTAAACGGAATGAAACACCTTCTTTTCATATTCAGGGTATTTATCAACCGTTATTTTAATTATTAAAAATGAAATTTAATTATTACAATACAATTTGTTCTTAAATTGTTCTGTTAACAGCGAGGCAGTAAAAGCAAGTGAAGTTCAATAATTATTTAATAAAAAAAACCAAAAGAAGTGCGGAATAATATTTAAGTATAGCTTACTTATATTACATATTAACATACATACGTAGATACATAATATAAAGGTGCTTGAGCAAAAAAACCAGTATTTTCTTATTTCTTTTAATGCATTTACTTTGATGAGCGCAAATAAAATCTTATGTAAGTAGATTTAAATAGAACTACCAAAGTTAAAAAAAATAACTGTGTATGCTTTAATGTGCATTGTTCACACTAGGCATGAAATTAAAAATAAGAAAATTAACTTAGTTATTTAAAAAAGATAAATAGTAAATGTGTGAAATAAATATAAAGATTATAATTAAAGTTGTTCGCCAACATTCTCCCCCACTAAGGACGACAGTGCTTAAATCGAGGAAGAATCATTATCAGCAATATTGTTAGGATTGTAACCGTTCTCTAAGGCATCAAAACAATCATTTGAGGGGAAAAGGGCAATTTTTGAAATTGGACGTTTAAAAAATTTTCCGTTTGAAAATAGAGTCACCACCCTTACACAACCATCTTTGCCGGGATGAATGTCTTTGATACGAGCAATCGGCCATTCTCCAGGAGCACTTCTTTCATCAAATACGACCACTAAATCACCAATTTTAGGGTTTTGTGTTATTTTGAGCCACTTGGGTCTAGCTTGAAGTCGACATAACCATTCATTAGCCCAACGTCGCCAAAAATGTTGCTTCAGCTTTTCAATGGTTTTCCATCTGTTTAATCGGCCAATGTTGACTTCCAGAAGATCTTCTTCAGGTACGCAAAGAGTAGGTTCTCCAATCAGGAAATGCGCTGGAGTGAGCGCATTACAATCAGATGGTTCTGAGTTTAGAGGGCACAAGGGTCTGGAATTTAAACAGCTCTCAATCTGAGCTAAAAGCGTGGTAAGCTCCTCAAATGTTAAAATACGATTTTGCATCACTCTCTTTAGATGGTGTTTCGTAGACTTCACGCCGGCCTCCCAAAGACCACCAAAGTTAGGAGAGGCTGGAGGTATAAAATGCCATTTGGTACCATTTTTGGCAAGACGGTCGCTTATTTCATCTGGGATCGATGATTTACTGCGATTGTAAAGAATTTGCAGCTCCTTATTAGCTCCAACAAAGTTTGTGCCACAGTCTGAATATAAGTCCGTACAAGGACCACGACGGGACACGAAACGCCTAAAAGCTGCCAAAAATGCATCGGTTGACAAGTTAGTTACTGCTTCCAAATGTAGTGCTTTTGTAACCATGCATATGAACAAACAAATGTAGCCCTTTGTAGTTACTGAGTTTCTTGCAGTAGATTGTTTTATAACTATCGGACCCGCATAATCGACACCACTGTGCTTAAACGGGCGCGCAGGCTTAAGACGAACACTAGGGAGGTTTCCCATCATCTGCTGGGCTGCCTTTGAGTTATATTTGAAACATGTTATACATTTTCTCAAGATGCGTTTAGCTACACTTCTACTTGATATTATCCAATATTCTCGTACGATATAAGCTTGCATTTGGATCAAACCGCCATGCAACGTTTTGATATGGGCATCTAGAAATAAGAGATTAGTCAAAGGATTTTGCTTCTTAAGTAAAATTGGGTGTTTGGAACAATAATCAAGGTCAGAGTTTTGAATTCTACCACCAACCCTAAGTATTTGAGAAGAGTCAAAAAATGGGCACAGTTGTGCTAAAGCGCTGTTTTTTATAATTTGACCTTTCTTTTGAAGTTCAGAAATTTCTTGGGTAAAATCCACCTCTTGCGAAAGTTTAACAAGTCTTAAACGAGCCAGTTTTAGCTCTTCGGTTGTTAGAAACCCTGTCATCTTACCGTTACCTTTAATATGTGATTTTTGATTGTATTGAGTATTGTTTTTAAAACGAAAAATGTATGCAGTAACGCGTATTAATTTGCAAAGGGAAGAAAATCTTGTTAATAATTCTGGATATTGTTTTACGTCTGTTACAATCGAATGCATATTTAAAGTTGGATCGGTAGAAATATCATCGATTTCATTTAGTTTTAGCTTAGGTTGTTTTGGCCAATTTTCTGAAGGTTCAGTTAGCCATTTAGGGCCATGCCACCATAGTTCATGATCAACTAATTCATTCGACGATATGCCACGGGAAGCGCAGTCAGCTGGATTTTCCCGTGTAGATATGTATCGCCATTGAGAAGTATGAGATCTGCGTTGAATTTCTGCAACTCTGTTTCCAACATATACGGGCCACCTAGACGATTGACCACGTATCCACGAAAGCACTGTAGTGCTATCAGTCCAATAAAAGACATTTGAAATTTCTTGATCCAGCGAAGAGGTTATTCGATCTACTAATTTAGCCAATAAAGTTGCACCACATAATTCCATTCGAGGTATAGTTAATCGCTTTATAGGACCCACTTTAGTTTTCGCTTGGATTAAATATACTTTTGTACCAAAATCTGAAATAGTCTTGGCATAGACTGCAGCCGCGTATGCTAACTTAGAGGAATCGGAAAAGCCGTGAATTTCAATTGTAGCACCTTTATACGTTCCGATCCAACGAGGAATTTTAATTTGTTCAAGAAATTTTAAATTGTTTCGATATATTAGCCATTTTTTCTCTAACGCGTCAGGCAAGCGATCATTCCATTCAATGCCAAGCAACCACAAATTTTGAAATTCAATTTTTGCAAGAATTGTAGTAGGGGCAAGCCAGCCTAGAGGATCATAAAGTTTTGCTGCATCTGAGAGCAAACTTCTCTTTGTTACTATCGATGTATTTTCGAAATTAATCTTAAATGAAAAGCAGTCGTCTACGGTGTTCCACTCGAGCCCAAGAGCTTTCACCGTATTAGGTTGATTTAGTTCAAATATATCAGAATTTTCTCTGTAGTCTACAGGAATCAAATCTAGCAATTCTTTTGAGTTTGTTGTCCATTTGCGCAAATTAAACTTGCCTTCATTAAGCAGACAGCATAATTGAGTATGCAAATGGTAAGCTTCTGATAAACTATCAGCTCCAGAAATTACGTCATCGACATAAGTATCTGAATTGAGCACGCTACAGGCCAATGGATATTTTTCCTTTTCATCCAACGCTAATTGTTGTAAAACCCTTATCGACAGAAATGGCGCGGATGTTGTACCATAAGTAACCGTCGAGAGCTTGTAAATTGATATCTCTTCAGAGCCACTATTTCTCCACAAAATTTGTTGAAACCTTTGTTGTTCCGGTACTACAAGTATTTGTCTAAACATTTTTTCCAAATCAGCTCGAAACCCAATTTTAAAACGTCTCCACCGATTTATAATTGTTGGTAAATCATTTTGTAATGCAGGACCAGCAGCTAGTTCCTCATTCAACGAAGATTGAGCAGACCTCTTACAGCTACCATCGAAAACAACCCTCAATTTAGTAGTAGAACTACTTTCTCTTAACACACCATGATGAGGCAAAAAGAACCCATTTCTATTTAAATCACGTGGATAAATTCCGACTCTTTCCATATGTCCAAGACGTTCATACTCTTCCATAAATTCTGTATAAAGTTTTCCAAAGTTCTTATTTAATTTACATTTCGTTTCAACATTCTTTAAACGAGAAAGTGCTGCATAATCTGTATGTGTAAAGACTGGAAGTGGAAGGCCCTTAAGCAGTGATTTAAATGGTAGTGAAACGGTATAACGTCCAGATGAATTACGAGAAGTAGTATTTTTGAAATGTTGTTCGCAGAGGATTTCTTCTTCCGTTAAAACCTTTTTTTCCAGCAATTCTTCCTGCTCCCAAAAGGTCTGCAATTGTTTATCTAATGAACAAACATTTACTGTGATAGTGTGTTGATATGAGTTATCAGGAGAGGGGCCAGAAACTATCCACCCGAAATGTGTATGTTGCAAAAATAAACCATCGTTAAATTTATGTTGCTGAGGTAATACGATATCTCCGTATACATCACCTCCTAGTAAAAGGTCAATCTCACCAGGTTTCGAAAAAGAAGGATCAGCTAAAGAAAATTTCTTCAAATCGGGTAATAATTTTTCGTTTATAGCCATAGGTTGATATGCCGTTATTTTCGATAAAACCAAAGCCTCACAATCGATTTTAAAATTGGTTTTGATTCTTGAGAAAATAGAAAAATTAACATAATTCTTTGAAATCGTAGGTTGACTTCCACCTACACCGCAGATTTCGACAAAGTTTCTTTTGTATGATAAATTTAAGGCATCAGCAGCCCTTTTAGTGATAAAAGTAGCCTGAGCACATTGATCAAGAAGAGCACGCAAAACAAAATCACCTTGAGCGGTTTTGAGTACTACACGCATCGTAGCTAGAAGAACTTGGGGCCTTTTTCTCCTACTAAATGTTTCACTATTGTCAACGACATGAGCGGTAACGTTTTCAATCGCTTGAGAAGACGAGGGTGTATGAGAAGGTATAACAGCTTCAGAAGGTTGAGTTTCAGAAGCGCGGTTTGTGAAATACTCATTATGAACAGTGGTATGGTGGTTTTGTTTACAGACTTGACAACGAGAGTCTACGTGGCATTTGTTACTAAAGTGGCCAGGGATTAAGCAATTCCGGCATATTCGCTTTGCATTCAAAAAATCTCTTTTTTCATCCGAAGCTAAAGCAGCAAACTTAAAACATTTGAACAAAAGGTGACGCTTATTGCAGCAGGGGCAGTTGGAGTCGGTGTTTGTAGAAGTAGCGTTTACATAACGTCGAAAATTGTTTTTACCTTTATTGTGTTGTTGTGGATTTTTGGGTTTCGAAAAAGATACCTTGGAATTTGAATCAGTCTGATCAGAAATAGTTTCTAGTGTTCGAAAGGTTGCTTCCAAAAATTTAAATAAATCTTCAATTGGAGGGATCTGAGTTGAGTCATTAAGCGATTGCTCCCATTCCTTACGTGTCTGTATATCTAGCTTGTTAATAGTCATATAAATAAGCATAGCATGTTCACCTTCGGTGTTTACTTCTAAAGCACGCAGTAGGGCAACACTAGTTCGGGTTGTATCTAAAATCGTCTGAATTCCTTTTGAAGAGCCATCAGAAGCAGGTATTGAAAATAATTTTTTAAAAATAGTATCAACAATTTTTCTTTTATTATGGTATCTATTTTGTAGAGCAGTCCATGCTAAAGTGTAGCTTGAATCCGTTGCTGGATATTCGTTTACGATATCCAAAGGAGTTTCTTTACAAGAATTTTTCAAAAAACAAAATTTTTGAACATCAGTTAGGCCAGAATTATTATGCACTAGCGAAACGAACATATCCTGATAAGACATCCAAGTTAAATAATCACCACTAAAAACTGGTAAATCAATTTTCGGTAAACGAGCCTGAAGCGCAAATGTTTCATTTCTAAAATGAGAGGGACCAGCAAACGTACTGGACTGAATTCCAGGAGAATGAGAACCAGAAGATTCCATGAAATCAAGTAATTGGCTTTTAAGGGTAAAAAATTCGTCTTGAAATTGATAATAAACATCCTCTGTGAAGTACGGAATATTTTCTGTATTAATAGTATTATCACGGACTACGGCGCATAATTGTGTATTCCCTTCTTTAAATTGCAAAAAGTTCGATTCTATTTCTTCTAAAACAGATTGTGCTAAACCATGAGTTTTATGCTGTCTCGAATTATATAACCTAGCAGTACGCTTTAAGTTCAAAAATAAATCCTTTTGATCCTCAACAAGATGATGCATATCCGCCATTTTGTTCAAATTGCAATTCTATACTTTGATTATATAATACAAAATTTCATGAATACATACAGTTTTCCAGGGAGCCACAAATAACCACAGATCTCGGTAACAGTAACGCAGAGTTCCAAACCTTATTAAATTACTTTGTTGTAGCAAGTTCCACTTTTAAAAGAGCACAAGCAACAAAGAACACAGTTCTAGATCCAAGTTCAATTTTCAAGCAAACAGTTCCAAGGGCAATGAGATTCCGAGTCGTTACTCCAATTTATAATCAATTATTCACCAGTCCCGGGTTTCGGCACCATTTAATGTACGAGATTTTAACTTTTACTAAGTTAAAATTACTTTTATATCTTTTTAAACGGAATGAAACACCTTCTTTTCATATTCAGGGTATTTATCAACCGTTATTTTAATTATTAAAAATGAAATTTAATTATTACAATACAATTTGTTCTTAAATTGTTCTGTTAACAGCGAGGCAGTAAAAGCAAGTGAAGTTCAATAATTATTTAATAAAAAAAACCAAAAGAAGTGCGGAATAATATTTAAGTATAGCTTACTTATATTACATATTAACATACATACGTAGATACATAATATAAAGGTGCTTGAGCAAAAAAACCAGTATTTTCTTATTTCTTTTAATGCATTTACTTTGATGAGCGCAAATAAAATCTTATGTAAGTAGATTTAAATAGAACTACCAAAGTTAAAAAAAAATAACTGTGTATGCTTTAATGTGCATTGTTCACACTAGGCATGAAATTAAAAATAAGAAAATTAACTTAGTTATTTAAAAAAGATAAATAGTAAATGTGTGAAATAAATATAAAGATTATAATTAAAGTTGTTCGCCAACACCTTGAGTATGTAATTAAATATTTACTATTGGAATTTATAAAATGTGTCCTTTTTCTTACTGCAACAGAAGATTTACAAAATATTGAGTGTAAAAAGAGGAAATACACTTGCGGATATAAAAAAAGTTATAACCGTACAGCTATCAATTTTATTAGATAGGTGAATTTTCGAAAACTTTGGGGCTTTTTCAGCACGGGAAGGCATAGTCCGATTGAGCTAAAACTTTTACAATTTTATTTTAACACTAAATAGAACTTTTGTAGGCGTGAGCACTTACAAATTTCGAAAAAAAAATTTTCAATTGTGGCACGAGCTGTGTGACATGTTGCGCCGACTTGCTGAAACCACAACTCCTGCACAGCATGATTGTTCAATTGATGAACGATAAAGTCAGTAATCATGGCTCTATAGCGTTTTTAAAGAAGTACAGACCAATTATTCCACCAACACATAAAGCACACCAAACAGCCAGTTTTTCTGGATGTAACGTAGTCTCAACATACACTTGATGATTATCATCACTCCAAATAAGGCAGTTTTTATACCCTACACCACCATAGTGAGGAGGGTATATTGGATTTGTGCATATGATTGTAACGCCTAGAAATATTGGTCCAACACCCAACTTAAAGTATACCGATCGACTCAGAATCACTTTCCGTCCGTCCGTCCGTCTGGCTGGCTGGCTGTCCATGTAAAGCTTGTGCGCAGAGTTCAGGTCGCAATTTTGAAGATATTTCGATACAATTTGGTAAGTGATATTTTTTCGGCCAAGGACGGATGGGATTGAAACTGGTGGAAATCGGTCCATTATTTCAGTCCTCCCGATCATAAATGTGTGAATTATGCAACGAACCAAACAAATTTCATCACAAATGAGTGGTAAATGAAGTCAAATCACATCTACAAATTTTGGGCAGATCGCTTCATAATTAGTTGTAGCTCCAATATAAGGCCCACTTCCGAAAATCACTTTAACGATCATAAATTTCTTAAGAATGTTGCTAATCAAATAAAATTCGATACAAAAATTATACAGAAATGATGACACCTAATTGTATAATGGTCGGTCCGTAATTAGTCGAAACTCCCATATAAGACACTACCCGTACTCAACTTTAACGTTCATAAATCTTTTAAAAGTATTTATATCGAGATAAAGTTTAACATACACAATATTTATATTCACAGAAATGATGACACTAAATTTTAGGATGATCGGTCCATAATAGGTCGTATCTCCCATATAGCGCACATTTCTAAAAAACTGTTTTATACATATACTGGGTGTAAGGTATTATATGGTCGGGCTTGACCGACTATACTTTCTTACTTGTTTTTATTGTACATGCATATGTACATTCAACCAAAAGTGAGCTTCATCGCAATGACGATATGTACTTCGAACAGAATTTAGTATTTAACACGCCAGGTTACAGAAATATTTAAGTTTTTATTTTAATTGATTTAGGACGAGCTTTTTGTACTCTCAACTAAAATTAAAATAGAAATAGATTCTTGAGTTCTTCATTATATTTCTCGAATACTAGGTTCTTATTTGATAACTATGATAATACATTTTTTGCATTGAGTAATTATCATTATTAAAATGTACACGAATGTATACGAGTACATATTTAACTCTGCATACCTACATACATACATATCTAAAGACTTTGTAAATTTAAATCCACGTTTCAAAAACATCATATATGTATACAGAATTAATAAGAAAATTTAAACTAACAATTTCAAATAATTAAATATTTAAATTTTTAGTTGAAACATCAGGTATTATCGGCTCCATACAATGACGCCACCCTAATGTACACACATATTTTCCTCGTCTGTACGAGAACATTGAATAATTTAATTTTTTTTTCGCTTTGTTGAATTTGATAATAGAAGAAGAATATACTTACATTAGAGCCCCGTGACCACGAGGCAACTATAGCATTACATGCTAATGGAATATCACGAGCACCCATACACTGTCTTCCTTGTTCGCGTGCCATTTCCTCCAGTTCCTGATGCATACCATGGCATTCTCTTAGAGTTATGCGTTGTAAGTAATGGACACTGGATGGAGAATCATATATGGGTTCATACTAATATCAGAAAGAAACAAAAAATAGAAATTAATTAACAAACACACAAAATAAAACAGCACATAAAATGGAGATAAAAAAGAAGCATTGAAACGATTTTGAAACCAGCAAAGTGTGTACATAAAGAAGAAAAAAAAAAGATATGAACAAAAAAAATAAATATGTGCATACATATAAAAAATTATGTTGTGCATTTATCGTTTTGATGTATGTATGTGGATGGACAGACAGATGGATATTTATTTACTCATCTTCATTTATTATGATTTAGCATGATTTGTAAGTTGGAATTGAAATGCAATTAATGACTTAATGGAACATTTGAAACGCTTTCATTTTTGTATGTACATGTCATGTACTCGTAGGCTGTTTTTCAACATATTATATTTGAATCAGATAATTTTTATCCGCGTCACAATGACTCTGATATTTAACAATGTGCTGAATTAACTTTCTAAATATGTAGATATAAATCGCAAAAAAAATTTAAGTTTCCTAAGTGATATAATAAATATGTAATTGGAGAAAATATGAATTTTTTCAGTTTTTGCAAAAATTTTGCAATCAAATAATTATTTTTGCATTTTAATGTAAAGTAAACGAAATGAGTACGAAATTAGCGTTCTAATCCGTATACATGTTTGTTTGTTCCGCAATCACGCCTTAACGGCTGAACCGATTTTAACGAAACTTGGAACGTAGAGTGTGCTGTAGCTTAATTGGTTAGCGCATTTGATCATTAAGCATGAGTTGGTATATGTAGCCCGGGTTCGATTCCCAGCCGCTGCCACTCAAACAACATCAGTTTCTGATAATTATTAGTTTTCTTCTATCCATCATAACTAATATTTATCACAGCACCCTCCTCCTTAAATAAAGGCTATAAAATCAAGCTTTAACTTTAATGCGCCTACTCACCACCAGAGGCGCTGCAATTCTGCACTAAAAACAAACATAATGCGCAATTTGTAGAGTTGTGATATAAAAAGCTTTCTTCTTTCACCACCTTTACTTCTTCAATCTATTTATCCCATTTTCAAAGAAACTAACGCAAGTATATATCGTCATATTAATTGCCTAAGTGTTACTTCTCTTTAAAAAAAAGATAGATCTATGCTTGGAAGCGTCAATAGGCTATATATTTTGTGAACCTTGTACAGGTCGTCAACAGACTATATATTTTTTCAAAACTTTGACCAGGTCGGGAAAAAATAGGTTAGAGCAAACAGCTGTACCGATTTAATTGTAATTTAAAACGTTGAGAGATACATTCTTAAAAATGTGAACAGGCTATATATTTTTTCAAAACTTAGACCCGGGAAACCCGGTAAAGAAAAACGGCTAAACTTATTTTATTGAAACGTGGAACGCATCTTTTGGCACGACTTGGATCAGGAAGTAATAAATTGGGTAAAAACCGGTAAAATTTAATATAACGTTGACTCCGGGAAGGGACAAAGAGAGGAAAACTTTTAAAATTTGTCTCTGAAATAATGATTGTCTTTATTATGAAGCAACAGCAGAGTAGAAGAGTAATTCTTTGTAAATTAAAATTTTAAATGTAAGTTTATTCAGTTGTTGTGCTTGATACATCGAACTGTTCGGACGTGTTACTTTTACTGCGGCTGAATTTTCGGTGAAAAAATCGTAATAGGTGAAAAAGTATAAAAAGTTAAATTAAATAAAAAAGTGAAAAAAAACTCGTAATAGGTGAAAAACTTTACAAAGTCAAATAATTGCACTAGGTGCAATAAAAAATTAATAAATTGTAATAATTTATTTTTAATTATTTGAAAACTAGAAAATTAAATACAGTGAGACAGTGAATGAGTAACAATTATGACAGTGCGAGTGGGCCTCAGAGCCGAAATGCTTATTTCGTGTTGAGCTCGGCAAGTGTTAGTAATGAGAACATTAAAGATCCCGAATTTAATAAAAACTACTTAACTGTGAAACCAAAAATAAGCACAAATCTGAATTTAAGTGCAAGTGCACCAAACTTGAATAAATGTGTTGAACAGGGCACAAACTTAGCCCAAAGCATATTTAATTTAAATAGAAAAATCACTGAAGGACCGTCTTCTTCACGGTCCTCGTTATCAAATATTGGAGAGACGTCAACAGCTGCAAAAGGCACATTAAGTCCTACAAATAAGGCCGCTCCTATAGTTGCTGCTGAAGAAAAACAAAAAACACAGGTAGGAATGGACCGTTATATAACAGTATCGAAGAGAGGCAGAAGCCCAAAATCTGCCGAAATTACACCAGCCGCAAAATTATCAAAGAATGCTGTAGAGCCACGCTCGCAAAATCGTTTTGCCATCCTCCAAGAGAAAAATGATGTCCCTAACGCTGTGATTAAGCCAGTAAAACCACCTCCAATATATTTAAGAGAAAAAAATTCAAACGAACTTATAAAAATATTACTCTCATTAATTGGTGAAAATTCTTTTTATGTGACTCCAATTAAGCGTGGCAATATTAATGAAACAAAGATTCAGGTTAATAATGAAAACGACTATCGGAGAATAGTTTCGGAATTTGAAAAACGCAAAAAGAATTTTTACACGTATCAACTTAAAAGCGCAAAAGGTCTACAAGTCGTAATTAAGGGAATTGATTCTTTTGTTGATCCTGAGGAGATCAAGAGCAGTTTGGCCGACAAAGGCTTTAAAATCAAGGCCGTATCAAATATAAAAAACAGAGATAGGATCCCTCAACCATTATTTAGAGTGGAGTTAGAACATGGTGATGTTAAGCTGAAGAAAAATGAAACACATCCTTTATATGACTTGAAATTCATAATGCACCGAAGAGTTACAGTGGAAGAACCTCATAAGCGATCTGGCCCAGTACAGTGTTCGAACTGCCAAGAATATAGTCACACTAAATCTTATTGTAAGTTGCCTACTGTTTGTGTTGTTTGTGGGGATCTTCATGACACCTCAAAGTGCGATAAACCTAAGGATGATTCCAGGGTAAAAAGATGAAGCAATTGCGGTGGAAACCACACTGCCAACTACAGGGGTTGCCCTGTTTTCGAGGTCGTTAAACGCTCCTTGATCAACAAACCCGCTTCTACCCCTACCCAGACGACAAAAGCACCTATTACAATTATTCCCCCCGTAGCACAAGCATCCACTAGCCAATTTTCATATGCCAACGTGCTAAGATCTAACCAACCAACAGTGCAAAATGAATCACCAATAAATGATACAAACAGCCACAATTTTAGCCGTCTTGAAGGTATAATGGAGAATCTGGTGCAATCCATGAACCATTTCATGACAAGCATGACAAGTATGATGCAGGAGATGCAAAAAATGCAGTCCACGCTACTGCAGGCCATACTTAATAGACCATGAACTGTCTCAAAATATGTTTCTGGAACGCAAACGGCATACGCCAACACAAAAATGAACTTGAATATTTTCTTTTTAATAAGAAAATTGATGTAATGCTGATTTCCGAGACTCATATGAAGTCGAGAAGCATTTTTAAAATAAGTGGTTATACATTCTACGACACCAAGGACCCCAGAGATAGATCATGTGGTGGCTCGGCAATATTGGTCAAATCGCGAATCAAACACCATTCAGTGGGTGGTCTTTCTGAGTGTTATCTTCAAGCAACAAACATCTGTATTGAGAACTTTTGTCAAAACCTCGTGATTTCGCCCAGATTTTCAATAACAAAAGATCAGTATAGAGATTTTTACAAATCACTAGGTAGCCGTTTCATAGAGTGGCAACAACACAGATCGCCCCAACTTAAAACTAGGTTGAGAGAATGTACCAAAAATCTTAGGATTGCTAGAAGCGCAAAAAGCAGAGTCTCTCAAACAACATCTGGAAGGTATAGACGCAACTTCCCAGTCAAATTATTCATTATGGCGTGCAGTCCGAAATCTGAGAAAAGCCGTAATCGCAAAACCTCCACTGCGTACTTTGAACGGATCTTGGGCACGAAATAACGAAGAAAAAGGCAACCTTTTCGTAAGTCATTTAAAAAATGTATTCACTCCCAATACGGATACTGACATTAGCGAACTACCGCCTGTTGTTGCCAGACCACCTGTACAAATAAGATTTCAATATCTGGAGGTTGTTGAGGCTATTGATAATTTAAATGTTCAAAAAGCACCTGGGTTTGATAAAATCAGCAATAAAATGATTTTTGAGCTGCCTCGCATTGCAAAAAGATTAATCCTCTTTATTTTTAATGCCATCTTACGGCTTGAGTACTACCCTCCGGTTTGGAAAATCGCTTTAGTAAAGATGATTCCTAAACCGGGAAAAGATCCTTGCAAAGTTGAGTCGTATAGGCCAATAAGTCTATTACCAACTATGTCCAAATTATTCGAGAAATTGCTTATAACCAAGCTGACTCCGACTTTGAATGAAAACAACTGCATTCCCAATCACCAGTTTGGCTTCAGACGTCAACACAGTACAATAGAACCAACACATAGATTGGTACAAGTCATAAGAAAAACCTTTGAGGAAAAGAGATACTGTTCGGCACTCTTTATTGACGTCTCTCAAGCTTTCGACAAAGTATGGCATGAAGGCCTGATATCTAAATTAAAGCAGAACTTGCCGGTGAATCTTCAACACCTACTATGGAAATACTTAATCGACCGTCAGTTTATGATTAAAGAAGGTGATTATTTAAGCCGTCCTCAACCTATAGGTGCTGGCGTCCCTCAAGGTAGTATCTTAGGACCAATTCTATACTTGCTGTACACAGCAGACATGCCAACAAACAATGAAATTCACACGTCAACATTTGCTGATGATACGGCATTTTTCAGTACTCACAAAGATCCAAAAGATGCCTCGATTCAATTACAGCACCACGTAACGCAAGTGGAGAAATGGGCAAGACAATGGGGAATAAAAATAAATGAACAGAAATGCACCCACGTAACATTTACTCTACGTAGGGAATCATGTCCCCCTATTCGTATTAATGACCATATAGTGCCTCAAAACTCACACGTGAAATATCTTGGTATTCATCTGGACCGTCGCCTCACATGGAAACCACATATAGATGCTAAGCTGACTCAAATGAAACTGAAAGCAGCCCAAATTCATTGGCTAATCGGCAGAAACTTCGTCCTTCGGCTCGATTGTAAGCTTCTACTCTACAACTCAATCTTAAAGCCAATTTGGTGCTATGGTATCCAGTTATGGGGCACTGCCTCCAACTCCAATATTGAGAAAATTCAACGCCGTCAAAACAAAATTCTACGAATGATAACTACCGCTCCTTGGTATATTAAAAACAACAACATACACAACGATCTTGATGTTCCACTTGTCAAATGGGAAATAACTAAACACGTGGCCCTTTATTTGGGTAAGCTGGAAACTCATCCAAATCCCCTCGCTCGAGACATCTTACAACATCCCGGTCATAGCGGTTTGAGGACACCACCGCTCTCAGATGAATAAATACAAGTTGCTCATTATATCCTATCGAATTTGAAAACTAGATTTTGTCTAGCATTGGCTGGACTTATCTTAATTAACTTTAGTTTTAGGATTTGAATACCTATTGTTAGTTCATTTAAAATGAAGATACAATAAAAAAGAATATGCAAAAAAAAAAAAAAAAAAAAGTTTATTCATGTTAAAAAATGTACGATTAACAAGCTCAAATATACGTTTAAAAGGGGAAATTAAGAAAACAAATTTAACAGTTATCATAAACCAGAGAGAAACCTGAGTGTCAACATTGCGTTGTTCAAAAATTTATTTTTCGAAATAGTAAAAAGAAAAGAAAGAATGGAATAAAATATCAATAATATAAAGATAAAAATCGGCTTACAAATATTAAAGTGATTAAGTTTTCCCCAGTTCCTTAACGTGTTATAGACCACTTAAATAAGAAATTTAAGAAGCATATTAACAAATTTTGAGAAATATTCGAATAAAATCATACGAGTGTTTTTACTTTAAATATACAACGAGTACTACATACATATTTACTTGTATATGAGTTTTTATCTTCATAGCATAACGTTAACCTATTATAATTAGTAGTATTTTTGTTGAACTGTTAATAATTCAATTTTGATATTTTCTATTAGTTAGGCTTAAGTTCATTGAATTTAATTTTCATTAAATTATTTTTACTGAAGAAGGAATTGTTTAACAACTTGAAAAAATTTTTTTTTATTTTTGATAATTTTTGACTAGGATTCGAACCTGGGTTGTTGGTTGAATTTACAATATCAAAATTGAATTATTAACAGTTCAACAAAAATACTACTAATTATCCTATAGCTAAGGCACAAGCCGTAATGTTTACATGTGTACGAAAGTGCACAACAAACATAACAAAAAAAAAACAAATGTATTCAGGTTTTCGAGACGAAGTCTCGACATGAATACGAAAGACAAAACTGAAGAAAAGGAAAAAACAACAACTTAAATAGAAATTAATAAAAAAAATGATAATTACAGAAAACTTCGAACCACCAGTCACTGGTTAAAGGATTGATGTTGTCTGTTGACTAGCAGGCACCGTAGTGGTGCAGGGGTCAGAACGTAAAGAATTCTGATGAGAGAAAGTGGTGTTTCTCGAAACATATGTAAATTCAACCAACAACCCAGGTTCGAATCCTAGTCAAAAATTAACCTATTATCCAGTATGGTCATAATGTGGTTAGATTTTCTAGAACATCACTTTGGGATTTATTAAAGATATATGAGGGAACAAAAATATAAAAAAAATTATGTCAATACCTCCCATAGTTTTCCTCTCTCTACCCGTGATTTTAATTTGGCGGATTTTGGGAAAAACATTTTTTTTGCCATACTTACTTAAAACGGACAACATTAACCGTTAAATTGTGAAGGTCAAGAATCAAATTTAGCTATCTTTGGGATTTCTATTGAAAAGATAAATTTTTAAGTCGAATTTTATGACACTTGAACAAAATATATCCTAAAGTCAAAAATTTAAATTAACCCTTAAACGCACTTGGGGTCAAAATCTTTCCAAACTTTAAAAACCATGAAAAACAGTGAGAACTAAGGATTAATTTAGAGTTTTGCGCTGTTATTTTAAATTTTGAACTTTAGGATATTTTTATATAACTTTAAATGTTTTTAATTGATTCTTCTCTTTAATATTTATACTAGCTAAAACCCGGTGTGGTTCGCTACCCGTATCGTAATAAAATAAAAAGTTTAAAGTTAAACAAATATACCGTATTCCCCGGACGATAAGACGCACCCTGATTTTAGGTAAAATTTTCAGAGTAAAAAGGTGCGCCTTATCGTCCGGCAAATACGGTGTTTATTAAGTTATTAAAACCTACAGTTTTCCTTTTAAATTAAATCTTATTACATTATCTTGTTATGATTTACAATATACAAACAAACACACATTCACTTTTATATATAGATATGGGTTTTAACTGTATAAAAATTTTAAGATTTATTTAATATTGTTGCTAGTCAGCGCATTGGTGTCCTGAATATTAATATTGATAGCTGATATAGCTTTCCCTATATATAATTTGTCATCATATCTATGGGAGGTGCTACGCCCACTATTGATAGTCCGCCCTTTCTTGTCCTAAATATTAATATTGATGGTAGAATAACCGTACCATATATCTTATTGTATACCATATATTTGATATTTTTTAATTATCATTATATGGGAGGTGCCACGCCCCCTGTCGATACTACTCCCATTTTTTCCGCAAATATTTAAACAAACAATGGAATTGCTCATGCAAAATTTGAGTAATATAGCTATTAGAGTTTTCTAAGTAATTGATTTTTAAAATTAACTAGCTTATAGCTCCTTCCAGACCTACAAAAATATACTGTGAAAATTTCAAGCAAATCGGTTCAGCCGTTTAGCCGTCTATAGATCCCAAACTAATGATAATAAACTTACATACAGACATACAATCACTTTTATATATATAGATAACTATTATATATTATTTAATGTCAGCATTTTTGCAAAAACTGAAAAAATTCATATTTCCCCTTGTAAATACGCCACCAACTTTTGAGCGATGAGCAGCAGGGGATAACGTCATTTATTCGGCTATCTCAATATCTGGAAAAAGTTTTTTTGGGGTCCAGACGAACTAAATTCCGACATCGATTTTTGCGGTCACCCTAGTATGAATAGTGTGTTACATATTTTGTAATTACGAGTACATACCCTTATTAGATGATGCTTATGCTTCATATCGTCCAATTTAAACATTTTACACCAAATTAACGAGTCATCAAATCTTGGCAGTTCAACATCTTCATTTCGTAGTTCTAGTATGCGCACATGTTCTAAATGCCGGTAGTGTATATGTGAACGTTGTGTCAACACCATTGGTCGATATGGATGAAATGATTCTGCTGCATTTGGGAGTGGACTAGACCCCACTGAACCATGTGGTGGATCTTTCTCATTATACATGTATAGCACTCGCATTGTATCATTCTGTGGAAGTGTTGAATAAATAATTTAAGAATATATTAGTTTAAATATAAATAAAATACTAAATCATTTAAGAACTAAAAATTCCTGCATATGTAAATATTTTATACATTGTTTGATAGACAAGTTTATAGATGGCATAGTAGAAGTGGCCTAATAATGGACTGAAAGCTTCACAATCTTGTATCAAGTAACCTAATTTCTGTGTAGTAGAAATTTATTTTGACGGAATTTCATCACAATAACGTTATTTACAAGAATTTTATGATTGTAGACTAATACTTGAAAATGTACTTTATTCGGCAGCTATTGCCAATCATGGACTGACTGCTACAAAATCCAGTAGCTTAATTACCGTATTACCGATATTATCTTGATCTGTGTAAGAGTTGGTTCGATATCGGTATTTTAGTGGATTAAATTGTTTTTCAGAAATGGTCCATTTATGATAGCTATGACCAATTATGGTCCCTTCTTCTTAAAATTCGGAACAGAGAATTTTATACATGTATATTTAAATTGTATATGTATGAGTATTTAAGTGATTTTTCGAAAGTGGACCTTATATGGGGGATACGGTCAAATATGGACAGATATTCAGAAAATCCAACAGTTTAATTTTGCCATACATATACATTAGTGTGGCCCATATTTTCAAGTAAAAATTTCAAAATTACCTTGGACATCTGGGCATCCCTTAATTTTTGTACTAGTACTAAAACTAGTATTTGTGCAAAGTTTGAAGATAAAATTTCAATAGGAAGACTGTGTTCAAACCAATATAACATTAATAACGAAATTAAAGAAAATTAGGTACCACATACATATGAGATTTTATTGTATTTTTGACCACTTCACTAACTTGACGATCATTCACTTCATAATTTGTCATATTTTTCCACAGAGATTAGTCTGACCAAGCCGCATTTGGTGCCATAGGAGCTTCAAACCAATATTTAACACACACTAGGACTCCAAAGTTTACAAAGCGTTCTACCTGAGACTTTTCTTTTTGTGTAGTTTTGAAACCGCCTTCGTCACGATATAAGTGAATTTTTATGGTATATATCAGCTTTGACATCCAACGAGCATGATGTACTGCACCAGGAGCTCTTCAGTGAATTTTATCAGGAGTATGAGCCAAAGCAAGTAGTGACAATTCTATTAGCTCCATATAATCGTCCCTGGGCTGTTTTTTGGCAACTAATAAAACTTTTACCGCATCAAGTTTTAAAAATTCTCTACCTGCAGCTTCTTCTAATGGTTTATAGTTTTCTTTACGTATAGATGCCCATGATGCTTTGAATCTCTTGAATAAGAAAATATCAGGAGAACTGGATGGTCCGAAGCAAAGAACAAAAACTTTACTCAGAACAATTTTTAAAATGTGCTGCAATAGGGACTATTATTCTTAGGGCTTTCCTATCAGAAAACTTATTGCGATCTAATGTGTTTGGAGAATAATAATTTATTTGTAGTTGTTTCAGTTTAAATGTCTGTGTGGAATTTCCTTTTTTTTAGGGATGTTGATGGCTTATACAGCTCCTTTGATTTAATTTCAAGAGAATCAGAACACTCAAGTGGTTCATCTTCTGCGTCTGAGCTTGAAGAAGTCACATCATGGATGCTGAGTCTAGTTTTTTCCCTTTTTCAAGTCCCTCCTGTTCTTTGTTCTTTCTTTGAGCAATTCTTTCTTGATTTTTGTTGTACTCTTGTCTGCTAATGAAATAATCATTTTACGTTCCGTCCTCTGATCAATAAAAACTCTATGTCTTTGTCTACTTCGGACATGGTAAGTGCATCATTATTAGCGATGTCAAAAACCATTTCCAACTGATCTTGAAATTTTGAGTTACGATTTTTTGAACATCAGATATTCTTCCTTTATTTTTCTTTAAGAGCAGCTATTCAGAATGTTGATTTTCGAGCTTAGCAATACAATGATTCGCAAGTGTAATCGGATTAGTGGCTTTTTGGTACACTAAAATTCATTCCTCTGATTTTTTTTCTTGTTGGAAAATCTAAAAAGAACTTGCCTTAGAGTTTGTAGTTGATTACACCTAGATATTGGCTCCAAATCGTGTACACCTATCAAAAATACAGTGCCTGCTTGACGTGTTACACTTGATGACAAAGACAGATTTGCAATTTTTATATTTTGAGTGTTTTTACTTTTTATTTTCTTGATAAAAACAGTTTCTAAACAAAATATTCACACTTTCAAATTAGAACCTTTTTCTATTACTATTATGATACTAATGAAATATTACAAACTCTTTTAAAGTTAGTTTTCATAGAGATAAACTCACAGAAATATTTCGGGGAATAACCCAAAAAACGAAGTTTTGAAATGACTGCTCAGCGTATACATAACACGCAGTACACAATGTGTATGTGACGCTGAAGAGCAAAAAATTAAAAACAAAGAAGGTATCAGAATTTTAAACAGTTTATAAGCGTTGAGCACTGCCTTCTATCCCACGTAGGGCATTGCAATTTTTACACTACACTACTATCAACTAAAGTAAAAAAAACTAGTGGGTGCCCAGGTGTATAAAGTGAATTTGAAAATTTTGGGCCACCCTAATATACATGTATAGGGACAATAAAATAGGGTCACTTATAGTACACATACAATTTTTAAAATTTCAAAAAAATGTCGATTTTCTGAAAAATATTTTTTTAAACAAATGATTTTTGAAAAATTAGGATTAAATAAAGTCGATAACTATGATAAATTAGTAACCGATCATAAATAGAACGACAATGACGCTAACAACTATATTAAACTCCAACATGATAAAAAATACAAAATGTACTTTTCGCTTTATTTTGACTTTTAATTTTGAATTAATTTAAAATGTGTTTAAACGTTAAGCCTATATATGATTACTTTAACAGAAATTCATTTTACCCGCTATTGTATTTACTTTAATGGTCATGTTAGGAAGAAACAACTCTGAAATACATATTTTTGTGACTTTTACCTTTTAACACATCGATATTTACAATTTTAAGACACCACAAGTGGTGAGTGAGGGCATATATGTATAAATTTGTCATTCCGTGTGTAACACTGAGAAATATTTATTGGGACCCATCTTTATGGAATTCTAAGTCGATTAAGCTATGTCCGTCTGTCCGTCTGTTTGTGTACAACAGTCTCATGTCCCAGATATTTAACCAAAGTTTACAAAAAACCGTTTATATTTCTCCTAAACAGCTTGGTACTGAAAATCATTAAAATGTGTTCAGGATAACCAGAGTTATGGACCAAAATGTGTAACAACCTCCATCAAAAAATTTATTAAACTATTAAATAAATTTTTTAATCAAACTGTTGGATTTTGTGAATTTATCTGCCACATTATGTTGACGTACGAAAAGTACATTAATACTCATATATCTCTCGACTGAATTTTATAAAGATCAGAGCATAATTGGTCATAGTTCCCAAAAAGGAACCTATTTCCAAAACAGGTTAACCCACAAAAATGTCGAATAAGTATCGATACTCAACCAACAATTTATACCGATCAGTAATTTTAATTCAGATATCATACTGATATCGGTCGTATGCCAATTATACTACTGAATTTTGTCATTGTCAGTCCATAATTGGCAATAGCTCCCAAATAAAGTAAGCTCCCGAGTAATATTATAACAACTATTACACTTTTGTAAACTACGTTATTGAGATGAAATTCTATTTAAATACATAGAAATCACGTTACTGGATCTTAGATTTTGAAGCTATATAAATTTGGTACACTTTCACTACAACATCTTCATATGAACTCTAGTAAATAACATTATTGAGACTATTTTCCTTAACCTGGTGAATATTTTTCAAATTACATTACATTCGAGTACATACATACATATCGATGGTCTCATGTAGAAAGGCCCTAACTCGCATATTTGAAACTTTACAGGAGAAGGTAAAAACATAATAGAAACTGTAATATTCAACATGTAACTTTTTTTGTACAACTGCTTATAAAAGCGTTATTTTTTACACTATTGCAATAAATTTTTGTGAGGAGGTGTATTTGCGTTAATTGCATTGGAATCGCAAAAAAAAACAAATTTTCGAAAAAATAGCGAGTTAGGGCCTTTCTACATGAGACCAACGATATGTAGTATGTATAAGATTATTATGATAAATATACAAACTCTGAAAATAATGGTAAGAATTGGCAATTATTTCAATTATATATTTAGGTAAATGGTTAAAATTAGATAAAATTTAAAAACTTTTGAAACAATTTATATTGTGCGTTTACATATATTTAATATTATATTTACACATCTATAAGTGAGTTCTGGTTAGGGTTTCCAGTCAGTTAAGCGTTATACGGTTGTCCGAATAATTTAATGAACCAAGTTTTAGTTCAAAACCAAAGACTACTAAAAATTTTAGTTTATTTGACGACAAGAAACTGTCTAAATATTAGTTTATAATTTTTCTTCAGGTTTATTAAAACATTTAAAATATTTGATGAAATATGAAAATATCTAATATTTAGAGACATGTACATAAAAGTATTTTATAAATATATTGTAGAAAATATTGAAATTCAAATCACATTCACACTGGATTTTAGTTGCTAGTCTGTAATGATTATATTGTATCATAGACTGAAATAAATAAATAAATTTTGCAAATTGTAGAGTAGGATTTGTCATCAAGATTTGAAAAAAGTATATGAATATATTCAATAATTATATTACTCCTGTTGTAGCCTCGTACAATTACTTGTCGCATTAACTGATTAAAACAAAGTTCCTATTAACTGAATACCCTAGTACTTAAACAATGATAAGTACTTGTATGTATGCGCGTGTAATATATTAAAAGTAAAAATAAACTTTCATTTCATTACTTTGAAAGCATGAAAAGTTTGAAACCCCATTAATTCAGTAGCGCAATTCACAATCTTGTGCAAATGGTATTGTATCATTGCACTTGTAAAATGGTTTAGTATATTTTTGCTCTACATTAATAAAATACACAGCAAAAGCAAAAACATGCTTAACCTTTTTGCAAATGCAATGATACAATACCATTTGCACAAGATTGTGAATTGCAATAATGTTTTAACGAAATTATACTTTTGCAACAAAGTCAAAAGCAATAAAAATGTAGCATTAATCAAGGTTTTCCTATGAGCATCTTTTTGAAATTGTTGATTTAATTTTTACATTTGTAATTCATTTGTCAAATTATTCATTTCTTTAAATACTTACGGTTATTGCTATGTCATGTACATTATCACAAGTATCAAGTTTTCTACGGAATCTCAGCACTGTGTGTGTTCTATTTTCATAACCAAGCATAAGCATGTAGTCCTGTGAGGGGTCGACGATTGGTTCAGGATCTCCATTACGTTTTAAATGTCGGTCCTAAAAGGAAATTAGAAATTCTTTTAAAAAAATATTTTATGCGATTTTGCATGTAAAAATCGTATAGGCAGGCATAATTAGTGTCGATGACAAGACACTTTTTGGAAATAAATCTCGCATTTCTAAATGGCTAGTACGCTCGAGATGTAATTTTACATGAGCTTATCCAAGATGTATTCAAGTTTAAATTTTTAAGATGGACTCCACAACTTGCTTTTCTAGGACTAACCACTAATATAAGCTATATCACTCGTGTACAAGGTGACGCAAAAGTAATCCTCTTATCAGAAAATGCTATAAATTTTGCGATGCCCCTAATGTCGGTTCTGTTTTGACATTTGTGTAGTAAACACATGCGAAATACACGTTAATAAACAATGTTACGCTACACTGCTCCAGAACGCGGAATATTGCTGACTATTTATTTGACCAATAATCGGTCGGTGACAGCCAAAATACATCGGAAGTTTACTTTTGCGCCACCTTGTATAATAAGGTACTGATTGCTATTATAATGTTCAATTTATCATTTGCATTTATCATAATGCACCTGCACTGTAGGCTAATTGGCCAAACAATTGTCAATTCAAATATAATAATCTTGTTTTAAAAACATTGTAGACTTTGTTGAATTTTTACTTTTAACAAGTAAGAAAGTATACCGAGTACAAACAAAGTTTTTCAGTGGCAGATTATGCCGATTATGAACCGATCATCATACAATCTAATAGACGACGTCGTAAAAGATTTATGCACGTTAAAGTGTTTATCAGAAGTGTGTCTTTTATGGGAGCTATAACCAATTATGAACAGATCATTTTATTGTTCGATCTGCACAAAACTTTGCTGTGATTTGCTGTAGTATACTATTTCAGGAAGACATTTGTATGAAGTCTAGTTGAAATAAAAAACCGATTTCAACCAATTTTAATACCACCATCGTTAAATCGACTCAAAAATTGATTCTGGCTAATAATTATGCATGATCGGCACAAATACTCTAAAGCCTCTTCAATATTGTGGTGTAAAGTATAGAAAGTGTTGTAAAAATCCACAAATACATTTTTACTCAAAATTTTATAAGGTCCCAGAATAAATGTACTTAATTATAAAAAGTTCAAATTAAATACTTACTGCGTTATGCATAATAAAAAGTTAGTAACTGTTTATAAACTGCAGTCAACTAGCTGCTAACTAGAATACAGATTTGACTTTGGCAAAATGTTTATTCATAAACAATTTGTAAACGTCTGCTAACTTTAAAGAAATCAACTCTGAAAATGAATGATGCCACTACTAAAATTACTATTTTTGTTTATGTCATCCCTGAATTTGACATTTAAAGTTTGTTTTCCCTCCATAACAAAATAAAAATTTGCAAAGCGTTAAAAATATTTTATAGTTTAAAATAGAAGTGCCGGTATTAAATATAACAAAAATAGAAAAAAACGAAAATATCGGCAAATTGGCAACAGGATGAAAACAGCTAAACAGCTGTTTATGAAAAAATGGTCAGTATTTGCTAACACGCTAACAAGTGTTTAGCAGTTTGTTAAACGTAGTTTGTTTGCACATTATAGTTAGTTAAACTATATGCTAACTTGATGCCAATTTTTTATTATAGATAACGCTGTTAGTATTTTACAAGTAGCCATAATATATAGGAAGGCTGGTGTGAGTCACCTCACACCCTTACCCAGAGACCAATATGATCCATTGCGATGCCTTAGATTCTCTACCAAATGTCTGATTAGTTTGCATCTGTCTTACTCGTCTACCCAGAGTCTTTGGCGGGAATCGATCCCGCAACCCTTTGACTGATAGCCCGGCACTCTATCACCTAGTCTATCGGGGCACATCAATGTACACACATAAGTATGAATAAAACAAATAAACACCATGATTTAACATTTCATCACATTTTAGTATTTAGTTAAAGTGAGCATGAAGCACAAAATATACATATGTATATGTAATAACTATACTCGTATAAGTAATAAATAAAATGAGCAAATAACGTTATTTGCTTCATTTTAATTAATGTTAAGACAAACGGCCAGCCAATGTCAGGTGATGGATGGTAAGAATGAGCCAGTGAGTGACTTAATATGTGAACATTAAACGAAAATACATACAAAAACTTACCTGAAAGTATGTTTGGCCTCTGTCAAACCAGCCAATGGCCATATCGGAACCAGCAATATTGCCATCGGGTGAAAATCCGAATCCCACATAGCCTAATGTACGTGCTTGTATTTCAAATGTTATATCTTGATTAATGATTTTCCATAATATTCGAAAATCCTCATTCAAATCGACGGCATGGTCCCAACTTAAAGTATCCTCGGCCACTTGCAATGGCGTAGCAGTAGCTGACGTTGAGACAAAGTTCTCCAGCAGGCAGCTAACAAGTACAAAGCAGGATATAAAACATGTGATTAACGATGACAGCGATAAACTCGTACATTTCACTTCCATCGGTGTGGTCATTGTGTGATACAAACTGGCAAACGGACTGAATCGCCCGTCTGTCCAACTGACCAACTTGATTCTCAATAGGTATGTAAGTATGATGGTTTGGTTGTGTTTTGTTTTATTATTTTTTTGGGGGGTTGCTTAGACGGCAGTTGGTAGGGTCTCACATATATTTTCTTGATCTCCTGCTATTTCTGTTGTAGTTGTCGCTGTCGTTTTTCACAAAATATTTTTATTTTTTTGGGTGCGTACAATTTAAATGGTGTGTGAAAATTGCTTGTGTGTGCTCGTTTTTCGTCAGATTTAGTTGCCTTTAATTAATAGTTTAGGTTGACCAGCCTCTTTAGGCAGACGACGTAAAGGACTTAACTCGACATTTATTGCTCGTAAAGCCTCTTTAGCAAGCACAAAATAGGAAAATTACACATACAATGAACGATTGTTTGTTAGTATTGCTATTATTTCACATACATACATACATATGACTACAAATGAATGGATGAATGTAGTTTTGCACACAAGTGGGTTAGTAATTTCACTCCTTGTATTTATGTTTATACGTGTGTTTGAATGTTGGAGATTTTAAATGTTTCAATGAATAACATTCATGTACGATATGGAACGGTACGGTTGGGTATTCTATAAAGCAGTTAGCCGAAACATACGTAAAATTTACACACAATCAAACAAACGGCTATTTGTCTGTCCGCACAACCATTCAATTATTCACACACATACATATAAAGACATACATACAAGCAACAACAAAATACATATTTCTATAACATTCAATGATTTACTTTAGTGTATGTCTCTTTATGTGCTAGTGTGCGTGTGTGTAGGAAAAATGTGCGTATAAATCACACAATTGTTTCTTTTTTTTTTTTTTGGTTTCCAAGGCAATTGGGAACGTGTAGCTGCTGTATAGCTTGCTGCCTGACAGACAGACAACTGGCTTAACGTCGTTTTTCAGTAGTACGAGTGTTAAAAACAATTTTCCTTCTCGTTGGCATTGTACTTATTGTTCTGCCCTGTATTATTTCTTAACTACCGCAGCACTATGTTGTTTGTATATGCGAGTTTGTATAGGTATCTGCCAGATATTTGTATGAAGGAGCAAAATTTACAACAACACAATATTAAGTGTCTGTTGTTTTTGGGGGCACATCACACTTGTATAGACAAACAAATACATTTACTATAAAGTTAAACACACTCTTTTACAGCAGAAATATGAATTTTCATATGAGTGTAGAAAGTTTTTCTATTTGTTGTTTCAATTGGCATTGGTTTATTATTTTATTGTTGTTGTTGGCGTTGGTGTTTTATAAAATTCAGTGATATCACAGCATTCAGCTCACAGCTCTTAAATATGCAGAGTAGTTTTTCATAAAAATACAGAAACAAAAAGTTATATTTCTGTTTTCGTAACCTTTTCCCACCGAATGGCACTTTGAATACATTTATGGTTTTATGATCCTTTATCCAGTAGTGTACAGTACCGAATCGAAGGTTTGGTGTTCGATTGCTTTTTGTTTATTTTTCGGGTTATTTGGTATGGTATTTTATTTATTTGGCGTTTGTATTTTACGGTTTACAAATACAAATACTTTATTATTCGAAAATATACAAATAAGGGAATAAAAATCGAAAACAAGTACAATAAAACAAGAAGAACACAAACGGAAGAAATACTCGTTGATCGTTTTTATTTATGGATTTTGTTAGGCATAACTGTTGTATTTACATACATACATATATGTATCTGTATACAGTTCATAAATATGAATGTATGTATGTAAGCTTGTGTTCATGAGTTCATGTGCTCGTGTGGCAAGAATCGTTTGTAGCTTTAGTTGTAGTTGATGATGTTTTTGGCTGGTACTGTTTCTGTTCGGTGGCCGTCGTCATCCTCACATATTTCCTTTGTTTGTTTATGCTGCGCGTTGTTGTCCTTTTTCGTTTCTATAAATCATATTGCATGTTCATTTTTGGTTATTTTAATTATCAGACAATATTCATAGATTGCATTTCTTTGTGGTCGTTATTAATATTTTCCTTTTTTTTTACTGTTGGTTTATTTGAACTCCTGTATTGATTGCTCCTTTATGGCTGCAAAAAATAATAACAAATACATACAGACATATATAAATGAAAATATAGTGTGTCGATAGCTGTGTATACCCTGCAGGAAATGTCAATAGTGAACCTGTACTGATTTACTATTGACACAGTCACCAGTACTAGTGACTTAGTATACCCGAGACAAAGATAATTACTATAGACATTTAACATGTGCGTGTCATTGAAAATCCACTACTGACATAGTTACTATTGACAAGGTAGTTCTTTTGGGACCACATTGTCTACGCTTTTGGTACTTTTCTGAAATAGAAAATAAAAATGCATTTTTTGCTAATTTTTGGAGTTTTATTAAAAACAAATAAAATACTAAAAATATTTAATAAAAAATAAATTTGAAAAACACACAGAATCTTCTTTGGCGGGAATCGAACCCTCTGAATGATAGTCCAGCACACTATCGCCTAGTCTATCGGGGCTCACAATTGAAAAAAATAATTGTATAATAATAACCCTTGTGACAATGCTGTTGACAATGTCGCCAAGCCATTACCGAAATAGTAGACAAAAGTGGTGACTTGGAAACACTTGTCCCCAGGTTTCCTTCAGGGTAGGTATATAAATACATACATACATATATTTAATTTAATAAAACTTGAATTACAAATATTTATATTTGTATATGAAATAAAATTGTTAAATTTTTTTCGAATCTGTAAATTGGTAGAGATTCGTAAACGCTTAATAACATTCCATGCGATTAAGGAAAACGAATTATAAATATTGCTGGATATTTTCTCCACATAATAATTTTACATTTTTTACAAACATTTCTTTATACAATTTAAATTATTTGCTTATGGTCATGTATTTTAAAACTATAATTTGTTAATGTACAATTTCTATCTAATAAAATAAAAGATAGAAAACAATCTACATTCCTGGCATTTGGTATTTTCAAAATTAAAATTTCTGGTATAGCTGGATTCATATCATGTAATCCCAATATTTTTATATTTTCTTATACATATAAAAGAACTAACAACATATTTTTTTAAATACTATTTCGCTTTTTTTAAACGAAGATCAATATAAGATTCGAATAAATATTTTTGACTTTCAAGTTCCTATTTTACAAGTAAAAAAAAAAAAGAATTAAATAGCTATTAATTGTTTTCTTTTTTTCTGTGGAAGATTATTTTCTGAGTAAATAATTATATTTATACTTTACTTTTTAAGATAATTACTAAAAAGTATATACAATGTTGAATAATAAGATCGGATTCTTCACAGTTAAAGATATGCACAAAAAATAGAGTGTTTTAATTTAAAATTTAAAACTTAATTAACATATATAAAATAAAATAGAATAAAAAATTTATGAATTTAATTTAGTTATATTTTCCTTTGAATTTCTTTATTTTGTCCATATACTTCAATAATTCCTGTAATTGTTTGTAAATTTTGTTCGGCATAAGATCATAAGGTAACAAATTTTTAAATGAAATATATAAAAATATTTTGTTTTAAAATTTTTTTTCTATTTTATTTTATTCCCAATATTTCGGTCAACTTTGTTTACCATCTTCAGGGTGTAATTTTATTTAGAAATAAATCCAAGGTTTGTTCCCATAAAAACTATTTATGCCCTACAGCACCATATTAGATGTGATTTGGCTTTATTTACCACTCATTTGTCAAAAATTTGGTTGGATACTTGCATAATTGAAATATTTATGATCGGTAAATCCCAATTTCGGGAGGACATTTGTATGGAGCCAGGTGAAATAATGGACAGATTTCCAACAGTTTCAATGCCATCCGTCCTTGGGCAGAAAAAATATCACGTACCAAATTTTAACGAAAAAAATGACATTTTCTATTTTGCATTTAACAAATAATTGAACTTTATTTCAACAGGAAAATAATATAATCAATAAGTTTAAACCATTTCCTATATTCGCTTATGCTTGAAATCACATATAGTCTGGAAAAGTGTTAATACTGAGTCTTGCAAAGCACTTGCAAGATTTTGCAAGGAAATAACCAAAAATAAACATGATTGCCATAAAGATATAAATTGTTACTGCAATGGTATATATGATGATTTTTATCATGGTAATATTAACTTTAATAAAATCGGATTAAAAATGGATTGTGGTTCATCTTAACATTAACATAAAGACAGATTGGTAAAAGTAGAGTTATGAAAAAATAAAATTAGGAATAAGTTAGCATACCTGAACATGTACTACCTACAAATAATTATATAGAAATAACATTAACTATGTTATTAAGTTAAAATTAATATATATAAAAGATTATAGAGCAGTGGAGAGACAAATGTCTATATGTTTGTACGTTGTGCACTTGTTATTGCGCAAAAATTAAAATCAGAAAAATTCAAACATATTTCATGCTATGTTTAGTATTTAACAAAATAATTTATAAATCAAAATTAAAAGTAATAACAATAAAATATCTACGAAAAAATACAAACAAAATGAAAACAATCCGTATGCACTTAATTTTGCACGATACAAAAACTTTAGGGAATGATAGTATTTTTAATATTTAACCCAAAGCCCGTTATTTCGTAAAACATTTCACGATTTTGTAAGTCTGCTTTGGGTCACCATCCAGCTTCATCCACATGATAGACACTCTTATCTTGAAAATCGGGAATTGTGCTATCATGAGACATGCGGCCGCGTTCGTTAATAGCTTTTTGCGATCTCGGATTTGCGGTTTGGGAACGCCTTTTTTGTACTCTCCACTTATTGGCTTACTTTAAGCCGTTTTGCTATTACTCGCGTAGAATAGCTACTTTTGCCATTTGCCATTGCTAGAACAATATTCTAGTTTATTCATTATTTATGATAATTTGATTTGTGTTGGATAATTTGCAAAAAGTGTTTTCCACATACAATTAAATAAATATCATACTAATGTTTTTTTTAAGTCATAAACTAATTTTTATGCAAATATATATGTGTAAAATTGAGTACAAGTATATGCAAATTGTCTTTTCTACTAATTGTTTATTTGCCTAAAATTATTACTTTTAATTTTAAATTGTAAATTCTTTTGCTAAAATAAATAACAAACAATATTTTTCAATTTTCTTTATTAGTTTTATTTTTATGCAATAAAAAGTGCAAGGTACAAACATGTAGTCATTTGTGTCTAAGGGCATATTATCGAAACCGAATAATAGAATAATAATATAACGTCTTAATTGTTATCTGTGTGAATTCAAATTAAACGAGAACAGGAATGGCCAAAATAAAATGAGATTTTTAAGCAGCTTTGTTTAACTTAACTGGCTTTATCTCATTAAAGATTTCATGTAGTGGCTTAAGGTAGAATTAGCCGAACGTCTACGTCCCGTACTGTACTGTAACGAAACAGCTGATCCCGTTTTGTTATTTGAAATCAATGCAAATGCTTACCGAATATTAATATCACGTTGACGGAACGTCTCAACCTGTATAAAATAGAATTTCCTAACGTTCTTACGTGACATTTGTACAGCAGTGATGGACTGTTTGCATGCTAAATTGTATTGGAGTAAATTCGCCCTATTTTTTGGTACTTTTTTTTAATAAGGTTTGTTGAAATTGAACAACACGATTAATTATAATACATATCTACATACATATATGAATATGTTTATACATATGTATACAATTTAAAAAATCACATACAATATAAATATAACAAAATAAATGCATACGAGTACATACGCATAACTATGTATTATAAATATTGAAAATTTAATTAATATTGAAATAAATTATAGTAAAATATATTACATTGATAATATACATAACTATCAAAGTGCTAGATTATGTATGTAAATGCACACACACACACAAAATATTGCTACTAATAAAATAACTTTAAAATGACTTTTGGTACTTTTTCAAGCATGTATGTACGAAAAGAAACTTTTCAATGTCCGTCCCTGTTTCGAACAGCTGATTGTTTATTTATTGTGTTTTGTTTTTTTTTTTTTTCTTGAAAATATTTAATAATTTTAAAAATATTAAATAAGTAAATAAATCCTCCGAATCCATTATAATTGAGAATAGTTGAGTTTTAAAATACATATGTATATAATTTCAACTGAAGTGGAAAACAAACAATTAAACACAAACACAATATCGTTGTACTATGTGTTTTTTACTATTTTGTTTAACGTATGGCACGTTTTTAAATTTTCTATAAGTACACAAACGTGCTTACAGTACGGTACGTTACAGTACGGATACGTGGACGTTCGGCTAATTCTACCTTTAGTTGTGTAGAAATATTTGTATACATTAAAGTAATTTACAAACCTAGCGCTTCCACAACACTGATGCATTGATTGTTGCAGATCAAAAAATAAAAAAAAAATCGACTAAAACATATTTTATTTTTTAATGCAAAACTGTAAATTATTGACAAGGACGCTCATGGCTTTCTTCCAAAAAATGTTGCGTTAACTATTTTACACTTTCTTTTTTAAACCTAAATAATTTAAAATAGTCTGCTGGATGAGAATGTGACCGCACACGATATTGTTTTCTTTCGCGAATATAAATGCAGCCATATTTAAATAAAAACAAACAAGAATTCACTTTTCGACTAATTAACCAACAATTAACTTATTTTCAGCACCGCAATGACATGCTTACAAAAATCTAAGTTAAAACTAATTACTTTAAGTATTGACTAGTTTTTAATCACACATTTTTTCAGTAAATGCTGGAAAAACTAGCTTGTGCTGGACTGAAAAAAGTACTAGTTTTATCTGAAAATTTTATTCACCTCAAAACTAGTTTAAACTTGAAATTTGCTAGTTTTAGCTAGAACTACATTTTTATTTACACAGCCCAATGTTTACATACTTAAATAGATTTATTACATGAACACAAGTAGTTACACATGTAGTATGATAAATTTGGGTTTATTAACCGGAATAATAATAAGTATACGCAGTAGTAAACTAATATAGTCAAACAAAAGACGAGAAAACTTATATGGGCGCATAAAATAAATAAAAGTTTAAAAAAAAAAAAAAAGTTAAAAAACTGTGTGTTTATATGGTTTGCCAATAAATTCTGTCAAATGCATATAATCGAAAAACACAAAATCATAATTAATTCAAGTGTTAATTTTGAATTATGATGGGATTCATATTGTTCTTCGACTTCTTTTAAGACACTAATTTGTGTTTATTTACAATGTTAAGCATTGTACATGATACAAACAAAATGTTTACAAGAGACTGAGTTCAAATGTACCAAATTTCCTATACGGTTGGATTTTTAATAACAAGTTGTAGATTATTCAACTAATTTGTTATACCCTCCACCACCATAAGTAGTGAATAAATCCCTTGTAAATAATATAATTGAGATCAAAATCAAACACAAAAGCCTCACCTTATATATTATCCTTTTTTATACGCTGTTTTTTGCAGTAAGAATCGGTGATTACAATAATTATAAAGGATCGAAATTAGATAAAATTTCAAAATATTTAACATAAATTATATTGGTCGTAAAATTGTCTTTCAAACAATATATAAAATAATAATAAAATTTGCATTTAGTCTGAATAGAAAACACAGAATAAGAATATTCTAGTAACCAGTGTAGTTTTTGTATTTCTTATTACGTTTAGGTGGAGGGTATTTAAGATTCGACACTGCCGAATATTGCACTCTAATTTTCCGACCATATAAAGTCTATACATTCTAGATCCTTATAGACAGCGGAGTCGATTAAGCCATGTCCGTCTGTCTGTCTGTCTCTTGAAATCAATTTTTTGAAGTCCCCAGATATCTTTGGGATCCAAATCTTCAATAATTCTATCAGACATGCTTTGGAGAAGTTTACTGTTTAAAATCAGCAAAATCGGTTTAGGTCAACCAGAGTTATGGACCAATATGTCCATTTTATTGCAATATTTTGAAATATATTGCAGATAATACGATGAAATTTTGTATTCGTTATTTGTATGATAAAAGAAGAAAGTCCATCAATCGGTCCATGATTTCTCATAGCCCCCATACAAAAATCTTCCCGAAATATTGCTCAATTATACATAAATGCCTATAAAATTGGAATATCAAGACAGAATTCAGCAAAAATAAGTTTTATGCAAAAAGAAATTGCAAAACGAATTTTTTTAGTTTTCTTTAGAAGTTGCTTGGCCTTATTTTTGTCTAGCGGCTTTAGTTCTTTACACAACTTTTTCGAAGCTGGAAAGGTTAAACACTCTTACAGGAACTATTTTGTCATTGCATGGTTGAACGAGGGCATGGTTGTTATAAGATCTCTTTTCATTCCTGATGGTTTTACAAACCACAAATGTTTGTCCTCACAACGTCCCTCCCACCATGCGGGCCCATACTAAAGTCTCAGACTGTGGTGGTAATTTATGCTGCTCGATGGTAACTAGCTTTTTTATTTTCATACCCGACGACAAGGGTTATTTCAACATTTTGCCAAATTATTATTTTTAGCCCTATATGAAGACCAATATTCATAATGTTGGCAACAATAATTACATGCTGTCTGTAGACTTACCCTGCACAATGGTGATTTTGTTCTTTCATAAATCAGGTCTGCTGATAGATTGCGATGCTTCTGTGCTTTCTGCCGTTAATGTACCCATAAGCAATACGATTTTTTCTGCTGTATTACTGATATAGAAATTGTGGGGCCCTCAGATGTGGGAGCAAGCTCTTGCCCCGTAGTGCTAGCTTGTTTTAGTTTAAAGGTGACTCTTGCGATAATTAATTATTTGCCTTTCTTTTATTTCTTGGTGGTGAAATAAATCTGTAGCTCGTTTCTGTATTTCTCGCATTGTAAAATATTTCTCATGGAATTGGTGAATTGCAACAAAAACAGTGTAAAATGAAACAAAAAATGGTTTTTGTCACACAAGTGCTTCTGTAACTTTATTTTGCAAGAAATATCTGTCATTTAAATAGTTTTCCAATAGTAATTGGAAGAATGTGAGAAAAAGTGTTTCTATAACAATATTTTGCGAAAAGATTCTCACAAGAACTGTCATAAAAATTCACATTTTAAATTGGTGTGAGAAACACACAATTCAAAATATATACATAGATATTTTTAAATACGTATACATACATAAATATATGCAATTTTTTACATTACTATATACAGCAGTGCAGTTCAGTTATTTTGAGAAAAAACAAAAATAAGCAGTTTTTTATTTTCGTGTCCAACTGCAATTGAATCGCGTGTGTTTGCTATACTTCATTCAACAAGAAGCAACAAAATTCTTAATAAGTTTCTGAAAAAAATGACAATAACCATCCGCATGTGTTCTTATCGCTTGCTCAACGACGACTGAATGAATTTTTATAACCTACACCACCATAGTGGGGAGGGTATATTGGATTTGTGCTGATGTTTGTAACGGCCAGAAATATTGGTCCAACACCCACCTTAAGGTATACCGATCGGCTCAGAATCACTTTCTAAATCGATTTAACGATGTCCATCTGTCCGTCTGTCTGGCTGGCTGTCCATGTATAGTTTTTGCGCAGAGTACAGGTCGCAATTTTGAATATATTTCGATAAAATTTGGTACGTGAAATTTGTTCGGCTCAAGAACGGATGAGATTGAAATTGGTGGAAGTAAGTCGATTATTTCAGCTGGCCCCCATACAAATGTCCTCCCGAAATTGGGGTTTACCGATCATAAACGTTTTAATTATGCAAGTATCCAAACAGATTTCACCACAAATGAGTAGTAAATGGAGCTAAATCACATCTAAAAATTTTGTCTAGATCGGTTCATAATTAGTCGTAGCTCCCATATAAGGCCCACTTACGAAATTCACTTTGACGGTCGACACAAACAAGTTTCTTATATACTAAATAATGACAACTAATTTTGTAATGCTTGGTCCATAATTAGTCGAAACTCCCATATAAGACCCTCTCCGTAATTCACTTTAACCTCCATAAATCTTTTGAAAGTATTCATATCGAGATAAAATTTAACACATATAATATTTACATTCACAGAAATCATGACACTAAAGTTTGGTCCACAATAGGTGATAACTCCCATATAACGCTCATTTCTGAAAAACTATTTTATACATATACTAGGTGTAGGGTATTATTTAGTCGGGCTTGACCGACTATACTTTTTTACTTGTTCTTTCGTCGTTGACGTTTGGCTTGCATTTGACAATTAATTACTGGAAATATTCCAATAAAAACAGTATCAGCGTTGCCGTTTTCGCATTTAAATACAGAAACACTTTTTTCTCACAAATCAAGAAAAGACGGAATTTTTTGTTTCGCACTTCATGTGAGAAATTTTTCGATGCGAGAAATACAGAATCGAGCTACTGGTTCGGGTTTCTAGGTGTTTTGGAGTTCTGCTGAACATGGCTGTCTGCACCACAGTTATAACATTTTGCACTACCTTTGCTTTTCGTCTACTGCGGCTTATAAATTATTTTCGCCGTTTCTTGTGCAAGCGCGAATGAGATGGTTTCTTCAAATTATGATTTTGGTGTGGAACCTCAGGATCACGAATGCCATTCTCAAACCCCTCGATCTTGAATTGATCCAAGAGAGGATGATTTTCTCCTGAATAAGTCAGCTGTACCAAACGGTCAACACCCATCTCAAAGTCTTGTAGACTCTCATTGGTATCTGCACTCTCGTAATTTCATTCTGTATATTTTTTTCTTATGTTTGCCACCATACTTACGTTGTAGTGCATCTATTATGCCGTCATAACTATTTCTGTTACTCATTTGTACGCTTTCAAGAACTACTGATGCGTTCCCTTTTAAGACCAGGATCAATTCCTTGCTTCACATGTTCCTAATGACAACGCATGTCCATCTTGTAGCAATATATTATTAGTGTAGCTATTTGATTGACAGTGTACCTGTCATTATAGGTTTATTTCTTTAAGTGTATTCTACTTTCAGGGATAACTGTTTTTTTATTTGTTCTAGAATATCCTTGGTAACTATATTTATCTCTTTCCTACTTATACAGTATATATTAAGAAAATGAATGCAGCAAGCGAATCAAGTCATAGTTTGTAAGATTATTTTAAAAAAATGATGATGCATTAATAAAGTACCCGCCAAACAAACAAGACGTGTTTTATTTAAAGCGACTATTATCTGGCATTGAAGATTATTCATTTTTATTTTCTCATCGTTCCAGTTTGTCGTCAACATCTTTGGCTTGTATTTACATGCCATTATCTAGCCTGGATAGCTTTTTGTCAAATTAGCTGACTTGTATTTCAAGGTTACCCATTCTGCTGTTTATAACTTGTGAAATTTCGTGAAGTTTATCGCTGTTGACTTTAGAACTTTCGAGAACTTCTTTAACTTCAGCTAGAAGTTTCTCGTTGTTTTTTTCTATTTTTTCCATTATAGCGGCAAACAGTGTTCTTAAATCCAAGTTGCTTGTAGTTACACAGGTTCAAACCTACATTTCATCTTTATCCTCAATCAACTAATATACATATAGCGTAGCATTTTATATATTGTGTAAAACCCAACATAGTGCTTGAAAAGTTTATCCAATTTTGATCTACTTAAATTAATGTAATTACCAATTCTCACCATAATTTATAGAGTTTGTCTGATAATCATAACAATCTTGAGTGCAATTTAACAATTTATAAAATTAAAATACATTTTTCCATATTCACCACGAGTTAAGAAACAGGGTATAAAAGAGGGCAAGATTATAAGGTGAGGCTTCTTTTGGTTCAATTTGATCTCAATAACTTCATTTATAAGAGCCTATGGGTGGCATAGTAAAAACGAACCAATTATGGACTTGAAGCTTCTAAATCCAGTATCCAGTAATGTGATTTGGTTGACATTAATCTCAATAAAATTGTTTACAAGAGTTGTATGGTTTGTTGTTATACTCGGGTGTGGACTTAATTTGAAAGCTATTGCCAAATATGGACTGACAGCTACAAAAGTCAGTAGCATAATTTCCGATATTAGTATAATTTCTGGATCACAATTTCTAATCTGTGTAAAATATTAATTGAATATACAAATCTATATTTATTAGACATTATTAACCCATTTCCATCCTCTGTTCGCACTTGCGAATAGAAAACTTACTCATTTTATCATAAAAATTTTTGTCTAGCACTGGCTGGGCTTATTATTTTCTTTTTAGTATTAAGATTTGAATACTTATTGTCATTTCAAATATGAAGATTCAATAAATAATTAACTGCAAAAAAAAAAAAAAAAAAAAAAAAAATTTTAATTGGTAATTTTTTCTGTTTTTTTAAACTGTTATGGTTAAATTTCTATAGAATACGTAAGGTATGTATTCTTACTTTAAATAAACATTAATTAATAATTGTATTAATAATATATTTTTTAAGTCACACGTCATTTTTCTACACCATATATTTTAGGGGGTTTTCAATTAGCTAATCATATGTATAAATTGTACAAAAATTAAAATTGTAACTATGCAGTTTTTACAGCAAAGAATGAAAAAAGTAAAATTGAAACAAAAAACTAAAAAAAAATAACAACAAAGTTGATTCAGACAGAGGTAAATGTTGGTGTTCGCAAGTGCGAACGTTGGCTGCTATTCAACATATAAAATAATCTTTTGGCTGCATGTGTTTCTTTTTTTCTACAAGTAACAGACAGTTCCATACGGACATTTAAATATCCTAAATGGACACAGAGGACTGATAGATCAGGAAAATTTCAATTTGTATTGCAACCAAATTCAGATGAGTTACTGGAAACTCGATCAAAGCTATTTTCCAAAATCAAAGGATTGTCATCACTGCAGTATTTTGACCAGGAAATGCTCGATTTTATCATAAAGAAATCGAATAACAACAGAAAATGATAGACTTAGACGTTTCTTAGGAAGACTCATACTGTCAGGATTTAACACTTTACCATCAATTGAAGACTATTGGTCAAATAATCCATGTCTGGGCAACCCAATGGTAAAACAAAGTATGCCACGTAAAATGTTCAAAGATATAAAACGATGTATTCATTTTAAAAACAATATAAGCCTGGATTTAAATGATAAGCTCACCAAGGTAAATAGTATTTATTTCTATGAGATTGATGTTGATTATTTATCGACTTATGCCATACGCAGGTTCTAGTGATAATTATGGTCGTCAAATCGCAGATGTTGTACTGCGGCTATTGGAAAATGTAAAAACCCCCAATCACCACAGAAGTTATTTCGATAATTTTTTTTTCGTCGTACCAACTCTTGTGTTTACTTAGCGAGAAAAAATGTTGTGCTACTGGAACTGTACGCAGCAATAGAATTGGAAAGGCACCTTTGAAAACTGGAAATGAATTAACCCGTGGAGATTTGGATTTCCGATTTGATCAAACAAACAATATATTAGTTTGCCGTTAGGCTGATAATAAGGAAGTGACAATGGTTATTAATTTTGACCAAATTCAACCAATGCATGCTGTCAAAAGATGGCAAAAAAAGGAGAAAAAATTCGGCAGCTGCCAGCAGCCACATTTGTTTTTTAATTACCACCGAGGCATGGGTGGTGTTGGTTTGCATGACAATGCTGTGCAAAATTATAGAATAAATATCCATTCTAAAAAGTGGTGGCCATTTTATATTTCAGTTTTAAGCTCATCAGTTGTCAACGCATGAAAACTACAGTGCTCATTGCCCCCTTTTTTAATTCAGATACTTACTTATACCACTAACAATGTTTGCTATACAAAATACTTTTTTTGTAATATGTATTTACCTAAAGTTTTATATACTTTTTAACTACATACATTTTTTTATTACCAAATCCCCATTTTTCGCCCCATTTCTATATATATATAAATGAATGTGTGTCTGTATGTTTGTGCTTAATAGGAGGCCAAACCCTTGGACCAATCTGCCTGAAATTTGTACAGCATGTTACTGTGACTCTGGAAGGAATAATAGGCTATATGAAGTTTTGATTGTACAAACGGGGGTGGCACCGCCCATATAACCCACAAATTTAACCCGCCATATTTTGGGCATTTTTTGACGTTCGTCGGTGATATTTGGTACATATGGTATTGGCATAATTAGGAATACGTACCAGGAGAAAAGTGAGTGGGACCACGCCCCTTTTTAGGAAAATTAAACATCGTAATATAGTCTTAACTACTGGACCGATCGTCATTAAATTTGCACAACAGAATATTCTTACGAAATAATAAATTCTTGGCTATGTAAGTGGACAAAGGGGCATGGTCTCGCCTAAAGCATTGCAATAAATACATTAAAATTAAATAAATTAATGTTTGTAAATATATATAAATACGTTTTATTTTATGACGAGGGGGGGGGGGGGTAGCAAAGCACACCGGGTTTAGCTAGTTTTATATATTTTTAATAAACATATTCAATAAGAAAATTGTTTTAAAATAGGTTTTATGTACGCAAAAACAATTTTATGTATGCCAATAATACTACTGAATTTTACAAACGTCAGCCTATATTAGGCAATAGCTCCTAAATAAGGTAAACTTCCTGGTAATATTATAACAACCATTAATCTTTTGTATACTACGTTATTGAGAAAAAACTCTACCTAAATAAGCCTCAAATCCATAGAGATCGCGTTACTGGAACCTAGATTTTGAAGATATCAGTCCATAATTGCTCCACTTCCACTATAAAACCTTGTAGATAGCGTTATGGAGATGATATAAGCCTCACCTTACCCTTTCTATACTCCTTTCCTTAACCTGGTGAACATGGAAAAATGTTGAATCAATTTTTTGTTTTATTAATTGTTGCATTACATATATGATTGTTATGATAAATTTACAAACTCTAAAAATAATGATAAGAATTGGTATTACATCAATTATGTAGGTAAATAGTTAAAATTAGATTAAATTTTAAAACTTTTCAAATAAATTATATTGTGCGTAAACATACATACATACATATAAAATGCTAATAATATTTGCGCTAAATATGAATAATGATGTTCTGGTCCTAACAACAGTGTAATTTTTGTAGTTCTTATTATATTTATGTTGATTTAAATTTACTAATTGCTTTTACAACAAAAAACCACGTATATTAAAATGCTAAATAAGAAGAATGAAAAGGTACTAATATGTCCTCATTTCATATTACAGCTACACTGAGTTTCACTAATTTGAACCATTACTATTAAAATTCCTTTCCTTATTCTTACCACTTCCAGAAACGTGTGTAATAATGTCATAAATTTTAAAGAATCCATAATTATATTACTATTCAATAACATTTAGTAACTCTATACTTATCTTTTACCTTACAAATCAATACACCTATTATTACTTTGATATTTTTAGAATTATAAATCATGAAAATGTAAAGCGATATTTAAATAAGGAAAAGTAACAATAAGAGTCCACTTGGGAGTTATATTCCACTTGACGTGTTCGCCTGCTCGCTTTCGAAAGGCTTTTAGTTGTTATACATATTAGACTTCATACACGAATATATCAGCGGACATCGATATATGTATAAACGTCCCTATCTGTGTATAACGATTCAGCATATGTTTACTATATATACATACAAACGGAATAACAAGCATACATACTCGTATATAAATAGATTAGGTTGTCCCAAAAAAATTTTGTTTTTTTAATTTTCATGGGTGCTCAAGCATATTTTGAAAGCTTAAAGGGTAAAGAATTTTTTAAATTTTTTCAGATTTTTCGGAAAAGGTTTGCCGGTCGTTTGTTGAGTTTGCTTTCTAACTTTGTTAAAAACCACGATTTTCTTCACTTTTGAGGCAACAATTTTAAAGAAAAATTTCCAAGCTTTATTTTTGTGTGCAAAAACTATAAGTTTTGGCAATGAATTTGCTCATTTAGGGACCCTACATTAAAATTTTTCATATAAAATTATCTTGGTCATTGATATACAGGGTGTTTTTTTGAGAGGTATAGAACTTCGAATTGAAATAAAACACAAGAAAATCGTTTTAATGACCATCAATTTGGCTTTATTAGAAGGATAATTTTATGCCATTAATGTTTAAATATAATTTCAGGCGGCTGGCTCGAATAAAGCCAATTTCTACAGGTCCAATTTTCAACCACTTTTTCGAGCATATGGGGCCGTATGTCGGCAATAACGCCACGAGTGTTGGCTTCCAATTCCCCTAACGTTTCTGGTTTGTTGGCGTAGACGAGCGACTTCACATATCCCCAAAGAAAATAATCCAATGGTGTCAAATCACACGATCTTGGTGGCCAATTGACAGGTCCATTCCGCGAAATTATGCGCTCATCGAATGTTTCCTTCAATAAATCGATTGTGGCGTGCGTTGTGTGGCATGTAGCGCCGTCTTGTTGGAACCACAACTCATCCACATTCATGCCATCCAATTCGGGAACAAAATAGTCGGTTATCATGGCTCTATACCGGTCTCCATTAATTCGGGTCCTCTTCAACACTTTGCTCTACAGCGGCAATTGTTTCTTCGGTGCGCACTGTTCGACGTCTCTGCGGATGCGTATTATCACATAGAGTAAACGTAGTGCGAAAACGATCCATGGTTAACCGAATTAATTGCTCTGATGGACGATTATGTCGACCATAAAATGGACGGAGCTTGCGGTAAACTTCGCGAACTGAACCGTTATTTTCGAAATAAATTTGCACGATTTGCAAGCGTTGTTCTTTTGTCAACCTGTTCATGATGAAATGGCAAACCAAACTGAACATAAATGACATTAGAGTTGCCAGATTTGACCACAAAATGCCAGTTTTATCTCTTTTCGAAAAACAAACCTATAAAAAAAACACCCTATACATACATACATATGTAGTTAGAGAAATACAAAAAACTTTCGATATTTTGAAATTATTTAATTACTTTAAATTACTTTAAGTCCAATAAATACACATAATAAATTCTGACCTATTGTTTTTACATATGTATATGCCAACTTCAGAACCGTAAATTTTATATAAATTAATCTTCTACTTCATGTAGTTGTCTGTGCTGGCTGGTTTACAAACATTACATACGGGTACGAGTGAATGTATGAGGAGAGTAAACAAATTCAGTGTATGGTTGAAATTCAATGGCATTGTAAATACGAGTAAAAACTACCGATAAAACGGAAACTATCAACATTTATGTTACCCGTACGTATGAATGCAGATATATGTATGTATGTGTACATTTGGGTGTGTTTGAGTTGGAATGTCATGTAAAGGCTGTGGAAAATGTGTGCTTTCGTGGAACATAAAAAAGCGTCACTGTAAAATTTATTGTACTCTAGAGTCTAAACTTCTACCACTTTGATTTATTTTTCAAGTTTAAAATTCCTGGTTTAACTGATTGAAATTCATGATTGTTTGTGTATTCACGAACAAATGTATAGAAAAAATAGAAATACTTATTTTTACTCTGTTAAAACTAATAAAATATACAACTCAAATACTTTGTTTTACGAAATTTGTTGCAAAATTCAATGTATCCAGCAATATATACAAAAAATAAAGTCTTACGAATTAATAAAAATTACTTGATTCTTTTAACAAGTCTAGAATAAGTTATTCATTCATGTTTTGATACATCGAACTGTTCGGACGTGTTACTTTTAGTGCGGCTGAATTTTCGGTGAAAAAATCGTAATAGGTGCAAAAGTATAAAAAGTTAAATTAAATAAAAAAGTAGAAAAAAACTCGTAATAGGTGAAAAACTTTACAAAGTCAAATAATTGCACTAGGTGCAATAAAAAATTAATAAATTGTAATAATTTATTTTTAATTATTTGAAAACTAGAAAATTAAATACAGTGAGACAGTGAATGAGTAACAATTCTAACAGTGCGAATGGGCCTCAGAGCCGAAATGTTTATTTCGTGTTGAGCTCGGCAAGTGTTAGTAATGAGAACATTAAAAATCCCGAATTTAATAAAAACTACTTAACTGTGAAACCAAAAATAAGCACAAATCTGAATTTAAGTGCAAGTGCTCCAAACTTGAATAAATGTGTTGAACAGGGCACAAACTTAGCCCAAAGCATATTTAATTTAAATAGAAAAATCACTGAAGGACCGTCTTCTTCACGGTCCTCGTTATCAAATATTGGAGAGACGTCAACAGCTGCAAAAGGCACATTAAGTCCTACAAATAAGGCCGCTCCTATAGTTGCTGCTGAAGAAAAACAAAAAACACAGGTAGGAATGGACCGTTATATAACAGTATCGAAGAGAGGCAGAAGCCCAAAATCTGCCGAAATTACACCAGCCGCAAAATTATCAAAGAATGCTGAAGAGCCACGCTCGCAAAATCGTTTTGCCATCCTCCAAGAGAAAAATGATGTCCCTAACGCTGTGATTAAGCCAGTAAAACCACCTCCAATATATTTAAGAGAAAAAAATTCAAACGAACTTATAAAAATATTAGTTTCATTAATTGGTGAAAATTCTTTTTATGTGACTCCAATTAAGCGTGGCAATATTAATGAAACAAAGATCCAGGTTAATAATGAAAACGACTATCGGAGAATAGTTTCGGAATTTGAAAAACGCAAAAAGAATTTTTACACGTATCAACTTAAAAGCGCAAACGGTCTACAAGTCGTAATTAAGGGAATTGATTCTTTTGTTGATCCTGAGGAGATCAAGAGCAGTTTGGCCGACAAAGGCTTTAAAATCAAGGCAGTATCAAATATAAGAAACAGAGATAGGATCCCTCAACCATTATTTAGAGTGGAGTTAGAACATGGTGATGTTAAGCTGAAGAAAAATGAAACACATCCTATATATGACTTGAAATTCATAATGCACCGAAGAGTTACAGTGGAAGAACCTCATAAGCGATCTGGCCCAGTACAGTGTTCGAAATGCCAAGAATATAGTCACACTAAATCTTATTGTAAGTTGCCTACTGTTTGTGTTGTTTGTGGGGATCTTCATGACACCTCAAAGTGCGATAAACCTAAGGATGATTCCAGGGTAAAAAGATGAAGCAATTGCGGTGGAAACCACACTGCCAACTACAGGGGTTGCCCTGTTTTCGAGGTCGTTAAACGCTCCTTGATCAACAAACCCGCTTCTACCCCTACTCAGACGACAAAAGTACCTATTACAATTATTCCCCCCGTAGCACAAGCATCCACTAGCCAATTTACATATGCCAACGTGCTAAGATCTAACCAACCAACACTGCAAAATGAATCACCAATAAATGATACAAACAGCCACAATTTTAGCCGTCTTGAAGGTATAATGGAGAATCTGGTGCAATCCATGAACCATTTCATGACAAGCATGACAAGTATGATGCAGGAGATGCAAAAAATGCAGTCCACGCTACTGCAGGCCATACTTAATAGACCATGAACTGTCTCAAAATATGTTTCTGGAACGCAAACGGCATACGCCAACACAAAAATGAACTTGAATATTTTCTTTTTAATAAGAAAATTGATGTAATGCTGATTTCCGAGACTCATATGACGTCGAGAAGCATTTTTAAAATAAGTGGTTATACATTCTACGACACCAAGGACCCCAGAGATAGATCATGTGGTGGCTCGACAATATTGGTCAAATCGCGAATCAAACACCATTCATTGGGTGGTCTTTCAGAGTGCTATCTTCAAGCAACAAACATCTGTATTGAAAACTTTTGTCAAAACCTCGTGATTTCGTCAGTTTACTGTCCGCCCAGATTTTCAATAACAAAAGATCAGTATAGAGATTTTTACAAATCACTAGGTAGCCGTTTCATAGCGGCTGGCGACTACAATGCTTAGCATACATTCTGGGGCTCACGACTCGTTAGCCCTAAAGGTCGTATCTTGTACGACTCCCTGTCTGAAATGGGACTGAATGTGATTTCAACTGGTCAACCAACTTATTGGCCAACTGACCAGCAAAAAATTCCTGACGTTATCGATTTCGGCGTGGCGAAAGGGGTATCCCCGGAACTCATTGAAGTCGAGGCTTCACTGGATCTTTCTTCAGATCACTCACCCACTGTAATCACCATCAGAAGTCCTCAGCAAATCGTAACTGATGCCTTACTTCTTGTCAAACGTCTGAATTGGTTAAAATACAAAAAATACATCAGCACTCACTGCACAGAGAAACTCCCGTTAAAAACTGCTGAAGACATCGATGCCTGTATAAAAAGTCTTAATGAACATGTCGAGAAAGCCGCAGAACATGCTTCTTCCACTTACCGCCCGAATAGGTACAACAGAGTTTTTTCTGCAGATGTTGAGCAACTATTGTCTGAAAAAAGGAGAGTCCGAAGAGAGTGGCAACAACACAGATCGCCCCAACTTAAAACTAGGTTGAGAGAATGTACCAAAAATCTTAGGATCTTGCTAGAAGCGCAAAAAGCAGAGTCTCTCAAACAACATCTGGAAGGTCTAGACGCAACTTCCCAGTCAAATTATTCATTATGGCGTGCAGTCCGAAATCTAAGAAAACCCGTAATCGCAAAACCTCCACTGCGTACTTTGAACGGATCTTGGGCACGAAATAACGAAGAAAAAGGCAACCTTTTCGTAAGTCATTTAAAAAATGTATTCACTCCCAATACGGATACTGACATTAGCGAACTACCGCCTGTTGTTGCCAGACCACCTGTACAAATAAGATTTCAATATCTGGAGGTTGTTGAGGCTATTGATAATTTAAATGTTAAAAAAGCACCTGGGTTTGATAAAATCAGCAATAAAATGATTTTTGAGCTGCCTCGCATTGCAAAAAGATTAATCCTCTTTCTTTTTAATGCCATCCTACGGCTTGAGTACTACCCTCCGGTTTGGAAAATTGCACTAGTAAAGATGATTTCTAAGCCGGGAAAAGATCCTTGCAAAGTTGAGTCGTATAGGCCAATAAGTCTATTACCAACTATGTCCAAATTATTCGAGAAATTGCTTATAACCAAGCTGACTCCGATTTTGAATGAAAACAACTGCATTCCCAATCACCAGTTTGGCTTCAGACGTCAACACAGTACAATAGAACAAACACATAGATTGGTACAAGTCATAAGAAAAACCTTTGAGGAAAAGAGATACTGTTCGGCACTCTTTATTGACGTCTCTCAAGCTTTCGACAAAGTATGGCATGAAGGCCTGATATCTAAATTAAAGCAGAACTTGCCGGTGAATCTTCAACACCTACTATGGAAATACTTAATCGACCGTCAGTTTATGATTAAAGAAGGTGATTATTTAAGCCGTCCTCAACCTATAGATGCTGGCGTCCCTCAAGGTAGTATCTTAGGACCAATTCTATACTTGCTGTACACAGCAGACATGCCAACAAACAACGAAATTCACACGTCAACATTTGCTGATGATACGGCATTTCTCAGTACTCACAAAGATCCAAAAGATGCCTCGATTAAATTACAGCACCACGTAACGCAAGTGGAGAAATATGCAAGACAATGGGGAATAAAAATAAATGAACAGAAATGCACCCACGTAACATTTACTCTACGTAGGGAATCATGTCCCCCTATTCGTATTAATGACCATATAGTGCCTCAAAACTCACACGTGAAATATCTTGGTATTCATCTGGACCGTCGCCTCACATGGAAACCACATATAGATGCTAAGCTGACTCAAATGAAACTGAAAGCAGCCCAAATTCATTGGCTCATCGGCAGAAACTCCTTCCTTCGGCTCGATTGTAAGCTTCTACTCTACAACTCAATCTTAAAGCCAATTTGGTGCTATGGTATCCAGTTATGGGGCACTGCCTCCAACTCCAATATTGAGAAAATTCAACGCCGTCAAAACAAAATTCTACGAATGATAACTACCGCTCCTTGGTATATTAAAAACAACAACATACACAACGATCTTGATGTTCCACTTGTCAAATGGGAAATAACTAAACACGTGGCCCTTTATTTGGGTAAGCTGGAAACTCATTCAAATCCCCTCGCTCGAGACATCTTACAACATCCCGGTCATAGCCGTTTGAGAAGGAGGGACACCACCGCTCTCAGATGAATAAATACAAGTTGCTCATTATATCCTATCGAATTTGAAAACTAGATTTTGCCTAGCATTGGCTGGACTTATCTTAATTAACTTTAGTTTTAAGATTTGAATACCTATTGTTAGTTCATTTAAAATGAAGATACAATAAAAAAGAATATGCAAAAAAAAAAAAAAAAAAAATTCTTTGGCAACGATTATATATTGTTAGTTTTGCATTGTTCAGAAATAAATTTATTGTTTTTTCTAAACAGTGACTTCGAAACTTTTTATTTTGGAAATAATTCGGTATCTTAGAAGATATTACCGATATCATAACGAAATCTGAGGTTCCTATTACCAATAGCACGAATGCAGTTTTTAATTAAAAATATTTTTTTTCCGTATTTTACAAGTAATTAATTTATAAAAACCTACCTGTTTATAAACATTAAAAATTACCTGTTTTAAACATAAACCAAATTAAGGTCACATTACCTATATTATATCAATAAAATACGTTGAATAGTGAACTCAAAAAATGTATATGGGTCAATTTAAAAAAAAAAACCGTACACAACGAGTTTTGTTTTGATTATTTTTAAAGTTTTTTCAATTCGTCTGTCAGAGTGGCCAATTTATGTAGAAATTGATGAAGAATACGGTGGCCCTTAAAAAAATCAATATTTTTGGATTTTTTTTAGGTTTTCTATGATTTCTATCTTGAGCGTCACACACCAAATATATTTAAAAAATCGCTAAAATTGCAAAAATATTTGCAATTCAAGCTTACTACGATGTTCTTTTGTTTCTCAAGATTGACTTTTGCGAAAATCACCTTTTCGATTATAAACACAAAATCATGATTTAACTTGATTTTTAATTTTTTTTAAAGTGACTAGTTATTTTAAAATTTTAAGATGAAAATATGTAAATTTTTGTTAAAAAAGACTTGAGCTTAGATGTTACTTGCAAAGTAATAGGCTTGTAACAATGTATTTAAAAAAACTGTAATTATAAGTGTTTTAAGGAAAAAAAAACTAAGTGTGACGGTCAAGATATTTTGTGACGATCTAGAAATTTTGTTGCACGTAAACAAGAAATAATGTCAAATCTAAAGTTTAATGAAAAAAAGTTTATTCTTTTACAAAGAGTAAATAAAAAAACAAAAATTCTTCAAAAAACAAAAAATTTCATACAAAACTAAACATTTACATATTCTTTGATGTCTTTAACAAAAATGGAAAAAAGGAAGTAATTCTTGAAGAAACTTGTGCACATATGTAAATATTTGACACAAAACAATAACTTAACTTAATTTAATTTATAAATTTTCATCCGAATTCTTATTCTGAATCTGTATAAACTTCATGAAATGACATGCGGTTTTGCTTTTTTTATTCTCATTCATTTTTACCACTTTCGAATTAAGTTTGTTGCAAAAACAGAATCAGTCGGTAACAATAAAAATTAAATTCAAATACACAAAGTTATACCTTTCTTTCTTCTTTCTTTTATATTGCGCGATATCTCCGTTCTCTTTCAGCCGCCGTTAATTTTGTTGTTTTACTCTTGAAAATTAAAATTTCAAACATAACTATTAATGTCTATTAAATAAATAAATTTTGAAGAATTTTTGCTGTTTACACGAGTTTTAAGTATTTTGAAGGACAATTTTGAAGAAAATTTCAATCGTATAAGTCTAGCATTATTTCTATTAACGATAAATTAGGCTATTAGTTGAAAAACAAAAAGATCAAAAGCAATAAATGCAAAAATCACTATCAACAAATGATCAAGTATTTTTTCCTTTTCATTTTATTACATTTTTATAAGGAATATGAAATAAGAACAAAGTAAAGAACATTACAATTAAATAAAATTAAATTCATTGCATATAGAACATTATAAGGAATTTTTTTTATTAAGTATTTTTCCTTCGTTTTTGTTCTATATGCACAATTTTTTGAACATGGAACATAATAATTTACGAACCGTATCAGTTAAATGTTGTATAGAATAAAGTTGATGTCTCGTATCTCGAAAACTATTAGTAATATCAGACAATCGATTACACATATCGGTTGATCTCCAAAAGTTTATCATGAAACCGCCTTTATCTCATTTTTTCTTCAATTTTGCGGTATAGAACACAATAATTTATGAACGACGATATGTATAAAATTTTCTGTGCCGAAATTTAAGAATATCGGCTCATGTTTTGTAATTGCTCACATATGCGAACCACTTCCGAAGAACAAGTCAACCCTCAATAATGTCTAATAAATATCGGCATCGAATCAACATTTTCTGTAGATCAGAAATTGTAATTCAGAAATCATACTAATATCGGTTATACGGCAATTATGTTACTGAATTTTATAGCTGTCTGTTCATATTCGGCAATAGCTTCCAAATTAAGTCCATTTTCTAGTATAACCACCAACCATGCAACTCTTCTAAATAATGTTACTGAGATGCATATCAGCCAAATCACATTACTGGATACTGGATTTGAAACCTAACAGGTCCTAAGTGGTCCACTTTTACTATGCCACCCATAAATCTCTTGTATATAAAGTTATTGAGATCAAATTGAACCAAAAGAAGCCTCACCTTATAATCCTATCCTTTTTTAGAGCATGTTTTTTAACTCGTGGTGAATATGGAAAATGTTTTTTTAAGTTTATAAATTGTTAAATTACACTCAAGATTGTTATGAATATCAGACAAACTGTCGACATCATTGTGAGAATTGATAATTAAATCAATTTTGAAAGGTAAAAATTAGATAAAATTTCTAAACATTTGAAATGAATTTGAATGAATGAAGTTCGTAAAATTGCCTTTTAAACAATATATAAAATCTGTTAAAAAAAACACTGAATAAGGATATTTTAGTCCTATAATCAGTGTAGTTTTTGTATTTCTCATTATATTTAATTGGAGGGTAGTTAAGATTCGGCACAGCCGAATATTGCACACTAATTTGTTTCAAATATTGTTTGTGTTTTTTTATTTATTACATTTTTGAGAATATTAGAAATGTAAGTAAAATCAAAGTGGTCTTCCAGCATGTCCCAAGTCTGCTATTGCCAATTGCCTATTTCAGTATCTTCAAACAATTTAACATCAATAAACGCAAAATATCGTGTAATTGTTAGATGCTTCAAAGTTGGAAAATGTCGTCTGTTTCCATGCTAGATATTTTTAATCCAATAATTACAAAATGAGGTTTTGAAAAAAAAAAAACTTTCAATGAGTAAATTAAATATAATTGTCACTTATCGAAAACTATCTAGACTCCTGTTAGCTCAGTACATTTCTTAATGTAGGGGCAATAATAAATGTACCAGAACGTATGAAAATAATAGTTGTACTTTCTCGAGTTTTACCCCCTGGCCCACGATGTCGAACGATAACGTTCGCTTAGATAAGACTTAAGACACAAACTTGATTGTGGAATATACAAACTTGATTGAGTAAAAATTGATACGATAAAAAGTTCGTGTCTTAAGTCTTATCTAAGCGAACGTTATCGTTCGACATCGTGGGCCTGGGGGTAAGTTCTACTACAATCTGCCTGTACGTCATATAATTATTACTAAGCTACAAGAAAAATATAATTTTTTTTTTTTTTGCATATAAAAATGTAAAATAATTGCAACAGATAGTATTTAATACAATTGTTTTTGCAAAAGTTTAACAAAATTATTTTAATGCGCCGCTGTTAAACATGACCGATTTAACTTCCATATTCAGAGTGTTGGATTATTATATCAAGTGTCACAATAATCCGATTTGCATGAAATGGCCTTAAAAAACAAATTCATATTAAACAATCACTTATAGCTACATTTGTTCACAATTTTATTTCCTTTTTGAAGAAAATTACCTACGTTAAGTAGCTGTTTTACAGGTTTCTGTTGAAAAAGTCTTATTATATTGTCCTGAAAATTAGAGTGCTCTCAGAAAAGAATTATTAAGTGTTTGGGAATAAAAGTAAAATGTCCTAAATTACTTCTTCGTAATATTTTTTGAATTTCTTTTTCACATTATTGTTTGCAATGTGGCAAGTAGACGTTTGTAGATGTGTAATAAGTTGAAAGGATGAGCAAAATAGAATGCATACTTTTTGAAATGTCTATAATGTGAGCTTTAGTGGGTTGCACATAACATACCAACCATGCCAAGCCAAACCACAGTCTCGCACTGCCAGTATACGCTGCTTGCAGTGCACATCCAAAGTAGCAAAAACAACTACACAAGATAAATGAGAAAAATGGCAAATAAAACAGTAGAATAAAACAAACACTAGTGTGTGTTTGTACATCTGTATGTAAGTACATACGTACAATCGAAGTAATTCATCATTTCCGAGCATTGTCTATATACACATACATACATTCGGTTATAACTATATATATTGCCCTCGTTCATGAAATGACTGTCTGTCCTTCCGTTCGTCTGTCAGACTGCCTGACAACTGACTAGCTAGGTAGGTTGTGGTTGTGTGGAAAGAAAATTAGAGTGTGGAGGATAAATCTGAATTGCAGGAGTAAGAGAATATTCGTATTAAAAATTGTCTATTTTACATTGTATGGCATAGTTATGATTCCGTTGGTGTTGGTGTTGTTGTGTGCATGTGTGTTTTAAACTTACCTTAAAATGTAAAATATTTATGTATATTTATTCCCAAAAGTGGCTGTAATATAATCCAGATTTATTGTGTGTCGAGATGCTGCTGGCTTGATGCATGTTAGGCCGAAGGCTATAAGAGTATTACCACAGCCTCTTTTTTTTCTATTGTTATTGTTGCTATTATGTATTTCTATTGTTATTGCCTGGGCCAAAAGCTATAGACAACACAGACATATGTACATGTGAATGTGCAATTTCAACACACGCACCCTCACTGATATGCAAATTTAAAATTGTGTAGACTTTATAACGTCAACACATATGCAGATCCACTAGCTAACACAGAAAAATAAACACAAACACAGACATTAAAACACTTTTATTGCCGAGTATTTACAATTATTTTATTTGCTAAAGCAATTACAACAATATTAACCCCACATAAGGATTAGGAGCGATATAGCTTCTCATCCACATGCTCAAACGTATACTATAGTATAAACATGAACAATGATGCTATAAAAACCATCTAACTAAAAACTGCAACAGAAAGTAGTTACATACTGTAATTGCAGTAACCGTGCGGCGGTGCGGTAGTAGTGGTATTCAGAGTTATGCATACATACATACTATACAGTACACTTCAAAACCACAGATTTATTTGATTTTCTTCTCAACAAATACAATTTATTCATACACAAGGAGATTTTTAATTTGTTTTGTACACCAAAGTACATTTTGTACTACATACATACATACATGCACACATACATGCACACATATGAATGTACATATGTATGCATGTAGGTACTTGTAGTTTTAAGTACACAAGCAATTTTAAATGTGATTCCTTTATTTTATCGTTATTGTTAACGTTATCAAATGCTGAAAAATTAAAATTACTGTATGCCACCCGATGGACGGATGGTATTGATTATTTACAAATTGCATATAATTCAGTCCATCAGTCAGTGTGCAAGTGTACGAGTATTTTTGCTCCCACTTCTGCTCTATTCACTCACAAACTCACTTATTCACTCTTTAGCTTGTTGTACCTTTCAGTGCATGCATCGACAGGCGAAATGAATGACACCGTATGTATGTGTATAGTTGGAAACGGAAATACCCCCAAAAAAAAAACTGTATAATTTACGAAAATAGAAACACACACTACGAAAATGCCTCTAATTTAAAATACCCGCGAGAGAACAAACGGTTGTGCATTTTTATTTCACTTTACTTAAGCATTCAATGGATGGATGTATGGATGGCTTTCGACAGGAGCTGTTTGTTTTTTATTTGCTTTTGCTGCTTACGTTTCACCATGAACATACGAACAAACACGTTTAATGATGCACGCAAAAAGAAAACAAAACAATTTGCAACCTGTTTCGCAGAACATCGAAAAACATCAATGGCTTCCGACGGATACCATGCGATTCAAAACTAAGACAGTAACTGAATTCACTTTCTGCAGTACCTGGATTAGGTCACCTCCAATGGTACTGTGTACGTGTGTGTCTGTATGTATCTCAAGCAAATTGTTGTTGTTTCCTTTTCCATATATTCCTTGCAACCATCAACTTTCTGCTATGAGTTTAACAGGATACTCAGAAGCACAACATTGTCATAAGCATTCGCTCACTCGCAATCAGAATATTTATTACAACACAACAACTGTATTGGCTACACAAACGGACAGTATGTATTGCGAGAGACTGTTTCATCTCAGTTCGTTCCTGTACAAATATTTTTGGAATTTTCACTGCTATGTTGCGGCATAAAAATGTTTGGTAAATTCTAAAGGATTCTGTCAATTTAAAACTGAACGTGTCTATAATCGATTTCAAATTTCTATAAATATTTAAATAGTTTTCAAAACACATGTTACACAAACGACCAATGATCTGTTTTAGGTCATAGAAATAATTATTAATACAGTTGAGCATTTACTTGCTTTTGTTGGAAAGTTGTGAATTCTTGCGAAAAAGTAAATCCAATATTTAGAAGAATATTACTCATACCACTCGTAGTCCCTGTAACATTTTCTGTAATTTTTGTAAACTAAATAATACAAATAAATAACGTATTTATATTGCACATATGGCGGCGTTTCTGATATTATTTCGTGCCAGAGAACAACATATTATTATTATTTAATAACAATTATTTTGGATTGTGGCAATATTATTGCAGCCGATGAGCAATATATATTCTAAAAGCAGATATTAAGTAAAACCGTGATAAAAAAAATGTGAATTAATAAATAATTTAAGCAATTTAGAATTTTCCACTTAAAGAAAAAACAGGAACTTACACAAAAAACAATACGTTCAATAAAGCAAATTCCTGGTCACTCTGACACTGACCTCACAAAAAATATAACACCAGTGTGGAGTATTTCTTCTAGGTGTAGATCAGGGGCCAAATTACCGCACTCGTGATCGAATGAGTTATCGTATCGAAAAATGATTTCGATAGCGAAATTATGATAAAATGTACTAAATTTCTTGCTCGATATCGAATGTCATAATCTCAAATAAGAAAATTACGATCAGTTTTACTCGATATCGAATGCGATAATTTGGCCCCAGGTGTAATTTCAAATTCTATTAAAACACTACTTTTCCTTTTTAAATGTTACGTTTTTAACACCTAAACTATACAAGTACATACATATATCCTTCTTTATCTGGCTAACTAAATTACAATTAAAATTTTCATAGTAATTTATAACATGCAGTTTATTGGGCAAAGGTATTCAAACTATGTTAGAAAAAGTAGTAAATTTTATTTTGCCATTTTCAAACGTTTCAATTAAAATAATATTTAGCATCCTTAACATTTGTAAAACTAATTTGAGAAACAGACGGTCGTCTGAAACAATTGCAAGAATTCTATTTACTAAAGAAGATGTACAAAGGAACGGCATTAAACATGTTGAACCTTCGATAAATATATGCAACCAAATGTGGAAGTAGAGCTTTTGTTTATTAATTTATTTAATGGGTCGATTATGTATATAAACCAAACTGGAGTTGGGCTGCCAATAGGCATTGCAACTGACATGCAAGTTTTTATTATGTTAAGGCAACTTTTGTGTTTAATCTGTTTTTCGAATTTTCGAGTAGAAAACAAACATTTATACGTTAATGCCCTTATTCATAAAACTTACAACAGATTTATAAGAGGTTTATAAAGCAAATTGTGTATGGAAAAGTTTAGAATAGTTGTTGAGCATTTATTTTTAGTGCTGATGTAGCGTTTAAGAGGTGTAGATACTTTTGCTGCGGTTGATAATATATCAGTAAAAATACGTACTTATATAGCATATTGTATTTCATTATCGGATCTTTCTATATTTGTTAACATCTTACAGTTGTCAGTTGTCAGTTGCCATTTGTAATATGTTTTTGATAACTGTCAATTCCACTGTGGTTCGGTTGCCCTCCGTAATCGACTCATAAAGTTTTTAATTTAATTTTTGTTAATTTGTTTTTAGTTACTATATAAATATAATCACCTCTATCGTGAATAAAAATTCCATGTGAAATTTGTTCCCTTTTCACATTTTTCCTATTAAAATTCAATGTTAAAAAAATAAAAGGGAACAAATTTCACGTGGAATTTTTATTCACGATAGAGGTGAATATGACTAATTTGATCTATTTTAAATGAATTTTTTGTGTTTTTTAACAGTTTTCAATAAATTATAACATAATTTGAGGTGTAATTTTATACAAATCGGGTAATTTTTCTTCATTTTAGGTGCAATTTTGAAGGTTGCTGGTGACAGCACCACAGTGTAAGCGCCGAAAAAAGAACACGTGTTGATGCTGGGTTTCAGTTCTCAGTAAAAAGCAGAAAGGCACACATTCTTACGACAAAGTTTTAACAGAATTTATGGACCTCAAACACTTACTGGAGGAGATTAGAATATTATTTCATACAAAATTTGCTTTCTAAACCTGTTGTAAGTTTTTATGAAGAAGGGCATTAATATATTTATAATATTAAAAAAATTGGTATAAAGGCCAAACTGTTAACTTCTAAGCAGTTTGTAGTTATTGTCTGAAGATCAGCTGACATCGGATATAATAAAATAATCCTGCGAAAAGGTTTGCTGCCTCCTATTAATTGGCTTCATTATTTAGTTAAGAATAAAAGTGCAATTGTAATATTGGGCTACTGTTAAAGGAAAGTTAAAAACCAATGGTGCACTAGTTCTTGACAATAAAACATTTGGAATAAGTATGCAACAAAAACCAGAAATAAGGTATTTCATTAGGTACATTTAAGAAAATTTAAGAATTTTATTGAGGTCGATCCAAGACCATAATAACCATAAGTATAATCCCCATTCCCATATACAGTGTTAACTCTTACACTACATTTACACCTACGCAAAATCTGGTACTTAAGGGATTTTGAGTGTAATCTTGTTCATTTCTACTAGATTTCCCATACAAAACAAAATCTAGTTCGTCACGAGATTTTGGCAAAAATCTCACAAAATCTTGCAATACAACTCTGAATTTCATACTTAAGTTCTAAAAAATACAGCACTGAACAAGAAAAATTTGACAGTTTCACAAAAATAAATTAAAAAAAAATAATAAAAAGAGCGGAATATAAAATAAATTTGCGGCAAACTACACTGTAAACTAAATAAATAAATAAACATTTCTTTGTATTTTCTGTTTTTGTCATTGAGGTAAACTTCGAACACAGCAATTGAAATGTTTGCCGGCTTATTCGAAAATTTTCTATGAACGTTTCTTCTGGCATAATAGGCACATCTTCCTCATAAAACGAGCAGTGGCGAGTCTATAATATAAATGTATTTAGTTAAATTAAGCCAACATATTTCCCGTACTTACGTGTGTCCATTCAAACCTTCTATATAATAATAGCGTGTAGTACATTTGCAAAAATGTTAATTCCGATTGTTTCTTTTTCAGATCTGGATGTAAAATATAATAAAATTTGTTTTTGTCTCCATTTTTGTTACTAAAAGTTTACAGTATAATTTATTTTCTTTTTCAATCAGCTGTTGTTATTATAAAAATGAAATGCAACAATATGTCAAAAAGTATTAGTGTAAACGCCAAAAATTTTCTTTAAGATTTTAATTAAAATCTACTAGGTTTTGCGTAGATGCATTTTGCAAAAGTACAGCGGCAACTAACATAAAAAGAAGTAAAGTTAAAATGTTCAATGTCTACATATCAAAAAGTGTCATGGTGACAGTCAAAAAGCACTTTCTTATTCGATTTTACGATGTCCGCCTATTCCTTTGGCAGGCTAACTGTCCATGTAAACTTGGTACAGGTCTGGGCATTAATTTGATTCGGCTGAAGGACACAATCTATTTAAATTGGCTGAAGGACGTATATTATTTTACATTCCCATACGAATGTCCTCTTGAAAAAAGACTTTAACGATCAGTTTTGATCTTATACAGTGCGCTCAATCAAAAATGCTTAGCAGCAGATAAATATCGACAGTTACTTACAAGTGTCATTAGTAAAGGATCCGTGCGTGAAAAATACAAAAACCACCACAAAGCCACCCGACCAAACACGCCCACATTTTTTTATAATTGTGTATGTTCAAGGAAAACTATTGTTTTCAGATTTAAACATAAAATTAAAACAAGTAAGAAAGTATACCCTACACCCAGTATATCAATAAAACAGTTTTTCAGATATGGGCGCTATATGGGATATATAACGTATTATGACCCGATCACCCAAAAATTTAGTGTCATGATTTCTGTAAATATAAATATTAAGTGTGTTAAACCTTATCTCGATATAAATACGTTTAAAAGATTTATGGAGGTTAAAGTGAATTACGAAGAGGGTCTTATATGGGAGTTTTGACTATTTATGAACTGACTATTATAAAATTAGGTGTCATCCTATTTGTACATAAGAAACTCATTTTTGTTAAATTTTATTCGGATAACAATATTTTTAAGAGACTTATGGTCATTTAAAGTGATTTCGGAAAGTGGTCCATTCTACCATATTATATGTATATGTACGGGACATCAGATATTTGAAAATACCTATTTACTTTGTATGGAAGGTGCGACGTCCAGTGTTCTGATGTCAGCCATGGACTGTATGGAGAATCTCACTATTTAATTCACCAGATATTCTATAATTACTTTTTACTTTTAATGGGAAGTGTCAAGCAACCGCTTTATACCCCTACCTTTAAATTTACAATAAAGCAGTTTTTGTCAGATAATGTCTAAATATTCTCGAAATTATGGTTGTCATTCATTTTGTATGTGGGTGCTAGTGGATACTGTTCCGATCGAGACCACTTTTAGACACATTGCGTGTGTGCTAAGAAATTGATTTAGCAAAGGTTTTCGATACGATCATAACTATGTTTAAAATTGTAGAAATTTTTAGCAAAAAGAATTGGGAATTTTTAATAGCTGATAAGTTCTGAAAACTATTTTTCTTTACAGAATTTATCTTATAAATATATAAATATACATATTATTTTGTTTTAAATGTGCATGAATGTAAGTATCATGCAGTTTGAAGAGCACGAATTGGCTGCCTGTCAGTACTTATACTTCTCGGCAGTTCTCTTTGGATTATTAAGTGTTTAGTATTTCATGATAAATTCGATAGTCAAATTCAATGCGAGTGGGTTAAAAGATGGTAGTTCGTTTTTGGTAACACAATCGACGTTTTGGAAGTAGTCAAATGACCTACAGGGTATTACAACATTTTAGTACCTGCTACAAAAACCTTTTTGTAATAAACTTTAGAGTGCTGCAATTCTGTCAGGTTCCTAATACGAATCATTCTCACCATTTATCCTCTCTATTATATATATATATTTCTGTCAATACAAACCTCTCTGTGATCTCTGCGCACAATCGTTCGACATTATGTAAACGTTTTTGGTACGTGCAAGTATTTGTGGAGCATTTATTTCGTTTTGTTTCAATTCCATTACTTTCGCTCTAAACGTGCCTTTATTAACTGTTTTCAATGTTTGTTTTTCTTCTGTTGGCTTATTTGCTTTTCTTTTATAAATTGAAATATTTACCGAAATGTCTGGATACAGATGTTTCTTTTCTTCGGGATTGAGTCCCAATGCACTTGCTTCCTGCAAGAAGGTAAATAAATGCCAACGATTTGACTAGATTCGTATGTATGTACTTGAATGCATGCAAATACTTATGAAAAACAAATAAAAAATAAGACAAAGTAAATCATATGAATAGAATGACATGAATGAATAAATGAATGTAAACGTTAGCCAGTTAACAGAGATTATCAGGTGCATATGTAAATTAATAGCAGATAAATCGTTTAGAAAACATGTGCATACATCAGACAAATAATAATATACAAATAATAATTTATTAAAGTTGGCTATCTGACGTTGTCTTTACTTTTAATAATTTCAAATCGGTAGGCAACATTGTAATTTATGAATATAAACTTTGATACATTGGTTTGTCGGTAAATACAATTTTTCATTTATAAAGCAACTACTGAATTTTGTATCAATTCTTCCACAATTTATCACAGTAACTTCCAAGCATCATGAAAATTAATTTCAAGTATGTAGACATCACACTGCTGAATACTTGTACATAACTCCTTTACATTAAAGTCCATATCCAGAAGAAACATTGTACAAGATAACAAAAAAATTCGTTTGAAGTTTGTCGAAATACATGTAGGTACATCTATTTTTGTATTTTTTATAATATATTCCTTAACTCTCAGCGAGTAGGATAAAATGTAGAGCCAATCAGGTAATGTAAATAAAGTATTATGTAAATTATATTTTGTTAAACTCCGCTTAAACAATTTAACCCACAAAAATATCTAATAAAAATCGATATTGGATCAACTTTTATAGGAAGTTTTAATCCGGAAATCATATTAATACCGGCTATACGCGAATCATGCTATAGGATTTTGTAGCTGTCAGTCAATAATTGGCAATAGCTCATGAATTAAGTTCACTTTTGAGCATAACTACCAACCATACAACTCTTGTAAATAACGTTATTGAGATGAAATTCAACCCAAATAAGCCTAAAATAAATAGAAATCACATTAGTGGATACTGTTTTTAGAAGCTATCAGTCTATAATTGGTCCATTTCTACTATGCAACCCATAAATGTCTTGTAAATAATGTTACTGAATCTTACCATTTTTTATTCTTTGTTTCTTAATCTGGTGTGAATACGGAAAAATGTTCTTTTAAATTTATAAATTGTTAAATGACAATCAAGATTTTATGAAAATTAAACAAACTCTGCAAATTATGTTAAGAATTGGTAATCACGTCAATTATGTATAAATGTACATATGTATAATTATGTTGGTCGTAAAATTGTCTTTCAAACAATATATAAAATATTAATAAAATGTACACTAAGTCTGAATAGAAAACACAGAATAAGAATATTCTAGTAACCAGTGTAGTTTCTGTATTTCTTATTACGTTTAGGTGGAGGATATTAAAGATTCGGCACAGCCGAATATTCCACTCTAACTTGGTTTTAATATAATTTTTTGATTTTCTTTCACTTTTTCGAAAATGTTATTAATGCACACTTTTGTTTGTTTATTTATTTATGTATATACAGAGTTGCACTTAGAAATAATTTCTCTGCTGGCATTGACATATGCATAACCTTTGCACATATGACAGGTAAAAGTGTTTGTGACAATTGTCTTAGAACAATTTTACAATGACAAAGAATGCGTTCACACGATTATTATATGTCTGACAATATTTTTGTCTTAAAATGTACTGAAAATGCTTTTTCTTATTTAAGTTCACAGGGTTGTTAGACCTTTTCTGAAAATTGTCTAGATAACGTTGTAAGATATCACAGCCGTTTTTACTACATAGCTTTAGTTTGGTCCGTGTTCGATCATTGCTCCAATACAAAGTTCTCTTCCGAAAATCACTTCAACGTATAAATCTGCTATAAATAACGGTACCGATTCAAATCTTTTCACAGATCATGTATGTATATATGTGTATTCAAGTCCATATTTTGCTATATCCTCTATATAAGGTCCACTTAAATACACATATTTCTCTTAAATAAATTGATATATTTTTGAAATTCGACATGATATATCCCTATATATAAAAAATTCTCTGTACAGAATTTTATGAAGATCGGTCCATAATTGGTCATAGCTCCCATATAAGAGCCAATTCCGAAAAATAGGTAAACCCACAAAATGTTTAATAAATATCGATATCAAACCAACATTTTTTACCGGCCTTTAATTTTAATCCAGAAATCATACTAATATCAGTCATATGGCAATTATCTATGAATTTTGTAGTCAGTCCATATTCGGCAATAGCTCCCAAATAAAGTAAACTTTCGAGTATAATAATAACAACCTTTAAACTATGTGATTGAGATTAAATTCTACATAATAATAAGACTCAATTACATAGAATTCACGTTACTGGATGGATATCAGTATGAAGATATCAATTCATAATTGCTCCACTTGCACTATAAAACCTATAAACTCTTATAGTATGTTTCCACGACGACTTGAATCACCTGCTTCTGAATCATGTTTATGAATCATGCTGTTTACATGACTAATAAACTTGATTCGATTTGACAGTTGTTTTTAATAAACAAACAGAATAAAAAAACAGAATTTACAATTTGTGGAAAATATTTTTTTTAATGGACAAAAAAACTGAGTGGAAATTAGTTAGCTTATTTGAAAAAAAAAACATACATTCGTACGTATTTACTTTATTTACTTCCAGCAACAAGCTAGTGCAGATAAACTTGCGATAAAATTTAGAGAAGAGTGCAATTTTTCGTGCTTTGCAATCTGAATCTACTTTATTCGCTCTTAACATTTTGTATGGTGAAGCAAGTTGTTTCGCTCATGATTAGGGTGTGAAGCATGAATAGAGAGCGAAGCATGTACCGTGGCAACATAGTATTACACTTTTTTGTATACTTCACCTGGTGAATGTGGAAAAATGTTGAATCCATTTTTTAGTTTTATTAATTGTTGCATTCCACATATGATTGTTATGATAAATACACAAACTCTGTGAATGATGGTAATATTTGTCATTACATCAATTATATAGGCAAATGGTTACAGATTAGATACAATTTGAAAACGTTTGAAATAAATTATGTATTTATAAAATATCAGTTAACAAGGACAATATTTTTAATTAACAACTAATTTCATTAACTATTAAATAAATGCATACATTTAATATTTTTTTTCTAATACGTATAATTTAATATAAACTTGGCAGTATAAATCAACCTACAAACTATTTAATATATTTTAACGCCAAAATATACATTTCCCTTGTAATTGAGTTGGATTTACAGATAAACATTTGAGAATTATTTAAGGTATTTTTCTTTATCCGACTTCTTAATAGAACGTAGTTAAATATATAAAAATCCATTACATTATATAGTTGTACGCAAACTTTTACCTAGTCATGAACTTACCTGGCCCACGATGTCGAACGATAACTTAAGGCACAAACTTTTAATCGTATTTATTTTTTACTCAATCAAGTTTGTTTATTCCACAATCAAGTTTGTGTCTTAAGTCTTATCTAAGCGAACGTTATCGTTCGACATCGTGGGCCAGGGGGTTAATTTAACAAATCATTTATGTTCTTAAATAAATAAGAGTTTTATTTAAAAAATCAACCGTAATTTTAATATACAACATTAGCGTATATTTTTGAGTTTCGTTCTTGTACGCAGAAACCTGCCTAGTGTATAAACAATTTTTAAAAGACGATATAAAAAATACTCAATAAATTAAATTATTTTTGATATCCAAATTTTTTTTATAAAAATCCGATTAGGGATGCCAATTCCGAATTGTCAAATCAAATCCCGAAAATCCCGGCATTTGATTTTAAGCATCCCGGGATTTATAAATTTCAAAAACTAGAATTTGTTAAACAAAGCCATTAACAAAAATTTAATTTTACAAAAGTATGTCAAAGAAATAAAGGTTTAAGGAATTAAAATTAATTTTGGATTGCACTATTTGATGTGTCTACAGTTCCACATGTTAGTAATCACTTTTTAATGTCAAATATTTTCCAAAACCGACTAAACATTTGTACCTATATTATTCAAAATATACGAATTTAAGTACTCATTTTTACGGGCAGATCCACGTCCATTTTTACAAATTCGAAAAAATCGAGAAAATACTTATTTCAGTAATACATTAGTTACTAATTTTTAGTAATACTAGAAAATAATATTTCATGTAATTTTTATTAAGAAAATAAATTTTATAAAAAGTACCAGTCTGTAGACCTTAAGAATTCGAATTTAAAAATTCCTAAAACATTTGTACTCTTTATTGATTTATGCCAGATGAGTGTTAATTTGTATTTCATTGTTTATTTATTTAGTAGATACCCGCGTTCAGACTCATTTCTCTCCCTTAATTAGAAATAATTTTGAAAAATGGTCATTGTAATTATTTGTAAGACCAGGAGTTAGAGAATAATATTTCTATGTTTTTATTGAGAAATTAGATTTTGAACAAAAAGTACCAAAAACAAATAAATTTCTGGGCCTTAAAAATTCGAATTTCATAAAAGTATCGGAAAAATTTCTGCTCGTCATTAATTTTAGCCGGATTCATTATAATTTTTTTCTGTGTTTACTTATTTAGAAGCTACAAAGGTACCTTGACACCTTCACAGTTTCATAGAAGGTAACATCTACAGTTTTGAATTTCCAAAAATTTCCTCTCGTTTTTTAATAGAAGGCAGACAAACTTAAAATTTTTATTCTAGCTTTATTAGCTTTGGAGATATACAGTTACAATTATTAACTGTTTTTGTTGTTTTATCCGATTGAACGTCCGAATTTCCAAAAATCCATTCTTTGTGGATCTATATGATATAAAAGGAATCCATTACCCAAATTTCACGTTTCAAGCTTTAGCGGTTTAAGCTGATGAATGAATGAGTCAGTCAGTCACGTTACTATTATATATGTACATATATATAGGGTGTTTTTTTGAGAGGTATAGAACTTCGAATTGAAATAAAACACAAGAACATCGTATTAATGACCATCAATGTGGCTTTATTGGAACGATAATTTTATGCCATTAATGTTTAAATATGATTTCAGGCATGTGGCCGCCGCGGCTGGCTCGAATAAAGCCAATTCTACAGGTCCAATTTTCAACCACTTTTTCGAGCATATGGGGCCGTATGTCGGCAATAACGCCACGAATGTTGGCTTCCAATTCCCCTAACGTTTCTGGTTTGTTGGCGTAGACGAGCGACTTCACATATCCCCAAAGAAAATAATCTAATGGTGTCAACTCACACGATCTTGGTGGCCAATTGACAGGTCCATTCCGCGAAATTATGCGCTCATCGAATGTTTCCTTCAATAAATCGATTGTGGCGTGCGCTGTGTGGAACCACAACTCATCCACATTCATGCCATCCAATTCGGGAAAAAAAATAGTCGGTTATCATGGCTCTATACCGGTCTCCATTAATTCGGGTCTTCTTCAACACTTTGCTCTACAGCGGCAATTGTTTCTTCGGTGCGCACTGTTCGACGTCTCTGCGGATGCGTATTATCACATAGAGTAAACGTAGTGCGAAAACGATCCATGGTTAACCGAATTAATTGCTCTGATGGACGATTATGTCGACCATAAAATGGACGGAGCTTGCGGTAAACTTCGCGAACTGAACCGTTATTTTCGAAATAAATTTGCACGATTTGCAAGCGTTGTTCTTTTGTCAACCTGTTCATGATGAAATGGCAAACCAAACTGAACATAAATGACATTAGAGTTGCCAGATTTGACCATAAAATGCCAGTTTTATATCTTTTCGAAAAACAAACCTGTAAAAAAACATGCTTGTATGCTTGTAGATGGATACCCACCTTCACAAATATGGGGATACACAAGGTGGCGCAAAAGTAATCCTCCTATCAGAAAATGCTATAAATTTAGCATAACATTGTTTATTAACGTGTTTTTCGCAAAATTTATAGCATTTTCTGATAGGAGGATTACTTTTGCGCCACCTTGTATTAAGTTTGTCATTCCGTTTGTAATACATCGAAATATTCAGCATCCTCATGGAATATATATTCAGCATCCTCATGGAATTCTAACCCTTTCAGACCTGGTTGAATCAATTGTGCGATCTGCCTCTTTTGCCATTAAATTACATTTAAAAATTATTTTTCGTCTAATAACCGGCAAGCAATGATCGTGGGGTCTTCTTTTTATTGTAAAAAAATAAGAATAAAAAACAAACACACAACAAATAAAATACAATAGCCTTCGTTTGATTTTGTCTTCATCAAGTGCAGACATGCGTCCACAGTGTAGGTGTTTTTTTGTAAAAATAGTTTTTAAATAAGATGTAAACTTCAAGGAAATAACTGTAGAAGAGTTTTTTCAACGATTCAGTTGGTTACTGGTTAAATTTTGCATTGTAACAATTAGCCAGCAGTCCGTAGAAAACAGATAGCACAATTGTGTTAGTCAGGCACAACTTCACATATTGCTTCATACTCACATTTGTGCTATCTCATTACTGGACAAGGGAATCCAAAATCCCTGCTATTTATAACTCCGCGATAAGTTTCTTCAGCTGCTCTCGGATATACTATACATTTTGAAGATCAGTCTGCATTAAGAACAATGAATAACTTTTGGAGAGTTCAACCAATTATTGATATGGTAAGAAAACGATGCAATGAATTTGCAACAGATATTACGAATTATTCAATTGTTGAGCAGATTATACCATTTACGGGCAGATGTCCAGCACGTCAGGTAATACGGTAAAAACCACGACCAGGAGCCAAATTACCGCATTCGATATCGAGTAAAATTGATGGTAATTTTCTTATTTGAGATTGTGGCATTCCATATCGAGCAAGAAATTTAGTACATTTTATCATAATTTCGATATCGAAATCATTTTTCCATACGATAGCTCTTTCGATCACGAATGCGGTAATTTGGCCCCAGTTGGCCTCAAAAATCTTGTTTGTGCTACTTGCAGTGGTGTTGTTGTCGACTTTCAAATTTTTCATGGTGCTGGCACATTTGAAAATTATAGTTTGGGCCATGGCCCATATATAGTCATCAGGCTAATAAAAATTCTTCCAAAAGAGAGTCATGTATACATGGATCGATTTTTTACAACAATACCATTGTTATAAGCACTAGAAGAAATGGGTTACTTAGCGACTGGAACAATTATGGCAAACAGAGTTTCCAAGAAGGTGAAATTTCCCTTGGACAAAAAAATTAATCGAGGTAATATAAGCCAATTTACAAATGGAGAAAATGTAGCTGTTATAAAATGGAAGGACACGAAGGCAGTGATAGTTGCGTCAACAAATTGTAGTTAAAATCCTGTAGGAGAAATTGACAGATGGAATAAAAACTTGAAACGCCGTTAATCCGTCAAAGTCCCTTCATTTATACAAAAGAACAATGCCTTTATGGGAGGAGTAGATGTGTGTGATCAAATGCTGGAGTACTACAGGATCAAAATGAAAACCAAAAAATGGACCGTTCAAGTATTCTTTCACTTAATTGACTTGGAAATATTTAATTCTTGGATAGAATATATATGTGACTGCACTTTCCGGAATACGAAGGTCAAAAGTAAAATCGTTTTTAACTTTTGAAATGGAATTAGGGATTGTGCTAGCAGCTTCTTTTGAAGCTTCTGAGCGAGTGGAAATATTTGAGTGGAACGGAACAAAGTATCGCCCACATGATGTTCCTGATGATGTTAGGTATGACCGTTTTGGCCACTGGCCTATTTTTTCCGATGAACCCCCAAGACTGTGCCGAAACAATTGTGGAAGTCGTTCGAGAGGTTGATGCCAAAAGTGCAAAGTTACCCTCTGTTTGGCTAAGAATAAAGAGTGGTTTAAATTTATATTGTATTTTAATGTATCTTATTTCTTAAAGGTTTCTTTGAAATCTGTATTTCATTTTTTTAAGGAATGAAGTACCGTCTTTTTATGTAGTATATTTATTTTTTGTTTCACATAATTATTTCATTTTTTAAGAAATGAAATATCCACATTTTTTACTTTAATAAACTTTAAAAATCCACTAAAAGGGTTTTGTCAATTCAAATTTATATGCAATTTAGTTTTAAAATTTTTAAAATTGTCTTTAATTTTTCGAACGTCACTTTACAGGTTATAACCTGAATAGCACAATTGTGCGATGTCCTGGTTTTGAAAAAGAACATTGCAGTTATATTTAGCGAATTTAATTATCAACTAATCAAAAAAAAAAATTTATTTTCATTGATTTTGAGGTTTTTATGGGCTTAATAAACTCTGGGTCTGAAAGGGCTAAGACGACCAACTTTGTAGACATGACAGAGCCTCGAGAAAAGAATTTAAAAGAATGAAATTAGTTAATCTGGTTATTTTGTATTGAAACCCGTTTCAGAGTTATGGCCCAAAATTTGAGACAACATTGATATTTTGATAAACTGTTTAGCTAATTTCTTTAACTATATTGCAAATAATAACGGATTCTTTTCACATAATAATTTGAATTTAAAAGGAAAAGTCCTGTTCTAAATGGTAAGAATTGGTCCACGGTTTCCTATAGCTCCCATACAAATATCTTCCCGGTATTTGGATTTATGGTACACAAATGCATAGAGAAAAGTAGTATTATTACAAAATTGAGTTTTTATTAAGGACAAATCACAAAACGGTATTTTGTTTGAATCGGTCGTTATTTGACCATAGCATCCAAATATATTCCACTTCTGAAAATCACTCAAATACGAGGGCGGTTCGGAAACTTCTTAGCCTAGCACAGAAAGGAAATAATTAGTTTTTCAAAAATATTTTTTTTTTTTTCAATATAATCTCCTGAAACTTTAATACACTTCGTCCAACGCTTATCTAGCAATTCGTATCCCTTGATTAAAATAGTTTTCCTCAAAGCCTTTAAAACTGTAATTGCATATTCAGTTGAGGTAAAACGCTTGCCAGCTAGGATTTTTTTTTAGATTTGGGAACAGTAAGAGTCACTGGGAGCTAAATCAGGCGAATAAGGTGGGTGGTCCAGCAACTCGTACTTTAATTCGTTGATTTTAGTCATTGTTTAAACACTCTTGTGCGCTGGTTCGTTGTCTTGCTGAAAAATTATTGTTTTGTGTTGTAAGCCAAGACGTTTTTGTCGAATTTTTCCATTTAATTAATCCAAAATGTAGCAATAGTACTCTGAATTTATTGTTTTACCCTTTTGCAGATAGTCAATCAATAAAATACCGTTGAAGTCCCAAAAAAAACATTGGCATAATCTTTTTTTGCTTTCTTTGGGGCTCTTCATCCAGCTTAAGTCTATTGCATGGATTGTTGTTTTGTCTCTGGAGTATAGTGGTGAATTCATGTCTTATCAACAGTTATAAAACGGCGCTTAAAATCCATTTTATTCTTCTTAAACCGATCCAAACAAGTTTTTCCGTTTTTGGTCGACTGTTAACAAATGCGGCACGCATCTTCCAGAAAGCTTTTTCATCTCTAAGTCTTCATGAAAAATTAAATGGAATAGATACAGAGATGGAAGTTTTCAAAACACATAACTCTTTTCTGTTTATACCGCCCTTTCTGTTATAGGCTAAGAAGTTTCCGATCCGCCCTCGTACTTATAAAAATCCTTATCAGGTTCAAATTCAAGACAAATAATCCTTATGTATATAGAATGCGACATACTGAATATTATAACGATCGGCCATAATATGTTATGGCTATTATATAAGGACCACAGAAAAGTTGTGTGCATGCATACAAATGTCACCAAAAAATGGCAGACAGTTCGTCATTTAAAAACAACAAAAACAAGTTAGAGTGCAATATTCGGCTATTCCGAATCTTAAATACAATCCATCTGAATATAATGAGAAATACAAAAACTACACTGGTTATAGGACTAGAATATCCTTATTACTTACTAATAGCTTAACATTTTATATATTGTTTAAAAGTAAATTTTACGAACAATATAATTCATTTCAAATGTTTAGAAATTTTATCTAATTTTGACCATTTAAATTATCTAAATTATTACCAATTCTCTTACTTCATTCGATAACACAAGATATATTTTAATTTAATCTACATACATAGGATGTATGTATGTATGTCCTTTATAGACTCTAAAACTATCTGATCATGTGATGATCTTCAGCAAAGTTGTTGTGCATGAGACCGGGAAGGTTTCTGAGTTGGTACGACCACGCCTACTCTAACGCCCACTTTTTTTAATTGATTAATTGCTTCTGCATGGGTTTTTACAGATTTACTTCATACAGATTGTATCTACATCTTACTGAAGGCGAGGTAAAAATAAAAAATGTATGTCCAACGCCCACTTTCACGCCCCATTACAAAAAATTAATCAAGTCTAAAAATCTGCTACAAAATTTCGGATTGGCTGTGAGAACGAGCAATTGTGACAACAAAAAATATTGCTGCCAACAAGCTCAATGAGCAAATTCAATTGAAACTGCCCGGCTAATTAATCAAATACAAATCGATCGATACAGTAATGGATGAAGAACAAACCGTCAATTATCCCACTGAATTTTTGAATTCATTGGAACCACCCGGAATGCCACCGCATGTGCTAACATTAAACGTTGAATCACCGGTAATTCTTATTCGCACCTTAAAGGCACCAAAGTTATGCAACGGAACAACATTGACCATCAAAAACTGCTCACCAAATTTAATCGAGGCAACATTCATCGGTGGCAGATTCAAAGGCGAAGACGTACTTATTCCACGAATTCCGATGATTTGCGTCTTACCTTTACTATCGCCATCAATAAAGCACAAGTCCAATCATTGACCATTGCTGGTTTAATTTTGGAAAACTTATGTTTTCCACACGGCCAGTTGTTGTATGTGGCTTGCTCCCGAGTAGGCACGCCAAAAACAAAAAACATTGCCTATCCGCTGGCCCCAAGATGAAGTAATAAATAAATATAATTTCCATTTTGCCTTGAGTACATGCGTTTCTTTTTTGATTGAGCCCATATCGACACCATATGTAAGTTTTTCTGTAAAAAAAACTTTATGATAGGTATTCCATGGATTTTTATTTAATTAAAGGCCGCAAATTTCATGAGAGCTCAATTTAAATCGTGTGGTAATACAACACTAATGTTTGCTTAAGGCCAGCAACGCGGACCGGTTCAGCTAGTTTATAATAAAAATTTAAATAAAGAAAAAAAGGCTCTCACTGAAGACTTCAGGAGGGGAATAGAGTTGGTGGTGGATTTGACATTGAGGCATTTGGATCTGATAGTGAATAATTTGGGATTAAATCCTATTTCAGGCTTTTAAATTTCTGTTCTATTTTTTCAACGCGTGCTGCTAATTGGCTGAGGTATTATTGAATATCTGGAGATATATTCATATTTACTGACAGTAAAGCGGCCGGTAAGGATGAATTCATTGTTTAGATTTTGTCTTGACAAAATAAAGCTTATTGTCTGTTTATCTATAGGCGACTGTACTTTGGAGCTCATGCCATAAGACTAGGTATACAGTTCAATGATTACTGTAGGAGCTGTCATAACGAGGAGGAGGAAGAGACAATTGCTCATCTTCTTTGCCAATATCAGTCCCTATCAAATATGTGAGAGCGTATACTTGGGACACCTTACCTAGAAGGAGCTATCAAAAATGAATCTAAAATACACCTTCGTTAAGGCATCTGGATGGTTTGAAAGAGAAACAACCAATGCTGTGTAATCGATAAGTTGTTTACCAAAGGGGTAACATAATGGGATCAACTAAATGGAACCAAGTGAACTGTTTCTGAGAACGGCTGCCCATGCAACCTAACCTAACTTAATTCACATATATTTATATAACTCGAATATAGTAAGCAACTTTGTGGTGATCGGCCCATAATTGGTCATAGCTCCCACATTAACCTTCGTAAATATCTTATAAATATCGATATCGAACTAAAAATTATTCACCGAACAGTTATATGTAAATTCATATTTTACTATTGAATTTTGTAAAGATTATTCCATAATTGGCTACAATTCCCATATAAAGTCCATTTCCCAGAATAATGTATCGTTATAGAAATATGAAATTCACCATAAGGCTCAAAGACAGTAAAATATTTTATAACGATCATTCTATAAATCATCCTATAAATCCTAAAATAACTCGTATAAACATCGTTATCGAAACAAAATGTTTCACAAATTTTTTTCAAGTATAGGTAGGTCACACTGCTGATAGTGGGGGTTATACATGTAAGATTCGGCACAACATAATATAAACTCTTACTTGTTTTTTATTGTTTTATAATTATTTTTTGAAAGGAAGATCATATGCAAACATTTTCTTGGGCACTACATCAATATGCTGGGATTGAGTTGTATTTCAATTCGGTGGTCAGGAATTAAAGCTAATCAAAGCCCGAGCCACACCGGGTACAAAAAGCTAGAAGGTATATACATATATGATGTGATCTCAAAAAAAACAAAATAATTAAATGAATGCAAACAAATATTTTTATGACCCTTGATTTTAATGGATGTTTTTATGGGCATCAAGTGGAAAGATTATGCAAATTTGCAGATAATAATTATTTATCATTCCGTTGTAAACTTTGTGTTGGTTTGTATATGGCCTAAAACTTTACTTAGATATTAAGAAAAATATTAATTTGGTCTTGAAATACGAAAATATAAAACATTGTGAGCCGCCCTTATATGACCGTTCAAAATCATTTTCACATAAATATTTTTATATTGTTCACGTGCTTACATGCAAAATTTAACATACTCGTACAATAACATTTAAATACAACCTGCATGCCTCATATACCTACATACATATATACAACATTTATTTCCACACGTTCATATACACATGTAGATGCATATATTTACAGTGCCATATAATCGTAAATGCTTTTGGATATATTGCAGGCAGACACATAACATAACTACAACCAGCAACACCAAAAGAACCACAAGGGCTGAGAAGAAACGCCTGTCACAGAAGTTCGATTGACAGTAGTTGCGTGCATGTTATTTTATTAAATTTTGAAGCTGCAACAGCAGCTCCTCAATCAATACACAGTCCCACCATTGCTGACGCAACCGAAGGTTCACTTTGCAGATACAATTTACTTACTTACACAAGCTACATTATCACAGCCATGTTTATGAGTTATTTTTATAATGTGAAAGGAAAGTCTACATACCAAAAATTAAGGTAATAAAACAGAGTTCTCCAAATAATTTGTGGAATATTTTATAAATTTTCTTTCCAAATTAAAAAAAAAACTTCTTTTACAGCAATTAAATGCATTTTTAAGACCAATACATATGTCTGTATGTTTGTCAGCCCAACACACAACAAAAACTGTCACGTGTTATTTATACCCTACACCACCATAGCGGGGAGGATATACTGGATTTGTGCTGATGTTTGTAACGCCCAGAACTATTGGTCTAAACCACCTTAAAGTATACCGATCGACTCAGAATCACTTTCTGAGTCGATTTAACACATTTTTCGCCGACCGGTAATTATAATCACCAGCACTTTCAGACGTTGTAACTGCTTAAGAAAAAACTTTTTATTTCGTATGATTTTTTTAATTACTTATATAAGTCCTTATATCTATTTATTTAACTAGGTTGAATTTTTTGAATGCATAATATTTGATTTTTTTACTAATTTTAAAAAGTCGTCAAAAAGGTCATTTAAACATTTGATGATTTAAATGCTATAATAATAGGATTTCTAACAATTTCGTATGCATCATTAAAATTTTCTATTTAGATTTCTTACTGCATCGATTTTTTTCCAAAAATTTTTTTTTATAACGAGTAACTGAGCATTCAACATTGTGGTGATTATAATGACCATTGGCGAAAAAGGTATGCCTAAATTCGAGCTTTATAAACATATATACAAAAATTGTATGTATACTACTAAAAACAGAAGTCACTATGCTATGGTAGAAAATTGTTAAAATAAACAATAACTTAATCTAGTTTTGGGTTTGGAGTCAAGCGTGCTTTAACAAAGAGAGAAATACTTGATGTGCTGGAAGACTCGGATGATGAGTCGACTAATGCACAGATTCGCGATAATGCTCGCAATGTTGTTTATATTCCGCCAAGAGTTGACATTCTGAGTGATGAAGAGGACATTGACGAAACGGTCTTTGGTGGTCAAGAAAATAGTGCGTTTTGTGAAGTTGCTGGAGAATTGGAGCTTGAATTTATTGGAGGAAATGAAGATATTAGTGCGCCAAGCGAACACGAAACAACAAACAAATTTAGGTCAAAATCTTCATTTCCTTCTTCAAAATGGGTGCACACAAAACGACCAATTTACTCCAACAGTGCGCATGATTCTACAGAGCTGATGAAAGATCAAGAAAAGCTCTATCAGTTATTGTGTATGTAATGCATGGATTAGTTTTTTTATTTATTTTATTTTCTGTAAATTACTTTAGGCGAAAAATCTCCATTAGAACTGTTCAAGTTGTTTTTTGATGATGAGATAATGAATCTAATAGTGTCGAACACCAACGAATATGCGAGTCAGAACAATGCTCCAGACAACATGTGCACAGTACAATTGTTGCAGCGTTTCCTGGGATTTTTAATACTTACTGGATACCACACCGTTCCACAATATGAAAATTATTGGAGTCAGCAACCAGATTTAGGGGTTCCAATTGTAAAGCAAGCCTTGACACGTTTCGAATTTCGGTGGATGAAAAAGTATCTTCATCTATGTAATAACAACGCTTTAGATAAAAACGATCGCTTTGCGAAAATAAGACCCTTACTTGATGGACTAAACAAAAAGTTTTTGCAATTTGGAGTTTTTAGTGAACATTTATCAATCGATGAGCAAATGGTGCCATACTTTGGAAGGCATTCAAGCAAAATGTACATTAGGAATAAACCCATTCGTTTTGGTTTTAAGTTATGGGTTCTTGCTATGATGGATATATGTATAATTGTATGCCCTACGCTGGTTCCCAGGAGCTCTATAGTAAGGAAATCGGCCTTGGAGCTCATGTGGTCTTGAGTTTGCTGGAATGTGTGAAGAATCCAGAACGACATTACCTTTATTTTGACAATTTTTTTACTTCCTTTCATCTAATGTGTCTTCTGTCAGATAAAAAATTTCGAGCCACCGGTACAGTGCGCAAAAATCGATTGCCAAGCAATATGGGCATTAAAAATGGAAAAACTTTAAAAAAGGTGAGTACGATTTTATGTTTGATCGCGCAAATGAAATATTCATTGTAACTTGGAATGATAATGCAATTGTTACGTTAGCGACTAATTTTGACAACTGCCCGACGTTATAACCGAAAATGTTATAAATATGTTAGTGTTGAAGAACCTAATTTGATAAAAAATTATAACTTGCATATGGGAGGAGTTGATATGGCAGACAATGCCATATCGAACTACCGCATAAATGTAAGAGGCAAGAAGTGGTGGTGGCCTTTCTTTTCAAACACTGTGGATTCCGCTATTGTAAACGCCTGGAAAATACACTGTTTTTTGTGTAATATTGGAAAACCCTGAGCCAAACCACAACTAGACTTCCGGTCTGAAATCGCTAGAGCTCTACTTGTTTCTGAGGATGAAGTCCATCAGCGAACAGAATCAGAACAACCAAATTCAAAACGTACAAAATTGTCACAACACGTTATTGTAAGACAGACGGAAGGCAAAAAACGTCGATGTAAGCAATGCCACGGCCATACACCATTTATGTGTAAGATGTGTGAGGTTCACCTACATACGAAATGTTTTGAAATATACCACACTGATAACACTGCTATACAAAAAAAATAAAAAAATCTGCGGCAGGGATTTAGTTAATGGTTTTTGTTAATACTCATATTAGACCTTCGCGCTGCATGCTTATTTATTTTTGATTCACTCTGTTTATTGAGATAAACGGAACTAAGAAATAATATAAAATTTCAAACTACCCGGTATGAACCGGTACAAAAAACGTACTTGGGTTTACCCGAGTGTGAAATCGGTTACAACTCCAGTATCTCACAGTGATGATTTGCCTATTCCAGTGTTTTCAAGACCATCTACATCAAATGGTGATGATTTTGAAATGTTAGAAGGATCAGTTTGCGTCGACTTGAAAATGGTAAATTTTTTACTAGGCCAGCAAGGAGGGTATACTAAGTACCCTTGTTTCATATGTTTATGGGATAGCCGTGCAAGAAACCAACACTGGATTACAAAGATCTGGCCTTTAAGAGAAAATATAGAGGTTGGAAAAGCAAATGTGATAAATGAACCGTTGATAAGCCGAGATAACATCCTTCTTCCACCCCTTCACATTAAGCTTGGGCTAATGAAGCAGTTTATTAAAGCCCTTGATAAAAATGGTGTCTGTTTCAAATATGTGTGCCAAAAATTTCCAGCCCTTAGCATGGAAAAATTAAAAGCAGGCATCTTTGATGGACCGCAAATACGTACACTGATAAAAGACACTGAGTTTGTAGCCCATATGACACAGATTGAATCTGAAGCATGGTTAAGCTTTGTGTTGGTAGTAAAAAACTTTTTGGGGAATCACAAAGCGCCGGAATATCAAGAACTAGTTGCAAAAATGCTACAAAATTTTAACAGAGTAGGAGTCAACATGAGCATAAAATTGCATTTCTTACACAGCCATTTGGACCGATTCCCGCAGAACCAGGGTGATTACAGTGAGGAACAAGGAGAAAGGTTCCATCAGGATATCAGGATAATGGAAGAAAGATATCAAGGTCGATGAGACAGCCATATGATGGCTGACTATTGCTGGACCTTGAAAAGAGATTGTCCTGACAAAGTAAATAAGAGAAAATCCCAAAGAAAAAGTTTTTTATGATCTTCATTTACTTATTCTAGTTAAAGGTACCCCAAACTATTATTTTTGTGTATTTTTGTAAAAATAAACAATAAAAATAAATTTTAAATACATCTTTTGTCCCATTTATTGAAGCATTTTATGGAAAATGTTAGAAGCGTTTATCTCAAAAACTGGAGTCAAATTGACAATTCTGGTATTTTTCCCGTTATCAGCACACTCGTCTTATACAAAATCGACTTCAAGTATGCCTGCCGCAAAATGACTGTATAGCAGTGTAATAATATATAAAATTATTAATAAATAAAATGTTTTTTATCGTTTCTAAAAAAATTTCATTTGTTTACATATTTCGCCGGTGGTGATTATAATCACCACTCATTTTCCGGAAAACTAAAAAAAAAAATCGCAGTTTAAGTTTTCAATTTTCTTAATTAGCATTATATTAGGTAAAAAATAAAGTTTTATGGAAATTGTTCGACAGGAACTATGTGCGGCGAAAAATGGGTTAATGATGCCCGTCCGTCCGTCCGTCTGGCTGGCTGGATGTCCATGTAAAGATTGTGCGCAGAGTACAGGTCGCAATTTTGTAGATATCTTGATAAAATTTGATAAGTAATACTTTTTCAGCCCAAGGACGAATGGGATTAAACCTGGTGGAAATCGGTCTATTATTTCACCTGGACCCCATACAAAAGTCCTCCCGAAATTGGGGTTTACCGATCATAAATGTTTGAATTATGCAAGGAACCAAACAAATTTCATCACAAATGAGTGGTAAATGAAGCCAAATCACATCTACAAATTTCGTGCAGATCCGTCCATAATTAGCCCACTTTCGAAATCCACTTTAACTATCATAAATTTCTTAAAAATGTTGTTATCCGAATAAAATTTAACAAAAATAAGTTTCTTATGTACAAATAGGATGACAGCTAATTTTATAATAGTCAGTTCATAAATCAGGGGTTTCCATTTCATAGCTCAATTGAGCCTACCACTACCAAGACATATTTTTATGCTCTTCAATTCAGTCGTCGATGTGACTTCGACAAGTGCACATGTCTAGCGGATGCTATGTTATTTTTTTCAGGTTAACAGATGATGACACTCAAAAAATATTGTGCGATCAAAAATGCTTTTGGTAACATACATAGCAAATTATAAAATATGTATATTACTAACATTTTTTTGCGGCTTTAAATAAATACATTCTCTCAATTTTATTACTCTCTCGTATTCACTAATACATAAACAAAAAATTTTTGGAAGCCCCTGTCATAAATAGTCAAGACTTCCATATAAGACCCTTTAAGCTCCATAAATCTTTTAAACGTATTTATATCGAGATAAAGTTCAACATACATAATATTAATAGAGATCATGACACTAAATTTTTGGATGATTGGTCCACAAAAGGTTATATCTCCCATATAACGCCCATTGCTGAAAAACTGTTTTATACATATATTGGGTGTAGGGTATTATATAGTCGGGCTTGACCGACTATACTATCTTGCTTGTTTTGAGACATTAATGTGGCATGTGAAAATTAAAGATAAGCCAGATTAACTAATTTAGAAAATTTACATAGTTTATTCAAATTTTTAGAGAATATTATTTCGAACTTTTTATATTTATATATTAGAGAAAATTCTTAATTAGGCTTGAGTTCGTTTTTTTAATTAATAACTCGAAGAATACCATTGTCAAAACTATATTTTTCTAGACAAATGGCACACTGAAATGCATTTTCTGCCCTGCCAAGGGCGTCATTAGCAATGTTTATTGTCCAAGATCTACTTGTAAACATCATCTATTTAACTCATCATTTTTTGAGAAATACAATTTGGGAATTAACATATTTCTTATTACATTTTTTCATAAAACCTGTCAAAGGTTTATAACAGCTTAGAAAGTCTATCAGCTTAGATTAACCAGGTAACTATGATGTTGTAAAGTAAATATGATACGAGTGCCGATCAATAATTTAATAAATATCCAATATATTTTTTAGATACAAATTTAAGTTCACGTAATTAATTTATACCCACTTAATTATTATCTTATCTATATGACCTTTTCTAAAACATAAATTAGTCAGAAATTTGTCTTGGGTGTTACAAATCAAACGTGACCATACATCCTGCTTTGACGGGATTATAGCGATTAGGAAAACTTTTTTGGTTTACAAACTATAAATTTTTTATAATATTTGAAAAAAATCGGACAAAAATTTTGAAATTTTAATTTTTAAATGCTTATAATTCGCAATCTATAAAAGAGAAATTACAAACGCAAACATTTTAAATACCCAGCAGGGGAATTTCAGAAAATATAAATATCTATCTTTAGAATTGCGCTTCTTGATAACCACCATCTTGTCAAGTGATATGTATATGACATATTTATGTATAAAAGTGATTTGGTGAACGACTCAGATAGTATAAAAAAACATTAATTTATGTTTTTTTTCAATTCATTCATAATGTTTTAAGTATTTATTATCTAACTTACTTAAATATTCACAAAATATTGCTACGAGTAAAATAATAAAACACAAATTGTTCATACGAAAACATTTTCCATCCTTCTGGAAATCCCCAATATGATCTTTGTTCCTTTATCTGGCAACACATGCATCTGACCACAAAACAAAGAACTGATGACTGACACGACGTGTTTGTTAATGTCGAAAGGTTTCTACAAAATACTCGTACATGCCATACAAATATGAATGTGTATAAACATACAAGGTAGTTTAGAGTCATTCTTTATTCATTCAATATCCTCGCCCATGGAATATGAAGTCAACATACATTTGAGTATAATGTGTAATTATTATTGTTCAGCAATAATGATAAAATTGGTCAGGAAATTAGGCTTAATTAAGGGTTGTAAATTGTACAAGAATTAGAAATTTATTTAATATTGATGACTGCAGCTACAAGAACACTCACTCATTTTCGTAGCCATAATTATCGACTATTTCGTTATTCCTTAATAACCAGAAACACTTCTTCTCCATTTCGCATGACCCCCAATACTATAACTCTATTAAAATTAAAATAGAAGCAACCACAAATACAAAATAAAACAAATAACCAAGAATATAACAGTCTTAGTTAGCTAGACAGTGAACTCGCGGTTACGTGAACACCGCATTGTGTGAACTCAGCTTTTTTTTTTAAATATTTTCCAAAAAAAAGAAGATTTGTTAAAAAATATACATATGTATCAACATCCGAAAGACTTCTTGTAATAAGACTGAGACAACATTGGACTGAGCAAATGTCTTATCTGTTAGTAACTGGAAGAAGTTTTAAGAACTTTAACTGAAAACAAAAGCCTGGATGATTTAGTGCTTTCATAATCATAAAGCTTGTGTGCGATTTTAGGTTACATTATTCCTTAAAAGTAAAAACTTACCAATCAAAGCCCTTCTGTTGATCGATATTGCTCCATTTACCCAAAAGACGGTGAATTAATATTGACAATGTTTATGGTCAGTGATGAGAACCACAATTGTTTTGCTGCGTAGAGTGAAATTAATTTTATTTTTATATTTTCTATAAATTGAGTGCATTCTATAATAGTTCAAAAATGAAAAAAAAAACTTTTATGGCAATAAAAAAAACGGAAAGCCATGCATCTGAACGTTGTCAAGGAAATGTCAGTTTCCATATTGATGCAATACTCGTATAATGGGCTGGCAATATCTGCGTAGATCAAAATGGCGTCTACATACATATTTGTTTGTACATATAAATATGTAAATAATATCAAAGTATTCTTAAGTTTCCTGTAATTTTAATGTCCAAATATATATTTCAATAAACAAAAAATTTCTTAAATATTGATTCTTGCAGAAAATTTTATACAATTTTGCTTTTTATTTTTAGGTTTAATTGGTTTTAATTAGTTTACGTTTTCATGAGTGCACTGTATATGTATGTAGGTACAGTGTATCACAATACTATTTGCCTACTTTTTTAAGGAAAATATGTTTCTCATTCATACATAAAAATAAGAAAACCAAAAAAAAAAAAAAAATAATAACAATATTTATATCCGTCCGTCTTGTTGTCCATGTAAACTTTGTGCGGAAAGTTTTGATTTTGGCATGTATGTAAATGATCTGTGTAAAATTTTGGATTTGGATTATAAGAGATGTATGAGTATTAAAGTGATTTTCGGAAGAGGGCTTTATATGGGGCATACGGTTAAAAATAGACCAAAATTCATAAAATTTTGTGGGATGATTTTTGTATATATGTAAATGATTTGTACAACGGTGTGAGTCGGTACCGATATTTATACAATATATATAGGGATAAATGTCTTTTTCAGATGTGGTGCTTGTATGGGAGCTATGACCATTTCTGGGCCGACTAGCACAAAATTTATTACAACAATTTATTTAAATATAAGGATTACTTATGTCAAATTTTAACCTGGTAACAATATTTATACCAATTTTACACGCATTTAAGTGAATTTTTAATTGGACTTTATATGGGGTCCATGGTCAAATATGAACCAAACTAAACAATATTCCGTTTTGCGATTTCTTTTTACATGAAAGTTTTTTTTGCTGAATTTTGTATTGAAATTCCAATATTCTAGGCATTTATGTATCATTGTGTTATAGTTCAGAAAGATATTTTTTTATGGTGGCTATGAAAAATCATGGACCTATTTTTACTTTTTTCCTCACACTTTCATCTTTTATCATAAAAAATGACGTGTACAAAATTTAATGGTATTATCTGCAATATACGAGTATTTAAAAAATTGATAAACAAAGATCAAACTTTTATAGTAGTTGCCTCACATTTTAGTCCATAACCCAGGTTCTGCTATACCGATTTTGCTGATTTTTAATATTAAAGTTATCAAAAAAATAGGAAATATTTTTTAATAAATTCTGTTTAGATGAGTTGTGTATTTTGGACGTAAGAATGTTTTACACAGACGGGCAGACAGACGAACATAGCTCAATTGACTTAGAATTTCAGAAGAATCAATAATATTTATACTTTGTTGGGTCTAAGATGAATATTTCTCAGTGTTACACACGGAATGATAAACTTATATGTATATATATACGCTCATTCACCACTTATGGTGGTGGAAAACTTGAAAACAACAATAAAATTTGTTACTTATTAATTGCTTATGAATTGGTTTTCTACTTGATTAATTTTACATAGATTTTCTACTTTTATCTTTGATACAGATTACATCAAAAATACATGGTATTATGCCTATTTGTTATGAATTTTTAATAACTGACTACAATCGAAAAATCAAAAGTTTTAACAGTGTGAATAGTGTGATTAAAAAAATAGGATGTCTGCAAAGCACTTCTACAGAACTATTTAGGGCACTTAGGAGATAACCCTAACTCATGTACTGCATTGTGTTGAAACTAGGAAAACAGGTTATGGGAGGGATGATAGAGGGAGTAGTGTTTGTGAACATTTGACTTGAATTTTCCTATATTGAAAGTGACAGGGAAAACTTCTGTAGGTAGTTTATTCCACATACGGATAGTACGCTAAACAACAAATTTTTCCTGTAATGTATTGTGTGATCTACACGGAAAGAATTATTTTCTAAATCACCAGAAAATGTGGCTTGAATCAAGAAAATATTGCATGATTCTCGTCCAAGAAAAACATTTCTTATTTTAAACGTATTGTGGCTTGATTCAAGCAAAAAGTTATTACTTAAATCGAACTATAATTTACTTGAATCAAGCTTTCGTTGCTTATTATATTACAAAATAATAAGAAAAGATTGCTCAATTCAAACCATCGTTTCTCGAATTAAAAGATTTTATTTCTACGTTCAGAAATCTTTTCTTGAATTGAGTAAAGTTTTAATACTAATGCCGTTATATTTTCAATCAAAAGTTTCTTATAACAAACAAAAGTTTCTTGCTTTAAGGAAATGTTTCTTGAAAAACTTAAGAATTTATTACTCGATTCAAGTAAATAAATTTAAATTTTTCTAAAAAAGTAAGCAATATTTTCAATCAAAAGTTTCTTGCTTTAAGGAAATGTTTCTTGAAAAACTTAAGAATTTATTACTCGATTCAAGTAAATGAATTTTAAGTTATATAAAAAATAAGCAATATTTACTCAATTTAAATATTGTAATTTTCTTATCCTAAACAACAGAATCTTGTAACATGTTTTTTTTTACAAAAACTGACAATTTACAAAAAAACATGTTTTTATGAAAAAAAAAAGATAAAACCATTGTTGTGTATTTTTAATTCATTTTTATTGAAACAAAAAAAATTTATTTTCTATTATATTATTATTATGAAGTAATACATATGTATATAGAATTAAAATGAAAACAAATCGTAAAATAATACAGAATAAATTTAAAATTATAATAACACAAATTGTTTATTTAAAAATAATTAAGAGAAAGTTTATAAAAATAATAATTTAGGTTATTCTCATTAAAGAATAAAATTTATCAATTTAAAAATTTATTTTATACACAGCCAAATGTGTTGTTTTTGAAAACGGTTCTACCGTCTGGAATATGACTTAAGATAAAAGGTTTTACATATATACTGTTAACATCGACAATTTTATACAAGTTTGTGCTTTTACCAACAATGTAACAAAAAAAATGATCATCAAATGACTCAATTATTAATTCTTGCAATATAAAATAAAAACACTTAACATTCATCAGAATTGTAAAAATTTTATAAAGCTTTTCATCAATCATTAAACAAAACATTGACTTGTAGTCTGTGCCTTTATAGTTAATCTTATTTGTTTGATAAACGATGCTTTTGTCAATGTCAAATGGGAAGAAAACAGTGCTAAAAAATAGTTCTTTTGTAAGATCAATTATTTGAACACGATCGTATTTTATACAGTCATCAAAATTAATGTTCTTAGATAGTAATAGATAGAAGCTATATTTCATTGCACATTTTTTTCCTAAAGAGAGAGATAAATTCCGTCTGGAAGCAGTAACATTCGTGTAATTCTTCATTTCTCTATGTTTAGATTCGAATCGCATACACCAAAGATGTTTTAGGGGGCCTGATTGTTTTATAATTGTGCCATAATGCACAAGAAAATGATGTTTTGGTTTTAAGTTATTGTTAAAGACAGTAATATATAGTGAGTGGTGGTTGCTTATGCATTCGTTTAAATTTTGAATTTCGATATCAGAAAAGTTTTCGGCTAGTAAAAGTTGTACCAACTTTTCTAAAGAAAGGAAACCATATCCGAAACTGGAACAAAATCACCGACGAAATATGTAAAATATCGAAGAAAAGTTAGGGTCTCTTGTGCAGAAAAATGTAAGGTTTTAGCCTTCAAGTGCTGAGGTTTAATTTTTTCACACCTGTTTCTAATATCGATTTCACCATAAGGAAAATTTCTCATGCGGTAGTTCAAAGTATGTAATGAAAAAAATTTTTGTTTAATGAAATACTGAATACAATTAATAAGACCATACTTAATTACGCCTTCTAGAACATCATGCATTATATCGACAGCATAGTTGGATACAACGTGAAATGTTTCAATAGAATTCAAAATGGAATCAAGATATATACCTGTTTCATTATATTCATTGCTGCTTATATTACTTTCATAGTTTGCAATATTTCTTAATGTTTCATTATTTTGCCTTGTCATATAATCCAACTCTGTTTTTGGAGTTACACAAAACCTACAGTAATATTTATGATTAAATCCTCTTGAGAATCCTAATATTTTATTTAAAGCTAAATTATCTCCAACAACAAGACCAAGAATAAAATAAACCTTTTGTGTTCCGGTTGATGTGACAATGTTAATTCCATCTGTTTCTAGTTTTTTAATTGTATCTACAAGTTTGCCTAATATTGAGTTATTACCCATATCCTTTACAATTTGCGATTTGACAAACATGGCAGCAAAGATAGTATCTAATGAAGATAACTTATATTTTTTGGGAATCGAAGGAAAACTATAATAAAAAGCAGAAATTGATTGTGTACCTGTGTGATTTCCAATTGGGTCATTAACCTCAAAGTCATCATTGTATAAAAAATATGGAATTGCAATTTTATCTTTATAATTAACTATCTTTGATTTCCAGAGATCTCCTTGAATAAAATTAGACAGATAGGATTCTTTCGATAATTTTTCCATATAACGAATTGTACTTTCTAATAAATTTGGAATTTCAAAAAAAGACTTCATTTGAAATTCTACATTCATAATCGTTGCTGTTAAATTTACTACATCGATGGAAGGGATCCCTTTTTTCATAACTTCATTAACTGAGTTAGAAACACAGTATTTCTCAGGTTCCTTCATTAAATTTGACTTGCACAAGTGCTTGGTTAATTTATATTGAGTTTCTACATGCTCAAAAATATTTGAGCAGAATTGAGAAATCTCAGATATTTCATTTGCTTTTTCTTTGCAGACCCCTATTAAGATTTTATTTGTTATAATAGTAAACATGGATGACAACATATTTACAAAATCTCTGATTATATTTTCTATTTGCTTATTTGTTAAATTACTATTACTATTTAATTTTAGTACTAAATTCATGGCTATATTTGATAAACTTTCTTTCCAGTATACATCGGCAACAATATCATTTGGAATTACACTAATAGTCTCTGGTAGATCAGACATATCATTTAAAAAAACTGAATGTGCTATGGGTTCATTAACAATTGGAATGAAGTTATCTTCGGAACATTTTTCATTTACTGTGTGAACATTTTTAATATGCTTTTTAAAAGCACAAAATGAAGGAAACGTTTGAGGACAATTTCCTTGAACACACTTGAAGAATTTAATATTTTTAATTACATGCATATACTTATAATGACAAAACAATTGATCAATATTTTCAAACGTTGAGAAGCATATATGACAGCGGGGCTTGGCCATTTTAATGGACAATATATATTTCTAACATAAAAAATGAACTTATTAAAATAGAAAGAATTATTTAATTGGTAACGCTAAAGTACTTAGCAGACCAAAAACATTAGGTGCTATACCAGTTTCGTTCTTAAAAAAATAAGACTGTAAAAATTGCCACACAAATTTGCATTCGTCCTGATATTTTAAATCAAATACGAATGTTATTTTGTATGCACTAGACAAGGCGTGAATAAAGCTATCAAACTTATATTTTATGTCATCGTAAACAGTATAAATACTAAGAGGTTCTGATTCAATAACTACAATAAAAACCTGACATTTTAAATCTGGGTAGTTTGAATACTTCAGCTTTCTCGCTGATATAATTTCATCAATAGTTGTTGTTGACGCCACTCGTTGTATTAGTGCAGTTTGGCTATCGGAAATACTGTATTTCCAAATTCGTTTATCTTTGCCTTTTGTTTTTCCGGTTGGTGGAAGGATGCAATGTAGGGCTTCAACAATGCTTATGTCTCTTTCGTTGGGATCTTGAGAAATAAAATATTTGATTAAGTAATTTATATTTAAAGTGAATAGAACTACACTTACTATTTCTATTTAGTTGAGCCAAATTAATGTTGTCAACAGTTTTTTGGTCAAAAATAACATTAATTTTTTTGACGAATTCTTCCCATCCATCAAATAAACCAAACGGGTGATCAAAACCACTAGCGTAATCAATATCAATCTACAAATAAAAGATTGAAATATTTTAAATGAAAATAACTTTGAAAAACAATACCAGAGTAGGTCCGTAGTATGATTGGTAGGCAGGCCAATCTTTCAAAATTTTTAGGAGATTAACGCAACTTATATGAAAACTGTTGATCCTATACATCGAAGTTTTTTTCCATTTCAATTCCACGTCGCACCAGGGTTCTTTAAAACGAGCCAGCCACTTTTGATCTTCTACAAGTTCGTCTAAATTGGGTTGTTCTTCAATAATTTTTAAAGGTGTTGTATCTGCGGATTTTCTTTTTTTATTGACGCCTGGAAAAAGGCCTTTACGTCTCAAATTTGCCACAGAGTTTTTGTATTTATGATACAATTTCCCAATCCTTCCTTTTTCTGTGATGTCAAAATAATATTCCTAAAACAAACAAAAAAAATGTTAAATTGTTAACTAGATATGTATGTTTTAACTCAACTTTTCGTTCGTTTTCAAAATAATTGCTTATCTCGTCACGAATTCTAAAAAAATCCGAATCTTTCATCAGAATGTGTTGTGTGGTGTATATTCTGACTATATCATCTATTAAAGTTTCTCTTAACCTTTCCGTCAATATTTTATTATGGCTTTCATATGCTGCAATTAGTAGATTTATTATATTCGGTAAAACTCTACAAAAATATTGTTATTAAATATTGTACTATTTTGAAAGAAATTGTAAAACCAATATTTCAAAATTCATTAGCGGTATTCACAACGTAGAGTACTTGGCCTAGTGGGAGACCACAACAATTTACAAATTGTGAACAATGAAAAACTAATATTTGAAATATGTAAGTATACTACATTGCAAATACCGCTATTGTATTTCTAAGTAGCATATAGAGAGAAAACTTACAAATCCGTTCATACGACTGGGCGTATTAAAAACATCTGTAGATCCAGAACTATGCGAGAGGACAGAAACAGGACTATCTCTTATTGTATTACATCTACAGTTCTTTTTTAGGGAATCATACCATAGATATCCCTATAAATTATAAAAAAAATTTTGAGAAAATTATGTACTTAAAATACTGATTCGAACTTCGAATATATTTAGCCATGTGTTAGAAATCCAGTGAATTTAAAATCGAATTTTTATTTTTAATTTAATAAGTAGTTCTGGTAACGATAAACAATACTTAAAGTTTGGAAAATATAAATAGAATATTGTTAAGAACTTAAAAAACTGGATCGTATTTAAAAATGTTTTGTTTTCAACTTCACTCGAATTCGATTTCTGGCACATGCCTGATAAATTTCAATATCTAAATAAACTTACATTTTTATTTTGCCAATTCAGGATATGATACCGAGCAATAGATAATGTTTTTATATTGTCCGGAAATATTTTTTCAATATCTTTTTCGATAATATATGGGAGAGTCTCGAAATCAACTTTGTTTCCTATTAAATAAGAATTAAAATAGATTAGAAAATTTCGAGATAAGTTTTTTTTGCATTTACTTCTAAATTCTTCGTACGTATCTCCTAAATTCCATTCAATTAAAATAGCTTGCAACTTAGCGTCATAAATTGGATAATTCGTGGTATTTGAGACAGGCTGGGAGTTATTGCCGATTTCAAGTAAATCGCTTGAACTGGAGGTACTACCTAAATTGTTAAAATCTGCATCCATTCCGTAGCTTGAACGCTTAGAGATATATTAATAAAATTTCACATAGTCAGTGCTGAGGTGAGGGGTTTGACCTGATTTGCGTTTACTTGAGTTCGTAGCTGGAATGGTGGTTTGTGGGCGGCCCCCCAAAATAGCTCCACTCGGGCCTACAAAATAAAAAAAACACCAAAAATTAATATATCTAATATATATAAATCAAAATATCTAGAAAAAGTCCACTTACATGTGTCCGTTATCTTTTTTAGTTCAAGAGAACTCATGTAAATACAAATCAACTCAAAAACACCGACATAAGTACTGATTATGTAAAATTTCATTAATATATGTATGTACATACATACATATGTATGTATGTATATCTAATATCGTTCACGAGCTACCGAATTATTTCCAAAACCACTGTGGAGCTTTCAGTGCAAAATCAAAAGTGCCCACTTAATTAATATTTTAATTTAAACACTTACTTATGGTAATTTTTTAATTATACCTACGAATTTATTTATTATAATTTTATATAATTCACAAAATTTTACGTATTCAAAGCCACCCGCACTGCTTTGAACTTAAAATTGAAATAATGATATAAAATAACTTGTTCAGCTTGCAACCAAGTAGAAGAAAACTAACGGTCAATATGCAAAAAAAAAAACATTTGTATGTACGTACTACGTATGCACATTCAGTTTCAGCGTGTGTTTTTTGTTGTATGTATTTATGTATGTATGTTTGTATATTGAATACAGGTTAGTAGCATTCCTTATGATGACGGAGCGAGCAAAATCTTCGTGCTCATTCTTATATTAATAGAGACAAATAATGAGAACAAAAAGTAACATACATACATACATGCATACATAAAAAGTGAAGCATTAGTTTTTTTAAGAAAACTTAATTTAAATCAAGAAACTTTTGATTGATGTGCTTGATATGTCGATTCTAGTAAAAACAAGTAAGAGTGCTATATTCGGCTGTGCCGAATCTTAAATACCCTTCACCTAAGCGTAATAAGAAATACAGAAACTACACTAGACTAGAATATCCTAATAGCCTGTTCGCCGATCTCGAACGTTAACGTTCGCTTAGATAAGACTTAAGACATAAACTTGATTGTGGAATAAACAAACTTGATTGAGTAAAAAAATAGATACGATAAAAAGTTTGTGTCTTAAGTCTTATCTAAGCGAACGTTAACGTTCGAGATCGGCGAACAGGCTATAATTCTGTGTTTTCTATTCAGTCTTAGTGTAAATTTTCTTAGTATTTGATATATTGTTTGAAAGACAATTTTACGACCAACATAATTTATGTTAAATATTTTGAAATTTTGTCTAATTTTAAATTTTTAATTGATTTAATTACCAATTCTTACCATAATTTGCAGAGTCTGTCTGATGTTCATAATAATCTTGAGTGTAACTTAACAAACAGAGTATAAAAAAGGGGTACAATTCGGTTTTAGTGATTTTGCTTAAAAAAAAAAAAAAAACAAAATCAAATAGGGCTTTTAGAGGAGATATCAGCAAAAAAAAATTTGTTGGCGGTCACGCCTATTTTCGAGGGGGCGGGCCCTTTAAGTTGAAAATATATAGGCCTATATCTCGGGAACTACTGGGTGTCTGATAATTTGTAATACATTAAATAAAAGGTATTAAAAATACCTTTCCAACGATATATATCATGATTATAAAATGTGGACCGAATATGGGTTAAATCCGAAAAGAATATTTTTTGACCCGAATTTATTTGTTTTTTGGAAATGGTTCTGTATGGCAGGTATGACAAATTATGGGCCGATCTTCTTATATTTTGGAACAGTTATTTTCATGCATATGAGGATATTTCACGTCGAATTTCATCATAATAACGGTATATTTAAGATATATATTAGTATTAACGTGGATTTCGGTAGTGGGCCTTATGTGGGGGATATAGTCAAATATGGACCGATATTCTCAAAATCCAGCTGTTTGATTTAGGCATGTATGTAAATGATCCGTGTAAAATTTTGGATTGGTACCCTTATTTATAAGCGATTTATGAGTATTAAAGTGATTTTCGGAAGAGGGCTTTATATGGGGCATACGGTTAAAAATAGACCGAAATTCACAAAATTTTGTGGGATGATTTGTGTATATATTAAAATGATCTGTGCAAAGTTTTGAGTCGGTACCGATATTTATACAATATATATAGGGAAAAATCTCTTTTTCAGATGTGGTCTTTGTATGGGAGCTATGACCAGTTGTGGGCCGACCACCATAAAATTTAGTACAACAATTTATTTGCCTATAAAGAGTATTTATGTCAAATTTTAGCCGTTTAACATTATTTATATCTGTTATATGCGTATTTAAGTGAATTTTGTAAGTGGACTTTATATGGGGTCTATGGTCAAATATGGACCGAACTAAAAAAAATTTCGGTTTGTGATTTCTTTTTGCACAGAACTTAGTTTTGCTGAATTTTGTCTTGATATTCCAATTTTATAGGCATTTATGTATAATTGAGCAATATTTCGGGAAGATTTTTGTATGGGGGCTATGACCATTTCTGGGCCGACCACCATAAAATTTGGTACAATAATTTATTTGCCTATAAAAAGTGTTTATGTCAAATTTTAGCCGTTTAACATTATTTATATCTGTTTTATATGTATTTAAGTGAATTTTGTAAGTGGACTTTATATGGGGTCTATGGTCAAATATGGACCGAATTAAAAAAAATTTCGGTTTGTGATTTCTTTTTGTATAAAACTTATTTTTGCTGAATTTTGTCCTGATATTCCAATTTTATAGGCATTTATTTATCATTAAGCCATATTTCGGGAATATATATATTTGTATGGGGGCTATGAGAAATCATGGACCGATTCTTACTGTTTTCCGCACACTTTCTTCTTTTATAGTACAAACAACGTATACAAAATTTCATGGTATTATCTGCAATATATTTCAAAATATTGCAATAAAATGGACGAAAAATATCAAATTTTTATAGAGGTGGTCTCAAATATTGGTTCATAACTCTGGTTGACCTAAACCGATTTTGCTGATTTTAAATAGCAAACTTCTCGAAAGCACTTCTGACAGAATTATTGAAGGTTTGGATCCCGAACATAGCTTGGGACTTCAAAAAACTGATTTCAACATCCAGACAGACAGACAGACAGACAGACAGACAGACAGACGGACATGGCTTAATCGACTTCGCTATCTATAAGGATCCAGAATATATATACTTTATAGGGTCGGAAAATTATATTGTGGAAATTTCACACGGAATGACAAACTTATATATACCCTTCTCACGATGGTGAAGGGTATAATTACTTGAATCAAACCAAGTTTTCTTGAGTATTTTCTAAAAAATTTAAGAAAATACCTATCATTTGTTTCTTGATGCAAGAAATTCGTTTCTAATTCAAAATCAAGAAAAACTTACTTGTATTAAATAAATGAAGCTTGATCTTAGAAATATCTTCTTTTTTTTAATAAAAACTACCTACTTTTGTATTTCTTATTTTAAGAAATTTTTGATCACATACCTAAAATGTGAATTTTTTGATAATGAGAAAATGTTTCTGTATTTAAGAAAATTTTACTGAATACAAACGAAATAAGTTTAAATCAAGCAATTATTTCTGGATTGTGGATTTTCTTGATTTAAGAAACGAAATTGATTACTTTAGAAAATAAAATTCTTTCCGTGTACTGTACAGTCGATCATAAATGGGTGACCCCTGACTGATGAACGTTTATTACGGATTTCGGAAATATTATATAGTATTGATAGTACACTTTTCATTATTATTATTATTATTATCGATAGAACACTGAAACTCAAACCACATTGCGGCGATGCTCCAGTGCATCAGTAGAGTTGGATAACCTACTGTCAACATTGGGTCTTACGAGCATTAAAAGCGACTCTATTCGTATGCCCCCTTTCGCAGATTATCACAAGATCTTGGTTAAATGTATCATTCATGTTTTGCTTCATTTCCCCAATCTCCAAAAGGATTGGTCTATGGTTGAATAAATATGAATGCCAAATGTTGCTAACATCAGCAAAATAAAATATAGGGTTAGAAATTTGAGCCTTGCGGCATCCCTGATTTAATTAAAAAATTTAAAAACTTTTGAAATAAATTATGTATTTATTAAATAGTAAATTTATAAGATTTTAATAAAATTTGCGCTAAAACGAAATAACAAATATATAGAGCAATTCCATATGAAAGCGATCACCTTTTGGACAACCCCTCTCCGATTTTAAAATAAATAGTCTCAATCGATTGCCCAGCAAAAAATAATGTACCTACATTTTTTTTTTTTTTTTATAGTGACTGGTTTAGTGGTGGTGTACACCACTGTCTGTGACAAAATTGAAGAATTCTTCATAAGGGACCTCATTGAAAATTGTTTAAAAAAAAATTACTAAAGCGATCGCAACGAGTGATAGCTCGTTGGAAAGGTATTGAATCAGGCTTTAATTGAAAAATAAAATTTTCCAAATTTTTCTTAGGAATTTACCTTTAAATTTTCCCATGAAAATTAAATTTTCCGATTTTCCACAGAAGCTCCTAAATTTTCCGGCTAATTTTTTTTTTTTTGGATTCCTCATAATTTTTTCTTTAAGAATCAGCAATAAAAAAATGGGCCCCGACTCCTTGTTTGGACAGGAGAAGAGCATTTAAGAGACCACCTTGTTAAAAATACATTTTAAAAATTATTTTACAGTTAAAAATACATTTGTGAAGAAAAACTCTTTCTTATTTTGCTGCTTATACTTGTTGTTGTCGAAGAGAGTTTAGCTCATAATTATGTGTCCGTTTATTTATTTCAAATGAAAATGTTTGAATTCTTAAGATCAAAATTCGATGCAATCGACAAAGTAACGTTTTTCTCAGACGGCGCGGCTTCTCAGTACAAGAATAAAAAAATTTTTACAATCTTTGCATAATTGAAGAAGAACAAAACTGCAAGGTCGAGTGGCACTTTTCGCGACGTCCTACGGTAAGGGCCCATGCGATGCGTTAGGGGGAACCCTAAAACGCATGGCGACTAAGGCAAGTTTGCAAAGGCCATATACTGACCAGATCTTAAATGTACAACATTTGTTTTCGTGGATTCAAAGCAAGGAAATTGCCATTAACACAGTTTTATGCACTCAAAAAGAACACGATGCCATGGAGCGGCGAATTCAAAACAGATATAATAACGTCAAAACTATAACTGGAACACAAAAGTTTCATTGCTTCATACCAAATATTTCTGATATGTCAATTAATGTAAAGCGGTAGTCTTCGTCTGCCGACGTGCTAAATTTAAAGTTAGTTTAATTGTATAATGATGCCAAGACAATTGAAATTTTTAATAAATATTGTAATTAAGTATAAGGAGCAAAATAAGAAAGAGTTTTTCTTCACAAATGTATTTTTAACTGTAAAATAATTTTTAAAATGTATTTTTAACAAGGTGGTCTCTTAAATGCTCTTCTCCTGTCCAAACAAGAGGTTGGGGCCGATTTTTTTATTGCTGGTTCTTAAAGCAAAAATTATGAGGAATCCAAAAAAAAAAATTAGCCGGAAAATTTAGGAGCTTCTGTGGAAAATCGGAAAATTTAATTTTCATGGGAAAATTTAAAGGTAAATTTCTAAAAAAAATTGGAAAATTTTATTTTTCAATTAAAGCCTGATTCAATACCTTTCCAACGAGCTATCACTCGTTGCGCTCACTTTAGTAGTTTTTTTTTTTTAAACAATTTTCAATGAGGTCCCTTATGAAGAATTCTTCAATTTTGGCACAGACAGTGGTGTACACCACCACTAAACCAGTCACTATAAAAAAAAAAAAATGTAGGTACATTATTTTTTGCTGGGCAATCGATTGAGACTATTTATTTTAAAATCGGAGAGGGGTTGTCCAAAAATTTGCCAATTTTGATCGTTTTCATATGGAATTGCTCTATAATAATAATATTCTGGTCGTAACAACAGCGTAGTTTTTGTAATTATCATATTTAGGTGAAGGGTATTTAAGATTCGGCACAGCTGTATAAATCACTCTAATTTGTTTTCAAAATCGTATTGTTGTAATTGTTTTGTATTTAATGTTGTTAAGCACCTTAATTATTGCAAAAGTGCTAGCAATTTTCAATAATTGTACTGTTAATGTTTCGTATGTAACTATGAGGCACTTATTTTCATTCTGATTGCAGAAGTTCTCACTTTGGCAAATCCACTAGAGTAATTTGTACATCTTAACATTAATGGCAATAATATTAACCACTTACAACTACTATATACAAGTACATACATTAATACATATGTACATATAAGTACTACAACATCAACAATGACGCCAACAAACAAACCGAAACAATCATTAATGGTCAAAAGTGAAATACAATAAAGCCAAAAGTAAAACAAAATAAAAACCATTTAGAATTTTATATTCGGCCATGCTGAATTTTAAATACCCTCCATATTAAAGGTATATTGCACTAATTCTCCTGAGAAATTACTTTTGCATTTAATCTACAATAACATTGAAAAACAAGTAAGAAAGTTAGTCTGTCAATCCCGACCATGTGAGCAAAAACAGTTTTTCAGAAATGGGAGCTATGACCTATTGGACCGATCATCATAAGATTTATTTGATTTCCTGCTGTGCATATACAAGTTATTTTCATTAAAGTTTATCTCGATATAAAAACATAAAGATTTATGAATGTTTAGTGATTTAGTGATTTTCAGAAGAGATATGATTAACTATCGAGGAAGCCAGTGCCGAAATTCCGATTTCGAAATTCCCGGGATATTTATTGTTTGGAAAATCTCGGGGTTTTTCGGAATCCATTTACATTTTTTTGTAAATCCAGTCCCGTTTGGCATCCCTATTAACTCGTTATAAATTTAGGTGAAATAATTTAAGTATTTATGAAACTTATTTGTGTTGAATTTTATTTATACACCAACATTTTGAAGAGATTTATTATTTTTTATTAGCTAAAATGACTTTTGGAAGTGGGTCTTATTATAGACCGATAATCATTTAATTTCGCCGAGTGATTTGTATAAATATGAGACATGTTTTTGTTCTTTTTTTTTATGCTAACATTTTTAAGATATTTATGTATGTTCGTTAAAGTGATTTTCGGAAGTGGACCTTATATGGTAGGTATGGCCAATTATGGACCGATCCATATAACATATTTATGGTCAGAAATGTTTATTTAATACACACTAGGATTGAGATTGGTTGAATTTGGTCCATTATTTCCCCTAGCTTTCATACAAATGCCCTCCCGAAATAGGACTTTATCGGTCATAAATGTTTATTTAATACACTTAACTAAACATTTCTGACCGATAAAGTCCTATTTCGGGAGGGCATTTGTATGAAAGCTAGGGGAAATAATGGACCAAATTCAACCAATCTCAATCCTAGTCGTGGTTGAGAAAAGTTCACATACGGCCAGCTTCGGAGAGACATCGTTAGGTAGGTAGGTGATGCCTTATTTAGAGATAGGGATATAAGTAAGAAAGAAGGTGTAATAAAAGCGAAAGTAAAAGACAAGAAAGGAGTAGTAGAGCGCAAAGAGTGATTCTGATACTGTAGTATTTGCTGTAGTATAATTTTTGGATAACAATTATTGATATATATCAAATTTTAGTTCGATGCCATTTATGTATTGTAGTGTAACTTACGAATCCATATAAGGTACCGATATTTATAGGATATTTTGTACCCATTTTGCTGATCAATACCCAACTGCTCAGAACGATGATAAAAAAATTTTTGCAAATCGTTTAAGTTTATTTTACAGAACCACACAGTTGGACATAACAAGGCGCTTGACTGCTTCTTCACACTGAACTCTCATGGATTCTCTTATGTGTATTATCGTATAGTTCGATCTCAGAGAAGGCTCGATTTTAATCGAGTTTTTACCAAAAGCAAAAGTAATAATTTTTGTTAAATGTGTACAATTCCAGACTCTATCTAGCGCCTTGTAAATATTCAAATTTGTATGGAGGCTTGTTGAAGTAAAATTACTGTTCCGCAGCGATTTTTAAGCTATGATTGCTTATATTTACATATATTTTTCTGACAAAACTATATATTTAACATTTGTTTCGAAAATGCATATGTAATGCAAAATTATGCTTACCAAAGAAATGAAAATACCGAAATAAAGAAAGCTATAGATGGAAATAACTGAGCCGATGTATTGCAGAATATTACAAGGAACATATTTTTAGTAAATAGTTTAACTGCTACCACACTGTACTCAGAGATTTGAATTTAGACGTTTCAAAAAAGCCAGAATCAGTTCCTAGGGCACCACTCATGTAAATATAAGAATATAATAATTTATTTATGTTGAAAGCAGCAAAAATATACACAAAAGGTAGTTCGGAAAAAGGAGAAATATATTAAATTTTGTGACAACGTTGTATACTTGTTGTGTTACAAACGAAATACCAGACCTATATATACCGGCATTTACCACAAGAGGTACTCCAGAAGGTGTTGCCATATATTATTTTTAAAATTCAAATACAATTCTTATTTACATTAAATATATCGCCAAATATGTAGACGACATTTTGGCGATAATTCGCATAGAAGACAAAGACACAATTCTGTCAATTTTTAACAAACAACACCCTAAGATACAATTTACTACTGAAATTGAGAAAAACGGTAAAATTGCGTTCTTAGACTCGAAAATTATACGCAGAAATAACGTGATTCTTTTTGATTGGTATTCTAAAGAAACATCTTCAGGAAGGTTAATGAATTACCACACGACACAACCCAAAAATCAGATCATAAACACAGCAAAAAATTTTATTTCTAGGGTATACAACATAAGTGATACAGAATTTCATAATGAAAACAAACACATTATAACAAACATTTTAAAAAACAACAGCTTCCCCGCCAAACTCATATCTACATTGATAGACAATACGATTAAACAATTGGATAAGGACAGAGATAACCACAACAAATATACAAACATACGAAAAGAAGAGGAAAAATTTTACAGTGTAAAATACATACCTGGGTTAACCGATAATAATAACATACGGTCGTCAATAAAAACAAAAAACATCTGTTTTGCATACAAACCCAATTTGACATTAAGCTCGATTTTTTCTAGAGTTAAGGCGCCAATTAATAAACAACAACAACGTAACATAGTATACGAATTACAATGTGAATTAAATGACACACAGCAATGTGAGAAAATTTATATAGGAACAACAAAACGTACACTGGAGACAAGAATGGGAGAACAAAAAATGGACATAATGCGGAAAAAAGAGACAACAGCACTGGCACAACACATCCTACATACTGGTCACACAATTAAGTTCGAAGATGTTAAAATTCTGGATATAGAAAACAAAGATCGAAAGAGATACACAATTGAAAGCCTTAGAATACAACAAAAAATTAAGAGAACAATGAATTTGAAGGAAGACTCGAACAACATTAATGCGAGTTATATTGTTGCCATCACTTGAGCTGATACATATTAAAACTCTAAATATTAAGTATTAAAATTAGGGTACATATACTCCTGGATACATCTAGGACTTCTTAATGTTTTAAAAAAAGATTTCATATTGTAAGTCTATATTATTTATGTGTTACATCATTGTATTTATTGTATTGTTTTATAATTTTTAATAGACAATCCCTTGAAAAAGTCGACAAACAATCGACGAAACGTCGGGAAAAATATTGTAATTAAAAAATTGCATTTTTAAACAAATTTAGGCCATTCTAGCTTAAAAAAATAACAATCTGAAATTCATCACTCTGGCCAAAGAAAAAACTGCAAGAAAAAACTACAACAATACAATTCTCTTTAATTTTCTATTCAAAATGGTTTGAAACTATGGCTATTAAACGTAATTATTTTATGATAAAATAATTCCTTTTATACAAATACATATGTATTTAATTTAGAAAAATATACATTGCTAATGAATGCTCATTTCGGATTAACCCTCTATTAAATCTTAAAATTCTTGTAGCTCCTCAAAAAGCTACATCACAAATGGCAACACTGTTCATTCGACCATAATAAAATACTAACAACAACAACAACAATTACGGTTCATACGTACAAATGAATCTATCGCTGAACAAAGTGTGTGAATTGTTGTTGTTGTAGTTCGTCTGTATGTATGTGTGTTATATGAATGTGTGGTAATTAAGCCTTCATGACCATTGACCAAGGCAACTGACCACGACCAGTTTGCTTTCATTAAGTTTTGGGTTGTTCTTCTATGTTTAATTTTTATTTATTTTGTTTCACTCTGTTTTTGTGCACTTTTCCAGAGTGAAATTGTTAGATTTTAGTTTGTCATTTCGTATGTAATGGAAATTTATTATGAACGAATATATCGGGCATGCTAAGAATCAACTTCTAGAGTCTAGACACACAAATCCATCAGTTATATAAACTATAATATGTATCAATCTCATCCAAATCGCACTAAGAAAGGAACGAGATTTAAGTAATAATCACAATAATAAGAATTAAAATTTGAAATGTGTGCAAAACAAAATTAAAAATCAAAATGCTTGTAATCTTTCATCACAAGAAAAATCGGAAAAAAGTAACCGGATTTTCGAAAACCTAATTTTGTTTCGTAAATAAAGGGAACATACGATTCGTCACAGATGAAGAAAACACTTACTAACATGATTTTTCTCTTTTCGGTTTTTCATTTTAGAGCACTTCAACCATGGTCATTGTAAAAAATTCGTTATATTTTTCATTATTGCAAGTGTTTTTCTAACCACCACCAAAAGATGGGGTATATTACGTTTGGCATTCCGTTTGTAACACATCAAAATAATGGTCATAAATCCAAGAGGTCTATATATTCGGGCACTTTATAAGATTCTAAGAAGACCTAGCAAAATGAGCAAAATTGGTACAGTAGGATCAGAGTTATCCTCTTAAGACCTGAACGTGCACCGATTGAGGAAAAGGTTTTTTAACTGTTTTTTTTATCTTATGAAGTGTAAAAAAATACTTGTTTTTATTATGTTTTAAATTTTTTTATTTAAAGTGTTAGAAAAAGGAGGTGCACATATGCTTACTTCAGGTTTAAATGATTAGTTAGGGGGTAACAATAGACTTAAATATCAATGTTTCACACTACGTCGATTTTTTCCGTTTCTTTTTTTGCTATTTTCTTCAAATATAATACAGATAATACCATGAAATTTTGCACACTCTATTTGTATTAGAGAAGGACAAGTCCTATAAAAATGGTAGGAATCGGTCCACTATTTCTCATAGCACTTACACAAAAGTCTTCCCGGAATACGACCTTATGGTACATAAATGTCTATAGAAATACCATATCCATACAAACTTCTACAATAATAAGTGAAATCTAAAAAAGATATTTTGTTTGCATCGGTCCATGTAAAGACCACTTCCGAAAATCACTGAAATGTGCATAAATCTTTTACAAAAGTTACTATCAAGTTGAAATTCAACAAAAACAATCCAAAAACACATTTCAATCGTTGTACCAAATTTCATGACGATGGGCCAAAATTTGACTACAGTCCCCATTTAAAGCCCAGTTCCAAAAAACACTTAAATGCATATAAATCCCTTAAAAACCACTATTTAGTTGAAATTCAACACAGATATCCCATATATATATACGAAAATCGCCAATCTCAATATGATGATGATCGGCCCATATTTGACAGAAGTCCCCATATAAAGTTCACTTCCATAAATCTCTTATAAAAATCATTATTACGTTAAAATTCAACACAAATAATTCGCATATACATATTAAACGCCATACAGAGTTTCATGATGATTGGCCCGTAATAGGTAATAGTTCCCTTATGAGGACTACTACTTATGTTACACGCTGAAAAAATAAAAACAAAGTGTTAGTTCTTAATTAAAACTGAAATATGCATAAAAATCTTATAAATATTGTCATTGAGATGAAATTCTCCCAAAATTAATAGAAATTTATTATATGAAAATCGCCCCATAAAAGATGATTTGGTGGTGGGTATATAAAATACGGCACAGCCGAATATAAACTCTTATTTGTTGTACATGATGATTTACAAATTACGTACATACATTTTATGTATACTTGGAGCTTTACCAAAAAACACTTTTTTAATCTTTATAACTTAAAGCTAAAATATAAATAAATTCTTATGACCAAAAACATTTTTGAATATTTTTCTCTAAGGTCGATATATTCTTCCCCTAATTGATAATAAAGAGAACATTTAAGAATTCCTATACCTTCAGCATAGCTTAAAAAATATATATTGCTAAAAATGTAGGTACATACCCTGAAAAAACTCCAAAACTATTTTATATTATTAGGTTATTCCCGCTTTATTAGATACTTACTTGAACTTAAGTTATTAAAGAACAACTGATTTTGAACTAACTTCATTAATAACATTAATATTATTAGATTTAAAAACCCCATTAACCCATATCGTCTCAGAGAGATGTTTTGTTAATAAATTTATAAAACTTGGTAGTTGTAAGGTAATTTGGGACCAGAAACGATGAATTTGAAGTCAAATTTTTTTCACATTTGCTGTTTTTGAGAAAAATGGTGTTCGATTAATCGAACAGTGGTCACTATTTTGCATAATTTTTTTACTGTTCATATATATTGTGAATAACGAGAAACAACTTTTTTCATTGACTCAAACCAATTTATTTAATTAATTAAAAAATAGGAGAAAGAATTTATTTAATTTACAAATACGTATTATTTTTCTTCATGATATATTTTAAAACAATGTGTATGAAGAACTGATGGAAAATTCAATACTATTGTACTATTTTCAGTACTTTTTCACAACAAAAATACCACAGTACCCCCACATCATATTTAGTACTCTGTGTTTGTTTTGCTTTGTTCCCTGTTTAGAAATCCAGCGTTACTATTTTTATAATCATTGACAACATTGGCTTCAAAACAAGAACATAAGGGATTCACAAAGTCGTATTCATGTTATTTATTTGATCTGGGATCAGCTAATCTACAAAAGTAAACAGATGCATAAAAAATTAAATTTATTTGTGGTACTATTTTGATAAATTTTTAAATTTCTTATGTTTCGTACATTTTTGTAATTCTCATTTCTTGTTTGAGATTTTTTGTGTATCATATGAGTTTGAAACTTCAAACATATTGGAGAACGATCTATTAATGATATGGCTATAATACTAACAAAATGCAGGCATGCTCATATGTTTATTATCTTAACCCACAACAAATAAAAATTTTTCAAACATATTTTTACATAAAAATGAATTAATTTTTAGTTAGTTGTTATAATAGTTTTTTATTAAACTGAATTAATTTTATTAATTAGAGATGGAAAATGAACTATATTTCTTAATTTTTAAGAGAAAAGTTTTCATAAAATTTCATAAAACAATAATAAAGAATACACACACATTGTAAACGTACGTAAATTTCGTTCTAACTCACAACACGTTAAAAAGAAATATCATAATTCTTGTACTCTATTTCTCAAAAACGGTGAGTTAAATAGATGATATTTACAGAGTGATAGTGGACAATGAAGATTGCTGAAGACGCCCTTGGCCGGGTAGAAAATGCATTCCAATTTGCCAATTGTTCCAGTACTTTACAATAGTATTCTTAATTATTTGAACTAGTAGCCTGAATAAAACTTTTCTCTTATGAATTAATTTTATTTTTGAATTATTTTTAAATGAATTTTTAATTTTATTTTTGAATAAAAATATATGTTTCCTAAAAAGTACAAAAATGTTGAAAAAAGTACTCCTTTTATTGACGGTCAGTGCCATTTCAATTTTTAATTTTTCCATTACTGGTATGAAGTAGAGCTGTATCGTTCATGAACGAACGGGTTAAAATGAACGGATTACTTCATTGAACGGAATGAGCCGGTCATTTAACTGAACGGTTTTCGTTCAATAGTGTACGGATCAATTTCGTTCAGCTGATGTTTATCAAAAGACAAGAAGAAAATCACATTCAATAAGGGTTGTATTCATTCGTTCAAAGGGAACGATAGAACGATTTGAATGAACGAATTAGTCTTGGATAAATGAACGAAAATGACCGGTCACTGAAATGAACGACCGGGCACAGCTCTAGTATGAATTGCAACATTGTACTTTTTGCATAAAAAAATAACTTGGCTTTCTTACACCTCTACTTTTTATTTTACTCTAATTTAATAACAAGGTGCTTGGTGATTCAACAATACTGTCATCGCTTGTTGAATCAATATCTTCTCAATATATACTCAAGGTCTATTCAAAAACCCTTTTGCGATTTTTTGGTTTTGTTGACGACGGAGAAAACAGTCAAGTTTCCAAGCGTTTACCAACGAAGAATTTAAAGTAGCGATCCATAAAGCCTAGTACCATTTCTTTGCTCGAATTGCAATACTATAATTTTGTACAGCATTGTCATGCAAATCCACTCCTCCCATTCATTTGTTGTAGTTTTCCAATAGCTAGGGTTGGTTATAATTAACAAAACGACCGTGTTCTATTATGCTGTCATCATTATTTTTCTCTTGCTTTTTTCATCTTTTCACAGGAACAGTAGTAGGTCCGGCATAAGGTATGAAGTTGAAAATTGAAATTTGTCTTACAGCGTACAAACATTTTGCAAGATTGCCATACAAATATGGCACCATTTGATCATCAACCGACAAATCTGCTTCCCATAACATATAATAACAGTCTGTTTCATAAAAACTTATCAAGGGTTTATAACAGGCTTATAAAACAAATATCCATACAAAATTTACTTTATAAGCCTGTTATAAACCTTTGACAAGTTTTATTAATAAGGGGGTAAATGTGTAAATATACTATCTATAAATATACAATATACTATATATAAGTATGTATACCTACCATATCTGTTTTCAATTTTCATGCTTTTCCTTAATTTAAATGTTTTTAAAAAATTCTATAATTTCTTTTTTTCAAGCAATTAGCACCCTTTTAGTATTTATATAAAAATTGTTTATATATTTATTTTGATATCCAATATTTTTAAAAATTTTAATACGGTAATTCGTTATGTTTTAGCTAGCCTTTGTCGGAAAAAATAAAAGTACTAAATAGTGCCCAGCGTTTGAAAAAACCAACACTACTTCTTGAAATCAAATAATAAAATCACAAGTGAAAATCAAAAATATTTTTTATCATTATTAAAAGTTAAACTGTTTTTTCAATTAACTTAAATTACATTTTCCTTTTTTTATTTTTTCTTATTTTACATATACATAGTTTTAAATTTTAATATTTCTGTGTATAAATATTCAAACAGAGTTCTTGGGTGACTTCTTATACCGCGTTTTCACCATGTTTTCACTATGTAATTTTTGTTGTCAAATTGTCCAAATTGTTGGCAATTTTTTTTTTTCTTGGACCAGCACTCAGGGGATGACCCCTACTTATGCAATGCATTGTGTTGGAACTAGGAAAATAGGTTAGGGGAGGGAGGATAGCGGGAGTAGTGTTTGTGAACATTTGACTTGAATTTTCCTATATTGAAAGTGGCAGGGAATACTTCTGTTGGGAGTTTGTTCCACATACGGACAGTACGGCTAAAGAACGAATTTTCCCTGTAGTGTGTTGTGCGATCCACTGTCCAGTCAACCACAAAAGGATGAGCCCTGACTGAAGAACGTGTATTACGTAAAAAACTGCGTGTTTCAGGAACAAGTTCCCTAATTTCAGCAGAACACATTCCATTATAGTATCGATAGAACAGTGAAACACAACCCACACTGCGACGATGCTCCAATGAATCAATAGAGTTGGATACCCTACTGTCACCGATAAGCATCTTCGCTCTCTCCTGTACGCGGTCGAGTAACTCCAAAATAGACTTCGAAGCACCGGCCCATACATGAGAGTTGTATTCATCATCATGAAAATCATGAAAAATCATGATTGCAAACGCAGATGACGCCATATGACAACCCGTTTTCATACAATTGCCAACAATTTGGACAATTTGATAACAAAAATGACATAGTGAAGACCAAGCATTATATGTACTTCACTAAATGAATACAATTATTTTTCAGCCGAGTTTAAAGTTGGCAACAGATTTTATAAGAAAATATGAAATAATATTTGAATATTTTATATCTTCAATTTTTTTTAACTTAATCGATTTATGGAAAATTTTGATAAATTAAATTAGATTAAAAACGATATTTAAAGAAATGAATATACAAATCAGTTCTATTGTGCTGTTTTGACATCGGAATATATTAAGTAGTTTTACTGACTAAAAATATTAAAGTTAAAATGATGATTTATATTTACAGATCCATCCATCAGACATTTTTTCCACAGGACTGGGGACACAGCCGAAATCCAAAATAACAAATTGTTTTCATACACGATATCGAAACATAGTTGTGTCAAATTTATTGTCATTAATTCAATTTTGTTAAAATGGGCATTAATTAAACGATTAATACGATTGAAATTAAATTACACAAGCCTAGAGGGGAAGTGTTGTTGAGTTCATATTTTAAATTTTACCGCATAAACGAAGCAGGGGTTTACATTAGCAATTACTGTTGCTTTTTTACAGACAGAGATTTTAACTATTAATTTAACAAATTAATTTGAAACGTGGAAAAGACAATATATGTAGATATATTATGTATCAATGGATAGAAAACAATGTTAAATTTTCAAAAACTATATAGAACTTTTGACAAATAAAAAACACGGAAGAATTTTTTGAAAAATAATAATAAATATTATATTTTTAGTTTGTTTTTACGAAAACAAGAATTGTTTAAACTAAAAAAAATTGTTTTTGTAAATACACTAGCTGATCCGGTCCGCGTTGCTGGCCCTAAGCAAACATTAGCGTGGTAAAGGGTGGTTAAATTGTAAGGGCCGATGTTGAATGTGAACCACGCCTAAACGCCAAGCTTTTTTTCCGAATTTTATTTGACATTTCTCTATTCCAGACTTACTCAATTTGAACCATGGAGAGATACACAATCCAACAACGTGTTAAAGTTATTCAGACTTATTATGAAAATGGGCGTTCAAATCAAAATGCATATCGTGCACTTCGTGATTTTTTTGGTCAATTTTATCGTCCAAATGTGCGTACAATCGCAAAAATCGATGAAAAATTCGAGCAAACCGGGTATGTAGAAGATGTGAGAACACCAGTGCGTGCTCGTACAGCTCGTACTGCAGAAAATATTGCTGCTGTTCGCGATAGTGTGGCTGAAGAGCCGTCCACCTCAACTCGTCGTCATGCCCAACAATTGCACCTCTCACGCTCGTCGCTTACAAGGTGCCTCTTGACCATTCCAAACGTCGTGAATGGGCAGAATGGTGGCAAGAAATGGCAACAGTGGATGATCAATTTTCGAAGAAAATCATCTTCAGTGATGAGGCACATTTTCACCTCAGTGGATTCGTCAATAAACAGAATTGCCGCATTTGGGCGAATGAGAATCCAAGAGTGATTGTCGAAAAACCAATGCACCCACAAAGAGTGACTGTTTGGTGCGGTTTATGGGCTGGCGGCATCATCGGGCCGTATTTTTTCCAAAATGAGGCCGGTCAGGCAGTTACTGTGAATGGTGTTCGCTATCGTGAGATGATAACGAACTTTTTATGGCCCGAATTGGAAGATATGGATGTGGACGATATGTGGTTTCAGCAGGACGGTGCCACTTGCCACACAGCTAACGAAACAATGGCTCTTTTGCGCAACAAATTCAATGGCCGTGTTATCTCACGTAATGGCGATGTCAATTGGCCGCCAAGATCATGTGATTTGACACCGTTGGACTTTTTTCTTTGTGGTTATTTGAAAGAAAAGGTGTACGTCGATAAGCCAGCAACAATTCAATAGCTAAAGGATGAGATAATTCGGCACATTAACGGCATAAAACCTCCATTATGCCTCAGGGTCATCGAAAATTTGGACCATCGGATGGAGGTGTGCCGCCGTGCTTGCGGCGCCCATTTGGGCGATATTTTGTTCCATACATAATTGAGTAATACCAATATATCATAATAAAATAAAACTACAATAATTTCCTAAATAGTTTGTTTTATTCAAAATCAACATCGGCCCTTGAAATTTAACCACCCTTTATTACTACACGATTTAAATTGAGCTTTTATCAAAATTTACGGCCTTTAAATAAAAATCCATGGAATACCTATCATAAAGTTTGTTTTACAGAATAACTTACATATGGTGTCGATATGGGCTCAATCAAAAGAGAAACGCATGTATTCAAAATTGAAAATTATATTTATTTATTACTTCATCTTCAGGCCAACGGATAAACAATGTTTTTTGTTTTTTTTATTTGGTGTAAAAACGTATAAAATTTTGATTGTGCTTTATTGATGGTAATAAGAAAGGCGTAACTTTATGTATGTTTGACCAACCAGTGAGTTTATATGATCTGTCCATGTCAAATTGCTATTAAAAATTATACCAAGATTTTTCACTGAATTAACTATTTAAATTTTTTCCCCATTAATTTTTTTATTTATTTTATTAACAAGTTATGTAATAGGAAAGCCTTCAATGGCCAATTAAATATTACAATTGATGATAGATAGATAGCGATAAGTGGTATAAGAAAATTAAAATGACCGTAAATCATTCGGTAAGTGATTCCAAGTATGCGCAACAGTTATAAGAAATGATCTTTCAAAAACTGTGTTATTTACTCTGGGAATACAAATCTGTACATTCCTAAACAATAAAACAATATCTTCAGAAATGTAACGATTTAAGCTCCTTTTACATATTACAATGCATTCAGATTTGTGTGGATTCCGTTTGCACAAGCCCAGAGGTAAATTTTGTTTAAATCCTCATTTATAGATGATATTCCTGAAACTATATTTTGAACAGAGCTACTTAGATCGTTTATATATAATGAAAATAAAAGTGGTCCTAAAATAGAACTTTGAGGCACTACTCTATATGCTATCTAAACATATATTGTTCACAAACACCGATTCTGTGCGGTTTGTAAGAAGTAAAAAATATATTGCAGATATTGCCATGAAATTTTGTCCACGTTATTTGTATGATAAAAAAAGTGTGAGGCCGAAACAGTGCCATAGAATTGTCGATGTTGTTTCCAATTCTCTAGAAAACAAACTATTTTGTTGCGCCGTATTTATACATATACAGCAAGCCTTTGATAAAGTTTGGCATGACGGGCTACTTTATAAACTGAAAACGTTGATTCCAGCACCCTATTATTTACTACTCAAATCATATCTTCATCAAAGGTACTTTTACGTTAGCATAAATAATGAAAGTTCGGTATTTGGTAACGTTAAATCTATAATTCCACAGGGCAGTGTTTTTGGCCCAGTTTTATACACAATTTATACATCAGATATGCCTACTTTACTATTTATTGATGGTCTAACTATTTCCACATATGCAGATGACACTGTCATATTGGCAACTCATGAAATACCAGCAGAAGCTTCACGAATAGTACAATAATTATTAAATCTACTACAAGATTGGCTACTTAAATGGAACATGAAAAATCTTTTCTATTGACATTTTTTTTGGACCAGCACTCAGGGGACGACCCCTGATAGAGGGAGTAGTGTTTGTGAACATTTGACTTGAATTTTCTTATATTGAAATTGTTTATTCCACGTACGGACAGTACGGTTAAAGAACGATCTTTCCTTGTAGTATATTGTGTATTACGTAAAAAACTTCGTGTTTGCGTAGCGAATCAATAGAGTTGGATACCCTACTGTTACCGATAAGCATCTTCGCCCATCCTGTACACGAGTAACTCTAAAATAGACTTCGAATCACCGGCCCATTCATGAGAGTTGTATTCCATTTTCAGCCGAATATAGTTGGTGTAAATATTAAGAATATCAGATGGAGTGAAGTATTTTCTACACCGTTATAAAAAACCAAGGCACTTGAGCGCTTCTTTCGATACTTGAAAAATGTGTTTGGTTCAGCGGACATTACACTGGATTCTCATACCTAGAGCGTCAAGAACGTCTGATTCCTTAATATTTACACCGCCCATAAAAACAGATGAGGCAACATGATCTGTTGTGCGTTTGTGCGTTAACATACAACATTGAGTCTTACGAGCATTAAAATCGACTCTGTTCGCACAACCCCATGGTTAAATGAGTATGAATGTCAAATGCTTCTATCATCTGCAAAAGAATAGATAGGATTTAAAGTTTGACATAAAAGGTCATTTATAAAGATGACAAATAAAGTGGGAGAAAGAACGGAACCTTGCGGTACCCCTGAATTAATCTTGAACTCGTCTGATGAGATCCCATCTATAGCAACTCGATTTCTAAGGAAACTCGATATAAATCGAGAGAAGTTATCACCGACACCAAAAGCAATTAAAATCGATAAGAGAGCATCATGCCAGACTCTGTCGAACGCCTTAGATATATCTAGAGCCACCACTTTACTTTCGCCAAACGATGTATAGAACGACACCATTTTTCCGATAGGAAGGCTATATAAGTCACCCATAGAGCATCCTCTACGGAAGCCGTACTGGCGGTAACTAATACTTTCCATAACTTTCGAAAGTCCAGAACAGATTGCTATTGGGCGTAATTATAAGGGTTTGTAGCCTCTCCCTTTTTAGGAATCGGCGTTACATTAGCAACCTTCCAACACATGGGAAATTCACCGGCACGGTATAAGGTGCTAAAAAGGTTAGCTTTCCGGTAAGTTTGAATTATTTGCCAATAATTCAGCCAAAATGTTAGCTTTGTCAACCGGGTCAGTGAATGGTTGGTCATTCTTTAAAAGAGGTGGAATTGAAGACCTAGCATTATCCTTTATTCTTTTAATGAATGACCAAAAACTTTTACTGCCCCTGGGAGCAGTAAGAACTATAGCACTGAGGCGTTGCAGGAGATTTTTCACTCCTCAGCACTTTGGCACACGAAGATCTCGCTCGTTTGCGTAGCGAATCAGTTTCAGCGTTTCTATTATTTCGCTAATTTCTGAATGCTTCCTCTCTGGATCCGATTGCAATTTTGCACTTCTGATTAAACCAAGATGTTTTTTTAGATCTAATCGAAATTTTCTTTGAATTTTTTCATCCCCATCATAATTATATTTTGGACCATATTCGCCATGGCATTTACTTCAAGAAGAGATGATTGTCCTGCGCTTTCCATAAATGGCTCATTTTTTCCAGAAAGTCATGATGTAAAATATTTAGGTTTGTACTTTAGATTTGTATTTTATTTTGTAAAAATAGATTGCAAATAAAATCTGATTGAAAAAAGAATTAGTATTACAATCACTGTATTATGATATTATAGTCCTATAACTAGTATTGTTATTTCTCATTATAGTTAGGTGGATGGTATTTAAGATTCGGCACTGCCGAAAATTGCACTCTAGGTTGTTTTAATTTTAAAGTTATGAAAAAATTTTAAAGGAACGGTAAATTAAGACTACAATATTTATTAGTTTTATTCGATTTTTCTTCATAAAATCAATCCAATTATGTATTCGTTATTTGAAAATGGTCATTTTATAATTCTTCGAATAATTATTTGTAAGAAATTGTTCGATTATTCGAGCGATCATTATTCGATTAGATCATCGTGCCAGGCGTAAGTGATGTCATAATGCGTAGCAATATTGTTTGATCTCGAATGATTTCCAAATAAGGATAATTACATCCTCATATCAGAGGATGGTGGTAATGATTATGAATTCTTGGCGTTGAACATACAGGAGTTTATATTAAAGATGAAATGGTATCGTATTATAGCTGTAAACGGGGCACAACTCGATGGTTATTGGTTATGTTTTACAACATGAAAAATTAGATAGAAAGATTTATTTTAATTTTTTTATGGAGGGCGCGTTTAGATTGGTGTAACCAGTACCAGCGACTTCTTAATAATTGTCTATCTTCTTTGTGCTTCGCTTTTATATTGTTTAGATTTAAACTACCTAAAGTTAAAATTTTTATTGACGATTCTAATACTTAATATTTTGGAACATATCACAACCATCCATACGACGAGCACAGCCATATTAAGCGGTAGTCCCGTTACCTATGGATTTCATCTGTCCAGAATCGTTACCATTTATTCCCAAATAATTTGAATCTGCCCACTGTGGATTGTAGACAGCAGACATATGTTTTTGACAGGCATAGGTTTTTAGGGTCTACAAACCAAAGTAATACAAAATTTTGTTTATTACATATGTATAACTTCTTTTGGAATATTTAAAATACATACTTTTTTGTATTTCCTCGCAATACTCGTTTTTGAATTAATAAAATGAACATAAATCATAAGTGAAAATACACATATTTACTTATATCCGTGTGGTAGGTATTAATATATTTTGAAACTACTTAATCATGTCATCTTCATTCAATCTTTAACTGACACTTAGGAAATGTCAAAATACTCCTTTTAATGTGACGAGATAAATGCCACTAAAAGCAAATTCAAATAAATTTAAATCCCTTGTGCATACGACAACGACAGTAATGATGATGATGGTAATGAAGATGATGATTAAGTTTCCAACAATAGTAATGCTGATGCATTAAAACCACCCTTGGGTTACTGCATTATGACAGCCCATTTGTCAACGAAGAATCACAAAATTCAATTTCAGTGATGAACATCTACTTATGTAGTGGTAGTACATATTTATATCTGGGTGTATGTTCTATATCTATGTACGGATGAATAGATGTGCAAATGTAAAAGTGCCAGTGTGACATTGACATTTGAAGAATGTAAAGTGTCACAGATAATAATGTTGGCATAATGTCTAATACCAGTCAGCTTAAATTTACACGTACAACTCTATAAACTAAAATTCAAAAATTACTTTTTTCTTCTACATATTGAAATAAAAGCTATGACGATGTACATATTTAAGTTTTAATCTAAATGATAATACTAAGTCTACTCAACTTGAATAAACACCAACAAATTAACTAAAAATGTTTAATTATAAAATGTATGAATAGTTTTAATATTTGTGTAAAAAGTCAAATGAAATAAGATTTATACAGATAAGGAGCTACATATATTTTCCTTTATAAAATATGAAATAATTTTTAAAATAATTTTTTTAAGCAGTTCATTTTTTAAAATAGTTGAAAATTATGAAATATATTAGGTTTGCACAGAGTACAGGTCGCCATTTTGAAGATTTTGTATATGATATTTTTTAGTCCAAATAAAAGTTACAAATAAGTTTTATATGAAGACTAATCCTAAGCCTAAGAAATTATGGACAACTACGGTCCATAACTGAACATAGCTCCCACATACGGTCCACTGTCCAAAATCACTTTAACGAGCATTACTTTCTTAAAAATGTTGCTATCCAAATAATAAACAAACATTCGTCAAAATGATCGGTTCAAATTAGTCAAATATCCCCTTAGAAATCACTTTAACATGTATAGATCTTTTAAAAGTGTTTATATTGAGATAAAATTTAACACAATAATTGTTTATATGTACAGAAGACATGCCACTATATCGAGCCATAACCGCCAAAATAATGTATCCCACACCATAATCGATTGTTGTTTTTTTATCGAAATCGAAATCATTTAGAATTATTAAAATTAAATGTATTACACAAAACAATATTTACATTATAAATTTTAAAATAATGGCTTTATTCAAACTTATTTTATTTAAAAAAAACCTTCCCCTGTAAAATTTTGAGTTTGTGGGATACATTTTTTCGGCGGTTATGGCTCGATATTTTTTGATGATCGGTCCATAATAGGTCGTAGCTCCAATATAGCGACCATTTCTGAAAAACCGACTATACTTTCTTATTTCTTTTTTGTTCAGTATTGTTTGACATCATCATAATGGAAAGGCACACATAGCACAATGTGCCCTAATTATTCCGCAGAATTACGTTATATGAGACATGTGAGATATTAACAATGGCTTTAATAAGAAATCATATTGTTGGCGGTGTTTAGATATTTTCCATATACATAAGTGTATTTATCTAAGACAGTTAACATGGTACATACCGCTATTATACCTTATTATAATATTAATAAGACTATTAATATAGACTACTCAACGGTATCAAATACTGTATTAATAACACTGTAGAACAATTTCAAACTTTTTCCAAAATTACGGGGTTCCGACGATTGATTGTTGTTAAGGAGACCAAAAAAAAAAATATACGTGTGTCGGCGTTTTGATAAATCACATCAGAATTTCATTTAAGAAGCGGTTAAAAATTCCCAGCTCTGGCCTGTTCTTGCAGCATATCGGTATATAAAACTATGTCGGCTGCTAATATTTCTGCATTATTTTTTGACAGCCCCCATTTTCTCACCAAAGCATTTAAATGCTCTTGTGACATTAATTTTGGGCTAACGATGATAACAAGAAGATGAAGAAGAAGTGTCAAACCTTCCCGCCAGAGATGGGATGACCCAGATATGTGAACAATAACTAAATTAACCTTTAATGGGCAATCTTGAATTTGATTGGTTTTTAGTGTTTGTGTTAAGTTTTGGGTGTGTTCTGACATATATAGTAAAATTTTATGTGCAACATTTTTGTAGAACATTTCATCGCCGCCCTTCCCCTTTTTCGGGGTGTTTTTTACAATTTCTTAGAATAAAGCCAAAAATGACGTTATGAGGGGGGAGTTAGAGGGTTAATATGCTCTAAGAAAATATTTGCCATACCATTATCTACAAAAATGCTGAACATACCCTACACCTCAGACGTAAAGAAAACATAGTTTTATATACCGATATGCTGCAAGAACAGGCCAGAGCTGGGAACTTTTAACCGCTTTTTAAATGAAATTCTGATGTGATCTATCAAAACGCCGACACACGTATATTTTTTTTTTTGGTCTCTTTAACAACAATCAATCGTCGGAACTCCGAAATTTTTTTTGTGTTGTACTGAGTAATAATTAATCTTATTGTCTTTAAAATTTATTAAAAATAATATTACATAAAAACAAGCAATAGTTAAGATTTTGGACATGAAATTTAAAACTAAAATTAAAAACGGTCAAAACATATTTTCTTTTCTTCTGAAGTAGACCTTTTATTATCGACCGATATTTTTGAATTATTTGGATTAAATTGTATTTATTTATGAAACATTTATGCTTGCGAAATGGCCGATAAAGTCGAATTTCGGAAGAACATTTGTATGTGGACTAGGTGAAATAATGAACCAATTTCAACCAATTTCAATAGGCTACGTCCGGAAACAAAATTATTATGTGCGCTGGGAAATCTCACGTTTCAATATATTAATATGTACATAGTACATTTAATATACATATTAGTATGGGGGCTATGGTAAAAATCCAGCAGTTTGATTTTGGCATATATGTAAATGCTCCATGAAAAATTTTGGATCGGTATCGTTAATCATACGAGATTTATGAGTGTTAAAGTGATTTTCGCAAGAGCCCATCATATAGTGAATATGGTCAAATATGGACTGAAATTCACAAATTTCTGTAGTATGGTTTTTGTGTATGTATATGTTTTGAGTCGATACCGATATTTATAAGATACTTATAAATAAAGATAAATGACTTTATCGGATGTGGTCCATATATGGGACCTATGACCAATTATGAACCAACCATCATAAAATTTAATACAACAATTTATATATTTTTATAAGAATTATTTGCGTAGTATTTTAACCTGGTAACTACACCAAAATTTGTACCAGAGAACTTGTAACTTGTACCAGAATTACATGTATTTAAGTGCATTTGAGATGTGGACTTTATATGGGGTGCGTGGTCAAGCATGGGCCGAGCAAAACAAAATTTCGTTTTGCGATATATTTTTACATGACACTTATTTTTGGCGAATGTTGTATTGATTTTCTAGGCATTTTCTATGGGGGCTATGAGAAATCATGGACCGATTCTTACTATTTTCCTCACATCATAAAAATAACGCGTACAAAATTTTATGGCAATATATTTAAAAAAATTGCAACAAAAATGTTTAAAAATATCGAATTTTTATGGACCATAACTCAATTTGTTCCATAACTCTTGTTCTACTATACCGATTTTTCTTATTTTCAATACCAACTGCTTAGGAAAATTATGAACGTTTTTTTGTAAACTCTGTTGATTTTGGTTGTGGCTTTTGGGCGTAATAGTGTTTTACACAAACAGACAGACAGACAGATGGACATAGCAAAATCTGTTACGGTTGTGAAACTAATATTTATTATTCTAAATGTTATCCCTTCTTACTACCGTACAATTAGAAAAAGAGAGAGCTTTTCTAAGCTGTTAAGATTAAATTGAATAATGTTGTACAGGTTGTCTTTGATATGTTATAGAGAGAGTATGTCCGTATGTGAATCGGTATATATACATATATATATAAGTTAACGCAGAATAGGTAAATTTCACTCAATATATTTTTTGTTTGCCCCTCTACGAACTTCTTTTATCGTTTTAAATATTTCTGTCGATGCTTAACTTAAAGAATGTTAATTACTTTTAATTCTTGGTGGCAACTCAATAAGAAAAGGTCTAATTCCGTTACTTAACTGTTGTGGTCGACTCCTGCTACTTTAAGGACGAACATTGCCTAACCTGTTGTGGATTCTAGACCTTTCAATTATAGTTTTAAAAATCGTATTCTTTGATATTTTAATTACTGAAATTAAATTTAAATTTAGTATCACAGTATAAGTACAAGGAGCCAGGTTGTATCCACTAATGATTTTTGTTAAGATATGCTTGAAATTTGTAATTATAAAGGAATTATTGTCAAAAGAAAAGAAGTGTCACATCCTGCAGCTGACCGGAGGACTGTTCAGCTGAAGGAAAAGTAAGTGAGTACCAAAAATATAATAATTTAAACTATTTTCTATACCATAATTTATTTTATTTTTATAAATTCCATATTTAAAATTATAATCAAATAACGTAATACTTAATCAATGTGTGCATAGAGTAAATATCCCAACTCCTTTTACTTATACTTAAATGTAAATTCAGAAATAATCTGTTACGATCCATAACATTCTGCTAAGTTTTTTGTTACTGTGATCTTTATATGTCACTTGTAAGTATTTTTGTTCTTAAGCTATAAAAAGAGGAATAGAAATTGTCGTGACGTTATGACATTGTATGTTGTGAATATTTGTTTGCTTCATTGTTTTAAAAGCTCAACTTAAATATTCAATGAAATGATTGTTGTTCTTTTTAATTTCGACTAAAGTCGTTGATCGTTGTTGTTTTTGGGATTCTCTGTAATATATACATATGGTGAATTTCATGTCAAGTGAACCAATCCATTTGGATGAAATTTGCACCAAGGTTAATACTATTGCATAGTAGGCCAGACACAAATTTTTAGCTCCATCAGTCCAGTAGTGCCGGAGTTAGAGGGGGTCAAAGTTGGACATTTTGGTCAATTTTGGTCATACAGGGTTTTTTAAAATAAGTGTAACTTTTCACCTATTGGTCCTAGCAAAAATTGTCCAAAGGACTTTAGATAGCTATTTCTTCAGTCATTTCAAAAATATTTTTTTTTTTCATTTTTAAACATTTTTTTTAAATATTTTTTTTTTTCATTTTTTTTCAATTTGGGCCCTTTTTTCTCAAAAGAAAGCTTATACAATTTACTTTACGGCCTTTATAATCGCTAAATGGGATGCGAGTGGGATATCTATCAAAAAAAAATATTTTTTAACTCAAGAATAGGATTTTTCAATATTTGGTGCATGTACCCTAAAAAACGAAGAAAAATGGGATAATATAAGTACAATGTAATCGCTTTAAAATGTTTATACTGAATACTTGCTGCCTTGTTTTGTTGTTATCTGTAATATTCAACTCGAATCAAAATAAGTTAAACTCGTAGCGTTACATATTATTTATAGCCCTTGAATACGACTGCCTAAACACACACAATCATGAAAACATACATATAAATACACACATACATACATACGTACATATGTACAATAAATTCAGTGAAATAGAATTAAACGCACTTAAGTTGTTTACAAAACGAACAATAAACCGACCAAACGACTAACTGCCCGCGTGTCAATCAACGGGCCCGTAAACCAATCTATCAAGCTTTTCACTCAAAATACAAGAGACTGTTTTGAGGGAATTCTAGTATTAGAGATTTCTCTAACATATTTGTACAATATAATAATATATGAGATGGGTTATAGGTTGGTTTATACATTGTAAATATTTGATGATGATATCTGTCCTTTGTTTATTTAAAAAAACATATTTTAGTACGGTCAGATGACTTTAACGTAAAACACATGTAAAAGTTACCAAAATCAAATACTTTTTTTGTAGCCCCAATACCTATAATAAATAAGATAAGATTTTTCATAAAAGCAATTTGGATATTAAATAACTAAAGTTTCTGAATGACAGAAGATGCGCTTAATTGTTTCTGGATGCTCAACATCCTACAAAAAACTTGAGTTTGTTTTCCCACAAACTGGTTCTGGACATTATTGCCTGTTATTGCCCGCACAACAATGCCAAGGCTTTCCCTATACTTTCATGTAACAAATATTTATATAATAAAATTAGCATTTATTCCTGACCGCTGAATATTTTACATTTCATTAGGTTAAACCAAAGACTATAATATATATTTAAACTATAAAAAGAAAATAAAAACAGAAATTAAATTTTGAACGAGTTTTTGTGAATTTCTTGTTATTCTTAACAGCACATTCGATTATAAATGACAAGAACTCCTTCTTATTTCAACTTTACACAACAATAGTTTAAATACTCACTATCTATTATAAACTATTACACTTTTATAACTCACTTTAATACAAATAATATGGATCAACTAAACTGTTTCTCGTTCTTGCTGTCACATTTATATATATATTAGTTCCAGTTCAAATTTATAAATTGCAATTTCGTAATACTATTTATAAACGTTTTTTTTTTTTATTTTGCAACAATTTCGCTCTATTTAATTAATTCTGTTAATTCTTTAAAAGATATAAAAACTGTACTCAAATTGCTTTAAAATATTTTTCACAAAGTTCAACCCAAAAAAATCCAAAACACAGATATAATTTTTACTAAATCGGTATTTCAAAAATACAGTGATTTTTGGGCTTGGGACTGGCATCCCTGAAAAATACATACATACAAACAATCTAAATGCTGAACGAAAACAAATAAAGTAACAACAATTAAATTACATTTGAAATTGACAATCAAAAACAAGTACGAATTTATATTCAGCTGTATCGAATCTTATATACCCACCACCAAATCACCTATTATTAGACATACTTCATAAAATACGGTACCGTAATTTCTATTTATTTTATACTGTGTTCAGATATGAAACTTTATTGCGATAATCGCAATAAACGCCATTATTGAGCTCAATATTCCATATAAAATCTCAATTAATTATTGGGCAATAAGTACGAAATTGTTATAATATTGAGTAAGATTTCGAATGCAACACTGTTCACAACTGTGTTTAGTGAGCAAAATTGTATAAAATGGCAAATGTCAACAGAAGAAAACAAAAGAAATCATTAAAAAATCAATGTGAAGTTAAGTTTGTTTACATAGCAACACAACAACCATTTAGAGTATTTTTTGTATTGTTTTCCAACTGTCAAATGATTATTGAGTAAACTGAAAATTGCGTATGCCTGAACACTTAAAATAATATTGTCAATTAACCGAATATTGACTCAATTAAGTTTCATATCTGAACACAGTATTATATGAGAGCTATGACCAATTATTTTATAAAAAAAATGTATGCATATGTCAGTTATAATCAATAAATTATACTTTGTTTATATTATTGCAGCGTGTAACATAAAGCGAATTACGTTAACACACAATAAATAAAGTACCAAAAAGCCCTAGGAAACTGATTTTGGCTTTTTTAAACGTCAAGATTGTCACCTCTTTATACTTTCTGGGTGTTCTCGGAAGTGGAGCTTGTACGGGAGCTAGGCCCAATTATTGGCCAGCTTTCACAAAAGTCAATAGCAGAATTTTCATATACTTATAACTTATCTGTGTAAAATTTAGGTTTGATATGGATGTTTATGTAGGTTGATGAGTCCCCATAAGGGAATGCTTAAATATAGACCGACTATTATGAAATTAGAAAAACTATTTGTATGTGTGTACGGATTACTGACTTCTTAGTGATTTTTATAAGAGATTCATGCGCATTTAAGTGATTTTCAGAAATGGCTTTATATGGGACGTACAGTCCAATAGGGATCGATTGTTATAAAATTGGGTACGAATATTTCTATATATGTATGGACTATTTGTGTCGAATTTCAACTTTCTCCGGGAAGACATTTGTGTGGGGGATACGAGAAATCGTGCACCGCTTCTCACCATTTTAAACAGGACTTGTCTTTCTGTAGTAAAAATATAGTGTGAAAAATTGCATTGTATTATTTGCATTACATTTGAAGAAAATATCAAAAAATATCTGAAAATTATCGAGGTAGTCTGAAACTTTGACTTATAACTGGGATCCTACTGGACCGATTTTACCCATTTCCAATACCAAACATTTCGGTGGACCAAAGAATGTTTGGTAAAAGTTTCATTGTTCACTGTCTTTTTTTTCGAAGTTGTATAGTCTTAGAATCAATTAATATACATATATGACTTTTAGGCTGTACGACCATTATTTCGATGTATTACAAACGGAATGACAAACGAAATATACCCTGCATCTTTTTGGTGGAGGGTATAATAAGTTTGAAATAAGAATACGAACAAAAACAGTCTTTAAAGGTTGAAAGTTTCGAGGATCTAAATATTCATTAAGAAAATATATGTATGTATGTATATGTGCATTTGCGTTTGTACGAATGAACGATTTTACAAAGTTTAGCGTTGTAGCAATTGTTTAGTTATATTTGTATGTCTGTATGTATATACGTTGTGTGTGACGTACAAATTGTATTTATATACATACATAATACATTCGTACAAACCTTCATAAAAAGTTGAATTTATTTCTATTTTGCAGTCCGTATGTTTTTGAATCAGAAACATAAAATTAGAAAAAGTGTAAGTTTATAAGAAAGGAAAATGAGAACGAAAAATGTACAACAACTTATTGCAATCGTAACCATTGAAAAAGTCCAGGAAATAAGTACATAAACGGATTGTACTTTCTAACCTTAAAGCAACGACTTCCAAAGACACATACATACATACATATACTTACTTACTTACACACAGCCTTACTCACTCATAAATATTTTCCACTTAATTTTTTGAGTGCTGTGTACTATTTTGTTTTGTACTTTCAAATTACTTACCTCACAAGGACGGCGAGGCAACCAAAGCTTGTCATTCTATTTGTCACAACATTCACAAAACGGAACGCACGCTGATTTATACAGCACAACTTATATGAACAAAAAAGTTTTTTACTTCTCAGACAATAGTGCTTTCCTATTACTAGAAATAAATACACATTCTTCAGTCAAGGCTCACCCATTTGTGATCTGGACTGGACAGTTGATCGCACAACACACTACAAGGAAAATCCGTTCTTTAGCCGTACTGTCCGTATGTGGAATAAACTACCAGAAGAAGTATTCCCAGCCACTTACAATATAGGAAAATACAAGTCAAATGTTCACAAACACTACTCCCTCTATCCTATCCTCCCTCTATCCTATCCTCCCTCTATTTCATATTTAATATTTGATTTTATTAAAATTCCTGATCCACCGTCAGCCCTTTCATTATTGGTTGGTTGGTTCACTACGTGCGAACACTTAAGTAGAGTCGAAGGGACCCCGTTTTAACAAGACCACACCACTCGTCAGATTTAATGTCGTTTACATCATAATGTAACTCAAATGTGTACAAAAACTCGTGCTTGCTGGACACAACCTGTAGCCGTGAGATATCTCAATAGGTCATTGAGTTTTGACCCGGCTACCTCACCAAGATTGTTCAATGTATAGTTTCCCATGAATTTATGTCTCTTGACACTCAGGCTGGGCAGAGAAGGTGGAAAATCGTTTCCTCTTTTTCCCTATCCTTACAACTACAACGTCGTTAAAAGGGATTCCCAGGCGATTAGCGTGCTTGCCTAACGTCCAGTGTCCCGTTAATACCGCCAGCAACCTTGATATTCCGGGTTATCAGTTGCATAGTACGTTTCTCGTTAAAAGATGGCCACATCAACTTCGCTACCCTACATGTATCTAAGTTACGCCATCTATACTCAGCCTTTGTAAGAAAATGTCTGAAGATGATGCCTTTGATAGTCCCCAGTGAGAGACCGCATCGGAGATATCTTTTTTTTTTTTTTTTTTTTTGCCTTTAATTATTTATTGAATCTTCATATATGAAATGACAATAAGTATTCAAATCTTAATACTAAAAAGAAAATAATAAGCCCAGCCAGTGCTAGACAAAAATGTTTATGATTCTAAAAAATTTCACATCAACTGATCCAGTCATCTGTTTTGCGCTTGAGTTAAAGCAAGGGTATCCCTCCTTCTCAACCGATTGTGGCCACTAAAGTTAAGGATGTCTCGTGCAAGTGGGTTTGGATGGTGTTCAAGTTTGCTGACATACTTTGACGCATATTTTGTAAATTCGACTTTTACTAATGGCACGCCTAGATCTTTGTGGATTCGAGAATTTTTAACATACCATGGTGCTGCAGTAATTATACGTAGAATTTTATTTTGACCCCTTTGAATTTTTTCAATGTTGGATGCTGAGGCAGTACCCCATAATTGAATTCCATAGCACCAGATTGGCTTTAGTATTGCATTGTACAACAAAAGTTTGCAATCTAATTTCAATGTAGAGTTTCTGCCGATTAGCCAATTAAGTTGCACGGCTTTTAATCTCATTTGTGTAAGTTTCGCTTCAATATGAGACTTCCAAGTTAAACGGCGGTCGAGGTGAATGCCGAGGTATTTGACTTCATTGTGTTGCGGGATAATTTGATTATTTATTCTGATGAACGAGCAGGTATCTTTTCGCAATGTGAAAGTTATATGAAAACATTTCTGTTCGTTAACCCTGATTTTCCAAAGCTCTAGCCAATTCTCTAGTTTATAAACATAATTCTGCAAATTCTGTGATGCAACTTGGTGGTCCTGATGGACGCTGATAAAGGCTGTATCGTCTGCAAAAGTTGACGTATGGATTTTAGGGTCTGACGGCATGTCGGAGGCATATATCAAATATAAAGTAGGACCCAGTATACTACCCTGTGGCACACCTGATTCAATTGGCTGAGCGGTACTTAAAAAATCACCTTCTTTGATTTTAAATTTGCGACCGTATAAATAACTTTCCATGAGTTTATGGGTGTTAGCAGGCAGAGTTAATTTAATTTTATGCATTAAACCTTCATGCCAAACTTTGTCGAACGCTTGCGACACATCAATGAAAAGGGCGGAGCAGTATTTTTTGTCTTCAAACGACCCTCTTATCACATTTACCAATCTGTGTGTTTGCTCGATGGTGCTGTGTTTAGCCCTGAAGCCGAATTGATGATTAGGAATACATTCAGTGTCATTCAGAATTGGAGTCAATTTAGTCATTAACAATTTTTCAAACAGTTTTGAAATTGTCGGCAGTAGACAAATTGGCCTATATGACTCCACTTTGGTATGGTCCTTCCCTGGCTTAGGAATCATAGTGATCATAGACACCTTCCAATCTGCAGGATAGTATTCTAGGCGTAAAATAGCGTTGAAGATAAAGAGGATAATTCTTCTTGCTACACGAGATAACTCCACAAGCATTTTATTGCTGATTTTATCCATACCTGGAGCCTTTCTAAGGTTCAGAGTACCAATAGCGTTTTGGACATCACGAAAGTTTAGTCTTAGAGGTACAGGAGGCCTTATAACAAGTGGTGGCAAATCAGATTCGTTATTATTTGAGTTGTTTATAGTAAACACATTTCTCAAATGGTTAACAAATAATGTCCCTTTCTCGGAATCATTTCTAGCCCAGTCACCAGTCGGATTTCGCAGAGGAGGCTTTCCTCTAACTGGTCTTTTTAAACCTCGTGCCGCCTTCAATAACGAATAGTCAGATTGTGGGGTACTATCAAGACCTTCCAAGTAAGATCTAAGTGAGGCCGTTCTTTGGGTTTCTAAGAAATGTCTTAGTATATCTCTGCATTCCCGTAGCCTAGCTTTCAGTTCAGGAGACCTGTGAATTTGCCACTCTCTTCTCATTCTTCTTTTTTCTGATAGGAGATGTTCGAGTTCAGAGAAATAAGTTCTGTTTGTCCTATTTCTACATTCAACGTGATAAGTGGAAGCGTGATGCACAGCTCGTCGAAGGTCCTCGGTAAAGTTGCCAATCGACTCATCAATATCGTCGGTAGTTCTCAACACAACATTTTCCGTGCAATGAGAACTTAAATACTTTTTGTATTTTATCCAACTTACTCGGGTCTTAGTCATGTTCATAAATGGAGAACCACACACTTGAGGGAAATGCATTGAAATGATAGTAGGAGAGTGATCTGAGGACAAGTCCAGTGAAGGATCCACTTGCATCCATTCTACAGGGATATTTTTCATTACCCCAAAGTCAATAACATCGGGAATCTTCCGTCGATCCGTCGACCAATAGGTGGGATGTCCACTTGAGAGTACATCTAAGCCCATTTTAGCAATGGTGTTGAAGAGTACGCGACCCTTTGGGGTTACCAGACGTGAACCCCAAAATGTGTGTTTGGCGTTAAAGTCACCAGCAACTAAAAATCTAGCTCCAAGGGATTTAAAAAACTTATGGTATTGGTGTTCTTTTATTGAAAATCGAGGCGGAGAATAAATCGATGATAAAACAAATTTGTATTGACAGAATTCAATGCAAATGTTAGTTGCTTGGAGGTAATCCTCACTTATGTTATTCATTAGATAATGCTTTATTCTGTTCTTTATAAGAATTGCCGAACCCCCACAAGCTCTTCCGCGGGGGTCTTTAGTATCGTAGAACTCGTAGCCATTAATTTTGAAGTACCCTGTCGACGTCAAGTGAGTTTCATCAATCTGCTTATCCATCAGGAAGTGTTCCAGTTCATTTTTATGTTGGCGGAGGCCGTTCGCGTTCCAGAAACAAATTTTTAAATAAATCATTTCTTTAAAATGGCTTGCAAGATAGTGGATTGCATTTTCAGCATTTCCTGCATCATGGATGTCATGGTGGTCGTGAAAGTGTTCATAGTTTGGACAAGTGTCTGCAAAGTTGCCTCTAGATTGTTGATATGCGGCTCAGAATATTGGGGTTTAGGTTCCTGCTCCAGACCTGGCATATTAGATTTAACGACGTTTGCGTAAGAAACTTGTCTAGAACTAGGCGCGTTTACATGACTAGTGGACCGGAATAATTGAGGGAAATTGTCACTCGATGCTAAATTTGGCTGTTGAGGGCGATTAGGCAATACTGACGTCTTGTTGGTTCTTATGCCTTTCAAATGAGTGTAAATTGGACAACCTCTATAATTTGCGGTATGATTACCTCCACAGTTACTGCATTTTTTGATTTTTGAGTCAGTTCTCGACTTATCGCATTGAGCAGTTGCATGTAGCTCCCCACACGCAACACAAACTGTCGGCAATTTACAATACGCCTTGGTGTGACCAAATTCTTGCCAGTTAAAACACTGTACGGGTCCCTGACGCTTATGTGGTTCTTCCACGGTGATTCTACGATGCAGAAGGTACATCAGATTGTAGATGGGATGGGACTCATTTTTCTTTAAGACAACATCTCCAGGTTCCAATTCTACCCTGAACATGGGCTGAGGGATCTTTTCACGGTTTCTAATATTCACTACGCTCTTGATTTTGAACCCTTTGTCCATTAAACCGGTTTTTATCTCCGCGGGATCAACACATGGGTCTATACCCTTTAGAACGACTTGGAGTCCTTTTGCGCTTTTGAGCTGGTAGGTATAGAAATCCCTAGTCTCCCTTTCCAGCTGGTTGAACAATTTTCGAAAATCATCTTCCCTATTCACTTGTATCTTTGTCTCGCAGATATTTCCATGTTTCATTGAGGTTACGCTAAACATGTTTTCACCTATTACAGCAACAATTCCTTGTACCAATTTACTGGAAGTCGGCTCTCTCAGATAAATTGGTGGGGGTTTAAACGTCTTCTTCGGAAGTTCTGGCTCATCCGTCTGGAGGAGAGCAAACCTATTTTGATCATTACTCACGGTCTTAGGAGCTTTTGCATTTGATGACACTTGAGCAGACTTCGGGCTCCTCTGTCGCTTGAGAACGGTTATGTACTTATCCATACCTACTTGTTTTTTGGGTTTGACTGCACTATTTGATGAAGATGATGTTTTTTCATCTGTTGAAATCACAATATTGGGCGAACAGGAACGACGCCGTTCCACGGCTCTTGCAGTGAGAAAATTCTCCAAAGATTTTTTTATGGATTCTTCCTCAGAGATGCATCTAGTTTTTCTAGTCGAGCTAAGCTCTTTCTCAGAATTACATCTGAGAGGAACACTCATACAGTTTTTATACGATTTTTAATGTTTTTTTTTTTATATATTTTAACCTATTACGATTTTTTTTTCACTTTTTTGTTTAATTTCAACTTTTACACTTTTTCACCTATTACGATTTTTTCACCGAAAATTCAGCCGCACTAAAAGTAACACGTCCGAACAGTTCGATGAGACGAGACTGATTGGAGATATCTAAGGCAGATTCTCAAGACCATTAACCGTGGCCCAATCGTCGAGCAACCCTAAAGCAGTGGACTGCTTTAGGAAACGTCGGGAAACAGACCTGGTACGAGTATCACCACATTGCCCGCATTACCGATAACTTTTATCCCCTTTCTGTCTAGATCAATGAGAATCGAGTTAATAACGATAAACCACAGTAGTGGAGAGATTACCCCACCCTGTGGAGTTCCTCTCCCAACTTGCTTGGACTTAAAGGTATTACCAAGATTTGCTTTGACTATTCTTGATTTCAACATGGCAACTAACCAGTTATTGATATATTCTTCAATGTAAGAGCTTGCTGAATTGCAAGGGTAGTTACATTATTGATAGTACCCTCTATATCCAAAAAGACTGCCATTGTATATTGTTTAAATTCGAGAGATCTCTCTATAACTCTTACAACCTCATGCAGAGCTGACTCTGTAGAGCGACCCTTAAGGTAGGCATGCTGACTATTTGATAGCCATGTTGAGCTCTCTAGGCAATGCCTAATGTGAGCATCAATGAGTCTTTCCAACGTTTTAAGTTGGAAAGATGAAAGACTAATTGGACGGAAGTCCTTCGCCTTCTCATGACTTCTTTTGCCAATTTTGGGAATAAAAACGACCTTGACTCTCCTCCAATTAACCGGAACATGGTTGAGGGAGAGACAGAGCGCAAAAATTCTATGCAGCCAGGGAATGATATACCTTTTTGCACTATGTAGCATCTTTGGCAAAATACCATCCGGCCCAGGTGACTTGAATGGTTAGCAGTTATTAAGTCGTAATTGTTAATTGTAAAAAATTATATTTTTGTAAAATGCGTTTCTGATATTAAAAAAATATCTATATAATTATTCGTTTTTATGATTCCACAATTTATCCATTATTTTCGTCATCATATTCACAAGATTTTCCATAATTTTCTCCATTTTTTCAATACAAGAGTTAACATCTGATTTACCTAATACCTCTGCAAATGAAACGCTATTATTGCCTTTATGTGCTTGATTATTTGAATTGTGATTTAGTTGTGGATATTCATTTGCGTTAATGTTAAAATTTGTATTTTTTTGGTTAAATGAATGAAGCCTCATTAGTTGTTCTTGATATGAGGTTTTGATAAACTTTACATTTATAGGTCTAGAATATCCTTATTCAGTATTTCTTAATAGTATGTAATAGTTTAGTACAATAAAATACATTTCAAATGTTTAGAAATTTTATCTAATTTTGACCATTTAAAATTGATGTAATTACCAATTCTCACCATCATTTACAGAGGTTTTCAGATATTCATAACAACATCGAGTGTAATTTTACAATTTATAAAATTAAAAACGAAACAGTTTTCAATATTCACCACAAGTTAAGAAACAGGATATAAAAATGGTAAGATTATAGGTTCTTCTTTTGGTTAAAATTCATCTCAATAACGTTGTTTACAATAGTTGGTTGTTATACTCGAAAGCGAACTTAATTTGGGAGCTATTACCAAATATGGATTGATAGCTACAAAATCCAGTAGCATTATTGCAGCCTTACCGATATTAATTTGTTTTCTGGATTAAAATTTCTTATCTGTATAAAATATTGATTCTATATCGATATTTATTTGATATTATGTATTGAGGGTTAGCTTGTTTTTCGGATGAGGTGAGCAATTAAAAAACATGGACCGATCTTCTTAAATTTCAGAACAAAGAATTTTATACTCTGAATTTCAATATATTAATAGTACATTTAAGATACATATTAGTATTAATGTGAATCTCGGAAGTGGACCTCGGAGAGATGTTCAAATATGGACCGAACTAAACAAAATTTCGTTTTGCGATTTTATTTTAGATGAATTTTAAAAGGTGTGCAGAAATACCTATATAAATCAGACATTTATGACCGTTAAAGTCCTATTTCGGAAATTTATTTGTATTGGGGCCAATACAAATTTCAGCCAATTGCAATATGCTTCGTCGTTGGGAAAACGTAAACTAAATTTAATTAAAATATTTTCTAAATTCCGAGCTGTTCTTCATGTTCAATATTTACAGGATGGTGGGTGTTGGAGTAATATTGAACAGAGTTTCGTGTAAGTATACATCACGGATGGATCGAAATGTGGCGCATCAAAACAAAAACACGGATTTTTGTTTTGATTGATGAGTGTTCCATAAACACATCCCATTGGCTAAGATATCTAATTTATAGATTTAGTCCTCACTGACTAATCTTATCAAATTTGTCAGTAGCTGGTTGGTTCTTACGGGGACCACAGGATTCGGGAGAGGGATTATTGATTTTTCATGTACAATATGACAGACAGTACGATATAAACGATGTTAAAGTGGTTTTGGGTTTGAAAATAAAAAAATATTTATTATAAAATCCTTAAGTATGATATGTTGATAAAAAAATTCATAAAAAACAGTGTGTCTCTCTTGTAATACAATAAATCTTTGACCCTAGTTTTAGCAATTTCGCTTGATTGTAGAATTTGTCATCAAAAGAAAGTGAAACTAATTCAGTGGATTTAATTTTAAAATTATTATCAACCTAATAAAATGTGCTATTGTTTTTTATTACATTGAAAAATATTTTCAGTAATTATTTAAATTTATTTGCGTGTGTGAATTTATATTCCCTTCTTTTTTTTCCTTTTCATTTGCCTTTTAAAGGTACATATACGAGTATTTATGTATATGTTAATGTGTTTAAACCAGTGTAAAAATAAATGTGTTTGGGTATACTTTCGACAGTATTGAGTTCAGTATTATTCCAAACGTTAAAAGGAATGTAAAAAGTTTTTGTTAACTAAATTGGAGGATTGTAGAGAAAGTGTGAGGTATGTTCAAAGTATTTCACACTCTAAGAAGCCCGAGGTTCTTAAATGAAATCTCTATGTAAAGCAGAGTTCATTAAGGTTTAAAGTATGTGACATGCAGAAGGAGAAAAATGTTAAGTTTGAAACCAACATTAAATACAAATAATATGTATAGTATAGTTACTACTTACTTTCAAACATCCGTAAACAAATATTTACAAGCATGTACTTATATACCTACGAACATTTGGAAGTCTCTTTTGCCAATCGGCAAGACCGTGACTTCTTTGTCACTTTTTACAGTAAGATAGAAGATTTTGGTAACTTTCTAGAATCGTTCATGTTAAATATCTAGTATGTTGGTAAATTCTTAAAATTGTTTTTTTGTTAAACCAAAAATACCTGGCAACTTTTATAAATAATAATTAAAAAAAACACGGAAAAAAACAATATTTCGTAGTGAGTAACAAAATTTAAACTAAATACGTTTTTCCAAAAAATAGGAATTATCACAAACATGTATAATCAAATATTGAAAATCGTAAATGCTTTTTTGAAAAATAAATGTCTTAAATATTTTTAAAACCAATGAAAATAAATAAGGAATCCAATTAAAAATGTAGTTTAAAATCAAATAAAACTTCAGTTTAAAAGAAAAGTATTATAAATTTTTCTGTTTAGTTTATAGATACTTTCAACGATATTCGATAAAAATAAAAATAACAAGTATGGTCAAGCCCGACCATATAATACCCTAAACCCAGTATATGTATAAAACAGTTTTTCAGAAATGGGCGCTATACGGTTTTCAAAAAATTATGAAGGAATTACGGAGAGGGTCTTATATGAAGATTTGACTAATTACACAGTACAACAGCTGGGGGGTGAGAAATTCCAAGTCAGGGTGATGGTACTAGGTCAGTATAGTAAAACCATCAAAGGGTTTGGCGTTCGTATGTGTCAGTTTTTTTTATGACCTTTTAAATTTTTTCCTTATCTTGATGTTTTTTCGCTTAGTTGTAACATTTTGGCAAAAACGTAGTTTAACATAACTCGAGAACCACTTGTCCGATTTTGATGAAACAAATTTAGAAAAATTAAGAATTACAATTTCTCTAATCTGCTTCTATACCGTTTTCCTATATGTGCAACACTTTCGAAGTTAAAAATGAAAGTATGAAGGGAAAAAAGTATTTTTTGCCTAAAAATTTAAATATTTTTTTTGTCATTCAACAGGTGCCGAAGAAAGTAAAATTAAAGAAGGTAAGTTATAATATCACATTAATTTCCCATGATTTTCCATCTTAACATATTAATTTTTTCCAATCAGGCGTAGTAAATGGTCCAGATATACGAAAGCTGATTAAAAGTGACGCACTCAACAATATTTTGATTGACGCTGAATTGAATGCATGGCAGGCAATCAAAGAAGTAATAGAAGGCTTATTGGGAAAGCATCGTTCTAACAACTACGATGTTTCTGTCGCAAGGATGTTAAGAGCATTCTCGGAAATTGGTGTCCACATGTCCTTGAAAATCCATTATTTACATCATCATCTGGACTACTTCAGCAAACAATTGGCTACCGAATCTGATGAACAAGGTGAACGCTATCATCAAGTTGCTATGCCATTTGAAATGAGGTAATACTGATTTTTTATTTTTTCCAACTCATTTTAATAAAACAAAAACTTACAGATATAGAGGCAAAAAGTCGCCGAGTGTAATAATTGCGGAAATTTGCTGGTGGAGTAAGCTTGTGTGGCAAGACAAGGATGATCTTGATGATAAAGAATTTTCAGGAGATGCAGAAGGGCCAACAGTGGAGTCACACATTGACATTATGTGTGGGTTAGAAACTGATGATAGCGATGAATGCGATGCCACTAGACCCGAACAACCACCATCGAAAAAGTCTAGGCAATATTTATTAAAATAAATAAAAATAAATAAATAAAATAAAAATAGAAAATTATAAAAATGTTTACTGAATTTTTTTTAGTAGTTTATGGCCAGAAGTCTGGAGTTATTGGGGAAAATTTATAAAAAAGGCAATAAATGACACTTTTTTTTACTAAAAACAAAAATGGGATACCTTCACTTAATTGTAAATAAATAAATAAATAAATTCTTAATTTTTCTAAATTTGTTTCATCAAAATCGGACAAGTGGTTCTCGAGTTATGTTAAACTACGTTTTTGCCAAAATGTTACAACTTAGCGAAAAAACATCAAGATAAGGAAAAAATTTAAAAGGTCATAAAAAAAACTGACACATACGAACGCCAAACCCTTTGAGGGTTTTACTATACTGACCTAGTACCATCACCCTGACTTGGAATTTCTCACCCCCCAGACAATAATCCCAAAAATGTTCCACAGTGTTATGGACCGAACATTATGAAATTAGGTGTCCTTATTTCTGTGTATATGAAACTAATGCATTTTCTGGCCTGCTAAAGCCGTGTGATAACAAAATTTTAATTTTTATTTTTTATATCTCAATCATTATTATATTATAATTTTAAAATTGTAAATCCCTGAAGAAGTTATCCATTGTGATAACGAAATATTGGATATATTAATATATAAATATAAAGAACATTTTTATATAAATACTAAGTGACCTAATTGCTTGAAAAAAAGAAATTATAGAATATTAAAAAAAAGGTCGAATAAAAGAACTAAATAATTTAAAATTAATATTAAAATTTGAAAAATCACCTACTGCGTGCATAAAACTAGCATTTAAAGTAGTAATAAATATATGTATGTATATAAATAATAAATAAATAAGTTTAGATAAGATAGATGTTATTTTGAGGATCGATCAGTTATGGTTCCCATATTAGACCCACTTTCATAATTACTTTAACAACATATAACATATATGACTTAAAAATGTTGGTATCCATATAAAAATATAAGTGACGATTGGTAGAGGAAAACTGCTTTGCTCATATACTCTGTGTAAAATATTACCTATTAAGTATATATGAACGGGCTAGACCTACCATACTTTCTTACTCTTTTAATATTATTTTAAATACACCCAAACAACTTCAACTTATCACCTGAGAACTTCTATATGGAAGATAATTTTTAAAAACATCTTCTGCCTTTTGCCATAGTAAATGTTTACATGGTAACAGTGTATTAGACCAACTCTTAAAAAATATTTTTTCTGGGATGTGTTTGGCAACTAATTTAAGAACAAATTTAACCCATTTGAAAAAGGGAACCGGAAATCAATTAAAAATGTTAATATTGGATCAAAATACTTATCATGAATTATAGAAACAAAGCCAATATTAGAATTTTCCAACATCATTTAAATCTAAATGCTTGAGACTTCACAATTTTGTTAGCACAAAAATTGTTAAGGCTAACAATTTTCATTAGTTACTTTAAGATACCAAATAACGAAATTAGATCCATCCAAGACAAATTTATTTTTTAAGGGCGGGTCTATTGTGTGCATGAAAACGTATACGCAAATAGTAATCATCATCGTCATTGTACACATCCATACACACTCATAAACATATACATATATATGTATGTAGTCTTGTACAAAAAAGTTTAGATAAGTGCCAGTGGCGTTTAAAATAAACCAATGTGTTCGCATTCATTACATAACACCCCATGGTGACAACTCGTGCTGTAGAGGGAGTAGTGGATGTGGTAAGTAAGTGTCTGTATGAGTTTGTCTACACGACACACTCTTATAATTTTATTAAAGCTCCCCAAAGTTTGCCCAAGTTTATGAACAAAACATAACATGTCACTTGAAATTCATGTTAGAAATCTGAAAACATATTTCTACTTTATTCTCTTGCAGTATTTACCAATTTATTAAGGGGGAGAGAGAGACCATCATTAACATTTGTATTTTACTTTAATTTCTTTATAATTTACAATGTCCTACATTCATTTATTTATGTATATTTATGATTACAATGTAATAGTTTGCACATTAGAGTGCTCCGAAAAAAAAAAATACAAATTTTGATCGTCCCCAACCATACAATTATTCTATGGATTGTTACAACACGTTCTGAAAATATTAAGATGATAAAGTTTGGGGAAATGTTAGCCCTTAGTGCGATTAAGGTTTAGTTTTGATTTTTGTGCAGTTGTTGTATATTTTGGACTTTCTCAAGTTTCATAAAAGTTGACTTGAGAAAAAGATTTAAGAATAACAATGACACGATTTACGATTTTATTTTTTTATTTTTAGTTTTTGGACTTAACTATTAGGCAGTACTTATTATTTTTATAGCTAGCACCAAAAAGATTTGGGTATATAAAGTACGTCATTCCGTTTGTAACACATCAAAACATTGGTCTTAAAACCAAAAAGTATATACGAGTTTGTTTTGGGTTTTCATAAGATTGTAAGAAGAGTTGATGGCACGACAGAGCATCGAAAAATAAAACAATAAAATTTAATTTTTCCTAAACATTCCTTGTTTCACCAAAATGTTTGGTTTGAAAATTGGCAAAATCGGCCTAGTAAGGTCCGATTTAGAAACGAAAATTTCGGACAACCTTGATATTAATTTTTTTCTTTGTTATTTTTATCATGAAATTTTGCAGACTTCATTTTTATTACAGTAGAAGAAGTCCTGTTAAAAATGGTAAGAATCAAATAAAATAACTTGTATCAATTAATAATGAAATAACTGGTATAATTGAGAATAATTCATCTGAAACAACAAAGTACATATGTATTTTGTTAATCGTTATGAAATTGCAATTCTATTTAGCTAGTATAAAATACAGAACTAAACTTATTTGCAAATAGATTGCAGATAATACCATGAAATTTTGCACATGTTATCATAATCATCATGTCAATAGCAACAATTGGCCCATTATATTTTCTAAACCACATACAAATCTCTTTCCGAAATATGGCTCAATAGTCTATAGAAGCCTATAAAATGTCAATATCAATAAAAACTGCTGCCAAACAAAGTTTATTGTAAAAAGAAATCACAAGTCAAAATTTTATTTAGTTCGGTCCATGTTTGACCATAACTCTCGTATAAAGTCCACTTTCGAATATCACTGAAATATGTATAAAACTGTTAAAAAATACTGATACCAGGTTGAAATTGCCAAATTTGATGATGGTCAGCCCATTAAGGTCATACCTCCCAAAAAAAGACTACAGCCGAAAAATATATTAAACTTTATCTATATATATCTTATAAATATCGGTACCGACCCAAACCTTATCACAGATGATTTATATATAAAAAAAAATCATACTATTAGATTTAATGACGTCTTAAACACATCGGTATTATGCTTAAATTTGACGTGATATATTCTCTTTCAGTAAAAGGAATTGAAAATTTTTGTAATAAACCAAAAATTTTTTGTAGAGCGGATGGATGTCAGCTGTTTTGTGCTGTCACTTAAAATTTCTTAACAAATTTTTGTTTTCAACAGGTTCGTCCGCAACGGCACGGAAAGTAACAAAACAACTAACGACTTCTACACATTATCTATTTAACAAAATCAAGTCAGCTGATTCGGAACGGAACAGAAATAAAGACTAATTCTGCATTAAATCAAAATAAAATAAGCTAAATTTAGCCGCAAAAATTCTTGCTATGAATGAAGTACAAAATCCAAAGGTGTAAAAAACTCTTGTATAAGAACTCGTTCACCTTAAGATTATAAAAAATCATTGTTTGAAAGAAAAATTATTACTGATTCAATAAATACATTTAGATTAAAGTTTCATCAGTTGTTACACAGGAGTTGTGTAAAGTTGTCTTGAGTTATGCGGATGATAAAATAATTATTGCATCCGATCAAGTGAATTCATATACTCGTGAACATTACAAACTTAAATCTGAATATGATGAAAACCTTTTTACGGACGAAGAAAATGATATATTTTTAGATATTGATGATGATTATAAAAATATTTTAAAACGTCCTCTAATGAATATTTAAAGAATATAAATGTTAAATTATATGTATTAAAAAAAACTGCCGTACATATTTATATATAATTATTTATTATTAGAGAAATTTTGCTTGGCTTGAGTTCATTTTAATTAATAATTCAAAGCATTTCATTGTAAAGTAACATATTTAGACAATTCGCATATTGGAATGCATTTTCTGACATGCCAAAGCAATTTTTATTGTTCAATATCTACTTCTAAACATCATACATATATTTAACTCACCATTATTGACAAATAGTTGTCAGGAATAAATCATATTTACTTTACATTATATAAGTTAGCAAAAAAATGTACATACGTATATAATGTGTATGTATTCTTCATCTTATTATTACAAATTTGTGTTATTAAAAATTTTGTTGTTGTTTTTATTGCTGTATCTACCATTGCACAGTGGCGCCATTTGAGTTTTTTCGTTGTAAAAATCATATCTTTTGAACCGTATAAGATAATTGAACAGTTTAAACAGCATATGATAGATAACTGTTCAGCTTATGAAATGAGCGTTTGGAAAGGATGCTACGCTTTGTAGGGGCGTACTTATGGGTTATCAAAGTTAAAATTAGTAGAAAAATCAATTTTATGGTAACTAAAAAAAATTATTTTTACATTTTTAGATTGTTTTTATTTTTTTTTTTTCTTTAGGGTTTTATGTTTTAAATTATTACCCAACAAATTAAAAAAAAATATTTTTTTTTTAAATTTATTTTTTAAATTTTCTGATAGTTGATCCAAACGGGGCAAGGTCGTCCATAACATCGCAGGATGCACAAGATCTGCGCTGCAAAATAGTAAATAATAGGACGACGTTAAGCCTAGCTCATAGCACTAAAGAGCGTCGACGCATCCTGGCAGAATTTGTGGTGAAAGACTAGGTGTACGGTAATAGTCCACTGGTCAACATAAAACGACCCAAAGAGCACCCACGTTCGGACGTAGCGGACCAACTCTATGCCAATAAATACTGGCATCGCAGCATGGAATATTATATGATTCTTGGGGCAGATGTAACCAGCCGAATTTTGATTGGTTCGTCCAAGGGACGACCAGGTCAAATAAATACCCAAGATACCATATTCGGACTGGCCATTTTTGGAGAAGGTATTCCAGATGTATAGATGTTCACCTTTCTCTCTTTTTAACATTTGTTGCTGCCTTTTTTAAATTGTGTTGCCCTTAAAGTAACTAATCATTGAATTAATTTTTTTATTTTTTGTATAATATGAATTTAATTTACATATAATTTATATTTAATGTATTAGTATAGTATCTAATAAAAAAAATTAAGTAATTTATCAGATATTTATTGTACATTAATATTAATATTTAAAATTTTAAAATTGATTGCTCTACTGTCGCAAAGCGGGCTGTATGTTGACGTGTAAACACGTAATTTTTAAATATTATTAATTTCTCCCGTGGAGACCAGGTTTTTTTGTTTAAACTCACATTACCTCACAAGTATTGTATGGAAACCTTGGAAGTAGTGTGGTGAGCCGGCGCGTAGATGTCAACGCCGGCACTATTGATACAACCTTCGAAGTAGACAGACGCCATGTTCAAAAATGCCTGGCCAGGCCCTGGTGTTCACTTAAGGGTTAATGTCTTTTTTATAATAAAATTAAAATATTTTATTTTCTTACTTAGAATAAATAATGAAGGAAGGTTCACAAGCCATTCAGAAACTAAATACTGACATGTAGGATTGATTCAAAATTCAATGATATTTAATAAAATATGTATCATCAGAGGAATAAAAAGGATCATTAATTTATAATTATTTTTTTTACTACTTGTATGAATAATTTTATTGTATAAATAATATTGGAATCGATATCTTTGAGAATCTTCATTCCCAATTTAAAAAGTACAAAATATGACACCCTTTAGACCTTCAGCAATAGAATTCCGAAACAGTTATGAGAACATTGCAATTAGTAATTTTAAATTTTAAGTTTTCTAATAACTCCTTTTCATGAAATCTTAACTATGAAAAGGAACTCATTAACTGCATTATAAATACAAATGTATGTTAAATAGATAAGTACATACCCTGAAGGAAACCTGTCTACCCACTTCGTCTACTATTTTGGTGACTGTTTGGCGACATTGTCAACAAAGTCGGTACAATGGTTATTATTAAACAATTGCATGATCCAGGTATCGGCCGATACAGTAGGCGATAGTGTGCCGACTATCATTTAGAGGCTTGCGGGTTCGATTCTCGGCAAAGACTCTGGGTGTTTTCTAATTTAGTTTTAATTTTAGTATTTAATTTTTTTTTAATAAAACTCACTAACTAAAAGTTATTTTCTATTTCATAGTGTAGACAAAAGTGGTCCCAAAAGAACTACTTAGTCAGTATTGGCACAATCTTCTGGTAGATTTTCAATGGAAAGCTAGTGTTAAATGTCAATAGTAGATTACATTGGCTGGGTGCACCTGGGTACTACTGACAATATCAATAGTTAATCACTTCAATTTCATTATTGACATTCACTACAGGGTACATACCAGAGATCAGTGATGAGTACTGAAAAAGTGAGTATACTCGAATCATGACTTATAATTTGTTATATTTATACGTACTCATACTTGTCTCAATATCATCAAACCAGTACTCATCTTTAAAGTTTGTAGTATTCATTGTATTCATACTTAATCTCATGTATGATGTTGTTTATTTAGACACTCCTTAACTCAATGTACGTAGACGATAAAAAAAACAAGTAAGAGTGCTATATTCGGCTGTGCCGAATCTTAAATACCCTTCACCTAAGCGTAATAAGAAATACAGAAACTACACTAGACTAGAATATCCTAATTCTGTGTTTTCTATGCAGTCTTAGTGCAAATTTTATTAGTATTTGATATATTGTTTAAAAGACAATTTTACGACCAACATAATTTATTTTAAATATTTTGAAATTTTGTCTAATTTTCACCATTTTTAATTGATTTAATTACCAATTCTTACCATAATTTGCAGAGTCTGTCTGATGTTCATAATAATCTTGAGTGTAACTTAACAAACAGAGTATAAAAAAGGGGTACAATTCGGTTTTAGTGATTTTGTTAAAAAAAAAAAAAAACAAATAGGGATTTTAGAAGAGATACCAGCAAAAGAAATTTGTTGGCGGTCACGCCTATTTTCGAGGGGGCGGGCCCTTAAAGTTGAAAATATATAGGCCTATATCTCGGGAACTACTGGGTGTCTGATAATTTGTAATACATTAAATAAAAGGTATTAAAAATACCTTTCCAACGATATATATCATGATTATAAAATATGGACCGAATATGGGTTAAATCCGAAAAGAATATTTTTTGACCCGAATTTATTTGTTTTTGGAAATGCTTCTATATGACAGGTATGACAAATTATGGGCCGATCTTCTTAAATTTGGGAACAGTTATTTTCATGCATATGAGGATATTTCACGTCGAATTTCATCATAATAACGGTATATTTAAAATATATATTAGTATTAACGTGGATTTCGGTAGTGGGTCTTATGTGGGGGATATAGTCAAATATGGACCGATATTCTCAAAATCCAGCAGTTTGATTTAGGCATGTATGTAAATGATCCGTGTAAAATTTTGGATTGGTACCCTTATTTATAAGCGATTTATGAGTATTAAAGTGATTTTCGGAAGAGGGCTTTATATGGGGCATACGGTTAAAAATAGACCGAAATTCACAAAATTTTGTGGGATGATTTTTGTATATATTAAAATGATCTGTGCAAAGTTTTGAGTCGGTACCGATATTTATACAATATATATAGGGAAAAATCTCTTTTTCAGATGTGGTCCTTGTATGGGAGCTATGACCATTTCTGGGCCGACCACCATAAAATTTAGTACAGCAATTTATTTGCCTATAAAGAGTATTTATGTCAAATTTTAGCCGTTTAACATTATTTATATCTGTTTTATGCGTATTTAAGTGAATTTCGGAAGTGGACTTTATATGGGGTCTATGGTCAAATATGGACCGAACTAAAAAAAAATTTCGGTTTGTGATTTCTTTTTGTATAGAACTTATTTTTGCTGAATTTTGTCTTGATATTCCAATTTTATAGGCATTTATTTATCATTAAGCCATATTTCGGGAATATATATATTTGTATGGGGGCTATGAGAAATCATGGACCGATTTTTACTATTTTCCGCACACTTTCTTCTTTTATAGTACAAACAACGTATACAAAATTTCATGGTATTATCTGCAATATATTTCAAAATATTGCAGTAAAATGGACGAAAAATATCAAATTTTTATGGAGGTGGTCTCACATATTGGTTCATAACTCTGGTTAACCTAAACCGATTTTGCTGATTTTAAATAGCAAACTTCTCGAAAGCACTTCTGACAGAATTATTGAAGGTTTGGATCCCGAACATATCTTGGGACTTCACAAAACTGATTTCAACATCCAGACAGACAGACAGACAGACAGACAGACAGACAGACAGACAGACAGACGGACATGGCTTAATCGACTTCGCTATCTATAAGGATCCAGAATATATATACTTTATAGGGTCGGAAAATTATATTGTGGAAATTTCACACGGAATGACAAACTTATATATACCCTTCTCACGATGGTGAAGGGTATAAAAAGGGGTACAATTCGGTTTTAGTGATTTTGTTAAAAAAAAAAAAAAAAAACAAATAGGGATTTTAGAAGAGATACCAGCAGAAAAAATTATTTGGCGCCACGCCTATTTTCGAGGGGGCGGGCCCTTAAAGTTGAAAATATATAGGCCTATATCTCGGGAACTACTGGGTGTCTGATAATTTGTAATACATTAAATAAAAGGTATTAAAAATAGCTTTCCAACGATATATATCATGATTATAAAATATGGACCGAATATGGGTTAAATCCGAAAAGAATATTTTTTGACCCGAATTTATTTGTTTTTGGAAATGCTTCTATATGGCAGGTATGACAAATTATGGGCCGATCTTCTTAAATTTTGGAACAGTTATTTTCATGCATATGGGGATATTTCACGTAGAATTTCAACGTAATAACGGTATATTTAAGATATATATTAGTATTAACGTGGATTTCGGTAGTGGACCTTATGTGGGGGATATAGTCAAATATGGACCGATATTCTCAAAATCCAGCTGTTTGATTTAGGCATGTATGTAAATGATCCGTGTAAAATTTTGGATTGGTACCCTTATTTATAAGCAATTTATGAGTATTAAAGTGATTTTCGGAAGAGGGCTTTATATGGGGCATAAAAATAGACCGAAATTCACAAAATTTTGTGGGATGATTTTTGTATATATTAAAATGATCTGTGCAAAGTTTTGAGTCGGTACCGATATTTATACAATATATATAGGGAAAAATCTATTTTTCAGATGTGGTCCTTGTATGGGAGCTATGACCAGTTCTGGGCCGACTACCATAAAATTTAGTACAAAAATTTATTTGCCTATAAAGAGTATTTATGTCAAATTTTAGCCGTTTAACATTATTTATATCTGTTTTATACGTATTTAAATGAATTTTGGAAGTGGACTTTATATGGGGTCTATGGTCAAACATGGACCGAACTAAAAAAAATTTCGTTTTGCGATTTCTTTTTGCATAAAACTTATTTTTGCTGAATTTTGTCGTGATATTCCAATTTTATAGGCATTTATATATAATAAAATCCAGAATTAAACACTATTTGTTTAACGACAAATGCGAGGATTATCTTCAAGCTACAAGCATTTGCATAGAAAAAATCTATAGTAAATTTGTTATCTCATCGATTTATTCACCGCCTCGATTTTCGGTAACAGAAAATCAGTATTCAAATTTTTTTAATTCGCTTGGCCCTCGCTTTCTCGCAGCTAGCGACTACAACGCTAAACATACTTTTTGGGGTTCACGGTTAACTTCTCCCAAAGGTCGTGTGCTGTTTGACACTATTTCCCGTATGAGTTTAAATGTAATTTCAAGCGGGCATCCCACATATTGGCCCACAGACCAGAGAAAGATTCCAGATGTTATTGATTTTGGAGTTGTAAAAAACATTCCTCTAGAATGGATGCATGTGGAGCCTTCATTTGATTTGTCTTCTGATCACTCACCCACAATAATTTCAATATGCTTCCCTCAAGAAACTGGATCGCCGCTAAATGACTTAGCTTTAACAGTCACTCGAGTGAACTGGCTAAAATATAAAAAATATTTAAGTACTCATTGTAGCGAAAATATTGCTTTAAGGCAGGGATGTCAGCGTCATACACAATTGTGTAAGCAAAACTCACATGTACGCTTACGCTCTTTTATTTTGCGAGCGTAAAATATAATTGTTTACTGCAAAACACTCTCATTCAGCGGGAAGTATCGCAGGTCTTGTTTTGAGGCCTCTAAACAGAAATAATCTATTTATTATTTATTATCTTGTTTCTATTGGCTCATAATCATAGTCATAGAAAAACCATACTTTAAGTAAAAGTAGACTTTTAAACAACAAAAACATATAAATTTTGTTCTGAATTTAAAACAAAATCATGCTTTTGCTTAAAGTATGCTTTTTCTATGACTATGATTATGGGCCATTTTGTTTTATTTTTGTTTTTAACATTGTACAATGATTAAAAAAAACAAATTGCTTGTGGTTTTTGTACGAGGTGTACTTGTTGTAGTATCAAGAATAACTGTGATGAGGCCTCGTAATAGGCCTCGCAACTGCAGTTTTCTCCTGCTGGGAATGTAAAAGTCAAGAGTAATCGCACCAACACAATCATAATTGACACCACTGCTTTAAGGACACCTGAAGATATTGATTTGGCAACAAGTAATTTTACTCGGAACCTTAAACAAGCCGTGCAACATGCTACTACTAGTTATACAGTGCCCAGAAATGAAAACAGTAGGACTGATTCTTTACAAATAGAACAACTGGTGTCAGAAAAAAGAAGAGTAAGAAGAGAGTGGCAACTTCGCAGGTCTCCGCAATTAAAAAGTAGACTACGGGAAATCACATTTCGACTTAGAAACCTGCTTGAAATTCAACAAACCGCTTCCCTTAAAACCTATTTGGAAAATCTGGATGGCACTCCTCAGTCCGATTATTCTTTATGGCGCGCGACAAGAGGTTTAAAACGACCAGTTAGGGCAAAGCCACCTTTACGAAATCCAACTGGTGACTGGGCTAAAAACGATACCGAAAAAGCAAATTTATTTGCTAGCCATTTAAGAAATGTTTTTGCTTTAAACATATCTGGTGAGGCAATTGAATTCCCACCATTTGCTAGCAGATCTCCTGTGTCTCTAAAATTTAATTTTCGAGACGTCGAAAATGCTATTTGTAACCTAAAACTCAAAAAAGCACCAGGTATTGATAAAATAAGTAACAAAATGCTTATGCAGTTACCTAGAGTAGCTAGAAGAATTACGCTTTTTATTTTCAACGCTATTTTACGCCTGGAGCATTTTCCTGCAGAATGGAAGTTGTCTACGATTACAATGATACCAAAACCCGGGAAGGATCCCACCAAAGTAGAATCCTATAGGCCAATAAGTTTACTGCCAACTATTTCTAAATTGTTTGAGAAATTGCTGATGATGAAGCTGACTCCCGTACTAAATGCTGTAGGATGTATTCCCAACCATCAATTCGGTTTTAAGGCTAAGCACAACACCGTTGAACAAACTCACAGATTAGTCAATGTCATAAGAAAGTCTTTTGAAGACAAAAAATATTGCTCAGCTCTGTTCATTGATGTTTCTCAAGCTTTTGACAAAGTGTGGCACGACGGCTTACTTCATAAAATAAAGCTAAATTTGCCTACAAACACCCACAAACTTCTGGAAAGTTACTTATATGGTCGCCAATTTATCATCAGAGAAGGTGATTTTACAAGCCCCCCTCAGCCAATTGAAGCAGGTGTCCCGCAAGGCAGTATATTGGGTCCTACTTTGTATTTAATTTACGCGTCTGACATGCCAACAGGATCTCGAATCCACACTTCAACGTTTGCAGATGATACAGCATTTCTTAGCGTCCACGAAAATCATCAATTAGCCTCGCGAAATTTGCAGGAACATATTGAAAATTTAGAGAAATGGCTAAAACTCTGGAAAATCAAGGTAAATGAACAGAAATGTACTCATGTAACATTCACACTACGCAGGGGAACATGCTCGCCGATCAAAATCAACAATCAAGTAATTCCGCACCACAATGAAGTCAAGTACCTTGGTATTCACCTCGACCGTCGGCTAACGTGGAACGCTCATATTGATGCAAAACTAACTCAGATGAAATTAAAAGCAGTGCAACTGAATTGGCTTATCGGCAGAAATTCTACATTGAAATTGGATTGCAAACTCTTGTTGTACAAAGCGATTTTAAAACCAATCTGGTGCTATGGAATTCAACTATGGGGTACCGCCTCGGCATCAAATATTGAAAAAATTCAAAAGCTTCAAAACAAAATTCTCCGTATGATTACAGCAGCTCCATGGTATGTTAAAAACTCCCGTATTCACGAAGATCTAAGCGTGCCTTTGGTAAAAGCAGAATTCGCCAGGTACGCAATAAAGTATATCAACAAACTTGAAACACACCCAAACCCACTCGCACGTAACATCCTTAATTTTGGCGGCCATGCTCGGTTGAGAAGGAGGGACACCGTGGATATCATCCGAGCTCAAAACAGATGAATTTACAGATATAGTACGGTTGAAACACAATTTTGTGGTCTAGCATTGGCTAGCCTCAAATAAACTTTTTTTTTTTTTTCTTTTTAGTATTAAGATTCGTATACTTATTGTTAGTTCATATTTTGAAGATTCAATAAATAAATATATGTAATAAAAAAAAAAAAAAAAAAAAAAAAAAAAAATTATATATAATTGAGCAATATTTCGGGAAGATTTTTGTATGGGGGCTATGACCAATTTTGGGCCGACCACCATAAAATTTAGTACGACAATTTATTTGTCTATAAAGAGTCTTTATGTCAAATTTTAGCCGTTTAGCATTATTCATATCTGTTTTATACGTATTTAAATGAATTTTGGAAGTGGACTTTATATGGGGTCTATGGTCAAACATGGACCGAACTAAAAAAAATTTCGTTTTGCGATTTCTGTTTGTGTAAAACTTATTTTAGCTGAATTTTGTCTTGATATCCCTATTTTATAGGCATTTATTTATCATTAAGCCATATTTCGGGAATATATATATTTGTATGGGGGCTATGAGAAATCATGGACCGATTCTTACTATTTTCCGCACACTTTCTTCTTTTGTCATACAAACAACGTATACAAAATTTCATAGTATTATCTCCAATATATTTCAAAATATTGCAATAAAATGGACGAAAAATATCAAATTTTTATAGAGGTGGTCTCACATATTGGTTCATAACTCTGGTTGACCTAAACCGATTTTGCTGATTTTAAATAGCAAACTTCTCGAAAGCACTTCTGACAGAATTATTGAAGGTTTGGATCCCGAGAATATCTAAGGACTTCAAAAAACTGATTTCAACAGACAGACAGACAGACAGACGGACATCGCTTAATCGACTTCGCTATCTATAAGGATCCAGAATATATATACTTTATAGGGTCGGAAAATTTTTTTGTGGAAATTACACACGGAATGACAAACTTATATATACCCTTCTCACGATGGTGAAGGGTATAATAAGTATGACTCGCATACACTCATGCGAGTGTCGTTCATTTTTACAGTCCGCTTATAAAAATTATATGTATGTTGTATATTGTTGTATGTTTTTATATTTCCTTTTTACTTATTTTATATAAATACCTAACGGATTAGGCAGAAAATTTTTCAATTACTTAACTGAGTTGAATACTCTATGAGTATGTGAGTATTTTTCTTAAAATGTAAATTTAAATACCGCGGTTTATGAATCAAACATATTGGGAATGGTATGAGCTCGAAGTCGGCGTAGTATTCATACTTATATCCACTTGTAGTTATAAGTCAACGTTGTTGTGAGTTTGAGTAACTCAGAGTAGTTAAATTTCAATGATGTAAAACCACTTATACTTAAAATGTTATGAGTAGTTGTGAATCGTAAAAAAACGATTCATTGCCGATCTCTGGTACATACATTGTTTTAAAAATTTTTCTGTTTTACCAGTTAGGTAGTGCCTTATAAGTTGAAAGCTTTATTCGCTCGTAAATTTTAACAAATAATAGAAAATGGCCTTTTTCTAGCCTTTTTTTTATCCCGCGTGTAAAAATAATTTTCTAAAATGTTCGTATTAATTTGGTATAATATAATATATCTAACGATATATAAATATAAGAAATATATAAATTTTTAATATATTTCTAGTTTTTAACTTTGCTGTCTGGGACAATTTTTGTTCTTTAAATCTTAAATCGGAACTATCTCAAATTAAATATTAAAAAAATTTTTTAAATATTTAAAAAATAATTCTGAAAAATGTGTCACTATAACCAATTTCAATTAGCCAATTTCAAATCGGTCGCAAAATGCAAACTTGCGTACAAAAGTTAATATTTTTTAATTTTTGAAATAGAAAAACATTTTTTAAAATTTTATATTTTTAAGTAACAAATTTTTAACGCAAAAGTCCAAAATAAGTTCTAAACTATGTTTAACTATAGATATTATTTATGCTATCATAATATTGTCTGCAGTGATCAATCTCAAAATTTTAATTTCTAAAACTTTTCATAAAACATCAGCATGAGAACAAGAGATTCTGATTTTAGTGATTTTACAAAATATTTTTTTATTTTTGTAACGAAATTTCATAATTTTACAAATTATACATTAATAATTAAAAAAAGACAATGTTTAGTTTTTGTTTTTTTTTATAAATAAATGAAGAAATGAAAACATGTTAAAGAATTTAACAAATTCAAATACTTAAAACAGGAATACAAAAATTAATTGTTGAATAGCTTTTTTCTATTAAATCTTAAGAACTAGAAATTACTACTGATTTTGCTTAATACATACCTATTAATCGACAAAAAGTTAGTCAAGTAGATAATATTTATAGCTGGACAACATAGACCAGAATAATGCAGTTTGCTGGTCAAGCATGTAGAAGAGATATTTTAAATCTAAAGAATTCAATTTGCTAAGTTGTCATACAACAAAGGGCTGACTTAATATTCCTACACATGTGTTTATTGTGGTTAGTATGAGTGTGCTAAGTACATATTTAATTTGAATAAATTACTTGTTAATTTCTGATTCAATTTAAAGAAAACACACACCCCCCGGCGATACAGTACTTAAGATTGAATAGTGTGAAATCTTTGAGAATGAAATCAGAGGGTGAACATGATTTTATCTGTGCCTGGAATATAAAATATATTCAGTGTAAATAATTTCATTACCCTCACTTCTAAAAATCGGACGTATTTCTGTCAAAAAAAAAAAAAAAAAAAAAAACAACCACAATAACAACACAATATAATTCAACCAACCCACCTAACGAAAAATAAACCATTTCATTTAAGTCAAGTAACAACTAATTCTACAATACAAAAATATACGAGTGGAACATACATACTCGTACAGCTATGTTTATTAAATTTACTTATGCACATCAATTTAGCTTTTATTGATTTGTAGGCTTATGTACATTAGACGGACTCGCAAAAATTCGCTTTTCTTACCACCCTTAAAATAAATATTAGATTGTTTTATGATGCTTACAAAATATTTTTGGTCTAGTGATTATCGTTCGTGTTTGAAAAGAGTTTTGCAAACATTTGTATATTATTTAATTGGTTTATTATTTGCAAAGAAATGATTAATTATAATTAAAAAAATCACTTTTACTGTTCGCGTTCGTCGGCACCTGTTGAATGACAAAAAAAATATTTAAATTTTTAGGCAAAAAATACTTTTTTCCCTTCATACATTCATTTTTAACTTCGAAAGTGTTGCACATATAGGTATAGAGAAATTGTAATTCTTAATTTTTCTAAATTTGTTTCATCAAAATCGGACACGTGGAAAAAACATCTTGATAAGGAAAAAATTTAAAAGGTCATAAAAAAAAACTGACACATACGAACGCCAAACCCTTTGAGGGTTTTACTATACTGACCTAGTACCATCACCCTGACTTGGAATTTCTCACCCCCCCAGATTGGCTGTTGTACTGTGTTATTATTATTATTATTTAAATTTGTAAAATGTAATTATTTCACAAACTATGAATACTTATTTGTCAAAAAAAACCAATAAAGGGGAGGGTATATATGTGATGTTTGTAAAGTTTACCGATCGACTCAAAACCACTTCCTGATCGACCCGTTCGTCTGGCTGTTCGTGTAAACCTTGTGCGTAAAGTACAGGTGGCAATTTTTATTATTATTATTTTAAATTTTTTAAAAAAGGATTTATTTATTCATCAATAACTATCTTGTCCCCCTTCAAAGTAATCACCCTCAGATATAATCCAATGCTTATCATGATGCTTTAATAAAGGAAAATGTAAGGAAAATCGAAGGCCTTTTCCGTCTTAATAATAAAAAACTTATTTTTGATCTGAATTTTTTTTTTTATTTTTTAATTGTTAATGTTTATGTTTTTCTTAATAAATAAATCGAATTTATTATATATATATATGTATATAGATAAGTGTTTTGTACATAAGCGCTACAGGAAAAAATTGCCGTTTAAAGCTGCCCCGTATGGGGGCACATTTGAACACATTGACTTCATCCATTAAAAAATAAAAAAATTTAAATCGAACTAAAAATAAGTTACTTGTAGACTTAAACTAAAGTTTATTTCCATAAATATTAGTTAAATTATGTAAAAAGTCAATAATTCAAAAATATAAATTTTTATGGGGCTTGAAAGCAAAAAGTGTTCAAAGGTGCCCCCCTCTCCCCTGCACTTATGCCAGCGTTTTTTCTATCCTCGAAACACTTCTGAAATGCGCTTTTTGGTATCGTCAACAGCTCCTGTTTCGATTTTTCTTTTATATCCTCAATCGTAGCAAAACGCTTTCCTGTCATCGGTGTCTTCAGTTTTGGGAAGAGGAAAAAGTCAGCGCGGGCCAAGTCTGGTGAATACGGTGGTTGAGGAATGATAACGGTTTTGTTTTTGGCCAAAAACTCTAGCACAAGCATCTATGTGTGAGCTGGTGCGTTATCATGCTGCAAAATCCATGATTGGGTTTTCCACAATTCTGTGCGTTTCAGACGAATTGCTTCGCGCAAACTTCAAGGTAGTATTCCTTATAGACCGTACGACCTTGTGGCAAGAATTCATGATACAGCACGCCATTGCAGTCGAAGAAAACAGTGAGCAAAACTTTAACATTTGACCGAACTAGACGTGCTTTTTTCGGCCTTGGCTCTTCTGGAGGTTTCCATTAGGATAATTGGGATTTGGTTTCAATGTCATAGCCATAAACTCATGATTCGTCACCAGTTATGACCTTTTTGAGGAAATCTGGATCTTCATTGGCGATGTTTAAAAGCTCCTGATCGATGTCCATGCGACGTGGTGTTTGATAAAAATTTAGCAATTTTGAAACAATCTTCGCTGCCGCACGTTTCATGCCTAAAACATCCGTAAAAATTGCTTGGCATGAGCCATTTCTTCGCATAGTAAAAAATCGAAGAGCACATCCAAACACGACTAACCTTTTTATCTGTCAAAAACAAACTGACAATCCAAAATGGCTAATATTACCAACATATATAACAGAAATGTGTACCAACATAACAGAAAAAAAATGCGAAAATCGAACATACGTAACTCACGAAATTTGAAAATAACGGTTATTTTTTTTATCAGACCTCGTATGTTCTCCTACAATAGCGCTTTATCAGTCATAAATATATAATTTAAAAACAAATTTAGCCACAAATAAGTTATATATGAAACTTAATCTCACCTACAAATTTTGAGCGGATCGGTTTATAATTGACCACAGCTCCCATATAAGGCCTACTTCTGAAAATCTATTTAACGACCATAACATTCATAAAATGTAGGTATCTAAATAATATTTCAGAAATTATTCGATTATCGCCTTATAATTACTCATAGCTCACTTCCGAATATAACTTTAACGATATAAATGTCTTAAAAACGTTCGTCTCTAAATAAAATTCAACACAAATTAGGTTCATATGTACGGAAATTGTGACACCTAATTTTATAACGGTCGGTCTAGTTGTGCAAGCTCCCATATAAGACCTACTTTTGGAAATCACTTTAAAATGCATTAATGTTTTACAAAGTTTTATATTAAAATAAAATGGAGCACACACAATATATATACTTACTTTTGGATGATCAGTCCATAATAGGTCATAGCTCCTTAGTAGCGCCCATTTCTGAAAAACTGATTTTGCACTTGGTGTAGGTGTGGGTGTATTATTTTTCAAATGGACCTGCTCACGAACGATAAGTGTGTTAATAAAACAAACCATATTTTATACTTACTCGATTTTAGTAAAATTAAAAGCGATTTTAGGATTTTCATGCCAATGATAACTATAAAATAAAAACAAAATCTATCTATGATGACGAATTATTAAGATTTTTTGTAAATTCGGCCATTAAAACTCTACGTACCAATTTCTCTTAAACTAAGTGTACAAATTTCTAACTCAGATATTGAAAGCTTTTTCTCGAAAAGAGGAAACTAAGACGAGAATGGCAACGAAGCAGATCACCTGCTACAAACCAGAGGATGTCAGTTACAAGGCAGCTTAAAATATTAAACCACCGGTAGGAGGCCAAAGTACATTATGAAAATCTGATGGCACCTGGGCCTCAAGAGCAAAAGATAAAGCCTTGGTATTCGCAGTGCATTTAAAGAATGTATTTCAATCAATATTCGGCTATGCCGATTATTAAATACCCTTCACCTAAATATAATGAGAATTACAAAATCCACGTTGTTGTTAGATCCAGAATATTATTATTCAATATTTCTTTTTCAGTTTTAGCGCAAATTTTATTAGTATATTATATTTTGTTTGATAGACAAGTCTAAGCACAATATAATTTTTCATTTCATTTTATTTATCCATAATATTTACAACTTCATTTAAATTATTAATTAAGTATTTAAGTGTTCAGAATTTTTCTTTTTCAGCTTAATTATATATACATATTTAACAAAATTTCTATATACATATTAGGGTATTCAATTAATCGGGGTTTTAGTTTAATCGGTTAATCGAGCAAATAATTAATCGAGTTGAGATTTAATCGGTTAATAATCGGGTAATTAAGAATTATTCGGTTAACCGAACAATTTAAATTTAAATAAATAGATTGGTTAATATTAAAATAAACACTTATTTTATGTTTAGAATTGATATTTTATTAATGAAAAAAACAAATAAAACGTAACAATTCATAAGTAATAAAAAATTAAAGTAAATGAGATCCTTCTTTGTACATATGTATATGAGTTAAACTAAGGTTTTAAAGGGATCTTGTGAAATAATCTTTTAAAAAAGAATATTATTCAAATGTATAGCTTTTAAAGGGTTTTTTTTTCTTTATTTTTTATAATACTTGACTTGGAAAAAACTCTCTCGCTGATTGTGGATGTTGGAGAAATCGAAAGTAAGGCATTATAAAGAATATCCAATTTATCAGTTCTGTTCTTTGTTTTTTCTAAGCATACAAAATCATTCACTATACCATTGAAGTCCTTTTTAGAATTTTTTACATTTTTAATACTATTAATAGTTTGGTTAGTTCTAAAAAAAAGACTATTTTCATTAATGTCAGAAGTTTCTTCTATTATCATATCGTCATCCGAGTCATTATGACAAAGTTCATCATGGAACATTCTAGAAAAAATTTCATTTCCAAATTCCTTAGTTTCAGTTTTATAGCGTAGACAGACGACACAGTTAATTTGCATTAACAGTCTTAATTCAAATTAACTCGTGAATTATCCCATCTTAATGCGCATTAAGTTAGACGTAAATACACAAAATCAAACTGAACTTATACTGCATTTAGCTATTTCAATATGGCAATATCGTCGAAAATCAATAATATGTTATCAAATTGTTTACTTTTCTAAAATAAGAAGAAGACAATTGTAAAATTAAAATAATAAAAATAGATTTCCACAATTGCCTTTCTCTTATTTCAGAGTGTCCCACTGCGGTCCCCACATGTAGCAACACGACCAAGTTGATGGTTGCTAGTGCATGAACAATTTTTGCACTATGGAGCAGTTTCAGCAAAAGTAATTCCAGCTTTTTTCTCAAATAAATACTGACTTTTCACCAAATGCCAAATAAATTTTTTCATAATTAAACAGTTGTTTACAAACAAACAGCTGTTACCTAAATGCAGTTTAAATGCAGAAACTGTCGTCTGTCACGGTAAAATCTTAATTCAAATTAGTGAGATTTTAATGCGCATTAACTCTGTCGTCTGTCTACGGTATTAGAGCTATATTTTAAAAAACTATTGCTAGAAGGAAATGTTCGGTTAATCGGCACAAATTAACCGATTTATTTGTTATTTGAAAATCGCCAATATCAAATTATTCGAACAGTTAATCGACCCAAATTAACCGGTTAACGGTTAACCGATTGAATACCCTAATACATATATACAATATTTATTTGGAGGAGAAAATTGGCAAAAACCTATTTAATTTTTATTTAAAACTACTTATAACTTATACTAAGCACAATATAATTTATTTTAAATGTTTCTAAATGTTATCTAATTTGAAATATTTACCAATATAATTGATAAAATTGCCAATTCTTAGCAATTTATAAAACTAAAAATAGGTTCAACTTTTTTCCATATCCACCAGGTTAAGAAAAATAGTATAAACAAGGGTAAGGTTATAAGGTGAGGCTGATATCATCTCAATAGCATTATTTACAAGAGTTTATAGGTGGAAGTAAACCAATTATAGACTGATATTTTCAAAATCCATTTTCTAGTAACGTGATTTCTGTGTGTTTAAGTAGAATTTCATCTCAGAAACGTAGTTTCGAAAAGATTAATGGTTATTATAATAATACTTGGAAGTTTACTTTATTTAGGAGCTATTGTCATATATGGACTGACAAAAATAAAATTCAGTAGCGTAATTAATATATATAACCGATATTAGTATGATTTCTGGATTAGTATGATTCTGGTATAAAATGTTGGTTTGATATCGATATTTATTAAACATTTTTGTGGGCTTACTTGTTTTTCGGAATTAGTTCTTATATGGGAGCTATGACTAATTATGAACCAATCTGCATAAAATTCAATACAGAGAATTTTGTATATACATATATGGGAATATATTATTTCAAATTTCAAAAAAATAGCAGTATATTTACGTGAGCAGTTTTATATTTAATACTCATAAAGAAATTTTCGAAAGTGGACCATTTGTAAAAGATATCGTCAAATACTCGTATGGAGCTACATATATTCACAAAACTAAACAGTTTGATTTTGGTATATATTTATATGTATATATGTATATGATCTGTGAAAATGTTTGGGTCAGATTCTTTAGGTAAGATTTGTACGTGATTAAGTGATTTTTGGAACTGTACTTTGTATGGGAGCAATGGTCAAACATGCACCGAACTAATGAAATTTTCGTTTTGTGATTATTGTTTTTTTCATATGAAACTTATTTTTGCTGAATTTTGTACTTTATATTTTACTCTTGTCGGGAAGAAATTTATAGGGGGGCTATGAGAAATCATGGACCGATTCTGACCATTTTCATCACAGTTTCAATAAATAAATAAAAAAGTAAGAAAAAAGTTATAATTTTTGCCATTTGTTACTTCCAAAATTTTAATTTTTTATAAAAGTGCCCATTGCTGTGTAATAGTAAAAAGGAGTTTTGCGCATTTAAGTAACAAAGAGCGCTATACAAATATGGAACTTTTTAGAAGATTAGTGCTTCGCGTTTATTGAATCTTTTAGTTAAATCTAATTTTTTTTCACAAGTGACCAATTTTGGATAGGACTGAGGAGGCTATGCCTTTAAATATTATTTTACAAGCTTATGAAGTAGTCCTCGTTTAAGTATATAGTGCCGAAAAAATTTGTTTCTATAAAAGAAAAAATATAGTCACTTTTTCGGGAATAAAACCTTTTTACATGTTCCAACTTTGGACCACGTAAAATTAGGTGACATGAATTTTGTATATATGAAACTTATTTATATAGATTTTTATTTGGATACCAAATATCGATCGACTTTAAAATAGCTTCTTAAAAATATTAAGGTATCTTTAGAAAAGAGAATCCTGATTTAATTTTGTTACCAATGTATGAAGAAATACATCGTTTGGTTGCAAAATTGTTAGCAAATTCTTGTATTCTGATTGCATAAACGATCTTTTCTCATCCTCAGAAACAAATAATTATATTTCTTAGACAATATTTGATTTCTTTATTAGGTTTTATATATTTCAATTCTATTCATTATTTCATTAATTTTGCTATCAACTTTTTAATTCTAATTTCTAATAACAAACATTTTGTCTCATTATTAAACTCTTCAATTTTGATTTTTAAAAAATAAATTCTACGTTTCTTTTAAGGAGTGATTTTACCAGATCACTTCCTTTTTTTAGTTAACCATACGAATGAACCGCTCCACTAGTTTCACCAAAAAAAATGTAATCTTGGCAGAACTTTATAACCAAAAATTACTAACTGCCGTATTTATAAAAATTAAAGTAGACTTGAAATATACTTTTGGAGAAAATTTTCATACAAAATTTTCTTAAAGTACCTACATTTGAAGTCTACTTTAATTTTGTATAAATACGGCAGTAAATCTTTAGAAACTGTTGGACTATAATTAAAAGTGTCAAAATAATATTTAATAAAAAAAAACACTAACACCAGGTTTATAAACCTGTTGTAAGTTTTTATGAATAAGGGCATAAGTATGTACATATATGAGCAAACACAGTTTTTGGTATATTATGGATGGGAACATATTACGGATCATACAATAATAACATGATTACTGTACATATGTATACAAATTATTTGCGTACAATTTTATTTGGAAAACAAAATTTTTAATATAGAATATTAATATAATACATCGAACGATACACAACCAAGTTTTTGATATGATTTTATTATTTTGCATAATTTTGATAAAACTTTGCATGATTTATAGATCATTTTCAGAAAGATCAGGCATTAGGTAAAGTTTAATTAGAGTTTCTATTGAATACAATTATGTGTACCTTGTATGTAATTTATGGTAAAAGTCGAAAACTCATTATAATATTTACATAGTATGTCTGTATGTATATAGTAAAAAGGTATGTACATACTGTGTATAATTATTCATGTTAGGATGAAGATGATTATCAAGCGTTTTTTCATGGTTATCCTTTGTTTGTGTTTTTATTGCATAAAAATAATGTTAGGTGAGATAATAATGTTACAATACATGTAGCGAAAATCTTTTGGGGGCAGCAATCATGGCATATTTTTAGACGCATAACAAACGATGAAAAACGTGTCACGTTTTGCAATTCATATATTTAAAAGTGCGAACAGCTATTGTTTCTGCAACACGTTTAGAATTGCTAAAATATGAATTGCATGAACTGATGATGATGATGACGACGACAATGATGCTGATGCCGATGCTCCTACCAAAAAAAAACCATAAAGGCATTTTCAGGTTTTCATCGTTACCATCATCTTCACCACTATTACTTACACCACTACCAACCATCAACAGCAACAACAGCATCAAAAGTAATAACAACAACAACAACGTGAATAGTGTAAGTAAATTGGCTCCATTGTTGAAGAAGATTGCATATCGACAACGTAGACAACTAATGCCAATGAAAGCATGCAAGCATCGAAGCAAAAAGACAAGATAGCTGCTAACGAATCTTGCATTACTCGGAGTGGTTTTGCTTATATAGTTTTTGCGTTTTTCGCCAACGCTTCTCAAGAAATTTTAATAACTGCAACAACAACAACAACTACAAACCATTGTTGTCGGCATGCACCTCAATATTAACGACACCATCTCTGCAGGCACGTTCTAGGTATGTTTGAATGTAGTTATGTCTGTAGGAATATTTGGTTCCTTGGTTCGGTTGTTTCCACAATACAAAACATAGTTATTGTATTACAGCGAAGACAGCAAAGATGATGGGTCGTTCATGATACAAATCTTTCTTTTTTCTCATTCTTCTGTTTAGTTTCTTCTTCTTTTTCTTTTATTGTTATTATAATGGCGCTTTTCGAGATGTTCACTATTTTGCACATTCAAGCGTGAACAAACCAACACCATACACCTCCTCGCAATAAATATTCAGCAAATCTTTTGCTTTTTAATGCAACAAATAAATATACAGTCATTGATCATATACTAATGTCCAGTTTTTAACTTGATATTTAAATACGAAATTAGTTAATGTTTTCTTAAACCTAAGTTGTATTTAAATACGGTTTCATTTTTTCACTATCAAAATAAGTTTTGTATTTATGTTAAAAGTATGGTAGCATTATTAAATGTGAAAAAAATATAAACAACTTCTTCATTTAACAGCTGATTTCATATTTCGTTTACAAATTGTTGTAAACTAAATGGACAAAAGCTGCATCATTGATGTCCTCTTCAACGAAATTCATTGTTTTAGTTGATATTAGTTGATATTGATAATAATAAGCACAATGTTTTTATTCGCGGCGAGTTTATTTATTGAATATTTTCAATCCGCAATTTTCATAATTTGCAGAACTGTCAAAATCATATGAAAATCTTAAGTTGTATTTAAATGATTTGCATTCAGTGATTTAAGTTATATTTAAATATGATCTATAAAATTGAATTTGGTATTTAAACAGAACTTAAGTTTAAACACACTTTAATTTTTAAGTTAAAAACTGGCCATAACATTCATAACAATAATCATTTTTTTCTCAACACATATTCTAAATACAAAAATTCCAGAATGAATCAAATATAGAAAAGCCATTTTTATAAATTTACAATTACATATTTAAAATAATTTAATTTACAATAACATATTTTAAAATAAAGTTCAAATTAAGATGTAGGTATATCGAGTTCAAATCAAAATATGAATAATTAATACTAAAACACAAATAACTTAAATTGAAATTAAAAACAAACATTTAAAAAAGTGCACTTTTTACATTTTTGTTTCATAGTCATTGAACTGACTTAAAGTATCTCGTTTTTGGGAATAAATTCATTAATAAATATATCAGGTGTTACGCGCCGGATACAAGCTGAATGATAGAAAAAAAAATTTTTTTTTTTTATTACATTTCAAAAAAAAACTAAAATTGTTATACCAAAATAAAATTGTTGAGGAGGCATGGATGAAGATTTCCCAGCTAGCCACAGGAAAGGTAAATTTGGTTCTCAACCCATAAATTCTATTGCGCGTAAACACATAACACACTAACCATGCCAAAGATAATACCAGTAGTGTGCAAAAAGAAATATATATATATTCATATATATGTCAGAAAACAAAAAAAAAGTCGTAAAACTAACCATGGCAAGTTATTGGGCCATGTAGGGTACATCGGTTCCCTCCCACTGACTTAAAGTCAGACGCCTTGACAGGAAAAGTACCTAGAATGTTATACCTGTCCCTATATTAGACATGACTATTACTTACAAGAATTCATATTTTATATTGTGTACCATTCCCCTTTGAAATTATTTAAAATTGCATATTACTTTTTATAATATTACAAAAACAATATTTATTTGATTCATTTCAAAATGTTAAATGTAAATATATATATCAAAATAATGGAAAATATTTAGTTAACATTAATTATAATTAATAAAAATTTAAGAAATATTATATTACTCACAAAACTTTTGTAGATTTGCACTTATCTTGGTGTAGATTTAATCTAGATTTGTCTGCAGCATCAATTGATGGGCCCAGCAACTATTGCATGAAGATATCGTGGTACTGATTTTCAAATTATCAATAATGTTGAGCTAAATTCAAGAAAAAGATTAGTACAAAATAACAAATTTACTCAAATAATTCTTTGAGATGTTTTGATTGGAAAAGTTTCAAAATTTAAATTACATTATGTACATAGATTTTTATGACATTTTATGGAAGTTATTTCAATTAAATCTTTAATTTAAATTATTTTGTTTTAATTTAATATTTAAAATTGCTTCTAATTTTTAATATTTATGAATATTTAAATACAAATCATTTTTGATCTAATTGGTTAATATTTCAATATTTAATTATCTAACAAATTAACTTCTATACGGTTTTGAATTCAATTTAGTTATATTTCTTTAATATTTTATAATTAAGTTATCATTTTTAAAAGTTATTCAATTTCAATTCATATAATTTTTTATTCTAAATCAATTTTAATTTAATATCTAATAATTTATTTTTCTTCTTTTTTTTATGGAATAATTATATTACAATATTTAATTTTAAGTGAATTTGGATTCTATAATGTTGTTTTTTTTTATTTTAAGATTTTAAAGCAATATTTTAAGTTTTTCCATTAATTTATTAATAATATGGAAATTTTGAAAAGGTTTAATTAATTAATGGCCAAATACTAATTTAAGTTATGTTAAACATTAGCATAATTATAATTTCATTTGTTTTTTTAATTTATGACAATAGCAGGGGAAAAATATTACAAGTACCTAATTTAGAGTACTTAGATCAAAAAAGTAGATATTTCGTTTTAAGATTATTTTGTTTTTTTAAATTTTGGAATTCATCAATTCAAAAAAGGCTTTAAGTTTTGAACAAAAAAAATAATGACGTTTTAAGTGTGGTTTGCAATTTATGATAAATTGACTTGCAAAATGAAAGGCTTGCACGTGGTTTATGGAGACGTGAAGCCCACGTGAGCTTTCTTTTCGGTGTGATTTTTGGAATCTTCTGGAACTTGACAGGAAAATTTCTAGATTTGACACAGAAAACTATATTTTCAAGGAAACACTTGTATGAATCAAAGCGATGTGATGAACTTTATTTTAGAAGACACTTATAAAGATTCGTGTGGTGGAATACACCTACGTGATAAAACTTGACGTGTCCGGTTCCTTTCCTAAATCAAGAAAATACCTACATTAATTTAAAATGTCTTTACCACTAGCCACAACTTGGAAGCTTACCTTCAATGTTCTCCAGTAAATATGATGTAAATATAATAATGGTGAAAAATAGGCCACTGTTAATTTCACAAAAAAAATTAGGTCTCTAATATTTTCACAACTTATAATTTTATGCAATGAAATCACTTTTATTTTCTCCGCGGTCAATGTTTACTGCTAAACGTTTACTGATTTAATGACTTTGTTCCAGAAAATAATATAGCAGACAAGTCAAACGCAAGCGTCTTTTCCAAAACAAAAAAAAGAAGTCCCGTTGCATTTTGCAACAAAAAAAAATTCTTAAGTCTTATATAAACAAACTGGTAATGAAACGCTACTTATTTATGAGTGTGTTGAACAAATTGAAAAACACAAGAAATTTACAAAAAAAAGCACATGAAAAAAAAAAAACGATCTGCTCTCATTGACAAGAAAAAAAACTGTATCGACAGCAAAGAAAAGCAATAACAACTGATTGTGTTCTCATGCATAAAAAAAAACACAAGAGTAACAAAGACACTCAACAACACCAACATACAGAGCGTTATTATTATTATATGTACATAGTTAAATTATTGTAACTCTTAAATGGTGTTTAATCAAAATAAAGAGTGCAGCATACATACATACTTACATATAAATGGATATATGAGTGTAAGGAAAAAAAAAAAACCAATGTGTAACCTTGAAATTTAAAATTCTTTGTTTAAAAGAAATTTGGGAAGTAATCCTCACTAATAATCAACTTATGACAATGAAATTTATCAATTTATTTCAACTACTAAAATAAATGTAAATTGTCTAAATAGAGATCATAAAATCGTAACAAACCTGCTTCGAACAGAAAATTTCCCTAAATTGAGGTTCGAATAGGCAAGATTTTATTTAGTTTTGCTTATTATTTCATAGTATGAAAAAAAATTTTTTTATTATAAGTACTTCAAAGTGTGGCTCGACCCACGAAAAGCCGGGCAAATTTCACAATTTTAAGTCCGTTGCATGATATTTCCCAATATATTTTCCATTTACGTCCTCTATATCATATAAATTGTTTCCAATTTTCTTCCTTATTTTACATTTAACATATTTTGGCAAAAATTTTCTATTTATATGTTTCGACATATTGCTTAAGATGTGATTTTTCCTAAATACAGATTGGCCTTTGTGATATTCAATTGGCATGCTACGAAGATTATATGTTTTTGTGGCCTTCGTATGTGCAATTGTCAGGTTTTCACGGATCTTATCTCTGACTTTTGCTAATTTATCCACATTATCAGTTATCGAAACATCTTCTCCAGGTAAACACCCAATTTTATCTAATGAAGGAAATTCTAAAATGGTCTTGTCCAACATCAATTTCTGTTCGGGTGTAAGTTTATGTAAGTTTTCATCTAAACAAGATATTTCAGAAATATTTTTGGTATTAGTTGGTATTAATTCAGGCGCTAATGCGAAATCTCTCCAAAAATTTGTACCAAAATAGGCAACTTGACTCAATGATGGGACTAGATAGAATTGAATAGGTCTTGTAACACCTTTGAAATGTATAGGAAGTTCACAAAATCCTATAATGTCTTGTTTAGTTCCGTTTGCCATTCGAACGGAAGAACTTATTGGTGCATATGTTAAATTATTCTTTTCTAGAAAAAAAAAAACAGTCTTTACCTAACACTGAGATATTTGCACCCGAATCAAGTAGACCCACTAACGTCTCATTTCGTACTTTAACTTTGGCGAATGGCCTGTCATCAGATCCATTAATTATGGTTGATTCTATGAGTTTACGAAAATACTTCCGTTTCTGAAAACGTTGCCTACATCTCATTATACGAAAAGTTGGTTTCTTTATAATTTTATGCTTTGTATTAACAGAAGCATCTTTCTCTTTTATCCATGTGTAAGTGTCATCAGTTTGAGTCGAGTTATCTTTTGTGGAATTATAAATTTCTATATTATCAATTAAATTGTTTTTATAATTGTAAGAATAATGTAAATCGTTTGTTTGTGTTGAGCTATCCCTAGCCATATTACCACTCATTACTTTATATTTTTGAATAGGCATAAAATTGTTCGATTTGTATTCTAGTTCAAACTCGGGGTTTGATGGGATGGACGAGTGTCCCCGGTAACCAGTTCGCCCACTTTCCGATTTCCCTGAAACCCATGTTTATTTGGGCACTTTGATGTCAGAATACCCTTCTGCCCACATTTAAAACAGAATGGTTTCTTAATTTCTTCCGAACAATAGATATAAGAGTGACCGAATTCCAAGCAATTCCAGCACTGAATACCGGAATAATCAAACCTAGCTTTCCGATTTGGCAACTGAATTGCCTCAATTTGTGGATCTATAACTTGAGGCTCAAAATTTTCCTCCGGAGTATTATCAATTTCACTGACGCTTCTAGATGTCCCTACATTGGGATGTTGAAATTTTGAATCCCGCAGAACCTTTTCTGCCTTGCGAGCAATATCTCGAAAGTCGTTTAAATCGTGTGGATCGGAGTTAAATAATAAAAATCTTAAATTTTGATTTAAATTTCGTGTCATAATATCTATAAGTGTCTTGTCTGGTAGTGGATTCTGAAGTCGTAGATTCAATGTAACTATTGACGTGTGGAAATCATCATATGTTTCTTTTTGTTGTTGCTTTCGCAACGAAATTTTGAGCAACACATCATGATCGGACTCCAAGTGTCCAAATTCCTTAATTAGAGAATGACGTAAAACAGAATAGGTGATATTACGGTTTTTTTTTGTAAAAAGCCAATACCACTGCTCAGCGCGGCCCTCTAAAAGAATGTGGAAATTAGACAACAAAAGTTCATCAGAGCATTTTGAACGTGAGCAGAGAGTTTCAATTTTGAAAAGAAAATCTGAAACCGATCCAGAACCGTCGTAGGTTATTTTCCACTTTTCCATTTTCACATTCCCATGTTCGTATGTTCGATTTTGACTATCAGATAAACGGTTCGAGTTAGAGAATGGAGTATTTGAAGTTGTAAAGTTTTGTAAAATTTCTGCTTGTCTATTTGAATTCATAGTTGGGGCACTACCAATTTGAGAAATGCTTTCCCTAATTGATGTTAACTCTCTTCGAAATTCTTCCTGTGTACTCCTCATTGTCTGTTCCATCAAAGCTATTAATGAATCAAACGAATTTGCAGTATTTGGGTTCACATTATTTGTTTTAGGATCCAATGGTATAATATTGTCCATAGCTGAAGAATATATGTATGGGGTAACGTTTGGATTCAAAGAAGGTCTAGGAGGTGCTTCGTCGGAAGTTGAAAACAGTTGAGGTTGTGACACTGAGTTTTGATCATCCATTACTACAATGTCTTGAAAGGGACCAGAAGATGGTAAACTAGTTGAGCTTTGAGCTCGTTCAACTTGTGGTGGTGCTACAGTTCTTTGGGGAGAGTGGATAACTCTAGGTTTTGGGCTGCTAATATTGCTCTGATGTTCGATAGAAATGTTATTTCGAGAAGCTGATGAGCCTCGAGGTCTAGTAATCGAATTATTTTTAGAACCTCTAGCAGAATTTCTGGTATTCATTACGAACTAATAATTGACAAGATATTGCTTTCAAAATATCAAGAGAAAATACCCAATTATATAATTCAAATTTGTATAAAAAAAATTTTCAATATCTAATTGACAAAATAACCGGATTCACGATAAGGTTTAAATATAATAAAAATAATAGCAAAAAATATATATATTAATTATAAAGGGGGAAAAAATCGTATGTAGATTATAATATATCTGGGGAATGATACACCGAAAAAAAAAATAATGAAAGTATAAATCATGTCTGTAATAAAGTTTAATATTGGCTGAACATCTAAAATTAAAACAACTTGTTGCTAATCTCTATCAAAATTTATCATACTGCAACATAAAAAGCCTCAAAAAAAAAAAGCTAGTTACGGACTCGCATAATATTCTTAATAGATGTCATTGTTCTGCCTCATTGCATCTAAAACCCATATAAATAATACGTTCAGTATTAGGACTCATGAGACAAAAAAAAAAACAATGGCTTTATGAGGTTAAATGTAGAAAGTATGCAAATTGTCTAAATCGCAATTAGATTCCGAGACTATAATCTTCTAGAATACTAAGACTTAAGTAGAGAATATTGAATACAAGCATGTAAGTTACATACAACTTAATCTATTTAACCCCTTTAGCTAAGAAGTTAATAATGAATGTTCAAATTGACTGCAACGATCTTGTCGTTACGAATGATGTATTGTTTTGTGGACTTTTGAAAGCTTCTGTGATAGACGACATTATGTTAAGCGTCAAATGCAACTAAGATCGGGTTGCATTAATCTCAGACCTTAAAAAGGCCGTTCTCGTTGAACCCTTTTTGTCGGTCTTTCCGTTGGGCGCCATATATGTTACGCGCCGGATACAAGCTGAATGATAGAAAAAAAAATTTTTTTTTTTTATTACATTTCAAAAAAAAACTAAAATTGTTATACCAAAATAAAATTGTTGAGGAGGCATGGATGAAGATTTCCCAGCTAGCCACAGGAAAGGTAAATTTGGTTCTCAACCCATAAATTCTATTGCGCGTAAACACATAACACACTAACCATGCCAAAGATAATACCAGTAGTGTGCAAAAAGAAATATATATATATTCATATATATGTCAGAAAACAAAAAAAAAGTCGTAAAACTAACCATGGCAAGTTATTGGGCCATGTAGGGTACATCGGTTCCCTCCCACTGACTTAAAGTCAGACGCCTTGACAGGAAAAGTACCTAGAATGTTATACCTGTCCCTATATTAGACATGACTATTACTTACAAGAATTCATATTTTATATTGTGTACCATTCCCCTTTGAAATTATTTAAAATTGCATATTACTTTTTATAATATTACAAAAACAATATTTATTTGATTCATTTCAAAATGTTAAATGTAAATATATATATCAAAATAATGGAAAATATTTAGTTAACATTAATTATAATTAATAAAAATTTAAGAAATATTATATTACTCACAAAACTTTTGTAGATTTGCACTTATCTTGGTGTAGATTTAATCTAGATTTGTCTGCAGCATCAATTGATGGGCCCAGCAACTATTGCATGAAGATATCGTGGTACTGATTTTCAAATTATCAATAATGTTGAGCTAAATTCAAGAAAAAGATTAGTACAAAATAACAAATTTACTCAAATAATTCTTTGAGATGTTTTGATTGGAAAAGTTTCAAAATTTAAATTACATTATGTACATAGATTTTTATGACATTTTATGGAAGTTATTTCAATTAAATCTTTAATTTAAATTATTTTGTTTTAATTTAATATTTAAAATTGCTTCTAATTTTTAATATTTATGAATATTTAAATACAAATCATTTTTGATCTAATTGGTTAATATTTCAATATTTAATTATCTAACAAATTAACTTCTATACGGTTTTGAATTCAATTTAGTTATATTTCTTTAATATTTTATAATTAAGTTATCATTTTTAAAAGTTATTCAATTTCAATTCATATAATTTTTTATTCTAAATCAATTTTAATTTAATATCTAATAATTTATTTTTCTTCTTTTTTTTATGGAATAATTATATTACAATATTTAATTTTAAGTGAATTTGGATTCTATAATGTTGTTTTTTTTTATTTTAAGATTTTAAAGCAATATTTTAAGTTTTTCCATTAATTTATTAATAATATGGAAATTTTGAAAAGGTTTAATTAATTAATGGCCAAATACTAATTTAAGTTATGTTAAACATTAGCATAATTATAATTTCATTTGTTTTTTTAATTTATGACAATAGCAGGGGAAAAATATTACAAGTACCTAATTTAGAGTACTTAGATCAAAAAAGTAGATATTTCGTTTTAAGATTATTTTGTTTTTTTAAATTTTGGAATTCATCAATTCAAAAAAGGCTTTAAGTTTTGAACAAAAAAAATAATGACGTTTTAAGTGTGGTTTGCAATTTATGATAAATTGACTTGCAAAATGAAAGGCTTGCACGTGGTTTATGGAGACGTGAAGCCCACGTGAGCTTTCTTTTCGGTGTGATTTTTGGAATCTTCTGGAACTTGACAGGAAAATTTCTAGATTTGACACAGAAAACTATATTTTCAAGGAAACACTTGTATGAATCAAAGCGATGTGATGAACTTTATTTTAGAAGACACTTATAAAGATTCGTGTGGTGGAATACACCTACGTGATAAAACTTGACGTGTCCGGTTCCTTTCCTAAATCAAGAAAATACCTACATTAATTTAAAATGTCTTTACCACTAGCCACAACTTGGAAGCTTACCTTCAATGTTCTCCAGTAAATATGATGTAAATATAATAATGGTGAAAAATAGGCCACTGTTAATTTCACAAAAAAAATTAGGTCTCTAATATTTTCACAACTTATAATTTTATGCAATGAAATCACTTTTATTTTCTCCGCGGTCAATGTTTACTGCTAAACGTTTACTGATTTAATGACTTTGTTCCAGAAAATAATATAGCAGACAAGTCAAACGCAAGCGTCTTTTCCAAAACAAAAAAAAGAAGTCCCGTTGCATTTTGCAACAAAAAAAAATTCTTAAGTCTTATATAAACAAACTGGTAATGAAACGCTACTTATTTATGAGTGTGTTGAACAAATTGAAAAACACAAGAAATTTACAAAAAAAAGCACATGAAAAAAAAAAAACGATCTGCTCTCATTGACAAGAAAAAAAACTGTATCGACAGCAAAGAAAAGCAATAACAACTGATTGTGTTCTCATGCATAAAAAAAAACACAAGAGTAACAAAGACACTCAACAACACCAACATACAGAGCGTTATTATTATTATATGTACATAGTTAAATTATTGTAACTCTTAAATGGTGTTTAATCAAAATAAAGAGTGCAGCATACATACATACTTACATATAAATGGATATATGAGTGTAAGGAAAAAAAAAAAACCAATGTGTAACCTTGAAATTTAAAATTCTTTGTTTAAAAGAAATTTGGGAAGTAATCCTCACTAATAATCAACTTATGACAATGAAATTTATCAATTTATTTCAACTACTAAAATAAATGTAAATTGTCTAAATAGAGATCATAAAATCGTAACACAGGACATACTCAACAGAGAACAGAATTAAAGCATTCGCTTTCATTGCATATTCACACCATTCGTTGCTTTTGTCATGCAGTCACTCGACAACAATAACTATTGATGTTGCCATGTAATGCATACATTGTTTTTGTTGATTGCCTTTTTCGTATTCGTTTTTTATAATGCTGATAAAATGATGATATATTAAAAAACTAAAAACATTCGCACCATTCGTTCAGTATTCGTTGACCTGTTGGAGTAATTAAAATTTGAATTTGAACTTTTCATTCAATAAGCATTACAAACATTCGTACCATTCGTTGTGTATTCGTTGCTTTTGTGAGTATTAGGTGACATTATTAGAAGACATGCAATGCAATGCATGGTATTCGTCATACTTCCTTTTTTTTGAATGGTGTCATGTATTGCTTTTCTCAAATGATGTGAATTGACAACAACATATTCACATTTCGTGATTGCTTTCGAAAACATAAAATTCTGCATTCAAACCGTTCTCTGATACTCAACAACAATTGTGTAATGAATAATAAAAATCTCATCCTACATCTTATACATTTACTCCAAAGTTCCTTATTATACTTATACTTTTCTTCTGCTGCAATTTTTCTTTTAACAGGGACTACCAATTTTCAATGTATTTAAAGCTGGGCTTTGTGCTGGCAATTCCATAACATCAGATATTGGATTTTTAGCCAGTTTTGAACAAGTTTAATGCCTTACGCATACTTTATGTAATCTTTTGTCAGTAGGTCAGGATAATTATCGTTGATTTATACCAGTGAATGGAATCTAAAACCATGTTTAACTGTTTTCCTGACTTGTTAAAATTGGGTGAAATATTCTCTTGTGGACTAAATATAACGTATGCTTTCCGAGTTAAATCCATTAATTTTCGTCTCATCTTACATAATTGACGTTTTTTACGAATTTAAACGAGCATTTAATTCGATGTTAATTTCGTTTTCTTTTACAGTCGAAACATTAATGGCGTTTTCTTTTGTGGCAAAAATGTTATACGTTTTTCCCATTTCGCACCTTTTTTAATTTTGTTCTGTTCTTTTCTGAAAAAATGTCAACACTGCTAAAGTGTAGTGTGTTCTTTTCTATAAACGTCACACTATAAATTTAAAAAATGGTGCACCTTTCACACTCTGTATTTTTAGAGGGGGAGAATCGCACGATAACACAGCTGACATTTGTTTTGTTTATGAATTTGTATTTCTGTTAAGAAACAAAAAAAAAAAAGAAGAACAAAATGGAGAATATTACTACTTCTTTATGTGCTGAAAAAATATTGGATGACTTGTTGGATTCATCTTCATCATCTGATGATGATGAAATATTTTATATGATTATGGAAAGAAATCCACAACCGTGAGTGAAAGGCTTTGTAGAGAATGTAATTAATGAATACTCTGAAGTTGATGTATGTCAAATTTCATAGGACAATATCTCCTACTTCTTATATATGTAATGTATGTTTATATATCGATGGTCTCATGTAGAAAGGCCCTAACTCGCATATTTGAAACTTTACAGGAGAAGGTAAAAACATAAGAGAAACTGTAATATTTAACATATAAATTTGTTTGTACAACTGCGTTATTTTTTACACTATTGCAATACATTTTTGTGAGGAGGTGTATTTGCGTTAAATGCATTGGAATCGCAATTTCGAAAAAATAGCGAGTTAGGGCCTTTCTACATGAGACCAACGATATATAATTTTTATTGTTTAAGAAGAATTTGCGTATTAGTCGGGAAGGTGCCATTGGTCTTTTTGAGAGAGATTGTCTTATTTCAAGCGATCTTACCAGGGAGCTATCTGCTTCTTCTTTTTTAACAAAAAAACATAAACAGCTGTACATGAAAAAAAAGTGTTACACTGTTGTAATTTTATGTTCTATTCTGACCATTAAAAATGCGGCATCCATAAAATGTGGGGTAAACATTATAAAAATGTACATAATAAAGGTGTAACATTTTATTTCAGAAAAGAAAACACCATAAGATTGCTTTATTGATTTTCATATTTATTTTAAAATTGTCCATACATGTACAAAAATCGTTATACTCAATGTTATGATGATCGGCCCATATTTGACCATAGCACCCATATAAAGTTTCAAGTTTCAATTAGACACAAATAGTCCATACATATTTATATACAAATTTTCATACCCAATTTTATGACGATCGGTCCATATTTGACTATAAAGTTAAATTCAACACAAACAATTCACATATACAGGGTGGGCCAACTTGGACTGACTGATTTGAAATGCTTATAACTTTTGCATTTTTAATATTTTTTTTAATTTTTTTTTTTTGCAGATAATACAGAATTTTATAAAATTTCATAATATCATCATACTCAGTGGAAGAACGTGTAAAAATTGTTGAATTTTATTATGCTTCCAATTGTTACAACACAAAGAAAATACCGTCAGCATTTTAATACTGCAGAGGCTCCCAGTGTAAACATGATAAGAAGCTTAATGACCCGTTTTGGGTACAGAAAATCCAAGAGCATTGCATCAGCGACAATTACACCCTGTCAGATGCACTGTTTGGTGTGGAATCATGGCTGATAAAGTTATTGGTCCATATTTCTTCGAAAATGAGCTTAATGAACCACAAACCGTCTCTGGGGTGGTATACCGGACCATGTTGGAAAATTTTTTACGTCCGATAGTTCTCAATAATCGTAACATATGGTTCCAGCAAGATGGAGCTACAGCTCATACCGCAAGAGCCACAATGGCACTTCTGCGAGAACTTTTCAGTCAAACTTGGCCCACCCTGTACATACATGTAAATTGTAGTAAAGAATTTCATGATGATCGGCCCGAAATAGCTCATGCATAGCACCCTTATGACATCCATATCGAACCGAAATTTTACATAGATAAGTTATACAAGGAAGCGGGTAAAAATTATACTATTGGCTTTTGTGAAAGTTTGTCCATAATCCGCTATAACTCCCATACAAGCTACACTGTCAAGAAGCCAAATTCAGTTTCCTAGGGATTTTTTGGTACCTAATTTATTATGTGTTTCTATTACACGCTGCAAAATATAACCAAAGCGCAATTCTGAAAGAAAGAGACATATAAAAATTCTTGATTATAACTGGAATATGCATAAAGCTCTTGTAAATATCGTAAATATCAACCAAAATAAACGTAAAATAAATACAAATTACAGTATGTGTATTCATTTAGTCATTTGGAATTTTTTCTTTTCTGTTTCAAAGCCATCTTTGTCAAGATTTCATTAAGAAAAATACATTATTTTATAATATAAACTTCAATTTTAAAATAATCAACGTTTTTGAAATTTTCTATTTTAAAATCAATTATTTTTGGAATGTTTTAAAACATCCTTAACACAATTGAAAATTGTTTAAATAACAACCGATATCTATTGTAAATGGTGTCCAATATTTTGTAAAATCTTGAACTAGAAATGATAAAATTTTGAATTTTCAAACGCGTATAACTTGATTACTTTAAAATATAAATTATCCATGCATGTATGTTTTTTAGGCCCAATCATTGAAAATATAATAAAATGTTGTGAATCGCACAAAACACAAAAAGGCAAGCGTTTAAAAATGTTACGGTTGTCTCACTACTGTAAGATCCGTTGTCAAAACTTAAACTCAAATACTTCTTTGCAACCCTCATGTGAAATTTCACTTCAATTGCAAAAATAACAGATTTATTCAGAAACTAGTACAATGCCATTTTTGAATATTAAAGATAACAGTAGAAGCCATTTCAAGTGTTTTCATTTATTTTTCCATCGTCTGTATTTGCACAAGATTTCGAATACATGTTTTAGTTATAAAATATTCTCATTGCTAGCACTGTTAAGGTGGGGTGTAATACAATCGGTGATATACATAAGTTGAATCATACAATATTATAGTTGCTGTGCTGCGCTGATGTTATTTTTGAGGGGATGTGTACAACTGAAGATGCGATCTGCGATCACACCTCATTTTTATAATTGTAAAGTCTGTAGATTGTTATGTACGAGAACTTTTCAGATGTGCTACATTGCAATGACTGTATTTGTCTGTTCTTTTTTTTTTTTGGTTTATTGTTTTGATGTTTAAAACAATTGTTTGTCGTGCCATATTTAAATTTTTGTTGAATGCATAAATGTTACTGGTTTATATCGATAATAGCATAAATGTTTATTTATAAGATATTTTTCTTTTTAATTGCCAGAGAACTATTATATCTAAAATATTTTTGAATACCATAAAGTGTAAAAAAGAACTAACAAAAACTAAAACACTTTTATTCCCATGTCTGTTACATTTCATGATATTATTCTATAATTGAATTTTTTCATTATAGTATCTTGTAGGAATAAATCGTTTTCAGAAAATATAATGTGTGATATCAAACAATTCTGAAAAAATGTGTTTTTTTTTGTAACACAATTCTCTATATCATTTAGGAAAAAGACACTGTTGATGAACGCATTGCAAGCGCTATTTTGTTCACCAATGCTGTTAATTTGTTTTTAACTAAAATTGGTTTTGTCAAGAATTTTACCTACCAACATTATATTGTTGTTGGTACGTTTTAATTCTTCTTTGTCTTGTTATTGATCTCAAATATGTACTTTCAATATTGCTCACTCAAATAACGGTTTATTGTTTGTCGATGATACTTTTATTGTTTGTCTATTTTATTATTTGCTTATGATACTATATACTTAGATCACTCAATCTAAATGTACATAAGCATTCTTGGTACAAACGGTACAAATATTTTTTGTAACACTCACTTCTTTGTTAATCGTTGTATAAGCTTAAGTCGCTGCTTATTTTACAATTTAAAAAATAAAATTAATCTTATGTTGAAATAGAATCCAATTTCAAAAAATTGTTTTATTTCTCAACATAAGAGCTTGGTCCTTCTTGGAGCCGGATCAGCAGGTCTATCCGAAGTTTTATTGGAAGTTATTTTATGGTGTTGTACTAAAAAATTAAATTTAATTATTGCTGATATCAAATGGCCGATGCAATGAATTCTTTGGTAATCTATAGGGGTCGTTTGAAGGGTTCGTTAACTCGATTGCTTGCTTATGCCGATGCCCCTCCTGATGACTGTACATTTGATATAATTGTAAGCCGTTTGGAACGATTGGAAGAGGTATGGCAGGGATTTTTACAATCCACAGACGAGTTGCATCAATTTAAAAATGAAGTCAATTTTGTGGATCCTGAGGATGATGTTGACATATACGAAGAAAAGTATTTAGCTGCACGAGGTAAGCTGTATGCTTTAAAAACTAAATATGCTCCGAAGCCTGTCGAGAATTCCAGTACTGCGGGTGCTATTGACAAGCTTGCTGATCAACAAGCCGCATTTTTACAAAAGTTTGCTACAACAACCCCATCAAAAGAAAACGAACTGCCACGAATTAATATTCCTCCATTTTGTGGATCATATAAAGATTGGCCCAGTTTCAAAGATTTGTTTGAAAGTACAGTCGACTCAAAAGCAACGTTGTCGAATACCCTAAAGTTTCATTATTTAAAGTCATTGTTAAAGGATGATGCTGCCCGACTCATTCAACACATACCAGTTACAGATGCTGCATATAAAACTGCATGGATTCGAATCAACGACAGATACGATCGCCCCAAATACATCGTTAATTCTTTTATTGAAGCTTTTATGGCATTGCCTTCTACATCAACAGGAAATGGTGCCACTCTGAGGAAAATATCAGACGAAGCCAATGAAATAATACGGGGTCTGGATGCTATTGGGAAAATAGATCGAGATTGCTGGCTCATTTATTTGCTGCTCGCTAAAATTGACTCTGAATCTAAAAGCCGTTGGATTCATAGCAGCCGTAATAATCCATGCCCCAATATTGCGGACTTTCTTGATTTTTTGGACAACCGGTGTGAAGAATTGGAACTTTGCCAACCTAAGACGACTTCCCAGTCTAAGCCAGGTTATTCAAATAAATCTCATGGTAGCTATTCAAAATGTCTGGTGAGTACTAACGCAAAATCAAACCCTTGTTCCAAATGCAAATCTTCCGATCACTCGATTTTTAAATGTCCGCAATTTATCCAATTGAGTACCAATGAGCGCCGTAACCTTGTGAAGGAATCGTCCTTATGCTATAATTGCCTCAGACCTGGTCATGCTGTTTTGAACTGTCCATCAAAACACAAATGTAAAGATTGTCAGCGACGTCATCATTCCCTGCTACATGTGCCTACTGCCGCACCGTCAGCTGCCCCTCCGGTCGAGCCTTCTATTGCAGGAACATCGTCGGTACAATTACCTGGTACCTCTACACCTCAGAATGTCTCGGCTGCTGGTCGTTGGTCAACAATCGCTAATGTTGCATGTCCGGTCTCACTGCCATCATTTCCACTAGAATCATGTGTCAACAAATGGAAAAAACAACAAGAATTTATTATGCCTACTGCCTTAGTATATGTAAAACACCGTTCCGGTCAGATGATCACTTGTCGTGCGTTATTGGATTCCGCGTCAAAGCTGTCATACATTACCGAGAGTTGCGCTCAACGCTTAGGACTCGCTCGGTCTCCCTCAAAGGTCTTAGTCAGCGGTATTTCATCTGTTAAAGCTGAAGTAACACGTGGATGCTGTCACATTAGAGTACACTCTCGGGTCTCAGAACACCCCCTCGATGCTGTGGTACACGTATTACCTAATATAACTACATCACTTCCAACGCAAACATTTAATAATCAAGCTGCGCACTATTTAAACAATCTCGCTCTTGCCGATCCATATTATAACATCTCATCCGAAATTGATATCTTATTTGGACTTGAACACATTTGGAATATTTTCACCTTCAATAGGCACTTTGACTCTCAAGGAAACACAATTGCTATTTCAACGATTTTTGGATGGGTTGTTACTTGTGTAGAAATACCTCAGTTTAGTAATCAAACTATGTCTCTTATATCACACACAGTAGATATCGACAGGTGCCTCCGTAGTTTTTGGGAGATAGAGGAACCTGAACATCAAGTGTGCATTGATCCAGATGATGCCTATGTTGAATCTCACTTCCAATCAACTCACGCTCGTGCCTGTGATGGTAAATATGCGGTCGAATTGCCATTCAAAATGGAAGACCCATGTTTTGGAAACACACTTAATGGAGCATTATCCCGATTTTATGCGGTAGAAAGACGACTTCAACGAAATGGAACTCTTCGAGAACAGTATACATCTTTCATGCGTGAGTATGAACAATTGGGTCACATGAGGCAAATCAATCTAAGTGAAGTACAGATCAGCGACGGTAGAGTCTTCTACTTGCCCCACCATCCAGTTCTAGGGGAAAAACTGCGCGTTGTATTTGATGGCTCCTTTCAAGACTCCAATGGTATTTCACTTAACAGTACTTTACATATTGGACCCAGCATTCAAAGGGATTTGTTCTCAGTTTGCCTTCGTTTTCGTTTTCATCGTTATGTCTTCTCTGCCGATATAGTGAAGATGTTTCGGCAGATATGGATTTCCGAGAAGCACAAAAACTACCAGCGAATTGTTTGGAGAGAATCACCCCTAGAAGATGTAAAGCATTATCAGTTATGTACTGTTACGTATGGCACAGCGTGTGCACCTTACCTTTCTGTACGTGTTTTGGAGCAGTTAGCTCATGATTATAAATCAATTTATCCATTAGCTTCGAAGGTGCTTCTGGAAGATTTTTATGTTGATGACGTACTCACAGGAGCAGCTTCTGAGGAAGAAATAGTTGTCAAGCGTGATAATTTAGTAAGCCTATTGTCCCACGCTGGACTAGAATTAAGGAAATGGGTCTCTAATTGTTCCCGTATATCGGTGAGTACAAATGACTTTTCGTTGCTAAAATCTCCCGATGATGATATCAAAAAGGTTCTGGGGGTCCACTGGAAGCCTGCCAACGATATGCTTGGTTATAAAATCAGCCTTACAACAAATTCTGTTTTTTCAAAAAGACAAGTACTTTCTGATGTATCCAGAATATTTGACCCAATGGGACTCTTGGCTCCGATTGTTGTTCGATTCAAAATCTTAATGAGAGAACTCTGGATAGAAGATCTTACATGGGATGAAACACTGCCAGAAAACCTAGCTGTCACTTGGACACAATATCGCGATGATTTACAGGCCTTGGAAAACTTTGAATTGCCCAGATTCGTTCATAATTGTAATTTAAAATTGGAACTTCATGGATTCTCGGATGCGTCCATACAAGCCTACTCGGCTGTAGTTTACTCAAGATTTGTGGATGACTCTGGATCTAGTCATGTGACTCTTATTGCCTCAAAAACTCGTGTTGCTCCCATAAAGCAAAAATCATTGCCACGATTGGAATTATGTGGAGCTCTGTTGTTGTCACAATTACTTAAACGTATTAGAAATGCATTGCCCCATAAATCAATTGTAATTCGAGCTTGGTGTGACTCAACTATTGTACTCTCCTGGCTCTCGCAGACACCACTAAAATTGAAAACATTTGAGGCTAATAGAACTTCAGAAATTCTGGAAAATTTGCCTAGAAGATTTTGGGACCATGTCACCTCTAAGGAAAATCCTGCCGACTGCGCCTCCCGGGGAATGTCAGCCTCAAAATTGCTTAGCTTTAACCTCTGGTGGAAGGGACCTGAATGGCTAAGCGATAATTTAAAATATAATTTTATTTTAAACCGTTCTAATAATTTTGATATAATTACAGACCCTGAAGCAATGGCCGCAGTTAAATCAAACGTCGTTACTATGGTCACTACTTGTGAGGAATATAATCCACTGGAATATATTATTAATCGGATTTCAAAATGGACAAAATTGGTTAGAATTGTGGCGTATATGTTTAAGTTTTTCTATGCCACAAAATATCATCACATTGCTCGACGTTCTGGTCTCACCTTTGCTGATATTCAACATGCCAAACGTGTCCTGTTGAAACATGCACAGAACGAATTTAATGATGACAGAGTTCAGTTACAAAATAATCGACCTATTAAAAATCGGTCTCATTTGTTGAAACTTCACCCATTTATGGATATGAATGGATTATTGCGTGTTGGTGGCCGCCTAAGGAACTCTGAACTTGATGTTGCTACACAAAACCCTATCATTCTGCCAAAAACCAGTCGAGTCACCCAACTTATCCTAGAAGATTTACATGAAAGAAATCTGCATCCAGGTGTCTCAGCCCTATATGTTATTGCACGTCAAACATTTTGGATTTTGGGCGCTCGAAATCTCATTCGAACATTGACTCATAAATGTATACGATGTTTTCGTCAGCGTCAACTTGCGACCAATCAGCTCATGGCCGACTTGCCCAGCATTCGTGTACGCCAGGCATTTCCATTTGAAAATACTGGATGTGACTATGCCGGTCCCCTACTTTTGAAGCAGTATGCTGGAAGAAACGCTCGAAAATCTAAAGGATACATCTGCCTATTTGTCTGCCTTGTTACAACGGCCATCCACTTAGAACTTGCAACAGATCTGAGCACGGAATGTTTTATTGCGGCCCTACGAAGATTTACATCCAGAAGAGGAAAATGTCGCCAGATATATAGCGATAACGGAAGAAACTTTATTGGTGCCTCTCGAGAACTGAGCGAGATGCACAAAGTAATTATGTCGCAAGTCCATAATGAAATTGTCTCCGCATCTTTAGCTGAAGACGGAATACAATGGAATTATATTCCACCACTGGCTCCACATTGGGGTGGAATTTGGGAGTCTGCGGTTCGATCTGTTAAACTGCACCTTAAGCGGGTTATCATGAATACGGAATTGACATTCGAACAGATGCACACCTTATTGACTCAAATTGAGGCTGTTGTTAATTCGAGACCTCTTGGTAGTGCCCCAGATACAGAATGTGGTTATCTATCACCAGCTCATTTTCTTATCGGTCGACCTTATACCACAGTGCCTGAAGGAGAATATATAAAAATAAATCCCAATAAACTCGGTTACTGGCAACATGTTCAAAATATGTTCCAAGGATTTTGGCGGCGATGGCATCAAGAATACCTGACGTCCCTGCAACAGAGACCTAAATGGAAACAAACCATGCCAAATTTAGCAGCAGGTAATGTGGTTGTGATAAAGGATAAAAATATTCCTCCTTCGAAATGGCTTATTGCCAAGGTAATAGAAACGTATCCAGGTGCTGACGGCAATGTACGTGTAGTGAAATTAAAGTCCCAGCGAGGAGACATAACCCGACCCATTACAGGAATTGTCCAGTTGCCCATATTCTGAAACCATGTTTCAGGGCGGCGCGGGATGTTGATGAACGCATTGCAAGCGCTATTTTGTTCACCAATGCTGTTAATTTGTTTTTAACTAAAATTGGTTTTGTCAAGAATTTTACCTACCAACATTATATTGTTGTTGGTACGTTTTAATTCTTCTTTGTCTTGTTATTGATCTCAAATATGTACTTTCAATATTGCTCACTCAAATAACGGTTTATTGTTTGTCGATGATACTTTTATTGTTTGTCTATTTTATTATTTGCTTATGATACTATATACTTAGATCACTCAATCTAAATGTACATAAGCATTCTTGGTACAAACGGTACAAATATTTTTTGTAACACTCACTTCTTTGTTAATCGTTGTATAAGCTTAAGTCGCTGCTTATTTTACAATTTAAAAAATAAAATTAATCTTATGTTGAAATAGAATCCAATTTCAAAAAATTGTTTTATTTCTCAACAGACACATTTTTAAAATTTATTTATTTAAAAATTGTAACAAACATATTTTGTTCCAGATGATTCAGATTTTTATTTTTATACTATTGTGCTCAAGTTCATGCAAATTTCTAAGAAATAAAATTTAAGCTGAAGGAATAGTATCTGGATTCTTTGCTGCAACTTTCCAAAAATTAAAAAAAAACGATTAAGAGCAATTTCGTATAGCCACGAGAATGTCCCCAAATGTCTTCACAGTCATCAAGGATAACCTAGAGAAAAGTCCAGCGAGAGCTATTCCACCAGACTGTCGGCTGTTTCTGACTTTAATGTAAGTTTTAAATTCAGCGAAAGATTATTGTAATAAATAAAGGTTTTATTCCCTCAGCTATTTAGCGCACTGTACGTGTGGACAATATATCACGTTAACGTTCAAAATGTCGGTGACTGTAGTAAGACGAATCGTTTTGGATACGTGTGAGATTATGTGGCGTCAGCTAAGGGGCATTTACTTGTCCTACCCAAACACTCATGAATGGAAGCAAATTGCGGAATATTTCAAAACTATATAGGACTTGCCAAATTGTGTCGGTGCAATCGTCAAAACATGTAACCATAACATGTCCACCCCACTTGGGCTCAAATAACCACATATAAATATAAAGTAATTTTTAAGCTTGAGCTTTTTGTTTTTTATAAAAGATTTTTTATTTTTATATAAAAATTAGTCGATATTTCGATTTCCTCTAGAAATCTTCTTCAGGAGTTATTTTATTTTAATATTATAACAAATTTTCTATGTGTAAATAAATATTTTGATATAAGTTTGAAAGGGGTTGACGAAATTGATAAATATGTTTTACAGAAAAAATAATTTTAAATTTTCGATAATAACATTGAACAGTAAATAATATGAACAGATAGATAGTAATATTTTGAATAATAACATTTTGGAATGATAACATTTTTTAAATACATAAATTGTGTTAATTTCTCCTATTTTTAATATGTATTTATATTTTTATTCAATAGGTGTCTATAATTTTGAGCTAAAGCTAGATTTACACGATTGAAATTTTCTTCAAAATTGCTCTTCAAAATTCTTCAAACTCGTGTAAACTGCAAAAATTCTTCAAAGTTTATTTATTTAATAATTAATAATGATCAAATGAGTTGAATGTTGATTATAAAATATCAATTTTATTATCTTCAATTAGACAAATTTGATAATTTTTCAATACATGTGTCTAATAATTTTTCCATTACAATATCTGTTATTAGTGGAGATGCTGGTGAACCCATTGGAAGTCCCTTTTTTTGTGTATATATTTTACCATCATATTGGAAATACCTATTGTCAACTATAGAGAATTTTATGATTCGTAAGAATAAATTCTTATTGATATCAGTAAATTCTTCTATAATTTTTATTGCTAGACCAACTGGAATAATTGGGAATAATGAAACAACATCAAGTTTGATTGAAATATTTTTTAATTTATCTTTAAATTGTATTGAATTATTAACATTATATTTTGAATTTTCTGTTAAATTTTTAAGGATTTTAACAATATATTTACATAGATTATGTGACGGTGAATTCATTGATGAACAAATTGGTCTTAATGGAAAATGTTCTTTGCGTATTTTAGGTAATCCATATAAACTGGGAGCTATTGCTATGGAAGTTTTTAGTTTATTTTTCTCTATTGGTGTTATTATATTTAATTTAAAAAGTTCATCTAATTTGTTAAATGTTAATTTTTTGGAATCTGTTTGTTAGATCTTTTTTTAAAATTTGAAAAGTTTCATTGTTGTTTAAAATGTTTTCAATTCTAGATATGTAATCTATTTTATTGATTGTTACTGTTGTGTTACCTTTATCTGCTCTTAAAATCATTATATCTCTAATCTTTTTTAGAAATGTTTGGCAATTTTTTACTTTATTTATTGTAAATCTATCTCTATTATTTAATGAAATTTTGTTTACATGATTATCAATTACCGTTGTAAATATTGACCTTGCAATATCTCTTTCTGCTTTATTTTCTATAGTTTCTATAAACTCTTCTCCTTCAGATATAACTTTTAACATTGGAAAATGTTCTTTATTTTCGGAAAGTGCGTGTTTTTCACCTTTTTTTTTAATACATACATTTAATTTATTAATTGAATCTTCAGAAATGAAATGACAATAAGTTTTCGAATCTTAATACTAAAAGAAAATAATAAGTCCAGCCAGTGCTAGAAAAAATATTATGATACTACAAAAAATTTATATCCACTGGTCCAGTCATCTGTTTTGCGCTTGAGTTAAAGCAAGGGTATCCCTCCTTCTCAACCGATTGTGGCCACTAAAGTTAAGGATGTCTCGTGCAAGTGGGTTTGGATGGTGTTCAAGTTTGCTGACATATTTTGAGGCGTATTTTGTAAGTTCGAATTTCACCAAAGGAATGCCTAGATCTTTGTGGATTCGGAGCTGCAGTAATTGTACGTAGAATCTTATTTTGACCCCTTTGAATTTTTTCAATGTTGGATGCTGAGGCAGTACCCCATAATTGAATTCCATAACACCAGATTGGCTTTAGAATTGCATTGTAAAACAAAAGTTTGCAATCCAACTTTACTGTAGAATTTCTGCCGATTAGCCAATTAATTTGCACTGCTTTTAATCTCATCTGGGTAAGTTTTGCGTCGATATGAGACTTCCAAGTTAAACGACGATCGAGGTGGATTCCGAGGTATTTGACTTCATTGTGTTGCGGGATAATTATAATAAATAACTTTTCATAAGTTTGTGGGTGTTAGCAGGCAGAGCTAATTTTATTTTATGCATTAAACCTTCATGCCAGACTTTGTCGAACGCTTGGGAAACATCAATGAAAAGCGCGGAACAGTATTTTTTCTCTTCAAACGACTGTCTTATCATATTAACCAATCTATGTGTTTGTTTGATGGTACTGTGTTTAGCTCTGAACCCGAATTGGTGATTTGGGATACATTGAGTGTCGTTCAGAATTGGAATCAACTTAGCCAATAACAATTTTTCAAACAGTTTTGAAATTGTCGGCAGTAGACTAATTGGCCTATATGACTCTACTTTAGTTGGGTCCTTCCCTGGCTTAACAATCATGGTGTTTTTCACCTAATGATAAAATCCACTTAACATCTGCTGGTATATCTTTGTTTGTTTTGTTCACAAACCATCTTTTGTTAAATGTTTTTCCTAATTCTTTCATTTGCAAATCAACACAACAATTAAACTTTTTCATATGTAGCTGTTTTTCTTTTTTCATTAATTTTTCAGCTATAATGTCCTCATATTTTAAGAAATATTCCAATGTGTTTTTATCTAAATTGTATGTTAAATATTGTAATTCATCTTCACTATCTTTTAATATGTAGTGTTTTTGTTTGATAGATGAATTCAAAATTTTGTTCTGTATATTTAGAATATTTTTCTACTTCTTTACTGATTGAATGATTTGAATGTTCTTGAAATAGGTTGGAAATATTTTGTGTTGATTTCTTTATAAATTTTGGTATAATTCCTTCATTTCGGCATTTGATCAAAAATGTAATTGTAGCCTTGCATTTGATTATCTTTCTTCTTACTGTTTTGAATCTGTTTATTAACTTATTATTACCCTCACATTTTTTGAAATCTTGATAATTCCGTGCTTAGTTTCTCTTTGTAAATAATTTTATTCTATTTTCTTCGACCTTTTTGTATGATTTTTTAATTAAATAATTTTTAAGCTTGAGGTCACTTTTTGTTTTTTATAAAATATTTTTTATTTTTATATATAAATTAGTCGATATTTCGATTTCCTTTGGAAATCTTCTTCAGGAGTTATTTTAATATTTAAAAATAACAAATTTTTTATGTGTAAATAAATATTTTGATACAAGTTTGAAAAAAACACCATTCATTGGGTGGTCTTTCAGAGTGCTATCTTCAAGCAACAAACATCTGTATTGAAAACTTTTGTCAAAACCTCGTGATTTCGTCAGTTTACTGTCCGCCCAGATTTTCAATAACAAAAGATCAGTATAGAGATTTTTACAAATCACTAGGTAGCCGTTTCATAGCGGCTGGCGACTACAATGCTTAGCATACATTCTGGGGCTCACGACTCGTTAGCCCTAAAGGTCGTATCTTGTACGACTCCCTGTCTGAAATGGGACTGAATGTGATTTCAACTGGTCAACCAACTTATTGGCCAACTGACCAGCAAAAAATTCCTGACGTTATCGATTTCGGCGTGGCGAAAGGGGTATCCCCGGAACTCATTGAAGTCGAGGCTTCACTGGATCTTTCTTCAGATCACTCACCCACTGTAATCACCATCAGAAGTCCTCAGCAAATCGTAACTGATGCCTTACTTCTTGTCAAACGTCTGAATTGGTTAAAATACAAAAAATACATCAGCACTCACTGCACAGAGAAACTCCCGTTAAAAACTGCTGAAGACATCGATGCCTGTATAAAAAGTCTTAATGAACATGTCGAGAAAGCCGCAGAACATGCTTCTTCCACTTACCGCCCGAATAGGTACAACAGAGTTTTTTCTGCAGATGTTGAGCAACTATTGTCTGAAAAAAGGAGAGTCCGAAGAGAGTGGCAACAACACAGATCGCCCCAACTTAAAACTAGGTTGAGAGAATGTACCAAAAACCTTAGGATCTTGCTAGAAGCGCAAAAAGCAGTGTCTCTCAAACAACATCTGGAAGGTCTAGACGCAACTTCCCAGTCAAATTATTCATTATGGCGTGCAGTCCGAAATCTGAGAAAACCCGTAATCGCAAAACCTCCAATGCGTACTTTGAACGGATCTTGGGCACGAAATAACGAAGAAAAAGGCAACCTTTTCGTAAGTCATTTAAAAAATGTATTCACTCCCAATACGGATACTGACATTAGCCAACTACCGCCTGTTGTTGCCAGACCACCTGTACAAATAAGATTTCAATATCTGGAGGTTGTTGAGGCTATTGATAATTTAAATGTTAAAAAAGCACATGGGTTTGATAAAATCAGCCATAAAATGATTTTTGAGCTGCCTCGCATTGCAAAAAAATTAATCCTCTTTTTAATGCCATCTTACGGCTTGAGTACTACACTCCGGTTTGGAAAATTGCACTAGTAAAGATGATTCCTAAGCCGGGATAAGATCCTTGCAAAGTTGAGTCGTATAGGCCAATAAGTCTATTACCAACTATGTCCAAATTATTCGAGAAATTGCTTATAACCAAGCTGACTCCGATTTTGAATGAAAACAACTGCATTCCCAATCACCAGTTTGGCTTCAGACGTCAACACAGTACAATAGAACCAACACATAGATTGGTACAAGTCATAAGAAAAACCTTTGAGGAAAAGAGATACTGTTCGGCACTCTTTATTGACGTCTCTCAAGCTTTCGACAAAGTATGGCATGAAGGCCTGATATCTAAATTAAAGCAGAACTTGCCGGTGAATCTTCAACACCTACTATGGAAATACTTAATCGACCGTCAGTTTATGATTAAAGAAGGTGATTATTTAAGCCGTCCTCAACCTATAGGTGCTGGCGTCCCTCAAGGTAGTATCTTAGGACCAATTCTATACTTGCTGTACACAGCAGACATGCCAACAAACAATGAAATTCACACGTCAACATTTGCTGATGATACGGCATTTCTCAGTACTCACAAAGATCCAAAAGATGCCTCGATTCAATTACAGCACCACGTAACGCAAGTGGAGAAATGGGCAAGACAATGGGGAATAAAAATAAATGAACAGAAATGCACCCACGTAACTTTTACTCTACGTAGGGAATCATGTCCCCCTATTCGTATTAATGACCATATAGTGCCTCAAAACTCACACGTGAAATATCTTGGTATTCATCTGGACCGTCGCCTCACATGGAAACCACATATAGATGCTAAGCTGACTCAAATGAAACTGAAAGCAGCCCAAATTCATTGGCTCATCGGCAGAAACTCCGTCCTTCGGCTCGATTGTAAGCTTCTACTCTACAACTCAATCTTAAAGCCAATTTGGTGCTATGGTATCCAGTTATGGGGCACTGCCTCCAACTCCAATATTGAGAAAATTCAACGCCGTCAAAACAAAATTCTACGAATGATAACTACCGCTCCTTGGTATATTAAAAACAACAACATACACAACGATCTTGATGTTCCACTTGTCAAATGGGAAATAACTAAACACGTGGCCCTTTATTTGGGTAAGCTGGAAACTCATCCAAATCCCCTCGCTCGAGACATCTTACAACATCCCGGTCATAGCCGTTTGAGAAGGAGGGACACCACCGCTCTCAGATGAATAAATACAAGTTGTTCATTATATCCTATCGAATTTGAAAACTAGATTTTGCCTAGCATTGGCTGGACTTATCTTAATTAACTTTAGTTTTAAGATTTGAATACCTATTGTTAGTTCATTTAAAATGAAGATACAATAAAAAAGAATATGCAAAAAAACAAAAAAAAAAAAAAAAAGTTTGAAAAGGTTTGACAAAAATTTAAAAATATGCTTAAATTACGAAGAGGGTCTTATTATGGATCGACCGTTCTATAATTAGGTGTCCTCATTTCTGTATACATGAAACTTATTTGTGTTAAATATTATTAGGATTGCAACATTTTTAAGAGAATTGTGATCAATTGTATACTAATCTGCACAAAATTTGTACATTTGATTTGGCTTCATTTACCACTCATTTGTGGTGAAATTTGTGTGAATACTTGCATAATTCAAAAATTTATGGTCGTTAATCCCTCTATTTTGGGAGGGCATTTGTATGGGAGCTAGGCGAAATAATGGACCGATTGCCACCAGTTTCAATCCCATCCGTCCTTGGGCCAAAGAAATATCATGTACTAAATTTTAGGAAAATATCTTCAAAATTGCGACCTGTACTCTGCACACAATCTTTACATGGACAATAGCCAGCCAGCCAGACAGACAGACATCGTGAAATCGACTCGTAAAGTTATTCTGAGTCGATCGGTATACTTAAGTTGTGTGTTGGACCAATATTTATGGGCGTTACAAACATCAGCGCTATTGTAATGTTGGGTATAATCAATGTGTGTTTTTCGAAGTCTATAAACAGTCGTCTGTTGATTGAGAGCTAAACCAATTTTCTTGAAATTTTCACAGTGAAAGAACACATGCTAAGCATAAATTAAAAGTCGAATATCTCGGAAACTGCCAGTTATATCAAGAGTCCTCAAATTATGTACGAAAAATTTTAACATCCATATGGATATTTGAAGTAAATGGGCGGAATAGTGGATGTTAAATGCTAAAACTCGTATATCTGGGAAAATATAACAGCTTAAGTTCTAAAGTTTTATATGAATAACTGCAGTGTAAATATGAATATTTAGTGGGCCTAGTACGTCTCATATAAATTCGATTATCTGGGAATCTATAACAGCCAGACTTCTCAAATTTTGTAAGTGACACCGATGTTCATATGAATATATGGGTGAAAATTGGTAGAATATTCGAATTTCGTATAAGTAACATTAGTATTATTGACAAATATATGGTTCAGTTTAGAAATATGAGCGAAAAACCGACCACACAAAGTAAATTGTAAAATTCGTATATCTTGAGAAATTTAAGTGGTAGATTCTTAGAATTTTGTAGGAACAAATTGTTTATGTATTATCTACTTCCATATCTGAATCATAAAAGGCTGAGTTTGAGAAAATGCACGTGGTATAAAATTTTATATAGTGCATTTAAACCAGACGTCTATTTTATAAATGCGCTTATCACCGCCTATACAAAAGAAGTACTAAAATTGAAATATCTTGAATAATAAAATCATAAAATATGTTAGTCACATATCTGGAAAATAAAATAAGAATCAGCAATACTGTTTGTATTATATGTATAATTTTTTAATTTTAGAAAAGATTTTTATCTGCACCGAAAAGTAATATGCATGGAGTATCTCTGCAATATCAACGATTACATAAAACTTCGAAAGGGCTTCATCCACTAGATCTGCAGTGCAATGAGCGTCTTGAAGGAGAAAGATCGCATTCATCAATATCAAGAGCTGCCGAAGCACAAAGTGAAACACCTTGAAGCGCTCCGACAACATGCCACAAAATTACGGGAAGGATATACTCAAATTCAGCGGAGTTATACAACAAAATCACAATACAATCTTAACAGACATCATATTAATCATATCATGTTCTTAATCAAGAAGAGCTGCTAAAAGGAAGCAATTGGACTTGCGCACTGAACAAAATCGCAATCGTATGGTTAATCGTCGGAATGCCTTTCACATACATATATAGGGTGGCTCAGAAAGACCGAAGTGGTGTGAATTCCTTATAAGTTTTTATTATAATTTTTTTTCTTTGGTGATCGATATCGAGCCATGTTGGCAAATTTTGTAAGGCCAGCCGTGGAAAACCATCCGCAAATATGGTTCCAACAGGATGGAGCCACAGCGCACACTGCGAGGGCCACAATGGCTCTTTTACGCGACATCTTTGGTGAAAGAATAATTTCGCATAGAAGCAATTTAATTGGCCTCCGCGTTCCCCGGATTTAACCGCTCCAGACTATTTCCTTTGGGGTTATTTAAAAGGTAAAGTTTATGTTAATAAGTCTAGGACTAATGAGGAATTAAAAACCAATATTCGAGACGAAATTAACAACATAACACCGAAAGTTTTGCGAAAGGTCATGCAAAATGTGTTGGAAAGAGCACATTTGTGCGAAGCAGAAAATGGCCACCACTTGCGGGATATCATTTTTAAAAACTAATCTTGAAATATTCCCTATAAATTTACTGTATTTAAAAAACAAAAAATTAAAAAAATATGTCTCAAATAAAAATTTATAAGGAATTCACACCACTTTGGCCTTTCTGGGCCACCCTGTACTTATGCAAGTATTGCAAAATAATTTTTTGTAAATTTTTGAAGGTGAAATATTCACCTTCACTGCTTTCTTCATTATTTTCCACCCTGTCATTATCAATATTATTTATTTATTTTATTTATTTTATTTATTAAAAAATGTATTATAATTAAAATTACAATAAATCTAAGGCTAAAAGCACTAGCATCAATGGCTATCGGCTTCCACAATCAATATTATAAAATTGTTTTCAACATATTTTTTCTTTTCATTTTTAATCTCCATACTGCTGGGAAGTAGTTCTGGATCAATTTTATTAATTGTCCTTCCTCGCTTCCAGAATGGTTTAGTGGTGCAAAAGTTGGTTCTGTAATTGATCTCCCCCCGCAGAGTCAACAGTACTTTCCGAGTTATTTTCTATCACCATTAGTTTGGAAGTTTTGAATTTAAAATAAAGTTTACCTGGTGCTTTTACCACAGAATATACAGCAGTTTTTCAATCATACATAAAACATTAAATCAGCGAGTTTTCCTACGGAATAAGTAATGAGAGAGTTTTGAAAATGGCTTATGAGTGGAACGATTGCTGCTAACTGCAATTGTAAATCATGTAAAAATATAGAAAAGAACATGCATCCATGCAATCCCTATATTGCTTACTATAAAGCTCCTAAAATACTGAATGTATTACCAATTCTCGGGGTCATACGGAATTATTTAAGGACACACCTGACTTGTATGAGACAGATACTGGGTTCTAGAACTTATGTCAAGAGTACAACTTATTGATTTATCAGATTATGATTACTGTATGTTTGGTGTTCAAATTTACATGTCTTTTATGTTACAATGTTTAGAGTATAATATAGTCGTTCTTAAAAAGCAAACATTTTCATTATTTTTAAATTTTGTAATTTTTAAATAAATATAGAAAGTTCATGCTACTATGCATTTTGCACTGATTTAACGATTATGTGCAAGAATTTCCATATCAGTGAACCGTGTGTTTTTGATTTTACAACAAATTCCTCAATGAAACTGGATGCATGTGTCTATTGTATAACAAAAGGACAATAAACTGTAAAATCTTGGTACGCATGCAAAATATTTCCACACAACAATTTACCACCCCGCTTTCATTTGCTCAGCACTTGGGTGCTTTTATAAATTCACAGAAACGTACATACATACATAAATACACATATCGCAGCGGGTAAATGATGTTCGGAAGAAACTTTTCAAAAAGGCCTTATTTTGCATATAGGAAAACTTAAAATTCATTTCCATATTACGCAACACGACAAAATCATTCAAATCTTTTAAATTGAGTACGAAAAACTCTTTTTATGCCCTCAACCACCAAGAGTGGTGAATGTATTTTACGTTTTTTAATATTCATCTGAGACCCAACAAAGTACATATTTTTTTCATCCTTATGAAATTCTATGTCGATTTAGCCATGTCCGTCTGTCCGTCCGTCTCTGTAAAACACTCTCACGTCCAAATTATACAACTTAACTAAACGAAATTGCCAGAAAAATATTTCTTATTTTGCGGGTAACTTTAGTAGTGAAAATCAGTAACATCGGATTTGACCAACCAGAATTATGGACCAATATGTGAGACAACCTACATAAAAAGTTGATATATTTTGTCCATTTTATTGCAATATTTTGAAATATATTGCAGATAATACCATGAAATTTTGTTGTTTGTACTATAAAAGAAGAAAGTGTGCGGAAAATAGTAAGAATCGGGCCATGATTTCTCATACAAAAAAACTTCCCGAAGTACATATTTCTCAATTATACATAAATGCTTCTAAAACTGAAATATCAATACAAAATTCAGCAGGAATAAGTTTCCTGCAAAAATAAATCGCCAAACCAATTTTTTTTTAGTTCGGTCCATGTTTGACTATAGACCCCATATAAAGTCCACTTCCAAAATTCACTTAAATACGTATAAAACAGATATAAATAATGGTAAATACTCTTTATATGCAAATAAATTGTTGTACTAAATTTTATGGTGGTCGGCCTGAAATTGGTCATAGCTCCCATACAAGGACCACATCTGAAAAAGACATTTTAAAAACTTTGCACAGATCATTTTCATATATACAAAAATCGTCCCACAAAATTTTGTGAATTTCTGTCTATGTTTAACCGTATGCCCCATATAAAGCCCTCTTCCGAAAATCACTTTAATACTCATAAATCTCTTATAAATAAGGGTACCAATCCAAAATTTTACACGGGTCATTTACATACATACCGAAATAAACCTGCTGGATTTTGAGAATATCGGTCCATATTTGACAATATCCCCCACATAAGGTCCACTCTCGAAATCCACGTTAAGTAATATATATCTTAAATATACCGTTATTATGTTGAAATTTGACGTGAAATATCCTCATATGCATGAAAATGAATTAAGTCCACTTCCGAGCATAACAACCAACCATACAACTCTTGTAAATAACGCTATTGAGCTGAAATTCAACCAATATAATTCTAAAATACATAGAAATCACATTAGTGGATACTGGATTTAGAAGCCATCGGTCCATAATTGGTCCACTTCTTCTATGCCACCCATAAATCTTTTGTAAATAATATTATTGAGATCAAATTCAAACAAAAAAGCCTCATCTTATATCTTATCCTTTTTATACTCTGTTTCTTAACTTATGAATAAGGAAAAATTTTCTCTTAATTTTATAAATTGTTAAACTACACTCAAGATTATTATGAAAATCAAACAAACTCTGTAAATTACAGAAAGTATCGGTAATTACATCAATTATAAATGGTCGAAATTAGATAAAATTTCAAAATATTTAATAAATTTTGTTCTTCGTAAAATTGTCCTTCAAACAATATATAAAATAAAATTTAAATTTGTACTAAAACTGAATAGAAAACACAGAATAAGTATATCGAGTCCTATAACCAGTGTAGTTTCTGCATTTCTTATTACGTTTAGGTGGAGGGTATATTAGATTCGGCACAGCCGAATATAGCACTCGAACTTGTTTTTTTTGTGAATTGCTCTAATATACATAAAGGGTGTCCCAACTAGAACGCAAATTTTAAATTTTAAATAAAACACAAATATTAAAAACAAATCGTGAAACTTTATTATATCGTAAAGTAGACAGAATGAGGTTATGTATGGAATAAGATATCGTGCAGATGGCCGCCGCGGCTGTGCTGGCACACACGCGATCTTTTAATGAAATTTTCAATGACCTTTTTGCATAAATGCTTCTGTATTTCATTAATGCAACGTCCAATTTCCTCTTTTAAGGCTTGAGTCGTCGTCGGCTTATTGGAGTAAACCATCGACTTTAAAATACCCCAAAGAAAAAAATCTAAAGATGTTAAATCGCACGATCTAGGCGGCCACTTCTGGTCTCCAAAACGCGAATTAACATGACCGGGAAATGACTGATGCAGCAATTGAATTGTTTCTCTGGATGTATGACATGTGGCGCCGTCTTGTTGAAACCACATGCCCTCCACATGCATTTCTTCAATTCTAGGCAAGACCTGCCTCATTTTCATAAAAAAGGTCCAATGATTCCTCCAGCCCAAAAACCACACCACACAGTGACACGTTGAGGATGCATTTGCTTCTCGTGAATCACTCGAGGATTTTCCTCACCCCAAATGCTACAATTCTGCCTATTGAAGAAGCCATCAAGATGGAAAGGGGCCTCGTCACTGAAGATGATTTTATCGGCAAAATCAGCATTTTCATGTTGTCTCTCCAATACCCATTTAACACACTCCCTTCGCTGTCCATGGTCAGCTGGCTTCAGTTCCTGAGTCAATGGATTGTCGAAACACGTTCATATTTTGGCATAACTTTGATATAAACACATATTAAAGTGATTTTCAGAAGTGGGTATTATGTGGTGCTATGATATCTGTATATATGCAAATGATTTGTGTAATTTTTATCTGGATACCAGAAGTATTGACATCATCATACCCAACACCACCATATTGGACTTGTGTTGATGTTTGTAAAGACAAAAAATCCGCCTTAAACAATACCGAACGACTTTGAATCGCTTTTTAAGACGATTTAACGATGTCCGTCTGTATGTCCATGTAAACATTGTGCGCAAAGTCAGGTCGCAAATTTGAAGATATTTTGAATTTGGTACATGATTGGTACAAGGACGGTTAGTATTAAAATTAGTTGAAATCGGTCCATTATCTCACTTAGCCTCTATACAAATGTCTTCGTGAAATGTGACTCTATCGGTAAAAATAATATTTGATTTATAAACGTATACAAACAAATTTCGCAACAACTAAGTCTAATCACATCTAGAAATTTTGTGTTGATCGGTCCATAATTGACAATAGCTCCCATATAAGGTCCGTTTTAGAAAATCATTTTAAATAGCATAACTGTCTTAAGAATGTTGGTATCCAAATAACAATTTTCACAAATATGTTTTATATATACACAAATCATTCGACCCAATTTCATGATGATTGGTCCATAATTAGTCATAGTTCTTATATAGCCCCCATTTCTGAAAATTTGTTACTTGTATACTGGCTGTAGGGTATTAAAGAGTCGAGCATGCCTAAGAAGCATTAACAAGAATATATTGCAGAAACAATTGAATAAGAAATTGTTCATTCTTATGAATATAAATATACTTTTAAATCTACAATTGTTTGTTCTTTACAAACAGTTACACATCAGAGAAGATATCAGAACACCAGACCCCGCAAATAACTCGTCCATATAATCAAAAATCAGAATTATGATTTATATTTTGTTTTTAAAAATAAATCACTCATAATAACTGTTATAAAATGATTTTTGTTTACATGGTTTGGCAGTGATGCCAACTTTTGAGACTCAAAACGCGTAAACATTTTTGAAAAAAGTGCTAAAAAGGGCTAAATTGAAAAAAAATCCGTTTAAAGCCACATCCTGTCAACATTTTCGATAAAGTGCGTAAAGAGGCTAAATTATAAAATGTTTCATTTAAAATTGGGTGTTACTGAACAAAATTTCGATATTTAGATTTTTTATATGTTTTATTCGAATTAATTTTTGAGCACACTTCGTCAGGTATTTTGTAGTTTGAACAACATATGTACATTATCTCTTTTTAGGCTATATTTAATGTGTCAACACGTATTTAATGACATTTTGTTTCTAATTTTATTTTTGAAAAATTCATGACACTAAAACCTCTCAACTTATGCGTTTGAGTACTAATATGTCAATATATGTTTGGCAAAACTGAACAGTTTAAGGAATGTGTTATTGCCAATAGCATTATTTCGATATGATTAGATTAAAGAAAGAAAAAGTACAAACAAACTAAAATGTAGCCATATCGAGCAAAAAGTAATAACGGGCGAAAAGGGCTAAAAGATAATTGTAAAACGTGCTAGATTTACGCGTTTTTTAGTTTAGGGTCAATTTACTTTTTTCGTGTTTTGAGTGACTAATATCGGGCTAAATTTAGCCCGCTGTGGTTTGGTATGATCTTCATTAGTTTTTGTTGTTTTTAAATGCTTTGGTGAGAGAATGGATTAGAATTGTGGTTGATCTTAATAAACGTTAACATTCTTTCTCTTTAATTTACATACTAGCTATAGCCTATTTTTTATAATTTTTTAAGAAATTGTAAACTGAATATGTTGAATATAAACTCAAGCAGTGCCGATATCGGGCAAGGTGTAAAAAATGCGATTTTTATATTCAAGTTTCATTGCTAAAACGTTCTCTTATAAATCACTCTCTTCACAAAGAACTAATTTTAAATGGTAAATGGTGCCAATACCAAAAAGTGGGCCCGTTACTTTCGGTCTCTGCAAACCACAGAGTCAAAAACATATTTCATTTAATAAAAACTAAAATTTAAAATTACGGAGTAGATAAGTGATTTCTACAACAGTTTATCCTAGGTGATGACTGGCACAACTTTATTTTTATTCTATGGAAACCGATTTTATTATTCTATATACCAACCTAGTGGGGAAGGTATAATTAGTTTGTGCTCATATTTGTAGTACCCCCTTTAAATTATAGCGATGGTCTCAAAATCACTTTGTGGCAATTAGTTGAATGGAACTTGCTGGGTTTTCCATGGTACATCATGAATTGTATCATCTAAAATTGTGCCAGAAATGAAAAGTTCAATAAAAATAAGAAATATAATGGTTTCATCAGAACATAAATGTATAGAAGACAAAATAAAAATATATCCGTAAAATAAATATTTAAGTATGTAATGTACTTACACACATATGTATATACGAGTATATAAACCTCTAGAAGGCCCGTAATATTGAGCCCTTACTTACCCATGCAGAATGTACGTACACTCGCTGACTGCATTAAAATGATTGAAATTGAAATAACTTCACATTTCATATATGATTCTTCTCATATTTTCTACAGATGCAAGTATGTATAGACATGCGACTAAATGCTTCTACTAAGGTAGTTCAAAATAAATACACAAATGAAACTAATTTGTTTACATGCGTATTTTAAACTTCCATCGATTTTTCAATGTTATTAAGAACAACAACGTTGAGCAACGTTTGATAGGGTCCAAAAGGCTAATCACTTTCAAACTGTTTAAGCGCTAAAATATATTTACTATTTATTAGCAAACTCTGTGAGTTCCCCTAATTTCTAATCGTTTATCACTGACAAAATATGGCTTTCAGAGACCGAGTTTCATTTATCTAATAAATTTTCGAATCGATTAAAATTTAAAGTTGTAAAGTTGACTTCTGATTTAATAGCGATTTTACTTTAGTTTAAAAATGGCATTACTAATCAAATATTTACAATATATTTTTAAATCCTAAAATAAAGTTACTGGAAAATGTTTATTGGAATTTATACGAACAAAGACGACAATTATAGGTAGTTTTAGCCTATAAGATAAGATTGTCAGATTTCTTCACTCTGTTACAGGAGTTATTAAATTTAGATAAAACTCCACCCAGGGCCCGTTTGTGGAACATATTTTAAAATCATTTCCATGATTAGTAGGAACCAATAAAAAAAAGCAATTTTATCGAATTTTTACTATTCACAAAGAACTTGATTTATTTTTATTATTTGATATTTATTTATACTCATGATGACACCCCATCGTAATGAAAAAAAATTGAAGAGTCAAATAATATATTATTTTGTAATTATTACTCACACTTTTTCTTACAGATTATTAGTAATATTATGGATACCAATCCCGAAATCTCGATCCCGATCCCGAAACAAAACCAATTTGAAACAAATCGCGGAATTTTTGATTGGTATTTGTGTCAAAGATACAGAGAAAATAAAAGAGATCTAATGACAGAGTCCACATTACATCACAAATTGAAAAAGTTAGAATCATTTCTAAATTATTTACAAAGTCACCAACAAATATTAATATTTTACAAAAGTATGTTGAAGAAATAAAAGTGAACAAAGCTTCAATTGATTTTAAAGCTGACAAATTCTTCATTGTCATCTTAATGAAGAATTTGTTTTACTTAAACTAAAAGTTGTAATTTTAAATCCGGTTAAAGAAAGAGTTAAGGCGTTTGTCGCAGTGATATGAGTCTCTGCCAATGTTGTACTCGTATATCCATTTAAGCTTAAAATATATCAAAAAGTGGTTGCACATTAAGCGAAGAACTGGTGAAACCAAAAATTAATATTTTCTCAAAACTTTTAAAAATTTTGAAAAAGATTCGAAATTGAAGAGTGATTGCGAAACGTTGATTGAGAAATGAATAAAATAATGAACAACACCTCCACATTCATTGATTGTGAACGATGTTTTTCGTCAGCGTCGTATATTGGTAGCAAAATTATATCAAGATTCACTTTAATAATATTTTAAGAAGCTTTTTTAAGAGCGAACCAAAATATTCGATTGCTTTTAAATTAATATAGAAATTAAAGGCGAAATTATATATTATTATCAATGTTATGTAATTATGTTTTGAATTATTAATGGTTTATAAAATTTTATTTATAAAATATAAAATTTGCTTTATAAACTTTTAGTAAATTTAAAAATTATAGCTATGAGGACAGAAAATATTTGTTTTCAATCATATTTACAAGTTACTTTTTTGAAATAAATAGTTTTTATTATTAATAAACCAATTTGTTTTTATAAGCAAAAAAATTCCGGTGTCCCGGGATTTGCAAGACCCTAGTTTTTATCTATCTTTTGAAAGACAAGCCAATGATAAACCATTCGATTGCAATAATATTCACATCGCAAGTCCAATTGCTCTATCTTTTTATGCAATTTTTTTGATGATGTTTAATCCGCTGGCCTTGAAAAAAACGCTAAAGCGCTGTAAAAAAAACTCCAGATTTCACGCTAACCACTAAAAATCATTTTCCCCGCAATTGGCATTGCAAAAACGTCAGATTTGACGGGAAAAACCTCAAATTGGCAACAATGTCCATGAGTTACTTTTTTAGCATTGTACATATGTAAGTAATGTTTATATTAATATCAAAAATCTACCATGAAGATACTGAAGATAAGTGATGAAAATGATTAATAATTAAATAAATTTCTAATAATTTTGCTCTTAAACTTTTGCCCCTATTGCGGTTCACAACTTTTTTAATAATTTGGTCGTCTTTCATAAATCGGTATTGCCATTCACAACTTAAATGTAGTTGACTTTTTGGTTGTGTTTAATAGTATTGCGGTTCACCATTTTGTATGAGTTTGGTTGACAAAAACGATAAATATACACAACTGCTTAAGGGGACTATACACTACGTGTTTTTTACATTGTATATGTCACATTTTACATATGGAATAAAAACATATAGTTGGTGACCTCATAAACTTTGCTTGTGTAAAATACATGTGGAAATACATATGTAATTTTTTCGATTAGAACACGCTCTATTTTCTTATGTTTTCAAATGTATATGCCATGCGAAAAGATTTGTCGACGGTTAAATATCTGCGCTATCATTAGCCGCTCGTATGAAGAATTTGTATAAGTGATAAATTAAATATTTTTTATCTCATTTTGTTAATTTAATAACAATGATATGAATTATTTAAAAATTTTTGATACAAGCTCCACATATTGTATATTAAAAGACGAAAAACCGTAAATCAATATTTTTGACGCCGGCATTTTAGTGACGCCATCAACAATTTTTGCAGCGGCTTTAACGCATTTTTTAAAGAAACGACATGGTAATTTATATGTAAATAATCATGGCGATGTCACGTGTAATTGTACATACAAGTTGGTGACCAAAAATTAAAACCCTTATGTAAAATAACCAATTTTGACAGACATAAAGAAAAACATGTGGGTTGTAAACTTAAAAATACATAAGCAAAAACACGTAGTGTATAGCCACCTTTATTAGCAGTTGAGTCTTTGTCGGTTACATATTTAAATAAATTTTTTAATACATTTCCTTTAAAAAAATAATACAAAAAAGATAAAAAAATGGAAAAATCGTAAGTATAGGTGTTTTTTGATCTTAATATAATTAATTAAATGATTAATACACATACGCAGGACAGTCAAAATAACAACCAAAGCCCAATTTGAGCGACTTGTGCAGCTGATGGAAAAAAATCCAGAAATTGCTAAAGGAAAGCAAAAATTTGAGATGACTAAAACTCAGTGTAAGGAAGCGTGGGAAGGATTTACTATAGAATTGAATAGCTTGGGTCCACCTACAAGAACATCCTTCGAATGGCAACGTGTAAGTATATGACATCTTAATTATGGTAAACAGACATTTTATTAGAATTTTTACTTCATATAGGTTTGGATTCATTACAAAGCAAGTATCAAAAAAAACTTGCTAATAATAAACAAAACCAACAAGCAACAGGTGGTGGTCCTTCACAGGAAATTCCCCTTAATATACTTAAGGATTGCGTGTCCCAGCTGTTATCACTAAATTACCAAGTAGCACCATCTGGACACGCTTTCGGCGTTGAAAACGTTGCTCCGTCAACAAGTCAGGCTATAGAAACTCCTCAAAATCTCGACATGGAACAAATAGTTACAAATGAAGCTGAGATAATAAACACACCAGCCAAGAAAAGAAAAAAATCACCAGAACAAGAGCGTCTGGAACTTCTGAGAAAGCAATGCGAGACAAAAGCTAAACTTTTAAAAAGTATGAAGGAATTGGAGAAAACCAGCTATAAAAATTATGAAATAAACAAACAGCTTTTACAAATTAAGCAAAAGAAAATTGCCTTATATGAAAAGCAAGTTAATGAAGCTACTCAACTTCACCATCTCAGAGTGGAATGTGAAAAAATGAAAATTGAGAAATTGGCATGGAGGTACAAAAAGAATGAAATATTTATTTTGACCATAAGGAGTTGTTTTTTTTTATAAATTTTTATTTAATTTTTTATATTTATATTTTTATAACACAAAGACTGAATTCAATTAAGTTAAAAATGAAATAAATAAAATAGTTTTGTTATGACTGAAAAGAACGCATTATATTATTTCGGATACTCATTCCAATTTCCGTATCTTCAGTATTTGTATTTAAGGATTGCGATGTGATATTTTCATTTTCAATAGATAGTTCATCGGCTTGGAACTCTACTCGAAAATGCTGACTAACGTTATGCAGAGCACAACAAACATTTACAATTTGTGTTGCTTTTTCGGGTGAATAATGTAAGCCTCTAACAGAAAGGAGACAGCGAAATTTACTCTTGACAATACCAATCGTCCTTTCAACGATATTGCGTCCTTTCGCATGTATCGTGTTGTATCGGGCTTGTGGAGACCCTCCATCTGCCATTCGAAATGGTGTCCTTAAATACGGTCTTAGAGGGTACCCGGCATCACCTTAAATACAAAAAATTTAAATGAAGATTTTAAAATTTCAAATAATTTTACCTAAAATCCATGAATTTTCTTGAGCGTTTCTTTGCAAATATGTCTTTAAATCACTTAAATTGAAAATTAAGGAATCGTGATTTGCTCCAGGATATCTTGCGTCAACATATCGTATGTTCATATTGTAATCACACATCTTTATAAAAAAACAAACTAATAGTAACTAAGCCTGTATAGGTATATGAATACTTACAATCATAACATTTAAGCTGTAGTATCCTTTTCTGTTCAGGTAGAGGTGCTGAATATTTTTTTGTGGAGATATAATCCGAACATGCGTACCATCAACACAGCCCAATACGCCGGGAAATCCACTTTTTTCAAAAAAACCAGACCTTGGAAGCATTTATTTCGTCTTCACTCATTTGTGTTTTTATCCATTTCCTACAAATGCGGTGTTCTATTGCTGGTAACACTTCCTTTAAAATAAGTGACATTGTAGATTGAGCTCCTCCAATATTGAAGTCATTACCGCTGCACTTTTGATAGCTTCCGTCAGCCATAAACCGGAGGAATGCACACATTTTTAATATCGGTGGTATAGCTACCATACGCACAGGTTTCTTTAAATGGTCCTTAATTTCGTCTAGAACATAACAAAATGCTTCTTTGTTTAGCCGAAAATAGCTAATAAATCTATGAAAAATAATACTTATTATACAAACATATTTGTTACTTATTTTGGAAATTTCTTACTTCGCACTGGGTAGCTCAAGAGGATTGGAATCATCGCGTATTTTTCTACGTATACGTAGAACATTTATATTAGCGTCATGATTTTCGTCTTCAAAAAATAAATCCACACTTAAATCCATTCTTTTTATTTTATAAAAACTTGATTTTTTTGCGTTTTTTTCTTCACTTTACAAATAAAATGCATGATGTTGCCAACATGAAATCGATATTTCATGTCGGCAACGCCATAACAATTACAACTAAAAATCGTTGTGCTACACAATACCAAAAAATAATTTGGTTGAGTTAAAGTTGGGTTGACTGACAGACGACCAAACTTAGTTGAGTTGAGAACGGCAATAGGGGCATTTATTGCGGTTCAATACATTTTGTTTATTTATATATACCTAAATTTTCATATTAATAGTAACTATTTTTTAATTGATTTAAACATCGGATGGGCATATTGTTTTAGGTTGGATCGATTATGTCAATTTAATCTAGACCTAGATTTTATATAACGAGAATATTTGAGGTAAATTTCACACCCTTGGACCTATCGTGCCACAAGTTAATTATTTAGTTTTATTTTATGTAGTTTATGTATGCTGCTACAAAACTCTTGTAAGAGCAAACAAAAACAGGCATTAAATATTAATCTATATACGAACCTTCACTATCATACAACTAACTTTTTGTTTCGGCTGCCAGGCATAACAACTTTTTACTCAGTTAAGGGCTAAAATATTACATAAATACTAAAAACATGTAACTCAAAATTATGAAATTAATTAATTTATCTATTAAGACAATGCTCTTAGAGCATTGCTCTAGTTAATTAATTGTGAATATAATTAATTATAATTATAATAATTATTATATCGTAAAAGCTCACACGCTTTTAATTGAATTTTATCATAACAATATACAAATAGATACTTTTAGTACATTTTTAATATACCGCTATATTCTAGCATTTGAAAATGTAATAATAATTATGAAAAAAGGGATGTTTTGTGAATTTCCAATTCATTGAATATATTATCATAAAGACGTGCAATTAAGTACGTAATATGTTTATGGATCTTAATGGTATGAAATTAATTTTTTGTAGATTATATGAAATTATTTTTTCATATTTATACGCATCAATTAATTATTTATGTTGATTTTGTTACCCTCCACCAACATAAATGGTGAATGAGGGTATATATAAGTTTGTCATTCCGTGTGTAACATTGAGAAATACATATTCATCTGAGACCAAACAAACTACATACATATGTATATTCTTGATCCGTATGGAATTCTAAGTCGATTGAGCCATGCCCGTCTTTTTGTATATCTTTGTAAAACACTCACACTTCTAAAATATGTAACCAAAATCAGCAAAGTTTGCAAAGAACCGTTTATCATCAAACTCGGTTCAGGTGAACCAGAGTTATGAACTAAAATACGATATTTTTTTAAACAGTTTTTTTTTGCTATTTTGTTTAAATATATTGCATTTTGCACACAGGACAGACTGTGATAAAAATAGTAAGAACCGGTCCCTGATTTCGCATAGCCTCCATACAAATTTCTTCCCGAAATATGTCTCAATGTTACATGAAATCCTATAAAATAGCAAGTTCGATACAATATTCAGCAAAACTAAGGCCCCTTTCAGATTAGGCAATTTTATTTGTGCAAGTATAATTTTCATTTTTATTTATTTTCTTTTGAACTTGCATTTGTGTACACATTCAAGTAACTTGGTTGCGCAAGTATAATTTTCTTATGCTCGAATTTTCTTAATTTGTTGACGTTTTCTTTCATTTCTGTATTCATTGTAATCTACATCTTCTACTCCAGAACCACTTTTTTGGATAGTTTTACAACGCGTAAATTATTCCATTTCCGTTTAATTTCTTCTAAGGTTATAGTGTTGTCTGTCTTTTGCATTTTATTTAAAATTTCATTAAATGTTTCCGCCTTTTTAATGCGGTCTAAATATGAAAATGAACTAACATTAAATGCATTAATTTTGTTCAACTAAATTGATTAGTTGTTCCGTTTCATTTTGCTTCCATTTTCTCATGATTTATTTAAGTTAAAAAAAGTAATAAAAATCGATAGCAAACTAATAGTTTATACCGATCAGTAATTTTAATCCAGAAATGATACTAATATCGATCATATGGCAATTATACTACTGAATTTTGTAGTAGTGATAAATAGTAGTCGAATATAGCACTCTAAGGCCCAATAAAACAGTGCGTATTTAAGTGTCATTTATTTTTAAAGTGTATTTAAGTACAAAATTTTGTTTTTCACTGAAAAATTAAATGAAACTTAAATGGCCAACGATGTTCATTTAAGTGAAACTTAAGTTGTAAACATTGAACATATGGTTTTGACATTTGTTTTTGGTTTTATTCTTTTCAATCACGCTGCTGTATTTCTTAACAGCGTCCAACAAGAAGTCAATCTCTATTAAGGTAATGTTGGGACTTCTTTTATCCATATTTATGCCACCAAATTTAATATATAAAACACACAAAACAATAAAACACACAAAACAATACAACAAGTAAACACAAAAACCGAAACACAAAATTGTTGCCAAATTTTATTCAAAACAATCACATGTTTTCTAAAATACATCGATAATTTTGTTGACATTTCAAAGTGCTACCATATTTTTACCACAAAATCATAATAGCAATTAAGTATGACTGAAAAAATGTATCTGTATTTAAATGCAACTTAAGATTTTATGAAAATTAACTAAAACTACATGTAAGTACGCACTGTTTTATTGGGCATAACTTGTTTATGTGTAATATGTATTCAAGTTTTATTATCTATCAATGGTATGTAAATTTGACACTTTCAATCTCAAATACTGATGACTGTTAAATTATATACATACATACGTCTGAAGATTTTTTGTCAAATGTCTCAATTTTCACGGAATCGTTCCGTTTTTAGTCATTAAATCCCCCATCGTAATTGCCGCTTCATATAGATTTCTTAATGTATTAATGAACACTTAATTTAGAACTAACTTCATTTAATGACATGTTCTACATCAAAAAGTATTGGGCCTCTTGGCGCATTTGAGTCGAAAGTTAGGCGCTTCTAAAAAATGGTATCATGGTTCACAAAAAACGTTAATAAGTACGACTCTACGATATTTGTGAATCTATTACAAAAATGCTATCATAGTTAAATAACAGAATTTGAAACTCGATATACGTTACTTTAACAAATGAAACGGAAATATATGCAATACTAAAAAATGTTAACGTTAAAAAAGGCCCTGGTATTGACAAAATAAGACCAAAGAATATTAAATATAATGCTGAATGTTTGACGCCTATAATAACCAACTTCGTTAACTCAAGTATTGCCCCTATTGCCGTTCTCAACTCAACTAAGTTTGGTCGTCTGTCAGTCAACCCAACTTTAACTCAACCAAATTATTTTTTGGTATTGTGTAGCACAACGATTTTTAGTTGTAATTGTTATGGCGTTGCCGACATGAAATATCGATTTCATGTTGGCAACATCATGCATTTTATTTGTAAAGTGAAGAAAAAAACGCAAAAAAATCAAGTTTTTATAAAATAAAAAGAATGGATTTAAGTGTGGATTTATTTTTTGAAGACGAAAATCATGACGCTAATATAAATGTTCTACGTATACGTAGAAAAATACGCGATGATTCCAATCCTCTTGGGCTACCCAGTGCGAAGTAAGAAATTTCCAAAATAAGTATTTGTTACTTATTATGTTTGTATAATAAGTATTATTTTTCATATAAGGCAATTTTCTTTTGCTTAATTTGTAAAAGCTGTTTGTTTATTTCATAATTTTTATAACTCTTTTTCTCCAAATCCTTAATACGTTCTTAAAGTTTAGCTTGTGTCTCGCATTGTTTTCTCAGAAGTTCCAGACGCTCTTGTTCTGGTGATTTTTTTCTTTTCTTGGCTGGTGTGTTTATTATCTCAGCTTCATTTGTAACTATTTGTTCCATGTCGAGATTTTGAGGAGTTTCTATAGCCTGACTTGTTGACGGAGCAACGTTTTCAACGCCGAAAGCGTGTCCAGATGGTGCTACTTGGTAATTTAGTGATAACAGCTGGGACACGCAATCCTTAAGTATATTAAGGGGAATTTCCTGTGAAGGACCACCACCTGTTGCTTGTTGGTTTTATTTATTATTAGCAAGTTTTTTTAATACTTGCTTTGTAATGAATCCAAACCTATATGAAGTAAAAATTCTAATAAAATGTCTGTTTACAATAATTAAGATGGCATATACTTACACGTTGCCATTCGAAGGATGTTCTTGTAGGTGGGCCCAAGCTATTCAATTCTATTGTAAATCCTTCCCACGCCTCCTTACACTGAGTTTTAGTCATCTCAAATTTTTGCTTTCCTTTAGCAATTTCTGGATTTTTTTCCATCAGCTGCACAAGTCGCTCAAATTGGGCTTTGGTTGTTATTTTGACTGTCCTGCGTATGTGTATTAATCATTTAATTAATTATATTAAGATCAAAAAACACCTATACTTACGATTTTTCCATTTTTTTATCTTTTTTGTATTATTTTTTTAAAGGAAATGTATTAAAAATTTTATTTAAATATGTAACCGACAAAGACTCAACTGCTAATAAGCAGTTGTGTATATTTATCGTTTTTGTCAACCAAACTCATACAAAATGGTGAACCGCAATACTATTAAACACAACCAAAAAGTCAACTACATTTAAGTTGTGAATGGCAATACCGATTTATGAAAGACGACCAAATTATTAAAAAAGTTGTGAACCGCAATAGGGGCATATATGTAATGCAACTGTGCCTGAATTATTCAAAACATCACTCATACGACCCATATATAAAAGCGGTGCGAAAAATTACTGCAACAATTATAGCGCCATTGCCATATTACCAGTTATAGAGAAAGAACTCGAAGAAATAATAGTCAGAAGATTAACTGATTTCCTAAGAAAATATAAGATTATAAATGAGAGTCAATTTGGTTTCTAAAAAGGAAAAAATATAAATATGCTTCTGGGAAATTTCTCCAACTACATAAATAAATGCTTGAACGAACACATCCACTGTCTAGTACTATTTATAGACTTAAGTAAAGCCTTTGACACACTTTTACATACTAATCGTCTCTGTATATTGGAAAGAAATGGAATAAGAGGCACATGCTTGGACTGGTTTAGAAATTATTTGGAGCTGAGATCATACTGCGTCCAAATCAACGACAATCTAAGCAGCAACATATCCTCAAGCTTCGGAGTACCACAGGGTTCGGTAATTTATTTTTTATTTTATTTTATTTATTTAGGTCAATAGATTTTACATCCTTACTGACTACATATAAATGACAAAACAGTAATATATATAAATAAATAATTAGTTCAACAATTTAGATATAAAGTAATTTTTTTTTTCAGTACGTCGTTACTCTCAGATATGTTCATAAGGTGATAGCATTTATTGAAGTTAACACATGCACGAAGAAAAGAATCGTTATTAGCATATACAGAACGGTAGTATTTTAATGCTAAGAGTTCAAAATTGCGGGTTGGTCTAACAGGAACATTGAAGTTTAGTTGACTAAGCAGGAACTCCGAATCAACATCACCACGAATTATGCCCAGAACAAATAAAGCGCTCAGCATCAATCGTCGACTATTTAGAGTTGGCAATTTTATCAAAGCAAGTCTACTTTCATACGGTGCACAGTGTAAGATTTTGCCAATCTAGGGGGACTTAATTCAATTGCAGCCAAAGTTTAACAGATATAGACTTGAAATTTGGAACATAAGCTTTTTTTTTAATGTGGAGGCTCAGATCTAAAATGAGTAACATTGGCCAAAAACTACTCCCCCCTCCAATATTAGCCCCACATTTTTTTTCTAGAATTAAGCCAAAAAAGGCTTTTTGATAAACTAAAGGTAGAGTTAAGTAAAGTAGAGTTAAGTAAAGTTATTAAAGTAACTATTTGTTTATTAGAAAAATATATAAGAAAATAACCCCCTGGCCAACGATGTCGAACGATAACGTTCGCTTAGATAAGACTTAAGACACACACTTGATTGTGGAATAAACAAACTTGATTGTGTAAAAAATAGATACGATAAAAAGTTTACGTCTTAAGTCTTATCTAAGCGAACGTTATCGTTCGACATCGTGGGCCAGGGGGTAAATAAAAAAAATTTTTGTTGTTGTTTTCAGGGTTGTATTCACTTATTGTATTCAATATTGTACTATATTGTACTTATCATATAATATGTATGCAAAAATTGTATTTACTTGCAGCTTGAATTGTTGTTTTAAGCCATAAAGCATTATCATGCATAAATCTGGGCTTAACTCGTCTAGATTTATCCCATCTCACTTGAAAATCGTAGCATAGCTTTCGTAAACGTGCTTTTAACTTTTCACAGTCCACATCTCTTCCAAAAATTGTTAAAACGAATTTTAAAATCGCTTCGAACCTTTCTGGTTTTATGTTATTTAACCAAACATGAAAAAGTTCCTGGCGCGATATTTCAGACATATTAAAAAACGATACCTTTGGGCAAGATTTTATTCTTGGAATCAGTTTCGGGAATCTTTTCGATGATCCTCCTTGTGGTGGAAAAGTAGAATCTGATAGAATATGAAAGTTTTAGACTATGAAAAGTTTAAGATTTTTTAACACTTACTTTCTTTTTAGCTTTTTATGAAGCAAAATTATTTAAATACTCCACTTAAATTTTTTTGAATAATTTATTCAAAATTTTATAGTTAAACTATTGAGTTTATAGAAAAAAAATGTAAAAAAAAGCACACACGATTTAATTCTAACCACTTTTAATTTGATGACTTTTGCCAGCTGTCAAACTTCCATTTAAATGCATTTCAATAACACCTGTTTGATAGCCGTCATCATATTAACAACATTTTTGTATTACGTTTTGTGTTTATTTTCGTAACAATAGGATATTTTTTTAACATCTAGGAACATATGATCAAATTTGAAGCACTTTTTTTTATTTTTATTAAGTCCCCCTAGATTGGCAAAATCTTACACTGTGCGGTGGCAAGACATAAGAATTCCAACCAAGATCACGGAGACAGAAAATTAAAAATTGCTTTTGTACCGATTCAATACTATTGATATGAATTGAATAACAAGGATCCCAAACAATTGATCCATACTCAAGAATTGGTCGAACAAGAGAAGTATATAAAAGTTTTGTAATATAAGGATCTAAAAATTCCTTAGACCAGCGCTTCATGAATCCAAGTACCCCATAGGCTTTATTTACCATTATAGAGATGTGATCACGAAAATCAAGTCTATGATCCAACAGTATGCCAAGATCCCATATGGTTTGAACTTTATTTAAAATAACAGTATCAATATAGTAAGAAGTCTCAATCGGATTGTGTCTAAAAAATGACATGTGTTTGCATTTCTTAATATTTAACTCCAATAAATTAAATCTGCACCATTGAGAAAAATTGTAAAAGTCGGCACTTAGTAAACTATGTCCATTTGTATCATTAAAAGAGTTAAAAAGTTTAACATCATCGGCATACATCAGTACATTAGAATGCAAAATAACAGTAGGAAGATCATTGATGAATAGCGTGAACAAAATTGGACCCAGGTGGCTACCTTGAGGAACACCAGAATGTACTTGAATAATTTTTGATATAACATTCCCAAATTTAACTTGTTGAGTTCTTTGTGATAGATAAGAGTTTAACCATTTTATAGCTGAGAAACTAAAGCCCATAAGTGATAATTTGTGTAATAGAAGATTGTGGTTAACTTTATCAAACGCCTTACTAAAATCCGTGTATATCACATCAGTTTGCATTTTATTTGTAAAACCTTCATTGACGATAGTAGTGAGTTCCAAAACATTAGTTGTAGTTGAACGGGACTTACGAAACCCATGCTGACATGGTGATAGAATGGAAGTAATTTGAAGATATAAGCAATCTGTAAGAATTTTTTCAAGGAGTTTTGGAATTGCATTAATTTTAGCGATACCTCTGTAGTTAGATACATCATTTTTACTGCCATTCTTGAATAAAGGAATTATATATGATGTTTTCCACACTGATGGCAAATTACACGCTACAACAGATTTGTTAAATAATGCAGTAAGAGGCGCGGTCAGTGATGCTGCACAGTTTTTAAGGATACTGCTTGGAATACCATCAGGACCTGGACTAAACGAGTTCTTCAGCGACTTTAAGTTCGAAAGCACAGTATGTATCAATATTTATAAATGGAAAGTAAATCCCACTTGAATGAGTCGTAGTATAAGGATATTTTGTTGTGTTAGAATAGGACTTGGTAGAATAAGTTGTTGAAAAGAAGTCAGCAAATATATTGCTTATTGAAACATCGTCATCAGCAGTCAAGGAGCCATACTTCAATTGCTTTGGATAACATGAAGAGCGACGCTTGGAGTTTACGAATTTATAGAAAGACTTGGGGTTTACTCTTATATTGTTTTTAATACGATAAATATAGTCATTGTATGCAAGTTTATTAGTAGTGTTGTATTCAGATCTTGCTAAAGCATATTTACGAAAATCAACCAGTGCACCAGTTCTCAAATATTTAGCAAAACATTTATTTTTCTTATTTTTAGCATTTCGTAAGTGTTGATTATTCCATGGCGGCCCATTATTATTGTAGGATTTACTTTTTGGAACTGTGATGCTAATGAAATTATGCAAAATATTATAAAAGCTTGATACATTATTATCTAAGTTATCATCAGCAAGTACATAATCCCAATTGACATTAGATAGCAAACTGTTAAGTACAGTATAGTTAGTGCGAGTAAATCAGTAAGATTGCAATGGTATAACAATTTGTTTTCTAGTCATAAATTGTTAATTATCCGTCAATGATAAACCAATTTCAAAAGGAGGATGGTGAAGGTCAACGGGATACGACACAGACAATGTATCACGAAGACAAAATTCCATAGGATAATTAACGAAAGCAAGATCAAGAATATTTCCGGATTTATTTGTTATATGGTTTAATTGGAAAAATCCGCATCCATGCAGGGAGTTTAAAAAATCGGACATAATTGTTGGTAGCAAATAATTACAATCAAAGGATTGAACCCATTTTACATTTGGAATATTAAAATCGCCAAGTAGAAGTACTATATCGGATGTGTTTGATTAATTCAGAACGAATTTAATAGCGGAGAAATGTTTATTACTTGGACCCATTCTTTATTTAATGTATGTATGCAAATGATATGCTAAATATACTGAAAAAAAAGCACAACGTTTGCATACGCCGATGATACAGTAGTTGTCGTGACACATAAAGATGTCAATACCGCTGTTTCAGTAATGCAAGATCAGCTGGATATAGTAACAAAATGGTGCCACGATAATGGCCTTATCATAAACGCAACAAAAACCAAAATAATGCATATAAAAGCGCCACATTTTAGATACGCTGATAAATTTGTAAGATTTCATGATTATCACTGCCTACACAATACATATAAACAACAATAAAAACTGCAATACATGTATTACAAATATAGAATTGGAAAATACCTACAAATACCTTGGTGTATACGTTGATCAGAACTATAAATGGTTATCGCATATACAAGAACTTTGAAAAAAAAAACTGCGAAAAACTGCCTATAGTTTGTACCATCTTAGTTACTCCGCTCCCTTTGAGGTTCTAAAGCAAGCCTATTTCGCTTTAACTGAGTCATATATTCGACAATGTATTACTGCTTGGGGAGGTGCAACTTATTGCGGATCACTTCAACAAACTCAAAACCAAATACTAAAAATCTTGTGGAAAAGCCAACATCATAAAAATAAAAATAATACCAACAATAATGCTTTTAACAACAACGCCGTACACAACAACAACAACAACATTTCCAGCAACACCATCAACAATAATGTCTTAACCATCAATATCGCCAACAACAATTCCCTTCACAACAACGTCAACAATGTAATCTACCAACTATAATAATAATACCAACACTATCCACAACAATACCACGAACAACATTTTCATCTACAATAACGACAACTTAGCTAACAACACCAACATCAATGAGATTACAATAAGTAACACGAACAACATCAACAACAGCAACGTCAAAATCAACAACAACGATCGTAACCACAGCATGCTGAAGAAAATTGCAAGCGCGCTAAACGTAATGAACGTCCATAGCATTTATTAATTTTCAATCAATTGCCCGTTAACTTATTAAACATTACAAATAAATACAGGGTGGGCCAACTTGGACTGACTGATTTGAAATGCTTATAACTTTTGCATTTTTAATTTTTTTTAATTTTTTTTTTGCAGATAATACAGAATTTTATAAAATTTCATAATGTCATCATACTCAGTGGAAGAACGTGTAAAAATTGTTGAATTTTATTATGCTTCCGGACGATCAATTGTTACAACACAAAGAAAATACCGTCAGCATTTTAATACTGCAGAGGCTCCCAGTGTAAACATGATAAGAAGCTTAATGACCCGTTTTGAGAATTTGGGTTCAGTGGGTAATGAACCACGAAGAAATGTTGTTCGTCCTGTTCGCACTGAACAAGCTATAGAAGCTGTACGAGAAAGTGTTCACACGGATGCAACTGTGTCTACTCGTCGACGAGCTACTCAATTGAACATCTCCAGAACATCGCTACGACGTATTCTAAAAGTTGATCTGAAGATGTTTCCATATAAAATTCAATTGGCCCAAGAATTATTGCCGATAATTCATACTTTAATTTGCAAAAAAAAAAAAATAAAAAAATTTAAAAACACAAAAGTTATAAGCAGTTCAAATCATTCAGTCAAACTTGGCCCACCCTGTACAAAAGAAAAACATTAATAAGAAAACATTTTATAAGTTCGCAATAAATTAAAAAGAAATATGTAAACAAAAAAAAATATAATAAAGAACAGAAATATTTATATAATTAAATTAAATAGTTTTTAACTCTTGCAGACAAGCCAAAAGGCTTCGCAGGACTAGATTTAAGAACAAATGTCAATTAAATTGTATATTAATAATAATAGAAGAAATAAAAAAAAAAAGTTCATTTTGACTACTGTGGAAGAGGCTTTATTGCAAATGCACAAATAACCTTTTGGTTCGTGATGTGTTTCTCCAAACCCTAATGCCACAACAAACAAAGGGACCGATGCCAATTTTGAATGTTGAAAACGAATAACCTTGCACTTCTAAAATATTTTGAAACTAGAACGTAACACTTTAAACACATCCCCCAAAAATAAGTATTATGATAAATTCAAACTGTTAAAAGAACAAGTAAACTCCAAAAAGACTTATGTGCAGGATTAAAAAACAATATTGCAGAAATAAACAAGAAAAATTTATAAAATAAAAGATAAATAAAAACCTACATACACTAAACATTAACGCCTAAAAAAACCCCAACGAAAAATAATTTAATCTTTAAAATTGTTTATGTCGCGAAAATATGTATTAATATCAGCTGCTTTTGGCCGATTGTATTAAAAATAACTTTAACTACGACCATTTTAAATTAAAATTGAAAAAATACAATTAAAAATTTAGAAATCCAAATTAAAATTCAGAAATGCAAATTGATATTACGAAATTATAAAAACAATGAAAATGAGAAATAGAAATTGGTAATTAAGAAATGTAAATTAATTGAAATTAAGGAATCGAAATTGTAATTAAAAAATTAAAATTTGTATGAAATTTTTCAAATATTTTTTTACTTACATATAAAACACATGCCATGATTTTGAGTTAGAAACCTAATAAAATTTTTATTTCTTAATTTCAATTTGTGATTTCTCAATATCAATCTCGACTACTTAATTTCAATTTGTCAATATTAATTTACATTTCTTCAATTTGTTTTTTTCTCAATATTAATTTGGATTTTTGAATTTCAACCTGAAATGGTGTAGTTCCTGGTTAATACCAGCGATATCGAGAAAGAGTATTAAATAATTTTAAAAAAGTTAATGAATAACCTATACAGTTGAAGTCTCCACTTATGAAAATATATACAAAAGATCATCCGTCATTTCTTGTATTTCCATTAGTGGAGACTTTAAAAGCAGACGTTAAAACCGTTACAATATTCAAATTGATAATGCAATAATATTCATTTTATTAACTTAAACATGTAAAGCATATATTCTTAAAATTCATATTAAATTTATACAATTTTGTAAATGTATATTAATTAAAATTAATTGTTGATGTACATATAAATTTAACTTAGAGATTATATCAAATAAAATTGGTAATTTAAACAAATTTAATATTTGTAATATAGAAAACAAAATACAAGAGTATTGTTTATATTTATGACAAAATATTATTAAATAAAATTCATATTTAATACATATGGGTATTTTCATACAGCCGTACGTGACATTCGTACCAGCGTTGTCAACTTGGTGCGTTTCGCATCATTTTTGGTGTTTTTTTTAAATTTTGGTGCGCTTTTTAATTTTTGGTGGCACCAAAGCAAATTCAACACAACTTTTTGTTTCAGTGTGAGAAAAAATCTTTCTAAAATAAAATACACATGCAGTTTTTTAATAATTCATAACTCATGAAATCTATACGATGAAAAAATGTATTTTAAATACGAATGTATGATAAATGAAATAAAATTCTTTAAAAATCTTTGTTTGGAACAGACCTGGGGGGTCTCAATTACATTTTGTATTTAATTACACCTATAATTACACAATTACATGTAATTGTAACTGAATTTTTTCAATTACAATTACATTTTTTTTGTAATTGAAAAAGAGGTAAAAATTAATTACAATTACATGTAATTGTAATTTAAGAAATCTTCAATTTTTCAATTACAATTACATTTTATTGTAATTGAGTTAAGTCCTTACTTTCAATTACAATTACTTGTAATTGTAATTTAGACTTCCTCAATTACAATTACTTGTAATTGTAATTTAGACTTCCTCAATTACAAATTACATGTAATTGTAATTAAAATGTAATTGAGATCCCCCAGGTCTGGTTTGGAAATCAAATTTACATTTTATACATGTAAATAAAAATTCTTGTTTATCCTGATGGTTTGGTCTACTGAACTGTAGACGAACAACCAGGGATAGAGTACCAGTGGAATCCTAACAAATTTTATTGGAAAAAATCAAATGTAAATACTTTAACTAGAAAACAAAAATATATAAAAAAAAGTACCAAATATGTACTGAAATTAGCTTTTTTACCAATTAGTACTTTAGTTCCGAACGAATATCATATTGTGAGTTAAATTTTGGATGGTTAAATGCTGATTTTAGATCATCTATTAAAAAAAGGCTTTTACTATTATTACTTTTACTAATAATCGTTGATAAAAGTTTTTTATAGAATTTATGATATAAAAAAATTTCAAATTAATTCAATAAATATTTGAAACAAAAACGAAATTCTTAACTTGGTGCGTTTTTTTGTAAATTATGCGCTTTTTTGTTAATTTTTGGTGCGTTTTGAAATTTCAAAGTTGACAACGCTGATTCGTACGCATATGGAGTAATATAAATCTCACAAAAATAGAAGTTAACGAAAAAGAAGATTACAGTTATGTTGCAATCAAAAGCTTCAATTTTTGCGAAGAAAATGGGCAGCCTCGAAACTTTGGTGTTGAAAATATCCGATCAAAATAAGGTGATAACGTACGTGACAAAAACGGAAGTGTTTTTAAAGCATATTTACGTACATGCGAAAGTCTGCGAATCATGGGAACTTTCTTTTCTTTAAAAATTCCTGAAATAAGCTAAATATTAACAATACTTTAATATTTAAAGAGAAATCATCTCTGGTTAGTTTTATATAAAATAAAGACATAATAACGTACGTGACAAATTTTCTCATATATAAATAACTAAATATATTTTGTAGATAATTTTAGACATAAATTTGGGGAAAGAAAATAAAAGTGTTTACTTATTCAAAAAACTGTGTGATAATAAAATTAATATCAAATTCATAAAATGTTTATTAATATTAATTCATTACATACTTATTAACTAAACTGCAACATTTTTGCGTAATGAGTAAGCCGTTCGAGCAACATTTATACGTTGACTGTCGATAAATGAAAAAAAAAAATTCCTTTTTTATTTGTGGAATAGGCTGCACACTTTTCCATTTTTCATTTAAACTAGAAGTATCTTCAATTTCTTCTGCGCGTACATACAACAAATGAATTCCCTCAACATATTCACAAGCGCATTCATAAAATGAAAAAGCGTCTGATAAAATTATATTATTTGCTTTTACTATTTGCCAAACCTTCCTCTTTACAACAGCATCTATTCCATCCACTGCACCCTTGCCATGCGAGGTTGCAAAGAAATTCCATTCAAAATATATACAGCTGAACTTGCTTACAAAATAAGGAATTTCAGCCTCTTTTTTTTTGGTGCTCTCTTAGTTTTACTTTGTCTTTTTTTAACTCTTCCCGCCACCGTTTCATGGTTTTACAACTATTTAATAATAATAGAAAATTTGCATTTAACATTGATTTTGATACATTTAATTTAAATTATCGTACTTACAATAACGTATGCGACAAACTTTAAAAGGTAATAACTTTTTTTTTTATTTCGGTTGAAAAGGAAATTTTAGTTAATATCTTTAATTGGAAGAATTCTTGTTTTAGACTACCTGCGACTGCCCATATACAAATGACATAGTTAAACAATGTTTTTGCATAACGTACGTGACATTAGGATATCATCAAAAGCAAATCAAAAAAAAATACCGTTATCCGAGCTCTAACTTCTCGTTTTTCTCATTATTATAGTTATTTGTTATTGGAAATTTATTTAAATTTTAAGATGTATTGTTTCAAATCTATTAATTTAGTTAATATCAAAGAGAAAATCATTTATAATTTATTTATATTATATGCAAAAACTGATTCCAAGAGACATTCAGTTTTTCTCTACCATTGTTGAGTTTTAAAATTCCAATTACCTGTAAATGCTTCCATATTATGAAAAATAAAATATTTTTCTTATATTAAATCATATTAGAAACATTTTTCAAGTACTGTTATTTTTTTGGTCGTGGTTGAATTAGACTTAAGACAAAAAAATTCATACATAGCAATGATTTAAATATGAAATACAATTTTTTTAGTTCAAAATATGCTTTGGTATGGACATTAGCAGAGCTTCAACCATTTGTATTGGGTATATAAATAAACTGGTCCTTGTTTACACTTCAATTCCTTCGAAAAGCAATTTGAATTATTTTTTACAACATCCCCATTTGTAAACGCTTATCGACAAATAACAAAGCTTGTATAAAAATATTATTTTAAGATGTAAATTTAGATAAATAAACTTCTAGTATTACATTCTTTTGAATTGTTTTTTTTTACCCATTTATACATAAACAAAGTAAAGAATGAAAAAATTTGTCTCATACACAAAAAGATTCATGCGTACGTGTATGCGTACGTACTTTAGTATGATTGTATCTGTATGTAGATATATATATTTGGAAGTACGTACATATGCATCTATTTGAAGCGGAAAAGTTTAAAAACAGTCACGTGACCGGAAAATTTTCGATCTGTTAAAACTGTAATATTGTTAGATAAATTAAATATTAGTGAACATTTTCAATAAATATTGCCATAAGGCTATTGTTATTGCTGCTGCTGTTATTGTTGTACATCGCCTTCTTGCTATTTTATTATTATATTTTTGTCTAAAAAAAAAATAAAAAAACTTAAGTAACAATATCTATGTATATTTAGTATAAAAATAGGGTAGATTTGTTTTTTTTAAATATACATACTCGTACATAGTATTTAGTAAATTAGCAAAATGAAATTGAACATTTATATATAAACTTGTATAAAATGCGTTGTTATCTTTAAAATTGAATAAAAACAATTTATGAAATGCGTATTAAGATTCCGACTTTGCGTTAGATATACTATTGCAATTTAATATCTGTATAAATTGTACATATGTATGTATCATTGTGTGTCTTCTATGAAGAAACGAAAATAAGTTACAGGACTTTTTTTTAATATACAGACCATAAAAACATATTTTATCCCACCAAATGTTTAACAAAAAACTTTCAAATCCGTTTAAAATCTTCCAACTAATTGACTAAATATGTATTTCTGAGTCGTAAAACATATACCGAATTTTTAAAATAATATGTATCACAAACTGAAAAAAAATGTTTCTGAATTACTGAAATTAGTATTTCTGATATTTCTCTACATTCGAATAATGATTGTTCGAATAATCACCATTTTCGAATAACGAATAATTTTATATAGAATAATCGAATATTTGTTTTATACAATATTTTCTTCGTAATTCAAAATGTTTGTAAATTTATTTGAAAGTAAGAAATATATATATTATTATCTATTTCTTAAACATATTTTTTGCTAATGTTAAAATGTTATCTAGCAATTTTTATTTTGAACGAAGAAGTTATATTCTTTTTGAAAACCGACTTTAGATACCAATATAAAAATGCAAGGAGCCAATTTTAAAAACAATTTTATATGTATGTATGTATTTAATAAAATCAAATAAGAGTTTTTATTCGCCTGTACCGAATCTTATATACCCCCCACCAAATCACTTATAATGAGGCGAACCTCATAAAATATTGTATCGTAATTTCTAATTAATTTAGGTTTGTTTTAATTGAATATCATCTCAATAAAGATATTTATAAGAATTTTATGCATATTACAATTATAATCAAGAATTAATATTTGTCTCTTTTGCAGCGTGTAACATAAAATGAATTACTTTAACAATCATTAAATTAAGTACCAAAAAGCCACGATTCCTAGACTGAAAAAATAGAGTAATCCGTACTTAAATCAATCCCTAGCGGTGTCAATTGTAAGTACGGATTTTCTTATACCGAGTAAAAAATACTTGATTCAAGTACGGATTCATCAAGTCAAAACATCTTAATTTTATCTCTCCTTAAGAATGGCTGAGATTGAATTAATCCCTAAATAAGCTTGATTCAAGAATTATAAACTAGATTTAAGCACGAATTCGTACTTGATGTAATCTAAAGCTAAGTATAGACGATATGTTGAATCAGCATATTTATGCTGAAAAATTTGTGACAAGTGCTTACATATCGTGTAAACGCAAAATTTTTTCAGCATACGTATGTTTAACAACATTTGCTAACACTTTGTTAACAATGCCAACAAACGTATGTTGGTAATTTTAGCATATCGTGTAAACAGCATATTATTAGTGTTTGACAAATTTCCTGCGTATGTTGACAGATATTTGGGGTTTTGATGTAAATAAAACACGTTCCCAATTCTAATTAAATATTTATTAATACAATAAAAAACTAATTTACTAAGTTTAAGTTTGAGTTTAAGTTTAAGTTTTGATTCGATGTGCACATGGCGATGGTCGCAAGTAGAAGAAAGATCTAGAAGAAATCTAATCGGTTTATTGCCTGTCATTTCTCTGAGCAGCGGTGATAATTTATGTATGCGTATGCAAGAATGCATTTATGTGTAGAAGTTATGGGTTGCCACAGGGCTCCCCCCTTAGTGGAGAGGTCAGAGGTAGCGGGCTGGAAATCGGACGTGTCTTCCGGACCTTGTAGTTTTCTTAACTTCTTCTTGATCATTCGATTCTGACGTATGGAGGCTGCGCTGCTCGTCTAGATCGTTCGGTAAAGGCGTAGGTTGGTGTTCCATAGCAGAGTTGTCTGTTGAGTCGGGTGATGTGTGAGATAGGCTTCCCCTATCTGTGAGATTGAAATTGTAGTCGGCTGGAACGTAGGCTGCTTTCAGGCGGTCAATAGAAATGTTGACTCTTCGTTGTTGTAGTTGCACTTTGAAATATTTGTTAGTGTCAGGTGGCTGCAACACTGCGTCCGAAATTTGAGCTAATACGTTGGACTCTACCGCTGCAACGACGGTGTTAAACTTCGACAGGTCTCGCACGATGTTTGCCATGTCGAACTGCGCCTCTACTTGTGCGAACCATATTTCTGGCCGCTCGGGCCAAAATGGAGGAACCTTTACTGACACTCGTTGTATCGATGTTTCGTTTGTGTTAGCCGACGTGGCCTGATTACTTGTTGCGTCGTCGTTTGGCATTGTGTGAAATTCCTGATCACGTCGGGGTCACCAATTTTGGGTTTTGATGTAAATAAAACACGTTCCCAATTCTAATTAAATATTTATTAATACAATAAAAAACTAATTTACTAAGTTTAAGTTTGAGTTTAAGTTTAAGTTTTGATTCGATGTGCACATGGCGATGGTCGCAAGTAGAAGAAAGATCTAGAAGAAATCTAATCGGTTTATTGCCTGTCATTTCTCTGAGCAGCGGTGATAATTTATGTATGCGTATGCAAGAATGCATTTATGTGTAGAAGTTATGGGTTGCCACAGATATGTTATTTGTTGAAAAACGTATGCAAGCTTTTCAGCATATGGCAAATTCATATGCGATCAGAGTTGTATTTTCTAATAAAGCTGATAAGAAAAAAACAATGTCGGCTTCATTGATTAAAATTACAAATTATAATCTAAAGGACAGACGTTCAACATTTTTTAATTGTTTGTATAGTTTATACAATTTATTATATTCACATATAACAACAAAATTATTGAACACAAATATTAATTTAAATGGCGGAAAACCGCGTTTGTTTACATTAGCAAAAACATATGTTTTTGCATCTTTTTTGTGTAATAGTGTGGCACCTATGACATACTTTGTTGCGATTTTTTTTTTGAGTGTGATAGAAATGGGTCAGATTTTCCAGTGAATGAATCGTACGATTGTGTAGGATAGTGTATCACGACCTTTGAGCCCAGCCGCCGATAGTTTCTTGTTGCACATGTACCTACAAACATACACACACAAAACGCAATATAATGGCCGGCGGCATTGTTCAAATTAATCGACACAGGTCTCTGGAAATAAACAATAACCCCCTTTATTCAAAAACGATTATTAAATTTAACAAGCATTTATTAAGACAGATTTGCATATAAAAATTTGCTTAATAAACGTTTGTTAAATTTAATAATCGTTTATGAATAAGGGGGTAAATTATTATAAATGTTTTACATGTTTTCGTGCATTATTTGCATATTTAGTGTATAATTTACCTCGATTTTGTTGGTAAATTCTGCAATATTTTATTATTTATTATTATTGCTGTTTTTTACAATAAAATATGCTCTATATCTTTATACCAATTCCTAGTATAATTTTACACAATAACCTTCTTCCTCTCGTCGTTCTACCCATTTCTTTTGCCAAACTCAGCATCTTTTTGCTTTTAATTCCACTTCATTGTCATCCAAAATCAGCACTGTACAAGCAATACCTAGACCAATTTCCTCCCACGTCATTATTTATGTTTTTTTTTATTGATATTTTTATTATTTAATTTTATTTCCAAAATTACACATAAAATACAGAAGTTAAATAATAATTGAAAAATGTTGTCAAACTGACTAATTTCACAAACAAATGATTATACGACTCAGCATATGTAGCACCACATAAAATTCAACATATCGTATAAACACAAAAATCGTATGCTAACTCGTATGTTGACATTTCATTTGCTGACATATGCTGACATCAAAAAATTGTCTACTTTCAACATATCGTGTAAACGTCTAACATATGATATAGGAATTTGCTGCTAATTTTAATCATATGGCTGTCAGCATATATATGCTGATTCAACATATCGTCTAAACTTACCTTAAAAATGAGACTGATTTAAGTACGTCCGAGTTTGAATTAATCCCAAATTGAACTTGGTTCAAGAATTTTGAAAAAGATTTAAGCTCTAATTCATATTTGATGTAAACCTAAAGTCGGATTGATTAAGGAACGCCCGAGATGTAATTAATCCCAAAATGAGCTAAATATACGAGATAAATACTTCGGATCTCGGTCGGCTAACTAAGGCTACAATATTATGAAGTAAGCACCAAGGCCTAGTCTGGTTATATTTTGTTCGTTCGGAACAGATTATAATTGGATCGGTACTGCTATTCTTACTTGCTTTATTGTGATATTCTTATATATCTTATATTACAATTCACATAGACTATTTGAGAAATATAATAATGAACTACCTTACACGTTACAATATTGAGAGCAACTGAGAGAGTAAATTTTATTGCTCCAATTTTTTCTCAAAATATAAGTTTTTTTGTCTTAATTCAAGTAAAAATAAGTCTTAATTTTCGCTTTAAAAGCTATATACTTGATTTAAGAACAAATTGGACTTAGTTTAAGAATTTTTTACTTAAATCAAGAAAAACATTCTTGTTTTAGGAAAATCTGCGCTTGATTTGTCAAATCAATCCCGATTTTTACTTATTTTAAGTATGAACTAGTAAAAACGTATTTGAACATTTCAGGCTAAAACTGAGAAAAATAAACTTAATTTTCGAATGACATTTTTCTTTCTGTGCACCATTTACAATAGGACTTATCCTTATGTTAAAAAATAAAGTGTGAAAAATTTCATTATCTATCTAGGTTGTCTGAAACTTTGGTCTAGAACTCGGATCCTACTGAACCGATTTTGTCCATTTTCAATATCAAACATTTCGGCTGATCAAAGAATGTTTGGCAAAAATTTCATTGTTCTATGTTTTTTTTCGAAGCTCCCTCGAGCTTTCAACAGACGGATTGACATCGCTTAATCGTATTAGAGTCTTATAAGGACCCAGAATATATAGAATATATAGAGCACCCACCACTTTGTGCTCTGCGTTATAAAATAAATATTTTCATCTTTGACATTATTTTACTTCTATTTATTTGTGTTAGCGAAATAAAAAAATAAATTATTTAATATTTTAAACTCGATAAGAAATTTGTGGGTGTCAATAATAAAAAACGAGGAAAACTTCATTGACCTCCCGTGGCATTTGGCGCAAAAAAAATAAAACAATTAAATACATTTTGATAATTCAACGAAATGGTTGCTTCAATTAAAGGGGTTTATTATACTTTCAGTTAATGACATTAATTTAATAACAATTTATTGGGTTTGCTACAATTAGTGGAAAAACACATTGAAATTGTTTTCTTACATGCCACTATTATCTACCCTGTTTGTTAATTAATGAATAAATGTGTCATTCATTTATAAAATTGTCATTTCATCTTATTGAGAATCATTATCATCTAACAATATAAATTAGTATGTACATTATTATATATACATTGGTTAATACATACATACGTATGATATATACTCAATTGTTGTATGAATGCAGAGCATTTGAAAGATATTTACTAACAAATATTGTTAATCAATTCATTTTTAATGAATGTTAATTTTATTGGATCGAAAAAAAGTGTATCACTCTTAAGAATAAAGATTCGAAATGATAAAAATATTTTTTTTTCGTGCTTAAAAACCAACCATTGCCATTGTTCGAATGAATAACATTTTTCAATTTGTAATACAAATGTACAATAGTTGTCGATTAACGAAAACCTTGAGAGCCTACTAATGCTTTAGGAGTATTAAAGTATCTGCAATAGTGTTAGAATTATTAAATTATTTAATAATAAACAATATTCAAATGTCTTAAAAACTTACAGAAATTAAAGACCTTCAATTAACAATTAATTTATAATTGGGAAACTGGATAAATATTTATCCAGATAAACTTCATATAATTTATATTTATATAGAACTGTCTAGACATTTTTAAAAGAATTGTTTTTATTTTTAAAAATTTCGCAGTTTGTGTTTGTTAATCATATTTAAAAAAACATATTTCACCAATATCAAAAAGCCCTGGAGCCAAATTACCGCATTCGATATCGAGTAAAATTTATCGTAATTTTCTTATTTGAGATTATGGCATTCGATATCGAGCAAGAAATTTAGTACATTTTATCATAATTTCGATATCGAAATCATTTTTCGATACGATAGCTCATTCGATCACGAATGCGATAATTTGGCCCCTGTTTTAAAAAGAATGTTTGTTAAAATTTTGGATTTTCAGCCACCTTAGAATTTTCTTCGACGCTCTATCTTGCATCGTCTTAAATTTTCATAAGGGCTCAGAATATGTACATAGACTTTTTGGTTATATATATGTTCAATATATCAAAATGTTATAAACGGAATGACAAACTTAATATACCCATCATTTTTTAAAACAGTAAGAAAATATGTTAGAGTGCAATATTCGGCTGCGTCGAATCTTAAAAACCCTCCACCTAAATATAATAAGAAATACAAAAACAAGCCCGATCATATAATATCTATCCCTTACCCAGTGTATGAGTAAAAACAGATTTTCAGAAATGGGCTCCATACAGAAGCTGTGACCTATTATGGACCGATCATCCAAAAATGTAGTGACATAACTTCTGTGCATATAAATATTCTTATACATTCTAATAAACATTTACAAAAGATTTATAGATGAAAAAATAATTTTCGAATGGGGTCTTATATGGAAGCTTTGATTAATTATGGACCAACCGTTTAAAATTAATTGTCATAATTTCTGTATATATAAAACTTATTTGTGTTTAATATTATTTGGATACTAACATTATTAAAAGATTTATGGTTGTTAAAATAATTACTAATTATGGACCGATCATTACAAAATTGGGTCAAATGATTTGTGTATATATAAAACCGGCTTATGTTGAATATGATTTGGATAACAATATTTTTAAGAGAGTTATGCTCTTCGGCAGCGGTCTTGTATGGGAGCTATGGTCAATTATGAACGGATCTGCTTAAAATTTGTTTGAGATTAGGTTTTATGTACAACTTATTCCTGGAGAAATTTGTTGGGATAAGTACATGGAGAGCCAGCCAGATGGACGGACATTATTAAATCGACTCAGAAAATGATTCTGAAATGGTTAAAATTAGATACAATTTAAAAACATTTGAAATAAATTATATTGTGAGTAAACTTTCCTATCAAACAATATATAAAATACTAATAAAATTTGAGCTAAAACTGAATAATATATAATGAAATTCTAGTCCTTGCAACAGCGTATTTATTATAATTCTCATTATATTTAAGTGGATGGTATTTACGATTCGGCACGGCCAAATATATAGCACTCTAACTTGTTCATACTCCGTTTCTTAATTTCTGATGCATATGGGAAATATTTCTTTATTTTTATAAATTGTTAAATTACACTCTAGATTGTTATAAAAATCATATAAACTATATGTAATATATATGTAATATAATAAAAATATATAAAAAATAAAAAACAAGTAAGAGTTTATATTCGGCGGTGCCGTAGAGTGGTTCGAAAAAAAAGTTGTGTCAGTTACCCCCTAAGATTAAGGAGAATGTAAAAAAAAATTTAAAAATTGTTAGTATTTTGTTCACTGTATCGCTATTTCTGTAAGGGCTACATTTCTGTCCTTAGTCACCCATAATAGGTGAATTGATGGTGGGTATATAAGATTCGGCGCAGTCGTCATTATTTATATGGTGAATATGATCAAATATGGACCGAAATTCGAAAATTCCTGCAATATGATTTTCGTGACTTGTTAGTATTGGAATGATTTTCGGAATAGGGCTTTATATGGGGGATACGATTAATTATGGACCGAAATTCGCAAAATTCTGTAGAATTTGTGTATATGCAAATGATGTATGTAAAATGTTGAGTCCAAACCGATATTTATAAGATATATATATAAAGATGACTTTTTCGGATATGGTCCTTATACGGAACGACCATCATAAAATCTAGTATATACAACAATGTATATATATATTTAAGTGAATTTTAGATGTGGTCCTTATCTGGGGTCTATGGTCAAACATGGACCGAACTAAACGAAATTTCGTTGTGCGATTTCTCTTTACATGACAGTTATTTTTGCCGAGTTTTGTATTAATACTCCAATTTTATAGGCATTTTTTTATTATTAAGACATATTTCGGGAATATATTTGTATGGAGGCTATGAGAAATAACGAACCGATTCTTACTATTTTTCAAATATTTTCTTGTTTTGTCATGAAAATAATGTGTACAAAATTGCATAATATCTGTATTACAAAAAATTCCAAGAAAAATGTTTAAATTATAAAAATTTTTTATGGAGGTTGTCACATATTTTGGTCCATAACTCTGGTTCTACTATATAGATTTAGCTGATTTTCTGTTGGATGTGAGAGAGTTTTACACAGACAGACATACAGACGCACATAGCTCAATAGACTTAGAATTTCGTAAGGACCAAGAATATATATATATACTTGTTGGGTCTCAGATGAATATTTCTCAGTGTTACGCACGGAATGACAATCTTATATATACCCTCATTCTCCACTTATGGTGGTGGAGGGTATAATTAAAGACTCGAACCCAAAACAACGCAACCTCGAACATCTAACGACGAACGGTGAAAATGAGTACTAAGTAAGCAGCGTCGCAACTTCGAAAAAACTCAAAATTCAGTGTGTGATTATGATGTCTAAATAAATAAAACTGTTTAAGGTTACATTTTAATTCAAATTATGGATAAAATATAAATCTGTCTTTATAAAATTATAATTATTTTCAAGTTTGTGAGTCAGTTTAAAAGAAGTAATAAATCAATGGTAAATTTGCAAAATTTCTTCAAGATTTGCATAAGAAACAATTCATACTACAAGCAACAATCATAACTGAACAATACAAAATTGTCAGAGCCACAGCTGTGATAATCTTCTATCTTCTATATATATAAAAATAAGTGTACATTTTGATTGTCACTCCATAACTCGAGAACGGCTCGACCGATTGCCATAAAATTGTTAGGGAAGGTACAGGGAGGAGTGATGATGGTTAGTTGATTTTGAAATCCAAAATCGGTCTAGCCATTCTCCAGTTATGATTTTTTTCCTGAAAAAATTCAACATTTGAAAAAAAAATCCCCTAAAGTATGCTGTACAAATTTGCAAATAAATAAGAGCAGGCAGGTTGTGAATACATCTTATTCTATGAAATACAAATCAATAGTAAATACCGAGCGAAGCCGGGGCGGTCAGCTAGTTATGTATATAAGGTTGTCAAAAGGTAAATTGTCAATGGATTTCTTACAACATTGGGGGACAAAAATTGTATGTTCACTCGGTTGTTAGACAATTTCTGAACATTTTTCGAACAACGTTATAAGATCTGACAACTGTCTATACAAAGCTTTATAAATAAAATCTATACTGGGTAATTTACCTTGTTACCTTGATCAGAATTTACGGTAATTATCACCACCAGACTTTCAGTTGCTTTCACATGCATTTAAAAAAAAAAAAACTTTTGTAAACCATGTTATTATAATTCTAGGAACAAAAACAAATTGTTTATACGAAATGACTTAAATTTGTTCATATTTTTTTAGAATTTTGAAGAAATCATTTTCAATCCATTTAACTTATTTCCTAGTTTAAACTCTATATTTAGTACTTAAAATGCCTACTTTTTATACAATTTATGCATGTACATATGTATATATGTTTGTATTATATAGGAAACATAAACTGTTTCATAAAAGTTTTATTTTATTAAAAAAATGCTTTTTGTTGTTGTTGTTATAATTGTTATTATAACGATTATTTTTTTTTTTTTTTTTTTTTTTTTTTTTTTTTTTTTTTTGCATTTAATTATTTATTGAATCTTCAAAATGAAATGACAATAAGTATTCAAATCTTAATACTAAAAAGAAAATAATAAGCCCAGCCAGTGCTAGACAAAAATTTTTATGATACTAAAAAAATTTCACATCAACTGATCCAGTCATCTATTTTGCGCTTGAGTTAAAGCAAGGGTATCCCTCCTTCTCAACCGATTGTGGCCACTAAAGTTAAGGATGTCTCGTGCAAGTGGGTTTGGATGGTGTTCAAGTTTGCTGACATACTTTGACGCATATTTTGTAAATTCGACTTTTACTAATGGCACGCCTAGATCTTTGTGGATTCGAGAATTTTTAACATACCATGGTGCTGCAGTAATTATACGTAGAATTTTATTTTGACCCCTTTGAATTTTTTCAATGTTGGATGCTGAGGCAGTACCCCATAATTGAATTCCATAGCACCAGATTGGCTTTAGTATTGCATTGTACAACAAAAGTTTGCAATCCAATTTCAATGTAGAGTTTCTGCCGATTAGCCAATTAAGTTGCACTGCTTTTAATCTCATTTGTGTAAGTTTCGCTTCAATATGAGACTTCCAAGTTAAACGGCGGTCGAGGTGAATGCCGAGGTATTTGACTTCATTGTGTTGCGGGATAATTTGATTATTTATTCTGATGAACGAGCAGGTATCTTTTCGCAATGTGAAAGTTATATGAATACATTTCTGTTCGTTAACCCTGATTTTCCAAAGCTCTAGCCAATTCTCTAGTTTATAAACATAATTCTGCAAATTCTGTGATGCAACTTGGTGGTCCTGATGGACGCTGATAAAGGCTGTATCGTCTGCAAAAGTTGACGTATGGATTTTAGGGTCTGACGGCATGTCGGAGGCATATATCAGATATAAAGTAGGACCCAGTATGCTACCCTGTGGCACACCTGATTCAATAGGCTGAGCGGTACTTAAAAAATCACCTTCTTTGATTTTAAATTTGCGACCGTATAAATAACTTTCCATGAGTTTATGGGTGTTAGCAGGCAGAGTTAATTTTATTTTGTGCATTAAACCGTCATGCCAAACTTTGTCGAACGCTTGCGACACATCAATGAAAAGGGCGGAGCAGTATTTTTTGTCTTCAAACGACCCTCTTATCACATTTACCAATCTGTGTGTTTGCTCGATGGTGCTGTGTTTAGCTCTGAAGCCGAATTGATGATTAGGAATACATTCAGTGTCATTCAGAATTGGAGTCAATTTAGTCATTAACAATTTTTCAAACAGTTTTGAAATTGTCGGCAGTAGACTAATTGGCCTATATGACTCCACTTTGGTATGGTCCTTCCCTGGCTTAGGAATCATAGTGATCATAGACACCTTCCAATCTGCAGGATAGTATTCTAGGCGTAAAATAGCGTTGAAGATAAAGAGGATAATTCTTCTTGCTACACGAGGTAACTCCACAAGCATTTTATTGCTGATTTTATCCATACCTGGAGCCTTTCTAAGGTTCAGAGTACCAATAGCGTTTTGGACATCACGAAAGTTTAGTCTTAGAGGTACAGGAGGCCTTATAACAAGTGGTGGCAAATCAGATTCGTTATTATTTGAGTTGTTTATAGTAAACACATTTCTCAAATGGTTAACAAATAAAGTCCCCTTCTCGGAATCATTTCTAGCCCAGTCACCAGTCGGATTTCGCAAAGGAGGTTTTCCTCTTACTGGTCTTTTTAAACCTCTTGCCGCCCTCCATAACGAGTAGTCAGATTGTGGGGTACTATCAAGACCTTCCAAGTAAGATCTAAGTGAGGCCGTTCTTTGGGTTTCTAAGAAATGTCTTAGTATATCTCTGCATTCCCGTAGCCTAGCTTTCAGTTCAGGAGACCTGTGAATTTGCCACTCTCTTCTCATTCTTCTTTTTTCTGATAGGAGATGTTCGAGTTCAGAGAAATAAGTTCTGTTTGTCCTATTTCTACATTCAACGTGATAAGTGGAAGCGTGATGCACAGCTCGTCGAAGGTCCTCGGTAAAGTTGCCAATCGACTCATCAATATCGTCGGTAGTTCTCAACACAACATTTTCCGTGCAATGAGAACTTAAATACTTTTTGTATTTTATCCAACTTACTCGGGTCTTAGTCATGTTCATAAATGGAGAACCACACACTTGAGGGAAATGCATTGAAATGATAGTAGGAGAGTGATCTGAGGACAAGTCCAGTGAAGGATCCACTTGCATCCATTCTACAGGGATATTTTTCATTACCCCAAAGTCAATAACATCGGGAATCTTCCGTCGGTCCGTCGGCCAATAGGTGGGATGCCCACTTGAGAGTACATCTAAGCCCATTTTAGCAATGGTGTTGAAGAGTACGCGACCCTTTGGGGTTACCAGACGTGAGCCCCAAAATGTGTGTTTGGCGTTAAAGTCACCAGCAACTAAAAATCTAGCTCCAAGGGATTTAAAGAAGTTATGGTATTGGTGTTCTTTTATTGAAAATCGAGGCGGAGAATAAATCGATGATAAAACAAATTTGTATTGACAGAATTCAATGCAAATGTTTGTTGCTTGGAGGTAATCCTCACTTATGTTATTCATTAGATAATGCTTTATTCTGTTCTTTATAAGAATTGCCGAACCTCCACAAGCTCTTCCGCGGGGGTCTTTAGTATCGTAGAACTCGTAGCCATTAATTTTGAAGTACCCTGTCGACGTCAAGTGAGTTTCAGCAATCATCATAACATCAATCTGCTTATCCATCAGGAAGTATTCCAGTTCATTTTTATGTTGGCGGAGGCCGTTCGCGTTCCAGAAACAAATTTTTAAATAAATCATTTCTTTAAAATGGCTTGCAAGATAGTGGATTGCATTTTCAGCATTTCCTGCATCATGGATGTCATGGTGGTCGTGAAAGTGTTCATAGTTTGGACAAGTGTCTGCAATGTTGTCTCTAGATTGTTGATATGCGGCTCAGAATATTGGGGTTTAGGTTCCTGCTCCAGACCTGGCATATTACATTTAACGACGTTTGCGTAAGAAACTTGTCTAGAACTTGGCGCGTTTACATGACTAGTGGACCGTAATACTTGAGGGAAATTGTCACTCGATGCTAAATTTGGCTGTTGAGGGCGATTAGGCAATACTGACGTCTTGTTGGTTCTTATGCCTTTCAAATGAGTGTAAATTGGACAACCTCTATAATTTGCGGTATGATTACCTCCGCAGTTACTGCATTTTTTGATTTTTGAGTCAGTTCTCGACTTATCGCATTGAGCAGTTGCATGTAGCTCCCCACACGCAACACAAACTGTCGGCAATTTACAATACGCCTTCGTGTGACCAAATTCTTGACAGTTGAGACACTGGACGGGTCCCTGACGCTTATGTGGTTCTTCCACGGTGATTCTACGATGCAGAAGGTACATCAGATTGTAGATGGGATGGGACTCATTTTTCTTTAAGACAACATCTCCAGGTTCCAATTCTACCCTGAACATGGGCTGAGGGATCTTTTCACGGTTTCTAATATTCACTACGCTCTTGATTTTGAACCCTTTGTCCATTAAACCGGTTTTTATCTCCGCGGGATCAACACATGGGTCTATACCCTTTAGAACGACTTGGAGTCCTTTTGCGCTTTTGAGCTGGTAGGTATAGAAATCCCTTGTCTCCCTTTCCAGCTGGTTGGACAATTTTCGAAAATCATCTTCCCTATTCACTTGAATCTTTGTCTCGCAGATATTTCCATGTTTCATTGAGGTTACGCTAAACATGTTTTCACCTATTACAGCAACAATTCCTTGTACCAATTTACTGGAAGTCGGCTCTCTCAGATAAATTGGTGGGGGCTTAAACGTCTTCTTCGGAAGTTCTGGCTCATCCGTCTGGAGGAGAGCAAACCTATTTTGATCATTACTCACGGTCTTAGGAGCTTTTGCATTTGATGACACTTGAGCAGACTTCGGGCTCCTCTGTCGCTTGAGAACGGTTATGTACTTATCCATACCTACTTGTTTTTTGGGTTTGACTGCACTATTTGATGAAGATGATGTTTTTACATCTGTTGAAATCACAATATTGGGCGAACAGGAACGACGCCGTTCCACGGCTCTTGCAGTGAGAAAATTCTCCAAAGATTTTTTTATGGATTCTTCCTCAGAGATGCATCTAGTTTTTCTAGTCGAGCTAAGCTCTTTCTCAGAATTACATCTGAGAGGAACACTCATACAGTTTTTATGTGATGTTTAATGTTTATTTTTTTTTTTTTATATATTTTAACCTATTACGATTTTTTTTCACTTTTTTGTTTAATTTCAACTTTTTACACTTTTTCACCTATTACGATTTTTTCACCGAAAATTCAGCCGCACTAAAAGTAACACGTCCGAACAGTTCGATGAGACGAGACTGAATGACGATTATTTTGAGTGTGAGATTGATAGCGATTATTTTGATTTGAAGATGACGAGGAGGATTGCTGTTGCTGGGAATAGTTGTTCTTATTTTGGTAATTTTGCCTTTGATAACCACCACCATTACCACCGCCGCCATTATAGCCTCCTCTGCCATTACCGCCACCATAATTGCCACGATTTCCCTGATTGTAGCCGCCTCCTCTGTTGTTATTATTGTAACTTATCACAATGGGACCAATAATAGGACCTAAGTGGGCCGTTTTACATGGCCGCCTGCTAACCTATTATTGTAACTAGAACCCTGTTGTTGGTAGTTATTTCTTTGTTGTTGATGTTGTTGATTACCCATTGAATTGTTTAACATACGCTGCCCACCTTGGGTGACATAGGCCTGAGGCATATTGTGATTTAACCCTATACGCTGCCTATAATTTGAATCCCTGGATTCTGGGGCCAATATATTTGGAGGATCGATGGCGTTATCTAAACGCACAGCAGGAAATATAAAGTTTTCATCATATTCTGGATCGCGATATCTCACCGTTACGACATAGTTCTCGGTGATATCGTACAGGCCCATGATAGGTGAAGGTAGAGTACGATTGTTGGGTGTATTTTCCTCAGCAGCCAAAATAACGCCTCTCATACCCTCCAATTCAATAGGTATCTCTGGGGTTGTTTTAAAGGTCTTATTATTGTAATACAAAGACAGTGTCTTGTAGGCCTTGTTATCGCGACTGATGTAAAGTCTGCAGTCACCCTGATTATTGCGTTTTATCTCCTCTTCCGTTAGCATAGAATAATAGGGAGATAATGCCTTAAATAGAAGCTTTTCATCTACAAGTGGCACCAGATCTACACCTTGCCAAGCAAATTTCTTACCATTCAAATCAATCTTGAATTCTTCGGGATAAAAGTCAATTATATTCGATTGTGGGTCGTGCATTATCTTAGCCCATGGTTGAGGAACATGTGAACTACTGGTTTCATTTTAAATAAATTTTTTGAATTTTGTGTAACTTTGGTTTTTTATTTGTTTATTTTATGTTTTTATATTTTTTTCTGAATAAACATTTTCAACTTTGAAAAATTCAAATTAATTGATTAACCATAGTTTTGTTTCATCAGAACTTTTGATTTTAATCTATTAATTGATTAATCGGTATTTTGAATAATGAGAATGTTTGATTTTACGATCAGAATTGATGTGAAATTTGTCCTAAATTTCTATTAATATACTGCTTAATAAATATACGAGTAAGGGCGCGTTTTCACTATGTCATTTTTGTTGTCAAATTGTCCAAATTGTTGGCAATTGTATGAAAACGGGTTGTCATCAATAAATTTAATTTTTTGCAATCATCATTGCAAACATAGATGACGCCATATGACAACTCGTTTTCATAAAATTGTCAATAATTTGGACAATTTGACAACAAAAATGACATAGTGAAAACCCGCCCTAACTGTAGTAAACGTTTTAATGCTGAAAAGTCAACATTGTTGTTTTTAACTCCACAAAAATTATTTCCAACACATTTGCCAAAAAACATTTATCATCGTATAATATACACAAATATTGAAAGATATGCAAAATTACTTTCGGCAATCATTAAGATACCATAACATTTTAATACTCAACACCACATAGAAATATTATTTAGCAATGTCCGTCCGTTTGTTCTAAACACGATAAGGTCTCGATAGAATGACGATTTTTTATCAACGTTTTATATTTTTCTTTAAACTTTTCTTTTTGTGTGTACTGTTACCGCCGCCACCCTAATGTTAAAAAACCTTTTATTTTCCTATTTACTTTAACTTTTATTCTCACTCAAATTATAAACAAACACACGTACTTACATACTTATATGAAGTAAATAATTACATATTCATTACTTCTTACTTATTGTGATATTGCTTAATAACGGAATTTTACATTATTGTCATTTACTTTAAAAGGGAAACAGGAGAAGTTTTAGCTTCTTTTAATATTGAAGTTTGAACAAGTAAAAAACCATTTGTTTTAAAGCGGTTCATTTGTGATTTTTTGAAAATAATAAAAAAATATTAATAAATAAAATTACTTTGTCGCTCATAAAAGTTGTCTTGTATTCAGTTCAAACTTGGAAAGCAAAATGTATTTATTTATTGTATCTTCAGTAAAAACGAACTAACAATAAGTTTTTCATATCTTATATCTAAAAAATTTCAATTATTAGTCCAGCCAGTGCCGGACGAAAATTGTTTGCCCATTGTTGATTATGTATGTTAAGTAGACATTCTTTCTTATTGTCTTCGGCTCAGATCCGCTGTATCACTTCTTCTTAGTCGAATATAGCCACTATTATTTAATACGTTGCGGGCTAATGGGTTTGGGCGTATTTCCAGCTTTTTTAAGTGTTTTTCTGCATTTTTTTGGATCTCAGTTTTTACCAAAGGCACGTTTAGGTCTCTATTGATATTCGAATTTCTTTATGCCAAGGGGCAATTATGATAATTCGTAACAATTTGTTTTGGCGTCTTTGAATTCTGTCTACATTTGAAGCTAATTTGTTCCCCACATCTTTATTCCATAACACCATATAGGTTTTATGATTGAGTTGTAAAGTAAGAGTTTGCAATCTAAATTTAGCTTAGAGTTTCTGCCAATGAACCAATTAATTTGGATTAATTTCAATTTCTTTTGAGTGCATTTTGCATCTATATGGGATTTCCATGTAAAGCGTCGATCAAGGTGTATACCGAGATACTAAACTTCGGATTGTTGTGTTATTGCTTGATTATTTATATAAATAGGAGAGCATGATCCTCTACACAATGTAAAAGTTATGTGTGTACAAATCTGTTCATTAATTTTTATCCTCCATTGCTTTAGCCAGTTTTCTAATTCAGATATATGATATTGTAAGTAGCGAGAACTTCTTGAGGGTGTTCATGAATGCTTAGTAAAGCAGTATCATCAGCAAATGTAAAGGTGTAAGTACGATTGTTTGTTGGCATATCAGATGTATATATTAAGTATAAGAAGGGTTCCAGGATGCTTCCGAGGTACTGCTGCTTCTATAGGTTGTGTGGAGCTTAAAGAATCTCCTTGTTTTAAGCTTAAATCTTCGACCCGTTAAGTAGGTTTCCAATATCTTATGTATGTTTACGGGTAAATTTAGTTTCAACTTGGATATTAGAACATCATGCCACACTTTATCAAAAGCTATTTATATTTTTTTCTTCAAATGTTTTTTTTTTTATGATATTGACAAGTCTATGGGTTTGTTCGATACTGCTGTGTTTTCTTCTAAATCCAAATTGATGATTCGGAATACAATTGTTTCGGGTATAACTTGTTCATGAGCATTTTCTCGAATAGCATCGATATATTTGACAATAGGCTGATGGATATATATGATTCTACTTTTGTGTTATCTTTTCACGGCTTTGGTATCATCGTGTTTTTATGTTACGGACCGTTTCGCCTGGCGAGGTTCTCAGCTAGCTTTGGCATGTTATTCTCAGGCAACTCCCAACCTTCTCGCCAGATGCGTGTCCTAACACAAAGAAAAGATAAAAAAAACAAAATATCTATTCCTAATCACCACATATTAATATATTTGATAACAGAGACAGATGTTCATCTCCTGCCCTCCCAACATTGTCGTGTTAGATACCCTCAACGTTGCTCACGACCCATTACACGCTCGACTTACACACTTGCCTGACCACCATTGCCATATTTAGATTATTAAGCTTGACTCATTTTGTTTTCTTGTTTCTGTTCATATAGGAATTAACATTATTTATTGTGTAATAAAATTAATAATAACCTTAATAATATTTACTAATAATAATAACCATTATAATAATAATATTTAATAAGAATAATAATACTTATAATTTTAATAACATTTAATAATCGTAACCTTTCTTAGAGTTTAAATCAATAGTAGCCTTTTCGATCTCTTGAATCTCAAAACGTAGGATGGCAAGTCTATTGATTCATTTGATGGGTTTGAGGTAAATACTTTTTTCAAATGATTAGCAAACAGATAATAAACTTATAGCAAATTATATCATGAAATTGAAATTTAAATACGCATAAATCTGTTATGAAGATAAGTCTCTAGCAAGGAGAATTTTAAAGAATTTTCCACAAATATTTTTTTGCTAATATGAATGTTCAAAACGAACTAAATATTGGTGGTGGGTATACAAGATTTGACACTGGCAAAATATAACACTCTTACTCCTAAATAAATTCAAGTAAAAGTGTTGTTTAAATTAAATCAGGTATGAGCGTTATATTCGGCTATGTCGAATCTTATATAGTCTAAATTTTATGATATCTTTAGATCCGAATCTTTTCACAAGTTTATCCTGTTCATTTTTGGACAATAGGTTAGATAAGGTAAATATTAAGGTAAGGTCAACTGTAAAGTACACAGCTCACTTAGGTCCACTATCAGTGGTCGTTTTGTGTTGCGTGAAAATATAGACAGAGAAGAAAAGGAAGAGAGAAGGTGTCGGGCCTACAAAAATGTAAGGAAATAGATGGAGTAATCACTCCGAGTCATTTAACGACCAAATAATTTTACCAGAAAGGATTTAAATATCAAATCGCGGTAGCCAATTACTGCTTCTAATAAAGACATCGATTCTCTATAATTTCATATTGGATATTTCAAATAGACTATTAAAAGATGGTTGTCCCAGAAAAATTTTACGTTAAGTACTCATTCCTACTCTGCTTCAATATTACAACTTCTGCAGAAGTCGTATACCCATTCTTCTTACTTGTTTGCCGAATTTACAGTATTCTGTGACCATTGACACCAAGTCACTGAATTGTGATCGCTGTAGTTTTAGCATGTACTCGTACGACGTACGTACCTTATTCAGCCTAGACCAAATCAATCGTGTGATTGTAGAGGTATGTTCATTTGCCCACCTGGTATGAGCAAGCTCAAAGTAAAAGTTACTGATTTGGTGCTCGCATCTTGATAGCGTAATACCGCAAAGATGGTCAATGTCACCATTAGGTAGCATGGTGCCTTTTATTGCCAAATCATCAGCACAGTGGCTTAGTATGTCTCGGAGTGTAATAATCAATTTATTAAGGAAGACCCTGTATGCTTCCCATGATAGTAGCAGTCCGTACTGTCCATACTTCCATGCGCCTATTGCACTTAGCCTTAAGCCAGTTTTCTTTCTATTAGGTCAACTGGGATCGTGTTAAGCATTGTAAAAAGTGACTTAGTCGTAGTAGTGCGCAAGGCTTCTGTTATTAGGATCACAGTTCCTCTTAATACCTTTTCAAAGAGCAAGCAGTTCCAAGTCTTATCAAGTGCTTTCCACAAGACTGAGACCCCATAAAATTATATTGGTCTTATGACAGTCTTTGAGACGGTTATACATCAATGTTTGAAACCCCAATTTACGCCTAGGGCCTTTTTACAAACATATATAGCCGACATGGATGTTCTTGCCAGTATATTGGGTTTCCATGACACTTTTATCAAGGATAACGCTTAGAAATTTTGCGCTATCTGAGAGAGACGGTTATAAACCGTTCAATCTACGTAGCTGAAGTGTACAAATCTGATATTTTCTCGTGAATAATGCAAATTCAGTTTTTACTGGATTTACAATTAAACCATTTTCACTGCTCCACCTACTTAGTGTTTTAAGAGCTTATTCCATTCTTTGCAATATTGTGCCCACATGAATTCACGAGACTGTCACTGCTACGTCATCCACATAAGTGACAGCTTTATATCCCGTGAGATCTAATTTCCTGTGCAAACTATTTATGGCCATATTCTACAGCATTGGAGATAAAACACCCCCTTCAGGGTTGGCTCTTTTGGCCAGACTTGAGACCTGTGCTGTTCCTATTTTGGATCATATGATCATATAATTGCAGATTTTACAATATTGAATACCCGTTCTATGCCCAGAATGGCAACTTTTCAAAATTCCCGAATTCTGGTGAACTTTTGATTTTGCTTTCATATAGGTGTGTTGAGATAGTGATAGTAGTCCTTACACAATGGAGCTTCTTATATGAATATTCATGATTCTTTTCAAGGTTTTTAAAAGGAACGGTGAATGAATGATACAGACAGGCTTGAAAAATATTAATCAGCTAAGGAATGACTAGATCTATATTGTGTTGCAGATCAGCTGGTATAATGCCATCTGGGACCGGAGATTTGTAGGGTCCGAAGTTTTATATAGCCCATTTTAATATGTCGTCAAAATAGATCAAAAGTGCGGTTGGGGTATACTAGTCTAGATTAATGGTAAGTTACGCGGAAAGTGAGTGTCCGTGAGTACTTTCAGTGTCTCATGTACATAATTTGTCTAGTTACCATCTAGTTTCTGAAAGTATCGTTGGATGACTGGTGTTTTCGACAGGATTTTACGCAAACGGCGGATTTTGGATGAATTTTCGACGCCGCTGCAAAAGTTTCTCCACGATTTACGCTTTGCACTCTTGACCGGATTTTTAAATTTATTTAACGCTGACTTATATATCGACCAGTTATCTGTTCTCTTCGCCTCGTTGAAAAGTGTTTGCTATGTCTATAGACCAACAGAATGGTCTTGTTTTACCTCTACACGTAGAGGGTGTGCACATTCGATCTGTTACCTGTTAAGTATAGAAGGTAAATATATTTACCGCTTGTTCAATACCCCTAAAATCTGCTATCCTAGGGGCGGGGAAAGAATATTATTTAGGATTAGTGTCGGATCAGATCACCTTATCATCACTGGTTCACTGTACCATCACTATATTTGTTTACCGTTTTTTGTAATTGTCTCATTCCCTATTCCACTGTAGTTATTTTGTCTCTTGCATTGTATGTATGTATGTATAAATGTGCGTAATGTTTATTATATTGAATTATAATACAACAAATACGTACATATATATATTTAGTAATTTTTTTTGTTTAAGTTCTTTATACTCATTTCCAATGAGCATAAACTAACTGTCCTTTTTTTTATAATGCAATTTGTATTGTTTAGTGGTCCAATTGTTTCTTGTAGGGAATTATTAAAACATTGTCATTTATATCGTTGAAAATAAAACTACATTACTTAAAATTAAAGGTCGTTTGGTCTTTTTTATTTATTAACATAAATTTAAAACATCCCAGCGAACATTTTGGCGACCGTGACAGGACGGCCTGTGCGTTATTGCAAATTAAATTAATTAAATAATTTAAATCGGTTTTTTAAGAATTTATGGCCCGTAGAGCCACTACAAAATAAAAAATATAGTTTGTTGAATTTGTGCTGCTGCAGAGTTTCATCGTTTTTCAACACAACATAACCCCTGCTACTACAGTTCCTGCACAAAACATCATTTTTGGAATTCTTAAGGCCGACATTAACCACTGCCGTGAATTTTTAGGAATAAAATTAAATTTTTGGAAATTTGATTCCACATTTACAACATTTGTTCGTGGTTCATCATAGAAATAATTTAGCTGAAAAATAATATTTTTGTGGTTCATAAGTGCATTAAAAATACAAACCAAACTTAATCATTTTGCAACCGTGCTGAAAATACATTTTGGTTTTTTATTTTTTTGCAACTACATTTCTTTGAAAATCATAAAAATACAGTGTGCTCAGTGTATATAAAAGTTGGCTCTTTGCATTTACATATATACAAGTGTTTCATATCAAGTGGTCCCATAAATTTTTGGTTTTAAAAAATTTTAGTTTTTGAAAAGAAAAATGGCGAACAATAATGATGATGTTTCTGAAATTGGCGCCGCTGACATGGCGTCATTAAAACAACAGAGGACCACAATGAAACGAAACATGTCTAGCCTACAAGCGAAGACAGAAAAAGATGGCGATAAAGTTGATTCAACAATTTTGCAATGTCGTTTGGAAATTTTAGAGTCATACTTTAAGCAAATTTGTAGTATTCAAACACAAATTGAAAAATACAATTCAAACGATTCTGGCAGAGGTGCTATAGAGGAAATTTTTATAACAGCTAAGGCGAAGGTGCTATCACTTATTAATAAAAGTCGGTCCTCATCTGCACTGAATCAAAGTTTTTTGAACACTTCGGTTACTGGTGGCTCTAGTCAAGGTCGGTTGCCATCTTTAAAGTTGCCTCGATTCGATGGAAAATATGCTGATTATAAACGGTTTATTACTTCGTTTAACAACATGGTCCATGATAATTTGTCGATTACGTCAGTGGATAAATTCACTTATTTGTTGAATTGCCTCTCTGGTCCAGCGCTAGCAGTTGTGGAACCTTTTCAAGTAACGGAGGAAAATTATACCAAGGCCCTAGAGCGTCTTCAGGAACGATACGATAATAAGGTACTTATCTTTTTAGAACACATTACTGCTCTTTTTAATGTTTCTCAAATGTCTAAAAGTGATTGTGTCTCGTTGCGTAATATCATCGATACCGTTTCTGCAATTCGTGGTTCGCTTTTGTCACTTGGTTCTGAGAAAGATGTCATGAACGCAATTATTATCCATATTGTACTTTCAAAATTGGATGAAGGATCCAGAGAAAATTATGATGAAAAACAAGACTTCAAATCGTTGCCCTCTTGGGACAATTGCTACAGCATATTGAGCCATCGTTGTCAATTTTTAGAAAGCCATGGTAAGAAAAGTGAGCCAGCAAACAAATCAAGTGGTACAAAGCCAAAATCGACAATCAACCGATCAGCAAACACGTTTGTAAATTCAAAAGCAAATGCAACCTGCACTTATTGCAACAGCACTGACCACTATATTGCTACGTGTACTTCATTTTTGGCGCTTTTAGTTGCAGATCGTTATCATCATGTAAAAAGCAATGGTCAATGCATTAACTGTCTACGAAAGGGTCATTTTGTCTCAAAATGTCTTTCCAAGTCTCGTTGCCGAGTTTGCCAGTCAGCTCATCATACCATTTTACACATTCTTGAGGTTCCTAATCAACCAGGACCATCTACATCAAATGCTAGGCCTAATCAAGGGCCCTCAACTAGTTCAGCAAATCCTGTTTCGTTAGTGGCTCGTTCGTTTAAAAGGGCTATTATTCCTACTGCTGTGGTGCTGATCAAAGATAGTTGTGGTTCCTTTCATCCGGTAAGAGTATTACTTGATTCTTGTTCTGAAATTAATTTTATTACAGAAGAAGTTGCAAAGCGACTAAAGCTACAATTTCGACCTAATTGCCAAGACGTTTCTGGAATAGGTGAAGTTCGAACAAAAATAAAATTTGCCGTGTCAGCTACAATAAAATCTCGAGTGACGTCATTCCAGTGGTCCTCAACGTTTTCAGTCACAAAATCGATTGCCGCCCAGCAGCCTGGCGAGTACATCGAAACATCTGATTGGAGTATTCCTGAAACTATACAATTAGCTGACCCGTTGTTCTACAAGCCTCAAAGAATTGATTTGCTCATTAGTACCGAGGTATTTTTCAATTTGTTGCTCGATGGACGCATTTCCTTGGGAAATGGCCTACCTTGTCTTGTCAATACTGTGTTTGGCTGGATTGTTGGTGGTAAATTCAACGCTGAATCAACGTCGCCGGCTCTTACCTGCAATTTAGCAATTGAATCTTCAACAGAAGCCTTAGACAACACTTTAAGAAAGTTTTGGGAAGTCGAAGAATATGTCAGTGGTTCCAAAACTTTTACTGAAGAAGAGCAAACTTGCGAAAACCAATTTGTTGAAAATGTTAGTACTACAGATGAAGGTCGTATTTGTGTCAGATTGCCTTTTAAGCTGAATCCTGATTGTTTGGGTGAGTCTTTTGAAATTTCTCGTAGAAGATTTTTGTCACTTGAACGTAGACTTGAACGTGACCTTAGTCTAAAGTCTATGTATGTCGACTTTATGGATGAGTATATGGATCTTGGTCATATGTCACCCTACAATCGGCCTATAGCGCACCCATACTACATTATACCGCACCACTGTGTTCTGAAGCCTCAAAGCTCAACAACAAAACTTCGTGTGGTTTTCGATGCGTCGGCTCGTACTTCGACGAATCATTCCTTGAATGAAATACTAATGGTTGGCCCTACTATACAACAAGACTTGAGTACAACTTTATTTTCGTTTCGTTTGAATAGATTTGCTCTCACAGCAGACATATCTAAAATGTACCGCCAGTTTTTAGTCGATGAACGCGATCGTAAATTCCAATTGGTTCTATGGAGAGCTAATAAAGAAGACAAACTAAGCGTGTTTCAATTAAACACCGTTACATATGGGCTTTCAGCAGCTCCTTTCTTAGCAATTCGAAGTTTGTTCTATATCGCTGACAAAAACGTTTTGTCATATCCAATTGGCTCACAAGTTCTACGTGAGGATTTATACGTGGATGATGTCCTCACTGGCGCTGATGATATCGACTTGTTACTTTCAAAGAAAACTGAAATTGTAAAAATTTTAGAAAATCATGGTCTTCAGCTGGCCAAATGGAACAGCAATTGTCCAGATGTCATTTTAAATCCAGATGAAGAAGTCGCAATAAAGAATGGTGAAGACGATGTCACTAAAACACTTGGTATGTCCTGGAATCCTAGACAGGATACATTTTTGTTTCGGTTTGATTTGCCCGATGTAAGTAATCCCACTAAACGTTCAATATTGTCGATTGTAGCAAAGATTTTTGATTTGCTTGGCCTTTTGAGTCCAATTGTGATTCGTTGTAAAATTCTGCTCCAAGAAATATGGGTGCAAAATATCGGTTGGGATGATCCCCTCAATTCAAACCTGTTGAAACTTTGGTTCCAAATCAAAGAGGATTTGTCGAACATCCACCATATTAAAGTGCCTCGATATGTTTTAACCTCGACAAGCACACTTGGCGAAATACATGGCTTTGCAGATGCGTCGCAACGAGCGTTTGGTTGCTGCGTTTACTATCGAATTTTAGAAAATGGCTCTTATAAAACGACTTTGCTCATTGCCAAATCGAAAGTAGCTCCAATAAAGGCTCAATCGTTACCTCGGCTCGAATTGTGCGCTGCGGTGTTGCTCAGTAAAACGTGGTCTAAAATTAAATCAAAAATTTCTAAATATGTTTCATCTGTTTTCTTTTGGACAGATTCTAAAATCGTTTTGCAATGGCTTAGATTGCACTCTTCAACACTTAATTGTTTTGTGGGAAACCGTGTTTCAGAACTTCAAGAAGAGACAAGAGGCATTCAATGGCGACATGTTCACTCAAAAGGTAATCCTGCAGATATCGTATCCCGTGGTTGTAGCGCAGCTGAATTGCCAGAAACGATTTGGTTCAACGGTCCTAAATTTTTACTGGATGACGTTTCACAATGGCCACAAAGTAAAGAAGATAATACAACCGAAATTTTGGAACGAAGAAAAGCGACTGTGTTTACATGTACTATAAAGGACTCGCCGAGATCCATAATTGATCAAATTGTCGATGAGCATTCTTCATATTACCCAATTATTAGAATTCTTACTTATATTTTTCGTATATTTAACGGATCCCCAGTAAATCCTCCTCAGAAGCCCAGCGACATCATTCATCTCCAGGCTCAAGAGTTGGAAACTACCTTTTGGAAAATTATCGCTCATGTACAAAGTAGCACTTTTGCAGCAGAAATCGAGGCGCTAAGCAACAACAAAATGGTGTCGCCATCGCTACAAAAATTGGCTCCATTTATTCAAGAAATAAAATTGGATCAAAAAGGCACAAAGTTGATTCGAGTTGGTGGGCGACTATCAAATGCACCTATTCCGTATGACGCTCGATTTCCAGCTTTGATGCCAAAGGATAGTCGATTTGTTAAATTGTACACTGAGCATTTGCATCGTATTCATTTGCATGCTGGTCCAAAGGTATTGCTTGGCATTCTTCGTCAAAAGCTATGGATAGTTAACGCTAGAGAGGTAGTTCGTAAAGTTGTCCAAAAATGCGTACATTGTTTCCACTACAAGCCTAAGCTGATGGGACAAATTATGGGCAATTTGCCAGTTGATCGCTTAAGAGCGCAACGGCCGTTTCTCGTTACTGGCGTCGATTTTTGTGGTCCTTTTCTAACATCATATCGTATTCGTGGAAAAGTACCCTACAAAACTTATATTGCAGTATTTGTGTGTTTTAGTTCAAAGGCAACACACTTAGAGCTCGTTTCCGATCTCTCTACGAATAATTTTCTGCTTTGCCTAAAGAGGTTCGTCGGCAGACGTGGCATTCCACGACGCATTTTCTGCGATAATGCAACAAATTTTACTGGGGCTCACAACAAGCTGAAAGAAGTTAAAGAAAGGTTGTTCTCCGATGAAGTTACTGGTAAAATCAAGACGTATTCCGCTCAAAATGGATTTGAATTTTGTTTTATTCCGCCTCGTGCACCTCATTTTGGTGGCTTATGGGAGGCGGCAGTAAAATCAGCAAAAACGATTCTAGTAAAAAATGTGGCCCAAGCACGTCTAACTTATGAGGAACTTCAAACGCTTATTGTCGAAATAGAAGCTATTTTAAATTCGCGTCCAATTGCTCCAATGTCAAATGATCCAAATGATGGCGAAGCCCTTACGCCTGGTCATTTACTTATTGGTTCCTCGTTAATTGCCATTCCTGATGAAACCTTTGATTGCAAAAAGTTACATGTTTTGACTCGATGGCAACAAATTTCATTCTTAAAACAACAATTCTGGCAGCTGTGGTCCCGTGATTACCTGTTATCACTTCAACAACGATCAAAATGGTTCAAGCCGCAGAAAAACATCGAGGTTGGTCAACTAGTCATCATCCATGAAGACAATACTCCGCCACAACAATGGCTCCTTGCACGAGTGACTCAAGTAATAGCGGATTCCGACGGAAAAGTTCGTGTAGTTGAGCTGAAATCCAAAACTGGCACCTATAAAAGGCCGATACATAAGGTGGCTCCTGTTCCTTCCTCAGAGGACTTTTGAAAGCTGGTCCTTTCAACGGGGGGAGAATGTCGGATCAGATCACCTTATCATCACTGGTTCACTGTACCATCACTATATTTGTTTACCGTTTTTTGTAATTGTCTCATTCCCTATTCCACTGTAGTTATTTTGTCTCTTGCATTGTATGTATGTATGTATAAATGTGCGTAATGTTTATTATATTGAATTATAATACAACAAATACGTACATATATATATTTAGTAATTTTTTTTGTTTAAGTTCTTTATACTCATTTCCAATGAGCATAAACTAACTGTCCTTTTTTTTATAATGCAATTTGTATTGTTTAGTGGTCCAATTGTTTCTTGTAGGGAATTATTAAAACATTGTCATTTATATCGTTGAAAATAAAACTACATTACTTAAAATTAAAGGTCGTTTGGTCTTTTTTATTTATTAACATAAATTTAAAACATCCCAGCGAACAATTAGGTTGTGGTCAATCCATCTGGTTTTCTTCCGTTATAGAAAAGGAGTTTTCCTTTCCGGTTTTCTGTTTATTGTGTATGGCAGATATTTATGATCTGAAAGAGAACAATCGTCAGAAACTTTCCAGTAGGTTCTGAACCTTTGTTGACAAATATTAGATTATAATCCAAAATAAAGTCTCACCTCTTTCATTTGTATCCGTGCTACCCCAGATAGTGTGATGAGCTTTAGCATCTGCTCCTATCACCAGGTTGTTGGGTGGTGGTTCGACCTGGTCATGCGCCATAAAGCATGATATCAACTACATCTTAGATGTTTTTGTTTCCCTGCCACGTAGGTATGAGTCCTCATCGCTATTGTTAAATATAATGAATATATTTAAATGGTTTCTGACCAAAATGCAAGATCTTCTTTAACCTGTGCGTTAAGTGTACAAAAGTTTGTACCCATTTGGGCTTAGCCCAAGAACATCGATATTGAATAAATTGAACTTCCTCATGATTTACCATGTATAGAGGCAGTGCAGCGGATGCTGCTTCAGGATCGCAGACGATTGTTACGTCAACGTCTTCTAAAAGCGCATCGTCATCCTCCGTTTCGCACAGACGACTGAATTAATCTCCAACCATACCGGAGTTTGACAGGGTATCCATTACGTCCTTAGAGTTAGCGGGGTCATCTGTTTTGACACAGTTTATATCCTGCAGAGCTTCCAGCTTGATACCAGAAATTTCGAAATCGAGATCGTCACCCCTATAGATGCGCAACAAGGAATCCTTGGCGTCAATTCGAGAGAAGCAAAGCAAGATATACTACGGATTAGATAGTATCGATGCCATTATGTACGAAACTCGATTTCTTTTGCATGACCACCACGCTTGCAGAAGTCCAGACGCTGAACCCAATTTTCGACGGTTTTTAAGCATAAATCGGCCGATACTGCTGCAATTTCACGTTCGATATTCGTACGAAGGTCATCAATCGTCGCTGGCTCGTTGGCATAGACCATAGATTTAACATAGCCCCACAGGAAAAAGTCTAACGGCGTCAAATCGCACGACTGAGGCGGCCAATCGACTGGACCATTTCGTGAGATAACACGTTTTCCAAACTTGGTTTCCAATAAATTGATTGTGACTTTCGCTGTGTGGCTTGTGGCGCCGTCCTGTTGGAACCACATGTCCTCCAAGTCCATATCATCTAATTGGGGCCAAAAATATTCTGTTATCATTGAACGGTAGTGATTCCCATTCACAGTAACGTGCCGGTCTTGATCATCACGGAAGAAGTACGGCCCAATGACGCCGTCGGCCTATAAACCGCACCAAAATGTATTTTTTTCGGGATGTAATGATGACTCATGGAGTACGTGTGTATTACTGTCTGACCAACAACGCATATTTTGCTTATTGACGAAGCCATTCAGCCAGAAATGAGCCTCATCGCTGAAGATGATATTTCGGTGAAAATCTGAATCATTTTCAAGTTTTTGCTCAGCCCAATTCACCAACATAAGACGCTTCTGGTGGTCAAGCGGCTTCAGTTCTTGTGTCATTTAGATCTTGTAAGGATGTAGGCCAAGATCTTTTCGCAAAATTCGCCAATACGACGTCACAAAGATGCCCAACACTTGAGAACGATGTGTGAGAGACACATTTGGGCTTTCTTCAACTGAAGCCTGAGCGGCAGGAATATTCTCGACACTACGGCCACTTCTTTGTCACACTGGCACGGGAACATTTTGTACTGTACCTGTGGATTGAAATTTTTCCACTAGACGCTTAATTGTTAATCAGGTAGGGCAATTATGACGACCATAAATTGAACATAGCGCTCTTAACGTTGAGGCCACTGACTCCGAATTTCGGTAGTAAATTTTAATAATTTCGACTCGTTGTTGGCTCGAATATCTTTTCATCATGAAATGGCAAAAGAGCGGCAAAAAATATGGCGTCGTTTGCTGTCCCTATCGGTCTACTTTTGTAGCGTCTCTGTTGAAAAACGCTTTAGTATATCTTGCTCTGCTTCTCTCGAAGTGGCGCCAAGGATTCCTTGTTCAGGACTACGACTGCCTTTCTGATGCCACCTTCAGGACCTGAAACCGTGACTACTTTCCAGTATTTTTGGACAATACTATTAGCAATAACTATTTTTTTTAAATGTATTTATATGATGCAGCGGCGGATATTATTTACTTCATTCAGTTGAACTTAATTCTATATCGTTTAACAAAATTGGTGTGAAAAAATAAGTTAGTGTAAGAAAGATCGCAAAAATTAAAATTGTAGAACTTACATTAGGAATAACAAACTTGTATTGTCGATCATTAATCATTTGGGATTTAATACAATTCCCTTTAATGAGAAACGATATTTAAATAAAAAGTTTTTCTCGATGAGTTTTTATCCACGATTTTATTTTTAAAACTATATTTAAAATTCGTTTAGCTCGGTGTGTGGTCGTAGTCTAGCCAAAAGCTCTTTACATTGTTGTAGGACTTATGTTTATTATAATAATTGAATTTGATATGAAACATTTTTGACTGTTGGAATTAATTTAAAAAATACTTTTTTCAACTACTGCCAACATAACGAATGATGCAATTAGACGTCTTTTAAACACTATAATACAAGACCATAAAATACTATATTTTTCAATAACAATACTCCAGATACGAGTATTTGTTTTGTACATCATAAAAATAAAAAAATAATAAGTCGCTTCTAATGTAAGTAGATTTGAAGATTATTCTAATCGAATTCTTTTATTTAGCCGGTTATAATTACTAGAATATTCGGTAATCTGGTTCGAATAATGTGATAGTACTTAAAATTGACAAAATTTGATTGGCAACAATTTAGGTTACCATCACAAATCTGTTATCTCTCTGTATATATGTTAATGGTATTATTGAATTAAATACATATTTTTTATTTACTTCTTGTTCATTGGAGTAAAATTGCTGAAAATTATTGTAAGGTTGTTTTTAATTTCTTTATCAAAAGGCTGTGTGTGAACCATCTGGTTACTGGTACGTATTGTATAATTTTTGCTCCAAACATATTTACAACAAGAAAGTGACACTTAAGATTCGCCTTTTTTAACAATATCGATTGTTCGAAAGTCGAGGATAAATGTATGCAAGCAATCAAGTGGAATTGATATGTCACACTTTTAAACCAAACTATGTTCAACAATATATTCTAATATAAACACTTGAACATTTTTATTACTTGCAATAATTTTTATCTTTAAGTCTAAATAGTTTTTATAAACTCTATTCATATAACTTTATTCGTTCATTATTTTAATAATGTGAAATTTGGAATCGCATCGAGGAATATTTGTCATGTTTTGAAAAGCTGTTTATTGTCACTGTGTGAAATGATGCCTTTGGCTTTTAGTGATATTTTTACAATTTGTTAAAATCGAGAGAGAGAGCAATAATAAAATTCATTGTCACGTCTTAGCATATGGAGTATTATTTGTAAATACTTTTATGGTAAGTACGTGACTAAAATACCCTTTAATATTGACTAGGATCTGTGTATGAAAATACGCACAAATCCACATCAATAACATACAACATACATTTATGATATTTTATACATACGAGTATGTACTTATGTATGTATGTATGTATGTATGTATAATATTGTAAATATTAAATATACTAAAATAGATATTTTATATGAGTGTGATTGTTATTGAAGGGCAGAATTTATTAAATAACATATTCATATCTACTATGTGCCAATATGAATATGTATTAGGGATGCCAATCTATTCTATTATCTAAAACTATTATTTGTTTACAAAGCCATCAACAATAATTAAAATTTTACAAAAGTATGTCGAAGGTGAAAGAATTAAAATTAATTTTGGATTGCCAAACTCGAACGTACTATATGATGTTTCTACGGTTTTTTAATTGGAAATTCCTTTAAGCTTTAATTACTTTAAAAGCTCAACAGATGTTTTACTTAAACAAATAGTAGTCATTTTATATCCATTTAAAGTAACAGTAGCAGTGATATGAATCTCTGCTAATGTTGCACTTTTATTAAGGCTCAAAGAGATATCAAAAAGTGATTGCATATTAAGCGATGAATTGGTGAAATCTCTACTTAAAAGAAACCAAGAAAGAAGGATGATTTACTCAATACTTTAAATTGTTTTGAAAAAAAAAACAAAATTGAAGAGTGAATTTGATAATGAGATAGAAATGTTTGCTATTAGAAACGAATTAAAAACGTTGATTGCGAAATGAATGAAATAATGCACGCAATTGAAATAAGTAAAAGCACCCTACAACACCTAATAAAGTCTGTTATGATATGATATGCATATTGGAATTATTCACTAAAAATTTCGCCCACAAACGATGTGAACGTTGTTTTTTTCAGCTTTATATATTAGTAACAAAATTAACTTAAGATTCTCTTTACTTTGGATACCTTAATATTTTTAAAAGCTTCTTTAAAGTCGAACGAAAATATTCTATTGCTTCTTTTAAATTAATATAGAGATTAAAGGTGAATGGCATATTATTTTTTTCACTCCAGCATTTCAATATAATATTATTGTTTTGTTTTGAAAGTATTAATGGTTTACAAACTTTTTATAAATTTAAAAATTATAGGTATGAGGTCAGAAAATGTTTGTTTTCAAACATACAGTTAGTGTCATTAATATTCGGTATTACTAAAGATATACATATGTATGTTCAACTGATTCATTTTAAGGCACATCTGCATATTTTTATAATATTTTTTTCCACCTGCTTAGTCCCCAGACCTCAATCCGTTTGAGAATTTGTAAGATGAGTTGGACCGGCGTATCCGCAAACAGACAATAACATCAGTATCTTAGTCGAAAAGGAGACTTCCAGAAGAATGGGATCGAATTCCGGTAGCCGATACAGCTAGCATAGTGACAAATCTCACAGCCAAATCGTTTCAGTAAAGTTATTTAACAAAGGGGTTATCCAACAAAGTACTAATTTCATTATTATTTAACCATAATGTTTTTTTGCGTTATTTGTTATGTTCTCTAAAGTGAAAGCCGCATATTAATGATGCACAATATATTGGTTACCTGAATTAATTTAGTTTTTTTTTATTACATTGCTATTGTTTTTGTATAATTACAAAAGTGAATTCCCAAATGTCTTTTTATGTTCTTAATATGTATATCGAAAAAGAATATAATAAAAATATGCAAATGTGTCTTAAAATGAATCAGTTGAACATATATTTTTAGTAATACCGAATACTAATGACACTAACTGTATTTATATTTAATACAAGTTACTTTTTTTTAAATATGTACATATTTTTTATTATTAATAAACCAATTTGTTTTATTATGAAACAAAAATCATTTTACATTTATAAAATTTCGAATCCCGGGATGTGAAAAACCAGTCCCATTTGGCATCCCTAATATGTAAACATGCACACAATTGTTTGTGTACAATAAGTATGTGTCAGTAAACTAAAATATATTAAATTATTTATTTATTTTGCTGTTGCTCCCTTTTTTCTTTGCTAAACAGATTGCTTAACCTAAATGTCTTTGATTCCGTGTTGGGAATAAGAACCAACAATGTTGATATAAAATTATAAGAAGATTAAGGAGAAAATTGATTTAATTGTTTATAAGCAAGCAACAAATAGCCACAAAATCTCTGTAAATAAAAAAAACAAACAAATTGTTCGCCAACATATCAATTCTCGATAATAATATTTAGTGAAAATCTCAACATAAAATCAATTTTAGAAAAGTTTCTTTACAATTAAATAACTTTCTATAATTTATACTCATTATTACATTATTTTACTTTACTTGATTAACTACATACGTATTTATGTACATAAGTCGAATATAACAGATTCATGCGCATTTAAATAATTTTCCAAAGTGGTCCTAATATGGGGGATGTAATCAAATATAAACCACTATTCACACGGCGAAATATAGGTCGTAGAACCAAAAAGGGACAAGTTTTTTTGAACATGGTAAAAATCGGTACACGATTTCTCATAGCCCTCATACAAATGTCTTCTCGGAATATGGCTATATGGTCCATAAATACCTATAGAAAAGCAGCATTCATACAAATTTCAGCAAAAATAAGGGAATCATAAAACGATATTTTCGATTTTCGAAACGATATTTAATCATAGCCCCCATATAAAGTCCACTTCCAAAAATAACTTGAATGCTGATAAATCTCTTTTAAAGTACTATCGAGATCAAATTTGACACAAATAATCCGCATATGACGATCGGTTCATATTTAACCATATAAAGTCACTTCCGAAAAACTGCTAAATTTCTTCAACATCATTATCAAGTTACAATTCGACAAAAATAATCCACACATCATAACCACTTTCAAAAACCCTTTGACCTAAGTAAATACCTTATAATATCTTATCAGTTATATGTATGTTGGTAAAAATTTTACTATTGGATTTCATGAAGGCCAGTCCATAATTGGCCATAACTACAAAATTTGAGAGTAACTGGAATCCAAAAAAAAAAAAATTAAATACATCGTTATTGAAATGAAATTTACCATAAGACTCAAGTACAGTAAACTATTGTATATTGAGGGTGTTTTGTGTTTGCTAATAAAGGGTGTCCAAACTAGAACGCAATTTTTAAATTTTAAATAAAACAGAAAAAATCGTGAAACTTTATTATATCGTAAAGTAGACAGAATGGGGTTATGTATGGAACAAGATATCGTGCAGATGGACTCCGCGTCTTTGCTGGCACACACGCGATCTTTTGATGAAATTTTCAATGACCTTTTTGCATAAATGATGCGGTATTTCATTAATGCAGCCAGGCTTAGAAAAAATTTTGTTTATCTTTTTATAAATATAAGTACAAAATAAATTGAATAAGTTACTGTTCTGATGAATGTTTTAATTATATGAGAGATTTTTGTAAGTGGACCTTATATGGGGGATATGGTCAAATATTGACCGATATTTAGAAAATCTAATAGTTTGATTTTGGCATATATACAAATGATTCGTGTAAAATTTTGCATCAGTTCCGTCATCTATAAGAGGGGTCTATGATCAATCATGGACTGAAATGAAAACAAATTTCGTTTCGTGATTTCGTATTACATGAAACTTATTTTTTATTTTGCTGAATTTTGTATTGATATTGCAAAGTTATAGGCATTTATGTATCATTGAGTCGTATTTCGGGATATAGTTTGATTTCTCACACAAACCGACTTTTACTATTTTTTATTACAGTTGGCCTATTATTATAAAAATAACATGCACAAAATGTCATGGTATTATCTGCAATGTATTTAAACGAAATAGCCAAAAACTGTTGAAAAATATAATATTTTGATGGAGGTTGACACACATTTTGGTCCAAAACACTTGTTCTACGATACCGTTTTTGCTAATTTTCAATATCAAACTACCTAGGAGAATTATAAATGGTTTTTTGTAAAATTTTATGATTTTGGTTGTGTATTTTGAACGTGAGAGTGTTGGGTCTCAGACGACTATTTCTTAATGTTACACACGGAATAACAAACTTATATATACCCTACCCATATGGAAGGTATAATAAAATAGTTAAAAATGAATTGGTTAATCTAAAACAAAGTGTTTTAGTTTAAAATGTAATTGAAAGGGTTAGAATATGAATGAAGTTAGATGTTTTGAGTTAAATGAAAAGGCGTCCTCAGAACATCGGTTTGGGTGGGAAAATTATGCCTACACTCTGGAACATCAGAGAGTTTTTTTATGGAAATTTTGTGAGATTCATTTTAATGATTTTTTGAAACGGAGCCTATAAAATGTTCTTTTAATTAAATAATCATTCTAATGGGAAAACAACCCCTCCTCCCGACTGAAGCTATGTAACTTTTTATGTAGATCTCTAATTTGCTCAAACTTCTAATGAAACTTCTTCTGATCTAGTGAAAAATAATTGCAATATTTTTAAATATATATATATATATCTATATATATAAAATTCAATGTATGTATGTATGTATGTATGTATGTATGTATGTATGTAACGTATAGACTCCAAAACGGCTGAGCCGATTTTGATGAAATTTTCACAGCATATTACTGTGACTCTGGAAGGAATAATAGGGTACTTTTTTTTTACCACACTCACTTTTACGCCAACTTTTTTAAAATATTGTAATTGAAGACCAAACCTTTGGACCGATATTTTTGAAATTTCACAGCATTTAACTGGGACTCTGGTATGATTAATAGGGTACTTTTTTTTGGCCACGCCCATTTTTACGCCCACTTTTTAAAAATTATGTAATTGCTCCCATATAGTTTTTAACAGATTTACTTCAAATTGTATACACATTATATACTCCAGGCGAGGTAAAAATAAAGATTTCTTAAGCCACGCCCCTTTCACGCCCCTTTTCACGCCAAATTTTTGAAAGTTTTATACTTTTTGTTCTCTATACAAATTTGTTCATTCCAACGTATTTGTTTTATTTGGTAGTATATTGCTCTTAATACTGTTAACGTCGCCATAATACTATGAACCACGCCTACTTCATCGCCCCCTTTTTTAATTCAGATACTTACGTATACCACTAACAATGTTTGCTATACAAAATACTTTTTTTGTAATATGTATTTACCTAAAGTTTTATATACTTTTTAACTACATACATTTTTTTATTACCAAATCCCCATTTTTCGCCCCATTTCACCTTAAATTATATTGCTTTTAATCTATATATATATATAAATGAATGTGTGTCTGTATGTTTGTGCTTAATAGGAGGCCAAATCCTTGGACCAATCTGCCTGAAATTTTTACAGAATGTTACTGTGACTCTGGAAGGAATAATAGGCTATATGAAGTTTTGATTGTACTAACGGGGGTGGCACCGCCCATATAACCCACAAATTTAACCCGCCATAATTTGGGCATTTTTTGACGTTCGTCGGTGATATTTGGTACATATGGTATTGGCATAATTAGGAATACGTACCAGGAGAAAAGTGAGTGGGACCACGCCCCTTTATAGGAAAATTAAACATCGTAATAACGTCTTAACTACTGGACCGATCGTCATTAAATTTTAACAACAGGATATTCTTACGAAATAATAAATTCTTGACCCCGTAAGTGGACAAAGGGGCATGGTCTCGCCTAAAGCATTGCAATAAATACATTAAAATTAAATAAATAAATGTTTGTAAATATATAAATACGTTTTATTTTATTTTATGACGAGGGGGGGGGGTAGCAAAGCACACCGGGTTTAGCTAGTTTATGATAAAAGAAGAAAGTGTGCTGAAAATAGTAAGAATCGATCCATTTCTCAAAGTCCCCATACAAATATCTTCGCGAAAAATGGCTTATTCTATCTATATATATAAAATTCAATGTATGTATGTATGTATGTATGTATGTAACGTATAGACTCCAAAACGGCTGAGCCGATTTTGATGAAATTTTCACAGCATGTTACTGTGACTCTGGAAGAAATAATAGGGTACTTTTTTTTACCACGCCCACTTTTACGCCCACTTTTTTAAAATATTGTAATTGAAGACCAAACCTTTGGACCGATATTTTTGAAATTTTCACAGCATTTAACTGGGACTCTGTCTGGTATGATTAATAGGGTACTTTTTTTTGGCCACGCCCATTTTTACGCCCACTTTTTAAAAATTATGTAATTGCTCCCATATAGTTTTTAACAGATTTACTTCAAATTGTATACACATTATATACTCCAGGCGAGGTAAAAATAAAGATTTCTTAAGCCACGCCCCTTTCACGCCCCTTCTCACGCCAAATTTTTGAAAGTTTTATACTTTTTGTTCTCTATACAAATTTGTTTATTCCAACGTATTTTTTTATTTGGTAGTATATTGCTCTTAATACTGTTAACGTCGCCATATAACTATGAACCACGCCTACTTCATCGCCCCCTTTTTTAATTCAGATACTTTCGTATACCACTAACAATGTTTGCTATACAAAATACTTTTTTTGTAATATGTATTTAACTAAAGTTTTATATACTTTTTAACTACATACATTTTTTTATTACCAAATCCCCATTTTTCGCCCCATTTCACCTTAAATTATATTGCTTTTAATCTATATATATATATAAATGAATGTGTGTCTGTATGTTTGTGCTTAATAGGAGGCCAAATCCTTGGGCCAATCGGCCTGAAATTTGTACAGCATGTTACTGTGACTCTGGAAGGAATAATAGGCTATATGAAGTTTTGATTGTACAAACGGGGGTGGCACCGCCCATATAACCCACAAATTTAACCCGCCATATTTTGGGCATTTTTTGACGTACGTCGGTGATATTTGGTACATATGGTATTGGCATAATTAGGAATACGTACCAGGAGAAAAGTGAGTGGGACCACGCCCCTTTTTAGGAAAATTAAACATCGTAATATAGTCTTAACTACTGGACCGATCGTCATTAAATTTTCACAACAGGATATTCTTACGAAATATTAAATTCTTGACTATGTAAGTGGACAAAGGGGCACGGTCTCGCCTGAAGCATTGCAATAAATACATTAAAATTAAATAAATAAATGTTTGTAAATATATAAATACGTTTTATTTTATGACGAGGGGGGGGGGGGTAGCAAAGCACACCGGGTTTAGCTAGTTGATAAATAAATGACAATAAAATTGGAATATCAAATAAGTGTCTTGTAAAAAGAAATCACAAAACGAATTTTTTTTTTGTTCGGTCCATGGTTGACAACAAAAATAAATGTTTTAATTTTTGAAGTTTCGTCTGGTTATTATATATATCTTTTGTGAATAAAATCAAAAGTTGCAGACAGATTTTAATTATTTATGTCTTGTTTTGTTTGGAACTTTGTTTGCTATACCTGCAGAAAAAATTAGATGCACAGCTGCGTTTTCCAATTTTTTATGCCGTTTTAAAAAACAAAATTATTGAAATTTTGCTAAAAAAACTATTTTTTGGTCAAAAAAAAAAATTATGTTTCTACAACGACTGCGCATATTGGAAAAAAGTTTAACCTTACTTAAAGAAAATTTCATTGCGGAATTTGGGTTTTCTAAACCGTTTTTGAGTTACGCGAATATATGTAGTGCAACCTTCTCCATTTTCGAAATAACGGTATATTTCGAAAAAACGAGCTAACCTAAAAAAACGGTTAGCACCACTGGATTCAGCGTTAACCCGCCAGGTGCCCCGTTTGTCACATTTTTCAACTAGCACAGTGTTATTAATACCATGATTAGTATTCGTTTTTAATAATTAATAATAATATATGAACTTATGCATCGTTATCTCAGAAAAACAATTACAACTTTACAACTTTAGCATCTAATTGATTGATTATTTAAATAATTTAAACTCTGCGAAATAATTCAACAAAAATACAAATGCATATTTTTTTAAATTTTAAGTCATATTATTTGAAGCATATTTTAAACACATATTTTATTATTCAATAATAAAATCGTCAAAATCCGCCCTATAGTAATACATATTTTAATACACGTTTATTGACAATTTTTTTTTCAAATTTTCCACATCATTAATTTTGAGCGCAATGAGTAAAATTATTATCGCGAACATATTTAAGTATCGTCATATACCAAGAAAAACTTCATTCACTTACAAATTAATTTAAAAGATAATACGAATTTTTTTAAACTGACTGCTTACAAAACTACTAGAAAAAGTACTTTTGTACTTCCATTCAGTGTTGCTATTTTAGCATTTTCAGTGCTAGATTTAGCATTTTGTTTCTCAAAAATGCATTGAAATTTTTAAAAATTATGCTAAATGCTTTTTACCATAATTTGCTTGATAAAAAAAATGTTTACTATTTTACTCTAAAAAATACTTTTAGAGAAATAAAAAATAACTTTTATTAATATTTCAACTAAATTTCTTTCGGTGTGGTAAGTAAATGAACACGGAAATTTTTCAATTAATATATGAAATGTAATCTATTAAAACAAATCAACAATTGTTCTGAACAAAATTAGAAAAAACTATAATTTATATTTGTAACATTTGAAATAAAAATTGTATTGTTACATTGAAAAAATTTAGCACTTTTTTTTCTTCTTTAGAACATTTTAGCATTTAGTTTTTCAAGTTTTAGCATATATTGAAATTCATTGTCTGGCAACACTGCTTCCATTTGACTTTTATCCGTTATAATTTTACCACTTGTTTTTATTTTTGTACTTAAATGTTTCATACATTACAATAAAATATTATAGAATAAATAAACAAACATAACAAAAACTAAGGAAACTTATTGCAAAATGATACTAGTAATGATTTAAAATTGTTTAAGTTTATTTACATATTTGAAATATATTTTTTTGATTTTGTAATTATGTCCTTTTTAAGATATTCTTTAATATATAATTAGTATAACAATAATGAATTCTGAAAGTCATTTAAATTACACTGGTTTACAGCCAAAAAATACCAAGAACGCCACTTATCTAGATAAGTTAATTGGGACCTCCTGAACACGAAAAACGCTGTAATTTTTTTTTCTAAGTACCGTTTTTTAGATAACGGTACTTTTGTGTTTTTCGGTGTATGGTCCCATTCAAACCCTTGTGGAGCCCAACCGAAGAGCCCGATCGAGATGAATGGCATATCGTTGGAAAGGTAATCGAATGCCTTTTCCGCCGATATGCTGCAAATTTCTATCTGATAAGAAATAGCTGAGTTATGACACCTCAAAGTTCGAAATTTGCCTATTTTTTACGTTTTTTTCAAAATTTTTCTTTTTTATTTAATTTTTTTTCTACGTTACAGTTAATATCTGGAATGTTTTATTTTTTATCCAAATAGTTTATATAATTACCAACATTTTAAGCGTAATTTGAAAAAAATCGGATGAAAAATATAGTTTTTATTAAGGATTTTGTGGAACGACAATATTTTCATCTTCATTGCTTACACACTATATTCGGCGTAAATTCAAAAAATTTAAATTAAAATGGCGAGCGCCTTGAACTCTTACGTTTTTTTCGGATGGATCTTCGCGAATGAGGAACCAACAATAGTCCGCCATCATTTGTTCGTCCCACCAGCCTTTGTAACGTCTCTCGATTTCTTCCATTTCTTGGTGAAATCTTTCACCTTGTTCATCACTTTCGGAGCCCAAGTTGGTGGGGAAAATATCCAAATGACTGAATAAGAAGTGTAATTTAGGTGTCATATTTGAACCTAAAGGTTAAAAAGAATAAATTTTAAATCATAACGGCCTTTTTGATATACATGTTTGCACTCATCGCTTACCAATGGCATTGAATTTTTGCAGTAATGTATCGATCTTCTCTGCGTAATCAGGACTTCTGTAGTTTCCCAAAAAGTTGTGAACGATGTCCTGGAATGCTTCCCATGCCTCCAAATATCGGCGGAAAAGGCATTCGATTACCTTTCCAACGATATGCCATTCATCTCGATCGGGCTCTTCGGTTGGGCTCCACAAGGGTTTGAATGGGACCATACACCGAAAAACACAAAAGTACCGTTATCTAAAAAACGGTACTTAGAAAAAAAATTACAGCGTTTTTCGTGTTCAGGAGGTCCCAATTAACTTATCTAGGCAAGTGGCGTTCTTGGTATTTTTCCAAATTAAAAATTTGTAAACCAGTGTTATGAATGCAAGTAAAGTTTTTGCCGGTAATACGCCACGTTTGAGTGCCAAAACAGATGCCCAAAATGTGAAATGATCAGTATTCGTGAATGGACAATAATGGAACCCCGTGTTATGCCGAATATAGGAATATAATTGGAAGCTAAGTTATAAATTCATAAATTGTTAAAAACGTTTAAACGTTATTTCAGCTATTCAAAAACTGCAACGACCATGATTTCCTATTTGTTGCGCAAATCGAACTCTTACATAAAGATAGCAAAAATTATGGTCAAATAAACATAAGGAGATACAATTTTTTAAAACAAGTTAAAAAAAACTAAATTTTTCGAGTTTTGTTGCACAACCGTATTTTCAGATTTTGTGTTTTTAATACTCTTGTAGAAGTTTTAGTAAATTAAATCCATTTGACTTTTTTCACCATTTATCTAGTTATAAATTAATACGGAATTGAGATGAAATTTTAAATAACAAAAAAAAAAAAACAATAAAATAAAATAAAAATAAATTTATACATAGGCCCAGTCATTCTATTGTAAAATTGCTTTTCGTTATCTTTTAATTTGTAGTGATTTGAATGTGTCGTAGGAATTTCTTTCACTTCATAATGTATTCAAATGTTTTTAATGTAATTTATTACACAAAACACATCGTAGTTTTAACACACTTAATTTAAATGCTTTCAACAGTCGCATCCAACATTGGATCCCATTCATCAAAGAAACCATGGTCCATTTATTTCTATTTTGATTATTAAAAGAAATTTTGTTTAAAAAATTTAATAAAAATAGACATCCAATAGTACAAACTAATAAAATATATATGCAGAGGTGAGCATAAAAATAGAACACTGCCACAAGTGGTGAATGAGTTTGTCATTCCGAGTGCAACTTTGATAATAATCATCCGAGACCCAACAAAGTATACATACATATATATGTACAATATATTTTCGATTCTTATCAAATTCCAAGTCGATTGAGCTATGTCCGTTTGACTGTCCGTCTGTGTAAAACAGTTCAAAATACACAACTAAACTTTACAGAATTTCCATTAAACTGTTTTTATTTTGTTAGGCAGTTTGGTATTGAAAATCAGCAAAACCGGTATCGGAGAACTAGAGTTATATACCGAAATGTCAGACAACCTCCATAAAAATCTTTTATTTTTCAACTATTTTTTTAACTTTTTGCAATATTTTCAAATATATTGCAGATAATATCTTGAAATTTTGTATACCTTATTTTTGTGATAAAAGGAGAAACTGTGATGAAAATATTAACAATCGGTCCATGATTTCTCATAGCCCCATACAAATCTCTTCCCGAAATATGGCTCAATGATACATAAATGCCTATAAAAAAAAGACAAAATTCAGCAAAAATAAGTTTCATGTAAAAAGTAATCACAAACCGAAATTGTGTTTAGTTTGACCATAAACCCCATATAAAGTCGACTTTCAAAATTCACTTATATGTGTACATACGCATAAATCAGGTATAAATATTGCTATCAGGTTGAAATTAAACAGAAATAATCCTTATAGATATATAAATGTTTGTATATCTCTCATAAGTCCAAATTCAACATAAAAAATCCATATTGTATTTATATAAATCGCTGTACAAAATTTCCTAATAATTAGTTTATATTTGACCGTAGCCCCCATATAAAGGCCACTTCCGAAAATGACTGAAATGCGCATAAATCTCTTATAAAGATCATTATAAGTTAAAATTCAACACAAATCAGTCACATACTTATACATATAAATCGTTGTACATAATTGCATTCTGAATGGTTGATCACAGGTCGTAGCTCTCTTATGAGGACTAACTCATTAATGTGCATACTTTAGGCTTTTGTGAAAATGAGTCCTTACTTGGCCATGGACTCCCATACAATGTCCCTGCCGATATTAATCACAGAGTATACAGACACCTCAAAAAGCCAAAATTAGTTCCCTAGGGCTTTTTGGAATCTAATTTATTGTGTGTCAAAGTATGCAAAAATGTAAACAAAGAACAATTCTGAAATAAATAGGTAAGATGTGATTACCTACCGTCTCGTGACACGTTCGTAATCTTTGTAGAATAGCAGAAACCTAAACAAAATAAACTTCAATAAATAGAAATTACAGTACAATATTTTATGACGATCGCCCCATAATACTCGTAATTGAGAGCGCTCATGTAAAGAATCCGAAAAAAATAACCAGTTTTATTTTTCAGATAATTATCGTTACCAATATAAAATGTAACAAAAATTTGTTCCAAGTATTCATAGATAGATCAGACTACTGGTATTTGGTGGCGGTTATATAAGATTTGGCACAGCCGCATATAAACTCTTACTTGTTTATACACCGTTTCTTAACTTGTGATGAATTATTTTATAAATTTTTAAATTGCATTCAAGATTATTATGAAAATCAGACAAACTCTGTAAATTATGATAAGAATCGGTAATTACATCTATTATTAATGGTCAAAATTAAATAAAATTTCAAAAGATTTTAAATAAATTATGTTGTTCTTAAAATTGTCTTTCAAACAATACATGAAATACTAAAAAAATTGCGCTAAGCCTGAATAAAAACGACAAAATAAGTACTCGTATATTTTAGTCCTATAACCAGTGTAGTTTTTGTATTTCTTATTATATTTTGGTGGAGGGTATTTATAATTGAACTTGTTTTTAAATTAATTAAAGAAATACATCTTCTTTGAAAGAATTTTTTATTTTTGTTTTTCAAACGAAACCAAAAGCTTATTTGTGTATGTATGTACATATATTGGGTGTATAACTTAAAACTGCGACGCTTCAACTGCCACTCCAACTAAGTAACTTGGTATTACTGATCAATGGACAGTGTAAATGCGGCAACCATGCAAGAAATAGATATGACAGCAGTAGAAGCTGTCATAATGAAGAAAAGGAGGAAACTGTCTCTCATCTTCTGTGTCAATGTCCAGCAATGAACATTTCGCGTAACATTTTCTTGGGGCAAAGATCATTAAATAGTCTATCTGGAATATCAGATATAAAGTTATAGTGTATTGATGCCTTCATTAGAAGAATAATTGGCTACCGCGATCGGATTCATGAAACTATTAAATTGAATTGGTATATACTTTTACCTAATCTTACGAACCTGACATCTATCTTCATCTAACTTCTGTCTATCTCTATTCACCTTTTCTTTTATCTTCTCCTCTTTCTTATCTATTTCAGGCAACACAAAGGACCAGTCATATGGATCTAAGTGAGCTGCGCACTGTATGGCCGCCTGCGTACCTAACCTAACATAGACTGGATAACAATGTCAATAAAGATTGCCCGATTTTGCTCAAATTTTAAGCATTTGGTTTTTTAGATTTTGAAAGCAGCGATAATCGATCAAGTCGAATAATATAAGATACTAGCTGTACCCTGCGCGCGTTGCTACGATACCAATTAAAATAAATTTGAAAGAAAGACATTACACAAATATTCAATTCATTTTTAGTAATTTTATTGATTTTTCTCATTTCGAAAAAAGTAGGCGATCAAAAGAAGTGTTCTTTGTCATGCCGGCATCTTATTTATATTCCGTCAAATTTTTAGTAAGATCGGTCCAGCGGTCTGGCCTTCCCGGCAGGCGTTGTCATGCAAGAGATGGGGCGTGAAAGGGGGCGTGGAGTATGAATCTTAATTTTTACCTCACCTAGAGTAACATGTGTATTCGATTTGAAGTAAATATGTTAAAATCCGAGTAGAATCAATTAAACAATTTTAAAAAAAGTAGGAGTCGTCGAAAGAAATAAGAAAGCACATAAAATTTTTCTTTTTACCTCGTCTTCAGTAAGATGTGTATACAAATTGTTTAAAGCAAGAATGATAAAATAAAGATTACGCCAACGCGCGTAAAATTTTAAAATGTTCTGCGCATTTAGGCCCTGTGACGTCACACATTCTGTGTTTCTATTGGCTAATTTTTTCTCACTTGTTTTTTTTACTCATGTTTTGCTTGCATTTGCTCACTGCACTCTTCATGTTTATATTTTTTGTTGTTTTGTTTTTGTTTTTTTGTCTTTTTTACACAGATTTTATTTTAGAACTCTCAGAGATTTCAATTGCAAGGTTGCCAACTATCAAATAAAACATAAATTTTTCGCAAGAAATTTTAATTCTAACACATGAAACATTATTGGTAACCCTTAGAATGGCCCTTCTACGTCACATAACGGGAAATCATGCGCATGGCGTAATCTTTATTTTATCATTCTTGGTTTAAAGTAAATCCGTAAAAATCCATGCAGCAGCAATTAATCAATTTAAAAAAGTGGGCATTAAATTAGGCTATAAGCCAAAATAGAACCCTAGATATTTATTAATCTTAATTTTGTATATGAGCTAAATATTTACTTTGTATGGGAGCTGCCACTTCCACTGGTCAGATCCCGCCCATTTTTCCTTCCTTATTATTCAAATCAGTAACATATGGGATACTGCAATGTTTCAAAACTCTTACTAATACTACAGTCAAGATATATGATGTTATTCAATTTATGTGTAAGGGGCCACGTTCACTTGAAATATATATAGCTGTAAATCTAATTGGGACTATAACCTTTCAAATTAAACCGGTTTGGGCCAAATCGGTTGGATAGTTTTAGAGTCTATAGAGGATATTGTATTTTATATATACGTATAGATAGTCAACTGATAATGTCAAATATAATGATGTATTAATGTACTTATACTACAACTTATATTTCTAACTCGATACGTTTTATTTGGGTCCTCAATAACACAATTTCTTATATATGTTTATAAAACTAAACTGCTAATTCTATGCTCAAAACTGTACGTTGAGTAGGCTTCTTTTGTGCATGTTGCCATAGCGTAGAGTGTGGCTGTTGTTCATGTGTTGAAGGTGTGCACTCGTATTGTGCAATAGAAAAGCATCACCTGTTCTTAATACTATATTTAAGTGATTCCAACGAAATGTTGAAGATATTTATTTCCACGAACACACACACTTACACAAACTCTATGATACCCTAGAAAAAATATAAAATGTACACAAAAGTTATAAAAAAGAATGAAAAAATAAAAAGAATATAAAACAAGTTAGAGCGCTGTATTCGGCTGTACCGAATCTTTAATACCCTCCACCTGAACGTAATAAGAAATACAAAAACTACACTGGTTATAGGACTAGAATATCCTTATTCTGTGTTTTTTATTCAGTCTTAGTGCAAATTTTATTAATATTTTATATATTGTTTGAAAGACAATATTACCTGTTGGTCGTAATTCACTAATGTGATTTTTTTTTAATGTTTTGAAATTTTATCTAATTTTGCCTATTTATATTTAGTGTAATCACCAATTCTTACCATAATTTACAGAGTTTGTTTGATTTTCATAATAATCTTGAGTGTAATTTAACAATTTATAAAATTAAAAGAACATTTTTCTATATTCACAACAAGTTAAGAACCAGAGTATAAAACAGCGTATAAAAAAAGGATAATATATAAGATGAGGCGTTGTTGTTTCAATTTGATCTCAATAATATTATTTACAAAAGATTTATGGGTGGCATAGTAGAAGTGGGCCAGTTATGGACCGATGGCTTCTAAATCCAGTATCCAATAATGTGATTTCTATATATTTGAACCTTATTTTGGTTGAATTTCATCTAAATAACGTTATATACAAGAGCTGTATGGTCAGAAGCTATTGCCAATTATTGACAGACAGCTACAAAAACCAGTAGCATAATTGCCGTACAACCGATATTAGTATGATTTCTGGATTAAAATTACTGATAAAAGTTGGTTCGATATCGATATTTATTAGACACTTTTGTGCATTTATTTGTTTTTTGGAAATGGTTCTTATATGGCAACTATGACAAATTATGGGCCGATCTTCTTAAATTTTGGAACAGTTATTTTCATGCATATGAGGATATTTCACGTCAAATTTAAGATATTTAAGATATGTATTAATATTAACGTGGATTTCGGGAGTGGACCTTATGTGGGGGATATTGTGAAATATGTACCGATATTCTCAAAATCCAGCAGTTTGATTTAGGCATGTATGTAAATGATCCGTGTAAAATTTTGGATTGGTACCCTTATTTATAAGCGATTTATGAGTATTAAAGTGATTTTCGGAAGAGGGCTTTATATGGGGCATACGGTTAAAAATAGACCGAAATTCACAAAATTTTGTGGGATGATTTTCGTATATTTGCAATTGATCTGTGCAAAGTTTTGAGTCGGTACCGATGTTTATAAGGTATATATAAAGATAAATGGATTTTTCGGATGTGACCCTTTTACGGGGCCGATCTCCGTAAAATTAATTGCAACAATTTATTTACCTATAAGGATTATTTGTGTCAAATTTTAGCGGTTGAACATTATTTATACCAGTTTTATACGTATTTAAGTGAATTTTGGAAGTGGACTTTGTATGGAGTCTATGGTCAAACATGGACCGAACTAAAAAGAATTTTGTTTTATGATTTCCTTTTGCATGAAACGTATTCCTGCTGAATTGATATACAAATTTTATAGGCATTTATGCATAGTTGAGCAATATTTCGGAAATATTTTTGTATGGGGGCTATGAGAACTCATGGACCTATTCTTATTTTTTCCTCACACATTCTTCTTTTATCATAAAAAAACGTATACGAAATTTCATGGGAATATCTGCAATGTATTAAAAAAATTTAAAGAAAATGTTTAAAAATATCAATTTTTTATGGAGGTTGTCTTACATTTTGTTCCATAACTCTTGTTCTACGATACCGATTTTGCTGATTTACAATATCAAACTGATTAGGAGAGCTATAAACTGTTTCTTGTACACTTTGTTGATTTCAGATGTGTTCTTTGGACATGATAATGTTTTACACAGACAGACGGACATGACTTAATCGACTTAGAATTAGAATTTAAGGACCAAGAATAATACAGTTTGTTGGGTCGCAGATGAGTATTTCCCAGTGTTACACACGGAATGACAAACTTATATATACCACTCATTCAGCACTTATGGTGGTGGAGGGTATAAAAATAGAAAAATTACAAAAGAAGAAGATTTGAAAATCCTCAAAAACAAATAACTAACTGCACACTTCGTGGTCGTATCTTAAAATGCATTCATATCTAAAACACAAATCTTGCCCATACACATAAATTTGAAGAGCTACAAATGTGCTCTTTTGTGTTTGTGGATAAATTTTTAATATAAATAAAAGAAAAGGAACAAAACAACACATGAAATTAAAGAAAATGAAAAGAAATAAATATGTATATTTAAGATACTTATCGCTTTAAAGTCAATGAAAACACAAATAATAGGGAAAGACAACAAACAGTAAAAGTACTATTCTTTTTTATTATCGTACTCTATCAAACGTTTACAAGTCCATACACGGAATCTAGAGGTAAACATTCTGTGTATGGACATGAATTCATACCTAGTAGACATTGTGGGCAGTGTGACCATTTTAGCATTTTTGCGGCTAAATTTAGCTTATTTTATTTTGATTTAGCAGGAAAATTTAAAAGTTTATAAAGAAAATTTTGTATTTTATAAACCGTTAATAATACTAAAACAAAATAACATTACATTGAAAATTAGATAGAGAATAATAATTTGCCATTTCGCCTTTAATTTCTATATTAATTTAAAAGCAATAGAATATTACCGTTCGATCTTAAAAAAGCTTCTTGAAAATATTAAAGCATCTATAGTAAATATGTATAAAGATTTAATTTTGTGATGATGATTTAATTTTGTTACCAATAAATGACGCTGACGAAAGACATCGTTCACAATCAATGCTTGTGGGCAAATTTGGTAGCTAATTATTGTATGCTGATTACATTTCTCACCCTCCGAAACAAATAATTATACATATTTCTTATTCAATATTTGATTTCATATCATTACAGACTTTTTTTTTTACTGGGCTTTTAAATATTTCAATTACATTCATCATTTTATTTTATTCGTTTCGCAATCAATGAAACGAATTTCATTAATTTCTATTACAAAACATTTCTCTTCAATTTTGTTTTTTTTTTTTTTGCAACAAAAATTCAACGTTTTAACTAAATCATCCCTCTTTTTCTGTGATCTGGTTTCACTAGTTAAGGGTCATGATTTCCATATATATGAAATCTATTTGTGCTGAATTATATTTGGTTGCCAACAATTTTAAGAGAGGGATGTGGCAAAGTTTGACAGATAAATCCCAATTTCGGAAAGACATTTGTATGGGGCTAGGTGAAATAATAGACCGATTTCAACCTAATACAATCCAAACCGTGTTTGCAAATTAAAAAATAAAAAAAGCTTAAAAAATGCAATTAATACTTTCCAATTTCCTAAAATTCTTACGATACTTATGGTGGGATAAAATGTTGTTTGTTTTTCTTTATCTATTATTTCCTGAAGTTCTTCAAGCTGTGTGTGCCTTTTAGAACTTCCAGATACGTTGGTTCCAATGTGTCGTGTAAAATATTCCGCAGCTCTTGGTATCATTAGACAAGCTTTGTTGGCTATTATAGCTGCTGAATGACAAATGTTTTTAATAGTAATTATGTTCTCTTGAGTATAAATAATTGTTGCGTTCCACCAATACTTTAGCGATATTGCATCTACAGGAATATTATATTCTAAATTTTATTCTTTCTTTAAATTTATTATAAATATAAACTACAATTTTTGCTTCCATGACTGTAAAAATATAAATTTTAAAATTAGCATGAAATTAAAGAATTTTGCCTTTTTCCTTACAAAAAGGGATTTTTGTCTACGTTTAGCGACGCCGCGAAACACATTATTACAAATCTTAACTCATAAACACTTCAGGTATGACTTTGTTATATTTTCAAAATAAAGTGTTTCCACTGTCGCCAAAATACGATTGGACTTCGTTTAGAGGTTTTTAAAAATTAATATTAAAAGTTTTACAAAAATAGTTTTTGTATTTCAAATAAATGTATTTCCTTAATGTCCACAAACAGTTTAGTATGTAAAATGCTTTTGTTTACAATGTGTGGAAATTGTATTCGAAATCAAGAGGACGACTATATACATACATACATACATACATACATACATACATATTTATTATACGAGTGTTTATGTTCAAATAAATTTAGATCTGTGTGAATGAATACAAGCGCTGTCTGTTTCGTTTCAATGAGTAGGAGTGTGTTGAATGCATTTAAAATTCACACGTGGGTATTCTTTAAATGTCAATGTATGACGCTTTTCTCACATTATTAGTTAATTTATATTCAGATCTGATAAGATTTATCAATGTGTGCATTCATCTACGCCGTTGTGTTTTTTGAGCGACTTTGTCGTTTTGATATTTTCATATATATATGTACATACATATTACATGCCCTTAAAATTTTTAAGAAAATATCATATTGTACATATGTACATTAGGTATGACATAGTGAACGATTTTTCGATTTCGAATCGCTACCGCCTTTTATTTTGTTAGGCTTGGAAAAAAAATAGACGGGACAAAAAATGGGGGACTTTGATTGAGGATAAATGGCGCCTCATCGAGGTCAAAGTTCAAGGTAAGAGTGAAAAAATTAATAAAATGTCCAATAACTGCCGCGGAGTCGCCCCTAGAGTAGTAAAATGTCAGACTGACCCCCATTAATTTTTCCTCCCCAACATTTTTGTAGAACATACTTACACCCTATCTTCGCTCCTTAAGGGGCTTGCCCTACAAAAGTTAGAGTTTTATAAATTTTACCCCCATCGACCTAACAAGTTTCAGGGCGCCTCTGGAGAATTCAAATGTATGACCAACCCCCAATAATTTTTCCTCCCCAACATTTTTGTAGAACATACTTGTAACATATCTCTGCTCCTTAGGGTACTTTCCCTTCAAATACTGATTTATAATTTTGCCCTCTGACCTAACTGTTTTAATTGCGCCTCTGGAGGATTCAAATGTATGACCAGCCCCCATTGATTTTTCCTCCCCAACATTTTTGTAGAACATACTTATACCCCATCTCTGCTCCTTAGGGTACTTTCCCTTCAAATACTGATTTATAATTTTGCCCTCTCGACCTAACTATTTTAATTGCACTTTTGGATGAGTCAATTGATTTTTCTCACACAACATTTTTGTGAAAGACACCCACCTTCTATATCTGGTTCTTAGAATACTTCCCTTCAAATAAGGTTTTATAAATTTGCCTCCTCGTCCTAATTACTTTCAGGGTGCCTCTGAAGGAGTCAAATTTATATTCCAAACCTCTTTCTCTGCTCTTTAAGGTACCTCAAATATACAAATTTTTTTTTATATAAATTTTGTCTCTATTGTTCTAAGTGGTTCCAATACAAAAAAACAAGTTTTATGCATCTTTGATATTTGTATTAAATTGAGTTCAATTAAAAGTTTGAGTGCGATATGCATGTATGTAAGTATTTTATTTTAATTTATTAAATAATTTTTGTAATAAAGATGATATTTTTTCCTATTTTCGGCAACGACTTGCAGTAGAAATATTTTTTCTTCCTCGTTGCGGCACAAAATATTGTTGTAGTCCTCTATTATATTTACGCCTCTTTCGGCAGAATCGTTGACAACATGCAATTTTTGCAGTGTTTGTAGTGCTTGTTGGTAGTCTTGCTTTTCCCAAGTTTCTGGATCACTATCAAGAAAATCTTTTGACAATCCGAGGCGAGGAAAAAATTTTCCTGTGTCTGATGTAACATAATGACTCAAATTTTTCTCCATTAATTTTTCGTATACTTCTTTTGGTGTCAATGAAGTTCTTTTAACACTTTTGAAGTCACAAAAATATACTGGAGAAACATTTACTCTATCCTCTTCTGCCTCGTTATCTTCATCATAACATTCCACCATGTCATTGCCCGACAGTTCTTCAGCGAATTTCTCTTCATCCCTCTCAAATGTACGAATTGCATCTGCCATTTTTCGCTTTGTAGCAAAGGGTACATTCTGATCAAATAATGCAAAAGCAACAGCATCCTCACTAAGATACCAGAGATGTCCACAAAATCTCTGAACCAACTGACATGAAAATGTCTCATCAATTGAAGCATAATGAATAATCGCTTTTAGAAAGTTCAAGTCATTATTTGGGGCTTCTACTGCTTTGGTAGCACTAAACCAATGAAAATAGTAACATCGCGAAGTCCGTTTAATTAATTTTCGCTTAAGTTGAGAAATTTGCGGAATAAAAACATTTTTACAGAGTATATGCCTTTGGCCATCCATCGAGCATGACTGGTAGGTAGGTCCTGGTGGGCTAAACTTATGGTTGGAATATTTACACCAAGGAACAGCAAAACGATTTCTAAAAATTCCCTGTAGTCGCCTCTGGGTTGTTTTTCATTTAATTGAGCCTCGGATTGTCAAAAGATTTTCTTGAAAGAGGCGTAAGAATAAAAAAGGACTACAACAATATTTTGTGCCGCAACGAGGAAGAAAAAATATTTCTACTGCAAGTCGTTGCCGAAAATAGGAAAAAATATCATCTTTATTACAAAAATTATTTAATAAATTAAAATAAAATACTTACATACATGCATATCGCACTCAAACTTTTAATTGAACTCAATTTAATACAAATATCAAAGATGCATAAAACTTGTTTTTTTGTATTGGAACCACTTAGAACAATAGAGACAAAATTTATATAAAAAAAAATTTGTATATTTGAGGTACCTTAAAGAGCAGAGAAAGAGGTTTGGAATATAAATTTGACTCCTTCAGAGGCACCCTGAAAGTAGTTAGGACGAGGAGGCAAATTTATAAAACCTTATTTGAAGGGAAGTATTCTAAGAACCAGATATAGAAGGTGGGTGTCTTTCACAAAAATGTTGTGTGAGAAAAATCAATTGACTCATCCAAAAGTGCAATTAAAATAGTTAGGTCGAGAGGGCAAAATTATAAATCAGTATTTGAAGGGAAAGTACCCTAAGGAGCAGAGATGGGGTATAAGTATGTTCTACAAAAATGTTGGGGAGGAAAAATCAATGGGGGCTGGTCATACATTTGAATCCTCCAGAGGCGCAATTAAAATAGTTAGGTCAGAGGGCAAAATTATAAATCAGTATTTGAAGGGAAAGTACCCTAAGGAGCAGAGATATGGTACAAGTATGTTCTACAAAAATGTTGGGGAGGAAAAATTATTGGGGGTTGGTCATACATTTGAATTCTCCAGAGGCGCCCTGAAACTTGTTAGGTCGATGGGGGTAAAATTTATAAAACTCTAACTTTTGTAGGGCAAGTCCCTTAAAGAGCGAAGATAGGGTGTAAGTATGTTCTACAAAAATGTTGGGGAGGAAAAATTAATGGGGGTCAGTCTGACATTTTACTACTCTAGGGGCGACTCCGCGGCAGTTATTGGACATTTTATTAATTTTTTTACTCTTACCTTGAACTTTGACCTCGATCAGGCGCCATTTATCCTCAACCAAAGTCCCCCATTTTTTGTCCCGTCTATTTTTTTTCCAAGCCTAACAAAATAAAAGGCGGTAGCACTTCAAAATCTTGTTGCAAAAATTTTCATATATCACTATGTCATAGCTAATGTACATATGACCAATTAAGTTTACAAGGTGTACTCAGAAACACTAATAATTAATTTGCAGATCCTACTAAAATCGATTGTTTTGTCTCAATAGTCTTAAAAGCGTTCTGTGTTGTCATAAAAAACGTTATTCTTTTTCCCGTTACTTTTTTAAAAATTGAAATATACAATTGAATCTGCAATGCGAGATGAAAACTAGACAAAAAAAGTTTAAGTACATCAATATTTTATATACTAAAATTGTTTTTTTTTTTGCAAAAATAACGGTTCCTTGTTTTTTTTAAGAAAAGAATGTACCAATGCATTTAAAGTATTTTATTACTGGTAATTCTAGTAGTTGTGTTCAGACGTTACTTTTAAGCTGACGAAATGGGTAAAGGTAAAGAAATGTCAACAGAAGTGCGAAAATTGATAATTAAATTGTTTTTGGAAAAAAATCTGTCCGCGGAATTGGGAAAATAATTGGAAAAAGTCACTCTAGTGTTCAAAACATTATTAATTTATACCAAAATAGTGGCAATTTGAATAAAAAACCGCGATGTGGCCATCCAAAAAAACTTTCATTGCGTGAAGAGCGGCATATTGTAAATGCAGTTCAAGCTGATCCAAAAATATCTGCTCCGAAAATACGCGAAGTCCTCGCAAGAAACCCCTTACATCACCAATCAACAAAAGGAAGCGGCTGGATTTTGCAAATGAGCATTTGGATAAGCCAGATTCCTTTTGGGACAATATTATATTTAGTGATGAGTCAAAATATAATATTTTTGTAAAAAAAACTTAAATAGATTTAAAAAAAAAATGTTTAATAGAGGAATAAACATTAATTTGATGGAGGATGAACTCGAAGAACATGAATTTCAAGTGAATGCTGAAAGAGTTTATCATGCCAGACCTAACAGACATGGATATTATTTATTTTTTAAAATATTTGTTTTTTGATTTGATTTTTTGTTATTTTTTCACATTTGGAAAACAGCTGATTTTGAGAGGTATTGCCAAATGAAAATAATGTTTCTGTCGGTATTTTGAGAAAACCAAAATTGTTAACGGACATATTATCAGTCTAATAAATTTATGTTTACATTGAGAAAACGGGCCTTAGTAAGTTAAAAAAAAATAGGAAAACAAAAGAAAAAACCATGTTTACAATAATTTAATTTTAAAGGTGATATCTATGCGACGATTATTATGTAATGATTTGGCAAAAAACTTAGAAAGAATTTTCGACAGATGGCAGAAAAAAAGCCTTCAAGATTTATACAAACATATTTAAGACATTAAAAGGTAAGTAAAATTAAACGACAAATTTTTATTTCTCGCAAAATTAACATTTTTAAAATTAAGATATAAATTAATGTGTATAACTATAAAAATGGGTCTCCATAATTATTAATTTTCATTCATAGTATCTACCCGGGTAGATACAAAGCATTTTCATAGAATTATATGGGGATTTTTATGCTCGAGCAAGAAAATGTTTTATATTATATTTTATATTAAAAATGTGTTTATAGAAGTGGTTAACTTATCGCTACTTTAACCGATAAGAGACCAGATTTGTGGATTCACCAACAAGCAAGCCGAAGTCTTCTACCGCCAATGGAACGTTGACCATCCTAATATGAAACCCATTACATGGACTCCAGTTACCGATGAAGAGTTAAAGGCATTCTTGGGAATATTACTTGTGATCGTCGCAAAAAGAGCTGAGCGATCTTTGGAAGCAAAACGTTTTTACAATTTATCGTACGACTATGACTATCAATCGTTTTCAACAGCTTTTACGTTTTATTCGTTTTGGCAATAATGTTACAAGAGCTGCTCGCCAGTTAGGAGATAAAGCCGCACCAATAAGAGATATATTCGAAATGGTAAACCCAAATTTTAAAGCGCACTTCAAGCCTTATGAGTGCATAACTGTAGACGAGCAGTTGTATGGATATCGAGGTCGCACCAAGTTTACGCAGTACATACCATCAAAACTCGCAAAATATGGAATACAAATTTGGTGGGCTGGCGATTCAAAAACATGGTGGCCATGTTTTTCAATTTGTTGCACATTTCAGCCCTTGCAACGTACATTATATATGTCACTAACAATCCTCACAGTAGCGTAAAGAAGTCACGACGTAGACTATTCATAAACTTTTTGAGAACAAATCTCTGTATACCGCAAATTAGAATTCGAGCCCAGAATCGACTGGAAATCAGCCAATTTTTCATCAAGGCAGCAATTGAATGCGTTTTAGGTATGAACACTTTTGACAATTTTTTGCTCAAACTAATATTTATTTCACATTGAAGGTGAATCGATCTCTGCACTCGACCAAAAAAACCAATATGCGCTCAACACTGCCTCACGCAAACCAAGCGTCAAGATTGTTATCAGGGTACAACTTCAAAAAAACACGGCTTACGTTCATAGATAATATTTTTTTTGTTGCCCTAAACTATTTTTTTATAAAAATTAAAAAAGGTTCCATGTGTTCATAAAAGTTCCTATGTATCTAACACGGTAGATATTAATGAGCTTATGTATACAAAAAAACAAATTTTTAAAAAGGCTGTGAAAAACTACTTTTAACATATTTATTATATTATTTCCTAAAAAACAATAAAAAGTTGATAACAAAGCTGAGACCATTTTTAAATTTATAAAAAACTCGAAAAGTTATTAACACATCAAAACCGAAATATCTACCCGGGTGGATACTATGAGTGCGAAGGTTAAATTAAATTGCACAAGCTTCGACACCTTTGAAAAGTTTCTATATTATTTTCGTCTTCAACATTCATTATAATCGAGCTTGACGACTATACATTCTTATTAAGTTTTTATAGAATTCATTCCATGAAATGTATGTTCAACTTCTGAATTACTAAATGGAAAAACTAAAATCTTTATAACAAAAGATGAAAGGGAGTTTTCATAAAACTCAGTCTTGTATTCATAAACTTGCTTCCAAAATTGTACGATTGAGTTTTGATTTCCCACTCATATACAAGTTTGTCAGATAAATACTGAAATAAACAAGTAAACATTTTAAAACAAAGTTGTTTATATATCTCAAGAGACTTTCAATGTTCAATCGATTGCCGGAAAGTATGAGACTCTTTAAAGTAAATGAAGAATTTTTAATATTAAAATGTGGAAATCCGTTGACACAGGCCAAATTTTCTTTGTTCAAGATCCAAGATCCAAAAGCCAAAATTGGCTTATATTAATTGGAAAGATTATTTTTGAGTAAAAATACCAACACACTTACTAGACTTTTGCCCTAAAGTTTACAACTACAGCGATGCAGCGGGAACATTTCATTTTAAAGAGACTGCTTTGGCCGTTCTTAATATGTTGATCATTCCGACTAGTAACACTAGTGTGGAAAGTCTGTTTTCAATTATGAATTGTGCTAAAACTCGTTTGCGCAGTAGGTAAAATTCAATATGAACTTTTGTAGGAATGTTAATCAAATTTGTTGCAACTCATTTGTACCTACAAAAACAAAATATATATTTTAAAAAGTTTTAATGCTAATATAATGTACAATGACGAAAATGATACAGAAGAAGTGTATGAAAAAGAGGTTTACGATCTTATAAATATACATATGTGTGTAATTATAAAAAATAAATAAAAATTGCATAAAAACTACTGTGTTTGTAAATCAATCTTATTTTAGAATGATATTAAGTTTTCGGATTAGTCTAATCGAATGACATACTTAAATCAATCTAATATTATTTTTAAATAAAGTTAATGCGAGCTTAAAACAAAATGAAATTTTTAAATCACTTTGACTCAAGCGCTAAAATCAAGAATTCCGTACTTGAATCAAGTATTCTGTACTTGATTTTAGAAAATCCGTACTATTGACACTGATCCGGTAATTTGAGAATGACTTACTTGATTTTTCGGTGCACCAATTTGTCTATTAACGAAACACTTGAGAAATTTCGATTAAGAAGGCATCACAATTTTTTTCTTTCAGATTGATGATTCGGTATACATCTGTTTTGAAATAAATTGAGTAAAACTTTTCAATGAATATCATCTCAATATTTGATATATTAAACAATGGACCTTTATTATTTATTAAAAGGAAATTTACAGATTGTATTTACACGGATTTTAGTAAAGTTTTTCATAAAGTCAATCATAAATTACTTCTGATAAAGCTTCATGCTATGGGACTTACACACGGGAATTTAAATTCGATTAAATCATATTTAACAAACCGAAAACAAAATGTTGTTTTCAATAATACTACATCAAAAAATATTATTGTAAGTTCTGGAGTGCCCCAAGGCAGTAACATTGGTCCAATTTTATTTTCTTTATTCATCAATGACTTGCCGGGCGTAATTAAATATTGTAACGTCTTAATGTATGCCGATGATGTGAAGATATTTCATAGCTATAACAATAACATTGAAAAACATTTGCTGCAACATGATTTAGATGAACTATTTCAATGGTGCGTGCTTAATTTAATGGAACTGAATCTGAAAAAATGCAAACATATGCATTTTTCAAGAAATGATAACGCTTTATTTAACTTTACATTGGGCGGACATCAACTTGATTTGGTTACGGAATTTTCAGATCTTGGAGTACTTTTGGATCCTAAATTAAATTTGAAAAAACACATATATATGATGGTAAACAAAGCTCGTGGTGTGTTGGCTTTTATAAAACGATGGGCTAAGGAGTTTACTGAACCCAATCATTACTAAACGGTTATACACATCTTTAGTCAGACCAATCTTGGAATATGGATCTGTTATTTGGGATCCGGATGCGGATTATCTCAAAAACATAATAGAATCAGTGCAAAAACAGTTTCTTCTTTTTTCTTTGGGTAATTCATCATGGAATCCTAACGTCATTATTCCTCCTTATACTACAAGGCTTGCATTAATAAAATTACCAACGTTGGAGAGCAGAAGAACTATGCTTAGCGTTTCATTTTTATTTAACCTAATAAATGGTGCAGTCTGTTCTGACTTCCTACTCAGCAACATAAATTTATATTCAAATTAATCAATTCTTTTAGAAAATTGTGTAAACATTATAATGATTTTTATTTTCTTGTTGATTTTTCTGTTAATGTAAATGTAATTAAACGTAATATCACTTTGTACCTTAATCAGTGTAATTAAATGGTTGTCTAATTTCTTTTATTATTTTGTATATTATATAATTCTTTTTATAATTGGTCTGTAAGGATTTATTCCGTACACCTAAAATAAATAAATAAAAATAAATATAGTCTACACTTTTGTGTTATCTTTTCCCGGCTAACTTCATTAATAAAATAATTATTATATAAAACTGTACAACACGTATACATATGTATATATTTATAACTGCTCTAAAATAGATTTTTTAAAAAGATGTAATACAAAATACTTTAGTATTTGAAACAAATTTATTCTGTATTTTATAAAAAAGCATACAATTTTTACACGGCAAAAACTTAATAAAAAATTCGAATAATCGGTGTAATTCGACAAGAAAATTCTTGAAAACAAAAATTCTAATGAATATTATTGTTGTAGATATTGTAACACATTATTTCAAATCTTATTAAAAGATAACTCTAATATCCGAACATATATGTAGATAATATACTAGCACAGACTGATTAAAAATATTGTAAAGTTTTTATAGAGTCAAAGAAGAGATATCATAAACTAAATCTATCTTTAAGATTTATTACCTTTTTAAGTGTAAAAATAAACATAATTTCTTGGTGTGATTTGAATAAAAATATTTGTGAGTATATACATACATATGTATGTAGTTTTATACAGTTGGTATAAATTTGAAATATAAAATAATTATGTTTCTGTTTTTTGGAGCTCATATATCTTCAAATGTAGATCTTGTGATAAACACAACAACAACAACAAATTATAGAGAAAGGGATAAAAATGTTAAATAAGTATTCCCAACATTAATATATTTAGATATATGAGTACATAATATGTATATACACATTAGGGTGTCCCTCTAAAAGTAAAAGCCTAATGCAAAAACAATTCTCAAAAAATGTTACGCCCCTGCGACCACTTCTTCCCGTGCCGATTTCAAAAAATTTTAAATATGTGAAAATTTCATGAAATTTTTGTTTGTGCAAATTAAGAATACAAGTTCAAAAGTGTTGAAGATTCATAATTTCTATTTAATGTAATTTTGTTGCAATTAGGGTAAAGTTTTCAATGTTTATGAACACATTGCTTTAAATATGTCATCTGATATTTATCCTAAGTAATAACACTGTGATAGTCTTCCACTAACTTAACCACCTTTTCCGCAGTATCATTCACAGCCTTCAAATAAAGCAATCTATGTTAAATCGTGAGAAAAATCCATGATTCTTTTTGAAATAAAAAACGAACTGACTTTTCTGAAAACAAAAATTTCAGTTTATAAAATATCATTTGATATTTTACCTGACAATCCCTTATTTTTGTATTATTGATCATCAGCTTTTTCTTTTTACTAATTCTTGCCTCCTTTTTTAATGACATAGTTAAAGCAGTTAGGTTTGCTCTTGTAGTGGCACTTAATATTTTATCAAGGAAGGCAAAAGCCAAAGTTTCCTCAACAAGGTGCCACAAATGGTTATAAAATTTTTAAATAGCTGGATCTGACGTAATTGGATCGATATTTTCATACAAGCATCGGAGGCAATGTGGCAGATGAGCCATGTTTAAACATAAAATTTTATGATGAAAATGCAAATATCAGCTAGTGCACCCTCATGTTCTTGTTCTGCTGGAAGCAATATATAGCTATCTACAAACATTCACTGGCTTGATGTTTCGCACCAGGCAGTCGAACTGTGCCAGATTTATCCTTAGCTGCAGTTGCAGTTCTCCTGAATTTGAGATTTTCTTAATTCTTTCAAAACACAAATCATTATTTATTTTGCTACGGGTTGAAGAATATTGCGGCAACTTTCATTTTCCACTCCACTAGTGATATTTATATTCTTCCAATAGTTTTTAAAGTTTTTCAAAAACGACACATCTGGGCTGTTTTTCAAACACGGCTTACAAAAATAACTCATAAATGTGATGACGACAAGAAAGGTAAAACAAGTTCCTATCGAGCTTTTTCTGCAAAAGCACACATGCTACATTCAACCTTCCTGTTTTAGAAGCAATCACTCTGTCTTTCAACTCCCATTTGTCCAATGCTTTGTAAACGACTGTTGCCGATTCTTCGCCAGATAAATTATTGGAAGGCGTTCAACGGCTTTCTCATTAACATCTGAAACCATAAAATTTATTAATTGGAACTTAGATATACTAAAATAATGGTCGCACCTACTTAAGCTTTCCGTCCCAATGAACAACAATGAATGGTTGTAGCGATTGCTTAAATTTTGCTTTAATGTTTGAAGCACGCTCGCATCTTATTTTTTGACGTTTTTGGTGGATTGACATGATTATTGAAGTAGTGGTCCAAAGCTTCGGCTTCTGCTTGTAATATAAAAACTAAATTGTGGGCGCTAACATTAGAACGATCTAGAACAGCCACTAATTTGGTGTCTTGAAGTATTTAGTGTTTAAGAAACTTTGAAACTTTTAAACTTGTATTCTTGATTTGCACAAAAAAAAAAATTTATAAAATTTTCCTATATTTCAAATTTTTTTCAAATTGGCACGGGAAGGCGTGGTCGAAGGGGCTTGAAATTTTCGGATAATTATTTTTGCATCAGATCTCAATTTTTTAAGGGGTGAGACATAAATATTTTAGTGATAAAAAACTGGCCATACAAATAAAGGACACCCTAATATATATAAATATGTATATAAGTATAATTATTGATGTAACTTCATTGTCACCGTGTTTTGTGGTTTTGTCTTTAGTTTTCGTATATTTTTATGTTCAACAATTTATTTAAGCCTAATGGTCAAATATGTACTTAAAAAATTTGGCGTTCTTGTTGTTGGCTTCTTTTATTTTTTTCTTAATTTCATTCCGTTGATTTTTAGCTTGTGAAACAAGATGTGATGAATATTCGAAGCAAAACAAACATTCAAGAATTCATGGCTTTTGCATCCAAAAGTCATTTTTAACAATTGGACACGAGATTTGAGATAAAAAGACAAAGACGTCGTCCGTCGTCCATCCATCGTCGAGTACAGCTAAAAAAAAAACCAGATACTCGTATTTGAACCGATAACAATCAGAGTTAGTTTGTGAACAAGCGACCAACACTCATTCCATGAATGTTTCTTGTGTATTTATTGTTTTTTTGTCATTCTACACTTATTATGTCTTTTGTTGTTGCGGTTGCTCTTGTTGTTGTATTGTGTTAAATTGTATAATGGTGTATCTGTGTATGTTGTTGGTTTGTTATCTTGAGGTTTTGTTGTCATTGTAGCATTTTTAACTGAAATGTTTAAAAATGCATTTCATCAAATCCTTGAAGTAAATGACTCAAATGTTTATATACATATGTATGTATGTATGTATGTATTTACATACATATGTATTAACTTTGAATCCAATAGAAACAATTATCGATCAAGGATTCTCACGTTAGTTTATCTATCTCTCGAAAACTTTTTAACCAGCATTCTACGTAAATACAATAGACATTAGATCAATTTGTTAAAATCGTATTCTAATTGTACAGTAGAGCGACTCACTTTGTATAGTGAGCAAAATAGAGTTTTGTTTATTCCCTTGGTTTGTTTGATGATGTTTCCCAATATATCGAGCCATAACCGCCAAAATAATGTATCCCACACCATAATCGATTGTTGTTTTTTAATCGAAATCGATAGTTCAACATCATTTAAAATTATTAAAATTAAATGTATTACACAAAACAATATTTACATTATAAATTTTAAAATAATGGCTTTATTCAAACTGATTTTATTTAAAAAAAACCTTTCCCTGTAAAATTTTGAGTTTGTGGGATACATTTTTTCGGCGGTTATGGCTCGATATGTTGGGTCTAGTGATATCATATAGTTAACTGGACCGTTTTAAACAAAACATTTTTTTAGTTTTTTTTTCAAAATATGTATCTACATATTTTCATTAGCTTGAAAACAATAATATGTGGTTTTATTTTAAAGTTTTTTTGCTCTTAAAGGAAATGGTCTAAAGTTCCTTTTGAGGAAAAATAAAAAAACTCCATTTTGAAAAATAAAAAATGGGGGAAATTGAAAATGTTACATGTGCCAAATATTGAAACATCCTATTCTTGAGTTAAAAAAATAATTTTTTTGATAGATATCCCACTCGCATCCCATTAAGCGATTATAAAGGCCTTAAAGGAAATTTTATAAGCTTTCTTTTGAGGGGGGAAAAACGGCACAAATTAAAAAAAAATAAATTTTTTTTATTAAATTAAAAAAAAAATATTTTTGGAATGATTGAAGAAATAGCTATCTAAAGTGCTTTGGACAATTTTTGCTGGGAAAAGTTACACTCATTTTAAAAAACTCCTGTATGACCAAAATGTCCAACTTTGAACCCCTCTAAGTCCGGCAGTTCTTGAATGACAGAGCTGAAAATTTGGGTCGGGCATACTATGCAATAGTACTTGGTGCAAATTTCATCCCAATCGGAAGACATCGATTTTAAAAATTGGGTCGATTTTTTACTTTTAACACAATTATGAAATATACCAGCATTTTAAAACTGAAAAATGGGTTTACATAAATAAAAATTGAATAAATCAAATATAGCATTCGTTATATAAGATAGTTAATGTTAGAAACTTTGCTACATTCGTTATACCAGGATTTGCCTGTATTACATATCGCGAAATCTTAAACTATTAAATTATATTTTATTTTTATCAATACTCAACACGCAACGTTTAACAAATACACTGTCGGACAAAATAAAGTGCGATTTTGTAAACTTCTTTATTCCTTTTTGATATGTATTTTTCTTCTACATGTATTATTTACTATTTATTCACAGTCCCCTTATTTGTTCGAGTATCTGAATTATTTACATAAACATTGCAATTTTATAAAGTCGCTCAAGAAATTTCCGCAACATAATAAAGTGCGGTTGTCTGTTAAAATAAAATAAAAGTTGCATTCCTGATATCTTTTCTTTAAATTTGTGGTAAGTTTTTAAAAAGTATATAGTTTACCTATACTTAAATATACATAAAATGAGGCTAGACCCAGACTTTTTCGAAATGAGGACTTTAGTACTATAGGGTTTTCCAATAAGGACTTGACAACTTTTTTTTAAATCAGTAAATCGATTGTAACGTGTGCTGTGTGGCTTGTGGCACCGTCTTGTTGAAACCACATGTCATCCAAGTCCATGTGTTCCAATTCGGGCCAAAAATAATCGCTAATCATTGCGCGATAACGATCGCCATTCACAGTAACGTGACGATCGTTATTGTCGACGAAAAAATATGGCCCAATGACGCCGCCGGCATGCAAAGCGCACCAAACAGTAATTTTTTGTGGATGAAGTGGTGATTCGTGAAGCACATGTGGATTTTCAGCAGACCAATAACGCATATTTTGCTTATTGACGAACCCATTGAGCCAAAAATGAGCTTCGTCACTGAAGATGATTTTGCGATGAAATTCATCATCTTGGTGCATCTTCTCCAGAGCCCAATCGGAGAACGTACGTCGACTCAAATGGTCCATCGGCTTCAATTCTTGAGTCAGCTTAATCTTGTATGGGTGTAAACCCAGATCCTTACGCAAAATTCGCCATAAAGTGGTCTTGGGGATGCCCAGTTCTTGAGAACGCCGCGGAATCGACTGATTTGAATCGTTTGCTACGGACGCCTGAACGGCAGCGATATTTTCGGAACTTCGACCAGGCCGTTGTCTCACTGGCACGACAGCATCACACAATGAATATGTAGACTCAAATTTTTGCACTAAACTTGTTATTGCTTGTCTACTAGGGCGAGAATTACGACCGAAAATTGGAGTTAACGCTCTTAAAGTTGCGGTCACCGACTCCGAATTTCGGTAGTACATTTTTATAATTTCCAAACGTTGTTCCTTCGTGTACTTTACCATAACGAAAATGTTAAGTTTACTGAAAAAAAAGAAAGCAACAATTAGATGATCAGTGAAATAGTGCGTTCACAATTTAAATTCAGAGTTGTCAAGTAGCTATTAGGAAACCCGTTAGATCGTGAAAATGGGATGCAACAGAAAGCTTGGAGTTCTAAGTTCGGAGTTCAGAATCTGCGGTAAGAAAAATGATTTCTTTGTATAAAATAAGAAAGTTAAACAAACGCCTAAAGAAGTTATGTTGCAGAAAACGTAAGACCACGAAGCTAGACGATGATCATATTGCAATTCTAGCAAAAAGAAATTCTTTTACGACAGCCAGAGATATAAAGGAGGAACTAGAATTTAATATTTCGACTCGAAATAAGACTTAACGAAAGCGGTCTAAAAAATAGTTTCGCTAAGTACAAGCCTCTTTTACGAGTTGCAAATATAAAAAAGCGGTTAGATATTTATTACCAGTTTTGTGTACAATTTATTGAAAAATTGCCAACTTTTTAAAAGTGTTGCGATATGTTTTCTCTTCTCTTGTCACGGGACTAGTGCATTTAAAATAATTCACACACATTTCTTGCAGGGTAGTGTTATTATATTTGATTACTAAAAATCGTTTGTCATGTTTAACCCTTAAGCGAACACCAGGGCCTGGCCAGGCATTTTTGAACATTTTTATAGTTTTTTACTTAGATAACTTAGACGGAGCCCCTTAACTTTTTATGAATTCCTCAATAAAGGTGTTTTGTACAAAAAAAAAAAAAAAATAAAAAAAATAAATAAAATTTTTTATCTCTAGGCGTGTTAATTACTCTCAACATGTTTGTAACACCAGGGCCCAGCCAGGCCCTATTATGCAGAAAATACAGCAAATAAAATCAAAACAAAAGAGAAAGAGATTAAACTGATAAAAAGCAGAATCAATGTGCTTGAACGTTTCAGAAATTAGTTTTTTTAGTGTTGTGTTGGCAGTTAACAAGTGTTAATAGTGTTGCAATGAGTACTAAATTAGAAAAAATCTTTGAAACAGTTTCAAAATCTCACCATAATTATGACAGATTGGCAGAGGCAATTGCCAATGATATAGAAAACGAAATTCAGAATGAGGCTGATGGAAATGTAGACAATGCTTCTAATATTGGAAACGAGTTAGAAATTGATAATGAAATTGAAGATTTTTAATTTAAAGCCATACAAATTATAAAAAGTTCCAGCTAGGCCCTGGGGTTCGCTTATGTGAACACAATTTGGTGTTTTCTTAAGGGTTAAAGTGATTGATTTTCGTTTAACCAAGTGGCGCCAAATCTAATCATGTTAGAAATTTAACAGCACTTAAAAATTTCTGCACGTCTTGGTAAATGTTAAAATTACTTTGAAAAATACTTACGTTAAAAACATTAACTAGAGCAAAAACCAACAATTCCCAACAATTAATTCGCAAGTTTATTTCAATTTATTTATTTTAATTGGCGTATGGTTATAATCAATATTCTTCAAAAGCTAGAATTTTTTGCTTGTAATAAATGTTCCCTGTTAATTTTTGTTACTACATTGAGACATTTATTTTTATTTAGTTAATAATTTTAGGTTTTAATATTTATTTGGTTGGGCAGCTAATTTGTTGACATACATACATATATGTAAGAATTTTTCATGGCATTGTCATCCACTTCCTTTCGTAACAATTAAGGAAGCCGTGTTTGTATTCGCTCCATATCCATTACCTTCACAGATGATCTCGACACCCGCACTAATTGCAAACTAATCATTCTACTAGTGTTATGGAACAGAAACTATTTGGCCCTCCTTTGGTGACTAAAAGGCTATATTTGTGGCGAACGGACTTTACGTTAATCTATTGTTTATGGTGTGTCATACCTAGTAACTCATATAAATAATTGTATACATTTGTAAACACAGTTTTTCTAAATTTAATAAAATTGTTTTACTTCATAACAATAACATCTACTTTTCACACTTGTATCATTTTTGCCAAATGAATGCTGAACAATAAACTCCTCCGGTATTTCATATTGTCTTGGCATATCAACTTTTTAATGAAACAAATTTATTTTTAACTTACATTTTAAAATTTTTCATCGGTTTCGCAAGCAAACTAGCATCGAGCAATTTCGAACGCAAATAATGATTTTAACACTTGCTTTCGTATTACATAATTGCATTTATGAAAGCAATTTTTTGGTTTTTCGTTAGGAGAATAATAATCCCGCAAAATAAAGTACTCGTAAACAAATTTCCGAACTTTCTTAAACAAATTTACGAAAATTGTAATACACAATACAATTTTTACTAATCCGTAAATTTTCGGCTTCGAATCGAAATACGCAATAACCTTTCAGAGCTAATGTTTGATAGAACAATGATATCTAAAAACACAGTAAATTAAACTAATATAAATGTTGAATACATATAAATGTTTTTTTTAGATGCATATAATTTTAAATTGACAACACTTTTTGAACTGGCGGCCATTTTTTCAGCTACCAAGCGTTTACGCGTTCTAATCAACTGTCAAAAAAGTAGAATCATTGTAGTCGTACTTTCTACTTTTGAAAGCGTCGCAAGCGTCGAACAGCTGACATTGACAAATGCAAAGCAAATTTATTTTAAAGGTGATGTCACTAAAAAAAATGCCAGTTGAAAAAACATTTTTTATATGAAATTGACAAACAAACCAATAAAACACTTCATATAAAAACAAAATTAGCTGGGCTTACGGCATCACCTCCGAAAGTACATATATATATAAAACACAAACGATTGACGCGAAAAATCTTCACATGTAACTTGAAATACTTGAAGCTTAAAACGCTAAAAAAGCTAAAAACGCATTGACGCAAAAACGCGAGTTGTGGACCTCCAGCTTTAGTTTGGTTTGGCATTTCAACATGAATAGACTCACTCCTGAACAACTCAAATTTAAAGTAAAATTCATGTCAATTTAAAAAAAAATCATCTTTGTTTTATTCAATTTCAAAAAAAAAACACCCTTTACTTATGCAAATTTAAATATTTTAAATTCGAATGCAATTATATGCATTTAAAATGCCAGTATTACAAGCTGCATCAGTATCTTGCAAACACATTCCCATTATGTCATATTATTATCAAAAACTATTAAAATGCCATTTAAAAAGTTATAGTTTTTTCTATAATCCGTTTTATAAATTGTATTTCTATTACCCTCAATAGCATCTGGTCTCACCTTGATAATTTGCATATTCAAGTTGAACAAAATGACATCCATACTCGTACATACATACATACATATGTACGAGTATGTATGAATTCATGTCTGCGTATACAATTTGGATTATAGTTTACAGATTATTCAAGTTACGCTTGACTTGAAAGGGAAAAATTGTCTAAGTGAAAATGGATAAAATTAAATTTATTACCTTTTCTATGACATGTATACACACATACATATGTACATAAATATTTCAATTTCAGGGGTTGTTGTTTGTAGCACATGGAATTTGACAAATTTGAAATGTTACAGCATCTAATAATCAGCTGTAGGTACAAATGAATATACATTCATACAGTGTAAATTTATATAATAGAAATACCCTTAATTCACACAAAGACCGGAAATACTTTCAATATCAAATTGTTTAACTTTTATATAAAAAATGAATTCAATAAACAATAAAAAATAACATTTAATAATGCACCCCTTAGTGGTTAAAAAACCAAAGTCTTTGGAATTATTATTGCTACAGTCTACCACATACATATTTGGGTTTTTCATTTGTGGCAAAAACATGCTTCCAAGTACGAACGAGTATTTCTCCCAACAGTTGGCTAGAAGCGTCACAGTGTCTGTAGATAAGTATATCGTCGTAGTCGGCAAGCGCAGAAGAACACTTACAGTGTTGAACAAAATGTTCTAAATAAATAAATGCGATATTGAAATACCCATTATTTTGTTAAACAATAATTTGTGGTTGTAATTACGTTCTAGCCCATTAGTTATAGGACAAATGTTCTACACATTTTCTTTCCTTGTGCATGACATTAACTAATGTGTTTAGACGTATTGGTAGTCAATTAGGAAACATCGATTTTCAATAATATTCAAATAGTTTGAACAAGTACATCTTATGTAGGTTGGTAACAGTGGTAGGTAGATACTACATACTTATTAATTATCACTTGGGAACAGTTATGTATCAAATCAGCTAATGACTAAAGTTTCTAATTGAATTGAATGAATTTAATAGTTTGTCTATATTAGGTCAACACTAATAACCAGGGGAACCGGAATCATGCAAATGCATGTTTTTCTATGTAGTTTCAACATATCTTAAGAATTTCGGCTTTGATTTGTAAGTCTATATTTTGATTGGTTGAAATCGGTCCGCAATATGAGTTTATTGGTCACAAATGTTGTTTTAAACTAAATTTGCGACAAAAATTATATAAATTTTGTCCTCAATCACAAATAATTGTTTTAAAATATTCCAATAAAAACTAATTTGTAAGAAAAATTTTAAATAATAATTACAAAATAAATATAAATAACAAAACCAAATGTTGATCAAAACCATGTTTTAAAATTTAAATAAACATTAAACTGTTCGTAAAAGTGCGTTAATAAATCTACTCTAGTTCAATAAATTGTGTCAAAAGTGTTTCCAAAATTAAGACTTTTTGGATACTTAAATATTCTTAATGAAAAAAACAAGAAGTTACATAGATAAATTTTATATTTTATATTTAATTAAAAATTATAGAAACCGGTTATCCGATTCCGATTCGCAAATATTAAATAGCCAAAATCGGTCAGGGTTTCAAGCAGAAAAAACCCTGTTAACCAGTAACCGGTTTCGGTTTTCATATACTCTAGATACATTGCTTGTAGGTATTAATAATAATATTCAACAATCAGCAAAAATTCTGAAGTGCAACATGTGAAGCGTTCAACTTTTACTACCCCGTTTACTTCATCTTCAAACAAGATTTTATTGGAGCGTTTAATTGTATATGAAATGTCCAAACTGAATATGATCTATGTTTAATTTTTAGAAAATCAAATATGGGAAAAAGTTGTTGTAAGAGATTTTTTATGTTTCGCTTCTAATATTTATTAAAAGTTACAATGCACAAATTCATATGTGTACAAGAGGAAGAGGTTAGTGAGCAATTTTAAAAGGAAATGTAAATAAAATCGATTTATCCCCAATGTGTGGCTATATAAAATTGAAACATTTCTAGATATAAGATTTGAAAAACTTATTGTTAGTTCGTTTTTTAATGAAGATACAATAAATAAATACATGTACAAAAAAATCCCCAATGATTCATTCTTCATATTCTTGTATGTGTCCAAATTTAACACATATTGTCAAACGGTTTTTAATAATGTAATAAATAAGAAAACAAATTAAGACTATTTTCGAAAAAAAAATAGACAAATTATATTGAAAACTTAGATTTTCTGGTAGTGAACTGAAAACACAGTGGTGAACTACTTATTTACTAATTATTGTCATATATGTATTTAGTTTTTTGTGAAGAAGTTACCATTGAATAATGATATATTTCTGAGAAATTTACACAAATTTCGATTTCTTTATTTTAATATTTGTTTGTATACTATTTGTTTATAAATAAAATATCATTCTTTCAAATCGGGTATATTTTTATCACTCGAATCCAATGAAACTCTCCATAATTGATAGTTTATTTACTTATGTAATTTATGTAGTTATTTACATGTCATTTACATGTAGTTATTTATGTCAGAAACCCGAAAACATATTCTTTTTATATAAAAATGTTGATGTTTAAAAAAAGGAACAAATTTTATTTTAAAATATTCATCACAATTGAAATTTAAAAATATCTATTAAGTTTTTGAGTTGTTACTTGATGACAAATTGTTGAACTTTTGATATTTATTATTAGAGAAAATTGTATGTGCCAATTGTGCAAAAATATTACGTTACAATGGTAATCTTTAAATTTTTAAATTAATGAACTCAAGCCAATTAAAATCGTTCTTTTGTTTTAACTTGAACAACTTGGAATAAAAGTTTGACGTCTCTCTTTTTGAGAGAGAGAAAATATTTTTTTCGAACTTGAATTGGTTTAATTTTATATTTTTTCTGGACAAAAATGAATTCAGTTGCCAATAGGTTGCATTTTGTCATACAAACAACAATGCCTTATGCATTTCCATGGCCATCAGCAAAAGCAAATTTCTTTTTTTATTCATTTTGAATTTATATCTGTAAATACAAATATTAAATTATTTTAAAGTATTGTGCATTCAAAATCACAGATATAAATATTTGTATTTCATCACAATGGGACCAACGATATGGGCCTAAGTGGGCCGTTTTACACGGCCGCCTGCTAACCTAATATTTGTATTTTGACACTTAAAACCCAAAGCAAATGTGATCAGCGTTATAGTCGCCAGATGCTAGAAAACGGGGGCCTAGTGATTTAAAAAAATTATTGTATTTACTTTAAGTTATGTGAAATTTAGGGAGGGAATATGTAGATAAAATCACTGGCGTGAAGAAAATCTTTACAAATATCACTCATTGAGCATTATTTAATTCGGGTTTTTATTAAAATTTTTGTGCCTTCACATGCTCTGCCTCTGTGGTACTGCGGCAATGATTTCAATATTTGAGTTTTGCATTTTAAATGCAATTATAGAATTCTTTGAGGAAAAAATTGGCAAAAAGTGGGTAAACGCTCGGATGATCGAAGATGAAAATAACAGAAGCCAAATTTTCTCAATTACAGGATTCCCAGGAGTAGTGGGTTGTATAGTTGGAACGCACCTTCGATTTATAGCTCCACGTAAGGAAGTTCAACAGCAAAGAATATTAAACCTGAATGTCATAATTGTGAGGATGGTAATTTTCAATTGAATATATTAATAAGCAAATATTTCCATAGTTGTGCGACTTTGAAATTAACATCCGTTATGTAGATGTTCGATTTACAGGTTCCAACCATGACTCCTTTGTGTGGAATATGACTGAGCTAAAACAATATTTACAACATAATATGGATTAAAATACTTGGATTTTAGGTAGAAAGTTTGTTTGATTCTTAAGGCTTATTATAAATGATAATATGCTATATTTTTACATGTTTAGGTTACGCTAAGTGTCCACTGAAACCGTGCTTAATAACCCCATTTCGATGTGCTGCAGAAGCGTCACGAGAAGGACGAGAAGTTTTAATAAAGTTCATGCAAAAGTAAGAAACATCATTGAAAGGACCATTGGGGTTCTTAAAAGCAGGCGGGTTACTCTCTATTGCGATTCGAAAGCAAATTTTATGCGATAAGCGTACAAATTGATACTCTTACGCATCGAATTTACTTTCGCATCGCAATAGAGAGTAACCCCCCAGATTTCGATATTTTATTTCTGCACGAGGATTATAGCGCAATTCTTCAGAAAAAATGATTAAAATTACAAATGTATTAAGCTAGATTTACACGATTGAAATTTTCTTCAAAATTGGTCTTCAAAATGTTTCAAACTCGTGTAAACAGCAAAATTTCTTCAAAATGTGAAATAAAATGAAAAAAACTGATAAGTGCAGCAAATTTCGAACCACCAATGATACTGGTTAAAGGATTGATGTTTGACTGTTGGCTAGCGGGCATCGCAGTGGTGCAGAGGGTGAGAACGTAAAGAATTCTAATGGGAGAAAGTGGTGTTTCTCGAAACATATGTAAATCCAACCAACAACCCAGGTTCGAATCCTAAGCCAAGAAAAATTATCAATAATAATAATTTTCATGTAACAATTCCTACCTTCAGAAAAATAATTTAATGAAAAATTAAATTTAATGAACTCGAGCCGAAATAAAAGAAATATCAATGATTTAAAATTAACAGTTCAAAATAAAAATAATAATTATTCTTAATTTATTTATTTAATAGTTATTAAATCTAGCTTTAGAAATTAGTTAATTCATCTACTGTGATCTCTTTGCCACTCTTTGGTGTTTCTCATTGGCGGTCCAAAGCCAAAGCCAGTCTTTGAGCACCATTTTGTTGCATCCAAATGAAAGTGTACCACAGTCAATATCTGGATTTTGTGTCAACAGTTCTTCTAGATTTTCTAACTGTTTTTTTTTAATTGTTATTTTTCTAAAAAATATTTTAAATTTATATAAAATTCACAAACAAATTTAAGAATACTTGCAATTGTTTCCCCATTTTGATTTTTTAACTTCTAACTAGAAATGTTTTTATTTTTCACATTGAGAATTCGAATCGATCAAAACTAAAAAAATATTGTTTGACATGAAAATGAATTATTTTTTATCACATAAAACACAATTCACCATATCCGTAGTAAACCACACCAAACTTCATCCCTTTCCACTTTCGTTGAATTTGTTTCGCCAATTCTTTTTTTATTGTTTTATTTATTTGATATTTGTTGATTTAAATATGCGCTCTTATTTACTGCTTGTATAAATATTTACCCGAGTGCTTGAGTGTGTTTGGTGGTTTACGACATCGATAGAATCGAAAGAAAAATGTTCTAAGCGGATGATCATTTCGGCATCTATAGAAGAATTATTATCGCTCATTTTTTGATTGTAGGAATTCACCTAGTTGTTTATTATTTTTTCTTATCATTAGTTTTGTGTAATTGTTTACTCGTATCCTCTTTTAGGTTTTTTAGTCGTAACTAAAAATCAATATCGTAAATTGTTTATATTTTATTTTTTGTTTAAATTTTGTGGATAATGAATAAACAAGTCAACAAACCATATCAATGATCAACAACGATAAATTATTTTAGCGTTTGTATTTTATTTTTTTGTATAAATACAAATGTACTTAAGTAGATAAATGTATGTATGTATGCATATGTTTGTACATACGTGTGCACATAGAAAAATAAATATTCCTTTTATACCAATCGGTAAGAGAAAGATAAGAGGCCTTCTAAATTGGACTTATTTTTAATAGACTCGAGGTCTCCAGACTTATTTCATATTTACACATATTGATATTTTGTGAGTCAAAACACACAGTTTCGAGTAAAATGTCATCTGAATAGATATCTTTATTTTGTAGGCAGAGATTATAAAGGGCGGTTAAATTTTAAGGGCCGATGTTGAATGTGAACCACAATAAACGTCAAGTTTTTTTCTGGATTTCATTTAGCATTTGTCAATTTCAGACTAACTTAATTTGAACCATGATAAGATACACAATCAAGCAACGCGTTGAAGTTATTCTGGCTTATTATCAAAATGCATATCGTGCACTTCTTGTCTTTTATCAAACACCCTCCCGTGATCAAATATTTACCAAATTACTGAACGGTATATTTAAATATGCAAATCGTAAATTGTTAGTCCGGTTCTTTGACAATTTGTAAACTGTTGAAATTTTTGAAATTTTATTAGTTTAAATGGTTCAATCTAAACTTCTTACGTCTTTTTATCATAATGTGTAAGATGCTAATTGTCGCTGCTAGTAAAGAAATCGATATTCAATTAAATTAAAATTAAAATATGTCTGTCTATCCCTTACATAAGAAAAAATTAATATTTTTAGGACTTAGCAAATTTTAGAGATCATAATTTGAGTACAATTTACAATTTTAAACAATAGTATCTATGAAAACTGTACTTAGGTTAATATTTGTTTCAGATTGGTTTCGTATTCAGTTCATGAATATTCATTGTCGAGCGCCATTTATATATCGCACCCTAAATACAAAAGGGTCACTACTTAAAATATGTAATAAAATTTTCAGGAGAGACAAAAAAACTTCATCGTGCACAAGTAACACACTTAACATAAAAATAGACATAACTGTATTTTGCCAGTTAAAAAAGATAGTGATGTGTAAGAAATGTTTGCAGTCGATAGAGATGTGTACTCTAACTTAATTTATGAGAAAAAATCAGTTTTGGAAAATTTTGAGTTGTGTTCCTTTTGTATTTAGGGTGCGATATGTATTAAGGTTAATATACGGATTTCTCTAATGTAAACAGAAAAAATACTTACATATATAATACAATGTTTTTAATTGTGCAAAGCTAAAAATCCAATTCGATCTCTTCAAAGAAATTGAATAAAAAACGTACAAAAAAGGCACCAAGACTATTAAAGCTATGTGTCCATGATCGTCAGATATTACAATGTTGTCCGAAAAATGTTCAGAAAATGTCTAACAACCGTGTAAAATTAAAATGTTTGCTTTCCAACGTTGTAAGAAAAAGCATTTTCAGTACATTGGAAGACAAAAATCTTGTCAGTCATCTAACAATCGTGTAAACACACAATTTTGTAATTTTCATTGTTTAAAGACAATTGCCAAACACTTTCCATTGTCATATGTGCAAAGCTTATGCATCTGCCAATAGCAGCATTGTCATAGAAATTATTTCTAAATGCAATTCTTTATAAACATAAATAATAAACAAACAAGTGTGCATTGATAAAATTTTTGCAAAAAGTGGAAGAAAATTAAAGAATTAAATTAAAGTGTGCATTAATAAAATTTTTAAACACACACACAGAGCTGCAAAACGAATTTGACAATCCCACACAACTGTGTAAGCTGACAATTTCGGTTGACAGATAAATTCATTGTGTGAAAATTGTCTGCAAATGAAATTGTTAGTTTTCTTACAGTCGTGTAAACTGACAATTTACCTTTTGCTAAAAATTTTTCAATGTCAGTACATTACTAGCACATTGCTAGATATGACAACATTGTAATATCTGACGATCGTGGACACATAGCTTAAGTATATTCGCTATTTTTCTTGAATTTCCAAAGCCATGTTGCATACTATTAAACTTTGATCCCTTAAATAAATCTATACTTTAAAGCTTAAGCACTTAATAATCCTTTAAGGTTGACTATCGAAAAAGTACTATCCTAATAAATATTTTTCTGATTGCATAGAGCAACAACACAAATTTTACAAACAAATAATGAATTAAAAAATATATATTTATTAAACATTTTTCATTGGATTTTTAGCTGTCGTTACTGGCTAACAGTCGTTTTATAAAAAAGTTATTTTGCAAATAAACCTACCAATCTAAGCCGGTACAAAATAATGTTTTCAACTAAGAACAAAGTATTCAAAAGTTCTAAAAATGTACCCGTTAAATAAATCCACATTTAACATTTCAAGTCTGTATATCCGTTTTACCCGTTATTTCCTTCTAAGGGTCGTATTATGAAGAAATTACTTCTCAAATATTTATTTTTGTGATTGCATAAAATCACAACACAAATTTAATTGTCTTAAAACAACAGACGCAAAAGGTACCAAATATGACCAAAACACACATTTTAGATTGAATTTTCCAAATATAAGTTTTTGCAATAATTTTTCTTTTGTATTTTAATATGTATATCAATATTTAATATTTCACGTCTGCAGATCATTTATTAAGATTAAATAAAAAATTCCCCCTCCTTGAAGATGGAAAGTTCATTTCAAATACTCATTTATGTGACTACAGAAACCTAAAATAGAAATGTGATTGCTTCATAATAAAGACCATAATTTATTTAAGAACAAAATTTTAAAAGTTTTCCCATTTTTCCCAGGGTACAAAAAGCGTACGCTATATATTTGTACTTGTCAAAGATTTAATACAACATTAATTGACGCATGGTTTTGAATTTTGACACCTTGGGTATGTGAGAAATTAATAATGATTCCAATTCTTCGCATGTGATCGGATTTCAAAAATCATACTATATATGAAATCTACTAGTCGGGGTAAAATTAAATTGAAATAATTTGTATTTCTGAAAAAAAACTAAAAAAAATATCTTAAATAAATAAATAATTTTAATTATGTATTCGAATTATTCGAACATGTGGCAAACTGTTATTCGAATTATTCGAACAAAAGAAAAATCAAATAACATTTCATATCATTACTTACCACGAATGCTTGTATAAATACATATTTCAAATTAAACATTCTTTAGTTGATATAAATGTCACAAGTATTTAATGAATTACTCAAAATTGGCAATAGATTTCAAAACACATATATTTGTTCAGCTCTGAAAATTTAGGATAAACAATATCTTGTTTCTATGGGTTAAAATTTATATGTGGAGAAATTCTTTCACAAATGCAGTTCTATAATGTAATTCAAGTCTTAATGAAGGTCTATTATAGCTGAGTAACCACATACATAGGTAATATAAACATTAGTCAGTAAAGTAAGTAAAGTTTTACACTGTGTACTTGTATAAAATTTTGAACTTAAAGAGTGTGTGGGGATTACAATAGATTTTTATTATAGCTTTTATATTTTCCGATGATTTCCTCATTTTGTTATTATACCCTACACCACCAAAGTATGTAGGATGTTGGGTATGTTGGATTTGGGCTGATGTTAGTAACGCCCATAAATATTGGTCCAACACCCACCTTAAAGTATACCGATTGAGTCAAAATCACTTCCTGAGTCGATTTAACAATGTCCGTCCATCTGGCTGGCATCATATATAAATTCTGGTTTTAGTAATAATCAACAAACGTTCGTGGTATATACAGATTTCAGCAAAGCTTTTGACAAAGTTAACCATGATTTATTAATACTGAAACTGGACAGTATTGGTTTCACATGTAACTTTCTTAATTTGCTGCGCTCCTACCTAAAAATCATAGACAATCTGTTACATGCAATAATTAAAAATCCAAAAGCATAGAAGTCATATCTGGATATATTCATCTTTGACGTAAAAAGGTCATACAACTCATATTCAATCCGATTTAAAAAAAATTCCACAACTGGTGTATAACTAAACTAATAGAATTAAACCTAAAAAAATGTAAATTTATGTCCTTTTCGAGATATTGCCCTTCCATCCATGAATATATTATTGGAAGCTTAAAATTAAAATCCGTTGACTCTATCAGTGATTTGGGTGTCAACTTTGATATAAAACAGAACTTTAACTTTCATATAACTATGACTGCTAATAAAGCAATTGGTGTTCTCAGCTATATAAAACACTGGGCAAAGGAATTTCATGACACGTATGTATGTGACAATACAATGTGTACATAAAAAAGCTGGAATCTATACAAAAACAATTTCTTATATTTTGCCTACGTTGGAATCCTGAAATAAATCTTCCGCCATACCGAAGTCGACTGGCACTCATAAAGATTCTAATATTGAGAAGTAGATTAATGGTACTTTTGATTCCAAATATCTTCTTTTTAAAGTTTGCTTCAATTCCAATCAATCTGAAATTCCATAGATCGAACTTTATTAATTTTGATCCTATTCGTAACACTGTGCTAGAATTTGACACTTTTTTTGTGACAAACGGGGCACCTGGCGGGTTAACCTAATTCGGGTACGCTGAATCCGAACTTTGTTTGCTATACCTGCAAAAAAAATTAGAAGCACAGCTGCGTTTTCCAATTTTTTATGCCGTTTTAAAAAACAAAATTTTTGAAATTTTGCTAAAAAAAACTATTTTTTTTGGTCAAAAAAAAATATGTTTCTACAACGACTGCGCATATTGGAAAAAAGTTTAACCTTACTTAAAGAAAATTTCATTGCGGATTTTTTTTAGTTTATTCAATAAACTCAACCGTTTTTGAGTTACGCGAATATATGTTGTGCAACCTCCTCCATTTTCGAAATAACGGTATATTTCGAAAACACGAGCTAACCTAAAAAAACGGTTAGCACCACTGGATTCAGCCTACCCGAATTAGGTTAACCCGCCAGGTGCCCTGTTTGTCACATTTTCCAACTAGCACAGTGTAATTATTGTACTTCATACCATGCTCGACTTAGTCTCATCTCATCGAACTGTTCGGACGTGTTTTTTTTAGTGCGGCTGAATTTTCGGTGAAAAAAATCGTAATAGGTGAAAAAAGTGTAAAAAAGTTGAAATTAAACAAAAAAGTGAAAAAAAAAATCGTAATAGGTTAAAATATATAAAAAAAAAAAAAAAAACATTAAAAATCGTATAAAAACTGTATGAGTGTTCCTCTCAGATGTAATTCTGAGAAAGAGCTTCGCTCAACTAGAAAAACTAAATGGGTCTCTGAGGAAGAATCCATAAAAAAATCTCTGGAGAATTTTCTCACTACAAGAGCCGTAGAACGGCGTCGTTCCTGTTCGCCCAATATTGTGATTTCAACAGATGTAAAAACATCATCTTCATCAAATAGTGCAGTGAAACCCAAAAAACAAGTAGGTATGGATAAGTACATAACCGTTCTCAAGCGACAGAGGAGTCCGAAGTCTGCTCAAGTGTCATCAAATGCAAAAGCTCCTAAGACCGTGAGTAATGATCAAAATAGGTTTGCTCTCCTCCAGACGGATGAGCCAGAACTTCCGAAGAAGACGTTTAAGCCCCCACCAATTTATCTGAGAGAGCCGACTTCCAGTAAATTGGTACAAGGAATTGTTGCTGTAATAGGTGAAAACATGTTTAGCGTAACCTCAATGAAACATGGAAATATATGCGAGACAAAGATACAAGTGAATAGGGAAGATGATTTTCGAAAATTGTCCAACCAGCTGGAAAGGGAGACTAGGGATTTCTATACCTACCAGCTCAAAAGCGCAAAAGGACTTCAAGTCGTTCTAAAGGGTATAGACCCATGTGTTGATCCCGCGGAGATAAAAACCGGTTTAATGGACAAAGGGTTCAAAATCAAGAGCGTAGTGAATATTAGAAACCGTGAAAAGATCCCTCAGCCCATGTTCAGGGTAGAATTGGAACCTGGAGATGTTGTCTTAAAGAAAAACGAGTCCCATCCCATCTACAATCTGATGTACCTTCTGCATCGTAGAATCACCGTGGAAGAACCACATAAGCGTCAGGGACCCGTCCAGTGTCTCAACTGTCAAGAATTTGGTCACACCAAGGCGTATTGTAAATTGCCGACAGTTTGTGTTGCGTGTGGGGAGCTACATGCAACTGCTCAATGTGATAAGCCGAAAACTGATTCAAAAATCAAAAAATGCAGTAACTGCGGAGGTAATCATACCGCAAATTATAGAGGTTGTCCAATTTACACTCATTTGAAAGCCATAAGTACCAACAAGACGTCAGTATTACCTGATCATCGTCAACAGCCTATTTTGGCATCGAGTGACAATTTCCCGCAATTGTTACGGTCCACTAGTCATGTAAACGCGCCTAGTTCTAGACAAGTTTCTTACGCAAACGTCGTTAAATCTAATATGCCAGGTCTGGAGCAGGAACCTAAACCCCAATATTCTGAGCCGCATATCAACAATCTAGAGGCAACATTGCAGACACTTGTCCAAACTATGAACACTTTCACGACCACCATGACATCCATGATGCAGGAAATGCTAAAAATGCAATCCACTATCTTGCAAGCCATTTTAAAGAAATGATTTATTTAAAAATTTGTTTCTGGAACGCGAACGGCCTCCGCCAACATAGAAATGAACTGGAATACTTCCTGATGGATAAGCAGATTGATGTCATGATGATTGCTGAAACTCACTTGACGGCGACAGCGTACTTCAAAATTAATGGCTACGTGTTGTATGATACTAAAGATCCCCGCGGAAGAGCATGTGGAGGATCGGCAATTCTTATAAAGAACAGAATAAAACATTATTTAATGAACAACATATGTGAGGATTACCTACAAGCAACAAACATTTGTATTGAATTCTGTCAATACAATTTTGTTTTATCATCGATTTATTCTCCGCCTCGATTTTCAATAAAAGAACACCAATACCATAACTTCTTTAATTCCCTTGGAGCTAGATTTTTAGTTGCTGGTGACTTTAACGCCAAACACACATTTTGGGGTTCACGTCTGGTAACCCCAAAGGGTCGCGTACTCTTCAACACCATTGCCAAAATGGGATTAGATGTACTCTCAAGCGGGCATCCCACCTACTGGCCGACGGAAGATTCCCGATGTTATTGACTTCGGAGTAGTGAAAAATATCCCTGTAGAATCGATACAAGTGGAGCCTTCTTTAGACTTGTCTTCAGATCACTCTCCTTCTATTATTTCAATGCGTTTTCTTCAAGGGAATGGCTCTCCATTTCGGGACATATCCAAAACCAGAGTAAGTTGGATAAAGTATAAAAAGTATTTAAGTTCCCACTGCACGGAAAATGTAGTATTGAGAACTACCGAGGATATTGATGGGTCGATTGGCAAGTTTACTGAGGACATACGAAGAGCTGTACATCACGCCTCCACATACGACGTTGAGTGCAGAAGTGGGACAAATAGAACTTATTTCGCTGAACTCGATCATCTCCTGTCAGAAAAAAGAAAAGGTAGAAGAGAGTGGCAAATTCACAGGTCTCCTGAACTGAAAACTAGGCTACGGGTATGCAGAGATATACTAAGAAATTTCTTAGAAACCCAAAGAATGGCTTCACTTAAATCTTACTTGGAGGGTCTTGATAGTACCCCACAATCTGACTATTCGTTATGGAAGGCGGCACGAGGTTTAAAAAGACCAGTTAGAGGAAAGCCTCCTCTGCGAAATCCGACTGGTGACTGGGCTAGAAATGATTCCGAGAAGGGGATTTTATTTGTTAACCATTTGAGAAATGTGTTTACTATAAACAACTCAAATAATAACGAATCTGATTTGCCACCACTTGTTATTAGACCTCCTGTACCTCTAAGACTTAGCTTTAATGATGTTCAAAGCGCTATTGGTACTCTGAATCTTAAAAAAGCTCCAGGTATGGATAAAATCAGCAACAAAATGCTTGTGGAGTTACCTCGTGTAGCTAAAAGAATTATCCTATTTATTTTCAATGCTATTTTACGCCTAGAATACTATCCTGCAGATTGGAAGGTATCTATGATTACCATGATTCCTAAGCCAGGGAAGGACCCCACTAAAGTAGAGTCATATAGGCCAATTAGTCTACTGCCAACAATTTCAAAACTGTTTGAAAAATTGTTATTGGCTAAGTTGATTCCAATTCTGAACGACACTCAATGTATCCCAAATCACCAATTCGGGTTCAGAGCTAAACACAGTACCATCGAACAAACACACAGATTGGTAAATGTGATAAGACGGTCGTTTGAAGAGAAAAAATACTGCTCCGCCCTTTTCATTGATGTGTCGCAAGCGTTCGACAAAGTTTGGCATGACGGTTTAATGCACAAAATAAAATTAACTCTGCCTGCTAACACCCAGGTGTGCCACAGGGTAGCATACTGGGCCCTACTTTATATTTGATTTATGCCTCCGACATGCCGTCAGACAAAATCCACACGTCAACTTTTGCAGACGATACAGCCTTTATTAGCGTTCATAAGGACCAACAAATAGCATCACAGAACTTGCAGAAATATGTTTATAAGCTAGAGAATTGGCTTGAGCTTTGGAAAATCAGGGTTAACGAACAGAAATGTATTCATATAACTTTCACATTGCGAAAAGATACCTGCTCGTTCATCAGAATAAATAATCAAATTATCCCGCAACACAATGAAGTCAAATACCTCGGAATCCACCTCGATCGTCGTTTAACTTGGAAGTCTCATATCGACGCAAAGCTTACCCAGATGAGATTAAAAGCAGTGCAAATTAATTGGCTAATCGGCAGAAATTCTACATTAAAGTTGGATTGCAAACTTTTGTTGTACAATGCAATTCTAAAGCCAATCTGGTGTTATGGAATTCAATTATGGGGTTCTGCCTCAACATCCAACATTGAAAAAATTCAAAGGGGTCAAAATAAGATTCTACGTACAATTACTGCAGCTCCATGGTACGTTAAAAATTCTAGAATTCACAAAGATCTAGGCATTCCTTTGGTGAAAGTCGAACTTACAAAATACGCCTCAAAATATGTCAGCAAACTTGAACACCATCCAAACCCACTTGCATGAGACATCCTTAACTTTAGTGGCCATGTTCGGTTGAGAAGGAGGGATACCCTTGCTTTAACTCAAGCGCAAAACAGATGATTGTATCAGTGGATGTAAATTTGTTGTAGTATCATAATATTTTGTCTAGCACTGGCTGGACTTATTATTTTCTTTTAGTATTAAGATTCGAAAACTTATTGTCATTTCATTTCTGAAGATTCAATAAATAAATAAAATGTATTAAAAAAAAAAAAAAAAAAAAAAAAAAAAAAAAAAAAAATACCATGCTCAGCTGTTACTAATATTTGTAGCAGAATTTTAAATAAATAAGTAAATAAATAATTGGTCGTAGGTTAGGTTAGGTTAGCAGGCGGCCATGTAAAACGGCCCACTTGGGTCCATATTATTGGTCCCATTGTGATACCTGTTTGGATAGAAGATTATAGAGAGAAGAGAAAGAGTGAAAGAGTGAGCAGGGTAGTAGTAGGATGAGTGTAGTGTAAGAGGGTGAAAAGTATGAAAGATTTGAAAGGATGAACGTGCAGACCAAAACCTAAAAGAGCGCAGAATACCTAGATGGATAGATAAGGCTACTGCAGCCAATTACTGCTTCTGATAAAAGCGTCAATATCCTCCAACTTCAAAGCTGAAAATTCAGATAAGTCGTCGAAGAATGGTTGCCCCAGAAGAATGGTGCGAGATCCACTCATTGCTGGGCATTGACAAAGAAGATGAGAGACCGTTTCTTCCTCCTCTTCATTATTGCAACTCCTACAAAATCGTTATAGGGTAGACCCAGTCGTCTTGCATGATTGCCAAATTTGCAGTGTCCTGTGATCACTGACACCAAATTGCTAAGTTGTGGTCGCTGTAATTTCAATAAATACAGCGTGCGTTTCCTGTTTAGTATAGGCTAAATCAGTCGTGTGACTGTACTGGTTTGTTCATTTTCCCACCTGGTTTGAGCTAGCTCACAATGGAAATTGCTGACTATTTGCTTACATTTCGATAGCGGAATGCCGCAAAGATGGTCGATGTTGTCGTCAGGTAACATGGCACCTCTCCTTGCCAAGTCATCTGCGATACAATTACCTGTTATGTCTCCATGTCCGCGCACCCATATGAGTGTAACTGTTGAATGTCTCACCATCCTGTTTAAGGATGTCCGGCATTCATGGACCAAGATTGATGTAGTATGTACACCTGTTAGAGACTTTATTGCAGCTTGACTGTCAGTGTATATACGTATATCTCTTCCCGATATACTGTAATAACTGATCCAATTAGCCGCTCGTTTTATTGCTGATATTTCAGACTGAAGGATGCTACATCCGTTTGGAATTCTGAAAGACATCCTGATTCCGAATTCCTGAATGTAGACCCCACCGCCGACTCTCTCCCCTTTTTTGGAGCCATCCGTGTATATAGACAAGCTCGTAGTATTAAGGAGTAGGCCCTCCAACAGTTCCATGTCGTCATGAATTATGAAGCCGAAGCTTCGTAAGAAGGAGGGGCTAGGAGTGCGATAGTCGATTAGTTCAGGAAGACATTGTATATTTTCCATGATACTAGCATGTCCATAATGACTATGCTTCCAGACGCCCGTTACACTTAGTCTAACGGCAGTATACATGACCATATTCTTGGCCATTAGATCAACTGGAATCCAGTTTAGTATTGCAAAAAGCGACTTAGTAGAAGTAGTGCTTAATGCTCCAGTTATCAGGATCGCAGTCCTTCTTAGTATCTTATTCAAGATGACACAATTTGAAGTCTTGTCAAGTGCCTTCCACCAGACCGAGACTCCGTAAAATAAAATTGGTTTAATAACTGTCTCAAAGAGCCAGTTCATGCATCTAGGGTTAATACCCCAGTTCTTGCCTATAGTCTTCTTGCAGATATACAAGGTTGACATAGCCTTAGATGCTCTTGCTAGTGTGTTGGGTTTCCATGATAGCTTATTATCAAGAACAACACCTAAGAATTTTGCCTTTTCCGAGATTGCCAGTTCTGTACCATTCAATCTAGGAAGCGTAAAGGTTGGAATCTTGTACTTTCTAGTGAATATTACGAGTTCCGTCTTGCTAGGATTGACACTTAACCCACTTTCATAGCTCCACCTACTAAGTGTTTTAAGTGCATCTTCGATTCTCTGCGATATTGTGCCCAAGTGGAAACCCGAGACAGCCACTGCCACGTCATCCGCGTAAGCTACAGTTTTATGTCCCGTATTATCCATTTTCTTGAGCATATCGTTCATGGCCAAGTTCCACAATAGTGGAGATAGGACGCCTCCTTGGGGAGTGCCCCTAGTGGCCAATCTTGTGATGCATGTCGTGCCAAATTTGGAACGTATGGTTCTTTTACTCAATAGATTCGTTACGAACCTAGTGATTGATTCGTCGAGACCTAAGTCCCGCAGGGCTGATATTATGACTTCAGGTTTTACGTTATGGAAAGCTCCTTCTATGTCCAGAAATGCTATCATCGTAAAGTTGTCAAATTCTAGCGATTTCTCAATATAGCTAACTATCGAGTGAAGCGCCGTCTCCACAGATTTGCCTTTCATGTAGGCATGTTGAGATGGCGATAAAGTCTTTGATCAATAGAATTCCTGATGTGGATATAATTGGTCGTAGCTCCGCCCAGTTCTGAAAATCACTTTAACGACTAAAAATCTCTTAAAAATGTTGGTATCAAATTAAAATTCAACACAAATAAGTTGCATATATACAGAAATGATGACATTCAATTTTATAGCGGTCAGTCCAATTAATTAGTCGAAAATCCCATATCCTCAATTCACTTTAACCTCCATAAATCTTTTAAAAGTGTTTATATCGAAATAAACATGCCACTAAATTTCTGGATGATCGGTCCATAATAGGTCATATCTACCATATAACGCCCATTTCTGAAAAACTGTTTTATATACATATACTAAGTGTAGGGTATTATATGGTCGGACTTGACCGACTGTATTTTTTATTAATAATTTAAATTCATGAATAAAATATGTAAATATAAATAAATATTTACATCTAAATATGTATTTGAACATGCGAACACATTATCAATTCATGCATACACACAGAATATTTATTCATTTAATACCTTAACAATTGTTTTTATCAATTGGTTTTTCTTTAAATCGAAATATTGAAAGAACTTATTTTTTAATTAACATATTATTGTTGCAGGTGTACGACCTCTACGTTTGTTGCTTAAAATATTACAGTCATTCAAATTTTATTTATTTACATTACAGCAGGTTTTAAATTTTAAATCCAAGTATACATTTGTAAACGATGTATTGGCGCTAAATACACGTTCTACAAGTTTAAGCGTTATTACAAACAATTTTTATAGAATACAGTTTCATACATTTTAGTTAAACAATAACTTTTTCAATATTAGTAACAGTTTTCAAGTTATAGTTTCCTTGCAATAAGTTTTTAAAAACTCAAAGTAATATATACTGACCTCCAATATCTCGAGTAGCGGACCATTAATTATGTAATGGTGATATTAAGCTTCTTTTTTAATAAGTTTAAATTATACAATATGTATAAGTGTTGATCGACCTTTTTTTGTTTGCTATTAATAGTTTATATAGTTTCCTATATGCAGGCTTTCAAGGTCATTAATTTAATGTAAATAAAAGATTATTTATTTCATTTTCAATTAAATCCGACGTTTCGTTGGTATTCTTTCCAACTTCTTCAGGGATTTGAGTTTTTTATTAAATCTGGTAACATTGTAAAAATACAAAAGAAACATTTAGTCAATAATAACAATAATTACAAGATTAATTTTTGACAAATTAACTTACAATAATCTTTTTTGTCAGTCTTTACATCAATTTATGATTTTTATCACTGTGAAGAATACCAACGAAACGTCGGATTTAATTGAAAATGAAATAAATAATCTTTTATTTACATTAAATTAATGACCTTGAAAGCCTGCATATAGGAAACTATATAAACTATTAAATTATACAAGTTTAATATTGTTTTACATAGCAGATTTCAGTCTGCCAAACATTTTTGGATTTTTACAAATTTTCCTTAGTTTTGCCTTTCAAATCAAAAACAAGTTAGAGTCCAATATTCGGCTGTGCCGAATCTTTAATATCCTCCACCTAAACGTAATAAGAAATACAAAAACTACACTGGTTATAAGACTAGAATATCCTTATTCTGTGATTTCTGTTCAGTCTAAATGCAAATTTTATTATGATTTGATATATTGCTTGAAAGACAATTTTACGACCATGTTAAATATTTTGCAATTTTATCTAATTTCGACCATTTATAATTGTTGGAATTACCGATTCTTACTATAATTTTGAGAGATTGTCTGATTTTCATAACAATCGTGAGTGCAATTTAACAATTTATAAAGTTAAAAAAACATTTTTCCTTATTCACCACAAGTTGTTTGAATTTGATCGCAATAATATTATTTACATAAGATTTATGGGTGGTATAGTAGAAGTGGACCAGTTATGAACTGATAGCTTCTAAATCCAATATCCACTAATGTGATTTTTATGTATTTTAGGATTATATTGGTTAAATTTCATCTCAATAACGTTATATACAAGAGCTGTATGGTCAAAAGTTGAATTATTTCGGGAGCTATTGCCAATTATTGACAGACAGCTAAAAAATCCAGTAGCATAATTGCCGTACAACAGATATTAGTATGATTTCTGGATTAAAATTACTGATCTATATAAAAGTTGGTTCGATATCGATATTTATTAGACACTTTTTGACCCGAATTTATTTGTTTTTTGGAAATGGTTCTATATGGCAGCTATGACAAATTATGGACCGATCTTCTTAAATTTTGGAACTGTTATTTTCATGCATATGAGGATATTTCATGTCGAATTTCAACATAATAAGAGGATTTTTAAGATACATATTAGTATTAACGTCAATTTCGCAAGTGGACCTTATATGGGGGATATGGTCAAATATGGACCGATATTCTCAAAATTCAGCAGAATGTTTTTTGTATATATGTAAATGATCTGTACAAAGTTTTGAGTCCGTACCAATATTTATAAGATATATATAAAGATAAATGGCTTTTTCGGATATGGTCCTTATATGAGAGCTATGACCAATTATGGGCCGACCACTATAAAATTAATACAACAATTTTTTACCTATAAGGATTATTTATGTCAAATTACCAGCCAGTTGTTCACAGGTCTGAATAAATTTCGTCAAATACCCATAGCAGTAAGTGGTCCATTTGTTGTAGATTTTTCTAAAGCATTGAACAAATGGCGAAGCAGGAATTCGTTAAAATGCAACAAGCAAACAAACCAATGTACCCAGCAAAAAATGATGCTTCCTCGGAAGCAGTATCGTAAGGCAAGAAGCAGTTGTCTAGTGCTTCCACTTCTTATGAAAGATTACAGAGCGGAGGGATTTTCTTCTCTATGGTATACAGTACACCGGATTCGCATAGTACAGATTGTATTTTTAATGGTGAAATGTCATAATCTTTCTTTAATATCTTCGGATTTACATTACCTACATGGTCATGTTATACCTTAAATTAAAGCTTAATTTCTTGACTTGAAAATATTGTAATTTATCTACTTACTCATATACCCCTTTTTCCCGGATTTTTAACATTTTTTAAAGGGTGCTGTAGCTTTGATCAGTAACCATGAATTGGTCTTTTTGTAGCCCGGGTTCGATTCCCAGCCGCTGCCACTCAAACAACATCTGTTTCTGAGAATTATTATTTTTTTTCTATTCGACACAAATAATATACAGAAATTATGACACCTAATTTTATAATGGTCGGTCCATATAAGACCCTCCCCGTAATCAACTTTAACCTCCATAAATCTTTTAAAAGTATTTATATGTATCGAGATAAAGTTTAACACATATAATATTTATATTCATAGATATCATGACACTAAATTTTCGGATCATTCGGTAGCTTGGCAGCTACATGTACTGAGCAATGAGAGTCCCATGGATCAACTTTTGTTTCGCTGTCATATTGCACGTTATTATTTACGCGAAGGTGTGCAAAACAAATCACGGCAGTCTGGATCAATACCTAAAGGTTTACCTCAAGATGGAGTTGGGCACTATCCAGCTAAAATAGAAAATAAGTTACGGTGCGTAATTTGCCATTACAGAGTACGTTGTCAGTGCAAAAAATGCTTTAAAACACTTTGTGTCGAAAAGCCATGTTTCGAAAGATTTCACACGTAGCAGGTCAGTGTACTCATTTGAGTACATCCCTAAAACTCGTTTCCAAAAAAAAATATGTATATAATTTGTCTTTCATTTTGTGCTTGTTTATACTCGTATTAATAAAAAAAATCTGAAATCAAAATCTTAAATCCCGTTTTCATTTGAAATCTAATGGGTTAAGAAAAAATAATATAACTTAAAGCATCATGATAACTTGACAAATGATATGATTTTGTTTAGTCAGAAAACTTGACCCATAATAGTCAATTGACATCGCTGATGATTCCATTATTTAAAGTTTTTTTATGATACTAAAAAAATTTCACATCAACTGATCCAGTCATCTGTTATTTAAAGTTAAGTTTTTTAAAAAAGAAATTAACACACGCTCACTTTTTGAAAGTAAACAATCAAGTGCATAAGTCAATCAAAACAAATGTCTAACACCACGTTAATAGCGTGTTCAGATATGGACCTTAATTGCGATAATCGCAATTAACTGAAATTAATTATTGCACAATAAGTACGAAATTGTTATAATATTGAGTAAGATTTCGAATGCAACGGTGTTCACAACCGTGTTTAGTGAACAAAATTGTATAAAATGGCAAATGTCAACAAAAGAAAACAAGAGAAATCATTAAAAAATCAATGTGAAGGTAAGTTTGTTTACATAGAAACACAACAACCATGGAGAGTATTTTTTGTATTGTTTTCCAACTGTCAAATGATTATTGAGTAAGCTGAAAATTGCGTATGCCTGAACACTTCAAATAATATTGTCAATTAACCGAATATTGACTCAATAAAGTTTCATATCTGAACACGCTATAACGGTATCAATAATATTGAACTCTTATTAGTCTTTCTTTTTCTTTTATTTCACTGAGATAGTGATTTATATAAGAACATCTTATACTATGTTTCCACGACGACTTGAAACACCTGCTTTGCCCTCTGAATCATGTTTATGAATCATACTGTTTACATGACTAATTAACTTGATTCGATTTGACAGTTGTCTTTAATACTCAAACAGAATAAAAAAACAGAATTTACAATTTGTGGAAAATAATTTTTTTAATGGACAAACAAAAGTGAGTGGAAATTAGTTAGCTTATTTTATAAAAAAAAAACATTCGTACGTATTTACTTTCTTTACTTCCAGCAACAAGAAAATAATTTGCTTTGTTTACAATAATATTAAATTTTTACAGCTAGTGCAGATAAACTTGCGATAAAAATTAATGAAGAGTGCAATTGTTCGTGCTTCGCAAGTAGATTCAATATGAATCTACTTGATTCGCTCTTAAAATTTTGTACGGTGAAGCAAGTTGTTTCGCACATGATTGGGGTGTGAAGCATGAATAGAGAGCGAAGCATGTACCGTGGAAACATAGTATTAGGCTTGTTGTTGAGAGAAACAGAAAAGAAAATAACGAAAATAATTAAAATGAGTGATTTATAATTAAGTTTTTTTCATAAAGGTCAGTTTATAACTTTTATTTTCGAAGTTTTAAAATAAATGGAAAATGTTTATTTAATGCAAAAGCAATGAAACTTGAATAAAAAACTTGCTTTTTTGTTCCTTCTTGCCCAATATCGGCACTGCTTTAGTCATATTCAGTTTACAATTTGTTAAAAATTTATAATTTATAATAAAAGAGAAAGAATATTAATAGTTATTAAGACCAACTGCAACTGAAATAGTTTATCTCTCACCAAAGCATTAAAAAACAACAAAAACTAATGAAGATCATACCAAACCATGTAAACAAGAATCATTTCATAAAAACAAAATAGGTATAATAATTATACTATAATTCAGAATTTTGGTTTTTTGACGAGTTATTTTCGGTCTCTGCTAAATTATAATTTCTAAAAGACAAGAGCAGAGAATAATGGCGTTTTCTTTTCTGGCAAAAATGTTACACGTTTTTCCCATTTCGCACTTTTTTAATTTTTTTGTTTTCTTTTCTAAAAAAATGTCAACACTGCTAAAGTGTAGTAGTGTGTTCTTTTCTATAAATGTTACACTATAAATTTAAAAAATGTTGCACCTTTCACACTATCAGCCCACTCATGAATACAAATTCTGCGGGAGTTTTTCCACTTTTTACTTTTTTAACATTGAATTTGAATAGGAAAAATGGGAAAAGGGAAAAAACTCCCGCGGAATTTTTATTCATGATTGGGCTGTATGTATGTATATATGAGGGGAGAATCGCAGGAAAAAACAGTTGACATTTGTTTTGTTTATGAATGTGTATTTGTGTTAAGATACAAAAAATATATACAAAATGGAAAATATTACTACTTTTTTATGTGCTGAAAAAATTTTGGATGACTTGTTGGATTCATCTTTATCATCTGAGGATGATGAAATATTTGATATGATTTTGGAAAAAAATCCACAACCGCGAGTGAAAGGCATTGTAGAGAACGTAATTAATGAATACTCTGAAGTTGATGTACGCCAAATTTCATAAGACAATATCACCACTTTAATTTAAATAAATAAAATTAATTTTAATAAATATATATGTATGTATTTCTACTTTTGAGCTATTTGCATCTTCTTTTTTAACAAACAAAAAAAAAAACAGTAAAAAAGTGATACACTGTTGTGATTTTATGTTCTATTCTGACCATTAAAAATGCGACATCTTTAAAATGTGGGGTAAACATTATAAAAATGTACAAAAAAAAACAAAATAAAATCATTCTCTTTTTAAGGCTTCGTAATTCGAATAAAAATTAAAACATTATATCAATGCAGGGATCCATATTTCTTGGGTAGAAACATAATAATTTATTTGTAATCAAATAAGGTTTAAGAAAAGAAGAGATAAATAACAGAGACCTGCAACGAGTACTAAATTTTCGGGTATACTTAATCATGCACATTGATTTTTATGATTTAATCGTTTTTGTTCAAATGCACAAAACGCTCGTTTACGCAACCGTTCGTTTCAAACATTCAGTTTTATTCACTGGTTGTTTTTTGCGAACATGAATATTCTGACTGTGTCGTTAAATGTATGAAGCTCGTTTTACATCAAAGCCAACGTGTTGTTAGCCGAACATGTGTTTTATTCATTTGTTGTTTTGTGCGAACATGAATGTTCGACTGTGTCGTTAAATGTATGAAGCAGCTCATTTTACATTTTTTCTTTAATTTTTTTTGCTGTGCAAAAATATATTTGACAAACTGTACATATTACAAATTTTATCATTGCTTTGTCAAATAAGTTTTCTTTTCGACGAAATAATGTTAAATAGGTAGTAAATGCACATTTTTTATGTTTTCATATTTTTCTGCCAGCCGCTTTTTACTTATAAGTGGCTCGTGTGTTTTTAGTTCAATTCCAATCAGATCATGCACAACAAAGCCGACATGCAAAAAACAAACTGTGTATAAACAAGAATTTTTGTTTTCAAACATTGCAGTTCGAACCAAGTGTTGGAAATGATTTATACTCGTTGCTGAATTTTCTGTGTGTGCATAAAAAGTGAATAAGCATAAAATTGAATAATACTTTTTTGTATTGTTCTTAAAATTCAACGTTAGTGAATAAGTCGGCTCGTTCATACTTGTTGCAGGTCTCTGATAAATAAGTCTAAAAAGAGTGTGTTTTGTACGGATATACCAGAAGTTGCTAGTTTTTAATATTTCATAATCAAACCTCGCGGCGGGAACTAGTTTTTAATTTTAGAGTCTAAAATTTAGAATGTAATTGACACACCCTAATAAACCTGTGCATTTTAGCCTTTAAATATTTTCACATTATGTTAATTGCGTTTCTAATTTTTAAGTTTATTTGAAAATGTGCAAAAATTATTGTTAATTCTATTACCATAAATTAATAAAATAAATTTTCTTATAAATTAATAAAAGTAAAAAGTTTTTGATTGTTTCTATAATAATTTGAATATTGATTGAGAAAATTGGGAAATGGGACGTGTGTTGTTTTTAAAATTTTTGGAAAAAAAAACGTTATACAAAGTACCTGCTACAACAGACAGGTTGATATTTTTTAATACACACTTATATACATACATATGTATATTTACAGAAACGCACACATACTATTTATGTACATATAAACATAGATACATTGTAGGAGTAAATTGTATGTTGAAAAATAAAATATTCATTCAAGCTCGGTAGCAAGTTCGACTATATACATACGCACATACATAAATAGATATGTATGTATGTATATAAGTATGTAAATATGTAATAATTATTTTATTAATTTTAAAAAAATAAAAAATAATGTTGTCATGCATATTTAATGCAATGTTTGTTGTCGTTTGTGTATAAATGAATGTCTTTAAACTTTTAATGTAACGGTGAAATTAAATTCGGAAGTTCCTCTACCATTAATCAACATCAAAGTCAATATTATCTACAAATTAATAGATAATTACGTTATTAATACTTAATGTACATGTTAATTGACATTATTATAAACATCTATTAATAACATATCATAACCTGGAATACAAACCACCATAACCACCCTCTTTTTTTACGTGAAAAACAAAAGCACGAGTTAAAATTTTAAAATCTTTTCAATCAGGTTTGCTTAGGAAGAAAATATACAAACATACATATAATGGATTTTGTAATGCAGAACAGATATTAAATATGTTAAGCTTTGGAAAAAGTAGCTTTCGAATGCGGTTTAAACTGATTATTAAGGCATAAGCATGTTTTCTTGTTTGCATTCGTTATGTATTTTTACAAATACAATTTAATGGGGAACAAACAAAACATACATACTTAAATATGTACATATGTATGTAATATAATCATATTAATTAATAAACAATTAAACTGCGCCAAAGATCCCATATTAAGAAAATGTGTCAATAGTATTTCCAAACATACAATTTTAGAATTATCTCAATATTCTTAATAAAATTAATTGATATGTTGAAATCTGAATCGCTTTTGAAAAACGTCAATTTTTAAACAAACTTTGTTATTTGTTTTTTTTTACAAAATATTTTAGTCAATTTTAGTTATTTTTTACAAAAAAAAATATTGTCAAAAAGAATTACAAGCGGCAACAAATTAAACAAATTTGTTATTTTTTAACTAAAAATTAAAAAAAGTTACAGAAGAAGATACAAAAAAAAAACCGGCTTGGCGAATAATTTGAATTTCAAAATTAATCAATTATATTAATTTTAAGATCATGGTTTTAATTTATTTTACCATCATCGCCAATATTACATTAACCATTCACTTTCTTCTGAGCTAATATATTGATTTGTATTATTTATTTTGACACTAGCTTTTTGTACCCGACGTTGCCCGGGATATTATTCATCTTTTATTCCTGGCCGCTGATCATTTAACATTTTGGTAATCTGTTTTAAGAATAAGAGAAAGAAACATTCATACAACTCAAATTCTTTTATGGGACAGAATTTTTTCAAAACAAATTCATTAACTATTTCGAAAAATAAATTTTTGAACAACGCAATGTTGGCATTCAAATTTAAAATCTCTGGTTTATGATAACTGTTGAATTTGTGTTCTTAATTTTCCCTTTTAAACGTATATTTGAGCTTGTTAATCGTACATACTTTTGAAAATGAATGAACGTACATTTAAAATTTGAATAGTCTTCGTTATGTTCACGTCTTTGGCGATCTTAATTGCTATTGAAAATTGTGCTAATAAAGAGTTATTTTTTCCTTCTTTGGGACGTGAGATTGTCATACTAAGACAGACAGACAAGCGGACAGACGGACATAGCTTAATCGATTTAGGATCAGGAATACATATACTTTGTTGCGAATGACAAACTTATATACGAGTATACCCTCATTCACCACTTATGGTGGTGAATATGGTGAAATATCTGAAAATTTAATCAAATTTGTAAATTTTGGAAGTTATGTTAAAGTAAGTTAAAAAGTAATAGGAAATTGTCGACCAGACTACTTACAAAACTACTAGAAAAAGTACTTATTTTTGTGCGTGATGTCCCAAACGTAATCCCTTATAATTTTTCCATTTTTAACCAAAAAATTAATAACTTATTTTTAAACTTAAATGTATATTTGTAGACTTATTAGAACAAAATATTATAAAATAAGTAAACAAACTTAATAAATACTAGCGAAACTTATTGCAAATAATATTAATAAAGATATACATATAATCATATGCTAAGTGCTGTTTTACACATTTCATGCATAGTTTTTATAGTTTAAGAGTATTTTAAGTGTGTTTTTAAGCACATAAAACCCTTTTTAGAGCATATTTTTGGTTTCTTTGGTAATAACATAATAATATAATGGTATTATATTCTTCACTTATGGCCGAATTCTCGGTCATTAGTTAACCATTGGTACACTAAAATACTAACTATTGTTTTACTATTACTACTTGGTATTCTTATGGCAAACTTAGCATTGCGAATAAAGAATCATTAGTTAAGCCTTTGTCAATAGCTAACTAAAGACTGTGAATTCGGCCGTAAGTGTCCTAGTGTGTTCTAGCAAAGAATATAAATTATATGATTTAATCATATCGCACCTGTTCAACAAAAGGGTAGTAACTCAAAATTTTATATTACTAAAAATAAATCTCTTTTGTTGATATATAAATAGTAACTCTAAAGATATGAAGAGTGACATAACGGTATTTTTTGACGAAAGAGTAGACAAAATAATGGGAGATTTTTACAGTGGGTAGATTAGAATTAATTCCGTCTTTGTTTTTATAGAAAAAGCAAAACGGAAAATTTTTTAGGAATGAAACTACTTTTAATTTGCTATGTGGAATTATTGTTTTAAGCATTTCTAGGTTTTATTACGAAACATTTGTTTGTTTTATTTTTTCTATAGAAGCAAAATTCGGAATTAATTCCACTTCCGAACAGAATTAAACTCTGCGAAATGGCTGTATGTAACGTTTTTTAATAAAAAGTGAAAATTTCAAAATTTTGAGTTAATACCCTTTTGTGAAAACAGGTGCGATATGATTTATATTCTTTGATTCTAGTTATAATATCACAATAATAGCCACATTAAGTAGTTGCGTATTTTGTACTATCATCCATTATTCTAAAATGTTTTAACAGAAATTAATGGTTTGTGTTATCAATCTATTAAGAATTGAAAATAAAGATAAAACTTAACCTGGCTACTGCGTAAATATTTAAGTAGAGGCATTAATGGCAATAGTGATAGTTAGTTGCATTTATATTCGTGTTGGAGAAATTAAGAGCCACTCTATTTTGGAATAAATAATATGTATGAATAAAATACCATTAGCTCATAAATGCCCCTGTGGATGCATTAGCAAGTTGTATTTAAATTAAAAAAAAAAAACAGTCAACCAGACAAGCAACCAACAATAAAAGTCGCTATAACATTAACGTTGCGAACAACAATAAGAATAACGACAGAAAAAGGCTTAAATATGACTACCAACAACTAAAGTATTTATTGTTAAAAAAATATCATTTAGATAAGAAGGCGCCAGTACGAGTGGTTAATGCAGCGGCTAAATCAAGGGACAAATTTTAAACATTTGTAGGTGAAACATTTCTATCTTTACCCAGACACACATGTGATCTTTTCCATTTGGAATAAATATGTCTATGTTCACGAGTACGTGCGTAACGCCTCTTATGCAGCAGGTGAAATTAATAAAGAAAATATTTAAATGTCAAACTTCTAAGAATACGCATAGCTGCGGCCAGTAATTTATAAAATAAAATGCAACCTTTGAGAGAGATAAATTAGAGTAAATAAGACAATAATGTCACATGGTCACAAATATTATTTATAATTCAAATATATGGAAATCAAGCACTTTTATTGCTGAAGAATTATTGTTTTAATTTTATTACAACTAATGGATATTTTGTTTAATAATGCACATGAAATACAAATAAAAAGACATAATCGTTCTCTGTCAAAAAAATATTTGTAAGTAGGAATTTTTGGTATTATTTAGTTTTTTGAAAACAAATATAAAAAATCTTTGCCACTCATGGCAGTGGGAGAATAATGTTGGTGTAATTGTTATAAAATGTATGTAACAAGTTCAAATAAAACTAAATTTTATTATGCAACGAATACGGTATTAAATTAAGGTTTATAAGTGGGTTATATTCCGTATTGTTGTCCCTGGTCTCTGTCCCTGTTCTTGTAACAACAGGTTTCCTATCTGACAAATTTCAATACAATAGCCCTTATATTAATGATATTTAGCAAATAAAGATAAATTTATTTTAATGAAACTTCACTGTGCTGAATTGTATCCCAACACCAGTATTTTATTAACTGCTAAAATTATTATTGACAACAGTTCTAATATAAAAAATATGGCCAAAAAATAATATGTAATTCGTAAACTCGTCATAAGAGTAATATGGCAACAAAAAGAGAGAACGGTTTTACGTTGTTCTTTTTGTGCCATGATTACACATAGACCAGACATTTTAACGAACCATATCTTCTTTAAGAGTTACAAATCAGTTAATACAATGCAGTGGCCAGCTTTTCCATATTCCGTATTTTTAGTGTTATTTTCTGTCAACTGATCTGACAGTAGAAATGTTTGTATCCGTAAAAGTAGTGCTGCACTGTGGAAAATTTCTCTGAATTCAGAATTTGTGTCATCAGACATGCTCTGAAATTTACAGTGGGGAATGTCCGTATTAGTCTGGAGTAAATGTAAAACAAAAGTTAACATTTAAAAAAATAATTATATACGAGTATGTATAGCTTTTTGAAGCCGGCGTGACCCGGTGATTTCTAATCTTTTTTTATTTTTTTTTTTTTTGGACCAGCACTCAGGGGATGACCCCTACTTATGCAATGCATTAAGTTGGAACTAGAAAAATAGGTTATGGGAGGGAGGATAGATGGAGTAGCGTTTGTGAACATTTGACTTGAATTTTCCTATATTGAAATTGGCAGGGCATACTTCTGCTGGTAGTTTGTTCCACATACGGACAGTACGGCTAAAGAACGAATTTTCCCTGTAGTGTGTTGTGCGATCCACTGTCCAGTCGACCACAAATGGATGAGCCCTGACTGAAGAACGTGTATTACGTAAAAAACTGCGTGTTTCAGGAACAAGTTCCCTGATTTCAGCAGAACACATATCATTATAGTATCGATAGAACAGTGAAAAACAACCCACATTGCGACGATGCTCCAATGAATCAATAGAGTTGGATACCCTACTGTCACCGATAAGCATCTTCGCCCTCTCCTGTACGCGGTCGAGTAACTCCAAAATAGACTTCGGAGCACCGGCCCATACATGAGAGTTGTATTCCATTTTCGGTCGTATATAGGTGGTGTAAATAGTAAGAAGATCAGATGGAGTGAAGTATTTTCTACACCGTTTTAAAAAACCAAGGCACTTGAGCGCTTCTTTCGACACTTGAAAAATGTTTTTGGTCCAGCGGACATCACACTGGATTCTCATGCCTAGAACGTCAAGAGCGTCTGATTCCTTAATATTTAAACCGCCCTTAAAAACAGATGAAGCAACATGATCTGTTGTGCGTTTGTGCGTTAATAAACAACACTGAGTCTTACGTGCGTTAAAATCGACTCTATTCGCACAACCCCATTCCGAGATTGTTTCAAGATCTCGGTTCAGCGTATCATTCATATTTTGTCTCATTTCCCCAATCTCCAAAGGGTTTGGTCTATGGTTAAATGAGTATGAATGGCAAATGTTGCTATCATCTGCAAAAGAATAGATAGGGTTTGAAGTTTGACAAAGAAGGTCATTTATAAAGATGAGAAATAAAGTGGGAGAAAGAACGGAGCCTTGCGGTACCCCTGAATTAATCTTGAACTCATCTGATGAGATCCCTTCTATAACAACTCGTGCGATTTCTGAGGAAACTCGATATAAATCGAGAGAAGTTATCACCGACACCAAAAGCAATAAGTTTCGATAAGAGAGCACCATGCCAGACTCTGTCGAACGCCTTAGAAATATCTAGAGCCACCACTTTACTTTCGCCAAAACGGTGTATAGAACGACACCATTTTTCCGATAGGAAGGCCAGTAAGTCTCCCGTAGAGCGTCCTCTACGGAAGCCGTACTGGCGGTCGCTAAGTAAATTGTTGGACTCTAGATACTTCAAAAGATGGTAATTTACCATACTATCCATGACCTTCGAAAGTGCAGAACAGATTGCAATTGGGCGATAATTTTCAGGGTTTGTAGCCTCTCCATTTTTAGGAATTGGCGTTACATTAGCAACCTTCGAACACATAGTAAATTCACCGGCACGGTATAAGGTGCTGAAAAGGTTAGCTAATGGACGAGCTAGCGTCGAAGAACACTGCTTCAAGACCAGTGCTGGTATACCATCTGGCGCAGGAGACTTATTTATGTTAAGATCTGCTAAAACCCTTTTAACTGCACGCGTACGAAAGAATATATTTGGCATAGTTACTGATACACTTTCGAGCACGGGCAGTGATTGATTGCTTTCCGGTAAGTTTGAATTATTTGCAAATAATTCAGCCAAAAGTTTAGCTTTGTCAACCGGGTTTGTGAATGGTGGGTCATTCTTTAAAAGAGTAGGAATCGAAGAACTAGCATTATCCTTTATTCTTTTAACGAATGACCAAAAGCTTTTACTGCCCCGAGGAGCAGTAAGAACTTTTGCACGAAGGCGTTACTCGTATAGATATTTTTCACGCCTCAGCACTTTGGCACACAAGACCCCGCTCTTTTGCGTAGCGAATCAGTTTCGGCGTTTTTATTATTACGCCAAATCCTGAATGCTTCCTCTCTGGATCTGATTGCAATTTTATACTTTCTTGGATGGTATGAATTTTTTCCTCCGCATCATAATTATATTTCCGACCATATTCGCCATGGCATTGACATTATTGTCTAAGAAACAAAGTTTCCAATTGAAATGCCGGAAGAATTCGTTGAGCTCAGCCCAACGAGCCTTTTCGTATACAAAAGTTGAACGTTTCGTAGCTGGTCTCGAAACTTTACGAAGTTCGGAGAGCGAAGAGGATGCGGAAATGGTGCAATGATCCGAATTACCAAGAGGTGCAAGAACATCTACCTCATACTTATTAGGGTGTGAGGTTAGAAAAAGGTCGAGGGTGTTGGTTTGGTGCCCATCAACGCACGGAATATGCGCTGGTTCATTCACAAGTTGCGCAAGGTGATTGTGCGCTGCGAATAACTCAACATATTGGCCTTCAGTAGTTGTATGGCTTGAATGGCGAAGCCAAGAGGAGTTGTGAACATTGAAATCACTAGCAACACCAATTTCACTGCTAGGACAACTCTCGAGAATCTTCGTTATGGAATCGGAAAGGGTATCGAAGCCAGATATGATAGTATCCCCTGCCGCATTTGCACTTCTATAATGAACCCCGAAATGCAAATAGTGTGCCCTGATTTTGAACTTAACCCATAGACAGTTAAATTCTGCATCATACGTACCTAATGATTGCTGGTACTGGTACATGACTTCATTGCGTATGTACATGACATTGTCCCGGTGGAAATTAAAAAGCGATAGAAATTGATAACCAGATATATGAAAATCCTGTGGATCAGCATTCTCAGATACCTGGGTTTCACATAAGGCGAAAACATCCGGCCGACGAAGATAAACGTGAGCATATACAGAGAAAAAATTCGCTCTTATGACAGGTAAAACATTGAATTGCACAATTGTGCCCGAATCGAAATAACTTTTGTTACGTTTCTGGCTTATTCGCGCCAAGTAAAAACTTGAAAAATATTACGAAAACAGTGGTTAATTCGTTTCAGAAAATATTCAAGACTGCTTATGTTCCTAAATTGTGGTATACGCCGGAAGTCGTGTGCGACTATTGTTATAGAAATTTATGCAAGTTTACTGATGGAAGGTAAACAATAAAGGACGCTGTACCAACAATTTGGCTACCACGCACACTGTGTTCACTGCGGCAATAAATCAATTTGGACCTGCTCTCCGATTTTGATGATTTTTGCACAGATGGTTAAAAACTATCTAAAGGTCATGTATGGAAAATTTCATGCAAATTTCTCCATTGGTTTTCTGTGTGAGCAGCGCAAAGTTAAAGTATGTGAGCAAGTCTCAAATGTGATAGTTTTCTATGTCATATTCAAAAGCTTGTTACTTATACACCGAATGTACCTACCTTATAAGTATTTTTTCACTTAAAATAGACATGTAAATTAAAAAAACGTGTAAATATGTAAATTAAAAAAAAAATTAAAAAATTGAAAAAAAATTTCCAAACAAATTACAAGAACAAAGTATTCAAAAGTTCCAGAAATGTACTCATTAAAGAAATCCATATTTAACATTTTAAATCTGTATATCCGTTTTACCCGTTATTTCCTTCTAAGGGTCGTGTTATGAAGAAAAAACTTCTTATTACTTACCGGTTGAGCCGGTTTTCCCCCTTTTTATCCCGATCTGGTCCAAGTTTTGAACAAATATATACCCTTTTAAGCATGAATTACGTTTCACATTTCAATAAAATCGGTTTTGCCGTTTTGGATTTTTTGTTTCAGAAACAAAGGTACTAAGTTTACCGAATTTTACCCATTTTATTCCTTCCAAGTCCAAGTACTGAAAAATAAAATACATTTTACGTTCCGAATTTCATTACGATCGGTTCAGCCGTTTAGTCGTGATTTCAGAACAAACAAACAAACTTATTTATTTGTAACATACTCGTATGTATGGATGCTCAGTCGATTATTTTAAACCAAATATAACATGTGCATGTTTGTGGTGTGGCTCGAGTTTGAGATTTCCCTGACTATTTTTTTAAGGAGTGGAAATAAAAAATTAATAATTAAATAAAAAAAATTAAAAAATAAGTATATAGATTAACCCCCTTATTCATAAATTATAATTGCTTATAAAGCAAATTTTGTATGGATATTTGCTTTATAAGCCTGTTATAAACCCTTGATAAGTCTTTATGAATTAGAATGTAGGTATTTTAAAACGGTATCATTTTATTGAAAAGTGTATGATTTTATTAACAGCCCATTACAGCAAATACACATTTTGATATCATTTGTTACTAAAAAAAATTAAATTAATTATTTAACTGATTGTTCGACCTTTTCATTAATTAAACAATTTTATTTTTCGAGATTAAGGTCAGTTTTTATTTTTATTTTTTTATTTTTTTTTCCAATATTATTAAATAAAATTATATTTTATAAAAATAAAAAATATATTAAGTTCGTAAAAGAACAATTGTGTTTCAATAAGTTTTTCTCTTTGCATTTGCTTGAATAAAACATAACATTTAATTAAACAGATTACCATGAAATTTTCCTTTTTTCTATGATAAAATAAAATGACAATCTTTGTGGAAAATTGTAAGAATTAGTATCCTAGCCATCTAATAAAGCCCAGTACACCCGAACCCATTAGCCCACAACATATTAATTAATAGTGGCTATTTACATAAATTAAAACACGGTTAAATTCTTTTATCTGTCAAATTCAATTTGTTTTATTTTTGGCTTTGTTAATTTATGTTATTCACTTTTTGTTAATTGTTCTTAGTTTTTCCGATTTTTTGTTGATCACTGCTGTTGGTGGTCAGCGAGCTGTGTTTGTTTTCTAAAATAATTTTGTGTAGGTTAAAGTACCAAGGACAAAGAAAGCATATGTACACAGTGTATGGAAAGAGTAAAATTTAAGAGAATAAAGTCTACCGTATTCCTTATGTAAATACATAAGGAGAAAAAGTTAAACATAAATAAATATTAATAAAATTTTTAGTTATTTTAAGTTTTTGGTCAAAGACCAAAGAAGGAAGAATGTCAACTTAATACATACAGTCGAACTTCTATAAATTGAATCACCATTAGCCAGAAAAAAAGTTCAACTTTAAAAAGCAAAACCTGATAGAATTTCTCTCCATGCTGTTGCCACCAGATTTTCTTCAACTTATAGAAAATTCAAGTAATAAAAGTTCAAATTATAGAAGTTTGACTGTATTTATATACAACAATCGATAAACAGTTTTCGACCGGAACTGGCTAGACTAACTAATTCAAATTCAGTAGAAATAAGAATTGATATACTTATGCTAGTTAGTTCGTGTTTAATACAATAAATAATAGAATTAAAAAATATATTTCTTCTAGCAAATACAAATTTTTTCCCGAAATGAGACTTTATCGGTCAGAATTGTCTAATTTATACAAGTATCCAAACAAATTTTGCCACAAAAAAGTTAAATATAAAAACTAACATACAAATTTTGTAAAGATCGGTCCATAATTGACCTTAACTCCCATATAAGGCCCTCTGCCGAAAACCTCTTTAAGGAGCATAAATCTCTTAATAATACTGTTATCCAAATAATAGTCAACAGAAATATGTGTCATATATACATATGTGTGTATGTATGTATTTAAATCCATCAGCATAATTTTTCGATGATCGGTTCATTTCCGAAAATCGGTTAAAGGAACATAAATTTCTTAATAATGTTGGTATCCAAATAAAATTCAGCAAAAATAAGTTTTATAAATACAAAAGTCATTTCACCTCATTTTAAATGTTTTACAAGAGTTGCTGTAGTTGAACTTGACTAATTATAATTTACTTGTTACTCCTTAAAGGTCGACAAGTTGATAATTACTTCCTAAATAAATACATTTGTGATTGTAGAAAGCAATGAAACAAATTTTAAGTTAATAGTTCTTTAGTTTAAAAGAACAATAGACTTCACTTATTTTTATCCGCGGATTTCGCTTTAGTAGAGTGTAATGGAAAAACTAATTTTCAAATAAATATCTTAGTGCACCTACGAAGCAACTAAATTATTATACCCTATACCACCATAGTGGGGAGGGTATATTGGATTTGTGTTGATGTTTGTAACGCCTAGAAATGTTAGTCCAACACCCACCTTAAAGTTACGGATCGGCTCAGATTCACTTTCTGAGTCGATTTAACGATGTTCGTCCATCCGTCTGGCTGGCTCTCTGGCTGTCCATGTAAAGCTTGTGCGCAGAGTACAGGTCGCAATTTTGAAGATATTTCGATAAAATTTGGTACGTGAATTTTTTTCGGCCCTAGGACGGATGGTGGAAATCGGTCCATTATTTACCTGGCCCCCATACAAATGTCTTCCTGAAATTGGGGTTTACCGATCATAAATGTTTGAATTATGCAAGTATCCAAACAAATTTCACCACAAATGATTAGAAAATGGAGCTAAATCACGCATAACTCCCTCAAAAATGTTTCCAAATAATATTTAACACAAATATATTTGATACATATATATATACAAATAATACGGTACAATATTATTGTGATCGGTTCATAATTAGTCGTAGCTCCCATATAAGGCCCACTTCCGAAAATCTCTTTAACGGTCATAATTTTTTAAAATTATTCATATCGAGATAAAGTTTAACACATATAATATTTATATTCACAGAAAGCATGACACTAAATTTTGGTCCAAAATAGGTGATATCTCCCATATAACGCCCATTTCTGAAAAACTGTTTTATACATATACTAGGTGTAGGGTATGATAGGGTCGGGCTTAACCGACTATACTTTTTTACTTGTTTGTATTGTTTTAGTTTCCAAACAAATTTCAGAATAATAACAACATACTGACTGGACGATATGACATCACTCGAATAACATCTTTTCCGGTTTTAGATATCATAACTATGTGTCTTGGAAACATTCGGTGGTGCTGAAAGGCATCTAATATGTAATGTGGAGTAGAAAATGAACAAAATAAATTCAGTACTGAATTGGGAATGTTACTACTTATCAGTGTGGAAGTGATTTAATCTATACAAGGAGATTTTCCTACTTTGATACCTTTGATTACTGTCTTCATGGCAGAGCAGAGAACCTAAGCTAGAAATATGTATACAGCCTCAATTTTAAGCTCACATAAAATAATGAAACTTGAGAGATTTTTATTAAGGAATAGAAATTTAAAAAAAAAAAACAGTTAAACTACGGTATTATAAATATGTATCCGGTTTCTCTTTGACCTTAATTAAACATTTCGTGGTTACATGAAATATATATATGTAGATGAATGTGTCTTTTGCAAAATATTTTCTCCTCTGCTATATAAAAATTATAAGATGACTTTCAACCATATCTAATCGATATCCTTTTCACTCTTTTGTTGGTTAATAACGACAGTTGCCATTCATTGCCCACGGGTATTTGAAGATAACGTTAATTCATGTTACAAGTTGAGAGTAAGTTTCGAGACTCCACAAAGTATAAAAAAGAAATTAAAAAAATCTTGTTACGAATATTTTGATTTTAACAACTTTTCTAAAATGTTTTCATTTGTTTTTTTCTGTTTTAAGGGAAAAAGCGAAGTGAAAAATAAACATAAAAATCTCCTGGCAGATTACAGACAACACACCCATATATAAATAAGTTTATTTGTCTTGTGTGCCAGTGAGTGTGTATATTTATACTTATACATATGTTCACAATGTTATTCCAAGCTCTAATAGATACAAAGGAAACAAAAGAAGCAGAATAAAATTTAACAAGGATAACAAGTTTGCTCATTAATCCTGATTATTTCAAAATGCGCAACTTTATCGTTTCCTTGTGACAGTTTCAAGAGTCTCAAGCTGTGCTAGCGTTAGAGTGTTTGTTTTTGTGATATTGAATGAGTTAGTGAGTCCTTGTATATTTCTTTTTTTACTTCCTTTCAACCGCCTGTTTGGCCAGTCTGCTCATCACTTACTTCTTACAGTCTTTTTGACTTTTGGGAATGCAGAATATGTATCATATTTGGTCTATTGCTAAACATTTTTTTTAAATTGTGTGACAAGAACACAAAACTCATTAAAGCATGAATCACATGGACAAAAACAAAGGATACAAAATACACAGCTTACAGATGGTGACTGGCTGACTGACATTTATCCTGAATTGGTTAAGAACAAAAAACAACACTGAACAATACCATCACACAATCGTTCATGCCACCCGTACACACTGAAACTAACTTTTGGATTGTTAAAACAAAACATAAACTTTTAAATCAGATGTTATTCATAGTCCTCTGTCTCTAATTCAATTCTATTTAAGCAAATCCCAATCCTTTTGGTCCACTTTTTACGTGTTTTTTTTTTTTTTTGCTGCTAATAAGTATTCCACACAAAATTCCCAAATGGTTAGTACTTCACACATACATACACTTATCCTCATGTAGACTCATACTAGAACCTAATGTCTATTAATACATACACATAACACACACATCAAATGATGGAAAGGGTGAAGGGTGAACACTAGACCTGTCCTCTTAATAAATACAATAATTTTGTTCCTTAGTGTTTAAAACTGATTGGGCAAAATTTTGCTTGCTATCAGAATTTTAAAGAATAAGAATATCCAATTTATATTATTCGATAAGTTTGAGAACTTCTTGGTGACATAGCTCATTGACTTTAAATAAACCGATAAAAAGAGCCACTTCTGATAACCAAAACGAATGCAGTAATTGAATTTCACGGCATGTAGTACCGTCATGTTGAAACCATATGTCGCCCACTTCAATATCATATAATTTAGGATGGAAGAATTCTGTTATTATATTGAGATTTCGAGCACCAGTAACAGTGACTGCTTGAACAGTCTCATTTTTCACCAGTATATCACGATGATGGCACTGTAGATGGACTAAATGATATGGATTTTCTGGAATTTTGACGATTGAAACTTTATGAGATTCATTATTTCGATGTGTTACAAACGAAATGGCAAATCTCTTTGGTGGTTGGTATAAAAATATTTCGATCCTTAGGTCATTGGAAGCTATCTAATTCAATTTCCTAGATGAACATAATTATGTACGTAACAAACGAGTATGATTATGACTGGATCGTTACTTTTGGGTTGTACGGCCAATATTTCGATGTGTTACCAACGAAATGACAAACTTAATATCACACCCATCTTTTTGGTGGTGGGTATACAAAAAACGAGTTTTACTGATCCCATTTTGCCCATTTGCACACATTTCTGATAAACAAAGAATATTTGGCAAAATTTTATATCGATGAGTTACAAATGGAATAACAACCTCAAGATTTCCAAGGTTGATGTAGTTGTTCCAAATTGTTACATAATCGGTAAACTGATGCAACAAAACTTGTTTGTATATTTTAATATTTAGGTAAAATGTCTTAGATCCTTCAATACTTGCCCCGACACAGTGTCTCAGGTATGTACCTACATGTAAAAAATAAAAAAAATAACATATAAATTTGCTAACTGGAAATAAATATTTTTGCCGATAGTTTTATCTTATTTTCTACCATTTTGAAATCAATTAGATTTAGATATTAAAGGAAAAAATATGACCTAACTATTTAAAACTATTTTATTTTTAAGGGCACATCTAGTCTACAGTATGACTGTTGTATGTATGTATGTACATATATTTTTACGGCAATGTATGAATAAATGAATTAAAGTAACTGTGTGTATGTGTTTTATTTAAACATACGAGTACAAAGCCATCTAAATAAAAGCAGTATTTTATGTTCGTTTGTATGAACGAATGTAGGGTACGAGTATGATAAAATTAACATATTTTTACGCTCGTTAAATGTAAACTGTTTGACAAAAAGGAAAATATGAAAAATAAATGTTTGTTTCAAATCATTCATTCATTTGTTCCTACGTTCGTTTGTTCAACCACTCAACCATCCAACTAACCATGCGGGGAGTTTCAACCCTTTTTATCTTCGACGACTAATCAGAGTCACGTGGATTTAAATGCTTTTGAATGAAGCACCAGAGACCAAAACCCTGTGAGTAAGGGAGATGAAGGGACAAAACGAAAATATAAAAATAACAAAGTAACAAAAAGGAGCAAAAAGTTTGTTGGTTTGTGCTGAATGAGTCGCACATTAAATACACATTCTATATTGTACTTACAACTCATGCTGTAATCATTAAAACCGTAAACAAGCAATTTAAAAGGGATCACACAACTATACTGTATTTACTTGAGTGTGTTAGAATACCAGTTGGTTAGTACTATGTGCACTAACACCAATCCCTCTTTAGTTAGACCTGTTCACTGAAGAAAAAACAAATATTTTGTCTAATAATGTTCAGCAATAATGCTGCATATTTACCGAATGTGAATTTGATTGTAATTTCATACAAAAACGTTTTGTGAACTTAAACTAACTGTCAAATAAATGCAACAGTCTAATTATTCCCAAAGAAATGGACGTAAAATTTGTTCTAGGAATCATTATTATCATCATTATAACTAACTTGATCAATATGTTTATTACCAGGGCAACCAAAAATATGTTCTAAAACCCTTTTTAATTTTAACCTTTTCTAACGAAAAATATGCTCTTAACATATAAAAATATGCATTAAAAACTAGTATATTTTTGTCTCAAATTCAAAGTTTTATTAATAGCTATATGTATGTATATACGAGATAAAAAGTAAATAAAATACTGAATTTTGTTACTTTTTGCTTATTATGGCAGGAAGGGTTCAAAATCCATTATTTTCCTTCGAATTTCTGTATTTTGTGCATATAGAAAAATAATGCCGAATAATTCGTTTCATTTTACTTTCAACAATATATTGGTATAGAAATTAAAGCTGTATCGTTCAGTAATTAAATTTACTCGTTTTGAAAAGACCACATGTTTAAAACTTTTTAATATTATTTAAAAATAAATCCATAATTTCTTTTTTTAAAAAAAAACTATTTTTTTTGTAGTCTATTTTAGAATCGCTTTCATTGATTTTTTATAGTAGGTACCTATACACTTCAAAAACTTTTCCGTAATTAGTGATATAATACAATCGGGCTTCAATATTTGTAGGATCAGATCCGGTTCCTACATGAACAACTTATGACAACATATGAAATTTTTTTGTCCACAATTTTTTATTTTTGGTAAACAATTTTTTTGGCCATGTCTGTGGTTGTTAAAAAGTCACCCAATATATAAGTAAAATTTGCAACAATTTAAGTCTGTGGCAGTTTTTACATTAGTAACTAAAAGATTTTATATACATATTTTAGATCTCGGGATCCCGGGTCCCGGGATTTACATTTTTAAGATTTTTGGGGATTTTTTTTTCTTACTAAAACAAATTGGTTTATTAATAATAAAAACTATTTATTTCAAAAAAGTAATTTATATTTTATTAAATATGTTTGAAAACAAACATTTACTGTCCTACCCAGCAAAAACTTTACTTACAAAGTAAGTTAAAAAGTAATAGGAAATTGTCGAAAAGACTACTTAAAAAACTACTAGAAAAAGTACTTATTTTTGTTCGCAATGTCCCAAAAGTAATCCCTTATAATTTTTCCATTTTTAACCAAAAAATTAATAACTTATTTTTATACTTAAACATTTTATAAAATATGTAGTTGTAGACTGATAAAAACAAAATGTTACGAAATAAATAAACACACTAATAAATATGAAAGAAACTTATTGCAAAATTATATTTATTCAGATTTATAATCATATAATCAGGTATGTGATGGAAAACGATAACGATAACGAGTGAGTTTTTGAAGTCCATTTTAAAGTATTTCTAATTAAATTTTAAAATTTTTGTTTTAAGATTCTCTTTAATAGCAAATTATCTTTATATTTTGTGGGATAAAACTGTTTTAATACAGAAATATTACGAAAAACTTAACTTCTAAAACTCACTCGTTATCGTTATCGTTTTCCATCACATACCTGAATAAGTGCTGTTTCACACGTTTCAGTTTTAGCTGACCAGTTTCTGTTGAATTCTTTTTTGAACGTGCCATTTCGTTCACACGCGTATCTTCAATTTTCGTATTCTTTACGTTAAACTTTTTACTTTCTCATGTAAACAACTTCACGCAGAATAAGACGGAGAAAATTAAAGAAGAAAACAAAAGGAAATAAACTTGATTAGTACCATCATTTTATTTTCTTTTCCCTTCTCAACCAAAAACACTTGCCTTAAAGAGTCAGAATTAAAACGTGCAACTTCTTTAAATCTATTTATTTGAAGTAAGTTTTTTAGATTTCCTAATTATGACCTTTTTAAGATATATATTTATAAAGTAATTGTTTAATATATAATTAGTAATACAAAAAGTGGCGAATAAAGCTCCGAAATAATGAATTCTGGAAGTAATTAAAATTAAGAATGTAAGTAAAGTTTTTGCTGGGATAATAGCTACAATATTTAAATTTACTAAAAGTTTATAAAGCAAATTTTGTATTTTATAAACAAAATTATAAAAAACATTAATAATTTAAAAACATATTATTATAACATTGAAATATTAGAGTGACATTTCGCCTTTAATTTCTATATTAATTTAAAAGCAATTAAATAATATCGTTCGATCTTTAAAAAGCTTCTTGTAAATATTAAGCGATCTAAAGTGAAAAGAATCTTGATAGTATTTTTTTTTTACCAATATTGAAGCTAATCATAGTTCACAATCAACGTCAACGTCTTTTACACAAATACTAAATTTCGGCATTTATTAATCCCTAAATCTCGAGATTATCATTCATTGTTTTAGAAATCGATATATGTAAATGTCTGTTGGTTTTCAATGATTTATTCATATCTTTCATACAATTTTGAGGATTTTGATGGATCTTTATATTAAATGCTTTTGTCATATAGTCATAGAATAAAGACAAAGTTAATGTTGGTAGGCTGCTGTGGCGAATGTGTTTAATGATTTTATTTGAAAGTATATCGTTAAAGTGGCGTTGAAAATAATTGCAAGTTTTATAATTGATCGTTAAAAGAGATTAAGTAGTGACGTTAAGTAGTGAAAAAATTACAATGGGACAACAAATATCATCTGAGACCCGTCAAGTTAGTTTAGATTTATAAATAACTTTGTGAAATAGGTAATTAACTGAACAATAAACAAAATTAAAGCCAATATTTAATATTTTATAAATATATAATATTAAAAAAACTGGTGAAAAAAAGAAAATATAAAATAGTATTAACAAGTAATCCCCTTCTTCATAAAAACTTACAACAGGTTTATAAAGCAAATTTCCATACATTCCGACATTGTTGTTTTCTCATCAGCTGTATTAGAAAATACAACTCTGATCGCATAGAAACTATCATTTTATGAAAATTTTTAAAAACTTTTGCAAGTCGCACAGACTTGTCAAAAAAAATCTGTCATTTAGTTGAATTTTTAGGCCACACTATCATACTTTATGAACACACACGATTTTTTGACATACCGTACGACTAAATAGGATAGTCAGTAGTGGCCTTAAGAGTTTATAGTTGGCTGTGCCGAATCTTATATCCACACAACCAAACACCAGTAGTGTGTTCTATGAATACTTGAAACTAATTTTTGTTACTTTTTGTATCGGTAACGATAATTATACTGGTTATTTTATTTGCTGATCCATTACATGAGTGATATCTACTATTATGGGGCGATCGTCATAAAATATTGCACCGAAATTTCTATTTATTTGAAGTTTATTTTGTTTAAATTTTATGCATATTCTAGTTATTTTTACACATACAATAAATTAGATACCAAAAATCCTTAGGAAACTGAGTTTTGTTTTCTGAGACGTCAAAATTGTCTCCTTATTTACAAGAATTTTATGCATATTCCAATTATTCCACAAAGTATACGGAGCTGTCACGAGACGGAAGATAATCACATTTACCTATTTACCTACGTAAATATTTTCCTATTAAATTTTGTGAAAGTGAGTTCATAATTGACTACAATTTCCATACAAGGTCTATTTGCGAGATTATTTGAAATACCTAAAGACAAATCAAATATATATCGTTATTGACATATGATATGATACCATAAGTCTCAAATACAGTAATATATTTAATAACAACCGTCACATAATTAATATGTAATAGATTCTATATATTTTTTGTTCAGTTTATCGTAACAAATCTTAAATTTATATTTCTGAATTTAATGTTTTTATTATGCAATAATACATATAAACATTATTCTAATCTAATGTTTATATGTATTATCTAATATGATGATATAAAATTCATATATGGTAGACATATTATTTTACTCCAGTCAAATTAATGGACCCAAACAGTGCTAGAAAGAGCAATTTACAAAGGTTAAATTATCATTTGTAAAAGCGACATGAAAATAACTCTCAAAATATGAAAATAATTTGTAAAAAATGTATAGGCGATAAAGTTATTACTTTCGAATGCCCAAAATTTTACTTTTTCGATGGAATTCTTTAGCTAATTAGTCTTGAATTATTCAGTTTAGTCCGAAGTAAATAAAATCATTCGAATATTGTTGTTATTCAGGGGATAGATGTAGTTTTACTTGTTTGTTTTGTAAGTTTAAAATCAGTCAGCATTTATGTTTCTCGTATAAAACAAAATGTATTAATTATGCTTGAATAACAAGATGAAAATTTATATTGTATACAAAATTATTATTTTGTTTGTATGTATTTTTTATTCGTTATTTTTTAAATAGGGTGTTTTTTGTTTATTCTGACAACTGACCATTATCGTTTCATAAAGGACCCATTTCTTATTTACAATTTTGTTTATAATTTAATATTGCTGCAAATGTTAATTCGTCCTGCCTGCACCCATCTAAAAGTATAAAAAATTACTTTAAGTAGCGTGTATGTGATTTATTTATTTTAAATTCAAATAGTCTGGGAGTTGCCTTATTTGAATAAATCTCTTCTAAGGCAATTAAAAAGAAGATTTAATTAAATAAACAATACATTTTCAAATAAAGCAATTTCGTCCGAAATCAATTTGAAATTAAGTAACAACAAAATAAATATAATCACAAATAATTTAATTAGTTTTTAATATTAGAATTTTAATAATAGAATATTATAAATAATATTAGAGAATTAGAAAATATAATATTCAGGTTTTACGTCTTTCTGTATATAGGTAGCAACTCTTTGTGTTACTTTCCCACTATCCGAATATAATTTTCTATTGATAAAATCGCAGCTAAGGAGCTAGGTTAGTTTATACTACATTTACACCTACGCAAAATCTAGTAGATTTTAATTAAAATCTTAAAGAAAATTTTTGGTGTTTACACTACTACTTTTTGGCATATTGTTGGATTTTATTTTCATAATAAAAACAGCTGATTGAAAAAGAAAATAAATTATATTGTAAACTTTTAGTAACAAAAATGGAGACAAAAACAAATTTTATTATATTTTACATCCAGATCTGAAAAAAAAACAATCGGAATTAACATTTTTGCAAATGTACTACACGCTATTATTATATAGGAGGTTGGAATGGACACACGTAAGTATGGCGTAATTTAACTAAATACGTTTATATTATAGACTCGCCACGGCTCGTTTTATGAGGAAGATGTGCCTATTATGTCATAAGAAACGTTCATGGAAAATTTTCGAATGAGCCGGCAAACATTTCAATTGGTTTGCTACCATTACCCCAAAATTACGCTTTTAGCTAAACCACTGTTATCGTTTAAAAAACGATACCGAAATAAAAATAATTAAAAAAAATAAATTATTTTTTCCATCACATTTTGGCAAAATAAAGTGTCTGATTTTTTAGAAAACAAGCAATATACAATTCTTTGTAACAATTGTCAAGGCTTCTAATACCGATATTTAAACAAGAAAAATGTCAAAATACTATATGTCCTTTTTGGAAACCTAAGCCGATATAAACATCAGTAGAAATGTTGTTTTAAAATGTAACATCATTAGATTTGAAAAACCAGGAAAAGCGGGAATTACGATTCTCACTATTCCGAATACATATTTTAAGTATAATTCTACTTAAAACATCTTTACACACAAAGTTCACTTTTAGCTACTCTCATGTGGTTTCTATTTTTTTATACCCTTCACCATCATGAGAAGGGTATACTTATATAAGTTTGTCATTCCGTGTGAAATTTCCACAATATAATTTTCCGACCCTATAAAGTATATATATTCTGTATCCTTATAGATAGCGGAGTCTATTAAGCCATGTCCGTCTGTCTGGATGTTGAAATTAATTTTCTGAAGTCCCCAGATATCTTTGGGATCCAAATCTTCAATTATTCTGTCAGACATGCTTTAAGAAGTTTGCTATCAGCAAAATCCGTCCATAAATAACGGAGATATTAGCAAAAAGCCGAGACAACCTCTGAAAATGTCATCAAAAAACTTAGTGTATTAATATTGTTACGAATAATTTCATCAACAGATGGCGTTGATCAAACAAAGTGTTTGAAAAAAAGACAGTGTGTTCATTTTTAATTGTTAATTGTTTGTGTACATTTAAATAAATAAAGACTCGTTATATTTTCTTCAAACTACTTGACGATTTTATTTTGCAATTAAAAAGAATCCGGTTTATTTAAAGGAAATAAAGCACCGTTTTTAAAAGGTAAAAACCTAACAATATTTAAAAGGTAAAAACGTAACAATATAATATATATATGTATGTATGTATATAATATAACTATGCATCCACAACAAAGGTGAAGACTAGCAATAAGTATTTCAAATCGTATATCTAATGAATTTTAATTATTTAGTCCAGCCAGTAATGGACGAAAATTCTTCCTTCTTGTATTTGGCTCAGATCCGCTGTATCCCTTCTTCTTAGTAGAATATAGCCACAATTATTTAATATGGTGTTTTATATTTAATAATAACAATAATAAGAAAGCGAATATCGACTTGTGGCAAAAAAAAAAATTATTTGTAGTGGTGTGTTTTAGATAATTTCTCCGAGCGGACGTTTCAGATAATGCGTAACGGCATTACACGAAGTTATGATTAATTTTATCGAAATACTGCGAAATGAAACTTAACATAATAAATTATGTACATATATTAAATAGGGTATTACAACATTTCTGTAGGTATACACATCCATATCGATATAGTCGTACATAAGTACTTATAAATCAAACTATTAAATTCGCAGTCATGTAGATTTCACAATTGTGCGTGATTTCGATTTTGCTCCCCTTTGAAAATATTTATGATATAGCTAACTAATGTTTTTTGTTTTCGTTAAACAAATATTTTCTTTTTTGGGTAAATAATTATTGTCGAATGACTGGCAAAACAAAAGATGCTGATTCACTAATTGTTTTAGTTTTATTTTACGAAATCATTATTATTAAAATATAGTTGAAATATATGGCAGAGAGGGGGTGGAAAATAAAGATTTTGAACACATAGTTGTTTGTATTGCTATCTATGTATAACGCTCTACTTTATGGAGTTGTAAATGAAAAATGTGGAAATTACAAAAGGAATGAAAAACTTATTGTTTATAAAAATATTTTTTTTATTAAAAAAAAAATTAATTTTTTTTCTTTTTTTAGCATTTACTCAAAAATTTTTCAAATTCATATTTTTTTTACTACTTTATGATTCGGAAATGTAATTTGTTGATTTGATTATCGCGTGGCTCAATCGAAAATAAATTGGTAGTTAGCATGCCTCGTGGAAAGCTAATTTTTTAAGACATTCAAGTACTGATAAAATTTAAACAGAAAATACAGTATGTCAATCCCGACTATATAATACCCTACACCGCGTATATGTGTAAAAACTGAAAGCTATAAACATTCTTTATACATGTTAAAATGATTTTCGAAGGTAGTATTATCATAAAATTTGGCCGAAAGATTTATGTATATATAAAACATATTTGCGTTAAATATTATTGGCATTCCAGTATTCTTAAAAGAGTTATGCTCTTTAAAGTGATTTTCGAAAGTAGGCCTTATGGACCGATCGTCACAAAATTTGTAGGTGCGATTTGTGATTTGGATACGTGCATAAATCAAGCATTAATGAATGCTAAACCCCATTTCGGGAGGACATTCGTATGTGGGCTTGGTGAAATAATGGATTGATGTGCTTTGAAGGGACCCTTTATTTCATTCAGAATCATATATTGACAATTCTAGTTTTTGTTAAATTTTTTATATATGTAAATCTTTTCGCAATTTAAAAAATAAAAATTGCGCATTTAAGTATGATGGGTTTTTATACCCACCACTTGAAAGATGGGGGTATATTAAGTTTGTTATTCCGTTTGTAAAATATTGAAATATTGGTCGTAGAACCAAAAAGGCTATATATTATGGGTCCTTATAAGATTCTAAGACGATCAGGGAATGTTCATCCGTCTGTCGGTCTGTTAAAGGCACGATAGAGCTTCGAAAAAAAAGACTTAGAACAGTGAAATGTTTAAAAACAAGCTTGGTACCAGCGAAATGTTCATTACTAAAAAAATTGGCAATATCGCTGTAGTAGAATCCAAGTTATAGGGCAAAGTTTTAGTCAAGCTCGATATTTTTAAAATATTTTTTCCAATTATTATCAATATAATTCAGGTAATAAGATGAAATTGCGTACACTTTTTTTATTATATTATGGTACATAAATGTTTATAGAAAATCAGTATCCATACAAAATTTTTCAATACTAAGTTGGCATAGGTCCATATGTTGACATAACCGCATATGAAGTCCGTTTATGAAATGTGCATAAATCTCTTATATCAATATCAAGTTGAAATTCAACATAAATAATTCATATATATGTACATATAAATCGGTCCATAATAAGTCATTAAACTATATCGAACCGAAATTTTACACAGATCTGTTATAAGTATGTAGAAATTTTACTATTGGTTTTTGTGTTTGTTTGTCGATAGTTCCCATACAAGCTCCTCTTCCGCGAATAACAACATAGTGACAATTTTGACGTTTCGCGCTTCCAAAATCAGTTTCATAGGAATTTTTGGTACCTAATTTATTGTGTGCAAAATTTAATCAAATATTTCTTAAATAAAGAGACATACATATATAAATTCTTGATTATAACTGGAATATGCATCAAATTCTTATAAATATCTTTATTGAGATGAAATTCAATTAAAATAAACCTAGCTATAATAATTAGAAATTACGATACAATATTTTATGACGTTCTCTCCATAATGGGTGATTTGGTGATGGGTATATTAGATTCAGCACAGCCGAATATAAACTCTTACTTGTCAGTTCTTCCACCTGAAAGGGGTAAGGTACTTATTGTGAAAGTCTGTGATCTTTTGTAATATGTACATTTTACAGCCCGTTTTAGCCTCAAATAGCCTTCCAATGGCATGCTAACTGTTTAGGAATTATTCACTTTTAAAACGGAGAACTTTTATGCCAACTATAAACGTGTGTATTTTATTTTTGAAATATTGTAGTTAATAGTTTGACATTTTGCTTTAAGTTGTTTAAGCCAACTACATATCATTGGGCTTTTACAAACTAGTAAAACATAGAAAAGATAAATTAAAATGCAAACAATAAAATTATACTAAGAAAAAAATTCACATCAAAAATAAAATGCATACGAGTACAAGAAAAAATATGAACCGACAAATCACTGTCCAATTTCTTAAAATTTTCTAAAGCGGATAATTATTAATTATCTCATTACACCGCGTTAGACACATTCTGTCCTATGAACCAAATATACTTTTTCAGAAAGGGGAGAAAAAATAAAAATACACGTGTATCGACGATTTCCATGTACACGTCAGATTTTTTTTATATATAAAGTATAAAGCTCGTAATGTCCGTCTGTCCGCCTGTGTGAAAGACTTTGGATCGATTTTTAATCATTTTTCCGTGATCCAATCGAGCTGAATTTTTTAAGGCGGATTTTTATCAATTCTCAGATTTCCCTGAGATTCATTTATTTCATTTAAATTGTCATTAAAATTTTTTAAATTATTGACATACAGATTTCTTTAATCAATATCTCTTTTTTGCTCAACCTCCACTTGGCCTTCGCAAATGAGGCTTACATAGGTCATCAGATTGCTTGTTCGCGTCCATACTTTTCAAGTAATTATTTAATGATTCCGCTTTTATACGAGTACATTCCAATAGCTTTTTAATTATTTGTAAGCAATCTTTAAGTTTTGGTTTGAGTTGGTAAGGTCTATACAATTGCTATTCTCTTTGGGTTGTATCTTTTCTCATTCACCTGCATCAGATTTGCCAGGAGATTAGGGTAGCATATGATAATTGCTAAATTGGTAAAAAAAAGTGATCAGTATTTTCTGGTATTCTAAGATATTTTTTATATTTTACCCAATATATGCTTACTAAAATACCAGTCGGGGATACAATTTCGCGGGACTCATAAATTCATATATTTTGTCACACCTTAATTTACTTATGTCAAGCGTTATAGAGGCCAGCAATCAGAAAATGGGTCCTTAGTGAATATTGACCTTCAGTAATTAAAAACCTGGGGTAGAATATATCAATAAGATAAATTAATTTCGAATTATAATATTCAGCAAAATTGTTCATTACAAAGTAACGAGTAAATGTTAAAATTATGGCTCTTTTAAATTTACAACAGCATAATAACTCATTATTTTAAAACGGTGATTTCATTGAAGAAAAGTTCTTTCCACAGCCATTTCATTTCATAATTTGAATATCACTAAACTGCTACAAGTAATAACGTAAATAAATCATGTGCTCATTAGATCTGACATTTAAAAATATATTTTTAATGGGTCTTACTTACTGTAGTAGATCTTTATATATATGGATTCCTACTATTATTGTTTCTTTTAATTTAATACTCATTGAGATTATGAATTTTGTTATTTATTTATTTGTCATATATATATGTAAAAATTTTCATTCAGAAATAATTCTTCAAATACATAACATTAAAATATTATTTACAAAATTAAAATATTAATTCTAATTATTTAATATAAAATAATATAACCCACACTTACTAACTAATGCTAAATTTAAGGCCAACTTGATAGTGAGAGCTGTGTCGAAAGTTTATTGAAAGTTGTAAAATGGCGTGCACAAAATGGTACTTTTTTCTTTGATGTCTTCAGAAATGTTGCCATCAGTTTAAGCCAATGGATTAACAAAATGAGACAAGCAAAAAAAATTTTAAAGGCGAGACCAGGACCCATTCCACAAACAACTTTTCACTTTGCACTTATCAAATTGCATTTTATGCAAAGTGATAAGAGTTTCTGTTCCACAATATTCTTTGCAAATCTCACTTTTCACTAAGCATATTCTTTGACTTTGCATTCTTTGTAAAGACTTTGCGCTCTTTGTAAATTTGTTGTGATCTCCTCCAAAGTTAGTGTCCAACGTTGTCCACAAAGCATTTAGTCATCTTTGCATTTCTGTCTTATGAATGTTCATTTTGCATTGCTAAGCAGAACTTGTTAAAATGAGCCGCAAATAAAAATGGAAAAACATGTTTCTTTTAGGTACTCGAACATGTGATTAAAGTAAAAAAAAGTATTTTTTATAAAATTCTCAAAAATATTTATAACATATTAAAGTTTACATACATTTAATTGCTTTAAGAATGCCAAACCAATTTACAATTATGCGCCATGTTTTTTTGTGGCAACGATTGAAAGCCTCAAATTCATCTATCGGGATCGGAATTCCGTAACACCTTTGAATTTACACTATAAATGTGTAGTCTGGCCCGCATATCACTATCGCATTCAATGAGTTGTTTCCTAGAACAAAAACTCACGTCTTAACATATTAAAAGTTTAACTAGTTATAACGATATAATTTTGTAAAGCGATCGTTTACCTTGAACATGTTTTACGAACTTATCAAAATTAACTTTGCAAAATTAGAATTTACAGTTTTTGTGGAACGAAACAGCATAATAAGCATTCGCAAATTTCACTTCTCAATATTAAATTTGCACAAGAGAACGTACGTGAAACAGAAATTGCAAACATAATATAAAAACTGCAAACACTTTGCAAATTACACTTATTAATTACCACTTATCAAATTTTAGAGTATAATTTTTTAATAAAGATTTGCAATTTGACGAAAAATTGCATTAGCACAAAGTGAAAAGTTGTTTTGTAGAATAGAGCCCAGTGCTAGTGCATACGAGTATGACTAGAAAATCAATAATTATAAACAGATAATAAACAAGTAAGAGATTATATTCGGCTGTGCCGAATCTTATAGTGTGAAAGCAATTTGTGTTACATTTTGTATGGATAACGATGTTCATACGAGTTATTTTATTTTTCAAATCCCTTACATGGCAACTGTGACTAATTATGACTGACAAAATCCAATAGTAACATTTTTACTTACACATAACTGATTGGTGAAAAATTTCAGTTCGATGTCGATATTTAGAAGATATTTACGAAGAATATTTTCGGAAGTGGTCCCTGTATGGGAGCTGTTACCAATTACGGACCGATCACCATAAAGTTGGTTAGTATTTACTTATATATATTGAATATTTCTGTCGAATTTCAATATGATAAAAATATTTATATGAGAGCTATGGTAAAATATGAACCGATCATCATAATATTCGGTATGGTGACTTATATGTACTCATTTAAGTGATTTTTGGAATTGGATTTTATATGGAGTCCATTGTCAAATATGGACCCACTATCATAAAATTCAGTTTGTCAAATTTCGTGATAGCGATTAGTATAAGAGATTAATGATCATTTATGTTCAAATATGGATGCTGTTATCGCCACTTTTTAAGCAGTTTTGTTAATATTAATATCAATTATTTTACTCTCTGTATTTATCGATAGTAATTGGCTATAGGGGTGGGCTTTATGCTAATGTCAATCTGACTCTGTCTATTTACTTTACATAAAACCAAAACTGATATTTTCCAGGCGCACATTTTAAGAAAATGTACGGCTACTGAAATATAAAATGGTGTTAGGACCAATAACTTGTGCATGAATAGTCACTGAAGCTTGCTCCCATTCCAAACTAAAAAAGTTTGTATTATTTTATTTATTATTATTTTTTTATTATTATTTATGTAAACCCTAATTTGTAGGAATTTCAACATCAGCAACTACTTATATATCTATAAATAAAATTTTGTTTGAAAACTTCTAAATTGATGTTAAGAATAGATGCAAACAAAATATCTTTTTGAGATTTCTAGTTGCATGAAACTTATTTTTGGTAAATTTTGTATTGATACTTTTGTATGGAATGTATGTAGTAGTGAGTTAAAACTAAGTTATTGAGTCATTCGCTAGGATCCTATATACATATACATATTAAAAGGGAAAAAAAAATATAAATGACATTTTTATACGTGTTGATTTTAACGCTTAAATATTATATATGTAAGATAAATAAATCGCTAACGAAGTAATTGGCAGAAATATATATATGTATATATATAACAGGTGGCGCAAAAGTAATCCTCCTATCAGAAAATGCTATAAATTTTGCGAGGTCCCTAATGTCAGTTCTGTTTTGACATTTGCGTATTAAACACATGCGAAATACACGTTAATAAACAATGTTATGCTGCACTGCTCCAGAACGCGGAATATTGCAGACTATTTATTTGACCAATAATCGGTCGGTGACAGCCAAAAAACATCGGAAGTTTACTTTTGCGCCACCTTGTATATTTCCTTTTATTTATATAAATGAATTAATATTGTACATATCGCTTAATTATATAAAAGTTTATTTTGAACATAGGGCGTGTACATTGTAGACGTTTTAGTAATACAAATTTTTTCCGGGAGAGGGTTATTAACCCGCAGCCCAACTTGCTTGAAGGCGAGGGACCTATAGTTGGCATTGGTTATTGAATGGCGCCAATATTTTGCACTCAGACCCTCTTCTCAAATCCGCTGAGTTGTCCGCCACTGCTTATTTAATTCGCAGTTACACCGCCTACTACATGGTAGGATTCTCCGCTATCCGCAACTTGCGGAGGCATCCCGTAGCACCTCAGCTATGCTTCCCGAAAAGGTTCTTTTATATTTATATCTGCGTGGGCAGAAATTCCGACAAAGAGGAAATATAAAAAAAAAACTATGGGGGAAATTGGTTGAAAGCTACGTATTATTCATATAAGCAAATTCTGATTTCACAGTATGAAAAGCATAACTAGAATTTCTAATGCAAGTATTCGTATAAATTTAATTGTACTAAGTAAAACATATGGTTATTCCATTGAATATCAAGAATACACATTGCACTTAAACATTTGCAATAAATTACATTGTGGCTACTGTGTATGTGTAAGTATTAATATTTTATGATCAAATTAATAAAATTGAGTGTTCAATTAACTAATACGAATGACTGCATATTTGGACCCAAATCCTTTATTTTGCGCTTTAATATCAGCGAATAAAATAAGGGAAAGTAAGTAAAATAAAAATAAACTAATATATCTAAGTATTTATGAGTCTGAATATGTGAATATTCTTACCCCTATTTCAAAAAGTAACAAAGTGAGCAATCTCATCCAACAGACAAACTTCATCTATTGTTCCGCTTCGTGTATTTTGCTTTGTTCTGCTGGGTTTTTTTTTACACACAAACATCCACATAAACGTATAAATTGTTTGTACCAATTTAATAAAGAAGTGGTTATATTTCATCAATAGGATAAAATACAGTGCACATTCGTACAAACATACACACTACATACCACTTTTATATTGGATTTATAAGCTGTTGTGGCATGAGAATCTACAATATGTCCGCTTTATAGCATATTTCTGAGTGTACTGTAAGTAGGACTGAAGTTTACATCTGTGAAACGTCTGTTTATTATAGAGCATGTAAACAAACACACACAAACACAATATGTACAAACATTCAGTAATATCCTGCAGATCTTGGAACTGCATATTAGCAAAATACTACCAATGACTACCCACAAACCTACTAGCAAGACTTTCAACCACCAGGTAGTTGCCAGGTAATTTTTGCGTAAAGTCGTCAAAACTAGATATAAAAATCGGCAAAATCGGCAATATATTTTTAAAATCGTCAAAAAATCGGAAAACGGAAATACATTCGATTTTTATTAAAAAAACTGTAATCCAATATATAAGTAATGCAACTGATATTGTACATTGTATGATACAACTATCTGATTTGAACACAGAGTCATAGTTTTGTCTTATCAAGCCTTCAAAATGCCAAAAGTAAAGTATCAATAATTAGGTATATAAAATTAATAAGACATGAGAAAAAACTAAACAATTTCAGCATGGTTTGAATAATCTTTCTTCTTCATGACCAGTTTTTTTTGTTGAAATTCAGAAATGTTCATCAAGTATTACCAAAATTTGCGAAATATAATAAAAAAGTTTTAAATAATTTCGAAGAAGATCATCGGTCAAATGATACGATTGCATCTATAAGAATGCAGCCATATCGTGTGTACATCAGAGAAGAGGAAGCTTTTGCAATTAGCTGTAATTGAAATTAGCCAATTTCCGCATCAGGCGATGGAGTATAAGTTAATTTTGGTATAATATACAGATATGAACTTTTTGGAAAAACTTAAATTAAAAACTTTTAAAAAACATATTTCAAAATTTCGTTGTTGTTGTACAAATCATTTGTATAGAAATTACCTTGTACGTTTGTACAATTATTGTAATTTCAGACGACACTACAACACCAGTTGTAAATAATAGTATAACTAGGTATTAAATAATAAAAATTATATAATAATTTTGTACAAACGTTAAAAATTAATTGGGGTATTCACAAGGTGTGCTATCATGTTATATTGTCATAATGTTCTAACATTTTACAATGGTTTAAAAATATTTTTGTTGCTTTGTAAACAAAAAGTGTCTTAAATTAATAGAACTTTGCTTGCTATGTTTATTGTGCTGTCGTAATTAAAAAATGTTTTGTTTATTTACTTGAGTTTGCCATCACAACATCTAAAATGTATTTTTCGCACAAACTGGCTATTATTTTAGTTTTTTCACTTATTTTTGGCATTGTGAAAAACAATATTAATTTTTATATTTGTTTTAAATCAGCTGATTTAAATTCAAAATAGCACACTGAATTATGAGGGGCTGTTCACAGCAGTCGTATTTTTTCATGTTATTATTTTAAGACATATGACTTTATGACACCATGTGAATCCCCCAAATATGTATTTACATATTTAATTATATGTACAGTGCACTCGGGAAAACGTCAACATCCCAAAACGTCAACCCTTTTTTCACATTACCTACTCTAAAATTTTATGAAATAAATAGAGAGAAGGCTCTCTGCCAAGTGTTGGAAAGAAAAACACAGCAGAAAAAAATAACAGATTTTTTTTAAATGCATATGATATAAAAATATGATCTCATTTAAAATGTATTCTTTTGCTTCTAGTTGTCTTCTATGGTTCTAGTCAGGTTAAATGTCTTTTTTGTTTCCTTTTTGAAATTGTTTATGTTTGATTTTAGTTTATACACAATAAAAACGTTTAAAAGCACATTATCGATATGTTTTTTATTAAAAAAAATTTTACAATCGTAAACGTCAACAATTTGTTAAACGTCAACATACGCGGTTTTAATTAGTTGACGTTTTCCCGAGTGCACTGTATATTGTTACGAAATTGTATTCCAATTAAATTAACAACATTCGGCATGTTTATCAACATACAACAAACATGTTCGGCAACATTTGCATTAGGAAAAGTTTCTATTATTGAGTTAATCAACACGTTATAACACACAACATTATGTTTTAACGGCCATATAAAGGAACTTTCGATTGTCTTCTCTAGAATCCGGTTTATTTAAAGGAAATAAATAAACTTCTTCTTTACACTTTGATGTGATAAATATAATTTATTCGTTCATACATATCGGAATTTAATATATATTAGGTTTTATTAAGCTATGAAAGCAATTTGATTTACTTAATTTAAAAATTTTAAAAATGTTCTTCGATTGTTTCTTTGCCTAATCGATTTCCTAAAAAAATTTCGTAGTCTCGATATTTTTTGAATAAAATTGATAATTTCGAAAATAAAAAGTTTGAATCGACAGTTTTAGTTAAAGTAAATTTAGTGAATTTAATAACGGCAAACCGTCGCGTCGCTATTTTTTTCTCACATGTTGACAAACAGGAAAAGATAATAGTTTTCTTCTTTTTATTTATATCATTATATAAAAACAGTGGTGTAAACATATAATTTTGCTTTTAAAATTGTCACTCTAAGGACAAAAATTGTCAAATCGCGCTTTGTAATATTCAATAAAAAATCGACAAAATGCCGATAAATCAGCAAATTTCAAACAAACGATTCTCAGTAATTTTAAAACAGAATTTCATCGCTGAAAACAATACTTTAATTTTACTATTTTTATAATTGCCTTGATTTTTGTATCTGAAATAAATGTAAATATCAAACTAATGATTCTGTTTTTTATAAGAAATGTAGATAGAGTATAAATTAACCCTAATTTAAATTCGACATGAAAAACTTTTTAAAACATTAAATGCTAATGCAAATGGATGACTTTAAAACTGCAGGGTGTATTGAAAAATTATTCATTTTTACTACTACCACTTGCCCTACCACTACTGTTCAAATATAAGCAGCTATAAAACAAATTCCTTTAAGCTGGGATTATCTCATTCAACTGGAAAATATGTTGAATTAACTTTATGTTTACTTTACTGTCAATTTCTTATATTTGAACTACTCATGCAATTTTTCAATGGGTCTTTCTGTTCTACTCTTAAATAAATAAATAAAAAATGCTAGTTATTTAGTGTACATATTGATAAACTATTCACATATTCGTAATCATGCATACGCCCAGCAAACATTTCTAATTGCGAAGCCAAGAATATCCTCAACCAATCAAGCAGAGATTGTTGTACAAGTAACTACACCAGACAATACCAAAAGAAGTAATACAGATGTGCCCAAAAATATTAACTAAAAAACTGGTGAAAATCGTATATAAGAAATTTTGTTTTTCTTTCATACATAAAATTGTAAAAAGCATGTAAAAATTATAAATATAAATATGTTAAAAATCTTTATATTTTACTATTTCGGCTTGAGGTCCCTTTTATTAAAAATATAAAAACTCTTGTTCGAACTAATAAAATAGAAAGATTTTTAACAATATAAAAGGTCTACATAGCACATAAAAAACAATCAAATATAAATATGTTTATATTTTTTTAATAATAATAGACATTGTGTAGAATGGGAAAATCTGAAAAATTGTAACAATGTCTTTTTTGCTTAGTTGTTGTTGCATTTTATTAATTAGTAATAATTTCGGAGATATTCGTTTTAAAAAGGCGGAAGGGAAGTAATTTAACATTTCCGAAGGAAAAATTTTTTTACACATTTACTACTATGGCAAACAAGTATAAAAAAATGGTAAAAAGTTTAATAGATCTTGTCAATCAATAAACAATTTAATACATTAGTCTATAGTCGCTAAAGCGTTTAAAACGTATCACGAAATGGTCATCCAAAATTGTTGAATGCAGGAGAGGAAAGACTAATTAATACCCAAGGAATCTACCAACTAAAAAGAACACTATCTACCAATTTTAAGAATGCAAAAAATCTATATGTTTCTAAAAGCCATAAATATTTGTCTGGCAAGATAAAAAATCATTTGTTTTGTAAATTAACAGATTAAGAAGGTCATCATTCGCTTAGATCCATAAAAATACCAATTTTGCGTATCGGCAATATATGATATTCTAGGACGATGTCAAATGCAACATTTTTATTTTAGATCGTAGACAAGCCAATTAAAAGCTTAAGTATAATAATAAAAAATACATCTGTGAATATAGGCAACAATATAATGCTCGAAATGTTTGAAGGGCTTATTCTCAAGTTTGTATTGATCTACATATTATGCTGATGAACTACAATGTTGTCAATTATTTGAGTAAAAGTTGTGTGAACCCTCGAGCCCCTAAGCTTTGTTTTTACTCAACATAATAATTTATTACAATACGGTTGATTAGTTTCAGCACAAAAAAACAATAAATAAACCTACCGTAATATTTGAACAATTATTAATATTATTGTTATAATAATATAATATTATGCTTTTTTATTTGACTAACTGGTATTGGCTCTGAATTAATTTTCAATTCAATATTTCGATGTTATAAGAGCTGAAATTGTTACTAATTGAATTAATGAGACATGAAACCAGTAATTAGAACAAAGTGCCTGCTATTTATTATTATTAAAAGCATTACATGAATATAAAATAAAAGTAGGTAAAACTTTTGCTAGAATAGAATTAATAATTAATAGAATTAAAAAAGTTTAAAAAAAATATTTATGTATGGACGAAAAAAAACTTTAAATTATAGACCGCTTCCACCCCTACATTTGTTTTATGGATGTTTTATGGACATTGACTTTTATAAAACTTGAGAAAAATATATCTTAAATTCCAAAATTTGTAATAACAGCGCAAAAATTTAAATTAACCATAATAAATTAACTAAGTAATAGTAGTGTTTTCTTAATTATTGACAATTGTTAAGTTTAAGTATAATAATTCCAAATACATATAATTGAGTCAGGATAGTAGAAATTACTTATTTATCTGTAAACACAAAAAGCAATTTTAAATGCTGATTTCCATGAACTAAGATTTTTAGAGGACACAATTTCTAAATTTCAGGGGGTAAATTGTACAAAAACTTCTCCTATTTTAACAAAACGGCGAAAGAATATTTAGTTAAATTAAATTAAATAACAAAAGTACGGAATTCTTTGAAAAGAAGGAAATGTATATGATGAATAAATTGGATTCTATACTCAAACTAAATTTAACCTGAATTAAATAAGTTCTGATATTTATTTATAAAATACTGTAAGTCTTGTTTCACACTCTTCAGTTTTAGCTGACCAGTGTTTGTTCAATTCTGTTTTGAACTTGCCATTTCATTTACACACGTCAATTCAATTTCCGTACTTTTTAATGCAAATCAACATGCATGAAAAAAACAAAAGGAAATAAGAAAATTGACTAGTACCGTCAAGTTTGTACCACTTTTGTTCTCTTTTCCCTTCTCATCCAAAAATACTTGCCTTGACTTCTTCTTATTTAAGTTAAAATCTATGGCGCATATTCAGAAATCGTAACTAAAGTCGAAACTTATTAAACAGAAACTAAAAAATAGTTCATAAATAGTTAAAGATCTTATTCACAAATCATAACAAACTTATACTACGTTTCCACGGTACATGCTTAGCTCACTTCATATTGAATCAACTTGCGAAGCACGAAAAATTGCACTCTTCTCTAATATTTATCGCCAGTTTATCTGCACTAGCTGTAAAAATTTAATATTATTGTAAACAAAGCAAATTATTTTCTTGTTGCTGGAAGTAAAGAAAGTAAATACGTACGAATGTATGTTTTTTTTCCAAATAAGCTAACTAATATCCACTCACTTTTGTTTGTCCATTAAAAGAAAATATTTTCCACGAATTGTAAATTCTGTTTTTTATACCCTTCACCATCGTGAGAGGGGTATATATAAGTTTGTCATTCCGTGTGTAATTTCCACAAAAAAATTTTCCGACCCTATAAAGTATATATATTCTGGATCCTTATAGATAGCGAAGTCGATTAAGCCATGTCCGTCTGTCTGTCTGTCTGGATGTTGAAATCAGTTTTTTGAAGTCCCTAGATATACTCGGGATCCAAACCTTCAATAATTCTATCAGAAGTGCTTTCGAGAAGTTTGCTATTTAAAATCAGCAAAATCGGTTTAGGTCAACCAGAGTTATGAACCAATATGTGAGACCACCTCTATAAAAATTTTATATTTTTCGTCCATTTTATTGCAATATAATACCATGAAATTTTGTATACGTTGTTTGTATGACAAAAGAAGAAAGTGTGCGGAAAATAGTAAGAATCGGTCCGTGATTTCTCATAGCCCCCATACAAATATATATAATCCCGAAATATGGCTTAATGATAAATAAATGCCTATAAAATTGGGATATTAAGACAAAATTCAGCCAAAAAAAATTTTACACAAAAAGAAATCGCAAAACGAAATTTTTTTTAGTTTGGTCCATGTTTGACCATAAACCCCATATAAAGTCCACTTCCAAAATTCATTTAAATACGCATAAAACAGATATAAACAATGTTAAACGGCTAAAATTTGACATAAATACTCTTTATAGGCAAATAAATTGTTGTACTAAATTTTATGGTAGTCGTGACGATTTTTCCCGAAATTCATCAGGCAGACCTGGCCATAAGTTTATTTATATTTTCTACCCAGATGAACGACGAATGAATTTCGTCAGGGTGACTATTTTGTTTTAAGATTTATATTCTTTTATAAAGCTGTTGCATCTACTTCTTCAAAATCAGGCATGTGATGAAAATCGAAAATGAAAACGAATGAGTTTTAGAAGTCAATTTTTTCGTAATATTTATGTATTGAAAAACTTTTATCACATATTGGGCTACTAAAGAGAATATTAAAACAAAAATATAAAAAATTAGATTATAAATACATGAAAACGTATTTCCAAAACTGATTTCGATTTCCATCACATGCCTGAATAAAAACAGTTTTTTAAACATAATCCATTTTGAAATAAACGATATTTAATAATTAGTGAGTTCTTACGCATTTCATTTCAATTCAAATAAAAAAGAAATAAGTAATATGCCAAGTCCAACACAAGTAAGTGCAGCAGAACCTCAATTGGACGCCCAATTAGAAACCCATAACATAGTAATGAAAATTTCAAATAATTTGCAATTTTGCCAAAATTAGATCCATAAGTTTTCTCTCAAATAAGCGATATTACTCTGGAAAGGCCAAGCGATGCTTTTTCAAAGCATATCGCATTAAAATCCATTCTAAGCGAACTAACACTTGGAGACAAAAAGCCAAGATTGCTGCTGCGAGAAATGCCTAACCTTGCCAACGGTGGTATCAAAGATGAATTTCTCCATTCTATGTGGATTATACTTAAGGTGGATTCACCCATTCGTTCTTAACAAAAAATTTGTTCGAACAATATTTTTTTTATATGAAGTTTGACGTCTCTCTTTTTGAGAGAGAGAAAATATTTTTTACGAACTTGAATTGGTTTAATTTTATATTTTTTCCGGACAAAAGTGAATTGAGTTGCCAATAGGTTTCATTTTTTCATACAAATAACAATGCGTTATGTATTTGCATGACCATCAGCAAAATCAAGGTTCTTTTTTCATTCATTTCGAATTTATATCTGTGATTTTGAATACACAATACTTTAAAATAATATAATATTTGTATTTTGACACTTAAAACCCAAAGCAAAATAAATCAATGGCCGCACTTGTAAAACTAATAGATTTTGTTTACATATGGCAGCTTTGATTTTTCAGAAAAATCGTTCGAAATGGGTGAATCGTGCTGCAAAAAACTCTCAGTAAAAAAATTGTTCTCTGGAAAAAAATTTTGTTAAGAACAAATTGGTGAATAAAAAATATAGCAGTAATGGTCGACAAAATTGTTGACATTTCTAGCACCTCAATCAGTATTGATGCAGTTTAAAATTACAATGAAATTAGTGAGTTATTTCCATCGTAACAAACGCAGTCGAAGATACACAAATGCCTAAAAATTCACGTTCTTTACGTTCTGATTTCAGTAATAGATCACGAAAATCTGCAACATTTATTACTTTTCTTTTTATTAAAAAGGCAAATAATTTAGAAATAAAAACATTAACCAACAATATTCTCTACCATGATTTGATTGTTCGTTTTCCAGATATTACTAATCCGTCAAAAACAACTGTCAGACGAAAACACAATGTTAAAAATATAATCGCAACAAAAGGGCAACATCAAAAGCTCGATGTCACTCGACCGAACAATTCGAAGCCACTAAACGTGAATTTTTCGCATGGTCCCCAAAAAGAATGGTCAATGGCGAACATGTACAGATTATAGACTATTAAATTCAATAGCAGTTTCTGACAAATATGGATTGAGTGGTAAAAAATTTTTTCTTCAATTCATTTAGTACGACGCACAGTGGTATTCTTTTTGGCAAAAAGTCTATTTCTTAGAAATCTAATGATGCAATTCTGTAGAGAAATGTTTCATTAGTTGAAAACCATGATTTGTTTTCAAAAAAAATAAAACTTTGTATAAAAAAAAGTGTGGTGAAGTTATCTAAATATTATACAATGAAAACTGATGAAAATTTTACTACATTTCAGTTGTTTATACAATAAATATGGTTTAACTACCAATAGTTTTAGAGCATTTTTATTAAAATATAGTATTTTAAATTTAATAGGAAAGAAAAAATATTTAAATTACATATATAGTTTAAGAGATCTGAGCAAATCAAAATGACTCCAAAAAATTTAGCATTTTCAGTTTTCATTAGAAAAGAAATAAGTTAGCTCGGTCTACCTCCGTGTTAGTGCTACTTCTAAATGAAAGTTTGGAATATTTTCTTTCATTTTATGTAAAAAAATTCTGCGACTTTTTGCGATCGCTGAACAAACTTATAAATTTTGTAATAAAACTCACGTATTTTTTATGAATATTTACAATAAATTGCAATGCATATTTACAATAAAAGGTTTTGTATACTTTTAGGCTTTTACTTTTACTTTTTAATAATTGATTGACAGCAATATGGAAAAAGTGCATAACAAAAAAAGAAAAACAAAACCATATGATTAATTAAACCGTTATTTAAAATAATAATATTTGCAAACAAAAGTCTAAGAAAATTATTAAACGTAACTAATTTTTAAAATGAATTCATTTTGTGTTTCATATAGTGAATTGTGCAAGGAACTTATAAATTTAAATAGTAATGCGGATTTATTAACTGATTTCATAAAAACTAAAAACATGGTGCTTACTATTAATGAAATTCAAATTGTGAAAAAATCAGTTCAGAAGCGATTTCTTAGTCACTTTTTAAAACGTTGGGCCGAATGTCACAGAAACAAATCATATTTTTTAAGAAAAATTATACTTGGCTAAGAAGTAGGTTTCAAAACAAAATAATTAATGTGTACTTTGAATATAATTGAAAATTTGTACTATAGGTACGAAGGGTATCCGATAGGATAGCGAAACTTGATGATGATGAATGATAGATGATGAATAAAAGTCTATATTTAAATGCATGTATTGAAATTTATTTATAAAATAATTAGTTTTTGTAAAGAAACAAAAAGTTGTGGGAAAAGAATATAATATGGGTTATATGGGCAGTAAGTGGTGGACGTTAATTGAGCTAACCAAAGACTCTGTGCCAAATTTCAAAAACTTTGGATCAAAAATAAATTTTCGGTTTTATGGGCGGTAGGTAGAGGGCGTGGCCAATTTTGATGAAACTTTATATTTTTCTTAGTTAAGCTAACCAAAGGCTCTGGCCAAATTTCAACATTCTACTAGCACTCCTTATATTGTTTGCCAAACATTGTATGAACAAATACCACTGTGCGACGTTTCAGAAACATGGCTTTCAGGTTATCTAATACTGGCCAAACCTTTCAAAGATTCATTCATGAAGTTAAGCGATGTCTTGACTTTTGCTTCAGCTATTTAGACGATGTCCTGATTGCGACCAAGTCTGAAGAGGAACCTTAAGATCACCTTCCATTAGAACTAATCAGTCAAGATGTCACATTGGCCAAACAGAAATTAAATTCTTAGGCCATATTGTAAACAAAGATGGCATTTATCCACTGCCGACAAGGTAGCCGCGAGAAGTTCGTCGTTGTGTTGCCATGATAAACGTTTATCGCAGATTTATTCACGCTGCTGAAACACAAATGGCGGTTCTTAATTATCAAAACTCAACAAGTAAGATGACAAAACCTTCATCATGTGGGCACATGCTGAAAACACTTTTAACAACAAAGATTTAGCCAATGCTACACTCCTTGCTCATCTAATGTATAACAAGCCAATTTGTATAATGTTCGACGCTTCTGATCATGCTATAGGTGAAGTCTTACAACGACAATCTGTTGATGTTTAATTTGGCCAAGTATGAAGAAAAACATACATACTTAGAGCCAAGAATGTATGCAATGCCAGCGTTCTAAAATAACACGACATATATTAAGTCAAGTCGGCACGTTTCCTTTAACTTTTATCCATATTAATATAAGTTCATATCATCTGTTATACGTAATTAACTCGCACTGACAGATTTAGTCGATGGCCTGAGACCATTTCATTAGAGGATATAACCATGATAAGAGAGGCACTTCAGGGATGAGCCGGAGAGTTCTTGGTGAATTGGATAGTAATGATGCTTATTAGCAGAATTTAAACTCCAGCATTAGAGATATTTATCTAAGGCAGATTAATTTTTACCTTCTTCGTCCAGGTGGTGAAAAGTGTTGCTGAAGACTTTGTTGGTGATAGTTACAGGTTCCTTGCAGTGAAAAAAGCGTGTATTTCACTCAGATAACTATTCACTAGATCACATAAGTCATGGCTGACGGTATCGAAATCTTTCGATAGATCGAGCGCAAGGAGGATCGTCCTTTCGCAAGGCCTCTGCTGGTTCAAGCTCTGTGAGATCTGAGTGGTAATAGCGATTAGTGCTGTGTTGACGTGCTGCTGGTAGGTGTCGGGTTAGCTGGGGGAGGAAAAGAGCCTCTAGAGTCTTTGCGACCGGTGATAAAAGTGAAATCGGCCTGTACCTACATCTTTCCCAGGTTTTAGTACGAGATTGACTCTACCTCTTCTTCAGGCACCGGGTACTATCAGACTCCTTACTGACAGGTTAAAAACCTATGTCAGATACTCGACTCCCCGTTCGCCAAGGTGTTTTAACATCAGCATAGATATACCGTCTGGGGCAATAGCTTTAGATGGTTTAGCTGCATTCCTGACCACTGCAACTTCAGTTGATGTAAATAGTTGTGGTATGTCTGCGACTGGACGGTTGTGTAGTTTACGTACAACACTTCGTTTCGCCTTGTCACTCTCGGGGTGCTTAATAAATAGCCGGCAGAACGCGAGCGACCACCGGTCAGGGTCTGATATAGTGTTATCAGCGAACTTAATCGCGACCCTGTCATCCTTCTTCATTGGGTTGAAGAGAGATCGAACCGTTGACCACAATTTACCAACTCCTGAACTTAAGTTGCAGTTATTTAAATTATCTAACCATTTTTTCCGCTTATTCTCATTTACCTACCTGCTGATGTTACGCTTCAGCTGTGCGATTCTTGGATCGTCAGGGTTGCTATTTCGGATGTCATCACGCTCATCTGCGAGTCTTGCTGCTTCTGCTGGGAAGTTCGGACGAACTACGGATAATCGACCAGCTGAAATTGAGCGAGCGACTGCTGTGATGGTTTCACGAAATTTCCTTTCTGCTTGGTGTATGTTAAAAGGTGTAGGAAGATCATTAAAGATACGACCAGTGAAATATCTGAAGCCGAGCCAGTCTGCTTTCTTCTGGATGATGTATGTACGAAAATCGTTGGATCGACCCAGACAAACGATTATGGGTAGATAGTCTGATCCTAGAGTAACTACTGCTCGCCAGGTTACGTAGTTAATCAGACCAGGACTCGATATGATCATATCTGGTAAGCTTGCCTAGTTTCCCATAATCATCTGTGCAGAAGGAAGATACGTCAATTTGTTCCGCTAACGACGTACCCCTTTGGTCTTCCCCTAAATTGGAGTGCCAAAATTGGGGGTGCGCGTTAAAATCCCCAAGAACTAGGCGTGTATCGCCATGTAGGAATGTCCTCATGTTGGGGCGGTAGCTTGTTGGACAACTTGCGGAACGTAGGCATTATATAGCTCCAACTCCGAATTTCCCGATCTGATCACAATACCTTGAGCTTCAAGGTATTTGTCTCTAGTGTCAAGATCAAGAGATAGAGCTCTATGCTACACGGTGTTATGTTATGCGATACCTCCACCGTAACCTCTGGTGCGGTCTTTTCTGAGAATATTGTATCCTTTACAACTGAACAGACTGGAATTGTTCGTCGGTATTATCTCCTGGACCGCTGCGACCACGATGTTGTTTTGTTGCATAAATCTAGTTATCTCAGCTACTTTACTGTAAAGGCCATTGCAGTTGAACTGCAATATGGGTATCGCTCCTGGTCTTCGGAAAGAAATCGCAGGGGTTAACGGCGATGCTGGTATCTGCTGCTGTAGATGTTGTTGTTGCTGCTGTAATTGTAATTACGATGGGGAGGACGGTAGTATAGCGTATATATTAGACGATGACGATGACGCTGAAGACTTTCGTCGTTGGCAGCATGGTGCGACGAAATTTACTGACCATTCCATTTCATGATTAAGTCCGGAGCAATTTCTGAGATAACACCAGCCCATACAAGAGTGGCACCTTAATTGGGGGGACATATGGTGCAACCCGTTCTGGCATACTGTACAGAACCATGGTCCGGGATTAATTTCACTTCCGGCACTGACCAAGAGGATTTGAAGCATCAATGGCGGAAGATGTTGCTACGATTTTAAAAATATATAGTTGTTGCGGATGTTGACAGCCCTTGGCCGAATAAATTCGGGTCATTCTGGTGCGTAGAACCGGCTGTCATGGGAATGTCCAGAAGATGTAAAGTGGTCAGCTCCAGTCTTCCAAAATGTGAAAGCAAGGAATGTAAACTTTAAGCGATCTTCGCTTCGTTACTAAATAAATATAAATATTAAATATTTATTAAAATTATTTTAAAAGCTTTTTATTTGTATAGTTGTTCAACCATATTTGAAATAATCTTTTCTATATTTACTCAAATTCAAATTTCCCTCACTTTTGTTGTATTTTTTTGTATAATACGCTTGCAAAATTATACTTAGTTAACCACTTACATACAAAATAATAATGCACTCATCCGTCTACGTTTCATGTATGTACATCTACTTACGCATAATGTAATAAGAGTAAATTCCAACATCTGTGCTTGAAAATGATTTAATTTAATTATAGTCAATACATTTAAAAGGAAAATGTCTAAAATAATAATAAAATGCTTTCAGCTTAAAAGTTACATACACATCGGTACACACTCGTACTATAATAAATAATAATAAATTATAACTGAAAGGGTTGTTAATGTACATACTTTCCTTTAGAATGTTTTACCCACATAAACATATTTAAATAATATTGTCCAAACTAGAGATTTTACCTCTCATTTCCCTGTTTTTTTTTTCTATCATCTTTTAATAATTATTATTATAATTAATAAAATAAAAACTAAAGAAAACTACCCCTTGAAAACTTTCCCATTGTGCACCTCCAAACTTCAGAGCCGGTAGGACACCTGTTAATGTTATCCTATAATCCTAATATTCTTCAGATCTTATTTCTACATTCCATAGAATAATTCAATAGAGGACCGAGCTTATTGTTTATAATTTTATGCCACAGTCACCCATATAACATCGGAAACTTGTTTCAGAGAATTTTAAACAAATACGTCCAACACATGGGTTTAATGGGTATGTATGTATTTATGTTTTATACTAGTATGTATTTATTTATAACCAGTAAAGCAAAGACATGTAAAAGGGTTTACTACTACTCACATATTCACAAATTCTTATAGGACTAAATGTATGTATTATTGTTTGTATGTATTAAATGTATAGAACATTGTCAAAGTGAAAGTCACTTTATATTGTAAATTACATGAAATGTGCAACCTCAGGCGTGACTAATTTATTTGATGCAGTTATATGGTAAATGAAAGTAAAAAGAAAGAAAACCTTTTATTACATTCTATACATTCAATTGGGGATGATGGTAAATTTAGTACGATTGTGCTTTTTTCATAGCAACTCGCACTTACATATAGATATACACACATCAGTTTTTTACTGACTTCAAAATCAATAATTGTTTTCCTTCGAAATGTTTGAACTTAATGAAACTTTCCTACATACATATATAATTACCAAGTTTTGCATCATTAAAAGATAGAGTACTGAATTAGGGTAAAAAATTATACTTTTTGTTCGAATAAGTACAATTCGTAAAATTTCATTTATCATCATCCCTGCTTTCGTAATGCGAGGCATAATATGAATGCATGTGCTTTACTAATATATACAATCTTCTATGAAGGAATAGTTATACACTATATGTATGATCAGTTAATCGATAAAAACTGATTTGAATTGCAAAATCCGGTAAAGCGGTTAATACTTAGCACAACATTTCCACAAAAAATACGGCAAACAAATTCTAATTGTTTTATTCATTTAATTAAAGCTATAACTTACACTGTGACTTGTCCTAAATAAAATAATATTCTGAAATAAATAAACGAGCTCAAATATATTTTATTTAGTAGTTACGCCATGTGCGACCATGACTATAGGGAAGACATATTCTAAGGTATCGGCTCGAAGTAGATTGATGGATTGATTATTCAGTTGTTCGTCCTAACTTCCGCTACACGTATTTTTCGGTTTTGGTATGAAAACGGTTTTGTTTGAAGGCCCATATATGCCAACACTTACAGCCTAGCAATCCATTGGGCTTACCATACAAAGTTAATATTTCTTATAGACTTTCCCGAAAGTTTTACAGTCTTATTCAGAAGGAAAATTTAATATCGGTATAATCTGCAAATTACTAAATTTGAGATTTTCACTTAATAAATGGTTATTAAAATGGCTTATTCAAAAAACGCTTATTAACTAATTAGTAATTTAAGAGTAATTTTCATTTAAGACTGGCAACACTATTTAATTTGAATGTCACTTAAGTTCTAATGGTGCAACAGGGTTGAATACTTTTTTTATCAGTAACCGCAACTCGTCAGTTGTTTTACTTTCAAATAAATATGAAATGTTTCCCAAAAGAGAAAAACCTTTTGGGTTTAGTTGCATGATGTTTATAATCACGAAATTTCAACAATTTATTTAAGTAAATTCTATGAAAAAATTAAAAAAACACTAAAATTTTTTCTGAAATTTTCAAAATTTTTGAATTAAAAAAAATTATTTTTTAATTTTTGATAACCCATTGAATGCGCCTCTCAAAGACCTTTCATATGATACTAAAATTACATATAGTTCCCTTGGGGGAAATGTGAAAAAAAATAAAAAAACCTCTAAAAAGGGCCTTTTTATCCTTTGATCCAGCTTACTAAATATTGACCCCAGGACAAAAAAATTGAGAAACGTAGTCTTAAAATGAATAATATTTTCATATGAGTCGGGAACATCCGCAATTTTATTTTGGGACCACCCTAATGTACATGTATTGGCACGCACTAAGAAAAACCAAGGAGACGAAAAAAAACTCGGTAACCTTATATTCATTTGTTATATTGGAAGGCCAATGTAAGCGGCATGCGGCCGCGGGCGGCCACAGTATTACCAGTGAATAAGAGTTTTGTTTTTTTACAAAATTATTCATAAAAAAATTTTGAAGTATCGCAATTTACTTAATCTGTCAATGCTGTGAGAAGCGGCAAAGTAGAATTTTGTTCAAAAAGAACAGCTAATTGACGTTCCAAATATCAATAAAATTGGATACCCGTTTTTTCTTACCGAGTTTTCCCATTTTTATAATGACCTGGTCCAAGTTTTGAAAAATGATACAGCCTATTAACGCTTACATATACGTTCCAAATTTCATTAAAATCGGTTCATACAAAAGTGTCACAACTCAAAATTTTCCAAAACTGACTTTTTTCCATAAATTAATTGAGAGTACACATCTCTAACTACTGCATAAATTTCTTTCACATCTTCTTTAACTGGAAAAATACAGTTATTTCTATATTTATGTGCATAAACAGTTTTTTGTCTCTCCCGAAAATGTTATTATTTTGAGTTGTGACCCTTTTGTATTTAGGGTGCGATATATAGGTTTATGGATAATTATTTTTAATTGAATGTTATTTTATCATTAAACTTTTGTGCAAATATTGCGACCTTGACCCAAAACTTGAGTTTTTAAATGAAATAAGCAACTCTAAACGTTACCAAGTTTGACAATTTTTCATAATTTTGTAAAAATTTCAATAAAAAGTTGAATTTAAGAGTCACCCCACAAGTATTATGTTGTATTGCAATCACTATATGTAATGGATTTCTTCAAAGAACTTGCAGTTACTAATAAGGACTATTTCAATGATGTTAATGCTGCTGACGAGAACGACTGTGATGACTATCATAAAATAAAATAATGGCATATTGAAAAAGTGCGAAAAAAGTGAAAAAGACCATGTGCATTGTGCCATTGATGCAAACACATTATTTTTTCACATTAAATGAGATATGCTCTTTCTATTCAGTGTAAACTAACTTTGTAATAATAACACTGTTCAATTTGTAAAATGGTACTAACGTGAAAACCATATGGTTGTGTTTGGATAAGTCCCCTGACTACTACTCCACCAATGAAAGTGCCAATTTGGCTCATTGGGAACAATTCATGGCGCTTTGTTTGAACTTCGGTCAATTTGTAAATTTTTGACCATTTTCAGCCCATTTAAGTCGCTTTTCGTATTCAAAATTTCTTGTGTTATCTTTAGACGGCTCGCAATTACTATTTCCACCATTAAAATGCACATTTCAACTGAGAAAATTAACATTTTTAACCTATTTTCATGATTTCTGCCCATTTTTTGCTGTTTTTATGCGCTTTTTTATAGTTCTTGCGGAAACTTATCGACATAATTCTTACCGTTTTTCCTTTTTACAATATATTATGCAATATTATTGCCATTTGAAGTAGAACTGTTGGAAGAACTGTTGTAGAAGAACTGTTGGCAACAGTGGTTGTTGAGTAAACAAACTGCGTTGTTTTTTTTTTTTTCTTTTTAATGAATTCAGTTTTCCAGTTTGAAGTGATTAATTTTTACGGTAAAAAATGCCCAGCGAACCAAACTAGAGCAATGTCAGTTAGACAACCTACCCTAGGCAGGTCTTCTTTGTATTGCCTAACTAGAATAGATGATGTTGTGGTATGGGATTTAAGTGACACGAGTGCCGACTGGCTGTCGTCAAAAATGGCAGTGCTGCCATGAATATTCCTTTCGCATACAATTCTCCATGCTTTCCTAGTCGCAAATATATCAGCTTGAAATACACTAGATTTGTTTGGGAGACGTATCGAGAGTTTTAAACTGAAGGCTAATTCTAGCATTCGTATAACTACGATCGAATACTTGGTGGTGGAGGGTATAAAAAGGTTATAAGGTAAGGCTTATATCATCCCAATAACGCTATTTAAAAGGTATTATGGTGAAAGTGGCCCAATTATGTTCTGATATCTTCAAAATCTAGTGTTCAGTAACGTGATTTCTATGTATTCTAGGGTTTACCCCCTTGAAGGTAAAGCCGTTAATAAACATTGTAAAAAGTAGGTGCAGAAGTGTGCATGGTCGAAAAATATTATCATGTAATAATAATAAGTATTCCTGAGTTAAAGCTGCAAGCTGTGATAATTTAAATTTAATTTAACAGATCCAGCCTACAATATATCGTAAACAATGGGGCGTGCTCCTGCCACTTTTCGTTTAGTACGTATTTTTATTCATGTCAATACCATATATAGCAAATACTGACGCTGTTGGCCAAAAAATTCCCAAAATATGGCGATTTAAATTTTTGGGTTATATGGGCGAGGCCACTCCCGTTTGTCCAATCAAAACTTCATATATCCTTTTATTCCTTTCAGAGTCACAGTCATATGCTGTGAAAATTTCGGTAAGAGGGTTTGGCCTCCTTTAATCACAAACATACAGACAGACATTTGCGTGGTTGTACCAACTGAGAAACCTTCCCGGACTCATACACAACAACTCTGCCGAAGATCATCACATGATCAGATGCACAGTTTAGGAGTCTATAAAGGACATACATACAAACATTAATTTTTATATACATATGTTTATAGATTTCATCTTAATAACGTAGTTTACAAAAGTTTAATGGTTGTTAGAATAATACTCAGAAGTTTACTTTATTTGGGGCTATTCCCAAATATGAACTGGCAATTACAAAATTTAGTAGTGTAATTGCCATATGACCGCTATAAGTATGATTTCTGGATTAAATTTACTGATCGGTATAAAATGTTGGTTTGATATCGATATTTAGGACATTTTTTCGGTTTACTTGTTTTCCGGATTTGGTTTTTATATGAGAGCTACGACTAAATCTGGTCCGATCCTCAATAAAAAGGTACAGAGAATTTTATATATATAGGGGTGTATCATGCCTAATTTCAACAAAATATTCGTACACTCAAAAAATTCTGTACGTAAAATTAACTGAAAATTAAATGAATATTCAGTTAAAAACCGGTCTACTTATTATTCATTTAATTTTAACGAAAAGTTCATTTAATTTTAATTGCTGACTTATACCCGTAAAAATAACCGACATTCCATAATTGCATTTAATTTAACTATCAAACAAGTCATGACTTCCGTAAAAATAAAAGATTGTTAATTTGTTTCTGATATTTTTACTGTCAAAAATTCAACTCCGAATTCCGTAAAAACAAAAGAATTTTCAGTTTTTTTTTTGTACTTTAACTATCAAAAAATTAACCACAAAGAGCGATATGAGTATTTGAGTAATTTTCGGAAGTGGAGAATATGGCCAAATTTGAAATATGGCCAAATATGAAGACAGAAGGACATAGATCAATCGACTTAGAATCCCATAAGGATCACGAATATATATACTTTGTTAGGTCTTAGAAGTGTTACACACGGAATAACAAACTTATTGTTATTATTATATACATATCCTCATTCGCCACTTGTGGTGGTGGAGGATATATAAATTTTACAAAAAAACAACAAAACATTACCTTAAAAAGGTAACTTATATTTCCTTGTATGTACATCAATTCGTTATTTTAATAAGACACAATTCTGCATTTATGAGCCTTTTCTTGTTCATTGTTTGTTTTCAGTTTTCTACTCATTACAAACATATATGCGGCGAAAATATTTTATTTATGAGGCGAAGGCGCACATTTTCGTTTAAAACATTTTTATATTCGAACAATTTTGTATTTTACATATATCAACTTCGTATGTTGAGCAGGTTATATTTTGTATGTGCCATATTGGTTTAATTTGTTTTTTCGATTTCGCATATTGTTGGGTTTGTGGTTTTCCAGTTACAATTTCTTTGCATGGTTTATTGTTTTGTAGTAAAATATTTTTATATTGTACACAAGCAAGATCAAAACTGTTTGAAGACCATATATTTGATATTTGATATTGAAATTGGGCAAAATCGGTTCAGTAGGATCCGAGTTATAGAACAATGTTTCAAAGCTCCAATTTTGAAAATAACCACAGAGTATATAGAGTTGACAAGTTTTACGTTTCAAAAAGCCAAAATCAGTTTTCTAGAGCTTTTTGATACCTAATTTATTGTGTGTTAAAGTAAATCGCTTTATGTTATACGCTGCAAAAATAAAAGCAAAGAGCATTTCTAAAAGAAAGAGACAAATATAAATTTTGGATTAAAACTGGAATGTGCACAAAGTTCTTGTAAACATTGTTCTTAAGATGAAATTCATCCAAAATAAACCTAAAATAAATATAAATTACGGTATAATAAGTGATTCGGCACAGCCGAATATAAACTCTTACTTGTTTCTTTTAAATGACAGCACTTTCTGTTTTAAGTTTTCTTTTTATGTAGCTTTGAATATAATAAATGCCCGGCATAAAATAGCTGCGAGCCACTGTCTATCTGAGATGAATATGAAAACATGGATTTTATTTTATTCTTCTTTGTTATAAACTAAAAAATTCTTTAATATTTAATTTTAACCTCCATATTCTATACTTTATGAAATTAACAAAATTGTTTGTCAATTTCCATAGAAAATTGATAAATTTTTGTTTTGTTATAATTTCGTTACTGTCATAAAGTTGACAATACGGGAATAAATATTAATATGCTACTTTTGTGATCAAACATACATATTTGTATGTTTTGTTTAGAATTAAATATATTTATGAAATAAATTGTTCTCATTGTACAATTGTATGTTTTTTTTAATTTTTAACAAAATTGCATTTCCTTTTGACAGCGTTAGGGCGTTAATATTGAATTTAGTTTGTAATACATACATTACACTTATTAAATAATTAACTAGATCTTCATTATTAATTTTCTATTTCCATCACGGTGGTCTCATGTTAAGGGTCACACCTACAAAATTAATTTTGTACTTTAATGATTTAAAAATTGCATTAAATTCCTACATATATGCCTTCATGCTCGATACACACAGATGCACATATACATACATATGTACACTGTGGATACAAGCAGTTGCATCGCCTTTAACTAACTTTACTGCTGCAACAACGTTAGAGTCATGAGTTGAAACTCTATACTCGCACCACTAAATGCCAAACAAATTTTACAACATTAAAGCAATTAGACGAAAGACTATTTGGCCGGAACTTCTTTGAACAACGAAATAACTTGTTAGAGTGTATGTGATTGTAAAATGTACGATTGTAGGTTTGTAAGACTGTCAGATGCAATAATTTAAAGAATAAAGAAGAACAAGTTAAAGTGTTGTATTGGGTTATGCCGAATCTTTAATACCCTGCAACTAAAAATAGAATTACACAAATAATGATCGTCTTCTAATTGTTAACAAATAGCAACATGTTATTGTTGCTATTCTTAAACAACGAATTAAGCTAACTAACTATGTGAGAAATTATTTATTTATATGCCATCAATAACGCGGCGAATATTGTCCTACAACTGGTCAATCGTTCGGTTAATACAAACTTCTCAGAGTTACACACTTAATGACAAACTAATATGTATGTACAATATACCCTCATTCACCACTAGTGGTGGTGGTGGGTATCAAAAGTTGCACTGAGTAGCGTGAGAAAAAAATAACTACATATATTAAAAAAAATATGTAGAATACTAGACACTACTTATTCACCAAGATGTAGAAAATAAAATGTGGAAATACTAAACAAGATGTTTGAAAAGTCAAATACATACATACAACACAAAGACTATACGAGTGTAATAGATTTAATTGAAGTTTACATTAATGGAATCATCAGCATGACTAATTTAATAATGTACGACCATTAGATAAATGTACAAATACGATACATGTGTATTAGGACAATACTTAAATTATATCCCTAGTATGTATAATGCGTTTTTTCAATGTTATGTGAATTAGGAAAATGTTGTTTTTAATATAAACAAAAATGAATTAAATAACTATATTTTATTAGTTTTGTATATAAACGAAAAAACCGGAGAGGAGCAGTAAGTATTTGTCTTATCTAAGCGAACGTTAGCGTTCGACATCGTGGGCCAGGGGGTTAATTTTCATTAAATTATTTTTACTGAAGGTAGGAATTGTTACATGAAAATTATTAATAAAATTTATTGATAATTTTTCTTGGCTTGGGATTCGAACCTGGGTTGTTGGTTGAATTTACATATGTTTCGAGAAACATCAGAATTCTTTGCGTTCTAACCCTCTGCACCACTGCGGCGCCCGCTAGATCGAGTGAGAAAAATTAAAAGAGTCAATCATTTAGTATTTAAAAGATTCGTTTGGTATTGAAAATGGACCCAGCATGCAAATACAGGGTGGCTCAAAATTACCGAAGGGATTTTAATTGCTTATAACTTTTTTATTATAATTTTTTTTTCGCTGCAGAAAATTTTGCACACAATAGGAATGTTTCCATACAAAATTCAGCTTGTCCAAGAATTGAAACCGACAGATTGCCAGCAACGACTTGATTATGCAGATCTTTTCCGGCAAAAAGCAGAAGAAAATCATAATTTTATTCATAATTTAATTATGAGCGACGAAGCCCATTTTCAATTGAATGGGTTCGTTAGTAATCAAAACTGCAGGATATAGGCTACGGAAAATCCGAGAGTAGTTCAACAGCAAGAATTAGACCCACCTAAGTGTACGGTTTGGTGCGGTGTTTCATCGGAAACGATAATTGGTCCTTATTTTTTTGAAATTGAACACGCGGTCGCCGTTTCCATCAATGGTGTCAGATAACGGACAATGTTGGAAAATTTGTTAAGGCCAGCCGTGGAAAACCATCCGCAAGTATGGTTCCAACAAGATGGTGCAACAGCGCACACAGCAAAGGACACAATGGCTCTTTTACGGGACTTCTTTGGTAGACGAATTATTTTACGTACATGTGATATTAATTGGCCTCCGTGTTCACCGGATTTAACCGCCCCAGACTGTTTTCTTTGGGAAAAGTCTTCATTATTAAGCCTAGAACCATCCAGCAATTAATTGAGTTTTGTGAAAGGTTATGCAAAATGTGTTGGAAAGAGCACAAATTTGTGAAGCAGAAAATGGCCACCATTTTAACGAGATATTATTTTTCATAACTAAACTAAAAATATTCCCCAATTTCTTAAATAAAAAGTTTTAATAAATTCAAACCCCTTCGTTATTTTTGGGTCACCCTGTATATACATATATACATACCCAATAGACCAAAACCCTTTAGAAAAATATTATAATAAAGCTTGCGAGCATAAGCCTTAAGCTTTAAAAAAAACTTGAGAGACTATAGAAAAACACTTTTAAATTATTGTAGAATAATCAAAAAGGAACCCTCGTGATAATAGTACTGAAATAATTATTTAATAAGCTTATATTCTCAATTTTAGAAAAAGCTTCTCCAAATAATATTTTATTAAACTAAATAAATATTTGCTTATACCTACAATTGTAGAATAAGCTTATTCCAATAATTGTAGAATTAGCTTATGCCTACAATTGTAGAATAAGCTTAGTTCAACAATTGTAGAATTTGGGTTTACTTGCAAATAAAAAAACTCGGAGATTTGGCTACCGACGACAAGTCTTTCTCCTTAAAAAAATAAATAAAAAAAACCTTTAATGGCATTCATAGTTAAAACAGGAAAAAGTTACCCCCTGGCCCACGATGTCGAACGATAGCGGTTGCTTAGATAAGACTTAAGACACAAACTTTTTATCGTATCTATTTTTTACTCAATCAAGTTTGTTTATTTCACAATCAAGTTTGTGTCTTAATTCTTATCTAAGCGAACGTTATCGTTCGACATCGTGGGCCAGGGGGTAACTTTTTCCAAAAAAAAAATCAAAACTTTTTGGATAAACAAAACATTTTTACAAATATAATTTTTTTATTTTAAATCAAAATTAACAATGACAAAATATGACAAGCATGTTTAATATATATCTATTGTATACTATTTATTATATACTATGTTTAAAAACATATTGTGAAGGATAATAGTTTTTCAAACATGATTTAAAAAAAACTTTAGTATTTTTTTAAAAAAAGCTTCTTCTAAAGTATTAATATACTTTACTATTATACTTTACTTATTTTTTGGTCTGTTGGGTATTGGATTTTGCCACGCCTCTCCGCCAGCAGACCGAATATCAAAAAATCAGACTTCACAGTGTCATCCGCCTGAATATTCTGAAGATTCCCTGAAATTTCCAGCAAAATCATCCCTGCCGTTTTGGAGTCCATACGTTACGGAATTGTCGTCCAAAATCGTTGAATGTAGAGGATTAAAGAAGAAGAACTCTATATACCAATATAAACAACGAATAAATCTATAGGGTACTAAGAGACATAATTACACATATGGTTAAAAAAACCATATCCCATCTTTTTTTCGAAGCTCTATCGAGCCTACAACAGACGGACGGATGTGGATAAATCGGCCTAAAATCTTGTAAGGATCCAGAATATATAGACTTGTTAGTTCTATGACCAATATTTCGATCTTTTTGGTGGTGTTTATAAAAAAAAGCAAAATACTTTTCTGACCTTTAAATTACGCTGCATAGTGCTTTTGGGTTTTCCTATTCTACATAATATCTATTATTATCAATTGCAAAAAAAAAAATAAAAATGAGTAGACAAAATATGTTTGTGTTACACTGTACGTATGTAAGTAAGTGTGTGCATATGTATGTTAATGTTTGCATTTGTACAAATTTTAGATACTTTTTAATATAAAGTTTTAAGGAGTTTCACACAATGCTTTCCAAAAGAAGGGAAAATAAGCAGAGAATACAGAAAAAAGGCGATAATCCGACACTTCTGTTGGCGGGCATATGACGTGACTCGTGGCTAAATCAATTCGGTAAAATCACATTTGATGCAGCTAGAACGTTAATATTTGAATAGCATTTTTTGAGGGCAACAGCTGCTAAGCTGTCAAATTTCTATTTTAAGTCCGACGTGGGTTGTCGGTTGAGACTTAAAAATGATATAAAATGAAAAAAAAACAACAAAATATTGTATGTAAAAAATAAGAATAATGGAAGCAGCGAATTAAGCTCGGGCACCCAAAAACACTCAGTTGTGTGTGCACACAGACTCTTAGACAGACAGCCAGTCGTTGTTTTATTCTTCTTATTATTTATATTATTACCATTTCTTATTGTTGTTGTTATTGTTATGTTTATATGTTTATCTGTTTTGTATATTTGTGTAACCGCACCCAGGCTAAATAGCATTAGAGGTACCTACAGACAAGAGATTAATAGAAATATGAAAGATCTTAAGAACTAAACAAATTCACATCTTTTCGTAGATTATACTTTTATTTATTGTCTGTATTACTCGTATTGTTGTGTATTTTGATTGTAATAGTCAAAATCATCATAACAATAGCATTTAAAACACTAATTCACAATCGCCCCATACATTATTCCATTAATTTACTCAGTCAGTAAAACATTCATTCATTCATTCATTCATACCCATACCTACATACGAGTATGTATCATCACAATGTCGTCTTGGTGTAAAGTCGGCTGGTTTGCTGTATTCAATGGATAAATTAAATGATTTTTATTTAAATGATTATTTTCTTATTGTAATTTTAGGGGTATGAATGAAGGGAAATGGACATTCTACAAAGTGTATTTCACAGCAAGTATTGTGCGCTAAGATGTTAAAAAATGACTTTTACTATTTTTATTAAGAAATTATATTTTATATTTATGATGTCATGTTTATATTGACATATGAATTCCAAATACTGACAATAAACACATTAAAACAGAGACAGTCTCTACTTAATACTTGTTTAAATATATTTATATTTAATGTTGTATATTATTTCTAATAATTCCAAAATTTCCTAAAGAGGCCTAAATTGATGGCCCTCATTAATATGCAGACGACTTATGTCTGTCTGTTTTCAAAATAAATATTACAATATTTTAGTTTCTCCCAAAGTATTAAATAGCGTTATTTATTATAACTATTAACATAAGATGGTGTTAGAACATGTGATTAATTACACTGTGCTACAACGAAACATTACTTGCTAAGTGAATAAGCGGTGTGATTTACAATGCTACCAAAACTTTATTAAGAAACAACAACAATGTAATTAATACGAAGTGTAAAAACTCGGACTATAATAGTTCTCTCAATATTCGAAAACAATTTTTACTTTGTATAGGTGCGCCATCCCTCTTGCATAAAGTTTAAAACCTATCGCAATTAAAAATCTTTAGATACTCGAAAATTTATCCACTTTGTTCAGAGGTAAGAAATTGCTATCTATGTAAAATTATAATAAACTAACTCATGCCAAGTTTTTAATATTTATTTAATACTTATAGTAGTATATTCAATTATATTTCTTATTTTGCTTATTTTCTGACAAATTGTGTAAAATAATAAAACAAAGTTTAAAGACTTTCGAAATTATTGACCTCCAGATATTCGAAAATAACTATTCACCCCTATTGTGAATAAAAATTTCACATGAAATTTGTTCCCTTTTATTTTTTTAACATTGAATTTTAATAGGAAAAATGTGAAAAGGGAACAAATTTCACGTGGAATTTTTATTCACGATAGGAGTGATTAACTTTGTATGGGAGATGTCAGGGATTCATTTTTATATACATACATATTAATTAATTATCCGAATAACTCCTCATGGTTCTAGTAATTTATAATCACCGTTATAGTGAATATTTTTCCCTCGAAATCTTTTCCCTTTTCGCTTGATATCAAACATGAATAATTTTCATGTGAATGAATTGATAGCAAGAAAAATTTCCCCTTATCGTGAATAATTTTTTCACCAGTAGTTTGTTCCCTTTTCCCTTTGTTTTGTTCACTTTATTTATGCTGGGGAACAGTACGAAACATGTAAGTAATTTATGTTTATAATTCGATTATTATTGTAATATAATTTACTTTAAGGGAAAGATCCATTAATAAGGCACAAAAATGACATTTTGTTCAGCAAAATGCAAAGTAATAGGCCAATTGCCTGCGGATTTGTAAAGATGACAAAAGATGTTGTGGCAGAACTTTGGAATTGGCTCACAGATGATTTAAATAGTGCTGATCCTCCTATTAAAAATATCAATAATTATTTGTCTAACAAAGTATGGACAGATCAAAAGCGTTATGTCTGCTTAAAAGCTGCTGCAAACATGAAACAACTTAAAGGTACAGGAGATGGGCCAAATCAAAGCAAGAGTCTCTCAGTAACAGAGCAATTTGATTTGGTAGGGACGAAAGAGTCCGTAGAGGGTAACTACACCGTAGAGGGTAACTACGCATTGGTTTTTAGAGCAGAACATGCTAGCGAAAAGGAAAATAAGTCACCGGTTGCCGTAGAAGTTCTTCATGATGAAGCAGCGAAGAATACTGAAGAAATCTCCTGCTCGAATAATATGACACCATTTACCAAAGATTCCACAGAAAAAAAATCTATTCCTTAAAACGAAAAATTACGGAGCCAAGAGAAAAGTTAAGTACTGCTGATCTGATTGCTAAAGACTGAAATAGCTGCTTCTACAGAAAACCTCAACAAAGATATGAAGACAATGATGCGAAGGTGTACGTACCGTTCATTAGAAAAAAGTAACGATTTAGAAATAAAAAAATTAAAAATGCTGGCAAAGTATCACGCAGTGTCCAAACAATTGGACATAAAAGAAGTAGAAAGTAAGATAGAGAAAAACAAGGAATTGCTAGAAATTGAAGAAATGAAACTAAAAATTTCACAGAAAAATACTTCCAAGTAAATAAAAAAAATATTGCAATCCTTAGTTTGCTAACATTTAAATTATTTTAGTATATGTAATTCAGAAACGAACTATTAGTTTCTGTACTTTGAATAGTTGATGGTTTTTGAAATCGAATCACTAAATCTTAATATGTTAACTTGTCTCAAAAAATTATATATTACTCGTAAAGTACATATGTATGAATTTTACTTAAATGCTTTCCAGTGTAAATGTAAATTATTTAACGATTTGAATGAAGCATCATATTGAGTAATTTTTTTCTTATGACAAACTATCAAATAAAACCATAATAATTCATTAAAAAGTGGTTGTTTGAATTAAAACATATTAAAATGTATTTTTACTTAAATTTAAAAATATTTGAATGTTTTTTTTTCTTTCATTGCTATTTTTTAACGTTTAATTAATATTTGTTTGTGGTTGTTCCAGTACTCGTTATATTTAGAGGTTTTAGAAAAAGTCAGAATTCGTAAAATTATTATCATTTATAAAAGTGAATGGCAGACGGAAAATAGTCATTTTTGGAATAAACCGTCAATATGACGTACAATCAACAGACTCTAGCACACCTTAAAAGAGCATAATTATTAAATTTCTTTATTTATTTCTGTAAAAGAAACGTACCAACCTCAATTTGCGCTAAATGCCATTGAAATGAATGAAATACAAAGCAAAAATATGTTGTTAGGTTGCAACATGAACAATTTTGATGTTGTAATGGAATGCTTATGTTTGTAATAGTCCTTGACACAGACGCGTAAGTAAAAATATACAGCAGCGAGCATACGAGTACAAAGAATATATAGTATAACAATGAAGAGAACAAGTACTTTTACAAATTACTTGAGCGTGGAGTGAGACATGGTATGCACCTGTTATGCATTCGTTAACTTTGCACACATTTCACACACAACTGTTTTCTTGGTTCATTTGTGTAACAACTCGTATGTACTCGACAATTGAACGGAGTAACATCATGTACATACATATAGACATATGTCTGTATGTATGTATTTCAAAAATTATTTTATATTTGTCCGCCAAGATATGAGAAACTGGTTTAAGATGAAAACAAAGTTAAAAAATTTAATTCAAATAAATACTGTGCTCAATTCCAGTGAAACTAAAAGTATTAATGTGTGTGGCGGTAATAATTCAGATATATTCCAAGTGTCACACTAGCATTTTGCTTAATACCGGCAACATTTCATTCCAACAATATAAATAAATATTCTTATAAGAACAAAGTCACTGAGAAAATGGGATTCGAATGCTGTTTATAAGGTTTTGTGAGGTCTTTGTGTTAAAAAGGAAACCTTAAAATAAATCTACCTAAACATGTGCTCATTATGGAGTATACATTACGGTAGCACTTATTTTCCAAAATAAATTTTACCCGGATGCCCTAACTAAATATCTGTATAACACACTTTTGTTTTGTTTGTTCAATTAACTTGGAATCGCATAGCAGTATGTATAAATAAATAAAATTAATAAATTTAACTGAAATATGAAAATTCCTGTTATTCACTGAAAATGAAGACTCTTATAATTAGATGAAATTATTTACTAGATCTAATGAAATTTGTCATTTTAAAAGTATAGAATACGTATGAGTATAAAATTGAGTAAAAAATTACAATAAATTTAAATTAATATCAGTAAAACACGACCGTCTTTTACGAACAGCTATCTGTTTCTCAAATAAACATTTTATATATGATGATATAATATACGAGAGCGGTTCGAAAACTTCTTAGCCTAGCACAGAAAGAGAATGTAGTTAGTTTTTCAAAAACATGTTTATTTTTCAATATAATCTCCTGAAATATCAATGCACTTTGTCCAAGGTTTATCTAGCAATTCTATCCTTTGATTAAAATAGTTTTCGGTAAGGCCTTGAAATATTAAATTTATTTATCGATCATTTATGTACTTTCGCTACAATTTATGTTGTTGTTGCTGTTTCTGGACGTCCACTATATGGTTCATCCGCAAGGCTTGTACGACCTCGTTTAAATTCAGCAACCCAATTTTTTACTGTTGCTGCACAACACATTCACCATATCATTATGAATTTCTTGTCCCGATAAACCTTTTTTATTTAAATATTCGATGACATCATGAATTTGTAATATTTCCATTGTAAAACAATCGCGGATGCGTCTTTTTTGAACACCTGTTTCTATATGAAGCAGTTGCCGGTTTGAAAAGAATTTTAACATGTGTTCACAGTACAGATGGAAGTTTATACCGCGCTTTCTGTTCTAGCCTAAGAAGTTTCCGAACCGCCCTCGTAATGCAGAATACATATGAAATATGTTAAGCTCGTACTTGAATGACATACTTTCTAAAGTAAATAAAAAGAGCGAATTAAAAGATTATTTATGCTGCCTTACACTTTTTAAGGTTTGCTTTGTGTGACTTTTCGAAAGGTTAGTAAAGTCTTAATAAATCAAAGCATAAAGATATAAAGTGATTCCAACCTATTGTGAACACTCCATATTCAGCCACACACAGTGCTAATGTACGCCGCTTGCTTGCTACCTGAGTTTAATCCGCTTATCAAATTTCAGTTATCCAAAACATGCAAAGGGTTTTGTCAGCACCATAAATGGTTATATGTATTCGTATATGTGATTCTATAACAATGAAGGATGTTCCAAATACATGATAAAAACATTTTATGTGTGATCACTGATCACTGTATAGTAGTTTTATTATAAAACTACAAACTGATCATATACATACATACATACATACATACGTATTTGTAGGTCTCAGCTCTTTTTTCACTATCTGCGTGCTAATGTGCTAAGATACTTTTCACAAATTCTACAGGAGACACAAAAACGATCTAAATTTTACAATCCAAAATCTTGTTTTTTAAATATTTTTAAATCTTTTGATGCAATTTTGTTATGATTTTTGGTATGATTTGAAGATATGTAATAGCAATACATGACTGAATAGATTTCTTTTAAAATGTTTTCTTTATTAAAACTATTATTTTATGAAATATTGCTATTATCACTAAAGTTGCTCTCAAAAGAAGCAATATTTTTGATATGTAATCGAGATGATAATACATTTCAATATCATCCAATATTTCCTTACAAATTTATGATTTGTGTTATTTAGTTAAACAAAAAGTTTGGCGCTTTTATATTTTTTATTATGTGGTTTTATACTCAGTTTGATCATTCATCATTAGTTTTGTATTAATGTTTTCAATATCAAATTCTCTCTCTTTTTAAACAACAACTATTTCTCTCATTTGATAATATCATAAATATTAAGAAGAACATGTCATATTGCAAGAACAAACTTAAATTATAGTGATGTTTTCTTAATTATTGATAATTGTATGTATAAGGTATAATATTTCCAAATAATATTATGAGTCAGGATAGCGGAAATTACTTATTTATCTGTAAACACAAAACGCAATTTTAAATGCTGAATTCCATGAACTAAAATTGTTAGAGGAAACAATTTCTGAATTTCAGCGAGTAAATTCTACAAAAACTTCTCCTATTTTAACGAAACGTCGAAAGAATATTCAGTTAAATTAATTTAAATAAAACAGAAATAGGGAATTTTTTTGAAAATAAATATATTAAATAAATCGTTTACTCAAAATTTTATTTAAAACTTAATAATCTGAATTCTTTTGACATTGTAATCAAACCTGAATTAATACAGATATTTATTAGTAAAATAATGTAATACATCAGGTGAATTTCACGTCGAGTGACTTAATTTTAAAATCGATGTCTTCCGATTTGAATGAAATTTGCACCAAGGTTAGTATTATTAGATAGTAGGCCAGAGACAAATTTTCAGCTCTATCAGTCCAGAAGTGCCGGAGTTAGAGGGGGTCAAAGTTGGACATTTTGGTCATACAGGGTTTTTTAAAATGAGTGTAACTTTTCACCTATTGGTCCTAGCAAAAATTGTCCATAGCACTTTAGGTAGCTATTTCTTCAGTCATTCCAATTTTTTTTTTTTTTTAATTTAAAATTTTTTTTTTTAATTATTTTTTTTAATTTTTTTTTTCAATTTGGGCCCTTTGAACATGTTAATTTATCAAGCGAAGTACCAAACATTGTTGATTCTCTCTTATTTTCTGAAAATGACGAATCCAATGTTGATCATGATGCTTTAAAGGAAAATGTAATGCCACCTGAAATCACAAGGACTTTTCCGTCTTAATAATATAAAACTTATTTTTGATCTGAATGTTTTTTATTTTTTAATTGTTAATGTTTATGTTTTTCTTAATAAATAAATCGAATTATTATATATATAAAAATATAACTGTTTATGTTATTTTTGGCCATAAGCGCTACAGGCAAAAAATGCCGTTCAAAACAGTCCCAGCCTCAAAGCTGCCCCGTCTGAGGGCACATTTGAACATAATGACTTGATCCATTAAAAAAATAAAAAAAAATATATAAATCGAACTAAAAATAAGTTACTTGTAGACTTAATCTAAAGTTTATTTCCATAAATATTAGCTAAATTATGTAAAAAGTCAATAATTCAAAAATATAAATTTTTTTGTGGCTTGAAAGCAAAAAGTGTTCTAAGGTGCCCCTTCTCTACTATTTTACAAGAGTCTGTATATAAACTTGAAGTTTTATGTTTTCGTTTAAATAAAAATTGAAAACTTATATGTATTAGAAGTTTTTTGACGATTTTTTAAAATTCGAAATGACGCTATTTTTCTTTTTTATCGGAATTTTGACGATTTTTCCGCAATTCATTTGGCAGCCTTGGGTTGTGCCGAATCTTATATACCCACAATCAATATGCCAGTACATAGTGTGATTTAAATGTACTTGAAACGAATTTGTTTTATATTTTGTATCGATAACGATATTTACTTATACGTGTTATTTTTTTTCTGTTCCCACACCTATTATGGGACGATCATCATAAAATATTGTGCCGTAATTTCTGTGTATTTGAGGCTTATAATGGTTAATAATTTCATGGTTATTTCAGGTATTCTCGGAAGTGGATCGTATATGGGAGCTATGGCCAATTATGGATTAACCTTCACTAAATCTAATATAATAGTCTTTGCATACATATAACTGATATGTGTAAAATTTCGGTTCAATATCTTATAAAGTATTTACGTTGTTAAGTTCTTCGGACCATTCAAATAACTAAAAGTATAGTTTTAAGATTTTTCTGAGTACGAAAATTATCTTTGCTGAATTTCATATGAAAACTGCTTTTCTATAGGCAGTTATGTACCATACAGTCAAATTTCAAAAAGACACTTCTATGGGGGCTCTGAGAAATCGTGGACCAAATCTTAATTTTTAATAGGATTTGACCTTCTACATATATTAAAAATGAAGCGTGCAAAATTTCTAGATATTATCTGCATTAAATTTTAGGAAAATTTCAAAAAATATCAAGGTTGTTTGAAACTTTGGTCTATTACTAGGTCTTTTTTTCGAAGCTCTATCGTACCTTCAACAGACCAATATTTCGTTGTGTTACACACGGAATAACAAACTTAATATATACCCCATCTTTTTGGTGGTAGATATAAATAGTTCACTAACATGGAATGGACTTATCATTTTTGCTTACAACTGCGCAAGAAAAACATTATTGTTCAATTCACAAGTCATGTTGTATGTTGTACATTGTATGATGCAACTATTTAATTGTGAACACTTTTTTGAACAATTAAATTACGTTATTTAAATTTGTTGCTTATTAATTATATTTTCTTGTTTTAGATTTGTCAATCAGTTTACGATTTGAGTGTTACTGTTGGATTATGTTTTCTAAACTAAAATCAGTCATTTTTCATTGAGATATATACAGATTGAACTTTTAAAAATACTTCAACTTTCATACAAGTAGTATGTAAAAATGTCGTAGGTGTTGTACAAAATATTTATATAGAAACCAACAACATTTGTACAACTATTGTAAATTCAGACGTACATACAACTCCTACGATTACAACATCACTTGAGAATTGAACGTACATATATGTAATAATAATTATTAATTTTTCTTATTAAACGTGTATTTCTATTTATTTTAATGTTTTATTTGTATAAGCTTTCGATATGGATTTTACATGTTTTCTCTATGTAATGTTTTTTTAAATTATTTCTTATTGTTTATAGTTCTGTATGCATCCAATTTATTATAGGTCCCACAATCTATGCTGTCATATTGTATCATATGTATCTATGTACATATATATTCCAGTGAATTCAAAACTGGGTAAGATCTTGTTTAGAATGACACCACTTCGGTCATTGTAAGCATTGTGTAGTAGTACCATTACTTTGAAATTATATTATTTTTATTATTATTTATTTCTTAATAGATTATATTTTTTTTTTTTTTTTTTTTTTTTTTTTTATTAGCTTTTAGTTATTTATTGAATCTTCATATTTTGAACTAACAATAAGTTTTCAAATCTTAATACTAAAAAGAAAATAATAAGCCCAGCCAGTGCTAGACAAAAAATTTTTATGATACTACAAAAATTTCATATCAACTGATCAAGTCATCTGTTTTGCGCTTGAGTTAAAGCAAGGGTATCCCTCCTTCTCAACCGACTGTGGCCACTAAAGTTAAGTATGTCTCGTGCAAGTGGGTTTGGATGGTGTTCAAGTTTGCTGACGTACTTTGACGCATATTTTGTAAATTCGACGTTTACTAATGGCACGCCTAGATCTTTGTGGATTCGAGAATTTTTAACATACCATGGAGCTGCAGTAATAATACGTAGAATTTTATTTTGACCCCTTTGAATTTTTTCAATGTTTGATGCTGAGGCAGTACCCCATAATTGAATTCCATAGCACCAGATTGGCTTTAGTATTGCATTGTACAACAAAAGTTTGCAATCCAATTTCAATGTAGAGTTTCTGCCGATTAGCCAATTAAGTTGCACTGCTTTTAATCTCATCTGAGTAAGTTTTGCGTCGATATGAGACTTCCAAGTTAAACGGCGGTCGAGGTGAATGCCGAGGTATTTGACTTCATTGTGTTGCGGGATAATTTGATTATTTATTCTGATGAACGAGCAGGTATCTTTTCGCAATGTGAAAGTTATATGAATACATTTTTGTTCGTTAACCCTGATTTTCCAAAGCTCTAGCCAATTCTCTAGCTTATAAACATAATTCTGCAAATTCTGTGATGCAACTTGGTGGTCCTTATGGACGCTGACAAAGGCTGTATCGTCTGCAAAAGTTGACGTATGGATTTTGGGGTCTGACGGCATGTCGGAGGCATATATCAAATATAAAGTAGGACCCAGTATGCTACCCTGTGGCACACCTGATTCAATTGGCTGAGCGGTACTTAAAAAATCACCTTCTTTGATTTTAAATTTGCGACCGTATAAATAACTTTCCATGAGTTTATGGGTGTTAGCAGGCAGAGTTAATTTTATTTTGTGCATTAAACCGTCATGCCAAACTTTGTCGAACGCTTGCGACACATCAATGAAAAGGGCGGAGCAGTATTTTTTGTCTTCAAACGACCCTCTTATCACATTTACCAATCTGTGTGTTTGTTCGATGGTGCTGTGTTTAGCTCTGAAGCCGAATTGATGATTAGGAATACATTCAGTGTCATTCAGAATTGGAGTCAACTTAGTCATTAATAATTTTTCAAACAGTTTTGAAATTGTCGGCAGTAGACTAATTGGCCTATATGACTCTACTTTAGTGGGGTCCTTCCCTGGCTTAGGAATCATGGTAATCATAGATACCTTCCAATCTGCAGGATAGTATTCTAGGCGTAAAATAGCATTGAAAATAAAGAGGATGATTCTTCTAGCTACACGAGGTAACTCCACAAGCATTTTGTTGCTGATTTTATCCATACCTGGAGCTTTTTTAAGATTCAGAGTACCAATAGCGCTTTGAACATCATTAAAGCTAAGTCTTAGAGGTACCGGAGGTCTAATAACGAGTGGAGGCAAATCAGGTGTATTAATTGAGTTGTTTATAGTAAACACATTTCTCAAATGGTTAACAAATAAAGTCCCTTTCTCGGAATCATTTCTAGCCCAGTCTCCAGTCGGATTTCGCAGAGGAGGCTTTCCTCTAACTGGTCTTTTTAAACCTCGTGCCGCCTTCCATAGCGAATAGTCAGATTGTGGGGTACTATTAAGACCCTCCAAGTAAGATCTAAATGAGGCCGTTCTTTGGATTTCTAAGAAATTTCTTAGTATATCTCTGCATTCTCGTAGCCTAGCTTTCAGTTCAGGAGACCTGTGGATTTGCCACTCTCTTCTAACTCTTCTTTTTTCTGACAGGAGATGATCGAGTTCAGCGAAATAAGTTCTATTTGTCCCACTTCTGCACTCAACGTCGTATGTGGAGGCGTGATGTACAGCTCTTCGTATGTCCTCAGTAAACTTGCCAATCGACTCATCAATATCCGCGGTAGTTCTCAACACAACATTTTCCGTGCAGTGGGAACTTAAATACTTTTTATACTTTATCCAACTTACTCTGGTTTTATATATGTCCCGAAATGGAGAGCCATTCCCTTGAAGGAAACGCATTGAAATAATAGAAGGGGAGTGATCTGAAGACAAGTCTAATGAAGGCTCCACTTGTATCGATTCTACAGGGATATTTTTCACTACTCCAAAGTCAATAACATCGGGAATCTTCCGCCGGTCCGTCGGCCAGTAAGTGGGATGCCCGCTTGAGAGTACATCTAAGCCCATTTTGGTAATGGTGTTGAAGAGTTCACGACCCTTCGGGGTCACCAGACGTGAACCCCAAAATGTGTGTTTGGCGTTAAAGTCACCAGCAACTAAAAATCTAGCTCCAAGGGAATTAAAGAAGCTGTAGTATTGATGTTCTTTTATTGAAAATCGAGGCGGCGAATAAATTGATGATAAAACAAAATTGTACTGACAGAATTCAATACAAATGTTTGTTGCTTGTAGGTAATCCTCACATATGTTGTTCATTAAATAATGTTTTATTCTGTTCTTTATAAGAATTGCCGAACCTCCACATGCTCTTCCGCGGGGATCTTTAGTATCGTAGAACTCGTAGCCATTAATTTTGAAGTACCCTGTCGACGTCAAGTGAGTTTCAGCAATCATCATAACATCAATCTGCTTATCCATCAGGAAGTATTCCAGTTCATTTTTATGTTGGCGGAGGCCGTTCGCGTTCCAGAAACAAATTTTTAAATAAATCATTTCTTTAAAATGGCTTGCAAGATAGTGGATTGCATTTTCAGCATTTCCTGCATCATGGATGTCATGGTTGTCGTAAAAGTGTTCATAGTTTGGACAAGAGTTTGCAATGTTGTCTCTAGATTGTTGATATGCGGCTCAGAATATTGGAGTTTAGGTTCCTGCTCCAGACCTGGCATATTAGATTTAACGACGTTTGCGTAAGAAACTTGTCTAGAACTAGGCGCGTTTACATGACTAGTGGACCGTAACAATTGAGGAAAATTGTCACTCGATGCTAAATTTGGCTGTTGAGGATGATTAGGCAATACTGACGTCTTGTTGGTTCTTATGCCTTTCAAATGAGTGTAAATTGGACAACCTCTATAATTTGCGGTATGATTACCTCCGCAGTTACTGCATTTTTTGATTTTTGAGTCAGTTCTCGACTTATCGCATTGAGCAGTTGCATGTAGCTCCCCACACGCAACACAAACTGTCGGCAATTTACAATACGCCTTGGTGTGACCAAATTCTTGACAGTTGAGACACTGGACGGGTCCCTAACGCTTATGTGGTTCTTCCACGGTGATTCTACGATGCAGGAGGTACATCAGATTATAGATGGGATGGGACTCGTTTTTCTTTAAGACAACATCTCCAGGCTCCAATTCTACCCTGAACATGGGCTGAGGGATCTTTTCACGGTTTCTAATATTCACTACGCTCTTGATTTTGAACCCTTTGTTCATTAAACCGGTCTTTATCTCCGCAGGATCAACACATGGGTCTATACCCTTTAGAACGACTTGGAGTCCTTTTGCGCTTTTGAGCTGGTAGGTATAGAAATCCCTGCTCTCCCTTTCCAGCTGGTTGGATAATTTTCGAAAATCATCTTCCCTATTCACTTGTATCTTAGTCTCGCAGATATTTCCATGTTTCATTGAGGTTACGCTAAACATGTTTTCACCTATTACAGCAACAATTCCTTGTACCAATTTACTGGAAGTCGGCTCTCTCAGATAAATTGGTGGGGGCTTAAACGTCTTCTTCGGAAGTTCTGGCTCATCCGTCTGGAGGAGAGCAAACCTATTTTGATCATTACTCACGGTCTTAGGAGCTTTTGCATTTGATGACACTTGAGCAGACTTCGGGCTCCTCTGTCGCTTGAGAACGGTGATGTACTTATCCATACCTACTTGTTTTTTGGGTTTCACTGCACTATTTGATGAAGATGATGTTTTATCATCTGTTGAAATCACTATATTGGGCGAACAGGAACGACGCCGTTCTACGGCTCTTGTAGTGAGAAAATTCTCCAGAGATTTTTTTATGGCTTCTTCCTCAGAGACCCATTTAGTTTTTCTATATAATATAATATATTGATATACAAATTCAGTTTTTTACAAAATTCAGTCTTAAATATTATTTTTAATCTATATATGGCCAAACACATTTGTTGTAAGCCAGATTGGCATAAAATGTGACTTTTTCTATTTGTAATTCATTATAAATAAAATATGTGACTAGGAAAACTCATTTAATATTAGCTTACGGCATTTTAAACATAGTTCAATATAAATCTTTGATATATCTCTTATTTCGGCTCGAGTTCATTAAATTTAATTTTCATTAAATTATTTTTACTGAAGGTAGGAAATGTTACAAGAAAATTATTATTAAAATTTATTGATAATTTTTCTTGGCTTAGGATTCGAACCTGGGTTGTTGGTTGGATTTACATATGTTTCGATAAACACCACTTTATCTCATCAGAATTCTTTACATTCTCACCCTCTGCACCACTGCGATGCCCGCTAGTCAACAGTCAAACATCAATCCTTTAACCAGTGGTACTGGTGGTTCGAAATTTGCTGTAATTATCATTTTTCATTTCATTTTCATTACAAATAATCAAAATTAGATAAAATTTTAAAACATTTAAATCGTAAAATTGTCTTTCAAACAATATATAAAATAATAATAAAATTTTTGCACTAAAACTAAATAGAAAACACAGAATAAGGACGTTTTATAACCAGTGTAGTTTTTGTATTTCTTATTACATTTAGGTGGAGGGTATTTAAGATTCGGCACAGCCGAATATTGCACTCTAACTTGTTATTTATTTTAAGCAAAAGCCATAAATGTGTCGTTTATGAGAGAGATGAGTTATCGGCATGGAAGAATTGTTAAAAGAATTTAATTTGCATTCTTTGTCGAAGTTGAAAGGTAAGATATTTGCGCTTTATTTATAATTATTTTATAGTATATATTTTGTTTGTTTTTTATTATGATCAAAATAGATATTGCTGGTGCAGTGAACAAAGCTGAAGTACAAAAGCAAAGCGGTAAGTATGTATTTGGAAAGAATAAATAAGAATTTAGATTTTTAGTGGCTTCCTGTAAGATTATTATACCCTACACCAACATAGTGGGGATGGTAATATTGGATTGTGCGCAGAGTACAGGTCGCAATTTTCAAGATATTTCAATGCAATTTGTTACGTTATATTTTTCCGGCTCAAGGACGGATGGGATTCAAACTGGGGGAAATCGGTCCATTATTTCACTTGGGGGTTTACCGATCATAAATGTTTGAATTATGCAATTATCCAAACAAATAAGTGCTAAATTAAACCAAATCACATCTACTAATTTTGTGCACATCGATCCATAATTGATCATAGCTCCTATATAAGCCGCACTTCCGAAAATCACTTCAAAGATCATAACTCTCTTATAAAAGTTGGTATCCAAATAAAATTCAACACAAATAAATTTTATATATGATGAATTTCATGTAAAAATCGAGATGCATTGAACCCGAGCCCCTCAGATATCGATGAAATTTTGTTCATAGCTAAATTTGATCAATACAATTAAACTCTCATTTTTAGAAATGACTGTTTTGCGATTTTTTGGGCGTGACACAGTGCGAACGTTTTTAAAAAAATGCAAAAATGGTCGAAAAGAGCTCCATTTAAACTACAATAACTCAGAATCGGCTAAACCGATTTCCATTATCTTGGTATCATTAAAAAGATATTTTAACAGGCTTTATGACACGTAAAAAATAAAAATAAAATACACTGTAAAAAAAATTATAACAAAAAAAATTTTAACTGACGAAAAAACCAAAAAGATCAAGGGTTTTTTTACAGTGTATTAATTTTTTAGATCAAAAAATAAAAATGGGTTCTTTTTTAGTTTTTTTTATATAATTTTTTAAGTAGTGTCACTTCTAGTAATTGCCCTTATATTTTATAACAAAAAAAATTTGAGGTAACGAAAAACCAAAAAAGATCAAGGATTTTTTACAGTGTATTACTTTTTTAGAAAGGTATTTCCTTCATCTATAACATATCCAAAAAGTAATATGGGTTCTTTTTTATTTTTTTTAAATAATTTTTTTAAGTAGTGTCACTTCTAGTAATACGTACCGAAAGTTTTCGAAATAATTCGAATAACAGCGAAAATATCTGGTCACATTCACAAAATAGTTCAACAATTCTAACATTTTTTAAATGTTTACAAATAAAAAACCGTCAACAATTGTTTATATTATTTGCCATGTTTTTATTAATTTGTGTTTTATTTTATTTAAATTTTTTTAAGTTAATTATTTGTAAGAAATTTTGCGCTGCTCAAATTTGGCACAGTCAGATTATCTGCGCACATGTACAAAAGTTTCATTTATCGGAATGAATGAATGAAAGCCTTGAGTTCCTGTTATAGTTTTAGCTTCTTTATATCTTGACAATAGCTTTTCTTTAACGTTGTTGTATTCGTTGTATAGCATCTGCGTAAGCAACTTGTATGGTAGTTTCTGATGCCCAGTGATAGAGTTGCCTCGTTGTCTGGATTTCATTTTTATTTGCAATACTATAATTTCGAGCACCTCTCTTCAATGTTCCTCCGATTCCACCACATGTGTGCCAAATTTGAGCAGCGCAAAATTTCTTACAAATAATTAACTTAAAACAAATTTAAATAAAATAAAACACAAATTAATAAAAACATGGCAAATAATATAAACAATTGTTGACGGTTTTTTATTTGTAAACATTTAAAAAATGTTAGAATTGTTGAACTATTTTGTGAATGTGACCAGATATTTTCGCTGTTATTCGAATTATTTCGAATACTGTCGGTACGTATTACTAAAAGTGACACTACTTAAAAAAATTATTAAAAAAAAAAATAAAAAAGAACCCATTTTACTTTTTGGATATGTGATAGGCGAAGGAAATACCTTTCTAAAAAAGTAATACACTGTAAAAAATCCTTGATCTTTTTTGGTTTTTCGTTACCTCAAATTTTTTTTGTTATAAAATATAAGGGCAATTACTCGAAGTGACACTACTTAAAAAATTATATAAAAAAAACTAAAAAAGAACCCATTTTTATTTTTTGATATGGTATAGATGAAGGATAAACCTTTCTAAAAAATTAATACACTGTAAAAAAACCCTTGATCTTTTTGGTTTTTTCGTCAGTTAAAATTTTTTTTGTTATAATTTTTTTTACAGTGTATTTTATTTTTATTTTTTACGTGTCATAAAGCCTGTTAAAATATCTTTTTAATGATACCAAGATCATGGAAATCGGTTTAGCCGATTCTGAGTTATTGTAGTTTAAATGGAGCTCTTTTCGACCATTTTTGCGTTTTTTCAAAAACTTTCCCACTGTGTCACGCCCAAAAAATCGCAAAACAGTCATTTCTAAAAATAAGAGTTTAATTGTATTGATCAAATTTAGCTATGAACAAAATTTCATCGATATCTGAGGGGGTCGGGTTCAAAATTTCAGTTTTATCTCGATTTTTAAATGAAATTCATCATATACCGATTTGTAATTAGTATATCTATGTGTTTGTATGTATGTATTTTTATTATTATTAAGGTGCGTTCAGATTGGTGAAATATTTTATAAAAAACATGAAATATTTCTCTAACGTAGTCTGAACACAAAATAATTTTGAGGGTTTAACAAAACAAAAGCTGTTTTTGAGCAAATAAAATTATTTGTTTTCATACAAATGTTTATCCAATGTGAACAAAGTGTGAACACAAAAGAAAAAATATTTTGCTTATTTTTGAGCAAACATTTATTTTTTCTTCCAAAAAAATTGTAAGAAGAAACAACGACAAATAACAGCTGAGTTCTTTACAAATGATTGTATAAGCAAATGTAAATGTTTAAAATCCAATATAGTTAACAAAAATATACATATCGCGATAAATGTGCAAAAAAAAGAAAAACTCGGAATATATCACAATCACAAAATATTGGCAAACACAAACATTTTTGCTTGAGCTTTTTTCCACATTTTAGGCGGATTTCGCGATATGCGTATTTTTGATTATCCTATTGTTTTTTAACTTAATGTAACTTATTTACACATATATATATACATACATACATTTTTTATGTAGAAAGCACTTTTATTGTAACACCCCACCTATAAAAATATTAGTTTCATTAATTGGTGAAAATTCTTTTTATGTGACTCCAATTAAGCGTGGCAATATAAATGAAACAAAGATTCAGGTTAATAATGAAAACGACTATCGAAGAATAGTTTCGGAATTTGAAAAACGCAAAAAGAATTTTTACACGTATCAACTTAAAAGCGCAAAAGGTCTACAAGTCGTAATTAAGGGAATTGATTCTTTTGTAGATCCTGAGGAGATTAAGAGCAGTTTGGCCGACAAAGGCTTTAAAATCAAGGCCGTATCAAATATAAGAAACAGAGATAGGATCCCTCAACCATTATTTAGAGTGGAGTTAGAACCTGGTGATGTTAAGCTGAGGAAAAATGAAACACATCCTATATATGACTTGAAATTCATAATGCACCGAAGAGTTACAGTGGAAGAACCTCATAAGCGATCTGGCCCAGTACAGTGTTCGAACTGCCAAGAATATAGTCACACTAAATCTTATTGTAAGTTGCCTACTGTTTGTGTTGTTTGTGGGGATCTTCATGACATCTCAAAGTGCGATAAACCTAAGGATGATTCCAGGGTAAAAAGATGCAGCAATTGCGGTGGAAACCACACTGCCAACTACAGGGGTTGCCCTGTTTTCGGGGTCGTTAAACGCTCCTTGATCAACAAACCCGCTTCTACCCCTACTCAGACGACAAAAGTACCTATTACAATTATTCCCCCCGTAGCACAAGCATCCACTAGCCAATTTTCATATGCCAACGTGCTAAGATCTAACCAACCAACAGTGCAAAATGAATCACCAATAAATGATACAAACAGCCACAATTTTAGCCGTCTTGAAGGTATAATGGAGAATCTGGCGCAATCCATGAACCATTTCATGACAAGCATGACAAGTATGATGCAGGAGATGCAAAAAATGCAGTCCACGCTACTGCAGGCCATACTTAATAGACCATGAACTGTCTCAAAATATGTTTCTGGAACGCAAACGGCATACGCCAACACAAAAATGAACTTGAATATTTTCTTTTTAATAAGAAAATTGATGTAATGCTGATTTCCGAGACTCATATGACGTCGAGAAGCATTTTTAAAATAAGTGGTTATACATTCTACGACACCAAGGACCCCAGAGATAGATCATGTGGTGGCTCGGCAATATTGGTCAAATCGCGAATCAAACACCATTCATTGGGTGGTCTTTCAGAGTGTTATCTTCAAGCAACAAACATCTGTATTGAGAACTTTTGTCAAAACCTCGTGATTTCGTCAGTTTACTGTCCGCCCAGATTTTCAATAACAAAAGATCAGTATAGAGATTTTTACAAATCACTAGGTAGCCGTTTCATAGCGGCTGGCGACTACAATGCTAAGCATACATTCTGGGGCTCACGACTCGTTAGCCCTAAAGGTCGTATCTTGTACGACTCCCTGTCTGAAATGGGACTGAATGTGATTTCAACTGGTCAACCAACTTATTGGCCAACTGACCAGCAAAAAATTCCTGACGTTATCGATTTCGGCGTGGCGAAAGGGGTATCCCCGGAACTCATTGAAGTCGAGGCTTCACTGGATCTTTCTTCAGATCACTCACCCACTGTAATCACCATCAGAAGTCCTCAGCAAAGCGTAACTGATGCCTTACTTCTTGTCAAACGTCTGAATTGGTTAAAATACAAAAAATACATCAGCACTCACTGCACAGAGAAACTCCCGTTAAAAACTGCTGAAGATATCGATGCCTGTATAAAAAGTCTTAATGAACATGTCGAGAAAGCCGCAGAACATGCTTCTTCCACTTACCGCCCGAATAGGTACAACAGAGTTTTTTCTGCAGATGTTGAGCAACTATTGTCTGAAAAAAGGAGAGTCCGAAGAGAGTGGCAACAACACAGATCGCCCCAACTTAAAACTAGGTTGAGAGAATGTACCAAAAACCTTAGGATCTTGCTAGAAGCGCAAAAAGCAGTGTCTTTCAAACAACATCTGGAAGGTCTAGACGCAACTTCCCAGTCAAATTATTCATTATGGCGTGCAGTCCGAAATCTGAGAAAACCCGTAATCGCAAAACCTCCACTGCGTACTTTGAACGGATCTTGGGCACGAAATAACGAAGAAAAATGCAACCTTTTCGTAAGTCATTTAAAAAATGTATTCACTCCCAATACGGTTACTGACATTAGCGAACTACCGCCTGTTGTTGCCAGACCACCTGTACAAATAAGATTTCAATATCTGGAGGTTGTTGAGGCTATTGATAATTTAAATGTTAAAAAAGCACCTGGGTTTGATAAAATCAGCAATAAAATGATTTTTGAGCTGCCTCGCATTGCAAAAAGATTAATCCTCTTTCTTTTTAATGCCATCTTACGGCTTGAGTACTACCCTCCGGTTTGGAAAATTGCACTAGTAAAGATGATTCCTAAGCCGGGAAAAGATCCTTGCAAAGTTGAGTCGTATAGGCCAATAAGTCTATTACCAACTATGTCCAAATTATTCGAGAAATTGCTTATAACCAAGCTGACTCCGATTTTGAATGAAAACAACTGCATTCCCAATCACCAGTTTGGCTTCAGACGTCAACACAGTACAATAGAACAAACACATAGATTGGTACAAGTCATAAGAAAAACCTTTGAGGAAAAGAGATACTGTTCGGCACTCTTTATTGACGTCTCTCCAGCTTTCGACAAAGTATGGCATGAAGGCCTGATATCTAAATTAAAGCAGAACTTGCCGGTGAATCTTCAACACCTACTATGGAAATACTTAATCGACCGTCAGTTTATGATTAAAGAAGGTGATTATTTAAGCCGTCCTCAACCTATAGGTGCTGGCGTCCCTCAAGGTAGTATCTTAGGACCAATTCTATACTTGCTGTACACAGCAGACATGCCAACAAACAATGAAATTCACACGTCAACATTTGCTGATGATACGGCATTTCTCAGTACTCACAAAGATCCAAAAGATGCCTCGATTCAATTACAGCACCACGTAACTCAAGTGGAGAAATGGGCAAGACAATGGGGAATAAAAATAAATGAACAGAAATGCACCCACGTAACTTTTACTCTACGTAGGGAATCATGTCCCCCTATTCGTATTAATGACCATATAGTGCCTCAAAACTCACACGTGAAATATCTTGGTATTCATCTGGACCGTCGCCTCACATGGAAACCACATATAGATGCTAAGCTGACTCAAATGAAACTGAAAGCAGCCCAAATTCATTGGCTCATCGGCAGAAACTCCGTCCTTCGGCTCGATTGTAAGCTTCTACTCTACAACTCAATCTTAAAGCCAATTTGGTGCTATGGTATCCAGTTATGGGGCACTGCCTCCAACTCCAATATTGAGAAAATTCAACGCCGTCAAAACAAAATTCTACGAATGATAACTACCGCTCCTTGGTATATTAAAAACAACAACATACACAACGATCTTGATGTTAAACTTGTCAAATGGGAAATAACTAAACACGTGGCCCTTTATTTGGGTAAGCTGGAAACTCATCCAAATCCCCTCGCTCGAGACATCTTACAACATCCCGGTCATAGCCGTTTGAGAAGGAGGGACACCACCGCTCTCAGATGAATAAATACAAGTTGCTCATTATATCCTATCGAATTTGAAAACTAGATTTTGTCTAGCATTGGCTGGACTTATCTTAATTAACTTTAGTTTTAAGATTTGAATACCTATTGTTAGTTCATTTAAAATGAAGATACAATAAAAAAGAATATGCAAAAAAAAAAAAAAAAAAAAAAAAAAAAAACCCCACCTTCGGCCATTTGTTCCTACGACGATGTATAAAAATTTGTACGCATCAGAAATAGCCATGCGCACAATACTATGTGAGCATTCAATATAAATAAAAATAAATTGAAGTTAGGAACTATTGCACACGTATCTTATTTTTTTTCTTTTATAGTCTCCACCTCCAATATAACCAGAGATGCGGCTCCACAACACAAAACAAATAAATCCTCTTCGTTTGTTTGCATTTTTTTTTTATTTATATAATGTAATATTTTTTGGTAAACAAAATTATATTTTTTGACACTTTTATCAAATAAATATTTAATCCAAATATTTATTTCAGTCTGAACACACAAAAAACAATTTTTTTTATTTTATTTCACACTATTTTTAGGCTGTTTCAACAAACAAAAATTATGAAATATTTGTGCTTAGTTTGAACATAAAACAAAATAGTTTTTTATTTAACATAATTTGATGCAAATATAATAACAAATATTTTCTTCAAATATTTCATCAATCTGAACGTACCTTTAGTTTGGGATCTATAGACGGCTAAACGGCTGAATTGATTTGCTTGAAATTTCCACAGTATATTTCTGTATGTCTGGAAGGAGCTATAGGCTATAGTTCTCAAATTTTGCATGAGCATTGACATTGTTTGTTTAAATATTTGCGGAAAAAATGGGAGTAGTAGCGACAGGAGGCGTGGCACCTCCCATATGATTAAAAAAAAAATCAAATATATGGTATACAATAAGATATATGGTACGATTATTCTACCATCAATATTAATATTTAGGACAAGAATGCGCTGACTAGCAACAATATTAAGTAAATGTTAAAATTTGTATACATTTGAAACCCTTATAAAAGTGAATGTGTGTTTGTTTGTTTGTATATTGTAAATCATAATAAGATAATATAATAAGAATTAATTTAAAAGGAAAACTGTAGATTTTAATAACTTAATAAATATATTTATTTAACTCTAAACTTTTTATTTCACTACGATACGGGTAGCGAAGCACACCGGGTTTTAGCTAGTAATTTTATAATGGTCGGTCCATAATTAGTCAAAACTCCCATGTAAGACCCTCTCCGTAATTTACTTTAAGCTCCATAAATCTTTTAAAAGTTTAACACGTATATTATTTATATTCACAGAAATCATAACACTAAATTTTTGAATGATCGGTCCATAATAGCGTCCATTTCGGAAAAACTGTTTTATATATATTCTGGGTGTAGGGTATTATATGGTCGGGCTTGACCGACTCAAAGGGAATTACAAGTACTAGAAGTAGTAGAGTATTTCCTAAAGAAGAACAGGTACGTGTTCAATTGAAAACAAATACTTCTTTAAATAATTTAATAAACTCTTTTTCTTACTCAGGACTATTAATACTATTCTCCCAGAGGAAGAGCATTTCACCGCTAAGTCGATGAAAAACTCTGGCAATTATTGAAGACTCAATATTTGTACACATATTTTGATGTTAAATTTATAAAATCACTTAGTCTCATCTCATCGAACTGTTCGGACGTGTTTTTTTTAGTGCGGCTGAATTTTCGGTGAAAAAAATCGTAATAGGTGAAAAAAGTGTAAAAAAGTTGAAATTAAACAAAAAAGTGAAAAAAAAAATCGTAATAGGTTATAAAAAAAAAAAAAACATTAAAAATCGTATAAAAACTGTATGAGTGTTCCTCTCAGATGTAATTCTGAGAAAGAGCTTCGCTCAACTAGAAAAACTAAATGGGTCTCTGAGGAAGAATCCATAAAAAAATCTCTGGAGAATTTTCTCACTACAAGAGCCGTAGAACGGCGTCGTTCCTGTTCGCCCAATATAGTGATTTCAACAGATGAGAAAACATCATCTTCATCAAATAGTGCAGTGAAACCCAAAAAACAAGTAGGTATGGATAAGTACATAACCGTTCTCAAGCGACAGAGGAGTCCGAAGTCTGCTCAAGTGTCATCAAATGCAAAAGCTCCTAAGACCGTGAGTAATGATCAAAATAGGTTTGCTCTCCTCCAGACGGATGAGCCAGAACTTCCGAAGAAGACGTTTAAGCCCCCACCAATTTATCTGAGAGAGCCGACTTCCAGTAAATTGGTACAAGGAATTGTTGCTGTAATAGGTGAAAACATGTTTAGCGTAACCTCAATGAAACATGGAAATATATGCGAGACAAAGATACAAGTGAATAGGGAAGATGATTTTCGAAAATTGTCCAACCAGCTGGAAAGGGAGACTAGGGATTTCTATACCTACCAGCTCAAAAGCGCAAAAGGACTTCAAGTCGTTCTAAAGGGTATAGACCCATGTGTTGATCCCGCGGAGATAAAAACCGGTTTAATGGACAAAGGGTTCAAAATCAAGAGCGTAGTGAATATTAGAAACCGTGAAAAGATCCCTCAGCCCATGTTCAGGGTAGAATTGGAACCTGGAGATGTTGTCTTAAAGAAAAACGAGTCCCATCCCATCTACAATCTGATGTACCTTCTGCATCGTAGAATCACCGTGGAAGAACCACATAAGCGTCAGGGACCCGTCCAGTGTCTCAACTGTCAAGAATTTGGTCACACCAAGGCGTATTGTAAATTGCCGACAGTTTGTGTTGCGTGTGGGGAGCTACATGCAACTGCTCAATGTGATAAGCCGAAAACTGATTCAAAAATCAAAAAATGCAGTAACTGCGGAGGTAATCATACCGCAAATTATAGAGGTTGTCCAATTTACACTCATTTGAAAGCCATAAGTACCAACAAGACGTCAGTATTACCTGATCATCGTCAACAGCCTATTTTGGCATCGAGTGACAATTTCCCGCAATTGTTACGGTCCACTAGTCATGTAAACGCGCCTAGTTCTAGACAAGTTTCTTACGCTAACGTGGTTAAATCTAATATGCCAGGTTTGGAGCAGGCACCTAAATCACAATATTACGAGCCTAATATTAACACTCTAGAGACTACATTGCAGACACTTGTCCAAACCATGAACACTTTTACGACCACTATGACATCCATGATGCAGGAAATGCTGAAAATGCAATCCACTATCTTACAAGCCATTTTAAAGAAATGATTTGTTTAAAAATTTGTTTTTGGAATGCGAACGGCCTCCGCCAACATAAAAACGAACTAGAACACTTCCTGATGGATAAGCAGATTGATGTCATGATGATTGCTGAAACTCACTTGACGGCGACAGCGTACTTCAAAATTAATGGCTACATGTTGTATGATACTAAAGATCCCCGCGGAAGAGCATGTGGAGGATCGGCAATTCTTATAAAGAACAGAATAAAACATTATTTAATGAACAACATATGTGAGGATTACCTACAAGCAACAAACATTTGTATTGAATTCTGTCAATACAATTTTGTTTTATCATCAATTTATTCGCCGCCTCGATTTTCAATAAAAGAACACCAATACTACAGCTTCTTCAATTCCCTTGGAGCTAGATTTTTAGTTGCTGGTGACTTTAACGCCAAACACACTTTTTGGGGTTCACGTCTGGTGACTCCGAAGGGACGTGAACTCTTCAACACCATTGCCAAAATGGGCTTAGATGTACTCTCAAGCGGGCATCCCACCTACTGGCCGACGGACCGACGGAAGATTCCCGATGTTATTGACTTCGGAGTAGTAAAAAATATCCCTGTAGAATCGATACAAGTGGAGCCTTCATTAGACTTGTCTTCAGATCACTCTCCTTCTATTATTTCAATGCGTTTCCTTCAAGGGAATGGCTCTCCATTTCGGGCCATATCTAAAACCAGAGTAAGTTGGATAAAGTATAAAAAGTATTTAAGTTCCCACTGCACGGAAAATGTAGTGTTGAGAACTACCGAGGATATTGATGGGTCGATTGGCAAGTTTACTGAGGACATACGAAGAGCTGTACATCACGCCTCCACATACGACGTTGAGTGCAGAAGTGGGACAAATAGAACTTATTTCGCTGAACTCGAGCATCTCCTGTCAGAAAAAAGAAGAGTTAGAAGAGAGTGGCAAATCCACAGGTCTCCTGAACTGAAAGCTAGGCTACGGGTATGCAGAGATATACTAAGAAATTTCTTAGAAACCCAAAGAATGGCTTCACTTAAATCTTACTTGGAGGGTCTTGATAGTACCCCACAGTCTGACTATTCGTTATGGAAGGCGGCACGAGGTTTAAAAAGACCGGTTAGAGGAAAGCCCCCTCTGCGAAATCCGACTGGTGACTGGGCTAGAAATGATTCTGAGAAGGGGACTTTATTTGTTAACCATTTGAGAAATGTGTTTACTATAAACAACTCAAATAATGCATCTGATTTGCCTCCACTCGTTATTAGACCTCCTGTGCCTCTAAGACTTAGCTTTAATGATGTTCAAAGCGCTATTGGTACTCTGAATCTTAAAAAAGCTCCAGGTATGGATAAAATCAGCAACAAAATGCTTGTGGAGTTACCTCGTGTAGCTAGAAAAATTATCCTATTTATTTTCAATGCTATTTTACGCCTAGAATACTATCCTGCAGATTGGAAGGTATCTATGATTACCATGATTCCTAAGCCAGGGAAGGATCCCACTAAAGTAGAGTCATATAGGCCAATTAGTCTACTGCCGACAATTTCAAAACTGTTTGAAAAATTGTTATTGGCTAAGTTGATTCCAATTCTGAACGACACTCAATGTATCCCAAATCACCAATTCGGGTTCAGAGCTAAACACAGTACCATCGAACAAACACACAGATTGGTAAATGTGATAAGACGGTCGTTTGAAGAGAAAAAATACTGCTCCGCCCTTTTCATTGATGTGTCGCAAGCGTTCGACAAAGTTTGGCATGACGGTTTAATGCACAAAATAAAATTAACTCTGCCTGCTAACAGCCATAAACTCATGGAAAGTTATTTATACGGTCGCAAATTTACAATCAAAGAAGGCGATTTTTTAAGTCCCGCTCAGCCAATTAAAGCAGGAGTACCCCAGGGTAGCATACTGGGTCCAACTTTATATTTGATTTATGCATCCGATATGCCGTTAGACCCCATAATACATACTTCAACTTTTGCAGACGATACAGCCTTTATTAGCGTTCATAAGGACCATCGAATAGCATCACAGAACTTGCAGAAATATGTTTATAAGCTAGAGAATTGGCTTGAGCTTTGGAAAATCAGGGTTAACGAACAGAAATGTATTCATATAACTTTCACATTGCGAAAAGATACCTGCTCGTTCATCAGAATAAATAATCAAATTATCCCGCAACACAATGAAGTCAAATACCTCGGAATCCACCTCGATCGTCGTTTAACTTGGAAGTCTCATATCGACGCAAAGCTTACCCAGATGAGATTAAAAGCAGTGCAAATTAATTGGCTAATCGGCAGAAATTCTACATTAAAGTTGGATTGCAAACTTTTGTTGTACAATGCAATTCTAAAGCCAATCTGGTGTTATGGAATTCAATTATGGGGTTCTGCCTCAACATCCAACATTGAAAAAATTCAAAGGGGTCAAAATAAGATTCTACGTACAATTACTGCAGCTCCATGGTACGTTAAAAATTCTAGAATTCACAAAGATCTAGGCATTCCTTTGGTGAAAGTCGAACTTACAAAATACGCCTCAAAATATGTCAGCAAACTTGAACACCATCCAAACCCACTTGCACGAGACATCCTTAACTTTAGTGGCCATGTTCGGTTGAGAAGGAGGGATACCCTTGCTTTAACTCAAGCGCAAAACAGATGATTGTATCAGTGGATGTAAATTTGTTGTAGTATCATAATATTTTGTCTAGCACTGGCTGGACTTACTATTTTCTTTTAGTATTAAGATTCGAAAACTTATTGTCATTTCATTTCTGAAGATTCAATAAATAAATAAAATGTATTACAAAAAAAAAAAAAAAAAAAAAAAAAAAAAAAAATTTATAAAATTTTTTTAATTTGTTAAAGCATTTAATTGAGCTTTTAAAATTTTCTTTGAGTTAAATTAAAATTGTTATTATATTATTTTTTCTAATAATATACAATAGAAGTTTGCCAAACTATGAGATAAATTTGAAGCTAATCTCATCTGATAAATATTAAACTCGCGTTTAGTAGTAAAGATATTGAACGCTCATATAGGATTTTTGAACACGCGTGTAATATTAACATTGAACGTATATAGTATATTTACTTTTTCACAAATGGAACTAAACACACATAATTAAAAACTAAATCTGCGTTTGGCACGAAATTGAACGATTTATTTGGTTGTCTACTACAAGCGTTTACGATGACGAAAACGTAAAAAAATGTTAAAAAACCAACACATTTGTTCGGTTCGGACGTAATTTTTTCTGTGTACGATTTGTGCATGACGGCAATGCAGAATTTTGCAGAATGTTAAGACTCGGCAAATTTTATAGGACAAATTAAGGTATTGCCGATTTAACAAGAGAAGTGTGTAATCGTAATATTGCTTCTTGGTAAGTTAACGCTTACAACGATTTATAGTTATTCAAAAGCTCGTGATTAAAGAATAGGCTAGGAAAGATTCGTTGTTGTAATTCAATTGACTTGCAGTATTTTGTGTAAACCAAACATTGATTAGTTACTAATATTGGCTCATATATGTGCTTACAAATTAATGAGTATCTTTTCGGCCGTTAACTCACCCATATTAAATATAAATTTTAGAATGTATGCATGGGTATGGGTGAATTATTTTTTGTTTAAAAGGAAATGCCACATTATTTTATATTATCACAACGAGACAAAAGAATAAATAATTCCGGTGTAATCAACATTTGAGAAGCAAACATTGTGCAATGTTGTAGTTGCATACTTATGACCGAGAGTGCGTATGAACGAGTGCAATGAACACATGTAAATAAACAAATCAGTATAAATTGAATTTCAAACGGATTTCGCCCATGCTACTGTACGTAGTGTGTGTGTGTATGTATAATGTATTATAATGTGCGGCAGGGGCGGAAACTTAAAGGAGGGTTGAATTTTTTAATAACCAACTACTGTGTGCAAGTCAAACAATTTCGAACAAAAAAATAAATTTCCATTTCTTTTCTGAATTTCTGCTATAGTTTATACTAGCTAAACCCGGTGTGCTTTGCTACCCCCCCCCCCCCCGTCATAAAATAAAATAAAACGTATTTCTATATTTACAAACATTTATTTATTTAATTTTAATGTATTTATTGCAATGCTTTAGGCGAGGCCATGCCCCTTTGTCCACTTACATAGTCAAGAATTTATTATTTCGTAAGAATATCCTATTGTGAAAATTTAATAAAGTATAAAACTTTCAAAAATTTGGCGTGAAAATGGGCGTGAAAGGGGCGTGGCTTAAGAAATCTTTATTTTTACCTCGCCTGGAGTATATAATGTGTATACAATTTGAAGTAAATCTGTTAAAAACTATATGGGAGCAATTACATAATTTTTAAAAAGTGGGCGTAAAAATGGGCGTGGTCAAAAAAAGTAAACTATTAATCATACCAGAGTCCCAGTTAAATGCTGTGAAAATTTCAAGAATATCGGTCCAGAGGTTTGGTCTCCAATTACAATATTTTAAAAAAGTGGGCGTAAAAGTGGGCGTGGTAAAAAAGTACCCTATTATTCCTTCCAGAGTCACAGTAACATGCTGTGAAAATTTCAAAAATATCGGTCCAGAGGTTTGGTCTCCTATTACAATATTTTAAAAAAGTGGGCGTAAAAGTGGGCGTGGCAAAAAAAAACTACCCTATTATTCCTTCCAGAGTCACAGTAACATGCTGTGAAAATTTCATCAAAATCGGCTCAGCCGTTTTGGAGTCTATACGTTACATACATACATACATACATACATACATACATTGAATTTTATATATATAGATAAATGTAATATGATGTTCTTTAGAATAATTATAAAATTCTCATTAGTTTTAGTTTTAGCAGAGTTTAAAAGTTCATATTTTGAAATATCTCTAAAATATATCTGATATTAATATTTCACATTTTTTTTCTAGAAATTATTTTATTTTCTTTTAATTTTTAAATCTATGTATATTAAAACTAGCATATACTAGAAATGATATGATTAAGTGGTTTGTAATTGAACTTGAGAGGTTTTACACCAGTATACCATGTCCCTGTTTTTCATAATAAATTCCAAGAAAAACTGCATTATCTTATCCGTATTGCTAATGTTGCAAATAATGGACATTCCTAAAATATATTCGTTAATACCTAATTGTTTTTCTGTCTCATAATATTATATAAAATTTAATCGTAAATCGGAAATCTAATGTATTGGTTGCTGCTTTTCGTCTAGATAGGAGAGAAGATATGTAATGTGAAATTGCCGCAATTTTGACCATTGTAGACAAAAATTTATATCTACTCGTATATAACAACAATGAAATTATAAAATTTCACTGAAGATGTAAATGTATGTGACTGAATTCGTTCGAGTGGTCTGAATCCCAATCCTTGATTAAGAAAATTATTGTCGCGAATTTGAATTAACATTGTCTTAAAATTGTTTGTTTTGCTTTTTTGTTTAAGAAGTTTTCAATTGAATTACTCTAAATTACCATCTTACACGAGTAGATTGGCTTTAATTAAATTACCCACCTTGAAAAGTCGTCGTATTCTGTTAAATGTATGTTTTATGTTGAATATTGTAAATGGAAATATTAATTGTAAATATCTTTTAAAATTTGTAAAATTTAATGTTTCACATCCTAATTCTCGATACTATAAGCCTTTGCATGTAAAATCCTGTAGTACAAATTATGCTGATGCAGACCCATTTGTTAGAATATGTAGACAATTTAATGATTTATACCAATTTGTTGATTTTAGTCTCAATTCTAGTATTATTAAATGTAAAATTATTGTCTTCCTCAATTGTTAACTTTCTTTTCTGTTTTCTTTTACATATTTCTAATTTACGTAAAAATAAGTTTCTTTTTTATACCCTTCACCATCATGAGAAGGGTATACTTATATAAGTTTGTCATTCCGTGTGTAATTTCCACAAAAAAATTTTCCGACCCTATAAAGTATATATATTCTGGATCCTTATAAATAGCGAAGTCGATTAAGCCATGTCCGTCTGTCTGTCTGTCTGTCTGTCTGTTGAAATCAGTTTTTTGAAGTCCCCAGATATACTGGGGATCCAAACCTTCAATAATTCTGTCAGAAGTGCTTTCGAGAAGTTTGCTATTTAAAATCAGCAAAATCGGTTTAGGTTAACCAGAGTTATGAACCTATATGTGAGACCACCTCCATAAAAATTTGATATTTTTCATCCATTTTATTGCAATATTTTGAAAACTATTGCAGATAATACCATGAAATTTTGTATACGTTGTTTGTACTATAAAAGAAGAAAGTGTGCGAAAAATAGTAAGAATCGGTCCATGATTTCTCATAGCCCCCATACAAATATATATATTCCCGAAATATGGCTTAATGATAAATAAATGCCTATAAAATTGGAATATCAAGACAAAATTCAGCAAAAATAAGTTTTATACAAAAAGAAATCGCAAAACGAAATTTTTTTTAATTCGGTCCATGTTTGACCATAGACCCCATATAAAGTCCACTTCTAAAATTCACTTAAATACGTATAAAAGAGATATAAATAATGTTAAACGGCTAAAATTTGACAGAAATACTCTTTATAGGCAAATAAATTGTTGTACTAAATTTTATGGTGGTCGGCCCAGAACTGGTCATAGCTCCCATACAAGGACCACATCTGAAAAAGACATTTTTCCGTATATATATTGTATAAATATCGGTACCGACTCAAAACTTTGCACAGATCATTTTAATATATACAAAAATCATCCCACAAAATTTTGTGAATTTCGGTCTATTTTTAACCGTATGCCCCATATAAAGCCCTCTTCGGAAAATCACTTTAATACTCATAAATCGCTTATAAATAAGGGTACCAATCCAAAATTTTACACGGATCATTTACATACATGCCTAAATCTAACTGCTGGATTTTGAGAATATCGGTCCATATTTGACTATGTCCCCCACATAAGGTCCACTACCGAAATCCACGTTAATACTAATATATATCGTATATATACCGTTATTATGATGAAATTCGACGTGAAATATCCTCATATGCATGAAAATAACTGTTCCAAAATATAAGAAGATCGGCCCATAATTTGTCATACCTGCCATATAGAATCATTTCCAAAAAACAAATAAATTCGGGTCAAAAAATATTCTTTTCGGATTTAACCCATATTCGGTCCATATTTTATAATCATGATATATATCGTTGGAAAGGTATTTTTAATACCTTTTATTTAATGTATTACAAATTATCAGACACCCAGTAGTTCCCGAGATATAGACCTATGTATTTTCAACTTTAAGGGCCCGCCCCCTCGAAAATAGGCGTGACCGGCAACAAATTTTTCTTTTGCTGGTATCTCCTCTAAAAGCCCTATTTAATGTTGTTTTTTTTTTTTTTTTTTGAGCAAAATCACTAAAACCGAATTGTACCCCTTTTTTATACTCTGTTTGTTAAGTTACACTCAAGATTATTATGAACATCAGACAAACTCTGTAAATTATGGTAAGAATTGGTAATTAAATCAATTAAAAATGGTGAAAATTACACAAAATTTCCAAATATTTAACATAAATTATGTTGGTCGTAAAATTGTCTTTCAAACAATATATCAAATACTAATAAAATTTGCACTAAGACTGAATAGAAAACACAGAATTAGGATATTCTAGTCTAGTGTAGTTTCTGTATTTCTTATTACGCTTAGGTGAAGGGTATTTAAGATTCGGCACAGCCGAATATAGCACTCTTACTTGTTTAATAGTCGGTAAGGATTTATATTCATAGACTAACTCCCTTATTCATAAAACATGTCAAAGGTTTATAACAGGCTTATAAACCCTTGATAATTTTTTATGAATGCGAATTTCATCTAAAATTATTAATTAAAAAAAAAAAAAAACATTTAAACATTTTTGAAGAAACTAAATATGTTAGCCAAGTGTGCCGCTGAGTTGGAAATAATTGTTGCGATGAACCAGTCATTTCATAAACTAAAGGTACGGGTCACACTTAGTAAATATTTACTCAAAAAAGCGTAACCACTTATTTTAGCATAAATTTGTTTGACGTTGTTTACTATTACAAGAGTTTTGCAAGATCAAACAGCATCAAATAAAATAAAACTAAATATTTGTTGTGTCTTGTTCTAAATAAACGAAGGTTTTTAAAGAAATAAATGAGTTCAAATATATTTTATTTAGTGGTTACGTCTTTTTTGGCAAATATTTTCCAAGTGTGACCGCACCTTAAGCAATAAAAGAGAGATGATGAAGGGCGTGTTCCAAAATATATTTGTGGTAGATGTTTTAAAATCTATTAAGGCTGCATTATTCATGAACTGCTATTATCTATAAATTCTACGCATTTCCAAAATATGTTAAAATTAATGAACGTCATTGATTAATTACCTATAAACTTTGAAAATTTAATTGTCTTTAAAAAGCGAAAGACTGGAAACTTTGCCACTAAAATAACACATTCGAGGTAAGATGTCTTATTAAAATTACAATTAAAATTAAAAAAATGTACTTAAAATATTTTTTTATTTCTATGAAATACTTCAGTTTACTATTTTTCCCGCACCCACTATGATCCGCACCTGGTATACGTGGATTTTAGCCTTTGCTAGCAAAGTGGCCGTTTTTATTATCATATATGTACTCGTATAACAACATGTTCCTGTGTATTTAAATACTGAGCTCATCTGTGGCATTCAACATAAATTAGTTTAATTTAGTTTTCACGCCTATTTTAAGCATCCCTTAACAACAAAACGTACACTCAACATTTATACCGCACACGCCCACATCATTAAACAAATACTGCACAACAAATGGTGGCGTATGGCAACGACAAACACGCGTCTCATCCGTATGACACGTGTTCCGGCGACACTGGGTATTCGCATCATAAATTGCTTGCATATTTCTCACAATTTCGGAACTCATTTAAATATGTTTTCCATTAACACCTCGTCAGCTAAATAAATTTCACATATAAATACTTACATATACTTTTGGAGAAATGGAAACAGAAACGAAACATGTCCATTGGAATTGTACTCTTAAAAATATGTATGAATGTTAAAATTTAGTTGTATGTATATAAATTGTTATTTGCTAGAAGTGTGCGTGTGGATTTAAATAAATTTACAATACACAACAAATATACATCAACTTGAACCTCCGCCCTCACAAAATTGTTCGATATCTTCTGCTGATTACTAAAAAATATGTATGTACGAGTATACAGTGGCCAAACTTGGTTGCTTGGAGGATAAATAGTGTTATTAATAAAACACGCGACAAAGGTCAACAAGGAAGCAACTTGAACACGTAACGAAATTAAAAGTGATTAAATTCGTTCCTGTTTTATTTTACAGAAATTATTTCAATTAATAAACAAAGTCCAACATTTTTTCCTTTAAAACAAAATCGCTAAATGAGCTAAAATTGTAATATTCGACTGAAAAATCCGGGTTAAAAAATATTTTTATCGAAATTTGTCTATGAACAGATGTTCGGTAAATAGTGTACAAATAAATTAATTAATAAAGCTAGTCGAATACATATTAACCCTTAAATACGCACGGTCTTGTATCTTTTGGAAAAAAATATATTGTATGTAAATAAGCACAAAATTAAAAACTTCGTTTTTGTTTTTTAAATTTTTTGCTTTTTTTTAATTTTAATAAGAAAAAACTGGTTGTATCTTATAAGATACACTGCGCACTCCACAGAGAAAGTGAAACGCTTGTGCACCAGCAACACAAACAGTGTACATGAAACAATAACAGCAAACATTTCTAATTGGTGTGGAATGCGCAATGTATCTTATAAGATACAACCACTATATACGATTTTTTGACGAAAGTATAATTCAGACCGTATTGAAAATTTCTCTGTACTTAGAAAACAGTATTTTTACATATATTTTTTTGGAGTAAATTCGTGAAAAAATAATGCAAATAAAAGTGGGTAAACCTTAGCTTCATTTCTAAAAGTACAAATTTTGAAATTTTGATTCTACGGCTCTATAATTTTCAAAACCGTTACATTTTTTATATAAAATTATTTCAGGATGATAGAAAAAAGTGTTGTAAGTAGTAATTATCAAAAAATATTTTGTTTTTTTAATAAATGTGGAAATAGCAACAGTTTTATTGGTTGTATCTTTAAAGATACACTGCGCATTTAAGATTAACTATTTTCTAAGTTCTTTAAATAGCAAATCAACATAATATGTAATACATACATATACCAAATTTACATAATGGGTAAGAAAAAAATGTTGTTGGTGCAAAGTGGATAGAAAAATATTGGCCCGCTTTTCGAATATTGGATTTTGTGACTACCATCCCATAATTATAAATATGTAGCACACATCTGGAAAATGCATTAAATACGAATGTATCTCAGAGTTTTCCCTGTTAAGGCTCGAAACGATGTGATATAACTGGGGTTTGGCGTTCAGAAATTCGGAAGTGGACTTTGTATGAGGCTATGTGAAAATATGGGCCGATGCAAACCAAATATCTATTTAAGATTTCTCGCTGCATTAAACTTATTTTTGCTGAGTTTTGTATGGATACTGCTTTTCTATATACTGTGAGCGTCAAATGAAAGTAAACGCCGCAAATTATTTAAAACAAACTGTTATTATTTATAACTAAAAAGTGATATGTAAAAAACAATATTGCGAAATTCATTGGTAATTAAAGACAAAATAAATGTATTAAAACAATAATCTAAAATAAACAAACAAAATAATTTAAGAACAATTATTATTTTTAGTTGAACTGTTAGTTAATTTTTCAATTTTTGATAATTTTTGTTAGGCTCAAGTTAATTAAATTTAATTTTAATTAAATTATTATTTTTACTGAAGGTAGGAATTGTTTTTACAACATGAAATCTTATTAAAATTTTATTGATAATTTTTCTTGGCTGAGCTGGGGATCGAACCTGGGTTGAATTTACATGTTTCAAGAATCATTCTTTCATCAGAATTCTTTACGTTCTCACCCTCTGCACCACTGCGATGCCCACTAGCCTACAGTCAAACATCAATCTTTAACCAGTGGTACTGGTGATTCGAAATTTGCTGTAATTATCATTTTTCAATTTTTATTTACATGTTGTTTCCTTTTTCTTCAGTTTTTGTCGTATTCAGAAATATATACAAAAATTATCAAAAATTTAAAAAATAATTTAACTTTTTATAAAAAAAAATTCCCCGTACCTACTATGTACAGGACGTACATAGTACACTCAAAATATTTTGTAGGTAAAATTAACTGAAAATGTTATTTAAAATAAATGAACATTCATTTAAAAACCGGTCAACTCATTTTTCATTTAAATTACATGAAAGGTTCAGTTAATTTTTAATGTTAAAAAATTAACTGATCTAACCTGTAAAAATAAATGATTTTTTCTTTGTTTCTACTATTTTTACTATCGAAAAATTTACCCCAAAATCCGCAGATATAACTGATTTTTCAGTGATTTCTGTTTTACTTAAGTAATAAAAAACTAACCACAAATTCCGTAAAATCAACAGAATTTTCAGTTATTTAATGTATTTTAGTTATTTTATGTATTTAACTAGTTAGTTATTTTATGTATTTTAACTAAAAAATTCCTTTCATTTTACGGAATTTGTGGTTAGTTTTTTGATATGTAAAATACATAAAATAACTGAAAATAACTTGAACTAATTTTCTAAGGGTCGGTCTATATCATATCATAGCTTCCGTAAAATATCTATACACATCTTATATTAAAATTCACATTGACTGTTTGAGAATTACAACATAGAATAGGGAATTATTATTATTATGTGAATTTTAACATAGGAACACGCAACAATTTTTGGTAGTTAAATTACATATGTATATAAAATGACTGAAAATTCATTTGTTTTTACGGAATTCACAGTTTAATTTTTGATAGTAAAAATAGCATAAACAAAGGAAAAATCTTTTATTTTCACGGAAGTCGTGGCTTTTTCTTTTGATAGTTAAGTCAGCTATTTTAACATTTAAAATTAAATGAACTTTTTGTTTTCAGTTATTTTAAATTACAGTTTCATTTAATTTTACATACAAAATAATTTGACGTAAACAACTGTCAATATCAAATGCAACTGAAAATCCGTATTAATGTGCACTTAGTTTTTTGAATAAATGTTAGATTCAGTTAAAAATAAATTTTCTTACAATTTTAAATGTTTATTTAGTTAAAAACAACTGCACGGAATACTTCCTAAATAAACTACAGTCCGTTACTGTAATAATATTCTGAGTGTAGGTATGCTCCCATCAAGGCTGGGGCCAAATTACCGCATCCGATATCGAGTAAAATTGATCGTAATTTTCTGATTTGAGATTATGGCATTCGATATCGAGCAATAAATTTAGTACATTTTATCATAATTTCGATATCGAAATCATTTTTCGATACGATAGCTCATTCGATCACGAATGCGGTAGTTTGGCCCCAGCCTTGATGGGAGCGTACCTACTATGTACGTATGCTCACGTATTCAACGAAACTCATCATTCTCACACAAGAAGAATTAAAATACATATTACATATTTATATAAATATTTTATATTACTGAACAATTTTGAAAATTGTTTTCTGATTTTTAGAAGAAAGAATCTTTGTATTCTTTGTATTTCTGTTCAAAATTAATTAAGTACAATTGAATAAAGCCAGTCGATATGAAATAGTAAAATCATCGAATGTTTTCCATACTTTTCTTATTTAGAAAAACAAGAAACAATTTAAGCAACTTTCAATAAATTTCCACTTTTTTTACAGCTATCTTGAATTTTTTCTGAAGGATTTCCAATCACACTGCTTAAATCATTCACGAGCACAAACGTAATGGATTTTACTTTACCTGTTTTATTTTATAGGACACTGCCAAAAGAAATGAAGCTTTTAAAGAAAATGAATTGAACATACATACATATGTTTTTTTTTTTTTTTTTGGTTTTTATTTTTTATTTCACATTTATTTTATACAATATATAGATAGATTTACAAACTACATAATATCGAAGACTACAATGTATAGTATTGTATGAAATTAAGTTACATATTTATATCAGTTGTTGTTTATAATCATTTTATATATTAATTTTATGTTTTGTACACTTATCGCACTTAAGAAAAGTGTTGCTTAAAAATATCACAGCTCAAACTGGCGTCAAAATCTTATACTTTAACAGCTTCAGTGCTTTGGTAGACCAACTCAACTTGATTCTTTCAAATAAAACTGACAAAATCATTCACCTTCCTGCATTCCTTTTAACTAACACCAACTTAATATTTCAAATGATTTTGCTTTGTGTGTGTTTGTTTCTTCTTATTTTTTTTTTTGTTTCTCATCGTTTTACTAAATCTAACTACTACTTTTTTATATCTTTAATAATCTCTAAAATACAACATTTATTGCTTAAAACACCTATGTATGGACATGCACAACATCAATATAGATTCTACAACATAAATATTTGTTTCGTATAATTCAATTTATCACTACAATACACATGTGTATGCAGCACTAGCCATCTCTACAATATGGTTAGCACTTCTATTATCATTATGATTATCATTATAGTTTCCCCTCTACCAACATTTTCCCTCTCTATGTCAATCGCTCGATCTCATACACCACCTTAAGAATATGATATATAATTCTCAATTCGTTACAAAACTTACAGAAAAAATATAACTAAAACAAACACTTCTCGGCACACAAATCTATTGCTTATCGATATTTAAAAGTCTATCCAAGTCCTGCCAAGAGAAAGAGCGACTGCGTTCGAGAGGAGGAGGAGGAGGAGGCACAGAGTAGGTTTATGAGAGTTACATTTTATGCATATGTATATTATATTATAGTAAGTTTGTGATGCTGCGATTGCTTTTAACAGTCATTGTCAAAATATTGCTTATTAAGTTTACGTTTGACTCAACGAACGAATCAAACGGACGAGCGAACAAAAATGAAAATAATAATCAAACTAAAGTTTATTTTTAAGTTAATAGCTGCAGTGGTTGTTGTTATTTCATCTTGCAAACCATAAAATAGTCAATGACAACAGACATGCCAAATGTATACTGTGCCAGGTAACATGTTGCCTGCAAGACGATGACTCCGATCCACTTAACGCCAACGTTTCAATGAACGAACTGCGGCTGCTGCGCACTGATGCTTCGCTTATGTGGTTATTTTCAAAGTCGCGCAGAACCGGTAATTCAAGTTGAGGGATCGTTTCGGTGACAAATAACCGCTTTGGCTTACATCGTCGTGGCTCTTTGTACGTCTTGCTGATGTTCTTATTGTGGCCGATTAAGTGTTCAGATATCTGCAAGAATTAAATAAATAAACAAAAAGAAAGGAACAATAAAATCATGTATTAGATTAACGCGCATATTTATAAATGCATGTATGGTTTGTTAGTTTGTTTGTTAGTTTATTTGAACAAGTAAATACTTACTGGTAGGATTTGATTATGAGCTCCACTGCAGATTGGTTTAAAGGTTCCATGCATGGTTGCTTCTTGAAATTTGTCAAATTGATTTTCCCAATCGTATGAAAGCAGCCGAGTCTCTAGTGTCATGCCGGCCAACTCAGGTGGTGAAGCTATAACAACTGGATTTGAGTTCCTATTGATGAATCAGAAAAACAAACAAAAATAGCAAAGCAAATTAGATAAACATAATTGAGAAACATTAAACATTAACATTGTTGGTAATGTTTGGTAATTTGAGCGAGCGGTGAAGAGGGAGAACACTTACATGGCCAACTGTTCAATGCCCAGTGAATGCAAGACAGTGGGTAAACTCGGCAGTGAATGGCATGTTGTCAGGCTCTTTTGCCGAGGATAGTACAGTGTCAGAACTGTGCACGATTCCTCTTTCATGGTGAGTCCACCTGAATTGTATAAAACACAAAGTAATAAAGCAAAAAAAAAAAAATAATTGTTAAAAAAGAAGAAATGATGTCAGGATAATGATCGTAATTACTTAAATTGAGCGAACACGTTCAACAACACCTTTTGGCAAATTGTGTTAGACTGTGAATGAAATGTGTGTACGTGTGTCTGTGTGTGAATGCATTTAACTTGGCCAATTTAGTACCGGCAATAACATGCAAACACACTCAAACTAACATACATACATAAATATACTTATACATACACTTACGACTATGTAATAAATATAATTCAGAATTTATACTTCGTGAACATTTAACAGTAGGGTATAACAATTTTGGGATATCAAAATTTTTAGAAGAAATTTTATGCATCGAATGCTATTTCTAAAATGACTTAATTCATGTTTAGCTCGTTATAACACATTTCTAAATGTGTTATATAAATATTGCAATTATTAAAAATTATTGTATTGGAATAAAAACATTTATATTAAACATCGCCATCTCGTCAAATAATTTATGAGAAAATACAAATACATTTTGAGATCACGAACTAATAATATTATACATATTTTAATGCTCAACAAGGTCATTTAATGGTATTTTTTCTATTTTTTTAAAAGTTATTACCCTATTGTACAGTTTATTCATTCACATTCTTATGTTGTTTAGATTTAGGTTTTAAACAAAAACACTTACCTAGTGTAATTGCCTTTCGTGACGAACTATCATAAATGCACTCCGCCACCATTCTATCGCCTGGCAATGAGCGCACAGGACGGGAAAGACGGCGAAAGTCCTGATAGCTCGAATCTACGTTACTGTCGTGTGCAATGGGAAACAGTTCCTCACTTTGTCGAATCTGCAAATGCCATTAAAAGAAAATTGTTTATTCACATTAGACTTGAGTCAATTAATAATTTAAGCGCCAAATCGATTTAAGAACATTAAACAAAACAACTTATGTAGTAGTCAACATATTAACTAAACAAAGCAACGACATTGAAGCTCGAGGCTCAATGACGCGATTATGTCCGAAGGTATTTGTGACCACCTCAACTAACAAAATTCTTGCAAGAGGCCATAATGTGCTAAAGATTTAAACAGAACAAACAAATTGTCACAAACTTATTTGTCAATACGAAGAAATACTCGAATACGAGTACAAGTGCAACTAAATTGAGTACATTTTGCAATACAGAAATGAGGCATTGTTAGTTTATTATTGATTGACCCTATGGTTGAAAATCAGTTAGAAAATCGAATTGGCTGTTAATTAAATACATATGTTGCATATAATCTAACGTATATACTTGCAACAGCAAATATACGTAATGTGGAGATGTTCTCCAAAATTAGTTGACAAATTTTAGGTTTATTTAAAAGTATTTGAACAACGAATTAGAATCTACTTCAATGTGGCTATACCTAACATAATGTATAGGTATAGTTGTAGTTATATCTACATACATACTTGCATCACACACCAATTCAGTTAAGCTTAAGGCTTGCAAACACTCTTCAGTATGTGTGTGCATGTGTGGAGAGGTGGGGTTGTTCAACTTACCTGCCGTAACTTAACTTCCTTGCCAATTTGATGAGTGCGCATCATTACCGCGAAAATATTTATACCCTGGGGCGGGAAAGCCGCTCCAGTGCAATCTTCCATACAATGTCCCTGGGAAATAACACGCTCTTGACCTGGTGGTATGATGTGACGCCAATTGGGATCCATACCTTAATTTCGCGCACAAAGAGTAAACAAATGAGAACAAAACGACATACATAATTAGTACAAACTCTAATTTCATTAACCGCATGGGACTAATGTTGTGTATATCTGTGGGATGTTTAACTGTTTTGCATTTTCGCAGCATGCATCATTCATATGTGCACTCGTATTCATATGTACTACACATGTACATATGTATGTAGGTGCGATAAATTGTTTGGTACTTACCAATTGAAAGGACACCAGCATCATGCGGTCTCAAATCCGGGGTGAATACAATTTTTAAACCTGAACTGTCGGTCATACGACGAGCTTGGTATGGCTCGAATTCGGCATTTAGATTGTTATAATGAGTTTCCATCACATAGTATTTGTTGCGCTTTGACTCCAAAGGAAAGCCAGCCTCAGATGGAAAGACAAATCCCTGAAACACATGAACACAATAATTAAAAATGCCCTACAGCTTTGCGCTTTCCTTTTACAAACTTACTTCTGATCCCCTTGTCCATGAGGCAACGATATCATTGCAAGCTACTTGCAAATTCTTAACACCCAAGCATACTTGTCCACTACCACGTGATAGTTGTTCCAGCTCCACGCTGTTACCCTGGCATTCGTACAATGTAATTTGTTGCAAATAGTGATAACTCCAAGACGAATCAAAAATCGGTTCATACTAAACAATATAATGAAATTTAAGACTAAATATATCAACTTCAACATTTTCTATAATATTTATTGCAAATTACTTTAATTATGTGATGTTTTTTCTCCAATTTGTCTAATTTAAACCCTTTACACCAAAACTGAGAGTCATCGCCATATGGCAGTTCCACTTCCTGATTGCGTAATTCCAAAATTCTTGCAGAACCTTCGGAATGTGGCAAGTCTAAAGGGGATTTTTGTAATAGTAACAACGATCTATATGGACGCCAAGCTTCTTCAGGATTAGGTAATGGTGCTGGCATAACAGATCCCCTTGGAGGATCTTCATCGTAGTACATGAACATTACGCGCATTGTATTATTCTGAAATTTTAACATAATTAAATTGAAAACTTCTATGACCTTATGTAATGACTCCCCTACTTACATTGATGGTTATATCGTGTTTGTTATCACAAGTATCAAGTTTTCTACGAAATCTCAATACAGTGTGAGTGCCATTTTCGTAACCCTTAATAAGTATATAATCTTGAGAGGGATCTATTTGGGGTTCTGCTGAACCAGTTTGATCAACATAGCGGTCCTAAAGACACATAGTTTATTAATAATTAAAAATGATGTGTTTAAACATCCAGCGAACATACCTGAAAGAAGGTGTGACCTCCATCTACCCAACCGATAGCCATGTCGGCACCAGCTTGGTCACCATTATGGGAAAATCCGAGACCTACATATCCTAGGGTTCGTACTTGTATTTCGAATGTTATGTCTTGATTAATGATTGTCCAGAGCAAACGGAAGTCTTCATTTAAATCCACGATATTATTCCAATTCATAGTATCATACTCCATGTTACTGAACGATGATGGCGATAGCACAGCACCATTTGTGTGACCTGCTCTGGTCAGTAGTATTGTTAAAAATCCGATACATATAATAAGGCTAGATTTGCAAAAACATATGATTAAGGATGCCAATGATAAGCTCCGGTGACATTTGGACGGTGCCATTTTCATGCAATGACAATTAAAGTTTATGTTCTTTAATGTTCTTTTCTTTTTTTTAGTTTGTTTTATTTTTCTTGATGTCTATTTTTGTTTTTTTTTTTTGGTTTGTGTCTCAGCAAATCATTAATTTAGATTGCGTGCTCCTAAACGCAATTCCATGTGAATCTCTATTTTCTTAAGCGTCAGCAAATCTTCTTTGATTGTTTTCGTTTGGTTTTTTATTTATGAGTATAAATTTCTTACGTTTCTTTTAATACAAGAGGCACTAATTACATTTAATGTTGTTGTTTATGTTCCTGTTACAACAACCTTTGAAAAATTAAACTTTTCTGCTCTTCTTTGTATTCTTTTTTTATTCAATTTCTTCTCTTGTTGTGTTGCGGCTCCCCCTCTCTACCATCTGATGAGTTCTTTCACTTGCAGCCTGGCCGTTTGATTGCTTGCTGGCTTGTTCGTTCGTCGTTTGCTTCCGTTTTTATTTAGTCGCTTTTTCTTCGATTCCTTGGTGTTTAAGATTCTATTTTAGTATTCTTATCCCGTAAATGATTATGATTAATGTGTGCACTTCTGTTTCAATGCTGGTGAGGTAAAGAATTTGGAAATTTTTCCTTCTTATTTGCCTTTTGATTGTGTGTTTGTTGTTCAAAGTAAATATTTCTTCTAGCTTTAAATGTATGTGGCATTTACAACATGGGTCATTTAGGCTACTCTACTTCCCTTGTTGTATGCTTTACCTAGCAATGTTCATTCGAATCGATGCGTATAAACGGACGAAAGTTAATTTCCGCTGTTATATTATGAAAGCAAATTTTTAAAGATTATTGAGATTAGGAAATTGCATTAAATATTTTCATTCACATAAATTAGCATCGAATATTGACTTAATAGATAAAAAAAAATTAATTTAGAAATAAAACAATGCAATAACTGTTCGTTGGACTTTATCGTTTTAATATTTTTATGGAGAAGGTTTAAATTAACATTTTCCCAAGCCTATTATTCAATCCACAATCGTTTGCCACCAATTAAGTCAACCAACTACATTTAACATTGGACTTCTAATGTAACGATTCAACATCAGTTTCCTTCCGTTAATATCCTTCTATAGAACACTCTGTAGATTCACATACACACTCGATTAAAGCACGTATATAACATTAGAAGGACTCTGTGAACACATACAAATAAATTTTTTGTCGTACATGCACATCAGACAATAGAAGTTTATGTAATACCTGAAGAGAATTGTAAAAATGAAAAGAAAAATCAAACCTATTAAAACCACACTCCAGACATACAATACATGGTTACATTTTTCAGCTACAAAACCAGACTAAAATCATACTTACATACGAAAATATGTAATGTTGTATAAAAACACATTATATATTTTTTAGGAATAAACTTTCTCGATATTTATTTTCTCACAAAGATTTCGAACATTTCTTACAATTCTGTGGGTGACAATCAAATGTAAGAAACATTCTTTGTAATCTAAAGAGTTATTTCTCATTCTTCTACAATACTTTGAAGTTCTTATTACAATGGATTTATTGAAATTTATGTTTTAAACAGAGCAGTTAATATACACACTGCATATGTACATATGGATTAAAATTTCATGAGAAATATCTATGTAGGGGCATTAATCTACATATGTATGTATATATGTATATTTGTAGATGCTACATACTATATTGTAGACATAAAAATATACATCCGATTATATGTCTATTAATTTAATTAATCTCATTACATTGGTTACATATACTCGTACTGTACAATACCAATATAAATATCTTGTACATTAAATTAATGGCATCATATAAAATATTTATATTTGTGGCATATTCATTTATAAATATGTATAAACATTATTTACGGTATATGTCAGTGATGGAAAATTCAATACTATTGTACTATTTTCAGTACTTTTTCACAACAAAAATACCACAGTACCCCCACATCATATTTAGTACTCTGTGTTTGTTTTGCTTTGTTCCCTGTTTAGAAATCCAGCGTTACTATTTTTATAATCATTGACAACATTGGCTTCAAAACAAGAACATAAGGAATGCACAAATTCGTTATTCATGTTATTTATTTGATCTGGGATCAGCTAATCTACAAAAGTAAACAGATGCATAAAGAATTAAAGTTGTGTGTGGTACTATTTTGATAAATTTTTTAAATTTCTTATGTTTCGTACATTTCTGTAATTCTCATTTCTTGTTTGAGATTTTTTGTATATCATATGAATTTGAAAACTTCAAACATATTGGTGAACGATCTATTAATGATATGGCATTAACACTAACAAAATGCAGGCATGCTCATATGTTTATTATCTAAACCCACAACAAATAAAAAATTTTGAAACATATTTTTACATAAAATGAAATTAAGTTTTAGTTTGTTGTTATAATAGTTTTTTTTTTATTAAACTGAATTAATGTTATTTTATTCTTATTTGACCTTTATTTTTATAATGACTTTTTTAATTATTTAAGCTTGAGGTCTTTATATTAATAAAATATTATATTTATTATTTTCGATATTTCGCTAACCTTTGGTTAGCATCGTCAGGAAATTATTAACAAATTTTATTAAAAATAACAAAAAACGATAACAAATTTATGAAAAAATATATATTTTTTTTTTTTTTTTTTTTTTTTTTTTTTTTTTTTTTTTTTTTTTTTTTTTTTTTTTTTAATAAAATTTGTTAATAATTTCCTGACGATGCTAACCATAGGTTAGCGAAATATCGAAAATAATAAATATAATATTTTATTAATATAAAGACCTCAAGCTTAAATAATTAAAAAAGTCATTATAAAAATAAAGGTCAAATAAGAATAAAATAACATTAATTCAGTTTAATAAAAAAAAAACTATTATAACAACAAACTAAAACTTAATTTCATTTTATGTAAAAATATGTTTCAAAATTAAAAAAGTCATTAAACTGAATTAATTTTATTTTTGAATTATTGAATTTTTAATTTTGTTTTTGAATAAAAATATGTTTCCTAAAAAGTACCAAAATGTTAACAAAAGTTTTTTCATTTTTCCATCACTGGTATATGTATATGTAGTATAAATGAATTTAAAAAATTCCGTTCGTGTGGAAATTTAAATAGAGTAGGATTTTTTTAAATAAAATTAGCTTAGAATCTTATTAATTTCATTTGCAACATAAACACGATTGAAACTACGAGGACACACAATTTAGAATAGAAAATTTTGATTTGAGTATTTAGACAAAAACTAGATTAATTTTTATTGTTAATTTTTTGATCAATATCTATTCAAATTATTTTTATTTGGTTAAAAAAATTAATAAAATTAAAAATGAATGTTAAAAGAGTATGACCAAAACTTCAGGCCCTAATGAAACAAAATAATTTATTGTTTGTTAAGAACCTATTGAAAATGACGGATGCATAAAAACAGTTGATTATTCCTTCAAGATTTGATCTGCTACGTAAGACGGATATTCTTAACTCCATTGTACCCTACAACATAAAAATAATAAACTAGGGATTAGTGTTTAAATACCACAAGACTTAATTAAAAGCTAATTGAATTTCTACTAAAACTAACATTGTTATTTTAGGATTTTCATTTAGCGACAAATTTAATTTCTTCAACTTTTTGAAAATCAAACAGGAAAAAGTCTTTGCTGGAAAGTCAAAATTCAAGAATAACTCGAAAAATTTTCATAAAGCAATTTGTACACTTGTTGTTCTGAGTTTATTTTTAATTTTGAATGCGGCATGCACATTACAAGTTCAAATTCAATAAATTCTTTCCGGGCATTATGTTTATTATTAAGTACAGACCGATGTGAATTATACAGGATGTATGTAATACATTTGTATAGCACATACACATCATCTACTATTTTAATTATTGCCAGTCAGTCTGTTCAACTAATGGATATACATACATACATTTAAATTCACAACAATTATAATCTATCTTTTGCTAGAATTTTTCTATGTCAAAAAATATAGAATTTTGACGTGTTTATGTCACTTGTATATTTTGTTTAAAATTTAAACTTTAAATACATACAATCTCTATGGAGTGAGTAAATTTTAGTATTTAACTTGTTTGTTGCATGCACAAGCACAGTGGAAAAACAAACAAACATTGATGACAGGATAGGTATGTGAAGCTAAGTCAGTGTATGAATGACAGAATGCTGGAGTCTGAAGTGTGTGTAGACGAGAATGTTTGTATTGCGGTAATAAAGAAAAACAAAAAGACACAAACAACATACATACAAATTTATGCATACAAATATTTTTACAATACAAAGAAAAAAAATCAAGAAATAATAATAGAAACAACACTACCAGCTACAACACAAAAGCATAATAATAATCCCATACAATTTACAGACGAATGTTTACAATAGATGGATGCGATCCCCTCGTGTAAAATCAAAATGCCACTCAATGAACTATCGTCATTATACGAATAGTGTGGCATTTTATTTCTGCATGTTTCATGTACCAGTGTGTTATTACAAAATACATACATACATACATACATACATACGAGTACATATTCAAACAAACAAAACTAAACTAATATAAATGCAGTCTTCATTCCATATAAAGTGAACATCCCAGAAACATTTTATTGTCGACATGCTTGATGTCAAAAATAAGCTGAAACTTTATCAGACAATTATTTTATTTTGTTTCTCTACTACTTGTACAATGTACATACTACTTTTATCGACATGTAGAAAATGCTTCATAATCTCTGTGAGTTTGCATCTTAGTGAATGCTGTCCGAAAAATTTTAAAAGTTATTCGAAAGTCCTGAAAAATAAAATTACGTTTACGAACTAAATTGTTCACTGGGATGTTTGTTTGTCTTGTTTGTTTGTTTCATATTAAATACTCTTACTTAAATATTATTGCAGGCTTAGTGTGAGTGCAACATGATGCAAATGTTGGTTTGTTTTCTTTCACATTCGATAGTACATTAATAGCTGCTGCTGTTCCATTCTATACAATTCGGTTGGCACAACATGATTCTTTGGGTTCTGAGCAGCGTTGCCATATACATATGAACATACATATATATATTTTGAAGAAAACTTTTTGTTTTTGAAAAAAAAAAAACTTTTTTGTATAAAACTAAAATTTGTTTAAGAAAATTATCAATTTTTGATATATTTCTTTAGTCAGGCTCGAGTTCATTAAATTTAATTTTCATTAAATTATTATTTTTTTAAAGAAATATATCAAAAATTTAAAATTAACAGTTCGACTAAAAATAATAATTGTACTTAGAAAATTATCAATGTTATTTATTAATTTATAATTTTTCAATTGAAATCAATAACGAAAAATCAAAACGAAATATCTCACACAATTTCTTGTCGGGAACAATATTCATAGTTTTTGAATTCCAAAAAAGTTTTTTTCATCATTTTTCTTTAGAACTTTTTTTAAATACAACAAAGATATTCAAATTTTGTTTTGTTTTCAAGTGTCTTTATCCACAGTATTTTAAATACCTCGTTTATTTTTTATTTTTATGTAAAACATAAGTTCCGATACTAAAAAGAACATGTCCATTTCTCAATTATGCCCATTGGGTTCATCAAGTTTATACATACAATATTTTATATTAATATATGTATAATATAAATATTGTGTCAGTGACAGTAGAAAACTTTAACTACAAATCTTTTTTTGTAATTATGTATTTATAGCTTTGAAAAATTTAAAAATAGTTATGCACCGAATGTACCTACATACATACATATATGTATGTACATATATGTAATACATACATAGCTATGTGTGTATGTACTGTATCGCTTTAATGTGACTCTTCTAATAAAGTTTATGTTGCAGTTGTATTGAATTGTCAATAATATTGAAAGCAAATAATTTTTGTTTGAAGTGCCGAAATGTGACAAAGTCTTGATTTTATGAACTAAGTATGTTGAATTGTTTGCTTATTGTGTTGCAATACGAATAATTGTATTCGTTGTCATCGCTGCACCTTTAACTTGTCAATGTACATTGTACTTGTATGTTCACACACATTTAAAGATGGTTGTAGGTTTTACTATTGTACATAAGTACAACGATGGCCAGATACATGTGTAGTTATGTAGGTGGGAATTTCGTAGATTCATTCCCTAAAATACAAACAAGTAGATTTGTTGTACATATTTAATTTCATCATTTCCACTTTTGATGTTTTTTGTTTCGTTGTTGTCTATTCATTCAATCACTTTACTGTACTTTGCCATCTTTGACAATAAACATGCATTTATATACATACTTATATATGTATGTATGTAAAAACACAAACAACATAGATTCATACATACATATATACATACTTGTATCTGTAAGTATGTTTGTTGTTTCAAGGTATGTAAACTGTTTTGTAGTTTTCGTTGTTGATTTTTGTATTTTAATAAAGCAATCAACAAAGCAAATATTTGTACAACCCACGCGATGTTCAATGAAGAAGGCAGACAAACAAGTAACAATTCAAAAAAAAAAACACGCCAGAAAAAACAACAAAAGCCACATTGACATCAACAACAACTAACTACAACACTTTAATGAAGATGATGTTTGCTCAAGACGATCTGTGTAGATTTCTCGTCTTATTTTTTTATTCAGTATTTTTTTTTTTTTTTTAATTTTCTATTTCGTGTGAGAAGCTCAATGTACAATTTGCGCAATTGTCACAAAATGCTAAAAGTCGTCATCATCTTCGCTGTCGTCTTACAAACGTTGTATGTATGTTTCCTTTATTGTATTTAGTTGTGCTGGTTTTAGTAGCGACACAAAACCAATGTGACTCATACTTCAATTGATCGTTTGGTATTTCTGCTGTTGTTAGCTTTTACTATTCGATATTATTAAGCTTTAGCTTTAAAACTTAACTCTAAAAGCATCATCTAGCATTTACCAGCAAGCTAGTGTTTAGCTAACATCTGCTTTGCAATAAATAAGCAAAAAAAAAAAACAAGAAATACATAATAATTTAACGAGACACTGTTGTAAATGTTAAAGTAACAAACATAGATGGTAATGGCAATAACAACAATAGCAACGACAACAACCAAATGGATAGTTACAAATGCATACACATAGATACCAACAAATTTAAGTTAATACCATTATGCGAAATAACAAACTACTTGTACAAGTCGAGATAAATACAAACACATAGTTACGTACACATATGCATAAAACTATCTAAACGACATTGTACTTATTACACTCGTAGTAGTACATCATCACAGTTGCTGGTTTAAGCGAACCAAACCAAATCATCTCTTGATGAGACTTTCATTTTCCCATCAGACTCAAAGTATACCAAGTACTTTGTACACCCATACATACAAACATTAGGGGCATGCAACTTTTATGAGTATAAATATGCAAAACATTTCACCGATATTATTTTGTATTTTGATAAAATTTAGATATTGAGACTTTAAGTTTTTTTTAACTTTAATATAGTGCCTATTTTTGACATTAGATACTAGTTATATAGAAATAAATATATATATTTTGCTTGTGATATTTTTAAAAATATAATAAAATGTAACAAAATGTAACTTAAAGGGTTTGGAGATTGCACTCGGTGCAAAAGGTGTTTTCCTCTTAACGTGTTTAAATGTAAATCTTTCGTCCAAAAGTGTATGCCCTAATGTACATAAATGCCATCGACTCTATTCATTATACTACGAGGTAAGAAACACAACTTTACCATACAGACTTATTAGTACATGACAGCCTCTTTTAACACGATTAGATTTGTTGCTTCTGTATGATTATTTTCTTCTTAACGACACTGTTAATGGCTTTGAATGCATTTCCAGATGTTGGTCTTATGTTTGAATATATCAATGAATATGTACACAAACTAATAACGTAACATACGAGTATAAGTGGCTACGATTTTTTGTGTGCTTTAAAACCTACATAATTCGTACGCTTTCATTTACGTACAAGATCATCTGCATACCTATCATCCCACATATGTAGATAATATGTATATTTTTTAATTTAATACATATATGAAATTTATAAGATCAAAGTAGGACAAAAGCGCTTATTTTAGTTAAAGTAAATATAAAGGTAGTTCAGGTGGAGCACAGACAAACATTTTGACAATTAATATTTTTTTTTTAATATACGAGTATTTTAGAGTGCCTACTAAGGTATTGTAGAGGGAGAAGTGTTATATTTACTTGATTATTTTTTCTTGTGTGTGTATTTTATTTTTGCAGCTTGTTGTTTGTATTGCACAAAATATACAGACAGTAACTAAAGTTAAAGTAAAGTTAAAATTACTAATGCTACAGTGCTGCCAGATATTTTAATGAAAAATTTTAATTTGTTTTTTTAAAACTGTTTACTTTCTTTTGGTTCTTTTGCATATAAATTTAGTAATTAGTGCTAACTATTTGTGAAAATATTACATATACATACATATATTACATATATTCGACCAAATTTTACAATGAGTTTTATTATTTATTTATTAAGAAATTTGTGTTTCCTTTGGCTGATGGTGTAAATGTTAAAAAATTCAAACAAGATTCAAAATATATACACAGTGCATCGTTTAAATCGTCTATAAGTATAGGAATCAATTTGTATCGTTTGTAAATAAATTTATTGGTCGGTGGTGTTTTTCATTAGATAATTGGATAATATAATTCTGTTTTCTTATTACAATCACCCACATAAAGTTTTCTTAAATTACAATTTAAATGAAATTTAAATATGTAACTATTAGCCCCACTATTTTTATGTTCTACGACTATCCAAAAAATATGCATTTTTGCATAGCAAATATGGCAACACTTGTCGGTTCTGATGCTAATGTTGTTGCTGCCTCTTGTTAATATTTTTGTTGTTGTAGTTATGAAGTTTCTTACCGCTTGTTGTAGTTTATATAAGTAGTACATACAGACGTATGTACATTTACTACGATTATATGTAAGTATATGTATGTACAAATGTTTGTATATAAGTAAAGACAAGAGATGATGTTCATACAAAATATATGTATGTATGAAGTGATTGTTGGTAGGTCGTTTGGTTGTTGTCTGAATGTCGGTTGTTTGGTTGGCTGTCTTTGCTAAGTTTAACTCTGCTTGTTTGGTCGGAAAGTAGGTTAAATTGTTTTAATTTGGAAAAGTAACTTTAACCTGAAGATGCGACTAACTGACTTCTCCTGACTAAGTTCATTTTGAATGGGATGGTGAGAATATATGCGCAATAAAGAAACAAAACACAGCCAAATAAATGGATATTAAAGAGAAGGGATTTGAAGTGTAATGTTGTAAACGTTAAACGGTGAATATTTATTATGCTTAAGTTGAATGCTGCAGTCTGCAGACGACAATCATCGTTTTCATCCATCCATCCATCCATTCACCTTTATAACCAACAGTAAATTTCCACCGAACTTGTGTATACTATATGTACATATTCCTACAAACACTCACGGATATTTATATGTTACCAAAGTCCCAACTAAGTTTCCAACATACCATCATACACATGTACGATTATATGTATGTATGTAAGCGTTTATCTATCTAAATGTCTTACCTTAATTTCTGTTTATAAAACGAAAATATCACAATTATGTTGATTGTGATAATGGAGATGATGATAATCCGATTAGTTTCAGCACGCCAAATAAATCCACAATGTTGGCGATGGGCGCTTTGTAATTTGTTTACAAAAATACACTTTTTTTAATAATTTTATAGGTATGTATAGGTATTTTTTGTTTTTCTTTTAGGTAAACAATTTTAACAACTTCACTCTTCTTTATAAAAAATAGTATTTTTTTAATTTCAATTATCTTTCAAGAAACCTTTTTAAATTTGTTTTAATTAATTTTATCTTTTACATATATATTTTTTCTTTTTCCAATATTTTATTTGCAGTGTAACAATTAATACTTGTCTTACAAAAATATTTCTTTATATTTTACCATAAGTTTAACGTAAATGCGTTCGATGGTGTTTAGGAAAATTAAAAATAAAAATTATAATTTCTTCTTTCTTCCGTTCTTTTACGAAGCCAAACACTCATTACAAAATCCACGAAAGAACTGGATTTTAATTTTGCTGGGAACTTGTGCTCATTACAGTGTTTCAATTCACTTTGTTTTTCTTTTTTTGAAGAGAGCAAAAAAGTCGTTCTCTTGTCTCTTGTCAGATATGAAATGGAAAAGAAACATTATGGCGGCATTTGTCATTGTTGTTATATCACTGTTATTTGGATGTGCAGAACTTAACAGAGTTAAATATTTTCATACAAAATGTACGTACAATTTACATACTCGTTTATTAGTGATGCCAACATTTTCAGATATTAAAATGGAAAAAAAATATTTATTTAATCAATTTACATAAATAGATCTAAATTTATAATAACGGAACTTTTTAATGTAATACAAAGGAAACTTAAATGTGGTTTATATTTATAAGACCCCATGAATTTTAAACATTATCAACTAAATTAAAAAAATATACGAGTATATCTAATTATAACTTTACGATATAAAACCATAAAAACCATTGTAATATCAGACCAATCAATAATAAATCAATCAATAATAATAAAGTTTATAAGTGTAAATAATTTAATTAAAAAGTCTTTTAAAGACCATAGTGTTAAGGCAGTATCAAAAATCACTAAAATTATTGAGTAAAAACACCAAGTAGTCACCACTAATATTTATGTATCCCGTGAATTGTTATATCCAGTATGCATGAAAGTAATTTTAACACTTTATATCATCTTACATGAGCTTCAATTTTTATTAATATTTGTTCAATAAATCTTATAAGACGAACTGTTGAACAGATTTATTTATAATTTTTGATGGGCATATAACTTGTTTTGTCTGTACATTTACAAATAATTAAAGTTTAAGGTTGCACAAATTGAGATTGTTAAACCTATAGGTGATAATGGGCAAACTGTTCTTTATGTAATTCAAATAAATATGTTTGTCAGTTTAAAAACAAGTTAAAGTACAAAATTCGGCTACAAAAAATACACTGGTTATAGGAGTATAGGATACGGATTTTTGTTTCATATAAAAATGTTACTTATGTTAAATATATGTAAATATGTATGTTTGAAAACAAAAATTTGAAATTGATTAAAATACAAAAAAAAATATATATTGAAGTGTTAGATCGACAAAAATGTATGTCACACATCAAATAGTGCGTTCGATTTTGGCAATCCAAAATCACTTTTAATTCTTTCTCTTTTATTTCTTATTTTCGGGATCGGGATTGAGATCCATAGTATTGAATGTCCTAGCGCAAATTTTTTTAGTATTTTATTTATTGAGTAAAAGACAATTTTAAGAACAACATAATTTATTTCAAATGTTTTGATTGAGGTAATTCTTATTACCTCAAATGAATCATGGGCAGATCTTTCTAAATTTCGAAACACAGAATTTTATGCATATGAGGATATCTGACGTCGAATTTCAACATAATAATGGTATATTTAAAATACATATTAGTATTGACGTGAATTTCGGAAGTGGTCAAATATGTGGGATATGGTCAAATATGGACCGATATTCTCAAAATCCAGCAATTTGATTTTGACATATACTACGTACATGATCCGTGTGAAATTTTGGATCGGTATCGTAATTTATACGAGATTTATGATTTTCTGTAGAGGGTTTTTTATGAGAGATATGCTCAAATATGGATCGAAAATTATTTTTATATATACATATGTAAATGACATGTGTAAATTTTTGTGTCGGTACCGATTTTAATAAAATATATAAAAAGATTATTGACTTTTTCGGATGTGATGGATCATAAAATTAAGTACAACAATTTATTTATCTATACGGATTATTTATGCCGAGTCTTAACCTGGGGCCAAATTACCGCATTCGTGATCGAATGAGCTATCGTATCGAAAAATGATTTCGATAGCGAAATTATGATAAAATGTACTAAATTTCTTGCTCGATATCTAATGCCATAATCTCAAATAAGAAAATTACGATAAATTTTACTCGATATCGAATGGGGTAATTTGGCCCCTGGTAACAACATTTATTCCAGATTTATTCGTATTTAAATATATTCAGGAAATTGAGTTTATGTGGGGGGTATGGTCAAACATGAACCGAACTTTCTTTTTACATGATTTACGTGATGCATTTATGAATGATTGAGTCATATTTCGGGAAGATATTTGTACGAGGGCTATGAGGAATCATGGACCGCTTTTTAAAATTTTCATCACAGTTTCACCTTTTATTATAGGAATAATGTGTACAAAATTGTATGGTAGTATCTACAATATATGTATACCCTCATTTACGACTTATGGTGGTAGAGGGTATAAAAGGAGTAAGATTATAAGGTGAGAATTCTTTTGGTTGAATTTGATCCCAGTAACTTTATTTACAAGAGATTTATGGGTGGCATAGTAAAAGTGAACCAGTTATGGACTGAGAGCTTCTAAATCTAATATCCACTTATGTGATTTTTATGTATTTTAGGCTTAATTTGGTTGAATTTCATCTCAATAACGTTATTTACAAAAGTTGTACGGTTGGTTGTTATACTAGGAAGTGAAATTAATTCGGGAGTTTTGCCAGTAGCATAATTGCCATATAACCGATATTAGTATGATTTTTGGGTTAAAATTTTTGATATCGATATTTATTACACATTTTTGTGGGTTAAATTGTTTTTTTAGAAATGGTCCTTATATGACAGCTAAAACAAATCATGAACCAATCTTCTGAAATTTCGGAACGTCGAATTTCAGCTAATAACGGTGTATTTAAAATATATTAATGTGTAATAACGTAAATTTTGAAAGTGGACTTTCTAAGGGGGATATGGTAAAATATGAAACGAAATTTATTTATGTAAAGTTTTGAGTCGGTACCGATATTTAAAAGATAAATATAAAGATTAATGACTTTTTCGGATGTGATCCTTATATGGAAGCTATGACCAATTATAAGCCGACCATCATAAAAATCAGTACAACAATTTATTTATGTATAAGGATTATTCGTGTCGAATTTTCACCTGATACTAATATTTATACGTATTTAAGTGAATTTTGAAAATGGACTTTATATGGCGTCTATGGTTAAACATGGACCGAATTTAACCAAATTTCGTTTTACGATTTCTTTCTACATGCAATTTATTATAGATTAATTTTGTATATTGAATATCAATATATAATTTATTTATATTTTTATCAATATAAATTTATAGCCCTCATTTGTATGGGGGCTATTTAAAATCATTAACCGATTCTTACTATTTTCATCAGAGTTTCTTCTTTTATCATATAAATAACGTGTAAAAAATTTCATGTTACTACCTGCAATATATTAAAAAATGCCAAAAAAAATTGATACAAAAATATCAAATTTTTATGGAGGTTGCCTCACATTTGGTTCATAACTCTGGTTCTAGTGTTTTCAATACCAAGATTTCCTAAGAAATAAAAAAATATTTTTCTTGAAATGACGTTAAATTGTGTATTTTGTACGTGAGGGTGTTCTACCCAGACGGACAATGCTCAATCGACTTAGAATTTTATAAGGGTCAAAAATATATACACTTTATTAGGTCTCATATGAATATGAATCAAGTTTCACACGGAATAACAAACGCTATCCTAATCATGGCGGTGGAGGGTATAAAAACAAATTAATCTTTTTAACTTTTTGTAAACTCCTTTTCAACAAAAGCAAAATGTATGCATAAATTTACGAAAATTTCTATAATACGTATTTTTGCATATTTTTACATACAGTCGAACTTCTATAAATTGAATCAACATTAAACAGAAAAAAACTTTAACATATAGAAACTTCAACTTTAGGAATAAAATTTAAAAATGTTCCAAATTAAATAAGCAGCAACTATGTACATACTCGTACTTTTAATACTGATTAATTTTTATTTATCACCAAATTACTTTTATTTTTAATTGTGTACTTTACTTATGTATTTATTTACTAAAATACTGAGTAATTTTTGATTGAATTTGTTCACATTTGCTTTGGCTTAAAGTGATTCTAATTTGTGTAATGCTTTGTAGTGGTGGAAAACGTCGGTTTTCCATTCCTGGTAGTCTTCCTCGAAAACATCAGTGCTTTCACCACAAGCTTTTTTGTAACAAACACCATATCTAAGAACCAACAAATACCGTAACTATGTATGTAAATATGTATGTATGTACTTAACATTTATTTTTCCCCTCACATTACCTTATCATCCACTTATCCTGCCAACTATTGCTTACCTTAAAGTCATTCGCCTTGAGTTCCTTTGCATACTACTTGGCTTTGCCCTTTAATATGTCTCCAGATATCGGCTTATGGCCTTGTTTCTTAAAATCATAGAAACCGTACTTGCTAAAATGCCATATTTTTCTTTGATCCACTGCCTATTTCTTTTAAAAGAACTTAAAGGAACGTACATATGTATATTTACTATTAGCGGCTAATTCGGTAATTTTTGGCAGCAAAAAAAAAAGAAAATTTGTTTGAAAAAATTTAAATTATGGAGGATTTGCTTCAACTTATAGAAAATTCAAGTAATAGAAGTTCAAATTATAGAAGTTCGACTGTTCATACTCGTACTTTTATATGAAATAATATTTTTGATGTTTTATTTTTAATTTTATTCTTTATTCTCCTATTTCGTTGTAATTGTATTTTTTATTTTAGCAAACAAGTGAAACATTTTTGTTTTACTTTATCAAGATGTAAATTACTAAAACTTTTGTACAACAAATAGTTTGCAACCATCCAATGTTTAATACTAAAGCTATGTATAGACGATCGTCAGATATTACAACGTTATCCGAAAAATGTTCAGAAAATGTCTAACAACCGTGTGAACTTAAAATTTTTGTCAGTACATTACAAGACAAAAATATTGTCAGACATCTAACAATCGTGTAAACACAAATTTTTGTCATTGTTTTAAGACAATTATCAAACACTTTTTATTGTCATATGTGCAAAGTTTATGCATCTGTCAATGGCAGCATTGTCAAAGAAATTGTTTCTAAATGCAACTCTGTATATACATAAATAAACAAACAAGTGTGCATTAATAACATTTTGGAAAAACAATTTCGGTTGACAGATAAATTCATTGTGTGACAATTGTGTGCCAATGAAATTGTTAATTTTCTTACAGTCGTCTGAACTGACAATTTACCTTTTGCTAACAATTTTTCAATGTCAGTGCATTGCTAGCAGATTGCTAGATCTGACAATGTAAATATTTTAAACTATTTGTGTAATACTTATAAACGGTAGTTAAACGGCAAAAGCGCGTTGTTTTTAAGAATATTCAGAACGTATTTGGGCATACTAATTTTGGATTCCAGAGATAATTTGACTTAACTTTGAATTTTAAAGTGTGGCTTGACATTTGGAGTTTTTAGTTTTAATGTTTTCTACAAATTTACCTTCAAATCAATTTAAGTAATTTTTTCGCTGGAAAATGGCGAAATATTTAAATGTACAGTAGACTCGCGGTAACAAAAACACCGCCTTACGTGAACACCGGCTAACATGGACATATTTTTTTTTTACACTGACTACTCTGTAGCGTGAAAAAGGTAAGAAAGCCTTATAACATGAACGAATTAAAAATGTATTCAGCATAGAAAATGTTTTCATTTCTACATTTTTCGGCTATCGGAATCGTTTTTTTTTAGAGGGGCTTCCCCGCATATAATTGCTTATGTAAACATACCGTCACTTTTTCTGTGGCTTGACATTTAGTGTAGTGCGCGTTGTTGATTTGGCATAATTTAATGTAAAGTGTTTCGTAAAAAACGTCACGAAGACTACCAGAATTCTTGTCTTTAAAGGAAAAAGTGGATGTAATAGAAAAACTTAAAGGAGGATTAAGCGTAACTAGCTTAGCAAAGCAGTGCATTGTTGCAAAGTCAACAATTTGTGCTATCAACAAGAAACAAGAGAAAATTTTAAAATGTGTTAACAATACATATTCTGATCCTGGAATGTGGAAGACTTTGAAGTGTTCTGAGCTTCCTAAAATGGAAAAAGCGCTGTACCGTTGGTTCTTAAAAGAGCGACAAAAAAATATTCTGTCAATGGACTGATGGTTAAAAAAAGCTAAATTTTTTAATGCAAAAATTAAAGCAACTCAAAACGATTTTAATGCGAGTGAGGGATGGTTGCAATGATTCAAGAAGCGGTATGGTGTTCGTTTTATTAAAATAAGTGGAGAAAAGTTATCTTTTAGACCTGAACTTGTGAACCCTTTCAAGAACACGCTTGGTTTTTAATAGTTCACGTTACCGCGAGTCTACTGTATGTACATAAAATTTTACGCAGTAGTAATTTTTATTTTAAAAATGTATTAAATCTGCTACTATGTTAGAAAAAAAATACACATATTATGTTCGGGTCATATTTTGACTCCACATTTTTTTATTGAGAAAATTCAAATTTGTAAATTCAAAAATATTTTTAAGGCTTGTGATCAATGCAATATATCGTCGTTAGAGTGATTGTGTGTAGATGTGAAGGGCAAACACGTTTTTTTCCAAGTTATGCAATGTTAAATACGATTTGGGTCATCAAAAGACCCTAAACGTAGTAGCAGGGTTAATATTATTTTAACTCGCCAATAAAAATACCTTGAGTAATGTGTCTCTTAAAAAATCTCATCAAATGCCTATTGAAATAAATTTCAGTGCAGATAACAATATTTTTAAACTAGTTTTTTTTAATCTTTAATTATAATCTAGTATTCTGGCATTAGGAATATATTTTATTAATATAAAAGTTGTATATATCTAGACCCTTCTGTTAATCGAAAAATATGAAAAAACAAAGCCAAATTCCTGTAAAAAAAGCTACTAAATTATTTTGTCCAGCTAGATATGAATTTGGAACTACAGAAATAGGAAAACTTACATGAAAATACATATATTTCTTAAAATATATGAATACTCGTTGACTGTCCCCAGCACTTTACCAATTATTTTGTCCCCATTTATGAGATTAAGTTATTTTCAATAACAATGCATCGGTGAAATGAAGATTGTATGTGCCATTGATATTCGGTTAGTCAGGACCTTTCATTATTTCAATAGACACACAAACTGAGATACATATCAATCTAGATCGTCTTAGATTTTTTTAAGGGTTTTCTAGTTGTTACACTCAAAATGGCCAACTAAATATAAATCCCATCTTTTTGGAGGTGGCTTTAAAAAGTAAATATCTAAGAGCTGTAGTTAAAAAAAACGACAGGGATTGACATACATAAGTAAAAATAACTTTAAAGAATAAAATAAATGCATTAAAATTATGCATAATTACCATCTTTTTACGATTTAGTTTTGAGCTTTTATTTCAATTTTTAGAACGCATTGATTTTAATGTTATAACCGGTAGACACTTTAAAACAAAGATTCCAACAGTTATTGAAGAAAAGCAAAGAAGTTTCCAACTGGGAAAAATATTGCTCCAGCGTGTTTTGTTGTATTATTTAATGAAGTGTTTATGTGTAGATACAGTATTTCAAAATTAAAATCTAAATACATATTTTAAAACTCAAATACATTTTTATACATTTGTACATAATGTGTATGTAAATACCTACATATACAACTATTTCTTTCTGCTATAGACTCAATAGCTATTTAAGACCCATTTTATTATAATTTCTTGTTTTGTACTTTAGATATTCTTCTCGCTGCCTACGGCACTTTGTGAATACTCCATATAAAATGAACTTTTGAATGATGCCGTATTTATACGTCTTGTGTGTCTGTCAGTGTATGAGTGAGTGAGTGCCTATTGGGAACATTTAATACTTTATTGTAAATTGAATTGAGTATTTAACCATCGGTATCATTTACAGATTCATTAGAAAACCGTGGGTTTGAAAAATTACTGTAATAAATTACATTTAAACGATAGATGGACGCTATATTCTCATAAAAATGTTCCCCAGGTGTAAGTATCATTAATAAATAACTTATCGTTTATCAAATATCATCGAGCTGCTTTTATTTTTTATAACTATTTATTATTTTTCTAAAATGCATTTTTGTTATAAATGTATGAATGCCCTCGGAATTATTTTGTTCCTTTTCGTTTGGTCGCTATGAAATTGAATTAAGTATATTTTCCCATAGACTTACAAGGGTACAAAAATTACAAAAAAAAAAAAGTAGCAACAGGGTGGTTAAGATGAGATTTCATGTATTCGGTGGCATTACATGAAATGTAAGTGATATCCCAACATTGTTCTCCTTTTTAGTAACAACGAAAAAACAAAAACACTCATTATAACTTAATCCAGTCAGACGGGAAAAAGAACATCTGCATCCTGATGCCTTTCATATCTGTGAAAATGTACATGTTGGTTCGTATGAATGTCTGTATCTTGTATTGCAATTTTGATTTTCTTTCATATGTTAGCAGGAGATGTTTTCACAAAAACGGGCTGGCGAAAGTAACGATCTGATGCAGCTACAGGTAGTCGAGACAATAACAAAAGGTTGAAAACAAACACAGAAAATAGAATAACAATGTGAAAAAAGGCGTCAAAATAATCTAAATTCACAAAAAATATGACAGCATTTAAACATGTTATTTGTTGGACTGTTATAAGTAGCATTAAACATGAAACTGGGTTGTAGGGATAATCTGGTCATGTAAGCTGGTCTCCTTTTTGTTTCATTCAACTGTTCATTCTCTATTGTCATTTTTTGAAATGTGTAACATTTTGTGTGTTACATTTGACACTTCTATTATTGAAATTTATTTGCATTCTGTTATTGTTTGTTCTTCTTACTTGGTGTTAGGGCGAATACTTTGTCAAATGCATTTTTATCCATTGATTCGCTTTGTTAACGCAATTTGTAGAAATTGGTCGACAAAAAGTCTTAATTAAAATATACAAATAAAACGCATTGTATCAACATTAATTATAATGTTTGTTTTTAAATAATTTTTATTCTGTACCTCCAAACATACAAACATACATATGTATATGTTTATTTTTTATCGCTCACCGATTCCATTCAATTAAAGGTTGTGTGTGTGTGTGTATGGATTCATGCGTGTGAAAGAGTGTAAAATTGAAATTGGTTCATATTTCAGTTGATGTGTTGACATTTATCATTCTCGAATTGGTTAGTGTGTGCCTCTTTAGAAATACAAACATACCTCTCTCTATAGGACACGTAAAATGAATCTACTTAAATACGAGAATGTTTATGTTTATACAACTTACATAAATCCACTGGCTATATGGTTTGAAATACAAACATATACAGTATAATAAAAATTTATGTAAACTTCTGGGAGCTCGTTTAGCGTTCAATCGTAAATTTAAATTCATTTTACGGTGTCACATTACGAGCTAGAATGCATATACGTACATATGTACATATGGATATGTTTGTATGTATGTGCGTAAGCAAGCGAGTGACTGTAGGTATTTCCCAGATAAAAAATGCCATGAAATATTACAGCGTAACCTGAAACTGCGGGGTGCATGCAACAAATCGTTGTCGACAATTTACTCCTCACTCACTCACCACTTGCTCAGGTTGACGCCACAGCCACTTGACTATAGTTTAACGGAAAAAGGGATGAATGATTAAATGTGTAGGCATAAACATTTTAAGTAACAATATACCTATGTATATCATTCCAGCTATTAGTAAGTAGATGGATGAATGCATGGATAGTTTAGGTCTTAGTTTACCCACTGTAACTTGAAGCAAATGTTATTTACATATAAGTATGTTCTGTTTACTAAATGTATGGAGGCGTAAACAAACTATTTTGTTCAATTCATCTAGGACATGAATAATAAATTAACACAAAAAACATACTTTCGCTTTTACTACAATTTAAAATCTTACCACTTATATGTCCCTAAATAGAATACATACATACTACATACACACATACATAAATATGTACAAATACAAAAATAGAAAAAGCTGCGATTTTCCAATTCATTATTTAATTTAGTAAGTTTAGTTTAAGTTCTGCAAATAAGTATTTCAATGTTGTAATTTAATATCTAAAAGGTTCATTAATATTTTGTAGCACGTACTGCCAAATTATCGTAACCGATTTTTTCCAAACGCACTTTTTCTCAGATGTCAAATATTTACTTTAAAAAGCAAACCCATTTTTAACAAATAAAATACATCAAATAAAATAACTCATAATATTAGGGTATAAAATTATTCAAAGTTTCATTAATTCCAATAACATTTTAACTTGTTTGAATAATTCGATCACACATTTTAAATTATTCGACTATTTGAAATTGGTTAAATAAACTTAAATATTATGTTTCGGTGTGGTTTTTTTTTCAGATCTTTTTTTCACTATCATATGTTTGCCATATTCTCTATTAAACGAAATACTTATACTTTACAATACAAAATGGAAAATAATAATTTTCGAAAATAAATATTTAATACAACAAAAAAGTTGAATGTACTCAATACTGCCAAGTATCTGTTTTGAACTATCTGCTCAAAAATATTAAAATCTGCTTTTGGATTTGTATGTGTTTGATTTGATTATGATCATCATTATTTTGAACATTATTTTGATAATAAATTAATTGCACGTGGTAAACACTTTTTGCACATTATCCAACACAAATCAAATTATAATACAGCTTATAATGAACAAAGAAGAAAATGTCAAGATATTAGTTACATTTCAGCAGTAAAAATGAAAACCTGCATTCTCGATAAAAAATGTTAAGGCCCGGTTGAAGTTTACCAGTTTGCAATGAATAGATGGAATAATGTGGAAAGAAGACTCGTCTTACCGATTTTTCATGTGGATCAAGTTTTTTTTTATCAATTTTTATTAAAGAATTTTCGAGTCTACCACATTCCTTTATGAACTCGATTAGGCAAAGAAAAAATCGAATCAAATTTGTACTACTATTTAAAATTAAGTAAATCAAATTTTATATATTTATAAAACCTTATATTCAGCCATGTCACAGAATTTAATTCCGTTCGGAAGTGGAATTAATTCGTATTTTGCTTCTATAGAAAAAGTACAAAAAAATTTTATCGGAATGAAACCTAGAAGTGCTTAAAATTACAATTCCACGTAGCAAATTAAAAGTGGTTTCATTCCACAAAAAAAATGTTCCTTGTACTTTTTCTATAGAAGCAAAATACGAATTAATTCCACTTCCGAACGAAACTAAATTCTGTGACATGGCTGATAATATTAATTTTCAACTTTTTTACAAAATTATTACATATACATACGTACATATGTCCATTTAACTGATTTTCGGAAATGGACTTAATTATTCAACACATAAGCTTTTAGTAATTATTTAAACGTAAGGTCTTTTTTTAATAACATTTTTTAAATTTTATTTCAATATTTCGCTACGTCTTTGTGAAGTTTATTCAGGAAAAAAAGTTTTAATTGTTTTAATTTTTTTTATTTTTTAATTTTTTTTCCTGAAGAAACTACACAAAAATTTTTTATAACAAAAAGACCTTAAGCTTAAATAATTACTAAAATCTTAATAAAAAAAGGTAAAAAAAAACAATAGTAAGATATTTAACACATATTTATACTATTATTCACAACTTGAATTTACAATAATTGTACAAATGTTGCAGGCAATTTGTACAACACCTATGAAATTTTTACATATGTTTTTCAAAAGTTGTATGAGAGTTTAAGTTTTGTCAAAAAGTTCATATCTCTGTATTATACCAAAAATAACTTATACTCCTTCGCCTGATGCGGAAACGGACTATTTTCGATTGCAGCTGAGTTGGAAGTTGCGTCATAAATCATCTCGTATTTCTTATTCATTTTATATATTTATTGATACTTTACTTTTGACATTTACTAGTGTGCAGTGTGACCATGAGCCAAACTACCGCATTCGTGATCGAATGAGCTATCGTATCGAAAAATGATTTCGATATCGAAATTATGATAAAATGTACTAAATTTCTTGATTGATATCGAATGCCATAATCTCAAATAAGAAAATTACGATCAATTTTACTCGATATCGAATGCGGTAATTTGGCCCCAGATCTCAAAAAGTTCACCGGCTAAATCAGTTAAAAAATGCTAAAATATGCTAAAATATGCTAAAATATGCTAAAATTCGTTTTATGTGCTAAAATTTTTAAAATACTTTCTTGAAATAATTTTTAATAATTTGGAGTAAACATGATTAAAAAATTAACTTATTGTATTAATAATACAACTTCGAACTCAAGAACAAAACAAATTAAGGTTCTCTTCAGGAGTCCAACCGTATAGATCACTCAGTTTTTTTATAGTTTTTGAGGAATTTTCAATTTTTTTAGATAAATGTTCTATAAGTTGAATCAGGCCTTCTTCTGTAGTTTGAAATCATTTATTTAATCCTTTTAATCCACATCTAGTATAAAGGACATAATCCCGGGTAATAAGTATATTATTTCACCTAGCTCCCATACAAATGTCCTCCCGAAATAGGCTTTTATCGGTCATAAATGTGTGATTTATAAGCAAACAAATTTTGCCACAAATAATCACACCTACTTTTGTGCAGATCGGTCCAGAATTAGTCATAGCTGCCATTAAAGGTCCACTTCCGAAAATTACTTTAATGGGCATAACACTTAAAATTTTTCGTATACAAATAATATTTAACACAAATATGTTTCATATGTACAAAAGTCATTCAGTTCAATCGATCCATAATTAGTCATAGCTCCCATATAAGGTTCAATTCCAAAAATCATTTAAACGAACATAAATTTTCTACAAATTTTGGTATCGAAATACAATTCAAAACAAAAACCATTCATACACATAGTACATATGTATATTATAAATCATGACACCTAATTTTATAATGATTGGTCCATAATTGTTCATAGCTCTAATATAAGATCTTATGAAAATCACTTTCACATGTATACATTTTTTAAAGTGTTTATATCGAGGTACAATTTAACATAAATTATATTCTCAGAAATGATGCCACAAATTTTGTAATAATCGGTCCATAACAGATCATTGATCCTATGTAGGCCCTATTTCTAAAAAAACTGTTATTGCAAATATACTGGGTGTAAGTTATAATATACTCGGCCTTGGCAGACTATCATTTCTTACTTGGTTTTTTACTTTAGAATTCATTCCACGTATATTTACTTCTGAATTACTAAATAGCAAAACATATTTATAACTAAAGATGAATGGATGTCTTTATACAAGGCATTCTTGTGTTTACAAACTTGCATTCAAAATTCTACAGCTGAGTTTTAAATTTCCCATTAATATGAAGTTAATTTTTGCCATTTGCAAGAGTTGTTACTTCAGCTGTTGAGAAATTTGTCATTTATTCTTTAAAATGTTTCTATAATTTTCTTTATTTTATTTTCAAACTTTTTGAAATTTGTAAATAATTAAAAGGATAAAGAATGCCAAATGCTAAATGTAAAATTTTGCAGCTAAATCAAAATAAAATAAGCTAAATTTATCTGCAAAAATGCTAAAAAGGTCATATACTGCTTGTGTGTTTTATTAAAATTAGAATTTGTTGCTTGCTTTGTTGTAATCTCATCTGTAACACGTGCTTTAAAGTATTTCAGTTGGAATTTGATTTACATTGTATCAACATCTTTTCTTAAGCCGTGTTCACATTATGTGTATTTGTCATGTGGAATGTCACTTTTCTACCCATATGTAATTTCATGTGTGTGTCAAAATTTTATTTTTACATACGGTTTATAATTTACATGTTCAAATGTTGGTATGTCAATTACATTTGACATAACCTATCAAAAAAAATCTTAAAACAGCTGATATGGTAAAACTTATTCCGCGGGTTATACAAGCATTCCTTTTCTTGCCACATTTCGATCAACTGTAGAACCGCTTCTTTGCACCAGTCAAACTGGAACAACATAAAAATAACTATAAAAATTGCAATAAAAAAAATACATATGCACATTTGTTAACTCCTTTTCAATTTTTCTCTACATTTTCAATAATAAATTTGTGTATTTTTATACCCTTCACCATCGTGAGAAGGGTATATATAAGTTTGTCATTCCGTGTGTAATTTCCACAAAAAAATTTTCCGACCCTATAAAGTATATATATTCTGGATCCTTATAGATAGCGAAGTCGATTAAGCGATGTCCGTCTGTCTGTCTGTCTGTCTGTCTGGATGTTGAAATCAGTTTTTTGAAGTCCCCAGATATTCTCGGGATCCAAACCTTCAATAATTCTGTCAGAAGTGCTTTCGAGAAGTTTGCTATTTAAAATCAGCAAAATCGGTTTAGGTCAACCAGAGTTATGAACCAATATGTGAGACCACCTCTATAAAAATTTCATATTTTTCGTCCATTTTATTGCAATATTTTGAAATATATTGGAGATAATACTATGAAATTTTGTATACGTTGTTTGTATGACAAAAGAAGAAAGTGTGCGGAAAATAGTAAGAATCGGTCCATGATTTCTCATAGCCCCCATACAAATATATATATTCCCGAAATATGGCTTAATGATAAATAAATGCCTATAAAATTGGAATATCAAGACAAAATTCAGCAAAAATAAGTTTTATACAAAAATAAATCGCAAAACGAAATTTTTTTTAGTTCGGTCCATGTTTGACCATAGACCCCATATAAAGTCCACTTCCAAAATTCACTTAAATACGTATAAAAGAGATATAAATAATGGTAAACGGCTAAAATTTGACATAAATACTCTTTATAGGCAAATAAATTGTTGTACTAAATTTTATGGTAGTCGGCCCAGAATTGGTCATAGCCCCCATACAAAAATCTTCCCGAAATATGGCTTAATGATAAATAAATGCCTATAAAATTGGAATATCAAGACAAAATTCTGCAAAAATAAGTTTTATACAAAAATAAATCGCAAAACGAAATTTTTTTTAGTTCGGTCCATGTTTGACCATAGACCCCATATAAAGTCCACTTCCAAAATTCACTTAAATACGTATAAAAGAGATATAAATAATGTTAAACGGCTAAAATTTGACATAAATACTCTTTATAGGCAAATAAATTGCTGTACTAAATTTTATGGTGGTCGGCCCAGAACTGGTCATAGCTCCCATACAAGGACCACATCTGAAAAAGAGATTTTTCCCTATATATATTGTATAAATATCGGTACCGACTCAAAACTTTGCACAGATCTTTTTAATATATACAAAAATCATCCCACAAAATTTTGTGAATTTCGGTCTATTTTTAACCGTATGCCCCATATAAAGCCCTCTTCCGAAAATCACTTTAATACTCATAAATCGCTTATAAATAAGGGTACCAATCCAAAATTTTACACGGATCATTTATATACATGCCTAAATCTAACTGCTGGATTTTGAGAATATCGGTCCATATTTGACTATGTCCCCCACATAAGGTCCACTACCGAAATCCACGTTAATACTAATATATATCGTATATATACCGTTATTATGTTGAAATTCGACGTGAAATATCCTCATATGCATGAAAATAACTGTTCCAAAATTTAAGAAGATCGGCCCATAATTTGTCATACCTGCCATATAGAACCATTTCCAAAAAACAAATAAATTCGGGTCAAAAAATATTCTTTTCGGAATTAACCCATATTCGGTCCATATTTTATAATCATATATATCGTTGGAAAGGTATTTTTAATACCTTTTTTTAATGTATTACAAATTATCAGACACCCAGTAGTTCCCGAGATATAGGCCTATGTATTTTCAACTTTAAGGGCCCGCCTCCTCGAAAATAGGCGTGGCCGCCAAAAAAATTTTTTTTTGCTGGTATCTCTTTTAAAATCCCTATTTGTTTTTTTTTTTTTGAGCAAAATCACTAAAACCGAATTGTACCCCTTTTTTATACTCTGTTTGTTAAATTACACTGAAGATTATTATGAACATCAGACAGACTCTGTAAATTATGGTAAGAATTGGTAACTAAATCAATTAAAAATGGTGAAAATTACACAAAATTTCCAATTATTTAACATAAATTATGTTGGTCGTAAAATTGTCTTTCAAACAATATATCAAATACTAATAAAATTTGCACTAAGACTGAATAGAAAACACAGAACTAGGATATTCTAGTCTAGTGTAGTTTCTGTATTTCTTATTACGCTTAGGTGAAGGGTATTTAAGATTCGGCACAGCCGAATATAGCACTCTTACTTGTTTTTTGTATTTTTGGTATACTATTAGGTATAAATTATATTTATTAAAATTTGAATTAATTTTTGCCGCCACAAAATTTTGGTTACAAAAAACAGCTGATGTCAGATGGTTTGTCACCTGAAAATAGAATTCGTTCTAAATAAAAAATGTCATGTGTATAATACACAGATAAATAACACATGATATTGTTTGCAGGTGTTCAGACTATGTGTACAAATTTGACATGCGAAAAAGTGACAGTCCACATGACAAATACACATAATGTGAACACAGCTTTATTGTATTTTGTTTGGTCATATAATTAGGTACTTAATTTGCAGCTTAATTTTTGGGTTAAACAAAACGGAACAATAGAAAATAAAAAAAAGAAAGCCGAGACCATAGAAAACTTCCAATGTGAAGATCGTTTAATTTGTAAAACAGGCAAAGCTAATCCGTTTATGACTTCTAGACAAATAACTTGTGAAGTAGCTGATCAACTGAAGCAAAAAAATCAAATTGAACTGTTTTTAAATAAATTTAGCTAAATTTATTTAGATTTTTTTAACAGTTTAAAATCAATTTGTTTGTCCTTATTTATATGTCCAGTAAAAACCTAAAATATTTTTTGTTTTTTTTATTTGTTGCAAAAAAAAATTATTTCTCTTAAAGAATTTAATGTGTTGATATTTTTGCGTAGGATTTAAAAATTATCAAAAATATTAAATTAAATTTTGATTTCTTCGACCTTTTTTAATAAAATAATAAAGTTTTTTCGAGCTCGAAATAGTCTATGCACACAGTCGTTGTCTCTAAATACCTGACCACCAGTGTATATATGTACGAGGTCTGATCAAAAAATAACCGTTGTTTTAAATTTTTTCAAAAAGTATTTATTTATTCAGCAATAACTATCTTGTCCCCTTCAAAGTAATCGCCCTCAGATATAATACACTTATGCCCAATCATTGTAACTAGGGCATATAAAATTACCGAAATTTCCTTTTACCGGTAAACGGTAAATTTTTTATTTAAAAACCGGTTTATCGGTAATTTACCGGTAATTCCGTTTAATTTTAAGTTTATCAGTAACGAGTAAAATAAATGCTTAAAATTGTGTAAAGAGAAATATATATTGTTATATATTAAAGTAATAAAACGTTTAATGCATTCTTCAACAAAGTTATTTAAAACTAGCTAAACCCGGTGTGCTTCGCTACCCCCTCGCAAAACGCGCAAAGATATACACATTAAATTTCTTATGTGCACCCTCCACACAGACCCCAATCACCCCTGAAAATTTCATTGAAATCGGGCAAACCGTCTAGGAGGAGTATGCGAACAGGAAGTTTTGCCACTTAATTTTATATATATAGATTAAAAACAATTATAACATGTTCTCAAAAATTGTAATTGTCCCATTTTTGCATATTTATACTTAAATCGACAACACTGCATCAACAGTAGACTTCTACTTTTTTATCCATAGCGGCCTGTCAATTAATTTTAAGTATTTGTTTTATTATAGTTTTTTTTTCAAAATATTGGTTATATAACCAAAAAGTATATAGAGGTATTATGGGTCCTTTTAAGATTCTAAGACGTTCTAGCCATGCCCTACCGCCTGTTCGTGTGTTAAAGGTACGATAGAACTTCAAAACATTTTTCGCAAACATTCTTTGTTTTACTGAAATGTTTGGTATTGAAATCGGGCAAACCGTCTAGGAGGAGTATGCGAACAGGAAGTTTTGCCACTTAATTTTATATATATAGATAAATGTAATTATTAATAAAACAAAATAAGAATGTTAAAATATATTATATCATTAAGAGAAAACTTTAATTTTTGAATAGATCTGCGTGTGTATTAAAATATGCTCGCAATAGGCAAATGGTGTCAATTGTATTGTCATTAAGGCTGGTTCTAATTTTTGTGCAAATTAACCCTGCTGCAGAAAAAGCTCTTTCTGATTCCACACTCGTCGGCTTTACTGTCAAGAGGTGGTTGAACGCTATCGTCAGATACTTTCCACGCTTTTGTTCTTTTTCAAGAAGTGCGATTTCTTTTTTTATTACTTTTGTTAAAATCGTGGTATTGGTTACGTTGGAAATTTTATTCAATTTTATTTTATTTTGATTTTTAATGGCCAATTGTAGCCTGTCTTTCATTGTTAACTGAGTTGATTCGGGGATTTCTTCTACATCATCAGAAGACTCGTTTGAATCATTTGTCGAGTTACATTCATTTCTCATGTTCAATATAGAACGAAGCGTCACAATAGTTTGTATCAATGAAGGTTTATGTAGTTTTAACCTAATAATAAAAAAAAATATTTCTTAAAATATAACATTTTTTATTTAAATTTAACTTCAATTGGAATGAAATATTTATCAACAATTACCGAAATTGCCGGTATTTTTCTTTTAAATTTACCGGTAAATTCGGTAATCAATACGACCGGTAAAACCGGAAAACCGGTTAACCGTTTACCGGTAATGTAACCCCTAATTGTAACATATCTGAAACGCGCTTTTTGGTATCGCCAACAGCTCCTGTTTCGATTTTTCTTTTATCTCTTTGGGAAGAGGAAAAAGTCAGCGCGGGCAAAGTCCGGTAAATACGGTGGTTGAGGCATGATAACGGGTTTGTTTTTGGCCAAAAACTCACGCACAAGCATCGATGTGTGAGCTAGTGCGTTATCATGGTGCAAAATTGGTTTTTCCACAATTCTGTGCGTTTCAGACGAATTGCTTCGCGCAAACGGCGCATAACTTCTAGGTAGTATTTCTTATTAACCCTTGTGGCAAGAATTCATGATGCACCACGCGATTGCAGTCGAAGAAAATAGTGAGCAAAACCTTCACATTTGACCGAACTTGACGTGCTTTTTTCGGTCTTCTGGACGTTTTCATTGGGATGATTGGGCTTTGGTTTCAATGTCATAGCCATACACCCATGATTCGTCACCAGTTATGACCTTTTTGAGGAAATCTGGATCGTCGTTGACGATGTTTAAAAGCTCCTGAGCGATGTCCATGCGACGTTGTTTTTGCTCAAAATTTAACAATTTTGGAATAATATTCGCTGCCGCACGTTTCATGCCTAAAACATCCGTAAAAATTGCTTGGCATGAGCCGAACGATATGCCAACATTAATCAGCAACTTCTCTGATAGTGATTCGACGATTATCCAAAATCATTTTCTTCACTGCTTCAATGTTTTCATCGGTTGTTGACGTGCTCGGACGACCGGGACGAGCATCGTCATTGACATCTTCTCGGCCTTCCTTAAACCGATTATACCACAATTGAACTTGTGTTCTGTTCATAGTAGACTTGCCAAACGCCACTGTCAACATTTCAAATATGCTTGCGCATTTAATTTAATTTTTTACACAAAACTTAATACAGTTTCTTTGATTCATTTTTTCGAATAGTAAAAACCTAGCTGACAATTCAAAATGGCTGATATTACCAACATATATAACAGACATGTGTACAAACATAACAAAAAAAAAAATGCGAAAATCGAGCATACGTAACTCACGAAATTTGAAAGTAACGTTTATTTTTTTATCAGACCTCGTATATGTACTGTTCTAAGTCCAATATTAGGATATAGCAACCATTTTTTTAGGATCTCCAATTAGTATAAAATCAAAGATTATATGTTTTTTAATACCGTTGCCATTTTAGTGACCCAGCCTCCCCGTTTGATGTAGCAAATACTAATATTGTTTTATTTTTTCTTCATATAATAAATACCATTTAATCAAATCATTTTCACTTCCAACCATAAAACAATAAAAACAATACAAGAAATTTATAAAATAAAAAATGCCATGTTAAAATAAACGACATCATTTAAAAGAACTACTGCAAACTTAACAACGATTAGTCATAAATCAAATCTTTGTGTCTTTTGTCTCCGTCGATATAAAAAGAACTAACTTCCTTTAGTAAGTAGAATGTATGTACAGTCGATTCAGAAAGTGAGTGCTCACCCATAAATTAAATTAAAGAGTATGTACATATTTTAGGCTAACTTTATTGTACACAAAAAAGATGACACCACATTTTGAGCGGTTCTTTAGTAATATTTAAAACTAATACAAAAATATAAATAAAATATATCTGAAATAATAAATAAAATAAAATCACAACGCATAACTAAAAATAGTTCAGCTTTTAACTGCAAGAAGTGAGTGCTCCTTTCGATTTTTTTTGCAATAAAAATCGCACAGAACAAATATTTTAGCATTTGGTATGGGAGCCCTTGTTCTTAATTATGGCTTCTAGTCTTTTTGGAATAGAATCCACTAACTTTTGGGTCACCAGCTTCCTGAAAAGCTATTGTTAGACCAGTCCTATTCCTTATTTCTCTCTCTAAGTTTTCTGTCTGAATGTTTCCAATAGTTATCAATAGGATTAATATAGGAAGATTTGAGGGTTGGGGAGTATATGTAAATTTCCAACTCCAGAAGCGCTCATACATCCCCCACACTTCAACTGAGCTACCCTCCCCCCATGTTAAAAATTTGAACACAAACGACTGTTGTACCTAAACTCATGAAGCACTTTTCTTACTGGTATTTGGACAAACGTTGGTATTAATAATTTTTGTTATTTTTGTTGCCGGTACATTAAGATTTTTCTTTATTTCCTGCAAAGTATACATTTTTCACCATTAGAAAGGGCCTGATGGCGTCCGCATCTTGGCTTATTTGCAACATTTTTTTATTTCGTTATTTTTGTTAACAATTTTTTTTATAATAGAATAATGTCTTTTGCAAATTAATTGATATTTATTTTGAAAATAACGGTGCTACAGCTTCTATGACTTTTTAAATTTATTAAAATTTATTGTTGGTTAATATTGAATGTTATTTGTTTTCAAATAAAAGCTTGTTAGTGAAGAGCACTCACTTTTTGAAGTAAAAACAAGTTAGAGTGCAAATCACCTAAATATAATAAGAAATACATGATCTGTGTAAAGTTTTGAGTTGGTACCGATATTAATAAGATAAATACATATAACAATTAATGACTTTTTCGGATGTGGTTTGGGACAACAATTTATATATCTAAAGGTTTATTGGGGTCGAATTTTCACCTGGTACCAATATTTATACCAAATTTGAAGTCAAACATGAACCCAATTAAACAAAATTTCGTTTTGAGGTTTATTTTTGCATGAAATTTATTTGTGCTGAATTTTGTATTGATATTCCAATTGTATAAGCATTTGTGTATCATTGAACGATATATCGGGAAGATATTTGTATAAGGATTATGAGAAATCATGAATCGATTCTCTCAGTTTCTTCTTCTTTTATCATATTAATAACGTGTTCAAAATTTCATCAGCAATATATATACAAAATTTAAAAAATGGATATGGAGGTTGCTCGCATTTGTTTTATAACGCTGGTTCTTCTATACCTATTTTGATGATTTGCAATGCAAAATATTTCTGGAAATTTCGTTAAGTTGTGTATTTTGGACGTGAGAATATTTTACACAGACGGACAGTGCTCAATCGACTTAGAATTTCATAAGGATCAATAATATATATATATACTTTAATGAATATTAACAAAGTTTCACACGGCATATCAAAAATTAGGACTACATTTGCTTTTTGTGTTAAATTTATTAATTTAAATTCTAAACAAATTTTCATTCAGTGGTTTCAGTAAAGGTACGTCAGGCATTGAGAATATACTAAGAGGCTGAATTAAAATCTCAAAGCATTTTTATTACCAGAAAGAGCATCTTAAAAAATGTAAACTGAGCACTCACTTTCTGAATCAACTGTATGTGTACTTGTGTCGAAGTATCTACAAGGTATAACTTGGCTTGAAGCAATATTGAGAGGACACAAATGTTTTTCCGTCTTTATCTTGTTCCCCATGCAGATACGAATATCTTGTCTGTATATGTGTTTTTAATGTTGTAAATTAAGTTGTACTCTTGTCATAAATTTTAAACTATGAATGCAACATCTTCTAGTTATTATGTTATTTTATCCTTTGACACATACATAGATCCTTAAGCTACAACAAAGACGGTTGAAAAGAGACCTCATACTAGTATTAACAATGGGACCATGCAAAGGTTTTACACAATGTACGCACACAAATGCACCTAAGAATTTTGAAACACAAATGTTGTAGATGCATGCTGCACTAGAATACTTTTTCCTTTGTATTAACTTTTTTCATCTAAAAAGGGAACATAAAAGGTCTGGTATAAATCAGCAGGAGTTTAAACAATATCATTACCTGGAATTCAAGATAACATTATCAAAATAATAAGAATCTATCAATTCAATTCGGCGCTACAGATGTATGTTTGTATATCTACATACATATGTATCTAAAATATTATTCACGATACTTAATAAGCCCATAAAATAAAATTCCTTTACTAATAGAAATTCAGTGAATTAAAAGTCTAAAGATGTTATTTTAAAACTATTAAATACTTCTAACTATACAGAGAAATTTCACAAAAAAACAAATAAGAAATTATATATATAATGAGCGCTATATTGGAAATATGACCTAATTTTCGGAGCATATATAGATATAGATTGTAGGAGGGTATATTGGGTTTGTGCTCATGTTTGTAACGCCTATAAACATTTAGACCTTAAAGTATACCTGTTGACTCAGAATCAGTTCCTGATTCGATTAAACGATGTCCGTCCGTCTGGCTGGCTGTAAATGTAAAGCTTGTGCGCAAAGTTCAAGTCGCATTTTCGAAGATATTTCGATAAAATTTGGTATATTGTACTTTTTCGGTCCAATGACCGAATTTATTCATGTATCCAAACAAATTTCACCACAAATAAGTTGTTCATGGTGCTTAATGTGCTGATCGGTTCATAATTAACCATAGCAATTATATAAGGCCCACTTCCAAAAATCACTTTAAATCTCTTAAAAATTTCGGTATCCAAATAAAATTCAATACAAATAATTTCTATACAGTCAGAGAAAAAATATTGTTGTGCATGTTTACCACAACTATTTAAATAATTTTAAACAGTTTTTTAAAATATTATGGTCATGGCAATTATTTATATGATTTCTGAAACCATGATGTGGTTAAGTAACCATTCACATGCTTAAATCCATCATATATATGATTATAGCAATTATGTAATGTTTATGGTAATCAGTTTTATGATGAAAGATTATAACATATTGTGTTGTTATCTATCATAATCAAAGAGCAACAAATTATGATGATTGAATTCATCATAAACATGATTGCAAAAACTAGTTACATAGTTACTACAATCATATATATGATTGTGATAATCATGTGAATCGTAACTTAATCATATTATGGTTACCGCAATCATATATATAATTATGGTGACCATAACATTGCTGAAAAACTTGTAAAAATTTTGACATTGTGTATATACAGAAATCATGACAACAAAATTGTACAACGGTCGTTCCATAATTAGTGAAAGCTCGCATATAAATATATATGCATAAATATGTATAACAGTATTTAAAAATGTCACATGGCAAGATCGTCTTAGAATCATATAAGGCCCCAGAATATATAGACTTTTTGGTTTTTCGAGCAATACTTTGACGTGTCACAAACGGAATGACAAACGTAATATACCCTCTTTTGCTGGTGAGTCCCATACTAGTGACTCAAAACTTTGTAAAAGTTGTAAACATAAAATGTATCATTTTGGAATTAAGAGAAATCCAAGTAATAATGTTTTAAACGTATTTAGAACTTAATATTATTAGTTTTACAAAGAGAATAATCTGAATAATTTTAGATACTTTAATGACAACCTTGTAACTAGTGTTGTCCTATTTACGTATTATATTCATTTTGCGGATCACTTATTTAATGATTGTTGGGCACTATGCTTGTATTTATATAATTTGCCGACACGGTCCATGAAACCTATTGAATGTTTTTGACATAACATTCAATGAAAAGCACGTCAACAAGCTGCATAGTGTAGTAAGTTCTGATACAGCGTACTTTATTGCCCTCTTTTCGCTCAAATCTTTTTAATGTTTCTGCATTGATTTGACTTTACAGATTCCGGGTTTGTCTTATCATTGATTATTGCATTTGCTGAAGAACGTACTTCGAAAAATTTCGGAGTTTGGCCTGACAATTTTTATAGCTGGACATGTTAAGCAGACTTACCGATGGCTTTTGCTAATATAAGGTTGTGGGGCGCTCAGATTTGGGAGCGTCATGATGATTGTGGATGAGTCCGCTGGTTGTTTATTGGAGGCGATCTAGATCTATTTGCTTTGCCTCAGATTTAATCTTATTCCAGAATTTTTTTGCCATAATGTTATTTTTCAAACATCCTCAGGATTATTTATGATATAAAAATTCAATGTCTGATTAACAAGAGAATTTCAAGCACAAAATCAATGATTTTTTATGTTACCATTCTCTTCTAAGATTCCTTTTCGGGAACTAATCTTTCAATATCTGAATTGGAAATATTATAAATAATTATTGACGTGAAGTCATTGACGTTGAACTCTCCATCACACTGTATATATTTCTCCATGTTTTCTCTGCAACTATATGGACCTGAAATCTTGTCTTCTCTCTTCTTTCCATCTGTCTTACCTGTCGTCTATCTCTATTAATCTTTTTTCCACAATCTTATCTTTGCTGGCAACATAAAAGCCAGTTTGTTTTGTAAAGAAACTGAGGCGAATAATAAAAGTTTCCATCTACATTTCTGGATTTTTCTATGATCCATAGTATGTTGGTTGACCAGGGGATATGACATTCAGGCCATTCTTAGAGTCAACTAGGACCTTGTAAAGTTGTCTACCTCTAGGATTCATAGTCATCGAAAATCGTGGGGGACAAATATATTGAGCTCACTGCCAAATTTCAAAATAAATAATCCTGTCGAATGGAAGTTGTCTGCAAATATTGTTTCGAGTCTTCATATAAAGAATAATTAAAATGCCAGTACCACCATGGGCTTTTCCTTTTGGTTGGTTTGTGTTGTGGAATGAACACTAGGAATAAATTTGTATCTATCTCTTAGGTAGGTCTTAGAACTTAACTTTATTCACCATAAAATTCTTAACCTTAGGTTCGTTCTGGTTCATACCGTTTGCTTTCCAAAAACAACTTTTTTAGGGGATTTCAAAAAATTCCTTAAACTGAGGAATTCGTTATAGCGAGGGTCGTTATATCGAGGTTTGACTGTATTTAAGAAGTTTGGCCAATGATTTGTCATAGCTGACATATGAGGACCATTTCCGAAAAACGAATTAACCCACAAAAATGTCTAATAAATATCGTTGTCGAACCAACTTTTATATGGATCAGAAATTTTAATCCAGAAATCATACTAACATCGGTTATACGGCAATTATGCTTCTGGATTTTGTAGCTGTCAGTCAATAATAGCTCCTAAATTAAGTCCACTCCCGAGCATAGCAACCAACCATACAACTCTTGTAAATAACATTATTGAGATGAAGTTGAACCAATATAATCCTAAAATACATAGAAGTCACATTAGTGGATACTGGATTTAGAAGCTATCAGTCCATAACGTGTCCACTTCTACTATGCCACCCATAAATCTCTTGTAAATAATGTTATTCAGATCAAATTTAACCAAAAAGAAGCCTCACCTTATAATCTTTACTTCACTTTTTTATTCTCTGTTTCTTTCGAGAAATTTTCTTTTAATTTTATAAATTCTTAATTTCTTCTTTGACTGATTTTCATAATAATCTTATGAAAATCATCAATAATAAGTGGTCAAAATTAGATAAAATTTCAAAACATTTTAAATAGTCTCGTCTCATCGAACTGTTCGGACGTGTTACTTTTAATGCGGCTGAATTTTCGGTGAAAAAATCGTAATAGGTGAAAAAGTGCAATAGGTTGAAATAAAACAAAAAAGTGAAAAAATAACTCGTAATAGGTTAAAAAAAATCTACGGTAATATCGGTAATTAAAAAAAACACTAAAAATCGCATAAAAATTGTATGAGTGTTCCTCTCAGATGTAATTCTGAGAAAGAGCTTAGCTCGTCTAGAAAAACTAAATGGGTCTCTGAGGAAGAATCCATAAAAAAATCTGTGGAGAATCTTCTCACTACAAGAGCCGCAGAACGGCGTCGTTCCTGTTCGCCCAATATAGTGATTTCAACAGATGAAAAAACATCATCTTCATCAAACAGTGCAGTCAAACCAAAAAAACAAGTAGGTATGGATAAGTACATCACCGTTCTCAAGCGACAGAGGAGCCCGACGTCTGCTCAAGTGTCATCAAATTCAAAAGCTCCTAAGACTGTGAGTAATAATCAAAATAGGTTTGCTCTCCTCCAGACGGATGAGCCAGAACTTCCTAAGAAGACGTTTAAGCCCCCACCAATTTATCTGAGAGAGCCGACTTCCAGTAAATTGGTACAAGGAATTGTTTCGGTAATAGGTGAAAACATGTTTAGCGTAACCTCAATTAAACATGGAAATATCTGCGAGACAAAGATCCAAGTGAATAGGGAAGATGATTTTCGAAAATTGTCCAACCAGTTGGAGAGGGAGACTAGGGATTTCTATACCTACCAGCTCAAAAGCGCAAAAGGACTCCAAGTCGTTCTAAAGGGTATAGACCCATGTGTTGATCCTGCGGAGATAAAGACCGGTTTAATGGACAAAGGGTTCAAAATCAAGAGCGTAGTGAATATCAGAAACCGTGAAAAGATCCCTCAGCCCATGTTCAGGGTAGAATTGGAACCTGGAGATGTTGTCTTAAAGAAAAACGAGTCCCATCTAATCTACAATCTCATTTATCTTCTGCATCGTAGAATTACCGTGGAGGAACCGCATAAGCGCATTGGACCCGTCCAGTGTGTTAATTGTCAAGAATTTGGCCACACCAAAGCGTACTGTAAATTGCCGTCTGTTTGTGTTGCGTGTGGGGAACTACATCCAACTGCTCAATGTAATAAGTCCAAAACTGACGTAAAAAAAAAATGCAGTAACTGCGGAGGTAATCATACCGCAAATTATATAGGTTGTCCAATTTACACTCATTTGAAAGCCATAAGTACCAACAAGACGTCAGTATTACCTGATCATCGTCAACAGCCTATTTTGGCATCGAGTGACAATTTCCCGCAATTGTTACGGTCCACAAGTCATGTAAACGCGCCTAGTTCTAGACAAGTTTCTTACGCTAACGTGGTTAAATCTAATATGCCAGGTTTGGAGCAGGCACCTAAATCACAATATTACGAGCCTAATATTAACACTCTAGAGACTACATTGCAGACACTTGTCCAAACCATGAACACTTTTACGACCACTATGACATCTATGATGCAGGAAATGCTGAAAAAGCAATCCACTATCTTACAAGCCATTTTGAAGAAATGATTTGTTTAAAAATTTGTTTTTCGAATGCGAACGGCCTCCGCCAACATAAAAACGAACTGGAGCACTTCCTGATGGATAAGCAGATTGATGTCATGATGATTGCTGAAACTCACTTGACGGCGACAGCGTACTTCAAAATTAATGGCTACGTGTTGTATGATACTAAAGATCCCCGCGGAAGAGCATGTGGAGGATCGGCAATTCTTATAAAGAACAGAATAAAACATTATTTAATGAACAACATATGTGAGGATTACCTACAAGCAACAAACATTTGTATTGAATTCTGTCAATACAATTTTGTTTTATCATCAATTTATTCGCCGCCTCGATTTTCAATAAAAGAACACCAATACTACAGCTTCTTCAATTCCCTTGGAGCTAGATTTTTAGTTGCTGGTGACTTTAACGCCAAACACACTTTTTGGGGTTCACGTCTGGTGACCCCGAAGGGTCGTGAACTCTTCAACACCATTGCCAAAATGGGATTAGATGTACTCTCAAGCGGGCATCCCACCTACTGGCCGACGGACCGACGGAAGATTCCCGATGTTATTGACTTCGGAGTAGTGAAAAATATCCCTGTAGAATCGATACAAGTGGAGCCTTCATTAGACTTGTCTTCAGATCACTCTCCTTCTATTATTTCAATGCGTTTCCTTCAAGGGAATGGCTCTCCATTTCGGGACATATCTAAAACCAGAGTAAGTTGGATAAAGTATAAAAAGTATTTAAGTTCCCACAGCACGGAAAATGTAGTGTTGAGAACTACCGAGGATATTGATGGGTCGATTGGCAAGTTTACTGAGGACATACGAAGAGCTGTACATCACGCCTCCACATACGACGTTGAGTGCAGAAGTGGGACAAATAGAACTTATTTCGCTGAACTCGATCATCTCCTGTCAGAAAAAAGAAGAGTTAGAAGAGAGTGGCAAATTCACAAGTCTCCTGAACTGAAAGCTAGGCTACGGGTATGCAGAGATATACTAAGACAATTCTTAGTAACCCAAAGAACGGCCTCACTTAGATCTTACTTGGAGGGTCTTGATAGTACCCCACAATCTGACTATTCGCTATGGAGGGCGGCAAGAGGTTTAAAAAGACCAGTGAGAGGAAACCCTCCTTTGCGAAATCCGACTGGTGACTGGGCTAGAAATGATTCCGAGAAAGGGACATTATTTGTTAACCATTTGAGAAATGTGTTTACTATAAACAGCTCAAATAATAACGACTCTGATTTGCCACCACTTGCTATAAGGCCTCCTGTACCCCTAAGACTAAACTTTCGTGATGTCCAAAACGCTATTGGTACTCTGAACCTTAGAAAGGCTCCAGGTATGGATAAAATCAGCAATAAAATGCTTGTGGAGTTACCTCGTGTAGCAAGAAGAATTATCCTCTTTATCTTCAACGCTATTTTACGCCTAGAATACTATCCTGCAGATTGGAAGGTGTCTATGATCACTATGATTCCTAAGTCAGGGAAGGACCACACCAAAGTGGAGTCATATAGGCCAATTAGCCTACTGCCGACAATTTCTAAACTGTTCGAAAAATTGTTAATGACTAAGTTGACTCCAATTCTGAATGACACTGAATGTATTCCAAATCATCAATTCGGATTCAGAGCTAAACACAGTACCATCGAACAAACTCACAGATTGGTAAATGTGATAAGAGGGTCGTTTGAAGATAAAAAATACTGCTCCGCCCTTTTCATTCATGTGTCGCAAGCGTTCGACAAAGTTTGGCATGACGGTTTAATGCACAAAATAAAATTTACTCTGCCTGCTAACACCCATAAACTCATGGAAAGATATTTATACGGTCGCAAATTTAAAATCAAAGAAGGTGATTTTTTAAGTACCGCTCAAACAATTGAATCAGGTGTGCCACAAGGTAGCATACTGGGTCCTACTTTATATTTGATTTATGCCTCCGACATGCCGTCAGACCCCAAAATCCACACGTCAACTTTTGCAGACGATACAGCCTTTGTCAGCGTCCATAAGGACCATCAAATAGCATCACAGAACTTGCAGAAATATGTTTATAAACTAGAGAATTGGCTAGAGCTTTGGAAAATCAGGGTAAATGAACAAAAATGTATTCATATCACTTTCACATTGCGAAAAGATACCTGCTCGTCCATCAGAATAAATAATCAAATTATTCCTCAACATAATGAAGTCAAATACCTCGGCATTCACCTCGACCGCCGTTTAACTTGGAAGTCTCATATTGAAGCGAAACTTACACAAATGAGATTAAAAGCAGTGCAACTTAATTGGTTAATCGGCAGAAACTCTACATTGAAATTGGATTGCAAACTTTTGTTGTACAATGCAATACTAAAGCCAATCTGGTGTTATGGAATTCAATTATGGGGTACTGCCTCAGCATCAAACATTGAAAAAATTCAAAGGGGTCAAAATAAAATTCTACGTATAATTACTGCAGCTCCATGGTATGTTAAAAATTCTCGAATCCACAAAGATCTAGGCGTGCCATTAGTAAAAGTCGAATTTACAAAATATGCGTCAAAGTATGTCAGCAAACTTGAACACCATCCCAACCCACTTGCACGAGACATCCTTAACTTTACTGGCCATGTTCGGTTGAGAAGGAGGGTTACCCTTGCTTTAACTCAAGCGCAAAATAGATGACGGGATCAGTTGATGTGAAATTTTTTTAGTGTCATAAAAATTTTTGTCTAGCACTGGCTGGGCTTATTATTTTCTTTTTAGTATTAAGATTTGAATACTTATTGTCATTTCATATAGGAAGATTCAATAAATAATTAAATGCAAAAAAAAAAAAAAAAAAAAAAAAAAAAAAAAAAACATTTTAAATAAATTCTGTTGGTCGTAAAATTGTCTTTCAAACAATATATAAAATATAAATAAAATTTACATTAAGACACTGAATAAGGATATTTTACTCCAGTGTAGTTTCTGTATTTCTTATTATGTTAAGTGGAGGGTATTACAGAATATTGCACTTGACCTTGTTTTGTTATACTTTTTCATAACATTTTTCTATTTTCGTATCAAAAATTTCTTACAGAAATAAAAATGTAACGTAAAAACTTATAAATAACCGAACAGAACCTGTTTTCACAAAAAAAAAATTAAAAGTTTTCTGTTCCAAAACCCATTCAGCATAAATTACATACTTTTATTTATCGAACAATTTCAATAACAATATTTGATGTCCTTCGTAGTCTAGAAGAATTTAGTAGTTTTTTTTTATATTTCGAAATACTTTGACGCATTTTCCTCATCTAGAGTAGAACCTGAACCGTGGCGAACAGTTTAATTGTTAATTTAATTTAATTTAATTTAATTTTTGGTTGTTAATTTTTTTGGAAAACTAAATGAATTAAATTTGCAGTAAAAACCGTATTTAAAACTGTTTGTAGAAAATACATTTTCGACTTCTAAAAAAGTCGACTTTTGCAGACTTTAGAACATGTGTTTGAACATTAACTACCAAACGTTTCTGATAAATTTTCAGGATAACATTTACCAAAGTAATATGTAGTTATTTGGTCAAACGGGACTGGTTTTGCAAATCCCAGCATTAGGGATTTTAAAAGTGCAACTCGCGTGATTTTTGTTTCATATTAAAACAAAATGTTTTATTAATAATAAAAACCATTTATTTCAATATATATTTATATGTTTGAAAACAAAAATTTTTAATTAATTAATTTTTAATAGCAAACATTTAAATCTCATTATCAAATTCGCTCTTCAATTTAGGGATTTTTTCAAAAAATTTAAAAGTGTTGTGTAAATCATTCTTCATTTACCAGGGGCCAAATTACCGCATTCGTGATCGAATGAGCTATCGTATCGAAAAATGATTTCGATAGCGAAATTATGATAAAATGTACTAAATTTCTTGATTGATATCGAATGCCATAATCTCAAATAAGAAAATTACGATAAATTTTACTCGATATCGAATGCGGTAATTTGGCCCCAGTTCATTGCTTAATATGCAATCACTTTTTGACATCTCTTTGAGCATAAATAAAAGTTCAACATCCGGGCTTTAACCGGATTAAAAATGACAAATATTTGTTTAAGTAAAACAAATGCTTTATCTGTCACCTGTTGAGCTTTTAACTCAATTAAAGGTTTTTTTATAGGAATTTCCAATTCAAAAACCGACCTCGAAATTGTTTTACTTTTGTTTATTTATTGCGTCTTCATTTAAAACGAATTAATAATAAGTATTTCAAATCTTATATCTAATGAATTTTAATTATTTAGTCCAGCCAGTGCCGGACGAAAGTTATTTGACCATTGCTGATTTTATTTATTAAGTTGGCATTCTTCTTCGTGTCTTCTCCTCACATCCGCTGTATTTCTTCTTCTTAGTCGAATATGGCCACTATTATTTAATATGTTGCGGACTAATGGGTTTGGCTAAAGCGTTTTTAATTATTCCCCTGTTCCCCATAGCTGTATTCCATAACACCATATAGGTTTTATGTAGGAGTTTGCAATCTAAATTTAGCTTAGAGTTTCTGCCAATGAGTCAATTAATTTCATTTGAATCAATTTTGCATCTATTTGGGATTTCCATGCAAGGCGACAATCGATCGAAATCGGTGTATACAGAGGTACTTAACTTCGGATTGTTGTGTTTTTGCTTGTTTATTGATATGATTCCCTATGATTTTCTACGCAATGCAAAGGTTAGGTGTGTGCATTTCTGCTCATTAATTTTTATCCTCCATTGCTTTAACAATTTGTATACCCACTACCAAAAAAATGGGGGGTATATTACGTTTGTTATTCAAAAAGTCTATATACTCTGGGTCCTTATACGATTCTAAGACGATCTAGCCATGTCCGTCTGTTGAAGGCACTTCGAAAAATGTTTGGTCCAGTTATAGATCAAAGTTTCGAACCAACTTTTATACAGATCAGAAATTTTAATCCAGAGATAACATTAATATCGGTTATACGGCAATTATGCTACTTGATTTTGTAGATGTCAGTCAACAAATGGCAATAGGTCCCGAATTAAGTCCGAATTAATTAAATTTTTCAAAAATTTTAATCGAAGTTGCCTTCAAGTTAAATATACAATTTATTTGAAAATAAATTGTTACACTACATTTATTTTTGAAGGCAACTTCGATTAAAATTTTTGAAAAATTTGTTTATTAATACTCGCAAGAGGAATAATTCTCATTTAATTTAGTCCGAATTAATTTTATAAATTGTTAAATTACACTCAAGATTATTATGAAAATTAGACAAACTCTGTAAATTATGGTAAGAACCGGTAATTAAAAAACAAGGTAAAATTTCAAAACATTAAAAATATATGTTGGCCGTAAAACTGTCTTTCAAACAATACACATATAAAATGTTAATAAAATTTGCACTAAGACTGAAAGAAAACAATGAAAAAGGATTTTATAGTTCTACAACCTTATAGCCATGGCATGCAGTATAGTTTTTGCATTTGTTATTACGTTTAGGCGGAGGGTATTAAAGATTCAGCAGCACAGTCGAATATTGCACTCTAACTTGTTTATACTGTTTTCCTTGACCTGGTGAATATGGAAAAATTTTGAACCTATTTTTAGTTTTATAAATGGTTGCATTACATACATATGTATACTATATTGTTATGGTAAATATACAAAATCTGCAAATAATTCTAAAGGCATGGTAACGCTTGGCAAATATTTGCCGAAAAAGACGTAACCACTAAATAATGTATATTTGAAATCGTTTATTTAAAATAACTTTTCTTATTATGGCCAAAGCAAAAAAATATTTAGTTTTATTTCATGCTGTTTGATCTTTCAAAACTGTGGTTACGCATTTTTGAGTAAATATTTGCCAAATGTGACCGTACCTTAAGAATTGTTAATTACATCAATTATATATGTAAATGATCTTTGAAATAAATTATATTGTGCGTAATATTTAATATTTCTATTAAACAATATATAAAAAAAAAAACTAATTAAATTTGCGTTAAAACTGAATAAGAAATACTGAAAATTGATATTCTGGGCCTAAAAACAGCGTAGTTTTTGTAATTCTCATTTAATTTAGGTGGAGGGTATTTAGGATTCAGCACAGACGAATATTGCACTCTAACTTGTTTTTACTTAATTTTCCCATTAAAATGAGAATTAAATTAAATTAAATTACCACTGACTTAAAAACATGAGTAAACTCTTATTCTTTTAATATAATTTATTTTTTTTTAATAATTTATAATCCTAGACATGCGATGGATTGATTTGATTTTAAATCGTAATGCAATTCTTGAATTTTTAAAATTAATGATCCTACGAGTACAAAGGGATTTTTATAGTATCTTAACATTAATGAACTTATTAAAGTAATATTAGGCAAACATTTGTTCATGACTAAAAACACACAATTTCTGACAAAATAGTATTTTTTTGTCTTATTTAACCTTTTGATTTTCATGTTTTTTAGTGGTAAATTAATTTTTTTTTTCAGTAGAACATAAGTGTGGCACTTGACTTTACCAAACCCCTTCCAAATCACTCCTACATTCAATTTAACGTATTTGTAGAATATATTGAGATTTCAGCTTTAGACGACTTAATATAACTAAATTAAAGCAAAGGAATATGGCTTTATGGTACATAAATGTCTATATAAAAGCCGTACATACAAAATTCTGCATATTTTGACATAGTTCTATACAAAGACCAATTCCGAAAATCACTTAAATCCACCTAAATCTTCAATAAAACTCACTACCACATAAGAGTATAAATTAGCGAACCAAATTTCATGATGATCAGGCCATATTTGACCTAGCCCCCATATAAAATACACTTCCGGAAATCACTGAAGCGCTTATAAGCATCAACTTCAAGTTTAAATTCGACACAAATAGTCCATACCAATATAAAAATATTCATAGCCAATTTGATGACGATCGGTCCGAAAATAACTTAAATGCGCATAACTCTCTTATAATCATCACTATCAAGTTGGAATTCAACAGAAATAGTCCATACACATAAATAATTCATCACTCTCAATATGATGTCCCCATATAAAGATTACTTTGAAAAATCACTTAATGCACACAAATCTTACTAAAAATCACTATTTCGTTGAAATTAAATAATACACATACACATAAAAATCGTCAAACAGAATTTCATGATGATTGGCCCGTAACAGGCCAATACCATTGACTTTTGTGAAATTTAATTGAGCATAGCTCCCGTACATGTTCCACTTCCGAGAATAACCACAGATTATACAGAGGTGACAATTTTTACGTTTCAAAAAGCCAAAATCAGTTTCCATAAGCTTTTTGATACCTAATTTATTGTGCGTTAAATAAAATCGCTTTATGTTACACGCTGCTAAAATAAAAATAAAGTACATTTCTGAAAGAAAGAGACAAAGTTTAAATTCTTGATTATAAGTGGAATATGCATTGAAAAACTAAAATAAATAGAAATTACGGTACAATATTTTCTGACTACTAATGGAGGAGGAAAAATTAATTATCTTATAATAAAAAATGAAATGTAAATTAACTTATAAGTTAAAATAATTTCAATAAGAAAATATAAGATTTTGTTGTGAAAATCGTTTTCGAAGATTTTGCATTTTAAAATATGTTTAAATATCGCATTTAAATTTATAAATACTTACACACATCTATACAGTTGACAGATATCTTTTCTGTGCGAAAATCACGGTCGCCTTATTAACTAATGCCACAGATCACTAATAGTGACTAATTGGCTTCACATCGTGACTTATTTCGATGTCCTCTCACCACAAAGACACAACCACTATACACACACATATAGACATGTATGTATGGGGACATTAATTTAATCTCCATTCGTATTTGTTCGCCCAGCAGTAAAGCATTGTCGAAATGCCAAAACTCAACATTATGGAGTGATCAGGAATGTTGACTTTGAAGATGTGCGCAAAGAGTATGAGCTAAACTTGTTCCTTAAATCGTGGAATGCTGCTAATTGCAAATACTCTTGGAAGCAAATGTTGATGCTGCGCCCTGCAAGAAAACGACTAAGGAACCAACAGCCAGCCAACAATGAAACAAATGCAACCAACCTACCCAGGTTGAAGATTTTAAGTTCAAAACAAAACAGCAAAAAACAGGTGCAATAAATTAGCGATGTTTTGTACTTTTTAAATGTATTGCCATCCATCTAGTAAATGAATGTTTTTTTCTTTCTGTATTTTTTTTTTCATTCTGTTGATGCGTTGGCAATGACAAGTTTTGTGCTAAACTGATACAGCTGATGTCCATACACAAAGGCATGTTTGTCGGTTGATTCATCGGTCGTCTTACCACCGCCTGTTTAACAGACTATTGTTCAATTCACAAGTGATGTTGTAGTATCGTAGGAGTTGTACGTCGTCTGAATTTACAATAGTTGTACCATGGTGTAGCTATACATGGTGAGTGCAAATCAGCAACAAATACAACACAGTACACAAACAACAGGCATTTTGTTTGTTTAAAATTTAAAAATATCTATAAATGTATTTTGAACTGTGTGTTTCTCGCACCAATTTGAAACTTGAACCGTTTTTGTTTAATTTTACACTGTTTTTGTTGCAGTTCACTCGTTTCATGCGAAAGATTTACGAAGCGAAAAATACAGAAACAGGCTACTGGTATATAAAAAATTCAAATTTTCATAAAGATCTAAACGTGTCTTTGGTAAAAACTGAAATCCAAAAAAAATGCAGAAAAATAGATAAAAAAAAAAGCTTTAACCCTAGAACACTAACGTTAGTCGATTCGACTAACATCACTTACGTTTTCGCTCACATTTTTATATTTTTTTTACCGATCACTATCAACTCTCTTGTATACTCAGTAGTTGTTTTCTCGTTGTAAGTTTTTGAGTTATATACCTCGTGTTAGTCGGTCGAATCGACTAATGATTAGATCAACAAATGTTTTAAAAATCAAAAAAATTAATTTTTTTTTTGCTTTTAATTTTTATATAATTTAAGTTTTATTGTTTGTAATGAATTTTGTGATTTTATTTTTTGTTTTTGTTATTTTATTTTATTATTTTTAACAACTGATCTCAAAAGATTGATCTCAAAAGTATTTGTATTAATTAATTAGAGAAGGGAATGAACTAACATTTTAATTTAAGAGAAAAGTTTTTATTTAGGCTAATAGTTCGAATAATCAAGAATACTATTGTAAAGTACTGGAACAATTTATTATTTTAAATAAATTGTTTTATAAAATTTTACATATATAGATATCGAAAAAATCGTTTATATATACATATATATGTTAGTCGACTGGACTAATGATTAGTGTTAACGTAAAAAAAAGGTTAGCGTTCTAGGGTTAAAAATACACCCAAACTCATTAGCCCGCAACATATTAAAGGGATACAGCGGATCTTAGCCGAAGACAAAAAGGAAAAATTCATTAGATATAAAATTAGAAATACTTATTTTCCGTTCGTTTTAAATGACGAGGCAATAAATAGATAGAAGTAAAAAAAATGGTAACACTCAAATCATAAACTGATTGACAAACTTAGGCCCATTATTACAACTTGGCAATAGTTAAAGGTATGATGTTATCGGACAGATAAGAAGTATTAGGTTATTATAAGTTTACTTTAATCTAAAACCGATAGATAAGCTAAAGGGAAGATCATCTTGCCTTTAAATTTTATAGTGAGGTATGTGGTTGAAGTTGCCATATGTTCTGGAAAAAATGTCAAATTCATGAAAAATAAATTAATTTTAATTTTGTTTTGTCAATAAATAATTTGATAAACAAAAATGGAAAGCAGACGTTTGATTTATATTTTTTTACAGACAAATGTTTTCACAAACACAAAAAATTTACTGTTTCTTGTCAGTAATTTGTCAAAAGTAATCGGTTTTTCACTGGTATTGCCATATTTTAGAAAAAAAAATTATTTTATTTTACAAGGAAGTTGTAATAACGAAAAATTTTAAAGGTCACTTTATTCCTCACTTTAATTAAAGTTACCTTTTACTATTAAGAACATTAGAGGCAAGTTGTAATAATGGCCCTTAAAACAACAAAATAAAATTAATAAATAACAAATACAAATAATGCAGATTGTTGTATTTAATTTATAAAAAACGTTCATTCAGTTTTACTTACTTGACTCGATTGACAAATTGTTTGCATTACATTTTTCATACAATGTAGAAATTATTTGTTTTTCTAACTTGTACTCGTATTATTAATTTTATTTATTGAGTTTTGTATATTTGTTTTGATATTTTACTACTAACATTTTAAAGGCTTGTCATTATAAACATACGACATTGCTCAAAATTGTATTCACAATCAGATAGTTGTATCATACAATGTACAACATACAACATTACTTGTGAGCTGACCATATGTACGAGTATCAAAAGCAAGATATTATTAAACCATTCCAAACAACGACCCAATGCTGCATAGTGGGGTAAACGTAACTATTTATAATCAAATTATAGTTAAATGAACAATTTATAACAATTAGAAATTTTGTATTGGATCACCGAAAAAAATACAAGCAACAAACATCGCAGATAAGGTTGACATAGGGTGTTGAGTGAGCTTGATTGTGATGATTCAAGCTAAAATATAATTTGTCAAATTAAAAATATATTTTAATTCAAAACCCTGATTTTAATCAAAATTTAATTATTTCACCAAAAACTTTACTAAATTCGCAAAAAAAAAAAGGTGTGTTATTTTGAAACAATTTATATGAAACCCTCTTTGATATAAAGGTGCCGACAAATTAATGATTTCAATGATTTTACTTTAAATTATCACTTTCGGAACTATTTCTACACAAGTTTTCTTGAATTTATATTTTCGTTTTTACGTTTTGAACAAGTTTTGAAAAGTTTTAAAACTCTTATATTCACTAAAGAAATATTATCTTATTATCTTATATAGTATATACACTAGAGCCTGGATTTGCGTCTATCCTATTTACGTCGTTTCGATTTGCGTCGCTTTTCTAAATGTGGTTTAATCCGCTTTGCGTCGTTTTGATTCCGATTCGCGTCGACTTTGAAATTTTGTGTCAATACATTTGTATAGAAAAAAAAAATTGATTCGATTTGCGTCGTTTCGGTTTGCGTCGCATTTCCCCGGTCCCTATTAACGACGCAAATCGTTCTAGTGTATAGAAGAAAGTGATTCTGAGTCGAATGTCCATTTGTGGGCAAAGTACAAGCCGTAATTTTATATTTAGATAAAATTTAGTAATCAAACTCAAGGACGTGTGGAATTGAATTTGGTAGAAATCGGCTCATTATGTCATTTAGCCTCCATACAAATATTCTCCCGAAATATAACTTTATCGGGCATTAATGTGGATTTAAAAACTTATCCAAACAAATTACGCCACTTATAAGTTTTATATGAAATCTAATCACCCCCCAAAAATTTTGTGCAGATCGGTCAATATTTGGTAATAGCTTCACTTGGAATATCACTTTAACGAGCATAGCTCCCTTAAAAAATGTTTGACTGTTACAATAATGAAAACCTAGCCAGATAATCAGATGTTGCAGTGACAATAACAACTATATTTATAATTTAAGATAATATATAAATACATATTGGGAATTTCTAAAAGAAAACATTCGTGTTGACAAGCCATCAATTTGTTCATGAAATTTTTCGTGTGGACAACTATTTTGATGTTATGTTCTAGTTTGAACAACGTTTTCAGAATTTGTGTTCACACAATCGTTTTAATTTTTAGGGATAAAACTTACATTAACAGTTACAAGTTGAACAAGTAAGAATATTATATTCGGTTGTGCCGAACCTCATATACCAACCTTCAATATAATGCGGACACCGATTTTTGTGCATTCCTATTGGGAACAAAATATAGTGGCAAGTCCAATGAAAGTTGTTAAAATTTGTTGGGCACATAATTAATATTAGTAACTATTTGTTCCAAATTACGATTTTCTAGGTATCCACTTGAATAATACAAATAGTTTTACATATTTATCGGATCCAGCATAAAAACAATATTTCGTATAATAAATATTTTATCTTTATTTTATTTTCCTCATATGTCCGAGTTTTCATTGGATAAGTTCCTGTAAGTAAAGCATATTGTTACTTTTGCCTCACTGTGCGCTGACTTGCTTACAAAAAAAGATTCATTGATGTAACATAATTACAAATGTGAATTTTTTGTTGTTTTTATTACTTTTATTTGCGTATGTATGAACGAATGTATTTATATTGCTTTTGTCGTAAACTCTTTCTCACTGTCAGCCGTCAGAAGCTGTAAAAGTGAACCTAAGATAAAGCTTTTGAGCTACCAGTCGAGTAAAACTCGTATGTATACAAATGAGGTTTGTGATATAAAATGCAAAAAAAAAAAAAAACATTTCGATGACAAAGTTATATTTTTACCGGCCTGGAGTTAAATGCACATTCAACATCTTAAAGAACAAAATATTCTTGATAGCTCTTTCTACGGGACAATTTTAAATGGGAATTAAAAAACCATGTATGGACATTAGGGGGCTCCAAAGTAATGTGTTCTTTATAAATAATTATTAGTTAAAAGTTTTATAAAAAAGTAAAATAAAATAATATATAATAACTATCTAATAAGTTCATAATATGACATTTAAGATACAAATTTATCTCCAAAATCACCGAATTTTTTTTTTAGAAAATTTGCTATAACTTTTTAAACTTTTAATTTTTTTAATTTTCTATTTATGATTATTTAACTGATTGTTCGACCTTTTTATTAATTAGACAATCTTATTTTTCGAGATTAAGGTCAGTTTTTTTATTTTTATTTTTTTATTTTTCTTTGGAAAAACTATTGGAAAAAATAGAAAAATAAAAAAATAAAAATAAAAAAACTGACCTTAATCTCGAAAAATAAGATTGTCTAATTTTCTATTTATTTATATTATCTTCACTTTTAATGAAGTAACAATATGTATTTCATATATAAAATCTAATAAATTTTATTCATTAAGTCCAGCCTGTGCCGTTCGAAATATGTATATGTATCCATAGTTGTTCTGATAATATTGTCATTATTTCTTCTTGTATTAGCTGCTTGCCGCTCCTCCTCAAATACAATAACGCTATTTTCATCTGAATAACAATATATTTTAGAGTTTTGTTGGGGTATTCCAGTTATTCTCGGAATGTGAGCTATGCCAATTATGGACTGACCTTTACAAAATCCAATAGTTAAATTTTTACTTACATACATATAACTGATCTAAGTGATATTTCGGTTTGATATCTAAGTATATTTACAAGATATTTATGTAGGTTAATGTGTTATACGGAAGTGGTCCCTATATGGGAGCTATGACCAATTATGGTCCGATCACCATAAAGTTTGTTACTACGATTTATTTATACATATATGTGATTTATTTGTGTCGAATTTCTTAATAGCGATTTTTTAAGAGATTTGTGAGCATTTTAGTTATTTCGGAAGTGGACTTTATATCGTTTCAAAATATTTTTCTTTGCATAAGTATTATTTTTTCTAAATTTTGTATGAATACTGTTTTTTTTAGGCATTTATAAACAATAGAGCCATATTCCGTGAAGATATTTGTATGGGGTCTATAAGAAGTCGTGGACCGATTCTTACCATTTCCGACTTGTCGTTCTATAATAAAAATATAGTGTGCAAAATTTTATAATATTATCTGCATTATATTTAAAAAAAATAATAAAAATATCGAGGTTGTCTGAAACTTTAGTATATAACTCTGACCCTACTGAACCGATTTTGCCCATTTTTAATACCAAAAATTTCAGTGAAACAAAGAATGTTTGCGAAAAAGTTCTATCGTACCTTTAACACACGAACAGACGGTAGGGCGTGGCTAGAACATCTTAGAATCTTAAAAGGACCCAAAATACCTCTATATACTTTTTGGTTCTATAACCAATATTTTGAAAAAAAAAAATATAATAAAACAAATACTTAAAATTAATTGACAGGCCGCTATGGATAAAATTAATTTTTTTTTGAGAAGTCTACTGTTGATGCAGTGTTGTCGATTTAAGTATAAATATGCAAAAATGGGACAATTACAATTTTTGAGAACATTTTATAATTTTTTTTTTTAATTCTTATTATAAAATAATCAATAACACGGTGATACAGTGAAAATATACTTGGAAAGTGACCTAGTGTAAGTTATAGACCTTATTGAGTAGATCATAAGTCAATTTTTAAAAGTTCGGAAACAACGTAAATTTCGGAGTTATTCCGAAAAAAACTGTTTTCGGGTAGGTTTGAGTACTTTTGAAAACGTACCTCAGTTGATTTGAATCCGATTTTAAATTTTTAAACGGTTTCAGAAAGAAGCAATATGTGCCGTTTTAAATGTGTTGATCAAGCCTAGAGCGTAGTCAGCGTAGGCTAAGTGTAACTGGCAGAAGAGAGAGAGATATAAATGAAAATAAGAAAAAATTGATGATAGCGCATTTTTAATTGCCAAACCGTCAATGTTCTTGTTCTCGCGCTTTGTTTGTAAATAATTGCACTACATCAAAAGCTCATTTGTCACCAACAGCTGTGAAAATTAATACTTTAATAGGCCCAATGAATTAAACGAAATATGTAAGTACAAATACTAACACTAAAACAGGAACTATACCCAAAACTGCTCAATCTGATGAAATTACCAATAATCCCCACTACAATTGGGTATTCCTAGATATATTACCGTCTTGAAACGAAGACGAAGCCAGAACTCCAAAGTGGCTTTTAATTCAAAGGTACCGAAGGATAACGGTAATAATAGGCCGAACTTTGAAAATCGTTTTGCTATATTGGATAATGAAATAAATGATACCCAATAACAAAATCAACTCCAGCAAACTAGTAAAGAATTTAATTTCTTTAATTGGAGGGCAAAAATGTTTGTGGTCCCATTTAAGAGAGGTAATATCAATGAAACCAAAATTCAGTTTGATCATAAAAATGATTAGCTGAACCCGGTGTGCTTCGTTACCCCCCTTTGAGGTAAAGTCGTTAATGAACGTAGGCACTGGCTGCACTAAATAATTAAAATTTATAAGATTGAAGATATGAAATACTTATTGTTAGTTTAATGAAGTATTGTATTTTTTAAACAAAAAAAATATTCCAAAATAGACCTTATATGGGAGCTATGGTCAATTATTTACCGATCAGCACAAAATTTGTACATGTAGTTAGAATTTATGTACAACTTATTTCTGTACTATATTGTATGTGACCTGTACTCTGGGCATAAGCTCTACATGGACAGAAACGAACGGATATCGTTAAATCGACTTAGGAAGTGATTCTGAGTCGATTGGTATACTTTAAGGTGGGTGTTGAACTAATATTTATGGGCGTTACGAGCATCAACACAAATCCCCATTATGGTGGATTTTTGATGTTAACTTTTGTATGGAAAACCGTAATAACGCTTGTTTATATTCAGGCCTTTAGATTTGATCCATAAAGTTCGGAATACTACATAAAAAGTAAATAGTTTGTTGACAACACTGTTATATAAGTAATCGAGTTCTCCTTAAACTTTTTACCTCTTCTGTGATGAACCTGATTCAAAATGACTATACGTGTTTTGTTTTGTTTTTAAATACATCAGAGTATCCAGTCTGAAATATTTTCTTAGGAATACAATTCAAACTTTAATTCCACACCGAAGATCAAAAAAAATGTATCTAAAATTATACCAAATCGCTCGGAAGGATCTGAAATAACATTAACACGTATTATTTGGTAGATACTAATAAAACAGATTAGCAAAAAAAAAAAGCTATTTCTCGGCTCACTCTAATGTTCATATGTATAACGCATAAAACATCCATACGAACTCGTACGAAAAATCTTTAAGGTGTATAAAATTTCTTATGTGTAAACAGACCGGCAGACACGGCAACATGCAGTCATACAGAGGGACAGGCAGACAGACAAACATACTGACATACAAATAAATATTCAATGTATGAGCATCATCGTTGGAGATTTTTAAAAGGAATTTAATATCTTGCATGTTTATGGCTGCACCTTCATTATAAATATTCCTGCAGATTGTAATTTTATCTTTTCGATACAATCATGCCAAAATATAAGTTTACTTGTATGGATTTATACATACGTATATGTACATATGTAAGCGCTACTGTCACATAAACATTTGTTTGTATATATGTACCTACTAGGGTAATAACTTTTAGCATTTTTCTCAAATATTAAAAATGGCATTGCCCAGCCTTGTAGAAGAAAGGATGTCATTATATGTATGTTTATAAGATATTATTTTCTCGCGATTATTAAAAAATTTTAAGCACCAAACGAACGAGATATAAAGTTATTTACATTTCTTTTAAAGAGAAGTAACACTCAGGCAATTAATATCCCTATATATACTTGTGTTACTTTCTTTGGAAAGAAGAAAGCTTTTTTATATCACATCTCTGCCATTGCGCATTACGTTTGTTTTTAGTGCAGAGTTGCAGCGCCTCTGGTGGTGAGTAGGCGCATTAATGTTAAATCTTGATTTTATAGCCTTTATTTAAGTAGGAGGGTGCTGTGGTAAATATTAGGTATGATGGATAGAAAAGAAAACTAATTATAATTATCAGAAACTGATGTTGTTTGAGTGGCAGCGGCTGGGAATCGAACCCGGGCTACAAATACCAACTCATGATCAAATGCGTTAATCTCAATTTTGAACTTAAAAACAAAAAAACTTATGATTTTTGTAATAAAAAGTATAACTAAAGCGAACAAAAAGAGTGCTAACAAAGAAATTTTTAATAAAAGTGAACAAATTTTTTTAAAAGTGCCCGGAATTTCAATTGTTGCTGTTTTAAATGCCCAAAAACATCGAAACGCAGTTGAAAAGCTACGAAGAAGAAATTTAAAGAATGCATCTGATCCTATGCCATATTCCAGTGCTGTGTAAATATTTTTAATTTTTGTAATTTTTTAACAAAAGTTTTCTTGTTGTTGACACCAACTTTGAAATTTTTAACATTTTATTTAAATATCAATGAGAAAATTTAAAAAAAAAACAATGAAATAATAAAATGAATTATTTAATTGTCATTATAAATTAGTAGTATACATAAGTTTTTTTCAGTATAAAAACATAAAAAGCATTCTGAAAAAATCGTTTTTCGTTTTCTAAAGACTCAATTTACGGAATCAAATCCACTTTCGATCCGAATTGAGTTATGTAACATGGCTGTATATACATATATATTATACCAATTTTCATTCTGATTCCCATATAAAGTCCACTACCGAAAATTACTTAAATGCGCATAAATCTCTTATAAACAACAAGACTATCAAGTTGAAATTCAAAATAAATCATTCACATACTTATATGTACACATAAATCGTCGTACATAATTGCATAGTGAACGGTTCATTGCACTGTGCTAGCTGAAAAAAAAACGATAAGCGGGGCATCCAATGGGTAAAGCCAATCAAGTACAGAGAATAAAGTGGTGCCAACTATTTTTTATGTTAGCTCTAGTTTTCGAGATATAGCGTTATTCAAAAAATGGAGGAGGTTGCGCAATGAATATTCGCGTAACTCGAAAACTGTTTAGTTTATTGAATTAAACAAAAAAAAAATCAAAATTCGGCCCATAAAAGTTGCTAGCACTCATGTAAGGGATCCACTAAATATAATAACCAGTATAATTATCGATATTGATACAAAATGTAATAAAAATAAGGAAACAAGTCGGTTTTAGTGACTTTGCTAAAAAAAATTCATCAAATAGGGCTTTTAGAGATGACAGCAAAAAAATATTTGTTGGCGGTCAAGCCTATTTTCAAGAGGGCGGGCCCGTAAAGTTGAAAATATATAGACCTATATCTCGGAAACTATTGGGTGTCTGATATTTTGTAATACATTAAATTAAAGGTATTATAAAATACCTGTCCAAGGATATAAAACGTCTAATAAAAAAATGTAGTTTTCAAGATATAGCTAAATATATTACAAACTTAGGAGCACCGCCCATTCGAAAATAGGCGTGACCGCCCCAATTTTTTTTTTTTTTTTTATTTTAATGAAAATTTAAAATTCTGTTAGTGATAAAATTTTGATAGTGATTTGAAAAAAGTCACTAAAACCGACTTAAGCCAAAATTAGTTTCAAGTACAAATAAATCAAACTACTGGTATTTGCTGGTGGGTATATAAGATTCGGAACAGCCGAGTATAAACTCTTACTTGTTAATTATAAAAAATTATATAAAAGAAACGATTAACACAAAAATATTTATTCGTTTTATTCGATTATTCTACATAAAATTAATCGATTTATTCGTTATTCGTAAATGGTAGTTTTTAATATAATGCCATCGCTTCATAATTAATATCATATAGCTCCCATATAAGACGCTCTTCTGAAAATCACTTTAACATGCATAAGGTCTTAATATCATGAAACAATTTAATGCAAAACAAGTTAGAGTGCAATATTCGGCTGTGCCGAATCTTAAATACCCTCCACCTAAACGTAATAAGAAATAAAAAATATACACTGATTTTAGGACTAAAATATTCTTATTCTGTGTTTTGTATTTAATCTTAATAAAATTAAATTTAATTTTTTTATTTATATTTATAATTTTATTATCAATAACTTTATTTACAATAGATATTTAAGTGGCACAGTAGAAGTGGACCAATTATTAACTGATAGCTTCTAAATCCGGTATCCAGTAATGTGATTTCTACGTATTTTAGGCTTATTTGGGTTGAATTTCATCTCAATAACGTTACTTATAAGATTTGTATGGTTGGTTGTTATTCTCGAAAGTGGACTTAATTCAAGAGCTATTATTGACTGACAGCTACAAAGTCCAGTAGCATAATTGTCGTATAACCAATATAAATATGATTACTGAATTAAAACTTCTAATCCATATAAATGTTGGTTCGATATCGATATTTATTAGACATTTTTGAAGGTTAAATTGTTTTTTGGAAATGATCCTTATATGGCAGCTATGACAAATCATGGGCCGAACTTCTTAAAATATTAGAACAGGAAATTGTATGCATATGAGGATATCTCACGTCGCAATAACGGTATATTTAAGATACATATTAGTATTAAAGTGAAATTCGGAAGTGAAAATTATATCGGGGATATAGTCAAATAAGCAAGATATTCTCAAAATCCAGCAGTTTCATTTTGGAATGCATGTAAATGATCCGTGTAAAATTTTGAATCGGTAGCATTATATATCAGAGATTTATGAATATTGACGTGATTTTCGGAAGAGGGGTTTTTGAGGGGGATACGGTCAAATATGGACCGAAGTTCACAAAATTTTGTGAAATGATTTTTATATTTATAAGATATATATATGTATAAATAAATGGATTTTACTTATATGGGAGCTATGACTAATTATGAACCAATCATCATAAAATTTACTACAATAATTTATATATCTATAAGAATTATTTGTGTTGAATTTTAACCAGCTAACTATATTAGTACCAGATTTATACGTGTTTAAGTGAATTTTAGATGCAGACTTTATGTGGGGTCTATGGTCAAACATAAACCGAACAAAACAAAATTTTGTTTTGCGATTTCTTTTTACATGACACTTCATTTTGCCCAATCTTGTATTAATATTCCAATTTATTTATCATTAAGCCATATTTCGGGAAGATATTTGTATGGGGGCTATGAGAAATCATGGACCGATTTTTAGTATTTTCCTCACACTTTCTTATTTGATCATAAAAAAAATTAATGGCATTATCTGCAATATATTTCAAATAATTGCAAGAAAAATGTTAAAAAATATAAAATTGGAATGCAATACAATAATGAGTGGTTTGTGAACAGAACAGAGAAGATAATCCCGACTAACATACAATGGTTATTGTCACTTGGCTCAAAATTTGCATTACCGAATGAAAGAGAAACATTCCCATTATTCAAATGTATAACCGATGGAGAACAATGTATACAGACGATTGAGAATAAAGAACAACAAGAAATATCGAGAACCAAATTTGTAACATTAATAGAGGACCACATGAAGAAATCAAAGCCAAGTGTAAGAGACAAATTCATATTAACCACAGTGGGACGAACGAAGAAATTTTTGGTGGAAAATGAAGACATAATAATTACGAACTCAGATAAGGGAAATAAAACTGTGGCAATGATGAAAAAGGACTACGAAACAAAGATGAAAGACATTCTTAAAGATATGTGTACATATAGACGATTAAAGAAAAATCCTACGTTAAGTTTACAGAACAAGAACAATATTATTGTTGACAGACTATATAATTTAAATTTAATTACCATATCTGACAAAAATAAACTGACAACCAGAATTGCGATACCCCCAAGGATATATGGTCTTCCAAAAATTCATAAGGACGACATGCCATTAAGACCAATATGCTCATCAATTAACTCACCATCTTACGGACTAAGCAAATATATAATTGACATTTTAAAGAACTTGACAAACAATTCTACATATAATGTAAAAGACGTGATACAATTTAAAAATAAGATGGATAATACATTAATAGACAATGATGAAATACTAGTATCATTTGATGTGATTTCACTATTTCCCAGCATTCCCGTTAACCTGGCTGTTCAGATTATTGAGAAAAAATGGTTTATGTTAGAAAAACATACCAAAATACCTAAAGATTTGTTTTTGGATATTTTAAAGTTCTGCATAATAGATTGTAGATATTTCAAATTTAAGGACAACTTCTACACACAAAATAAGGGTATGCCGATGGGATCTCCCATTTCTCCAATTATTGCGGACATTGTTGTGGAGGAATTATTGGACACAACTCTTAATAAAATGGAGATGAGACCAAGAATGATGACGAAATATGTTGACGACCTATTTGGAATTTTAAAAACGAACCAAGTTGAGAATACTTTAAAGACATTGAACTCATTTAACAGACAGATACAGTTTACATTAGAGAGAGAAATGGATAACAAATTACCATATTTAGATTCCCTAGTCATCAGGGATGGTAATATAATTAAGATAAACTGGTACCAAAAACCTATATCTTCTGGCAGACTTATTAATTATTATTCAAAACATCCCAGAAGAATAATAATTAACACTGCTACAAACTTTATCACCAGAGTTCTAAGTACGAGCAATACAGAATTTCACGAGGAAAATAAAAGAATAATTAGACATATTTTACACAAGAATGACTTTCCATATATAACAATAGACAATTTGATGAAATATACATTAAATAAAGAAAAATCTGACAACAATTCGATAGAAACGAAACCACCAAAAATTTACAAATCTATTGAATATATACCTGGATTATCAGAAAGGATGAAGTACTCTGATATATATGACAAGGAAAAATACATATTAGCAATGAAAACGGGTAATACGACAGCAAAATTATTCAACAACATGAAATCTAAATTGGACAAACTAGAAAAATCAAATCTAGTATACCAAATTAAATGTGACGGCGACGATACTGATATATGTCCAAAAATATACGTAGGTACAACGAAGACAAAATTGAAAACTAGATTGTCATCACATAAATCGGACCTAAAATCAAATGACAAACCTCTTTCACAAAAAACAGCACTTGCTGCCCACTGTGCAACAACTGGACATCGACCAAACTTTAATAATGTAAGAGTAATTGTGGAGGAGAATAATACTAGTAAACGATATATGCAAGAGATGTTACATATAATTAATACTCCAATTGAAAAGAGAATGAACTACAAAACAGATACTGATAATTGCGCTCACATATATAGACATACAATAAACAAATACAAAAATAATAATAAACAAAAAAGCTAACAGTCAGTGAAGTAAACTTAAGATATTAACATCGGACAACACTGTATTAAACATTAAGTAAATTGTTTGTTATTATAATTTTAAGAAAATTGTTACAATTATAATAATTATGTTTTTTAGATTATATTTCTTCCCTGAAGATGATCAACAAAGTTGGTCGAAATATTGGAAATAAATAAAATATAATAAAAATTAAAAACGAACAAGAGTTTTTATATTTTTAATAAAAAGGACCTCAAGCCGAACTAATAAAATAGAAAGATTTTTAACAATATAAAAGGTCTACATAGCACATAAGAAACAATCATACATACACGGGAGGCACGCCGTAGCAGTATCAACATGACGCTGTACAAGAATATCAGACAAAAATATGACAAAAACACAAACAATATAATAAAAACATTTTCGAAACATAACAAACAATTGGCCAACTTGAAATCAGCCACCACTTTTCTTATAAGATGCAGACAAAGTGGATTAATTCCAGGATTTATCGAGAAAGCTACAACAAACATACGAAGCATTTTTGTGTATAATAATAATATATCTGGATTTTTGGAGAAAACTTTACAAAAACACATATATAATTTTCATAATATTATTTTGAAATTACTAATACAACAAAAACATAAACAAATATATAACAACACGAAAAGGATAAAGAAATTAGGAGAAAACATTATAAAAAAGCTAAATAGACAGGACTATGATTTATTAATAATGAGTGAGAAGACCATTTACAATAATCTTAAGAACAATAACGATAATAGACTTATACATAAATATGAGAGATTGAAAAATGATACAAAGAGAATTGGAATGCAATACAATAATGAGTGGTTTGTGAACAGAACAGAGAAGATAATCCCGACTAACATACAATGGTTATTGTCACTTGGCTCAAAATTTGCATTACCGAATGAAAGAGAAACATTCCCATTATTCAAATGTATAACCGATGGAGAACAATGTATACAGACGATTGAGAATAAAGAACAACAAGAAATATCGAGAACCAAATTTGTAACATTAATAGAGGACCACATGAAGAAATCAAAGCCAAGTGTAAGAGACAAATTCATATTAACCACAGTGGGACGAACGAAGAAATTTTTGGTGGAAAATGAAGACATAATAATTACGAACTCAGATAAGGGAAATAAAACTGTGGCAATGATGAAAAAGGACTACGAAACAAAGATGAAAGACATTCTTAAAGATATGTGTACATATAGACGATTAAAGAAAAATCCTACGTTAAGTTTACAGAACAAGAACAATATTATTGTTGACAGACTATATAATTTAAATTTAATTACCATATCTGACAAAAATAAACTGACAACCAGAATTGCGATACCCCCAAGGATATATGGTCTTCCAAAAATTCATAAGGACGACATGCCATTAAGACCAATATGCTCATCAATTAACTCACCATCTTACGGACTAAGCAAATATATAATTGACATTTTAAAGAACTTGACAAACAATTCTACATATAATGTAAAAGACGTGATACAATTTAAAAATAAGATGGATAATACATTAATAGACAATGATGAAATACTAGTATCATTTGATGTGATTTCACTATTTCCCAGCATTCCCGTTAACCTGGCTGTTCAGATTATTGAGAAAAAATGGTTTATGTTAGAAAAACATACCAAAATACCTAAAGATTTGTTTTTGGATATTTTAAAGTTCTGCATAATAGATTGTAGATATTTCAAATTTAAGGACAACTTCTACACACAAAATAAAGGTATGCCGATGGGATCTCCCATTTCTCCAATTATTGCGGACATTGTTATGGAGGAATTATTGGACACAACTCTTAATAAAATGGAGATGAGACCAAGAATGATGACGAAATATGTTGACGACCTATTTGGAATTTTAAAAACGAACCAAGTTGAGAATACTTTAAAGACATTGAACTCATTTAACAGACAGATACAGTTTACATTAGAGAGAGAAATGGATAACAAATTACCATATTTAGATTCCCTAGTCATCAGGGATGGTAATATAATTAAGATAAACTGGTACCAAAAACCTATATCTTCTGGCAGACTTATTAATTATTATTCAAAACATCCCAGAAGAATAATAATTAACACTGCTACAAACTTTATCACCAGAGTTCTAAGTACGAGCAATACAGAATTTCACGAGGAAAATAAAAGAATAATTAGACATATTTTACACAAGAATGACTTTCCATATATAACAATAGACAATTTGATGAAATATACATTAAATAAAGAAAAATCTGACAACAATTCGATAGAAACGAAACCACCAAAAATTTACAAATCTATTGAATATATACCTGGATTATCAGAAAGGATGAAGTACTCTGATATATATGACAAGGAAAAATACATATTAGCAATGAAAACGGGTAATACGACAGCAAAATTATTCAACAACATGAAATCTAAATTGGACAAACTAGAAAAATCAAATCTAGTATACCAAATTAAATGTGACGGCGACGATACTGATATATGTCCAAAAATATACGTAGGTACAACGAAGACAAAATTGAAAACTAGATTGTCATCACATAAATCGGACCTAAAATCAAATGACAAACCTCTTTCACAAAAAACAGCACTTGCTGCCCACTGTGCAACAACTGGACATCGACCAAACTTTAATAATGTAAGAGTAATTGTGGAGGAGAATAATACTAGTAAACGATATATGCAAGAGATGTTACATATAATTAATACTCCAATTGAAAAGAGAATGAACTACAAAACAGATACTGATAATTGCGCTCACATATATAGACATACAATAAACAAATACAAAAATAATAATAAACAAAAAAGCTAACAGTCAGTGAAGTAAACTTAAGATATTAACATCGGACAACACTGTATTAAACATTAAGTAAATTGTTTGTTATTATAATTTTAAGAAAATTGTTACAATTATAATAATTATGTTTTTTAGATTATATTTCTTCCCTGAAGATGATCAACAAAGTTGGTCGAAATATTGGAAATAAATAAAATATAATAAAAATTAAAAACGAACAAGAGTTTTTATATTTTTAATAAAAAGGACCTCAAGCCGAACTAATAAAATAGAAAGATTTTTAAAATATAAAATTTTTATGGGGGTTGTGTCACATATTGGTCCATAACTCTGGTTCTACTATACCGATTTTGCTGAGTTTTAATACCTAACTGCTTTGGAGAATTATGAACGGGTTTTTGTCTGTTAAGTTTGGTTGTGCCTTTTGGGCGTGAGAGTGTTTTGCAGAGACAGACAGACAGACAGATAGACATATGTAGCTTAATCGACTTCGAATTTCATAAGGATCAAAAATATACATATATAAAGGGTGTCCCAACTAAAACGCAATTTTTAAATTTTAAATAAAACACAGATATTAAAAAAATCGTGAAACTTTATTATATCGTAAAGTAGACAGAATGAGGTTATGGATGGAACAAGATATCGTGCAGATGGCCGCCGCGGCTTTGCTGGCACACACGCGATCTTTTAATGAAATTTTCAATGACCTTTTTGCATAAATGCTGCGGTATTTCATTAATGCAGCGTCCAATTTCCTCTTTTAAGGCTTGAGTCGTCGTCGGCTTATTCGCGAAAACCATCGACTTAAAAAAAATCCCAAAGAAAAAATTTAAAGGTGTTAAATCGCACGCAGGCGGCCAATTCTGGTCTCCAGAACGCGAAATAACACGACCGGGAAATGACTGATGCAGCAATTGAATTGTTTCTCTGGCTGTCTTCCACATTCATTTCTTCAATTCTAGACAAGAAAAAACTGGTTATCATTTCACGATACCGAACACCATTGACTGTTTGGGCTTGACCTGCCTCATTTTCATAAAAAAATGGTCCAATGATTCCTCCATCCCAAAAACCACACCACACAGTGACACGTTGAGGATGCATTTGCTTCTTGTGAATCACTCGAGGATTTTCCTCACCCCAAATGCGACAATTCTGCCTATTGACGAAGCCATCAAGATGGAAATGGGCCTCGTCACTGAAGATGATTTTATTCGCAAAATCAGCATGGTCGAAGGCACCTTGTTGTCTTTACATCACTAACAGACCCAGTTTCGGCAAATTTATCCATTAATCTCTTTACAGTTGACTCTTTTGGAGCATTACTGTAACCGCAAAACTTTTACCATTTTGGTAAAACAATTTCACAATGAGAATGCGTTGTTCATTCGTGTAGCGCTCCATTTTCACTAACCTCGTACCTTCTACTAGCAAACAATAACAATTGTTCAAATGTCAAACAATAACACTTCGAATGGCGCCAAATTTAAAAATTGCGTTCTAGTTGGGACACCCTTTACTTTGTTGGGTCTCAGATGAATATTTCTCAGTGTTACACACGGAATGACCAACTTATTTACGAGTATACCCTCATTCACCACTTATGGTGGTCGAGTGTATAAAAATTGTATATGCAATTAAATTGTATGAAAATTGATAAGATAACTTTGATAATAGTTATTTGTTTTTAAGTTTCTCTTCCTTGCATCATATTTGCATATTTGCAACAAAGTAACACAGGTGGTTAAATATTAAGGGCCGATGTTGAATGTGAACCACAATAAACGTCAACGGAATTTTGTTTGTTTACTTGTCGTCTATCCAACGATTTTAGCTGTTTCACGCAGGAATATGTAAGTCTTGCCGAATGTTTGAAATGATTTTTTGAATTCAGTTCTACTATACGAGTATATATGACTTTATGAGTATGCAATATAATTTTCTAATATAATTCTAATAAAAGCTTTTCTTTTATTAATATTTGGTGTTGACTTTATTTTGACGCTCACAATATATTATAAATGTCTTTATAAGTTTGCTTATGATACCCTACACCACCATAGTGGTGTATACCCTATTGGACTTGTGCTGATGTTTGAAATATTGATCCAACACCTAAGTCTGGCTTTCTGGCTGTCCATGTAAAGCTTGGCGCAGAGGACAGGTCGCAATTTTGAAGATATTTTAATAAAATTTGCTTCATGATATTTTCTCGGCCCAAGGACAGATGGGCTTGAAACTGGTGAAAATCCTGGCCCAATACAAATGTCCTCCCGAAATAGGGGTTTAACGCTTATAAATATTTGAATTGTGCAAGTATTCACCGAAATTTCACCACAAATAAGTGGTAAATGAAGCCAAATCACATCTACTAATTTTGTGCATATCGGTCAATAATCACTTTAAAGACCATAACTATCTTAAAAATATCAGTATCCAAATACTATTGAACACAAATATGTGTAATATATATACAAATCATTTGGTACAATTTTATGATGATCGGTCTATAATTAGTCGTAGCTCCGATATAAGGCCCACTTTCGAAAATCACTTTAAAGAGGATAACTTTATTAAAAATATTGATATCCAAATAATATTCAACAAGAATATGTTTCATATATACAAACATCATTCGGCGCAATTATATGATGATCGGTCAACTATAGGTCATAACTCACATATAAGGCCAACTTCCCTTCTAACCCCCATATAAAGTCCACTTATAAAAACCACTATCAAGTTCGAATTCAACACAAATAGTCCATACATATACAAAGCGTCGTACTTAATTTTATGATGATCGGTCCATATTTGACCGTAGCCTCCACTATGGACTATTTTGAATACGTTAAATATATTGCTTGAAAACTATTTAAATGAAATTGGTAAAAAATTGTGTCTGATGTTTTGAAAAAACCGGATCAAGGAATGGTGAAATTTTAAACTTAAAAAAATGCGTATAACTCGCTAACTATAAGAAAACACAAGTATGTTTTCGATTGGCATAATCGAGGACTTTGGTATATTGGATCAAAAAAAAATCAAATATTGGATAATAAATCATCGAAGCAAGTTAATCAGTTTTAGAAATTCATTAACTTTTGGCAAATTGGATAATAAATACATTTTATTGTATAAAAGCTTTCGTAGAAATCCATTTCTTCAAGTTCTTATTTTCAATATTAAACTTGTATAATTCTTGTGAAGGTTAAACTTAAATCTAAATGTTACTAATTAACGTCTAGATTTAAAAAAACACAATTTTATTTTCATAAATGTTAATTAGTTATAGAATACACTGTGTTGCATTACTATAATTACACCTGGTGTTTGCTATTTGTTATAAACTTACAAACAGTGTTTTAAAACGTGTAAAATGTTTTGAGAGTATGGTCTAATGATCTCTTTTTATCTAAAATTTGTTAGTGTATCATAACTTTAATTACATTTTTATGATAAACAAAGAAGAACATTAAAAAAACAAACCTTTAACTATTATTTATTCTTATAATGTGATTTTCAAAAATTTGCTATAATATGCCGGTTCATACCTTATTATGATAAAAATAAAAGTAGCGGCCCGGAAAAAAACATTCTAGGGGGGACAATCGCAGAATCATAAACTGTAACATCAACACAATGAAGGGTCTTGATCAGATTATTAATGAATGTGAAGTAAATGTATGCAAATCAACCATAAATAGACTTCTAAAAAATCCAAGATTATTACTCGACAAAAGCTGTTGTCTGTGCCAAGGTTATTACTCCGCCGCAAAACTGCTAGACTTTAATTCGGTAAAATAAACTTACCAAATGACTGGAAACCGGTAAGCTGATAATCACTGTTAACAGTTTTTTTCCGATCAGAAAAACTTTAATCTTGATGGTTCAGATCGTTTCACCAGAAAGAAGCACGATATTTTTTAGAAATAAATTAAATAGGCGGTTCTTTAATTATTTGGGAAGCTTTTTGTTAAGATAGTACGCTTGATTAGACGTTTTCAAGCACCAAAATCAATTCTTCTGATTACAAAAGATAGCACACATATACATTAGACTGGTCCTTATTTTCTGACTTCAAAATTTTTAAATTATTTTCAATCTAGTTTTAAGTTTTGTCCTTGTTGTTCCTATATATATTTTGTTACATTGCCCGTTACTATTACCACCACAAGGAATTTTATATACTAAATTTGACATATCGAGCCATTACCGCCAAAATAATGTATCCCACACCATAATCGATTGTTGTTTTTTTATCTAAATCGATAGTTCAACATAATTTAAAATTATTAAAATTAAATGTATTACACAAAACAATATCTACATTATAAATTTTAAAATAATGGCTTTATTGAAACTGATTTTATTTAAAAAAAACCTTCCCCTGTAAAATTTTGAGTTTGTGGGATACATTTTTTCGGCGGTTATGGCTCGATATCTGTCTTTTCTAATCTATCTTTAGTTTTTTTTAATAGATTAGATAATAGATTAGAAAAGGTAGTAAAAATTTTTTCGGAGCTAAATCGTTTTCTTCAACACCTTCACTTTCTTTATTATTAGTTCCCGCAATTTTGTAGTGATTCGTTGTTTAACTTCAAGTGGTACATTTTCATCAAAAAGGGAAAGGAGAACTGGCTCATCAGATAAGTACCAAAGATGATTTAAAAACTTTTGCAAGCAGGCTTCCGCAACTAATTCATCCTTTTCTTTATATCTATTTAAACAATTTAAAAGTTGAATGTCGTTCCATGGCGCTTCAATGCTTTTATTAGCATTAAACCATGGTTTTATGTAATTAACTACAACAAAGCCACATATCCTACATAATGCTTTTGTGTCAGCTTCTGTAGTTCGAAATTCTTTTCTTAAGAGAAATATTTTGATTGAATAAATGGCCTTGGCCATCCATCGGGCCTGATGATAAGCGCCAGGTGTTCGTATCTTATTTCCTTTTGGAAGAATGAAACATGGTGGCGACATGCCAAAAACAATATATTCCGTCCCAATTTCATCTACAGCAATGTGCAAGCTCCATTAAATCTACCGGTGTTCGAAGATGTTGTGTCAAATACAAAAGCTTGAACTTTTCCAGCAAATTCCATTTCTCCAAAGTATCAAAAACTGCACTAGAAATTTATTTGTCCGATCCCGAAGGAATGTGCGGAACACCTAGTAGCTGTTCGGTAGAAGGGGTTTTAATAATAATGGGCAATCGATCTTGTTTTTCCATTCCTCTCACATTTGGGAGAAGCTTTGTATCCCAATGAACAACACCAAAATCATCATTTAGCTCTGTAAACTCAGATTGAATATTTCTGGCTATATCTTCACGATATTGTTGACGGGCTCTTCTGATTGAAGATCGATTTATAATATAATTCATTGGGTTCAAACATAAGCTTTCTACGCACGCACTCAATAGATGAACTGCATCTCTATCGCTTACTTTACATTTGTCCATAGCGGCTGACAATCTATGATTCACAATTAACTTTTTACCTCGGATTGCCACCGAACTAGGTGGTTGTTTGGAAATATTGTAAGTTATGTCTGAACTGCGTGAACTATTCATTTCTTCGTCAACATCCGAGGTTTCTGAATCTATGTTAAAAGTTCTCTGCTCTGAAACTAAAAATAAGGAAAAATAGTTCGACTTACAATTGCAATATTAAGTGACTTGCAGTCATTAATATATAAAAAAGTCAATGTTTTTATAGTTCTTCGATGTACTTTACCTTGTGAAAGATATTTCATCATTTTTGCTTCTTCATTTTTTTCATTTCAGCTTTTCGTTTTCCGCTCCTGCAAGCTTTAAATCTATTCCAATCATACTACCTTCCCGATTTGGCTTTCTTTGCGCCACTAAAAATTCTTTATCCTCTTCAATAGATATTAAATTCAAAGCATTTGCATGCGCTATGTCAAACAAGTTATTTAAATCTTCGGCAAACAATGCTTCTTTCGATTTTTGAATCGCACTAAATCGTTTACAGCTTCTTTCTAAATTCCTCCAAGTTTCATACAATTTTTTTAATTTTTTCACACAGCCACTTCGATCTCTAGTTGGAATCCGTGCTTTCTTCCAAAAAATTAAACACTCCTCTATGACTAAATTAGCTGCATTCGACAAATTCATATTAACAACGCGCATATTATAAAATAAAACTTTTAAACAATCTATTTGTGAAGGAAGTTTACTACCAAGAATTTGATTTTTCATTGCCCCATTGTTTCTTTAACTTACAAAATTAAGAAAAGTCTTATGTATTATGTGTATATTATCAAGATGTTACATTTTTACGTAAAAGTTTTTTAAATCTGAATTTTTTCCATAAGAATTATTTAAAAATTTTGTGGTTTCATTTATTTAACAGTTTTCTTAGACTTGTTACGTGATCCATTAGCAACTATTCGTTTACGTCTATTCAGTTTTCCCTTATTGATGACGTTTGGAGCAGGTTTAAGTGTAGGAAATTTTGGCTCCACTCTTACAAATAGATCATAACTAAATTCAGTGCAGGTGTTGCCTACAAATATTATGTAAAGATTGTGGAAGATTAAACAAATTAAATCAATATCATTTATCACAAATCATACCAGAACATAACTCTTCGCCACAGTCAGCACAAGTCTGAAGACGAGTTTCCACAATTCCCGATTTGTTCTTGAGCTTTTTGATGCCACTATTGAGCATAAATTCCCGCCTATCTCGCTGTTCTGTTTTCAGTTGTAATTTACCCATTTCAACCATACGAGAAAAATACTCTTCCTCGATTTTTGATTTTGGCCTTAAGGTTGTAAGCATTTTCCAATCGATGGGAACAACACACAAGTCATATAAGACAACTTCTTTCATTTCTACTGGAACTGGATCTGTATATATATACATTGGATCCCGTTCTCCATTCGTTTTTAACAGTTTTTTCATCTCTTTCTTACTCAATTTAAACGAATAATCTTTTTCCTTAGTCTTGATGTCTTCCGCTCTGACTTTGATGGGCCTCATCTTGAATTCAGGAACCTTTTCCATGAGACGTTTGAGCTCTTCGCTTGTTTGTGCAATATTCCTGCTCAAATCTAGAACTGGAACAACAGTTTTTTTCTTAGCTAGTAAATCATCCAATTTACTCATGCTCTTAGTTTAACACGTTTATGATTGCAAATACAAAATATGAAATTAAACCAAGTTATTTGAAAACCTGCAACCAGTTATTGAAAAGAAATTGTTAAATCGATAAGAACCATATAGACCATAGCAACTAATATAAATGTGTAACAAAATTGTATCTAACAGAACAAAAAAATTTATAGCTCCAATATGAAACGTAACATCTGTTTTGGAATACAGGATGAGAGTAGTAAGAAGAACCTCTTAGAACCTCGGTTTTGTTAAATTTTACAGTTTTGTATAAAGCGGCCCACATAAACATATAAACACTTGTACCCATATTTCTACCTCAAATCAAATGGATTATAAAATTTTTTATATTTATAAATATTTGGTAACAAGCGTTTTGTATTTGTATTAGCTCTTTATAATAGGTACATATTTTCTCATTTTGTAATAATGAATCTCCTGCTAATTGAAAAAGGCTTAATTTTGGAAATACTTTTGACACATTTCATTATTAAACCTACATACATATATAGTAGATTTAACTCTATTTCAAGAAAATCTCAATAATTGTTAATCAAAAAATAGTTTGTTTAATAAGACTTATTATGTATTTGTTACTTGTTTTTCTCTAAATTGTTCAATATATCACGAACTCTTAAACAAAATAAATTGGTTAAATGGTTAGCGCATTTGATCATTAAGCATGAGTTGGTATTTGTAGACCGGGTTCGATTCCCAGCTGCTGTCACTCAAACAATATCAGTTTCTGATAATTATTAGTTCTCTTCTATCTATCATAACTAATATTTATCACAGCGCCCTCCTTCGGTGATATAGCATTCAAACGCCACCGAAGTAAAATAATTAAATAATGGCTATAAAATCAAGCTTTAAAAATAATGCGCCTACTCGCCACCAGAGGCGCTGCAATTCTTCACTAAAAACAAACATAATGCACAATTGCAGAGTTGTGATATAAAAAGCTTTCTTCTTTCACCACCTTTACTTCTTCAACACTCACCTTTCCAAAGTAACGCAAGTATATATATACAAGGTGAATTTAAATACTAGGTGATAGCGTAGCGCCAGCTGATTATTCATGGTGAATTTGAAAATGCCAAAAAGTTATATAAAAAAAAAACTTTTTGACAGTGACGAAAGTTTTTCATATAGAAAAATGCCTGTTGTTCTTGCCTTGTTGTAATTGTTGTAGCAATGCGGTCACCTGGTATTTAATTTCACCATGTATATATATATATATAAAATATAATGAAATATCGGTTAACCGGTTTTTTAAAAAATGCGATTTTCCGAATAACCCAAAAATTTTCTAATAGGATTATTAAAGTTTGCAAATCGTACACTGTCAATTAAATTGTTTGACAATTTGTAAACTATAGATGATCGATGATCAAATATTTATAACATTTCGCTATCTTTCTATTAAAAATTTCAAATATAGTAAAATTTGACTTTTGACCTTCGCGATATAAAAGTTAAAGTTGTCCGTTTTGAGTTAAACTTTCGGAAAGTATTTAACATTATTCCAACTATATTATTCTATACTATGTTATTCTTCTTCACTAAAGACTATTGAAATTATTTTAAATATTGAACTTTGTTTAACAAAAATTGAAAATGGAGTTTTGAAAAGGCCGGTAGAAAAATCAAAAATGTTTGGCCATACTAAAAAATAGGTTAACATTATGCTACGAAGATAAAAACTCATATACAAGTAAATACATACGTACGTATTTAAAGTCAAAATATGATTTTATTCAAATATTTAAATTATTATTTTTTTCTATTCATTTCTTATTCAAGTACTCTGAAACACTTTCATGACCTTGGCAATGCCTAATAACTTTAAAATTTGTTAACCGTTTTTATATTTGTTATCTTATTAGAACGCTAATTTCGTACATTTTGATTATTTTACAATAAAGTACAAAAATAACACGGTGCGACAGTCCAAAATATCTGGCACTTGATATTATTTTTCTTGTAGAGCTTGTCGAGTAAAAGTAGATTTCAATAGTGAAATATGCCGGACACCTCCAAAATCCGGTTTTACGATTAAAAACCGGGTTTTGTACCTTTGCGCACTTATAGGCCTGTAATTTTGTTGATAATGATCCAATTTTCAATTTCTTACTGAGATCTTTCGAATCTTATCTAAAAAAAACTTGAGAAATTTTGGTGTTATTGTGTGGCATAAGCCCATATAAAGTCCACTTCCGACAATCTTATATCTTCTTTAAAAAAACCGATCAAGTTAAAGTTTAACAAAAACAATCCAAATATACATTTAAATTGTCTTGTCAAACTTCATGATTATCTATTCCTTTTTGACTAAAGCGCCCATATAAAGTCCACTAAAATTTGTTCAATGCGCATAAATCTCGAACAAAAACCACTATCATGTTGGAAACCAACACAAATAATCCATGTTCGTATAAAGATCGTCATACACAATTGTATGAGTATATAAAGTCCACTTCCGGAAATTATTTAAATACGCATAAATCTCTTATAAGCATCAGCATCAAGTTTAAATTCGTTACAAATAATCCATACGTATATAGAAATATTAGTTTCCAATTTTGTGGCGATCGGTGCATATTTAACCGTAGTCCCCATGTAAAGTCCACATCGAAAAATCACTTAAATCTCTTGTACAAATAACTATTAAGTTAAAATTCAACATGATGATCGGTCCATAATAAGTCATGAGGACTTCTCCCAAAAACTCATTAACCTAAATAAACATCCATATCGAAATTTTACACAGATAAGTATGTAAAATTTATACTATTGACTTGGTCCATAATTGGATATAGTTTTCGTACAAGTGCCACTTCCAAGAATAACCACAGAGTATACAAAAGTGAACATTTTGACGTTTCAAAAAGCCAAAATCAGTTCTTAGTGCTGGTACCTAATTTATTGTTTGTTAAAGTAAATCGCTTTATGTTACACGCTGCAAAAATACATACTAAGCGCTATTCTGAAAGAAAGATACATATGTATATGGTGAATTTCACGTCAAGTGACCCAATTTTAAAAATTGGATAAAATTTGCACCAAGGTTAGTACTATTGGATAGTAGGCCAGAAACAAATTTTCAGCTCTATCAGTCAAGAACTGCCGGAGTTAGAGGGGGTCAAAATTGGACGTTTTGGTCCATTTTGGTCATACAGGGTTTTTTTTTAAATGAGTGTAACTTTTTACCTATTGGTCCTAAAAAAAATTACGGTACAATATTATATGACGTTCGTCCCTAATAGATGGTTTGGTGGTGAGTATATATGTACGATAAGGCATAGCCGAATATAACCTCTTATTTGTTTTGTTTTATTTTGCAACAATAGCCTGTAAAAAAGCTTACTATCTCAAAAACTATTTATAAATCATGACACTAAGAAATTATTTAAGATAACACCGTTCTGTGTTAAAATAAATTTTTTTTAATTTTTTTTTTGAGATTTGTGCTCTACGAGAGTGGTTCGGAAACTTCTTAGACTAGAGCAGAAAGCGTGGTATAAATAAAAAAAAGTTAAGTGTTTTGTTAAATGTTAAATTTCTTTTCGATCTGGTAACTCCTTCATATAGAAACAGGTGTTCAAAGAAAACGCATCCGCGTTTTCAAAACTAATTGGTTGAAATATAGAAAATTTATCAGCAGTCATGTCCACACTGATCCCTACATGCATACAATGTGAGGAAGATATCGATAATTATATCAGAGCCTTTGTTTTTTTCGGCCATGAACTCTTAGCGCCAATTTCCCACGAAAATAAGTATACATATTTCTAACTTAGATATTGAGAAGCTGCTTCTCGAAAAGAAGAAACTTAGACGATAATGGCAACAAAGCAGATCACCTGCTGCAAAACAGAGGCTGGCCTCTGCAGGTAAAAAAAATTAAGAAGGGCCCTTCTTTCAGAGGAGGATCGCAGAAATGTAAATTTCATTAAAAATTTAACAAATACTAAGAAACAAATTTCTCCCTTTGGAAGGCAGTTAAAAATATTAAATCACCTGTAGAGGGCCAAAGTCCATTACGAAAATCTGATGCCACCTGGACACAAAGTACAAAGGATAAGGCCTTGTTATTCGCAGAGGATTTAAATAATGTATTTTTTTTGTATTTTTCCCAAAGATTGGAAATTTCCAAATTATAATGATACTAAAGCCAGGAAAGCATTTGAACCAATTAGCTTACTATCCTGTTTGTCGAAACTATTTGAGAAAGTATTTCAAAAGAATATTATAAACTTCCTGCCAACCAATTAGGTTTCCGAGAACAACATGGAACTACAGAGAAAGTTAACCGTTTAACTGGAGAGATAAGAAAATCTTTTGCGCTTAAACAATATTGTTCGGCTCTCTTTTTAGGTGTCGCACAGGCTTTTGATAAAGTTTGGCTAAAGGTCTAATACATAATATTAAAAGCTTATTGCCTCCTAGTACTCACAGATTACTAGAATCTTTCCTACCGGATCGCCTATTTAGGGTTAAATACAGTGATTATGTGATATGTGGCTACGAAACCAACACCAACACTTTACTTGATATACACCTATGATTTGCCGACGAGTGAAAATTTAACCATTTCTACATTTGCATCCGACACTGTCACTCTTAGTTCACATGTAAATTCAAGTGGGGCATCTAGAGAACTAATTAAGTATCTCAGACGTGTGGAGACATGGTTAAAAAACTTGAGAGTACGTGTAAATGAATTGAAAAGTGAACATATTACGTTTACGCTTAGGAGAGGAAATTGTCCACCGGTTTCACTAAATAATGTGAATATCACAGTCTGATCATGTCACATACCTTGGCATACATATGGATAGACACCTTACCTGGCGTCGCTACATAGAAGCCAAGAGAGTCCATATAAGACTGAAATCTTCTAATCTGCGCTGGCTAATTAACGACTAATCTAAATTAAGCCTTGATTGTAAGGTCATCTTGTATAAGACTGTTTTAAAACCAATTTGGACACATGTAATAAGACATTGAGCGTAAGCAAAATAGATGATTGGTTCCTTATCTCTACAACCAATTGAAATTAGTAAAAAAAACAAGGATTTTTAAGTACAACTGCTCAGGGTTATAATATTAAAACACATACACCAATACCTACTACCCAACCCAACATTTAAAATTGAACTTTAATTTTGAAAATTCAAAGAAGAAAGCTTTTTCTCTTTATTTAAATATTCTTTCACACAAAAAAGAAAAAAATATTTAAGTTTTTCACTATACAAAAAATAAAATTTTTTTAAACATAAAAATTAAATTTAAAAATTAAAAGCGTTTATTTTTGTTTCCTTTTTATTGAGAAGAATCTTTTTTAGTTGTTTTAAGTAATTCTTATAATAATGAAAGAAATCAAAAATAGGAAAAGTTATGATTTCTTTGAGTGCAGTATTCTCATTTTAATTGTATTTCTCTTTGTGGTGGACTCTGCCCTAGAACCTATCTTCGGTCTTTACATGGTTTGCTATTGAATATTGTAATGCGCTTTGCGTCGTTTTAATTTGCGTCGTGTTTTTTTTTTTTTTTGGAACGTAACCCCGACGCAAAGTGAGGTATTCGTGTACATATATAATATGTTTTTTCACAACCATATTTAAAAATAAAATTCAATTATGGGGAGCAAGTAAAATTAGTATTGGTCTTATACAGAAGGCCCAATCGAAAATTCTTAGGACCATAGAGGTTTAGAAGTACCATTGGTTAAATATAAATTCAGGAAAATACGTGAGAGATATATCTTGAAGTTGCAAAAGCATCAGAAACAAGGCTTCGTAGATCTGATTTACCACCCTACTAATTTAAGGACCATTTGTCCATTATGGCTCTATCAACTGAGAGCAAATAGTTTTTTAGGTTTAGGTATAAAATTTGAATACTTATTGTAAGGCATATGAAGTAAAGGCAGATTCAATAAATAAATAATAAAAAAAAATTAGGAAAAATAGATAATCGTAGCTAACTAACTTATTTATATTTAAGCAAATACAGGCAAATTCCGCTATAACGATATATATATTAAAATATTATTTATTTAAATGAAAATAATTTGCATGAAACATTTTATTACGAAATGACCTCTGTTTATTTGCCTTCAACCTAGATAGCGCCGGAATTTTTTTTAAACTTTAATTTTCATTTATAAACTTAAATTTTCATGAATTTCTTAAATTATTTTATTATATTACTTTTTTTCTTAAAACCTATGGTTTTCCCGGAATCGGGTGTTCTTTTAAAATGACAGTTGCTAAATACACTACTTAAAATTTGTTTATATTTGTAAAAACGATTATGTTTTAAGTTGGAGTATGATACGCCAAGAATCACCCGTTTGGGTGCAAAGCGACATTGCATTTATTTCCAAAAAGTTAGCCTTCTTAGGATCACTCTGACTTGTTTGCAGTATTAATTTGTATTACTCATTTTAATATATAGAAAAGTTCTCTTGTAGACTTAGTTCATTATATCTTATGATGTCGTTCTAATATTTTCTGTACATGTTATAAGAGCATTTTGCATAAGGCGGTGGTTGACCTTCTTGATTCTAGTTGTACATTTTATATTTTCTATATAATAATACATTTTGTGATTTTATAAATATCCTTTTATCATTATTGGCCCGAAATTAGTCATAGTTCCCATATTAATATCGAACAGAAATTTGACACAGATCAGTTATATTTATGTAAAAATCGTTTTATTGGATTTGGTCAAGATCAGTCCATAATTGTATATAGCTCCCATATAAGGTATACTTCCGAGAATAACACTTATATATGTATGTATATCGTTATTGTGACGAAATACATAGAAATCACGGCACAAAATTGTATTTATATACATATTGTTCGCCATAAACCAGATAAATCTTTTTATACAAAACGCACAAAAATCGGAGGTCGTTTTATGTACACTCGTATAATGGTGATTGGCATACAAGATTTGGCATTGTTTTTTTTTTTTTTTTGTTATAAATATATTTGATATTTTCTTTCTTTATGAATATTGTTAAAGAATTAATGGCTAACTGCCGTATTCATAAAGAATAAAGTAGGTTTGAAGTGTGCTTTTAGACAAAATTTTCATACAAAATTTTCTTAAAGTACATTTGAAGTCTACTTTAATTTTTTTGTGAATAAGAGCATAACTATTTATAAATAATAATAAACTGAATGTACATATTAAACATTTATTTATGAGTTTAAGCTATTTGTCATTCCTTCAAAACACCATTGATCCATGTCGTGTGCGGTGATACGCGTGTAACTATAATTGTATGTTTTTCATCGCAGGCACCAGTGGTCAAGACAATATCGAATAGCGCTTTAAACTGTGTACTTATAGCTGCGATTCCAATATCATCATTGAAAATATTAAAATTTTTCTTTCTGAGTAAACTTTAAACTTGGCAATTCTTAGTTTCTTTGTATATAAGTATGTATATCATATCCATAATTGGATATTGTTGATGGCAAATCTATGGATTCCTCTGTAGGTATTCGTACAGTCTTTATATTGTCAGTATTATTATTATTTAGAGATCTCCGTAAATTGATGAGTACAATATTATTAGAGTTTTTGCCTGGATTTAATTCAGGATGTACAAAAGTTTGATGTACTTTTCGAATTTTTCCTGCACTTTAAAATTTATACTACAATTCAGCTTCAGTGATGCAAGAGGCAGCGGGTAGTGCAATACTTCTCTGTATTAAAGATCTACTACAAATTAAGACTCGCCATGCCATCCAGCACAGGTCTCATTTCCAATTATTCCATCTATAACTCGATTATTTTCTTTACTGTCAGCACCTACGCTACTCAACAACAGTACGATAAAAATATGCGTTGTTAAAAGTTTACAATACCACAGACGATTCATGATAAATCTGTGTATGAAACTTTTATTAGATACAAACAAATGTGAAAAACTTTCACCAACCATTTAAATATTTAAGAGGAACAAGCATAATTAAGATTAAAAGAAATGTCACTTTGACAGATATTGTGTTAATTTATATTAATTACAAGTTGCTTATTATACATTCCTTATCTGAGTAATTTTATTTATTTATTTATTTATTACTAAACTTTGAAAATATAAGAATCACCATTGTTTATATTTTGTAATAATATATCACCAATGAAACAAAAGTTATATTATATTTGTTTGTTAATGTCGACTTTTATTTTAAAATATACATTTTTTAACTTCAATTTTTATTTCCAAACTTAAATTTCCACGAGTTTCTTAAAATTTTTTATTATATTACTTTTTTTTCTTAAAACCTATAATTTTCACGGAATCGGGTGTCCTTTTAAAAGGACAGTAGCTAAATACACTAATATGTACATTAGGTTGCCCCGTTTGTATGGAGAAAAAATAAGGTTCCCGACTAAAATCTTTTGGCTTAAATTGTATGATGTTTATAATCACGAAATTTCAACTATTTATTTAAGTAAATTCTATGAAAAAAAACTCTAAAATTTTGACTGAAATTTTCAAAATTTTTGAATTAAAAAAAATTGTTTTTTAATTTCTGATAACCCATTGAATGCGCCTCTCAAAGACTTTTCATATGATACCAAATTTACATATAGTTCCTTTGGAAGAAATATAAAAAAATCAAAAAACCTGTAAAAAGGTCCTTTTTATTCTTTGATCCAGCTCACCAAATATTAACCCCAGAACAAACAAATTGATGAACGTAGTCCTAAAATGAATCAAATTTTCATATTAGTCGGGAACATCCGCAATTTTATTTTGGGGCGACCCTAATGTACATACATATCATGTTAAATTCTGTATGTGAAATTTGTTGCTTAGATCCTTTGTTTTTCTCTAATTATGAATTAAATATTGAAAGTTTATACTAGGATCGTGTGGACATTCCACTTCATGGTTCTTTAGATCATGACTTTTGCTTTGAATTTGATTTGAATCGATTCTACTTTAATCCACTCAGTAACCAGTGTCTTTCTTGGAAAGGTCGCTACGCAGGCATGATACTATATGTTCCTTGCGGGATATACCATAACCTTAAAATCGCCAAATTGTGATAAACCCTTTGTGTTGAAGAAATCGGCACACTGTAACTCAATGGAAATGAGGGGGTTGTTTCGTGCCTGAGATATAAATATGACAAAAGATGGTACATATTACAAACGGCCATAATATGTTGCAAAAGAAGAAACCCTTTTAAAAGTATTTATATCGAGATAAAGTTTAACACATATAATATTTATATTCACAGACATCATGACACTGAATTTTTGGATGAAAGGTCCACAATAGATTATATGTCCCATATAACGCTCATTTCTGAAAAACTGTTTTATACATACATATACTGGGTATAGGGTATTATATGGTCGGGCTTGACCGACTATACTTTCTTACTTGTTTTATTATTGAGTTTCTTATTTGTTAAGTTTGATTGTAAGTTTAATTCAGAAGCAAAGTTTATTTCAACATTAATGTTGAAAATTATTTGTGAAATAATTTTTTTATTTATTTATTTATTTATTTATTTATTTATACAGGGTGGGCCAAGTTTGACTGAATGATTTGAACTCTATTGGCATATTGTAGCCGTTGTGGTGCATCCCTCGGCAATAATTCTTGGGCCAATTGAATTTTATATGGAAACATCTTCAGATCAACTTTTAGAATACGTCGTAGCGATGTTCTGGAGATGTTCAATTGAGTATTAAATTAAAAATGCAAAAGTTATAAGCATTTCAAATCAGTCAGTCCAAGTTGGCCCACCCTGTATATATATAGTAATCTTATTTATAGATCTATTCTATATTTATATGACTAAAAATGTATTTAGATTAGAATGAGTTTAATCATTTATAATAATATTTTACATAAAACTTAAACATATTAATGTGAAATTTTGAAAAGCAAGCAAGTAATTTTGTTTTTGAAGCAATTATTTTCCCAGTCTTATTTTTAAAAAGAATTTTTTCACAATATGGATATATTTTAATTATACTTATATAAATTTGTTTTAACTTTTAACTTTCATCAAAATTTAATCTTTTAAAAGATTAGTGTTTTTAATGTTTTACTAAGTTAGTAATTATAAATAATAACCTGTTAAAATGTTAACAATATTATTTCATTAAAAGCAATAGGAATCTTAAATCTTATAAATTTAGTAAAATAATTATTTTGATTATAGATATTTATGACAAACATTTAAGTTGGTTCTTGTCCCTGATGCTATAATTATTTGAGGAGTCGTGTGGTTAGTGCCCGCGCTATTTCTTCACGCCTTCAATAACTGACACATAGATGGCTCTGAAATTAATATCTTATAGGTTGTCACTATAATTCAAACAATTATGTTCTAAATCTTTCTAGAATTAAAAGTCTTTTTTTCCTTGCTTGTTGCTTTCAGAAAGTTTATTTTAGAATGAGCGTTTTATTCAAAAAGCTGTCAAAGATATAATACAAAAAAGTTGAATAATAGTGTTGTATTTTTAGGTACTTATATACAATGTTACCACAGCTACTCTCCCCCCAATATAATGGTAGGAGTACGAAATCAATTCCGGATGAAAGAGACCGTTTTTTTCTGGCTGTACGTCCTTAAAGGTGTTGGTGTAACGGCAGGTTCCGTTGGAACAAAGATAGATTTTGATTGTCCAACTACACTTGGCTGTGTGACTGGTTCTGTCTGCTCATCAGCTTTGGGTTGTGCGACTGGATTTTTCCTGCTGTATGTCCTCAAGTTTTTCTGTGTACTGTCAGGATCTTTTGTGATAAATGCTGGTTTTAGTCGTTCGATGGATATGTTATGCGATTTACCGTTGATTTTGACTGAAAACAGTCTGTCGGAAACTCTTTCCAAAACTTCGAAAGGCCCTGTGTAAGGAGGTTCCAATGGTTTTTTAACGTGATCTGATCTGACAAATACATGAGAACAAGATGTTAGGTCCTTATGAACAAAAATTTTTGTGTTGCTGATGTGGTGATTAACAGGTGTTGGACGAGTTTGTCGCATATACTCTCGATATTTATCCAAAAATAATACGGGATTTGCTGGATCATCACTGTCTGTAAAATATTCTCCTGGAATACGAATTGTAGTTCCATAAAGCATTTCTGCTGCAGAGGCTCCTAAATCTTCCTTGTAACAGGTTCTTAGTCCAAGTAGGACCGTAGGTAAAATTTCCAACCATGGAGTAGTCTTGTTGCACATTAGTGCTGCTTTCAAAGACCGATGCCATCGCTCAATCATACCATTAGATGATGGATGGTATGGCGTTGTACGTATACGTTGAGCTCCAATAAGGCGTGACAGGGATGAGAATAAGGCGGACTCAAATTGGGTACCCTGGTCAGTGGTTATGGTTTTCGGTGAACCAAATCTAGAAATCCATGATGCAAAAAAATGTTTGGCAACAATGTCAGCTGACATTTCTTTAAGTGGCACGATTTCTGGCCAGCGTGAAAATCTGTCAATCATTGTTAGACAGTATCGATATCCCATGCAATCTGGCAAAACTATTAGGTCCATATGTACATGATCGAAACGGTGATCAGCTTCTTGAAAATGACTTGGTGCCAAATGTGTATGCCTATTAATTTTTGCCCGTTGGCAATGTAAACATTCGCGCACCCAAGAACTTACATCACGATTCATTGATGGCCAAATGAATTTCTGACGAATCTGTTTCAATGTTGCTCTTTTTCCAGGGTGAGACATTGCATGAATCAAATCGAAAATTTTCCGCCTTAAGATAAGTGGGATGTACGGACAAACTATTGAATCTGATATCTCACAATATAATTCAATATTGTCCAATTTAATTTTCTGAAGACGTAATGAGGTACTGTTATCCAAAATTTGTTTTAATTGTGTATCAGATTGTTGATGTTCCAAAATTTCCTCTAGACTTACCGTTTCAGGCATGCTTATTCCATTCACTCGTGAAAGAGCATCAGCCACTGTATTTTGCGAACCGGAGAGGTGTTGTATATCAGTTGTATACTGACAGATGAAGTTTAAATGACGTATTTGGCGAGGTGATGCTTTGTCCAACCTTTGCTGCAAAGCATACGTAAGTGGCTTGTGATCGGTGAACACTACGAAATTACGGCCATCCAAGAGATGCTTAAAATGTTTTATCGCCAAATAGATTGCCAATAACTCCCGATCATAGGTGCTATAATTCTTTTGTGAGGGTTTCAGTTTTGCAGAAAAGAATGCAATCGGTTCCCACTGATTCCTAACGAATTGTTCTAAATGGGCACCCACTGCTGAATCCGATGCATCTGTTTTTAATGACAATGGTGCTTCGGAATCCAAGAAATTTAGCAATGTCTCCCTCGCTAAACTTGTTCTACAAGTCTCGAAAGAGTGTTCCAACTCGATGGTCCATTCAATTTTCCGTTTGTCGTTTTTCCTTGATTCTCTGAATAACCCATTAAGGGGTGCTTGAATAGCTGCTGCATTAGGAACAAATTTTCTATAGAAATTTAAAATTCCTAAGAATCGACGTAGCTCTACGATATTCTCTGGCTTCGGGTAGTTTTTAATTGCATTGACTCTATCCATGGGTGGTTCCAAACCTGCTGTGGATATGTGGTAGCCTAAAAAATCCAAACTGCTTACGCCAAACTCACATTTAGAAGCATTTATTGACAAACCGGCATCCTTTAATTTCTGTAAAACGTTTTCCACGTGATTGAAATGCTCCTCCTCATTTTTGGAAAATATGAGGATGTCATCGAGATAACAATAAACGTAGTCTAAATGTCGAAAGATCGAATCCATATACCTTTGAAAAGTTTGGGTAGCATTTCTTAGCCCAAAGGGCATTACTGTGAACTCAAACAATCCTATTGGTGTATTAACGGCAGTTTTTTCAATGTCATCTGGATGCATTGGTATATTATAATAAGCTTTGTTGATATCAATTTTCGAAAACATGTTTTTTCCATGTAATTTCTCAGAAATATCGTCCACTCGTGGGATTGGATACCGATCTGGTTGTGTATTTGCGTTGACTTTGCGATAATCGCCACAGGCTCTCCAGTCACCTGTTTTCTTCTTTACAAGGTGGATGGGGCTAGACCATGGACTACTAGATGGACGAACTATTCCCAGCTGCAGTAAATTTTTAAACTCCTCTTTGATCGCTTTTAATTTCTCACCTGAGTATCGCCTCTGGGGCTCTGCCACTGGCTGGCAACTTGTTATGATGCGATGTTGAACATTTGACGACGTTGGTAGGCGATAAGAATTTGGGTTTGTAATTTCCACATATTTTACAACGAGATTGTATAGATTGGATGACGAATTAATTGTTGATACACTTGGTTGGTCCGAAAATTTAGCTTGGCAAAAAGATTTGAGTGACGTGAGAGAATCAATTAACTGTTGTCCTTTTAAATCCACTATTAAACCATAGTGGGATAAGAAATCCGCGCCAATGATTGCTGACTTAACATCAGCTATTATAAACGTCCAACCAAAACGTCGTCGTAGGCCAAAATTCATCTCAAGGAATTTTGTGCCGTACGTTGTAATTGATGTGTCATTAACTGCAAATAATTTTAGGTCATCCGATCTAGTATTAATTTTTTTAAAAAAACATCTTGGTATCACTGACACCACAGAGCCAGAGTCCACAAGAAATTTTAATTTATGCTCTTTATCAAAAATGTGTAATCTTTTTTCAAATGTGCGACTAATGTTATCTCTGCTGTCGTCTGTCGCACCTACCGAAGACAGCTGTATTAGTTTTCCTGTGGTGTGCTTCCGTTAAATTCACACGGTTGTTTGCACTTCTTTGAAGCTGCTCCAAATTGGATGTGATAATAGCATACTTTCTGTTGCCGGCGGGATTGAGATCTACCTCTTCCATGGTCGCTTTCCTTACTGATACTACGACGTTGTGAGTATGTATTATTTGTTGCAAATTCTATAGAAAGTTGGCTGAGCTTTTGAATTATCTGATTTAAGGATGTCTCAATAGCCAAAATACGCGATTCTAGTGCAGACGTTTTCGTTTGTGACGTAAGTGCATCACAGTGAGCTACAATATCTCTTGGTGTTGCCGTTGTTGCCATTACAAAGGGTGGTTGTGGGGAGTTGTCAAAAATGCGATCTGCAATTTCTGCTAAATTCTCTATGTTTTCTGTTGTGCATGCCGATAATATGCATCTGACATTGCTTGGCATATGTTGCATCCAAAGCGCAGCTAGAGCTTCCGAGGATATGCTTGTCCCTGCCAATTCCCTCATTTCTCTTAATAGATGGCTGGGTTTTCTATTTCCAAGGTCCAAACCAGTGAGAAGTTTAAGCAGCTGCTTTTCCTTGGAAGTACCAAAACGGGTAATTAACTCCTTTTTTAATTTTTCATACTTGCCTGTAGCTGGAGGATTCTTGGCAACATCAGCTATTTGCATTAAGGTCTCAGCATCTAAAGCAGTAATGACGGTGTAGTATTTAGATAAATCTGCTGTAATCCTATTCACATGCAGCAAACCATCTACTTGAGTGAACCACAGTTCCGGATCAGCGGGTAAAAACTTTGGCAAATGATGCATTCCAACAGCCTCAACTAAAAAATTGTTTTCATCAATGTCTATTAGTTTGCTGCATCCACTTGTGTCTGTGTTGTTTTGTGTTTCCAACACTTTACGTTCGTTCGGTGGTGGCGATCTTTCAACACTCATGTCTTTTGTATTAAAAATGATCTAAATGTTGTTATTTTTAATTATCGGGGTCACCAATTATAGGTTGTCACTATAATTCAAACAATTATGTTCTAAATCTTTCTAGAATTAAAAGTCTTTTTTTCCTTGCTTGTTGCTTTCAGAAAGTTTATTTTAGAATGAGCGTTTTATTCAAAAAGCTGTCAAAGATATAATACAAAAAAGTTGAATAATAGTGTTGTATTTTTAGGTACTTATATACAATGTTACCACAATCTATTGTAATTTGTTTTAAAAATTATTTATATATGTACATTCGATTGTTGCACTTGTATATGGGAAAAAATAAAAGTTCTAATTTTGCTGTCTTAGACTTAAAAATGTAATACAGTCGACTCTTGATAATTTGATATTCGTTAATTTGAATCTCGCAATAATTTTGAACTGTTTTCCAGGTCCCTTGAAAAAAATTTAATAAATTAAAAAAAAATTTTTGTAATTTGGTCCCCTCGGTAATTTGAATTTATTTGAATGGGATATTTATCGCCGACCCGCTATAATTTGAATTTTTTGGCTCTACGCTCTATAATTTGAATTATTTTAATGTGCTGTGTTTTATGCAAAATATAAAATAAATAAAACAATGATTTATAAATAATTTTATTCTATATTCTTCGACCTTTTTAATGATTTTTATTAAATAATTTTTAAGCTTGAGGTCACTTTTTTGTTTTTTATTAAAGATTTTTTAATTCTTATATATAATTCACTCAATATTTCGATTTCCTTTGGAAATCTTCTTCAGGAGTTAATTTAATATTATAAAAATGTTATATGTGTAAAAATTTTTTGATATAAGTTTGAAAGGGGTTGACAAAATTGAAAACATGTTTTACAGCAAAATAATTTTAAATTTTCGATAATAACATTGAACAGTAAAAAATTATAACAGAAATATAGTAACATTTTGAATAATAACATTTTGGAATTATAACATTTTTTAAATACATAAATTGTGTTAATTTCTCCTATTGTTAATATTTATATTTTTGTTCAATAAGTGTCTGTAATTTTAAGCTAAGTTTTCTGTGTCTTTCTTAAAATTTATCCTTCTTTCTGATGGTACATTATTTATATGTAACATTTCTAACATGTATCTTCGTTTTGTATGATTTTATGTGTTCAATATACAATCAAAATCTGGGTAGTGGTTAAAATCTCTACAATGGGTTGATAAAGCTGTTTTTTGTGTTGAATTATAATTTCTATATTTCTGGTCATGTCTATGTCCTGCTAATCTAGTTTTAAGTTTTGTCCTTGTTGTTCCTATATATATTTTGTTACATTGCCCGTTACTAATTACCACCACAAGGAATTTTATATACTAAATTTGACATATCTGTCTTTTCTAATCTATCTTTAGTTTTTGTGAATAATCTTCCTACATTATTATTTACCTTATGTGCCATTTTGTATGTTGTTTTGTTGTATATGTTTAAATGTTCTATTCTTTCTGAAAATCCAGGTATATATGATATTGACTTATAAATTTTTGGTTCTGAAATTCCATTATTAATATAGGATTTCTTTGTATTAAATTGTTTTATTAATCTGCAAATGAGTTCATTAGGAAAACTATTATCTATTAATATATTTCTAATTATTTTTTTATTTTTCTTATGAAATCTAATGTCACTAATTGTTAATATTCTATCTATAAGATTTTTAGCAGTGTTTATAATAATTCTTTTTGGGTGTTTTGAGAAATAATTTAAAATTCTTCCTGATGAAGTTGGTTTTTTATACCAATCAAATACTAAATTATTTCCCCTTCTTTTAACTAATATGTCTAAATATGAAATTGAAGAATTTAATTATTTTCAATAGTAAATTTTATATTCTGATCAAATGAGTTGAATGTTGATAATAAATTATCAATTTTATTATCTTCAATTATACAAAATAAGTCGTCTACATATTTTGTTAGTATTTTTAGAACAAAAGTTAATATATGAATAACCTTTAACCTCTATTTTAGGCAATGATCACTTAACTTGATTTAAATAAATAAAAAAAACTTTTTTCTTCAATTTGTATATCACAAAAAAAAACTTTTCATACCGATCATCAAAAAGTTTTGTCACACATCAAAATAATGGTCGTAGAACTAAAAAGTCTATATATTCTTGGTCCTTATCTTCAAGCCAATACGATCTGTAATGAAGATTGTTATCTAAATATAGTGATTTCATCTATGTATGTATTCACCATTTAGATTTCAAATAACGGAAAGTCAATAGAGTAATTTTTTTTAAGTCACTAGGTCTCCGTTTCCTGGCAGCTGCCGATTATAACACTAAGCCCACATCCTGGGGATGAAGACTGATTACTGCGAAAGGTCATGTTTTGCATGATACATTTTCAAAAATGGGAATAAATATGATTTCGAGCGGAAAACCTACTTACTGGCCTACTGACCCACAGAAGATACCAGATGTTAATGATTTTGGAGTGTTAAAAATATCCCAAGAAATATGATTCAAGTTGAATCTTCGTTAGAATTGTCATAACATCACACATCTACAATTGTTACTATATCGAGCCCCCGAGAAATTTTATCCCCGACTGGTAATTTAGCAATTTGCCACAAATATAAATTGAATTAAATATAGAAAATTCATACATATGTACGCGTTGTTTTGAACACATACTTCTAAGAACACCAGAAAATATCGATTACTCTCTTATTAACTTGAATAATAATCCCCCAAAAATCATATATAATAAAATTTATTCTGCAGATGTCGAAAGCCTCTTAAATGAAAAGAGAAGAATTTAGAATAGAGAACGGCAATATTACAGATCGCACAATGAAATTAGACTAAAATTATTGTTCAAATAAATAACTTTTTTTGTGTGTAAGTTTATAGCTATGGCTTTTGTTTTATTTTTTAGTGAAAATATAGCACTTACTTTTTTATAAAAAAAAAGAATTATTGAAATTGGAAAAGTAAACTAATTATTATAATTTATCAAAAATTAATCCAAAAAAAAAACAACTTTTCACTTTTTGATGGAAAAAAACTTTATGTGCTTTGCCTTGCTTAGCCCTCTAACTATAAAAACACGAAAGGTCCGAGTCCGTACTTTCAATTAAGAAAAAAAAAACAACCGCCAAATACCGTCCCTTTTAGTAACATCGATTTTAATTTCAAAAGTCACTTCCAATATTTCATACAAACGGTCAATAAGACAAAAAATTGGGTATACTTTTAGGCTTTTGGGAATTAAAGTTTGAAGCGATTTATAAGTGAAACATTATTTTTGTTTACGAATATCTAGGCGTAACGAAATTGAATGACATTTCAATCGAAATAAAAACTTAAATATATTAAATTTCATTCATATGTCTACTTATATAGTTCATATTAATATGACAAATTTAAATTGTATGCGTCGGACACGGCGAAACTGTTCGTACAAAAATATAGTTGGTTTTAGCCTGTTACTGTGCACAAAGTACTAATGCATGGTAAGGATATAATTGATGCTGCCGTATTACCAATAGGAATGCTTTCAGAGGAAGCCGAGGAAGTCAAAAACAAAAATTACAAGAAGTATCGATTGATGTTTTCGAGAAAGTGTGATCGAATTTCCACAAATATTGATGTATTCAACATACTTCTTATAACTTCGGATCCTTACATAAGTAGCATAAGGCGTCATTAGAACAAAATTTCCTTAAAACTAGATTCCATTTTCAAAGATATGGTGCTTGAATAATATCACAAATAAAAACTAACACAATTTTTCGCCTGTTACATATTCAATGAAAAACATTGCATATTATATTGGATTTTTATCAAGCTGAAAGGTATAAATAACCTCATTTGGCGTCTCAATATTGGCAACACCATTTTTTTTCATTAAAAAGCATTAAAAAGGGTTCATAACTGCATTTTATATCAATTTGTTTCAATGACTTAGGTTTTACACACTTTAACTTGGCATATACTTGACTAGAAAAGCGGCATGCATTTGTGCGATATTTTCGGTGTATTTGAAGGATAATATCTTTCGCGGAGGGTTGTTGGGGATATTCTCTTTTTTTGTATGGAGACAACACATTTTTAGCTTTTGAATAAAAATTAACATTTGTTAACTTATATGAAATTTTCATATGATACTAGACAGGGAAGAAAAACACCTAAAATCTACAACTTTCAATGGGCGTAAAATCTAATGTAGGCGTGGCATCCCCAATATGTTTATTTTTTTTTCATAAGGAGAACGCAATTAAGAAGTGTCCCGAATTTCAAATCCCTAGGTCCAAAAATAAAAATTTTGACAAGTGCAGTTATATGGGAGGTGGGTGTGGCAGTGGGCGGTTTTCCAAGATTTTTTCACAATTTCTTAACATATAAAAAAAATTTCATTACCAAAACAAAAATTTTTGTTTCCAGTTTGACGGTTTGACGCCAAAATTCATGTGAAAATTTCGACTTGTATGAAAGAAATGTTAAAAAAATACATAGTTAAAATAATGTATTTTTACAAAGGTGCTACTGCAGGAAATTTTCCGCTTTCATTAACACGTCAAAATTTATTTATAAATAAATAAATATAAATAATGTATATGTGTGTACCACGGGTGGTACAATTTTTTGGGGATATTCTTGTAAATATCGTAAAAAAACATTTTAAGATATTGTTCTGCTCTTTTCATTGACATTTCGCAAGCGTTTGATAAAGTGTGGCATGATGGCCTAATATACATTATAATATTGAAAAGCTACGTAACTGGTCAGATATTTAGGCTTAAAGGAGCTTTTTCAAGCTCCGCACAACCTATTGAAGCAGGAGTACCTCAAGGAAGTATCCTTATACTTGATATATACATCTGATATGCCAACAAAGCATGGTCCTTACACATCTTCATTTGCTGATGATACTGCTATTCTAAGCATTCATTTCATTGAATTAGAAAACTGGCCAAAGAAGTTAATGAGCAGAAATGCACACACATATCTTTTACATTGCGTAGATAATCATGATCCCCTGTTTATATCAATAATCAAACAATAACACAACAATCCGAAGTTAAGTATCTCGGTATACACCTCGATCGCCGCCTCACATGGAAATCCTATGAAGATGCAAAATTGACGAAATTTAAATTAATCCAAATTAATTGACTCATTGGCAGAAACTTAGCTTAGTTTAGATTGTAAACTCCTACAATATATAACACAATCATAAAACCTATATGGTGTTATGTAATACAGCTATGGGGGACAAATTAGCTTCAAATGTAGACAGAATTCAAAGACGCCAAAACAAATTGCTACGAATTATCATAATTGCCCCTTGGCATAAAGAAATTCGAATATCAATAGAGACCTAAACGTGCCTTTGGTAAAAACTGAGATCCAAAAAACTGCAGAAAAACACTTTAAAAAGATTGAAATACACCCAAACCTATTAGCTCGCAACATATTCAATAATAGTGCTATATTCGAATAAGAAGAAGGGATACAGAGGATCTGAGCCGAAGACAAGAAGGAAGCATACTTAACATACATAATCACTAATGGTCGAACAATTTTCGTCCTGGCAATGGCTGGACTAATAATTAAAATTCATTAGATATAAGATTTGAAATACTTTATATAAAATTTTTCAATTAAAAATACAGTATATTTTTGGACATAGAATTTTTTTTTAGTAGATCTCATAAATAGTATAATCTTTGAAATCGGATCACAAACGAAGAATTGGGATCGTTTTTAGTTTTTCACATACAAACCCTGGTTGGCTTATGAGATCAAAATTCAAAACTTAAACTTGACAACACTTCCTCTCCAGGCATGCAATTACCGTTTAAAAATTACAAATTTATTTCCCTTTTTACCAAATACCCCACTGTGTATGTCGTAGGTGTTGTACAAAACATTAATATAGAATGTACGTCTACCACCAATATTTCAACACTATTTAAATTCAGATGACTTACAACTCCTATGACAGTACAATAACGGATTGACTGTCGCTTAAAACATTACTATCAGATTTTGAAAAAGCAAAGCACTTTTTGATATATTATCACCTTAATTAGACTTTTACAACAAATAAACAAAAAGTTTTTTTATACTAATAATTTGTCATTTTAAATAACACCACTTTTTAAATTGATTTCCAAATTTTGATTCAATTGAAGATTTGGCTCTTAACCCATTGATTTTCTTAAAATATTTGCTTTCTTTAGCTGTATAAAAATTCCACAAAGTTAAAGTCTCATCATTACCAGTTGTGGCAACTCTTGTACCATCTGGGCTCCACATTAAAAATCTAGCTCCGCCATCTGGTATTTTCAGAATGTCTACAATTCTATCCAGCGAAGACATTACTAAAACCTTGTTATCATTAAATGCGTTTCCATCTACAACAAAATTGTCCAATTAGTTCAACTTACAAAATTTATTACATATACATAAATAAAATTATGCTATTTTACCTTGACTGGAAGAACTGACCAGTAATTCACCTGTAAGTTTACTAAACGATATATAGTTAATGGCAATTCTAGACCTTTTTTGTTGATAATACGCAACGATTTTCTTGGTGGGAACATGTAGAAGCACAATAGAAGCAGGAAAATCCTCAGCTGTAATAAAATATTTAATATGAAAATTGGTAAACGTATCTCCAGTCAACAAGCTAAATACAGTAGCTCAAAGCTTATTATATGCAATGCATTTCTTTGTTTTAAGAGCTGCATAAAAGGAAAAGTAACAGGATCTTAAAAAAGAAATTGGTGTCATTTGAAAGATAAAATGTTATAGTCTAACAAACAAAAATTATTAATTAACAAAATGTACCTTTACTTTTGAATATATTGAAACAAAAAATAAACGAAAAAAATAGGTTTCGAAAACTTAAAACGATTTAATATTTGGTGAGATAGGCTTTATTATCTACAACAGATACATATAAGACAATTTGACCACCATGCTTTACTGTTGCCTTTAGGTTTTCTTTGTTGAGTTCTGTAACTTAGATTCATCGGAGAAGATGACCGAATTCCAAACATGTTCTTTGGCGATATTTAGCCTGTATAGTCTGTTTTTCGGGTTTATGAGCGGTTTCTTGGGTGAAACTCGGCCATTAAAATCAGCATTTGAGGGTGCTGTAGCTTAATTGATTAGCGCGTTTGATCATTAAGCATGAGTTAGTATCAGTTTCTGATAATTATTAGTTTCCTTTCTATTCATCATAACTAATATCGTTGGTCTCATGTAGTAAGGCCCCAACTCGCTATTTTTTCGAAATTTGTTTTTTTTTTGCGATTCCAATGCATTTAACGCAAATGCACCTCCTCACAAAAATTTATTGCAATAGTGTAAAAAATAACGCTTTTATAAGCAGTTGTACAAAAAAAGTTGCATGTTGAATTTTACAGTATATATTATGTTTTTACGTTCTCCTGTAAAGTTTCAAATATGCGAGTTAGGGCCTTTCTACATGAAACCATCGATATTTGGTATAGCATTTAAACGCCACCGAAGTAAAATAATTAAAATAATGGCTATAAATCAAGCTTTGATCGATGCGCCTACTCACCACCAGAGGCGCTGCAATACTGTACTATTAACAAACATAATGCGCAATTACAGTATTGTCATATGAAAAGCTTTTCTCTACTTTCAGCACCTATTCTTCTTCTACCTATCCCTTTCCAAAGAAAGTAACTCAATTAATTAATTAATATATAGGCATATTAATTGTCTGAGTATTACACGATGAAAAGTTTCAACACAACATTGTTTGCCCAGGTCAGCTTCAACTTCGGAGGCCAGTTGAAAAGTGATAACATTGCCCTCATTTTTCTCAAAATGTGTCGCTTATTATGCTCATTGAAAAATATATTTGATGCCTTTCTGCTCTTGCCATGGACCCGATTTTCATGGATGATTTTCATTTCTGCTATTTTTCACTGTAAGTGGTTATTTTAGAAATGGTTTAAAATTTTAGAAATGGCGCACTTATTTGAAGTATTTTAAATTGAAATTAAATGTTTTTTGTTTGTTAGACTATAATTTTTTTCTTTTAAATGACCCCAACTTCTTTTTTTTCTTATTAGTTTTCTTTTAATGTAGCTTTGAAAACAAAACAAAAATGCATTGCATGAAATAATCTATGAACCACAGTACATGTCTCAATATACATACAGATGGCCAAATCAACCCCAGTCCAGGGATGCCAATCGAAAACGACATTCAGTTTACGTCTAGACCTGACATACAGATATACAGTGCACATATTCCAATTGTAGATGACAATATTTCCCTCAGAATCACCACTGGCCAAATAACGCATGGTGGGTGAGAAACGTAATATCGTTATTGGCAACTGATGCTTTCGTATCTTCTTGATAGTATTCATATCGGGGATAGATAGAACGTACATAGATCCATACTGAGTTCCGCATACAATTTGTTTGCCCGATGAAGTCCACTCAATGCATTGCACAGCAATGTGTTTCAAACTAAAAACTTTTCCACAAATTACACAAAAGTCTTGAGAACATGACACATCCCACAGTTCCAATACTGTAGTAATTAAAGTCAATAAATATTAAATATTGTTAGTAATTCGCGTGATATATACAGCGCTAAAAAAAAGAATAAGAACGATACTTTTCAATTCCATTTTAATTAATTTTTGTTAACATTTCAATAATAAACAAGTAAGAGTTTATATTCGGCTGTACCGAATCTTACATACCCACCACCAAATCACCTATTATGGGGCGAACGTCATAGAATATTGTACCGTAATTTCTATTTATTTTAGGTTTATTTTTGTTGCATTTCATCTCAAGATATGTATTAAAAGAAATTGCATATTCCAGTTATGATGAATGATGAATGAGGGTATACAGTGCTGATATTTAGCCGGTTCGGACCGGTTCCCTCGAACCGGTTGTTAAAATTTTAAAAATTTTCCGTACCGGTTGTTGCATATTCACCCTTGCCGTGAAAAAAAATTCCGCATGAAATTTGTTCCCTTTTATTTTTTAACATTGAATTTTAATAGGAAAAATGTGAAAAGGGAACAAATTTTATGTGAAATTTTTATTCACGATAGGTGTGATTATGTTTTTTGCTTTAACGATTTATATAATGTGTATTTATCAAGGTGATATAGTCTCGGCAACAAACACAATATTGTTCAGTTGTTCATTGTCCAATCGTCCAAACAAATGATTTTATTTTGGTCATACATTGGATTCTTGGAGAAAAAAATAAAACAATTTTTTTTTACTTTTATTTTGCAAAATCAAAACTATTTTTGTTAAAAACGTAACTTTTTTTGATTAAACGAAAGTTTATATCATTTCCTTCAAGAGGCTTGTGGTCTGTTACTGGGATGCGACTTTAAAATTTTCGCTATTTTCATCAAAATTTGGCAAAAATATAATTTTTTTAAGCGAACCGGTTGTTAATTGTTTCGAATATCACCACTGCTCGTATATAAGTTTGTCATTCAGTGTGCAACACTGCGAAATATTCATCTGAGACCCAACAAAGTTAATAAGTTATACTACGTTTCCACGGTACATGCTTCGCTCTCTATTCATGCTTCACACCCCAATCATGAGTGAAACAACTTGATTCACCATACAAAATTATAAGAGCGAATCAAGTAGATTCATATTGAATCAACTTGCGAAGCACGAAAAATTACACTCTTCTCTAATTTTTATCGCAAGTTTATCTTCACTAGCTGTAAAAATTTAATATTATTGTAAAGAAGCAAATTATTTTCTTGTTGCTGGAAGTAAAGAAAGTAAATACGAACGAATGTATGTTTTTTTTCAAATAAGCTAACTAATTTCCACTCAGTTTTTTTGTCCATTAAAAAAATATTTTCCACAAATTGTAAATTCTGTTTTTTTTATTCTGTTTGTTTATTAAAAACAACTGTCAAATCGAATCAAGTTTTTTGGTCATGTAAACAGCATGATTCATAAACATGATTCAGAGAGCGAAGCAGGTGATTCAAGTCGTCGTGGAAACATAGTATTAGTCTGTGGTTAATAAGTTAACACATTCCCCACTAAAACGCTTAAAATAAAAAAGGCTGACGTTGCACACGCGTATCAATTATTTCCACAATTTTTCACAACGTCAGTAACCATGACCATGAATCTGATGCAATTGGAACTTTACCTGTTGTTTAATTCTCTTACTTATATTAATAAGAAAATAACACATTGTTAGTTAGCTAAGAAATTGATTTTGAATAATAAAGTCAAGCATTGGCTCAAATAAATACATTTTTTTAATAAAAAAACTCGCAGGAACCAACGGTATACCAAGTTTAAGGACTAAAAACAAAAAGAAAGTCCTCACGTGTTTCAAAAATATAGTGCACTAACAAAAATCTTAACAAATACCTGAAAATAGAAAGTAAAAAACAGTGCCAGAGAACCACGAAGGCATGAAGCGGACTTGTATACAAGAAGGACTGACGTTAGTATCGAGAAAGGACTTAAGTACTGTAGGAAAAGGAATTTCAAGATTCGATCATCAAATCTGAGCCCCAACGTTGGTTATGATAAGTTTAGTATTATTGTAAGTAATAAATTCATTATTTCTAAGTAATTCTAAGAAAATTTTTTTGAAGGAATATAATTGAGTTACATGAAATTTAGCTATTTTATTAAAAAGCTAATGAGAATTCAAATTTCCTACTAACGCAATTTAACCCTTATGTCAACAATCGCCTACCCGGGTATTTTTTTATATTCAATTTTATATATTTTCGCTACCATTTGAGCTATCGACTTGAAATTTTGAATATGCTCATAAAATATTGTTTTTTAAATATTAAAAAAACTATTAAAAAAAATTTTTTTTTGGAAAAAAATCCACAAGCAGTTTATGGAAATCATCCTCTAAATATACAATCGATATACCCGGGTAGGCACAGATCAAATCATACAATTTTTGGATTTAAAATGCAAATTTTAAATTTAAAAGATTAATTTAAATTTTATTTTTCATTTTACATACAGAGATTCATAAATTAAAATGTTTACTGTGAGTGTTGCACACATTCCGTTTTTTTGCATTCTTTGCAAGCTTTTTTTGTAGATCTTCTTTTATCACAAATATAGCAATTTCCTTTATGTTTTTTTTCTTCCAGAAGCGTCACGTTCTTCTTGAACATCATTTATATTGCTTGATTTTGCTGTTTGGCTTAAAATACATTTAATTCCACTGCGTGATGGAAAATGTCTCATAATTTGGTGATTTTGGGAACACATCTGAACTTCCCTCATAGCCAGTTCTTTACTCAGTTTTTCTTCTTCTATTTGTTGAGGATTTAAGGCTGCGATTATTTTCCATGTAGATAACAACAGCTGTAAATGCTGCTACGTCAATAATATTATAAAAAAATGCTAAGGGCCATCTATTTGTTCGTCTTTTTGTCATGTATTCTCCAAGACATTTGTCTATGTTGTCAACGCCACCTTTGCTTTTATTGTAATCTAGTATCATTATAGGCCCATAATAGGTGATTTGGTGGTAGGTATATACGATTCAGCAGAGCCGAATATAAACTTTTACTTGTTTTATATTAACATTCTGTTTGTTTCTTCCTCGGACTGCGGACTCTTAATACAGCTACCTGTAACCTTTTTCTAATTGCGTGACAAGTAATATATCCACATAAATCAATTTTGAGCTCTTCAGAGCATCAACATGAGTTTATATTGCTTTTACATATTAACCACTGATCAAATCTTGTCCTTGTTTTTTTAAAGACTAAGCCCCAAATGGTGAGAATATATTAGTTAAGCATTAGGTTGACTTTTCTGTGAATTGCTTAAAAAATCTTTGTTTTGAAACAATACATTAGATTTGTAATTTCACTTATTTATACGTTTTCCTCGTAAGGAAAAAAAATAGTTTTAACTATTGCTTCTATTATTTTTGTGTTGAAATAAAATTGAATGATATCTGAATATAAAATTGAAAATATCGTTCTAATTATTTTTTTCGAGCAAATAAATATTTTTCATGCAATATCAATATAGAATAGAAGTTTGACAGTAAGAATAAAGAAAGTTATTCGTTTTTCTTCTTCGCATCATTGAAAATGAAGAAGCCGTTCTTATTATTTGTAACAACACTGTACATTAAATTGCCCTTGATATTTTTTTTTATTTTCGATGCCTCCAAGAACTATAACTGTTCTCTCTTATCTAAAATTTTAAAATACTGATCTAGTATTTAACACACTAATTTTAGTTACATACTTTATATTTTTTTTTTGGTGTAGTTTTCTACCAGAAATTTAAAATTATAAAATAATTAATAAGCAAACCAAAGAAACAATCTACAATTAATTACTAGAATATAGTCTAGTATTATCATAAAAGGTACACGTTACAATTTTAGAACTTGAGAGCATCGAAAAATATATTTACAAAGAATGGAGATGAGACAAAAACCACCCAAGTGCTAAGAATATATTAGTTAAACGTTATTTTCATAAAAAGCATCAAAAGTATCTTGCTATGACTACTTTATGTTAAGTTACTTACCTGGGTATTCACATGACTTGCAGCCAATAGCTAACAGATCCCCATTCGGACTATATGCCAACGATCGGGGACACTTAATGTCAAAAGCCATTGTTATATCTTCCTTGCTTTGCCAAATTATTACATCGTGACCAAAAGAAACGGCAATTTGACCTTGTACTGACCAATCTACTAGGTTCTGATCTATTGAAAACAAAATAATTTTTTCTAAATATTTAAACCATTAATAAAATTTGTTTTAAACTCAAAAACTAAGCAAATTATTATTATGAATGAATTATTTAGTTTTTTTATTCGACCTTTTTTCAATATTCTATAATTTCTTTTTTTCAAGCAATTAGGTCACTTAATCTATATATATTTATAAAATACAATGTTTGTATGTTTGTCCTTTATAGACTCTAAAACTATCCAACTGATTTGGCCCAAACCGGTTTCATTTGAAAGGTTATAGTCCCAATTACGTTTATGGCTAAAAATATTTCAAGTGGGCGTGGCCCCTCCCACATAAATTGAATAACATCATATATCTTGACTATTGTAATAGCAAGAGTTTTGAAACCTTGCAGTATCCCATATGTTACTGATTTGAATAATCAGGAAAAAAATGGGCGGGATCGGACCAGTGGAAGTGGCAGCTCCCTTACAAAATAAATATTTAATATCATATATCTACAGTACTGTAATAGCCATAGTCCGGGAAGGTTTCTGAGTTGGTACGACCACGCCTACTCTAACGCCCACTTTGTTTAATTGATTAATTGCTTCGGCATGGGTTTTTACAGATTTACTTCATACAAATTGTATCCTCATTTTACTGAAGGCGAGGTAAAAATAAAAACTTTATGCGCCACGCCAACGCCTACTTTCACGCCTCATTTCAAAAAATTAATTATAGGATCGTAAACTATGCATTTGATCATGTGACGATCTTCGGCAAAGTTGTTGTGTATGAGTCCGGGAAGGTTTCTCGGTTGGTACGACCACGCCTACTCTAACGCCCACTATATTAAATTGATTAATTTCTTCTGCATGTGTTTTTACAGATTTACTTCATACAAATTCTATACACATCTTACTCAAGGCGAGGTAAAAATAAAAATTTTATGTGCCAAAGCTTATTTCTTTCGACTACTCCTACTTTTTTAAATTGTGTAATTGATTCTACTCGGATTTTAACATATTTACTTCAAATCGAATACACATGTTACTCTAGGTGAGGTAAAAATTAAGATTCATACTCCACGCCCACTTTCACGCCCCATCTTTCGCATGACAACGCCTGCCGGGAAGGCCAGACCGCTGAACCGATCTTACTAAAAATTTTACGGAATATAACTAAGACTCCGGCATGACTAAGAATGCTTCTTTCGACCGCCTACCAAAAAATTAAATGGCCATATTTTTTGCATTTTTTACGTACGTCGATGATATTCGATACATAGTTGTGAGTGTGTAAAGGGGCATGGCCTCGCCCATATAACCCAAAATTTAAGATCGTCATATTTTGGGAATTTTTTTACCAACAGCGGCAGTATTTGCTATATATGGTATTGGCATGAATAGAAATACGTACCAAAAGAAAAGTGGGAGTAGCACGCCCCAATGTTTGCGATATATTGGAGACTGGACCTGTTAACCGATCTTAAATTTTCACAGCGTGCAGCTTTGACTCAGGAATACTTATTACATGATAATATATTTTGACCATGCACACTTCCGCACCTAATTTGTTTACTACGTTCATTAAGGGCTTTACCTCAAAGGGGGGTAGCGAAGTACACCGGGTTCAACTAGTTTAAACTATATAATTAAACTCCTGTGATATAAACGACACAATGCTAATAAACAGAGATTTAACAAGCTATTTTCCGGTATCATCGGATCAGCTTAAATCGTGTGACGTCATCAGAAATAATTATAGATTCATATAGGCTACAGCAGTTTGTGGAAAGGCAATTACAACGTTATTTCTAGATTTGTCTAGATTATTAACTATAAGCCCAGGCTGTATTCTTAAGCACGACTTTATTCACGTATCCGGATATCAACCAATTTCAACAATCACTGCATCATCGAACACGAGCCTTGGAAACATCTCAGAACTTTCATACCATTATCCTCGAAAATATTAAAAGGAGCAACTTTACATTGATGACAGATCAAATCTCAATACAGTTCAACAAATTGAAAGGTTTGCAACAAAATCTATAAGCAACAAATACTTCCGAATTTAACATCATACTACTACTTCAAAACACGGTACTACAGTTGCATAATCTGCATTAATTGTCAGCGTAGTTGCCATAATAACAGTTTTAGTTATAGTGGCGCTACGTAGGAAATCAAGCATGATTGAAATAATACTACATTTACACCTACGCAAAATCTAGTTCTTAAGGGATTTTGAGCGAAATCTTGTTCATTTCTACTAGATTTCCCATACAAAACAAAATCGTTCGTCACGAGATTTTGGCAAAATCTTGCAATACCACTCTGAATTTCATACTAAACTGAACAAGAAAATTTTGACAGTTGCACAAAACTAAATTTAAAAAAATAATAAAGAGCGGGATATAAAATAAAGTTGCTGCAAACTACACCGTATACTAAATAAATAAATAAGCATTTGTGGAAATGGATAAACCAATAATAAATAAGGGGTGTGTAAATTATTATATTAATATAAACTGTAATGCTACAAGCGAGCTTAATTTGCAGAAAACGTACCTACAAAAAGAAGAAGCAGTGGAATACAAATGAAGAGGCTCTTTTAATAACACTTTGGGGAGACCACATTGGAGAGCTTCGATGATGTAGAAGGAATAGTCATATATTTCCCATACTTACGTGTGTCCATTACCAACATCCTATATAATAATTGCGTGTAGTACATTTGCAAAAGTTTGTGAAACCTTATGTTTAACAAATGCTGCTGTTTTTTTTACGCAAAAATGTTAATTCCGATTGTTTTTTTCAGATCTGGATGTAAAATATAATAAAATTTGTTTTTGTCTCTCCATTTTCGTTACTCAAAGTTTACAATATAATTTATTTTCTTTTTCAATCAGCTGTTTTTATTATGAAAATGAAATCCAACAATATGTCAAAAAGTAGTAGTGTAAACGCCAAAAATTTTCTTTAAGATTTTAATTAAAATCTACTAGATTTTGGAGTAGGTGTAAATGTAGTATAAGAGAAATAACACAATCATCCAATCGTACTCTGCAACCGTCCAACAATTAGACAATACCCACACCACAACAAAGGCAAAATTTCACAACGTAAATTGGAATCTAATCTGACTGACTGCTAATGCCGTGGAGAATGTAGTTATTATCAAGTTATTTTAACTTTATTCATTAACTCACTATTTGTTTGTCTCTAAATTTAATTCATGTATTTTAACTTAAAATTATAGCGTCTGCATTGCACTAAAATTGTGTCAACTTAAATCAAAACTGCTACGCTTGCATTATTTTATAAGTAAACAAACATTAAAATATAATAATATATGCATATACTTATGTACATATAATAATAGATTATAATATATTTTAATTATTTTTATATTCGTTTTTAATTAATCACAGTAGAATTCCTGCTATCAGACGGGATGTATTTTACATATGTATGTATGTACTGCCACTTTTCTTGCCCATATGTAATTCAAAATTTCCATTTTACATACGATTCATAATTTTTGCAATCACTACTGCTTATGTTTTTACGTATGACATAACCTATAAATGTAAACAAAAGGTGACTTTTTAACGTGTATAAATTTTAAGAATTGCTTCTTTTGGCCAATCTAACTGCAATAAATATAATAAACATAATTTAATTTATTAAAAATCGAAAAATACTTTCTTTTCCATTATTCATTTTCTTTAATTTTTCTTTACAATATAGTTTTTTAAACAATCTTGTGTCCATTTTGGAAATGGTTTAAAACCAGAAAACAGAAAATATTGATATAGATACATATGTACATTAGGGTGTCCCAAAATTTTTTTTCTTTCTGATTTTCATAGGTGCTCAATCAAAATTTAAAAGCTTATAGGGTAAAGTATTTTTGATTTCTTTTTTAAGAATTTTCGGAATAGGTTTAGAGGCAGCGCAAATGGAGTTTTCATAACTTCGTTAATACCACGAGTTTCTTCACTGCTGAGGAAACAGTTTTAAATAAAAGTATCCAAGCTTTATTCCTGTGCGAAAAACTTATAAGTTTTGGTGATGAGGTTACTCATTTAGATACCCTTAATTTCAACTTTTCGTAATTTTTTCAAAAAATTTGTAATAACGCTTTACAACTTTTTAAGTTTAAATGAAACCGAAAAAAACTAAGTCCCCGTTTACACAGTCGAACATTTGGAAGAAAAACATCTGGAATTCTCTTTTGTTTTTTCATTCGCGGTCACCCTGTCGAACAATGTTGTCAGGCACATTTCATTATTATTTGCTTTTTTGACATTTCTCTTATTCGTGCTGTGTAATAATTTGTAGTAAATTCCAGCAAAGAAAAATTTTTTTTTTTTTTTTTAATACATTTAATTTATTTATTGGATCTTCAGAAATGAAATGACAATAAGTTTTCGAATCTTAATACTAAAAGAAAATAATAAGTCCAGCCAGTGCTAGACAAAATATTATGATACTACAAAAAATTTATATCCACTGATCCAGTCATCTGTTTTGCGCTTGAGTTAAAGCAAGGGTATCCCTCCTTCTCAACCGAACATGGCCAGTAAAGTTAAGGATGTCTCGTGCAAGTGGGTTTGGATGGTGTTCAAGTTTGCTGACATATTTTGAGGCGTGTTTTGTAAATTCGACTTTCACCAAAGGAATGCCTAGATCTTTGTGGATTCGAGAATTTTTAACATACCATGGAGCTGCAGTAATTGTACGTAGAATCTTATTTTGACCCCTTTGAATTTTTTCAATGTTGGATGCTGAGGCAGTACCCCATAATTGAATTCCATAACACCAGATTGGCTTTAGAATTGCATTGTACAACAAAAGTTTGCAATCCAACTTTAATGTAGAATTTCTGCCGATTAGCCAATTAATTTGCACTGCTTTTAATCTCATCTGGGTAAGTTTTGCGTCGATATGAGACTTTCAAGTTAAACGACGATCGAGGTGGATTCCGAGGTATTTGACTTCATTGTGTTGCGGGATAATTTGATTATTTATTCTGATGAACGAGCATGTATCTTTTCGCAATGTGAAAGTTATATGAATACATTTCTGTTCGTTAACCCTGATTTTCCAAAGCTCAAGCCAATTCTCTAGTTTATAAACATATTTCTGCAAGTTCTGTGATGCTATTTGATGGTCCTTATGAACGCTAATAAAGGCTGTATCGTCTGCAAAAGTTAAAGTATGTATTATGGGGTCTAACGGCATATCGGATGCATAAATCAAATATAAAGTTGGACCCAGTATGCTACCCTGGGGTACTCCTGCTTCAATTGGCTGAGCGGGGCTTAAAAAATTGCCTTCTTTGATTGTAAATTTGCGACCATATAAATAACTTTTCATAAGTTTGTGGGTGTTAGCAGGCAGAGTTAATTTAATTTTATGCATTAAACCTTCATGCCAGACTTTGTCGAACGCTTGCGACACATCAATGAAAAGGGCGGAGCAGTATTTTTTCTCTTCAAACGACTGTCTTATCACATTTACCAATCTGTGTGTTTGTTCGATGGTACTGTGTTTAGCTCTGAACCCGAATTGGTGATTTGGGATACATTGAGTGTCGTTCAGAATTGGAATCAACTTAGCCAATAACAATTTTTCAAACAGTTTTGAAATTGTCGGCAGTAGACTAATTGGCCTATATGACTCTACTTTAGTGGGGTCCTTCCCTGGCTTAGGAATCATGGTAATCATAGATACCTTCCAATCTGCAGGATAGTATACTAGGCGTAAAATAGCATTAAAAATAAATAGGATAATTCTTTTAGCTACACGAGGTAACTCCACAAGCATTTTGTTGCTGATTTTATCCATACCTGGAGCTTTTTTAAGATTCAGAGTACCAATAGCGCTTTGAACATCATTAAAGCTAAGTCTAAGAGGTACAGGAGGTCTAATAACGAGTGGAGGCAAATCAGATGCATTATTTGAGTTGTTTATAGTAAACACATTTCTCAAATGGTTAACAAATAAAATCCCCTTCTCGGAATCATTTCTAGCCCAGTCACCAGTCGGATTTCGCAGAGGAGGCTTTCCTCTAACTGGTCTTTTTAAACCTCGTGCCGCCTTCCATAACGAATAGTCAGATTGTGGGGTACTATCAAGACCCTCCAAGTAAGATTTAAGTGAAGCCATTCTTTGGGTTTCTAAGAAATTTCTTAGTATATCTCTGCATACCCGTAGCCTAGCTTTCAGTTCAGGAGACCTGTGAATTTGCCACTCTCTTCTAACTCTTCTTTTTTCTGACAGGAGATGATCGAGTTCAGCGAAATAAGTTCTATTTGTCCCACTTCTGCACTCAACGTCGTATGTGGAGGCGTGATGTACAGCTCTTCGTATGTCCTCAGTAAACTTGCCAATCGACCCATCAATATCCTCGGTAGTTCTCAACACTACATTTTCCGTGCAGTGGGAACTTAAATACTTTTTATACTTTATCCAACTTACTCTGGTTTTAGATATGTCCCGAAATGGAGAGCAAAGAAAATGTCAACAAAGCATGTTCACCAAGTACCGAACACAAAATTGATTATCTCTTCCCCAACCGTAATTTTCTACCAAGCTAAATGTTTTTCTTCCAAATGTTCGACTGTGTAAACAGTCCCCGTTTATGATGCAGTCTGAAAGACAAATTAATTCTAATTAATATGAATAAACAATTTTTAAATTTGTTCTTACCGTTTCTAAGTTATACCCGTTTTTATCTTTATACATCATTTATTGAGGTTCTTGCGATGTAATTATATACCTTGCAATAAATTCTAGAAATCAGTTTCAGAAGTTGTGACATTAATAAGTATTAGACAAAGCCACACCTCGTTCTGCCACATCATTTACCACTTGTAATTGTTGAACTTTTTTCTGTTCCTCTTGAAATGATCTCTCTGGATCTATTTTTAAAAAATCGATTGAAATATTGCAAGCTTAAAAAAAAGTTAGACTGGCTTTTGAAATGAATTGTTGAACTTCTTTATTTCTAAAGTTTTCTTCTGTTAAAGTTACATTTGCTACTTCATAATCGTTTCATGGAGTTTCTGCAAATTTTTTTGTCATTAAGCGCAAAGTTTTGGTGTCGATACGTTCAGCCAATTTCGGAGTTAAGTACCACTGATGACCAAGAAAAGTATTAAGCGAGGCTTCTGCATCTGCTTTATTAATAATTTTATAACTATCCAATTCCTTTAATAGGCTCAGATCATTGAGAGGAGCGTATCGAGGGCACTGGCAGAGGTACCAATATTTAATATATATTCTTAAAATAAATGAACTAAATTCAAGCAAGGCATCATCTTTTGATTTGTCTATGTAAGATTGCAACTGGTTGCATATTTTCAAAAAATAGATAATTATCATCATCCAGCGAGCCCGATTGGTAGCTCATGGAGCTTTTACTGACTTGTTAATAGACTCCCACCTCTGCTGGAGTGTGGGGAAAATTTTTATTTGCGATGATGCATGCCAATATATGATGCCGGCATGCCAAAAATATGAGGTATTTTTTTAGTTTTTGGCAAAGTCAAGCACATTCACCGATTCGGCGTCCAGTGTTGGAACTTGATGTATCTGCAGACATAAATTGGATATTTTTAATTAAATTCCAGGTTTTAAGCATTTCAAACACCCAACTATAAAAATTTATGGAAATATACAATAATTATAACGAAAAAAGTATAACCATTTTTAAGGTACAAACTATAAAAATAGTGTAACTCGGGAACTGTAGGACAAAATTCCATTTTTATTTTTCTTAATTGTTTAGAACTTGTCGGTATTCAAAATCGCGTTACTGGTTTTTATACCTTTCATATAAATTTAAAAAGTAATAAACCGTTTTTTGCAGAATTTGTTAAAAAAATTACAAAAAAAATTAATATGTGAAATCGTAAAGGTAAAAATATTGCCGGAACTTAATATTTTTGCATATGGAAATAAAGTTTATGAAATTTTCTTTAGAAATATTCGGTCAAAAAATTAAATGAACGTGGTTATTGACAAAGTTATGAGTCAAGTTTGAAAAAAAACCGAAAATCAAGATTTTTAACGAAGACTTGATTTGCGCGACCTATAAACCACTTCCTAAAAATCTAAAAAAAAATTCAAAAATACTGGCCCCTATAAGCTTTCAAATTATGCTTGAGCCTCTGACAAAAAAAAATTTGGGACACCCAACAACTACGATGCGTTCAGCTAACGGCAGAGTAGATTGCATAAAATAACCTGCATTTTTATTTTAATATATTAAAATGTAAATTTTTGCATACGAGTATGTACATGTCTTTTGTTTGCTGTGAGCCACTGTATACACAAATCATTTGGCCCAATTTTTTTATTATTGGTTCATAATTAGTAAATAAGCGCACTTCCAAAAATCGCTTTAACGACCATAAATCTCTTAAAAATGTTGGTATCCAAATAAAACTCAACGCAAATAAGCTTCACATATACCAGTACACAAATTATGACAAATAATTTTAAAACGTTCGGTTTATAATTAGTCAAAGCTCCCATATCAGACCACCTTCGAAACATGTATAAATCTTTTAAAAGTATTATTATCGAAATAAAATTTATCACAAACAAGTTAAAGTGCAATATTCGGCTGTGCCGAATCTTAAATACCCTCAACCTATTTATAATAAGAAATACAAAAACGACACTGGTTAAAGGACTAAAATATCCTTATTCTGTGTTTTTTATTCAGTCCTAGTGCAAATTGTATTAGTATTTTTTTACATATTGTTTGAAAGACAATTTTATGACCAACATAATTTATTTCAAATATTTTGAAATTTTATCTAATTTCGACCATTTATAATTGATTTAATTACCAATTCTTACCATAATTTATAGAGTTTGTCTGATTTTCATAACAATCTTGAGTGAATTTAACAATTTATTAAATTACAATCACATTTTTCAATATTCATTACAAGTTAAGAAACAGAGTATAAAGAAGGGTAAGATTATAAAATGAGGGTTCTTTTGATTGAATTTGATCTCAATAACTTTATTTACTTTATTAAAAGACATTTATGGATGGCATGGTAGAATTGGACTAATTATGAACTAATAGTTTCTAAATCCAGTATCCACTAATGTTAGAGTTGTATGATTGGTTGTTATACTCGGAAGTGGACTAAATTCGAGAAATATTTTAAATTATTGAGTGACAGCTACAAAATCCAGTAAAATAACCGATTAGTATGATTGCTGAATTTTTTGCTCTGTATAAAAGTTGGTTCGATATCGATATTTATTAGACATTGTTAAATTTTTTTTTTCGGAAATGATCCTTATATGGAAGCTATGAGAAATCATGGGCCGATCTTCTTTAAATTCGGAACAGAGAGTTTAAAGCATATCATGTCGAATTTCAACATAATAATGGTAAACATATATTTAAGATACATTAATTATTAATATTTAAGTGAATTTCGAAAGTGGACCATATATTCTGAAAATCCTGCAGTTTCACTGCGTGTATAATATTGAATCGGTATTTATTTATAAGAGATAGTTTAATAACACTCAAGATTGTTATTAAAGTGATTTTCGGAAGAGGGTTATAGTATATGGAGTATGTGGTCCAATATGCATCGAAGTTCACAAAATTCTGCAGTATGATTTTTGTGTATATGTAAAAGATCAATGTGAAGTTTTGAGTCGGCACCGATAATCATAAGATATATACATATATAACGATTAATGACTCTTTCACATGTGATCCTTGTGGGAGCTATGACCAATTATGGACTGACAATCATACAATTTAGTAAAATTTATAATTATAAGAATTTAAGTGAATTTTAGTTGTAGGGTATAAAAATACATATTAAATGATGGGTTCATAATAGGTCATACGAAACGCACATTTCTAAAAAAGTGTTTTTGCACATATACTGGGTGTAGAGTATTATATGGTCGAGCTTGACTGACTATTCTTTCTTACTTGTTAAACTTGTAGTTAGGTAAGACCACTACACTACGTTTACCAAAAGGCAATTACATACATATATTTACACATTCTGGAAAATGAAAGCCAAAAATATAACATAATGGACTATTATTCATGATAAATTTAAACTTATCAAAGGGTTCTAAATGAAAATTGTGTATAGAAATTTTGTTAATACACCTTTTTTGAATTTAAACATTATGGAACTAAGACATTAAATGCATTATATACTTAAATATAACCTTACCACAGTTGGAATTATAATCTGGCAGATCCAATGTTGTATCTAGAGTTGCAGATGGTTTCGACCGAGGCCTGCAAGGCCAATCATATAAAAACCAATTATTTTTATTAATGTCTCGGCAGCGTGGTCTTAATATAAGACCAGTTGATTTTACAACTGGATCCATTAGCTGCAGTATACGATCCTGTGTCATTTCCATTATATAATTAATCGTTGGCAAATAGGCATTTTCTCTCCAATAGTCTTGGCTAGTACACTACCAATTAATAAATGCGACAAAATATTTATAAACATGAACTGTACAAAATTTATTCACAATAAACTTTTATTCAGTTTATCAATGATTTATTAAACAAATTTTATATGAAAAATCGGTTTTATAACTCTAAGATCAATTAATAAGATCAATTAATAAACCATTGCACAGTGGTTCAAGTTTCTAAGGAAGGAGGTCATACGTAGTTTACTCAGCTATAGTCATCAAAATTAATATGTATGAATATTTATGTTTACGGTATTTATGGGTAAATTAGGGTAAATTAAGATTAAAAAAGTCTTTAAATATAATATTATAATAATTTATTTACACAAAAATGTTAGTTATTAATTAAAGAAAAAATAATAAATTTTATAACGGCAATTTAATACAATATTTGTACATTATTTTCAAAAACTTAACATACGTAAAGTCTCAGGTGATAGCATAGACTTCTTCTTTTGTGTTAATTTACGTAAAGAAGAAATGAACGGGTCGGAATTTAGAAGAAGTCTATGCAAAAGATCAGTGTTAGTGACAATACGAGACATTTTTCGCGTGTTGTCTCGTCTGAATTGCTTAAAGAATTTATTACAAGATTCAGCGGCTTCTTCAGAGAGCTCGCCTATGGAAACTAGACAGAGTTCAACTACTTTCGATCCATGAATTAACATGGATACGTACTAATAAGCATTCGTGCGGTTCCTAACGAGTAATCTCTAAATTCTACACTATTAATTTTGTATCTCGACGAAAGACACTGCAAAAGATGATGACACCGATCAATAACTATTTGATCTAAGCCAGTTCTTTCAGCTGATATAGCTGAATTCAAAAAAAGTTCTTGCAATGTTTCCGTCATTGGATGTGCCACTTCCGCCACTTTGAGCTTTGTCGACAATTAAAACTAATCGTGTCCTAAAGTGCTGCTGAACATATTGTTTTTTCTGTGCAAGAAGCTCCTTTTTATCTGTTGAACGAGCCTGCCACTTTTTAAAATCTAATCGGTAAGATAAATGTATAAAATATTCAAAAAATCTTATCCATGAATGTAGAGGAGATAACCCAAACTGATATCTAGCAGTATCAATAACGAGTTTACTTGAACACATGTCAATATCATTCATTTCTTTCGGTGTTGCACCACAAATATAGCATCTACTAGACGCTGTGTTACTTAAGGCACTACAGATTTTACCATCCACCATAGTTAATTGTAATGAATGTACAACTTTAATTTCGTTGTTATTGATGTTAGGTTTACAAAACCTAGTGGAATTAGGGCGTGGGTTTTCCATATAATTTGGTCCGGATCTGTATGTATGTGCTACTGATCTAGTTGTAGAGACGAAGACTCTCTGTACCATGCACATTCGCAAACAAACGCACATAAATTATTTTTTAAATTAAAAGAACGCATATAGAGTAACATTTTGATATGTAACTTGAAAGCGGGATAAGACGGCACCACAGTTAATACCTTAAGGGGAAAAAACGTGAAAATTGATTTGTTGTAAAACCGTTCTCCGCAAAATACGTTTTGCTTAAAAAATTTTTAAATACATAATAATAACGGTAATCACCTTCAACTTAAATATCAATTGTAAAACAATTAGTCAAAAATGTTGTTTTCTTTAAATAACACGCACTAGAAATTAACTTTATTAGCAATGCTGAAAATGATAAGGAAAGTTGTTTTGATTTGTTCACCTCCGGTACACAAAAGTAAATCTACAAAAAAAAATGTATTGCAAATCTTTTTGCATGTTTTAATAGTACCACTATAGTGAGTATTAGAGCGAAATAACGGTGAAAAAATCGAACATCATCATTTGACCATTATGTCCTACTACTGAACCACTGTGCATGGATAAATTAACGTAATTTAATTATGTTTGTTACCAATGAAAAAATATCTCTAGACGGCTTTTTCAAAGCGAATTTTAAGTTGTTTTCACAATTTTTTAACAAAAATCGTCGAGGTATAAAACGATCTCCGTAAAATATTGGTATGGGTTTATCTGGTGTATCGATTTTCTGAAAATGCAAAGAAAACAAATATGTATGTTAAAATGAAAACGGTGAAAATTTACTTCAAAGACAAATTTATCACTATGAATTACCTTTGATCAATTACACGATTTTATCATATCTTACGCCATTGAAAAAGAATTTTATAAGATTTCATTTGACTTTATTATTAGCCTTTCTAATAACAAAATACTATGCTGCACTCCGTTATTGTAATTCTTTGGTAGAATTCACAAAAACTGCAAAATATGTATATTGCAATAAATCTGTTTTCTATGATCCCTTTAAAATCAAAATTATGTACAAAAATGAGATCCTATGTATATATAGTATTAATGTAATTTCCTAGTAAGTTTTATTTTCTTTTTATTTACGAAAAAACCCAAAGGAAACTGATTTTGGCTTTTTTGAACGTCAAAATTGTCACCTCTGTGGGTATTCTCGGAAGTGGAAGCTTTGGCCAATTAAGTTAATAGTATAATTTTTACATACTTATAACTGATATATGTTTATGTTGGTTAATGAGTTTTCGGGAGTAGTCCTCATAAGGGAACTTTGAATTTTAACGTAATAATTTATGTTCATTTAAGTAATCTTTCGAAATGAACTTTATATGAGGGCTACGGTCAAATATGGACAAATATGGATGGATTATTTGTGTTGAATTCCAACTTGATAGTGATGATTTTAAGAGATTTATTCGCATTTAACTGATTTTCGGAAATGTATTTTATATGGGAGGCTACGGTCAAATATCGACCGATCATCATCATATTGAGAGTGACGATTTATATATATGTATGGACTATTTTTGTTGAACTCCAACTTAATAGTGGTTTTTATAAGGAATTCATGCGGATTTAAGTAATCGGAACTGGACTTTATATAGGTGCTATGGTTAAAAATAGACCAATCATCATGAAATTTGTACAATGATTTGAATATGTTTTTGGATTGTTTTTATTGAATTTCAGCTTGATAGTGATTTTTATAAAAGATTTATGCGCATTTAAGTGATTTTAGGAATTGGTCTTTGTAATGGGTTATGTCAAAATATGAACCTATGCAAACAAAATATCGTTTTAAAATTTCACTTTGCATGAAACTCATTGTTGCAAAGTTTTGTGTTGATACGGCTTTTCTTTAGACATTTATGTACCATAAAGCCATATTTCGGAAAGACATTTGTATGGGGGCTATGAGAAATCGTTGACCGATTCCTAACATTTTCAACCGGACTTTTCCCTATACAGGCGCGGATCCACGGGGGGGGGGAAGGATATTCCCCCCTTCGCCGCATAAAAACATATTTAAGATCAACAATGTCGGAAGAAAGACTCACAATGATGAATATTTATCACGAAGAAGAAATATGCCTAATAGAGTTATTGAAAAATTTGCAGCTAAAGGAAACCATAAAATCCTTCTTTAAAACTACAATATGTTGTACATTACTATTAAACCTTTAACTACAAATTTTAAAATTTTAATGTTAATTTTTTAAGTAGAATTTTTAAAGAATTTTAAACTATGGATTTTTTGTTTTTTAAGTATATTAAATATTAACATTTATTTCTTTAAACTTTTAAATAAAAACTGTATACAAATGTTAATAAAATAATTTGTAAAAGATTTGTTGGGATAATTTTGGTTTTTAATAATTTAAACTTAATTTAATAGGTTAATAGTAGGACATATCTAAATGAAGGTTTCAATACAAAAAATGTTTATATTTAAACAAAATTTGTAAAATTTACCTCCCCCCCCCCCAAAACCATCGGTTAGATCCGCGCCTGTCCCTATCAAAATATGTCCTAATGTCCTAATCAAAATAAAGTGTGCAAAATTTCATGAGATTATCTGAATTATATTTGAAAATAATAGCAAAAAATATCGAGGTAGTCTGAAGCTTTAATCTATAACTTGGATCCTAATGGACCCATTTTCAATAAATAATTTATTGTTCTATTTCTTTTTTTCGTAGCTTTATCGTGCCTTCAACATACGGACGGATATGGCTAGATCATCTTAGAATCTTATAAGGACCCAGAATATAAAGACTTTTTGGCTCTACGACCATTATTTCGATGTGTTACAAACGGAATGACAAACATAATATACCCCTTATCTTTTTGGTGGTGGGTATAATTGAAGATAAGACCCTTTTTATACACTCCACCACCACAAATGATGAAGGAAGGTGTATATAAGTTTGTCATTCCGTGTGTAACATTAAGAAATAGTCATCTGAGACCCAACAAAGTACATACATATATATTTCATTCATCCTTATGAAATTCCAAGTCGATTAAACTATGTCAGTCTGTCTGTCTCTGTAAAACACTCTCACGTTTAAAATACAAAACCAGAATCCACAAAGTTTACAAAAGAACATTTATAATTCTCCTAAGCAGTTTGGTATTGCAAATTAGTAAAATCAGTCTAGTAGAACCAGAGCTATCTGAGACAACCTCAAAAAAAATTATATTTTTACATATTATTTGCTAATTTGTTTAAATATTTTGCAGATGAAGCCATGCAATTTTACACAAATTATCTAAATGGTACAAAATTACAATATCAATACAAAATTCAGCAGAAATAAGTTTATATAAAAATAAATTATTATTTGGTTCGCTTAAGTAAAGTCCACTTCCGAAAATCACTAAAATACGTATAAATCTGTTATAAATAACGGTACCGATCCACAGATTCACATTTCACAGATCATGCATATATGCCAAAATCAAACTATTGGACTTTGTAAAACAATTAAACCCACAAAAATGTCTAATAAATATCGATATCGAACCGACATTTTATACCGATCCGTAATTTTAATCCAGAAATCATACTAATATCGATCATACGGCAATTATAATATTGGATTTTGTAGCTGTCAGTCCATATTTTGCAATAACTTCCAAATAAAGTAAACTTCCGTGTATCATTGTCACAACTTTTGTAAACTACGTCATTGAGATAAAATTTTACCTAAATAAGCCTTAAATGCATCAAAATCACGTTACTGGATTTTGAAGATTTCGGTCCACTTCCACTATAACATATCGTTGGTCTCATGTAGAAAGGCCCTAACTCGCTATTTTTCGAAATTTGTTTTTTTTTTGCGATTCCAATGCATTTAACGCACATACACATCCTCACAAAAATGTATTGCAATAGTGTAAAAAATAACGCTTTTATAAGCAGTTGTACAAAAAAAGTTACATATTGAATATTACAGTTTCTATTATGTTTTTACCTTCTCCTGTAAAGTTTCAAATATGCGAGTTAGGGCCTTTCTACATGAGACCATCGATATATAAACTCTTGTAGAGAACTATTCGATGTTGTTCGAATAAAACGAATAATTTGAATAAAACATTTTAACTTGTTCGAATTATTCGAGCACATATTTAAAATTAAACCAATTATTCGAATAATTCAACAAATTTTAAATAAAGTAAAATACATAACAAGTTTTTCCTTCATCAAGTCGTACAGATAGTAGTATCGTCTAATGCTACCTTTAGTAATATCCCTTTTTTAATATACGAGTATGTTTGTATATGCTTTTTGTCCATTTCAACGTTATATCATCATCAATGTCTGTTTCTTCCACATATTCAACACCTCATTCACCAGCACCTTAGGTTAGGTTGTAATGATGATACTGGTTTATTTAAAAATCATTGTATATGGAAACTAAAGCGGACCATTATAATTCTATTTCTATTATTTATTATGCTTTTTTGTATACTCGTATTATAGGTATTTCGATGCATACGAGTATGTATGTTTTAGTAATATCATCGTGTTTCCAAAAGCTTCTTCCCAGCATACCATTCTAGGAGATCTCCGAAAAAGGAGTCAGAAAAGAGTCCAACAAAAGAGCATTTTCGGAGCGCTCCGAAAAAAGGAGTCAGAATAGAGTCCAACAAAAGAGCATTTTCGGAGCGAAAGAAAAATTTGCTTGTTACTGTCCTGAGTCGGCACGCAGTATGACTCAGAAATTCCACTTAATTATGTGTGTACCAAAGCGTTGTTGTCTTGTTATTTGTGCTTTGAACAAAAAAAAACATAGCTGTATCACACAAGAATGATAAAAACAAGATTACACAGAGCCCAAAAAAAAACCTCATAAAAGACTCTTTTCTGACATTATCTAAGAGCTCTTTGGCGGACCATTTTCGAATGTAATGACCCTCTTTTCTGAAGGTTTTCGGAGCAATTATGATTGTTTTTTGGGCTCATAAAGAGCGTTAACGCTCCGAAAAAGGTGTCAGAAAAAACTCTTTTCGGACGCATATGGCTTGCTGGGTTACTGTATTTGACATTTGATTCATCCCATAATATTTACTCCAAAACAGCATTTAGCGATTTTCCTTATTTTTCCTACAATTCCAATTTTCCTTAATATATATAAATGCAGAAAACTATGTGTTGCAGTATATTTCCACTTGTCATAAAAAAATATCATAGAGTGATACAGATCGTAAATACTACTTATTTTTGGCTAGATACAAACTAACCGTACACCTATAAACTTCTTTCCCCCATGCTTAGGAAAGGAATCAACAGATATTTATAAATTTTTGGGGATAAAAATATTTATAAAATCTTAATTAATAATTACCCTTTATTCTGGAGTAATATTTATTCCTAGAAAGATGCCGCGGGTTCATAACGTAGCAAATTCTAGCTGAATTAGTTTTAAGTACGCTGAGTAAAGCTCATGTTCAACGTGTTTTTAAATAGCGCATAGTACTAAAACAACATTTTGCAATAAAATGCTTTTAAATTATCAGAAGCTCTTCTCAGATTGAATATACAGTAGTCACTAGGTTACAAATGTAAATATCCAGTTATGTAAACATCCAGAATAGTGAGCAACAAAATTGAAACACACACAGACTATCTCTATTATAAATATGAACAGCTTTCAACCGTTGATTTTTTAAATGTTTTTCTTATTTGTTATATACATATATGTTCTTCCCCGATAAAAGTAAAGAACCTGCAACCGTTGATTTTTTTTAATATTTTGAGTGATTATCCTACATTTTAAAAATCGGTTAGTGTTTGTTACATAGTGCATCGAAGATGAAGCGCAAGGTGATAACGTTATCTTAAAAAGGTGACATTTTGGCAAGCTTAGCCAAAGGCGTTACTTCTCTTGCACATAGAATCAAAAATATAAAGCCGATTTTGGAAGTGACTGCAAAGTGTGAAGGCAACATTAAGAGGAAAAGGAGAAATGCCTTAAGACTTAAAATTTTACCCATTACAAGTGAATTAATTAAAGCAAAAAAAAAATCTCTTAAAGCAAAAAAAAAGTACAAAAAAATATTTCATATTAATTAATTATTAATAAACTTATTGAAAATAAAAACTTAATGTAATAAAAATCATGTGAATTACTTATTTATATTCTCTCGATTATGTGAACTTCTCTATTTAGTGAAGAGGCTCTCTTTGAATCAGTTCATCTAACCGAGCGACTACTGTATATTAAATTGAAACTGAATATAACAATTAGTTACTTTTGGGATTTTTGGCGATATCAAAACAAAAATTGGGAATGAATAGTGAAAAACTACTGGCAACACTGTTTATATAGCAACATACCAATTTACAATGAGTACCCGAACCCCTTTTTTTATTTGTATGGCAGAGGATTTTCGGCTTTCAACAAACTTTGAGTAATTTTTACGAAATTTTTAAATTATTTAAATATTTTATAAAAAATATTATTAAAAATAATAAAATTAAAACAACAGTTTTTTTACTTATAGAATAAAAATAGTTCATGTCATAAAACACTCAAATAAGCGTTTTATAAGCAAATGAATCAGAACATATGAAAAAATCACTCGAACTACTTTTTAGACTGCTAGGCCAAAATTCTAAAAACGGGGTCTTGGCTACATTTCTTTATACTTGACTTTTGTCTGTTTGAACAAATTTTTCTAAAAACTACAAGTTACTCAAAATATGTGGGAGACTACGGACCAAAAATGGGGACCTGTACCAAAATTCTAAAAACGGGGCCTAATAGAGGAATGTATCCAATTTCCTCATACATAGTTTTTGTCTGTACAGTTATGTGTTTGAATAAATTTAAAAAAAAAACTAAAAAATAAAAAAATTTAATTCGAAAAACCAGTAAATTATAATTAAAATTGTGTTGGCCTTTTTTAAAGGTGTTTATTTTTTCTGGCTTTTTTAAAGCCCTTTTTGCTTCTTTTTTGTCCAGTATAACAAATTTTATGTTGAAGAGATAAAAAAGACGTTCAAAAAAATACGCTTATATGTTGATGATATTCTGATTTCCTTGAAGAAAAATATAAAATTTTAGCGTATTTTTTGTAGATCTTCTCAACTGGACTGTTTATAATTTAAATTTCAGCTCGTTCGGATCATAAAAAGATTTTTGAGAATTTTTTTAAAAAATGTAAGAACAGAGGTGACGATCAACTTCCGCCTACGACGCCATAAAGTGTAAATCAAGTCGGAAATACCTCAGCTCCAACGATGTGAAATTTCGTTTTGATAACTATAATATCTCTCGAGATACGGTATTGTTTCCAAAATAAAACGTTTCTAAGCCACTGTGCGATGTTAGAACTTGGGAACACAAAAAATCGGAAAAGTTTAATATAAGGATAAGGTAGTCCACTTACAAGCACAAAATCCTCTTTTCAATTGGGAAATTACATGCTGAAAACAACGCCAAATAGATGATATGATATGTTTTTACAACCCTATTTGTTCTTAGATTGGAGATACTAGCATTGTTAATTCTGAAGTGAATAACTGTGATAATTTTTTTTTTCATTTAATTTAAAGACAACTAGAGATGTTGAAGTTAATTTGATACTTAAACTAATAGCTCATATATTCCAAATCTAGTTTAAATGAGTTTTGGACAGTTGACTACTTTAATACTTTTGCTTTACTTTGATAGGATTTCCTATGAAAAACAAAATCTAGTTCGCAATGAGAACTTGTCAATTTAAATTTTATTTGATTTTACAAATTAACGATAAATTTAATAATACGTGCTAATCAGTGCTTCAGAAAAATTCTAAGTAAAAATTTTTAAATAAATAAAGTTAACAACTACAAACAAATTACATTTTTAAAACAAATTCATCTAAAATTATAAATAATTTACTGATGCAAAAAACTGCAGCATTTCTAATTGTATTACAGAAGTTTCTAATTGAATTTCCGAAATTTTATTTTTTTCTAGAGTCATTTGTAACCTACCGTCAGAGGGATGGATATTGCTAAATCGACTCTACTGACTCTATAAATCCTGAATATACATATGTACATACATACATATATGTATACTTTATGAGGTTGCAAATGAAATTTGTAGAAATTACAGACTGAACGACATACTTATATAAACCCTTTCCATTCATGCTGAAGGGTGTAAAACCTATTTTAGTGTACATACATATCATATCTGGAGACTAATAGAAATAGAAACAAAACTAAAAAGTAATGTAACACATGTGCATACAACTATTATTCATCGTCGCAAATAGTAACCGCAGATGCAAGGTTGAATCTTAGTTACGGCCGAATACACTACAGATACTATTGCACTTTTCAATGCCGACGAAGCCAACTACATACAGACCTTTTTGATTTTTGTAATGGATCGCATATTCTCTTATTTTAACAAATGATGTGATTTAATTGTTATTAACAATAAATCTGTTATTTAATTGTCATTTCTATTTCAGTTTAGAACGCACTGTACATCAGTATAGTTGAGACTTTTGTTGATTAATTTCATTATTCGCAATATAATATATTACACGGAGCGGAGTTATACTTTATTCACTGCTCTTAATATGGTTGGGATTTTTTAGATCAGCAGTTAAAGAATCCTGCACAGGGATAAACTCAATCGCAGATCTACTGGCCTACTAAGTCCCAACATATTGAGTGTACAACACATTAGACACATTTTTTCGATAGATTGTATCATATGTATTGGATCACAGTGTATGGTAAAAAAAAATAGATAACGTGTTTCTGCGCTAAATTGGAATTTTCATGTGGCATTTGCTTTTAGAATTGTTTTTTTTTTAATTTTAAAATTTGCTAATGCCCTTTTAAATTTCAAATAAAAGCACTATACTAAAATACGTTCTACAATTGGTACATAAATAAATAAATAAATAAATAAATAAATAAATAAATTATGTTTGCACTTACGTCGGAAACTTCGTTCTCTAATTGATTTGTTTTTTTCTTTAATGAAATCATTGTGTTCTTTTGAGTAGATTCACGTTTTAAACATAATGAATGCATCAACAAATTGTTGCAATTTAAAAAAGAAACTCAATTATATTACGATCCAAAAAATAGTGATTAAATTTGATCCGATAAACAACACAAAATTAGCACATTATTAAAAAAAAATAAAATTGATTATACTTCAGCTACCGTTATATGGAATAAAAACAAAAAGAGCAAAATCAAAAGAAACAATGTAATACAATGTAAGTGTTAAACACTTAAAGAAATAAATTGTTCATTTCTCAATGTAGTTGTATGTTGTATGATTAACGTGACCAGATGGTTTTTATTAAAAAGCGTTATTTTGAAATTATGACATTCAAAAGAGGGTGTTTTAAATTAATCGCATATTTAGAATTAACTTTTAAACCTTTTTATGTTATTGTAAAATAATTAATTCTAGAACTAACTAAATCAATCACTGCATAATATTTAATTAATGACAGTCTTTTAACAAAAATGTGCAGCAAAATTTTAAACAAACTAAGCAGAGGAATCGGAGATGTAGTGTACAAATGATTGAAAACCAATTGCACACTACATCTATTGCATATTAAAAAAGTTCAGACGAATACTTGCTTTCAAATTAAACTAAATTTGTATTTTTACTTGTATTCTTTCAAAAAGAAAAACCTTAATAAAAGTTTATGCAAACCAATACATTTATAGTTTAAAATCATTCGGATACATGATGAAATTAAATAAAAGAATTTTTCAAATTAAAAGTTTAAGCTGTAAATGTATTTATATTTTATCGGTTTAAAATTCATTAAAGTTACCACTTGCTTGTAACATTGATTTGGGGAATAATATTAAACTTTCGAATAAAAACTTAAAAAAAAACTTTAATGTTTTTAATCTAAAGCACTTCCATAAAGTTAATACACCCACTATTTCAGAAAAAAACAAGTAAAAAAGTACAGGCGGTCAAGCCCGACCATATAATACCCTACACTCAGTATATGAATGTATGTGTAAAAGAGTTTTTCAGAAATGGGCGCTATATGAGAGATATAACCTATTATGGACCGATCATCGAAAAATTTAGTGACATGATTTCTGTGCTAAACTTTATCACGATATAAATACTTTTATGGAAGTTGGGAGTTTCGACTAATTATGGACCGACCATTATAAAATAAAGTGTCATTATTTCTGAATACATATATGAAACTTATTTGTGTTGAGTTTTATTTAGATACCAACATTTTTAAGAAATTTATGGTAGTTAAAGTGATTTTCGGAAGTGGGCCTTATATGGGAGCTATGCTAAATAATGGACCGATCTGCACAAAATTTGTAGATCTGATTTGGCTTCATTTACCACTCATTTGTGGTGAAATTTGTTTGCACACTTGCATAATTCAAACATTTATGATCGGTAAATCCCAATTTCGGGAGAACATTTGTATGGGCGCCAGGTGAAATACTGGACCGATTTCCACCAGTTTCAATACCATCCGTCCTTGGGCCGAGAAATGTTCACCAAATTTTATCGAAATATCTTCAAAATTGCGACCTGTACTCTGCGCACAAGTTTTACGGATGGACATCGGTAAATCGACTCAGGAAGTGATTCTGAGTCGATCGGTATAATTTGGGTGGGTGTTGGACCAATATTTCTAGGCGTTACAAACATCAGTACAAATTCAACATACCCTCCTCACTATGGTGGTGTAGGGCAAGAATGATAAAATAAAGATTACGCCATGCGCATGATTTCCCGTTATGTGACGTAGAAGGGCCATTCTAAGGGTTACCAATAATGTTTCATGTGTTAGAATTAAAATTTCTTGCGAAAAATTTATGTTTTATGTGATAGTTGGCAACCTTGCAATTGAAATCTCTGAGAGTTCTAAAATAAAATCTCAGTCGTAATTCAGCTCTGGGTGGAGAAAGAACTCGCGCGTCATTGTCATTATCGCTTAAGGGCAATCAGGCCGTCCTTTTTTCGCTGCCTTCGAGAGATTTGCGTCTCACTTTTGCATTGGTTAATGCTTGGCGTCGTCTAACTGTACCGCATTACGGTTCTTCGAGGTTGTGCATTAGTCACATACTAAATTATTTTTTAATACAAGATTTAAGCGTTCCAGCTTCCTATATGAAGGTATAGGTCGACTTGGGACTTACTTGAATCGATAGTGGGATAACCTGGCAATTTGAGGGATTAATTCTCCGCCAACCAAATTTATATTTAAAAAAAAAATAAAATAAAATCTGTTTAAAAAAGAAAAACAAACAAAAAAAAAACAACAAAAAATATAAACATAAAGAGTGCAGTGAGCAAATGCAAGCAAAACATGAGTAAAAAATTAGCCAATAGAAACACAGAAGGTGTGACGTCACAGGGCCTAAATGCGCAGAAGTCTCATATCGACGCAAAACTTACCCAGATGAGATTAAAAGCAGTGCAAATTAATTGGCTAATCGGCAGAAATTCTACATTAAAGTTGGATTGCAAACTTTTGTTGTACAATGCAATTCTAAAGCCAATCTGGTGTTATGGAATTCAATTATGGGGTACTGCCTCAGCATCCAACATTGAAAAAATTCAAAGGGGTCAAAATAAGATTCTACGTACAATTACTGCAGCTCCATGGTATGTTAAAAATTCTCGAATCCACAAAGATCTAGGCATTCCTTTGGTGAAAGTCGAATTTACAAAACACGCCTCAAAATATGTCAGCAAACTTGAACACCATCCAAACCCACTTGCACGAGACATCCTTAACTTTACTGGCCATGTTCGGTTGAGAAGGAGGGATACCCTTGCTTTAACTCAAGCGCAAAACAGATGACTGGATCAGTGGATATAAATTTTTTGTAGTATCATTATATTTTGTCTAGCACTGGCTGGACTTATTATTTTCTTTTAGTATTAAGATTCGAAAACTTATTGTTATTTCATTTCTGAAGATTCAATAAATAAATTAAATTTATAAAAAAAAAAAAAAAAAAAAAAAACAAAAATTTTAAAGTTTTACGCGCGTTGGCGTAATTTTTATTTTATCATTCTTGGTGTAGGGTATAATAACATTTAAGAACCAGTTCTAGAATTATTATAAAGAAGAGGCTCCATTTACAAAAAATATATGGAACTAAAAATTTTTCAAAATTCCATAATTCTAGAAGATAATGCAGAAACCATTGGGGTAGAATCAATATTTTTTTTAAATAAATCTGCTATTTTTAAACGGCTGTTCCGATCGGGACCACATTTTATATGGGTGTAGCCAAGAATTAGACATGTAAATTTAATTTTTTTTTTTTGTTTTTAATCCGATTTCAAAGATATTTTTATTTTCTGAAAGTCTCTAGCTATACCTTTAAAAAAACATGCATGCGTGTGCTCTTATAATTTAAAAAAAATACTGTTTTGGTTTAAAATATCCTCAAAGTTTGGAATCAATATCTTTTCAAGGTCAAAAAATATATGTAGTTTTGATAATCGGGATGTTGAGGATGAAAAAGCGGAATTGCGAAGTAAATATAATAAAAAATCGGGATCATTAAATCTAAAATTAGCAAAATTAGAATCACTGATGAATATTAAATTACATCCATTTTACAAAGAGAATTTTAGCGAATTGATATTTTAAAAACTGTTAAAAATTATATATATATATATATATATGTATTTATATTTTCGTTTGTAACTTATAAAAGTTACCAAATTCTTCGACATTGATTTAAAACCCAGTCACAATTTAAACAAAAACATAAATCCGAACATTTTTGAAAATTGAGTTATCCTTGAAGAAACGTTGAAATCTATATATCTGTCATTTCTAAATGGTTTGTCAGTTTGGGACTATCTCAACACAAGTACATGAATAACCTCGCTATACTCAGAAAAGTAGACGAAAATCCCAATAACTGGATTTTTTTACTTTTCATTCGTTGCTGGTAAAATACTTTAATTAGGAAAATATTGTCAATGAAATGTAACTGTTTAAAGAAGAGGCCAAACGATCAAAGTTTTGAGTTTTTATATTTTCTTCCAAATTAACAGAAAGCGGGACTTTAGTTTAAACGGAGAATCACGCCAAAAACGGGATGTATGGTCAGATTATGTATGATACAACTACTGCGATAGAGTTTATGTTGTAAAGCCTTTAAAATGCCAACAGTAAAGTATCAAAACAACATAAGTTATCAACAATACATAAAATTAGTAATACAAATGAAAAATAAAACAATTTTAGCATTGTATGAAAAATATAATGCTGACAAAGGAAGTACAAATAAATGTTCGTTTTTTATAAATTAATAAAACAATTTTCAGGTAATAAAGAAGACGAAGATGAGTAAAGGATTTTCTAGGATTCGAAAAATCTACGGAATGGAAAAAAAGTTGTAACAAATTTCAATGACATTCGCTTAAGTGGTTTGCAATATCCTGGACTTAATTAAAGACAGCGAAACATCAGGCGATGTTCATTAATTATTTTTTGTCTGATAACAGACATAAAACCTACACCTATGACATTTTTATATACATACATACATAATATGTATGTATGTTTTTCGAAAGTTTTGCTAAAAGTTCATCTCAATAAGATTTTGGTAATTATTAAAGCTTTAGGTCTTTTTATAAAATTTTTATTTCAATATTTCCCTACTCTTTGAGTAGCTTTTTCAGGATAAAATTTTTTATAATTTTATAAATTTCAAAAATTATTTGTCATAGAAAAAAAGGATATGAAAACTTTAACATAACAAAATATTAAAACAATTTATAACAAGTAGAAAATATTACTAATTATACAATATTTGTAAGTTGTGTTATTTTTTATGTATTAAATGTCTGTAAATCTGTGCTACATTTTCAGTATCTGCTCTGTAATTGATCCTTTTCGTTGTAGGTACATTAATTATCTGTAACATCTCTAACATATAACGACGTTTGTAGTTATTTTCAGTGTTTAATACCGATACATTTTCAAAGTTTGGATAGTGATTTAATTTACTACAATGAGAAGATAACGCAGTTTTTTTTTAAAGTAATATTGTCTCTATATCTTTGGTCTGATTTATGTCCATCAATTCTGGTTTTTAGTTTTTTTATTACAATTTTCAATATATATTTCAATATTGAAATAAAAATTTAAATATTTTATAAAAAAGGTCAAATAAACAATAATAATCTCAATAAAAATGACTAATTTTACTTTAACCAACAATAAAATGTTGACTTAAATAGCATACAGAGTTGACAATATTGACGTTTCAAAAGCGCTATAATCAGCTGATAAGGCAGTTCTCTTAAAAAGTGAAGGAAAATATTTTATAAACAGGCAAAGCTCTGTATACAACACGAATTTTGTGGACAAAACCAAATAAATAAAACAAACAATTTGAGTAAGAATATTTTAATTGAAATTGTGAATTTTGCTTGTGATGTCAATAAAAGTTACTAAATTCTATTTTAATAATTGTTCCAGCTTAAGGTGTTTTTTATGTTACTAAACTTACTTACTTACCTTTACCACCGAAAATGAATTTTATTGCGCCAGAAAAATAGTAACATAAAGAAAACAAAAGGGTAATTCTCAAAGAAAGAGACAAATATAAAACTTGGTTATCTTCCGCTTCGTGACTCCTCTGTATACTTTGTGATCATAAATAATTAAATAATTTAATATTAAATACCGATTGGAACGATATACTGTGTATCCCTTACATAAACAATTCTACTTTGGATGAGATGACTAGTATTTTTTATAATAAAATATATTATTTCATGGATAAATGCACACCAAAACACTGTTCTTATGATCACACTGGTCCTCCTTGGAATTCAAAACTGTTATCTAAACTTAAGAATTTAAAGAATAAACATTATAAAAACTTCAAAAGATCTGGCTTGCTTGTGGATTATAGTAAATACTCAGTTGCTCGTGCGGAATATAATAATCTCAACAATTCCCTTTAACAGTCATATTTGCAAAAAATAAAAAATGATTTTAAATATAATACTAAAGCATTTTACAACTTTGTCAACTCTAAAAGAAACACAAATGGATATCCTTCAGTAATGAAAAAATTTAAAAATTTGTTTCTGGAACGCGAACGGCCTCCGCCAACATAAAAAAGAACTGGAATACTTCCTGATGGATAAGCAGATTTATGTTATGATGATTGCTGAAACTCACTTGACGGCGACAGCGTACTTCAAAAGTAATGGCTACGAGTTCTACGATACTAAAGACCCCCGCGGAAGAGCTTGTGGAGGTTCGGCAATTCTTATAAAGAACAGAATAAAGCATTATCTAATGAATAACATAAGTGAGGATTACCTCCAAGCAACAAACATTTGCATTGAATTCTGTCAATACAAATTTGTTTTATCATCGATTTATTCTCCGCCTCGATTTTCAATAAAAGAACACCAATACCATAACTTCTTTAAATCCCTTGGAGCTAGATTTTTAGTTGCTGGTGACTTTAACGCCAAACACACATTTTGGTGTTCACGTCTGGTAACCCCAAAGGGTCGCGTACTCTTCAACACCATTGGTAAAATGGGCTTAGATGTACTCTCAAGTGGACATCCCACCTATTGGCCGACGGACCGACGGAAGATTCCCGATGTTATTGACTTTGGGGTAGTGAAAAATATCCCTGTAGAATGGATGCAAGTGGATCCTTCACTGGACTTGTCCTCAGATCACTCTCCTACTATCATTTCAATGCATTTCCCTCAAGTGTGTGGTTCTCCATTTATGAACATGACTAAGACCCGAGTAAGTTGGATAAAATACAAAAAGTATTTAAGTTCTCATTGCACGGAAAATGTTGTGTTGAGAACTACCGCCGATATTGATGAGTCGATTGGCAACTTTACCGAGGACCTTCGACGAGCTGTGCATCACGCTTCCACTTATCACGTTGAATGTAGAAACAGAACTTATTTCTCTGAACTCGAACATCTCCTATCAGAAAAAAGAAGAATGAGAAGAGAGTGGCAAATTCACAGGTCTCCTGAACTGAAAGCTAGGCTACGGGAATGCAGAGATATACTAAGACATTTCTTAGAAACCCAAAGAACGGCCTCACTTAGATCTTACTTGGAAGGTCTTGATAGTACCCCACAATCTGACTAGTCGTTATGGAGGGCGGCAAGAGGTTTAAAAAGACCAGTGAGAGGAAAACCTCCTTTGCGAAATCCGACTGGTGACTGGGCTAGAAATGATTCCGAGAAAGGGACATTATTTGTTAACCATTTGAGAAATGTGTTTACTATAAACAACTCAAATACAAACGAATCTGATTTGCCACCACTTGTTATTAGACCTCCTGTACCTCTAAGACTTAGCTTTAATGATGTTCAAAGCGCTATTTGTACTCTGTATCTTAAAAAAACTCCAGGTATGGATAAAATCAGCAACAAAATGCTTGTGGAGTTACCTCGTGTAGCTAGAAGAATTATCCTCTTTATCTTCAACGCTATTTTACGCCTAGAATACTATCCTGCAGATTGGAAGGTGTCTATGATCACTCTGATTCCTAAGTCAGGGAAGGACCATACCAAAGTGGAGTCATATAGGCCAATTAGTCTACTGCCGACAATTTCAAAACTGTTTGAAAAATTCTTAATGTTTAAGTTGACTCCAATTCTGAATAACACTAAATGTATTCCTAATCATTAATTCGGCTTCAGAGCTAAATACAGCACCATCGAACAAACACACAGATTGGTAAATGTGATAAGAGGGTCGTTTGAAGACAAAAAATACTGCTCCGCCCTTTTCATTCATGTGTCGCAAGCGTTCGACAAAGTTTGGCATGACGGTTTAATGCACAAAATAAAATTAACTCTGCCTGCTAACACCCATAAACTCATGGAAAGTTATTTATACGGTCGCAAATTTAAAATCAAAGAAGGTGATTTTTTAAGTACCGCTCAGCCAATTGAATCAGGTGTGCCACAAGGTAGCATACTGGGTCCTACTTTATATTTGATTTATGCATCCGACATGCCGTCAGACCCCAAAATCCATACGTCAACTTTTGCAGACGATACAACCTTTATCAGCGTCCAAAGGACCACCAAGTTGCATCACAGAATTTGCAGAATTATGTTTATAAGCTAGAGAATTGGCTAGAGCTTTGGAAAATCAGGGTTAACGAACAGAAATGTATTCATATAACTTTCACATTGCGAAAAGATACCTGCTCGTTCATCAGAATAAATAATCAAATTATCCCGCAACACAATGAAGTCAAATACCTCGGCATTCACCTCGGCCGCCGTTTAACTTGGAAGTCTCATATTGAAGCGAAACTTACACAAATAAGATTAAAAGCAGTGCAACTTAATTGGCTAATCGGCAGAAACTCTACATTGAAATTGGATTGCAAACTTTTGTTGTACAATGCAATACTAAAGCCAATCTGGTGCTATGGAATTCAATTATGGGGTACTGCCTCAGCATCCAACATTGAAAAAATTCAAAGGGGTCAAAATAAAATTCTACGTATAATTACTGCAGCACCATGGTATGTTAAAAATTCTCGAATCCACAAAGATCTAGGCGTGCCATTAGTAAAAGTCGAATTTACAAAATATGCGTCAAAGTATGTCAGCAAACTTGAACACCATCCAAACCCACTTGCACGAGACATCCTTAACTTTAGTGGCCACAATCGGTTGAGAAGGAGGGATACCCTTGCTTTAACTCAAGCGCAAAACAGATGACTGGATCAGTTGATGTGAAATTTTTTAGAATCATAAACATTTTTGTCTAGCACTGGCTGGGCTTATTATTTTCTTTTTAGTATTAAGATTTGAATACTTATTGTCATTTCATATATGAAGATTCAATAAATAATTAAAGGCAAAAAAAAAAAAAAAGTAATGAAACTCTTAGTAACTTAGTAATATGTTTGCTGATTTTTTTTCCAGTACATATTCGGATAAGCAATATTGCTTGGATAGTTATCCCAACACACTGTCATCTTCTCAACATGGATTTCGGAAAGGTTGCTCTACCATATCAAATGTCCTTCAACTTATTAACCAAGGCGTTGTACAAGGAAAACAAACTGATGCTGTATATACTGACATTAGTAAAGCTTTTGATAAAGTAAATCACAGACTTCTTCTTATTAAACTGGAGCTTCTAGGTTTTACATCACGCAGTCTAAACTGGATAAAATCTTATCTTTTGGATAGAATTCAATGCGTAAAATTTAATAATAAATACTCTAAAAATATTTTGGTTACCTCTGGTGTTCCTCAAGGCAGCCACCTTGGTCCAATTCTTTTCTTCTTGTTCATCAACGACCTTCCAAATGTTTTAAATTTTTGTAATATTCTAATGTATGCTGACGATTTAAAAGATTTTTGAGCTTCTCTAAATTTTTGGATCATATACATCTCCAATCGATCTAAACAATTTCTTTTTGTGGTGCAGTCTCAACTTAATGGAATTAAATTTAAAAAAATATAAACTTATGCGTTTTTCAAGAAGTAATTCTATTCCTGCTAATTATACTTTGGGTGATTACCGGCTTGAAATTGTTGAAAATTTTCTTGATCTAGGAATTTTACTGGACAACAAATTAAACTTTGTTTCGCACATTAACATGATGATAAATAAAGCTAGAGGTGTATTTGCATTTAGAAAGCGATGGGCTAAAAAATTTGATGATCCCTATGTCACAAAACAGCTTTACATTTCCTTAGTAAGGCCTATATTGGAATATGGCTCTATTATCTGGGATCCTTATTATAATATTCATATTCAGCGTACAGAGTCTGTACAGAAACAATTTTTACTCTTTTTTCTACGTGGGTTACCTTGGAAACCTGATATTAACCTTCCATCATACATCGATAGACTTAAATTGATTAAATTACCAACTCTATCTAGTAGAAGGACTATGCTTAATGTAACATTTATGATCAATATAATTAATGGTGAAGTCTTCTCCGAGTTCCTTGTAAATAATGTTACTTTTAATGTTCCTCAACGATTTTCACTTCATTTCAACCCACTGTATGTCAAACATGTAAGTACATACTAATTATGCTCAAGCTGGCCCATTAAGAAGATTATTTTGTGAATTTAACAAACTATATGAAATAATTGATTTTTCTCTTTCAACAAATGTAATGAAGCATAAAATAATTAGTTTATTAAATAATTAATCTTATGTAAATTAATTGTAATTTTCAATATACTTTTTTTAATAGTCTGTAAGGATTTAATCCATTGACTTAATAATTAAATAAATAAAAATAAATAAATAAGCTGACTGACAAATTTAAAACAAGAAATATATTGCGGAATGTTCAATAACTTAAGCTTGATTTACACGATTGAAAATTTGAATGGTGTAAATCTAGCTTTAGTGTGTATTACAGATATGTACATATATACCCTTCAAAATTACATATACATATGTAGATATGTAAGTTACTATATCTTTATAAAGACAACAAGTAAGAGCATACATTTGATTGTGCCGAATCTTATATACCCACCACCAAATATCAGTAGTGTGATCTATGCATACTTGAAACTAATTTTTTTTTTTACATTTTGTATCCAGTGGTGGATTTACGCCTAGGCCCATGAGGCCTAGGCCTAGGGCGGCATAATTTAAAGGGCGCCAAAATTTAAAGGTAAAAGAATGTAAAATAATTTCGAAAATTGATTTGGCTAAGTTTTGTTTTAAATTACAGCATCTAGAAACAGCTGCTCTAGTCATTGTTTGGAATGTAATTTTAGACCGTTTTAATGCTGCTAGTAAGAAACTACAGGGATCACACGCTGATTTATCATCTGTTATCCAAATTTACGTTTCTCTAGCCTCATTTCTTCAGGATATGAGAAATAAACAATTTGAAGAATTTAAAGAAAAAGCCAACACACTATCTGGAGTTCAAGATTGTTATCATTATGAAACTCGTCGCAGAAAAAACCAGAAAACTTCAGTCAGATGAAGCACGGGCCAATGAAAGAGCACAATTTTCTGGAGAAGAAAATGTACGTAAAAATATTTACTATCCCATTTTGGATACTCTGAGTTTACAGTTATCCGAACTTAAAAACGCATATGAAAAGCTTTTTGTAAACTTCAGCTTTTTTGATAATTTAAATAAAATAGATACAACTAAGTTAAAAAGTCAGGCAAATAAACTCGCCAAAAAGTATCCTGGTGATCTAGAAGAGACATTAGCAAATGAATGCATTCATTTACATTATCAACTCGAAGGTTCATTTGCAAATTCTGAAGATGTGCGTTCTGCATAAAATATATCCGATATATTACATTCACGGAATCTTCAAGATGTTTACCCCAATTTATACATAGCTTTACGCATTTTTTTTTGAGTATACCTGATACAAACTGTTCAGCAGAAAGATCACCTTGAAAAGGGTAAAAAACTATCTACGGTCAAGCATGGGCCAAGAAAGACTTAATGCTCTTGCACTATTGTCTATTGAAGCCCAATTAGTACAAGAAATAAACTATGACGATTTAATTGACGTTTCTGCCCGAGCAAAATCCCGAAAGAGTAAATTAATAAAGTAAGTGCTGATTAATAAAACTTAATTATTTATTTTTACAAAACAGTATTTTATTTAAAATTTATATATAAAGTTACTTTTATTTTTCACAAAAACTTTTTTAATTTTATGTTATTTCATTTCAATTATTATATTTACATACATATATTTTATTTAAATACATACGTTAATTTATTTTAATTCATTTCAATTTATTTTATTTTAAACCTCAAATTTTTAAAGAAAATTCTAAAATTTGAAATATATATTTTTTTTTAATACACCCCATTAATTTAAAAAAAATTTATTAATTTTTAGTTTGAAAATTGTAAACAAAATTTTATGCATGCATAAAAAATTTAAATATCTATGAAAAATAAAACTTATATGACATATATAATTACATGTGAATTGAAAAACGTATGTGTATCTAAATCAGTGAAGGCCAGTCCTATACACGCGTGGCTGCGCGACGTTGACACACGTACCCTGCCAACATTTTCTATTGCGGAAGTGACTCAGAAGTGACGCTAAGAAGTTGAAACTCATCTTCTGCGATACCATTTTCTGATCGTAGAAGTGTCTTCCGTATTGAGAAGTTGTACCCCCCGGAAGTAACTTCAAGAAGTCACTTCAGCGTAACTTCAAGAAGTCACTTCTGCTTAACTTCAAGAAGCCGCCTCTCTTTTGCTTTTGATTTTTTTTGCCTTTACAGATAATACACTCATATTGACTATGAGATAACAAATATGTAAAAACTACAACAATAACAAAACAAAACCACACTTTACCACTGACCAACCACAGCAAATGACAAAATAAAACTAATTTCGATGATGTCGAAAATTTCTTTTTGGCATTCTTTTCATTTCTTTTATAACGGGGCATGTCATTTTCGGCTGGTGTTGTAAACAACAAACAATCTTCCAAACGTCGTCTGGATGATTAAAAGACGACTGCAATGTAAATTGTTATTGTTATCTTCCAATTAACGTCTGGAAGTGAGTAAGACGTAACGCCTTTGACGATGGACGATGAAATAAACTTTCAATTGCTGGCAGGGTATACTATAACCTGTTTCGCTGTCTGATCTCACTGCACATTTTTTTGTGTACACTCAAAGCAAAATGTTAAACGAAACAGGTTATAATATACGTGTGTCTGCATTAAATGAATATTGTTTTTGTTATTATTATTATTTGAGTGTACAAGTATTTGCGGTCGTTTGTTTTTTGCTGCTTCCAACACTAGCACATATGAGTAAGTATGTGTGTGGACATCACTGATCTAAATTAATAAAAATTAATACACAATAATTTAAGTATTTAAAATATATGGTTTTTTATTATCACTTCTGGAGCCAAATTACCGCATTCGTGATCGAATAAGCTATCGTATCGAAAAATGATTTCGATATCGAAATTATGATAAAATGTACTAAATTTCTTGATCGATATCGTATGCCATAATCTCAAATAAGAAAATTATGATAAATTTTACTCGATATCGAATGCGGTAATTTGGCCCCTGTATAATCAAAAAGGGCGGCATGTCAAAGAGTGCCTAGGAAGGGAGCAGACCTAAATCCGCCACTGTTTGTATCAGTAATAGGAACGCCAATCCCGATCCCGAAAATACCGGGATTTTTTAAAACAAATCCCGAAAGATATTATGTAAGTACATATTTGTGTAAAAGATCCAGAGAAGTATAATTGTTTTTATCTGCTTTTTGGCATACACAAATATAAAACATCTTCAAATGCTTTTTTAGCATTTTAGCAGGAGAAAATAAAAGAAATCTACTGACAGATTCCACATTAAATCACTAATTGAAAAAGTCAGAAACATTTCAAAATTACATATTTACAAAGTCACCAACACAAAATTAAGAAAATAATTTTACAAAAGTATGTTGAAGAAATAATGGTGAAGAAATGTCAAATTAATTATGGATTACCAAACTCGAACGCGCTATTTAATGTGTCTCGATATATCGCCTCAGAGAGATTTTTTGTTAATAAATTTATAAAACTTTGTAGTTGTAAGGTAATTTGGGACCAGAAACCACGAATTTGAAATCAAAATTTTTTCAGATTTTCTGTTTTTGAGAAAAATAGTGTTCGATTATTTGACATAATTCTTTTATTGTTTCTATTTATAATGAATAACGAAAAACAAATTTTTTTATTAACTCAAACCAATTTATTTAATTCATTAAATAAAAATAGGAGAAATCCTTTATTTAAATTAATAATAAGTATTATTTGTCTTATTTTCTTCAAAACAATGTGTATGAAGTGTAACATTTTTGATCAAAATTGGTAGCCACTGTGACTTCTTTATTGTCCTGCCAACGGCAAATTAAAATTTGTTTTTGTTGTCAAACTGAAAATCATGATCGCCTCTCTCCAAAGATTTTTCGGTTTTCAGCCGAATTCTATTTACTTGTACAGTACATGTTGCACACAATCTTCCTTCAATTAGTAGGCACATGAGGTAATAAGAAGTTTGCCTATCTGCAAACTCTACATTTTCTAATAAGCGTAGAAACACATCGGCTCCTAACCCAACTTCCTTGTTGTTGTTGCCCGCCGACCCGGCATAGGGTATGCAGTTGAAAAGATATCCAAATGAAGAGCAGAGGCACCATATACCCAAACCGAATTGGCTTACAGCGTACAAACATTTTGCAAAAGTGCCGTTCAAAATATGTCTCCATTTGCTCATCAACTGACAAATCTGCCTCCCAAATTCCGAACTGCATAAATTTTTTGTTTATTAGCTCATACAAAGGACGTGCATACATACATATCTTATATGAAATAAATATGATAAATATTTAAATACACCATCTACTATATATACCAAATACTATACATAAGTATATCATATCTATTTTATATTTTCATGCTTTCCGTTGACTTAAATGTTTTTTAAAAATTTCAATATGATAATTCGTTATGTTCTAGCTAGCCTTTGAGGGAAAATCAAAAGTATTAAATATGTAGTGCCTTTTTTGAAATCAAATCATAAAAGCACAAGTGAAAATTGAAAACATTTTTTATTATTTTTAAAAGTTTAACTGTTTTTCATTTAAATTGCATTTTCCTTTTTTATTTTTTCTTATTTTACATATAGTTTTAAATTTTTAAAATATGTGATGCTAAAATTCATGTTTTTTTGTTCCCCCATGTAAAAAAAGTATTTACATACATATTATTCGTGCATAATTCGCTTTTTAAAATAGGTGTTTTAAAACAGGGTATTTGGCAACCATATAGAAAACTTCAATATTCTGTTCGCATTTTTTCAAGCTACACTACTCATTACGTCGTCAGCTGAATCTACTACCACTGGAGCGTCTATTCTGTTCCAGCCTTAACTTTGACATCCATCAATTATTACATAAACCAGAATAAAAAAGGGGAATGACAATTTAGATTTTGTCTATGAATATCTCATCAAATTACATACATAAAAAAATAAATCGGGGAATTACCGCACTACGCAATGTTAATCTGATTAAGTTTAAAAATACACACTCAATAAAGGCAAATGCAATCTCTTTCCTTAAGGCATAACTGAGAGAAAAACATTGTAACTCTTTGACAAATCATATGGCTGACACGACAACTCTAGTTATACTATACCAGTATGCCTATGAATATGAATTAATTTTCTCAATAATATAATAAATCAGTAGGGTGATCTACTGATCCCATTACATATGTAAAGGGTCCTTTAAATAACTTTTTATTTTAAATGCTATAAAAAAAACTACTGACTATTTTCTCAAATTTCTTTTTTTATTTGAAAGTACAATCCTTCCGGTTAATAATGGAAAATAATTTCATTCAAATGGCTGCCTCGGCTGGCCATGCAGTAGCCTACACGATCGGTCCAATTTTTAAGCACATTATCGGTTGTGTGCAGCTGTATTTCACCAATGGCTTCACGAATATTGCCTCTGGCTTGTCGGCGTAAAACTTATCTTTGACGGCACCCTACAAATAATTGTCCAACGGTGTCAAATCGCAGCTCCGAGGTGGCCAAACGACATCAGCTCTGCGGCTGATAATGCGATCTTCAAAAACAGGGCGCTAAACATCGAGTGTAGCTTCGGCTTTGTGGCACGTAGCGCTGTCCTGTTGAAACCAAATGTTGCCAATATCCTCCTCTACAATTTTTGTGAACAAGGAATTCGTTCAACATGCCCCGATAACGATCGCCATTGACTGTAACGGCCACTCCTTGCTCATTTTCGAAGAAAAATGGCCCAATTATGCCTCTGGACCAAAATCCGCACCAAACAGTGACTCGTTTCTGGTGCATCTGCTTTTCAATGTATGCGTGCGGGTTTCTGTGCCCCAAATGCGACAATTTCGCTTGTTTACATACCTGCCAACAAAATGAGCTTCATCTGAAAAGATGATTTTTTTTTGAAAAAATCGGCATCTTCTGTAAGTCGATCGCAGGCCCACTTAGCGAAGCGAAAACGCATTTGATGGTCAGTTGGCTTCAACTCCTGAAACAATTGGACTTTGTATGGCGTCATACCAAGGACTTTATGCAAAATTCGTTTCAAGGATGTCTCCGAAATATTCAATTGTTGAGAACGACGGTGAATTGATGTTGATGGCGCTTCACGCACACTTTCTGCCACAGCAGTAATATTCTTGGGTGCACTGTTTTTGGCTTTTCACGCTTTGGTTTATCGATGAGGATGCCAGTTTCTTTCACTTTTTCACAAGATAACGAACATACGGATCTGACGGTGCTTCTCTACGCCATTTTCAAAGTAATGTAGCAATATTTCCCAGCGTTGTTCAAGCGAATACACAACCATATTCGTTCAGCGGAAGGATAAAACTAATTATCTGTTAAATCAGACATGAGCTAAGTGTTACCATTCACGAAATAAGCACTAGTTGAAAAAAACGTTAGATGGCGGACCCGTTACATATACAATACATATATCAGTAAGGTGATCTATACATACTAAAAATAAAAACAAACTGGTGTTACATTTTGTATCGATAATGATGTTTATACGAATTACTTTTCGAATCCCTAATATGGGATCTATTATATGTACGGTGACCATTTTTGGGAAAGGAAAATACAGGACAAATACAAAATTATGTTAAAAATTAAAAGAAAAAAAGAAAAAATAATCATATAATATATGTATTATTATTATTATAAAATTAAGTAACAACAAAAACAAGTCTTCTTGACTAGAATAAAAAATTTTTATATATTATAATTTAAAAAAATAAATTTGGTTTTATAAACAGTCTTCTTGACTAAGGCTAACAAAAAAAATCGAAAAAAAACTACATAAATGATAAATTTAGTTATGAAGTTTGATATTTTTCCACAGAATGGATTTTTTTAAAACATCTGGATTGTTAATTAAAAATCCTTTAAATTCTGAGCAATTATTTTTAAAATTTCATTTTGTAATTAATAATGATCTTAAAGTATTTACTTTTAATTGCGATTTTTCGGTGGTCCAATTATTATTCATTATTGAAAACACTCTCTCGATAGCAGCAATTGAAGCTAGTAGACAGAGACAAAATTCAACAAGTAGCAATATATTTGTATATGCAATCACATTTGTCTTAAAGTGATTAAAAATTTCAATCCATCTTTCATCTACTGATATACGTTTTACCCTCCATTCTTCTATTTTTTCATTATTTGCAAAATTTTTCACGCAGCTCACTTCATAAAATAAATCTTCATTATTTATTTTTAATTCATTTCTAAATTCATTTAGATAGGATAAAGTTTTTTCAATCTTGTCCCAAGATAACATATTTCGTAACAATATCCAGTCTAAAATTTCTACATCTCTAAAAGCTTTATCCCACTGATTTAGGTAATCAATGCATGTTTGGTAAAAATTTGTTATATGTTCTTTAGTTATTGTTTCATCAAAATCATTACTTTTCTGTAATTGGAGAATAATATTTTTGTCGGTAAGGGGTAAAAACAGTTCCTTTTTCCGTTCGACCAATTTAAATTTTAAATCTTTTAAAATAGTTGAAGCCTCAGGCATTGAAATATTTTGTGATTCTACATTAAGAATAGCTTTATGAAATGTTGAAGCTTGGCTATATGCAAAAGATAACCATAATTCAGCACAAGGATTCATAAAAAAATTTCGTAATATTGTCGGACGTTTTGGTTGAGACATAAAATATAATTTTAAAGCTTCAAATAGTTTTATGATTCTTTGCAAAGCTGCCATTAAAGTTTTGCTATGTCCTAGTAACTTTTTATATTCTATTTCAATATCTTCACATATTTCTTTGAAATTTTCAATTCTAACTGCCAGATTATAGGAAATTTCCCATATCCCAGTAAACAAATTTTTCACTTTTGGAAATGTAGGGAAAGTATACAGATGGATTTTTATGATAATTTTGTATTAATGTTCGTGCAATGTATATGCTAAAAAAAGGACATTTGCATATCAAATTAGGAAATAAGGGACAATGTACTGTCCTGTATTTACAAAAAAATCTCAAGGGACAGCATGTTAAAAAACAGGACTGTCCTGTAAAATACAGGACGGATGGTCACCGTAATTATATGTATTTGAGTCTTGGTGTTATGGTGAATTTCGATATATTTAAGAGTTTTTACCTTGACAAAATCCAATAGTAAAATCTTAACTCATACTACATTTACACCTACTCCAAAATCTAGTAGATTTTAATTAAAATCTTAAAGAAAATTTTTGGCGTTACAATACTACTTTTTGACATATTGTTGGATTTCATTTTCATAATAAAAACATCTGATTGAAAATGAAAATAAATTATATTGTAAACTTTTAGTTACAAAAATGGAGAGGCAAAAGGAAATTTTATTATATTTTACATCCAGATCTGAAAAAACAATCGGAATTAACATTTTTGCGTAAAAAAAACAGCAGCATTTGTTAAACATAAGGTTTCACAAACTTCTGCAAATGTACTACACGCAATTATTATATAGGATGTTGGAATGGACACACGTAAGTATGGGAAATAAGTTGGCGTAATTTAACTAAATACGTTTTTATTATAGACTCGCCACGGCTCGTTTTATGAGGAAGATGTGCCTATTATGCCAGAAGAAACGTTTTCTGAAAATTAAGCTCGCTTGTAGCATTACAGTTTATATTAATATAATAATTTACATACCCCTTATTTATTACACTGGTTTACAAATTTTTAATTTGGAAAAATACCAAGAACGCCACTTGCCTAGATAAGTTAATTGGGACCTCCTGAACACGAAAAACGCTGTAATTTTTTTTTTCTAAGTACCGTTTTTTAGATAACGGTACTTTTGTGTTTTTCGGTGTATGGTCCCATTCAAACCCTTGTGGAGGAAGAGCCCGATCGAGATGAGTGGCATATCGTTGGAAAGGTAATCGAATGCCTTTTCCGCCGATATGCTGCAAATTTCTATCTGATAAGAAATAGCTGAGTTATGGCACCTCAAAGTTCGAAATTTGCCTATTTTTTACGTTTTTTTCAAAATTTTTCTTTTTTATTTAATTTTTTTTCTACGTTACAGTTAATATCTGGAATGTTTTATTTTTTATCCAAATAGTTTATTTAATTACCAACATTTTAAGCGTAATTTGAAAAAAATCGGATGAAAAATATAGTTTTTATTAAGGATTTTGTGGAACGACAATATTTTCATCTTCATTGCTTACACACTATATTCGGCGTAAATTCAAAAAATTTAAATTAAAATGACGAGCGACTTGAACTCTTACGTTTTTTTTCGGATGGATCTTCGCGAATGAGGAACCAACCATAGTCCGCCATCATTTGTTCGTCCCACCAGCCTTTGTAACGTCTCTCGATTTCTTCAATTTCTTGGTGAAATCTTTCACCTTGTTCATCACTTTCGGAGCCCAAGTTGGTGGGGAAAATATCCAAATGACTGAATAAGAAGTGTAATTTAGGTGTCATATTTGAACCTAAAGGTTAAAAAGAATAAATTTTAAATCATAACGGCCTTTTTGATATACATGTTTTCACTCAACGCTTACCAATGGCATTGCATTTTTGCAGTAATGTATTGATCTTCTCTGCGTAATCAGGACTTCTGTAGTTTCCCAAAAAGTTGTGAACGATGTCCTGGAATGCTTCCCATGCCTCCAAATGAGCTGGACCTTAACACTCATTAAATGCTTGGTCACCGTACCAACGATATGCCATTCATCTCGATCGGGCTCTTCGGTTGGGCTCCACAAGGGTTTGAATGGGACCATACACCGAAAAACACAAAAGTACCGTTATCTAAAAAACGGTACTTAAAAAAAATTACAGCGTTTTTCGTGTTCAGGAGGTCCCAATTAACTTATCTAGATAAGTGGCGTTCTTGGTATTTTTTGGCTGTAAACCAGTGTTATTGGCTTATCCATTTCCACAAATGTTTATTTATTTATTTAGTATACGGTGTAGTTTGCCGCAAATTCATTTTATATCCCGCTCTTTTTATTATTTTTTTTAAATTTATTTTTGTGGAACTGTCAAATTTTTCTTGTTCAATGCTGTATTTTTTAGTACTTTAGTATGAAATTCAGAGTTGTATTGCAAGATTTTACCAAAATCTCGCGACGAAAACAAAGTATATATTTTCTTGATCCTTATGAAATTCCAAGTCGATTGAGCCATGTCCGTCTGTGTAAAACACTCTCACGTCCAAACTACACAACTTAAGTAAACGAATTTTCCAGAAAAATATTTCTTAACTTAACAGGTAACTTTGGTATTGAAAATAGCAAAATCGGTTTAGGTCAACCAGAGTTATGGACCAAAATGTGAGACAACCTCAATAAAAATGTGTTATTTTTAAACATTTTATTGCAATATGTATTTTGAAATACCATGAAATTTTGTGTACGTTATTTTTATGATAAAAGAAGAAAGTGTGAGGAAAATAGTAAGAATCGGTCCATGATTTCTCATAGCCCCCATACAAAAATCTTCCCGAAATATTTCTCAATTATACATAAATGCCTACAAAATTGAAATATTAATACAAAATTCGGCAAAAATAAGTTTCATGCAAAAAGAAATCGCAAAAAGAAATTGTTTTTGTTCGGTCCATGTTTGACCTTGGACCCCATATAAAGTCCACATCTAAAATTCACTTAAATACGTTTAAAACTGGTATAAATAATGTTAGAGTTAAAATTTGACATAAATAATGCTTATAGGTAAGTAAATTGTTCTACATACTAAATTTTGTGGTGGTCGGCTTATAATTGGTCATAGCTCCCATATAAGAACCACATCCGAAAAAGCCATTTATCTTTATATATATCTTAAAAATATCGGTACCGACTCAAAACTTTGTATAGATCATTTATATATACACAAAAATCATTCTGCAGAATTTTTTGAATTTCGGTCCATATTTGACCGTATCCCCCATATAAAGCCCACTTCCGACAATCACTTTAATACTCATTAATCTCTTGTAAATAACGGTACCGATCCAAAATTTTACAAGGATCATTTACATACATGCGTAAATCAAACTGCTGGATTTTGAGAATATCGGTCAATATTTGATTATATTTTCCATATAAGGTCCACTTCCGAAATTCACGTTAATACTAATATTTAGTTTAAATGTACCAATATTATGTTGATATTATGTGAGATATCCTCATATGTATAAAATTCTATTCCGAAATTTAAGAAGATCGGCCCATGATTTGCTCCCATACTTCCACTTCCAAATATAACAACTGTGGGTTATATTATTTTATATTTAATAATTAGAATTAATATTTTAATTTTGTATATAATATTTTAATGTTATGTATTTGAAGAATTATTTCTGACTGAAAATTTTTACATATTTTTATGACAAATAAATAAATAACAAAATTCATAAATTCAATGAGTATTAAATTAAAAGAAACAAAGTTTATAATAATAATAGGAAATACATATAAATAAAGATCTACTACAACAACCAACCATACAAAATATTAATAAAATACATATAAATCAAGTTAGTGGATACTGAATTTAGCAGCTAACAGTCGTCCATAATTGGTCCACTTCTACTATGCCACCCATATATCTCTTGTAAATAAAGTTATTAAGATCGAATTCAACCAAAAGAAGACTCACCTTATAATATCGCCCCTCTTAATACTATGTTCCTTAACTTGTTTTGAATAAGGAAAAATGTTTTTTTGTTTAATTGTATAAATTGTTAAATTACTCTCAATATATTATGAAAAGCAGACAACTTTGTAAATTATGGTAAGAATTGGTAATTACCTCAATTATACATTCCCACGACAGCCGGTTCTACGCACCGGAATGACCCGAGATCACTCGGCCAAGGGCTGTCAACTCAGCAATTACTGCTGTTACAACAACAACAACAACAACCTCAATTATTAATGGTCAAAATTTTATAAAATTTCGTAAAATACTAATAAAATTTGTGCTAATACTGAATAAAAACACTGAATAAGGATATTCTAGTCCTATAACCAGTGTAGTTTTTGTAATTCTCATTACATTTAGGTGGTGGGTATTTAAGATTCGGCACAGCCGAATAGATTACTCTAAAATGTTTCAGAATAAAAAAAATACAAAAAATAATTTTAGAAAACTCTGCTAATATTGATGGCCATACTTACAAAAACAATAACATAACTTTATTTTTCTATATGTACTAATATTATAGGTATGGATGTAATTAAAAAAATTATTTTGGGGCGTAATTGTGCAATTCGATTCGAAAGCAAATGTTTTCTTTTAAATTATTATCTAGATCACATTTAACTTCCCAATTCTTTGTTTCATAATAACTTAAATTTTGAAACTATACTTACATATTTCTAATGTTTTCTTTTACCAGCTGGGAATATGGAGGAATATATTTTTAAAAATATACCGTCGGATAATTAATATAGAATATAGAATAGAAAAAATAAATTGATATTCAATATAATTTAATAGTACTTTCCTCTGAACGAAAATATTTCTTTATTATAAAACTCCTTCTATAAACTTAGTATGATTTTGTAGATGAAAAGTTAATATAATAACTAAAACTCTGTAAATTGTGTGATAACTTTAGGTTAAGTGTTATAAAATTTTTTTTAATATAAAAAAAAAAAAAAATATTCAATATAAGTGTCTATCTCTATATATTTACTTAAAAAAATCGTCACATCTTATACGTAAATGTTTTATAATTTTTATTGTAAAAAAGTAACATTAGTAATATATGCAGTTCTAATACAAATAACATTTAAGATGATAATTCAGGCTAGAAAGGAAAAAACATTTTGAGAATCTACCATTCTGCCATTATACACAACATGTACTGACATTCTTTCATGGGTCTTCAGATTACGCAAAAGCTGAAAATTTAATTATTAAAACCATTACGTAGAAAAATACAATTGCAATACCTTTGGTGTGACGAAGAAATATTGAGCTCGTCCTGTTTTAGTTGTTTCATCTACCAACATTTCAAATATTTTTCTTTCGTTTCGTGCATCCATACCTTGATTTATTTCATCCACACAACGGAACGGAACATGTGTAAGATGTTGCATTGATAACGTATAGACTGCTATAGCGACGGCTCTTTCGCCACCCGATTGGACATTTCTGCTTAGGGGTTGAAGAGCAACATTTGTTCGGTATTGTACCAATATTTCAATGCCATATGTATCGAAATCAAACTAATAAGAAAATAAGATATGAACAGATACATTGAAAATCTATTGTACAACGAAATATAAAAGTAATACAAGTATTAACATACCTCCTCCTTTCTCGCTAACTTTACTTCACCCACATAACCCATGGACTGCATAAAATCGCTAAAATGACTATTTATATTAAAAATTAAATTAGATATTTTAGGATACCACTCATCAAATATTGTTTTGATTTTAGCATGAAAATTTTTATCGCCATATTCATTCGAATCAATTTGTTTTTTCAAAGATTCTACTTCTTTTCTCTTCTCATCATACTCGCGCACAATCTGGTTTTTATGAAATAAAAATAATTCTAATTAAATACAAAGTTTAAAATATATTTAAACTATACAAGTACCTGTGAATCTAAATTATCCATGCAGTCTAAGCGGCCACTAAAGTCGTGAATTGATTCACGGAGGTCGTCAAGACAATTTGGTAAACTGGAATAAAAATCGCGATGAGGATAATTTTTATCATTTGGATTAAAGTTGTTCAATAATTTTTTTGCTTCGGTGGATTTTAAATTTGATTCCCGTTGTGCATTGTTATATTTGCTTTGGATAATATCAACACGTTTCTTAAAATAAAAATAATAACTATGATATTCATTAATTTATGTTTATAATAAATACCTCAGCACTATCTCTCTTTTCTTTTGCTGTCAGTATGAAATTGGTCAACTCTTCATTCTCTTGTCTAAATATAGACATCTTTAATTTAGAATAGGTTTTATGTGCAATAGCCAACTGAAATGCATCAAAAGCTTCTATTTTTTTTAATTGCAACTGACTTATATCCGTAAAAAGTTGTAATCCTTTCTCTTTCAACTCTCTTTCCATTTCAGGAATACCTATTATATAAGAAATTTATATTATTAGTTTTTTTCATAATATTAATAATTGATTGTTCCAGTATTAATCTAATTTATAGTTTCCCATATACAATTTGTTGTTTTGCTGACTATCCCTATACAAAGTGGGGTTCGGAAATGAAAGTGTGTTGACAAAAAATATATTGATTTAACAGATGTTAATATTCATATACATATCGAGCCATTACCGCCAAAATAATGTATCCCACACCATAATCGATTGTTGTTTTTTTTTTATCGAAATCGATAGTTCAACATCATTTAAAATTATTAAAATTAAATGTATTACACAAAACAATATTTACATTATAAATTTTAAAATAATGGCTTTATTCAAACTGATTTTATTTAAAAAAAACCTTCCCCTGTAAAATTTTGAGTTTGTGGGATACATTTTTTCGGCGGTTATGGCTCGATATGTTTATGAATATTTTAATAAGCCTATATGTATGTATATGTATTTCCTTAGATCTCTCACAAGGGTGTTGAATTCAAATTGTATTCGTATATGTGAGAAACTACCCTGCAAATAATATTGGACTACTTGATCCATTTTAGATGATATGGACTACTCACAACATGGTCCAATGTAATGCAGTCATGGACCATGTCATAGTTAAACAAGAGTTTGTAGTTAAACGACATGGTTTCGTGTTAACACGATTGCATATTGAGTTGTTGTTGTTGTTTAAAACTAACCCTCGTGAGTACTCCATGGAGTAGTTTTGGGACTACTCCGATGGGTTATATGGTCCAGTCCTAGGACATCGCAATGTTAAATGGACCACCTTTTTTCATATATTTGGAGTAGTTTTGGAGTACTCCTACTCCTCTTTGGACTAGTCTTTACATGCATGTATGGACTAGTCGCGTTATTTGCAGGGTAATAAAGACACTTCCCTGCAAATAATATTGGACTACGTGATCCATTTTAGATGATATGGACTACTCACAACATGGTCCAATGTAATGCAGTCATGGACCATGTCATAGTTAAACAAGAGTTTGTAGTTAAACGACATGGTTTCGTGTTAACACGATTGCATATTGAGTTGTTGTTGTTGTTTAAAACTAACCCTCGTGAGTACTCCATGGAGTAGTTTTGGGACTACTCCGATGGGTTATATGGTCCAGTCCTAGGACATCGCAATGTTAAATGGACCACCTTTTTTTCATATATTTGGAGTAGTTTTGGAGTACTCCTACTCCTCTTTGGACTAGTCTTTACATGCATGTATGGACTAGTCGCGTTATTTGCAGGGTAATAAAGACACTTATACATTGATAAGAACACAAACAAAATAAGTAAGAGTTTAAATGGGGCTGTGCCGATTTTTATATACCCACCACCAAATCACCTATTATGGGGCCAATTTCATAAAATATTGTACCGTAATTTCAATTGTTTTTGTTGAATTTCAACGTAATAATAATTTTTATAAAAGATTTATGCGCATTTAAGTGATTTTTCAAGTTGAACTTTATATGACATATGTATGGACTATTTGTGTCGAATTTAAACTTGATGCTGATGCTTATAAGAGATTTATGCGTACTTAAGTGATTTCCGGAAGTGGACTTTATATGAGCGCTATGGTCAATCATCATGAAAATTTTAAATATGTCTACGGATTAGTTGTGTTAAATTTCGACTTGTTAGTGATTTTTATAAGAGATTTATGCGTTTTTAAGTGATTTCCGGATGTGGGGGCTATTGTCAAAAATGAACCGATCATCATGAAATTTACTACGACAATTTAAATGTGTCTACGGATTATTTGTGTTAAATTTCGACTTGTTAGTGATTTTTATAAAAGATTTATGCGCATTTAAGTGATTTTCGGAAATGGTCTTTGTATGGGGCTATGGTCAAAATATGGACCGATGCAAACAAAATATCGTTTTGAGATTTCACTGTGCATGAAACTTATTATTGCAGAATTATGTATGGATACGGCTTTTCTAGACATTAATGTATTCCGGGAAGACATTTGTATGGGGGATATGAGAAATCGTGGACCGATTCTTACCATTTTCAACAGGACTTGTCGTTCTATAATAAAAATAAAGTGTGCAGAATTTCATGGTATTATTAGCATTATATTTAAAGAAAATAGCAAAAAATATCGAGGTAGTCTGAAACTTTGATCTATAACTCGGATCCTACTGGACCGTTTTGCCCATTTTTAATACCAAACATTTCGGTAGATCAAAGAATGTTTGGTAAGAATTTCATTGTTCTATGTCTTTTTTTCGAAGCTCTATCGTGATTTCAACAGACGGACGGACATGTGTAGATCGTCTTAGAATCTCATAAGGACCCAGAATATATAGACTTTTTGGCCCTACGACCATTATTTCGATGTGTTACAAACGGAATGACAAACGTAATATACCCCCATCTTTTTGGTGTAAGAGTTTAAATTGGGCTGTGCCGAATATCATATACCCACCACAAATAGTGTGATCTATGCATAATTGAAACAAATTTGTCTTACATTTTGTATTGATAACGATGTTTATACAAGTTATTTTTTTTTTCTTGGACCAGCACTCAGGGGATGACCCCTACTTATGCAATGCATTGTGTTGGAACTAGGAAAATAGGTTATGGGAGGGAGGATAGAGGAAGTAGTGTTTGTGAACATTTGATTTGAATTTTCCTATATTGAAAGTGAAAGGGAATACTTCTGTAGGTAGTTTATTCTACATACGGACATAAAATAAGCATTTAACCACTGAAAATTTAACTCACAATATGCTATTCAGAACTCAAGTAGTAATTGGTTAATTTCAGTACATATGTATATTTTGGTACCTTTTATACCCTTCATGTGAAGGGTATATATAAGTTTGTCATTCCGTGTGTAATTTCCACAATATAATTTTCCGACCGTATAAAGTATATATATTCTGGATCCTTATAGATAGCGGAGTCGATTAAGCCATGTCCATCTGTCTGAGTGTTGAAATCAATTTTTTGATGTCCTCAGATATTCTCGGGATCCAAATCTTCAATAATTCTGTCAGAAATGCTTTCGAGAAGTTTGCTATTTAAAATCAGGAAAAATCGGTTTAGGTCAACCAGAGTTATGGACGAATATGTGAGACAACCTCTATAATAATTTGATATTTTTTGTACATTTTATTGCAATATTTTGAAATATATTGCAGATAATATCATGAAATTTTGTACACGTTATTTTTATGATAAAATAAGAAAGTGTGCGGAAAATCGTAAGAATCGGTCCATGATTTCTCATAGCCCCCATACAAATATATATGTATATTCCCGAAATATGGCTTAATGATAAATAAATGCCTATAAAATTGGAATATCTAGACAAAATTCAGCAAAAAAGTCTTATACAAAAAGAAATCGCAAAATGAAATTTTTTTTAGTTCGGTCCATGTTAGACCATAGACCCCATATAAAGTCTACTTCCAAAATTCACTTAAATAAGTATAAAACAGATATAAATAATGGTAAACGGCTAAAATTTTACATAAATAATCTTTATAGGAAAATAAATTGTTGTACTAAATTTTATGGTGGTCGGCCCAGAACTGGTCATAGCTCCCATACAAGAACCACATCTGAAAAAGACATTTTTCCCTATATATATTGTATAAATATCGGTACCGACTCAAACCTTTGCAAAGATCATTTACATATATACAAAAATCATCCCACAAAATTTTGTGAATTTCGGTCTATTTTTAACCGTAACCATAATTGACGATTTATCGTCATTTTGACGATTTTTGGAGTCAAAAATTACCCTTTGACGATTTGACGATCTTTGCCCCTATTTTGACGATTTTTCAGAATAAATGATTTGCAACACTTTTTTCTTATATAAAATTTAAAATTTGGTTTCGGAAAAAGAAAAGAGTGTATTGCAATTTTGGAAACACATTTCGGAAATTCAAAGGAAATATTTAAATCTCTTGTTTCCCATCCTAACCAAATTTATAGAAAATTTTTTTTTTTAGTTTTACCTCATTCTTCGGCAAATGTCGTACGAGTATTTAGTCAGGTAAATTTAAACAAAACAAAAATTAGGAATAGGTTAGGAACGCCTTTGGAAGGGATTTTATTGTTGTATATTTGTTGGTGGTCAGGTCTATTTTCGAGGGGGCGGGCCCGTAAAGTTGAAAATATATAGGCCTATATCTCGGGAACTACTGGGTGCTTGATAATTTGTAATACATTAAAATACATAAAAGGTATTAAAAATACCTTTCCAACGATATATATCATGATTATAGAATATGGACTGAATATGGGTTAAATCCGAAATGGAAATGGTTCTTATATGGCCGCTATGACAAATTATGGGCCGATCTTCTTAAATTTTGGAATAGTTATTTTCATGCATATGAGGATATTTCACGTCGAATTTCAACATAATAACGGTATATATACGATATATATTAGTATTAACGTGGATTTCGAGAGTGGACCATATATGGGAGATATAGTCAAATATGGACCGTATTCTCAAAATCCAGCAGTTTGATTTAGGCATGCAGGTAAATGATCCGTGTAAAATTTTGGATTGGTACCCTTATTTATAAGAAATTTAAGAGTATTAAAGTGATTTTCGAAAGAGGGCTTTATATGGGACATACGGTTAAAAATAGACCGAAATTTACAAAATTTTGTGGGATGATTTTTGTATATATTAAAATGATCTGTGCAAAGTTTTGAGTCGGTACCGATATTTATACAATATATATAGGGAAAAATGTCTTTTTCAGATTTGATCCTTGTATGGGAGCTATGACCAGTTCTGGGCCGACCACCATAAAATTTAGTACAACAATTTATTTGCCTATAAGGAGTATTTATGCCACGTTTAACATTATTTATATATGTTTTATACGTATTTAAATGAATTTTGGAAGTGGACTTTATATGGGGTCTGTGGTCAAACATGGACCGAACTAAAAAAAATTTCGTTTGGCGATTTCTTTTTGTATAAAACTTATTTTTGCTGAATTTTGACTTGATATTCCAATTTTATAGGCATTTATTTATCATTAAGCCATATTTCGGGAATATATATATTTGTATGGGGGATATTAGAAATCATGGACCGATTCTTACTATTTTCCGCACACTTTCTTCTTTTATCATAAAAACAACGTGTACAAAATTTCATGATATTAACTGCAATATATTTCAAAATATTGCAAAAAAATGTACAAAAAATATCAAATTTTTATGGAGGTTGTCTCACATATTGGTCCATAACTCTGGTTGACCTAAACCGATTTTGCTGATTTTAAATAGCAAACTTCTCGAAAGCATTTCTGACAGAATTATTAAAGGTTTGGATCCCGAATATATCTGGGGACTTCAAAAAACTGATTTCAACAGACAGACGGACATGGCTTAATCGACTCCGCTATCTATAAGGATCCAGAATATATATACTTTATAGGGTCGGAAAATTTTTTTGTGCAAATTACACACGGAATGACAAACTTATATATACCCTTCTCGTGAAGGTGAAGGGTATCAAAGCGGTTTTTCTCACACAAGTGTTTCTGTAACTTTAATGTGCTTTTTTATTATAATAAATAAATTAAAAAAACTTCACAATTATAATTGTAATTAGAAGTTAATTTTTTCGTAATATTTCTGTATTGAAACAGTTTTATCCCACAAAATATAAAGATAATTTGCTATTAAAGAGAATCTTAAAACAAAAATTTTAAAAATTTGATTAAAAATACTTTAAAATGGACTTCAAAAACTCACTCGTTTTCGTTTTCGATTTCCATCACATACCTGTATATATGTATGTGTAAAAAAACTTCACAATTATAATTACAATTATAATTACACAACATAAAAGGACCAATGAATTGACCCAAGTGAGCTGTATAATTATGGCCGCCTGCTGACCTAACCTACTTCGCCAACGTAGCAAGTAAAAATTTTAGTTCTCATTATATTTAGGTGGAGGGTGTTTAAGATTTGCACAGCCAAAAATCAATATTAAAAGCAAACGTATTGTGTATTTTCTTTGTGTTCAAAATATCGAAGGGAATATAATTTAACATTTTCGAAATTAAATTCACTATTCCTTAATTAATTTGACACGTGGAAAAACACTTCCTATGCAGGCATGTGCAATTTTATTACAATCGGACTTACCGTTTAGATTTGCAGATTTATTTTGAAATTCTTGCAATTTCAAATTCCCCCACTATGTGGTACACATTTCTAATACAAAGATCTTCACAACCTCCCAAAATAAACTAAAGTATTAATTAAAACAATTTGAAAACACATAAAACGTTCGTTTTTAAAAATATGTAAAAATAAAAAATTTCAAGAAAGAAATTCGGGATTTAAATTAATTGAAAAAAAAAATTAAATTAAATGTACCTGTTTTTTACCATTTTATTATATGTATGAAAAGCAAATGTCTTATAAAAAATTGGAGTTTTGTGATTCACTATATAATATTATCTTACCGATTATGTCATTTTTAAGTTGAGAAATTTTATCTCGTTGCCTTAATAGTTGGATAGATTTCTGCTCATATTCTTTAATGTTGCTAGCGATTTCTTTTAATATTTGATTATGCTCCTTAGCAGTTTCTTCTTTCATACGCAACTCCGCTTCAATCATAGAACGTCGGTTTCTTAGCGAATCAGTTATAGGATTAAGTTCAGCTAGTCTTAAATTATAAAAAGAAATGAAAAGAAATTTAGATGAAATCAAAATACATAACTAAATAATATCAATACCTGTGTTTAATTTTATTTACTTCTCGGTCATCCTTACTTGAAAGAAATCCTTTGCCCTTAATATGAGACTGCATGAGGTATTTTTCCCTATTTCCGTACTTGGAAATTGACAATTGATAACGCATATTACCTAAGTATTTTAAAACCATGGTAAAATAATATATAGGTATGTATGTATGCAATCGACTAAACCAAATTACAAAAATATTTTTTTTTTAAATTAGAGCTGATGTGGTTTAAACTATCAATCAAAGCGATTATTTTTCAAAATAAGAACAAAATATAATTTTATTTTGATATACAATTGATTCAGTGCTCGCCATACATTTTGATTTTAATTGAAAATACATATCTTCTTATTGTATCCTAACTGAAACTACTAAATTAAAGTCGCATAATTTTAACACAAACAGCAAATATAGTCCTTAATTTTTACTTCAAAAAGTAAGTGCTCATCATTAACAAGCTTTTAAAATGTCATAAAAGCTGTAGCAAAAAATTTCAAAATCATAGTTAATAAATTAAAAAGGTTTAAAGAAGTCACCAAAGCGAAAAAAACATAGAATCAGAACCTAAAATAATAATAAATTTGCGAAAATCGAACAACTCGTTTCGTAAAATTGGTGAAATAGTCAAAAGACCTTACTTATTCTAGTATTGAAAAAAATTTTGGACAAATATAACAAAAAATTTTTTTTTTTGCAAATTAGTCAAGATGCGGGCGCGCTTATGCACTTTCTAATGGTGGAATAGATATACTTTGAGGGAAATAAAGAAAATTCCTAAGGTACCGGCAACAAAAATAACAAAAACTATAATGCCAACTTCAAAAAAAGCATTTGTCCAAATACAGTACAAAAAGTGCTTCATGGGTGGCTGCAACAGACGTGTTTCTCGTAAGAAACCCTATATCAGCAAAGTAAACAAGATCAAACAACTTAAATAAGCCAAAGAACATCGAAATAAATTGAACGACTTTTGGAAGAGAACAGTTTTTACGGATGAGATCAAATTTAATATATGTATATGGAAGCGATGAAAGATGTAAGGTGTGGAGAAAACCAAATGCGGAGTTTAAAAAAAAATGTAAAAATATAATCAATGGTATAATGGTTTACAGGAAGTATATTGACATTTTAAAAACTCATCATCATCCCAGCGTGCAAAAAATTGATATTTGAGAAAACTTTATATTTACATAAGACAACGACCCCAAACACACGGTTCATAATATGTACTAAGTTATGGCTATTGTATAACACTGAAAAATGGCTGGAAACTCCCCCAATAATAATCCTATTGAAAACTTGTGGAATCAGTTAGACAGAAAACTTAGAGAGTGAGAAATAAGGAATAGGACAGATCTAACATAGCTTTACAGGAACGCAAACTTGGGAACCCAAAACGTATTGGATTCTATTCTATTCCCAGAAGACTAGAAGCCATAATTAAGAACAAGGGCTCCCATACAAAATACTAAAATATTTGTTCTTAGCGATTTTTATTGCAAAATATTCGAAATGAGCACTCACTTTTTGAAGTTAAAAACTAAAGTATTTTTAGTTATGCGTTGTGATTTTGAAGTAATTAATATTTTTATTTATGTTTTTGTATTATTTTAAATACCGCTCAAAATGTGGTGTCAACTTCTTTTGTTTGTAAAGATAGCCTAAAATATGTACTTTTAAATTTAATTTATGAGTGAGCACTCACTTTCTGAAGCTTTGTTTAGACGGTTGTTAGATCATACAATGTTGTCAGATCCAAGAATGTGCTAGCAATGTACTGACAATGAAAAATTTTTAGCAAAAGGTAAATTGTGAATGCTTTTTCTTACAACGTTGGAAGACAAAAATTTTAAGTTCACACTGTTGTTAGACATTTTCTGAAAATTTTTCGGACAACGTTGTAAGATCTGACAACCGTTTATACAAAGCTTTATTCAACTGTATAAATTAGATAAATTTCTTTAATTTAGATCAGCCGAAATATATTATGTTGAACATTTTACCGCCATAGTAACATCTAATTTCGTTTGGTATTTGATCAGTAAAGTTGTTGACATCATCACTACCATATGGAATATTATGTAAATTATATAACGAACATAAATAGCCTAAGAGAGCTGGTGGTCCTTTAATAAGATCTATTAAATACGCATTAAATCCATATTTCCTAAAATTAAAGAAAAAATTATATAAATTTTTGATTAGTTATTTTTGTGACCAATTTATTTCTATTTGTTTTATTTCACAACAAAAATAATATATTTTCTTGGCATCATTGTACTAATGGTTGATTAGTCAAAAGAAGTATCGCAAAAACTGAAATGTAGCGTAAAAACAACTTTGGTTGCGATCAGACGTACATAATATATTCATACATACATACATACTAGGCCGGGTCGATTTGTAGGGAGGCAAAAAAATCGCCCATGGCTCAGTGAAAATCGTATTCTAGGGATCAAAATAAGAAACTTTGCCGAAGGAACCATACCTCTAAAACGAATTCTACTACCCCCCAACTGTTGACTTTTGTCCCGTACAAACATTTAAAAAAATCACCATTTTGGCACTTTATTTTATTATTTTTTATTTATTTTTTTTTTTTAACAATTTGTAAATTTTATTCATATCATGTTAATTCCTTATATAAGTGGCCTCAGCGCCAAAAAGGCATTCTAGAGGCGAGTTGGCAATATAGTATTTTTATTATTTTATTTATTTTTAAAAAATAATATTTAAAAATAAATAAAAAATTGACTATAGAGCAATTCCATATGAAAACGATCAAAATTGGCAAATTTTTGGACGACCCCTCTCCGATTTTAAAATAAATAGTCTCAATCGATTGCCCAACAAAAAATAATGTACCTACATATTTTTTTTTTTTTTATAGTGACTGGTTTAGTGGTGGTGTACACCACTGTCTGTGACAAAATTGAAGAATTCTTCATAAGGGACCTCATTGAAAGTTGTTTTAAAAAAAACTACTAAAGCGATCGCAACGAGTGATAGCTCGTTGGAAAGGTATTGAATCAGGCTTTAATTGAAAAATAAAATTTTCCTAATTTTTCTTAGAAATTTACCTTTAAATTTTCCCATGAAAATTAAATTTTCCGATTTTCCACAGAAGCTCCTAAATTTTCCGGCTAATTTTTTTTTTTTGGATTCCTCATACTTTTTGCTTTAAGAATCAGCAATAAAAAAATCGGCCCGACTCCTTGTTTGGACAGGAGAAGAGCATTTAAGAGACCACCTTGTTAAAAATACGTTTTAAAAATTATTTTACAGTTAAAAATACATTTATGAAGAAAAAATCTTTCTTATTTTGCTGCTTATATACTTAATTACAATATTTATTAAAAATTTCAATTGTCTTGGCATCATTATAAAATTAAAGTAACTTTAAATTTAGCACGTCGGCAGACGAAGAGTACCGCTTTACATTAATTGACATATCAGAAATATTTGGTATGAAGCAATGAAACTTTTGCGTTCCAGTTATAGTTTTGACATTATTATATCTGTTTTGAATTCGTCGCTCCATGGCATCGTGTTCTTTTTGAGTGCATAAAACTGTGTTAATGGCAATTTCCTTGCTTTGAATCCACGAAAACAAATGTTGTACATTTAAGATCTGGTCAGTATATGGCCTTTGCAAACTTGCCTTAGTCGCCATGCGTTTTAGGGTTCCCCCTAACGCATCGCATGGGCCCTTACCGTGGGACGTCGCGAAAAAGTGCCACTCGACCTTGCAGTTTTGTTCTTCTTCAATTATGCAAAGATTGTAAAATTTTTTTTTATTCTTGTACTGAGAAGCCGCGCCGTCTGAGAAAAACGTTACTTTGTCGATTGCATCGAATTTTGATCTTAAGAATTCAAACAGTTTCATTTGAAATAAATAAACGGACACATAATTATGAGCTAAACTCTCCGCGACAACAACAAGGCTTATGGTCTGTAGTTCGTTATGTTCGTTTTTGAAATAAATGCAAAAAGGATGCACCGTGCACTGGTCGTTTGCCCAGTGATAAGCCTGAATTTCATCCTGAACGAGAAAAGTGTAATTCTCGGCAAAGTCGCTTATCACAATAAATTCATTTTGGGCTAATTTCTCCTTACTTTCCTTTAGAAATTTCGATTGCATCTCGGATATGAAATGGTGCGCCTTCAGTTCATTCAACTTGAATCCGAACATCTGCCGCTGCTAATTATCCACTGTTTGAAATGCACCTCCTGAATTAACAGCTGTTCAAACTTTTCCGCCAAATATTGCTCTAGCTCGTCAATCTTCGGACAATTGTCGCATTTGGACAGATGACAATTTTCCGTGGGGTATGCGCACAACGACTTCGACAGGAGGTCCCTATATGTTTCAATTTCTCCGTGAAATACTTTCAATTTCTTGCATGGAAAGAAAATTAATTTGATTTTTGATGAAACATGCAAACGCAGACTGAATGCGTTCCGTGCCTGTCTAATGCCAGCACGCATTTTTTTGGTCGTAGGATGGCAAACTTAGAAAATCCCACTTTTTCTGCTGGGTATTTCTCATTGAACTGATGATATGCTTCGGATAGATTACATAATAATAATCTGCGCTGCTTGTGTACTTTTTCTCCATCTTCACGTGTGATAACATAGTCACGTGTACCTGGGCAGGCGCGGCTGTTGTCATCATTGCAGTAAAAATCTTGAATCAATTTCACCGTTGCTTCGCTGAGGGTCCTTGAGCCAAATTTCTTGGTGGGAGTCGCCAATATGCCCTTCTGTCGAACTAATTCTTTGCTTCTTCTCGCGATGTAAAAAGATGTTTGAAGCTGTTCAGAAATCTTGCATATAGACCATGATTGAGGCAGCACAGATAAAATGAGATATTTCTCCGGAAAAGTGGTCGCTAAATTGAATTTTCTTTTCAACTGCTCAATCATTTGTTTGCCGTCATCAACGTCATCTGCTTGACTGCATTCGTTATCAGAGCCTTCATCAAATATTGTCGCGATTGCACTCATAACCTTGCCTTTTTTCTCTTTCCTGTATGTTTCACTTCGCAACTTTCTTTTTCTAATAGGCGTTTCCCCTAAAGTGGTAATAGCCTCATTCAAAGGACTCAAAGACATATTGACCATCGGAATGTCTGCCTCACTATCAGATGAAACATTTTGTTCACTTGTCATTTCACTCTCGGATTGTGGCTGCATTTGTTTCAATGCATTTGCTTGTTGAGACAAATCGATTTTACACTTGGGGCAAATGAATTCTGCTTCTTCACCGCATTGTATATTTAATTTATTCATGTATCGCTTCGAAACACCAGTTAATTTTAATACTTTTATCTTTTTCGAACGATGTCCACTCTTGTTAAACGGATTGCAGCAAAATTTATTCATTTTACTTTAAATTGTCTTTACAGCTTCACTCTTTACTTTACAAAAAAAAAACACTTTAACACTTTCACGTTTAGTATTCAACTGAAATTTGACTCAGAGTGTGTGAAGTATTTATATTTATTTTTTGTTAAAAAATAGGTAAAAAAAATAAGCGATATTTGCTTTTCTTTAATAGGAAAATTTGCGTGAACTACTGTTCATAAAATGTTTTTTAAAGAGGGACTTAATTGGTTACTGCCAATAAGCCGACCACAGGTCATAAAAAGTTTTGTAAATTTTTTAAATTACCAGGTAATAAATATTTCCCCATATTTATGGAAAATCCGTGTTTTATGACTTGTTTCTGCACGTGTCATTTTAGGCGAAATATATATTACCTGGTAATTTAAAAAATTTACAAAACATTTTATGACCTGTAGCCTCAGTCGGGTTTGGTGTGCCATTACATGCCACTGCTGCTATTATCCATGGTTTTATGGCCGATCTTGTGAAGGCAGGCAGACCATATTCACTACACACTCAACTTGGGGCTCTTAAAAAAAAAAATTGATTTTTTCTTCATAAATGTATTTTTAACTGTAAAATAATTTTTAAAACGTATTTTTAACAAGGTGGTCTCTTAAATGCTCTTCTCCTGTCCAAACAAGGAGTCGGGGCCGATTTTTTTATTGCTGGTTCTTAAAGCAAAAAGTATGAGGAATCCAAAAAAAACAAGTAAGAGTGCTATATTCGGCTGTGCCGAATCTTAAATACCCTTCACCTAAGCGTAGTAAGAAATACAGAAACTACACTAGACTAGAATATCCTAATTCTGTGTTTTCTATTCAGTCTTAGTGCAAATTTTATTAGTATTTGATATATTGTTTGAAAGACAATTTTACGACCAACATAATTTATGTTAAATATTTTCAAATGTTGTCTAATTTTTACCATTTTTAATTGATTTAATTACCAATTCTTACCATAATTTACAGAGTCTGTCTGATGTTCATAATAATCTTCAGTGTAATTTAACAAACAGAGTATAAAAAAGGGGTACAATTCGGTTTTAGTGATTTTGCTCAAAAAAAAAACAAAATTAAATAGGGCTTTTAGAGGAGATACCAGGAAAAAAATTTGTTGGCGGTCACGCCTATTTTCGAGCGGGCGGGCCCTTAAAGTTGAAAATATATAGGCCTATATCTCGGGAACTACTGGGTGTCTGATAATTTGTAATACATTAAATAAAAGGTATTAAAAATAGCTTTCCAACGATATATATCATGATTATAAAATATGGACCGAATATGGGTTAAATCCGAAAAGAATATTTTTTGACCCGAATTTATTAGTTTTTGGAAATGCTTCTATATGGCAGGTATGACAAATTATGGGCCGATCTTCTTAAATTTTGGAACAGTCATTTTCATGCATATGAGGATATTTCACCTCGAATTTCAACATAATAACGGTATATTTAAGATATATATTAGTATTAACGTGGATTTCGGTAGTGGACCTTATGTGGGGGACATAGTCAAATATGGACCGATATTCTCAAAATCCAGCAGTTAGATTTAGGCATGTATGTAAATGATCCGTGTAAAATTTTGGATTGGTACCCTTATTTATAAGCGATTTATGAGTATTAAAGGGATTTTCCGAAGAGGCCTTTATATGGGGCATACGGTTAAAAATAGACCGAAATTAACAAAATTGTGTGGAATGATTTTTGTATATATGTACATGATCTGTACAAAGTTTTGAGTCGGTACCGGTATTTATGCAATATATATAGGGATAAATGTCTTTTTCAGATGTGGTCCTTGTATGGGAGCTATAACCAGTTGTGAGCCGACCACCATAAAATTTAGTACAACAATTTATTTGCCCATAAGGAGTATTTATGTCAAATTTTAGCCGTTTAACATTATTTTTATCTGTTTTATACGTATTTAAGTGAATTTTGGAAGTGGACTTTATATGGGGTCTATGGTCAAACATGGACCGAACTAAAAAAAATTTCGTTTTGCGATTTCTTTTTGCATAAAACTTATTTTTGCTGAATTTTGTCTTGATATTCCAATTTTATAGGCATTTATGTATAATTGATCCGTGCGGAGTTTAGTCAGTCTTCCATCGGACGCGTCCCCAGGTGGCGGATAGGGGTAGCCAACATCGCGGCTGGGATACATTCTTTCATATAAATGGTCCCTAGTGGCGATGGAGGCTAGAGCAATGTAAGTAAGTTCATGATACATTCTACAAATGGTCATGAGCATATTTACATAGCTAGGTGGTAATTAGAAGACGGGATAGCCGGGTTGCTACGCCTTTGTGACACTTTTATAGAATGGTCGCAAAGGGGTAACAAGCTGGTGACACTGGAATGTGTTAAGGCTAGAGAAACACTAGATCAAAGCGATCTCAAGTGTTAATAGGTTCCTTCCTTAATTCGAATTACAGCCCGCGGACCAAAACTGACTCCACTTGTAAGGTTAGCGTGGTTGGTAGCAGTGCCAATAACCTGAATGGCTAGTTAGTGGTAAAAGAGGACTAGTCGCTAACAGCTCCCCTCCGACGCCAGGGCACGGGTCGGTTGTAAACAAGATTTTGCCTAGTCCATGTACGCCGTCACTGCATGGATGGTCCAATCCCAAACGCGCATACTCGTGGGACCAAAATTGAAAGTTTATATAAAAATAAAAATGATGAGACTCTAAGAGTCGAAGCGGAGAATATCCCTGACAACTCAGCAGGTTCGGTGTCAAATCCAGACTCCGATTGGCTGAGGATTCACAGTGATATTCTACTGCAAGAGGGTCAGTTATTAACAGAACTGACAGAAAGAGATAAAATGAAATCCCCGGTTGACTCACCGTCTCGATCTGGGGCCTCTGAAAGACTAGCTGGTCTAACTCTGAGTTCCGAGGATGAGCATGAAATCACAATGATTCAAGCTCATGATCGGAACCAGGGAGCTGGAAGTTCGGTTTCGGAGGTCACACTCGGAACGGGGAGTGGACCGGAGGTTACATTAAAGCCCGTTGTTCGGCAGGATGCGACAGTACAGGTCATATCAGATTGCCGAACAAGCTTTGAAAAAGCCAAGAGTGGTGTGAGAGTCTCCTTAGCCTTTCTGGAAGAGATAGCTAAGAAAGACCCTTCACTGCACGATGGGCGGGATAGGCACTTACTGAAGAAGCACCGAAGGAACGTGGCAAGGTTCGAACGAACCCACGGATCTGTCGTTGCTATCTTAGGTATTCCCTATCCTGCGGGATACATACCAAAGACTGCTGTGGACTCAAATGTCAGAAAAGATAATGAATCCTCAGCAGCCTTTGCTGATGAATCCTTAAAGAAGGCAACGGGTAAAGAGGAGAAGAGTAGAGGCTTAAGGCCTAGCAATCTTAGCAGCGACAAAATTGTCTCGGCTGGGAGAGCTATGCCTATAAGCGAATTACCCACCACTAGTCGTGCGATGGTGACTGGTAATGTCTTGATAATCTCCGACAGTCACTCCCAAAAGGAAGTCACTAAAGGAACTACCAGGACGAACCAGTCAAAATCTGCAGGGAAATCGGGCGATCATCGACCAAACTCTGCTAAGCCCCCCAACAGAGGGGCAGTTAAGAGAGTTAGGTCTGATGATGACCAGAAATCCCCAATGGCTAAGAGGACTGGGCAGTTTGGTGTTGGCTCTCTTGTAGATTCCCGCAAGGTGATCAGCAAGAGGACTGATTCTAAAGCTGGCCAGCCCTCAACGTCAAGGAAGCTAAGGGAGTCGTCGGGTAAGGACGGTATTCTGGCAGCTGTCATTGATCGAATGGATCCCGATGGTAGGATCAGTGTCGAGAAATGGCAAATGCTAGAGAACAAACTACTCGACGAAATCTTTAGCGTCAAAGGAAGGCAGGACGAAGTGGCATTCAGAGGGGCCGACTGGGCAAGAGGTGTCAAAACTGTCAGTTGTGGCAATCAAAAAACCTTCGAGTTTTTAAAAGCTGCAATTGGCAGGTGTGGCAGCACTTGTCCGGAGGCCAATTTGGATGTTATACTTGCGTCTGATTTGCCACTAAGGCCAGTAGTCACAGTGTGGATTCCCCCACCTATAAAACCGGTGGAGGTAATACTGGGGCTACTGTCCAATCAAAACAAGGGACTTATTACAGCACAATGGAAGTTGATAGCTTCATTGGGCTGTAATGAGAACCAAGGGAAAGACTTCAGGTTCGCAGTAGACCAGGAGTCTCTAAAGATGTTGAAGTCAATGGGAGGGGTTGCAGTTTTCGGGTTGGGGTCTATCAAGTTTAGGTTTCCTAAAAATGATAAACCCTAAGAGGCTGAAAGTGGTGCAAATAAACCTGCACCACTGTGAAGCAGCCTCAACCGAACTAGTAACCCAACTCATTGATAACAACGTGGATGTGGCTTTAATCCAAGAGCCCTGGATTAATAAAAATCGGGTAGTTGGATTGAAGGCCAAGGGGTATACATTGTTTGTACCTCATACTGACGAGAAGGTACGAACATGTATACTGGCAAGAAGTGAACATAAATTTAATTTGTCTCATTCTTTCAGTAATGGAGACCTCACGGTCGTGACAGGAGAAGCCAAGGACAGAACGGTTCTGGCTGTAGCATCGGTCTACTTGCCATATGAGGCTACCGATCCTCCTGGTGTAAAACTAATTGAGTTGGTGAAGAATTCGGGCAGAACAGGCTCGAAGCTGGTACTGGGGTGTGACGCAAACGCACACCATACCCAATGGGGAAGTACAGACATCAACAAAAGAGGTGAGTCTATGTTTGACTTCATTATTGCTAACAATCTCTATATCTGTAATATGGGAAACACGCCAACATTCAGGAATAGGGATAGAGAGGCAGTGATAGATATAACGTTGACGAACTGTAGGGAACTAGTGAAGGATTGGAGGGTGGATTTGGGATTTTCCTTCTCTGACCATAGCCGTCTATCCTTCAATCTAGTGTTTGAGGGATCAAAAAGGAGCCCGTATAGGAACCCGAGAAGAACGAATTGGGATTCTTTTTCGGAATTAGTGGTAGATAACCTTAGGGTTACACATGAGTGGAGGTCGACTTCGACCGGAGTGGAGCGACTGGTGGGTACCTTTACGGAGGCACTAACCAGTAGTTATGAGAGATCCTGTCCGCTGAACTTCCCGGGCAGACGCGAACAACCGCGATGGTGGACGGAGGAGCTGAGGGCTCAAAGATCCACTGTAAGAAGGTTGTTTAACAGGGCGAAATATACGCGTAGGGAAGAGGATTGGAGTAACTTCAGATTGTGTTACAATAAGTATAAGAAGGAAATTAGAAGAGTGAAAAGGGACTCGTGGATCAAATTTAGCGAGTCAGTTGAATCTGTAAATGAGATGTCTAGGTTCAGAAGAATTTTATCCAAGGACCCAGCAGTCCCGGGATTTATTCAAAGACCGGACGACTCATGGACGGAATCTAGCTCTGAAACCCTATGCCTTCTTATGGAGACTCATTTTCCGGGGTGTGCGGATCCTGTGGAGGGGGAGCGGGTTGAAAATGACGACCCCTTCCCGGGGCCGAGCGCAGGTGATGAGGTAAGGGGAACAGTGGGGGACATGATAACCTTGGATAAAGTAACATGGGCGGTCAATACTTTTGGGTCTTACAAATCGGCAGGACCAGATGGTATCTTTCCGGCGATGCTACAGAATATCGGGAGATCATCGCTCTTACTGTTGGTGGAACTTTTTAGGGTATGTGTACTAAATGGGTACATTCCTAAGGGATGGAGGGAAGTTAGGGTCGTGTTTATACCCAAAGCGGGGAAAACCGGTCACTCTAAACCCAAGGATTTTAGACCGATCAGCTTGTCGTCTTTTCTTTTGAAGACACTGGAAAGACTGATCGATCTATATCTAAGGACTAAAATTGACACCGGCATCATTAGTGGCGCTCAGCATGCCTACCTCAAAGGTAGATCTGTTGAGAGTGCGCTTAATGATGTGGTGAGTTATATAGAGAAAGGATTGCGAAACAAGGAATACACCTTGGCGGCTTTCCTTGATATAGAGGGCGCCTTTAACAATTTAAAGATAGGGGCTGTCAGGCAGGCACTAAGTGACCTAATGGTTCCGTCGTTCCTGGTCGAATGGATAACTCTGATGCTTAGTAGCAGAGTCATTCACTCGGACTGGGGAAACGAACGCCTAAGGAAACTGGTGACCAGAGGGACCCCACAGGGGGGTGTTCTCTCCCCCTTACTATGGCTCTTGGCTGTCAATGTCGTTCTGAGATCTTTTGACAGAACGGGTCAGAAGGTCGTGGCCTACGCGGATGATGTAGTTATATTGGTATCGGGCAAGTTTCTGCCGACAATTAGCGATGTCATGCAAGGGGCACTGGGCGAACTTTCAGCTTGGGCTAGTGAGAAGGGCTTGGGAGTAAATCCGGAAAAAACAGAGTTAGTTCTGTTTACTAGGAAGTACAGGGTGGAAAATTTCAGGCTGCCGGTACTGGGAGGAGTAGAGCTTAGACTATCAGATAGTGCTAAGTATCTGGGAGTGTTCCTGGACAGGAAGCTGTCATGGGGAAGGAACACTCAGGAGAGGCTTAAAAAAGGTCTCAATGCCTACTATACTTGTAGATCATCGATAGGTAAGAATTGGGGACTTCGGCCGTCAGTGGTGGGATGGCTATACACTTCGGTGGTTAGGCCCATTCTTACATATGGATGCTGTGTTTGGTGGGAGGCAATGAGACTGGCTTATCGAAGAAACCTTCTGTCTAAAGTTCAGAGGTGTGCTTCAATCGGCATAACAGGGGCCATGAGAAGCACTCCTCAAGCGGCTCTGGATGTCATTCTTCATCTTTTGCCCATTGAGCAGTATGTGATGGGAATGGCTGCCAGAAGCATTCTTAGACTGAGGGAGCTGGGACTGTTAAAAGGTCACACGCAGGGTCATTCTCGGATCCTGTGTGAGATTGAAGCAGATGGAACTTGCTTGGGATTGCCTGGCTCTACTGACTATGTGAGCACTATGGTAGATTTTAGGCGGTTGCCGGAGGTGATAGTACCGTCCAGGGAGAGCTGGTTGGGAAGGGGCAGATTACATGATGGATTTGCTATCTTCACGGACGGCTCGAAGATGAATGGTACAGGCGCGGGGGTCTACATCGAGGATCTGGACATCAGAATGTCATATAGGCTTCCTGACGACTGTAGTGTTTTTCAAGCGGAAGTTCTAGGGATATTGAAGGCCATAGAACTGATGAGGGACAACATTGACAGGGGCTCGGAGGTCACGATATATGTGGACAGCCAGGCGGCCCTTCTGGCCATAAGGGGCTGTTATGTGAACTCTAAGCTAGTTGACAGTTGTAGGAGGGCTCTAGAGGGAGCCTTAGGGCGGTATACGGTTAGATTGTGCTGGGTACCAGGTCACTCAGATATTGCCGGCAATGAGGTGGCTGATGAGTTGGCAAGAATGGGCGCAGGCACGGAATGTAATAACCGTATGGAGGCAGTAGGGCTTCCAATAGGCTTCTATTATAGAAGAATTAAGGAGTGGGTACTAAATGCAACCAATCAAGCCTGGGGTAACCGGACGGACTGCCAAGTGTCACGGACACTGTGGCCGGTGCTTGGAAAGTCCGATTCGGAATTGCTGCTGGGCAGGAATAGGATCTGCGTTAGGACCATGATAGGCATTATCACGGGCCACTGCATGATTGGCAGGATGGCGGTGAGAATGGGATCCGAAATGTCGGATATATGCAGATTATGCGAGGACCCGGATGAGCTGGAGACAGTGGAGCATATTCTATGCCACTGTCCCAGGCTGCAGGGCAGTAGGATGAGATGGCTGGGCAATAGATTCTTGGGCGAATTAGGGGATGTCTCTAGCTGTGGGCTGGAGAGTCTAATAGGATTCGTAATGGGAATGGCCTGGCTACGCGTTAGACGACTGGGTGCGAGTCGCACAAATGGAGGTCATATGTCCGAGTAGGGAGTTGGTTACGTTTCTTTCTTTCTTCTCCTTTCTATCTTATATTTTCTTTTCTCACTCTATAATATAACGTCACTTTCCTGTCTTTACTATAGCTTCATTTCACTCTATATACTAAAAGTTTCTTCCTAAGGCATCGCAATGGACCGTATTGGTCTCTGGGTGGGGGTGTGAGGCAGCTCACACCGGCCTTCCTACCTACCTACCTACCTACCTATGTATAATTGAGCAATATTTCGGGAAGATTTTTGTATGGGGGCTATGACCAATTCTGGGCCGACCACCATAAAATTTAGTACAACAATTTATTTGCCTATAGAGATTATTTATGTCCAATTTTAGCCGTTTACTATTGTTTATATCTGTTTTATACGTATTTAAGTGAATTTTGGAAGTGGACTTTATATGGGGTCTATGGTCAAACATGGACCGAACTAAAAAAAAATTTCGTTTTGAGATTTCTTTTTGTATAAAACTTATTTTTGCTGAATTTTGTCTTGATATTCCAATTTTATAGGCATTTATTTATCATTAAGCCATATTTCGGGAATATATATATTTGTATGGGGGCTATGAGAAATCATGGACCGATTCTTACTATTTTCCGCACACTTTCTTCTTTTATAGTACAAACAACGCATACAAAATTTCATGGTATTATCTGCAATATATTTCAAAATATTGCAATAAAATGGACGAAAAATCTCAAATTTTTATAGAGGTGGTCTCACATATTGGTTCATAACTCTGGTTGACGTAAACCGATTTTGCTGATTTTAAATAGCAAACTTCTCGAAAGCACTTCTGACAGAATTATTGAAGGTTTGGATCCCGAACATATCTTGGGACTTCAAAAAACTGATTTCAACATCCAGACAGACAGACAGACAGACGGACATGGCTTAATCGACTTCGCTATCTATAAGGATCCAGAATATATATACTTTATAGGGTCGGAAAATTATATTGTGGAAATTTCACACGGAATGACAAACTTATATATACCCTTCTCACGATGGTGAAGGGTATAAAAATTAGCCGGAAAATTTAGGAGCTTCTGTGGAAAATCGGAAAATTTAATTTTCATGGGAAAATTTAAAGGTAAATTTCTAAGAAAAATTAGGAAAATTTTATTTTTCAATTAAAGCCTGATTCAATACCTTTCCAACGAGCTATCACTCGTTGCGATCGCTTTAGTAGTTTTTTTTTTAAAACAACTTTCAATGAGGTCCCTTATGAAGAATTCTTCAATTTTGTCACAGACAGTGGTGTACACCACCACTAAACCAGTCACTATAAAAAAAAAAAATATGTAGGTACATTATTTTTTGCTGGGCAATCGATTGAGACTATTTATTTTAAAATCGGAGAGGGGTCGTCCAAAAGGTGATCGCTTTCATATGGAATTGCTCTATATGTCATTTTGCATTTATGTTTTCCAACGGAAAGCTATGTAGAACATATAACACAGGTATACAAAAATAAATTTCAAATAAATTTTTATATTTAACTAGAAGTAAACCTTCGAATAAATAAATTTTTTTAAAAAATAAATAAAAAATAATAAAATTATTTTTTATAATAATAATAAAATTATTTTTTATTTATTTTTATTATTTTATTTATTTTTAAAAAATAATATTTAAAAATTGTATTTATTTTTAAAAAATAATATTTAAAAATAAATAAAATAAATAAAAAATAATAAAATAAAGTGCCAAAACGGTTATTTTTTTAAATGTTTGTTTTGATCCCTAGAATACGATTTTCACTGAGCCATGGGCGATTATTAAATCGACCCGCCCTAATGCATACATATACAGCTATGTCACAGAATTTAATTCCGTTCGGAAGTGGAATTGATGTCCAGAATTATTTGTTCGGAATGAAACCTAGAAATTCTTAAAATTACAATCCCAGAGAGCAAATTAAAAGTGGTTTCAGTCCGAAAATATGTTTGCTTTTGCTTTTTCTATAGATCTACTATTCTACTTTCGAACGGAATTAAATTCTGTGGCATGGCTGATATTCTCGGTGCCCGTAATAATACTCAAGTATACTTTTTGTGCATTATAAATTCAACAATGTTTTTTTTTTATTTTTTTTAATAAAACAATAAAAAATACGTGGGAAAGGAAAAGTTGGAAAGAGTTCAAGGATGATAATGTTTTCCGTTAAGAGAAGATGGTGACTAAATTTATCATCAATGTTGGACTCGAGTGACAACAATGAAAACAGCTCTTCCAAGTAAAACTCTTCATCGGTTACCAGTAAATCCCACAAAACAGATTTTCGCAATGAACTATTCTCAGTTTCAGCACAATCAATCTTTGGTTAACATACCCATTATTAAAGGCAATCCATTCACAAATTCTGGCCCTACAACGTTTTAATAAAATCCGTAGTTTCTAGGAAAAACATGTAAATGTTCCTTTTTCAAAGTAGAAATTTTTATAAAAAAATAAGTCTAATTTGTAAAATTTTACATGTTTCTTATACTAAAATGATCTCTGTAAAGATACCTTTCAGAAAAAAATTAATTTGTTATATATCGAGCCATAACCGCCGAAAAAATGTATCCCACAAACTCAAAATTTTACAGGGGAAGGTTTTTTTTAAATAAAATCAGTTTGAATAAAGTCATTATTTTAAAATTTATAATGTAAATATTGTTTTGTGTAATACATTTAATTTTAATAATTCTAAATGATGTTGAACTATCGATTTCGATAAAAAAACAACAATCGATTATTGTGTGGGATACATTATTTTGGCGGTTATGGCTCGATATTTCAAGAACACTATATTGCACCTTGTGCCAATTGACCTTCACATAATGGCCACTTCTGCCTGCAGCGCAGCGAGGCTTCAAGCGTCTGGTTGTTGGAGATCGAGAATATATGGCCACGCGGGGATTCTGGGCCAGTTGCCTTCGATCGTTCTCCAACCATCTGACTATATTACTCCATACACAGATTTTGATAGGGTATTTAAGGTCTCAATTCCCTCCAGGAGTGAGTGGAATAGGGGTAATCTCGTGTACAAATATGACTATGACAGACGGTTCTAAGATGAGCTGCGGTGTTGGTTCTGGGGTCTTCTGTGACGAACCTGAGGTAGGCATCTCGTATCGTCTTCCGAATGAGTGTAGTGTTTTCAAGGCGGAAATTATTGCAATCATGGCAGCTTGTAATACACTACATGATCATAATATCCGCGGCTATATAGGTATTTTTGTCGACAGTCAGGCGGCACTCCTCTCACTGAATGCCTACACAATTTCATCCTCACTAGTCAGGCAATGTAGAAATTCTCTGTCAAGGCTAGGTCGTCTATTTGATATTACTTTGGTTTGGGTATCTGTGCACAGGGACCACTACTGCAATGAACGGGCAGACGAATTAACCAGAATGGGATCTGCCTTAGATATCTCCAATGCGGTCTCAGTAGCAATTCCACTGGGGACTATCATTTTCTTACAAAGACTGAGTACAGATGGCGTAACTTAGACACATGTAGGATAGCCAAGTTGATGTGGCCATCTTTCAACGAGAAACGTACTATGCAACTGATAATTCGGAATAGGAAGGATATATCAAGGTTGCTGGCAGTATTAACGGGACAGTGGACGTTAGTCAAGCACGCTAATCGCATGGGACTCCCTTTTAACGACCATTGTCGTAGTCCTTCTCTGCGAACGAACAGCCCTGAGTCAAGAGACATAAATTCATGGGAAACTATACATTGAACAACCTTGGTGAGGTAGCCGAGTCAAAACTCAATGACCTACTTTTTATACACATTTTAGTTACATTATGATGTAAACGTATTTGCCAATTGTTCCAGTACTTTACAATAGTATTCTTGATTATTCGAACTATTAGCCTAAATAAAAACTTTTCTCGTAAACGAAATTAAATCTGACGAGTGGTGTGGTCTTATTAAAACGGGGCCCCTTCGACTCTGCTTAGGTGTTCGCACGTAGTGAACTACCACGTAAACCAACAAACCAACCATATATTTTAAACAAAGTTTATTATACCCTACACCACCATAGTGGGGAGAATATATTGAATTTGTGCTGATGTTTGTAACGCCCATAAATATTGGTTTAACAACCACTTTAAAGTATACCAATCGACTCATAATCACGATGCCCGTCCGTGCGTCTGGCTGGCTATCCATGTAAAGCTTGTGAATTTATATGAGGATATAAAATTCGGTACCTGACATTTTTTCGGCCCAAGGACGGATGTGATTGAAACTGGTGGAAATCGGTCCATTGGAGAATATGGTAGAGGTATATTTTTAGACAGCGATAAGGCTAATGCTCTCAATATATGTTTTTCTGAGTGATACCATAAATTATTAAGTAATATAATTAGTTATCCCAATGATGGTTTGGAAATTTAATACCGGAACGCTGTTCTTGAAATTTAGCCAAAATTTATCAAACACGCGTTAGCATTGTTGACAATATAACAACAAAAATGTTACTGATTAAAAAAAATTAATATCGGGTATACTTGCTAAAATTTTTAACAACATGATTGACACTAAGAAATATCCAGATGTTTTAAAGATACATAAAATCGTTTTAATACAAAAAAAACCTGCTTCAAAATATATGTCTGACTTTCGACCCGTATCAGTACTATCAATCATTGAAAAATTAATATCTGATCAATTGTTAAACTATCTACAATCATAAGATATATTGTATGAGAATCAGTTTTACAAAAGACTCTGGAACGAAAGAAGCTTTAATAAAAGTTGTAGAATATATTTCTGGCGGAATCGATGCTGGTTTTAAGGGTGTAGCCTGAGTATTTTTTGATTTTTCAAAAGCCTTTGATTTAGTTCAGCATGATATTTTATTAAAAAAAATATAAGAAATATTCAATTAGCACAGGTTTCAATTTGTTCAAATTAGACTGGCAGACTGGCACGGCTTCAGAAGTTTCACTGATCGCATCTTAAATGATCTTCCTACACCTTCTAACGTACACCAAGCAGAAAGGGAATCGAGTATTTGACATCGGTTTTTAACCCGTCTGTAAGGAGCCTGATAATACCCGGTGCCTGGAAAAAAGGTAGAGTCATTCCCATACTAAAACCCGAGAAAGATGCAAGTGAGGAAACATCCTACAAGCCGAATTCCCTTTTATCACCGGTCGCAAAGACTCTAGAGGCTATTCTCCTCCCCTAGCTAACCCGAAACCTACCAGCAGCTCATCACCATCATGGATTCCGTAAAATGCACAGCACCACCACAGCATTAACTGCCATTACCACTCAGATCTTACAGGATTTGAACCAACAGAGTCCTTGCTAATAGACGATCCTCGTGGCGCTCGACCTATCGAAAGCTTTCGATACCGTCAGCCATGACCTCTTCCAGGACATCCTACAATCCACAATGCCCAACAATATGAAGAGATGGGTCGTGAACTATCTGAGTGGCCGGCAATCGTTCGTTGAGTTTAGGTTAGGTTAGCAGGCGGCCGTGTATTACGGCCCACTTAGGTCCATATCGTTGGTCCCATTGTGTTACCTGATTGAATAGGAGATTATATAGAGAAGAGAAAGAGTAAAAGAGTAAGCAGGGTAGTAGTAGGATGAGTGGAGTGTAAGAGGGTGAAAAGTGTGAAAGATGTGAAGGAGAAACGTGTAAACCAAAACCTAAAGAGCGCAGATACCCAGATGGATAGATTAGGCTACTGCAGCCAATTACTGCTTCTGATAAAAGCGTCAATATCCTCCAACTTCAAAGCTGAGAATTCAGATAAGTCGTCAAAGGATGGTTGCCCCAGAAGAATGGTACGAGATCCACTCATTGCTGGGCATTGACATAGAAGACCGTTTCTTCCTCCTCTTCATTATTCCAACTCCTGCAAAAATCATTATAGGGTAAACCCAGTCGTCTTGCATGATTGCCAAATTTGCAGTGTCCTGTGATTACTGCCACCAAATTGCTAAGTTGTGGTCGCTGTCATTTCAATAAATTCGTTGAGTTTAAACACTCACAACCTCGTAGAGTTAAAAAAGGAGTTCCTTAGGGTGGGATCCTGTCGCCAATTCTGTTTAACTTATACATCTCTAAGCTCCCCACTCCTCCAAAGGGAGTGGAAGTGATATCATACGCGAACGATTGCACACTAATGGCGACCAGCGACAACATTGATGACCTATGCGATCTACTAAATATTTATCTCAGCGAAATAGATGCTTTCTTCACTGCAAGAAACATGCAACTATCATCAACGAAGTCTTTAGCAACACTCTTCACCACCTGGACGAAGGAGGTAAAAATTAATCTTGGCATTGTAGTTGTCGGCACACAAATTCCGACAGTAAACCACACAAAAATCTTGGTAGTCACCTTTGATAGCTTCAGCTCGGCTCCTCAGCTCACGTCACTGCAATCTCGCACAAATTGCGAAGTAGAAACAAGGTCCTTGAAGCGCTAGCCGGTAGCACTTGGGGTATGGAGAAAGAAACCTTGTTGGCTACATATAAGACGATTGGCCGGTCAGTGGTAAATTATGCTGCCCCAGTGTGGTCACCTTCGTTGAGTGATACCCAGTGGAGAAACATACAAAGCTGCCAAAATGCTACCTTACGTACCATCACAGGATGCATGCAGATAACCTTAGAACACCATCTACATGAGGAAACGAAGGTTCTACCTGTAATGGAACATAATGTGTAATGTGCTCGGAGGAATCACTAAAGTTTTAACATCACACAGCTGGTGTCTCTCCCGAGGCATGTCAGGAAGTCATACGAAGGTACATACAGGATCCACTTGATTAAAACTCGTATGTAGCAGCTTTGAACGACATTCACAGAGACGCCATCAATACCACGGTTGCAGGATGCCACACGAAGTCGCCCACCGCCCATTGCAGAAACCGAAAAACAACTGCCGCCGAAAACAAGAGTATGCCCAGCATGTGGCCAGGGTCCTCATGACACCCACCACATCTTCAATTGCTCAGCCAACCATATTCACTTCGTCCAATGAATTTATGGTCCAGCCCAGTAGAAGTAGCCCTATTTCTTGGTCTGAACCTCACTGCAGAATCTCCTGATTAAAACTTATTTAGTTTAGCTCTTACAACAACAACAATTGTTACTCGACATCAAATTAAAATCACACATGCCAAACATAGTCAAATACTTAAAAGAAAACCAACACCATCTTACGTAAAATGTAATCTACCGCTTACTATTTACTCACTATTTCTTAATTGAATGTCAACATTACCCTAAGCTCAGAAATTAAATTTTTGAAACTAACAGCTCAAAGAAACTACTGGAATTTCCTTCCCAAGATAACATTAAAAATATATACGACTTTATACATGGTGTAACTATACAAGGTGAGTGCAAATCAGCAACAAATACAACACAATGCAGAAACAACAGGCATTTTGGTTGTGTAAAATAATGTACTACTGTCAAAAACACTTGACATAAGTAAATTGTAAACAAAGTCAGTCAGTTGTGCACATGCTAAATTTTTTTTTAATATTTAAGAAAAAAGTAAACAAAATATCTAATTAAACAATTTGGCAATAATGCAATATAACAACTCAATATTACCAAGGTAACTAACGTAAGTCAGACGAGTGTATTATAAAAACTCATTTGTTTACGTACTCGTCCGTGTACCACTCGCTCGCCTGAGAATACACTCGTTATAAATAACTATGCTATTAATATGTATACATTGTATTATATGTACGAGTATATAAATATATTTTGCCTTATAAATAGTTGTTACCATACAAATGTTTATATTTAGCACCTAGAGCCGAAGGCCTATGCAACCAGCGCTCTTTAAATTGAATATTAGGTTTATTAATTGATTCATAAATCTAAAAAAACATATTTCATTATATTGTATTGTCATGCTACTGCCTTTATTAAACCTATAAGGTGCTGAGGCTTTAAATTAAAATCTGAAACAATATTTATCCTGCAAGCATTTTATGAAAAAATTTATCATATTCGAGTCATTTATGACTCCTCTGCACAATTAAAATAGGCATACTTTCTGATCATAAATAATTGTTTTCTCGAGAGAAAATAGTACCCTACCCGCGACTCTTCTTAAAGAGTCTTTTATTACCCGATTGCCTTATCAGTTTCGACACATTTGTGACTCATATTGTTAATGATTTGCAAGTCTTTTTCAAATACTTTTTTTTTAGCTGTATTTCTGATGTTTGCGAGTCTTTTTCGACTCATTTTTCAGTCCAATTTCTAGTCGTGATTGTTTGGCTGACATTATTTTTTTTTTATTTCACAAAATAGTATTTATTTTTGAATCAATAAAAAAAATATAACAACCAAATTATATTTCTAAAGCTATGTATAACATGTTTCAAATTTAGTTTTTTAACAAAGTATGTTTATGTAAAGTAAATTCAAAACCCTAACATTCTCCCCCCTGTGAATCAACCTGATTTACATTTTTCTAATGTTAAAATTGCTAATTTAGAGATAGGTCGACGTATAATACCTAAGTTTTGATTTCAGCAAAACGAATTGAACCATCTTTTGCAGGAAAAACTTTCACTGTACGTCCTTTTTTAATTATTCTAGGTATGTCTTTACCAAAAATTAGCACAATGTCATCAATCTTCAAAGGAATATGTTTGTGTCTCCATTTAGGTATTTGAATGAGCTGGGGTAGTTTAGAAATAAAAATAACAGAATTAAAATCAGTATTTCATCATCTAGATGAGCAAAATATTATTCATAAATAACTTCAAAACGGTCATATTTCAAACACCTGTATGATCCATTTTCGATTGCTGTATGTTTTGTTATTGTATTTTCAATAAATTTCTTTTTAAGCATAAGCACGAATCAGTTTCTAGCCTTTTTTCAAGCACGCAAGTGATTAATCAGTTTTTGATAAATTATTGATAAAACAATTTTCCAAATGCTAGTACGGTATTTGTCAATAAAATTAAATACATACATACATAAATAAACGTATTGGAAATTTGTAAGCATGCATTTACTAATCCAAAAAAATTAAAATATTATTATGCATAAAAAATTATCCGTCTGAGTATATGGTAATTTGTCTAAGTAAGTAAAAAAGAGAAACCTTTTTTTGATGATAGATTTTATATTTATTAAAATAAAATTTCATAAAATAAATAAAAAGTAAAATTTAAAAAGTTATGTTAGAATCGGGAAATAAGTACAGTCTTAATGATATATTTTATTTCCCTTAGTGGTGTTGTTATATATATGTAAGTAGCCGGTTATCTTTATAATCTGGGAAGTATGAAGTATGAATGCTTTCCACTGACTTAGAAACATACAATTTAATAAAACAGTTCCTGAGAAAAAGAAGAACTATAATTTGTCTGTCTTTTAATGCCATTTTTGTTAATGATTAAAGAAAACTGAAAGGCAAATTGGTAGTACAGTATGTTAATTGCAAATCCGTCCAATTTGCAATATTTCGAAATAAATGAACCTATCAAATTTCACACATATGTACATGCCGCATAATATTTTTTTTTTTTCTTTTTTCAAATTTCAACATTTATGAACTTACATTTTTCAGTGAAATACTACTTGGAGGTGGTTGATGGTGTTCTCATTTTCCTTTAATAGATTTCTAAGTATGTATAAAATAAAATACATTTTATGAAGCTGCTAGAAAATCTACAAAGTGGTACTTTGAAAGACATGACACGAAAATTCACATCCTTTGCTAACGGAGCAGCGATTAAATGATAGTATGTATGTATTATCTATGTAAAAAATTGTACTTACCGAATTTGTTCAATTCTTAATCTTGGAGTAAAAATTGATTCATTTGGAGTGGGAGCATGAAATACATTCACCATCAACTTTTTATTAACACATAGCTCAGAAACAAGCGTCGAAACATCAGAAGTTTTTTCACAGGAGAATGCCAAAAAATCTCGTTGGCTAATACTATTTTCTAAATATTTTGCAAAGTCAGGATTAGAAACATTCAGCTAGAATAAATCAGAAACACATATTAATAATTTACCAAATATAAAATTTGGAGTTTTACCTCAATAATTAAAGGCTTGTAAACTCGGCCTTCGAACTGTTCCATATGTGAGTCCAACCATTGAATTGCTTCGTATACATCGGGATGTTTTAATTTTATATACTAAATAAAGTAAATACAAAATGTTTTAAATATACATATACATATCAATAATGTTTAGATTTCTAACAGGCAATCAATATTCACACCTGCATTTTTTGTTCAGTTTCATTTTCCAGATTTTTTAGACGTGTTTTAAGATGTTGTATTTCAGGAATGCTATCGTTTAGTTCATTTGAAATATTTCTGGCTTCATTATTAAGACGTTTTACTTCCGTTTTAAGTTCATTCATTTTACATTCGCTTTTAATTTTTCGCTTAGTGTCTGCTTCCTTATGTTCTTTTAAATTTTTTAAATCCTGTGCGTATACTTCCAGCATTTTTGTTTCATGAATTAATTCAATTTCTCTTTCTTTCCTTTCACGTTTGCGTTTCTATAATTTGTACAAGTTAATCATTTTCAAAATGACTTATTTTTGTTTGTTAAGTTTTTTCTAATTGTTCAATATTCAACTAAATTTAATACATCATGAACTGATGTATATAAAACAAATATTTTAAAATGTTGGAGCTAATCGCTAATGTGATGTAATATTAGGTAAAAATCTAAAGACACACTAATTAAAAAGATTTTGTTTATTTTCTTTAGCATCATGAATTATGTATTGTCTCACAACAATACAAAACTACAATATTTTAGAAATGACATCTAGAAATTGAAAAACTGATGAAACATACATATATACAAAAATGTTCGTAAAATAGTCTTTACTTTACGAATTTTTTAATTTAATTTCAATTAAATATAAAAAGATAATTTGAATTGAAATGTTATTTTAAAACTAGTGTTTTTACCCAATTTTAGAACTCATAATTAATTTTTTTACATAAGTTTCCATTACTTCTTAATAGGCTTAAAATTTTATATCAATTAGTTTATCAAACCTCAATATTGTCTTTCTTTCGTAATAAACGTAACGGTACTTTAATTTTGTATACTTATATGTATATTTTTTTTTTGTCTTCATTTGTTGATCCGTTAATTAAAATTTAAATTAAAACTACATAGAAAATATTTATATGTGAGTTTCAGATGGTGAAAAGTTATGACATAATTTTCTTAGGTTTTAATCTACATATATATATAAAAGTGAATGTGTGTCGTTATGTTTATTATTATTAGTTTGAAGTCTATAGACGGCTAAACGGCTGAACCGATTTGCTTGAAATTTTCACAGTATATTTCTGTATGTCTGGAAGGAGCTATAGGCTACTTTTTTTTTTGGAAATTTTAAGAGGGCGTGGTACCTCCCATACAAAGTTAATTTTAAAAATCACCGATTTGCTTGAAATTTTCACAGTATATTTCTGTATGTCTGGAAGGAGCTATAGGCTACTTTTTTTTTGGAAATTTTAAGTGGGCGTGGTACCTCCCATACAAAGTTAATTTTAAAAAATAGGGGTAGCGAAGCACACCGGGTTTTAGCTAGTTAAATATATACATTATCTGATGTAAGTATTGTTTCAGCAATGCTGCAATAAACAATGCCACGTGTAACTAAATTAACCGACGAGGAACACGGAAAAATTGAGAGAATACGGCTTGCTGGGAAACCGATTGGTAAAAAATACGATCTCTAATTTTCTAAAATATCTAAAAAATGTTGGCAAAAATAAACGCAATGGATTTCAACAATAGCCACCAGGATTAAGCGGCGAATTCGACATTTAGCAGAAGATGGAACATGAGCAACACTGTTCCAAAGTAAAGAAATAAACGTCAAATTTATTTGGTTTGTGTTAAAAAAGTTAAAAAAAATTGCTGGTTTTAACTATTAAAAATATACTAGTATACTTTAATTTACAAAAAAAAAAAAACAGAAAAATTATGTTATTCGCAAAAATGGATTATGTTGCACTATAGGTATATTTATTTATTTATTTTTCAGCTTTATAAAAAATTTCAGGTTGAATATTTCAAATTGGCGCGTCTTGGTGGTCTTATTGTTCGTCTCCCTGGATGAAATTTAATTATTAAAATCAAATAATCTATTAGGTATCGCAACAATAAGTGCTTTGCGAATGCTGTTTTGCCATCGAATGAATTTTGCTATTGTTTGCGATTAAAAAAGTACTTTTCGCAATTGAGAATAGCAACTGTTCGCTTTTATGCATTTTCGAGTAGTATTTTTTTCGCATCGCAATACAGAATAAGCCCCCAGCAAATAAGGGAACTGTACCAGAGTAAACTCCACCAACATCCACAAATTGATATCTCCCAGACAAATATGAATGGATCAAAATAAAGGCTGATTTAGAAAAGTTAATCAAGATGACATAATTAACAGAATTAAAGGCTTTAGTCAAATCAAGCGATTCCAAAGATGATAAGAAGTTATTATTTATATTATCCCTTATAGTATCAGTTAGACTCAAAAGTAATGAGGAAGTGTTATGAACACTTCGGAAAGCATACTGTGATGGTGAAAGGTGACCAAAGATAAGATTTGATCTTCAAGAATATTCTCAACAACTTTAGATATAGCGGGTAAAATAGAAATAGGTCTCAAATCATCTAAGTTTCTAATAGTTCTAGATTTGGGTATGGGCACAACACGAGCAGTGTTCCAATCAACCGGAAAAACAGTGTTTTCAAAGGCAAAACAACATACAACTTTAAAATATAAAAAAAATGCAATGTGGGATAAAATTCATATAACATCTCTAAAAAACTTAGCAGGATCAATGCCCCGTAGGCTGCAATAAGTTTTAATACAGAAGGAGAATAAGGAGAATATCATATTAATATTTTAAATATTTTTTTAAAGAGTAAACATTTTGAATTAATAACAATTAATGTTATGTTCATGTTATTTCACATATAAATATTTTCTATGAATTAAGTTAAACATATTTTGTTTTTACAAAATAAAATAAATATAATTTTTTCTTAATTTTACATCACCGTAAGACATACGTAAAAATAAAAGTAATTGTTAAACAAGTTTTGTTTTTTAAATAATAATTCATTATAAAAGATTGCACATATAATTATTTGTCAAAGTTACTAAAGAATATTCAAAAAATATAAGTTTAATAAATAAAATTATTACATTACCTCAAATTTTGATTTTTCTTCATTTATTCTCTTTTTTAATACTTCTATATTTTTTATAATTTCAAGTTTTTTTGCATCAGCTATTCGCAAATTGCGATCCTAAAATTAGAGAAATAAAAGATTGGATTTGAACTATTCAAGTCAAATAATTTTAAATGGTATTGAAAAATAATAAAAAAAATACCAATTTAGTAATTGCTTTCAATTCATAAAAAATATAATTTTTTTACATGTATATAGAGTGGCACATAAAACTACACCATTTCCAATTGAATTTCTGAAGTTTGTAATTGAACATAATATTATTGAAAAACGGCGAATTATTTTCAATCTGTCTAGATGAAAGTACCGACATTAACGACGTTTATAAACTTATAATTTGCATTCGTTGTGTTTAAATTATAATGAGAAATGACACATTTTTCATTTTTAAATAAAAAAAATGATGGATTTATTTTTGTGTTTTCTCAAAATAACTGCTCTAAAATTATTTTTTGATATTGATAACTGTTATTTACAGTCCCTGATATTTATTCTTAAAATTTAAATTACATTCATTTAATAAGTTGTTTATTTTTCACTTTTTTCAAAAAACAATTAAGAAAAAACTAGAAACTAGAAAGAAAGTAGTTTTCGAAGTTTTTGTGTTGAAAAATAACGGACCTATCGTCATAAAATTAGGTATCCTTTTTTGAATACATACCAACATTTTATAAATATAATAAATATATAAAACTATAATAACAATCTGTTTAGAGCTAGTTTTTTACTTGTCAGTTAAACTCAGCTTAACCTCAAATATATTTTGCCGGGATTTAACTACTGATTGTGTTTCTCAGTAGTGGATTACCTCCTGTCAATTTTGTTAGCATTTCCGTACTGTTCAGTCAAAATACATATGGCATTCCTCCTAATTTTTTATATAAATATGGCAATATCTTAAATTTTCGCAAAAAAGCAACCGCGTCAATAACAGTATTTGAAAACTTTAACCACAGACTTAAAGGCCCAACTATAATATGCATATGCTAGCTTAAGCAAACGTGCGAACACATATAAATGTATGTGGCAAGCTATAATGTACTTAACGAAACTTTTCGTTAAGTTTTTCAACTGTCATTTGCTTAAGCAAAAAGCGAAACTGATCGCACATTCTGTACGGAATCAGCTGTTTGTTGTTATTTGTTTGTGTTTTGAACAAAATGGAAGAAAATACATTTATTTTAAATTTAATAGAAAATGTGGGGAAAAATATGTAAGTGCCTTTATAATAAAAGGGACCCTTTTTATTTTAACAAAAATGTCTTTCTGTCGCGGTTTATTTCTCTGACAGAACAAGAGTGTCTTCTTCTTTTATAGTGTAGTTCACTTATTGCTTTTAATGTGCACAGGCCTTCAAGCGCTTACTTTAATATTTTTATATTATTTAAATTTTTAAGTTTTTTCTCCATTTTTGCAAACACAATACGAAAATTAACAAAACATATGTAAACGTTTATTATTATTTACAATTTAGTGCTGCCACAGCTGTACATTTTAGTACTTTTGCTGATAAATTTAAAAAAAGGAAAAATTATGCGTTTCGGGTACGAAGTTTTCTTTTAATTATAAAATAATATAATAATATTTATAAAATATAGTCATTTAATGGCTTTTTGTTAAAATAAAAACATTTTTTTTAAACATAAATGAGCAACTGTGGACAAAAAGTTTCAAAGTCATTGTAGCCACCTGAAAGTTAACTCTGAACTGGTTATGCATTTGACAGCCTTTTCGTTAACTTTTGCAATTTGTTTAATCTTGCTTATGCATATTATAGTTGGGCCTTTATACTATGTTTCCACGACGACTTGAATCACCTGCTTCGCTCTCTGAATTATGTTTATGAAACATGCTGTTTACATGGCTAATACTATGTTTCCACGACAACTTGAATCACCTGCTTCACCTGAATCATGTTTATGAATCATGCTGTTTACATGACTAATAAACTTGATTCGATTTGACAGTTGTCTTTAATAAACAAACAGAATAAAAAAAAACAGAATTTACAATTTGTGGAAAATAATTTTTTTTAATGGACAAACAAAAGTGAGTGGAAATTAGTTAGCTTATTTGAAAAAAAAACATACATTCGTACGTATTTACTTTCTTTACTTCCATAAACAAGAAAATAATTTGCTTTGTTTACAATAATATTAAATTTTTACAGCTAATGCAGATAAACTTGCGATAAAAATTAGAGAAGAGTGCAATTTTTCGTGCTTCGCAAGTTGATTCAATATGAATCTACTTGATTCGCTCTTAAAATTTTGTATGGTGAAGCAAGTTGTTTCACTCATGATTAGGGTGTGAAGCATGAATAGAGAGTGAAGCATGTACCGTGGAAACGTAGTATTAGTCTGTGATTTAATTTTGAAAAAAAAAATTAAAAAAATGGATTTAATGTGTGGTCCAATTAGTTCTAAAACATTATATGCGGATTGTTTTGTTAAGCGAAATCTTTGAAAGAATTCGGCGTCGGTATAAATGCAGAAATGATTTGGACGTGTCCTTATTGTTCGTGTCTTTCTAACAATTGACATATTTAAGTTATTATATGTGTTTGAATCACTTAAATCCTCATCATCACTAGAATAATCCATTATTTTTTTTAATTTTTGTTAAAATGTCGTAAATTTCTTTTCAATTGTTGAATTGTTTATTTTATTTTTCAGCTGTTTGTATTTTGATATTTTATATCTAGGTTTAACTCACCAATGATGCTCAGTTAAACCTAGATTATATATCAAATAAATAATAACTGAGAAACACATTTTTTAGTTTAATCTATGTTTAAGCGAAACATGTAGATCATCTTTATCCCAGAAACTAGCTCTTAGTATCGTTAAAGCGATTTTCGGAAGTGGGCTCTTTTTGGGACCACGGACCATTCTCAATAGGCTTTGTTTATTTTATTTTCTTTGGGAAATTTAAATACATCATTCAATTAAATTCTTACCATTTCTTCAATTTCTTTTTTCAATTTCTCTGTGGTGGAATTTATCAAATTCTTTTTACTGTTGATGGCTTTATATTCCTGATCATATTTTTTTAAATTCATTTTCGCCATTTGAAGATCATTCTCATATTCTGAAAGGTGGCATTCTAACTTTTCGATTTCAAGCATTAGTTTCTTGGCATTACACACATTTAGTTTTTCTTCGATGTCTTTGCGAGCATTATATCTTTCCAATTGTATTTTAAGTCTAAAAATTAAATAGTTTAAATTATTTTTAATTTCTATACATACATATTCATTAAAAATCATTAAAGCACATACTCCTCAACACGAAGCTTAGTTTCATCCAGTTTTTGAACCAAATTCTTATGCTCCGACATTCCGCTATTTTGTTCACTTCTTAGTTGCTTCAACTTTTTAAAATTTTCAATTTCTTCACTCTGACATACCGAGTTAATAGTATTCTGAAGGATATCCGGAGGTTCAATTTTGGCAAAATCCTAATGAAAAATACATATTTATTTAGTAAAATATTGGTCACAAATATAAACGGATCTTATTTTTAGCTTTTTTCAAACTTAGGAACACGTTTTGATCAAACTTTGTATAGTAGGTATGTTAATGTATTATAATACAGATTAAAAAAATGTGTTTAATTAAAGTCATCTCTTGTCATATGCGCTATATACAGCACAATAGTGTTTAAAGTATTGAATTTTGTTATTACTTTTAATTGATTATTTTGACCTAAACTAAAACGAAAAATATAAATTGTTGGCAAGTCTTTGGCAGGCAATTGCCAATAAACATCTTCTTTCTCGGGGCGCTTGTGTATTAAACATAGCTGTTAAATTTGGATTAAAATTAATAATCAATTAATTAATTTTTTTTTTGTTTAATTTAATCGAATAATTATAATTGACTTAATTTTTATAGATTAATAATCGATTAGGATTAAATTTAGGTCAGGATTAAAGAGGATTTATTTGGATTAATTTATTTTGTAAAAATAATCCTAAGATTAATACATTTAATCTAAAATATTAATCGATAATTTAGATTTATATAAATCAAACTTTTTATCGTATCTATTTTTTTACTCAATCAAGTTTGTTTATTCCACAATCGAGTTTGTGTCTTAAGTCTTATCTAAGCGAACGTTATCGTTCGACATCATGGGCCAGGAGGTAACTTTTTCCAAAAAAAAAATCAAAACTTTTTGTATAAACAAAACATTTTTCCAAATATAATTTTTTATTTTAAATCAAAATTAACAATGACAATATTTATATATATTTATTGTATACTATTTATTATATACTATGTTTAAAAACATATTGTGAAGGATAATAGTTTCTCAAACATGATTTAAAAAAACTTTAGTATTTTTTTAAAAAAAGCTTCTTCTAAAGTACTATTATACTTTACTTATTTTTTGGTCTGTTGGGTATTTATTTTTCAGTAATAAAAAGCCAATTAGGCCAAAATAATATTACATAGTAATACAATAAACCTAAGTATAAAAGTAAGGTTAAAAAAAAGTAGGACAAGAACTACATTAATAGAAGAGATCACAAAGGGTCTGAAAATATTGCAAAAGTTTTACTTTGAAAACATTATTAGAGTGCGTAAAAATTCGTAACTCTAATGGCAGACTATTCAAATAGCTTGTGATCCTAACAACAAAAGACCTACTGAAAAAAGATTTAAATATCCTGAGGTGGCAGATGAGCTGGCTAGACATGGTTCTGGTTTGGACCATGATACTAGAGAAAGTGAGGTCAAGCCACCTATTTGTCACTTCTACAGGCTTATTCAGGAAAGATTCCGTGACTGTGCAGACCAATCCTGGGGCAGTAGGTCGGATTGTATAGTGTCCAGGTCTTTATGGTCAAAACTAAATGCAAACGCGACCGAAACGCTGATGGAATTGGACAGGTATAGTCTCAGGATTCTGGTAGGAGTGATAACCGGTCATTGTTCGATTAAGGCCTTCAGGACTTCTGTAGGGTGTGTGGGGATGCAGAGGAGACAAAGACAATAGAGCACATCATGTGCAACTGTCCTAGGTTGCAGGGTCATTTTTGTTGATGACTCGCCCGTATATGTTTGCAAAAAATGCTTCCTTGATGTGTATGGAGAGTCAGAAAGTTTTGTACGCAGTGTTCAAGAAAAAATGGTTCAAAAAAAAGATTTATATGATCAGCGGGGAAAAACTTAAACTTCTGGCAATCAAATACCGCAAGCTAAAAAGGACGATATAATTGCACACATTAAATCATTTCCTGCTTATGAATCGCATTACACTAGAGAACATAGTAATCAAATGTTTCTAGCTGAAAACTTGAACTTACTAAAAATGTATAATCTGTATACAGAGAACATACAAAATGTAGCATCTTATGCTACCTACCGTCGCTTATTTAAAAAGCAAAAAATTAAAGTTTAAAAAACCAAGTTTAGATACTTGTGCAAAGTATCAAAATGAATATGGATCTGGGAAAACATGTGGTGATTTATTTAGATACTTGTTCCGGTCAAAACAAGAACAATATTGTTAGTGCTATGTTCGTTCTTCTTATAAACCAAAGTGGAATTAATGTAGAAATTATTGAGCAAAAATTTTTGGAACCAGGCCACACACATTTAGAATGTGACAGCGATCACAGTGTAATTAAACGAAAGAAGAAACATAATAAGCTGGAAATATTCCATCCCCATGATTGGATACAATTAATAAAATCTTGCGGCAGCAGATCAAACAAATTTACAGTCATCGAAATGGAAAACAGCGATTTCTATAACTTTGGACTTTTATTTAAAACTATTTTTCAGAAAGCAACAAAAAATATAGATGGCGAAAAAGTATTGTGGAGAAACATCCGAAATATTTCTTATAAAAAAGGCTATTTTAACATAATTGAATACAAAGAAACTTTCGGTAGTAATGCTGTTAAAATTAATATTCAAAAAAAAAAAAAAGAAAACTACTATCGCTGATGTTACAGAGTACAAACTCAATGTATTAAATGAAAATACAATTCCAATTTCTATAGAAAAAAAAGAAAGACTTAATACACTTATTGCCATTAATTCCACATATATTCCATAATTTTTATAAAAATCTTAAGTCATCCGAAAGAGCACACAACTATATATACTGTGTAGATGACTCAGAAATAGAGCACAAAATATAATTTAATATAAATGATTTAATTAAAATTGAATATCCCTTTAGTTTTCATATGTTTATTTCGTGAAATACATTGCACTTTTGTTTTAGCTTCATAAACACATGTAATACAATTGAATTTTAATAAAAAACATGTAATACAATTGAATTTTAATAAAAAAAAATCACAAGTGTACTTTAATTTATTTGTCTTTAAAGAAACAACAGCAGAAGCCAAAACTACAAGCATATAATTGAAAAATTTTCACCGAATAACAACTTAACTCTTCATGGGTGGGTTTGAAATAGCTTAATTTTTCATAGAAAACAACATCAGCCCAATCATGAATAAAAATTCCGCGGGAGTTTTTTCCCTTTTCCTATTTTTTCTATTCAAATTCAATGTTAAAAAAATAAAAAGGGAAAAAAACTCCCGCGGAATTTTTATTCATGATTGGGCTGCATATGTTTAGATAAATTGTTATTAATGCACACACTTAAGTCGTCTAAAATCATATGTGTTTTTCATCCTTCTATAGTATATCCTCCACCCGAAATTTTTGTCTCAAAATTGTATATATAGCTTATAACTCAATCACATACAAACCCATTAAAAAAAATTGGAAAAAATATTTCACCGCGTCCGTAATTTAAGAAATAACGTTTTTTTTGCTCTCCTGAACAATTGGGTTTTAGAGATAGGCGATTGCTTGTGAAAACGACAGAACTATCTTAATGTTTAGGGATATGATTTGTAGCTTTTTTAAATAAACGTGCGCACATACATACATACCTGAACTTTATCTTGGGGTAAAAATTGACAAAGATTACTTATTTGAATATTGTAATTTGAAACAATTTCCAGAAAATTTTTCTTATTCATCGATTGTCCGTTTACAAAATATTGGGACTTGTTATTTATATCAAAAGACCGCTGAAATGTTGTTGTTTTGGAGTCATCGCCGTCTTTGCTGTCGTATACTTCAACAGAAACTGTAGCCGATTCGCATCCATTTTTCACATAGTCACCGATAGAATTTGATCTAGCAAGTAAAATCGGTTCCCCTCCCAAGCTAAGAACAATGGCCGATACTAAAGTGGACTTTCCCGTTCCATTTGGACCAATAATAACATTTAGATACTCTGATGGGTTAAAGACAACCTGGCTGTAAGTACTAAACAATTTAAAGAAACATAGATATGTACTTTTCATTCAAATGTTATTTTCTATATTTACACAAAGTTTTTGCAGCCAACAGCTTTGATTTTACCAAATTTCGACATGTTTCTTAAATATTTTTAGCAAACAACTCCATATTTGATGTAAGGGACAAAATTATAAACAATTTTACAAAACTTGATTTAATGCGCCTTTCGAACAGAGCTGCCAGATAAATTTCTGAAAAAATCGTCAAAATCTCTAAAAAAAAAAAATTGTCATTTCGGATTTTCAAAGTCGTAAACACAAGTCGTTTAACAAAATATGAAAATTCAAGTTATTAAAATAAACTATTTTATAGATATAATGTTAAACAACTTGTGTAATATATTTATATCAGGTATGTTATGGAAATCGAAAACGAGTGAGTTTTAAAAGTTAATTCATAATATGTATTTCTAGTGAAAGAGTTTTTTTATCCCACAAAATAAAATAATTTTATTAAAGAGAATCTTAAAACAAAAATTTTAAAATTTTAAAATGGACTTCAAAACCTCATTCGTTTTTGTTTTCAATTTCCATCACATACCTGAATATATAGTATTTTACAAATATACCTGAATGTAAGAAATATATTAATTCAGAAATAATCACAATTTCGAAAAGGAATAGTTTATTAAGTTTTAAAAACATTTTGAGCAATGATTCCAATACTATTTGTTTTATTTAATTTATTTGGCTCTAAAAAATTTTATTCATAATTCATCTAAAATTGATTTTCATATTTATTTACTAATACTTTCTACTATCCTGACTCAATATTGTTTGGAATTCTTAATAATTGTCAATAATTATGATCACTATCATTTAGTTTTTTTTGTTCATGAAATTAATCATATTCATCTTAGTATTTTTACGATATAAATGAGAAAAATGTTGTACCAAAAACGATGATAGATAATGAATGAAAATTTATAATTTTCAAAAAAAATCGTCAAAACTAAAAAAACATCAAAATGCCGATAAAGCATATAAAGATCTGGCAGCAATGCTTTCGATGTAGAATTCGCCTGAATTTTTTTACTTTTTTTACTTCGTCTATCTAATGTTGCCAGACTTGAAAATTTGTAGTGTTAACTTTAGCGCCATCTCACGGTGTTTTTTTACGAATTTTTTTTTGTCTAAAAATAGAATCACAAAAATTCCCATATTCTTTTTTCTAAAAAAGTTCGCATAAATAGAACATCCGGTGTTGTTTTTCAAAACACACACGCACACAAAAAAGGACGACGGTCGACTGAGGACGTGTGCGGAGCGGAGCGGCGACGGAAAAAAAAACCTGACACCGACGGACGACGACACACGCTCTGCGGCAAGAGAGAGTGGATGGATTGACGAATTAGGGTGACGGATGTCGGACGGATGGATGGTGGGGGGGGGGAGGTGACCGACGGCAGAAAATTTTTTTTCTGTCATGTGGTAAAAAATCGTGGTGAGTAAAAAATCGTGGTGAGTAAAAAATCGTGGTGAGTAAAAAATCGTGGTGAGTAAAAAATCGTGGTGAGTAAAAAATCGTGGTGAGTATAAAAAATCGTGGTGAGTATAAAAAATCGTGGTGAGTTTTTAGAAATTCACCACAAATTCCGTTATTCCAAATTTTTCAAGGTCATTGAAAATTTGTCATCCTAAAAGCAGGCAATGGATTTGCAGTTTACAGTTTTACGGGGTGGTTGCTGAATTAGCTAAGAAGAAGAAACCTTATTTATTATTATGTTCTAGAATTCTATCTATCAGATAAAAAGAAGTATGAGAAAGAAGGAAAAAAAAAGATAAATTTCACCATGGTATTCGAGGTGTAGTTGTGTTTTATACGCCATCTATTTGTCAAAGTTACATTAAATTACAATTGGTGTTGCTGCCAACTATAAATAAGTAAATGTTTTTGTTGGTATTGCTGCCATCTATAAATAAATGTATAAAGTTTTGATTTATTGTTCACAACGCCTAACGTATTTAGTTTACGGATACGGATATATTTAAACTGGTATACATTAAATTCAGTTACATTATATCTTAATTTAAATTGTCAAATTTTAATAAATGTTTACATATTTGTTACAGTAAATTTGAATAATCTTTATAGGGATCCTACAGATTTTTTGTTTTTATATAAACTTTTTCTTTTATATCCACCACCAAACATATGGGGGTATATTAAATTTGTCATTTTATTTGTAACATATTGAAATATTAGTCGTAGAACTCATAAATCGCTTATAAAAACCACTATGAAGTTGAAATTTGACAGAAGTAGTGCACATAAATTGGCGTACCGAATTTTGTGACAATGGGTCCATATTTAACCGTAATCCCATACAAAGTTCACTTCCCGAAATCACTTGAATGCGCATAAAAATCACTTATTAACATTACTATCAATTTGAAAATTTAACATCCATATCATACCGAAATTTTACACAGATCACAAAAATGTAAAAATTATACCATGTATTGGTGTTTGTCAAAATTAGACCATAATTGGCCATAGACTCCCATACAACGTCCACTTTCGAGAATAACCACGGAGTCTACAGAGAAGACAATTTTTACGTTTCAAAAGGCCAAAATCAGTTCCTAGGGCTTTTTATACCCTACACCACCATAGTGGGGAGGGTATATTGGATTTGTGCTGATGTTTGTAACGCCCAGAAATATTGGTCGAACACCCACCTTAAAGTATACCAATCGACTCAGAATTACTTTCTGAGGATGGATGGGATGGGATTGAAACTGGTGGAAATTGGTTCATTATTTCACCTTGCCCCCATACAAATGTCCTCCCGAAATTGGGGTTTACCGATCATAAATGTTTGAATTATGCAAGGAACCAAACAAATTTCATCACAAATGAGTGGTAAATGAAGCCAAATCACATCTACAAATTTTGTGCAGATCGGTCAATAATTACTCGTAGCTCCCATATAAGGCCCACTTCCGAAAATTACTTTAAAAAGCATAACTCTCTCAAAAATGTTGGTATCCAAATAATATTGAACGTAAATATATTTCATATGAATACAAATAATACGGTACAATTTTATAATGGTTGGTCCATAATTAGGCGAAAGCTCCATAAATCTCTTAAAAGTATTTATGTCGAGATAAAGTTTAACACATATTCACAGATATCATGACACTAAATTTTTGGATGATCGGTCCACAATAGGTTATATACCCAATATAACGCCCATTTCTAAAAACTGTTTTATACATATACTGGGTGTTGGGTATTATATGGTCGGGCTTGACCGACTATACTGTACATATGTATATGTAAACCAAGTGCAGTTCTGAAAGAAAGAGGTAAATATAAAGTGTGATTCGTTTTGTGACACATCCGTATACTTTGTGGAATAAGAAATATGTATAAAATTCTTGTAAATGTTGTTATTGAAATGAAATGTAAACAAAATAAACTTCAAATAAATAGAAATTACGGTACAATATTTTATGACGATCGCCTCATAATAAATAGTTGATAGCACCCATGTAATGGATCCGCAAAATAAAATAACCAGTATAATTATTGTTAACGATACAAAATGTAACAAAAATTACAGGGCCCTATTCCATAAAACAACTTTAACTTTTCACTTCGTACTTATGAAATTTTTAGTCCATTTTCAAATTTTTATGGTCCTGAGAACTATAAAATTTGATAAGTGATAAGTTGAAATTGATAAGAGAAATTTGCAAAGTTTTTGCCATTTTTATATTCTCTTTGCAATTTCTGTTCCACGCACGATCTTTTGTGTAATTATGCTGTTTCGTTCCACAAAATCTGTAAACTCTATTTTTGCAAAGCAAATTTTGATAAGTTCTTCAACAATTTTTTGGTAAACGATCACTTTACAAATTCATAAAGTCATAACTAGTGAAGCTTGCAAAATGTTAAGACGTGAGTTTTTATTCTACGATAGTGAAGACACGGTTATAACAAGAAATTTTGGAGACCGAATTAATTTTTCGGGACTACAAAACTTTATTTTTAAAGAATGCTTTCGTTTGAATCGAATCCAAGTTGATTTCATTTATACATAAGTGTTTATTATTATGATCTTTTGAATAAATTGAATTGATATCATGTCATACATACATGTAGATATGTATATATGTAATTAAAATTGTTAAAAAATAATTTTTTTACAAATATTTTTAATAAAATTATTCACAACATACAGACTTGATAAAAAGTTTGACAAATGATGAACTAAAAATTGTTAAAGAGTTTTATTCGGACGATGAAATTAAATTTAATTTAAGAACAATTATTATTTTTATTTGAACTGTTAATTTTTAAATTTTTGATAATTTTTAGTTGGGCTTGAGTTCAAAAATTTAAAAATTAACAGTTTAAATAAAAATAATAATTTATCGGCAAAAATACAATATAGTGAAAGTTTAACACAAATAGAACGTTTGACAAATGCAAAAAGAATGCAAATTTATAGAAAAAATCTTAAAGAAAAACTTAAAAATTATGCTTCGTTATTTATATGTCACTGGAAAAAATATAACGTGCGTCACGTAACGTGCGTAACGATGGGTTCACGGCTTTTGAGAAAAAAGGAGAAAATGTTTTGGGTTCAAATAAGTTATTTTAGAATTCTCTTATATTCAGGGGTGTCATAGAAACCAATATTTTCAGAATTTGTTTTAAAACCGACAAGAAAAAATGCTTTGGTGTCATAGAAACCAATGTTATTGGTTTTATATTCGAACTAGAATTAGTGTCGGTTTTAGGTGTCACAGCGGGATATTTTTTAGAAATGTAAGTAAATAAATTTACCCCCTGGCCCTCGATGTCGAACGATAACGTTCGCTTAGATAAGACTTTAGACACAAACTTTATTGTGGAATAAACAAACTTGATTGAGTAAAAAATAGATACGATAAAAAAGTTTGTGTCTTAAGTCTTATCTAAGTGAACGTTATCGTTCGACATCGTGGGCCAGGGGGTTAATTTAATATTTGCTTTATAAAAAGAAAAATTTTTTCATTGACCTTTTTATTTTCTAGGGGAAAACATAAAAACAATACACAAAATAAAATAATCATGGAATTCATGGAAAAATATCCTGATTTAGCTAAAGGCTACACGAAGCACGACAAACCAACAGTGAATGCCCTGTGGGAAGAACTGGCTGATTCACTGAATAGTGCCGGGCCACCACAATTTGACGTGAATGGGTGGTAAAAGGTAAACAAAATTTTTTCCACAGAACAAATTGTATTGTTATATGAAATGTCTATTATTTCGTACAGAAATGGACTGAGAGGAAGAGTGAGGTAAAAAAAACTAGCTCAAAAAAAGACAGATTCTAGGGTAACTGGTGGTGGGTGGACCGTTTGCAAAGCATCACCTGACAACAACAGAAGAGGTCATAGTACGGCTATGTGGCATTTCGCAGTTGGTGGAAGGTGTTTGCGGCGTACCAGTTGGTCTTAACGAAGACGTAGATGCTGCATGTGAGAAAAAAGTGCCCTCTACATCTTCAAAACGGTCATTGTCTCCAATAACAAAAATGCTACAACTGCTGATGTCATTTTATTTTATTTATAAAGCATTTATCATATTTAAATTATTTGATATCATTTATTTTCACAAACAACACTTTTACTGATATTTTAATAAAAAAAATATATTTTGTCAATTTTCTGCAAAAAAGTAAAATAAAAAATAATAAAAATGTAAACAACAGCTGTTTCGATATTGGTTTTATTTACATTCGAAATTAACAAAACCAACTTGGTTTCGTTAATATTGGTTTTAAAACCGATATTGGTTTCTATGACACCCAAGTTAAATTTAGACAATTAATGTTATAAGTAATTTGAATTTAATTTTCTGTCGCTTTTTGTTTAAAATCGTATTTATCCTGTGATGAAATTTGCTTCAGCAGTGTTGGGGATTCTTTCAAAAAATTGTAAAATTCAACGCACTCGTACTTTAAATTATATTTGAGAAATAGCATATATTTCAAAGTATCTAGCTTGAGTTGCGAAGCGAGTGTACGGTACATTGTTACTTTGAAAATGTGTTTCAAACATTCCACCCAATGTTGATGTGGTTTAGTAGAACGTGGCGTAGTAAAATATTTTTTCTGACATTATATAAGAGCTTTTTCTGACGGACCATTTTCGAATGTAATGACCATCTTTTCTGAAGGTTTTAGAAGCAATAATGATTGTTTTTGGGCTCATAAAGAGCATGAACGCTCCAGAATATGATGATTTTAAAATGAATCATTCAAAAGAATTAATTTCCATTCAAATATGATGCGATTGTGCCAAATTTCAATGAAATAGACTGTTTTGTTTTTCAAGTCCACATATTTTATTTTAATTAAATTCAAAATAAAAATCCGGGCCAGCCGTGGGATGCCACCGGGACACCGGGACAATGGTTCCAAAACCGGGCCATGTCCTGGATTTTCCGGGCCATTTGGTCACACTAGGTTTTATAGACATACGAGTATATAAATTGTAATTTATTTATAAGATTTATACAGAGTTTAAAATTACTACTATATTATGTAAAAAATAGCAAAATATTTCATAATTGTATAGGAAAACTAGAACAACATTTTTTGCCAAGGCCAGTTGTGAAGCTGATAGCCTTGAATTAGCCATTATTTTTCTTAAATTGTGGCGCTCATTATGCTTATTGAACATTTCATTTGGTATCTTTCAGCCTTTTTTTTTACCCGATTTTCATGTATAAAGCGCTCACCGCTTTTTGGACTGTGGAAGCTTTAATGTTAACAATTTCTGACATTTTTTGCTGTACGTGGTCATTTTAAAAATGGTTTAAAACCAATTCTCGTTGTTCTATCGTTATATGCGGACTTAATTAAACTATTTTGAATTGATACTTGACGTTACAAAATAGGACTCGCAATTCAACAGTAAATATTGATAGAAGTAGAGAAAAATAAAAACGAAAATCCAACAACTCTGCATTAAGCTATTAATATAGCAGAAATTGACTGCATAAAATAAGCTGTGATGTGAAAAACGAGAATATTTTGTTTTAATATATTTAAAAATTTAAATTTTTGCATTAAATGTTTTTTTTAATGTTTTTTCTTTAAAATGAAATAAATAATTTCTTGTTTAAGTTTCTGTTATTTTTTTGTATGGAGCTTTGAAAACAATAAAATGCACTGCATAAAATAAGCTGTGAGCCGCTGTTCATTTATGTTTTTATTCATATATGTAGCGCCTCACAAAAAAAATCAGTTTTAAGAGTTAGATATTTATTAAATAATGGTTGTCAAAACTTTATGCCGTCCCCGGTAATGGTTAAGTTATTTAACTATGAAAACATTTTGTATGTATTTTTATGTATATAAAAAATTAAATAAATAATTTGAAAATACTACATATGTATATGTAATAAATACTTGAAAATAAAAATATTTTTTTGGGTTTCTTTTTTTTTTGTAGCTTATAAAAAATTTAGGGATTTTTGTTATGATTTAAGGTTTTTCATTTAAATGTACTTGGCAACACTCATCCATTACATTCATTTTATAAACAAATAAAGGCCCAACTATAATATTCATATGCTAGCTTAAGCAAACGCGCAAACACATATAAATTGTATGTGGCACACTATAATGTACTTAACGAAACTTTTCTATTTAAGTAAATTCTATGAAAAAATAAAAAAAAATAAAATTTTGTCTGAAATTTTCAAAATTTTTGAAATTAAATTTTTGATAACCCATTGAATGCGCCTCTCAAAGACCTTTCATATAATACCAAATTTACATATACATAGTTCCTTTGAAAGAAATGTGAAAAAAATCAAAAACCCTTTAAAAAGGACCTTTTTATCCTTTGATCCAGCTCACCAAATATTGACTCCAGGACAAAAAATTGAGAAACGTAGTCTTAAAATGAATCAAATTTTCATATTAGTCGGGAACATCCGCAACTTGCAGAATGATAATGCACATCTATTCATGTACTATATACGAGTATGTATGTAGGTATGTACATATGTACAAAAGTAAATAAATTAACATTACATATTTGTACATAATTTGTATTGCATTTGTTTTTCCACTTTATTCGGCATATTTATGTGCGAATGACTGGGATGTACATACATACATATGTATGTTATTCCAGAAATTGTTGTTAAATACTTAAACAAACAGTTACATTCAATTCAATTAAAGACAAACAATTAAAGATTGACAGGTTCATTGGTTTATTTGTATTTCATTTATTGCCCGTTTAAATGGTGAATACATCTATGTAGGCATTTTATTTCATTGTATTCGTTTGAGTGTTTGTTCATTTTATTATTTTCATTCGCATTGCTATTGTTGCCATCAATGTTTGATTCGATTGTTTTGTCCTTTTCTATTCTCTATTGAATATCGTGGTGTGTATTTAAGTTAATCTTTTCGACGATGTTCATTTCTTGGCCATGTGTGCATTATTTGCGGATAGAATAATATGCGGATTATGCACTTGAATGAATAAACATGTTAAATACTAGTATTTAACTATTGTCTACGTCATGGGAATAAATTTAATATATGTAGGCACATGCATATGTATGTACTCGTATGTATAAATGTGCATATTTTTCGAATACTGATGAGATAAATAAACAATGTCTTCTTCATCATTGATATGATGAATGAATGGATGTCAAATTTACTTTGCAGTACTACTGACTACTGACCTTTTCAATTGGTGTGGTGGATTATTTTTCATCATTACAAATCCTGTTATTGTTTAGAGAATAATAAATATGTAGCAGGGAAACAAATACGTATTTAAGAACAAGTAGTAGCACCAACCAACAAGCAAACGAATTGGATAACAATAAACAGGCTTAATAAATTTGAAAAGAATTGCATCAACAATTTCAAGAAATAAATGCAATTGTATAATTATTTCAACATTCAACATAAGAGTGTACATTATATACAACACACTAATATTATACAATTGTTAGACATTTATTAATAGATAGTGTATGCACATATGTATGTATTTAGATTCAAACACAATTCATCTTTTAATAAATACGCTCAATTTGTTTCTTCTTTAACCACTTTTGCAATTATCGTAATATTCTTATTGATTTAAAAAAACATCCCCATATGATATTGATTGGAGGGAATATTTGTCTAGGATTTCCGCATCCTAAATATGCCCCAAATGTATTTCATTTTATTGAATTAATAAGGTATGCTTTTAATATATGTAGGTATTCCAAAATCTTGTATTCGTTGTGTACCTGAAGGGCGGAAACTGTGTGCTCCTTTTTAACATAAATTTTATAAATATCTCAGAACTTTCGTTTTGATTATAAATTATCAAAGAAATAAATCACATGCATGAATATGAGCATGTTCTAATATTATTTCCATTTTTGTGTGCTGCACTGCTTTAGAAATCGTTTTTGATAAATACGATTTTCTTTTAAAAGCTATATTCTCGTTGTGATACAATTCATTTAAAACAAAATTAAAGGAACATGTTGAGTAGGGATATAACTAAATAAATAATCCTAGCAAAACACAATATTCAATATTGTTTTGTTTATAAAAACACTTGTTTAATGCCATTTTGGAAGAAAAATCCACTTGTATGAATTTTGTGTTAGTGTTTGTCCGGGTTTAGATTGACAGCAAGAGTCACCCCAACGCTAACAACCTGTCTATTCTCTATTTATTTTTGTCTGTTCATATTTATGTGAACATTTAATTTAGGATTTATTTTTTTTTTTGTTTAAAATTGTTAAGGAGCAAATACACATGCTTAGTTCTTTCATCAGAGATTTTGTTTTGAAATGTCAACGCATGGAACTAGATTAAGTATTATAAAAGACTAATATTTACTAAAATCTGGTATATAAAATTAAATGTTTGCTATTTGATTTACACCTTTGCCTACATGGGATAAATTAACTATTTCTGCATTTGCTGATGATACTGTCATTCCTAATTACCTTTGTATTGGGTAACTTCACCTTTCGTAATTAAAGCAAAATATTGAATATTTCTTGGGTAGTATGTATAAACGTAACATTAATAGATTCATTTATAAACAAAAATTCAACTTAGTAGGGTACAAAATATAAATATTACGTTTACAAAAACAAATTTGAAGTGTAAACAAATTTGGCTGATAAGAAATAAAAATAAGCAATAACTTTTAGGAACAAAAAATGAATAAATGTAAACGAGTTATTGAAGAAAAAACTATTTTTATTGAAACAAATATTTGCACGTTCCTCAATTACCGCAACGTAAACTAATTTGTAAATTTTGTGAAGAAAATTTTAAAGTGAAATATAATAAATGGATGGAAAGATATCACCTGGATTCTACAAAATATGAAATACATATGTGAGCTATTTTTTCAATGGCGATTATAGCGATAGCATGATTTAATGCAAATGTTTATAATAAATTATGTATTTCAAAATGTAAAAAGGTCATTAAAAACTATAAAAAAAATTCAAGATAATCTTTTGCCCAGTTTTAACGTCAAAAAAATAACTGAATATTAGAATTGCTCAAAAATCCGATTTGTGTGGAAAGTAGACAACCCTTTCAAAGTTCCCGAACTTAGATCCACAAAATAGTTTAGGAAAATATAGTAAATTTTAAAAAAATTTAATCGAAGTTGCCTTCAAGTTAAATATACAATTTATTTGAAAATAAATTGTATACACTACATTTATTTTTGAATATTTCTGTTATATGTCTTACATAGCCTTCCGTTGGAAAGCATAAATGCAAAATCATACAAAAATATTCAAAGAGACACTAGCAAAATGTAATACATTTTCTGGCCTGCTAAAGCCGTCATCAGCTTTGTGTGTAATAGTGTTTTATTTTCAAACTCTGTATATTTAACTTTTTTCATAAATTAAATGAGAATTATTCCTCTTGCGAGTATTAATAAACAAATTTTAAAAAAATTTAATCGAAGTTGCCTTCAAGTTAAATATGGGTATTTCTACAGAAAGGTCAACCGCTACCAAAATATTAAAGTTGAAGAAAAAAGACTTTTCAGAGAAAATTTAGTTGGTTAATGCATTTGATTTTAAGAATATACCTAATTAAATACATATTACCATTTGTAATTTAAGAAAAGTGGTCTGCAAGGAGCATTTTTTTTTGGTTTTAGCGTTTTTAATTGACATTTTTCCTTGAGTTATTTCTAAGTGTTACATATCATGTCGATTGCACTCTTCTTATAGACTAAGGGCCATTATTACAACTTGCCTTTAATGTTCTTAATAATAAAAGGTAACTTTAATTAAAGTGAGGAATAAAGTGACCTTTAAAATTTTTTGTTATTACAACTTCCTTGTAAAATAAAATAATTTTTTTCTAAAATATGGCAATACCAGTTAAAAACCGATTACTTTTGACAAGTTACTGACAAGAAACAGTAAATTTTTTGTGTTTGTGAAAATATTTGTTTGTGAAAAAAATATAAATCAAACGTCTGCTTTCCATTTTTGTTTATCAAATTATTTATTCGCAAAACAAAATTAAAATTAATTTATTTTTCATGAAGTTGTCAATTTTTCAGAACATATGGCAACTTCAAATACATAAACCTCACTATAAAATTAAAGGCAAGATGATCTTCCCTTTAGCTTATCGGTCGGTTTAGATTAAAGTAAACTTATAATAACCAAATACTTCTTATCTGTCCGATAACATCATACCTTTAACTATTGCCAAGTTGTAATAATGGGCCTAAATATACCAACAATAAATATTTAAAAACACCACAGTAGAGATCAAGCAAACTCAGCATAACGGTATAATTCAAAGATTATTTGTACTACATGCTTCTGTCCCTTTCGCGACCGAAAATAAGCATTTGTGTTTAGTTCTCCGTGACCGTTGATCGGAATAGTTTGATATTTACAATTCAAAACAAAATAACCGAGATAATTAAAAAAAACCAAACCTAAAACATTTTGATCCATATTTTTTTTATTGATTTTTAAAGTGTGTCCCGTTCGCGAACGTAAGTGTTAAATTTTTCAGAAAATAATAAATATTGTGATAAAAATAAAATTTGTTTGTGCAGATGGAGAGTCGTTGTGGAGGTAAAGAAATTGCCCAAAAGAAATACATGGAAGGAATAAAATGAACCATGGAGAGATACACAATCCGACAACGTGTTAAAGTTATCCAGACTTGTTATGAAAATGGGCGTTCGTGATTTTTTTGGTCAATTTGATCGTCCAAATATGCGTACAATCGCAAAAATCGTGGAAAAATTCGAGCAAACCGGGTCTGTAGAAGATGTGAGAACACCAGTGCATGCTCGTACAGCTCGTACTGCAGAAAATATTGCTGCTGTTCGCGATAGTGTGGCTGAAGAGCCGTCCACCTCAACTCGTCGTCGTGCCCAACAATTGCACCTCTCACGCTCGTCGTTGATGAACATTATGCATAAAGACTTGCATTTACACGCTTACAAGGTGCAATTGGCTCAAGAACTAAAGCCTCTTGACCATTCCAAACGTCGTGAATGGGCAGAATGGTGGCAAGAAATGGCAACAGTGGATGATCAATTTTCGAAGAAAATCATCTTCAGTGATGAGGCACATTTTCACCTCAGTGGATTCGTCAATAAACAGAATTGCCGCATTTGGGCGAATGAGAATCCAAGAGTGATTGTCGAAAAACCAATGCACCCACAAAGAGTGACTGTTTGGCGCGGTTTATGGGCTGGCGGCATCATCGGGCCGTATTTTTTCCAAAATGAGACCGGTCAGGCAGTTACTGTGAATGGTGTTCGCTATCGTGAGATGATAACGAACTTTTTATGGCCCGAATTGGAAGATATGGATGTCGACGATATGTGGTTTCAGCAGGACGGTGCCACTTGCCACACAGCTAACGAAACAATGACTCTTTTGCGCAACAAATTCAATGGCCGTGTTATCTCACGTAATGGCGACGTCAATTGGCCGCCAAGATCATGTGATTTGACACCGTTGGACTTTTTTCTTTGGGGTTATTTAAAAGAAAAGGTGTACGTCGATAAGCCAGCAACAATTCAAGAGCTAAAGGATGAGATAATTCGGCACATTAACGGCATAGAACCTCCATTATGCCTCAGGCTCATCGAAAATTTGGACCATCGGATGGAGGTGTGCCGCCGTGGTCGCGGCGCCCATTTGGCCGATATTTTGTTCCATACATAATTGAGTAATACCAATATATCATAATAAAATAAAATTACAATAATTTCCTAAATAGTTTGTGTTTAATTCTATTATAAATGAAACTATACCTATACAAAGTTTGTTTAAGTTTAACGTGAAGCACCTGCCTTAAAGGCTTATCTTCACGACGCACTTAAACGCAGGACGGACTCGGCCCGTCAACCGCATTGTGTGTCCTACCAATGACACAGGAATAGCCTCTAGGAGGACTACTTTGTGTGCCTTACCAGGGCCACACAATTAGCAATTTCTCAATACTTGACTGCAAGATCACAGTAAAGATCACCTTGCTGAAGGGATTGGGCTATCTAATCCCTGCCGTCAGTAACGCAGCACAATTAGCATAGCCCAGGAAAGCAACGAAAAGCCAGAACCAACGCAGCATTGCATAGACCAAAGCAGGGTCAAGGTCTTTAATCTGCTATGCATCGAACCAAGTCCAAAGACCCGGTCGACATACATGCTACGAAGGCCCCGCCCTCCACTACTTCCTGAGCACAGAGCTAAGAGTCTACGCTACATTTTAACATCTCTGTTGAGTTCGGCAACAGCACCTAGAGCAAATTGATAGTCTGAAGTATTACTACATCGGACCTTTAATCAAATGCCATTCTCCCTGCTTTGGGTATTAAACCACAGCCACTGCGTGGACACCGAAGTGACCTCAACCAATCATCAGTTAGGGGACGGTCACCCTAATAATAAAACTAGGGATATGTCCCCGGGCAATAACTGATCCCGCAGCACCAGATAAAGACTCCGGTCGGCTTCGACCTTCCTCTAGTAAACCAGATTTCACTCTATCTAGATTCGAATTCTTGCAAATTCATGGAGCTAGTATCCACCTAATTTCGAACCCTTGCGGGTTCATGGGACTAGTAACCACAGCGACCTTCCTTTGGTAAACCAGATTCCAGTCTATCTAGTTTCGAACCCTTGCGAGTTCATGGGACTAGTAACCATTATCTAGGCCGGTAGTGGGGGTGTGGTCTAGGTGGTGTGTACACCTACACCTGGCCCCCCGGCCAATTCTATACCTATACACAAATAAGTTTCTTATATATAGAAACCATGAGCCCCAATTTTGTAATGATCTGTCCATAATTAGTCATCATAGCTAACAAATAAGGCCCACTTCAGAAAAAAAATTGAGGAGAATAGTTCATATACTCGGTGTAAGGTATTTAAGGTCGGGATTGACCGACTACTTTCTAATTTGTTTCTTATCGCTTTTAGTACACAAATTTAACTTAACTTCAGTGGAAATATCTACATATGTTAGCTACTTCTATCTCAAATGCCGAAAAATTCTATTAGACATTGGACACATTTTCTGCACAATTAATTAACATCTTATACTTGTACATTGTATATGTACATACGTACAATATATACAATTAAAAACTGTTAAAAATTTTAGATATTTTCTTTTGTGATGCGGAACGAATTGATGAGGAATCATCAGTAAAATGTTTTGAATATTTATTTATACTCGTATGACGAGTACATAAGAAATAAAGTACTTTCAGTTATTAACGGATTAAGCAAAATATTTTGACAGTCTTTTAACAATTAACATTATATGTCAATTTATTTGAACAATTGTTACAATAATAATGTTCAAAGAGCAACCATACTTTTCATCCGTAGAAACATCCCTTGTTATCATATTTAAATTTACAATTGCATACCTTTCTTTTGAGGATGAGGATTACACGCAATACACTTATCGGCAGAAAATAACAAATTGTTAGATCAAAAACAAAACAAAATTGAAGAGAACCATCTGTCAAAATTCTCGACACTTGACAGCATATTCGTAATGTTTGTGAGGTTGTGTTCTGTCTGTGTGTGTGTGTGTGTGTTTATGTGTGTTTATATTCATATTGCAAATACATAAATAGCCTTCTAACTTCTCCATAAATCCTGATGAATCCTTTACGTACATAATCGTAATATTTTAAAGTTATTTCTTGTTAATTCTTACAAACAAGATGTTTAAAATACGTACTCGTATGTATGTAAGTAGAATGTGTTTTTGTACGTTATTATTCTGACATACATACATGACATGTAATTATAGGTTTATTTTTTATCAAAGGGATGTTAGTAAACACTTGCTTTCTGGCTGAATGATATATTTATTCATTGCCTGTTAGCACCCCGAACCATATTAACCAAAATGATTGTGTTATTTGTGAAATGGGTTTTATTTTTTGAATTGATACAATTTTCAAAAGGGTGAAACGCTTTAAATTTGTAACCAAACCAACCGCTTAATTGCGCTATTACACCCCCAATTAGTTTTAAATAAACATTATTTAAATTAAAATATTCTTTGTGATACATACAAATGATTGTCCGCAGTTATTTATTTAAAATTGATCGCGATGGAATAGCAACAGGAGGAAAAAATCAAAATGCAAAAAAAAAATTTCTTATAATTTGAATTTGTAATCTTGGAGTCTTAATTCAAGATCTATTGTAGAATAAACGTAGAAATTAATTTGTAGTAAATTTCCTATGATGTCAAACTTAGTTTAATATTATGACTTTGTTTTTATTTTATAAACACCAGCAACCCGTTACCGTTTGTAACACATCGAAATATTGATATATACATACATATGTATGTGTATATATCGAGTGCTTATCAAATTCTAAGTCTGCTGAAGACACTGTCGGGCCTTGAAAATAGTTTATCTTTGGGCCCAGGACACAATTTTCTTTAAAAATAACGAAAACATATTTAAGTGCTATATTTGTCTGCGGCGAGTCCTAAACCAGATTATCCTTATTTAGTTTTAGTGCATTTATAATTGATGCAATTACCGATTATTACCATTTTGTGTGCAATTTAACAATTTACAAAATATTTTTCCATATCCACCGCAAGTTAAGGAAACTCATATAAACAAGTTAGAGTGATATATGTAGGTGTATTCAGATGTGCCGAATCTTAACTACCCTTCACTTAAATATAATGAGAAGTAGATCAAGTAAGAGTTTATATTCGGCTGTGACGAGTCTTATATACCCACCACCAAATCCCCTATAATGGAGCGAACTTCATAAAATATTGTACTGTAATTATACCCTAACCACCATAGTGGGGAGGGTATACTGGATTTGTGCTGATGTTTGTAACACCCAAAAATATTGATCCAACACCCATACCGATCGACTCAGAATCACTTTCTGAGTCGATTTAACGATGTCCGTCCGTCCGACCATCCTGCTGGCTGGCTGGCTGTCCATGTAAAGCTTGATATTTCGATAAAATTTGGTACGCACTACTTTTTCGGCCCAAGGATGGATGGGATTGAAACTGGTGGAAATCGGTCCATTATTTCACCTGGCGTCCATACAAATGTCCTCCCGAAATTGGGGTTTACCGATCATAAATGTTTGAATTATGCATGTGCAGATCGGTCAATAATTACTCGTAGCTCCCATATAAGGCCCACTTCCGAAAATCACTTTAAAAAGCATAACTCTCTCAAAAATGTTGGTATCCAAATAATATTTAACGCAAATATATTTCATATGTACGCAAATAATACGATACAATTTTATTATGATTGGTCCATATTTAGTCGTAGCGCCCATATAAGGTTCACATTCGAAATTCACTTTAACGATCATAAATTTCTTAAAAATGTTGGTAATCAAATAATATTTAACGCAAATATATTTCATATGTACGCAAATAATACGATACAATTTTATTATGATTGGTCCATATCAGAGACCTGCAACGAGTACTAAATTTTCGGGTATACTTAATCATGCACATTGATTTTTATGATTTAATCGTTTTTGTTCAAATGCACAAAACGCTCGTTTACGCAACCGTTCGTTTCAAACATTCAGTTTTATTCACTGGTTGTTTTTTGCGAACATGAATATTCTGACTGTGTCGTTAAATGTATGAAGCTCGTTTTACATCAAAGCCAACGTGTTGTTAGCCGAACATGTGTTTTATTAATTTGTTGTTTTGTGCGAACATGAATGTTCGACTGTGTCGTTAAATGTATGAAGCAGCTCATTTTACATTTTTTCTTTAATTTTTTTTTGCTGTGCAAAGATATATTTGACAAACTGTACATATTACAAATTTTATCATTGCTTTGTCAAATAAGTTTTCTTTTCGACGAAATAATGTTAAATAGGTAGTAAATGCACATTTTTTATGTTTTCATATTTTTCTGCCAGCCGCTTTTTACTTATAAGTGGCTCGTGTGTTTTTAGTTCAATTCCAATCAGATCATGCACAACAAAGCCGACATGCAAAAAACAAACTGTGTATAAACAAGAATATTTGTTTTCAAACATTGCAGTTCGAACCAAGTGTTGGAAATGATTTATACTCGTTGCTGAATTTTCTGTGTGTGCATAAAAAGTGAATAAGCATAAAATTGAATCATACTTTTTTGTATTGTTCTTAAAATTCAACGTTAGTGAATAAGTCGGCTCGTTCATACTTGTTGCAGGTCTCTGGTCCATATTTAGTCGTAGCGCCCATATAAGGTTCACATTCGAAATTCACTTTAACGATCATAAATTTCTTAAAAATGTTGGTAATCAAATAAAATTTAACGCAAATATATTTCATATGTACGCAAATAATACGATACAATTTTATTATGATTGGTCCATATTTAGTCGTAGCGCCCATACAAGGTTCACATTCGAAATTCAATTTAACGATCATAAATTTCTTAAAAATGTTGGTAATCAAATAAAATTTGACACAAATAAGTCTCTTATATACAGAAAAAAGGCACCTAATTTTATAATGGTCGGTCCATAATTAGTCGAAACACCCATATAAGACCCTCTCCGTAATTCAATTTAAGCTCCATAAATATTTTAAAAGTATTTATGTATATCGAGATAAAGTTTAACATGCATAATATTTATATTCACAGACATCATGACATTAAATTTTTGGATGATCGGCCCACAATAGCTTATATCTCCCATATAAAGCCCATTTCTAAAAAACTGTTTTATACATATACTGGGTGTAGGGTATTATATGGTCGGACTTGATCGACTATACTTTCTTACTTGTTTCTATTTATTTTGGGTTTCTTTTAGTAGAATTTCATCTCAGTAACGATATTTAGAAGAATTTTATGCATGTTCAAGTTATAATCAAGAATTTACACTTTGTTTATATTTTTGCAGTTCGATGTGCTTGATACATCGAACTGTTCGGACGTGTTACTTTTAGTGCGGCTGAATTTTCGGTGAAAAAATCGTAATGGGTGAAAAAGTATAAAAAGTTAAATTAAATAAAAAAGTGAAAAAAACTCGTAATAGGTGAAAAACATTACAAAGTCAAATAATTGCACTAGGTGCAATAAAAATTAATAAATTGTAATAATTTATTTTTAATTATTTGAAAACTAGAAAATTAAATACAGTGAGACAGTGAATGAGTAACAATTCTAACAGTGCGAGTGGGCCTCAGAGCCGAAATGCTTATTTCGTGTTGAGCTCGGCAAGTGTTAGTAATGAGAACATTAAAAATCCCGAATTTAATAAAAACTACTTAACTGTGAAACCAAAAATAAGCACAAATCTGAATTTAAGTGCAAGTGCACCAAACTTGAATAAATGTGTTGAACAAGGCACAAACTTAGCCCAAAACATATTTAATTTAAATAGAAAAATCACTGAAGGACCGTCTTCTTCACGGTCCTCGTTATCAAATATTGGAGAGACGTCAACAGCTGCAAAAGGCACATTAAGTCCTACAAATAAGACCGCTCCTATAGTTGCTGTTGAAGAAAAACAAAAAACACAGGTAGGAATGGACCGTTATATAACAGTATCGAAGAGAGGCAGAAGCCCAAAATCTGCCGAAATTACACCAGCCGCAAAATTATCAAAGAATGCTGAAGAGCCACGCTCGCAAAATCGTTTTGCCATCCTCCAAGAGAAAAATGATGTCCCTAACGCTGTGAATAAGCCAGTAAAACCACCTCCAATATATTTAAGAGAAAAAAATTCAAACGAACTTATAAAAATATTAGTTTCATTAATTGGTGAAAATTCTTTTTATGTGACTCCAATTAAGCGTGGCAATATAAATGAAACAAAGATTCAGGTTAATAATGAAAACGACTATCGAAGAATAGTTTCGGAATTTGAAAAACGCAAAAAGAATTTTTACACGTATCAACTTAAAAGCGCAAAAGGTCTACAAGTCGTAATTAAGGGAATTGATTCTTTTGTTGATCCTGAGGAGATTAAGAGCAGTTTGGCCGACAAAGGCTTTAAAATCAAGGCCGTATCAAATATAAGAAACAGAGATAGGATCCCTCAACCATTATTTAGAGTGGAGTTAGAACCTGGTGATGTTAAGCTGAGGAAAAATGAAACACATCCTATATATGACTTGAAATTCATAATGCACCGAAGAGTTACAGTGGAAGAACCTCATAAGCGATCTGGCCCAGTACAGTGTTCGAACTGCCAAGAATATAGTCACACTAAATCTTATTGTAAGTTGCCTACTGTTTGTGTTGTTTGTGGGGATCTTCATGACACCTCAAAGTGCGATAAACCTAAGGATGATTCCAGGGTAAAAAGATGCAGCAATTGCGGTGGAAACCACTGCCAACTACAGGGGTTGCCCTGTTTTCGGGGTCGTTAAACGCTCCTTGATCAACAAACCCGCTTCTGACCCTACTCAGACGACAAAAGTACCTATTACAATTATTCCCCCCGTAGCACAAGCATCCACTAGCCAATTTTCATATGCCAACGTGCTAAGATCTAACCAACCAACAGTGCAAAATGAATCACCAATAAATGATACAAACAGCCACAATTTTAGCCGTCTTGAAGGTATAATGGAGAATCTGGCGCAATCCATGAACCATTTCATGACAAGCATGACAAGTATGATGCAGGAGATGCAAAAAATGCAGTCCACGCTACTGCAGGCCATACTTAATAGACCATGAACTGTCTCAAAATATGTTTCTGGAACGCAAACGGCATACGCCAACACAAAAATGAACTTGAATATTTTCTTTTTAATAAGAAAATTGATGTAATGCTGATTTCCGAGACTCATATGACGTCGAGAAGCATTTTTAAAATAAGTGGTTATACATTCTACGACACCAAGGACCCCAGAGATAGATCATGTGGTGGCTCGGCAATATTGGTCAAATCGCGAATCAAACACCATTCATTGGGTGGTCTTTCAGAGTGTTATCTTCAAGCAACAAACATCTGTATTGAGAACTTTTGTCAAAACCTCGTGATTTCGTCAGTTTACTGTCCGCCCAGATTTTCAATAACAAAAGATCAGTATAGAGATTTTTACAAATCACTAGGTAGCCGTTTCATAGCGGCTGGCGACTACAATGCCAAGCATACATTCTGGGGCTCACGACTCGTTAGCCCTAAAGGTCGTATCTTGTACGACTCCCTGTCTGAAATGGGACTGAATGTGATTTCAACTGGTCAACCAACTTATTGGCCAACTGACCAGCAAAAAATTCCTGACGTTATCGATTTCGGCGTGGCGAAAGGGGTATCCCCGGAACTCATTGAAGTCGAGGCTTCACTGGATCTTTCTTCAGATCACTCACCCACTGTAATCACCATCAGAAGTCCTCAGCAAAGCGTAACTGATGCCTTACTTCTTGTCAAACGTCTGAATTGGTTAAAATACAAAAAATACATCAGCACTCACTGCACAGAGAAACTCCCGTTAAAAACTGCTGAAGACATCGATGCCTGTATAAAAAGTCTTAATGAATATGTCGAGAAAGCCGCAGAACATGCTTCTTCCACTTACCGCCCGAATAGGTACAACAGAGTTTTTTCTGCAGATGTTGAGCAACTATTGTCTGAAAAAAGGAGAGTCCGAAGAGAGTGGCAACAACACAGATCGCCCCAACTTAAAACTAGGTTGAGAGAATGTACCAAAAACCTTAGGATCTTGCTAGAAGCGCAAAAAGCAGTGTCTCTCAAACAACATCTGGAAGGTCTAGACGCAACTTCCCAGTCAAATTATTCATTATGGCGTGCAGTCCGAAATCTGAGAAAACCCGTAATCGCAAAACCTCCACTGCGTACTTTGAACGGATCTTGGGCACGAAATAACGAAGAAAAAGGCAACCTTTTCGTAAGTCATTTAAAAAATGTATTCACTCCCAATACGGATACTGACATTAGCGAACTACCGCCTGTTGTTGCCAGACCACCTGTACAAATAAGATTTCAATATCTGGAGGTTGTTGAGGCTATTGATAATTTAAATGTTAAAAAAGCACCTGGGTTTGATAAAATCAGCAATAAAATGATTTTTGAGCTGCCTCGCATTGCAAAAAGATTAATCCTCTTTATTTTTAATGCCATCTTACGGCTTGAGTACTACCCTCCGGTTTGGAAAATTGCACTAGTAAAGATGATTCCTAAGCCGGGAAAAGATCCTTGCAAAGTTGAGTCGTATAGGCCAATAAGTCTATTACCAACTATGTCCAAATTATTCGAGAAATTGCTTATAACCAAGCTGACTCCGATTTTGAATGAAAACAACTGCATTCCCAATCACCAGTTTGGCTTCAGACGTCAACACAGTACAATAGAACAAACACATAGATTGGTACAAGTCATAAGAAAAACCTTTGAGGAAAAGAGATACTGTTCGGCACTCTTTATTGACGTCTCTCAAGCTTTCGACAAAGTATGGCATGAAGGCCTGATATCTAAATTAAAGCAGAACTTGCCGGTGAATCTTCAACACCTACTATGGAAATACTTAATCGACCGTCAGTTTATGATTAAAGAAGGTGATTATTTAAGCCGTCCTCAACCTATAGGTGCTGGCGTCCCTCAAGGTAGTATCTTAGGACCAATTCTATACTTGCTGTACACAGCAGACATGCCAACAAACAATGAAATTCACACGTCAACATTTGCTGATGATACGGCATTTCTCAGTACTCACAAAGATCCAAAAGATGCCTCGATTCAATTACAGCACCACGTAACGCAAGTGGAGAAATGGGCAAGACAATGGGGAATAAAAATAAATGAACAGAAATGCACCCACGTAACATTTACTCTACGTAGGGAATCATGTCCCCCTATTCGTATTAATGACCATATAGTGCCTCAAAACTCACACGTGAAATATCTTGGTATTCATCTGGACCGTCGCCTCACATGGAAACCACATATAGATGCTAAGCTGACTCAAATGAAACTGAAAGCAGCCCAAATTCATTGGCTCATCGGCAGAAACTCCGTCCTTCGGCTCGATTGTAAGCTTCTACTCTACAACTCAATCTTAAAGCCAATTTGGTGCTATGGTATCCAGTTATGGGGCACTGCCTCCAACTCCAATATTGAGAAAATTCAACGCCGTCAAAACAAAATTCTACGAATGATAACTACCGCTCCTTGGTATATTAAAAACAACAACATACACAACGATCTTGATGTTCCACTTGTAAAATGGGAAATAACTAAACACGTGGCCCATTATTTGGGTAAGCTGGAAACTCATCCAAATCCCCTCGCTCGAGACATCTTACAACATCCCGGTCATAGCCGTTTGAGAAGGAGGGACACCACCGCTCTCAGATGAATAAATTCAAGTTGCTCATTATATCCTATCGAATTTGAAAACTAGATTTTGTCTAGCATTGGCTGGACTTATCTTAATTAACTTTAGTTTTAAGATTTGAATACCTATTGTTAGTTCATTTAAAATGAAGATACAATAAAAAAGAATATGCAAAAAAAAAAAAAAAAAATTTTTGCAGCGTGTAACATAAAGCGATTTACCTACGATTTACATACAATAAATTAAGTACCAAAAAGCCGTTTTTTGAAACGTCAAAATTGAATTGATGATTAACTGATCGGTGTAAAATTTCGGTTCGATATGGATGTTCATGTAGGTTAATGAGTTTTTTCACGACAAAAAATCATATTTTGGAAGAAAAATCATAATTTTTTAAATTTTTAGTTTTTATTTGTAAAACATTAAAAACCAAATGACAATGCAAATTTAAGTTCATTACGTTCATTGGTTATCGGGTTTTGTAATCATATTTATACTCAATATACTATTTTTATTCATAAGGATATGATATAACCCGATAATCAATAAATTTTTAATAAAATGTTTTACCAAAAATATTGTAAAGGGTCCGCCAAATAAAATTTTTTTTGAAAATGCTATAAAAAAAACTTCAGTAGAGGGTCTAATATGGGTTTTATGACGAATATTGTGTAAAAACTTGGATGCCAAAATTTTTAAGAGATTTATGTTTGTTAAAATGATTTTCAGAAGTGGAATTTGGTATTTGAGTGACTTTCGAAGTAGACTTTATATGGGAGCTATGGACAAATATTGACCAATCGTAATGAAATTCTGTACGACGTTTTTCATATACATATGTACATATATTTATTATTTGTGACATAAGGTCCACTCTCGAAATCCACGTTAATACTAATATATATTTATATATACCATTATTATGTTGAAATTCGACGTAAAATATCCTCATATGCATGAAAATAACTGTTCCAAAATTTAAGAAGATCGGCCCATAATTTGTCATAGCTGCCATATAAGAACCATTTCCAAAAAACAAATAAATTTGGGTCAAAAAATATTCTTTTCGGATTTAACCAATATTCGGTCCATATTTTATAATCATGATATATATCGTTGGAAATGTATTTTTAATATCATTTATTTAATGTATTACAAAGAATCCAATACATCGTTTCCAGTTTGCCTACCAACCTGGTAAATCTACGGTGACTGCCATTCATCAATTAATGATGCAAATCGAAAAGGCCATTGGTGCCAATAACATATCACTTTGTGCGTTTATTGACATTCAGGGGGCCTTCGACAATACGTCATATAGTGCTACTGATTTATCACTGTATAGAAAAGGAGTTCCGCATATTATAAGGAAATGGATTTTGGAAATGCTGTCATCCAGGGTTATTAAGTTGGACTTAGGAGGGTCATCGAAAACCATACGGGCAACCAGAGGATGCCCACAAGGTGGCGAATTATCGCTTTTATTGTGGACTCTGGTTATCGATGAACTACTGGAAAAACTTAACAACCTAGGATTCCGTACATATGGCTACGCCGATGACTTAGTAATTTCTGTTACTGGGTGGGATGACGTAACGATATCGGAAAGGATGCAGACTGCTCTAAATATAACCAACAAGTGGTGCTTGGATAAGGGTTCAACCATCAACCCAGCCAAGACAATTATTGTGCCATTCACAAAACGTAGATCTATTAGATTCATAGAGCCTACATTGAATGGCTCATCTATTGGGTTTTCTAAGGAAGTAAAATATCTTGGGGTTATACTTGATAGTACTCTCACTTGGAATTCTCACTTATCGAACACTATCAAAAGAGCTACTAGAGCATTATATGCCTGCCAGCGACGTTTTGGTAAAACGTGGGGGTTAAGACCAAAGATGATTTACTGGTCGTTTATTACAATTATTAGACCAATAATAACATACGCTGCTTTGGCATGGTGGAAAAAAGTTGAACAGCTGACTGCTAGATCGCAACTTGACAAGATCTATCGGCTCATTTGTATCTCTATTACTGGGTCCATGAAGACCTTCCCCACTCATGCTCTGGGTGCAATCCTACATATCCCACCCCTACATTTATTGATAATGGAGGAGGCCTATAGGAATGCATCCAGACTACCGGAGATATCCCGTCTATTGCCGGGAGATCTGGTTGGGCACATTAGCATACTAGGTATCTTTGCGAATGATCCTAGTATTGCAGTATCAGATTATATGTCAAAGACTCTGGTGTTAAATAGAAGGTTTAACGTCCTTATACCTAAAAGGGATGAATGGTTAAATCAGACATGGTGGCAGACTAATGCCGATCAAGTGTGGTTTACCGATTGTTCCAAACAGGCTAACGGTGACACTGGGGCTGGCATATATGGGCCCAATTTTCAAAGGGGAATCCCAATGGGTACATTCCCATCTATATTTCAGGCGGAAATTTATGCCATCCTTGTATGCTCTAACGAATGTCTGAGACGCAGAGTTAGGCACAATAGGATTTTTATTATGTCTGATAGCCAAGCTGCTCTCAGAGCCTTATCTTCATATGAAATAAGGTCTAGGGTAGTTATGGACTGCTGGACATCATTGAATGAACTCGGCACGCATAATGAACTTACCTTGTGCTGGGTACCAGGTCATGAAGGCCATGCTGGTAATGAACGTGCTGATTGCTTGGCCAATAGAGGTGCTCGACGCCCATTTATAGGCCCGGAACCATTCTTTGGCATTCCACGTGGATACACTATGGAACGAATTAGTTCTTGGGTAGAATCGGAATTTTCCCGATTTTGGAACAACCTGCCAGGACTTAGACAGTCCAAAAGGTTTATTACTCTGTCTAAACGAAGATCTCAATTGTTGCTATCGCTCGGAAAGGGTGAATTGAGATTACTTACTGGATTATTCACAGGACACGGTAGCTTTAGGTATCACCAATTTACTTTAGGTAATGTTGCGAATGATCAGTGTAGGTTTTGTGAACTTGAAGCCAAAACCTCTGAACATATTCTTTGCGACTGCCCAATGCTGGCAATACGCAGAACAAGATGGCTCGGAAGGGCCTTTATGGCCCCAGGGGATGTATTTGATCTCTCATCTAACAAAATAATTGGCTTTATACATAGCCTAAATCTAACATGATGAAACTTCAAGGCTGCACAAAAGATCTCATAGGTCGTAGTGCATGAGGCCTCACTTAATAATAATAATAATAATAATAATAATAATAATAATAATAATAATAATAATAATAATAATAATAATAATAATAATAATAATAATAATAATAATAATAATAATAATAATAATAATAATAATAATAATGTATTACAAATTATCATAGGTCTATATATTTTAAACTTTACGGGCCCGCCAACAAATTTTTTTTTGCTGGTATCTCCTCTAAAAGCCCTATTTGATTTTGTGTTTTCTTTTTTTTTTTTTTTTTTGAGCAAAATCACTAAAACCGAATTGTACCCCTTTTTATACCCTTCACCATCGTGGGTATATATAAGTTTGTCATTCCGTGTGTAATCTCCACAAAAAAATTTTCCGACCTTATAAAGTATATATATTCTGGATCCTTATAGATAGCGAAGTCGATTAAGCCATGTCCGTCTGTCTGTCTGTCTGTCTGTCTGTCTGTCTGGATGTTGAAATCAGTTTTGTGAAGTCCCAAGATATGTTCGGGATCCAAACCTTCAATAATTCTGTCAGAAGTGCTTTCGAGAAGTTTGCTATTTAAAATCAGCAAAATCGGTTTAGGTCAACCAGAGTTATGAACCAATATGTGAGACCACCTCTATAAAAATTTGATATTTTTCGTCCATTTTATTGCAATATTTTGAAATATATTGCAGATAATACCATGAAATTTTGTATACGTTGTTTGTATGATAAAAGAAGAAAGTGTGCGGAAAATAGTAAGAATCGGTCCATGATTTCTTATAGCCCCCATACAAATATATATATTCCCGAAATATGGCTTAATGATAAATAAATGCCTATAAAATTGGGATATCAAGACAAAATTCAGCTAAAATAAGTTTTACACAAAAAAAAATCGCAAAACGAAATTTTTTTTAGTTCGGTCCATGTTTGACCATAGACCCCATATAAAGTCCACTTCCAAAATTCATTTAAATACGTATAAAACAGACATGAATAATGCTAAACGGCTAAAATTTTACATAAAGACTCTTTATAGACAAATAAATTGTTGTACTAAATTTTATGGTGGTCGGCCCAAAATTGGTCATAGCCCCCATACAAAAATCTTCCCGAAATATTGCTCAATTATACATAAATGCCTATAAAATTGGAATATCACGACAAAATTCAGCAAAAATAAGTTTTATGCAAAAAGAAATCGCAAAACGAAATTTTTTTTAGTTCGGTCCATTTTTGACCATAGACCCCATAGTTTAAAGTCCACTTCCAAAATTCACCTAAATACGCATAAAACAGATATAAATAATGTTAAACGGCTAAAATTTGACATACATACTCTTTATAGGCAAATAAATTGTTGTACTAAATTTTATGGTGGTCGGCCCACAACTGGTCATAGCTCCCATACAAAGACCACATCTGAAAAAGACATTTTTCCCTATATATATTGTATAAATATCGGTACCGACTCAAAACTTTGTACAGATCATGTACATATATACAAAAATCATTCCACACAATTTTGTTAATTTCGGTCTATTTTTAACCGTATGCCCCATATAAAGCCCTGTTCGGAAAATCCCTTTAATACTCATAAATCGCTTATAAATAAGGGTACCAATCCAAAATTTTACACGGATCATTTACATACATGCCTAAATCAAACTGCTGGATTTTGAGAATATCGGTCCATATTTGACTATATCCCCCACATAAGGTCCACTCTCGAAATCCACGTTAATACTAATATATTGTATATATAGCGTTATTATGTTGAAATTCGACGTGAAGTATCCTCATATGCATGAAAATAGCTGTTCCAAAATTTAAGAAGATCGGCCCATAATTTGTCATAGCTGCCATATAAGAACCATTTCCAAAAACTAATAAATTCGGGTCAAAAAATATTCTTTTCAGATTTAACCCATATTCGGTCCATATTTTATAATCATGATATATATCGTTGGAAAGCTATTTTTAATACCTTTTATTTAATGTATTACAAATTATCAGACACCCAGTAGTTCCCGAGATATAGGCCTATATATTTTCAACTTTAAGGGCCCGCCCCCTCGAAAATAGGCGTGACCGCCAACAAATTTTTTTCCTGGTATCTCCTCTAAAAGCCCTATTTAATTTTGTTTTTTTTTTTGAGCAAAATCACTAAAACCGAATTGTACCCCTTTTTTATACTCTGTTTGTTTTTTATACTCTGTTTGTTAAATTACACTCAAGATTATTATGAACATCAGACAGACTCTGTAAATTATGGTAAGAAGTGGTAATTAAATCAATTAAAAATGGTGAAAATTAGACAAAATTTGAAAATATTTAACATAAATTATGTTGGTCGTAAAATTGTCTTTCAAACAATATATCAAATACTAATAAAATTTTCACTAAGACTGAATAGAAATTAGGATATTCTAGTCTAGTGTAGTTTCTGCATTTCTTATTACGTTTAAGTGGAGGGTATTTAAGATTCGGCACAGCCGAATATAGCAATCTTACTTGTTTGTTATGCTATTATCTGCAATAGTTTAAAAAATATAAAAAAATTGTTTTGTAAAACATTGAGGTTGTCTGAACTTTTGCTCCATAACTCCGGTTCTACTTAACTGATTTGGTCCATTTGCAATAAAAACAGCCCTGATTAATAGATAATATTTTGGGAAAATTTCATCCTCCTAAGTCATTTCTTCGAAGCTCTATCGTGTCTACAACAGACGGACATTGATAGATCGTCTTAGAACTTCATAGGGACCCAAAATTCGAATCAAATTCGAAAATTTCTCTATAGGGCTGAACTTATTCCATGTTGGAATGATTGAGGCTAAAGTTTCTTGCTGCAATAAATAAAATATCGATACATATTAATATCGGTATTAATATTTTTCAAGTATTAATTTAAATAATCCTAAAAATAAATTGACTAAATAGAAATGGTCTTCAAATCTAATAATTTACCAAATATAAATAAGAAAATGTGTGCATATGTATGTTTGTGTAATTATAATCCTCGAGTATAAAATAGTTAGATATTTTTGGGTAAAATAGTCTGTGGCTAACCAAACTAATTGTAATTTACACGCTCACTTAGGCACCCTTGTCAGTAATTCACACAATAGTACTTTATTAATGAATACTTATGCACATATGTACATACATACATACTATGCTTGTATTTAGTTAAACGTTTTCCCAACGTATAATTTACAGCCTTCATTCATACCTTTGCTCATGTGGATGTGTATGGTGTACGTCTATGTCAAAAAAAAAAAAAAAAACAAATATTCAAGTATAAATTAAAAAGGGGAATGAATGAATGAATGAATATATCGTACCTAAATCGAGTACTTAAAAATGTATTCATTTCAATGCTAAAAAACGAGCAACAATGAGACGGGAAATTATTACTTTTGTACGTTTGTTTTTTTGTTTCCTTTGTTTTTGTTATGCGTGACAATTTTTTAATACGCGAATTTCACCCCTCGAGGAATGAGGCGAAACACTACGGAATTTCCACCCGCAAATCACACTAGCATGTGGCAAACCCATAATTTTCTCCATGGATGTTTTTTTAAAACTCTTTTTTAAGATCGAGTAGAGTTCTTAAATTAAGCGTAATAAAGTCATCTGATGGCTCAATTTTAGAAAACAATATTTTTTGTAACCACCACTAAATGATGCACGCACACAATGCATACAGATTACGGCAGCCCCGTTACATAGTGGGAAATAATTGCCATTTGCTTATAATCTGTAACTTACTTACCTTACGATATAAAAGCGCCCATTAACTTTCTTGTTCCAATATGAGCTGAATTGCTTTCTATAGTCTCGTTTTATTCTATTTTATTCTGTTTGATATTGCAAAACTCTTGCAAGACTAAACGACGTCAAACAAATTTGTGCTAAAACAAGTAGTTACGCTTTTTTGAGTAAATACTTGCCATGTGTGACCATACCTTCAGTAATAATTTACGTTTAAAGTTAAAAAATCAATAAAAATGTACAAAAATGCATTATAATAATTTAGTTTATATTATTTTAAATAAACGAGTTTAATTTATGTATATCTTATTTTGGTTAATTTTAACCTAGTCTATAATTTTAACCTAATATAGTAAGTCCTTTTTGGTTATAGGTTGATACAAAGTTTGAGGTATAATATCTGAGAAAAGGTTATTTGAAGATTAAAAAACTTATTCTTTTGTATTCCTTATTCTTTTGTACGAGGTCTGATCAAAAAATAACCATTATTTTCGAATTTCGCGAGTTGAGTATGTTCGATTTTCGGTTTTTATTTGGTTTTTCACATATATATGTTGGTAATATCAGCCATTTTGGATTGTCAGTTTGTTTTTGACAGATAAAATGGTTAGTCGTGTTTTGGTGAGCTCTTCGATTTTTTACTATTCGAAAAAATTGATCAAAGAAACTGTATTAAGGTTTGTGTAAAAAATTAAATTAAATGCTCAAGCATATTTGAAATGTTGACAGTGGTGTTTGGCGAGAAGATGTCAATGACGATGCTCGTCCTGGTCGCCCGAGCACGTCAACAACCGAACAACAGCTTAAAACATTGAAGCAGTGAAGAAAATGATTTTGCATAATAATCGAATCACTATCAGAGAGGTTGCTGATTGATGTTGGCATATCGTTCGGCTAATGCCAAGCATTTTTTACGCATGTTTTGGGCATGAAAAAATTCCAAAATTGTTAAATTTTGAGCAAAAACAACGTTGCATGAACATCGCTTAGGAGCTTTTGAACATCGTCAACGACGATCCAGATTTCTTCAAAAACGTCATAACTGGTGACGAATCATGGGTGTATGGCTATGACTTTTAAACCAAAGGCCAATCATACCAATGGAAACTTCCAGAAGAGCCAACGGTCAATAAATTTTTATTTAAAAAACTATTAATTTTATGATTCTTTTTTAAGTTTTGTTTATAATTCAGAAAATAATTATATTATTAATTTCATTCTTGTTTAGTGGTTCAACCTATTTTAATTTAATTTTTTAGCGTTTCAGATATTTTTTTGCTTTGAAAGTATTTGCGCATAATTGTAATGATTGTAATCATAAAATGTAGAAACTACACGTATCAGTGTAATTTATTCTCTTATAAAAGATTTAAATTAATTATTTTAAGATTATGAAAACGTTGGAAATTAATTAAATATGGGTAAGAGTCTTCACATCCGGCCAATAACTCTTCTGCGGCATGTTTGAAAAACGTATTTGATTTGAATCAATATTTTTTGGAACCAATTAACTTCTATAGACGTCAATGATGGATTTCTAAAGATTAATATCAATGTATAATGTATAATTCATGATGATACAAATCGAATGAAATAACACTTAAATGAATTCAAGAATATCCCAATAAATATCTTAAATGAAATTAAATTTAAAAGTACGTGTAATTCAAGCCTTGATGATAATTAGATTACAATTTGTATCAATAGTAAAAAGTATATACATACATACTCGTATAAATATAAACCAAATGTGTTTAATTTTATTTTAATTTTTTAAAATATTTTTTTAACTTAAAAACATAATCATATTTTCATTGAAGTGAAATACCATGCGTATTGAGTGATAATCGGGTAAACATAAAAATTTGAAAACATATTTTGTAACAGAATCGAAGAAATATTAAACTTTGTCAACTGCTTCCCGAACAATTACAACTTCAAGAAAAGAAAAATTACACATACATATGTGGTTTCAAAAATTTCTATATGAAACATTGAATAAAAAAAACTAACGTTATTCCGAAGTACCCAGTACGAACAAAATCCATTGGGTATTAGCATTCCATTCTAGGCCGTATGGCAACTCTAGCGTTTTGGACTGACCATCATAAAATGATGACGATCGATTTGTCTATTTATAAAATAATGGAAGAATCTTTTACCATATCATCGAAATATTTAAAAATTGCGACTTGTACTTGGCACACAAGGTGTACATGGACAACCAGCCAGACGTACGGGCGGTCGGAAATTGTTAAATTAAATCAGTCGTTCGGTTACGGTGTAGTGCTGGCAAAGTATTGAGTAATGGGTACCGAGTATCGAGTATTTGCCCTATTTTTTGGATACTCAATACTCAAAAGTAGTTACTCGATACTTTCTGAGTTGTATTTTTAAGCAAGTTGAGTGGGTAAAATAGTGCATACAAACACATCACTGTATAAAAAGACAACAATGTATAAGCTGCAAAATTAAACCAACCGCCGAAATAAAGCTGTCTATTATTTCTTAAATTGTTGTTAACGTTGAATTAAAAGTTAGCTTTACATTTATTTTTGATTTAATAATAAAAGACATACAAAACCAATAATAGTTGAAGATCTATTTTTATTTTTTGAAGAAACTACTTCAATTTGCAGATAAAAACTATGCGTTACAATTTAAAAAAATCCGTTAAAAGTATCGAGTAGTATTGAGTACCCAAATGAAAAGTATTGAATATTATTGAGTAATGGAAAGTAGTAGAATTTGCCAGCACTATTACGGTGGGTTTTACAGCCTGTTTATAGAATGTGACTCGCCCAACTCCCGACTCGACGGCCGGTGGACGAGTGAGAAATAAAAAGTATTATAGAACGCGAGTCGATTTTGTCGTGCCACTTACGTTAATTCGCACATATGTCAAAGTTGTTTGAAACCCTACTATTGCCAACGTGTTAAAAAATATTTTTTGTTTATATTTCTTCATACAAAATTTAATATTAAATATTAAATATGAAGATGGCAACCCTACTTTTATGAAAAATATCAAATAAACATAAACAAACAAAAAAGTAAAACTAAATTTAACGAATTTTTAAAATTTTTTGATAAAAACAGAATTATAAAACGTTTTCTATTAGAAAACAAGGAGTCTTCCGTAAGTTTTTAAACAAATAAGTGTAAATTGATTGAAGTATGAATACATTCATGAATGTATGTATGAATGTATTAACATTTTGTCTTTATTTTCAGATATATTTTTTAAATAAACAAGAATTTGTTTTCAATTTTTGATATTTTTTTTTAATTGCCACAGTCTCCCAAGTACATTCCATAGTAGATTTGCTGCTACCAAACTGAGGACTCCTGTGGCCAAGTGTGTATCCAAGTGATATCATGTGTACTTACTTTTTTTTTTTTTTGTGTTGAAATATCCATTTTGTGTTTGCCTTTTTCAATGAAATTGTAATTAAGTTTTACGCGCAAGCACAATTCTATATTCGTCCAATTTTGACACTTCGGCGCAGCGATGCCAACTTAGCGCGTTTCGCGCTAGATTTAGCGCTTTTTGACCACCCAAAAAGCGCATTCCTTTAATCTAGCGCGTTTTTTAAAAAAGCGCTAAATTGGCGCGTTTTCGTTTTTCATTTAGCGCTTTTAGCACCTTTTTCATACAACTAATCACTTAGACAAAAAGGTACATTTTACATTTGATATTTTTTTCATACTCTATTTTTGCAACTAATATTTAATATCATATAAAAAGGAAGTGTTAACGAACTTTATATTTTTCTTCATAATTGAACGTGTTTTTTTTGCAAAGGTAAATACAAATCTATTTTGTTAAACAATGAAATAATGAATTATACATATTTTTAGATGGAGGGTTATGTACAAAAATATAGAAAAATGTGGGAATCTGATCCTTTGCTTAAAAAATGGATAAGACCATCGAAAGATGATACAAAAGCTTTATGTATTTATTGTAATTGTCAAATTGCAGCAAAACGTTCTGATCTAATTCGACACTGCCAGACATTAAAACATGAGAAAGCGATGAAAGCATTTAATAATGTTGAACTTATTCAAAGTGAAATTTCATTTGAAGCTTTACAAAATCCAAATGAAAAGCAAAAAAGTCTGGCAATGATTGTCTTTTCTGACACATTTTCCGGAGCGTTCATGCTCTTTATGAGCCCAAAAAATAATCATTATTGCTCCGAAAACTTTCAGAAAAGAGAGTCATTACATTCGAAAATGGTACGTCAGATAGATAATGTCAGAAAAGAGTCTTTTATGAGGATTTTTGGGGCTCTGAAAGAGCTCTTAGATAATGTCAGAAAAGAGTCATTGCAATTTTAAATACAAAAAATTAAAAGTTCACATTTTTTTTAATTGTTTTTACTTAAACAAATAAACTAAATTAGAAATGGAAATTCATTTAAATAAAATACATATGGTGAATTTCACGTCAAGTGACGCAATTTAGATGAAATTTGCACCAAGGTTAGTACTATTGGATAGTAGGCCAGACACAAATTTTCAGCTCTATCAGTCCAGAAGTGCCGGAGTTAGATGGGTCAAAGTTGGATATTTTGGTAATACAGGGTTTTTTTTAAAATGAGTGTAACTTTTCACCTATTGGTCCTAGCAAAAATTGTCCAAAGGACTTTAGATAGCTATTTCTTTAATCATTTCAAAAATATTTTTTTTAATTTTTAAAACATTTTTTTTTAAATTATTTTTTTTTTAATTTTTTTTTCAATTTGGTGCAAATTTCATCCAAATCGATTTTTAACATTGGGTCACTTGACGTGAAATTCACCATATATAAAAATGAAAAAAAAAATAATTTTTTAAGCAAATTTTTCTTTCGCTCCGAAAATGCTTTTTAGTTGGACACTTTTCTGACTCCTTTTTCAGAGCGCTCCTAGAATGGTATGCTGATATATTAGTACGTTGTGCACTTGTTGTTGCATGTAAATAAAATTAATAAATAAAATTAGAAAATGTTTTTTGTTATTTATTTTATGTTTAGTATTTAATAAAATAATTTATGTATGTATGTATATAGTTCTATGAAAAAATACAAACGAAACGAATAGTTACAACCCGCATGTACTCAATTTTGCACCATACAAAAACTTTAGGAATACAATTTGTAATATTTAGTCCAAAGCCCGTTATGACATAAAACACATTTTATAGGTTTTGGAAAGCTATCTTATTTGCGCTGAACCCGCTGTCAAAGCTCGTCCAAATGGGTTGGACTTAATCGGTATTGTCCCAACTGTCTTTTCAGGATTAACAACAAATTCTCAATCGAATTGAGGTCGGGAATTTTTACTGTTAACTGCATTACACTGCATCAAAAGAAAATTCTGCTGGCTAATTCTTTCCCGATTCTGAAAGTGAGCTTTGGGTCACCATCCAGCTGAAAAGTTACTTCATCCGCATGATAGACCATCTTATATACAAAATCTGAGAAATGAGTCCGAGGTGCCATGTTACGAAAACTTCTGAAAAACGATTAGAAAATCTTTGCATCTAAGGTTGTATGGCGGCATCAGTGGTCGGTAATCTTACATTCATAAAATCTACAAGGAAAAAGGAAGAATATTTTGATTTTAAAAAACAATGTAGCCCCTAGTGTTGAGAAATTATAATTAATACAGAACTGGATTTTCCAAGAGGACAATGGTCCTGAGCATACCTCCAAAATTGTGGTAATGATCCATCATTGTCCAAAATCTTTAGATCATCCTCTGTAGTCTCCAGACCTCAATCCGATTCAAGAACATGTGGAATATCTGGTAAAAAAAAATAGGCAAAGAAATATTTCAGTATGATATTAATTGGAATGGAAAGAATTTCGCCTGATTTCACCAAAAAAACTGATTGATTTTATGTCTAGAAGATTATCAGCTATGATAAAGGCAAAATACTACAAACAAAATATTAAATACAATGTTTTACATAAATTTAATATACCTGTTTACTTTATTTTGATGCTCACAGTAAATACTTTTTGTTTTAACGACTGATTTTAAATGACTATACAATCATCTTGGTGGTGGGTATAATATGGATATTAAATGTAAATTTATTATAAAGTCGCAAAACTTGTTTGCATTGTATCATAAATTCATTTCGAAGCGTGTATCTTTTAACTAGAACTTAAGCCAATTTTTAATTTCGTTAAAATTTGTACTTTTTTTGCAAAAGAAAACTGGCAACTCTATTAAAATTTTATTTTCTTCTACATACAGAGAGTAACTACATCCAACCAGGTTTCATGATAGTTTTGATTGTGCAATTTATTCATAATCATTATTTGCCGTTTTTGATTCAACAATTTATTACCACAAATTGTTCTACGTTAAATAATTGCTTATCCAAGATTAATTTGACCCGTAAAATCATGATTAATCTTCAACAAAAATGTATTTCAATCTATCTATCGTTCAATTTTATTTAATATACTGATGCATATTGTAAAGATTTAAGTTAAGGAACAAACCAAAGCCAACACAAAAACAAAAACCAAAAGAAAAAAATATTAAAATAAGAATGTTAACTACCAGTAATCATACTGTAATCTTTGAAATTTGCATGCGTCAAAATAAAGACGAACATTATGCGCTGACCCTTCAGATCTTTATCATATTGATTATTCACATCACGTCTAACAACTTAAAGTATTTGTGAGCCAACAGTCAACCTGAGAGTTGAGTGGATGCATACTTGGAAACACGTTTCTTTATTGTAGTAGAGTGACCAAACTTCATTGAAATAAAACATAAGTTTAGAGCACTTTAGAGTACTTATTTATGCACTTTAAAGACAAATATTGTCGAAAAAGACGTAACCACTAAATAAAATATTTTTGAACTCGTTTATTTATTAAAAGAAAATATTGTTGTGTATCGTTGCCAGTTTATGGGATTTATTCCGAAATAGGGGATCATTTTTGGCAAATGGGGATACAATTTTAGGTCTGGGTATATCTGGATATGAAACAATTTTATTGGGAAATTTTAAGAGTAGCAGAATTTTAGTTTTTTTATTTTTATTTTGCATAACAGTTTTAAGCCGATTTTTGCACTGCTGGAAAACTAAATAAAATTTTTATAATTACCATTAATTTTAGTGTAATTCCTCAAGCTGAATAATTCGTTGAACGCGTTTTTTCAATAATGAATATTACTAATACAATAATTCGAAATTAAATGCTTATTAATTATTAAAAGTTCTTATGCAAATGGTTAAAAAGCAGTTATATAGCAAATAACACAAAACTCATTATATGACTATTTCTATGTAATGTAAATGGTATGTAGTTGTCAATAAAAACAAAGTTGTTGAGTAATTAAAATTTATTATCATGTTTTTGCGGGATATATTAAAATTAATTCAGTTTGCTGTGAAAATTTCAATAATTTCACTAAATTGTTAATTGGGTATTCTTGAGGACATAAAAATGTCCGCAAAATATCGAGTAAATTGGCACTTGAATTTTTTATTACCGGGAATGCGTAATATTAAGGAAAATATATATTGCGACAAAAATAATGTTTTTAATCAATATTCCCCTAAAATGCATTGGGAGATCGAATGTTATGTTAAGATGTAAAATGCTTTAAATATATACTATATTGCCAACTCGCCTCTACAATGCCTTTTTGGCGCTGAGGCCACTTATATAAGGAATTAACATGATATGAATAAAATTTACAAATTGTTAAAAAAAAAAAAAAAAAAAAACTAGCTGTGCCGACCACTAAAATAATACCGATATTTCTGCATTTTTTATAAACACATTTAACTGGTTAATTCGATTTGGTTAAATTTCATTCAAATTCTTTTTCATTCTTTTTAATTTTTGAACATGGTATTTAGCAATAACTATTGTACTAGAATCTTTATAGGTTTCAGTGTTTCGGCCCTATCGTGTTTTAATTTAAATTAAAACAATTAAAACTATGAGCAAACATTTTGTTTTAAAAATTCATTTTATTTTTTTAAATGTACACAAAAATTATTTAAAATTAATACTCTGTCTTTTATACCACACATAAATTACTATTTGAGAAGGCATGATGTTGTTCACACAACGATGACTCACAATAAACTAACTCAGTTGAGTGGCCCTCTATTCTATTTATACATCAATCATAATTTTTAGATAGTTCGGAGCTAAGATACTAGAACTGACAAATTTTGAAATTTACAATGGCCATGACATATACAAAAATTGTTTTATAAACTGAAACTTTGTATTGTACTTTCCGGATGCGACCCTTATGGTGGAGCCATGTGTTATTATAAATCGATATTGACAAAATTCGTTATGTTTACATCTTCCGTTATTAATTCCACTTCTTTTGGTTAGATACGAGTATAATGTAACTAAACTAATAATTATTCCTAATTTAGAAATAATTTTAATGTATATTCATAAAGTCCTTAAAATTTGCTGAAGTCATCCGGACTGAGTTTTTGTATTCAGTAGGGCCGTTAAAGTTCTTAAAACTTTTTAGATTTTGACTTTCTAGTTACTAACAGTTTAAGCTTACCTGATGCATTAATGCAGACAGGCATGACATTCGCTGCTGCTCTGTTTTAACACCAGGAGCAGTCATTTCGGATGATGAAAGTTTTCAAAATAAACTAGACACGACGATTTAAATAAATGCGGCTGTGAGGAAATTCTTTATCTTTGTCTTTTAAAAAGACATACATACATATTACTTTCTTTAAAACTTTTATTATGCATTAGGTAAAAAGCGCTCTGACGCTTTGGTTTCCTTACGCTCTGCAATATATACATATGTATATGTAATTCGTATTTGGAATGGCACTAGTGACTAGTTACATTTGCTCCTAATTAAAGAGCGTTTATAATTTGAACTTTTTCTTCTAGTTTTACAAATTTATCTTTTTAGAACACATTTTACAACTTTAAATACTCAAACTTGTTCGCGGTAGGAATTGAAGTTGGCCGCCAAAGTGTATATGAGAGCAAGTACATACGCTTCTGATATAGAAACATAACGTTTTAAAATTTTGTTCATCTTTTATAGGTGCTTATTGTTGTTTTTGTTTATTGTTGTTGAATTTTAACCTGATAACCATCGTTAATAAGAGATTTAAGTTATTTTTGGAAGTGGTTCTTATATAGGAGCTATGATCAATTGTGGGCCGGTTGACATACATATGTGAGATTTATTTGTGTCGAATTTTAAACCGGTAACAAAATTTATAATATATTTATTGCGGGCTACGGTCAAATTAGATCAACATATCAATCATTTTCACGTTTGGAATATAAAATTCTAACCCTACCTGGAATACATAAAGGTCAGCAGAATTTTTAGTAAATCGATATATTTACAGTAAATTTTTGACTTTTATGCGTTTGTGGAAAGATTACTACTCACAAATACTGAACAATTGAAATATTTCCTATTGTATACTCATTTCCAATATTTATGTGCGACCCAGCACGGGTAACATTATGCGCCTTGACAAACAGTATACAATATTATTGTCGTTTTGCAATGTTTTTTAAACGTTTAAGGATTTATAATATACGAATTGCATTTGAGAAAATTTATTACACTCGTAGTTTTAATTGGTTGAAATTCAATAATTTCTAGTATACATTTATTAAGAGACTAGCATATTCTAGACCGAAGGTAATTTTGCATTTAATTTGGTTAAAATACAATAATAATTGTGAAACGAATATCTAGAATTTCAACAAATGTTCAGTTCACTGTCGTGATGTACATACATACATATTAATAATAGTATTCGTGTACACAAATACATAGCCGGCAAAAAAACGCGAGTAGTCCATACACACATGTATGAACTACACCACAATGGACCAGGAGTACTCCCAACATAGTCCATTTGTATAAAAAAAAGTTAGTCCATTTAACATTACGATATCCTAGAACTCGACCATATAATCCAGCTTTGCTAGTCCCAAAACTACTCCTTGTTACTACTTCAAATGTTTTACAACAACGATTACAGTCGTAAAACACGAATAATTGTCGTGTAACAAAAAGTTCTGCTTTTTAGCTACAATGGACCACGTACTCTACAGATTTTTGCCACCATAACTATTGAATGAGGGTATACAGTGAACCAATTAAGTTTAAGTACACCTTGTTATTACTCAGAAACACTAATAATTACTATGCAGATCCTATTAAAATCGATTGTTTTGTCCTAATAATTTAAAAAGCGTTCTGTGTTGTCATAAAAAACGTTATTCTTTTTCCCATTACTATTTAAAAAATGTAAATATACAATCGAATCTGCAATGCGAGATGAAAACTAAGTTTAAGTACATCAATATTTTTTATACTAAAATTGTTGTTTTTGCGAAATAACGGTTCCTTGTTTTTTTTGTTTTTTAAGACAAATGTACCAATTTAAAGTATATGGTAATTCTAGTAGTTGTGTTCAGACGTTACTTCTAAGCTGACGAAATGGATAAAGGTAAAGAAATGTCAACAGAAGTGCGAAAATTGATAATTAAATTGTTTTTGGAAAAAAGTCTGTCCGTGAAATTGGGGAAATAATTGGAAAAAGTGTTCAAAACATTATTAATTTATACCGAAATAGTGGCAATTTGAATAAAAAACTTTCATTGCGTGAAGAGAGGCATATTGTAAACGCAGTTAAAGCTGATCCAAAAATATCTGCTCCGAAAATACGGGAAGAATTGTTGGAAGGCACACAAACAAGCGTCCACCCTCAGACCATTCGAAATGTGCTCCATAGAGCTGGTTGCAATGCGCGAATTCCCCGCAAGAAACCCCTTACATCACCAATTAACAAAAGGAAGCGGCAGGATTTTGCAAAGGAGCATTTGGATAAGCCAGATACCTTTTGGGACAATATTATATTTAGTGATCAGTCAAAATATAATATTTTTGGACCGGATGGTGCTAACAAAATATGGAGAAATCCTACTGAAGAGATGCTCCTAAAAAATATAGTTCCAACTGTCAAACACGGTGGCGGTAATGTTATGGTTTGGGGTGTATGGCGGCGGCTGGTGAAAATACAATGGATAAGCATTTGTACTTAAATATTCTGCGCGAAAACCTCAAAGAAAGCGCATCGAAATTGGGGCTGGACAAGAAGTCATTACTTTTCCAACAAGATAATGACCCCAAGCACACGTCGTATTTGGTTAAGGAATGGCTTCTTTACAATTGCAAGCAACTGCATACACCCCCGCAATCACCAGACTTGAACCCCATAGAGCACATCTGGGAGAAGCATGCGACGACGTCTACAAGCCGTTATTGATGCAGGTGGAGGACCAACAAAATATTAATTTACCCTTAAACTATTTTTTTATGCTTTTCCAACCATTGGTTACTAAGTGTACTTAAACTTTTTTTATATGCATTTTTTTGTTGTTTTTCATAGCTTTTAAAATGTGTTTAAATTAAAAGTTCAAGTCCAGTTTCTACTATGCCACCCATATATCTCTTGTGAATAAAGTTGTTGTGATCAAATTCAACCTTATAATCTTACCCTTTTTTATACCATCTTTCTTTACTGGTGGTGAATATGGAAATATATATTTTTTAATTTTATTATTGTTAAATTATACTCAAGATTTGAAATGAATTATGTTGTTCGTAAAATTGTCTTTCAAACAATATATAAAATGCTAAGCTATTGGTATTAAAAAACATTAAATAAGGATATTATAACCTATAACCAGTGTAGTTCTTGCATTTATCATTATATTTAAGATTCGGCACAGCCACATATTTCACTCTAACGTGTTTTTCATAGACATACCTTGTTTTAAAAATTAGTTTTAAACAAAAATATTTTTATTATACAACGATAGAACACCATTTGTGAGTTGAACGATTGCATGGAGTATGTTTATCGTAGTGATGTTCGGTACCGTTGATTGATGACTGGTTGGCGTTTACAAATTTTCCTCACAGAAATATTCGAGGAATTTTTATGTTGGTTGCCTGCTCATCGTTGATTGTCGTCTTCGTCGTTGATTACTCTTAGTTACGGCACGAGCGATAATGCACTTGTAAAAAACACAAATACAAAAAGGACAGCAAAAATATTGGGCTCACATTTTTATATTCGCTCCATCAATAGTGGTGGCTTACGGAGATGGAACAAGCATGAGTAAAATATTCGGCATTGGCGATATTCGTTCACCCTTCGCATAAGACTTGAAGCTGCTTGTTATGCATCAATAAAATTTTACAAATTATCATTTCGTTTTGCGGTCAAAAGATTTAACGAAATACCTAGAGGCTGATTTGTATGCAATTGCATTATTATTAATATTTATTGCTTAAAATTCCCGATAAGCTGCAGGTATTGCATGTGTTCTTTTAAGTACCTACACTAATAAAAAAAAATCCAAAATTTGAGCTCTACGTGCTCAAAAAAAATGTGTCCCTACGTACTTCCTGATAACACTTATGCTGAATATTAAATAAGATCCAAAGTTAAATGTTAAATTTATATTGAGGATATGGTCAAATATGAACCGTTGCCCAAAAAGATGATAATTTCTTTGTATATAAAAGTTATTTTGTTGAACTTTGTACAAAAGAGCCATATTCCGGGAACAAATTTGTATGGTGACTAAAAGAAAACATGAACCGATTCATACCTTTTTCGACAAGTTTTGCCCCTTTATCGTAAGAATAACTAGTAATATGATGGTATTATTTGGAATACAATTAAACAAATCTATTTTTATGGAGGCTTTCCCACAATTTGATTCATAAATAGTTATTCGACCGAATCCTAAATTATTTAATTTTCAATTGTTTCAACACATTGTTAGCTGCATGCAACACACTGAAATATGAGAATATAGCAGTGCTGACTATTTCAAATATAAGATTTAACTTTATTTAGTAGAAGGACCAATTAGTTAGATATACATATATTTATTGGCATTTGTTTTGATCAACCAAAACAATGATTCTTATATTTCTGACAGATCCTATTTATACTCTAATCTTTCGTGTGTGTTTCATTCACTTATTGAACAGATATCTGAACAGATTACCCGATATAGGATTATAGTAAAACAGAAATTGTGTATTGTCTTGCATGCAAGACGACAATATGTAAGTCACAAATATAATGTCAAGTCTATTAAAGTGACAAAAATAAGATTCCTACTGTCTTTGTGAAGGGTACCACGAAATAAGAAGAAAAAACTGTAGTAACCCCTCAAGCACATATTCAACTATGGTCACAAAACATAGCTCTGTATTGCTCAAAACAAAAGGAGGAAACGATACTTTTTAGCATATCGGACAGAGCTGCTGACTGGCTGACTTAATATTACAGAATGAATAAAAAATATTAAAAGCCTGCGGCAGTCAGCAGCCAAGAGTGAGCGCGCAAGAGCACAGCCACATTGGTGCCACCTTTCCATTGTTTACATCAGCTAGCATCACATCATTGTACAAGATCACTTCGCAGCATGTCTCAGTGTAAGAAGAGCACTGTGCAGAAATATAAAATGACGCAGCCTAATGAAAAACGTAACCGTCTATGCCAGTTTATACCCAACAAACCTGTGTGTCAATCTTAATTTGGAAATGATTTTAAATCGTAGAATTTCTTATGCGTTTGAAATTTTTAGATTAATAGATTTCTCAAACTAGTTTCAGTTTGAATTTTTCTTAATACTTTTAATTTCAATTTAAAAACAATTTCATTTTAACACTATAATTTGTGTTTGCTGGGTACATTTATATGTAAATATGTATGAATGTACAAACAAACATTATGTGGTGGCGCATCATTAAGGTAACAACCGACGACGAGTCAACGATAAACTATGCGTTCGCAACGATATTTGAGAAGAGAGAACATTTTGTTGTGCAATTAGGGTTTGGCATTTCGGACCTTTCACGGGAATCAGAAGACAAAAATTCATAGGAATTCAATTATGATTATGATAGCAGTTCACAAAATAATTTATTGCAATATGTACTAGAACAATTGGTGATTTTTGATTAAACTGTATTACGGTTTTGAAATATAGAAATATTCCTATGACCTTCTAAACAGATAAAATAAATCGTTTATTATAAATAATTTGCTCAATTCGCAACCTATTGTATGAGTGTATGTCGTCTGATTTTACAATAATTTCGGCATTGACATGTTAGTACTATTGTTTATTTTTCAAATATGTATGTTAAAAGAAATTAATATTACATATGTATGTATATGTGCATACAAAATATGGCGATTTTGACTAGTTTTTTTTTAAATTTTATGATTGAAATACACCAATACACCGGATTGGTTTGCTTTTGAACTGAAAGAAATGTATAATAAACAAATTGAAGTATGATGATTTGTTTTATAGCTTTAAGTGATTTATGGTTTTTGTTATAACAATGTTTTTTTTCAAGCTTCTTTCTACACACGTAAATTTAGGTTGTATGTATATGCCAGACATTGTTTTAAAATAGTTTATGGACATTTTTCTATTATTTATGTTTATCTTATTAAAATATTTATATATTTATATTTAAAAATTAAACAAACACAAACTCACCGACAAATCAGATATAATAGAATTTATACTGCAGATGTCGAACGGCTCTTAAATGAAAAAAAAGAAGAATTCGAAGAGAGTGGCAATTACATAGTTTGCCCCAACTCAAATCTAAGTAAAAAAAATATTGCATTGAAAGGCTTAAAGAGCTCTTGGAATATCGAAAAATTTAATCACCAAATAAATATTTAGAAAGTCTGGACGCAACTCCGCAATCAGATTACTCACTATGGCGAGACACTAAAAATCTTAAAAGGCCTGTGTTATATAAGGCAAGAAATGACACTGAAAAATTGAATCTGTTTGTTAATCATTTAAGAAAAGTATTTGCCCCAAACACATCAAATGAATCAATTCACTTGCCACTAGTTACACACCACTTAGGAGCAGCTGTACCCCTACGTCTTGAGATACGAGACATCGAAAAGGCTATTATTGAATTAAGCTCTAAATAAGCACCTGATATTGAGAAAATCAGTATCAGTATCACTTTTTTTAGCTAATTGTGTGGGCTATTTTAAATAAGTAAGTACAACTGTGATACTAATATAACCTTAAAGGCATTTGATTAATTTTAATATTTTTGTCGGTTGAATTAAACAACAGGGAATATATAAATAAAATCGATCCCGCTAAGTCCCTACCATTAGGCAAGATCGTACCTTCAACAGAAAGACGGACGCACATAGCTAGTTTGTTTTAGAATTGTGTAAGGACCCAGAATAAATATACACTTGTGGGTCTACGACCAATATTTCGTATGTTACAAATGGAATGACAATATCTACATAAATATTTAATTTTATAAATAAAATAAAATTAAATAAAAATAATACAAAAAACTCAATATCGAATCATCAAAGTTGGGCTACGTACCCTGCGAACTATACCCTTGCTAATGCTATCTACTATTGACATATAGCACAGGTTTGACCTACGAAATCTACCAGTAGACTGCATCAATATTGACTAAGTAGTTCTTTTAGGGCCACATTTTATTAATGTTTGCTTACACTTTTGGTACTTCTCTGAAATAGAAAATGAAAATGCATTTTTTTCTAACTTATGGATTTTTATTAAAAAAAATAAAATACTAAAAAGTTTTCCATTATTAAAAATAATTAGAAAACACCCAGAGTCCTTGGCGGGAATAGAACCTGCAACCCTCTGAATGATAGTCCGGCACTATCGCCTAGTCTATCGGGGCACACAATAGAAAAAATAATTGTTTAATAATAACCATTGTGCCGCCGCCATAATTTTTTATATCTATATTATAAATATTATATTTAAATTATATTTGCGTTCCTAAAACCTTTAGTAAAAGTTTACTTATTATCATTATCTATCCTAAGCCACCAGTAAAATATGTCAGTGAATTTATCTAGAAACTTTAAACGTTAGAAAACTAAAACTTATTAAAATCAATTTTGTATTCCCATAAATAATTTTTTTAAATACCTACATAAACCTAACTATTGCCAACTTTTGTTAATTATTTAAGCATTTGGGCTGTGTGATATGGTGGCCATAATATGAGTATATGATGATAATTTTCGTTATTGCTGTATTTGAAATTAAATTGCAAACATTTAAAAATGTTCCATTTCTCCGTATCTAATAATTTCCCTGTAGTTATTTTCTGTGAAATTCCCGAACCCCAAACCCTGGGTGCATTACACATTATACACAAACACACACTAATACAAATTCGTAAAAAATGAAGTCAAAACTGCAAAATCCTATAATTAAACAATTATTGTAACTCCCACTTTTTGCTTATGGGCATTGAATTGAACCTTACGCTATGTGCGCTACTCCTCCTTTTTTGGATCAAAACCACGATCAGTACAAAAGCAAACTGCAAACACACATACTCTCGCTCCAAATCCAGAAAAACTAAGAGAACAACAACACAGAATAACTAAAGCAAGTTTGTTTTCTTTCTTTTCGTATCTACTTAAAAGCAGCTAAAATATTGTAACAACGGTTCGTGCACCACCTCCGTCTGGCTGGAGCAGATTTAAGGAAGAACATTATCATAGAGGGAGTTGACTACGTTTTGTGTCTTTGTGTATTCCTTATTACGTTTGTATGGGTCTCGGAATGTCACAGTGCGAAATTTTGTTTTCGTTGTAGTTTTTATTCTACTGCTCTTCTGCTATGACTTGTGCTGGACATTAAGAGGAGCAAACAAATGCCAAGCCAACGTCTATCGTACGCATTAAATGCTAAAATGTTTCAGAATTTTTTATTTTATTTTTAGTGATTATCATCGATCTTCTTCACAAGAAAAAAACATGTCCCATATAATGCGAGTAATGTGTGTTTGAAATGTGTACGAACTCGTAGTGTGAATGTGTAAATTGCAAAGTGGGACAGAATCAAAATATGCAACTTAAAAATAAAATGTCAGTTTCTAACTGGTCTGGTCCGGTTACATACGAGTTTTAGAATATTCAAATTTAGGTTTTAACGATGGCCGTCCCAGACCACTCAAGAGCGGCGTTATGAGGTCTAAAAGTAGGCAGACATGTAACATTTTTAAACGATTACAAACATTTTAATATATTCTTAAAATTCTAGATATTTTAAATTAAAGTGTGCTTCACGCATTTTTGAAACAAACTTCTGGCATATTTCGTATCGGTAACGATATTTTTACTTGATATGGAAGCTATCACCTATTATGGGTCGATCGTCATAAAATAGTCAAATTTTCAAATAACAATGATATTTATGCGGATTTATGCGCATTTAAGTGATTTTGGAAAATGAACTTTATATAGGGGATATGGTTCAAATTTGGATCAAAGTTAGCAAAATAAAGTTTTGTGATTTCATTTTACATAAAACATAATTTTGTATGGATAATGTTTTTCAATAGGCACTTTTGTATCATTGAGCCATATTCCGGGTAGATATTTTTCAACAAGACTTGTAATTTTATAATAGAAATAAGGTGCGAAAAACTTTTGTAATAGCTACAGTGGTTCATAGCTTATTTTATGCAGTGGTTTTTTATGTTTAATGTTTTGTTAGAAATTTTGTGTTTCATTATGCTGATTTCTAAAATTGATCGTAAATTTTCGCTAACATTTAGGTCAAATATCGGCAATTATATATTGGCCATGTTTGCTCAATGCCCGACAAGTACTTTGTATCGTTGTCCTGGTAAAATTAAAAATCTGATCTTATATCCAGGTTATCTGAGCTTTCCAACATGTTGTTCTTCAGAATCTGAAGGTACTCAAATTTGTCCGTGGTTGTTTCAACAAATGTTAAATTCCCAGTACCAGCAACTGACATACAGGCCCAAACCATGACACTGCCACCACCATGCTTCATTATTGGCTTTCTTGAGTTCTGTATTTGGTTTCCGCCAGACCATTCTGAAATACAATTGGAAATTTCTTAATCACAATTAGAAATGTCTGAAATATAAATTTCTGAAATTTAATTTGAAATATAATTGGAATATATATTAAAAATTAATAGATTCTGAAACATAATTGAAAAGTTCTGAAATATAATTACAAACTTCTGAAATACTATTAGAAACTTCTGAAAAACAATTGGTAATGGTGCACAAAATCCATTTCCAAAAATCACTTAAATAAGCATAAATATCTTATAAACATCACTAACAAGTTGAAATTCGACATAAATAATCCACATGTACATACATATGTATATGTATCTAAATCACCGTACTGAATTTTATATAATTTATATCGGTTCATATTTGACCAAAGCCCCATTTAAAGTTCACTTTATTTATTTATTTATTTATAGGTCTTATTTTGCAGTATTGAATTGATTAATAAAAAATTACAAAAAGTATATTTTAAATTTAATAACAATTAAAATTATAATTTAAATAGAACGTAAAAAAAAGATAATTTTATATTACATATAAAGAATAGCACAGTTTTATAAGATTAGATTTAAATTGTCGCGCGTTACTTAAGACTTGATAATTGTATGGAATAGAGTTCCGTAAATATACAGCGAAAACCAAGAAGTGGTGTTCACACATGCATTTTTAATTTAAATTTTTGAATTAACGCCCTAATTGAATTCAATTATCATACAAAATTTCAATTAGGGTAATTGCTTCATTAAGGGTTAATTGTTCTAATAATTATTAAAATTAAAAATACAACCCTGTGTCAAGTAATAACTAAAATGACAGTTGTTTCGCTTTTAAATTAATAAAGAATATTTTTAGGCTGAAAATTATATTATTAGAACCAAATACAGTGCACTCGGGAAATCGTCAACTAATTAAAACCGCGGGTGTTGACGTTTAACAAATTGTTTACGTTTACGAATGTAAAATTTTTAAATAAAAAACATATCGATAATGTGCTTTTAAACGTTTTTTATTGATTATAAACTAAAATCAAACATAAACAATTTCAAAAAAGAACAAAAAAAGGCATTCAACCTGACTAGAACCATAGAAGACAACTAGAACCAAAAGAATACATTTTAAATGAGATCATATCATATGCATTTAAAAAAAATCTGTTATTTTTTTCTGCTGTTTTTTTCTTTCCAACACTTTTATTTCATAAAATTTTCCCGAGTGCACTGTAAATGTATTCTTTTTTGTCAGCTGCCGTCAAATAACTGTATGGAATAGAGTTCCATAAATATACAGCGAAAACAAAGAAGTGCCACTGAGACATTAGAATTTTGTATGCCAGACTACTTATTCTTCTGCCTCTACAGTTATGCGCAAAAGATAGTTTGCAGAAAGGTGATTAGGTTGCTGGGTATAAACAATTTTGTGCATAAAGACCAAAACTATAAAGTTTAGTAGATTTTCAAAAGTTAATCCGTACAACAATGAAGAGAACATGGATACACCAGAGCGTCGTTTTAGACCATATACATAGCGTATGATGATATTATAGGCAACATGTAAATTAATCTTAAGATTTGTGCAGTACTGGGTAGGCCAAATAGTAATTAACATACTGAAAGTACGACCGCAAGCATGATTAATACTGTGTTCAGATATGAAACTTAATTGAGTCAATATTCGGTTAATTGACAATATTATTTTAAGTGTTCAGGCATACGCAATTTTCAGTTTACTCAATAATCATTTGACAGTTGGAAAACAATAGAAAAAATACTCTATATGGATGTTGTGTTTCTATGTAAACAAACTTACCTACACATTGACTTTTTAATGATTTCTTTTGTTTTCTTTTGTTGACATTTGCCATTTTATACAATTTTGTTCACTAAACACAGTTGCGAACAGTGTTGCATTCGAAATCTTACTCAATATTATAACCAGCGTTACCGTTGATGCGACTAAAGTGGCAATTTGACCCTTTTACAGATGCCTTGCCACTTTTTGTGTACCTTTTTTTTGTTTTACTTGATACATATTAGATTTTTTTATTAATTTTTTTGTTATATGCATATGTAAACATACATCATATACAACATTTAAATGAAAAAAATACGATTTTTATTTTTGTTTTGTTTATTTTCCATCTTTTTAAAAGTGGTGCCCCTTTTTTTAAATAAATCCCCTTTTTGTGCGACTTTCTCAAATTTTCCAACGGTAACGCTGATTATAACAATTTCGTACTTATTGCGCAATAATTAATTGAGATTTTGTATGGAATATTGAGCTCAATAAAGGCTTTAATTGCGATTATCGCAATTAAGGTTCATATCTGAACACGCTATTATGTGATCGGCCCAGGTAAGAGTATTGTTGAAAATTATACCTAGATTCTTAGCCGATTTTACGAACTCAATATTTTGATTATTAATTGTAAAATAGGGTATAATATTGAAATGTGATAATCGTTTTTGAATAACGATGCATTTCGATTTTTTCGGATTTATGCTTAGACCATTAGCTGATGCCCACGCATTAATACGAAGCAATTCTTGATTTATGGACGAAATGCACTGGTCAACCATCCCATAGTTACAACTGGTATAAAGTTCTAACCTTGCTTGGGAGATCATTAGAGTACAATGAAAACAAATGTGGACCAACTATTGAGCCTTTTGGAACTCCTCTTTTCACAGGAAGAACTTTAGAGTTTTTGGCTTGTGTAGCTACATATTGGTATCTTTTAGAAAGGTACGTTGACAATAATTTAATAGCAGTGGAAGAAAAATTAAAGAACTTGCTTAGTTTATAACAAAGGATATTGTGATCGACTGTATCGAAAGCCTTAAGAGTATCAAAAAAGCAATTTTACCATAGTCGATTTCCCTTCGAATTTCCTCAGGGACATCTACTAACGCTGACAAGCAACTATGTTCCTTTCTAAAACCAGATTGTCTATTCACGTCTAAAAATCTTTTGTATTCATATACATAAATCTGTTATATACATCATTATCAAGTTGAATTTCGACGTATATATAAATCATAATAACCAACTTTATGGTGATCGGTTCCTAATTGATCATAGCTCCCATATTGGGATCACTTCCAAAAACACATTATCCTACGTAAATATCGATATCGAACTTAAATTTTTCACCGATCAGTTATATGTATATACAAATTTTAATATTGGATTTTGTAAAGGTTAATCCATAATTGGCCACAGCTCCCATATAAGGTCGATTTCCAAGAATAACTGGAATACCCAAAAAAAACTCTAAAATATATCGCTATAGAGATTAAAATATTAACTACAGTAGTATAAAATATACAATATAACGATCGTCACATAACATGTATTTAGTTATTAGATCCCACATCGTTATCGATACAAAATGTTACTCGTAGTATGTATGTATAGGAAGTATATAAGACACGGCACAGCTGAATATAAACTCTTAATTGTTTGTTTTAATTTTGGCCCTAGTCATATAAAAGGGTCAATAAACGTTTTTCAATTCCAAATGGCAACATGGAATTATTTGTTTTTCATTAATAAAAATATAAATACTCGTTGTATAATATTTGAACCAAACAAATTATTAAAAACGAATTAGTAATTTTTGAAAAGGTTCCTCTTGTTGTTATCTCTCAAATTTTAAATGTACGAGTATATTAATTTATGGCGGCAAGTCATTTTTGAATACTAATCGAAATAAAATAAAAGTAAAATCGAAAACACATTTGAAAACTTGGTTATATGTATAGGTAATCTCTAATAAAAAATATAACTCATTAAAAATAAATTTGTATTTAATTTCTTTCAAAGATTTAGGCCAGACAAAAAGAAATGAAACTTTTACATTCGGGATCACTTACTTTACTTTTACTTATTACTATAATGTTGAATGTTAGTATATACAGTGTCAGCAAAAATAATAGCACTTTTGCACAAGAACATTTAAATTGGCCCGCTAGTAAATGGCGAAATATTTTATGGACGGACGATATTAAATTCGTTTCATTTGGTGAAAAAGGCTTTCGTTCATACATATATTAGACAATACAATCCACAATTCACACATAAGACGGTAGAGCATGGAGGTTTTAGCATAATGGTATGGGGATGCTTTTCATATTAGTCCCCTTTTACAGTTGAGAAATTGAAAGACAGACAGACGAAGTTTGTAGGCGATAGGAAGAGTGTGCGGTAGACCTCTACTGTACTGGACCAAGGCATATTGATTATAATAAATATGCCTCTACTGTACTGGACCAAGGCATATTGATTATAATAAATATGCCTTGGTCCACTACAGTAGAGGTCTACCGCACACTCTTCCTCTTCAATACATCGTCTACAAACTTCGTCTGTCTGTCTTTCAATTTCTCAACTGTAAAAGGGGACTTACGGAATGGGGCCAATACATTGCATAAAATCAACAAAGGATCAACATGTTTACGTTGATATATTAAATAATCAGGCATATGATGGAATTCGAAAACAAACACGAATGAGTTTTAGAAGTCAATTTTTTCGTAATATTTCTGTCTTGAAAAACTTTTATCACATAAAATATAAAGATATTGGGCTACTAAAGAGAATCTTAAAACAAAAATTTTAAAAATTAGATTATAAATGCATTAAAATTTATTTTAAAAACTGATTCGCTTTCGATTTCCATTACATGCCTGAATGTAATACTTCCCTATGCCATGGACGAAATGTCATTGATTTGGCTCTTCCAACAAGCCAAAACATACAAACAGAAAAGCACGTCTGTGGTTCATTGACAACAATGTTGAGGTAATGGAATGGCCAGCGCAATCACCAGACTTCAATTCAGTAGAGAATCTTTGGGCTGACGTAAATAAAAGTGTATCTCAAATAAAACCTTTGGGCTGTAGTGAACGCGACGTGGGCGAAAATACCTAAAGAAAGATGTAAACACTTAATTAACTCCATGCCGAAAAATTGCGACGTCGTTATTGCCAGCAAAGGCCATGTAACAAAATATTAGTAAGTTATTTGTTTCATCAACTTCATTTTATTTATTTGAATATAGTTTAATTTTTTAAAATCTATTATGAATATTGCTATTTTTACCGTCCAAATGTTGATCCTTTACCTGAAATTGTAAATCTTTTCAATATAAAAAGTCAATAAAAGTTACACAAATCTTTTTTACGTTTAATAAATGATTGATATACATATACATATACATATACATATGTAAATCAAAGAGAAATTCATATGTACATTTGAATCTGGCCTTCAGTGCTATTCTTTTTACCGCAGCTGTATATGTATCACAACTACTCAAACCAACATGCTTAATTATTTTATTAATGCCTTTTTCTCATTAAACATTTAATACATACATACATTCATTACACATGGATGTGTGTGTGTGTGTGTGTACGAGTAAGTTAACGTAAAATTTGTTTCTATAATAAATAGACATCAGCCTAATAGATATTTGTTAATAATATTCTTATTTTAATGATGTTTTTTGGGTATTGAATGATTGAAAATTAAATGGCTTGAGGTTCAGATTCGAATGCATTTGAAATCATGGAGGTGGGGATTTGTTGAACATTAATTGTTTTCAAACATTTATTATTTGTACGTGTGTAATTTGAATCATTTGTCCAATCCCTCAGTTGGTAGGCTTCATCTGTAATAATATGAATTATACATAAATCTATATTTGTACATGTGTATATATGTAAATCGTTTAATGTTAATTTGTTAAAATAATTTATTTACAATTATTTTCAAAAAATACCTTCATATTCATATGTACGTACTTACAAATTTTTACTACACCATTTCCAATTGTTTTTCAGAAAATTTTAATTGTATTGCAGAACTTTCCTATTGTATTTCAGAATTTTTTAATTGTGTTTCAGTATAGTCGATAGTAAAAACTATACGTATTCAATTTATAAAAAAATGAGTCCATTTAATGAATAACTAAATAGGGCGCCATAAAATAAAAATTAAAAGTCGAATGTGGGCGAATATTTGGATATGGCAGTTGTTATTGCCTGCCAATCATACAAAAAAAAATATTTAAACTTTTTTATATCAATGAATGCACGTAATATTATACATATTATTATATAATGTATTTTATTTAATAACGAAGTTATTATTCTTTCAATAATTCACCCTTTAATGGTCAAAGCAATTTAAAGGTAATGTATCACCAAAATTTGTGAAATTTTTTTTAGTATAATCCTGGATATAAAATTTAGGATTACAGTAGTATTACAAGCAAACTATTTTCAATTTTAGATTCATTAAAGTTAAAAAATTCATATTAAAATTAAGTTATGGCAAAATCAAATAAATTTAATAAAAAAATGTCTGAACTACAATTGAAAATTTCTTAAATACAATTAGAAATTTCTGAAATACTAGTAGAAATTTCCGAAATTTAATTACAAGTTTCTGAAATTCAATTAGAAATTTCTGAAATACAGTTGAAAATTATGTAGTAAATATGTACATAAATTATAATTTCTATACTCATAAGTATAATTTATTTATAATTTTTATACCCTCAACCAGCACAAGTTGTGAATTCCGTGTGAAACTTTAATAATATTCTTCTGATACAAAGTATTTAAATACAACAATGTATATACACTCTTGATCCTTATGAATGTCCGTCTGACTTTCCGTGTAAATCACTCTCCCGTCCAAAATACACAACTAAACTAAATGAAATTTCCACAAAAATATTTTATGTTTGGTAGTAACGTTGGTATTGAAAATCAGTAAAATCGATATAGTAGAACCAGAGTTGTGGACCAAAATGTTAGACAACCTCCACAAAAATATGATAATTTTCATGAATTTCTTCTTGTCTACGTCATTTCTCTGATAAAAGCTGAAACTCTGACTTATTATAGCCTTCAATCATACATATTTCTTCCCGAAATACGGCTAAATGTTACATAAATGCATTTAAAATGACAATATCAATAAAAAATTTAGCAAAAATATGTTAAATGTAAAGCACTATTTTGTTCGGTTCAGTTGTGTCAATATTTAACCATATTCCCCATATAAGGCCCACTCCCGAAAATTACTTATATACTTATATCTGTCTTAAATATACCGATGTTTTGTTGAAATTCGATGTGATATATCCTCATATATATAAAATTCTCTAAACGGAATTTTAAAAAGATTCGTACGTATATGGATCACTTTCAGAAAACTACTAAACCCACAAAAATGTCTAATAAATATCGATATCAATCCAACATTTTATACCGATCAGTAATTTTAACCCAGAATTCCTATTAATGTCGATCATACGGCAATTATACAACTGTATTTTTAGCTGTCAGTCCATAATTGGCAATAGCTCCCAAATAAAGTAAAATTCCGAGTATCATTATAACAACCATTGATAATAACGTTATAGAGATTAAATTCAACCTAAAAAAGCCTTTAAAATATAGAAATCACGTTAGTGGATACTGGATTTTGAAGATATAAGTCCATATTTGGTCCACTTTCACTATAACACCTATATAACTCTTGTAAACCACCTTATTGAAATAATATTCAGTAAAATAAGCCTCACCTTATAACATTACCCTTTTTTATATTTTTTGCCTTGTTGCATGACATATAAGATTGTTAAGATTAATATACAAACTCTGTAAGTAATGATAAGAATTGGTAACTACATTAATTATATATTGTTAAAATTAGATTAAATTTAAAAACATTTGAAATAAATTATATTGTGCGTAAACTTGTCTATCAAATAATATATAAAATACATACATTGCATAATGATATTCTAGTCCTAACAACGTTGTTGGTTTTGTAATTATATTTATGTGGAGGGTATTTAAGATTCGGTATATCCGAATATAGTACAAACTCTAACATGTTATATGAACAATTTTTTAGAATTTTTATGTTAATAAATAATAAAAAATGTTTAAATGACATGAAAAATATATCCAAAGATTGTCCATTTTAAATGTTTTAGGTTTATTCGTGTTAAAAACAAATACATATGTATGTATGTATGTAGATATAAATAGAGTGCGTGTGATTCGATGTGGTTGCTATCTAATGAATGCGCACGCGACTGGTATACGAGTATGCAAATTCTATTGCGTTTTATTTTAATCCAATTTTCTATAGAAAAGGGATTTTGAAATGCTAGATACGTACATATTTAAAGTAAGAGTCATAAAATATGACTACGAAGCATGTTCCATAATCTCTTTGTAAATGAAATACAAATATATTTATGTATGTATGTTGATGCAGCATGTGAATTCAACTTAAATCAGAGGTCGGCATCCTATAGCACAATAGTGCAGAGAGTACTTCACACATACGCTTAATCTCTTTCATTCAGTCGTCATTGAGACAGCAATGTGCGCACATGCGGCGGATGCTTTTATATTTTTTTCAGAAATACTTCCCAACAAACATTTCAAATTAATAATAAATTACGAAAAATATTTTATGATTGATAATGCATTTGGTAACATGCATGTAATCAGCTTTTGAAGTATTAGAAGTTCCGTTTGTATATCAATCTCGTTGTTAATTTCTTATATGTTACGGAAAATACATTGTGAGTGTATGTTTCCTATCTAAGTTGTTTTGTATAATTTATATAATTATCCCTGCCAGCAATTGGAAGTTTCTTTCATCGTCCATCGTCAAAGGCGTTACGTCTTACTCACTCTCAGACGTTAATTGGAAGATAACAATAACAATTTACATTGCAGTCGTCCTTTAGTCATCCAGACGATGTTGGGAAGATTGTTGTTTACAACATTAAGCGAAAATGACATGTCCCGTTATAAATGAAATGAAAAGAATGCAAAAAAGAAGTTTTCGACATCATAGAAATTAGTTTTATTTTGTCATTTGCTCTGGTCGGTCAGTGGTTAAGTGTGGTTTCGATTTGTTATTGTTATTGTTGTAGTTTTTACATATTTGTTATCCCATAATCAATATGAGTGCATTATCTGTAAAGGCAAAAAAAATCAAAAGCAAAAAAGAGGCGGCTTCTTGAAGTTAAGCAGAAGTCACTTCTTGAAGTTACGCTGAAGTGACTTCTTGAAGTTACTTCCGGGGGGTACAACTTCTCAATACGGAAGACACTTCTACGATCAGAAAATGGTATCGCAGAAGATGAGTTTCAACTTCTTAGCGTCACTTCTGAGTCACTTCCGCAATAGAAAATGTTGGCAGGGTATGTTTATGTTTGCTGGGTTTGCTTGTGTATGTTCGCTCACACACACAATCTCATTTTACGCTTTGCCGACCTCTGAATTAAATGCTTGTTTGTTATTTGGAAATAGAAAATGTCGTTAAAAATTCACTTAAATAGTGCTAAAGAAAATAAAATGCTCGTACATATGCATACGAGTATGTACATATGGTATATTCATTCATACTTGTAATGCGGAATAGTAAATTTTAGAAATAGTATTAAATTAGAAAACGGCTTCTTCATTTTTAATGATGCAAAGAAGGAAAACATAAAAACGAATAACTTTGGCAATTCTAATTGTCAAACTATTGATGTTATTATGTCAATCTATACTTTCTATGAATCTATTCAATGTCACAAGTTATTGTAATTGCCTAACTTTTTGAAAAGTCTTAATTTGATCGGAAAAAATAATAAGAACGACATTTTCAATTTTGTATTGAATTGGATTTATCAATAGTTAACCATTTTTCTATGTTCGCTTATGTTTACAATTGCCTGTAGTCCAGAGAAATATTAATAATGGGCCTTCCAAAACAATGATTTTTTTTTTTTGAAAAATAAATAATTTTAAAACTACGAAAATAAGGAATACGTATGAGTGAAATTGCGATACTAATGGATTGTCTTAAAACAATGTTTCCAGCTCAAAATTTAAGTTATTTGTAGAACAAATTTTACCAGGATTGCAACGTGGATTAAAAGACCGTAGTTAGAGGAAAAGCTCTTGAAGCGTAGAGAAGGTTCATTAATGATATGACATTGTTTTTCTTCATTTAGTGTTTGTATAATTTATTGTATAGATGAAAAAATGTACTCTGTGCATTACGCAGAAGTATTGCAAAATCAAAACCCTATGCCAGAGAAGAAATGCCGCTTCTATTAGCATTCATGCAGAAAAATTATCAAAAATACACATCCAAACTAGTTAAGTTTTGGTTTAAGCAAAACAAAGTCCATGTAATGGAGTGGACTCTGCAATCCCCGGACTTGGACCCTATGTAAAGTAAACAGCGGGATAAAAATCTCAAAACAGCAATAATATCCCGAAATATGTTAAAAACTTGTAAGATGAAATGAATGAAAGACAAAGAAGTGTTTAAAATGGATGGAAGCTTAAACATGTGAGACATAAAGGTAGGTTTTATTGGAAGTTGTAAATTTTTGAAAGTTCTCGGCTAAATCCTTAAAAATTATGCTTGCGTGTACTATTTATTTCTTATAGTTTCTGAGTAATATTCATTTAAATATTCAAATTTTAACATTTCACCGTACCCGGGTTTTTACCAACCAATTTTCTTTAAATATACATTTTTGCCGCTTAAACTTAAATAAGTCCTTGATTAGACCAGCATTTATAATTTCAAAAAAAAATCTATGCTACCCTACTGTGCACTGTATACTTACATCTATTTCTTATTAATTGGTTTGACATTGTTTAAATATTAAAAATTTATTTTGGTCTATATTGTAAAAAGCCATAGTTTCAAGTTTTAAAGCTATGTACATCAAAAACTTCACTTTCAAACTAAGTTACAAAGTAATAGGAAATTATCAACCAGCCTACTTACAAATTTACTAAAAAAGTACTTATTTTTGTTGAGATGTCCCAAAAGTAATCCGTTATCAATATTATTAATAACTTATTTTTATACTTAAAAGTTCTATAAAAATATGTAGTTGTCGGTTAATTACAACAAAATGTTATCGAATAAATAAGCAAACTAACTGCAAAATGATACTAAGAATGATTTAGGATCGTATAATAACTTTTTATAATAACTATTTATTTTAGGTATATATTTTTTTGAATTCTGAAAGTTATTAAAATTACGACTTCAAGTAAAGTTTTTGCTGGGTAATACAAATTTTATTTTTATATTTTCATTATAAATTGCACGAGACATCCTTAACTTTAGTGGCCATGTTCGGTTGAGAAGGAGGGATACCCTTGCTTTAACTCAAGCGCAAAACAGATGACTGGATCAGTGGATATAAAGTTTTTGTAGTATCATAATATTTTGTCTAGCACTGGCTGGACTTATTATTTTCTTTTAGTATTAAGATTCGAAAACTTATTGTCATTTCATTTCTGAAGATTCAATAAATAAATGAAATGTATTAAAAAAAAAAAAAAATTATAAATTGAAACTTAAATGTAATAAATGTCATCTAGAATTCGATGAAACACTTAAAATCTTCTTAAATATTTCACAGTTAAACTATATAACGCAGTAAACAGGAGCTAATGAGTGTTCCTCATTTAAGTAGATATTTCAAACCTTATTAAGGTTGCAGTATAACCAAATCGTTAATAGGTGATGCTATATGGGCACTCCTTATAAACATCTACATAATTCTATAAATTCTAAGCATTTCGAATAATATGTACAGTTAATGAACAATATTGCTAGCGATGATGTGATGTTGTTTCCGATTCACAAATGGAGCAAAATCTTAAAACCAAGTTAAAAAACGCAATTTAAATGAAAAATTCAATATTCTAATATCTTTTCAGAGGAGAACTAATATTATATAAAGCAAGTACAATCGGACAAAAAACATTCATTGAAACTGAGAAATATGTAGGATATAATAATTAAATTCATTAGATATTAAAAAAAAACCTATATTACGAACTTATAATACTTCTTTTATTTCTATACAATACAATTTATTTATATCCCTTGAAGTGTTGTTTTTCTTCAATTATGAATTATGAAATTTTTCATTCCGGTTTCCCGGAAAAAAATAGTCCTGGATATTCCAAACACTAGTTGTAAATTAACTTTTCTAGCATTTTACAATAACTTTTATATCATCAAGCTCCGTAGTTATGGACCAAAGTTTCAGACAACCTCGATATTTTTCAAAGAATTTTTTCTATTTTCTTCAAATATCATACTATACTTTTATTACACTATATTTTTATTATAGAGAAACAAGTGGTGTTGAAAATGGTAGGAATCGGTACACAATTTCTCATCATCCCCATACAAATATCTTCCCGGAATATGGCTTTATGGTACATAAATGTTCATAGAGAAACAGTATCCATACAACATTCAGCAAAAATAAGTTACGTGGAACGAGAAATCGTAAAACGATATTTGGTTTGCATCGGCCAATATTTTGACATATCCGTATACAAAGTCCACTTTCGAAAATCATTAAATTCGCATAAATTCAACGCTAATAATCCATGTATACGTATAAATCGGTGTATCAAAATTCATGATAATCGGTCCATATTTAGCCGGATCCTCCATATAAAGTCCATTTCTGAAAATTACATAAATTTGAAAATTTAACCTATATAAACATCATTTTGACTTTTGTCAAAATTAGACCATAATTGGCCATGAACTTCCATACAAAGTCCACTTTCGAGAATTACAATTTTGACGTTTCAAAAAGCTAAAATCAGGGCTTTAATTTATTGTGTAAATCGTTACGCGCTGCAAAAATATAAACAAAGTGCAATTCTGAAAGAAATAAATAAATAAAGGGTGTCCCAACTAGAATGCAATTTTTAAATTTTAAATCAAACAGAGATATTTAAAAAAAAATCGTGAAACTTTATTATATCGTAAAGTAGACAGAATGAGGTTATGTATGGAATAAGATATCGTGCAGATGGCCGCCGCGGCTTTGCTGGCACTGTGATGGGTGAAATTCAAGTATTATAAAAGATATTATACGTTTACCACTCTATCTCCAATTTCCCCAAAAATTTAATATTTCATACTAAATAATAGTAGTATTTTGTCATGCTTGCATGATATCAGTCAATTGTTATATTAGTATAACAATGTACTTAATGACATATCCATCTCTGAAAGGGGTAATAAAGTTTTTTTGTATCTTCTCAGTGAGTATTTTTTTGCATTTTGTTTTAAGTCAAAAAAAAAAAAAAAAAAAAAATCATATGCATTAACTACATTGAGTATACTGTGGGTATTGTTAGGGTGTCCAATTATTGAAAAATTAGATAAATTATAATAATTATTCGTCTAATTGAAATAATATAATCAGTTTATTCATTATTTGAACAACTTTCAATTCTGACGATAATTATATACAATTTTCAATTAATATACATAACTCTCTCTTGAAATATCAATTGTTGAGGTAATTAATAAACTAAAAGTTTGCTTACCAATAATTAATCGATTGAATACCCTAAAAGTTGATACTACCACTTAATATTAAAATGCATAATAAAATTTGAGAGTAAATAAATCAACATTGGAACTAATGTAACGGCTACATTTTTTTTATAAACATTCCTTGCATTCCTCACATTCGTTGTTTTCTGACCTTTTATACATTTTTGAAAATTAACACTCACATTTTTATTGGAGATATTGACGGTGTAAGAACCCAACAGTTAAATAAATCAAGTTTATTTATAACATCAAGATCAGAAAGATATCTAGTGAAGTGTCTAAAAGCAAATTTCCTAATTAAACTAAAGTATTGGAAATCTTGTGAAGGAATTGTGAAGTTAGTTAGGTAGAAGCCGTAGACTTATATAACATAAGTTGTGTTACACATTTTGTGGCCTTTTTCTGGTCAACTTGTATGCAATTGGAATAAAGTACAATTGCATATAACGCAGCACCCACATGGACTAGGATCTAATTAAACCACATGGTCGCAGGGTTATTTTTCTCCTCTCATCATAGAGCTATATTTATCGTACGCGATTATCTCCCCATACGAGTGGTAAGTCACAAACGCGGTTTTAATATTTGAAATGCTTAGTACCAACCCCGTTTTATTTGATACCCTTAGCAAGATCTTATCGTTTGTGGAGCTAGACCCCATTTTATTGTTGGATCCAAAATCCAATCAGACCTAACGATTGTGTCATCATCCTGCCTTCAAACCAAGAACAAATCTACCAGGTCCATGTGCGGTTTTGATTACAAATCCAATCTACAAAACAATATTTGCTCCTCAACTACACCATCACCACTATTTCTAAAACTTCAAGTCGGATTACTATCTCTCGAAGAAAAGGCCCAATTTTGACCTCATTTACAACATCTAAATCTAAATCATTTTATATGCTAATGAATTAATAACGTACATATATAACAAATTAATCGACACTTATCTAACTTAAATTCTAACTAATTAAACTCTCCTTATATCATAACTATTAAAAATTATCTAAATTCTACCCTTTTTCTTGAATTAAACATAAATTAAACTAAATATTCGCTAAATTAACCCTTACCTAAATTAAATCTTTTAGATATTTAAACAGCTAACTCACTGTGTTAAAAGTTATTATGTAAAGATGTAAATCTATACAAACTTAACTTTATACACATTGAGTACAAAACTCGAATAAGACCCGAACCACTTAGTCAAAATTATTTTTATAGTTTTTTTCTCTACTTATACTTGTTATGAAAACTAAATCTCTATATTTATAAAAACTTTACAAAATTTAAACTAATCTAATTGAATAACAAAAGAAAAAACACACAAACCTATCTAAACCTAACTAAATACCATCGAATCATCAGGCCTGTTGACATCGTGGGAAAAAGATAATGTAAGTTAAAGAGCTTCAAATAACAACCATAATTAAGTTTTTTTTTTGTTAAGAGAAACTATATTGCAAAAACAAGACAGAATGCTCATCGATATCATTAACTAATAATGATCTCTTAATATATATATATGTATAACTATTATTTTGTTTCGCTTGTTCTTACAATATGAGTTCTCTTAATTAATTATATTACCATTGGTTTTTTTATGAGAAATGTCTCACTTAGTTTACATACTTACATTCATATATAAGTAAATTTAATTTTTTTGCATTTTTGTTATTATTAACATACATTCATATATCTTTTTATTTTACTTAGATTATGCTATGAATTTCTGTTTATGGGAAGTATTCCCAATAATAATAATACTTTTAATTATAAAAGTAAAAAAAAAATAATAAGTTAATAATATTAATAGATGTGTTACTTTGATGAATTTACATGATAATAAATATTGTGAATATCACTATGAGTAACTAGTTGGATTCTTTTGTTGACGAAATGTAGAGTAAAGGAGTAGGTAACATAACCTTAGGGGCTGAGATTAAACATTCTGATCGTCAGCAGGTAGGGTGGGTAAATCGATCAGGAGGAATTTAACATCTTATTCCTCCCAGAACTAGCAAGAAACTATTTAAAATTGAGGGGGAGTTTATTTTCTTAAATCTATCTTCTATTCTGTACACTAGTTCTAATTTTAATTTGATGTGACGGGACCTCCCCTTATTAGGTATCACAGCCTACGCCCATTTCCCTGAGCTAAGACCGAAGCAACGCTAGGTGTACAGACCGGTGATAGCCTGTGGCAGGTCGATTGTTCGTTACAGATAATTAATGGCGCCCAACGTGGGGCTCTTTCGAAGACACTTCTAGTTAAATACCACCACAACTTTATATTTAGAAAGGCTCCAATTTCATATTTCTATTTTCCTTACCTATTTTAATATATTTGTAATCTTTCTATCCTTTTTCATATGAGATATTTTGGAACTTGGGTACTTTTAGGTTTAAGCTATAATACCTACCAATATCTGTAATATAAAATAACTTTCTCTTATACTTTATTATTGTCACTTTAAAGCTTGGAATTGGTAAGTCGATATTTGTTGTCATTTTAATACCAACTTTAAAAACAATAACATCTATTTCTACTTGCTTTTGTCAATGCTTAATTTATTTGTCATATTTGGACTTTTGCAAAATGCCGTTTGCGTTTTCCTACCAATTGTGATGGAATGTTTAACATTGACAATCTCTTTACTTAAGTGAATAACTTTTTTTTTTTGAGACTTCTTTTCTTAGTGTCATTATTGAGAATTGTACTCTTTAAAGGGTATTTGCTTTCTAACTTCTGTTCCTCAAATATTTCTGCTAGTTCAAAGTTTTTTTTTTACTCTACCTACTCTACAAAGTAGTCAACCAAAACAATTATTATATTTATTCAAATCAGTTAAAATCGTTATATCTCTTCACATTTGCGTTTATTATTTTGATTTTTTTGATTTTATAATCAAGCATGCCAGTTAATCGCAGTCCTGAACCAGCAGGTGCTGAGGCATTAGACATCCCTGAACAGACCATCTGCATTATTTGCAATGAGCATATAGGTTCCGAACCCAAAACTGTTACAACGTGTAATCACTTTTTTCATTCACCTTGTTTACGTAGATGGTTAGAGACTAGTCCAACTTGTCCAGTATGCCGTCAGCCTTGTAACAATTTAGATGGCAATGCCCAAGATTTTCAAATCACTCGTCCTACTCCCCCTACTGTGAGAAATAGAGGAGGAGCAATTCCTCGTGATCGCCCAAACACTAGGTTATATTACCAGCAACAACAACAAAAAGATTTAGGTTCTGTAGAACAAATTCAGACTCCTAGTAATCGTCGTCGTACAACACACTTTTCAAATAATCAACTCTCAGAACAACGAGTTCAAAATATAATTTCAGACTCTCTTAACGCTTTTAGAGCAGAATTTACCTCCATAATTTCTAATGAATTACAGACAATGTTTCAGAATCTTAATATAGGAAACAATCAACCGATAAATAATTCAAATTTCCCCAATGTCGGCAATGACAGATCACAGATGCCAAATGTAGAAAATAGAAGAATAAATCCTTCACCAATGTTAAATACAGATCACAACCCTCCACCTGAATGGCCACAAGACAATCCTTGGACAGCCGATCAGTCATTTAGACCTTCCCAAGCACATAGACGTAGTGGACATATACCATTAAATGTTGATAATTCTTCTCTTACATCACATCAAATTTCAAATCTTATTAATAACACTGTCCAACAAATTAAGAGTTTTTGAATGGAACAGAATAGCGACCCCATAATTCTGAAAGGGTATGTTGAGTAGATCATTTTTGTAGAACAAACTTATGGTCCAGCACGTCTGAGTTTTTTTTTACAGTGGGTCAAAGTTTTCATTTTTTGGTCGAAGGGAGCATTATACTATATGAATAAAATGTTGTAAGTTAATGTCTGAGAGAATTCTTATGGTCAGAGTTGTATTGTGGAATTGTATGAGGATTATTTTTGTGGAAGATCTTAACCCTCTAAGTGGTCTCTTTATGGGTCAATTTGACCCTTTTTTCGATAAAATCAAAAAATATCCTTTAAAAAAGGACATTTAAGGATTAAAATATTCTACGATAATGTTTGGCGGAAAATTTCAGTGGGGGTCGCCAAAGACACCATTGTTGTAAATAAAGCTCTTTACGATTAATTGGCAAAATTACACGTTTTAAGAAATAATTTATTTCATTTAATGTAAATTACCTTTTCTAGGAATGCTCGTTGGACCAGATATAAGAAAATTATTACACGATGAAGAATTTTATGGTCATCTGTCGGATATGCAAAAGACAGCATTTGACTTTATGCAGCTAGTTATATCAGAATTCCTTGGAAACTCAAAAGCACAAAACTATGCAGAAAATATTGAAAGCATGCTAATCGGTTTTAACAATATTGGCGTTAAGATGTCACTAAAGCTGCATTTTCTGCACTCTCATCTCAATTTTTTTAAAGAAAACCTTGGAGCGGTTTCAGATGAACACGGTGAAAGGTTTCATCAGGATATAAAGGTATTGGAAGAAAGATTCAAAAGGAAATCCCAAAGTGTAATGCTTGCTGAATACGTATGGGGCTTGTACAGAAACCTTGACCCATCGGAACATTCACGTCAAGCTAAATACAGGAAAGCATATTAAGTTTAATCTTTAATCCATTGTCATACTAGTGCTATTTCCCATTTCCCTTTTACTCGAAAATTTGAAAAAAATAAATATGTACATACTTATGTACATAAACCACTATTAAAACAAAATTATAATTTTTTTATAGAAGTTGGCGTGTAATTTTGCCAATTAATCGTAAAGAGCTTTATTTACAACAATGGTGTCTTTGGCGACCCCCACTGAAATTTTCCGCCAAACATTATCGTAGAATATTTTAATCCTTAAATGTCCTTTTTTAAAGGATATTTTTTTATTTTATCGAAAAAAGGGTCAAATTGACCCATAAAGAGACCAGTTAGAGGGTTAAGATCTTCCACAAAAATAATCCTCATACAATTCCACAATACAACTCTGACCATAAGAATTCTCTCAGACATTAACTTACAACATTTTATTCATATAGTATAATGCTCCCTTCGACCAAAAAATGAAAACTTTGACCCACTGTAAAAAAAAACTCAGACGTGCTGTACCATAAGTTTGTTCTACAAAAATGATCTACTCAACATACCCTTTCAGAATTATAGGGTCGCTATTCTGTTCCAAAAATGGTGTTGGACAGTGTAATTGGCATTTAAAGTATTCTGGGTTAAATAGTGACTTATCAATCGATGAATTTATATATAGGGTTAATACCCTGACCTCAATTCATCTCAACGGTAATTTTGATTTGCTCGTTGAACACGTACATTCTCTTTTTGAGGGCAAAGCTCTCAAGTGGTTTTGGAGATTCCATCGCCAAACAGATACCACGCCAGTGTGGTTTGATTTATGTGATGCACTTAGGAGAGAATTTAAGGATACAAACACAGATTACGATGTAAAAGATGACATGCGTCGTAGGAAGCAGAAAAATGCTGAAAGTTTCGATTCATTTTTAGATAATATGATGAACCTAAGTGATAAACTTAGGATTCCGCTTAGCGAAATAGAATTTGTTGAAATTATTATTAGAAATTTGAGAACCGATCTGCGTCATGAGCTACTGCACTTAAATATTAACAGCATTTCTACCTTAAGAAAGGAGGCAAGGAAGCACGAAAAATTCTTTGAAGATTTATCATCTCACTCCTCGTTAAGACCTAGGTATACTCGTCCTAATGTGTCAGAGATTTTGCAAACCTCAGACATTAATGAGGTTGAACAGGAAGAATTTTCAGACGAGATAAATGAGGTAACTGCTTCAAACATGTTGAAATGCTGGAATTGTGATGCTCCAGGACACCGTTACCAAGATTGCCTTGCTCCTCGGCGTATATTTTGTTACGGATGTGGAGCTGTTGATACATATAGACCTTCGTGTCCCAAATGTTCAACTAGAACGGAAAACTTGATGCAGGATGTCCGCCGAACCACGATCGGACATCCTCAGAAACACCTCAAGCATTAGTTAAGACTACATCTGTTATAAACCCAGACTTTCTAGTAGTACTTTCTAAAAGCTACAAAAATCCCAGTAATTTAAACAATTTTGAGAATATTTCTCTTAAACAAATCAAACTTTTACCTTATCATGAAAGACTCAAACATTATTTAAAGGTACGCTCAAAAATTTTTTCGAATCCAACTCCATCAGCGAAACGTTTAAGATCTTCAATGAGAATGCGCAATTTTTGGATGCAAAGAAAACAACTTAAAAATTTTGTAGTTGCATCGATAGTAAATAATGGTTTAGATACTAGGCCCTTTGTAAACCTCTCTCTTTTGAATAAAACTTTTTTATCATTGCTGGATAGCGGAGCAAATAAGTCTTGCCTAGCTGGAAGTTTATGTCAGGAAATTTTGAATAAATCGACTCCAGGATTGATTAGATTCTTGGGAAATGTTAAAACAGCAGATGGACAGAATCAACAGGTCGTAGGTTCGATTTCACTTGAAGTGCAGTATGGCAATATTAAAAAGCAAGTTGAATTTTTATTAGTTCCCAACCTTAAACACAATATCATCTGTGGAGTAGATTTCTGGAGTATTTTCGGTTTCAAAATATTAACGCCTTTAGACCCAGAAACATCAACATTTGTACAAGAAACACCCAAGGCTAGTGAAATTAATATTATTGATGATGATTCCGACTTTTTAAAATTGACCCCATCTGATCAACGTAAGCTAAACGCTGCCATTGCATCATTCCCTTCATTTGAAAAAGAAGGATTGGGTTCTACCGAACTTATTGAACACATTATTGATACGGGTACAGCGGCTCCAATGAAGCAACGCTATTACCCTATCTCCCCAGCTAGAGAAAAATTGCTGTGCACAGAAATTGACAGGATGTTGCAATTGGGTGTGATAGAGGTTTGTGAGAACTCGCCATGGTCTTCGCCAGGTGTTCTGCTGGTAAAACCTGGGAAAATCAGATTCTGTCTTGACTCTCGTAAATTAAACGAGGTTACTGTCAAGGACGCCTACCCTATCCCAAATATAGATGGATTAATCTCTAGATTGCCTCCTGTGAATGTGATATCAAAAGTAGATCTGAAGGACGCCTTTTGGCAGATTAGTCTGTCAAAAGAGTCCCGTCCAAAGACAGCCTTTACTGTCCCCAATCGGCCACTTTATCAGTTTGTGAGGATGCCCTTTGGGCTCTGCAATGCCCCACAAACTATGTGCCGATTGATGGACAAGGTGATACCCTACGATTTAAAAAGCCACGTTTTCGTATATTTGGACGATCTACTGGTGGTGTCTCATTCACTGGAGGAACATATCGTTCACCTTCTTCACGTCGCATCGTTATTGAGAAAGGCTGGTCTCACAATTAACATAAAAAAGAGTCAGTTTGGATTGAGTAAGGTGAAATATTTGGGATACGTGGTGGGCAACGGTACCTTGATGGTTGACCCTGACAAGGTCAAGGCAATTTCTGATTACCCTGTCCCCAAAACTGTAAAGCAATTGCGTCAATTTCTAGGCCTAGCGGGGTGGTATAGGCGATTTGTGGCCGATTATGCCTCCATTACATTCCCCCTTACGGAGCTCCTATCGAAGAAGAAATCCTTTGTTTGGAATCCAGATGCTCTGGTCGCCTTTGAATCCTTAAAGAAATGCTTAACATCTGCACCGTTTCTTATACATCCGGACTACAGTAAACCCTTTGTCGTTCAATGCGACGCCAGTCAGAACGGAGTGGGTGGTCTCTTGGCTCAAAGGGATGATAATGGGGATGAACGTCCCATAGCGTTCATGTCCCATAAATTAAACCGAGCCCAGAGAAACTACTCCGTTACTGAACTGGAGTGCTTGGCAGTAGTGTTAGCCATCAGGAAATTCAGATCTTATATTGAGGGGCATCAGTTTACGGTAGTCACGGACCATGCCAGCCTTAAGTGGCTCATGGGCCAAAAGGATTTGAGTGGGAGGTTGGCAAGGTGGGCCCTGAAGTTACAGGGATTACACTTTTCGATAGAGCACCGAAAAGGGAGTGAAAATGTAGTGGCAGACGCCTTGTCCCGGTCTTTTGATGCCGAGGAACCACTTGTAGATGCAGTAGAGGTAGATTCTTTACCTATTATTGATCTTTCCTCAAAATTTTTCGACTCTGATGAGTACATTTCATTAAGGGAGAAATATCTGAAATCGGATTCACCTGATTTTAATGTTATAGGGAATTATATATACCATCGAACGGACTTTGACAGAGGAGGTGAAGATAATTGTTCGACCTGGAAGCTTTTGGTGCCAGAAGGACTTCGAAAAGATGTTTTAGTAGCCTCGCATGACCAACCTTCAGCCTCTCACGGGGGAATAGCCAAAACCCTTGAGAGAATACGTAGGTATTTCTATTGGCCAGGGATGGTGGCAGATGTCAGGAAATATGTTGCTAGTTGCGAATTATGTACCACTTCCAAGATTCCTAACAGAACTTTGCGTCCTCCCATGGGACAAATGCCCGATTCAGACCGACCCTTTCAGCGGTTGTACGTGGATTTTATAGGACCTTTCCCACGGAGTAAAAGTGGAAATATAGGAGTGTTTATCATATTAGACCACTTTAGTAAATTTTCCTTTCTGAAACCCCTTAAGAAATTGAATTCAAATCTTATGATATCCTATCTCAAGGAAAGCATTTTTGATTGTTTTGGTGTTCCCGAGACCATAATTTCGGATAACGGGAGCCAATTCAAAAGTAAAGATTTCATTGCCTTTCTGCAAAAATACGGCATTAAACACGTGCTAACCGCTGTGTATTCGCCACAGGCGAATGCCAGCGAACGCGTTAACCGTTGCGTCAATGAAGCCCTTCGCTCCTATATCCGTGGCGACCAAAGGAATTGGGATGTTTTTCTAAGTAGTATTAATAGCGCGCTACGTAGTAGTATACATCAAAGTTTAGGTTATTCTCCGTATTTCATTGTCTTTGGACAAAACATGATAAATCATGGCAATGATTATCAAGTCCTCCGAAATTTAGGTATTTTAACTGAACAAACATCTCCGCTTGCTCGACAGGATAAGTTTCAATACATTCGAGATATGATAAAGGACCGTATGAAAGTCAGCTATGAGAAAAATGCAAACACTTACAATCTCCGATCTAAGTCTCGTAATTTTGAAATCGGTCAAACAGTTACGAGAAGAAATTTTGCACAAAGCAATCTCATACAACACTTTAATGCAAAATTGGCTCCTACGGGAATCAAGTGTAGAGTAGTGGAAAAATTAGGAAACTCGTATTATGTTTTGCAAGACCTCGAGACTGGAAATAGATCTACATATCATATGAAGGACATATGGTGAACGTACAGAACTATTTTGTACATAACTTGGGCTAACTTATATTTAAAATTTCGCCCTGTTTCAGATTTTAGTTTGCGGTGTCCCTTAACTAATACCTGTTTTGTGATGGGTGAAATTCAAGTATTATAAAAGATATTATACGTTTACCACTCTATCTCCAATTTCCCCAAAAATTTAATATTTCATACTAAATAATAGTAGTATTTTGTCATGCTTGCATGATATCAGTCAATTGTTATATTAGTATAACAATGTACTTAATGACATATCCATCTCTGAAAGGGGTAATAAAGTTTTTTTGTATCTTCTCAGTGAGTATTTTTTTGCATTTTGTTTTAAGTCAAAAAAAAAAAAAAAAAAAAAATCATATGCATTAACTACATTGAGTATACTGTGGGTATTGTTAGGGTGTCCAATTATTGAAAAATTAGATAAATTATAATAATTATTCGTCTAATTGAAATAATATAATCAGTTTATTCATTATTTGAACAACTTTCAATTCTGACGATAATTATATACAATTTTCAATTAATATACATAACTCTCTCTTGAAATATCAATTGTTGAGGTAATTAATAAACTAAAAGTTTGCTTACCAATAATTAATCGATTGAATACCCTAAAAGTTGATACTACCACTTAATATTAAAATGCATAATAAAATTTGAGAGTAAATAAATCAACATTGGAACTAATGTAACGGCTACATTTTTTTTATAAACATTCCTTGCATTCCTCACATTCGTTGTTTTCTGACCTTTTATACATTTTTGAAAATTAACACTCACATTTTTATTGGAGATATTGACGGTGTAAGAACCCAACAGTTAAATAAATCAAGTTTATTTATAACATCAAGATCAGAAAGATATCTAGTGAAGTGTCTAAAAGCAAATTTCCTAATTAAACTAAAGTATTGGAAATCTTGTGAAGGAATTGTGAAGTTAGTTAGGTAGAAGCCGTAGACTTATATAACATAAGTTGTGTTACACATTTTGTGGCCTTTTTCTGGTCAACTTGTATGCAATTGGAATAAAGTACAATTGCATATAACGCAGCACCCACATAAGTGGACTAGGATCTAATTAAACCACATGGTCGCAGGGTTATTTTTCTCCTCTCATCATAGAGCTATATTTATCGTACGCGATTATCTCCCCATACGAGTGGTAAGTCACAAACGCGGTTTTAATATATGAAATGCTTAGTACCAACCCCGTTTTATTTGATACCCTTAGCAAGATCTTATCGTTTGTGGAGCTAGACCCCATTTTATTGTTGGATCCAAAATCCAATCAGACCTAACGATTGTGTCATCATCCTGCCTTCAAACCAAGAACAAATCTACCAGGTCCATGTGCGGTTTTGATTACAAATCCAATCTACAAAACAATATTTGCTCCTCAACTACACCATCACCACTATTTCTAAAACTTCAAGTCGGATTACTATCTCTCGAAGAAAAGGCCCAATTTTGACCTCATTTACAACATCTAAATCTAAATCATTTTATATGCTAATGAATTAATAACGTACATATATAACAAATTAATCGACACTTATCTAACTTAAATTCTAACTAATTAAACTCTCCTTATATCATAACTATTAAAAATTATCTAAATTCTACCCTTTTTCTTGAATTAAACATAAATTAAACTAAATATTCGCTAAATTAACCCTTACCTAAATTAAATCTTTTAGATATTTAAACAGCTAACTCACTGTGTTAAAAGTTATTATGTAAAGATGTAAATCTATACAAACTTAACTTTATACACATTGAGTACAAAACTCGAATAAGACCCGAACCACTTAGTCAAAATTATTTTTATAGTTTTTTTCTCTACTTATACTTGTTATGAAAACTAAATCTCTATATTTATAAAAACTTTACAAAATTTAAACTAATCTAATTGAATAACAAAAGAAAAAACACACAAACCTATCTAAACCTAACTAAATACCATCGAATCATCAGGCCTGTTGACATCGTGGGAAAAAGATAATGTAAGTTAAAGAGCTTCAAATAACAACCATAATTAAGTTTTTTTTTTGTTAAGAGAAACTATATTGCAAAAACAAGACAGAATGCTCATCGATATCATTAACTAATAATGATCTCTTAATATATATATATGTATAACTATTATTTTGTTTCGCTTGTTCTTACAATATGAGTTCTCTTAATTAATTATATTACCATTGGTTTTTTTATGAGAAATGTCTCACTTAGTTTACATACTTACATTCATATATAAGTAAATTTAATTTTTTTGCATTTTTGTTATTATTAACATACATTCATATATCTTTTTATTTTACTTAGATTATGCTATGAATTTCTGTTTATGGGAAGTATTCCCAATAATAATAATACTTTTAATTATAAAAGTAAAAAAAAAATAATAAGTTAATAATATTAATAGATGTGTTACTTTGATGAATTTACATGATAATAAATATTGTGAATATCACTATGAGTAACTAGTTGGATTCTTTTGTTGACGAAATGTAGAGTAAAGGAGTAGGTAACATAACCTTAGGGGCTGAGATTAAACATTCTGATCGTCAGCAGGTAGGGTGGGTAAATCGATCAGGAGGAATTTAACATCTTATTCCTCCCAGAACTAGCAAGAAACTATTTAAAATTGTAAGGGAGTTTATTTTCTTAAATCTATCTTCTATTCTGTACACTAGTTCTAATTTTAATTTGATGTGACGGGACCTCCCCTTATTAGGTATCACAGCCTACGCCCATTTCCCTGAGCTAAGACCGAAGCAACGCTAGGTGTACAGACCGGTGATAGCCTGTGGCAGGTCGATTGTTCGTTACAGCACACACGCGATCTTTTAATGAAATTTTCAATGACCTTTTTGCATAAATGCTGCGGTATTTCATTAATGCAGCGTCCAATTTCCTCTTTTAAGGCTTGAGTCGTCGTCGGCTTATTCGCGAAAACCATCGACTTTAAAAAACCCAAAAGAAAAAAATCTAAAGGTGTTAAATCGCACGCAGGCGGCCAATTCTGGTCTCCAAAACGCGAAATAACACGACCGGGAAATGACTGATGTAGCAATTGAATTGTTTCTCTGGCTGTATGACATGTGGCGCCGTCTTGTTGAAACCACATGCCCTCCACATTCATTTCTTCAATTCTAGAGAAGAAAAAACTGGTTATCATTTCACGATACCGAACACCATTGACACAATTGCGTTCTAGTTGGGACACCCTTTACAAAATGTGATTATCTTCCGTTTAATGAGTGACACCTGCATATACTTTGTTGAATATTTGAAATATGCATAAAATGCTTGTAAATGATACAAAATGTAACAAAAATTAGTTTCAAGTAATCATAGATCACACTATTGGATTCGGCACAGCCGAATATAAACTCTTAATTGTGTAATTTTAATTTTATTGGTTTAAAGATATTTTTAATGGCTTTTTCCAATGTGGCAGTTCGAGATTTTTAATATTGCGTTGATAATCCTTTTTTTTTAATTATTCAGTTCCGAGTATACTCGTATGTAGGTATTGTGAAACGCAAATTTGAGGAACTATAGGAAAAATCCAACCAAAAAATCATAGCAGACAAAAAATATGGGACTATAATGTATTCAAAATGTATATTTGGTAGCTATTGTATCAATCTTTTTTAATTTGTAGTCAAACTTTAGTTTTGTTATCAGCAATTTACTTGGGAACCAGTGAGTGGTTTCGAAGGTTAAATATTTTAGAAAGCACGTGTAGCTTTACAGTTTTTATGAATGCTTCCAATAGTTATTTAAGTTTAATAGTTAACACTTTCGGTGTTTTTGATGCCATATGGCATCATGGGTTTTTAAAGGTTTGTAATTTCGCTTAACTCCGATTAAAGTTATTTTTTTATGCAATACTGCACTCTGAAATTTTAAAAATAATATCTAAAAAAATATTTTATGTGCTTTTGTCGCTTTGAAATGAAACACCGCTATTTTGAAACTCTTCTCAGTGATTGATTCCTCAGGTTGGAAAACGTACATTTTTAAACATCATATTTTACTAAATTTTGATGAAAAAATTATGAAATTTATTTGCAGAAGTATGCAAAAGGACGTTATTTATTAATAACATTAACTGCGAAATAAAAAAAAAAACTAATGTAGTCGTACGATTTTTTTTAATTTGCATGACGCCATATGGCATCAAAACGTACTCAAAGAAGCTAAAATACATGACAGAAAATAACGACTTTTTACGTTTGCTAAATAAGATCAACTGATTTGAGTACTTGTTATCACAGAGTAAAGAAGTATACCGAACAAAATTAAAGACTCTGAAATTGAAAAGATTTTAAATAATTTTGATGAGTTGGATTTTTCTGACATCGAGGACTCTGATGATGATAACGACATTTTAGACGACTTAATGGAAGCCTTGGCGAAAAATAATTCTTTTGTTAAAGAAGAGTTATCGCGACAGAATTCGATTGAGATTAATTTAGAAGATATTGACAACAGTGATGCACAAAAAGAATTCGTAGATGAGGAAGTAGTTTTGGAACCATTTAAGTAGCTTGACTGTTATAAATGGAAGAAGGTTGATTGGTCCGCCCCAGAATCGCACTTTGAGCAACATTTACCCAAAAATAGTATTAGAACTCCCATACAATATTTTTTGGAGTATTTTACTCAGGCGTTTCTTACTAAAATCGTCACATCAACAAATCAAGCATCGCTAATTAGCACAGGAACACCTATAAATTTAACCAGTGAAGAGTTATTGCAATTTATTGCTCTGGAAATAATAATCGGTACAATTGGTTATCCTCGTCTAAAAATGTACTGGTCGAAAGCTACACAGATTCCTTCTTTTCATTCCTGTATGTCAAGAAGTCGGTTTCATTCTTTGCGCAATAGTTTGAAATTCACTTCAAGTTCAAACAAAAATGATAAGCTATACAAGGTTCGGCCTCTATTGGCTGTTTTCTACAAAAAGTTGTACTCCTTACCAAAAGATGAAAATCTCTGTGTGAACGAGATGATGGTACCTTTTAAAGGAAGATCCACCCTTAGACAAAATATACCCAAGAACCCCATTAATCTTGTTTCCATCTACAACACAAACATGGGTGGTCTTGAGAAAATGGACTTCTTGCTTTCCCTTTATCGTATTTCAATTAGGTCTAGAAAATGGACATTACAAATTGTTTACCACTTCATTGATTTTGCCGTATGCAACTCATGGCTGGAGTTTAAAAATGATTGCGAAACAAATAAAGCTAAAAAGAAAGTATGCATGAACCTTTGAATGAACCATGAATGATCTATCAGATGCACTTCTAATTTTTGCAGCCCAAAAAAGCAATGCGCGTAAACGTGGCCGTCCAACTAAGTCAGCACAAGAAAACAGTCCTACAACTTCGGAGAGAGGTAGTCCCACAACATCCAAAGTGAAGTGCGAAGTGGCTCCACCTGTCTCCATTGGGTATGATGGTTTAAATCGTTGGCCGGAATATACATCGAAAAAAGTTAGATGCAAGGCGGAAAATTGCTCATCGTATTCCAGATACAAATGTAAAAAGTGCAATATCCATTTGCGCATTCCGAATGCCTCCCGAAACTGCTAACTGAATTGAAATATTTTCAACTATACCACCAAACAAAATGTTTTTTCTTACACCGTTAAGTACAAATGATGCCATATGGCATCATTCATAAAAACCACTTTGTGGTAAATTTTTTGAAAAAATAAAAATATTGAAATTAAGCTAAAATATAAAAGGTCAGATAATAACGAAATTGGATTTTTAAAATCAAAATCAAAAAAGATGTACCGAAAGGGTCAAGTGACTCTTTAACGTGTAATTTTTGAGGTTGATAATGTTTTATTTAGCAAAATAGCACCTTTGGAATGACAAAATAAAGCACCAATAAAAATTTCAAATATTTTTCAGTCTCGTTTTTAAAAATTCAAATTTGGCCTTTCAGTTGTACAATTATCCAAAATTATGTTATATGGTTTCATAAACAGTTTCTTTATTCTTTTCGACTGTTTTTATGAACTTTTAAACTGTTTTCATTTGAATGAAAATTAAATTATAAATTTTACAATTCACTTTGAAAAATGTTGTACAACATTGTTTATTTATTAATTATTACTTGGTTGATATTATACCGGATGCAGATAAAAGTTATATAAGATAACTTTATAATTTCGTTACAGTTTTATTGTAAAAAAATTGCCAGAATAATTCGGCAACTTAAGATTGCTGATTTACTTCCAACTGAATTCTTCAATTGTCTGTCTCTGGATTAAAAAATCTAATAATATCCTACATGATTTTAAATCGTACTTATGCATTAATTTTACACAATCGTAATAAAATATTTTTAATAATTTTTCAAGACAGTTCCCGCCAGGTTTAATATCCGCTTTAGACTATACTTGGAATTAAAATTGTTAGTGTGCATTGATTGCAAAAGGTTACAAAATACGTTTGTTTCACCACCAAAAAATGTGTTCCAGAGAGTTGACCATATATTGAATGCGCAATGAGAATATGAGACATAAATATTTGCCAATTATTGAATCAAATGAAAATTAAACACAATTTTTAGTTTTACTTGTTAACAGTTTTAATCAGTACTTGTACGAGGATTGAACATTTAAAAGTTTGAATTTTAACAAACATACGAGTATAAAAAACCGCATTAAGAGAAAATGTTGGAAAGTAAGAGTGTGTGCTGCATAGAAAAACGACATTTTGCTAATGGCGGAGCATTCATAGACTTAATATACTCGTAAAGGAGTATTAATAATTCCCAGAAGCAAAACTTCCGATTCACTCTTAGCTAATGGCAAGAGAATTTTTTGAGTTTACGAAGGAAGACACATACCAAATCTCATGGTTAATATATTTACAAGTATATAACACATACGATTGTACATACGTATGGATGTATGTATGTATGTATACATATGTATATATGTAAATGGAATGTGTTGATTTCTGGCGCAATTGTGATTCGGTGAGACAACGACTGAACAATTCGGCATAACCAAGAGCGTTATACTTTCGAGCAAAACCAAATTATGTATGTACAGCTTGTACATACAAACATATACATATTTATATATGTACATATGTATGCAGCGTCATTATTGAATAGAACAGAGTATAGTGGGTGGAGTGATTTTATAGAACAACTTATATATGTATGTATGTACGAATATGTACATGCTAGGGCGTTCAACGAGTTTTCAACCGTTTTTTCCTGAATGGAGATTTTTCAAATATTGAATAAACCGGAGTTTTGCTAACAAAAATTATGGTATGTCCAATTTAAAATTTATTCAGAGAATTTATAAAGCTCTTTAAAGTGCTTAGGGAATTATATATAGCAGATATGTTGTTTTAACGGAGTCTTTTAATCTTTTGGTTAATATTCAGTCTCTAGTGCCAGGGTTACATGATTGAGCAGCACATTCAAAGGATACAATATGAAAAATGATTGTTTGTAAGTTATGTTCATGTTTTTTTTACCATATTTTATGGGACGATGTATTCAAAATAATATACGATTTGGTGCGGATTTCCCTTAGAACTAGGCTTTAAACCAGGAGTGCCCAAGCCCTATACTCTTGGTGCTCTTTTGTATTTTTAAAAACTCTTAGCTGTAGGCTGTGTGTTTTGTATACTCATTGCAGCACTCAGCACTAGCAATACGAAATACACAAACAACTTTGCCTTATTTGTTTTTTTTTTTTTGTCGTACTTCACTTTATACACGCAAACGCAAAGCAACAACACTTTCGTATGCTCTACTGGTAAACATTGGTGACTCCGATCGTCAATGTAGATTTTGTTTTTGTTTAACGTCTGATACCGTTTAAAAAAGTGTGTTGTTTCTTTGTATGTATGGGCTTTTACAACAAAAAATACTGAATAAAAATTAGTTTTTATTTAAATGTATTGGTATTTGCTCTTACATAAGCAACTTTTGGGCACTCCTGCTTTAAACCATTCAATTATTATGATAAAAGTTAGGTTTATTTGCAAATATACTTTAAGCAATCAAATATTAATATTATGTATTCGATTTTATACCCTTCTATTGAGCAATCCGGCAGGAAACTGGAATGACCGAAATATGATTCAAAATTTGTTTCAAATTTAAAAAAAAAATACTTTAAATTCAAATAACGTATAGTTTTATAAATTTCACATAAATATTTAATTTTATTTTTACGAACTGCAAACTTTAAATGAAAACTGTCTGCCTTGAGGAATAGATATATTAAGTAAGAATTTAGCAAAATCCTAGATGTCCGTACTATGTTGAACAGCATGATTAGGTTTCTTAGACCCTATTAAGGATTATAAATAATTTATTTAGCAACAAACAAAAATGTGTATTTTTTGCAACGCATTGTTTTTGTAATAAAATTATACAATATTATAAAATACTTAACCTTTTCACTTATTCTAAATAATTCAATTTCAATGGATCGAAATTTTTATTCCTGTTTCCCGGGAAATAAGTAGTTCGGAAATTCCCAAACACTATTCCTTCCGTGTAATCTATAATCCCTTCCCATTATAAATCAGGCATAATACTCTTGCCGATTGCAATGAACGTAAAATATAATATTTTTCAGGATAAGATGGGACGTACAGTGTCGAAAAACTCATGTACATCGATTTTGGATCGCCCGTTTTCCCTCAGTGCGAAGGATTTTGTTGCATTAAAATTTGGAAATATTTAAATCATGGCTTAAATATTTATTTATTGTAAAAATGGCAATTGTTGGGATACCCTAGTACTCGTATATATGTAACTGAGGAAGTGAATGAAACACATATGCAATTATACCTATACATACATATATTTGTAATATGAAGAATATATATGTATTAATGTATATGTATGTATGTAAATATATATATAAAAGAAACACCAACAGCAATGATAAAACATCCTCTTGTATACAATTGAATGAGGGCGGGGGGACTGATATGCCTCCAAGGCAGTAAGTAAAGGCACTGAATATTGTATACATACATACTTACGAAATTATTTTCATAGATATTCAGATGTCATACACGAGTATGTATGTACTTATTTTCGTTCATGCATATATACATACATACATACATAAAGTGTGTACAGTATGTACTATTTCTACTTATGGCAGTATGTATGTATTTATGTACATACATGTGTATGTATGTTCATTTATTGTACATATTTAGATATTACAGATATTGAATCAAGGTGGCGTAGAACAACAACAGACATTCGCCATTTGTATTTTACTGACGTTTCTGTTTATTTCTGCTACTGATGCTGAATCCATTCTTGTTTCAACATTACGAATGTCTGTATCTGCATGCACGGCAAGCGGGTAGAATAATATTTAAAATGTATGTACCTACGTACATACAGTCATGTACATTTTATATATGTATGTATAGACATGCATGTTTGCATGTAAGTATGTATAAAATTGCTTCGGCCAAAGCAAATATTCCCAGCAAGCACCGATGCTCCTCGGGTCACAAGTATAGGTATGCGGAAGATTAAATAACCGACGCACCAAGGCATTATTGTCCCCTCTTTTTCCATTTGACTCTCTACATTCATACGTATGTACATACATACTCGTATGAGCATCATCAGCACTAACATCGTAATTTCCCTTCCCACTCCCTCGCTGCCGCCCTGTCCCCCAGACGACCCAAACACTATTACATTTGAAAAATATATTGTACTAGATTTATTTGTATGTATGTAGGTAAGTGTATCTGTGGGTGATTATAACGTTTTTAATAATGGGTATGTGTGTATCTTAGGTGATGGAGTCCGTACGCACATAAAAAACTAACAATTCCAACAGATGCTGAGAAGAGTACACCCCCAGGTTGTACATAGCCAAAGGCTGGGTCCTGGCTGCATTCGCACCGAAACTCTTAACGCGTAAGTTTGATAAATTTTCTTGGATTAAACCGCAAAGAAATACGGAAGTTTTCTCTAAATATTATTATAAAAATAATATGTTGTGCAAATAAAGTGAGTTCCTTTCCGTTACAACAAACAAAAGGAAGAAAACATAACAAAAAAAAAAAAAAAAACAAAAAACAGAATACAAAACACAAAACACAAAAGGATACGGAAGTAAACTGTTATTGTGTCATTTTCATGTACAAGTAAATTGTGTCCAACAATATATACTCTGTTTAAAAACAATAATCAAATAATTTTTTTTCACCTGAAATAAATTTGTATTGTTTTCTTGTTTAGTGTGTTTCTTTAATTTAACATTTTTCGAATTTCACTCTGGATTTCGCAAGTAATTTTCGAAGAAAGGTGAGTTATTGTAGTAGTGTTGCTTGCTTAAAGTAAATATATTTAATGTGAGTTACTGATACATATATTAATATTTGTATGACAAACTCATTGCAGGAATTTGACATGTCATTCCTGGCCACCTTAGATGCCAACGCATGGCAGGTAATTTGAATTATTACATTTAACAATTGGAAATATGTATGTACATGTTTTTGGAGTTTAAATACATGTGTACTCGTATGTTTATGTTCATTATACTGTCACGTGGAACATTTTTTATACAAATAACACTAAAACAAACAATTAAAACTGTTGAACTGAAACCGAATTAAATTTTTAAATCAATTTTTGGATCAATTTTGGATCTGAAAATCAGTGCAATTTGAAAAAAGAAAGTTTTTTAAAATTGTTCGAAATATTTTGATATTTTGGAAAAAGTTTTTTTTTTAATTAAAGTTGTTGGAATTTGTAATTAACAAACTGTTTCAGTTTGTAATGATTTTCAAAAGAACATTTTAATTCAAAATAATTAAGGAATGCCCACCATAGTGTTTATTCTTAAGGTATGGCAAGTATTTACTCAAAAAAGCGTAACCACTTGTTTTAGCACAAATTTGTTTGACGTTGTTTACTCTTACAAGAGTTTTGGCAGATCAAACAGAATTAAATATAATAAAATTAAATACCCATTGTGTCTCGTCCTAAATAAACGAAATTTTTTTTATAAATAAACGAGTTCAAAAATATTTTTTTAAGTTGTTACGTCTCTTTCGCATTGCCAAGCGTGATCTTCAGAAAATTAACAAAAGCAATACGAGTACATGTTTATTTAATTTTCGTTTACGCTTTTATAAAATTAAGTTTGATATTTAATTATGATAAAAGTATGGTAGCACTATTAAATATCAAAAAAATATAAACAACTTCTTCATTTAACAGCTGATTTCATATTTAGTTTACAAATTGTTGTAATCTAAATGGACAAAAGCTGCGTCATCTAAATTCTTTGTTTTATTTGATATTGATAATAATAAGAACAATGTTTTTATTCGCGGCAAGTTTATTAAATATTTTTTTCAAATAATAAAAAAAAATCAATGCGAAATTTTCACAATTTGCAGAACTGTCAAAATCATATGGTAGTATGAAAAACTTAAGTTGTATTTAAATGGACGTAGTCAGTGATTTAAGTTCTATTTAAATATGATCTCTAAAAATGAATTTGGTATTTAAACAGAACTTAAGATTGAACACACTTTAATTTTTGAGTTAAAAACTGGCCATAAGTACCCATAGTTTTTAAATACATGTGCCTTAAAATTAATTTTTAAATTTGTGGTTACATTTATAATTTGTAATACATACTCGTATATCTAACATATCAAATTTAGGATATTGATTTCAAATATCACAATGGAATGATAACGCTATTTTGTTCTAAATTGTGTCCAGTTACTCTAGTTTTAAGTTTGTTCTTCGTTGTATCTACCAAATGATTCAAAATATTTATCCAAGTATTTAAAATAAATAAAAAAAATATTGTGAAAAATATTCACCCCTATCGTGAATAAAAATTCCATTAACATTGAATTTTAATAGGAAAAATGTGAAAAGGCAACAAATTTCATGTGGAATTTTTATTCACGATAGGGGTGATTATTGTTTGCCGCCAACATGTTACGTATTTTAATTTTAATTAAGTGACCAACCAAACAGACTTTTTATTTTGCTACTTGGATGTGTGTGAATTGTTCTTCTCAGCATATTTATTCATACAACAAACTTTATGAATATATGAAATGAATAATTTTATTTGGATACCAACATTTTTGTGCAGATCGGTCAATAATAGACTATAGCTCGTACCATAAATCTCTTATGAATTTTCGTATGCAAATAAAATACATACAACACATACAAGTTTTTAATTTACAAAAGTCATGTCACCTAATTTTATAACGACCGGTCCATAATTAAACGCAGCTCTCATATAAAGTACTCTTGCTATTTAAATCGCTAATATATTAAAAATATTTCTATAAACTTATATATTCCTGAAAAGGAAAGTTATACTCTATTTGCACACGACTTTCTTCTCATCTTGTTGTTTAGTAAATTTAAAACTATTTAAATATAAATTGGAGTACTTTTTCAAATGCAGCCATGCGATTTTTACATGTATAAATAAAAAATTTCTTTCGTACACCTTTTATATAACGGGGGATATATTAAGTTTGTCATTCTGTTTGTAACATGTCGAAATATTTTTCGTAAAAAATAAGAAGACTATATATTCTGGGTCCTAATAAGATTATATGATGATCCAGCCAGTTTGTTGTAGGCACGATAGAGCTTCGAAAAAAATCCACAGAACAATGAAATTTTTTACCCAACATTCTTTGTTACACCGAAATGTTTAATATTGAAAATGGGAAAACCGGTCCAGTAGGATTCCAGTTATAGACCAAAGTTTTAGACAACCTTAATATTTTTCAGATATTTTTTGCAATTTTCTTCAAATATTTTGCACACTTTTTTATTATACAAAGACAAGATATGTTTAAAACGGTAAGAAACAAATGTCTTTCCGAAATATGGCTTTATGGTACATAAATGTCTATAGAAAAGCCGTATCCATACAAAATTCGGCAATAATAAGTTTCATGCAACACGAAATCTCTACACGATATTTTGTTTGTTTGTTTTCATATTTGACTGCGGTTTCCCCTACAACGTCCACTTCCGAAAATCATTTACATAAATAGGCATAAATCTCTTATAAACATCACTATACGTACATAGTATCAGGCTAAACGGTTCATAATAGGTCATAACCAGCGTTGTCAACTTTGAAATTTCAAAACGCACCAAAATGGGGGAAAAACGCACCAAGTTTAGGTTTTCTTTTTTATTTAAAATGTTTATAGAATTAATTTCACATAAAAAGTATAATATTTTTGTATTATAAATATAACAAAAAAAACAGTCTTCAACAGTTCAGTGTTTTTAGAAAAAAATAAAACTTAACAAACATAAAATATAAAGTAAACTAAACAATTTTTTTTTTATATTCCTTTGTACAAGAATGAAATTATTTTTTTCCTTTTTTAACTTTTTTAAAAGAGATGAACGTTTAATAGTAAAAGTAATAATTGTAAAAGCCTTTTTTTAAATAACCGAACTAATAAAGATAAAATAAGCATTTAACCACTCAAAATTTTACTTACAATATGCTATTCGGAACTGAAGTACTAACTGGTAAAAAGGGCTAATTTCAGTACATATTTTTTAAATATTTTTATATTCTCTTGTAAGTACTTCTAGTACTGGTACTCTAACCCTGGTTGTTCGTCTACAGTTCAGTAGACCAAACCATCAGGCTACACAAGAATTTTTATTTCCTTGTTTAAAATGTTAATTTCATTTTCAAACAAAGATTTTCACCCTATTCACCACCTTTAGCATTAACCTTCATGTGACGAATTTGATATTATATATTTATTTATCATACATTCGTATTTAAAACACATTTAATAAGGTCCTTTTTCATCAAGTAGATTTCATGATAATGAATTATTAAAAAATTGCAATTAAAAACTGGTAAAAATAAGGATTTCATCACATTTTTGGAAAAATTAAAAAACGCACCAAAATTTAAAAACAAGCGCACCGCACCAACTAAGCAATTTTTTGCATCAAAAATTTAAAAAAATCACCAAGTTGACAACGCTGGTCATAGCTCTCTTATGAGATTTATTTCCGAAAAACTCATTAACATACATAGACATCCATATCGAACCAAAATTTTTCAAGTATTTAAAAATTATACTTGTCTTTTGTGAAAGTTATTGGAAAGAATATCAATTGGCTATAGACTCCCACACAACGCCCACTTGCGCGAATAACCATAGAGTATGCAAAGGAAACAATTTTGACGTGTAAATAAGCCAACATCAGTTTCCTAGGTCTTGAATTTATTGTGTGTCAAAGTAAATCGTTACGCGATGCAAAAATATAAATGAAGCGCAGTTCTGAAGGAAAGAGTTTAGTGAGTGACACCTGGGGCCAAATTGCCGCATTCGTGATCGAATGAGCTATCGAAATTATGATAAAATGTACTAAATTTCTTGCTCGATATCGAATGCCATAATCTCAAATAAGAAAATTACGATCAATTTTACTCGATATCGAATGCGGTAATTTGGCCCCTGCATATACTTTGTGGAATAATTGAAAAATAAAATAAAATTAGTTTCAAGTATTCATAGATCACACTACTGTTATTTGGTGGTGAGTGTATAAGAGGAGAAATTATGGCATTTGATTAATATATAGATTCATATAGATTGATGTGATTGAATAATATCATCCTCATTTAGAAAGTTTGGTAAATGCATTAAATCCAATTTAGAATGATTTTTAAGCATTTGCTCTGGACGCTAGTATAATAATAAAAAACAAGTAAGAGTGTTAAATTCGTTGTATTTATTATTATATATCCACAATATAATTATTATTATATAATATATAATAATAATCCAATTTTATGCATTTTGGTTTCTTGAATATTACACAGACAATAAAGATGAAATTTCTATAATTTGATATAAGCATCACTTAAATATTTTACTACATATCTTTAAGGAAGGATTCTGAATGTGCAATAAATTTTAAGAACTAGAGCACTATTTGTTGCAAATGAAATATATTTAATAAAATTTTAATAAAACGATAAAAGGCACAAATAATTTACAATACAAAATGGAAAATATAAATTTTCGGCAAATAACAAATTAGAACAAAAAAATGAAATGTACTCGTATGTACTCAATTTTGAACGAGTCTGTCTTTTGAAATATGAAAGTTTGCCACTAGATTTGTATGAGCTTGCTTTATTTATGACATATGTATTTATAAACACATTAATTTATTATTAAATTAATTGCATGTACTAAACTCATTTTACAAACTGTTCAACACAAATCAAATTAGAGTAATCAGTAAATCAGCTTAGAGTAAGTCAATCAGAGGTGGCAATAAGCTATTAACGAATGCGGACACATGTCTAATGATAACACACATAAAACAAGCGCTTAATACCAATAAATACATCTCTGCAGTAAAAAATGAAAACCTGCATTGTCGATAAAAAAATGTTAAGGCACGGTTAAAGTTTGCCAGAGAGCACATACATTGGAATTGGATGACTGGAAACGTGTAATCTGGTCAAACAAATCCAAATTTAAGTATTTTCAAACCAAAGGCAAACAATATTACTGGGGCCGATCAGCTCAGAGAATTCAAAATCACTAAGAAAGCACGGTGTGAGGAACGTAATGATATATACTTGCTATGACACCTCGGAACACTGCAAATAATCGAAGGAATAGTGAGTAAGGAAGGCTACCTGCGTAGCCCCGATTTCGCATCTATTATGTGGATGAAGTTACTTTTCAACTGGATGGTGACCCAAAGTACACTTCCAAAATCGTGAAAGAATGACTTAGCGAACGGAATTTGATTTCAGCAAAAAGTTCCGACCTCTGAGGTATTGAGAATCGTGGTCAATCGTGAAGAGACAGGTTGGGACAATACCCATTAACTCCAACGCATTTGAACGACCTGGTTCAGTGGGAATGAGAGAGAATTCCAAATAAATTATTTGAAAAATTGGTGGAGAGTATACAAAATAAAAATATATTAAAATATTGTGTACAACCCGCATGTTTTCGTTTCTCTTAGTTTAGATTTATAAATTATGTATTTTGTTAAAATTAAACATAAAAACATTTCTGAATTTTCTTTTTTTAGTTTTATTTTTATGCAATAACAAATGCAAACGTGACCATATACGTGGACAGTCAGGCGGCACTAAAGGCTCTGGAGCGTAATCAGACACACTCCAACCTAGTGCAGGATTGTAGGAGAGCTCTAGAGAAGCTATTGGTACTCTACCAAGTGAGATTGTGTTGGGTACCAGGGCACTGTGACGTACTGTGCAGACCAATCCTGGGGCAGTAGGTCGGATTGTATAGTGTCCAGGGCCTTATGGCCAAAACTAAATGCAAACGCGACCGAAACGCTGATGGAATTGGACAGGTATAATCTCAGGATTCTGGTAGGAATGATAACCGGTCATTGTTCGATTGGGGCCTTCAGGACTTCTGTAGGGTGTGTGGGGATGCAGAGGAGACAGAGACAATAGAGCACATCATGTGCAACTGTCCTAGGTTGCAGGGTCATATACTTAAGTGGCTAGGAAATAGATTCCTGGACGAACTCAGTAATGTTGCTGGCTGCAAACCGAGTAACATTCTGGGTTTCATTAGGGAATAGGGTGGGTATTTATGGGACATTCTACGGCGACTCAAAATCCGTAAGGGGATATTTCTTTCTTTCCTTGTTTCTCCCCTTATCAGGTGGTTTTGGTTCTTCTTTCATTTTAAATCTCTTTCTGCTGAAGGGAATCACAATGGACCGTAGGGTCTCCGAGTGGACGTGCACATGGTGTACAACCCTTGCTATCCTATTCTAAATGCAAAAGTAGCATTTTTTTTTAATCAGTTCGCCAAATTCAAATCAGATGATTTGCAACTACATAGCAACAATTTGTATTGTATTTTATTTGTTATATTTTGCTCTTGTATAACTTTTACAATTAGACAGTTTAACAATTTGAAGAAAAGTGCCTTGTGACTTTCATATTTATATCGTAATTGTGTTTTTTTTCTAAATTTTGTAATGTTTTTATGTGGATATTTTAGATATTTCAGTGCGTGAAAATCCCAAACCTGGTAATTACTCAAATAACTTAGAAACAATAAAATAAACACGCATTGCATTCAGTAGCAGCTGACCTTTTATCAAAACATATTCTCGTTTTGTGTCAGATTTGAAACTAAATTTAGTTTTTCCTTTGTAAATAAACTAGTATTTGCAGTTAGGAATGTTAAGTGAAAATTTAATTCATTTATGTATATTTGATGGATAAACGAATTTCCATGTGTTAAGGGCGCCGTTGAAATAAAATATTTTTTTATTTTTTCAATGTAAAATTTTATGTACGAGTAGTTGTTTGTATCATAAGTTGTTCGTTTTAGAAATATTAATTTACGTACCAAGCAGTGCGGAATAATAAGATTTTCATATTGAAAATTGACAAACTTTTAATCAATTTCAGTAAATGAAATCATAAAGTTGAATGGCGCATAATGTTTTCGAATACTAACAACATGTTCAAATGAACATATTTACATTAGAGTGGTTCATCAATGTATGATAAACATAAAGTTCATCGTACAAGTCAACGTTCTCAATATTGTGAAGGGGTGTCATTTGTAATTTAATTCTGAGTTGAAGAACAACTCGCTCGTCATAATCACTTTTTTTTAGGAAAGGTCAGACACATTATTGGTGTTTGGGTTTCGACAGTTTTGCTTTTGATTTACTCCAAATTGATGTAAAGTTTTATTTGATATAATCATATGTACATATGTATCAAAGAGTAACGTGACTGACAGCACAGCACAGACCGCTGAAGCTAAAAACTTGAAATTCAGTTACTTGGTTCCTTTTCAAGATTATAGATCCACTAAGAAATTCTGTCGTTAGGGATGATAAAACGGTCAAAAGTGGTAACTCTATATCTCCAAATCTAATAAAGCTGGAATAAAAATTTAAAGTTTATCTGCCTTTAATCAAAAAAGGAGCGGATAGGTGTCCGGTACTTATTGGAAATTCGAAATTCTAGATCATCAAAACATGTATAAACACTACTCTAAAATTTCTGTTACCCCTCGTATCTTCTAACTAAATAAATATAGAAATAAAATTTAAAATGCATCCGGCTAAAATCAATGAAGAGCTAAAATTTTTGCAGTATTTTTTTGAAATTCCAATTTCTAAGGCCTAAAAATTCCTTTCTGTTATTTATTTGTCAAAACCTATTTTCTTAATATAAAAAAACTAGAAATATTATTCTGTAATTCCATATCTTACAAATAGTTACAGCAACAATTTTCCAACGGACAAAATTGAGGCCGAACGGGGGTTAAAACTGGTAAAACTCTATGGAATCCTTTGTACATATCTGCTAAATAAAAAAAAAAAACATTAAAATAAAAATGAACACTCATACGCCTTAACTCAGAAATCTTCTTGGTACTTTTTTAAATTCGAATTCCTAGGGCCTAAAAACGTATCATTGGTATTTTTTTTTATAAAAAAAAATTTCGTAATAAAAATTAGGTGCATGAAATATTATTTTTCATACAAACATTTTTAAAAATTATTTTTAGACGGGGAACAAAAAAAGGTCCAAAAGGAACTAAAAACAATTTCTATTATTTATTAAAATTAACGGGCTAATAAATATAAAATAAGCATTTACATATGTAACCACTCAAAATATAACTTTCAATATGATATTCGGATCTTAAGTACATAATAAATGATAAAAAGAGCTAATATATATAGTGATATTAGCTCTTTTTTTATCATTTATGTACATATTTTAATACTTTTTGTTTTCTATTTTATATACTCTAGAGTCCCGATTTGCATCGTTAATAGGACCGGGGAAACGCGACGCCAACCGAATCACTTTTTTCTATACAAATGTACTGACTTTTTGGTAAATGGGTCCCAAATTTAAAAATTTAGCTAGCAAAATCATATTTTTATTAAAAAAAAAACGTCTTATGGTACGTATGTATGTATATTTCAGCAGGGCTTTGTTATTATTTTAAAGAAATAATTGAAAATATATTTTCAACAAGGAATAAAATAATATTTAAAAAGCAATATATTTACATACATATCGTTGGTCTCATGTAGAAAGGCCCTAACTCGCTATTTTTTCGAAATTAGTTTTTTTTCACAAAAATTTATTGCAATAGTGTAAAAAATAACGGTTTTATAACCAGTTGTACAAAAAAGTTACATGCTGAATATTACAGTTTCTCTTGTAAAGTTTCAAATATGCGAGTTAGGGCCTTTCTACATGAGACCATCGATATGTAGATAAGTACATAAAATCATAACCAAAATTAATTTAATAGCACGTATGAATAAATAAATAAAATGGGAATTCCCCATTTTACACGCAAGTAGGTAAAATATTTACATGTAATTAATGGTATATAGCGACGCAAATCGGAAGCCAAACGTCGCAAAGCGGATTAAACCACATTTAGAAAGGCGACGCAAATAGGATAGACGCAAATCGGGGCTCTAGTGTACTTCTATTTGAATGTTTTAAATAAAATTGATTGCGCCTTCATTGAGACTCCAATCCAATTTGTTTGTCTACAACTAAATTATAAATAAATTTAAAATTAGGAAATATAATGTATTCATTACTTTTTTGAATTCTAATTCTGAAGGTCATACATTTTGTCATATTTTGTACTTTTTAAAGTAAAAAAATGCAGATTTCTACAGATTGAGTCATAGTCGATTTCTTAGCGTTATAGTAATGATAAAAATTGGTCAGACTATGAAGACCGGGAATGGCACCCCACATACAAAGTAAATTCTGAAATTCATCTATCATGGCAAATTTAAATACATATGCATGTAGTAGAATCTTCAAATATTGTATGAATATCTATGTATGTTATCAACAATATGTATATTATATCTGAATCATAAATGGTTGAGTTTGGAAAAATATATAACGTCTATATGAAGTAAGTACTTCAATTCGTATATCATAAAGTTAGAATCTTAATATAGTATTTAGTCGGTTTAGGAAAATATTTGACATTAACAAGTGATCAGTAACAAGTAAATATTATTTTTCTCATATACATCATATATGTATGTACGAGTATGCGGAAAAATATGACCTGATTCAAATAAATTTTTGATCTTCAAAAAGACTGGTTAAAAAAATGGAGCAATTGGACTTGCGCCTTGAACAAAATCGCAATAAAATGGTTTATCAACGGATTGCCTTTCACAGGATAGAATAAAAAGTAATCTGTAAGGAAAATTGTGGATAATAATTACAAAATTATGTATTTTTTAACTCTTCTTTATTTTATTTCAGTACGATGCACAGTGGCACTTTTTTCAATTTTAAAATTTTAATGATTTGGTTTTGTAAAGAAGTAGAAGTATTTGGATAAGAAAAATTCAACAAGGTTTTTTATGAAAAGTGAAATTTTGTAGTTAAAAAAACTAACAGAAGTCAACGGAAATTTATTCAATGAAATTAGTTTAAAATTACTGCCCAAATAAAGAACTTTTTTTTGTGTGTAAGTTTATAGCTATGGGTTTTGTTTTATTTTTTAGTGAAAATATAGCACTTTCTTTTTTATAAAAAAAAGAATTATTGAAATTGGAAAAGTAAACTAATTATTATAATTTATCAAAAATTAATCCAAAAAAAAACAACTTTTCACTTTTTTGGAAAAAAACTTTATGTGCTTTGCCTTGCTTAGCCCTCTAACTATAAAAACACGAAAGGTCCGAGTCAATTAAGAAAAAAAACTACCGCCAATTACCGTCCCTTTTAGTAACATCGATTTTAATTTCAAAAGTCACTTCCAATATTTCATACAAACGGTCAATAAGACAAAAAATTGGGTATACTTTCAGGCTTTCGGGAATTAAAGCTTGAAACGCTTTATAAGTGAAACATTATTTTTGTTTACGAATATGTATGCGTAACGAAATTGAATGACATTTCAATCGAAATAAAAACTTAAATATATTAAATTTCATTCATATGTCTACTTATATAGTTCATATTAATATGACAAATTTAAATGGTATGCGTCGGACACGGCGAAACTGTTCGTACAAAAATATAGTTGGTTTTATATGCCTGTTACTGTGCACAAAGTACTAATGCATGGTAAGGATATAATTGATGCTGCCGTATTACCAATAGGAAGCCGAGGAAGTCAAAAACAAAGATTACAAGAAGTATCGATTGATGTTTTCGAGAAAGTGTGATCGAATTTCCACAAATATTGATGTATTCAACATACTTTTTCTAACTTCGGATCCTTACATAAGTAGCATAAGGCGTCATTAGAACAAAATTTCCTTAAAACTAGATTCCATTGTCAAAGATATGGTGCTTGAATAATATCACAAATAAAAACTAACACTATTTTTCACCTGTTACATATTCAATAAAAACATTGTATATTATATTGGATTTTTATCAAGCTGAAAGGTATAAATAACCTCATTTGACGTCTCAATATTGGCAACACCATTTTTTTTTTTCATTAAAAAGCATTAAAAAGGGTTCATAACTGCATTTTATATCAATTTGTTTCAATGACTTAGGTTTTACACACTTTAACTTGGCATATACTTGACTAGAAAAGCGGCATGCATTTGTGCGATATTTTCAGTGTATTTGAAGGCTAATATCTTTCGAGGAGGGTTGTTGGGGATATTCTCTTCTTTTGTATGGAGACAACAGATGTTTAACGTTTGAATAAAAATTAATATTTTTTAACTTATATTAAATTTTCATATGAATCTAGACAGGGAAGAAAAACACCTAAAATCTACAACTTTCAGTGAGCGTAAAATCTAAAGTGGGCGTGGCATCCCCAATATGTTAATTTTTTTTTCATAAGGAGAACTCAATTAAGAAGTGTCTCGAATTTCAAGTCCCTAGGTCCAAAAATAAAAATTTTGACAAGTGCAGTTATATGGGAGGTGGGTGTGGCAGTGGGCGGTTTTCCAAGATTTTTTCAAAAATTCTTAATTTAGCCCAAAGAAGTGTTTTTACAAAATTTCATTGCTGTACCACCACTCCTTCTATTTTTTTCCAAGAAATGAATGGGATGGTGCCACTGTGCGATGGGGGTAGCGAAACCCATCGGGTTTTAGCTAGAACAAACATACATAAGAGTATATATTCTATTGGGGTACCAACTTCCTTGTTGTTAGTACTTTATAAAATATAAAATCAAACGATGAAAAATGTTTAATATTTTATATGAACGAATTAACAATATGCTCTCCTCAGATGTTGCTGTTTGGGCGCATCGAAGATACACATGAAGGATGTTTGTTTGTTCCTTGTAGATTTTGTTTTAATAGTTTTTAAATACAAATCCATACATACTTATGTATGTATAACTTTGAAATTTCGAGCCGAATTTATTGTCACTTGGCGTTTTTGTGTTTTTGTTTTTTAATCTTAAGAAACTGATAACTGTAATTGACGATGCGCGGTTGTTCTAATTGATTTCATGACTCAGATGAAAAACCACAAGTTGTCATTGTGTTCACAATGAAAATGTGGTCTGATTCAATAGCAGTTGGCTGGCTGTCTATTTGTTTTTATTATTCGCTCCTGAGTGAATGTGTATGTGGTTGATTTATCCTTTACTTAAACAAGGGGTTCGGTATTTGGCCCTTTTCTTTGTTTGTTGCCGTGTACAAAGTGTGGATGTAGGTATGTTTGTTTGCATTATTTGTCTTTGACAAAGTATTCTATTTGTCAAGACCTGTCGGTCAAATCAACCGAATAATACATCAAACGCCACACAATAAGGGTGACAAATTCATAACAGTTGATTACATTTGACAAAAAATAAATTAAAGAATCGTAAACGTATGTGTGAGTACGACAACATTGGAAGCGCGCATGTTAATAAAATTCAAATCCAATGATTGTTTATTTTGTGCATGCACAAAGTAAAATACACGATTAAATCAAATTTTATGAATTGTTCAATTCATATTAAAAATTAGTGCGTTTGTAACACTTGAGACAAATTTCCCTCAGGTTTAGTTGGCATATTAATGTGTAAAACTTCTTGTGGATACAGCGGTATTTTTCGATGTAAACAATACTGAAAAAAGGCAATAGAAAAATTTTATTTGCAACACTAAAAATTTACAGAACTATAATTAATTAATTTGTTTTAGAACACCTGAATAAGAAACTTAGGAACAAAATTAACAAATTTTGAAAATAATTGAAATAAAATCATATTTCTAATATAAGATGTTTTTTTTTATGTATAAAATATAAAATCATGGTTCTGTTCGAAATACGTATTGAGGGTGTTTTTTTTTTTTTTAGATGTATACAACTTTGAGATTGAACAAAACAAAGATGATTGACATGAAATTTACTTTATTCGAAAGATAATCTTCTGGCATTATAATATAAATATGACTCCTGGCATGTGTCTGACTCGGACGTAGTCAAATCTGGAGGTCCAATTTTCGATGACTTTTTCCAACATTTGTGCCCGTATATCGGCAATAACACGGCGAATGTTGTCCTCTACGTCCGAGCCAGATTATCAAACAGAACCATGATTTAAAAAAATTCACAATTTTAAATTCAGTCTCTTCATGTGAAAATGCCAAACCAAACTAAACATAAATCACTTAACAGCTGACAAAATGGCTATGCATCTAATATATCCGTGTTTATTTTCATATGAATTATTATCTTCGTAGAATAACGTTAACCTATTATCTAGTATGGTAAAAATTGTTGAATTTTTTTTCACAACTCCATTTTAAATTTTTTAAAAATTTTGTTAAACAATAAACAATCTTTGGTTTATTAAGAATATTTTAGTGAAGAAAATATGTAAAATTATATGCGACTAAGCTTAAATGTTTTATGTTATAAATTTCAAATAAAAGCCATTCAGAATATTATAGTTCAGATACTGTTAAATACTCTCCAATATTTTTACTCAAAATGGACAACATTAACATTATTTAGGATTTCTAATAGTAAGATAAAGAATTGTTATATATTTTTGATTGATATATGAAACTTCAAAAAATTATATCTTAAATTTCAAAATTTACAATAATTGCCCAAATTTTTACGAAAGTTTAAAAACCATGATAAACAATACTATGAGTTTTATTTACTATGAATTTTAATGTATACTAATATTTTTCAGAACAATTCATGGGGTTGGGAAGTTTGCCCATAGTTTGAAATTTTTATCGTTAATACTATTTTGAAGCACTCTACAGCACACTGTTTAGCAGCAGGAAAATGTGTTCTTAAAAAACAACTTTAAAATAATTTTTTATAAATATTTACGATTTTTAAACTGCATTTTTATACCCACCTACAAACAGATAAGTTTTTGTTGCCATTTTCAACACCTTAAACTATTGGCCGTATAACCAAAAAGTATAAAAATTTTCAACCTCCCAAAAAGTGAATATTTTACAAAACTGTTGCCCCCATACAATAGTTTTCTGATAATATGTCACTAAAACTAAGTTTCATGTAAATTAAATCAGAAATCGAAATTTTATGTAGCGCTGTCCATATAACTTCGATCAGTTTCGAAGAGCACTCAAATATTTATACCCTACATCACAATAGTGGATTTGTGCTGATGTTTGTAACGCCCATAAATATTGGTACAGCACCCACCTTAATCGATTTAACGATGTCCGTCCGCCCGTCCGTTTGACTGGCTGGCTGTCCATGTAAAGCTTGTGCGCAGAGTAGAGGTCGCAATTTTAAAGATATTGCGATACAATTTTGTACATGATATTTTTTTCGGCCCAAGGACGGATGGGGTTGAAGCCATATTTGCTGATAATCTTTGCCTCAATTGTGCTAGTAGTTACATACACAAAATCGTCACTTTTTTCCAAAAATTTGGCATATTATTCCGTTTTTTATTTTCTCTACATATAGGAAATATTGTTCCAATTTATATGAAAACTAAATTTTCTAGTGGATATGATAATAAATTAAAATTCAAGTTGACACTTCAATGGTAGAAGTAAATGGTTCTTTTGGTTAATCTTAAAATGGTTTACTGCGCATAAAATGCATTCCAATGTGTCAATTGTCTAAAAATATTACTTTAGAAGGGTATTCTTTAAACCTAATATTCGTTCCCCAACCAAAAAATATGCCGAAGCCGAAGGAAACTATCAGCTTTCTAAAATATATCTTAATTTTAGAGTATTAGGACCCACTTTACACTGTGGACTCTATTAATCTAGTCCTGGCCAATCTGATAATGCTAGTTATGAAATAGGGAAACAATATAAAGGCATAATAATTTCCAGAATGTTACTATTCTTTTTTAAAAAAATATGTATTCATAAATCAGCGTACTGAATTTTATAATGATGAGTCCATATTTGACTATAGCCCCCATAAAAAGTACATTTCCGAAATCACTAAAATCAGCAAAAACCTCTTATAAACATAACGATCAAGTTGAAATTCAATACGAATTTTATGACGATCGGTTCATATTTGGCTGTAGTCCCCATATAAAGACCACTTCTGGAAATAACTCAAGTGCTCATAATTCTCTTACAAAATCACTATTCGGTTGAAATTCGACAGTAACGGTCCAAGTATATATATAAATAAATCGTCGTACTGTGTTTTATTATGATTGGTTCATATTTAACCATAGCCTTCATATAAAATACACATCTAAATCTCAAGTTGAAATTTGACAGAAATAATCCACATATATGTATGTACATATATATAAAATATTAGTAACCAACTTTATGGTGATTGGTCCATAATTGGTCATATAGGATCCACTATCAAAAAACACATTAACCTACGTAAATATCTTTTTAATATCGATAGCGAATTGTAATTTTTACCGAATTAGGAATTAGAATTAAATTTTCAATATAACTAGGAAATTTCATTGCGATATCGTGAAACTTCAAGTCGATCGTATCAACCGGTATAGAACTATTTTGATTCTGCACCACTGTGCACTGTTTAAGAACAAACAACAATAACATTAACTAAATGTGTTCGTGTGTGGTAACTCTCCCGAACCATTATTTTTTGTAACAATGGTTACAGAATTAGCTTGTGAGAAATTATTTGTAAATGTGCGTGTCCTAGCGGATGACAATGGAACATAAATTACAAAGACTTAATTAAATACGGTTTACAAATGGACAATTGTAGTTATTAGATCCTCCAATAGATTACTTCCCGTGAGTAAGATATCAGTACAAACAAATTTTAAATAACTACGCTCTAAATTACTTAGAGGCATTGTTTAGTTTTTGTTTTAGGTGAAGGATACTTAATATTCAGGTTAGCCGATTTTAGTGTTATTTCTAAAAGGTCTTTAAAGTCTCGACATTTCTTTAGGATGTCACTTATCACCATTTTACCTACAAATGTATATAAATCTCCTTGAAGATCGACTATAAAAATACATATTTTTGCGAACAAGAATAATCATTGTTTCAAAACAAAAGGTACTAATTATTTTGGACTTTTTACCCCTTTGGGTAAAAACAAGTAAAAATTTACAATATTTTACAACAATGTTTACAGATATACAAAAGTTCTTAACCACATATTAATTTGATGTTAAACATTTTTATTTATTCTCGTAAATTGTGGCATAAATGCAAAACGTGACAAAATTTATGTGTGATCCTGTGGTTTTGCGTGCGCTACATTCAAATAAAATAAATCATTAATGATAATAAAACTTAACAAGTTGTTCATCATCATCATTAAATATTGTCTTGCTGAGCTTATACATGTTACCACTAGACATATTTTCATACAATTGCTGAAGTGTGGAATGACACAACAGAACGTCATCTTTTGTATTAATTTGTTTTATGCATTATTGTTAAAAATACCTCAACTTCAACGAGTATATAATAAAGTAAGTTTACTTTGATGCATTTACGTGTACATCGTTTAAATTAGAAATTCGTTTAGTAGAATGTACCCACACTTTTTTTGTCCATGCAAGTATTTTCAGTAAAATGAATTCAAATGAAGTTTAACCTAATTTAGACTAACGAAATACAAAATGTGCTTCCTGTCTCTTTTTAACATCGATCAATATTCTTAAAAGTGTATACACCCAACTCTTTTTTTACACGGTTTCTTTTTAGACGGTTGAAAAAAATTTTTAATCTAGTACGGTTTCAAAATCACTCTCTTGTGACAGCGTTTTTATCACACATGGCACCATTGCTGAAATTAACATACATACATAGTAGTAACTGGGAAATCCCCTTGTTCGATAACTCTTACCTAAACATTTTGTTCGCATGTTTTATTCTTATCTAATTTTTCTGTTCTTAAATCTGGATTAACAGATTTCTTTTGTTTTTAGCTTGCTCTACCAATTTTTCATCTGTATGAATTATGTATTTGAAGTTTTAATGCTCAATAAAACATGCCATATGAACATACAATTTGTATGCATATCTGAAATTTTATAGTTTTCAACATTTTTACACGGGTTTTCGAAGTAAATATAGTTCTTTATTTCACCTTACACGGTTTTCAAATGACATGGAACGTATTCCCCATTTTACATAGGAAACGCCCCTTTTTTTACACGGATTTCTGAGGAACGTATCTACCGTGTAAAAAAAGAGTTGGGTGTATTTTAAATGCAGCTATTTATAAAATTTGTATTGTTGGCGAACGTCTCAGTCACTGCACTGGTAGTTTGTACAATATTCTAATTTATTAAAACAATATCTATTAGAATATCCAGAAAGAAAAGATTTAAAAATATTTGTCACTTTTTGCGTATAACAGACAGCAAACACAGAAAGATAGGCTGAATTCCTAAATGCTTTTTGAAATGCCACACTGCAAAGAAACTTATTTTCTAGGCATTTTAGTGCATTTTAAAATAAAATAAAGTTATTTTGTATATTTTTAGTTTTGCCGTCAAGAAAACTGTAAAAATAAACTTTGCCAAACACAAAAGAATCACAAACGAAAACAATGCACAAATTTGATAAATATTCTATAACTCGGAACTTGCAGAACGAATACCAAACATTTCGGTGAAACAAAGAATGTTTGGAAAAATTTCAAATATAAAATTTTAAAAAATTTGTCGCCGTTGAATTTCTGCTTTCCATAATTGCATTCCTTAGTCATAAAAAATAACATTCTTTTGCTTTAGTCCAAGCGTTGTTCATTTCTTGCCACTAAACATACGCATTAACTGCTGATATGTCAATCATTTTGCAAAATAATGCTTGGGGCCATCGACTAGTTTTTCTTTTTACCGTATAAGTACGTGTCTACTCTGCCTTTAGTTTCATAATGAAATGATATAAAATCTGGAAATTTATTTATGTAATTCAATACGTATTTGAACATGCCGGAGAAAACTTCAAGCTTAGGAAGTTCTCGTTTCATTGATTTGGGCAATAACGTTTAGTAACCAAACTGTGCACACAATAGTGTTTTTTTCTTTGACGTAAAAAATTATCACATATTATATTTCGTGGTTTTAAAACTTTGATAAGGCCACTCTCTGGACTTGATTTTTTCGGGTGCGGTATCAGGAGCTGACTTACCAGTATATGTATATTTGCAAATTCCTCGAAAAGCTTGTGACAATGTCACACAGAACCCAAAGTGTAATGACATATTTGCAGGTTTTCATCTTCCTCGAAATCCCTATAGCTGTTCATCAACAGTTACGCGTTCATGTGTCGTATAAAGGCGTAGTTTATTATCCACCTATTTATTTCCTAGCTCTCTAATTGGAGATAATTTATCATCAAAGAGACATTTTATCATCAAATCGTATAACTCGACATAGTTTTTTGAATTGTTTCAATGACATCCTTGATCGAAATTAGGTCTTCCTGCTTTTTTTATTAAATATTTTATTTCTGTCCTAAAGGTCACCATGTAGCGGTAATTATTTAATAATAATTATACGTTTTTCTTAAAGGGTGATATTTCACCCGAGGAACTTTGAAGTATTTTTCAAGTACACCAATACCTCACTTTGCGTCGGGGTTACATTCCAAAAAAAAACATGACGCAAAGTAAATTAATATTTTCTTTAGCAAACCAATGAAAGATCGAAATTAGGTTATAGGGTAACAAAAATACTAAGTCGTCGGCTTTCTTTCACAAAAAATTAGTCATGTGGTTGCTGAACAGCTTTATTTTAACGGCTAGCATTATCATTGGATAAAATTAAAACGGTGTAGAAAATACTTCACTCCATCTGATCTTCTTACTATTTACACCACCTATATTCGACCGAAAATGGAATACAACTCTTATGTATGGGCCGGTGCTTCGAAGTCTATTTTGGAGTTACTCGACCGCGTACAGGAGAGGGCGAAGATGCTTATCGGCGACAGTAGGGTATCCAACTCTACTGATTCATTGGAGCATCGTCGCAATGTGGGCTGTGTTTCACTGTTCTATCGATACTATAATGGAATGTGTTCTGCTGAAATCAGGGAACTTGTTCCTGAAACACGCAGTTTTTTACGTAATAAACGTTCTTCAGTCAGGGCTCATCCATTTGTGTTCGACTGGACAGTGGATCGCACAACACACTACAGGGAAAATTCGTTCTTTAGCCGTATGTGGAACAAACTCCCAGCAGAAGTATTCCCTGCCACTTTCAATATAGGAAAATTCTAGTCAAATATTCACAAACACTACTCCCGCTATCCTTCCCCCACAACCTATTTTCCTAGTTCCAACACAATGCGTTGCATAAGTAGGGGTCATCCCCTGAGTGCTGATCCAAGAAAAAAAATGCTTTACTTTCGATGTCATCAAATAAAATTTTTGCTTTTGTCTGAAATACCATTTTCCTTAATTGTATTCTCTGCGCAACTTGATTTTCAAACCAAATAGAAAGCAAGGGCTTCATTTTGATCATCAAAGCATTTCTTGTACGGGTCATCGTTTTAGAATTTAAAGGTGTTCCAGATTTTGCAAAAATTAAATAAAAAAAATTAAAGACTCGAACCCAAAAAAAACGCAACTTCGAAAATCTAACGAGGCACAGTGAAAAATAGTACTAATTAAGCAGGGACGCAACTTCGAAAAAAAAACGCAAAACGAAACGACGCAAAGCAAGGTATTGGTGTGTTTTCGAAACGATTAATTATTTTCAGAAAATTTTTAGTTTTTTTTATCTCAAATGCCAATTTAGAAAATTAGAAAATAGTTTAATTTGTGTTAAGTAAAATTTGTAAAAGATACATAACTTTAAAATTAAAAATGGGTGAAAATTCACCCTGAAAATACGTCTGAAATTTGCTACGAAACATACGGAAGTAAATTTTTCGAACACAGTTTTTGAAAATGCTTAAAATCTATAAAATCAATGCAAGTTCTAATTTACGCTCCTTTTAAAGCTATCAGTACATCAGAGTTTGCCAACAATTAAACGATTTGAAAAGTATTCTGGTCGAATTTCATACTGCAATCATCATCTAAGAACTATTATAATTTTTAGTGGCAGCCGTAATAAAAAAATCTTCGCAGGGTATGTTTACATAGCAGGGTACTTAAACATCAATTACCATTATGAAATATATATGTGTGTATGTATGTGTGTAGCAGCATCTAATAGAGCGAAAAATATGTTTGTTCCGCTAATTAGCTGGCCTTATCTAATGTTCTGGTAAAGCGTATAACGAGATATTTAGAGTAAGTTTGCACATTTTACGTATAAATACATTATTAGTTATTGTTGGCCTTAACGTAGATAAAATAAAAATAAAAAGAACACTGCGAATACAATGCAAACACTCAGTGAAATTAAGTTAAAGTAAGTACCTTTTTCGTTTATTCTATTCTAAAAACTTATACAGACATACTCGTATAACAGTAAAATAAAAGTAGTATTTGTTTATTTTTAATTAAAATTGTTAACCTTTTGAACCATATACAATTTACATTTTAACTTTAATTAAATTCAAATTAGCGTCCCTGTTACCTTTTTAACGAGTAATGTATAAAGCTGTAGCAGTTTTTTTTTTTTTTTTTTTTTGACAAAATGGTTTGGAGATATGTTTCTATAAAAGCCTGGTCGAATGCCTTTAATTGAATTTGATTCAATGTATCGGTATGTTCTCGTATTAATACTTTACCAAATACATACATACCCTGCCAACATTTTCTATTGCGGAAGTGACTCAGAAGTGACGCTAAGAAGTTGAAACTCATCTTCTGCGATACCATTTTCTGATCGTAGAAGTGTCTTCCGTATTGAGAAGTTGTACCCCCCGGAAGTAACTTCCAGAGGTCACTTCAGCGTAACTTCAAGAAGTCACTTCAGCGTAACTTCCAGAAGTTATTTTCTTCGCCTCTCTTTTGCTTTTGATTTTTGTTTGCCTTTACAGATAATACACTCATATTGATTATGGGATAACAAATATGTAAAAACTACAACAATAACAATAACAAATCGAAACCACACTTTACCACTGACCGACCAGAGCAAATGACAAAATAAAACTAATTTCGATGATGTCGAAAATTTTTTTTTTGCATTCTTTTCATTTCATTTATAACGGGACATGTCATTTTCGGCTGGTGTTGTAAACAACAATCTTCCCAACATCGTCTGGATGACTAAAAGACGAATGCAATGTAAATTGTTATTGTTATCTTCCAATTAACGTCTGGAAGTGAGTAAGACGTAACGCCTTTGACGATGGACGATGAAAGAAACTTCCAATTGCTGGCAGGGTATACACACTCAAACAGATACTCATGCACATGAAAAGATGCCTGTATTGTTGTACGAGTACATCGAATATTCATGTTTATGTTAATATCGAAAATGCCAATGGGCTTGTTCGAGTATTGAAATTATTTCCATAGAAAATTCGCTAAGGGTTGATAATCGTACAACAATATACCACAAACCCCAAAACAAAACCGAAAAGAGAAAAATGAAACCAACACGTGACCTTGTTTACGCTTTCAAAAAGTGTTTAAGAGCTTGCCTAAGTGATGAATTGTGCAAGTCTAAAAAGTTGGAACTGAAGTGATTAGTGAAGACATCATCTTATTAAAGATACTTGTACGAGAAGCTAAAAGCCAAAAAGTGTGAGTGGCATCGAGCGACGTTCGACACGATGCATATGTTTTTTTTAAACACGTTCTAAAAACTTATAATATGCAATATATGAATAATATGCACTCGCTCCCACCCTATCCAGAACACACTTTATCTGTCTCTTTCATTTTAATAATGTTCACCTGATTTTAGCAGAAAGAAAACTTTGCATTATGATTTTGTGTTTGAAATGGGTGCCACTACTCGTAAATGTATGACTACTACAACAGAAATACAAACTCACTTTTGCTTTTTTACATTTGATGTTTGTGTTGTTTTGTTTCTGACGTAGGCCTTGGTTTTGTTTTTTTTTTTTTTTGTTGTTGTTGTTGTGTTTTTTATTTAAAGCCCAAAAATTGATGCCACAACAAAAAGGATACATTACGTAGTCACGTGTGTCTTATTTGTAAGGTACTTAATTAATTTCATAATAAAAAACAGCAAAATGACAGCCGTTTTTATTACGTAAACAAGCTCTATCAAATTTCGAACATTTTTTCATACGAGTACTAACAATAAATCTAATTATATTTTCTGCACTAAGGCATACAATTGCTGTATTCTTTAGTTAAAGTATAAAAAGTAAATTCAATTATAGATCTTACTACAACTTAGAAACAATGCTCAACCAATTATCTTATTTTCGAATTACAGTACGAGCTTGATTTGCGCAACCACCGATAACTGCAACACCCCGATTAGCGCAACAGGCAAATCTTTAACATTACAGTCTTTATAAGTGCAACTTTTTCAAAAAAACAGTCTTGATAAGTGCAACTTTTTGTGTTATAAAATGTAAAGTATTTTTCTCTTTGAATTTATTTTTACAGAAACGTAGTTTTATACTATGCTTCCACGGTACATGCTTCGCTCTCTATTCATGCTTCACACCCCAATCATGAGCGAAACAACTTGCTTCACCATACAAAATTTTAAGAGTGAATCAAGTAGATTCATATTGAATCTACTTGCGAAGCACGAAAAATTGCACTCTTCTCTAATATTTATCGCAAGTTTATCTGCACTAGCTGTAAAAATTTAACATTATTGTAAACAAAGCAAATTATTTTCTTGTTGCTGGAAGTAAAGAAAGTAAATACGTACGAATGTATGTTTTTTTTTTCAAATAAGCTAACTAATTTCCACTCACTTTTGTTTATCCATTAAAAAAAATTATTTTCCACAAATTGTAAATTCTGTTTTTTTATTCTGTTTGTTTATTAAAGACAACTGTCAAATCGAATCAAGTTTATTAGTCATGTAAACAGCATGATTCATAAACATGATTCAGAAGGCGAAGCAGGTGATTCAAGTCGTCGTGGAAACATAGTATTAAGGAGTACTTAAAGTTACAGCAAATAACCCATCTCAAGAATGTTTTTCACACGTCAGTGCTGATACTTTTTATTTATTTTGTTCTCTTTTCTCTTTCTTTATATGGAAAAACGTTGTCTGTTAATTTACAGTTAGTTTTTTGTTTTGGTTTCAGTTCTTTGCGTTTTTTGAGTCAAGTGATGATCATTTTAAAGTAAACATTATTTTAGCAAACATGGGAGTTATAAAAAAAGTGATTAAGCTAACAATTAAACAAAAATTAGAAATTTTAAGCAAATTGCAACTTGGAGAATCTGTTAAAAAGATATGTATTGATTACAAAATTAACAAATCCACAGTAAGCAGAATTAAAAAAATGACCATGAGATAAAACAAATTTGCTAGAAACACTGAATCCGGTACAGGAAAACGAATAACACTTAAAGCAGCTGAGTACCCACGAATGGAAAAACTCTTATATAAATGGTTTTTAAAACAGAGAGTGAATAACGTTCCAGTTTCTGAGGAAATTTTAAAATCGAAAGCCCTATTTTTCCATAACAAATTGCTTTTTATTTATGAACAAAACTATAATTTTATTACTTTTGCTTTATAAGTTATTTTCTCATGTTAAAAATAAAATTTAATGAATTTGAGTTCAAGAGTGGTGAGTTTTTATATAAGATTTTTAGTGGTCGGTTATGACAACTTTTCGGTAAAAGCAACAACCCCAGTTTCCTTTCGGTTGCGCAAATCGAGCTCGTACTGTAATTTACTTCAGTACATTTCTGTTCATATGTATTATAATTATTAAAACTTCATAATTTGTCGCCATTAACCATAAAATGTTAACCTGTAGTTAGCACTTGTAACAGGTCTTAATATCGACAATTTTCACAAAGAAATGTTTAAAATTCTAACTGAGCATTTTTATTTTCAAGTTTTTATTATTGCTTTATATTTATTATAATAGGGGTTGATGAAACAACAATAAGTGTTTCATGTTTTATATCTAAGAAATATGATTGATTTACTCCAGCCAGTAACGTGTTGTTTCTATTTATATGAACCAACCAGATTTTCTGATGAAGTAATATTATAAAGCGCGATCCATTTCGAGGTTCCCTTCTTTCTTAAAGAAAAAAATAAAGAAAATTCAAAATTAATGGGGAATGTTTCTTATCATTTGAAAGAACATTCTTTAGCATTTATTTTTTGAAAATTATGTCTATCAAATGTTGGCCGTTGCTACGTCGCAGATGGTCTTCGACTGGTAACTGGCTAATGATACGCGTGATGTTTTCCTCCAACACCTGAATCGCAGCGGGTTTGTCCGCATAAACTTTAGTCTTAAAAAGTCTAATACAGTGTTCAGATATGAAACTTAATTGAGTCAATATTCGGTTAATTGACAATATTATTTGAAGTGTTCAGGCATACGCAATTTTCAGCTTACTCAATAATCATTTGACAGTTGGAAAACAATACAAAAAATACTCTACATGGTTGTTGTGTTTCTATGTAAACAAACTTACCTTCACATTGATTTTTTTAATGATTTCTTTTCTTTTGTTGGCATTTGCCATTTTATACAATTTTGTTCACTAAACACAGTTGTGAACAGTGTTGCATTCGAAATCTTACTCAATATTAAAACAATTTCGTACTTATTGCGCAATAATTAATTGAGATTTTATATGGAATATTGAGCTCAATAATGGCGTTAATTGCGATTAACGCAATTAAGGGTCATATCTGAACACGCTATAACGGTGTGATATCACACGATCTTGGTGGCCAATCGTCCGGCCCAAAACGTGAAATTATGTGCTCCCCGAAATGTTCTCTCAATAAATCTATTGATTGATGCGATGTATAGGAAGTGGTGCCGTTTTGCTGAAACCAAATGTCGCCGAGATCACGAGCTTCAATTTCAGGCATCAAATAGTCGGTTATCATGGCACGATAACGGTCACCATTGACGGTTACGTTCGCATCGCCATCATTTTCAAAGAACTATAAACCGATGATTCCACCAGCACACAACGTGCTGGACATGGTCTATTTTGTCGAATATTATCCCATAATGAATGCTGGGTCCCAAAATGGGTGACGATGTTGCGAATAGTACGTTCAGTAGGCCGATTATGTTGATCATAAGTTGAGCAAAGTGCACGAAACACATTCCTCACAGAACGTGAATATTCGTAATCAATACTCTTCTGCAATTAATAATTAAATAAGCTGGAAATTGCGTATGCCTGAACACTTAAAATAGTATTGTCAATTAACCGAATATTGACTCAATTAAGTTTCATATCTGAACACGCTATTAATAATTATAATTCGTAATAGAGTTAAACGATTTGTAAACGTTGTTCAGGCGTAAGTCTTTCCATTCTGAAATGCCAAACAATACTAAACAAAAAAAAATAACATGACAGCATGACACGTAATCTGTCAAAAAAAGGCTATTGAAAAAGGTACTGCGGGATTTGTATTTCCTTATAAACAAATATTTTAACATTTGTAAAAAATCCACTCAATCGTTTCGGAAATATTGAGGAAGTTGTGTATTTTTTTTAATTTGTCTGTGATTTTAACCAAAGTCTGTTTGAATGTCAAACCAGGAATTAATTGTAAAAAAAGTAGAATTTATGCATCGATTTTATTACAATTTGGCTAGATTTTTGTATTATATGTAGCTTTATACAGCTATTTTTACTTTAAATAAACTCGGCTTGAAGATAATCAAGTAAAAAAAATTTGTTTACACACACACGGTTCATTATTTTTCAATAGTTTTCAAACACTTTATATTTTCAATGTAGAGATAAAACTTTATTATTTTGTTCAGTTTCGATGTCATATAGGTAACGAGTAATAACAACATAAGAACGTCCAAGAAACCAAAAATTAAAAAATTGTAAATTCGCTGCACAAAACGTAATTTGCAGCACGTAATACAATTTAAATGATGGGAGCACCATAGTTTCAAAACTCCATTTTGAGAACTTTCCTAATATGTAGATATTGATTGTTTGCGACAAGAGAGTCACAAGTCAATTTTTAATATAAACACTTTTATTAACAGCATCATTATATACATAAATTATGTGGTGTTTTTATATAAGACTCAATCTTTGTACCGGATTGGAAGAGATAAATAAAATATCAGAACTGATTACTCACTATAACTCTTTCACATAATTTAATATATTTACGAGTATTTTCAATTTCTAAAAACATTATATCTAACGGCACACACTATAAATATTTACTTAAAAAAGCGTAAAGACATTTTTTTAACACACAGTTGTTTGACGCTATTTGATCTTACAAAACAGGATCAAATAAAATTAAATTGAATTTGTTTGAGTGGCTTGTCCTACATAAAATATGTTTTTGAACTAAATACAATAATTTAAATAGATATATTTTACTTAGTAGTCTTTCTCTTCAAATACAAGTATTTGCCATCTAGAACGACTTAAAACTTAAAGAGCGATTTCATTCTAAACTATGTTTTTTGAGTTATAGCTTTCTTGTTGCAAATGAGCGGTATGTGTATTCGTAGTATGTAAGTATTCGCGGTTTCTTAAATAAGTGTAAATAAATATGCTTAACTTTAACTATTGCATGATTTATATTAATGGATAAATATCACGCTTCACGCGTTTCTTTAATTTTCATTTTGACATGAAAAACAAATGTATCAATGGGGGTCGGCACGCGCTTTAATTTTTATATTCATAATATTCACATCCAGCTCTGTCCAATAATCAATAAACATAATTACAATGTACTATAACAAAAAGTTACTCGATAAGTGACTTAAGGTACGGTCACATTTGGCAAATATTTACTCAAAAAAGCGTAACCACTTGTTTTAGCACAAATTTGTTTGACGTTGTTTACTCTTACAAGAGTTTTGCAAGATCAAACAGCATCAAACGAATTAAAACTAAATATTTGTTGTGCTTTGGTCTAATAAAGAAAAGTTTTTTTTTTTTAAATAAATAAACGAGTTCAAATATATGTTATTTATTTAGTGGTTACGTGACTGTACCTTAAGTATAGGTCGAAGTTGAAATCAAAATTTATATTTTCTGATTTTGCGCCATTATTGAACCCTATTGCAATCATTTCGTATGATAAGATTTGAAACAAGATTCCATATGACTAAAATAAATAGGGAACTAAGGGTAATTATGGACCCATCATTGAAAAATTTTTAAAAATGAAGATTGCTTGATGCAAATTTCTCATTAATACGAATATGTTCAAAGGATTTGTGTTTAATTTATAACAGATTAATGGCTGTTAAAATTGCATTTGGAATTGTGGCTTATTCTTTAAAACTATGCTGTGTATTTTTAACTATATTACACATTACTAGCTTTTTTAATCGGCGTTGAACGGGGGTTTATTATCGGTGTGCTTCATCGGCGCTGATTTAAAATTAAAAAAGTAAAACTTCCCGCATATAACGTTTTATTGGCTATAAATTTCACATTTTTGAAGCAAAAAATTTTTATTATTTACACTATAATGTCCAATAACTAAGTAAAAATAAATGAGAGAAATGATAATACAAGGTGGCGCAAAATTAATCCTCCTATCAGAAAATGCTATAAATTTTGCGAGGCCCCTAATGTCAGTTCTGTCAGCAATATTCCGCGTTCTGGAACAGTGTAGCGTAACATTGTTTATTAACGTGCATTTCGTATGTGTTTACTACACAAATGTCAAAACAGAACTGGCCTCGCAAAATTTATAGCATTTTCTGATAGGAGGATTACTTTTGCGCCACCTTGTATATACATATGTATATAAAAAATATCTAGAAAATCTTAAACCGTCTGCTCAAAACCGCTACTAATCAGACATAATTTACACGAAGCAATTTTAATTGAAAAGATTGATACAATTTTTCGGTATTCACACAGCACAATTTTATTGATTAAATCGCTGGTATTTTTATTTGAGAGTATAAATACATTTGTGTTCACATATGTAATATAAATAAGATAGTAATGCGAATTGCTAGTACAGTCAATTGTGTACTCGTCTTATCTTCTCCTCACCCTGATTTCTTCAGGAACTAACAGAATATACACTGTCGAACAAAATAAAGTGCGGTTTCAAATATTTCCTGATTTTCTAATAAAACGTACATTTATTATTTTCTAATAAGTGTAAATTATAGTTTTATTTTTAATTCAGTTACTATTTTATCTACTTTTTTGCAAAGTCTAACCGCTTGTTTATATTTGCAGCTGGTAGAAGAGGCTTTTTCATCAGGAACGTACTTTTTAGACCGCTTTCGTTAAGTCTTCTTTGGACATCTGGCTGTCGTAAAAGAATTTCTTTTTGCTAGAATTGCAATACGATCATCGTCTAGCTTCGTGGTCTTACGTTTTCTGACACATAAGTTCTTTAGGCTTTCTTATTTTATATACTTATATAAAAACTTTCTATTTCATCCCATTTTCACGATATAGTATGTCCGACAGTGTATTTTGCCGATATCGAACGAATCTGAAATGAAACAAGTTAAAGTGCTATATTCGGCTGTGCCGAATCTTAAACACGTGAAGTCTAAATAAATATAATAAGAATTAAAAAAAAAACTACGCTGTTGTTAGGACCAGAATATCATTATCCAGTATTTCGTATTCCGTTTTAGTGCAAATTTTATTAGTATTTTCAATTTAATTTGATAGACAAGTTTATTCACAATTTAATGTTTTTAAATTTTGTCTAATTTTAACAATTTATAATTGATGTAATTACCAATTCTCACCATTATTTACAGAGTTGGTATTTTTATCACAATAATCTTTTATGTTTATAAAACTAAAAATATGTTCAACATTTTTCCATATTCACCGGGTTCAGGAAAATAATATAAAAAAAGGTAAGGTAAGGTAAATGACGCTTATGTCATTTCAATAACGTTATTTACAAGAGTTTATATGTATGTGTTATAGTCGACGTGGACCAATTATAGACTGATATCTTCAAAATCCAGTATCCAGTAACGTGATTTCTATGTATTTGAGATTTCTTTAGGTAGAATTTTATCTCTATAACGTAGTTTACAAAAGTTTAATGGTTGTTATAATAATAATACTCGGAATTTATTATTATAATTTTGAACATGTCGAATTTCAAAAAAGTACCCGTATATTTAAGAGAGATATGACAATTAAAATAATTTTCGGAAGTGGACCTCATATGGAGGATATAACCAAATGCAGACCTAAATTCACAAAATCCAATAGTTAGATTTTGGTACATATATAGATGATCTGTGAAATTTTTTTTAGTTTTTCACATAAAAATTATTTTTGCTCAATTCTTACTCTATACTATTCATGGACTGTTTAATCTTGATAATGGACATACCTGCAAAATGTGTATGTGTCGTTTACACAAATAAGTAGGCATTAGTGTTCCTACGATTATTAAGTTATCCAATAAACCTCAAGTTAAATAATAAATCTTGCAATATGAAAACCTAAACTACGAGTATATTATTTTGTGAATGTATTTCTAGGTGCAAAGTGTTTGTATTTTTAAACCTTGAAGGACCCCCACAGTTATAAGAGGAAACCCCACTGCTTTTCACTCTCCACATTCATACAATTCACTTTTATGCATTATCATGATAATATGATATTTATGTCCTTATTCATAAGTAAATACATTCATACATACATACACACACACATATGTATGTAAGTTGTATATTAATTAAATATTAAAATATAGATATACATCCATACATATGTATGTATATATGTGTAGATAAATTTATTCATCCATGGACGACTAATGAATAAAAAACATTTGTACATAAATAACTTGTTGAATAATATCATTAGTATAAAACTGCATTAATATTCGTTTTTGAAACTCCTTACCGTTAAGTTGACAACCGTTAGCGATTCTGTAAACATTAGGGTATCCCAATTTTACCTTTTACCTTTGTTCGATTCGAAAAAACCAATTTAGTTTCAATATTTTATATATAGTCCCCATATTGGTATATATATTTATACCCATCTATGTATATATTGACGGCTTATATTCAATACCCGCCATCCGCCAAAATAAAATTTTTCAGGAGAGAGAAAAAACTGTTTCTTTCCAAAATTCTTATGGTATGAATTATTATTTCTTCTATAATATTTTTTTAATATAACTACTGAGTCACCCTTATAAAAAAATGGAACTTTTTACTCTATTCGTAGCGATATGGTTGATGTCGGGTATTGCAACTGAAATCTTCAAATATTTTTATGTCAGTTAGCGGTTATTGCACAGTAATAAAAATATGTTTTTTTGCTCTAATATGGATTTTTTTTTAAATTAAGCATTTTTTTAACGTTTTAATATTAGTATTTATTTACATAACATAGGAATAATTTTTACAAGTAATATTACAAATAGATAAGAGTTCAGGTGAATAATCCTTTTCTACTTAGAAATAATTATAAAGAATACAAATCCCAGTAGGATAAAGTGACATTTTATTGTTTAGGTAAAAAGTAACAAAAAACTATGTGAAGCGAAAAAAAGAAAAAAAAAAAAGATTTTATGTTAAGATAAAACTTAAGACTATGTAATCCGTCAATTCGTTGATATGTGCATATTCAGATAATTGATATCTAAGATCGTAATTGTGTGTAAGAATCGAAATTCTTTAATCAACCATATTGATACAATTAATAGAATGCAGCCATTGGGTAGAAAAATACCAGGGAAGATTATAAATAATTTTTAACAGTTTATTTTGACTTATTTGAAGTCTTTTTTTATGGCAGTTTGCGACATCATGCCATACTGGGGCCCCATAATATATTATGGACATAAAAATAGCTTTAAAAGTTATAATTTTGGTTATGATTGGTTTAGGGTTGACTCTATTTACAAAGGAGTACACAAGTCTTGTGGTGTTATTAATTTTGTTAATTATGTACGAAATGTGATCGCTGAAATTAAGTTTTGAATCTAGGATAATTCCTAGATATTTAATTTTATCGCCCCATTTGATATTTGTGTTGTTAAAGCAGAGGTCTCTTTGAGGAGTAAAACTAGGCTTACGCCTTCTGGTAAAATATATTGCTTGAGTTTTTTGAGGGTTAATAAGTATGTTCCACCTTTTTAAATATTCCTCTAAACTGACTAATGCATTTTGGAGACTGATATTAATGTTGTCAGCAAGTATGCCATGGCATAGTATTGCGGTGTCATCTGCAAATATAGATGAAGATCAACCGAACAAAGAAGGAAAATCGGAAGATCCCTGTGGGCAGCCCGCAGATATTGCAATTTGAGAAGAACAGTTTTTGCCTATATATACTTTATACGTTCTTTCTTCTAAAAAGCTTTGAATAATTTTTATGATTTCCGTTGGAAAATTAAATTGGATCATTTTATAAATGAGGCCATCATGCCACACCGAGTCGAAAGCAGATTTAATATCCAGGAGCACCATGCCCGTGGACTTTCCCTCGTTAAAATTACTTTTTACTTTGGTTTTTATTTTTATTAAAGAATGGGACGTATTGTGTCCAGATCTAAAACCAAATTGTTGTGTTGGGAGAACATCACAATATTTCACAATTTTTTCCTTAACAAGTTTTTCTAATATTTTACTTGTAGAGGATAATAAGCTGATTGGCCTATAAGATAATGGACAAGATGACAAATTATTCGGTTTACATATTGCAATTATTTTAGCCGCTTTCCAGTAATCTGGAAAAGACAACAATTTTAAACAGTTGTTAATAATATTGGTTAGATTTTGTATTCCTTTTTTTGGAAGAGCTTTTAATATTCTGTTACTTATCCCATCAGTACCGGGAGGCTTTTTTCTTTTAAGATTTTTTATAACGTTTGGTATTTTATCAGTTGTAACATAATATTCATGATTTAAGCTGACATTGTCGTGCTGAAGAGAATCTAGTGCGTTACTAACAGTAGATACAGTGGTAATGTCGCTTAGGTTAGCTGAGAGCGTATGGTTCAATTTGAATGCGTTGGCTAGTACCTCACATTTCTCTTGCGCTGTTGTATACGGAATACCGTTGTGTTTGAGAATTGGCATATTATTATATTTCTTGCGGAGTACTTTTGAAAAATTCCAAAAGGGAGAAGAACGTTTATCAAGGGATGCCCAAAGATTGCTCCATGACTTGTTTCTTTCAATTATGATTTCTTCCTTAATTTTTTTTATTAAGTCGGTTCATTTCTATTTTATCATAATTAAGCCTATTCCAGTAACGTCGGTAAAAATTACGGTTCATGATCATAGATTTAATTTGAGCCGGTAAGGGTTTGTTTTTGGGTAGTATACATTTTTTGGGAACATGACGTTCTACAGCAGTATTAACTATATCGTTAAATGTATTAATCATGATATTTACATCGTTTTTACTGGTACATTATATTACGATTGATTGATTGTTCAAATTGTGTCCAGTTGGCTCTACTGAAATCGTAAACAAAACTAGACGTATTGCAATAACGAATCGTAAAGGTTAATTACTACCGGCAAGTGAGCAGAGCTTAGATCATTCAATGTAACAGTTTCCGAAACTTTTAAGGGTATGTTAGTCAGATAAAAATCCAATGTTAATGCTTGGTGTGAAACGTTTGATGCTATAAATTTTGCGAGGCCCCTAATGTCAGTTCTGTTTTGACATTTGTGTAGTAAACACATGCGAAATACACGTTAATAAACAATGTTACGCTACTCTGCTCCAGAACGCGGAATATTCTGATAGGAGGATTACTTTTGCGCCACCTTGTATTTCATCATTATTATCAGCTAATGTTTGCAGAGGATGCTAGTAATTGTTATTGTTTACAGCAGAAATACCGCTATTATTATTTTTTGTTTTTTTCATTATAGCTTGCAAATTGAAAGCATTAATAACATTCTCACGCGTACGTTTAATTGTTGTTTATTTTTTGTTTATGTTTTAATCTCTTGTTTTCGATTTAGTCAAAGCGCAACTACGTCTTAATCACACGAAATTTCAACACAGACTGATTTGTTTAACGTTTTTCTAACATAAAAGAATTCAATAACAAAAAAATAAACATCAGGTGAATTTCACGTCAAGTGACCCAATTTTAAAAACCGATGTCTTCCGATTTGAATGAAATTTGCACCAAGGTTAGTACTATTGGATAGTAGGCCAGACACACATTTTCAGCTTAATCAGTCCAGAAGTGCCGGAGTTAGAGGGATTTTTCAATATTTGGCACATGCATCATCTTCATTTATATATTAATTTTATTAAATTATTTATTATTATTATTCTTATTTAGTATTATAAGTAATAAATAGAAAAAAATTAAAATAGTGCATATGGTACAAATTGAAACACTTTATTCTTTGAGTTGGAAATTTTTTTTTATAGATACCCCACTTGCATCCCATTAAGTGACCACAAAGCTCTTAAAGGAAATGGTCTAAAGTTTCTTTTGAGGAAAAATAAATAAAAATTCCATTTTGAAAAAAAAAATAAATAAAAAAATGGGGGAAAATGAAAATGATACATGTGTCAAATATTGAAAAATCCTATTCTTGAATTAAAAAATAATTTATTTGATAGATATCCCACTCGCTTCCCATTAAGCGATTATAAAGGTCTTAAAGTAAATTGTATAAGCATTCTTTTCAGAAAGAAGGACCCAAATTGAAAAAAAATTAAAAAAAAATATATTTTTTTAAAAATTAAAAAAAAAGTATTTTTGAAATTATTGAAGAAATAGCTATCTAAAGTCCTTTGGACAATTTTTGCTAGAACCAATAGGTGAAAAGTTACACTCATTTGAAAAATACCCTGTATGACCAAAATTTCGAACTTTGACCCCCTCTAACTCCGGCACTTCTGGACTGATAGAGCTGAAAATTTGTGTCTGGCCTACTATCCAATAGTAACCTTGATGCAAATTCCATCCATATCGATTTTTAACATTGGGTCACGTGACGTGAAATTCACCATAATTAAAAAAAGGTAATTCAAATTGGACATTGTCACATTGCTTCTTATTATTTTGATTCCATTTGAACTAAATTATCATAAAAGTAATGATATTCTAGTGGTATAACCGGTTTCAAATCTTGAAGATGTCTCCATTTACTAGGCTGGATTGGAAGCTGAGCAGTATGCAAAGGCTTTGGTTCAGTATATCCTGTGTAATTTTTATTTCTGTTGGGTAAGTTATTGTATTCTTCATTAAAGTCAACTTTAAATTGAACTTTTTCACTTGGCAAATACTCTAGTGATATTAATTGAGAAACTGTTGGATCATTTTTGGTTCGAACAGGTCTAATGTTCGAAAAGCGAATAAGTTTGGCATCATTGAAGTTTTAAAAAAAAAAACTTTAATTTAAATACATGGCATCGAATGTTAATAATTACTGTGCCATTAATTTTTACTGTTTTTCGTGATTCGTTGGTTATTCTGATATAGTTTATTGGCAAGTATATTTATTGATTTTTAAGTTTGGTTACATATGTGTATACAAATGTGTGTATACTCTTAAATAAAATTACGAGCGATATAATCAATGAAATTGTGCTTTGTGAATACCGAAGAAATTTCAAGGAAAAAATTGTATCAATCTTTTCAATAAAAATTGCTTCCTCTAAATTGGAACTTAGTAATAATTAAACTAGTATGGAGGCTATGAGAAATTGTTGACCGATTTCTACCATTTTCAACAGGACTTGTGCTTCCGTAACAAAATTAAAGTGGGCAAAATTTCATTATATTATCTTCATTATATTTGAAGCAAACATCAAAAATAAACAATCAAAAATGTTCTATAAATCGGATCATACTGGACCGATTGTAACCATTTGCAATATCAAACATTTTGGTGGCTCAAAGAATGTTTGGTAAAAATTTTATTGTAACTGGCATCGAAATAAATTTTCTAAAAGATCCAACAAAATACAGCAACTGCTTAAAGATTAACAAAATACCGTACCTAACTTAGCACCAGCAAATGCGCGTATTGCTTTGCTGAAAAATTAAAATTTGGGAATGAAGAATTTGAAAGGGTTATATTCAGCGACGAAAAAAAATTTAATTTGGATGGTCCTGGCGGTCACCACAAACATTGGCATGATACAAGACGCCAACATGAGACGTGTTTTAAGCAATACTACGGTGGTGGTTCTCTGGAAAGTCCCGAATATGTACAGTGCCAAGCAAAATGAAATATATGTCAATCTTCTAGAGAATAATTTATTAGACTTTGCATTTGAGTTATATGGTGTTAATTGGACGCTCTGATTCATGCCGCACGTAAACTAAAGAATTTTTTAAACACCCATAGTATACCAATATTAGAGTGACCAGCTGTATGTCCAATAGAAGACCTTATTTTATTATTTTTATTTATTTTTTTTATTTATTATTACTTTTCACACACCACACATTTTGTTAATTCTTTGTAATGTGATGATACTCGTATTATATCCATGCCTGTACAATTGTTATGTGCGTAACATTTTGATGCTATCTACGCTTTGTTGTTCACGCATAAAATACACAGTTTTGTAGGGAAATCAAGATTATGAAACGCATGTACAAATTTCCGTTGTTAATATGTAAACATTAGACCTGCCAAAGAAATAAAAATAGAATGGATGGGTCTAATTTTATTCTTTAGTAACTAATAAACAAAATATAATAGAGATATTTAAAAAACAATGTCAAATGATGAAAATCGTTTACAATCTGTCTCGAAAAACGAGATCTTATTATATAAATCTCTGATAAAGTATGTATTAAATTTATAATACAGCTACATATATACTAATTTCAAAGACCAGTCTTGTAAGTCATGAGGTTGGACATGACATGATACATACTTGTACTAAGAAGCTTAATAATACCAGAAATCTCATCAACGAGCTATACACAGACTCGGTCTCTGGAACGGAGAGTAAACCACATTAAACTACTCATGGAATAACACAAAGCTATGTTTTGTCACTTACACTCTTCTTGATTCTACTTGACTATTTTTTTTAATAAACTCCGCTTGTGGAATCCGCTGAAATTTAAACAATTAACTTAATGATATTGATTACACAGATGATTTATTCCTTATGGCTCACCATTTCTTCGATATTGCAGAGAAATAGAAAACTGCTGTGAGTTTAAAAATTAACATAAAAAACAAACTATTACGTATTCACCCCTTCCCCCCCATTATTAAATAATAAAGACATCAACTACGCACAATACGTTCAATAACTTTGGATGTATTCTAAAGAAAGATGGAGGCTTAGAAGTCGATATAAATAACATATAATACAAATATAAATAACATAGAAAAATACTTACATATATTCAATTGGAGTGTTGACAGATTCCAAAAGAGCTTTTATTGGCAATAAAAATCCACAAGCTCAATGCCAAAAAATAAATAAAATGTGGAACCAAATCGAAACAAATTGCAGCTGATTTTGTAAATTGGAGAGGATTTGATGGTGATACTAATTATTTAACGAACTATACTCGTAAATACAATAATTAATATGAATGACGGCATTATGATATTATGGATAGATAAAAAACATTCTAAAAATATCTAAAGTATATGAAAACGTATTAGCCACTTACTTACGAGTAAATACACTGATTCAATTAAGTTCACAGTCACACCATGATTTTTAAGAGAAATCTTTGATTAACTTTGATCCTTCTTAACTTATAAAAATAATTCTAATTTCGTTTTAAAGACTGTTCGTTTTATTTAACATTCAACACAGAATATATTTCATATTGCAATAAAAACTAAAAAGAAACGTAAATCTACATACATATGTATATAACAAGTAAGAAAGTATAGTCGGTCAAGCCCGACCATATAATACCCTACACTCAGTATATGTATAAACAGGTTTTCAGAAATGGGCGTTATAGCCTATTGTGTGGCCGATCATCCAAAAATTTAGTGTCATGATGTCTGTGAATATAAATATTATATGTGTTAAACTTTATCTCGATATAAATACTTTTAAACGATTTATGGAGCTTAAATTGACTTATTTGCTTCAAATTTTATTTGAATACCAACATTTTTAAGAAATTTATGATTGCTAAAGTGAATTTTGAAAGTGGGCCTTATATGGGAGCTGCGAGTAATTATTGACCGATCTGCACAAAATTTGGCTTCATTTAGTAATCATTTGTGATGAAATTGGTTTGGATACTTGCATAATTCAAACATTTATGATCTTTAAACCCTAATTTCGGGAGGACATTTGTATGGGGGCCAGGTGAAATAATGAACCGATTTTCACCAGTTTCAATCCCATCCGTCCTTGGGCCGAAAAAATTCTGAGTCGATCGGTATACTTTAAGGTGGGTGTTGGAGCAATATTTCTGGGCGTTACAAACATCAGCACAAATCCAATATACCCTCCCCACTATGGTGCTGTAGGGTATAAAAAGTTTAGGCACATACATACATGTATGAGTCACTGTAACCATGGTGAAATTAAATACTAGGTGACAGCATTGCTACAACAATTACAACAAGGCAAGAACAACAGGCATTTTTGTTTGTGTAAAAACTTTCGTCACTGTCAAAAACATCAGGCATAAAATGAAGAAAACAAACAAAAACAGAAAAATTTGACTATTTGTAAACAACTTTTTGACATTTTCAATTTCACCATGAATAATCAGCTGGCGCTATGCTGTCACCTAGTATAAATTCACCTTGACTGTAACTGTAATTTTTCACTTTAATGAATTTGTTAATTGCATATTAGCCGATTTTCAAAAGTCCAAAATTATTCTGGATATTTTTTCGTGGCAAAAATATTAAAATTAATAATCGATAAAAAATTTCGTTAGACGCCCATAAAATTATAACAAATCTTCACGCCCAAGGTTTTCCGCAATTTGCCTCATACTCGTTCTTCAATCGTTAATGTTTTGCGCTGCATTCTCAGCAAGGAAGCAATTTTTCCTAAAGAAAATGTAAAACTTACCTTAAGGAAGCAGAATCATGAAACAACAGTTGAAAATTTTAACAAAAATTTACCAAACATTGAAAACACGTACAGGATTTAGTGATTGGAATAAACATTATATTTTCAAAAAATATACGAGTATAAATATTTTCCTTATTGTCCTTTTTTGATATGTGTATTAAATGATAGCATTTTTAAAGAGATTATAAAATGATAAATAATTATATTGCAGGAATAAGAAGAACCCTAATATACATACATGGTTGCTTTGTGATAAATTATGTAAATTTTAATTTACATACAAACATCTCACGCACTAAATTTATGCTTTGTGTTATTTATGCACTTTAGTTGTGTTAGATATACTCTGGCCAAATATGTATGTATGTAATAACATATACGAGTACATACATATGCACTTAAATAATGCTGATGTTTCATTCTCCACCTGAGAGCAGTTGGTATATTATAGATGACATTGAAAATAATAAATTAAATATTATTTTAATTTGACTTAAATATTTAGATGTTTTGCGTTTATAAATAAAATTCACCATTTTATGACTATAGATCATATAAAGTTTTCCAACAAATTCGCTATTATTTTGCGCACAACTATTGAAATAAATATGGAAAATCAGGTAAATTGTTTAAAGTGCTTGTTTCTTCTAAAACGGATACCTTTGGGCACAAAACACAAAAGTATCTAAATTGGCGAAAAGATTGAACTAATTTTATACAGATTACATAATGAACGCTTTGAAACATTTATTCATATGAATTTATATATGTATGTAGTATGTACATTTGTATTTACATATTCATATATGAAGTATTTACTTTGAAAGTAGTATGAGTCCATTTTCAAAAAATAGTAGCAGTTTGATATGGGAGCTATGAACAATAATGGACCGATCTTTATAAAATTCGATGCTGCGATTTTTATATACTTATGTAAATGGGGATTATAGTAACTCTGGGTCTACTTGACTGATTCATCAATTGGGGAAAATTTCATAGATGGTTTTAAAAAGTACCCAGACGATATTTAGATGTGTTATAAACGGGATGACAAACTTAATATAATCCCATATTTTCTGTAATGGGTATAAAAACATCTGATATTTAATACTTCTGAGTTATTAATTATTTCTAGTATCCCAAATTTGCAAATATCGCAAAGAGCTCGTCTTGCTATCCACCGACTAATAAGTTTGCCTAGTGATATATAAGCATCTTTTGGTGTTAAACGCTTGTCTCTTTTCATTTGTGTTATCATGAGATGTGCATCCGCATGCGTTAATAGCTTTTTGCCACCTCTGATTTGTAGTTTGGGTACAATAGATCGCCTTGTTGGACTCTTATGACCACTGATTGTCGTCAGTCTGTTTACCTATTTTTCACTAAGAATAGCTACTTGTCTCTTGAAAGTTTTGTCATTATTTATTATAATTTGATTTGTGTTTACCACATGCAATTAAATTTATTTCAAACTAATATTTTTTAAAAGTCTTAAACAAAGCAAACACATATAGTACATATGGTAAATTTTGATACTTTTACGAAAATATTTCTAAAATCACACGTGTACGAAACTGAGTGCATGCAAGTTTTTTGTGCTAATTGTTTTTTTTTCGAAAATTATTATTTTTGATTTGTATCGTAAATTATTTTGTTTTGCATTAAACCAAAAAAAAACATTTTTAAACTTTTTCAAACTTTTTTTAAACATTCTTTGTAAAATTGTTTTTGTTTTATTTAGGTTTTTTAATGGAACATCAATACCGTGTATCAATATTATATGAGACCAATAGAAGAACAAGTCTGCTCGCTAGAATACTTTTTAATACTATAATGCAGAGTACCACGTGCGTTGTTAGAATCTCTGCTTAAGTATTTTTGAACAGCTCAAAATATTGGATAAATTAAATTTATTTTTATTTAACCTACTTTTAGTATTGGTATGTATTATATTGGCAACTCTAAGAATTTTATACCAGTGTTGATAAATATTGCCACCAGAGCTTTCTAGGCACAGACCCCCCAATAAGTAAACAGAGCAGACATGAGACCGAGGATCTTTTTTATAATTTAAATGATATCACGAAGTCTAACAAAGTTTTAATATATTTTGATGCAAACATTTTCGCGGATTCAATATTTTTATCCCTCCACCGCCACAAGTGGTGAGTGAGGGTATATATACGATTGTCATTCCGTGTAAAACTTTAATAATATTCATCTGATACCCAACAAAGTATATATATGTTTGATTCTTATGTCTGTTTTACATCCAAAATATACTATTTAACTTAACGAAATTTCCAGAAAAATATTTTCTATTTACCGACAGAGATCATTTACATATGTATACACAAAAATCATAATAGAGAATTTTAGAATTTCGGTTTATACATGATCATATCCCCCATATAAAGCGCTCATCCGAAAATCACTTGAGTATTCATAAATCTCTTACAATTAAGGGTACCAATTGGGATGGACACTGTAAAAAAACATTGATGTTTTTGTCGATGCGATGCATCATAAATATACATCGATGTTGCATCGATATTTCATAAAATACATTTATTATTATTATATTTTTGAAAAATTTTAAATTTATTTTACAGCTCCCAATACTTTTTTTCAATACTGTTTAGAAATAAAACTTTACCAAGTCTTTCACCACTCAATCTGTTTCTTTGTTGAGTCCGATGTTCCCACCGGAACCGATGTTCCCACCATTGTAAGGTATTTAAAAGCGATCTTGTAAAGCTTGGGAAACTGTGATTTATAATCTTTCCATGATCATTTTTTAGCATATAAATTAGCAATAACTATGCCAAAATTGACCTTAGACTTTTAGAAAGAAAGAGTTTAAACTATATTATTAAATAAAATAAAATTAAAGTTATATTTCGTATTGCAATGCTCTACCTATATGAAATTTTGAATTTTAACCTTTTCGCTCCTAACATTATTCTTTGGATTGCAAACACTTGTTTCACAAAATATTAGGATAATACATTAACCGGTGCCGCTCCTCCATAAATCTTTTAAAATTATTTATATCGAGATAAAGTTTAACACACATAATATTTATATTCACGGAAGTCATGGCTATAAATATTTGGATGATCGGTCCACAATAGGTTATATCTCTTATATAGCGCCCATTTCTGAAAAACTGTTTTATACATATACTGGGTGACTATACTTTTTTACTTGTGTTGAAACTATGATTACATATTTTTGAACATTTCATTTTAATTTTCCTATATTGAAAGTGATGCAGTAAGTTTATTCCACAAGTACGGCTAAAGAACGTATTCATTCATGTCCAGTCGACCATGAGGCACTTGACTGTTTCTTTTGACACTTGAAAAATGTGTTTATATTGAACATTTAGTCTTAGGAGCATTAAAAGCGACACTATTCGCACAACCGCATTCGGAGATTGTCAGACCTTGGTGAAGGGTATCATTCATGTTTTGCCTTATTGCTCCAAACTCCAAGGGCTTAGTCTAAGTTGAATGAAGATGAATAGCAAATTTTGCTATTATTTGCAAAGAATAAATAGGATTGAAAGTTTGCTGTAGAAGGTCATCAAGAAAAATAAAAAATTATGTATGAAAGAGAACGGAAACTTGGGGTACCCCTTATTGAACCTTGAACTCGTCTGATGTGATCAATTCGAATAATGCGATTACTGAGGAAACTCGATATAATTCGAGAGAAGTTATCACTGACACCAGAAGCAATAAGTTTCGACAAAACACCTTGCTGAACGCCTTGGAAATATCTAGGGCCACCAATTTACTTTTGTCAAAGGCTAGTAAGTCTCCTGTAGAGCGGCCGCTACGGAAGCCGTACTGGATTTGAGATATTCCACAACTTTAAATTCGACGACAATAATCATCATACAGAAGATAAAACAACAAAAAACATGTAAATAATTTCAGAAATAATTCATATACACCCCTATCGTGAATAAAAATTCCACATGAAATTTGTTCCCTTTTATTTTTTTAACATTGAATTTTAATAGGAAAAGTGTGAAAAGGGAACAAATTTCATGTGGAATTTTTATACACGATAGGGGTGATAGTCTCTTATCGAGTTATTCAATTATTCTAACTTCACATTAATCGTAACCTAGCTACGCTAATGATAGGCAGTCAAAAATTAAATTAATTAATTAAATTTCTAGGAAATAGTCGAAAGAATAAAGTTCAAAACATTTATTAAAACACTTATTATTAAATTTGATTAAACCCCTTTATTTTTCGTATAATTGATCGTAAAATGCAATAACACGATTGCTAACCACTTTGATTTAAAGATAAATATCGCCACCATAATTGCAAAAAGCTGTAACTAACATTATAAAATATAAACAATTATATGTTATTTTTCGAAACTGAGGTCTAATATTGTTTTTATTTTTTATTTATTCCGATATTTCGCTACAACAATGTGTAGGGAAACAATAACAAAATTTAAAATTAATAACAATAAATAATAAACAATTAAATAATCATTATAAAATATAAAATAATGTACATTTCGAAATTACTTTCTGGATCGATTTAACGATGTCCCTCCGTCTGGCTGGCTGGCTGTCCATATAAACTTGTGCGCAATTTTCGAAATTGGTTAAAATCGGTCCATTGGTGCAGTGTATTAGTCTAATTCAATATTGACTGAGATAATTCCTTTGTGTTTTTTTGAAAAAAAAAAAATGGACTTGGTATCTTTGAAGAAGAATAAACAGAAATAAATATAGAAATCCTCATGGATAGTTTATCAAAAGTTTATAAAATCACGGACGTTTCCGCACTAAGCTTACGATATGAAATATTTAATGTGTAAAGATAACCTGAAATAAGAGTGTGCTTAAAGATAAGCCAACAATTAGCAGCGATTTTAATGATTTCATTGTCCGTTTTATACTTATTTTTTATTGTTCCTTATGCTTTTCTTTCACAATTAGTCCTGTTGATATTTTAGCTGTTTGATAAATTAGTCTTATTTGGACTGCATTTTATATTGATGTACAACAACATGAACTGCCATTTAAACGTGGCAATTTCAACTTTAAACTCAACTCCAACGCATTGATAATTTTCTCACATTGAAATTAAGTATGATCGCTTGAAAAAAGGCGCCTCACGCAATGGTGGTTTTATAACCTAATGGACTTCCTTTTACCATAGCATTCATACTTAAGACAGTTGTTGTTATTATTTCGTCTTCATGCCACTTCATTTGGAAGGTAACTATAATTATTGTCTGCAAACGCAAGAATATTTTCGTTGATACTTTAGTTAGTTGATTCTAAAAGCCATAGAGCTTAATGGCTGGAAATTGTTATTACATACATATGTATGTACATACGAATATAGCAGATATTATTTATTTATGTGTAGCACATGTAAAGAGCAGATAAAAAGGCGATAAAATTTGCTTTCATTTAATGTCACAGTTTAAATTTGTATCACCATTTGATAAACAATATGACTTAGTTGTTGATAATATTCCGACATGTTTGGAATTAAAGAACTATATTAATAATTTGGATTAAAAATAAGTGTTTAAAGAAAAGATAAATTTCATTTTAAACATTCAATAATCAATAGATATGATTCAATATCATGAAAATGCTACACGTTCAATACTTATCACGAGATGCGCGATCTGGATTTCATATTTTAGGCCATTCTACGATATGGATCGCGATCCATCAATATTGCATGCTACACGTTCAATAAATATCGTGATATTTCAAGTATTAAAGAACAAGAAATATGATATGAGACTTTAAAATTAAAATAGCACTTGTTTCATTTGACAATAAAATAGGGTTTGTGACAAACTTAACGAGAAAACAAAAGAATATTCAAAATTAAAAAAAAAATTGTTGACATTTAGTTTAAAAAACGGTATTAAATGATTTAAATTTTTAAATAAATTTTAGGAAAAAAATTGCGTTACAATGAAACTATGGGACGGGCAAAGCATTGTTCCGTTGAAGAGCGGTCTCTTATAAAAAGATTAAGAATGATAGCAAAAACTCTGGGAAGATCTCAGAATTTTGTTTACAATGCCCTAGCTGCTAAAAAAAAAAAAGTATAAAATACGTGGAAGACCCAGAAAAACTACCGCATAAATTTATAGCAGTATTAAATTAACTTCCACTCGTGACCATTTTAAGTACGCGGAAGCCCTCATAATAGAACTGGGACTCAAAATGTCAGCCAGGACTGTTAGAAGACTTTTAGTAGAAAGAAATCTCTTTGGCAGAAAGGTTCCGGTGCTCACTAAAAGACATCGTCAAAATAGAATTTCTTTTGCAAGACATGAAAATTATTATTAAAATTTATTGGTAATTTTTCTTGGGTTGGGATTCGACATGTAAATAAATGGAAAAATTATAATTACAGCAAATTTCGAACCACCGGTAACACTGGTTAAAGGATTGATGTTTGACTGTTGGCTAACGGGCGCCGCAGTGGTGCAGAGTGTTAGAACGTAAAAAATTCTGATGAGAGAAACTGGTGTTTCTCGAAAAATATGTAAATTCAACCAATAACCCAGGTTCGAATCCTAAGCCAAGAAAAATGATCAATAACAATTTTAATAATAATTTTCATGTAACAATTCCTACCTTCAGTAAAAATAATTTAATGAAAATTAAATTTAATGAACTCGAGCCGAAATAAAAGAAATATCAATGAATTTTAATAAATTTTGTTTTTAATAAACTTACTACAAAACATGTTTATTACTTAATAAAGTGGGAAGAACACTTATATTGTTTCAGAACATCGAATGCCAAAAAGGCGTAACAACCATAACTTAAAAAATATTAACAAAAAATAAAAAAAATCTTAGGAAATAAGTCTGTAGTCGTGTTTTAAGCAAGACAATAAAATATGTCTTTTAAATCTAAAATATCTTTAATTCCACAATGTTTTTTGCTTCTCCTATAAAAAAATAAAAAGTGTTGTTACGCCCTTTTGCATATTAGCTGACGATATCCTAGACTATATGATGCTGCCTTATGCAGAATGGGGAATGCCCTTTAAGTAGTATTTCCAACAAGTTAATGACCTGAAGCACACCGAAGGTTTTTGGACAATAATGTAAACGTAATAGGCCTCGGCCCTGGCAATCGCCGGACATAAATCGGATAGAAAATCTTTGAAAAATAGAACATAAAGAAGAATTGTAGAATAATATTCAGCAGGCGTTCCACCAAAACTTGTCAGCATCTGGTGGATGCAATGCCAAATGCGTAATCAAGAACAATGGATACTGCACCAAATATTAATTTAAGTAATTTTAATTCTTCCTTTTTGTAATTCCTTAATATATTTTATAATTGTACCTATTTTTATGTCCGCCCCAAATCATAAGAGATTTTTTAGTTTAAAAATATACGAGTATATATACATATTTATATATACATATATTTAGTTTTGACATATTCCAGATAAATAAATGAAATAAACAAAAAAAAAATCGTTTAAAAAATTTAAACAAAAAGTTTTTTTTTTCATCGTATACAAAATAATTTCAACTGACTCTATTTTTTTGTCCGTAACTGTATATCTTTATCACTGATATGAGAATACATATAAAGTTTCAGAATTAAAGATTTTGTTTTACATCAAAAATCATAAATTAAAATGTTTAATGTATTATTAAAAATGTTTTTACTTTATAAATAAGGTATAAGCTATAAGTGCCATCTACCCCACTGTGCATTGATTTTTAAACCACTCAATTCTTTTACAATTAAAAATTAATTCTTTAAGTCCAGCTAGAAAAAAGTCTTATAATAAAACAATACGTGTAAATACTATTTAATTTTGACTGTTTAAAACTTCGAGTATGACAATACCGACAAATATTTTTTTATTATAAAATTAATGCAGACTCGTTATTAGAAAAACTGATCTTAATTCAATTTAGTATTGAAAAATTCCCGGGAATGAAATACTTTTTATTGTTAAATTCAATAGCTCAGTTGCATAAAAAGGAAAAATTCTCTCCTCAAAAATTGACAATATAATATTATTTGCCTTTAGGGAAACAAAAAATGTCATTAAAAATTTACTCATATATTCTAAAAAAAACAAAGATGATTTTTTTTACATACATTTAAATATGCAAATTTTTTGAAAAAAAAAAACTATAAAAGTAACAGAAATAACGTTAAGCTCCATTAAACTTAACCAATATCTTAATTTACATCTATAGTTAGCTAAATATAAATATTATATAGATTTGGATAAATTAATAATTATAAAATAACTCAGTATTTATTTATAATTATGTACTTTAAAAGTATTTCCTTTAATGTAGAAAAGGAAGATCTAATATGTGCAGTCTTTTTAACCGTCTCATCTCATTACTATCATCAAGAAGAGCTAAAGCAAGAATATTTTCATGATTACTAAAGGTGGATTCACCCAAGGTGAATTTAAATTCAAGGTGACATCATTGCTACAACAATTACAACAAGGCAAGAACAACAGGCATTTTTGTGCATTTTTGTGCATTTTTGTTTGTGTAAAAACTTTCGTTACTGTCACAAACATCTTTTTTTTTATATAAACTTTGATTCTTTGTAAACAACTTTTTGACATTTTCAATTTCACCATGAATAATCAGCTGGCGCTATGCTGTCACCTTGTATTTAAATTCACCTTGGATTCACCCATTCATTTTTAACAACAAATTTGTTCGAACAATTTTTTTTATATGAAGTTTGACGTCTCTCTTTTTGTGAGAGTGAAAATATTTTTTACGAAAGTTGAACAAAATTCTACTTCTGCCGTCCGCGGCCGCATGGCGCTTACATTCGCCTTCTACTATTATGTTGATTATTGTTGCCGGGCTTAATTTTATCAAAAAAAAAAATGCTTATTAGTACCTTAAGCTTATTTTTCACATTACTCGATTAAAATTACGGGGTGTCTAGTTCTTTTCCAAACATATTGCAATTGCCTTTTCATATTAATTAAATGTCTTACATCCATCGATATTTGAAATCTTGAATTGCAAGTTTAAACAACATCAGTTCTCGAAGAAAAAATTGAACTTAAGAACTTAAATCATCGCTCGATATAATCTCTAAAGATGTTTCCTTTTCCTTTCTATAGTTGGCCAATATGTAGCTCTGCCAGTTGATAATGATTTGTAGTGGTTTCTGGAAATAGATTTAAAAAGTTATTTTCCTTTGGGATTTGATAAACATGAGCCTCACCAAGTATGTTTGGCATTATAGGCTCCGCCTACTAAAAATATGTGACCAAGATTTTTAAAAAAGTTTTCATATTGTTCACATACAATATTGTATCTGGGTAGAAAATAAACAGAATATATTGTTACACTATTGTTATTGCAAGTTATTTTAACTCCAGCTGCCTGCATATACATACATACGAGTATACTTCAGTTACAGACTCTAAAACCTCATACTTAATCGTTCTTAAAACAGCAGCACCAGCATGTGCTCTATCACTAGGTTGTTTAGCTCTTATAAACCCGAAACCTCTTATTCGGGGAAAAAGACTTACTGGTAAGATGTTATTCTGATATTAATAAAATATATGTGACCCGGCCTATGTAAAGGTGGCTTATGACTAAAGAAAAATTTCCACTTTTTTTGGTTTTGATAGTTTTTGAGACGCTCTTTCACGTGGTGAAAGTGTTGAGTCCTCGAACCAGCCGCCATTGCAGATATGATATCATAAAATTATTCTTATTTTGTCCAACACACACTGACGAAATGCATTGTTTATCTTTAACAGCTGTGTCTCGCAATGTCTTTTTTGAGTCATGAGCCACCTTTTCATAAGCCGGGTCACATATATAAAATTATTTTTGATACAAATTTCAACTTCGTTTAAATGATTTAGAATACCATTAGCATTCCATTCTGCAATATTTAGATCTAGTTGCATAGTTTGGTCATTAGCATTGACATCATGTTTTTTAAAGTATTAGTTAGCTCTACATATTTGTTTCGAAGAACATTACCTACTCCGTCATTTGCACCGGCAACTTGAGCATAACTTAAATGGCTATTGTTCTGGATTGTTGTTGTAAAAATAGATTTATAATTATAGTTTTGTGGCTCAGTTACATTTCTCACAGTTTTATTTGTATAACTATTTACGAACTTTTGATAAACTTCACACCCTTTATAGCTCGCAGTGTGATTTTTTAAGCAATGTACGCATTGAGGCGGCATGTTGGGAAGCTTAGAACACTCAGCCGTTGAGTGTTTTAGACCACATTTTACGCACCTGCTCGTATGTTTGAATTCTTTGGTTTGTGCTACTGAGCTCGTTTTCCATATTACTAGTCTTTATATTTAAAAGTAAAATATAAAAGTCTGGAACACTATTATTCCGCCAGTCGGAGAATATTTAATGCATTATATTGAAAATTGTTGTTATTATTTTATTTTATAGTAATTTTTATTTATACTGGATTTTTTCTATTTTTAATGGATTTTTTCTATACAAATTTTCAAATTAGTTTTGCATTTACACATAAAAACCGGCAGAAATTGGTTATAGATTTATTAAAGAGAAATATTTTAATATTACATTAAAATATATAGTTATTATTTATCTCATGCACTAAAAAATCGAAAATATGCGCTTAAAACATGCACTTAAAAGTAGAAAATATGCACAAAAAACACAGAAAATATGCAATTAAAAATATTTTTGAATACTTTATTAAAAAAAATATTGTAAGTAAGTAAGACACAAACTTGAATGTGGAATAAACAAACTTGATTGAGTAAAAAATAGATACGATAAAAAAGTTTGTGTCTTAAATCTTATCTAAGCGAACGTTATCATTCGACATCGTGGGGCCAGGGGGTTATAATTGATTGGATTAGTTCTTGCGTTAGTTATCATAGTATACCATTCACTTGGAGCCCAAATAGTTCTATCTCGAACAAATGATTCAATAGTACTATGAATGGAATCAATGGGCATCATAGTATATGCAGGTAAAAAAACGTAGTTTTTATTTTGTTGATAAAATTTTAATTTTTAAGAAAATTTAATATTGCAGCCAGCATAGCTCGGTTGCGATTTTGACCAGCACAACTGTCACAGTAAAGACTAATTGAAGACTGTGTATTTTTTTCATCCACAAGCTTTAAATATTGAAAGATAATGATAGAAACTTCGTTACATCCACGTTTTCCATCAGTAGTGTTTGTACATCACTTATTTCCAAAGAAGAATGGTCAGATTCGCTGTCACTGTATGGAACTAGAGCCTTTTTATTTAAAACCTAAACAATTTTATTTATAACATGTAAAATAATATATAATTCATTAATTTGAAAAAGGAAAAAAAGACGTAAGACGTAAGCGCCACTTCGCACTAACAAAAAAAGTAAACATACAAATCATATGCACTTGCATCAAAATTGTTTTTGCTGTATATTCGTAACGGTAAATTTTTCAGATGTGAAATTTTGACAGATGATGCGAGAGATAGTAAGTGTTCGTTTTCAATAAAAAAACGAAAATCGAAAATCATGGCGCTTACATCTTTTTCGCGCAAAGGGTTCGATATATAAGAGAGATCAGTGTTAATTTATTGCGTTATTGGCGTAAACAAAAAACTTCTTTTTAAGGTTTTCAAACACAAAGCTTTCCGAATTTACGGTTAAAAAACCCGGTTTTTGTACCTTTGCGCACTTATAAGCCTGTAATTTTGTTGATAATGATTTGATTTCAATTTCTTATGTTGTAATCGTAAATGACGTTATGATCCTTGGTTGAGAATATTTAAATTTTTGGACGACAATATCAGCATTAATATTCAGTTTCGATTTAATATAAAGATCAATGTCCTCTGCAGAAGTGTCAAATGCAAAACGGGATATAAAAATTTGTTTTTTGGGAGGGACTACTTTTAACTCTCCAGGAGCCACAGCATTACTTCCATTATTCATTAAGGCTTCAGCATAATTCATGTTATGTTGTTTTTGAGCAGGACTAGAATTTTGTAACAGTGTTAGACCAGAAGTTGTAGCAGCAGAAGTAGTAGCAAGATCAGGATTATGTTGTATATCGATGGTCCGTTAGGATTCACAGAAGGGTCAACTTGTTTTTCCTTATTGATTTTTCTTAAAGATTTGGGTCTCTTAGGAGAAGAATGAGCAGGTGATTGTATAGCATCTAATGATTTAAAATCTTCAAACAGTTTACCATAGTTAGAACCTCGTTGAGATAGTTTGTTTAATTCGTCTTGAATTTCTAAAAAATGGTGCTTCGTTCCTTGGAAGAAACGATAGAAGGTAACACTAATTTTTCTACAAGTATTGCAGCACCAATGAAGTCCAATATTCTTCGACAGAGATTCGGCGACAAGTATAATATTATTGTCGATTAACCGAATATTGACTCTATAAAGTTTCATATCTGAACACGCTATTAGAATAGCCTTCTGATTTGAAAACATTTTAAATCAACATACAAACATACATATTTCAAAATATAAAAATTTAAAGTAGGTACAAATAAGCTTCTTTTTAAGTATTGAGCGGATAATACATAATATGTATATTATATATATAATATATTATATTGCTTACATGTTCATTAGGGAGGTTCTTAAATTTAAATTTTCGCACATATTTTAAAATCTTCTCGACTGATACTCATAAAATTTTAGTTAAATTTTAAATGACGGAGAGAGAACTCTTTAGGAAAACATCGAAAAAGTCCAATATAAATGTCACCCTAATTTTCCCACATATGTATGTTAATATATAAATGAGTATTTGGCGAATTCAGTCGTATAAATAAATATATTGTTATATATCTTACAGCTGCAAATATTTCCGCTGATTTCACCGATAAAATTATGAATGTATGTATACATGGGTTTGCACGAGCAAGTTTACTTACGAGTATGTAAGACATTCATCCATACAATTTGGTAGATTTGTTACTGTAATAATTTTCTGAACTGCGGATAGTATTTACGTACTTGTTTTTTATAAAAGTAAGGCTCGATATACATATGTACATATACGACTATGTATGTTTGTTTAAGTGTCAGTAAATATCTGTGTAAGTACATATGTACGTATGTTGTATATGCTTGTTTTCAAACATTTAGATAGTTTTTTCATTCTTTTAATGCTCTTTGAGCGGATTAAAGGTGCAATGCACAATCCTTATATACGTACCGTAAACATCCGCCTTATGCAACTGCTGCAAGTATCGACCAACAACTATGAGGACACAACTCTCCGGGCTATTTTTTTTTTTTGTATGTTTGATTATATGTATGCAATACACATCGACGATCAATACACAAAAACAAAAAATAATATACTAAACAACAACTCCTTCTTGTAGCACGGAATCTTTATAAAGAGCTAAAAACATTCACCACCATACACCACATAAAGACAGATGTACATACACATACAAACATACTTATTAAATATACACACACACATATATATTCATAAATATGCTACACTCACACACAAGCACATAGTACAACATCTACAATTGGACTGCCGGAGAAGCACAAATTTTAAATCTGTCTGCATCTGCAAATTGAACGAATATGAACGAAATTGCCGCCGGACATTTTAAAACATTACTATATTTGAATATTTTGTATGAAGAGTTCTCAAATAGGGACCGGACAAACATTATTTAAATCCACGAAGAACACAAATTAATTTTATTTCAATACAAAATGTTGTATAGAACCTAGGACCTAGGGGATGCAATCTTACAATATCTGTTGACTAGAAATGATCGGTGTTGAAAATGAGCAAAATATAGAATTAATATAAACAAGTTTCAGACAACATGTACACGCTTTCGCCGCTCTGTTAAAACCGTAATAGGTTAAAAATTATCAGGTCAAACAAAATTAAGAACCGATCGTTGGATCAAAACACACTAAAACCATTGTCCACATTTACAACACAACTCATTTATACACAATAACGTTTACACCCATTGACTTAAGGTGAAATTTAATTTGTAGTATAATAAAACACAAGTTGTCAAAAATTAACAAAATCGGTTTACCCAAAAAATGTTTATTGAAACAGCTGACAAATCAGAAAGAAAAAAATTAATAAAAATTCATGAAATAGATTTCGATGGATTGGAACAAATATTTGAATTTAATGATAAAGAACAAATTACTTTGGTTGTAAGTCTCATTCTTGCTTTGGTGAAATGCAATAAATACATCAGCGCAATTCACAGTCTATGTACATTAACAAAATATACATAAATACATATACTACTCGTACTGTATCTACATATGTACCTATAAAATATACAACACTTAACTAAAACCATAGTTTATATTTAGTCAATGTTTTGCAACACTTATGCAAAGTAACAGCTGATAATAAAGAAAAATATTAGAAATAGAAACAGAAAAATAATAAACATAATAAAAAAGAATATACTTAATAAAAAATGGAGCGCACCTTAGTCCATTAAAGTTTGTACTAATTGTTCTTGTAAGCTTCCTCTTTACATACGTATGCATGTACAATGTACATACATACTCGTATGTAAATTTTTCGAAATAAAAAACAAATAACATAAAAATCAAAGCAAATATGTATGTATAAAATTTTTGACACTCAGATGTTAATTTTATGTTTTACAATTAGTGTTGCAAATACAAACAAAGAAAGTTGTTCACAATTACATAATAGCAATTATTTACTATTGCATAAATTTACAATCTAAATGCACAAGATTGTGAATTGCGCTATCGTGTTACAATTTGATTGCATACAACCTGACGGAGACCATAAAATAACATAAAATAGTGAAGGGAAACCCCTAAATATAGTATATGTACTTAGACGATATATTCATGTTGTTTCAGCTTCCAATGTGAACGTATGTTTGTCTGGTAGCATCAGTCAGAATCAACATGGGATACCAGACAATATGTAAAACCTACACTTTATGCCAGGAACACAACTGGGACGAACGGCGAATTTTTGGTAGCGTAGCGAATATTTGTCTCTACCCTGCAAATAACGCGACTAGTCCATACATGCATGTAAAGACTAGTCCAAAGAGGAGTAGGAGTACTCCAAAACTACTCCAAATATATGAAAAAAAAAGTGGTCCATTTAACATTGCGATGTCCTTGGACTGGACCATATAACCCATCGGAGTAGTCCCAAAACTACTCCATGGAGTACTCAAGAGGGTTAGTTTTAAACAACAACAACTCAATATGCAATCGCGTTAACACGAAACCATGTCGTTTAGCTACAAACTCTTGTTTAACTATGACATGGTCCATGACTGCATTACTTTGGACCATGTTGTGAGTAGTCCATATCATCTAAAATGGATCACGTAGTCCAATATTATTTGTGTATATGAAACTACACAATATAGTTAACAATAAAAATTCTTTTTATCTTAATGTTTATTTTGTATATACATATTTTTTAAATATGGTCACACTATCTATCAGCTGTTATAAGAAAAGAAAAACATTAAATTATTTAAAATTATTTGAGCACTGCGATAAAATGGATATATGTAAGTAAAATTATAAATGAAATGGTTGAAAATATTAATGCTTATATAATTATATGGGATACAATTGGCGGGATGGTATGTAAATTCATCTGGTAACAGTATAATATCCGTATAACAGCTGTATTTGTTTCGTCGTTATTGTGCTTCATACGACGAATATACACAGCGAATAGTCACCAACTAATTTGTCGTTAGTCCCAGTTGTGTTCCTAGCATTATAGTGAATAATATACTTGGAAGAATACAAAGTCTGTCCCTTAGTGGCGATCAAATATATCCTACAAATTTCTTGATGATTATGTACATATGTATGTATTATAACTGCATATAATGTCTTGTCGTTCGCTTGTTTATGAAAATCAAAAAAATTGTATATGTATATTAATTGGTTTGACCGCATGATACTGTGATACATGGTAGAATCATTAGGGCGAGTTGTCAATTTTAAAAATTTAATGAAAACATATAAAAAACATCTCAAACACACAACATTTTACAGGCATTTTACTCTTTGAAGTTTTGCTTTTTCTATTTATTTATTGTATATTCATTAAAAATGGAACCGAACAATTAGTATTATGTAATTTTATATGTGGCTGAAATTTTACGGAACATTTAACACTAGTTGAAAAATTATGAATTTTTCGATTGTTAAAGTACTAAATTTTGTATTAATGTGTTTGTTAGTTATAATATTATAAAATATTTTTTTACTTATAATTGAAAATATTTCGCATAAAAATATTCAGGCATGTGATGGAAATCGAAAACGAAAACGAATGAGTTTTAGAAGTCAATTTTTTCGTAATATTTCTGTATTGAAAAACTTTTATCACATAAAATATAAAGATAGTGCGTTACTAAAGAGAATCTTAAAACAAAAATTTAAAAAATTAGATTATAAATGCATTAAAATGTATTTCCTTCCATAACTGATTCGTTTTCGATTTCCATGCGTGATTGTTTAAGGGGTCGCGATTAAAAAGCTTGTAAGAACCCCTGTTGAAAACGTTCGTTCTTATTCATCTTATATGCAGAAACACAGTTTTGCAAATCCATAAACTGACAGATTCAACCACGTTGTCAGTCAGTCACAAACATACATTGTGTTCCCTGATTAAGCACACTCACACACATAAAATTATATACACCAATTCCTACTACAGACAATTATACATAATGAACCTGCCCTTCTCTTTATGGAAAACTTTCAATAATACTTATTTTCTGATATTTGGAAGCTAACAATTTGAAGTCATTGGGGTAATAAAAATTTAACGGACTAGAAAAGTTTTCTTTGGAAGCCGAATTCTTCAAAATAGATTTAAAGCGATCCGGATCAAGTTTGGGTCTTTCACCAGGTTTAATCACAGAAATTTTCATTGATACTGCGTCGGCATGAATTGGAGTAGTTAATTTGATTTCATCAATAACCATTATATTGTTGTTCCTTTTTATATCACGAGGGTTTTCTTCAGCTTCCATTTTGTCGTTTCCTTCAAAGTCTGGCTTTTGGATAATAATATCCTATCGAAAAAATCATGATTTGATAATAAATGTTCAATCAACCGCTGTTCATCTACTGATTCCTTGATTTCAAAAATATCGTGATCATCAATTCAAGAGCTGCATTAAAGCCCTCCGGCAACGTGCCACGGCAGGAGATCTTCAAAGTCATCGGAGTTGTAGAGCGCGAAGAACGCCCGGAAAATCTTCAAAATCGATCTAACGAGACATCGTCAGAACGTAAAGATAGCCTTCAAATTTAACGACATCTTGCCACACGACTTGCGTCGTAAACAAAATCGCAATCGAATGATTAATCGTCAAAACAAGTTTTTTTTTTAAATCTTGAAATACGATGGGGGTAGCAAAGTACAACGGGTTTCAGCTAGTTTTCTATAAAAATATTTATCTGGTTCACCTGATTTCATTCCCTAAGATAGACTGATATTTTAACGAATATTTCGTAGTGGTACAAGTGAAATGACAGCATCAATTATATATGTACCATCAATTGTTTGTCGTGATTTTAGATAATAATTAACAAATTACTTTAAGGGCTGGCCTAATATAAATTTTTATTATAAGATGTTGATGTTGTTGATATACATAAATATGTACAGACATAAATATATATGTATGTAAAAATTTAAATAATAGTGTATATGCACTTTTAAGTACTAAAGTACACGTATGAGTATCTGTGAATATATGTACATACATACATATGTATGTATGTATATGCAAAAGTACGTGTATTATATTAAATTAATGTAACAAAAGCCTTTAGGCTAAAATTCATTTAAAAATGCAGCTAATTTTTAAGGATTAGACGAAAGAACAAAATAGAAATCTATTTATATTCACAGATCTTGAGGGCAATATTTGGAAGCTTCTGAAATGATCTATGAAGAGCGAGGCCTATTAAAAATTATATAACGAAAACATTTCGCTTATGTTTATCATTTACATATTAAACTTATTTAGTTTTAATGCGGTAAAAAATGAATTAGCCTTAAACATTTGATCCTGTCAAAAACTCAGTTTCAAAATAATTTAAAAAAATACAAACATTAATTTCGATTATTTCGGTAATTGTATTTTAGCGATGACGATATTTGCTATTCCGTTAATGAAATTTCAGAGAAATTAAATAAATCTTAATAAATAATAAATGACTAACAAATAAAAGAATACAGCGGTATCGTAAAGTTTGTAAGCAATTTAAAAAAAGTAAAACTTATCCTGTGTAAGCACTTAACAGTGTGATTTAATGACTCTAAAAACTGTACTTTTGACGCATTCATATTATCATATTTATCGCGACAATGTAAATAATTTTGACTGTTTCTTCAATTGATCTTCGAAATATAATTATCTCTGCCACAACATCTAGCATCGTTTTCAGATTTACTAGCACGATCATTTACATTTGACGCACTTTGAAATGCATGTTTTACAACGCTTGAACAACAAATATTTTAGCCAATAGCACCAATAAATGACATTTGTTTTTTTGGATAAACAGGACGAAAGCATGCACCGTAATGTTGTTCAAGTTAACAGTTGTACGAAATCATATAAAAGACAAACATTTTTGAATAATTCGGTTTTGGTATGAAGAGAAAAGTTGTGGTGTTGTGTTAATTTGGTTCTTTTGTGAATTTATAATTTTTAAAACAATTTTAAAATATTTAAAACTAAGGGCGAAGTATATTTTCAAAGGTGCAACACGAACAAATAAAGTGGTAGTTGTTTTTGATACGATAACATGTTACTTACAGTGGCTCCAACGCATAATCGGGTAAGAGTTTGACTGATCTAAAAATGCTCTGAACAAAGACAAAATGTACTTAAGGCTGTACCTGCTTAAGTTTTTGCAACAAAAAAACATTTTTAATACAACTATTTATGTAAAAACAGTAATAACTCAAATTTTTCTCTCAACGAATAATTGGGCAAAAAAGAGTAGGCATGCAAAAAATTCCGTTATTTTTCAAATACAAAAATCAAGACAGAATTTTTTTTTGTTATATTCATTTTAAAATTGCAAAAAGTGAGGAATATTTATTTCTAAAGCTAGATTTACACGATTGAAATTTTCTTCAAAATTTCTCTTCAAAATGCTTTAAACTCGTGCAAACAGCAAAATTTCTTCAAAATTTATTGATCAAAATTTATTGAACAAAACTTTTGAAGATTTTATTTATGCCGTGTAAATGAGCATCAAAATCCCATCTGGCAATATTGACAACAATAAATAATTTGACAGCATGTTCATTCTTTTGATTCAAAACCATATCAATACTATACATGTGCTGGTGCTATAATATTGATGTGTTTTCCATCTAATGCCCCGATTGAATTGGGAAAATTCCACATTTTATTTATACTTTGGGAAATACTCTCCCATTCCTCTTCTGTTGCTGGCATCTGTACCAATAGATATTATTTTTGATATATTTTTTTTTTTATTTAATAAATTAGGTTTTATCTTTAAAAATTTAGTATTAAGCTAGATTTACACGATTGAAGGTATTTTTTTCTGGGGTAACTGTCCCCAGTCGCTAAAAATCTCAAAGTGATTGCCAGGCGTTTTCCGGGGCATAAAGATTCCCGCATATTAGTACTAGCCTTTTCTATTGATGGGGTGACGAGATTGAGCAAATAATCAGAATCGTATGGTGAAATTCGCTTCCTAAAAGAGACATACCTTCCAAAAGAAAAGGTCGAGTCCTAAGTTCCTTTTGTTTTCTCCTTTTTTTTTGCATTATTATCAGCTACTTCTTCCTCCAATAGTAAAAATGTTGGTGCTATGATGATTGTGTCGTCGTCCATACTTATTCATTGTTTTTTTTTTATAATAATAAATTATTTCACAAAAGAAGCAAAACAGCTGATCAAAGTCAATATTTTCAATATAAAAAGTTTACCAATAGTGTAAATTAGCTTCAACAAATTTTGATCAAAATTTTATTAAAAGATTTTGAAATATATTGAAAGAATATTTTGATAAAATTTTTGAAATGTGAAATAGAACATCAAAATAAATTTTCAAAATTTTGATAAGACTTCAAAATACCTTCAATCGTGTAAATCTAGCTTAAACTATAAGAAGTGGGAGAAACATTCACTTTATGAGCGAAAATGTGTTCAATATTCAAATTAAACTCGGAAAGTAAAACAAAGCAAAATTCTTTTAAAACCGCAAAATATCTTAAAAAATCATTAATCTTAAGCACTACAAAATATATTTGTCTAAATACTGTTCGCTATACATTACATAAGTACGATTACTATGGAAGAGCTGCCAGAAAAAGCCATTTATACGCCATAAAAATAAAGAGTAAAGTTAGTCAGAGAGTATATAAAGCGTGATTCATTTCGAGGTTCCCCACTTTTTTAAAGAAAAAAAAAAAAAAAAAAAAACACAGAAAATTATGTCTATCAAATGTTGACCGTTGCTACGTCGCAGATGGTCTTCGATTGGTAACTGGCGAATGACACGCGTGATATTTTCTTTCAAGGCCTGAATCGATGAGGGTTTGTGCGCATAAACTTTAGACCTTAAATATCCCCACAGGAAAAAGTCTAATGGTGTGATATCACACGATCTTGGTGGCCGATCGACCGGCCCAAAACGTGAAATTATGTGCTCGCCGAAGTGTTCTCTCAATAAATCCATTGATTTATTGCGATGTGTGGGAAGTGGCGCCGTCTTTACTCTTTCAATGTCGAAGATGTCGAACGGCGCCGAATCGACTCTCCACGGTCTTCGAGAACACTCTCAGCCACGGCCGCTATATTTTCTTCATAGCGCGCTGGACGTGGTCTATTCGGTCGAATATTATCCAATAATGAATGCCGGGTCTCAAAATGGGTGATGGTGTTGTGAGTAGTACGCTCAATAAGCAAATATGAAGTGTATATCAACATAACTTCAAAACATTAGGTCAGCTCAAAAAAGCTTTGTTATAATCTTGGAACTCCATACAACTGTTAGTTTGTCATAACTTGGTGCAATCAATTTCCAAACACTTAAAGAGCGTTCTGGATAACAAAGGATATGCTACAAAATGTTAAATTTTTGTATCTTAATCATTTCTACTTCGCTTGTCCGATTATTCTTTGAGCACAAGAAATTGAGTTGTTTTAATTTATTCTCTTGAGAAGTATAGTATCGTTAGAAATTTTTTGTTTTTGGTATTATTAACAGATTTAAGATTTTAGTGTAAATAAAATCTAAAAAAACAAGAGTATGTTTAGATCAGTCAAAATATTTTCCGATTATAATTTGGACCCACTATATATATTTGATATTTTGTTTACACGATATTTATGTGGACTTTTTTTCATTCAGGTAAGTCGATTTTTATGTACCAAGGAATTATTTGCCTCGAATCGAAGTAGACTTTATATGGAAAGTATGATCAAATACGAGCCGATTTTTACAAAATCAATTAGTCCGATTTTTATATACATATATGAAGATTATTCAACTTGATAACTTGAAATTTATCCTTACATTAGAGATTTTCGGCAGTGATCCCCGAGTCGGAGCTATGATCAATTTTCAACCTGATAACTATAACTGATAAGTTATATTCGGATGTAGACTTTACATATATGGGGGATATGGTAATTGTTTGATATTTTTGCTAAATCTTGTAGGAATACTGCTTTTATATGGACATTTATGTACCATAGAGGTCATACTCCAGGAAGACATTTGTAGGGAGACTATGAGAAATCATGGACCGATGCTTACCATTTCCAACAGAACTTGTCGTTTTTATAATAAAAATATTATGTACAAATTTGTATGTTATTATTCGCAAAATATTGAAAGAAAAAATGTCAAAAAAATTTTAAAAATATCGAGGCTATCTTAAATTTTAACCCATAACTCTGGTTCTACTGAACCGATATATTTAATTTTCAATACCAAAAAGCTCTGACTAACGAAGTATATCATGTTTCCGTATATTAAGATTGTTGTATACTATCTGAGGTTTAATAACATACATACCTGCTACATCTCGATCGTCGACTTGGAAATACCATATTAATTCTAATTATCGGCAGAAACTCAACACCTACTGGTATTTTAGACTGTAAATTTATTATGGGATACAGCTATGGGAAACTGCCTCAACTTCAAATGTAGACCGAATTCAACGTCGTAACACAAAGTGCTAAGATTGAGCACAATTGCCTCCTGGTATATAAAAAGTTGGAATTTTCATAAAGATCTAAAAATATGCAGCTAAATATTTAAACAAGTTTAAAGTCACCAAAATCCAATAACCCATAAAAACATCAAATAAAAAATCAATAGATACACAATTTTCGTTCGGCACTGTCTGGACTAAATAAATAAAGATATGAAATACGAGTACTTATTGATAGTCATCAAATAATGAATATACAGTAAGTAAAAAGTAATTGAAATAAATTGTACTAAAGTAATTTGAAAAGCTTAGTTTAGTACATTTACATACGCTCTTTAAGACACCATCTTCATTACATATATATACATACATATATTTAAATAAAAATAATGTTTATACTAAAATTTTTATAATTTGAAAGTATTGTTGCGCCATCTTATGAAATAAAAAAGTTCGGGAAATTAAATACTTTATATAGGACGGATGGTCCTATTGCTGCATAATAGAGGCAAAAACAGCATTAAAGGACAACAAATGTTTTATGATAGAAAGACACGTAATACATATTTCAATCTACATACATACATATGTGCATTAGTTAATCAAAAAAGTACAATTAATTAAAATTATATATAAACATGATTATTTTAAATTAAGAGTTAGTTCTTTCAATATTCTGGTTATAATTTAATATTCTATTCAAGATGACCGCTTGTAACAGTCGCAAAAAATTCAATTACTCAATTTAAAATTGTTTCGCATTCGTCTTTTAAAACTTTATCTTTAGATTCTTACAGATTTGTATTTACCTAGTAAACAATTGGATTATTTTACAAACCAAACTAAAACAACTAGGGAGCAGTTGCCATTAGGGATAAACTTTGAAAATAACAAACCATGAGGTAAATTATCTTAATTTCATTTCCACTTTTAAATGAAAAGATTAGAATATTCTTTATACCAAAGATACATTTTTGTTGACAAATACTTCTGTTTAGCAATGTAATAATGCCATGACAAATAATCAGTTAAATCCCAGTACATATTTACTTATACAAACATTAGTAAATAATAAATAATAATATTAAATTTGCGGCATTAAGACTATTAAGTACTAATTAAAAGAGTTACGGTAGATTTTGTCAAACAAAAGTAATCATTGTACATATAAATAATAGAAATAACGCTAGTAATTTGTTTGTACTGTTCGTACCAAATTTTTATTTGTTTGAATTTAATTTAATTTTCAATAACAAACATTTAATGTCCATTGTCACAAATTATACAGGAGACACAAATGATTTATAATGATAAAAAAATGCAGTTTAAAAGAAATGTGTTGGCAACTTAACATCAACGTAAATAATTGAAAACATAACATTAGAATGTTTTGAATTAAAAGTGGCCTAATTCACCAAGTGAGCTACTTATATATTTTTTTAAAGATTATTTAACAATCTGTTAACTGATCAAATAATTATTTTTTTTTTATTTTTTAATGGATGAAGTCATTATGTCCAAATGTGCCCCCCATACGGGGCAGCTTTGAACTAGGCTGGGCAAGCTTTGAACGGCAATTTTTTCTTGTAGTCCAAAAATAACATGAACAGTTATATTTTTTATATATATAATAAATTCAATTTATTTATTAAGAAAAACATAAACATTAACAATTAAAAAATAAAAAAAATTCAGATCAAAAATAAGTTTTATATTATTAAGACGGAAAAGGCCTTGCGATTTCAGGTGACATTGCAGTTTCCTTTAAGGCATCATGATCAGCATTGGATTCGTCATTTTCAGAAAATAAGAGAGAATCAACAATGTTTGGTACTTCGGTTAATAAACTAACATGTTCAAAGGTGTCCCTTTTTCTTTGTTCAAACCTGAACTGGCTTGCCATTTCACGCAAATTTATAATAAATTTTATTTTTAACATAAATATCAAAGAACTTACATTTATTTTGTTTCAAATGAATTTTGGACTGCAATAAATTTCATTCACGAAAGAAAACGATCACTGAATACTTTTTATACTCTTACAAAAAAAAATAAAAAAAAAAATTACAATGGCAGTGCGAAAACTTGTTCACCCAACTACATTCGGTCGACGACTGAAAAAACTAGCAAAAGTGTGAAAAACTCGGTTAAGAGTCGGAAAAAATGTTAAACTGAGATTTTAACAAAATTGTTCAAAGGTGCCCCGTGTACAAACGTGCCCCCTCTCCCCTAAGTAAAGTTTTTGCTGGGAATCTACACAAACTATTCTTAATTATTAAATTTTTTAAAGATATTGACATTAATATTCGTTAATGGTGTCAACAATAAGAAATACCTGTTAAACAGATATGGATAATAAACATAATGGTTCCTTAAGGAGTTATTTTGCATATAAATTTAATAAATAATGATTTTATAAATAATTCCTACTGAGTTCTAAGAACCTTTAAAATTTCTTGTTCGTTTAATTAAATAAAATATGAAGATTACTTTTAATTAAATACTTTATATTCAAATTAACAAACTTTCTTATATATTTTTACTTTTCTTAAATTTAACATATTAACTAAAACTTGAGAGTTTTAACTAAAAATATCTATATAATTGATTTATCTGCTGATTATTAAATTCCCAATTTTGATTCAGTGCAATACATACATTTGCAAAGTACTAATCCAATGGGAATACTTTTTTCTTATATTTTTTTTTTACTTAAATTACTTCAAATACCTACATAGTTTATAGTCTGCTGCTTAGTCTTCCTTTTAATATGGTAGAAGTAATATTTAATTTCCGACAGTGGCATATTTCGCCATTTTCAGCATTCAAAAGAAATCATTGAAGCTGCTGTTCAATATAATTTTTGTACATATTTTTGTATGTACTCGTATTTATAAGTTGTAAGTAGTGTGTGTTTGTTTGGATACTGGTACATGCGCAACCAAATACTGCAATGAATATTCGGTGGATCACAACACCTTATTAAGGATGTGGAATAAATGCAGTGCCTGGAAGTAAACTCGTGCAATGCCTGAGGATCGATATTACTGCTGCTTATTTTTTGCATTCGTGTTTGAAATGGATGCCTTCGGTTTACGATGTAATTGTTTTAGATTTGGATTTGTGTGTAAAAACGTATGTTTGTATATGATAGAAGGCTTTAAGTGATTTCATGTGACTTCAAAGAAATTTTAAATTTATCTTAAGGTTCATTTACATTCGATATTCACGTATATGATTACAAACGAAAAAATTATTGATTATGAGTGATTCAACATACATATAAAGGAGCTAAAGTATGAAAGAGCAGACTTTAAAAAACTGGTTTCCGGTTTTTTTTTTCTTGGACCAGCATTCAGGGTACGACCCTACTTATGCAATGCATTGTGTTGGAACTAGGAAAATAGGAAAATTTGACTTGAATTTTCCTATATTGAAAGTGGCAGGGAATACTTCTGCTGGTAGTTTGTTCCACATACGGACAGTACGGCTAAAAAATGAATTTTCCCTGTAGTGTGTTGTGCGATCCACTGTTCAGTCGAACACAAATGGATGAGTCCTGACTGAACAACGTGTATTACGTAAAAAACTACGTGTTTCAGGAACAAGTTCCCTGATTTCAGCAGAACACATTCCATTATAGTATCGATAGAACCGTTAAACACAACCCACATTGCGACCTACCTCTCCTGTACGCGGTCGAGTAACTCCAAAATAGACTTCGAAGCAACGGCCCATACATGAGAGTTGTATTCCATTTTAGACCGGATATAGGTGGTGTAAATAGTAAGAAGATCAGATGGAGTGAAGTAATTTCTACACCGTTTTAAAAAACCAAGGCACTTGAGCGCTTCTTTTGACATTTGAAAAATGTGTTTGGTCCAGCGGACATCACATTGGATTCTTATGCCTAAAACGTCAAGAGCTTAATATTTACACCGCCCATAAAAACAGATGAAGCAACATGATCTGTTGTGCGTTTGTGCGTTGCGTGAATTAACACCGACTCTGTTCGCACAATCCTATTCCGAGATTGCCTTAAGATATTGGCTCATATTTTGTCCTCTACGGAAGCCGTACTGGCGGTCGCTAAGTAAATTGTTGGACTCTAGATATTTCATAAAACCTGATTGAAATAAAATTTAACAGAAATAATATTTATATGAACAGATGTCATGCTAGTAAATTTGCTTATGGTAGGTCCATAATAGATCATAGCAACTATATAGCGCCTATTTCAGAAAAACAGTGCTTGCCCTATGGTGTAGGGTATTATAAGGTCGGGCTTAACCTTTATTTTTTTTACTTGTTATTTATTTAGTTATTATAATAAAACATTTATTTAAACGTGACATATCATAACAATAGCACAAATTTTTAACATTTACTGGTCTGCGTGGCAGGGAGAAGGTTTTCAATATTTTTTCAATACTCGCGCATTATTTTACGATCTGCTATTGGCAAAGGTCGACGTTTTAAAACTAAATATAACTACATACTATTATTCTATCATAAAATTAAAACAGTCGGAATTTGTTTGTTCAAATGCTGAGCAAAGGAAATTAAAGATAAATAAAAATCGTGCACAAATTCAAAAAATATAAACTATATACAATAAAAACTAGTAAGAAGGTATAGTCGGTCAAGCTTGACCATATAGTACAGTATACCCAGTAAATGAATAAAAATAGTTTTTCAGAAATAGACGCTATATGAGAGCTATGACCTATAAGCTTTTCAGTAGAAATTTTATGGAACCCTAGTCAATATACAGGATTATAATATGCATGTGGCCAACAGTAATTTCTAGGATAACCTTTAATTACTGAGGTGAAATATCTGTCATTGTGGTGGTGGTAAATTCACCCCTTTTTAATTTTTTAAATTTTTTGCCAAAAAAAAACCTTCCTTTTTTCATTATTTCTTTTCAAACGGAATAAGAAAATACATTTTTAAATTAATAAAGTAATCAAATGAAAGAAAGCAAATTTTGGGTTAACAAAAAATGATTTTATTTCATAGTCACTTTTCGTAAAACTAAAAAAAAACTGTACAAATATAAAAACAAAAGGGTACAATTTACCACCACCTAAGTAGTTAAATGATGGCCAATTACCGATCCGAAAATAAACTTACTTGCTGCGAATTTTTTAATTTTTGTTCACACCATTGTTAAATTGATTACTTTTCACACTTCTTTGCCTAAATTTCTTATCGATGCCAAATTTAAAGGATTTATCCGTTATAGTTATTTTCGCTAATGTGCCTTAAATGGGAGCTTTTGCAAATTATAAACCAATCATAAAATGTTTAAAAGTGCAAAAAGCTTTAATCGTGCGAAAGCTATGTGCAATTACGGGATGGTTCTGCCAGAATATTAAAGAATGATTTCGGTGTATAAAGAAATTATTATTAAACATTTTATACCAATAAATTTCAAGTAGTTTTGACAGAGGCCTTGTATTTGGGCTATGGCAAACTATGAACTAGTCCTTGTACAATATAAAATAATATCTCGTTTAAAAAGGCAATTAATTGGAATTTCATATCGATACTAATTTATGTGTTTTAAGGATTTAGGTCCGTTGAAGTTGAAGTGATTTTTAGGAGACGAGCCTTATATGGGAGCTATGCTAAATTATGATTGTCATAAAATAGTTTGGTGTAATTTCTGTTTTGGTACGAATACATTTGACAGAATTATGCTCTTTTATGAGATTTTCAGGATATATTCTTATTAGAGTATTCACAAAACCCCGAAAACCGGGGATATTTGATATATAAAAAGAATCGGGTTTGAATACGGTTTTAGCAGAAAACACTGATTAACCGGTTTTCATACAGTTTAGTTATTACAGTATTATTTAAGTTTTTCAATATTTTTACTACAAAAAATTCGCATACTCGTCATTTCTATACGTTTCTTATCTATTTTTAATATATTGAACAATTTAAGTGCTTTTAGTTGTTGCTTATTAATCAAAATTATATATTAATTAACAATTTAACAGCAGTTTGGCGCATGCGCCAAAGATTGTTAGTCTTATTCCAGATTAGATTATAATTTTATTAAAAGTATGATTTTGTTTGGAGGCCCCAAAATATATCTAAATATATCTAAATACAATTAATTTTTTTAAACAAGCTTTAATCAACGTTAGATTTTCTATACGAAAATAAAACTAGTAAGAGTGCTATATTCGGCTATGGCGAATCTTTTATACCCTTCACCTTTGTTACATATATAATATATATTAATACACTTTGTTTGATATTTTTTTTTTATGAAATTTTCAGAGGTTGTCTCAGATTTTTTCTCATATCTACGTTATTTTTTAAATAGCAAACTTCTCGAGAGCATGTCTGACAGAATTATTTAAGATTTGGATCCCGAAGATATCTGGGGACTTCAGAAAATTGATTTCAAGAGACAGACAGACGGACATGGCTTTATAGACTCCGCTATCTATAAGGATCCCGAATATATATATTTTATAGACTTATATATACCCTTCTCATGATGGTGAAGGGTATAAAAATACATAAAGAATAATAAGTGGCAAATCCAGTACAAAAAGTTTAAAATTTTGGTAAAGAATTAAAAATAAGTTATTAATTATAAAAATCGGTTACCGTTACAAAAAAAAAAAAAGCGAAATGTCGAATAATTCGAAAATATAAAATATTCGTAGCCAGTCGGTTTTTCCAAATGTAAAAAACTGGACAGCCAGTTTCGGTTTTGGGCCGATGTGTACCAAGTTTAGTTATGTGAATTTAGCTTATTTATCCCGAGTTTTTTGTGAATACCAATATACATATATATTTATCCGAGCTTAATTACTATTCAGAATATGCAGTTGTTCAAAGAGAACTGGTCGTGTATGACATATTTTATTATATTACCTTCAAAATTGCGAGTGGTCAGACGAACATCACTTAATCGACATCAGTATCTTGAGCATTTGCACAAACTTTTTCTTTTCTTAAATTCTTTTATATACAAAATTTTACGTTTGGTGGGAAAAATCTCCCCTTGATCCGCACCTGGATTTGAGTGTTTATCTGTCTGCTATTGTCTTATTCGATCGTTCTCTTCAGGAATTGCATTTACTGAATAACGTAATTTTTAAAAATAACGATGCAACACTTCTCGCTCATAAACGTGAAGAGAGAGAGAAAGATAGAGACAGATGGAAATGTGGTATGTACATCATGTACATAAGATTACTGCGAACATGGTTACTTCCTTACTTACACGATATGCTGTGATACGCTTACTACTTTTGTTAAAGTGTACTGCCATTTACTACCTTGGGGTGATTCGTGATTGTTAATTGCGCCTCCAGATATCAGGAATTTTTGGCAAATATGTGTGTTTGCATTTTTACACAATAACAAAACAGAACAAAAAAAAATCACAAAGTACTCCACGCAATTATTTTCATCAGGCGTTCACAAAAATACAAACGTACATGAAACATTCTCCATTGGTGCAACATGGCAGAAATATTACTTATTTCAAAAAGTTTATCTCCAATTGCTCGAAGCTGATTTTTAACTACTCGAGTATAATCGAAACAAATGTAACATTAGTTGTGTACCCATAATTTTATTCAATTTAATGAAAGTTTAGAGAATTTAACAAATGCATCGCGCAAAAGCTTTGTAATGTATTATTTGATTTCGAATAATAGCTTCTTACTGGTAAATGGTTTAGTAATTTAATTTTATTTTTGCTCAAATTATAAAATGTCCAACTTAAAATCAACCTGCTGCTGTTTAATTTTTTGGAAATTACGTATTTACAGTGTGTCTCAAAACTACTTCAATTAAGAATTTTAGGAGTAATTTGTTTTCTATTCATACGTAAACTAGATATACATAAATAAATACCCAAAAAACTTTTAACGATATTAATTTTTGTTTCATTGTTGCATTTTATTATATCACAACACGTTTTGCTGGTAACAATAGTATTTTATTTTGTATATCCGCCACCACTAATAGCATGTTCAGATATGAACCTTAATTGCGATAATCGCAATTAACGCCATTATTGAGTTCAATATTCCATATAAAATCTCAATTAATTATTGCGCAATGATTACGAAATTGTTTTAATATTGAGTAAGATTTCGAATGCAACACTGTTCACAACTGTGTTTAGTGAACAAAATTGTATAAAATGGCAAATGCCAACAAAAGAAAAGAAATCATTAAAAAAAATCAATGTGAAGGTAAGTTTGTTTACATAGAAACACAACAACCATGTAGAGTATTTTTTGTATTGTTTTGCAACTGTCAAATGATTATTGAGTAAACTGAAAATTGCGTATGCCTGAACACTTAAAATAATATTGTCAATTAACTGAATATTGACTCAATTAAGTTTCACATCTGAACACAGTATAACAGTGCTGTATGAGGATTTATTTAAGTTTATATTTCCGTTTGTAACATTGAGAAATATTGATGTAAAACTTTTATGATTCTTATGAAATTTTATTCTCCGTCTGTGTAATACACTACATTAGTATTGCCAAACGTGGGGAAAATTCCTTTTTTGTATTGATAAAAAAAAACTTGTCTTCAAATATTCCATATTGAGTTCTGTATTGTTTCTGTCCCCTGGCAGCCCTTTTGCTTCTTCATCTAAGTCCAGATGTTCAACAATCTGTTAATTTTCAAAACAAATGGTTTCTACCTTGACAGACGACCATATATGTACATAGTATATTTATGGCTCTCAGCACCCTGTGCATTTTATGTTGTTTACATTGATCTTCTTAATTGGTCGATAATTGGGAAAAATGTAGGTTTAAGCCGTTTTCCATAGGTATTCGTTTTTCCCCTCCTGCATTTAAGGATTTTGGACAATATCTATAATTTATTTGCCATAGTTTTAAAGCTGTAAAATAATTTTTCCTTCCGAAATGTTAAATTATTTCCCCTCCGGCTTTTTTAGCGCGAATATTTTCATACCTGCGCACAATAAGGACAAAATTACATCTAATAACGATAATGCCCTATTTCGGGAGAACATTTGTGTGGTGGCTAAGTAAAATAATGAACTAAGTTCAACCTATAGCAATACCAATCGTCCTTGGGTAAACAATTCACATACCAGCCAGCCAGCCAGAGGGACGGACGAACATCTTTTAATCGACTCTGGAAATGATTATAAGTCGATAGTTATAATTTATAGTGGGTGTTAGACTAATATTTTTGGGCGTTACAAACATCAACAACTTATTTTGAATTTGATTTATTTGAATAAATATAAGTTACAGGCAACCTGGGTTTCTTTATCATTCCAAGATGAAGAGGCTTAATTTTATTTGTTCCTGATGCCTTTCTTTCTACGTAGAATTCTCCAATAGATAGCAGTGTTTGATGTCCTGTATTATAATTGTGTAAAATGTTTTCCCAATTTGTTTCTCTCATAAATTCTTTAGAAGTTTTAACCGTATCTTTTTTTAATATAGAAAGCCAGCCATCAATTACAACAAATTCACCATTATTGAATTTTTGTATTTCTATAGTTTTTTTTAAAGCAATTCAGTTATCTGGAATGCGTTTTTTCTCTAGTTGAGAAAGCCATACTAAAGTTCCTTTTCCATCAGAAGTTTATTTATTTATTTAGTCTATGGATAAAATCCTTAGAGACCATTTACAAAATTACATACATACATAACTATATGTATCCTCGGTATACGAGTACATCCTTCAAACAAAACAGAATGAATTGTTTTTGAACAGATTCAATATGATCAGTATGTACAATATAATGCGGGTCACATACAACGGAACCACACTCTAAAACCGGTCTTACTAGAGAAGTATATAAACATTTAGTGATGTGGGTGGGGATCATTGAATTCTTTTGACCATCGTTTTATATAGGCTAAAATATCACGAGCTTTATTAACAGTCATTGTTTTTTTGTTTTGCTTATTTTTAAAGTTTTTTCAATTCGCCTGTAAGAGTAGCCCATTTATGTAGAAATTGATAAAGAATCCGGTGGTATATTTAGGCTCTCAAAAAAATCAATATTTTTGGATTTTTTTTTATGTTTTCTATGATTTCTATCTTGAGCGTCACACACCAAATATGTATAAAAAAACCGCTAAAAATGCAAAAATGTTTGAAATTCAAGCTTACTACGATGTTATTTTGTTTCTGAAGACTGACTTTTGCGAAAATCACTGTTTCGATTATAAACACAAAATCACGATTCACCTTGATTTTTAATTTTTTATTAAGTGATTAGTTATTTTAAAATTTTAAGATGAAAATATGTAAATTTTTGTTAAAAAAAAAGACTTGAACTTAGAGGTTATTTGCAAAGTAATAGGCTTGTAACAATGTATTTAAAAAAACTGCAATTATAAGCGTTTTAAAGAAAAAAACTAAGTGTGACGCTCAAGATATTTTGTGACGATCAATATATTTTGTGACGATCAAGAGATTTTATTGCACGTAAACAAGAAATAATGCCAAATCTAAAGTTTAACGAAAAAAAGTTTATTCTTTTACAAAAAGTAAATAAAAAAACAAAAATTCTTCAAAAAACAAAAATTTTCATACAAAACTAAACATGTACATATTCTTTGATGTCTTTAACAAAAATCAAATAAATTTTGTTCAAATCAAATAAGCAGCTACATAAATAAATATGTGGTTGCTATACCACCGAAGGAGGGCGCTGTGATAAATATTAGTTATGTTGGATAGAAAGAAAACTAATAATTATCAGAAACTGATGTTGTTTGAGTGGCAGCGGTTGGGAATCATAGCTCCTAAAACAAGTGACTTTATATGAAGGCTATGGTCAGATATGGACCGATGAAATCAAAATGGTGTTTTATGATTCTTCTTTGTATGAAGTGGTCAAAATTTTATGATACATATTATCCGTCATTCAGTTAACCGCGGTAACACCGATTAACCATGATGTAAAAATATCAGTCTATTTTTTTTTGTTTGCAATGTTTTCAAATTGTTTGCTTCGATTAACCGTGATTACCTCTATTATCCGTGATGGCAGCATTTTTTTTATTAACTTCAAATTCATACACATAATATTAAACATGTAAACGGGGAATTCCCTTGTTTGCATAGGCTGACTCTTGAGCATTTAAAAGTGATTAGAGTAATTTTGAAATTTGGGAAGTGAGGGTGATTAGATCTAAATATATTTATTATGGCATCGTTACCAGTGGTACAAAGGCAAAGAAACGTTTTAAATATTGAAGATAAAGTTAAAATAATTAACGAGCATTCAAAAAAAATTGTAAGTGATAAAATGTTTTAAAAAGAATTATTTTTTTTAATATAAATATTTATGTACATATGTACATTTGTTAAATAATAAAAGTATTATTAAATTTTGATTTCTTCGACCTTTTTTTAATAAAACAGTATTTAAAAATTTTATAATCAAAATTGTTATTCGATTAACCGTGAAAATCGATTATCCGTAATGCTTCTGGTCACGACCATCACGGATAATCGAGGCCCGACTATGTATATTATCTACATTATATTTACAACAGCAAAAATATTTGAAAAAAGTCGAAGTTGTCTGAAACTTTGGTCTATTACTCGGATCTTACTGGACCGATTTTGCCCATTTTCAATATCAAACATTTCGGTGAAACAAAGAATGTTTGGGAAAAATTTCATTGTTTTTAGTTTTTTCTCTATCGTGCATCGTTGGATTTAATAATAATGGAATAATTATTGGATTTAATTTATTGAAATTATTATTTTAAATAAATCTCCATATATTGAAAGACATTTTACATAATATAACAAATATGTTCTTAAAATGAATATTGAATTTTGGTATATAAGTTTGTAGTTCCGACTACCAAAAAGAAAACTGATCGTGACGGAAAGAAAACATTTTGTTTTTATACCCAACACCAAAAAGGGGTAAAAACTCATCGAAATATTGGTCGTAGAACTAAAAACGATATGTACGAGTACATAATATTAATTATAGATGTATGTAGGTACAATAATAAGATATTATTTTATAACAAAAGTTGTTTAAAAAATAAAAGACGGTATTAATAATATAAAATTACCAAAAAAACCCGCACCTTTATTTAATTTAACTACAATTTTCTCTACGTAGCGGAACCGTTTTTAAAATCAGGGTTTAATATTTAGTATAACATTTTTTCCAACTAACTATTGACTGCGCAATAAATATGTACCACTTCGATATTTATATGTAGAAATACTAAAAATATACAAACTATTAACCAACAAAATATATGCACTAGCTTCATGGTAGAAATATTTCTAGTAGTAATTATAAAAGTATTTTGCCATACAAAATATTTCTAGTAGCAACCAGCACACAAAATAAAAATTTTTCGTTTGCAATATATTTACTATTAGAACACACGCACACTTTTTATAGTTTACTACCGAACCATAAACCATGCAAAGAAATAGTAACTTGAAAACCCACTAACAGCCAGCAATATGCGAAATCCAAAAAACAAACTAAACAACTATAGCACATGAAAAATAAAAACTGGCAAACATACAACTTACCGTTTTTTTTGTTACATTTTTTCTTAATTTTCTATAATTTTGAAAATAAATGTCCTCATAAATGTTGATGAATTTCCATTCTTTCTATACCATTCTTGTTTTTGTTGTTATTATTACATTCATACCGCATAATTACATACGTACGCCCACAACTTTTTAATTTATTAGTTACCTACATCTTTATTTTAAAATTTTCTGAATTCCTATTACAAATAGCACGAATGCATTTGAAGACTCAATAAAGAAATAAATAAATAATTAATCAGAATCATTATTAAAAATCATATACTGAATTTACAAAAAAAAAACATTACCTTGAAAAGGCATCATGTACTTCAATTCATTATCTTAACAACACACATTTCCATACAAATTAGTTTTTTCCCAGTTTTCTGCACATTACATATATGCGGCGTAATTATTCCACATATGCGGCGAAGAAATCGTATATATGCACATTTTCAACTACGGACATTTTCGTTTTTTACATATTTCAACTTCGTATGTTTGGCAGTTTTTATTTTTCATGTGCTACAGTTTACAGTGTTGTCAACTTTGAAATTTTAAAACGCACCAAAATGGAAAAAAGCTCACCATTTAGAGAAAAAACGCACCAAGTTAAGAATTTCGTTTTTGTTTCAAATATTTATTGAATTAATTTGAAATTTTTTAATATTATAAATTCTATAGAAAACTTTTTATCAACGATTATTAGTAAAATTAATAACAATAAAAGCCCTTTTTTAATAAATGAAGATAAAATAAGCATTTAACCACTCAAAATTTAACTCACAATATGATATTGGGAACTAAAGTACTAATTGGTAAAAAAAGCTAATTTCAGTACATATGTGGTACTTTTTTTATATAGTTTTGTTTTCTAGTTAGTACTTCTATTTGATTTTTTCCCAATAAAATTTGTTAGGATTCCACTGGTACTCTAACCCTTGTTGTTCGTCTACAGTTCAGTAGACCAAACCATCAGGTTATACAAGAATTTTTATTTACATGTTTAAAATGTTAATTTGATTTTCAAACAAAGATTTTTGAAGAATTTGATTTTATTTATCATACATTCGTATTTAAAATATGTACATTTTTTCATCGTATAGATTTCATGAGTTATGAATCATTAAAAAAAACTGCAATTAAAAATTAGTAAAAATAATGATTTCATCACATTTTCGAAAAAATTAAAAGACGCACCGAAATACCCAAAAAAAAATTTGCAGTGTTGAATGAAATGGTACTCAAACAGGTGTATTTAATTGTAGAAAGATTTTTTCTCACACTGAAACAAAAAGTTGTGTTGAATTTGCTTTGGTGCCACCAAAATTTAAAAAAAAAGCGCACCGCGCACCAACTAAAGAATTTTTCGCACCAAAAATTTAAAAAAGCATCAAAAATGGTGCGAAACGCACCAAGTTGACAACGCTGACAATTTCGTTTTTAACATTTTCAACTGCGGACAATTTCGTTTTTTACATATTTCAACTTCGTATGTTTGCCAGTTTTTATTTTTCATGTGCTATAGTTGTTTAGTTTGTTTTTTGGATTTCGCATATTGCTGGCTGTTAGTGGTTTTTCAAGTTACTCAGGGGTGTAATAGAAACCAATATTGTCAGAATTGGTTTTAAAGCCGACAAGAAAAAATGCTTTGGTGTCATAGGGCCTGATACTAGAAATATCTCGATATTTATTGAACGTGTAGCAGTGACCTATGATACTAAAGCATTTTTTCTTGTCGGTTTTAAAACCAATTCCGACAATATTGGTTTCTATGAAACCCCTGACTATTTCTTTGTATGGTTTATGGTTCGGTAGTAAACTATAAAAAGTATGCGTAAAAAATTTTTACTTTGTGTGCTGGTTGCTACTAGAAATATTTTGTATGGCAAAATATTTTTAGAATTACTACTGGAAATATTTCTATATTTTTAGTATGTGAAAAGTTAAGTATTATTTTCTTAAAATATTTTGCTATTTTTTACATAATATAGAGTAGTATTTTTAAACTCTGGTTAAAACCAGAAACACATTAATTTTATGGCGTTTTCTTTTCTGGAAAAAATGTTACACGTTTTTCCCATTTCGCATCTTTTTTAATTTTTTTGTGTTCTTTTCTGAAAAAATGTCAACACTGCTAAAGTGTAGTGTGTTCTTTTCTAAAAATGTCACACCATAAAATTAAAAAATGGTGCACCTTTCACACTCTGTATTTTTAGAGGGTGAGAATCGCACGATAAAACAGTTGACCAGTGATGCCAACTTTTGAGACTCAAAACGCGTAAACATTTTTGAAAAAAGGGCTAAATGGAAAAAAATCCATATAAAACCACATCCAATTTTCTTTTTTTTTTTGCGTTTTGAGTGACTAAAATCCGGCCATGGTGCAACTATACAAGGTGAGTGCAGTAGCCCAGCGGACTGACTTTGTTTACAATTTACTTATGTCAAAAGTAATACTTTTTCAAGTATTTTTGACAGTAGTACATTATTTTACACAAACAAAATGCCTGTTGTTACTGTTTTGTATTGTATTTGTTGTTGATTTGCACTCACCTTGTATAGTTGCACAATGAATCCGGCTAAATCTAGCCCGAAAAGGGCTAAGTTGGCATCGCTGCAGCTGACATTTGTTTTATGAATGTGTATTTGTGCTAAGAAACAAAAAAATATACAAAATGGAAAATATTACTACTTTTTTATGTGCTGAAAAAATTTTGGATGACTTCTTGGTTTCATCTTCATCATCTGATGATGATGAAATATTTTATATGATTATGGAAAGAAATTCACAACCGCGAGTGAAAGGCTTTGTAGAGAACGTAATTAATGAATACTCTGAAGTTGATGTATGTCAAATTGCATAGGACAATATCGCCTACTTCTTATACTTACATACTTATATGCAATGTATATTTATATACATATATAATTTTTATAGTTTAAGAAGTATTTGCGTATTAGTCGGGAAGGTGCCATTGGTCTTTTTGAGAGATATTAATTGTCTTATTTCAAGCAATCTTACCAGGAAGCTATCTGCTTCTTCTTTTTTAACAAAAAAAAAAAAAAAAACAAAAACAGATGTACATGAAAATAAAGTGTTACACTGTTGTACTTTTATATTCTATTCTGACCATTAAAAATGCGACACCTTTAAAATGTGGGGTAAACATTATAAAAATGTACATAATAAAGGTGTAACATTCTATTTTAGAAAAGAAAACACCATTAGTAAAATATAAAATTATTTTCTTTTGAAATGTCTGCTAGAATTTACTATTTCTTGTGTATGAAAACAAAAATATAATACATATGTAGGTAAATAGATATTGGAAATGAACTAACTTAAGATATTTAAAAAGAATAATTTTTATAAACCAAAATTTTTTATTTTACTAGGTATTTCACAAATATTACTGATGAAAATATGTAACTTATTCTCGACAATTACACAAATTTGATCAGTTAATGAATCGATGACACTTCTTTTTATGAACGGAACTAGTTCGTCCATAAATGCATTTTTATTCAAAATTGTTACAGAAATATTTTCAGGAACCAGTTAGTGAAATACTGGTTTATAATCTTGGATTCAAAAGGCATTTGTTGTACATATTCAGTTTTATAAATGCCCATGATGAAATAGGCACTGTTTTTTGGTACACATAATATGTATTCCAGTTCTTTTTAACGTAGATATGTATGCAATTATATTAATATATCCATCTAATATTATTATTACACTTTTCTTTAATATATTTTTTTTTTGGGCAATTAAATTTTATTTTTTTTTTTCAAAACAAAATTAAGAGTTGATTCCATTAAGTTCATTCGGAACTAATTTGTGTTCTAAAGGACTCAAATAATTTAAAGTGGTTCTAAAATTATTCCTGGGAAATCATGCTTTTAAAGCTAATTATTTTTATCGAAAACTATGGATTTTTATGAATAGATGTAACTGAATCAGTTAACAATTATTATGAAGGGCGTAAGACTTTAATGCTTACATTTTTTAAGAAATAAAGAAATATGTATGTATGAAATGCTTTTTATAATGATTAAACTTTTTGCAATGGTAATCTAAAGATGTTCCTTAAACGAGAAGAAAAAAATCAATATTAATTATTTAACATCCCTTAAAAATAACAAAATATGAATGTTATTGCAGCTGGGGTGGAAGATTCTGGACATACATAGATACTCGTACACATTGATACATGCATGCATACATATGTATGTAGGTATATACCCTGCCAACATTTTCTATTGCGGAAGTGACTCAGAAGTGACGCTAAGAAGTTGAAACTCATCTTCTGCGATACCATTTTCTGATCGTAGAAGTGTCTTCCGTATTGAGAAGTTGTACCCCCCGGAAGTAACTTCCAGAAGTCACTTCAGCGTAACTTCAAGAAGTCACTTCAGCGTAACTTCCAGAAGTTATTTTATTCGCCTCTCTTTTGCTTTTGATTTTTGTTTGCCTTTACAGATAATACACTCATATTGACTATGGGATAACAAATATGTAAAAACTACAACAATAACAATAACAAATCGAAACCACACTTTACCACTGACCGACCACAGCAAATGACAAAATAAAACTAATTTCGATGATGTCGAAAACTTCTTATTTGCATTCTTTTCATTTCTTTTATAACGGGACATGTCATTTTCGGCTGGTGTTGCAAACAACAAACAATCTTCCAAACGTCGTCTGGATGATTAAAAGACGACTGCAATGTAAATTGTTATTGTTATCTTCCAATTAACGTCTGGAAGTGAGTAAGACGTAACGCCTTTGACGATGGACGATGAAAGAAACTTCCAATTGCTGGCAGGGTAGTTAGATATATAAATATGTATATGTATAGGTGTACGTACGCACACATGTATGTACATAGTACATTCAACCATATGTATGGATGGATATTATCATTTACTTTGAAACAAAACATGGTAAAGTACCACATTGCAACAACACTAAATAAAGTGTGTACAAAAGTTGTTGTTGTTGTACAAGTTGTTGGTAGTGTGCGATTGCCTGAGTTCTAGCCAGTAGCAAGCGCCTCCTCCCTTAAGGGCATTCCTTGTTTTTCTGTTGCCTGAATGCTTTTTGAACGTATAGATTTGATCAGTAGCACAAGCGAACAGAATTGTGCGAGTATAAATGAATGTAAGTGAGTATGTACGTATGTACGTACCCATGTCGTGTCACATTTAGTACAATTTTGCAATAGGACCAACCCCTTGCTTAGTAATGAGTAGAAGTGGAGGTGTGGCTTCCGAAAACATAAATGGCTACGAGAGTAAACTCAAATCGTTACTTACGAATATGGATAGCAAACATTGGTACAATAAACAAAAAACCAGTTTAATAAACAAATTTACATATCCACACTTTATTAAGAGAGAAAATACATTCAACAAGAGATTGTGACACAAATATTTCTCTTAAAATGCATTCAATGCATTAATCTATAATGTGCATTTGTGTAAATTATAGATATGGATTTCATCCCAATCTTGAAGATGTTTTCAAGTACTCTATTATTTGATTTCTGGGGGGTTACTCTCTATTGTGATGCGAAAGCAAATTCGATGCGTAAGAGTATCAATTTAAGCGTTGTCAACTGTGAAATTTCAAAACGCACCAAAATGGAGAAAAAAGCTCACCATTTACAAAAAAAAACGCACCAAGTTAAGAAGTTCGTTTTTTTTCAGCTGAAGGAGTTTTTTCAGAGTTAACACTACTAAAAAATAAACTTTTTAACAGACTTAAGGTAAAAACTTGCGATTCAATGCTTTCGTCCCTTAATTTGTTCGAAAAGGAGCTAGAAGAATGGACTCCGAGTAAATCTTAACCAAATAGGGAATACATAACTATTTCAAAAATTTATTTTTTTCGAGTGCCAAATTTATTTTATCATATGTAAATAAATTACAAATTTAAATTTAAGGTACAAATTTTAAAATTTAATAACATTACTTCGAAATTTGTTATTTTATTTTTTGTATACATGTATTTTTTTATACATAGCTATTGTTATGCCCCTAATGTATTACAACATCTGTTCAAAAACCATTTCATTAACCAACACACTTATTAATTTTCAACCCTAAATGTTGGTACTACCTTTTTTTATAGAATTATTACTCAGATTATCGCCATATTTAAAAAGTATTAAAATAAATGCATTATTACTAAATACAAAATTTCAAGCAACAGGTATATTGAATAATTTTATATTAAAAAATTAATAAAAGTATATAAGAGTATGTAGAACTAATTTTTCTACCAATTTTCCTGTTTTTATTTTTAGTTAATAATTTATTTTAGTAGTTATAATGTCATTTACATTAAATTTTATTTAAATAATTGTTAAAATATTTTGTGTTTTTTTAAAGAAACTGAAATAAAAGTAATTTTGTTTGTTTAAAAAAACCTTGACTTTTTTTTATTTAAAATACCATTTTTGTGCCCCTTTTTGAAAATTCTCAACGGTAACCCTGACTACATGGTTTCGTATAGTATTTCTACCGAAAATTTATCTTAACTGCAACAGCTTTTTATATTTTCATTGTTTTGTTTGATTAAGCTATGTGTCCACGATTGTCAGATATTACAACGTTGTCCGAAAAATGTTCAGAAAATGTCCAACAACCGTGTAAACTTAAAATTTTTGCCTTCCAACGTTGTAAGAAAAAGCATTTTCAGTACATTGGAAGACAAAAATATTGTCAGACATCTAACAATCGTGTAAACACAAAATTTTGTCATTGTCATTGTTTTAAGACCATTGACAAACACTTATGTCATATGTGCAAAGTTTATGCATCTGCCAATGGCAGCATTGTCATAGAAATTATTTCTAAATGCAACTCTGTATATACATAAATAAATAAACAAGTGTGCATTGATAAAATTTTTGAAAAAAGTAGAAGAAAACTAAAGAATTAAATTAAAGTGTGCATTAGGACATAAGCAGATAATATGGTTCAAATTGCTCTTTTTTGTTCCATGACAATATTTAAAATTTTTAAACACACACAGAGCTGCAAAACGAATCTGACAGCCGTGTAAGCTGACAATTTCGGTTGACAGATAAATTCATTGTGTGACAATTGTGTGCAAATGAAATTGTTAGTTTTCTTACAGTCGTCTAAACTGACAATTTACCTTTTGCTAAAAATTTTTCAATGTCACTACATTGCTAGCACATTGGTAGATATGACAACGCTGTAATATCTGACGATCGTGGACACATAGCTTTAAAGTTTGCAAGTTTTTTATGATTTAAAGATTTATTATTTTTTATGTTTTTATTTACTTTTTTGTTGTATTTTAGTAATAGCTTCGATAAAATCAACCAAATTCTCTTCAGCCATTATGTTATTTAAAAAGTTCGAAGAACAAATTTATTTTTTATAAAAACGTCAGATTTCTGGATCAGCTGCTGACTATGTAGCTGTCGTTTTCAAAATAATTAAATAGCTGGCTGTCGGGCGGCATAAGTACCCAGCGGCACTATACTGTTGAATTATTATAGGTACATATCGCTGGTGTCATGTAGAAAGGCCCTAACTCGCTATTTTGTCGAAATTTATTTTTTTGCGATTCCAATGCATTTAACGCAAATACACCTCCTCACAAAAATTTATTGCAATAGTGTAAAAAATAACGCTTTTATAAGCAGTTGTACAAAAAAAGTTACATGTTGAATATTACAGTTTCTATTATGTTTTTACCTTCTCCTGTAAAGTTTCAAATATGCGAGTTAGGGCCTTTATACATGAGACCATCGATATGTAGAAGCAGTGTTGACAGTTAAGGGGATTTATATCGAAACTCCCGAATATTTTTAGCAAATGGGGATACAATTTTAGGGTTCTGGATTAGGGAAATTTTTTAGGGATAGAAATATTTAATTTTTTGCAGCTATTAATTTGTATAAACTTATATTTTGCAAAGCAGTTTTAAACATGTCGGTAACATTTCAACTGACTACTCCGTTGCCAATTTTAAAATCTTAATGAATTTAGCAAGTTAAATTAGTTTCAAATTTCATTTGTGTACCAACACGAAACGCCCGCGTTGAACGCATTTTTTCAGTAATGAATATTGCAAAAAACATTATTTTGTAGTAAAATGCAAGTAAATTATTAGATGTTATTTTCAGATTGAAAACATATTGTACATATATGCATGTATATCAGTGGTGGATTTACGCCTAGGCTCGTGAGGCCTAGGCCTAGGGCGGCATAATTTAAAGGGCGCCAAAATTTAAAGGTAAAAGAATGTAAAACAATTTCGAAAATTGATTTGGCTAAGTTTTGTTTTAAATTACAGCATGCTGCTCTAGTCATTGTTTGGAATGTAATTTTAGACCGTTTTAAGTAAGAAACTACAGGGATCACACGCTGATTTATCATCGGTTATCCAAATTTACGTTTCTCTAGCCTCATTTCTTCAGGATATGAGAATAAACGCTATCTGGAGTTCGGGATTATTATCATTATGATACTCGTCGCAGAAAAACCAGAAAACTTCAGTCAGATGAATCACAAGAAAATTTTCGTACAAATATTTACTATCCCATTTTGGATACTCTGAGTTTACATTTATCCGAACTTAAAAACGCATATGAAAAGCTTTTTGTAAACTTCAGCTTTTTTGATAATTTATAAAAAATAGATACAACTGAGTTAAAAAGTCAGGCAAATAAACTCGCCAAAAAGTATCCTGGTGATCTAGAAGAGACATTAGCAAATGAATGCATTCATTTACATTATCAACTCGAAGGTTCATTGGCAAATACTGAAGATGTGCGTTCTGCACAAAATATATCCGATATATTACATTCACGGAATCTTCAAGATGTCTACCTTAATTTATACATAGATTTACGCATTTTTTTGAGTATACCTGCTACAAACTGTTCAGCAGAAAGATCTTTTTCCACCTTGAAAAGGGTAAAAACCTATCTACGGTCAAGCATGGGCCAAGATAGACTTAATGTTCTTGCATTATTGTCTATTGAAGCCCAATTAGTACAAGAAATAAACTATGACGATTTAATTGACTTTTTTGCCCGAGCAAAATCCTTAAAGAGTAAATTAATAAAGTAAGTGCTGATTAATAAAACTTAATTATTTATTTTTGCAAAACAGTATTTTATTTAAAATTTATATATAAAGTTACTTTTATTTTTCACAAAAACTTTGTTTATTTTATTATTTACTATCTAAACCCGGTGTGCTTCGCTACAATGCCCAAAATATGGCGATTTAAATTTTTGGGTTATATGGGCGGTGCCACCCCCGTTTGTACAATCAAAACTTCATATAGCCTATTATTCCTTCCAGTAACATGCTGTGACAATTTCATCAAAATCGGCTCAGCCGTTTTGGAGTCCATACGTTACATACATACATACATTCAATTTTATATACACATATAGATTTTAATATTTTAATATGTTATTTTATTTATTTATTTTATTTACATACATACGTTATTTTATTTTAATTCATTTCAATTTATTTTATTTTAAATCTCAAATTTTGAAAGAAAATTATAAAATTTTAAATATTTATTTATAAATTTTTTGTTTGAAACTTATAAACAAAATTTTATGCATGCATAAAAATTTAAATATCTATGAAAAATAAGACTGATTACATATGATTTGAAAAACGTATGTGTATCTAAATTAATAAAAATTAATACACAATAATTTAAGTATTTAAAAATTATATAGTTTTTTATTATCACTTCTGTATAATCAAAAAGGGCGGCATGTCAAAGAGTGCCCAGGAAGGGAGCTGGCCTAAATACGCCACTGATGTATATTAAAAATAATTCAATTTGCTTTGAAAACTTAACTACAAGTTCTGAAACGTTAAAACTTTATACATATAGTATAACAAATAGTTAATTGGGGATATAAAATAGAAAATTGGAAATGAGTAGTAATAAAAAACTGGCAACACTGGGGAAAAGAGTGTTTTCAATTCTGCTTTTTACATTAAAATGTATTTATTGAATGCTTTTTAAATTCAATATATTATTAGACACGATAGAGCCTCGAAGGGCAACTGAAGAGGATGAAATTTTTCAAACTTATTCTTTGTAAATTTCGGCTGGTTGGTATTGAAAATATGCCAAATCGCTGAGTAAAATCATACACTCAAAATATTTCATAGGTAAAATAAACGAAAATCGTGTTTCATTTTACTAAATTTTTCGTTATTTTGACAAAACGAAATATTTCGTATAATAAGCATGGTACTCTGTTCAAATTTGCGAAATTTGTTGAGCAACATCAATTATTTCGTTTGAAAATTTTGACAATTAGCAAGTGGTGACAATGCCGCGATTTAGAAGAAAATTATCGTGCTTATTGCCCTTAGGTATGCAACATTGTTTCTTTTATATAAACAAAAACCATATGTTTTTTATTTTATATGTTAATGAAAAGGATACAAAAATTATATTACATATTATCCATGATGCTTTTATGGCGTTGTGGTTACAATGTAATTTATTGGTTTTATTCCTTATATTTTTTCTTTTTCGTACTGCCGATATGATTAGACGCTTCTCAGATTCACTAAATTTATTTTTGTCTTTATTATTTTTTGTTTTATTAGTATTATTTTCAATTTGAATAATTTTTGTGCGAAATTATTAAATTAAAAACACAATAACAAATAAAATCTAAACAGCTGTTGTTTTCAATTTCGTGCGAAATAAGTGCCGATTACATTATTTAGCAGTTGAAAAAAAATGTTGCCATTAACATTTTTGGTTGAAAAAACATGATGCCAGAAACATTTCGTAATTTTTCACAACAAGAACAGAGTACAACTTCAGCAGCATTAGTTCGCATTTATTTCGCATAAATTTTTTTTATATGGACTTTTGATAGTATTTCGCACGAAATGACGAACAGAATACCATGCTTTATACAAATGTTTTTCGTTCTTGTTGGGAGTTTTTATTTTCTGCATTTGACGAAATATTTGTATATTTACCAAGATTATTTTGTTAAATTACAAAATAAATGGTTATTTAACGAAAAATTTTCGTAAATAAAACTTTTAAATTTAGTCTGGTTTACAAAATTAAATAAAAATAAGAAATATACTTCGTAAAAATACAAAATTATTCTGTTATTGCCTCCTGTTTTACGAAATTTTCTAAACTTACGAAAAATATTCATATTTTTTTCGTTTATTTTACAAAATTTCGTAAAAAAACGAAATATATTTTGTAAAATCACGAAAATATTTCCTAAATACACGAAAAGTTTCGTTAATACAAGAAAAATTTCGTAAATTTATGCTTAAATTTACAAAATTTTCTGAAAATATTTCGTAAAGTTACAAAAAATTGTGTAAAAATAAAAAAAAATGTTTGTTTATTTTAGAAAAAGTTTCATTAATTTCTCAAGAAATATTTTTTATTACACGAAATAAATGTTATTTGACTTACTAAGCGAAATAAATAAATAAGACTATGTGTACAATATACAACAAATACGACGGAGCTGTGAAGTGGTCTACTATACATACCATTTCTTCAGTAGGAAATATTTCGACTATTTGCTTGGATAAATTTTTCGAGTCTTTCACTGACAATGGGCGTCCTTTATCTATACAGAAATTAACTCGCATAAAAGCTTACGTATATTTTCGTTTAAATGCTTTCGTCTATAATGCTGAAGAACACTTTGACCATACGGGTTGGAATTTAGAATAGTTTCCAAATTTGACGTAGATTTCGTATCTCCGTACACTGTCGACGTTAACATTTGGTTTTCCATTTAACAACTTTGACCAATGGTAGAGAAATAGTGCTTGAACACCCCCAGATAAATTGATTTTAGACATAATACTTATGGCCAGTGCTGATATTCAGCCGGTTCGGACCGGTTCGCTCGAACCGGGTGTTAAAATTTTAAAAATTTTGCGAACCGGTTGTTGCATATTCACCCTTCTCGTGAATAAAAATTCCATATGAAATTTGTTGGGGTAATTATGTTTTTTGTTTTAACGGTTTTATATAATGTGTATTTATCAAGGTGATTAGTCTCGTCCAAACAAATGATTTTATTTTGGTCATACATTGGATTCTTGGAGAAAAAAATAAAACAATTTTTTTTTTACTTTTATTTTGCAAAATCAAAACTATTTTTTGTTAAAAACGTAACTTTTTTTTGATTAAACGAAAGTTTATATCATTTCCTTCAAGAGGCTTGTGGTCTGTTACTGGGATGCGACTTTAAAATTTTCGCTATTTTTATCAAAATTTGGCAAAAATATAATTTTTTTAAGCGAACCGGTTGTTAATTGTTTCGAATATCACCACTGCTTATGGCCAAGTCTTTATCGAGATGGCGCATCACTCCAACATATAATTGTTGTTCTGAATAAACAAAAGTAGAATTAAAAAGGAACAATTTCTTAATATGTGCATAATTACCTATAAAATAATGCAATAAGTCACTCATATTTCATTCAGTTAAAAGTTTGTGTAGCTCATCTTTATCACCATATTTTTCTTCAATGTGATTACTTGTTATTGGTATTGTTTGATTTATAATATTGTTGTTTTCTTCAGTGAAAGAATTCATGTTAAAGCTGTTAAATTTATGATATTTATATTGATTTTTTTATATTTAATTAAAAATTTATATATATTTGACACAAATAACAATTAATTTTTTTATTTCGACTAACGCTTCCATCTCTTTAATTGTCAGTCAAAGCATAACTTCTTTTGTTATTTTTCAGTTGCATTTAAAATGGTACATTTTTAGAGGAAGAGAGGCGGAGATGATTAGAGCAGAAAAAATTTACTCATTTCATCCTACCAAATTATATTTGTGAAATGCACGAAATTTCTAAATTTACGAAATTTGTCTCTGCATTTAATACGAAAGTTTCGTATTTTTCGAGAAATTTTTGTAAAATAAACAACAAAACATTAACGAAATTTAATTTGTAAAATTCAAAAAATTTATAAATTTACAAAATTTTCTACAAGATCTAAACACGAAAGTTTTGTATTATAAACGAAATTTTTGTACAATATACAAAAATAATTCTACGAAAAAAATTTTGTAAATTAACGAATTTTGTAAGTTTACGAAATAAAATAATTACTAAAATTTTGTATTATGTATAAAACTTTAGTAAAATGTACGAAAATAATTTTACGAAAAACCATTTCGTATTTTTATGCATGAATTATTTTGAGTGTAGATATAGAGCAAAAATTGAAACATCCACGATATTTTTCCAAAATGTTTTGCAATTTTCTTGAAATATATTGAAATTTTAAAATTCAGTTGAAAATGGTGAGATAACTTTAGTTAGAAAACTTAACTTACTTCGATTTTTAAAGGGTTTCTGGGCTTCCCTTTCAACTGGCCGGAAAATATTGATTAAAAATAGTTAACTTTAACCTAGTGTATTTTATAAGATAAATAAAAAAAACCATATTATGTTTAATTTAATATTTTTGATAATGTGCGCTCGTCCAAAATCAAACATTTCAACCCAAGACCTACATACTCGTATATGCAAAGAGCAATCACCTAAATTTATAATAGCGCAATTCACAATCTTGTGCAAATAGAATTGCAACATTGCATTAGCAAAAAGGTTTAGCATACACCCAACAAGAGCAAAAATATGCTAAACCTTTCTGCAAATGCAATATAGGTATAATAATGATGCAATTCCATTTGCACAAGATTGTGAATTGCGCTAATATATTGTCTAAACGCTTATTTGCGTCATGTCATGTTTTGTTATAACTTATAGTTATAAGTTTAAAAATGCTCGTATTGCACACAAGGTTTTGTGTTTAAAATAGAAATCACATGTGCGTTTAGGATGTAAAATATTATTTAAGATTTTTAATAAAGTGCACTATTCTTACAGTATCCAATTATAATACTTTTAGTAATCAAAAAAATCTAATATCGAGATAAGAAGTTTTGTCCAAAATCCCCGGTATATGTGATTCAGAAAAACTAGCTCCTTCAAATCGGTTCGAATGTCCTATAAATGAAACAGGTGTCATAGTCAAAGAAAATAAATATTTATTTATGCGAAATCTCTGAATCATTTTATAAAATAATTTTTAATAGTTCCTACCACGTAATGTCCATCCAGGCTTTAATCCAGGAGTTTAATATGGACGTGTGGAAATAAAACTTTCATAAAAATATTATCAGAATTTTTTTATTACAAATAATGAATAACTGTTTTAAACATTTTGGACACTCTTAACTAATCAATAATATAATAAATATATTTACGAATTTTATATATAGATTATTATTATAAGTGTCAGATGTATATGTATATTTGCGAAGGCATGATTGAGACTAATTATCTATTCGAATGTTTTCATGCTAAATTTCATTTTTTTCATATATAGTATATATATTCATATATTCTGAGAAGCTATAAAGAAATCTAGACTTCTGAAGAAGTTATTATTTTAAGTTTGTTTTTTGCCAGAAACAAATTGCAAGCACTACTAAATTAGTGAAGAAATTAATCTAGATCTTAATTAATTTTATTCTTCTTAGATATCGTAAATAGGAATATTTGCAACCGATTCTTATTATTAATTATATTTTGTTAGAAAGGCAATCCGGTATGGATTTGGTTATAACTTAAAACGAATTCCTAGTTATTATAGACTTACAAAAATATTACAATAATATCATCACAAACAATAATTTTTTTGGACTTTTTTTTTTAAATCAAAAGCTTAATATAATTGAATTTTAAAAAATTTTAGAAATACAATACAACCATATGAGTCCGAAAAGAGTCTTTTCTGACACCTTTTCCGGAGCGTTAATGCTCTTTATGAGCCCAAAAAAGAATCATTATCGCTCCGAAAACCTTCAGAAAAGAGGGTCATTACATTCGAAAATGGTGCGTCCGAAAGAGCTCTTAGATAATATCAGAAAAGAGACTTTTATGAGGGGTTTTTGGGCTCTGAAAGAGCTTTTACATCATGTCAGAAAAGAGTCGTTGGTCCAATACCCACCTTAAAGTATACCGAGCGGCTCAGAATCACTTTCTGAGTCGATTTAACGATGCCCGTCTTTCCGTCCGTCTGGCTGGCTGTCCATGTAAAGCTTCTGCGCAGAGTACAGGTCGCAATTTTGAAAATATTTTGATACAATTTGGTTAGTGACATTTTTTTGGCCCAAGGACGGATGGGATTGAAACTGGTGGAAATCGGTACATTATTTCACCTGGCCTCCATACAAAAGTCCTCCCGAATTTGGGGTTTACCGATCATAAATGTTTGAATTATGCAAGGAACCAAACAAATTTCATCACAAATGAGTGGTAAATGAAGCCAAATCACATCTACAAATTTTGTGCAGATCGGTCCATAATTAGTCGTAGCTCCCATATAAGGCCCACTTCCGAAAATCACCTAAAAGAGCATAACTCACCCAAAAATGTTGGTATCCAAATAATATTTAATAAAAATATATGTCATATGTATGCAAACAATACGGTACAATTTTATTGTGATCGGTCCATAATTAGTCGTAGCTCCCATATAAGGCCCACTTCCGAAAATCACTTCAACGATCATAAATTTCTTAAGAATGTTGGTAATCAAATAAAATTCGACACAATTAATATACAGAAATGATGACACCTAATTTTATAATGGTCGGTCCGTAATTAGTCGAAACTCCCATATAAGACCTTCCCCGTAATCAATTTTAACCTCCATAAAATTATTAAAAGTATTTATATCGAGATAAAGTTTAACACACATAATATTTATATTCACGGAAGTCATGGCTCTAAATATTTGGATGATCGGTCCACAATAGGTTATATCTCCCATAAAACGCCCATTTCTGAAAAACTGTTTTATACATATACTGGGTGTAGGGTATTATATGGTCGGGCTTGACCGACTATACTTTCTTACTTGTTTTTAATTGTTTTTACTTAAACAAAAAGGAAATTCATTTTAAAATAAACTAAATTAGAAATGGAAGAAAATTAAATAAATTGGATTTATAGTAAAAAAAGTAAAATGGAATTCATTTAAAGAAAATATATAAAAATGGAAAAAAATTAATTATTAAAGCAAATTTTTCTTTCGCTTCGAAAATGCTTTTTAGTTGGACTATTTCTGACTCCTTTTTCGGAGCGCTCCTAGAATTGTATGCTGGGTATAAACACATTAATGTATAATTAAAACCGGTCGTTTTTAATAATATTAAATTGTTTCTCGTAGATATTATATAAGGATATTATATATCTATCTTGATTTAAGGTTTTCAAATATGGATTATAAGATTCGTAGGGTGGCAAGGAAAGTCGTATGTAAATTCACCTAAAAAAACGAGCACAAATGCTAATATTTGTAACTATGTTGGTGTACATACATATATACTCGTATATTACTCAATATTTGGCATGATAATGTGATAAAAAGCCTTTTATTTGCTTAACGAATTAAATAGACAAATAAAAATAATTAAAGTTATGCATCACTGAGTGATTTATGAGTGGCAATTTATCGACAACAAGAACCAAAGTGACGTTCACAATTTGTAAAACAATGTGTCACTAAATAACTAGTTCTATTACTATGCCAAGAGTTCTACATTATGAATAATTTTATAAAAGCTTTTTTGTAGTCATTTGAGACAATTAATCGTGAAGATGAAAAGCTTTTTAAAAATACATTATGTTAACAGTGCCTATGTACATATATTACCAACATAATTAAATGCATTTTCTCTTATTATCACCTGTTGAATGAATTAAATGAAACAATGTTGAGTTTTATCGATTACACAATTCTAATCACTTCTAATAATGCATTGTGTTTGTTTTAACTACATACATACATACATCCATATGTACATTTGTATGTATGCAAGTACTTAAAATACATATAAAGAAATACAAAATTTCAAAAAGGAATTTAATGTGTATTAATCCAACTCACAACCTGCGCTTGTTCAAAATATTAATAGAGCTTTTATTTAAGTTAAAAATTGTAATCGCAGATTTTTTCATCTGCATTATTTAGTTATTTCTTAAATTCAAAAATACCACAGTACCTACATATGTATCTCCTCGACAGTATCTAGGTACATTTTCAAAAATTTTAAACATTAATTAATGCTGTTCTAATCACAGATCAGAAGTAATCAAACATACACATTCTTTAAAATCAGTACTATTTGGTTTGAGTGTTTGGTTGAATGCCATTTAAAAATCATAATTTTTCATATCTGCCTTGTGGTTACGTACGAGTACATACATACCTACATATGTATGTATGTAGATATTTAAGAGATATCTTAAAACTCTCTTAAATGTATAAACATTTTCTTCTCTACTTAAAAACACAAAAAGGGAAGTGAAACAAAAAAGAGAACGAAACGAAGTATCTACGAGGCATGTATCTCATCCTTCTATTTTATTTGTGTTGTTTAAACAAAAGCAACCACCACCATCACCACCACCACCACCAGAAAATAGTAGGTTAGGTAGTATGTAGTAGTTGGCCTGTCGGTCTTTAAGAATTTTTTGTTTTGTTAAATATTTCTCCGGCGATAGGTATGCTGGCTGAGCTAGTGTTATTGTGAGTTTGTTTGTGTTTGTCTGCTCAGGAGCCAGAAAACAATGCAAACAGCATTTACTTACATACCCTGAAGGTCTTTATGTCCAACCAGAAAACTGAGCTTCAGTCGAAAACTACCGTCTGTGGCTGCGCAAGGGCATTTCGTTTACGGGTCGTACCATCATTTGTGTCTATTAAATCAGTGAAACAAAATCAAGCCAGAAATAAATTTAAACAAAATCAAAGCAAAAAAAAAAAATAACTGTCGCTAAAATGTCATTTGATTTATCGCCAAATCAAAAGAAATAAAGTGTTTAAAATTAAATTAACAAATATAGGTACTACCTTCAAAATTAAATTTAATACATTTGCAGTATCCAGTGTAAATCACACATAGATAGATACATTGTTTACATGCATCCATATTGTATTTACACATTTTTACAATGAACCAGCACATGGATACACACATATACGGTTAAATATAAACAAAAACACACTACAATTGTATCTTCGTACATACATTGTTGCCTTATTACATATAAGATACCTATAACAAATCTGTGACAATTTCCGTCAAAATATTCGTACATAAATAAAGTCGCGCGTACCTGTTTTTTCGTTACTGTGTGGCAAAGATAAATGTTTATACATGCATACATACATACATACATACATACGTATCATATTGTATGCAATCCAATAATAATATTTAATAATAATGATTCGTACAGATTATTTATTTTATTAACAAACTATTTATTCTGCATTTTACTCGTATAAATTCGCAAACAAAATAATATTAAAAAACAAACAAACAAACAAACAATCATGTCGTTGTGATATTAAAAACAAAAAACTCTTTACAACATTTGAAATAATCTTTATTTCATACTCCTACAAAGACAACTAGAAAAAGAAACATCGCCAGAAGTACATCCATATCTTACCTATTTCATAATTCATATCGAATAAACATACATACATATGTATGTTCATATCAAGAAGCCAATCAATACATCGTTAATACTTGAATTTATTTTAGCATCAAAAGTTAAACAATTAATTCATTTCAAATGCACATCCTACACCGAACAAATGATCATCAATTTGAGGATCAAAAATTTATGATGGTAAGTTTAGTCTTGTACGCGTCCGTATGTAAATATGTACTTCCGCCGCACATAATTTAAAAATCCCAAACTATATAAATAAAATGTTCTTTAGTCAATTCGCTTTATTATTATAAAAAAAAGTTTGTTTCATTACAATTGTTTTAACTTCTTTTTCTCTTATAAACATCTTTTTGAAAATAATGTTAAAACCAGTTTTTAAATGTTTTTTTTATCATAAATATATGTTTTAATTTTCACTATATGATTTACATACATGTACAGTGCGGAGCACAAATGCGTTCTTTACGCACTTGCGTAAAAATAAAATAATAAAGAAAATACAAAAAATGTTGTTTATCATTTATTTTATGTTTTTTATTTAACAACATCATCAAGTTCTGAGAAAAAGAAAAACAAACAAAACTAAAACAACTCGCATGTACTTAGTTTACGAATGATTGTATTTTTAATACTTAGCCCAAAGTCCAGTATTTTATAAAACACTTGTACACGTTTTGGCATACTCTTCAACAATTTCTCAATTAAGTCATTTCGAATACTCGTCCAAATGGGTCCAACGCATTACTAGGTATTGTCCCAACTGTCTCTTCCACAAATTCTCAAAAATAAATTTTCATCGTTGAGCCATTCTTTCACAAATTTGGACGTGTGATTTCGGTCACCATACTGTTGAAAAATAACTTTATTCCCATTATTTACATAATCAGGATGATGAGTTTGCAAAATATACAGATAGTCGTCCTCTATCCTCATTATTACTTCGATTATTTGCAGAGGTCCAAGGTGCCACCATGTAAAGCAACTCGTTAACTCGTCTTTGAATTGGCTCCCCAGGCCGGCGCCAGCAATATTGTTTATCGTCAGCAATATTGTTTAACCGTGCCTTAGCATTTTTTTTTATCGGCAATGCAGGTTTTCGATTTTTTGCTGAGATGTTTGTTGGTATTAATCGCTTGGCTCTTTTCATTTGTGTCATCATGTAGTTTGGGGGACAATAGAACGTCTTTTGGAATCTTATAACCACTGATTGACTTACATTAAGCAAAGTTATATTAAACATTATTTTACAGGCTCACTGTTTCTAAACTTTAATAAAAACGTTATATATCTTTTAAATATTGGTCAACAGTGAAAACTTATTAAAATTTAAAAAAAAAAAAATTCTAACTACAACACACAATTGCAATTGAAATATACATTGTTCATATAAAAGCTATTGAATAGTTTTGATATTGATACTCATTTATTCAGATTTAAAGAACTAAAATTGCATAACATTTCGATACTTATTTCCAATCGAAAAATTTTTTTTATTTTTAAAAAACTAGAAGTACATTACCACTCCGCATTAACTTTCCTTTGCTTGGAGCTAAAGGATTTATACTCGTATATGTATATTTCTATTTTCTATTTTAAGGTACGATCACACAAGAGTTTTGCAAGATCAAAAAGCATCAAATTAAATATAAAACTAAATACTTGTTGTGTCCTGTCCTAAATAGACAAAGTTCAAATATATTTTATTCAGTGTTTGCGTCTTTTTTAGAAAATATTTGCCAAGTGTGACCGTACCTTTAGACTCATGGTTGTTGCTTGCCATTTTACGGCTGTTATATCATTATTTGTCTGTGCATTTGACTTTGAGTATGTACCTACTTACTTTTACTAGTTGTTTATTAAATTAGAAACGCTTAATGGTCTCCTTCCAGCTGGGTGCTGCGCCGCCAGTTATTGCGAAGAAGTTTTTCTGAAATTTTACATGATTGATATGATAAAATTCGATAAAAGATAGAAAAAAAATATTGACAAAAATTTAATACAAAATAATTCAAAATTATGAAAATATGAAAACAATGAAAATCACATACAACTACCTTTATTTACCAGTGTATACCCGCAAAAGTTTTAAAAGTTTTTATTTAAAATTGATACCATGGATAAAGGATAAATACTGAATAGTTTTGTATAAAAAAATCGATGTGAAGTCTTTGTAGACTTTGTAGATTTTAAGCAAATAAATTTTTATTAAGTAACTAACAATAAAATAGCTTTTATTTAAAGGTAAAAAGTAACAAAAAATTACAAATTATGTTTCAAAATCACTCTACTGAAAAATTTATGTATAAACTAAAAACTTAAAAAACGTCCAATTAATAAAACGACTGACATTAATACTCAAAATTAAGAAGTGGTATATTATGGTGAATAAAAACTAAATATTCAGTGTTCGCAGACAATAAACGATTTCGCTTGTTTTCGTAAACCAAGCCAGCTTCCGAAAAAAGTCTTTTGCTATAAACGCTGCTGCAAGGAGCTGAAAGGAACGTTTTGGCTAGATTATTTAAAATTAGATATTTTTTGGAGTTAAACGGCCATTAAGCGTAAGGATCCTGACTGCGATCAATTTGAACTTCCTTCAAGAAGAATTCAATCGCGGTAGCAATTGGGTTCTTCTCATGATCCCGAGACTGATGTTGTTTTCATCTGCCACTTCATTAAAACAATCCCAAAACAATCTGTACTATTAATAGTCAAAATTTAAATATTTTAATATACAAATGTACATATTCAATAGAATTAGTAAATCTAGGAGACAACCAATTAAACAGATTTAGCATTTATTATTGTTTAATTTAGATGTGCTAAAAAATATATTGTAATTATTCTGATCATGTTCAGTTTTTCCATATCAATTTAGCAAAATATACAATAATGAAAGTAACATTGCCTTTTTACTCATTATTTATTGAAAAATAACACCAATTTTTATGACATATTTTATATCATGTTGAAATTCCAAGGTATTGGATATCACTTGAATGCTAATCAATCCCTCATTTCAATGGATCCAAACGGGGATGCGTAATAACATTTCAACGAAGGATATTGATTTAAAATTATTATATAATAATCCTAATATGGATTATTCCGGTATGTTAGGCAACGGATTTATTAAAATGACTAGTATGTATATTTATTTACGGTGCTGTGGTAAAAATATTTAACTAGTGCCGGAAGCAAATTGCAACCACTACTAAATTAGAAAATTTGTTTCTGAGATATCCCAAATAAGACAGCAGTGAATAATCTTTAAAATTTAAAGTTAACATTAATAAAATAGAAAAAAAATCAAAACTGGTTGTTTTTGCCATAAATTTAAAATTTGCAACTGATTTATTTATTTATTTATTTCCAATTCTATACACAAGACTTAAAGTCTCTTATTGCAGTATAGAACATTGTTTTAGCAGAAATATTAATCATATCTTATTAGAAGGACAAGCCGGTATAGATTATATGTACTATCCCAGTAAAAATGTGCTCCAAAAGGAGCAGGTTTTATGTATAAATTCATACCTTAAATCGCTTTAAACCTGCTGATGAGATGCATGATTTTTAAATGAGGTGTTCCCGGTTTGGAGGACTGCTTTCTGCTGACAATAAGCGCTTCTTTTAACCTAATCAAACATGCAAATAAAGCACTTTCCTAAAGTGTTTTACGTCACTTCGCGCACACCAATCAAAGAACAAATTCTATCTGAATGTTTTTGCTTAAGAAAAATTCATAGTAACTAAGAAGCGCGTTATTCGTTTTGTAATTGACTTTCGTTGTCATACTTTTGTCACATATGTGACGAAAAAAGAAAGAAAACTTCGAACGTTCTAAACAAAACAAAATGAAACAAAAAAAAGTCAGTGTAGTCGGTCAAGCTCGATCATATAATGCCCTACACTCTGTGTATGTGTTAAAACAGTTTTTCAGAAATATAATAAATAATAACCTATTATAGACCGACCTTCAAAAAATTTAGTGGCATGACTTCTGTGCATATCTGTGCATATTTTTTGTGATAAATTTTATCTCGATATAAAGACGTCAACAAGATGTTAGTGGTTTTCAGAAGTGGGTCTTATATGAAAGATATGACTAATAATGGACCGATAAAATTGTATCGAATGATTTAGGTATGTGTGAAATTTGTGTTGAATATTATTTAGATACCAACATTTTTAAGATAGTTATGGTCTTTAAAGTGATTTTCGAAAGTCGTCCTTATATGGTCCTTATTATGGACCGATCTGCACAAGATTTGTAGATGTGATTTAGCTTCATTTACCGCTCTTGATACTTGCATAATTCAAACATTTATAATCGTTAAACATATTTCGGAAGGACATTTGTTTGGGGCCAGATGAAATAATGAACCTTTTTTGACTAGTTTCAACCCCATCCGTCTTTGTGCCGAAAAAAATATCATGTACCAAATTTTATATCTTCAAAATTACCACCTGTACTCGGCGCACAAGCTCTACATGGACAGTCAGTCAGCCAAACGACCCCATCTTTTAAAAGTATTTATGTATATAGAGCTAAAGTTTAACATACATCATGTTTATATTCACAGAAGTTGGGTGCCCCGATAGACTAGGCGATAGTGTGCCGGACTATCAGTCAGAGGGTTGCGGGTTGGATTCACTCCAAAGACTCTCGGTGTTTTCTGCAGATAAGCCAAAAAGCTTTGCAGTTTGTGTTTGTTAATTATATTGAAAAAAAGTTATGCCACTAAATTTTTGGATGATCGGTCTGTAATAGGTCATATCTCCCATATAGCGCCCATTTCACAAAAATTGTTTTATACATACGAGGTCTGATCAGAAAATAACCGTTATTGAGTTACGTATGTTCGATTTTCGCATTTTTTTTTGTTATGTTGGTACATATGTCTGTTATATATGTTGTCAGCCATTTTATATTGTCAGTTTTTTTTTTGACAGATAAAAAGGTTAGTCGTGTTTTGGTGTGCTCTTCGATTTTTTACTATTCGAAAAAATGGATAAAAAAACAACTGTATTAAATTTTGTGTAAAACATTAAATTAAATGCGCAAGCACATTTGAAATGTTGACTGTAGCGTTTGGCGAGTCTACTATGAGCAGAACACAAGTTCAATTGAGGTATAACCGGTTTAAGGAAGGCCGAGCAAATGTCGAAATGTCCTGGTCGCCCAAGTCTCGACTACGAGTACAACACAACATGCATTTTTCATACGATTCAGCCGACAAGTGTTGTGAATCGTAATCGCAGTTTACAATATAAAACATCAAAGTACTTAGTGTTTTCTGTTGATGATGTTCATATTATCATTCATTATCTTCTTTAAATAAATTTTACATGATTACATACTTGAATTACATAATTATATTAAATATGTTTAATGATTCCTGACTACTACAAACGACAAGTGATATAGAATATAGTATAGATCGAATATATATAATTTATTGAGCTCGTATTGCCTGAATTTTTACTGAAGATGCTGAATATTGGCAATAAAATTATTAAAAGCTTTGTAAATCTGACTTTGAGCTCAATAGATTATATTTGAAATTAATAAAAAATGTCGAAAAACGTATGCTAGAAAATTTAACTACGAACTTAATGTAACTTTTTGTGTATTTTACGTTTTCTTCATATAAAAATTTATTTTTGGAAATTCAAACATGATTTTTTTCTATCGAACAAGGGAATACTGTAATTGCACTTTAATATACAGGCAAATCCTGGTATAACGAACGATATGCTGTCAAGCCATTACGTTAAATTGTTAAATCTTTTGTTAATTTTTTACTATAAAGAATTAATTCAAACTTCGTTGAGAGTTAATTACGTTCTAAAAATAATTCTACCATTAAAACAATTGCACGCTTTATGAATGCAGAACATTTGCCGTCAACACGAAACTCACGAAAACAGTGAGTTTCTTTATCTTTTCGTTAACTTTCTTCCTGAATTACTAGTTTTTCTTTAAAGATGGACATTTTTTCAGCAATTCTTATTAAATTATTAAAGTTATGAATGTTAAAAATTTGGTTTTTTTTTTCTCAACATTTTTTTTTACCTTTCGTTACTGGTAATAAGTTTGCTGTATATGGGTTAAAAGGATATTAATTCTTTAAAATAGTATTTTTGTTGATAAATTAATTTTTCCGCCGGTATATACATATGTACCTAAAGTGTTGGGAAAATAAAAGGGGACGGCTTTTACATTTTCAATGATGGAAGAAGAAAAACTTCGATTATTCTTAATTTTTGAATGGTCATAAGTTAATTGCCTAAATTTAATTGCCTAAATTTAATTGCCTAAATTAAAAATATATGCATTTTTTGTAAAAATTAAAATGTAATTTGTTGTTTTAATTTTAAATTATCAATCAATTTCTGAGACATGTTCCCTTTATATTGACCTAAAATTCACATCTTGCTTAAAACAATTCTGTAGATAATCTATTTATTTTTCTATTGCCTTTTTCGATAAAACGTAAAATTTTAGGATTTCTAGATTTTAGACAAAATATAATAGTTTAATTAAGTGTTCAATAAATCGTAACAACTGTATATAAATCTTTAAATCCTCAATCAACATACGAAATGCCAAAACGCTTAAAACGCAGTTGTCTAGCTGCCGTATTGATAATAAATAAAGTAGGTTTGAAGTGTGCCTTTAGACAAAATTTTCACACAAAATTTTCTTAAACTACATTTGAAGTCTACTTTAATTCTTTCTGAATAAGACTGTAAGTATTTAAATAAGTATTTTTTTCTCAAATAATAAAAAAAAAACATCTATAAACTAGGCAAACGTAGTTGGTAATATTCAAAATATACCACGTTACCGAATGGCCTCAATTTGACATGACCGACAATTTAAATTAGTACGCAAGAATACCGATCCGCAGGACTCTTCGAACCAAAATTAATAGCCCGAAAATGGCAAATTACTTAAATAAATCATTTTTTAAGAAGAAAATATAAAAATATATTTGGTACTTAAACAATTACAAATGTTTGTTTTTATGAAACACTTTTGATAATTATAATGATACCCTAGCCAGGAAAGGATTTGACCGTACCACCCTCTTACAGATCAATTAACTTAATATACTGTTTGTGACAAGTGACTACGAAATCAGAGCTGGAATTTCACAGGGGAGTGTTCTCGGACCAATACTTTGCTTGATATACACCTCTGATTTGCCAACGAATGAAAATTAAACAATTTCTACATTTGCAGACGACACTGCCATTCTTAGCTCACATGTGAATTCAAGTGTGGCATCTGGAGAACTGGATAATTACCTCAGACTTGTTCAAAAACTGGAGAATACGTGAAAACGAATCGAAAAGTAGTCATGTTACGTTTACGCTTAAGAGGGAAAATTGTCCACCTTTTTCACTAAACAATGTCAATATCCCAAAGTCTGATCATGTCTCATACCTTGGCATACATCTGGATAGACGCCGTATCTGCACTGGCTAATTAACGACCAATCTAAATTCAGCCTTGATTGTAAAATCATCCTGTATAAGACTGTTTTAAAACCAATTTGGTCATATGGAATTCAATTATGGGGAACTGCAAGTAATACCAGTATTGATCTTATACAGAGGGCCCAATCGAAAATTCTTAAGACCATGACGGGAGCACCATGATATATAAGAAATAATAGAAGTACGATTAAAGATGAATTCAGAAAAATTAATCAGAGATACAAGGCTTCGTAGAGCTGGTTTACCACCCTACTAATTTATGGCCCATTTGTCGATTATGGCTCTCTCAACTGAGAGCAAATAGATTTTAAGGTTTAGGTACATATAAGATTTGAATACTTATTGTAATAAAAAAGTTTAAACAAAATAACTTTTTCATGAAATATTTACATACTTTATGTATTTATGTATTTAACTTTTTTGTGTTCCATTATAACATTGAGACACTGTATGAATTAAAATTAGGGGAAAATTTATTTGTACGTTCATGTGACTATTAAGACCTTCATAAAGTCGTGTCTGCAAATTTACATCCACATTCTAAAATACGTCGTTAATGTAGAGACTCGTTTAAACTTCTTTGAGTTTCGATTCCCACCCCCATTCAATTAGCCAAATTATACGCTGTCCTGGTCATCTTCTTGGAATTTTCTTCTTGCTAAAGCCAAATCAAATTTGAATCACTATTAAAAAGGAATCTCATACAAAACTCCTCATCAACAGCAATTTTAGCTTAAATAAAAAGCAAAAATAAAAAATAGAGCACTAAAAACAGCAAAACAGGGCAGAGCGCAAGTCGTCGCCCACAAACATCAGCACAACATTAGTTTTTTGCGTCTTTTTTTGTTTATGTTTTTGCAATAGCATCAAAAAAGTAGTATGAACAAGCACCGACTAAAGAATAACAACAACAACAGCAACTACAACTCGAATTTGTAGAAAAAAGTCATCGATACACTTGCGTGATGCGTTGCCAAAAAATAATTTATGAGAATTAGCCACATACAGATACTTTTTGCGTGCGGTGGCGTTTTGTCTGCAATAAAAGGCCAAAAACAAATGTATGCATACCTACACACACACACACTTACAGTAATAATTGTAGATACATGTATACACACATACAGTGAGTTTCAAAATTATTTATAAAAATATTAAATTAAACACTTTTTTGAATAAAACATATTAAAACACTGTTGGGTCATACCAGGACCATACACGATCATTGGAGCCTAACCGGTTTATTTTAATTTCGTCGAACCATGTTACCTGCTTCCACTGCTCCAATAGTCACGTATGGTCCTGTTGTGACCCAAAAGTATACATCACATACCGTAATATTCAAAATACATTGCAATTCATTGAATGATCATTAGAGATCATATGGTGGGGTTGTTGTAAAGGAAAGCATAACATTGTATTGACATTTTAATAGATTTGTATCTGCCCAGTGTGGAAGGTATCAAGCAGGCACAAGGCTAAAATAACCATGAAATGACTTGAAGGTCGCAATATTAACTCTTTTGATTGGCACCACAATCACCGTTTGGGACCTTAACCCAATCAAATATTTATGGAATATATTAGAGAAGAAAATAATAATTTTAAGTGGCGGTGAATTGAGAATGTAAAAAATTGACGTATCTATTTTAAGAAATTTAATCAACAGTATGCATTATAGGCTTCAGCTTCTCATTAAAACCAAGGGTAGTCACAATAAATACTGAAATATTCTTTCACAGTATTATTTTAAATTTGTTACTTTGATTTTTAATTCATTTTTCAATACGTACTGGGGCCAAATTACCGCATTCGATATCGAGTAAAATTTATCGTAATTTTCTTATTTGAGATTATGGCATTAATTATCGAGCAAGAAATTTAGTACATTTTATCATATATTCGATATCGAAATGATTTTTCGATACGATAGCTCATTCGATGACGAATGCGGTAATTTGGCCCCTGAATTCAAAAACTAAACTTGTTACAAATAGGTTTTATTCAAAAAAAAATGTTTAATTTAATATTTTTATAAACAGTTTTGGAACTCACTGTATGTATATACAGATGTACTTATGTATATGCATGTATGTATGTATATACGAGTATATTTTCTTTTTAAAAAATGAGAATCGAATAATTCTCACAACAAATATAATATGTGAGTATCAGCAATGCATGAAAATAACTATGCATACTAGGGTTATAATCAAATTTTGTCCCTGGAACAACGCAATGGTCAAAAACCTCACCCACAAACACAATCTTCAAAAAGTTATCGTCCTAATATACGCATTTATATGTCGTACAATTTGTTATGTATGTATGTGTGTATTTGTTATGTATGTTGGCGGATTTTTAAGATGTTGTTTATGAAACGAATATGTATAGATATATGATTACGAGCTACCTGAATTTTGTTATTAGAACCAATAAAATTTAATTTAATTTGCAAAAAATTTATCTTATATTATATTTTACAGATATATACATATGTATTATTTTAAATATACTTGTGTGTTTTGTTAATAAGTCCACTGACACTTGTTTATATTTAACGGCAATTAATTAATTATGTGTATTGAAAAAAAAAAGCTAGTCCGTAATAAATATATGAATGGAGACCATTAGCTTTCTATGGAATTACCCATACAATTTTAACGCATCAAATCAAAGGATATTTATTTTTGCGTGCAGTGCGTTCAGCGTCAATCAATGTTCACAAAAGTGCAGAGTATTAAAAATCATGTACGATTTGTGAACGCAATAATAATTTCAGTTGATAGACAATTGATGAGGCCATTTAAAAATCTTACAAATACGAAGGTTTAAAAATAAACACATTCAATACACTGCAGCTCAATGTAAATCATGCTTATTTAAGAATTTACTTTTTTAAATATATATGTAATTACTGAAGAATCAGAAACATATTTACTTGTACTCAGCAAACACTTTTTGCTTATTTTTGCCAGACATGGACAACTGAGAATTTGAAATGTGACTGAATGTGAACCAAAACAGTATTTTTTCAAACTGAAATTATAAAATAATTTATTATTCTAGGTTGGCTTTCGACTATGTTTTAGACACAATTTTCAAATTTAACATAAATCAACTTTTACAAACTTGCGTCGAATTTTATTTTTTTAGAATTGGATCATAGGATCCAATGTTGATAGAATAAATTGAAAATTTCCCATTCCTTTGCTTGGCATGCAGCCGCATACCATGATGTCACAACCGCCATGTTTAACTGTTGGTTTAAATTTTTTCTCCAAAAAAGCTGACGGCCTTTTATACCACAAATGCAGTACTTGCTATCATCTGTAATCAGAACTTTTTTTCCAGAATTCTGCAGACTTATTTATGTGTTCATTAGCAAAGGCAATTAATTTTTGCTTATTCACTAATGACACTAAGACTTCACATTCGCACATTCAATACACTGCAGCTCAATGTAAATCCTGCTTATTTAAGAATTAACTTTTTTAAATATATAATTACTGAAGAATCAGAAACAAAATTTTTGAATACTTTATACAGAAACAAAAAACACTTTTTGCATATTTTTGCCAAACATCTGAAGATATTGCTATAATATTTTGTACATGATACTTTTTTTGGAATAAAGACGGTTGGGATTGAATTTAGTTGAAATCGGTCCATTACTTCATCTAGCCCGCATACAAATGCCCTCCCGAAATGGGGTTTTACCGGTCGTAAATATTTGAATTATGCAAATATCCAAACAAATTTCTTCAGCCTAATCTAACCAACAAATTTTGTGCAGATCGGTCTATAATTCACCATCAAATCACTTTAAATCACTCTCTTAAAAATGTTGATATCCAAATCATAATCAACAAAAATCATTTGGCCGAATTTTTTGATGATCGGTCCATAATTAGTCATAGCTCCCATATAAGATCGCCTTCGAAAATCACTTTAACATGTATATTTTAAAAGTGTTTTTATCAAGATACAATTTAACTCAAAGAATATTTTTATGCACTGAAGTCATTCTGGATGATCAAAGATCATAGCTCCATTTCTGAAAATCTGTTTTTGCTGGATGTAGGGTATTTTATGGTAAGGCTTGAAATCGAAATTTTGTTCAGAACGACCAATTTTAAATGTATACTATTTAGTACTATGTACATATTTACTGTACGTATGTACCTTATTTATTAAAATGTAATATGAAATGTAATTGAAATATGTATCTCATGATAGTAATTTTTTTCTAATAAATTATTTTATAAAAATATGTTTGTTGTTTTGATTTTTAAAAGAAACATTTTTTAATTTAGCCCTTTTTCGCACTTTATCGAAAATTTTGACAGGATGTGGCTTTAAACGGATTTTTTTCAATTTAGCCCTTTTTTAAAAAAATTTTACGCGTTTTGTGTCTCAAAAGTTGGCATCACTGGTGCACACCATAATGCACTTAATGAAACATTTCGTCAGGTTTCGTCAAATGTAATTTCCTTAAGCAAAGTGCCAAACTGAACGCACTTTCCGTACGGAATCATCTGTTTTTTAATTTCATTAAAAGAAAATAAAAAAATTAGTATGCAAAATCAAGAAATAGATGATATTACTCATATCTTATCACTTTTTTATTGTTTATTCAACAATAAGCAGTTTTTACTATTTGCAAATTTTCATTAAAATAAAACATAAAATAAACAAGTTTTTAGTACTTTTTTACGTAAAGTGCTTGCAAAACCATCAAATACTGCACAAATATGCAACAAGGGTTACATGCATCATGTAAGTACATTATGGCCACCTAAAACTCATTTGACAGACTTTTCGTTCATTTTTGACAGTTGCTTAAGCTAGCTTATGCACATTATGGTTGGGCCTTAAAGATTTGCATTGCTGCTGCAATGTCTGTCAAAAAATTGGTGTTGAATACGTTTTATTTTTTTGAAAGCACAAAAAATACATTTTTAAACATTCAAAATAAACTTTCTTCACTATCTAAGGAAATATCAGCTTATGGAAATGTTTTTGAGGAATTTCCACCACAATTATCGCCGAAACACCGTAAATCATCCAGAAATAAAAATAAACCGAATGCTACTCAAAGTCCTGGTGCTTCTAGTTGCAATATTGTTGATCCTGTTGTAATTACCCCAAGTACATCAACGAGTAACCTTAACAACTGTGCTACAACGTCGAAAACGTTATCGGAGTCTGAAAATTCACATACGCAAACTTCAGTTAAAATAGCAAATGACAATGTTCTCTCTGTGACTTCAAATTCTACTGTCAATCAATCTCCATATAATGGTTTAAAAATCATTCAGCCTAATAAATCAAATTTTATATCTCGTTTTGCTGCTGATACTTGTATGAGTTACGAGTGAGTGTATGTGTGTGTGAGTGTTTAGACAAGATACCGGCGCTAACTAACGCCACTGGTATAGATTAGATAAAGGCAGTTTTATATGGCCAGTTCTATTTCTTAAGTACTGGCAGATTAATATGCCACAAATGAAATTGTCAGATTAATAGACAGATCGATAATGATTTCTTTATTGATTTTAGTGATCCTTTTATACCAGGATAACGGTATCTTAAAAGTTACATTGTACATAGTAGTTGTTGTATACAAATCTACACTTCCATTAAATCAAAAATAATAATAAAATAAAATCAATATTTCCAATACAATAGGGTAGTGTAGATTTGTATGAGTAAAAATAAAAATTAAAAATAAGTAAATAATAATTACGCTAATTATATTACACTACATACTACTGTTGAACAAATTAACTTTTATATAAAATCAAAAGTGAATTTTGAAGCTGATTTCACAACATATAAATTCTCTTATTCTCAACCAAGAAGGATTACATCTTTCAAACTCAATGTTCCCTTCGATCTTTATGAGCAAATAGTCAACCCTGATTTCTGGCCTGAAAATACTTTAGTTCGTGAATATGAATTTAAAGAAAATCAAAGGAAAAATAATATTGCTGTTCTTCCACCCGGTCACCAGTTAAATGAAAATGCAAATTTCATTAACGTCCAAAAAAACTGAATTCTAAACTTTTTTATCAATTAATCATTGTTTATCAGAATGTTCGTGGCTTAAACACTAAATTGTCAAATCTTCTAGTAAACAGTTTCGATTTTAATTATGATATTATTATGTATTCAATTCTGAAATTCTGTGCAATAAATATCAGATTTGCCGATATAATAGAAATAATCGAAATGGCGGTGGTGTGTTAATTGCAGTTTCATGTTGTTTTGTCTCAGAATCTATTTCGACCTGCTCTTCAGATAATACTGAGTTCGTATGTGTAATGACTAAACTCAATTATAATAAAATTTACCTCACCTCTTCGTACATCCCTCCTAATTCCGATAAATTAGTTTATCAACAACATGTTGATGCTATTAAAACTATTGCTGAACTTGTTGAACCTGAGGATTCGTTCTTTGCTTTCGGTGATTTCAATTTATCATAAATTTCATGGACAAAACTACCTGATGCTTCAAATTTAATTCCAACAAAATCTACAAAGTTTTATGAAGATTTTCAAAACAATGTATTCGATGTTTGCCTTTATCAACTAAATAACATTTACAATGAATTTGGTAAATTATTAGATTTGGTATTCGTAAATGATCCAAGCACTTGTGTAATTTCTTGTTGTGATCCTGTTACTTTGCCCGAAGATAAATTTCATCCAACATTTAATTTTATTTTCTCTCTACCTGCTGTACATAAATCATCTACTCAAATTAATAATGAGAAAGTTTATAATTTCAAACAAACGAACTACGTTAAATTAAATAACTTAATATTAAATACCGATTGGAATGATCTACTGTGTATCCCTTACATAAACAATTCTACTTTAGATGAGATGACTAGTATTTTTTATAATAAAATAAATAATTTCATGGATAAATGCACACCAAAGCATTTATAAAGTGATGGGCTAAGGAATTTGATGATCCCTATGTCACAAAACAACTTTACATTTCCTTAGTAAGACCTATATTGGAATAAAGCTCTATTATCTGTGATCCTTATTATAATATTCATATTCAGCGTATACAGTTTGTACAGAAACAATTTTTACTCTTTTGTCTACGTGGGTTACCTTGGAATCCTGATATTAACCTTCCATCATACATCGATAGACTTAAATTGATTAAATTACCAACTCTATCTAGCAGAAGGATTATGTTTAATGTAACATTTATGATCAATATAATTAATGGTGAAGTCTGCTCCGAGTTCCTTGTAAATGGTGTTAATTTTAATGTTCCTCAACGCTTTGCCCGCCATTGTAAACCACTGTATGTCAAACATGTTAGTACTAATTATGCTCAAGCTGACCCATTCAGAAGATTATTTTGTGACTTTAACAATCGATATGAAATAATTGATTTTTCTCTTTCAACAAATGTAATTAAGCATAAAATAATTAGTTTATTAAATAATAATCTTTTGTAAATTAATTGTAATTTTTAAAGTACTTTTTTTAATAGTCTGTAAGGATTTAATCCATTGACTTAATAAATAAATAAATAAAAAAAATACCTAGCACAGAAAGAGAATAGTTAGTTTTTTAAAAACATTTTTATTTTTCAATATAATCTCCTGAAACTTCAATACTTAGTCGAACGCTTATCTAGCAATTATATCCCTTGATTAAAATAGTTGTCCTCAAGGCCTTCAAAATAGTGGTTTACAGCTGTAATTGCATCCTCATTTGAGGTAAAACGCTTGTCACCTAGAAATTTTTTTAAATATGGGAACTGCTATAAGTCACTGGGAGCTAAATCAGGAGAATAAGGTGGGTGGTAAAGCAATTCGTTAATTCTAGCAATTGTTAAAACACTCTTGTGCGCTGGTGTGTTGTCTTGATGAAAAATTTTTTTTTGTGTTGTAAGCCAGGACGTTTTTGTCGAATTTTTACATTCAATTGATCCAAAATGTTGCAATAGTACTCTGAATTTATTGTTTTACTCTTTTGTAGATAGTCAATCAAAAAAATACCTTTAAAGTCCCAAAAAACCGTTGCCATAACCTTACCAGCCGGTTGAATTGTTGTTGCCTTCTTTGGGGCACTTCCTCCAGCTTCATTTTATTGCTTGGATTGTTCTTTTGTCTCAGGAGTATTATCAACAGTTTTGAAACGACGCTTAAAATCCATTTTTATTTTTCTTAAAACGACCCAAACAAGTTTGAGAAATTTTCATTCTTAGTCGTTTTTGATCGACTGTTAACAAATGCAAAATTAAATGGGCTCGATCATTTGAGATCCCCATGATATTAGCTATTTCACGCACTTTTATTCGTCGATCATTAAATACCATATCATGCACTTTGGCTACAATTTCTGTTGTTGTTGCTGTTTTTGGACGTCCACTACGTGGTTCATCCTCAAGGCTTGTACGACTACGTTTAAATTCAGCAACTCAATTTTTTACTGTTGCTGCACATGAAGGAGCACTTTCACCCAACACATTCACCATATCATTATGAATTTCTTGTCCCGATAAACCTTTTTTATTTGAATATTTAATGACACCACGAATTTCTAATTTTTCCATTGTAAAAATATCGCGGATACATCTTTTTTGTTTCTACATGAAGGAGTTGCCAATTTGAAAACAATTTTAACATGTGTTCATAGAAGTTTCCAAAACACTTAACTTTTTTCTGTTTATACCGCGCTTTCTGTTCTAGGCTAAGAAGTTTCCGAACCGCCCAACAATTTTACTTAATAATTAATATAAAAGTCAAACGAAAAGTATCTCAAATCCTGAGTTCTTTAATATAAATGTTGTTCAATTAAATTAACACAATTTGAAATTACAGAAAAATATTTGAAAAATAATTACAGTATACATTTAAATGAGAATTATTCCTCTTGCGAATATTAATAAACAAATTTTAAAAAATTTTAATCGAAGTTACCTTCAAGTTAAATATACAATTTATTTGAAAGTAATAATAATATAATATTCAAAAATAAATGTAGTGTATACAATTTATTTTCAAATAAATGTTAAATCACAAACTAGCTGGTATGAATTTTTTGTGTTAGTGTGTGTGTCCATGGTCCGGATTGCTGGCAAGAACCACCCCATCCGGCGAGCTTTAGCCGAGCTTAAACGCGGGCATACCAGCGCCACTGGCAATCTGGCCACTCTGTCCTTTCGTTTCTGTCCGTTTGTATTTTTTTATACCAACAGATAGCTGTCCCTCAAAAAGACACCACTACAATTTATTTTCAAATAAATTGTATATTTAACTTGAAGGGAACTTCGATTAAAATTTTTTAAAATTAGTATACATTTATTAAAAATAAAATCTAATAGATTAAAAGAACAAGGAAAATAAAATATATAAAAACTATTTATATCAGTACATACTTACAAATGAAAGTAAAAATTTAAATACAACAGAAAATATCATAATATATATATATATATACATATGCATACATACACACATACATACATACTCGTATATGTATTTCATTAGAGTGCCAGCAAAGAATTGTTCTTTGGGTTGCAGAAACACGTTCTGAAAAATATTAGGATGATAGGATAGCGTTAACCGGCGCCGCAACTGTTCTGAAACTTGAAGGTGCATTTACAAGGGGGAAATGGAAAATGTTGGCATTAAATAATTTTTTGTTGTACAATGCAATTCTAAAGCCAATCTGGTGTTATGGAATTCAATTATGGGGTAATGCCTCAGCATCAAACATTGAAAAAATTCAAAGGGGTCAAAATAAAATTCTACGTATAATTACTGCAGCACCATGGTATGTTAAAAATTCTCGAATCCACAAAGATCTAGGCGTGCCATTAGTAAAAGTCGAATTTACAAAATATGCGTCAAAGTATGTCAGCAAACTCGAACACCATCCAAACCCACTTGCACGAGACATCCTTAACTTTAGTGGCCACAATCGGTTGAGAAGGAGGGATACCCTTGCTTTAACTCAAGCGCAAAATAGATGACTGGATCAGTTGATGTGAAATTTTTTTAGTATCATAAAAATTTTTGTCTAGCACTGCCTGGGCTTATTATTTTCTTTTTAGTATTAAGATTTGAATACTTATTGTCATTTCAAATATGAAGATTCAATAAATAATTAACTGCAAAAAAAAAAAAAAAAAAAATTAAATAATTATTTTTATTAATGTTAAATACTCGAAATGTGTACGTAATTGTCGTTCTAATCAATGTTGTTCGTTGGTCATTGCATCAGTGGAGAACGGCTTGACCGATTTGGACGATTTTTACTTTCTAATGATCGTCATGGTCCAACTTAGGTTTTTACGGAAAGAAAATTTTGATCCGCCTACTTTTACGCCCACTTTTTTGGATTTACCTAAAATCAATTTGCCTAATTTTTCTTTCAAATGTTCATACATTTAAAGTTTTCATAGAAAGAAAAATTTGTCACACCTACTTTTACGCCCACTTTTTCTATTTATCGGAAAACACTTGCACCGATTTGGCAATTTTTTTTTTTTAAATATTCGAAGTAATCCAATTACCAATTTAGGGCGCCGAACTCGCAACGCTTCCAGCCAAGCGTATATTTGATTTAATCAAACTCAAGAGCAATTCAAAATAACGGAATCCACAGATTTATACGTCTTTAATTCGCCAGCTATTTCACTTTGAATCTTAAAATTCAATTCGTCGACATCAACGTTTTTCGCAGCCAAAATAGCACGTTCGCTCAACCAATCATGATTTGTGTAATGTTTGGAAACACCTTTCGGATGAGTTCGGACTTTGATTCGGTGAACTGACAGAAATCGATGGGAAATTTAATACATGCGTAGTGGCGAACGTAAGACATTGCATCACGAGCAAATGCACATACATATGTATTTTCAATTCAAATGTGAATCAAACATACCCAAAACCTACATATGTATGTATGTATGTATATGAATAAAATTTTTATTTGAAAATACTTTTTTTCCTCTTTTTAATGGATTTTAAAAATCGAATTCAAACATTTTTTTTTATTTGGACAGGACAGCGTCTGTCGGGTCAGCTAGTAATATATTAAAGATAAAAATTGTTTAACAAAATTTAAAGTTATTAAGGTCATTAACGTCTCTCAGACCACTTGCATAAGAAATGTAGAAAAAAATTAACTAATTTTGAAAAATATTCGAATAATATCATATTTTTATTTTAAATACATAAATATATGTGACCCGGCCGGCATATGAAAAGGTGGCTTATGACTCAAAAAAAATTTCCACTTTTTTTTGGTTTCGATAGTTTCTGAGATGCTCTTTCATGTGGTGAAAACTAGAAAGACCTAACTTGCTTAGAAGTGTACTAAAAATGTAGAGAAAAAGAGCAAAAATGAAAGAAAAACAGAATTTTATTGAAAATAATTTAATTTTATTGAAATAATAATAATTTTTTGAGTCATAAGCCACCTTTTCATAGGCCGGGTCACATATATGAATTTACTTGTATATGAGGTTTTATCTTCGTAGCATAACGTTAACATATTGTCTAGTATGGCCAAAAATTGTTGATTTTTTAACGTTTTTATCATTTTGGTAGACAAAATTTAGAATTTTTAGAACATCTCTTTGGGATTCATTACGATATCTACGAGAACAAAAATATGTAAAAAAAAACTAGTTAGAGTGCTATATTCGGCTGTGCCGAATCTTAAGTACCTTTCACCTAAATATAAAAAGAAATACAAAATATACTAGTTACAGATCTAGAATATCCTTATTCAGTACTTTTTATTCAATCCTTTATTAGTATTTTATATACTGGTTGAAAGACAATTTTACGAACAAAAGACTCGTAATTTATTTCAAATGTTTTGAAATTTATATTTGGTATATGTAATTACCAATTCTCACCATAATTTACAGAGTTTGTAGATTTATCATAACAATCTTGCTTGTGATGTAAGAATTTATAAAACTAAAAATAGGTTCAACATTTTTCCATGTTCATCAGGTTAAGGAAAAGAGTATACAAAAGGGTAAGGTTGTAAGGTGAGGCTATTTTAGCAGAATTTCATTTAAATAACGTTATTTACAAGAATTTATTCTTGTTATAGTCCACGTGGCCCAATTATGAACTGATAACTTCTAAATCCAGTATCCAGGAATGTGATTTCTATGTATTTGAGGCTTATTTATGTATAATTTCATCTGAATAACGTAGTTTACAAAATCTTAATGGTTGTTATATTGATACTCGGAAGTTAACATTGGTAGAGAGCTATTGTCAAATATGGACTGACAACTACAATATCCAGTAGTATCATCCAGCCGTATGACCGATGTTAGCTGATGTCTGGATTAAAATTACTGATCGGTATAAATGTTTGGTTTGATATCGATATTTATTAGGAATTTTTGTGGGATGACTTGTTTTTCGGAGTTGGTGATTATAACAATTATGGACCAAACTTCATAAAATTTAACACATAGAATTTTATATATATAAGGATATATCATGTCGAATTTAAATAATTTTCGGAAATGGACCTTATATGGACGATATGGTTAAATGTGGACCTATATTTTATATACACGATCTGATATATGGTATAAATTTTGAACCGGTATCGTTATTGATAACAGATTTATACGAATTTAAGTGATTTTCGGAAGTAGACTTTGTGCTGGAGCCGCTGCTCAAACATGGACCGAACTGAATCAAATATTGTTGTGTACGAACAAATATTTTGTTCAGAACGAATGGGGAATCCACCTTTAGGTGGATCTGAGTAATATATATACATTTAAAAACTTCAAAGGGCAAGTTCTGTTCTTCATTTTTCTAAAAAAAAGTATACCTGCCATCCTGCCAAACTGAAAATCCAAGCAAATTTGATAGGAAAAGCCCAAAAACAGCAACGCTGATGTTAATACTAACTAGGATGTGTATGAATAAATTAATTGCATATTACAAATATGTAGATACAAATTATACGTTTAAATTTTAGTTTTTTACATTCTTACATATTGTATATACATACATATGTATGTACGAGTATGTACATAGGTTTGTGTAGTACGTATGTATGTATGTCTCAAACGTGTGTTAGGCTCGTGCCAATCTTAAGTCAGATCTGTGGCAAAACACTAGCAAACGTGACCAGCAAAGCAAAAGAGATGAAAGAACATTCTTCTTGTTATTGTTCAAAGTTTGAACTGTTCAAGCCAATATAAAGAATTAAACGAATGCATAGGAAGGAAAAAGTACGTCCAATAACGTACCAAAGGCTTACTTATCCATACCCACGGAATATGTACATACATACATACATACATACATATGTTTAATACAAGGAATAAGATTTTAAAGTCATATTCATACTATATAAATACATATACATACATACATACATTATATATGTATGTACTCGTGCGTACACTACTGTTGAATATGTGCATATGTATATACAAACATACATACATACATATGTACATAAGAATCTGTTTCTTCACAATTCATTTAATGTTAATAAGAACTACATGCAGTTTGTTTTAGTATTTAATGGCTATGGAGAGGAGCATTGGGGGAGGTGTTGGAATATAAAGGAAGCTTCAAATATACATACATATATGTATGTACGTATGTTAAGTTTTAAGGTTTGTAGTGCAAATGTTGTTCAGTTTGTAATTGTGGTTAGTTGTTATTTTTGATTTTGTATTGTTATTTCTATTTCCAATAAAGCATCAGGGGCAAACAGACAGATTGGGGTCTGAATGTGATTGCATTTATGAATGAATTTTACTACTTTATTAAATGTTACAAACCATACATTCCCTGGATATACATATTTCAAACGTACAGACATATTCACTGGCTTGGTGATAAAGGAGTAACATTGAATGTATTGCTTTCAGAAAGAGCCATTGTCCGAAATGAATGCAGCAGATAAAGTATTCAAGTGCAAAAACATAATAAACAAAAATCGATTATCGTTGCTTAAGATTTTAGTTTTAGTTTTTGTTTTTGTTTTCCTTTTTTTATTTTATACTTTTTTTATTTTCATTATTATTATGATTTTTCTGTTGCTCGAGTATTTAAATTCTTCAAAATGCCCATCTCGACTCGTTTAATTTATAGCCACATACAAACGTAATTATGAATGTAGATGTGCACACTTGAAGTCAGGTTGTCTTGTCGAACATTCTTTGGAGCATTGAATCGGTAAAAGAAGAAAAATACTTGTTGGTCAAAAACAAATTCATACATACGATTGCATACCAGTAAAACTGTATATGCGTATGATTGTGTTCATCTGTCTATGCTCGCAAATTGTATTTTACATATGAATACATACATATATTAATATGATCTGCATATTTAAATCAAATACGGCATCTGTGAAACGCATCCCTATACAACGGTCGCCGTTGCAGCGTCAATGATGGGATGCTTGGTTGCTTGTTGGTTGGTTAGTTGTTGAATGACGGCTTCTTTCGAATGCCTTCCTTTACTCATATGCCATCACACGGATGCTGCCAGTTAGTTCTTCTTGCCATAGTGCACTCACTATTGTATCTGGGTATCAATTTCACTAAAGTCAAAGAGTGGGTGAAAAAATTGAATTCGTCGGAAGTAATTTTTTGTGTGTTGATTAGTTTTTGGTTTTGTTCTTTTCTTTTGTTTTGTTTTGCAACTTAACATGCATTAACCATTTAAATTGAAAAAAATATTTATATTCATAATAACTGCTACATCTACTCGGGCATCTACATATAAACATAGATATGTATACATAGGTACATACATATGTATGTTTGGGTTCTTATGAAATACATATACATACATAAATACAAAATATCCATGAAAAAATTTAACTGTTAAAATTTAATCTGAAAATGAAATTAAAATGTGTCTAAAATTGTCTGGTAATTGCATACAAGTCTGCCAGTCGATAATAACTCCACTTATAGAACTCGTCTTGCAAAACAATTTTATATCCTCCACCACCATCCCAAAAGTATTGTATGTATGTATATAAGCCTGTCATTCGGTGTGTAACACCTTGAAATATATGTAGAATTTCATTATGTACGAGTATGTAAAAGTATATTTTGGGTTCTTATGCCAGAAAAGTATTGGAAAATCGGTGCAATATAAATAAAGTCACAGTATTCAAGGAAATCGAAAAAAAATCACAAGAGTATCTAAAGTGTACCGAGTGTATCGGTTTTTAGTGACCCCAGATTTTCTGAAAATTTACTTAAGCTATGTATAGACGGTTGTCAGATAATACAATGTTGTCAGATCTAGCAACGTACTGGCATTGAAAAATTGTTAGCAAAAGGTAAATTGTCAATGCTTTTTCTTACAACGTTGGAAGACAAAAATTTTAAGTTCACACGATTGTTAGACATTTTTTGGACAACATTGTAAGATCTGACAACCGTCTGTACAAAGCTTTAGTAACACATAAATTATAAAATTCTGCACAAATTAGTTGAAAAGTTTCTCCCTAAAATGTCGAAATAATAATAGAGAAAATTGAGCGTGAATAAGACACACGAACAACTTAAAAACTCTAAACTTTACGAATTTGTAAAGAACAGTACGCATTGATTTTTCTTTTTACATTTAAGAGTAATTTTTACATGTAAAATTTATATTCTGTAATTATCATTTCATTTTGCTAGACGTCATTTAAAATTCGGCACTGTAGCTTTGAATTTATTAATTTAAACACATTTTGTAAAATAAATTAAAATATTAGTAACTATTTGAATGTTTATATATTTTAATATTTATGTTATTATATTTGTTATGTTATTATGTTTTTTAATCTAATTTACAAGATTGCAAGAGTTAAAATAATGAAGCACCAAAAATGTTTAAACCAGCGTTGTCAACTTTGAAATTTCAAAACGCACCAACATGGAGAAAAACCGCGCCATTTGATAAAAATCGCACCCAATTTAGATTTCCTTTTTTATTTAATAAAAATTTATTGAAATTATTTCACATAAAAACAAGTAAGAGTGCTATATTCGGCTATGCCGAATCTTATATACTCTTCACCTTTATTGTGGATGCATAATTATGTCGATAAACACGCCATCTGTTGATGAATTTGTTCGTAACAATATTAATACAATTAGTTTTTTTTGATGAAATTTTCAGAGGTTGTCTCTCGAAAGCATGTCTGACAAAATTATTGAAGATTTGGATCCCGAAGATATCTGGGGATTTCAGAAAATTAATTTCAACATCCACACAGACAGACAGACAGACGGGCATGGCTTAATAGACTCCGCTATCTATAAGGATCCAGAATATATATACTGTATAGGGTCGGAAAATTATATTGTGGAAATTACAAACGGAATGACAAACTTATATATACAGGTTGACTCAAATATTTTCTGACATCCTTAGGTTATGCTGTAGAAACTTTCTTTAAAAAAAGCACATTGCCTACTTTTAGGATGACAAAATTTCAATGACTTTGAAAATTTGGAATAACGGTATTTGTGGTGAATTTCTAAAAACTCACCACGATTTTTTTACTCACCACGATTTTTTATACTCACCACAATTTTTAACTCACCACGATATTTTCATTTTCACTCTCTCACGAGCAAACAAAAAATTTTCCGCTAGAATTTTTACACTACCTTTTTTAACTAGCTAGCCACCACACACACACTATGTTTTCTTTTTTTATTCTTCTTATTATCTTCTCTTCTTCCTCTATCTCCTTCCTCCACTCTCATAATTTTCTTCTTCCGTCGGTCGTCGTCGTTGCTTATGTGTGTTGTTGATTGGTTGCTGTGGCCGTTGAAATTCTTAGAAGAAAACCGGGTTCGCTGTATAATATATAGCGAACCATAAAAATAAAAAGATATGGGAATTATTGTTCGTTTATTGGAGATGATTAGCGTTGTCTGTCAACTTTGAAATTTCAAAACGCACCAACAAAATAGAGGTGCACCGCGCACCAACTAAAAAATGTTTCGCACGAAAAATTTAAAAAAGCACCAAAAATGGTGCAAAACGCACCAAGTTGACAATGCTGGTTTTAACAGTATATTTTGTAGAAAATATTCTGATTAGTGGATTTATTATGGCAATGCTATTGTGGCTTCGCTTTGACACGATGGTTTAAGTCCATGCTATGCTGTAGTGCCATCTAGTAATAAAACATTACACTTTAATAGACACGTATTAATATAAGTATGTACTCAAAAACTAAAACAGAATGCCGGTAACTAACCAGTTTTTTATTTGAAAAACCGACCGGTTTCGAATATTTTATATTTTCGAATTATTCGACAATCCGGTTTTTTTTGGATCGGTTAACCAACTAGTTTTTGTAGTTAAGAACCTTTTTAATTTCGTCAAAAAATTATCAAAATTTATCGAACTTTTTGAATTATGTTTATATAATAGATTTTGACATTATTTTCTTATTAAAAATCTTTTTACTTTATTAATTTGGTTTGAGGTCTCTTTTATTAAAAATATAAAAACTCTTGTTCCTTTTTAATTTTTATTATCTTTTATTAGTTTCTATTCTATTAGTTTCTAAAAAAATAAGGTCCATTCCCGAATATCATTAAAAAGAGCATCGATTGCACAAAGATACATATTGGTGCACAAAATTGTATAGGCAAATATGTTTCGTATCAAATAATTTACATTACAAATTGAATTAGATTTAATTTAAAATTATTCATAGCTTTCGTATGTGGCAAATTCATTTAAACTTCATAAATCCTTTATAGGTATATTTTTATATGAAAAGAAACATACATACATACCTATGTATGAATGTAATCAGAAATATATTAGTATTGAGATATACATATGTAATAGGCAATTTATCAATGAATTGTAAACAAATTGTGTATAAAAATATTTTCAGTTCATATTTCTGTCCAGTAATATACAGTCAAAGACTAAAGTTAAATACACCTCAAAAATTTATTGTTTAAAGAAAAGTAAACGTTTCAGGAAAACTTAAAGTATACAGTTTTATTTAGTTTTAAAAATAACAAAATACAATAACAAAAATTATAGACCTCATTACGAACATAACGGTAATTGTATAAAATAGAAAAAGTGAATTCCGATTAGTAACAAAGTGTGTAAAATATGCCAATACTAGACCAACGCCATTTCAAGTTACAGATCCCTAAACATTTTGTTCACACAAAATGTTAGAACTAGAACCGGTACAAACCCCCGAGGAAAGAATAACTGGCACTACTATGAGAACTATATCACGATTTCTTTTCTGTACCACAAAACAAAATAAATTGATTTATATGTGTTTTGTCGTTGCATGATTTAACTTTTTGACAGCAAATATAGGTGTTCATTAGAAGGCTAGTATCTCGGTCATTTATGGGCTAAAGTGATTAATTTTTGAGACATATTATGCAAAGCATTAATGACAGACCTGTGTCTTTGGAATTATGCATCAGGACTGTAGCGTTATTATGTTGTTTTGGGGACACATCGCTCAATTGACTCTACTGTCTATAGGAATTCAGAATATACGACTACATACTAACTTATAGGATCGCCAATTAAAATTGTGAAAATTACAAACGGAGAGGCTTAGTTATGATGTAGTTACGATAAACAAATCCACTAACATCAGTATTTTGGCATCATCAGTGCAGATTCAACTTACACTCTGTTTAAATAATGAAATACTCGTACATACGAGTAAAATATATTTCACCACGTCACACAATTCTTTTCAACACTATTTTTACTAAACATATTGTTGCATAACATCAGCAAATGAATGTACTAGCAATCCTTATACATTAACAGTTACATAATTGAACTAATTTATAGAGAACAATAAAATACAAGGGTGTTCTCGTATGCAGCAGGTTGAAAAAATTTTAAATTTAGTGACAATATAAACGAGTTTTCAAAACATATCCATACATACATACATATTTATGTACATATGTGTAAAGATATTACGTACAAAAATATATATTAGGAGGATACCTTTTCGAAGAAAATTTAGCAGGATAATTTCTTTAAATATTTGTATACCCCCCAAAAAGATGGATGGTATATTAAGTTTGTAATTCCGTTCGTAACACATCGTAATATTGAAACCTAAAAGTTTATTTGTTATGAGTCCTTATAAGATTCTATGACGATTTAACCATGTTCGTCTGTGGAACATACTTGATAGAACAATAAAATATAACCGAACATTTTTCCCCCCCGAAATGTGCGGTATTGAAAAATCGGTTTAGTAGGATCCGAGTTATGGGCACATATTATTTTTAATAAAAAAAGGTCAAATCCCATTGAAAATGGTGAGAATCGGTCCGCGATTTCTCATAGCCCCTTTACAACTGTTGCAATTAAAGTCCCTTTTATAAACATCGCTATCAAGTTGAAATTCGAGACCTAATTTCATGACGATCTGGCCATATTTGGCCATAGCAGAATAAGAATAATGAAAATCTCTTAAATATGCATATCTCTAATGAAAAGCATTATCAAGTTGAAATTTGCCACCAATAACCCACGATAGCCCCATAATAGGTGATAACTTCCATGTAAGGGAAATTAAATTAGTTTCAAGTATGAATAAATAACACTACGAGTATATATAACGGGTGGCCCAAATAAGACCAGCTGATGTGAAACACAAATAACTTTTTTATTTTTTAACATAATTTATTTTTACTTTTTGAAAATTGTAACTGAACTCTTGGAAATTTAAAATGAATAATTATAGTCCACAACAACGCATTAAAATTACCGAGTTTTATTATTCTTCTACACGATCAATTGTTCTGACGCAGCGAAATTATCGTAGTTTTTTTAACGTAAGATCAGCGCCCACATCTTCCATGATAACAAGTTCAGTTCGCCGTTTTGAGGAACTGGGTTCAGTTGCCAACCGTCCAGGAAGAGGTGCTCATCGAAATATTCGCACTGAAGACAACGTGGAAGCTTTGCAGCAGAATGTTGCAAATGATCCATCTGTCTCAACTCGTCGCCGTTTCGGCCAATTGATCGATAACTTTTTGCTGCCAATGATGGAGCAACATCCTAATTTGTGGTTTCAACAAGATGGAGCCACTGCGCATACTGCGAGGCAAACTATGGACATGCTGCGTGAAATTTTTGGTGAACGCATAATTTCAATAAATTCAGATTTCCCTTGGCCTCCTCGTTCACCAGATTTAACTGCGCCCGATTTTTTTTATTTAAAAGACAAAGTGTATGTTAACAAACCACAGACACTTGGACAGCTCAAGCAGAATATTCGAGACGAAATACGGTGCTTGCAACCAGAAACATTACGCCGTGTAATGCAAAATGCCCTAAAAAGAGCCAATGCCTGCATCGAGCAAAATGGTGGTCATTTGTCTGATGTCATATTTTACACATAGTCACGTTAAACTTCCATAAAATGTATTTACCATATAAAAATAAATCATTTAAAAAAAGCTTATTACAAGAGTTGTACGTGTTTAACATCACTAGGTCTCATTTGGACCACCCTGTACCTACATACATATATCGGTGGTGGGTATATAAGATTCGGCACTACCGAATATAAACTCTTGATTGTTATTTTTACTAAATATTATTGGGGGATTCACAAGGTGTCATAAAGTCATATGTCTTAAAATAATAACATGAAAAAATACGACTGTTGTGAACAACCCCTCATAATTCAGTGTGCTATTTCGAATTTAAATCAGCTGATTTAAAACAAATATAAAAATTAATATTCTGTTCCACAATGCCAAAAATAAGTGAAAAAACTAAAATAATAGCCAGTTTGTGCGAAAAATACATTTTAGATGTTGTGATGGCAAACTCAAGTAAATAAACAAAAAATTTTCTCTTCTGATTAATTACGACAGCACAATAAACATAGCAAGCAAAGTTCTATTAATTTAAGACACTTTTTGTTTACAAAGCAACAACAATATTTTTAAACCATTGTAAAATGTTAGAACATTATGACAATATAACATGATAGCACACCTTGTGAATACCCCATATGTGTAGCACGATTTATTACTATTTTATATATTGTCATATGAAATTGTTAGGACAGATTCAATATATTTTAGGCTGATTTTGATTTAATAAATTAGTTTTAAACGTCAAAAATATCGGAATGTTGCAACAATTTAACTTTATTTTAAAAAAGTATCCTTTCTAAGCTTTATGTGTATATGTATATTGTTTGAAAAATTATAAATCTCGCTGCCATTAATCTTAATGAGAAGCAAATCTGGGTTTTCCTATATGTATAAATTCCACTTTGGTAGAAACAACTGGTTTTTATTAATAATATATTTTTAAAAAATTCAGAATTTGAAATTAAATCTAAATGTTATTTAAGTTAAAATCGAATCGATTATCTGAGTTTCTCGACCATTCCATTTCAACATAGATTTAGATGGTAGTATTTTCATCAGAATTGTGTGCTTTTGAGTTTTAAGTTATTTGGAAGCTTTTAAAAGCTCAATTTTTATGTTTCTAATCCAGGTAGGCGTGATTTTTTGTTTATATCTCACCCAGTTAAATGCCGATTACCGGAAATTAATATTATGAAAATTTCCAACGGCATGACAAATTAGAAATTTCCACAAATTCATGGTAAAGGTTTTGGAAATATTTATAGTAAAGAAAATAATTATATAGGCATTATCTCTCTAATTCTTGATCTGAAGTATTGAAAACAATATATTAGTTCCAAGCATCATCGCGTTTGATGAGGAAACATACAAGTTAATTTGGATATTTACAAATACATATTTACAAAATTTATACCCTAATATACTCGTACATACATACGAGTACATACATATGGACAGATACATTTTTATATTAAATGCTGTATTCTCAATTTAACTTCCAATTTATAGAACAACTTTATTGTTTATTTCTTAACAATTTCATATCTACGCTTTGTCCGGTTTTGCTAATATAGGATGTGTAGAACGAGAAACCTTGTGACGTCAAAAACAATTGACCAAAAATGTACTATTTGGTACCGATTGCTACTTGATACACAAGAAACATCTTTTAAAACTATCATTTACCCAATGAACAAATCAGAACCGTTCAAAATTTATCAAATTTTTCTTTACATATTGTGTGTGAACTTTTCTATTAGTTGTGTTAAAATTTTTAAAATCCCAACCTTGTTCATTTTATAGCATTTTATTGAGGAGTTCAAAAACTGAGCAAATTAACGAATTAGCAAGTGATGGCACCATTTGGTGTAGGATTTTTATCCATCGAAAACACTTACTATTTTCGAAAACCGTATTATTCGCTATTATTATTAAAAAAATTTGTTTGTACTTTCTACTTTTTATTAGAAACAATTTTATTGCAAATAAGGACAAACAAAAAATAACAAATTCCCAGACCAGAGAACTAAAATACTGTATTAAGAACTGTATTATTAAATTAAAACACAAACTGCGAACCTTTTTTGGCTTTTATGCAGAAAACACCAAGAGTCTTTGGCGGGAATGGTACCTCCAACACTCAAACTAATAGTCCATCCCACTATCATCTAGTCTATTAGGGCAGCCTCAATGTCGTAATCAGGAGAGTTTCGGTTTAAGCGAAACCACGCATTTTCATACCTTTAGTTTCATCTTATAGAACTAATTTTAGCAGAAACATTCAAAATTTAAAACCAAAAAATAAAATGTTTAATTACACCAATACCTACCTCACTTTCCGTCGGGGTTACTTTCAAACAAAAAAAAAAAAAAACACAAAGATTTTCTATAGGTTTTAGGGTTACGAAAACAATAAGTCGTCACCTTTCTTTCACAAAAAATTGGTCCAATGTTTGGTGAACAGCTTTTTTTTTAACCTAAAATAAATTTCCTTGTAGCAAGTGCCTGTATTACTACCACTAGCATAATCGTTGGATAATGCTTTACTTTTGATGTCTTCAAATAAAATTTTTGCTTTTGTCTGAAATACCATTTTCCTTGATGGTATTCTCTTCGCGACTTGCTTTTCAATCCAAATAAAAAAGCAAAGACTCCATTTTGAACATCAAAGCATTTCTTGTACGGGTCATCGTTTTATCATCTAATGATGCGCAAATTTTGCAAAATTTTCAAAAAGAAAAGAAAAGAAAAGACTCTAACCCATAACAACACAATCTAGAAAATCTAACAACGCACAGTGAAAATTGGTACTAATTAAGCAGGGGCACAACTTCGAAAAAAAAACACAAAACGAAACGATGCAAAGCGAGGTATTATAACGTAATTTCTAATGCTTGGTTTTCACTATGTCAGTTTTGTTGTCAAATTGTCCAAATTGTTGGTAATTTCAAAACTGACATAGTGAAAACCAAGCATAACAATTCACTCAATGTTATAATGATTATAGTTCCCGATGAATATAGTAGTATTCAGATCTTATAAACCACATTTGTAAACCTTCTAATAAAGTATATAAATATTTCATTTTATTTAAAACTATCGATGGCATTTAATAAACTTTCAACCGATTAGTTTTAATTTTTATAAATTTTGGCATTTTTTTTAAAACTCCAAGTTTTAGTTGGTCTAAGAACCGTAAACTTAATTAATTTGTACAACATATTTTCACCAGCCGGGGAGATTTTTATTACGAAAATAATAAAATATTGCAGAAAATTGTAACAAGTTATTAATTATAAAAACTGTTTAACTCATACTCTGGTTAAAATTAAAATATTTGACAACTGCTATAAAATTTACATAAATAAGAACTCAAAACTGTTTGGAAAATTGTTTTTGTGTTTAATTTTTTATAGCTTTCTTTAAAAAAGAACACCAATTTAAGAACATTCATCGCAGATCTCCAAAAAAAAATCTCAAGCAAAGTTTGTACCTGAAGCGCATTACTTTGCATATGAGACTTTTTCGAAAAAAGGTACGGAAAAATTATAAACTCCATAAGTTTCACATCATTCTTCTTGAAATAAAAATATAATAACCAAATTTCTGCTTCTATTTCTTACAAATCTTTATAAAAACGAACATAATTTAAAGTCAAAGTACTTTTAATGACCATTGATCATTATTGGCAAGTGGATAAAATTTCGAATTTTTTCGACAATATGTATATGTACATATAAAAATATATGTACGAGAATCTATCTAAATAGATTTTGGTAAAAAGCATAAATAAATAAATAAAATAAAAAAAAAAAAAACTAAATAAATATTATAGAGTACTTGCACTGGGATACATCAACATACTCGTTTATACTTGTATGTACTATTAACATATCGCGTTGAGTAGTTGGACAGCTTTTTTCAGCTTTTTGTGGTATTTTTATTTGTTGTTAAAGAACTAAAATTGAAGTACGGGAGTATTGACCAGAGTGTAAATTTGAAACTTCTGCATATTCATTCCTAACAATAGAATTGAAAATATCAAAAAGTTTTTACGTACGAGTAGACAATCAAATTTAATCAAACACATATTTACATCTGACTCTCGTATTTAGTATGTTGGTAGAAATTTTTTTATAAAGTATTTGTACTCGTACGTGTTGAATATTTACATTAATAAGAAAAACCTTTTTAAACTAAACAATATAAAGCAAGTAAGAGTTTATATACCCACCACCAAATCAGCTATTATGGGGCGAACTAAGAGTTTTTTCCCGCAGTTTTTCGCTTCCCGGGAAAGCGGAAAATTTTTTTGAATTTCCCGGGATCCGGCTCCATAGAAAAAATAAAACGTAAATTTGTCTTTATTTATGAAAAATCTTTTATTAAAAACGTGAGGGGAAAAACAAGGTAAAAAATACTTAAATACTACAAAAATTAGTTTTAATTGAAAGAGGAACTTGAATTATTACATTACGCTTTTAAATGTAAACTTCTTATTATTATTATGCTCTAGATACTAGATAAAAAAGAAATTTAATTTATATAAAAAATAGTAAAAAAAAAAGAAATTCAGGTACTCAAAATAAGAGATCAAAAAATTTAAAATTTAATTCATAAAATATATAATATATTTTAAATGACTATACTAAAATTTTAACGGCTTAGGAAATAACTTTTTAACACACTCAAAGCGTTTATTGAGTCGTCAGAAAGTCTATTTCTGATTTTATTTACAAATTGCCCGCTTTACTGAAAAAACTCGTTCACTTTCTACCGAAGTTGGTAGAAAGTGCATTCGACAAGTATTCAATATTTTGAGTTCTTTTACTGCTTCCTTCAACAAATTTTAACTCCTTTTTTAAGTATAAGGAGCGAGTTGCCAGTTTTTGCATTTTCCCGGATTCCGCAAAAAAAATCCCGGAGAACGGGAATTCCCGGAAAAAACCCCTAGGCGAACTGCATAAAATATTGTACCGTAATTTCTATTTATTTTAGGTTTATTTTAGTTTAGTTTCATCTCAATAACTATTTTATATTTATAAGAATCATATTCCAGTTTATGTTACACGCGGTTTACTTTAATATACAATAAATTAATGAGTTTGTCTTTTTGAAAGTTCAAAATTGTCACCTCTTTTATTTATTTATTTATTTATTTATTTAATCAGCTACAATATGGTAACAGCTGAGCAATTTTGAACATTTTACACATTTTATACAGACATATTAAACAATAATAATATTAAATAAAAATCTATTAAATACAGTTATAAGTATAGTCATTTGAGTTTAAGAATATAATAAGCATTCTCTTGGAACTATCAACAGAATCAGATAAATCCATTAGATTGTAGAATTGGTTCACTTCAGCAGAGATTCTACGTAATGGATCGAAGTTAATATAATATGATCTGTGAAAACTTAAATAAACTGGCTCATATGATCTAAGTTGCCTGTTAGGTATATTGATGCTAATTTTATCATGAAGACAAATGGAATCTATTGTACCATGAATTAAATTTATAAAGAATGCAATGTTGAAGGCAATCCTACGACTTTTTACTGTTGGAAGGCTTATAAGCGCTAGGCGTCTGCAAGAATTGTTTTTGTACAGATTCCAATTTTTTTATATAAACGTTATATTGAGGATCCCATATTACAGGCCCGTATTCAAGTATTGGCCTGACTAGAGTTGTAAATAAAGATTTCGTTACATAATTATTAAATTCCTTTGCCCAACGTTTTATAGAGCTTAACACACCATTAGCCTTAACACTAGTCATTATAATGTGTGAATTGAATTTAAGTCTCTTATCGAAAAGAATTCCAAGATCCAAAAATGAGTCAACTGTATCTAACTTAACGCCCTTAATATACTCTATGGTTAATCTCCGAAGTGGAGCTTATACAGGAGCTATTCCCAGTTATGAACCAACTTTCACAAAAGTCAATAATATAATTTTTAGATACTTATAACTGATCTGTGTATATTTTCGGTTCTATATGGATATTTTCAAGTTAATAGTGATTTTTACAAGAGGTTTATGCGCATTTGAGTGATTTTTCAAAGTGAACTTTGAACTACGGTCAAATATGGACTGGTCATCATAAAATTGGGTATGAATATTTCTATACATATCTGTATGGACTATTTTTGCTGAATTTCAACTTAATAGTGGGCTTTGTAAGGTTTTTATGCGCATTTAAGTGATTTCCGGAAGTATACTTTGACTACGGTGAAATATGGGCCGATCATCATGAAATTTGGTACGACGATTTAAATGTATATTTGGATTATTAGTGATTTTTATAAAAGATTTATGCGCATTTAATTGATTTTTGGAAGCGGCTATTGTATGGGACTATGTCAAAATATTGGACCGATGCCAACAAAATATTGTTTTGAGATTTCACTTAATATGAAACTTATTATTGCAGAACTTTGTATGGATACGGCTTTTCTATAGAGATTTATGTACCACAAAGCCATATTCCGGCAAGACATTTTTATGGGTTCTATGAGAAATCGTGGACCGATTCCTAGCATACCATCCTACCAACAGGACTTGTCCTTATATAATAAAAATAAAGTGTGAAAGTTTCATTATATTATCTGCATTATATTTGCAAAAAATACCAAAAAATATCGATGTAGTGTGAAACTTTGATGAATAATTCGGATCCTACTAGACCGATTTTGTCCATTTTCAAATATTTCATTGTTCTGTGTTTTTTTCGAAGCTCTGTCGTGCCTTCAACAGACGAACAGACGGACGGACATGGCTAGAACGTTTTATAATGGTGGGTATAATTACACCTAAAATATCATAACCTAAATAACAGCAAATATTGTTATCGCTAACATATCATTAATTTCATAAATACATATTACTCCCGTATTCCACAACAATTTCAGATATTTTGACTTAGGCAGTCGCTAAATATGAACAAAGTTTTTTTTTTAACAATTTGTGCCATGGATATTAATTGCCCAATCAGTAAAGAATGTGCCTGGTCATAAATCAAAAAAGAAAAAATAATGTGAATTATTTAAAAATACACTTGACTTTAGTACATGCGAGTATGTAGTGTATTTAGCGTACAGTGTTAACAGATGTCGCAGTGTTTAACTGCCCAGAAGGCACAAAATCAAAAACATTCATATACTCGTATTCGTACATACAAGCACTCAATTACATATAAAAAACAACAACCGCTCGAGTGGAAGGGTCAAAAAAAAATCTAATATTTGTTATTAATAAATATTTTTGTTTATCTCCGCAATATAATAATACAAAATAATTTTATGGACGAAAAATAAAGTTAATAAAAATCATAATAGTCATACATATGTATGTATGTATCTGTGTGGTTATATGGTTTCTTTCTTTGGATGCGTGTGTGAATTTAAAATTCAAAAAAATTTGAAACGCACACTACCGATCAGCAAAGAATCGAATAAAACAAATTACCGATTTGGCTGATATGCGATACTACCGTGTAGAGTAATTATGTACGAATATGTTACTGACTGCGAACCTATAAATAAATAAATAAATAAATAAATACATGGTATTAACGTTTATTCATTTATTTATTTAGTCTTTGTGTTTTCATCATAGTTTAGAAAATTTTAAACAAAACTCTAACCCAACCAAAACCAAACTAAATTAATAAAGTAAAATAAACAAAACACACAATCATCTAACTAACCGTCTAACATGTAAAATCTAAAGATACTAAAACAAAAACAATAAATACCCCATAAAACCAGTTTCTGGTTTGATAAATATTTTATTTTATTTTATGTTGGTAAATGACAAGATAATCCAAAGTAATCAATCAAAATTATTTGAATTTGTAAGCCACAATCAAGTTGTGCTTGCCAGTGCTTGCGTGCGTACCACTTGATTAAGCCACGTTTAGAATTTTGTATACCGACCAACTTACTGACTCCCAATAGACAAACTTTTTAATAGATAAACAATTATAAACCTATTGTTGATCTGCTTATAACATTTCCATACATACATACATACATACATAGATACATACATACATACATACATACATACATAGATACATATGCACGTAAATATGTATTTATCACTTACGACTAGAGAATCATAATCCAAAGAACATGGTTTCGAGTAAATTTCTTTAAATGTTTGATGTTTTATTCTTTAAACAAAATATGCGTAAGAATATTACAACAAACCTATCTAATTCCGAAAAGAACGAACATTAAAACGAACTGAAAGATTTGAGTTCAGGAAATGTTGTAAATTATTCGAAATAAGTTAAAAAAAATCAAATTAGAGTGCAACATTCTTAAATACCCTCCATCTTAATAAAATGGGAAATATAAAAACTATATTGGTTACAGGACTAGAATATCCTTATTCTAATGCTTAGCAACAACTAATAGCTTAACATTTTATATATTGTTTGAAAAACAATTTTACGATTACAGTAAAAACCGGATAAGTGCAACACGCATAAATGCAAAAAACGCTTAAGTGCAACGAGTTGCGAAGCCATAAGCCTCTTTTATACTTTATCATGTAAAAATGCACGGATAAGTGCAACACGGATTAATGCAAAAAATGCATAAGTGCATAATAATTTTAAGCCTCAAGAGACATTTTTAGTACAACTTTGTATGCATAAAAGCACAACTAAAATAGAAATGATTTTTTAGGATTTTATATTTGCACTCTTGATCACAGAAAAAATGTATGTGTTAATAGTTTAGCGTTGGATACCAAAGTTTACACGTTAACGCTTCCGCTTTTTATCGAATTGCATCTTTAACATTGATAAAACCGGGAATACAACTGTAGCGCAGGCCCCAAAAGTTATAGCAGCGACAGGTAAAAAGCAATTTGGCCAGATTGTTTCTGGCGAACGTGGTGAATTGGTTTCTTTCTGTGGTATTGTAAGTGCTGCTGGTACAACCCATCCACCTGTATTAATTTTCCCACGAATTAAGTTTAAAGACAGTTTTTTGTATAGTGCTCCTGCTGGAAGTCTGGGATTATCTTCGAGAATTGGATGATTGACAGCTGAATTATTTGTAAGAGTTTTGGATCACATAGTAAATACTTCGGGCTGTTCAATAATGAAGAAAATTCTGTTGATCATGGATAATCATGTAAGCCACGTTTCGATCAAAGCAATTAATTGTTATGCTAACATTTCCGCCTCATTGTTCCCATCGCCTTCAGCCGATTGACGTCGGCGTGTATGTACCATTCAAATCAGCAGTAAAGATTGCATTTATTGACTGGATGAGGACGAATCCTGGCAAGGCCATTACTATTTACAATGTGGCCGAACCTGCTAATAAAACATTTAATAAAAGTTTCACTTTTGACAATATCACCAACTCCTTTAAAAAGTCTGGGATATGGCCTGCAAACAGCAATATTTTTACCTATTATTTTCTTTATAAAAAAATATTAAAAATAATATATAAAAATATATATTTTAACTCCTTCTTTGTGTTTCAAATTTTGAATGGTGTCTATATTAGCGCCTAGTAAAATCAATGGTCAAATGGACAAATATAAACTCTTTTAAAAATTCTTTGATTTATTTTTCTCAATAGTTATATAATTGCAATATTTGTGCACTTATGTAATATTTGCATAATTGCAATATTTGTGCACTTATCCGAGGTTAGCATAAATGCAAAGAATGGATAAGTGCACAAAAAGTCGGGCGAAAACCGATGTGCATTTATCCGTACTTTACTGTATTTAGAAATTTTATTTAATTTTGACCAATCAATTACCAAATCTCACGATAATTTACCGAGTTTGTCAGATATTCATAACAATCTTGAGTGTAATTTAATAATTTGTAAAATTAAAGGAACATTTTTCCATATTAAGAAACAGGGTATAGAAAAGGGTAAGATTATAAAGTAGGGCTTCTTTTGGTTGAATTTGATCTAAATAACTTTATTTACAAGAGATATATGGGTGGCATAGAAGAAATGGACCAATTATGGACTGATGGCTTCTAAAGCCAGTAATGCGATTTGGCTGAAATAACGTTATTTACAAGAGTTGTGTGGTTGGTTGTTATACTCGAAAGTGGACTTAATTTGAGAGGTACTGCCAAATGTGTAGTGACAACTACAAAATTCAGTAGCATAATTGCCGTATAACTGATATTAGTATGATTTATGGATTACAATTTCTGATTTGATTCTATATCGATATTTATTACACATTATTGAGTGTTAACTTGTTTTTCGGAAGTGGTACGTATATGTGACCAATTACAAAACATGGGCCGTTTTACTTAAATTTCGGAACAGAGAATATTATACATATTAGGATATCCCACGTTTACTTTCAATATAATAATAGCACATTTAAGATACTCGTACATATTAGTATTAACATGAATTTCGGTCGTGGACCTTATATATCCCCCAAATATGGACCGATATTTTCAAAATCCAGCAGTTTGATTTTGTCATTATGTAAATGATTCGTGTAAAATTTTGGAACGGTATCGATATTTACACCATTGAGAAAATTTATCAATATTAGATTGAAGTAGGCATTGACTATTAGTATTTACCAAAGTATTTAGAATTTTTACATCTTCAGCGTACACTAATACTTTGGAATGTAAGATAACATTAGGAAGATCGTTTATAAATAAAGTAAATAGTATTGGACCCAAATGACTCCCCTGCGGAACACCAGAGGTGACATCAATGAGTTTAGAAGTAGCGTCTTTGAATTTTACTTGTTGTGTTCTATTCGATAAGTAGGAGAGCAACCACTTTAAAGCCCATTTGTGAGAATTTATATAGCAATATATTATGGTTTACTTTGTCAAATGCTTTACTAAAATCAGTATATATTACGTCAGTTTGCATATTGTTTATTAAGCCATCATTTATCAGAGTGGTGAGTTCAAGTAATTTAGTTGTTGTGGAACGATGTTTACAGAAGCCATGTTGGCGTGTAGACAGCAATGAAGATGCCTGATGTAATAGGTCGTGGGTTAAAATTTTCTCTAATAGCTTGGGAATTGTATTCAGCTTAGCAATACCACGATGATTTGATACTTCAAGTTTGCTGCTGTTTTTGAACAAAGGAATTATAAACGATGTTTTCCATATGCTTGGTAAATAGCAAAATAACCGTAAGCGGAAGGAGCATATCTATAAGAATTATTTGTGTCCAATTTTAGCCTGGTAACTATGTTTGTACCTGATTTATACGTATTTAAGTGAATTTTAGATGTGGACTTTAAAAGGGGTCTATGGTCAAACATGGATCGAACAAAATAAAATTCGTTTTGCGATTTCTTTTTACAAGACACTTTTTTTTTTGTTGAATTTTGTCTTGATATTCCAATTTTATAGGCATTTATTTGTCATTAAGCCATATTTCGGGAATACATATATATATTTGTATGGGGGCTATGAGAAATATGGATCGATTCTTACTTTCTTCTTTTATCATAAAAATTAGGTGTACAAAATTTCATGGCAATATCTGCAATATATTTGGAAAAATTGAAACATAAATGTTGGAAAATATGCAAATTTTTATGGAGGTTGACTCACATTTTGGTCCACAACTCTCATTCTACTATACCGATTTTGCTGATTTTCAATACGAAACTGCTTAGGAGAACTATAAATGGTTTTGTGTAAACTCTGTTGATTGTGGTTCTGTCTTTTTACGTGAGACAGACATACAGACGGACATAGCTCAATCGATCAATCAATCAAGATCAAGAATATATATACTTTGTTGTGTCTCGGATGTTACACAAACTTATATATACCCTCATTCGCCACTTATGGTGGTGGAGGGTATAAAAACTAATTTTTTTTAGTTATTAGGCATTTTTCGGAAATGGGTGGTATGTGGTATTGCTAGTTTTATTTGGAAATGAGCGGGACCTATTTTGAATTAGATAAAATATTAAGGAATTTTATAAATTAAGGCGGTAGAAAAAATGGAGATGTGTACATCTTAATTCTAAGTATGCTTTTCAAAATTGTATATTTTTAAAATTAAAATCGTTAAAGCAGCACTTCGAGATGATATTTGTATGCGGCTAGATGATATCGATCGATTATTACTATAGGATTCATAATTGTTTTTGTACGATAATGGAGAATTTGGTGCACCCGTCTTTTTATGAAATGTTGTTATTTATATTGTTATTATGGGCTCTCAATCAAATAAAAGTCTTAAAGACGTAACCACTAAATAAATAACATATATTTGAACTCGTTTATTTATTAAAAACAAAAAAACTTTTCTTTATTATACCAAAGCACAACAAATATTTAGTTTTAATTTAGTTGATGCTGTATGATCTTGCAAAACTTTTGTAAGAGTAAACAACGTCAAACAAATTTGTGCTAAAATATTTGGTTACACTTTTTTGAGTAAATATTTGCCTTTAGAATTTGTAGATAACATTTTGTCTGCACTCCACTAATCTGCGTAACTTATGAACATGGATTTCTTTGAAACTTAGCACTCCAACAAAGGAGAAAATCAATAATACAAAATAACTTTATTAATCAATGGTCAAAAACTACAGATTAAAGCAAAAACCAGCAATGTCTATTGTAGATAATTACCTTTTCTTTGATCCCATTATGAAATGGTCATTCTATCAACTTCAATATGTTTCAATATACACTTTTTGTCTTTGAATTTTAATTTCATGATCATTTTTATCATAAAGTTTTTGAAAAAAGTTTTGTTAGAATTCAGTGTCTGCAATTTAAACTAAATGATAGCTTCTGTTATTCTCTTTAATGGTAATCAAACTCTATTAAGCGTATCAAGGGCCATATATGTATATGGTTAAAGCAAACATAAATCATCTATGTATGTACGTACGAGTATATGAGTTTTGTTCAAACTTTCTTTATATCTTTATTTAATTATAAACTACTGAGTAAGAAAATATATAAGATACATATTAAATATGAGAATCTTTAGAGATAAAGTGAAGATTGCAGCCTTTGCTTCTCAATCACACAAAGTTGTGTCCACACATTCGATGTATGCTATTTTTGGTTGTATCTTAAATGCACATATGAATATGTATCTGTAAACAAGCTGACTTAATAATGTTACATTTAAATTATTTTGATAAAATACCTCCAAGTTAAAATCGCCATAGAAAAGGATCAATATTACACATACTCGTACATACATATGTATGTGTGTTTATATTTATTATGCTTGGGTTAAGATGACTATTTCACAGTAGTATTGACATCCCGTTTCCCCAACCATTTGTTAGTTACTTTCGATTGTGATTAGCTTGTGTAAGAAACAAGTGATTTTAGGTGAAATTTAACATCTTGTTTAGAACATCAAGACAAAGGTAATGCCAATTTGCAGCTTATTATCGTTCATAGCATTCTAAATTCCTTATTTCACTGGACTATGATTGTTGAATTGAATACATATTGTGTTTTAATGTTTGAGTTAGTACCATGGATGTCAATACTCTTCTCTGCTATTGTGCTTTTCTGACTCTTGAATTTATGAATCTGCATGTGGTGTTGTGCATACGAGTACATACTTGTTTCATGTATTTATTTGGTTATACGAGTATAACGACTTTTTATGCCTTAATGGTTTCACTTGTTACAAACGCACCATATTCGGATTACAATACAAATCAATAGTAGACACGAGCATAAAGCAATAATAATAATAATAAACTTGTTGTCTTTAAATGATGTTGCGCCACTAAATGCAAGCGTTTATGTCAAATTAATGTCAATCCCTTCGGCAGTAAAACAAAACTTAAAAATACTCCTAGAAATATATGTGTACTCGTATGTATGTATGTATATATAAACAAACTGGAATACTCAAACTTGTATTACAAATATCAGTTTAGATTTTTCACATTGTTAAATAAATAAATTCCGTTTACGCTTCCTTTACTAATCAACTGGATACATAGCCATGCACTTTTAATAAATATGTACAATGATATACTCTAGATAGTACATACCTACGTACCTACATACATATAACCTAGCGCACACATTTAAATCTAAACAGGGAATACGGATTTAAAGTGAATAGATGACATTTCATAATAAATATGGAAACGTTTATTTATTGAATATTAGCATACTTAGAGATATCTTGTATCTGCAACTTGTTGTAGTAATAGTTGTAATAATCGCAACATTAAACACTGATAACTAAGCTCATCAACAGCTTTGGTGTGAAAGAGGCTATTGAAAGGAAATACATTGTCCTTGTAAAAGTGAAGCGTAACAAAACAAATTTACCGGATGCTAAAATGGTTTTTCGATAACATTAACGACACAAGTTGTTGCTTCTTTAAAAAAAAATATACATTTCTGTTATTTACTTTTTATGTTTGTACTTTTAGGTATTTTGGAGGAACAACCCTTTCGTATGGTTGTATAACATAATCATACAGATACATATGTATTTATATAGAAGCGCTACTGGCTGAAAATACTACAAGTCTGCTGTGAAAAACTAATTCTTGCAGCAATTTAAATATGTCTTATAATGTATTTAATATTTGTTGCCTTCACCTTCGCTACTAGTTCTTCATCATGTCTTCTTTGGTATTGTATAAAATTTCACTTAAAAACTGATTAAAAACTGGAGTGTGTTAAAAATTAATTCTTGCATCAATTTAAATATGACTTATACTCGTAATGTTTTTAATATTTGTTACCCTCACCTTCGCCTCTTATTGGACTGTTGCCAAACGTAACACATTATACGAGATTAACTCGACCTGCACGGTTAGCGTAATTTATATTTATAAAAAATATATGTTTTACTTCTTAGTCTCTATAAAAATTAATTGTCCAAGAATTGTTAATAGCAAATATATGTGGTCATTTTATTATTTAGAATTTTATACCCTCCACCACTACAACTTAAAAATATTCTGTGTAAAACATTCTCACTTCCAAAATACACAATTAAACTTTGAAAATCAGCACAAAACCGGAGTTATGAATAAACAAAAGCACGAACTATAGCGCACGTTATTGTTACGACATATAAAAACCTGTTATGAAATAGTAAGAATTGGTCCATGATTGCTTATATCCATATCCATTTCATCCCGAAATATATCACAATGCTGGTACTAAATCATATGAAAAGAATAGAATAGATTAGTTCACATTTGACTATAGAGCTCACATAGAGTCCATCTCTGAAAGTCACTTAAATACGTATACATACATCTGTTGTTGTTGTTGTTGTTGTAGTTGTTGTTGTTGTAACAGCAGTAATTGCTGAGTTAACAGCCCTTGGCCGAGTGATTTCGGGTCATTCCGGTGCGTAGATCCGGCTGTCGTGGGAAGCATCTGTTATAAATATCACTATAAAATAAAAATTCGACACAAATATCCAAATTTATAATGGATACAAATTCATAGTATTTGTATCTCGATATTGCTCCCATACATGGACATCTTCAGAAAATTTTATAAATCCAAAAAACATATACATACATATGTACATTAGGGTGTCCCATTCCAAAAAAAAATTTGGGGTTCATTCTTAATTTGAATACTCATAAGGCTAAGAATTTTTGAGATTTTTTTCCGATTTTTCGGAGGTGGTTTAGAGGTCGCGCAAATTGATTTTGTACCAAAAATCGACCTTTTTGGGCTTTTTTTGAATTTTGGTTGAAAATTGGTAAAAATATAGATATTTCTTCAGCTTTTGAGTCAATATTCTTAAAGAAAATTTTCTGATCTTTAATTTTATGTGCATAAATAATAAGTTTCGTCGGGGATTTTCCACATTTTGATACATTATATAACAGTTTTTCGTAAATTTTTAGCAAATATGAAAAAAAATGCTTTATAACTTTTAAAATTTGTATGAAGACTAAAAAGACTAATGATGCAGTTTAAAAGATTATGAAGTTTTAAATAAATTAGCGAAAAAAAAATGAATTTTCTCTCACCGTTCTCGAGTTATACCCTTTTAAAGCTTTGTACACATTGTATGAAATGTATAATACTATAAGGTGTGAACTAGGTTTGCATTGCTTTAAACTTTAAATAATTGGATTTAGAAAATGTAAATAAATTACCAAAAAAAAAAAAAAAACAATATAAAAGCTTTTATGCTAGAGCCCTCTCGCAGTAATTAGCAGTCACTATATATATAAAATCTGAAGTTTTATTGCTCCGGTAAGTTGAAATTATCATAAAGTAGTCCAAGAAATATTGGGTAATATTTTTTTAAAATAGATATGCCTTTGTCGAATACAAGGAATGTGTGGTATGTGGGCAAAATTAAAAAAAGACCTGATATTTTTGGCATGCCGCCATCATATGATGGAACTAGTTGCTGGATCAGCGTTGAAGGCCCTTAATATTGAGGATCAAATTACATCCCCACAAATTAAAATTTTCGTCACTCTTCAGGGAAGGTGGGATTCCATTGATAAAAAAAATTTTCGGATTGTATAAACCACGAAATTGTTGGAAAAATTATTCCGGAGTTCATACGAAAAGATCTAATTATTTTTTTAAAAGGGCAGCTGGAGAATATGCAACCAAGTAAAAGGAAAGATATTTTTATTAATGTTCAAAATAAAATACTTCTTTTAAAATATTAATTATCAAGTTGTTTATTTAAATAAAATATTTATGACCGCTCACGACAAACAATTCTTCTTGACTGATGGTAGTTTGTTTTCTTCTTTATTACACCACTTCATTAGTGATGTCAACTTGCGCTTACAGTCGGCCATCCTTTCAAAACAATCGACCTCGATTGGTACAGGAATCCTCTTCATCGGAATTGTCTATGTCATCTTCATCGCTAGTATAGGCGGTTTCGTCTGGTAAAGTACACCAAGGTTTAAGTTTATCAGCTGCATAGACAGATTTGTAATGACGTTGTGTTCGACTAGAGCCTGGCAAATCTTCGATAACGTAGCGATCTTTTTCAAGGACTGCGGTCACAATGAATGGACCTTTAAAACGTGGTTCTAACTTCCGGGATGTACCAGTCGCTGTTGGTTCATTTTCAGCTAGCACTAAATCGTCTACTTTGTACTTCTTAGGTTGTACGTGTTGGTTGTCATAACGTTGTTTAGCTGCCTCTCGTTGTCTATCAATCTTTTCTGCTACCTCAATTCGTAGGGCTTGCAAATCGTCGCTGCTTATCACCTCACTATTATGTAAAGCCAGTACCAGTTTATTTTTAAGGATGTCTCGCGGTTCGAATGCGAATAAGAGCTCGTGTGGCGTTTTACCAGTAGTTTTATTTTTCATCGAGTTGATCGACCATTGGATTCTGCGTAGTTGGTCGTCCCAACGTTTATCCTCTGACGTTGATGGTAAAAGCATTCCTAGTATCGTACGGTTGGTTCGCTCCGCATGACCATTAGCTCGTGGTGTACGTACTGCGTTCAGAATGTGTTTTATATCGTTATCTTGGCAATACTTTTTAAATTCACGCGACGTGAAAGCTGTTCCACGGTCGGTTACTACTCTCGTTGGCATACCACAGTAATCGCTGACTTCATTAAGTACGTCGATAACGTATTTACTAGCTGTACTTTTCACTGCCTTAATAACGGTAAATTTTGTAAACGCATCCACGATCACAAAGATATGTTCGTTGCGTTTCGCTGATTTTGGAAATGGACCCAAATGATCCATGTGGACGGTATGGAACGGTATAGGGTCTATTTTGTCGTAGTGATATTCGCCTTCTCGTTTTCCACCAGGAAATTTATTATAGGCGCATTCGATACACGATTTGATGTGCGATTTTACGGCGTTTCGCATTCGCGGGAACCAAAAATGTTTTTGAAGACCTAAAATCGTTTTCTCCACTCCGAGGTGACCTGCGTTATCATGCTGACCTTGTATTATTCGTGATCGTAAAGCTTTTGGAACTACCCATCGATCAGTATCGTTAACTTTCCGAAATAGTCTTCCGTCTTTGGTTACGTAGTCTTTACACACCTCCTTATTACCCGTCTTCACGTTTTCAATAATTTCACGGATCTTATCGTCTTGAAGCTGCATGGAAAATAGTAAATCCTCCTCATTTACAGTCGTTTTGGCGATTCTCAAGGACGCTGTGTCCTTCTCGACAGCTTCTTCGTATGGCGCTCGACTAAGGGCATCCACGTGTTGCATACGCTGACCAGCTCGGTGCTCAATATTTATGTCAAAATCTTGAATTTTTAGCCACCATCTCGCTATTCTGGGTATTAATTCCTTTTTCTGCATAGCCGTTTTAATTGCATTACAGTCGGTGACAACAGTAACGCATTTCCCATACACGTAGAATTTGAATCTTTCGAGCGATTCAACAACCGCCAAGGCTTCCAATTCGTAGCTGTGATAATTGCGTTCGTCGTTAGTGGTCGATCTGCTGAAAAATGCTACAGGTTTCCAGTCATCATTATCGTTCTGCAAAAGTACTCCGGCTAATCCGATTGAACTTGCATCAGTATGAATCTGATGTTCGGCAGTGGTTCGATAACCCACTATTACAGGACTTGTGGTAAGACTTGACTTAAGCTTTTGAAAAGCCTCGTTCTGTACGTCATTCCAGTAAAACTGAGTATTTTTCTTGAGGAGACTTCGTAAGGGTTCCGATATAAGAGCATAACCTGGTACGAATTTACGAAAATATCCGCTTAAACCCAAAAATTGTCTTACCTCTTTTACGTTTGTTGGTGTCGGGAACTCCAGAATCGCATTTGTTTTCACTGAACCTGGGCTAATACCACCACTATGTACTTGATGTCCAAGGAATTCAACGTTTTGCTTTAAGAATTCACACTTGCTTACGTTAATCGTCAAGTTCAGTTCACGTAATACGTTAAAGACACGTTCCAATTTTTCCATCATTTCGTTGACTTCATTGCTACCAACAACTATGTCATCCATATAATGAACCATATCACCGTCTTGAGTTTTTTCGCGAATTAGCGCCATCAACCGTTGGAAAACCGCCGGTGCGTTCTTTAGTCCAAATGGCATGCGTTTGAACTCGTACATTCCGTCAGGCGTTACGAAAGCCGTAAACTTTTGGCTACTTTCTTCAATTGGTATTTGATAATATCCACTGTTTAAATCCAGGACAGTAAAATATCTAAATTTCATTACTTCCTGTAAACGTTCCTCGATATTCGGAGTTGGAAATATTTCCCTAACCATTTGCTGATTGAGCCGCCGGTAATCAACACATAAGCGATCATCACCGTTTTTCTTTTTTACGAGTACGATAGGGCTTGCATATTCCGACGTTGATTTTTTGATAATATTGTTTCGCAAAAGTTCATTAATCATTTCCCGCACTTGTTCCTTTTTCATTTCGGGAAGTCGGTACGGTTTCGTTACAATAGGTTCGTTTGTTGTTACCATTATTTTCATTTCAATTGCGTTAGTCAACCCGATTTCACTTAGTTCCTTAGCGAATATATCACTATATTTTTCAATAAGTCCGTACAAACTGGATTGCGTTTTCTCATCGATATCGCCATGTTTAATATTTATTACTTTGTTCTGCGGTTTTTCGCTAATTTCAGTTTTTAAAACGTTTAAATTCTCAAAACTTTGTCCGTTATTATTACATATAAGACGTATATTATTTTTCAAAAATATATCGTTACCGATTATTAAGTCGTATGAAAATACGTCATCATCCGCCACGTATAAATCCATCGAAAGTTCTATACCGTCAACGTTAAGTTTCGCGTTTATAATTTCATTAAGGACTCGAGTGGCACCACATACTCCACTAATTCGCACACTGCACGTTTTCCTAGTACCGATGATATCCGCTGCTTTCGATTTCTTTATCATGCTGCATTCGCTACCAGTGTCGATTAATGCAAACATTTCTACACCATTGATTGTTACCTTTTTATCTGTAGAGCTTTTCTTTACGTTGTTTGACTTTTTCACGTTCGACTCGCCGCAGTTAGTTGGAGAACCTTTGGGATGAACACGTTGACAATCTTTGCATCTAACACGACGTGGGGGTTTTGGACATGAAGTCGATATATGACCTGTTTCTGAGCAATTGTAGCATACTATTGATTTACGTTCTGCCTTCTGCTTGGATGAGTTATGAGGAACCTTATTTACGTTGTCGTTAGGTTTAGAAGGGAAGAATTTATGATTTTGTGGCGGCTTTGAATACGATGAGCAACTTGCCACATTCGAAAAATATTCCTCTAATGCTTCTCGCATTTCTTTCATCGTTCTAAACCGAGCCGTTGCAATCGCCATCTGCAGCTCACGATGTTTTAACCCCTCGCGAGTATATTTAACAATGGCTGAATCGCTTAAACCTTGTCGTCTACCCAAAGCAGTCATTCGGAAACAGTATTCGTTAATCGACTCACCTTCGTTTCTCGTTGCGCCAGACATTTTAAAATGAATATCAGCTTCGTCAGGAACAATTCCAAATTCATCCTTCAATGCCATTGCGAGTTCGCGCCAAGTCACGTACAAATCAGATGACGCATCGAGCCATAGCTTTGCGGGACCTTTTAACTTTGTAAAAATTGCCAACATTAGACACCCTTCGTCCCACCCGTATACACGCATAGACTTTTCAACACGAGCGATAAATTGATCCACACTAAAAATCGAGTCTTTCGTAGGGTCATACTCCGGAAGAGTATCGGCTATTTCCTTCACGCTATAAGAATGACGAATCGATACCGTTTGTGATTCACGCATAGCTCGCGGTTCGCTATAACTTGTTCGCGGGGCATCGGGCGATTCCACGTTTAAACCCACTTGTCGTTGTACCAAAGTCATAACATTTTGCAACATATCGCGTAAATCATTTATTTGTGCTTGTGTACCGTCATTCACTCGCGACTCCGATATTTCAATTTCCTCGGAACCTTCAGCTTCTATAAGACGTTGAACTAATTCAGCTTTGGTACCTGTCGTAGGTAACTCATGCTCGCGAAGAAGTTCTTTAAGGTCGAGAACTTTTAAAGACGATATTAAAGGCATTTTCATTTATTAATATATTAATAATATAACGTATATTAACGTTTATTTGTTTTAACGTTTCTTCGTTTTAATAACAATACGTTTATTCGTTTTAGTTACACTACACTGTATTCTGTGTCAGTTATTACGTTATACTTAAATAGATTTTCGTTTTTTTCACTTTCACGCACGTTCAGTTACATACATGTACATATATGTATTTTTCGTTATTCTTTCATTCACGTTATGTTTGAATATTTTCAACGTTCTGCTTGTTAATCGTTTGTTTCTGCTTTTTTTTACAGCCGTTTCGTTCTATGAGCATACGATAAACCACTCACAGAATATTCCGTTATTTGTTTTTTTCTTTTACCCTTTAGTACGTCTGAGTAATCGTTACGTTTTTTTTTCTTTTCACAAGAATATTTGTTTTTGCACTATTCAAATAGTTGCAACGTTTCTTTCGTTTTTTTTCCACAATATATATATGTATATATATGTACGTTTGTTGTTGTTTGCACACACACTAGTTTTGATTCATGTCGTTTCGTTGAGACGTTTTTTATACACGTACGCTTGTGCTCGTTTTCACTGCATTCCTATTAAAAGTTTATATGCACTCGCGCATATGTTCGTCGTCAGTGAGACAAGAGAATAATTTTTTTTACTCGTTTCAATCGTTGCGCACACGCAAACTTGATAATGACGTTTCGAGATGAACATTAATGTATTTTCCCTTTCTTTTTTTTCCTACGTAAGAATTATTTCTTTAACATTTTCACACACGACACTTTATGAAATTATTAATTTCTATCATTTAATTAATTCGTTTAGGGGTGAATTTGTTATTCCACTTCTGAACTAAAAGGAAAGATATTTTTATTAATGTTCAAAATAAAATACTTCTTTTAAAATATTAATTATCAAGTTGTTTATTTAAATAAAATATTTATGACCGCTCACGACAAACAATTCTTCTTGACTGATGGTAGTTTGTTTTCTTCTTTATTACACCACTTCATTAGTGATGTCAACTTGCGCTTACACAAGGGAAGATTATAAAGAAATGCTGCAACTGAGCCTTATTTTTTTGGGTGATAGACCTGAGCCCTATCCAACCATAAAATCTCCTGGAGCCATTAACCGAGCTCGCTGGATGATGAAAATTATATACTTTTTAAAAATATGCATTTTTCGAAACCAGCTACAACCTTTCATTCAAAATTCAAAAATTGATGCCTTGCTGGAGTTTACCTCATTTATTTTAAGAGTATATATTAAAAATTGGTACCTATGCCAATGTCCCCGATACGCTCCTCTCAATGACCTTAGACTTTTGAAATAATTGTATGATGCAAACCTACTTCACACCTTATAGTATTATACATTTCATACAATGTGTACAAAGCTTTAAAAGGGTATAACTCGAGAACGGTGAGAGAAAATTCATTTTTTTTTCGCTAATTTATTTAAAACTTCATAATCTTTTAAACTGCATCATTAGTTTTTTTAGTCTTCATACAAATTTTAAAAGTTATAAAGCATTTTTTTTCATATTTGCTAAAAATTTACGAAAAACTGTTATATAATGTATCAAAATGTGGAAAATCCCTGACGAAACTTATTATTTATGCACATACAATTAAAGATCGGAAAATTTTCTTTGAGAATATTTACTCAGAAGCCAAAAAATACCGATTGTTTTAGCAATTTTCAATAATAATTCAATAAAAGTCAAAAACGCTAGATTTTTGGTACAAAATCAGTTTGCGAGACCTCTAAAGCACTTCTGAAAAATCTGATAAAATTCTCAAAAAAAACTTTACCTAATGAGTATCCAAATTAGGAAAGATCTTCCGAGAAAATCCAAATTTTTATTTTTTTTGGGACAACCTAATGTACATCGATATAAAATTCAACACAAAACAAATTTGTTTAATTTATACGGCATTAATCAGTCCATAATTGGCCATAGCTTCTATATAAGTTCTTCTTTCGAGTATCACTATAGTAAATATAAAACTTTTATAAATAACAATGATACATTTACTCTTTCTTATACTATTTTTCTTAACTCGTGGTGGATATGGAAAATGTTGAGCCAATCGAGTAATGTAAACCAATTATTAAGTTTATCAAGTGTTTAAATTCACACAATATTCGTATGAGCCTTTTTTATGTAGACACGTATGGGTTTTGAAAACTTTAAACAATAACAATTTAATACATATTTTGTGTGATAGCTTTTATTATCTGCAACATATTTAATGCGATTTGGCAGAGATGCGACGAGTTTTTGGGTCAGTAGCGCTTTTTATCCCCTCCACCCCGATAAGTGGTGAATAAGGGTATATAAGTTTGTCATTCCGTGTGTAGCACTAAGAAATAGTCATCTGAGACCCAACGAGGTATATTTGTATATTATTGATCCTTATGGAATTCAAAGTCGATTGAGCAATGTTCGTCTGTCTGTATGTCCGTCTGTCTGTGTAAAAGACTCTCACGGCCAAAAGACACAACCAAATTCAACACAGTTTATAATTCTCCTAAGCAGTTTGGTATTGAAAATCAGCAAAATCTGTATGTAGAACCAGAGTTATAGACCAAATTGTGCGACAACCTCCATAAAAATTTGATATTTTTCAACATTTATGTTTAAATTTGTTCAAATATATTGCAGGTATTGCCATGAAATTTTGTACACGTTATTTTTATGATAAAAGAAGAAAGTGTGAGGAAAAAAGTAAGAATCGATCCATGATTTCTCGTAGCCCCATACAAATATCTTCCCGTAATATGGCTCAATGATACATAAATCCCTATAAAATTGGAATATCAAGACAGAATTCAGCAAAAATAAGTTTTATGCAAAAAGAAATCACAAAACGAAATTTTTCGGTCCATATTTGACCATAGACCCCATATAAAGTCCACTTCCAAAATTCATTTAAATACGCATTAAACAGATATAAATAATGTTAAACGGCTAAAATTTGACATAAATAATCTTTATAGGCAAATAAATTGTTGTACTGGTTGTGGTGGTCGGTCCATAATTGATCATAAAATAATCAAAATACACATTTAAATCGTCGTACCAAATCTCAAGATGGTGACGATCGGTCCATATTTGACCGTAGCCCCAATAATGTCCCCTTCCGAAAATCACTAAAATTCGCATCAAAATATACATTTAAATTGTCGGGGTAAATTTCATGATGATCGGTTCATATTTGAGCATAGCCCCAATATAAAGTCCAGTTCCGCAAATCATTTAAATGCATATAAATCCCTTATATAAACCACTATTAAGTTGGAATTCAACACAAATAGTCCATACATATATAAAAATTGTCATTCATTTTTAATATGATGGTGATGGGTCCATATTTCACCGTAGCCCCCATATAAAGTCTACTTCCGGAAATCTCTTAAATGCGCATAAATACCTTGCAAAACCCACTTTTAAGTTGAAATTCAGCATAAATAGTACATACATATATAGAATGTTCATACTCAATTTTATAATGATCGGTCCATATTTGACCATAGTTCCGATATAAAGTTCTTTGAAAATTCACTTAAGTGCGCATAAATCTCTTAAAAACCATTATTACGTTGAAATTCAACACAAATATTTCGCATATACGAGTACTCGTACATATAAATCGTCATACAGAATTTCATGATGATTTGCCCGTAATAGGTCATAGTTCCCTTATGAGGACTACTCCTGAAAACTCATTGGTTCATAATTGGGAAAAGGTGACAATTTTGTCGTTTTAAAAAGACAAATCAGTGTCCTAGGGCTTTATGGTACTTAATTTATTGTGTATTGTGTATTGTAAACTGGAATACAATTCTTATAAATATACAATAGTTATTGAGATGAAATTTAACTAAAATAAATCTAAAATAAATAGAAATTACGGTACAATATTTTATGCAGTTCGCCCCATAATAGGTGATTTGGTGGTAGGTATATAAGATTCGGCACAGCCGAATATAAACACTTACGAGACCCCTGAAGAAGTTAGAATAAAACTAACGAAACATTGAGTAAATAAAATAAAAATCGAACAAGTTTTTTATTTACGTTTGTAAACAAACATTTGACCAAATTAGCCTGAAGGAAACTCCTTAATAATTATAATAATTATAAACATTGGTCACAAAAACAAATTAATTAAGTCGTTTTTGTTGGAAATTTTTTTATTTCCTTATGCTTATTTCTAAAATTGACCATTAAGTTTCGATAACATTAAGGTCTGGCAACTGTAGTTCTGGTTCTCTGCGCTTTCCAACAAGTTGTCCTTCAGAATGTGATGGAACTTAAACTTATCCATGGTTGTTTCAACAAATGTTAAATCCCAATACCAGCAGCTGCCATACAGGCCCAAACGATGACACTGTCACCACCATACTTCAGGTTTTCTTTGCTGAGTTCTGTATTTGGTTTCCGTCAAACATACGAGATGTCATCTGAACCGAATATGTTAAACTTAGATTTATCGGTGAAGTTGACCGATGCAGATTTCTTGCAAACTTTACCTTTAAAACATTAAAGTCATGTTGGCGCAAGACACGACGAACAGTTTCAATGCAACATTGGGGGCCAATTGTGAAGCTCATGACGTTGTATTTGCCCTTTTTTTCATTATGCTCATTGAACATTTTATTTGGTGTCTTTCTGCCATTGTTATGGACGCGATTTTGGACTGTGGAAGCTTTACTGTTAACCACTTCTGTTATTTTTCTCTGTGAGTGGCCATTTTTGAAGCAGTTAAAAACCAATTCTCGTTGTTCTATCGTTGTACGCGGACTCATTTGAAGTATTTTAAATTGACACTTGACGTTACAAAATCGAACTCACAATGAGGGCTGCCAGATGAATTTCGATAAAAAATCGTCATTTCGAATTTTAAAAATCGGAAAAATAAAAAGTCACTATTTTTAAATTTTTATTTAAACGGAAATATAAAAATTCAAGTTTATATAGTCTCTTGTACAATACATATCAAAATACATAAATTTTAACTTTTTAAATAAGAAATCACAAAAAATATAATGTTAAACACAACTTGTGTAATATTTTTATAATATCTTAATCCGCTTTCACCCGTTTCAAGACTGACTCGTCAAGGCAAGTATTTTTGGATGGGAAGATCAAAAGGGGTACAAACTTGACTTTACTAGTCAATTTTCTTATTTCTCTTTCCACGCATGTTGATTTGCATTAAAAAGTACGAAAATTTTATTGACGTGTGTAAATGAAATGGCAAGCTCATAACAGAATTGAACAAAAACTGGTCAGCTAAAACTGAAGAGTGTGAAACAAGACATACAGTATCTTATAAATAAATATCTTCATTGAGCATACTCGTATTGCATTAAAAATTTATTTTATTAAGTTTAAAATAACATTTTGAGTATATAATCCAATTCATCCATCATATACTGGTACTTATTTATAAAGAATTCCGTATTTTTGTTATTTAAATTTATTTGGCTGAATATTCTTTCGACGTTTTGTTAAAATATGAGATATTTTTGTAGAATTTCCCCGTTGAAATTAAGAAATTGTTTCCTTTAAAAATTTTAGTTCATGGAATTCAGCATTTAAAATTGCTTTTTATATTTACAGATAAATAAGTCATTTCTACTATTAAAGTTGTTGTCTCAAAAAAGAGAGAATTTGGTAACAAAAACATTAATAAAACAAACAAATGATAAAAAAAAATTATAATTCAGAAAATCGTCACTTTCAATGAAAAAATCGTTAATCGTCAATATGAAGATAAATCGATAAATCTGGCAGATATGCTCACAATAAAACAGAATATATTGATAGAAGTAGAAAAAAAGAAAAAAATAAAACGATAAACCAACTGTGTTTGCGCTGCATTGAGCTATCGGTACAGTAGAAATTGACTGCATAAAATAAGCTGTACACTTAAATACTAATAAGTATTTTGTTTTATTTGGATGATTTTTATTTAACAAAAAAAATAGTTTTCGTGTTGAAATGTTTTACACAATGTTTTATGTTTTACACATGCAAAGTTGTTTAGTTTGAAGCCGTATAACATTTTAAAATAGTGGAAATTTATCCTTTTATTTGCTCTTTTAGGTAAATTAAGTGTTTCTAATTCCATTAAAAATAAATTCTTTTGTTTTAAAAATATATATTTGAGGAAAAGAAATATTACAATATTTTTGAAAAAAAAAAAAATCTTAATATTTCGTAGAACCTTCTTTGGCATCAATTACAGCTTGCACCCTTTTTGGCATGCTCTGAATGAATTTTTAAACATTTTCTTTTAGTTCTTCATCGTGATGCCAGACTTTAATCAATTTAATCAAAATTGCATATTTCACACTTCAGAGCAGAATGACATATAATGATCTACAACTGCACTCTAATGTCACCAATCATTGTTCACACTGCACAAAATATTTAACAGTATTACCAGAATTAAAATACGAAAACATCTTAATTAATATAATGTAACTAATAATTTGGCCACCAACTGTAAGTCTACCAAACTTTCTAAATGCATATTACATTAAATAATAATTGTAGGGCTTGATACAATAACTAGATAAGCCACAACTTAAAAATATTAAAAGTTTATAAGTATGTATATAAAATATATATTTAAAGAATGACTTTATATATTTTCAAATATAAGTAAAGATTCACCATGAGACCATCATTGATAGTACATAAGAATGAAGAAAGTTATTCTTTTTTAAGTTAACTGGCATTAAGTGTCCTTTTGTGATACGTAGTTTCATCTTTGTCTATCTATCTATTTATTGGCATCCGCCTAGTGTATAATACATATTTACATTTTAAAATAACTAGTCACAAAGCTAATTCTGTATCCAGTGGTGATCATCACATTTTTAATTTAATTTATACTCATTTTCTAATACATACATGGACTTATAATTAGAAACGCATGTAGATTTGTTCATATATTTTAAAAATTTAGTTTAACATATTAAAACTAATAACTAAAAATAGTAAAGTAACAAATTATGTATTATTAAGCTTAAAATAAAAAAACAGCATCAATACTATTTTAAGGAAAATTAACTTAAACACCAAAAAAAAAACCGCAATATCAAATTGGTCACATAATTAGAAACGAAAAAATATATGCAAAACACCTTAGTGAGGTTTACCAAAATGGACTTATCATTTAATATTTTGTTGAATAACCCTTGTTCTTGACAACAATCGCCATTCTTTTTCATAAACTCTTAATTAAACGCTGGATGCAAAGATATGATTTTCCAACTTTGTTGCACCAACTGAAACAATTCATCATTATTTCGTGGATTTTTGTCCTTTAGGTCTCTTTTTACAATTGCCCATAAGTTTTCAATTGGGTTAAGATCAGGAGTTTGGTCTACAGGTGGCCAGTCAAGCACATCAATATTTTGATCCAAAAGCCAACACTTCATTAACCGTAAAGTATACTTTGGGTCATTATCATGCTGGAAAATGTATTGAACAGGTATATTCTCCACGCAATACGGTTCTATTACATTTTTATATTTTTTGATATTTTTTTTGAGACATGAGGTTTTTTTGTGCAATGCCCCAACGAAGTCTTGACTCATTTAAGCGTCTTCTTATTGTCCGTGTGGATATTTTTGCGCTTATTTGCTGTCCAATTTCAGTCTTTATTTCACAAAAATGAATTTTTTACTGGCTCTACAAATAACTCAATCTTCTGCTAAAGTGTTCTTTCCTGTCCTAGGTTTCCTAGCTGGGGTTGCAAACTTCTTTGTATTTTTGTACAAGTGAATTGCACCAAATACCATTTTTTTTTTTTTTGAACAAGAAAACTTTTTTTGCAATATTGAAAGTTTTTCATTTTGGTAACACTGCACAATTAACCGTCTCATTTCTGGATTACATGACTTGCTTTTGCGCATTTTCGAAACTACAGCGTATCAAAATTATTAAAAGTTAATCTATTGTTTAACAAATTATATTCACTTTATATTCAAGTCATTAACAACACTCACAACACAAGACGTCGCGCAAAAGGAAGATTCAAGGTCAGCAGGCACCGAACCAACTACGGAAAAAACGCTCTAGGTGTCGTCTTGCCTGCTATTTTCAATGCTTTACCGTTAGACTTAATCAACGTAAGAAGCTTCAAAAAAGGAAAAAAAAATTATAAAAAAAACATTTTATATCTCTGCAATGAAAGGAAATAATATATGAAATACATAACTTTTCACATCCTACAGACAAGCCCTAAGGCTTCGTGGGAATAGAATTAAGAAATATGTAAATAATATAAAATTCCAAATAAAATTGAAATTGAAAAAAAACTAATATTTAAAAAAGTTTAAAAGTTGAAGAAAAAAATGCGCGTTTCTAATTACGTAGCCAGCAAAAAAAAAAAAAAAACAATTGTGAAAATAATATTTTTATATTTTTTTTTTAATTTAACTTAAGGTACGGTGACATTTGATAAATATTTACTCAAAAAAGCTTAACCACTTGTTTTAGCATAAATTTGTTTGACGTTGTTTACTCTTACAAGAGTTTTGCAAGATCAAACAAAGCACCAAATAAATTAAAAATAAATATTAAAGTGCCAAATATTTTAAGAGAGATAATATTCTAAATAAATTTAGCATAAAACCTTAAGAAATTCACCCCTATTCTAACTTTCGATTCGAATCATAATTTTCTCCGTTTGGTAAATTTGGTATTCAGAGTTTCGATTCCGCTACGTTTCTTTCGGTTGTAGGTATTCTGAATTACGATCGTAGTTACGTTTTTCTACGCTTATATTTTAGCAACGGAATTTTTTCGATTACTTTTTTTATAAACTTAAAAAGTGTTTAATTTAATAAAATTTCAGGTAGTTTTTTTACTATGTAATATATTTTTATTTTGGCCGAGAAGGCTTAATATTACAAATAAATAAATAAATAAAAATGTTAGTATAAAATGTTTAAAAAGTGATTTATATAAATTTTTGTTGTACGACCAATCAAGAGGTGATATGCAGCAAAAAAGAACATGGTTAAACAAATGTGTAATGGTAGAACGAAGGAGTTATGAATTACTGTCACTACAAACGGGAAAGCAGCCTATTTATTTATTTTTCCAGGTCAAAAACAACGACATCAGAGCAATACGAAAAGCCGGCAAGTTTAATGCCAACAAAACAGGATATTGCTTGCAGCTACCATAAACGATCCAAGGAGGAAGTTTAGGTATTTTCTTTTCAAGCTTTACCTCTGTGTTCTGAGTCACGTTGTGCTCCTCGTCCACCAATAAAGCCACTGCTATGGATTCCATTTCTCCTTCAAATACAAAAATTAAAAATACCAACTCCGGCTTGACAGGATTCTTAGCATTTAAATATTTTGCAAACAAAATTGATTATCTTTTTATTATTATTAATTCACAAGTCTTTTGTATTATTTTATTTTTATTATTTCTCCTTATTAAACGCACAAATTTTTTTTATTTTCCTATTTTTATAGTTTGTTGTGACTTTTGTTTATTAAAATAGTAACAAACTTGCTCATTTCTTTGTTTCTATTCCACATTTCATAGTAACAAATTGGTTTTGTAAACATTGTTGTCTTCTTCTTGTTCTATCGATTCAGTTTTTGTTTGGAATGCCAATTTTCGATCGCAGCGTAACTGAATGCGGAGACGTAATCGAAACTCAGAATAGGGGTGATTACTTCACGTGAACTTTTCAATTTTAGAAAATACTAAATTTATAGAAGATTTTGTACTTTCACTTGGTTTCATGCAACCGTTTATTTATTATTTTTTTACTCGTGTTATAAAGAGAGCAAAATAAATTTTACTGTTGTAAATATGTAAAATATAGAGACACATATTGGAATAATTGTAAAACCATTCATGTTTGATTTTTAAATAATGACATTGTTTAGAAGGACGAGCAAAGTCCTTCTTTACATCTTCTAAAACAAGGCGAAATGTGAAATGAATGAATCGAATCTTCTACAATGTGTAAAAATGTCTTTTCGAAGGCCTACAAATTGAAGCCCTGGTAATTATTCCAGCTGAGTATGGGAATATGTGAATATGTATGTACATATGTTTGTATGTATACAAATATGTATGTATGTATGTATGTATGTATGTATGTCCACAAATACTGGCATAAATAAATCGTACATTAAGGAAACATTAATGTCTCCATTTTTATTTAAAACTAATCAATCGTGTTTACAACCACCAATCGTATAGCTACCGAAGTAGCTGAGGGCATTTTATATCTACGAGCAGTTATAATTATAACTGTTGGCAGCAACTCAATTTTCAGGCATTGCTTCATACAAAGTATAGAAATACTGTATGTGGGGATGTTGTAAATAAATTCATTTTAAAATTAAAAAAAAATCACCAACATTGTACATACTTACATACATACATATGTATGTATGTATGTACATATGTATTATATGCATATAACAAACAACACAGCTTTAAAAATATTATTAAACAAAAAATTCAGAAACAATACATAGAAAAATATGTGTAGAAATGTTGTTCGTGCAAAAAAAAAAAAAAAGGCGAGCACATGTTGTTTAAGTACCCTCGAAGAGTTGTTCGCATAATTTCCGCGCTGCGAAACCTCCGTGAGATCGAACCTCGTTGTCGTTTGCCGCTCTTTTGTACGTACGATTTGATTTTACCTTCAGTTAGGCCAACAACAATGGGTTGTTTGCTTGTGTTTTTTTTTTATTTGATTTTATTTATGTATTTTGCTTTGTTTGTTATTTCTTTCATACAATTTTGTTTCTTTTCTATTGTTGTTGTTGTGTACAAGTTTGAGTTAATGTGCTCATGTTGTTCTTTCTGCCGTTGGTGTTAGATGGCAAACATTTTCAGTCAATGTTTAGTTCTTGCTGAGCTATCAACGATGTTTTATCTTAGAAACTGTCAATTCTTATACACACATTGCTAATTATGTTTAATACTCGTATATCAAATGTCAGTGTAAATCATATTCGAAGTTTACAAAAAATTAGACAATCCTAGTAATTTGAAGTTTTTTACGATTTTGTGCTGTTTTGTTAAAACATACATTATATGTGTCTATCTGCATGTGTATTTCATAGTAGATATGTATGTATGTACATAACTCATATCAAACTAAATTTGTGTTATTGTGTGATTTAAAACAAATTTATATTTATAAGAAACTACCAATTTAATAAGTACATATTTGATAAAAAAAAAATAAATATACCTACATACATAATTAAAAAGAATTGAGAATTAAAAATCCACGAACAAATAACATGGGCATTGTCATAAAATAGTTATACGCCCATTTTGATCATGACACTTGCGTTTGTGGATATGGCAACAGTTATTGATGCACAGGTAAAGTGAAAATCAAAATAAAAATTAACAATTGTTTTACGAGTAGTTTGAATTTTAACTCGGCGAACATTTTTAATTTAATTTAATGTTTATAAACCGAATTGTTATTGCAATGTGTTCAAATAAATACCTACATACTATGTAGTGCTATCCTTTAAGAAAATTTTACGTGTTTTTTAATATCAACAACATTTGGTATAATCGGTTCATAAATAACCGAAATGTAAGCAAAAACCGGATTTTAAAAAACTTTAACAAAGTCTATGGCTGTGTGTGTCAAAAATAAAAGTTATTTATTCAGTGAACATGGCTCTAAATTCGCAAATAATTATGCCTTTAACTCGGCCCAAATTCAATAAATATTAGTCCTACTTTTTAAAGAAAATCTGAAAAATATTATAAAAAAAAACTATATAAATAAACATCTTGATTCAGAATCGATTTTTTCCAATTAAAGCTTAACGTCAGATTATGTAGCGTATTATCTGACGTTAAGCTTTAATTGTAAAAATTCGATTCTGTACATTTTCAAATTTCGTAGTTAGTTAATATGGATTGGACAACGCATTTAAGGCAGTTTGTTTAATGCGACATTATAATGTTTTCTTATCGTATTTAAGTGACAAGTTCATGCAGAACATAATTTATTTGAAATGTTTTAAAAGGTAACTTAAATGTATGTGTATGTATGTATGTACAATTTTAAATAGAACTCTTATATATTAAAGAACATAAATGATTTGATAAATTAATATTTCAGATAGGTATAACCAAACTTATAAAAATTAAATTCATGAAAAAGTGTTGTTTCATGACAAGGCAAAAGTCTGTAATGTAATGTAACCGATTTTTATATACACACATACATACATATGTATGTATGTATTTAACTACGTTCTAATAAGAAGTCGATAACCCCGACGAACAAGAACTTCATTTAGGCGTTTTGTCATTGATTAAACCTGGTTTTCCATAAATAAATGCTCTTTAGGATTTAGATCTGGTGACACCGGTGGAGTTTTTAATTGTTTTTACTTTATGTATGTTTTAGGTCGTTGTCTTGTTGGAATGTATACCTATCTATAATCATCTTCAATGCCCAATTTTCTAACACTTTCGGTAAGATTTTTTAGAATATCTAAATAGATCCTATCATCCATTGTCGATGGAATAAATTCTAAATTAACCACATCTTTGTTTGCCTGTACAAGGCTTTTTCCATACAAGCTGACGACCTTTTATATCAAAAATTAAATATTTGCTTTCATCTGTAATCAGAACTTTTTTCCAGAACCCTGCTGGCTTATTTAAGTGTTCTCTAGCGAAGGCAATTCGTTTTTGCATATTCTTCTATAATTAGCCTTTTTCAAAATTCTGCGCACAATATCTTTGGAAACATATCTTTTAAATTGTTACTTGGAATGTTTTGTAATTCGAAACAAGCAATTTTCACATATTTTCGACTATATTCGACGACAAAAAAAAAAAGAGTTGAAAAGTATCGTTTACTTTTGTGTACTAATATTGCCAAACTTTGCAAATTCAGAATGAAAATACCTAAAATAATTTACAAATCTGTAAATCAAACTCAATTGAAAATATATTAAATAGTTTGTACACAGATTTATACTGTTGAGTACTGATGGCACGATTAATCGAAAAACTAGTAATAATCGATTATTTTTCTTTAATTAACGATTTAATTGTGTCGTGAATTCTTTTTCGATTAATTGAGTTAATCGATAATTCCAAAAAATAATCGATAGACATCCAGGAACAAAAAGAAATAGAAAAAGAGAAGAGGAGCAAACGGAAGGTTGAGCGTTTTTCGTGACTGCCAGATGAATTTCGGAAAAAATTATGAAAATTGAATGTTTATCTCCACTGGCAAGTAACTTAAAAACAAAAATTTTGAACCAGTTCAACGTAGCTTTGGGGAAATTGAACATTTATTTCTACTGGCAGTATCAACATTGCTAGACCCAAGAATTAAAAAAATTAATTTTGAAGATCCCTTAGCTTTATCAACAGTCATGAGACACCTAAGAAATGAAATGGCAGAAATTGCTCATATAGATGACAGCATTGGAAGCGGCAGTGAAACGTCTTCTGTTGGTGAAGTGGAATTTGAAGACGAAAGAACAATGACTCAACACTTCCTCATGATGAACTAAGCTTCTTTCTCAATGCTCCAGTACTAGAATTAAAGCGCAACGTAATAGACGCATGGGAAGAAATGAAATCAGTCTACCCTAAGCTGTACTCTCTTGCTCGAAAATATTGCTTTTTGATTGCTACATGTGTACCATCAGAGCGGCTTTTTTCCAAAGCAGGTGCAATAGTAACGCAAAAACGGAACATATTTTTTAATAACTATTAATAATTTTTTTATTTATGATAATTTTCAATTTTACCTAAAAATATTGATTAATCGATTAAATCTTTCCAATTAATTGCCGTTAATTGCAATCGATTATTTTTTCTTTTCGATTAATCATATAATCCATTAATCGATTATTCTTTTTTTTGCCATCACTACTGCCGAGTGTATATAATAAAATAATTATAATTAATATATGTATATGCGTTTAAATTACACTCTTAACAATTTACTTTACGAGTATTTACCAAAGTAAAGAAAACAGTAACAATTCTAAAAAAAAATTTAAAAATGGAATATAAGAAAACGAAGCATAAAGTTTTTTCAGTTGTTCATATGACAATGTTTTAAGAAAATTTTACACGGAATATTTTGTATGATTGGCTATTTATTCGAAACGATTAAAAGGTTACGATGACGTTAATTTGGAATTTATTGGTAACGATAAAATTTACAATAAAAAAAAATAGTTTACATAGGTAATATTGTATTACATTTTACGAGTAAAGCTAGATTTACACGATTGAAATTTTCTTCAAAATTGCTCTTCAAAATGCTTCAAACTCGTGTAAACAGCAAAAATTCTTCAAAATTTATTTATTTAATAGTTATTAATAGTTAATTTTGCTGTTTACACGAGTTTGAAGCATTTTGAAGAGCACTTTTGAAGAAAATTTCAATCGTGTAAATTTAGCTTAAGTTCTGTAGATTTTCATAAATTCAATTATGGAAAACAGAAATGTGTATCTTCATAATTTAATATTATGTATAGGTTAACGATATATCAGAGGTAAAGGAACTTTGAAGGTTCGATAGTTGAGCTGAATGGGTAGTTTAAGGATAACGTTGTAATTAGAATGTAATGTTACTGGAGTATTTATCGCTGTTGGGCTTCCATAAATAAACAAAAAATATCCAAGCAAAAAAATGTTCAGGTTTTCTGGTATTTTAATAGATATTTACAAGATGCTCTTCCTTAAATCATTTTAATTATGAATATATATTATACAAATACATACAAGGAGCGTTAGTGCGCTAAATGTAATTGAAGGAATGGCCAATTAGGGACTATTAGTCACAAAATCCAAAAGTAGCAGGATTTTTAAGCTATGGCCAATAATAGAACGAACGATCGTCATATAATTTTTAGTACGATTATTGTATGTATACATGAAGCAAATTTTTATTGAATTTTAAGTGTCGATATTTTTAAGATACTCACTTGGGTTCTACATTTGTCAAATTAAATGGAAGTGAAATTTTCATTAATTTTGTGTTCTAAATTTTGTGAAAATGATTTGAAAAGTAAAATATGACTTTTAGTTTTGTTTATCGTAGTGTAAAAGTTTCAGCTCGTTTTCTAGAACGCCGTGAAATTGTCCATGTGGAACTGAAAACGATTTAGTTTCACTGCGTATTGGCGAATATGATTTTAAATGTATATGTATATATGTGCATATGTATGTATGTTACGAAATTGTATGTCAATTTAAATTAAACGGTTTGTAACGGCTGGTATCAACATACAGCATGTTTATCAACATAGAACAGGACAATATATTTGCCATCTCGCCTCGGTTGACGTAAAAGCAGCTGAATCTGTGTTTAGTATTTTATCTTAAAATCTATTAACTGTTGCATTGACTGCGTAATCGCCAGAATGTTGATAATTAGAAGTTAAATTATTAGCCTGTATAAAAGTCCAGAATTTTAGTATTTTCTTTTGCCTCGTAAACTTAGTCCCGATTTACACGAAAAAAATAATTGATGCAATTATTTCTTTAAAATTTCTTAAATCACTTGTATTTTTATTTGAGTGAGAGACACACATTTGTATACACACATGTCCTACTCTCTCATTCGTATGTAACAAGTACAAAAATTGATAGTACAATCGAGTGTGTACCCGTCTGATCTTCCCCTCGTTCCGATATCTAAAAGGTAATATTTTCGTCGTGTAAATGGGGACTTGGATTTATTTTTAAAAATGTTTTATCTCCTGGTCTCAAGTTTGATAATTAGTCAACCACCTTTTATTTCGATCCGTTTTGGTATCTTTATCTATTAGTTTGTTAAAGAATTTTAAAAATCTTGGTTAGCAAATATCATACAAGCTGGTGTTCTATTACAGTGCTCTCCAACATCTCCATGCAGTAGGCAATTCAAACATTGCGTTGGTTTACCATTACTTTTGCGTTTATATTTTCTCCACGCGACATTTACATTAGAAATTGTTTTTAAATTATTTAAGTGAGTTGGATGGAATGTTTTCCGGATGACTTGGACTTTGTAAACAGCATTGTTGTTTGAACTAAACTTGGTTTAGCTAACTGAAGATGATATTAAATTATAACTTTCTAGTTCAGAAATAATATCATCTGTATTTATTTTTGGTAATCTGTATAAAAAAAATGGTGTATAAGCGATTTTCTTTGTAATTATATGTGTGATATTCGATTGACTTGTCTTTTAGCATATATATATCCATATCGTTGTGATCAGTAGGTAAGCTTAATCTGAGGCTTGATGTTGATGACATGCCACTATTAACTGACCCAAGTGGGCCAGGTCATCACAAGTAAATTAATGTTTTTATTTTATTTTTATCTATATATATATATATAAATGAATGTAGGTATGTATGTATGTATGTAACGTATGGACTCCAAAACGGCTTAGCCGATTTTGATGAAATTTTCACAGCATGTTACTGTGACTCTGGAAGGAATAATTGGCTATATGAAGTTTTGGGAATTTTTTGAGCTACGTCAATGATATGTGGTGCATATGGTATTGGCATAATTAGGAATACGTAACAGGAGAAAAGTTGTAATATAGTCTTAACTACTGGATCGATCGTTATTAAATTTTCACAATAGGATATTCTTACGAAATAATAAATTCTTGACTATGTAAGTGGACAAAGGGGCGTGGCCTCGCCCACTGAAATGCATCGCTCATATGACGCGCTTCAGTATCCTATTATTTTTCCATATGGAGAAGATGGATATCACTTTGAAATGCGTCAAATAGATCAAGCAACCCGTAAGGCCGTTAATTATCCTGTTGAGTTCTTAAATTCACTTGTTGTGCCAGGCTTTCCACCACATGTGCTTAACTTAAATTTGGAGTGCCAATTATTTTACTGTAGAAGCAACCATTAAAACAGGAAAATATAAAGGTACAGATGAACTTTTGCAACGCATTCCAATGCTACCTGCAGATTTACCATTCGATTTTAAACAATTTGTTCCTGTTCGGTTAGCGTTTGCGATGACTGTTAACAAAGCTCAAGGTTAATATCCCGTGTATATTAAATATATAAATGCGTTTTATTTTATTTTATAACGAGGGGGGGGGGGGGAGTAGCGAAGCACACCGGGTTTAGCTAGTTATGTATAAAAAGTATCACGTGTAAGAGTTCGATTGGAAAATAAAGAATAATAAATATTAAGAAATTCTTCTTTGAATGTTGTTAGTATATTAGTTTATGTTTGTAAGAATGCACGACTGCTCAGTAAGACAATCAGAATCAAACTCCTGAGCAAAATCAGTTTATTAATACCATTTATATAAAAGAAAATGTAAGAAAAATATCGTTGGAAAGGCGTAGATTTTCATTAGTGATATTGATACCAGTCCAAAACTTGTTTCAGTTTTTGTATAGAAACTGTGTTTACTATTATCTACAGATTAGCGATATTTTTATAACTTTGATTTAATTACCCTGATTAAAAAGTAACCGAATGACTGGAGTTGCCAAAATACGCTTTCAACACTGCAACCACTTCTCACTATTCAATGGCATATCAGCTAATTAAATAGAGTATATTTTCTACGCTGTAAGCCTTCATCATAATCGTCAAAATACTAAAAAAAAAAACTTATTCGTTTCCATCGATTATTAAGATATTTCAACTTTAGTGCTTGTCATCTTATACACTGCCGCTCACTTAAATAGGTTCACAATTTTTTTCACATTCAAATACATTTTTTCCAATAAAATAATCAAGTAATTGGGGATGTTGCATTTATAAATTTTAGAGTATTACAATATACATACTTATATAAATAAAACAGAAAAAATGGCAGCAATAATAAATAACTAGATTTTTATAATTTTTTTTCTAAATACTACGTTTTGAAACCTTGCTTTTTGGGCTCATTTGAATAGGTTCAACGTCTTTTGTTCCAAAAAAAAACCAACAACAAATAATTTTTATATAACTTTTTTATTTTTTAAGATTTTTTATAATGTTTCAATAAAGATTTAATAATGTGTATATCCTCCTTTATTCGATATACATAACTTCAAAAATACGATTTGGGAGGGAGTTATAAAGTTTTTCTATTAATGGTAGGGAAATTTCGGCCCATGGTTTTTTTATTCCTTCAATTAAGGCTTCTTTAGTTTCATATTGTCTACCCGGCTCATACACTTTGCGAGAAAGTAATCCCCAAAAATGTTCTATAATATTCAGGTCAGGAGAGTATGGTGGCCACTCCAATATATTGACGTTTTGGCTTCGAATCCATTCTTTTACAACTCTGCAGTGTGGATCAGGGCATTATCTTGTTGAAATGTCCATGGAATGGGTCCAAAGACTGTAGAAAAATGGGGAAACGCCATTTCATTCTAGATGAAAGAAATTGAAGCTCACATGTCCCATAGTATGAAATTGGCCCCCCACACCATCACACTACCCTCACGCAGACGACTCAGATAACGTTCTTCTTTCCGCAAATCATGGAAATAATAATTATAACCATCTGGATCTTCCAAATTGAACTTCTTTTCATTCGAAAAAACGTTGCCATTCTTTGTTATAAGACATGTGTTCACGGGCAAACTGAAGTCGTTTTGCTTTACGAGTGGCATTTAGAGGTGGCTTTTTTTAATTTTTAATCTTTTCAAATGCTTCGCACTACGTATAATACGTTTTACAATAGCTAGACTTGCTGTAACATCCGTTTTTTTGCTTAATTTTTGCAGCATAATTACTGGAATTAGAGGCAGCTCTTATGATAGCTCTTCTGTCCGCTTTTGTTGTGACTCTATTCGTAGTCCTTTCATGTGTTTTCCGTAATCTAACTTTTTTCTTATAAAATTGCTCACAATATTTTGGCTTCGACCAAATTTTTTTGCAATATTCCTGTGACTTAAGCCACATTCAATAAATGCAAATGAGAAATTTCATCTATTGTTAAAGGTAAACTGATTTTATTTTAAATGAACCTAATCAAGTGAGCTAAAATTTACATGTGCTTTTACCGCATTTTTACATAAAAGCAAAAAATAACAAAAACTCCTAATTTTACAGTTAATTTTTTTTCTAAATTATAATTATGCAAAAGGTCTTTCAATTCTAGTTTTAATAAATTATTCCCTTAAAGTATATTTTAAGAAAAACTGGAGGAAATGAAAAAATGTGTGAACCTAATCAAGTGAGCGGCAGTGTTAGATAATATATCGTAAATAACACTAAATTAGATTTAACTATTTATACCCTACACCACCATAGTGGGGAGGGTATATTGGATTTGTGCATATGTTTGTAACGCCCAGAAATATTGGTCCAACACCCACCTTAAAGTATACTGATCGACTCAGAATCACTTTCTGAGTCGATTTAACGATGTCCGTCCGTCTGGCTGGCTGTATATGTAAAGCTTGTGCGCAGAGTGCAGGTCGCAATTTTGAAGATATTTCGATAAAATTTGGCACGTGATATGTTTTCGGACCAAAGATGGATGGGATTGAAACTGGTAGAAATCGGTCCATTATTTCACCTGGCCCCCATACAAATGTACTCCCGAAATTAGGGTTTAAAGATCATAAATGTTTGAATTATGCAAGGAACCAAACAAATTTCATCACAAATGAGTGGTAAATAAAGCCACTCATTTGTAGCTCCCATATAAGGCCCACTTCCGAAAATCACTTTAAAGAGCATAACTCACTTAAAAATGTTGTTATCCAAATAATCTATATATATAAAAGAGAGTGACGTTAGTTACTAGCTTTATAACTAAAGAACGCCAGGACCGATTGCAACGATTCGCACGAATTCAGGCTGGTATCAGGCCAGAGAAGAAGAATACCCGGAAAAAATTCAGAAATTGACACACGCCAACTTTTTTTTAAATTTATATTTTTATGTGTGAGTGTGTGTATGTACTTTATAGAATCGTAAATGATCATGTGATGATCTTCGGCAAAGTTGTTGTGCATGAGCCCGGGAAGGTTTGTAAGTTGGTACAACCACGCCCACTCTAACGCCTACTTTTTTTATTTAATTCTAAATGGGTTTCTACAGATTTACTTCAAATTGTATATACATCTTACTGTAGGCGAGGTAGAAATACAAATTTTATGTGCCGCTGGAGCGATCTGCCTGAAATTTTCACATCACACCACTAAGTATTTATAGAATACTTCTTTTTTCCGACCACGCCTACTTTAACGCTTTTTTTTTAAATTGTGTAATTGATTCTACTCTGATTTTAACATATTCACTTTAAATTGAATATCTTACTCTAGGCGAGATCAAAAATTAAGATTCATACTCCACGCCTCCTTTCACGTCCCATCTCTAGCGATCTTTTTTGACCGCCTACTTTTTTTTAAATTGATGCCGTAGCAACGCATCAATGAGAAATCATGGATTAAATCAAGCAATTCAATAACGTGAAAATCTAAATCAACGCGTAAAAAGAAGAGCTTCAAGTGTTGATTTGAATCGAGTAGCGTTTCATTACGATTGCAATTTTGACTACAGCTCGCATCCTTCCGTTCAAATTGGCCCAATGGAGATTGTGTGCAACCATTGCGGTGCATTAAAGTTCACCGGAGAATCGCCTGGGTTGTGCTGGCTCAGTGGTAAGGTCAAATTACCACCATTGCCTTCACCATTGGTACAACCACACCTACTCTAACGCCCACTTTTTTAATTGATTAATTGCCTCTGCATGGGTTTTTACAGATTTACTTCATACAGAATGTAAAAATAAAAAAATTAATATTTGTATGGTTTTTTTAATCTGCGGGCGCAGGGGCGTGGCAAAATCCAATTTTCATATTGCATCACCAATGACATACGAGCATACATACATATATTTTGTTTTTTTTATTTTATTTCATTTTTCTCAAAGCCGTTGTCATGTTTTTCAAAACGAGATATCAAACTCTTAAATACGATCCAATATCAAAATTTTAAAACTTTCGAAATGTTGCATTCAAAAATCCGAGTTTTCGATTTACTTACAAAATATTTACATCATTCGATAACAGAAGATATTCCGCGTTTTACTAAGGTGCAACATTATACAATAAGTTAAAAATAATATTATATCATCAATCGATGTTAAAAAACTTTATGTACCCTTACATTTAAGATCCCTACATTTTGTGCACATTTGTGAGTTTTTTTCAAACGCTGATAAAAAATAACGGTACATTCAAACAAATTGCTCGAAGCGCTTGATCGGACTCTACGTGATTTTCAAATGAATATTCAAGCCGTTGTCGACAAGAGTTTCCCAAGTCTAACAATCTTCTACAAAAAATCGGATTGGCTGTGGGAACGTGCAATTTTGGCACCAACAAATTACGATGTCAACAAGCTAAATGAGCAAATTCAATTGAAACTGCCCGGCAAATTAATCAAATACAAATCGATCGATACAGTAATGTATGAAGAACATGCCGTCAATTATCCCACTGAATTTTTAAATGCATTGGAACCACCCGGAATGCCAGCGCATGTGCTAACATTAAACGTTGGCTCACCGGTAATTCTTATTCGAAACTTAAACGCATCAAAGTTATGCAACGGAACCACATTGACCATCAAAATCTGCTCACCAAATTTAATCGAGGCAACAATCATCGGTGGCAGATTCAAAGGCGAAGATGTACTTATTCCACGAATTCGGATGATTTCCAACGATTTACCATTCCAATTCAAGCGGCTCCAATTCCCTTTGCGTCTTACCTGTACTATTGCCATCAATAAAGCAAGAGTCACATCATTAACTATTGCTGGCTTAATTTTGGAAAATTTATGTTTTCCACACGGCACGCCAAAAAACAAAAAACATTGTATATTCGCTGGCCCCAAGATGAAGTAATAAATAAATATAATTTCCAATTTGCCTTAAATAAATGCGTTTCTTTTTTGATTGAGCCCATACCTAGACCATATGTAAGTTATTCTGTAACAAATCTTTATGATAGATATTCCATAAATTTATTTAAAGGCCGTTCCTTTTTTTTAAAAGCTTAATTTAAATCGTGTGGTAATACAACACTAATGTTTACTTAGGGCCAGCAACGCGGACCGGGTCAGCTAATATTTAATAATTTATATGTATGCAAACAATACGGTACAATTTTATTGTGATCGGACCATAATTAGTCGTAGCTCCCATATAAGGCCTAGTTCCGAAAATCACATTAAAGAGCATAACTCACTCAAAAATATTGGTATCGAAATAATATTTAACACAAATATCTCTTATATGTATACAAACAATGCAGTACAATTTTATTGGGATCGCTCCATAATTAGCTCCCATAAGAATGTTGGTAATCAAATAAAATTCGACACAAATAATATACAGAAATAATGACACCTAATTTTATAATGGTCGGTCCATAATTAGTCGAAACTCCCATATAAGACCCTCCCCGTAATCAACTTTAACCTCCATGAATCTTTTAAAAGTATTTATATCGAGATAAGGTTTAACATACACAATATTAATATTCACAGAAATTATGACACTAAATTTTTGGATGATCGGTCCATAATAGGTCAAATCTCCCATATAGCGCACATTTCTGAAAAACTGTACTGGGTGTAGAGTATTATATGGTCGGGCTTGGCCGACTATACTTTCTTACTTGTTTTGAATTGTTAACGACATGGACTCAATTGAATGTTTTCTTATTGATATCAATGGTTTACAAAAATAAAGGGCTACTTTTTTTTTTGGAAGACTTTTTTAGCAGCTCAGCTGTTTTCGTGCAACATATTACACATCAGTTTGGTCTATAATATAACCATGGATCGAATATGACATGAAACGAACTACGCTTGCACATATTTTATTAGCAAATTTTATGCTTGGTTAAGAAAGTGCATCGTGCAATTTTTTCATCGAAAAATTGTGGTCAGCGCCGAAGCTCATTTCTGGTTGTATGGATATGTAAACAAACTGTCAAAAGGAGCCAGAAGCATTGCATGAACTACCAATGCATCCCGAAAAATTCACTGTTTGGTTTTGGATTATGGGCTGAAAGCTAATATTGAAGAATTTATTCTACCGGCCGATTTGTTAGAGAGAGTATGCCAAAATTGGAATTGAACCATTTCAGGCTTAGCCGAAGTCAACATTTACATGGAATCATTTTTAATATAAAATTATATAGATTTTTTGATAAATTTTAGACACAGTTGGTATCGTGGTACTTACTACCTTTGGTACAATTTCAAAATACCGTCGCATTAAAATTTGTTATTCCAGATGAAATAGATAAATATACTCGTATGTGATAAAAGTAACCATTCGTGTAATAGTACCTACTAACCGAAGAGATGGTTTTATTAATTTTTTTCAACATTTTGTAACTGATATATATAATTTAATATCCATCTATAAGATGGTTATCACGACAGGAAGTTGTTGGTTGAATTATCGAACAATGGTACTGTGGAGGCGTAAAAAGTACTATTTGCTTTACTATTTACGGGCATACATAAATTCTAGACTTAATATATTAATATTCCGAGAGGTCTTTTGTTTGGATGGAAAGATAAGGACGTATATGCTTTTTAATTTAAAAATAATTGGATCAAAATTAGCAATAATCTTAAAACTGTTTGGCATTTGCACCATCTTGATAAATCCCTTTGATATTCTTGTCTTTTAAAAACGAATTTTGTAATTTGAAAATCAATCTCACAAAACGTTTGATAAAAATAAATGTAAACAAAAAACTCGTTTGGTTTTTTCCTCAGAAAAAAATGGAACTCAACACTATTGGGTACAAGTGCCCGATTTTTTAATGAGCGTCAAAAACATGTTCATTTTAAAAAACTTTTATGTCCAAGAAGCTTTTGATTTGAATGTAATAGAGCTTGAAAACTGAGATGTATATATTACTATATCTCTACGATTTTTAAACCGATCCAGGATATTTTTTGAAAGTGCTTTGAAATATCTTTCAAATGTTGTGTAACATGACCAGTGTTGCCAAAACATTATTGGGAAAAAATGCTAGATTTTTCTCAAAAAAATGCTAAAAAGTGCTAAAAATTTAAAAAAAGTGCTAAAAAAAAGTGCTAACAAAAATAAATAAAAAAAATTGGCTTTATAGTAAACTATGAGATCTGTATTTCTTTAAAATTCATTTTCATACTTAAATATGAATAAAGAAATTGAAAATACATCTTTTCTTAAAAAAAAAATCAAAAATAAAATGTTCTATTCATTTTTAAACACAAAAATCGAAAGTAAATTCTTAAAAAACAAAAAGTCCTTACATTACTATTTAAAAATGAACTTTTTAAATTCATATTTTATCACATAAGTTTTAAGATCACGAAAATAATTTGATGAATTTAAAAATTCCAGTCATTATCATCATTATTATTAATATCATAACTTTCACTAGATCCAATTAATTTCAGAAAATTCGTTGGGACATCATATTGGCAACAACACTTTCCGCTTCCTTTTAATCCGTATCTAAAATGTTATTAAATTATATTATAAAATTAAGAAATTAAAATTTAACAATAAAGTTTTACCTAATTGCTAAAACAGAATGTAATGTAATCGGTTTCTTATATTTGTCTTTACGATGTTCATTTGACTGAACACACTTTCAACGTCCGCATTAGACCACGGAAGACTGAGAAGTTTTAAAACAAAATTGGCAATTTCCTCGAATCTCTTGTTACCTCCGGCATCTCTATATGCTTTTACCACTGCCCAGAAAGATACTGTGTTGTTTTTATTAATCCATTTTATATATTGAATGCTGGAATATTGGTCAATTATTTTTCCAATTTGTTCCTCGCTAATACAAAATAATTTTAAAATTGGTAAAATTTCGCCTTTTTGGGAACTTAAAACGTTTTGGACCGAAAAAAAATCTGTATTTTGTAAAACTTTTATATTGTCTGGTAATTTTAAATAAAGAAGGGGTTAGTTTATGTATTTTTTAATGCATATTTATATACATAGATTAATTTAAATCACAAATTAACTTGATTGTTAAAGATATTTTTGCGGGAAAATAATTAAAAAATTATTAAAATACCACAAATTTAAAAAAATGCTAAAAATGCTAGAAAAATATTTAAAAATGCTAAAAAAAGTGCTAGGTGCTAGATTACTTTTTTTGGTGCTAAATGAGTTTAAAAAGTGCTAGATCTAGCACTAAAAGTGCTAAATTGGCAACACTGAACATGACCCATTTTATTACCCCTTAAAGCACAAATTCAAAACAGGGATTAGGGGGATTTTTTTTACAAAAGTTACGTTATTTCGAAAAATCATTGATATAACGTTTCAGAAGTATCAAGTGATTAATAGAAAAAATTTCAAGCTTTTTATTAATTAGAAAAGGAAATTAACTAATATTTTAATTTCAGAGAAAAGTTTTATTTAGGCTAATAGTTCAAATAATCAAGAATACTATTGTAAAGTACTGGAACAATTGGCAAATTGGAATGCATTTTCTACCCGGTCAAGGGCGTCATCAGCAATCTTCATTGTCCACTATCACTCTGTAAATATCATATATTTAACTCACCGTTTTTGGGAAATAGAATACGAGAATTTTCATATTTCTTTTTCCTTTCTTTTGATATATCCTTCATATATATAAGTATATCTTTATAAATAAAGAAAATATTTGGGTTTAAAAATCGAAAATTCTTAAAATTTAATATTCTTCATAATAATATGATTTCGAAGAACAAGACGGTTTTGTAACACTGTTGAAAAAAATTTCAGAGTTACTCAGGTATACAAAACACCGGCTTCGCATAGTACTATATTGTTTCGTATAGAACTCATAAATCCACATGGGGCGCTGCCTTATTTTTCGGAAAGCTAATTTTAAAGAAAATATTTTAAATGAACAAAACTAAAAAACTTTGTTACCGAGGGGACCAGAGTCATTCAAAATAAAGCTATTTCATCAAAAATAGTAGCCGATTTTATATGGCCCAATAACCACGCCCTTATTATAGACAATATGGCCATACCAGTGGCTTCTTCAGCAAATTGTATTTATAAATATTTTATAATAAAATTTTGTATTACACGAAAATTTGTTATAAAGTACTAAAATGAAAACAAAATTTAAAATTGCTTATAAGGTGCCCAAAATTCCATCACAGAAGAACTGTCACAGATGTTGTTAAATAATAAATAACCCCGAATGTGTTCGAATTCATTTGAGTATTTATATAATTTCAATATTGAAAATGAAAGGTTTCTTTAGAGTCCACCTTAAAATCAGGGCGATTTTATTTATAAAATATATTTGAGAACACTAATGTTTGTATGGTGCCAACATTTAAATTGGATAAGTGGTTTAAAAGTTGTACGCAAATAAAATTGAACATTTTTAAAACATTTTTAAAAATAAACTTATTTTTTGATCCTTGACAAAAGACAAGTCAATCCAAGCGAAGTCAATTTCTAAAAACTTAAAATTGTGTATAACCAAAGAGAATCTGTATCGAAAAATTCAGTTTTCTGCCTTGTATTAAACATTTATTATAAACATAAACTTAATTTGTTTTAGGAACGTTTGACTAGCCATGGGAGTCTGGGACTTTCAAGCAATAGTCCAGCCTATACAACACATACAGGAAGTCATACTAGTAGAGGTGGACCTTCGGCCGGCCATAGTGGACATGGTGGAACTCATAGTTCTGCTGCAACAATGCATCATCAGTCATTACAGTCCGATTTTCAGCCTCCTTACTTCCCACCTCCCTTTCATCACTCTACACAAAGTCCTCCGCAACAACAGGTAATTAATGTAACCATGTAGAATTTTAGCCTGCGATATAAAACAACTTTTGAAAATTAAAACTTAAAATTATACTAATATTGATTAGATACCTGCGTACTTACAGAACCACGGTGCTTTAGAGTATCTAGGAACTGATCCGTATGGACAACCTTTACCAACATTACACCATACACCCCTGCATCATTACAATCAGTTGGCTGGATTGAGAAGCACTCAAGATCAATTAGGAATACATCGATCTCATAGAGAAGCAGAACTACAAGGTCACGTGGTAAGTAGATAACATTTGTTTGAAAGTATTTCAAAAAATATATGTTTGTACTGATACTGATCACACCTGGATGGGTTCTGGAACTACATTTTGCTTCTAACCAATCTTTTGCATAATATTTGATATAAAAATGGGACATCATTTACTTATGTTCAACGATATCAAATGAAAAGTGCACCAAATAAATTAATATGGAAAGCACTTAGGCTGTATTTGTCGAAGCCGAAGTAAATTCTTCATAGTATAAAACATTTTTGGAATTACTTCAATATTTTGTGACATTTTTGAATACATGATGAAATCACTTTACAAGGTGGTGTTCATGGTGTAACTATACAAGGTGAGTGTCAGTCAGCTGTGCTACTGACATTAGGGGCCTCGCAAAATTTATAGCATTTTCTTGATAGGAGGATTACTTTTGCGCCACCTTGTATTTGTTGCCGATTTGCACTCATCTTGTATAATTACACCATGGTGATGTTGAAAAGCCAGCTGTTTATTTTTTAGTCATGTTCGTATGTCAATTTTTTTTTGTTTTTATATATACAGTGGCGATCACACATGGTAAGATTTTTTATAACTATGACTTAAAAACCGAAGAAACTCTCAAATTTTTAAAAATAATAATGGTTTTTATTTAAAATGTTAAATAAATAAAACAGAAATGACTATAAATTGAAATTCATTAAATATTAAAGCGAATGTGAAGTTTACGGTAAATTTATGTGAAATGGCAATGTATCCACTTTTGCGCGTTAAAGTTCATTACAAACATGAAAGCAACAACAAAAATACCATGTTGTTTCTGTTGCTTTTGTATTTTTGTAATTTCGATATCATTTTGTATTGATTTCACCATGTTTGAATATTTATTTATACTTAAATTCGATTTTCAAATAAATGGCACGATTTAGAATTGTTTCAATCCCTTAAACGCCAGATCCAATGACCTGAAAGAAGATATAAGAAAATAAATCGGCATAAGTACATATGTCTTGAATATTCCTGTAGAATACAAATGTATTCGACAATACAGCTAAAATACATACCTTTGTTTAAATTAGTTGATGTTTAAACTAAGTTTTCATTTAAAAAGCCAGCGTTAACTAGGAATTTTTTTTTTTTTTAAAGAGAAGTAACACTCATTCAATTAATTAATTGTGTTATACTGCATTTACATCTACGCAAAATCTACTAGATTTCAGTTTAAATCTTCAAGGAAATCTTTGCCGTTTACACTACTGTTTTTTGTCATATTGTGGGATTTCATTTTCATAACAACAGCTGACTAAAAAGGAAGGAAAATTTTTAAATTTTTTTGTGGCAAAAAATGAGCTTCACAATGACTTTTTTGTTTTTAAAAAAGTACACAACAATATACTTACACTTTATTTACTATTTGGTGCTCCATTGCCAATTATCTTTAATAATTATTACGATTTTAAATTTTGCCGCAAAAATTCCAAAAAATACCGCCCTTTGTTTGCTTTTTTTTATTGTCAAAGTGTCAAAATTTAATTGAACAGTGTTGCGTTTTTTAGTACATTAATAGGAAAATCACGGTTGTATTAGTAAGTAGTGCAAGATTTTGAAAGATTTTGGCGAAATCTACTAGATTTGCTGCATTTTGTTTTGTATGGGAAATCTCATCAAAATCTACCAGATTTGGCTTGAAATCCCGTAAGTAGTAGATTTCGCTTAGGTGTAAATGGCATATTAGTTTCTTTGGAAAGGGATAGGTAGAAGAAGAATAGACATTGAAAGTAGAGAAAAGCTTTTCATGTGACAACACTGTAATTACGTGTTATGTTTATTAATAGCACAGTATTGCAGCGCCTCTAGTGGTGAATAGGCGCATTGATCAACTCTTGATTTATAGCCGTTATTTTAATTATTTTACTTCGGTGGCGTTTAAATGCTATACCACCGAAGGAGGGCGCTGTAATAAATATTAGTTATGATAGGATAGAAAAACTAGTAATTATCAGAAACTGATGTTGTTTTTGAGTGGCAGCGGCTGGGAATCGAACTAAGGCCACAAATACCAACTCATGCTTAATGATCAAACGCGCTAATCAATTAAGCTACAGCACCCTCACAATTGCGTAGATCTTAAAAAAAAACAAACAAAAATATTTTTGTATTCAGTCGAAGTTTTATTTAGTATGTTTAACATAATATCAAAAAATATGCAACTCGTATGATAGATTGTGAATTGAAAAAATGTGTGTTTAACATTTCTTATACGTAAACCAAATTATACTTGTGTAGCGCATAAAATTCCAACTTGTCAAAAAGTTTATATTTATATCTGCTATGTTTAATGTGAGTGGTAAGGGTAAAGAAAGATTGTCATTCCGTTTTTAATGTAGACAATATTTATCAGCTACCCTTAAGGTATATATGTACTTACATATGTACATATATTCTGGATCCTTATCAATGCGGCCAGTATTTTTTTAGAGCTTATCCCCAATTTTTGATTTGTCATCCCCAAAAATCCCCAAACTGATTTTTTTAATTCAAAATTTTTTTTGTTTAAAAAATAATATAAAAATAATAATAAAAATTCATTTTTATCGATAGCTACATACATATTTTTTAAACAAAAAAAATTTTGAATTAAAAAAATCAGTTTGGGGATTTTTGGGGATGACAAATCAAAAATTGGGGATAAGCTCTAAAAAAATACTCAAAACTAATTCGACTCGTAATTATAAATCTTGTAAAGAAAAAATTACACATAATTTAAATATAGAAGTATAAAAAATTATTTACCAGAGTTTAGCATTTCAAAAACTTCAGAATCAAAATCTTCTGATTCATCAGCCTCAGAAATTTTTGTTGTACATATTGCTTGTATTAAAAAGCTTTAGCATTTCAGCAGATGGATTAAATTTCTCAAAACAAATTTAATTATCTTGAAAGTATGTGTTTATTCTGAGAAGTGTTTACAATAATTCATATTGCATTTTGTTACGTATTTTTGTTTTGGTAGTATTCATTATTGAAAAAACGCGTTCAACGCAAGCGTTACCCTTTAAAAATATACTCGTATATGTATATTTCAAACCTTTTGTCCAATCTTCGCGTTCCCAAGAAGCATTATGATTTTTGTTAATAAAATTAGTATTTGCAGCCATTTTAAACAGTAAAAAACATGTATTTCTTTTTAAATATTTACATACTTCTTTTTTATTAAAAACCATACACTAGAAATAATAACACAGATTTTTAGACTTGCCAGACGCACATTTTTTAGCTCCAAAATCATTCTTGTTACCATCACTTTTAAAAAATATAACCAAAAATCCCTTAAAATTGTGTTGTCATCCCCAACAAATCCCTGGATCCAATCCCACGACAAAAAATCCCCAATTTGGGGATAAATCCCCTAAACTGACAACGCTGATCCTTATATATAGTGAAGTCTATCTAACGAACCCAAATGTTATCAGATATATTAATAAAATATATGAATTCGTAGTCTTCCAAAATAATGATATTTTAAACAACCTTAACAATGGCTAAACTTTGAGAAAAACATTTTTGTGATCCGATTTTTTTTTTTTTTTTAATCTGGAAACCCCGATTTAAAGTAAGTATCTAAATAGGTGTAGTGTACAGACCAGTCAAAAGCTTTACTTTGAAGCATGTATATGTGAGTTCAAATTATGAAGATACATATATATATTTTTTTTTTTTTTCAAAAAATTAACTAACCTAAATACCTTTTTTCAACAAATCAATTTTTTCTCTAATGTGAAGGGTATATACGATTCGGCACAATTGAACTGCACTCTGACTTATTTTCATTATATTTTTGCCTTCTCTATGTTTTAATGTTCAACGATATTGGGAAACATTCCTGCAACATTCTAAAAAATTTGTTGGGATAATCTTTGCATAAAGAATTTGTAAAATGTTCTTGAAGAACAACAAAAACTGTGTTTTAAATACTTAGACAACTTACTTATTAACAGGGTTATAGAACATTTGAATATTTGAAAGAGAATTTACAAAAAATTTCTTGCTTATAATTACCCTGTAATCATGTTGTTATAACCACGTACGAATTATACGATTGGCTAGGACTAAGGCTGTTTGTGAATGTTCGTATATATGTACATATGCATGTATGTATCTATGTATGAACATAGTACAAATATGAGTTTACAACCCTTAAGTTCCTCAAAACTTTGAGAACAGAGTAAGTAAGATGTTTTTCTTCTTTTAACTAAAAATATTTTTTCATCTTTTAGTAAATGAAGAAAAATTTCAACTATTTGGTTTATTTTGTTATTTTTTCATAATTATTTTATGATTTAAAGTGAAGCACATATTAACAATTTTAAGAGAATTTAAAAAACTAAGAACTTTTTCCAACAGAAAATAATAAATAGAAAAAGTAAAATGGACCGTGTATTTTAAATGGAATATCATTTAAATTATTGCACAGTCTGAGCTAAACACGCGTTTTTATAAAAAAATAAGAAATTTGTGTGAAATTAATATACAAATTGTAATATACATATAGTACATAATCCGTATAGTAATAGTACGAAAAAGGAGGAATATCAAGAAATGGTTTATTGTTGTTGTATTATATTGTTCTTTTAAAGTAAATGGGAAACACGTAAAAATTGAATAGTCTGTTTCATCACGGCATAGTGGAAACTGTTCCCGATCAAGAATAGTTTATAGAAATTTTATGTTTCGGATATACATTTGGTAGTTATTGACATACATAAATCTAAGATGTCGTTCTATAATAATATTTATTTATTTATTTATTTATTTATTAGTTTGTTGTTCTATACAAAAGACTTAGAAGTCTTATATTCCAGTACAGAACTGATGAATTGTTAAACACATTATAAAAAATATTGCCTTATTTAACTTAATTTAATTTTCACAAAAAAATATACCAGTCGAAAATAAGAAAAATTAGATAGATTTTAGGAAGGTCTTGTATTAGACTACTAAGAAGCTAAAATGTAATCAAAAATAAATTAAAACCTTACTGCTGTCCCTTACAGAGAAGCAGGTTGTAATAGAAACAAATTAAAAGATTATTAAACTTGTTCTAATCCTGTGTTGCCACTTCATGTGTAATTTAGTCTTGGATGTGCAGCCCATGTGTAGATTTAAATTCAAATTTATATTCAGCATAAATATAGTCTAGCTATGTGTATATTTGATCATAATTTTGCAGTTTTGCTCAAGTTTCTTAAATTTATCTCAAAATGATCGAATAAAGTTTTCTTAATAGATTTAGTCCAGAATGAAAATTAGTGGATAAACGGGATTGCTTACATTGTATATTTTCGTCCTATAGCAGACTGATACTAAAAAGTTAAATCTTGAGGATCGAAGATTTCATTATGATATGTATTACAAAATAATACCTTTTACAAAATAATCATAGTTTAATAATCTTTAATATCCCATATTATCAAAAAGCCAGTTACTTATTAACATGAAACTCTTGGGTTTTCAGCCAGTTTTGGACAAGTCTCCAACCCATCTCCAACCGTCCCATCGCAACCGGCATATTGCTGCGAAAGTAACTGGAATTTGTTCTTCGATAGCTACGTCTTAGATTAATAATAAAACAAATGTGTAATTAGGTAAATAAAACGTGTTTTATTATCTAAAATACACAGAAATTACAGAAAACGATAATTTTGCTTACAAAACAAAATAGTAAAGTAAAATTCTCACTTACTATACTCTACTATAAATGGAGATCAATCCTATTAGAGTAACCAAGCGACTACCACTTTTATAAGTACCCGTATCGATTACATTGTAGCCAAATCGGTATTAATTTTCGAATAACGAATATTTGAACTTTGTGTTAAAATACTTTCCAATGACAGTTAAATTTCAAACGCTGTAATTCATCCATAATATCACCAACCCCATGAGCCGTTCTTGACGACTCACCACCAACATCAAGTACCACCAACTTCGATGCTGGATGCCTTAGTTTGCCAATTTTTGTCCTCACTACTGCCAAGCGAACCTGCCCATCTGCCGCAATAAATACAGCCACAAAGACACTCCGTTTCCATTGCCCACGTGTTTCATTAACATCACAAATTATGATCACGTCACCAATCTGAATGGGCTAAACTGGTTGGTGGCACTTCGTACGACGGGTCAATTCCGGGAAATACTCTTGAATTCATCTCTTCCAAAATATTTGTTTTAACTGCTGCAATATTTGCTTGCAATATATTTGGACATGCCATCAAATAATGGTTAGGTGTTAATGGTTTAGCTTCAGAATTGTAGATTTAAAGATGCATCAATGGCCGTGAGCTTTTTAAATTATCCGCTTCTGTTAGTAGGCTGCACAAAGTCTCCACTTGTTGAGCCTTTTTGTTTAACGTGAAGGCTAAAACATTTTTAATTGAATCAACCATTTTTTCCCATGCACCACCTACCGAGATATTTGCTGGCATGTTAAACCTCCATTTTATATCACGCTGTGCGCACTCATCCATAAATTTTGCTTCATCGAAAATAAACTTCTCTTTACTCGCCCCAACAAAATTGGTGCCCTACAGCATCCGTGCCTTACAATCTCAAGGTGAATTGCCCTGGTTGTTAGACAGCTAAAGATAGACACCCACCTTTTCTCATGACGTCGGTCTATAGAAACATAAAATGGACCAATGTAATATACACCAGTATAAGATAATGCTCTAATATAAGGGATAAGTTTATCTTTGCCAGCACTAGTTGGTGGCACAAAATATGCGATTTGACAAACAACTAGTTCCCTGTAGGAAATTTACATTAATACAAATTCTTAACGCTGTCTTTTACTATTATTAAATTACAGTTTAAATACCACACTTACATTAATTATAGTTTGAGAACACTTTGATGTTTACTCAACGATGACTCACAATAAACCAAGAATGATAAAATAAAAATTACGCCATGCGCATGATTTCCCGTTATGTGACGTAGAAGGTCCATTCTAAGGGTTACCAAGAATGTTTCATGTGTTAGAATTAAAATTTCTTGCGAAAAATTTATGTTTTATGTGATTGTTGGCAACCTTGCAATTGAAATCTCTGAGAGTTCTAAAATAAAATCTGTTTAAAAAAGAAAAACAAACAAAAAAAAAACAACAAAAAATATAAACATAAAGAGTGCAATGAGCAAATGCAAGCAAACCATCAGTAAAAAAAACAAGTGAGAAAAAATTAGCCAATAGCAACACAGAATGTGTGACGTCACAGGGCCAAAATGCGCAGAACATCTTAAAATTTACGCGTATTGGCGTAATCTTTATTTTATCATTCTTGCAATAAACTAAACTTTGAGTTGCCCTTTTTTCTTTATTGCCGTTAAAACTAAATATTGCCATACTGCGTTTTTTCAACAATGTTTGTAAATAGAAACTTCTATTAATAGTGCATTTACACTTGTAACTTTTAAACTAGTTTATGATCATAAGCTACTTTCATAAACCATACCGTTTACATCAGCATTTTTGACAGTTAAGTGGTTTATCTTTGACAAGTCATAAATCAGCTGACTTTAATATTAAAAATTTAATAAGAATATGGACGTTGTTATGAAAAAAAAATTTAAATTTGTGTTTTTCATGCAGGATGAGTAAAATTCAATTACAGTTTCTTTTTTTAAAGAAAACTTTTTTTATTTTTGAGCAAATGTCAAATGTGTCCAGCGTTGCCAGAAAAATGTTGAAAAAAACAGAGTTTCATTAGCAAAAACTGGTTGTTTGTAACTAGTTTATCTCAAAAGCTAGTTACAAAACCTGTTTTTGATTTGTATGGATAAACAAGTTTCTCAAACTAGTTTATCACCATAAACAACTTATAACTAGTTTATGGCGTAGGTGTAAATGCACTATAATGCAAATGTTACTAAACATATTGATACCGGCCGTTAAATATGAATTGAAATAAAATTCCGTAACAATATTTTGAGTCAGTTGGTCAATGTAATTTTCCTTACACATAATACCATAATTTGTACTAGTGGGTCAACACCAAGGTATGATAAATATCTCTAAACCATTAGGAAACCACCTCTGTCAGAAATATTCATTATTCAAACAATTTTGGATGTTACACTTTCATATGTATTTGTACCCTACACCACCATAGTGGGGAGGGTATATTGGATTTGTGCTGATGTTTGTAATGCCCATAAATATTGGTGCAACACCCACCTTAAAGAATCACTTCCTGAGTCGATGAAAAGATGTCCGTCCGTCCGTCTGGCTGGCTTTGTGCGCAAAGTACATGTCGCAATTTTGATGATCATCCAAAAAATTTGGTATATGATGTTTTTTTGGACCAAGAATGGTTGGGATTGAAGTTGGTAGAAATGGGTCAATTATTTCACCTAGCCCACTCAAATGTCCTCTTTAAATAAGGGTTAATAAGTCATGATTTATGCATGTATCCAAAAAAAAAATGTCACCAAAAATAAGTGGTAAATAAAGCCTAATCACATCTACAAATTTTGTGCAGATCGGTCCATAATGCCGTTTTATATGGTCTACGAGTATATACTTTCTTACTTGTTTATAATATAGTTATTTATTGTATCTTCATTAAAAATTAACTAACAATAAGTACTTCAAAGCTTATATCTTATGAATTTTAGTTACTTAGTCCAGCCAGTGCCGGACGAATGAATAAATTCTTAGAAGACAAATCCACTTATAAAACCATAAGAACAGATCCCACCCAGAGGTTACAAAGGAGTAATAATAAACTTGTGATGGAACTATACAGAAACAAATATATAACACAATATGAAAAAATCAAACTAACTTCAGATTCAGCCAATGCCCCACGATTATACGGTTTACCGAAGGTACACAAGCCGAATGTGCCATTACGTCCAATATCCTCTTCTGTGGAAGTACCGTGCTACGATCTTTCTAAGCACATAGGGACCATTTTGAAAAACGTTATATTGGAAAAGTATAACATAAAACACTCATTGGAACTGAAAATTAAATTAAACGAAATAATTTTGGAAGACGACGAGATTCTTATATCATTAGACGTGGTATCTTTATTTACTAACATACCTATACATTTAGCTATAAGTAACATAATAAGCAAGTGGGAGACTTTGAAAAAGCATACAAAAATCCCAAGGCAACTATTTTTGAAAATACTTCAATTCTGTCTTAACGACAATAACTATTTTATTTATGATGATAAATTTTATAGACAAACATACGGAATGCCCATGGGAAACCCTTTGTCGCCAACGATTGCTGATATTGTCTTAGACACACTTTTAGAAGAAACCACCGAAGAATTAGAAAAGAACAATATAAAAATAAAATTATTAACGAAGTATGTAGACGACCTCTTCGCCATCATAAAGAAGAACGACGAGGATAAAATATTAAAATTATTCAACAGTTACCATAACAAACTTAAATTTACAATTGAGAAAGAAATAAACAAATCAATTCCGTACCTTGACATGAAGATCATACGGGAAAACAACAAAATAATAACTGATTGGTATGTGAAATCTATAGCATCTGGTCGCATTATAAATTTCCATTCCACACAACCATTTAAACAGAAAACTAATACTGCGACAAACTTCATTAATAAAGTTCTACAATTAAGTGATGAAAAGTTTAAATTCAAAAACATAAAAACAATTAGAGAAATACTACTAAACAATAACTATCTACAAAATATAATCAACGAATTAATACTTAAGATAATAAATCCCATATCAGGGGAAAATAACACAAATATAAATAATGCATCTGGTAACACCAAATTCTTTAGTGTACCATATATACCAAAACTCACGGAAAACAAAAAGCTTAGGGAAATAATGAGAGAAGAAGGAATAGTTTTGGCACACAGGGCAAACAAGACAATAAATCCACTACTTACGCAGACAAAAACAAAAATTAAAAAAGAAGACCAAAGCAATGTAGTTTATGAAATTAAATGTACAGGAAAATTAAACGAAAACTGTGATCAAATTTACATTGGAACAACAAAAAGAAATTTAGGAGTTAGAATGGCGGAACACGAAACATACATTAAAAAGTACCGGCTTTCTACTGCACTTGCCCAACACTGCTTTGAAAATAAACACACAGCTGATCTCGAGAATATAAGAATATTGCATAAAGAACGAAAACATAACAAAAGATTTAAGGCCCAACTATAATGTGCATATGCTAGCTTAAGCAACCCTGCGAATACATACAAATTGTATGTGGTAAACTATAATGTACTTAACGAAACTTTTCGTTAAGTTTTTCAACTGTCATTTGCTTAAGCAAAAAGCGAAACTGATCGCATATTCCGTACGGAATCATCTGTTTGTTGTTTGTTTGTGTTTTTAACAAAATGGAGAAAGAAGAAAATACATTTATTTTAAATTTAATAGAAAATGTGGAAAAAAATAAGTGCCTTTACAATAAAAGAGACCCTTTTTATTTTAACAAAAATGTCTCTGTCGTGGTTTATTTCTCTGACAGAACAAGAGCGTCTTCTTCTTTTACAGTGTAGTTCACATATTTCTTTTAATGTGCGCAGGCCTTCAAGCGCTAACTTTAATATTTTTATATTATTTAAATTTTTAAGTTTTTTCTCCATTTTTGCAACCACAATTCGAAAATTAACAAAACATATGTAAACGTTTATTATTATTTACAATGTAGTGCTGCCACAGCTGTACATTTTAGTACTTTTGCCGATAAATTAAAAAAAGGAAAAATTATGCGTTTCTGGTACGAAGTTTTCTTTTAATTATAAAATAATATAATAATATTTATAAAATATAGTCATTTAATGGCTTTTTGTTAAAATAAAAACATTTTTTTAAACATTAATGAGCAACTGTGGACAAAAAGTTTCAAAGTCATTGTAGCCACCTGAAATTTAACTCTGAACTGGTTATGCATTTGACAGCCTTTTCGTTAACTTTTGCAATTTGCTTAAGCTTGCTTATGCATAGTATAGTTGGGCCTTTACATTGGAAAGTTTAAGTATACAACAAAAAACAAACATCGCAATAAACAACAAGACAGACAAGGACAACGCTAATGCAAATTACAATATTGCACTTGTTTAAATTTTAGTTTAATTACAACTGTGATACCTAGCATTAAGAGACAATCTACTGTGATATTTTTTTTAATTATTTTTGCATTTATTTAAAATTATATGTTATATGTCGTACCATTTGTGTCGTGAAAAACATCTTTTATTTAAAACTAAATGTAAAACTGAATAAGAAAAGATATGTAAAGGCCCAACTATAATATGCATAAGCAAGCTTAAGCAAATTGTAAAAGTTAACGAAAAGGCTGTCAAATGCATAACCAGTTCAGAGTTAACTTTCAGGTGGCTACAATGACTTTGAAACTTTTTGTCCACAGTTGCTCATTTATGTTTAAAAAAATGTTTTTATTTTAACAAAAAGCCATTAAATGACTATATTTTATAAATATTATTATATTTTTTTATAATTAAAAGAAAACTTCGTACCCGAAACGCATAATTTTTCCTTTTTTTTAATTTTTCGGCAAAAGTACTAAAATGTACAGCTATGGCAGCACTAAATTGTAAATAATAATAAACGTTTACATATGTTTTGTTAATTTTCGTATTGTGTTTGTAAAAATGGAGAAAAAACTTAAAAATTTAAATAATATAAAAATATTAAAGTTAGCGCTTGAAGGCCTGCGCACATTAAAAGAAATATGTGAACTACACTGTAAAAGAAGAAGACGCTCTTGTTCTGTCAGAGAAATAAACCACGACAGAGATATTTTTGTTAACCCATTTGATCCCACTGTACTCGCTTGAGTACAAAAAATTACTAATTTTTTTACTCCATAACTATATTAAATTTTTTATTTTTTAAGAGTTATTGTTTCTAAATATTACTTAAGAGTCTAAACAACAAATATGCATCAATAGTGAGCTAAAAATTTCTAACGGTAAATTATTATTCTCTTTTTCTTAAACACTGTTTTTAATTTTTTCAATATTTGTTACTTATCAATACAGTTTGGTTTATATACTTTTTGTGTTAAGCTTAAGGCAAATAAGCTTTTGTGAAAATTAAAGCTAACATAATAAGCTTTAAAAATAATACAAAGATTTTTTTCAAAAAGTTTTAAAAAGTTGTTTTTGGTAAGCATAAAAATTGGTGTACTCGTTCGAGTACAATGGGATAATGCATGTAAAATTTTTGTATAATTTTTTAGTATTTTGCGATGGATGTAAATATGTTTTATGGAAAAAAATTTTAAAACATTACTGTCGCACTTGATTATGCTAGTGATAATGGTCGAGAAAATTATGATTTCACCATAATTCTTCCTAATGCCGACCGAGAAACAGATGAGGAAGAAATTTATGAAGGAAATTTATTACGGAATGATTTTCCAAACGATATTCCAGGGGAGTTGGAATTGCTAGGAGAAAAAGACAGTGAAGAAGATATTCCACTCGCTGATTTAAGAAAATCAATGTTAGCACCATCGTCAATAAAGTGGAGAAAAAGAGCCATGAACATGGATATGCCTAATACCAGATTTTTTTAATCTTTTAAGCAAAACATGAATACTTCACTAGAAGGAAAATCCCCTATTGTAGTATTCGAAACACTTGTCGACAATGATGTTGTGCAGCTTATAGTTGATCGAACGGTCAAATACGCCTCACAGCACAACAAGCACAGCTTAAACTTTACTTCTGAAGAGCTAAAAGTGTTTATTGGAATTCTTCTTTTCAGCGGCTATCATTCATTATCGAGGGAACGTATGTATTGGCTGTGAGACGAGGACACGCATATTCCACTTTTTTCGAATAATATGTCACGTAACCGCTTTCAAGAAATAAAACGTTGTATACATTTTGTCGAGAACTCGGAACTAGATTGAGCGATAGAATGGCGAAAATCAGACCATTATCAAAAATTTTGTGTGAAAAGTTTGTCAATTCGGCTACACCAAAATCTCTCGATAGATGAGTCAATGGTCAAATACTTGGGAAGCCATTCAGCCCAACAATTTATTAGAGGAAAGCCTGTTAGGTTTGGTTTTAAGAGTTGGATGCTTACCAGAAGCTGTGGCTATCTTTATCAGTTTGACACTTATTGTGGAGCCAAGACGGTTGACAGAGAATGCCAACATTTACCATTAGGTTCGCGAGTTGCTCTCGATCTTATAAAAAATATTCCATATGCTACGGTCCACATTTTGTTTTTTGACAACTTTTTTACTTCGTTTGATATTTTGAGCCTTTTTAAATAAAAGGATTTAGAGCAACAGGAACTCTCCGAGACCGAAGAACCAAAAATTGTCCTCTAGTAGTGCTTCAAAAACTTTCATATCCAAACCCACAAAAATAAATAAAATTTATAATAAATTTATCTTTTAATCTTATATTTCAATAAAAAAACCTTTAAATGTGAATGAAAAGCGTTTTATATAAAATTAATTATATCTATGTATTACGCACCCTTACTGTCCCATTGTACTCGCACGAGTACAGCCCAAAAAACACCATTCAAGCAATTTTTTTTTATTTTTGTTAATTTTATTATTTAATTGATAGCTAATAAGTAAGATTTTAATGAAAAACATAACAATTTCCAATTTTAAAGATGCTTGGGATCTAATGGGTTAAAATAAAAAGGGCTCTTTTATTATAAAGGCACCTATTTTTTTCCACATTTTCTATTAAATTTAAAATAAATGTATTTTCTTCTTTCTCTATTTTGTTAAAAACACAAACAAACAACAAACAGCTGATTCCGTACGGAATATGCGATCAGTTTCGCTTTTTGCTTAAGCAAATGACAGTTGAAAAACTTAACGAATAGTTTCGTTAAGTACATTATAGTTTACCACATACAATTTATATGTATTCGCAGGGTTGCTTAAGCTAGCATATGCACATTATAGTTGGGCCTTAATTGTTGAAATAATATTATGTGCCTTATTGTTGGTATTAAAATATTGTTTTTTTGTTAATGTTGCCAAATTTAATAAAAATTCATCCCCTGTACTGCGATTCACTATCTTTTAACGATCCGACAATCGTAATATTTGTCGACATAAATAGTCGTTTGCAGTAACGATTATGTGAGTCTGTAACTTTTTTTAACGATAGTATACAGCTGTTTTTTTGTACTCATTTAATTTAATAAAATGTGGCACCTCTGTGTACAAAGTGTCAAAATAAGCGAAAAGCACAAAAGAGAATGAAAAAAAAAACAAATAGAATTGTTCATAATTTGGGAGTTTTGTTTATTTTTGTATATTTTGACTTAAGTAAGGTAAGTAAAAAAATGTATGATTTAATTATCTTTTTATTTTGTTATTTTATTTACATTTACTGGAACTGGAACACTTCCTGATGGATAAGCAGATTGATGTCATGATGATTTCTGAAACTCACTTGACGGCGACAGCGTACTTCAAAATTAATGGCTACGTGTTATATGATACTAAAGATCAACGCGGAAGAGCATGTGGAGGTTCGGCAATTCTTATAAAGAACAGAATAAAACATTATTTAATGAACAACATATGTGAGGATTACCTACAAGCAACAAACATTTGCATTGAATTCAGTCAATACAATTTTGTTTTATCATCAATTTATTCACCACCTCGATTTTCAATAAAAGAACACCAATACTACAGCTTCTTCAATTCCCTTGGAGCTAGATTTTTAGTTGCTGGTGACTTTAACGCCAAACACACTTTTTGGGGTTCACGTCTGGTGACCCCGAAGGGTCGTGAACTCTTCAACACCATTGCAAAAATGTGATTAGATGTACTCTCAAGCGGTCATCCCACCTACTGGCCGACGGACCGACGGAAGATTCCCGATGTTATTGACTTCGGAGTAGTGAAAAATATCCCTGTAGAATCGATACAAGTGGAGCCTTCATTAGACTTGTCTTCAGATCACTCTCCTTCTATTATTTCAATGCGTTTCCTTCGACTGGTGACTGGGCTAGAAATGATTCCGAGAAGGGGATTTTATTTGTTAACCATTTGAGAAATGTGTTTACTATAAACAACTCAAATAATGCATCTGATTTGCCTCCATTCGTTATTAGACCTCCTGTACCTCTAAGACTTAGCTTTAATGATGTTCAAAGCGCTATTGGTACTCTGAATCTTAAAAAAGCTCCAGGTATGGATAAAATCAGCAACAAAATGCTTGTGGAGTTACCTCGTGTAGCTAAAAGAATTATCCTATTTATTTTCAATGCTATTTTACGCCTAGAATACTATCCTGCAGATTGGAAGGTATCTATGATTACCATGATTCCTAATCCAGGGAAGGACCCCACTAAAATAGAGTCATATAGGCCAATTAGTCTACTGCCGACAATTTCAAAACTGTTTGAAAAATTGTTATTGGCTAAGTTGATTCCAATTCTAAACGACACTCAATGTATCCCAAATCACCAATTCGGGTTCAGAGCTAAACACAGTACCATCGAACAAACACACAGATTGGTAAATCTGATAAGACAGTCGTTTGAAGAGAAAAAATACTGCTCCGCCCTTTTCATTGATGTGTCGCAAGCGTTCGACAAAGTCTGGCATGAAGGTTTAATGCATAAAATTAAATTAACTCTGCCTGCTAACACCCACAAACTTATGAAAAGTTATTTATATGGTCGCAAATTTACAATCAAAGAAGGCGATTTTTTAAGCCCCGCTCAGCCAATTGAAGCAGGAGTACCCCAGGGTAGCATACTGGGTCCAACTTTATATTTGATTTATGCATCCGATATGCCGTTAGACCCCATAATACATACTTCAACTTTTGCAGACGATACAGCCTTTATTAGCGTTCATAAGGACCATCAAATAGCATCACAGAACTTGCAGAAATATGTTTATAAACTAGAGAATTGGCTTGAGCTTTGGAAAATCAGGGTTAACGAACAGAAATGTATTCATATAACTTTCACATTGCGAAAAGATACATGCTCGTTTATCAGAATAAATAATCAAATTATCCCGCAACACAATGAAGTCAAATACCTCGGAATCCACCTCGATCGTCGTTTAACTTGGAAGTCTCATATCGACGCAAAACTTACCCAGATGAGATTAAAAGCAGTGCAAATTAATTGGCTAATCGGCAGAAATTCTACATTAAAGTTGGATTGCAAACTTTTGTTGTACAATGCAATTCTAAAGCCAATCTGGTGTTATTGAATTCAATTATGGGGTACTGCCTCAGCATCCAACATTGAAAAAATTCAAAGGGGTCAAAATAAGATTCTACGTACAATTACTGCAGCTCCATGGTATGTTAAAAATTCTCGAATCCACAAAGATCTAGGCATTCCTTTGGTGAAAGTCGAATTTACAAAACACGCCTCAAAATATGTCAGCAAACTTGAACACCATCCAAACCCACTTGCACGAGACATCCTTAACTTTACTGGCCATGTTCGGTTGAGAAGGAGGGATACCCTTGCTTTAACTCAAGCGCAAAACAGATGACTGGATCAGAGGATATAAATTTTTTGTAGTATCATAATATTTTGTCTAGCACTGGCTGGACTTATTATTTTCTTTTAGTATTAAGATTCGAAAACTTATTGTCATTTCATTTCTGAAGATCCAATAAATAAATTAAATGTATTAAAAAAAAAAAAAAAAAAAAATTACATTTATTCAGTCATTCAGTCTCGTCTCATCGAACTGTTCGGACGTGTTTTTTTAGTGCGGCTGAATTTTCGGTGAAAAAATCGTAATAGGTGAAAAAGTGTAAAAAGTTGAAATTAAACAAAAAAGTGAAAAAATCGTAATAGATCAAAATATATAAAAAAAAAAAAAAAAAAAAAAAAAAAAACATCACATAAAAACTGTATGAGTGTTCCTCTTAGATGTAATTCTGAGAAAGAGCTTAGCTCAACTAGAAAAACTAAATGGGTCTCTGAGGAAGAATCCATAAAAAAATCTGTGGAGAATCTTCTCACTGCAAGAGCCGTGGAACGGCGTCGTTCCTGTTCGCCCAATATAGTAATTTCAATAGATGAAGGAACATCAACACCTTCTACATCAAATAGTGCAATCAAACCTAGAAAACAAGTAGGTATGGATAAATACGTCACAGTTCTTAAGCGACAGAGGAGCCCAACATCTGCTCAAGTATCATCAAATTCAAAAGCTCCTAAGACCGTGAGTAATGATCAAAATAGGTTTGCTCTCCTCCAGACGGATGAGCCAGAACTTCCTAAGAAGACGTTTAAGCCCCCACCAATTTATCTGAGAGAGCCCACTTCCAGTAAATTGGTACAAAGAATTGTTTCGGTAATAGGTGAAAATATGTTTAGCGTAACATCAATTAAACATGGAAATATCAGCGAAACCAAAATTCAAGTGAAAAAGGAAGATGATTTTCGAAAATTGTCCAACCAGTTGGAGAGGGAGGCTAGGGATTTCTGCACCTATCAGCTCAAAAGCGCAAAAGGTCTCCAAGTCGTTCTAAAGGGTATAGACCCATGTGTTGACCCTGCGGAGATAAAGACCGGCTTAATGGACAAAGGGTTCAAAATTAAGAGTGTTGTGAATATTAGAAACCGTGAAAAGATTCCACAGCCTATGTTTAGGGTGGAATTGGAACCTGGAGATGTCGTATTAAAGAAAAACGATACGATTATCGTTAAAAAAGTTAGTGAATCGCAGTACTGAAGATGTTGGCAAAATACCAACGAAACGTCGGATAGAAAATTCATAAATAAATAAAGTCTTTTATTTACATTTAGGAGGAAAACTGACCTTAAAAGCCTGTTTTAGAAATAATTTCTATAAAAACCAAGATGAAAATTATTTTATCTTATGTTGTTAATACGTATTAAGCTGGCATTCTTCCTTCTTGCCTTTGGCTCAGATCCGCTATATCCCATCTTCTTGGTCAAATAGAATTTGAAGCGTTTGAGATTATGTTTCTGGGCAAAATCTCTCATCAATACATCTTAATGGTTAGTTTTGAACATCACTGTCTTACATTAAATCAGTGCTGCCAAATTGCCGATTTTTGATTGGCGATTTTTGCGCTCAAAGTTATGGTTTTTGTAAAAGTATATGTTTAGACCACTGTTTTTATATAATGACGTCAATGTCACTTTGTAAATTAATAAACATTATTTAATAGTTCTTTTAATATTAACGCAATTCACAATCTTGTGAAAATGATATTGTAGCATTGCATTTGCAAAAAGGTTTTGCATATTTTTGCTCTACACTAACAAAATACACATCAAGAGCAAAAACATGCTAATAGCCTGTTCAGCGATCTCGAACGTTAACGTTCGCTTAGATAAGACTTAAGACACAAACTTTTTATCGTATCTATTTTTTTACTCAATCAAGTTTGTTTATTCCACAATCAAGTTTGTGTCTTAAGTCTTATCTAAGCGAACGTTATCGTTCGAGATCGCTGAACAGGCTATAAATCTTTTTGCAAATGCAATGATGCAATACCAGTTGCACAAGATGTTTTTCTGATTGTCAACATGTGAGAAAAAATAGCAATGGTTATTACCGTTATTAATTTGTTTAACCTTAGGATGTCTGACTGCCTGGGCAGTGGTAAGTGACTCTACTCTTTTCTCCTCTTTTAAGCTTTTTCCCCCTTTTAAGCTTTTAATTGATTGCTGCGATTGTGTAGTGTGTAGAAGATGTCTTGTACCACACTAATTGTTAATGCGTGGCTCAGACTTGGGCGTTGGATAAGGGTGGTTGTTAATGATGCCTTAAAATACTCACATTTTTGCAACTTAACGTCACACATAGGGTTTTTTGCCAATCTAGCTTAAATTGCTTCTTAAAACTTTATGAGTGCCCCTATATCGATGAAACTTGGCAGAAATGTGTGTTATTGTCATAGGCAGGTACCCCTTAAAAAGAAATAAAATCGGACCAAGGAGGAAAAGTTCCCCCTAGAAGAACTAATCCAACCTCTGAAAATGCATTTTTTTCTAGTTTTTCCATACTTTTGTTTGGCAAATTTAACTTTTAACATCGGCGAAAGTTAAAAAACCTAAAATTTGAAAATTGACGCGTCAATAAGAAGATCAACTGTGTTGAATGTGGATCAGCTGTCATTAATTTTCCATATGGGCTTCATGAGGCCATGTAGGAACACTTATCACATTTTTACATAAACAGACAAGGTTGTTCTACGAAATCAATTGTAATAATATTTTACTGAATTCATTATGTTCAGAATGAATTTCTTCGCTCAGAGCAAAGGTAACGAAAAGGTAAACGAAAAGCCCAGTTGAACATGCTAGGGTTAAATAAAACACCGATGCAAAATTTTTATTCCCGAAATGAAACATTTTTTTCCAAAAATATCGAGTCCACCACATTCGTTTAGGAAATTGAATAGGCAAAGAAGCAACCGAAGTTTAGTTGTACATATCTATGCTTTTATTTATTGAATGTTCTTTTAACTGGGGTATCATATTAAAAAATATTACAATCGTAGCAGTATTTTATAATCGAAAATCCTTTGGAAAATAATTTAAAATTATTTTTATGGTTGCAAAAATTCTGGTTTATATTGAAATATTTATTATTTCTCTTGATTATTGCAGACACAATTATCACATGGATTTCCATATTCCGACCGAAGAAGTGATTATGGAAGTGGTTTATCAACTGGTGCTGCTCACGGAGGACGTCTTACACATGATCATGATCCTTTAGCTTTACATCAAGCCCTGCAAAATGCTGTAGATGATGGTCAAAATCCAGGAATAGACGATAATGTTGGTTTCATGTCGGACCTACCTCTAATAAAAAGTAAGTAAAATTAAAAAATATTCAATAGTTTAAAAAGTTATTTAATAATCATTACTCGTATATTCATTGAAGCGGTGTAACTCATTCTAAAACACTAGCAAAATTAATTTAAAATAACTCTATATAAGTACATACATACATAATACGAGTATGTACTTATGTATGTAATTCCTCATCTTGGTGTAAGAAACGGTAGCACACCAATAGTTTATTGTAGTCCCATTTGACTGGTGGCCTCTTTGTGATCGAATTAGGTTGCACTTCTTAAAATGAGGTAAATTGATATTTGGGTGTTAACAAAAACACACCTGGATGCAGACAGAGGGGTTTTTTTTTATGGAAAACCCAAAACTGTGATAATGTTGTTGTATTCTGTTATTGTTATGAATAAAGAATGCCATTGTGTATGTAACATAAGCCCACTAATTACCGGTGGCATTGCTTGTTATGTGTTTGAAAACAATGTTAGTGTGTCGACATCATGTAGATCATCTTGTTTTCCTTCGGTGACAAACTATACATAAATATAACACAAGTATTTAATTATAGTGTAATAATTTATATGTAGCGTGTACGTATGTAAGTATGTAATGTTTTATATGTTCTCGTTTTATTTTGCAGGCATGAAAAGTGGGAAGGATGTCGGAAATATTAGCTCAGGATCTCCCAGCGAAGTATTTTGCGCAGTTCCTGGTCGTTTAAGCCTTTTGTCCAGTACATCCAAATACAAGGTAACAATTGCAGAAGTTCAGAGAAGACTGTCTCCTCCAGAATGCTTAAATGCCTCGTTGTTGGGTGGGGTTTTAAGAAGGTATGTACAATTTATACACGTAAATAGTAAATATGTATGTTCGTTAGAGTGAAAACATAAAGAAGAATTTTTAACAGCATGTAATTCCTATTATCTTGAGCCCATAAAAGAGAATTCTGAACACTCTAATGTGCATACCTATACATGCACTCGTATGTATATGCATATACATACATACATATTTAACATTCGTATTTGTATATCAGAGTTGTGGTAGTGTTCTAAATTTTGAATACACTATGCTTAACTTTTTGCCACTAGAAAAATTCACCACTAACTTTCAATATAATGTTGCACAATTACTAGTTATTACTGGGAAATGAAAATGTGATGCACTACCACCAACTCTGATGTACATATAAAATTTATTGCTTAAACGATATGGCTCTTTTGTTCCATGGTATTTATATTTATTAAATATTCAGTGCAAAATTTTATTTTTGTTATTTTAAATAAATTGCAGATATTTCTTACTATTTTAATTTTACAATATTACAATCTACAATAAGAATAATTTTTGGGCTTATTTATATTTTACTAAGTTGTATTGATATAGGAAACATTTCATTAATCAAGAATAATTTCTTTAGATATAATTATAAGTTACATTCGTTAGTTTTTAATTTATTATGCAAAATATAAATTAGATTTTGCAAGTTAAAGATAATTTAAATTGAAAATATTCAAATAAATTCTTCTAAAAGTCCATGGAAAATTTTGGGCGACGTATCATGAAAATAATATAGAAAAGCAATACTTTTATTAATATTCAATAAACATATGTATGTGTTTTTAATTTAAAGAGCAAAAAGTAAAAATGGCGGCAGACTTTTAAGGGAAAAACTGGAAAAAATTGGTTTAAATTTACCAGCAGGAAGGCGCAAAGCGGCAAATGTTACATTATTAACATCATTGGTTGAGGGCGAAGCAGCACACTTGGCCAAAGATTTTCATTTTGTTTGTGAAACAGAATTTCCAGCTCGACAACTGGCCGAATATATAGTGCGACACAATACCGAACCACAAGATTCTTACAGAAGAAAAGAGCTTCTGATGCATTCACAGCAGGTAAATACAATCCAGATACATATATACATACATACATAGATACATGCATGTACATTTCTCATGAAATGAAAATATTGTAGCTCTCAACACTCTTACATTTCCTATTCTGATTGTACTCGTATGTAGCACAACACTAAAGGCAGAATTAGTCTTTAGTTTCTGTTCCATTCCGAATCAGCTGACTTGATTCTGTTAAATAGAAAATGTGTAGAAGTCGTTAGTTGTTTTGTTACTTTCCGTGCCGTTGCGGACGAACCTGTTGAAAACAAAAATTTGCTAAGTAATTGTTAGTGACAGCACAAAACAGCTGACATCCGCACAATAAAAAAAATTTTGGTTTATTAAAAAAATTTTAAATTTCTTTGATTTAATTAAGTTTTTGTATAAAAGTTATAAAAATATAAAAAATAAACGATGGATGACGAAAAACTCATTACATACTTTAATCGAAAGTAATGACATATTGTACAATAAAAAAAAACTTTGATTTGTATTTTTTGATTTATTTTCGCGTTATGTGTTGTTTGTTTACATAAAACAGCTGATACGTTTATACGGAAAAACTAACTACAAAAATTTAACAACAGAACGACACGGAACAGAACAGCAACAGAAAGTAAAGACTAATGAAGCCTTAATGCATACTCGTACGATTATGTACAAATCAATTGCACACAACATTTGCAAAATGAATACAATTAATAAAATAACGTCAATGTTAAAATTTAGAACTTAATAATTTATACTTTCTACATTTATAATTTCATAATTGCCGATATATGTACATTAGGGTGGCCCCAAAATAAAATTGCGGATTTTCCCGACTAGTATGAACATTTGATTCATTTTAAGACTACGTTTCTCAATTTTTTTGTCCTGGGGTCAATATTTGGTGAGCTGGATAAAAGGATAAAAAGGTCCTTTTTAGAGGTTTTTTGATTTTTTTTCACATTTCCCCCAAGGGAACTATATGTAATTTTAGTATCATTTGAAAGGTCTTTGAGAAGCGCATTCAATGGGTTATCAAAAATTAAAAAACAATTTTTTTTAATTCAAAAATTTTGAAAATTTCAGACAAAATTTTAGTGTTTTTTTATTTTTTTATAAAATTTTTCTAAATAAATAGTTGAAATTTCGTGATTATAAACATCATGCAATTTAACCCAAAAGGGGTTTCCCGTTTTTTAGCTTATAAAATTTACGTTATTACATTAACGAATTGAGTTAACAGAGATTGTCAGATAGGGAGGAATTAAGGTTTAAAAAAAATTAATAATTATTGAAATAAGTTGAATTTAAAAAAAACGGGGAAAACCATTTGGGTTAAATTGCGTGATGTTTATAATCAATAAATTTCAACAATTTATTTAAGTAAATTCTATGAAAATATAAAAAAATTTTCAAAATTTTTGAATTAAAAAGAATTGTTTTTTAATTTTTATAAACCATTGCATGCGCTACTCAAAGACTTTTCATATGATGCCAAATTTACATATAGTTCCTTTGGAAGAAACGTGAAAAAAATCAAAAAAACCTCTAAAAAGGACATTTTTATCCTTTGATCCAGCTCACCAAATATTGACCCCAGGACAAATTGAGAAACGTAGTTTTAAAATGAATCAAATTTTCATATTAGTCGGGAAAATCGATATCTTATTTTTTCTCCATACAAACGGGGTCGCCCTAATGTACATACATACATTTGTACTCGTACGTAGTATGTCTATGCTTACTTTATGATTCTGGTTTTTGTACAAAGCTTTAGACCTATTTTTATAATAATTTTTCTGCATTTTTCGATTTTTCTGCATTTGTGTAATTCAGTTATTTAACATTATTTTGGCTTTTTAATCATTTATAAAAATGAAATTTATTTATTTAACAGATTACAAAGGAACTTATGCAAGTCCTTAGCCAGGATCGCACAACACAGTATGGGACAAGATCCCAACATTTACTGGAACCTTCTATGCAACGACATTTAACACATTTCTCATTGATTACTCATGGATTCGGTTCACCAGCTATAATGGCTGTCTTGCACGCTTTCCAGGTAAATATACATCGTTGTCTTATAGCAATGACGTCCTCAACATGTTTCGAAATTGCGTAGACTAAAAATATCTGGTATTTTATTTTAATCGTTTTTTGAATGATTTTTAAAAAGACTCAAACGTGAAGTAATGTTTATTTTTTTTCTTTTTGTGTTTATTTTAAATATTTTTTTAATAAATATTGTAAAAAAAAAATAAAAATTCAACAAACGTATAGAATTTTTAATTTAATCAGATCAGTGGAAAACACTACATTACATTTAGGAGAGAGTTCAAAGAGTTTTTTTATTATAATAAATATTTAGCTATGTTAAAATAAAATAAATATAAAAAGCAAGAAACAAAATTAAACCTTTAATACGTTAACGAACATTTACGTTTGAGAAGTGAAGGCTTTATTTACAAAATACTTTACTAAGGAAACCGTGTCAGTGCATTCATGCATGACGTGTAGGTTTTCGCCATATTATAACTTTATTGATGCAAATGTACGAGGTAATGTAAAATAAAAATGTACATTAGAGTTGTGAAATATTGTCCCATACTAATGAGTATTTATTTTTCAGATCTGTTTTTATATTGTAGATAAAAAATTGTCACATAAAATGTTAAACAACGTTAGAACAAAAATACTTAAATCGAATATTTCCAATGCCTACCATATGATATCAACTATTACAGTTGACTAATCAAGCCTTGTTAAATGTGAAAACAAATGGTATACCCTTTTTGATCAATATTTTTTTTAAGATTTCTGCGTTTTCTGAAACATTGAGTTTGAGACACATACATACACATAAAACCAGTTTCATGAATGCTTTTACCCCTAATATTTTTTTACTTTTCAGACATTTCTAAATGAATCGGTAAATTATCTGGAAAAGTTGTATCCCTCAAATGGCGGAGGCATGGTGTCATCATCTCTTGACAAAAACAAAATGGACGGCGATAAGAAATGATAAAGCAATTGCATTTAAATTTATTCAAACGTTTAAAACGTATATGTACGAGTATTTGTAATAATAAGTATTTATAAGTACAATATGTATGTATCTTTGTATGTTAGTTAGTCTGCGTCACAATCCATTAGGAAGTCCATTTTCAGTCATCCCAGTGAAAAGTTGAATGAATGGTTTGAAAAAGCGCGTTAGTTTTTTTTGTGAGGCGGTATATGAATAAAAACATAAAATAATGCACAGCGGCTCACAGCTTATTTTATGCAGTGCATTTTATTGTTTTCAAAGCTCTATACAAAAAAAATAACACAAACTTAAACAAGAAATTAGTGTCATTTAAAAGAAAAAATCTTATAGACTAAACATTAAAAAAAACATTTAATGCAATAATTTACATTTTTAAATATATTAAAACAAAAAATTCTCGTTTTTTACCGTCACAGCTTATTTTATGCAGTCAATTTCTGCTGTATGGATAGCTTAATGCAGCGTTGTTGGATTTTCGTTTTTATTTTTGTCCACTTCTATAAATATTTACTGTTGAATTGCGAGTCCGATTTTATAACGTCAAGTATCAATTCAAAATAGTTCAACTAAGTCCGCGTACAACGATAGAACAACGTGAATTGGTTGGCCACGTACAGCAAAAAATATCAGAAATGGTTAACATTAAAGCTTCCACAGTCCAAAAAATCGGTGAGCGCTTTATCCATGAAAATCGGGTCCATAAAAAGGCAGAAAGATACCAAATAAAATTTTCAATAAGCATAATGAGCGACACACTTTAAGAAAAATAATGGCTAATCCAAGGCCATCAGCTTCACAACTGGCCTTCGAAGTTAAAGCTGGCCTGGGCAAAAAATGTTGTGTTGAAACTGTTCGTCGTAAGTATTTTGCGCCATCATGATTTTAATGTAATTTAATGAATGTGTTATGATTTGGGCCTGTTTGTCAGCTGCTGGAACTGGGAATTTGTTGAGACAACAATGGTCAAGTTTAAGTACCTTCAGATTCGCCTTAAATCTTGTAGATAATTAAGGCTATCACACCAAATATTAAATCGTGTAATTGCCAGTTTTAGTTTCAAGTTTTCGAAACCCATACGTGCCTGCATACAATAAAATGTGACGTGAAAAAACGAGCATTTTTTTATTTTTTTACATATACATAGTTCTAATACATATATTAAAATGTACATTTTTGCAATAAATTATATTTTTTTTGTTAGACTATTTATAACATTTTTTTCTTGTAAGAATATAACAATTTATTTTTTAAGTTCCTGTTAGCTTTATTTTTTTTTTTTTGAGCTTTGAAAACAAATAAATGCACACAATAATATTTAGCTGTGAGCCACTGTATGTATGTATATATGTATGTATATACAATATGTACGAATGAACGTCTATGTAAGTCTATGTAAATTAATAGTAAATTAATTTTGAGATTAATTATTTTTTATTATATAGTACAATAAGTAGCAAATACATGCTCTACGTATTATGCAATCTGCATAACATGTATATATTTTATATTCATAAGTATAAATAGGCATTTAATACATATGGATGTAAGTCTTCATTCAGTATCTAGTACATTCTTCTTAAGTGGTTCATGCTGTCAACAATATTAATAATTAATAATGTCGACTAATTGAATGTTCTCTTTGTTTTTGGCAGCAGTCCGTATCTATCAGCAATGTCACAGAATTCAATTCTGTTCGGAAGTGGAATTAATTCCGTTTTTTTTTCTATAGAAAAAGCATAACGAACAATTTTTTTTTGGAATGAAACCACTTTTAATTCGCTATGTGGAATTGTAATTTTAAGAAGTTCTAGGTTTCATTCCAAAAAAATTGTTTGTTTTACTTTTTCTAAAGAAAAAAATCGGAATTAATTCCACTTCCGAACGGAATTAAATTCTGTGACATGGCTGTATGTATGTATGACCCACTTAACAATTTATGTATGATATTTATCGAAGACATAAGATTATTCGAATTTAAATTTGAGCCTCAGATGCAAATAATGAACAATGCAAACATTTTATTAAATAAATGAATGCATGCATCTTCTATTTTTTTTTGGCAAATCTTTCTTTAATTGTATAGACAAATATAAAAGTGCACATGCTATTTACACTACCAACCAAAGATGCATCTTTTCTTTTTAAACTTTGGGAATGCTTCTTGAAATGATTTGTGCCGTTTTTATACCCTTCACCATCGTGAGAAGGGTATATATAAGTTTGTCATTCAGTGCGTAATTTCCACAAAAAAATTTTCCGACCATATAAAGTATATATATTCTGGATCCTTATAGATAGCGAATTCGATCAGCAAAATCGGTTTAGGTCAACCAGAGTTATGAACCAATATGTGAGACCACCTCTATAAAAATTTGATATTTTTCGTCCATTTTATTGCAATATTTTGAAATATATTGCAGATAATGCCATGAAATTTTGTATACGTCGTTTTTATGATAAAAGAGGAAAGTGTGCGGAAAATACTAAGAATCGGTTCATGATTTCTTATAGCCCCCATACAAATATATATATTCTCGAAATATGGCTTAATGATAAATAAATGCCTACAAAATTGGAATATCTAGACAAAATTTAGCAAAAATAAGTCTTACACAAAAAGAAATCGCAATACGAATTTTTTTTTTAGTTCGGCCCATGTTTGACCATAGACCCCATATAAAGTCCACTTCCAAAATTCACTTAAATACGTACAAAACAGATATAAATAATGTTAAACGGCTAAAATTTGACATAAATACTATTTATAGGCAACTAAATTGTTGTACTAAATTTTATGGTAGTCGGCCCAGAACTGGTCATAGCTCCCATACAAGGACCACATCTGAAAACGACATTTTTCCCTATATATATTGTATAAATATCGTTACCGACTCAAAACTTTGTACAGATCATTTACATATATACAAAAATCATTCCACACAATTTTGTTAATTTCGGTCTATTTTTAACCGTATGCCCCATATAAAGCCCTCTTCCGAAAATCACTTTAATACTCATAAATCTCTTATAAATAAGGGCACCAATCCAAAATTCTACACGGATCATTTACATACATGCCTAAATCTAACTGCTGGATTTTGAGAATATCGGTCCATATTTGACTATATCCCCCACATAAGGTCCACTACCGAAATCCACGTTAATACTAATATATATCTTAAATATACCGTTATTATGTTGAAATTCTACGTGAAATATCCTCATATGCATGAAAATAACTGTTCCAAAATTTAAGAAGATCGGCCCATAATTTGTCATAGCTGCCATATAAGAACCATTTCCAAAAAACAAATAAATTCGGGTCAAAAAATATTCTTTTCGGATTTAACCCATATTCGGTCCATATTTTATAATCATGATATATATCGTTGGAAAGGTATTTTTAATACCTTTTATTTAGTGTATTACAAATTATCAAGTACTCAGTAGTTCCCGAGATATAGGCCTATATATTTTCAACTTTACGGGCCCACCCTCTCGAAAATAGGCGTGACCGCCAACAAATTTTTTTTTTGCTGGTATCTCCTCTAAAAGCACTATTTCATTTTGTTTTTTTTTGAGCAAAATCACTAAAACCGAATTGAACCACTTTTTTATACACTGTTTGTTAAATTACACTGAAGATTATTATGAACATCAGACAGACTCTGTAAATTATGGTAAGAATTGGTAATTAAATCAATTATAAATGGTCGAAATTAGACAACATTTCAAAATATTTAACATAAATTATGTTGGTCGTAAAATTGTCTTTCAAACAATATATCAAATACTAAAAAAAATTGCACTAAGACTGAATAGAAAACACAGAATTAGGATATATGTATTATACCTATTACCAGTGTAGTTTTTGTATTTCTTATTACGCTTAGGTGAAGGGTATTTAAGATTCGGCACAGCCGAATATAGCACTCTTACTTGTTTTAAATTAAACTTTACATATGGATGTATAAATAAAACCTTGTACCACGAATGTAATTAATTGTATTTTTGTTAAATATGTAAAAACAAATAAGTCGAACATTTTGTCTATTTCAACATGATAATATTTTTCTTTTTTCAGCCAAATTAATACGTATAGAAAATAGTTAAATTTATCAATGGAGCACGTTTTGGGTAATCTTGTACAGATACCTAAAACAAGTAGATAGTGTGTAGTTTTTGATGTTATGCTATTTTCTTACTAATAGATTCTTATGGCGTTTTCTTTTTTGGCAAAAATATTACACGTTTTTCCCATTTCGCAACTTTTTTAATTTTTTTGTGTTCTTTTCTGAAAAAAATTTAACACTGCTAAAGTGTAGTGTGTTCTTTTCTATAAATGTCACACTATAAATTTAAGAAATGGCGCACCTTTCACACTCTGTATTTCTAGAGGGAGAGAATTGCACTATAAAACAGCTGATATTTGTTTTGTTTATGAATGTGGATTTGTGTTAAGAAACAAAAAAAAATATACAAATTTGAAAATATTACTACTTTTTTATGTGCTGAACAAATTTTGGATGTTGCTAGATTCATCTTCATCTGATGATGATAAAATATTTTATATGATTATGGAAAGAAATCCACAACCGCGAGTGAAAGGCTTTGTAGAGAACGTAATTAATGAATACTCTGAAGTTGATGTATGGCAAATTTTATAGGACAATATCTCCTACTTCTTATATATGTAATGTATGTTTATATATATATAATTTTTATAGTTTAAGAAGAATTTGCGTATTAGTCGGGAAGGTGCCATTGGCCTTTTTGATAAATATTCATTGGCTTATTTCAAGCGATCTTACCAGGGAGCTATCTTTTTTAACAAAAAAAAAAAAAACAAAAACAGCTGTACATGAAAAAGTGTTACACTGTTGTAATTTTATGTTCTATAAAGGTGTAACATTTTATTTCAGAAAAGAAAACACCATTAGGCTTCGGATTTCTGGGATTCCTATTAAATTTGTAGTTATGAAATCTGTAATATAAGACTATGTAATATAAGACGTTGTAGTAAAAGTTCAACTAAAAAAGTGAATAGTCAGCATATAAACTCTTAAACTCCTCCGAATTTTATATTCTTGTCAAAAGACTCTCTGTCGAGTGCGACATCAATTTTGCAAATATCTAGGATACTAAGTTCCGTACATAGACAATTTCATTTGAAAGATAGCTGATAAACATTTTCAGCTAAATAAAACGAAGCAAAACTTTATATTAACGTATAATATGACTCTATATGTGTCCAAAAAAGTTTATATTAGTAAAACTATGTCTTTACTAATTCAGTTTTTTTTCCATTGAAATTTGTCAAAGTCGAATATCGCACTCAACATCACCATAGTGTAGGTTATAATAACCATTGTCTGTCAGTCTGGGTTTTCATGTAAAGCTTGTGCGTCAAGTACAGGTCAAAATTTTGAAGATATTTCGGTAAAATTTAGTACATGATATTTTTCGGCCTAAGAACGGTTGATATTGAAATTGAACTATTATTTCATCTAACCCCCATACATTGTATATCCACCCGAAAGAGAGACTTACCATAAATATTTGATTTATGCACGTATTTAACAAATTTCACCACAAAAAAGTTATACGTGAAGTTTAATCACATCTTTGTGGAGATCGGTCCATAATTCACGAAAATAAAGCCCACTTCTGAAAATCAATTTAACGAACATAACTATTTTAAAAATGCTAGTATCAAAATAATATTCATCACAAATAAGCTTCACATATTTATAAATAATTCGGTCCAATTTTATGATGATCTATCGATATTAAATTTAAGATACAACGTTATTAACAGAAATTTTTCGACGATCGGTTCATTTCAGAAAAACAATTTTTACACATATACTGGGTGTAGGATATTATATTGTCAGGCTTGACCGACTATACTTTTTACTTGTTTTATTTTAAATTTTGTAAATGTCCAAAAAAATAATGAAAACGTTATACAGCATTCCAAAGTTTATGTGAAAAGATGTATTATTGAAAACAGGGCTTCTGAAATTTTTTAATTTGTAGTGTTATTTTAGTCGCGCATATTTCGTCAAATATTTAAATTGGTTAAGGATTTTATGATTTAGGTAAACCATAATAAAAACTATTTTAAATTATTAAATACAAAATATATTATAAATAAATTAGTAACAAATAGTTGTTTTTATTAAATAAATAAAAATTATGATAAACTAAATACTCACCTTTTTCCTTTGATTAACAACAAAGCAGTAAGCAGTAAGTATTAAACATGTTAACCCCAAAGATATTCTGCAAATAAATTTTAGTTTAAAATAAAACGATGCACTCAACATAAGTTAATATCGTTACGTTTTCAGCTTATATGCCTTATTTCATTATTTCCAACAATACTCGTAAGTGTTCAAGTCATGTTACAAATATTAAAGATAATTGCTCTTAACTGCGAGTGCCTTGATGTGCAAATTAGACTTAATTAGACTTAAATGATAATTTTTAGCCTCTGTGGATGTTCTCATTTCATCCTAAGAATTTTCAATTGGACCATTTGTATAAGATTAATACGGGATTTGCTGGCTGTTCCCCATGATTTCACACACATTTTTCTTGTGCAACGTTTAACCCTTAAGCGAACACCAGGGCCTGGCCAGGCATTTTTGAACATTTTTATAGTTTTTTACTTAGATAACTTAGGCGGAGCCCCTTAACTTTTTATGAATTCCTCAATAAAGGTGTTTTGTACAAAAAAATTAAAAAAAAAACTTGAAATTTTTTATCTTTAGGCGTGCTAATTACTCTCAACATGTTTTTAGCACTAGGGCCCAGCCAGGCCCTATTATGTAGAAAATACAGCAAATAAAATCAAAACCAAAGAGAAAGAGATTAAACCAATAAAAAGCAGAATCAATGTGCTTGAACGTTTCAGAAATTAAGTTTTTTTATTGTTGTGTTGGCAGTTAACAAGTGTTAATAGTGTTACAATGAGTACTAAATTAGACAAAATCTTTGAAACAGTTTCAAAATCTTACCCTAATTATGACAGATTGGCAGAGGCAATTGCCAATGATATAGAAAACGAAATTCAGAATGAGGTTGATTGAAATGAAGACAATGCTTCTGCTATTGGAAACGAGTTACAAATTGATAATGAAATTGAAGATTTTTAATTAAAAGCCATACAAATTATAAAAAGTTCCAGCTAGGCCCTGGGGTTCGCTTATGTACACACAATTTGGTGTATACTTAAGGGTTAATCGTTTAAACGGTTCGAATTTTTTGATTTGGGTCAGAAAATTACAGAAATATTCAGAATAGTGACAATTCGTAGAATTTTTAGAATAAATTTATACTTTTTATTCGTCTCTTCTATGTCGACACCTTCAACTGACATAGTAAAAATATTACATCTACCTATCCTCATATGTTTTTAATTTAAATGAGTGTTCAGTAGTCGTTGGACCTAAAGGTTTGCATAATTTCCCTAAAAAATTCAATTCTTTTTACTGCTACAGAAATATATGAAGAATTAATTATAGATGATTATGGAAATAAATCCATTTTTAAATTTTACGTGGTGTTTGTACAAAATATAAGGTTCTTAAGGCACAAAAATGTCGTAACCATTAAAAGCAGTTGTTTTAATTCTTGTTTTATTTCCAAAACTTATTTCACTAAGGAAACATCACCATAGACGTTAAGTTTTATTTTATTTGATGCTATTTGTTTGTACAAAACACTCGTAAGATTGCAATATCGTCAAACAAATTTGTACAAAAAATATTGGTTACGCTTTTTTGAGTAAATATTTGCCATGTGTGACCGTGCCCTTAGGCTTGTGAAAGAAAACAACTTAAATATTCCAAAAGCCTAATAGTATATAATGTCAGATATTGTACAAACATTTTAGATTTAATTTAATTTTGAAGTTTTAACGTCCTTAATACATGGAGCCATAATATCTATAGTTACACGATTTTTACAATGCATATTATCAATCTCATCCACTATAATTTTCGGCAGTTTTAATTTTCTGTTTAACATAGACCACAAAATGTCACCAAGTTGAACTTTATGATGTCCACTCCTTAACATGACACTCTTAGTTTTTCTACCATTTGGACAAATCAACTGAACCACCGCAATAGGTATATTTTTAGCCACTAGGTAAAGGTAATTTTCCTTACGCATAATGCCATTGATTTGTAACAGAGGACCAACACCAAAGTAAGGCAAACATCCCAATTGTTTCTTTGACTTGGAAAGGCTTGATGGCAAATCCTGCTTTGTATCAATTATAATTAATGCTATCAGAATTAAGTCTGTTTATTTTTATCCATTATACTCGTATCATTAATGGCAGTCTATCTGCCTAACTACAAAAGACTAACCCCCTGGTCCACGATGTCGAATGATTACGTTCGCTTAGATAAGACTTAAGACACAAACTTGATTGTGGAATAAACAAACTTGATTGAGTAAAAAATAGATACAATAAAAAGTTTGTGTCTTAAGTCTTAACTAAGCGAACGTTATCGTTCGACATCGTGGGCCAGGGGGTAAGAGTCAATCCATAAAGTCGAATGGAATTTAAAATTTGAATTTACAAATGGAATTTTCCCCAGGTGGCCAAGCAGTTATTGACGACATTTGTCATTGTCATTGATTTGTCGCCTATACTCGTACAATGCTGTTGAGGACAAGTAAGATAATAACGACATGTATTTGTCTTGAATAAGACAATATTGAGGACAATGTGAGCGACCATTCAAATGTAGACATAATTCAAAAACGCCAAAACAAGTTGTTACGAATGGCCACAGATGGCGTTGATCACACAAAGTGTTCGAAAACTTTAAGTGTGTTCTTAAACCGTAATATAAATTATGCATCCACAATAAAGGTGAAGGGTATATAAGATTCGGCATAGCCGAATATAGCACTCTTACTTGTTTATGACAAAATAAAGTTAATGAAGTGGAAATATTGTCGCTTAAAGAATCGTCGTCGTTGCCTACTTTAAAAAAAAAAAAAAAAAAAAAAAACAGAAAATTCAAATTTAATGGGGAATGTTTATTATCATTTAAAAGAACATTCTTTGGCATTTATTTTTTGAAGATTATGTCTATCAAATGTTGGCCGGTGCTACGTCGCAGATGGTCTATCCGTTGAGTCCAATTTACGATGACTCGTTCGAGCATTTCGACTGGTAATTGGCGAATGACACGCTTGATGCTTTCCTCCAAGGCCTGAATCGAAGCGGGTTTGTCCGCATAAACTTTAGACTTTACATATCCCCACAGGAGAAAGCCTAACGGTGTGATATCAACCATCTTGGTGGCCAATGAAATTATGCTCACCGAAGTGTTCTCTCAATAAATCCATTGATTGATGCGATGTGTGGAAAGTGGCGCCGTCCTGCTGAAACCAAATGTCGTCGAGGTCACGAGCTTCAATTTCAGTTATCAAATAGTCGGTTATCATGGCACGACGGTCACCATTGATGATTACGTTCGCATTGGCATAATTTTTATAGAAATATGGACCGATGATTCTACCGGCTCACAAACCACACCAAACCGTTGTTTTTTCTGGATGAAGTGGCAGTTTTTGAATCTGTTCAAGTTGCTCTTCGTGCCAAATGCGGCAATGTTGCAAATAGTAGGGCGATTATGTTGACTGAAGTGAATTTTCGTAATAAAGTTGAACCATTTGTAAAAGTTGTTCAGCCGTAAGTCTTTCCATTATGAAATACCAAACAATACTCAACAAAAATAACATGACAGTATGACATGACTCACACGTGATCTGTAAAAAAAAAAAAGGCTATTGAAAAAAGTATCTCTACTTTAATCACCCAGTATATTATTCAAACTCTATAGCTATATATAGCAGCTATAACATTTGTAAAACATGTTCGTATATGATTTAAGTGACCTTTGTTCTAAAAAGTAATCAACGATTTGTATGGACTGCCGCCTACAAATCATATACAAAGGTTTTAGATGCGTCTTGTACGCCTATTCATCGCTGTTTTCGTAACATATGTTATGAAATTGTTTGTGTTTTAAAGTAAGGTTTTTGTGAAATATTTGTAGCGTTGTTTCGAAAATAAAATTATTATATTTAGTTATTATTAGAAAATAATCGCTTCCGCAAAGGGTTTCTTCGATTTGTCAATTGGCTATAGTTGCTATAGATAAAGTGCATAATGTAAGATAAACGTGTGTTAGTGAGCCATGTGTAGTTTGAATACAAAGTTTTCCTCGTTGGTTAAATGAGGGTGATGGATATGCCAATCATTAAAGTGGCTTGGTATAATAGTTTGGCAGTTCACGTTTCAAAGACATTTTCGAGATTTATATTTCGTATTTTCATTTGGAAGATGATGGAATGTATGCGCTGACTATATTAAATTTGATACCAGATTATCAAAATCTTTTTCAAACGGAATTATTTTATGTTCTTTTGATTGTCGCACCTCCGTACCTGGTAGATGATGAGCTACTAGAGTAGAGTTTATAATTTATAGAAATTGGAATGTTAACTTGAGAATGAATATATGATTCTTGAATTGAATAGACAATTCATTATAATTGTTAATATATCCGTTGACGTTCCATTGGATAATATTCAATAGCATATTTTAATTATTTATGTCAGTTGTCAAGTGATTTATGTTTTTTTTTTTTTTAAATTAACAGTTTTAGTAATTGGACCTACAGATTAGACTATGTCCGAGCCAGTCATATTTAAATTATATACATACCTATTATCTTTCGAATAAAGTAAATTTCATGTCAATTTAAAAAAAATCATATTTCCGTTTCAAAATTTTATGCATCTAAAACAGAGATGATAATTTCACAGTGCAATTGCTTATTGGCTCTTTTAATTCAGTTAACTGAAGACAATTGTCGTTCACATGGCAAATTGTTTTTAATATAGAGTACGTAACAAAATTATGGTACCATTATCAATAAAAAATTTTAAAAAGCATTTAAAGGTCACTGGGATTCAGTTATAGGAAGGCATTATGATATTTTTCAAAGCGATATTCAGAAATATATTGAAGATGATAAAAATGAGCTTTTTGCCAAAATGAAAAATATATATTTGAAAAAATTGAAAGGAGGAAGAAAATATTGATGAAAAATTTGATAGAGACTTGAAAAAAAATTCCTATATAAATATAATAAAAGGTAAAAAAGAATAATTTTTAAGTTTTTAACTGTAAAGTATAAAGTAAATTTTTCTGTTTTACCAAGTAACAAATTAATTATGAACTGAATTATTAAACATATTTTTTTAACCGAAACAATTTTTTGTGTTTACTATTTTATAAAAATCTTTCGTTTACTTTTTCGTTTTACAGTACCTTTAAATTTGTCTCATTTTCTCACCAATACATAAGCTTTTTAATTTTGATCACCTCTGATCTAAAAGAAACAAAGAACCGCCGTTATTTCAAAATAAAAGCTGACAAAATTGCCGCCATTTAAAAAATTCTTGCTATCTTAAAGTTCTATACATACATCTAAAAAAACAGTCTATACATATATGATTAAAATATGCAGTGTTGTCAACTTTGAAATTTCAAAACGCACCAAAATGTTCAGTGTTTTTAGAAAAACAAAATTTAACAAAAAACATATTCCTTTGATATGTTATTATTTTTTTTTAATTTCTTAAATTGTATATAGTTACACTGGCTTTAGAAGCTATTAGTTCATAATTGATCCGTTTCTACTATGCCACCCACATATCTCTTGTAAATATAGCTATTGAAATCAAATTGTTTACCCTATTTCTTAACTTGTGGTGAATAATGTGTTTCTTTTATTTTATAAATTGTTAAATTACAACCAAGATTGATATAAATATCAAACAACAGCCATTTTGTATGTGTAAAATAATGTACTAGTTTTAAAAATTGTAAACAAAGTCAGTCAGCTGTGCTACTGCACTTACCTTGTATAGTTACAGCACCCAGCAGCGACGCCAACTTAGTCCTTTTCGGGCTAAATTTAGCCCGATTTTAGTCACTCAAAACGCGAAAAAAGAAAATTGGATGTGGCTTTAAACGGATTTTTTTCCATTTAGCTCTTTTTTAAAAAATGTTTACGCGTTTTGAGTCTCAAAAGTTGGCATCACTGCCAACCAGTAAAAAAATCGTGTTTTTTGAAGCACTTAAGAGAAAAAGCGCATAATCGAGCGATTCAATAAAAGCGCTCTTTTGAAGCAGTAAATGCTTACAAAAAAGATGCTTTTTTAGTGCTGACAACTTTGACCCCCTCTAACTCCGGCACTTCTAGACTGATAGAGCTGAAAATTTGTGCCTGGCCTACTATCCAATAGTAATAACCTTGGTGCAAATTTGATCTAAATCGGAAGACATCGATTTTAAAAATTGGGTCACTTGACGTGAAATTGCCCATATGTATGTGGTCCTTATATGGGAGTTATGACAAATTATGGTCCGACCAACATAAAATTCAGTACAACATAAGGATTATTTATGTCAAATTTTAACCTTTTAGCATTATTTATGCCAGTTTCATCAGCAATATTTTTGTAATGGGGGCACAAAAATATGTTTGTGGAAATTTCGTTTAGTTAAGTTGTGCAGTTTCGACGTACATATATATGAAAACTGTGCCGATGACATTAAAAAGTTTTTCAGGTGGGGATAATGATTTAAAATTCAGGTCGACAGTGGGGTAGCAATAGTAAAAGTAAATGATTTTGTTGGTTGTACTAGAAATGGTTTACTATTTTAACAATATAACGATGCAAGATTAATGCTAACATAAAAAATAGCATTTAAAAGGCTGTTTTAAAAATGAAAAAAAATGCTAAAATAAACCAAGAAGCTAAAACATAAATTTCGAGGCTAAAAGGTACATAAATAAAATGGCTAAATCTAGCCTCAAAAAGGCTCAACTGACAAGACTGTACATTAGAGTGTCTCGAAAAAAAAGTTCGCGGTACACCACCGAATATGAAGTATTGTTGCAAGACAATTTCGAAAGAAATTTTTTTTTGCCGAAAGTAGGGGTCGCCAAAATACATTTTTTGTTATATCTTCGGCATTTATAGTCCGATCTCAATATCGACGTTTTTGTCTTGAGGAGATCGATGGTATTATCGTGTATTTACCTCAAATATCCCGTTTTAGTATTTACTCAGCAGATCTCAGTTCGTACCACCCAAATGTACCACCCTAATATCAGAAAATAAAAGCTCACAAAACATCATTAAACTGAAAAAATGAATTTTTGTTTTTTTGTCATATCATCGGTATTTATAGTCCGATCTCAAAGTGTGATATATCGATGTTTTTGTCTTGAGGAGACCAATGTTTTGCATTTATTTCTTTCGACAATACTTCATATTCGGTGGTGTACCGCGATCTTTTTTTTTTTTTGCATGTAATGCGCGACACTCTACTGTACATACTATCAACTTTGTCATATGAATTTAGTCTAAAAATAAAATAACCTTTTTATACCAGTAAGTTAAATTCTAAAAACTTATTTTATATTTATCAGCTCGTTATGTAGATTTAATTATAAAATAGAAAATTACCTGTTTTTTGACATTTTTGATTCCTTTTGCTTCCGTTTAAAAATAATTTTCGAAAATGTTCGTAAACGTACGAGTACTATTAGAAAATTATAATTCATGGAATTTTAATTGAGAAATTTAATTTATATAAAAAAGTACCAAAAAAGGATAGGTTTTTAGACATTAAGAATTCGAATTCAGATTTAGTTTAATCAAAAATAAAACAATTAATTTTATGGCGGAATTTCGACAAATCTATTGAAAATACCAACGACTCGTACTTATCAAGGTGTCGGGTCTAGATGACTCATTTTATAAAAATAGCCATGAACGGCAAGAGAAGTCACGATAATGTGAAACACTTACACTCAATAAGCCTTATTTGTTCTTATTTGTTAAAAACTTTGAAAATACTTATCGTCCCATATTCATATGTATATGATAATAGATTAAAGGATCTTCATTACTTCCTAAATGATCGATCAATGGAGATTGCTCTGCAGGAAGTTATAACGACTCAGGGATGCAAAATAAGATTTTACAAATTGTACTAAATTGTACTAAATTAAAAGTGTACTTTTTCCAGCCCAATTGTACTAAATTCTTTTGTTATTTTTTTAATATTTTTTATTAAAAATTAAATAAAACTCATGTCGTTTAATGTGAAAAATACCGCCTGTAATTATACATTATATAAATTACACATTATAGAAATACATTATGAAATTTTTGTCGCTGCGATTCTTGTCGTATCTTTTCTAAAATTGTATTTGCGTCTACATTGTGAGATTTTTGTTGCAGCGATTTTTTGTGGATGTATACATGTTTTCATATTTTTTGACAATTCCTTTTCAAAATAAACAAAATAATAATAAATTTGTGGTGAAATAACCACATGTATTTCCCGAGTATATGCATATACATATGTATCGCTTTTAATACGACTCACCGCTCTCGCCCTCAAAGCAAGAATCGCAGCGACAAAAATTTCATAATGTAAACCGGGACTTACAAATACTGCAACTTTTGTTGCCATATAAAAATGAAACGAACACAAAAAATGGGATAATGATAAAATTTTTAAAATACATAATATGTATAGGGAACAATTTTAAATTGTGCTAATTAGTCATTGGGGTGCTACTGTACTTTTGACTCTCAAATAGTGCTAAAAAAAGTACAATTGTACCAACTTTTGTAACGACTTACATTTAAGCAATTAAGGATAGAAGAGTTGAGATATATTCACGTACATTAAATCGGGAATTAGTTGAAACTAGCTAAACCCGGTGTGATTCGCTACCCCCCTCGTTATAAAGAAATAAAACGTATTTATATATTTACAAAAAGTTATTTATTTGATTTTAATTTGTTTATTGCAATGCTTAGGATATACAATATTTTTTTTTTCTTTTTTTAATACATTTTATTTATTTATTGAATCTTCAGAAATGAAATGACAATAAGTTTTCGAATCTTAATACTAAAAGAAAATAATAAGTCCAGCCAGTACTAGACAAAATATTATGATACTACAACAAATTTGCATCCACTGATCCAGTCATCTGTTTTGCGCTTGAGTTAAAGCAAGGGTATCCCTCCTTCTCAATCGAACATGGCCACTAAAGTTAAGGATGTCTCGTGCAAGTGGGTTTGGATGGTGTTCAAGTTTGCTGACATATTTTGAGGCGTATTTTGTAAGTTCGACTTTCACCAAAGGAATGCCTAGATCTTTGTGAATTCTAGAATTTTTAACGTACCATGGAGCTGCAGTAATTGTACGTAGAATCTTATTTTGACCCATAACACCAGATTGGCTTTAGAATTGCATTGTACAACAAAAGTTTGCAATCCAACTTTAATGTAGAATTTCTGCCGATTAGCCAATTAATTTGCACTGCTTTTAATCTCATCTGGGTAAGCTTTGCGTCGATATGAGACTTCCAAGTTAAACGACGATCGAGGTGGATTCCGAGGTATTTGACTTCATTGTGTTGCGGGATAATTTGATTATTTATTCTGATGAACGAGCAGGTATCTTTTCGCAATGTAAAAGTTATATGAATACATTTCTGTTCGTTAACCCTGATTTTCCAAAGCTCAAGCCAATTCTCTAGTTTATAAACATATTTCTGCAAGTTCTGTGATGCTATTTGATGGTCCTTATGAACGCTAATAAAGGCTGTATCGTCTGCAAAAGTTGAAGTATTATGGGGTCTTTTTAGTTTGCCCATCAGGAGCATACACATATAAATCGGTGGGTTTTCCTACACGGGATGTTAACAGCCATCGAAAACGCTAACCGAACAGGAAACTGCAATAATTTAACAATTTTATATGTGGTGGAAAGCCTGGCACATCGAGTGAATTTAAGAACTCAACAGGATAATTAACGGCCTTATGGGTTGCTTGATTGATTTGACGCATTTCAAAGTGATATCCATCTTCTCCATATGGAAAAATAATAGGATACTGAAACGCGTCATATGAGCAATGCATTTCAGTGGGCGAGGTCATTCCCCATATTGTCAGAGAAACACCGAAGAGGAATTTAGCTCAGGTTTAGTGGATTAAATTCTTTCGAAAGCGAGGCCTTCTAGGTGACCCGACAGACGTTGTCCTGTCTAAATTTAAATAAATTTTTTTGTGAAAATTTTATAAATTTGTAAAAAGCTATTGGAAATGTGTAAACAAAGTAAAAATTAAGAAAAAAAGACATTTCTGATTGAGGATTGTTTTAAAAATGTTTATAAGATTTTGAACATGTTTTATTTTAAACAGAGATCACATAGACTCGAAAGGTGTTTTATTTACACTTCGACTGCAATAACGACGTTCGAGTACCAAAACAAAAAAATGTTTTGTTTCGGTTGGTTCACTTTCACCATTTCGTTCATTCCAATGCTTTATGATACACGACATTTTTTGTTTTGTTGTCTGGCGCGTAAACAAACAATGCTGATGGTTTTCCAACACGGGAACAGGCGACATACAATTGACCATGCGAAAAGCATGGATTTTCCAAGTTAATGCCGCAAACACTTAATGACTGTCCTTGTGATTTGTTTATTGTCATTGCGAATGCAAGCCTCACCGGAAACTGCATGCGTTTAAATTCAAACGAATTGTCGGTCGGAATCATTGGAATGCGTGGTATTAAAACGTTTTCTCCTCTATACTTTCCCTTTGGAATTGTTGCCTCGATGACGTTGTTCATGAGTTTTTGCGCGGCCAGCCGGGTGCCATTACAAAGACGTGGTTGGTTGATATTTCTTAACATTATGATAACTGAACCGACTTTCAGTTGGAGATTGTGTGGTGGCAAACCGGGCAATTCCAGCGAGTTCAAAAACTCGGTTGGATAGTTGATGACATCATTTTGATTAATAATGGAATCCACCGATTTGTACGTCATCAATTCGCTAGCAATTTCACTTTGAATCATGAAATTCAATTCGTCTACATCAATGTTTTTTGCCGCCAATATAGTACGTTCGCTCAACCAAACATGGTTTGTGTAATTTTGTACAATGTTTGGGAACACCTTTAGGATGAGTTCGCTCTTCGATTCAGTGAACTGGCAAAAGTTAACAGGGAATTTAATGTAGCCAGTCGCAATATCAACGGGGATTTTGCCATTACCAATGTTTAGTAATTGTTTTAAAAATAAATCTGGAGATATATATATGGTCATTCTGCAACTCGACACGCATGTTGGTACTTAATTTGAGTTTTTTGACGTGTTTCCATAAAAAGCTCGACTTCAAGCATGCATTCAATTCATCGGCTGGCGTTGACCGCGGAATCACTGGCAACGTTTGGCGAAAATCACCTGCCAACAAAATCATCGCGCCACCAAAACGGGTTTGATTGTTTCGCAGATCTTGCATCGTTCGGTGTAATGCCTCCAAAGACTTCTTATGCGCCATCGTACATTCATCCCAAACGATCAATTTGCTCTGCTGCAAAACTTTGCCCATTGCAGAGTTCTTGGAAATGTTGCACGTTGGAGTTTCATTTATTTGCATATTTAACGGCAACTTGAGTGCTGAATGTGCAGTTTGACCGCCTTCCAACAACGTAGCTGCAATTCCCGATGAAGCAATTGCAAGTGCAATTCCATTCTGAGAGCGAATCGTTGCCAAAATCAATGCGATCAAAAATGTTTTTCCAGTTCCACCGGGAGCGTCCAAGAAGAAGATGCCTCCAGTTCCATTGTTCACAACTTCCATGAGGGTGTCGTACGCATATTTTTGTTGTCGATTCAACAGTGGAATACTCGTTTGAACAGATTCTCTCAGTGCATCACAATCATATTGTTTTTCGCGTGTCAACTCATGATTAAATGTCTCATGCATCGGACGATTAAGCGCTGTCAGGCCTAATTGAGATAAGACCTTGTTCGACATCATCATGCACATGTCCTCAATTAATATTAATGCTTCGTTGTGAATTTCTTCGCTCAGTTGCAAATCTGGATTTGACGTTCTAGTACGCATCTGATGCAAAATATCATCCAACATGCAATCTTTGTATTTGGTCCACAAATCCGTTGGTTTGGATGGAAAGCATGTTGAGATAATTATCGAAAATAATGTTCGTATTTGATGAGCATTTGACGAAATTGCAGCATCTCCAAGGGTGTAATCCCAATGAGTGTCATTTTCTAACAATCGCAAACGTTGACAGGCTTCTCTGTATGTGCCAAACCTGGGGGGTCTCAATTACATTTTGTATTTAATTACACCTATAATTACACAATTACATGTAATTGTAATTGAATTTTTTCAATTACAATTACATTTCTTTTGTAATTGAAAAAGAAGTAAAAATCAATTACAATTACATGTAATTGTAATTGAAGATTTCTTAAATTACAATTACATGTAATTGTAATTGGAAAAAATCCAATTACAATTACATTTAATTGGAAAAAAAATTTTCATTAAGTAATTAAAAAAAAACATGTAATCATTACTTTTTTAAGTATTTATTGTCAAAAAAGTATTTAATTACAAAAATTATCAATTACATATTATAAAAAAATTTCATTCCACCGAACTTTGTACAATACATTTTAATAAATTCATAATTATTCTATAATTTTTTTTATACATCCAACAATTTTTTTTCATATAATTTAGAAAATCGTTTTAAGAATTTTAAGTTTTATTTTATGGTTTTAAAAATGTAATTGAATTTTGTTCAATTACAAGTAATTATTTGTTGATTAATTACAATTACAATTACTTGTAATTAGTAATTGAACATTTTCAATTACAATTACATGTAATGTGTATTTGATTTTTTTTCAATTAACAATTACAAGTAATTGTAATTGACATTTTTCAATTACAATTACATTTTATTGTAATTGAGTTAAGTCCTTACTTTCAATTACAATTACTTGTAATTGTAATTTAGACTACATCAATTACAAATTACATGTAATTGTAATTGTAATTGAAATGTAATTGAGATCCCCCAGGTCTGGTATGTGCCACATAATTCACCATTAACAGTTCGCAGATGTTGGACCACGAACGTTGACTAACAGCAAACGCAAATAAAAGCACTCATCGTTGCTTGGATGGACCAGCGACCTAACGCGCTGGTGGAAAATACATTAGGGTAACCTGGAACCGGATTTCCTTGTTTACGGCGTTGGAAATTCTTTGACGATTGATTCCAAGTATAATAACTAGGTATTTCAGAGTATAGTAGCGTTCGGGCGAAGTCATCATACTGGCACATTTGAAAAAAACTGGTCAATGTTGTAGATGGTGGCCGGTCGGCTCGTTGTAATGCGTTGTCCGCAGTGAAATATACCCTTTGACCATTTTCCAGATGTACGGCCAAATGAACAACAGTGGGATATCTTTCATGAATGGCGAATGAAAAAATGCGCCAACTTGCTTCGTTACTGCTAACATAGCGTCCCATTTGATATTGAGTGACCTCATCATTAGAATTTTCCGCACCAACTCCAATCACAGCCATGTCACTTCCTATGGTCACATACTTGCAGATGTATTTGATGGATTTCACGGAATGGGAAGATTCGACGTTGATATGCGCTTTAAAAGTCTTAAAGAGTAATAGCGAATACGGAACAATCCAACGATTATCAACTTCAATATCCTGCTGATGCACTTTCACAATTGTTGATCTTCCGTTATCGGCAGTAGATCGGCGGCGATACTGTGGATAACCATCATTTCCGGTAATTGTTTCTGCAACTAATGCCCTTGGATAACGCTTCGAACATTTGCCGTCGACCATGCACGGAGAATTGCTATTTAATGATCCACAGGGGCCATGAACCATGTTAGTAGTAACCACCTTATGCAAGAATTTCCGCCGATATAACATCATCGATTTCATTGGCTCTTATCTTCTCAATCAACCAAATGAGAACATGTGCGTGTGGCAATCCGCGTTTTTGCCACTCCACAGAATACATCCAACAACGCGTCTCGCCGAAAACGCGATGCTTCACGATGACATCCATCAGGGATTTCAGTTTTTGTTTGAAGACTCTTGCGGTGATGTCATGGCGATCGATGGGTGATTGACCAGGGAATAACTCTTGTCGTACTTCTATCCACTGCGGATTGCACGTAAAAGTAATGAACAAATCTGGTGTGCCGTAATGGCGAACGTACGACATGGCATCTTGAGCATATTCCTGCATATGTCGCGGACTTCCGACGTACGTTGCTGGGAGGATCGTCATTCGACCTACATTTTGTGCGTTTCCGTCAGCATTTATAGCTTCTCGAAGGTGAATATACTCTTCGGAACGGAGTTTTTTTTGGTTCAATCTGATGAATGTCAATCGTTCTGTTTGAACTTTTACGTACTACATATCCACATATCGACATATAGACGGCGACATTTCAAGATGTGATTGTCCCCATTTTCACGAACCATCAGTCGATATGAATAATAATTCATTGAACTAACTTTTTTGTTCGTTTCAGCGGCTGTAAATTAATTTTTGTGTCAATGAAATGAATAAGTCCTATTCAAGAGAGAAAGATTTTATATTCACCTGTAAGTGGATTTATCATCTTGATCGAGAAATCATAGCCGTCTTCACCTTGCCAAAATATAATGGGATATTGCAATGCATCATACGACCGGTGCTTTTCGTAAACGCGTTGCAGCTGATTGTTCCGCCGATGTAGAACGATATCACGCGATTCAAAATTTTCACCAACGACGACAATGGCGACATCATCAATTGTTGGCGCATTAAAACGTCTTGCGTGTTCTCCTGCAGGCGTCTTATCAGCTCTGATAACAATTTTATGGTTATCAGATGGCATTCGGTCCAGCGCGGTTTTGAACAATGTAACCAATTCATTGCGTTGATGAAAAAAAGTTTGCAGTTGTTCTACAATTTGTCTTTTAAGCGAACTGTTGTGTGCGCAGCGGTGATCTATTTCTTCTGTTGTATTTCCCATGAAATAAATCTGCAGAAATTTATAGTCTGCATTTAGGTGTGGTAATAGCAAGCCAGCTCGATGATATATTTGACCTTGAATCTGTAATACTTTATCTATGTAAAAAAATAAATACTGTATATGAACACAATCATTTACCTTGAAAGTGGGTAAAAACTGGTGCCGAACTACATTTGTTGCACCAAATGAAGTCATTTCGAAGCAACTGTTGTATTTCTGAATTTGTGTCAAGAAATGTTTGGAATCTGTTCCTATACCAGAAACCAATGAGCGTAATGGCTCTGGTGGCGGAACCAATTGCGCCAGTTTAATTTTTGTATTTCAGTGCATTACAATATGGGCACACAACACTCATCGATCCAATAGCAACGGCTTAGTCGGCACTGTAATCAATTGTCATGCCGTAACGGAATGCACATCGATAAGTACTCAACGCAACATTTGTTTGTCTTCTTGTACGTTCATTTAAATTTATTGCCACGCGATTGGCTTCTATTGAACGATGATTTATCTGTCGATGCATATTAGCTTCATTTGCATTTTCTCTTTCTTCTTGTGTATGTGCTGAACGTGCTTGTGATAACCGATTCCTTTCCGTTTCATTTCGCTCTTCGCGCTGTTCTGCAGTTCTATTATTTTGAAAATTCATTTGGTTTGTAGCATTGCGTGTTCTGCGACCTATATTGAAACGTCTTATTGGCGGCATTGTAATGCTGCTACACACTTTGTTCTTACTGTATAACCTGTAAATTTGTTGGAGATGAAACGATGAAATTTATTTAATTTCCTGAAGCGATTGCGATGAACTTACAACGGGTTGAAAATTCAGCAAAACTAACCACTGTTACAAATATTCACTTATTCGGGAGCAATTTAATATTTTTCTGATGTTTTTTACGACAGAATCACAATTTAACCAGATTTGTCGTAACTATGTAACCACCGTTGCAAAAATTCACTTTTGCGGAAACACTTTAATATTTTTCTGATATTTCACAATAGAATCACAACTTAATTGAATTTTCACTATGTAACCGATCTCTATTTACAAATTGGCATTAAGAAGTCAAACGACATTTGCACACGTGGCAAAATAATTTTTAAGATTAATAAAATAACGGTATCTGTTAGACAGATCGCAAGCAAAACAAAAGTAAAAACAAATAAGTTATTAATATATTTTAATTGAGAATAAGGTCAAAATTTCGTATTTTTTTATTAATTATAATATTTCGCTACAACAATTATTAATAACTAAAATATTTTTCAAAATAACAATAATTGTCAGAATAAAAAATATTAAATAATACACAAACAAAAAATATTGAAAAATAATAATTTAATTTTTAGGGTTTTTGTTTTTATAAATTATGTATCTATTTATAGGTTTGAGCAACATTATCTGTATCTGCTTTCTAATATTTCTAACATATAACGACGTTTATAATAGTGCATTAAAAAATTGTAAATTTCCTTAATTCAAAACTTCTTAACAAACAACAAATAATACGTATATTACGTATACCGATAAAGTGGACGTACAATGGGGGTGGTCCATTAACCTTGAACATGCATATTTTCCAAACTTAATCGTTATTCGTACTAAGTGTAAGCGGAATATATAAAAAAATAACATAAAAAATGTAAAATCACATTGAAAACACAATTTTAGTTTTTTCAGAATTTTTAAATTTTCCAAGCAACTTTTCCAATTTTTCTTTCCATACAAACCTTTCTCATACTATTACACACATTTCAAAAAAAAATTAGCGAAATCAGTCAAGCCGTTCTCGAGTTATGCGCTTAGCAACACACAAGATTTCATTTTTATTTATATAGAAGATAGATTGTGGTACACAATTTTATTTAAACTTTATTTAATTTATGGAATGTGAATTATTTTTTAGTTTTCTTTTTCGCTTCATGTAATAATTTTAATTTGCCAAATTTATTTGATGTATTATACCAAGCTTTGTATTTTTCAGACACCTGCAAAAGATATTAAAAGATAAAAAATGTAATAATAAATGAATTTTTAAATTTCATTTAACCTTTTCTTCAAGAGGGAATAATGGATACGACCGGGAAATAAAGTATTCTAAAAACTCATTAGTTTTCAATGCATTTGAATGCAATTGCAAACGTCGCTCAATCTTCAGAGTATTTGTCACATTATCAATAATATCGCCTGCATGGTATTTCTGAAATACTTTAGCTAAAACTGATAAAATGAAATCTTCAAAGTAATCACTGGGAATATTCTGTGTAATAAGATCAAGCCACATTAAAAAAATTGTCCCGTAATCCGATTCTGGAATCAGCAATATCTTTTGAAATACATTTTTAAATGTGGTGTTAGCGCTCCAAGGTAAACTGCTTGTTCCCAGCAGCATTATTTTATCTTGCTTTCCAATCGATTTTAATACATTTTTAACTAACACTTCTTTCAGAAGAGTTGGTTTAATGTCCATTTGATCTTTTGGAATTTTCTTCCAAAATATTCTGTGAGCATCTTGTATGTAAATTATTGTTGGTTGAAAGGCCTTGGCAACTTTCATTACGACATGAATAAAGTATTTAAGATTGTCGCTAAACTGGTGGGTTTTTTCGGGACTTAAATTAATAAACACAGCTCCTGCAATAAATCAAAAAATGGGTTGTATAATTAAGGAAAATATGTTTATATACTCGTATCTTTATATGCACGCATTAATATTCATTAGCGCAATTCACAATCTTGTGCAAATGGTATTGCATCATTGCATTGCGTTATTGTAATTACTTCAATTTCGTTGGATTGATTCAGATTAACTAATGGTTCCTAATCTATGAAACCTAATTGTTCTTTTTGTTAGATTCTCTTAAATATTGTTTCGAAATTGCGTTATCAATATACATAATCGATAGTTTAAAAATTCATCTTGGTATCAAGAAGTGTAGTATAAAATACTATTCGTGGAACAGAACTACTCGTAGTCAATTTATTGTGAACAAACTATGTGCATATGTGTGTGTGTGTTGAATAAGTTTAAAATTACATTTTTATTTATTTAGGCCCCTATTATGAGCTGCATTCAATATTCCCTGGTCAACCAAATACTACTTGTAAATTACTTTTGTTAATATCCTGCAGGTCGGAAGTAGAAAACAGCAATTGGAGAAGCTCGTTTCTCGCATGAAAGAAGATCCACTGTTTGCAAAATGTATTTGCTCTAAAGTTCAGACAGCCAAAAAATGGGAGGGCATTACATAGAAGCTTAATTCTATTCATCAGACGAATCATTAAACCATAATTCCATGGTGATCATTTCAAATTTACCCCCTGGCCCACGATGTCGAACGATAACGTTCGCTTATATAAGACTTAAGACACAAACTTGATTGTGGAATAAACAAACTTGATTGAGTAAAAAAAATAGATATGATAAAAAGTTTGTGTCTTAAGTCTTATCTAAGCTAGGGTACCATTTTCATTTTGAGGAAAATAGGACTTCGACCAAAAAAAAGCCGGACATTTACATTTAAAAAGAGGACAACACTCTGTAGCAAAATATTAAAAAAACAACGCCTTAAAATACACAAAACAAATTTAAAATTCTATTTTCATATAACAACAACACAAAACTTAAACAAAATATTAAAAAATTTATATTTTATCAGTCTGATCTCCTAACTACTACAACATAAAAACATAACAATTAACAAATTCATTTTAAAACTTCACATGTACTACATATACATACATATATGCATTTTTAGTAGAAGTTGTCAAGTTTCATAAAGCAATTACATATGTCAACCTAATTAAAAACAACCCCAAAAAAGTGTCCGTCATTTTTAGACTAAAAGGTCTTATAGTAACTTTCAATATGTTGTTGGTCCTCCTTTTTTGGAAATTACAGCATTTCACCGGCTTTTCATAGAATGTACAAGTTTTGTTGTAGTCGTAGCATCTATTTTTCCCCATTCATCCTTAATGACAGCTTTAAGTTGTTCTTTATTCGATATATTGTGCTGCCGGAGCTTTTTTTCAAGTGGTCCCATAAATGCTCAAACGGGACATTATAAATTAGCCATTCTTTCAATATTCCAGAGGTGTGTTTAGGATGGTTGTCCTGCTGGAAGTAATACAAATGTTCCAAACCTAGTTTTTCTGCGCTTTGTTTAAGGTTTTCTTTTAATATGTTTAAATACGCAATTTTATCCATCATATTTTCAATAAAAACGAGGTTACCAACACCAGGTGAGACCATACAACCCCATACCATTACGATGCCTCCACCATGCTTTACAGTTGAGGTCAAATACTTTGGATCCATTTCGGTATTTGGTTTTCTCCATACCATTCTTCTTCCATTTGACCCAAAAATATTAAATTTGCTTTCATCAGTAAAAATTACTCTATCCCAAAACAAAAAATCTTTATTAACATGTTCAAAGGCGTAATCCAATCTCCTTTTCATATTGGGCTTTCCAACATATGGCTTCTTACGACTAACCCGGCCATTAATCCAGTCTTTTAAGAGCGTTTATTACTGTTTGGGGGTGTACAGTAATTCCATCACTAGTTTCTAAGTTTCCTGCAATGATCTTTTTGGTTTCTATTGAAATTTGCTTATTTTTGCACTCCATAATTTTTTTATTTTATTAAATAACACCTCAAATTAGAGAAAACACTTCTTTCTTTGATAATCAATACTTTCAGAATTTTAAAAAAATGCTGGAGGACCGTTATAATACAAAAACAAACATTGTACGGAGACTTTTTCGGTGTAAAAAAATGGTGTTACTATCTAAAATGCATTATTACAAGATCATATTTGCAACTATTTTATATTACTATATTACTATGTTTAAATTAAGTTAAAAAGTTAAATTATTAGCGATTTTGGGTGTTTAAGGTAAAAATATGAGCTCAATTACGAACAAACGTCTGTACGGAGACTTTATTGATTCAGTGTATATTTTTCAGCGCTTTCAATTTGAACCAATATATTATTATGGCATTTTTTTAAATATTCATAAAACTCTTGACAATTCATATCAAAATTATATTTGACTCTAATAATATCAGAAATAGTTTCTGTGTTTAATTTGTTTCTTTCTGTTGTCCACTGAATTCAGAACTTCTAGAACTAAGAACTTTGAGAAATATTATAAAACAAAATTCCCAAAGGTTAACACACACATTCAGGGAAAGAATTGGCCATTTTAAAATTTGGAATGATTTGGAATTTATAAGAAGATTTCGTCTTTCAAAGAAAAGTGCATCAGCTGTTTTTTCCCCCTCCAATAAATTAGCACTTCTTTTGGCACCTTTTCCAGACATTTCTGGACAAAACTAAACTCGTCGTTGCAAACAATTAAATTTTGCAATTAATTGTGTAAGTCTAAACGTCAAACACCAATGTTACCACATTTTTCACGTAGGTAAAAAATATTTTAAAATTACCAAATTCTTTTTACCGGTTAGGTAAGGAAAACTAATAGGTATAAACTCTAGTAATTATCTATTTATTAAAATTACGAACATAAGACAGGTAGACAAAGAGCAAAAGCCAAAACCGTTTAAAATTGTGACGGCGCATACGTATATGGCATACAATGTGTTTACACAAGAAAGCATGTCATGACATCGTGTGTATTTAAAAATAATAATACATCAATGCCAACAATACTTTCGATGCAATAAAACGAAATTATAGATTAGTTTTAAAAGTAGGACAAACCCAGGACACTTGCAAAAAAAGAAGTAGGACTACTCCGGACGCCCTAAAAAAGAGGACGTTGTTCGGGGAAAAGAGGACGTATGACAACCCTAATCTAAGCGAACGTTATCGTTCGACATCGCGGGCCAGGGGGTAAATTTATTTTTCTTTAAGAATTTGTAAACAAATATGGCGCCAGCTGATAGAAATGTAGCGTTTTTTAATCGAATAATACCAAATGAAAATTCGTTCGATAAGCATTTTCGACCACAATCGAAAATCGAATTTTGCTCATAATAGGCACCTTATTAAATCTGCATTTTTCTTTGGCCTATAAATAAGTATAAGATCTTAAGCTGAAATTAAGACTAATTGCTCTCGAGCGAGAGTCTGACGAACAAATTATGCTCATTTAGGCGGGATTGTAGATCGGGTCTACGAAGCCTTAATCCCTTATGACTTTGTGGGTGGCTTTATAGTTTAATAATTTATTTTTCACGGACACTCATGAACTCAACCGTAACTAAATCTTTTGTGCCATGGTACACCCGATTTTTCAATTGGGTTTCAATTAGGGATGCCAAACGGGACTGGTTTTTCAAATCCCTGGATTCGGGATTTCATAAAAGAATACCGGGATCCCGAAATCGGGATTTTCGTGATTTTTGTTTCATATTAAAACAAATGTACATATATTGAAATGTTGATTGACAAAAAAAATACGTCATTTCGCATTTAATTTCTATATTAATTTAAAAGCACCAGAATATTATCGCTCGATAAAGCTTCTTAAAAATATTAAGGTATCTATAGTAAAGAGCTTCATCGTTTGTATACAAAATTGTTAGCAAATTCTTGTATTCTTAATGCATAAAGAATCCTTACTCACCCTTCGAAACAAATAATTCTTATTATTTTTCTAATAATTTGTCTAATATTTTATTCCATATTATTACATTCATTATTTCATTCGTTTCGCAATCAAAACTTTTAATTCATTTCTAATAACAAACATTATCATTATCAAATCGTGTTATCAAATTCACTCTTCAGTTCAGGTTTCAAAACTTTAAAAGTGTTGAGTAAATCATTCTTCCTTTTTGGTTTCTTTTAAGGAGAGATTTCACCAGATGACTTTTTGATATCTCTTTGAGCATTATATAAAACTGCAGAGATTCATATCATTGCGACAAAGAGCTTTGTCTGTTAATTTAAACCGATTTAAAATGACAACTATTTGTTTAAGTAAAACAAATTCTTCATCTCTTGAGGTTTTAACCCTTCTTTGCATAATGCTGAAAATTTCCATCATAACATTGAATGCCCTCTTTTATTTCTATTTAGTATTAAGCTAATGATCTAACATTGCATAATGATGGAAATTTCCATAATATTGTTTTTTGCTAAATTCATACTATAAATACATAAATATATATGTACTAAGATTTTGTAACCATTTTTCGTTTAATCTTAAACATGAATTTTATCACCTTAATTTATTTCGCCAATAATGAAAAAATCACGCAAAGAAGGGTTAAATCAATTAAAGCTTTTTATATAGGAATTTCCAAATTCCAAAAACCGTAAACACATAATAGTACGTTCGAGTTTGGGAATACAAAATTAATTTAAATTATTTCACCTTAATTTTTTCGAAAAACATTTTAAAATTTAACTTTTTGTAAAACAAATCCCAGGATTCGGGATTTGTCAAATCGGGATTGGCATCCCTAGTTTTATTATTATTATATTATAATGGTAATTATTATTATATTATTTTCCTTATTATTATAACAATCACAAAGATACATAAATAAATTTGTATTTACATACATACACGTATGTATGTATATTAAATGAATTATAAAATACTTTCTTTAAGTTAAAGTTTGAATTATATGTAAAAATATTATATTTCTAAATATACTTTATGTATTAACTTAACGAAAGAGAATAACAGTTATAACGATGTACCAAAGAAGTCTTGAAGCCAATAATGAACATGAACAATGAACTCTTCATCAGCGAAACTCGTTTCAGACAATGGATGAATCTTCGTAGGTGCTAATTGGGCATTACGTAAAGAATTTCCTGTCTTCATAAGCTCCGTTTCGCAAGACATTGCCCAAAAATATATCACTCATGGATTCGAGTGGTCATTAATGCCCCCACGGGATCTCCACAAGGAAGGTCTCTAAGAAGCAGCTATCAAAAGCTGTAAATTCCATTTAAAGAAAGTTGCCGGAGCTCATCGTTTCAATTTCGTAGAATTCTCAACTGTCTTAGCACGAATTAAAGAAGTGTTAAATTCTAGACCCATATCCGCCATCTCTGAAGATCCAGTAGACTTAACAACCCTCAGTCCCGGCCAATTTCTCCGGGGAGGTCCTATCATGTCTTCCTGATCTATTATACAAAAATTTGTCTGATCTATCATACGAAAATTTATGTCTAATGGTATCTAGGCAGAATCGAAAAAGTTTATAGTAATTACGTTTGAGTAGTTGATGTTAGAACAAAAGTCGGTATTATATAATATAACAATAACTTCCAAGCTAAAAACGAATACTTACAACTATTGTGTCAACCAACTGCTTTGCCCGTACCCATAATGTCTACAGCTGTGCCAGTCTGGACACTTGTATATACTGCGGACAGTTACACCACATCTAAATCGGCGTCCTAGACTACATGAAAGTATTGTTCATTGACGGCAGTCACCCCGCATCATCCACCGATCCATTGAACCAACCGTCAGCAGCCATCGCAACGCAAGCCGATGACACACCAATCGAAATCACGCCTATTTCAAGCAGTGGCGCTCGACTCACAGCATCCAGCGACACAACACTATTCCAAAAGACCCATCAACAATCATGATAGGCCTATTAACAACCATAAAAAAAACTCATCAACAAAACCAACAACAACAACGCTCCCCGTGTCGACAATTCAGAATCGACCCACAACAAACGTATCTTACCAGAGGTTATCTGCTCTTTGATTTATTTCCTTTCAATAAAGGTTTTAGATGTGAGAATAATGCCGAAAAAGTGATCCAGACTGATTATTGTTGTAGTTTGTAGACAACCAAAATATTTTGAACCCTTTTCTTTACTCCCCATATATCCAGGATTTAGTTATATCTATGTAAATAAATATAATTTGGTTTATACTGTGTTCAGATATGAAACTTAATTGAGTCAATATTCGGTTAATTGACAATATTATTTTAAGTGTTCAGGCATACGCAATTTTCAGCTTACTCAATAATCATTTTACAGTTGGAAAACAATACAAATAATACTCTATGGTTGTTGTGTTTCTATGTAAACAAACTTACCTGCACATTGATTTTTTTTAATGATTTCTTTTCTTTTGTTGGCATTTGCCATTTTATACAATTTTGTTCACTAAACACAGTTGTGAACAGTGTTGCATTCGAAATCTTACTCAATATTAAAACAATTTCGTAATCATTGCGCAATAATTAATTGAGATTTTATATGGAATATTGAACTCAATAATGGCGTTAATTGCGATTATCGCAATTAAGGTTCATATCTGAACATGCTATTAGTGGTGGCGGATATACAAAATAAAATACTATTGTTACCAGCAAAACGTGTTGTGATATAATAAAATGCAACAATGAAACAAAAATTAATATCGTTAAAGGTTTTTTGGGTATTTATTTATGTATATCTAGTTTACGTATGAATAGAAAACAAATTACTCCTAAAATTCTTAATTGAAGTAGTTTTGAGACACACTGTAAATACGTAATTTCCAAAAAATTAAACAGCAGCAGGTTGATTTTAAGTTGGACATTTTATAATTTGAGCAAAAATAAAATTAAATTACTAAACCATTTACCAGTAAGAAGCTATTATTCGAAATCAAATAATACATTACAAAGCTTTTGCGCGATGCATTTGTTAAATTCTCTAAACTTTCATTAAATTGAATAAAATTATAGGTACACAACTAATGTTACATTTGTTTCGATTATACTCGAGTAGTTAAAAATCAGCTTCGAGCAATTGGAGATAAACTTTTTTAAATAAGTAATATTTCTGCCATGTTGCACCAATGGAGAATGTTTCATGTACGTTTGTATTTTTGTGAACGCCTGATGAAAATAATTGCGTGGAGTACTTTGTGATTTTTTTTTTGTTCTGTTTTGTTATTGTGTAAAAATGCAAACACACATATTTGCCAAAAATTCCTGATATCTGGAGGCGCAATTAACAATCACGAATCACCCCAAGGTAGTAAAAATTACGTTATTCAGTAAATGCAATTCCTGAAGAGAACGATCGAATAAGACAATAGCAGACAGATAAACACTCAAATCCAGGTGCGGATCAAGGGGAGATTTTTCCCACCAAACGTAAAATTTTGTATATAAAAGAATTTAAGAAAAGAAAAAGTTTGTGCAAATGCTCAAGATACTGATGTCGATTAAGTGATGTTCGTCTGACCACTCGCAATTTTGAAGGTAATATAATAAAATATGTCATACACGACCAGTTCTCTTTGAACAACTGCATATTCTGAATAGTAATTAAGCTCGGATAAATATCGTAAATATATATGTATATTGGTATTCACAAAAACCTCGGGATAAATAAGCTAAATTCACATAACTAAACTTGGTACATTGTAAACAAACTTACCTACACATTGACTTTTTAATGATTTCTCTTGTTTTCTTTTGTTGACATTTGCCATTTTATACAATTTTGTTCACTAAACACAGTAAAACAATTTCGTAATCATTGCGCAATAATTAAGTTTTTATATGGAATATTGAGCTCAATAATGGCGTTAATTGCGATTATCGCAATTAAGGTGCATATGTAAACACGCTATTACGTCTGGTGATTCAACTTTATTAAAATAACGAGAAACATTATCGCAGAATTTATTTTAAGATTTTTCCATTTTTATACCCTCCACCACCATAAATAAGGGTACATATATATAAGTTTGTCATTCCGAGTGTAACACTGAGACATATTCATCTGAGACCCAACAAAGTATATTTATTATTGATTCTTATGGAATTCTAAGTCGATTGAGCTATGTATGTCCGTCTGTCTGAGTAAAAGACTCTCACGTCCACAAGACACAACTAAAATCAACAGAGTTTACAAAAAAGCAGTACAACCAGAGTTGTGGCCCAAAATGTGGGACAACCTCCATAAAAATTTGATTTTTGTTTTATTCTTGTAATTTTTTTAAATATATTGCAGATATTGCTATGAAATTTACTACACGTTATTTTTATGGTAAGAGAAGAAAGTGCCAGGAAAATAGTAAGAATCGGTCCATAATTTCTCATAGCCTCCATACAAAAATTCTTCCGAAATATGGCTTAATGATAAATAAATGCATATAAAATTAATATTCCAAATTAATACAAATTTTGGCAAAAATAAGTGTTATGTAAAAAGAAATCGCAAAACGAAATGTTGTTTTGTTCGGTCCATATTTGACCATAGACCCATTTAAAGTCCACATCTAAAATTCACCTTAATACGTATAAATCTGGTACAGATATAGATACCAGGCTAAAATTAGACACAAATAATTCTTGTATATATATAAATTATTGTACTAAATTTTATGATGGTCGGTCCATAATTGATCATAGCTCCTATATAAGGACCACATCCTAAAAAGTCATTTATCTTGATATATATACATATATCTTATAAATATCGGTATCGACTCAAAACTTTACACAGATAATTTACATATACAAAAATATAAAAAACATCATACCACAGAAATTTGTGAATTTCGTTCCATATTTCACCATATGAAGCCCTCTTCCGAAAATCACTTCAGTAGTCATAAATCTCGTATAAATAACGATACCGATCCAAAATTTTACACGGAGCCAAAATCAAACTGCTGGATTTTGAAAATATCGGTCCATATCCCCCATATAAGGTCACTACCGAAATTCACGTTAATACTAATATGTATCTCAAATGTCGTATTATTATATTGAAAGTTAACGTGGGATATCCTCATGTGTATAAAATTCTCTGTTCCGAAATTTAATGTCAAATAAATATCGATACCGAATCAATATTTTATACAAATCAGAAATTGTAATCCAGAAATCATACTAAAATCGGTTATACCTACGGCAATTATGCTACTCAATTTTGTAGCAGTCAGTCCATATTTGGCCATAGCTCCCAAATTAAGTCCACTTCCGAGTATAACAGTCAAACAAACAACTCTTGTAAATAACGTTATTGAGATGAATTTTCATCAATTCACATTCCGTTTCTACTATGCCGCCCACATATGTATCTCCTGTAAATAATATTACTGAGATCAAATTAAAATTTCATACCCTTTTCTTAACTTGTGGTGAATATTGAAAACTGTTTTTTTAATTTTATAATTTGTTAAATTACATTCAAGATTGTTATGAAAATCAGACGAACTCTGAAAATTATGGTAAGTATTGGTAATTCCATCAATTTTAAATTGGGCAAAATTAGATAAAATTTCTAAACATTTGAAATAATATGTTGGTCGTTAAATTGTCCTTCAAACGATATGATATACAAAACGCTAAGCTCTTAGTATTAAAAACACTGAATATATACATATATTCTAGTTCAATAACCATTGTAGTTTTTTTTATCTCTCATTATATTTAGGTGGAGGGTATTTAAGATTCGGCACAGCCGAATATTGCACTCTAACTTGTTATTTCTAAATTAGTAGGGTGTTTTAAACTTTTTAATTTTATAATTTGTTAAACTACAATCAAGATTATTATCAATATCGGACACACTCTGTAAATCATTTCTATTGCAGATAATTTGTAGTTATCTGGTTTCAATTTATTACTTACCTAGTTCCGAAGCTATTATATTGCACAATAGTTTTTTTCCATTATTTTCTGGTCCAACTAAACATAAAGCTTTTGGTTTTTCCACATTTAGTGCTCCCATTCCAAACATGATGTCTTGAATGACCGATTTAATATCTGCTTTTGCAGGACCTAGGGTACTGTAAGTATAGAAATATGAAAATATTTTAAATGAATTTAGAAAGTTTAGTAAACCAAACCTGACTTATTATATTAGTTGGGTTCTGGTAAAATCGTATTTGCTTTACTAAACTGTTTTTGATGTTTTTCTCTTTACTTGGGAGTTGACAAATGTTCGCATTAGCGAAAAATTGCTAATATCTGCTTTCGATAAAATATGCGAATTTACGTATTTTCATTTATCAAAAAAAAAATTTGTTAAAAATAAAAATATGAAATTTTATCCAAGAAATCTTCGTTGGCTTTAAAGTATTTTGAATGGTGTATACTTGTATGGCAGTTCTGCCTCCCCAGTTATTTTCGTGTCATGAAGATGAAAAATTGTTGTTAGGGAAAGGCCCTAACTCGCTTATTTGAAACTTTACAGGAGAAGGTAAAAACATAATAGAAACTGTAATATTCAACATGTAACTTTTTTTGTACAACTGCTTATAAAAGCGTTATATTTTACACTATTGCAATAAATTTATGTGAGGAGATGTATTTGGGTTAAATGCATTGGAATCGCATGTATGTCCGCCTGTCTGTCTGTGTTAAACATTCTCACGTCCAAAATAAGCAATATGTAAAATCAGCAAAGTTAACAAAAAACCGTTTATAATTCTCCTAAACGAACCCGGTTCAGACGAACCAGAGTCATGGACAAAATGTGTAACAGCCTCTTTCAAAATACGATATTTGTAACAGTTTTTTTTTTTATTATTTTGTTTAAATATATTGCAGATAATATCATGACATTTTGTACACGTTCTTTATACAATCGAATGACAAACAGTGATGAAAATAGTACGAGTTGGTTCACGATTTCTCATAGCCCCCATACAAATTTCTTTCCGAAATATGGCTCAATGTTACATAAATGTCTATAAAATTGCAATACCAATACAAAATTCAGCAAAAAAAGTTGCATATGAAAAGAAATCACAGAACCAAACTTTGTTTAATTTGGTCCATGTTTGACCATTGCTGCAATACAAAGTTCACTTTTGAAAATCGTATAAATCTATTATAAATAACGGTACCGATCCAAAACTTTTCACAGATCATGTATATATGTATATGTCGAAATCAAATTGTTGGATTTTGTGAATTTAGGTCCATATTTGGTCATATAAGGTCGACTTTTGAAATTTACGTTAATTCTAATATGTGTCTTTAATATACCATTATTATGTTGAAATTCGACGTGAGATATCCTTATATGAATAAAATGATCTGTTTCGAAATATAAGAAGCTTGGCCCATGATTTGGCATAGCTGCCATATAATGACCGAAATTCGAAAAACAATATTAACCCAAGAAAGTCTCTGGGTTATGATCAAATAAACCCATCTAGTTATTGTATATAACTATTATGCTAACAGTATTATTTAATGCGATCTTGAAACTAGATTGGAAAATTTCCCAAATTATAATCCAGGGAAGGATTTGACCTCTTACAGACCAAAAGTATTTCAAAAGAAAATTATAAAGTTCTTGAATGATCAAAACATTATCCCAGTTCACCAATTTGGTTTCCGTGAACAATATGGAACTATAGAGCAAGTTAACCGTTTAACTGGAGAGATAAGAAAATCTTTTAAGCTTAAACAATATTGTTCAGCTATCTTTTCAGATGTCACACAGGCCTTTGATAAAGTTTGGCTTAAAGGTCTAATACATACTTACAGATTATTAGAGTCCTACCTACTGAATCGCTTATTTAGGGTTAAATACAGCGATTATGTCACAAGTCACTACGAAATCAGAGCTGGAGTTCCACAGGGGAGTATTCTCGGACCAACACTTTACTTGCTATACACCTCTGATTTGCCAACGAGTGAAAATTTAACACTTTCTACATATGCAAACGACGTTGCCCTACTTAGCTCACATGAAGATTCAAGTGTGGCATCTAGAGAACTGGATGATTATCTCAGACTTGAGGAGACGTGGTTAAAAACTGGAGAATACGTGTAAATTAGTGGAAAATTAGACATGTTACATTTACGCTTAGGAGATTTTTCACTAAACAATGTGAATATCCCACAGTCTGATCATGTCACATACATTGGCATACATCTGGATAGACGCAACGCGAGGTATGCCAAATAGAATTCAAGAGGGAAGAAATCTTCTAAAGGTGGTTTTAGACAGTATGTATTTTGCAGTGTACTTGTCAGTTGTACGATACGTACGTAAATGTTAATGTCTGCCAAAATTGGCTATTTACAGGCAGTTTATAATTTTTGCTTTCACACGTCGGTTTTTAGTTTCATGTGACATAATCTACAATAGAAGACAACAGAAAAAATTGTTGTATTTAAATTAAATATTAATATGTGCATATGTATAAATACGTTTTTCAATAAATATTTCAATACAAATTTATGGTTTTGTTTAATACAATTTTTTTAAATATAAATTTGCTGAATCACAAACACTATGTTCTTGGCGCAATAAACAATTAACTTGCAAAACAGCTGGTTGCTGGTGTTTTGTCAGATGAAAATAGAACATGTTCTAATGGCAAATTTCACACTGTAAATGCAGGCTTACATTTGCAGAAGCATTTCTTTGCTTTTACACGATCTGTATGCATTTTGCAGTGGAAAATTTAACAAACACACTGCAAAATACATACCGTCTAAAACCACCTTAAGCCAATTTAGACATATGGAACTCAATTATGGGGAGCGCTATGGAATGAAAACATCCATAGAGATTTCGAAGTACCATTGGTTAATGATGAGTTCAAAAAAATTCGTGAGAGATATATCTTCAAGTTGCAAAAACATCTGAAACCGCTTGTGAGATTGCTTACTAAAACTAAAGCAGATAAAGACTTCGTAGAGCTACAACCCTACTAATTTAGGGCCCATTTGTCCATTATGACTCTCTCAACTGACAGCAAATAGACTTTAAGGTTTAAGTTAGTGGGTACTGAATTTAAAAGCCATCTGTCCATAATAAGTCCACTTCTTCAAAGCCACCATAAATCTAATCAAATTCAACCAAGAGCAGCCCCACCTTATAATCTTACCCTTTTTATACCCTGTTTCTTAACTTGTTGTGAATATGGAAACATTTGCCTTTAATTTTATAATTTGTTAAATTACATTCAAGATTGTTATGAAGATCAGACAAACTGTAAATTATTGTGAGTATTCGTAATTAAATCAAAATGGTAAAAATTAGATAAAATTTCAAAACATTTGAATAAATTAACTTGTTCGTAAAATTGTCTTTCAAACAATAAAATATAAAATACATACTAATAAAATTTACATTAAAACTGAATAAAAGACACAGAATAAGGATATTCTGATCCTATAACCAGTGTAGTTTTTGTAATTCTGACTATATATGTAGGTGGATGGTTTTAAAGATTTGGCACAGCCGAATATTGTACTCTAACTTGTTTTTGCCAAATACTAAAAGGATATGACAATTTTTTCTGCAAATATTCGACATAGAAAAAGAATATAATTTGTTAACTTAATGTATTACTAAAGAAGGTAAATATTTTGTTAAATAAAAATATAATTATAATAATATAATATTGAAGTATTTGTCATGTTTTTAAGAAATAAAAGTATTCAAAGAAAATTTTTTAAAATAAATTTGTTTGTTAACCCTTATGTGTGCACCAAGGTACCCGGGTACCTTTGGCGTTTTCAGTCAAAGTTTTTTCATTAAATTTAATAACTTGTATACCTGAAACTTTTTGAGAACTACTAACTTTCAAATAATTTAGTTTTTTGCAGCCGTACGCCTTGACTTTTTTGTAATTTGCCTGAGAGACCAATTTACTTTTAACACCTTATAATGCGCCTCAAGGTACCCGGGTACCTGTACGTGTTTTATATGAAAAGGCGGCCATTGCAAGTATATTATTTGAAGTTGTTAGTTGCAAACCTTAAGGCGTTAAGAAAAATTATATAAAATATCTTTTAACTACGCTCCAACAATGTATATAGTGCGAAAATGCTTTTTTATATACAGATGTAGGTACCCAGGTATCTTGCAGCGCATAAGAAGGTGTATTTTTTGCCGCACAGAAAAGGGTTTAATAAAATCTAACAATTTTGCAGCAAGTAAACTAATATTTCATTCATAACTTATCGAGTGAAATAACATTAAATTTTTACTAAAATAAAACTATTTTAAAACATTTACGTGTTTTCGTATTGGGTTACGAATTTTGTTTTATATAAATTTATTTTATACACTTGCTTATAAATTTGCATCAATAAAAGTTATTTTATTCTTACTCGTGTTATAGATATAGTTAGGTATCTTTCCCCTTTTTCTATCATGATAGAAAATAAGCAGTATTAAAAATGAGAAAAACACAGTTGGGGTATTCACAAGGTGTGCTATCATGTTATATTGTCATAATGTTCTAACATTTTACAATGGTTTAAAAATATTGTTGTTGCTTTGTAAACAAAAAGTGTCTTAAATTAATAGAACTTTGCTTGCTATGTTTATTGTGCTGTCGTAATTAATCAGAAGAGACCTGCGCTGATCATTTTTTGTTTATTTACTTGAGTTTGCCATCACAACATCTAAAATGTATTTTTCGCACAAACTGGCTATTATTTTAGTTTTTTCACTTATTTTGGCATTGTGGAAAACAATATTAATTTTTATATTTGTTTTAAATCAGCTGATTTAAATTCAAAATAGCACACTGAATTATGAGGGGTTGTTCACAGCAGTCGTATTTTTTCATGTTATTATTTTAAGACATATGACTTTATGACACCTTGTGAATCCCCCAAGTGTCATTACATATGTACATGTTCTATAAGTCTGTACGCATATTTGCTCACTCACGAAAGAAATTAATAAAAGCTCTTTTGTCTTTCTTTGGCATTAGGTAGTTTATTGGTATTTCCATTGTCAGTGAATTAGCAAAGTTCTAAACATTTTTTAAGAAATAAAAGTATGTACTATCAAAATCTTGATGAAAGTGTTACTTAAAATTATAATTTTTACAAAAGTGCATAAAGTTGAGGTAAGATTAAATATGTGTATACTTCGTTACTGTGTCCCTAACTTATTTTGTTCCTCCAAGGTTCTTGATGTGCACATGGTAGTAACCTATAATAATCTGACACGTTGTAAGACCATTTTGTTTTGGGGTACATTAAATTATGTTGTGGCGGCGTTAAATTACGCCAAAGCGTTCATTAAGCCCTTAAAATACGCATTTTCGGAGTAAAACTCTACACGCGGATCTGAAGGAACATGCTGTCAGCAATTTCGTAATACCTAAGTACCATATTTTTTTCCTGATTATTGATATATTCCAATAAACCTAGCCTATTTCTATAATCTGTATATATTATAATGTATTAATTCTTTGCTAAAAGTCACCTCCTTTGCGAAATCCGACTGGTGACTGGGCTAGAAATGATTCCGAGAAAGGAACATTATTTGTTAACCATTTGAGAAATGTGTTTACTATAAACAACTCAAATAACTTATCTGATTTGCCACCACTTGTTATTAGACCTCCTGTACCTCTAAGACTTAGCTTTAATGATGTTCAAAGCGCTATTGGTACTCTGAATCTTAAAAAAACTCCAGGTATGGATAAAATCAGCAACAAAATGCTTGTGGAGTTACCTCGTGTAGCTAGAAGAATTATCCTCTTTATCTTCAACGCTATTTTACGCCTAGAATACTATCCTGCAGATTGGAAGGTGTCTATGATCACTCTGATTCCTAAGTCAGGGAAGGACCACACCAAAGTGGAGTCATATAGGCCGATTAGCCTACTGCCGACAGTTTCTAAACTCTTCGAAAAATTGTTAATGACTAAGTCGACTCCAATTCTGAATGACACTGAATGTATTCCAAATCATCAATTCGTATTCAGAGCTAAACACAGTACCATCGAACAAACTCACAGATTGGTAAATGTGATAAGAGGGTCGTTTGAAGATAAAAAATACTGCTCTGCCCTTTTCATTGATGTGTCCCAAGCGTTCGACAAAGTTTGGCATGACGGTTTAATGCACAAAATAAAATTAACTCTGCCTGCTAACACCCTAAAACTCATGGAAAGTTATTTATACGGTCGCAAATTTAAAATCAAAGAAGGCAATTTTTTAAGTACCGCTCAGCCAATTGAATCAGGAGTACCCCAGGGTAGCATACTGGGTCCTACTTTATATTTGATTTATGCCTCCGACATGCCGTCAGACCCCAAAATCCACACGTCAACTTTTGCAGACGATACAGCCTTTATCAGCGTCCATGAGGAACACCATGTTGCATCACAGAATTTGCAGAATTATATTTATAAACTAGAGAATTGGCTAGAGCTTTGGAAAATCAGGGTAAATGAACAAAAATGTATTCATATCACTTTCACATTGCGAAAAGATACCTGCTCGTCCATTAGAATAAATAATCAAATTATTCCACAACATAATGAAGTCAAATACCTCGGCATTCACCTCGACCGCCGTTTAACTTGGAAGTCTCATATTGAAGCGAAACTTACACAAATGAGATTAAAAGCAGTGCAACTTAATTGGTTAATCGGCAGAAACTCTACATTGAAATTGGATTGCAAACTTTTGTTGTACAATGCAATTCTAAAGCCAATCTGGTGTTATGGAATTCAATTATGGGGTACTGCCTCAGCATCAAACATTGAAAAAATTCAAAGGGGTCAAAATAAAATTCTACGTATAATTGCTGCAGCTCCATGGTATGTTAAAAATTCTCGAATCCACAAAGATCTAGGCGTGCCATTAGTAAAAGTCGAATTTACAAAATATGCGTCAAAGTATGTCAGCAAACTTGAACACCATTCAAACCCACTTGCACGAGACATCCTTAACTTTAGTGGCCACAATCGGTTGAGAAGGAGGGATACCCTTGCTTTAACTCAAGCGCAAAATAGATGACTGGATCAGTTGATGTGAAATTTTTTTAGTATCATAAAAATTTTTGTCTAGCACTGGCTGGGCTTATTATTTTCTTTTTAGTATTATTGATTTGAATACTTATTGTCATTTCATATATGAAGATTCAATAAATAATTAAAGGCAATAAAAAAAAAAAATTATTATTTGATTTATTTTGATTTTTCACTAAAAATACGCCTCATCAATGTCAGCTGGCTCTATTTTTACATCAAACTTATTTACAAACTTCACTAGGGTGCATTCAGTATCCAAATCATCATCGCACTTTGGTAATTTAACATTTTCACGGGCGTTTTTAAATCAGCAATTTTTTTTTTAAATATTTATTTTCCTTTTGTATTTTCTTATTATTCTCAGTAATAGTCTTAAGAATATCATCAAATTTTGCCGTCATAAACTGCATTGTTGTTTGTAAATCATCCAGCTGATTGGGCAATTGTTGTTTTATTGCATTTAATTCATGTTTCACATTTCCACCACTTTCGTTACAATTATGAGAGATATACTCATCGCTCTCATTTTGTAACAATATATCAAATTGTCGTTTATTCAAGGTTGTACATATATCATGATACATTTTGGAGCATTTATCACACTTTATGCTTCCATCATCTTCTTCAACTTGCAATTTGCATTGACTACATATTATTTTTTATTATTCATGCTTTTTCTTCTTGCCGCAGGCATATTTTATTAAATTCTTACAACTTACAGTAAACTTTATTTCAAAGTGTATACAATATGTATAAACAATCTTTTTTTAATATATTTTTATTGATTTAAAAAAATTTTTATCAGAGCACAAAATTTCTTGAGTTCTTTACGATAGGGTTGCCAACGCGCTTTTAAATACGTCCAATTTCCAGTTCGCCTTTCATTCGCAATGGCGATAAATAAATCTCAAGGACAATCTTTAAAAGTGTGTGGGTTTAATCTAGTATCCCAATGTTTTTCCCACGGTCAATTGTATGGTGCGTGCTCGAAAGTCGGTACACCGTCAGGACTATTCATTTTCTGCCCCAATAAAAGAACAAAAAACATTGTTTACCATCAAGCTTTAAAATGATTTTTTTTTTGTTTTTAATTAATAATTTTTGTTGCATAGATTAATAATCGAATTTTGAAGAAACTTTTTAAGCAATAAATTGATACAAATTTTTGTTATTTTTTCTTTTACTGAAATTGTTGTCTCTTAATTTTTAATTCTATATGAAATACAAATCATTAGTCAATACCGAGCGATGCCGGGCCGGTCAGCTAGTTTTAATAAAAAGTATTATTATTTATACCGACTATATTTCAGTTAGGAGATCCTAGAGGTGCCCTCAGGGACCCACTATACTTCAGCTTGAATATCCTAGTGATACCAGTAGATGGAATCCATCAGGTGTTTTTGTACCTTTATTAGGTAAACATAGCAAATAAGAAAACTGTATCAAATTTGGTTTAGAATGATGAACTTTATAACACAATTTTTTTTTAGCTTAAAAAAGTACACTTTGCGCCGCACAGTGGCATTTCGTCGGAAAAAATAGGGTTTTTCAACTTTCCAATTTCAAAATTTTAATGATTTGGTTTTGTAAAGAAATATTTGGATAAGAAAAATTCAACAAGGTTTTTTATGAAAAGTGAAATTTTGTAGTTAAGAAAACTAACTGAAGTCAACGCAAATTTATTCAATGAAATTAGATTGGTGTGTAAGTTTATTGCTATGGCTTTTGTTTTATTTTTTTAGTTAAAATAAAGCACTGACTTATTTATAAAACAAAAAATTATTGAAATCGGAAAAGTAAACTAATTATTATAATTTATCAAAAATTATACTAAAAAATATCAACTTTTCACTTTTTGATGGAAAAAAGTTTAAGATTACAGGAAGTATCGATTGATGTTTTCGAGAAAGTGTGATTGAATTTCCACAAATACTGATGTATTCAACATACTTTTTCTAACTTCGGATCCTTACATAAGTAGCATAAGGCGTCATTCGAACAAAATTTCCTTAGAACTAGATTCCATTTTCAAAGATATGGTGCTTGAATAATATTACAAATGAAAACTAACACAATTTTTCGCCTGTTACATATTCAATTAAAACATTGTACATATATTATTTTGGATTTTTATCAAGCTGAAAGGTATAAAAACCTTCATTTAGCGTTAATATTGGCAACACCATTTTTTTCATTAAAAAGCATTAAAACGGGTTCATAACTGTATTTTATATCAATTTGCTTCAATGACTTAGGTTTTACACACTTTAACTTGGCATATACTTGACTAGAAAAGCGGCATGCATTTGTGCGATATTTTCGGTGTATTTGATGGCTAATATCTTTTGAGGAGGGTTGTTGGGGATATTTTCATCTTTTGTATGGAGACAACAGATGTTTAGCGTTTGAATAAAAATTAATATTTTTTAACTTATATGAAATTTTCATATGATTCTAGACAGGGAAGAAAAACACCTAAAATCTACAACTTTCAGTGGGCGTAAAATCTAAAGTAGGCGTGGCATCCCCAATATGTTTAATTATTTTTCATAAGGAGAACTCAATTAAGAAGTGTCAAGTCCCTAGGTCCAAAAATAAAAATTTTGGCACGTGCAGTTATATGGGAGGTGGGTGTGGCAGTAGGCGGGTTTCCAAGATTTTTTCAAAATTTCTGCAAAACTTCATTGCTGTACGACCACTCTTTCTTTTTTTTCCAAGAAATGTATGGGGCGGTGCCAGTGTGCGTCGGGGTTACATTCCAAAAAACACACGACACAAATTGAAACGATGCAAAATGAATTAAGATTTTCTAAAGCAAACCATGTAAACATCGAAAATAGGTTCTAAGGTTACGAAAATACTAAGTCGTTGGCTTTCTTTCACTAAAAATTAATCCAATGTTTGCTGAACGTAAAATAAATTTCCTTGTAGCAATTGTCTATATTTCTACCATTAGCATTATCTTTACTTTTTATGTCATCAAAAAAGCTTTTTGCTTTTGTTTAATGGTATTCTCAACGCAACTTGATTTTCATAGCAAATAGAAAGCAAGGAGTCCATTTCGATCATCAAAGCATTTCTTGTACGGGGCATCGTTTTAGCATGATGTTGCAGATTTTGCAAAAATTAAAAAAAAATTTAGACTCGAACTTAAAACAAGGCAACCTCGAAAATATAACGACACAAAGCGAGGTATTAGTGTATCAGGATATTAAGGGTTAAGTCAAAAATATGGATAAATCCGATGGCAAATGTATTATTTTATAAAAACATTATTTAATTTGCATTTGCTCTGAGAATCGGAATTGTTATTAAAAGTTACAAGCTTGTGATTCTACACTAATTTCCATATCATATAAAAACACTGTCAGGTTTACCCGATTAGATTATTTTTTTAATACTAGCAAATATCAGTGGTAAATTCTATGGGTAACAAAATACATATATTGCATGTTTTTTAAATAGATCGTCTTAATACCTTATACATACATATATAAAACTACGAAATAAAATAAACAAAATAATATTTTCCTAAACTCAAACTTAAACTCAACAACTTCAAGATTCATCCAAGAGTTTTTTTAGAGAATACTTATCATATATTGTAGAACAATAATACAATTTTATTAATTGAATAAAAGATTATGAAGGCGCAACATATTTAATTAAAGACCGAACTTTAGAAAGGTTGCCGGACAATTAAATGTAATTTGTTGAACTTTGTAACCGCGATGTGACAAAATTTTAATTTTCACCCAGTAACCTAATTTCAACTACAAAAGCTCAAAAGCCACAGCTATGACTTCATAATACAATACAAAGTAATAAATATTTATAGCTTCAGTACTTACACCATGTAATCTTCATTTCTCAAATCATCTGCTAAAACGTTGAAATCTCCTAAAAAATCCTCCAAATATTTTTTGGGCAAATTTTCTATTATTTCAGATCTTCTAAGCTCTTCGTATAAAGATTCAATGGTACGATCCGCTGTTAAATCATTAATTGCCTTAATTTTTTTTTTATTTACATTCTTAACTTTTTTTTCCCTTGATAATTTGTATTTCTTTTTGTTATCCACACTCCATGCTTGTTTAAGTAAATCATATTCGATCCTGAAAATAGAAAAACGTACACATACTCGTACATGCAAATGTATTAGAAGCTTTTATTGGATTTAGAAGAATGCGAATTAGTGTGATACTTGATATAAAACAAGTTCGAGTGCTATATTCGGCTGTGCCGAATCTTATATACCCTCCACCTAAACGTAATAAGAAATAGAAAAACTACACTGGTTATAGGACTAGAATATTCTTATTCTGTGTTTTCTATTCCGTCTTAGTGCATTAGTATTTGATATATTGTTTGAAAGACAACATAATTATGTTAAATATTTTTAAATTTTATCTAATTTCGACCATTTATAATTGATGTAATTACCGATTCTTACTGTAATTTACAGAGTTTGTTTGATTTTCATAATAATCTTGATTGTAATTTAACAATTTATAAAATTAAAAGAACATTTTTCCATATATGGAATATATATGAATATATATACAACAAGTTAAGAAACAGAGTATAAAAAGCGGATAAGATATAAGATGAGGCTTTTTTGTTTGAATTTGATCTCAATATCATTATTTACAAAAGATTTATGTGTGGCATAGAAGAACTGGACCAATTATGGACCGATGGCTTCTAAATCCACTAATGTGATTTCTATGTATTTTAGGATTATATTGACTGAATTTTATCTCAATAGCGTTATTTACAAGAGTTGTATGGTTGGTTGTTATGCTGGAAGTGGACTTAATTCAGGAGCTATTATTGACTGACAGCTACAAAATCCAGTATCTTAATTGCCGTATAATCGATACTAATATGATTTTTGGATTAAAATTTCTGATCCATATAAAAGTTGGTTCGATATCGATATTTATTAGACATTTTTGTGGGTTTGTTTTTTGGAAATGGTTCTTATATGGCAGCTATGACAAATTATGGGCAGATCTTCTTAAATTTTGGAACAGTTATTTTCATGCATATAAGGATATTTCACGTCGAATTTCAACATAATAACGGTATATTTAAGATATATATTAGTATTAACGTGGATTTCGGTAGTGGACCTTATGTGGGGGATATAGTAAAATATGGACCGATATTCTCAAAATCCAGCAGTTTGATTTAGGCATGTATGTAAATGATCCGTGTAAAATTTTGGATTGGTACCCTTATATATATGAGATTTATGAGTATTAAAGTGATTTTCGGAAGAGGGCTTTATATGGGGCATACGGTTAAAAATAGACCGAAATTCACAAAATTTTTTGGGATGATTTTTGTATATATGTAAATGATCTGTGCAAAGTTTTGAGCCGGTACCGGATTTATACAATATATATAGGGATTTTTTTTTTTTTTTTTTTTGCATTTAATTATTTATTGAATCTTCATATTTGAAATGACAATAAGTATTCAAATCTTAATACTAAAAAGAAAATAATAAGCCCAGCCAGTGCTAGACAAAAATTTTTATGATACTAAAAAAATTTCACATCAACTGATCCAGTCATCTATTTTGCGTTCGGTCCTTCTCAACCGATTGTGGCCACTAAAGTTAAGGATGTCTCGTGCAAGTGGGTTTGAATGGTGTTCAAGTTTGCTGACATACTTTGACGCATATTTTGTAAATTCGACTTTTACTAATGGCACGCCTAGATCTTTGTGGATTCGAGAATTTTTAACATACCATGGAGCTGCAGCAATTATACGTAGAATTTTATTTTGACCCCTTTGAATTTTTTCAATGTTTGATGCTGAGGCAGTACCCCATAATTGAATTCCATAACACCAGATTGGCTTTAGAATTGCATTGTACAACAAAAGTTTGCAATCCAATTTCAATGTAGAGTTTCTGCCGATTAACCAATTAAGTTGCACTGCTTTTAATCTCATTTGTGTAAGTTTCGCTTCAATATGAGACTTCCAAGTTAAACGGCGGTCGAGGTGAATGCCGAGGTATTTGACTTCATTATGTTGTGGAATAATTTGATTATTTATTCTAATGGACGAGCAGGTATCTTTTCGCAATGTGAAAGTGATATGAATACATTTTTGTTCATTTACCCTGATTTTCCAAAGCTCTAGCCAATTCTCTAGTTTATAAACATAATTCTGCAAATTCTGTGATGCAACTTGGTGGTCCTTATGGACGCTGACAAAGGCTGTATCGTCTGCAAAAGTTGACGTGTGGATTTTGGGGTCTGACGGCATGTCGGAGGCATAAATCAAATATAAAGTAGGGCCCAGTATGCTACCCTGTGGCACACCTGATTCAATTGGCTGAGCGGTACTTAAAAAATTGCCTTCTTTGATTTTAAATTTGCGACCGTATAAATAACTTTCCATGAGTTTATGGGTGTTAGCAGGCAGAGTTAATTTAATTTTGTGCATTAAACCGTCATGCCAAACTTTGTCGAACGCTTGGGACACATCAATGAAAAGGGCGGAGCAGTATTTTTTATCTTCAAACGACCCTCTTATCACATTTACCAATCTGTGAGTTTGTTCGATGGTACTGTGTTTAGCTCTGAATCCGAATTGATGATTTGGAATACATTCAATGTCATTCAGAATTGGAGTCAACTTAGTCATTAACAATTTTTCGAACAGTTTAGAAATTGTCGGCAGTAGGCTAATTGGCCTATATGACTCCACTTTGGTGTGGTCCTTCCCTGACTTAGAATTCATAGTGATCACAGACACCTTCCAATCTGCAGGATAGTATTCTAGGCGTAAAATAGCGTTGAAGATAAAGAGGATAATTCTTCTTGCTACACGAGGTAACTCCACAAGCATTTTATTGCTGATTTTATCCATACCTGGAGCCTTTCTAAGGTTCAGAGTACCAATAGCGTTTTGGACATCACGAAAGTTTAGTCTTAGGGGTACAGGAGGCCTTATAACAAGTGGTGGCAAATCAGATTCGTTATTATTTGAGTGGTTTATAGTAAACACATTTCTCAAATGGTTAACAAATAATGTCCCTTTCTCGGAATCATTTCTAGCCCAGTCACCAGTCGGATTTCGCAAAGGAGGTTTTCCTCTCACTGGTCTTTTTAAACCTCTTTCCGCCCTCCATAACGAGTAGTCAGATTGTGGTGTACTATCAAGACCTTCCAAGTAAGATCTAAGTGAGGCCGTTCTTTGGGTTTCTAAGAATTGTCTTAGTATATCTCTGCATACCCGTAGCCTAGCTTTCAGTTCAGGAGACCTGTGAATTTGCCACTCTCTTCTAACTCTTCTTTTTTCTGACAGGAGATGATCGAGTTCAGCGAAATAAGTTCTATTTGTCCCACTTCTGCACTCAACGTCGTATGTGGAGGCGTGATGTACAGCTCTTCGTATGTCCTCAGTAAACTTGCCAATCGACCCATCAATATCCTCGGTAGTTCTCAACACTACATTTTCCGTGCAGTGGGAACTTAAATACTTTTTATACTTTATCCAACTTACTCTGGTTTTAGATATGTCCCGAAATGGAGAGCCATTCCCTTGAAGGAAACGCATTGAAATAATAGAAGGAGAGTGATCTGAAGACAAGTCTAATGAAGGCTCCACTTGTATCGATTCTACAGGGATATTTTTCACTACTCCGAAGTCAATAACATCGGGAATCTTCCGTCGGTCCGTCGGCCAGTAGGTGGGATGCCCGCTTGAGAGTACATCTATATATAGGGATAAATGTCTTTTTCAGATGTGGTCATTGTATGGGAGCTATGACCAATTCTGGGCCGACCACCATAAAATTTAGTACAACAATTTATTTGCCTTTAAAGAGTATTTATGTCAAATTTTAGCCGTTTACCATTATTTATATATGTTTTATACGTATTTAAGTGAATTTTGGAAGTGGATTTTATATGGGGTCTATTGTCAAACATGGACCGAACTAAAAAAAAATTCGTTTTGCGATTTCTTTTTGCATAAAACTTATTTTTGCTGAATTTTGTCTTGATATTCGAATTTTATAGGCATTTATGTATAATTGAGCAATATTTCGGAAAGATTTTTGTATGGGGGCTATGAGAAATCATGGACCGATTCTTACTATTTGCCGCACACTTTCTTCTTTTATCATAAAAACAATGTATACAAAATTGCATGGTATTATCTGCAATATATTTCAAAACATTGCAATAAAATGGACAAAAAATATATGGAGGTTGCCTCACATATTGGTCCATAACTCTGGATGGCCTTAACCGATTTTGCTGATTTTCAATAACAAAGTTACCTGCAAAATAAGAAATATTTTTCTGGAAATTTCGTTTAGTTAAGTTGTATAGTTTGGACGTGAGAGTGTTTTACAGAGACGGACATGGCTAAATCGACTTAGAATTTCATAAGGATCAAAAAAATTTATACTTTGTTGGGTCTCAGATGAATGTTAAAAAAGTTTCCCACGGAATGACAAACGTAATATACCATCATTCACCACTCTTGGTGGTGGAGGGTATAAAAATATATACAGTTGCGTATGACGAATTCAGCCGACGCCATTATTGTGTGAATTTTCATATACAGGGTGGGCCAACTTGGACTGACTGATTTGAAATGCTTATAACTTTTGCATTTTTAATTTAATACTCAATTGAACATCTCCAGAACATCGCTACGACGTATTCTAAAAGTTGATCTGAAGATGTTTCCATATAAAATTTAATTGGCCCAAGAATTATTGCCGAGGGATGCACCACAACGGCTACAATATGCCAATAGAGTTCAAATCATTCAGTCAAACTTGGCCCACCCTGTACATAGATAAATGTGTTTTATTTTTGACGACGAATATTCACGATCAAAAATTTGTCGTTCGTCCCAGTTGTGTTCCTAGCATGAAACCAAAGACTATAAATCAGTGATGTTCAGCCCATACAACAATTGTTTGAAAAATTTACACACATTTGTTATGCTCTTTTCAGTCAGTCGTCGTTGAGCAAGCGATGAGAACACATGCGACGGATTATCGTCATTTTTTTCAGAAATTTGTTAAGCATTGTTGTTGCTTCTTGTTGATGGAAGCATAGCAAACACACGCGATTCAATTACAATTGAAGACGAAAAATAAAAAACTGTTTTAGATAGACTTATTTTTGTTTTTTATCAAAATAACTGTTCTAAAATTGGTTTTCGATATTGATAATTGTTATTTACGGTCCTTGATATTGTTTTATAAGGTTTTTATATTTGGAAAAAATTCTTTACTTTTTCCTGATTTTAAGCGTTTGACAATATGTTTGCTGTGCAAAATCTCTCACAAATACATCTACATTTTATTTTTGAACATCACTGCTATAAATATATAAAGATGTTGCACGCAGTGTATTTAAAATTGACAAAATTTTGTGCTTCCTCATGATGCGGGAGGGAAGACAAAAGGGAAAGAACCACAAAGAAAGAGCGTAACAATCTGTCGTTCTCTTTGAGTATAAGATCTTTTAATTCTCACTTATCATTGTTTGTGTGCATGTGTATGCATGTGTGTGTTGTACATTGCATTAAAAATGTAAAAATAAAATAAAAACCTAACAAAAGAATTTTTGTTTCTTACAATTTTTGTGTAAATAACTTTTGTTAATAATGTGACCGATTGTGTAATTGTAGGGTAAGAGTATGTGTTTTATTGTTGTACAGACAAAACTATATCGATTCGCACCGAATTATAATGCTATTTTTTAGACTATTCAATTATGTATGTATGTACTTACCATATATAATTTTATAGACAGTTCAATTATAAACTTCTGTCTCTATTTTTGTATAGAATGAAGTTGTAATAACTCGAATGTTTTTTTGTTTAGTATTTATTAAATTTATTTATCAGTGTTTCAAAATTTTAACTTTTTCTATATGTACTTGATAATTTGTATTTGTATGTTTCCCATGTGGAATGCTTCCGTAGTAAAATAAGAACTAGTAATTAACCCTTATGTGAGTGAGAGGGTACCCGGGTAACTTTTTAAACTTTAATTGAGAACAAGAAGCCATTGTATAACAATTTACCTTCTCGCGCTTACCGATCTTATTCATGTATGCACTTAGTTATGTATGAATGACATTAGCAAGTAACTGAATTTGTCGATCAAGTACAAAGCCAGAGGGAAATCCCCAGATTAGTGTTGATGTTAGACTTTAAAAAAATGTATATTTTACATTTCGTAGCATTAATCTTTATATATATTGTACTATAATATGAAACTTTCGTATATATCGTATGTGGTACCCGGGTACCCTGTCACTCTGTTAAAGGTGTTTTTTTTTTGTCACTCACATAAGGGTTAAGAATCTTCATTCTGTATTTATAACATTCGTTATTCTCATCAAACCGTAAGGAATAAATTGTATTTTTGGTGCAACTGACGCATTGCTCGTAATCATTTGTATAATTTTTTGCATAAACAAACATTTCTGAAGGATATGACAAAATTTGCGCTGGTTTATTAAATCCTTATAGTATTTTCTAAAATCCTTATAGTATTTTCTAAAATCCTTATAGTATTTTCTAAAATTGTTTGAAACTCAATAGGTAAAAACATTGCATCATCGTTTGCACAATTTGAAGAGGTGGTAAACTGAGTCATTTTTAAAGATAATAACTTAGCTACTGCCAAATTAAATTCATGCTCCGATGGATTTTTGCAGTGTCCATCTTTGGCACGTATATATGAAAACAACTTTTTTAAAGGATCTTGGTTAAAATGGCTCGTTAAAATGCAAAGTAAATTTGAATTTAATTATGGTATTTAATTAATGTATGTAATAATTAAGTGATTATTTTCAGTACAATGTATGGCAGTGCAACATCTTTATATATTTATAGTCTTAGATGAAACTTAGAATTCAGAAAATAAGCTTACCTCATATATTCATCAACTAGAATTCGCAAATCTTTATGAATAATAGCAAGTTCGCTTTCTATGACCCAATCTTTGATAACATTGTGTTGTGTATTGAGATATTCGTCAACATTTTTCCAATCAGTTGAATATTGAGAGATGGTTTTTTCTATTTTTTCTAAATGGAAACAACGTAAAAATAAACAATTTACCATATATCAAAAAGAGAACTATTGGTTATTCGTTATACTATTAATATAAAGTTTTTTGTTTTGATTCTCTCGCATTTTCCAAAATTTGCGTTTCTTGATTTCCATTACAACAAATTAAAACTTTTAAAAAAAAAAGTAGAAAATAATTAATTATATAGAAAGCAATTTTGACTTAAATGTGGTATTTTACAATATTTTTGTGGTATGAAAATTTCATGAACATTTTGACATATTTTTAAAAATATTGTTACGTTTTCATCTTTAAAAAAACGGTGGTTTATTTCGGATTCCTTTTAATTGCGAAATAAAAGCGTCAAGTAGTTTGAAGAAAATATAACGAGTCTTTTTTTATTTAAATGTGCAATTAAAAATGAACATTCTGTCTTTTTATTCACTTATATTACGGTTTATGAACACACCTAAATTACAGTTTTATGCAATGCATTGTGTTGGAACTAGGAAAATAGGTTATGGGAGGGAGGATAGAGGGAGTAGTGTTTGTGAACATTTGACTTGAATTTTCCTATATTGAAAGTGGCAGGGAAAACTTCTGCTGGGAGTTTGTTCCATATACGGACAGTACGGCTAAAGAACGAATTTTCCCTGTAGTGTGTTGTGCAATCCACTGTCCAGTCGACCACAAATAGATGAGCCCTGCATGTTTCAGCAATAAGTTCCTTGATTTCAGCAGAACACATTCCATTATAGTATCGATAGAACAGTGAAACACAACCCACATTGCGACGATGCTCCAATGAATCAATAGAGTTGGATACCCTACTGTCACCGATAAGCATCTTCGCCCTCTCCTGTACGCGGTCGAGTAACTCCAAGATAGACTTCGAAGCACCGGCCCATACATGAGAGTTGTATTCCGTCACCCGTAGAGCGTCCTCTACGGAAGCCGTACTGGCGGTCGCTAAGTAAATTGTTGGACTCTAGATATTTCACAAGATGGTAATTTACCATACTTTTCATGAGTTTGGAAAGTGCAGAACTGATTCCATTGGGCGATAATTTTCAGGGTTTGTAGCCTCTCGCTTTTTAGGAATTGGCGTTATATTAGCAACCTTCGAACACATGGTAAATTCACCGGCACGGTATAAGGTGCTGAAAAGGTTAGCTAATGGACGAGCTAGCGTCGAAGAACACTGCTTCAAGACTAGTGCGGTATACCATCTGGCCCAGTTTGAGAACACTTTGATGTTTACTCAACGACACTTCTGTGGACCTGTTACTCTATTTATACATCAATAATTATTTCTGGATGGTTCGGAGCTAAGCTTATAGAATTTACATGTCTAGCAGCGTTGTCAACTTGGTGCGTTTCGCACCATTTTTGGTGTCTTTTAAAATAGTTGGTGCGCGGTGCGCTTTTTTAAATTTTGATGCGCTTTTTAATTTTTGGTGGCACCTGATTCAGTACCATTTCATTTAATTTTTTTTACGTTTATAACGTACCAAATCATATCCACAGAGTTAAACGGTCTTGTTGTTGTAGATATTTCGTATTATGTGAAGAAAAAGAAATATTTCATTTATGGATTTTGCTGTCCCTTTTGATTTTCATAGAATTGTTTTTGTAGTAAAGGTTTCTGTCGAGTCATTGTTCGTTTTTTTTTTATCAAATGCGTTGTGTCTTGTAAAAAAAGTGTAAAACATTTATATAAAAACTGTAACAGCCATCCCTAAATACCGACGGAAAGCGGAACGAATTTTTACGCTGAGCATTACCCCATCCCTAAACAAAAGCGGCAACGTTATGTCAAAACAATAAAAACAGGGCTATCAAACAAATAAATAAAACGACCCTGTTTATTGTAACTGCTGGATATTGTTTTATTTCTCTTTTTTTTTTTTTGTTTTGTTTTCTTTTGCAACTAACTTCACTGTGAAACTTATTTGTTTAAATAAAACAGGTACTTTATTTCACAAACCTTTTTTTTGGAAGAGAGTTTTTAAACAAAGGTTAAAGGTTAAACATGTTGTATGTTAATAAACATGCGTACGTTGATACCGACCGTTAAATATTAATTGAAATACCATTTCGTAACAATCATCCTTATACTATGTTTCCACGGTACATGCTTCACTCTAGATTCATGCTTCACACCCCAATCATGAGCGAAACAACTTGCTTTACCATACAAAATTTGAAGAGCGAATCAAGTAGATTCATATTAAATCTACTTGCGAAGCACGAAAAATTGCACTCTTCTCTAATTTTTATCGCAAGTTTATCTGCACTAGCTGTAAAAATGTACGAATGTATGTTTTTAATCAAATAAGCTATCTAATTTCCACTCACTTTTTTTGTCCATTAAAAAAAATTATTTTCCACAAATTGTAAACTCTTTTTTTTTTATTCTGTTTGTTTATTAAATACAACTGTCAAATCGAATCAAGTTTATTAGTCATGTAAACAGCGTGATTCATAAACATGATTCAGAAGGCGAAGCAGGTGATTCAAGTCGTCGTGGAAACATAGTATTAGGCTAATCTGGATTTCACAATGTACGATTAATACTATGTTTCCACGGTACATGCTTCGCTCTCTATTCATGCTTCACACCCCAATCATGAGCGAAACAACTTGCTTCACCATACAAAATTTTAAGAGCGAATCAAGTAGATTCATATTGAATCTACTTGCGAAGCACGAAAAATTGCACTCTTCTCTAATTTTTATCGCAAGTTTATCTGCACTAGCTGTAAAAATTTAATATTATTGTAAACAAAGCAAATTATTTTCTTGTTGCTGGAAGTAAAGAAAGTAAATACGTACGAATGTATGTTTTTATTCAAATAAGCTATCTAATTTCCACTCACTTTTTTTGTCCATTAAAAAAAAATATTTTCCACAAATTGTTAATTCTGTTTTTTTTATTCTGTTTGTTTATTAAATACAACTGTCAAATCGAATAAAGTATATTAGTCATGTAAACAGCATGATTCATAAACATGATTCAGAAGGCGAAGCAGGTGATTCAATTCGTCGTGGAAACATAGATTATGAATGTCAACGGCGACATAAGTGATGTTGACAATATTGGCCACTTTCGATAAAAACCGATAACATTTTGGCATTATAAAAGGAGACAAAACGGCGATATTGTCTTAGATGAGCTTTACTGTTGTCGACAAAAATTTTGTTAACGACTCAATCAAATTCTCAACTGTCACGGTTAAAAAGTTCTTCAAAGTATAAAATTTATTTTAAATGTAAATTAAAAAAAAAAAACAAAAAAGTTAACGAACAGCAAAGCTGAGCTTCATGCAATAGGTGGAGGTCTGTGTAAATTATTGCCACTCTCACCTTTGGAAGAAGCTGCTTCTAACTTGCTTCAATTTGAGAAGCAGTTTAATCCTGAAGGTGTTGCCCAAGGTATACGACAACCAAATGATGAAGCTTCAGAGAAAAATATACCTTCCACAGAACAAATAATCTGCGAAGATTTTGTGGAAGTGCCATCAACTTCCGCATATGCCACTGAAATATTAGAACAGCCTACTTCAAGAAAAAGAAAATCTAATGACTTCTATGCAAAAGGAGGTTTTTAATGCAATTTCTAAAACAATCAGCGAAGTAAACGACTGTTTTAAAGATATAAGTGATCATCAGAAAAAAAAAAATCTGATGAAAAATATAAAACTTTAGAAGAAATAAGATAGTTTTAAAGAAAACAAGCCGGTAACAGATAAAACTTTATGAAGTAGAAGAAAAAATGAAAATGATGGAGAAACAAGACCAAAGACATGAAGAACTCCATGAAAGAGAAATGCAAATCAAAAATATAAACTTGGAAATAAAAAAAGAGTCGAAAGCTCTTGAAAACCATAAATAAAATCTTAAATTTATTTGTGCCTTTACTAATTTATTTAAACAAATGAAATTAATTTTTTTATTTCAATGTACATACATATGTACATATGTATATACATGTGTATTTTAATAAATATAATATATAAAAAGAATGAATTGCAATATTCGCTTTCTTTTTGACTTAACTGTACCACTGCAACAAAAGAAAACAGCATGTAGGCAAAAACCTTGGTTCTCGGATACTGTTAAGAATGCAATACACCAGAGGGATTTGGCATACGCCAGGTGGAAGCGATTTAAAACTTCTGAGCTTAAAATACAATATTCCATTGCCAGGAAAAATGTCAACAAACAGATCCAATATGCAAAAACTGAATATTACACCAGACGTTTTGGTAATGCAATTAATTCCCAACAAACTTGGAATACTATTCGTGAAATAGGAATTGACAATGCACATGGCATTATTGACTACCAAGTGGATGCAAATATGCTTAACAGAACGTTTATTAACGCTCCTGTTATCCAAGCTTTTCTTTTTCAATTTTTCTTCAGACACTTTAAATGCAAATAATGGGATAATTGGAGAACATTTTCAATTTTCTTCTTGCGTTACTCAATATGATGTTTTTTTAACGCGCTCTTTAATAAAATCAAACGCAGTGGGAAGTGATAACTTAAATCCAAAATGTATAAGATTACTTTTGCCATTGATTTTGCCATATGTTACTCATTTGTTTAATGCATACTATCATCATGTCGGGTATTTACCCGTTAAACTGGAAACATGCAAAAATTGTGCCATTATCTAAGTCGAATGGAGAATACAGACCTATAGCCATCTTATGTTTTCTGTCGAAAGTCTTGGAAAAACTTATGTACATATAAAGAAATGATTACATTTAGGCTGTTTTCCTAAACGCAGTATGCAATGCAACACTGCAAACATATGCGTTTAAAATGGAAAGCAATACTTCATGTCAACACTGCGTTGTCAAATAATGCAATTATATTTTAAAACGTTTATGAATGCTAATACTGCTTTTCATATGTTTTTTCGGGTATTTTATAAAAATAATTGTTATATGAATCTCATAAATACACACATAATTCATTGAAAAAAAAAACTTAAATCTATATATATAAAATTCAATGTATGTATGTATGTATGTATGTAACGTATGGACTCCAAAACGGCTGAGCCGATTTTGATGAAATTTTCACAGCATGTTACTGTGACTCTGAAAGAAATAATAGGCTATATGAAGTTTTGATTGTACACACGGGGGTGGCACCGCCCATATAACCCACATATTTAAATCGCCATATTTTGGGCATTTTTTGACCTACGACAATGATATGTGGTACATATGGAATTGGCATAATTAGGAATACGTACCAGGAGAAAAGTGGGTGGGGCCACGCCCCTTTTTAGGAAAATTAAAAATCGTAATATAGTCTTAACTACTGGACCGATCGTCATTAAATTTTCACAATAGGATATTCTTACGAAATAATAAACTCTTGACTATGTAAGTGGACAAAGGGGCATGGTCTCGCCTAAAGCATTGCAATAAATACATTAAAATTAAATAAATAAATGTTTGTAAATATATAAATACGTTTTATTTTATTTTATGACGAGGGGGGGTAGCAAAGCACACCGGGTTTAGCTAGTAAATCATATTTGTATAAAAATTATGTTAAATTTTAACTTACGTTAATATGTCCGTCATTTGAATTGTTAAAAAATCATAAAGCATCACAAATAAAAACACTGCACAAATTTGACAACTGTTGCGCATTCAAAAGCGTTGTCATGCATTAATGAATTTACGGCATTGTCAAAAAAAGGCAATGACGTATATGAACTGAAACAGCCATATTAATACTCATAATTTGCTCTCTAACACGCAATCTGGTTTTTGTCAGAGTCATAGCTGCGTAACGGCTCTTGTGGAAGCTAGTGAAAATATACGGCAAGGATTAGAAAATGGAAATATTAATTTGTTGGTACTTCTCGACCATTCTAAGGTTTTCGATATGGTAGATCCGAAAACCTAAACACTTTTTTAGATTTACGAGCGCGTCAACCAAACTTATACTTTCTTATCTTTCAGAACGCACACAATCAGTGTTTGTGAACAATGTATGGTCGGATAGCCTATCCCTGACTAAGGGAGTGCCTCAGGGTTCTATTCTAGGTCCACTTTTATTTTCCTTTTATGTAAATGATTTGCCAAAACAAATCACTAAATGTAACATCCACTTATACGCCGATGACGTGCAGCTCACTTTAAGTAGCCCAGTTCAAAATATTTCCTACCTAAATGAGGACTTAAATAGAATTTACCTTTGGGCTAGTGCAAACGGTCTCTGTTTGAATCCTCATAAATCTAAAGGCATTGTAATATGTAAAAAAGCTTAATGCCCTCCATATTGTTTAAAATGGCAAAAAAATTTTAATTGTTAATAAAGCTAAAAATCTTGGTATCATTTTCAATAGTAATTTAACCTGGACTGATCATGTAAATTTGCTGGTTGGTCAAACCTATGCAAAGTTACGTGCTCTCTGGTCCACACAATATTTCACACCCTTAAGAATAAGGGCCTTACTTGCTAAATCATACTTGATTCCTTCCCTGATCTATGGGTGTGAAGTATTTGGAAGCTGTTACTCAGTTGGTATGAGAACATTGAATGTCTTGTTCAATATGGATTAAGACGGTCTGATCATGTTTCCTCTGTTGCCAATAATCTTTATGGAGTATCATTTGAAAGTTTGCTAAAAATCCGCACTCTTATTTTTTTACATATAATAATCAACTTTCAAACACCTAAATATATATTCGATAAAATACGTTTTTTTCAATCGCCACGAAATCGAAATATTGTAATACCTAGATATAATTTACTTGTATCTGAATGGCAGTTTTTTATGTACATGCCGCTCGTCTTTGGAACAATCTTCCACAAAGTCAACAACTAAACAGCAATGCTAATACATACATAGTTTCAAAAAATTTTTATTAATTTTTTTTTAAATAATAACACAGTGATACAAAATTGAATCAAATAGAAAAACCTGGGACCCGATATTATTTTTCTTATAGGGCTTGTCGAATAAAAGAAGATTCCAATAGTGAAATATGCTGGTTACCTCCAAAATCCGGTTAAAAACCCGGTTTTTGTACCTTTGCGCACTTATAAGCCTGTAATTTTGTTGATAATGATCCGAATGGTCCCAGGTTTTTTGGACTGTCGCACCGTGTAATTTATAATTTTTACTTTTTTTAATTTTAATTTATATTTTTTTTTTAACTTTAACTTTATCTCAGTATTGTTATATTTACTTGCATCAAGTTTGTTTTATAACGTAATACGTTCCTGTGCTATAAGTATAAGACTCAGTCTTGTTGTACAGGAAATGGAATCAATAAATAAATAAATTAATAAAGGTTTTGCCAAAATCTTAATGCCGTCTACACAACCAATAACACCCGGAAGCCCAGTTTTTTTCAACAAAATGCAACTTACACTAGGCCTTTTCCTCTTCTGTCAATTAAAATTTAATACAAATAGGACAGATCGCAGATTGTAATACATCGAGTGTCTCCTTCAGAATTAAAGATACTGGGGGTTGTGATAAACCGAGATGAAAGTAATTCCCGACACTTAATTGATAAGAACCTTGTGCCAAAAACCGTAGTGCTGTCGCTAGCTTTAATTCAGTAGAAATAATAGTTGACCTTACTCCAGCCTTCATGAAAGGACGAATTATTTCCAAAACACGTTTAAAGGCATTTTTCCTTTAAACTGCTTTAAATTTTTCAAAAACTTACTTTTTATTTTTCTTAGCTTACCTGGCTTCTGACAAACTAAAAATGTCCGAACTTTGTCTCATAATTTTCTTCGAAGTTTTATGGTGTTTTCTTTTCTGAAATAAAATGTTACACCTTTATTATATACATTTTTATAATGTTTACCCCACATTTTAAAGATGTCGCATTTTTAATGGTCAGAATAGAATATAAAATTACAACAGTGTAACACTTTATTATCACGTACAGCTGCTTTTGTTTTTGTTGTTTGTTAAAAAAGAAGAAGCAGACAGCTCCCTGGTAAGATCGCTTGAAATAAGACAATGAATATTTATCAAAAAGACCAATGACACCTTCCCGACTAACACGCAAATTCTTTTTAAACTAGAAAAATTATATATAGACATACATTACATATATAAGAAGTAGGAGATATTGTCCTATGAAATTTGACATACATCAACTTCAGAGTATTCATAATTACGTTCTCTACAAAGCCTTTCACTTTTCCATAATCATATAAAATATTTTATCATCATCAGATGATGAAGATGAATTCAACAAGTCATCAAAAATTTTTTAAGCACATACAAAAGTAGTAATATTTTCCATTTTGTATATTTTTTTTTGTTTCTTAACACAAATACACATTCATAAACAAAACAAATGTCAGTTGTAGCTGCCAATTTTTTTCCATTTAGCCCTTTTTTCAAAAATGTTTACGCGTTTTGAGTCTCAAAAGTTGGCATCACTGGTCAACTGTTTTATCGTGCGATTCTCCCCCTCTAAAAATACAGAGTGTGAAAGGTGCACCATTTTTTTAATTTATAGTGTGACATTTATAGAAAAGAACACACTACACTTTAGCAGTGTTAAATTTTTTTCAGAAAAGAACACAAAAAAATTAAAAAAGATGCGAAGTGGGAAAAACGTGTAACATTTTTGCCAGAAAAGAAAACGCCATTAGTCTTTCATTATTTTCTTCATCAGAACTCTCACTTGAATACAACATTAGAAACATATTTATCTTTTAAATTTCAATAAAATTTATTAAAATTAACAAATTAAGCAAACTTCAAAATGTATAGTGATGATATGTTCTTCACATTATCGATAACAGAACAACGTCAGCACAATACATTTAATTAATACCGAAATGGCGTTGAGGTGACGACGACTATAATATTGTGTTGACGTCGATGTCGACATTCATAATAAGGATGAATATGCTTACGTTCAAAATTGGGTAATGTAAGAAATTGGCCTAAAATAAAACTAAACTGAGCCAAATAGTTTTATTTTTATATTTCCGCAAACCAAAAAAAACATGTAAGAAAGTATAGTCGGTCAAGCCCGACCGACGTTATATGGGAGATATAACCTATTGTGGACCGATCATCCAAAAATTTAGTGTCATGATGTCTATGAATATAAATATTATGTATGTTGAACTTTATCTCGATATATGTAAATTCTTTCTTTATATTTATGGAGGTTAAAGTGAATTACGGATAGGGTCTTATATGGGAGTTTCGACTAATTATCCAAATATCTTCAAAATTGCGACCTGTAATCTGCGCACAAGCTTTACATATACAGCCAGCCAGACGGACGGACATCGTTAAATCGACTCAGAAAGTGATTCTGAGTCGATCGGTATACTTTAAGGTGGGTATTGGACCAATATTTCTGGGCGTTACAAACATCAGCACAATTCCAATATACCCTCCCCACTATGGTGGTGTAGGGTATAACAAGCGAAAAGTGGTTATTATTATGTATTGTTGGTGATTTGTCCGAACTTTAATATTTTGTACCAGGCTTGCTAATTCTCACTTTATTTCTAGTTTTCCTAAAAAATTGGGAAAGGTTGCCTAATGCTTTAATTTTTAATTTATTTGTTTGAAAAAAAAACAAGAATTTAAAATACAAATTATAGCAAATTGATCAACTAAAGTACATAACTGGCAAATATTTTTCAAATTACATAAACTTTAATAAATATAATTAATTTTGCCGATATACTACATATGTATGTATATATGGATAGGATATTTTAAAAAATATTTACAGACAATTAATTAGTATATTATTTTATTAATTTATTTATTTGTTAAAAATGCAGTCATTTTTCAACAACACTAAATTTGCTTTTAATTCTGTTCTTTATTTAAAATTTACAACATTACCACTTTTTTTACTACTTACCAATATTTTTGTTGGTTTTAAATTCATGTCCAATGTCATAAATTCCAGCATTTCTCATTTTCTTTTGTCTTTTCTCCTCCTTGAGTCTTTCTTTTTTAATTTTTTCTTTTTCTTTCTTCTTTTGCAGCTTCAGCTTTTCTCTCAAAAGTTTTTTTTCTTCTTTTGATAACTCCTGACGTTTTTGATATTCCTTAAATTCTTCTATATTCATGGTTTCGTCAATTAAAGCCAAAACTGTTCCGGACTTTAATGCATCTGGATATGGATGAAAATCTCCAGTTTTTTCATAGCTTTATTATGAAATTCAGCAACGAGAAAAATTGCACATGTAAAATATATGTTATGAGAATTTGGTGAAAAGTGGCCATGAAAACGGGTTTTAAAATTATTCAAAATGCATCTTATTTCTAAACTTTAATTAATTTTTTATACTTAAACTTATACTATGTTTCCACGGTACATGCTTCGCTCTCTATTCATGCTTCACACCCTAATCATGAGCGAAACAACTTGCTTCACCATACAAAATTTCAAGAGCGAATCAAGTAGATTCATATTGAATCAACTTGCGAAGCACGAAAAATTGCTCTCTTCTCTAATTTTTATCACAAGTTTATCTGCACTAGCTGTACAAATTTAATATTATTGTAAACAAAGCAAATTATTTTCTTTTTGCTGGAAGTAAAGACGTACGAATGTATGTTTTTTTCAAATAAGCTAACTAATTTCCACTCACTTTTTTTGTCCATTAAAAAAATATTTTTCACAAATTGTAAATTCTGTTTTTCTTTATTCTGTTTGTTTATTAAAAACAACTGTCAAATCGAAACAAGTTTTTTGGTCATGTAAACAGCATGATTCATAAACATGATTCAGACAGCGAAGCAGGGGTTTCAAGTCGTCGTGGAAACATAGTATTATGTAAATAAATCATTACCCTGCAAATAATATTGGACTACGTGATCCATTTTAGATGATATGGACTACTCACAACATGGTCCAATGTAATGCAGTCATGGACCATGTCATAGTTAAACAAGAGTTTGTAGTTAAACGACATGGTTTCGTGTTAACACGATTGCATATTGAGTTGTTGTTGTTGTTTAAAACTAACCCTCGTGAGTACTCCATGGAGTAGTTTTGGGACTACTCCGATGGGTTATATGGTCCAGTCCTAGGACATCGCAATGTTAAATGGACCACCTTTTTTTCATATATTTGGAGTAGTTTTGGAGTACTCCTACTCCTCTTTGGACTAGTCTTTACATGCATGTATGGACTAGTCGCGTTATTTGCAGGGTAGTGATAAACTTAGAGATATACATATGTATGTATGTGATTGGCTTACAATTAAACAACATATCGAGCCATTACCGCCAAAATAATGTATCCCACACCATAATCGATTGTTGTTTTTTTATCGAAATCGATAGTTCAACATCATTTAAAATTATTAAAATTAAATGTATTACACAAAACAATATTTACATTATAAATTTTAAAATAATGGCTTTATTCAAACTGATTTTATTTAAAAAAAACCTTCCCCTGTAAAATTTTGAGTTTGTGGGATACATTTTTTCGGCGGTTATGGCTCGATATTACCTACATACATATACATATATGTAAATATGTACATACATATGTATATAAAAAAGTAACGTGACTGACTGACTGACTGACTGATTCATTCATCATTGCACAGCCCAAACCGCTAAAGCTAGAAACTTGAAATTCAGGTATTGGATTCCTTTTACATCAAATAGATCCACTAAAATGGGATTTTTGGAAATTCGGTTGATACCCCTTATCAACCTGATAGAACGGGCAAAAATGGTAACTGTGTACTTCCTAAACTAATAAAAATGGAATAATTTTTTTTAGTTTGTCTGCCTTTAATAAAACAAGTTAGAGTGCAATATTCGGCTGTACCGAATCTTTAATACCCTCCACCTAAATGGACTACAATATCCTTATTCTCTATTTTCTATTCAGTCTTTTGTATATTGTTTGAAAGACAATTTATTTTAAATGTTTTAAAATTTTATCTAATTTTGACCATTTATAATTGATGTAATTACCAATTCTTACTATAATTTACAGAGTTTATCTGATTTTATATAACAGAGTATAAAAAAGGGTAAGTTATAAGATGAGGCTTTTTTTGTTTGAATTTGATCTCAATTATTTACAAGAGATTTAGTGGTGGCATAGTAAAAGTGGACCAATTATGGACTGATAGCTTCTAAATCCAGGGGGGTTACTGTGTATTTCGATTCGAAAAGAAAATCATTCGAATTTGTATACTTTTTACATTGTATTTCGAAAGCTTTTGCTTTCGAATCGAAATACACAGTAACCCCCCAGTATCCACTAATGCGATTTCTATGTATTTTAAGATTATTTTAATTGTATTTCATCTCTACAACGTTATTTACAAAAGTTGTTGGTTGGTATGCTCGGCAACGGACTTATTGCCAATTATTGACTGACAGCTACAAAATCCGGTAGCATAATTGCCGTATAACTGAGATTAGTATGATTTCTGGATTAAAATCTGATCTGTGTAAAAGTTGGTTCGATATCGATATTTATTAGACATTTTTGTTGGTTTTATTGTTTTTCGAAAATGGTTCTTATATGGCAGCTACGACAAATTATGGGCCGATCTTCTTAAATTTTGGAACAGTTATTTTCATGCATATAAGGATATTTCACGTCGAATTTCAACATAATAACGGCGTATTTAATATTGTGGTGGGACCACGCCCCTTTTTAGGAAAATTAAAAATCGTTATATAGACTTAACTACTGAACCGATCGTCATTAAATTTTCACAATAGGATATTCTTACGAAATAATAAATTCTTGTCTACGTAAGTGGACAAAGGAACATGGCCTCGCCCACTAAACTAAAGCATTTCAATAAATACATTCAAATTAAATAAATAAATGTTTGTAAATATATAAATACGTTTTATTTTATTTTATAACGAGGGGTGGGGTAGCGAAGCACACCGGGTTTAGCTAGTATCTATATATATAAAATAGGATGTATGTATGTATGTAACGTATGGACTCCAAAACGGCTGAGCCGATTTTGATGCAATTTTCAGGGAATCTGCAGAATATTCAGGCGGGGGACACTGATTTTTTATTTTCGGTCGGCGGGCGGAGGGGCGTGGAAAAATCCATTTTTCATATTGCATTACTAAATATATATACATTTTTTTGCTTTTTTATATTTTATTTTATTTTTCTTTGAAAGCCGTTATCATGGTTTTCAAAACGAGATATCAAACTCTTAAATCGGTTATGTAGTTCCGAAGATATTTACATCATTCGATAATACAAGATATATTTTAATCTATATACATACATACATAAAAATGAATGTTTGTATGTATGTCCTTTACGGACTCCTAAACTATGCATCTGATCATGTGACGATCTTCGGCAAACTTGTTGTGCATGAGACCGGGAAGGTTTCTGAGTTGGTACGACCACGCCCACTTTTTTAATTGATTAATTGCTTCTGCATGGGTTGTTACAGATTTACTTCATACAGATTGTATCCACATCTTAGGGTAGAGGGGGCACCTTAGAAAACTTTTTGCTTTCAAGCCACATAAAAATTTATATTTTTGAATTATTGACTTTCTACATAATTTAACTAATATATATGGAAATAAACTTTAGCTTAAGTCTACAAGTTACTTATTATACCCTTCACCTTCATGAGAAGGGTATATATAAGTTTGTCATTCCGTGTGAAATTTCCACAATATAATTTTCCGACCCTATAAAGTATATATATTCTGGATCCTTATAGATAGCGAAGTCGATTAAGCCATGTCCGTCTGTCTGTCTGGATGTTGAAATCAGTTTTTTGAAGTCCCATGAAATTTTGTATACGTTGTTTGTACTATAAAAGAAGAAAGAGTGCGGAAAATAGTAAGAATCGGTCCATGATTTCTCATAGCCCCCATACAAATATATATATTTCCGAAATATGGCTTAATGATAAATAAATGCCTATAAAATTGGAATATCAAGACAAAATTCAGCAAAAATAACTTTTATACAAAAAGAAATCACAAACCGAAATTTTTTTTAGTTCGGTCCATATTTGACCATAGACCCCATATAAAGTCCACTTACAAAATTCACTTAAATACGTATAAAACAGATATAAATAATGTTAAACGGCTAAAATTTGACATAAATACTGTTTATAGGCAAATAAATTATTGCACCAAATTTTATGGTGGTCGGCCCAGAAATGGTCATAGCCCCCATACAAAAATCTTCCCGAAATATTGCTCAATTATACATAAATGCCTATAAAATTGGAATATCAAGACAAAATTCAGCAAAACTATGTTTTGTGCAAAAAGAAATCGCAAAACGAAATTTTTTTATTAGAGATGGAAAATGAAAACAGATATAAATAATGTTAAACGGCTAAAATTTTGTTAATTTCGGTCTATTTTTAACCGTATGCCCCATATAAAGCCATCTTCCGAAAATCACTTTAATACTCATAAATCTCTTATAAATAAGGGTACCAATCCAAAATTTTACACGGATCATTTACATACATGCCTAAATCAAACTGCTGGATTTTGAGAATATCGGTCCATATTTGACTATATCCCCCACATAAGGTCCACTACCGAAATCCACGTTAACACTAATATATATCTTATATATACCGTTATTATGTTGAAATTCTACGTGAAATATCCTCATATGCATGAAAATAACTGTTTCAAAATTTAAGAAGATCAGCCCATAATTTGTCATACCTGCCATATAGAACCATTTCCAAAAAACAAATAAATTCGGGTCAAAAAATATTCTTTTCGGATTTAACCCATATTCGGTCCATATTTTATAATCATGATATATATCGTTGCAAAGCTATTTTTAATACCTTTTATTTAAAGTATTACAAATTATCGGACACCCAGTAGTTCCCGAGATATAGGCCTATATATTTTCAACTTTAAGGGCCCGCCCCCTCGAAAATAGGCGTGGCCGGCAAAAAAATTTTTTTTGCTGGTATCTCTTCTAAAATCCCTATTTGTTTTTTTTTTTTTTTAACAAAATCACTAAAACCGAATTGTACCCCTTTTTATACTCTGTTTGTTAAATTACACTGAAGATTATTATGAACATCAGACAGACTCTGTAAATTATGGTAAGAATTGGTAATTAAATCAATTAAAAATGGTAAAAATTAGACAACATTTGAAAATATTTTACATAAATTATGTTGGTCGTAAAATTGTCTTTCAAACAATATATCAAATACTAATAAAATTTGCACTAAGACTGAATAGAAAACACAGAATTAGGATATGCTAGTCCTATAACCAGTGTAGTTTTTGTATTTTATATTACGTTTAGGTGGAGGGTATTTAAGATTCGGCACAGCCGAATATAGCACTCTTACTTGTTTTATTAACGTTTTTGTAGAGCCTCCAACTTCACGTCTCAGGAAGAAGATATTTTACATCGTTGGCAAAAAAATATTCAAATGTATTAGAAAACAAAAAAAACAAACGCAGTGACCTGGCAACAAAAAAAAAGCATTTGGGAAAAAATCGCCGAATAATTTGGATCTCTCAAAGCCATAGGTGATAGTGCTCGATTTCTATAAAGCAGATTAATAAAATGTTTTTTTTTTATTTAATTATACTAGATAAACTTTTTTGAGGCACCTTGCCTTGCATATTTTATGTTGCTGCCTATAAGTTTAACTACGTATTTTGCTGATATTCTAAATCTTTCTCTGAAATCTTCATCAGTTAAAGAAAAATGATTACGCCGCACTAAATTTCTTTTTCTGCGCTTTACATTTTTAAAATTAAAAATATTACAAAAATATAAATGTTGATTTTCCATTTTCTTTTATTATATTTCTTACAATTAAGATGCTAACTGGCGAAGTTTGTTCGGTTATATTTAACAGCAACTTTGTTGTTAAATAGTGTCAGTTAAGAGTTATACTATGTTTCCACGACGACTTGAATCACCTGCTTCGCCTTCTGAATCATGCTGTTTACATGACTAATAAACTTGATTCGATTTGACAGTTGTCTTTAATAAACAAACAGAATTTACAATTTGTGGAAAATAATTTTTTATATAGCTTATTTGTAAAACAAACATACATTCGTACGTATTTACTTTCTTTACTTCCAGCAACAAGAAAATAATTTGCTTTGTTTACAATAATATTTTTACAGCTAGTGCAGATAAACTTGCGATAAAAATTAGAGAAGAGTGCAATTTTTCGTGCTTCGCAAGTAGATTCAATATGAAACTATTTGATTCGCTCTTAAAATTTTGTATGGCGAAGCAAGTTGTTTTCGGTGTGAAGCATGAATAGAGAGCGAAGCATGTACCGTGGAAACATAGTATTAATCGTACATTGTGAATCCAGATTAGCCTAACTTGCGGTTAAAGTTCACGGTAACTTTTAATCGTACATAGTGAAAATGGCCGTTAGTCAAACTTCTGCAGGTGTATTAACATTATTCATATAAAATTTTAAGACTGTTATTAAGACACGATTATACATAGTAGTTGCCAGATATTCTAAAAAAATATCTGTAAATATTTACTTTGTATCGTAGGTGCCACGTTCACTAAACTAATACCGCCCATTACTATTAACTTTGTATGGGATATTCCAAAAAATAGGCTTTAGTTCCTTATAGAAGATATATAGATTAAGATATTGTAAAAACTTCAAGAAAATTAATCGTTCCAGTTTATCTGGAACAATTTAATGATTTATTTGCTGTTTCTTTTCAAATTAAATTTTGAGAACTGCATTTAAATCATTTCTGATTTTTTGAAAATGTTTAATAACGTGTATTGTTCACGAATGACATTTACAAATATGTATAGGTATTTTAGATATTCAACACCCAAAATTTGTATGCTCTTTTCAATTTTTTTAATTTTGTTAATAAATGACGTAATGTGATAAATTCATGAAATATATGTATGTACAAATCGACATCATAAATTAAATCTGGTTATTAAAACAATAGCGATATACATATGTATATTAGGGTGGTTTTATTGAATATGGGAAACAATTTTTTTTCGAAATTTGTAAGTGCTCGCGCTTAGAAATTTTCTATTTAGTGTTAAAATACAATTGTAAAAGTTTTAGCTCAATCGGACTATGCCTTCCCGTGCCGAAAAAGCCCAAAAGTTTTCGAAAATGCACCTATCTAATACAATTGATAGCTGTTCGGTTATAACTTTTTTTATATCCGCGACTGTATTTCTTCTTTTTACTCTCAGTTTCTAATTTTACGATTTTTCCATCGCCGCACAGTGGCTGAAAATCGTTTTTCATTGGCCAAAAGTCGAATTTTTTTTTGTCACCGATTTTTAAAATTTTTACACCTTTTTGGAGCTAATATATCCATATTAAGGTAGCCAAAAAATTAGGTTAAACTATTAATAATTGTGGGCGTGGCATGCTGTCAAACTCAACTGTTTTTTTTAATTTCAGAAAAAGGTGTTTTTTATTTGTTTTTTGTCAAAAATAAATGGTTACTATTCGCAAGCTATCATCGATAATGGCCTGCGGTCTTTTTTATAATGTTGGTAGGATTATAGTCTTTAGTTATTGTAAGTGGTTACCGCTCTAGCGTTTAATATTAGGGGCGTTCTGAAATACTTATGAAACTACTATATTTTTCTGAAATTAAAACTTTAGTGGAATAGAACTTCTAGGGAACAAAAGGGAACAAGAAACGTGTACCACCCGAAGAAAGGTGAAAGTGTCTTCTTTAATCCTATATATACTTTTGCACCCGCCACGACCCGCCGGTAGAACACTTTTTTAATTTTAATGAAATTACTCTAAAAAAATTCAAATTACGATAATTTAAACAGCCCTATAATTACTCGTATACAATGGTGTATTAAATTTTCACTTTTTCGCCTAAAGGTTTATGTTTCTTTACTTTAGACTACGTAAAACTAAAATAATTAAATATAATACCTGGGAAAGGGTTTTATGGCTTTGTTTTGATTAGCAAAAAAAATAAGTCATAAAAATATCAAAATAGGTTCTACAGTAAACATATGATCTCTTTCTAATATACCTGTTATCAACTTTTAGGGTCAACCAAAGTCATAAACAATTTTATAATAATAATCGCGACATTAAACCACTAAAGAAAAAAAAACCCCAATATTGGCCAGATACTAATTAGTTTTACCTGATATTAACCCTTTCGGCCGCACTTGAATTTAGCTGTGACTACCAAGAGCATCACATATTTTTTCATGACTTTTTACTGTGGATCAAATGACGACTTATGGAACATATACTAAAAATCAGTTATGATTTGGATTTCGGGTCTTCAGGATCCATAAGAAACAATGGAACCAACAAAGAGTTAAGAAGTTCAAAAAAGAAACATGTTCAAGATGAATATCGCATATTTGGATTAATTATAGATCAGCCAAAACAAGGGTCAGGCAATACAAATGATGACAATACCGCACGAAGATTCTTTTTAGATCCAGAAACAGCATCTGAAATAACAGGAGTGGATTTAAACCTTATTTTCAGATTTAAAATAATCCTAGAAGTACTTGCGTGCAATGAAGAAATTGACGCTAGACAATTTGGAGATTATGCTAAGGAAACTGCAAAAATATATACAACCAACTACCCATAGAGAAATATGTCTGCAACAGTTCACAAAATCCTTTTTCATGGAGAAGATATCATTAAATATCATTTTACTAGAAAAATTTCACGAAATTCCACAAATGAAGATCTATTTAATTTATTATTGACAACATCAGATCCGTTCATATCCAATATTCGAAATCAATGGAAAGTGGAACATCGGGATTTAGATGAAGAAGCCAAAAAACTACTAAAGAACAGAAATAGCGCAGAACAAAATATAGAATATTTGCAATCAATATTTGTTTCAAATGAATAATAATTATAATTGCCTTCATTGTTATTAAGTACGGAAAACATAGTATTAGTAAATAATTCTTTAAAAAAAAACCGACTTCAAAATTTCGGCCAAATAAAATGTTGGATTAACTTTTAAAAATGTTTAATATAACTAATGTTGTTGCACTTTTTGATTGAAAGAAAGAATTTTGAAAATCTTGTTAATCTTCTAAAAAATCGGTTTATGCTAAATCTATAATGTTTTCCCATTAACAGAGCTAAATTTTGACACCCATATTCGATATATTCTTAAAAATCGGTTTATGCTATATATCCCCGATATATCTCAATCAATTTCTGAAATTTTCATTTTTTTTACCTTAAATATATTTTTCTGCAAACCATATCTTCCAAATAAAAAAATTATTTTTAAAATTGATTCATAAATCACGAAGTTATTCAACAATTTATAAGAGAAGCACAGAAAAAATATAGATAACGGTAAATAAAAAACCGTATGTCCGTCCGATCTTCATAAAAATTAAATGGGAACCACCTGCAAGCAAACCCTTTCAAACAAAAAAAGAATTTTTAAAATTGGTTCAGAAATGGTTATCGTGGAACAAACATAAAAAAAGCAACATACCTACTATTGTTACAAATGCTAATAAAATCTATTGCAGTTTTTATTTTTAATGTTTTTTAAAATTATCAAACCTGACGGCAAAAAAGAATAAATTTTGTTTTTGAGTTTTGAGTTTTGCGGCTTCACAGAGGGGTAATCCAATGTTACGCATGTTATAAACAAATGCCTTGTATGTACTTGATGGTTTGATGGTAACTTGCTGCCGGTTATTTGTAGAGATGAATGTCCAATTAAATACATCTGAGTTTTAGCACGGATATGAACATTGAACGAAGTATGTACTGCCATTTTGACTTAAATATCTTTCTTGTACGAACTGTTCACTTAACACAAAAACCTTTAAATGAATATTTCTCTTAAAGTAACATTACAAGCGCAACGTCAAAATCAAATTGGGGACTCCCCGATTTTTAATTTCTGCTTGAATATTTTGTGCTTGAATATTTTAAAGTCAATGTAATTACCTTTCATTTGATAGTAAATTTATTGTAATAAATTATGGCATTTATAACTAAAGCAGAAACATGGCGCTATTTCGTGAAAAACAGGCATTTTTGAAAATTTTGAGGCTCTTTCGGCACGGGAAGGCATAGTCCGATTGAGCTAAAATTTTCGCAATTGTATTTTAACACTAAATTACATAATTCTAGATGTGAGCACCTTTAAAAATCGAAAATGAATTTTGAAAAACCACCCTAATGTATATATAGATACATACTTACAAATCTTTGAACCATTCTCTTATGTGATCTGATATATCTTCCATTATCTGGGGTTTATATTCTCGTAACAATCGTTTACGTTCATTGGTCATGTGCCGAAGATAATCTTTGTTAAGTAAATCTTGCTTCAAATGCTCTTGGTAGATTTTAAAAATATCATGTTTGGATTCTTCCGAATTAATAAGTTTTTTCGATTTTCTTATACCATATAAAGATTGTTTCATTTTTTGTTTCATCTTTAAAATTGCCTTTGCTTTATATCTTTTCCATGCCATTTGAATTTTTAAAGCAGACTTTTCCAGTTGTTCTGCCATGTAATAATCGCCTACAGTATCAATTAAAATTAAAATAATAAATAAAAAGGTTGAAAAGGTTGGCAAATGAATATATGTAAATACGTTGGTCATTCCGTGTGTTTGATAAATATTCTTCTGAGGTATATTGTCTTGGTCCTTCTGAAATTCTAAGTCGATTGAGCTTTGTCCGTCTGCTTGGAAAGGTTTTTTTGGAAATACACCAACTTTATTTTTTTTAATTTTTGTAAAATCTGCAACATTATTAGATGCTAAAATGATGACTTGTACAAGAAGTGCTTTGATGATCCAAATAGAGTCTTTGCTTTCTATTTGGATTGAAAATCAAGTTGCGCAGACAATACCATTAAGTAAAATGGTAATTCAGACAAAAACAAAAAGTTTATTTGATGACATAAAAAGTGAAGCAACGATTATGCTAGTGGTAGTAAAACAGATAATTCCCTGCAGGTAACCTGGGGGCAAGTGTCTCCAAGTCACCATTTTTGTCTACTATTTTGGTGACTGGCGATATTGTCAAGAAAGCGTCTACATATTTATATTTGTCATTGATAAGAAAAAAAAATTATGGCGGCGGGAGATAACTGATAATGTGTCGGCGCAACAATGATTATTATTAAACAATTAGTTTTTCAATTGTGTGCCCCGATAGTCTAGGCGATAGGGTTGCGGGTTCGATTTACGCCAAGGCTCTGGGTGTTTTCTAATTTATTTTTAATTATAGAAAGCCTTTTAGTCAGCGTTGTCAACTTTGAAATTTCAAAACGCACCAAAATGGAGAAAAAAGCGCACCATTTACAAAAAACGCACCAAGTTAAGAATTTCGTTTCTTTTTCAAATATTTATTGAATTTTAATTTGAAATTTTTTAATATCATAAATTCTAGAAAAAACTTTTTATCAACGATTATTAGTGAAAGTAATAATAGTAAAAACCTTTTTTTTAATAAATGAGCTAATAAAGATAAAATACGCATTTAACCACTGAAAATTTAACTCACAATATGATATTCAGAACTAAAGTACTAATTGGTAAAAAAGCTAATTTTAGTAAATATTTGGTACTTTTTTATATATTTTTGTTTTCTAGTTAAAGTTTTGATTTTTTCCCAATAAAATTTGTTAGGATTCCACTGGTACTCTAACCCTGGTCGTTCGTCTACAGTTCAGTAGACCAAACCATCAGGTTATACAAGTATTTTTATTTAGTTATGTTGAATTTGCTTTGGTGCCACCAAAAATTAAAAAGCGCACCAAAATTTAACAAAAAGCGCACCGCGCACCAACTATAGAATTTTTCGCACCAAAAATTTAAAAAAGCACCAAAAATGGTGCGAAACGCACCAAGTTGACAACGCTGCTTTTAGTATTTATTTTTTTTAATAACTCTAAAAGTTAGAAAAAAATTATTTTTCATTTTCTATTTTAGAGAAGTACCAAAAGTGTAGACAAGAATTTGTGTGCTATGCTTTCTAAGTGTGCGAATGTGTTTTGCTATCGATCTGTAATTCTTTTCTAAATTTGAGTGCTTTTAATATCAAAACAAATCTATAAACATTTTTAAAATATAAACAAAGGCTTTATATTTGTCAATTACATGAAATATAGTTCACAGTGATCATTATTGTTTTAAAAAACTGGCATATTTAATTCATTTATATTGATTTGATGTGGCATATTTACCAAAAACAATAATTACCAAAAACATCAATTGCGAAAACAGCTGATTTAATTAATGAAAATAAATACAACACTTACTTGTAACATAGAAGTACTCAAAAAATCATCCCTGATAATTTGTCATTAGATAATACCCAGATATGCCCATTGCTTGAGCATGATCATTTTAAAAGAAATTTTAAATTCTTTTTGAAAGTAAATGAGAAATAAAACTAGTGCAATTCTAGGTTTTTAAAAATTTATTGAAAAAAGAGGTTTTTGAAGCCGTCCTATATATAGGACATTGGGCACATGACTTATTGGGTATGATATGACACAAAACATTTTACATGTAATCCTATGTCACATTTTTGGCCTAGTTAGGGTTTTTTGATGACAAGCTCCACATCTTGTTTGTTTTTGCTGTGAAATTACCCAATGGTCCAATCGATCATATCGCAATTCATTATTTAGGCTTAGCGATGGATGACCCCTTTGGTGAACCGGAGTTTTTTTTTTTTTTTTTGAACAAGCAGAGTACTGGCAATACTTCTCCTAAAATTCAATTGATCCATAGTTCCTCCATTATGCTTGTGAATCTGCCATGCATTATATACCGCCATATCCACACAGTGTGCAATGATGGGAAAATACCATTTCTTTCCTCTTATGGCAGTGCGGTATAAGCTTATGTTCTGATGGGAACGATCGACTCCACCCATGCTTCTATTATAATATTTCACAATTCGGGGCTGTTCGACTTGAATAAATTTCTTTTGTTTTTGCGAGTACCGCTTAGCAGATCCTAAGGGATTCACTCCGATTGCATTAGAGCAAAATGTAACAATACTGTTATCATTCCATTTTATAAAAATTATATTGCTATTCACAATTTTGATGAAATCATAACTGCCGCGAATAGTCTTTTTCATCTCCTTAGATTCGCGCAAAGTACTTCCAGGAATGCGGTTTTCTCTAATTGTCCCAGTGCCGTGCATATTCTTTTTCTCCAGATTTTCTAACAAAGCGATGGAAGAAAAAAAATTATCAAAAAACAAATGAAACTTTGGATCCTTCCATTTTGATCGCAAGGCGTCGGCGTATTCAAGTACGGATGTTCCAACACCCAGGTCCTTGTAGGTTTCGCTGATATTTGTTGAAGCACCTTGGTAAGGCTCGAACCAGTTTATATAACCTTGTCGAGTCGTACCTACCCATAGTTTAAATCCATAACGAATTGGTTTGGTGTATTGTCCACATCAATGTCATCATCCTCTATCAACGCCAAAGCTTCATGCAGGGAAAATCCCCTATTAATAAAAAACGTAGCATATTATATTCCCAATGACCTACATATAGGTCACCAAACTTTAAGGTGTCACAACAACAAAACTAAAACCCAATAATGAAATCTTCACACATATAACAATCAACAATCCTAAGTTCACTAAAGCCATTGTTCCTATATTGCTACCACAAATTACACATATTTTTAACACAATTATAACCAAAAGTGTTTTCCCCCAAAAATGGAAGTTTGCTAAAATTGTACCAATACCCAAGAATAAAAATGATTACCGTCCTATAGCAATACTTTCATTCCTATCTAAAATACTTGAAAGAATATTGAATACGCAAATGGTTGAATACTTAAATGCTAATAGTCTGCTTACAAATAGACAGTGTGGGTTTCGTCCTAAACATAGCAGCATTACTGCTCTTATAGACGTATCAGAAGAAATACGTGGCTACATTGATGAGGGCAATATAGCGTTTTTAACACTATTAGATCATTCAAAAGCGTTCGATATGGTCAACCATGACTTGCTGTGTCTTAAATTAAGTAACTTTCTCAAATTTAGTTCTTCCGCAACTGGGCTCATATCATCGTATCTTGATACTAGATATCAATATGTCTGTGCAAATAACAAATGTTCTAGCACATCAAGGGTAACAAAAGGTGTTCCACAAGTATCAATACTAGGACCACTTCTCTTTTCAATATATATAAATGATTTACCACGACAATTATCACATTGCACAGTTCATATGTACGCTGATGATGTTCAATTATATTTATGTTGCAATACTAGCCAACTGAATGAATGTGTTGACAAACTGAACTCGGATCTCTTAAAAATCCAATCTTGGGCAATATCTAATGGTCTCCGCCTTAACCCATTAAAATCTAAATGTCTACTAATTTCTCGATCTCCAGTGCAAACTATTGATGTGCCGAATATTTTGCTCAATAACCAGATTATTGAGATTATCAACAAGGCAAAGAACCTTGGAATAATTTTTAACTCTACACTCACCTGGTCAGATCATGTTATCAGTGCTACTGGAAAAACCTTTTCAATATTACGTGGACTATGAAAAACTCAACACCTGACACCGGTTTCAATACGCATAATGCTGGCAAAAACTTTTTTGATTCCAACTCTTCTGTACGGTTCTGAAGTATTATCCAGCTGTGACTACAAAAGCACAAGGAAACTTACTTCAGCATATAATTCAATCTTGAGATATGTTTTTTACTTAAGAAAATCGTCTCACATCTCACCCTTTCAAACAAAATTATTGGGAGTAAGCCTTTGTGACTTCCTAAAAATTAAATCTCTTACATTACTACATAAGATAATTTTTACAAATGAACCATCTTATCTTTTTAATCGGCTCGTTTTCACTCGTTCAAGGAGGAATAATAACCTTATTCAAATACGATATAAGAAACTAGTTTCGGAATATCAATACTTCATCTATTCTATTCGTCTTTGGAACTCACTACCTCCAAGGATACAGTTTTTGAGCAACGCAATGGAATTTAGGAAATCTTTATATAACTACTTTAGTGCATAGTCTTATACCTACGTTATTATTATTATTATTTTTAATATTTTTTTAATTGTTTTAATTTTAATTTAATTTTATTTTATTTTTATTATTTATTTATTTATTTATTGAATTTTTTCATTTCCTGTACAACAAGACTAAGTCTTATATTTATAGTACAGGAACGCATTACGTTATAAACAATTTTATTATGAGCATAAACAAATTAGTTACAGAAAAACCTATATTGATAACATCTTACGTGAAAAAGTTATATAAAAAATTTCTGAAACTATTAGCATTACTATTTATTTGTTGATTTCGTGGAAGATTGTTCCAAAGACGAGCGGCATGTACATAAAAGTGCCATTCAGACACTAGGTATTGATGTCGAGGTATTATAATATTTCGATTTCGAGACGATTGGAAGAAACGTATTTTTTCAAATATATATTTGGGGGTTTGAGTATTTATTATTTTGTGCAAGAATACAAGAATACGAATTTTTAATAGGCTATCAAGTGAAACTCCGTAAAGTTTATTGGAAACATGATCAAACCTTCTCAATCCATACACATATCTTATTATGTTGTTAAACAATATATTAAGCTTACTTTTACTACTTGAATCACAGCTTCCAAACAACTCGCACCCATATATTAGAGAAGGAATCAGATACGTCTTGGCTAGTAAGGTTCTTATTCTTATTGGTGTAAAATATTGTGTAGACCAGAGAGCTCGTAACTTTATGTATGTTTGACCAACCAGTGAGTTTATATGATCAGTCCATGTCAGATTGCTATTGAAGATTATACCGAGATTTTTCGCTGAATTAACAATTTCGATTTTTTCACCATTTAAAACAATATCTTCAGAAATGTAACGATTTAAGCTCCTTTTACATATCACAATGCATTTAGATTTGTGTGGATTCAAACAGAGTCCATTTGCACAAGCCCAGAGGTAAATTTTGTTTAAATCCTCATTTAGAGATGATATTCCTGAAGCTATATTTTGAACAGAGCTACTTAGAGTAAGTTGCACGTCATCTGCGTATAAATGGATGTTGCATTTAGAGAGTTGGTTTGGCAAATCATTTATATATAATGAAAATAAGAGTGGTCCTAAAATAGAGCCTTGAGGTACTCCTCTATTAAGGGATACGCTATCTGACCATGTATTGTTCACAAACACCGATTGGGTGCGGTTCGTAAGATACGAATATATAAGTTTAGTAGAAGTGTCGCTAAACCGAAAAAAGTGGTACAGTTTTTCAATGAGTATGTCATGGTCTACCGTATCGAACGCCTTAGAATGGTCTAGAAGTACTAAAAAATTCATACTACCTTCATCTAATCCTTGACGTATATTTTCGCTAATCTCCACAAGAGCCGTAACGCAGCTGTGATTCTGACGAAACCCCGATTGCGTGCTGGAAAGTAAACTATGAGTATCAATATATTCCATCATTTGTTTATACAAGAGCTTCTCTAAAACCTTCGATAGAAAACACAAGATAGCTATCGGTCTATATTCTCCATTCGATTTAGGTAATGGTATAATTTTTGCGTGTTTCCAGTTTAACGGATACGTACTTGACATTATAATAGTATTAAATAGATAAGTAACATACGGTAGAATCATAGGTAAAAGTAATCTTATAAACTTCGGGTGTATGTCGTCAATTCCTACTGCATTTGATTTAATCAAAGAGCTTGTTGAAATAACGTCATATTGGGTAACGCACGAAAATTGGAAACGTTCACTAATTATTCCAGTATTTGTATTTGGCGAGCTTGAGGAAAAATTAAAAAAGTGGGATTTGCCTGTACTACAGGTATGGCAGTGAAAGTTCTGTTAAGCATGTTTGCATCCACATTACAATCTGTACGATTATTAGTATTGCCAATTCCTATTTCGCGAATGATATTCCAAGTTTGTTGAGAATTGATTGCTGAGTCAAAGCGGTTGGAATAATATTCAGTTTTTGCCTGTTTAATATGTTTATTTACATTTTTCCTGGCATTGGAATATTGTAATTTTAGTTCAGGAGTTTTAAATCTTTTCCACCTGGCATATGCTAAGTCCCTCAATTGTATTGCATTCTTAACAGAATTTGAAAACCATGGTTTTTGAGTATGTACTGTTTTTTTATATTTTAGTGGTACTGTTTGATCGAAAAGATATTGAATATTGTGTTCCAGAAATGAAGATTGTTCATCAACGGTGTACATAAAATAGATATCATTCCAGGCAATATGGGAACAATATTCATATAAAATATTAAAATCTAGATTCTTAAAGTCACGATAACTGAAACACTGTTCAATTTGTTGGATTTGAAAGTTATAAGTTAGGAATATTAGGTCATGTTTAGAAAAACACGGAGCAGATATTTGATCATACAGAACTATATTCGTAGTATTGGACACAAAGAAAAGATCAATCAGCGTGCTTGCTGTAGATGTATGGTGCGTTGGATTAATCATGTTGACTGGAAAAAGACCAAGCGATAACATATTATCATGGAGCGTCGTCTCCACTAATACGTTTGAATTAAAATCACCAGTAATGACTATATCATTATACACTGTGGCGAGAGTTTCTAGTGTTGAATACAAAACAGTTAATGGTATTCTCTTATTTGGCCTATAAACACAACCTACCAGCATCTTTTTGCCAAATGAAGAAATTTCGATAAATATAAACTCAACCGCTTGCTCAGTTGTACTGTATGTCAAAGACGACTTGTTGCATATTTTGCAAGAAATGCTATTCTTAGTAAAAATGGCCACACCGCCACCATGACTTCCTCTATCATCTCTAAATACCTTGTACCCATTGGGACATATATTATTATCTGGGGTTGATGTTAACAGCCATGTTTCCGAAACACAAATAACATCAATACCAGAGTTCTCAAAAACAATTTTAAATTCATCCAATTTATTATTTAAACTTTGTGCATTTATATGTACAATTTTAAAACCTCTTTTATAGTTAGCTAAAATTCTAACCATATTCATTGTTAAGTCTTTGGACCTTCCACGATCATCACTGATAAAAGTCATAAAAGTGCATAATAATGTGTGTAATGCTAATAAAATCAGAAATTATATAATATAAAGATAATATTAAATTAAGAAATTGAATCATTGTAATTGAAGCAAAAATAACAAAGTATTGAAAATGTAAAACTAAATTAAATGTTGAAGTCAGATAAAATAATAAAGTCATGTATTGAAATAGTAAAATTAAATTAAATGTTGAAGTCAGATAAAATAATAAAGTCATGTAATTATTAAAGAAATTCAAAACAATTTTCAAAACAATTAGTAAAGCAACAAACAAATATAGAGTCATTATCATAAGGTCATTAAAAAACTTGTGTAGTACAGCGAAAAAACTGCCTCAATTGCTCTGGAAAAATAATTTTGTTGGGTTCATCATTCTCATGTTGCTTAATGTAGACAATTCCCCTCAGAGTATAAACTGATTTCAATAGCATATCCTTTTTTAGTCCAATCGCTGTTTTAAATATACCATAATTGTGCGGGGTAAGGTTTTCATTGATGTAAAAACTCTTATCACTTTGGAAACCGGCATCGGACAATCGTAGCGGCGATTTAAATTTACGACGATGAGCTGCAACAGTTCTCAGAAAATAGTTTTTCTCATACGGCGTGTTAAATTTTATAACAATGGGTGGATCAATAACTCTTCCTTGGTTGTTGTAGTGTTTTACACGAAAAATAGATTTAATCACAGGCATAGTAGTGTTTAGAGAGTTGCATATATTTTCATAAATTTTATTTAAGTCTTCATTGTTATAAAAAGGTATGCCAGTTATGCGTACTTCAGGCGCCACCATAGAATTTTCATGATTTAAACATTTAATTTTTAAATTTTCAACGTCAGATTTTAATTGATCAATTTCCGTATTGGCCGTCTCTAATTTATTTATTCTATCATTTAATTCTTTTAATTCGCCTGTCACTTCATTTATAATCTCACATTTTAAGTCTTTAAATTTTTGTTCAATTTCAATTATTAAAACTCTCTTACTTTTCGCGATCATATCTTTTATTATTTCAGCTTGCTCTTTCATATAACTGTCTTGTTTAGTAAATTTTGCATCCAGCCAATTCCACAAACGACTGCGTGAGCAAGAGTCATTTGCGCTTGAAAAAATAAGATCTGCCATTGCAGGAGCATTATCAGATAACGGACTAAGCTCAGCTTTATCTGCTGTTCTCTTAGCTCTGTCGGCAGACAACAAGCTTTGAGAGATTTCTGTTGTTGTTTTCTTTGTTCTACGTGTTGACATAATTATGTATATTAAGTACAAACAATGTTTTATATTTATTTTTATTATCTCTTGTTATTCTCTCGTATTATTATTATTGATTGTTTATGATTGTTGTTGTATTTATATTTTGATTTTAACACTTTAGTTTATTGTACTTTGGGTTATTGTAAGAGAAAACAAAAAATAGATTTTTTTGGTTTTTACTCTTAGATTTATTATATGTATGTATTGTTTTAATTTTGCAATTTTTTTGTTGTTAATGTTTTGTTTTGTTTCATTTAAATTATCTTATTGTTCTTTTTGTTCGACATTTTGTGCAATTTGTTTATTTTTAAATCTTGTTTTAACTTTCGTAATTTTTGTTATTAATTTTGTTATTAATTGCGGAAAAAGGCGATGTTAACAGAGCCCACGAGAAAAAATACGTCTTTACACGTCGACAGACAGTTTAATCTACCTTTTGTGTCGAAAGAAATAAAGGCAATAATTTTATTTATTATTATTCTTTAAGTTATTTTTTATGTGATCTTGTCTTTTTGTCATTTATTCTGTAAATTTGTTAGCGTAAAACTCATCATGTACTGTAATTAGAAAACTTTTAGTTTTGTTGTACAGGGTATCAAATAAATAAATAAATAAATTTCTCTTCATAAACCATAGTACGGAAAATCTCGCTTCGCGAAAGGTATTTTCATTTTTATCTCTCGTTTTGTTACTCACGCTCAGAGACAAAAAAAGTAATTCTCGTGAAAGTAATTTTTATTTACGAAAGTTATATTTTTTATCTTTCATGAGTGCTGAATACATGCTTTAAAAGTATTGCTCTCTCTTACGAAAGAGAAGAAAAGATAACACTGATAAAAATAACTTTCACGAAAGTTTTGTTTTGTATTTTGAATGCGAAAGTTAAAAATAAAGATAAATATGAGAGAGAGCGCGAGGGAGACAAAAATATAAAAATACTTCTCTTTGGAAATTGTCAATTGTCAATATCAAATTGACATAGATCAGTTTCTTTTAATGTTTTGTTTGAAACATTTGGTACAAAATGGGTCGCCAGAAGTGTTTCGAGTACAACAAATATGTTTGTTATGATGAAACTAGACAAATGTCGAAGTGTTTATTGTGCGAAAAGGAGCTTAAAGGAAAAAACTCCAGCAATATTAAGCGCCACTATGAACTTATTCATAGTAAAAATATAGGTGAAAATGAAGAAAATGCGCATTCTACATCGTCAAATGGAAAGTTATTAAAAAGAAAAAGTAGCACTATATGTATTTCCATGCATAAAAATGAATTCTTGTTGTGTTGTGTTGGTCTTGTGACAGTAAAAAGTATTCCATTTAGAATATTCGACGATGAACGTTTTTTTAAAAAAACGTAGTACATAAACACAAATTCAAACAAAATAAAGCATTTTTCACTTGAAATGTACAAAATTTTACTTACCGTACAAACGCGGCCCCATATTCAGTCATTATGAAAATATCACAAACAAATAATTCAACAACTCAAAAATAGTAGCAAAAAATAATGCGATCACACAATCTCCCAGGAGATATTGATGAGTACTGAGTATATGAACAAAAAAACGTTACTTTGATAAACGTGGTATTTCATGTAAACAAGAATTTTGGTGTACTATATATAGGTCAAATATGCCTATTTGGGTTAAACAGCGCCATCTATTTGTCGAATTTAATTACATATCCCATCAAACAATTTTATTCTATTATATATAAACACTTCATAATGGATTGTTTAAATTATAATTGCAACATATCTGGCTTAGGGCTCGTGATGCAGATGCGCTTTCAGATCCAGATAAGTCCCTTCAATGGACGTGGAGTCGTTGCAAGCAAATTAATTTGGATTTTTATAAATTTTTCAAAAGCTACAAAGACGAATTTGATCAACTTAATAAAGAATTTCTATCTGTTCAAGGTAAACTAACTAACTCACCAAAGAGAAAAAAAGTCTGATAAATCTCCTGTAATTCCGGCAATAAAACTTTCATCAATTCCAACTGTTCGTAACGCTGTTGTCAATTTTGTCTCTTTCCCGTCCTCGTCTCCGAATTCGTAATCTTCACACGATATTAATGTTCCTTCCTTTGATAGCGCTAATGGAGCAACCAATAATTTTTTACCACCAATATCATCTCAAAATAACAATACCTCAAATGAATCTCCGGCAAATGTTCCAGTAGTTCACAATCCACTACGTGCTGTTGCACCTAAAAAATCCGTATTTGTTTCACGGGCATATGATACTTTATGCGATGACGTAGAATACTACATAAAATCTAAAGTTGGTCAAAATGCTGATGTCACTGTATACAAATTCCAATTCTCTCAGCAACGGTCGATTTCCTCATTTAAAATTGATCTTTCTGACGACATTTTCAAACTTGTTCTCGATACAAACTTCTGGCCTAAAAACACTTTAGTACGTGAATATGTATACAAGGAAAGACAAGAAACGAAAAATTTTGGCGTTCACCCCCAACGTGAACAGAACTTTCCAAAAAACTAAATATATCTATTAACTCAATTTCCTTATTTTATCAAAACGTTCGTGGTTTACGTCCAAAGCTATCAAAATTATATTTAGAAAGTTTTAACCTTGATTATCATATAATTGTGTTTACTAAAACATTGCTTAACGATACATATCTTAATACAGAAATCCTTTGCAACAAATATAACATTTTTCGTCGCGATCGAGATACTTATGGTGGTGGAGTTTTAATAGCGGTTTCCAGTAATTTACTATCTGAACTTCTTAATATTGAATCAGCAGCTAGCATTGAATTTATAGCTGTAGTAATAAATCTAAAGCAAAGACGAATAATAATAACGTGTTCGTATATTCCTCCATCTTCTCCGTACTCCTTGTATACTTGCTACTACTTTCCATTACTCAATAATATTCAATACTTTTCATTTGGGTACTTAATACTACTCGATACTTTTAACGGATTTTTTGAAATTGTACCGCATAGTTTTTATCTGCAAATTGAAGTAGTTTCTTCAAAAAATAAAAATAGATCTTCAACTATTATTGCTTTTGTATGTCTTTTATTAATAAATCAAAAATAAATGTAAAGCTAACTTTTAATTCAACGTTAACAACAACTTAAGAAATAATTAAAATAAATTCTTTGGAAAATTAATGTTTTGTTTTGATTAAAGAATTGAAAAACTTGCTTAAAAATACAACTCAGAAAGTATCAAGTAACTACTTTTGAGTATTGAGTATCAAAAAAAAAAAAAGGCAAATACTCGATACTCTGTGCCCATTACTCAATACTTTGCCAGCACTAATATGCAGCACTGCGAAGCGATTAGATCTGTTGTTCGATTAATTAAGGATAATGATTTTATAATTATTACGGGTGATTTTAATATGCCTTCGATAACTTGGAACTATTCGCCTCATGAAAAATATTATGTTAAAACCCAATTAAATAACAACTATAGGGTGTTTTTTTGAGAGGTATAGAACTTCGAATTGAAATAAAACACAAGAAAATCGTTTTAATGACCATCAATTTGGCTTTATTGGAAGGATAATTTTATGCCATTAATGTTTAAATATGATTTCAGGCATGTGGCCGCCGCGGCTGGCTCGAATAAAGCCAATTCTACAGGTTCAATTTTCAACCACTTTTTCGAGCATATGGGGCCGTATGTCGGCAATAACGCCACGAATGTTGGCTTCCAATTCCCCTAACGTTTCTGGTTTGTTGGCGTAGACGAGCGACTTCACATATCCCCAAAGAAAATAATCCAATGGTGTCAAATCAGACGATCTTGGTGGCCAATTGACAGGTCCATTCCGCGAAATTATGCGCTCATCGAATGTTTCCTTCAATAAATCGATTGTGGCGTGCGCTGTGTGGCATGTAGCGCCGTCTTGTTGGAACCACAACTCATCCACATTCATGCCATCCAATTCGGGAACAAAATAGTCGGTTATCATGGCTCTATACCGGTCTCCATTAATTCGGGTCCTCTTCAACACTTTGCTCTACAGCGGCAACTGTTTCTTCGGTGCGCACTGTTCGACGTCTCTGCGGATGCGTATTATCACATAGAGTAAACGTAGTGCGAAAACGATCCATGGTTAACCGAATTAATTGCTCTGATGGACGATTATGTCGACCATAAAATGGACGGAGCTTGCGGTAAACTTCGCGAACTGAACCGTTATTTTCGAAATAAATTTGCACGATTTGCAAGCGTTGTTCTTTTGTCAACCTGTTCATGATGAAATGGCAAACCAAACTGAACATAAATGACATTAGAGTTGCCAGATTTGACCACAAAATGCCAGTTTTATCTCTTTTCGAAAAACAAACCTGTGAAAAAAACACCCATTATATGGATTTTTTTTAACATTTTATATGATAACAGCCTTTTCCAAATAAATGGTATACTAAATAATTATTCCAAAATTGGATATATTTATTTGCATCCACCTCAACAGTTTCTCTGCATCAAGTATTTGAAGTTTTTTACAATAAAATATATTCGTGTATGGATTTATGTATTTCAAAAAAGATACTCAAGTCGTTATCTGGACCGCCGTGGAACACAACTAGCTCAAGCAAAAAACAAAAAGAACAGGTCTTACAAAAGATTTAAACAGTCAGGATTATCCGTCGATTATCTTACTTACTCATTACAGAGGGCATTCTATACAAGACTTATAGCGTAGACAGACGACACAGTTAATTTGCATTAGCAGTTTTAATTCAAATTAACTCGTGAATTATCCCCATCCTATTGCAAATTAGGTTAGACGTAAATGCACAAAATCAAACTGAATTTATACTGCATTTAACTATTTCAATATGGCAACATCGTCGAAAATCAATAATATGTTATCAAATTGTTTACTATTCTAAAAGAAGAAGAAGGCAATTGTAAAATTAAAATAATAAAAATAGATTTCCACAATTGCCTTTCTCTTATTTCAGAGTGTCCCACTGCGGTCCCCACATGTACCATCACGTTTATGTTGATGGTTGCTAGTGCATGAACAATTTTTTGTTATGGAGCAGTTTCAGCAAAAGTAATTTCAACTTTTTCTCAAATAAATACTGATTTTTCACCAAATGCCAAACAAGTTTTTTTCATAATTAAACAGTTGTTTAATTAATGACAACCTGAATGAATCAAGTTTTAATTTATTTTTTATGTTTTATTTCAGATCGAATACATGGGCAATCTAAAAAGTGTTATGGATACACTTAAAAATTATTTAAAAGATATTTTAGATTGTTTTAAAAATGAAATATTAAGAAGCAACACTGATAAATTGTCATTAGACAACCGCAACGCCAATGAATTTCTGAAATAAAAGATCAAAATCAGTTCGAAGAAAAAAATAGATACTTAAATGCTTCAAAATCTGAAACTTTTTAAATAACAAATGAAGAAGATAGTTTTATTAACATGTCTAAAAATAACAATGCCACTTTAGGTCCATTTGAAACAACAAGTAGTAGTTTAGATGTTTCAAAATTTAAGACTTATATAAAGAATTCCAATCCTAAAGAAAAACTCAACAGAAAGGTCATTCGTTATAAGGGAATAGCTACAAGACATCCAAGGACATTCAAAAGCAGTGTTTTAGATTCCAAGTTTAAAGTAAATCCAAAATTAGTTTTCGAAACAAACAAATTAACACAAAATAAACTTATGTAGACGTAATTCGGGAAGAATATTCTAAGAAAAACAATGCCTGTATTTTATCGTTTTAGAGCATACAACACCATATCCTAGGCTTACTAGCATATGCACCTTGCACTTTTTCTGATTGTGCAACATACAGGATTAAAATAAGTTTTGATGGAATCGTCACAATACACAGAGCTGGAGAAATCTTTCACGCAAAAAATGAAAAGCATGTCGCTCAAATGCGTGGCGTGGCACGAAAAATTGTAAAAAAGCTTCATATGATATTGCTAGTAGTGGAAACTTTCAATATATTTCTAGTTTAGACGCGCTGCGTAAATGTAATTCGGAAGCAAATGCTGAACGATTTGATCATTCAGATCCATTCTACGAGATTTATCTAATGCAACAAAATCGTTGTAGTACAAGAAGGCGCAAAAGTAATCCTCCTATCAGGAAAATGCTATAAATTTTGCGATTGGCCCCTAATGTCAGTTCTGAAATATTCCGCGTTCTGGAACAGTGTAGCGTAACATTGTTTATTAACGTGTATTTCGCATGTGTTTACTACACAAATGTCAAAACAGAACAGACATTAGGGGCCTCGCATATATATACCATTTTCTTATAGGATTACTTTTGCGCCACCTTGTAATTACATATAGTTTTTAGCCTCTCCATTAACTATATATTGCTGGGAAGAAATGACATTTAAAACTTTCGCAAGCAATCCGCAAATATTAAAGGATGCTAATTTTACAGTTCATTTTGATGCTATCGGGCAAAGTGTTCGACAAATTGAATATGCAGAAAAAAGAATATTAATATATAAAATAGTTATACGAATAAAAAAAAATTAAAAAAATTTTACCTATTGTGACTGCAATCTTATCTCGTCATACGTTAAAAGATATTAAACATATATTTGAAAAACTGAAAACATTTTGTATTGAACGCAAATATAAATGGCCTTTCTGTCAAAGATTTTGTACAGATGTTAGCTACGCTCTTTTTGGAGGAATTTTGGAATGTTTCAACGAACAAGATTTTTCTGAATACCTAAAAGATTGTTTTCACTACTTAGAAAATCCTAAGGCTAATCCAAGGCCAAATGTAATAATACAATAGTGCAAATCCCATTACATACACATTATGTAGATGAGGGCTATTGAAATCCGCTTTCAAAATGCGTAAACCGCTCAATTTGAAAGTTTTACAGAGCAACAACCTTTTTGCAAAATTTTAAAAAAATTTATTTTGATATGGAATGCCTCATAATCGGCTAATTTCTCGAAAGTGATATTCCTGGATTTTGATAGCCCTAGTTGGGGGCTATTGAAAACCGCTTTCAAAATGCGTAAACCATTCAATTTAAAAGAGTTATTCAACAACAACCTTTTTGAAATTTTTTACTTTAATATGGAATGCACCATAATCGGCTTATTTCTCGAAAGTGACATTCCTGGATTTTAATAACTCTAGATTGGGGCTATTGAAATCCGCTTTCAAAATGCGTAAACCGCTCAATTTGAAAGTTTTACAGAGCAACAACCGTTTTGCAAAATTTTAAAAAAATTTATTTTGATATGGAATGCACCATAATCGGCTAATTTCTCGAAAGTGACATTCCTGGTGTTACCGCCATTGCCGATTACAAAGTTATCGTTTTAAAAAAGCGCTTTTGTATCACCACTAATTCTACACGTCATAGCCTTAAATGTCAAAATTAATGGAGCTTTTTCAGATTACAGCAAACATTCCCGCGTAAACCAAGCGCCATATATATTTTGTAATTTGCCCATTTATTTAATATATTTTATATATATGTACATACGTATTTTAAAGTGTATTTGAATGCTTGAGTTTCATACCATTAAATTAAATTATTATACATTTCTTTATTTGACATTTAGGAATTTTAACGTTTGCGAATAAACAATTAAAACTAAAACTGTTTTGTTATTTGTGCGTTCAAAATCTGATGAAATTCAGGCGTTTGGTAAACTCCAATAACACCAAACATTTGAAACAAAGATCGTTTGGAAAAAACTTCACTGCTCCAAGTTTTTTTTCGAAACTTGTTGATTCTACTAACAATATTTCGCTGTGTTACAAACAGAATAACACTTTGAGATATAATTCTTAGTTGTTTAGTCTAATCAAATTAATGGATTCAAAATGAATAACACACAAGAAACTTAAATTACATAAATTTGGAAATTACAGATTTATTTCCAATTTTGTAAAATTACATATGTCACTGTGCGGAGAGCCTAAATGTCCTTTATCTGAATTTCGTAAGGGTATTTTCTGTAGATAGTATCAAGTACTATCCAAATATACATAATATTTGTTAACACTGGTATCATAAATGATGATTTCGAAATTTGTGTAACTGTATACAAAAATTAGAAATAAGCTGTCATAAAATTGCAATACATCAAATAAGCTCAATTCTAAAATTGAAAATTTGTACTTTCAAAATTTAAAATAAATTATAAATAGCGGTAAAGAGTTAACGGTAGTTTTGCAGTAATAGTAGACTATCTAAAAACGTACATAAGTATGTATATTATCGGTAACGATAGCCAGCCTTGTAAGTTTGTGATATTTTTAAACTTACCACCTGTTTGACATTCTTGTATATTTTCAGCATCCAAAAGTTGACGACATATAACAGTAGATTTAATAAAATTAGTACTAAAAAGTGTTCTCTTGACAGGTATTAAGAACAATTGATTAATTTTGTGTTTAAATTCGTATGTAATATTTTTGCCCATATTAATTTTTATGTTCTTGCCATTATATTCCACTGCACTTTTATAAAGTCGCGCCTGTCTGGCTCTTTCGTAAGATTGTATTTTAGCTATTGCATCTATAACTGATTTATTACTTCGTTTACTATTCTTTTCTGACAAATAAAATGATTCGCGATCTAAAAGCAAAGCTTGAGTTTCCAGAGGCCGACTATACATAAAATTAGCAGAACGCCAAATAAGCAGATCGTATGGAGTTAATTTGCGTTTTATCATAGATTTATCCAAGTATACGTATTCGCTTAATTCTAGGCTTTTTAATGTATTCTTCAATTCTAGTAAACGTTCTGCAGTAGGCTCGATAAGATTTTTGATGACGTTCTTTTTTTGAACTTGTAATGTTTTTTTGTAAAGATAAGCCAGCTTATAAACCAATTCAACATACAAAATATATATTTGTGATAATATATGAAATGTTAGTACAGGATCTTCAATTGGTTCTTTTGTTTTCAACACATTTTGCCTTTTTATTAGATGTCTTAAATCTTTTCTGGTATCCACCCAAAATTTATAATTAAAATCAAAAGACATATTCACTAAAAAATTTTATTATTAGTATGTTTAGAAATTAAAACAATGAAACTTAACAACTGAAGTATGTGATCAACTACAAAATATATGTAATTAAAGTGTAGAAAATGTGTTTTATGTGTATTATTGTCTTTGGTTTTGAACGAGTACGTTGTAAAACTATTTTGCCTATTCATTATACCCTACACCACCATAGTGCGTAGGGTATATTGGATATGTCCATCTTAAAGTATACCGATCGACTCAGAATAACTTCCTGAGTCGATTTAACAATGTGAGTCCGTCCGTCTGGCTTGATGGATGTCTATATAAGGTTTGTGCGCAGTGTATAGTTCGCAATTTTGAAGATATTTCAATAAAATTTGGAGCATGATATTTTTTCGGTCCAAGGATGGAAGGAATTGAAACTGGTGAAAATCGGTCTATTATTTCGCCTGTCCCCATACAAATGTCCTCCCGAAATAGGGCTTTAACGATCGTAAATGTTTGAATTATTCAAGTATCCAAACAAATGTCAACACAAATGAGTGATCAGTAAAGCCAAATCCCTTCTACAAATTTTGTGCAGATCGGTCCATAACACTATGCGACAGTCAAAATCGGGATGGGATGAAACCAACGGGAATTGTTATATCAGTAAAAAAGAAGTTATACGTCCGGCGTTTCGCTGGGACACGTCTAGGAATCGAGATGTATCGATTTGAAGTTAGTAAGTATCGTATAGGGAATTTGTCACGTTTTAGGCTCTTTTGTTTAACATAACTCGAGAACCACTAGTCCGAATAAGCTGAAACAATTCTGACAAAGAAAAAGAGCTTATCAAATACAGTGACGTCGGTAACTCCCAATTTTCGAAAAATCGAAAAATCAATTAAGTGCGAATAAATCTCTTATTACCATCAGCAGCAAATTCAAATTTGGCACAAATAATGTATACACACAGTGGAGAGCAAAAGAATGTGATAAATTTGTTGCAAAATAATTATTCATGCCGTAAAATTGCTGAAAAATTAAATGTAAGTAAATCCACGGTAAATGATATAAAAAACGGCGTAATTTTGCTTGCAATAATAACCAAGGGGGTCGATCAAGACTGCTTTCTGATGGTGATGCCCGGCAGATTGAACGTTTGCTACGTAATAAGGACATCAAGACCGCAAAAATGCTGCAAAAAGTATTTGTAAAGATGTCAGTTCCTGGACGGTTAGACGCGCATTTAATAGAATTGGTTTAGTGCCAATGTGAAAAAGAAAAAGCCAACACTTTCCGAAAGAAATGAGAAAAAATGACTAAACGAAAGCTAACCGATGCCAGTTTGATTGAAAAAATACTATTGACATAGGCCGCATGAGCACCATCCTTAATGCAAACCAACAGGTCAGTTTTGCTTCCCACTATATATCAGTGATGTTCAGCCCATACAACAATTGTTTGAAAAATTTACACACATTTGTTATGCTCTTTTAAAAACATTCATTCAGTCGTCGTTGAGCAAGCGATGAGAACACATGCGACGGAGTATCGTCATTTTTTTCAGAAATTTGTTAAGCATTTTTGAACATCACTGCTATATATTGAAATATTCATACCCAATTTTGTGATGATCGGTCCATATTTAACCGTAGTCCCCATATAAAGTTCACTTCGAAAAATCACTTAAATGCGCACAAACCGCTTATAAAAATCATTATTACGTTGAAATTCAACAAAAATAATTCGCATGTACATATAAATCGTGCTACAGAATTTCATGACGATTGGCCTACTCCCGAAAACTCATTAACCTACATAAACATCCATATCGAACCGCAATTTTACACAGATCAGTTAAAAGTATGTAAAAATTATACTATTGACTTTTGTGAAAGATGGTCCATAATTGGGCATAGCTCCCGTACAAGCTGCACTTCCGAGAATAACCACAGAGTAAACAGAGGTGACAATTTTGACATTTCAAAAAGCCAAAATCAGTTTCCTAGGGGTTTTTGGTACCTAATTTATTGTGTGTTAAAGTAAATCGCTTAATGTTACACGCTGCAAAAATATAAACGAAGTACAGTTCTGAATTTATAGCTCAGTAAAAGCATAAAAGAAAAAATCAAAAACTGCAAGTTTCAAGCAGCAGGAAATTTTTTAAAATTAATTGCTGTGGCTGCTGCGCCACTAAATAACATCACATAGTAAAACTACATCCAATGGTTTTATTTTTGGCTTACTACTTGCTCACTAACAAATTTTTTTGTTAGTCATTGAAATGACAGTCGTTTATTTTGTTGAAAAAAATGTAAGCTAAGTAGAAATTTGTGTGCTCTTGCTAATTCATAATCAGCAAGTTCAACGCTGGATGAAAAGGGGTAAATAATACTAATACTGATGCATTATCCAGAATACAAATAGATTCTGATATGTTTAAAAACATGGAACCATCGCAAAATGATGAGAAAGTCAAAAGAACTTTAACCCAGATAGCGCCGGAATTTTTTTTTTTTGAAAACTTAAATTGTTATTTCTAAATAATAGGTATTTAAACATTTTTTATTTAATAAATTTTTTTCTAAAAAGCTATAGTTTTCCCGGAATCGGATGTTCTTTTAAAAGGACGGTAGCTAAATATACTAATTTGTTTTTATTCAAAAATAACGAAATTAACAATTCAATATTAAAAAAAATTGTATAGTTAAAATTAAGAAAGTAAAAAAAGAAATAATAAACTTTATGTTCTAAGTTGGGGTGTGATACGCCAAGAAGCACTCCTTAGGATGTATGCCATCATCAAATAACTTTAAAAATATTTCCATTGGATCTGGATTTTGTTAGCATTCTGAAAATACCTCCCATTGTGGCAGGCTTGGAACAATATCCACTTGCTGCCACTTTCTGGAATTATTTGTATTAATTGGCCTTGGCTCTGCAATCCTTTTGCGCTTGATTAGATCCGATAATGCAATATTGTCATCGCTATCACCATCGCTCTTGCATTCAGGAACATTTTTGTACCTGATTTCTGTCTGCACGTAGCTGACCGCCTGGCAAATTGTTGAGGCACACATTATCTTCATCGCCACTGTCTTCATCTGTTATAACTGCATTAGCGTTATCAGGCGGTGCGGTGTAAATGGCCTCACAAACGTCGTCATCACTCCATTGCTCAAGATCTTCCAAAATTTCGTTAAGGTTCAATGCCTTTCGGTTTAATTTATTACATAATAACACATAAAATATTTTATTTATTTTGCCACTGTCCTTTTAAAAGCTGCTTCCTTTTCTGGGAAAATGGACCGTGACGCCAAAATACAGCATTGAGTTCGGTTTCCATTTATTTGTTGTTTACATACGATGTTTCTGTAATTACTTTTTAAACAAAAACAAGACCTAAATATATGTAAATGATTTAATTACCAGTTTGTTTCCATTGTGCACAATTTAAAAAAATACACTTTCACAAAACACTCAATATACAATTCAAACACGACAAACTTCTTTTATCAACCGACGCTATTAGATTCAGAAGACACACAACAAATAACAAACAATGACAATATAAAAAAATGTGCACTTAAATGCACGTACAAACCCGGTATTCCCCCGTATTTTTTATGTGCTTTTAAAAGGACGGTTGCGCCAAGTGGGTTAATATGTAGTAACAAGAGGTATGAGCAAAAAAGAAACAGAAAACAATATCATTAGCGGATCGAAATTTACCAATATACAATATACAGAAATTGTATGAATATACTATAGATAGGGTTGCCATACGTATACATATGATGACTACATACTTTGATACACCGCGCCATGGTGTTTGTTATGAGGACGCCCTTGGCCGGGTAGAAAATGCATTCCAATTTGCCAATTGTTCCAGTACTTTACAATAGTATTCTTAATTATTTGAACTATTAGCCTGAATAAAAACTTTTCTCTTAACAATTAAGAAATATTAGTTAATTTTCCTTCTCTACCATGGCGCGGTGTATCAAAGTATGTAGTTATCATCCCATCTCCGGTGTTTCGTAGTTACAAACAATAACACAATCAACCAAAAAGGAGAAAATAAAGAAAATAAATATTGATCTACAAAAAAGGTAGACGCAGCAAGAAAAGCAAAAAAAAATTTGTAATAATACAAGTTTTATAAATTCTAATAAAGAATACACACACATTGTAAACGTACGTAAATTTTGTTCTAACTCACAACACGTTAAAAAGAAATATGATAATTCTTGTACTCTATTTCTCAAAAACGGTGAGTTAAATAGATGATATTTACAGAGTGATAGTAGACAATGAAGATTGCTGAGGACGCCCTTGGCCGGGTAGAAAATGCATTCCAATTTGCCAATTGTTCCAGTACTTTACAATAGTATTCTTGATTATTCGAACTATTAGCCTAAATAAAACTTTTCTCTAAATTAAAATATTAGTTCATTTCCTTCTCTAATTAATAAAAATAATATAATAATATAACAAGTGAGAGTGCTATATTCGGCTGTGCCGAATCTTAAATACTTTCCACCTAAACGTAATAAGAAATACAAAAACTACACTGGTTATAGGACTAGCATATCCTAATTCTGTGTTTTCTATTCAGTCTTAGTGCAAATTTTATTAGAATTTGATATATTGTTTGAAACACAATTTTACGACCAACATAATTTATGTTAAATATTATGAAATTTTATCTAATTTCGACCATTTATAATTGATTTAATTACCAATTCTTACCATAATTTTTAGAGTTTGTCTGATGTTCATAATAATCTTGAGTGTAATTTAACAAACAGAGTATAAACAAGTAAGAGTGCTATATTCGGCTGTGCCGAATCTTAAATACCCTCCACCTAACCGTACTAAGAAATACAAAAACTACACTGGTTATAGGACTAGCATATCCTAATTCTGTGTTTTCTATTCAGTCTTAGTGCAAATTTTATTAGTATTTGATATATTGTTTGAAAGACAATTTTACGACCAACATAATTTATGTTAAATATTTTGAAATTTTGTCTAATTTTCACCATTTTGAATTGATTTGATTACCAATTCTTACCATAATTTACAGAGTTTGTCTGATGTTCATAATAATCTTGAGTGTAACTTAACAAACAGAGTATAAAAAAGGGGTACAATTCGGTTTTAGTGATTTTGCTCAAAAAAAAAAATCAAATAGGGCTTTTAGGGGCATTTATGCGTATTTAAGTGAATTTTAGAAGTGGACTTTATATAGGGTCTATGGTCAAACATGGACCGAACTAAAAAAAAATTCGTTTTGCGATTTCTTTTTGCACAAAACTTAGTTTTGCTGAATTTTGTCTTGATATTCCAATTTTATAGGCATTTATGTATAATTGAGCAATATTTCGGGAAGATTTTTGTATGGGAGCTATGATCATTTCTCGGCCGACTACCATAAAATTTGGTACAACAATTTATTTGCCTATAAAGAGTATTTATGTCAAATTTTAGCCGTTTAACATTATTTATATCTGTTTTATATGTATTTAAGTGAATTTTGTAAGTGGACTTTATATGGGGTCTATGGTCAAATATGGACCGAACTAAAAAAAAATTTCGGTTTGTGATTTCTGTTTGTATAAAACTTATTTTTGCTGAATTTTGTCTTGATATTCCAATTTTATAAGCATTTATTTATCATTAAGCCATATTTCGGGAATATATATATTTGTATGAGGGCTATGGGAAATCATGGACCGATTCTTACTATTTTCCGCACTCTTTCTTCTTTTATAGTACAAACAACGTATACAAAATTTCATGGTATTATCTGCAATATATTTCAAAACATTGCAATAAAATGGACAAAAAATATATGGAGGTTGCCTCACATATTGGTTCATAACTCTGGTTGACCTAAACCGATTTTGCTGATTTTAAATAGCAAACTTCTCGAAAGCACTTCTGACAGAATTATTGAAGGTTTGGATCCCGAATATATCTGGGGACTTCAAAAAACGGATTTCAACATCCAGACAGACAGACGGACATGGCTTAATCGACTTCGCTATCTATAAGGATCCAGAATATATATACTTTATAGGGTCGGAAAATTATATTGTGGAAATTTCACACGGAATGACAAACTTATATATACCCTTCTCACGATGGTGAAGGGTATAAAAACAGAATTTACAATTTGTGGAAAATAATTTTTTTTAATGGACAAACAAAAGTGAGTGGAAATTAGTTAGCTTATTTGAAAAAAAAACATACATTCGGACGTATTTACTTTATTTACTTCCAACAACAAGAAAATAATTTGCTTTGTTTACAATAATATTAAATTTTTACAGCTAGCGCAGATAAACTTGCGATAAAAATTAGAGAAGAGTGCAATTTTTCGTGCTTCGCAAGTTGATTCAATATGAATTTACTTGATTCGCTCTTAAAATATTGTATGGTGAAGCAAGTTGTTTCGCTCATGATTGGGGTGTGAAGCATGAATAGAGAGCGAAGCATGTACCGTGGAAACATAGTATTACCCATGGTGAAATTATACTAGGTGACAGCATAGCGCCAGCTGATTTTTCATGGTGATTTTGAAAATGTCAAAAAGTTGTTTACAAATAGTCAAAGTTTATTGTTTGTATTGTTGTATTAATTGTTTTCTTTATTTTATGCCAGATGTTTTTGACAGTAACGAAAGTTTTTACACAAACAAAAATGCATGTTGTTCTTGCCTTGTTGTAATTGTTGTAGCAATGCTGTCACCTAGTATTTAATTTCACCATGGTATTACCAATGTTCGTGATTTACTTTTTCTCATTAGGAGTCAGCTGGTTTGTTTTTTCAAAGATATTTTTAAGGTTGCCAAATTAACACAGTCGTAAAATGTCATGTAAGATTTATTGAATTTATACCATCCTGTTCCTTACTTAGGACAAAATTTAATTACTGTTGATAAAAAATATTTAATTATTTAGTTGTTTTTGTGCATTTTTAGAAATAAGTAAGTGCAAAATGTAAGCAAGTTTCATCGATAAAAAGAGTGGCAACTTTGTTATTTTTATATTATTTTTTGTTTTGCTAACATTTATTTTTGTTTATACAAGGTTTCACTTGTATCCATAGGATTTGATAAGTCCAATAAATGACGTTTTTTAACACGTTAATTTTTTAAATGCTGTTTTCTTAAATTAATTACTGCCAATAAAGTAGCTCCCGGCATATTTATTTACTAAATTTTCACTTTTTATTTTCATTAATATACATACCAATATAAACAAACAAAGCACAGATTTAAAAAGTCAGCTGTTTTCTCGTGTTTTCGAAAAATTAAAACCACGCCGAAAACCGTAAAAAAAATTAAAAAAAAAATATTCCAGAAATCACATATACATATGTATGTATATGTATAAACATGTGCACTAGGTTGTCCCAAAAAAAATAAAAATTTGGATTTTCTCGGAAGATCTTTCCTAATTTGGATACTCATTAGGTAAAGTTTTTTTGAGAATTTTATCAGATTTTTCAGAAGTGCTTTAGAGGTCGCGCAAACTGATTTTGTACCAAAAATCTAGCGTTTTTGACTTTTATTGAATTATTATTGAAAATTGCTAAAACAATCGGTATTTTTCGGCTTCTGAGTAAATATTCTTAAAGAAAATTTTCCGATCTTTAATTTTATGTGCATAAATAACAAGTTTCGTCAGGGATTTTCCACATTTTGATACATTATATAACAGTTTTTCGTAAATTTTTAGCAAATATGAAAAAAATGCTTTATAACTTTTAAAATTTGTATGAAGACTAAAAAAACTAATGATGCAGTTTAAAAGATTATGAAGTTTTAAATAAACTAGCAAAAAAAAAATGAATTTTCTCTCACCGTTCTCGAGTTATACCCTTTTAAAGCTTTGTACACATTGTATGAAATGTATAATACTATAAGGTGTGAAGTAGGTTTGCATCATACAATTGTTTCAAAAGTCTAAGGTCATTGAGAGGAGCGTATCGGGGACATTGGCATAGGTACCAATTTTTAATATATACTCTTAAAATAAATGAGGTAAACTCCAGCAAGGCATCAATTTTTGAATTTTGAATGAAAGGTTGTAGCTGGTTTCGAAAAATGCATATTTTTAGAGAGTATATAATTTTCATCATCCAGCGAGCTCGGTTAATGGCTCCAGGAGATTTTATGGTTGGATAGGGCTCAGGTCTATCACCCAAAAAAATAAGGCTCAGTTGCAGCATTTCTTTATAATCTTCCCTTGGTTGCATATTCTCCAGCTGCCCTTTTACAAAAATAATTAGATCTTTTCGTATGAACTCCGGAATAATTTTTCCAACAATTTCGTGGTTTATACAATCCGAAAATTTTTTTTTATCAATGGAATCCCACCTTCTCTGAAGAGTGACGAAAATTTTAATTTGTGGGGATGTAATTTGATCCTCAATATTAAGGGCTTTCAACGCTGATCCAGCAACTAGTTCCATCATATGATGGTGGCATGCCAAAAATATCAGGTCTTTTTTAATTTTGCCCACATACCACACATTCCTTGTATTCGACAAAGGCATATCTATTTTAAAAAAATATTACCCAATATTTCTTGGACTACTTTATGATAATTTCAACTTACCGGAGCAATAAAACTTCAGATTTTATATATATAGTGACTGCTAATTACTGCGAGAGGGCTCTAGCATAAAAGCTTTTATATTGTTTTTTTTTTTGGTAATTTATTTACATTTTCTAAATCCAATTATTTAAAGTTTAAAGCAATGCAAACCTAGTTCACTCCTTATAGTATTATACATTTCATACAATGTGTACAAAGCTTTAAAAGGGTATAACTCGAGAACGGTGAGAGAAAATTAATTTTTTTTTCGGTAATTTATTTAAAACTTCATAATCTTTTAAACTGCATCATTAGTTTTTTTAGTCTTCATACCAATTTTAAAAGTTATAAAGCATTTTTTTCATATTTGCTGAAAATTTACGAAAAACTGTTATATAATGTATCAAAATGTGAAAAATCCCGGACGAAACTTATTATTTATGCACATAAAATTAAAGATCAGAAAATTTTCTTTAAGAATATTGACTCAAAAGCTGAAGAAATATCTATTTTTTTACCAATTTTCAACCAAAATTCAAAAAAAGCCCAAAAAGGTCGATTTTTGGTACAAAATCAATTTGCGCGACCTCTAAACCACCTCCGAAAAATCGGAAAAAAATCTCAAAAATTCTTAGCCTTATGAGTATTCAAATTAAGAATGATCCCCAAATTTTTTTTTGGAATGGGACACCCTAATGTGCACGCGTATACATACAAGGTGGCGCAAAAGTAATCCTCCAATCAGAAAATGCTATAAATTTTGCGATTGTCCCCTAATGTCAGTTCTGTTTTGACATTTGTGTAGTAAACACATGCGAAATACACGTTAATAAACAATGTTACGCTACACTGCTCCAGAACGCGGAATATTGCTGACTATTTATTTGACCAATAATTTTTTTTTAATTACAACCAAAAAACATCGGAAGTTTAGTTTTGCGCCACCTTGTATATTAAAAAATAAAAAGTTCATCCAGAGTAGGAACCTTCAATGTCCACTTCAAGATTCTCCAAAGTATATGTGTATCATCAGTTCTTCAGTCCCAGTTGACTTCTTAGATAGATAAATTGAGGACCAGGCAAAGGTTTCGTCAAAATGTCGGCTATTTGCTTATCTGTAGAAATATACTCAACTTTTATTAATTTATTTTCTACCTGTTCTCTAGAAAAATGGTATTTTATATCTTAATTGAAAATTCATATAATTTGGAAATAGTAGCTGTCATCACTCACATTAACAACATGGTGATTTATATTACTTGCTCTTATATTCCATCGGATCTACGAAAAACATGCCTTATTAATACATTCTGTAGCTCAAAAACTTAAACCAGCAGACTACTTGATTATACTGGGTGACTTTAACCTTCCAATGGTACCATGGCTTACTTCGGATGATACTGATTTCTTGGTACCAATTACTTCAAATGATTGGACAGAAGATTTCCTAGCGTTATTGGCAGATATTAATGTTTTTCAAATTAATAATATTTCCAACTGCAACAACAGGTTTTTGGATCTCGTCTTTGTAAATAATTCCGTTTTGTTTGATGTGCGTAGAACTAGTCCAGTATGTACTCCTGAAGATCGTCATCATCCAACACTTTTAATTTCCACACCTTTCCCTCTAATATCTGATAATTCTAAAGTATTTGAGTCCCTATGTTTTAAGCGTACGAACTATCAAATGTTAAATCAACTGTTAGTAGATGTTAACTGGCTGGAATATCTCGCATTTAAAAATGATGGAAGTAACTTTGAACAAGTCATACACAAATTTTATTCTAAACTATCACATTGTATATCATCAAGTAGAGGAACTAATAAAAAAAAGCTGTAAAAAATAGTACTCCATGGACTTCTAATTTGCTAACATGGTTGAAAAATCGGAAAAACAGACTATATAAAAAATTTTAAAATAGTAACAACCAAATTGATAGATGCCGCTATCTATCGATGCTACAATGAAAATGAATGGCACTGTGTTATCCAATAATGACGATATAGCAAATTTGTTTGCAGATTTCTTTGCATCAAATTGCTCTACAAAATCACTTGGCAACACAAAATACCCCTATGAAATCTCAAGAATATCCACAATAAACATATCCTCCTTGGATGTCTCAGCTGTTTTAAAAAGCCTCAAATGTATAAAAAACTCGTTTATTCCTGGACCGGATGGTATCCCAAGTTGCATATTAAGAAATTGCGCTGATGTATTAGCTATCCCTATCGCTCATTTATATAATAATTCTCTTAAGTTTGGTCTGCTACCGAAATGTTGGAAAGACTCGTTTATTATTCCTCTTCATAGCGAAACTAATGTTATTCCCAAACTATTTGAAAAAATTGTGACAGACATCCTAACCCATCAAATATCACCGATCCTATCACCAGCTCAACATGGGTTTTGTCGAGGTCGTTCCACGACTACTAACTTAATGGAACTAACGTCATATATCAACTCTGGCTTTTGCAACCGAAAACAAACTGATGTTATATACACAGATTTTAGTAAAGCTTTTGATAAGGTCAACCATGATTTATTAATAGCTAAGCTGAATAGTGTGGGATTTTCCGATCATTTTTTAAAATAAATATCTTCATATTTAAGAAATCATAAGCAGTGTGTCTTATTCAACAACTCGAAATCAAAATATATAAATGTAACTTCAGGTATTCCCCAGGGAAGCCATCTAGGGCCTCTACTTTTTCTTATATATATAAACGATCTTCCAAAGGCCATTAAACATAGCAATATTCTCATGTATGCTGACGACGTCAAACTTTTCTCTTCATTTGATAAGGCTGCGAATAGTACTTATTTGCAAAATGATCTAAATACCTTCAGTAACTGGTGCAGTGTAAACCTAATGGAACTCAATCTTAAAAAGTGTAAATCTATGACTTTCTCTAGGTATTCTCCATTACCCAGAGATTACTTTATTAAGGGCGTTAAGTTAGATACAGTTGACTCATTTTTGGATCTTGGAATTCTTTTCGATATGAGACTTAAATTCAATTCACACATTATAATGACTAGTATTAAGGCTAATGGTGTGTTAAGCTTTATAAAACGTTGGGCAAAGGAATTTAATGAGCCCTATGTAACGAAATCTTTATTTACAAATCTAGTCAGGCCAATACTTGAATACGGGTCTGTAATATGGGATCCTCAATATAACGTTTATATAAAAAAATGGAAACTGTACCAAAACAATTCTTGCTGTGTTGTCTTCGTAACTTGAGATGGAATCCTAATATTAACCTGCCGCCCTATCGCAGACGCCTAGCGCTTATAAGCCTTCCAACAGTAAAAAGTCGTAGGATTGCCTTCAACATTGCATTCTTTATAAATTTAATTCATGGTACAATAGATTCCATTTGTCTTCATGATAAAATTAGCATCAATATACCTAACAGGCAACTTAGATCATATGAGCCAGTTTATTTAAGTTTTCACAGATCATATTATATTAACTTCGATCCATTACGTAGAATCTCTGCTGAAGTGAACCAATTCTACTATCTAATAGATTTATCTGATTCTGTTGATACAGTATTCCACGGATAAATACCTCACCAAAAATGTCCAAATTTGTTGGGTATTTATCCGGGGAAGGTATTTAAACGTCCACGTTTATTTACCTCTCAGAGGCACTTATACGAATACGCTTAATTTTATTTAAGGGATCATTATGCGAATATTACTTCATTTCTTGGCATTAAAGTAAATAAAGAAAACACAATTAAAAATTAAACAAAACATTTTATTGAATAGGAATTCATATCGGAAAAAGTAAATAAAAGTTTTTACTTCATAGATAGGGACGTTTTCTTGGGAGCCATTTCGTTATATCCTTTTTTAAATTTTATTCAATTCACTACACTTGTTCACTTATTTTTAAATTTAATATTTTTACCACCAACACTGAATGAAAACAATTAGGTATGTATGAAGCTAACAGGTGCGTATAAAAAGTTCTGGCAAAGTTGTCTAAAAAGGCACTTTGAGAAAAATCCAAGGAATATATCAGTGCTGGGATTTTTTTTTATTTAATTACCCACATTGGGTATTTATAAGAAATTTAAAAAGTTATGTAAAAAAGTTATATTGAAGCAAATAAACGAAGATGCATCAAGGAATATATTAGTGTTGGGAATTTTGTTTTGAGGTAATTACCCGAATTGGGTATTTAAGCGAAAGGTATTAAACCGCATAGTTTTGTTTGAAAAAGTATGAAAAATTTATGGGGATTTACAGTGCGAGGTAAATAAGCGAAAAAGGTAATTAAGCGTCAGGTATTTAGCCGTGGTATACTGTAGTTCCAAGAGAAAGCTTATTATATTCTTAAACTCAAATGACTATACTTATAACTGTATTTAATAGATTTTTATTTAATATTATTATTGTTTAATATGTTATGTTATTATTGATTAATATGTCTGTATAAAATGTGTAAAATATTCAAAATTGCTCAGCTGTTACCATATTGTAGCTGATTAAATAAATAAATAAATAAATATGTTTCGATCTTTTGTGACAAAAGGGATTATTAGCTATACTTATACATCCCTGATTATCCTCGAATAATTTTATAGGACCATCCAGATTAATTCTCAGACCATTCAATAAAGATTTCAACCACAAGGCCTCTCTAACAGCCTCAAATAATGCCAGTTGACGAAGCTGCAACAGAGTTTTGTTTTCTCGTGTTCCAGCAAATCAGATTCGAATCAAACATCTTCAATAAAAAACCTCACTTCCACCCCAGTCAGAATCCACATATCCTATCACTAAATCCTTATAATCCGAATTAGAAACATACACCAGCCTCAAATCAATGGTTCCCTTGAGATATCGTAAAACTCTCTTCAAACATTGCCATAGTTCCTTATTACCCTTATGACTATATCGACTCAAAATATTAATAGCGGTACTAAGATCAGGACGCGTACAGAGCATAATGTACATTAAGCACCCAATCAAACTACGACATGGAGCATCACACATATCATCCGAATTCAATGCTGTTGTATTCTGTGCTCTATTGCCTATATTTTTTTATATTACAATGGTTATTAGATATCATAGTTATACTTAACTTATTACTTATAGGGTGTTTCATATATTATTTAACATTTGCGTTATTCATAATTACATAACATCTTCCTTTTTTTTTTATATAAAGCAGTTTGTAGTTTAAAATTTTACAAAATATTTATATAAGTTATATTAAATATTCATAATTAAATGTTCATAAAGAAATTTGTAATTTAAAATTTTACAAAGGTTAATTATATTTGATATAGTACATAAATTTATAAAGAAATTTGTAATTCTAAATTTTGCAGAAGTTATATTAAATATTCATAATTAAATGTTTCTAAAGAAATTTGTAATTTAAAATTTTATATAGTACCTAAATTTATAAAGAAATTTGTAATTCAAAATTTTACAGAAGTTATATTAAATATCCATATATCAATCAAATCTTAATGGTGGATGTACTATCCTACCAGCCCTAGTTCTATAAACGTTTCTATTACAATCCTGGTTATTAGAATTTCCATTATAATTTATTGCGATAGCAGTTTTATCAATTTCATGGTTAAGGGTTGTTAAGGGTTCATGTTTTCTTGAGTCTTTGGGTTTCAATGAAATATGTTGTTCATTTCTTCTGTATACTGCACCTTTATTATCCCTTACGAGATAAGATTTTGGCTCGTCACAGTTTCCTACAACTTAACCGTGGAACCAAAAGGAATTATTTTCCTTTTTAAACATTACATTATCACCTGGTTTAATTGTTTTTCTATTCTTTGTATTCTGATTATAACGTTCAGCTGATTTCAAAGTTTGATATTTTAATTTCTCCTCATATTGTTGTTTATCTATTAATTTAGTTTGAAATATTCTGAAATAGAAGGTATTTTTGTTCTTAAACACCTGGACATCAATAATTCTGCTGGACTAGGCATATATTATCTTTCGGTGTTGTTCTGTAATGCAAAAGAGCTATATATGGATCTGATCCACTCTCTTTGCACTTATACAACATTTTTTTTACAGTGTGTATTGATCTTTCCGCGAGTCCATTTGATCGTGGTAGATATGGGCTAGAGGTCTTATGTTCAATGCCCCATTCTATACAAAACTTTTTAAATTCACTCGAATTGTATGGCGGACCATTATCAGAAATGAATATCTGAGGTATTCCATGTCTGGCATAAATTGACTTGAGTTTAATAATAACATTAGCACTTGAATAACCATTTTTTTAATAATTCTATTTCAAAATATTTTGTATAGTAGTCAATAACCATTAAATATTTGTGTCCGTTAAACTCAAAAATAAATTTCATCTGGTATCATTTCAGATTTTGCATTCGAATTACGATATTTTAAACAAATTTCGCAGTTATTTACTATATTGGAAATATCATTGTACATATTGGGCCACTAAATGGTTTTACGTGCTAAACTTTGAGATCTTTATATGCCCATGTGACCTTCATGTAGAGTATTGAGTATTGAACGACGTAAGCTACCAGGAACTAAAATTTGATTTCCTTTAAGAATTAAACCATTAAAAATTGTTAAGTCATCCTTAACTTTAAAATAAGGAGTGACCATTTTATCTACCATTTTTTAACTTTTTGGCCATCCATTTCGTATATATTCTTTAATTTTTTGGCATATTTGATCATTCTCGACCTCTTGTTTAATATCACTTGCATTAGAAAAAGGAACTTTCATATGCGTCTTTAAAAAAATGCAATGCAGTTCTACTTCACTATCAAAATCAACTAATGCCTTTTCTTTTAAAGGGCACCTAGACAAAGTGTCCGCGATGAATAAATATTTTCCTGGCCTAAAAACCACATTCAAGTTGTAACATTGAAGCCTTAGCATAAAACGTTGTAACCTAGCAGGTATTTTGTATAGTGCTTTATTGAATAAAGTCACTAAAGGTTTATGATCCGTTTCAACATTCACTTCATTTCCGTAAGTATATTGATGAAACCTTACACAACCGAACAATAACGCAAACAATTCTTTTTCGATTTGTGCATTTTTTAACGACGCCGAGGCATAAGCAATTGGGGTTTTTCCATGTAAAATTGCTGCTCCAACAGCATATTTGGACGCATCAACTGTTAAAGTTAATTGCTTGCTGGGATAGATCATTAAACTCTTTGTCGTGAGTTTTACTCCAATGCCAAACTATGTCTTTTCTTAAAAGTTCACGTAAATGTTTGCTTTTCAACGACAAATTTTCAATGAAGCCACCAAGGTAATTTATTGGCAATTTATTGGAATTTTCATTTTCAAAATGGCGTTTATTTTCTCTTCATCAGGCTTAACGCCTTCTTTATCAAAAACATGTCCAATAAACTTTATTTCATTTAATTGAAATTTAGACTTTGTCTTGTTAAACCTAAGTCCTACTTTTCTGGCTCTTTCAATTAAAATTTTATTGTGTTCTTCAACCGTCTGCGCATAAATTAAAAAATCATCAATGTATATCAATATTCCATTGATATCTCCGAAAAGTTTAATCATTTCCGCATGAAAAATTTCCGGAGCGGCATTTATGCTGAAAGGTAGCCGTAAAAATCTGTATCTCCCAATAGGGGTATTAAATGTGCATAATTTTGAAGAATTTATATTCATCCAGAACCCACTATTTGCATCTAATGTGCTACAAAAAAAAAACGTGAACCACTTAACTTTGCCTTACAGTCATCGATATTCGGGAACTGAAAATGGGGTCGCAAAATAGCCTTGTTTAAGTTTCGAGGATCTAAGCAAAGTCTCATTTTACCATTAGTTTTAGATACCAAAACGATTGAGCTAACACATTCTGTTGGTTCCTCAACACGTTCTATTACTTTAAGATCAACCATTCGATCCAATTCTTCTTTTAAGTTATTGTATAATGAAAATGGAATTCTTCTTGGAGAATCTACCACCGGATTTACATTAGGTTTTAGAACTAAATTGTATTCATTTTTTATTAAACTTAGACCTTCAAAAATATCTGAATTCTCCTCAACAATATTATCTATGGATAAAATTTTTAGTTTTCACTAAATTTATTTTCACAGATAAATTAAGTCCTATTATATTTCTACAATTAAGATTTACTATATAAAAAGAATCACAATACTTTCTATTTTGATACATAAACTCTATTTCGATCTTACCAGTAATCGGCAATCTCTCACAACTAAACGTCCTTATTGATGTTTCTGATGATTTTACACGACCAGCGAGACCCAAGCATTCAGCATATTGTTGCGACAAAATGTCGGCATCTGCGCCTGTATCTACTTGAAACTCGACCTTCTCATTGCCTATTTGCACCAGAATAATCCAACCTGTTTTTATTGTTTCACAATTTTGTTGACTATTAGACAAAGTACAAATCCGACCATTTTGTTGTTCCGTTTGCCGTGATTTATCATTAAACTTTTGTTGTTGCTGTTCGTTTTTAACATGTTTTTGCATTACATCAGCCTCATTACAAATTGCATGTTGTTGTTGGTTGCAGATAGACAATGTGCCAATAAAAAGTTCATCCGGTTCTTCACTTGACAACTTATGTATTTATTTCTACCGTATTGTTCTTGATACATGTGGCCTATCCATCACCCTCTGGCTTCTTCTAATTCCCACCTTCGAGTCTTTCAACTCAACCCGAGGTGTATCCAGTTCTGTGTTAGCAGGAACAATTGAATCAACATTCCCATTCATACTCAAAATATCATTAGGCTGTTCATCCGACATCAATTTATTAGACTTTCTAATAAATCAATAGAACTAACTCCGGTGCTATTATCCGGCATATCAATTTGAACACATTTCCTACTATCCATCGACTCATTCGGGATATCAAATTGAATTGTTCCATTCTCCACCACAGATCTAGAATTTTTCATATTCGTTTCATAAACAATTACATCTCCGGATATTATAAATCTTCCAGATTTCATATCCCACATTTTATAACCATTCGGTTCATATCCAGCAAGTATACCTTTCCATGATTTGCCATCAAACTTCCTTTTCCTTGTCTTATCATGAACATATACTGTAGAACCGAAAATTTTCAAACACTTAAGGTTTGGCTTTCTGTCATGCCACATCTCATATGGTGTTTTCACCATTGCTAATATGCCCCAATCTCTCATCCACAAACGATAAACATCAGCCCTACCAATACCCGATAAATATGCCTAACCAAATAACAAAAATTCAATAATAGGTATATTATGTTTATATTTACCATTTATAATTACTTGGTTACCCTTGCTGATCTTGACACCTCCTGGATGAAACTCCACTTACATTCTGGCATCCTGCATTCTTTTGACGGAGAGCAAATTTTCTGGAATCTCCGGACAAAATAAAACGTCTTCTAATGTAAATTCATGCAATAAATTATTGCGAAGTCTCACTATACCCTTCTTGCTCGCGTAAATATATTCGCCGCATTTTGCCACTGCTATCTGAATAGGTGGCTCAAGCTGTACAAAATCTGAAAATAGGTTTTCATTATTGATAAGATGATCCGACGCTCCTGAGTCCAAAATAAAAGAAACACCGCTGGTGTCGTTGCCACTAATATCACGTCTCAACATAAACGCAAAACATCCTTCATGATTTGTCGCAATTTTCGCTTGCTTTTCTGGTTCCCGATTCTTGTTGTCCAAATTTTTCTTATATGCAAAACAATTATTTTTAATATGACCAGGTTTACCGCAGTAATGGCATTTTACTTGTGTTTTCCGTTTAGGGGGTTTATAAGGCTTATATTTGTTATAATATTTTACATTGTTAAATTTATTTTTATATTCGTTGTGATTGTTATTGCTAACAGCCTGCAAAACTTTGGAACTTGTATCCTTACTAGCATTTCTCAAATTTATTTCGTGGTCGAGCAATCACAAATGCCAAACTCAAATTTTCTTCGGACAAGGTCTCAATAGCCGTAATGACTACATCATAACATAGATATAAACTTAACAGTAAGTGAAACACTTTGTCCATCTCATCAATTTTTGCTCCTGCAGCCAGCATTTCAGTTATTAAATCATCAAAAATAATGAAATGACATAAAAGTGAATCTTCCTCTTTCAATTTCAAGCACAATAAATGTTTCCGAATTGACAACTGTGACGCTAAACTCTTCTTTTCATAAATTGCAGGTTTTTAAATATTTATTTTGCACTGCTCTCACTATTTGCAAAACTGAGAAACGAGTCACTTAAATATTCTATAATAACGCTCTTTGCTGCCATTTCCAACTTTCTCCAATCTTCGGTAATTGTTTCCGGTGCTTTGCCATCAATAGTCTTCAATGTATCAATTTCACTTAGAAGAGCACGGACACGAAATATCCATATTGCGTATTTCTCTCCATCAAATGGTTTAATATTCCGTTTCACCTTATCCATTTCAGTTCTATGTAGAATATTCACTTATCAATTTTCACAGTAATTAACAAAGCAGGATAAAACGTGAACTGGACCAATAACCTGTTAAAAAATTGTAACCTATGTTCCCACTAAGAATAAAGAACACACTTTTATTATGGGTCCATCGTGTTGATCCCATTGTGATACCCGTTGGTGGAGAACCTATCGGTTTCACTCCGCATTGGCTGCTTCCCCATCGAACCATCCAAAGGCAAAGGCGCTGATGCATCTTGGATTTATCCTAGATAGTTCACCCAAACATTGAAAAAAGCGAGTATCCGTTCCCTCTTCAGCGATAGGGCAGGGCATTCGCAGAGGAAGTGGATGACTGTCTCCTCCTCGTTGTGACAGTTTCTACAAAAGTCATTATATTGTAGACCAAGTCTTCTGGCCTGTGTCCCAAAAGTACAGTGACCTGTAAGTAGAAAGACAATAATCCTAATTAGGTCGCGACGAAAACTAAGTAATGATTTCGTCCTTCCCGCATCAAATAAGGGCCAAGTGGATCTTGCAATAGAGCAGGTGATCTCGTTCGTCCACCATACCTGAGCATGTCTGGACATATCATCTTGAATGAGTAATTTCAGACTTTTCATGTTAATGCCAATGAAGGAATCAATTTCCTCATCAGCCAACGTTGTACCTTTCTTGGCTAAATCATCAGCAATATAGTTACCCTGAATCGAGCTATGTCCAGGGACCCATATTAGTGCTATCCTAGAATGCTCCGCTATCTCGTTCAGAGATATCCGGCATTCTGTGGTTAACCTAGATGTCACGTATACACCTGCTATATTACTTACGGCGGCTTTGCTGTCGGTAAATATACATATATCTCCTGATACTCGATAATACTTCAGCCAGTTTGCAGCTCGCTTTATGGCAGATATCTCTGCTTGAAGGACAGAGCAGAAATCAGGAAGCCTAAAATAGGATCTGATCCCAAATTCTTCGATTTAGAATCCACCTCCAACTCTATTTCCCCTTTTGGAGCCGTCAGTAAAAATCCTTATTGCTTCATTGGGGGTATAGAGCCCATCTATTCATGAGGTCCTATTCGGGATACATGTGGAAAATAGCAGATCGAAAGATGGTTTCGGTAATGTAGTAATCAACATTTCTATGAGCATCCTCACAGTGTCTCGTTATAATAGAGTGCCAGCTTTAAGCCTCAAAGCAGAGTTGAGAGCCAGTTGAATTGCCATTAAATCCACTGGTAGCCAGTTCAGCATAGTAAACAGTGCCTTTGTTGGCGTAGTTCTTACCGCGCCTGTAATCAGGATGGCACAATTCCTTAGTACACGTTCAACTGCATGTCTATGTGACACACCATCGCCGAAGTCCCTCCAAGCTTTCCTTTTCGCATTCCTTATTAGGTTCTTAAAGTGATTTAATGAGGTTTTGTAGGCTACCCATGTGCCCATACGTTTCGCCTCATTAAACAGTTTACGACATGTACCTCTTGCATGCGCTATATCAGGATTCCACCAAGGAGGCTTATTTTTGCCTCTGGATACAGTAGGCCTGCAGGCCAGATTCTTAGCAAAGCTAAATGACTCAGTCAGAACGTTTACAGCGTTCTCAATATCATTAACACTTTCAATGGTCGTAGGATTGGACAGCGGTTGTGCAAGAGCATTATGTTGTAATACCCAATCAGTCCTTCTACGATTCTAAAAATCACATTCAATAAGGGTTGTATTCAGTGCTGATATTCAGCCGGTTCGGACCGGTTCGCTCGAACCGGTTGTTAAAATTTTAAAAATTTTGCGAACCGGTTGTTGCATATTCACACTTCTCGTGAATAAAAATTCCATATGAAATTTGTTGGGGTGATTATGTTTTTTGTTTTAACGGTTTTATATAATGTGTATTTATCAAGGTGATTAGTCTCGGCAACAAACACAATATTGTTCAGTTGTTCATTGTCCAAACGTACAAACAAATGATTTTATTTTGGTCATACATTGGATTCTTGGATGATGATGTTTTCGGTAGCGTTTTCTTTAATCTTTTGAGAAAAAAATAAAGCAATTTTTTTTACTTTTATTTTGCAAAATCAAAACTATTTTTTTATTAAACAAAAGTTTATATCATATCCTTCAAGAGGTCTGTTACTGGGATGCGACTTTAAAATTTTCGCTATTTTTATCAAAATTTGGCAAAAATATAATTTTTTTAAGCGAACCGGTTGTTAATTGTTTCGAATATCACCACTGGTTGTATTTATTCGTTCAAAGTGAACGATTGAACGAATTGAATGAACGAATCAGTCTTGGATAAATGAACGAAAATGACCGGTCACTGAAATGAACGACCGGGCACAACTCTACTTTCAACGATTCAACAAGAAGTAAGATAAAATTAAAACATACAAGTAAACGGTAGCCAAGCCACACATACATTCAAACTTGCAATAGTGATGATCCGTGTGTGTGTTGCAAATACAACCATTCATTGCATCATTTTATTTACAAATAAAATAAGTGAAATCCCCTATTTTCTTCAACAACTTGATCTAAAAAATGCAGACTGGAACCAGTATAAAGATAATATAGAATGGTTACTTTCTCATATTAATATCAAACTTAATAGTATTTCAACAAATGAACAAATAGAAAATGCGCTAAAAACATTTAATCACGTAATTAACACTGCTAAGTCATCCATACCATCAAAATGCTCTTATCCTAATTTGTTAAAATTATCAATAAACACTAAAGTGTGTATTCGAATGAGAAATCAAATGAAACGACAGTTACAAAGAACAAATGCAACTAAAGCTACCCACTGGTAAATTTTGGTGCCTAACCAAAGCACAAAAATGTAACAAAATATCCACACATAAGAACAATGGTGATGATTTTGACGAAGATTCTGACAATACTCGTCTAATTGCTGACTAGTTTGAATTAGCTCATAAAATAACATCATATATGAAGCATAGAATAGAGAAAAATGTCAGTAAAACTATCTGCGAATTAAATAAGTTTCAATTCTCAACATTGAATGTTTTATAACTTTTGAAGAAGTAACACATTGCATAACTTGCAAAAAAAACGTGTTTGTCCGTCAGACCGAAACACAATCACTCTAAAGGCCCAACTATAATATGCATAAGCAAGCTTAAGCAAATTGTAAAAGTTAACGAAAAGGCTGTCAAATGCATAACCAGTTCAGAGTTAACTTTTAGGTGGCTACAATGACTTTGAAACTTTTTGTCCACAGTTGCTCATTTATGTTTAAAAAAAATGTTTTTATTTTAACAAAAACCCATTAAATGACTATATTTTATAAATATTATTATATTATTTTATAATTAAAAGAAAACTTCGTACCAGAAACGCATAAATTTTCCTTTTTTTTAATTTATCGGCAAAAGTACTAAAATGTACAGCTGTGGCAGCACTACATTGTAAATAATAATAAACGTTTACATATGTTTTGTTAATTTTCGAATTGTGTTTGCAAAAATGGAGAAAAAACTTAAAAATTTAAATAATATAAAAATATTAAAGTAAGCGCTTGAAGGCCTGTGCACATTAAAAGCAATAAGTGAACTACACTATAAAAGAAGAAGACGCTCTTGTTCTGTCAGAGAAATAAACCGCGACAGAAAGACATTTTTGTTAAAATAAAAAGGGCCTCTTTTATTGTAAAGGCACTTATTTGTTTCCGCATTTTCTATTAAATTTAAAATAAATATATTTTCTTCCATTTTGTTCAAAACACAAACAAACAACAACAAACAGCTGATTCCGTACAGAATGTGCGATCAGTTTCGCTTTTTGCTTAAGCAAATGACAGTTGAAAAACTTAACGAAAAGTTTCGTTAAGTACATTATAGTTTGCCACATATAATTTATATGTGTTCGCACGTTTGCTTCAGCTAGCATATGCATATTATAGTTGGGCCTTAACGACGATATAGTGCATTGATCACAAGCCTTAAAAATATTTTCGAAATGTACAAATTTGAATTTTCTCAATAAAAAAATGTGGGGTCAAAATATGACCCAAACATAACATGTGTATTTTTTTCTAACATAGTAGCAGGGCTAAATTAAAGCAAGCTTTCTTCCCAACTAGTTTAAGATGTGTTAAGGTTGTAGCTATACATAAACGAGGAAAGGATTCAAGATTAACTAGCAGTTATAAGCCAATAAAATGTTTCAGAAACTAATGCTGTCTAGAATGAATATTTTTATTGAAAATAATTTAATTAGCAAAGAACATTTTGGTTTCGGACATCAACATTCAACAGTGCACCAAATCAAGAGAATACCTGTTATAATTATGGACATAGAAAAAGCATTTGATAGCATGTGACATTATGGATTAATATATAATTAAAAAAATACAATTTTCCTCTACAATGCTAAGTATACATTCTGGGGCTCACGACTCGTTAGCCCTAAAGGTCGTATCTTGTACGACTCCCTGTCTGAAATGGGACTGAATGTGATTTCAACTGGTCAACCAACTTATTGGCCAACTGACCAGCAAAAAATTCCTGACGTTATCGATTTCGGCGTGGCGAAAGGGGTATCCCCGGAACTCATTGAAGTCGAGGCTTCACTGGATCTTTCTTCAGATCACTCACCCACTGTAATCACCATCAGAAGTCCTCAGCAAATCGTAACTGATGCCTTACTTCTTGTCAAACGTCTGAATTGGTTAAAATACAAAAAATACATCAGCACTCACTGCACAGAGAAACTCCCGTTAAAAACTGCTGAAGACATCGATGCCTGTATAAAAAGTCTTAATGAACATGTCGAGAAAGCCGCAGAACATGCTTCTTCCACTTACCGCCCGAATAGGTACAACAGAGTTTTTCTCTGCAGATGTTGAGCAACTATTGTCTGAAAAAAGGAGAGTCCGAAGAGAGTGGCAACAACACAGATCGCCCCAACTTAAAACTAGGTTGAGAGAATGTACCAAAAATCTTAGGATCTTGCTAGAAGCGCAAAAAGCAGAGTCTCTCAAACAACATCTGGAAGGTCTAGACGCAACTTCCCAGTCAAATTATTCATTATGGCGTGCAGTCCGAAATCTAAGAAAACCCGTAATCGCAAAACCTCCACTGCGTACTTTGAACGGATCTTGGGCTCGAAAGACCGAAGAAAAAGGCAACCTTTTCGTAAGTCATTTAAAAAATGTATTCACTCCCAATATGGATACTGACATTAGCCAACTACCGCCTGTTGTTGCCAGACCACCTGTACAAATAAGATTTCAATATCTGGAGGTTGTTGAGGCTATTGATAATTTAAATGTTAAAAAAGCACCTGGGTTTGATAAAATCAGCAATAAAATGATTTTTGAGCTGCCTCGCATTGCAAAAAGATTAATCCTCTTTCTTTTTAATGCCATCTTACGGCTTGAGTACTACCCTCCGGTTTGGAAAATTGCACTAGTAAAAATGATTCCTAAGCCGGGAAAAGATCCTTGCAAAGTTGAGTCGTATAGGCCAATAAGTCTATTACCAACTATGTCCAAATTATTCGAGAAACTGCTTATAACCAAGCTGACTCCGATTTTGAATGAAAACAACTGCATTCCCAATCACCAGTTTGGCTTCAGACGTCAACACAGTACAATAGAACAAACACATAGATTGGTACAAGTCATAAGAAAAACCTTTGAGGAAAAGAGATACTGTTCGGCACTCTTTATTGACGTCTCTCAAGCTTTCGACAAAGTATGGCATGAAGGCCTGATATCTAAATTAAAGCAGAACTTGCCGGTGAATCTTCAACACCTACTATGGAAATACTTAATCGACCGTCAGTTTATGATTAAAGAAGGTGATTATTTAAGCCGTCCTCAACCTATAGGTGCTGGCGTCCCTCAAGGTAGTATCTTAGGACCAATTCTATACTTGCTGTACACAGCAGACATGCCAACAAACAATGAAATTCACACGTCAACATTTGCTGATGATACGGCATTTTTCAGTACTCACAAAGATCCAAAAGATGCCTCGATTCAATTACAGCACCACGTAACGCAAGTGGAGAAATGGGCAAGACAATGGGGAATAAAAATAAATGAACAGAAATGCACCCACGTAACATTTACTCTACGTAGGGAATCATGTCCCCCTATTCGTATTAATGACCATATAGTGCCTCAAAACTCACACGTGAAATATCTTGGTATTCATCTGGACCGTCGCATCACATGGAAACCACATATAGATGCTAAGCTGACTCAAATGAAACTGAAAGCAGCCCAAATTCATAGGCTCATCGGCAGAAACTCCGTCCTTCGGCTCGATTGTAAGCTTCTACTCTACAACTCAATCTTAAAGCCAATTTGGTGCTATGGTATCCAGTTATGGGGCACTGCCTTCAACTCCAATATTGAGAAAATTCAACGCCGTCAAAACAAAATTCTACGAATGATAACTACCGCTCCTTGGTATATTAAAAACAACAACATACACAACGATCTTGATGTTCCACTTGTCAAATGGGAAATAACTAAACACGTGGCCCATTATTTGGGTAAGCTGGAAACTCATCCAAATCCCCTCGCTCGAGACATCTTACAACATCCCGGTCATAGCCGTTTGAGAAGGAGGGACACCACCGCTCTCAGATGAATAAATACAAGTTGCTCATTATATCCTATCGAATTTGAAAACTAGATTTTGTCTAGCATTGGCTGGACTTATCTTAATTAACTTTAGTTTTAGGATTTGAATACCTATTGCTAGTTCATTTAAAATGAAGATACAATAAAAAAGAATATGCAAAATATACATATTATTAAAATTATAAAGTCGTTTTTAGCAAAAAGATCGTTTAAAGTCAGTATAAACAACATCTTATTATCTGCGCGAAGCATTCCTGCCGGCGTACCCCAGGATGCATTCTTTCTCCTGCGTTATATTCTTTATATGTATCCGATTATGTTCCCAGTAGAGATACAGAAATGGCACTCTATGCTGACGATGCTAGCTAAAGGCAAACTTTGAAATGTTGTGATTAAAAGACTTAAAAAAAGTCTCCTCAAATGTATGAAAAATGAAAAATCAAAATAAATGCAGATAAAACTCAAGCTATTCTGTTTCCTTTCAATAAGTCTCCAAAACGCGTTCCATCGATCTTACTTCGTACCGAGAACGTTATTATACTGTCAAATACTTTGGGGTTGTACTAGACAAAAAACTGACATTTTCTAAACATATTGAGGAAATTGTAGGCAAAGCCGCAAAATGCATCAGAGCCATCTATCCCATACTTAACAAGCGATCGCAGCTAAATTCCAAAAACAAAATAATTATATATAAAACTGTCATTAGACCCATTCTGCTCTACGCATGTTACGTTTGAGGAAAAATCAGCTAAAACGCATATCAAAAAGATTCAATCCAAAATAACGCTCTAAAAATGATTTACAAATTACCACGTATGTAGCGTACACGCGAAGTCCATGCAAGATATTTACATTCTACTGAAATAATAGACTATCAGAACATTGCAGTTTTAACATTTTTGCATTTTTTAACATTTGATGTTGAATGTTTTTTTATTGAAATTCCCACTCCACCTGCACCTGTTTGACGATCGTATCTACTATAGCTATTATATTTTTCCAAGAAATAAAACAGTTCTTCTTTATTGTGCGAATATTACGTGCATTTTATGATATGATTTATTATCCATTGGAATAAAAATTTACATGTAATTTTCATGTTTGTAAAAGCCTGAAGTTGCTCTTCTCGAGTCTTGCAACTTTTAATATGTATTTGAAATTAAATCAAATATGAGACTTTTTAGTTTTTTAAATGAGAACAAATTGTTGTTGGTGTTTGCATTATTGTTAGCAGCATTGTAAAATTGTGTGAATGGACGAATCCTAGGTGGGGTATTTAGCTGAATTCCACTCTGTTAAAACTTTGAATATTTTTGATCACAAAAATAAAGTTAATTACAAAATAATTTTGCCTAAGTTCGTTTAGAGTGATTCGAAATATATAATGAGAATTATTATTTCTCTAATACTGCCACGGACCTTGTAACAATTTTATAATTTGAATTCGCTTCATTTGACATTTTAAAATCGGTTCGATAAAAATTCCCGATGACAAGAATCGTCATCATCAAGCGAAAAAAATGTGCAACACTTATGTATGTTAAAGTAACCGATGCCGATTCTCGTGTTCTGCATCAAATACCGCAAAAATCTTCATTATATTAAGTTTTCATTAACACCAGTTTTATTAAAAAATATGGCAGAACATAAATAGCGTTATATTGAAATCAACGAATTACACATTGAATATTGATTTTATTATCTGAATTTATGTATGTAATATATATGTACACATAATTTTTAATTTTACTTATAAATTAGGGAATTCTAAATGAAACAACAATTGATTCTTTGTGTTCTATTTTAATCTCCTGCAATGCAATATGAAATTGTTCAATAGCATTATTAATCTGTAAATATAATTTTTTTTAAATTTTATAGGTTTTAAAGTACATTACATTAGATAATTACCTGAATAATGTCATCAAAGAGAACTGGAGTAGCTAACAACTTTTCAGGGCTTGAAATGTCCTTCAAGATACCTGAAAATAAAGCAATATTAAGAACAGATTAAAATACCATAATTCAATTTGTGGAAAATATAGGTATCAGAGATCGGCAATGAATCGTTTCTTTTTTTTACGATTCAGAACTACTCATAACATTTTAACTATAAGCGGTTTTACATCATTGCAATTTAACTACTCTGAGTTACTCAAACTCACAACAACGTTGACTTACAAATGCAAGTGGATATAAGTATGAGTACTACGCCGACATCGAGCTCATACCAATCCCAATATGTTTGATTCATAAACCGCGGTATTTAGATTTACATTTTAAGAAAAATACTTACATACTCATAAAGTATTCAACTCAGTTAAGTCATTGAAAAAAATTTTCAGCTTAATCCGTTAGGTATTTATACAAAACTAGCTAAACCCGGTGTGCTTCGCTACCCCCCCCCCCCCTCGTTATAAAATAAAATAAAACGTATTTATATATTTACAAACATTTATTTATTTAATTTTAATTTTCATATCTGTTGATACACCGAACTGTTCGGACGTGTTACTTTTAGTGCGGCTGAAATTTCGGTGAAAAAATCGTAATAGATGAAAAAGTATAAAAAGTTAAATTAAACAAAAAAGTGAAAAAAAAATCTCGTAATAGGTGAAAAACTTTACAAAGTCAAATAATTGCACTAGGTGCAATAAAAAAATTAATAAATTAAAATTAAATACAGTGAGACAGTGAATGAGTAACAATTCTAACAGTGCGAGTGGGCCTCAGAGCCGAAATGCTTATTTCGTGTTGAGCTCGGCAAGTGTTAGTAATGAGAACATTAAAGATCCCGAATTTAATAAAAACTACTTAACTGTGAAACCAAAAATAAGCACAAATCTGAATTTAAGAGCAAGTGCACCAAACTTGAATAAATGTGTTGAACAGGGCACAAACTTAGCCCAAAGCATATTTAATTTAAATAGAAAAATCACTGAAGGACCGTCGTCTTCACGGTCCTCTTTATCAAATATTGGAGAGACGTCAACAGCTGCAAAAGGCACATTAAGTCCTACAAATAAGGCCGCTCCTATAGTTGCTGTTGAAGAAAAACAAAAAACACAGGTAGGAATGGACCGTTATATAACAGTATCGAAGAGAGGCAGAAGCCCAAAATCTGCCGAAATTACACCAGCCGCAAAATTATCAAAGAATGCTGAAGAGCCACGCTCGCAAAATCGTTTTGGCATCCTCCAAGAGAAAAATGATGTCCCTAACGCTGTGAATAAGCCAGTAAAACCACCTCCAATATATTTAAGAGAAAAAAACTCAAACGAACTTATAAAAATATTAGTTTCATTAATTGGTGAAAATTCTTTTTATGTGACTCCAATTAAGCGTGGCAATATTAATGAAACACAGATTCAGGTTAATAATGAAAACGACTATCGGAGAATAGTTTCGGAATTTGAAATACGCAAAAATAATTTTTACACGTATCAACTTAAAAGCGCAAAAGGTCTACAAGTCGTAATTAAGGGAATTGATTCTTTTGTTGATCCTGAGGAGATCAAGAACAGTTTTGCCGACAAAGGCTTTAAAATCAAGGCCGTATCAAATATAAGAAACAGAGATAGGATCCCTCAACCATTATTTAGAGTGGAGTTAGAACCTGGTGATGTTAAGCTGAAGAAAAATTAAACACATCCTGACTTGAAATTCATAATGCACCGAAGAGTTACAGTGGAAGAACCTCATAAGCGATCTGGCCCAGTACAGTGTTCAAACTGCCAAGAATATAGTCACACTAAATCTTATTGTAAGTTGCCTACTGTTTGTGTTGTTTGTGGGGATCTTCATGACACCTCAAAGTGCGATAAACCTAAGGATGATTTCAGGGTAAAAAGATGCAGCAATTGCGGTGGAAACCACACTGCCAACTACAGGGGTTGCCCTGTTTACGAGGTCGTTAAACGCTCCTTGATCAACAAATCCGCTTCTACCCCTACTCAGACGACAAAAGTACCTATTACAATTATTCCCCCCGTAGCACAAGCATCCACTAGCCAATTTTCATATGCCAACGTGCTAAGATCTAACCAACCAACAGTGCAAAATGAATCACCAATAAATGATACAAACAGCCACAATTTTAGCCGTCTTGAAGGTATAATGGAGAATCTGGTGCAATCCATGAACCATTTCATGACAAGTATGATGCAGGAGATGCAAAAAATGCAGTCCACGCTACTGCAGGCCATACTTAATAGACCATGAACTGTCTCAAAATATGTTTCTGGAACGCAAACGGCATACGCCAACACAAAAATGAACTTGAATATTTTCTTTTTAATAAGAAAATTGATGTAATGCTGATTTCCGAGACTCATATGACGTCGAGAAGCATTTTTAAAATAAATGGTTATACATTCTACGACACCAAGGACCCCAGAGATAGATCATGTGGTGGATCGGCAATATTGGTCAAATCGCGAATCAAACACCATTCATTGGGTGGTCTTTCAGAGTGTTATCTTCAAGCAACAAACATCTGTATTGAGAACTTTTGTCAAAACCTCGTGATTTCGTCAGTTTACTGTCCGCCCAGATTTTCAATAACAAAAGATCAGTATAGAGATTTTTACAAATCACTAGGTAGCCGTTTCATAGCGGCTGGCGACTACAATGCTAAGCATACATTCTGGGGCTCACGACTCGTTAGCCCTAAAGGTCGTATCTTGTACGACTCCCTGTCTGAAATGGGTCTGAATGTGATTTCAACTGGTCAACCAACTTATTGGCCAACTGACCAGCAAAAAATTCCTGACGTTATCGATTTCGGCGTGGCGAAAGGGGTATCCCCGGAACTCATTGAAGTCGAGGCTTCACTGGATCTTTCTTCAGATCACTCACCCACTGTAATCACCATCAGAAGTCCTCAGCAAATCGTAACTGATGCCTTACTTCTTGTCAAACGTCTGAATTGGTTAAAATACAAAAAATACATCAGCACTCACTGCATAGAGAAACTCCCATTAAAAACTGCTGAAGACATCGATGCATGTATAAAAAGTCTTAATGAACATGTCGAGAAAGCCGCAGAACATGCTTCTTCCACTTACCGCCCGAATAGGTACAACAGAATTTTTTCTGCAGATGTTGAGCAACTATTGTCTGAAAAAAGGAGAGTCCGAAGAGAGTGGCAACAACACAGATCGCCCCAACTTAAAACTAGGTTGAGAGAATGTACCAAAAATCTTAGTATCTTGCTAGAAGCGCAAAAAGCAGAGTCTCTCAAACAACATCTGGAAGGTCTAGACGCAACTTCCCAGTCAAATTATTCATTATGGCGTGCAGCATGAAATCTAAGAAAACCCGTAATCGCAAAACCTCCACTGCGTACTTTGAACGGATCTTGGGCACGAAATAACGAAAAAAAAGGCAACCTTTTCGTAAGTCATTTAAAAAATGTATTCACTCCCAATATGGATACTGACATTAGCCAACTACCGCCTGTTGTTGCCAGACCACCTGTACAAATAAGATTTCAATATCTGGAGGTTGTTGAGGCTATTGATAATTTAAATGTTAAAAAAGCACCTGGGTTTGATAAAATCAGCAATAAAATGATTTTTGAGCTGCCTCGCATTGCAAAAAGATTAATCCTCTTTCTTTTTAATGCCATCTTCCGGCTTGAGTACTACCCTCCGGCTTGGAAAATTGCATTAGTAAAGATGATTCCTAAGCCGGGAAAAGATCCTTGCAAAGTTGAGTCGTATAGGCCAATAAGTCTATTACCAACTATGTCCAAATTATTCGAGAAATTGCTTATAACCAAGCTGACTCCAATTTTGAATGAAAACAACTGCATTCCCAATCACCAGTTTGGCTTCAGACGTCAACACAGTACAATAGAACAAACACATAGATTGGTACAAGTCATAAGAAAAACCTTTGAGGAAAAGAGATACTGTTCGGCACTCTTTATTGACGTCTCTCAAGCTTTCGACAAAGTATGGCATGAAGGCCTGATATCTAAATTAAAGCAGAACTTGCCGGTGAATCTTCAACACCTACTATGGAGATACTGAATCTACCGTCAGTTTATGATTAAAGAAGGTGATTATTTAAGCCGTCCTCAACCTATAGGTGCTGGCGTCCCTCAAGGTAGTATCTTAGGACCAATTCTATACTTGCTGTACACAGCAGACATGCCTACAAACAATGAAATTCACACGTCAACATTTGCTGATGATACGGCATTTTTCTGTACTCACAAAGATCCAAAAGATGCCTCGATTCAATTACAGCACCACGTAACGCAAGTAGAGAAATGGGCAAGACAATGGGGAATAAAAATAAATGAACAGAAATGCACCCACGTAACATTTACTCTACGTAGGGAATCATGTCCCCCTATTCGTTTTAATGACCATATAGTGCCTCAAAACTCACACGTGAAATATCTTGGTATTCATCTGGACCGTCGCCTCACATGGAAACCACATATAGATGCTAAGCTGACTCAAATGAAACTGAAAGCAGCCCAAATTCATTGGCTCATCGGCAGAAACTCCGTCCTTCGGCTCGATTGTAAGCTTCTACTCTACAACTCAATCTTAAAGCCAATTTGGTGCTATGGTATCCAGTTATGGGGCACTGCCTCCAACTCCAATATTGAGAAAATTCAACGCCGTCAAAACAAAATTCTACGAATGATAACTACCGCTCCTTGGTATATTAAAAACAACAACATACACAACGATCTTGATGTTCCACTTGTCAAATGGGAAATAACTAAACACGTGGCCCATTATTTGGGTAAGCTGGAAACTCATCCAAATCCCCTCGCTCGAGACATCTTACAACATCCCGGTCATAGCCGTTTGAGAAGGAGGGACACCACCGCTCTCAGATGAATAAATACAAGTTGCTCATTATATCCTATCGAATTTGAAAACTAGATTTTGTCTAGCATTGGCTGGACTTATCTTAATTAACTTTAGTTTTTGAATACCTATTGTTAGTTCATTTAAAATGAAGATACAATAAAAAAGAATATGCAAAAAAAAAAATAAAAAAAATTTTAATGTATTTATTGCAATCAGTGTTGCCGTACTACCAAATTGGGTAGTTTTGAAATGTTTTGGTAGGTTGGTAGGATTGGTCGTGAATTTGGTAGTTTTTTCAATTTCAGTTTTATTTTAATACATTTTTTAATTTTCAATTTTAACTTTGTTTTTTTTTTTTTGTCAAAACTAAATGAGTTTAATTTGAAAAAAAAAAATCTTAAATAAAAATCGTTATATCCACGGCAATCAGTTTTCATATATGTATGACTTATATGGTGTTCACACATGCATTTTTAATTGAAATTTTTTAATTAACGCCTAATTGAATTCAATTATCTATACAAAATTTCAATTAAGAAAATGGCTTCATTAAGAGTTATACTATGTTTCCACGGTACATGCTTCGCTCTCTATTCATGCTTCACACCCCAATCATTAGTGAAACAACTTGCTTCAGCATACAAAATTTTAAGAGCGAATCAAGTAGATTCATATTGAATCAACTTGCGAAGCACGAAAAATTGCACTCTTCTCTAATTTTTATCGCAAGTTTATCTGCACTAGCTGTAAAAATTTAATATTATTGTAAACAAAGCAAATTATTTTCTTGTTGCTGGAAGTAAAGAAAGTAAATACGTACGAATATATGTTTTTTTTTTCAAATAAGCTAACTAATTTTCACTCAGTTTTTTTGTCCATTAAAAAAAATATTTTCCCGAAATTGTAAATTCTGTTTTTTTTTATTTTATTAAAAACAACTGTCAAATCGAATCAAGTTTTTTGGTCATGTAAACAGCATGATTCATAAACATGATTCAGAGAGCGAAGCAGGTGATTCAAGTCGTCGTGGAAACATAGTATTAATTGTTCTACTAATTGTTAAATTAAAAATACAACCCTGTGACAAGTAATAACTAAAATGGCAGTTTATTCGCTATTAAATTAATAAAGAATATTTTTAGGCTGAAAATTATAATATTACAACCAAATACAGTGCACTAGGGAAAACGTAAACTAATTAAAACCGCGGGTGTTGACGTTTAACAAATTAAAAAAAATCTGTTATTTTTTTCTGCTGTTTTTTTTTCTTTCCAACACTTCTCTCTATTTATTTCATAAAATTTTAGAGTAGGTAATGTAAAAAAGGGTTGACGTTTTGGAATGTTGACGTAAACGAGCGTTGACGTTTTCCCGAGTGCACTGTAATTGTATTCTTTTTTGTCAGCTGTTGTCAAACGCTAATTGAATTAGCAATATTGAGCATATTTTTTTTCTATTAGCCTTTATTTATTTATTGAATCTTCATATAATGAAATGACAATAAGTATTCAATCTTAATACTAAAAAGAAAATAATAAGCCCAGCCAGTGCTAGACAAAAATTTTTATGATACTAAACAAATTTTTTATCAACTGATCCAGTCATCTGTTTTGCGCTTGAGTTAAAGCAAGGGTATCCCTCCTTCTCAACCGATTGTGCCCACTAAAGTTAAGGATGTCTCGTGCAAGTGGGTTTGAATGGTGTTCAAGTTTGCTGACGTACTTTGACGGATATTTTGTAAATTCGACTTTTACTAATGGCACGCCTAGATCTTTGTGGATTCAAGAATTTTTAACATACCACGGAGCTGCAGTAATTATACGTAGAATTTTATTTTGACCACTTTGAATTTTTTCAATGTTTGGTGCTGAAGTCGTACACCATAATTGAATTCCATAGCACCAGATTGGCTTTAGTATTGCATTGTACAACAATAGTTTGCAATTCAACTTTAGTGAAGAATTTCTGCCAATTAAGCTGTGTTCACATTATGTGTATTTGTCATGTGGACTGTCACTTTTTCGCATGTCAAATTTGTACATATAGTCTGAACACCTTCAAACAGTATCATGTGTTATTTGTCTGTGTGCAATACACATGACATTTTTTATTTAGAACGAGTTCTATTTTCAAGTGACAAACCATCTGACATCAGCTGTTTTTTATAACAAAAATTTTGTGGCGCCAAAAATTAATTGAAATTTTAATAAATATAATTTATAAATTTATAAATAGTAAAACAAAAATACAAAAAAAAACTATACAAATTTATTATTGAAAATGGAGGGAAAAATTGAAAAGGAGTTAACAAAAGTAAGTACATACATATGTATTTTTTTATTGCAATTTTTATAGTTATTTTTATGTTGTTCCAGTTTGACTGGTGCAAAGAAGCGGTTCTACAGTTGATCGAAATGTGGCAAGAGAAGGAATGCTTGTATAACCCGCGGAATAAGTTTTTCCATATAAGCTATTTTAAGATTTTTTTTTTGATAGGTTATGTCAAATGTAATTGACATACCAACATTTGAACATGTAAATTATAAACCGTATGTGAAACTGAAATTTTGACATACACATGAAAACACATGTGGATAGAAAAGTGACATTCCACATGACAAATACACACAATGTGAACACACCTTTAGAACGAGTTCTATTTTCTTGTGACAAACCATCTGACATCAGCTGTTTTTTATAACAAAAATTTTGTGGCGGCAAAAATTAATTGAAATTTTAATAAATATAATTTATAGTAAAACAAAAATCTCTCATTCCATTTTAAAATACAGTTTTATTTAATTATAAATTTAATTTTTATTATACACATACAGCAATCAGCTGTTTTAAGATTTTTTTTTTCTTTTGATAGGTTATGTCAAATGTACTTAACATACCAACATTTGAACATGTAAATTATAAACCGTATGTGAAACTCAAATTTTGACATACACATGAAAACACATGTGGATAGAAAAGTGACATTCCATATGACAAATACACACAATGTGAACACACCTTTAGACAATTAAGTTGAACTGCTTTTAATCTCATCTGTGTAAGTTTTGCGTCGATATGAGGTGAATGCCGAGGTATTTGACTTCATTATGTTGAGGAATAATTTGATTATTTATTTTGATGAACGAGCAAGTTTCTTTTCGCAATGTGAAAGTGATATGAATACATTTCTGTTCATTTACCAAGCTCTAGCCAATTCTCTAGTTTATAAACTTAATTCTGCAAATTCTGTGATGCAACTTGGTGGTCCTTATATATATATATACTAGCTAAACCCGGTATGCTTCGCTACCCCCCTCGTTATAAAGAAATAAAACGTATTTATATATTTACAAAAAGTTATTTATTTGATTTTAATTTGTTTATTGCAATGCTTAGGATATACAATATTTTTAGTTTGCCCATCAGGAGCATACACATATAAATCGGTGGGTTTTCCTACACGGGATGTTAACAGTCATCGAAAACGCTAACCGAACAGGAAACTGCAATAATTTAACAATTTTATATGTGGTGGAAAGCCTGCCACATCGAGTGAATTTAAGAACTCAACAGGATAATTAACGGCCTTATGGGTTGCTTGATTGATTTGACGCATTTCAAAGTGATATCCATCTTCTCCATATGGAAAAATAATAGGATACTGAAACGCGTCATATGAGCAATGCATTTCAGTGGGCGAGGCCATTCCTCATATTGTCAGAGAAACACCGAAGAGGAATTTAGCTCAGGTTTAGTGGATTAAATTCTTTTGAAAGCCAGGCCTTCTAGCTGACCCGACAGACGTTGTCCTGTCTAAATTTAAATAAATTGTTTTGTGAAAATTTTATAAATTTGTAAAAAGCTATTGGAAATGTGTAAACAAAGTAAAAATTAAGAAAAAAAAAGACATTTCTGATTGAGGATTGTTTTAAATATGTTTATAAGATTTTGAACATGTTTTATTTTAAACTGAGATCACATAGACTCGAAAGGTGTTTTATTTACACTTCGACTGCAATAACGACGTTCGAGTACCAAAACAAAAAAATGTTTTGTTTCGGTTGGTTCACTTTCACCATTTCGTTCATTCCAATGCTTTATGATACACGACATTTTTTGTTTTGTTGTCTGGCGCGTAAACAAACAATGCTGATGGTTTTCCAACACGGGAACAGGCGACATACAATTGGCCATGCGAAAAGCATGGATTTTCCAAGTTAATGCCGCAAACACTTAATGACTGTCCTTGTGATTTGTTTATTGTCATTGCGAATGCAAGCCTCACCGGAAACTGCATGCGTTTAAATTCAAACGGAATGTCGGTCGGAATCATTGGAATGCGTGGTATTAAAACGTTTTCTCCTTTATACTTTCCCTTTGGAATTGTTGTCTCGATGACGTTGTTCATGAGTTTTTGCGCGGCCAGCCGGGTGCCATTACAAAGACGTGGTTGGTTGATATTTCTTAACATTATGATAACTGAACCGACTTTCAGTTGGAGATTGTGTGGTGGCAAACCGGGTAATTCCAGCGATTTCAAAAACTCGGTTGGATAGTTGATGACATAATTTTGATTAATAATGGAATCCACCGATTTGTACGTCATCAATTCGCTAGCAATTTCACTTTGAATCTTGAAATTCAATTCGTCTACATCAATGTTTTTTGCCGCCAATATAGCACGTTCGCTCAACCAAACATGGTTTGTGTAATTTTGTACAATGTTTGGGAACACCTTTAGGATGAGTTCGCTCTTCGATTCAGTGAACTGGCAAAAATTAACAGGGAATTTAATGTAGCCAGTCGCAATATCAACGGGGATTTTGCCATTACCAATGTCTAGTAATTGTTTTAAAAATATATCTCCAGATTGGTCATTCTGCAACTCGACACGCATGTTGGTACTTAATTTGAGTTTTTTGACGTGTTTCCATAAAAAGCTCGACTTCAAGCATGCATTCAATTCATCGGCTGGCGTTGACCGCGGAATCACTGGCAACGTTTGGCGAAAATCACCTGCCAACAAAATCATCGCGCCACCAAAACGGGTTTGATTGTTTCGCAGATCTTGCATCGTTCGGTGTAATGCCTCCAAAGACTTCTTATGTGCCATCGTACATTCATCCCAAACGATCAATTTGCTCTGCTGCAAAACTTTGCCCATTGCAGAGTTCTTGGAAATGTTGCACGTTGGAGTTTCATTTATTTGCATATTTAACGGCAACTTGAGTGCTGAATGTGCAGTTTGACCGCCTTCCAACAACGTAGCTGCAATTCCCGATGAAGCAATTGCAAGTGCAATTCCATTCTGAGAGCGAATCGTTGCCAAAATCAATGCGATCAAAAATGTTTTTCCAGTTCCACCGGGAGCGTTCAAGAAGAAGATGCCTCCAGTTCCATTGTTCACAACTTCCATGAGGGTGTCGTACGCATATTTTTGTTGTCGATTCAACAGTGGAATATTCGTTTGAACAGATTCTCTCAGTGCATCACAATCATATTGTTTTTCGCGTATCAACTCATGATTAAATGTCTCATGCATCGGACGATTAAGCGCTGTCAGGCCTAATTGAGATAAGACCTTGTTCGACATCATCATGCACATGTCCTCAATTAATATTAATGCTTCGTTGTGAATTTCTTCGCTCAGTTGCAAATCTGGATTTGACGTTCTAGTACGCATCTGATGCAAAATATCATCCAACATGCAATCTTTGTATTTGGTCCACAAATCCGTTGGTTTGGATGGAAAGCATGTTGAGATAATTATCGAATATAATGTTCGTATTTGATGAGCATTTGACGAAATTGCAGTATCTCCAAGGGTGTAATCCCAATGAGTGTCATTTTCTAACAATCGCAAACGTTGACAGGCTTCTCTGTATGTGCCACATAATTCACCATTAACAGTTCGCAGATGTTGGAATGATGTTGGACCACGAACGTTGACTTACAGCAAACGCAAATAAAAGCACTCATCGTTGCTTGGATGGACTGTGTAAATTCGACCTAACGCGCTGGTGGAAAACACATTAGGGTAACCTGGAACCGGATTTCCTTGTTTACGGCGTTGGAAATTCTTTGACGATTGATTCCAAGTATAATAACTGGGTATTTCAGAGTATAGTAGCGTTCGGGCGAAGTCATCATACTGGCACAAAAAACTGGTCAATGTTGTAGATGGTGGCCGGTCGGCTCGTTGTAATGCGTTGTCCGCAGTGAAATATACCCTTTGACCATTTTCCAGATGTACGGCCAAATGAACAACAGTGGGATATCTTTCATGAATGGCGAATGAAAAAATGCGCCAAATTGCTTCGTTACTGCTAACATAGCGTCCCATTTGATATTGAGTGACCTCATCATTAGAATTTTCCGCACCAACTCCAATCACAGCCATGTCACTTCCTTTGGTCACATACTTGCAGATGTATTTGATGGATTTCACGGAATGGGAAGATTCGACGTTGATATGCGCTTTAAAAGTCTTTAAGAGTAATGGCGAATACGGAACAATCCAACGATTATCAACTTCAATATCCTGCTGATGCACTTTCACAATTGTTGATCTTCCGTTATCGGCAGTAGATCGGCGACGATACAGTGGATAACCATCATTTCCGGTAATTGTTTCTGCAACTAATGCCCTTGGATAACGCTTCGAACATTTGCCGTCGACCATGCACGGAGAATTGCTATTTAATGATCCACAGGGGCCATGAATCATGTTAGTAGTAACCACCTTATGCAAGAATTTCCGCCGATATAACATCATCGATTTCATTGGCTCTTATCTTCTCAATCAACCAAATGAGAATATGTGCGTGTGGCAATCCGCGTTTTTGCCACTCCACAGAATACATCCAACAACGCGTCTCGCCGAAAACGCGATGCTTCACGATGAAATCCATCAGTGATTTCAGTTTTTGTTTGAAGACTCTTGCGGTGATGTCATGGCGATCGATGGGTGATTGACAAGGGAATAACTCTTGTCGTACTTCTATCCACTGCGGATTGCACGTAAAAGTAATGAACAAATCTGGTGTGCCGTAATGGCGAACGTACGACATGGCATCTTGAGCATATTCCTGCATATGTCGCGGACTTCCGACGTACGTTGCTGGGAGGATCGTCATTCGACCTACATTTTGTGCGTTTCCGTCAGCATTTATAGCATCTCGAAGGTGAATATACTCTTCGGAACGGAGTTTTTTTTGGTTCAATCTGATGAATGTCAATCGTTCTGTTTGAACTTTTACGTACTACATATCCACATATCGACATATAGACGGCGACATTTCAAGATGTGATTGTCCCCATTTTCACGAACCATCAGTCGATATGAATAATAATTCATTGAACTAACTTTTTTGTTCGTTTCAGCGCCTGTAAATTAATTTTTGTGTCAATGAAATGAATAAGTCCTATTCAAGAGAGAACGATTTTATATTCACCTGTAAGTGGATTTATCATCTTGATCGAGAAATCATAGCCGTCTTCACCTTGCCAAAATATAATGGGATATTGCAATGCATCATACGACCGGTGCTTTTCGTAAACGCGTTGCAGCTGATTGTTCCGCCGATGTAGAACGATATCACGCGATTCAAAATTTTCACCAACGACGACAATGGCGACATCATCAATTGTTGGCGCATTAAAACGTCTTGCGTGTTCTCCTGCAGGCGTCTTATTAGCTCTGATAACAATTTTATGGTTATCAGATGGCATTCGGTCCAGCGCGGTTTTGAACAATGTAACCAATTCATTGCGTTGATGAAAAAAAGTTTGCAGTTGTTCTACAATTTGTCTTTTAAGCGAACTGTTGTGTGCGCAGCGGTGATCTATTTCTTCTGTTGTATTTCCCATGAAATAAATCTGCAGAAATTTATAGTCTGCATTTAGGTGTGGTAATAGCAAGCCAGCTCGATGATATATTTGACCTTGAATCTGTAATACTTTATCTATGTAAAAAAATAAATACTGTATATGAACACAATCATTTACCTTGAAAGTGGGTAAAAACTGGTGCCGAACTACATTTGTTGCACCAAATGAAGTCATTTCGAAGCAACTGTTGTATTTCTGAATTTGTGTCAAGAAATGTTTGGAATCTGTTCCTATACCAGAAACCAATGAGCGTAATGGCTCTGGTGGCGGAACCAATTGCGCCAGTTTAATTTTTGTATTTCAGTGCATTACAATATGGGCACACAACACTCATCGATCCAATAGCAACGGCTTAGTCGGCACTGTAATCAATTGTCATGCCGTAACGGAATGCACATCGATAAGTACTCAACGCAACATTTGTTTGTCTTCTTGTACGTTCATTTAAATTTATTGCCACGCGATTGGCTTCTATTGAACGATGATTTATCTGTCGATGCATATTAGCTTCATTTGCATTTTCTCTTTCTTCTTGTGTATGTGCTGAACGTGCTTGTGATAACCGATTCCTTTCCGTTTCATTTCGCTCTTCGCGCTGTTCTGCAGTTCTATTATTTTGAAAATTCATTTGGTTTGTAGCATTGCGTGTTCTGCGACCTATATTGAAACGTCTTATTGGCGGCATTGTAATGCTGCTACACACTTTGTTCTTACTGTATAACCTGTAAATTTGTTGGAGATGAAACGATGAAATTTATTTAATTTCCTGAAGCGATTGCGATGAACTTACAACGGGTTGAAAATTCAGCAAAACTAACCACTGTTACAAATATTCACTTATTCGGGAGCAATTTAATATTTTTCTGATGTTTTTTACGACAGAATCACAATTTAACCAGATTTGTCGTAACTATGTAACCACCGTTGCAAAAATTCACTTTTGCGGAAACACTTTAATATTTTTCTGATATTTCACAATAGAATCACAACTTAATTGAATTTTCACTATGTAACCGATCTCTATTTACAAATTGGCATTAAGAAGTCAAACGACATTTGCACACGTGGCAAAATAATTTTTAAGATTAATAAAATAACGGTATCTGTTAGACAGATCGCAAGCAAAACAAAAGTAAAAACAAATAAGTTATTAATATATTTTAATTGAGAATAAGGTCAAAATTTCGTATTTTTTTATTAATTATAATATTTCGCTACAACAATTATTAATAACTAAAATATTTTTCAAAATAACAATAATTGTCAGAATACAAAATATTAAATATTACACAAACAAAAAATATTGAAAAATAATAATTTAATTTTTAGGGTTTTTGTTTTTATAAATTATGTATCTATTTATAGGGTTGAGCAACATTATCTGTATCTGCTTTCTAATATTTCTAACATATAACGACGTTTATAATAGTGCATTAAAAAATTGTAAATTTCCTTAATTCAAAACTTCTTCACGACCAACAAACAACAAATAATACGTATATTACGTATACCGATAAAGTGGACGTACAATGGGGGTGGTCCATTAACCTTGAACATGCATATTTTCCAAACTTAATCGTTATTCGTACTAAGTGTAAGCGGAATATATAAAAAAAAATAACATAAAAAATGTAAAATCACATTGAAAACACAATTTTAGTTTTTCAGAATTTTTAAATTTTCCAAGCAACTTTTCCAATTTCTCTTTCCATACAAACCTTTCTCATACTATTACACACATTTCAAAAAAAAAATTAGCGAAATCAGTCAAGCCGTTCTCGAGTTATGCGCTTAGCAACACACAAGATTTCATTTTTATTTATATATGTAGATAGAAGATAGATAAAGGGTTCGTTATAAAAAAATCGAAGACAACTGAAACAAGTGATTCAAACAATAACTCTGTGGGACCATTTTTATCGGAGCAAAAGCAGTAGTTTTTTTAAGAGAACATTTTGAGAATGATGAAATAGTTGCAATTAAAACTAATATAGTGCAGTTTTAGATTGCATTTTTAAATCAACTTAAAAAAAGATTTGACTTTGACAGATCTGACTTCCAATTTTTGAAATTAATAACACCACCACCTAAGAAAGACAAATCAATTCTGCCTTTATTATCAAAGTTCAAGCAGTTGGTAGATTGTGATAGCGATAAAATTGTATCTCAGTGGAATTTACTAAGAGTTAAGCTAGATTTACACGATTGAAATTTTCTTCAAAATTTCTCTTCAAAATGCTTCAAACTCGTGTAAACAGCAAAATTTCTTCAAAATTTATTGATCAAAATTTATTGAACAAAACTTTTGAAGATTTTATTAATGCCGTGTAAATGAGCATCAAAATCGCATCTGGCAATATTGATAACTATAAATAATTTGACAGCATGTTCATTCTTTTGATTCAATACATATCAGCTGTTTTTATTTACAAATGTTTTTGGCGGCAAGTGTCAATATTTCTTAAAGAATACATACAATTGAAATTAGTAAATTAATATGAGTTGGTAAGTATTACATATTTAATAACTATATATGTATGTACCTATTTGTGGAATAATATATCAATATTTTTAAAAGTGATAACATAAATGATAATATGCGCAACAATCGCAAGCAACAGAAAAAGTGGACAGGAGATGAACTGAGACTGTTCATCGAAATGGTTGAAGTACGCGAACCGATTTGGAATTTTAAAATTGATGGGTACAGAAACCGAAATGAAAAGGAGAAATGTTGGTCAGAAATTGCTGCTGCAACGAATCATTGCATAGCCGACTGCAAAGCACAATTTAACGCTGTGCGATCACGCTATAATGTAAGTTTTTTTTTTTTTTTGTTGTATGTTTTGATCACATTTAAAAGTATTATATATTGAAGGCGGAGCACAAAAAAATAAATACCTCCAAAAGTGGACAAGGTGGCGCTACTTATGTATCAAAATATGAATATTTTGCAGCCCTACACTTTTTAGATACTGTGAGAAATCGTGGATCAGAAGGAGGTACAGAATCAAACTTCGAGACCTCAATTAATTATGCTTTTGAGGATTGTATTGATATTGAAGAGCAGTTTCAGAATTTGGAAGGTCAATGTTCGCTTTCAAGTGCTGCTTTCGAAAATAGTACTCCTGCAAGGCGTAGAAAAGTGCATGAAGTAAATGAAATCGACAGTCAGCGTTCAGAAGTTTACGAAAAACTTGGCCAATTCCTATCTCAGAAAGTGTCGCAAGGAAAAGAAGACATAAGTTGGCAGAAGTGCTATGGAGAGTATGTTGGGCAGCAGCTTTCTGCATATTCAGAGTCAAATGCTCGCAGGTGAATTTGAAATATATAGTACGCAAATAATATTTGATACGAACTTATATTTTCAGACTGAGAACTCGAATTAATAATGTCATCGACTCATTTGAAGCATAGCAAAACAATTAACTTTGTTTTAAATTTTTTTATATTAATATTTTATATGTGAACAGAATGTGATTTCTTTTTAATATTTTAATTTTATTTTTTATATAGAAACATAACGTGATTTGAAGTTGCCAAATAAATGAATTGAACTTTTTATTTCGATTTATTGTGTTTTTAATTAATTTTTAATAAATATGCTTGTATTACCATGGAACTTCTCCTTCATTTAAAAAATATTCCGTGAATTCTTGTCGAATGAGCTTGGCTGTTTCGCTTTGACGACCTTGATTGCACAATGGTTTTATCGAAGACAAAATATTCTCTGTCCGCACTTCTTCACGCCATAGTCCATCCGTTATAGATCCATCCGCATTCACTTGGTCGTAGTCTCTTGTTTGTGCATAGGTACCACACTTGCGTTTGTTCAAAAAATTGTGTAATGCACATACTGCGAGAACAACTTTGACAACATTTGGTGGGGAAAGTTCCATTGTTTTTCTGACAACGCGAAATCGGGCTGATATTAATCCAAACACGTTTTCCGAAACACGCCTAAATCTAGACAACCTGTAATTAAAAATTCTTTCCTTCGTGTTTTGATTCCGAAAACTATATGGTTTCATAATATTGGAATTTAAGGGAAACGCATCATCTGCAACAATCACATATGGAATAGGTTTTTGTCTACAGGGCAGTGGTTTCGGTTGCGGCAAATTCAACGTGTTATTATATAATCCATTCGATAACGAACATCTACTGAATACTCCGCCATCGGACTCTCTACCCTTTGCACCAACGTCGATGTAAATAAAATTGTAGTTTGCATCCACAAGCGCCATCAAAACAATGCTGTTATTCTTTTTATAATTGAAATATGCGCTTCCACAGTGTGCTGGTGCTATAATATCGATGTGTTTTCCATCTAATGCCCCGATTAAATTGGGGAAATTCCACATTTTATTTATACTTTGGGAAATACTCTCCGAATCCTCTTCTGTTGCTGGCATCTGTACCAATAGATATTATTTTTGATATGTTTTTTTATTTAATAAATTAGGTTTTACCTTTAAAAATTAATTTTTTATACTTTACATAATGCAGCGCAGACTTCAGGCACAATATTGCATATCGATGATCTTGGTCTTTTAAACAAGAACATCAGACTTGGGTAACTGTCCCCAGTCGGTAAAAATCTCGAAGTAATTGCCAGGCGTTTTCCGGAGCATAAAGATTCCCGCATATTAGTATTGGCCTTTTCTGTTGATGGGGTGACGAGATTAATAATCAAAATCGTCTGGTGACATTCGCACAAAACAAAATAGTAACTGTATAATAATCCTTATCAATCGCTCCCTAAAAGAGACATACCTTCCAAAAGAAAAGGTCAAACCCTAAGTTCCTTTTGTGTTCTTATTTTTTTTTTTTTGCATTATTATCAGCTACTTCTTCCTCCAATAGTAAAAATGTTGGTGCTATGATGATTGTGTCGTCGTCCATACTTATTAATTGTTTTTTTTTATAATAATAAATTATTTCACAAAAGAAGCAAAACAGCTGATCAAAGTCAATATTTTCAATACAAAAAGTTTACCAATAGTGTAAATTAGCTTCAAAAAATTTTGATCAAATTTTTATCAAAAGATTTTGAAATATATTGAAAGAATATTTTGATCAAATTTTTGAAACGTGTAAATAGAACATCAAAATAAATTTTCAAAATTTTGATAAGACTTCAAAATACCTTCAATCGTGTAAATCTAGGTTTAGTGATCATCACTTGAATGATAAAATGGAGATTGATGTTTTTTGGGAAAAAGTTGGCAATTTTAAAAATGTTCTCAATGAAAATATGTTTAGCGATCTAGTTAAATTTGTTTCCTATTTATTGTCTTTACCGCATGGTTCAGCAGCTGCAGAAAGAAAATTTTCGACACTAGCATTAGTAAAAACAAAACTCCGAAACAGACTGGAATTATGTTCCTTAAATAATATTATGATGTGCAAGGAAATGATAAATAAGACTGATGCGCAGTATATATGCTCACCAAAAGAGAATTTAAAAACTAAAAATTTTTCCAAATATATATATACATACTTAAGATTTTTTAACTTCCATTATTACAAATGAATTGTTATTTATTTTTACAAACATACATATTCATAAACATTGTTATGTATAAACTTTTTGTTGTTTTTTCTAATAAATTATTTTCTTATATAAATGCTATTGCTTTCAAATAATTTCTTTTTGGTAGGTTGAAATTAAATTTGGTAGTAAAAAAAATTTGTCAGTGGCAACGCTGATTGCAATGCTTTAGGATATACAATATTTTTAGTTTGCCCATCAGGAGCATACACATATACACGGGATATTAACCTTGAGCTTCGTTAACAGTCATCGCAAACGCTAACCAAACAGGAAAAAATTGTTTAAAATCGAATGGTAAATCTGTTGGTAGCATTGGAATGCGTAGCAAAAGTACATCTGTACCTTTATATTTTCCTGTTATAATGGTTGCTTCTACAGTAAAATAATTGGCACTCCAAATTTAAGTTGTAGCACATGTGGTGGAAAGCCTGGCACATCGAGTAAATTTAAGAACTCAACAGGATAATTACGGGTTGCTTGATTGATTTGACGCATTTCAAAGTGATATCCATCTTCTCCATATGGAAAAATAATATTATACTGAAGCGCGTCATATGAGCGATGCATTTCAGTGGGCGAGGCCATGCCCCTTTGTCCACTTACATAGTCAAGAATTTATTATTTTGTAAGAATATCCTATTGTGAAAATTTAATGACGATCGGTCCAGTAGTTAAGACTATATTACGATTTTGAATTTTCCTAAAAAGGGGCGTGGTCCCACCCACTTTTCTACTGGTACGTATTCCTAATTATGCGAATACCATATTGTGAAAATTTAATGACGATCGGTCCAGCAGTTAAGACTATATTACGATTTTGAATTTTCCTAAAAAGGGGCGTGGTCCCACACACTTTTCTACTGGTACGTATTCCTAATTATGCCAATACAATATGTACCACATATCATTGCCGTAGGTCAAAAAATGCCCAAAATATGGCGATTTACATTTTTGGGTTATATGGGCGGTGCACAGTGCTTTGTCCCATAGGCAAAATTAACATAAAATAAAGTGCTTAGAATATTTAAGTAATATACATGTTTGTAAAGCTAACAAAGTATCTTAAATAGATACGTAAGTAGAATTTATGATCTATTCTTTTTGTTAACAGTAGAGAGCGCTAAAGTCTTTTGCGATTTTTTATTTGGAATTACCAAAATGCAAAAGTTTGATAGAGTAAAAAATATTTTTTTTTCAACCGGAAATTTAAAATTTTGTATTTTTTAAAACATCTATATTTTTTAGTTTTACAAAGACCAAAAATATGATTATAAAACATTTAAAAAAAATTCATGTAAAAATTGGTGATACAAATATAAAATTCGTTAAGTTTTATTAGATTAAAGTTATTTAATTAAATCATGCTAATGTAATCGAAACAGGTTTCCACTCTTTTGTTCGTAAAAAGTACTATAACTTCCTTATTTTTCAACCGATTTCTACAAATGACCTCTCACTTGTTGTCTTTAAACTAAATTCGGAAAAAAGTCTCGTAGAAATTTTACTGCTAATTGACTACCTTGTGCCAACCATCTCCGTCATGAACTGGAGGTCCAAGCAAATTTATTTTTTTTTTCAATTTCATTCCAGAAACCTTCTAAATTTATTGATTTTATGCCATTCCGAAAACCCTTATCATATGCGGAGTTTTTTTTCATTTCGGCAACTAAAATTTAAAATTTTAGGCGTTTTAACTTCGATGCTAACTAACAATACAGACAAAAATCGCGATATGTACATTACACTACACCCGCCAACGTACACCAAGCAGAGAGAAAGTTTCGCAAAACCGTCAGAGCAGCAGCCGCTTGCTTTATCGTACAGGCCGATTTCCCTTTTATCACAGGTCGCAAAGACTCTTGAGGCTCTTCTACTCCCCCCAGCTAACACGTCACCAATATGGATTCCGTAAAATGCACAGCACCACCACAGCATTAACCGCCATTACCACTCCTACAGTGAACCATCCAAAAATCTTGGGAGTCACCTTAGATAGCCTGTTTACCTTACCAGCTCACGCCACTGCAATCTCGCTCAAATTTCGAAGTAAAAACATGATCCGTAAAGCGCCAGCCGGCAGCACTTGGGGTATGGACAAAGAAATCTTGTTGGCTACCTATAAGACGATTGGTCGGTCAGTGGTAAATTACGCTGCCCCAGTGTGGTCACCTTCGTTGAGTGATACCCAGTGAAGAAGCTGCCACTATGCTGCCTTATGTACCATCACAGGCTGCATGCAAATAACCTCAGAACATGTTGACAAAACAGTTCCTCCTGGGATGTCATCGGAGGAGTCACCCAAGCTTTAACATCACACAGCTGGGGTCTCCCCCGAGGCATGTCAGGAAGGCCCTTCGAATATACGAGAAAGACATACGAAGGTACGTACAGGATCTAGATCAAAACTCGTATAGACGACAAGCTTCAGGTAACGATATGTACATATCGCGATTTTCAATTAAACAGTTTTCATTTTATAACGTTTTTTGCTTCTCCTGTAAAATTGTGATAATGAGGGTTACGTCTTTGGGTATTTTAGTTGACGATATATAGAAATTATGACACCTAATTTTATAATGGTCGGTCCATAATTAGTCGAAACTCCCATATAAGACCCTCTCCGTAATTCAATTTAAGCTCCATAAATCTTTTAAAAGTATTTATATCAAGATAAAGTTTAACATACATAATATTTATATTCATAGAAATCATGACACAAAATTTTTGGATGATTGGTCCATAATATGTAATATCTTCCATATAACGCTCATTTCTGAAAAACTGTTTTATTTACATATTGGGTGTAGGGTATTATATAGTCGGGCTGAACCATTCTTGAGGCGAGGAAAGAAAATGAAAGATATTATTCCAGAACTACTTCCCATAAATGTGGCAATTAAACCTGAAAAGAAAAAAGATGTTGGAGCCCTTTTGTACAATCACTTTGGAGTATATTGGAGACAAAACAACGAGAATGCTGGTCATGACGTGGAAGAAAACAACGAGGAGTATACTGAAGATGAAGTACTTTCTTTGTCTGTTTAAAAATTCATATACATATGTATTTTATTATCATTTTTTAACAAGTTTCCTTAGTTTTAATAAATTAATATAACTTTTAAAATATAGTTTATTTTACTGGTGGGTTGCAAAACTCGTTCGTTCCAATATGGAGTGTAGCAAAACTCGTCTGTTTCGAAAATTCGTAGCAAAACTTGTTCGTTCCAAACTTCAAAACTTAATTTTTCTTTAGTTAAGGAGTATTGATTTTGTAAATTTTAAGGTTTTAATAAAAAATAACCTAATATTTAAGAATTAGTGGCTTTCAACTTATTTGGCTCATTTACTAAGCTGTAGCAAGTTTTTGTAAACATGGAACGAACGAGTTTTGCTTCTCACCTCCTCATATGTATGTATGTATATAATAATATATGAAGGGTATATAAGATTCGGCATAGCCGAATATGTAAGAATTGTTATTTACATCAATTATATGTAAATGGTTAAAATTATATAAAATTTTAAAACATTTGAAATCAAGGCATATTTATTATAAGGCACAAGCAACATTACAACAAGTACAACGAAACAAAAACAACATGGTTATTTGTTTTTGCTTGAGGTTTTTGATTGTCAAAAACAGCTGACTGAAAATTACAAACATTCGTTGTTTTTATTTGTACAAGGCATATTTATTATAAGGTACAAGCCAAGGTGACAGCATAGCGCCAGCTGATTATTTTTTGCTATATTCATGGTGAAATTGAAAATGTCAAAAAGTTGTTTACAAATAGTCAAAGTTTATATAAAAACGTTACAAAATTATTTTGTATTTGAAAAATTGAATTTTTGTCGCCGTTTTATATGCATTAAATAGTTTAAAATTCTATTATATTAAATAGTGTGTTTGTTTTTGAGTTGTTTTGCTAAAAATGTAAGTTTTTTTGTAAGATAAATATTAAGATTCCTCTTTAAAAGTGAATATTTTTTTGCTGTAGAAAAATGCGTTGTTGCATTGTATGCCGTAAAAAAGGAGTAGCTGGAAGTGGCCCCTTCTTTAAGGTTTCTCAAGACCCAAGAAAAAGAGAACAGTGGAGTAAGTTATGCCAAAAGAATCAAGAAGAATTTGTTTTTGCTTGAGGTTTTTGATTGTCAAAAACAGCTGACTGAAAATTACAAACATTCGTTGTTTTTATTTGTACAAGGCATATTTATTATAAGGTACAAGCAACATTACAACAATACAAAAACAACATGGTTATTTGTTTTTGCTTGAGGTTTTTGATTGTCAAAAACAACTGACTGAAAATTACAAACATTCGTTGTTTTTATTTGTATTTTTTCATGTCACTGATTTCAAACACGGTACTTTTTTTGATACATTTTAAACACAGTTGGTACCGTGGTACTACCACGAGTCATATGGTACAATTTCAAAATACTGTTGCATAAAAATTTTGTATTTCAGATGAAACAGATAAATATCAGCCATGTCAAAGAATTTAATTCCGTTCGGAAGTGGAATTATTTCCGTATTTTGCTTCTAAAGAAAAAGTAAAACGAACAATTGGTTTCATTCCGAACAAATTTTTCGTTTTGCTTTTTCTATATTAAATTTCATGAACATTTTGGAACTGATATCAATTTGATCTTTAAATATGCATCTATAAGATGATTATTACAATAAATTTTTTTTGAATTATCGAACAATATGAGTCTTTGACATATTCATTTACATTAAATGATTTTGAGGCTAAATTCAAAAACTAAAGCTTAAAATGTAGTTAATCAGGATTTCAAAATCGTTAGAAGTTAACTCTTCTATTTCTTTTATTCTTACAATAATAATTCTATTATATATATTATATATATATTTTGGAAATATATATATTTACCAAGGCTTTTCGCAAATGACTCGATACTTCATAAATAAGAATATTTTTAGATAATCGCGACAATTAACGCAATAATGTTGCTATAAGATATATCAAATTTTCGATAAAGTAAATTTGTGGTAACGTTTTATGATTATTGAACAAATATTAAAAATGGTACCATGGAGGTCTAAAAAGTACATTTTATTTATATAGTTGGTACGAAAAACAAAAACCTATTTTCCATCAGTGATTCAGGTATGTGATGGAAATCGAAAACGAAAACAATAATAATAAACAAATTTTGACACTTATAAACATTTTAACAATTATAAATTTGTACACTCACAATATTATTACAGTAACGGAATGTAGTTTATTCAGGAAGTATTCCGTGGAGTTGTTTTTAACTAAATAAACATTTAAAATTCTAAGAAAATTTATTTTTAACTGAATCTAACATTTATTCAAACAACTAAGTGCACATTAATACGGATTTTCAGTTGCATTTGATATTGACAGTTGTTTAAGTATTTTGTATGTAAAATTAAATGAAACTGTAATTTAAAATAACTGAAAATTTACTTAAAAACCAATCTACTTATTTTTCATTTCATTTTAACAAAAAGTTCATTTTTTACCCTTTTGTGTGTTACTATATAGTTATATTTTCTTTTTCTTCTCTTTATGAATTTGTTATGGCTGGGGAGCCAATATGTTAGGATAATGATTGTACAAACATTATTTTATAGTATATGATATTATTAGTATATTTTATTACTTTTTTATATTCTTACTCATTATTATTATTATTATTATTACTATGTAATACAGTTTTTGGCCACAAGGGCTTTTTGTATTATTGATTGAATGAAATAAATAAATAAAAAAAATAAAAATAAAATTATAATAAGTAATGAAGAAACTGTCAAAAGCCATTGAGGACCATGTTCTATCAATGACAAAAATCAGCTATTCTATATTCTATGCTTCGATAGCAAAACCGTTAGTCGATGCACAGCACGACAATCCTCTCGCGATACTAAGCAGTAACAAGAATAAAGCCTGCATTGTCGATAAAAACTATTAAGGCACGGGTTGTTGGCGCCATACAGTCCTGTGAATTCGAAGACATCATGTAAAGGAAACAATGAAGCATGATGAGAAGAACGTCATGTTATGGGGTTGCTTGACATGATGACAACTGCGACCACTGCAAAGTATCAAAGGACTAATGAGGAAAAAAGACTATCTGCGTATTTTGCAAAGTCTTCTTCCCGATTTTGTAGATAAGAGCGTCTATCACGTGAATTTAGTTAAAAACTATTAAGGCACGGGTTGTTGGCGCCAAACAGTCCTGGGAATTCGAAGACATCATGTAAAGGAAACAATGAAGCATGATGAGAAGAACGTCATGTTATGGGGTTGCTTGACATGATGACAACTGCGACCACTGCAAAGTATCAAAGGACTAATGAGGAAAAAAGACTATCTGCGTATTTTGCAAAGTCTTTTTCCCGATTTTGTAGATAAGAGCGTCTATCACGTGAATTTAGTTATTTTTCAACTGGATGGTGACTCAAAGCCCACTTTCAAAATCGTGAAAGATTAGCTTAGCGAACAAAATTTTCTTTTGATGCAGTGGCCAGAAAAAAGTCTCGACCTCAATCCGATTGAGAATTTGTAGCAATCGTGACGAGAAGATTGAGAAATATCGATTAACTCCAACCCATTTGGACGAGCTGTGGTAGCGGATTTAGGTCGAATAAATGTTCCAAATGGATGATTTGAACAAATTGTGGAAAGTTTGTCAAAACGTGTAAAAAGTGTTTTACGAAATAAACGGCTTTGGAATAAATATTAGAAATATATCATTGCCTAAATTTTTTGTATGGTTCAAAATTGAGTACATTTTTTCGTTTCGTTTTTATTTTTTCTAGAACTTGATTCTTTTAGTTTTGATTTATAAATTATGTTGTTAAATACTAAACATAAAATAAATGACAAAAAACATTTTCTAATTTTCTTTATAAATCTACTTTTATGCAACTACAGATGCACAAAGTACTCATGTGCTCTCTACTGTATGTACTAACATCAAAAGTTGAAAATTCCAATTTATACAAAAAAAATTGAACAAGTCATTGTGCAAACTAGAACTGTAAATCCTAATTTTAAGATCTCACCTGTATATGTTTTTGAAGGATGTTGAACGTTGCTCCATTGTTGTTGCAAACGTTGGGAATATAATTTAATTCTGTCATCACATTCCTGATTCTCCAAGTTATGAGAATCCATTGCACCAACATCAATCATATTGCTAAAACATTTTAGTTAATTATTAAATTCTATTTATTCAATTTGTTTTAGCTTACAATGCAGTATTTTGTACTAAACGGCAAAGAGCGTTTTGGTCATCTTTTTTCGGAAGTGAATGGGCGTAATCATTGCTTATGTTATCAGAGTGTGTACGTCCAAGTGCCGGACTATTGTTTATTGGATCTGCTAAAAGGTGGGTGCGTTCACTAGGTTCATAGCCCTAAAAACAGTGGTCAATAATAAAAATTAATGTCCTTAATATTGTAATTAAAATATACCTGATTGTTCAACTCTTCTGAACAATTTAAGCAGCTACAAAATGTTGTAAAACAATTCCATATAGGACGTAAATAATCCATTTTTGAATAAAGAAATTAAATAAAAAACAGCTGTATAAAAGCATAGAGAATATAGAGTTGAAATTCGAAAAAACAAAGCACACATACGAGTGTTGTTTTTGCTTTGAAACTTTTTTCTTACGAACACATTCAAGCTATTAAGCTATGTGTCCACGATGGTCAGATATTACAACGTTGTCATATCTACCAATGTGCTATCATTGTACTGACATTGAAAAATTTTTAGCAAAAGGTAAATTGTCAGTTTAGACGACTGTAAGAAAACTAACAATTTTATTTGCACACAATTGTCACACAATGAATTTTTCTGTCCACCGAAATTGTCAGTTTACACGGTTGTCAGATTGTTGTGTGGCATTGTCAAATTCGTTTTGCAGCTCTGTGTGTGTGTGTTTAAAAATTTTATTAATGCACACTTTAGTTTAATTCTTTAATTTTCTTCCACTTTTTTAAAAATTTTATTAATGCACACTTTAAATTAATTCTTTAATTTTCGTCCACTTTTTTGAAAAATTTTATCAATGCACACTTGTTTGTTTATTATTTATGTATATACAGAGTTGCATTTAGAAATAATTTTTATGACAATGCTGTCATTGGCAGATGCATAAACTTTGCACATATGAAAATGAAAAGTGTTTGTCAATTGTCTTAAAACAATGACAATGACAAAATTGTGTGTTTACACGATTGTTAGATGTCTTAAAATGTTTTTGTCTTCCAATGTACTGAAAATGCTTTTTCTTACAACGTTGGAAGACGTTTTAAGTTTACACGGTTGTTAGACATTTTCTGCACATTTTTCGGACAACGTTGTAATATCTGACGATCCTGGACACATAGCTTTATTTATGACACCAGAATTTCTCATCTATAATCAAACCAGTGTTGCCAGAAAATGAATTTCAAAATATGCACTACGCATGGTGAAATTAAATACCAGGTGACAGCATTGCTACAACAATTACAACAAGGCAAGAACAACAGGCATTTTTCTCTATGAAAAACTTTCGTCACTGTCAAAAAGTTTTTTTTTTATATAACTTTTTGACATTTTCAAATTCACCATGAATAATCAGCTGGCGCTACGCTGTCACCTAGTATTTAAATTCACCTTGGCACTACGTATGTGTGCAACCATGGTGAAATCACTCTACAAGGTGGTTTGAAACGCCAGCTGTTTTTTTTAGTCATGTTGTTATGTCAATTTTTGTTTTGTTTGTATTTATACAGTGGCGAGCACATATGGTAGATGTTTTATAACTATGACTTAAAAAACGAATAAACTCTTAAATTTTTAAAATTAATAATGGTTTTTATTTAAAATGTTAAATAAATAAATAAAATTGAAATTCATTAATTATTAAAGCGAATGTGGAGTTTAGGGTAAATTTATGTGAAATGGCAATGTATCCACTTTTGCACGTTAAAGTTCGTTTCAACATAATAACGGTATATTTAAGATATATATTAGTATTAACGTGGATTTCGGTAGTGGACCTTATGTGGGGGATATAGTCAAATATGGACCGATATTCTCAAAATCCAGCAGTTTGATTTAGGCATGTATGTAAATGATCCGTGTAAAATTTTGGATTGGTACCCTTATTTATAGGAGATTTATGAGTTTTAAAGTGATTTTCGGAAGAGGGCTTTATATGGGGCATACGGTTAAAAATAGACCGAAATTAACAAAATTGTGTGGAAAGCTTTTTGTATATATGTAAATGATCTGTGCAAAGTTTTGAGCCGGTACCGGATTTATATAATATATATGGGATAAATGTCTTTTTCAGATGTGGTCCTTGTATGGGAGCTATGACCAATTCTGGGCCGACCACCATAAAATTTAGTACAACAATTTATTTGCCTTTAAAGAGTATTTATGTAAAATTTTAGCCGTTTACCATTATTTATATCTGTTTTATACGTATTTAAGTGAATTTTGGAAGTGGACTTTATATGGGGTCTATGGTCAAACATGGTCAAAAATGGACCGAACTAAAAAAAAATTTCGTTTTGCGATTTACTTTTGTATAAAACTTATTTCTGCTCAATTTTGTCTTGATATTCCAATTTTATAGGCATTTATTTATCATTAAGCCATATTTCGAGAATATATATATATTTGTATGGGGGCTATGAGAAATCATGGACCGATTCTTACTATTTTTTTTTTCACTTGATATTTAAATATTTATTTATTTTTTTCCGCACACTTTCTTCTTTTATCATACAAACAACGTATACAAAATTTCATGGTATTATCTGCAATATATTTCAAAATATTGCAATAAAATGGACAAAAAATATCAAATTTTTATGGAGGTTGTCTCACATATTGGTCCATAACTCTGGTTGGTCTAAACCGCTTTTGATGATTTTAAATATCAAACTTCTCAAAAGCATTTCTGACAGAATTATTGAAGATTTGGATCCCGAATATATCTTGGGACTTCAAAAAACTGATTTCAACATCCAGACAGACAGACGGACATGGCTTAATCGACTCCGCTATCTATAAGGATCCACAATATATATAGTTTATAGGGTCGGAAAATTATATTGTGGAAATTACACACGGAATGACAAACTTATATGTACCCTTCTCATGAAGGTGAAGGATATAAAAATGAATACATACAATTTTTAATTTAAAGATGACATGTGTGAAATAATGTAAATATCTGTCAAAGATTGTTTTGTTTACATTTGCAGTTTAAAACAAAAAACGATAGAAAAATAAAGTTATTTTAGAGTCTGAAAAAGTAAAATTAATAAAAATAATTAAATTGTGTGTTGTTTTGATTAAAAAAATTAAAAGAAATAAAACAAATCGAATTAATTTTGTTTATATTTAAATTCGCCTGTATTTTAATATTTCACATACATATTAACAGAAACAAATTGCTTGTTTTCGTCTTAGATGTATCTATTCAAAATCGCCTTAAATTTCGTAAATGTTATTGAACTCGTATATATTATTTTTATGTAAATAAATTTAACTTATTCATTCACCCAGTTTTTCTTTGTTGTATTTGTGATAATTTTTTGGATGTTTTCAGTTTATAGTGGTGGACACTGTAGTCTGTGGTGGACACTATCACCCATGGTGAAATTAAATACTAGGTGACAGCATTGCTACAACAATTACAACAACGCAAGAACAACAGGCATTTTTGTTTGTGTAAAAACTTTCGTCACTGTCAAAAAGTTTTTTTTTATATAAGCTTTGACTATTTGTACACAACTTTTTGACATTTTCAATTTCACCATGAATAATCAGCTGGCGCTATGCTGTCACCTAGTATAAATTCACCTTGTTTTCACCGTAGTCTACTGTATTTATACGTTTAGATAATGGAAAAATAACTCACCAAAAAAGTGTGACAGATTCAGTGTAATAACCACAGACTAGTCCAAGGCATATTGATAACATTCAATATGCCTTGGACTAGTCTGTGTTAATAACCATGGTGAAATTATATACCAGTTGACAGCATTGCTACAACAATTACAACAAGGCAATGACAACAAGCATTTTTGTTTGTGTAATACTTTCGTTACTGTCAAAAACATCTGGCATAAAATAAAGAAAACATGTGTGATATTTTTTTGTTTCTTTTATTTTCTCAAAGAATTTTTCTTTAAGTTACGCATAATATTTATTTAAATATACAAGTATGTAATTTGTAATTTTGCAAAGTAAAACATGCAAAATTCTTTATTTTCAAAATTAATGTATGTATAGGTATTGTATAACAAATTTGAAACACCAAAAAAGATTTTTCTTAGAACTATTTTAGTACACAATGAAGAATTAACGTCTCTTGCCTTTGCCTTTCTTGCCACCGCCACCACCACCGGAGCTCCTGGTTGTTGATATTGCGCTGGTGCTTTACCTCCTGGGTTTCCCTGGCGTGTTTTCAGCTGAGGAATTCTATTTGCAACATAATTGTTTCACGACTTTCCAATTCGGGATTGCAGAAACTACTATCATAATTACGCATTTGTACACGTATTCTGCCACGAAATTTAAGTTCCTATAACAAAATTATTTTTTAACTTTTTAATATAAACTTTGACTATTTGTAAACAAGTTTTTGACAGTTTCATGAACTCACCATGAATTGAGCAAAAATAATCAGCTGGCGCTATGCTATCACCTGGTATATAATTTCAACATGATTACATCATTAGATTGTTTTGTTCACGTGCTGGAAAATTTGTTGGTGTAATATTGAGAATATGTGGACTTTATTGGAAGTTGATAAATAACACGAAAATGATATTAAAAATGTAAGAAATATTTAAAATTTTAAAATGTTTTATATTAATTGCCATTTTCTTATAGCTTTTGTGTTGTTAATGGTCTCTTACTATCATTTGTTTTGTGCTTAGCCATTGCTTTGTATTTTCTTCGACAGTATATAAAATCAAGAAAAGCGAAACTTGAAACCCGAAATCCAAATGTTAGTGTAGGGATATTTCATCCTTATTGTAATGCTGGTGGTGGAGGAGAACGTGTACTATGGTGTGCAGTGAGATCAATACAGGTAAAAGAGATTGTTTGGAATATAACCTACTTAAATTTAACCGGTATCACATAGTTTAAGACACATATGTACATATGTCCAGCACATTTTCTACAGATGGGCGTAACTTCAACTATTTTATTTAGCAAATAGAAGTGTTTTTCATACTAGGAGTAGAAATTCGTTGAGTCTACCAAAATTAAACATATAAAATATGTAGAAATAGCCTTTAGAGTTATTAGGGGGGTAAATTTACTGATGCAAAAGTGAAAAGAAAAGTAAAGGAACTAAACACCATTGGCTGAAAGTGACGATTTTTTTAATTTTTTTAAATGAGCGTCAAAAACATGTTCATTTCAAAAAGTTTTTATGGACAAGAAGCTTTCGGTTTTGATGTTATAGAGCTTTAAAGCTCATATTTATATATAACTATATCTCTACGATTTCTAAATCGATCCGATCAAAGTGCTCTGAAATACCTTTCAAAAAATGTACTTTTTCTTAGGCTAATTTTTTACAAAAATCCCGTTATTTCGAAAATTTATTGATATAACAGTAAAAAATGTCAAGTGGTCAATAGAAAACATTCCAGCCTTTATTTTGATATGTCTTTTATGTATATTTATCGGCCCAATCATGAATAAAAATTCCGCGGGAGTTTTTTTTCTTTTTATTTTTTTAACATTGAATTTGAATAGGAAAAATGGGAAAAGGGAAAAAACTCCCACGGAATTTTAATTCATGATTGGGCTGTATAACTTTGTAGTAAATGAAGAAGATATTTACATTTAAAAATTTAAAAGTTTATTTTGGCAGGATCGCCATGTAATGTTTTAAATAATTAAACTTTTAAATTGTTTTTGATTGAACAGCCGCTTGTGCGACTGTTCATTTGTACGCTTTATTAATGATTGTTTTCATTCTTAGTAAGCTACTTAAAACGAACTTACCAACTATATAATATACACTTATACATACTTAATGCACAACGTGGGAATATGCTGAGACAGCATAACACACGCTGTCCCACATTTATGCAGTGTGGACAATAATATCAACAAAGTGTTGATATTAAGCTACATACAGAAGGTATGGTAACTTCGACTAGTCAAACACTCTACAGTAAACACCCAGAGTTTGGCGGGAATCGAACCCGCAACCCTTTGACTGATTTAGTTTGCGTCGTTTCAGTTTGCGTCTGGTTTTTCCTGTCCCAATTACCGACGCTAAACGGGGTATGAGTGTAATTATTTTTTATTATTTGAGCAAAACACGTCTGCCTACTACGAAAATTCGATACGTTCTCCAAAAATATAACATTTTGCTATCTTTCACAATAACATATTGAATATCATCTTTGATACGTAATAATTGTTATGATAATTTTTTTATTTTTTATTAAATAGGCAAAGTATGACAATGTAAAAGTTGTTATTTTCACTGGCGATACAGAGAGCTCTCCAAGCAGTATTGTGAACAAAGTAAAAAATGTGTACAATATTAATTTAGAAAATGATAGTATCACATTTGTATACTTAAAATTTCGCCATCTGGTTGAATCAGAAAGGTATCCTATATTCACCCTGCTTGGACAAAGTATAGGATCAATGATATTGGGGTTAGAAGCGCTGGTCAAATTTCCCCCTGATATATACCTCGATACAATGGGTTATGCATTTACTTTACCACTTTTCCGGTTTATTGGATGTTGCAAGGTGGGATGTTATGTTCATTATCCAACTATAAGTACTGATATGTTACGAAGAGTAAAGCAACGTGAATACTCCCATAATAACCATAGTTATGTTGTACGTAATCCGTTTTTAACTTGGCTGAAAGTAACTTATTATAAGATTTTTGCAAAGGTAAGAAGGAATTTTAATTAAAATAGTGAAATAAGGTATTTGTAATTGTTTTCACTTTTTATTTTTATATAGATTTATAGTTGGGTCGGAAAGAGTTCTGAAACGGTTATGGTTAATTCCTCATGGACAGAGAATCACATTTTGGATTTGTGGGATGTTCCTTTTAAGACGCATCGCGTGTATCCCCCATGCGAAGTAGGTCATATTAAAAGTTTGGAGAGATGTGAAAACCATGAAGAGATAATTGTTTTATCCGTGGGCCAATTTCGTCCCGAAAAAGATCATCCGCTGCAATTACAAGCCATGTATGAGTTGCGTACTTTATTGATCCATAATGAAGATTTGTGGAACAAAATAAAATTAATTATTGTAGGATCGTGTCGTAATGAGCATGATTATGATCGACTTAAAAATATGCAAGACTTAACAAAGCATTTATCATTGGAAAATAACGTAGAATTTAAAGTAAATGTCCCATACCATGAACTATTGGAATTTTATAAAAAATCCAATATTGGAATTCACACAATGTGGAATGAACATTTTGGTATTGGCGTCGTTGAATGTATGGCAGCCGGTATTATAATGGTGGGTCACAAATCAGGAGGTCCTTTATTGGATATTATAGAAACATCGGAAGGAAGTCAAAACGGATTCTTAGCTATCGATGCAATAGAATATGCAAACTGTATTTTGACTATTATTTATAACACAAAAGAAGATAATGAGCGTATAAGACAAGCTGCAAGGTAAAACAAATTTATAAATTCTAAGACAAATTTAATTGACATCACAAATTGGATATCTCTTGATACAAACATAAACAAATTTATTTATTCAAAACAAGGCATATTTATTATAAGGTGGCTTTGAAGACACAGCTGATTTTTTTGATCAGTGACCTGAAAAAATACAAATAAAAACAACGAATGTTTGTAATTTTCAGTCACCTGCTTTTGACAATGAAAAACCTCAAGCAAAAACAAATACCATGTTGTTTTTGTATTGTTGTAATGTGGCTTCTACCTTATAATAAATATACCTTGATTCAAAAGTTATTAGAAGTGAAGGGTTGCAATTGTTGGTTAGCCACAATTTAATTAATTAATGAAATTGTTTTTTATTTAATTACAGATCCTCCGTGGAACGCTTTTCTGAAAAAGAATTTGAAATTAATTTTCTCCGTGCAATTATACCACTTTTTAACAAAACTATAAAAAAATAAATTATATATCATGACATGACTTAAAAGTAGAGTTCTCGCTGTTTTCATAAACGCAGTATGCAATGCAACATTTCATTGCATAGAGTTCATAATAGCATTTAGAAATATAATTTAAAAATTTTTGTTTTAAGATTCTCTTTAATAGTCCAATATCTTTATATTTTATGTGATAAAAGTTTTTAAATTATATTCTAAATGCTATTATGAACTCTGCATTGAAATGTTGCATTGCATACTGCGTTTATGAAAACAGCCTCTGTTTTCTATTTAAACCCAAAAACTAAAACTGGTTATAACATGGTGTAACTAACAAGGTGAGTATGTGCAGTAGCACAACTGACTGACTTCGTTTACAATTTACTTATGTCAAAAGTAATATTTTTTCAAGTGTTTTTGACAGTAGTACATTATTTTACACAAACAAAATATCCTTATCTAGATTTAAATTTATTAGTATTTTATATATTGGTTGATAGATAAGTTTACGCACAATATAATTTAATTTTTAGAGAATATTATGTCGAACTTTTTTATATTTATATTAGAGAAAATTTTAATTAGGCTTTGTGCCTTGTGTGTTTGTTAATTTTTAGAGAATACTAGCTGACCCGGTCCGCGTTGCTGGCCTTAAGCAAACATTAGTGTTGTACCACACGATTTAAATTGAGCTTTTCACGAAATCTACGGTCTTTAAATAAAAATCCATAGACTACATATCATAAAGTTTTGTTACAGAATAACTTACATATGGTGTAGGTATGGGCTCAATCAAAAAAGAAACGCATCTATTTAAGGCAAATTGGAAATTATATTTATTTATTACTTCATCTTGGTGCCAGCGGATAGACAATGTTTTTTTGCGTGCCTACTCGGGAGCAAGCCACATACAACTGACCGTGTGGTAAACATAAATTTTCCAAAATTAAGCCAGCAATAGTCAATGATTGGACTTGTGCTTTATTGATGGCAATAGTAAAGGTAAGACACAAAGGGAATTGGAGCCGCCTGAATTGGAATGGTAAATCGTTGGAAATCATCGGAATTCGTGGAATAAGTACGTTTTCGCCTTTGAATTTGCCACCGATGATTGTTGCCTCGATTAAATTTGGTGAGCAGTTTTTCATGGTCAATGTGGTTTAAGTTGCGAATAAGAATTACCGGTGATCCAACGTTTAATGTTAGCACATGCGGTGGCATTCCGGGTGGTTCCAATGAATGAATGAAAAAAATTCAGTGTGATAATTGACGGCTTGTTCTTCATCCATTACTGTATCGATCGATTTGTATTTCATTAATTTGCCGGGCAGTTTCAATTGAATTTGCTCATGGAGCTTGTTGGCATCATAATTTGTTGGTGCCAAAATTGCACGTTCGCACAGCCATTCCGAAATTTTATAGAAGATTGTTAGACTTGGGAATACCTTGGCTTGAATATTCATTTGCATTCGACAGAACGAAATCTCGTTCGTGGTGCGATTAATAGGAATTTTTCCATATCCGATGTCAAAAAGTTGTTCTGAGAATGTTTGGGCAGACGGGTCTTGCAACAAATGCACACGCATGTTCGTCGATAGCATGATTTTCTGGACTCGGTTCCAAAGATATGAAGCTTGCAAGCATGCGTTCAGCTCATCTGCGGGCATTGATCTTGGAATAACGGGCAAAGTTTGACGAAAATTATCAACAAAAAGAATAAGAGCGCCTCCCATCGGTTTGTAGTTTCCTCGAAAATCACGTAGAGCCCGGTCAAGCGCTTCGAACAATTTGTTTGAATGTACCGTTATTTTTTATCAGCGTTTGAAAAAACTCACAAATGTGCACAAAATGTAGGTATCTTAAATGCAAGAGTACATAAAGTTTTTTTTATCATCCATTGATAATATAATATTATTTTTAATTTATTGTATAATTTTGATATATCTTTTAGTTAGGCTTTGAGTCCGAAACATATGTAAATTCAACCAACAACCCAGGTTCGAATCCCAGTCAAGAAAAATTATCAAAAATAAAAATTTTTCAAGTTGTAAAACAATTCCTTCTTCAGTAAAAATAATTTAATGAAAATTAAATTTAATGGACTCAAAGCCTAACTAAAAGAAATATCAAAATTAAATATTAACAGTTCAACTAAATACTAATTATTCTTATTGTATAATGTTGCACCTTAGTAAGCGCGGAATATCTTCTGTTATCGAATGATGTAAATAAACCGAAAACTTGGATTTTTGAATGCAACATTTCGAAAGTTTTAAAATTTTGATATTGGATCGTTAATAACATAAGTTTTTTGTAAATATCTTCGGAGGTACATAACCGATTTAAGAGTTTGATATCTCGTTTTAAAAAACATGACACCGGCTTTCAAAAAAAGGCAAAATAAAAAAAGCAAAATATTTGTATGTATACTCGTATGTCATTGGTGGTGCAATATGAAAATTGGATTTTGCCACGCCCCTCCGCCCGCAGACTGAAAATCCATACAAACATTAATTGTTTGTGATGGAGCGTAAAAGTGGGCGTGACACATAAATTTTTTATTTTTACCTCGCCTTTAGTAAGATGTGGATACAATCTGTATGAAGTAAATCTGTAAAAAACCATGCAGAAGCAATTAATCATTTAAAAAAGTGGGCGTTAGAGTAGGCGTGGTCGTACCAACTCAGAAACCTTCCCGGTCTCATGCACAACAACTTTGCCGAAGATCATCACATGATCAGATGCATAGTTTAGGTGTTTATAAAGGACATACATATGAACATTCATTTTTATATATGTATGTATGTACAAGGTGGCGCAAAAGTAATCCTTCTATCAGAAAATGCTATAAATTTTGGGATTGGCCCCTAATGTCAGTTTTGTTTTGACATTTGTGTAGTAAACACATGCAAAATACACGTTAATAAACAATATTACGCTACACTGCTCCAGAACGCGGAATATTGCTGACTATTTGATCAATAATCGGTTGGTGACTTTGGCACAACGTGAATTTCGTCGCAGATTTCCTGGCCGTCCAACGCCTACTGGTGAAACACTGCGACGTTTAGCCCCTCGCGTCGAAGAGAATGGCACAACACGAGATGCTGCCAGACGTGGCAGACCCCGGAGTAGCCGTTCTGCAGAGAATATTGCTGCTGTAGCCGAGGATGTCATGGAAGCGCCGTCGACATCGACCAGACGACGTGCCACGCAAATGGGTATCAGTCGACGGTCTTTACAGCGAATTTTGGTACAAGATTTGAAGATGTTTCCGTACAAAGTCCAAACGGTGCATCAGCTGTTAGCTGCTGACCGCCAAACGCGTCTAACATACGCTCAAGCCATCCTTAATCACCACCAAGAGAAAGATGATTTTTCATCAAAAATAATCATGAGTGATGAGGCCCATTTCCATCTTAGCGGGTACGTAAATAAGCAAAATTTACACTTCTGGGGCACTGAAAATCCGCGTATAACCCACGAAGAGCCATTACACCCGCTCAAAGTCACTGTATGGTGTGCTGTTTTCGCTGGAGGAGTCATCGGACCTTTTTTATTCGAAGACGTCGCGGGCCAAACGGTTACTGTGAATGGTGAGCGCTACAGAGCAATGATCAACGAGTTCTTTTTGCCGCAACTTGATGAATTGGGATTGGAAAACATGTGGTTCCAACAGGACGTGCAACGGCACACACTGCACGTACCACAACCGATATGCTGAAGGATGCATTTCCCGGGTGCCTAATCTCCCGTTTTGGCAATTTGCACTGGCCAGCAAGATCGCCTGATTTGACCGCTCCAGACTTCTTTTTGTGGGGCTTTTTGAAGTCGCGGTTTTATGTCAAGAAGCCTCAGACTCTTGCAGCTCTTAAAGACAATATCCGTCAAGAATGTAAGGACCTATCGCCGGAAGTTTTGGCCAAAGTGATGGAAAATGCCATAAAAAGGGCTCAAATGACAATCAACTGTGGCGGTGGCCATTTACATGACATCATATTCTCGACTTGATGTAAAAAAAGACCAAATAAAAATAATCCACAAGAAGAATCAAAGTTTTTAATTTTTTTTATTTACAGCCAAAAAACATCGGAAGTTTACTTTTGCGCCACCTTGTGTATAGATTAAAATATATCTTGTGTTATCGAATGATGTAAATATCTTCGGAACTTCATAACCGATTTAAGAGTTTGATATCTCGTTTTGAACACCATGACAACGGCTTTCAAAAAAATATAAAAAAGCAAAAAAAATGTATATATCTTTAGTAATGCAATATGAAAAATGGATTTTTCCACGCCCCTCCGCCCGCCGACCGAAAATCAAAAATCAGAGTTCACAGTGTCCCCCGCCTGAATATTCTGAAGATTCTCTGAAAATTTCATCAAAATCGGCTCAGCCGTTTTGGAGTCCATACGTTACATAAATACATACATCCTATTTTATATATGTAGCCCTTTCCGACCGTATACGCATAATTGTGCGAGTAAGTTTAAGTCACTATAATTTTTTAATATTTGACGTTTTGCCATAAGTCTGCTAAAACGCAATTGTGTATGCTCTTTCTTCTCTGATCTTTCAGAAGAACCGTTATTATTTTTTGTTTTTTCATGTTAATTTCGTAGTTTCAGGTCTGTACTTTTTGCAGTTGCAAAAATGAGTCGAAATGGTAAAGGCCCAACCATAATGTGCATAAGCTAGCTTAAGCAACTGTCAAAAATGAACGAAAAGTCTGTCAAATGCATAAGTAAACTTAAGAAGACTTTTATGTGGCCATAATGTACTTATATGAACTTAAGATGCATGTAACCCTTGTTGCATATTTGTGCAGTATTTAATGTTCGTGCGAGTACTTTAAATTAAAAAGTACGAATAATTACAGCCCTGTATTTGTTTATTTGATGTTTTATTTTATTGAAAATTTGCAAACAGTAAAAACTGCTAATTGTTAAATAAATAATAAAAATGTGATAAGATACATATGAGTAATATCATCTATTTCTTGATTTTGCATACTAATTTTTTTTATTTTTCTTAAGAAATCAAAAACAGATGATTCCGTACGGAAAGTGCGTTCAGTTTGGCACAAGGCATACTTTTCTTATGCCAACCGTTGTTTATGTTTACACTCAAAAAATTCTGTACGTAAATATATAAAATACAATGTTTGTCCTCTATAGACTCTAAAACTATCCAACCGATTTGGCCCAAACTGGTTTCATTTGATAGGTTATAGTCCATATTAGGTTTACGGCTATATATATTTCATAAATTGAAGAATATTACAGGCGCGGATCCACGGGGATCCAAAAACCAAATTAAACATTTTTTTTGGAATTTATAATAGAAAGAAAAAGTAAAAAGTTAAATTTTTGATATTTTTTAAATAACAGCAATATAACGAAGTTAGAACAAAATATAAGCACTTGTGGCATCTATGTGTGCAAACATCTAAATAGATGTTGCCAAAACTATATTGTGATAAATGAAAGTCAGTTTGTATTATTAGAGCAACTAGTTGTCGCTTTGACTTTATTATCAGAATTGAATTTTATTACTAAATACATATACTAGACGACTAATTCTTAAACTAATGTATGGGAATATTTAGGGTAATTTGCACCCCTATTCTGAGTTTCGATTACGTCTCCGCATTCAGTTACGCTACGATCGAAAATTGGTATTCCAAACAAAAACTGAATCGAAAGAACAAGAAGAAGACACCAATGTTTACAAAACCAATTTGTTACTATGAAATGTGGAATAGAAACAAAGAAATGAGCAAGTTTGTTACTATTTTAATAAACAAGTCACAGCAAACAATAAAAATAGGAAAATAAAAAATTTGTGCAATACGAATCGGAAATATTTCTAAAATTTTATATATATATGCATATATCGCATATATATGTATATTGTAGCATTATTACATGAATGCATTGTTTTAAGTAACTGAACAAAACAAGTGTCCTCTTACAGTAAACAAAACAAACAGATATACATAATGTGCATGCCCATTAGCGGCTTGGTGTAAATAGACACTGTAGTAAACGCCGGGGTTGCAATGCACTTGAAATGGACACACGCATTCAGCTACGACCATATGTATGGGAATACTTAAAGTAAAATCAAATTACCCAAAATATTCCCATACATTAGTTTAAGAATTAGTCGTTTAGTATATTCTCATAAGTAGTATATAAGTAACGGGTGTTTTTTTGAGAGGTATAGAACTTCGAATTGAAATAAAACACAAGAAAATCGTTTTAATGACCATCAATTTGGCTTTATTGGAAGGATAATTTTATGCCATTAATGTTTAAATATGATTTCAGGCATGTGGCCGCCGCGGCTGGCTCGAATAAAGCCAATTCTACAGGTCCAATTTTCAACCACTTTTTCGAGCATATGGGGCCGTATGTCAGCAATAACGCCACGAATGTTGGCTTCCAATTCCCCTAACGTTTCTGGTTTGTTGGCGTAGACGAGCGACTTCACATATCCCCAAAGAAAATAATCCAATGGTGTCAAATCACACGATCTTGGTGGCCAATTGGCAGGTCCATTCCGCGAAATTATGCGCTCATCGAATGTTTCCTTCAATAAATCGATTGTGGCGTGCGCTGTGTGGCATGTAGCGCCGTCTTGTTGGAACCACAACTCATCCACATTCATGCCATCCAATTCGGGAACAAAATAGTCGGTTATCATGGCTCTATACCGGTCACCATTAATTCGGGTCCTCTTCAACACTTTGCTCTACAGCGGCAATTGTTTCTTCGGTGCGCACTGTTCGACGTCTCTGCGGATGCGTATTATCACATAGAGTAAACGTAGTGCGAAAACGATCCATGGTTAACCGAATTAATTGCTCTGATGGACGATTATGTCGACCATAAAATGGACGGAGCTTGCGGTAAACTTCGCGAACTGAACCGTTATTTTCGAAATAAATTTGCACGATTAGCAAGCATTGTTCTTTTGTCAACCTGTTCATGATAAAATGGCAAACGAAACTGAACATAAATGACATTAGAGTTGCCAGATTTGACCACAAAATGCCAGTTTTATCTCTTTTCGAAAAACAAACCTGTAAAAAAAACACCCTATAGAATGTATTTAGTAATAAAATTCAATTCTGATAATAAAGTCAAAGCGACAACTAGTTGCTCTAATTTATCACATGGCGATCCTGCCAAACTTCTTTGGAGTGCTTTAAAAATACAGAGCACCCAAAGAAATCCAAATTCACTTGGAGTGCTTCAATACACAGAGCACCCAAAAAAACAGGACAAATTCAAAATTCCTTGGAGTGCTTTAACAAATAGAGCACCCATAAAAAGGATGCAATACACTTGTTTAAAATTAAAAAAAATTTGTTGAAAAAAAATTAACGTTTGTCAACGGCGATTAACGCCTACCGACCTATACGTGCATATAGTGCACTGTAGTTTTTTTTTGTATTAATTCGTCGAAAATACTAATTATTGTCGACTGCTTTGTTTTCGCATTGCACCGATATGCCACGACGAACCATTTCCTTCAATCCGCAACGCAAATCACAGAAATATCACAGTGCATATCAACTTAACAACTGTATATTTGTAACATGAATGTATGTGAGTGAAACAGGAAGTAATCGAGGCCGGGACAATTTTGAAACGAATGGCGACTGCTTTGTAATCCATGCACCTTTTGGCCAGGTGTTTTCTTCCTTCTCTTCTCTTTTGTCAGGCCGTTATTGGCTGGACTGACAGTATTTTCAAAAAATTTAATTTATTTCATCCTTTTTATGGGTGCTCTATTTGTTAAAGCACTCCAAGGAATTTTGAATTTGTCCTGTTTTTTTGGGTGCTCTGTGTATTGAAGCACTCCAAGTGAATTTGGATTTCTTTGGGTGCTCTGTATTTTTAAAGCACTCCAAAGAAGTTTGGCAGGATCGCCATGTGATAAATGAAAGGCAGTTTGTATTATTAGAGCAACTAGTTGTCGCTTTGACTTTATTATCAGAATTGAATTTTATTACTAAATACATTCTATAGGGTGTTTTTTTTACAGGTTTGTTTTTCGAAAAGAGATAAAACTGGCATTTTGTGGTCAAATCTGGCAACTCTAATGTCATTTATGTTCAGTTTCGTTTGCCATTTTATCATGAACAGGTTGACAAAAGAACAATGCTTGCTAATCGTGCAAATTTATTTCGAAAATAACGGTTCAGTTCGCGAAGTTTACCGCAAGCTCCGTCCATTTTATGGTCGACATAATCGTCCATCAGAGCAATTAATTCGGTTAACCATGGATCGTTTTCGCACTACGTTTACTCTATGTGATAATACGCATCCGCAGAGACGTCGAACAGTGCGCACCGAAGAAACAGTTGCCGCTGTAGAGCAAAGTGTTGAAGAGGACCCGAATTAATGGAGACCGGTATAGAGCCATGATAACCGACTATTTTGTTCCCGAATTGGATGGCATGAATGTGGATGAGTTGTGGTTCCAACAAGACGGCGCTACATGCCACACAGCGCACGCCACAATCGATTTATTGAAGGAAACATTCGATGAGCGCATAATTTCGCGGAATGGACCTGTCAATTGGCCACCAAGATCGTCTGATTTGACACCATTGGATTATTTTCTTTGGGGATATGTGAAGTCGCTCGTCTACGCCAACAAACCAGAAACGTTAGGGGAATTGGAAGCCAACATTCGTGGCGTTATTGCCGACATACGGCCCCATATGCTCGAAAAAGTGGTTGAAAATTGAACCTGTAGAATTGGCTTTATTCGAGCCAGCCGCGGCGGCCACATGCCTGAAATCATATTTAAACATTAATGGCATAAAATTATCCTTCCAATAAAGCCAAATTGATGGTCATTAAAACGATTTTCTTGTGTTTTATTTCAATTCGAAGTTCTATACCTCTCAAAAAAACACCCGTTACTTATATACTACTTATGAGAATATACTAAACGACTAATTCTTAAACTAATGTATGGGAATATTTTGGGTAATTTGATTTTACTTTAAGTATTCCCATACATATGGTCGTAGCTGAATGCGTGTGTCCATTTCAAGTGCATTGCAACCCCGGCGTTTACTACAGTGTCTATTTACACCAAGCCGCTAATGGGCATGCACATTATGTATATCTGTTTGTTTTGTTTACTGTAAGAGGACACTTGTTTTGTTCAGTTACTTAAAACAATGCATTCATGTAATAATGCTACAATATACATATATATGCGATATATGCATATATATATAAAATTTTAGAAATATTTCCGATTCGTATTATTATTCAATAATTTTTGATGAAACTACCGATCTATCTGGTAAAAGTCAAATTTCTTTGGTATTAAGATATTTTAATGTTGAGAAAAATATAGTAGAAGAAAAATTTCTTGGGTTTATAGATGCGTTTAAGGAAGCATCAACATTTTGCACAGATGATTCTGAAATTTGTATTAATGCCTCAGTACTAGCCAATATAATTATAAAAGCTGTTCAAAGCTTAAACTTGGACTTAAAGAATTGCGTGGCTATAGGCACAGATGGCTGTCCACTTATATTAGCAGAAAAAGGTACAGTCAAAAAAATTTAGCAATTAGCCATAAACGCACAGCAAACCCCATGTTTTTCACACAAACTCAACAACTCTATATCCAAAAGTACGAAGGTGCCTATAATACAAAAGGCTTCGTCAATTGTGAAGGAGACAACATTATTTTTCAAAACCCACAATTCAAAACGAAATGTAGTACATATTAGCAAAATATTTGGGAGGAAAATTATCAACCCTCTGTGAAACTAGGTGGGTTGATGGTCATGACACCATATTATATTTTACAAAAAATGTCGGTCTAATAATGGAGGCTTTAAAAAAAATAAGTGAATGGAAAGAACGCGGCACTTCGTCAAAAGCTCTCTTATTATTAAATACATTGAGTTCATTTGAAACTATTTGTGGACTGCACATTCTATGTGACATTCTTCCATTAACAAAACCACTCAGTGTAATTTTGCAAAAAACGATTTGGATTTATATAAAGCATCAAAGATCGTAACTACTCTCAAATTAACTTTAAGAAATAAAAGAGATGAGGCTGAGATACAATTTAAGGGAATTTTTCAGAATGTTAAAGTAATTTGCAAAGAGTTGGAAATATCGATCGAAAAGCCCCGATTTCAACGGAATCATCCCGTAGAGGAATGTGAAAACTTTTACCGCATATATGCTTACATTCCACTATTAGACAGAGTATTGGATGATTTAAATGTTCGATTTTCTAAAGACATTTTAAATATTTTTGATATACCTAAGCTACTGCCAGCAAATGTAAAAAAGCTTTCTTATGATGACATAAAAAGTGCAACTGATATGCTTATAAATTAATTTGGAAACTTCTTTTCAAAACAAAAAGAAATTCTAAAGTCAAAACTGGAGTCTGAACTGTTTCATTGGCAACAAAGTTGAAAATGTGTAGAGAATATTCCAAGTGAAACCATAAGCGCACTAATTAATTGGGATCAAGATATATATCCCAATCTCCACAAAATACTAAAAATATTTATCACATTGCCAGTTACTAACGCTACAGCAGAAAGGTAATTTTCAACACTTCGCCGCATAAAAACATATTTAAGATCAACAATGTCGGAAGAAAGACTTAACGAGTTAACAATGATGAATATTCATCACGAAGAAGAAATATGCCCTAATAAGGTTATTGAAAAATGTTCAGCTAAAGGAAACCATAAAATGCTTCTTTAAAACTACAATATGTTGTACATTACTATTAAACCTTTAAGTACAAATTTTAAATTAAAAATATTTATGTTAATTTTTTTAAGTAGAATTTTTAAAAAAATTTAAACTGGATTTTTTGTTTTTTAATACATATTAGTTTAAGTATATTAAATATAATAATTTTGGTTAATTTAAGAGGTTAATAGTAGGTCATATCTAAATTAAAATTTCAATACAAAAAATTTTAATATTTAAACAAAATTTGTAAAATTGCACACCCCCCCCCCCCCCCCAAAACCATTGGTTTGATCCGCGCCTGTAATATCATATATCTTGAATATTATGATAGCAAGAGTTTTTAAACATTTCAGTATCCCATATGTTACTGATTTGAATAATCAGGAAAAAAAAATGGCGAGATCGGAGATGGGAGTAGCAGCTCCCATACAAAGTAAATAGTTAATATCATATATGTATCTACAGTTCTATAATAGCCCGAGTCTTAGAAATTTGTGCACGTTGATTATTTGTTAATGTGAATAGTTGTGGGAAAAATGGGCGGGATCGGACCAGTGGGACTGCCAGCTCCCATACAAAGTAAATATTTAATATCATATATATAAAAATGAATGTTTGTATGTATGTCATTTATAGACTCCTAAACTATGCATCTTTTTTTATTTTTTTATGTTTTATTGAATCTTATTTTATTACGTAATATGTATGTACATAGCATGAGATTTTACCCTATAAGTTTTACAACATTTAACAGCTAAGTAATTCAATAAGGGAACTAATATTAATATCACAGAAGATAAAGAAATATTTCAATAAAAAGCCCTGTAATAATCAATATAAGTCATAAGAATTTCTAACAACAAGCACTATCCAAATCTTTCTTTACGAAAGATTCACTAGTGATTGTTTGGCAAAATTCTTATGAATTCGAAGTCAGATACTCTACATTTTTCATTAAATGACAGAATCAGTTCCTTGGTGTATGTACTGAGTAACTTATGCTCAAAATTCCTATGTAACCGGTCTGTGGAAAATCTTGGTGGTAGGTTATGAATTATTTTCAAATTTTTATTTTGTATAATCTGCAGCTTCTTCTTGTACGTTTTAGCGGCTTTATGAAACCATACTTGGCGGACATATGTCATTATCGGTCTAATACACATTTTATAAATAAGCATTTTGTTTTTCAAGTTAAGCTTCGACTTTTTGTTTAACAATGGATAAAGGGCACAACCACATCTTATTGCTTTTTTACAAGTGCCTACTATATGTTTTTTAAACGTAAGCTTTTTATCCAGTATCACACCTAGATACTTTATTTCGTTTTTTAAAGGAATAACTATCCCTCCATAGATTATATTCATCGTGGGTATACGTTTTGGTGATTTATTAAACGGGAATATAATAGCTTGTGTTTTACTATTATTAACTTTTATTTTCCAATTATCAAAATATGTTTGGATTAAGTTAATGTTATCTTGCATTCTCTTGATTATTGCATTCGAGACTTTGCCACGACATATAAACGCACTGTCATCGGCATAGAACGCGGTTACTGCGAATTGAGATATCCGAGGTGTAAATTGAGTAAAGGGTAGGTGACAGTACGGACCCTTGCGGTAATCCTGCCGGAATTTGTCTTTCATCAGAGAAAATGTTGTCAATGCATACGACAAATGATCGGTTATTTAAGAAACTTCTAATAATATTTTGAAGGTACTTTGGGAAGCCGAATCTGTCTAGTTTGAACACAAGTCCGTCATGCCAAATGGAGTCAAAAGCTTTTTCAATATCAAGAAACACAATTCCAGTAGTCAATCGATTCCTTTTGTTATTATCAATATAATTCACTACTCTCTTCACCTGGTGGACAGTGGAGTGTCCCTTTCTGAATTCAATTGTTGGCAATTAATAATATTATTACTGGTTGAATAATCCAATAATCTTTTAAATATAATTTTCTTAAAAACCTTATCCAACAGGCTTAATATACTAATTGGCCTATAGCTGGACGATAGTTTGGGATCTTTATCAAGTTTTATAACAGGAATTACTTTAGCCTTTTTAAAGGCAGTTGGAAAATATCCATTTTTAAGACAAAAGTTAAACAGTTTACTTAATGTTTCAAAAAAGTAGTTTAAGTATAATACTCAGGGGTGTCATAGAAACCAATATTATTGGAATTGGATTTGAAACCGACAAAAGAAAATACTTTCGTGTCATGAAATCCAATGTTATCGGTTTTATGTTCGAACTAGAATTAGAGTCGGTTTTAGGTGTCACAGAAACCAATGTTATCGGTTTTGTTATTGGAAATAAACCAAGTGGCTTACAGCTGTCAGATTTAAATTGCGCGCTTTTGTTTTCGGTTTTGTATGGGATATTTGTACTAATGCAAGTAAATTTTATATTAAAAAAGTAAATAAAATACATTATTACTTCTATTTATTTAGGGGAAAACATAAAAATAATACCCAAATCTCCCTAATGGTTGAATTTATGGAAAAATATCCAGACCTTGCGCGGGGCTTTACAAAGCGGGATAAGCCAACCGTGGATTCCCTTTGGGAACAACTGTCAGAAACCCTGAACATCGCAGGCCCTCCACAAAAGGATGCACATGGATGAAGAAAGGTAAACAAAATTTGTGCCATAAATGAAATTGTACCGTGTTGTTGAATTGTTTTCTTTTTAATAGACATGGACAGAATGGAAGAGTGATGTCAAACGAAAACTTGCGCAAAATAAGTCTGAAAGCAGGGCGACCGGTGGGGGACCATTTGACAGACACTGATGAGGCAATTTTGCGTATATGTAGCCTGACGCAATCTGTAGATCCCCCTGGCACTGTGCTTGGTCTCAGTGAAGATCTAATTGTTGAAAACGATAAAGAGTTTCCTTCAACATCGTCAAAACGTCCGCCGTCTCCACTTTTAACTCGTAACACCCAAAAAAAAAAAAAAAACTAAAATGGAAAACACTGGCGAGAATTTGAAAAAGTTTTTGGATGAAGATAGCAAAATCAAGCTTGAACATAGCAAAAAGTTGGACGAGCTACTAAAAATTGAAAAAGAAAGCTCAAGTAGCTTACGGCGGATATACAAGGCGATTGAAAAAGGAAATGAGACAATCGCAAATGCAGTTTCAGAACTTAAAAATGGATTTACAAAAGTGAATAGAGGAATTTTGCAAGCAATGCAGGAAAAAAATGAACTGAAAAGGAAACAGTTAGATCTCGAGCTAATGAAATTTGAATACGAAAAAAAATATGCCTTTAGTTGTTAGTTTTATAATTTATTTATTTTTTTTATTTTAAAAGCTAAATATGTACCTGTGAATTAAATAAATTTTTTTTTGTTTTATATACACGTTAAAAATAAAAGAACTTTATATTGTTTTTGTTAATAATTTGTATTAAAGTTTTTATAAGGTATTAGCTATTTCGTCTCTGATTCGTCGACTTTCACTTTGTAGAGACGAACTTGGTGGTAAAGTAGCATTGTCCTCATTATCATCTGATGTTAAAGCTATGTCGTCCGCAATGTTTTCTATATGGTATCTTCTGCATATGTTATGCAGTGCACAGCAAGCATTTATAATTCGCACAACTTTTTCAGGATGATAGTGTAATGTACTCATTAAGCAGCGGAACCTACTTTTAAGCACTCCTATTGTTCGTTCCACAATATTACGGGCAGATGAAAGAGCCAAATTGAATTTATACTCGTTTGAGTTGTAGCGTGGGTCTCTATATGGTGTTAATAAAAAAGGCTCAATACCATATCCACAATCCCCTAATAATTTCTCCGTCCGTTCTCCTGACTCATACTTTCTAAGGAAGTGATGTTTGGCGGAACTAATATTCCATACAAATGCGCCGGGATACCGTGCATCTACCGCGCGTATTGTCATGGCATGATCACAAATCTAAAATACAAACAAATTATTTTAAAAAGTTACTAAGTGTGTACATATGTAGATAATGCAAAATTCTGAAATATCCTTTGCGATTAAAGTATAAATGCTCATTAACACTGGGCTTTATAATCTTTATGTGCGTCCCGTCGATGCAACCGATTATTGAAAGGGTTTTATATTTACTGTAGAAATGGTCTCTTGCTCTGATCTTTTCGTTCGAGTCCATTTCAAGTTGCACCCACTGGGGCAAACATACCGCTCCATAGTCTTTAGTACATCATCTAAAACAGTTGATACTGTACTCCTACCCAGACATATGTTAGTCATTTCCAACAGAACTTTGATTAGCTAAAAATCTTAACGAAGCTGCAAGTTGTATCAATGGCGGAATCTTTGAACGACAAAGTTGCTCTTTTATTTTGTCTAGGACCACACGGAAAGCGTCTTTGTTAAGTCGATAACAAGCTATGAACCTTAAAATCACGTTTAAATATGACCTCACTTTATCAAAAATATACTTACGTTGTCTCCGGCATCTCAAATGGATTGCTGTAATCTCGCAATATTTTCCTTTTCAATTTTTCTTTGCTATCAGTCTCTAACAATAAAAATACAACAACAGTAAAGCTCATTTTATTTAATTATTTTATTTTTTGGATAAAAAACACTACAATTTTCAATAAATACTTTATATTTCTTCCAAAAAAGTAAATTAGAATTGTAAGCAATTATACAAAAGTAAACAACAGCTGATTCGAATATTGCTTTTGTTTGTTTTCGAAGATAACAAAAACGACTTGGTTTCATGACACCAAATGAAACCAATATTGGTTTACAAAACCGACAATCAGCAAAACCGACTTGGTTTCTATGACACCCCTGACTATTTATCTTATCCAACCCAGGAGATTTATTGTTTTTCAGTGTTAGAACGAAAGTCTTTACCTCTTGGGTATTTGTAAGGTTTACATGGGAACTGTCAATAAGTGTTTCATTATCAAGGCTAAGTACATAATTAGATACATCAGAATTAAAAGGCGATGGGTAGTTTAGTGGTTTCGTGGGACTTACCAAAAACATCTGCAATAGCTTCTGCTTTTTCAGCGGCAGATTTTAAAACCTTACTATCCAAATGAAGGTCGCTAATACTAGAGTTCTTTCCCCTAATAACTTTAGTTAATTTCCAAAACTTTTTAGAGCCAGGAGGTAGTTTAGAGAGAAATTTTGACCATCACTCATTTCTGTCCTTATTAAGGTGGAAATCTATTAAGCGATTCAACTGTTTAACAATACAGTTTAATTGTATTCTATGGTCCATATCGTAACATCTTTTAAATTTACACCTGTATTTATTTATCTGCGAAATTAGCATTTTACTCGTATCTGAAATTTCCCTATGCCAGGAGTTTTTACGGGCAATTGGGATTTTTTTAAAAGCCTCCTTCACAATAGTTATTAGTTTACTCAACGACAGCTCAAGGGCTTCAGGATTAGTTACTGTTGAATCAATACTCCGGTTCGTGATTTCTTCTACCACCCAATTTCTAATTGCTGGCCAATCTGCCCAGCTTTACATAGGAATACTTTGCATTCTGTGTTGAAACTGTCCCAAGATGTAGCAGGAAATTGGTACATGGTCGGACTTGTAGTAGTATTTCGTGGTCCCTCTGTATAATGTCACTCCAATAGTCTGTATTCTATCCATTATTTTCTGTTAGTCTGCCATAGCGTTACTGTAACGTCTTTTTCATTGTCCAAACATCCAGCAGTCTGTGTTCTCTCTATACATTGTTTTCTGTTATTCTGCCATAGCGTTACTGTAACGTCTTTTTCATTATTCAAACATACAACATTCTACACACCTACATATATACTGTGCTCAACACTAATTTGTAACGTATATTTTCAATAGTTTTTATAAATAGCTTACCATACAAAATGTAACGTCTTTTTCATTGTCCAAACATCCAGCAGTCTGTGTTCTCTCTATACATTGTTTTCTGTTATTCTGCCATAGCGTTACTGTAAAGTCTTTTTCATTATTCAAACATACAACATTCTACACACCTACATATATACTGTGCTCAACAACACTAATTTGTAACGTATATTTTCAATAGTTTTTATAAATAGCTTACCATACAAAATGTAACGTCTTTTTCATTGTCCAAACATCCAGCAGTCTGTGTTCTCTCTATACATTGTTTTCTGTTATTCTGCCATAGCGTTACTGTAACGTCTTTTTCATTATTCAAACATACACCATTGTACACACCTACATATATACTGTGCTCAACACTAATTTGTAACGTATATTTTCAATAGTTTTTATAAATAGCTTACCATACAAAATGTAACGTCTTTTTATTTATACAATACACCTAAATACTTATTCTCACTACCATAATATTCTGACAGCCGAACTCCTCTCTCATATAGTTCTCAATACAGGCGTAGCTCTAATGATCATACTCTCCAAATAGTTTTTAAAGTTACACACACTCATGATGCTTGCATATGACACACACATTTACCCACTAGTATTAAGTTATGTACAATTTGTAACGTCTGTTTCTTTTTTTTTCAATATAGTTTGAGTATAGCGTAACGATTTTTAGTTTGTAAGAATTTCTCTGTAAATATTTTAAGACTTTTAGTATATAAGGAGGATTTGAAAATAAAGTGCATTCATTCTGATTTGGTCACTGAAACCGAAGTGTTTTATTTTAAAAGCCATCCTACAGACTGTAGTATGTTAGGCAGCGAGTCTAAGTTCGTAAAAGGAAGACAAGAATTAGACAAAATAATATCTACTGTTGACGGTTGAACCGGTGATAAATTTTGGCCGAAACGATTGAATGGAATGACTGTAACTATAAAGTTAATTTCCAGTTGAGTTGTTATATGCATAGGTTAACCAGATTTGAAATACGGAAAAACAGTACATCTTATACAAAAAAACAGTACATTTTATTTTTTAACGAAAACATAACTCTTTATTCATGTAATAACATTTTTGTAATATTAATTTAATAAGCAACCAAAAAAATTTTAAAAATACGTAAAAATATGAGATCATAACATATATTATGAACGTTTTTGAAGAAGGTACATAGAAAATACAATTTAAATATTTTTGCTTTGCTTGTAATACAAAGTTTTAAATTTATTAGTGAACTTTAAATTTAATGTCAACTCAATTTTACTCCTTTTTAAATATTTTTTAGTTAGAATAATGCTGTTCCAATTTACATGGTGTAGAAATTTATTATATAAAAATCAAGAAATATCATTTATTGAAAAAAATCCAAGTAACATTTTATCTTAACCCCCTATAACATGACTACTTAAATGTGCCATTAGCTTTTCGAAAAATGTATTTAAATACGTTGTATAAACAACGATATATTTATGAAATCCATTTTGTTTTTCTAATATTCTTCATGTTAACCTACAATGTTTAATGGTTAGAAATGCCTTTAGAGCAATGATGTCCATTTCATGAAACAATTGTTGTTGTATTTATTTCATATGGACAAACAAATTTTTTTGGACACCAATGCTTTAGAGCCATTAACACTGATCTCATTATCAACTTTAAAGTAGATTAAACCCCGATAAATAAATCCTTTTTTTAAAAAAGCAATACAATGAACATAAATTTGTTTTTATCAATATTTTTTTCAATGTTAATTTTTTTTTTTTTTTTTAATACATTTTATTTATTTATTGAATCTTCAGAAATGAAATGACAATAAGTTTTCGAATCTTAATACTAAACGAAAATAATAAGTCCAGCCAGTGCTAGACAAAATATTATGATACTACAACAAATTTACATCCACTGATACAATCATCTGTTTTGCGCTTGAGTTAAAGCAAGGGTATCCCTCCTTCTCAACCGAACATGGCCACTAAAGTAGAGGATGTCTCGTGCAAGTGGGTTTGGATGGTGTTCAAGTTTGCTGACATATTTTGAGGCGTATTTTGTAAGTTCGACTTTCACCAAAGGAATGCCTAGATCTTTGTGAATTCTAGAATTTTTAACGTACCATGGAGCTGCAGTAATTGTACGTAGAATCTTATTTTGACCCCTTTGAATTTTTTCAATGTTGGATGTTGAGGCAGAACCCCATAATTGAATTCCATAACACCAGATTGGCTTTAGAATTGCATTGTACAACAAAATTTTGCAATCCAACTTTAATGTAGAATTTCTGCCGATTAGCCAATTAATTTGCACTGCTTTTAATCTCATCTGGGTAAGCTTTGCGTCGATATGAGACTTCCAAGTTAAACGACGATCGAGGTGGATTCCGAGGTATTTGACTTCATTGTGTTGCGGGATAATTTAATTATTTATTCTGATGAACGAGCAGGTATCTTTTCGCAATGTGAAAGTTATATGAATACATTTCTGTTCGTTAACCCTGATTTTCCAAAGCTCAAGCCAATTCTCTAGCTTATAAACATATTTCTGCAAGTTCTGTGATGCTATTTGATGGTCCTTATGAACGCTAATAAAGGCTGTATCGTCTGCAAAAGTTGAAGTATGTATTATGGGGTCTAACGGCATATCGGATGCATAAATCAAATATAAAGTTGGACCCAGTATGCTACCCTGGGGTACTCCTGCTTTAATTGGCTGAGCGGGACTTAAAAAATCGCCTTCTTTGATTGTAAATTTGCGACCGTATAAATAACTTTCCATGAGTTTATGGGTGTTAGCAGGCAGAGTTAATTTTATTTTGTGCATTAAACCGTCATGCCAAACTTTGTCGAACGCTTGCGACACATCAATGAAAAGGGCGGAGCAGTATTTTTTCTCTTCAAACGACCGTCTTCTCACATTTACCAATCTGTGTGTTTGTTCGATGGTACTGTGTTTAGCTCTGAACCCGAATTGGTGATTTGGGATACATTGAGTGTCGTTTAGAATTGGAATCAACTTAGCCAATAACAATTTTTCAAACAGTTTTGAAATTGTCGGCAGTAGACTAATTGGCCTATATGACTCTACTTTAGTGGGATCCTTCCCTGGCTTAGGAATCATGGTAATCATAGATACCTTCCAATCTGCAGGATAGTATTCTAGGCGTAAAATAGCATTGAAAATAAATAGGATAATTTTTCTAGCTACACGAGGTAACTCCACAAGCATTTTGTTGCTGATTTTATCCATACCTGGAGCTTTTTTAAGATTCAGAGTACCAATAGCGCTTTGAACATCATTAAAGCTAAGTCTTAGAGGCACAGGAGGTCTAATAACGAGTGGAGGCAAATCAGATGCATTATTTGAGTTGTTTATAGTAAACACATTTCTCAAATGGTTAACAAATAAAGTCCCCTTCTCAGAATCATTTCTAGCCCAGTCACCAGTCGGATTTCGCAGAGGAGGCTTTCCTCTAACCGGTCTTTTTAAACCTCGTGCCGCCTTCCATAACGAATAGTCAGACTGTGGGGTACTATCAAGACCCTCCAAGTAAGATTTAAGTGAAGCCATTCTTTGGGTTTCTAAGAAATTTCTTAGTATATCTCTGCATACCCGTAGCCTAGCTTTCAGTTCAGGAGACCTGTGGATTTGCCACTCTCTTCTAACTCTTCTTTTTTCTGACAGGAGATGCTCGAGTTCAGCGAAATAAGTTCTATTTGTCCCACTTCTGCACTCAACGTCGTATGTGGAGGCGTGATGTACAGCTCTTCGTATGTCCTCAGTAAACTTGCCAATCGACCCATCAATATCCTCGGTAGTTCTCAACACTACATTTTCCGTGCAGTGGGAACTTAAATACTTTTTATACTTTATCCAACTTACTCTGGTTTTAGATATGTCCCGAAATGGAGAGCCATTCCCTTGAAGGAAACGCATTGAAATAATAGAAGGAGAGTGATCTGAAGACAAGTCTAATGAAGGCTCCACTTGTATCGATTCTACAGGGATATTTTTCACTACTCCGAAGTCAATAACATCGGGAATCTTCCGTCGGTCCGTCGGCCAGTAGGTGGGATGCCCGCTTGAGAGTACATCTAATCCCATTTTGGCAATGGTGTTGAAGAGTTCACGACCCTTCGGGGTCACCAGACGTGAACCCCAAAAAGTGTGTTTGGCGTTAAAGTCACCAGCAACTAAAAATCTAGCTCCAAGGGAATTGAAGAAGCTGTAGTATTGGTGTTCTTTTATTGAAAATCGAGGCGGCGAATAAATTGATGATAAAACAAAATTGTATTGACAGAATTCAATACAAATGTTTGTTGCTTGTAGGTAATCCTCACATATGTTGTTCATTAAATAATGTTTTATTCTGTTCTTTATAAGAATTGCCGATCCTCCACATGCTCTTCCGCGGGGATCTTTAGTATCATACAACATGTAGCCATTAATTTTGAAGTACGCTGTCGCCGTCAAGTGAGTTTCAGCAATCATCATGACATCAATCTGCTTATCCATCAGGAAGTGTTCTAGTTCGTTTTTATGTTGGCGGAGGCCGTTCGCATTCCAAAAACAAATTTTTAAACAAATCATTTCTTTAAAATGGCTTGTAAGATAGTGGATTGCATTTTCAGCATTTCCTGCATCATGGATGTCATAGTGGTCGTAAAAGTGTTCATGGTTTGGACAAGTGTCTGCAATGTAGTCTCTAGAGTGTTAATATTAGGCTCGTAATATTGTGATTTAGGTGCCTGCTCCAAACCTGGCATATTAGATTTAACCACGTTAGCGTAAGAAACTTGTCTAGAACTAGGCGCGTTTCCATGACTAGTGGACCGTAACAATTGCGGGAAATTGTCACTCGATGCCAAAATAGGCTGTTGACGATGATCAGGTAATACTGACGTCTTGTTGGTACTTATGGCTTTCAAATGAGTGTAAATTGGACAACCTCTATAATTTGCGGTATGATTACCTCCGCAGTTACTGCATTTTTTGATTTTTGAATCAGTTTTCGGCTTATCACATTGAGCAGTTGCATGTAGCTCCCCACACGCAACACAAACTGTCGGCAATTTACAATACGCCTTGGTGTGACCAAATTCTTGACAGTTGAGACACTGGACGGGTCCCTGACGCTTATGTGGTTCTTCCACGGTGATTCTACGATGCAGAAGGTACATCAGATTGTAGATGGGATGGGACTCGTTTTTCTTTAAGACAACATCTCCAGGTTCCAATTCTACCCTGAACATGGGCTGAGGGATCTTTTCACGGTTTCTAATATTCACTACGCTCTTGATTTTGAACCCTTTGTCCATTAAACCGGTTTTTATCTCCGCGGGATCAACACATGGGTCTATACCCTTTAGAACGACTTGAAGTCCTTTTGCGCTTTTGAGCTGGTAGGTATAGAAATCCCTAGTCTCCCTTTCCAGCTGGTTGGACAATTTTCGAAAATCATCTTCCCTATTCACTTGTATCTTTGTCTCGCATATATTTCCATGTTTCATTGAGGTTACGCTAAACATGTTTTCACCTATTACAGCAACAATTCCTTGTACCAATTTACTGGAAGTCGGCTCTCTCAGATAAATTGGTGGGGGCTTAAACGTCTTCTTCGGAAGTTCTGGCTCATCCGTCTGGAGGAGAGCAAACCTATTTTGATCATTACTCACAGTCTTAGAAGCTTTTGCATTTGATGACACTTGAGCAGACTTCGGGCTCCTCTGTCGCTTGAGAACGGTGATGTACTTATCCATACCTACTTGTTTTTTGGGTTTCACTGCACTATTTGATGAAGATGATGTTTTCTCATCTGTTGAAATCACTATATTGGGCGAACAGGAACGACGCCGTTCCACGGCTCTTGCAGTGAGAAGATTCTCCACAGATTTTTTTATGGATTCTTCCTCAGAGACCCATTTAGTTTTTCTAGTTGAGCGAAGCTCTTTCTCAGAATTACATCTGAGAGGAACACTCATACAGTTTTTATACGATTTTTAATGTTTTTTTTTTTTTATATATTTTAACCTATTACGATTTTTTTTTCACTTTTTTGGTTAATTTCAACTTTTTACACTTTTTCACCTATTACGATTTTTTTTCACCGAAAATTCAGCCGCACTAAAAAAAACACGTCCGAACAGTTCGATGAGATGAGACTAAAATTTAATATTAATAATAAATTTTAATATAAATAAGCTTTTAACGAAAAAACAGTACAACGTGTAAAAAACAGTACATTTGCGTACTGTTTTTGGTCTTGTGCATAAAACAGTACATTTGAAAATAAAAAGTACGCGTACTGCTAAAATCAGTACGTCTGGCACCCCTATATATGCACAGTTCCAATAAGTGTGTTGTGCATTCAAATCCCCAAACAAGAAAAAGTCACTTGTATGCGACGTTAATAAATTCATATCCGATTTGAAATGGGTAGAGTAAGACGAATTATAGGCTGCAGTAAAAATCACTGGTCGTCTATTTATCTTTACTAGTATGGAAATATTTGCAATTACACGCGTATTAGACTAGAGGTAATAATTGTTGTTCTATGTGACTTTTTATTGCTATAAGCACTCTTCCACCATGCGAAGGCCGATCCTCTCTATATACTTTGTAGCCACCCAGTTTGAATTTGTGGTGAGATTTTAAGAACGTTTCATTTAGAAGAAGAACATCTACTTTTTTATTATATAAAACTTGTTCCAGCTGTGAAACAGCTGATTCAGTCGTTATGCCCTGCACATTCCAGTGCATAACATGAACATCTTGACAACATGTTAAATTATATAGTATGTTGAAGTATCATACCCAAAACTCGTAGCTTGTCGTACTTATTCCGACATGTCTGCAATGCATCCACAGCTTCAAAAAATATTGCTAACAGTCTTTCGTTGGAAATATCATTGTCATTATTTCTGCTGTAGCCGCAGTTCCTAGCTACCTCTGAATACGAGTTACCATTGGCACGGCCATTATGAGTACTGATAGGATAGGGGGAACAGCTGATCAGTAACGTGAAAAGCAGGATCAATATTAGTTCTACTAGTCTGCTTAGATTTTGTTGTTACTCTAGTCCTAATATCTAAATATTCTTGACGGCTTGGGCATTTTGGGTCATCCGCACATGCAACTGGCCGTGTGGAAAACATAAATTTTCCAAAATTAAGCCAGTCAATGATTGGACTTGTGCTTTATTGACGGCAATAGTAAAGGTAAGACACAAAGGGAATTGGAGCCGCCCGAATTGGAATGGCAAATCGTTGGAAATCATAGGAATTCGTGGAATAAGTACATCTTCGCCTTTGAATCTGCCACCGATGATTGTTGCCTCGATTAAATTTGGTGAGCAGTTTTTCATGGTCAATGTGGTTCCGTTGCATAACTTTGGTGCGTTTAAGTTGCGAATAAGAATTACCGGTGATCCAACGTTTAATGTTAGCACATGCGGTGGCATTCCGGGTGGTTCCAATGAATGAATGAAAGAAATTCAGTGTGATAATTGACGGCTTGTTCTTCATCCATTACTGTATCGATCGATTTGTATTTGATTAATTTGCCGGGCAGTTTCAATTGAATTTGCTCATTGAGCTTGTTGGCATCATAATTTGTTGGTGCCAAAATTGCACGTTCGCACAGCCATTCCGAAATTTTATAGAAGATTGTTAGACTTGGGAATACCTTGGCTTGAATATTCATTTGCATTCGACAGAAGTTAGGCGGGAACGAAATCTCGTTCGTGGTGCGATTAATAGGAATTTTTCCATATCCGATGTCAAAAAGTTGTTCTGAGAATGTTTGGGCAGACAGGTCTTGCAACAAATGCACACGCATGTTCGTCGATAGCGTGATTTTCTCGACTCGGTTCCAAAGATATGAAGCTTTCAAGCATGCGTTCAGCTCATCTGCGGGCATTGATCTTGGAATAACGGGCAAAGTTTGACGAAAATTACCAACAAAAAGAATAAGAGCGCCTCCCATCGGTTTGTAGTTTCCTCGAAAATCACGTAGAGCCCGGTCAAGCGCTTCGAACAATTTGTTTGAATGTACCGTTATTTTTTTATCAGCGTTTGAAAAAAATCACAAATGTGCACAAAATGTAGGTATCTTAAATGCAAGAGTACATAAAGTTTTTTTTATCATCAATTGATAATATAATATTATTTTTAACTTATTGTATAATGTTGCACCTTAGTAAGCGCGGAATATCTTCTGTTATCGAATGATGTAAATATTTTGTAAATAAACCGAAAACTTGGATTTTTGAATGCAACATATAATAACATAAGTTTTTTGTAAATATCTTCGGAGGTACATAACCGATTTAAGAGTTTGATATCTCGTTTTGAAAAACATGACACCGGCTTTCAAAAAGCAAAATAAAAAAAGCAAAATATTTGTATGTATACTCGTATGTCATTGGTGGTGCAATATGAAAATTGGATTTTGCCACGCCCCACCGCCCGCAGACTGAAAATCCATACAAACATTAATTTTTTGTGATGGGGCGTGAAAGTGGGCGTGGCACATAAATTTTTTATTTTTACCTCGCCTTTAGTAAGATGTGGATACAATCTGTATGAAGTAAATCTGTAAAAACCCATGCAGAAGCAATTAATCATTTAAAAAAAGTGGGCGTTAGAGTAGACGTGGTCGTACCAACTCAGAAACCTTCCCGGTCTCATGCATAACAACTTTGCCGAAGATCATCACATGATCAGATGCATAGTTCAGGTGTTTATAAAGGACATACCTACAAACATTCATTTTTATATATGTACTAGCTAAACCCGGTGTGCTTTGCTACCCCCCCCCCCTCGTCATAAAATAAAACGTATTTATATATTTACAAACTTATTTATTTAATTTTAATGTATTTATTGCAATGCTTTAGGCGAGACCATGCCCCTTTGTCCACTTACATAGTCAAGAATTTATTATTTCGTAAGAATATCCTATTGTGAAAATTTAATGACGATCGGTCCAGTAGTTAAGACTATATAACGCTTTTTAATTTTCCTAAAAAGGGGCGTGGTCCCACCCACTTTTCTCCTGGTACCTATTCCTAATTATGCCAATTCCATATGTACCACATATTGACGTAGGTCAAAAAATACCCAAAATATGTCGATTTAAATATTTGGGTTATATGGGCGGTGCCACTGCCGTGTGTATAATCAAAACTTCATATAGCCTATTATTCCTTCCAGAGTCACAGTAACATGCTGTGAAAATTTCATCAAAATCGGCTCAGCCGTTTTGGAGTCCATACGTTACATACATACATACATACATTGAATTTTATATATATAGATGTATGTACAAGGTGGCGCAAAAGTAATCCTTCTATCAGAAAATGCTATAAATTTTGGGATTGGCCCCTAATGTCAGTTTTGTTTTGACATTTGTGTAGTAAACACATGCAAAATACACGTTAATAAACAATATTACGCTACACTGCTCCAGAACGCGGAATATTGCTGACTATTTGATCAATAATCGGTCGGTGACTTTGGCACAACGTGAATTTCGTCGCAGATTTCCTGGCCGTCCAACGCCTACTGGTGAAACACTGCGACGTTTAGCCGCTCGCGTCGAAGAGAATGGCACAACACGAGATGCTGCCAGACGTGGCAGACCCCGAAGTAGCCGTTCTGCAGAGAATATTGCTGCTGTAGCCGAGGATGTCATGGAAGCGCCGTCGACATCGACCAGACGACGTGCCACGCAAATGGGTATCAGTCGACGGTCTTTACAGCGAATTTTGGTACAAGATTTGAAGATGTTTCCGTACAAAGTCCAGACGGTGCATCAGCTGTTAGCTGCTGACCGCCAAACGCGTCCAACATACGCTCAAGCCATCCTTAATCACCACCAAGAGAAAGATGATTTTTCATCAAAAATAATCATGAGTGATGAGGCCCATTTCCATCTTAGCGGGTACGTAAATAAGCAAAATTTACACTTCTGTGGCACTGAAAATCCGCGTGTAACCCACGAAGAGCCATTACACCCGCTCAAAGTCACTGTATGGTGTGCTGTTTTCGCTGGAGGAGTCATCGGACCTTTTTTATTCGAAGACGTCGCGGGCCAAACGGTTACTGTGAATGGTGAGCGCTACAGAGCAATGATCAACGAGTTCTTTTTGCCGCAACTTGATGAATTGGGATTGGAAAACATGTGGTTCCAACAGGACGTGCAACGGCACACACTGCACGTGCCACAACCGATATGCTGAAGGATGCATTTCCCGGGTGCCTAATCTCCCGTTTTGGCAATTTGCACTGGCCAGCAAGATCGCCTGATTTGACCGCTCCAGACTTCTTTTTGTGGGGCTTTTTGAAGTCGCGGTTTTATGTCAAGAAGCCTCAGACTCTTGCAGCTCTTAAAGACAATATCCGTCAAGAATGTGAGGACCTATCGCCGGAAGTTTTGGCCAAAGTGATGGAAAATGCCATAAAAAGGGCTCAAATGACAATCAACTGTAGCGGCGGCCATTTACATGACATCATAGTCTCGACTTGATGTAAAAAAAATTAAAAGACCAAATAAAAATAATCCACAAGAAGAATCAAAGTTTTTAATTTTTTTTTTTAATTACAGCCAAAAAAACATCGGAAGTTAACTTTTTCGCCACCTTGTATAACACGTATCTTTTTAAGAAAAACAAAATTAATTGTTTTTACTTGTTTTTTTTTACAAATACCACTCCACTTTTTGATTTATAAATTTGTTGCATTTCGGTGGTTTTCATTCTAAAATACAACTATCCCAAAAAAAACAAAAAATTAAAAGAAACAAATAAACCCTAAAATTTTGTTTTTAATAACAGCTGCACATCTTTTGGGCATACTCTGCACCAGAGCCTTTCTTTTGGAAATGCGTACCAAGAATTTTGGATTTCCTTTCACAAATCGGCCAAATTTTTGGGTCTAGCTGCTGTTATATGTCGCTCCACATCATTCCCTATTCCCTTGGCTTGAGATCCGAAGATTGGACTAGCAATTTCAACACATTAATCTTATTCTGCTCCAAGAAACTCCTCACAGTGCAAGAGGTGTGTTTGGGTCGTTGTCATATAGAAATCGGCACCTATATTGCATATTGTCAATCAGTTTATTTAAAAGTATACTTTGATAAGCATACTGATCCAACCTTATGTATAACACCAACACCATGCCTAGAAAACGCTGCCCACACAATCACATTCTCACCATTTGCCTTATTATTATTAAGTGAGGCCTCATGCACTACGACCTATGAGATCTTTTGTGCAGCCTTGAAGTTTCATCATGTTAGATTTAGGCTATGTATAAAGCCAATTATTTTGTTAGATGAGAGATCAAATACATCCCCTGGGGCCATAAAGGCCCTTCCGAGCCATCTTGTTCTGCGTATTGCCAGCATTGGACAGTCGCAAAGAATATGTTCAGAGGTTTCGGCTTCAAGTTCACAAAACCTACACTGATCATGCGCAACATTACCTAAAGTAAATTGGTGATATCTAAAGCTACCGTGTCCTGTGAATAATCCAGTAAGTAATCTCAATTCGCCCTTTCCGAGCGATAGCAACAATTGAGATCTTCGTTTAGACAGAGTAATAAACCTTTTGGACTGTCTAAGTCCTGGCAGGTTGTTCCAAAATCGGGAAAATTCCGATTCTACCCAAGAACTAATTCGTTCCATAGTTTATCCACGTGGAATGCCAAAGAATGGTTCCGGGCCTATAAATGGGCGTCGAGCACCTCTATTGGCCAAGCAATCAGCACGTTCATTACCAGCATGACCTTCATGACCAGGTACCCAGCACAAGGTAAGTTCATTATGCATGCCGAGTTCATTCAATGATGTCCAGCAGTCCATACCTAGACCTTATTTCATATGAAGATAAGGCTCTGAGAGCAGCTTGGCTATCAGACATAATAAAAATCCTATTGTGCCTAACTCTGCGTCTCAGACATTCGTTAGAGCATATAAGGATGGCATAAATTTCCGCCCGAAATATAGATGGGAATGTACCCATTGGGATTCCCCTTTGAAAGTTGGGCTCATATATGCCAGCCCCAGTGTCACCATTAGCCTGTTTGGAACCATCGGTAAACCACACTTGATCGGCATTAGTCTGCCACCATGTCTGATTTAACCATTCATCCCTTTTAGGTATAAGGACGTTAAACCTTCTATTTAACACCAGAGTCTTTGACATATAATCTGATACTGCAATACTAGGATCATTCGCAAAGATACCTAGTATGCTAATGTGCCCAACCAGATCTCCCGGCAATAGACGGGATATCTCCGGTAGTCTGGATGCACTCCTATAGGCCTCCTCCATTATCAATAAATGTAGAGGTGGGATTGCACCCAGAGCATGAGTGGGGCAGGTCTTCATGGACCCAGTAATAGAGATACAGATGAGCCGATAGATCTTGTCAAGTTGCGATCTAGCAGTCAGCTGTTCAACTTTTTTCCACCATGCTCAAGCAGCGTATGTTATTATTGGCCTAATAATTGTAATAAACGACTAGTAAATCATCTTCGGCCTTAACCCCCACGTTTTACCAAAAAGTCGCTGGCAGGCATATAACGCTCTAGTTGCTCTTTTGATAGTGTTCGATAAGTGAGAATTCCAAGTGAGAGTACTATCAAGTATAACCCCAAGATATTTTACTTCCTTAGAAAACCCAATAGATGAGCCATTCAATGTAGGCTCTATAAGTCTAATAGCTCTACGTTTTGTGAATGGCACAATAATTGTCTTGGCTGGGTTGATGGTTAAACCCTTATCCAAGCACCACTTGTTGGTTATATTTAGAGCAGTCTGCATCCTTTCCGATATCGTTACGTCATCCCACTCAGTAACAGAAATTACTAAGTCATCGGCGTAGCCATATGTACGGAATCCTAGGTAGTTAAGTTTTTCCAGTAGTTCATCGATAACCAGAGTCCACAATAAAGGCGATAATACACCACCTTGTGGGCATCCTCTGGTTGCCCGTATGGTTTTCGATGACCCTCCTAAGTCCAACTTAATAACCCTGGATGACAGCATTTCCAAAATCCATTTCCTTATAATATTCGGAACTCCTTTTCTATACAGTGATAAATCAATAGCACTATATGAAGTGTTGTCGAAGTCCCCCTGAATGTCAATAAACGCAAAAAGTGATATGTTATTGGCACCAATGGCCTTTTCGATTTGCGTCGTTAATTGATGAATGGCAGTCACCGTAGATTTACCAGGTTGGTAGGCAAACTGGAAACGATGTATTGGATTCATCAAGAGATAGTTATCCCTAATATAACTATCGAGTAGTTTCTCCATCGTTTTCAGGAAAAACAAGCTGAGACTAATTGGTCTGTACGACTTTGGCAGTTGTTCAGATTTTCCCCCAGCCTTAGGTATAAATACCACTTTAACTTCACGCCAAGTCGTTGGCACATGACAAGCCATTAAACTTGATATGAAGATTCTCGATAGTTGAGGGACGATAATGTTATTTCCTTGTTGTAGAAAGCATGGAAAAATTCCATCTGTTCCTGGGGATTTAAATGGGCTAAATTTAGATATCGCCCATTTTACCCGCTCTGTACTAAAGATCCTGCCTGCTAACCGACGCTTTCTATTGGATATTGAGAGAACCCTTGTGAAAGTCGGGAAAGTGAGTATCTAGTAGAAAATTACAGGTCTCCTCCGGTGACTCAGTATACGTACCATCTGGACGTTTCAGCATACAGAGACCATTAGTATGATCCCGAGATAAGGTCTTTTGTAGCCGAATAGTTTCCGGGAGATTATCAATTTTCTCGCAGTAGCTACGCCACGTTGATCTTTTTGATCTCCTGATTTCCTTATTGTATTCAGTGAGAGCCGTTTTATAGGTGATCCAGTCACCTGTAAGTTTGGCTCTGTTGAATAGATGTCTAGCCTTAGCCCTTAGTTTTTCAAGCCCATTGTGCTACCAGGGTACATCCCTCTTCGGCCTTCTAGACTTTAACTGATAACTAGATTCGAAAGCAGTACGAGAACTTAATTCATTTGCCTCAAAATCGATTTCCGATTTACCAAATATTAAGTCCCTATTGAAATTTTCAGTGTTAGCTAAGTGAAAGCGAAAAAGTTCCCAATTCGTATTTTTGGGATTACGAAATTTCGCTTCATACGTCAAAGATCCTTCAATGTCGAACAATATATATTGATGGTCAGACATAGAAATATCATCAGAGACGTGCCAATTTCTTATGGCATATTATAGGTTATTACTAGATAATGTGAGATCCAAAACCTCCTGTCTAATAATATTCCTAAAGGTGGGTTCATCACCCTTGTTTGCTATATTTACATGGTAATTGCAAATGAATTCTAATAAAGACTCACCTCGTTTGTTGATATTACTGCTACCCCAAACCGTATGGTGAGCGTTGGCATCACAGCAAATAATCCAACCCAGATTTTTCTTTTGGCAATAGTCTACCAGTTTGAAAACCTCCGATGAAGGCGCCATCGTATCATCCCCTGGCATGTGGCAAGAGGCAATGATTACTTCATGTTCGGCTCCTATCGATGGAATATTTGCCCGTATCGCCACAAGATCCTCATAAACGAATTCTGAGATAGTCAAAAATGTTAGTCCTTTCTGACGAGCAGTGCCGTTCTGGGCCTTATCGCATTTGAATCATAAATAAGCTTACCATGATCGCAATGGAGTCCCTTGATCACCCCTGAGTTGATCCATGGTTCCTGGATAAAACAGATATCCAGGAGGTCTTTGGTGAACCTACGGCACACACTGTGGCCACTGCGGCAATAAATCAATTTGGACCTTCTGTCCGATTTTGATGATTTTTGCACAGATGGTTAAAAACTATCTGAAGGTCATGTGTGGAAAATTTCATGCAAATACCTCCATTGGTTTTCTGTCCCGAGCAGCGCAAAGTTGAAGTATGTGAACAAGTCTCAAATGTGATAGTTTTCTATGTTATATTCAAAAGCTTGTTACTGATAAACTATACACCGAATGTACCTTATAAGTATTTTTTCACTTAAAATAGACATTAAGCATTATGTAAATTAAAAAAAAAAAATTTTAAAAAATTTAACAAAAAAATTTCCTTTGACAATATATTTTGAGCCAAAAAAATAAACATTTATGATTTTCTTTTAGAATTTTATTTGTGTGCGAAGCAGTGCGACACATGGAGTTATATACAAAATTAAAGCTGAGAGTCTCAGCTAACAGACTAAAAAAAAAACTTGCCCCAATTTGCCCGCCGCCGAAAAAACAATGAAAAACCAAAAAATTACAGTAAAAAATATGTGTTAATTTACGCGTGCATTCTTTCTTTCTTTGCTACTCGTACACGTAGTCGGTGCCACTTTGGGATCGAGAAATACGAAAATTTCATTGCATGTGTACTATATAGAAAAAACCTAAATTTGAGTCCCGATTACAAAAACAAATGTACACAAAAGTGTTTATCAAAGCAATATCGGTACATTGTTTACGTAGACTAAACAACAAAAAATCTAAATGTGAACTTACTCCACATTAAATGAAGAGCTTTACATATATTATCAATAACTTAACATTGATCGCATTTTTTCTCTTAAAAATTAACTCCGTTATCCGTTATAAACTTTCTTTACATTATACATACTATATAGTGATAAGTGAGTGTTTATTAAGCAATTAAAGCAAATTTATTTAATAAACAATGGAAAAGTCAAAAATATCTTTCAGCACGCTTTCGGAAATTGTTTTTCAATGTAAAAAAGATATTGATCTTATAATTGATGTAGTTTTCGTGAATTATAAAATAGTGTCTGAGAAAAATCAAGAAAAGTTCGGACGGTTTTTGAAACAAACATTTATGCCTCAATTTTTAAAGAAGTGGAACAAGTGTAAGCGTACTTCATCAAGATTTTTTAATGACAATGAAGAATGGCTAACACATTTTTCTTCATATTTTCAAAACAGCATTTAATAGATGTTATATGCATTTTTGCGAAAAATAAACATTCTAGTTACAAATTTACAGAAGATATGGCATTTTTGAAATGTCATTTGTATGGGAGGTGGGCGTAAAAGTGGGCCGATTAAGTTCATATTTTCAGGAGCTCATTCTACAATTATAACATTAACGTTTTATGAAAATTGAGTTGATATATTTAAAATCATGGAAGTTATGCCACATTTTCTATTTAATTTGTATGGGAGGTGGGCGTAAAAGTGGGCGCATTTAAAAAAAAAAATTAAAATTCTTAAAAAATTTAACATAAATGTGTGCAAAATTTCATGAAGCTCCGAAACCTCCTTGATTTAAGGCCATTAAATGCACTACACGGCCACAGTGTGCGGCATAGCAAATCGGACGCTGCCTTGCCGTGGTGTAAGTTCACCCGCAGGCACTTCAAGTGCCTCTTGGCTATATGTTTACTAGCGGTGGGAAACATTAGTCTGTTTCCTGGACCACGCAGCCATCTTTCTACCGCGGTTGGTGCTTTGTAAAGCTGCTTCCTCTGCTGAGGCACTGTCGCCTTTTCGCGGTCTTTTACCAGAGTTTCTCTTTATTTTGCTCGAGATTGGCCTGTTCGCAGAAGAAGTTATACCTTTTCTCGAACTGGTTGGTTCGTCAGTGGACTTTTTAAGGACAATATTGTCCTTTAGGTCTTGACGAACCTTTTCGGTTAAGTAGGCTACATCCTTCTTTTGCGTGTCGGGCTTGGTGATTGTACCAGAACAAGAAGGTAAGTCTATTTGCAATTTAGGGCATTTAATGTCCTTTTTGCTAGAAACTATTTGACTTGTTCTGTCACTCACTTTTGCCCTCATGGGTAGGTCGATCGCCTTATAGTCTTCGAAGTATACTTTTGGTTGTGCTGGATGTTTAGAGGACGACATACGTGATTTTTCCCCTTAGATCTTTCTAAAAATTGATTTTTCTAAATCCTCTTGGGCATAAGAAATCCGGGACTGTAAGTTCTTTTTTGAAGCATGTTCTAGAGAAGATGTCAATACCGATTTTTTCTGAAAAATCTCTTTGAATTGCGGCTCTGCAAATTAAAGAATCCTCTTTACGGGTTGTTTCTTACGTCTTAGATCATGTGCAGCATTTTTATTTGTGGCATAGGTTCGAATTTTGCTAACGCGTTGTTGAGCAAATTAAAATACTTGCAATCACGCCAATAGTGTTCCCTTTAGAGTTTATCTGGTGAATAACCTTACGGCATTCCTTTGTGCACCACCGTTTTAAGCCATGTCTTAACAACGTTTAATGACTTTAAATCATTGTATTCATAATACTCCTAAAAACTTACCGCGAAATACTAAAAAAATATACATACATATGTATAAATACACCAATACCTCGCTTTGCATCGTCTCTTTTTTGCGTTTTTTCGAAGTTGCGTCGCTGATTTATTAGTACTAATTTTTACTGTGCGTCGTTTTTGGAAATTTTTGCAAAATCTGCAACATCATTAGATGCTAAAACGATGACTCGTACAAGAAAGTGGAGTCCTTACTTTCTATTTGGATTGAAAATCAAGTTGCGCAGATAAACCATTAAGTAAAATGGTATTTGATGACATAAAAAATAAAGCATTTTCCAACGGTAACGCTAGTGGTAGTAATACAGACAATTGCTACAAGGAAATTTATTTTACGTGAAAAAAAGCTGTTCAGCAAACATTGGACCAATTTTTTTGAAAGTAAGCTGACGACTTAGTATTTTCGTACTTTTATTGAAAGGAAGTCCGAGTCTGCATGCATGCTTATCAATCGTCCAGTAACCAGTTAGCACTACTATAATTCTCGAGAAATCCTTGCGTTTCATATTCTGGAGCTGCATACCGCGTTTCTCATTATATACGACCAAACTTTTAATGGTCGCAATTGTGGCAGTTGAGACATTTAAAGCGGATCTTTCTTTGGTCATTTCGTCCGCCCGCTCATTACCGTAGTAATCCCTATGCACAGGGACCCAGACTAGAGTAATGCCAGTTTCGTAACCCTAGAAGCTATATTCGTTCTTTATATGGTTTGCTATAGAAAATCCTAATTCACTTTGCGTCGTTTCAATTTGCGTCGTGTTTTTTAGATTAAGGTATTGGTGTATACTTTCACATTCTTAATTATTGTCCAGCTTAAATTGCCTATTAATTGCAATTAACCACAAATATTACAAAAGTATGGAATAAAAATAACAGGACATACTGATCACACCATTGGAGAAAAATTAGAGTTATATGTATGTATGTAATTATAATTACATAAAAGAAAAATACGGAATATATGAAGTGTGCTTACCTCATATCCACCACTGTATTGTATATGTATATCTGATAAAAATTTTAATTTATACTTAGGAACAAATATGATTTCCCTTGCAATATTTATTACACAAATTTATAAATTAACTGTAGTATTCATAAAAAATAAAGTAGGTTTGAAGTGTGCTTTTAGCCAAAATTTTCATAAAAAATTTTCTTAAAGTACATTTGAAGTCTACTTTAATTTTTTTGAAGAAGGGCATAAAAATATAAGCTACATACATTTTTAATTAAAATATTATTTGATAATGGTTAAATTAAGTTTAGTTAAATGTTGCTTGAAAGTTTCCAAGTTTTCCAATAGAAATCTCTTCAATGAGTTCTCAAACGACCAAACGAACAAATGTAAACACACCCCTTTAATGGGATTTTCACATATTTTGTGGTTTTATAGATATTTCGGAAACGAAGAATTGTAGACAATTTCTGAAAAATCTTTTCAAATTTTAAGGGTAAGGATAAAAATGAAAATTTTCTGTATAGTTTAAAATGGAAGTACCCTTTATTTTTTGGTATTCATAAAATTACAAATAGTCTATTTTTGTTGTTCAGGATTAGTTGCACCAGATATAAATACTAACAGCACAACTGGAATGATATACATCCACTGCAATTAAAAAATACATAAATTTATATTAAATTTTTTGCATACCATAAAAATATTAAAATATAATACAGGCTTATTAATAATCTTATTAAAAAAATATTATAATGCGTATTGTCTTTCTTAAATGAAAAACTTTGAGGAATATATGTACATGTGATTTGACTGAAAATACTAAAAAATGACGGTGCATAACCCATTTATCAAAATAACAATATTAGTTAAATCCAGTCTAAATTTGTATCACTTTTAACTTAACAACCTATTAAGCTACGGTTAACTTTCAGGTAAAAAACTATGGCGCATATTCAGAAATCGTAACTAAAGTCGAAACTTTTTAAACAGAAACTAAAAAATAGTTCACAAATAGTTAAAGATCTTATTCACAAATCATAACTAACTTAGCAACTGCTTTCAGCTGTTAAAAGAAATGCAACACTGCATTTAGTAGATTTTTCTTTACAAAACACACATCTCTAGTTTGTTTTCTTTTTTTTTTGTGTAATTTTTTTGGTCAAAATTTACACAATTAGAATAGTTACCTTATTTTCTTTTCTTTTTATTATTATTGTTAGTAAAAAATATGTAATTATTGCTTTGTGGATTTTAGAGAGACTCAAATTGGTCGCCAGATGAAAAACTACATTTAAATAATTGGTGGCCAAATATGTTAACATCGTCGACGACAAGAAATAAACTCAATCAGCTGTTCTTTAAATGTATTTGTTAGTTGACATTTAGTTACAGCTTTACCCATAATTAAGTTGTAACTTTTCGTGCTGAAAGTAATCAACTAAGAATAACTTAAGTTGGTACTTAAAAAAGTTTAAACTTAGTTATCATTTCTGAATATGCGCCTATCTCTTAAGGTAGAATTATGCAAACGTAATGTAATGGAACGTAACGTACGTTTTTGAGTATACCAAAACAATGTAAAAGCTTACTGAAATTCACTGTCACGTTGCCGGAACGTATCAACCTGTATAAATTAGATTTTTACGACGCCGTTAAGTGACAGTCGTAAGCCAGTGATGGCACTCATATGAATAAAATACAATTGCGGGACATTTACCCATTTTCGGTACATTAGAAATGATATCATTTTAGTTCATAAAAGTACGAATTGTAATAAATTAAATAATAATAATTGATAAATAATAACAATGTTAATAACAAAAATAATAATAATTTTAGTAACAGAAAAATAGTAACAATAAGAATGACAAAAACAAATAATAAAAATAAAATAAAATTACTAATTTGTAATACAATATACATTTTTTTAAATAAATAAAATTATTATAATAACAATAATAATAACAACAACAAAAACAATAATAATATTAATAATAGAAAGAAATAATAACAACAACAACCACAAAAACAAAAAAACGACGATAATAATAATTTTAATAATAACGAAAATAATTACAGTAATTTTAATACTATGTACACAATAATAACTACAACAACAATAATAATATTGATATTGTATACATTACAATGTAAAGACTTTATATCCCTCGAAGCCAATTTAGTACTTTTTTCAATTTCATATGTACGAAAATAATTTAACATTGCCCATCACTATGCCAAACAGCTGACATCAATATTGTGTTAGTTTTTGTGTTGAAAAATCATTTTTTTCAATTTGAATTAAAGTTTTTTTATAAAATAAATAAACGATATGGATGATGAAAAACTTAGTTTACTTGTACAGGCAAATGAGTGCCTATACAACAAAAGCTGTATAGGCTTCAAAGAGGTGTGTGGCAACAATTATGCTGCACAATGTTTTGTTTTTGTTTATTTTATTGACGTCTGTTACGTTTTTAACTTTTCTATAACTATATATACGTACGTACGTTACATTACGTTGCGTTTTTTCTTAAAACAACGTTCGCATAACGAGGCCTTTAAACTCACCAACTTGATGTTCGCTATTTGCTATAAAGTTATAAACAGTTTTTTAAAACGTGTATCATTTTCTAAGAGTATGGTTATTGATTTCTTTTGATCCATAATTTGTGCCCACTTCATTAACTTAATAGAGAAATTGTTCATTAATATATTTTAAGTGGTTCATAACTATAATTACATTTATGATAAACAAAGATTCTTATGAAATTTTCAACAATTTGCAATAAAATGCCGCGTGGTTCATACCCAAGTGATTTCGAAAAAGGTCAAATTTCATTTTATATATGGTAAATTTCACTTCAAGTGACCCAATGGTTCCCTCCGTGTGGAGTTCAGTCAGTCTCCCAGGTGGCGGATAGAGGTAGCCAACATCGCGGATGTGATACATTTTTTCATACAAATGGTCACTAGTGGCGATGGAGATGGGAGTGATGTAAGTAAGTTCATGATACATTCTACAAATGGTCATGAGCATATTTACATAGCTAGGTGGTAATTAGAAGATGGGATAGCCGGGTTGCTACGCCTTTGTGACTCTTTTATAGAATGGTCGCAAAGGGGTAACAAGCTAGTGACACTGGAATGTGTTAAGGCTAGAGAAAAACTAGATCAAAGCGATCCAATTGTTAATAGGTTCCTTCCTTAATTCGAATTACAACCCGCGCACCAAAACTGACTCCACTTGTAAGGTTAGCGTGGTTGGTAGCAGTGCCAAGAACCTGAATGGCTAGTTAGTGGTTAAAGAAGACTAGTCGCTAACAGCTCCCCTCCGACGCCAGGGCACGGGCCGGTTGTAAACAAGATTTTGCCTAGTCCATGTACGCCGTCACTGCATGGATGGTCCATTCCCATACGCGCATACTCGTGGGACCAAAATTGAACATAAAAATAAAAGAAAAAATGTTGAGACTCTAGAAGTCGATGCGGAGAATGTCTCTGACAACTCAGCAGGTTCGGTGTCAAATGCAGACTCCGATTGGCTGAGGATTCACAGGGATATTCTACTGCAAGAAGGTCAGTTATTACCGGAACTGACAGAAAGAGGTGAGATGAAATCCCCGGTTGGCTCACCGTTTCGATCTGGGGCCTCTGAAGGACTAGCTGGTCTAACTCTGAGTTCTGAAGATGAGCATGAAATCACAGTGATTCAAGCTCATGATCAGAACCAGGGAGCTAGAAATTCGGTTTCGGAGGTCACACTCGGAACGGAGAGTGGACTGGAGCGTACATTAAAGCCCGTCGTTCGGCAGGATGCGACAGAACAGGTCACATCAGATTGTCGAACAAGCTTTGAAAAAGCCAAGAGTGGTGTGAGAGTCTCCTTAGCCTTTCTGGAAAAGGTAGCTAAGAAAGACCCCTCAGTGCACGATGGGCGGGATAGACACTTACTGAAGAAGCACCGAAGGAACGTGGCAAGGTTCGAAAGAACCCACGGATCTGTCGTTGCTGTCTTAGGTATTCCCTATCCTGCGGGATACATACCAAAGACTGCTGTAGACTCAAATGTCAGAAAAGACAAGTAAAGAGAAGAGTAAAGGCTTAAGGCCTAGCAATCTTAGCAGCGACAAAATGGTTTCGGCTGGGGGAGCTATGCCTATAAGCGAATTACCCACCACTAGTGGCGCGATGGTGACTGGAAATGTCTTGATAATCTCCGACAGTCACTCCCAAAGGGAAGTCACTAAAGAAACTACCAGGACGAACCAGTCAAATTCTGCAGGGAAATCGGGTGATCATCGACCAAACTCTGCTAAGCCCCCCAACAGAGGGGCAGTTAAGAGAGTTAGGTCCGATGATGACCAGAAATCCCCAAAGGCTAAGAGGACTGGTCAGTTTGGTGTTGGCTCTCTTGTAGATTCCCGCAAGGTGACCAGCAGGAGGACTGATTCCAAAGCTGGCCAGCCCTCAACGTTAAGGAAGCTAAGGGAGTCGTCGGGTAAGGACGGTATTCTGGCAGCTGTCATTGATCGAATGGATCCCGATGGTAGGATCAGTGTCGAGAAATGGCAGGTGCTAGAGAACAAACTACTCGACGAAATCTTTAGCGTCAAAGGAAGGCAGGACGAAGTGGCGTTTCCTAAAAATGATAAACCCTAAGAGGCTGAAAGTGGTGCAAATAAACCTGCACCACTGTGAAGCAGCCTCAACCGAACTAGTAACCCAACTCATTGATAACAACGTGGATGTGGCTTTAATGCAAGAGCCCTGGATTAATAAAAATCGGGTAGTTGGATTGAAGGCCAAGGGGTATACATTGTTTGTACCTCATACTGATGAGAAGGTACGAAAATCTATACTGGCAAGAAGTGAACATAAATTTAATTTGTCTCATTCTTTCAGTGGTGGAGACCTCACGGTCGTGACAGGAGAAGCCAAGGACAGAACGGTTCTGGCTCTAGCATAGGTATACTTGCCATATGAGGCTACCGATCCTCCTGGTGTAAAATTAAGGGAGTTGGTGAAGAATTCGGGCAGAACAGGCTCGAAGCTGGTACTGGGGTGTGACGCAAACGCACACCATACCCAATGGGGAAGTACAGACATCAACAAAAGAGGTGAGTCTATGTTTGATTTCATTATTGCTAACAATCTCTATATCTGTAGTATGGGAAACACGCCAACATTAAGGAATAGGGATAGGGAGGCAGTAATAAATATAACGTTGACGAACTGTAGGGAATTAGTGAAGGATTGGAGGGTGGATTTGGAATTTTCCTTCTCTGACCATAGCCGTCTATCCTTTAATCTAGTGTTTGAGAGATCAAAAAGGAGCCCGTATAGGAACCCGAGAAGGACGAATTGGGATTCTTTTTCGGAATTAGTGGTAGATAACCTCAGGGTTACACATGAGTGGAGGTCGACTTCGACCGGAGTGGAGCGACTGGTGGGTACCGGTAGTTATGAGAGATCCAGTCCGCTGAACTTCCCGGGCAGACGCGAACAACCGCGATGGTGGACGGAGGAGCTGAAGACTCAAAGATCCACTGTAAGAAGGTTGTTCAACAGGGCGAAATATACGCGTAGGGAAGAGGATTGGAGTAACTTTAGATTTGGTTACAATAAGTATAAGAAGGACATTATAAGAGCGAAAAGGGACTCGTGGATCAAGTTTAGCGAATCAGTTGAATTTGTAAATGAGATGTCCAGGCTCAGAAGACTTTTATCCAAGGACCCAGCAGTCCCGGGATTTATTCAGAGACCGGACGACTCATGAACGGAATCTAGCTCTGAAACCCTGTACCTTCTTATGGAGACTCATTTTCCGGGGTGTGTGGATCCTGTGGCGGGGGAGCAGGTTGAGAATGACGACCCCTTCCCGGGGCCGCGCTCAGGTGATGAGGTAAGGGGGGCAGTAGGGGACATGATTACCTTGGATAAAGTAACATGGGCGGTCAATACTTTTGGGTCTTACAAATCGGCGATCATCGCTCCTACTGTTGGTGTTTATACCCATAGCGGGGAAAACCGGTTCAGGCGGAAGTTCTGGGAATCTTGAGGGCCGTAGAACTGATGAGAGACAACATTGACAGGGGCTCGGAGGTCACGATATATGTGGACAGCCAGGCGGCCCTTTTGGCCATAAGGGGCTGTTATGTGAACTCTAAGCTAGTTGACAGTTGTAGGAGGGCTCTAGAGCCTTAGGGTGGTATACGGTTAGGTTGTGCTGGGTACCGGTTCACTCAGACATTGCCGGCAATGAGGTGGCTGATGAGTTGGCAAGAATGGGCGCAGGCACAGAGGGTAATAACCGTATGGAGGCAGTGGGGCTTCCAATAGGCTTCTATTATGGAAGAATTAGGGAGTGGGTACTAAGTGCAACCAATCAAGACTGGGGAAACCGGACGGACTGCCAAGTGTCACGGACACTGTGGCCGGTGCTTGGGAAGTCCGATTCGGAATTGCTGCTGGACAGGAATAGGATCTGCGTTAGGACCATGATAGACATTATCACGGGCCACTGCATGATGGGCAGGATGGCGGTGAGAATGGGATCCGAATTATCGGATATGTGCAGATTATGCGAGGACCCGGATGAGCTGGAGACAGTTCAACACATTCTGTGCCACTGTCCCAGGATGCAGGGCAGTAGGATGAGATGGCTGGGCAATAGATTCTTAGGCGAATTAGGGGATGTCTCTAGCTGTGGGCTGGAGAGTCTAATAGGATTCGTAATGGGAATGGCCTGGCTACGCGTTAGATGACTGGGTGCGAGTCGCACAAATGGAGGACATAAGTCCGAGTAAGGAGTTGGCATGTTTCTTTCTTCTCTTTTCTATCTTCTATTTTCTCTTCTCTCTCTATACTATAATATTACTCTCCTGTCTTTACTTCAGCTTTCATTTCACTCTATATACTAAAATTTCTTCCTAAGGCATCGCAATGGACCGTATTGGTCTCTGGGTGAAGGTGTGAGGCGACTCACACCGGCCTTCCTACCCAATGTTAAGAATCGATTTCGATGAAATTTGCACCAAGGTTAGTAGTATTGGATAGTAGGCCAGACACAAATTTTCAGCTCTATCAGTCCAGAAGTGCCGGAGTTAGGGGGGGGGGGCAAAGTTGGACATTTTGGTCAATTTTGGTCATACAAGGTTTTTTTTATGAGTGTAACTTTTCACCTATTGGTCCTAGCAAAAATTGTCCAAAGGACTTTAGATACCTATTTCTTCAATAATTTCAAAAATATTTTTTTTTTAATTTTTAAAAAATTAATGACATGTGGCGCCGTCTTGTTGAAAACACATGCCCTCCACATTCATTTCTTCAATTCTAGGCAAGAAAAAACTGGTTATCATTTCACGATACCGAACACCATTGACTGTTTGCGCTTGACCTGCCTCATTTTCATAAAAAAAAGGTCCAATGATTACTCCAGCCCAAAAACCACACCACACAGTGACACGTTGAGGATGCATTTGCTTCTCGTGGATCACTCGAGGATTTTCCTCACCCCAAATGCGACAATTCTGCCTATTGATGAAGCCATCAAGATGGAAATGGGCCTCGTCACGGAAGATGATTTAATCGACAAAATCAGCCTTTTCATGTTGTTTTTCCAATACCCAATTAACGAACTCCCTTCGCTGTCCATGGTCAGCTGGCTTCAGTTCCTGAGGCAATGGAACTTTGTATGCATGAAGATGCAAATCTTTCGTCAAAATTCGCTGCATAGTGGATTTGGAGACACCAATTTGCTGAGCTCGGTGTCGAATTGAGGTGGATGGAGTTTGAGCGACATCATCACGTACAGCTGCGACATTTTCGGTCGATCGACCTGGTCGAAGGCGCGTTGTTGTCTTTACATCACTAACAGTTTCGCAAATTTATCCATTAATCTCTTTACAGTTAACTCTTTTGGAGCATTATTGTGACCCCGAATTGATCGCAATTTGCGAACTGTAGCCGCAAAACTTTCACCATTTTGGTAAAACAATTTCACAATGAGAATGCGTTGTTCATTCGTGTAGCGCTCCATTTTTACTAACCTCGTACCTTCTACTAGCAAACAATAACAATTGTTCAAATGTCAAACAATGACACTTCGAATGGCGCCAAATTTAAAAATTACGTTCTAGTTGGGACACCCTTTATAAGTTTGTCATTCCGTTTGTAATTTCCACAATATAATTTTTCGACCCTATAAAGTACATATACATATATATTCTGGATCCTTATAGATAGCGGAGTCGATTAAGCCATGTCCGTCTGTCTGTCTGTCTGTTGAAATCAATTTTCTGAAGTCCCCAGATATCTTCATTAATTCTGTCAGCAAAATCGATTTAGGCCAACCAGAGTTATGGACCAATATGTGAGACAACCTCCATAAAAATTTTATATTTTTTGTCCATTTTATTGCAATATTTTAAATGTATACTGCAGATAATACCATTAAATTTTGTATACATTGTTTTTATGATAAAAGAAGAAAGTGTGCGGAAAATAGTAAGAATTGGTCCATGATTTCTCATAGCCCCCATACAAAAATCTTCCCGAAATATTGCTCAATTATACATAAATGCCTATAAAATTGGAATATCAAAACAAAATTCAGCAAAAATAAGTTTTATGCAAAAAGAAATCGCAAAACGAAATTTTTTTAGTTCGGTCCATGTTTGACCATAGACCCCATATAAAGTCCACTTCCAAAATTCACTTGAATACGTATAACAGATATAAATAATGTTAAACGGCTAAAATTTGACATATGTAAATACTCTTTATAGGCAAATAAATTGTTGTACTAAATTTTATGGTAGTCGGCCCAGAACTGGTCATAGCTCCCATACAAGGACCACATCTGAAAAAGACATTTTTCCCTATATATATTGTATAAATATCGGTACCGACTCAAAACTTTGCACAGATCAATTTCATATATACAAAAATCATCCCACAAAATTTTGTGCATTTCGGTCTATTTTTAACCGTATGCCCCATATAAAGCCCTCTTCCGAAAATCACTTTAATACTCATAAATCTCTTATAAATAAGGGTACCAATCCAATGGATTTTAAGAATATCGGTTCATATTTGACTATATCCCCCACAAAAGGTCCACTACCGAAATCCACGTTAATACTAATATATATATCTTAAATATACCGTTATTATGTTGAAATTCGACGTGAAATATCCTCATATGCATGAAAATAACTGTTCCAAAATTTAAGAAGATCGGCCCATAATTTGTCATATTTGCCATATAAGAACCATTTCCAAAAAACAAATATGTAAACCCACAAAAATGTCTAACAAATATCGATATCGAACCAACTTTTATATGGATCAGAAATTTTAATCCAGAAATCATATTAGTATCGGTTATACGGAAATTAAGCTATAGATATCTTCGGGATCCAAATCTTCAATAATTCTGTCAGACATGCTTTCGAGAAGTTTGCTATTTAAAATCAGCAAAATCCGTCAATAAATAACGGAGATATGAGCAAAAATGTCATCAAAAAAACTTAGTGTATTAATATTGTTCATCAACAAATGGCGTTGATCAAACAAAGTGTTCGAAAACTTTAAGTGTGTTCTTAAACCGTAATATAAGTGTGTAAAAAGACAGTGTGTTCATTATACCCTTTTTTAATTGTGTTTGTGTACATTTAAATAAATAAAGACTCGTTATAGGTACATATTTTCTTCAAACTACTTGACGCTTTTATTTTGCAATTAAAAAGAATCCGGTTTATTTAATGGAAATAAACCACCGCTTTTAAAAGGTAAAAACGTAACAATATTATATGTATATGTATGTATATAATATAATTATGCATCCACAACAAAGGTGAAGGGAATATAAGATTCGGCATAGCCCTTCCAAATGTTTCCCTGTGTAAACGGGGACTAAGTTTGTTTTTTTTTTTGACTTCGCATATTGCTGTCTGTTTGTGGTTGTCAATCTGCAATCTCTTTGGTGTATGTTTTTGTAGTAAAATATTTCCATATTGTACTACGGATGCCAAATAAATCCCGGGATTCAGGATTTTAAAAATTTAAATCGTAAATTATAATTATAATTTTTCAATTTACTAAAAGTTTATAAAGCAAATTTATTATTATTATGTATTTAGTATTTTATAAACAAAATTTTATAACCCATTAAAAATTTAAAAATTTAGAAGGAGAAAAATAATATGTCGTTTCGCCTTTAATTTCTATATTAATTTAAAAGCTATAGAATATTATCGTTCGACCTTAAAAAAGCTTCTTGAAAATATTAAGACATCTAAAGTAAAGAAAAGTTTATTTAAATTTTGTTACCAATATACATATGACGCTGATGAAAAACATCGTTCACAATCAAACCTTGTGTAAAATTGTTAGCAAATTATTGTATTATTGCATTTCTCATCCTCCGAAACAAATAATAATACTTATATTTCTTATTCAATATTTGATGCCATATCATTGTAGACATTATAAGGTGTTGTGGGGGGCTTTTGCATGTTTTATTTTATTATTATTTCATTCGTTTCGCAATCAATGTTTCTAATTCATGCTTAATACCAAACATTTCTATTTCATTATCAAATTCACTCTTTAATATTGAATTTTTTAAAAAATTTAAAAGTTTTGAGTAAATCATCCTTGATTTCTGGTTTTGATATCTCTTTAAGCTTAAATAAAAATGCAACATCGGCAACGATTCATATCATGTAAAATTTTAATTTTTGTTGGTGACTTTGTAAATAATTTTGAAATGTTTCTGACTTTTCAATTTGTGATTTAATGTAGAATCTTTCATTAGATCTCCATTATTTTCTCCTATTAAAAATGCTTAAAAAACAATGATTTACGATAAGTGAATTTGTGTATGCCAAAATAGCAGATCAAGACAATTATACTTCACTGTATCTTTTACACAAATACTAATTTTCAGGATTTATTAATCCAGAATTTTTGGGATTGGCATCCCTATACACACGCAATATAAAAATTTTTTCAAGACCAAATATGTATTATTGCAAATGAAAAATTTTAATTTTGTGGTGTGGTTGCTGCAGGAAGTATTTTCTATGGCAAAATATTTTTAAAATAACTGCAAAAAAATATTTCTAACATAAATCTTGTGCAAATGTGGGGCTAGTATATTTTTAGTATTTCTGCATATAAATATGGAAATAATACATATTTATTGCAGAGTAAATACTCAATTGGAAAAAACATTTGACTAAATATTAAACCCTGGTAAACAGCTATTAGAGACACCACTCCTTAAAAATTAATTCCGGAGGAGGTGCTTTGATGATTTGGGGAGCTCTTTGTAAAGATTGTATGCTTGATTTAGCGTTTCCAAGAAAAACAGTTCTTTCTATAATTTCATATGAAAATAGCTAGATCTTTCTTCATCTATATATATAAAATTAAGTGGCAAAATTTCCTGTTCGCATACTCCTCCTAGACGGTTTGCCCGATTTCAATGAAATTTTCAGGGGTGATTGGGGTCTGTGTGGAGGGTGCACATAAGAAATTTAATGTGTATATCTTTGCGCGTTTTGCGAGGGGGTAGCGAAGCACACCGGGTTTAGCTAGTTTATATATATAATAAAGTATATACATATGTATATTAGAATTATAATTTGAAAATATTATTTAGTTTTTGACTCGCAAAATATATTGCTTTTTCAAAATATTTTTTATTTATTGCTTAAATAATGAATGAAGAATAGCATACATCCCTATATTTCTCCTGCACTTTATATTTAACATCCCTGTAAACATTTTCAATCGCCTAATGATCGCCCGCGAATCGCCGTTGAGTTGTGTATAGTCGCGGCGATTGATTGCGTGCGATCGTTAAACTATGGTCAGGCGATTCGCCAAAACGATCGCCTGTGTGCCTGTCGCGTTTCGCCAGCGAATCAATATTCGCGAATTGCTGGCGAATCATCATTAGCGAATCGTTGGCGAATCGCGACAGTCACACAGGCGATCGTTTTGGCGAATCGCCTGACCATAGTTTAATGATCGCACGCGATCAATCGCCTAGACTATACACCGAGAAAACATTGATGACTCATCTCTAAACGATAAAGAATACAAACATATGTATTTTGATTGTTGTGAGGATATTTCCCGTTACTTGTGTTCGCTCGCGTATTCATCACTTAGGTGTAAGGCGTAGGCGATGGCGCGCGATTCACATCGTAAAAGTCATCAAAATTGTTGTCAGCACAGTGTTTTTAGAAAAAAAATTGACTTACTTGTTACGCTCGGGTATTCATCGCTTAGTTGTAAGGCGTATGCGATAGTTAGTGATTCGTAAGGATCGCGTAATCATCGCCAGAAAATCTCAAAAATGTTTGCAGGGATTATTATTATATACATGTTTGTATGTACTTCTTTTTGATACTCTTTTATACTACTCTGCTAACTTGAATTGTAAATTGCATTGCATTACCGTTCGCCGACTAAAGTCGCAATTTGACCCTTTTTTGGCGCCTTGCGACTTTTTATGAGACTTTTTAAAATTGCCTAATTTTGAGACTTTTTTAATTTTGTTGCGACTTTTCCCCCTTTTTTGTATAGTTACCAACACAAAAGTTTATTTTTCAATGCATTGCAAATTTGCTGTTTTTGTTTATTTTTTTTAATAAAAAATTGCCAAATGCTGAACAGTGAAATAGTATGGCATCGACGCCATAGTATTAAAAGAAATCAACAAATTGTTCTTCGTTTGGCAACATTGTTTTACACACACATACATTGCTGTTATTGATCTACAAAAAAAGTAGACGCAGCAAGAAAAGCAAATAACAAATTTGTAATAATACAAATTTTATAAATTCTAATAAATTTCGGTCTAACTCACAACACGTTAAAAAGAAATATGATAATTCTCGTATTCTATTTCTCATAAACGGTGAGTTAAATATATGATATTTACAGAGTGATAGTGGACAATGAAGATTGCTGATGACGCCCTTGGCCGGATAGAAAATGCATTCCAATTTGGCAATTGTTCCAGTACTTTACAATAGTATTCTTGATTATTCGAACTATTAGCCTAAATAAAACTTTTCTCTTAAATTAAAATATTAGTTCATTTCCTTCTCTAATTAATAAAAATAATATAATAATATAACAAGTAAGAGTGCTATATTCAGCTGTGCCGAATCTTAAATACCCTCCACCTAAACGTAATAAGAAATACAGAAACTACACTAGACTAGAATATCCTAATTCTGTGTTTTCTATTCAGTCTTAGTGCAAATTTTATTAGTATTTGATATATTGTTTGAAAGACAATTTTACGACCAACATAATTTATGTTAAATATTATGAAATTTTATCTAATTTCGACCATTTATAATTGATTTAATTACCAATTCTTACCATAATTTATAGAGTTTGTCTGATGTTCATAATAATCTTGAGTGTAATTTAACAAACAGAGTATGAAAAAGGGGTACAATTCGGTTTTAGTGATTTTGCTAAAAAAAAAAAACAAAAAAAAAAAAAAAAAAAAAAAAAAAAAAAAAAAAACAACAACAAAATGAAATAGGGCTTTTAGAGGAGATACCAGGAAAAAAAATTTGTTGGTGGTCACGCCTATTTTCGAGGGGGCGGGCCCTTAAAGTTGAAAATATATAGGCCTATATCTCGGGAAGTACTGGGTGCTTGATAATTTGTAATACACTAAATAAAAGGTATTAAAAATACCTTTCCAACGATAAATATCATGATTATAAAATGTGGACCGAATATGGGTTAAATACGAAAATAATATTTTTTGACCCGAATTTATTTGTTTTTTGGAAATGGTTCTTATATGGCAGCTATGACAAATTATGGGCCGATCTTCTTAAATTTTGGAACAGCTATTTTCATGCATATGAGGATACTTCACGTCGAATTTCAACATAATAACGCTATATATACGATATATATTAGTATTAACGTCGATTTCGAGAGTGGACCTTATGTGGGGGATATAGTCAAATATGGACCGATATTCTCAAAAATCCAGCAGTTAGATTTAGGCATGTATGTAAATATGTAAATGATCCGTGTAAAATTTTGGATTGGTACCCTTATTTATAAGCGATTTATGAGTATTAAAGTGATTTTCGGAAGAGGGCTTTATATGGGGCATACGGTTAAAAATAGACCGAAATTCACAAAATTTTGTGGGATGATTTTTGTATATATTAAAATGATCTGTGCAAAGTTTTGAGTCGGCACCGATATTTATACAATATATATGGGGAAAAATGTATTTTTCAGATGTGGTCCTTGTATGGGAGCTATGACCAGTTCTGGGCCGACTATCATAAAATTTAGTACAACAATTTATTTGCCTATAAAGAGTATTTATGTCAAATTTTAGCCGTTTAACATTATTTATATCTCTTTTATACGTATTTAAGTGAATTTTGGAAGTGGACTTTATATGGGGTCTATGGTCAAACATGGACCGAACTAAAAAAATTTCGTTTTGCGATTTCTTTTTGCATAAAACTTATTTTTGCTGAATTTTGTTTTGATATTCCAATTTTATAGGCATTTATGTATAATTGAGCAATATTTCGGGAAGATTTTTGTATGGGAGCTATGACCAGTTCTGGGCCGACTACCATAAAATTTAGTACAACAATTTATTTGCCTATAAAGAGTATTTATGTCAAATTTTAGCCGTTTAACATTATTTATATCTGTTTTATACGTATTTAAGTGAATTTTGGAAGTGGGCTTTATATGGGGTCTATGGTCAAACATGGACCGAACTAAAAAAAAATTTCGTTTTGCGATTTCTTTTTGTTTTTTTTTTGCTGAATTTTGTCTAGATATTCCAATTTTATAGGCATTTATTTATCATTAAGTCATATTTCGGGAATATATATATTTGTATGGGGGCTATAAGAAATCATGTACCGATTCTTACTATTTTCCGCACACTTTCCTCTTTTATCCTAAAAACAACGTATACAAAATTTCATCGTATTATCTGCAATATATTTCAAAATATTGCAATAAAATGGACGAAAAATATCAAATTTTTATGGAGGTGGTCTCACATATTGGTTCATAACTCTGGTTGACCTAAACCGATTTTGCTTTTAAATAGCAAACTTCTCGAAAGCAATTCTGACAGAATTATTGAAGGTTTGGATCCCGAGTATATCTGGGGACTTCAAAAAACTGATTTCAACAGACAGACGGGCATGGCTTAATCGACTTCGCTATCTATAAGGATCCAGAATATATATACTTTATAGGGTCGGAAAATTTTTTTGTGGAAATTACACACGGAATGACAAACTTATATATACCCTTCTCATGAAGGTGAAGGGTATATATAAGTTGAAGGTGTTTCGTAGTTACTAAAAATAACATAATCCACCAAAAGGAGAAATGACAACAAAAACATACATACTGCATTGCTGTTATTGATCTACAAAAAAAGATGCAGCAAGAAAAGCAAAAAAAAAAAATTGTAATAATACAAGTTTTATAAATAATTCTCGTATTCTATTTCTCAAAAACGGTGAGTTAAATAGATGATATTTACAGAGTGATAGTGGACAATGAAGATTGCTGATGACGCCCTTGGTCGGGTAGAAAATATCTTCTAATTTGCCAATTGTTCCAGTACTTTATAATAGTATTCTTGATTATTCGAACTATTAGCCTAAATAAAACTTTTCTCTTAAATTGTTATATACAGTGGCTCCATCGCATAATCGGACAAGTGTTTGTATGATATTTACGTTCTCTGAACTAAAACAAATCGTAATAATTTTTATTTATTTTTTGTTTTTATTTGCACTCTACACTCTAATGTTTCCAAATATAAAAAAAAAATATCAATATTCTCGATGATAACTGTAAATTTACATAGAAAAACAAAATTAACTCAATTTTTTGCGCTCAACGCATAATCGGACAAAGTAAAACATCAATAATAAAAATACCGTTACTTTACAAATAAGCACTTCAAAACTTTTTTTGTCACATTTAGTCATAACTTGCATTTATTGGCAGACATTTCTAGTTCTAACAATAGGTAAAAATCTGTTAGAAATGGCCCCTAAGGGAAAGCAATATACTGTCGAAATAAGACAATAGTGAAATTGAATCTTGAAGGTAAAACAGTGAGAGAAATTGCTGAATTAGTTGGAAGAAGCAAGTCTACTGTCCACGACGTTATTAAGAGATTCCGTGATGAGTTTAGGATAGCTAATAAAAGTAGAGAAGGTCAGGGCAAAATATTAACTGATCGTGAAGAGCATTCTTTGTTGAAGGAAATCAAGCAAGATCCGTTTACAACTGCAAAAGAACTAAAAATATCTTTAAAAAACAGTAGTGGAAAAGATGTTTGCTTAAGGTGGCTATACACTACGTGTTTTTTACATTGTATATGTCAAATTTTACATAAGGAATGAAAACATATAGTTGGTGACCTCATAAACTTTGCTTGTGTAAAATACATGTGGAAATACATATGTAATTTTTTCGATTAGAACACGCTCTATTTTCTTATGTTCAAATACATGTTTTCAAATGTATATGCCATGCGAAAAGATTTGTCGACGGTTGAATATCTGCGCTATCATTAGCCGGTCGTATGAAGAATTTGCATAAGTGATAAATTAAATATTTTTTTATCTCATTTTGTTAATTTAATAACAATGATATAAATTATTTAAACATTTTTGATACAAGCTCCACATATTGTATATTAAAAGACGAAAAACCGTAAATCAATATTTTTGACGTCGGCATTTTAGTGATGCCACCAAAAATTTTTGCAGCGGCTTTAACGCATTTTTCAAAGAAACGACATGGAAATTTATATATAAATAATCATGGCGATGTCACGTGTAATTGTACATACAAGTTGGTGACCAAAAATTAAAACCCTTATGTAAAATAACCAATTTTGACAGACATAAAGAAAAACATGTGGGTTGTAAACTTAAAAATACATAAGCAAAAACACGTAGTGTATAGCCACTTTAAAATACTATTCGTAATACATTGCACAAATATAACTACCATGGTAGAGTTGCCAGAAAAAAGCCATTTATTAGCCCTAAGAATAAAAACAAGAGAATAAAATTTGCTAAAGAGTATTTGCTTAAAACAGAAGATTTTTGAAATAAGCTAATTTGGTGTAAAGATATTTTAAAATACATTTTTGCTGATAGTTTTTATTCGTTACAAGGTTCTGTTCACTGACCAGAGCAAATTCAATTTGCATGGTTCAGATGGCAAGATGTTTGTGTGGCGTAAACCAAATGCTGAATTTAATGCTCAAAATACAAAAGCTACTGTTAAGCATGGAGGAGGCTCTGTTATGGTTTGGGGCTGCATGTCGAGTGCTGGGGTGGGCAATTTGCATTTTATTGATAGTAAAATGGACAAATTTGGCTACCTCAACATTTTGAAGGAAAATGTAAAGCAAAGTGCCGAGAAATTAGGCATTGCGAATGATTTTGCTTTTTACCAGGACAATGATCCCAAGCACACTTCGGGTGTGGCAAAGCTTTGGTTGATCCATAACTGCCCCAAACTTATAGAAACTCCTGCACAGAGCCCAGATCTCAACATGAACATCTTTGGGAAGAATTAGCTAGAAGAGTATACCAACAACAATTTAACATTTTGAGTCAGCTTAAGGCGGCGTTAATGGAAGCGTGGAACTCCATAGAACCTGAGGTATGCTCCAATTTGGTAAAATCCATTCCAAAACGTTTACATGCCGTTCTTGAGAACAAAGGATATGCCACAAAGTATTAATTTTTCTCTTTTGTCATTTCTATTATTGATGTTTTACTTTGTCCGATTATGCGTTGAGCGCAAAAAATTGAGTTAATTTTGTTTTTCTATGTAAATTTACAGTTATCATCGAGAATATTGATATTTTTTTTTTATATTTGGAAAGAGTAGAGTGTAGAGTGCAAATAAAAACAAAAAATAAATAAAAATTATTACGATTTGTTTTAGTTCAGAGAACGTAAATATCATACAAACACTTGTCCGATTATGCGATGGAGCCACTGTATATCTAAAATCTCTAAACGTCTTTAAATTTTGTACGATTAACTTAACTTAGTGCCAATATGAATATTTAGGACGAAAATATTCGATTATCTGGGAAACAGCTAGGCTTTCATAATATTGTAGGGGAAACTGAACTGATGTTCATATGAATAAGTAAATAAAAATTGGGCGGACTATCAAGAGCGGGAGTGGCATCCCACAAAGTAAATACTAAAATTGGTATATCTTTAAGAATACAATAAGAAAAAATTTTTCGTAAGTTGTTGAGTTTCTAAAAATGGATATGGATCCGCCTATACAAAGTAAGTACGTAAATTCGTATATAACATACAATAGTTAGATTAAAATTTTATATAGCACGTCTAAACCTGACATCTTTAATTTTATTTCATTACGATGGGGGTAAAGTTAATAAAGTACCTACGAGTATATACATATATACATATGTACGTGACAGCAGAATTACTGTTATCAAATAAATATATCATTGACTTAAAACTATTCACTAATTATCAGCAAAAATTCAAATGTGATCAATCCACTGATTACTTACATATTTTGCAAAGAATCCTCTGTTGTCTTTGTTTTCTCCACGTTCTCTTGCCTCACGCTCTCTTTCAATTTTTTGAATAAAACTAGCAGTGTCTGGTATAGGGGCCAGTTCAGTATGCTTGATTAACACCTCAGTATTAAATTCAGTTGTGGCTAAATTAGAAAAGTCCAACATTGAACAATCTGTAAAATCTCCCTCAGATGTTGACAAAGACAGAGCGTTAACGTAACCGTTGGCGTCTATAGATATCCACAGTTCATCGCTCAGTTGGCTATTGAGAAGATTACAGGCTTTGTTTGCAGTAAGAAACGTTCGTTTTGATCCATTCGGATATTCCACTACGGCTTTCAATCGATAAAACCCATCAGAAACTGAGAGACTCTTAAATAAAATTATTAGTTATAAAATATTTGTTTGCACAACATATATGTATGTATGTAGAATCACAACCATACCTTTAGATTATCTAAATCATTGTCTGATAACACTTCTTGAGCTATATTAAACAACCCAGAATTTAAACTTGGAACTGATATATTAGCGCGATAAACAAAATCATTAGGTTTCTTCGTATTAAGAGCATGTTTTAATTCAATATTAATCCAACCATCAAATTCTAAGTAGGCCTTTAAATAACAAAATAATGGTTCATTGAATATAGTACACTAAACATGCTTATATATACATACCTACATACAATGTATGTATGCATAGAATTAAATAATTTATATCTTATTATGTACTTACTATTGAGTTACTAAATAGTCCAACAAAAAATATTGATATAAACATCAATTTTTCTCCCATGTTATTTATTTTTTAAATTTTATTTAAAAAATCGTATAATTATATGTAATACGGCCTGCAGGCGAAGAAAATCATGAATAAAAATTAATTATTAATTTTTCTGCATTTACACATGCAAGCAGCGTTGCCACAACCAAAAAAAATTTTAACCAACACTGAAAAAAATAACCAAATTGGAGAAAAATTAACCAAATTTTTTTTATTCATTTATATGTAACAAATTGAAGTTTTAATAAATAGAAACATATAAAAATTGCTAAAAACAATAGGTTTGTTTAGTGACTAAAAACTTTTACAAATTTGTAAAAATTGTTACAAATATTTTTGAAATTTGTTACAAAAAAGTTCATTCCTATATCCTATATACAAATACGTTAAAAATTTCTTCAAAATTTAATTTTAAAACTTGTCATGCTAATTTGATATTTACTAAATAAAATATTCTTACATTTTTTATTATCAATAAAAATAACCAAAATGAAAAAAATTGTCATTTCACATAAATTTACCCTAAACTCCACATTCGCTTTAATAATTATTGAATTTCAATTTATTTTCATTTTTGTTCTATTTATTTAACATTTTAAATAAAAACCATTATTATTTTTAAAAATTTAAGAGTTTATTCGGTTTTAAGTCATATTACAAAACATCCTCCATGTGTCGCCACTGTATATATACAAAAAAAAAACAAAAATTGACATAACGAACATGACTAAAAAAAAACAGCTGGCGTTTTAACACCACCTTGTAGAGTGATTACACCATGCTTCTAGTCGTGTAGCCTGCTGTCTCGAATGTGTTTAATGCTTTACCAACAACTCAATTTTTAAAGAATTTTAAAGAACCAAAGGAATCCACACAGGAATCTAATTTTGTGGTGATCGCGTTATATATTTTAGTGTTTTTTTTTTTTAAATAAGATTTAAAATCAAACCCTAACATATCAAGTTTCCTTTAGAAATTCCGACTTATTTTAGCTATTTTTGAATTTCAAAAACTGGTTGCAATATCCTAGAACTACGGCTATTGAAATTCATGTTTGTCACTTTCGAAAAATTAGCTGTTTATTTTTTCATTTTAAAATTTAGCGGTTTACACATTTCGAAAGCGGATTTCAATAGCCTCTCACTAGTACTATTAAAATTCAGGAATGCCAATTTCGAAAAATTAGCCAATTATGGGGCATTCCATATCAAAGTCAAATTTTTCAAAAAGGTTGTTGAATAACTCTTTAAAATTTAGCGGTTTACGCATTTCAAACGCGGATTTCAAGAATCAAATAATAAAGATTGCGCAAAGAATTTCACAGGTTATTTTTCCGTATAATCAACATGTAAAAAATAACTCTTAACAATATTTTGCAAAACATAAATTTTTCGTAAATTTTTTTGATTCAAAATAAAACATTTAATTATTACTATTTTATACATATTTGGGGTATTCACAAGGTGTGCTATCATGTTATATTGTCATAATGTTCTAACATTTTACAATGGTTTAAAAATATTGTTGTTGCTTTGTAAACAAAAAGTGTCTTAAATTAATAGAACTTTGCTTGATATGTTTATTGTGCTGTCGTAATTAATCAGAAGAGAAAATTTTTTGTTTATTTACTTGAGTTTGCCATCACAACATCTAAAATGTATTTTTCGCACAAACTGGCTATTATTTTAGTTTTTTCACTTATTTTTGGCATTGTGGAAAACAATATTAATTTTTATATTTGTTTTAAATCAGCTGATTTAAATTCAAAATAGCACACTGAATTATGAGGGGTTGTTCACAGCAGTCGTATTTTTTCATGTTATTATTTTAAGACATATGACTTTATGACACCTTGTGAATCCCCCAATTAAAATGCATGAAAAAAGTGAACTAAACTATGTATATGTACCTGTATATTTTTGTATTATCAATTAATTATTTTTGTTTGTTTCCGTTTGCGTTTTTGTGTCTCATCTGCTAGGAGTTGATTTAGTTTTATTATTTGAACAAAAAATCTAAACAAGAGATTTTAACCATTCAAAGATTTAAGTACAGTTTCTAGATTTTTAATTTGACACACAAATTCTTCAGTAGGCATTAAAAGCCTAACATAAGGTATCTTAAAGGTGGATTCACCCATTCGTTCTTAACAAAAATTTTGTTCAAACAATTTTTTTTTATATGAAGTTTGACGTCTCTCTTTTTGAGAGAGAGAGAATATTTTTTACGAACTTGAATTAGTTTATATATTGATTCCTATGGTTCCAAGTTGGAACAAAGGGCCGTAACAAAATTCTTCCATTGGGATCTGTCCTGTGCGATTAGTCTGATCTCAGACCATGTTCTTCCTGTTTCGCTAATCTCGGTCTAGTTGCCTTCTCCAGGTGTTAGCTGGTCTCTTCTTCTGCTGCCATGAGGGTTCCAGTCAATTGCCATCTTTGGTATATCATCATGGAGTCTTCTCAGAATATGGAGCTGGGTTGCTCCATTTCCTCTTGGCAATTTCTATGCGAATCGGTATTTCACCTGTTCTTTGCCAGAGGTCTCTGTTGGAAACTACGTTCGGCCAAAATATTCGCAAAATTTTTCGCAAGCAACGATTAACAAATACTTGCAGGGATTGGATATCGCTTGCAGTAGAGTTCCAGGACTCGCATCTATATAGCAGGATAGAGCGAACATAAGAGGAGAAAAGGCGAAGCTTGGTTTTTGTATGTATTTGTGGTCACTTCACCAAAAGACTATGTTGCTTTCCTTATGCGAGATGCAATATCATCACATGAGCCGCCTGTTGTTGATATGATACTTCCTAGGTAGCAAAACGATTGGACATCTTTGAGTTCTATGTTGTTTACTAGAAACTTGGAGAGATTAGTCGAATTGATACGCAGAGCCTTAGTTTTGTCAAAATTAATATGAAGACCAACACCAGATGCTAGCTGATGTATCTGGTCCAATTTGGCTGACATGTTGGTAAAGTTGTGTGCGAGCAGGCAAATATCATCAGCATAATCAAGGTCTTCCAATCGACCATTCATACCCCATGTAATGCCTCTTCTTATTCGGGTTGCTTGCTGCATAATTGAGTCCAATACAATATTGAATAACAGAGGAGATAGGATACATCCCTGTCGTTCCCCAGTGCTTACACCAATCGGATTGCTTAACATGCGTTCATGCAGTACTCGACATGTTGAGTTGCCATACAGAGCTTTGATTAAGTCGATTAGCACAGGTGGAACTCCCTTGCATCGAAGTGCGTGCCAAATTGCCTGATGGTGGATCGTATCAAATGCTTTGGCTAAATCGATAAATATCAGGTAGAGTGGAGATCTCCATTCTACCGACTGTTCCACTATGATCCGTAGACTATTTATATGGTCGGTGCAAGATCGGTGTGGTCTGAAACCAGCTTGCTCATTTCGAAGATCTGCTGAAATTGATGATGCCAGTCTAGCATGGAGTATATTCGCTAACACCTTATTAATCATGGTTAAAAAGAGTTATACCCCGCCAATTTTTACACTCTGTTAAATTTCCTTTCTTGGGTAATTTTATTATCACTCCTTCACTTAGTTCAGCAGGAAGAGAGTGTGATGTCCAGAAGTCTCTGATAATAGGGTAGATTATTTTAGCGCTAAGAGTCGGATCAGCCTTAAGCAGTTCGGGGTTAATGTTGTCTACGCCTGGTGCCTTGCCATTCTTCAGTGCACGGATTGCAGTGACGATCTCAGTTTCGTCTGGACAAATTGTATTTATGTCGAATCTGATTTGGTGTGAAGTACAGTGACATTGCCAGATAGTTGTAGGTTGCGGAATTGACAGTATGCCGGCATAATAGTAGGACCATATTGCCAGTTGCCGCTCCGTGGACGACGCAGTTCCTCCCATCGGATCCTTAAGTGGATGTGTGGTTGAACGGGAGTACCATGATATCTGCTTTGCAATTTTGTACAAATCCCTGCTTCGATGTGTATCGGCAGCTGACTGTGCTTCTATGGCCATATTTTCCACCCAAACCCGCTTGTCTCGCCGTGCACTTCGTTTTACCTGGCGATCAAGGCTGGTATACTGTGCCTTTAGGTTATATTTAGCAGCTCTTGTTCGGGCAACGTTAATGGAACCTTAAAGTTGCCTTCTATCTTCAATAAGTTGCCAGGTAGCGTCTGAGATCCATGTTCTACGCTTAGGTTGAGAATGACCAAGATGTTGCTTCGCACTGTCTGTGAAAATGCTTTTTATAGCATTCCATTGGCCTCTATTGCTGATCGGGATATCTTCATAGCAAGTCGTTAGGGAGCCAACGTAACTTCTGAGAATATTTGAGGATTTTAATTTGGATACATCGTATCGTCTTGGCAAAGACCGTGTTGTTAGTCGTCGGATTGCAGATGTCCTTAATCGTAACTCTCCTACAAGTAAATGGTGATCTGACGCTCCATCTGCCCCGCGTGTATTGCGCACATCTAGTAATGAACCCCGCCACTTCTTGCTTATCGCAATGTGGTCGATTTGGGTTTTTGTTCTGTGGTCAGGGGAAACCCAAGTTTTTTTATGCACATCCCTGTGAGGAAAAATAGTACCACCGATTGTAAGACCACTGGTTGCACATATTCCGGTAAATAATTCGCCGTTCATTTGCCCCAGTCCATGAGTTCCCATAACGGACTCAATATTCGTGGTAACTGAACCCACTTGAGCGTTGAAATCACCGGTAAGAAGTAAAATATCACCAGTAGGTGTGTCTTTTATTACCTTTTCCAGGAGGCTGTAGAAGTCTTCTTTGTCATTGGGATCTGAGATTTCAGTAGGGGCATATCATTGAATGCATGTGATGTTGCGAGCCCGGGTATGCAGACGGATAGATATAATCCTATCAGAATGAGGTTTCCATGCCATTAGGGCGCTCGTGGCCTCTCTAGAAAGAAGGAATCCTACGCCGTTCGATCGAGGGAGACCACTTGGATTGCCAGAATATAAAAAGGTCAAGTCACCGTCGGTTGTTATTGTGCCGTTATCAGGCCACCTTGTTTCACATAAACCAAGGAAGAGAAGGTAAAAGTTCTTGAATTCCTTCCAAATTTGGGCCAATCTTGATGGTTCCAGAAGCGTTCTAATATTCCATGTTCCGAATCGTGTCCTTGATTTAAAGCTAAAAGTCGTCAACAGTTGGGGATCATTTTGGTTTCTATTCGTTGCGGTTTCTGTAATCAGTAGAGTTTAAGATGAACCGGTGATTAGCCGATCGCATCCGATTCTGGTACCGGGGCTGCCGGTTGTAGCATCCAGAAATGCTAGAAAATGATATAGTTGTTGAGATTGGCTATTGAGTGGCGCCAATTACTCGCCACGCCATTCCAAGGATCATTGGCAACTCGGGTATTTACAGGTGCTCTAAGCGAGACCCCCCGAGACTCTCCCCTTGAGACCGCTGAATTGTCCGCGACTGCTTATTTTATTCGCAGCTTCCCAGCATATCTGCTGGGGTTTCCACTATCCGCAACTCGTGGACGCGGTTGATAGCATTCAGCTATGCTTCCCGAGGCAGTAAGTACCATGTAGTATGTAATTTTACACATTATATGCTACTTAGCCACCACTTGGCAGAATTGAATTGGTTTAATCATGGTGAAATCACTACAAGGTGATAGCGATATTAAAACAATACAAAAGCAACAGAAACAACATGGTATTTTTGTTTTCATGTTTGTAATGTCAAAAACAGCTGACTATTGTTTACAAACATTCCTATAGAAAAAAATGAATACATACAATTTTTAATTTCAAGATGACACATGTGCTTTTTTATACAGTGGCGAGCACACATGGGAGATGTTTTGTAACTATGACTTAAAAACCGAATATACTCTCAAATTTTTAGAAATAATAATTATTAAGATTAAGACGCATGTGTTTTAATAGGATCATTCGTTTTGTCTACCGACTGAGACCTAGGGATCATGTATCGGAATTTGTTTTTGACTTTGTGGATTGCACTTTTGATGATTTTATTAATATAAGGTTGCTTATTGTTTTTTATAAGGTATTTAGTCTTAATACTCCGTCATATCTAGTTGCTAGATTCAATTTTTCGAATTCTTCGCGAACTTGCTCCCTTATTTGTCCCAGATTTAATACGACTATTATGCAAAAATCCTTCGTTGTACGTGTAATTCGTTTATGGAATAACTTAATACCATATAGTGATCGACATTTTTCAAAATCTATTGAAAGCTTTGTAAGAATGGTTATTGGTCTCATGAACTGATATATAAAATTGTCGTTGTTGATACTAAATTTTGTTAGATAATAATTTTTTCTTATTCGTGCTTAGAAATAGAAGTAAGTAAATATAATTCGAATACTTAAACACTTTTAAAATAGAATTTTAGTTTATCATAACCCTTTTGTTAAAATTATGTTTTAAATATGTAATCATTTTTGGCCTTAATAGGCTTTTCGATTACAATAAATAAATAAAAAAAAAAAATTTAACAAAAATGAAAATAAATTGAAATTCAATAATTATTAAAGCCAATGTGGAGTTTAGGGTAAATTTATGTGAAATAGCAATGTATCCACTTTTGCACGTTAAAGTTCGTTTAATCTGGCACTCACTTTTTGTAAATTCTGTTTTTTTTATTCTGTTTGCTTATTAAAGACAACTGTCAAATCGAATCAAGTTTATTAGTCATGTAAACAGCATGATTCATAAACATGATTCAGAAGGCGAAGCAGGTGATTCAAGTCGTCGTGGAAACGTAGTATAAAGTACTAAAAAATACAGCACTGAACAAGAAAAATTTCACAGTCACACAAAAAAAAATTTAAAAAAAAACAAGTAAGAGTGCTATATTCGGCTGTGCCGAATCTTAAATACCCTTCACCTAAGCGTAATAAGAAATACAGAAACTACACTAGACTAGAATATCCTAATTCTGTGTTTTCTATTCAGTCTTAGTGCAAATTTTATCAGTATTTGATATATTGTTTGAAAGACAATTTTACGACCAACATAATTTATGTTAAATATTTTGTAATGTTGTCTAATTTTTACCATTTTAATTGATTTAATTATCAATTCCTACCATAATTTACAGAGTCTGTCTGATGTTCCTAATAATCTTCAGTGTAATTTAACAAACAGAGTATAAAAAAGGGGTACAATTTGGTTTTAGTGAATTTGCTCAAAAAAAAAAAACAAAATGAAATAGGGCTTTTGGAGGAGATACCAGCAAAAAAAAAATTTGTTGGCGGTCACGCCTATTTTCGAGGGGGCGGGCCCTTAAAGTTCAAAATATATAGGCCTATATCTCGGGAACTACTGGGTGTCTGATAATTTGTAATACATTAAATAAAAGGTATTAAAAATACCTTTCCAACAATATATATCATGATTATAAAATATGGACCGAATATGGGTTAAATCCGAAAAGAATATTTTTTGACCCGAATTTATTTGTTTTTTGGAAATGGTTCTATATGGCAGGTATGACAAATTATGGGCCGATCTTCTTAAATTTTGGAACAGTTATTTTCATGCATATGAGGATATTTCACGTCGAATTTCAACATAATAACGGTATATATACGATATATATTAGTATTAACGTGGATTTCGGGAGTGGACCTTATTTGGGGGATATTGTCAAATATGGACCGATATTCTCAAAATCCAGCAGTTAGATTTAGGCATGTATGTCAATGATCCGTGTAAAATTTTGGATTGGTACCCTTATTTATAAGCGATTTATGAGTATTAAAGTGATTTTCGGAAGAGGGCTTTACATGGGGCATACGGTTAAAAATAGACCGAAATTCACAAAATTTTGTGGGATGATTTTTGTATATATTAAAATGATCTGTGCAAAGTTTTGAGTCGGTACCGATATTTATACAATATATATAGGGAAAAATCTCTTTTTCAGATGTGGTCCTTGTATGGGGTCTATGACCAATTCTGGGCCGACCACCATAAAATTTAGTACAATAATTTATTTGCCTATAAAGAGTATTTATGTCAAATTTTAGCCGTTTAACATTATTTATATCTCTTTTATACGTATTTAAGTGAATTTTGGAAGTGGACTTTATATGGGGTCTATGGTCAAACATGGACCGAATTAAAAAAAATTTCGTTTTGCGATTTCTTTTTGTATAAAACTTATTTTTGCTGAATTTTGTCTTGATATTCCAATTTTATAGGCATTTATTTATCATTAAGCCATATTTCGGGAATATATATATTTGTATGGGGGCTATGAGAAATCATGGACCGATTCTTACTATTTTCCGCATACTTTCTTCTTTTATAGTACAAACAACGTATACAAAATTTCATGGTATTATCTGCAATAGTTTTCAAAATATTGCAATAAAATGGACGAAAAATATCAAATTTTTATGGAGGTGGTCTCACATATTGGTTCATAACTCTGGTTGACCTAAACCGATTTTGCTGATTTTAAATAGCAAACTTCTCGAAAGCACTTCTGACAGAATTATTGAAGGTTTGGATCCCGAGTATATCTGGGGACTTCAAAAAACTGATTTCAACAGACAGACAGACAGACAGACCGACAGACAGACAGACAGACAGACAGACGGACATGGCTTAATCGACTTCGCTATCTATAAGGATCCAGAATATATATACTTTATAGGGTCGGAAAATTTTTTTGTGGAAATTACACACGGAATGACAAACTTATATATACCCTTCTCACGATGGTGAAGGGTATAATAAAAAGAGCGGGATATAAAATAAATTTGCGGCAAACTACACCGTATAGTCTACTAAATAAATAAATTAACATTTCTTTGTTTTGTCTGTTTTTTTCATTGACTTCAACTTCTAACACAGCAATTGAAATGTTTACCGGCTCATTCGAAAATTTTCTATGAACGTTTCTTCTGGCATAATAGGCACATCTTCCTCATAAAACGAGCTGTGGCGAGTCTATAATATAAACGTATTTAGTTAAATTACGCCAACTTATTTCCCATACTTACGTGTGTTCATTCCAATCTCCTATATAATAATAGCGTGTTGTCCATTTACAGAAGTTTGTGAAACTGTGACGCTCACCTTTAAAAAACCGACACAATTTCTAAGTCTGACTCGAAACATAGAGGGCGTCAGAACAGAGGTGATATTGACAATAAGGCCGTGCCTACACAAAGCTTACGAAAGCTGGGTGTAAAAGAACCGCGAAGAGGTTGGGGTAAACGAGAAAAGAAAAAAAGGACGCCATTTGAGATCAAACATTTGCTTGTGAAGGTAGCCGAAATAAAAATCTAAAAAAAGCCAAGAAAAAAGGAACCACGAGGCAAATCTGGAGGTTGAGAGGAACTCCAATTTTCTAATTTGATTGCACCTTAAGGTGCTTTTCTATCTTTCTCGAACTCGATACTTGAATAATTGCACGCGTATTTTATATATATATTATAATTCACGCTTATTAAAATGGAGAGGTTCTTACAAAATACTTTTATCTGAAAAGAATGCAGTTAGAATGACAAAATGTCATTTGATGCAAATACAATGTTGCCATATTATTAACAATAATTCACAATGGGTCATAACAATCTCCCACGCTTAATTGAGATCTCGTTATTTACAAACTAAAAAAAAATATAATTCATTTTAATACATTTTGGATATTGACATATAGTAAATAAAATAATAGGTTATTTTTTTTCTTATCTAATTATTCAGGAACATAATCTCGAAGATATCTTGGTGCGTTGCGTAGCCTTGCGGACCTTCGTATAACTTGATCCTGACTAGGTTGAGACTCTTGCGTTATTTGTGGCTCCTGTATCTTTGGAGGATTAGGCTGCTCAGTTACTTGTGATTCCGCATTCTGTTGATTTTGAGAATTTGTAGTTGGAAGAATATACTGGCTGTAATCATGAGTTTGTTGATTTGTAGATTTATTTACATTACTTGAAGAGCTACTTGAATCAATGTTATTATCAGCAATGTCTGGTGCGAAATGTACTTTTCGTTGTTGTACTCTTGTGACCTTAAATTGATCGATGTGACGTTTAAGCGTATAACCATCATCTAGTTTAACTAAATAATGAAGTTGACCATATTTACGAAGAATTGTTCCTGTTTTCCATACTGTTTTGTTGTTTCGACTGTGTAGAACTTGAACTCTTTCTTCCACGCTTAATTGACGAACCCCTGGAATCTTATTCGTATCCGTCTATTAAAGTAAAGTTCAGCAGGACTTTTTCCACAGTGGAGTGGTGCTGCTCTATATCTTTGAAGAATTTCATTGAATTTCTTTTGTACCGTGCCTGGTTCTGATGACATAGCTTTTAGTTTACGTTTTAATGTTTGAACGTTGCGCTCAGCCAAACCGTTTGTACTCGGATGTCCCGGAGCGATTAATTTTTGAAAAATAACATTTTTATTGCAATAAGATTTGAATTGATCACTTGTGAAAATTGAAGCGTTATCGGATACCATTACTGATGGAAAACCATGAGTAGTAAAAATGTTGTTTAGAAGATTTATTGTACTCTGAGTTGTAGGAGAGTCACGTATCACTCTAAACTCTGACCATTTTGACTTTGCATCTACGACAATTGAAAAATTATGATCTTGAAATGGCCCTGCGTAGTCGATGTGAATTCTTTCCCAGTTTTCATCTGGCTCTTGCCATTGGTGTAGTGGGACTTTTGACGGTTTGTTTTGAACTTCAACACAGGATTCGCATGACCTTACCATTCTTTCGATATCGCGGTCAATTCCTTCCCAAAAACAGTATCTCCTAGCAAGCTGTTTCATTTTTGTAATCCCTGGATGGGTGTGATGTAATTCTTGAAGAAGTTGAGGCTGGATGTTTTTTGGAATGAGAACTCTTTATACCTTGAATATTACACCATTATTGAGTGTGTATTTGGTTCTTCATCATCACTATTTTGTAAATTCGGTAAAATTTTAGAAAGTTCTGGATCTTTTGCTGTTTCCGCTGCTAGTATTTCAGCATTTATATGTTCATTGGAAATTAAAAAAATTGATTCACAACATAAATCATTTACCTCTAGTCTCGTCTCATCGAACTGTTCGGACGTGTTATTTTTAGTGCGGCTGAATTTTCGGTGAAAAAATCGTAAAAGGTGAAAAAGTGTAAAAAAAAATTAAACGAAAAAGTGAAAAAATAACTCGTAATAGGTAAAAATATAAAAAAAAAACATTAAAAATCGTATAAAAATTGTATGAGTGTTCCTCTCAGATGTAATTCTGAGAAAGAGCTTAGCTCAACTAGAATCTAGCTCTGAGGAAGAATCCTTAAAAAAATCTGTGGAGAATCTTCTCACTGCAAGAGCCGTGGAACGGCGTCGTTCCTGTTCGCCCAATATAGTGATTTCAACAGAAATTGCCGACAGTTTGTGTTGCGTGTGGGGAGTTACATGCAACTGCTCAATGCGATAAGTCGAAAACTGACTCATGCAGTAACTGCGGAAGTAATCATACCGCAAATTATAGAGGTTGTCCAATTTACACTCATTTGAAAGGCATAAGAACCAACAAGACGTCAGTATTGCCTAATCATCCTCAACAGCCAAATTTTGCATCGAGTGACAATTTCCCTCAATTGTTACGGTCCACTAGTCATGTAAACGCGCCTAGTTCTAGACAAGTTTCTTACGCAAACGTGGTTAAATCTAATATGCCAGGTTTGGAGCAGGAACCTAAATCACAATATTACGAGCGTAATATTAACACTCGAGAGACTACATTGCAGACACTTGTCCAAACTATGAACACTTTTACGACCACTATGACATCCATGATGCAGGAAATGCTGAAAATGCAATCCATTATCTTACAAGCCATTTGAAAGAAGTGATTTGTTTAAAAATTTGTTTTTGGAACGAAACGGCCTCCGCCAACATAAAAAAGAACTGGAACACTTCCTGATGGATAAGCAGATTGATGTCATGATGATTGCTGAAACTCACTTGACGGCGACAGCGTACTTCAAAATTAATGGCTACATGTTGTATGATACTAAAGATCCCCGCGGAAGAGCATGTGGAGGTTCGGCAATTCTTATAAAGAACAGAATAAAACATTATTTAATGAACAACATATGTGAGGATTACCTCCAAGCAACAAACATTTGTATTGAATTCTGTCAATACAATTTTGTTTTATCATCAATTTATTCGCCGCCTCGATTTTCAATAAAAGAACACCAATACTACAGCTTCTTCAATTCCCTTGGAGCTAGATTTTTAGTTGCTGGTGACTTTAATGCCAAACACACATTTTGGGGTTCACGTCTGGTGACCCCGAAGGGTCGTGAGCTTTTCAACACCATTGCCAAAATGGGCTTAGATGTAGACCGACGGAAAATTCCCGATGTTATTGACTTCGGAGTAGTGAAAAATATCCCTGTAGAATCGATACAAGTGGAGCCTTCATTAGACTTGTCTTCAGATCACTCTCCTTCTATTTTCTCAATGCGTTTCCTTCAAGGGAATGGCTCTCCATTTCGGGACATATCTAAAACCAGAGTAAGTTGGATAAAGTATAAAAAGTATTTAAGTTCCCACTGCACGGAAAATGTAGTATTGAGAACTACCGAGGATATTGATGGGTCGATTGGCAAGTTTACTGAGGACATACGAAGAGCTGTACATCACGCCTCCACATATGACGTTGAGTGCAGAAGTGGGACAAACAGAACTTATTTCGCTGAACTCGGTCATCTCCTGTCAGAAAAAAGAAGAGTTAGAAGAGAGTGGCAAATTCACAGGTCTCCTCAACTGAAAGCTAGGTTACGAGAATGCAGAGATATGCTAAGAAATTTCTTAGAAATCCAAAGAACGGCCTCACTTAGATCTTACTTGGAGGGTCTTGATAGTACCCCACAATCTGACTATTCCTTATGGAAGGCGGCACGAGGTTTAAAAATACCAGTTAGAGGAAAGCCTCCTCTGCGAAATCCGACTGGTGACTGGGCTAGAAATGATTCCGAGAAGGGGACTTTATTTGTTAACCATTTGAGAATTGTGTTTACTATAAACAACTCAAATAATGCCTCCACCCGTTATTAGACCTCCTGTACCTCTAAGACTTACCTTTAATGATGTTCAAAGCGCTATTGGTACTCTGAATCTTAAAAAAGCTCCAGGTATGGATAAAATCAGCAACAAAATGCTTGTGGAGTTACCTCGTGTAGCTAGAAGAATTATCCTCTTTATTTTCAATGCTATTTTACGCCTAGAATACTATCCTGCAGATTGGAAGGTATCTATGATTACCATGATTCCTAAGCCAGGGAAGGACCCTACCAAAGGAGAGTGATATAGGCCAATTAGTCTACTGCCGACAATTTCCAAACTGTTTGAAAAATTATTAATGGCTAAGTTGATTCCAATTCTGAACGACAATGAATGTATTCCAAATCACCACTTCGGGTTCAGAGCTAAACACAGTATCATCGAACAAACACACAAATTAGCAAATGTGATAAGACGGTCGTTTGAAGAGAAAGAATACTGTTCCGCGCTTTTCATTGATATTTCCCAAGCGTTCGACAAAGTCTGGCATGAAGGTTTAATCCATAAAATAAAATTAGCTCTGCCTGCTAACACCCACAAACTTATGAAAAGTTATTTATATGATCGCAAATTTACAATCAAAGAAGGCGATTTTTTAAGCCCCGCTCAGCCAATTGAAGCAGGGGTACCCCAGGGTAGCATATTGGCTCTTTCTTTATATTTGATTTATGCATCCGATATGCCGTTAGACCCCATAATACATACTTCAACTTTTGCAGACGATACAGCCTTTATAAGCGTTCATAAGGACCATCAAACGCAACACAGAATTTGCAGAAATATGTTTATAAACTAGAGAATTAACTTGAGCTTTGGAAAATCAGGGTAAACGAACAGAAATGTATTCATATAACTTTCACACTGCCAAAAGATACCTGCTCGTTCATCAGAATAAATAACCAAATTACCCCGCAACACAATGAAGTCAAATACCTCGGAATTCACCTCGATCGTCGTTTAACTTGGAAGTCTCATATCGACGCAAAACTTACACAGATGAGATTAAAAGCAGTGCAACTTAATTGGCTAATCGGCAGAAACTCTACATTGAAATTGGATTGCAAACTTTTGTTGTACAATGCAATACTAAAGCCAATCTGGTGCTATGGAATTCAATTATGGGGTACTGCCTCAGCATCCAACATTGAAAAAATTCAAAGGGGTCAAAATAAAATTCTACGTATAATTACTGCAGCACCATGGTATGTTAAAAATTCTCGAATCCACAAAGATCTAGGCGTGCCATTAGTAAAAGTCGAATTTACAAAATATGCGTCAAAGTACGTCAGCAAACTTTAACACCATCCAAACCAACTTGCACGAGACATCCTTAACTTTAGTGGCCACAATCAGTTGAGAAGGAGGGGTTTTAACTCAAGCGCAAAACAGATGACTGGATCAGTGGATGTAAATTTTTTGTAGTATCATAATATTTTGTCTAGCACTGGCTGGACTTATTATGTATTTTCTTTTAGTATTAAGATTCGAAAACTTATTGTCATTTCAGCATCTGAAGATTCAATAAATAAATAAATGGTATAAAAAAAATAAAAAAAAACCTCTTCGTTGATGATTTTGTCTGTAGATGGCTTTTCGATTAATTGTGTAGCACGAGATAAACAATCAACATTTGTATGTTCTGAACCTTTCTTGTAGACTATTTGATAGTTGAAACTTGACAAAAACTCGGCATATCTTAATAACCTGGCTGATGTAATTGAAGGCATCTTGTTGTTTTGATGAAGTATGCGCGTTAAAGGGCGGTTATCCGTTATGAGCTGAAATTTTCTCCCGTAGAGGTATGTGAAAAAATGATTTATGGTAAATATTATAGCCAATGCTTCGCTATAATTCTTTTCAGCTGTTGTTAATGACTAGCATCACATGCGACTATAACTGGTAGTTCTGGATCGAAAGGCATCAAGACTTTATCACTGGAAATTATATTTTTGAGTTTTACAAATGCAGCTTCACAATTTGATGACCAAAAGAATTTTTTATCTTTCTGGAGCAGTTGACGTAGTGGGTAAGTTACTGAAGACATGTCTGGAATAAACCTGGAGTAATAGGTTATCATACCCAAAAATCTTCGGACATCATCTACTGTAGTGGGTCGAGGCATATTTAGAATTGCTGCAATTTTCTTAGGTGATTTTGAAATTTTGTTGTATTGTACAACGTGTCCCAGATATTCAACCTGAGTTTGAAAAAATGTACATTTATTTTTATTTAAATGAAGATCATATTGTTTTAGACGCTTGAGTCATTCTATTAAATTTTGTTTACATTCAGCTTCCATCGTGCCATGTATTATAATATCATCGAAGCATGACATCGTTTTGTTTAATCCGGATAAAATTTGTTCAATTATGCGATTGAATTCCGATGGGGCAGTTTTTATGCCAAAGGATAAGCGGTTAACTTTGAAAGTTCCCTTATGGGTCGATATTGTTTGAATTTCACTAGATTCCTAATCAACTCGAAGATGTAGATAGACTTTATAGAGGTCAAGCCGACAGAAATATTTTGAGCCTTTCATATTATTTAGAATTTCATGGCTGTCCACTTCATGTAAATTAATTCCTAAATGGCGAATCCATGCTCGACCTAAAAGTGCATCGTATTCGTGAGGAACTACATACAACTCCTCTTCCCTTGTGATGTTGTTATATTTAACTTTTACATTTATTTTGCCATCAGGAATTATGATGTTTTTTGTATATGATCGAAAAGCAATCGTTGAAGGTTCTAGTGGTGCCTTTATCTGTAATTGATTGTATTGGTTCCTTGGTATTAGTGTATAACTTCAAATTTTTGACGGCGTCCATTTATTTCGACTGTGGCATCGATATTTTTATTGTGTTGATTTGAAAAGATATCAACAATTTGGTTGATAACATAAATTTTATTGATTGAATCGTCATGTTCATCATTTTTATAGATTGAATTCTTATTAGATTTCAATTAAGTTTTTATACATACTTGTTGTACGTGACCGCTTTTTCCACACGATTTACATTTGAGGTTATGTGGATTCGTCCGGCAGTCTTTTGTTCTGTGGTTGTCTCTACCATACCGTATGCACAATTTGTGGATACCGAGCTGGCTGTAGTTAACTCTTGATTTTAAACGATTTTGTGGTCCTGAAGACTGGTTCCTGGACCGACTTTTTCGTCTGCTTGATATTGATGGGCTGCTTCATATTTAGTTCTCGACAATCTATTTTTGATGCTTCTAATGATAAAGCTTTTTCAACAATTTTTGTAAAATCGTCTTCTTCAGATTGAAGTAGTTGTTCCCGGATTGCGTTATCATTTATGCCACGTATAAATTGAGCCCGAAGGAAAAAGTTTGATATGTCTGCTTTGCATGCACACTTTGACACAAACTCACATTCATTCGTATCTCGACGTAGTAACGCTACATAATCAGCAACTGTCTGCTCTTCGCCTTGATATGTTGACAAAAATGTATGTTGACTTACCAGAATGTTCTTTTTGGGGCATAAATGAGTTTCCAAAATTTTTATTAAGTCGTCGTATTCGACGGTGTTGACTGCCTTGGGGGCAATTAATGAAACTAGAAGCTTGAAGTGTGTAGATCCAATTGAATTTATCAACATTTGATGGCAGTGTTTTATTAGTAAAAACACCCTTCATTGTCAAATAATTTTCGAAACGTTGACGGTATAATTTAAATTTTTCCTTTTTCTCCTCAAAATTTTCAAATGGAGGTAACATAACCTGCAATGTCGGTTGCTGCTGTTGTTGTTGTTGTATTTGCATTATTATATTGATTTTCTGTAGAAAATCCCGCTGTGTTCTGTTGAAAGCTTCTAGAAGTTCCGCAAATTGGTTAGCATCCATTTTGAAGAAAAAAATTTTGTTGTTGCTGCTGGTGTAGAGACAATTTTCATTTACTATTGACTTGCTGTAGAAAATCCCGCTGTGTTCTGTTGAAAGCTTCTAGAAGTTCCGCAAATTGGTTAGCATCCATTTTGAAGAAAAAAATTTTGTTGTTGCTGCTGGTGTAGAGACAATTTTCATTTACTTGTTGAACTTGATATTTTTCCTTGCAGTAATGTCGAATTTATTTTGATGATTTATTGAATGTTTTTTTTTTGAATTTCATATGTACATTGAATTTACGTTTTGATATCGTCGCCACTTTTCTATCTTTCTGGAACTCGATACTTGAATAATTGCACGCGTATTTTATATATATTATAATTCACGTTTATTAAAATGGAGAGGTTCTTACAAAATACTTTTATCTAAAAAGAATGCAGTTAGAATGACAAAATGTCATTTGATGCAAATACAATGTTGCCATATTATTAACAATAATTCACAATGAGTCATAACAGGTGCTTAAAAAAAAAAAACAACAGAACGTGAGGAGTATTTGGAAAACTGAGCAATATAAACACGCCCAAGAAATCATCAGTGCCAACGAGAATTTTGGGACAACAAAGGGAGAAGTCCACGAAAACATCAAAGGCTGCAGAGGACCACGACTCCATCGTCATCAGCAACACCCCCATTGTTTTACGGTAGCAGTCCATACCAGCAGAGGAACACCAGCAAATCGGTATAGCCACCATTGGGTAAGAGCGTTGCTGCAAATTGCCTATCACTGTGAGGCACGTGAGTAAAACACGCCATTTTTATATAATTTGATATATAACTTACTTAATACAAAAAAAAAACAAGATGTCTACCGAGGTTACCCCAAAGAAACCCCCTTAAGAGAAACACGAGCCCTTTTTGTTGGTAGTATTATATATAGGAATAAGTTATAGTGTTACCAAAGAAAACCAAACAAAAAAAAAACTTAGAAAAAAACAAATCTAACCAGAAAAAAAGATAACCACATATGCCCACAAAAAAATTAACGAATCTAACGAATTATTAAACAATAAACGCGAAATGAAATTAAATTAATTTTATATAATTCGTTTTGTTATACCTGTATAGAAGAAAAAGAAATCTATCTTCTATCTATACCCTGAAGGAAACCTGGGGACAAGTGTCTCCAAGTCACCACTTTTGTCTACTATTTTGGTGACGGTTTTGCGACATTGTCAGCAGCATTATCACAATGGTTATTATTATACAATTATCATTTTTCAATTGTGAGCCCCGATAGACTAGGCGATAGTGTGCTAGACTATCATTCAGAGGGTTGCGGGTTCGATTACCGCCAAAGACTCTGGGTGTATTCGGATTTATTTTTTATTGAATATTTTTTAGTATTTTATTTTTTTTTAACAAAACTCCAAAAATTAGCAAAAAAAAATGCATTTTTATTTTCTATTTCAGAAAAGTACCAAAAGTGTAGACAATGTGGTCCCAAAAGAACTACCTTGTCAATAGTAACTATGTCAGTAGTGGATTTTCAATGACACGCACATGTTAAATGTCTATAGTAGTTAGCATTGTCTGGGGTATACTAAGTCACTAGTACTGGTGACTGTGTCAATAGCAATTCAGTACTGTTTCACTATTGACATTTCCTGCAGGGTATATATAAAATTCAATGTATGTATGTATGTATGTATGTAACGTATAGACTCCAAAACGGCTGAGCCGATTTTGATGAAATTTTCACAGCATGTTACTGTGACTCTGGAAGGAATAATAGGGTACTTTTTTTTTACCACGCCCACTTTTACGCCCACTTTTTGTAAATATTGTCATTTAACTGGGACTCTGGTATGATTAATAGGGTACTTTTTTTTGACCACGCCCATTTTTACGCCCACTTTTTAAAAATTATGTAATTGCTCCCATATAGTTTTGAACAGATTTACTTCAAATTGTATACTCCAGGCGAGGTAAAAATCAAGATTTCTTAAGCCACGCCCCTTTCACGCCCCTTTTCACGCCAAATTTTTGAAAGTTTTATTCTCTATACAAATTTGTTCATTCCAACGTATTTTTTTTATTTGGTAGTATATTGCTCTTAATACTGTTAACGTCGCCATATAACTATGAACTACGCCTACTTCATCGCCCCCTTTTTATACCCTTCACCATCGTGAGAAGGGTATATATAAGTTTGTCATTCCGTGTGAAATTTCCACAATATAATTTTCCGACCCTATAAAGTATATATATTCTGGATCCTTATAGATAGCGAAGTCGATTAAGCCATGTCCGTCTGTCTGTCTGTCTGTCTGTCTGGATGTTGAAATCAGTTTTTTGAAGTCCCAAGATATGTTCGGGATCCAAACCTTCAATAATTCTGTCAGCAGTGCTTTCGAGAAGTTTGCTATTTAAAATCAGCAAAATCGGTTTAGGTCAACCAGAGTTATGAACCAATATTTGAGACCACCTCTATAAAAATTTGATATTTTTCGTCCATTTTATTGCAATATTTTGAAATATATTGCAGATAATACCATGAAATTTTGTATACGTTGTTTGTACTATAAAAGAAGAAAGTGTGCGGAAAATAGTAAGAATCGGTCCATGATTTCTCATAGCCCCCATACAAATATATATATTCCCGAAATATGGCTTAATGATAAATAAATGCCTATAAAATTGGAATATCAAGACAAAATTCAGCAAAAATAAGTTTTATACAAAAAGAAATCACAAACCGAAATTTTTTTTAATTCGGTCCATATTTGACCATAGACCCCATATAAAGTCCACTTACAAAATTCACTTAAATACATATAAAACAGATATAAATAATGTTAAACGGCTAAAATTTGACATAAACACTCTTTATAGGCAAATAAATTATTGTACCAAATTTTATGGTGGTCGGCCCAGAAATGGTCATAGCCCCCATACAAAAATCTTCCCGAAATATTGCTCAATTATACATAAATGCCTATAAAAATTCAGCAAAACTAAGTTCTGTGCAAAAAGAAATCACAAACCGAAATTTTTTTTAGTTCGGTCCATATTTGACCATAGACCCAATATAAAGTCCACTTACAAAATTCACTTAAATACATATAAAACAGATATAAATAATGTTAAACGGCTAAAATTTGACATAAACACTCTTTATAGGCAAATAAATTATTGTACCAAATTTTATGGTGGTCGGCCCAGAAATGGTCATAGCCCCCATACAAAAATCTTCCCGAAATATTGCTCAATTATACATAAATGCCTATAAAATTGGAATATCAAGACAAAATTCAGCAAAACTAAGTTCTGTGCAAAAAGAAATCGCAAAACGAAATTTTTTTTAGTTCGGTCCATATTTGACCATAGACCCCATATAAAGTCCACTTACAAAATTCACTTAAATACATATAAAACAGATATAAATAATGTTAAACGGCTAAAATTTGACATAAATACTCTTTATAGGCAAATAAATTGCTGTACTAAATTTTATGGTGGTCGGCCCAGAACTGGTCATAGCTCCCATACAAGGACCACATCTGAAAGAGAGATTTTTCCCTATATATATTGTATAAATATCGGTACCGACTCAAAACTTTGCACAGATCATTTTAATATATACAAAAATCATCCCACAAAATTTTGTGAATTTCGGTCTATTTTTAACCGTATGCCCCATATAAAGCCCTCTTCCGAAAATCACTTTAATACTCATAAATCGCTTATAAATAAGGGTACCAATCCAAAATTTTACACGGATCATTTACATACATGCCTAAATCAAACTGCTGGATTTTGAGAATATCGGTCCATATTTGACTATATCCCCCACATAAGACCCACTACCGAAATCCACGTTAATACTAATATATATCTTAAATATACCGTTATTATGATGAAATTCGACGTGAAATATCCTCATATGCATGAAAATAACTGTTCCAAAATATAAGAAGATCGGCCCATAATTTGTCATACCTGCCATATAGAACCATTTCCAAAAAACAAATAAATTCGGGTCAAAAAATATTCTTTTCGGATTTAACCCATATTCGGTCCACATTTTATAATCATGATATATATCGTTGGAAAGGTATTTTTAATACCTTTTATTTAATGTATTACAAATTATCAGACACCCAGTAGTTCCCGAGATATAGGCCAATATATTTTCAACTTTAAGGGCCCGCCCCCTCGAAAATAGGCGTGACCGCCAACAATTTTTTTTTTGCTGGTATCTCCTCTAAAAGCCCTATTTGATTTTGTTTTTTTTTTTTTTTTAAGCAAAATCACTAAAACCGAATTGTACCCCTTTTTTATACTCTGTTTGTTAAGTTACACTCAAGATTATTATGAACATCAGACAGACTCTGCAAATTATGGTAAGAATTGGTAATGAAATCAATTAAAAATGGTGAAAATTAGACAAAATTTCAAAATATTTAACATAAATTATGTTGGTCGTAAAATTGTCTTTCAAACAATATATCAAATACTAATAAAATTTGCACTAAGACTGAATAGAATAGAAAACACAGAATTAGGATATTCTAGTCTAGTGTAGTTTCTGTATTTCTTATTACGCTTAGGTGAAGGGTATTTAAGATTCGGCAAAGCCGAATATAGCACTCTTACTTGTTTATACTCTGTTTGTTAAGTTACACTCAAGATTATTATGAACATCAGACAGACTCTGCAAATTATGGTAAGAATTGGTAATTAAATCAATTAAAAATGGTGAAAATTAGACAAAATTTCAAAATATTTAACATAAATTATGTTGGTCTTAAAATTGTCTTTCAAACAATATATCAAATACTAATAAAATTTGCATTAAGACTGAATAGAAAACACAGAATTAGGATATTCTAGTCTAGTGTAGTTTCTGTATTTCTTATTACGCTTAGGTGAAGGGTATTTAAGATTCGGCAAAGCCGAATATAGCACTCTTACTTGTTTTAATTCAGATACTTACTTATACCACTAACAATGTTTGCTATACAAAATACTTTTTTTGTAATATGTATTTACCTAAAGTTTTATATACTTTTTAACTACATACATTTTTTTATTACCAAATCCCCATTTTTCGCCCCATTTCACTTTAAATTATATTGCTTTTAATCTATATATATATAAATGAATGTGTGTCTGTATGTTTGTGCTTAATAGGAGGCCAAACCCTTGGACCAATCTGCCTGAAATTTGTACAGCATGTTACTGTGACTCTGGAAGGAATAATAGGCTATATGAAGTTTTGATTGTACAAACGGGGGTGGCACCGCCCATATAACCCACAAATTTAACCCGCCATATTTTGGGCATTTTTTGACGTACGTCGGTGATATTTGGTACATATGGTATTGGCATAATTAGGAATACGTACCAGGAGAAAAGTGAGTGGGACCACGCCCCTTTTTAGGAAAATTAAACATCGTAATATAGTCGTAACTACTGGACCGATCGCCATTAAATTTTCACAACAGGATATTCTTACGAAAAAATAAATTCTTGACTATGTAAGTGGACAAAGGGCATGGTCTCGCCTAAAGCATTGCAATAAATACATTAAAATTAAATAAACAAATGTGTGTAAATATATAAATACGTTTTATTTTATTTTATGACGAGGGGGGGGGTAGCAAAGCACACCGGGTTTAGCTAGTATTATATAAAAAAGAAAACAAAATCTAGAAATTAAGAGAAATAAGATTGCATAGATAGAAGAAGAAAAATATATGCATATATAAGTATAGTCAAGTAGTATGTAATTAATAATAACCTTAAAATTAACTTTATTGCACTAGTTTAGTTTTGTAGCATTTAAGTTCGTTAAAAAAAACAACAAAAAAAAAGAAAAAAGAAATTGAATTAAAAAAAATTATTATACATAAGAATATGTACATTAGCGGGTCGATTTAATAATCGCCCATGGCTCAGTGAAAATCGTATTCTAGGGATCAAAATAAGAAACTTTGCCGAAGGAACCATATCTCTAAAACGAATTCTACTACCCTGGGGAGTATATAAAATAATTTTATTATTTTTATTTATTTTTAAATATTATTTTTTAAAAATAAATAAAATAATAAAAATAAATAAATTAAATAAAAAATAATAAAATAAAGTGCCAAAATGGTGATTTTTTTAAATGTTTGTACGGGACAAAAGTCAACAGTTGGGGGGTAGTAGAATTCGTTTTAGAGGTATGGTTCCTTCGGCAAAGTTTCTTATTTTGATCCCTAGAATACGATTTTCACTGAGCCATGGGCGATTTTTTGCCTCCCCACAAATCGACCCGGCCTAATGTATATGTGTAATAAAATATACACACATTTACATATATAGGTATATAGTCAGGTAATGTAGTCATAGGGTTAATACATTTACATACTTAGTTACTTAACTGATCTCATAGGAATCAGATTTCCTAAATCACATGAATAAAATCATTCCTAGATAAAAAAGTTAATTAAATAAATGAACTTATAACTGAATCAATAACTAGATATGTACATAAATAAAAATATTATACATATATATATCAAATAAATAAATAATAGAATATATCAATAATAAATAAATTAATAGATAATAAAATAAACGATGAAATAAGTCACTAAATAAATAAATAATAGAATAAATAATAAAAAAAATAAACAAATAAATCAATAAAGAAATGATTAAATAAATGAATTAACAAATAAATTAATAAATAAATAATGAAATAAATAAATTAAAGATATGAATAAATAAATCAATAAAGAAATAATTAAATAAATGAATAAACAAAAAAAAAATTAATAACTAAATAGATCAATAAAGAAGTAAATGAGGAAACTATTAGATTAGGGAATAAATTAATCCATAAGAATTAGGGTACTTAAATTAATTTACTGAATTCGGAAAAAAATAAAAAATTCACACTTTTTTTTTAAAACAAAACTTAATTATCCTAATTTGTTTTTATATGCAATTAGACTATTTCAGTTAGAGCCATAAAAATAAGCATATCAATAATTATATAAGGTTATTTGTATCAAAAATTTTATAAACATAAAAAAAATCCTTTTTGTCAAATACCTAACAGAAAATAAAAATAATGGCCCATAATCATAGTCATAGAAAAAGCATACTTTAAGTAAAAGTAGACTTTTAAACAACAAAAACATATAAATTTAGTTCTGAATTTAAAACAAAAGCATGCTTTTGCTTAAAGTATGCTTTTTCTATGACTATGATTATGGGCCAATGTTAATAATGCAAAAATAAAAGAGTAGTATAATGGCACAAAGATAAATTGAAATGGCCGCGATGTGATTCGTAAGATAAGAGGTGAGTGTGAAATAGAGGCTACAGGAAATTTGCACAGGTGGTCCGTAGCCATGGATAGCTGAAACAAAGCTAATAAGGGGAGGGCTAAACCTGGAGAGACATTGCCATCAAAGTCTCTGATAACCCATGAAATGCAGATGCATAAAAAAAGGTAACAGTCTTTTATCCACAGCGAGTCTGTCCGTGTTCATTTTTTTTTATTACCATTCATTACCATAATTTGATATTTGTTCTCATTGTCTAATCTACAACTAACGCATCAAACAAATATTGCAAACCTTGTGAAAGAAAAACCCACATTTCCGACGAGCTAATGCCGTGCCTCGTCCAGCATGCCATTTTCACACAAGATTAGAAAGGTTTGTCACAAAACCTTGTGTTTAACAAATGCTGCTGTTTTTTTACGCAAAAATGTTAATTCCGATTGTTTTTTTTTTCAGATCTGGATGTAAAATATAATAAAATTTGTTTTTGTCTCTCCATTTTTGTTACTAAATGTTTACAATATAATTTATTTTCTTTTTCAATCAGCTGTTTTTATTATGAAAATGAAATCCAACAATATGTCAAAAAGTAGTAGTGTAAACGCCAAAAATTTTCTTTATGATTTTAATTAAAATCTACTAGATTTTGCGTAGGTGTAAATGTAGTATTATCTGCAAATTGAAGTAGTTTCTTCAAAAAATAAAAATAGATCTTCAACTATTATTGGTATTGTATGTCTTTTATTATTAAATCAAAAATAAATGTAAAGCTAACTGTTAATTCAACGTTAACAACAACTTAAGAAATAATTAAAATAAATTCTTTGGAAAATTAAATTTTTGTTTTGATTAAAGAATTGAAAAACTTGCTTAAAAATATAACTCAGAAAGTATCGAGTAACTACTTTTGAGTATTGAGTATCCAAAAAAAAAAAAGGACAAATACTCGGTACCCATTGGTCCCTAACTGGACCGTATTTCATTTGTCTCTTTTTCTTTATTAAATCTTGCCATACCTATCTACACTTTTTTTATCACGGCTGGGAAGCCCATTTGATAGTATTGTAACATGAAATTTATTTGATAGTATTGTAACATGAAATTTATTTGATAGTATTGTAACATGAAATTTATTGAATATTTAACCTTGCTTTTAAACTTAGGTTTATTGTACTACTATGTAATATTATTTTGGCCTAATTGGCTTTTATTACTGAATAAATAAATAAAATTTTGGAAGTGATTTGAAAAAAGTCACTAAAACCGACTTAAGCCTTTCTTTTTTATATAAATACTAGCTAAACCCGGTGTGCTTTGCTACCCCCCCCCCCCCTCGTCATAAAATAAAATAAAACGTATTTATATATTTACAAACATTTATTTATTTAATTTTAATGTATTTATTGCAATGCTTTAAGCGAGACCATGCCCCTTTGTCCACTTACATAGTCAAGAATTTATTATTTCGTAAGAATATCCTGTTGTGAAAATTTAATGACGATCGGTCCAGTAGTTAAGACTATATTACGATGTTTAATTTTCCTAAAAAGGGGCGTGGTCCCACTCACTTTTCTCCTGGTACGTATTCCTAATTATGCCAATACCATATGTACCAAATATCACTGACGTTCGTCAAAAAATGCCCAAAATATGGCGGGTTAAATTTTGTGGGTTATATGGGCGGTGCCACCCCCGTTTGTACAACCAAAACTTCATATAGCCTATTATTCCTTCCAGAGTCACAGTAACATGCTGTAAAAATTTCAGGCAGATTGGTCCAAGGGTTTGGCCTCCTATTAAGCACAAACATACAGACACACATTCATTTATATATATATAGATTAAAAGCAATATAATTTAAGGTGAAATGGGGCGAAAAATGGGGATTTGGTAATAAAAAAATGTATGTAGTTAAAAAGTATATAAAACTTTAGGTAAATACATATTACAAAAAAAGTATTTTGTATAGCAAACTTTGTTAGTGGTATAAGTAAGTATCTGAATTAAAAAAGGGGGCGATTAAGTAGGCGTGGTTCATAGTTATATGGCGACGTTAACAGTATTAAGAGCAATATACTACCAAATAAAAAAAATACGTTGGAATGAACAAATTTGTATAGAGAACAAAAAGTATAAAACTTTCAAAAATTTGGCGTAAAAAGGGGCGTGAAAGGGGCGTAGCTTAAGAAATCTTTATTTTTACCTCGCCTGGAGTATATAATTTGAAGTAAATCTGTTAAAAACTATATGAGAGCAATTACATAATTTTTAAAAAGTGGGGGTAAAAATGGGCGTGGTCAAAAAAAAGTAACCTATTAATCATACCAGAGTCCCAGTTAAATGCTGTGAAAATTTCAAAAATATCGGTCCAGAGGTTTGGTCTCCAATTACAATATTTTAAAAAAGTGGGCGTAAAAGTGGGCGTGGTAAAAAAAAAGTACCCTATTATTCCTTCCAGAGTCACAGTAACATGCTGTGAAAATTTCATCAAAATCGGCTCAGCCGTTTTGGAGTCTATACGTTACATACATACATACATACATACATACATACTTACATACATACATACATACATACATACATACATACATACATACATACATACATACATACATACATACATACATACATTGAATTTTATATATATAGATTTAATTTAATTAATGTTGAATTCTTTCACCGTATTTTGAAAACAATTAACTGGAATTAAAAAAGGCAAATAATAAATATGTCAAATAATAAAATGTCAATATATAAATTATGTCAACGCTGGTTGTACATCAGTGATGGAAAATAGATTTTAGATTTTGTATCAACTACACAAATAAAATGTACTTTTTATACTTTCACGGTACCATTTTTAAAATTTATTAACCCTTATGTGCGCACCAAGGTACCCTGTTACCTCTGGCGGTCAAAGTTTTTTCATTGAAATTGATAACTTGTATATGTCTCCTTTTACAGTTGAGAAATTGAAAGCCAGACATTTTTCTCATTCCGCTGTGAACTTGCCTAAACCCAAGGTGAATTTATTTAATTTCACCATGCCTGAACCTTTTAGAGTTGCGAAATTAATAGACAGACAGAAATTTTTTGTTTATGTTTTTGTTCTTCTTCTATGTTGATTGTTGTGGAAATTTTTATTATAAAAACGCATTGAAAATAAAAGAAATTAAAAAACATATTCAAACAACTGTTAATTATAAAGTTTTTGTTATTAATAAATCTATTTGGTTAATAAATTTAATTATTTTTGCAATACGCGCGTTAAAGTGAGAAAAATGATGTGAAGCATCAACATGAAAAATGCGAAGGGTGGAAACTGTAAACGAAAAATGTCCAGTACAGTAGAGGTCTACCGCACACTCCTTCTCTTCAATACATCGCCTTCAAACTTCGTCTGTCTGTCTTTCAATTTCTCAACTGTAAAAGGGGACTATCTGAAACTTTTTGGAAACTACTAAAGCTAGTTTTATACGATTGACATTTTCTTCAAAATGCTTCAAACTCGTGTAAACAGCAAAATTTCTTCAAAATTTATTTATTTAATAACTATTAGATATATAAATTTTGAAGAAATTTATTTATATTAACTATTACTATTTCAATCAATCGTGTAAATCTAGCTTAACTTTCAAATAATTTAGTTTTTTTGCAGCCGTACGCCTTGAGTTTTTTTGAAATTTGTTTGAGAGACCAATTTACTTTTAACACCCTTTAATGCGCATCAAGGTACCTGGGTACTTCTACGTGTTGTTAGTAGCTTTGCATGAATAAATAAAAGTTTTTATAAATTATTAACAAAAACAATTTATTACACCTTATTTGGAAACAGAAACATAAAAACCACAGAGTTCAATACGAGGGCGGTTAGGAAACTTCTTAGCCTACAACAGAAAGCACGCTAGAAACAGAAGAAAGTTAAGTGTTTTGGAAACTTCCATCTGTGCAATGAACACTTTAAATTTTTTTTCGATCTGACAACTCCTTCATATAGAAGCAGGTGTTCAAAAAAGACGCATCCGCTATTTTATGACAATGGAAAAATTAGAAATTGGTGGTGTCATTAAATATTCAAATAAAAAAAGTTTTATCGAGACAAGAAATTTATAATGATTTAGTGAATGTGTTAGGTGAAAGTGCTCCTTCAAATTGGGTTGCTGAATTTAAACGGGGTCATATAAGCATTGAGGATGAACCACGTTGGCCGCACTTTTCCTTTTCCAACCAAGGAAATTGTTTTATCTACTCTTCGCGAAATAATATTACGTACGGCTTATTCAATTTGCTTATCCTAAAAAAATGAACTTATAAAAATAGTATTCTTACCCTACTTCCTCGTTCTTCATCATACAAATCACAAACAAAATTTTCCAACAAATATTTTTTCATTAATTTGGTTTTTGTGTCTAATTTTCAAGATTCGTATCCTGTTCAAGTACTCTGTTTTACTTTTTAATTTAAACTGCAAAAAACAAACGTGGCTGTAACAAGTGTAAACAAAATGTTACACTTATTGAAATTTAGATCAGAATCTGAATTGTATGTTCCATTATATTACTTAGGCTCAATAAAACAGTGCGTATTTAAGTGCCATTTAATTTTAAAGTGCATTTAAGTACAAAATTTTGTTTTTCACTGAAAACTTAAATGCAATTTAAATGGCCAACGATGTCGATTTAAGTGCAACTTAAGTTGTAAACATTGCACATATGGTTATGACATTTGTTTTTTTTTTAATAAAATTGTTTTTAATTCCAAAAAAGTTTTGCCATAATAAACTGTCTGCTTAAAATTAAAGAATAAAACACTGATGATACCATATCGAAACTAAATAGGACTATTTTCAAATTGTACCAAACGACTCGTAGTAGTACCTCGGTACCACCTGAGCCCAAAATGTATTAAAAAAGTACAATTAGACCATGGTGAAATTAAATATATAAATTCACCTTGAATTAGACCACGATTGGTAACAGTGTTGTACATTGTACAGATAAAAGGTTTGATTACTTAAAATTCAATCGGTGTTGAGTAATCTACACACAAATACACAGTAATTTTACATCTCTAATGCACATTATTGTTACTCAACATGATAAGTTTAATAATTCGCAGAAATAATAAAACAAAAGTGTTTCTTTTAAATCATCAAAGAAAACTATCTAGGATAGAAAATCAAACAAATGGTGAAAATGATGAGAGTGCTGACAACAATATTGAAAGTCATGCAATCAATTGCAACAAGTCAGGCTTGTTAAAACAACATCAAAATATGCTTCACAATAAAAGTCCTTATAAAGAGCCTAATTCTTGGATTCATTTAACCGAAAAATATCAAAGGAAAGTTTTCGGTCGTTATGGTTCCGAGAGTGGTGTTAGTCCCCGCATATGCTTCAATACAAAAGTTAACAATATATCTAAAAGTCGTTATGAGGAAATAGCTGAACCAGAAACAGTACTGTCTATGATTGAGAAATATAAATTTCAACAAAAATGCGAAATTGATAAAGTACTTAAGCGTGAAGAAGATATCAACAAAAAACTTGAAAAACTTGAACTTTGGAAACAAGAACTAAATTCAAGAATATTGAAAAAGGAGGCCGATGCAATTGCTGCTAAAGAAAAACGGGAGCGTTTAATAGAAGAAGTACGTAGGCATTTTGGCTACAAAGTAGATCCCAAGGATGAAAGATTCAAAGAAGTGCTCGAACAGAAGGAAAGAGAGGACAAAAAGAAACAGAAAGAGGCGAAACGCAAAGCTAAAGAACAAAAGTTGATGTCCAAACTAGTAGGTAAATCTGCAGCGTAGTCAAATATTGGAAGTAATGGTCGTTTAATATTTATTTTGTAAATTTGTAATAATATAAATAACAGCTTTGTTGTAATATGTAATTATAAAAAATTTTCGCAAATACTACAAAAATTCTATGAACGAAATCTAATCAAAATTTGTTTTATTATCACATTGAAAAATGATTTTTTAATAGTGATCGCCGACACAGCTTGTAAATATTTTAATAATTTGATGTTCTTACCTCTCTTAACCTTCTATAGGTATATATATATATATTAGGGCGGGTCGATTTAATAATCGCCCATGGCTCAGTGAAAATCGTATTCTAGGGATCAAAATAAGAAACTTTGCCGAAGGAACCATACCTCTAAAACGAATTCTACTACCCCCCAACTGTTGACTTTTGTCCCGTACAAACATTTAAAAAAATCACCATTTTGGCACTTTATTTTATTATTTTTTATTTATTTTATTTATTTTTAAAAAATAATATTTAAAAATAAATAAAATAATAAAAATAAATAAAAAATAATTTTATTATTATATTATTTTATAATTATATTATTTTTTAAAAATAAATAAAATAATAAAAATAAATAAAAAATAATAAAATAAAGTGCCAAAATGGCGATTTTTTTTGCCTCCACACAAATCGACCCGGGTTCTACATTTGTAAAATGAAGTGGAAGTGAAATTTTCATTAAGTTTGTGTTTTAAATTTTGTAAAAATGATTTGAAAAGTAAAATATCATTTTTATTTTGGTTCATTGTAGTATAAGTTTCACTGGTTTTCTAGAACGCCGTGAAAATGTATACATATGTGAAATTGAAAACGAATTCAATTTCAATTCGTAGTGGAATATAGAACATAGGCGATAGTATATAAAAATGGTGTAAAAAATGTATAATACTTCATAAAATGTGAACGGCTGGGCCGATTTCTATAAAATTTTTTGTCAGTTGTTCGTATTTGCGAGGAGAAGGTTTTTATGGAAGAAAATTTTGGAAAATCCCTCCGGAAGAATGGAAAATCGAGTTTTTGTATGAAATTTTGTGTGAAATTATTCCTTAATGGCTTTCCAAATTAAAAAATAGAAATTTCTTAGTGTAAATCATGAAAAATGCGAAACGCGGAAAATTGGAATATCTTTTCGCAAAAGTCGGTAAAAGTGAAATCTCGAAAATCGAGTTTTTGTAAAAAATAGAAAGTTCTTAGTGTAAATCATGGGAAATTGCAGAAAATGTGAAATGCGGAAAATTGGAAAATCTCCGCAAAAGTCGGAAAATTGGAAAATTGATTTTTTTGTACGAAATTTTGTGTGAAATTATTCCTTAATGGCTTTCTGGTAAACGGGCGATACTAGCAGCGAGGAATAAGGACGTCGATAGCTTAAACTTAATTATTCAACGTCAAATCGCAGGACAACTGGGGGGTTACTCTCTATTGCGATGCGATAAGCATACAAATTGTACGGTTATCGCATCGCATTTGCTTTCGCATTGCGATACGTACAAATCTGTTGACTACGTGACCTACGAAAATGAAGCGACCAACTACCCCGACGGAATTTTGGAACTCGCTTGATGTAGCAGGGGCCCCGCCGCATAATTTACAGCTGAAGGTGGGATCGATCATAATCATGTTGCGGAATCTCAATTCACCAAAATTGTGCAACGGTACGCGGTTGTCCGTCAAAAAGCTAATGAACAATGTGACTCATGCGACAATCATCAAGGGTAAAATCAAAGGAGAGGAAGTCCTTATCAAACGAATTCGCATTATTCCAACTGACCTTCCATTCCAATTCAAGCGGATTCAGTTCCCCGTTCTTATTGGCATTTGCGATGAAAATCAATAAATCGCAAGGCCAATCACTAGAAGTCTGTGGGATTAATCTCGAATTTCCCTGTTTTTCGCACGGTCAGCTGTACGTTGCATGCTCGCGTGTTGGGAAACCGTCTTCGTTATTTGTTTTTTCGCCGGAAAACAAATCGAAAAACACTGTTCATCAAATCTCTCTCTAATGATTCCATTTAAATAAATCTCATTGAAAATTTAAATATTTGTGTTGTATTATTACTCTAAAGTTTGTCTAAAGGCTTAAAATTGGGGCGAGCCGAAGTTCGCCGGGTCCGCTAGTTTAATATATTTAAATAAAACTTAATCACCGCTATAAAAAAAAATCTGCATGAAATTTGTTCCCTTTTATTATACCCTTCATGAGAAGGGTATATATAAGTTTGTCATACCATGTGAAATTTCCACAATATAATTTTCCGACCCTATAAAGTATATATATATTCTGGATCCTTATAGATAGCGGAGTCGATGTCAGTCTGTCTGTTGTATTTTCTAAAGTCCCTAGATATCTTCGGGATCCAACTCTTCAATAATTCTGTCAGACATGCTTTTGAGAAGTTTGCTATTTAAAATCGGTTTTGGCCAACCAGAGTTATGGACCAACATGTGAGACAACCTCCATAAAAATTTGATATTTTTTGTCCATTTTATTGCAATATTTTATTGCAGATAATACCATGAAATTTTATATACGTTGTTTGTGTGATAAAAGAAGAAAGTGTGCGGAAAATAGTAAGAATCGGTCCATGATTTCTCATAGCCCCCATACAAATGTATATATTCCCGAAATATGGCTTCATGATAAATAAATGCCTATAAAATTGGAATATCAAGACAAAATTCAGCAAAAATAAGTTTTATAGAAAAAGAAATCGCAAAACGAATTTTTTTTTAGTTCGGTCCACGTTTGACCATAGACCCCATATAAAGTCCACTTAAAAAATTCACCTAAATACGTATAAAACAGATATACATAAATAATGTTAAACGGCTAAAATTTGACATAACTACTCTTCATAGGCAAATAAATTGTTGTACTAAATTGTATGGTGGTCGGCAAAGAACTGGTCATAGCTCCCATACAAGGACCACATTTGAAAAATACATTTTTCTCTATATATATTGTATAAATATCGGTACCGACTCAAAACTTTGCATAGATCATTTACATATATACAAAAATCATCCCACAAAATTTTGTGAATTTCGGTCTATTTATAACCGTATGCCCCATATTTTTTTTTAATACATTTTATTTATTTATTGAATCTTCAGATGTTGAAATGACAATAAGTTTTCGAATCTTATTACTAAAAGAAAATAATAAGTCCAGCCAGTGCTAGACAAAATATTATGATACTAAAAAAATTTACATCCACTGATCCAGTCATCTGTTTTGCGTTTGAGTTGTGGGATATTGGTTGGAAAAATTCATTTTTATTTTCATTAAATATTTTTAATGAAGAAGAATGCCTTGTTGTAACCTCTGAAAACCAATTAATTATAATATTTTTAAACTTATTTTTAAGATAACATACTATGTGAAAAAAACTTACGTACCTGTTTTCTTAAAGAAAAAAAAAAAAAAACATAATAAGGTAACATTTAACATATGTATATAAGCAAAAATAGTAAAACAATCCAACAACGCAAACAAAAGAAAACAAATGCATTTCTCCATGCGTATATTATATGTTTAGTTGTGTTTAACAAAAGTGAGAGTGTATTGGTAAATATACGCATGGAGAAATGCATTTGTTTTCTTTTGTTTGCGTTGTTGGATTGTTTTACTATTTTTGCTTATGCATTGTTGGATCGACGATGTCGAAAATAAGTTGAACACCAAAGGTTTCCTTTGGAGTTCAGAATTTGTTAATTTAGCCTAGGTAGAAACACCTTATGCTAATATAAAATGTGTTGATTTGGGCCTGAGTAGAAACACTAAGACCATGTAGTAATAACAAAAGTTAATCTTTGTTTACCTCAATGTCTTTATTTTGGTGGTTCTTTTATACAATTTAATTGCTTACGTCTAACTTAAATTAATAATTAAAATATTCAATTTCAGTAATTATAAAAAATGCCTTTAGTTGCATTATTGCAATATTGCATAAAATAAGGTAAATGACATTTAGTTTTTTATTGTAACATTAAACGATTGTAGAGGCAATGACTGCAATAAACAATTTCAAGGGCAAATGCCTAAATATTGTCGTATATGCTATTTTGTAAAATTATTTTGCTTTCTTTTGGTTTTATTATGGTTAACATTCTCCGCCACGTTGAGCGGATAGCGAAATACAAAAATATGTATATAACAAAAAAAAGGAAAAAACTAAATTAATAAAATAAGAATTAATAATATAAGAGTTAACAAAAATATTGGTTGTTTTTAAACCTCAGAGTTTTGCTGGCGTGGTGTTGGTTGTGGGGCTGAATTTGGCATCATTGGGGACAAGTTGATTGAGGCTCCCTTGTAGCATTTAATTTTCCGGCCTATTAGGATGACTATTATCAATAATGACAGAAGTAATGCCAACGAGCCGATATGCGGATGATGAAGTACCGGATACTTTACTTCTCTTGGAAGATCTTTGATGTCTGATAGCTGTCTTTGGATGGTGGTGAGCTCATCTAATTTGGTATCTAAATCGATGTTTGGTGCTAGTAGCCTCTTGACCTCGGAGGGTTTGCCAATTGCCGTAATATTGCCAAACATGGCATATGAAGTATGAAGAGTAGTGATACTAGTTTCATGCCCATGGATAGCTAGTAACCTTCCCTTGATGATACAAGTTGGTTTCATGGACAGGAGACCAGATCGGTTGACGGTAAAATGTATGGTTTCAGAGTTGCACACTGCAGTTAGCTCTAATGGATTTGGTGTTGCATAAAGCCAACGATTGATAGTGTTTAGTGCGATAAAATAAACTTTGTTCTGTATGTTCCCGAAACTACATTGTGGGGATGTCTTGTTGTTAAACAGAGCAATTTCACAGGAATAGCTGCTTGAGTCTTGAGTAACGCTGACTTGTAATGTAGTGCAAAGATATATGTCGCTCCTTGCCACAATACATTTATTGAATTGACGTGTAATTAGAGTCAGATATTCATCTCGGTGGCTGTTCACAGCGAGATATTCAATATTAGTTGTTATAGCAATAGCCGTGTTGTTGATCTCGGTGGGTATAGGGAGGACCTTGAAGAGCTCAAAATGTTTCTGGTTCACTAACGGTAGTTCAATCATGAAGATGACACTCTCCTGTGTTACTGTGCCCTTGACGCTCATGATTTTGTATAATTCCAGCAAGTCAGTATCTTCAACTGGTAACGAGCGACCAATAGGAAGGTTGCCTTTTATCTTAGCTATCTCTGTTTTTAATTGATTTGGTGTGAGGAGAAGTGGACTTATTTTACCGTGATTTGAGTGCGTAAGGGCAGTGACAAGCTCTGTCTCAATTCTTTGTAATTCTCCCGCAAGTGTATTTAATTGGATCGCCATGGACATTAGATTTTGGGTGTGTCGTAAATTTGAGTTCTCGTCTCTAACTGCATTCAAATCATTATAGATGCTTGTCTTGAGCTCTGAGAAATGCAAATGCATCTCATTCTCGCCTTGCTTGAGAATATTAATTGTCGAATTTATTACCGAAGTTTGGTTTTTGAGTAGCAGATGCAAATACTCCTCGTCTTGCTTTACATTAGCTATAGTTTGAGCCATTTGTTCTGCATAATCCGAATCCAGGACTCCAAATAGAGCATGAGCCATATTCCCTACAATATCTAGTGCAGCTCTTCGGGTTCTTCTTAGAGTTAAAAGGTCTGATTCTTGAATGAGATTGTCCCACGTGTGCTGAAGTTCGAGGTAGAGCATTCTACATGATTCAGTAGTTATTGATTGTTCGCATAATTTTGAAAATGTTGTTATTCCGGCTTCCAGAACGCTGTTCCTTTCCCAAATTGGTGTGAGATCGTAATATATAATAAATTTCCAGGTAGCAGTTACCAATTTTGTCGACCCTATGCCTTCGAAATATAATCCTGGGTTGGAGGAAAATTCCGTGACATTGACTGGAGAGGCTAGTATTATCGGCAGTAGAAGGAGCGAAATAAAAAGTGTACTGAAGATTCCTTGCGAAGCATATGATACTACCTTCCGTTTTGGCTGTATAGTATCGCCTTCTGATGATAGTTGTCTCTTTTGCGATGTTGGTTTGTCATATTCGGAGTGTTCTATGTGAAAATCGTTGAACAGGGGCGCCAATCTATGAATTGGCCTCTTGAAGGTTCCCTTAGCTGTTTTGACGTCGCAGACCCTAATAAGTCCATCATCTCCCTTGTAAATTCGGCTGATTTTTCCCAGTGGCCATTGTAGTACAGGAGTATTATCTTCCTTGAGAATAACAAGCATGCCTTCAATGACGTTTGGTGAAGGAGACTTCCATTTTCCCCTTTGTTGTAGCTCATGTAAATATTGTTGTGTCCATTCCTTCCAGAATTTGTGTTTAATCTCTGAAGTTATTTTCCACCTTGCATCTAATAGTAATTTTGGAGATTGGGCATTTACATCTACGGCTGATGTTAATGGCTCACCTACTAGAAAATGGCCTGGTGTAAGAGCTTGAAGATCTTCGGAATTTGAAGAGAGAGGAATTAAAGGTCGCGAGTTTAGGATGGCTTCTATTTCAACCACTACTGTTTCCAATTCCTCATATGTAAGTGATGCAGCGGCCACACTTCTCAGCAGCAGATGTTTGGCTGATTTAACTGCCGCTTCCCAAAGGCCACCGAAATGAGGGGCTCTTGGTGGAATAAATTTAAAAGTAATTGATTGATTGCTGCATACTCGTGTAATTTTTTCTTGGGCTGAGTGAGAATATATTGATTCTTCTAATTCAACTAATTTGTTGTTTGCTCCCACGAAGTTAGTAGCATTGTCGCAATATAGTGTCTGACAATGGCCCCTTCTGCTGATAAATCGTCGCAATGCTCCTATAAAGGCTTCTGTGGACAGATTGGATACAACTTCCATGTGAATGGCCTTAGTTGTAAAACAGCAAAATACTGCGATATAAGCCTTGTCTGGTCTTTTGCCCCTAATTTTGTGATGTATCCAAATCGGTCCAAAATAATCAACTCCTGAGGTAATGAATGGACGTCCTGGCGTCACTCTGTCAGCTGGTAGGTTTCCCATTAATTGTTTAAACAGCATTGGCTTAGCCTTGGTGCATCGTATGCATTTGTGGACGGTACTGCGCGCGACTGATTTCCCGTTGGTAATCCAGAACTGCGCCCTGGATGCAGCCAACAATGCTTGTGGGCCGCAATGACGATTTTCTTCATGTAGCATTTGCATCAATAACCCCACCATAAAATGATTGTGTGGTAAAATTGCTGGATGCTTTGCCTTGAATGGTAATGTTGATTGCTCCAGACGACCGCCTACACGCATTACCTGGTATTCATCCAAGAATGGATTTAATGAGGCCAAAGAACTGGATTTATGCACAGGTGTTTTGTGTAATAATCTTTCCAGTTCTTCCCCAAATTCCGAAGCTTGCATGATTTTGATGATAACATTCAGAGCTTCTTCCATTTCATGTGCATCGAGCGCCTTGTGGGGTGGGCGACAAATTTTCGTAGTTTTGGAATTTGTGATGAATCTCAAAACATAACCGATCGTGCGCTGAAGAGTCTTGAATGAGTTTCGATGGTTTATTCGATTTATGCAGTCTTCGTATCCTTGCTGCGAAGTAGATATTGTCAAAACATGTTTTGTTATTTTTCGTTCTTCGTTGCAAGGTATATCAGAAACTTGTGGAGGTGAGTTCGTCCACTCACTTTTTTGTCCCGATAGAAATAGCGGACCATAGAACCAAATCGAATGTTGTGATAGGTTTTCTGGTGCTAGTCCTCTGGATATTGCGTCAGCTGGATTTTGTTTAGAATTGACATGTCGCCATTGATCTGAGTCGCTTAATTCATGTATTTTGGCTATCCTGTTTGCCACAAAAGTGTGAAAGGATGCTGCAGTCGAATTTATCCAAGCAATGACAATCTTTGAATCTGTCCAGAAATAGTTTGCAGTATTTTGTAGGCGAAGATCTTTCTTTACTCTATTTGTCAGCTCCACCCCTAGTACTGCTGCACATAGTTCCAGCCGAGGCAGCGTCTGTTTTTTAAGGGGTGCTACACGGGACTTGGAACATATTAGTCTTGTTGATACAGTTTTGTCTTTGTATGTTGAACGAATATAGATTGCCGTTCCATAAGCTCGTTCCGATGCATCAACAAACGTGTGAAGCTGCGTTGTTACTGGTCTTTCGGTTTTTAGTACGAACCGATCGATCTTAATTTTGTTTAATGCTTCTATGCTTGTTCGAAAGTTATTCCATACGTTTTGACGATCCTGGGGTAATTCATCATCCCATGAAATTGGTAATTGCCACAGCTCCTGCAAAAATATTTTGGCTCGTACGACCACTGGCCCAAAAAGTCCTAGTGGGTCAAATATCTTGGCAAGCTCTGAGCTTACTATTCGTTTTGTTACACCCTTTGCATAATTTTCCGATGGAACTTGTGCTCGTCCGCATAATTGATCAGACCTTGGCAGCCATATTAATCCAAGTGTTTTAATCGAGCAGTTTGAGTTTTCGTCCAAGTCCAAGTTGATCTCCTGGTCCTCAGGTGCAATACCATTTAGCAACTGGGAATGATTTGAACACCATTTCCGAAGTTTAAAACCAGCTCTTTTTAGAATTAAATTAAGTTGTTGTTGTGATTCCAATGCAGTACTGATAGAGTCGGCCCCGCTTAGGCAATCGTCCACATAAAAATCATCACGTAGTATTGATGCACCTAGTGCATATTTCGTGGCATTTTGAGTCGCTAGGTGTTGAAGGCATTTGGTAGCTAGGTATGGAGCTGAGGAGGTGCCGTAGGTGACAGTTTTGAGACGATAATATTTGATATCTTGATGTTTATTATATCTCCAAATGATGAGCTGGAACATCTGGTCTGAATCATTGACTTGAATCTGTCGGTACATTTTTTCGATGTCTGCAGTGAAGACGAATTTATGTATCCGAAATCTCAGCAGTACTGAAAATAGCTCACTTTGTACAGTTGGTCCGGCATGAAGGATGTCGTTGAGTGAGGAGCCACTGGATGTTTTAGCTGATGCGTCAAACACTACTCGCAATTTTGTAGTTGAACTTGATCCTGTTGAAGTTGATCCTGTGCCGAGTTACAGGACAACTGTGTCACCAAATTTTGATTGGTGTGTTGTTGTATGATCCTGTTCCAAGTTACAGGACCGTCGGGGTCACCAAATGTTGGATCGACGATGTCGAAAATAAGTTGAACACCAAAGGTTTCCTTTGGAGTTCAGAATTTGTTAATTTAGCCTAGGTAGAAACACCTTATGCTAATATAAAATGTGTTGATTTGGGCCTGAGTAGAAACACTAAGACCATGTAGTAATAACAAAAGTTAATCTTTGTTTACCTCAATGTCTTTATTTTGGTGGTTCTTTTATACAATTTAATTGCTTACGTCTAACTTAAATTAATAATTAAAATATTCAATTTCAGTAATTATAAAAAATGCCTTTAGTTGCATTATTGCAATATTGCATAAAATAAGGTAAATGACATTTAGTTTTTTATTGTAACATTAAACGATTTTAGAGGCAATGACTGCAATAAACAATTTAAGGGCAAATGACTAAATATTGTCGTATATCCTATTTTGTAAAATTATTTTGCTTTCTTTTGGTTTTATTATGGTTAACATGCATATTAAAAAGCCATTAAATGATTATATTATATAAATATTATTATATTATTTTATAATTAAAAGAAAACTTCGTACCCGAAACGCATAATTTTGCCTTTTTTTAATTTATCGGCAAAAGTACTAAAATGTACAGCTGTGGCAGCACAAAATTGTAAATTATAATAAACGTTTACATAGCTATGCTTTGTTAATTTTCGTATTGTGTTTAAAAAAATGGAGAAAAAACTTAAAAATTTAATTAATATAAAAATATTAAAGTTAGCGCTTGAAGGCCTGCGCACATTAAAAGAAATAAGTGAACTACACTGTAAAAGAAGAAGACGCTCTTGTTCTGGCAGAGAAATAAACAGCGACAGAAAGACATTTTTTTTTATTGTAAAGGCACTTATTTTTTCCGCATTTTCTATTAAATTTAAAATAAATATATTTTCTTCCATTTTGTTCAAAACACAAACAAACAACAACAAACAGCTGATTCCGTACAGAATGTGCGATCAGTTTCGCTTTTTGCTTAAGCAAATGACAGTTGAAAAACTTAACGAAAAGTTTCGTTAAGTACATTATAGTTTGCCACATACAATTTATATGTGTTCGCACGTTTGCTTAAGCTAGCATATGCATATTATAGTTGGGCCTTTAGCCTACACCAGAATGTTTATTTTCATGTTTAGAATACTATTTTTATTTTAAAATATAGTTTTTCACCGCATTCATTTCACCCTATTCCTATTATTTGAATTCTAATGGTGTTGAAAATTTCAATAGTACAGATAGAAACCTTAACCTTTTTTGTAAAAATTATTATTTTCACCTTATTCAATAAAATTAAATATTTTTTATTTCGATGAATAGACAACACTATATTCATATAACCGTCAAGTCATTTGAAAAAATAGTTTTGTAATAATAAGTGCTCAAATTTTAAACAAAAAAAATTATAAATTCAATTAAAAGAAATAATTCTATGTTAATTAGAAATGTAAGTTTTTTATTTCATATTCCATATATATATATTAAGTTTTATTACATTTTTATTTATATACTAGCTAAACCCGGTGTGCTTCGCTACCCCCCTCGTTATAAAAAAATAAAACGTATTTACATATTTGTACATTTACAAAAAATTTTATTTATTTATTTAATATTAATTACAATTAATACAATTAATTGATTAATACTTAGAAAAGAGCACTAGCTGCTAAGGCTTTCGACTCTGAATTTATAAAATTATGTTTATAATGAAAAAAATACAATTACAGTTTATGAAGAAGGCCAATTTCTAATATGAATTTGTGGATATGATCAATGTCATGTTCGGACAAGTTTTTCAGACATACAGTCGGTTTTTTAGGACCAAATATTTTTATTCTGGTGTTGTGGAAGGATGGGCAATCATCGAGTATGTGTGTTACGTTGAGATGGGTATTACATGTTGAGCATATGGGGGGCGTATCTTTGTCCAGTAAGTATTTATGTGTTGCTTTTGTGTGGCCAATTCTCATTCGTACCAACATGTTTGAAACAATTTTCTGGCATGATTTGGGGTAGTTTGGTTTCGTTCCATTGGGATTAAAGTTTTTGTAGGCATGTTGATATTCTGACCATTTGATATTTTTAAGGTTTGCATAAAAATTGTGGATGAGGTTTAAAATATCGCGAGGTTCATATGTAGAGAAGGTAAGTAATGGTCTTTTTTTTGCTTCAGTGGCAGCCATATCTGCATATTCGTTGCCTGGAATACCAACATGGGATGGAATCCATAACAATTTAAGTTTGTTGGAGTTTTTGGTTAAGATGTTTCTTATTTTGGTAATTAAGGGAGAGTCATATAAGGTATTTTTTATTGCCATTATTGTCGAAAGACTGTCTGTGCATATTACAGATTTTGATCGGAGTTGTAAGACACTTACGATTGCCATATATATTGCTAAGGCTTCGGCTGTAAAGTTGGAACAATGTTTTTCAAGTAGGCCACTACTGATATCTTTTCCATCATTGTGTACCACAGAGAAGGTGGTAAAGTTGGTTGATTTTGAACCGTCTGTGAAAATTAATGTCCATCCAAGTTGTTGCATATAATTGCTGAGGTTGTAGAAGATTTGTTTGTAAACCATTGGAGAAGTTGAAGGTTTTGGAAATGAGTTAAGGGATTCGATAAAAGTAGAATTTTCCAGTAGCCAGGGAGGTTCAGAGGGGTTTCCAACATATACTGGCTGATATGTTAAGCCTATTTTTTCTGCAAACTCAATACATTTAACTAGGGTGGATTTGTATTTGGGTGTTTTGGTTCGGTTAAGTAATTTTGTGACTTCTTTAAACAGAATTTTGTTGCGGCAGATCATTACTTTTGGAATTAACTTATAAGTAAGTAATAAAATACGGTCTTCAATGGATGGCATTCCAGCTTCGGTTAATATATTTTTTATTGGACTAGTACGGAAAGCTCCAATACTGCATCTGATTGCTGCGTGATATGGAGATTGAATACTTTTTATATGGGTTTGGGCGCAGCGTCCATAAATAGGGAGAGAATAGTCGATTTTGGAGAGAATGATTGAACGCGTGATGTTTAACATAGTTGTTATGTGTATCATAAAGTGCTTAGAGGTAAGAAATTTTATAATATTAAGTCTTGAATTCAAACTTTTCCTTAATTGAAGACAATGCTCTTTGAAGGTGAATCTTTTGTCAAATAATACGCCTAGAATTCTAAGTTGATCTACTTGTTTAATAAGTAGATTTTTGAATGATATATCAGCGAAGCTGCAATTGTGTTTTCTGCAAATGTGAATAATTTTGCATTTATCGACTGATAGTTTGGCACCTGATGACAAACCCCAATTATCAATTTCTTTTAAAATATTTATAAAAGCTTCTTTTACTATATTTTTGTTATTGTGTTTGGAAAATAATACCGCATCATCCGCATATATAGCATGTTCAACATATTTTTGTTTGGAGATAATAATGCTAAGTTGATTGAATGCGATTATAAAGAGCACTACTGAAAGAGGTGATCCCTGGGGAATACCATTATGTAGTGGATAAGTGGAGGAAAGGTGGTTGTTAACTCTAACTTTAAATTTACGATAAGTTAGAAAGCTTTTAATAATGTAATAAATTTCCTTACAAATTTTCCATTTTTTTTAGTTGTAGTAATATGACGTGAATACCAATGCGGTCGAAGGCTCTTTCAAAATCAGTAGAAAGTATAGTAACATGATTTTTGCAAGATAATGCGTTATAAATAAAGTTTTGAAGGTATAGATGAATGTCATCTGTACCCTGCTTTTTCATAAAGGCTACTTGATTAGGAGCGATAAAGTTGTTGGAAGAGATATAGGCCTGTATCCATTAATATCAAAGGGACTTTTGTTGGGTTTTTGGATTGGTAAGATGGTTGCGATTTTCCAGGCTTGAGGGTAAGTACCAGTATAGAGGATATTGTTAAATATTTTGAGAATATGCTGTTTTGATTTTAGATTTAAGTTTGATAACATTGGATATTATATGCGATCTTCTCCAGGGGTCTTGCCTTTGGAGGATTGTAGGGCGTCTTCGAGTTCAATGATATTAATAGGTGCTTGAATTTTGTGAGAATGTTTGTTTAATGTGGTTGGGTTATAGATGGTGTTTAGAGCATTAGTTTTAGAGTTTTGGAATTCTGGGGAAAAGTGTGTGTCCGCAGACTCATCAGACCAATGTTTCGCGAAGTAGTTGGCGATATCAAAAGAAGAAGATAAGAAATTTGAACCATTTCTGATATATTTGATGGTATTTGTGTTCTTTCCTCCTGTAATACGGTTTATATCATTCCATATTTGTCGGGGGGTGGAGCTGGGGTTAATGTTGGAAGTAAATTTTTGAAGGCACGCAGCTTTACTTTCCTTAACTGATCTTCTGAATAGCGCATTATATTTTTTGTACATGATTAGGTTAGCATCGGTTCTAAAGCTTTTGAAATTGTGCCACAGTTTTTGTTTTTTGTTTCTCAAATATTCCAGATTAGAATTCCACCAGGCGACGCGAGGTTTGTATTTTCTGCATTTTGTTTGAGGTATACTGAAATTAGCTGCAGATCTAATAGATTCAATTAGAGATGCAGATTGCTGGTTAATATTGTTGGGGTTTCTAATATTAGTTATATTAGAATCACAGAGTTTTTGATATAAGTGCCAATTGGCGAGTTCGGTTTTGTATTTTGGGTTGAACTTGGTAGGTGGGGGATGAATGTTTTTCTCAATTTCTATTAGTATGGGAAAGTGATCGCTTCTATGAAGGTCAGTTAGGATTTTCCATGAGCAATAGGGAAAAATTAAGGGGGAACAGAAAGCAATGTCTACATGTGTGAAGGTTTTGTGGGTGGAGAAGTGGGTTGGAGAGCCGGAATTTAATATAATTAAATCTTCATTTAAAATGTAGTTTTCTATAATTTTTCCACGGGGATTAGTTGTAGCTGAGCCCCATAATGTGCTCCAAGAATTTAAATCGCCAGTAAAAATGAGTGGAGGAATAATGTTGTTAAGTATGTTTTTTAGTTTGAGTTCTGTGATACTTTCCTGTGGAGGTATATATGTATTCACCAAAGTAAATTGCAGGCCGTAGTCGATTTCTATGGCTATTGAATTTGTGATTGGGTCAGTGTAGGAAAATTTGTGTGGAATGGTTTTCTTATTAAGAATTCCAACGCCTTGTTTGGAAGTTGTATTAAGGTTGTGAAAAAATCCAATGTAGGATTTTGGGTAAATAATGTTTTTAGCATCTAATGGTAAGTGGGTTTCTTGAATAGAAATTACATCGGGATTATAGTCTTTCAAAATTAGTTGTAACTCGTGATAATTATTAATATATCCATTGATATTCCATTGAATGATTTTTAAATCCATATTGAAAAAGTAATGAATGTATTATTCTTCGTCAAGAAACATTATTTCTTCTTGTTGATTATAGGAGGTATTATCGTAAGTTGTTGTTTGTTTAGGTAATGTTAACTTCTTATTTTGTGTTAAGTTGAGTGTTTCTTCTGATTTATTTAAGTTAGTTGTTGTAGTGTTGTTTGTAAGGGCTTTATTCTTTGAACGGGTAATTATTGTTGTTGTTGTTTTTAAGTTTGATGTTGTAGGTTTTTGTGTTTTAGAAACAGCGGGAATTGTTTTTGTAGAGATCGTTGATTCGATTATATTTTTTGAGTTTTCTGAGTTGTAGGTTGGGTGAATAGTTGTTGTTTTGTTTAAGTTGTTTTTTACTTCATTTGAAGTATTATTTGTAGGTTTGTTTATAATTGTATTTTTTGTATTTTTGTTGTTTGTTACTTCTGAGAACGATTGTTCTAGTGGCTTTGTTAAAGTTTGAGCATGGTATTTTTCTTTGGCGATATTCATAGAGCATTTTTCTTTTGTTTTTATTATTAATATTTCTTTTTGTTGTTGATATATTTTACATTCTTTTGCAGAGGATGGGTGTTCATCGGAACAGTTAACGCATAAAGTACGCGTACATTCAGCTGGTATATGAGGTGGTAAAGCACAATTTTCACATTTTGGGGTATTTTTGCACCATTTTTGAGTGTGTGCAAGCAGTTGGCAGTTTTTGCAACGCATTGGATTGGAGTCACCTCACACCCTCAACCAGAGACCAGTATGGTCCATTTCGATGCCTTAGATTCTCTACCAAAATGTCTGACTGGTCTATATATGTCTGACTCGTCTACATATGTCTGACTGGTCTACAAATGTGTGACTTATCTCCATATGTCTGACTGGTCTACCCAGAGTCATTGGCGGGAATTGAACCCGCAACCCTTTGATAGTCCGGCACTCTATCGCCTAGTCTATCGGGGTACCACCATGCACAATAACTTTGCCGAAGATCATCACATGACCAAAAGCATAGTTTACGATTCTATAAACATACAAATATTAATATTTTGTGATGGGGCGTGAAAGAGGGCGTGGTACATAAAATTTTTATTTTTACCTCGGCTTCAGTAAGATGTGAATACACTTTGTATGAAGTAAATCTGTTAGAACCCATGCAGAAGCAATTAATCAATTAAAAAAAGTGGGCGTTAGAGTAGGGGTAGTCGTACCAATTCAGAAACCTTCCCGGTCGCATGCACAACAACTTTGCCGAAGATTATCACATGATGAGATGCATAGTTTGCTAGAATAGAATAGTAGAAATGAATTTCAAAAAAGTACCAATATAAGTGTAGTGAAATTTGGCCCTTTTTACACCTTTATATTTGATTTATGAATATCATGTTCTGGGTTATTTTTTGTGTGAATGGAAGAATATGTTATCCTTTTTTTATTTTTAAATTGAATAAATAATATCAAATGTCCTTTTTTCCCCGTTTTTGTCTCTTTTTTGTCACCCGTGAAAAAATAATTTTCAAAAAAGTACCTATTAATCAACCGTAATACGTACTATTTGAAAATAATAGTTCATGGAATTTTTAGTGAGAAAATACATTTTGATAAAAAAAAGTACCAAAAAAGAATACAATTTTTAGGCCATAGGAATTCGAATTTCAAAAAAGTACCAAACAAATTTATAGTCTTTATTGATCTGAGCCAGATGCATTTAATATAGTATTTCTGTGTTTATTTATGTAGGAGATATACGTGTTAACGGAGCGTGTTACTGGGAATATTTTTACCACATATGGTCACTTCAATTTCGAATTTCAAAAAAGTACCAGACACCTGTCGGCTCTTTTTTTGATTAAAGGCGGACGCATTTAAAATATTATTTCTAAGTTTATTTGTTTTGGAGATATAGAGGTACTGGTTTTACCCGTTTTTGCCCCATTTGTCCCCCTTAACGACAGAATTTCCAAAAATCCCTTGTTAGTGGATCTACATATTGTAAAAGGAATTCATTACCCGAATTTCAAGTTTCTAGCTTTAGCGGTTTGAGCTGAGCGATGATGAATGAATCAGTCAGTCAGTCCGTCACGTTACTACGTTAATATGTTAAAATAAAAAAAAGGTGTTAATAACATGAACATAACTATGTTATCAACATGAAGTTATATGTTTATGTAATGTATGCAATTAAAATCTAATGCAAATGATATCAAACAATACTTGTGTCAATTTTGAATTTGATTTTATTTTTATGTATGTGTCTTGATTTTAGAGTGAAAATTTAAAAAAAATTAAAGGCCTGTTGTCTTTCGGATACTTGACAACAAAATTCAAAATGAACAACAAAAGAAAAACATTTCATTTGAAATTAAAAGTAAGAAAATTTATGAAAATAATATGATTAATTTATGTCACATTAAATGAAATTAAAAAAAATTTATAGCTAATTTATAAATTGTTTAAGTGTTGACTTTTTGGTACAATTCCGGTGAATTTGGTCGTAGTTATTTTGCGTAGTTAAATCTTAACTACAATGACGTCTTTTGTTTGGTAAAAAAAAAAATGGAAAAGCAGTATGTATATATTGGTTTTAATGGATATAATAGGCCACAAAACAGAATAGTTGGTTGAACAATTCTTGATATTCTTATTGTTTAGGTTTCACAACTTGAAATGGATGAATTAGTGGGTTGATAATGAATGTCTGTTTCAACCACGATTCACAAATCAACATAAACTCCAACTTCCAAAAGATGGTGACAAAAAAAAACCAAATATTGTACAGGTTGTCGTCCCTTTACAGAACACGGAGCCTGTGGTGGTAAATGCGAGACCGTCCAAAAATCCAGTAATAAATTTATACGACACAATTCAAATATTTGTATTTTAACAAAAAAAAATTCTATTTTTTTTAAATTTTTAACACCGATTTTATTTACAGACAATTTTTCCAACAAAACTTTTTCAATTCTCTCACAATAATTTTTTTTTCTTTTTTTATTGTTTTCTAAACAAATTTCAAGACACATGTGTTAAAAAAAATAAAAAAAATTTAAAGTACCAATATTGTACAGTTTAAAAAAAATGAAAACCAAAGCCTCACAAAACCAGTTCAGTTTTGTAGTTCTACTACCAAAACTGGAACTGGAAAAGGCAATATAAACTAGTCTATGTTGTGATTTACTTCGAAATATCCTTTGCATGGTACATTCCTTTAGTCCCGGAATCAAGATCCTGTAGCTCATAATACACTTGACCAATTCTGCGTAGAACCTTAGCCTTAGCTCCAACTGGAGCAAGTTTTGCATTAAAATAGTCTGCCTTAGAGCTTTGGTTAAATCTCCGTCTGTATACTTCCTGTCCCACAGTGAATTCCGTTCTTTTCGTAAGCTTTACACATAAATTCCTTAATTATATCACGAATCAATTCAAACTCGTCTTGTCGTTCTATAACAGAATCTGTCTCTGCCAAAATTTTTAGTTTGCGTAATAAACCATAGTCCTTACCGTGCGTGAGCATGTTTTGTCCGAAAACTATCTGTTACGGTGACCTACCAACAGATTGGTGTTCCGAAGTGAGCAATTGATTCTTGGTATATACAAGTCCCATTCTCGTTGATCGTTCCTGACGTAACTGCGCAATGCCTCATTAATCGAACGATTCACCCTTTCACTGCTATTGGATTGCAGACTGTAGAAAGCCGTTAAAATATGCTCAACGCCGTTTTTCTTTAGGAAATTCTTAAAATCTTTGCTCTTGAATTGGGACCCGTTATCAGAGACAACGGCTTCGGGTACACCGTAACAACAAAAAATTTCCGTTCTCAAATAATCAATGATTTGTTTTGACTCAAACTTCTTCAATGGTTTTAAAAACGAAAATTTCGAAAAATGATCCAAAACTATTAATATCCCAATGTGACCACCTTTAGTCCTAGGTAAGGGTCCAGTTAAATCTATGTACAGACGTTGAAAAGGTTGTTCCGTTGTTACCATCTGACCTAATGGTGGTCTTAATGTCTGTGTTGGTGTTTTTGATGTTTTGCACAATTCGCAATTTAAAACATAGGTTTTTACTTCTGCAACAAGTCCTGGCCAATAAAAATACCGTCTTATTCGCTCTAATGTCTTCGCAATACCACCATGTGCTAACTTAGGTGCATCATGAGCTGTAGGAGAATTTTATTTAAATGATTTTGATTCAGAAAAACAGAAAAAATACAATTTTTTTATAAAGTTTTAAAAAGGCTTTATTTATACAAATCGATCTTCTCTTTTTAGATGACAAAAAACCAGTGAGTTATTATTTCAATTGTAAGATCACAAAACCAGCGATGATCTGATTTTCTACCTGTGTTCAAATGTACAATTGAATGTGTTGATAAGTGTTTATGCACGAAACCCCTACATACAATAATAAATAACTACTTTGGCACGGTAACCCTTTTTTACTCGTTGCATTTTTTCATGTTCTCATTCCCTTTTTTATCTGTTCTCAGCATACCAACAGGCAGTTGTGGTGGTTGTTTTTTACACAACTCACACTCTTGATAAAACAGTCGAAGCAAACAGATCAAAAAAAGAAGACGTTCAACTTATAAGTGAAAAGGTTTAGCATAAGTTTAGTTTAAAGTGAATTTTTGTTAATAAATAAATCAAATTTAACCTATTACTTAAATCAACAAATGTTTTTAGTGTTTTCTTTTAAATAATTGTGCATTGCATCAAATTTCGTTTGTTTAAAACCCATCAATTTAAATCGGACATAAATTTCCATTATTTTTAAACAGAAAAAAAAAATCATTTAACCATTTTATTTGGCGTAATTATCTATGCAAAACTCGAAAAGTGCAGCCACAAAGTGACATTTGGTTAATTAAGTGTGTGTATGTTGCTGTTCTGCGAACAAGTGCATGGTCAAAAGGAAAAAGGTCATAAATAAACTTATATAAACAACAATAAGATAAGTGACCAGCACCAACAACAAGCACAAGGAAACCCAACAGCAAGATCATCATTCCCATCATCATTCTCCCGGGACCACAAGTGATCCATCCATTTTGATTCCCCATTTGGATCAACTACTTGGACATTGGTCCACATCTGCCCAATAAATCATCAAGCACCAAGAGGCCACTATATTGTGGAAGTCATCACCCAGGACTGAGGTAAAAAATTATCCATCCCAATCACCCACATTCACCCTACAGTCAGCACAGCAACCGTAAGTTCCCCATTCTTATATTATATATTATTTACCCCCACATGATTTTATATATTTTCTACTGTATAACCCCGTGTATCCGTACAATAAGCATAAGTAGATACACACACGTACATACATATACGTAGTCTTGTACTGAGATCACAGATCAGTTAGGTCAAGTTAAATAATGTTGTAAACAAATGATAAATTAAAAGAAAATAAAAATAAAGCTTTGTTTAATTTAGAGAGAAGTGGAGACTTTTTGTAGGGGTTTGAGTTAGAGTTATTTTATTACTACTTTGGGAAATAATCTCAAACATTCTCCCCCCACAATGAACGGTCGTTCTTAAGTAGTCGAAACAGTGTCATCGTAACTGACATCATTTGATGGTAGAAAGCAAATTTTTGTTATAGGGCGCTTTATGTACTTTCCGTTGCAATAGAGTGTGACTACTCGTACCAATCCATCAGAGCCAGGAAGTAATTCTTCAACTTTGGCAAGTGGCCATTGACCTGCAACACTTCGTTCATGCAGAAGAAGTACGATATCTCCAACTTGTATATTTCTTTCGACTTTATTCCACTTTGGTCGAGCTTGAAGTCGACATAAATATTCTTTATTCCAGCGATCCCAGAAATTCTGTTTGAGATGTTCAATTAACTTCCAACGGCTCAAACGATCAATTTTAGCATCGAGCAAATTATCATCGGGAATGCAAGTTGAGGGTTCTCCAATGAGGAAATGTGCTGGAGTTAGAACATCAGCATCTATGGGATCTGTAGATAAAGGACACAACGGCCTGGAATTTAAGCAGCTTTCAATTTGTGCTAATAGTGTACTGAGTTCTTCATATGTTAGTATGCGATCTTTCATTATGCGACGTAAGTGATGCTTTGTGGATTTCACTCCGGCTTCCCATAGCCCACCAAAATGGGGTGAAGCTGGAGGTATGAAGTGCCATGTTGTACCTTGATTTGCAAGTGTTTCTGCGAGGTGTTCAGGAAGTGATGCCTTGTTTCGGTGATATAGAACTTGCAGCTCTTTGTTTGCACCTACAAAATTTGTACCACAGTCGGAGTATAAATCAGTGCATAAGCCTATACGAGCGGTAAAGCGCCGAAATGCAGCCAAGAAAGCATCTACATTTAGACTAGTGACTGCTTCTAAGTGTATAGCCTTCGTGCACATGCATATAAACAAGGATATGTAGCCCTTGGTAGTAGATGCTGTTCGTAAAGAGGAGGTTTTTATATTGATAGGTCCAGCATAATCTAAGCCACTATGCTTGAAAGCTCGAGTAGGTTGCAGACGCACGGATGGCAGGTTTCCCATAAGTTGTTGGCAGGATTGAGCTTTGTACTTAAAGCATACTAAACATTTATGTTGAACACGTTTAGCTATATTTCGAGCTGAAATTACCCAATAGGTACGAGAAACATAGGACTGCATAAGTTGGAGGCTTCCATGAAATGTTTTTAAATGAGCATCTAAAAAAATAAGAAGAGACAGAGGGTTTCGTTTTGATAACAAAATGGGATGTTTACTGTTGTAGGGAAGAGTAGATTTTGAGATTCTACCACCAACTCGAAGAATTCCTATTTCGTCAAGAAATGGGGATAATTTTACAATATTATTGCGATTTGGAACGCTATTTCCCAGTTTCAATGTTTTGATCTCATCATGATAGGACACCGCTTGAGTTAGTTTAATGAGTAAGTGCAATGCTTTTTTAAGTTCGTATGTTTTGAGAAATCCAACTTCTCTTTTGTTTTGTTTGAACTTAATGTTATTGTAAAATCGGAGTATATAAGAGTCACACGCACCAGTGTAGATAGGTTTGAAAATCTTTGTGTTATTTCTGGATAAGTTTTAATGGTTGTTTTTTGTGTTACGTGAAGAGCTAAATTGTTGCTTATTATTTCTTCACTAAGTATTTGATTAGGGGAAGTAGGCCATAAATCAGATGTGTTTTGGAGCCATGATGGGCCTTTCCACCATAGCTCATGATGAATTAATTGTTCAGGCATTAAACCTCTAGACGCGCAGTCTGCAGGGTTGTCTTTTGTTGAAACATACCTCCAATCATGAACATTTGATAAGCGTTGAATTTTTGCGACTCGATTTGCCACGTAGACTTCCAACCGTGTTGAGTTATTTTTCAGCCATGCCAGAACGATAGTGCTATCCGTTCAATATATGACGTTTTCGATATTGAAATCTACGCTAGCTTTTATTTTTGCAACTAACTTTGCCATTAGTAATGCTGCATTTAATTCTAGACGTGGTATTGTTTCACCTTTCAAAGGAACTACTTTTGTTTTAGCTTGCAGCAAGTTTACTAATATCTCACCAGATTCAATTCGGACACGGGCATATACGACTGCGGCATAGGCTACTTTTGAGGCATCACTGAAGGCATGAAGTTCAATTGCAGATTTATTTGGCCTGTAACCAATCCATCGTGGAATTTTTACTTCTTCAAGGGCCTTTAATTTGTTCCGAAAATGAACCCATTTACTTTGGACTTCATCTGGTAGAGTATCGTTCTCTTCGTTTATTGATGTTTGAGGTGGTCTACGGTTTCCGCCATCAAAAACCACACGCAGCTTTGTCGTTGAGCTAGTCTCTCTTAGTACACCGTGATGAGGAAAAAAATATGCATTTTGAGGTATAGCTTGAGGGTACTCACCAAGGTTACTCATATGATTAAGCAATTCATATTCCATCATGAACTTTTTGTATTCGTTAGCAAATTGTGGCTTCTGCTTAAAAGACATTTCTAATTGTTTTAATCTTTTCATCGCATTATAATCCGTGTGGTAAAACGTTGGTAGCCCTTGACCTTGAAGTAACTTCTTAAATGGCAGCTTAACACTGTATCGTCCCTTTTCATCACAAATATGAGTTTCCTTGAACAACTTTTCGCAAAGCTCATCTTCAGAGGACCATGATTTATTGTCAAGTAATTCTTCTTGTTCCCAAAATCTACTAAGTTGCTCATCGAGGCAACAGAGATTTGCAGAAATGTTATTTGTTGACAGGTGGTTTCTCGGGGAACCTGATATCATCCATCCTAAATGAGTTTCTTGCAAAAGAAAACTATTTTCAAACTTTTTCATCCTAGGGAGAAGTAAATCGCCATATACATCGTTTCCAAGGAGTAGGTCAATCTTTTGTGGGGTTAGAAAATCTGGATCAGCCAAAAATAATTCTGATAGATCTGGAATACAATTATAAGTAATTTTATTTGGAATGTATGATGTGACACTAGAAACAACCAGGGCGGTTATTGGTAATTCAAATTGTGGTTGGTATCTTGAATGAATTGTAAATCGTACAGATTTTTTAACTTTAGCTGCTTGATTTCCTCCAATACCAGAAACATCAACTCGAGTTTTGTATTTCGGTACAGGTAATAGTTGAGAAAGTTCTTCAGAAATAAATGAAAGTTGTGATCCTTGATCCACTAAGGCCTTTAAGCAGTATGTTTGGTTTACCGTTTTTAATAAAACTTGTACAGTGGGCAATAAAGCAGGATTAAGTTCTTTAGCATTTAGATTGGAGACATTTGTACTTACAGTAATAGAGTTAGGTGTTGACGTAGTAGCAGGAGTCTGGAAAGTCTGATTTTCGATAGGATTATTAGGCATTGGTGAGGTGGTTTGATCAGAATTGTTTCTGCAGAATTCGTTATGAAGTATAGTATGATGAGGATCACCACAAATATGACATCTAGTTTTCAACCTACAAGATGATTGTAAATGTCCAGTGTTAAGGCAGTTTCTGCAAAGACGATGGTGATTTACGAAGCTTTTCTTCTCCGCTGAAGACAAAGTAGTAAATCGAAAACATTTGTAAAGAGGATGACGTTTCTGGCAGCAAAGGCAGTTGTTATCATTTACAACAGATGCAGTGTGAGCTCTTATAATTCTTGTAGGTTGCTTACGAAATTCCTTACCGTATATCTGTGTCGTTGATTCAGCTTCTTCTTCTTCTAAAGATTCCATAGTGCGGAAGGTAGTTTCAAGAAAATTTAGCATATCAGACATTGGAGGAATTTTAGTACTAGCCTTAAGGGATTGTTCCCATTCTTTGCGAGTCTGCATTTCAAGTTTTTGCGTAAGCAAATAGACAAGAATTGAATCCCATGTAGAGATATCTATTTTTAATGCTTTTAATTGCGAAAGGCAGGTACGAGTCGTGTCTAATAGTGCTTTTATATTTTTTAATGTTCCGTCTGATGGAGATATCGAAAATAACCGTTTTAATATTTGCTCAACAAGTTTTCTTTCATTATGAAATCTTTTCTCGAGTGCATCCCAAGCTAAATCATAGCTGGATTCAGCTGCCGGATATTCGTTAACCAAGCTAAGTGGTGTTCCAGTACATGAAGACTTTAAATAAAAATATTTTTTAATCTTTGTAAGGGAATTATTCTGATGGACAAATGTTTTAAACATGTCGCGATATGAAATCCATTCTAGGTAATCCCCAGAAAAAGTTGGCAGATCAATTTTCGGAAGTCTTGCTCCAGCGCAGAAAGATTCGTTCCGACTGGTGGCAGCAAAGGTGCTAGCGTGAACGGTTGGAGTCTGTGAAGTATCAAGTTCAAAAAGAAAATCTAAGAGATTAGTTTTTAGTTCAATGTAGATATCATAGCACTTGTAGAAAGTGTTGGTACTTAAATACGGTATGTCTTTCTCAGCAATAGAACTTTCCCGAACCATGTCATTTAGTTGGTCATGTCCATCCTTGAAGATTTTGAAACTAAATTCTAAATATTCTAATATCGTTTGAATGTATCCTCTTGATAAAGCATCTTTGTGTTTCGTTTGAAAAGTCTTCGAAACACGTTCGATATGGTCGAAGATTTTCTTTTGATCTTCCACTGCTTGTAGTGTTGAAGTCATATTTTCCTGAATTTAGCTCGAAATTCGTGAGAAAATAATAGTACAGCACGTACGTAATTTTATTATACCGTAGGCAAGACGGCAGTATTCTATAATATATTTCAAAATTTTTTGGAATAATTCTCAGGATCGGAAAGTTATCCCGGGTTTCGGCACCATTTAATGTAGGAGAATTTTATTTAAATGATTTTGATTCAGAAAAACAGAAAAAATACAATTTTTATATAAAGTTTTAAAAAGGCTTTATTTATACAAATCGATCTTCTCTTTTTAGATGACAAAAAAACAGTGAGTTATTATTTCAATTGTAAGATCACAAAACCAGCGATGATCTGATTTTCTACCTGCGTTCAAATGTACAATTGAATGTGTTGATAAGCATAAGTAGATACACACACGTACATACATATACGTAGTCTTGTACTGAGATCACAGATCAGTTAGGTCAAGTTAAATAATGTTGTAAACAAATGATAAATTAAAAGAAAATAAAAATAAAGCTTTGTTTAATTTAGAGAGAAGTGGAGACTTTTTGTAGGGGTTTGAGTTAGAGTTATTTTATTACTACTTTGGGAAATAATCTCAAACATGAGCTGAATAGATAATGTCATTACGAAGTTCTAAGGGTACAAAAAGTTTCCATGATTCGGATTCATCTAGTTCTCCTGTGGAGAATTTTACCCTTTTATAAATATATATGTCAACTGCCCTGAAATCTGGTAAGCCTACTGATGTGAAATCGTCCCTCAGTTTGGTGTATTCAGTACTATCAAAAGCATCTGAATCTAAATTAATAGAGGGTTGGTTGTTCATATCCAGAGAGTTCACAAAAATTTCTCCCTCATGGGTACGAGATAAAGTATCTGGGACTAGATTATCCTTCCCTCTCCGGAGTTCTATACTAAAATCAAATCCTTGTAACTTCAGGGACCATCTTGCTAGCCTACCAGATAAATCCCTTTGACCCATTAGCCATTTAAGGCTCGCGTGATCAGTTACCACCCTAAACTCCTGGCCCTCAATATATGGCCTAAATTTCTTGATTGCCATTACCACCGCTAAGCACTCAAGTTCCGTTATTGTGTAGTTACGTTATGCCTTGTTCAACCTTTGGGACATAAATGCAATAGGTCTCTCCGTACCATTATTGCCTTTCTGCGCTAGTACTGCCCCTATGCCATATGTGCTGGCATCACATTGTAAAATAAAAGGCCTTTCGTAATTAGGATGAACAAGTAATGGTGCAGAAGTTAGTTTAGTTTTTAATTCATTAAATGCTCTTTGGGCCTCTTCAGTCCAAATGAAATTCTTCTTTTTTGTTAGTAGTTCTGTCAGAGGGAAAGTTATTGTGGAATAGTCGTGTATGAAACGTCGATACCACCCCGTCATTCCCAAAAATCTTTGCAAATGACGAATAGATCGTGGTACCGGAAATTCATGTATCGCCCTAACTTTTTCATCATCCACCTGCAATGATCCATTCCCTACAACATAACCAAGATATTTTACCTTATTGAGAGCAAAACTGATCTTTTCGACATTTATTGTCAAACCTGCTTTTCTCAACTGGGTAGCCACTTCCATCAAATGTGTCAAATGTTCTTTAAAGTTTGTCGACACTACTAAAAGATCGTCTAAGTACACGAACACGTGCGTCTTCAATTGATACGGAATCACAACGTCCATAAGTCGGCACAACGTTTGTGGTGCATTACACAGTCCAAACGGCATTCTTGCAAACTGATACAATGGTCGATTTGGAACTGTGCAAGCTGTTTTGGGTTTTGTACTTTCCTTCAGTTTAATTTGCCAAAAGGCGTCTTTCAAATCAATTTTTGAAATGCAATAAACTGAAGGAAGCCTCGCCAAAAGTCCGTCAATGTTCGGAATAGGGTAAGCGTCCTTTAGAGTCACTGAGTTAAGTTTCCTACTATCCAGACACATCCTTACTTTATCCGGTTTAATAATTACCACAATTGGAGAAGACCAAGGAGAGCTAGGGGCTTCCTTAATGACACCTAATTTAAGCATTCGGTCCAATTCTAAACAAAGTTTTCTTTCCACTGCAGGAGATATTGGATAATATCTCTGCTTAATTGGCTTCGCATTTCCCGTATCTATTTCATGTTCAATCAGAGTTGTACAACCTAAACCTTCAGACTCTGAATTAGGAAAAGAGGCAATTACGTTGTCTAGTTGTTGTTGTTCTATCGGTGTTAATATCAGCTTGTCAGGTTTCAATTTCTCCAATTTGTGGAACAGAAATTGTTAAACCAAACTCCGTCCAAAAATCGAAGCCACATATTACATCTTGTTGAATAGTTGGTAGCAATAAAAATTTAATAGATTTCGTTAGTCCTTGAAAAGTCACAGCCAATGTAATCATCCCTGAAATATTTTGTCGTTGTCCATCTGCTGTTCTTACGTTACCATTACATTTTTTAAAATCTCCCATTTTCTGAACATTAGAAGCCAAAGCACCACCAATTACGCTTCTATTAGCCCCACTGTCCAACAATGCAAAGTATTTATTGTCACCTAAATTATAAAAGGTCTACTATCATCATCCTGTGACACAATAGGAGATATACAAACAGATCTAAACGATTTTAATCTTCGATAAAAATCACGAATACGTGCCTTTGAGCGTCTTGTTCTTGAAGATTCACCAAATATTCTTCGACGGGCCTTTTGATATTCTACTAAACGCACATGATACGGTCTCAATAAGGGATGTTGATGTTTGTCGTTAAAAGTTGTCGCTGAGTTAGATATGCATTCTTCATTCGTTATGGATGCCCGCGCCAATTCCGACGGACATTCTTCTGACCGTTTTCCTGTGGTCTTGTACCACATTTTGGAAGAGTAGGTCTAAAGGCGTCCTTCGCCCCACATCCATAGCAAAATATGCGTCGGACATCTAAACAGTCATAATAGTTATGTCCGGTTTTGTCGCAGTTCCAAGACTTAGAGTCAGCTTTAACTGCACAAATATCAGCTTCACTAACTTCTGAAACGTTTAACTCTAAATTCGGACTACTCATTTCCGCTATTCGTCCTTTTACTTGTCTCCGAGTATCATGGCCATGAACATCCTTCATAAACTTCTCGTGACGTTTAACTTCACGACGAAGCTGGGCTAGGCTCGAAATGTCAATATGTATAAGTTCATGTCGGATCTCATTTCTAAGATTCCTAATTAATATAGCACACAAGTTTGCATCCGATAGTGGAGATTTCAATCTGTCCGCCATGACCGAAATAGAGTCGTAGAAGTCGTCAAAACTTTCATTTGCCCGTTGTTTTCGTCTATGTATGTCTTCCATGACGTCATAGTCATTGTAGTCTCCTTTATACTGGTCACGCAAAGCCCTTGCCAAAGTAAACCAATCAAGTTCAGCACCTACACATTTTACCCATTCTTCCAATTCATTACTTGACATCTTCTTCGTTAATGACGCTACCAAAGTACTTCTTTATGACCAAATTTCTGCTCCTTGCTTCTCTAAACATGATTTGATCTTCATGGTGTATGACTTTCTTGGGACGTATATTGATCAGAAAATAACATACAGAGATATCAAGAATTTAAACTACAACCTTTTTGAGTCCAGTCTCTCCGTAGTGGACTGGAACTTAATATTTAATCTTACTTCCGTGTGATCAGTTAATGTTTTTGCAAAACAATATAGCCTCTCTTTATAGCGCAACTGTTCCTCTGAAGACGAGAACAATTTCTGCCCAATCCAGACCTTGGTTTACGGAGGTAATTAAATCGGCGATAAAAGAGCGAGATTTAGCATATTACAGATGGAAACGCTTTAAAACTCCTTCTCTTTATGACACTTTTCGTTCAGCACGAAGGGATGTTAATATGAAAATAAGAGTTGCAAAATTAGAATATTTCACGAGGCGTTTCAGTTCTGCCCTGGGGTCACAACAAAAGTGGAAAGTGATCCGTGACATTGGGGTGGGAAATGGCTCTGTTCTTGTTAACTGTGAGATTGACGTGAACGAACTTAACAGAAATTTCTTAGATGTGCCAAGAGTTGACATCGACACTGATTTCTACGATTTCGAGAATATCTCAGAATTTGGTAGTGGTCGCAGTACTTTTGAATTCTGTTGTGTAACTGAGTCTGATGTTTTAGCAGCTATTACTCATGTTAAGTCCAATGCAGTAGGAGTTGACAATATGGACCCTCGCTTCGTGAGAATACTTTTACCTTATTTAACTTACCTTTTTAATTCAATAATAACTCGTAGTGTTTTTCCTCAGATCTGGAAGCAATCGAAAATAATACCAATACCCAAATCTAGAACTGAATATCGCCCCATTGCAATACTTTGCTTCTTATCTAAGGTTTTGGAAAAGCTATTGCACAGACAAATTACGCAGAATGTACAAATTTGTTCCCTAATGACAGCAAAACAATCGGGCTTCCGACCTAATCACAGTTGCATTACTGCGTTGGCTGAAGTATCAGATAATATTCGACAAAACTTAGATGATGGTAATGTCTCGTTCCTTGTTCTTCTGGACCATTCTAAGGCTTTTGACTCCGTCGAATATAATATTCTATGTTCTAAACTCACAAAACTATTTAATTTCTCCTCCTCCACTATCTCGTTGCTTAACTCGTATCTTATTGGGCGTGCACAGGCTGTTTTCTCAAACAACTCCATTTCAGAGGTTCTCCCAGTATTAAGAGGTGTACCACAGGGTTCTATCCTGGGTCCTCTGTTATTTTCTTTATATATTAATGACCTCCCTTTGCAGTTATCGCATTGTAATATACATATGTATGCTGATGACGTGCAATTGACACTCGGATTTCCCCTTAATGATTTAACTGAATATGTGGCCAAATTGAATAGCGATCTGTCAAGAATACATTGCTGGGCAACGGCAAATGAGCTTTATCTCAACCCAAAACAATCTAAATGTTTGCTAATACAAAAGAGACGTTCTGCACAGATTTGCGAACTCAGCATACTTCTGAATAATGTACCTATAGAAATTGTGTCACACTCAAAAAACCTTGGGATAGTTTTCAATGATAGGTTGACTTGGTCAAATCATGTCAATGCTATTGTAGGTCAAACGTATGCTAAACTACGATCACTCTGGCGAACCCAACATTTTACCCCGCAAAATATTAGAATGCTATTAGCAAAAACGTACATTATGCCCGGTTTACTTTATGGCTGTGAGCTTTTCGCCAGCTGTGATTCCGTAAGTAAGCAAAAGTTAAATGTAGTTTTCAATAATGTAGTTCGATACGTGTATAGTATTAAACGTTTTGATCATGTTTAGAATTTTTCAAGCTCACTTTATGGCGTTTCATTCGAAAACCTTATAAATGTCAGAACTCTTGTGCTCCTTCATAAAATTATTTATACTGGTAAGCCTTTCTATCTTTATCAGAAAATTCACTTTAATAGAAGCAACAGGGGAAAGAAAATTGTACCATTAAGGCGCTGCAGTCTTGTTTCCGAGTGGCAATTCTTTATACATGCTGTTCGTCTTTGGAATTTGCTCCCTCATAACATTCAGCTCCTTAGTAATGCAAACACATTTAAGAAAAATCTTTTTGAACACTTTAGGTGATTTTTAAATTATTTTGTTTAAAAAACTTCCTAACTTTGATTTTTTATATGGGTACTTGTACATACAACTTCATAACATTTTAATTTAATTTTATTTCCATTTTACTACTGTTTTCATCTTTTTATTGATATTTTTTTTTCTTCTTTCTTAATTTGTTTAACCTTTCACATTTTTTATTATGTTCTAATTGTTTCAATCGTAAATTATACTTATAGTACAATTATTATACCCTTCACCATCGTGAGAAGGGTATATATAAGTTTGTCATTCCGTGTGAAATTTCCACAATATAATTTTCCGACCCTATAAAGTATATATATTCTGGATCCTTATAGATAGCGAAGTCGATTAAGCCATGTCCGTCTGTCTGTCTGTCTGTCTGTCTGTCTGGATGTTGAAATCAGTTTTTTGAAGTCCCAAGATATGTTCGGGATCCAAACATTCAATAATTCTGTCAGAAGTGCTTTCGAGAAGTTTGCTATTTAAAATCAGCAAAATCGGTGTAGGTCAACCAGAGTTATGAACCAATATGTGAGACCACCTCTATAAAAATTTGATATTTTTCGTCCATTTTATTGCAATATTTTGAAATATATTGCAGATAATACCATGAAATTTTTTATACGTTGTTTGTACTATAAAAGAAGAAAGTGTGCGGAAAATAGTAAAAATCGGTCCATGAATTCTCATAGCCCCCATACAAATATATATATTCCCGAAATATGGCTTAATGATAAATAAATGCCTATAAAATTGGAATATCAAGACAAAATTCAGCAAAAATAAGTTTTATACAAAAAGAAATCACAAACCGAAATTTTTTTTTAGTTCGGTCCATATTTGACCATAGACCCCATATAAAGTCCACTTACAAAATTCACTTAAATACATATAAAACAGATATAAATAATGTTAAACGGCTAAAATTTGACATAAATACTCCTTATAGGCAAATAAATTATTGTACCAAATTTTATGGTGGTCGGCCCAGAAATGGTCATAGCCCCCATACAAAAATCTTCCCGAAATATTGCTCAATTATACAAAATGCCTATAAAATTGGAATATCAAGACAAAATTCAGCAAAACTAAGTTTTGTGCAAAAATAAATCGCAAAACGAAATTTTTTTAGTTCGGTCCATGTTTGACCATAGACCCCATATAAAGTCCACTTCCAAAATTCACATTATTGTACTAAATTTTATGGTGATCGGCCCACAACTGGTCATAGCTCCCATACAAGGACCACATCTGAAAAAGACATTTTTCCCTATATATATTGTATAAATATCGTTACCGACTCAAAACTTTGTACAGATCATTTACATATATGCAAACATCATTCCACACAATTTTGTTAATTTCGGTCTATTTTTAACCGTATGCCCCATATAAAGCCCTCTTCCGAAAATCACTTTAACACTCATAAATCGCTTATAAATAAGGGTACCAATCCAAAATTTTACACGGATCATTGACATACAAGCCAAAATTAAACTGCTTTATTTTAAGAAGAACGGTCCACATTTGACTATATCCCCCACTTAAGGTCCACTACCGAAATCCACGTTAATACTAATATATATCTTAAATATACCGTTATTACGTTGAAATTCTACGTGAAATATCCCCATATGCATCAAAATAACTGTTCCAAAATTTAAGAAGATCGGCCCATAATTTGCCATACCTGTCATATAGAAGCATTTCCAAAAACAAATAAATTCGGGTCAAAAAATATTCTTTTCGGATTTAACCCATATTCGGTCCATATTTTATAATCATGATATATATCGTTGGAAAGCTATTTTTAATACCTTTTATTTAATGTATTACAAATTATCAGACACCCAGTAGTTCCCGAGATATAGGCCTATATATTTTCAACTTTAAGGGCCCGCCCCCTCGAAAATAGGCGTGGCCGCCAAATTTTTTTTTTTTGCTGGTATCTCTTCTAAAATCCCTATTTGTTTTTTTTTTTTAACAAAACACTAAAACCGAATTGTACCCCTTTTTTATACTCTGTTTGTTAAGTTACACTCAAGATTATTATGAACATCAGACAGACTCTGTAAATTATGGTAAGAATTGGTAATTAAATCAATTAAAAATGGTAAAAATTAGACAACATTTGAAAATATTTAACATAAATTATGTTGGTCGTAAAATTGTCTTTCAAACAATATATCAAATACTAATAAAATTTGCACTAAGACTGAATAGAAAACACAGAATTAGGATATTCTAATCTAGTGTAGTTTCTGTATTTCTTACTACGTTTAGGTGAAGGGTATTTAAGATTCGGCACAGCCGAATATAGCACTCTTACTTGTTTTTTTACTTATTTTCGTACTTTGTCTTCTTTATTTGTATTCTAAACTTTAATTCAATTAACTTTAAATTTAACTTTAACTTTAAAATCTAAAATTCCTGTACTGTAATTATAAGATTTAATCTTGTTGTTCAGGATAAACACATTAAATAAATAAAATAAATAAATAAATAAAAGTTCATTGTCATGTCGATGGTACCGCCAATACCAATCTAAAGCCTTACCGTCAAATAATCCGTGAGCGTGTTTACATAAAAGATCAAAGTCACCTTTCAAATTATTAGTTGCCAATACATTTATCCGATAAATAAACTCGTCCACAGACATTTGGTCGTCACATCCGGAAAATTTTACCTGCCAGTTGCGAATAATGTTAGAAATTTTCTCCCCAACAAAAGGTTCCTGGTTGAAATCAGTTCTAGGAGAAGAATTTGATGAATTGTCATCACTAGGTCCTGTATTACGCGAATTAGAATTAGTACTACCTAGATTCATATTCTGTACAACAGATCTTAGCTCCGTTCTAATGAATTCTGTCATCTCGTCACGAAATGAAGCCATCGAACTCGAAACTATCAATCTAAATTGTTCATTGTCATTTCCGGTTGTCGTAATTTGACTACTACCAGGTTGAGAAGCCCTAACTTCTGAACGTCCCTGAGATGTACTTGGAGCCGTACTGGATCCGGTCGTAGGAATTGTGAAGCTACAACTCGCCGGTTCTTCCAAATTTAAAAGATTATCACGACTTCTCGTAATTGGCATTTTCAAATAAAATTTATAAATACGATAAAATCAATTAATATTGTAATTTCACTACTAGGTTAAGTCATAACTAGTAAGTTATAAACATAAATAAAATGCATTAATAAATCTAAGCTCCATAAAAACAATAATATAGAAACGATGAATAATAAAAATGAGTATGCAATAAACTATAGACAGTCTAACGCAACAATCTCAATTCTCATTATTCTAATCAAAGATAAAAACAAAAATTAAATTATGAGACAAATATGCGAGTAAGAAATAAAAAAAAAAAACTCAAAATCAAAAATCTCAAACATACTTCTCCACAAAATTTAATCTGTAAACAAAAAAAAAATAAATAAAAAGAAACAGAGATCAATGTCATATAATGCGAGTGAAATTTCGAAATTCCTTCAAAATTAAAATTCTCATACACCAATTGACACATATGGAAATGTCCTAATAACCATACGGTAAAAAAAATCCTCTATAAATAATGAAAATCTTAATAATCCTGTAATGGTCTACATAGGTCAAAATTAGAAAACAAAAACAAAAAGAGATGAAAAAAAAAAAAAAATAAGTCGACTGCACTGAAATTCTATATATTTATTTGAAGAGCATCAGCATAATATTAGATATAGTTATGAGAAATGAAATGTTATTAACAATTTATTGTTAAAGTTGGTATTTGCTGATGCCCCACGTTGGGCGCCATTTAAATGTATGTAACGAACCTAACCGCAAGGGTCTACCTCTCAAGAGTCCATGCTACCTATTAATGCCGGCTGTACTCATGGAAACTTGGGGTGGTTCTTGCCCCCATCGATATAGTTTGTGATTCACTACATAATTCAAAATTTAGGTAGCTTAATAATCTAATTGACCAAGAAATAAAGAGCTCAAATCAAAAGAAAATAATAATTAACTAAAAAAAAAAAATAGAAAGAAATATAGAAAGGGAGAAGCCTAGTGGAAGAGGTATATATGACAAGCCCTCTTCCGATATCTCTATCCCAAATGCGATTTACCTAATATGCCTTTACCTTTCATGAAATTTGATGTAAACAGTTTAGCAATTCATTTTGCACATAAACATTTTATTTCCTTAAAAAGAAAACATAATTAATAATAATAATAAACAAAATATTGACTAATAATAAATTTAAGTATTTTAAATGTGTGTTATTAATTAACCCTAGATGGTTACTCTTCATTTTTGTACATTAAGGTTACTCTTCGTTGAATCGACGAACAATTTCTAAAAATAATTTTAGCGGAAACATTTTTAAAGCTAAAAATAAACAAAAATATTTTTAGTTAAGCATTTTGTTTAAGAAATATTAAAAATATAGAATGTCACATATTTTTTTTTTGTTTCTGTCTTAAAATTCAATTCGAATTTGAGCTCTATTTTTTTGGTTTTTAAAATTAATTATCTTTTCAACACAACAAAAACTTAAAACATAAAAATAAAAATGACATATTTCATACACAATCTTTAAAAATAGTCAGTCAGGTGTTACAAAAGTAAAAAATATTTTGTTTTTATGCTTATTTTATACATGAGGCACAAAGTTCAACTTTGTGTTCACCACAGATACTTTTCTTACATATATTGCATGTAGTTTTCATCAATCTACGCTTGTTAAACGAACAGAGGTGACAAATTTTACGCTTTTTTGGTCTTGTATCAACATTTTAATTTTTTCATAAATAATTTCAGAGTTATGAACAATTTAAAGCATTCAAGAGGGTCTTCCACTCCTTGGAAATCTCGTGACGAACCCCTAACCTTATGGGCATAGGTCATAGCTTTAGTGGGCTATTTATGAAAAATTTTTCGCGCAGATTTGTGGTATATTCAACCCAATCATGAATAAAACATCCGCGGGAGTTTTTTCCCGTTTTTATTTTTTTAACATTGAATTTGAAAAAACTCCCGAGGAATTTTTATTCATGATTGGGCTGATTATCTTCATCTGAAACGACAGTGGTACGTTATCTACAGCAACGCATATATGTACATATATTCTCTGCTTGTAAATTACTGCTTTCGCTACTTTCATGGAAGTTATCTTCTTTCTCTGAAGCATATAAGATCTCATCGTCACAACTTTGCAAGAATCTCTCGATGTGAGTATCGGAAAGTACCTTTTTAGAGTCCATTTTCTATTTAAAAAAACCTTAACATTTTTACAATAAACAATAAAAAAATGTTTAAACTAAAATATTTTATAACAACAATAACACAATTTATTCAAAACTATAAAACAGCATAACAAAATAAAACTACTATATATTACACTAGAAACCCAAAAAGTTACACTAAAGTTACTCTTCGTCGTTGCGACTAATACAAACTTGCGAAATTAACTTAAAAAAAAATGAGTAGCCAACGTACGGTCCGCTCACTGCAAGCTTTCGTCCTCAACATTCGTTGTTGACAAAAAGATCAAAATTTGAGCAAACATAGCAGAGTTATATGATTAAGAGTAAATGAGCTTCGTCGATTTGACGAACAGTAACCATCCAGGGTTAAAAAAAAAATCAATATTAAACAAAAATGTTAAAACCATTACGAATTTAAAAGAGTTAAAACTTTTTACAATCATTTTTTAATATGAAATTGTGTTAAAAGAAATTATATTATTAATAAAAAAAAACGAATATGTTGCTAACATAAAACAAACGTGCTATTATTATATTTAGCTAATATGTTAAAATAAAAAAAGGTGTTAATAACATGAACATAACTATGTTATCAACATGAAGTTATATGTTTATGTAATGTATGCAATTAAAATCTGATGCAAATGACATCAAACAATACTTGTGTCAATTTTGAATTTGATTTTATTTTCATGTATGTGTCTTGATTTTAGAGTGAAAATTTAAAAAAAATTAAAGTTAAAATAACTCACCAATTATTTATCCAGCGATGACTCCAGGCCTGTTGTTTTTCGGATACTTGAGTTTATGTTCATGTTGAAAGTTAAATTAAATAATTACTCAATGTTGCAGTGTTATGTTATGGAGTAGTGTATATACTGTATTTAATGTTAATAACAAAAATAATAATAAACTTTTACTGACAACAAAATTCAAAATGATCCATAAAAGAAAAACATTTCATTTGAAATTAAAAGTAAGAAAATTTATGAAAATAATATGATTAATTTTGTAATTTATGTCACATTAAATGAAATTAAAAAAAATATATATAGGAATTTATAGTTAATTTATAAATTGTTTAAGTGGTGACTTTTTGGTACAATTCCGGTGAATTTGGTCGTAGTTATTTTGCGTAGTTAAATCTTAACTACAATGACGTCTTTTGTTTGGTAAAAAAAAAAATGGAAAAGCAGTATATATTGGTTTTAATGGATATAATAGGCCACAAAACAGAATAGTTGGTTGAACAATTCTTGATATTCTTATTGTTTAGGTTTCACAACTTGAAATGGATGAATTAGTGGGTTGATAATGAATGTCTGTTTCAACCACGATTCACAAATCAACATAAACTCCAACTTCCAAAAGATGGTGACAAAAAAAACCAAATATTGTACAGGTTGTCGTCCCTTTACAGAACACGGAGCCTGTGGTGGTAAATGCGAGACCGTCCAAAAATCCAGTAATAAATGACACAATATTTATACGACACAATTCAAATATTTGTATTTTAACAAAAAAAAAATTCTATTTTTTTTAAATTTTTAACACCGATTTTATTTACAGACAATTCTTCCAACAAAACTTTTTCAATTCTCTCACAATAATTTTTTTTTCTTTTTTTATTTTTTTCTCAACAAATTTCAAGGCACATGTGTAAAAAAAAAAATAAAAAAAAAATTAAAGTACCAATATTGTACAGTTTAAAAAAAATTAAAACCAAAGCCTCACAATGTTACTGTGACTCTGGAAGGAATAATAGGCTATATGAAGTTTTGAAGTTCGGGGGCGGCACCGCCCATATAACCCAAAAATTTAAATCGCCATATTTGGGGCATTTTTTGACCTACGTCAATGTTATGTGGTACATATGGTATTGGCATAATTAGGAATACGTACCAGGAGAAAAGTGGGTGGGACCACGCCCCTTTATAGGAAAATTAAAAATCGTAATATAGTCTTAACAACTGGACCGATCGTCATTAAATTTTCACACTATCATATTCTTGCGAAATAATAAATTCTTGACTATGTAAGTGGACAAAGGGGCATGGCCTCGCCCTCTTAAATGCATCGCTCATATGACGCGCTTCAGTATCCTATTATTTTTCCATACGTAGAAGATGGATATCACTTTGAAATGCGTCAAATCAATCAAGCAAACCGTAAGGCCGTTAATGATCATGTTGAGTTCTTAAATTCACTCGATGTGCCAGGCTTTCCACCACATGTGCTACAACCTAAAATTGGAGTGTCAATTATTTTACTGCGTAATATCGAACACCACTGCTTTGCAATGGCACTCGACTTGCAGTAAAAAAAAAACTGAGAAATAATTTAGTAGAAGCGACCATTATAACAGGAAAATATAAAGCTACAGATGTACTTTTGCTACGCATTCCAATGCTACCTGTTCGGTTAGCGTTTGCGATGACTGTTAACAAAGCTCAAGGTTAATATCCCGTGTATATGATCTTGATGGGCAAACTAAACCTAAAGCATTACAATAAATACATTAAAATTAAATAAATAAATGTTTGTAAATATATAAATACGTTTTATTTTATTTTATAACGAGTGGGGGGGGGGGGGGGTGGCCCATAGTGTTGTTTCGATTAACACAGATGGATCATGTCTTTTCGGATCCATATCGTATATTCTGTATGATACACAAGTTATTTCCTCAAGAAATTCGAAACGAAAGTGTTAGACATGTGGTAGATAATTGGGAAGAATTTCAAGTTATGTCGCACAATAACGACGGAGAAAATTATGCAAGTATTTCAAACTACATTCAGGAGATGTCACTAACATCTACATATGGTAGTTTGTGTGAACTGGTTGCTGCAACGCAGTTATATCCGGTTTGCATTGAAGTTTATCACAATGGTGAACTTTATCCCTGCAGGAAATTTGTGTCAATTGTTCTAGAAGCACTTGTCCTGTGACCAGTGAATACAATATTATTTCAAAAAGGAACGAATTATGATAAGTGAAAACAAGACATATCACTTAACTGGTGTTAATGTGTTTGAAGTGTAGTTACTACTGAAGAAAGGTAACTGACACAAAATTAGTCCTGTCACTGGGTTTTGTGGGTGTTATGTTCAATGTCTTTATATGTATGTCATGATGTTGTTCTAGAAAGTGGTAAAAACACATCTTTTCGGCTCATTTTGATGGGTCACATAATGAACGCAAATGAACCTGTTCAGTTTTGGATATTATGAAACTGGTCACCAAATATGATTCAAATTTTTTGAACTTTTTTTACCAAATATTATTAAAATACGTTGACAAAGATTGTCACATTGGAACAAGTTAAGTGATATGTTCTCTTTTCACAGGTCACGTGACCTGTCCCAAAGTCTAATTGTTCGTTAGATTTCAAGCTATTTTTTCATACATTTCTCTTTTTTTTAATTAAAATTGTTTATCTTTCATTACTTTTTAATATAAATTATTTATGACTTATAAAATTCTTGGAAAAATACCATTTAAATTATAAATAAAATACTATTTTTCTTAATGCACTCAAACAACTTAAGTGCCGTTATTTTTCTTCAAATAGAAACAAAACATTTTTATTATTGTCTTCCTAAACCGGTTATCGCAAAAAACTCTCTTGCTTTTGATATATAAGAGAGAGAGAAACAAAACATAATGAGAACAATAGAAAGCGTACACGCAGCGTTGCCAAATGTGCAGATTTATCTGTTTTTTGCAGTTTTTTGAAGTGCAAAACAGGCTTAAAGATTTTTACTCCAAAAAACAGTTTTTTAAAATCAATGCAGATTTTTCAATTTTATTCGAATAAAACAAAGACGTAATCAATATTATTATTCCCACTCTATGTGCAACTCCTTACTCTTTGGTTACTACTCTCGCACCAACAACTACAACTACCACAACATCGTACTCAGCAATAACAACTCTAGCTTTAGCAACAACAACAGTAACATCAACAGCCTTCTCATACTTACCAATAATGACAACAAGTAAGTTACATGAAATTCATACTCCCTTAAATAAAGAGAAATTAAAAAACAGTAACATATCAAAGAGGCCTCGTAACTCACCCACAAAACTTATTGAAAACACAAACAGCAATAAAAAAGTTAAAACTAAAGAGCAGCCACAAAAAACACTAAAATCTTACTGGTTAAGCCAACCTTCAACCCCAAATAGGTTTGAAATATTATCTATTGATGATAATGAAAATAAAGAAGACCAAATTCAAAATGATGGTGTTCCCCACAAACAACCAGAAAAAAATAAACCTACAAAGCCCCCACCAATATATGTTCAAAACGTGCAATTCATAGATAACCTCAATAATGCTTTAAACTCCCTACCAAATTGTCATTACGAAATACGTGTTCTTAAAGAAAATGAAATAAAAATTCAACCTTTAGAATCTATTCACTACACCCAAATAGTAAACCTATTAAGAGCTAAAAACACCCAATACTACACTTATAAACCTAAAGAACAAAAAGGTTTCAAGGTTTTCTTGCGTAATATGCATTATTCAACCGATAAAGAGGAAATAAAAAAAGAACTATGTGAACTAGGACACGAAGTAACACATATCCAAAATATCCTACAAACTGGTACAAAAAAACCACTATCTCTGTTTTCTATTGAACTTAAATCAAGTCAAAATAATAAGGAAATATATTCTTTAACCCACCTTTTACACTGTAAAATTAGTTTTGAACCTCCACGTTCAAAAAGAACTTTACCTCAATGTACAAACTGCCAAAAATATGGCCACACCAAAAACTTTTGCAACAAAATCCCCGTTTGCGTTAAATGTGCTGGAGATCACAAAACTATGCTTTGCCCAATCAAACAGAAAAGCGAACATATTAAATGCGCGTTATGCGGTGAAAACCATACCGCAAATTATAAAGGATGTATGGTATACAAATCCCTCAAAATTAAGCAATTTCGTCTACTAAGAAACAAAGAAAAAATAACCGTCCAAGAACACCAAACACAACAAGCTGATAATTCTCGAAACGTACCTACAACAAACAGTAGAATAAATCCAACAGTGACTTACGCTCAAGCAACAGCACAGAGTCAAAACCCTAATACTGAGGAAATGTCCATTATTAGTAATTCTTTATTCAGTTCCACTACACCGCAAATAAGTAATGATATGCAAGACCTTAAAGATATGATGAAGCAACTGATTTCTCAAGTATCTAACATGATGAACATTATCACAGTACTTCTAACTAAGCTCGATGGACAGACTAAGTAAACTTAATATAGTACAATGGAACGCGAACGGGCTTATCCAACACACACTCGAACTAAAATTATTTTTAAATCGCTCTTCAGTAGACGTGCTACTTGTCTCTGAAACCCACTTCACACAAAAAAGCTTTATAGCCATACCAAACTACTCAATCTTTTATACAAATCATCCTGACAACACAGCGCATGGGGGTACAGCAATAATAATACGAAAATCCATTAAATGTACTGAATTACAGAATTTTAGAAAAGATTATATTCAAGCTACTTCCATTTTAATAGAAGATATACACGGTCCATTTGTATTATCTGCAGTCTACTGCCCGCCGAAACATAATAACACAAAAATTGAATATCTTGAACTCCTTAAATCTCTTGGGAATCGGTTTATAGTGGGTGGTGATTTTAACTCCAAAAATACAGTTTGGGGATCTCGATTAACACTATCGAAAGGAAAAAATTTGCTAGAGGCAATAAATGAATTCAAATGCAAATTTATAAGTACTGGAGAGCCTACTTACTGGCCTACAAACATTCACAAAAAACCAGATCTCTTAGACTTTTTTATTACCAAGAATATAAGACATGATTATCTAAATATAAAATCATGCTTTGAATTATCTTCTGACCACTCTCCAGTGGTACTTATATAGCAAACCGATGTACTTCTATCCAATCAAAATAAATTTATATACAACAAGAAAACCGACTGGGATTGTTTCAGAGAAATCTTAGAGACAAAACTCGAGACAAATATATCGCTAAAAACCGAAGAAGAATTGGATAATTCTATAACTTTTTTCAATGATACGCTTATAAACGCGGTTAGTGATTCTACTCCATCCAGAACACACACAGTAGAAAAATTCAGTATCCCACCTCACATCCAAGAGAAAATAAAAGCCAAACGAAGATTAAGAAAAAGATGGCAAACTACAAGGTCAATTCAGGACAAAACCCACCTTAAAGGCTCACAAAAGATCTCAAAAACTTGCTAAAGAAGGACAAAGAAGATAAACTACAAAGATATCTTACTAACCTTGGCTCATCAGCTACAACAAATTTCTCGCTCTGGAAAGCAACCAAAAAAATAAATAATGGAATTTTACATCAGCCGCCGATCCAAAAACCTGATCTCACATGGGCCCGCACAAATGAAGAAAAAGCTAATGTTCTTGCAGATCATTTTTCTAAAACCTTTACAAATCCAATGGACGAAAAGGATATAACTCTTCAAAGTTTTCCAAACAGCTCTTCCAACTCTCATATCAGAAGAATTTCAATTAATGAAATTAAAAAAATTATAAAAACAACAAAAGATAATAAATCTCCTGGTTATGATCAGATCACCGGAAAACTACTAAAAGAATTGCCGAATAAGGCCCTAGTCTATTTAAGAAATTTATTTAATTCAGTTATAGATATTAAATATTTCCCAAAAGTATGGAAAGTCGCTGAGATAATCGCTATTCCTAAACCAAACAAAGATGCCTCAAAAACAACATCTTACAGGCCAATTAGCCTTCTGCCACTGCTGTCAAAGATCTTCGAAAAACTCTTCTATGAACGTATTGAACCAATTCTTCTAGAAAGACAACTCATCCCCAAACACCAATTTGGATTTAGGCGAAAGTTCTCTACTATACAACAAATTCATAGAGTAACAAATAAAATATCGTCTGATATTGACAAAAAAAACTTTTGCGTTGCAACATACCTCGACGTTGCAAAGGCGTTTGATAGCGTATGGCACAAAGGTCTTCTTCATAAACTAAAAAATCAATTGCCAAAAGAATTCTTCTTAATACTACAAAACTACCTACAAAACCGAAGATTCTATGTTAAATATAAAGACGAGTGTTGCTTTCCAAGTTTGAATTTAATAAAAAAACAACTTTTATGAGCGACAAAGTAATTTTATTTTAATATTTTTTATTATTTAAAAAATCACAAATGAACCGCTTTAAAACAATTTGTTTTTTACTTCTTCAAACTTTAATATTAAAAGAACCGAAAACTTCTCTTGTTTCCCTTTTAAAGTAAATGACAAGAATGTAAAATTCCGTTATTAAGCAATATCACAATAAGTTAGAAGTTATGAATATAGCATACACATATAAATACGTAATTACATATTTACTACATATAAGTATGTAAGTACGTGTGTATGTTTATAATTGGAGTGAGAATAAAAGTTAAAGTAAATAGGAAAATAAAAGACATTAGGGTGGCGGCGGTAACATTCCCCCCTTCGTAAGCGAATTATGGGGCCATGAGCTTGCCATCTTGTCTATTACCGACGTCTAGAACAGCTATCTTAGCTACGGGTCTATCCAATGTGGTTGCACTCGTTTTGACTTTAACGCGACGAACTTGACCATCATTTGCTGTAGTTGTCTCTATTATGACACCCTTGGGCCATCTATTCCGGGGAAGTGTATCGTCAACAATAATCACTATATCACCAACGGATGGCGGTTTCACCTTCTCAAACCACTTGCTACGCCGGACTAACATTGGACCGTACTCACGAACCCATCTGCTCCAGAAGTGATTGGCGAATTTTTGTGTCTGATGCCATCGATCACGGAGATCATAATTGGTTTCACACAGGGGCTTGCGTCCATCTGCAGAGCCAAGTAGAAGATGATTTGGTGTTAACGCATCGTCCTCAGCTGAATCAAGAGCCACAAATGTTAAAGGACGGGAGTTTATCATAAACTCGATTTCACACAAGGCGCTTCTCAAGGACTCGTCATTAAATTTGAAAGCGGGACACATAGCATAAAGAATTGTTTTCACTGTACGTACCAATCTTTCCCAAGCACCTCCCATATGTGGGGCCGCAGGGGGGTTGAACCTCCATTTGATTTCGTGATGTTTTCTGAAGACTTGGTGTAAATCAATGTTTTGCTTTTCCTCTCGTAGGACCCTTTCGACTGATTTAAAATTGGTGCCGTTGTCGGTGTATATCTCCTTTGGGGAACCACGTCGACTTATAAAATTTTGAATGCACATGATGCACGAACTGGTGTCTAGGCTGTGAGCGACTTCAATATGTATCGCACGAACTGTCAAACATGTGAAAACAACACCCCATCTTTTTTCACTACGTCTACCTACTGCTACATGTAAAGGGCCAAAAAAGTCGATACCAACGTACGTGAATGGACGCTCATAAGAGCCCAATCTTGCTGCGGGTAGAGATGCCATCAATGGAGGATGTGGAACTGCTGACTCGTTCTTACAGTGTTGACATTTTCTTCGCATACTTTTATAAAGTACTCTTAGCTTTGGGATATGAAATCTTGATTTTATTTTGGACATTGTTGCTTCATGAAGACAATGATGATAATCTTCGTGAAAATTTCGGACCAACAAAAAGGTTATGTAGTGACCATGAGGCAAAATTATGGCGTTGTTGCAATTCAGGGACTCGACTCTACCACAGGCACGTATTACTCCGTCTTCATCAAGAAAAATATTAAGTTGCTTAAGTTTACTTCCGGCAGGTAGCTTCTTATTATTTTTGAGACACCAAATTTCTTCAGCAAATTCGGAGGCTTGGGCATATTTAAACAAAATGTTCTTAGCCCTTTGTATGTATTCGAAACACATGAGCTGTGGCTTTCCGCCTCGGATTCTGGACTTCAATTTCTCAATGTAAAGGATGAATTGCGAAAAAGCCATGTACAGTCGCTTCCAGGACGAAAAATATTCTATATTGATTGTGAAACCACTAGTCTTAGCGATAATAAGTAGGTGATTTCGTATTTCTTCATTGTTGACGACGTTGAGTTCTGTACATTTAGGCCACATATGTTTCTCATCTTTCAGAAATGCAGGACCATTGAGCCACATATCGTCGTCGGAATTATAAATTTTTGTTGCACGGTCTGCAGGGTTTAATTTGGACGGTACCCAATTCCATTGCGTCACATTAGTAGATTCTAGTATTTCACCAACTCTATACATGACGAATGCTTTAAATTGTTTAGGATCCATTGAGAGCCACTTAAGGACTGTTTTCGAATCGGACCAAAAGAAACTTTCTTCGCAGCTGAGACGCGTAGCGCATCGAATTTTTGACGCTAGTCTTGAACCAATTAACGCAGCTTGAAGCTCTAGCCTAGGGATCGATATGGGCTTTAAAGGAGTCACCTTCGATTTAGCAGATACAATTCGTACTTCGATTTCATTGTTATGCTGGATTCTGAAATAGCTTGCTGCAGCGTATGCGTTTTCACCAGCATCGACGAACGTATGTAGTTGGACCTTGTACGTTGTTTTTAAGAGCCTCGAGTAGCACCGAGGGATGATTATAGATGATATCCTAGCCAGATTGGAAAGCCATGAGGACCACTTCAGCAAAAGATCTTCAAATAATTCGTCGTCCCATTTTATTCCTGAGCGCCAAATGTCTTGTAGGAGCATCTTAAGTCCAATCGTATAATGGGACACAAATCCCAAAGGATCGAAAATTGACATTAGGACTTGTAGAACTTCCCTCTTAGTAGGGACCGCATGTGGCTGGAATACATCCCTTCGGAGCCTCGAGAATCTAGAATTATATTGGAAAACGTCATTATTTGATTCCCAGTACATACCAAGTATTTTTTCTATAGCCTTGAATGAGGTTTGAGTTGTTGAGCCATCATCGCATAAATGCTTTCGTACACTTTCAGAGTTGGTCATCCAATTCCTCATGTGGAATCCGCCAGCTGCATGTATTGTGCGCACTTGGACCGCTAGTTCCATCGCCTCTTCCTCGGTATCCACACTGTCAATAAAATCGTCCATATAGTGGTAGTGTTGAATTGCTTTAACAGCTCGTGGATACTGTTCACAAAATTCATCTGCATTCTTATTTCGAATGTAATGAGCTATACAGGGTGCACAGCTTATACCAAATGTTAGGGCCTTCATTACGTATTCACAAGGTTTATTGTCGTCGTAATTTTCGAACCATAAAAATCGTTGAGCATGCATGTCCTCGTCTCTAACGTTAATACGATGAAACATTTCTGCTATATCGCCACATATGGCGATTTGACCCACGCGAAATTCTATTAAAATGTTGAAAAGTGACGTAAGTAAATCAGGACCACAAATTATAAAGTCATTTAGAGACTTGTTGTGTGACTTCGCTGCTGCATCCCAGACCAGACGAACTTTATCAGGTTTGTTCGGATTAAGAGCGACAAATATTGGCAGATACCATGTACGACCCTCATATGATGACTTTTCTGTTTCTTGCACCTTTCTAGCGTATCCTTTAGAAACTAGTTTGTCTATTTCCGCTTGCATAGTCAGCCGTAGTTGCGGGTCTTTGACAAACTTCTTTTGGAGACACTTTAGGCGATGGCTTGCTACTTGAAGGCTCTCGGGCAACATCGTCACATCATTTTTCCACAGTAGACCAACTTCGTATTGCTGATTCTTCTTGATGGCTGTAGTTTCAAGTATCTTCAAAGCTCTGTTGTTTTCTGGCGACAAAATGGTTTTCTCTTGCGGGGCATCTAGGTTGAAATATTCCTTGACCTCGTCGTGCAAAACCCTATACCGATTTTCGCACTCACAAGTATGGATGTTCAAGGATGAAACCTGGCTTAGATCGGAGCCACTACCCTGAAGGGTCCATCCCAATCGAGTTTTTGTTGCAATTAGCTGATCTCGACCACCTTCCCTTATTTTCAATGGAACCGCAACTCTCCAGTTATTAAGTCCAATTAGGATCATAGGCTTACCGTTACTGTACGACTGAACTGGTAAACCTTTGAGATACGGGTAGGCTTTCACGATGTCATCGAATTTAATTGACTGTATGGGCAGACCAAGATTGCTCACAGTTCTAACATCATGAAGTCTAAATCTTCTATCGCTGTTGGCACCAGATACCTCAATGTTAATTTTGACGGAATTGTTCTCGGATCGTGTGGTATTACCGGTCCATCGTAGCTCCAGGGGTTCCTTCTCACCAGAGAGTCCCAATTTGTTAAAGAGGCTTTGCTCCATTAGGGTCACGGATGATCCTTCATCTAAAAAGGCAAATGTTTGCACAGAATCACCATTGCAGTATACGTGGATCGGGAGTATTCTAAAGCACGGTTTATCATTGCGGTTGTTGTGTGCATTCAGGCTTCCACTGGGAACAGATGTTGCCCCTTGAACTGGGTTTGGATGAGCCGACGTTATATATTTGTGCAACAAAGGATGATGTTTTGCGTCACAATTTGCAATATCACACAATTTCTTCGAAAAACACTTGCGTCGATGAGCATTCAAACACTGGCGGCACAATTTATTTTCTTTTACCACATTCCATTTTGAATCTAAGCTTAATGATTGGAACTCACCGCAATTTTGAACCTTGTGATCTTCACTTTTACAATAAATGCAAAATAAATTTTTGGTGTTGGCCTGTTCTGAATGGGTGTTGACCGGAGCACTTTTCTTGGAGCTGGCAGGAGACACAACTTGGCTGGCGGCAACAGCTATAGTATAAATCCAATCGCTGAATGATTTCACCACTGGGACCTTGTCGTCTTTGGCATGCATTGCCCAATTCAACTTGTGGTTGTTGGGCAACTTATCGACCAACGTCTTAACTAGCAGCGGGTTGTTCAAATGGGCCATCAAATTACATGTCTCCATCGTAGAGCAAATATTCCGTATTGTGAGGGCATACTCGATAATGCTATCGAGCCTATCCTTTAGTGGTGGAATCTTCGTAGCCTTCTCGATCATGCTGTCTAAAATATGCTCTGGACGGCCGAAACACATTTCAAGGGTCTGGATGATTTCATTTACCATGGATGGGATGAGAAGTTTACTTTTCACCAACTCCTTTGCGCGGCCTTTGAGACACGACTGCAAACGCATTAGATTTTCACCGTCAGTATAACCAGCAATCTCAGTGCTATTTTTATAGTTGCTGATGAATAGGGGCCAGTCCTCAGGATTTCCGTCGAAGTTTGGCAGCTCCTTAGGTATTACCTGTCTGGCTGCTACTTGTGAGGCTGTTGGCTGGAAAGGACTTTGGTTAGAAAAGAAATTAAATTTTTGGGACACATCACCTTGGGATAGGATACTGTATTTTTTCTCCAAATACTTCCTCTGCAATTCCTTCTCCTCTTCCAACATCTGCAACTGTAGTTGTGTGTGAGCCGACAAAGTATCACTCGACGTATTTGAGCCATATTGATAATTAGCCTTTTGTATAATTTGTTCACTGGCAATTGATGTCATCTTAGCTGGAGCCACTATTTGCTCACCTTGAATACCTGAGTTGGAACACCAAATTTGTTGTTGTGCTTTTCTATATGCACCATTTCCATTAACAACGTTAGGTTGAGGTGGCTGATCATTTACTCCTTTCGATGGACCGGGCACATCTGAAAAGGGTCTTAGGATATGGCTAGCTGGTGATGAGGCTGCTTGTAAACCTGCACTGAATTCGGCTGTGGCGTTAGTTAGTGGCAGTGTATTGGTTCCTGTGCCTATTGTTGTTCTAATGGATCCACTATTTTTTAAAGTGACGGGCTGGTCCTTACCACAGGAGCAATTCCAGCTCACGTTAGCGACATCGCTATTCACTCCAACGCACTCAAAGTGGAACCACTTGTCGCACGAGTCGCACTGCACCATACGATCGGTGTCTTTTAATTCGCACTTATTACAATTAAAATCAGTTTGTGACATTTTTATTTTATTTGTAACACGATTTTAATTTTATTTATTCACACACTTGTTGTTCTTTTATTTATAGACAAAATTGTTTTAAAGAACTGTTGCTTTCCAAGTTTGAATTTAATAAAAAAACAACTTTTATGAGCGACAAAGTAATTTTATTTTAATATTTTTTATTATTTAAAAAATCACAAATGAACCGCTTTAAAACAATTTGTTTTTTACTTCTTCAAACTTTAATATTAAAAGAACCGAAAACTTCTCTTGTTTCCCTTTTAAAGTAAATGACAAGAATGTAAAATTCCGTTATTAAGCAATATCACAATAAGTTAGAAGTTATGAATATAGCATACACATATAAATACGTAATTACATATTTACTACATATAAGTATGTAAGTACGTGTGTATGTTTATAATTGGAGTGAGAATAAAAGTTAAAGTAAATAGGAAAATAAAAGACATTAGGGTGGCGGCGGTAACAACGAGTATTCAAAAATACTTTCTATAAAAGCTGGAGTACCTCAAGGTAGTGTCCTCGGACCAATGCTTTACCTCCTGTTTACATCAGATATTCCAACTCCTACAACAAATAACAATATGATAGCAACATTTGCTGACGACACTGTTCTACTATCATCACACGCAAACATCAAATGGGCTATGCAAAACTTACAACAACTGCTCAATAATACAATGAATTGGTTCCGTAGTTGGGGAATTCAAGTAAACAGTGATAAAACAATTCAAGTAATCTACACTAATAGAAAGATAACAAACTTTCAACCTATTCAAATAAATACTCTACCAATTCTTATGGACACAAAGGCGAAGTATCTTGGCATTATAATTGACTCAAAACTTAACTGGAAAGATCACATCACTCAAAAGAAAAAAGAAATAACAGGTTTAGACAATTATTTTGGCTGTTAGGGAGAGAATCTAAACTAACAACTCAAAGCAAACTACTTATATACAACACAATTATAGCGCCAATTTGGAAGTACGGGGTAGAAATATGGGGTACAGCTAGCACAACAAACTTAAAAATTATTCAACGAGTTCAATCTAAAATATTGCGAACTATTGTCAACGCAGAATGGTATATTAGAGATGAGGACATACATCGAGATCTAAACGTCAAAACAATAAAAGAAATTATCCGTATCAGCAGCATTAAACATACAACTCGTTTAACACAACATTCCAACATGGAACTCAGACAGTTGCCGGCAAACGAAATCCTGGCACCTAGAAGACTTAAACGGTATACACCTTCAGATCTAGCTGAGCGATACTAAAAAATTTATATATTACTTACCATTCAATAATTCGATTTAAGTTATCTTAGGTACTGATTTAAGATAATTATCATCCCACCTCTGTAAATTAAATTACTTATTGTCATCTTGTTGACAGGTGTAATAATAAAGGGAAGTTAAAAAAAAAAAAAAAAACTAATTTTCTATGATCTCTTTACATATGTATGTGATAATTTAAATGAAATACTATACGTTATGTTTTTACTGTTAATTTTATATACATACATATATTTTAAATCAAATATAAAAATTATATTTTGTTTTCTTTTTTTCTTCAGTAAATATGAATTAAATATATACAAATATCATTTTATTACATATCGCACACATTCTTCAAAAGTGACTCAATTCAAAATTTTAATTTTTCGGGTTTGTATGCTTAAACAACACACAACACACTTGTTTATCTATAAGAAAAAGATCAAAGCATTTTGTTACAGTTAACAAGTTACTAAAAAACAGATCTTTCTTTATATTTTATTTGGTGTAAAGTTGCAATTTAATAGTGATTTATTTTTAGTTGTGTCATAAAATAAAAATTTTGAATTGAGTCACTCTTGAAGAATGTGTGCGCTATTTTGTTTTGAAGGTGCAGATTTTTTTCGAAAAAAACAGATTTTTTTTTGTGAATTGTAAGATTTTGTAAAAAAAAATATGGCAACACTGCGTACACGCAAAACTACACTTGCTACTTTGTTTGCGTATGAATAACGAATTAATGTGTATGTTTTTATTTGCAATGAGCGTGTGTATTTGCCGATACATTATAAAACACAAAGGGACTAGTGTACGTTGCAAACTCAACTTTATTTTACACTCGCAATAACATACATAAATATTTCGCAGTCCGTTTTATGTTCTGATATTGACAACAAGTGTTCTTTGTGAAATTTAAAATAAATATAAAATTAAATTAAAGTGAATAAAAATAATAAGTTAACTTTATTTTGGTAAAACTCAAATTTTTAAAAAGGTAAATAGAATGACTGAAAGAGGAATAAGTTAAAGACACATAATAAGATTAATTTCTCAGAAAAAAGAAGAATTTGTCAATAATTTAATTGATGTAGAAACCCAAAATATAGAGTTTAGTAAAAATTGTGATATTGCAACAGGTTCTGGAATATCTGCGATATCCTTTGAAAGTGTAGAAATAGTCGCTAGGAAGCCTCTGAGAAAAAAACTGAAAGAATGGATAATTAGGAATATACCAAGTAGAAAATCAGTTGAAGAATTATTGGCCATACTTAAAGAAGAACATTTAGATGTACCTCTTAGCATGAAAACAGTAATTCCAAACAAGGACAAAACTTTGATGAAACAAGTTCAAACAACAAAAAGGTAATACAAATTTTGTATTTTAATTTTTATATTATAATTAATTTTTTTGCTTACATTTATTTTAGAAATATTAAAAGATCAAAACCAAAAAATTATGGAGGCATTAGTAGGTCTACATGTTCTTACAAAAATATTAATAAAGCAAGAAGAATCATCAAATAAGCTAATAAAATTATTCCCAGTAGATTCAGAAGCAAATTTTATAGAAATCGAAAGCCAGATAAATGAAAGCAATAAACATTTATTTGTAAGTATACATTTTATTTAAATTCCATAAAAAATATTTTACTATTTTAACGATATTATACATATATTTTTTCAGGTCGCAACAATAAAGGACCTTATATGGAAAAATGTTGTTAAAAATATTGGTTTAATCATTTCTGAGGAGCTCTTGTATATCTACAATTTAGATGGAACTCACGGATAAAAACGATTGAAGGATTTTAAGAATTTACATGACATAATAAAAGGTAATTACAAAAACTATTAAAAATCTATTAAATTTTGTATATTAATAGCATGTAGGATATGAACTTATCAGTTTGCATTTCTATATTTATTAACTTAAATCTATTTATTATTAGTTACTTATTTATTTCATTTTTTATTTCAGAAGCAGTAAAAGCTAACCCAGAAATAGATGACATAGAAGGAAACATTAGAAAGGCAATTACTCTAATTAAAAAACGTCATTTGAAAAAAATTTTAATAGAGAAGAGCATAATAAAAAATAACTAAAATCTTGAACTTCTTTATCTACTAATTATTTCAGATACAATTATAATATTATTTTATTTGAAAGTATTTTTTGATCAATATGAAATATTTTTTTAAGATTATTATTTATGAATATTCTAAAAACTCAAAATCTTTTTGAACTAAAATATTAATGTTCCTATAATTTTAACATGAATTTAATTAATTTTTATTACAAAACTTACAGTCAGAAATATAATTCTAATGAAAACTGAATATGTACATAAATTTTCAAATCAAATATTTCTTCTTTTGTAATTCTTTTAATTAAATGACAATAAAATTTTATTTTTTAAGATAAAAAATCTAGTTTACCTAGTTTTTAAATTAGTGCTGTCATAAGTTCGTTTGGGACTATTTCCATGACCGGTCTTTATGGCACCGCTATAATATAAGTTATTTTAGGTTCTTCTTTTGTCAGTTAATTTTTTACTATTCATGAATAGGTCTTTAAGATCAGATGTGAGACAGTACACTTGGGATAACACCATAGACAGGTATTATATTAACCGACATTGAATAAGTTCGCTAAGGTTAGTTCAGCGACTACTTCACTTGGGACAATATATGAGACAGGTTTTGTATTAACCGAAATTTAATACGTACAGTCAGGTAAGTTCAGATACCTCCCAGCAAAAAATACTGCTTGCCTGGAAGCAATTTCGTAAGGGAGAAGATAATCCGGAATCAATTACTGGTGCGCATTAAAAGTGCATGATTTTTGTATGAGATGAGCCACTTAGAAGCAATAGGTTATGAATCCAAAAAGCACTTATTATATAAACTTGTTAATGCGTTGAATAAACGATAATAGTAAGCGCATTTAAAAGTGCAACTATGTTGTACTTATATGATGTATTTTATATTTTAATAAATAAGCACATTGTGTATAGATTAAAAAGCAATAATACGTAAGGCATTCGTCAATGCATTCCAGTTACACATTATTAACATCCTGCTAAGAATGCATTATTAAATTCAGTAAAAAGAGTTTTTTTTTTTAAATTATTATTTTTTTATTTTAATATAATGAAGATAACATAAACAAGTGACATAAACATAAAACAAAGCAAATAATAAAGTAAATAACTAATACATTTCAAAACTTACATACTTATTTATATCTGTAGGTATACATATATAAATTAATATATAAACTGGATAAACAAAAGTTAAAATTTCAATATTAATAATTATACATTTATACAAAACAATACATTACATTTTACAAAAATACATTTAAATAATTTTCAGTATTAATTACTAAAGTTTATACAGTAATTAAAAACAACTCCAAATTAATATTTTTTTAATAATAATAAAAGTACGAAATTATACAAACTAAAATTATGAAAAACTAATTAATTAGTATTTTTTTTAATTTCAAACTGAAATTAATTGATTAGATGTCTAAAATAAAAATTTTTTAGACCACTTTCTAGTATGCTGTCTTCCGTAAGAAAGGAATTTTCTTTGTTATCCTTTCTTTTTAGACATTCATCTTTATAATATCTGTTTTTGACCAATCGTACACCTATTCTCATTTCTTTTAAAAATGAATCTTTGGTTAGCATCTGTTCCTTATAAATGGATTCTGAAATTTTTATTTAAATAAATGTGTTAATGGTAACAAACTAAGAAATGTTGTTATATACTTACTATAAATACAATTCATAAGCTTAGGATAATCCAAAAGTCTTTTTTTGTCCTTTTTCCCATCAATGTTGAATTGTTTTATTAGCTCCTTTCCGAAAATTGATGACACTCTTTTTCTTATATTGTCTTTTCCAACAATATTTTTTAGAGAAGAAACCTAAAAAAATAAAACGATTTTTAATGATAAATTGTTTAAATAAAGGCAAATATTTAATACGTACCACAGCCACATTTTCAATTGGAAACTGGTCCAGATATTTAGTGCTCATCAAACCAGGTCTTATGTTTGACTTTATCATTACATTGACCTCCGATATAAGGTCAACAATTATTTTATTTTGGCTGGGGATCAATTCTTTAAAAAAATAGTAAAAGTTTAAATTTAAAACGTGAGCAATAGTTTAACAAGAATTGTTATCGTTACCTTTTAAAGATTGAACATCGTGAATTATCTTGCAGTTTTGATTTTTTATTTCTTCTTTATCATTGGCAATCTGGTCTAAAGTTTCTTGAATTTTTGTTAATTTTGATAGAATTACCATTGTTGTTGATGATGTTAGATCATCCAAATTATGTTTTTGAATTTTAGTGCGAACCATATTACTAAAAAGGTAACATATAAAAAATATTATACAATTTTGTATTTTTATGTACATATGTGTATATATAGGGTAGATTATTATAAATATGTATGTAGTTTTTTAAAAAGAATGCGCAAGTGTAATCAAAATTTGTTCATTTCCGTAAGGTAGTGACATTAATTTTCCACATACATATATCTGTTATTTTAAAAATATCTTTTCGAAAAATATTTGGGTTAACAACAAAAATTCCTAGGCTAATTGAGCTAATCGGCTTCAAGAATAAATTTGTTGGGTGGTTAAACACTTTAACTTCAACATTTTTAGCTGCACTAAACGCAATTATTTCTACAGGGATAGTTCCAGAAACAAGGCAGTACTTATCTTTGGATTTGTTGGTAAAAAACCCATGTTCTGTAGTGTAAGATTTAATGTTGCCTTTTGAATTATAACTAATGCCATTAGATGTGTACTCTTTTATTATCGGTAATTCATTATAATAATTAAATAGCTGTTGCTCGATGTGTTGAGGTATTTTAATAGCTGCTTTCAAACCTTTCATCATATTTTCAAATGGATAAGCAGTTATATTTGACAGTGAACCGAATTTATTAGCAATTTCTCTAAGATGAAGTAAGTTATGAATATTGTGAGTAACGCTTTTTTCGCCATAAATATTTGGACATTGTTGAACAAATTTTGTTAGCATTTTATGGTCCTGGTTGATTTTAGTTTCAGCAACATTTCTATGAATTAAAATTCGATAAGAGCAGGACAGAAGTAAGAAATTTTCATAGAAAGATTTACTTGAAAATTTTTTAAAGACGACAAGCCCTGTGTACAAAAGGAACTGCCGAAATTCGGTAGCTTTCCACCTTAAAACTTCGTCGAATGACCTTGGCTTTCTACTAAATTCAGTAGGAATAAAAGGGGTAAAGGAAGTCATTAATGATGACATTTCCTGCTGAATGTTATGTAATATAAGTAGTTCCTTCAATTGTTTTTGACTGAAGTAATAATAAAATTATTTTTTTCATTACCCCCAAATCGATCAAATGCATTATATCTAATGGAAATTGCGATATCATTTGTATATCTGCACTTTCGATTAACATTTCTGTTAAGAACTGGCAACACTTGTCACAAGCCTAATACATAAAACTGTTATACTTGTACTTTTACTTATTTTTGCATTTCAAATTAATATCATTCCAATAACTTTTCTCATTAAGTAAGGTCAAAATATTCTGAATTAAAACAATAAAATATAACTGAATTTTACTGCTATACTTGAATACCGAAACTCTAGTCTTTTTATTGTTGATATTCCACTAATACTTTTACTAAAGTACTAACAATTTCCATATTTAGATATTTGGAATGATGAAAATCTTTATCTTTTCTATATTTGAAGTCATTGTCAGATCTCAATTTGTCTATATTTGTTTCAAAAGTTGTCACATTAGAAATTCTTACGCCTTTTTGTTCACATTTACTGGTGTATCACATATGAAAGCACGAATTTGTATATTTATTTTGCAATCGCCAAAAGAAAAACCATCCACTTTTAATTTTTTAATTTCATGAACTAAATCATGTAGAAATAAATCTGTATTATATGGCTTTTTTATGCCAACATATGTCCCAATTAAAAAAACATTAACCATTGGCAGATTAACTACACGACCTAATAATGGCCATAGGCCCACTGCACTACTTTTAAAAAGCGGAAGGCCATCGATTCCAATGTCTAATATTATTTCTTTAATTTTTTCAATTTTAATCGTTTCTACTATTTTATTTAAATTGTTTTCTAATCCAATGTGAAAATATGAACCTGGAGCAACAGTTCTTTTTGAAACCAATTGATTTTTACCTATAAGTACGGTGACCATCCGTCCTGTATTTTACAGGACAGTCCTGTTTTTTAACATGCTGTCCCTTGAGATTTTTTTGTAAATACAGGACAGTACATTGTCCCTTATTTCCTAATTTGATATACAAATGTCCTCTTTTTAGCATATACATTGCACGAATATTAATACAAAATTATCATAAAAATCCAACTGTATACTTTCCCTACATTTCCAAAAGTGAAAAATTTGTTTACTGGGATATGGGAAATTTCCTATAATCTGGCAGTTAGAATTGAAAATTTCAAAGAAATATGTGAAGATATTGAAATAGAATATAAAAAGTTACTAGGACATAGCAAAACTCGATGGTTAACTTTAATGCCTGCTTTGGAAAGAATCATAAAACTATTTGAAGCTTTAAAATTATATTTTATGTCTCAACCAAAATGTCCGACAATATTACGAAATTTTTTTATGAATCCTTGTGCTGAATTATGGTTATCTTTTGATTATAGCCAAGCTTTAACATTTCATAAAGCTATTCTTAATGTAGAATCACGAAATATTTCAATGCCTGAGGCTTCAACTATTTTAAAAGATTTACAATTTAAATTGGTCGAACGGAAAAAGGAACTGTTTTTATCCCTTACCGTCAAAAATATTATTCTCGAATTACAGAAAAGTAATGATTTTGATGAAACAATAACTAAAGAACATATAACAAATTTTTACCAAACATGCATTGATTACCTAAATCAGTGGGATAAAGCTTTTAGAGATGTAGAAATATTACGAAATATGTTATCTTGGGACAAGATTGAAAAAATTTTATCCTACCTAAATGAATTTAGAAATGAATTCAAAATAAATAATGAAGATTTATTTTATGAAGTGAGCTGCGTGAAAAATTTTGCAAATAATGAAAAAATAGAAGAATGGAGGGTAAAAAATATATCAGTAGATGAAAGATGGATTGAAATTTTTAATCACTTTAAAACAAATGTGAGTGCATATACAAATATATTGATACTTGTTGAATTTTGTCTATGTCTACCAGCTTCAAATGCTGCTATCGAGAGAGTGTTTTCAATAATGAATAATATTTGGACCACCGAAAAATCGCAATTAATAGTAAATACTTTAGGATCATTATTAATTACAAAATGAAATTTTAAAATGAATTGCTCAGAATTTAAAGGATTTTTAATTAACAATCCAAATGTTAAAAAAAAAATTCATTCTGTGAAAAAATATCAAACTTCATAACTAAATTTATCATTTATGTAGTTATTTTCAATTTTTTTTTATTAGCCTTAGTCAAGGAGACTGTTTATAAAACCAAATTTATTTTTTTAAATTATAATATATAAAAACTTTTTATTCTAGTCAAGAAGACTTGTTTTTGTTGTTACTTAATTTTATAATTATAATAATACATATATTATATGATTATTTTTTCTGTTTTTCTTTTCATTTTTAACATAATTTTGTATTTGTCCTGTATTTTCCTTTCCCAAAAATGGTCACCGTACCTATAAGGGTGTCGACGCTTAAAGGTATTTCTGGGTGGTATTTCTTTAAAGTTTTTAGAAGGGCAGTTGTACAATTTACTGTTGGGCGATATTTCAAAAACCACTCTTTTATTTCGCTTTTAAAAAAGCTTTCTGCTGCGAAATTACTTTCATCATTATTATTTTCGACATTTAAATTAGTAATTTCTCGAAATGATATTTCCTTAATAGCAGAATTTTGTTGAAAAGATGAAGAAGCTAATGCAAATCTATTTTTTTCTTTTTCTTTTTTAATTAATTTATTTTTTTGACTTTTACTTAGCATTTTTAATGGAAAAATGAAACAAACTCGATTATAGTTTGAAAGAAAAAAAATACAAACGTATAACTCTAATCTATGTTTACAGCTACATACAAACCTTTCAATTTACAGTTATTTTTATTTTTTTTACTTTTGTTTACTTCAATTTTTAGATCAACACACACTTTACACTTGAAAATCAAATCACCAACTGAATTGTGTACATATTTTTATTTTCTATTGCATCATCCAAACTCTCGGAAGTAATTGCCTTCTCTTCGTTAATAGTCGTTAACATTTTTAATAAAGTCTGCCTTACATTATTGCATCGTAGTAGTATAAAATTTTAAGTTTTACTCAATCGGCTGCAGTGGTGTTGTTTTTTATACGATAATAATAAATAAAAAAAACTTCTCCCTTATTTCATTGCCTTTGCGAAGCTATAAAGTAAGGCAAACTCCTTCTTTTTATTAATTTTTTAAAGAATTTTAATCAGATTTTTGCAAACTCTCATTTGTTACTCTCAGTTATTACTCCAGCTCTATTATTGAAAACAGTGTTTCCATATGTAAATTTTTTATAAAAACTTCATCTGACATAATTTATTATGATTAAAAATTTTATAGAATCAACAGAAAGATCAATATAATAGGAGTGAAATTTATATAAATTTTTATAAAAAATAATTTTAAAAATCTTATAGATTTTACCAAAAAAAAAAATAAATTTTACATACATATACATATATAGAGTATTCTTATTTTGAATATATAAAACTAATTATTTCTTTCTAAACTGGTAACTCTGACAATATATTTTCTTTTTATGAAATACTAGCTAAACCCGGTGTGCTTTGCTACCCCCCCCCCTCGTCATAAAATAAAATAAAATAAAACGTATTTACAAACATTTATTTATTTAATTTTAATGTATTTATTGCAATGCTTTAGGCGAGACCATGCCCCTTTGTCCACTTACATAGTCAAGAATTTATTATTTCGTAAGAATATTCTATTGTAAAAATTTAATGACGATCGGTCCAGTAGTTAAGACTATATTACGATTTTTAATTTTCCTAAAAAGGGGCGTGGTACCACCCACTTTTTTCTTGGTATGTATTCCTAATTATGCCAATTCCATACGTACGACATATCATTGACGTAGGTCAAAAAATGCCCAAAATATGGCGATTTAAATATTTGGGTTATATGGGGGGTGCCACCCCCGTGTGTACAATCAAAACTTCATATAGCCTATTATTCCTTCCAGAGTCACAGTAACATGCTGTGAAAATTTCATCAAAATCGGCTCAGCCGTTTTGGAGTCCATACGTTACATACATACATACATACATACATATATACATTGAATTTTATATATATAGATATCATTAAATTTAGTATTCATCCGAAGTAAGCATACCCAAAAGCACATCCAGAGCACATAAAAATTATAAAACTAATGCATTATTTCATTGCTATTTGGAAGCTTTTTTTGTTAAGAAAGCAGTGTATTGCTTCCACCCAATATTACCGCTTACATTTTATGAAATTTTTTTGCTGGGCTGTCACAAAGTTTCAATAAGGTGTCAATTAACCCCCTCCTAGGACATCCCCATTTTAAAGTGACAGGTCCCCTTCATATAAAGTGTTAGAACTGGAACCGATCCCTACCACTTTGGAACTATCGCGTGATAAGTTTGGTGATAGTTCCCTTTCCCCTAGGGATGTTAGACATGGAAATAATGCTAACCCGGTTAAAAGATTGAGGTTTACAGGAAATTTATCAGGGGGCCATTTTGATGTATATATTCCATGTGAATTCCAAGTAGTCAAGCGAAAACGCCGCACAAGATTTACCGAAAATGTTAGAAGGAAACAATTAAATAATGCTGCAAATAAATATGCAAAGAAAAATCCCGAAATTAATAGAACAGCTGCTATTTCTTATCAAGAAAAACATCCGGAAATACATAGAGGCGCGGTGGCAAACTACCAAGAAAAACATCCAGAGCAACATAGAGTAGCTATTGCAAGATATCAGCAAAATAATCCAGAGCAACATAGAGTAGCCGTGGCAAATTATCAGGAACATTTTCCAGAGCAACATAGGAAAAAATTCAGATAAACACAGAACAGCTGTGGCATCTTACCAAGATAAACATCCGGAAAGTCACAGAACAGCTGTGACAAACTATCAAAAGAAACACCCTAAAAATCATAGAGCAGCGGTGGCTTCTTACCAAAAAAACAACGCATTTATTCACAGAACGAGCCAAGCACATTATAGAGAACGGCAGTCACTGCCATGGACAGTTAAAGTTAATGCAGCTATGGAATACAATCCTGATATAAACTACGAAAATGACCCAGCAATAGATATTGGGAAAATGAGTAGCAGATGCAAGAACTGTAAAGCTCTAAAGTGGAAGGATGAACCGAATGGAATATGCTGCAATGGCGGAAAAGTTCAACTAGAACCATTTGGAAACCAACCAGATTTATTACATAGTTTAATAATGGACAACCATCCTGAACACAAGCACTTTATGGACAACATGTTGTTGTTGTTTTCAAATGACCTCATTCGGAGCAGCGAATATTTTTCAAGATGGTTTCATGACGGCATTTCAAGGTCAAGCTTATCATTTGGTAGGAAGTTTTTTGCTAGAACATGAAAATCCGCAGTTTCTACAAATATATTTTGTAGGGGAAGACGAAAGAGAAGCTAACTTAAGATGCCAAAACTTTCCGGGCATAAAACAAGGTTTAGTTAAACAACTTTAGATGTATGTTACATGAAGTAAATCAATTGATAAAAGATTTTAAGACCACAATTGAAAATGTTCCAGATCAATCAAAATCTTTTGAAGTAATTATAAATGCTGATAAAAAACCAACTGGGTCGCATTCAGGCCGTTTCAATGCGCCAACATGTAGCGAAGTGGCACTGGTAATTGGTGGGTAGCAATTTGAAAAAAGAGACATTATTATTAGAAGCCACAACAACAAATTACAAAGAATAAGCGAACTTCATCGGTCTTATGATGCTTTACAATATCCGCTTATGTTCTGTCGCGGTGAAGATGGTTACTCTATAAATATAGCTTTCCGAGATCCAAATACAAAAGTTCCTATCTCTCAGAAGACAGTTACTGCAAGTTACTATGCATATCGTTTGATGATTAGACCTCTTTAGTCAATTTTTGGTTGACATGTATGCAAAAATTCAAACTGAGAGATTAAATTACATCAAAAAGGAACTGAGATCGGAAAGCTATGTTCATTTAAGAGATGCAGTAGGAAGCCAAGACACTAATGCAGCAGAAATTGGACGAAGAGTGGTTCTTCCATCAACTTTTACAGGTGGCCCACGCTATATGCATGAAAAAACACAAGATGCTATGACATACGTTCGCCATTATGGTCGACCCGACTTATTTATTACATTCACTTGCAATCCCAAATGGAAAGACATTGTAGATGCACTTCTACCGTCACAAAAGCCTCATGATCGCCACGATATTATAGCAAGAGTGTTTCATCTCAAAGTAAAAAATTTAATGGCCCTTTTAACCAAAGGCAAAAATTTTGGAAAAATACCATGCTTTGTATATTCAGTGGAATGGCAAAAGCGCGGACTACCTCATGTTCACATATTATTATGGTTGGAGCGCCGAATTATATCAAATATAATAGACAACTTTGCGCCGAAATGCCAAATCCTGAAAAAGATCATCTTTTATATGAAGTAGTTAAAGCAAATATGATTCATGTACCCTGTGGTGCATTTAACAAAAAATCACCATACATGAAAGAAGGTAAATGGAGCAAACAATATCCCCGAGCACTTACCAATGATACTCAAACAGGAGAAAATGGATATCCAAAATATCGAAGAAGGTCACCAGAAGCTAAAGGTTTTACAGCGAAGATTAAAGAAATGGTGATTGACAATCGTTGGGTAGTTCCATATAACCCTGTTTTGCTGCACATATTAATGTAGAAATATGCAACTCTGTAAAGTCAATAAAATATATTTGCAAGTAAATGCCCTTTAGTAATTACCTTAAATTCAAAAATCTTATATTTTTCACAAGATTGTTATGACGAAAGAACCAAATTATCTCTTTGAACGTTTACAGTTTGCAATGTCGAATAGAGGAAACTACATTATACAAATCCGTCACCGCGACCATGCTTCTGAGCGTCAATTTTTTATTTTTACCATTCGTCTCTGGAACCGACTACATAGGGATACTCAACGCACAAGCAACGCAATACATTTCAGAAAATTGTTGTTTAAACATTTTTCGTAATTTTTTGTTATTTTTTTTTAATTATTACTAAATGCTTATTTTGTTTTCTTTGATTTTAATATTGTTCTAAGCCTTTTGATTCTCAAATTTGTAATTTAATCAAATTTAGTTTTAAGTAGAATTAAGTTATTGATTTGCAATATACTGTTTAACTTGTCTGATTCTAATACTGTAATTTATAAGATATTGTATCTTGTTGTATTAGAAATTCAAATAAATAAATAAAATAAATAAAGTTTATTGCGAACGGTCGATCTTTTACTGTGCTCTTAAGAAATTAAATAAAAAGTTGTTTAAACCCTGCAAAAAATAAAAAATCACATATTCCGATAAAAAAAAAAGTTCATATAAAATATTTGTGCAAAAATATCACAAAAAAACTGCATTAAATCAACTAAAAATTAAAAAATAGAAAATATAAAATATAATATAAAAAGAAACAAAACATAATTATCATTAACATTCTTTAATTATCATTAATTTCACTTAATTGCAATTTTTTGAAAAAAAAAATAGAAAACAATATAAAAAGAAATAAAACTTAATTATCATTAATTTCACTTAATTGGAATTTTTTTGGAAATAAACATTCTAGTCAGCTGAGATCTTTATCTGTCAATTTTATCAGTGCTACCAAATTTTTATATAGTCAGTGTTGTATTATTTATTATTATTTTAATTATTAATTGGCAATTGGCAAATCTCTTACATCATTGGTTCGTGTCATTGATATTTGTTTTTTTGTTCCACAATAAACATATAATCAATATTGCCATTTTTAAATTTAAAAGTATTCTCCTGGTTGACCAACCTTTACTACGCAAACTACAATGGAATGCTTAAATAAGAAATGCTCAATCACTAACCTTGATGAAAGGATGCTCTCGTGCCATGGTCAAATTCATTTCAAGTGTAGCGGCATACCAACACTTGCTGCTGAAGCTACTCAAAACACGATGGTTTGCACTGGCGTTGTAACAATTGTAAAAAAGTTGGAGTTGATTTTTACAAATTTTTCCAAGAAAGAAAATCCATTTTTCTTGGTATTCAAAAAGAATTATCCAATCTTTCGCAGCGTATATCTGATTACGGAATCTTGTTTGATCGGTTTTTATCTCTAGAAACCTATGAATTTCCTCCACAAATACCTTTGCAGCAATACGAATATTGTCTCCTAAACGTAAGTCAGCTAGAATTGCAAACAAGACTAATACGATTAATATAAACCCTGTTAATTCTGGCAATGCTGTTGATAACCATATTGATGTTACCCCGTCTACTTCCAAGACTGTTAATTCTGGCAATGCTGTTGATAACCATATGGATGTTACCCAGTCTACTTCCAAGACGATTGAAAACAAAACTGAAAACAAAACTTCTGAGAAACTGTCATTTTCTGATGTAACGAAACTACACAATCCTACAACAATCGATACCGAAAACGCTCCCCGTGAACTTCGAATTATACCACCAAAAAAACATGTATTTGCATCCTGTTTTGCTGCTGAAACAACTGTTGATGATTTGAACTACTATATTAAAACCAAGCTGAAATCAAACGATAAAATTTTAAATCATAAATTTTCCTATTCCCATCCAAGAAGCATCACGTCTTTTAAGATTACAGTTTCATCAGATATATACAATAAAATAATTGATCTTCGTTTTTGGCCAGATAATACTTTGGTAAAGGAATATTTTCCAAAAGCACGCCAGAGTATAAAAAATATTGCCCGGATTCCCTCAATTGTGTCATCTGATCAAAAAAACTAATTACTGAAAATGATAACCAACTATTATTATTATTATATTACCTATCAAAACGTTTTTGGGTTAAACACAAAATTGTCCAATTTTTACATCTATAGTTTTGCATTTAACCACCACGTAATAATATTCACTGAAACTTGGTTAAATAAAAATATCCTGAACAACGATATTCTTTGCAGTAATTTTAATATTTATAGACTTGATAGAGACACTACTACAATTGGAGGAGGTGTACTAATAGCTAATTGAATATTCCTAAAGGCATCGAATTTATTGGCATCCGCATAAAACTCCACAACAGCAAAATATTTATGACCTGCTCCTACATCCCACCAAGGCAAAATAATAATCAACTTATTTACACAGAGCATGCTTCGTTACTTAAATCAGTAGTATCACTATCTGCACCAGGTGATTCTATTCTTGTTTTTGGTGATTTTAACTTACCAAATGTATCATGGAAATTTTTATCTGACTCATATATGTTTACTCCTATAAAAGCCGCTGACTGGGTGTTTGAATTTTTGAACAGCTTATACGATTTATGTCTTTTTCAAATAAATGGAGTTTACAATTCGTATGGTAAATTATTAGATCTTGTTTTCGTAAATGAACCAGCTGATTGTTCCTTGCAGCGCGCAGATCCCATTACAACACCTGAGGATCGCTATCATCCTACACTAGATATCAGCCTTAGTGTTCCTTTCAAAAGTAACTCTGACTCAACAAATCAACATGAAAAGGTTTTCTGTTTCAAAAAATGTAACTACGATGACTTAAATCATCTTTTATATAATATGAATTGGCATGATTTACTATCAATTCATTGTTATACTCCAGCAGCTATTGATTCCATAATTGCAAAATTTTATGAAAAATTATCAAACTTTTTTAACGAATGTGTTCCTAAATTAGCAATGCACAAAAAATCTGGTCCCCCGTGGTGCACAAAAGAATTATCCAGACTTAAAAACATAAAAAATAAACGCTTTAAAAAATATAAAACAACTAGCTTGCTGTCTGATTATAGCAGGTTTGAGGTTTCACGTGCTGAATATAACTCATTAAACACAGAGCTATATAAAAACTATATACGTATCTAATATGAAACATAATGTTAACAGCGATCCGAAATCATTTTATAAATTTGTTAATTCCAAAAAGAAATCTGGTGGCTTCCCAAAAACAATGAAGTACGGTGCTAACGAATCCAGTGACGATCATATAATAAGCAACTTGTTTGCTGATTTTTTTTCCTCCACTTACTCTGATTCCCAATATGATTTACATGAATACCCACATCCAATTGTGGCCCATCTAACGATACACTTTTCTCCAGTCCACACAAATCAGATTTTAGACTCCTTAAAATCTGTTAAGTCTTCATACCATATGGGTCCTGATGGTGTTCCTAGTTGTGTTCTGAAGAATTGCGCACATGCAATAGCTACTCCCTTAAGCATAATATTTAATATATCCTTAAAATATGGTCATTTTCCTCAGTCGTGGAAAGATTCCTTTATTATTCCGCTATTTAAATCTGGCAGTAAGTCATGTGTCACAAACTATAGAGGCATAGCAAAGTTAAGTGCAATCCCTAAACTTTTTGAAAAGTGTGTTACCGACAATCTCCGTCATCAAATTTCGTCCCTACACTATACTAAATCGTGGATTTATTAAAAGGAAATTTACAGATTGTATTTACAAGGATTTTAGTAAAGCTTTTGATAAAGTCAATCATAAATTACTTCTGATGAAGCTTCATGCTATGGAACTTACACACGGGAGCTTAAATTGGATTAAATCATATTTAACAAAACGAAAACAAAATGTTGTTTTCAATAATACTACATCAAAAAATATTATTGTAAGTTCTGGAGTGCCCCAAGGCAGTCACATTGGTCCAATTTTATTTTCTTTATTCATCAATGACTTGCCGTGCGTAATTAAATATTGTAACGTCTTAATGTATGCCGATGATGTAAAGATATTTCATAGCTATAACAATAACATTGAAAAAAATTTGCTGCAACATGATTTAGATGAACTATTTCAATGGTGCGTGCTTAATTTAATGGAACTGAATCTGAAAAAATGCAAACATATGCGTTTTTCAAGAAATGATAACGCTTTATTTAATTTTACATTGGGCGGACATCAACTTGATTTGGTTATGGAATTTTCAGATCTTGGAGTACTTTTGGATCCTAAATTAAATTTCAAAAAATACATATATATGATGGTAAACAAAGCTCGTGGTGTGTTGGCTTTTATAAAACGTTGGGCTAAGGAGTTTACTGAACCAATCATTACTAAACGGTTATACACATCTTTAGTCAGACCAATCTTGGAATATGGATCTGTTATTTGGGATCCGGATGCGGATTATCTTAAAAACATAATAGAATCAGTGCAAAAACAGTTTCTTCTTTTTTGTTTGGGTAATTCAACATGGAATCCTAACGTCATTATTCCTCCTTATACTACAAGGCTTGCATTAATAAAATTACCAACGTTGGAGAGCAGAAGAACTATGCTTAGCGTTTCATTTTTATTTAACCTAATAAATGGTGCAGTCTGTTCTGACTTCCTACTCAGCAACATAAACTTTAATGTTCCTCATCGATTAACTCGTTTCTACATTCCAATTTATATTCAAATTAATCAAACAAATTATGCTAATTCTGATTCTCTTAGAAAATTGTGTAAACATTATAATTATTTTTATTTTCTAATTGATTTTTCTGTTAATGTTAATGTAATTAAACGTAATATCACTTTGTACCTTAATCAGTGTAATTAAATGGATGTCTAATTTTTTTTTATTATTTTGTATATTATATAAATTTTTTATAATGGGTATGTAAGGATTTATTCCGTAGACCTAAAATAAAATAAATAAATAAATAAAAGCTGCTTTTGCTATAGAGAGTAAAAAGGATGAAATAACAATATATGAATCTGGTCGGTATATTAGTTCCTCTGAAGCTGTTTGGAGAATTTTTGCTTTCCAAATTCATGGGAGATATCTCCCAGTATATCATCTAGCCGTTCATCTGGAAAATGGTCAACGTGTATATTTCAACACAAATAATTTAATGCAACAAGTTGAAAATGCTCCTCAAACTACACTTTTATCATTTTTTTAATTATGCAAAATTGACGATTTTGCTAAAACGTTGCTCTATGCAGAAGTGCCTTCATATTACGTTTTAAAAAACCACAAATTCGAAAGAAGAAAAAGGGGAAAATGTATAGACGGGTGGGATAATATCAAAAAAGACGATGTGCTGGGAAGAGTGTTTACAATCCATCCAAACAATACCGAGTACTTCAACCTTAGAATGCTTTTGCATGTGGTCAAAGGTCCAACTTCATTTTTAGACTTAAAAACAGTAAATGGTGTGGAATATCCTACATTTCATTTTGCATGTTTGGCTTTAGGATTGCTGGAAGATGATAAACAGTGGGACAATGAACTTGAGGAAGCAGGTTTGAGTGATCATCCTGCTAAACTCCGTGATCTTTTTGCAATTATGTTGCTTAACACTCAATTGACTAATGCAGCTAATCTCTGGGAAAAACATAAAAACAATTTATCAGAGGATATAAAGCGAAGACTTGAGATTGAATTGCAAGTAGAATCAGTACTAATGATAGAAGAGGTCTATAGAAAATACTTGATTGTGATTGAAAATGCAGTTCTTTCTATAGGTGGCCAATCTTTAGAACAATATGGAATGCCTAAGTTTTGGATAATGTTGTGCCTAACAGAGAATATCTAGCTGAATAATGTAGACAACTTGTAACAAGAAGTAGTTTGTAGGCATGATACTCTAACAAATGAACAAAAATTAGTATATAATCAAGTCATTAACAGCGTTGAACGTGGTAATGGTCAAGTAATATTTCTTGACGCACCAGGTGGTACAGGGAAAACGTATCTTATTAACTTTCTTTTTACAAAAGTTAGAAGTCATGGAGATATTGCGTTGGCTGTAGCATCTTCAGGAATAGTAGCTACATTGTTAAAAGGTGGTAAGACCGCACACTCTGCATTTAAAATTCCACTTGATGTACAATACCAAGAGACCCCAATATGAAATATTTCAAAACAAAGTAATTTGGCATATGTACTGAAAAAGTGTAAACTTATAGTCTGGGATGAAGGTACAATGGCACATAAAGGTGGATTTGAAGCACTTCACTAAAAGATCACTAAAAGATATAAGGTCAAACAATGCTGTAATGGGAGGAATTACTGTTCTATTAGCTGGAGATTTTAGACAAACACTTCCAATTGTACCAAGAGGAACCAGAGCTGATGAGGTAAAAGCCTGCCTTAAGTCATCATACATATGGCAGCATACGTTAAAACTTTCTCTTCAGAAAAATATGCGTGCCCATTTACGAGAAGAAGACTCAGCAGCACATTTTTCAGAAATATTGTTGAAAGTTGGGAATGGAATATATCCTGAAGTTCAAGGTAAGCTAATCATGCCTGTAGATCTAGGCACAGTAGTAAATACATTGGCGGAACTAACAACAAAGGTATATCCTGATATATTAAATATCAATCAAAAATCAGATGACTGGTTATGTGAACGTGCCATCTTAACGCCAAAAAATGATAGAGCCGCAGCAATTAATGACCATATGTTAAAATTATTTGATTCTCCCGAATCAAACCTCTATAGATTCAGTTATGCAAACAGACGATGCCATTAACTATCCTGTTGAGTTTCTGAATTCCCTAAATCCTTATGGATTTCCACCTCACAAATTAACTTTGAAAATAGGAACTCCAATAATGCTGTTGCGAAATCTGAAACCTCCAAAATTGTGCAATGGTACGAGACTACGGGTGATAGCTCTACACATAAATGTAATAGAGGCAATAATCTTAACAGGCTGCGCTAAAGGAGAAATGGTATTTATACCACGTATACCACTTGAACCTTCAGAATATCCGTTTGAGTTTAAACGACTGCAGTTTCCTCTTAAATTATCGTTCGCTGTTACAATAAAAAAATCCCAGGGACAGTCTTTAAAGGTTGCCGGTGTAGACTTGAACGATGAGTGTTTATCACATGGTCAATTTTATGTCGCTTGCTCAAGAGTAAGTTCAAACAAAAATTTATATTTTCTATCACCTGACTGAAAAACAACAAATGTTGTCTACAAAGAAGTTCTTCGTTAGAGGATGCATTATTACACAATAATATGTACATTCCATTACAGAAACAAATTCCTACTGCTGATAAATATATTCCTTTACCAAAATATAAATATCCTATACGAGAAACCCTTTCTGAAACCCAGTAAGAAAATCCATAAACATTTTCCAAAATATCTTTCAAAATAATGCCACCAAGTTATGTCTCAAAAACAAAACAATTCCTAAAAGACTATGTTAATCATCCATCATCAAAATCAACACTTTCAAAAACCCATTTCATTCAAGTTAAATTAGAAATGCAATTCATGTTACAGGTAAGGTTTTTTAAATAATAAATATAATGATATAAAGAAGCAAACTATATTGTATTTATGTATATACATACATATATCTTACAGCATAAGGAGGAGGTTGAAAACAATCTTTTGAAATTCATAATAAATTCCTGCAATTGAAATAAAATAAAACAACAAAATATTTTCAAACAAATAATCAATACATAGGTAAAAACTTAAATTTAATATAAAATTTAATAACATTACATGATTTACTATTCTATTAAATTATTTATTCTTTCAAAATATACATCTCTAACTAGATGAATCTTCTGTGTAGTAAAGAAATCTAACAAAATAAAATTCTTCAAATGATCCTACAATTCATTAAGTTTATGAGTGCTTGGCGCTAAAAGACGTTAGGAACCAATATTGGGGAAGACATTTGAATACACGGATCATTTGGGACTTGCGCTTGACGATCTCATTGAAGGCATTTAGTCAAGTTAACATTAGTTTTATTTATATAGTATCACAAAAATTAATCGTTTGATTAAACTGATGATGTGTGTGATAGGGTATATAAATGTCTGCGGGAGGTTGAAATAATATACCAGTCAAAGAAGTAGAAGGCTTCGCTTTCGAAAGAATTTAATCCACTAAACCTGAGCTAAATTCTTCTTCGGTGGTTCTCTGACATTATGGCTTAAAAACATTGTTGTCATTATGTGCAACAAATAATGTAACTCAATAAATGGCATTCAAGAAAAATATTGGTAAAAAGTTTCATTTCTAAAAAATCGTTTTGTAGATTTAAAACTTTGTTACTTACAGCTCACGTTAGATACATTCGCAGAACTATTTTTTTTTTAATTATCTAAACCAATTCTGCATTTCATATTTATAATGTACAAAATACTTTAAAGGCTATTGGACATCAATGATATTGAAGTTATGATATTCACTATATATTTGGCAGTCGCTGTACGATCTCAAATGTTTTCTAATGTAACATGAACGATCAACAAGAATAATTTGTAAATTTCATAAAAGATTTTTAATCCAATCGTAATTCAAGATTCAGCATTTTTAGCATACGTTTTAATAATGTTGGAAACAGCCTATATCATGTTGTAAGGTGTATTTATTTTACATAATAATTAAAAGTTCTATAATAAATATTTTAAAATAATTTATGTAGTTGTTTTGTTATTTCCACATTTTTTTCGTTAATGAAGTTGCGGGTTGCATGCTAGTATGTATATAAATTCGAAAAAAAATATTTTCATAAAAATCAAAAACCCGCTAATGTACACAACTTTTAAAATGAACATGAAACATTGTTTTACTACGAATCTTTTAAATGTTAAATAATACTTTTGTACAGGGTTGTTCATAATAGAGTTTGCGCATTGGCAGCAGTAACAAGAACAAGGGTAAATAGTATTTATCAATCGTGCAACACAAAACTAAAATAAATATTTAAAAGTTCTAGCACAAATTAATAAGATATAATTAAAATAAAATCCATATCCGCTAGCATATCAATCTTTAAAACAGTAAGTATGGCTTAACGTAGTGGTGCAACCCAAGTTTTTCAAGTGATTTATTCTAGATACTGTAAAGCATTCCGATGCAAAACCCATACTTTTAGTACATTTATAAAAAATTGTGTCTGCACTTTAATGTGTATATGTAGTAAGATATAATAATCAGTATATTAATAAATATTTTATACATATACATATATATGCATACATGTGTGTATGTATATGTATACGGTGGTTTTCATTTGATTAAAAATTATTTGAAAACTAAATAAATATCTTTTAAATCTAAAATTTTTTTAAAAAAAATTTTAAGTATTTTTGTGTATATATAAAAGATATTTGTGTTTAATTTTTTTTTTATCGATATCGAAGTTTGTGATATGTGTACTTCCGAACGTTAAAGTGATTTTCGATAGTGGGCCTTTTATGGGAGCTCTAACCATAAAATATATCATATCATAATCATTTATCATTTTAAAATTGATTAGTGTTGTTATTAAATAAATGAAACTAATTCGTGTCGAGCGTTCAAAATAAATTTCAGATGTGGGCCTTACATATATGCCGGATATTACCAATAATGGACTGATCTAATAGTATATAGTAATAGTTTTCTGTTTGTGCCGAATTTAATTACAACACCGATATTTATTTAAGGGATTTTCGAAAGTCGTTATTTTGCTGTAGCTATGTCCAATTATAACATTGTAATTACTACTCCTATGAAACTTATTCGAATATGAATACTGATATATTTTAAGTATATATTTAAGTATTTGGTCGATTTCAGTAGGTCTCGTTCTTGGATGTGAGAAAAGAAATATAAAATTTATCTTCAAAAATTATACAGGGTACAACGTTAATGGGGGTAAATTTTCTATATTGCTATTTTTTAATTAAGCAATAAATACCCACATTTTTAAAATGACCGTCCGAATATTCTTTCAAATTGGGCAAATAGTTTAGATTAATAAAAAAACTACTAAAAAATATGTAATTATTTTCTCTACATATTATTGAAATTTGGAAAATAGACAAATTCTTACTTGAGAGCGTCAAGACGCGTCAATAGTTAATAGGGAAAAGTTTTAAAATTTTGTTCTTAAATTTTTTATTTTTTTGTTATTATTTATTAATGTGTGTGATTAAATTCGAATTTGAGTAGCAAAGACAAAAACCATATTTGCTAACATTGATAATGTTACAGTCAACAGACCACTGTTAAGCACTTAACAGTCAAATTTACTTGTATTTTGAAAAATGTAGCTTTTAGGATGAAATTCTCTAGCAGAATTTGGACAAATATCGAGTTGCACACATATCCCACTATATAGAAAGGGTAGTCCAAAGGGTCCTCAATGAGACTACATTAGTCGAATTTCTGAAATAATTTTGGAATTTGAATAAATCGAATTTGAAAAAAATGTATTTTTGGAAAAATTAACTTTTAGGATGAAATTCTCTAGACGAATTTGGACAAATATCGAGTTGCACACATATCCCACTATATAGAAAGGGTAGTCAAAAGGGTCCTAAATGAGACTACATTAGTCGAATTTCTGAAATAATTTTGGAATTTGAATAAATCGAATTTGAAAAAAATGTATTTTTGGAAAAATTAACTTTTAGGATGAAATTCTCTAGACGAATTTGGACAAATATCGAGTTGCACACGTATCCCACTATATATATTTTTTTAAAATTCGATTTATTCAAATTCCAAAATTATTTCAGAAATTCGACTAATGTAGTCTCATTTAGGACCCTTAAAAATACAACTCAGATTGTATCGAGTAACTACTTTTGAGTATTGAGTATCCAAAAGAAAGGCAAATACTCGATACTCGGTACCCATTACTCAATACTTTGCCAGCACTATTATTTATTGAATCTGACTTATTTCCTTAGGCCTACAATAAGTATTAAAATCTTAAAACTAAAATAAATCTAATTACTCTCTAACAGAGCATTAATTTTTTTTATTGGCTGTTAAGCTCTACGAAGCCTCGACTCCGTCTGGCTCTGAGCTAGATTTCTAGCAAGCGGATTGGGGTGGGTTTGTAGCTTTTTGATGTAGTTCTCGCGGACCCTTCTGAATTCATCCTTTACCAATGGTACTTCTAGATCTCTGTGGGTGTTTTCATTTCTTATGTACCATGGTGCGCCCGTCATGGTCCTAAGAATTTTTGATTGGGCCCTCTGTATAAGTTCAATACTGGTATTACTAGCAGTTATCCACAATTGCATTCCATATGTCCAAATTGGTTTTAAAATGGTTTTATACAGGGTGACTTTATAGTCCAGGCTTAGCTTAGATTGGTCACTGATTAACCAGTGAAGGCTAGATGCTTTTAACTGCCACACATCTTAGATAGCTATCTAGTATACTAGATGCTATATATGGATTTTCATGCGAGCTGTAAATCAAATAGAGGGTAGATCCAAGAACACTTCCTTATGGTACTCCTGCTCCAATCCTATATTCTCTTGTCACGTAATCGTTGTACTTATCTGTAAATAAGCGGTCCAATAGATAAGATTTCAATAGTTTATGGGTACATGGTGGTAGCAAGCATTTTATTTTATATACCAGTCCTTTGTGCCATACTTTATCGAAGGCTTGAGCGACATCCAAAAATATTGCTGAACAATATTTCTTTAATTCAAAGGATTTTCTTATTTCTCCGGTTATACGATTAACTTGTTCAATTGTTCCTTGGCGTTCCCGGAAACCAAATTGATGAACTGGGATTATATTTTGCTCATTTAAAAATGGTATGATTTTCTTTTGGAACACCTTTTCGAATAGCTTAGATAAGCAAGGAAGTAAGCTTATTGGTCTATAGGAGGATGCTACGGTCAAGTCTTTATCTGGCTTTTGGGCTTATAGCTAATATGTTATCATTAGATAATGTTGACACAGGTGGCTCTTCAAGTTCAAAAACAGTTGTTGGCGAGTTTGGTTGCAAGACTGTACTTAAATGATCAGTAAAAATTGTAGCCTTTTCCTCTGTGGTACGAGCCCAAGTACCGTCAGCTTTCCTTAAAAGGCTTTGCCCCTCTACCGGTGGCTTGATATTTTTCATTGCCTTTCAAAGAGAAAAATTTGTGTGTTTGGTATTTGTCAAACTTTGAATGTAATTTTTATTTCTGCGATCCTCTTCCAATTGAAGGGCTTTTTTCAGATTTTTACTAGCAGCAAACAGCCTCTGTTTTACAGCAGGTGATCTGTTTTGTTGCCATTCTCTTCTGAGTTTTCTCATTTCGAAAAGAAGTCGTTCAATATCTGAGTTGGAAATGTGCATATTAGTTTTAGGAAATGCTTGACACTTAGAATGATTAAGAGCCGCTACTATTAATGACGTGAAGTCATTGACACATTTATCTACATCTTCCTCACACTGAATACAATAATCTGTGTGGATATGACTGCTGATATATTTTTTATATTTAAGCCAATTTGTTTTAAAGTAATATGTTTCAGTATGAATTTTTGAAATGTTAGTCCTCTCATAATAATATACTATAATTGGGGAATGATCAGAAGATAAATCATATGATATTTCTGTAGATATTGAATTTCGATTAATATTTCTTGTTATGGCAAAGTCTATGACATCAGGAATTTTTTTAGGATCAGTTGGTTGTGCAGGGGACACAAAATTCAAGCAATTTTTACGATCAACTAATGCTTTATAAAGCTGTCTAACTCTGGGATTCATTAGTCGAGAGCCTCAGTAAGTGTGTTTGACATTATAGTCGACACATGCCAGAAAGCGACCTCCTAGCGTGCTAAAGAATTCTTCAAACTTCTCCTTGGTCACTGAAAAGCCTGGCGGGCAATATATCGCGCTTATATTTATAGATGAATGGATGTTGGCTGCATATAGTCTTTGAGAATTCATCTAGGGGATAATGTTTCAAACGATTTCTAATTAAAATACCAGTACCACCATGTGCCTTACCATCTGGATGATTTGTACCGTAGAATGTGTTACGCTCGGGCTATTACAATTTTTTTTCAGGATTGATGGAAAATACAAAAACTGGGCTTAAGGCATATAAAGTTTAAGTAGGCTAGCTCTGCCAGAGGTGATATGGTTCTTGACCCTAGTCTTCGACGCGTACATAAAAAAACAAATTGCCTTAAAATCACCACAAAAAATTACTATGCAAACAAAAAATTACCAATATTAGCTGTCCGAAAATGAGCAAAAATGGAATGACTTGATGGTAATGTCATTTTGGGTACCATATTTCCCTCCCAAAATTCCGTAGGAATACTCTATTGGCAACATGGGTACCATATGTCTCACGTTACCCCATGAAACTTTCACTGCGTTATACCTACCAAATCTATGCCTAGCCTGTCTCTCTCAAATAAATGAATTTACACATTCATTTCAATATTCATTATAAAAATTCAATTTAAGAAAAAATTCTTATTAGGTTAGTAAGGTCTACAATACAATATATATAAATATGGGATAATATTAAAGTAGAATGTATAAATTTATACATACATATATTAATAAAAAAAATTTACAAAAAAACCTGGATGTTGAAGAAATGATGATGAGGATGGTGCCAATGATGACGACACGAATGTGATGCGAATGATGAGAATTTGTTGCTAATGATGTGAGGATGACCATGAAGCTGATACTAGGATGACAATGATGATGATAGGATGATGATGATAGGATGATTATGATAATGAAAGGGCTTTTTTTCTGTTAGTGTTTTTTTTCTGTTAGTGGTGAAGGTATGGGTAGATGTTGTAACAATGGTATGTGCCATAATAAAGTCCGCCACTGTATGTCTTTAATTAAAATTTTCCTTGTTGTTTGGGTTTAAATTAGGAAATTGGTTGATTATCCCTTTTGCGGTATTAAATTTATTGGTCGTGTCTGGCTTTTATCTGCATTTCAGTTATTTCCTTAAATCTTTTTCTTCAGACAATAACTAATAGTTATTAAATATATATTTAGAATGTGCAATGACAAGTAGATGGTGCTTATCGTTTTATTAATGATCAAATGTGACTTATTCTATAATTTTCGAAGTTGTTATTTTAAACTTTTGTGTTTTATTTTGTTTTTAGTTTGCTTTTTCTTGTTTTAATTGTTATTTAACACTTCTTTTCTGTTAATGTCACATTGATTTTATTTATATTCTAATATTAGTTTTTTTTGATTTTTATATTCAATTAACAATTATTATTTTATAACACCATTTTGTTTTTCTTTTGCTTAAAAATCTATTACACCGACACAATTTTACCTCCGACTATTCTGTTTGACAACTTTAATACCAATCAATGAACTTACTTTTTCTTTTGTCCTCTTTAGTTACTAACTACGTGACGAAATACTTCTAGAATATTTCATCATTCAACTGGAATGTAAGGGTAACTTTCCAATCGTATGATCTGTTGCTCAAGTGATGGCAACAATATAACTCGCATTAATGTTGTTCGTGTCTTCCTTCAAATTCATTGTTCTCTTAATTTTGTGTTGTATTCTAAGGCTTTCGACCTCTGTTTTCTATATCTAGAATTTTAGAATTTTATTTTGGTTTATATTTCCCCATGTATTTTTAAATTGTTCAAATATTTTTACATTTGGGCTTTCGGTTTTGCTCATCTTAACTTCAAAGGCACTTTTTAATACGAGTTCCATAATGTGGTGACGGCAAGGTAGCCAAAAAAGCTGCTTTTGAAGACTGTGTTCAATAGTCGTACAGGTTGCATTAAAACGGCCTGTATTTACGGCAGTTGTATCGAACACCAAGGCTTTTTAATGATCTTGAAGTCCCCATTCAAATATAGCTTTACAAACAGCAGACGCCTGCTCTCTGCCAGTATCACTTTTAAATGCGGACACTTCAAGTAGTTGCTCCGTACGCCCGCATGAAATTATAACTGGAAGTCTGTCAACTTTTTGATTTCCAGTAAGAGCTGGTAACAGCTTTCCGTCCCAGTGCAAACAAATTGCACCAAGTCCGTTCTTGTTGAAACGTTCTTTTATATTTTTGAACTGTTCTGCTCGTATTTTTCCCCTTGCATTATGTATAGATGTTATATTTATAATATAGTTTTGTACTTCAAGACCGACTGCTTCCACCACAGATATAATTAAATGCAGGGCTTTTCGACCACTGACCTTGCAAACAGCTAAAGCGGCTGCAAGTTTTGGAGTAATTATATTTTTAAATCCTCTCATTTTTTTGGCTGGCGTTGGCGTTACAGCTTCTGCTCCCAAGACCTGCTAAAAAGGATGTTTAAATGTTTTGGTTATATTTTGGTAAGGTAACCCTACTACTCAGTAAGAGCTAACGGTAAACCGTTGAAAAAATTTCGCAGGAAATCCACAACAATTTGAGTATTTATTCGAATTAACAATAAACATAACGCAGATGAACAAAAGCAATAAATACTAAGAAAATAAGTTGGTATGCAAAGAATTCGAAGATATGTGAAAATTTCGCTGTTATTTTTTAATTTCGTTTTTTCTGGATTAAATATTAATGCTAAAAAAAACTAATACAGAGCAACATTGTTCATCAGATATAGCCCTATAATATTTGTGAATAAGGTTTTTCTCTAAAATAAATATTACTGAAGTTATGAACAATTAAAGCGAGCCATAGTGAGAAAAATAGCATTTTTAGCAAACTTTGTGGGCTCAAGGCACGCCTAATAATTATGCAAGGGATCTAAAATTTTTTATATATATTTTTTTTTAATTTGGAATCAATTTAAGGGGTTTGCCAAGTGAAAATACGAAAAAAAAAAATTAACGGCCACCCTAACACACATGTTCTGACCAAACATGGCATAGTATGGGCTACATTGGATTGAAGTGTGGTAATCACTTCTTAGGATGGCAAGGATACGAGGGATACATAGGTCCCAGTTTAGATGATGAGGCTCGGTTTTCAAATAGAACCGTATTTTGGAAATAATCTCACGATTAGCTCTTTCCGAAGAATTTGCCTGTGGCGAGTAAAGACCAGTTTGTATATGGGTAATGCCATACAAATTGAAAAATTCCTGTATTTCACGAGAAATAAATTGTTTGGCATTGTCGCTGTGGATAAACTGCGGTACGCCGAAAGTATTAAAAACCTGGTTTTCAAAGAAATCAATAACATTTATAGAAGTAGCTAACTTTAAAGGCTTTAAAAATAGAAACTTTGTAAAATAGTCAATAGCAATAAATAGGTGCGAGTTTTTCGATTTACAACACGGATACGGACCAAGAAAATCACAATAGAGACGACGCTGTATTGGACGAACAGTGATAAATGCATCACCCATAGGTGGGCGCTGAATTTGGTTTGGGCTTTTGATAGTTTTGCAAACGTCACATTTAGCAACCATTGATTTAACATCTCGTGCCATGGATGGCCAATAATATTTTTGGCGTACTCTTGAGAGTGTTTTAAAGTAACCACCGAGACAACTAGCATCATGAACTGATTGAATCACCTTTTCCCTTAGAGCGGCTGGAAGCCATACCCTCCAAAGACTTTCTTCCTCGTTGTCAATGCCCTGACGGAACTTTACTCTTTTTAAAATGACTTTATCAGACAGACGAACGTCAGGTAAAGCTTCGCCGTTTTTTCGATAGTATTCATGAGAGATTTATAATCAGGACAATCAAATTCAGAAGAAGTTAAATCTATTTCAGGAAAACTGTTATTAATCTCCATAGCGTCTACATCAAACCTCGATAAGGCGTCAGGGACAACGTTAAGCGAACCCTTTCTTTGTTCCATCTGGAAATTAAAACCTTGTTATTTCAGGCTCCAGCGAGCAAGTCTGCCGCTTAGATCACGTTGGCTCATAAGCCACTTTAAACTTGAGTGGTCGGTAATTATTCTGAATGGAAGTCCCTCTACATAGGCCCTAAATTTTTTTACACTTATGACAGCCGCTAAACACTCCGTAACCGTATAGTTACGCTGAGCCCGATTAAGCTTTTGCGATACGAAAGCTACAGGCCTATCTCTACCTTCATCATCTACCTGATATAAGACTCCACCAACGCCTACTTTCGAAGCGTCGCACTGGATAACAAATTCCCGGGCGAAGTCTGGTTGGGCAAGAACAGGGGCAGAGCTTAAGGCTCTTTTAAGTTTTTCAAAACTCTCAATGGCCTCATCGCTTTTTAATGAGTCTGTGAGGGGACCAGCAATATCAGCAAAATTATTGACAAAAGCACGATACCAATTTGCCATACCGACGAAACGGCGAACTTGGCGAGGAGTTTTCGGTATCGGAAAATCCCTTATTGCTGAAACCTTATCCGGGTCAACTTTTAAGCACCCTTGCCCAATGAGATATCCCAAATATTTTATTTCGGCCTGAAAAAACTTGCTCTTCGCGATGTTAATTGTCAATCCAGCGGTTCTTAAACATTTTGCTACATCGCGTAAAATTTTAATGTGGTCTTCAAAAGTTGCACTGCATACCAGTAAGTCGTCTAAATAAACAAATACATTTTCTCTCAGTCGAGAGGGTATACATTTGTCCATTAGCCTACTCATCGTTTGGGGACCATTACATAGCCCGAATGGCATAACACAATACTGGTATAGAGGCCTACCTGGTACCGCGAAGGCTGTCTTTTCTTTTGAAGATTCTGTCAATAGGATTTGAAAAAATGCATCCTTCAAGTCAATTCCACTTATAAAGTGTGTATCGACTTAAAAGACCGTTAATATGGGGTAAAGGATAGGAATCTTTCTTAGTGACGGCGTTTAGTTTCCTCGAGTCTAAGCATAGGCGAACTTTACCTGGTTTTCTCACATTTACTACCGGAAAACACCAAGGTGAGTTTGACTCTTCTATAACCCCCATCTCTAACAGACGATCTAATTCTTTATACACCTCTACTTGTCTGGGAGGAGAAAGTGGATAGTGCTTGCACTTTATAGGTACTGAGTCACCTGTGTCAATATCGTGACTTAAAAGATGTGTGCAGCCTAAGCCAAGTTTTTCAGAAGCAGGAAATTCGGAAATGACAGAATCAAGAAGTAGTTGTCTCTCAGCACTAAGTTTGTGAAAGGAAATGTCTTTGGTATCCCTAGTACCTAAATCGACTGAGTTTACAGATGGTATGATGTTTGGGGCTATAGCAAATTTTCGCCAAAAATCTAGACCCAAATAGACTTCTTTGCTAAGAGAAGGGACCACATAAAAATCGATATCGCGCGTTACGCCTTTATAAAAAACGGGTAAATTACAATGACCTAAAACATCGTTTTTCGAACCATCAGAGGTAGAAATAAAAGATTTAAAGGGTTTTAACTGAATTCCATTTCTTTCTATAAAAGTTAAACTATTTTTACCTAAGACTGAAACACTTGCCCCAGAATCAAGCAATCCATAAAAATGTTCATTTAAAATTTTCACATTAACAAAAGGCCGATCATCTAAAGAGCTACATAAAAGTGAAGATTCTATTTGTTTTCTATAATATTTCCGTTTCTTAAATCGCTCACGGTCTTTACGAGTTTTGATCAAATTGGTACAATCAGGTTTTAGGATTTTAGAGAAATCAGGTGAATTAATAAAAGTGTGTCCCGAGAATAGGAATCTAGATGCATATCCCTGTGGGAGACTTATCCTTGGGTCTGATAGATACTTGGGGTTTGAGGCAAAGAACGAGAGTCCCCGATTTCCCGAATGAGGATTTCGACAATCAGGGGTGGCAACTCCACGTTCCCCACATTTAAAACAGAAAAGAAACCTGGTTTTATCAGGACAATAAATGTACGAATGTCCTAGTGCCAAACAGTTCCAACATTTTATGCGCGAATAACCCGGTTTAATTGGACGGCGCGAAATCTGCATGTCTTCAATTTGGGGATCAGATTCTAAGTCATGTTCCTCTTCCTGAACGGAGTCAATTTCTAAGGCGCTAACGTGGCGAATGGAACTTTTTGAAGCTGTTTTGTCTTCCTTAAGTACCTTTTCTGCCTCTCGAGCAATATCCCTTAGATCATAAAGGCTTTTTGGGGTGGAGCTAAATAACATACATCGCAATTCGGGTTTAAGATTTTTCCGGATAATTTGCATAAGTCTATTTTCTGACAATGACTCAGACATGCGAGAGTTTACCATAACCGAATGAAATTCATCGTAAGACTCTCTTTGATTTTGTTTCCTTAAGTTTAGATTCACCAAAATGTCATCGTCATTCTCGAGAGTAGCAAATTCTTTAGAAATAGCATTTTTTAAAAGACGATATGGAGGATCATTATTGGTTTTTATAACATCCCAATACCATGTTTCCGCTCTCCCAGATAAAAAAGTTTGAAAATTCGTTTCTAATTGTTCCACTGGACAGCGAGTCTTTTCAACCAGAATGTCTATTTTAAAAAGAAAATCTTCAACACTGCCTGTACCATCAAACTTTAGTTTCCACTTTTCTAAATCAAATTTGGTACTTCAAATTTCCGATAAGTTATGACCAGGCTCTTTTAAATGTCGTTGACGTGAACCTGATGAAATTATTTGATCCCCTGCGGGATTTGAACTCGCCCTGATATCTGATGTTTGCGACAAATTGGAAACGGTGGCTCTTAAAGAACCTAACTCCCCATTAATTTTGACTTGTTTTTGTTGCATACCCTGTAAGGCTTTTAAAATTTCATTCAGTGCAGGGTTTTCTGCACCTGTGTCAGAGTTCGCCATTCTATTTGAAGTTTGACTAGAATCCTGATTAGTTGGAAAACCACGTAAGGTTGAAGTCTGACTAAGGGACCCTGAAGAATTACTGGAAACGTCAACAGTCTCAGTTATAATAGAAGGAATAGACTCTATTGGTAATTGTTCTAGATTAGGTGCGGACTCTATATTAAAGGCGTCCGTATTTTCACTAATATTCGATTCTTCGCAACAAATGGTAGGCTCACTGGAGCGACGAACAGGGCTATGAATAACTAAAGGCCGACTTGGCAGTGCTGTAATATCAATATTTTCTAATGATTTACTTGGAGATGAGCATTAAAACTTTAGGATCGTTGGTCTTGCTGCGCAATGACATATCATGTCTTCCCGTCATGAAAATGTATAATCTCTCGGTGTTCCCTATCTATCGTAACTAGCTAAACTTTTTCGAGTCCGTTAATTCAAACCAGAGTGAACAAGTGGTGTTACAAAATAATGAAGATATAATTGTTAATTAACACAAAATCAACAAATTTTATAAAAAAAATTAATTAAATTTTCAAGAAAAAAAATTTTTGATAAAAAGATTAGGATTATAGAGTATCAACAAATATTTAGTATATATTGGTAGTATAATATGTACTGGTAATTTAAATTTTGGTAGTAAATAATTATTATCCTATGAGAGATTCAGGCAAAGCATAATTAGCAGTTATAACGCAGTTACTTATTTGGTTGAACAGGCAAAAGAATATAAAATTTCACTATAATTTATATAGTCTTGTCCAAACTTCCACACAATGACATTTATTTCATCTAATAACATCTTAAAATAAAGTCTATTGTGCCTTAGGTTAGAATCTACAAATCCTTTACACAAAATTTCCAAAGCGTTTGTACTGAGTTCATTAAATATTTTATCGTAACAAATCTGTCCAATTATGTGATTCGACCCGAGATTCGAACTTATAAAATTAATAGCAAACTTAATTCAACTTGTTGTATGGGAATATTTGCCGCGCAATGAGCTAGATTATAGATCTTTACAAATTTCACTCACAAATCCTCACCACAACAAAATTGAATTGAGATCTTAAATGAAATAAAGGATTTGTAGAACTTTTCATTCCTTTGAAGTGCCACTGTAACTATTCTACTACTAGAGATCACAACAAAAGAAGAAACATTTTTGCAAATTTTCGGTTTTATCAACATTACTCAGTTTATCAAGGTTCATTGGAAATTATTTGTTTAAAACATTGGAATTATTTTCAACCGACTTATTAATAACTCAAATAAAACCAATGAAACAGGATTACGTTGATAAAAAAAAAATGTTGAATGCTATTGGCCTTTATCCTTGGCGCCATTTATATTACGGCTACCATGACTTTTACGTTGGTGCCATTTTATGTTACGCTCGGGCTATTACAATTTTTTTTCAGGATTGATGGAAAATACAAAAGCTGGGCTTAAGGCATATAAAGTTTAAATAGGCTAGCTCTGCCAGAGGTGATATGGTTCTTGACCCTAGTCTTCGACGCGTACATAAAAAAACAAATTGTCTTAAAATCACCACAAAAAAATTACTATGCAAACAAAAAATTACCAATATTAGCTGTCCGAAAATGAGCAAAAATGGAATGACTTGATGGTAATGTCATTTTGGGTACCATATTTCCCTCCCAAAATTCCGTAGGAATACTCCATTGGCAACATGGGTACCATATGTCTCACGTTACCCCATGAAACTTTCACTGCGTTATACCTACCAGATCTATGCCTAGCCTGTCTCTCTCAAATAAATGAATTTACACATTCATTTCAATATTCATTTTAAAAAAAGATTGGTAACCCTGCCTTTGAGCTGTCAAGAAGTAGAAAAGAAAAATATTGTTCTGCAAAATAAATAAATAAAAAATTAAATGTAAAATTATCGCCTCTGATTCTCAAAATATTTGTTAAGAGTTCCACAAACACATTTCCGTCGCTGATCGCAGTTTTGCCCGAGTTTTACCTGGTGTTGTAGCCCAAACAAAAAAATCTTATTGGCTTGCTGTAGTCGTTGCTGTTGTTTTTGTTTCTGGTTGGCGTCCGGCTGTTGGAGTCTCACTGTTGTTGCAACATTTTTTTCTCAAGCGGAGGAACTATATTTGTCTGTGGTGGGTGTGAGGGATCATCTGTATCTTCTAGGCAAATATATTGCGATTTAAACGAGGTGGGATCTTATTATAATTTTAGTATTCTAAGCAGTTTACCATTGTTGTTTTTGCTTCTGAATTTACATAAGTACATACATAAATATTGTACATCTGTTTATTACAAACAGTAGTGCCAAGTTCTACCCCTATATTGTATATTTTCTGATATGCCTGAAGGTATGCTGTGATTTTAATGAGTAATAAACGATTATTACATACAACATCTCCAGAGTACACTGAGAGAACAGAAAGTAAAAGATATCTAACTTCTTTCAACATGCAATCTTCAAATCACAACAACTCGAGTGATGTTTTCTCGTGGGAAAAGTTATGTAAGCTATTAGATGAAAAACTTAGTGATGTTACTAGGAAGTCTGATCTAAATGAACTAAAAGCTGAAATAAATGAGCTGAAACAAGAAAATGCTAAACTAAAACAGGATGTGAATAAACTAACATTTAGGTTGGAATCTATTGATCGTCGTTCTCGTTCGTCTAATATTGTAGTCTCTGGACTTAATAGTAAAAACAATAATACAGCTAAACAAGAAGTTGAAAACCTATGTAACAACGTCCTCAAAGTAAATGCGAATATTATGTCTACACGTATGATTGCTGGTGGAAAATCATTTTGCTTTACACTGGCGTCTAGTTTTCAAGCTTATAATGTAACAGCAATGAAAAAGAAATTAAAAGGCAAAAATATCTTTATTAATAAAGATTATACCGTGGATGAACAAAATGTGCGTTATAATTTACGAAAGCTGAGCAAAAGTATCACCAAATGCAATAAGACAGTCAAAGTAAGGCTTGGCGAATTTTGTATTTACGTTGATAATAAAAAATATACCTACAAGTCTGATAAAATTGAAACTACTTCAAATAGTGATGCAATATATCTTCGTAAATTGCTTGCAAATACTGATTATGCTACTGAAATTAATGTCATAAACGTGAACCAACCTATTGAGAATCTTCCTAATACTTCGATCTCGTAATACCAATATAGTACATTTAAATTACTATCATACAATGTTGCAAATTTGGCAAATTCAATAAATTTTGGCTATTTCTTAACCTATGTAAATCAATTTGATCTATTTTTTTTATTCGAAACCCACGTTCTTAGTGAGAATCAATATCGTCTTTATTCTTATTTTCAAAATTATTTTCTAAAATGGATTCCTGCAAAGAAAACACACAGAGCTGGTCGTGCAAGTGGTGGATGTCTTTTTGGAATTAAAAAAGAGCTACAAAAGAAGAAAACATGTTAAGAGCAAAGAATTCTCAAAATCATGATATGTACCCACAACTTAATCATAACTTTATGCCTGTACCATTATTAAATTACTCGACACGTGTCACCTGTCTTCTTATTAAAACTAGAGGTGGATTATTAGAACTGAATGGCAGATCATTTATTAATACTGCATAAACTTGTTGTACAATATGTAATACTAATGAAGTAGAAAATACATTTCTCTTTTTGGGAGTCTGTCCAATTTATAATGAAATACGTAGAATCTGTTTTAATAAAATAAATCTTTCTGTAAATGATGTTATCAGTATTCTAAATGGTTATAATTTTTCTACTTTATATAAATATATTGAACTATGTTTAAAATACCGTAAGCTAATATTAAATGAGTTTTCTAGTCACATATTTTATATACATACATATAATAAAATATAAAAATCACATTTTATGCCAATCTGGCTCACAACAAATATGTTTGGCCATATATAGATTAAAAATAATATTTAAGACTGAATTTGTATAAAAAAACTGAATTTGTATATTAAAATATTATATAATCTATTAATAAATAATAATAAATAATATTCATTATAAAAATTCAATTTAAGAAAAAATTCTTATTAGGTTAGTAAGGTCTACAATACAATATATATAAATATGGGATAATATTAAAGTAGAATGTATAAATTTATACATACATATATTAATAAAAAAAATTTACAAAAAAACCTGGATGTTGAAGAAATGCCAATGATGACGACACGAATGTGATGCGAATGATGAGAATTTGTTGCTAATGATGTGAGGATGACCATGAAGCTGATACTAGGATGACAATGATGATGATAGGATGATGATGATAGGATGATTATGATAATGAAAGGGCTTTTTTTCTGTTAGTGTTTTTTTTTCTGTTAGTGGTGAAGGTATGGGTAGATGTTGTAACAATGGTATGTGTCATAATAAAGTCCGCCACTGTATGTCTTTAATTAAAATTTTTCTTGTTGTTTGGGTTTAAATTAGGAAATTGGTTGATTATCCCTTTTGCGGTATCTGCATTTCAGTTATTTCCTTAAATCTTTTTCTTCAGACAATAACTAATAGTTATTAAATATATATTTAGAATGTGCAAACACAAGTAGATGGTGCTTATCGTTTTATTAATGATCAAATGTGACTTATTCTATAATTTTCGAAGTTGTTATTTTAAACTTTTGTGTTTTATTTTGTTTTTAGTTTGCTTTTTCTTGTTTTAATTGTTATTTAACACTTTTCTGTTAATGTCACATTGAATTTATTTATATTCTAATTTTAGTTTTTTTTGATTTTTATATTCAATTAACAATTATTATTTTATAACACCATTTTGTTTTTCTTTTGCTTAAAAATCTATTACACCGACACAATTTTACCTCCGACTATTCTGTTTGACAACTTTAATACCAATCAATGAACTTACTTTTTCTTTTGTCCTCTTTAGTTACTAACTACGTGACGAAATACTTCTAGAATATTTCATCATTCAACTGGAATGTAACGGTAACTTTCCAATCGTATGATCCATAAAAATGTTTTTCTCCTTTTTTGAGGATGAGTTAACAAAAGGAAAGCAAAATAATAAAAGGAGGGAAAAGTTATGGTGTAGAAACGTCAAACAAAATATTTTAGGGTTACCGACTGTGCGTAAAATCTGATATACAAGGGAATTGGGTAGTACGAGAAATAAGCGCAATTGTTTTAATGAAAAGATTCCCAACAAATGTATAACCTGAAATAAAAAAGTTATATTGTTGGTAAGATGAGATTCAGAAATCAATAGCACATCGATGTTTTTATTTTGCATGAAATCGAATACCTCTTTTTTGTGTTGGTTTAAACCGTTTGCATTGTAGAAACATATTCTCAAATAACTAATTTTTTTTGTTAAGAGGATTTGTATCATTTGGTTCTGCCCTATTAAAAGCTCTTGTATTGTGTTTTGCATGGATGACATAAAGTTTGTCATATTTTGATTAAGAGAGGTAATATTCTGGGTAAGCGCCTGCATAAGTGTTTCCAACCCTCCCGTATTTTGGGGAACACTAGGTTGCTGGTAACCCGTTCTCAAAACATTGGCATAGGAACCTGCTCCATTTTTAGGCTGGTCAATTTGAGTGGATTGTAAATTTAATTGAGTTGAGGCTGCATTTTTGCTCAATAACGGAATTTCAGAATTGACTAATGTATGAATACAAATTTGTAGGCTGGTACTTCAGATGTTTTCCCTCTTATTAGCTTTTGCCTCTCTCTTAATCTGTTCAGTAGCTCCTTATAAACTGGGCACCCTCGGTAGTTGGCTGAATGATCGCCACCACAGTTGCCACATTTTCTACTGAGACCATTCTTTTGAATATCACATTGCGATGAAGAATGAAGGTCTCCGCAAGCCACACACACTGTTCGCAAGGTACAGTAATTTTTAGTATGTCCAAACAATTTGCACATTGAACAGGGTGATTTCTTTTAAGAGGTTCTTCAATGGTTATTTTACGATTTAACAGGTATCGTGTTGAGTAAATTGGGTGAGTTTCATTTCCTCTCAATTTATTTTTCTCTGGCTCCAACTCGGCTCTAAACATTGGGTGAGGAATTTTATCTCTATTTAATATATGGACTACATATCTTATTTCGTAGCCCAATTCTTACAGGGCCTCCTTGATATTCTTAAATAATGATTGTCTTTGTAATGAAGCAACAACATTTTTTCGTATAATTTCAAGTTTTGTTTGTTTAAAAGGGTTTTACTTTTATGCAATCACAAAAATATGTTTTCATATTACGATCCTTATAGAGTAATAACAGTAATAACAGGGGAATTTTGTATTTCTTTAAATAAATTACAAACTGACTGGAAAATTTTAATATAGATTTCTATAAAGGAATATCAGATATTGAGCAATATATTATTTGAAAATCCAAAATTGAAAGGGTAAAATAAATTTTTGGTACTTTTTTATATATGTACATACTTTGTTCTAAAGCAGTGGGCAAACACATTCTATGATGTTCATATTTGTGTTGGTTAAACAGAGAAAATCATAAACTACTAAAATATACCGTTATTACATTGAAATTCGACGTGAGATATCCTCTTATGCATAAAATTCACTGTTCCAATTTTTAAGAAGTTCGGCCCATGATTTTCATAGTTGCCATATAAGAACCATTTCCGAAAAACCCACAAACCCACAAAAATATCTAATAAATATCGAATCAACTTTTATATAGATCAGTAATTTTAATCCAGATTAGTATCGGTTATACGGCAATTATGCTACTGGATTTTGAAGCTGTCTGTCAATAATTGGCAATAGCTCCCGAATTAAGTCCACTTCCGAGCATAACAACCAACCGTACAACCCGTACAACTCTTGTAAATAACGTTATTGAGATGAAATTCAACCAAAATAAGCCTCAAATACATGGAAGTCACATTAGTGGATACTGGATTTAGAAGTTATCAGTCCATAAGTGGTCGACTTCTACTATGCCACCCATAAATCTTTTGTAAAAAATATTATTGAGATCAAATTCAAACAAAAAAGCCTCACCATATATCTTATCCTTTTTATACCCTTCACCTTCATGAGAAGGGTATATATAAGTTTGTCATTCCGTGTGAAATTTCCACAATATAATTTTCCGACCCTATAAAGTATATATATTCTGGATCCTTATAGATAGCGAAGTCGATTAAGCCATGTCCGTCTGTCTGTCTGTCTGTCTGGATGTTGAAATCAGTTTTTTGAAGTCCTAAGATATATTCGGAATCCAAACCTTCAATAATTCTGTCAGAAGTGCTTTCGAGAAGTTTGCTATTTAAAATCAGCAAAATCGGTTCAGGTCAACCAGAGTTATGAACCAATATGTGAGACCACCTTCATAAAAATTTGATATTTTTCGTCCATTTTATTGCAATATTTTGAAATATATTGCAGATAATTCCATGAAATTTTTTATACGTTGTTTGTACTATAAAAAAAGAAAGTGTGCGGAAAATAGTAAGAATCGGTTCATGATTTCTCATAGCCCCCATACAAATATATATATTCCCGAAATATGGCTTAATGATAAATAAATGCCTATAAAATTGGAATATCAAGACAAAATTGAGCAAAAATAAGTTTTATACAAAAAGAAATCACAAACCGAAATTTTTTTTTAGTTCGGTCCATATTTCACCATAGACCCCATATAAAGTCCACTTCCAAAATTCACTTAAATACGCATAAAAGAGATATAAATAATGTTAAACGGCTAAAATTTGACATAAGTACTCTTTATAGGCAAATAAATTGTTGTACTAAATTTTATGGTGGTCGGCTCAAAACTGGTCATAGCTCCCATACAAGGACCACATCTGAAAAAGACATTTTTCCCTATATATATTGTATAAATATCGTTACCGACTCAAAACTTTGTACAGATCATTTACATATATACAAAAATCATTCCACACAATTTTGTTAATTTCGGTCTATTTTTAACCGTATGTCCCATATAAAGCCCTCTTCCGAAAATCACTTTAATACTCATAAATCTCTTAAAAATAAGGGTTCCAATCCAAAATTTTACACGGATCATTGACATACAAGCCAAAATTAAACTGCTTTATTTTAAGAAGAACGGTCCACATTTGACTATATCCCCCACTTAAGGTCCACTACCGAAATCCACGTTAATACTAATATATATCTTAAATATACCGTTATTACGTTGAAATTCTACGTGAAATATCCCCATATGCATGAAAATAACTGTTCCAAAATTTAAGAAGATCGGCCCATAATTTGTCATACCTGCCATATAGAACCATTTCCAAAAAGCAAATAAATTCGGGTCAAAAAATATTCTTTTCGGATTTAACCCATATTCTGTCCATTGTTGGCAATTTTATGAAAACGGGTTGTCATATGGCGTCATCTATGTTTGCAATGATGATTGCAAAAAATTAAATTTATTGATGACAGCCCGTTTTCATAGAATTGCCAACAATTTGGACAATTTGACAACAATGACATAGTGAAAACGCGCCCTTACAGTAAGAATCGGTAATTACATCAATTATAAATGGTCAAAATTAGATAAAATTTCAAAACATTTAAAATAATATCAGATTAGTGAATTACGACCAACAGGTAATATAATATAACATTATTTATATAGTTATTATAACACGGGAGTGCATAAGATTGTATACGATTTTTTTTACTTTTTTATATTTTTGTACACATCCAGTTTTTGTTCTTTGCATAAACAGCTGGTTGATTTTAAAGTGATGTTAAATTATTTAAAAGCAACTTCAGCTGGTTTTAAATTAAAAGTATGTTTTAGTGGTTAAAGCAAGGTGAATTTATACTAGGTGACAGCATAGCGCCAGCTGATTATTCATGGTGAAATTGAAAATGTCAAAAAGTTGTTTACAAATAGTCAAAGTTTATATTAAAAAAAACTTTTTGACAGTGACGAAAGTTTTTACACAAACAAAAATGCCTGTTGTTCTTGCCTTGTTGTAATTGTTGTAGCAATGCTGTCACCTAGTATTTAATTTCACCATGGGTTAAAGTATACTTTTACATGTCTATAGTAAAAGTAAAATGTACTTTTAACAAAAGTCAACTTTTTAACTAATAAAGTACACTTTTTTGTGACTATGATTATGGCCCATTATATATTAGATTAAAAAAATTATGTCATTTCGCCTTTAATTTAAATATTAATTTAAAAGTAATAGAATATTATCGTTCGATTTTAATAAAATAAACACTTTTCTTAAATTTTCCCGCTTAATTTTATTAGTTTGGCAATTTTTGTTTATTTTTCAATTTTCAATGACAGCTGTTTAAAGCTGCCACGTGCTGATTTACAGTTTGTATAAAACTTTAACTTAAAACGACCTTAAATTTTTACTATAGTTACAAAATAATTAAAAGTAGGTTTTAAGTTTAAAGTTGTTTTTAAAAAGAACCGACTTTAGTGTTTGTCTATGGTTATGGCCCATTATGTTTATACCCTACACCACAGTTTTTAATTCGAGGTTTTATTTAAATTACTGTGCCTTCACATGCCCTGCCTCTGGGATGCTTAGTATCATAAATGAGATACCCATTTCTACGAAATAAGCTTCTAGATGTCAAATGTGTTTCCGAAATTAGTATCACATCCATTTGGTGAGTTTTTAGGAAATATTCGAGTTCGTTTTTATATTGGCGAATGCCGTTTGCGTTCCAGAAACATATTTTCAAAAAGTTCATGGCCTATTAAGTACAGCTTGCAATAGCATAGATTGCATTTTAAGCATTTCTTGCATCATGTTACTCATAGAATTCGTAAATTTTTTTTTAAATTATTGGACTGGGCCAGATCGTTTGTGTGGTTCTTCTACCATTATTCTTCGGTGCATTAAATACCTCAGATCATAACTTGGATGTGTTTCATCTTGCTTAAGTTTAACTTCACCAGGTCCAATTCTACTCGAAAAAGTGGATGGAGGGTTTTTTGTCACGATTTTTAATGTTTATCACGTTTTTTTCCTTAAAGCCTTTCTGTTTGTTTCCAAACTGCTCTTTACTTTCTGGGGTTCTACACAGGATTCGATACCCTTAATAACAATTTGAAGTCCTTTACTGCTCTTCAACTGATAGGTATAGAAACTTTTTTTACGGGTTTCAACCTCAGCCACATTTTTACGATAATAATTTTCATTGTTAACCTCAATTTTGGTTTCATTAATATTACCTCTCTTGAATTGGACGACAAAAAACGAATTTTCGCCAATTACCGAAATTAAATCTCCATCTGATCTTCTTACTTTTTACACCACCTATATTCGGCCGGAAATGGAATACAAATTTCATGTATGGACCGGTGCTTCGAAGTCTATTTTGGAGTTACTCGACCGCGTACAGGAGTGCGCAAAGATGCTTATCGGTGACAGTAGGGTATTCAAGTCTATTGATTCATTGGAGCATCGTCGCAATGTGGTTCGTGTATCACTGTTCTATCGATACTATAATGGAATGTGTTCTGCTGAAACATGGAACTTGTTTTTTACGTAATACACGTTCTTCAGTCAGAGCTCACACTACACACTACAGGGAAAATTCGTTCTGTAGCCGTACTGTTCGTATGTACAGAAGTATTCCCTGCCACTTTCAATATAGGAAAATTCAAGTCAAATGTTCACAAACACTACTCCCTCTATCCTCCCTCCCATAACCTATTTTCCTAGTTCCAACACAATGCATTGCATAAGTAAGGGTCGTCCCATGAGTGCTGGTCTAAGAAAAAAAATTGGTACATTGATTGGGACCCTTGCGTTTCAATGGGTCCTCTATTGTTATTCTCCTATTGAGGAGATATCGCAACTTGTATATGGGATGAACAGAGTTTTTTGATTTAAGATGCGATGCATTAAATGCTATCTCTATACGGTGCATTGGTTGATGAACCTTGTTCAAAATGTTATGAATAGATCTCACCTCATATCCCTCCAATTCTAATGCACATTTTATTTCCGTAGTAGGAACAGAACTGTCTAAGCCATTTATAAGGATTATCAGGCCCTTAGCACTTTTAAACTGATAAGTATAGTATATTTTCTTAGCTGCATCTAGGTATTTTAAAATGATATGAAAATTCATTTCCGTATGAGTTTGAATTTTGGTCTCCTGAATTTGCCCTCGTCGTATAGAAACGACGTAGAAATTATTCTTGCCCACCAGATCAGACAACATGTTGAATATAGCATTAGAAGTTTGCTATCTCAAATAAACAGGAGTCGGTTTGCCTTGTTTAGTTGCTGCTTCATTTGCGGATTCTGATTCTTCGTTGTCAGGAATAGAAAGTACTGAAAATCTATTTCCACTCATTGCCAATGTGACTGCTGGAGAGCTTTTGTATTGCTTGACCATACGCTCCTGCTGCGTGGACCTATACCTGTTTGCACTTTAATAGTTTTTGGCACAGCTCCAGTATTAATTGTAGCCAATTGGGATGTAGTAGGTTCTTCGTTTTTATTCTTATTATTAGTCGATCGCAACTTTAACCCACATTTATAGTTTGTTCAAAACACTTGTTGAGATTGGGCGCACTTGCACTTAAATTTATGTATGAGACACCAGATGCACTAATTTTTGGTTTTGCAGTTAACCCTTTCGGTACAACTTTTTTGATTTTGATTTTATTTTTTTTATTTATTTATTGTTATAATTTAATATGTTACATTTCAATTGTATATAATTAGTTGTAAAGAGTTCAAGATTAATATCTTTTTCTACTTAATTATAATATATTTCGATTAATAATTTTATATATAACATGACAATATTATATAGGAGGTAAAAATTTAGCAAAAACCTATTTGAACCTATATTTTTTTTATATATATTTTATATTTTTTTGTTTTTTTTTTTATTTTTGTTAATTTTTTTAAAAACACTTATTCTACGTAAGATGAGCTAGCTCATTAATATAATTATAAGTAGAGTGTAGGCACCTGGTAATGAAATTTTCATTTAGTATTGTAAGTTTATCTTTAACTAATTCTATATCCACAAGAGAGTGTAGTCGAGCTGTAGAATAAAACCAAGGGAGGTTGTATATTAGTTTTAATAATTTATTCTGAGATATTTGTAACTTGTTTAAATGACAGTTAGCACTGGTCGACCAAACCGGTGCTGCGTAGAAAATAACAGCGTGAAATATCGATTTCAGTATTAATCTTTTATTGCTAATGCTTAAAGCAGAATTTATATTGATAAAAGGGTATAGCATGCGTGTGAGTACATTTACTTTATTGATAATATAATGAATATGATCTTTAAATTTAATTTTTGAGTCCAGTATCACTCCAAGATATTTAAAACATGCTTTACGCTTCCTAAAAAAATATATTGCCTGTGTTTTGTCAGAGTTTAACATTATTTTCCACTTGTTAAAGTAATATTGTATTTCTCTTAAAGCTCTCTGCAAGTTAGTTATCTATCGACAGTAATTCGGTGCTGAGCACCGCTGTGTCATCTGCAAAGACCGGCACAGTGCAGTAATTTAATTGGGGGAAGTCTGAAGTGTACAGGTTATAAAGAATTGGTGATAGACAGGAACCTTGCGGACAACCTGCCGCAGTAGAGTACGAATTAGAAGAAGTCGAACCAATATAGACTTTGAAGGAACGTGATTTAAGAAAACTCTGAACAATTTTTATAAGTTGCAGAGGAAATCCAAAATTTATCATTTTAAAAATTAGTCCGTCATGCCAAACTGAGTCAAACGCAGCTTTGACATCTAGTAATAGCATACCAGTAGATTTTTGAGCTTTAAAATTTTCTTTGCCTAAGTTTCTTATCCTAATCAGTGGCTGGACAGTATTGTGTTCTCGACGAAAGCCAAATTGCTCAGGAGGAATTATATTATTTACTTCTAGAAAGCTCACTAACTTCTCTTTTATAATTTTTTCAAGAATTTTACTAATGGAGGATAGTAAGCTTATAGGACGATACGAAGTAGGATTATCAGGTGTTTTAAACTCGTTAGGAAAATAACATAATTTTTTTTTTTTTTTTTTTTTTTTTTGCATTTAATTATTTATTGAATCTTCATATTTGAAATGACAATAAGTATTCAAATCTTAATACTAAAAAGAAAATAATAAGCCCAGCCAGTGCTAGACAAAAATTTTTATGATACTAAAAAAATTTCACATCAACTGATCCAGTCATCTATTTTGCGCTTGAGTTAAAGCAAGGGTATCCCTCCTTCTCAACCGATTGTGGCCACTAAAGTTAAGGATGTCTCGTGCAAGTGGGTTTGGATGGTGTTCAAGTTTGCTCACATACTTTGACGCATATTTTGTAAATTCGACTTTTACTAATGGCACGGCTAGATCTTTGTGGATTCGAGAATTTTTAACATACCATGGTGCTGCAGTAATTATACGTAGAATTTTATTTTGACCCCTTTGAATTTTTTCAATGTTGGATGCTGAGGCAGTACCCCATAATTGAATTCCATAGCACCAGATTGGCTTTAGTATTGCATTGTACAACAAAAGTTTCCAATCCAATTTCAATGTAGAGTTTCTGCCGATTAGCCAATTAAGTTGCACTGCTTTTAATCTCATTTGTGTAAGTTTCGCTTCAATATGAGACTTCCAAGTTAAACGGCGGTCGAGGTGAATGCCGAGGTATTTGACTTCATTGTGTTGCGGGATAATTTGATTATTTATTCTGATGAACGAGCAGGTATCTTTTCGCAATGTGAAAGTTATATGAATACATTTCTGTTCGTTAACCCTGATTTTCCAAAGCTCTAGCCAATTCTCTAGTTTATAAACATAATTCTGCAAATTCTGTGATGCAACTTGGTGGTCCTGATGGACGCTGATAAAGGCTGTATCGTCTGCAAAAGTTGACGTATGGATTTTAGGGTCTGACGGCATGTCGGAGGCATATATCAAATATAAAGTAGGACCCAGTATGCTACCCTGTGGCACACCTGATTCAATTGGCTGAGCGGTACTTAAAAAATCACCTTCTTTGATTTTAAATTTGCGACCGTATAAATAACTTTCCATGAGTTTATGGGTGTTAGCAGGCAGAGTTAATTTTATTTTGTGCATTAAACCGTCATGCCAAACTTTGTCGAACGCTTGCGACACATCAATGAAAAGGGCGGAGCAGTATTTTTTGTCTTCAAACGACCCTCTTATCACATTTACCAATCTGTGTGTTTGCTCGATGGTGCTGTGTTTAGCCCTGAAGCCGAATTGATGATTAGGAATACATTCAGTGTCATTCAGAATTGGAGTCAATTTAGTCATTAACAATTTTTCAAACAGTTTTGAAATTGTCGGCAGTAGACTAATTGGCCTATATGACTCCACTTTGGTATGGTCCTTCCCTGGCTTAGGAATCATAGTGATCATAGACACCTTCCAATCTGCAGGATAGTATTCTAGGCGTAAAATAGCGTTGAAGATAAAGAGGATAATTCTTCTTGTTACACGGGGTAACTCCACAAGCATTTTATTGCTGATTTTATCCATACCTGGAGCCTTTCTAAGGTTCAGAGTACCAATAGCGTTTTGGACATCACGAAAGTTTAGTCTTAGAGGTTCAGGAGGCCTTATAACAAGTGGTGGCAAATCAGATTCGTTATTATTTGAGTTGTTTATAGTAAACACATTTCTCAAATGGTTAACAAATAATGTCCCTTTCTCGGAATCATTTCTAGCCCAGTCACCAGTCGGATTTCGCAAAGGAGGTTTTCCTCTTACTGGTCTTTTTAAACCTCTTGCCGCCCTCCATAACGAGTAGTTAGATTGTGGGGTACTATCAAGACCTTCCAAGTAAGATCTAAGTGAGGCCGTTCTTTGGGTTTCTAAGAAATGTCTTAGTATATCTCTGCATTCCCGTAGCCTAGCTTTCAGTTCATAACATCGGGAATCTTCCGTCGGTCCGTCGGCCAATAGGTGGGATGTCCACTTGAGAGTACATCTAAGCCCATTTTAGCAATGGTGTTGAAGAGTACGCGACCCTTTGGGGTTACCAGACGTGAACCCCAAAATGTGTGTTTGGCGTTAAAGTCACCAGCAACTAAAAATCTAGCTCCAAGGGATTTAAAGAAGTTATGGTATTGGTGTTCTTTTATTGAAAATCGAGGCGGAGAATAAATCGATGATAAAACAAATTTGTATTGACAGAATTCAATGCAAATGTTTGTTGCTTGGAGGTAATCCTCACTTATGTTATTCATTAGATAATGCTTTATTCTGTTCTTTATAAGAATTGCCGAACCTCCACAAGCTCTTCCGCGGGGGTCTTTAGTATCGTAGAACTCGTAGCCATTAATTTTGAAGTACCCTGTCGACGTCAAGTGAGTTTCAGCAATCATCATAACATCAATCTGCTTATCCATCAGGAAGTATTCCAGTTCATTTCTATGTTGGCGGAGGCCGTTCGCATTCCAGAAACAAATTTTTAAATAAATCATTTCTTTAAAATGGCTTGCAAGATAGTGGATTGCATTTTCAGCATTTCCTGCATCATGGATGTCATGGTGGTCGTGAAAGTGTTCATAGTTTGGACAAGTGTCTGCAATGTTGTCTTTAGATTGTTGATATGCGGCTCAGAATATTGGGGTTTAGGTTCCTGCTCCAGACCTGGCATATTACATTTAACGACGTTTGCGTAAGAAACTTGTCTAGAACTAGGCGCGTTTACATGACTAGTGGACCGTAATAATTGAGGGAAATTGTCACTCGATGCTAAATTTGGCTGTTGAGGGCGATTAGGCAATACTGACGTCTTGTTGGTTCTTATGCCTTTCAAATGAGTGAAAATTGTACAACCTCTATAATTTGCGGTATGATTACCTCCGCAGTTACTGCATTTTTTGATTTTTGAGTCAGTTCTCGACTTATCGCATTGAGCAGTTGCATGTAGCTCCCCACACGCAACACAAACTGTCGGCAATTTACAATACGCCTTGGTGTGACCAAATTCTTGACAGTTGAGACACTGGACGGGTCCCTGACGCTTATGTGGTTCTTCCACGGTGATTCTACGATGCAGAAGGTACATCAGATTGTAGATGGGATGGGACTCATTTTTCTTTAAGACAACATCTCCAGGTTCCAATTCTACCCTGAACATGGGCTGAGGGATCTTTTCACGGTTTCTAATATTCACTACGCTCTTGATTTTGAACCCTTTGTCCATTAAACCGGTTTTTATCTCCGCGGGATCAACACATGGGTCTATACCCTTTAGAACGACTTGGAGTCCTTTTGCGCTTTTGAGCTGGTAGGTATAGAAATCCCTAGTCTCCCTTTCTAGCTGGTTGGACAATTTTCGAAAATCATCTTCCTTTTTCACTTGAATTTTGGTTTCGCTGATATTTCCATGTTTCATTGAGGTTACGCTAAACATGTTTTCACCTATTACAGCAACAATTCCTTGTACCAATTTACTGGAAGTCGGCTCTCTCAGATAAATTGGTGGGGGCTTAAACGTCTTCTTCGGAAGTTCTGGCTCATCCGTCTGGAGGAGAGCAAACCTATTTTGATCATTACTCACAGTCTTAGAAGCTTTTGCATTTGATGACACTTGAGCAGACTTCGGGCTCCTCTGTCGCTTGAGAACGGTGATGTACTTATCCATACCTACTTGTTTTTTGGGTTTCACTGCACTATTTGATGAAGATGATGTTTTTTCATCTGTTGAAATCACAATATTGGGCGAACAGGAACGACGCCGTTCCACGGCTCTTGCAGTGAGAAAATTCTCCAAAGATTTTTTTATGGATTCTTCCTCAGAGATGCATCTAGTTTTTCTAGTTGAGCTAAGCTCTTTCTCAGAATTACATCTGAGAGGAACACTCATACAGTTTTTATGTGATGTTTAATGTTTATTTTTTTTTTTATATATTTTAACCTATTACGATTTTTTTTTTTCACTTTTTTGTTTAATTTCAACTTTTTACACTTTTTCACCTATTACGATTTTTTCACCGAAAATTCAGCCGCACTAAAAGTAACACGTCCGAACAGTTCGATGAGACGAGACTGAAACATAATTTTAAACAGCCATTGATTATGATAACTAAGAACTTAAGAGCTTTACTAGGAAGCTTTTTTAAACAAATATTATTTATGCCATCGATTCCAGGGGATTTTTTCTTTTTGAATGATTTGACAATTGCAGAGACTTCTGAAAAATTGGTGAGAAATAAATCTGTATGTGCTGGATTTGAATTTCTTAACGATTCGAGAGCATTATGAACCTGGGAATTTGTGTTTATTTTGATTTTAAAAATCAAATTTTGTTATTATCCGGCCTTTTAAATTTTAGCTTAATTTCAATATTTTTATTTTTTCAAAAAATTTACCACAAAGTGGTTTTTAGGAATGATGCCATACAGCAACATGTTAGAAATTGTTTCTGTTTGAACGGTGATTAAAAAATATAATTATAAAATTTTGATCCATCTCGTCTAGCTTTAGCATTGTATCTGGCGTGATTTTTGAAAATAAAGCGTGACACGCCAGGAAGATTTCAAAAGTGTGACAATCACGCCAAAAGCGTGACGTCTGGACACCCTAATGATGATGCCAAATTATGTGTGAGATGTGATCACAGTGATTGTATAGGTTGTTTGACAAATGGTTGATTTATAACCTTTTCTGACCAAATGATGAAGAAATGATTTTATTGTTGTAATTAACAGGCTTCATTGTTTATTTAATAGCAAGATATATTTTATTAATTGTTATAATTTAAAATAATTTGTTGAACAATATTTTGTTTATTAATTAACTTTATTTTAATTAAAAATTTCTTCAAGTATGTATGTATTTATATGTTTTAGATTAAGGTAATCAAATTGGGTTTAGTTTTATATTATTTCAAATTAAAATTGGGTTTTATACAATGGTTGGTTTAAAAGTGGTTTGTTTTATACAAACTATTCTTTAAATATTTACATTGCTTTGTTTTGGAAATTGTTTTGTTTGTTTGGGTTTTGGTTTTTATGTTAGAAAATATGTGATGATAGTTGGTATCAAAGGCAAAGAGAGATGACCGTCCGCTTCGGTGGTTAATTGATGAGCGTGTGTGTTTGCTTTGCGTTTGAAGATTTGGTTGCTTTGGTGGTTGAATAATGAGTGTTTCTTTCCTACATTGGTGTGTCTGCTTTGACTTGTCTCGTCAGTATTGTAATTTTTTTTATATTTCAGCGTTCAATTTACTGTCAGGGTTTGGGAATGCCTTTATGCGAATTTATACATGTCGCCCCTCCTTGCATGGATGCAAATAAAATTTATTCGGTCGCACATAAATAGCAGCGAGCGAGCGGATGGCCTCTGACAGTACATTTTGGTCCGGTTTAGACCTTTGAAGTCTTCTTGGTTGGCTGACTCCTGATCAGCAAGCCGGTTTGCACGGGTGTTGTTATTTCGTTGAGCGTGATGATTTGAACGCTGGGTAGAGCTGCAGCGATGGGTGTTGTGGGGCTGGCTTACAAGATTCCATCTGCTGGGGATAGCGGAGTTTTCGGCTGGGGATAGCGGAGTTTTCGGCTGGGGATAGCGGAGTTTTCGGCTGTTGTTAGGGGTGATGTGTCTTCGTGTACCAAGACGTTCGAGAACCCTGCGTCTTTCTCTGCTTCTGCGTGGATGTCTTTAGTGTAACATAGTGTGGTGTGAGAGTCCGCAATACATGCAGCCATCCGGGCTGTCGCAACAGGCAGTTGACACAATACTCATATTTTCTGGCTACCCTATTACGTTCCTGTGTATCCATTGTTAGAAAACGGTATCGGTGCCACAGTTGGCATTGGTGAATAGCTGGATCTCTTGGAGTTTGAGAACGTGAACTAAATATAAATACAATTTTTGTAAGTAAATTTCTTTAGGAGGATAAATTGAAATGATAAGTATGATGTTGGCAATGATAAGTGTGATGCTGGGATTGGGTTTATGTAGGAGAACTGATGAGATGGAACGTATAAATGTTATTGTGAAGCTGTAAATAGTGTGAGATTATCTAAGGGGTGGAATTTTGAGTGGTATTGTAAGGCAGATAGCACAATTTGCTGATTGGGCGAGTTAAAATTCCTGACGCGGTACGCACTTGTTGATGTTGTAGGTGAACCGTTTCGATTCTACCCAATCGCCATTCGTTTGGGGGTAAAAGATCATTGATTATAATAACGAAATCTCCTATTTGTAAATTAGGGACCGAAAATTTCCATTTATATCTCCTTTGTAGCGATTTGAGATAATCAGTCTTCCATTGGACCGCAAATTGGTGATGGATGGCTTTTAATTTTTCCCACCGGTTGGTTACAGAAAGATTTTCGGAGAATGGCTCCGGAAGTGCCATAATGGGACCGCCTCTGAGAAAATGTCCAGGGGTTAAAGCTGTTAGGCCTGAAGGGGTTTCAAATCGGTCGGGAATTTAAAACACCCTTAATTCTGGCTACCACGTACATTGGTCTGGCGAGCTACATTTTTTGGCCAAAACTACATACATTATACGTGTTAAAAAAAAAACAATGGGAATTAATAAATATTCAATTTTATTAAGTTTTAATGAAAATAAATATATCTCTTAACCTCTCCAGAGCCAATAGTACATAATTGGTACACATATATTTAAACCGTTCTATATCGATTTCAGGAAACAAATCGAATTAAACCGGTGGAAAATTTAAGGAGGTACAAAATTTGGTGGTGAGCTTAAAATTTAAAACATGAATTGTTGATCTAATTAACCGGCCCTACTATCTTCACTGGGTATATCTTATTATACTATATCTATTTTTGCATACATAAACAAAATTTAATTTGATTTGAAACTTAAATAATTGTTTATTTCATTTTTAAAAAGTTTTATAATATATTAATCAATTTCTTCGTTTTCAAAAATTAAATTTTCGTCATTTTGTTCATCGTCTGTACTTTCGTCAGTATCTAAGCTGTCTGCATATGCAGTTTCAGGAAGATCCTCACAGCTCAATAAAGCAATAGCTTCTCATGGAAGTGTCAAACGCTTTCGTTGATTTTTGCGCGTATTTAAACGAAACGATGATATTAACGGGTCTGAGGTATCCAAAGCTCTATTAAATATATCAGAAAGATTGTCGATGCGGCTAGTTCTGCGTGCATGATATAATCTGTCATTTTTGTATACCTTATTTCTTGATTCAGCTGCATCCTCTCCAAAACATCCTACCGGAAGTATAGTGTTTAACATTATTTGCTTAGAATGAATAAGTAAATACCTTATGGACAGTTGGCATCATGGGACACCAGTCGTATAAATTTTGCATAATTTGCGCGGTTTCAAAACAATATGTTTCAAACTTTTCTAATTGAAGAGGAAATTGACATGATAAGTAAATTTTTAAACGAAAAATAACTTGAATATTAATGCCAGTTATTTCAGAAAATTTTTCGTTTTCTAAGAATGCACGTCGAGAGGTGTTGCTGTCGTCGGAGTCCTAACTTTGACCAAAATTCTTTTTGAATGTGCTCCTTTTTTCCTTTCACTTTGTCCTTATCGGCAACGACTGTTATTCTCCACTTTTTAATATCGCAGTTATAAGCCAGATGTAGTATAAATTAAAAAAAATGGATTTAGCCAGTGTAACGGACTGATTCCATACTTTAAACTAGATTCTTTTGGCTTAAATTTTTCGGATTTATAATCTTTAATATTAATAAAATCGGTAGGAGACGCTCCACAAATGGGACAATATTGAGTTGACTTGGTACCTGTGAGAATATTTAAAACTTTTCCATCTATAATGGTTAAATTCATTCTGAAACTTATTTCCACTGTCTTAAAACCTTCTATTTGTATTGTGAGGATTTCCAACTCTTTAATCTCTTTGCTTAATTCAGCACTCTCTCTTAATATTATTTCTTTCGTTTCTTTTACGAATTCGACAAAACCTTGTAGATTGGGCCGTTCTGTTGCACCAAATGGTTTTTCCTGATGCATTTACAAGTCTCAATGGAATTACTGTGGTTGCTAAAAGAGATGAATCTGCGTAACGCGAAGAATTTGGATCATAAAAAGATTGCTTAAATTGAGCTTGGCCAGTGCTGCCATCAAACCCATAACTCAGAATTAACTCGGCTGAGATTTTGTTGTTTTTGTTGCTATTCATTATTGACAATATTACTTCCTTCTGCATCTCAACTATTCTGGATGCACTGTGTATTAAAAGCTGTTGTAAAGGAACTTTAGCAACAGTTTCATTTACGCAAACGCCTTTAGGTCTACAGCTGTTTTTTGCTTCCAAAAGCTTCATGTAGGATGGAAATATATCTGCGTTTCTTTGCATACTTTCCAGTCTTATGTTGCAATATTGTTTCTTCGTGAAATTATTTTCAAGGAAAAATGCTAGACCTTCTTCATCGGAGAGAGCAATAGGACACTTATCATCTTTCGCACACATCTTTCTTATCTTTGATGGTCTTGTGGGACTTTCCATAGTTTTTTTTAGAACAGCGACTAAATCTTTCTTACCTTCTTTTCGAGCCGACATTATTGATGCCTGCATTAATAATGCAGTTTCATTAGCTGCTGTATTTGAAAGCATCGCCGCCTCTCTTCTTTTACTGCGATCAGACATCTCCACAAATTGCATTCGAGGACGCCCACTAGATGACGGTGTATTGCCATCGTCTTCATTTTCTAAAGATAAGTCATATTCTCCGGCAAAATCATTTGTTTTGGGATTTTTGAATATTATTTTCTGTTGAAACCAGTTATCATTTTGCTTTTTGAAAACGTCTATTGATCTACGAGATTTCTGCCACTTAACATTCAACCTGGCGCAATATACTCGAATTTTATCTCTTAAATATTTCTTGTATTCATTGCAAATATTGGAATCACCGATTTGATTTAAAATGTAATTAAAAACAAGCTCGTGATTTTCCTGGCTTTCATTTCCACTCTGTCAAATTGTTTTTGAAGCTGAGGTTGCCTAAAAAATAAACAGATTTCTCAAAAATTGGCACATTTTGGCAAAAGATTTTTATTGATTCCTATGCACTACGTGTTAGTGTAATATTTGGCGCTCTTTCGTTTATTGAACTCTTGTGAACATTTTTAGTTAAAGCTTTTGTTATTTTTATAAAAAAGCAAAATCCACTTATTTTGAGGTTATGAAACTTTCTTATTTTTCTCAACACAAACATTTTTCTTTTTAATGTTTCATTATTAACGATTCAAATACTTACCATCGTTATTAATATCCATAATTAATGTATAAAAAAAGTTAATTTATTTGTTTGTAAACTTTGTTTAAAAATACAAAAATTTCACGCCACGTGTTTATGTTTATCACTGCACTAAAAACATTGTACTTTCTGACTTTACAGATTAACGGTTAATTAAATTTTGTAAAAACAAATTACATATTGTTTTTGTTTCTTTAAAGTGTTTATTGGAATATTTCAACAACAAATATTGAAATAAAAGTTTTGAGTTTTGGTCAAAAAAAGTGGTATTGCAAACCATTGTGCCACGGTAGAAAACTCCTCGAAACTGAAGCGATAGGCGCCTGCGACTCGCTTTAAATGGAACTTAAAGCTTTTAACGGCCGCCTCCCAGAAACCGCCCATATGAGATACGTGTGGAGGAATAAATTTTTGGGCAATATCATGGGAAACTGTTTTTAAAAAGGTAGAAAATTCTTTACGAAAGGAGCGGCTTGCACCTAGAAAGTTGCGGCCATTATCGGAAACTACTTTACGCGGTAGTCCACGACGTCCGACAAACCTAGAAAAAGTGGCTTGGAACGCAGCGATAGATAAATTGGAACATGCTTCAAGGTGAACTGCTTTTGTAACAAAACACACAAAGACGCATACGTAGGCTTTCACCGCGGAAGAATTTCTGAGGGTTGAACTTTTCAGTTTGAAAGGTCCTGCGAAATCTACCCCTGTCGTGTGGAATGGTAGAGAGAGGGTACGTCGATCAGATGGCAGGGCTGCCATAATTCGAGATCAAGCGTTTCGTTTGTAAATAATGCAATTTTTGCAATATCTAATGATCTTTCGAATGCGTACTTTGATACGCGTAATATAGAACTCTGTTTGTGCCATACGACACATTAGTTGACACTCTCCATGAATTAAGAAAATATGTAAATGGCATAAATATAAATTGCAAAATTGAGAATTGCTCGGCAGTATAATGGGATAGCGCTCTTTGTAGGGCAATGAAGAATTTGCTAATCTTCCATTGACTCGTAAAATATTATTTTTATCCAAGAATGGATTTAATGTGAGAAGGGCTGTCTTTAGGTAAACGTTCAGATTTGATTAAAGCGGAATACTCTGTTTATACCATTGCTTTTGGGTAAGCAATATTAGTCTGTTTTGATAGAATCGATTTCGGCTTGACGAAGATCGATGCTATGGCAGAGTATTGGAAAATCTGGCTTAGGAAAGCATGGCTTAAAGTGTATTATGTAGCGAAAAATATAGGCCAAGACCTGTAAGGCTCGGGGGTATGAAGAGAAATTGGTAAGAATATCGCAAGAAGTATTAGAAACTTGTGCACTATTAGTGCGAATGTGTAAATGGTGTGACAATGTGGTTTCAGTAGTTATATTTGAGGAGGGTTTTAGGGAGGAAGTACGGCAGAGTTTAGTAATATTTGAGGGATTATACTTTGGCCGTTCGAAAGCGGGATTGGTAAGCCACGATGGGCCATTCCACCAAAGATCAAGTCTTGAGGTCTACAAGCTCTTGTCCCCAAATCGGCGGGATTGTGGTGTGCGGGTACATGACGCCATTTAGCATTTGGTAAAAGTTGATGTTTTGTGCTACTCGGTTAGAGACATATATTTCCTTCTACGTTGCTGGAGGTTTTGCTAGCCATCCTAAGACAATGGATGAATCACACCATAAAATGGTTTCATAATTTTGCAAGTTTAATGAAGTTATCGTATGGGCTAGTAGTTTAGCTAATAGCAAGGCCCCGGATAACTCTAGCCTTGGTAATGTGATGGCTGCTAGAGGAGCAACTTTACTTTTAGAAACAAGTAAATTAGAAAAGACCGTAGTGGATATTTGAACACGAATATACACAGCTGCGCAGTACGCCATTTTGGAAGCATCACAGAATCCGTGAACTTGGATTTGATCAAGGTGCATGTCTCGAATGATTTCGTTCCAGACTCGGAGAGAATCTTCACTTACAGACTCATCCCAATCAATCTTTTCCAGCCAGAGTTGTTGAATAAGGATTTTTCCTTTGATAACTACTGGAGAAATCCAGCCTGCTGGATCAAATATTCTTGCTACGGAAGATAATATTTGGCGCTTAGTAATATTAATAATTTCGGGAATAGGTTCAAATGAGTATGTAAAATAGTCTGTATACCGAGAGTTTTAGTTGCGCTAGTATCATAAAATTTAAGAAAATCGGAATCATACATGTCTTCTTGGGGATGGATTCTAATAATCGAGAGTCATTAGATGTGATCTTTTTTAACAGAAAACCTGCTGAGTCGAGGGATCGAATCAACTATTGTTGGGGTTCTGCGGCACTATCGAGAGAGTGACCTCCCGCAAGAATATCGTATACATAAGTTTCTGAATGTCTCCGCTAAAGGCATATCGATAAAAATGCCAATTTAATATGACGGTGACTAAATCTTCTTGTAATGTAGGACCTGTATTGTAACGAAACAAACCTCTCAAGGCCCTAATTCTGTGCTACCTATCTACCGGCCGTGCTCATGGTTATTGGGTTGGTTCTTGTCCCTATTAAATCAGTATTGTTCACTACACATTTAAAATTAGGTAGCTATAAATCCAAGATGACAAAAAATAAAATAAACAAAAAAAAATTTAACAACAACAAAAAAAAACAAGTAAGAGTGCTATATTCGGCTGTGCCAAATCTTAAATACCCTTCACCTAAGCGTAATAAGAAATACAAAAACTACACTGGTTATAGGACTAGCATATCCTAATTCTGTGTTTTCTATTCAGTCTTAGTGCAAATTTTATTAGTATTTGATATATTGTTTGAAAGACAATTTTACGACCAACATAATTTATGTTAAATATTTTGAAATTTTGTCTAATTTTAACCATTTTTAATTGATTTAATTACCAATTCTTACTATAATTTACAGAGTCTGTCTGATGTTCATAATAATCTTCCGTGTAATTTAACAAACAGAGTATAAAAAAAGGGGTACAATTCGGTTTTAGTGATTTTGCTCAAAAAAAAAAAAAAAAACACAATGAAATAGGGCTTTTAGAGGAGATACCAGGAAAAAAAATTTGTTGGCGGTCACGCCTATTTTCGAGGGGACGGGCCCGTAAAGTTGAAAATATATAGGCCTATATCTCGGGAACTACTGGGTGTAATACACTAAATAAAAGAAAATACCTTTCCAACGATATATATCATGATTATAAAATGTGGACCGAATATGGGTTAAATCCGAAAAGAATATTTTTTGACCCGAATTTATTTGTTTTTTGGAAATGGTTCTTATATGGCAGCTATGACAAATTATGGGCCGGTCTTCTTAAATTTTGGAACAGTTATTTTCATGCATATCAGGATATTTCACGTCGAATTTCAACATAATAACGCTATATATACATATATATTAGTATTAACGTGGATTTCGAGAGTGGACCTTATGTGGGGGATATAGTCAAATATGGACCTATATTCTCAAAATCCAGCAGTTAGATTTAGGCATGTATGTAAATGATCCGTGTAAAATTTTGGATTGGTAGCCTTATTTATAAGAGATTTATGAGTATTAAAGTGATTTTCGGTAGAGGGCTTTATATGGGGCATACGGTTAAAACTAGACCGAAATTCACAAAATTTTGTGGGATGATTTTTGTATATATTAAAATGATCTGTGCAAAGTTTTGAGTTGGTAACGATATTTATACAATATATATAGGGAAAAATGTCTTTTTCAGATGTGGTCCTTGTATGGGAGCTATGACCAGTTCTGGGCCGACCACCATAAAATTTAGTACAGCAATTTATTTGCCTATAAAGAGTATTTATGTCAAATTTTAGCCGTTTAACATTATTTATATCTGTTTTATACGTATTTAAGTGAATTTTGGAAGTGGACTTCATATGGGGTCTATGGTCAAACATGGACCGAATTAAAAAAAATTTCGTTTTGCGATTTCTTTTTGTATAAAACTTATTTTTGCTGAATTTTGTCTTGATATTCCAATTTTATAGGCATTTATTTATCATTAAGCCATATTTCGGGAAGATTTTTGTATGGGGGCTATGACCAATTCTGGGCCGACTATCATAAAATTTAGTACAACAATTTATTTGCCTATAAAGAGTATTTATGTCAAATTTTAGCCGTTTAACATTATTTATATCTGTTTTATACGTATTTAAGTGAATTTTGGAAGTGGACTTTATATGGGGTCTATGGTCAAACATGGACCGAATTAAAAAAAATTTCGTTTTGCGATTTCTTTTTGTATAAAACTTATTTTTGCTGAATTTTGTCTTGATATTCCAATTTTATAGGCATTTATTTATCATTAAGCCATATTTCGGGAATATATATATTTGTATGGGGGCTATGAGAAATCATGGACCGATTCTTACTATTTTCCGCACACATTCTTCTTTTATAGTACAAACAACGTATACAAAATTTCATGGTATTATCTGGAATAGTTTTCAAAATATTGCAATAAAATGGATGAAAAATATCAAATTTTTATGGAGGTGGTCTCACATATTGGTTCATAACTCTGGTTAACCTAAACCGATTTTGCTGATTTTAAATAGCAAACTTCTCGAAAGCACTTCTGACAGAATTATTGAAGGTTTGGATCCCGAGTATATCTGGGGACTTCAAAAAACTGATTTCAACAGACAGACAGACAGACAGACGGACATGGCTTAATCGACTTCGCTATCTATAAGGATCCAGAATATATATACTTTATAGGGTCGGAAAATTTTTTTGTGGAAATTACACACGGAATGACAAACTTATATATACCCTTCTCACCACGATGGTGAAGGGTATAAAAAGGGGTACAATTCGGTTTTAGTGATTTTGCTCAAAAAAAAAAAAAAAAAAAAACAAAATCAAATAGGGCTTTTAGAGGAGATACCAGCAAAAAAAAATATGTTGCCGGTCACGCCTATTTTCGAGGGGGCGGGCCCTTAAAATTTGTATGGGGCTATAAGAAATCATGGACCGATTCTTACTATTTTCCGCACACTTTCTTCTTTTATAGTACAAACAACGTATACAAAATTTCATGGTATTATCTGCAATAGTTTTCAAAATATTGCAATAAAATGGATGAAAAATATCAAATTTTTATGGAGGTGGTCTCACATATTGGTTCATAACTCTGGTTAACCTAAACCGATTTTGCTGATTTTAAATAGCAAACTTCTCGAAAGCACTTCTGACAGAATTATTGAAGGTTTGGATCCCGAGTATATCTGGGGACTTCAAAAAACTGATTTCAACAGACAGACAGACAGACAGACGGACATGGCTTAATCGACTTCGCTATCTATAAGGATCCAGAATATATATACTTTATAGGGTCGGAAAATTTTTTTGTGGAAATTACACACGGAATGACAAACTTATATATACTCTTCTCACGATGGTGAAGGGTATAATAAAGAGGAAGCCTAATTAAAGATAAATTGATGTCGATTCCCTTTTAATATCATTACCCACCCGACCTTGTTATCTATGTTTATAATTCTCAGATAACCCTATACCAACAACTTTTAAATGGGCCTTACTTTTCATGAAAATATAAACAAAATTAGCCTTTCATGTTGAAATTACATATACATAGTACATATATAATTATACATAAAAAAAAAATTTATCATATTTAGTTAATTAGAGAAGGAAATGAACTAATATTTTAATTTAAGAGAAAAGTTTTCTATTTAGGCTGTTCGAATAATCAAGAATACTATTGTAAAGTACTGGAACAATGGGCAAATTGAAATGCATTTTCTACCCGGCCAAGGGCGTCATCTTCATTGTCCACTATCAATCTGTAAATATCATATATTTATTCACCGTTTTTGAGAAATAGAATACGAGAATTATTATATTTTCTTTTTAACGTGTTGTGAGTTTGAACGAAATTTACGTACGTTTACAATGTGTGTGTATTCTTTATTAGTATTTCTTAGTATTTATAAAACGAACCAAAGTTTTTAGTTTAGGGATGCAAACCTCGAGTCTCACCAATCGTAACATTAAGGAATTCTCTCCGTGAAGTGAATACTTCACTGCAATTAAAAAATTAAGAAGGGCAATTCTTTCACAAGAGGATCGCAATAAATTTCACGAAGTACAAAGGGTAAGGCCTTGGTATTCGCAGAGCATTTAAGTAGTGTATTTCAATCAAACCCCCCATTACATACCTTGGCATACATTTGGTTGGACACCTTATCTGGCGACGCCACATAGAAGCCAAGATGAAATCTTCTAATCTTATCCCAGGGGCCAAATTACCGCATTCGTGATCGAATGCGCTATCATATCGAAAAATGATTTCGATATCGAAATTATGATAAAATGTAATAAATTTCTTGCTCGATATCGAATGCCACGATGCCAAATAAGAAAATTACGATAAATTTTACTTGATATCGAATGCGGTAATTTGGCCCCTGCACTGGCTAATTAAAGACCAATCTAATTGGTTGATTTTAAAGTCATTCTGTATAAGACTGTTTCAAATTATGTTATACATTTTCTAATTTTTCTTCACTCGTTATCAAGTAGTCATACAATAAACACATTCAATTGTTGTCTTTAATATTTTCAATAAACTTTTGTATAAAAATATTTCCTTCTAAATCTATCTATTCAATTGATTCAGTAAATAAATAAATAATAAAAAGTTGAAAAAATAATTTGCTTTATACATGTGTGGGGTGCAAGTTGCTCTTACAAAATTTGAAATGTCCATTTGTTGTAGATTCTCAGATAATCTAATTTAATTTATATGGGAGGTGCCACGCCCACTATTTGTAGTCCGACTATTTTCAGCCACGCAAATATAAAAAATAAAGATTGCAGATATTACATTTTCTCAAATTTTTAGCATTTACATTCACCGATCTTTTGTCAAATATTCATATGAATGTAGAAATTGTCCGTACAAAATTTAAGGATTCAAGCTATTCCAGTTTACGAGATATACGACTTTTAATATTTATTTCGTACGTGGTTTCTCGCCTACTTGAAGTTTCAAAGTTAAATAAGGCCTACGTTTCCTTCCAGGCATACAAGGATACACTGTGAAAATTTCAAGAAAATCAGATCATCTGTTTATCCGTCTTTATTTTTACTAATTTTAAGTTTTTAAATAATTATGAAATCTATACGATAAAAAACTGTAATTTAAAAATGTATGTATGATAAATACATGGTTATTGCCAATGGTGAATGGGGTGAAAAATTTGGTTTGAAAATAAAATGTTTTAAACTTGGAAATAAAAATTCCGGTACATCTCAACGATTTGGTCTACTGAACTTTAGACGAACAACCTGGGTTCAAGTCTCAGTGGAGGCGCAAATTTTTATTGAAAACTTTCTAATAGAAGTACCTATAATAGAAAACAAAAATAATTTAAAAAAAGTACCAAAATATGTGTATGTATCACAAAACAATATTTTGTATATTATTTCGTATATTTCTACAGCATAAACTGTTGTCCACTACCTTAACTTTCAATTTCAATGTTAATTGCGATAAATTGAAACATTTTTCATTCAATTTATTACAAAATTAAAAAATTCATAGCAATTTCAATTCACATAAATTATTTTTGTATTGTAAATAAAACACAAATATTTTTGGTTTCTACGGTTGTCCCTAAAAAATTAAAATATTGAATATTAAAATGGAAAAAGTAAACAAGTAATTAAATAATTTGGCAATAATGCAATATAACAACTCAATATTACCATGGTAACTAACGTAAGTCAGACGAGTGTATTATAGAAACTCATTTGTTTACGTACTCGCCCGTGTACCACTCGTTCGTTAAACAAAACTACATATGCTATTAATCTGACCTCTTTTATATTTGGGTTATTAAAAAAAAAGACCGATAATTTTTTAAATCGACAGTTCATAGGCGAATCAATTTTATTTTTAAAATTATTTAACTCTAGGCTTTATAATATAATACCATGAATCCTTTTAAATAAAAATGAGAATAAATTGAGTGCAATTGCATTGTAAAGTAAAAGACAACATAAACAGAAATAAACAACCCAGCATACCATTCTAGGAGCGCTCCGAAAAAGGAGTCAGAAAAGAGTCCAACAAAAGAGCATTTTCGGAGCGCTCCGAAAAAAGGAGTCAGAAAAGAGTCTAACTAAAGAGCATTTTCTGAGCGAAAGAAAAATTTGCTTCCCAGCATACCATTCTAGGAGCGCTCCGAAAAAGGAGTCAGAAAAGAGTTCAACAAAAGAGCATTTTCGGAGCGCTCCGAAAAAAGGAGTCAGAAAACAGTCTAACTAAAGAGCATTTTCGGAGCGAAAGAAAAATTTGCTTGTTACTGTCCTGAGTCGACACGCAGTATGACTCAGAAATTCCACCTAATTATGTGTGTACCAAAGCGTTGTTGTCTTGTTATTTGTGCTTTGAACAAAAAAAAAAAATATAGCTGTATCACACAAGCATAATAAAAAGAAGATTACACAGAGCTCAAGAAAAACCTCATAAAAGACTCTTTTCTGGTATTATCTAAGAGCTCTTTAAGAGCCCAAACAAACCCTCATAAAAGACTCTTTTCTGACATTATCTAAGAGCTCTTTCTGACGGACCATTTTCAAATGTAATGACCCTCTTTTCTGAAGGTTTTCGGAGCAATTATGATTGTTTTTTGGGCTCATAAAGAGCGTTAACGCTCCGAAAAAGGTGTCAGAAAAGACTCTTTACGGACTCATATGGCTTGCTGGGAAGTTTCAATGAGTAATAATATAATCACCCCTATCGTGAATAACAAGTGAAAAGTTTGTTCGTGTGAAATTTTCATTCCACCTCACGTGAAAATTGGTATCGTGAATTTCACGTGGATTTTTTGTTCACTGTGAAAAAAAGGGGGAAACTATCATTTCTTACTGAATGACAAAATACATATGTAAATAAGAAGTTTTAAATTTAAAGAAATAAACACAAATAAATAAATAAAAAATAAATAAGAGAAGTGTTAAAAGTAAAAAAAAATTTTTAGGATTGGTATATTTATTGCACATGAAGAAGAGGAAACCAAAGAAAATAGAATTGTGCATCGAGTACTGCGAGATGCATCTAATCCCTTGGAGCTGCCTAATTCATTGTAAGTGACTTATTTTTATGAAAAGTGTTTAATTTCAAATGAGTTTTGTTCCAGGTTTCTCCAGCATTACAGGTTAAATAAAGCAGCATTTGTGTATGTTTTAGAAATGTTGGACAATGCTCTACCTTCTGCAAAAAAAGCATTTGCAATTCCAAAAATCGTAAAGCTTAGTTCTTGTTTACGGTTCTTAGCAGAAGGAGGATATCAGAAAGGTGTTGCACGGGATTACGAAGTTGGAATGTCACAGTCAACTTTTAGTGAGGTGCTCTCTACAATTTTGGATGTATTAGAGCAATATTTGTGTGTGAAATGGATAACTTATCCATCAGATGAAGAGGCCAGGCTTATAGCCCAAGAATTTTATTGTAAATATGGCATACCGGGTGTCGTGGGTTGTATTGACGGAACTCACGTCAAAATACTTACTCCGAAAGAAAACAATCACTTGTATTATAATCGGAAAGGAAATCATAGCTTGAATGTCACACTCGTAAGTTTTTTATATATGAAAATGTACTATACATACATATCTGTAATTGTAACCATATATTTTTATAGATATGCGATAATAAAATGAGGATAAGATTTGTTGACGCCACACATCCCGGTGCTTGCCATGACTCAGTTGTGTGGAGTACTAGTCATTATAGAAGTGCTATGGAAGAAAGTTATGTACAAAACCGACAACAGGTGTGGTTATTAGGTGAGTGAACAATCATGTTATTTAAATATCAAGATTACATGCAATAAAAAAGGAATTCATTCAAATTTCCAGGTGATGGCGGATATCCTTTGGAGCCGTGGCTACTAACGCCGTATAGAAATCCTATGTCCGATTCTAATGAACAAAAGTTCAATGATGTGCATTCAAAATGTAGGAATATAATTGAAAGAACTAATGGAGTTCTCAAAAATCGATGGAGGTGTTTGCTTGGAGCTACACTATGAACCGAAAAAGGCTGTTAAGATAATAAATGTTTGCGTAGCATTGCACAATATTTGCATAGCTTACAAGTGCGAATGCATCAATAGTATTCCAGCTGAAGAAAATTATTTATATTCTGTTGAAAGTGATAATTCAACGGAAACCAACAGATATCTGGCTACTGCTCAGCAAATTCGTACCAATATAGCAAATTCGTTATAAGTTTTTTTTGTATTTACATTTTATTATTATCGTATGTAACATAAAATAACATAAATAAATATTGCTCACAGCTTAAATTAACTTTTTTTAATTAGTTTTTTATAACTATAAAAATATCTAGGTATATTGCAAATAAAAATATGAGATCATTAAAAAAATTAAAAATAAAATTTGTTCAGTCTAGTTTAAAAATAACATATAAAATTAATTTCAATAACAATGCAACACAAAAGATTATACTAAAAGAAATTAGTGGAAGTATTGTTCTCCATCATTTTAATTTTAAAATCTTCATCTCGGATTCTGAAAAGTTTTTTGTCTGGTTTGGGCCTCCTCCTGTTCCTCGTTGATTTTTTATATTTGTAGCGGCTTTTAAGCGAACATAACGTTTCTGGTCTGTCCAGACCTAAAATTGTGTAAATGGAAATAAAGTTAGCACTGAAATAATTTGTATGAATAAAAATCTTTACCTTTTTCCACTCGGTAACATTTTTCATAGGTGGACCAGCACTATTTAATTCGTTCGTTAACGACTTCCAAAATTCTGCAACCTCCTCTTTGGGAAGCTTAACAAACCCACAGGCAATTGGTCTATTGCTCTGCATTTTGTTAAGCATAATTTCGCTTTGAACTTTAGTTACAGCTCTTGCCCTGGAAAGAAATGAAATAAATTTTAATACATAATTTTAGAAAGAAAAAACATAAAAACTTACATGTCGTGTTTAGTTCACCTGCAAAAATCAAGTGAACAAATTATAAGAAAAAACTAACATTAGGCGGGGAAAAAAATTATTCACGATAGGGTGAATTTGGTTTTCTACGTGAAGGCTATTACTCATGATTGAATGATTAGAAAAAATGAAAAAACTTCGTGAGAAAAGTTATTCACGATTGCATTTGAGGGAAAGTGAACAATTTTTCGAGGGAAAAATTATTCACGATAGGGGTGAATGAGTATGTACATAAAAATTAAACAATAAAAATTGAGTTAGTTATAATCAAGAATGATAAAATAAAGATTACGCCATGCGCATGATTTCCCGTTATGTGACGTAGAAGGGCCATTCTAAAGGTTACCAATAATGTTTCATGTGTTAGAATTAAAATTTCTTGCGAAAAATTTATGTTTTATGTGATAGTTGGCAACCTTGCAATTGAAATCTCTGAGAGTTCTAAAATAAAATCTGTTTAAAAAAGAAAAACAAACAAAAAAAAAACAACAAAACATATAATAGCCTGTTCAGCGATCTCGAACGATAACGTTCGCTTAGATAAGACTTAAGACACAAACTTTTTATCGTATCAATTTTTTTTACTCTATCAAGTTTGTTTATTTCACAATCAAGTTTGTGTCTTAAGTCTTATCTAAGCGAACGTTATCGTTCGAGATCGCTGAACAGGCTATAAACATGAAGAGTGCAGTGAGCAAATGCAAGCAAAACATGAGTAAAAAAAACAAGTGAGAAAAAATTAGCCAATAGAAACACAGAATGTGTGACGTCACAGGGCCTAAATGCGCAGAACAATTTAAAATTTTACGCGCGTTGGCGTAATCTTTATTTTATCATTCTTGGTTATAATTACATATTGGAAAGAAATGAGTGTAATAGTAAAATAATATAAAGATTACAGTCTGTTAAATTTAAATAAACGCACATGTATTAATAAAAATAAAATTAACAATAAATAAAAGGGTTAACATAATAATTAAATTTATAACAAAATAATAAGATAAAACATAACATTAAAGTTTACACATTATAATGAAATTAATACATAATGTGGTAAAATATAATGTTGTGTGACAGCTGCCCACTAGCAATAATTTATATTTTTATATTTATTTGCTTTATTTTTAAATAATGTGTTAAAAAAAGAAAAGGAATTCTATTCCCCTGTGATTGTGCGGCTTTTATGTTTTTTTTTTTTGCTTATTGTGTTTATTTGTTTCGACATTCATTTTCGACAACTCTGTAACTGCAACATGAACATATGATATGGCTCTACATATGACATATAGGTACGGTGACCATCCGTCCTGTATTTTACAGGACAGTCCTGTTTTTTAACATGCTGTCCCTTGAGATTTTTTTGTAAATACAGGACAGTACATTGTCCCTTATTTCCTAATTTGATATACAAATGTCCTCTTTTTAGCATATACATTGCACGAATATTAATACAAAATTATCATAAAAATCCAACTGTATACTTTCCCTACATTTGCAAAAGTGAAAAATTTGTTTACTGGGATATGGGAAATTTCCTATAATTTGGCAACATTGTGAATTGTCAGCTTGAAATTGAATTGTCAATGTCAACTTGTTAAAATAACAATGTTTTTTTAAATTCACATTTAAAATAGCATTCATTTTATTAGAGATATGGCTCCAACAAAAATAAATTGTAATTTCAATAATGACTTAAAAAGCGAGTTTCCATTTATTAAAACAACAAGTAGCTCCAATGAGGTGAGATGTGAATGTTTGGCACATTTTTCTATAGCAAATAGTGGACGTACTGATATTAAACAGCATTTGCAAACACAAAAGCATAAAAGAGCAGATTTAGCCAAATCATCAAGTAAAGTTTTAACGAATTTTTTAAGAAGTAATACATTCAATGATAAAGAAAAGGACCTGGCTATTGTAGAAGGTACTTGGAAATTTCACAGTGTTCAGCACAATTTTTCATTTAGGTCTAACGATTGCACATTAAAACTGATCAAATCGTGTTTCAATGAAAAATATTCTTGTGCTAGAACAAAATGTGAATCCATTGTTAACAATATTTTTACACCAATGTCATTAAATACAATCAAAGCAGATTTGTCAAACGTTCAATGTATCACAACATATTTAGATTGTTCGAATCACAAAAAGGTTAAAATTTGTCCAATATTAATTCAATACTTTCTGCCGAATAAAGGAATTCAGATTAAGATTTTGGATGTTAAAGACCTTATTGGAGAAACTTCAGATATTATTTCGAAATATGTGCAAGAGACTCTTCAAAAAATTAAATAATTAGTAAAATGATAGCGTTTTGTGGAGAATGCACAAATTGTAATTTTAATGGTACAGCCAGAAAAGGTCAGCATAATATCTTTCACAAAATGCAAAACTTCATTGGCCAAAAACTGATAGGTGTAAATTGCGCTGCACATATTTTGAACAACTGCATACAAACTGCAGCAGAATGCTTACCTATTGATATTGAAGTTATTATTGCTAAAATTTATTTTTTTTATATTTATACAGTTAGAATTGAAAATTTCAAAGAAATATGTGAAGATATTGATATAGAATAGAAAAAGTTACTAGGACATAGCAAAACGCGATGGTTAACTTTAATGCCTGCTTTGGAAAGATTCATAAAACTATTTAAAGCTTTAAAATTATATTTTATGTCTCAACCAAAATGTCCGACAATATTACGAAATTTTTTATGCATCCTTGTGCTGAATTATGGTTATCTTTTGCATATAGCCAAGCTTTAACATTTCATAAAGCTATTCTTAATGTAGAATCACGAAATATTTCAATGCCTGAGGCTTCAACTATTTTAAAAGATTTAAAATTTAAATTGGTCGAACGGAAAAAGGAACTGTTTTTACCCCTTACCGTCAAAAATATTATTCTCGAATTACAGAAAAGTAATGATTTTGATGAAACAATAACTAAAGAACATATAACAAATTTTTACCAAACATGCATTGATTACCTAAATCAGTGGGATAAAGCTTTTAGAGATGTAGAAATTTTAGACTGGATATTGTTACGAAATATGTTATCTTGGGACAAGATTGAAAAGACTTTATCTTATCTAAATGAATTTAGAAATGATTTAAAAATAAATAATGAAGATTTATTTGATAAAGTAAGCTGCGTGAAAAATTTTGCAAATAATGAAAAAATAGAAGACTGGAGGGTAAAAAATATATCAGTAGATGAAAGATGGATTGAAATTTTTAATCACTTTAAGACAAATGTGATTGCATATAAAAATATATTGATACTTGTTGAATTTTGTCTATGTCTACCAGCTTCAAATGCTGCTACCGAGAGAGTGTTTTCAATAATGAATAATATTTGGACCACCGAAAAATCACAATTGAAAGTAAATACTTTAAGATCATTATTAATTACAAAATGCAATTTTAAAAATAATTGGTCAGAATTTAAAGGATTTTTAATTAACAATCCAGATGTTTTAAAAAAATCCATTCTGTGGAAAAATATCAAACTTCATAACTAAATTTATCATTTATGGTCAAGAAGACTGTTTATAAAACCTAATTTATTTTTTTAAATTATAATATTATAAAAACTTTTTATTTAACTTTTTATTCTACTCAAGAAGACTTGTATTTGTTGTAACTTAATTTTATAATAATAATAATAAATATATTATATGATTATTTTTTCTGTTTTACTTTTCATTTTTACCATAATTTTGTATTTGTCCTGTATTTTCCTTTCCCAAAAATGGTCACCGTACATATAGGGGAAGGTAACAGTGCATGAAGGGTTGTATGAAAGTAAAAAAGTAAAACTTTAGTTTAAAATTGCTAAAAGAAAGAAATAGAGGCAATAATGGTGTCATGGACGACTCAACACAGTCGATGTGGGAGGGCAGCCTACACAGGAACAAACCACCTAGTACTAGATACTCGAGTTCACTAATGTCAGTAATGTAATGTTCCCTTTTTTTTTTTTTTTTTGTCCAATGCTTATGTATATCAGCTGAGATATCCAATAATCACCCCTATTCTGATTTTCGATTCGAATCGAAATTTTCTCCGTTTGGCAAATTTGGTATTCAGTGTTTCGATTCCGCTACGTTTCTTTCGATTGTAGGTATTCTGTATTATACTATGTTTCCACGGTACATGCTTCGCTCTCTATTCATGCTTTACATCCTAATCATGTACGAAACAACTTGCTTCACCATACAAAATTTTAAGAGCGAAGATTTATATTGAATCTACTTGCGAAGCACAAAAAATTGCACTCTTCTCTAATTTTTATCGCAAGTTTGTCTGCACTAGCTGTAAAAATTTAATATTATTGTAAACAAAGCAAATTATTTTCTTGTTGCTGGAAGTAAAGAAAGTAAATACGTTCGATTCCGCTACGTTTCTTTCGATTGTAGGTATTCTGTATTAGAGCAATTCCATATGAAAGCGATCACCTTTTGGACGACCCCTCTCCGATTTTAAAATAAATAGTCTCAATCGATTGCCCAACAAAAAATAATATACCTACATATTTTTTTTTTTTTATAGTGACTGGTTTAGTGGTGGTGCACACCACTGTCTGTGACAAAATTGAAGAATTCTTCATAAGGGACCTCATTGAAAGTTGTTTTAAAAAAAACTACTAAAGCGATCGCAACGAGTGATAGCTCGTTGGAAAGGTATTGAATCAGGCTTTAATTGAAAACTAAAATCTTCCTAATTTTTCTTAGAAATTTACCTTTAAATTTTCCCATGAAAATTAAATTTTCCGATTTTTCACAGAAGCTCCTAAATTTTCCGGCTAATTTTTTTTTTTTTGGATTCCTCATAATTTTTGCTTTAAGAATCAGCAATAAAAAAATCGGCCCCGACGCCTTGTTTGGACAGGAGAAGAGCATTTAAGAGACCACTTTGTTAAAAATACGTTTTAAAAATTATTTTACAGTTAAAAATACATTTATAAAGAAAAAATCAATTTTTTTTTAAGAGCCCCAAGTTGAGTGCTGTAAAGACAATTTAAAGTAAAATGAATAAATTTTGCTGCAATCCGTTTAACAAGAGTGGACATCGTTCGAAAAAGATAAAAGTATTAAAATTAACTGGTGTTTCGAAGCGATACATGAATAAATTAAATATACAATGCGGTGAAGAAGCAGAATTCATTTGCCCCAAGTGTAAAATCGATTTGTCTCAACAAGCAAATGCATTGAAACAAATGCAGCCACAATCCGAGAGTGAAATGACAAGTGAACAAAATGTTTCATCTGATAGTGAGGCAGACATTCCGATGGTCAATATGTCTTTGAGTCCTTTGAATGAGGCTATTACCACTTTAGGTGAAACGCCTGTTAGAAAAAGAAAGTTGCGAAGTGAAACATACAGGAAAGAGAAAAAAGGCAATGCAGTCAAGCAGATGACGTTGATGACGGCAAACAAATGACAGCCGCGCCTGCCCAGGTACACGTGACTATGTTATCACACGTGAAGATGGAGAAAAAGTACACAAGCAGCGCAGATTATTATTATGTAATCTATCCGAAGCATACCATCAGTTCAATGAGAAATACCCAGCAGAAAAAGTTTGCCATCCTACGACTAAAAGAATGCGTGCTGGCATTAGACAGGCACGGAACGCATTCAGTCTGCGTTTGCATGTTTCATCAAAACATCAAATTAATTTTCTTTCCATGCAAGAAATTGAAAGTATTTCACGGTGAAATTGAAACATATAGGGACTTCCTGTCGAAGTCGTTGTGCGCATACCCCACGGAAAATTGTCATCTGTCCAAATGCGACAATTGTCCGAAGATTGACGAGCTAGAGCAATATTTGGCGGAAAAGTTTGAACAGCTGTTAATTCAGGAGGTGCATTTCAAACAGTGGATAATTAGCAGCGGCAGATGTTCCCTTGAGACCGTGGTAAAGCAGATTCCGGAATTCATCGAGGAATTCGGATTCAAGTTGAATGAACTGAAGGCGCACCATTTCATATCCGAGATGCAATCGAAATTTCTAAAGGAAAGTAAGGAGAAATTAGCCCAAAATGAATTCATTGTGATAAGCGCCTTTGCCGAGAATTACACTTTTCTCGTTCAGGATGAAATTCAGGCTTATCACTGGGCAAACGACCAGTGCACGGTGCATCCTTTTTGCATTTATTTCAAAAACGAACATAACGAACTACAGACCGTAAGCCTTGTTGTTGTCGCGGAGAGTTTAGCTCATAATTATGTGTCCGTTTATTTATTTCAAATGAAACTGTTTGAATTCTTAAGATCAAAATTCGATGCAATCGACAAAGTAACGTTTTTCTCAGACGGCGCGGCTTCTCAGTACAAGAATAAAAAAAATTTTACACTCTTTGCATAATTGAAGAAGAACAAAACTGCAAGGTCGAGTGACACTTTTTCGCGACGTCCCACGGTAAGGGCCCATGCGATGCGTTAGGGGGAACCCTAAAACGCATAGCGACTAAGGCAAGTTTGCAAAGGCCATATACTGACCAGATCTTAAATGTACAACATTTGTTTTCGTGGATTCAAAGCAAGGAAATTGCCATTAACACAGTTTTATGCACTCAAAAAGAACACGATGCCATGGAGCGACGAATTCAAAACAGATATAATAATGTCAAAACTATAACTGGAACGCAAAAGTTTCATTGCTTCATACCAAATATTTCTGATATGTCAATTAATGTAAAGCGGTACTCTTCGTCTGCCGACGTGCTAAATTTAAAGTTAGTTTAATTTTATAATGATGCCAAGACAATTGAAATTTTTAATAAATATTGTAATTAAGTATAAGCAGCAAAATAAGAAAGATTTTTTCTTCATAAATGTATTTTTAACTGTAAAATAATTTTTAAAACGTATTTTTAACAAAGTGGTCTCTTAAATGCTCTTCTCCTGTCCAAACAAGGCGTCGGGGCCGGTTTTTTTATTGCTGATTCTTAAAGCAAAAATTATGAGGAATCCAAAAAAAAAAATTAGCCGGAAAATTTAGGAGCTTCTGTGGAAAATCGGAAAATTTAATTTTCATGGGAAAATTTAAAGGTAAATTTCTAAAAAAAATTAGGAAAATTTTAGTTTTCAATTAAAGCCTGATTCAATACCTTTCCAACGAGCTATCACTCGTTGCGATCGCTTTAGTAGTTTTTTTTTAAAACAACTTTCAATGAGGTCCCTTATGAAGAATTCTTCAATTTTGTCACAGACAGTGGTGTGCACCACCACTAAACCAGTCACTATAAAAAAAAAAAATATGTAGGTACATTATTTTTTGTTGGGCAATCGATTGAGACTATTTATTTTAAAATCGGGGAGGGGTCGTCCAAAAATTTGCCAATTTTGATCGTTTTCATATGGAATTGCTCTAATTATACTATGTTTCCACGGTACATGCTTCGCTCTCTATTCATGCTTCACACCCCAATCATGTGCGAAACAACTTGCTTCACCATACAAAATTTTAAGAGCGAAGATTTATATTGAATCTACTTGCGAAGCACAAAAAATTGCACTCTTCTCTAATTTTTATCGCAAGTTTGTCTGCACTAGCTGTAAAAATTTAATATTATTGTAAACAAAGCAAATTATTTTCTTGTTGCTGGAAGTAAATAAAGTAAATACGTACGAATGTATGTTTTTTTTTCAAATAAGCTAACTAATTTCCACTCACTTTTGTTTGTCCATTAAAAGAAATTATTTTCCACAAATTGTAAATTCTTTTATTCTGTTTGTTTATTAAAGACAACTGTCAAATCGAATCAAGTTTATTAGTCATGTAAACAGCATTTATTCATAAAGAATGATTCAGAAGGCGAAGCAGGTGATTCAAGTCGTCGTGGAAACATAGTATTACGATCGTAGTTTCGTTTTTCTACGCTTATATTTTAGCAACGGAATTTTTTCGATTACTCTTTTTATAAACTTAAAAAGTGTTTATTTGATTAAAATTTCAGGTAGTTTTTTATTACTATGTAATATATTTTTATTTTGGCCGAGAAGATTTAATATTACAAATAAATGAATAAATAAATAAAAATGTAAGTATAAAATATTTAAAAAGTAATTTATATAAATTACTGTTGTACGGCCAATCAAGAGGTGATATGCAGCAACAAAGAACATGGTTAAACAAATGTGTAATGGTAGAACGAAGGAATTTTGAATTACTGTCACTTCAAACAGGAAAGCAGCCTATTTATATATTTTTCCAGGTCAAAAACAACGACATCGGAGCAATCCGAAAACCTGGCAAGTTTAATGTCAACAAAACAGGATATTTCTTGCGGCTACCATAAACGATCCAAGGAGGAAGTTTAGGTATTTTCTTTTCAAGCTTTACCTCTGTGTTCTGAGTCACGTTGTTCTCCTCTTCCACCAATAAAGCCGCTGCTATGGATTCCATTTCTCCTTCAAATACAAAAATTAAAAATACCACCTGCGGCTTGACAGGATTCTTAGCACTTAAATATTTTGCAAACAAAAATGATTACCTTTTTATTATTATTAATTCACAAGTCTTTTGTATTATTTTTTTTATTATTTCTCCTTATTAATCGCACAAATTTTTTTATTTTCCTATTTTTATTGTTTGTTGTGACTTTTGTTTATTAAAATATGTACTAACAAACTTGCTCATTTCTTTGTTTCTATTCCACATTTCATAGTAACAAATTGGTTTTGTAAACATTGTTGTCTTCTTCTTGTTCTTTCGATTCAGTTTTTGTTTGGAATACCAATTTTCGATCGTAGCGTAACTGAATGCGGAGACGTAATCGAAAATCAGAATAGGGGTGAATAATTGATACTACCTCCGAACTTGTTCTGCTTTTCCCTTATTTTTAACTAACTACATATGGCACGAAATTTTAAATTGTGAAACCTAATGGAAAAACAACCCCCCTTTTCCGGCGAGCTACAGCCGCAGCGACTACCAGCGTGCCATTTCCGTGTCCAAGACTAAAGGTACATCACAGTTGTTCCGCTACACATGGAATTTTTTGAAAAAATTAATCTTCGAATTTAAAAAAAGTACCATATAAATTTCTACTCTTTATTGAGTTAAGCGGTATGAGTGCTAGTTTGTATTCCTTAGATTATTTATTTTGTAGTTGCAAAGGTTCCACGGATACCATTTTTACCCGTTTGGCATCAGTTTTGTCTGTTGGGTAGAAATAATTTTGGCAATTTGTTATTGTAATTATTTGTAAGAAATGAAATTAGAGAATAATATTTCTAGATCTTTTCATTGAGACAATCGGTTTTAACAACAAAAGTACCAGAAAGGTCTGTCAGTCAGTCACGTTTCTCTTTTATATACATACATATGTATGTGTTAGATTGAATTGTTAACTTTTGAATCGTGTTTCTACTACTCTAAAGAGTTAGAGGATAAATTGATTATATTTAACTTAAATAACGAATTTATAGGGTAAAATACAGACAGGTGTTAGGAAAAAATTAAAAATTTTGGATTCTGTAAGGTAATCCCATGGTGAAATCACTACAAGGTGACATCAATATTACAACAATACAAAAACAACAGAAACAACATGGTATTTTTGTTTTGCTTTCATGTTTGTAATGTCAAAAACAACTGACTATTGTTTACAAACATTCCTACAAAAAAAATGAATACATACAATTTTTAATTTCAAGATGACACAAGTGTTTTTTTTATATGTACATTGGCGAGCACACATGGAAGATGTTTTATAACTATGACTTAAAAACCGAATAAACTCAAATTTTTTTAAATAGTAGTGGTATTTATTTCAAATGTTAAATAAATAAAACAAAAATGAAAATAAATTGAAATTTATTAATTATTAAAGCGAATGTGAAGTTTAGGGTAACTTTATGTGAAATGGCAATGTATCCTCTTTTGCACGTTAAAGTTCGTTTAAATGGACAGCATTTACTCTTGCTGCTATTGCAGTGAATTTATGTAAATAAGCACCGTTATCTGATATTTATAAAAATATCAAAGCAACAGTAAATGTAATTTTTCAAATTGTTCATAATTCTTTTTTTGCAAATTTTTAGCTTAGCGCGTGCTTTTAATAAAAATGAGAAAAATTTCAGACTTTTTAGAAATCCAAGTGGTGGGTATTAGAAATAATAAATTGCTCTAATAATAAATATAAAAAGTTCAAATATAGTATTCTCTAAAAAAAATAATTTATTATTCTTTGTTTAAATATTTGAAAACATTATAAAAAACTAAATTTTTATTTGTATTTTGTTGAATAATTAAAATTAATCAGAACACAATGTTTAATACTTAAACAATAAATGTATTTATTTCATTCTAGATGTGGAAGAACTGGTACTTTAATCAACTCTCTACATGCGCATTTCTGTTGTTTATGTCAACGGTATCTTACATACCACGATCAGGTAAATTTAAAAATTATTTTTTTAATTATCTTTTAAATAAGGAGTTGGTAGTAAATTGTCCACTCTTTAAAGTTTTTTGATTTGCTTTCACTCTTGCGATCTGTAAAAGTATCTTTTTTTAAAAACACAAATAGTTTGAAAAAAATTTTTGTACAAAATTTTTTGTAAAATTAAATATTTAGTAGTGGCTAGGAATGTCAAACGATTTTAGACATTCCGGGTTTTATTAAACTTAAAGAAGGGTATCACCTAATCCTAGATGGCCGTTATAGGTTGACCAGCAGGGTTGGTATATTTTTTTATATTTTTTTTTTTAAAGAGAAGTAACACTCAGGCAATTAATATGCCTATATATACTTGTATTACTTTCTTTGGACAGGGGATAGTTGAAGAAGTAACAGCCATCCCTAAATACCGACGGTAAGCGGAACGTACTTTTACGCTGAACATTAAAGGCTAGCTTAAGCAACCCTGCGAATGCATATAAAGCTGTGTTCACATTGTGTGTATTTGTCATGTGGAATGTCACTTTTCTATCCACATGTGTTTTCATGTGTATGTCAAAAATTGAGTTTCACATACGGATTATAATTTACATGTTCAAATGTTGGTATGTCAATTACATTTGACATAACCTATCAAAAAAAAAAAATCTTAAAACAGCTGATATGGTAAAACTTATTCCGCGGGTTATACAAGTATTCCTTCTCTTGCCACATTCCGATCAACTGTAGAACCGCTTCTTTGCAGCAGTCATACTTTAACAACATAAAAATAACTATAAAAATTGCAATAAAAAATACATATGTACTTACTTTTTTTTGCAATGTGCTTAAGCTTGCTTATGCATATTATAGTTGGGCCTTAACACTGATACCCCATCCTTAAACAAAAGCGTCAACGTTATGTCAAAACGATAAAAACAGGGTTAGCAAACAAATAAATAAAACGACCTTGTTTATTGTAACATCTGGACATTGTTGTTTTATTTCTATTTTTTTTTGTTTTCTTTTCATTTGCAACTAACTTCACTGTGAAACGCCTTGTCAAAATCGGATTTTCCAATAGCAAAGCGTTGCCGCCGCGTTGTTTCGGTCTGCTTCATACAAAATGTATGAGCATGAGAAATTTTGACATTTAAAAAAACGCTTACTGTCGGTATTTAGTAAAAGTCTGCGCAAAACCACTTGGTTGTTTGTTAACAGTGAAGACTATGCTGCAGTATATATGATAGTAATGTAAAAATCTGGTTATTGCACACTGCACCATATAAAAAATCTAAGCGAGCGCACACAATAACAATACAACAAAAAAAAATAAAGTGTGTTTGTTTTGTGTTTGGCCGATCAATAGCACCCCTGCAAATAATATTGGACTACGTGATCCATTTTAGATGAAATGGACTACTCACAACATGGTCCAATGTAATGCAGTCATGGACCATGTCATAGTTAAACAAGAGTTTGTAGTTAAACGACATGGTTTCGTGTTAACACGATTGCATATTGAGTTGTTGTTGTTGTTTAAAACTAACCCTCGTGAGTACTCCATGGAGTAGTTTTGGGACTACTCCGATGGGTTATACGCGTCCGAAAAAGGAGTCAGAAAAGAGTCCAAGAAAAGAGCATTTTCGGAGCGCTTCGAAAAAATCAGTCAGAAAAGAGTCCAACTAAAGAGCATTTTCGGAGCGAAAGAAAAATTTGCTTGTTACTGTCCTGAGTCTCAGTATGGCTCAGAAATTCCACTTAATAATGTGTGTACCAAAGCGTTGTTGTCCTGTTATTTGTGCTTTGAACAAAAAAAAAACAGCTTTACCACACAAGAATGATAAAAACAAGATTACACAGAGCCCAAGAAAAACCTCATAAAAGACTCTTTTCTGGTATTATCTAAGAGCTCTTTAAGAGGCCAAAAAAACCCTCATAAAAGACTCTTTTCTGGCATTATCTAAGAGCTCTTTCTGACGGACCATGTAATGACCATCTTTTCTGAAGGTTTTCGGAGCAATTATTATTGTTTTTTGGGCTCATAAAGAGCGTTAACGCTCCGAAAAAGGTGTCAGAAAAGACTCTTTTCGGACTCATATGGCTTGCTGGGTAGTTATTTTTGTTCTTTGCAGGTTTAAAAAAGGCAACAGCGTGATTGCTATACATCGCAGGCAGTGTTGTCATTATTGTTTTTTACTGTTAGCATTGTTAACTATGTAGATCATAGTTATTTTTATTCAATATTTTTTGTTGAAAAAGCCAATACATACAAAGAAACAACACACTTTTTTAAACGGTATCATACGTTAAACAAAAACAAAATCTACATTGACGATCGCAGTCAACAATGTTTACCAGTAGAGCAGAGGTCGGCAAAGCGTAAAATGAGGTTGTGCGTGTGAGCAAACTACCCAGCAAACATAAACATAATTATATAAATTATACAAAACAACTTAGATAGGAAACATACACTCACAATGTATTTTCCGTAACATAAAGGGTGGTTAAATTGTAAGGGCCGATGTTGAATGTGAACCACACCTAAACGCCAAGCTTTTTTCCGAATTTTATTTGACATTTCTCTATTTCAGACTTCAGAATAGAAAAAAAAACTTTAATAAAAACTAGTTAATGTCTATATACAAATACTAAAATAAACTTTCAGTGTAAAAACGTATCTGTTGAATACAGTACTTAAGAATAGCTTTGCGTCTGAACTATGGCATTAATTTGTCAGCACTTTTTGGGACTAGTCAAATATATGTACATGTGAATATTGGAGTGCATTACACTAGTGAGAGGCTAATTGTCTCTTAGTAAAGCATTAAGTATTTATTTTCAATTTTGTCTTTACAATAATCAACACGCACCAATTAGTGAATTGGAATAATAGCATTTTATTATATAAAAAAAACCATAAGGTAACCGTTAGTTTTTTTTACATTTTTCTATTGCAATTTTATAAATTCCAACGGCAGTAAAATAAAGAAAAAAAGGTTATTGGTTACATCTCACATTTTGTGACCTCTACTTATCCAGTGATCTGGATAGGATAGGATACCCAATTATAATATTAAGGAAATCTACTATATACCAAGAAGTTGAAGATTCCCCAAAACCACAATTTTTGTTCGTCTTTATGTAAGATTTTTATTAGTGGGTGCTTAATTCTCAACGCCACTGCACATAAAATATATGGTAAATTGATGAGAAACATCAAGAGCGACCGTTAGCTTGTGTGACGTCACATAATTGCTAGGTTTAAATTTGAGCTTTACCATATTACAAATAATTTTTCAAAAGCATGCAAGTTGATAATTGAATATCAAACAAGGAGAGAAGAAAAAAAACAAGAAAGACATCATTTTTAACATATACTTATTAGTTGGTATTTAACCGATAAGTTTTTTTATAAAATTTAAATTAGACGGGATTATGGTTAGATAATCATGAAAAAATAAGTTTTAAAGCTAATACAGTGTGATTTTTCCAATTTGTTAAAATGTAATAAAAAAAAAATATATAAAATTTTCTTTAAAAATCTAAAAATATTGAACAATTTTAAAATTTATAACTTAAAACTAAAATATTATTAAATCTAAAATATATGTTTAAAATAATGTTTAAAATTTATTAAAATACGAAAATCTTAATTCTAATATTGCACATTCAATTTTTATCACAGATAAAATATCACATTAAATATTGCACAAATGTTTCTAACCATAATTACTGATATACCAATAATAATTTTAAGTTATTAAAATTATTATTAAAATTAAGAAATATACATATTTAGTATAAGTATAAGAGTTTGGTATGTATAATAATGAAATGTTTCTCTAGTTTTACATTAATTCTAATTTAATTATAAATTCCATAAAATAGGTATATGCAAGTACATAACCACTTTTTAATAGTTCACTGTAAAAAGTAAACCAACAGAACAACAAATAAATGCAGATGTTCGAAGAGGCCTCTACGCCATCAAACGCAAAATACAACAAGAATTACTTCATTTAAGTTGGTAAGTGATCATACATTTTATTTTACTTGCATATTTCTCATTTATTTTTTTAAAGAAGCAACAACTAAAATAAGTGATATCAAACATGTTTGATGAATTGTTCCTTTAAAATTTTGGTTATTGCTTCTCTATACGAATTTATTTTTTTTATGTATCTTTATATTATTATTCTTTTTTTTTTGCTTTGCGTTGATTTTTAAATTTCGGGATACTAGTAAGGGACGTATTCCCAAGTGAATAACTATGTTTATATATTTAGAAATAATTTTAATTAAATTTAATAGATTTTATAGAATTAATAGTAGAATTTTTACTTGAATTTCTTAGAACTAGTTATGATTACACTTTGCTTTAGTCATATTATACTATGTTTTAAATTTAACTTGAATTATGAATAAATTCCAAAATTAATATGAATCTTTAAGACTAATTTGAATTCTTACGGACGTGAAATGAAATAGGAATAGTGCGTTGTTGGGTTTTAGCATAATTAGCCTACGCTAAAACATTGGTAGGGAGGGTAAAGAGGCAATGGCCCCAATACATCAAGGGTGTCCAACATATATTTCTATTGGTAATTTGTGTGTATTAGATTCGTTTATTTTAAACCTTACTTAATAAACAGAGGCAAGGGAGTCTATAAAATATTATGATATTGGTACACTCCAGTATGTGAGTTTAGGGTATGTAGAAGACAAGAACCCACCCCAAAAGACTGAAAGCTAGCAGTACCAAGGCTCCCAAATCGTCGATCTTCATGTCCCATAGAATTCATGCAGTTAATAAACCAAAACGCTCACTTACACATAACATCCTTTAAGTCTATTGGCTTAATACACCATTGGAATGGTGATACATTTTGCCCACAGTACAGCGGTTGCGTTGTGTACATTACATAATTTGGCGCCCAACGTGGGGCCCATAGGAATTAAATTCTTATTGGTTCCAATTTACTAGCGAAATTTTCATATAATAATAATTTTGTAATTGCTTAAACTTAATAGAGATTCAAGATGTTATTATTAAAAAAAAATTTAAACATTTTCTGGATATTCGTCTATTTGAGCATTGTAAAATCGAATATGACGACCGATAATTTCTTTAAAGTTCCTTTTTATTAATAACTGAAAATGATCTACTAAATTTTTGCTTTTACTGACAAGTCTGCTGGAAATTTTTTTGTTTTGTTATTTTGTACTTAGATATTCGTATCCTAATGAGTGTGGAACTATATAAATATAGCTGATTGCATTTTTATATCCCGTTTATTTGTTGTTCTAAATAATCAAAGCGAAATTTTTCTAGTAAACTCAATATTATAGTTTTTTTTCTTCATACATACAAACATATTTGAGAAATATTTGACTATTCCCTTTTTCATTCACATCATTATCGTAAGAATTTGTTAAACCTGATTTGTCAGTTATTATTTTTGTAATATTTTTTTTGTCAATTCATTACTAAATTTGTTTGGATAAATTTTTTCGATTTTTCTTAAAAATTGTTTAAAGCATTTCGTTTGTACTTTTTTTTAATTCGTTAATAAATATTCAAAATGTCGTTAGAACGGACACCTTCAGAACTAGTTTCTGCTCCTGCTCCTACACCTAAGGATAATATAGCTAGCGTTTCTAACCCTGTTACCACCAGTGGTACCAATTCCATAATTTGTAGAAAATTGTTTTTAGAAACACAAGAGTGTTTAATCTTGACTAATTGTAGTCATATTTTTCACAGAATGTGTATAGAGAATTCTCTATCTCAGGTAGCAAAATGTCCGGAATGCCATAAACCATGTGATCTTGCTGATCTAAAGAAGTTCAATCTTCAAACTTTATTTAAAGTAAATCCCAATTCAAAAACTATCACAAACGTTAGAGGAATAGGACGCGGCGCAATTAGTAAAAGGTATAACACACGAAATGTTACAAGAACTTTATTTCAGGGAAATCCCCAATTAGACTCTAGCAACGTCCCCATTCAATCTGAGGATGAAAATCCAAATATACTTTGTAGTTCTCATCATGCTGTTCAGAACACACAGACCATGTTTCCTGATGTCCAATATACTCCAAGCGACAGAAATCGTAGTCAGGAAAATTTCAATATTAACCAGACTCAACTTACCCAAATTATTGAGACAAGTATTGCAAGAATTTTAGGAAATTTAAATATTTTACCGAATATAGCTCAAAATACAAATGCTCATACACAAATACCTAACGTTCCCCGAACACCACCTGTTCAACTACCTTCTAATGTTTACAGCAATGTAAATCGACTTCCATCTTCTCTTTCTCACAATAGTGACAATTTCAATATACGTGCTGATAAGGTTACGTCAATTATACAAAATTGAAATTTGATGGCTCAGTAAACGGTTTAACTGTAGATGAGTTTTTATACAGAATTCGTTCATTAACAAACGATAATTTCAATAATGATTTTTCAATTATCTGTAAAAACCTGCATATTTTGTTGTCAGGCAAAGCGCGTGATTGGTATTGGCGTTACCACAAACAGGTAGACAATATCCAATGCAACGAGTTTTGTGCGGCAATAAAATATCAGTACAAAGATTTTAAGTCAAACTTCGATCTACGCGAAGAATTGCGAAATCGAAAAATGAAGACCGGTGAATCTTTCGATACCTTTTTTGAGGCTATTTCTGTTATTATTGACCGCCTTAAAAAAAAAATTAACATTAAAAAAATTTACAAATTCTTAAATGCTCTGAAATACCTGATTTATGTCCAGATAAAATTTTGTATCCGATACGTCCGTACCATGAACGATGGCGAGAATATATTTTAAAAAGAAATGATATATTTAACGATCCTCTATAACAGCTCACTATAAGTCAAAAAGCAAACGTTCAACAATTCGACTTAGACAGTATTACAAAATGCGTAAACGTACATGTAATTACACCATTTCCACTGTAGTAAATAGTTGTGACGATAAAAGATTTTATGCAAAAGTTAATTTTTTAAATTATTCACCATTAGGCCTTTTGTATACTGGTGCCAATATAACATGTATTGGTGGTGATTTGGCACAAACAGATTTTTCTAATTTGAAGCAATTTCACAAAATTAAATCTTACGTTAAAACCGCAGACGGTAAGCTACAGAAAGTGATAGGTTTTCTGGAAGTAGATGTTTGTTTTCGAAATCAAATTCGTTCAATGAAAATATGTATTGTTCCATCACTTTCCCAAAATTTGATTTTAGGTTTGGATTTTTGGAAGTTATTTGAGTTAGCTCCGGATTTATTTGAATCCGCTATAATTAGTTGTCCTTCTGATTTGACCGAATTTAAAGAAACGTCCGAGATTTTGTCCGTAAACACCATAAGTATTCATTAACTCCTAGCCAAAATTCACAGTTAAAAGCTATTATAGCTTTATTCCCCAATTTTGAAACACAGGGCTTGGGAAAAACCTGCTTATTTAAGCACGACATAGACGTTGGCAATGCCACGCCTATAAAACAAAGGTTCTATCCAGTTTCTCCCGCTGTGGAGAAACTGATGTATAAAGAAATAGATAGAATGCTGGCTTTAGGGGTGATTGAGCAATCGTCATCACCTTGGAGTTCACCCATGCGCTTGGTTGTCAAGCCTAATAAAGTCCGCCTGTGCCTAGATGCGAGGAAGGTCAATCAAGTGATCCAAAAGGATGCATATCCTCTTCCGAGTATTGAGGGCATTTTTGCGAGACTTCCAAAAGCAAACCTGATTTCAAAAATGGATCTAAAGGATGCATATTGGCAGATCGGTTTAGCCGATCAAGCAAAACCTCTTACGGCGTTTACAGTCCCTGGTAGACCTCTTTACCAGTTCAAGGTAATGCCTTTTGGGCTCTGTAACGCGCCGCAAACAATGTGTCGTCTTATGGATGAACTGATTCCACCTGACCTTAAACAATGCGTCTTTGGTTACCTGGACGATCTTGTGATTGTCTCAGAAGATTTTCCAACACACCTGTCAGTCCTAGTTCGAATTGCTCAAGAGTTTAAAAAGGCAAACTTAACTTTAAATATTTCCAAATCTCGTTTTTGCGTTACGGAAACAAAATACTTAGGTTATGTCATTGGTAATGGTGGGATAAAAACAGACCCAGAAAAAGTGGAAGCGATACTTGCGTGGCCTGTCCCTAAAAATATAAAACAGGTTCGAGGATTCCTAGGAATAGCTGGCTGGTATAGGAGATTTGTCCCTAATTTTTCCACTATAGTTTTTCCTATTACGGAAGTATTGTCCACCAGGAAAAAATTCTGCTGGACTGAGGATGCGCAAAAAGCATTTCAGCACGTTAAATCTCTTCTATCAGCCCCCATTCTTTCAAATCCTGATTTTAGAAAAAAATTCTACATACATTGCGATGCTAGTAATTTCGGTATTGGTGCTGTTTTAGTTCAGTTGGATAACAACGGAGACGAAAAACCAATCGCGTTTATGTCAAAAAAACTGAATACAGCACAACGCAATTATACTGTAACCGAAAGAGAATGTCTGGCAGCAATAGAGGCAATTAATAGATTCAGATGCTATATCGAGATGCAAGAATTCGAAGTCATTACTGACCATTCGAGTTTAGTGTGGCTAATGAGGCAAAGTGAGTTGAGTGGAAGACTTGCACGGTGGATGTTTAAACTTCAAGGCTACAAATTTACTATTAGCCACCGAAAAGGCAAAGATCATATTGTGCTCTCTCTCGGATGCACTGTAATGAAGTCTCTGAGGTTGAACTAGCTGAACCCGAAATTGACCTCGATTCTGAACATTTTCTAGATCAAGATTATGTCGAACTTATTGCTAAAATTAAAGGTAATGCTTCACAATATTCTGATTTAAAAGTAATTGGAAAATACGTTTACATTCACACAGAACATTACACAGGCGATGAAATGCAACAACAAGAAGCCTGGAAATTATGGGTTCCGAAACTTTTACGTGAGTCAGTTACATATATCTAGAGCACATGACTCGGCTATATCATCACACTGTGGTATGGGTAAAACGTTACATGTTATTAGGCGTAATTTTTTCTGGCCTGGCATTGTCATTGATGTACGTAATTATATTCGTAAATGTGAGGTCTGTAAAACAACAAAATCACCAAATTTTATTACTAGACCCGAAATGGGAAAACCAGCAACATCTACACGCCCTTTTCAACGTCTATACATAGACATTTTAGGTCCTTACCCGAGAAGTAAGCGAGGTAATATAGGGTTGTTAATAGTACTAGATCACTTGACCAAATTTCATTGGCTATACCCAATGAGAAAATTTACTTCTTCATCTATTCAAACGTTTTTATTAGAACAAATTTTTCACATTTACGGTATTCCTGAGCACATTATCAGTGATAACGGTTCTCAATTTAAGTCAAATGAGCTAAACGCGTTTTTTACAGCACTTGGCATTAACCATATTTACACTGCGGTGTATTCACCTCAAGCCAACGCTTCCGAACGGGTCAATCGTTCGTTGATAGCAGGAATCCGTGAATATCTAAAATGAGACCAAACGTTATGGGATGAAAATTTAAGTTCTATAAGTTGCGCTTTAAGAAACAGTGTTCATCACGCTATACAGACTTCCCCATATCATGCTGTTTTTGGGCAAGATATGATAACACACGGCGATTCGTACAAACTGTTGAAAAACGTTAACATGCTTAATGAATCAATGTCTCCCCTTTCACGAGAAGATAGCTTATCATTAATAAGAAATAAACTTCAAAAACACATTTCAGATGCTTATCAGACAAACTAAAAACAATACAATTTAAGGGCTCGTCCAATTACTTTTACTGTAGGGCAATACGTATATCGAAAAAACTTTTCACAGAGCAATTTTGAGAAAAAATATAACTCTAAACTGGCACCTTTATATATTAAAGCAAAAATCAGAGAGAAAGTTGGCCAAAATTATTATATATTAGAAGACTTAAATGGAAAAGTACTTGGAACTTTTCATGCAAAAGACTTAAGGGAATAATGTTCTTTTTCCTCCTAATACTTTTGCATAAAGTACAAGTATTATGCGGTTTTGTAGTGTACATTTGGTCATTACAGCTTATTAGCATTAATAAAATAAAATGGCATAAATATTTTCTTAATATAATTAAAATCTTTATAAATAATAATAATAGAAAAAAAACTTTAATAAAAACTAGTTAATGTCTATATACAAATACTAAAATAAACTTTCAGTGTAAAAACGTATCTGTTGAATACAGTACTTAAGAATAGGTTTGCGTCTGAACTATGGCATTAATTTGTCAGCACTTTTTGGGACTAGTTAAATATATGTACATGTGAATATTGGAGTGCATTACACTAGTGAGAGGCTAATTGTTTCTTAGTAAAGCATTAAGTATTTATTTTCAATTTTGTCTTTACAATAACCAACACGCACCAATTATTGAAATGGAATAATAGCATTTTATTATATAAAAAAAACCATAAGGTAACCGTTAGTTTTTTTACATTTTTCTATTGCAATTTTATAAATTCCAACGGCAGTAAAATAAAGAAAAAAGGTTATTGGTTACATCTCACATTTTGTGACCTCTACTTATCCAGTGATCTGGATAGGTTAGGATACCCAATTATAATATTAAGGAAATCTACTATATACCAAGAAGTTGAAGATTCCCCAAAACCACAATTTTTGTTCGTCTTTATGTAAGATTTTTATTAGTGGGTGCTTAATTCTCAACGCCACTGCACATAAAATATATGGTAAATTGATGAGAAACATCAAGAGCGACCGTTAGCTTGTGTGACGTCACATAATTGTTTCTAACCATAATTACTGATATACCAATAATAATTTTAAGTTATTAAAATTATTATTAAAATTAAGAAATATACATATTTAGTATATGTATAAGAGTTTGGTATGTATAATAATGAAATGTTTCTCTAGTTTTACATTAATTCTAATTTAATTATAAATTCCATAAAATAGGTATATGCAAGTACATAACCACTTTTTAATAGTTCACTGTAAAAAGTAAACCAACAGAACAACAAACAAATGCAGATGTTCGAAGAGGCCTCTACGTCATCAAACGCAAAATACAACAAGAATTACTTCATTTAAGTTGGTGAGTGATCATACATTTTATTTTACTTGCATATTTCTCATTTATTTTTTAAAGAAGCAACAACTAAAATAAGTGATATCAAACATGTTTGATGAATTGTTCTTTTAAAATTTTAGTTGTTGCTTCTCTATACGTATTTATTATACCCTTCACCTTCATGAGAAGGGTATATGTATATCAGTTTGTCATTCCGTGTGAAATTTCCACAATATAATTTTCCGACCCTATAAAGTATATATATTCTGGATCCTTATAGATAGCGAAGTCGATTAAGCCATGTCCGTCTGTCTGTCTGTCTGGATGTTGAAATCAGTTTTTTGAAGTCCTAAGATATATTCGGGATCCAAACCTTTAATAATTCTGTCAGAAGTGCTTTCGAGAAGTTTGCTATTTAAAATCAGCTAAATCGGTTTAGGTCAACCAGAGTTATGAACCAATATGTGAGACCACCTCCATAAAAATTTGATATTTTTTGTCCATTTTATTGCAATATTTTATTGCAGATAATACGTTGTTTGTATGACAAAAGAAGAAAGTGTGCGGAAAATAGTAAGAATCGGTCCATGATTTCTCATAGCCCCCATACAAATATATATATTCCCGAAATATGGCTTAATGATAAATAAATGCCTATAAAATTGGAATATCAAGACAAAATTCAGCAAAAATAAGTTTTATACAAAAAGAAATCACAAACCGAATTTTTTTTTTAGTTCGGTCATAGACCCCATATAAAGTCCACTTACAAAATTCACTTAAATACGCATAAAACAGATATAAATAATATTACGCGGCTAAAATTTGACATAAATACTCTTTATAGGCAAATAAATTGTTGTACTAAATTTTATGGTTGTCGGCCCACAACTGGTCATAGCTCCCATACAAGGATTACATCTGAAAAAGACATTGTAAAATCGACGATGTCGAAAATAAGTTGAACACCAAAGGTTTCCTTTGGAGTTCAGAATTTGTTAATTTAGCCTAGGTAGAAACACCTTATGCTAATATAAAATGTGTTGATTTGGGCCTGAGTAGAAACACTAAGACCATGTAGTAATAACAAAAGTTAATCTTTGTTTACCCTAATGTCTTTATTTTGGTGGTTCTTTTATACAATTTAATTGCTTACGTCTAACTTAAATTAATAATTAAAATATTCAAATTCAGTAATTATAAAAATGCCTTTAGTTGCATTATTGCAATATTGCATAAAATAAGGTAAATGACATTTAGTTTTTTATTGCAACATTAAACGATTGTAGAGGCAATGACTGCAATAAACAATTTCAAGGGCAAATGACTAAATATTGTCGTATATGCAATTTTGTAGTTTTAGTAAATATGTAAAATTATTTTGCTTTCTTTTGGTTTTATTATGGTTAACAGACATTTTTCCCTATATATATTGTATAAATATCGTTACCGACTCAAAACTTTGTGCAGATCAGTTACAAATATACAAAAATCATTCCACAAAATTTTGTGAATTTCGGTATATTTTTAACCGTATGCGCCATATAAAGCCCTCTTCCGAAAATCAATTTAATACTCATAAATCGCTTATAAATAAGGGTACCAATCCAAAATTTTACACGGATCATTTACATACATGCCTAAATCTAACTGCTGGATTTTGAGAATATCGGTCCATATTTGACTATATCCCCCACATAAGGTCCACTCTCGAAATCCACGTTAATACTAATATATATCGTATATATAGCGTTATTATGCTGAAATTCGACGTGAAGTATCCTCATATGCATGAAAATAACTGTTTCAAAATTTAAGAAGATCGGCCCATAATTTGTCATAGCTGCCATATAAGAACCATTTCCAAAAAACAAATAAATTCGGGTCAAAAAGTATTATTTTCGGATTTAACCCATATTCGGTCCACATTTTATAATCATGATATATATCGTTGGAAAGGTATTTTTAATACCTTTTATTTAGTGTATTACAAATTATCAAGTACTCAGTAGTTCCCGAGATATAGGCCTATATATTTTCAACTTTACGGGCCCGCCCCCTCGAAAATAGGCGTGACCGCCAACAAATTTTTTTTTTGCTGGTATCTCCTCTAAAAGCACTATTTGAGTTTGTTTTTTTTTTTTTTTTTTTGAGCAAAATCACTAAAACCGAATTGTACCCCTTTTTATACCCTTCACCATCGTGAGAAGGGTATATATAAGTTTGTCATTCCGTGTGAAATTTCCACAATATAATTTTCCGACCCTATAAAGTATATATATTCTGGATCCTTATAGATAGCGAAGTCGATTAAGCCATGTCCGTCTGTCTGTCTGTCTGTCTGTCTGTCTGTCTGTCTGTCTGTCTGTCTGTCTGTCTGTCTGTCTGTCTGTCTGGATGTTGAAATCAGTTTTTTGAAGTCCCAAGATATGTTCGGGATCCAAACCTTCAATAATTCTGTCAGAAGTGCTTTCGAGAAGTTTGCTATTTAAAATCAGCAAAATCGGTTTAGGTCAACCAGAGTTATGAACCAATATGTGAGACCACCTCTATAAAAATTTGATATTTTTCGTCCATTTTATTGCAATATTTTGAAATATATTGCAGATAATACCATGAAATTTTGTATACGTTGTTTGTACTATAAAGGAAGAAAGTGTGCGGAAAATAGTAAGAATCGGTCCATGATTTCTCATAGCCCCCATACAAATATATATATTCCCGAAATATGGCTTAATGATAAATAAATGCCTATAAAATTGGAATATCAAGACAAAATTCAGCAAAAATAAGTTTTATACAAAAAGAAATCACAAACCGAAATTTTTTTTAGTTCGGTCCATATTTGACCATAGACCCCATATAAAGTCCACTTACAAAATTCACTTAAATACATATAAAACAGATATAAATAATGTTAAACGGCTAAAATTTGACATAAATACTCTCTATAGGCAAATAAATTATTGTACCAAATTTTATGGTGGTCGGCCCAGAAATGGTCATAGCCCCCATACAAAAATCTTCCCGAAATATTGCTCAATCATACATAAATGCCTATAAAATTGGAATATCAAGACAAAATTCAGCAAAACTAACTTCTGTGCTAAAATAAATCGCAAAACGAAATTTTTTTTAGTTCGGTCCATATTTGACCATAGACCCCATATAAAGTCCACTTCCAAAATTCAATTAAATACGCATAAAACAGATATAAATAATGTTAAACGGCTAAAATTTGACATAAATACTCTTTATAGGAAAATAAATTGTTGTTCTGAATTTTATGGTGGTCGGCCCACAACTGGCCATAGCTCCCATACAAGGACCACATCTGAAAGAGACATTTTTCCCTATATATATTGTATAAATATCGTTACCGACTCAAAACTTTGTACAGATCATTTACATATATACAAAAAACATTCCACACAATTTTGTTAATTTCGGTCTATTTTTAACCGTATGCCCCATATAAAGCCCTCTTCCGAAAATCACTTTAATACTCATAAATCTCTTATAAATAAGGGTACCAATCCAAAATTTTACACGGATCATTTACATACATGCCTAAATCAAACTGCTGGATTTTGAGAATATCGGTCCATATTTGACTATATCCCCCACATAAGGTCCACTACCGAAATCCACGTTAATACTAATATATATCTTAAATATACCGTTATTATGTTGAAATTTGACGTGAAATATCCTCATATGCATGAAAATAACTGTTCCAAAATTTAAGAAGATCAGCCCATAATTTGCCATACCTGCCATATAGAACCATTTCCAAAAAACAAATGAATTCGGGTCAAAAAATATTCTTTTCGGATTTAACCCATATTCGGTCCACATTTTATAATCATGATATATATCGTTGGAAATGTATTTTTAATACCTTTTATTTAATGTATTACAAATTATCAGACACCCAGTAGTTCCCGAGATATAGGCCTATATATTTTCAACTTTAAGGGCCCGCCCCCTCGAAAATAGGTGTGACCGCCAACAAATTTTTTTTTTGCTGGTATCTCCTTTAAAAGCCCTATTTGATTTTGTTTTTTTTGAGCAAAATCACTAAAACCGAATTGTACCCCTTTTTTATACTCTGTTTGTTAAGTTACACTCAAGATTATTATGAACATCAGACAAACTCTGTAAATTATGGTAAGAATTGGTAATTAAATCAATTAAAATGGTAAAAATTAGACAACATTTCAAAATATTTAACATAAATTGTCTTTCAAACAATATATCAAATACTAATAAAATTTGCACTAAGACTGAATAGAAACACAGAATTAGGATATGCTAGTCCTATAACCAGTGTAGTTTTTGTATTTCTTAGTACGGTTAGGTGGAGGGTATTTAAGATTCGGCACTTGTTTTTTTATGTATCTTTATATTATTATTCTTTTTTTGTTGCTTTGCGTTGATTTTTAAATTTCGGGATACTAGTAAGGGACGTATTCCCAAGTGAATAACTATGTTTATATATTTAGAAATAATTTTAATTAAATTTAATAGATTTTATAGAATTAATAGTAGAATTTTTACTTGAATTTCTTAGAACTAGTTATGATTACACTTTGCTTTAGTCATATTATACTATGTTTTAAATTTAACTTGAATTATGAATAAATTCCAAAATTAATATGAATCTTTAAGACTAATTTGAATTCTTACGGACGTGAAATGAAATAGGAATAGTGCGTTGTTGGGTTTTAGCATAATTAGCCTACGCTAAAACATTGGTAGGGAGGGTAAAGAGGCAATGGCCCCAATACATCAAGGGTGTCCAACATATATTTCTCTTGGTAATTTGTGTGTATTAGATTCGTTTATTTTAAACCTTACTTAATAAACAGAGGCAAGGGAGTCTATAAAATATTATGATATTGGTACACTCCAGTATGTGAGTTTAGGGTATGTAGAAGACAAGAACCCACCCCAAAAGACTGAAAGCTAGCAGTACAAAGGTTCCCAAATCGTCGATCTTCATGTCCCATAGAATTCATGCAGTTAATAAACCAAAACGCTCACTTACACATAACATCCTTTAAGTCTATTGGCTTGATACACCACTGGAATGGTGATACATTTTGCCCACAGTACAGCGGTTGTGTTGTGTACATTACACGTCCAAATGTGCGTACAATCGCAAAAATCAATTGGCCGCCAAGATCATGTGATTTGACACCGTTGGACTTTTTTCTTTGGGGTTATTTGAAAGAAAAGGTGTACGTCGATAAGCCAGCAACAATTCAAGAGCTAAAGGATGAGATAATTCGGCACATTAACGGCATAGAACCTCCATTATGCCTCAGGGTCATCGAAAATTTGGACCATCGGATGGAGGTGTGCCGCCGTGGTCGCGGCGCCCATTTGGTCGATATTTTGTTTCATACATAATTGAGTAATACCAATATATCATAATAAAATAAAATTACCATAATTTCCTAAATAGTTTGTGTTTTATTCAAAATCAACATTGGCCCTTGAAATTTAACCACCCTTTATAAGAAATTAACAACGAGATTGATATACAAACGCAACTTCTAATACTTCAAAAGCTGATTACATGCATGTTACCAAATGCATTATCAATCATAAACTATTTTTCGTAATTTATTATTAATTTGAAATGTTTGTTGGGAAGTATTTCTGAAAAAAATATAAAAGCATCCTCTGCAGTAGAGCATACGAAAGTGTTGTTGGTTTGCGCTTGCGTGTATAGTATGAAGTACGACAAAAAAACAAATAACCCAGCAAGCCATATGAGTCCGAAAAGAGTCTTTTCTGACACCTTTTTCGGAGCGTTAACGCTCTTTATGAGCCCAAAAAACAATCATGAAGGTTGCTCCGAAAACCTTCAGAAAAGAGGGTCATTACATTCGAATGGTCCGTCAGAAAGAGCTCTTAGATAATGTCAGAAAAGAGTCTTTTATGAGGGTTTTTTTTTGGGCTCTTAAAGAGCTCTTAGATAATGTCAGAAAAGAGTCCTTTATGAGGGTTTTTTGGGCTCTTAAAGAGCTTTTAGATAATGTCAGAAAAGAGTCTTTTATGAGGTTTTTCTTGGGCTCTGTGTAATCTTGTTTTTATCATTCTTGCGTGGTAAAGCTATGTGTTGAGAAGGCAAGTAGGCCGAGCTAGCAATTTCCACAGGATTTTGAATAAAAACACACTAGCTTAATAAAAGACTTGATTTATTTCAGCAATGTGTATTTGAATATTAAAATTCCTAAACATATAAAACAGTTACAAATTGTATATAAAAAAATATTTTAAAATTGTATACAAACTTTTTGGTATGGAAATCACTAGAACAATTTTAAAATTTTAAATAGTTTTCTATATATGTATGTATATCCAAGGCACCGCGTTTAAGCCGAACTTTTAAAATGGACTTCTATTTCAAAAATGGCGAAGGCTTAGGGACGCTTCTTGACAATTAACAACTTTCGTTAAAAAAATCAATTGAAATGTCCTAGTGACAATTACAAAAAATCCTTTACAAAATATTAAATTTGGTAGGTTGCCAGATGGTCATCAAATTTGTGGGGATTTTGATGGTGGCGCTAACATTCCCCCCGCAGTATGGCTAGAAGATTCTTCGCTGCCAAACTCTCGTTGAGAAGCCACATCCAGAATCGCCAATTTGGCTACAGGCCGTTCCAGAATACCATGTTGTGTGAGCACTTTAGCACTGCGAACCTGTCCGTCACCCGCCAATCTCGTTTGTAGTACTTTTCCTCGCACCCATACATTTCTAGGACAAGAGGGGTCAACAATGATCACTAAGTCCCCCTGACACAAAGGTTTAGATTTTGGTGCCACTTTGATCTACAAGTTAACGACGGTAAATATTCAGCTAGCCACTTCTTCCAAAATATGTTTGCATATTGCTGTGAAATTAGCCAATTTTGCCGTAGTAATATTCCACTGTCGTCGCAAGCAGACATTGGTTTAAGCCCGCTCTGCAATATCTTCTTCTATAGGAACATATGCAAGCGGTCTCGAATTTATTATATTTTCAACTTCTATAAGCATACTTAAAAGAAGATCATCAGTAGAGTGTCTTGATGGCATGATTTTGTATAAAATCGTTTTGACTGAGCGAACTAAACGCTCTCATGCGCCTCCCATGTGGGGTGAAGCTGGAGGATTGAAAGTCCATTTTGTTGTACTATTAGTGAAAGTTTTTACCAGCTTATTTTTGTCCACATAATGTAGGGCTTCACGCAGCTCTCTTTCTGCCCCAACGAAGTTCGTCCCATTATCGCTATAGAATTCACGTGGGATTCCTCTGCGTGCCATAAAATTGCGGATAGCCAAAATACAGGAACTCGTCGTTAGTGAATGTGCCACTTCAATGTGAACTGCTCTTACAGTCAAGCAGGTGAATAGACATCCATATCGCTTTTCCTTATGACGGTTGACTGTAACCATGATGGGCCCAAAAAAGTCGATCCCAGTATATATAAAAGGAGCGGAGTATGATGCTACGCGGGCGCGTGGCAACTTTGCCATTTGTGGGTATTGGGGTGTGGCTTTTTTAATTTTGCACATTTGACAATGACGAATTATTGATTTGTATGTCGCACGAAGTCTTGAGATGGAATATTTTTGCCTTACTTCATTAATGACAGTTTCGTGATTGATGTGATAAAATTTATCATGAAAATGCATCAAAATCAGTTTAGTCACTAAACTAAACTTTAGTGATATAACTGGTTCTTGGCAAAATTACAGGGTGTTTTTGTTCCGGAGAAACATCTGCCTTATCGATTCTACTATCCACGCGTAAAATGCCATTATCTAAATAAGGTGTCTTAGTGTAAATATCGCTGGTTTTGGATATATTTTGATTTGATTTGAGTGTTGAAATTTCTGTAGAATATTTTTCAAATTGGGCTTGTTTGTATAAAATACATTCTGCTTCAATCAGTTCTTCAGATGTTAAATCTCCTTTTCTTTTAAACGTTTTGCTGGAATTATGAATAAAACGTAGAACATAGGCTGCGGGTCTAACCAGTCGAATCCATTTTGAGAATCTTGCTGTATCAAAAACATTTTCAAATTTAGTTATATGGCATATATGTTGTATGCGCTCTTCCTCCGTGGAGTCAGGCTGAGCCTCTATATTTGGCCACTGATCTTCTGGTTGAAAAAGAAAATCTGGTCCGCTAAACCATCTACTAGAATTAGAAATTGTTGGAATTTTCGACCATTTCGTGGCATCATCAGCCACATTCAATTTACTAGGAACCCATTTCCACTCCCTTATAGTAGATAGATCCAAAATTTCTGTAATTCGAAAGGCCACAAACTGGTGATACTTCAGATGATCAGAATTAATCCAACTTAATACTGTTCTTGAGTCCGACCAAAAATATTTCCTGGAAATTTTTATTTCATGGTTGTCGATTATATATCTTGCAAATCGAGCTCCTATGAGGGCAGCCATTAGCTCAAGACGAGGGACAGATGTAATTTTCATGGGTGCAACTCTAGTCTTAGCACCAATTATAGTGCAAATAATATTTTTATCTTTTTTCAACCTAAAGTAGCACACTGCAGCGTACCCATCTTTACTAGCATCAACAAATGTATGCAATTGTATATCGATACCACTGTAATTTTGAAAAGTTTTTAAATAGCATCTTGGAATTTTAATATTTTGAATATTGGGCAAAATTTTGACCCACTGAGTCCATTTAGCTAATAATTCTTGGGGAATTTGTTCATCCCAATCAATTCTTGATCGCCACACATCTTGCATTAATATTTTGACATACATTATAATATGGCCAATTAAACCAAGAGTGTCGTATATTGACATAACTAATCTCAGCATTTCGCGTTTTGTTGGGATTTTTTTTAACAAAAATATATCGCTTTCAACAAGCCATGATGCAATTTTAAATGTTATAAAATCCTCTTGATGTTCCCAGAAAATTCCCAAAACTTTTTCTATTTGTATTTCATCTGTTGAATTAATGCATTTTACTCCACTAGATCCTATTGTAGGAAGCGATTTCATTACTAATATGTTGTTAGATATCCAGTTCCTTATATTAAAACCAGCTTGCCGATGCACGTATGATATATCAGAAATTAATTGTATGGCTTCTTCTGCTGTGTTGACAGAATCTAACAAATCATCAACATAATGATTTTGTTTTATTGATTTAACAGCTAAAGGAAATTTATTTTGAAATTTATCTGCATTCATATTTTTAATAAATTGAGAAATACTGGGAGCACACGTTGCTCCAAAAATCATTACATCCATTACATATACGTCAGCCGTTTTATTTTTATTACAGTCACGCCATAGGAAACGTTGAACATCCCGATCTTCAGGTCTTATGTACACTTGGTGAAACATCTCTTCAATGTCATCGCAAACTGCCACAGCATTCTGGCGAAATTTAAAAAGAATTGATGGTAGAGCGGCCAACATATCAGGGCCTCTTAATAAAAATGAATTTAAAGACAATCCGTTCGACTTGCAGCAGCATCCCAAACGACACGCGATTTACCGGGTTTATTTTTATTAAACACTGAAAAAATTGGTAGATACCAAATTTTCCCATCGGCACGCTTTATTTCATTTTGATTTAATTTGCGTATATAGCCCTTAGATAGGTACTTTGAAATTGTGTCTTTAAAAATTTTAAGAAGATTGCAATTTTTTATTAATTGCCTTTCTAAGCAAGCTAACCGTTTTAATGCCATATCAAAACTGTCTGGCAACTCGAAATTGTCATATTTCCATAATAATGGAACCTCATAATGACCATTAGTTTTATATTTTGTAAAACTATTTAATAAATTTAAGGCTCGCTGTTCATTTTCAGCAATAAGTGGGTCTTTTGTACTTATACCAATGCTTTCTAGAGCATAAAAACTCCTAACCAACTCATCTAATTTTTCGTCATTAGCAGAGTAATCACACATATGAAAATTAAACTGGTTACTTACGTTTTTGTTTTCTGCCACTGTGCCATAAATAAGCCATCCAAGCTTTGTACAAATAGCCACAGGTTCATATTTTAACCCTTCACGAATTTTGCTGGAAATTCCCAAATCGAAATTGTTTAAGCCAATCAATAATTTTGGAACCGCATCAAAATAACTTTTTACTGGAAGATTTCGAAGGTGACGATAGCACTGCGACAACATCTCGTAGTCCAATGATTGCGTTGGTAAATCTAAAGATTCTACTGTACACACATTTATATTTAAGCGCTTCTCCGTTGCTCCTGAAATTTCAATAGTTATGGCGTTTTCTTTTCTGGCAAAAATGTTACACGTTTTTCCCATTTCGCATCTTTTTTATTTTTTTTGTGTTCTTTTCTGAAAAAATATCAACACTGCTAAAGTGTAGTGTGTTCTTTTCTATAAATGTCACACTATAAATTAAAAAAATGGTGCACCTTTCACACTCTGAATTTTTAGAGGGGGAGAATCGCACGATAAAACAGCTGACCAGTGATGCCAACTTTTGAGACTCAAAACGCGTAAACATTTTTGAAAAAAAGGCTAAATGGAAAATAATCCATATAAAACCACATCCAATTTTCTTTTTTTTTTGCGTTTTGAGTGACTAAAATCCGGCTAAATCTAGCCCGAAAAGGGCTAAGTTGGCTTCGCTACAACTGACATTTGTTTTGTTTATGAATGTGTATTTGTGTTAAGAAACAAAAAAAATATACAAAATGGAAAATATTACTACTTTTTTATATGCTGAAAAAAAATTTTGGATGACTTGTTGAATTCATCTTCATTATCTGATGATGATAAAATATTTTATATGATTATGGAAAAGTGAAAGGCTTTGTAGAGAACGTAATTATGAATACTCTGAAGTTGATGTATGTCAAATTTCCTACTTCTTATGTATATATGTAATGTATGTCTATATATATAATTTTTATACTTTAAGAATTTGCGTATTAGTCGGGAAGGTGCCATTGGTGTTTTTGATAAATATTCATTGTCTTACTTCAAGCGATCTTACCAGGGAGCTATCTGCTTCTTCTTTTTTAACAAAAAAAAAACAAAAACAGCTGTACATGAAAAAAAGGTGTTACACTGTTGTCATTTTATGTTCTATTCTGACCATTAAAAATGCGACATCTTTAAAATGTGGGGTAAACATTATAAAAATGTACATAATAACTGTGTAACATTTTATTTCAGAAAAGAAAACACCATTAATTTCTTTGAATTATTTTCACTTCGTTTCATACCTTCCGTCCACCGCAAACACAAGGGATTAGAAACACCATTTATTTTTAATTCTTGGGCGATTGATTCGTCCATTAGGCTGATGGACGATCCTTCGTCAATAAATGCAAATGTATTTATTGTTTTGTTATTTCCGTAAATTTTTATTGGAATAATTTTAAATAAAATATTTTTTATCTTAGCACTGTGTGCGTTGTTAATCACTTCTTCTTCTTTTTCCTCCAAGACGTGTGTATTTACGTTTTTTTTGCTCGCCACTGACGTTTGGCTATTTTTATTATTGTTTGTTGATGGCCAAAATCGATGTAATGAAGGATGATGATAATATTCACATCCCTCTTTACCGCATTTCTTCTTTCTCCTACACTCTCCACTATGTAAGCACAAACAATATTTGCAAAGTTTATGCTTTCGCACCGCTGTTCATTTTTCACCACGATCGAAGGACTGATATGTTGGGCAGTCACTCACTGCTTTGCAGTTGTTGTTGCACACCACACATTTACGCTCATCATTATGAGAGTGTACGAAAGCTTTTTTGTTTGTTGTTGCTGTTTTATTATTGTTACTATGTTTGTTAGTGGTGTGTTCAACTGTTATACTACTGGCGGTTAATCCAATGTTGAATAACCAATTGTCAAAAGCAACCAAATTTGCTTTTTTGTTTTGATTATACAGCTCCATTTTAAGAGCTGCCCACTGCATTTGATACGACGTTGGGAGTTTTCGTAGTAATTCCTGAAGTAGGGAAGAATTGTCTACTTCATCTGGTAAGTTGCCAGCGGTGATAGTGGCAATTAAACTGCGTACATTTATAGCGAAAGAGGTGAGTGTTTGTAAATTATTTTCATCTACTTTTGGTGATGAATTTATTCTATTTTTTATTGTGTTTATTATTTTTTCCGGTTGGCCATACAGCATGCGGAGGATTTCTATGACGGCAGGGACGTTTGAAGGGTGTACTAACATATGTTGGACGCTATGTAAGGCATCGTTTTTAAGGGATTTTTGCAGGCGAATGAGGTTTTCGGCGTAAGTAAAACTGCATGTGGCCGTGGACCATTCATATGTGGAAATAAATAAAGGCCACTCCTCAGGGTTGCCTGAGAATGTTGGCAGATCTTTTGGGACGGATTGCCTGGCGCTCATATGGGATTGTTGCAGATTTTATGTTGAATTTAAATTTTGTGTTGAAGTTAAATTTGGTGTTATGGTAATTGGTGCAGTTGTGTTTGCATACATGGTGGAAGCCAGTGGGGCATTATTATTAAATGTTTGCTGACTTGGTGGTATGTAATTTTGATTGAAACGGGGTTGTGGATATGAATTATAATTTGGAGGTAAATTTGTGAATCTCACCAAAGGTTGTTGTGAAACGGCCTGAGGTCTTTGGGGCTGCATTTGTCGTTGATAACCGCTATTGGTGGTGGTGACCGGAGCAAAAATTTGTGCAGCGGTCGTTGTGGGCAAATTAGTGGCAGCGTTGGTGACTGTCATTGAACCGTTTACAATTCCACCTTGTGGTAATTGACTTAGGTTTGTTTTGGAATTACAAAACCCTGAAGGTAATTCTGAATATAGGGTTTCGTCTTGTAAGCAAGGTGTTTGATGAGTGGTTGAATTTTGTGAGTTATTTGTCGCAGGTTGTCGACTGATATCAGGTTGTAGATCGGATGATTGTTGGAAAGGCAATTCGTCTACCCAATTGCGGACAGACTGCAATACAGAAGATGAGTCACTAAGATCTTCCGCTTCCTCAAGAAGTTGGTACTTTTTGTTCATAAATTCTTCTACGACTGCTAAGCGACTTCGTTCTAACCTAAGTGCTCTTTCTTCCTCAAGTTTTTTGAGTTGTAATTGAATTCTACGCGAATGGGACTGTTGGGAATTAGTAGAACGACGACTTGTGGAACTATGTGCAGGCGAAGCTGGCCTGCTAACTGAACATTGTGAACACTGATATGGTGAGTTGTCTGTTACTTTAATGCAACCTTTATGAAATATTTTTTTGCATTTGATGCATGTAATCATATTAGTGTCAGATTGATTGGGGCATAGTGAACAATTGTTATCATTTTGTTGTTGACCCTGTAACATTTTGTCGTCCATTACTACTTACTGCGAGATTGGCACTTATGTTGACGCTGTGGGTGACTTCGATAGTTGATCCGATGTAGGTACAAAAAGAATTTTAAATTGTTGAGAAGGCAAGTAGGCCGAGCTAGCAATTTCCACAGGATTTTGAATAAAAACACACTAGCTTAATAAAAGACTTGATTTATCTCAGCAATGTGTATTTAAATATTCAAATTCCTAAACATATAAAACAGTTACAAATTGTATATAAAAAAATATTTTAAAATTGTATACAAACTTTTTGGTATGGAAACCACTAGAACAATTTTAAAATTTTAAATAGTTTTCTATATATGTATGTATATCCAAGGCACCGCGTTTAAGCCGAACTTTTAAGATGGACTTCTATTTCAAAAATGGCGAAGGCTTAGGGACGCTTCTTGACAATTAACAACTTTCGTTAAAAAAATCAATTGAAATGTCCTAGTGACAATTACAAAAAATCCTTTACAAAATATTAAATTTGGTAGGTTGCCAGATGGTCATCAAATTTGTGGGGATTTTGATGGTGGCGCTAGCAGATATGTTTTTTTTTTTTTTTTGTTCAAAGCACAAATAACAGGACAACAACGCTTTGGTGCACACATCATTAAGTGGAATTTCTGAGTCATACTCAGGACAGTAACAAGCAAATTTTTCTTTCGCTCCGAAAATGCTCTTTAGTTGGACTCTTTTCTGACTCATTTTTTCGAAGCGCTCCGAAAATACTCTTTTCTTGGACTCTTTTCTGACTCCTTTTTCGGAGCGCTCCTGGAATGGTATGCTGGGAAGGAAAAGTTGTTTGTGTATTTCGTATTGCTAGTGCTGAGTGCTGTAATGAGTATACAAAACACACAGCCTATAGCTAAAAGTTTTTACAAATACAAAAGAGCACCAAGAGTGGGCTTGGGCACTCCTGATGTAGATCATTGATACACATAAACAAAGCGTTTGTGTTCTATTTTTAATTGACCCCAAAAGTTGAAAGTGAAAGGGTGTGAAAAGTTAATTTTAATTTATATGAAAAAGTGAAGAAACAAGTGTAATAAAAATGGGCTTGAAAGCTACAATCAGAAAAAATTAATAGAAAACTAAATTAGATTTGGAACAGATTTTTATTGCGCTTTACCATTTTTATACCAATATTTATTAAAAAATTTTAAAAAGATGTCATCGAGCAATTTTAAAAACCCAAATTCATGGAACTCGGAATCAAGCGAAATGTTAAATTATTCAACAATAAAATTAAAAATTTTATGCGGAGAATTCAAAGTTAGTAACAAGAGAGGGACAAATAAAGTTTGGAACATATTTGGCAAAATAGAAAATTCATCAGGTGAAGAATTACATAACCTAGTTTGTTGTAGGATTTGCACCAACATATACAAATACAATAACAAATCCACTTCGAACTTAGTAAGACACAAATGCTATGCGGCTGCAGTTATTGATGGTAAAAACATCACAAAAGTAAATGTCGATACTGAGTCAAAAAATGTATAGCAAATGACATGGACTGTAAAGAATTGCAGACCATTTCGAGTAGTAGAAGATTTCGGCTTCAGAAAGGTAGCAGAAGACCTTATCTTAATTGGAGCAAAATACGGGCCAAATGTTAATATAGAACATCTCTTGCCACATCCAACAACAATATCTAGAGACCTGAACAAAGTTTATGGTTTTTGTTTCGAAAAAATCAAAAAAGAAATTGCCACTATCAAAAGTAATTGATATGGACTAACATCAGATCTTTGGACTGATAATTTCCTTAAAAAAAACTTATATTGCATTAACAATACATTATATCAACGAGGGTGAAATAATAAGCAGACTTCTTGGAATGAAGTGTATGGAAGGTGAAAGATGTACAAGTACGTAATTGTTGTGTGGCTATAAATATACACAGAAAAAATCACACATCCCTTAAATTTTTTTTTGAAATTTAATTTTTTTTAATAACTTCAAATGACTTTTGGTTTATCTAATAAAATAGGCCAAACTAAAGCAAAATAAGGGTTACACTACTTGTCGTTTCCTTGTAAAAACATTTTTTAGTACATCTATATTTTTTTTTTTAAATTTTCAAATAAAAATATTAATATAAAAGTACGCAAAATCCTACATGAATTCGACTTAGTGTTGGATAACAACGCCATTATTGTAACTGATAGAGGTTCCAATATGATTGCTGCTTTTCAAACAAATAACCATATGTTTTGTATTAACCATTTGATGCATAACACATTACAGAAATCTATGGAAAATATACCTGATGTGGCAAATTTAATCTATTCGCGTACAAAACTGGTCAAATATTTTAAAGTTACTGGTTTAAATTCGAACCTTAATACAACTTTAAAAAGCTTTTCACCCACTCGTTGGAACACCATTTATTACGAGTTGGTATCAATTGGGGCAAATTGGGCAGAGATTGTCCAAATTTTATAACAAAAAAAAGAGATGAATAGATTAAGCACTATTAATTTAAACGTTATAACGGCTCTAATAAAAATCTTAGAAGAATTAGAAAAAACATCGAAAAAGTTAGAAGGGGAAAATTATCCTACAATACATCTGGTCTATATTTATATACATACATATATATGTATGTAGAATAAAAACAATATGTAGCCCTGCCACCACTGACATTCAATTTATAAAAGAAGTTAAAGAAAAATTAACCATGTCTTAGATTCCATAGTATTTAAAAACTTAACCATTTATCATAAAATAGCCTTATTTCTATTTCCACCGTTTAATACATACATTGATCAAATTTAGCGCTGACGAAAAACAAGCGGTTAAAGAGGAATACATAAGCATTATGAGAAGCTATCAAGAACAGCAAGATGAAGAGCATATAGATCAACTCGAGGAGGTAACAGGAATTTCGACTGAAAATAATGTATTGTTTTGTGAGTTCATGCTCCACTTAGAATTACTCAGTCCGATTGATAAAATTAGTAATGAAATATCAAGGTATGAAACAATTAAAACCCCATTTCACAATGATTTTAAAATCTTGCCGTGGTGGGATGTACATAAAAATCAATTACCTCTTCTGTTTAAAGTAAGTTGCAAAATATTAGCAACTCCAGCCAGCAGCGCTGCATCTGATCCAGTTTTACGATTAAAAAACCGGTTTTTGTACCTTTGCGCACTTATAAGCATGTAATTTTGTTGATAATGACCCGATTTTCAATTTCTTACTAGATTTTGAAAGAAGAAACTGAGATCTTTCGAATGATATATATGATATATTTATCTAAAAAAACTTGAAAAATTTTGGTGTTATTGTGGAGCAAACACAAATTTTGTAGATTTTTCAAAAAATTTCAACTTTGGTGAAGTTTTAATACATTATTTTATTAAGAAACTATAATGCTATTGAATTTATTCAAAAAGTACGTTTATTTACGATTACAACGCATATTTGGGTTTAAAAATAGATAAGTAAGTGACTAAGTTATTTAACTTTTCATGAAAATAAACTTTGAAACATTTTATACAAATTGTATTAATCAATTAACACAGTTTTACAAAATTGAATGAAATTGAAAAACCTTGGACCGGACATTATTTTTCTTATAGGGCTTGTCGTATGAAAGAAGATTCCAATAGTGAAATATGCCGGACACATTAAAAATCCGGTTTTACGATTAAAAACCCGGTTTTTGTACTTTTGCGCACTTATAAGCCAGTAATTTTGTTGATAATGATGATTTGGAAAGATGAAACTGAGATCTTTCGGATATTATCCAAGAAAATTTGAAAAAATTGGGTATTATTGTCGAGCAATAACTAGTGATGGGGAAAAAAATTCTTTAATCGATTAATAAATCATATGATTAATTGAAACCGAGTGATTATTAATTGCAATTAATCGAAGGAAAATTAAAATAATCGAATAATCAAATGATTTTTTTAATATTTTAACTAAACCGTGTAATTTTGTGGTTTGTTGATATGTGAATTTTAATGTAAATGCCTTGTAATAGTATTGTAAAACCCAGTTACTTTTAAGTACCGGTTACTACTCGATACTTTTTAAATGGGTACTCGATACTACCCGATACTTTTAACTACAATTTAACGTAATTTTTTTTTATTTTAAGTTTTTTGTTAATTATCTCTGAAATATTTTAAAAATGCCTTTTTGATCTGTTTATTTTATGTGTATTTTTATTTAAATTCATTTTTATTAGACATTAAAAAAAAATAAAAATATTCGTATAGTTCAAAACGAAAAAATAGGGGTTTTTTTAGTTAATATACTGTTTTATACAGATTATGTTTTTTAAAAATAAATATTTAATGAAAACATTCTGTTAGTATTTATCATTAAAATGTAAAAATAGAATTTTTCCTACATTTTCTGATTTAAGTTGGCTTCTGCGATTATATAGGACTTGCCCAGCTGCTGAAAAAACTCTTTCACTTGGAACTGATGTGGCAACAAGGTATCTTTTTGCTATATATGACAATCCAGGATAAACCTTTTCTCGGGACTTCCACCATTCCAATGGATCGGACTTCCGAGCCAACAAATCTTCATGTCCATAATTATTTATTTCAATTATAGACTTAGAAGTATTTGTTTTAGAAGCAGAAATGTTGTCAAACTCATTCCATATTGAGCTTCGGCTTGTAGTTCGGGTGATAAAATTTCCATTGCTGGAACGTTGTACATACCCGATATTTTATCTTTTACAATCTTAATAGCCGTAGCATCAGTAAATACCTTTGATTTAAATCGAGGATTCTAATCGATTGATTCTAATCTATAAAAACGCTTATTAAAATTGTATATTATTTTTTCAATGAATGGAACGAACCAGAACTATTATTTTTGACACTGTTGTGTAATTTTCAGCACTAATTTCCACCGTTATTTCGTCAAAGGGATGCAAAATATTACATACTTTCTTTCCAATCTCCCATTCTTCCTAGGTCAATAGTTCTATTGGTTTGTGAAGTAAAGCTATAGTAGCTTCCAAAGGCTATAGATATGAATTCCACCGGGTAGGTGTTGAATTTAAGATTTTTAACTCTTTTTTAGCCATTTGATTTTGAATCTCTTTTAATTTATTAGTAGCTTTTGTACTTCTATGGAAATGATCCACTACTGACTTACATTTGGTGATAATGTTGAGTACATATGGGTCTTGTAGGGCGTCAATCACTACTAAGTGCAAAGTATGGGCAAAGCATGGCAGGCTGGTCCAATTCGCATTTCTAACAGCTGCCAAAATATTGGCCACATATTAACTACACCTAACAGTTCATCTTTTAGATTCTCTGCAGTATGATCTTGTACTGTTTTAAAACAATTCAGAAATACCGAATGCAAAGTCCAATCTTTTGAAACAAAATGGGCAGTTAATGAGATATATGACTCATTTGCTATAGACGTCCAAGCATCTGTGGTAAGGCAAACGCTTTCGGCATCGGAAATTAATTTTTTTACCTCTTTATATTGTTCTTTGTATTCATTCGACAAAAGCTTATTGGTAACAGTATAACGAGACGGTAGTGAATATGATGGATTCAAGTTTTTAACAAATTCTTTGAATCCTATATTTTCCACGATGGAAAGTGGTTGTAAATCCTTTTTAACCATACGAACTAGACTCTTGTTAATTGTTTTTTCTTGTGATTTCGGTAGACTGTCATTAACATTACAGTCTTCAAGAGTTCTTTGTACTTTTTTTGGAATAATCAGTTCATCTAAATGCAAACAAAAAAATATAAAATTATACATAAATAATTTTCAGATATTTTTACCTTCAGAGCAGCTCTTTTCGTCTTTTGTATATTCCAGTGTAGGATGTTTGCAATGCAAATGTTTTTTCAGGTTTGAGGTTCCACCACCTTAAATAAAAAACAATTAATAATTTTACAATCTATTTATTTTAATTATTTTTACCTTTGAAAGAAATTTCTTTTTTGCATATATTGCATTTAGCTTTATCTTCTTTTGTTTCTTTAAAATGAAGCCAAACACAACTTCTTTTTGTAGACATTGTTAAATATTTCACGTTTTTTAAAAACGGGTTTGCCCTTTTTTTTTTGCTAACGCTTGTTTTTTTTAATAATGTACATATATATTTTTTCTGTTGTATTTTTTCGGCATATTTTTAAGTAAAAAGTGCGAAAAATGCAACCCTAAAAGTAACGGGTAGGTACTTTTTGGTATTGAGTACTCGAAAAATTATGTGGTATCGGGTACTCGGTACCAAATACCCGATACTATTACAACTCTACCTTGTAATAACAATAACAACGAATTAATAAATGAAAGTACATATCAATTGAAAAAAATATATGTATATATTTTTATTTTATTATACCCTTCACCTTCATGAGAAGGGTATATATAAGTTTGTCATTCCGTGTGAAATTTCCACAATATAATTTTCCGACCCTATAAAGTATATATATTCTGGATCCTTATAGATAGCGAAGTCGATTAAGCCATGTCCGTCTGGCTGTCTGTCTGTCTGTTGAAATCAGTTTTTTGAAGTCCCCAGATATACTCGGGATCCAAACCTTCAATAATTCTGTCAGAAGTGCTTTCGAGAAGTTTGCTATTTAAAATCAGCAAAATCGGTTTAGGTCAACCAGAGTTATGAACCAATATGTGAGACCACCTCCATAAAAATTTTATATTTTTAGTCCATTTTATTGCAATATTTTGAAATATATTGCAGATAATACCATGAAATTCTGTATACGTTGTTTGTATGATAAAAACAGAAAGTGTGCGGAAAATAGTAAGAATCGGTCCATGATTTCTCATAGCCCCCATACAAATATATATATTCCCGAAATATGGCTTAATGATAAATAAATGCCTATAAAATTGGAATATCAAGACAAAATTCAGCAAAAATAACTTTTATACAAAAATAAATCGCAAAACGAAATCTTGTTTTTAGTTCGGTCCATGTTTGACCGTAGACCCCATATAAAGTCCACTTCCAAAATTCACTTAAATACGTATAAAACTGGTATAAATTATGTTAAAGGGCTAAAATTTGACATAAATACTCTTTATAGGCAAATAAATTGTTGTGCTAAATTGTATGGTGGTCGGCCCAGAACTGGTCATAGCTCCCATATAAGGACCACATCTGGAAAAAACATTTTTCCCTATATATATTGTATAAATATGGGTACCGACTCAAAACTTTGCACAGATCATTTACATATATACAAAAATCATTCCACAAAATTTCGTAAATTTCGGTCTATTTTTAACCGTATGCCCCATATAAAGCCCCCTTCCGAAAATCACTTTAATACTCATAAATCTCTTATTATGTGGGGGATATAGTCAAATATGGAATATATCCCCCACATAAGGTCCACTACCGAAATACACGTTAATACTAATATATATCTTAAATAGGGTAAATGCACGAGTAGTCGGCAGTTTAACTTTTTTTCGTTTTCAAATAAGTGTTGTTTTGAGCTCAAAAATAGTATTGTATTGTCAATGGGTTATTGTTTCTAAGCAAATTGTATAGCTTTTAACTCAATTAACTCTTTTATTGTTTGTTTTTATTTCATTTGAGAAAATTACGAGTGTCTTAAAATATCCGATTTATGCCTTTAGTCGGCACCTTTTTCCCTAAGTTCGGCATTTTATGTCCGTATTGTCGGCATTGGGGTTTTAATGAGGAATATTAAGATCATTAAGGAATTCAAATATTTTTTGTTAAAAATTCCATGTTTTATTAAATAGTTATATTTTTTTTTAATTATGTAAATAGAAGTATGGACACTCAATTTCTTAAATCTAATATAAAAAACTACTTAAAGAAAAAAAATATTCATATTAAGTTTAATATGATCCTGATTTTGAACACATTTACTGAAGTCTACATTGTCTGGGTTGAAAGGATGCAATCCAAACTTTCGGAATACATTTTAAATGGTATCTCCGAGGTTTATTTTGTAAAGAACCGTTTTAAGAAGCGCTTTATTTAAAATATCTAATTCATTTTGCTCCAACAAAATATCTTTTAACCCTTTAAACCATTTTCGCTTATTCCTTCTGATTCTCTTATAGCAAGACACGGATGGCGTTTTAAAAAACCTGAACACCAGTGCTTTCCTGGTCTACCATTTAAAAAAGGTGTCGGACGTTTATCTTCCTTAACAATTCACTGAATTGTGTTCAGCAAATCTTCAGATTTTAAAGGAAATCCACATTTTGCCAAATCCTGACACCATTTTCCCAAACGGGCTTCTTCTAAGGCAGATAATACCGTATGTGGACCTAATCTGCGAGGACCTTCTTCATATAAGAACCACTTCCAAAAAAACAAAAATTCGGGTCAAAAAATACTCTTTTCGGATTTAACCCATATTCGGCCCATATTTTATAATCATGATATATATCGTTGGAAAGGTATTTCTAATACCTTTTATGTATTACAAATTATCAATCACCCAGTAGTTCCCGAGATATAGGCCTATACATTTTAAACTTTACGGGCCCGCCCCCTCGAAAATAGACGTGACCGCCAACAATTTTTTTTTGCTGGCAAAATCACTAAAACCGAATTGTACCCCTTTTTATACCCTTCACCATCGTGAGAAGGGTATATATAAGTTTGTCATTCCGTGTGAAATTTCCACAATATAATTTTCCGGCCCTATAAAGTATATATATTCTGGATCCTTATAGATAGCGAAGTCGATTAAGCCATGGCCGTCTGTCTGTCTGTCTGTCTGGATGTTGAAATCAGTTTTTTGAAGTCCCAAGATATGTTCGGGATCCAAACCTTCAATAATTCTGTCAGAAGTGCTTTCGAGAAGTTTGCTATTTAAAATCAGCAAAATCGGTGTAGGTCAACCAGAGTTATGAACCAATATGTGAGACCACCTCTATAAAAATTTGATATTTTTCGTCCATTTTATTGCAATATTTTGAAATATATTGCAGATAATACCATGAAATTTTGTATACGTTGTTTGTACTATAACAGAAGAAAGTGTGCGGAAAATAGTAAGAATCGGTCTATGATTTCTCATAGCCCCCATACAAATATATATATATTCCCGAAATATGGCTTAATGATAAATAAATGCCTATAAAATTGGAATATCAAGACAAAATTCAGCAAAAATAAGTTTTATACAAAAAGAAATCACAAACCGAAATTTTTTTTAGTTCGGTCCATATTTGACCATAGACCCCATATAAAGTCCACTTACAAAATTCACTTAAATACATATAAAACAGATATAAATAATGTTAAACGGCTAAAATTTGACATAAATACTCTTTATAGGCAAATAAATTATTGTACCATATTTTATGGTGGTCGGCCCAGAAATGGTCATAGCCCCCATACAAAAATCTTCCCGAAATATTGCTCAATTATACATAAATGCCTATAAAATTGGAACATCAAGACAAAATTCAGCAAAACTAAGTTCTGTGCAAAAATAAATCGCAAAACGAAATTTTTTTTAGTTCGGTCCATATTTGACCATAGACCCCATATAAAGTCCACTTCCAAAATTCACTTAAATACGTATAAAACAGATATAAATAATGTTAAACGGCTAAAATTTGACATAAATACTCCTTATAGGCAAATAAATTGTTGTACTAAATTTTATGGTGGTCGGCCCAAAATTGGTCATAGCTCCCATACAAGGACCACATTTGAAAAAGACATTTTTCCCTATATATATTGTATAAATATCGTTACCGACTCAAAACTTTGCACAGATCATTTAAATATATACAAAATTCATCCCACAAAATTTTGTGAATTTTGGTCTATTTTTACCCGTATGCCCCATATAAAGCCCTCTTCCGAAAATCACTTTAATACTCATAAATAAGGGTACCAATCCAAAATTTTACACGGATCATTTACATACATGCCTAAATCAAACTGCTGGACTTTGAGAATATCGGTCCATATTTGACTATGTCCCCCACATAAGGTCCACTACCGAAATCCACGTTAATACTAATATATATCTTAAATATACCGTTATTATGTTGAAATTCGAGGTGAAATATCCTCATATGCATGAAAATAACTGTTCCAATTTTTCATAGCTGCCATATAGAACCATTTCCAAAAAACAAATAAATTCGGGTCAAAAAATATTCTTTTCGGATTTAACCCATATTCGGTCCACATTTTATAATCATGATATATATCGTTGGAAAGGTATTTTTAATACATTTTATTTAGTGTATTACAAATTATCAAGCACCCAGTAGTTCCCGAGATATAGGCCTATATATTTTCAACTTTACGGGCCCGCCTCCTCGAAAATAGGAGTGACCGCCAACAAATTTGTTTTTGCTAGTATCTCCTCTAAAAGCCCTATTTCATTTTGTTTTTTTTTTTTGGGCAAAATCACTAAAACCGAATTGTACCCCTTTTTTATACTCTGTTAAATTACACTGAAGATTATTAGGAACATCAGACAGACTCTGTAAATTATGGTAAGAATTGAATAACACTAATTCCGTCTTTGATGGGTTTACACCTAGCCTGTTAGTTTTCGCCCAGGACGAGAGATCACCAAGCGAATCCTGCATGATATCACTGATAGTTGAAAGAAACTTTCCCCTAATCAGTATCACCACGTCATCCGCATAGGCGATTATCTTTCTACCCTTGGATTCGAAGGTTTTAAGAATAGAGTTAACCGCTAGTACCAACAGAAAAGGAGAAAGAACTCCACCTTGTGGTGTACCCCTGGTAACCCTTCTTCTTATCACTTCGTCCCCTAGGGTTGAGTTGATAATCCTGCTTTCCAGCATTACGATGATCCAACTCACCAGAAAGTCGTCGACCCCATGTTCTACTAGCGAGTCCCTAATTGCCTTATTACTAATATTATTAAAGGCGCCCTCTATATCCAGAAACGCAGCTAAAGTATATTCCCTATGCTCCAGACTGTGCTCTATGCAACCAACCACCTCATGAAGCGCACTCTCAACAGACTTACCTCTGAGATAGGCACGCTGAGCGTTGCTAATGGAGTGAGTATTTATCTTGCTCCTTAGATGTAGATCTATCAGTCGTTCTAAAGTCTTCAGAAGAAAAGACAATAGGCTGATAGGTCTAAAATCCTTCGGTTTCAAGTGGCAGGCCCTACCGGCCTTAGATATAAAGACAACCCTTACCTCCCTCCACCCATGTGGTAGATACCTATTCCTGAGACAACTCTTATAGATATCCTCCAAAAGAAATAGCGCTATATCCGGGATATTACATAGCATGGCTGGGAATACTCCATCCGGACCCGGTGATTTATACGGGTCGAAAGTTTTCACCGCCCGGGCTAGTTTATCCTTTGTGACTATTTCATCAACCTGTCCAGAGTCTTGACCAATACCCTCAAGCATATTGCCCCATTGGTCCTCAGCCTCCGTTCCTATACCTTCGCAACCGGGAAAGTGCGCCTCAACAAGCAGTGAGAGAGTTTCCGAGCTAGATTCCGTCCATGAGTTGTCATCTCTTTGAATATATCCTATGTCCTTTGGGGCATTGGATAGGATTCGCCGAAACCTTGACATCTCATTGACGCCATCCACGGATTCGCAATAATTCCTCCATGAAATCCGCTTTGCTCTTTTTAGGTCTCCCTTGTACCTATTGAAACACACCTTGTAGTTGTTCCAGTCTCCCTGAAGTCCAGTAAGCTTTGCCCTGTTAAACAATTTCCTAACCGTCGACCTCTGAACTTGAAGTTCCTTGGTCCACCATCTAGGCTGTTTACGCCTACCTGGAAACTTTAAAGGGCATGATGCTTCGTAGCTCTCTTTGAGTAAACAAGTGAGATTGTTCACCGTATTTTCCAAATTTGATGGTAACGGACCACATGAATTTGGCTGTTCCATCCCCAAATGAACCCTATCATAAAAGATTCCCCAACCCGTCAGCCTAGGATTCCTAAAACGTACCCCTGCCGGTGATCGGAAGTCCAGGGTGAAGGTAATCCTGCTATGATCCGAAAAGGAACAGTCCACGGATACCCTCCAATCTCTAACGAAATCATCCTTCTGGTTCGTCAATGTCATATCTATAACCGTCTGCCTATCTCTATTTCTGAACGTGGGCATATTGCCCTTGTTACAAATTACCAGATCATTGACAGTTATAAAATCAAACACGTACTCACCTCTTTTATTTATATCCGCGCTACCCCACTGGCTGTGGTGGGCATTTGCATCACAGCCCATGACCAGGATAGCACCTCTCCTTTTTGCATATGCCGTTAGCTCCACCACCTCATTTCCAGGTGGTTCTGCTACGTCATACGGCATATATACCGAAGCCAGTGTCAGCGTCCGCTCACCCTTGGCTTCTCTGTTGATTACGGTGATGTCACCACTCCTGAAAGAATGAGAAATTATTAGTTTTAGTTCTCTCCTTGCCAGGATACACGTTCTCACCTTGTCACCAGTGGACGGGACGAACAACGTGTATCCCGCTAACTCTAATCCGCAACCCTTATTTTTATTTATCCAAGGTTCGTGGATTAGGGCCACATCAGTTTTGGATTTGGTGATAAAGGCTCTGTCGAGGCCGCTTCACAATGATGCAGGTTTATCTGCACCACCAGCAGCCTCTTTGGTAGTGTCGTGTTTCGAATACCGAAACCTAACAGTTCCAAAGCCAAAGCTGACAACCTCCTTCACCTTATCCAGCCATTCTAGGGATTTGCGATCCACTGCGAATCGAAAATCCCTCCCGTTATTATTCTTACAGACCATTGAGTTAACAGCCTTCCAATGGTCTACAGGAATATTAACATTCTGCTTCTTCAAAATGGCCAGTATATTTTCCATCGATCTTACTGGTGGTGGAATCCACACTGTAACTATCGTCCTAAGTGGTAACTCCGAGGCGCGCACCACTTCAAGTTTTAAGGCCGGATTAAGGTCGCCAAGTTTCCCAACTGCGGTTTTTAAAAAATTCAAAAGAATTTTTGTTTCCGCAGTTTATCACTTTGACTCCCTTAGCCCAGTCTGCACCTTTGAATGATACGTCCTCAGAGCTACCATCGTAGAAGGCGATCTCATCCAAGAGTCTGCCTTCAAGCAGCTGCCATTGATCGGTACTGATCTTCCCATCCGGATCATTCCGATCAATGATAGCTGCCTGAAGGTATACATCCTGACTTAAGGACCTTTTCGCCTTCTTTGCGGACGAGGTAGGTTGGTCATCACCAGATCTGGCCCTCCTAATGGTCTCTTTTTGGGTGCCATTAGAACTACCAGATGGGGTTATCACCGCCTTACTCGCCGCCCTCTTATTCGCAGATGTCTTGGCTAACGAGGGTAGAGGTCCATCGGATCCATTTCCCTTAATGTTACCCTTACGGGCCCCCTTAAGGGAATCAGTCCGAGGGCTCTTTACACCCTTCGCACCTGACATCTTTATGGGTGATTTCTTCGAACCACCCTCCTTTGGTTTTACATCGCTACTAGTGGTAGGAGCTATCGATCTATTACCCGTATGGGTTTTAGCCAGATCCACAGCCACTCCCACTCGCTGCTCACGAGGATAGGACTCTCCTAAGAGAACACTCACGGGGCCGTAGATTCTTTCAAATCTAGCGACGTCCTGCATGTGTTTCTTGAGAAGGTACTTCTCCTTTGCGGTTAATGACCCAGGATCTCTTTGTCCCATCTTTCTCAGAAAGGCTAGCGATTTCCTGGTGCCATTTTTGGCCCTATTCTCCTTCGTTCGGCTTGGTGTAGCAACAACACGTGAAGTGGCATTAAGCGTCTTCTCCACGGCGGCCTGCCGAACAAGATTGGCGTTACCATGTGGACCGTCTTCTATCGAACGGCTCTCCTGGTTAATCTTGTCCCCAGCGGCGGGAGGGAATGTCTCCACCATCTGAGTTTGAGCAGAAATCATAGTGACTTCATGTTCCTCATCAGATAGCAGAGTCAGCTCCTCTAGCCCCTGAGTGGCACCAGTTTCTCCAAAAGAGTCTCCCGACAATTCCAGAAGACCTTCCACATCCATTTGTGTAAGGGTACTGTTCGAAACCCTTCCTTCCGATTCCACAATATCCTTGAAATCGGAAGTCTCCTTTACGTCCTTTTTTTTAATATAATAATTTGCTTCAATTTTGTTCCCACGAGTATGCTCGTAAGAACGGACCATCCGCGCAGTGACGGCTTACGCGGACTAGGCAACTACTTACAACAGTGTATTGCCCTGACACTGAGGGGAGCTGTTATCTGCTGGTTTATTTAGACACCAAACCATCCATCCAGGTCCTCAGCACTGCTACCACTCACCTTGACCTTAAAAGTGTAACTATACCGTGACAACCCTGGTAAAGCATCTACTGTACAAGTGGCGAACACAAGTGTGTATGTCACGATAATAAGTATATGTCATAATATTCAACGCAACAGCTAGATTAGTACACTATCGCCCCGATGTCTTGACAATATGAGTAATCTTTAGTTAATACACCCTCAAGGTCATGACTCCCCTGTGAAAGTGCTAAAGCATACACAATCACAATGAAGCCCAGACCACAGAGTGTATATAAGCCCTCGCATAGCGTCAAGATCGTTACCCAGGCGATGGTTATAAATGGTAAAAATTAGATAAAATTTAAAAATATTTAACATAAATTATGTTGGTCGTAAAATTGTCTTTCAAACAATATATCAAATACTAATAAAATTTGCACTAAGACTGAATAGAAAGCACAGAATAAGGATATTCTAGTCCTATAACCAGTGAGTGTAGTTTTTGTATTTCTTATTACGTTTAGGTGGAGGGTATTTAAGATTCGGCACAGCCTTGTTGTTTTTATTGAATCTGCCTTTACTTCATAGGCCTTACAATATGTATTCAAATCTTATACCTAAACCTTAAAACTATTTGTTTTCATTATTCGAATGCATACCATAATACGTATCTCAATAATAAGGAGGAAATAGTTTATTAAAAGATTGGTATCAGAAATCTACATCTTTGGGATGAACCTTTAATATTTATGTGATTTTCAAAGGTGATTCTTATTTTTTTAAGAGAAGTAACACTCTAACACACACTAACACACTACTTTCTTTGGAAAGGGGATACGTGGGAGAAGTAAAGGTGGTGAAAGTAGGAAAAAAAAACTTTATATCACAGCTCTGCTATTGCGCGTTATATTTGTCTTTAGTACAGTGTTGCAGCGCATCTAGTGGTGAGTAGGTCCATTATTTTAAAGCTTAATTTATAGCCTTATTTAATTAGTTTACTCTGGAGGCGTCTCATCTCTGAAGGAGGGCTCTGTGGAAAATATTAGTTCTGATAGATAGGAAGCTAATAATTATCAGAAACTGATGTTGTTTAAGTGGCAGCGGCTGGGAATGAAACTAGCAGTTCGATTTTTTACATATTGTAATTACTGGTGTCGAATTTCAATTTGATAACGATTTTTCTAAGAGAATAATTCTTATTTAAGTGATTTCGGAAGTCGACTTTATACGAGGGCTATGGTCAAATATGAACAGATCCGAACAAAATATCGCCTTATGATTTCTTTTAATATTAAACTTATTTGTGCTGTTTTTTTATTGGTATTTTTAGACATTTGTATTGTTTCCATTTTCAACGAAGCTTACCCCATTACAATAGAAATATTGTGTGCAAAATTCCATGACATTATCTGCAATATAAATACATATTTAATGAAAATAATTATTTATTAAATTAAGGCTGTCTTAAATAATACTGGTTCTACTTTACCGATTTCTTATAAACAAACAATATTTGAGAAACATTTCATCTACCAAAGTTCTTCTCTTAAGACCCTATCGTGCTTTTAGCAGACATTTATACACATACATATATAGAACTTGCAATCGCTTTATAAATGCCTCTTAAATCGATAAAAGTCAAACAGGAAGAGTAAGGCTGTGCCACCACCAAGAAACAGTAGTGTGATCTACGAACACTTGAAACTAATTTTTGTTACATTTTGTAATGATGATCATACTGGTTATTTCATTTTGCGGATTCATTCCATTAGTGATATCAACTATTATGGTGCGATCGTCATTAAATATTGTACCGTAATTTCAATTTATTTGAAGTTTTTATTGTTTAAATATCATCTCAATAGGAACATTTACAACAATTTTATACATATTCCAGTTACTTCACAAAGTGTACGTAGGTGTCACGAGACAGAAGATAATCATATTTTATATATGTATATCTCTTTCTTTCAGAACTGGCCTTTGTTTATATTATTGCAGCGTGATACGATTTACAAAATTGTCTCCTCTATATAACCTGTGGTTATTCTCGGAAGTGGACGTTGTATGGGAGTCCATGGCCAATTATAGACTAATTTTTACAAAATCCAATAGTATAATTATTAAATAATCATAGCTGGTCTGTGTAAAATTTCAGTTCGATATGGATGTTTATGTATGTAGGCTAATAAGTTTTTCGGAAATAGTTCTCATAAAAGAGCTTTGACCTATTATGAACCGTTAAGCATGAAATCACGTATTGTAATGTATATTTTAAAGTGTTTTATGTTGTAATGTATAATTTAGGATGTTTATGTTCCTTGAAGCCCAATATAATTTTATGCAGCTGTAGGGGACCAGCTTAATGGTTAGGCGTTCATACAAACTGCCAGATTTGAGGATATTAATAAAACAAGGCAACGATGTGCCGATTTCAGTTTCAAAAATAGAATTCCTGTTTATTTGTGGGTTGCTGCCCCTTTTATACTAATTCTACCGTATTGCTTACTTATTCTAACTTATTACATTCATTCTTAAATCTATTATTTTCTTTGTCAGTGCCATGCAATCATCAAGTATGCATTTGGTTTCAACCAATCAAATTGAGAGAGCTAGGAATGGAGTCATTTACATTTGACACTCACTCACATTTTGATTGACCTATTTTACTATTGTGTGCTCATATTTAAATATATTGAGTCACTAACTAATGTCGTTATTTGATCTTTTGCTTATGCCATTCACCCTACTAATATTGGGATGGTATGTATGTGTTTCAAAGTTGTTGTTAAGTAGGCGGTGGACACTACTAAGGTACACTACACCCTCACCGTTAAGAGAAAAATTAGGGGAGACATTTTTCTTGATGTTTCCATAGCACTGCATAAATTATGGTTTATAGTTTAGTGATTCTTACAATATGTTTTATGTTTTACATATTTTGTTGTATTTATTAGTTCTTAATCCTAGGTATAATTTTGTTGTTTTAATTGATTCTTACAATCTATTTACAATATTAATTTTACATATTTTTGTTTTATTCATTAATTCTAACTCTAATTAAAACCATATCTAGTTTTAATTGGTTGTTGTGCATTTGTTTTTCTATTCCGTTATAATCTATAGTAGTATTTACACCATTACTCCTAATTATTCTATATGGGCCTTTGTATGGGCTTTGGTTTTTCTTTCTATTTTCTATTTTTATTAAGACTAAATCTCCTATCTTTAAATTTAAACTATTATTATATTTACTATCAAGTATTCTTTTTTCTTTTGTTTTTATTGTCAATTCTTTGGCTCTTTCTAAAGAAAATTTTAGTTTTTGTTTCAATTCTTTTGCATAGTCATCGTAATTATAGATTTTTATCTCCGTATTGTCATTGATTTCTGATGGTAAGCATGGTAATTTACCATAAACCAATTCGAATGGCGTGTAGCCAGTATCTATGTGTGGTGCCGTGTTGTAGGCGAAAGTAAAATAGTTTATCCACTTATCCCATTCGTAATCATTTGCTGTTGTTAGCAGGAATTCATTGAGGACTCTATGATTCCTTTCTACCGAACCTATTGTTTCATGGTGGTAAGGGGTTGAAAATGTTTGCTTGATATCAAGTAACGAGCATATGTTACGCATTAGTTCGTTTTTAAATTCAGTCCCGTTGTCTGATTTGAGTACTTTAAATTTACCATATTTTAAAATCAATTGTTCTACTAATGTTTTGGCAGTTGTAAGTGCATCTTTTGTTGACATTGGGTGAGCAATAACAAATTTTGTTAGTTCACATTGCATTGTCAATATGTATCGGTATCCGTTTGAAATACGAAGAGGTCCTACAGTATCAACTGATATTATCTCAAAACTGTTGTTTGGGGTGTTGTTAACGTAAGTGGTTCTTTAATATTCTTCGTTTGTTTGTTTATGTTACACTTGTCACAATATCTTACAAATTGTTTAACCATTTTACTCATATTTTTCCAAATGTATCTTTGTTTCAATTTAATTATTGTTTTTCTAAGTGGCCTGCGTGTGTGGTATTGTGGAATTCATCGATGAGTTTATATTTCAATATGTCATCGGTTATTCTTTTTGGGTCATTGTATATTAAAATTTTAAGTTGAGGACTTTTATTGTTTATTTTTATCATTGCATATGCTTCTTTTAATTCTTTCATTGTATATACTTTAAATATTTCATCACTTTTTGCTAGCGCTAATTCTTTTATCTTTTCTTTATTCATTTTAGATATCAGTTTCCTCAGACTCGAATCTAGTTTCGCTGAGTTATCGCTGAATCTTGCATGCATATTATCATTTTCTATGTTTTTGGCATGTAACTTCTTCATAATCGAATCTTGTTTCGATGAATTATCGTTACATCCTATGTGCACAATATTATCTTCAATTTTTATATCGACGTCTTCTATATTTTCAAACTTATTAAATTGCAATTTTTTATGTTCTTGATATCATTTATGGATGTGCATTCCCATATTAGAAGTTGATCAGACTCCTGAGAGATGCTTTTTCCCAATTCTTTTGTATTATGTGCCTCATTGTTCCCATTATTTATATTATTCCTGTTAATTTTTCCTTGTATGGCTTTGTGGTTATTAGTATTTTCTTTACTGTTTCATCATTTTTCAATGGTATCATTTGTTTAAGTATTTCCGAGTTTATTTCAAGTCTTGATAATGCGTCCGCATTAGTGTTGATTTTTCCTTTCTTGTATATTATTGTAAAATCATAGTCGCTTAGATCCAGTCTAATTCTTGTCATTTTTGACGATGGATTCTTGTGTGAGAATAATGAAATTAGTGGTCTGTGATCTGTTACTACTATGAATTTTCGACCGTATAAATATGGTTTGAAAAAATTAATTCCCCAGTGAATTGCGAGCAATTCCTTTTCAATTATTGGTTTGTTCAAATCATGTTTCTGTAGAGATTTACTTGCATAAGAAATAGGTAAATCTTGGCCAATTTCACCTTGAGACAAGACAGCTCCCAATGCGTAGTTTGAGGCGTCGGTTGTCAAAATGAATGGTTTTTTCGAAATTTGGGTATTGTAATACCGGTGGAGTCATTAATTTTTCTTTAAGTGTATCAAAAGCAATTTGGCAATTTTCTGTCCATATGAATTTTGTCGATTTCTTTAATAGTCCGTTTAGTTCTTTGGCGATGTCAGCAAAATTTGGTATGAATTTTCTGTAGTAATTGCAGAATGCAACGAATCGTCTTACTTCGTCTGCGTTTCTTGGTATTGGATAGTTCTTTATTACTTCATATTTTGATGGGTCTGTTTTCACACCGTCTTTTGTTATTAAATGTCCTAAGTAAACAACTTCAGGTCTTAAGAAACAACATTTCTTTGGATTTAGTTTTAACTTGTATTTTTGCAGTCTGTCGAGAACTTTTATTAGGTTTTGATTGTGATGATTTAAACTGCAACCGTATACAATTATATCATCTACGTAGAGAAATGCTTCAGATTCTAGTCCGGATAATGCTATTGTAAGCATTCTTTGAAAGCTGTTAGATGAAATTTTTAGTCCGAATGGAAGTCTTTTAAATTGAAAATGTCCTTGTGGTGTTGAAAATGCGGTTAGTGGTCTAGAGTGTTTGTTCAGTTCAATTTGATGAAAAGAACTAGTCATATCAAGTGTAGAAAACCATTTTGCTCTACCTAATTTGTCCAAAATATCCTCTAATCTAGTTAGAGGAAATTTGTCATTAACAATTTTATCATTAAGTTTCCTAAAGTCTACAACAAGTCTCCATTTCCTTTTATCTTCCATGTTTTTCTTTGGTACCAAAAGGAGTGGGGCATTGTATGGACTAACAGATGGTTCTATTATTTCGTCATCAAGCAGTTTATTTACCTGTTCATTTATTATTTCTGTATGTGAATGTGGTAATCTGTAGTTTTTTATGTACACCGAGGTGTTGTCCGAGGTCGTGATTTCTTGTTTGTAAAAATTGTTGACACTTAATTTTTCGTCTTCTAAATGAAAAACGTTTTGATATTTTTTAAATATTTCTATTAGTTTTGTTTTTGCGTGGTCATCATCATGGTCTAATTGCAAGTCATTTAAAATTTTGTGAAAACGTTCGTCACTGTTTATAATGTTGTAACTTAATATGTCGTAATTTTTTAGTGGGTCAGTGTGTAGTTTAATGCCCTGTAAAGTTATTGTTTCGTTTGTTGTGTTTAAAATTTTAACGTGTGTCATACCGTTTTTTGGTGCTATTGAATTGCTTAAAAAAATTCCTTCTTTTATTTCATTATTGAATATTACGCAATCTTCAGCAAGGTTTAGTTTTATGGGTTGAATGGTTTCTGTTCTTGGTGGTATAGTTATTTTTAAGGTATCGAATGATTTTGTTTGCATTGGCAGAATTATTGTTTCATTGTTGATGAACAAAGAAATTGTGAATGTCTCGTAATCTATTTTGCATAGGTATTCTTTTAAGAAATCTCTTCCTATTATTCCGTCTGTCTCTATTGGGAAATTATCATCTACTAGATGGAATTTGTATTTACATGTTTGGTTTGCTAGCAGCAGTTCAAGCTCACTCGTCCCTAGTGAATGTATTTCTTCTTTAGTGATGCCTGTTAATTTGCATCTATTCTCCACATTTAATGGTTTATCATCAAAATTTTCTCTGGTGCGACATAATGATATGTCGGCTCCTGTGTCGACAAGAAATGTTAAATTTTTGTTTTTGTATTTAGCAGTTATGAAATTTGTATTATTATTGGAAAGTTTGTATATTTTTAGTTTTGGCTTTCCGGAATATCCCTGTATTCCGAGCCTTCCTCGTTTCCCTCGTCTTGTACTGTGCGTATATACATTTTGTTGTCTCTGTTTCTGTTGTCATTGTTTCTGTTAGCATTATTGTTATTACTTCTACTATTATTATTGTTACTTCTACTATTATTGTTGTTAATTCTATTATTATTGTTGTTTTGGTAGTTGTTATTTCTAGAAGTTTGTGCTTCTTCGTGAATTGTTATTATCATTGTTTCTAGTGTAATTGTTGGAGTCGTGATTACAGTCGTATCTAATGCTTCTGTTGAAATTATTGCTATTATTCATAGTATTAGAGTTGTTTTTATAATGGTTTTGGTTATATGTTGTGTTATTCTGTTATTGTTATAAGTAGAAAATCTGTTGTTATTTCTGTTGTAATTTTGTAGTCGATACTGAGGTTCTTCTCTTTTGATATGCAGAATTTCGTTATGCGTTGCCTTCTTTTCATTTTCAAGTTCAATTGCAAGATCAGAAGCTTCTTGTAGGGTAGTTGGTCGGGCAGCGTATATTGTTGCTTTGAAATGATCATTCAAACCTTTCTTGAATGTATCTAGGGCAAGTTTATTATTTAATCGGACTATGACGTTTTTCTCCGCTTCTGTTGCTTGATTACCCAATTCTTCTATACCTAGCTTATTTAAGTTGTCAATTATACTCATTATCTTCTCCCTATATGAATTAATAGGCATTTTCCCTTGGAATAAAGTGGTAAGTTTAGTTTGTAATTCTGGAATTGTTTTATTGTTTTTGTATCTTTTCTCTAAGAGTTCTTTAAGCGCTTCGAAATTTTCAGGTTTTGTGTAGCTTCCAATTGATGTTCTGACATTTGAGGATAGTTTAGCATGATAAACATACTGAAGAAAATCTATTTTTGCTGTTTCTGATAGGGTCTTGTTTAATAACTCTGCTGTAATTATGAAACTGTCCAATTCAATATAATTACCTGTAAACAGAGGTAATGCTTTCGCGACTGTTTCTAAATTGAATGATGCCATTTCTTTTTCTGTATTTTTCCTACTTTCTAGTAAATATTCTTTAACTTTCTTGTATATATTGTTAAATTCTATTCTTATTGATGTATTGTCTTCTTCATTCTTTTCATTCAATTCTTTCTCTAGGAAATCATTTTTTATATTTTTTATAGTTTGTAATTTTTCTTGTATTGTTTTCTCGGTATATTTTCTACCTGGACTTTTTTTTAAATTTATATATATTGCTTTTAATGCGTTTATATTTTCTTTCATTTGAAGATTCTTAATTTATATTCTTATACATTCATATGTTTATTACTAGATTACAAAATATAAAATTTTTAATTTGTATTATTATTATTTGTATATTTATTATACATCAGTTATTGCGTTGTTGTTCCGCTGGTATTTTCTAACGTAATTTTTGAAATAGTTATTTATTCTAAATGCTATATATAAAATAATTGATACTAATATGATAAATTTTATGTGATCTGGTATAAGATTGGTCACGTTTTTTGCTTCTCCATTGTTGATAATATTTTCTTGGATTTCCACCTTGCTTTGTGGTTTACCCATTTTGTTTATATTATTACCCCAAATGGGTCCTACCATAACCTATTATTATTATTAATTTTTTTTTTTTATATCTTTTATATTTTTCTTTATTTTGTCGCACTCCTCCTTCGTGTTTGTGAGGGTGAGCCTTTGGTAGAGTAAGGCCAGTTGTTTTCTGTCTTGGAATCTCTTCCCAGCACGCTTTTTCTTTGTATTTTATCAATTTCTATTAATTATTTCCGTCTGTGTATGAGGATCTTTTGAAATATTCAAATGGTCCGTGTGGGCAGGATCGCCATGTAATGTATATTTTAAAGTGTTTTATGTTGTAATGTATAATTTAGGATGTTTATGTTCCTTGAAGCCCAATATAATTTTATGCAGCTGTAGGGGACCAGCTTAATGGTTAGGCGTTCATACAAACTGCCAGATTTGAGGATATTAATAAAACAAGGCAACGATGTGCCGATTTCAGTTTCAAAAATAGAATTCCTGTTTATTTGTGGGTTGCTGCCCCTTTTATACTAATTCTACCGTATTGCTTACTTATTCTAACTTATTACATTCATTCTTAAATCTATTATTTTCTTTGTCAGTGCCATGCAATCATCAAGTATGCATTTGGTTTCAACCAATCAAAATGAGAGAGCTAGGAATGGAGTCATTTACATTTGACACTCACTCACATTTTGATTGACCTATTTTACTATTGTGTGCTCATATTTAAATATATTGAGTCACTAACTAATGTCGTTATTTGATCTTTTGCTTATGCCATTCACCCTACTAATATTGGGATGGTATGTATGTGTTTCAAAGTTGTTGTTAAGTAGGCGGTGGACACTACTAAGGTACACTACAGTATGACGATTTATACGAAGGAGTATGTGAATGATTTGTGTTGAATTTTACCCTGATACTGATGTTTATAAGATATTTATGTGCATTTAAGTGATTATTGAAAGTGGAGTTTACATGTGGGCTGCGGTCAGATATGAACTGATCATCAAATTTAGTACGACAATTCATATGTCTACATGGATTATTTGTATTGAATTTAGATTGTTAGTGATTTAGATTGTTAGTGATTTATATTTTAGTTTTGTGTTTGCTGAATATAATCGAAATCGGAAGATCAAAACCAAACAAGTTAATTTTTCATTATTCGTTAGTTGAGTACATGATATCTAAAATATTTCAAAATTTTTTTTCAGAATCCCATACAGACGGAACGTATGTTGGAACTGATAACGAAACACCTTCTGTTGCTCCAAAATTTTTATCACGAGGACATTTGTATAAGGTAATTGTCGGAGAAACAATAGAACTTCCATGCAAAGTTCAAAATTTGGGATCATTTGTGCTATTGTGGAGAAAAGGATCATCAGTTTTAACAGCTGGCCATTTAAAAATAACAAGAGATGTAAGATTTAAAATAGTTGGAGATTATAACCTACAAATTAATGGCGTTAAGACTCAGGATGCCGGTGATTACATCTGCCAACTGGGAGATCAAGAAAATAGAGATCAAGTTCATACGGTAGAAATACTAGGTAAGACATTAAAATATTTCTTAATCATAATTTTCAGTTGAGCTTTATACATCGAACTGTTCGGACGTGTTACTTTTAGTGCGGCTGAATTTTCGGTGAAAAAATCGTAATAGGTGAAAAAGTATAAAAAGTTAAATTAAATAAAGTGAAAAAACTCGTAATAGGTGAAAAACTTTACAAAGTCAAATAATTGCACTAGGTGCAATAAAAAAATTAATAAATTGTAATAATTTATTTTTAATTATTTGAAAACTAGAAAATTAAATACAGTGACACAGTGAATGAGTAACAATTCTAACAGTACGAGTGGGCCTCAGAGCCGAAATGCTTATTTCGTGTTGAGCTCGGCAAGTGTTAGTAATGAGAACATTAAAAATCCCGAATTTAATAAAAACTACTTAACTGTGAAACCAAAAATAAGCACAAATCTGAATTTAAGTGCAAGTGCACCAAACTTGAATAAATGTGTTGAACAGAGCACAAACTTAGCCCAAAGCATATTTAATTTAAATAGAAAAATCACTGAAGGACCGTCTTCTTCACGGTCCTCGTTATCAAATATTGGAGAGACGTCAACAGCTGCAAAAGGCACATTAAGTCCTACAAATAAGACCGCTCCTATAGTTGCTGTTGAAGAAAAACAAAAAATACAGGTAGGAATGGACCGTTATATAACAGTATCGAAGAGAGGCAGAAGCCCAAAATCTGCCGAAATTACACCAGCCGCAAAATTATCAAAGAATGCTGAAGAGCCACGCTCGCAAAATCGTTTTGCCATCCTCCAAGACAAAAATGATGTCCCTAACGCTGTGAATAAGCCAGTAAAACCACCTCCAATATATTTAAGAGAAAAAAACTCAAACGAACTTATAAAAATATTAGTTTCATTAATTGGTGAAAATTCTTTTTATGTGACTCCAATTAAGCGTGGCAATATTAATGAAACAAAGATTCAGGTTAATAATGAAAACGACTATCGGAGAATAGTTTCGGAATTTGAAAAACGCAAAAAGAATTTTTACACGTATCAACTTAAAAGCGCAAAAGGTCTACAAGTCGTAATTAAGGGAATTGATTCTTTTGTTGATCCTGAGGAGATCAAGAGCAGTTTGGCCGACAAAGGCTTTAAAATCAAGGCCGTATCAAATATAAGAAACAGAGATAGGATCCCTCAACCTTTATTTAGAGTGGAGTTAGAACCTGGTGATGTTAAGCTGAAGAAAAATGAAACACATCCTATATATGACTTGAAATTCATAATGCACCGAAGAGTTACAGTGGAAGAACCTCATAAGCGATCTGGCCCAGTACAGTGTTCGAACTGCCAAGAATATAGTCACACTAAATCTTATTGTAAGTTGCCTACTGTTTGTGTTGTTTGTGGGGATCTTCATGACACCTCAAAGTGCGATAAACCTAAGGATGATTCCAGGGTAAAAAGATGCAGCAATTGCGGTGGAAACCACACTGCCAACTACAGGGGTTGCCCTGTTTTCGAGGTCGTTAAACGCTCCTTGATCAACAAATCCGCTTCTACCCCTACTCAGACGACAAAAGTACCTATTACAATTATTCCCCCCCGTAGCACAAGCATCCACTAGCCAATTTTCATATGCCAACGTGCTAAGATTTAACCAACCAACACTGCAAAATGAATCACCAATAAATGATATAAACAGCCACAATTTTAGCCGTCTTGAAGGTATAATGAAGAATCTGGTGCAATCCATGAACCATTTCATGACAAGTATGATGCAGGAGATGCAAAAAATGCAGTCCACGCTACTGCAGGCCATACTTAATAGACCATGAACTGTCTCAAAATATGTTTCTGGAACGCAAACGGCATACGCCAACACAAAAATGAACTTGAATATTTTCTTTTTAATAAGAAAATTGATGTAATGCTGATTTCCGAGACTCATATGACGTCGAGAAGCATTTTTAAAATAAGTGGTTATACATTCTACGACACCAAGAACCCCATAGATAGATCATGTGGTGGCTCGGCAATATTGGTCAAATCGCGAATCAAACACCATTCATTGGGTGGTCTTTCAGAGTGTTATCTTCAAGCAACAAACATCTGTATTGAGAACTTTTGTCAAAACCTCGTGATCTCGTCAGTTTACTGTCCGCCCAGATTTTCAATAACAAAAGATCAGTATAGAGATTTTTACAAATCACTAGGTAGCCGTTTCATAGCGGCTGGCGACTACAATGCTAAGCATACATTCTGGGGCTCACGACTCGTTAGCCCTAAAGGTCGTATCTTGTACGACTTCCTGTCTGAAATGGGACTGAATGTGATTTCAACTGGTCAACCAACTTTTTGGCCAACTGACCAGCAAAAAATTCCTGACGTTATCGATTTCGGCGTTGCGAAAGGGGTATCCCCGGAACTCATTGAAGTCGAGGCTTCACTGGATCTTTCTTCAGATCACTCACCCACTGTAATCACCATCAGAAGTCCTCAGCAAATCGTAACTGATGCCTTACTTCTTGTCAAACGTCTGAATTGGTTAAAATACAAAAAATACATCAGCACTCACTGCACAGAGAAACTCCCGTTAAAAACTGCTGAAGACATCGATGCCTGTATAAAAAGTCTTAATGAACATGTCGAGAAAGCCGCAGAACATGCTTCTTCCACTTACCGCCCGAATAGGTACAACAGAGTTTTTTCTGCAGATGTCGAGCAACTATTGTCTGAAAAAAGGAGAGTCCGTAGAGAGTGGCAACAACACAGATCGCCCCAACTTAAAACTAGGTTGAGAGAATGTACCAAAAATCTTAGGATCTTGCTAGAAGCGCAAAAAGCAGAGTCTCTCAAACAACATCTAGAAGGTCTAGACGCAACTTCCCAGTCAAATTATTCATTATGGCGTGCAGTCCGAAATCTAAGAAAACCCGTAATCGCAAAACCTCCACTGCGTACTTTGAACGGATCTTGGGCTCGAAATAACGAAGAAAAAGGCAACATTTTCGTAAGTAATTTAAAAAATGTATTCACTCCCAATATGGATACTGACATTAGCCAACTACCGCCTGTTGTTGCCAGACCACCTGTACAAATAAGATTTCAATATCTGGAGGTTGTTGAGGCTATTGATAATTTAAATGTTAAAAAAGCACCTGGGTTTGATAAAATCAGCAATAAAATGATTTTTGAGCTGCCTCGCATTGCAAAAAGATTAATCCTCTTTCTTTTTAATGTCATCTTACGGCTTGAGTACTACCCTCCGGTTTGGAAAATTGCACTAGTAAAGATGATTCCTAAGCCGGGAAAAGATCCTTGCAAAGTTGAGTCGTATAGGCCAATAAGTCTATTACCAACTATGTCCAAATTATTCGAGAAATTGCTTATAACCAAGCTGACTCCGATTTTGAATGAAAACAACTGCATTCCCAATCACCAGTTTGGCTTCAGACGTCAACACAGTACAATAGAACAAACACATAGATTGGTACAAGTCATAAGAAAAACCTTTGAGGAAAAGAGATACTGTTCGGCACTCTTTATTGACGCCTCTCAAGCTTTCGACAAAGTATGGCATGAAGGCCTGATATCTAAATTAAAGCAGAACTTGCCGGTGAATCTTCAACACCTACTATGGAAATACTTAATCGACCGTCAGTTTATGATTAAAGAAGGTGATTATTTAAGCCGTCCTCAATCTATAGGTGCTGGCTTCCCTCAAGGTAGTATCTTAGGACCAATTCTATACTTGCTGTACACAGCAGACATGCCAACAAACAATGAAATTCACACGTCAACATTTGCTGATGATACGGCATTTTTCAGTACTCACAAAGATCCAAAAGATGCCTCGATTCAATTACAGCACCACGTAACGCAAGTGGAGAAATGGGCAAGACAATGGGGAATAAAAATAAATGAACAGAAATGCACCCACGTAACATTTACTCTACGTAGGGAATCATGTCCCCCTATTCGTATTAATGACCATAAAGTGCCTCAAAACTCACACGTGAAATATCTGGGTATTCATCTAGACCGTCGCCTCACATGGAAACCACATATAGATGCTAAGCTGACTCAAATGAAACTGAAAGCAGCCCAAATTCATTGGCTCATCGGCAGAAACTCCGTCCTTCGGCTCGATTGTAAGCTTCTACTCTACAACTCAATCTTAAAGCCAATTTGGTGCTATGGTATCCAGTTATGGGGCACTGCCTCCAACTCCAATATTGAGAAAATTCAACGCCGTCAAAACAAAATTCTACGAATGATAACTACCGCTCCTTGGTATATTAAAAACAACAACATACACAACGATCTTGATGTTCCACTTGTCAAATGGGAAATAACTAAACACGTGGCCCTTTATTTGGGTAAGCTGGAAACTCATCCAAATCCCCTCGCTCGAGACATCTTACAACATCCCGGTCATAGCCGTTTGAGAAGGAGGGACACCACCGCTCTCAGATGAATAAATACAAGTTGCTCATTATATCCTATCGAATTTGAAAACTAGATTTTGTCTAGCATTGGCTGGACTTATCTTAATTAACTTTAGTTTTAGGATTTGAATACCTATTGTTAGTTCATTTAAAATGAAGATACAATAAAAAAGAATATGCAAAAAAAAAAAATAATTTCAAAACTGTTAAGTTTGTTGCAATTGTTGCAACTAGTTTTTAATATACTCGTATATGTCTACGCAGAGTGGGCATTTCTAAAAGGCTGGTCCGGTCGATTGACGTAGCTATGTAAAAAAAACATTTTGCACAACGATTTTAAGAATTATTATTTTTTTCTTTGAACTGTTAATTTTAAATCTTTGATATTTCTTTATTTAGGCTCGAGTACATTAAATTTAATTTACATTAAATTATTTTTACTGAAGGTAGGAATTGTTACATGAAAATTATTATTAAAATTTATTGATAATTTTTTCTTGGCTTAGGATTCGAACCTGGGTTGTTGGTTGAATTTACATATGTTTCGAGAAACACCACTTCTCTCATCATAATTCTTTACGTTCTCACCCGCTGCACCACTGCGGCGCCCGCTAGCCTACAGTCAAACATCAATCCTTTAACCAGTATTACTGAAGTATTATTTTTCATAATTTCGATAGACTTCATCCTTGATTTAATGGAATAAAATATACATCAATCCAAACTTGAACTTAGGTTTTTACCGCGTTCTATTCAGTCTACCTACTTTTAGGCATATTGAAAATTTTAGTGTTGTGTTTCATAATATTAATGTGATTGGCGGTTAAACATGCGCTGTCATCAAGCATTCGCTTACTACTTCCCCATTTACACGTCAAAAATATTGCAGCAAAACTTCTTACTTTTTAGACATCGGAGTTAGGGGAAGATAAGACGACTACGCACTCGATTGTACTAGCAATTCTTGCATGAATCAAATAATAAAGAAGAATTAAGAATGTAAACAAAATTTTTTGGCCACTCTGTCATACTTTGTGAACACACACGATTTTTTTGACTTACCGTACGACTAAATAGGATAGTCAGTAGTGGCCTTAAGCAAACATAAAAATATTTTTGACTTCTGACGTCACAAGAAGAAATTTTGCTTTCAATTTTACTTTCACACAGAGTGTTTACACATGCAAGTACTTGCATGCGAGTGCTGTGTACGTATTACATATATACGAAAACTTATTCGAAAAACTCGAATTATTGTTAACTGTTGTTAAAGCGTAAACTTCTACCGGCAGCTCCATTTGATTTGCAATTGCTTCGAAGGCCTTGCTTTTCAAATCGTTCCTCCTATATGCTTTATCACTCATATCCCACTGAAATAAATTAATAATAATTATTAATATAAATTAATTAATTTTATTATATTTTTTAAATTTAATTTTATGTACTTCCATTTTTGTTTTGATTGAAAAATAGAGTTGCCGAGTTGATCACATACAAATTTTTCATGAGGGAAAATTTTCATTAACAATAATTATTATGATTTTAATGATATTTCTTCTCCAAAATTAAAACATTTTGTTCATCAATATTATTTGAATGAAATTTGTTTACAATCACTCATAAAACAAACTAAAATTTAAATTATAAATATTATATTATCCACTTTCTATTCATTGGAAAATATACATGGCAACATTATTTTATGAAAGAAAATTTGAAATTTGTGTTATAGCAAATTGTGTAATTGCTCGACAATAACACCCAAATTTCTCAAGTTTTCTTAGAAAAATTATATATCATTCGAAGGATCTCAGTCTCTTCTTTCCAAATCTAGTAAGAAATTGAAAATAGGGTCATTATCAACAAAATTACAGGCTTATAAGTGCGCAAAGGTACAAAAACCGGGTTTTTAACCGTAAAACCGGATTTTGGAGGTGTCCGGCATATTTCACTATTGGAATCTTGTTTTACGCGACAAGCCCTACAAGAAAAATTATATCCGGTCCCAGGTTTTTCTTTTCATTCAATTTTGTATCACTGTGTTATTGATTAAATTTTTATAGGGATATCAGATTTAAATGAAAAAATGTTATTGGGCTCTTTGCAAGAAATTATACAATCGTTGACAAAAGCCTTTACAATGACATTTAGATTGCGGCTTTCTAAAGTGTCTTTTTAAAATTTGAAGTTTGTTTTCAAAATCGTACGCCGAAAAAAATATGAGAGGTCCATATTTTTCTGCACTGCACTATCTGGACCAAACATAATTGGGAAATTCTCCACAAATGATTCCAGCAGATCTTGAGCTACACTTATATTACTGAGAACGTGCCGTGTATTTCTGAGAAGCCTATAGGCGCTGTAGTAATAAATATTCATAAAAAATGTCTTCGTGCACATTGTTGTGAAGTACGATTATGCCTGTATAAGCAAGGAACTGATGAAATTCAGTGGCCTTCCAGTTGTGAATCTCATCTAAAGACCTGGGTTTTCGTGGAAACTCTTTCAGGAAAAATCTCAGTAATTTTAGAAGTCAAGAAGATATATTTGAAATATTTTCTCTGGAAGTTGTCCTTTACGTTCTATTTTACCAGTGTTACCGGTGGTTCGAAATTTGCTGTAATTATCCTTTTTCCATTCGAATTAAACACGTGCACAGTTCTATCTGTTAGTACCAGTTTCTCTTAGTTTGCTACTTCTGGTATGTATTGGTAAATATTTTCTGGTATTGGTAAGTATTGTTATTGTACAAAATACTTACTGTGTGAGTAGATAAAGAGAGAATGAGAGTAACATATTTATTTTTATTTGTTTTCATAAAACAGATATGAACAAATACTGATGTTAATAACATGGTTATTTGTGATACTCGGGCAAATTGTTATAACATGATAAACAAAAAAATAATTCTTTTTGTAAAATAAGTGTGCATTTTTATACCCTTCACCTTCATGAGAAGGGTATATATAAGTTTGTCATTCCGTGTGAAATTTCCACAATATAATTTTCCGACCCTATAAAGTATATATATTCTGGATCCTTATAGATAGCGAAGTCGATTAAGCCATGTCCGTCTGTCTGTCTGTCTGTCTGGATGTTGAAATCAGTTTTTTGAAGTCCCAAGATATATTAGGCATCCAAACCTTCAATAATTCTGTCAGACATGCTTTCGAGAAGTTTGCTATTTAAAATCAGCAAAATCGGTTTAGGCCAACCAGAGTTATGAACTAATATGTGAGACCACCTCCATAAAAATTTGATATTTTTCTCCATTTTATTGCCATATTTTGAAACATATTACAGATAATACCATGAAATTTTGTATACGTTTTTTGTATGATAAAAGAAAAAGGTGTGCTGAAAATAGTAAGAATCGGTCCATGATTTCTCATAGCCCCCGTACAAAAATCTTCCCGAAATATTGCTCAATTATACATAAATGCCTATAAAATTGGAATATCAAGACAAAATTCCGCAAAAATAAGTTTTATACAAAAATAAATCACAAACCGAAATTTTTCGGTCCATATTTGACCATAGACCCCATATAAAGTCCACTTCCAAAATTCACATTAATGCGTATAAAACAGATATAAATAATGTTAAACGGCTAAACTTTACCATAAATACTCGTTATAGGCAAATAATATGTTGTACTAAATTTTATGGTGGTCGGCTCAGAACTGATCATAGCTCCCATACAAGGACCACATCTGAAAAAGACATTTTTCCCTATATATTGTATAAATATCGGTACCGACTCAAAACTTTGCACAGATCATTTTAATATATATAAAAATCATCCCACAAAATTTTGTGAATTTCGGTCTATTTTTAACCGTATGCCCCATATAAAGCCCTCTTCCGAAAATCTCTTTAATACTCATAAATCGCTTATAAATAAGGGTACCAATCCAAAATTTTACACGGATCATTTACATACATGCCTAAATCTAACTGCTGGATTTTGAGAATATCGGTCCATATTTGACTATATCCCCCACATAAGGTTCACTCTCGAAATCCACGTTAATACTAATATATATGTATATATAGCGTTATTATGTTGAAATTCGATGTGAAATATCCTGATATGCATGAAAATAACTGTTCCAAAATTTAAGAAGATCGGCCCATAATTTGTCATACCTGCCATATAGAACCATTTTCAAAAAACAAATAAATTCGGGTCAAAAAATATTCTTTTCGGATTTAACCCATATTCGGTCCATATTTTATAATCATGATATATATCGTTGGAAAGGTATTTTTACAAATTATCAGACACCCAGTAGTTCCCGAGATATAGGCCTATGTATTTTCAACTTTAAGGGCCCGCCCCCTCGAAAATAGGCGTGACCGGCAACAAATTTTTTTTTTTTTTGCTGGTATATCCTCTAAAAGCCCTATTTGATTTTGTTTTTTTTTTTTTTGAGCAAAATCACTAAAACCGAATTGTACCCCTTTTTTATACTCTGTTTGTTAAATTACACTCAAGATTATTATGAACATCAGACAGACTCTGTAAATTATGGTAAGAATTGGTAATTAAATCAGTTAAAAATGGTAAAAATTAGACAACATTTCAAAATATTTAACATAAATTATGTTGGTCGTAAAATTGTCTTTCAAACAATATATCAAATACTAATAAAATTTGCACTAAGACTGAATAGAAAACACAGAATTAGGATATTCTAGTCTAGTGTAGTTTCTGTATTTCTTATTACGCTTAGGTGAAGGGTATTTAAGATTCGGCACAGCCGAATATAGCACTCTTACTTGTTTCTATAAAAGTTATTATCTTACATGATAGGTATTAATGGAACAAAGTATATAAAATTACTTACATACATATATACAATAGTTTCTTACTGATTTATTAAAAACTTACCTCGAAATTTTATAATTTCAAAATAAAAGTAATGGCCCATAATCATATGTATACATATGTAGGTCAAAACACGACTTACTCACACATACATACATACTATAAATATGAAAAACAAACTCCGTTTTTTTACATTATTTCTTTTAAATATTTTCAACGATACACAATTAATATTTATTACATTATGTTATTTTTCCTCAAAAATATCTCTCGTACAACAAATATTTTGCAAATAATTGTGGTATAACAGTTATTTGAGAATAAAAAACAAATACAAATACATACTGGTACAAAATCAAAATTCAACTGTTATTGTTGGTATGAGTAATGTGTGTTACAAAAAAAAAACAAATACAATATTGTGTATTCTTTTTTGCTTTTTCATATCCATTTCAACAGATATGTATATGGTATGTTTGTTTTGCAAATACTTTTGGGTATACTGTTGCACGTCTTTAATTCGAATCCCAAGCCAAGAAAAATTATCAATAAATTTGAATAATAATTTAAAAAATCGTGAAACTTTATTATATCGTAAAGTAGACAGAATGAGGTTATGTATGGAACAAGATATCGTGCAGATGGACGCCGCGGCTTTGCTGGCACACACGCGATCTTTTAATGAAATTTTCAATGACCTTTTTGCATAAATGCTGCGGTATTTCATTAATGCGGCGTCCAATTTCCTCTTTTAAGGCTTGAGTCGTCGTCGGCTTATTCGCGTAAACCACCGACTTCAAAAAACCCCAAAGAAAAAAATCTAAAGGTGTTAAATCGCACGATCTAGGCGGCCAATTCTGGTCTCCAAAACGCGAAATAACACGACCGGGAAATGACTGATGCATTTTCTCTGGCTGTATGACATGTGGCGCCGTCTTGTTGAAACCACATGCCCTCCACATTCATTTCTTCAATTCTAGGCAAGAAAAAACTGGTTATCATTTCACGATACCGAACACCATTGACACCATTGCGTTCTAATTGGGACACCCTTTATTACTGCAATACAGCAATACATCGCTTTGCGTAGTTTCGTTTTGCGTTGTTTTCGAAGTTGCGTCGCAGCTTAATTAGTACTAATTTTCACTGTGCGTCGTTCGATTTTCGAGGTTGCGTTGTTTTGGGTTCGAGTCTTTAATTTTTTTTAAATTTTGGCAAAATCTCCAACATCATTAGATGCTAAAACGATGACCCGTACAAGAAGTGCTTAGATGATCGCAATGGAGTCCTTGCTTTCTATTTGGATTGAAAATCAAGTTGCGCAGAGAATACCATTAAGTAAAATGGTATTTCAGACAAAAGCAAAAACCTTATTTGATAACATAAAAAGTTAAGCATTTTCCAACGGAAATGCTAGTGGTAGTAATACAGACAATTGCTACAAGCAACGTAAACCCGACGCATAGTGAGGTATTGGTGTAATCATGTGAATCGTAACTTAACCAGCCCCAATCATATAAATGACCATAATATTGTTAAAAAATTTAATTCAAAAAATAATATGTTACATAATTCTATAAAAATAAGATTTGTGTATAATTTTTTTAGACATATATATTTTAAATCGATTGCCAATCGAGTGTTGCATTACTATAATTACACTTGATGTTTATGGATTATGTTGCGATGTTTTGTAAAATTCCAATCAGTTTTTTAAAACGTGTAAACTAGTTAAGGAGTATGGATAATTTTATCTCTTTATCCAAAATTTAGAAGACAACTTCATTAATTTAAAACAGAAATTTGGTTTGTGTTCCATAACTATAATTACATTTTATAATTAACAAAGAATAATACTAGAAAAACAAAAGTATATAAAATGTCGCGGGGCTCGTACCTTAGTAATTTTGAAAAGTATACATACATGCTTGATTTGGCGTACTATTAGTGTCATTTTTAGAAAATAGTCACAAACAAACAAAATTATTTTTCAACGCACCTATGCATGTAAGTCATCAAACAGGGGAATGGTGGTCTTCGAAAAGTATTAATGTACTTGAATGGCCAACATGTTCTCCAGATCAGAACCTCATTGAGAACATTTGAAGAATATTAAGGCTTCGAATTTATGCTGAAAAGAAAGCATATATCTCCTAAAATAAGCTGTTATAGAAGCTTGAAGATCTATGTATATCACATTCAATGAATTGTCGAGTTAATTGCCTAAATTTACCCATTTTGCTGCTAATAATATGTGTGACCTTCTTGAGCATCAATTATTGCTTGTAAACGTCTAGACATCAAATGAATAAGCTTGGATATACCATATTCTGGGATCTTTTTCCACCATTTTTCCTGAGGTGGGCTCACAAATTTGCAAAGGGGTTCAAATCTGGACTTTGTGCTGGAGTGTCAATAACTTTTCTGCAGTTATATAGTAACCATGTTCTACAGATATACATATGATTTGTGCTTCCAGTCGTTATATTCAAGCATTTCCGATTTTTCTGTCTCAATAACCAAACCCATTACAAATCATTGACAACGCTTTACAATTTAAAAAAATGTTATTTTAAAATTTTTAATTTTAAAGATATTTAATTTTACATCTTTGTTTTTTTTTTCTCTTTTTTATTATTATATTAATTTTAATTTATTTGTTTAATTCTATTTTACTGTTCACATTTAAATTGTAATCATCATAAAATCGCATGCTGTAACTTAAAAGATTAATTTCTTGTTGCATGTGATATTCAATAAAATAAATAATTAAATAAAATAGTATGCCTGCTCGAATTTTGATTTGATTTAAGAATGGAGGTCTAACACATTATTAAAGTCCAACTTTTTTTGTGAATATTGTTATTTTAAGTTATTTTAACTTCACTGTGTTTATAGTTATGAAACACTTTTTAATTTCTTTATACATTTTTAAGAGGCAAAATAAAAAGTAATTGTTTTTTGTTTGTTTTCATATAGTTTTTAACTTACAAAATTATTTAACTTACAAAGTTATGCAACGCAGTGTATTCTTGGTCAACTAATTAATTGAAATAAATAGTATGCAATATACATGTATATGTATTTATAATAGACAAATATTTAAATGTAAAATAAAGAAATTTAATATTTTGTTTAATAATTTCAATAAATTATAGATTAACAGCCTTATGCAAAAAAACTTAAAACAGGCTGATAAACCTCTGTTAAGAAAAATTCCTGAAAGTATCATGCAAAAATTAAAGTTTTTGAAAGCATTCAATGAAAATAATTGAAATTGTATGAATTTTTTTATGTTACACGCTGCAAAAATATAAACAAAGCCCAATTCTGAAAGAAAGAGACAAATATAAATTCTTGATTATAACTGGAATATGCATAAAATTCTTGTAAATATCGTATTGAGATGAAATTCAACCAGAATAAACCTAAAATAAATAGAAACAACAACTCGGTCATGCCCGACCATATAATACCCTACACCCAGTATATGTATAAAACAGTTTTTCAGAAATGTGCGCTATATGGGAGATATGACCTATAATGGACCGATCATCCGAAAATCTAGTGTCATTAGTTCAGTAAATATTAGTATTACATGTGTTAAACTTTATCTTGATATAAATACTTTTAAACGATTTATGGAGCTTAAAGTGAATTACGGAGAGGGTCTTATATGGGAGTTTCGCCTAATTATAGACCGATCATAATAAAATTGTAGCGTATTATTTATATGCATATGAAATATATTTGCGATTCAGAAAGTGATTCTGAGCCGATCGGTATACTTTAAGGTGGGTGTTGGACCAATATTTCTGGGCGTTACAAACATATGCACAAATCCAATATACCCTCCCCACTATGGTGGTGTAGGGTATAACTACGGTACAATATTATATGACGATCGCCTCATAATTTGGTGCTGTACGAGTATACAAATACAAGATTCGGCACAGCCGAATTAAGATTAAATAATTTATTTCCTCTAATAGGACTTGTTGAAATAACTAGTCACGTAGTTAAATATGTTATTAGTTGTGAGCCTAAATGATAAATCATCGAAAATTTAGTAATTTTATATAAAAAATCTATATAGCTTACTTGTATGTGACATACAGAAACCATATTTTCTGTGTCGTCGTCAAAAATTGTTCGTATTAAATACTATTTTTTGATTTTAGGAATTTAAGAGTTAATTATTACTACATACTAATAGAGCCAAAACTTGATCGACACAGATGTACCCTTTTGTACATGAACTTAACAATTTAGTCGATTCATTTAAGCGCTTTTGAGAAAAAAAGCGGTTTAGGTTATAATGCAAAATGAACGAGAAAACATGATCGCAACTGATTTAGAGATAGTCAAGTAGTTAAAAAAATTTAATTATTATCAATTTAAACACTTGAATAATATTATTTATTGTTTCAGTTCCACCAACTCTTCGAGCTCTTCCACATAATGGGCAAGTGACTGCCAGGAAGGGTAGTACTGTAACACTGGAATGTAAAGCATCCGGTAATCCTGTACCAACTATATATTGGTTTAAAAAGGATATGTTTTCTGGGCCTACCCATCTGTCAGATAGCTCCACATTAATTTTAGAAAATGTTGATAGACATCATGCCGGCATTTATCAATGTTCAGCAGATAATGGAGTAAAGGAAAGAGTTTCGATGGATATTCAGCTCACAATATTATGTAAGTTTTTATTCCTTATTATATAAAACTAATTAAGGTAAAATGTAGGCCCCATCATGTAATGGGAACCAGTGCTTAAAATTCTTAATTGTTGCAAGATTTGTTAAACATTCCGTTTTTTTTACAATGATTTTTCCGATTTGAGTAGTTTTTTTACGAATAAAATAATGCTATTTGAAAAAACAATCCTTTTTTAAGTTAAGTTTTTACCTTTCAAAGTCATCTTTATCCAGAGTTATCTTCAGACGATTTCGATCATAAATGTTCTCGTTGTAAATTTTGGGGTATTTGGGACATTATTTTCTTTTAACGTACTGTAACATACTATAGAAAAATTTCATTCAATATTGAGTTTTTTAAAGGAAACATCAGAAGGAAGGAATCTTGGACTTACATGTCATTTAATTAAATGTGATCTAGAGTCATCTACCATTTTTAACAATTTTAACAGTCTTGCAGCAATCACGACGAATCTTTGGATAAATCTGTACACACATCCATTTGGTTGTGATATCTAACATAATCGATGCATAGGACCTAAATGAGACGGAATACTGTTGGTTCGCAATTGCTACTTCTATAATATCCAATATGATGTCTGTCCTTTCTGTAAAAGCAAATTTCCAAACCTCTTCTGGCTATTTGTAGGGATACTATTAAACTTGTTGATGATTGGGCGATTGTCGTAACGTATGTGATATCTACGTAATAAATACTGAAGAAGTAGTTTCGAAGATGAGGAGTAATATACAGACTCAGATATCATAGCAGACTAAGATATCAAGATTTAGACTGTTTCAGGGAAATATGGATCTAATCAGACCAGGCGCGGATTTCCCCCCCCCCCCAAAACCAAACTAAAATTTTTCTTTTGAATCTCCACAAAATACTAAAAATATTTATCACAATGCCAGTTAGTGACGCTACAGCAGAAAGGTCATTTTCAACACTTCGCCGCATAAAAACATATTTAAGATCAACAATGTCGGAAGAAAGACTTAACGGGTTAAAAATGGTGAATATTCATCACGAAGAAGAAATATGCCCTAATAAAGTTATTGAAAAATTTGCAGCTAAAAGAAACCATAAAATGCTTCTTTAAAACTACAATATGTTGTACATTACTATTAAACCTTTAAGTACAAATTTTAAATTAAAAATATTTATGTTAATTTTTTAAGTAGAATTTTTAAAGAATTTTAAACTATGGATTTTTTGTTTTCTAAGTATATTAAATATTAACATTTATTTCTTTAAACTTTTAAATAAAAACTGTATACAAATGTTAATAAAATAATTTGTAAAAGATTTGTTGAGATAATTTTGGTTTTTAATAATTTAAACTTAATTTAAGAGGTCCTACTAACATATCTAAATTAAGGTTTTAATACAAACAATTTTTATATTTAAACAAAATTTGTAAAATCCCCCCCCCCCACCAAACCATTGGTTGGATCCGCGCCTGAATCAGACCCTTCAAGAACACCAGATGGTTCTCAGAGGAGTAGGCGGGCATATTTTTCCACGAGTGCATTTCATGCCAGGAAGACTCTCCTGATCGAAATAAAACAAGTAAGAAAGTATAGTCGGTCAATCCCGAACATATAATACCCTACTACACTTTGTAGGGGCCTACTTATGGGTTATCAAAGTTAAAATTAGTAGAAAAATCAATTTTATGGTAACTAAAAAAAATTATTTTTCATTTTTAGATTGTTTTTATTTTTTTTATTTATTACCCAATAAATTAAAAAAGAAATTTTTTTGTTAATTTATTTTTTAAATTTTCTGTAAACTATTCATCCATTACCATAAAATTGATTTTTCTACTAATTTTAACTTTGATAACCTACAAGTAGGCCCCTACAAAGCGTAGCACCCTTTCCAAACGCTCATTTCATAGGCTGAACAGTTATCTATCATATGCTGTTTAAACTGTTCAATAATCTTATTCGGTTCAAAAGATATGATTTTTGCAACGAACAAACGCAAATCGCGCCACTGTGCGCCATACAATTTCTGCAACCATGTCTTTTTAACCTTTTTTACCTCTAGGTTTTGCAAATATACAAAAATATAAATTTTTTTATTTTCCGTCAAAGTTGAAAAATAGTGAAAAAACGGATAGTTTTTAAATAGTGATTTACCAGGAGAAACACAAAGCAAACAGGTAATTTTTTTATCATTATACATTTAATAAATACATGAATCAATACAAAGAAAAAATATGGCGATTCGTTACCTATTTTTCGTGATATTACACCTGAAATCGCAACAAATTGACTAAAAATTGTGTGTTTTTTTGAAAACCGAAAGTCGGTCAACTTTGAACAGTTATATATTCTAAACTAAAAATGTGATATTATTAAGAGTGGCATATTTGAAATCGTTGAAAAGTTTCCTATAACATGAGTTTTTTCAAAACTTCGTCGGCGCTCATGAAAATTTTGATTTTTGCAACCTCGTTTGCTCTACGGGCGCCACTGTTTGTACAATCAAAACTTGATATAGCCTATTAAGGTGTGTTCACATTGTGTGTATTTGTCATATGGAATGTCACTTTTTCGCATGTCAAATTTGTACATATAGTCTGAACACCTTCAAACAATAGCATGTGTTATTTCTATGTGTGCAATACACATGACATTTTTTATTTAGAACGAGTTCTATTTTCTTGTGACAAACCATTTGACATCAGCTGTTTTTTATAACAAAAATTTTGTGGCGGCAAAAATTAATTGAAATTTTAATAAATATAATTTATAGTAAAACAAAAATCTCTAATTCCATTTTAAAATACAGTTTTATTTAATTATAAATTTAATTTTTATTATACACATACAGCAATCAGCTGTTTTAAGATTTTTTTTTTTTTTGATAGGTTATGTCAAATGTACTTAACATACCAACATTTGAACTTCCTAACTCACCCACAAAACTTATTGAAAACACAAACAGCAATAAAAAAGTTAAAACTAAAGAGCAGCCACAAAAAACACTAAAATCATACTGGTTAAGCCAACCTTCAACCCCAAATAGGTTTGAAATATTATCTATTGATGATAATGAAAATAAAGAAGACCAAATTCAAAATGATGGTGTTCCCCACAAACAACCAGAAAAAAATAAACCTACAAAGCCCCCACCAATATATGTTCAAAACGTGCAATTCATAGATAACCTCAATAATGCTTTAAACTCCTTACCAAATTGTCATTACGAAATACGTGTTCTTAAAGAAAATGAAATAAAAATTCAACCTTTAGAATCTATTCACTACACCCAAATAGTAAACCTATTAAGAGCTAAAAACACCCAATACTACACTTATAAACCCAAAGAACAAAAAGGTTTCAAGGTTTTCTTGCGTAATATGCATTATTCAACCGATAAAGAGGAAATAAAAAAAGAACTATGTGAACTAGGACACGAAGTAACACATATCCAAAATATCCTACAAACTGGTACAAAAAAACCACTATCTCTGTTTTCTATTGAACTTAAATCAAGTCAAAATAATAAGGAAATATATTCTTTAACCCACCTTTTACACTGTAAAATTAGTTTTGAACCTCCACGTTCAAAAAGAACTTTACCTCAATGTACAAACTGCCAAAAATATGGCCACACCAAAAACTTTTGCAACAAAATCCCCGTTTGCGTTAAATGTGCTGGAGATCACAAAACTATGCTTTGCCCAATCAAACAGAAAAGCGAACATATTAAATGCGCGGCATGCGGTGAAAACCATACCGCAAATTATAAAGGATGTATGGTATACAAATCCCTCAAAATTAAGCAATTTCCACCACTAAGAAACAAAGAAAAAATAACCGTCCAAGAACACCAAACACAACAAGCTGATAATTCTCGAAACGTACCTACAACAAACAGTAGAATAAATCCAACAGTGACTTACGCTCAAGCAACAGCACAGAGTCAAAACCCTAATACTGAGGAAATGTCCATTATTAGTAATTCTTTATTCAGTTCCACTACACCGCAAATAAGTAATGATATGCAAGACCTTAAAGATATGATGAAGCAACTGATTTCTCAAGTATCTAACATGATGAACATTATCACAGTACTTCTAACTAAGCTCGATGGACAGACTAAGTAAACTTAATATAGTACAATGGAACGCGAACGGGCTTATCCAACACACACTCGAACTAAAATTATTTTTAAATCGCTCTTCAGTAGACGTGCTACTTGTCTCTGAAACCCACTTCACGCAAAAAAGCTTTATAGCCATACCAAACTACTCAATCTTTTATACAAATCATCCTGACAACACAGCGCATGGGGGTACAGCAATAATAATACGAAAATCCATTAAATGTACTGAATTACAGAATTTTAGAAAAGATTATATTCAAGCTACTTCCATTTTAATAGAAGATATACACGGTCCATTTGTATTATCTGCAGTCTACTGCCCGCCGAAACATAATAACACAAAAATTGAATATCTTGAACTCCTTAAATCTCTTGGGAATCGGTTTATAGTGGGTGGTGATTTTAACTCCAAAAATACAGTTTGGGGATCTCGATTAACACTATCGAAAGGAAAAAATTTGCTAGAGGCAATAAATGAATTCAAATGCAAATTTATAAGTACTGGAGAGCCTACTTACTGGCCTACAAACATTCACAAAAAACCAGATCTCTTAGACTTTTTTATTACCAAGAATATAAGACATGATTATCTAAATATAAAATCATGCTTTGAATTATCTTCTGACCACTCTCCAGTGGTACTTATATAGCAAACCGATGTACTTCTATCCAATCAAAATAAATTTATATACAACAAGAAAACCGACTGGGATTGTTTCAGAGAAATCTTAGAGACAAAACTCGAGACAAATATATCGCTAAAAACCGAAGAAGAATTGGATAATTCTATAACTTTTTTCAATGATACGCTTATAAACGCGGTTAGTGATTCTACTCCATCCAGAACACACACAGTAGATAAATTCAGTATCCCACCTCACATCCAAGAGAAAATAAAAGCCAAACGAAGATTAAGAAAAAGATGGCAAACTACAAGGTCAATTCAGGACAAAACCCACCTTAATAGGCTCACAAAAGATCTCAAAAACTTGCTAAAGAAGGACAAAGAAGATAAACTACAAAGATATCTTACTAACCTTGACTCATCAGCTACAACAAATTACTCGCTCTGGAAAGCAACCAAAAAAATAAATAATGGAATTTTACATCAGCCGCCGATCCAAAAACCTGATCTCACATGGGCCCGCACAAATGAAGAAAAAGCTAATGTTCTTGCAGATCATTTTTCTAAAACCTTTACAAATCCAATGGACGAAAAGGATATAACTCTTCAAAGTTTTCCAAACAGCTCTTCCAACTCTCATATCAGAAGAATTTCAATTAATGAAATTAAAAAAATTATAAAAACAACAAAAGATAATAAATCTCCTGGTTATGATCAGATCACCGGAAAACTACTAAAAGAATTGCCGAATAAGGCCCTAGTCTATTTAAGAAATTTATTTAATTCAGTTATAGATACTAAATATTTCCCAAAAGTATGGAAAGTCGCTGAGATAATCGCTATTCCTAAACCAAACAAAGATGCCTCAAAAACAACATCTTACAGGCCAATTAGCCTAAATATTTCCCAAAAGTATGGAAAGTCGCTGAGATAATCGCTATTCCTAAACCAAACAAAGATGCCTCAAAAACAACATCTTACAGGCCAATTAGCCTTCTGCCACTGCTGTCAAAGATCTTCGAAAAACTCTTCTATGAACGTATTGAACCAATTCTTCTAGAAAGACAACTCATCCCCAAACACCAATTTGGATTTAGGCGAAAGTTCTCTACTATACAACAAATTCATAGAGTAACAAATAAAATATCGTCTGATATTGACAAAAAAAACTTTTGCGTTGCAACATACCTCGACGTTGCAAAGGCGTTTGATAGCGTATGGCACAAAGGTCTTCTTCATAAACTAAAAAATCAATTGCCAAAAGAATTCTTCTTAATACTACAAAACTACCTACAAAACCGAAGATTCTATGTTAAATATAAAGACGAGTATTCAAAAATACTTTCTATAAAAGCTGGAGTACCTCAAGGTAGTGTCCTCGGACCAATGCTTTACCTCCTGTTTACATCAAATATTCCAACTCCTACAACAAATAACAATATGATAGCAACATTTGCTGACGACACTGTTCTACTATCATCACACGCAAACATCAAATGGGCTATGCAAAACTTACAACAACTGCTCAATAATACAATGAATTGGTTCCGTAGTTGGGGAATTCAAGTAAACAGTGATAAAACAATTCAAGTAATCTACACTAATAGAAAGATAACAAACTTTCAACCTATCCAAATAAATACTCTACCAATTCTTATGGATACAAAGGCGAAGTATCTTGGCATTATAATTGACTCAAAACTTAACTGGAAAGATCACATCACTCAAAAGAAAAAAGAAATAAACAACAGGTTTAGACAATTATTTTGGCTGTTAGGGAGAGAATCTAAACTAACAACTCAAAGCAAACTACTTATATACAACACAATTATAGCGCCAATTTGGAAGTACGGGGTAGAAATATGGGGTACAGCTAGCACAACAAACTTAAAAATTATTCAACGAGTTCAATCTAAAATATTGCGAACTATTGTCAACGCAGAATGGTATATTAGAGATGAGGACATACATCGAGATCTAAACGTCAAAACAATAAAAGAAATTATCCGTATCAGCAGCATTAAACATACAACTCGTTTAACACAACATTCCAACATGGAACTCAGACAGTTGCCGGCAAACGAAATCCTGGCACCTAGAAGACTTAAACGGTTTACACCTTCAGATCTAGCTGAGCGATACTAAAAAATTTATATATTACTTATCATTCAATAATTCGATTTAAGTTATCTTAGGTACTGATTTAAGATAATTATCATCCCACCTCTGTAAATTAAATTACTTATTGTCATCTTGTTGACAGGTGTAATAATAAAGGGAAGTTAAAAAAAAAAAAAAAAAATTTTGACATACACATGAAAACACATGTGGATAGAAAAGTGACATTCCATATGACAAATACACACAATGTGAACACACCTTTATTCCTTCCAGAGTCACAGTAACATGCTGTGAGAATTTCATCAAAATCGGCTCAGCCGTTTTGGAGTCCATACGTTACATACATATATATATGTATAGATGTATCTTCTATATATATAAAATTCAATGTATGTATGTATGTATGTATGTATGTAACGTATAGACTCCAAAACGGCTGAGCCGATTTTGATGAAATTTTCACAGCATGTTATTGTGACTCTGGAAGGAATAATAGGGTACTTTTTTTTGCCACGCCCACTTTTACGCCCACTTTTTTAAAATATTGTAATTGGAGACCAAACCTCTGGACCGATATTTTTGAAATTTTCACAGCATCTTACTGTGACTCTGGAAGGAATAATAGGGTACTTTTTTACCACGTCCACTTTTACGCCCACTTTTTTAAAATATTGTAATTGGAGACCAAACCTCTGGACCGATATTCTTGAAATTTTCACAGCATTTAACTGGGACTCTGGTATGATTAATAGTTTACTTTTTTTGACCACGCCCATTTTTACGCCCACTTTTTAAAAATTATGTAATTGCTCCCATATAGTTTTTAACAGATTTACTTCAAATTGTATACACATTATATACTCCAGGCGAGGTAAAAATAAAGATTTCTTAATCCACGCCGCTTTCACGCCCATTTTCACGCCAAATTTTTGAAAGTTTTATACTTTATTAAATTTTCACAATAGGATATTCTTACGAAATAATAAATTCTTGACTATGTAAGTGGACAAAGGGGCATGGCCTCGCCTAAAGCATTGCAATAAATACATTAAAATTAAATAAATAAATGTTTGTAAATATATAAATACGTTTTATTTTATTTTATGACGGGGGGGGTAGCAAAGCACACCGGGTTTAGCTAGTAGATTAATATTATACAATTAGTATAAATTTGTAATATAATTAGTATAGGTACGTTCAGATTGGGCAATGGTTTTCATCAAATATTGGTTTTAATAATTAGATCAGAAAGTATTTTTGAGAGAGAACTGAAAATCTGGTGATCATTACAATATGTATCTATAATATGACTTTTTTGTCTTTGCCACGTGACAAATTCATTTAGAAATCTGTAGTAAATTTGTGAAATTGCCTCTTTTTATTTTGTTATGATGAATGGCACATTCACTATTCCCAAATTAATTTGGCAGATGGAAAAGACAAGTAAATCATCTAATACATACATATTATGTATATCAATGGATAGAAAATTGTGTTAATTTTTGTAAATATATAGAACTTTTTGACTAATAAAAAATTCATTTGGAAAACATCTATTATTTTCGATTTTTTCCCAAAACGAAAATTTTTTAAACTGAAATAAAATTTTTATTTTATTTATAAATATTTTTAATAAAATGTATACTAAAATGAAAACAAAATTTAAAATTTTTTAAAGTGAAAGTTTTAAAAAATCCCAAAAATTTAACTTTTTAGATTTTTGGCCATATTGTCTATACCAGAGGCGGTGTTATCGAAACCATTTCTTTAATTAAGAAAATTATCGACCATATAAAATCAGTTATTATTATTGGATATCGACTATGAGATTTCCCAGCAAAAAATATTCTTAATTTGGAAGCAATTAATTTTTCTACTGCACCCCATCTACTGTTTCTTCTAATGCATTTCAAAATTACTGCCTTACAAAATGATGCCTGAAGGCATATATTCAGCAATTCTTGTTTACGATGCAGAAAGTCGAAGAAATTAGCACTACGAGTACTTGTTAAGCAATAACTTCTTCTACAAGTTTTTATTGCTTCAAATGAGCTCTAAAATCTGTTAATAAGTTTTGTAATTACATATATAAAAAAATAAATAAAAAAAAATTTAAGAAACTCTTTTCTTTACCTTAATATATTGATCAGTTGTGAACACAAAATAAATATGAATACTAAAAAAATCCACTAAAAGCCAAAAAATAAGAACATTTCAAACAACATAAAGTTTTAAATTAAAATGGAAAAAATCTCACAAAAAAGTTTAATGGTTGTTATAATAATACTTGGAAGGTACTTTATTTGGGAGCTATTGCCAAATATTGCCATATAACCGATATAAGTATGACTTCTGGATTAAAATTACAGATCGGTATATAATGTTGGTTTGATATCAATTTATTAGACATTTTTGCAAGTTTAGCTTTTTTCGGAATTGGTTCTTATATGGGAACTATGACCAATTATGGAGCGATCTTCATAAAGTTCGCTACAGAAAATTTTATATATAAATATATATGAGGATGTATCATGTCGGTATTTATTGGTATATTTAAGAGAGATATGAGTATTTAAGTAATTTTTTGAAAGCGAACCTTATATGAAGGACAGCCAAATATGGCTAAATTCACAAAATCCAACAGTTTTGTTTTTTTGGATCGGTACCGTTATTTATAACAGATTTATACGTATTTAAGTGATTTTCTGAAGTGGACTTTGTATTTTTGTATTGGAGCAATGGTCAAACTTGGCCCGAATTTATTAAATTTTCGTTTTGTGATTTATTTTCGTATGGAACTTATTTTCGCTGAATTTTGTAGTCATATTCCAATTTTATAGGCATCTATGTAACATTGAGCCATATTTCGGGAAGAAATTTATATGGGGGCTATGAGAAACCATGGACCGATTCTTACTACTTTCATCACATTTTGTCCTTCCATCGCAGAAACAACGTTTAAAAATATCGTTTTTTGATGGAGGCTATTTCAGATTTTGGTGCATAATTCTGATTTGCTAAAACCAATTTTTACGATTTTCAATACCACACTGCTTAGGAGAATTATAAACGGTTTATTGTAAACTTTACTGATTTTGGTTACATATTTTGGACGTGAGAGTGTATTACACAGACAAACAAACGGACATAGTTTAATCTACTTAGAATTCCATAAGGATCAATAATATATATGCTTTGTTTGGTCTCAGATGAATATTTCTCAGTGTTACACATGAAATGACAAACTTATATTTGCCCTCATTCACCACTTGTGGTGCTGGAGGGTATATATAACTGTGAAGCAGTGCCAGCTTATACAAAAAAATAATATAAGGCCATTAAAAGAAATTTTTCTTGAGAAATTGTTAACCGTTTTAAAAAATCCGGATAACAGGTTTCTAAAATCTATAAAAAAAAATAAATTTAGATATGTGTACGTTTCCAATAAAAAGTAAATATTTGATTCAAATTGTCAAATAATCAAATACATGTATAGAAATATATATATATGTATATTATGCGTACCGGACACATAGTAAAACATGGACGACAGCACATCGTCGACGACTTTTTCGAACAAATGGGATTTAAATCATAGACGAACGACATTTTCATGCATATTAGTGATGACGATCATATGTTTGACAATGTGGTTAAAGTTGTTATCGAAAACTTTTCTCTCATGTTTGTTGTATTTAATAGAAACAAAAGTTAATTTACTTCTTCTTGAGAGCAACCTATAGTGTCGCTCAAGCAAGAGTTGTTTTTATTGTGTGTTTTACTTGTACAATTATTTGAGCTTATATACTACTTATGAAAATAAAGATTACCCTAATATTAATAATACTTATTAACTAACGCATGGGAACCGTTAACGCAATATGATCCTTGTATAATAAGTGGTTCCCATGCAATATAAATATTTACAGTATGCATGCTTACAAAAGTGCCGACGCTGCACATTAGTTAATTGTGTGGAACTGACCAACGACAATAATACTACGTTTCCACGGTACTTGCTTCGCTCTCTATTCATGCTTCACATACCAATCATGTGCGAAACAACTTGCTTCACCATACAAAATTTTAAGAGCGAATCAAGTAGATTCATATTGAATCTACTTGCGAAGCACGAAAAATTGCACTCTTCTCTAATTTTTATCGCAAGTTTATCTGCACTAGCTGTAAAAATTTAATATTATTGTAAACAAAGCAAATTATTTTCTTGTTGCTGGAAGTAAAGAAAGTAAATACGTACGAATGAATGGTTTTTTTTCAAATAAGCTAACTAATTTCCACTCACTTTTGTTTGTCCATTAAAAAAAATTATATTCCACAAATTGTAAATTCTGTTTTTTTTTATTCTGTTTGTTTATTTAAGACAACTGTCAAATCGAATCAAGTTTTTAGTCATGTAAACAGCATGATTCATAAACATGATTCAGAAGACGAAGCAGGGGGCTAATTCTGGCAGTCGTGATCGAAATTGTTTTCGAATCGAAATTTATTTCGACAGTGCAAAATTGTCTAATGATGGTACTCGATACGAATCGAATCGATTCATTGCTTCAGTGTTGTAAAAAAATAAGTACGTATTACAACACTGAATAAAATAAAAGAAAATATAAACAAAAAACATATGGTTCTGCAAAAAATAACTCAATTAAAAGCAAAATTTTTTAAAGAAGTTCTTTTAAATTAAAAATGGACCCAGTTATGTTTTTTAATTCTTCGTCTTTTGATTCTTACAAAATATGAATGACATAAGAAACACCTTCGTCCCATTAAGATTGACAAACAATGAGTAAGTATAAATAAGTACATACATACATACATACATATGTATGTATTAATGTATGCATGTGTTTTTCTAGATTTAAAAAAAAGACGTTTTAGGCTCACAAAGCAAGCAAAGCTAAAATTTATTTTTGAAATTTTTGACCTAAAAGTAATAAAATTATTAATATTATGATATTTTTTAAAGTAAGTAACAAATTTTTTACTAACATTTTCTTTTTTTCTTCTGTTTGCTAAAAAAAAACGTTATTTCGAACGCTTCTTTGCTTACGAGTAAAAACTCGCAAGGTTGCGTTCGAATAATCATTCGTTATCGAATGCCATCATTAGAAATTTCGATACATTTTATTCGCTATCGAATGAGAGAATCCCAAATGTTAAAAAATTCGAACGTTCGAATGAAAATTTACTCGCATACGAATGCGAGAATTAGCCCCCAGGTGATTCAAGTCGTCGTGGAAACATAGTATAAGTGTCAGTTTCAAGTGTTTATGTACAGGTCTCTAAAATAATGCAAACATAAGATTAATCGTACTACACCTCCATTTTCGCAAGAATGTTCATATACACTTTTTTTTTTTTTTTTTTGTGTTATGAACATTCTTTTACATAAATTAAAAATTTAATATTTTTATTATAGTTTACAGATTTTAGTTTTATATAATATGGTATTTTTTAAGTCTATTCTTATGTACTACTTGTGTTTTATTGGTTAACTTATCAAGTATTGTAACATTGTTCCTTAAATCTATTTTTATTATTTCATATGGCCCTTTATAATTTGGTTCAAGTTTATGGTCTGTTTCATTTTTAAGTAATACTAAATCTTTAATTCTTAAATTATATTCTAATGTTTTCTTATCGTAGTTAAGTTTTTGCTTATGTTTATAATTTTCTAAAAGTATTTGAGCTCTCTTATATGCTACTTCTAGCCTAAATTTTGCCTCTTTTGCATAGTCATCTATGTTGTATAGAGGTGAAATTCTATCAATGTTGACTTCCTGTTCAAACTTATTTGGACATTTTGAAAAAATTAGCTCATAGGGGCAGTAATTATGAACTGTAGAGGGTGTAGTGTTAAAACAGTATGTGAAATACTTTAACCAATCATCCCAGTCCAATTTTGTTAGTCCCAAAGAAATCTTTACCGAACTCTGAACACAAAAGATGGAGACTTGTGGTCGATTACCGACAAATAAATAAAAAACTAATAGCTGATAAATTTCCTTTACCAAGAATCGATACTAGACCAACTTGGTAGAGCAAAATATTTTTCTTGTTTAGATCTGATGTCTGGTTTTCATCAAATCGAATTGGATGAACAGTCTAGAGACTTAACATCATTTTCGACCAATAAAGGTTCATATAGATTTACAAGATTACCCTATGGTCTCAAGATAGCTCCTGGCAGGATCGCCATGTTGTATTTAATAGAAACAAAAGTTAATTTACTTCTTCTTGAGAGCAACCTATAGTGTCGCTCAAGCAAGAGTTGTTTTTATTGTGTGTTTTACTTGTACAATTATTTGAGCTTATATACTACTTATGAAAATAAAGATTAACCTAATATTAATAATACTTATTAACTAACGCATGGGAACCGTTAACGCAATATGATCCGTGTATAATAAGTGGTTCCCATGCAATATAAATATTTACAGTATGCATGCTTACAAAAGTGCCGACGCTGCACATTAGTTAATTGTGTGGAACTGACCAACGACAATAAGTGTCAGTTTCAAGTGTTTAGGTGCAGGTCTCTAAAATAATGCAAACATAAGATTAATCGTACTACATGTTATCTGTGACAACCGTTTAGCAAAAGCATCTTCCACATTCTGGTCAGTACCTATACTGCCACTTACGATCGATGAATGCGTCACCTTTTTAAAATTTTAATACCTGTACTATTTGTTTTTATGCGAAGTATAGAAAAAGAACTATAGGGTAAACGACAATTATAAAATGACCTGAAGACAACATTGTGTGGTCAACTGGGATGTTTCAATTATTATTTTATTTCGAAAATTGGCTAAGATGTATAAACCACTTTACTAGGAACACATAATAAATATACATACATACATAAATAATTTAATTTAAAATGTATTAATAATATTGATTTGTTAATTATAGCGCCACCGGAAATAACTGTGGAAAAATCATGGGTTCATGCTGCAGAGGGGTATGACATAGAGTTGGTATGCGTCGTTCACGGAGACGTTAATTCAGAAGTATGTTTTGAAATTATTATTATTACAAATGTACTTTTATTTATAATTTGATTATAATTTTAGATGCTCTGGTATCAGAACTCCTTTCTACTTGATCAAACAGATAGGCGTTCTATGTATCCAAGAGAAGACAGATATAGTCTTATTATAAGAAACTTTCAATCGTCAGATTTTGGAAACTACAGTTGTGTTGCTGACAATGCTCTTGGACGCACTAAAAAATACATTGAAGTTTCAGGACGACCTGGTCCTGCGGATTTTATATCGCCAGCATTAAGCGGTTCATTAGACCATTATAATCTTACATGGACTATTGAGTCAATTCCTCCACTTGAAGAAATAAAACTCTTATACAGACGATTATTGGTAACTATTCTACTTATGGATGAATGCCTATTAATATAATATAATACATTTATCATTTCAGATGAACGAAACCTATCAACATCCCGGCAAATGGCATGAATATCATATTAAACCTACTGCAGTACGTACTGACAGTACCCACTATATAATGTCATATGTCATAAAAAATCTTGAACACAATGCAGTGTATGAAGCTATTGTCCAAGCTAGAAACAAATACGGCTGGAATGAGGTAAGATCCCAAACTTATTAATTTAATTAACATTATGATCCGTTTTGCTTTGGTAAAAAAAACTCTTCGAATTTAATTTCTAAAAAGAAAACTTATACAATTTACTTTAAGGCCTTTATAATCGCTTAAAGGGATGCGAGTGGAATATCTATAAAAAAAAATATTTTTTAACTCAAGAATAGGATTTTTCAATACTTGGCCCCACCTTTTTACAGATTTACTTCAAACAAGTTATATACACATCTTACTGAAGGCGAGGTAAAAAAAATGGCGTGTGCCCCATCTCGAAAAATAAATGTTTGTATGTACATATGTCCTTTATAGAATCGTAAACTATGTATTTGATCATGTGATTATCTTTGGCAAAGTTGTTGTGCATAAGCCCGGGAAGGTTTCTGAGTTGGTATGAACACGCCTACTCTTTTAATTAATTACAACGCCTGCCGGGAAGGAGGCCAGACCGCTGGACCGATCTTACTAAAACTTTGACGGGATATAATTAATTTTAATTGGTGGCTTAGCAGTAACTTAAATAATATATTTATATAATTCACCGTTTATTGACAAATTGTACACAAATTATGGTCTCTAAAAATTATTTGGTAAGCCCTAAAAATATTACGTTTTTTAATGTTGGTCATATTTATGTAAAGGGGACATCTTTTAATTTAATCTTGAATATCGATTTCTCTATTATCACAAAATTTTCAGCGACAATTACAGTAGTCTTACATACCAACAAACATTACACATAGACGTAAGAAGTTCAGATTGAACCATTTAAACTATTTCTCATATTTAAATATACCGTTCGGTAAATTTTTGGTCACTCGAGAGTGTTTGATAGAACAACATTTTTTAGGAATACCAATCAATGTCAAATACGGAAAAATTAATAATTTAAAATGATCAGCGGTCACGAATAAAACCCCCGGGCAAAATAAACTATATTTTATAGATATAAAATAACATTAATAATAAATAAAATAACATTTGCGAAAACCTTAATGCCCGTGTACTACTTTGTGAATCTACTGAAGATTTCCCGTTACCCAATAAAAATGTCAACATGAAGCCAAATAATCAAACCCCATCTTTTAACTTTAGCCGGCTAGAGGCTACAGTAGAAACCATTGTTAAATCGGTTAATAATTTTACGAACTCTATGAGTAACATGATGCAGGAAATGCCTAAAATGCAATCCATGCTAATGCAAGCTGTACTTAATAGGCCATGAACTGTTTGAAAATATGTTCCTGGAACGCAAACTGCATTCGCCAACATAAAACCGAACTTGAATATTTGCTAAAAAAAAAATCACCAAATCGATGTAATGCCGATTTCGGAAACACATTTGACGTCTAGAAGTTTATTTCGCATAAATGGGTATCTCATGTATGATACTAAGGAACCAGAAGCAGCAATTTTAATAAAAACTCGAATTAAACACTATTTAATAAGTGATGTTTGTGAAGATTATTTTCAAGCCACAACGATCCGCATTGAAGATTGTTATCGAAATATAGTGATTACGTCTATATATAGTACACGTCGTCTACGAGAAAATAACAATAAAAAAATGTTAAAGATTCGCCTTATCAGAAAAATAGATTTGTTTAATTTCTTGAATGCTTGGTTAATGGCAAAACGAATGGTGTTCGACTAGCTCAGTGGTACAAATGGTTCTTAACCCGGTTTCACAGACGCTTACATATAATACACTATTTGCCTTAAACTACCATAGTGTATTTAATACAAAGAGAAAAACAAACGCTCAAATTTTCAAATATACTGTTGGCAAGATATTGTGCCAATTTGGGTACAATTTTCCCTCCCTACTGACTACTGGACTGTCAGACGCCTTGACAGAATGTATTATGAATGAATTTATATTTCTGTCCCTAAATATGTGTGGTGGTCTTTACTTACTTTGCATAATATGTCCCTAGCATTCCTCCTTTAGGAAAAGGGCAAATTAGAAATTCATTTTAAAAATCTTAAAATTCATTTTCAATAAAAATTTTCTTTATTTTTAATTTAGCCTAACACATTAACAATTTTAGTTTTCTTACTTCCTATTTTCTTTTTATTTTTGTTCTATTTATAATTTCATTTTTAAAATTTTAAGTTCTAAATTTATTTAGGCTAACATTTGATCATCTTTTTCTTCTAAAATTTAAGGTATTTTCACAAATTCAATATTATTTCCAAAAGTGATTAATAAAAAAGTTCTACAATTATTAAAAAAAAAAGTTCTCTTACAATTATAAAAAAAAATCTTACAATTAATCTTATGTTACCTTACTTTAGATGCATTTTGAATTTGCTACCCGGTCAATGTCGTGTTGTTGTATTCCACGTTGTGTTTGTTGGCGTCTTCTCTTGCTGTTAGTTGTTGTTGGTGATGTGGATGTGTTTGTTGCTAAAATTCGCTTGTAGCCTTACTTGTTGTTGTTGTGCGCGTCGTTGTGGCTCATGTTGCTGTTGACACATTTGTTGGAGTTCAATGTTGCAAAGAGCGCTAGCAAACTTCTTTAAATTATTTGTTTATTTAAACTCGTTGTGTTTTAAATTTTATCAATTTGATTGTTATTTAATTGATGTATGTTTGCATGTATTGTATGTATATAATTATTAATTTATTGGTGCATAGCAAAAAATATTCTTTAAAAATAGGAAGAAGCACTTCTTTGTAATATTTAACATTTAAATATAAGTAGTTTTAGTTTTTATTATAGTAAGTTTAACAACAAAGTTTTTTCTTGTTTTTATCTTTGTATGTTTAACAATAAGTAGTTTAGTTATATATTAATTTAAATTAGTCTTTTTATTTTGAACTTTGTTTTGGTTTTAACTTGGTTATTGCTTTTCTCGTTTTTTCTTTTTTTTATACTTTCCTCATTTTGCTAATTCTTAAGTTTTCCTTTTTTTTAATTTTCTGATTATTTCACACACGCACCTCTTCTTATATTTTTTCCTTCTTATAATGTTTGTTCTTATTCAATGTTGGTAAAAAAATGTATGTAATAGGACAAAAAAAAATCTAAATTGTAGCAAACATTTTCTTTATTTATTTAACTTTTCACATTTTAGATTCTGACGCAAATTTATTAGTAACCGTCGGCCGACTGCGCGGTTCAACTGATCTGTCTTCTATCTATTCACCCTTATTGTGTTTGGCGTAGTAGAAAAACGACAGCTGTCGTAATTGCTGTCGAATGTAAAATCTCATGCCACCGTGTAAAATTTTCGACAAATAAAATTTTGTAAATGAATAATAATGTAATAGATTACGCTAAACTACATTATTATGAAACAGCCTGTTAAAGAACTGTCAATCATATGTTTATAAATAACAAAAATAAAATTTAAATATAATTTTTTGGTGAATAATTATCAAGTTTGTATTTATATATTTCGTGAAAATGTTAAGTGTTGCTTTTTATTCATCCTCTGAAGATGAAGAAACAACCAGCATAAAAAAAATAATGATTTAAAGAAGCAGTTAAGACAGCAAGCGAATATATTTGCACTTCCTAACAAAAAGTTTGTTAAAAAATTAAATATATTTATTGTTGTACATATTTGTGTGCGTTTCTATATATGTATGTACATATTTTGTTTCAGGTTTACAAGTTATTTTAGAGTAAATAAAGATGCCTTTAAATATATTTTGAATACAATTTCACCAAAATTGCGGGAACCGAAAAGAAAGACAGGTGTATCAAAGCTAAACAACCTAACAGCGACAATGAGATTGCTCGCAGAGGGATGGTGGACCCAGACTATTTAAATCTTCAGAAATCGCGTTCCACTCTTCTTTAATATTTATGGGCTTTAAGCTTTTATTAAAGCCTTTTGCCAAATAAGACTTTTGCTTCATTTTTTCAACTAATTTGGCAAATTGTGCTGCAGTTGTAATTTTTACGCTAAAAGACAGACATACATAACATTAGAACAAAATCAAGTTTTTATTGAAGTTTACTTCTTATGTATTTTTGATTTTCTGTAAAATTAGCAGATTGTTGCTAAAGTTTCAAGTTTAATGTGAAATAAATATTCACTTACAGAAAATACAGAAAGCTATTGCAGGAAAACAAAAGTAAAAAAGTTAAACTTAATTTGCTTTTATTTCACTGGAACATGCCTAGTTCAATATATTTTTGCATACTTACATTTTATTTCCTTCCATTTCAATTATTTTTTAATAAATTTTAGTAGCTTTGGCGCAAATTCACAAATCGTAATTAAAGTCGAGAACAAATATTTTAACGACAATTTTTTGCACTTTTGACATATGAATACGCCAAACACAATAATGTTTTAATGGCGATTTTTGTAAAAGATTAGAAAATTGTTGTACTCATTGGCGTTTTTCGACAATTACGGTACCATTAAAAAAAACGCCTAGTTTTCGCCGAAAAAACGCCAAACACAATAAGGGTGATTGTTTTTACTTTTTCTTTTAGTTAGTCTTTATTTTCTTTCTTTATATGAGTGCCTTTTGATTTATTTTAATATTTCGCAATTTTCTGTTAATTCACTTGTTTTTACGTTTTTTTTCTCTGTTGCCGTCCGACAACTGCCTCTTTTAGTGTTCTATCTCCACTTTGTTTTATTTTTTTTTCGGGCGAACTGCCCTGCGCAACTGTTTTTCACCAACTGACTCCTTTTCTTATCATTGCTTGCGTTTATATTTTAAAATGCGCATTCCAATCAGAAAAAAAATAACTGTTTACACATTCTTTGCATTTTTGGCATTCCACAGCAAGAATGTGTGTATGTATGGCAGTGATGTTCAGCCCATACAGTGTTGCCAAAACTTTAAGACCATATCCCACCAGATTGTACTAAAAAAAACGCCAGAAACCACTAAATCTTAAATAAAACCGCTAAATTAACCGCTAAATTTTTATTTAACGTATATCAAGCAAAACTGCTTTAAAAACAAAAATAATTCAACTTTAAAGTAAAAATGTGTGCCAAAAATATTATACACAAACTTTAATTCATATCTATCCATTCGAAATTATCATTTTGAGAGTTTGAGTATATTTCTGAGGTACCAATTAAATTTAAAAACTTTCTTGGGACTTCATAATTATAGCAACACTTTTCATGGCGACGAAGGCCGTACCTTAAAAAAAATATTTTTCATTAAAAAGATATTAAAATTAAGTAACAATATAACCTTCACTGTCAAAATTCCATTAACCATCTCAGATTGTAAACGATTTCTTAATTTTGATTTTACAATATTAAGCTGACTAAAAACACGCTCTACTTCTGCATTTGACCATGGCATACAAAGAATTTGCAAAGCAAAATCAGCTAATTCTTTGAAAATACTATTTCCTGCGGAATCCTGATACTCCAAAACCTCAAACCAAAATGATATAGTGTTTGAAATATTTCTCCACCTAATAATGTTGATGTTACTGAGCTGCAATAAAATTTTGTCAATTTTTTCTGCACTACATCCAAATTGTTCCAAACATGGAATAACATCTTCTTTTTTTGATTGAAATACATTATTGATTGAAAAACTATCTATTTTTGACAAAATGTCTCGATTTTCTGGTAATCTGAAAGTTTGATAAAGAGTAGTTATAAAAGCAACAAAAAAAAAAATTGACCTTCGAATTAATTGCTTCAACAGCGGTATAACGAAATAAGCGTTGTCTTATTTCTGATTCCCTTTCAGACGTAATAAGTCCATTGTGTTTGTATTTTCGTATTTCAGTTTCAAACTGATAGCCCAAATAACTATTAGGCTTAATGTAATTTTCAAAACATTCGATTTGAAATTGTCTTTCTGTACCGCATATTTTAGTTTTTAATGAATTGATTGCCACATTCAAGTCATTTAGGCGCTTAGTAGGATCTGAACTATTGCTTTGAAAACTCATGTTGACAACATTCATTTCCGAAAGAACTGGATTCAAAAACGAAAGGTAAATCAAATTTACAGGATCTTTGTACATATTATAAAGCGTTTCAGCTGAATAACATCTTTCTGAGAGACGGGCAATACCAAAATGTGTTTCTAACTCTAACCATTGGCTAAGAATTCTTTTGACCGCTACATTTATAGATAGCCATCGAGTATCGCAAATACGAGTTATATTTAAAGGTTCCTATATAAGATAATAGTTTAAAAAATTTATAAACAAAACTTATTTAGAACATACCTTGTCATCATTAATAGCCTTGTATAAGTTTTTATACGATAACTTTCTTGCAGAGCTTTTGGAAAACCAATTGTAGGTTTCCTGAACTAAAAACTCTAGATTTCTGGGAAGTGTTGCACATGCATGGTTAATGGCGAGTTGTACAGAATGACAAATACATCTAATTAGTATTAAGTTTGGATTTTCCTTTTTAAGTTCTGCATATATACTTTTATTACGACCAACCATGACGTTCGCGTTATCTGTGCCAATTCCAATTAATTTCTCCATATTTAGCTGAAACTTCTCCAATACTTTTTTTAAACTTTGAACTATTGATTTTGAATCTGAACTAGGGAGATCAACAAGCGATAAAAAAGTTGAGACTATTTTTTGTTGCTTTAAACTGAAATATATAATTACAATACCTATTTAAAAAAAGTTATTGTAAGTTAAAAAAATAATTTAAAAAATTTAGTAACTTACTTACCAAGAAGTTTAACTATTTCAATATCAGTTGATTCATCCAGAAGGAGACTGAAACGTGAAGATCCAATATCTTTTTGAAGGTCTTCCTTAAAGTGTACCGGCAAAACATTTTGAACAATTTTGGAACACTTCGTTCTATGTAGCCGGATTTGTTGGCAGGTCGTAGAATCCTCAAATTGGTTTTTTAAAAGCGATGTCAAATGATCAACAGGTGATATAGGTCCGTGTTGACAAAAATACATTGCTAATGAAGCTTCATGCATTTGAACTTTTCGGCATGATGATTGATAAGGGATTTTATTTTGCTGAATAAATCCACCTTTTGCAGTTTGATGTTTTTTTGTAGATGCATGAGCAATTAAATCTGTAAATTTGCATTGCAAATTACAATTACAGTACCGGCAAAAAGCCTTGGATGTATTGTCAGATTCACTTATCCAATCTTTTAGTTGTGGGTTTGTCTTCCATTCTTTTCTAAATTTCTGATTATAGGTTGGTTTTCCCATTACCCTGCATTAAATTACAGTAAAATAAGAAACAAACACATTAAATGTATTGTAAATATGTTTATGTACTTACAAACATATTTTCATTTTGTCTTACCTATGAGAATATTTGTTTACAAAAAATAGTTTTGGTATTTTAGATTGTCTGCTTATTAAAACAAATTTTTTTTCAAGATTTCTTTTTACCACCAGTTTGATTCACTTGTTTTTAAGAATAATAAAAAAAGAAGAAAAACTAAGAAATGCCGTTAGATTTTGTATTAGATATGTGCAAAACACCATTTATCGATAAACCAATAAAACAACACAAAGAAAGATTGGCATACACTTTAAAAAATGTATGTCAAATTCTACTTTTGTAGTTTTGTTTAAGTATATACAAGACATAAAAAAACGCTAAAAACCGCTAACTGGAAATATTTTGCAGCTAAAAAACCACTTAGCGGGTTTTTCCGATAAATACCCGCTAACGACGACAAAATCTCTAGATCTAGCTGAAAAACCACCGTTTTGGCAACACTGAGCCCATACAACAATTGTTTGAAAAATTTACACACATTTGTTATGCTCTTTTAAAAACATTCATTCAGTCCAGCGATGTCAACTTAGCCCTTTTCGGGCTAGATTTAGCCCGATTTTAGTCACTCAAAATGCGAAAAAGCCCGAAAAAAAGAAAATTTGATGTGGCTTTATATGGATTTTTTTCCATTTAGCCCTTTTTTCAAAAACTTTTACGCGTTTTGAGTCTCAAAAGTTGGCATCGCTGATTCAGTCGTCGTTGAGCAAGCGATGAGAACACATGCGACGGATTATCGTCATTTTTTTTCAGAAATTTGTTAAGCATTGTTGTTGCTTCTTGTTGATCGAAGCATAGCAAACACACGCGATTCAATTACAATTGAAGACGAAAAATAAAAAACTGTTTTAGATAGACTTATTTTTGTTTTTTATCAAAATAACTGTTCTAAAATTGGTTTTCGATATTGATAATTGTTATTTACGGTCCCTGATATTGTTTCATAAGGTGTTTATATTTGGAAAAAATTCTTTACTTTTTTGAGTCTCGTCTCATCAAACTGTTCGGACGTATTATTTTTAGTGCGGCTGAATTTACGGTGAAAAAATCGTAATAGGTGAAAAAGTGTAATAGCTTGAAATAAAACAAAAAAGTGAAAAAATAACTCGTAATAGGTTAAAAAAAATCTACGGTAATATCGGTAATTAAAAAAAAACACTAAAAATCGCATAAAAATTGTATGAGTGTTCCTCTCAGATGTAATTCTGAGAAAGAGCTTAGCTCGACTAGAAAAACTAGATGGGTCTCTGAGGAAGAATCCATAAAAAAATCTCTGGAGAATTTTCTCTCTACAAGAGCCGTAGAACGGCGTCGTTCCTGTTCGCCCAATATAGTGATTTCAACAGATGAGAAAACATCATCTTCACCAAATAGTGCAGTCAAACCCAAAAAACAAGTAGGTATGGATAAGTACATCACCGTTCTCAAGCGACAGAGGAGCCCGAAGTCTGCTCAAGTGTCATCAAATGCAAAAGCTCCTAAGACTGTGAGTAATGATCAAAATAGGTTTGCTCTCCTCCAGACGGATGAGCCAGAACTTCCGAAGAAGACGTTTAAGCCCCCACCAATTTATCTGAGAGAGCCGACTTCCAGTAAATTCGTACAAGGAATTGTTGCTGTAATAGGTGAAAACATGTTTAGCGTAACCACAATGAAACATGGAAATATCTGCGAGACAAAGATACAAGTGAATAGGGAAGATGATTTTCGAAAATTGTCCAACCAGCTGGAAAGGGAGACCTACCAGCTCAAAAGCGCAAAAGGACTCCAAGTCGTTCTAAAGGGTATAGACCCATGTGTAGATCCTGCGGAGATAAAGACCTGTTTAATGGACAAAGGGTTCAAAATCAAGAGCGTAGTGAATATTAGAAACCGTGAAAAGATCTCTCAGCCCATGTTCAGGGTAGAATTGGAACCTGGAGATGTTGTCTTAAAGAAAAACGAGTCCCATCCCATCTACAATCTGATGTACCTTCTGCATCGTAGAATCACCGTGGAAGAACCACATAAGCGTCAGGGACCCGTCCAGTGTCTCAACTGTCAAGAATTTGGTCACACCAAGGCGTATTGTAAATTGCCGACAGTTTGTGTTGCGTGTGGGGAGCTACATGCAACTGCTCAATGTGATAAGTCGAGAACTGACTCAAAAATAAAAAAATGCAGTAACTGCGGAGGTAATCATACCGCAGATTATAGAGGTTGTCCAATTTACACTCATTTGAAAGGCATAAGAACCAACAAGACGTCAGTATTGCCTAATCATCCTCAACAGCCAAATTTAGCATCGAGTGATAATTTCCCTCAATTATTACGGTCCACTAGTCATGTAAACGCGCCTAGTTCTAGACAAGTTTCTTACGCAAACGTCGTTAAATCTAATATGCCAGGTCTGGAGCAGGAACCTAAACCCCAATATTCTGAGCCACATATCAACAATCTAGAGACAACATTGCAGACACTTGTCCAAACTATGAACACTTTTACGACCACCATGACATCCATGATGCAGGAAATGCTGAAAATGCAATCCACTATCTTACAAGCCATTTTAAAGAAATGATTTATTTAAAAATTTGTTTCTGGAACGCGAACGGCCTCCGCCAACATAAAAATGAACTGGAATACTTCCTGATGGATAAGCAGATTGATGTTATGATGATTGCTGTGAGTTTCAGGGTACTTCAAAATTAATGGCTACGAGTTCTACGATACTAAAGACCCCCGCGGAAGAGCTTGTGGAGGTTCGGCAATTCTTATAAAGAACAGAATAAAGCATTATCTAATGAATAACATAAGTGAGGATTACCTCCAAGCAACAAACATTTGCATTGCATTCTGTCAATACAAATTTGTTTCTCATCGATTTATTCTCCGCCTCGATTTTCAATAAAAGAACACCAATACCATAACTTCTTTAAATTCCTTGGAGCTAGATTTTTAGTTGCTGGTGACTTTAACGCCAAACACACATTTTGGGGTTCACGTCTGGTAACCCCAAAGGGTCGCGTACTCTTCAACACCATTGCTAAAATGGGCTTAGATGTACTCTCAAGTGGACATCCCACCTATTGGCCGACGGACCGACGGAAGATTCCCGATGTTATTGACTTTGGGGTAGTGAAAAATATCCCTGTAGAATGGATGCAAGTGGATCCTTCACTGGACTTGTCCTCAGATCACTCTCCTACTATCATTTCAATGCATTTCCCTCAAGTGTGTGGTTCTCCATTTATGAACATGAATAAGACCCGAGTAAGTTGGATAAAATACAAAAAGTATTTAAGTTCTCATTGCACGGAAAATGTTGTGTTGAGAACTACCGCCGATATTGATGAGTCGATTGGCAACTTTACCGAGGACCTTCGACGAGCTGTGCATCACGCTTCCACTTATCACGTTGAATGTAGAAACAGAACTTATTTGTCTGAACTCGAACATCTCCTATCAGAAAAAAGAAGAATGAGAAGAGAGTGGCAAATTCACAGGTCTCCTGAACTGAAAGCTAGGCTACAGGAATGCAGAGATATACTAAGACATTTCTTAGAAACCCAAAGAACGGCCTCACTTAGATCTTACTTGGAAGGTCTTGATAGTACCCCACAATCTGACTACTCGTTATGGAGGGCGGCAAGAGGTTTAAAAAGACCAGTGAGAGGAAAACCTCCTTTGCGAAATCCGACTGGTGACTGGGCTAGAAATGATTCCGAGAAAGGGACATTATTTGTTAACCATTTGAGAAATGTGTTTACTATAAACAACTCAAATAATAACGAATCTGATTTGCCACCACTTGTTATAAGGCCTCCTGTACACCTAAGACTAAACTTTCGTGATGTCCAAAACGCTATTGGTACTCTGAACCTTAGAAAGGCTCCAGGTATGGATAAAATCAGCAATAAAATGCTTGTGGAGTTACCTCGTGTAGCAAGAAGAATTATCCTCTTTATCTTCAACGCTATTTTACGCCTAGAATACTATCCTGCAGATTGGAAGGTGTCTATGATCACTATGATTCCTAAGTCAGGGAAGGACCACACCAAAGTGGAGTCATATAGGCCAATTAGCCTACTGCCGACAATTTCTAAACTGTTCGAAAAATTGTTAATGACTAAGTTGACTCCAATTCTGAATGACACTGAATGTATTCCAAATCATCAATTCGGATTCAGAGCTAAACACAGTACCATCGAACAAACTCACAGATTGGTAAATGTGATAAGAGGGTCGTTTGAAGATAAAAAATACTGCTCCGCCCTTTTCATTGATGTGTCCCAAGCGTTCGACAAAGTTTGGCATGACGGTTTAATGCACAAAATTAAATTAACTCTGCCTGCTAACACCCATAAACTCATGGAAAGTTATTTATACGGTCGCAAATTTCAAATCAAAGAAGGCAATTTTTTAAGTACCGCTCAGCCAATTGAATCAGGTGTGCCACATATTTAGAAACTGTATACCACAACAATACAAAATGAGCGTAATAGTTCCAGTACTAAAACCAAACGCAAATAAAACTACCCCCAATTCTTATCGACCTATATCACTGAATACATGTATATCAAAAGTTCTAGACAAAATCATAGCAAACAGGCTATGGTGGCTTGTCACGTCCAACAAGCTTCTCGATAGTCGTCAATTTGGATTCAAGAAAGGCAAATCAACAATTGATTCTCTACTCTATGTAGATCATCAAATTGCAAATTGCCTTTTCTTCAAAAAACATGCAACAATAATTTCGTTAGACTTCGAGAAAGCTTTTGATAAAATTGGCATTCATGTAATAGTTGACCACTTAATTGCTTGGCAAGTTGGACCAAAAATTTTGAACTACGTCAGAAATTTTATGACAAATAGGAAGATAATTGTAAGAGTGGGAAAATATTTTTCTATATGTCAACCGCTACAAAACGGAATACCTCAAGGATCACCTTTATCAGTTATACTATTCCTCATATCATATAATAAACTATGTCTAAAAATATCATTCTATAAAGAGATCGACTATATAGCTTATGCTGATGATTTCCACCTAATAATAAGATCTAGCCATGAAAAGAATCCAACAAGTGATTTACAAAACCTATTTAACGACATTCAAGATTGGTGTAAATACTCAGGAGCAGTTATGTCACCAATAAAATGCAAGAGTATACACATCTGCAGGAAAAGGAACTGTGGATGTACAATTTTATGTAATAACAATCCCATAGAGAAAGTCGAAAACCTAAGAATACTTGGACTAATTATAAACAATAAATACAATTGGAACAGTCAAATCGAAAATATATCAACATCTTTAACAAAACAACTTAATATTATTAAATGTTTGTCTAGGCCCAAGTTCAACTGTAACACATATACACTGGTAGCGATTATAAAATCACTTTTGTTATCTAAAATTAATTATGCTCTTCAGCAATAAGATTTGCCTTGGGAGCTTTTCGTACAACACCTGTCGTTTAACTTGGAAGTCTCATATCGACGCAAAACTTACCCAGATGAGATTAAAAGCAGTGCAAATTAATTGGCTAATCGGCAGAAATTCTACATTAAAGTTGGATTGCAAACTTTTGTTGTACAATGTAATTTTTTTTTTTTTTTTTTTTTTTTTTTTTTGCATTTAATTATTTATTGAATCTTCATATTTGAAATGACAATAAGTATTCAAATCTTAATACTAAAAAGAAAATAATAAGCCCAGCCAGTGCTAGACAAAAATTTTTATGATACTAAAAAAATTTCACATCAACTGATCCAGTCATCTATTTTGCGCTTGAGTTAAAGCAAGGGTATCCCTCCTTCTCAACCGATTGTGGCCACTAAAGTTAAGGATGTATCGTGCAAGTTGGTTTGGATGGTATTCAAGTTTGCTGACATACTTTGACGCATATTTTGTAAATTCGACTTTTACTAATGGCACGCCTAGATCTTTGTGGATTCGAGAATTTTTAACATACCATGGAGCTGCAGTAATTATACGTAGAATTTTATTTTGACCCCTTTAATTTTTTCAATGTTTGATGCTGAGGCAGTACCCCATAATTGAATTCCATAACACCAGATTGGCTTTAGAATTGCATTGTACAACAAAAGTTTGCAATCCAATTTCAATGTAGAGTTTCTGCCGACTAACCAATTAAGTTGCACTGCTTTTAATCTCATTTGTATTTGTTTTTTTTTTTTTTTTTTTTTTTTTTTATACATTTAATTTATTTATTGAATCTTCAGAAATGAAATGACAATAAGTTTTCGAATCTTAATACTAAAAGAAAATAATAAGTCCAGCCAGTGCTAGACAAAATATTATGATACTACAAAAAATTTATATACTGATCCAGTCATCTGTTTTGCGCTTGAGTTAAAGCAAGGGTATCCCTCCTTCTCAACCGAACATGGCCAGTAAAGTTAAGGATGTCTCGTGCAAGTGGGTTTGGATGGTGTTCAAGTTTGCTGACATATTTTGAGGCGTGTTTTGTAAATTCGACTTTCACCAAAGGAATGCCTAGATCTTTGTGGATTCGAGAATTTTTAACATACCATGGAGCTGCAGTAATTGTACGTAGAATCTTATTTTGACCCCTTTGAATTTTTTCAATGTTGGATGCTGAGGCAGTACCCCATAATTGAATTCCATAACACCAGATTGGCTTTAGAATTGCATTGTACAACAAAAGTTTGCAATCCAACTTTAATGTAGAATTTCTGCCGATTAGCCAATTAATTTGCACTGCTTTTAATCTCATCTGGGTAAGTTTTGCGTCGATATGAGACTTCCAAGTTAAACGACGATCGAGGTGGATTCCGAGGTATTTGACTTCATTGTGTTGCGGGATAATTTGATTATTTATTCTGATGAACGAGCATGTATCTTTTCGCAATTTGAAAGTTATATGAATATATTTCTGTTCGTTAACCCTGATTTTCCAAAGCTCAAGCCAATTCTCTAGTTTATAAACATATTTCTGCAAGTTCTGTGATGCTATTTGATGGTCCTTATGAACGCTAATAAAGGCTGTATCGTCTGCAAAAGTTGAAGTATCTAACGGCATATCGGATGCATAAATCAAATATAAAGTTGGACCCAGTATGCTACCCTGGGGTACTCCTGCTTCAATTGGCTGAGCGGGGCTTAAAAAATCGCCTTCTTTGATTGTAAATTTGCGACCATATAAATAACTTTTCATAAGTTTGTGGGTGTTAGCAGGCAGAGTTAATTTAATTTTATGCATTAAACCTTCATGCCAGACTTTGTCGAACGCTTGCGACACATCAATGAAAAGGGCGGAGCAGTATTTTTTCTCTTCAAACGACTGTCTTATCACATTTACCAATCTGTGTGTTTGTTCGATGGTACTGTGTTTAGCTCTGAAACCGAATTGATGATTTGGGATACATTGAGTGTCGTTCAGAATTGGAATCAACTTAGCCAATAACAATTTTTCAAACAGTTTTGAAATTGTCGGCAGTAGACTAATTGGCCTATATGACTCTACTTTAGTGGAGTCCTTCCCTGGCTTAGGAATCATGGTAATCATAGATACCTTCCAATCTGCAGGATAGTATTCTAGGCGTAAAATAGCATTAAAAATAAATAGGATAATTCTTTTAGCTACACGAGGTAACTCCACAAGCATTTTGTTGCTGATTTTATCCATACCTGGAGCTTTTTTAAGATTCAGAGTACCAATAGCGTTTTGGACATCACGAAAGTTTAGTCTTAGAGGTACAGGAGGTCTAATAACGAGTGGAGGCAAATCAGATGCATTATTTGAGTTGTTTATAGTAAACACTTTTCTCAAATGATTAACAAATAAAGTCCCCTTCTCGGAATCATTTCTAGCCCAGTCACCAGTCGGATTTCGCAGAGGAGGTTTTCCTCTAACTGGTCTTTTTAAACCTCGTGCCGCCTTCCATAACGAATAGTCAGATTGTGGGGTACTATCAAGACCCACCAAGTAAGATTTAAGTGAAGCCATTCTTTGGGTTTCTAAGAAATTTCTTAGTATATCTCTGCATACCCGTAGCCTAGCTTTCAGTTCAGGAGACCTGTGGATTTGCCACTCTCTTCTAACTCTTCTTTTTTCTGACAGGAGATGATCGAGTTCAGCGAAATAAGTTCTATTTGTCCCACTTCTGCACTCAACGTCGTATGTGGAGGCGTGATGTACAGCTCTTCGTATGTCCTCAGTAAACTTGCCAATCGACCCATCAATATCCTCAGTAGTTCTCAACACTACATTTTCCGTGCAGTGGGAACTTAAATACTTTTTATACTTTATCCAACTTACTCTGGTTTTAGATATGTCCCGAAATGGAGAGCCATTCCCTTGAAGGAAACGCATTGAGATAATAGAAGGAGAGTGATCTGAAGACAAGTCTAATGAAGGCTCAACTTGTATCGATTCTACAGGGATATTTTTTACTACTCCGAAGTCAATAACATCGGGAATCTTCCGTCGGCCAGTAGGTGGGATGCCCGCTTGAGAGTACATCTAATCCCATTTTGGCAATGGTGTTGAAGAGTTCACGACCCTTCGGGGTCACCAGACGTGAACCCCAAAAAGTGTGTTTGGCGTTAAAGTCACCAGCAACTAAAAATCTAGCTCCAAGGGAATTGAAGAAGCTGTAGTATTGGTGTTCTTTTATTGAAAATCGAGGCGGCGAATAAATTGATGATAAAACAAAATTGTATTGACAGAATTCAATACAAATGTTTGTTGCTTGTAGGTAATCCTCACATATGTTTTTCATTAAATAATGTTTTATTCTGTTCTTTATAAGAATTGCCGAACCTCCACATGCTCTTCCGCGGGGATCTTTAGTATCATACAACACGTAGCCATTAATTTTGAAGTACGCTGTCGCCGTCAAGTGTGTTTCAGCAATCATCATGACATCAATCTGCTTATCCATCAGGAAGTGTTCCAGTTCGTTTTTATGTTGGCGGAGGCCGTTCGCATTCCAAAAACAAATTTTTAAACAAATCATTTCTTTAAAATGGCTTGTAAGATAGTGGATTGCATTTTCAGCATTTCCTGCATCATGGATGTCATAGTGGTCATAAAAGTGTTCATGGTTTGGACAAGTGTCTGCAATGTAGTCTCTAGAGTGTTAATATTAGGCTCGTAATATTGTGATTTAGGTGCCTGCTCCAAACCTGGCATATTAGATTTAACCACGTTAGCGTAAGAAACTTGTCTAGAACTAGGCGCGTTTACATGACTAGTGGACCGTAACAATTGCGGGAAATTGTCACTCGATGCCAAAATAGGCTGTTGACGATGATCAGGTAATACTGACGTCTTGTTGGTGCTTACGCCTTTCAAATGAGTGTAAATTGGACAACCTCTATAATTTGCGGTATGATTACCTCCGCAGTTACTGCATTTTTTGATTTTTGAATCAGTTTTCGACTTATCACATTGAGCAGTTGCATGTAGCTCCCCACACGCAACACATACTGTCGGCAATTTACAATACGCCTTGGTATGACCAAATTCTTGACAGTTGAGACACTGGACGGGTCCCTGACGCTTATGTAGTTCTTCCACGGTGATTCTACGATGCAGAAGGTACATCAGATTGTAGATGGGATGGGACTCGTTTTTCTTTAATACGACATCTCCAGGTTCCAATTCCACCCTGAACATAGGCTGTGGAGTCTTTTCACGGTTTCTAATATTCGTTATGCTCTTAATTTTGAAGCCTTTTTCCATTAAGCTAGTCTTTATCTCGGCAGGATCAACATCTGGGTCTATACCCTTTAGAACGACTTGGAGTCCTTTTGCGCTTTTCAGCTGGTAGGTATAGAAATCCCTACTTTCCCTCTCCAACTGGTTGGACAATTTACGAAAATCATCCTCCTTTTTCACTTTTTTTTTTTGGTTTCGCTGATATTTCCATGTTTAATTGATGTTACGCTAAACATATTTGCACCTATTACCGAAACAATTCCTTGTACCAATTTACTGGAAGTGGGCTCTCTCAGATAAATTGGTGGGGGCTTAAACGTCTTCTTAGGAAGTTCTGGCTCATCCGTCTGGAGGAGAGCAAACCTATTTTGATCATTACTCACAGTCTTAGAAGCTTTTGCATTTAATGACACTTGAGCAGACTTCGGGCTCCTCTGTCGCTTGAGAACGGTGATGTACTTATCCATACCTACTTGTTTTTTGGGTTTGACTGCACTATTTGGTGAAGATGATGTTTTCTCATCTGTTGAAATCACTATATTGGGCGAACAGGCACGACGCCGTTCTACGGCTCTTGTAGTGAGAAAATTCTCCAGAGATTTTTTTATGGATTCTTCCTCAGAGAGCCATTTAGTTTTTCTCGACGAGCTAAGCTCTTTCTCAGAATTACATCTGAGAGGAACACTCATACAGTTTTTATACGATTTTTAATGTTTTTTTTTTTTATATATATATTTTAACCTATTACGAGTTATTTTTTTCACTTTTTTGTTTAATTTCAACCTATTACAATTTTTCACCTATTACGATTTTTTCACCGAAAATTCAGCCGCACTAAAATTAACACGTCCGAACAGTTCGATGAGACGAGACTGAATGTATAAGTTTCGCTTCAATATGAGACTTCCAAGTTAAACGGCGGTCGAGGTGAATGCCGAGGTATTTGACTTCATTATGTTGAGGAATAATTTGATTATTTATTCTGATGGATGAGTAGGTATCTTTTCGCAATGTGAAAGTGATATGAATACATTTTTGTTCATTTACCCTGATTTTCCAAAGCTCTAGCCAATTCTCTAGTTTATAAACATAATTCTGCAAATTCTGTGATGCAACTTGGTGGTCCTTATGGACGCTGACAAAGGCTGTATCGTCTGCAAAAGTTGACGTGTGGATTTTGGGGTCTGACGGCATGTCGGAGGCATAAATCAAATATAAAGTAGGGCCCAGTATGCTACCCTGTGGCACACCTGATTCAATTGGCTGAGCGGTACTTAAAAAATTGCCTTCTTTGATTTTAAATTTGCGACCGTATAAATAACTTTCCATGAGTTTATGGGTGTTAGCAGGCAGAGTTAATTTAATTTTGTGCATTAAACCGTCATGCCAAACTTTGTCGAACGCTTGGGACACATCAATGAAAAGGGCGGAGCAGTATTTTTTATCTTCAAACGACCCTCTTATCACATTTACCAATCTGTGAGTTTGTTCGATGGTACTGTGTTTAGCTCTGAATCCGAATTGATGATTTGGAATACATTCAGTGTCATTCAGAATTGGAGTCAACTTAGTCATTAACAATTTTTCGAACAGTTTAGAAATTGTCGGCAGTAGGCTAATTGGCCTATATGACTCCACTTTGGTGTGGTCCTTCCCTGACTTAGGAATCATAGTGATCATAGACACCTTCCAATCTGCAGGATAGTATTCTAGGCGTAAAATAGCGTTGAAGATAAAGAGGATAATTCTTCTTGCTACACGAGGTAACTCCACAAGCATTTTATTGCTGATTTTATCCATACCTGGAGCCTTTCTAAGGTTCAGAGTACAAATAGCGTTTTGGACATCACGAAAGTTTAGTCTTAGGTGTACAGGAGGCCTTTTAACAAGTGGTGGCAAATCAGATTCGTTATTATTTGAGTTGTTTATAGTAAACACATTTCTCAAATGGTTAACAAATAATGTCCCTTTCTCGGAATCATTTCTAGCCCAGTCACCAGTCGGATTTCGCAAAGGAGGTTTTCCTCTCACTGGTCTTTTTAAACCTCTTGCCGCCCTCCATAACGAGTAGTCAGATTGTGGGGTACTATCAAGACCTTCCAAGTAAGATCTAAGTGAGGCCGTTCTTTGGGTTTCTAAGAATTGTCTTAGTATATCTCTGCATACCCGTAGCCTAGCTTTCAGTTCAAGAGACCTGTGAATTTGCCACTCTCTTCTAACTCTTCTTTTTTCTGACAGGAGATGATCGAGTTCAGCGAAATAAGTTCTATTTGTCCCACTTCTGCACTTAACGTCGTATGTGGAGGCGTGATGTACAGCTCTTCGTATGTCCTCAGTAAACTTGCCAATCGACCCATCAATATCCTCGGTAGTTCTCAACACTACATTTTCCGTGCAGTGGGAACTTAAATACTTTTTATACTTTATCCAACTTACTCTGGTTTTAGATATGGCCCGAAATGGAGAGCCATTCTCTTGAAGGAAACGTATTGAAATAATAGAAGGAGAGTGATCTGAAGACAAGTCTAATGAAGGCTCCACTGTAATTCTAAAGCCAATCTGGTGTTATGGAATTCAATTATGGGGTACTGCCTCATCATCCAACATTGAAATAATTCAAAGGGGTCAAAATAAGATTCTACGTACAATTACTGCAGCTCCATGGTACGTTAAAAATTCTAGAATTCACAAAGATCTAGGCATTCCTTTGGTGAAAGTCGAACTTACAAAATACACCTCAAAATATGTCAGTAAACTTGAACACCATCCAAACCCACTTGCACGAGACATCCTCAACTTTAGTGGCCACAATCGGTTGAGAAGGAGGGATATCCTTGCTTTAACTCAAGCGCAAAACAGATGACTGGATCAGTTGATGTGAAATCTTTTAGTATCATAAAAATGTTTGTCTAGCACTGGCTGGGCTTATTATTTTCTGTTTAGTATTAAGATTTGAATACTTATTGTCATTTCATATATGAAGATTCAATAAATAATTAAAAAAAAAAAAAAAAAAAGCTTTTTTTCTGATTTTAAGCGTCTGACAATATGTTTGCTGTGCAAAATCTCTCACCAATACATCTACATTTTATTTTTGAACATCACTGATGTATGGGCAGAGGTGATGGTAAAACAAATATCTACACAATTATTTGTCGGTTGTGTGTGTTAAACACGAGACGCAAATGTGAAAGTGAATGTTTTTTTTATGAAGAGAGAAAGAGAGAAAAAATGGGTCATGAATGCGCACGTTAATCACTTTACATTTTTCTTTCCCCTCTTTTCTAGAACATTCTTTTCTGTTGTAAATACATCCAGATTTTTTAACAACGATAAAAAAAAAAGAAGTTGTTGTCAACTGATATAAAAGATGGGATTTCACACATGCCATAGCGTAAATGTAATGGGTACGTGGTATATAAACAAAATATAAGCATGAGGCGCATATTCAAGTGGTACCGTTATATGTATGCTATGTTGGGTGTTTAGAGCGAAGGAAAATTGTCCCTCTAAATCCGTAACAATATCACCGCCTATATTTAAAATAACGGAAAGTCAATACAACAATTCTTTTTTTTCACTAGGCCCCTGTTTTCTGGCAGCTGGCGACTATAACGCTAAGCACTCATTCTGGGGAACCAGACTCCGAAAGGTCGCGTTTTGGATTACATATAAAAATACCTGTCTACACATTGTTCCGAAAACACCGCTAGAACACCAAAAATGTCGATTACTCTCTTATCAACGTGGATAATGAATTAAACTGGCAACTCCGCAATCAGATTACTCCCCCCCTGCGAAACTTAAGTGGAGGTTGGACAAGAAATGACACTGAAAAAGGCAATATATTTGTAAATAACTTGAAAAAAGAATTTACCCCAAACCCATCAAATGAATCAATAGACTAGCCATCCGTCACACACCATTTAGGAGCAGCTGTACTCCTACGTTTTGCGATTCAAGAGATCGAAAAAGCTATAACTGATTTGAACTCCAAGAAAGCACCTGGTATTGACAAAATCAGTAACAAGATGCTTATGGAGCTACCCCGCATAGTAAGAAAAATAATACTTCTTATTTTTAACTTAATAAATATTACGTCTTGAATATTATCCACCAGAATAGAAGGTTTGACTGGTTACCACGATACCTAAGCCGGGAAAAGATCAGACAAAATAGAATCATATAGACCAATCAGCCTATTATATATACATACATATATTAACGCTTTTCGAGAAGATACTTATGAGCAAGTTATACCCGATATTAATTGAATACAATTGTATTTCGAATCACCAATTTGGATTTAGAAGAACACACAGTACTATCGGAGAAACCCATAGACTTAACAATATCATAAAAAAACATTTAAAGAAAAAATATTGTTCCGCTATTTTTATTGATATTTCTCAAGCGTTTGATAAAGTGTGGCATGATGGTCTAATATACAAGTTGAAACTAGTGTTGTTTTCTTTTCTGAAATAAAATGTTACACCTTTATTATGTACATTTTTATAATGTTTACCCCACTTTTTAAAGATATCGCATTTTTAATGGTCAGAATAGAACATAAAATTACAACAGTGTAACACTTTTTCATGTACAGCTGTGTTTGTTTTTTTTTTATAAAAAAGAAGAAGCAGATAGCTTCCTGGAAAGATCGCTTGAAATAAGACAAATGGTCAAAAAGACCAATGGCACCTTCCCGACTAATACGCAAATTCTTATTTAACTATAAAAATTATATATGTATATAAACATACATTACAAAGTATATAAGAAGTAGGAGATATTGTCCTATGAAATTTGACATACATACATCAACTTCATAGTATTCATTAATTAGGTTCTCTACAAAGCCTTTCACTCGCGGTTGTGGATTTCTTTCCATAATCATATAAAATATTTTATCATCATCAGATGATGAAGATGAATCCAACAAGTCATCCAAAATTTTTTCAGCACATAAAAAAGTAGTAATATTTTCCATTTTGTATATATTTTTTTTTTTTGTTTCTTAACACAAATACACATTCATAAACAAAACAAATGTCAGCTGCAGCGATGTCAACTTAGACCTTTTCGGGCTAGATTTAGCCGGATTTTAGTCACTCAAAATGCGAAAAAAAAGAAAATTGGATGTGGTTTTACATGGATTTTTTCCATTTATCCCTTTTTCCAAAAATGTTTACGCGTTTTGAGTCTCAAAAGTTGGTATCACTGGTTTATCGTGCTATTCTCCCCCTCTAAAAATACAGAGTGTGAAAGGTGCACCATTTTTTAAATTTAAGTGTGACATTTATAGAAAAGAACACACTACGCTTTAGCAGAGTTGACATTTTTTCAGAAAAGATCACAAAAAAATTAAAAAAGATGCGAAATGGGAAAAACGTGTAACATTTTTGTCAAAAAAGAAAACGCCATAAATTTACCTGTAAGCACACATTAGCTATTGGAAAGCTACTTAACCGCTTGAATATTTAAGCTTAAAGGAGACTCCGCACAACCTATTGAAGCAGGAGTACTTATAGGAAGCCTCCTGGGAACCTTCTTATACTTGATATACACATCTGATATGCCAACAAACAATCATACTCACAAATATAAATTTGCTGATGATACTGCTATTCTAAGCATTCATGAAAACCCTCAAGAAGTTTCTCGCTACTTAATAAATCATTTATTTGAAATAGAAAACGGTTAAAGCAATGGGGCATAAAAGTTAATGAGCTGAAATGCACACACATATCCTTTACATTGCGTAGAGAATCATGCTCTCCTATTTATGTATATCAATAATCAAGCAATAATTCAACAATTCGAAGTAAATACCTCGGTATACACCTCGATCGTCGCCTTAAATGGAAATCTCATATAAATCCAAAATTGATTCAAATGAAATTGAAATTAAACCAAATTAATTGGCTCATTGGCAGAAACTCTAAGCTAAGTTTAGTTTGCAAGCTCTTAATTTATAACTCGATTATTAAACCTGTATGGTATTAAGGAATTAAGCTATGGGGAACGACCAAATTGCTACGAATGGTCATAACTGCCTCCTGGTATATAAAAAATTCGAATATCTATAAAGACCTAAACGTGCTTGTGGTACAAACTGAGATCCAAAAAAATACAGAAAAACCCTTAATAAAGCTTGAAGTACACTCAAACCCATTAGCCCGCAACATATTAAATAATAGTGGCTATATTCGACTAAAAAGAAGGAATACAGCGGATCTGAGCCGAAGACAAGAAGGAAGAATGTTTACCTAATACTTATAACCAACAATGGTCAAACAATTATCGTCCGGCACTGGCTGGACTAATTGAAATTTTTCGATAAAAGATTTGAAAAACTTATTGTCAGTTCGTTTTTAATGAAGATACAATAAATAAATAAATGTACAAAGCTTTAAAAAAATTATTTATACAAAAAGCAAATCAATACTCTGTGGTTCGTATGCAAGTGCACGTATCATATTGACAGCACAAAGTATACAGAGGGGTCAACTTTGACGTTTCAAAATCTCTACAATAAGGCAGTTCTCTTAAAAAGAGAAAGAAAATATTTTGTGGTAGTATTTGGTAATGTGAAAAAGCAAAGCACTATATACAACAAGAATTTTGTGGACAAAACAAAATAAACAAAACAATTTAAGTAGAATATTTGAATTGAAATTTTGTTTATATGTGATTTCAATAACTTACAAAATTGTATTTTAATAATTGTTATACTTTGTGGTATGCATTGTGAAGTTTGTGCATTCGTTAAACGATAAAAATTCATTTTTTTTATGATTGTATCAAACAATACAAAATTACTCTGTGACCAAAATTAAATTTTATTGCGCCAGAAAACTAGTAACATAAAGAAAACAAAAAGGCAGTTCTCAAAGTCCCCTTTTACAGTTGAGAAATTGGAAGACAGACATTTTTCTCATTCCGCTTTGAACTTGCCTAAACCTTTTAGAGTTGCGAAATTAATATACAGACAGAAATTTTTTGTTTATTTTTTCGTTCTTCTTCTATGTTGATTGTTGTGGAAATTTTTATTATAAAAACGCATTGAAATAAAAGAAATTAAAAAACATATTCAAACAACTGTTAATTACAAAGTTTTTGTTATCAATAAATCTATTTAGTTAATAAATTTAATTATTTTTGCAATACGCGCGTTAAAGTGAGAAAAATGATGTGAAGCAACAACATGAAAAATGCGAAGGGTGGAAACTGTAAACGAAAAATTTCCAGTACAGTAGAGGTCTACCGCACACTCTTCCTCTTCAATACATCTCCGACAAACTTCGTCTGTCTGTCTTTCAATTTCTCAACTGTAAAGGTGGATTCACCCATTCGTTCTTAACAAAAAATTTGTTCGAACAATATTTTTTTTATATGAAGTTTGACGTCTCTCTTTTTAAGAGAGAAAAAATATTTTTTACGAACTTGAATTGGTTTAATTTTATATTTTTTCCGGACAAAAATGAATTGAGTTGCCAATATGTTGCATTTTTTTCATACAAATAACAATGCCTTATATATATCTATGGCCATCAGCAAAATCAAGGTTCTTTTTTCATTCATTTCGAATTTATATCTGTGATTTTGAATACACAATACTTTAAAATAATCTAATATTTGTATTTTGACACTTAAAACCCAAAGCAAAATAAATCAATGGCCGCACTTGTAAAACTAATAGATTTTGTTTACATATGGCAGCTTTGATTTTTCAGAAAAATCGTTCGAAATGGGTGAATCGTGCTGCAAAAAACTCTCAGTAAAAAAATTGTTCTCTGGAAAAAAATTTTGTTAAGAACAAATGGGTGAATTCACCTTAAAAGGGGACAAAGAAAGAGAAAGGTATAAAACTACATTTTCTTTCCCCTTCTGTCACCTTTGTATACTTTGTGATTGACAGTGGGGTCCCCGGATTTTTGTCATCAAAAATAAAATATTTTTAGATTCAGTAGATTTTACAGAAATACATTTCATATTATATCTGGTCTTATAGATTTATATCGCTTAGGGACAGATTCATAATCAAAGAAGTAATTGTGGTGAACTTTTAGAGGAAAAAGGGCTTTACCAAGTTAACAAATTCAAATGGCATGTTTATTTCTTTATTTATTTTTTCAATAAGAGTCCAACCACCAAGTATTTGTGCTCTATGGTAATGTCTTTTTCCACACAAAAAGAAAGCAAAGCATTTGAAAGGACAACATTTCTGTTTTGATGAAAACAAGCATCTGAATAGATAATAATGTGGTGAATTTCAGGAAACCATTCAAGTGAATTTCTAAAATATTTAATAATAATTGTAGTAAACGTGGATAAAACCAGATTTCCTTCAGTTTTATTTCAAATATAATTGTCAGACTCGTGATTAACTACATTGTAAATGGTAAAATTATGAAGCTGTAACTTCATTTTATAATAAGACGAGTTAGCTTTAGACTGGGGTAAAAGCTTCACGGTTTTCATGTCTATACAAAGTCGTAAACAAAAACCAGATTTTGCGTTAAGCTGTTAAAAATTTATTTCTCTATAATAAATAAATTGTACGACGCGTCGCGAAGGTTAAATCTGTCAAATTTTTTTTTTTGTCAACTTACAATGTTGTCTATACAAACAATCAGTTGGGTCTTTTTGTCTTTATGAAATAAATGCTTTTGTAAATAAAGCCGTTTGTTTTTCGTTAATAAAATTGGTCAAATAAGTCCAAATTTTTTTGTAGATGTGTTTTTCAATGTTAGTTAGGGCCGTTTGCGTTTTAACTAACGAACACACACACACATCTATTAAGACTGACACTACTCAGCATACCATTCTAGGAGCGCTCCGAAAAAGGAGTCAGAAAAGAGTCCAACAAAACAGCATTTTCGGAGCGCTCCGAAAAAAGGAGTCAGAAAAGAGTCTAACTAAAGAGCATTTTCGGAGCGAAAGAAAAATTAGCTTGTTACTGTCCTGAGTCGACACGCAGTATGACTCAGAAATTCCACTTAATTATGTGTGTACCAAAGCGTTGTTGTCTTGTTATTTGTGCTTTGAACAAAAAAAAATATAGCTGTATCACACAAGCATAATAAAAAGAAGATTACACAGAGCTCAAGAAAAACCTCATAAAAGACTCTTTTCTGACATTATCTAAGAGCTCTTTAAGAGCCCAAACAATCCCTCATAAAAGACTCTTTTCTGACATTATCTAAGAGCTCTTTTTGACGGACCATGTAATGACCCTCTTTTCTGAAGGTTTTCGGAGCAATTATTATTGTTTTTTGGGCTCATAAAGAGCGTTAACGCTCCGAAAAAGGTGTCAGAAAAGACTCTTTTCGGACTCATATGGCTTGCAGGGTTTCATCAAAAATAAAATACACACATTTATATGTGAATGATTACGATACGACAGCAGGGCGTTTATAACAGTTTATAACAATAATGTTTATAAATCAAAACTACTACAAATGCTAAACAAGTTGTATGTCGATAAACACGCCATCTGTTGATAAAATTGTTCATAACAATATTAATACACTTTGTTTGATAGTTTTTTTGATGACATTTTCAGAGGTTGTCTCGGATTTTTGCTCATATCTCCGTTATTTATGGACGGATTTTGCTGATTTTAAATAGCAAACTTCTCGAAAGCATACAGAATTATTAAAGATTTGGATCCCGAAGATATCTGGGGACTTCATAAAATTGATTTTAACAGACAGACAGACAGACGGGTATGGCTTAATAGACTCCGCTATCTATAAGGATCCAGCTTTATAGGGTCGGAAAATTATTTTGTGGAAATTACAAACGGAATGACAAACTTATATATACCCTTCTCATGATGGTGAAGGGCAGCATTGTCAACTTGGTGCGTTTCACACCATTTTTGGTGCTTTTTTAAATTTTTGGTGCGAAAAATTCTTTAGTTGGTGCGCAGTGCGCTTTTTTTAAATTTTGGTGCGCTTTTTAATTTTTGGTGGCACCAAAGCAAATTCAACACAACTTTTTGTTTCAGTGTGATAAAAATCTACAATAAAATACATCTGCTTGAGTACCATTTCATTCAACACTGCAAAATTTTTTTTGTGTATTTCGGGGCGTTTTTTTATTTTTTCGAAAATGTGATGAAATCTTTATTTTTACTAATTTTTAATTGCAGTTTTTAAATAATTCATAACTCATGAAATCTATACGATGCAAAAATGTATTTCAAAAATCTGGAATCCTAACAAATTTTATTGGAAAAAATCAAATAGAAGTACTTTAACTAGAAAACAAAAATATATAAAAAAGTACCAAATATCTACTGAAATTAGCTTTTTTACCAATTAGTACTTTAGTTCCGAATATCATATTGTAAGTTAAATTTTGAGTGGTTAAATGCTTATTGTATCTTTATTAGCTCATTTATTAAAAAAAGGCTTTTACTATTATTACTTTTACTAATAATCGTTGATTTATATTTTTTTTATAGAATTTATGATATTAAAAAATTTCAATTTAATTCAATAAATATTTGAAACAAAAACGAAATTCTTAACTTGGTGCGTTTTTTTTGTAAATGGTGCGCTTTTTTCTCCATTTTGGTGTGTTTTGAAATTTTAAAGCTGACAACGCTGGTGAAGGGTATAAAAACTAAATTTATAGACGCTCTCTTTTTTCATTTTTATTACTCGTATAACAAAGTGAGTAAAATAATGTGTGTTGTTGTTATGACGATAAACAGGAATAATTACAAAACCATTCGTATTTGCTATAGAAATCACGATTTGTTAACATTCTTTTGAAATGCAATTTAGATTCTAGAAGGCCTTCTTAGAGAAGGCATAGTGGAATGAGTATCGAATCTTTTAGAATGTCTAAACAGGTCTTCTAGAAGGCCTGCAAATGAAAGCACTTGCAATTTTTCCCGCTGGGATCACCTCTCCTCTAAATGTACGTGTATTTTTTCAAACTCTGTTTTAAAGTAAGTATGTAAGACATTACTAAGTTATTGTTAAGATATTTCACAAAATGAAATAATATATATGGTTTGGGCTTTTTGATAAATTAACCTAACCCACATTAGATAATTGAGTATTTTGTAACATAATGTAATTACATAATAATAAATAACCATGCAAACTAATTGTTTTATTTTCTGTATATTTTCTTAGATTAGCGACATTCATCAGTTTTATACCAGGAATCACGATTTGCTGCTTGATCTAGATATGGAATATAAAATGGGTATATCGAACGGAGTAAATACTAGAATAAGTCTATTAAAGCTTATCTTAGGTTTTGTATATTTTTCTCAAAATTTATTATATTTTTAAGATATTTATTTAGTAATGTAATTTAAATATATATATATACATATATTTTACTTTAATTATACAATGTGCCTTACATTAAGCATTTAGTTTTTGTTTTTTTACGTTTTTTCCACATTTCCAACGAATTATATGCTATGTATATTAGTAATTTTGCCCGCCCCGTTAGCAATAAAAACCTAGCGTGTATTTAACAATAACTAGAGTTGGAATCTGAATTAAAAAAAATAACCGAAAGAAGTTTTTGGTTAAATTTTATAATAAACTATGGTATGTTTACTAATATGTATAATGTAGCCCGTTTCTGTATTTTTCGCATCGCAAAATTTTGCGTATGAAACGAGTGAACTGCAACAAAGTGCAAGTGTTTCTGTATCTTTACTTTGCGAGAATTGTCTGTCATTTAAATAAATTTCCAGCAATTATTTGAAGGATGTAAGAAAAAGTGTTTCTGTAACAATATGTATGTATATAGATATGTATTGTTAAATACATATACATACATACGAGTATATACATTTTTTGCTATTATAAATACACTTAGTTTTTTTTTTTTTTTTTTTTTTATTTAAGTAATTTTATTTTTTTTTATTTTATTTAAATGATAAGACACAATTGTTGTATTCTAATTTTTTAGCCTTTTACTGTTGACATTTGACTTGCATTTGACACTTAATTACTCGAAATATTCAAATAAAAACGTAATCAGCGTTGTCTGTTTTCGCATCCAAGTACAGAGACCTTTTTCTCACAAATCGAGAAACGATGGAATTTCTTGTTTCACACTTCATGTGAGAAATTTTAAAATGCATGAAATACAGAAACGAGCTAATGGTTTATAAGTACATACGTGCATTGCTAATTTAGTGCTGACAGTCACAACTTAAAATATGTTTTAAACTACATACATAAAAAAACACATAACTAACAAAATGTTCAAATACTGTTTTTTGGTTGATTCTAATGCAACTCCACAAAACTCATATCATATTCAATTTTAAAACTCATAAAATCAAAATTTACGATTATAAAAACGAAAATGAAAATAACGTAATAAAAAATTTATTATAACACGTAAATACATACATACGTGTTTGTTAGAAAACATTCACATTCAGTACATTCCGATACTACAGATACTACCTATTAGCTTAGGTGTTCAGTTTTGTATGTTCCTTGTTGAGAAAGGTTTTGATTAAAATGTATGGAATAAAACAGAAATGCCATAAATTAGCAAACGGCTGTTTTTCTCACAAAACTGTGTCTGTAACTTTGTTTGCGAGTAGTCGCTGTCACGTAAAAAAATTACTCGTGAGTTTACAGAAAAGTTTGTGTAAAATTTTTGTGAGAAATGTTCTCGGTTTAAACTGTCAAATATACTCACAAATAAAAACGCGACGAGATATACATATTTTTAAAAATAAAAAATATTCAAATCGCAATGAATAATTACACATTACTATATATTTAATGTGTAACTTTAACAATTTTCTTTTAGCAAAACAAAGTTCGTAATGGAAAAACACGAAACTATTTATATTTTATTGCAAATTATTTTGTAATTAAGGTATAATTAGCCGAACGTCCCCGTACCATACTGTAGGCATGTTATGTGCTTATCAGAGATCAGTTATGAGTACTGAAAAAGTGAGTATACTCGAATCATGACTTATAATTTATTTTATTTATACGTAGTCAGACCTGTCTCAATATCATCAAACCACTACTCATATTTAAAGTTTGAAGTACTCATTATATTTATACCTAATCTTCATGCATGGTGAAATTAAATACAAGGTGACAGCATTGCTACAACAATTCTTGTTGCAAGAACAACAGGCATTTTGTTTGTGTAAAATACTTTCGTTACTGTCAAAAACATCTGGTATAAAATAAAGAAAACAAACACAAGCATTGATAAACAGAAAAATTTTATTTTCTTTAAAAATGTTTAGCAAAATAACTCAAAAACGAACACACTATTTAATATAATTTAATATAATAGAATTTTAAACTATTTAACGCAGATAAAACGGCGACAAAAATTCAATTTTTCAAATACAAAATAATTTTGTAACGTTTTTATATAAACTTTGACTATTTGGAAACAACTTTTTGACATTTTCAATTTCACCATGAATACAGCAAAAAATAAACAGCTGGCGCTATGCTGTCACCTAGTATAAATTCACCTTGATCTCATGTAGTGCTGGCAAAGTATTGAGTAATGGGTACCGAGTATCGAGTATTTGCCCTTTTTTTGGATACTCAATACTCAAAAGTAGTTACTCGATACTTTCTGAGTTGTATTTTTAATCAAGTTGAGTGGGTAATACTATTTTTCCACGACGACTTGAATCACCTGCTTCGCCTTCTGAATCATGTTTATGAATCATGCTGTTTACATGACTAATAAACTTGATTCGATTTGACAGTTGTCTTTAATAAACAAACAGAATAAAAAAACAGAATTTACAATTTGTGGAAAATAATTTTTTTAATTGACAAAAAAAACTGAGTGGAAATTAGTTAGCTTATTTGAAAAAAAACATACATTCGTACGTATTTACTTTCTTTACTTCCAGCAACAAGAAAATAATTTGCTTTGTTTACAATAATATTAAATTTTTACAGCTAGTGCAGATAAACTTGCGATAAAAATTAGAGAAGAGTGCAATTGTTCGTGCTTCGCAAGTAGATTTAATATGAATCTACTTGATTCGCTCTTAAAATTTTGTATGGTGAAGCAAGTTGTTTCGCACATGATTGGAGTGTGAAGCATGAATATAGAGCAGAGGTCGGCAAAGCGTAAAATGAGGTTGTGTGTGTGAGCGAACTACCCAGCAAACATAAACATAATTATATAAATTATACAAAAAAACTTAGATAGGAAACATACACTCACAATATATTTTCCGTAACATATAAGAAATTAACAACGAGATTGCTATATAAATGGAACTTCTAATACTTCAAAAGCTGATTACATGCATGTTACCAAATGCATTATCAATCATAAAATATTTTTCGTAATTCATCATTAATTTAAAATGTTTGTTGGGAAGTATTTCTGAAAGAAATATAAAAGCATCCGCCGCATGTGCACACATTGCTGTCGCAATGACGACTGAATGAAAGAGATTAAGCGTATGTGTGAAGTGCTCTCTGCACTATTGTGCTATAGGATGCCGACCTCTGATATAGAGCGAAGCATGTACCGTGGAAACGTAGTATAAAATAGTGCATAAAAATACATCACTGTATAAAAAGACAACAATCTGTAAGCTACAAAATTAAACCAACCGCCGAAATAAAGCTGTCTATTATTTCTTAAGTTGTTGTTAACGTTGAATTAAAAGTTAACTTTACATTTATTTTTGATTTAATAATAAAAGACATACAAAACCAATAATATTTGAAGATCTATTTTTATTTTTTGAAGAAACTACTTCAATTTGCAGATAAAAACTATGCGTTACAATTTCAAAAAATCCGTTAAAAGTATCGAGTAGTATTGAGTACCCAAATGAAAAGTATTGAATATTATTGAGTAATGGAAAGTAGTAGAATTTGCCAGCACTAATCTCATGTATGATGTTGTTTATTTTGACTCTCCTTAACTCAATGTACGTAGACGACGAGTATGACTCGCATACACTCAATAAAAGGTTGTGTGTTTGCTCTGCTTGCTGCATTAGTACTGTTATACAGTAACGAACAATATAATTACTGAAGTTAAATTTTAACCCAAAGACTAGTATTGCTTATTTATTCCATATTTCATTTATTTTCCATTTTTTGTTACATATGTAGGTACAATGTGCCCCTACTTTAATTTTGTTTAATTTTACAATATTTACTTAACAAAATATTTTATAAGAAAAACATGGTTTTATAACTAAAAAAAAGAGACAGTTTTATAAAAAGAATTAAGGAATAGTATGTTGTCAACTGTTTTAGGGGCTAGTCTGTTGCGTTTTTAGATTGGATGAATGCTTTCCATTATACTTTAATACTTTTTTGCACATGCGACAGCATACAATGCCCTCTAAAATGGTTTCAACGTCCTTTAAAATTTGTAAACCTCTACTGTACTGGACATTTTAAGACATTTTTCGTTTACAGTTTCCATCCTTCGCATTTCTCATGTTGTTGCTTCACATCAATTTTCTCACTTTAACGCGCGTATTGCAAAAAAAACTAAATTTATTAACTAAATAGATTTATTGATAACAAAAACTTTCAAACAGTTGTTTGAATATGTTTTTTAATTTCTTTAATTTTCAGTGCGTTTTTATAATAAAAATTTCCACAACAATCAACATAGAAGAAGAACGAAAAATAAACAAGAAATTTCTGTCTGTCTATTAATTTCGGAACTCTAAAAGGTTTAGGCAAGTTCAAAGCAGAATGAGAGAAATGTCTGTCTGTCTTTCAATTTCTCAACTGTAAAAGGAGACATAAGAAAGGAATATAAAATTACAGATTTTTAAATTTAGAAACTTAAAATATTAAAGCATTATTTAGCAGTTCTTTTTTAAATTTTAAAGTAGTCGGATTTTTTTACTTTAAAATATTTTTATTTCCCAAATACACATACCAATTCTTTTTAATTGTTTTTTCCTCAAATTATTAAAAAATATTTTGAAAGTTATTTCGTTTACAACATGATGTCATATGTATATTATTTGTTAAATACTTTTGAATGCTCATAAATATTTCATATTCCTATACAAATTCATATTTAATTCAAATTCATAAATAAATCTTAACTAACTCCGTTTTCATCATACTACATATCTATTTAGAAATACAAAACGATTTATATTTGAACAAGTCGTTATTGAACTTTTTCAAATTCTGCATATAAAATTTGAAAACAAAAACCCCCTTCAGAATATGAAATTTTAATACTTATTTTTAATTTATATTATGTAATTTTGTATATGTTGATTACTTATTTATTTAGAAAATGTAAAATAGTGTAAATACAATAATTAACTATCTACTCCTAAAATGTTTTAAAAAGTAATTAAAAAGTATTATTATAAGTATTCGATTTTCCCGAATTGTTATACCCACCATACGGAAGTCATATTGGAATAAAATAATATATCATCAAACTTTTGATGAAACTTTTTAAAAATTATAGTAGAATAATAATAAAATGATAAGAATGTAATTGGAACTACATACATAAATAAAAATTTCTCCTATGGAATAAATAAGATTAGCTTAAAATGTGTATGTTTTAATCAATATGTTTATCAAAACGGTTAAGCATTTTTTTTTTTAATTTTAGATAAAAAAAAATGAGAAAATATTACGGAATATCGAATGCATTTTTGCACTTCACTCATATTTTCTATGGCGGAACAAGCATCTTACCAACTTTTTTAGGTTCAGAACATACTTTTGTAGTTGCAAATAGACTGGAGGCTGTTGATATTACGTTTGCAAGTGCAAGTCATGAGCATATGATAAGGAATTGGAAAGTTTCTGCCGATTGTTTTTTTAAGATCATAGGTACGCAATAAATATGAAACTTGAAAAAAAAACTCCTTTCCTAAATAGAATGAAACCCAAGTGGATTGATTACAATCAAATCCTACATAAAATTAACACCCCTACCGCCTACCGAAAAGAACAGATAACTGGTCGACATATAAATCAGCGTTGAATTAATTTAAGAATCAGGTAAGGAGCGCAAAACGTAAATCGTTAAGAAACTTTTATGGCGGCGTCGAAAGTTTATCCGAAACCAGTCGCTTTCGTACAATCCTGTAGAAAACACCAACAATCCAAGATTACATTTAGATACTAGATGCTAATTGGACAAATGATGGACTTGAGACACTGAAAGTCACTCACGTTCCGGGTAACTTGATCTTAATCTTGACTAGTGTTGCTCGTTTAAATAAAAAATAAACACGAAACAATCTTGTTGACAATAGGCACTGTTTATTCTCTATATTTAAAGTAAAGTATTAATTAATATATGTATATAAAGTAACATTAAAGTTAAATTAAATGGCTTACTCGGTCGGACTTTACAGTTTGGCTTATAAACGAGAACAAAGACGCGGCAAATCTGACTTTAAAAATGGACGTTAAAATATGTATCTATTATTCTCATTATTCATATTATTATTATTCTCCCCTTTGAACCCATACATAGATATTTTAATTTCGAAGTAAAGTAGATGCCACCTTATAATAATTAATATTTGATTATACAGAATTGCCAGCAGCAACATCCCCACCCCCGTGAATCGACGTCGTAACCTGAGATTCACAAGAACCATTTGTTACATCTAATATCGCCAACTTATTGACCGGTCTACTTACAACGCCGGTTGGGGTACGCACATCTGCGGATCTAGCTACGCCATCTTTGCCCAGCACTAACTTTAACACTCTTCCTCTTTTCCATTTAGAACGGGGCTCATTATTGTCACAAATTAAGACAAGGCATCCAATACCTAAAGGTTTAGATGAACGATACCATTTTGTTCGACGTGTAAGTTCAGGTAGGTACTCCTTCATCCATCGTCTCCACAGTGCATTCTTTAAATTTTGTAAAATACGCCATTGTTTTCTAGAGGCACATAAACGATGCTCATAACTAGCAGAAGTTTGAGTTGAGTTAGTGCAACCAAGCAAGAAATGATTGGGTATCAAGGGTTCTTGATCATCAGGAGTAACCGGGAGATGAGTAAGTGGTCTTGAGTTCACGATATTTTCCGTTTCCACCAATAGGCTGTACAGTGTTTCGAGGCGGGGGCATGTTCTTTCAACACCATGTTTATAGATTTCTTTACTGACTGGACTAACCTTTCCCAAGCTCCACCAGCAGACGGATCAGCAGGAGTATTAAATTTCCACTTTATGCCAAATGACGCTAGGCCGGCCTTAATAGTGTTTTGGTCTAAATAGTTTTGTTCGCCAGCTAATTCTTTTCTTAGACCCACAAAGTTTGTTTCGTTATCACTCCTGATTTGTATTGGGACTCCCCGTCTATTAACAAAATTCTTAATACACATTAAACATGCATCACTTGATAAATTAGTCGCGATTTCAAGGTGAACTGCTCTAACAGATAGGCAAGTGAATAACGCGATCCACCGTTTTTCCCTCTGGCGTCTAATGGTGACTTCAATCGGACCAAAATAATCTAACCCTGTGTACGAAAAGGGTCTCAGAAACGGCGTAACTCTATCAATTGGAAGTGATCCCATAACCGGCTGGTATGGCTTTGCTTTCCGAACTTTACATATACAACAATTCGCCTGGGCTTTATTCACAACGACTCTTATAGAAGGGATCCAAAATTTAAGCCTTATTTCATTAATCACCGTACTAGCATTAATGTGGTTAAAACGTTGATGGTACCATGTAACGAGAAGTTCAGTAAATCGATGCTTTTTTGGCAATATATATGGTCACTTGGTTTCATATGTAGCATAGAGTGCATTGTCAATTCGTCCTCGAACACGTAACAATCCAGCCTCATCTAAGTAAGGACATAACGTTTTTAAATCACTACCGCTATCAATACTTCCATTTGTTTTAAGATTTTTGCATTCTGATGGAAACGCAGACTGCTGCACTATACGACACAATATCATTTCACCTTGAACCTCTTCATCAGTTGTTAGTTGACCATAAATTTTACTGCTTTTGATTGACCCTTTAGCATTATTGATGAATCTCATAACCCAAGCCATTACTCTTCTTAATCTACGATAATTCGAAAATCGGTCAAAATCAATTATAGGTGAACTTGCTATAGATGTTGTTAAAGCAAAGTTTTTGGTACGCAGTTCCGAGTCAGGTTCTTCGTAGTCAGAATTTTCATTCATTGCAGGCCATAACGATTCATGAAAATGTAAAAATTCTGGGCCATTTTTCCAACGACTTTCAGGAACAAATTTTGGTTTGGAACGTGTCGCATCATCCGCTGGATTTTCAAGTCCGGGCAACCATCGCCATTCAGAGAATGAAGAACTTTCCAAAATCTCACCAACCCGGTTAGCCACATATTGTTTATATTTTCGTGAATCAGATTTTATCCATCTTATTACTGTATGAGAGTCAGTCCAGAAGTGCACCGTTTTAGGCTTAGCGCTATAATGTTGAACAATCTGATTTTTTAATCGGACGGCGAAAGTAGCAGCTTGAAGTTCCAGCTTAGGAACTGAGTGGTACCTTGTTGGTGCACAATTGGTTTTACCACAAATAAATGAAATTTTGTATCCATCAAGCAATTCAATTCGCCAATATGCTACAACAGCCCTAGCCTCCTCACTGGCATCACTAAATAAGTGTAGCTCATTAAAAGTATTATAAAAATCATTAAAATGACATCGAGAAATTTTGAAGCCCCTTACCTTTTTCATTTCGCACAACCAAGCAACCCACCTATCGTATAAAGCCTCCGGTATTATTTCATCCCACTCTAAACCATATTTCCACAGTGTTTGCATCAGAATTTTTCCGGCTACTGTTATATTGGCCACAAATCCAAACGGGTCGAAAACTGACATTACCACACTTAATATTTCTCTTTTTGACGGTTTGCGTCGTAATTCAATAATGTCTTCTGGCACACGATGGTATTTTAAAACAAAAATAAATTCGTCAGTTACGGGATTCCATCGCATACCTAAAATTCTCTCCACACGATCTGCTGATACATCTACTGAAGAAATTTGCGTTCCATTGAAGGTTTCTATAACGTTTGGGAATTTGAAATTATTTTACACAAATCAAATCCAGCTCTTTTATGAATATGTTGTACTTTTTTAACACATTCTATAGCTTCTGAATCAGTCTGAAAACAATCTACGTAGTCATCCACATAATGACGATCAACGATAGCACTCACGACACGGGGACTTTCATTAGAATACAATATAGCATTTTGATTTTTTATAAACTGAGCAATCGTGGGAGAGCAAGCGGCACCGAATATCATCCTTTTCATTACACACTGTTGTACAGGACCTTTAAAGTTTTTACCTCTCCATAAAAATCTTTGAAAATCTGTATCATTATCTTTAATTGCGATTTGTAAAAACATTTCACGGATATCACCGCATACAGCTATTGGCGCTTCCCTAAACTTAAACAATACCGCAACAAGTGGGTTATTCAAATCAGGACCTGTTAGTAGAGCACCATTTAATGAAATACCGTCCACCTTTGCTGCAGCATCAAATACAACACGAATCCCATCCTTGTTTGGGTTAGTAACAGCAAAGTGGGGTAAATAGTATCCTTCAGGTGAAATTATTTTCTCATCCACACCCAACCGCTGAGCATAGCCCTTTTCAAATAATTCTTCAATTTTTCACAATATTTGGCGGCAAATATGGGATCTTTATGGAATTTTTTCTCCAATAATGCAAGTATTTTATGTGCCATTTCATAGCTTGGCGGAAATATCACATTATCTTTTTTTTTGTGGATTATTATCCACACTCATAACGATCACCAATAAATCTTGTTGTTGTTTCCATTATATCTAATGCTCTCTTATGTTCAGTAGGTATAATTATTTTGGCATTGCTTTAACACCACACGATTCTATTTCAAAATAATTATGCATCAATTCTTTTATTTCTTCATTTGCATCTTTTTTCACTGATTTGGCATGACAAACATATTTTGTTTCTGGCTCATTATTTTCTATTGGACCATAAACTATCAATCCCAATTTACATTTAACAACGATTGGGCCATAATCTGATGGATTTTTCATAATTTCAGTAGGGACTGTCAAGAAGGCGTGGGCAATACTTATTATCATTTTAGGCTTTTCACAAATATATTCATTAATTGGCATTTCAGCTAATTCGGGATTTTTTCTTATCAGCTGTTTTTCACAATAGACTGAGTTGGCAACTCTAAGTTCTTTGACAAATAAACTTTTTTCATTTCATATTTATTTTCTTTATCAGTAATGGAATTGCTTTTACCGAATTGCGCCGAATTTTTCCACGATTAAGCGGCATGAAAGTAAAAGAAGGTATGAACTCTAGCTACTTTATTAAATTAGATTTATATTTCATATCATAATGTTTTTATTTTACAGGAATTCTTAATGGACCGGACATTCGTCGTCTAATGAAGAACCAACAATTTGAACTTGCATTGAATGATATGGAGCTATTGGGCTGGAATTCTGTGAAATCAGTAATAGAAAATGTATTAGGAAATCATCGGTCTGAAAATTGGCGAATTTTAATTGGAGATATGCTAACCGCATTCAAAAACTTAAACGTCAAAATGTCATTGAAAATACATTTTTTGCATTGTCATGCAGAAAAATTTAATGAACAATCACCAGCCGAGTCTGATGAACATGGTAAGAGATTTCACCAAGTAACAGCCAGACTCGAACACTGGTATAGTGGCAAACAACTTGATTCGCTATTAGGGGATATTTGTTGGAATCTGCAGGAGGAAGAAGAATAAATTTGTAAATAAAAACTTAAACTTTAATTAACAACAAAAATAAATGTTTTAATTTTTGAAGTTTCGTCTGGTTATTATATATTTCATCTTTTGTGAATAAAATCAAAAGTTGTAGACAGATTTTAATTATTTATGTCTTGTTTTGTTTGGAGCTTTGTTTGCTATACCTGCAGAAAAAATTAGAAGCACAGCTGCGTTTTCCAATTTTTTATGCCATTTTAAAAAACAAAATTTTTTAAATTTTGCTAAAAAAAACAATTTTTTTGGTCAAAAAAAATTATGTTTCTACAACGACTGCGCATATTGGAAAAAAGTTTAACTTTACTTAGAGAAAAGCCCCTTACCTTTTTCATTTCGCACAACCAAGCAACCCACCTATCGTATAAAGCCTCCGGTATTATTTCATCCCACTCTAAACCATATTTCCACAGTGTTTGCATCAGAATTTTTCCGGCTACTGTTATATTGGCCACAAATCCAAACGGGTCGAAAACTGACATTACCACACTTAATATTTCTCTTTTTGACGGTTTGCGTCGTAATTCAATAATGTCTTCTGGCACACGATGGTATTTTAAAACAAAAATAAATTCGTCAGTTACGGGATTCCATCGCATACCTAAAATTCTCTCCACACGATCTGCTGATACATCTACTGAAGAAATTTGCGTTCCATTGAAGGTTTCTATAACGTTTGGGAATTTGAAATTATTTTACACAAATCAAATCCAGCTCTTTTATGAATATGTTGTACTTTTTTAACACATTCTATAGCTTCTGAATCAGTCTGAAAACAATCTACGTAGTCATCCACATAATGACGATCAACGATAGCACTCACGACACGGGGACTTTCATTAGAATACAATATAGCATTTTGATTTTTTATAAACTGAGCAATCGTGGGAGAGCAAGCGGCACCGAATATCATCCTTTTCATTACACACTGTTGTACAGGACCTTTAAAGTTTTTACCTCTCCATAAAAATCTTTGAAAATCTGTATCATTATCTTTAATTGCGATTTGTAAAAACATTTCACGGATATCACCGCATACAGCTATTGGCGCTTCCCTAAACTTAAACAATACCGCAACAAGTGGGTTATTCAAATCAGGACCTGTTAGTAGAGCACCATTTAATGAAATACCGTCCACCTTTGCTGCAGCATCAAATACAACACGAATCCCATCCTTGTTTGGGTTAGTAACAGCAAAGTGGGGTAAATAGTATCCTTCAGGTGAAATTATTTTCTCATCCACACCCAACCGCTGAGCATAGCCCTTTTCAAATAATTCTTCAATTTTTCACAATATTTGGCGGCAAATATGGGATCTTTATGGAATTTTTTCTCCAATAATGCAAGTATTTTATGTGCCATTTCATAGCTTGGCGGAAATATCACATTATCTTTTTTTTTGTGGATTATTATCCACACTCATAACGATCACCAATAAATCTTGTTGTTGTTTCCATTATATCTAATGCTCTCTTATGTTCAGTAGGTATAATTATTTTGGCATTGCTTTAACACCACACGATTCTATTTCAAAATAATTATGCATCAATTCTTTTATTTCTTCATTTGCATCTTTTTTCACTGATTTGGCATGACAAACATATTTTGTTTCTGGCTCATTATTTTCTATTGGACCATAAACTATCAATCCCAATTTACATTTAACAACGATTGGGCCATAATCTGATGGATTTTTCATAATTTCAGTAGGGACTGTCAAGAAGGCGTGGGCAATACTTATTATCATTTTAGGCTTTTCACAAATATATTCATTAATTGGCATTTCAGCTAATTCGGGATTTTTTCTTATCAGCTGTTTTTCACAATAGACTGAGTTGGCAACTCTAAGTTCTTTGACAAATAAACTTTTTTCATTTCATATTTATTTTCTTTATCAGTAATGGAATTGCTTTTACCGAATTGCGCCGAATTTTTCCACGATTAAGCGGCATGAAAGTAAAAGAAGGTATGAACTCTAGCTACTTTATTAAATTAGATTTATATTTCATATCATAATGTTTTTATTTTACAGGAATTCTTAATGGACCGGACATTCGTCGTCTAATGAAGAACCAACAATTTGAACTTGCATTGAATGATATGGAGCTATTGGGCTGGAATTCTGTGAAATCAGTAATAGAAAATGTATTAGGAAATCATCGGTCTGAAAATTGGCGAATTTTAATTGGAGATATGCTAACCGCATTCAAAAACTTAAACGTCAAAATGTCATTGAAAATACATTTTTTGCATTGTCATGCAGAAAAATTTAATGAACAATCACCAGCCGAGTCTGATGAACATGGTAAGAGATTTCACCAAGTAACAGCCAGACTCGAACACTGGTATAGTGGCAAACAACTTGATTCGCTATTAGGGGATATTTGTTGGAATCTGCAGGAGGAAGAAGAATAAATTTGTAAATAAAAACTTAAACTTTAATTAACAACAAAAATAAATGTTTTAATTTTTGAAGTTTCGTCTGGTTATTATATATTTCATCTTTTGTGAATAAAATCAAAAGTTGTAGACAGATTTTAATTATTTATGTCTTGTTTTGTTTGGAGCTTTGTTTGCTATACCTGCAGAAAAAATTAGAAGCACAGCTGCGTTTTCCAATTTTTTATGCCATTTTAAAAAACAAAATTTTTTAAATTTTGCTAAAAAAAACAATTTTTTTGGTCAAAAAAAATTATGTTTCTACAACGACTGCGCATATTGGAAAAAAGTTTAACTTTACTTAGAGAAAAGTTGCGGAATTTCGGTTTTTTTAGTTTATTCAATAAACTAAACCGTTTTTGAGTTACGCGAATATATGTTGTGCAACCTCCTCCATTTTCGAAATAACGGTATATTTCGAAAAAACGAGCTAACCTAAAAAAACGGTTATCACCACTGGATTCAGCGTACCCGAATTAGGTTAACCCGCCAGGTGCCCCGTTTGTCACAAAAAAAAGTGTCAAATTCTAGCACAGTGTAATTATTATTTGATTATACAGAATTGCCAGCAGCAACAACTAGTATACCCTTTTTTTATTTTTTTTTTTTTTAAATTAAATTTTATTAAATATTAATAGTTAAATTCGTTACACATTATGAACCTTGCGAAGCCATTAAGGCTTGTCTGCAGGTGATTATGCACAATAAAAATAAAAATTAAATGATATTAAATGTAATAGTAAAGAGCATTCATTGCTGATTAACAAAGAAGTTTTTAATTGATTTTTGCATTTTGTTATTACTAGTTGTACTATTTAGGATTTCAATTGGAATTTTATTAAAGATTGTTGGTAGGCCAACTGATAAAGTGCTTTTTTCGTAGTTATTATTGTGTTTCGGTACACTGTATCTTCCTTCAGAATTCATACGGGTGTGATATACGTTTCTTAAGTCGAGGATGCGCAGATCTTTAGCTATATTATAGGGTCGGATGTTTGTGTTGTTATTGTTTGTAGAAGTATTAGTTGCTGGAGTTCAGTTAGTCGTATTGTTGTAGTTGGTGATGTTGTGTGTTGTGTTAAAGTTGTTTTGTGTAGTTTCTGGAGTAGTTGAAATATTTTCAGTGTCAACTTCGCCTATGTTATATGTAGGATTATATTTGTAGATGTTAGGTGTGGTTGTGGAATTGTAGTTACGATTTTTGATAAGAATATTTAACAGCTGGTTTTGACTTTTTTGTAGTTTTTTACATTCCAGCGAATTTCCCCAAGCAGTTATTCCATGGAGAATGTGAGACTCAACTAATAAAAAATAGGCTTGTCTCAGCACCATGTTAGTAGAGCAATAACTTAGGTGGTGTAACATATATGCAGCTTTTCTTAATTTCTTACGAACTTCTTCAATATGTACTTTCCATTTGAAATTATGATCGACATATACTCCAAGATATTTGTAAGTGCTTACGATTTCTATTGTGGAAGAGCATTGTTCTGATTCGTAATTAATGTTCATAGCTTCATTATTATAGAGACAATCAACGGAGTGAAATTTTATTTTTATATCTGTATATAGAAAGTGACGTGGTTTAATGTGCACAATTTACGTCTTGGATGCATTAATTCTCAGATCGTGATCATGCACCATTTAATTGCGATGTCGAACTCATGTTGTAGTATTTTAGTAGCTATATTTACATCTTTATGTGCAACTACAATAGCTGTGTCATCAGCATATGCAAACGTTTTAGATATTTTTAAAGCATTAATAAGTTCGTTAGAATATATCAAATATAAAATGGGACCTAATTTTGAGCCTTGTGGTACTGCAGAATTTTTTTTTTTTGCCTTTAATTATTTATTGAATCTTCATATATGAAATGACAATAAGTATTCAAATCTTAATACTAAAAAGAAAATAATAAGCCCAGCCAGTGTTAGACAAAAATTTTTATGATACTAAAAAAATTTCACATCAACTGATCCAGTCATTTATTTTGCGCTTGAGTTAAAGCAAGGGTATCCCTCCTTCTCAACCGCCTGTGGCCACTAAAGTTAAGGATGTCTCGTGCAAGTGGGTTTGAATGGTGTTCAAGTTTGCTGACATACTTTGACGCATATTTTGTAAATTCGACTTTTACTAATGGCACGCCTAGATCTTTGTGGATTCGAGAATTTTTAACATACCATGGAGCTGCCGTAATTATACGTATAATTTTATTTTGACCCCTTTGAATTTTTTCAATGTTTGATGCTGAGGCAGTACCCCATAATTGAATTCCATAACATAAAAAGAAAGTTGGCAACCCTTGCGATAAAACGTACTTTTTTACTGTGCTTAAATAGCTCATAATATATTGTAAAATTTTATATTAAAAACTGCATAACAATTGTTACAAATTTGTAAACAAATAAAGTGTATTACACGGTATTTAAATAAGTTGAATTTGTCTAAAAAACCTGCTCGTCGCAGTATGGCAAATAAAAAAGTTTTAAATTGTATTATTTGCGAATTTGAAATTAAAGAAGAATCGGATAACTATATTGAATGTGATAAATGCGGGAAAAACTTTCACTCTCAATGTACAAAATTGAGTAAAAGAGAATTTGAGAAACTTCTAAAGAATGAAAATGAATTGTTTATCTGTCACTTGTGCAAAGAAGGAGGTGGAGAAATAAGAAAGGAACTTAACACAATAAAAACAGAATTAAAAAAATTAGAAAAACTGGAAAAGTTAGATCAGCTGACTGAATCGATCAATTTTATGTCAGCAAAGTTTGATGAAATTTTTAAAGACGTTGCAGAGAATAAGAAGAAGATTACAGAAATACAAAAAGAAAATAAAAAATTAAAACCTGAAGTACAAACCCTTAAAACTTCAATGAAACTATTAAACGATTACAGATTAAAAAATGATTGTGTTATAAGTAATTTAAAAGTTGATGATAAAGTTAATGCTAGGGAGGCTGTTGTAAATTTGTCTAAAGATGTGGGTGTTGTTTTCGAACCAAATACTTTTGATGCTGCTTATTTTCTTAAAACGAAAAAAAAATCTGAGGATGGTAAAAAACTGTGGTGGTAAAATTTTCTTCTAAAATGCATAAGGATCAGTTGATGACATCCAAATTTAAATTAAAAGAAAATGAGAATACGAAGGATTGCATGATTTTCACAGCAAGGAGACTTTAAACCTATTCTATTATGCAAAATCGTTAAAGTCAATTGGTTTTCAACATATTTATGCCCGTAATGGAAGAGTTTATTGCAAAAAGAGTGACCTGGGCAACAACTGATCAGATGTGAAGACGATGTGGATCAAATGCTATTGGAAGCAACAACAAATAAACATTATAAAAGGAGATCTATGCTAAACAACAGAGGAGTAGATGATGTAAATACGAGTGATGATGATGTCGATAATGGTGCTGCTTATGTTTCCCCTAAAGAGGATACGTTTTTTAATATTTTGTTACATATTTTTCTTTTCTTAAATTTCTATGATTAAAAATCAGTATTTTAAACAATTTTCAAATTTTAAAAATTATATTTGTAAACTAAAATCTAATTTTTTTAATATAATTACTTTTAACATTAGAAGCGTTTCGTCAATTGGAAAGTTCGATCAATTTAAAGAATTAATAGCTAGGTTACCAGATGTTATTGCAATTCAGGAAACATGGTTTAATAATGACATTACACAAATCTACGTAATTCCCGGTTTTACTAATGTTCACTGTTGTAGAGAAGATGGTTATGGTGGTACATCGATATATATAAATAAAAACTTGAACGTAAACCCTGGAAAATAATTTCACTTTATCGTTTCCAAAAATGCAACGTAGACGATTTTATAAATATTACTGATTCTATATTAAGTGTTCATGCTCGTAATCCAATTATTGTAGTTGGTGATTCGAATGTAGATTTGTTTCAAAATACTCATTATATTGATTTTCTTACAATGTTTCAAAATTATGATTGTGATAGTGCGCATAGTTTGATAACGAGGCCTCAAAGTAAAACAAGTATTGATCAGGTGTTCAGCAACTTTACGGATAAAATTTATGTTGATTCGGTTGAATGCAATCGAATGCAAAGATCATAATAGTCTGCTGCAAGTTTAAAAGCAATGTAATGAATAAGGAATATAGGGAGATAACAAAAACACACTATGATTATTTAAAAGCAAGAGAAATTCTGCAAAATAGTTTACCTGATAATTATTCTTCAATTAATGCAACAGAATTGACGAATACTTTAGTATCTTGTGTGCAAGCGGCTATAAATGCTTCAATCATAATGAGTAAATGCAAAACACAGTTAAGGTTTGAAATAAACACGTGCACAGTTCTATCTGTTAGTACCAGTTTCTCTTAGTTTGCTACTTCTGGTATGTATTGGTAAATATTTTCTTGTTTCTGGTATTGGTAAGTATTGTTATTGTACAAAATACTTACTGTGTGAGTAGATAAAGAGAGAATGAGAGTAACATATTTATTTTTATTTGTTTTCATAAAACAGATATGAACAAATACTGATGTTAATAACATGGTTATTTGTGATACTCGGGCAAATTGTTATAACATTATAAGCAAAAAAATAATTCTTTTTGTAAAATAAGTGTGCATTTTTATACCCTTCACCTTCATGAGAAGGGTATATATAAGTTTGTCATTCCGTGTGAAATTTCCACAATATAATTTTCCGACCCTATAGTATATATATTCTGGATCCTTATAGATAGCGAAGTCGATTAAGCCATGTCCGTCTGTCTGTCTGGATGTTGAAATCAGTTTTTTGAAGTCCGAATATATATTCGGCATCCAAACCTTCAATAATTCTGTCAGACATGCTTTCAAGAAGTTTGCTATTTAAAATCAGCAAAATCGGTTTAGGCCAACCAGAGTTATGAACTAATATGTGAGACCACCTCCATAAAAATTTGATATTTTTGTCCATTTTATTGCCATATTTTGAAACATATTACAGATAATACCATGAAATTTTGTATACGTTTTTTGTATGATAAAAGAAAAAGGTGTGCTGAAAATAGTAAGAATCTGATTTCTCATAGCCCCCGTACAAAAATCTTCCCGAAATATTGCTCAATTATACATAAATGCCTATAAAATTGGAATATCAAGACAAAATTCCGCAAAAATAAGTTTTATACAAAAATAAATCACAAACCGAAATTTTTCGGTCCATATTTGACCATAGACCCCATATAAAGTCCACTTTCAAAATTCACATTAATGCGTATAAAACAGATATAAATAATGTTAAACGGCTAAACTTTACCATAAATACTCGTTATAGGCAAATAATATGTTGTACTAAATTTTATGGTGGTCGGCTCAGAACTGGTCATAGCTCCCATACAAGGACCACATCTGAAAAAGACATTTTTCCCTATATATTGTATAAATATCGGTACCGACTCAAAACTTTGCACAGATCATTTTAATATATATAAAAATCATCCCACAAAATTTTGTGAATTTCGGTCTATTTTTAACCGTATGCCCCATATAAAGCCCTCTTCCGAAAATCTCTTTAATACTCATAAATCGCTTATAAATAAGGGTACCAATCCAAAATTTTACACGGATCATTTACATACATGCCTAAATCTAACTGCTGGATTTTGAGAATATCGGTCCATATTTGACAATATCCCCCAAATAAGGTCCACTCCCGAAATCCACGTTAATACTAATATATATGTATATATAGCGTTATTATGTTGAAATTCGATGTGAAATATCCTCATATGCATGAAAATAACTGTTCCAAAATTTAAGAAGATCGGCCCATAATTTGTCATAGCTGGCATATAAGAACCATTTCCAAAAAACAAATAAATTCGGGTCAAAAAATATTCTTTTCCGATTTAACCCATATTCCGTCCACATTTTATAATCATGATGTATATCGTTGGAAAGGTATTTTTAATACCTTTTATTTAGTGTATTACAAATTATCAAGCACCCAGTAGTTCCCGAGATAAAGGCATATATATTTTCAACTTTACGGGCCCGCACCCTCGAAAATAGGCGTGACCGCCAACAAATTTTTTTCCTGGTATCTCCTCTAAAAGCCCTATTTAATTTTGTTTTTTTTTTTTTGAGCAAAATCACTAAAACCGAATTGTACCCCTTTTTTATACTCTGTTTGTTAAATTACACTGAAGATTATTATGAACATCAGACAGACTCTGTAAATTATGGTAAGAATTGGTAATTAAATTATTAAAATGGTAAAAATTAGACAACATTTCAAAATATTTAACATAAATTATGTTGGTCGTAAAATTGCCTTTCTAACAATATATCAAATACTAATAAAATTTGCACTAAGACTGAATAGAAAACACAGAATTAGGATATTCTAGTCTAGTGTAGTTTCTGTATTTCTTATTACGCTTAGGTGAAGGGTATTTAAGATTCGGCACAGCCGAATATAGCACTCTTACTTGTTTCTATAAAAGTTGTTATCTTACATGATAGGTATTAATGGAACAAAGTATATAAAATTACTTACATACATATATACAATAGTTTCTTACTGATTTATTAAAAACTTACCTCGAAATTTTATAATTTCAAAATAAAAGTAATGGCCCATAATCATATGTATACATATGTAGGTCAAAACACGACTTACTCACACATACATACATACTATAAATATGAAAAACAAACTCCGTTTTTTTACATTATTTCTTTTAAATATTTTCAACGATACACAATTAATATTTCTTACATTATGTTATTTTTCCTCAAAAATATCTCTCGTACAACAAATATTTTGCAAATAATTGTGGTATAACAGTTATTTGAGAATAAAAAACAAATACAAATACATACTGGTACAAAATCAAAATTCAACTGTTATTGTTGGTATGAGTAATGTGTGTTACAAAAAAAAAAACAAATACAATATTGTGTATTCTTTTTTGCTTTTTCATATCCATTTCAACAGATATGTATATGGTATATTTGTTTTGCAAATACTTTTGGGTATACTGTTGCACGTCTTTAGTTTGAAATTGCTCCGTGGATTAATAAAAATCTTCAAGAATTAATTTTATTAAAAGATAAATTATTAAGGAAAAGAAAGAGAAATAGAAGAAAACAGGGTTTAGATGATTCTTTGAAGAGAATAAGTAAAGTAATAAAAATAGCTACGAGGAAGTGTAGGGATAATTACTATTCTGACAGTTTAACCAAAATTGGAAATGACCCAAAGAAATCTTGGAAATTTATTAATACTACTCTCGGTCGTAAAAAAAATAATGAGGTTCACCTAAATAATGCTCAAGGGCAGAGAATTACGTGTGATCAAACTAAGGTTGATTGTTTTAGCAATTATTTTTTAACGGCCATAAAAAACCTAAAGAGAGGAATTGAAATCTATCCTGGAGACAATTGTAATTTGTTACGTATGCTTTCTCATTCACTGAATCGTTTCACCATTGAAAACATTAATATCGATGATGTAATTGGGGTAATATTAGATATGGATATTAATAAAAGTCCAGGCTATGACAATATTCCACCGAAATTTGTCAAGGAATGTCGAGTAGAAGTTGCTCCAATTGTATGCGATATTTTTAACAAAATGATAAATAATTCAGTTTATCCTGATATTTTGATAATCCATAAACTAGTAGCAATACCAAAGGAAATAAATGTGAATTCCGTAGATAAATTTCGACCGATTGCAGTTTTATCTTCAATTGATAAAATTTTTGAAAAAATATTGTACGATAAACTGCTATTTTACCTGTAGGAAAATAATTTTCTGTATGATTTTCAATTTGGATTTAGGCGCGGATGTGGTACAGAAGATGCTGTCCTGAATGTTGTTAAAAACATTTGTAAGGGGCTTGATGATGGTTTTTCTGGAGTTGCTGGTATATTTTTTGATTTCACTAAGGCTTTTGACTTAGTAGATCATCAGATAATGCTACATAAATTAAAGTGTTATGGTGTTAAAGATCGTGAACTTTTGTTGTTTGAAAGTTATTTTACCAACAGGAAGCAATATGTAAATATAAACAATTCAAAGAGTTTTGTTGGTTCTGTTGAATATGGTGTGCCATAGGGAAGTGGACTTGGGCCGTTGTTATTTTTAATATATTTAAATGATATAAAAAATCTTAATTTAGGTGGTCAGCTGTGTATGTTTGCTGATGATGTGTGTGTATTGTATCCATATAAATATGATGTAGTACTCAAAACTCAAATTGAAAGAGATGCTTCACTGATTTTCGAACTTGCGAGGTTGAATCGATTATTGCTCAACCCTAATAAAACCAAACTAATTCGCTTTAAACCACATTCTCTGAGTATTAATAACAATTTTTATGTATATGTAGACGGAAAAATTGTGAATGAAACCCATTCGGTAAAGTATTTGGGAATTACTCTCCAAAGCAACTTATCTTGGGATCTTCATATAAATGATGTGAAAAGGAAGATAGCTCCAGCACTTGGAATCTATCTTCTATATATATAAAATTCAATGTATGTATGTATGTATGTATGTAACGTATAGACTCCAAAACGGCTGAGCCGATTTTGATGAAATTTTCACAGCATGTTACTGTGACTCTGGAAGGAATAATAGGGTACTATTTTTTTACCACGCCCACTTTTACGCCCACTTTTTTAAAATATTGTAATTGGAGACCAAACCTCTGGACCGATATTTTTGAAATTTTCACAGCATTTAACTGGGACTCTGGTATGATTAATAGGGTACTTTTTTTTGACCACGCCCATTTTTACGCCCATTTTTACGCCCACTTTTTAAAAATTATGTAATTGCTCCCATATAGTTTTTAACAGATTTACTTCAAATTGTATACACATTATATACTCCAGGCGAGGTAAAAATAAAGATTTCTTAAGCCACGCCTTTTTCACTCCCCTTTTCACGCCAAATTTTTGAAAGTTTTATACTTTTTGTTCTCTATACAAATTTCTTCATTCCAACGTATTTTTTTATTTGGTAGTATATTGCTCTTAAGACTGTTAACGTCGCCATATAACTATGAACCACGCCTACTTCATCGCCCCCTTTTTTTAATTCAGATACTTATACCACTAACAATGTTTGCTATACAAAATACTTTTTTTGTAATATGTATTTACCTAAAGTTTTATATACTTTTTAACTACGTACATTTTTTTATTACCAAATCCCCATTTTTCGCCCCATTTCACCTTAAATTATATTGCTTTTAATCTATATATATTTATAAATGAATGTGTGTCTGTATGTTTGTGCTTAATAGGAGGCCAAACCCTTGGACCAATCTGAAATTTTTGCAGCATGTTACTGTGACTCTGGAAGGAATAATAGGCTATATGAAGTTTTGATTGTACAAACGGGGGTGGCACCGCCCATATAACCCACAAATTTAACCCGCCATATTTTGGGCATTTTTTGACGTACGTCGGTGATATTTGGTACATATGGTATTGGCATAATTATGAATACGTACCAGGAGAAAAGTGAGTGGGACCACGCCCCTTTTTAGGAAAATTAAACATCGTAATATAGTCTTAACTACTGGACCGATCGTCATTAAATTTTCACAACAGGATATTCTTACGAAATAATAAATTCTTGATTATGTACGTGGACAAAGGGGCATGGTCTCGCCTAAAGTATTGCAATAAATACATTAAAATTAAATAAATAAATGTTTGTAAATATATAAATACGTTTTATTTTATGACGAGGGGGGGGTAGCAAAGCACACCGGGTTAAGCTAGTATTATATAAATTGAAAAATAAATTGGAGAAAAGATCAAAGCTGATCTTTGATTCAATCACACTTAAATTATTTGGCCATTATATATGCTCACAATAAAAATAATACATTACTTAAATCTCTGCAATGTATGCAAAACAAGGCGTTAAAAATTATATACAATTTACCATTGTTGTATTCAACTATTTCTTTATATAAAGAGTAAGCAAATCAATATTACCAATTTATGGGTTGCATGAATACCAAGTTTTAGGCCCATTATTACAACTTGGTAATAGTTAAAGGTATGATGTTATCGGACAGATAAGAAGTATTTGGTTATTATAAGTCTACTTTAATCTAAAACCGACCGATAAGCTAAAGGGAAGATCATCTTGCCTTTAATTTTATAGTGAGGTTTATGTATTTGAAGTTGCCATATGTTCTGAAAAATTGACAACTTCATGAAAAATAAATTAATTTTAATTTTGTTTTGCCAATAAATAATTTGATAAACAAAAATGGAAAGCAGACGTTTGATTTATATTTTTTTCACAAACAAATATTTTCACAAACACAAAAAATTTACTGTTTCTTGTCAGTAATTTGTCAAAAGTAATCGCTTTTTAACTGGTATTGCCATATTTTAGAAAAAATTATTTTATTTTACAAGGAAGTTGTAATAACGAACAATTTTAAAGGTCACCTTATTCCTCACTTTAATTAAAGTTACCTTTTATTAATAAGAACATTAAAGGCATGTTGTAATAATGGCCCTTAATGTTTGTTTTTAAAAGTATTAATAATGTTGGTTACCACACTATACCATTTACGCAAAATCAAATAAATTTTAATACACGAAACAGAACCAACTTTAGAGTTCCTAGATGCAGGTTAGAAACATCCAAGCAGCGAATTGATTATATTGGTGGAATCAAATTTAATAACTTGCCACCAGCTTTAAAACTAATTGATCGAATTTCCATTTTTAAATCCGCTTGTAAAGAACACTTATTTAATAAAATTGAAACGCTTTTGATTTAATGTCTTAAGTTTTTTTATAAAATTATTATATGTATTATAAACTAATTTTTCTTTTTTTCTAAAAAAAAACTATTATTTTATTTGTACAGTTATTAACTAATTTGCCAACTTGCCTCAATTATGCCTTCTTGGCGCTGAGGCCAAATTGAATTTTGTAAAATAAATTTTGTTCAAATAAAATAAGCAGCTACATAAATAAATAAGTGGTTGTGAAATAATGAAAAAAAAACACCAGATTGGATTTAGAATTGCATTGTACAACAAAAGTTTGCAATCCAATTTCAGTGTAGAGTTTCTGCCGATTAACCAATTAAGTTGCACTGCTTTTAATCTCATTTGTGTAAGTTTCGCTTCAATATGAGACTTCCAAGTTAAACGGCGGTCGAGGTGAATGCCGAGGTATTTGACTTCATTATGTTGAGGAATAATTTGATTATTTATTTTGATGAACGAGCAGGTATCTTTTCGCAATGTGAAAGTGATATGAATACATTTTTGTTCATTTATCCTGATTTTCCAAAGCTCTAGCCAATTCTCTAGCTTATAAACATAATTCTGCAAATTCTGTGATGCAACTTGGTGGTCCTTATGGACGCTGATAAAGGCTGTATCGTCTGCAAAAGTTGACGTGTGGATTTTGGGGTCTGACGGCATGTCGGAGGCATAAATCAAATATAAAGTAGGGCCCAGTATGCTACCCTGTGGCACACCTGATTCAATTGGCTGAGCGGTACTTAAAAAATTGCCTTCTTTGATTTTAAATTTGCAACCGTACAAATAACTTTCCATGAGTTTATGGGTGTTAGCAGGCAGAGTTAATTTAATTTTGTGCATTAAACCGTCATGCCAAACTTTGTCGAACGCTTGGGACAGATCAATGAAAAGGGCGGAGCAGTATTTTTTCTCTTCAAACGACTCTCTTATCACATTTACCAATCTGTGTGTTTGTTCGATGGTGCTGTGTTTAGCTCTGAATCCGAATTGATAATTAGGAATACATTCAGTGTCATTCAGAATTGGAGTCAACTTAGTCATTAACAATTTTTCGAACAGTTTAGAAATTGTCGGCAATAGACTAATTGGCCTATATGACTCCACTTTGGTGTGGTCCTTCCCTGACTTAGGAATCATAGTGATCATAGACACCTTCCAATCTGCAGGATAGTATTCTAGGCGTAAAATAGCGTTGAAGATAAAGAGGATAATTCTTCTTGCTACACGAGGTAGCTCCACAAGCATTTTATTGCTGATTTTATCCATACCTGGAGCTTTTCTGAGGTTCAGAGAACCAATAGCTTTCGACTTCACGAACGTTTAGTCTTAGAGGTACAGGAGGTCTTATAACAAGTGGTGGCAAATCAGATACGTTATTTGAGTTGTTTATAGTAAACACATTTCTCAAATGGTTAACAAATAATGTCCCTTTCTCGGAATCATTTCTAGCCCAGTCACGAGTCGGATTTTTCCTCTCACTGGTCTTTTTAAACCTCTTGCCGCCCTCCATAACGAGTAGTCAGATTGTGGGGTACTATCAAGACCTTCCAAGTAAGATCTAAGTGAGGCCGTTCTTTGGGTTTCTAAGAAATGTCTTAGTATATCTCTGCATACCCGTAGCCTAGCTTTCAGTTCAGGAGACCTGTGAATTTGCCACTCTTTTCTCATTCTTCTTTTTTCTGATAGGAGATGTTCGAGTTCAGCGAAATAAGTTCTGTTTGTCCTATTTCTACATTCAACGTGATAAGTGGAAGCGTGATGCACAGCTCGTCGAAGGTCCTCGGTAAAGTTGACAATCGACTCATCAATATCGTCGGTAGTTCTCAACACAACATTTTCCGTGCAATGAGAACTTAAATACTTTTTGTATTTTATCCAACTTACTCGGGTCTTAGTCATGTTCATAAATGGAGAACCACACACTTGAGGGAAATGCATTGAAATGATAGTAGGAGAGTGATCTGAGGACAAGTCCAGTGAAGGATGCACTTGCATCCATTATACAGGGATATTTTTCACTACTCCAAAGTCAATAACATCGGGAATCTTCCGTCGGTCCGTCGGCCAATAGGTGGGATGTCCACTTGAGAGTATATCTAAGCCCATTTTAGCAATGGTGTTTAATAGTACGCGACCCTTTGGGGTTACCAGACGTGAACCCCAAATTGAAAATCGAGGCGGAGAATAAATCGATGATAAAACAAATTTGTATTGACAGAATTCAATGCAAATGTTTGTTGCTTGGAGGTAATCCTCACATATGTTGTTCATTAAATAATGTTTTATTCTGTTCTTTATAAGAATTGCCGAACCTCCACAAGCTCTTCCGCGGGGGACTTTAGTATCGTAGAACACGTAGCCATTAATTTTGAAGTACCCTGTCGACGTCAAGTGAGTTTCAGCAATCATCATAACATCAATCTGCTTATCCATCAGGAAGTATTCCAGTTCATTTTTATGTTGGCGGAGGCCGTTCGCGTTCCAGAAACAAATTTTTAAATAAATCATTTCTTTAACATGGCTTGCAAGATAGTGGATTGCATTTTCAGCATTTCCTGCATCATGGATGTCATGGTGGTCGTAAAAGTTTTCATAGTTTGGACAAGTGTCTGCAATGTTGTCTCTAGATTGTTGATATACGGCTCAGAATATTGGGGTTTAGGTTCCTGCTCCAGACCTGGCATATTAGATTTAACCACGTTTGCGTAAGAAACTTGTCTAGAATTAGGAGCGTTTTCGTGAGTAGTTGGTCGTACAATTTGAGGAAAATTCATACTCGACATGAAATTAGGTAGTTGATGATGATCAGGTAATACTGCCGACTTTTTGGTCCGTATGCCCTTCAAGTAAGTATAAACTGGACAACCTCTATAATTTGCGGTATGATTTCCTCCGCAGTTACTACATTTTTTTATTTTTACGTCAGCTTTGGACTTATTATATTGAGCAGTTGCATGTAGTTCCCCACACGCAACACAAACAGACGGCAATTTACAGTACGCTTTGGTGTGGCCAAATTCTTGACAATTAAGACACTGGACAGGTCCAATACGCTTATGCGGTTCCTCCACGGTAATTCTACGATGCAGAAGATAAATGAGATTGTAGATTGGATGGGACTCGTTTTTCTTTAAGACAACATCTCCAGGTTCCAATTCTACCCTGAACATGGGCTGAGGGATCTTTTCACGGTTTCTGATATTCACTACGCTCTTGATTTTGAACCCTTTGTCTATTAAACCGGTCTTTATCTCCGCAGGATCAACACATGAGTCTATACCCTTTAGAACGACTTGGAGTCCTTTTGCGCTTTTGAGGTGGTAGGTATAGAAATCCCTAGTCTCCCTCTCCAACTGGTTGGACAATTTTCGAAAATCAGCTTCCCTATTCATTTGGATCTTTGTCTCGCAGATATTTCCATGTTTAATTGAGGTTACGCTAAACATGTTGTGACGGTGGAAGTCGGAACCCTCGTTTCCACCCACTCTGTAAATTATTATTGATGATTGTTGATATTTATGATTGGTATTTTTGATTATTTTTTATATGGCTATGAATGATATTTGTTTAGTGAATTATAAAATTTATATATTTATGATTATTTAATTGTGAAATTTATATTATTACATTTATGAATTCATATTATTATATTGAATGTATAGTATTATATTGATGAATATTGCACTATAAAATGTATATTGAAGTAGTATATATAGTATGGTTAGTTAGTAAGTTCGTGGTAAATTTAGAGTACCTACTTACGGCGCCATCTAGTGGTCGTCGGCAACAACAACACATGTACACTAGCGCCCCTAAGGCTGGTGGTTATAAACAATGATTATCGCGCTGTCAGAATCAGCTGAGCGAATGAGTACATGTTACCATCTGAGTAATTACGCGAGTTGAGAAAAAGGTATAAAAGCAGAGCAAAAGACTGTAAGCGGGATCAGTGTGTGTTGAGCAGTTGGAGTGATCGTTGCTAACAGGTGAGTGGTATTGGTAGTAGTTGAGTAGTGTTAATAGATTACAATTCCCGTGGTTATACCGCAGGTTTATTAATCTATTCACACAGTAACCGAGCGTGGGTTATACTCCAGGAGCACCACTACGAGCCGCACAAGGGAGTGTGTCCAGTGGGTTATACTCCAGATACATCCCCCGGTGTAGGCTTCACTGGGTTTCATTGGTGGTCGCATTCCCACCCAGCTCAAAGCCGAGCGTAGTAGTGTTCTCGTGAGTTATACTCCAGGAGCACCACTACGAGCTACACAAGGGAGTGAGTCCAGTGGGTTATACTCCAGACATACTTCCGGGTGTAGTTTGACTGGGCCATATTTGAGTGTGGTTGGCGTTCCAGTGGGTTATACTCCAGGACTCCAACTACTACGAGCTACACAAGGGAGTGAGTCCAGTGGGTTATACTCCAGGCTCATCGCTGAGTGTGGTTGGCGTTCCAGTGGGTTATACTCCAGGATTCCAACTGCTACGAGCTACACAAGGGAGTGAGTCCAGTGGGTTATACTCCAGGCTTACCCTCGTGTGTAGTTTGACGGGGTCATATTTGGGTGTGGTTGGCGTTCCAGTGGGTTATACACCAGGATTCCAACTACACACTACCCCTGAGTAGTGTTTCCGTGGGTTATACCCTAGATTCGCCTGTAGATGTAGCCTCACTGTGACCTTACTCGCGACTTTTTCCATCATACCCGGTCACCTCGAAAGATTTTTTTAAGGATTCTTCCTCAGAGACCCATCTAGTTTTTCTAGTCGAGCTAAGCTCTTTCTCAGAATTACATCTGAGAGGAACACTCATACAATTTTTATGCGATTTTTAGTGTTTTTTTTTAATTACCGATATTACCGTAGATTTTTTTAACCTATTACGGGTTATTTTTTCACTTTTTTGTTTTATTTCAACCTATTACACTTTTTCACCTATTACGATTTTTCACCGAAAATTCAGCCTCACTAAAAATAATACATCCGAACAGTTCGATGAGACGAGACTGAATGAAGTTGCAGTTTCTCCGCTCAATGTGTTGCTAACTTTAACATAATATTTTCTTCGATTGAGGTAGTTCTTAAATAGTTCCAGCGAATTTCCCCGAATTCCAATTCTTTCGAGCATTTGTAGAAGTTTTGTGTGCGATAGGGTATCAAAGGCTTTGCTAAAGTCGATGAACATAGACAATGGTGATTTTTGCTCAATTTCTTCTTCATTTGTGTTGCTGAGGTATAGAGAGTTTGGTAATACTCGGGGATAATGATTTATTGTTCTAATTTCGCAGTTGTGTAGTATATTTTTCACATTTTGTTCAAAATTAGTTGCAAAGTTATTGCATATATCCGTTAAATTCATATTTTGAAAATTTTTTAATATTGTATCGTCTACATTGTTCGTTTTTTTTTTGCCTAGTATATCGTTTATTATTTGCCACGTTACGCGCAACTTTAATAATTCCTTTATTTAATTTCAATAAAAAAAACAACGGTGTTGAAGTTTTTATTTATTTTTATTTATTTATTGTTTGATGGAAGATACAAGCAGAGGTCCAATTCGTGTGGCTTTAAGCCGGCTTGGCGCCGCCGCCGACGTTTTTTTCACATTTGGAGCCGCCGCCGAGGCAATCGGCTGGTTTCGGCTAATATTTGATTTTTTTTTTTTTTTAGCAAAATCACTAAAACCGAATTGTACCCCTTTTTTATACTCTGTTTGTTAAGTTACACTCAAGATTATTATGAACATCAGACAAACTCTGTAAATTATGGTAAGAATTGGTAATTAAATCAATTAAAAATGGTGAAAATTAGACAACATTTCAAAATATTTAACATACAGGCATGTTCTGAAAATCACTTTTTCGTAAAGTGATTTGAAATCACTGAAAGGGTGTTCTGTGCACAAAAATTATTGAAATCTCGTGATTTAAAACCGGTCACCTAACAGCCTAATGATTTCAAATCACTTAGAGTTTTTCAAGCATTTTTCATTGAACTCTTGTAATAAAATTATCACAAACACTTAAAATCATTTGTTCTTTATTTGTTTTTGAAATAAAACTAACTATTTTACACAGAAAAAAACTTAAAATTTACAAATTTATTAAGACGTATTTTTTGCGGACCATTTTTTAGATTTGTTTAAATTTTTCGTGATTTACTTCTTAGTAGTGAGCTGATATTGTTGATCAAAATATACGTCATTTTGGTTGCCAGAGAAACAAAGTTTTAAAGTCGTGTGGAATATGACTGATTTATTAAATTAAATTATACATAAAAATGAAAAATTTATTAAAATTGTTGAACAAAATAAAAGTAGTCAATAAATATGTATGTAGTTTCATAAATTAAATTTTAATATACAAATGTAAAAAACAAGTAAAAATTTTATTGTAAACAAAGAAAATCAGTTGTTAGCTCGTGATTTAGAACAATCAAAATCACTACTAAAAACTAAAAATCTCGTGATTTTCAGAACACCAAAATATTCCTCCCGTGATTTCAAAATCGTTCGTGATTTAAAATCACCGTGATTTCAGAACATGCCTGATAAATATTATGTTGGTCGTAAAATTGTCTTTCAAACAATATATCAAATACTAATAAAATTTGCACTAAGACTGAATAGAAAACACAGAATAAGGATATTCTAGTCCTATAACCAGTGTAGTTTCTGTATTTCTTATTAAGTTTAGGTGGAGGGTATTTAAGATTCGGCACAGCCGAATATAGCACTCTTACTTGTTTTTTATTTAATTAAAAAAAAAGCATGTACATACGTTATTTTTCACCTATGAAACATGTTTTGATTCTACTTTTTGTAAGTTCCTGCCATATTTTAATATACTATATATCTACTATTGTTTGCTAAAGGGTTTCTAAGATACTAATATCTAAATAATGTTATTGAATTCATTAAAAATAGAGGTTAGCTGAGTTTAAACTACGATAATTATACATTTGTTTATATAGTTTTTATTGAAAAGGAGCAACTACAAAAGAAGCAACAAAAGTTGTTTACAATAAACGAAAACACGAAATTCTTATGCAGGGAATTCTAAAGTTTTTAAATAAGCTTACAAAATTGAATTTTAACGTTCGATAAAAAGTTCACGTTTTAGAGTAGTTAATGTAAAATAAGAAATGTTCAAAACGGCTCAAGCCGACTTTGAGCCGCCGCCGGCCTATTTAGACCCAGCCGCCGCCGCCGATTATTTTTAAACGAATTGGACCTCTGGATACAAGACTGATTTTTACAATGTTATTTTCTTATCAACTAACTTATTTTTATTTTGTGGATTAATCAAAAATGTATTACAATAAAATATTTATTTAACGTTGCATTTTTGTTATTGGAACGGAAATGCAAATTTTTACAATATTTATTAATTAATTTGGGATTGTTACCAATTTTTAGAATTGCGACCGAAAAATATGAAATTAAGTTTACTTTATTTAATTAGACAGGAAATTGGTGTCGTTTTACATTTCTTTATTTATTATTCATTATATTTGTTAAAAAGTCATCAATTGGGTCGTTCTTAGTGTATGTGTGTGTATTTGTATATGTAACTTCTCCCCCCTTTAAAATGGAATTCTCCTGAATTCTACTGTTTAATTTTATTTTAATATGTTTGTGTTTTAAGATTACAAAAATTAAGATCATAATTAGTATTATTGCTAGGACTAAACTGCATTCATGAGATACATTAGTATGATATTAAGTTTATTAATATTTTGTATGTTGTTTTTGTTTTCTTCCATTATATCACTAAATGTTATTTTTTTTGTAAAATTTCTTATATTTTCATTTTTAATTATTAATATTTTCGTTTCATCTTTTTCAATGTAATTAGAAAAATAGTAATCTTTAATTTTTAATGAACAGTTATTAAATTGTATTACATAGTTTCCATTTACAATAGTTTTATTCTTATTACAGGTATGTTGAACTGATATATTGATTGCTTTTTTAATAATTATTTATTTTAAGTCTATTGGTATTACTTCAAAATCTTTACTTTTTATGAGTTTACAATTTTCTTTTAATACGCAGTTTGTGCTAGGTTTTAATTGTCTAATTTGTTTATTATCTTCAAATTTATAAGTATTATTTTCATAAGTAAATATTTTTTCTATTTCTTCATCAATTTCATTATACTCTACATTAGGTATAGGTATTATTCTTATATCTACGTATACAAATGATTTAGGTATTTTAATACCGAATACTAAAAATGTGTTATTAAAAATAGCTGTTCCTAATTGAATATATTTAAGTTTATTATAGTCTATTTCATATTTTAAAATTTCTTTACTTGTTAAAATATTTGGATGTATTATTCCGTATTTGGCTGAAACTAAATTATCTTGAATATGTGTAATTTTATCATTTAACAATTGTATTTTTGTGAGTTGTTGTAGATACATATTTTCTTCGTGTCCTTTATCAATATATTTTTTTATTACATTAAAATTCTTTTCTATTTCTTGTCTGTCACTTTTTATAATTTCTTTTAATTGCTTAATGGCTAAATCAAAATAATCATTAATTTCAATTTGTTGATTAATTGTTGCGTTCGTTTGTAAAATGTGGTTATGAATGTCCTGTCTGTCATAATCGTCCATTGTGCCAAATAGCCATTTTGACATGCTTCCTGTGGCATTTATTAATCCCAGTTTTTGTCTATGGTTTCTTGGTATCAGTGTTAACAATTTGTTTCTAACCTCTAGTAATTCTTGTTGTAGTAAATCTTTATGTATAGTTGTCATTAATATTGTATTGTCCGTCATTTCATTCACTATATTTTCTAATTCTTCTACTATATCCGTGTCTTTAACTATTTCCTTAATTCCTAATTGAATATCTGTAAATCCTGATTGGTCCGTTAGTTTGGTTATGGTAATTTCTCCTTTGTTCGTCGGTGTCTGTATTATTATTAATAATAGTATCATCATTATCTGAAAATTTTAGTTTAAACATTATTTAATTCCTGGGTTGATTGGGTTTCTACAGTGTTTTTGTATTTTGATTTTATTTCTTTTAAACGTTGGGTCAAGTATTCGAAATCAATGTCCTCGTCTTCATTGTAAATGTCTGAGAATTTATACGGTCTTTTAATATTGCATGGGTGTACTTTCTCCAGTTTTGCCCTCTTATATTTAGGCTGCTCCTTATGCCTAACTGCCTTATAATTTTTTATGAAACCTTCCACTCTATTTTCTCTATAATCTTCCCTGTTTCTGTTTATTTTACTTATCAGTTTTCTTTTATTCTCTTCTAAAATTTCCTTAATTGTCTTTTCGTCGATTTTTCCTAACTGAACTTCGTTCGGTGTACATTTAATGGCTGAATGATATCGGTCATTATAATTTCTAATGCTTTTCTGGATTATTTGTTTTATTGGTATATCCTTATTTGTTTTGTATATTATCCTAAACTTCTCAGCAATTGTATTATGGAATCTCTCAATGTCCGCGTTTCCTGTATGACTATTAGGTTTGGTTAAGTGTAGTTCAATATTTTCTTGGTCTAGGAATTCTTTGATTCGTAAAGCTTTGAATTCATTATCGGCTATTATATTTCTTGGCTTTCCTATTTTTGCAAAATGATCTTCTAGTTGCTCTATAAAAGTCAAATGATTTCTGTCGTTGAGCGAATAAGCTGCCCCGAATTTTGAGAATTTATCTATTACAGTCAAAAACATAAATCTCTTTATGACATAAGTGTCTATGTGTATTATTTCGTTTTTCGTCGACGGTGTTTCTGTAATGGAAAATTTTAATTTAACTGGATTTCTATCATATTTTATTTCCTGACATAATTCACATTGATTAATTACTATCTGGATGAGCTCCATCCATTTTGGGTAATATATTTTTCGTTTAATTTGATTATATGTTTCAACGATTCCTGAATGTATACTTTCTCTCACATGATATAGTGATATTTGTTTAATTGCTTCTGTTTCTGTTTCAATATCTTGGGCTCGAATGGTGCATTTAGTAAATTTTATTTGTCTATCGTTCGAAAATAATTCTATTAATTTTCTTTGACCTATGTTATAATTATGTTCTGATAATTCTGAGAATATTCCTACCTTTCCTGTTGTTATGTATTTCTTAAACAATTCACCCATTATACCAAAATCAGCTTCGGCTATAAAAATTATCCTTTTTCCATGTAAAGTTTTCATTTCCTCAATCTTATTATTAGTTAAAATAATTTGTGTTTTATATTTATTCACTATTTCGTCTTTTATGTAAAAATGATCCTGTAGATCTTCTTCTGCTGAGTGAATAGTGACAATCGATGCATTATCATCTTCTACGTTGTTTACTATAGTCAATTCTTTATTATTTTCCTCTTCCTCAATAATGTTTTCCTTATGTTCTAACCTGCTTAGAAAATCAGATACTTGATTTTTTTTTTTCCTTTTATATAATTAATATCAAAGTCATATTCCCCCAATTTTAACAGCCACCTTTGGTGTCTCGGCGACATATCTTTACCTTTGTACTTTGTATATAAAAATTTAATAGGTTGATGGTCAGTATAAATTTGAAACTTTCTTCCGTAAAGGTATGGTCTTAAATAGTTTACGCTCCATAATATAGCCAGAAATTCCTTGTCAGTCGCAGAGTAATTCCTTTCATGATTATTCAACGTTCTTGAAATGAAACATACCGGATGTCCTTCCTGTGAAAGGACTGCTCCAATTGCATAATTGGACGCATCTGTAGTCAGTGCGAATGGTTTTTCGAAATTTGGGTATCTTAAGATTGGATGGGAACTGATTAATGTTTTCAATTTCTCAAATGCCTCTATGTAAGTTGGATCTTTTACGTTTATTTTTACATTTTTCTTCAAGTATTTAGTTATAGGCTGTGCCACTTTGGCATAATCCTTAACAAATTTCCTATAATATCCTGTTATGCCCAAAAAACTTTTAATTTGCTTCTCTGTCCTAGGTATTTCTAGTGTTTGAATGATTCTAATTTTGTCTGGGTTTGGTTTCAGTCCGTCTTTAGTCAAAATATGCCTCAAAAATTCCGTTTCTTTTTTCATGAAATTACATTTGTCCATTTGAACTTTTAAGTTTTTCTCCTCTAATACTTTGAAAATGTCCGTTATTTTCCTAATATGCTCTTTTAATGATGTACTAAAGATGAGTATATCATCTAAATACACTACACATGTTTTGTTTATAAAGTCCCGTAACGTTTCATTCATAAGTCTTTGGAATGTCGCTGGTGCGTTTTTTAATTCAAACGGCATCCTAATAAATTCGTATAGTCCGTGTGGCGTTACAAATGCTGTCTTTTCTCTGTACTGTTCTTTAATTAATATTTGATGATATCCTTTAGCTAGATCTAGAGTGGTGAAATATTGCGATCTTCCTAATTTATCCAAAATTGAATCGATGTTAGGTAACGGAAACTTATCGTCCACTGTTACTTCGTTTAATTTCCTGTAATCCACTACTAGTCTATATTTTCGCTCTCCAGAATTATCTATTTTTTTTTGGTACTACAATCAATGGGCTTGAATATCTTGGATTACTCTTCGCTATTATTCCTTGTTCTTCCATCTCCTTTATTTGTCTTCTTACTTCACTTTCATGTTGTGGAGGATATCTGTATAGTTTCGAGTTTATTTGTTTATCTGTTGTTGTCCTAATTTCATGTTTTACACTCATTGTGCTAGTCAACTTGTCTCCTTCTTTAAAGAATAATTTCCTAAACCTATTCAACACTTTTAAAATTTCACTATATTCCTCTTTGTTTAAATGGTCCAATTTTAGTCTATTTAAGTCAAGGTCTGATTTCTCTAGCATACATATCTGTATATTCTCATACGGATTGTTTATAAAATTGACTTTCCTATTGTTAAAAATTATATGTCCTTCCTCTAAGTTTATCATAGTATTAAAACAATTCATCAGATCGACTCCTATAATAAAATTATATTTCCTTCCCTTTAACTGGGTCATTTTCCATCTAATTTTTGCATTCTTTTCTACGTTAAATTCGAAGGGTGCGTCCGTCAGTACTTCGAATTGAATAATATCTTTTCCATTTATTGTGCTAAATTCTAATGGTTTGGTTAATATTTTCTTCTCAAATTCCTTAATATTCTGGTCAATTAAACTAATGTTTGCTCCAGTATCTATTAGAGCGTTATATTTTCTCTTATTTATTGTTAGTTATATGATGGGTAAACAATCGGATGTTGCTCCCAAAAAAAATTATTCGGTTCATATTGCCGTGATGAAGACCTTCTTACTTGATCATATTCCAAATTATTTCTAATATTTTCTGTGAAACCTTGTCCATTCGGGCTTTGTCTTACTCCACTTTGGTTACAAAGACCTTGGTTTTGTTGCGAATTTCCTGCCACCCTGGATCTGTTTGCTTCTAAAAAAGTTTCGTTTGGGTCTAGATAGTTTTGTCCATTCGGGCTTTGTCTGACTTGACAGTTGTTACAAAGACATTGGTGTTGTCTAGAAGTTCCTGCCACCCTGGTTCTGTCTACCTCTAAATTATCTATTTCCATTGGTTCTATTCGGTCTTGTCTAGGTTGATTCCAGTGGTATCGCCCGGAATTTGGCCTAGAGTTTCCTACCTGTACAAACCTTTGGTTATTACATGTATTATTATTATTGGCTCTATATCGCCCTGAACTGTAAAATGGTCTGTTCCCATTATTTATTTTATCTTTACTATTATCATTATTTCTAAAATTGTCCGTACACTCTTGCATGTTATTTATACTTTTATAATTCTGATTAGTGTTTGTGTTGTACCTATTTGTCTTGAATTTTCTATACTCAGGTCTAATACAGGTATCTTCAAACCTTCTTTTAACCAAAATCCTAAGTATGTTGTTTATGTTTCTTTCTTCGCATATTTTGTCTAGTAAAATGCCCTGCGTCATTTCCTTTACTATATTTATTAAAATACTATCTATGTTTGATAGGTCGATGTAATGGTCATTTTGGTAATATATCGTCAATTCGTCCGCTTTATATTTAATATTTTGAATTTCAGTTACAAGTTCGCTTACCGTATTTACTTTAAGGGTTGATAACATCCTATATATTTGGTGAGGTTCCACATTAGGCCTGTATCGTAACTTTAGGGTTTCTTTAATCAATGTCCAGTTGTCAGGTTCTGGTATATTTATAACTGCATCTTTTGCTTGTCCTTGTATACTTTTATAAAAAATCAGCTTCACTGCTTCCTTTCGTAAGTTGTCTTCCTGTATTGTTGATAACAAATATTCTGCACTGCAGAAAAAACTATTAACAGTTACATCACTAGTTCCCGTAAATACTGGTAAATGATTTATAGTCTGGAGTACATTTTCTCTGGAGCTGTTGCGTAAAAGTGGGTTTTGTTGCTGTCCGTCTTGTAAGATTGGATTCTGCTGTAGTTGTTGTTGTTGCTGTAATTGTTGCGCTTGTTGCTGTAATTCTACATAAGCTTGGCAAAAGCGTTCCAACTGCTGGTCTTTCCTCGCCAGTTCTTCGGCTATATTTACGGATGCGATATGAGACTGTTCTTCCATTCTTCGTCGTTGATCAAACACTTTTTTTCTTTTTGAAGTCACTTTTGTATAGTGGTGTTCACTTTTCTTTTACAAATGTTCACTGCACTAGTATGTACCTCTGCTTTTCCTTTATTTAGTGGTGTCCAATTTTGTTTTTAATTGTTCACTGCACTTTTTAATGGTGTCCAATACGCTAATTGTTCACTACATTAAGGAAGTTTTCTTTTATTAATTGTGATCACTACTCTTAATGTTCACTGAATTAATATTAAAAAAATTTTTTTTTCTTTTAAGGATTCGCAAAATATCCTTTTTGGTTATTCGTTGGTTCGAACACTGGATCCTGTACACTGACTTTGGATCCTACCGACTGCGCCACTTTAATAATTCCTTTATTTAATTTCAATAAAAAAAACAACGGTGTTGAAGTTTTTATTTATTTTTATTTATTTATTGTTTGTCTGACGATTTTGATGGAAGATACAAGACTGATTTTTACAATGTTATTTTCTTATCGACTAACTTATATTTATTTTGTGGATTAATCAAAAATGTATTCCAATAAAATATTTATTTAACGTTGCATTTTTGTTATTGGAACGGAAATGCAAATTTTTACAATATTTATTAATTAATTTGGGATTGTTACCAATTTTTAGAATTGCGACCGAAAAATATGAAATTAAGTTTACTTTATTTAATTAGACAGGAAATAGGTGTCGTTTTACATTTCTTTATTTATTATTCATTATATTTGTTAAAAAGCCATCAATTGGGTCGTTCTTAGTGTATGTGTGTGTATTTGTATATGTAACTCGCATATTGTTTCTATTTTCGAATAATTTGTTTTTATAAAAAAATTTTTAGCATAATTTAGCTGTTTGTTTAATATATTTCTAAATTTTTTGTATTGACATTCATCTGATTTATTATTTTTATTTGATAACCATTTTTTGTAAAGTTTATCCCTGATTACACAATTTTTTATTAAAGTATCGTTCATCCATGGATTTGGCATTTTATTTTTCTTCTTTTGCACATTTTTCTTTGAATTATTATAAATGTTTTTAAATTTAAGAATTATTATTTTTTATTTGAACTGTTAATTTTAAATCTTTGATATTTCTTTATTCAGGCTCGAGTTCATTAAATTTAATTTACATTAAATTATTTTTACTGAATGTAGGAATTGTTACATGAAAATTATTATTAAAATTTATTGATAATTTTTCTTGGCTTAGGATTCGAACCTGGGTTGTTGGTTGAATTTACATATGTTTTGAGAAACACTACTTTCTCTCATCAGAATTCTTTACGTTCTCACCCTCTGCACCACTGCGGCGCCCGCTAGCCTACAGTCTAACATCAATCCTTTAACCAGTATTACTGGTGGTTCGAAATTTGCTGTAATTATCATTTTTTTTCTCATTTATTTTACATGTTGCCTCCTTTTTCTTCAGTTTTTTCGTATTCATGCCAAGACTTCGTCTCGAATTCAGGTTTTCGACAGTAGTTGCTTTTGTATGCCTGTTACTTTACATATATTATAGGCATTAATTTCTAAATTTAAAAGCAAAATAAAACAAATGAACTATTTAAATTCCTTTATATACTAAATACTAAAATTTTATTTTAGTTTACTGTTAACATATTTTCAGTAAATCAAATTAAAAAGGTTGATTCCAAAAACTCCCTTTGGGTACACCATGGAGTAGTACAATAGTGTACTTTAAAAAGTAGTTTATGTATGTGCTCTATGGAGTACTTTCAAAAAAGTGATCCATGGAGTGATCCAACCCTAGGACATTGCAATGTAAACTGGAGCATGTTTTTTTCATACACTTTGGCTACATTTGGAGTACTCCTACTCCATTGTGGAGTAGTCCATACACGCATGTATAGAGTAGACTTATTTTTTGTAGGGATGTAAATTAAATTTAATGAACTCGAGCCTAAATAAAGAAATATCAAAGATTTAAAATTAACAGTTCAAATAAAAAATAATAATTGTTCTTGTTAAAGAAAAAGTGTAATAACCCAGCGGGAAAAGGTAATTTATAAGAATCGAGAGGGTAATACATAGCTTGTATAATCTTTGATTCCAGAATTCATTACTCTTAACACGGAACATGTCCTACGAAAGTAATAAATTATTTTAATGTGCCAGACGAATGAATATAATAATTCATTCTTTTTAATACATTATATTATTTATGCATTCAAAGTTAGTTATATAATTAATTCCCAGATAAAAGTGAAAGTAATGAATTATTTTAATGTGTCCGACGAATGCATTGTATAATTTATTCTTTTTAATGAATTATATTATCTATGCATTCATAGTTAGCTATATAACTAATTCCCCGATATAAATAAAAGAATGTATTTTCTTTATTTTTACTTTTTATTATTTACATACATAAATATATGTATATATATATATGTATATATTTGCTAAATTAATTTAATAATAAGAAAAAATATTTTAAAAATTTAAATAATTTCTATTAAAATTAAGAAAAAGAAAGCATTTCCAATAGTTAAAAAACGAAAGTAACTCATATAAAAAATGTTAATTTAAATAGTTTTACTGCTGCATTTATTCTCTAAGTGTTTTTTTTGAACTGGCGCACTTTGATGAGGTGGAATGCCTTTTTAATGTCAGTGGCATACTCCTTTTCATTGTACCCCTCACACTTTGATATTTCTGAAATTAAATAATACACTATAATAAGTATTTTATATACATATGTGTATGTATATCAAGAACAAAAAAGTATGCGTACCATACAATGCCTTATTTAAGTGTTGGAAAGATTTAAAGGATGATTTGCCTTTTATTCCCTCATAATTATAATTCATAATTAATTCTTCCGAAATAATTTTGGATAAATTTTTCTTCAGTCCCTGAGGTAGTACAGTAAAACCCGCATAAGTGCCTTGACTAAAATTGACAGCATTTTTAGGTACTTAAGCGGGTTGTGTACTTATAAGGACCCGTTTTAGTACCTCAGGTTGGGTACTTAAACAACCCCGTTTTAGAACCTTCTGTTGGGTAATTAAACATTTAATAATTTTAAGAATATTGAAAATTACTTATTTAAAGACAAACAAAAAATTTATTTAACAAAAAATATTTTGATTACATATTGATTAAAAACGTATTTCATATTGCTTAAAAAAATCGTTTGAAAAAAGGAACATTTTGTGTACATATGTATTTTTATGAACTTAATATTTTCCCGACGTTTCCATCGCCATAGCCAGCCATTTGTTGGCATAAAATCGGAATGCAATTTTGCTGCGAAGTCTCTCGCTTTTTGGAGGATTTGAGCATCGGTTAACACAGTATTAAGAGCTCTTATCTGGTCAAACCATTGAGAAAGAGCTTTTTCAATGTCATTGTGCGGACTCGTACGTAAACGTTTACGTCGCAAACAAGTTGCGTTTGCGGCCTCTTCGACTTGTTGTCGGTTTCTCCAAATTCTATTTACAGTTGATATGTCGCACCGAAAATGCTGCTCAAATGAAGAATTTGTATTTTTTGCTAATTGTTAAACTTGTAAGTTTTCGCCCTTTGCCAGGCATTTTTACGAATCTTTTATGTATATCTTGATTATGATTTATTTTGCCAGATATGTATGTTAGTTTTTCGATAAATTAGTAATGGTATAAATAAACAATCGATTATAGACCCGCCGTTTAAAAAAAAGAATTGTATACAAAAAGGTACTTAACCGAGGGAAAATGTACATAAAATTTTTTTTAATGCACAACAAATTACGGTACTTAGGCGGGTTGAGTATTTAAGCGGGGAGGTACTTAAAAGGGTAAATTTGTTCGATTTTTTACAAAAAAACCATAGTGTCTACAAATGTTGGGTACTAAAACGGGTTAGGTGGTAAAGCGGGGAGGTACTAAAGAGGGTTTTACTGTAATATTTTTTTAATAATTGACAACTGTAAATATAGAAATTATTTATTATCGATAAAAATAAGGACATTTTGGAAATAAATTTTAGTTCCTAACTTACAAATAAATCAAAGTTTTTCCCAATTTTGACGTACACTTTTTTGAGGTCGCATTCGTTTTTTATTGGAAAATGCATTTTTTTTACATCTTGAGAAAGTATTGTATCCAATTTATAGTCCATTTTTTTCATCAAATTTAAACATTCATCGCATTTATCTAAAGGAATACATATATTAAATAAATCACTTCATTTAGATAAAAAAATTACATCTTAAAATACTTACTATTCAAAAAGTTTATTTTGTTTTCCAAAATTTCGACAGATGATGTTTCTAGAAAGAATTTGGATAATTTATTTAAGTGTTTGTTTCTTGTTCTTTATAAGTTTTTACCTGGATTTGTATTCTCATTCGCCTGAAGATTTGCATTGCAGCGGAAAAGAGGAGCACAAAATGTTTTTTTATTTATCTCCGACATTAAATTATTCGTCTAATCAACCTTCTCTGATACGCGTTCAAACACAAACTGCATATTTAAACAAATATAACAAAGTTTGTAGGCGACATGAAGGCAGCGAGTAGTAACAGAATTTTTAAACGGGGAAAAACACGAATAATTGCCACAAGCAGCAACAATACATTCCTTCTTTTGCAAATGTGGGAATGTATGTCGTAATCAATGTGTAATTATTGTCAGATGAAATTACTTTCTCGATTCCAAAGGAATGCATTATTTTTCTTTCTACAATAATATATTAAATATTTAGTTATTTATGTAATCAATTCCTACTTTTCCCGCTGGGAAATGAAATAACAAGAGAAGATGTAACAAAGAGAACAAATACAGGGTGGGCCAACTTGGACTGACTGATTTGAAATGCTTATAACTTTTGCATTTTTAATTTAATACTCAATTGAACATGTCCAGAACATCGCTACGACGTATTCTAAAAGTTGATCTGAAGATGTTTCCATATAAAATTCAATTGGCCCAAGAATTATTGCCAAGGGATGCACCACAACGGCTACAATATGCCAATAGAGTTCAAATCATTCAGTCAAACTTGGCCCACCCTGTACTTGTATAGATCATATGCATATCAGAAGCAACAAAACAAACACACAAACACAGGCAGCAGTAGTGAGAACAAATATATCTGATCAGTGATCACTACTCGCTCTTTTGTTGTATACAAGATGAACAAAATAAAGATGTAAACCAGGGTGCGGAAAATATACTTTTTCAGGGCCCTAAACTCAATAATTTTAAAGTTAACAAAAATATTAAAGATGTAAATTGGAATGAATTAGTAAATCAAAACATGAATACTGTGACAACACTGATCTTTATCGATATCTAAAGAACTCATCTCGATTGTAATGTAATGGTCGTTTTGGTATTCTCTAACTGTTGTGAAATACTATTGTACAAATAAATACATATAATACATTTGAAAGTAAACTTGATTCTTTATAAATAAATAAAGTGTTTTATTACAGACTGATACAGGTTATTACATTGGCGACGATTGGTAAACTATATAAATTTGAGATTTAGCATTAAATTGCGATATATGATCAGAACAATTTTAGATTGGTAGAATACCAGAAAATGCATTAAATTGCGGCAGACTTTCACTAAAAGAAGCTGGATTAGTGAATGGGCATTAGATTGCGTACGTTGGAATACTAGATAGAAAGCTAATAAAATTGGTATGTTACCGATTAAATTCGGAATTTTAAGAGAAAACTAAAATGTGAACTGACACTCTGGGTGAAGGCATTTAACAGTGCAGATTAACCAAACCATATTGATTTTAAATTTTTTTTGTTATAGTCACGTTTTGTGGTGAGATGGCGGAAGTTATACGACCTTTTTTATGTGATGCAATAGAGAAGTCACTACTACGTCACGAATGGGAAAAATGGCTAAGATCGTTCACACTCTACTTGGCTGCGGAAGACATTACTTATGACGTCAAGAAAAAGAATAAGCTTTTGCACCTAGGTGGTCCCCAGTTGCAAGAGGTAATATTCAACATTCCTAAAGCACTTGTAGAAAGTGACGGAGAGCAAGATATTAAGATTTATGATGTTTTAGTGGGAAAATTGAATGAATTCTTCTCCCCAAAAAGAAATACAACATTTGAGAGACATTTGTTTCGAAATATAACTCCTGTTGAGGGCGAAAATTTCAATAAGTTTTTATTGCGACTGCGGCAACAAGTGACAAAATGTTCATTTGGTAAAACTAAGGAAGAAATTGAAGAAATTTCGATAAAGGACAAAATAATAGATTCATGGGCACCCCTCGATTTAAAAAAGAGATTGTTAGAGAAAGAGCAGAGTCTCACAGAAATTGTTGATTCATGTCAAGTGTATGAGCAGATTAATAAAACTTCTCGTAGTAAGGGGCTGGATAATGAAAAATACCAAGTAAACAAAATTGCCACTAAAGTGAATGCTCAATCATATTCGTCAATCGAGTGCAGCCGATGCGGAAGGAAGGGCCATCTATCAAATTCTCCAGAATGCCCTGCCAGGAATGCAAAATGCAACAAGTGTTTGTTACTGGGTCATTTTGCGATAAAATGCAGAACTAAAAAAAGGAAAATTGATAACGACGACAACGGTTTCTATAAAAAGAAGCGCCTTACTACTAATGTTCGATGCATTGAAGAAGAGGATAACTCAACTTCGGAAATTCGAGAATTTGGATGTTTTAAAATTGGTTATGGTGAACATAATGAGGAGAACATATGCTGTACTATTGGTGGAAAAGATGTTTCAATGGTAATTGACTCCGGGTGTCGTTTTAATCTTATAAGCGAAAATGATTGGAATTTATTGAAGAATTCAGAGGCGGTAATATGGAATATACGTTCTCAGTCTGCGAAAAATTAAAATCGTACGCAGCGATCTGTCCATTGGAAATTATTGTGGTTTTTGATGCCCCTATATATGTGGATAACCGAAAAGAGATTATATCTTCCTTCTATGTTATAAGAAATGGAAATCAGTCCCTCTTGGGAAGAGAAACCGCTCTTCAACTAAATGTGATAAAACTGGGATTGGATGTTAATCACATTCAAGAGAATGAACAACAAAAACCCTTTCCAAAAATACAGGGTATTAAAGTGTCATTATCTATAGACCATAGTATAAAGCCAGTACAACAACCAGTGCGGCGTGTTCCTGTTGCGTTGGAGGAAAATGTGGTTAATAAAATAGATGAGGCACTTCGTCTTGATATTATCGAACCTGACGTCGGTCCCAGTAAATGGATATCTCCAATAGTTATTGCGTTCAAAGGAAATGATGACATTCGTATTTGTGTGGATATAAGATGTGCCAACCGGGCCATTCTTCGGGAAAAATACCCGCTGCCCACTTTTGAGTCATTTATGAGCAGGTTGAAGTCAGCGAAAATCTTTTCTAGACTGGACCTAAAGTCTGCATACCATCAGATAGAATTGGATAAAGCAAGTCGTGAAATCACAACCTTTGTTACACATAAAGGTTTGTTTAGATTTAAACGACTGATGTTTGGGGTTAACTCAGCTCCCGAAATTTTCCAGAAAATTATGGAAGGGATGCTTCCTACATGCCAAAATGCTCTAAATTATATCGATGATATAATTGTATTTGGGAGTTGCGACGAAGATCATGATGAAGCATTAAATTCCGTATTGAAAATTTTAAAGGAAAACAATGTTACCCTGAATGAGGCAAAGTGTGTAATGAAAGCTAAACAACTTATGTTTCTGGGACATATACTTTCAGCTGATGGTTTCACTGCAGATCCTGAAAAAGTAAAAGTTATACAACAGTTCCGAGCTCCAAAATGAAAAGAGGAGGTACGCAGTTTTCTGGGTTTAGTAACGTACATCGGGAAATTTTTACCAGACTTAGCAAATTTGACAGATCCTCTCAGGATGCTACTTACAAAAGATGAAAAATTTGTATGGGGTGGTAAACAAGAGGAAGCTTTTTGCAAATTAAAGACGATGCTTTCCGAGATACCGAATCTCTCGTATTTTGATCCAAAATTAAGGACACGAGTAATAGCCGATGCTAGCCCTGTGGCTTTGGGGGAAGTGTTGCTACAATTCAAGGATGATAATGAACCCAGAATTATCTCTTTTGCAAGTAAGAGTTTATCTTCCACAGAGAAAAGATATTCTCAAATTGAAAAAGAGAGCTTGGCCTTAGTTTGGTCGGTGGAAAGATTTTACTATTATCTAGCTGGGCTAGATTTTGAGTTAGTGACTGACCACAAGCCTTTGGAAGTCATTTTCAAACCGACTTCAAAACCTCCGGCTAGAATTGAAAGATGGTTACTTAGATTGCAGGCTTTCAAATTCAAAGTAATATATCGTGCCGGAAAAGACAATATAGCGGACTCGATGTCTAGACTATGTAAAATTTCCGATGAGGACTCTTTTGATAGGACGTGCGAAGAATCAATTTTCCATGTGGTAGAGAATGCAGTTCCAGGCACTTTGACCATATCCTTAATTAGCAGTGAAAGTGGTAAGGATATGGAAATTCGTGATGCAATTTCCAATATGGAGAATAACTGTTGGGATTCGAACGCATCAAGCCCATACTATGTTTTTCGTTTTGAATTATCTGCTGAAGTTATAATCAAGGCTATGAAGGACATCTTTTCTAAGCTTGGCTTACCTAAATCAATAAGGACCGACAACGGCAGACAGTATGTTAGCAATGAATTCAAGTACTTTTGTGCGGAAAATAACATATCGATAACCACAGCACCTCCTTATTGGCCCCAGGCAAATGGCGAGGTGGAGAATATGAATAAGTCTCTAGGAAAACGATTAAAAATAGCTGCAGCCAATAAGCGTGATTACAAAGAGGAAATTCAAAAGTTCATACTTATGTACAACGTGACTCCTCACGGCACAACGGGCTCTGCACCGAGTGAGCTAATGTTTAACAGACGTATTCGTGATAAGATTCCTGGTATTGAGGCCATAACAGAGGAGGTGATTGATTCGTCCGCAAGAGATGATTTAATGAACAAACAAAAAGGAAAAGAGAAGGCTGACTCAAAGAGAGGTGCGAAGGACTCCAATATTTAAGTAGGTGACAAGGTGTTATTGAAAAATGTTATTTTTCCCAACAAACTCACTCCGAATTTTTTTTTTTTTTTTTTTTTTTTTTTTGCATTTAATTATTTATTGAATCTTCAAAATGAAATGACAATAAGTATTCAAATCTTAATACTAAAAAGAAAATAATAAGCCCAGCCAGTGCTAGACAAAAATTTTTATGATACTAAAAAAATTTCACATCAACTGATCCAGTCATCTATTTTGCGCTTGAGTTAAAGCAAGGGTATCCCTCCTTCTCAACCGATTGTGGCCACTAAAGTTAAGGATGTCTCGTGCAAGGGGGTTTGGATGGTGTTCAAGTTTGCTGACATACTTTGACGCATATTTTGTAAATTCGACTTTTACTAATGGCACGCCTAGATCTTTGTGGATTCGAGAATTTTTAACATACCATGGTGCTGCAGTAATTATACGTAGAATTTTATTTTGACCCCTTTGAATTTTTTCAATGTTGGATGCTGAGGCAGTACCCCATAATTGAATTCCATAGCACCAGATTGGCTTTAGTATTGCATTGTACAACAAAAGTTTGCAATCCAATTTCAATGTAGAGTTTCTGCCGATTAGCCAATTAAGTTGCACTGCTTTTAATCTCATTTGTGTAAGTTTCGCTTCAATATGAGACTTCCAAGTTAAACGGCGGTCGAGGTGAATGCCGAGGTATTTGACTTCATTGTGTTGCGGGATAATTTGATTATTTATTCTGATGAACGAGCAGGTATCTTTTCGCAATGTGAAAGTTATATGAATACATTTCTGTTCGTTAACCCTGATTTTCCAAAGCTCTAGCCAATTCTCTAGTTTATAAACATAATTCTGCAAATTCTGTGATGCAACTTGGTGGTCCTGATGGACGCTGATAAAGGCTGTATCGTCTGCAAAAGTTGACGTATGGATTTTAGGGTCTGACGGCATGTCGGAGGCAAATATCAAATATAAAGTAGGACCCAGTATGCTACCCTGTGGCACACCTGATTCAATTGGCTGAGCGGTACTTAAAAAATCACCTTCTTTGATTTTAAATTTGCGACCGTATAAATAACTTTCCATGAGTTTATGGGTGTTAGCAGGCAGAGTTAATTTTATTTTGTGCATTAAACCGTCATGCCAAACTTTGTCGAACGCTTGCGACACATCAATGAAAAGGGCGGAGCAGTATTTTTTGTCTTCAAACGACCCTCTTATCACATTTACCAATCTGTGTGTTTGCTCGATGGTGCTGTGTTTAGCTCTGAAGCCGAATTGATGATTAGGAATACATTCAGTGTCATTCAGAATTGGAGTCAATTTAGTCATTAACAATTTTTCAAACAGTTTTGAAATTGTCGGCAGTAGACTAATTGGCCTATATGACTCCACTTTGGTATGGTCCTTCCCTGGCTTAGGAATCATAGTGATCATAGACACCTTCCAATCTGCAGGATAGTATTCTAGGCGTAAAATAGCGTTGAAGATAAAGAGGATAATTCTTCTTGCTACACGAGGTAACTCCACAAGCATTTTATTGCTGATTTTATCCATACCTGGAGCCTTTCTAAGGTTCAGAGTACCAATAGCGTTTTGGACATCACGAAAGTTTAGTCTTAGAGGTACAGGAGGCCTTATAACAAGTGGTGGCAAATCAGATTCGTTATTATTTGAGTTGTTTATAGTAAACACATTTCTCAAATGGTTAACAAATAAAGTCCCCTTCTCGGAATCATTTCTAGCCCAGTCACCAGTCGGATTTCGCAAAGGAGGTTTTCCTCTTACTGGTCTTTTTAAACCTCTTGCCGCCCTCCATAACGAGTAGTCAGATTGTGGGGTACTATCAAGACCTTCCAAGTAAGATCTAAGTGAGGCCGTTCTTTGGGTTTCTAAGAAATGTCTTAGTGTATCTCTGCATTCCCGTAGTCTAGCTTTCAGTTCAGGAGACCTGTGAATTTGCCACTCTCTTCTCATTCTTCTTTTTTCTGATAGGAGATGTTCGAGTTCAGAGAAATAAGTTCTGTTTGTCCTATTTCTACATTCAACGTGATAAGTGGAAGCGTGATGCACAGCTCGTCGAAGGTCCTCGGTAAAATTGCCAATCGACTCATCAATATCGTCGGTAGTTCTCAACACAACATTTTCCGTGCAATGAGAACTTAAATACTTTTTGTATTTTATCCAACTTACTCGGGTCTTAGTCATGTTCATAAATGGAGAACCACACACTTGAGGGAAATGCATTGAAATGATAGTAGGAGAGTGATCTGAGGACAAGTCCAGTGAAGGATCCACTTGCATCCATTCAACAGGGATATTTTTCATTACCCCAAAGTCAATAACATCGGGAATCTTCCGTCGGTCCGTCGGCCAATAGGTGGGATGTCCACTTGAGAGTACATCTAAGCCCATTTTAGCAATGGTGTTGAAGAGTACGCGACCCTTTGGGGTTACCAGACGTGAACCCCAAAATGTGTGTTTGGCGTTAAAGTCACCAGCAACTAAAAATCTAGCTCCAAGGGATTTAAAGAAGTTATGGTATTGGTGTTCTTTTATTGAAAATCGAGGCGGAGAATAAATCGATGATAAAACAAATTTGTATTGACAGAATTCAATGCAAATGTTTGTTGCTTGGAGGTAATCCTCACTTATGTTATTCATTAGATAATGCTTTATTCTGTTCTTTATAAGAATTGCCGAACCTCCACAAGCTCTACCGCGGGGGTCTTTAGTATCGTAGAACTCGTAGCCATTAATTTTGAAGTACCCTGTCGACGTCAAGTGAGTTTCAGCAATCATCATAACATCAATCTGCTTATCCATCAGGAAGTATTCCAGTTCATTTTTATGTTGGCGGAGGCCGTTCGCGTTCCAGAAACAAATTTTTAAATAAATCATTTCTTTAAAATGGCTTGCAAGATAGTGGATTGCATTTTCAGCATTTCCTGCATCATGGATGTCATGGTGGTCGTGAAAGTGTTCATAGTTTGGACAAGTGTCTGCAATGTTGTCTCTAGATTGTTGATATGCGGCTCAGAATATTGGGGTTTAGGTTCCTGCTCCAGACCTGGCATATTACATTTAACGACGTTTGCGTAAGAAACTTGTCTAGAACTTGGCGCGTTTACATGACTAGTGGACCGTAATACTTGAGGGAAATTGTCACTCGATGCTAAATTTGGCTGTTGAGGGCGATTAGGCAATACTGACGTCTTGTTGGTTCTTATGCCTTTCAAATGAGTGTAAATTGGACAACCTCTATAATTTGCGGTATGATTACCTCCGCAGTTACTGCATTTTTTGATTTTTGAGTCAGTTCTCGACTTATCGCATTGAGCGATAATAAACAATGATAAAACAACTTATGAAGTCGTTGAGAGGAATGGAAGTGAAGTTAAAGTTAAAGCTGTTGGAGGAGGACGAACATACACAAATACAACGTATTTGCACAGAACCATCTCCCATCATCCAACATTCATCATCCGTTTTTGTTCCATCAGAAGTGTTACCTATCCCACAGGACTGCAGCGAGTGTGATGTCTTGGAGTCAGAGAGGTCCTCGGTTCCAGATCAAGGACCGTTGAAACTAAAGCTGAAAAAGGTGGAAGGGATGTGGCAACACTGATCTTTATCGATATCTAAAGAACTCATCTCGATTGTAATGTAATTGTCGTTTTGGTATTCTCTAACTGTTGTGAAATACTATTGTACAAATAAATACATATAATACATTTGAAAGTAAACTTGATTCTTTATAAATAAATAAAGTGTTTTATTACAGACTGATACAGGTTATGACAAATACTAATGAAATATTTAATAAAATTTATGAAAAATTTGAAATTATTTATGAAAAATCAAAATCAAATAACAAAAATAATAAAAAACATAGAAAAGTTAATCCGTGGATGACCGAAGAATTAGTGAAGTATTGTGACGTTCGGGATAAACTTTATATAAAATGGTTAAATAATAAAAACAATAAAAATTATGAACACGAATATAAAAAATTTCGAAATATCTTAAACAAAAAACTTAATTACAAAAAAAACAATTACTTTAAAAGAAAATAGAAGTAACATTAGAGTTACGTGGCAACTTATTAATGAAATCACCGGGAAAAAAACAAACAACATAGACTCTTTTATAATCAAAAATTTCAAAAGCGACAATCTATTACAAATTACAAATAAATTCGCGTACAACTTTAATGATAATGTTCAAAAAATTCTACATAAATGTGATATTAAAACTTGCCAAAACCAACCAGCAACAGTTCAAAACTCAATGTTTATGTCTCTCACCACCTATGAAGAGGTAAATGCTATATTAAGAAAATTAAAAACAAATAAAGGCGCAGGAGCTGATGGAATCAGACCAAAAGATTTGAAAAATAACTCTTCTATCTTTACATCTGCAATTACAACATTTATTAATTCCAGTATAGACAATGCAACTATACCAAACATACTAAAGACCTAAATAATACGCCCAATATACAAAAACGGTTCAAAAAATGACTATAATAATTATAGACCTATTTCAATACTACCAGCGATAGAAAAAGTTCTGGAAGAAATACTTGTGCGAAGACTTAACGATTTCCTGAGAAAATTCAGAATTATAAATCCAAACCAATATGGATTCCAAAAGGGGAAAAACATAAACAAATTACTTGGAGATTTCTCAAACCATATAAATACATGTTTAGGAGAAAACTTACACTGTCTAGCCCTTTTTATTGATTTTAGTAAGACACACTCTCACACTCTAATTTAATAGACATGTTAGAACGAAACGGCATAAGAGATCAATGTTTGAAATGGTTCGAAAACTTAGAGCTCAGAACTTACCGTGTTAAAATATGTGAAACAGTAAGTAACGAAGCTCAATCCAATAATGGCGTTCCACAAGGGTCAAAACTTGGACCAATATTATATCTCATATATGCAAACGAAATGTTGAACATACTGAAGGAGTGTGCTACATTTGCATACGCTGATGACACAGCCATTATAGTATCAAATAAAAACTTTGATACAGCCTGTGAAATCATGCAAAAACAACTTGATAAGGTCTCAAAATGGTGCCATGATAATGGCCTCATAATAAACGCATCTAAAACCATAATAATGCACATTAAACCACCTCATCTTGCTAGAACAGCAACAAAAATAATATTTCACAACCATCAATTTCTTCACACCATAAACGACACAGGGCATATCGAAACATGCACCACAACCATAGAGAATGTACAAATATATAAATATCTCGGAATTTACGTTGATGAAACCTTTAAATGGCTACCCTATATACAAAAAACTTCGAAAAGCCGCATATAGTTTATACTATCTAAGCAATTGCTCAACATATGATGTACTCAAACAAGCATATTTTTCATTAGTTGAATCCTACATAAGGCATGGTATTACAGCGTGGGGAAGCTCAACATATTGCAGATCCCTACAGCAATCTCAAAACCAAATTCTAAAAATTCTACTAAAAAATAAGCAACATAACAATCAACAACTGCAAATGTCGTTAATATATACTTATAACACAAATATCAACAACAACACAAACAACAGTAGCGACGCTAGCACATAAACACAAATTACACAAACAACTCACACAACACAACACTCAACACAAGCAACATTAACTTACTCACCAACATAAGCCCAAACATCACAAATAATATTAACACAAATAACACACAACTCAATATAAATAACAATAACATATGCACCAACACAATAAATATCAATAATCAAGACATCACACTTTCTAACAACAACACAAACACCAGCTGCAGATTCCAAAATAATAATGGAACCCCTTTTCCCAACAATATTGCCAGCAATCTACAGATCCTAAATATCAAAAGTCTGTACTACATTTCATTAATCAACGAATTTTACAATGATTCCAGATATCTGAAGCCAATAAACCACGCCTATAATACCAGAAGACGCGCAGAAGGAAGATATAAGGTCGATCGGCATAAAACCAACTGTAGCAAAAAATCGCTGAATCCTGTACACTGACTTTGGATCCTACCGACTGCGCCACTTTAATAATTCCTTTATTTAATTTCAATAAAAACAAGTAAGAGTGCTATATTCGGCTGTGCCGAATCTTAAATACCCTTCACCTAAGCGTAATAAGAAATACAGAAACTACACTAGACTAGAATATCCTAATTCTGTGTTTTCTATTCAGTCTTAGTGCAAATTTTATTAGTATTTGATATATTGTTTGAAAGACAATTTTACGGCTAACATAATTTATGTTAAATAATTTGAAATTTTAACTAATTTCGACCATTTATAATTGATTTAATTACCAATTCTTACCATAATTTACAGAGTTCGTCTGATGTTCATAATAATCTTGAGTGTAACTTAACAAACAGAGTATAAAAAAAAGGGGTACAATTCGGTTTTAGTGATTTTGCTCAAAAAAAACAAAATTAAATAGGGCTTTTAGAGGAGATACCAGCAAAAGAAAAATTTGTTAGCGGTCACGCCTATTTTCGAGGGGGCGGGCCCTTAAAGTTGAAAATACATAGGCCTATATCTCGGGAACTACTGGGTGTCTGATAATTTGTAATACATTAAATAAAAGGTATTAAAAATACCTTTCCAACGATATATATCATGATTATAAAATGTGGACCGAATATGGGTTAAATCCGAAAAGAATATTTTTTGACCCGAATTCATTTGTTTTTTGGAAATGGTTCTATATGGCAGGTATGGCAAATTATGGGCTGATCTTCTTAAATTTTGGAACAGTTATTTTCATGCATATGAGGATATTTCACGTCGAATTTCAACATAATAACGGTATATTTAAGATATATATTAGTATTAACGTGGATTTCGGTAGTGGACCTTATGTGGGGGATATAGTCAAATATGGACCGATATTCTCAAAATCCAGCAGTTTGATTTAGGCATGTATGTAAATGATCCGTGTAAAATTTTGGATTGGTACCCTTATTTATAAGAGATTTATGAGTATTAAAGTGATTTTCAGAAGAGGGCTTTATATGGGGCATACGGTTAAAAATAGACCGAAATTAACAAAATTGTGTGGAATGTTTTTTGTATATATGTAAATGATCTGTACAAAGTTTTGAGTCGGTAACGATATTTATACAATATATATAGGGAAAAATGTCTTTTTCAGATGTGGTCCTTGTATGGGAGCTATGGCCAGTTGTGGGCCGACCACCATAAAATTCAGAACAACAATTTATTTTCCTATAAAGAGTATTTATGTCAAATTTTAGCCGTTTAACATTATTTATATCTGTTTTATGCGTATTTAATTGAATTTTGGAAGTGGACTTTATATGGGGTCTATGGTCAAATATGGACCGAACTAAAAAAAATTTCGTTTTGCGATTTATTTTAGCACAGAAGTTAGTTTTGCTGAATTTTGTCTTGATATTCCAATTTTATAGGCATTTATGTATGATTGAGCAATATTTCGGGAAGATTTTTGTATGGGGGCTATGACCATTTCTGGGCCGACCACCATAAAATTTGGTACAATAATTTATTTGCCTATAGAGAGTATTTATGTCAAATTTTAGCCGTTTAACATTATTTATATCTGTTTTATATGTATTTAAGTGAATTTTGTAAGTGGACTCTTTATATGGGGTCTATGGTCAAATATGGACCGAACTAAAAAAAATTTCGGTTTGTGATTTCTTTTTGTATAAAACTTATTTTTGCTGAATTTTGTCTTGATATTCCAATTTTATAGGCATTTATTTATCATTAAGCCATATTTCGGGAATATATATATTTGTATGGGGGCTATGAGAAATCATGGACCGATTCTTACTATTTTCCGCACACTTTCTTCCTTTATAGTACAAACAACGTACACAAAATTTCATGGTATTATCTGCAATATATTTCAAAATATTGCAATAAAATGGACGAAAAATATCAAATTTTTATAGAGGTGGTCTCACATATTGGTTCATAACTCTGGTTGACCTAAACCGATTTTGCTGATTTTAAATAGCAAACTTCTCGAAAGCACTTCTGACAGAATTATTGAAGGTTTGGATCCCGAACATATCTTGGGACTTCAAAAAACTGATTTCAACATCCAGACAGACAGACAGACAGACAGACAGACAGACAGACAGACGGACATGGCTTAATCGACTTCGCTATCTATAAGGATCCAGAATATATATACTTTATAGGGTCGGAAAATTATATTGTGGAAATTTCACACGGAATGACAAACTTATATATACCCTTCTCACGATGGTGAAGGGTATAAAAACAACGGTGTTGAAGTTTTTATTTATTTTTATTTATTTATTGTTTGTCTGACGATTTTGATGGAAGATACAAGACTGATTTTTACAATGTTATTTTCTTATCGACTAACTTATATTTATTTTGTGGATTAATCAAAAATGTATTCCAATAAAATATTTATTTAACGTTGCATTTTTGTTATTGGAACGGAAATGCAAATTTTTACAATATTTATTAATTAATTTGGGATTGTTACCAATTTTTAGAATTGCGACCGAAAAATATGAAATTAAGTTTACTTTATTTAATTAGACAGGAAATAGGTGTCGTTTTACATTTCTTTATTTATTATTCATTATATTTGTTAAAAAGCCATCAATTGGGTCGTTCTTAGTGTATGTGTGTGTATTTGTATATGTAACTCGCATATTGTTTCTATTTTCGAATAATTTGTTTTTATAAAAAAATTTTTAGCATAATTTAGCTGTTTGTTTAATATATTTCTAAATTTTTTGTATTGACATTCATCTGATTTATTATTTTTATTTGATAACCATTTTTTGTAAAGTTTATCCCTGATTACACAATTTTTTATTAAAGTATCGTTCATCCATGGATTTGGTATTTTATTTTTCTTCTTTTGCACATTTTTCTTTGAATTATTATAAATGTTTTTAAATTTAAGAATTATTATTTTTTATTTGAACTGTTAATTTTAAATCTTTGATATTTCTTTATTCAGGCTCGAGTTCATTAAATTTAATTTACATTAAATTATTTTTACTGAATGTAGGAATTGTTACATGAAAATTATTATTAAAATTTATTGATAATTTTTCTTGGCTTAGGATTCGAACCTGGGTTGTTGGTTGAATTTACATATGTTTTGAGAAACACTACTTTCTCTCATCAGAATTCTTTACGTTCTCACCCTCTGCACCACTGCGGCGCCCGCTAGCCTACAGTCTAACATCAATCCTTTAACCAGTATTACTGGTGGTTCGAAATTTGCTGTAATTATCATTTTTTTCTCATTTATTTTACATGTTGCCTCCTTTTTCTTCAGTTTTTTCGTATTCGTCTCGAATTCAGGTTTTCGACAGTAGTTGCTTTTGTATGCCTGTTACTTTACATATATTATAGGCATTAATTTCTAAATTTAAAAGCAAAATAAAACAAATGAACTATTTAAATTCCTTTATATACTAAATACTAAAATTTTATTTTAGTTTACTGTTAACATATTTTCAGTAAATCAAATTAAAAAGGTTGATTCCAAAAACTCCCTTTGGGTACACCATGGAGTAGTACAATAGTGTACTTTAAAAAGTAGTTTATGTATGTGCTCTATGGAGTACTTTCAAAAAAGTGATCCATGGAGTGATCCAACCCTAGGACATTGCAATGTAAACTGGAGCATGTTTTTTTCATACACTTTGGCTACATTTGGAGTACTCCTACTCCATTGTGGAGTAGTCCATACACGCATGTATAGAGTAGACTTATTTTTTGTAGGGATGTAAATTAAATTTAATGAACTCGAGCCTAAATAAAGAAATATCAAAGATTTAAAATGAACAGTTCAAATAAAAAATAATAATTGTTCTTGTTAAAGAAAAAGTGTAATAACCCAGCGGGAAAAGGTAATTTATAAGAATCGAGAGGGTAATACATAGCTTGTATAATCTTTGATTCCAGAATTCATTACTCTTAACACGGAACATGTCCTACGAAAGTAATAAATTATTTTAATGTGCCAGACGAATGAATATAATAATTCATTCTTTTTAATACATTATATTATTTATGCATTCAAAGTTAGTTATATAATTAATTCCCAGATAAAAGTGAAAGTAATGAATTATTTTAATGTGTCCGACGAATGCATTGTATAATTTATTCTTTTTAATGAATTATATTATCTATGCATTCATAGTTAGCTATATAACTAATTCCCCGATATAAATAAAAGAATGTATTTTCTTTATTTTTACTTTTTATTATTTACATACATAAATATATGTATATATATATATGTATATATTTGCTAAATTAATTTAATAATAAGAAAAAATATTTTAAAAATTTAAATAATTTCTATTAAAATTAAGAAAAAGAAAGCATTTCCAATAGTTAAAAAACGAAAGTAACTCATATAAAAAATGTTAATTTAAATAGTTTTACTGCTGCATTTATTCTCTAAGTGTTTTTTTTGAACTGGCGCACTTTGATGAGGTGGAATGCCTTTTTAATGGCAGTGGCATACTCCTTTTCATTGTACCCCTCACACTTTGATATTTCTGAAATTAAATAATACACTATAATAAGTATTTTATATACATATGTGTATGTATATCAAGAACAAAAAAGTATGCGTACCATACAATGCCTTATTTAAGTGTTGGAAAGATTTAAAGGATGATTTGCCTTTTATTCCCTCATAATTATAATTCATAATTAATTCTTCCGAAATAATTTTGGATAAATTTTTCTTCAGTCCCTGAGGTAGTAATATTTTTTTAATAATTGACAACTGTAAATATAGAAATTATTTATTATCGATAAAAATAAGGACATTTTGGAAATAAATTTTAGTTCCTAACTTACAAATAAATCAAAGTTTTTCCCAATTTTGACGTACACTTTTTTGAGGTCGCATTCGTTTTTTATTGGAAAATGCATTTTTTTTACATCTTGAGAAAGTATTGTATCCAATTTATAGTCCATTTTTTTCATCAAATTTAAACATTCATCGCATTTATCTAAAGGAATACATATATTAAATAAATCACTTCATTTAGATAAAAAAATTACATCTTAAAATACTTACTATTCAAAAAGTTTATTTTGTTTTCCAAAATTTCGACAGATGATGTTTCTAGAAAGAATTTGGATAATTTATTTAAGTGTTTGTTTCTTGTTCTTTATAAGTTTTTACCTGGATTTGTATTCTCATTCGCCTGAAGATTTGCATTGCAGCGGAAAAGAGGAGCACAAAATGTTTTTTTATTTATCTCCGACATTAAATTATTCGTCTAATCAACCTTCTCTGATACGCGTTCAAACACAAACTGCATATTTAAACAAATATAACAAAGTTTGTAGGCGACATGAAGGCAGCGAGTAGTAACAGAATTTTTAAACGGGGAAAAACACGAATAATTGCCACAAGCAGCAACAATACATTCCTTCTTTTGCAAATGTGGGAATGTATGTCGTAATCAATGTGTAATTATTGTCAGATGAAATTACTTTCTCGATTCCAAAGGAATGCATTATTTTTCTTTCTACAATAATATATTAAATATTTAGTTATTTATGTAATCAATTCCTACTTTTCCCGCTGGGAAATGAAATAACAAGAGAAGATGTAACAAAGAGAACAAATACAGGGTGGGCCAACTTGGACTGACTGATTTGAAATGCTTATAACTTTTGCATTTTTAATTTAATACTCAATTGAACATGTCCAGAACATCGCTACGACGTATTCTAAAAGTTGATCTGAAGATGTTTCCATATAAAATTCAATTGGCCCAAGAATTATTGCCAAGGGATGCACCACAACGGCTACAATATGCCAATAGAGTTCAAATCATTCAGTCAAACTTGGCCCACCCTGTACTTGTATAGATCATATGCATATCAGAAGCAACAAAACAAACACACAAACACAGGCAGCAGTAGTGAGAACAAATATATCTGATCAGTGATCACTACTCGCTCTTTTGTTGTATACAAGATGAACAAAATAAAGATGTAAACCAGGGTGCGGAAAATATACTTTTTCAGGGCCCTAAACTCAATAATTTTAAAGTTAACAAAAATATTAAAGATGTAAATTGGAATGAATTAGTAAATCAAAACATGAATACTGTGACAACACTGATCTTTATCGATATCTAAAGAACTCATCTCGATTGTAATGTAATGGTCGTTTTGGTATTCTCTAACTGTTGTGAAATACTATTGTACAAATAAATACATATAATACATTTGAAAGTAAACTTGATTCTTTATAAATAAATAAAGTGTTTTATTACAGACTGATACAGGTTATTACATTGGCGACGATTGGTAAACTATATAAATTTGAGATTTAGCATTAAATTGCGATATATGATCAGAACAATTTTAGATTGGTAGAATACCAGAAAATGCATTAAATTGCGGCAGACTTTCACTAAAAGAAGCTGGATTAGTGAATGGGCATTAGATTGCGTACGTTGGAATACTAGATAGAAAGCTAATAAAATTGGTATGTTACCGATTAAATTCGGAATTTTAAGAGAAAACTAAAATGTGAACTGACACTCTGGGTGAAGGCATTTAACAGTGCAGATTAACCAAACCATATTGATTTTAAATTTTTTTTGTTATAGTCACGTTTTGTGGTGAGATGGCGGAAGTTATACGACCTTTTTTATGTGATGCAATAGAGAAGTCACTACTACGTCACGAATGGGAAAAATGGCTAAGATCGTTCACACTCTACTTGGCTGCGGAAGACATTACTTATGACGTCAAGAAAAAGAATAAGCTTTTGCACCTAGGTGGTCCCCAGTTGCAAGAGGTAATATTCAACATTCCTAAAGCACTTGTAGAAAGTGACGGAGAGCAAGATATTAAGATTTATGATGTTTTAGTGGGAAAATTGAATGAATTCTTCTCCCCAAAAAGAAATACAACATTTGAGAGACATTTGTTTCGAAATATAACTCCTGTTGAGGGCGAAAATTTCAATAAGTTTTTATTGCGACTGCGGCAACAAGTGACAAAATGTTCATTTGGTAAAACTAAGGAAGAAATTGAAGAAATTTCGATAAAGGACAAAATAATAGATTCATGGGCACCCCTCGATTTAAAAAAGAGATTGTTAGAGAAAGAGCAGAGTCTCACAGAAATTGTTGATTCATGTCAAGTGTATGAGCAGATTAATAAAACTTCTCGTAGTAAGGGGCTGGATAATGAAAAATACCAAGTAAACAAAATTGCCACTAAAGTGAATGCTCAATCATATTCGTCAATCGAGTGCAGCCGATGCGGAAGGAAGGGCCATCTATCAAATTCTCCAGAATGCCCTGCCAGGAATGCAAAATGCAACAAGTGTTTGTTACTGGGTCATTTTGCGATAAAATGCAGAACTAAAAAAAGGAAAATTGATAACGACGACAACGGTTTCTATAAAAAGAAGCGCCTTACTACTAATGTTCGATGCATTGAAGAAGAGGATAACTCAACTTCGGAAATTCGAGAATTTGGATGTTTTAAAATTGGTTATGGTGAACATAATGAGGAGAACATATGCTGTACTATTGGTGGAAAAGATGTTTCAATGGTAATTGACTCCGGGTGTCGTTTTAATCTTATAAGCGAAAATGATTGGAATTTATTGAAGAATTCAGAGGCGGTAATATGGAATATACGTTCTCAGTCTGCGAAAAATTAAAATCGTACGCAGCGATCTGTCCATTGGAAATTATTGTGGTTTTTGATGCCCCTATATATGTGGATAACCGAAAAGAGATTATATCTTCCTTCTATGTTATAAGAAATGGAAATCAGTCCCTCTTGGGAAGAGAAACCGCTCTTCAACTAAATGTGATAAAACTGGGATTGGATGTTAATCACATTCAAGAGAATGAACAACAAAAACCCTTTCCAAAAATACAGGGTATTAAAGTGTCATTATCTATAGACCATAGTATAAAGCCAGTACAACAACCAGTGCGGCGTGTTCCTGTTGCGTTGGAGGAAAATGTGGTTAATAAAATAGATGAGGCACTTCGTCTTGATATTATCGAACCTGACGTCGGTCCCAGTAAATGGATATCTCCAATAGTTATTGCGTTCAAAGGAAATGATGACATTCGTATTTGTGTGGATATAAGATGTGCCAACCGGGCCATTCTTCGGGAAAAATACCCGCTGCCCACTTTTGAGTCATTTATGAGCAGGTTGAAGTCAGCGAAAATCTTTTCTAGACTGGACCTAAAGTCTGCATACCATCAGATAGAATTGGATAAAGCAAGTCGTGAAATCACAACCTTTGTTACACATAAAGGTTTGTTTAGATTTAAACGACTGATGTTTGGGGTTAACTCAGCTCCCGAAATTTTCCAGAAAATTATGGAAGGGATGCTTCCTACATGCCAAAATGCTCTAAATTATATCGATGATATAATTGTATTTGGGAGTTGCGACGAAGATCATGATGAAGCATTAAATTCCGTATTGAAAATTTTAAAGGAAAACAATGTTACCCTGAATGAGGCAAAGTGTGTAATGAAAGCTAAACAACTTATGTTTCTGGGACATATACTTTCAGCTGATGGTTTCACTGCAGATCCTGAAAAAGTAAAAGTTATACAACAGTTCCGAGCTCCAAAATGAAAAGAGGAGGTACGCAGTTTTCTGGGTTTAGTAACGTACATCGGGAAATTTTTACCAGACTTAGCAAATTTGACAGATCCTCTCAGGATGCTACTTACAAAAGATGAAAAATTTGTATGGGGTGGTAAACAAGAGGAAGCTTTTTGCAAATTAAAGACGATGCTTTCCGAGATACCGAATCTCTCGTATTTTGATCCAAAATTAAGGACACGAGTAATAGCCGATGCTAGCCCTGTGGCTTTGGGGGAAGTGTTGCTACAATTCAAGGATGATAATGAACCCAGAATTATCTCTTTTGCAAGTAAGAGTTTATCTTCCACAGAGAAAAGATATTCTCAAATTGAAAAAGAGAGCTTGGCCTTAGTTTGGTCGGTGGAAAGATTTTACTATTATCTAGCTGGGCTAGATTTTGAGTTAGTGACTGACCACAAGCCTTTGGAAGTCATTTTCAAACCGACTTCAAAACCTCCGGCTAGAATTGAAAGATGGTTACTTAGATTGCAGGCTTTCAAATTCAAAGTAATATATCGTGCCGGAAAAGACAATATAGCGGACTCGATGTCTAGACTATGTAAAATTTCCGATGAGGACTCTTTTGATAGGACGTGCGAAGAATCAATTTTCCATGTGGTAGAGAATGCAGTTCCAGGCACTTTGACCATATCCTTAATTAGCAGTGAAAGTGGTAAGGATATGGAAATTCGTGATGCAATTTCCAATATGGAGAATAACTGTTGGGATTCGAACGCATCAAGCCCATACTATGTTTTTCGTTTTGAATTATCTGCTGAAGTTATAATCAAGGCTATGAAGGACATCTTTTCTAAGCTTGGCTTACCTAAATCAATAAGGACCGACAACGGCAGACAGTATGTTAGCAATGAATTCAAGTACTTTTGTGCGGAAAATAACATATCGATAACCACAGCACCTCCTTATTGGCCCCAGGCAAATGGCGAGGTGGAGAATATGAATAAGTCTCTAGGAAAACGATTAAAAATAGCTGCAGCCAATAAGCGTGATTACAAAGAGGAAATTCAAAAGTTCATACTTATGTACAACGTGACTCCTCACGGCACAACGGGCTCTGCACCGAGTGAGCTAATGTTTAACAGACGTATTCGTGATAAGATTCCTGGTATTGAGGCCATAACAGAGGAGGTGATTGATTCGTCCGCAAGAGATGATTTAATGAACAAACAAAAAGGAAAAGAGAAGGCTGACTCAAAGAGAGGTGCGAAGGACTCCAATATTCAAGTAGGTGACAAGGTGTTATTGAAAAATGTTATTTTTCCCAACAAACTCACTCCGAATTTTGATAAAACAACTTATGAAGTCGTTGAGAGGAATGGAAGTGAAGTTAAAGTTAAAGCTGTTGGAGGAGGACGAACATACACAAATACAACGTATTTGCACAGAACCATCTCCCATCATCCAACATTCATCATCCGTTTTTGTTCCATCAGAAGTGTTACCTATCCCACAGGACTGCAGCGAGTGTGATGTCTTGGAGTCAGAGAGGTCCTCGGTTCCAGATCAAGGACCGTTGAAACTAAAGCTGAAAAAGGTGGAAGGGATGTGGCAACACTGATCTTTATCGATATCTAAAGAACTCATCTCGATTGTAATGTAATTGTCGTTTTGGTATTCTCTAACTGTTGTGAAATACTATTGTACAAATAAATACATATAATACATTTGAAAGTAAACTTGATTCTTTATAAATAAATAAAGTGTTTTATTACAGACTGATACAGGTTATGACAAATACTAATGAAATATTTAATAAAATTTATGAAAAATTTGAAATTATTTATGAAAAATCAAAATCAAATAACAAAAATAATAAAAAACATAGAAAAGTTAATCCGTGGATGACCGAAGAATTAGTGAAGTATTGTGACGTTCGGGATAAACTTTATATAAAATGGTTAAATAATAAAAACAATAAAAATTATGAACACGAATATAAAAAATTTCGAAATATCTTAAACAAAAAACTTAATTACAAAAAAAACAATTACTTTAAAAGAAAATAGAAGTAACATTAGAGTTACGTGGCAACTTATTAATGAAATCACCGGGAAAAAAACAAACAACATAGACTCTTTTATAATCAAAAATTTCAAAAGCGACAATCTATTACAAATTACAAATAAATTCGCGTACAACTTTAATGATAATGTTCAAAAAATTCTACATAAATGTGATATTAAAACTTGCCAAAACCAACCAGCAACAGTTCAAAACCCAATGTTTATGTCTCTCACCACCTATGAAGAGGTAAATGCTATATTAAGAAAATTAAAAACAAATAAAGGCGCAGGAGCTGATGGAATCAGACCAAAAGATTTGAAAAATAACTCTTCTATCTTTACATCTGCAATTACAACATTTATTAATTCCAGTATAGACAATGCAACTATACCAAACATACTAAAGACCTAAATAATACGCCCAATATACAAAAACGGTTCAAAAAATGACTATAATAATTATAGACCTATTTCAATACTACCAGCGATAGAAAAAGTTCTGGAAGAAATACTTGTGCGAAGACTTAACGATTTCCTGAGAAAATTCAGAATTATAAATCCAAACCAATATGGATTCCAAAAGGGAAAAAACATAAACAAATTACTTGGAGATTTCTCAAACCATATAAATACATGTTTAGGAGAAAACTTACACTGTCTAGCCCTTATGTATTTTCATGGCCATCAGCAAAAGCAACTTTATTTTTTCATTAATTTTGAAGTTATATCTGTGATTTTGAATACACAATACTTTAAAATAATTTAATATTTGTATTTTAACACTTAAAACCCAAAGCAAAATAAATCAATGGCCGCACTTGTAAAACTAATAGATTTTGTTTACATATGGCAGCTTTGATTTTTCAGAAAAATCGTTCGAAATTGGTGAATCGTGCTGCAAAAAACTCTCAGTAAAAAAAATTTTCTCCGGAAAAAATTTTTGTTAAGAACAAATGGGTGAATCCACCTTAATGCAGTGGTGCGCACTGTTGCCATATTTGACGATTTATCGTCATTTTGACGATTTTTGGTGTCAAAAATGACCCTTTGACGATCTTTGCCCCAATTTTGACGATTTTTCAATATAAATGATTTGCAACACTTTTTTCTCATATAAAATTTATAATTTGGTTTCGGAATAAGAAAAGAGTTTATTGGAATTTTGGAAACACATTTCGGAAATTCAAAAGAAAGATTTAAATCTCTTGTTTCCCATCCTATACAACAAATTTTATTTGTACCTCATTCTTCGAACGAGTATTTAGTCAGGTAAATTTAAACAAAACAAAAATTAGGAATAGGTTAGGAACGTCTTCTTTGGAAGAGATTTTATTCACTAAAGATTTTTTAAAACTAAATAAATGTTGTTGTTTTAATATGAGCTTATTAAAAAGTTTAATAGGGAAATGTACCTACAAAATTCATAATTTAATTTAAATTTTATAAAATATTTATCTTTAAAATTTAATTGTATATTGTATATATTTTTTTTGTACCGGTTTATTGGCCAATAGGCTTAAAAGCTATTGAATAAATAAATAAAAAAAATTAAATATATGTACTAAACTTCACAATTTCCAATTATATTTTAGAAATTTCTAATATTATAGAATTTTCAAATTGTATTTAAAAATTTTCAAATGCATTTGAGAAATTTTTAATTGTATTTCAGAATCCAAACATATTTTTAACTTAACTTTTATGAAATACAATAAGAATATTCTGAAATACAACTAGAAACTACAGAAATGCAATTGAAAAATTCTAAAACGCAAAAAGGTGATATTTTGTATTTAGAAGTAGAATTTTTTATGTTTTACATAGTTACTATGAAGAAATTGTTTTGTTTATTTTATATTAAAAATTATATAAATTTTTTAAGAAACATTGATAAAAATTTCTTAAAAAATTGATTTTAAAAACTATATTTTGAAAAGTAATTTATTACTTATTTTTGTGTTCCTTTTACATTAATTATTGTGTTTTGTTATTTGTTACTCTTTTATTTTAATATTGATATTTATAACTATTTTTTAAACTTCAACATATTTAATTTTTTTTTGTTTTTTTTTCTACTTTTTGTTTATGTATTGAAAAAATTAATTTGAAAAAATAAATAAAATATTGAATTGATAAAAAGTTTTATTTTATTTGACGATTTTGAAAAATGCCTTTTGACGATTTGACGATTTTTTATTCAAGATTTGATGATTTGAACCCTTATTTATCTGGCAACTATGGTGGTGCGTTTCACAGGAGATGTAGTTATAAGCAAGAATGATAAAATAAAGATTACGCCAACGTGCGTAAAATTTAAAAATGTTCTGCGCATTTAGGCCCTGTGACGTCACACATTCTGTGTTTCTATTGGCTAATTTTTTCTCATTTGTTTTTTTTACTCATATTTTGCTTGCATTTGCTCACTGCACTCTTCATGTTTATATTTTTTGTTGTTTTTTTTTGTTTGTTTTTCTTTTTTAAACAGATTTTATTTTAGAACTCTCAGAGATTTCAATTGCAAGGTTGCCAACTATCACATAAAACATACATTTTTCGCAAGAAATTTTAATTCTAACACATGAAACATTCTTGGTAACCCTTAGAATGGCCCTTCTACGTCACATAACGGGAAATCGTGCGCATGGCGTAATCTTTATTTTATCATTCTTGAGTAATTTTAAAATGTTCTGCGCATTTTGGAACTGTGACGTCACACATTCTGTGTTTCTATTGGCTAGTAATGACGGTGTTTCTAGAAAAATTAAACAGATGGTTTTTAGTGTTGGGTAACGTTTAATGTGTAGTTTTTTTATTATTGTGATTCAACTTCGTTTTGCTTACCGTACATAACTTAGTAAGACGGATGAATGAAATTATATCCTTTTTATGTTAATGTTTTAAGTGTTAAATAGTGGGTGGGCCAAATAAGTAAATGTGAAGGCAAAAAGGGATAAATATTAAAGGTTATGGTAGAAAAGGATAAATGTACATATACTCGGGAATGTAAATAAGAGGGAAATTGAAATAAAGATGGCTCTGTGGGAAAGCGCGATTAATATAATCCAGCCATAGCCATATTTTAGGATTTCAGTTCATTGCAGTTCTGGACGTTGAATATTATAGGTGAATAAGGCAGTGCGCAAAAGAAAAACAAATTATAAAAAAAAATTATTAAAAGTGAATATTAATAAGTTACAAAAATTTAAATAACTGGAGGGAAGTCAAGGATTAACTGTGTCGAAATAATTAGAAACGAAGGTGATAAATAGGAAAACTAGTTGGTCCAACGTTAATTTATACAATAATTTATTTTTGTTAGGCTAAAAATAATATTTGTTTGGGAAGGCATACGAAGTTGAATATTCCTGTTATTTGTTAACAGTAAAAAGGAGAACGTAAGTTTAGCCGATATGCATATTAGTTTTTTTTTTTTAAGAGGTGGATTATGCTTGTTTTTTGTTTAAATAAACAGTTTGAGACTGGTTTCTTTCTGAAACAGTACCAGAGTAAGGATAATAAGAAACCGGAAACTTCCTGGGAAGTGACTCGATAAAGGTTCTTCAAAACCCCCCCCCCCCCCCACAAGAGAAATTAACAAGGTAACCAATAAAAATAAATAAAAAAAGAGAGAAAGTAAAAAAAGAACCAGTCCAGAATATAGAAAAAAGTGACAAATAGGAAGAACAGAGCGAATGAATACGTCCAGATAAGAGGAAAACTGGATCGTAATAGTTATCATTATATTCCTCTATATAATTGAAGTTGATATTAATAAGATCCAAAATTAGATAATTAGATCATTAATTAATGTTAAGTGTAGGTCTTTGTGTAATTTTAAGTAAATGTAAAGGTTTATTAGTAATGAGTCACAATAGATATCAGATCCGAAACGTTTGAGTTTAAAAAAAAAAATATATATATATATACTTATAATACCTACTGCCCACCACATCCTAGATATTTGATTTTAGAGAGCTCTTTCAAATCATAGGATAAAATAAATTACTGAAACGGTTTTCAAGGTACGGGAATTACTTTTCCTGTGGCATGTAGAAACGCCTGATAGGTATCATTGTGAATATTGCTAATAGATTGTTAAAATGCGTTATATTATATGATAGTTTTGTGTTTTTTTTATTATGTTTAATAAATATGTGTTATATTATGTATGAAGATTTAATAAGAATCATGAGGGCTTAAATTCATTTATTTAAGGGGTAGGAAAAAGATAAGGTAAGTGGTGAACTGCGACCGGTGTTATGGGGTTACGGTCAATATTCGGTTTAGACGTAACCATGGTAGGGAAGGGTGGCTGGAGTAACATCTACCTCCTATTGTAGTGAGATCTTGATGTATGGTAGTAAAGTCATGTTAGTTTCTGTTTGTATTTTTTTTTATTAAGGAATCAGACGCTCTTGACGTTCTAGGCATGAGAAGTGTGATATCCGCTGGACCAAACACATTTTTCAAGTGTCGAAAGAAGCGCTCAAGTGCCTTGGTTTTTTAAAACGTTGTAGAAAATACTTCACTCCATCTGATCTTCTTACTATTTACACCACCTATATTCGTCCGAAAATGAAATACAACTCTCATGTATGGGCCGGTGCTTCTAAGTCTATTTTGGAGTTACTAGACCGCGTACAGGAGAGGGCGAAGATGCTTATCGGTGACAGTAGGGTATCCAACTCTATTGATTCATTGGAGCATCGTCGCAATGTGGGTTGTGTTTCACTGTTCTATCGATACTATAATGGAATGTGTTCTGCTGAAATTAGGGAACTTGTTCCTGAAACACGCAGTTTTTTACGTAATACACGTTCTTCAGTCAGGGCTCATCCTTTTGTGGTCGACTGGACAGTGGATCGCACAACACACTACAGGGAAAATTCGTTCTTTAGCCGTACTGTCCGTATGTGGAACAAACTCCCAGCAGAGGTATTCCCTGCCACTTTCAATATAGGAAAATTCAAGTCAAATGTTCACAAACACTACTCCCGCTATCCTACCTCCCATAACCTATTTTCCTAGTTCCAACACAATGCATTGCATAAGTAGGGGTCATCCCCTGAGTGCTGGTCCAAGAAAAAAAATTAGCCAAATTGATGGAGCAGTTTTTGATTTTAGGTAAATAAAAAAAAATGGGCGTAAAAGTAGGCGGATCAAAATTTTCTTTCCGTAAAAACCTAAGTTAGACCATGGCGATCATTAGAAAGAAAAAATCGTCGAAATCGGTCAAGCCGTTCTCCACTGATGCAATGACCAACGAACAACATTGATTTTTATTTATATAGAAAAATAAATATTTTGTTTGAGAAAAGTGTTTTTCTTTTCTATTTTTGACGATTTCTTAAAATTAGTATGACGATTTGGACGATTTTCCATTTGAAATTTGACGAATTCACACCCAATTCATCTGGCAACCAGTGATGCCAACTTTTGAGACTCAAAACGCGTAAACATTTTTGAAAAAAGGGCTAAATGGGGAAAAATCCATATACAGCCACATCAAATTTTCTTTTTTTCGGGCTTTTTCGCATTTTGAGTGACTAAAATCGGGCTAAATCTAGCCCGAAAAGGGCTAAGTTGGCATCGCTGCTGGCAACTATGGCAATATTACACATATAGTAGTGATGGAAAATTCAATACTATAGTATTATTTTCAGTACTTTTTCACAACAAAAATACCACAGTACCCCCACATTATATTTAGTACTCTTTGTTTGTTTTGCTTTGCTTCCTCTTTAGAAATCCAACATTGGCTTCAAAACAAGAACATAAGGAATACACAATGCGTTATTCATGTTGTTGTTAGTGTGCGTTTGTTTGCAAAAGTTGTTAATGTTGTTCAAGCAACCAATTCGAATGTATTTTTTACTAAATTTCTTATGTTTCGTACATTTTTGTAATTCTCATTCCTTGTTTGAGATTTTTTGTTTATCATATGAGTTTGAAAACTTCAAACATATTGGTGAAAGATCTATTAATGATATGGCATTAACACTAACAAAATGCAGGCATGCTCATATGTTTATTATCTTAACCTACAACAAATAAAAAATTTTTAAACATATATTTTTACATACAAATTAATTAATTTTTAGTTTGTTGTTATAATAGTTTTTTTATTCAACTGAATTAATTTTATTTTTGAATTATTTTTAAATGGATTTTTAATTTTATTTTATAATAAAACTATGTTTCCTAAAAAGTACCAAAATGTTGAAAAAGAACTGTGTTTGTGGACGGTCAGAACCATTTCAATTTTTCATTTTTCCATCACTAACATATAGTACACAATTTTGTTTTATTCAATATAGTCAAGAAAGTTTATCAATGTGTTTTATTTTTTCTGCACAATATAATAAAATTAAGTGTTAATATTGCGTAAAAATCTTATTTGGTAAAATAAAATATTAGTATGCCTCCCCCACGACCACGGGCTATTGGATGTAGCACTGGAATTGCACCAGCAAGACCTAATACAAATACTCCAATGTCAGAGCGACAACAAATGGCACTTTTAATTCAAATGACAGCCTCATCTGGTATGTTTTATGAACCAATTCTATTTTATCCAAGTTATACTATGAATATTTCTATCATTTATTTCGTTATATGTTATTAAGAATTGGGTCATTGTGGGTGTCACTGGAGAACTTATTAAAACACCTATAGGACTGCATGTATACAGTGGCGACAACGCGAATAACACTTTATACATGAAAAATTTCATCATGATTTTTATGATGATTTTTAAGTTATACAAATTAATAAATTCGTAGATTTTTTGTTTTTAAAAATATTAAATTATGGCTTATCTTTGATATGTGGCATTATTTGATTAATCCGTTTTTAGTGAAATTGTTAAAAAAAATATCAAAAAGAGATAAAAGCAATACATACATATGTATACAAATTTTATGTCGACCACTTCTATTTTCGAGTGGACGGTACCTCAAAGTAGAAAATATATAAGCCTACATATATCTGGAAAACTACTGGGTGTCTGATTATTTATAATACATCAAATTAAAGATATTAAAAATACTTTTCAAGATTTTGTGTAAATATTATCTAAGAATTCTTAAAAATGTTGCAAAAAATATCCCAAAATGTGAAAAGTACCCCCTCATATACATACCAGCTGAATATACGCAAACTTTCACAAAATTCTAAAAATGTAATCGAAACATCGATCATAACAAAAACAATTTCCGCTGATTCAAAAACACGAATATTTACAACATCTAACTTAAAAACAACACCAACAATATTTACCTAAATATTTATATAACTTAACTAACGACTTAAATCTAAAAAAAATACTAAACCATTCCCACGACAGCCGGTTCTACGCACCGGAATGACCCAAGATGACTTGGCCAAGGGCTGTCAACTCAGCAATTACTGCTGTTACAACAACAACAACAACAGCCTAAATATTTATCTTTATTTTTTCCTATTACCTAAATATTTAAATAAAATCCTACATTCGATTTTTTCTTTTTTTTCTTTTGAATGAGCGTCAAAAACATGTTCATTTCAAAAAGCCTTTATGGGCAAGAAGCTTTCGGTTTTGATTTTATAAAGCTCTAAAGCTTCTTTCAAATGTTGTATAACATGACCCATTTTATTAACCATTAAAACGCAATTGCAAAAAATATACTTTTTCTTAGACAGTTTTTTTTTTACAAAAGTCCCGTTATTTCGAAAATTCATCGATATGAGAACCGTTTAGTTTCAATAGGCAATGGGTAGAGTGAATAAAAAGGTAGCTAAAGCTTATACTACAAAATTTTAAGTTTAAGCTTGCTTTGAGATGAATAAAAATTTAAGTTAAAGCTAGTATTTTATGTACGTACTAGTAGAAGCAAGTTTTTCCAGCGTTGACTTAAAGAAGTGTGAATAAAAACTAATAAATGCTTAAAATTATCAGTTTATGCTTAGATTTTTATAAGCATGGGATTGAGTGCTTGAAGTATTAAATTTTGTTTGGCTGCTTTATTTTCAAAAATATTGATTACCTATTTTTAAATAATAATATCGTAGAATAAAAGTTTCACTCGTTTTTTAGAACGCCTTGGAATTGAAAACGATTTCAGGTTTACTTTATAGTGGAATATAGAACCTAGGCGTATAACATTTTTTCTTTTAAATGACACCAATTTCTTTTCTATGTTTCTTTTATTTTTTTGTATGAAGTTTTGAAAAGAAAAAAATCACTGCATAAAATAAGTTAGCATTGTTGGAATTTAAAAATCGTAACCGTAAATGATTGGATCAGAGAATAAGTTCAAATATTCACTATTATACATATTTTATCTTATTTTATAATGACTTTTCTGACTATAATTGTGTACCACAAAGATAAAAGTCAATCTATATCTATAATACTTATTACTCACTATACATTCCTATTGAATCAGATAAGGATTAAGGAATGCATATATCCTACAAGGCTGGGTTTTCCTCCCACTGTTTTTCTTGCTGGGTTAATAAAACAAGAGTATAATAGTTCCTTACAGGTAACAAGTACATACATATATCGAAATACATTTATGAACAAAAATCTACATTAAAATTCAGTAAGAATTTATTTTTAAAAAATTGTATATTGTATTTATGTTTTTTTAATTATTTAACAGATAACTCTCGATTAACTCAAAAAAATAAAGAATATAAGAAGGATGAAGACTTCGAAGACTCTAGTGCTGTTGAAAAAGTTGATATTAAAGAAAAAAGTGATGATGTTTTAAGTGATGCCAAAAAGGAAATTAACTTTGAAAGTATTTCCGCATCTGAATCATCAAATAATTTCACAAAGCGACATTTTTCTGATATAGATGAAGATGAAAGCGATGAAATTGACGATACTAAAAAAAAGAAAAGAAAAGATCTGGAAAGTACTAAGGACACAAAACAACATAATATACGCATGCCTAACAGAGTGGATAAGAATTTTAAGCAAGCGATTAATTCTAAAAACGCTACAACTTCTTCCAATAAAAATTTGTATTTATGTGAAAAAAATGATGAAGTTAAAAGTAAATTCCATGATACGGATTTAGAGGACGATGACTCTAAAAGTGACCCACTGTGCAATGGAGGACTAAAAGTTCCCCCTTTAAAAATTGTGATTCCCCAACAAAGTTGTACTATTGATAATGATGGAAACAGTTCACGAACCGGTAAAATTAATACTTCGAGAAATGCCGCACTGCCATATGTTGTCAGTTCGAATAGCGATTCAAATGAACGGGATGCATCAATGTCAAATACAAGTCCTCGAGATAGTCCCATCAAAATTAATCTATCTTGTACGGTTGGAGATGACAAAAACTGCAAACTAATGAATGAAGAGAAAAATTTGCGAGTCTTAAGAAGTGCACATCGAATTGGGTTAACTACTCATGATAGAAATTCGAATAATTCTTCGCCACAAATTCCGAGCAATTCTCCTTCTCCTGCTTCATCTACAACTATTGATTTGGCTGAGGGAAAAATTGGTTTTTCTAATGCAAATAATAGTCCTACACACCAAAGCACATCATTTGAAGCTGATAATATATTAAATCTTCCTAGTCCCTCCACCTCGTCTACTTCATCATCAAAGGAAACAATGGGGAACATAGCTGAACTTCATCCTAGGAAAAGGAAGATTAGAACAAAGAATGATGAGGTAAAATCGTCCAATACAGGAAATAACGTAAACACTGATCCAATATTATGTACAGATTCCCATCCTCATGATATACCTTTTACAAACTGTTTTCAAATGTATATGACAATAAGAAAACAAATAGAAAGAAAATGGAAAAATGTGTTTTCTGTTAAACCGAGACCACCACAAGGTTTTAACGAATATTTAATTAACAAAAAAAAATATCTTTTATATCTTCGGCAAAATAAAAACTGTCCAGAAATACCAAACTCAATCTCACTTCAAATGAGAGATATATTTTTAATTCAACAAAAAGAAAGATTTGATCTTTATCAACGTCATACAGTTGAAAAGGAAAAACTTTGCCTTAATGTAGAGCAGGAAATTATTAGAATTCATTCCAAAGCAGCTAGAAGTATGAATTATCAGTCCTTACCATTTTCTGTATGTACATACATCAAGGATGAAGAAGTTTATAATATGCTTACACCGGAACTGGACGACAAAGAGAAAAATGCTCGATGCAGATTCAATGGAAGATTGTTATTAAGCTGGCTTCAAGATGTGGATGACAAATGGGAAAAAATCAAGGTAAATCTTATTTATACATTTTGCTTTAGATTTTAAGTCTGGTTAATTAAAATTGTCGGATGTGTTTAAAATGCCAATTGTTTGAAAAATTAAATATTACTCAATACTTTACAATTATTTAGTTTTTATTGTAAAAGAAATCTCGTTATGATTGAAATATAAGGGTTATTGATATAGATAAGTCAGAATCAGAATCAATTGCAGGAGAGTCAGAGGATTCGCCTAAAATGTGCAATCAACATTTTTAATTAATTTCTAATAACAAACATTTCTATCTCATTATCGAAATCATTCTTATATTTGGAGTTTTTCAAAAATTTATAAAGTGTTCATCAGTTGATCGCTTAATTTGCTATTACTTTTTGATATCTCTTTAAGCCAGCGATACGCAAAATTGTAATTCCTATTCCCGCGGGAATAGGCTACAAATGCTGCTTGTGCGCTACCGACAAATGTATACAAGAAGCTTCTTTGTTTTGTCTTACGACGATGAACATTCGGCTGATGCTTTGTTGTTGTAATTTTTCAAAGTTATTTATATTAGTTGCTGTTCAGCACTTCCCATCAAGCCATATGAGTCCGAAAAGAGTCTTTTCTGACACCTTTTTCGGAGCGTTAACGCTCTTTATGAGCCCAAAAAAAATCATAATTGCTTCGAAAACCTTCAGAAAAGAGGGTCATTACATTCGAAAATGGTCCGTCAGAAAGAGCTCTTAGATAATGTCAGAAAAGAGTCTTTTATGAGGGTTTTTTTGGGCTCTTAAAGAGCTCTTAGATAATGCCAGAAAAGAGTCTTTTATGAGGTTTTTCTTGGGCTCTTAAAGAGCTCTTAGATAATGCCAGAAAAGAGTCTTTTATGAGGTTTTTCTTGGGCTCTGTGTAATCTTGTTTTTATCATTCTTGTGTGGTACAGCTATGTTTTTTTTTTTGTTTAAAGCACAAATAGCAGGAGAACAACGCTTTGGTACACACATAATTAAGTGGAATTTCTGAGTCATACTGCGTGACGACTCAGGACAGTAACAAGCAAATTTTTCTTTCGCTCCGAAAATGCTCTTTAGTTGGACTCTTTTCTGACTCCTTTTTTCGGAGCGCTCCGAAAATGCTCTTTTGTTGGACTCTTTTCTGACTCCTTTTTCGGAGCGCTCCTAAAATGGTATGCTGGGTTGTTGAAGTAAGATCTCGCTGCACAACTTTATGAATGCACTCAAATCAAAATGTTTAATGCACAATTGGAAAACGATTTTTTTTCATAGAGAACATGCATGGCGAGGCACAATGCGTGATTTGCTATCGCGTTATCTATAAGAAAATTGAATATTATTTAAAAAGACATTATTCTTGCCATGAAAATTTTGATAACCTTACCGGGAGTGATCGAACACTAAAACTTTATGAATTAAAAGCTGAGTTTTTCTTAAGATTTATGGTTGATGGAACTAATTCTCGTAATAAAAAGAATTTTAATGAAACTAATATTTATCGGCCTACTATGGCCTTAAAAAAGGCATCGTATGCCGTTGCTTTAGCTTTGGCAAATTAAAAAATGTTGTAAAAAGAAAATACAAAATGTGACATAAAATATAATTGAAGTTTGACGTAAAATATAATTGGAGTTTTCACAGTTACAATTATTTTTTCAGTGTAGTAATTGGCAAAATTTACAAACTCACTAAAAAAGTTAATTTACCCGATATTGTGAAACCCCCAATATATTGAAGTTTTTTTTTATTATTCATTCATATTATTTTTTAATTTTGTTCCCAAAAAATGTTTTGATGGTTACCCATGTATAATTAATAGTTATACCCCTGACAGACATAGGATTTCTATACCATAATACAAATACTATGGTTTTTGGTACTACATTGCCTTGACAGACATGTAGTACATATATGTGGCATCACCGCACAACTGACACCAGTACCAAGTACTCGTACTATTGGTTAACTACATCACTGATATAGACGCTTAAAAAGCTAACAGTTATTTTCACATTCCATTCTCATCAAAGCATTTTAGAAGCTAACACGTAGATTTTAATTAATAAAATAAATTTAATTTTACATAAACACTTCAAATTTCTTGTTCCCTAAATATACTAGTATTTTTGTTTTTGCTTTCCCAATAAACATATTGGCAAGCGTTTTGTAAATTAAGATTGCAGCAAGCTTGCACAAATAAAGGCCCAACTATATTATGCATAAGAAAGCTTAAGCAAATTGCAAAAGTTAACGAAAAGGCTGTCAAATGCATAACTAGTTCAGAATTAACTTTTAGGTGGCTACAATGACTTTGAAACTTTTTGTCCACAGTTGCCCATTTATGTTTAAAAAAATGTTTTTATTTTAACAAAAAGCCATTAAATGACTATATTTTATAAATATTATTATATTATTTTATAATTAAAAGAAAACTTCGTACCCGAAACGCATACGTTTTCCTTTTTTTTTAATTTATCGGAAAAAGTACTAAAATGTACAGCTGTGGCAGCACTACATTGTAAATAATAATAAACGTTTACATATGTTTTGTTAATTTTTGTATTGTGTTTGCAAAAATGGAGAAACAACTTAAAAATTTAAATAATATAAAAATATTAAAGTTAGCGCTTGAAGGCCTGTGCACATTAAAAGAAATAAGTGAACTACACTGTAAAAGAAGAAGACGCTCTTGTTCTGTCAGAGAAATAAACCGCGACAGAAAGACATTTTTGTTAAAATAAAAAGGGTCCCTTTTATTGTAAAGGCACTTATTTTTTTCCGCATTTTCTATTAAATTTAAAATAAATATATTTTCTTCCATTTTGTTCAAAACACAAACAAACAACAACAAACAGCTGATTCCGTACAGAATGTGCGATCAGTTTCGCTTTTTGCTTAAGCAAATGACAGTTGAAAAACTTAACGAAAAGTTTCGATAAGTACATTATAGTTTGCCACATACAATTTATATGTGTTCGCACGTTTGCTTAAGCTAGCATATGCATATTATAGTTGGGCCTTAAGAGTTTTGCGAATGTCGTTGACAATTTGCTTGCTAATGCAAGTGTTTCATAAATTTAAGCAAAACGTGTCATTCTCGCTGTTAAAAATTGTGCTAATAAGTTGTGTTAATAAATAATGTTAAATTGTTGTTAAAGTTGTTAAATTAAGGGCCATTATTACAACTTGCCTTTAATGTTCTTAATAATAAAAGGTAACTTTAATTAAAGTGAGGAATAAAGTGACCTTTAAAATTTTTCGTTATTACAACTTCCTTGTAAAATAAAATAATTTTTTTCTAAAATATGGCAATACCAGTTAAAAACCGATTACTTTTGACAAATTACTGACAAGAAACAGTAAATTTTTTGTGTTTGTGAAAATATTTTTTTGTGAAAAAAATATAAATCAAACGTCTGCTTTCCATTTTTGTTTATCAAATTATTTATTGGCAAAACAAAATTAAAATTAATTTATTTTTCATGAAGTTGTCAATTTTTCAGAACATATGGCAACTTCAAATACATAAACCTCACTATAAAATTAAAGGCAAGATGATCTTCCCTTTAGCTTATCGGTCGGTTTTAGATTAAAGTAGACTTATAATAACCAAATACTTCTTATCTGTCCGATAACATCATACCTTTAACTATTACCAAGTTGTAATAATGGGCCTAAGTGTGTTTGATACTTTTAATTATCGTTTGCTATTAAAAAAGGTAATTATTTACTTATTTAATGTCTTTAGCAAAAAGGCAGAAAAGTGTTATGCGCAGAAGCACCGAAATTGTTGAGTATATATGAAACGGTGCGGCTGCAAGTTCTGTACTGGAAAATATAGATAAATTTTCCTTGCTTATATTTGAACACTTATTTTTATATCTAAATGTTGGCTGGGTTTTCATCAAAAAAAAATTAAAAGAAATTAAATTAAATATAAATGTCATTAAAAGAACTGACAATCGATTTTGTGAAAGGGTTTACCCAATGTTTATTGAACACAGCTACAGACAACATACTACATTTATACCACGATTATTTTCGTAGTATTGATACCAGATATAAACCAGCTTGTTTTATGGTTTAATTGTAGTACAAGTTGACACACATGTAGTATAGTATACTAATATGGTATGTAAATCCTATGTCTGTCTAGGGTATTAGTGTGGATATTGTCATAATTAATTAAAAAATATAAATACGTATTTAAAAAAGTTCTAATAAAATAATAATATCACAAAAACAAGAAAAAACCATTTACTCTCAACTAATGAATAATTTTTCGAGTGTACAACTAGTAAGCGTCGTCCGTTTTCTGCTGCTGCCAACACAACCATAAATGTGATAGTATGCGTTTGCGCTTCACTGCTTCAAGCATACATAAAAGTGCAGCATCAACTTTACAGAGATTCATATCAATGCGACAAAGGTATTCAAAAGTATTAAAAAAAATGAAAATTTTTTGTTTAAGTAAAACATATTCTTCAGTTGTCAACTGTTGAGTTTTAAATTAATTTATTTGAAATTTCAAATTCCAAAAACCGTAGACACATAAAATAGTTCATTCCATCGAGTTTGGCCATCCAAAATGATATTAAGTCTGGATGTTTTGTATTTGTGTATGTCAAAAAGCAGATAAAACAATTGTATTTCCCTGGATCTTTTACACAAATATTGATTTTTGGAATTTGTATAAAGTTGTAAATTGTTGACCTTTAGTTTTGTTGTTTGTAAATTTTGTTCGGCATAACGTCATAAGGTAACAAATTTTTAAATGAAAAATATAAAAATATTTTGTTTTAAAAATTTCTATTTTATTTTATTCCCAATATTTCGGTCAACTTTGTTGACCATCTTCAGGCGTTCTATATAAAAATACAAAAATATATTAAACAAATTATTATAAGTTACACAAAGCATTTCAAGCACAAACAAATTATAATTACATTTAAAATAAATAAATGAAAAACAAATTTCACTCTGTTGAGTTTGTTGTCCAGTCGTAAGCTTTTGTCAACTAGTGTTTTTAATGTTTTGTTTTGGTCTCTTTCTGTTTTTGTGTATCGTGTGTTTGTATGTGTGAGCTGATATGTTCTCCGTATCAATTTTGTAGTTTAATCTCTCATCTGTCTTTAAATTAAGTATGTGTAACATCTCTAGAGTGAACCTCCTCGCATAATTTTTCTCTTCTGCTAATATTTTTACATCATTGAAATTTGGTGTGTGTCCAGTAATTGCACATGTGGGCCGCGAGTGCTGTTTTTTGTTCCAGTGGTTTGTAAGTTGCCTTCATGTCAGATTTATGTGATGATAGTCTGGTTTTTAACTTAGTTTTGGTTGTACCTACATATGTCTTCTGAAATATGTTGTTGTTGTCGCCATTGCAATTAATTTTGTACACTACGTTAGGTTTTTCTTCAAATTTCAGTTTTGATTTCATCTTGCTGAATAATTTGTAGACAGTATTATTACATTTAAAGGCTAACTGGAACTTGTCCTTGTCCTTGGAATTTTTAATTCTCTCGGAAAATTTCGGTATATAACCGACTGATTTAAATATTTTTGTCTCTGTATCTATATTTTTGGTTAAAGGACATTTATTCCTCACACGTTTTATTAAATCGTCAATCGTCTTTTTTGGGAAGTCGTTCATTCTTAGAATATCCTTGATTTTATATAAATTTTCCTTGTGAAATTGATTGTCACTTATATCTAAAACTCTGTTAATGAAATTGGTTGCCGTATTTATAATTATCCGTTTTGGATGTTTTGAATAAAAATGATGATGGTTTCTGATACCAATTCAGTTTCAGAAGATTTCCTTGTCTGATTATTACTGAGTCCAAGTACGGTAGTCTATTATCACATTCTTTCTCCATGGTAAATTGAATTTGTCGGTTGTATGAGTTTAAGATTTTTAATGTTTCATCAATGTTGTCCTTTTTTATGATTCCAAACAAATCGTCAACATATTTGGTGAGTAATCTAGGTTTTACCTCCATTAGCTCCATAGTATTGTCTAATAGATCCTCCATAACTATGTCTGCAATCACAGGTGATGCCGGAGATCCCATTGGCATTCCTTTTAATTGTTCATAAAATTGTTCTTCAAATTTGAAATATCTGGTGTCCTAATTATTTGTTGGTTTTGTTCGGCTACAGGTCGTTGAATAAATAAAAACTTTTGATTTTTATTTTAAATATTTTTATTGTTGTTCCCAATATTTCAATTAGCGTCGCTAATCATCTTCGGGGTATTTAAAAATAATAAATAACACAAAAATTTTTCCTTATTTTACACACAAAACCAACAAATAATTAACCATCAATAAGGTCTACTAAAAACATACATATATCTGGTGTCCTTTATACAAAAACTAAGTATTTGAATAAATAAATCCTTAGGTATTGTTGTATATTTCTCTAATATATGCCACTTTAAGGACGATTGAAAGAAAGAGAAATATTGGTAACCCTGCCTTTGAGCTGTCAAGAAGTAGAAAAGAAAAATATTGTTCTGCAAAATAAATAAATAAAAAATTAAATGTAAAATTATCGCCTCTGATTCTCAAAATATTTGTTAAGAGTTCCACCAACACATTTCCGTCGCTGATCGCAGTTTTGCCCGAGTTTTACCTGGTGTTGTAGTCCAAACAAAAAATCTTATTGACTTGCTGTAGTCGTTGTTGTTGTTTTTGTTTCTGGTTGGCGTCCGGCTGTTGGAGTCTCACTGTTGTTGCAGCATTTTTTCTCAAGCGGAGGAACTATATTTGTCTGTGGTGGGTGTGAGTGATCATCTGTATCTTCTAGGCAAATATATTGCGATTTAAACGAGGTGGGATCTTATAAATTATAATTTTAGTATTCTAAGCAGTTTACCATTGTTGTTTTTGCTTCTGAATTTACATAAGTACATACATAAATATTGTGCAGCTGTTTATTACAAACAGTAGTGCCAAGTTCTACCCCTATATTGTATATTTTCTGATATGCCTGAAGGTATGCTGTGATTTTAATGAGTAATAAACGATTATTACATACAACATCTCCAGAGTACACTGAGAGAACAGAAAGTAAAAGATATCTAACTTCTTTCAACATGCAATCTTCAAATCACAACAACTCGAGTGATGTTTTCTCGTGGGATAAGTTATGTAAGCTATTAGATAAAAAACTTAGTGATGTTACTAGGAAGTCTGATCTAAATGAACTAAAAGCTGAAATAGATGAGCTGAAACAAGAAAATGTTAAACTAAAAAAGGATGTGAATAAACTTATGTTTACACAAACATAAACAAAATTTTGCAAGTGCAACAGAAAGGAAAATTAAAATTAAAATATTGACCCTAGTCTCAGACTGGACTTTTAGTCAGATTGAAGATACTTTCATTGGAGCATCCAGACGCATGATTTCGGTGCAAGCGCACAATACAAAAACAAGAAAAACTTTTTAAACCTGAACGTAGATGATTTTGGAATACCAGCGGAATGGCATTTTTTTGCGACGTCTCATGGCAAAGGACCCTGCGATGGTCTGGGAGGAACAGTCAAAAGATTAGCAGCACGTGCAAGCTTGTCCAGCCTCATAAATCCCATTGCAGAGTTCTTTAATAACTACCAATATGAAGATAGGGAAACACCTAAAGGAGCGCCTTGACAAAGCGAAAATAATTTCTGGAAATCTTGGATACCACGCATTCATTCCACAACCCGATAAAAAAATTAATGTTCAGACAACATCATCTTCTGAGCAGTACTGTATTAAGACGGTATACAACGCATAACATTTATTTCTTCACTGTATTTTTTGTATTCTTTTTTACTGTAAATATTACACATGACTGAACTACGTTTTCTTTGTTTTTTGTTGTTGTTTGTATCTTGTGTTAATAAACTATCGAAAAATATATTTTTTTCTATATTCACAGAAATTTTTGTTGCTCGTGCAAAAGGTATAAGGTAAAAAAAAATCGTTAAAAATAGAACGCATTATTTCACCACTTCAAAACTCACACAGTCTGTAAAAAAGACCTATAAGAACACACTCTCAAAATTTAAAAAAAAAGATGTAATCAGTTTGAAAATCGAAATAAAAGGATGAAAATTATACAAACTTAAAAAAATGCTATGGGGATATGTCATACCGCTTTGGTATTTTAGAAGAAATTGAAATTACCTTCAAAACAAGGTATAGCACATTAAAATCGGTCTAGTATTTCAGGAGTTACATGCGATTGAATGAACACACCTCTTTGAAAAAATCTCCATTTCACCGAAGTTCAGTTGGTCATAACTTTTGAAAAACAATTTTCATATTTTTTTTCTCATCGGGGATGAAGTAGAATTTGTAGAGGACTAAATCTGCAAATTTCCATAAAAATCGGAATCATTGCGTTAAATTTTTTCCCAAATTCGTACCGTTTGACATGGAATGACTCATATCGAGCCATAACCGCCAAAATAATGTATCCCACACCATAATCGATTGTTGTTTTTTTTATCGAAATCGATAGTTCAACATCATTTAGAATTATTAAAATTAAATGTATTACACAAAACAATATTTACATTATAAATTTTAAAATAATGGCTTTATTCAAACTGATTTTATTTAAAAAAAACCTTCCCCTGTAAAATTTTGAGTTTGTGGGATACATTTTTTCGGCGGTTATGGCTCGATATGTAGGTACAACCAAAACTAAGTTAAAAACCAGACTATCATCACATAAATCTGACATGAAGGCAACTTACAAACCACTGGAACAAAAAACAGCACTCGCGGCCCACTGTGCAATTACTGGACACACACCAAATTTCAATGATGTAAAAATATTAGCAGAAGAGAAAAATTATGCGAGGAGGTTCACTCTAGAGATGTTACACATACTTAATTTAGAGACAGATGAGAGATTAAACTACAAAATTGATACGCAGAACATATCAGCTCACACATACAAACACACGATACACAAAAACAGAAAGAGACCAAAACAAAACATTAAAAACACTAGTTGACAAAAGCTTACGACTGGACAACAAACTCAACAGAGTGAAATTTGTTTTTCATTTATTTATTTTAAATGTAATTATAATTTGTTTGTGCTTGAAATGATTTATGTAACTTATAATAATTTGTTTAATATATTTTTGTATTTTTATATAGAACCCCTGAAGATGGTCAACAAAGTTGACCGAAATATTGGGAATAAAATAAAATAGAAATTTTTAAAACAAAAAAAGGTAACAAATTTTTAAATGAAAAATATAATCATTTAAAAATTTGTTACCTTATGACCTTATGCCGAACAAGATTTTGGGAATTTTTAAATTCATGAAATACCGCGATTTTTGTAACCAATTACCGGCATTCGGGATTGGCATCCCTGGTGCCATGGCACCCAACCCACACATTCCTATCCGGCATCTTAATTTATATGGTCCGTTTAAACTCGATCACCGCGAATTCATGAGCGACACCGTGATTGTAACGAATTCATATAGATCAGCGGCGTACGCAGCAACCTTGCTGTCACGTTCCTCGACAAGTTTCAGGATCAAGTTAATCGCTAGCAACTACAAAGTGTGAACTGCAAAAAACCCATGAAAATCTTGAGCGATAGAAAATAGTACAGATTTTCATCATTATCCACCATAGTCACACAGTTCTCACAGGGCTTCGTCACTGTTAATTACGTCACACTCTTCCAGGGCATCCTGCAGTTAACAATGCCAAACAACAAGAAGAAATGGATAGTGAATTATCCAGGGACCATAACTGTTACGACTTTTATCGAAAAAGTCAAGACAAAATAGTTATTTTTTAACTTTTATTTTTTAAGGCAGAAATAAAAGTTATTTTTGACTTTTATTTTTTAAGGCAAAAGGTAGGTAGGTAGGAAGGCCGGTGTGAGTCGCCTCACACCTTCACCCAGAGACCAATACTGTCCATTGCGACGCCTTAGGAAGAAATTTTTAGTACATAGAGTGAAATTAAAGCTATAGTAAAGACAGGAGAGTAATATTATAGTATACGCGTAGCCAGGCCATTCCCATTACGAATCCTATTAGACTCTCCAGCCCACAGCTAGAGACATCCCCTAATTCGCCTAAGAATCTATTGCCCAGCCATCTCATCCTACTGCCCTGCAGCCTGGGACAGTGGCACAGAATGTGCTCAACTGTATCCAGCGTATCCGGGTCCTCGCATAATCTGCACATATCCGATAGTTCGGATCCCATTCTCACCGCCATCCTGCCCATCATGCAGTGGCCCGTGATAATGCCTATCATGGTCCTAACGCAGATCCTATTCCTGCCCAGCAGCAATTCCGAATCGGACTTCCCAAGCACCGGCCACAGTGTCCGTGACACTTGACAGTCCGTCCGGTCTCCCCAGGCTTGATTGGTCGCACTTAGTACCCACTCCCTAATTCTTCCATAATAGAGGCCTATTGAAAGCCCCACTGCCTCTATACGGTTATTACCCTCTGTGCCTGCGCCCGTTCTTGCCAACTCATCAGCCACCTCATTGCCGGCAATGTCTGAGTGACCCGGTACCCAGCACAACCTAACCGTATACCACCCTAAGGCTCCCTCTAGAGCCTTCCCACAACTGTCAACTAGCTTAGAGTTCACATAACAGCCCCTTATGGACAAAAGGGCCGCCTGGCTGTCTACATATATCGTAACCTCCGAGCCCCTGTCAATGTTGTCTCTCATCAGTTCTACGGCCCTCAAGATCCCCAGAACTTCCGCCTGAAAAACACTACAGTCGTCAGGAAGCCTATATGACATTCTGATGTCCAGATCCTCAATGTAGACCCCCGCGCCCGTACCATTCATCTTCGAGCCGTCCGTGAAGATAGCAAATCCATCATATAATTTGCCCCTTCCCAACCAGCTCTCCCTGGACGGTAATATCACCTCCGGCAACCGCCTAAAATCTACCATAGTGCTCACATAGTCCGTGGAGCCAGGCAGTCCCAGGCAAGTTCCATCTGCTTCAATCTCACACAGGATCCGAAAATGACCCTGCGTGTGACCCTTTAACAGTCCCAGTTCCCTCAGTCTAAGAATGCTTCTGGCAGCCATTCCCATCACATACTGCTCAATGGGCAGAAGATGAAGACTGACGTCCAGAGCCGCTTGAGGAGTGCTTCTCATGGCCCCTGTTATGCCGATTGAAGCACACCTCTGAGCTTTAGACAGAAGGTTTCTTCGATTAGCCAGTCTCATTGCCTCCCAACAAACACAGCATCCATATGTAAGAATGGGCCTAACCACTGAAGTGTATAGTCATCCCACCACTGATGGCCGAAGTCCCCAGTTTTTACCTATCGATGATCTCCAAGTATAGTAGGCATTAAAGACGTGCATTAGTACACAACATCGCACAAGTTGGCCATGATTTCTTTTTTGAGTAAGTTTGAGTGCCTGTTTTCATTTATGTTGTATTTGTAGATGTTGTGCTCTACTCTCGTAGGTTGTGTGTAGTTGAGTTGTATCAACTTACAATACTACATACAAGTTGCACAATACAAAGTAGTATATCGTTTCGAACCGATGTAGTGAGTATTTGTGGAATACTATTTTTGTCTGACTGCAGTAAAATAGAATAAAAAGACAAATTTATTTGTTTTTTGGATGGAAAAATTTTGTATTTATACCAGAAAAGGTGAATAGTAAAAAATACTAATTTTTCAAAGGTATTCATTTTAACATAACATAAAAATAAATAATCAAGCACACTATAAGTACAATAATTATTTGCGTATATGAGAGAGAGAAATGAATGCATGTTGTGTAGTTCCCAATACAACATAGTAGAACGAACATGCGATGTTCTGTGTAGAGTGATCAAACCAGAACGACACAACATCTACAACCATCTGTTTGACAACAGCACAACATTTACTTTACAACTTCTCGTTTGCACAACATATACAAGGTATTTACCAATTATACTACATTGTACAATACTTTGTTGTGTACTAATGCACGTCTTTAGTAGGCATTGAGACCTTTTTTAAGCCTCTCCTGACAGCTTCCTGTCCAGGAAAACTCCCAGATACTTAGCACTATCTGATAGTCTAAGCTCTACTCCTCCCAGTACCGGCAGCCTGAAATTTTCCACCCTGTACTTCCTAGTAAACAGAACTAACTCTGTCTTCTCCGGATTGACTCCCAAGCCCTTCTCACTAGCCCAAGCTGAAAGTTCGCCCAGTGCCCCTTGCATGACTTCGCTAATTGTCGGCAGAAACTTGCCCGATACCAATATAACTACATCATTCGCGTAGGTCACGACCTTCTGACCCGTTCTGTCAAAAAATCTCAGAACGACATTAACAGCCAAGAGCCATAGTAAGGGGGAGAGAACACCCCCTCTGGGGTCCCTCTGGTCACCAGTTTCCTTAGGCGTTCGTTTCCCCAGTCCGAGTGAATGACTCTGCTACTAAGCATCAGAGTTATCCATTCGACCAGGAACGACGGAACCATTAGGTCACCTAGTGCCTGCCTAACAGTCTCTATCTTTAAATTGTTAAAGGCGCCCTCTATATCAAGGAAAGCCGCCAAGGTGTATTCCTTGTTTCGCAATCCTTTCTCTATATAACCTACCACATCATTAAGCGCACTCTCAACAGATCTACCCTTGAGGTAGGCATGCTGGGCGCCACTGACGATGCCGGCGTCAATTTTAGTTCTTAGATATAGATCGATCAGTCTTTCCAGTGTCTTCAAAAGAAAAGACGACAAGCTGATCGGTCTAAAATCCTTGGGTTTAGAGTGACCGGTTTTCCCCGCTTTGGGTATAAACACGACCCTAACTTCCCTCCATCCCTTAGGAATGTACCCGTTTAGTACACATACCCTAAAAAGTTCCACCAACAGTAGGAGCGATGATCTCCCGATATTTTGTAGCATCGCCGGAAAGATACCATCTGGTCCTGCCGATTTGTAAGACCCAAAAGTATTGACCGCCCATGTTACTTTATACAAGGTAATCATGTCCCCCACTGCCCCCTTACCTCATCACCTGAGCGCGGCCCCGGGAAGGGGTCGTCATTCTCAACCTGCTCCCTCGCCACAGGATCCACACACCCCGGAAAATGAGTCTCCATTAGAAGGCATAGGGTTTCAGAGCTAGATTCCGTCCATGAGTCGTCCGGTCTCTGAATAAATCCCGGGACTGCTGGGTCCTTGGATAAAATTCTTCTGAACCTGGACATCTCATTTACAGATTCAACTGACTCGCTAAACTTGATCCACGAGTCCCTTTTCGCTCTTTTAATGTCCTTCTTATAATTATTGTAACCCAATCTAAAGTTACTCCAATCCTCTTCCCTACGCGTATATTTCGCCCTGTTGAACAACCTTCTTACAGTGGATCTTTGAGTCTTCAGCTCCTCCGTCCACCACAAGGCAAAAAATAAATGTTATTTTTAATATTTTAAGGCAAAAATAAAAGTCATGAATTAAATATTGCATAGTATGTAATACGCTAGTTTTATTGCCTCCAATTATGTTTTGCATTGCTCTTGAAATTGTGATAACGGATGTTTTATCATTTATAGCATTGAAAGCGTATTACTATGCAATATTTAATTCATGACTTTCATATTTGCCTTAAAATATTAAAAGTTAAAAAATAACTTTTATTTCTGCCTTAAAATATAAAAGTTAAAGTTAAAAGTTATTTTTTGACTTTTATCAAAAAAGGCACAAATTTAAAAGTCACCAAAAAATTTACATGTACATCACCTATGTATCATAATGATAAGATCCAAAATTTTCTACGATCATTTTTTATGTGTGATTTTTTGATGTAAATTTTTAAAAATAACAGTTATTTTCTGTCCCTGGAATTATCAGACTGTCAAGCAGTCGTTTGCGGAGGTTGGAGACAAATGCTCATAACCCCGTAGAGTTAAACAAGGAGACTGTCGCGCCTGTTTCTGACACGCGAGGGGCCATGACGTTGTTGAGTTTTGCGGTTATTTCGACGAAATCACAATTTCTTCACTACATGTAACCTGCAGTTATCACCATCGGCAACACTTGTCACCACCTGGAAGAAGGAGGTCGACGGCGCACAAATTTCGGAAGTAAATCATCCGATAATCTTTTGTGCCACTTTTGATAGCTTTTTAACCTACTCAGCACACGCCACTGCAATCACGCACAAATAGCGATATCCAGCGGAGAAATATTCAAAAATACCAAAACACAGCCTTAGGGACCGTCACAGGCTGCCTTCAAATAACCTGCTAACACCACCTTCACTAGGAAACTAAGGTTCTACCGGTCAACGAACACGATCTGGCATGATTGAACATCCAGCCAGCTCTACTTTGCCATGTCCAGAAGATCTATGTACATTAAAGGTGTTCTTATTTTTAAATTTTAAATTTGTAAACCGCCGTGCAGATTCTTGTTCCTTTGTATTAAGAAAGTATTATTATTTTATTTTATTATTTATTAATAGATTATATAATATTTTAATATACAAATTCAGTTTTTATTTACAAAATTCAGTCTTAAATATTATTTTTAATCTAAGTATATATGGCCAAACATATTTGTTGTGAGCCAGATTGGTATAAAATGTGATTTTTTCTATTTATAATTTATTATATATAAAATATGCGACTAGGAAAACTCATTTAATATTAGCTTACGGTATCTTAAACATAGTTCAATATATTTATATAAATTAGAAAAATTATAACCATTTAGAATACTGATAACATCATTTACAGAAAGATTTATTTTATTAAAACAGGTTCTACGTATTTCATTATAAATTAGACAGACTCCCAAAAAGTGAAATGTATTTTCTACTTCATTAGTATTACATATTGTACAATAAGTTGATGTAGTATTAATAAAAGATCTGCCATTCAGTTCTAATAATCTACCTCTAGTTTTAATAAGAAGACAGGTGACACGTGACGAGTAATTTAATAATGGTACAGGCATAAAGTTATGATTAACTTGTGATTTTGAGATTTCTTTGCTCCTAACATGTTTTCTTCGAGTTCTTTACTTTTTAATAAGGATATTATTTGTTTCCACTGTGTGCAAATTGGACTAGTAATTGTTGGTACATACATATTTTAGTTTTTGGCAAAGAGTATTCCATTCATAAGCCCAGGAAATATTTTTGGTTATAATGGCTTCAGCTAGTATTCGTGGTAATCTTCTAGAGTTCATATTCAGTACTTTGTTTATATAGCAAAAGTAAAGTTTAAGTGTTGCGATATATAAGGAGTCAAGCCCTGTTTCAATATATAGCATATAGTTTGGAGTTGTTGATGGTAGGTACATCTTTTTAACAAAGAATCTAAACAGCTTTTCGACCACATCATATTTCACGTAGCCCCAAACTTGTGCAGCATAAAACATTATAGAACGAGACGCGGCGACGAAGATCTTGAGCTTGTTCATATTGGAAATTTTTGGATTATTTATATATTTTAGCCAAGTTGTGTTGATTGCCAGTTTAGCCGTAGCCAATTTGTTTTTTAGGTGGGTGTTACAGGACAAATTATACATAATGTCAGAACCCAAATACTTGTATTTATTAACTATTTCAATATTATATCCACCGTAAGTCCCTTTTAAACGACTTGAGATTCTTGTGCAAGAACGCATTACCATAATTTTAGATTTATTGAGATTGACCTTTAGTTTCCACATTTCGCAATATTGATGCAAAGCATCAATCATCATTTGCAGGTCATCAGCATATAATAAAATTTTGATTGATGTTTTGCCAATATTAACGCCCCCAGGAAGTATATCCACCAAGTCGTTCACATATAATGAAAATAGAAGAGGACTTAAAATACAGCCTTGTTTCACACCTACATTAATGTTAAATGAATCAGACATAGAATTCCCGTCCCAAATACAGCTAGTAGTATTTTTATAAGAATTTTGTAGTATTCTAATTATTTTTGACGAAAACCCGATACAGGAAAGTTTGTAAAAGAGACTATTCCTTGGTATCGTGTCAAAGGCACATGAAAAGTCCACGAAAAAAGCGTAAAGGCTTCATTAGTCTTTACTTTCTGTTGCTTTTCTGTTCCGTGTCGTTCTGTTGTTAAATTTTTGTAGTTAGTTTTTCCGTATAAACGTATCAGCTAAACAGACAACACACCGCGAAAATAAATCAAAATATACAAATCAAAGTTTTTTTATTGTACAATATGTCATTACTTTCGACTAAAGTAATGAGTTTTTCGTCATCCATCGTTTATTTTTTATATTTTTATAACTTTTATACAAAAACTTAAATAAAATCAAAGAAATTAAAAATTTTTGTAATAAACCAACAATTTTTTGTTGTGCAGATATCAGCTGTTTTGTGCTGTCACTTACAAATACTTAGCAAATTTTTGTTTTCAACAGGTTCGTCCGCAACGGCACGAAAAGTAACAAAACAACTAACGACTTCTACACATTTTCTATTTAACAGAATCAAGTCAGCTGATTCGGAACAGAACAGAAAGTACAGACTAATTCTGCCTTAAGTATTATTACCATTCTGTTTATTAAGATTGACAATGTTTACAAAATTGAATATGTTATCAACCGTTGAATAGTTCTTTCTAAATCCAGCTTGGAATTCGTTTAATATATTATTTTGATCTAACCACTCAGTTATTCTGTTAAGTATTATGGTATTAAAAATTTTACAAATTGTGTTGATCAACGACAGTCCGCGATAGTTCGCTGCATTGTTTGGATCTCCTTTTTTGAACAGAGGAATTAGTAAAGATGTACAAAAGCTTGTCGGAATATTCTCGTGTAAAAAATTTTTATTAAATAACGATAAAAGTTCATTTATTAAGCAGCGAGGAGCGTATTTGTAGAACTCATACGGAATTCCGTCTTCACCAGGCGATTTATTATTTTTTAAGGAATTTACGACATTTAAAATTTCTATCAGCTCAATTGGAGAATCCAAGACAGGATCAATGACGTAAGGCATAGACCACATCAGAGTATTAAGAAAGTATAAAACCCAAATTTGGATTAAATCCGATAATTCTTAATGGACCCGGAAACGACTTAAATATACCTCTTTAGAATAATTTTTAAAAAAATATTCGACAAAAAATTAAGAAATTATATTTTTGTCATTTCCAATTTTTATGAAATTCGACGCATTTATACTACCCTAACGTGTGCATTACATGGTGTAAGAATTAGTCTAATACCTCTTATAGTTTTTTTTTATATTACCGTCTAAACTTGGGCATATCTGTCACTTTTGCGAAACACTGTTAAACTAGTTTTAAAATTGAAACAATTTCTTTTTTAAATAAATATGATCAAACAAATGCATTTTATGTATAAAAATTAATTCTATATATAAAGTGTGTCTTAACTAGAACGCATGGTGTCAATGGTGTTCGGTATCGTGAAATGATAACCAGTTTTTTCTTGCCTAGAATGGAAGAAATGAATGTGGAGGGCATGTGGTTTCAACAAGACGGTGCCACATGTCATACAGCCAGAGAAAATGCATTAGTAATTTCCCGGTCGTGTTATTTCGCGTTTTGGAGACCAGAATTAGCCGCCTAGATCGTGCGATTTAACACCTTTAGATTTTTTTCTTTGGGGTTTTTTGAAGTCGATGGTTTACGCGAATAAGCCGACGATGACTCAAGCCTTAAAAGAGGAAATTGGACGCTGCATTAATGAAATACCGCAGCATTTATGCAAAAAGGTCATTGAAAATTTCATTAAAAGATCGCGTGTGTGCCAGCAAAGCCTTGGCGGCCATCTGCACGATATCTTGTTCCATACATAACCTTACTCTGTCTACTTTACGATATAATAAAGTTTCACGATTTTTTTTTAAATATCTGTGTTTGATTTAAAATTAAAAAATTGCGTTCTAGTTGGGACACCCTTTATAAAAGAGTTGCGTGAGTTACTCATTCATCATCGCCCAGCCCAAACCGCTGAACCTAGAAACTTGAAATTTGGCATGTAAGTTCCTTTTACAACACGTAGATCCACTAAGAAGGGATTTTTGGAAATTCGGTCTTTAAGGGGGACAAATGGGACAAAAACGGGTAAAACCACTACCCCTATATCTCCAAAACAAATAAACTTAGAAATAATATTTTAAATGCGTCCGCCTTTAATCAATTCGAAATTGAAGTGACCATATGGCGTAAAAATAGTCTCCGTAGAACGCTTCCTTAACATGCATATCTCCTACATAAATAAACATAGAAATACTATATTAAATGCATCTGGCTCAGATCAATAAAGACTAGAAATTTTTTTGGTACTTTTTTGAAATTCGATTTCCTATGGCCTAAAAATAGTATTCTTTTTTGGTACTTTTTTATCAAAATGTATTTTCTCACTAAAAATTCCATCAACTATTATTTTATAATAGGTACTTTTTTGAAAATGAATTTTTCACGGGTGACAAAAAAGAGACATTTGATATTATTTATTTAATTTAAAAATAAAAAAAGGATAAAATATTCTTCCATCCACACAAAAAAGAACCCAGAACATGATATTCATAAATCAAATATAAAGGTGTAAAAAGGGCCAAATTTCAGTACACTTATATTGGTACTTTTTTGAAATTCATTTCTACTATTCAATTCTCGCAAACTATGCATCTGATCATGTGATAATCTTCGGCAAAGTTGTTGTGCATGCGACCGGGAAGGTTTCTGAGTTGGTACGACGACGCCTACTCTAACGCCCACTTTTTTTAATTGATTAATTGCTTCTGCATGGGTTTTAACAGATTTACTTCATACAAATTGTATTCACATCTTACTGAAGGCGAGGTAAAAATAAAAATTTTATGTACCACGCCCTCTTTCACGCCACATCACAAAATATTAATGTTTGTATGTTTATAGAATCGTAAACTATGCTTTTGGTCATGTGATGATCTTCGGCAAAGTTATTGTGCATGGTGGTGCCCCGATAGACTAGGCGATAGAGTGCCGGACTATCAGTCAAAGGGTTGCGGGTTCGATTCCAAAGACTCTGGGTAGACCAGTCAGACATATGGAGATAAGTCACACATTTGTAGACCAGTCAGACATATATAGATCAGTCAGACATTTTGGTAGAGAATCTAAGGCATCGCAATGGACCATACTGGTCTCTGGGTGAGGGTGTGAGGTGACTCACACCAGCCTTCTAACCTAACCTATTGTGCATGAGTCCGGGAAGATTTCTCAGTTGGTATGACCACGCCTATTTTAATAATATATAAAAATAAATGTCTGTCTGTATGTTTGTGCTTAATAGGAGGCCAAACCCTTGGACTGATCTTCCTGAAATTTTGACAGCATGTTACTGCGACTCTGGAAGGAATAATAGGTTTTGATTTGACAAACGGGAATGACACCGCCCATATATGGTAATTAGAAATACGTACCAGGAGAAAAGTGGGTGGGACCACGCCCCTTTTTAGGCAAACTAAAAATCGTAATATAGTCTTACTACTGGACCGATCGTCATTAAATTTTCACAATAGGATATTCTTACAAAATTGTAAATTCTTGAATAAATAAAGTTGTACGTGGACAAAGGGCATGGCCTCGCCCACTGAAATACATCGCTCATATGACGCGCTTCAGTATCCTATTATTTTTCCATAAGGCCATTATCCTGTTGAGTTCTTAAATTCACTAGATGTGCCAGGCTTTCCACCACATGTGCTACAACTTAAAATTGGAGTGCCATTAATTTTACTGCGTAATATCGATCACCACGGCTTTCAATGGCACTCGACTTGCAATAAAAAAAACTGGGAAATAGTTTATTAGAAGCGACTATTATATGTAACAGGAAAATATAAAGGTACAGATGTACTTTTGCCACGCATTCCAATGCTACCAACAGATTTACCATTCGATTTTAAACAATTGCAGTTTCCTGTTCGGTTAGCGTTTGCGATGACTGTTAACATCCCTTGTAGGAAAACCCACCGATTTATATGTGTATGCTCCTGATGATTAAATTAAAAATATTGTATATCCTAAAGCATTGCAATAAATAAATTAAAATCAAATAAATTTTTGTAAATATATATGTAAATATTTTTTATCACGAGGGGAAAGGGGGGGAATAGCGAAGCACACCGGGCTTAGCTAGTCGGAATATATAATTTTCAAAAATTAATGAATAATATAAATTTTAAGGAAAAAAAATTGTTTTTTCACCAAAAATTTGTGGAAAATATGAAATTTTCAAGTGGATTTTTCGGACATTTAGAAAAGACATGAATCGGGTCACCGCCAGAGTGGGAGTAGCCTAGGACTAATAGATTCCAAAATTATATCGTATATGTCTGGAATCAGCCCTGCATTGGAGAAATTTTTTTTGAAAAAATTGCATTTCCGCAAAAAAATTATGAAAAATATGAAATTTTCAAGTGAATTTTTCGGAGATTTAGAAAAGGCATGAATCGGGTCACCGCCAGAGTGGGAGTATCCTAGGACTGGTAGATTCCAAAGCTATATCGTCTATGTCTGGAATCAGCCCTGGATTGGAGAAATATATATTGTTTTAAATGGCTTTTCAGCCAAAAAATTGCATTCCAAAACTTTTTTTTTTATTACAGCCAAAAAACATCGGAAGTTTACTTTTGCGCCACCTTGTATATGCACATTTTCGTTTTTAACATTTTCAACTGCGGACAATTTCGTTTTTTACATATTTCAACTTCGTATGTTTGCTAGTTTTTATTTTTCATGTGCCATAGTTGTTTAGTTTGTTTTTTGGATTTCGCATATTGCTGTCTGTTAGTGGTTTTTCAATTTACTATTTCTTTGCATGGTTTAAGGTTCGGTAGTAAACTATAAAAAGTATGCGTGTGTTCTAGTAGTAAATATATTACAAATGAAAAATTTGTATTTTGTGTGCTGGTTGTTACTAGAAATATGTTGTATGGCAAAATATTTTCAGAATTACTACTAGAAATATTTCTACCATGAAGCTAGTGCATATATTTCGTTGGTTAATTGTTTGTATATTTTTAGTATTTCTACATATAAATATGGAAGTGATACATACATATTTATTGCGCAGTCAATAGTCAGTTGGAAAAAATGTTTTACTGTTAAAAACCCTTTGATTTTTAAGTTAAAACTGGACATAACTTGTTTTTTATTAGTTTTGAGATAGTTTTTGTTTTTATGTCATTTTGTACATGCTGCATTCAGTAAAATTTGCACTAGTATGCTTTACGAATAACGTTAAATAAAAATTTAATTAAGTAAGTTTTTTAATAAAGATTTATTACTTTTTTCAGGAATCAATGGTACTCCGACACCATAACGAAGCTGAGAGTTTACATGCTGTGCAATTAATGGATTGGGAAACAGCTTTAAAAAAATACGAACTTTGCGATCTAAATTCACAAATAATTGTGGAAACTGATCATGTACCAATAGTTTACGTTAGTGATGATTTTGATTTATTACCAGCTTAGAATACTAGCTCAAAATATTTATGGTTTTGACTTTATCAAGGAAGCAAGCAAGGATGATTTAAAAATGAAAAATATAATAAAGATACAAATAAATACAATAAACTTAACAAAATTATTAAAACAAATTTCATTGTTGAAGAAATATGCCTGATGGCTACCCTTTTACAATGTGAATGTTGTTCCCTTTTTCTACATACTTGTACTACTTATACTATGTACTATGTTTCCACGACGATTTGAATCACCTGCTTTGCTTTCTCCATCATGTTTATGAATCATGCTGTTTACATGACTAATAAATAAACTTGCTTCGATTTGACAGTTATTTTTAATAAATAAACAGAATTTACAATTTGTAAAAAATTATTTTTTTAATGGACAAAAAAAGTGAATGGAAGTTAGCTTATTTGAAAAAAAAAACATGCATTCGTACGTATTTACTTTCTTTACTTTCAGCAACAAGAAAACGCAAGCAAATGGGCAAGTTATTTATTTTGGCTTAAGTCGGTTTTAGTGACTTTTTTCAAATCACTATCAAAATTTTATCACTAATAAAATTTTAAATTCTAATTAAAGTAAAAAAAAAAAATTGGGGCGGTCACGTCTATTTTCGAGTGGACGGGGCTCAAAAGTTTGGAATATATTTAGATATACATATCTTGAAAACTACATTTTTTTTATTAGACTATATATATGTACAGTGGCCGACAAAAGTCTACATACGACCACAATATTGGACATTTTATGAGAACATTAGCGCGGAATAAAAAAAATAATGATGCAGTTTTGTGTGTAATCTATTTTTATTGATATGCCCAAAAAAAAATTATTATTGTAATGTAAACTTTAAAAATTATTCATAATAAAGAAATAAAAAGCATTGACAAAAGTCTACATACGACCAGCATATATGGGACTTTGTTGTTGAATTCAAACAGTAAAATGCCGTTATTTATTTTCTACTTTTCTTGTTGTGTTAAGGTTTCTTAAAATAGTATTCAGTTCAAGTTTAGGCGGATTAAATAAATCTTTAATAGAAATAATGGCTTCTCGAAAAGAAATATCAATTGATGTCCGTAAATTTGTTGTAACGTGCAGAAATGAAGGAAAATCTTTTGGTGAAATATCAAAGCTTTTTAATTTAAGTAAGTCTACAGTTCAGACAATAGTCAATAACTTTAAAAAGACTTGTACAGTTGAAAACACACCACGTGGAGGTCGCACAAAGAAACTTAGTCGTAGAGACGTTAGCTTCATCTTAAAAGAAGTGGGCAAAAATCCAAAAGTAAATGCCGCAAAATTAGCCGAAGATATCGCTGCATGATCTGAATTAATTGTACATCCAAGAACTATACAAAGAACTTTAAATAATAATGGTTACCATAGCAGATCTCCTCGCATAAACCTCTCATAAGCGAAAAAAAATCGCAAACTTTGTTTGGAATTTGCGCACAAGCATATTCAGAAGGACATGGATTTCTGGAAGAGAGTTTTGTTCACTGATGAATCTAAATATAACATATTTGGAAGTGATGGGAGAGATAAAGGTTGGCGAAAAAAAAATACAGCGATGGAGCCGAAGAACTAGTTGCTACTGTTAAGCATGGTGGAGGCAGCGTGATGGTTTGGGGTGCTGTTGCTGCTTCTGGAGTAGGAAAGTTAGTGTTTATTGAGGGTAATATGGATCGGTATCTGTACAAATTAATTTTTGAACAAAATTTTAAACCCTCGGCTGATATTTTAAATCTTAGTCAGAGTTAGATTTTCCAGCAAGATAACGATCCGAGGCACACGGCTCAGGTTGTCAAAGAATGTCTGCTCTACAATGCCCCACGACAGTTGTACACCCCACCTCAAAGGCCGGACTTAAATGTTATTGAGCACGTGTGGGAGATTCTACAACGAAAAATTCGCAAAACTCCTATTACTAGTGACCCAATGCTTAAAGAGAAGCTTCAAGAAGAATGGCTAAACATAACTCGACAATTTAGTTGTTTCGATGCCCAGACGCTTACAGGCAGTTATAGATGCCCATGGTGGCCCAACGAAATATTAATTTTAATAAAAAGTACATAATAAGTTTTAATACCAAAAGTTTTTTATGTTAATTTACAGCTCGTATGTAGACTTTTGTCATTCAATTTTATTAGTTTTTTGTGAATAAAAGTTTAAGTTTATAATAAAATAAGATTTTTTTTGTGTTATTATTATTATAAATACATCTTAAACAAAACTGTATTATTACTTTTCTTCATTATGGTTTCAAAATGCCCAAATTGCAAAAATATGGGTCGTATGTAGACTTTTGTCGGCCACTGTATATCAAATGATAGGTATTTTAAAGACCTTTTCAACGATATGTAACATGCCCTATTTATATGGACTACCTATTGATAAATTTCGCAAAATTATTTTTTGATCTGAAATTTCTTTAAAAAATCCGGGAAAATGGTCTATATGAGTAGTCGATACATTACAATATTTTCAAGTCAAGAACTTGTGACGATGGAAGTCGGGAACCCTCGTTTCCACTCGCACACCAATAATATATCATCAATATTGTATTTTTATTTAATTATCAAAGATTTTTATGAAGGTTACTCTAATTTTGTAGTTGATATGAATTTTACATTAATATTGTAATATTACATTATTATTATTAGTATTTTAGGGTTGTGTTCTATCACTATAAATTATTTATGGTGCCACCTAGTGTCAGCAAGAACAAAAGCCCATGCACACTAGCGCCCCTTGCGGCGGGTAGGAATGACGATGTTTAGTGCAGTTGTCATAATCAGCTGTGTGGTTGGTAACTTGTTACCATCTAGTAGAAATGCATACGAATAGAAAAGTATAAAAGCAGAACAAAAATCTGTAAGGACAGTTTGTTTTCATCAGTTGTGGTGTGCGCTTCGTAATAGGTAAGTGGTAGTAAATTGGTAGTTAGTGGTATTGTAGGCAAATTGTGGTTGCATTGTAGGTTCTACACTGCCAACAGCGCTAGAGAAGTGTTTCCGGAGTTTTACTACAGGGGGGTTATTATGTATTTCTATTCGAATCGAAAAGGCTTTCGAAAAGACTTTCCGAATCGAAAGGAAAATCGTATTATGTAGTACGTTCGAAAAGCTAGCAGAGTTGTGTTTGCAATTTTAAGGGAAATTTTAAGTAATGCCAGTTTTTTATATGTTAAAACTTGACAGCACTTTGCATTGTTTTATACAAACGTCAAATTTGTTTAAAATAAAAGTTCAAATTGCAAATTAAAAGATTTACCCCCTGGCCCACGATGTCGAACTATAACGTTCGCTTAGATAAGACTTAAGACACAACCTTGAATATGGAATAAACAAACTTGATTGAGTAAAAAATAGATACGATAAAAAGTTTGTGTCTTAAGTCTTACTGAAGCGAACGTTATCGTTCGACATCGTGGGCCAGGGGGTTAAATAACTAAAATGGATAGTGTTTTGTTGTGGGAAAGTGATGAAGATGATTTGTTCCAGAGAGAGTTCAAAGAAAGTTTATAAATCTCAGTGAAAATTCGTGAGTAATATATTTTTATAAATGATTCGTACATATGCTTGAATTAACGCAAAAATATTTCTTAAGCTAAGTATAGACGATATGTTGAATCAGCATATTTATGCTGAAAAATTTGTGACAAGTGCTTACATATCGTGTAAACGGGAAATTTTTTCAGCATACGTATGTTTAACAACATTTGCTAACACTTTGTTAACAATGCCAACAAACGTATGTTGGTAATTTTTGCATATCGTCTAAACAGCATATTATTAGTGTTTGACAAATTTCCTGCGTATGTTGACAGATATGTTATTTGTTGAAAAGCGTATGCAAGCTTTTCAGCATATGGCAAATTCATATGCGATCAGAGTTGTATTTTCTAATAAATGTGATAAGAAAAAAACAATGTCGGCTTCATTGATTAAAATTACAAATTATAATCTAAAGGACAGACGTTCAACATTTTTTAATTGTTTGTATAGTTTATACAATTTATTATATTCACATATAACAACAAAATTATTGAACACAAATATTAATTTAAATGGCGGAAAACCGCGTTTGTTTACATTAGCAAAAACATATGTTTTTTCATCTTTTTTGTGTAATAGTGTGGCACCTATGACATACTTTGTTGCGATTTTTTTTGAGTGTGATAGAAATGGGTCAGATTTTCCAGTGAATGAATCGTACGATTGTGTAGGATAGTGTATCACGACTTTTAAGCCCAGCCGCCTATAGTTTCTTGTTGCATATGTACCTACAAACATACACACACAAAACGCAATATAATAGCCGGCGGCATTGTTCAAATTAATCGACACAGGTCTCTGGAAATAAACAATAACCCCCTCTATTCAAAAACGATTATTAAATTTAACAAGCATTTCTTAAGACAGATTTGCATATAAAAATTTGCTTAATAAACGTTTGTTAAATTTAATAATCGTTTATGAATAAGGGGGTAAATTATTATAAATGTTTTACATGTTTTCGTGCATTATTTGCATATTTAGTGTATAATTTACCTCAATTTTGTTGGTAAATTCTGCAATATTTTATTATTTATTATTATTGCTGTTTTTTACAATAACATATGCTCTATATCTTTATACCAATTCCTAGTATAATTTTACACAATAACCTTCTTCCTCTCGTCGTTCTACCCATTTCTTTTGCCAAACTCAGCATCTTTTTGCTTTTAATTCCACTTCATTGTCATCCAAAATCAGCACTGTACAAGCAATAGCTAGACCAATTTCCTCCCACGTCATTATTTATGTTTTTTTTTTATTGATATTTTTATTATTTAATTTTATTTCAAAAATTACACATAAAATACAGAAGTTAAATAATAATTGAAAAATGTTGTCAAACTAACTAATTTCACAAACAAATGATAATACGACTCAGCATATGTAACACCACATAAAATTCAACATATCGTATAAACACAAAAATCATATGCTAACTCGTATGTTGACATTTCATTTGCTGACATATGCTGACATCAAAAAATTGTCTACTTTCAACATATCGTGTAAACGTCTAACATATGACATAGGAATTTGCTGCTAATTTTAATCATATGGCTGTCAGCAGTTTGTGTTTGTTTTTTAAAAAAAAAAAAAATAAATCAATATTAAAAAAAAAAAAAAAAAAAAAAATGATGTACAATATACAGTGACAGTTTGGAAACTGAAGAAGATGAAACTTTATCTTTACCTAACAGCAATGCAAAAAGTAATTTAGAGACAAATTTACTAAATATTGCAAAAAGTATTCGAAATGAAATAAAAATGAAGGGTATAATAATATGATAAGAAACTGAATAAAATAATTAAATCACAACTTAAATCAAATATGAATGTAAATAAAACTATTTTTTTGAAACGTGAATAAAAACTTTAATTCATTTGAGCTACTTAATATTTATATTTCTACATTTGTATTACATACATATACATATTAAAACATAAAAAGAAAAATAATTCATAACAGTATAGAGCAATTCCATATGAAAACGATCAAAATTGCCAAATTTTTGGACGACCCCTCTCCGATTTTAAAATAAATAGTCTCAATCGATTGCCCAACAAAAAATAATGTACCTACATATTTTTTTTTTATAGTGACTGGTTTAGTGGTGGTGTACACCACTGTCTGTGACAAAATTCTTCATAAGGGACCTCATTGAAAGTTGTTTAAAAAAAAAACTACTAAAGCGATCGCAACGAGTGATAGCTCGTTGGAAAGGTATTGAATCAGGCTTTAATTGAAAAATAAAATTTTCCTAATTTTTCTTAGAAATTTACCTTTAAATTTTCCCATGAAAATTAAATTTTCCGATTTTCCACAGAAGCTCCTAAATTTTCCGGCTAATTTTTTTTTTGGATTCCTCATACTTTTTGCTTTAAGAATCAGCAATAAAAAAATCGGCCCCGACTCCTTGTTTGGACAGGAGAAGAGCATTTAAGAGACCACCTTGTTAAAAATGCGTTTTAAAAATTATTTTACAGTTAAAAATACATTTATGAAGAAAAAATCAATTTTTTTTAAGAGCCCCAAGTTGAGTGTGTAGTGAATATGGTCTGCCTGCCTTCACAAGATCGGCCATAAATCCATGGATAATAGCAGCAGTGGCATGTAATGGCACACCAAACCCGACTGAGGCTACAGGTCATAAAATGTTTTGTAAATTTTTTAAATTACCAGGTAATAAATATTTCGCCTAAAATGACACGTGCAGAAACAAGTCATAAAACACGGATTTTCCATAAATATGGGGAAATATTTATTACCTGGTAATTTAAAAAATTTACAAAACATTTTATGAACTGTGGTCGGCTTATTGGCAGTAACCAATTAAGTCCCTCTTTAAAAAACATTTTATGACCAGTAGTTCACACAAATTTTCCTATTAAAGAAAAGCAAATATCGCTTATTTTTTTTACCTATTTTTTACCAAAAAATAAATATAAATACTTCACACACTCTGAGTCAAATTTCAGTTGAATACTAAACGTGAAAGTGTTAAAGTGTTTTTTTGTAAAGTAAAGAGTGAAGCTGTAAAGACAATTTAAAGTAAAATGAATAAATTTTGCTGCAATCCGTTTAACAAGAGTGGACATCGTTCGAAAAAGATAAAAGTATTAAAATTAACTGGTGTTTCGAAGCGATACATGAATAAATTAAATATACAATGCGGTGAAGAAGCAGAATTCATTTGCCCCAAGTGTAAAATCGATTTGTCTCAACAAGCAAATGCATTGAAACAAATGCAGCCACAATCCGAGAGTGAAATGACAAGTGAACAAAATGTTTCATCTGATAGTGAGGCAGACATTCCGATGGTCAATATGTCTTTGAGTCCTTTGAATGAGGCTATTACCACTTTAGGTGAAACGCCTATTAGAAAAAGAAAGTTGCGAAGTGAAACATACAGGAAAGAGAAAAAAGGCAAGGTTATGAGTGCAATCGCGACAATATTTGATGAAGGCTCTGATAACGAATGCAGTCAAGCAGATGACGTTGATGACGGCAAACAAATGATTGAGCAGTTGAAAAGAAAATTCAATTTAGCGACCACTTTTCCGGAGAAATATCTCATTTTATCTGTGCTGCCTCAATCATGGTCTATACGCAAGATTTCTGAACAGTTTCAAACATCTTTTTACATCGCGAGAAGAAGCAAAGAATTAGTTCGACAGAAGGGCATATTGGCGACTCCCACCAAGAAATTTGGCTCAAGGACCCTCAGCGAAGCAACGGTGAAATTGATTCAAGATTTTTACTGCAATGATGACAACAGCCGCGCCTGCCCAGGTACACGTGACTATGTTATCACACGTGAAGATGGAGAAAAAGTACACAAGCAGCGCAGATTATTATTATGTAATCTATCCGAAGCATACCATCAGTTCAATGAGAAATACCCAGCAGAAAAAGTGGGATTTTCTAAGTTTGCCATCCTACGACCAAAAGAATGCGTGCTGGCATTAGACAGGCAAATTAATTTTCTTTCCATGCAAGAAATTGAAAGTATTTCACGGTGAAATTGAAACATATAGGGACCTCCTGTCGAAGTCGTTGTGCGCATACCCCACGGAAAATTGTCATCTGTCCAAATGCGACAATTGTCCGAAGATTGACGAGCTAGAGCAATATTTGGCGGAAAAGTTTGAACAGCTGTTAATTCAGGAGGTGCATTTCAAACAGTGGATAATTAGCAGCGGCAGATGCTCCCTTGAGACCGTGGTAAAGCAGATTCCGGAATTCATCGAGGAATTCGGATTCAAGTTGAATGAACTGAAGGCGCACCATTTCATATCCGAGATGCAATCGAAATTTCTAAAGGAAAGTAAGGAGAAATTAGCCCAAAATGAATTTATTGTGATAAGCGACTTTGCCGAGAATTACACTTTTCTCGTTCAGGATGAAATTCGGGCTTATCACTGGGCAAACGACCAATGCACGGTGCATCCTTTTTGCATTTATTTCAAAAACGAACTACAGACCGTAAGCCTTGTTGTTGTCGCGGAGAGTTTAGCTCATAATTATGTGTCCGTTTATTTATTTCAAATGAAACTGTTTGAATTCTTAAGATCAAAATTCGATGCAATCGACAAAGTAACGTTTTTCTCAGACGGAGCGGCTTCACAGTAAAAGAATAAAAAAAAATTTTACAATATTTGCATAATTGAAGAAGAACAAAACTGCAAGGTCGAGTGGCACTTTTTCGCGACGTCCCATGGTAAGGGTCCATGCGATGCGTTAGGGGGAACCCTAAAACGCTTGGCGACTAAGGCAAGTTTGCAAAGGCCATATACTGATCAGATCTTAAATGTACAACATTTGTTTTCGTGGATTCAAAGCAAGGAAATTGCCATTAACACAGTTTTATGCACTCAAAAAGAACACGATGCCATGGAGCGACGAATTCAAAACAGATATAATAATGTCAAAACTATAACTGGAACGCAAAAGTTTCATTGCTTCATACCAAATATTTCTGATATGTCAATTAATGTAAAGCGGTACTCTTCGTCTGCCGACGTGCTAAATTTAAAGTTACTTTAATTTTATAATGATGCCAAGACAATTGAAATTTTTAATAAATATTGTAATTAAGTATAAGCAGCAAAATAAGAAAGATTTTTTCTTCATAAATGTATTTTTAACTGTAAACGTATTTTTAACAAGGTGGTCTCTTAAATGCTCTTCTCCTGTCCAAACAAGGAGTCGGGGCCGATTTTTTTATTGCTGATTCTTAAAGCAAAAAGTATGAGGAATCCAAAAAAAAAAAAAAATTAGCCGGAAAATTTAGGAGCTTCTGTGGAAAATCGGAAAATTTAATTTTCATGGGAAAATTTAAAGGTAAATTTCTAAGAAAAATTAGTAAAATTTAAAAAAATTTAAAAATTTTTAATCGAAGTTGCCTTCAAATTAAATATACAAATTATTTGAAAATAAATTGTATACACTACATTTATTTTTGAATATTTCTGTTAGATGTTCTACATAGCTTTCCGTTGGAAAGCATAAATGCAAAATCATACAAAAATATTCAAAGACACTAGCAAAATGTAATGCATTTTCTGGCCTGCTAAAGCCGTCATCAGCATTCTTTGTGTCATAGTGTTTCATTTTCAAACCTTGCATATTTAACTATGTAGTGTATACAATTTATTTTCAAATAATTTGTATACACTTAGGTCTGTTTTTATGCGGTTTATTTTTATGCGGATTTGAAGTTATGCGGTTTTAAAATCGACTTTTTTGTATGTATTATTGTTTTCATTGAGTTTTCATAATTATTTTGTTGGCATCACTACTGCATAGTAATTTTCAAAATTAAAAATAAAATGATGAAAATCCAGAAAGTGATTGTGAAGAAGACATTATAGCACCACTCAATGTTCAAACGGTTGCAAAAATTCTTCAGACTGCTAATGAGATATAAAATCAAATCCTTCTACATGAACCAGATACTGAAAAAGCCTTTATACTCAATAGATAAATTTGTAACCTTATGTCAGGATATCGCGAACAACACAATCAGTTAAAAAAATACAACTCAAAAATTAATGACAAATTATTTTTAAAAAACAGATCAAAATATTCTAGATACAGATTGTATGCATTATCAAGTAGTGATTCCTATAATATGTAATGTCATACATTTAAGTATCGAATTTTAAGTTCTATAAATGATTTTTTTTGGTTTTTAGTTCGTACTTATTTATTTTTTAACTTTTATAAACCTGTTTAAGCAGATAAATGTAATAAAATTGACTGTTTTCCCCATTTTTATGTAATTTTTATAATAAATAAATGAATTGTTTTGGTTATTTTTTTTTTATCTTGTGACTTTTTTATGCGATTTTGGTCTAATTTTTACACCTAAATTTGAAGTTATGCGGTTTTTCAACTTTTTGGAACGAATCATCCATTTTGTGTGAAAATCAGCTTTTTTTTTATGCGGATTTTCTTTATGCGGTTTTCTTTGGAACGCATCTACCGCATAAAAAAAGACCTAAGTGTATTTAACTTGAAGGCAACTTCGATTAAAAATTTTTAAATTTTTTTAAATTTTACAATTTATACTCGCAAGAGGAATAATTCTCATTTAATTAAGAAAAATTAGGAAAATTTTATTTTTCAATTAAAGCCTGATTCAATACCTTTCCAACGAGCTATCACTCGTTGCGATCGCTTTAGTAGTTTTTTTTAAAACAACTTTCAATGAGGTCCCTTATGAAGAATTCTTCAATTTTGTCACAGACAGTGGTGTACACCACCACTAAACCAGTCACTATAAAAAAAAAATATGTAGGTACATTATTTTTTGTTGGGCAATCGATTGAGACTATTTATTTTAAAATCGGAGAGGGGTCGTCCAAAAATTTGGCAATTTTGATCGTTTTCATATGGAATTGCTCTATATTAAAAAATAAACAAACAAACATAACACAAAATAAAAGTATTGTAAAAAAAATTGAAAGGCAAGAAGGTAAAACTCAATATTTACATTAATTAAATTTTCTTTTTCTCTAATTCAAACGTTCCTCCCGTGCATTTTTTTCCATTTCATTTTTCTTGAAAAATTCAAACTTCTCATTTTTTAATCTGTACATGTACATTGTATCACTGCTCCGTTTTAAATATTTATTGGTCGTTGAAATATTTTTATTTATTTTGTCTAATTCTGTTAATATTTTTTTTTTTTGGTTTTCATCACAGTTTTTTAAAAGTTCTATAGAATTTTCATGATATTTAATTTGATTGTCTACTTGTTTTTCTAATGTCTGCTTATTGGTTAAACTACCACGGGTATATCGATGTGGAGTATATGGTGTATTTATGGTTGTCTTACTATTGTTTAATTCAAAGTTATTGCAAGGTATTGTAATTTGTTGCGGCGAGACTTTACCTTTATATGTTGCTTATAATCCGCCCATACCTTGGAATTCGTGTGAAAAAAGGTTATATTGTAAGTTAAAGTATTCATATTTATTTTATTTTGTATATATGTATGTGCACTTTTCTACCTCATGTGAAGGTGGACCTGGAGCATTCAAATCTTGCGATAGTATCTGCCATAACTACCTGCATTTGCTTTTGGCATTAGAAACATTGAGGTGTCCTTTTGCCAAATCTGCATGCAATGTCATGAATTCCACCATTATTTCATATTGCCTTGGCTTCGTATACAAACTTTTTTTAGACGTTTCCCTTTAAATAATTTTAAAATTAAAACATTTAATAAACTTTTTTATTAATTAAATATTAAAGGTATATACTTACATTTTCAAATTTGTTTTTTTAATTTCTTTTATGTATGTAAAAAAATAAATATAAAATTTCCGCAATCAAAATAGCATTCGAAATATCTGTATACGTTAATAACGCATATGCCATTTGCTTTCGTAATACATAATTGCAATTTCGAAAGGGATTTTTTTGGTTTCCGAATGGGATTAAAAAATTTCCTTAATTTACGAACGTTCGGAAATAAATTTCCGAAAATCGCAATACGTAATCCCATTTTTACGAATTCGTTGATTTTCCGATTCGAATAGAAATACATAATAACCCCCCAGATTCACCCTCAAGAGCAGTGTTGCCAAAACATGCCAGCAAAAAATAGCCAGAATGGATTAAAAAACGCCAGAAACCGCTAAACGTTAAAAATGAACCAGCTGAAAGTCGGCTAATAAATACTACCATGTAGAAACGTTAAATCTTACATGTATGATTTAAATGCTTTAATTATATGCGGTTTTTTGTAATATACATATTTCAGATTTCTAAAACTCAAAATTAAGAATTTGCACAAGTAATAATAGGAAACAAAAATAATGTGACTTAAATGTCTATGAAGTCCAAACCATCTTCAGAATCGAGTTAGTATCGTAAATTTCAGAAGTTCCGATTAGTTTCAAATATTGCTCAGGTATTTCATAGTCGAAACAACATTTGTTATTTAGGCATAAACCATATCTGAAAGAAAAAGGAAATTTTTAGGAAAATATAATATTCAGGTCTATTCGGGAATACGCGCTTCACTTCTTCGTCGTCGAACGTTCACTTTCGACATATTCTAAAATACGAGTTTGCAGTAATCGACTTTTTGTAATCTCTTATGAAAAACATAAACATTAAAAACAGCTGTCTAATTAATACACAGAAAAATTTAAAAACAAAAATATAATTTAAAATAAAAATTAAGATGGATTCGATTGCATTTTTAATTAATGCACAACCTGAAAACCTTTAAAATGAATGATGCCAGGTAGGTATGTTTATTAAAAATTTAAAATCACCTCTTCTAATACCAAAACAAGTATTAGGAAAAGATTTTAGAATCAACAAAGAGGCATTTAAATATATTTTATCTAAATTGGAAGATTGCTGTAATCACGGCGTGGATGCTTAAGGCCTGTTGACTAGCTGGCAGCAGCCCTTCGTTTCTTCGCTGATGGAAATTACCAACATGGACTTGGCAAGGAGTGGCATCTTAATATTTCCCAGTCAACTTTTTCAAAACTTCTGTCTGAAGTATTAGTTGCAATTGAAGAGAAATTATGCCATAAATGGATAAGTATCAAAATGGATGAGCAGACAAAGGAAGAAGCCCGAATGTACTTCTTTCGAAAATCGTCGATACCAGGCGTAACCAAAGCTATTGATGACCACCATGGCTCTGAACTGTTGCGGTGATGTTTGTTTTTTAGACCTGGACAAAGAAACAGAATTAACTTTCATTGTATGTTTTTTATACATGTACATACATATATTTACTTATATTTGAAGCATACGCTTGTTATTTATTTTTCAGTTATGTAGGTATTGTCTTTTTACGCGCTAAATCAAGCGTCGAACCAAAATTATGTAGATGTGTGGTGAACAAGTATTTTAGAATGCATACAAAGTGAACAAAAACATATGCTTTCTGTTTGCACATCTTTTGTTTTCTGGTACTCACATCGCTAACGTATTTTAAAATAACAAAAAGTGAATAAAACGCGTATTTGTGGTGAAAGTGACTTCCCGAATAGACCTGATTATTTTCATGTGTACTTACTTTACTGTTAATATGGCATTTACCATATCGATTTGTAAACGATTTCTTAATTTTGTTTTTACCAAATTCATTTGACTAAATATTCTTTCCACATCAGCGTTTGACCAAGGCAAACAAAGAATTTGTAAAGCGAAAGAACCTAGTTCTGCAAATGGTTTGTTTCCAGCAGCATCTTCATATTGAACAACTTCAAACCAGAATGATGAAGTATCTGAAACGTTTTTCCATCTGATCATGTTGATGTTACCAAATTGATTTAAAATAATTTCAATAGATTCAGCGGTGCACCCAAAATATTCTAAAGTGGATAAAACAGAATCTTTTTGACATTGAAATATATTTTTGACTGAAAAGCTATCGACATTTTGTAATGCTCTACGATTTTCTTGTAATCTATATGAAAGAAAATTTTAGAATCAATTGCTGCATGTCAAATTTGTATAGTCACCTCTGAATCAATTGTTTTAAAAGATGAATACAGAATTGGGCACATCTTTGTCGTATTTCTATCTCCTTAGCAGGCGAAATATTACCATTTTGTGTATATTTTTTTATTAAAGTTTCAAATTAATAGCCTAAAAAAACAAAAATTTCATCAATGCGGCAAATTTTGTTTTTTAACGAATTCATAACCATGAGCAAATCATTTAGATGTTTAGTTGCATCCGAGTTTTTGCTTTGAAAACTCATATTAATTAAATTTCAATCCGCAAGAATAGGTTTCCAAAATGATAAATAGAGGTAGTTAATGGGATCCTTATACATTCCGTAAAGTATTTCCGCATTGTAGCATTTTTCAGAAAGACGAGCAATACCAAAATGAGTTTCCAGCTCTACCCACTGATTTAAAATTCTTGTAATTGAAGTATTAATTGATAGCCATCGAGTATCGCAAGCTCGTGTAATCACCAATGGTTCCTAATAAATATTAGAAAAATAATTTTAAATTTTTAATTCGTTGATTCAATTCTTTCTATAGTGTGTTTTTTTGAGACGTATAGAACTTCGAATTGAAATAAAACACAAGAAAATCGTTTTAATGACCATCAATTTGGCTTTATTGGAAGGATAATTTTATGCCATTAATGGTTAAATATGATTTCAGGCATGTGGCCGCCGCGGCTGGCTCGACTAAAGCATATTCTACAGGTCCAATTTTCAACCACTTTTTCGAGCATATGGGGCCGTATGTCGGCAATAACGCCACGAATGTTGGCTTCCAATTCCCCTAACGTTTCTGGTTTGTTGGCGTAGACGAGCGACTTCACATATCCCCAAAGAAAATAATCCAATGGTGTCAAATCACACAATCTTGGTGGCCAATTGACAGGTCCATTCCGCGAAATTATGCGCTCATCGAATGTTTCTTTCAATAAATCGATTGTGGCGTGCGCTGTGTGGCATGTAGCGCCGTCTTGTTGGAACCACAACTCATCCACATTCATGCCATCCAATTCGGGAACAAAATAGTCGGTTATCATGGCTCTATACCGGTCACGGTGGCGAATCGATTCCTTCGGGTCCTCTTCAACACTTTGCTCTACAGCGGCAATTGTGTCTTCGGTGCGCACTGTTCGACGTCTCTGCGGATGCGTATTATCACATAGAGTAAACGTAGTGCGAAAACGATCCATGGTTAACCGAATTAATTGCTCTGATGAACGATTATGTCGACCATAAAATGGACGGAGCTTGCGGTAAACTTCGCGAACTGAACCGTTATTTTCGAAATAAATTTGCACGATTTGCAAGCGTTGTTCTTTTGTCAACTTGTTCATGATGAAATGGCAAACGAAACTGAACATAAATGACATTAGAGTTGCCAGATTTGACCACAAAATGCCAGTTTTATCTCTTTTCGAAAAACAAACCTGTAAAAAAAACACCCATTACTTACCTTATCGTTATTAATTGCTTTGTAAAAATTTGCATAAGCTGATTTGCGAGATGCGCTTTTGGAAAACCAGTTATAAGTTTCTTGAACTAAAAACTCCAGATTTCTTGGGAGTGTCATGCAGGAATTGTTTATAGCCAGTTAAATGGAATGGCAAACACATCTTACAAGGGTCAACTGTGGAATTTGTTTTTTCAACTGCGCATAAACACCTTTATTTCGACCCACCATAACGTTTACATTATCAGTCCCAATTCCAACCACATTTTTTATATCAAGGCCAAACTTTTGTAATTAACTTTAAGCTGTAATATATAATTACAATACCTTGCCAAGTCTAAGTAGGCTAATGGTACTGTTTTGTTATCGTTGTGAAATTAATATTTACCGAGAAATTTTATGACTCCTATGTCTGTAGATTCATCCAAAATGAGACTAAATTTTGAGCCACCAATGCCTTTAAGGAGATCTTCTTTACAATGAACTGCTAAAACATTTTGTATAATCATTGAACATTTTGTCCTTTGTAATCGAATTTGCTGGCATGTCACGCTGTCCCGGAACTGTTTCTTTAATAGCAATATCAGGTGATCTACGGGAGCTATTGATCCATGTTGACAAAAATATAAAGATAAAGCCCCTTCATGCCTTTGAGTTTTTAAGCAAGTAGCTTGAAATGGAATTTTATTCCTCTGGACAAATCCTCCTACGGCTGCTGTATGTTTCATGGTTTTAGTATGTGCCATCAAATCCCAAAGTTTACACTGCATCACGCACTTGCAATACCGGCAAAAAACTTTTGAAGCATCATCAGTTTCTTGAATCCAGTCTTTAAGCATTGGATTAGTCTTCCACTCCTGTCTAAACTTTTGAACATAAGCAGGTTTACCAATAGTCACTGAGATAAAAAAAAAACATTAATTCTATGTACAAATGAGTGGTATTTGATTAAAACTTACATGTATTTAGTACACTAATATAATTTGATGTTCTTTTTTAAGATTTACCAAATATGTATGTACTTTTTTTGTTCTCACTTTATATGGCAGTTGTAAGTTTTTTTTTTTTAATAAGGGGGTAAACCGTTAACGTCTGTAGTGATGTGCAATGCACTTGTAACCGAACACAAGCAAAACAAAGTATGTAGTAAAAATGCATCGCAAAATTATAGTGCTGCCCACCAGTGTTGCCACGAAAAAAAATTTTTTCTAACCAACATTTATGAAAAAATAACCAAATTAAAAAAAAAATAACCAAATTTAAATGCATGTACTATTTATTTATTTATTTTTTGTAATTTTAACTATAATTTGTACTTTAAGGTAACAAAAAAAAACATAAAACAACGTATTTTACAACACAACTCCTAATACTAAAAAATAATTTTCAAAAATTCACTACATTTACTTCGAGCACAAACAAAACCAAGCAAAACCATATATGTAACTAAATTCCTTTATGAAAAGCTGCCATTACAAGGCACTGTAATTTTTTACACTCAGAGTTGATTATGTTATATTAAAGTAATTTAATGGGTGTTGCCAATGCAACAATTTTGCTGATTGGACTTTTTACTTTTTTAATTAGAAAAAGTAAAAATGTTTGTAAATTCACATAGTAAATATTTTCAGTAAAAAAAATAACCAAAACAGAAAAAATCTACACATGTACACATTGAGAAAAAAAAATAACCAATTTTGGTTAAAAATAACCAAAAACGGCAACGCTGCTGCCCACTAGAAAAATCGCTAGAAAAACGCAGAAATAAGAAAAAGTAGCTAAAAAAAATAGTTCAGCCGTTTTTTCACACACTTTCCCGTAATTGACAAAATAAAAACACCATATCTGGCCGTAAAACCGCTGAAATGGCAACGCTGCTCAAGAGTCACTGGAACTTATTTGCGACCGCATTTGTGAACAGATCAAAGCCGAGCGTAGTGGTGTTCACGGAGTTTTACTACGGTTCCACCACTGCGGGCTACACTAGGGAAGTGTTTCCGGAGTTTTACTACAGATTCACCCTCAATTGCTAGTTTCACTGGGCATGATTTGAGCGTAGTGGTGTTCTCGGAGTTTTACTACGGTTCACCACTGCGCGCTACACTGGAGTAGTGTTTCCGGAGTTTTACTACAGATTCACCCTCCAGTACTAGCTTCACTGGGCCTTATCTATGACCACATTGTGAACCAGTCACCACAAGCCGAGCGTAATGGTGTTCCCTGGGTTTTACTACGGTTTCATCATTGCGAGCTGCAGGAGAGAAGTGTTTCCGGGGTTTAACTACGGATTCACTCTCAAGTGTTAGCTTCACTGGGCGTGATTGGAGGGGAGTAGTGTTTCCGGGGTTTTACTACGGTTTCACTGCTGCGCGCTACACTGGAGTAGTGTTTCCGGAGTTTTACTACAAATTCACCCTCCAGTACTAGCTTCACTGGGCCTTATCTATGACCACATTGTGAACCAGTCACCACAAGCCGAGCGTAATGGTGTTCCCGGGGTTTTACTACGGTTTCACCATTGCGAGCTGCAGGAGAGAAGTGTTTCCGGGGTTTTACTACGGATTCATCCTCCAGTGTTAGTTCCATGTGATATTATTTGAGGTCATATTACTACCAACTATCACTACTTTCTTAACGATACCCGACGATTGGAATAGATAAACTGCGTTTACAATAGAGATATTTTAGTGTATTTTATTCAGTGGAATAAGCGAGTGGCCAAAGATAGAAATTCGTGTAAATAAAGTATAATTATAAAATTCGAAGAGCAAGCCGTGTTTTATTTTAAGAGGTCACTAATAAATAAAAAAAATTATTGTGACGTTAATTGGAAGATAACAATAATAATTTACATTGCAGTCGGCTTTTAATCATCCAGACTTCTTCCATTTCATAGCACAATTGTGCCTACTACTACCAAGACATATTTTTATGCTCTTCAATTCAGTCGTCGTTGTGTAGAGTTGTGCCCGGTCGTTCATTTCAGTGACCGGTCATTTTCGTTTATTTATCCAAGACTGATTCGTTCATTCAATTCGTTCAATCGTTCACTTTGAACGAATGTACAACCCTTATTGAATGTGATTTTCTTCTTGTCTTTTGATAAACATCAGATGAACAAAATTGATCCGCACACTATCGAACGAAAACCGTTCAGTTAAATGACCGGCTTATTCCGTTCAATCAAGTGATCCGTTCATTTTAACCCGTTCGTTCATGAACGACACAGCTCTATCGATGTGACTTCGACAAGTGCACATGTCCGCTAGACATAGACGCTACGTTATTTTTTCAGGTTAACAGATGATGACACTCAAAAAATATTGTGCGGTCAAAAATGCTTTTGGTAACATACATAGCAAATTATAAAATATGTATATAACTAATATTTTTCTGCGGCTTTAAATAAATGCATTCTCTCAATTTTATTACTCTCTGGTACTCACTAATACACAAGCAAACAATTTTTGGAAGCTCCTGATCCAGACGATGTTTGTAAGATTGTTTGTTGTTTATAACACCAGCCGAAAATGGCATGTCCCGTTATAAAAATAATGAAAAGAATGCAAAAAAGAAGTTTTCGACATCATCGAAATTAGTTTTATTTTGTCATTTGCTGTGGTCGGTCAGTGGTAAAGTGTGGTTTTGTTTTGTCATTGTTGTAGTTTTTAGTAAAAACTTTTTACATATTTGTTATCCCATAGTCAATATGAGTGTATTATCGGTAAAGGCAAAACAAGCAAAAGCAAAAGAGGCGAATAAAATAACAAATATATAGCAGAAGTGACTTCTTGAAGTTACTTCCGGGGGGTACAACTTCTCAATACGGAAGACGCTTCTACGATCAGAAAATGGTATCGCAGAAGATGAGTTTCAACTTCTTAGCGTCACTTCCGTAATAGAAAATGTTGGCAGGGTTCCTACATGTTAAATGCTCTACGCAGCTTGTAAGTGTATGTGTATTTTGAGCGAGGAGAGAACATTAAAGCAAAATATATGAATGCTCACAACAACAACGTTACATTGATTTGTTTTCTAGAACATTCTTTTGTTTTTCTGTTGTACATAAAAAGAACAATTCCTAATAGCGAGAAAGAGTTGTTACCAACAAAAAAATGCAATTTCAAATATGCCATACAAAAAAAATTTACATACATACATGTTATGTATATAATGATGCGCAATTTAATAAAACCGTTAAATTGTTCAATGTGTTAAGTGAGGGTGGAATTATTTTCTAAATCCCTAACAAGCTTTACATTTATTTTTGATTTAATAATAAAAGACATACAACACCAATAATAGCTGAAGATCTATTTTTTTTTGAATAAACTATGTACTTCAATTTGCAGATAAAAACCATGTGTTACAATTTCACAAAATCAATTAAAAGTATCGAGTAGTATTGAGTACCCAATTGAAAAGTATTGAATATTATACTATGTTTCCACGACGACTTGAATCACCTGCTTCGCCTTCTGAATCATGTTTATGAATCATGCTGTTTACATGACTAATAAACTTGATTCGATTTGACAGTTGTCTTTAATAAGCAAACAGAATAAAAAAGCAGAATTTACATTTTGTGGAAAATAATTTTTTTTAAATGGACAAAAATAAGTGAGTGGAAATTAGTTAGCTTATTTGAAAAAAAAACATACATTCGTACGTATTTACTTTCTTTACTTCCAGCAACTAGAAAATAATTTGCTTTGTTTACAATAATATTAAATTTTTACAGCTTGTGCAGATAAACTTGCGATAAAAATTAGAGAAGAGTGTAATTTTTCGTGCTTCGCAAGTAGATTCAATATGAATCTACTTGATTCGCTCCTATACTATGTTTCCACGACTACTTGAATTACCTGCTTCGCTCTCTTTTCGTGCTTCGCAAGTAGATTCAATATGAATCTACTTGATTCGCTCTAAAAATTTTGTATGGTGAAGCAAGTTGTTTTACTCATGATTGGGGTGTGAAGCATGAATAGAGAGCGAAGCATGTACCGTGGAAACGTAGTATTAAAATTTTGTATGGTGAAGCAAGTTGTTTCGCACATGATTGGGGTGTGAAGCATGAATAGAGAGCGAAGCATGTACCGTGGAAACAGTATTATTGAGTAATGGAAAGTGGTAGAATTTGCCAGCACTATTATGTACGTACCTGTTTGTTTTCCTTTTGTCCTGCAACATATGAAACCATAGGATGCAGTATGTTCAGTAGAGTGTTGCCAGACGTTGGTGCGGATATAAGTTTTTCATGAATGAAAAAACGTTGGTAGTACAAGCAAACGGGTAAGTGTTTAGATTCGAATAAAAAAAACTAGAAAAGGATAGGACCAAGAATGATAAAATAAAGATTACGCCATGCGCATGATTTCCCGTTATGTGACGTAGAAGGTCCATTCTAAGGGTTACCAAGAATGTTTCATGTGTTAGAATTAAAATTGGCAACCTTGCAATTGAAACCTCTGAGAGTTCTAAAACAAAATCTGTTTAAAAAAAACAAACAAAAAAAAAACAACAAAAAATATAAACATGAAGAGTGCAGTGAGCAAATGCTAGCAAAACATGAGTAAAAACAAGTGAGAAAAAATTAGCCAATAGAAACACAGAATGTGTGACGTCACAGGGCCAAAATGCGCAGAACATTTTAAAATTTTACGCATGTTGGCGTAATCTTTATTTTATCATTCTTGGATAGGACTACACAAGAAACATAAAGGAGATAACAATATAATTTAGAAAAGTAAGAATATAGAACATTTTATGGAATATATTATTTTTATTGGAAGCACAGGGTATAAATACAAAATTTGCGCGGCCATCTTAACCATTAAAAAAATACGGCTTATCAAGCAATATTTTGTGAAAAAGAAAGAAAAAAAATATATATATAGGGGTGACCCGAACACAATTTAATTTACCAAGTGCGTCAAGGATACAAAAGAAAAAAAGGTAAACGGAGAAAGTTGTAAATGTCGTTCCTGTTTGTTAGGTTTTAATAATATGTGTTTTAATAGAGATTTGGAGTGACGAATGTGTTATCGACAAAAAAAGGGAAACGTTTAATAAAATTGGCAATATAGTCCTTGCGTTACAGGCAGACCAATTGGCCTCCGGCTAGAGCAAGGCGCGACGGAAGGTGGAGGTCAGAAAAGTCTTCGCAAGTGTAGTGAGCCAGCAGCCAGTGGTGACCTTCAGAAATAAGTTAAATAACTCCAGGTAACGAAAGAAAAAATAGTTAAGTACAATTGTACATAACGGAGAGAATATACACATTTAAGGAAGAAGTTGAGGCTGAAGTTAATTGAATATCAAAAACAGTTTTTTTTATAATCAAACTTATTTTCTTTCTTGGAAAAGGGATTCGCTCAAGTAAATAATAATTCTAAATAATAAGTTAGTTTTAAAAAAATAGACGTTAGTGTTATTTGTTTTTTTATTTATTTAGTATAATCTTGTCGTTTTAGTATTGTGAGGATTCATCCTCCAGTGTTAGTTCCATGTGGCATTAGTTGAGGTCATATTACTACCGACTACCACTATTTTCTTAACTATTACGAAACGCACACCACAACTGATGAAAACAGACTGTCCTTCTTAAGCATTAAACACATTCGAGACAGCAGGCTACACAACTATACGAGTGCAAATGCCGCTGGGTACTTATGCCGCCCTGTAGCCAGCTACTTAATTATTTTGAAAACGACAGCTACATACTAATCAGCTGATCCCGAAATCTGACGTTTTAATAAAAAATGAATTTGTTCTTCGAATTTTTTAAATAACATATTGGCTGAAGAGAATTTTGTTGATTTTATAGAAGCTATTACTAAAATACAACAAAAAGTAAATAAAAACATTAAAAATAATAAATCTTCAACAATAAAGCACTTACAAAATTTAATCAAACAAAACAATAAAAATATTAACAGCTGTTGTAGTAATCCATTTATATTTCAGTGGTGCCACTTAAGGCTTTTATTTTTTAAAGTAGCGTTTTTTATGAAATATGAATTCCAGAAATGCTAATAAACTTCACTCATTTTTATTATTATTAATATAATATTATTAATATAATAAAATATTATTGATACATGCAGATATTTGGCGGTTTTTGGGGATTTTGGGTTTGGACTGTTACCTGGTTGGGAAAAACACCAAATTTCTTATAAAGTATAATTTCTCACCGTCATGAGAAATTATACGAGTTTGGGGTTTGAATAAATAAAAGAAATTTAATTATAAGAAGAATTATAATTATGCGAGTATATAAGAGGTATGTTTTTTTTTTGAGTTAATATATGTGGGGATGGGAGCTCACCTTGTGTGTATGCTGTGTAAGATATGAGTTTGTATTAGGTTTAAATAAATGATAGTGTTATTGTTTTTAGATTTCAATTTTAAATTATGGTTTATTGAATTTTATGAATGTAAACCTTTTGGTTTTAAAATATAAATATTGTATGTACAATTTTGATGTTTATAAGTTGATGGTTGAATAAAGAGTGTTTTTTCTTATTTATAAAAACAAAAATGAAACTTAACATATATTAAATTTTACAAAAACAATTAAATTTGGATAAATTTATAACAGATTTCATTTTTGTTATTCACCATAATTATTCGTTACAATTCTAATTTTATTCACAATAGTTAATTAATATAATAATAAAAACATAAATAAATCGGTATTTAATTTAAAATTTGAGTTTAATTCATTTATTAATTAATTCATTTTCTTTTATTAATGTTACTTGTTTTATTTAATTATTGTCTAAACGCAAGTTTAGACAATACATTTAACAACTCTTGATGCATAAATGATCATAACATTTTAGTTTTGTGTTTTGCTTTTTATTTTATTTAATTTGCTTTACACATTTTGCTATATGGTCAACACTGTTTTTGTTTTGAAATTAGTTTAATTTGACAGCGACGAAAAAATCAGCATGGACAACAACCTGCAGTCGTGTTGCCTGCTGTCGTCAATATAGTCACTTTTATATAAACGTGTGTATTTTATTTTTGACATATTGGTGTCGCTAGCCTGCTGTCTCGAATGTGTTTAATGCTTTACAGGTTTTTGTTCTGCTTTTATACTCTACTATTCGTATGCATCTTTACTAGATGGTAACAAGTTACCAGCCACACAGCTGATTATGACAACTACATTAATCTGTGTTATTCTAACCCGCCGCAAGGGCGCTAGTGTGCATGGGCTTTTGTTCTTGCTGACACTAGGTGGCACCATAAATAATTTCTAGTGATAGAACACAACCCTGGAATACTAATAATAATAAAACAGTAATATTACAATATTAATGTAAATAAACTAAGATTTTTACAGAAAATACCATATTGGTGAAACTTCAAAATTGCAAATACTGAAAATAATACACTACACCATTAATGTATAATTCGTGTCAGTAAAGGGAACTTATTACTAATAAACTAGAATATGCAATTCATGCAAAATTTAAATGAAGATAAAATGTTAATACAAAAAATGGAAATAATGCCAATCAAAATTACAAATATAATATTGGTGTACGGGTGGAAACGAGGGTTCCCGACTTCCATCGTCACACATTCCCCCTTCTTTACGGATGACTCTCTTCCCCTGGGTTCAGGGTCCTGATGCCGACTCTCCCTCCTCTGCTGATTAGTATCTGGTAGATTACGGTACCCCTATGGTGTTTAAATTTTCGTCGCTGACCTGACTTGTGTACCCGTAAGGACGTCTGGACGATGCTTTTTAAACCTTGCCAGCAGATCGTCGGAGTTTTGGTATACCTCACGCATAAGCTTGTCGAGCCACTTGCAATTGCCCACTACTGCGGCCTCACACATGGCGATGTTGGCGTTTTCACACGGTCGGCGTGACAACGCATCGGCCATGATTTGGTGATTACTGCGGCCTCACACATGGCGATGTTGGCGTTTTCACACGGTTGACGTGACAACGCATCGGCCATGATTTGGTGATACTGCGGCCAACATGGCGATGTTGGCGTTTTCACATGGTCAGCGTGACAACGCATCGGCCATGATTTGGTGACACTGCAGCCTCACACATGGCGATGTTGGCGTTTGCACACGGTTGACGTGGCAACGCGTCGGCCATGATTTGGTGATTACTGCGGCCTCACACATGGCGATGTTGGCGTTTTCACATGGTCGGCGTGACAACGCATCGGCCATTATTTGGTGACACTGCGGTCTCACACATGGCGATGTTGGCGTTTGCACACGGTTGACGTGGCAACGCGTCGGCCATGATTTGGTGATTACTGCGGCCTCACACATGGCGATGTTGGCGTTTTCACACGGTTGACGTGACAACGCATCGGCCATGATTTGGTGATACTGCGGCCTCACACATGTCGATGTTGGCGTTTTCACATGGTCGGCGTGACAACGCATCGGCCATTATTTGGTGACACTGCGGCCTCACACATGGCGATGTTGGCGTTTGCACACGGTTGACGTGACAACGCATCGGCCATGATTTGGTGATTACTGCGGCCTCACACATGGCGATGTTGGCGTTTTCAAACGGTCGGCGTGACAACGCATCGGCCATGATTTGGTGACACTGCGGCCTCACACATGGCGATGTTGTTGATTCTGATGCTGGCCATTAGCGGTGACCCCTCTTGTTGTAAACTGGTGGTGTTGGGGGAGGATGTAGTATTTTCCTCGGGAAGTCCGACCATCCGTCGGCTCCCGTTGGCATTTCCCGAAGGTTGGTCTTCGCAACGCGGACATCGATTTGCGTAGTGCCCATTTAATTATCAATATATTGACTCGCGACTTATGCAATTAATTTTTATTTATTATTATTAGTTCTTTATTTTATTCACGCATTAAAAAAAAAATTCTTTTGAATTTATTTCGCTTCCCGTTATTGATTTATTATTAAATTATTATTGAATTATTATTATGTCTATTTTAATTATATCTATTTTAATTACGTTTAACTTTTATTTATTTTTTAACCGGTCATTTATTCACCAGATTAATTTTTAATTATTATTCTTTGTCTTTTCTCTTTAATTTTTATTTTACTTTATTCACGTTTATTCAATTGTCAATTATTGAATTATTATTGAATCATTATTCTGTCTGTTTTATTTAATTTTTACCCGCTCATTTATTCACCCGATTAATTTTTATTTAGTGTTCTTTATTTTGAATTTATTTCTCTTCACGTTTATTTTATTATTAATTTTTATTAGATTAACTAGCTAAACCCGGTGTGCTTTGCTACCCCCCCCCTCGTCATAAAATAAAATAAAACGTATTTATATATTTACAAACATTTATTTATTTAATTTTAATGTATTTATTGCAATGCTTTAGGCGAGACCATGCCCCTTTGTCCACTTACATAGTCAAGAATTTATTATTTCGTAAGAATATCCTATTGTGAAAATTTAATGACGATCGGTCCAGTAGTTAAGACTATATTACGATTTTTAATTTTCCTAAAAAGGGGCGTGGTCCCACCCACTTTTCTCCTGGTACGTATTCCTAATTATGCCAATTCCATATGTACCACACATCATTGACGTAGGTCAAAAACTGCCCAAAATATGGCGATTTAAATTTGTGGGTTATATGGACGGTGCCACCCCCGTTTGTACAATCAAAACTTCATATAGCCTATTATTCCTTCCAGAGTCACAGTAACATGCTGTGAAAATTTCATCAAAATCGGTTCAGCCGTTTTGGAGTCCATACGTTACATACATACATACATACATTGAATTTTATATATATAGATTACTAGCTAAACCCGGTGTGATTTGCTACCCCCCCCCCCCCACGTCATAAAATAAAACGTATTTATATATTTACAAACATTTATTTATTTAATTTTAATGTGTTTATTGCAATGCTTTAGGCGAGACCATGCCCCTTTGTCCACTTACATAGTCAAGAATTTATTATTTTATAAGAATATCCTGTTGTGAGAATTTAATGACGATCGGTCCAGTAGTTAAGACTATATTACGATGTTTAATTTTTCTAAAAAGGGGCGTGGTCCCACTCACTTTTCTCCTGGTACGTATTCCTAATTATGCCAATACCATATGTACCAAATATCACCGACGTACGTCAAAAAAATGCCCAAAATATGGCGGGTTAAATTTGTGGGTGCCACCCCCGTTTGTACAATCAAAACTTCATATAGCCTATTATTCCTTCCAGAGTCACAGTAACATGCTGTAAAAATTTCAGGCACATTGGTCCAAGGGTTTGGCCTCCTATTAAGCACAAACATACAGACACACATTCATTTATATATATATATAGATTAAAAGCAATATAATTTAAGGTGAAATGGGGCGAAAAATGGGGATTTGGTAATAAAAAAATGTATGTAGTTAAAAAGTATATAAAACTTTAGGTAAATACATATCACAAAAAAAGTATTTTGTATAGCAAACATTGTTAGTGGTATACGTAAGTATCTGAATTAAAAAAGGGGGCGATGAAGTAGGCGTGGTTCATAGTTATATGGCGACGTTAACAGTATTAAGAGCAATATACTACCAAATAAAAAAAATACCTAGGAATGAACAAATTTGTATAGAGAACAAAAAGTATAAAACTTTCAAAAATTTGGCGTGAAAGGGGCGTGGCTTAAGAAATCTTTATTTTTACCTCGCCTGGAGTATATAATGTGTATACAATTTGAAGTAAATCTGTTAAAAACTATATGGGAGCAATTACATAATTTTTAAAAAGTGGGCGTAAAAATGGGCGTGGTCAAAAAAAAGTACCCTATTAATCATACCAGAGTCCCAGTTAAATGCTGTGAAAATTTCAAAAATATCGGTCCAAAGGTTTGGTCTTCAATTACAATATTTAAAAAAAAGTGGGCGTGGTAAAAAAAAAGTACCCTATTATTCCTTCCAGAGTCACAGTAACATGCTGTGAAAATTTCATCAAAATCGGCTCAGCCGTTTTGGAGTCTATACGTTACATACATACATACATACATACATACATTGAATTTTATATATATAGATTGTCTATTTTAATTATTTCTCATTAAATTAATTTTTATTTATTATTCTTTGTCTTTTCTTTCTGATGTTTCTTTCACATCTACTTATATTGTCAATTATTGGTTCGCAACTTACACGACCAACTCTATTCATTATTATTAGTTATTTCTTTCTTTTATTGTTTTATTTTTTTTTTTTATAACTTTATTGACTCGCGGCGTACGCGATTTCCGACAGTAGCTTTTTAATGAATCTGTTTTATTTTAAGAGGTCACTAATAAATAAAAAAATTTTATTGTGACAGAACGTTGGACAACCGCCAGTTATACCCCAGCAAGAAAGGTTCGTTACAAGAGGGAAAATACTTTGCGTTTGAACGATTCAGAAATAATTAAAACTCTTGTAATAGTATGGGCTCCAGTGGGAGATACGTTTCGGTACGTTTGGCCATCTTTTGATTTTAATAGAGCGATTACGAAGAGAATTGTTTTAGCTGAATTAGCGATGCTGGTCTTATAAACCCTGTTGTAGTTAAGGGTAAAATTTTAATGCAAGGTCTGTGGATCATGAAAGTCGACTGGGACGAGTCGTTACCTATGAATATGCACAGTCAGTGGACTGAGTATAGAGAAAAATTAAGAAGCGTTGAAGATGTCGCTGTACCCAGGTTTGTTTTATCGGATAACAAAATGTGTCGTATTGAGCTGCACGGATTTGGCGACGCGTCAAAAAGGGCGTATGGGTGTTGTGTGTACCTTCGAACCGTTTCTGAAGATGATGTTGTTACTGTTCGTTTGTGGACTGCGAAGTCTAGAGTAGCGCCGTTGAAAACGCAGTCTCTGCCACGACTTGAGTTAATGGCAGCGGAACTATTATCGCAGTTGGTAACAAAAACACGGCTAAATCTTCCAGTTAACTTTGACAGTACCTATCTGTGGACAGATTCCGAGATTGTTTTTGACTGGTTATCTGAACATCCATCCAACTGGAGTACGTTTATAGCGAACAGGGCTTCATTAATTCAAGAAGAATCGAAGCTGGCGGTGTGGCGACATGTGCCTTCTAAGATGAATCCTGCGGATATCATATCGAGATGTTCGTATGCCCATGAATTGAGTAACTCTATTTGGTTTACAGGACCTGAATTCCTTTTTATGCCATGCGGTGATTGACCAACAAACAAAATGAGGCGGAAGAATCCTGAAGTGAATCAAGAACGAGTTCCAAGGGTCACTACGATGATAACTGTTCAGGAAAAGTGAAACGTACTGCAATGGATAGAAAATCATAGTGATTTCCAAAAACTGCAAAATAAATTGGTGCTTCTAATGTCCACTTTTCAAAAACGCAAATCATCAAGAAATACAAATATGAATGAAATTTTGATTCGAATTGTCTATTGTGTTCAACAACATTATTTCCGAGAAGAAATAGAACTCCTGTCTAAAAATCGAGATTTGTCATCCAAAAGCAAATACAGAAGCTTAAGTTTATTTATGGAGAATCAACATGTTGTACCCATACTACGAGTTGGGGGTAGGCTGACTAATTCAAGTCTTTCTTATGATTCCAAATATCAAATACTTCTACCAAATACTAGCAATTTCGTAAGGTGTTACATAAGGTATCTGCATATCCAGCATTCGCATGCTGGCACTCAAGCGTTAACGGCGATATTGAGGCAAAAATTTTGGGTTCCACATGCAAGAAAATGAATACGTTCCATTGTTGGAGAATGTTTGCTGTGCTTTAGGTGTCGTCCGAAATTGTGTAATCAGATTATGGGTGATTTACCACCAGCGAGAGTTTCTATTGCGAAGCCGTTTTCAGTATCTGGTGTAGACTTTTGTGGACCAATTACAACAACAGTAAAACTTAGAGGCTGTCGAACGACAAAGAGCTGTGTTGCAGTTTTTGTTTGTTTTTGCACTAAGGCAGTGCACCTTGAGGTTGTGTCTGACTTAACCGCCAAAGCATTTATCGCAGCGTTAAAAAGGTTTATAGCTCGACATGGTACTTGTTCACAACTTTTCTGTGACAATGCCACAAATTTTGTGGGTGCTCGCCGTGAGTTAGATGAGATGAATCAAATGTTCTTTAACCAACAAGTCCAAGAGAAGATATCGAAGTATTGTACATTAAACAGTATTGAATTTCGTCATATCCCTCCTAGGTCCCCTCACTTTGGTGGACTGTTGGAAGCAGCTGTCAAATCCGCAAAATATCATCTGGTACGTGTGTTTGGAGAATCTCACCTGACGTTTGAGGAATTGGCGACAGTGGTCGCTGAAGCCGAAGCAGTATTAAACTCACGTCCCATGAGCGCGATGTCAAGTGACCCAAACGATGAAGGTGTGTTGACGCCAGGTCAGTTTTTAACTGATGGTCCGTTAGTGAGTATCGCAGAACCTTTTTACGACAGCAAAGACTGGTCTCATCGTGATAGATGGTTGATGTTATCGGCAATACAACAGCACTTTTGGAAATGCTGGTCGAACGAGTACCTAAGTGAGCTGCAACAGAAAGTGAAATGGACAAAGAAAGAGCGCAATCTAGAAGAAGGTGATTTGGTACTTGTGGCTGAAGACAATTTACCGTCAAATCAGTGGCTTGTAGGTAGAGTTACCAACGTCATCCGAGATCCTCATGGTTCTTTAAGGGTTGCCGATAATAAAACGAAAAATGGCGAAATAAGAAGAGCGGTTCACAAGCTGACACCTATCCCAAAATCAGATAGTTGAAGTCATACTGATGCCATCAAAGGGGGCGGAATGTTAAGAATTGTATTGAATTGATATTGTATACATTTTAAATTAACGTTTTGAAATGTAATAGAATACTTAATGTTGTATTTATTAGTAGCATTTCTTAAATTATAACTTTTTAAATCCTGCTGCTAGACTAATTAGCTATTGCTTGAGAGAACATTCATGAAGTATGACGTGGCAGTCGTGTGTGAGCATTGTAATAACCGACATCGTATAGTCTCAGCAGCAGAAAATAATCACTTTACTTTCTTATTAAACTTAATTTAAAATTGAGCAAGTGTGTTTTATTCAGAGGGTCCGTAAACTAACGTGACATAACAGAATGAATGGTTTTGTAGTCGCGGACTGTGGGGTCATTATAACAGTTGATTTAAAGGGACATTCTTAATGACCAAGGTAGGGATTGGGCGACTGAAGCATACGACCTTGCTTCCTATGGTAGAGTGATATTTTTGTTGTAGTCTCAGTAATTACATTTTTTTTATTGTCACATGACCAATAGGGGCACGAAATAACGAAGAAAAAGGCAACCTTTTCGTAAGTCATTTAAAAAATGTATTCACTCCCAATATGGATACTGACATTAGCCAACTACCGCCTGTTGTTGCCAGACCACCTGTACAAATAAGATTTCAATATCTGGAGGTTGTTGAGGCTATTGATAATTTAAATGTTAAAAAAGCACCTGGGTTTGATAAAATCAGCAATAAAATGATTTTTGAGCTGCCTCGCATTGCAAAAAGATTAATCCTCTTTCTTTTTAATGCCATCTTACGGCTTGAGTACTACCCTTCGGTTTGGAAAATTGCATTAGTAAAGATGATTCCTAAGCCGGGAAAAGATCCTTGCAAAGTTGAGTCGCATAGGCCAATAAGTATATTACCAACTATGTCCAAATTATTCGAGAAATTGCTTATAACCAAGCTGATTCCGATTTTGAATGAAAACAACTGCATTCCCAATCACCAGTTTGGCTTCAGACGCCAACACAGTACAATAGAACAAACACATAGATTGGTACAAGTCATAAGAAAAACCTTTGAGGAAAAGAGATACTGTTCGCCACTCTTTATTGACGTCTCTCAAGCTTTCGGACAAAGTATGGCATGAAGGCCTGATATCTAAATTAAAGCAGAACTTGCCGGTGAATCTTCAACACCTACTATGGAAATACTTAATCGACCGTCAGTTTATGATTAAAGAAGGTGATTATTTAAGCCGTCCTCAATCTATAGGTGCTGGCGTCCCTCAAGGTAGTATATTAGGACCAATTCTATACTTGCTGTACACAGCAGACATGCCAACAAACAATGAAATTCACACATCAACATTTGCTGATGATACGGCATTTTTCAGTACTCACAAAGATCCAAAAGATGCCTCGATTCAATTACAGCACCACGTAACGCAAGTGGAGAAATGGGCAAGACAATGGGGAATAAAAATAAATGAACAGAAATGCACCCACGTAACATTTACTCTACGTAGGGAATCATGTCCCCCTATTCGTATTAATGACCATATAGTGCCTCAAAACTCACACGTGAAATATCTTGGTATTCATCTGGACCGTCGCCTCACATGGAAACCACATATAGATGCTAAGCTGATTCAAATGAAACTGAAAGCAGCCCAAATTCATTGGCTCATCGGCAGAAACTCCGTCCTTCGGCTCGATTGTAAGCTTCTACTCTACAACTCAATCTTAAAGCCAATTTGGTGCTATGGTATCCAGTTATGGGGCACTGCCTCCAACTCCAATATTGAGAAAATTCAACGCCGTCAAAACAAAATTCTACGAATGATAACTACCGCTTCTTGGTATATTAAAAACAACAACATACACAACGATCTTGATGTCCCACTTGTCAAATGGGAAATAACTAAACACGGGGCCCATTATTTGGGTAAGCTGGAAACTCATCCAAATCCCCTCGCTCGAGACATCTTACAACATCCCGGTCATAGCCGTTTGAGAAGGAGGGACACCACCGCTCTCAGATGAATAAATACAAGTTGCTCATTATATCCTATCGAATTTGAAAACTAGATTTTGTCTAGCATTGGCTGGACTTATCTTAATTAACTTTAGTTTTAGGATTTGAATACCTATTGTTAGTTCATTTAAAACGAAGATACAATAAAAAAAAAAAAAAAAAAAAAAAAAAAAAAAAAAAAAAAAAAAAAAAAGTGAGCATGTCAAGAGCTAGCCCCCGATAATTTCCCCTAACGCTACCCAGGTAACGTAACAACATGCATACATAGTTTGAAAATAATATGGACGAATTTAATTGCATAGACGATTTTTCTTGGGGGTACCAAATGCTTGTATGGATATTTTTTTCAAACTTTTTTACTTTTTAAATATTTTCTGAAATACAATGGTATGATAATAAAACAATTTAATTTAATTAATTTTGTATATTAAGTAATTTTTATTTTTGCTGACGGTATTGTATACCATTCTTTACAGTATAGTATAAAAATATTTAATGGAAAATAATTTCTAAAAAATAATTAATCATATCAATCAATCATAAATATAAATGTATAAATATATTACATACATAATAACTAAATATTGGTATAATTACTATTTAGAAACTGATGAAACATTATTAATTTTTCGTTTGACTGATGTTTATGTAGAAAATATAAATAAATTTTTTATTAATGTACTAAACATTGTTAGTTTAGTGCTGCCTCAGATGAATTTATGTAAATATGCTTATTATAAGTAGGGTTGTCACAGGATTGCAGACGTTTCTTTTTCAAATTATTGGTGGGGTTTACAACCTTGGAAAATTTATACAATCTAGAACTTATGACCCTTCTAGGAAATGTTGTATGAGTTTCAATATTTGAGTACTGCGATACACTATTTAATTGCTTAAGTAAAGATGACTTGTAGGAATTCATTGTGTACTCTAAAAAAGCTTTAAGTAACCAAAGGCAATATTTGTCTGTAAATGTAGAATCTATACAATTTGAGTCGCCCATCAGTACTATGCGACCCAGTTTATTTCCACCTTGCAAGGTTCTTGGTATATTTCTTAAATTTAAGTTTTTATCACGTTTTTCAACAACAGATTCCAAATTTGACTGAAGTAGAACCCTTTTGTTCAGAATTGGATTTGTAACATTAATATTACTCGTATCAAAAAAATCATTTCCATTATTAATCACTCCAAATGTTCTGGGAATGGATATATGTTTTCTATCTATTTGTTGCATTTGGAACAATCCTATTATTGGATATGATTTCTTTCTTTTATTGTTTGATGCGTTTGGTACATTATTTATTATCTGTAAATATATAAGAAATGAAAGGTAATAATTAATATTAAAAAGTTAATTTAAAAGTTAATCATTCACAAAGTGTTGCTTAAACCGGTCGGACGTGTTATTTTTAGTGCGGCTGAATTTTCGTAATAGGTGAAAAAAAATAAATAAAAAAATATATACAGATATCGTAAAAGGTGGAAAAAAATATCTATAGTAGTTTTTCGGTAATTTAAAAATCCCATAACAACTGCATGAGTGTTCCTCTCAAATGTAATTCTGAGAAAGAGCTAAACTACAAATGTGTTCAAGTTTAACGTGAAGCACCTGCCAATATGGCTTATCTTCACGGCGCACTCAAACGCAGGACGGACTCGGCCCGTCAACCGCATTGTGTGTCCTACCAAAACACAGGAATGGCCTCATAGGAGGACTACTTTGTGTGCCTTACCAGGGTCACACAATTAGCAATTTCTCAATACTTGACCGCAAGATCACAGTAAAGATCACCTTGCTTAAGAGATTGGGCTATCTAATTCCTGCCACCAGTGACGAAGTACAATTAACATAGCCCAGGAAAGCAACGAAAAGCAAGAACCAACGCAGCATTGCAATGACCATAGCTGAGTCAAGGACTATGATCTGCTATACATCGAACCAAGTCCAAAGACCCGGTCAACACAAATGCTACGAAAGCCCGGCCCTCCGCAACTTCCTGAGCACAGAGTTAAGAGTCTCCGCCACATTTTAGCAGCTCTGTTGAGATCGGCAACAGCACCTAGGACAATTTGGTAGCCTGAAGTATGCTTACTTGCGCAACATACATCGGACCTTTAATCAACTGCCATTCTCCCCGCTTTGGGTATTAAACCACAGCCACTGCGTGGACACCGAAGTGACCTCAACCAATCATCAGTTAGGGGACGGTCACCCTAATAATGAAACTAGGGATATGTCCCCGGGCAATAACTGATCCCGCAGCACCAGATAAAGACTCCGGTCGGCTTCGACCTTCCTCTAGTAAACCAGATTTCACTCTATCTAGATTCGAATCCTTGCAAATTCATGGAGCTAGTATCCACCTCATTTCGAACCCTTGCGGGGTAAACCAGATTCCAGTCTATCTAGTTTCGAACCCTTGCGAGTTCATGGGACTAGTAACCATTTCTAGGCCAGTAGTGGGGGTGTGGTCCAGCTAAGTTCACACCTACACCTCGCCCCCGGCCATATTTAACCCTGTCAGTTTGTTAGTCATATAATCCAATGTATGACATTATCCCCAGTTAGCACCACGAGGAGGTTGACATTAGGCACTTAAATTGAACTACAATCTATCCGAAGGAAAGGCCGACGGTATAAAAGCAGCCCAATTTTTGCTAACTAGAGCTAAACTACAGTAGAAAAAATCTATGGATCTCTGAGGAAGAATCCTTAAGAAAATCCGTGGAGTCTCTTCTTACTACAAGAGCCGAAATACGGCGCCGTTCCTGTTCGCCCAATATAGTTATCTCATCCAATGAGAAACCATCATCTTCATCAAATAGTGCAGTCAAACCCAAAAAACAAGTAGGTATGGATAAGAACATCACCGTTCTCAAGCGACAGAGGAGCCCGACATCTGCTCAAATGTCTTCTAACTCAAAAGTTCCTAAGACCGTCAATAGTGATAAGCCAAATGATCAAAACAGATTTGCTCTACTTCAGACGGATGACCCAGAAATACCGAAAAAACATTTAAGCCCCCACCAATTTACCTGAGAGAGCCCACTTCCAATAAACTGATACAAGGAAAGCATTCGCTTTCATTGCTTATTCACACCATTCGTTGCTTTTGCCATGCAGTCATTCAACAACATTAAAGTTAGAATTAGCCGAACGTCCACGTCTCCGTACTGTAGCGTACCGTACTGCAAGCACGTTTGTGTGCTTATAGCACATTTACAACGTGCAGTACGTCAAACAAAAAATTTCCACTTTATTTGCTCTACACAGAAAAAATTATGGCCAAAAAATATTTAGACAAATTGATTATTGAATTTATTTTTACTTTTTATAATTTTTATATTTGATTCTATTAAATTTTTTGTTTGGTTTTCACGTTTTTAACATAGCAATGTTGTAAACCTTAAATATAAAATAAAACAGCTAATTTAGTATCCAGTTTAGTATATTTTCGTATGAAAATTTAAAAACGTTCTTAAATTGGCGTTTTATATATGTTGTATTTTAAGTTGTAATACAGTATAAAAAACATTGATTCTTACAATTCACTCAATTATAAAAGAAACTATTAATTTCATATATAAAATTTGCCAACATTATTTGCAGGAATAAGTCTATTTCATACTGTAGACCAAGAGTAAAGGGCTTCTGTAAACTTAAAGAGAATCTTAAGAAAAATAGAGAGAAGTTTTGAGAACAGTATTCATGAGCAGTGTTGCCAGAAAAATTGCACTTAGAATCCCCAGTTTTAGTTACTTTGTCTCGAAAAAAATTTAACGCCGTATTTTAATAGGCGTTAGATAGAAAAATTTATTTAACAAAACTAAACGTTACAATAATATATAATGCATTTTTCACCTTTTTTCAAAGTATTTTTGGCGGCGTGATGCAAAATGAAATTAGGGGAAACAAGTCAGAGTGTTATATTCGGCTGTGCCGAATCTTAGTTATTAAGAGTTGAAAAATGTTTGCCAATTTATATATGTCATTTATAGTATGTATAATTTTAAAAAAATTTCAGATTTTTTAAAAAATTTCTATTTTTTAAAATTTAAAATTTTTTAAAAATTTCTAATTTTTATTTAAAATTTTTTAAAAATTTTTAATTTTTTTAAAATTTCTAATTTTTTAAAAATTCAAAATTTTTTTTAAATTCTAATTTTCGAAAAATTTCTAATTTTCTAAAAATTTTATGTAAATTTCCCCCCTTGAAAGTCTGTCACCAAATAAATAGAAGCAGAAATTCCTAATTTGGAAACAAATCCCCATATCTGGCTACACTCCTCATGAGATCTAACAGCAACAAACATGTTAAAATCGCAATTTTAAAATTGTAATTGACGCCACAGACGATATTTGTCTTACGCTTGACACTATCAATATATAATACAATGATTTTAAAGTCTGTAGTCAGCGTCGTTCATTCTGATCATGATTTTGTTTTCTCTGGAATAGAGAAATATATAACGGTAATAATTTCTGTGTCATTTAAAGTATGCAAAGAAATCATTTAAAGTGTGGAAAAAATCATTTAAAGTGTGGAAGTAGTATTAAAAAGACAGGTTTTTAAAAAATATAAAATATAAGCAGTTTTCAAGATTAATTAAAATAAATGATCTATTAAATACATGGAATTTAGGTCATTTGTATGATATATTAAAAGGCAAGTAGAAAAAGAAATACATTTCATTCAAATACATATCTAATTGTTATTTTTTTTTAGATGAAGGCATAACCATCGATAGTACTGCAGAAATTACAATAAAATCAAAAATTCAAAATGCGCATATTTCCAGGCAACTTCTAGAATTGGAAAATAAGAATACTGGTAAAATGCATCATCACAAAAATACATACATACATATTTATATTAATAAAAATATTAATTCTATGTTTTTGTAGAGTTGCAAAGTTTCATCATTTTTTGGTCGCTTCACCACGTTTTTCCACCACACCAAAAACCTTCAACCGAGCCTAGCGGATCAAAAATTCGCAAAAAACACACTATTTCTGATTCCCAAGAAGGTTTTGTAACAATGGCCTCATCAAAGGAAGAACTTGAAATGAAATTAAAGTTATTGAAATTACAATGCCGCAACATACAACCAAAATTGCTACTAATTGGTGACTTGGATAATATTCAATCAATTTTTGTCTACATCGATGATGTAAAATATCCATTTTTAACTTTTCTACATGCTGTTGACACTTTATTTAAAACTTTCTTTCTTTTCAATCTAAAATATCCAGAAAAATCGGAAATATTTTATAGTTTTGTACAATCATTTTTGACGAAATACCTACATCCACAAATTTTTAATATTATAAATATTGAGCTCATGTATAGATTTTCTTGTAAATATTTATAAAAAACAATTTATAGAACTGAATAATACATTTGTTTGATATTGGGACAAAATTTTTATAGAATTGAATAAAATTTTATTTGAAATTTGGACAAAATTTTTATAGAACTGACATTTGTTTGATATTGGGACAAAATTTTTATAGAATTAAATAATATTTTATTTGAAGTTTGGACAAAATTTTTATAGAATTGAATAATATTTTATTTGACATTTGGACAAAATTTTTATAGAATTGGATAATATATTTGTTTGAAATATTTACAATATTTTTATAGAATTGAATAAGTTTTTTGGCTGAAATTTGGACAACATTTTTATAGATTTAATAATATATTTGTTTGAAGTTTGGACAACAGTTTTATAGTATTGAACAACATTTTTAATAGAATTTATTTTTCATTTTATATTGCAAAATACTTTACCAAATTTACGAATTTCGTTATAGGTTCCTTTTTAAGCAAAAATTTGTTTGTTTGTGCGAATTTCGTTATTAAATCGACTTTCAGTTTTTTCTGTGTATTAGTCTACTGTTAGAAAACTACTCATAGTAATCAGAAATTTATAATTCAGAAGAACTTGTCTAAGTTTTTTAGGTTTAAAATAAAAAGGTATTCTTAGAAGTTATTGAAATTTGTGTTACAAATAAAATTTCTATTGTAATTTTATATAAAATAACTGCTTTCATTGTTTAAATATATAATAGTGAGATTACAATAGGTTATGGGCGATACGAAAGAATCTCATGGTATTCCGCAGTTTAACGGCTCGGGTTTCGATGATTGGCAGTTTCGTGTAAAATTACACTTGGATTCTTTGGGATTATTGGACGTTCTAACCGGCGTTCCTCCCGTGGATGCTGAAATGAATGCAAGTTTCATGAAGAATAACAAGAAAGCTAAAGATCGGTTGGTTGGCTTTTTACATTCAGATTGTTTATGCTATGTACGTGAAAAGAATACGGCAAAAGAGATGTGGAACAGCTTGCAATCTGTATTTGCAAAGAAATCTTTGGTAAATCAAGTTTTAATAAGAAAGAAGTTATCAAAAATGCGAATGAATGATGGTGATAACGTGACCGCACATATAATGACATTTGAAAATTTTACTCGTCAGTTAAAGATGGCTGGTGCTGTAATTGAAGAATCAGATATGTTAGCCCAATTCTTCAGAACTCTTCCAGAAAAATTTTATCCGTTGGTGAGAGCTTTACAAAATGTTGAAGATGGTAAGCTAAATTTCAGTTCAGTGAATGAAAGACTAATGTCAGAAGAAGCTAAATTATCTGATCGAAATCAAGAATATGTTGAACAGAAACAGCTTTTGTTGGTAAAAAGTTCAACAAATCTAAGAAATTTAATGGTAAGTGTTTCAAATGTAACAAATTTGGACACCAGGCTCGTGATTGTAGAAGTGGTGATGCACGTATGGCCAACAACAAAAATGTTTGCTTCATGGCTGATAGAAATTTGCAGCAAAGGTGTACCAAGAGCAATAAGCAGGTCGTTTTTAAATTGAACTCAGGTGAAGAAGCTGTTGAAATCAGTGTGGCTAAAAATAAAGAATTTATTAAAGCAAAGCATTGTGGTGAAATAATAGGTGTAAGCAACAAAAGAATTACAATTGCAATGAAAGAGGTACTTTATGCTCCTGACTTGCGAGACAATTTGTTATCAGTTAGAAAACTAACTAATGCTGATATAGAACTGAAATTTGTTAATGACAAAGCTATTATTTCGCAAAATAAAGAAGTAATTGCTACAGCAAATCTAAGAGGAAATTTATATGAACTAACTCTAAATATAAATAAGTCATCAGCATTATTGAGTACTTCAAATGATGTTGTGCTCTGGCATCGTCGATTCGGTCATATTGGTGAAAGTGGTCTACGAAAACTAGAAAAAGCAAATCTCATCAGTGGACTTAATATGAAATCAAAATCCTTTGATTTTTGCGATGTGTGTGTAGAAGGGAAACAGTGCAGAGAACCTTTTGATGATACTCGTGTGAGAGCTAAAAGGGTATTGGAGCGAATACATTCTGATGTCTGTGGCCCTATTGATCCAAATGCTTGGGATGGATCCAAATATTTTGTGAGTTTTATAGACAACTATACCCATTTTGCAATGATTTACCTGATGAAGAAGAAATCTGATGTATTCAAAGCCTTTCAAGAGTATGAAGCTGTAGTAACTATACAATATAACTAATACAATGGTACAAAAGCAAAGGTATACAAGTCGAAGCAACTGTTGCTTATTCCCCTCAACAGAACGGAGTTGCCGAAAGGTTTAATCGCACAATAACAGAAAAGGTGAGAACAATGTTAATTGAATCAAAAGCTCCTAAATCTATGTGGTCCGAAGCTGCGTTGACAGCTGTATATTTGGTGAATCGAAGTCCAACAAGATCCCTTGAAAATTTTGTTACCCCTGCAGAAATGTGGTTTGGTGCAAAACCTAAATTTAAAAAAATTAAAGTTTTTGAATGTAAAGCCTATGCCTGGATTCCTTATCAGTGTCGTAAAAAACTTGATTGTAGAAGTAAAATGTATGTATTGGTAGGATATGCTCCTAGTGGTTTTCGTCTCTGGGACATTGAAAAACGTAAAGTCGTGATTGCAAGAGATGTTAAATTTGATGAATTCAAGTTTCCTTTTGGCCAAAGTAGTAGTGTTGCTGCAGAAGGTATTATTACAATTCAAAGAACACACGAGCAAGAGAGGGAAAATGAATTTGAAGATGCTAGTGCTGTGTCTACAAATGAATTATGCTCTGATGAATGTGATGGTGCTGTGGATACTTTAGAAACCGTGACTGATGTGTTGGAAAATAGTCTACCAGTTAACAATGAAACAATTGATTTACCTAAAGATGAGATGCCTCATAATTCTATTGAAGAATCAACAACATTAGTTAGTCATAGTAATCGCCAAAAACATTTGCCAAGAAAACTACTTAATTATATAACTGGATTTTAAGCTAATGTATCAAATAAAACAATTCCCGAAACCTATAGTGATATAAGACATATAAATTCCAAGTGGGTTTTCTCTATCAAAGAAGATGAAAATGGCAATCCAACAAAATAGAAGGCGCGATTAGTTGCAAAAGGATTTCAGCTCCAGTTGCTAAATTGACGACAATACGGGTGATGTTAGTTGTTGGTTTAAAACGAAAATTTCATCAACTTGATGTAAAAACTGCATTTTTACATGGCAATTTAATAGAAGACGTGTTTATGAAAATTCCTGAAGAAATATCAACGAAAATGATAAAATGGCTTGTAAGTTGAAGAAATCATTGTATGGCTTAAAGCAAGCTCCAAGGTGTTGGAACATAAAATTTACGACTTTCTTGTTTCACTTGGCTTCAAAAGATCAAAACATGATTACTGTCTTTATACAAAGATAAGCTCCAAACATAATGATGATTTGGTAATTATAATGTATGTAGATGATTTACTTATTGCGGGAAATAAATTAGCCAGTATTGAGAAGTTAAAGCAAGAATTAGCCAAACATTTTGAGATGTCTGATTGTGGAATTTAAAAATTTTTCCTTGGAATCAAAATACAACAAAATACAAATGAAATTCTTATTTCACAAGAAGCAAATATTGGAAAGATTCTGACGAAGTTTGGTATGGCAGAATGTAATGCTGTTAAAAGTCCTATGGAAAAGAAACTTCAATTATCTCAAGATTCCGAAGGTGAATGTCAACAACCTTATCGAGAACTACTTGGCAGTTTAATGTATGTAATGTTATGTTCAAGACCTGACATTTGTTATCCAGTGGGTTATATGGGAAGGTACCAACAACATCCAAACGAAACACATTGGCAACATTTAAAACGTATAGTACGATATTTAAAAGGAACTTCCAACTTTAAATTAAATTTTAAAATATCAAGCAATGAACCAATTGTTGGTTACGTAGATGCAGACTGGGCCTCAGATGTAATCGATCGGAAATCGGTTAGTGGATATGTATTTAAAATATTCGGATGTACTGTTTCATGGTGCAGCAAAATGCAACAGACTGTAGCAAAATCTTCCAGTGAAGCGGAATACAGAGCATTAAGTTTAGCAACAACAGAAGCTATATGGTTAAAAGGACTTTTGCATGATTTAGATGTCTTACAAGAAGATACGCCAGTTATAATATATGAAGACAATCGTGGTTGCATTGGAATGGCTACAAATTTAGAAAGTAAAAGGGCAAGACACATTGATATAACACACCATTTTGTTCGCGATAGTGTTGCTAATAATAAAATCAAAATTGTGGCAATTGGAACAAACAAACAGTTAGCAGATATATTTACGAAGGCTACAGATACCATACGTTTTCAAGAGTTTACAAGAGTCCTTGGATTATCTGATTAAGAGGGAGTGTTAGAAAACTACTCATAGTAATCAGAAATTTATAATTCAGAAAAACTTGTCTAAGTTTTTTAGGTTTAAAATAAAAAGGTATCCTTAGAATTTATTGAAATTTGTGTTACAAATAAAATTTCTATTATTGTAATTTTATATAAAATAACTGCTTTTATTGTTTAAATATATCGAGCCATAACCGCCGAAAAAATGTATCCCACAAACTCAAAATTTTACAGGGGAAGGTTTTTTTTAAATAAAATCAGTTTGAATAAAGCCATTATTTTAAAATTTATAATGTAAATATTGTTTTGTGTAATACATTTAATTTTAATAATTTTAAATGATGTTGAACTATCGATTTCGATAAAAAACAACAATCGATTATGGTGTGGGATACATTATTTTGGCGGTAATGGCTCGATATAATAGTGAGATTACAATATCTACATATAATAAATAAACAGTCAGCTGTTTGAAATAGTGATGGTCATTGTAGTTTATTTTCGTACATGCTTGCTTTAAAAAGTACTAAAATGGCTTTAATAGGAGTAAAAGTGTGTGGAGCACTCCGTAATAGGAGTCAGAAAAGAGTCCAACTAAAAAGCATTTTCGGGGCGAAAGAAAAACTTGCTTAAAAAATTCTTTTTTTCCATTTTTATATATTTTATTTAAATGAATTCCATTTTATTTTTTTTTACTGTAAATACAATTTATTTACACCCCTATTCTGACTTTCGATTCGAATCGAAATTTGGTATTCAGAGTTTCGATTCCGCTACGTTTCTTTCGATTGTAGGTATTCTGAATTACGATCGTAGTTACGTTTTTCTACGCTTATATTTTAGCAACGGAATTTTTTCGATTACTCTTTTTATAAACTTAAAAAGTGTTTATTTGATTAAAATTTCAGGTAGTTTTTTATTATTATGTAATATATTTTAATATTACAAATAAATAAATAAATAAATAAAGATGTAAGTATAAAATGTTTAAAAACTGATTTATATAAATTTTTGTTGTACGGCCAATCAAGAGGTGATATGCAGCAACAAAGAACATGGTTAAACAAATGTGTAACGGTAGAACGAAGGAGTTTTGAATTACTGTCACTACAAACAGGAAAGCAGCCTATTTATTTTCCATGTCAAAAACAACGACATCAGAGCAATATGAAAAGCTGTCAAGTTTAATGTCAACAAAACAGGATATTGCTTGCGGAAGGAAGTTCAGGTATTTTCTTTTCAAGCTTTACCTCTGTGTTCTGAGTCACGTTCTTCTCCTCTTCCACCAATAAAGCCACTGCTATGGATTCCATTTCTCTTTCAAATACCACATCCGGCTTGACAGGATTCTTTTTTTTATACCCTTCACCTTCATGAGAAGGGTATATATAAGTTTGTCATTCCGTGTGAAATTTCCACAATATAATTTTCCGACCCTATAAAGTATATATATTCTGGATCCTAATAGATAGCGGAGTCGATTAAGCCACGCCCGTCTGTCTGTCTGGATGTTTCTTTTTTTTAGCTTTTATTTATTTATTTATTGAATCTTCATATCTTGAAATTACAATAAGTTTTCAAATCTTAATACTAAAGAGAAAATAATAAGCCCAGCCAGTGCTAGACAAAAATTTTTATGATACTAAAAACAATTTCACATCAACTGATCCAGTCATCTATTTTGCGCTTGAGTTAAAGCAAGGGTATCCCTCCTTCTCAACCGATTGTGGCCACTAAAGTTAAGGATGTCTCGTGCAAGTGGGTTTGGATGGTGTTCAAGTTTGCTGACGTACTTTGACGCATATTTTGAAAATTCGACTTTTACTAATGGCACGCCTAGATTTTTGTGGATTCGAGAATTTTTAACATACCATGGTGCTGCAGTAATTATACGTAGAATTTTATTTTGACCCCTTTGAATTTTTTCAATGTTTGATGCTGAGGCAGCACCCCATAATTGAATTCCATAACACCAGATTGGCTTTAGAATTGCATTGTACAACAAAAGTTTGCAATCCAACTTTAATGTAGAATTTCTGTCGATTAGCCAATTAAGTTGCACTGCTTTTAATCACATCTGAGTAAGTTTTGCGTCGATATGAAACTTCCAAGTTAAACGACGATCGAGGTGAATTCCGAGGTATTTAACTTCATTCTGTTGCGGGATAATTTGATTATTTATTCTGATGAACGAGCAGGTATCTTTTCGCAATGTGAAAGTTATATGAATACATTTCTGTTCGTTAACCCTGATTTTCCAAAGCTCAAGCCAATTCTCTAGTTTATAAACATATTTCTGCAAATTCTGTGATGCAACTTGGTGGTCCTTATGGACGCTGACAAAGGCTGTATCGTCTGCAAAAGTTGACGTGTGGATTTTGGGGTCTGACGGCATATCGGATGCATAAATCAAATATAAAGTTGGACTCAGTATGCTACCCTGGGGTACTCCTGCTTCAATTGGATGAGCGGGGCTTAAAAAATCGCCTTCTTTGATTGTAAATTTGACACCATATAAATAACTTTTCATAAGTTTGTGAGTGTTAGCAGGCAGAGCTAATTTTATTTTATGTATTAAACTTTCATGCCAGACTTTGTCGAACGCTTGGGAAACATCAATGAAAAGCGCGGAACAGTATTTTTTCTCTTCAAACGACCGTCTTATCACATTTACCAATCTGTGTGTTTGTTCGATGGTACTGTGTTTAGCTCTGAACCCGAATTGGTGATTTGGGATACATTGAGTGTCATTCAGAATTGGAATCAGAATGGACTAATTGCCCTATATGACTCTACTTTAGTGGGGTCCTTCCCTGGCTTAGGAATCATGGCAATCATAGATACCTTCCAATCTGCAGGATAGTGTTCTAGGCGCAAAATAGCATTGAAAATAAAGAGGATAATTCTTCTAGCTACACGAGGTAACTCCACAAGCATTCTGTTGCTGATTTTATCCATACCTGGAGCTTTTTTAAGATACAGAGTACCAATAGCGCTTTGAACATCATTAAAGCTAAGTCTTAGAGGTACAGGAGGTCTAATAACGAGTGGAGGCAAATCAGATGCATTATTTGAGTTGTTTATAGTAAACACATTTCTCAAATGGTTAACAAATAAAGTCCCCTTCTCGGAATCATTTCTAGCCCAGTCTCCAGTCGGATTTCGCAGAGGAGGCTTTCCTCTAACTGGTCTTTTTAAACCTCGTGCCGCCTTCCATAACGAATAGTCAGATTGTGGGGTACTATCAAGACCCTCCAAGTAAGATCTAAGTGAGGCCGTTCTTTGGATTTCTAAGAAATTTCTTAGTATATCTCTGCATCCCGTAGCCTAGCTTTCAGTTGAGGAGACCTGTGAATTTGCCACTCTCTTCTAACTCTTCTTTTTTCTGTCAGGAGATGATCGAGTTCAGCGAAATAAGTTCTGTTTGTCCCACTTCTGCACTCAACGTCATATGTGGAGGCGTGATGTACAGCTCTTCGTATGTCCTCAGTAAACTTGCCAATCGACCCATCAATATCCTTGGTAGTTCTCAACACTACATTTTCCGTGCAGTGGGAACTTAAATAGTTTTTATACTTTATCCAACTTACTCTGGTTTTAGATATGTCCCGAAATGGAGAGCCATTCCCTTGAAGGAAACGCATTGAAATAATAGAAGGAGAGTGATCTGAAGACAAGTCTAATGAAGGCTCCACTTGTATCGATTCTATAGGGATATTTTTCACTACTCCAAAGTCAATAACATCGGGAATCTTCCGTCGGTCCGTCGGCCAGTAAGTGGGATGACCGCTTGAGAGTACATCTAAGCCCATTTTGGCAATGGTATTGAAGAGTTTACGACCCTTCGGGGTCACCAGACGTGAACCCCAAAATGTGTGTTTGGCGTTAAAGTCACCAGCAACTAAAAATCTAGCTCCAAGGGAATTGAAGAAGCTGTAGTATTGGTGTTCTTTTATTGAAAATCGAGGCGGCGAATAAACTGATGATAAAACAAAATTGTATTGACAGAATTCAATAGAACTGAACTTTCATTGCGAACAGTCAAACTTTTGTGGAGCTCCAATAAAGTGTACAAAATAAAATTGTTGAAGTACTAAACAAATTTCATAAAAACATACTAAATAAATAAACAATTTGCTGCAAAATTATAAAAACAACAAACAAAAATATATTATAACAACTGTGTTATTTGTGTTAATAAACAAAACTTTTAATAAAATATACAATATTATAAAAACTTTAAAAAACACAGCACAAAACAAAATAATCAAAAATGAATCTCTGTGGACAATGTAATACCAATTTACCAACAAAGTTTGTAAATGTTATTTATCTAACTCTCAATATCATTTCTCTACTTGCTGCCCTCTTTCGGAGAAAACATATTCGACTATGAACTCTGCTTGCGCAGGGATCTACCAGTAGCAACAACTCTTATCACATTATTGTTGATGATAGCTCGGTACAAAACCAAAAGCAGCAAAGAGATGATGAATATGAAAAGAAAGATGAAGCCAAGCGCTTCAAAAACTCTTTAAGTCTAAACGATGTTAACAGAAGTTTGTACATGGTTCAAAATGATGTTAAAGAGTTAAAAACTGATGTTTCGGCAATAAAAACAGACATGAACGACATAAAAACAACAATGCAAGAACTTGCAATAAAAATAAGCCAGGAAAATAATCAAATGAACATAAATATGCAAACAGCTCTCAAAACAATTACAAACTCCATTGCAACTCTCACCTCTCAAGTAAGTGAGCTTTGTGAAAGTAACAAGGAAAAAGAAAAACAAATAAGTGAGATGGATAAACGCATCAACGACTTAGAACAACAACTACTCAATAAAAACATTGAAATAAAAAATGTAACAAATACAAACATGCACCCAAATGAAGTTGTCAAAAAGATTGCTAACTCGTTAAACATTGAAATAAATGACAACGATATTAGCAACTCATACAATTTAAAAAAATCACAAAAAATTATTGTAGAATTCACTTCACACAATAAAAAAAGAGAGTTACTACACAAAATAAATCGTCACAGAGTCGACTCAAATTTAAAAAGTGATGACAACAAAAACAAATTCATATAAGTAATTTTATTTTTTACTTAAAATAAAACACGGTTCGAGTACTTGACTACGACTAAATCTTTATTTAATAAAATTGACAATTTATAGTAAATACAAAATATGTGTCACAAAGAAATGCAAAATGTGTGGATTGCTGATGTTACAAAATATTAAATACAAAATGTGTGGATTGCTGATGTTACAAAATATTAAATACAAAATGTGTGTTGCAATAAAAATAGCTTACTTAAATTACAACAGAGTTAAATGAACTTTAAATACTTAAATTACAATAGAGTTAAATGAACTTTAAAGTTAAATGAATTTTAATAAATTAAACAAAGCAAACTCAGCAGATTGGCAAAAGAACAGAAGTAAGAGGGAGAATTTATAATTAATTAAATTTGTGTTAACTCTTCCCCCCTAAAACTTTGATTGTCCTCAATCAAAAGTACGGTATCTGTGTAATTTTTGTTATGGATTGTTCTTTAGATTCGTTTATTCTCGGGGCAATTTCTCCTAAGGGTAATGAAGCATTTTTTGGGTATTGTGAAATCTTTGGGTGACATGATTTTTTCAAACTGACGGACAGTAGGACAATAATCCCGAGGATTACTAAAACATAAGCTATTACATCGCCTATTTTGCTCTCGATATTCAAAAGCTCGATCGCTTCCGTATTGTTGACATGCATTTCCTTAATTAATTCTAAGGTAAGAGTTTCTTCCACACGTGGATTCCCTGCCTTTAGTTGTACAATGGCTGGTAGTGGGTCAGCAAAGGTAATTTCTGAACTCGAGAAAATCTTGCCGTTTACTGATACTGTTTCATTATGAAATCTTATTAGGAAGGTACCGTTTAGATTGAATGGCTCTCGACTAATGAGAATTGTACCGTTAAATTGATTTAATAAAAGTGCCCCAGGAAGGATTTCCTTTACCGTGACCATATGGAAATTATTTACTATTGTGCAATTAGCCGGTTTGCTACGTATTAAATTCGGGAGGCATTCAGATTCGCTGATGTCTTCGACTTCGCTCTGTTTGCATATTGCCAATTTATTAAAATTCTTACATTTGTTCTTTATACCAAATATTTGTTTGTCACATACCAATATCTCATTAAATTGAATTTTACTAGTAAATCTACCAATTTTTACTGCTTCTACCAAAATTTTATTACAAGATTCTTTTCCTGTAGTTGGGATACTTATAATATAAAGGAGGGAATTATGGTTAGTAGCTATTTTTACTTCGCTAAACTCAAAAGATTCTTCAATATTCAAATACGAAGTGGTTTCGGTTGCAGACAGATTTTTAACCATTTCCATTTCGTTGTTGGACAATATAAATGAATTTAAAACTCCTACTTTAGCCCAATGAATGGCGTATTGCAAATTAATGATTTCATCCTTTATAATTTCCAATTTGTATTTTATTTTATTTACTAAAGAATCTTCCGAGTGTACGGTTTTGTAAGATTTAAGAATTTTATTGGTTTTTAGTGTTATTTCATCCATTTTTTCCAAAGACATTCTATTTATAATGACTTGTTTATTATTGCTCTCGAGTACATTGTTTATCTTTTGTTCGATTACCTCGAAGTCGTTATGGTCGGGGTTACCGGCAACCCACTTCCATACAGAACCGATGAAATTCAGAGACCTTTTATTTCTAGGCTTAAGATATTCTAAATGTTTTTTGATTTTATTAGTTTCATGAAGAAGGAAAGGATAGATGGGATGGGAAGTGCTTATGTTCGTTCTTATGGTGGAATGGATATTGTTAATTAGTTCTTCATAATTTTCCAGGTCAACAACGTGTACCAATTTAACAGTGCCTAACTGCATCTTAGCAAAGCCGACATCGATCGCCACCACTTGTGAATTGGTGTAGTCTAAAATCCTAACTTCGCTTAGAGTAGTTTTCGTCGATATTAAACTGGAGAAAAGAAAGATAAAAGGTGAACGAAAATAAAATCGATTTCTCAATTTCGAATATTATTTTTATAAACAACCCTTCCTCCTTCTGTTAACACAGTTGTATGCCTATTCTCTTTTACTATTTCCAGCTTATAATTCTTTGACAATTTTGTCCCTAACCTTTTGTTTTGTTTGACATAAATTTGGTCCCCTATATTATAGTCTTTGGGTTCTATTCTGTTCTTATTATGATAATCTAGATCGGATAGCTGTTTTTTCTTGAGGTCGTAGATCATTTGTGCCTTATCTTTCTCCCGCTCCATAAAATTGCTGCCAGATCTTTTGCCAAAAAACGCTTCAAATGGTTTTCGACGCAAAGTTGAGTGAATAGTATTGTTATACTCATAAATGGACTTATCCAGAAGTTCGGTCACATCTTTTTGTGCTCCCTCTGTCTTCAAGCATCTCATAATCTCTGCCAAAGTAGAGTGAAACCTTTCGATCTGGCCATTGACTGTACTAGCGTATGGTGGTATGCGGAAGATTTTCACATTGAATTGGTTCTCCATCATAAATGTAATAGCTTTGGAGTTGAAAGATTTCTCATTATCCATTACAACTATTTCAGGCATACCAAAATTCAGTAGTATTTCTCGTAGGGGTTGTTTTATGTCTTCTGTAGCTCTTGATTTTAGTATCTTTGCCTGGGCGTACTTGGTTAATTTGTCTATAGCTGTCAAAATAGATATTCCAGCCGTAATGAAGATGTCAATATGGATTATTTGTCCAGGAAATTGTGGTATTGGGGTTTCCTGTATAGAGATTTTGTTGGGGTGTCGATCGTATTTGTTTTCCTTGCAGGTTCTGCATGATTTTGTTATTCTCTTGATCTTTGCCATCATCTGGGGGAAATAGTATTTTTCTAGAAGTTGTGCTTTGTTTTCTTCGGCACTCCTATGGGCTCTATTATGCTCGTTTATTATTTCTATCTCTTGTTCGGATTCGTTGCAAACATCTAAGACCATTTTTCTTGAATAGAGAACTTTGTATTTATGAAATCGATTGGAGAATATTTCTTGTGCCTTCCCAAGGATTGCGTCTGTAGTTTTCAAGCAGTTTGTTACAGATGGGTTAAGGTATTTCTCAAGAATTTTTTCCAATTCTGTCTCGGAAGGGTCTGGTTCCATCACTATGTGCCTGTGATAAGTAGGAAAGATTATCTGAAACTCATATGATGAAGTTTTATTTGGTTCTATAATAATTTGATTTTTAAACGCGTTTATTGGAGTTTCTGTGTATTGGATGGAATTTCCGGGATAACTTTGGTTGCTATGTTGAGTAGCAGCCGTTGAGTCCATCGTGCATATTTCCTGTGGGGGCCTGGAAAGTGCATCTGCTACCGCGTTGGTATTTCCTGGTTTGTATTGCAGTTCGTAATTATATTCTTCTAGCGTAGCTTTCCACCGCCTGAGCTTGCTGTTGGTATTACTTTTTGCTAATTTGGCATAATCCTTGACGAATCGTCGATAAAATCCGGACATGCCTAGGAAAGATCTTAAGTCCTTTATTGTTTTTGGAATCGGTAATTTGTTGATCGCTTCTACTTTTTGGGGATTGGCACGTATTCCCGATGTGGATGTTAAAAATCCTAGAAACTCAACTTCTGGTTTTAAAAATTCGAACTTATCTAATTGTACTTTCATATTGGCTGACTCTAGGTTGTGGAATATTTTTTCAATGTTGTTAAAATGTGTTTGTTCGTCCTTCCCGAATATAATAATGTCATCGATATAGACGTAACATATTTTACCAATATGTTCCCTCAATATATCGTCTAAGGCCCTTTGGAAGATTGATGGTGCGTTTCTTAATCCGAATGAAAGCCTTGTAAATTCGTACTTACCGTTATTGATGGAAAACGCGGTTTTTTCTATGTCTTCTTCCTTTAAAGGGATTTGGTGAAAACCGCTCTTCAGATCCAACACAGAGAAGAACGAATTTTCTCCCAATTGGGAAAGAACCTCGTTGATTTCGGGGATTGGATATCGATCCGGGATGGTCACTGTGTTGAGTTTCCTATAATCAATAACTACTCTATATTTTTTTATATCCGAGGCATCCATTTTCTTAGGTACAACCCAAACTGGTGAGTTGTACGGTGATTTTGAAGGTCTTATTATGCCTTGATCTAGTAATTCTCTGATTTGCTGTTCGACTATATCCTTTAAATGTGTTGGATAGGGGTAGCATCTGGAGTAGACAGGGTTATCGGTTGTTGTTCTTATTTCTCCTTTTACTGTGGTTGTGTAGGTTAATCGCTCATTTGATTCGGAAAAAAGGCTTAGAAATTTTGTTACTACTTCTTTTATTCTGTATTTTTGATCTTTAGTCATGTGGTCTGTTCTTATTGGGATGGTGTGTGCGTTTTGCGTAATATTATTCACGTTTTCAGAAATTTGTTGCTTTAGTTTTATCTTAATATTCTCTTTAATAATCATCAAGCTTTCTGCCGTGTAGATAACGGCCGAAAGTTCTTTCAGGCTGTCGTTCCCTAGTATTGCGTGAAAAGATTTGAGAGTTGGTAAGGCAAAGAATTTTAGATTTGTCGATTTTAGTCCAAAGAGGTTAATGAAGGTGTGATGGGATATCAAGGTTTTCCCTCCAGCTGAATTTGCAAAAAAAGATTTTTCATTGGGGATGACTGATTTTAGAAGTTGAGGTTGAATGTAATTTTTATTTGATCCTGTGTCCACTAAGATTTTCAGGATCCTACCATCTGACGTCTTTGCCTCAAAGTATGGCAAAGACGAATTGTTCATTCTAAAAAATGAATGTCAATGAATTCTTCTTCACCGATTGATTCCGATTGACCCCTCGGCTCATATGTTGCGATTTGATCGGTGTATTCATTGAATGCTTGTAAGTCTTCAATTTCTTCATATGATGCTCTTTCTCCATTATAGTTGGCTTCTTCTTCATCCTCATAACCATTCGTCTCGATATTGAAGTTTCTTTGGGCTTTTTGGGCATTAGGTATAGGTTGTTCTGATGGTCTTTTACCCACGAATCTGTCGTTGGGTCTTGGTCGATTCATGTAATTTACATTTCTCGTTTGAATGATTTCGGTTTCCATGGGCACAGGTCTTGGTTGTGGTTTTGGCGCGTTTGGTCTTGGTGGAGGTAGATTGTATTGATATTGGATTGGGTATTGATTAAGGTAGGGATTTGGGGTTTGGGTTGGGTATTGATTAAGGTATTGGTTTGGGCGTTGGACTGGGGATTGGTTGAATTGTTGGGGCGTATATTGTGTTGGGAATTGGATTGGTTTCTGGTTTGGATATTGTCTATAGATTTGAGTTGCAGGTGATACTTGCAGAGGAGGTCCAATTGGTTTGTAATATACTGGGTTTTTGTAATTTTGGTTTTTTGAAACGGTTTGCGGATTTTTTGAATTCTTATGTAAGGCATGGTCTGACCTGAAATCTTGATTTTGGAGTTTAAGGCACAAGTGAAGTGCCTGAGGTAAGCTGGTTGGTTCTCGGATGCATAGGAGCTTTGAAAGGTCGCCTCTCAGACCCCTAATAAAGGTGTCTAGCGCTTTATCTCTGTACGTTTGAATTAGTGTATCCATGGCCTCTCTGCCTATGGTCATACAAGTGATATTATTTATGATCAGGGATAAATGTGAATATACTTCCTGATAGAAGTCTTGTACTGTTGAATTCCCTTGGATTAGAGATGTCATTTGGTATTCTAAGGTACCTACATCCCTTTTGTCCGCGTAGTGCAATGTTAGGCAACGTGAAATTGCTTCCCAGCTGAGGGGCGTGTTGTAAGATTCGAGCGCTGAATCTGCGGATCTGACAATTTTGTTTCTAATCACATTAAGGATCCCAAAGTACTTCGGACTTCCCTTTTGTGCTTCGTAAAGAGTCAGTATTCTTTCAACGCTCTTTTTCCATGAGCTAAATTCGGTTGTATTCCCAGAAAATTCTCTTAGACATCGCACGACATCCGGCACCTTATCCAGATCGATAAGATTTTCCCTGTACTGTTCTTCAATCTCTTGGTCCCTTGTTATAAAGTCTGAATTGGGGTTTAATATATTCCCTACTAAACTCCTACATTGTTCCCTACACAGGCGGGTGACTAAGTTCGTTATAGCAGGATTAAGAACTGGTGGTCTTACTAAGTTATTGGGGTTTGACATTTCGAGAGATGTAGTTTATTTTAAAGGTTAAATAAAAATACTAGAAACTATTATAGAACTATTTTTCTTTCCTCTTTTTTTTTATTATAAATCTGGAGGGTCCCGTAGGAATCGCAGATTGTTATTTATTTATAAAAATCTTCTAACTTATTTCTATATTGAATTGGTATTTTAGTATTATTATTTTTTTATTTATTTTTTATGTTGTAATATAGAAAAAATATATAATAATAATTTAGTCTTAAGAGAAATACATTACATTAGTGTAGTTATTATTGCTATAGTTGTCATCTTTTGTTGTTGTTGCTGTAGTTTCTTCTCAGGCTATTGCTTGTTGCTTGAAATTGACCAGAATAAGTTCGGTTGCTTGGTGTTAGGTTGGTTTTTCTTCTTTTAGGATTGGATTTTCTGACACTGTGTTGTTTTATTAGTGTATTTTTGGTTTAGTTAGGTCTCTGTTGTTTAGTTCTGGTTGGTTTTTTACATAATATATTTTTTTTGTAATTATCACTAGTTTAATAGTTTTTAATAATATTTAAGTTTTTTATTTTGTATTTTAATATTTTTTATTTTACACTACTTGAGTGTCCTTTATTTTTTAATTTACACTACTTAAGGGTTTATTATTTTACACTTGTAACAATATTGGGTGCTTCTTCAGGACCACTTTAACTTGTAACAATATTGGGTGCTTCTTGAGGACCACTTTAACTTGTAATAATATTGGGTGCTTCTTGGGGACCACTTTAATTTGTAATAATATTGGGGGCTTCTTGAGGACCACTTTAATTTGTAATAATATTGGGTGCTTCTTGAGGAGCACTATTTTTTCGTTGGGCGCCAGTTATTTTATTTTTTACTTAAAATAAAACACGGTTCGAGTACTTGACTACGACTAAATCTTTATTTAATAAAATTGACAATTTAAAGTAAATACAAAATATGTGTCACAAAGAAATGCAAAATGTGTGGATTGCTGATGTTACAAAATATTAAATACAAAATGTGTGTTGCAATAAAAATAGCTTACTTAAATTACAACAGAGTTAAATGAACTTTAAATACTTAAATTACAATAGAGTTAAATGAATTTTAATAAATTAAACAAAGCAAACTCAGCAGATTGGCAAAAGAACAGAAGTAAGAGGGAGAATTTATAATTAATTAAATTTGTGTTAACTTATATATTAATGAACACCTAACCCCATACAAACGGCGTCTACTTTGGTTAACTAAAACTAAGGCCAAAGAGACAAATTGGAAATTTGTATGGATTAAAAATGGAAACATCTACGCTAAGAAAAACGAAATCTCCAATTCCATTATTATTATGAATGCATCAGATATTGAACTAATTTCTTCAACAATTTAAAAATAAAAATAATTTACATTAATTCAAATTCAATTTTATAAAAAAACGAAAAACTTATCTTCTTCTTTGTAAATGAAAAATGGCCCAAAATCCAAACCTAATTTTAAATAATTTTAATGAAACAAATAAAAACTTACTAAGTTATCCCACAACAATCATATACATATATGAACATTCGCTCACTACGATTAAACTTCACTCCATTCCTAGCCAGTCTGCATAAAATTATAAATAATATTAACTTTATACTTCTTCAATCTTATAATATAAATGGTTTCAATTCATATTTCTTAAATAGAGATAAAGGAGGTGGAGGTGTAGCCGTCTATGTAAGAGAAAGTATATTGCACACTAATATTAGCCTAAACACAATCTCTTTTGAATCACTACAAATAAATGTCACAAATAACAACAAAACCTTCTCTCTGGTTACAATTTATCGACCGCCAAAAAATAATGTAAATGAGTTCATAATAGAACTAGACAAAACAATAAACACGAAAAAAATAAACAAGACATAATTATTATTGGTGATATGAATATTAATATACTCAACCAAAACATTACAACAACAAAATACACAGAAATGATATCATCAAATGGATTGCAGTGTGTAATAAATGAAATAACAAGAGAAGATATAACAAAGAGAACAAATACTTGTATAGATCATATGCATATCAGAAGCAACAAAACAAACACACAAACACAGGCAGCAGTAGTGAGAACAAATATATCTGATCACTACTCGCTCTTTTGTTGTATACAAGATGAACAAAATAAAGATGTAAACCAGGGTGCGGAAAATATACTTTTTCAGGGCCCTAAACTCAATAATTTTAAAGTTAACAAAAATATTAAAGATGTAAATTGGAATGAATTAGTAAATCAAAACATGAATACTAATGAAATATTTAATAAAATTTATGAAAAATTTGAAATTATTTATGAAAAATCAAAATCAAATAACAAAAATAATAAAAAACATAGAAAAGTTAATCCGTGGATGACAGAAGAATTAGTGAAGTATTGTGACGTTCGGGATAAACTTTATATAAAATGGTTAAATAATAAAAACAATAAAAATTATGAGCACGAATATAAAAAATTTCGAAATATCTTAAACAAAAAACTTAATTACGAAAAAAACAATTACTTTAAAAGAAAATTCATAGAAAATAGAAGTAACATTAGAGTTACGTGGCAACTTATTAATGAAATCACCGGGAAAAAAACAAACAACATAGACTCTTTTATAATCAAAAATTTCAAAAGCGACAATCTATTACAAATTACAAATAAATTCGCGTACAACTTTAATGATAATGTTCAAAAAATTCTACATAAATGTGATATTAAAACTTGCCAAAACCAACCAGCAACAGTTCAAAACCCAATGTTTATGTCTCTCACCACCTATGAAGAGGTAAATGCTATATTAAGAAAATTAAAAACAAATAAAGGCGCAGGAGCTGATGGAATCAGACCAAAAGATTTGAAAAATAACTCTTCTATCTTTACATCTGCAATTACAACATTTATTAATTCCAGTATAGACAATGCAACTATACCAAACATACTAAAGACCTAAATAATACGCCCAATATACAAAAACGGTTCAAAAAATGACTATAATAATTATAGACCTATTTCAATACTACCAGCGATAGAAAAAGTTCTGGAAGAAATACTTGTGCGAAGACTTAACGATTTCCTGAGAAAATTCAGAATTATAAATCCAAACCAATATGGATTCCAAAAGGGAAAAAACATAAACAAATTACTTGGAGATTTCTCAAACCATATAAATACATGTTTAGGAGAAAACTTACACTGTCTAGCCCTTTTTATTGATTTTAGTAAGACACACTCTCACACTCTAATTTAATAGACATGTTAGAACGAAACGGCATAAGAGATCAATGTTTGAAATGGTTCGAAAACTTAGAGCTCAGAACTTACCGTGTTAAAATATGTGAAACAGTAAGTAACGAAGCTCAATCCAATAATGGCGTTCCACAAGGGTCAAAACTTGGACCAATATTATATCTCATATATGCAAACGAAATGTTGAACATACTGAAGGAGTGTACTACATTTGCATACGCTGATGACACAGCCATTATAGTATCAAATAAAAACTTTGATACAGCCTGTGAAATCATGCAAAAACAACTTGATGAGGTCTCAAAATGGTGCCATGATAATGGCCTCATAATAAACGCATCTAAAACCAAAATAATGCACATTAAACCACCTCATCTTGCTAGAACAGCAACAAAAATTATATTTCACAACCATCAATGTCTTCACACCATAAACGACACAGGGCATATCGAAACATGCACCACAACCACAGAGAATGTACAAATATATAAATATCTCGGAATTTACGTTGATGAAACCTTTAAATGGCTACCCCATATACAACAGCTTGCAAAAAAACTTCGAAAAGCCGCTTATAGTTTATACTATCTAAGCAATTGCTCAACCTATGATGTACTCAAACAAGCATATTTTTCATTAGTTGAATCTTACATAAGGCATGGTATTAAAGTGTGGGGAAGTTCAACATATTGCAGATCCCTACAGCAATCTCAAAACCAAATTCTAAAAATTCTACTAAAAAATAAGCAACATAACAATCAACAACTGCAAATGTCGTTAATATATACTTATAACACAAATATCAACAACAACACAAACAACAGTAGCGACGCTAGCACTTCCAACCAGCGTTGCCATTTTGGTTACTTTTAACCAAAATTGGTTACTTTTTTTTCCAATGTGTACTTGTGTACTTTTTTTCCGTTTTGGTTACTTTTTTTTAACATAAAAGTAACCATTTTTTACATTGCTTTTACTTTGACTTAATTTACACCACAATTTAAAAGTTTTTTAAAAATAAAACACTAAACACAGGATTACAAAAAAATACATGCCTGTCTCCAAACATAACAAACACAATCATTGTATTGTTGAACGAGTAAAAGGTTCTTCACAAAAACCATCTAAAAACATGCTACAAAATGCATTTTCATATTGATTTGACATCGGAACAAGTTAATTTTTCTTTTGTTTTAGAAATGAACGAACCTTAATCAACATTCATAAATTATGTTTTTACCAGAAAACAAAAAAAAAAGCTTTTTACAAATTAGCGTGCTATTTAATTTTTTAATAAAGTGTTTTCTAAATAGTTAAGATTGGGTTTCTTTCGTAAAAAATGGATAAGTATGTACTTCGAATTAAAAAATAATAATATTGGTTTTAAGCACAATTTTTATTTTTGTTAGATTTTTATTTAAAAAGGCTGCTCAAAGTAAAACTAATAATGTCGAGTTATCTTCTGGAAGTGATGATGAGAATATGTATATTTTCATTCAATTTCAATAACTTTTTTAAATAATATTTTGTTGTTTAGTGACATTAATAACAGCCCGAAAAGAAAATTCCGTGTATTGTGGTTGGATGAGTTTCCGTGGCTAAGAAACAAAGATGGATGTTGTTTCTGCGCTGCCTGTGTAAAAAAATTGCAAATCACGTAAGTTATTTACGAAAGCACACTAAAAAGTGTTCATAAGCAAAATGTGGAAAATAAAAATAACATTTGCAAGTCCTCAAAAAGAAACTCTTAATAAGCAAGTGCACCAAACAGAGCTAACATTAGTAATGTTTCTTATTTCCCACAATTTGCCTTTTTTTAATGGACTATCTACCAGGCTTATTAGAGAAGCGCTGTCCCGACTGTCAAATTGCGAAACACATTAAATGTGGCAGGTAAAGCAACTTAATTAACAGAAATGTTAGGAAGCAAATCTAAAGCAAATTTAATTTCCAACAAACTAAAAACGACAAAGTTTTCGTTAATAGTAGACGAAACAACAGACGTATACACAAAGAAATCACTAGTTCTAGTCGTTCGCTATATGGATAAATCATCTAAGAACATTCAAGACAGATTTTTAGCCTCATCTACTTAAACTTTATCTACTAGTGTTTGGTAACAAATGTAATGAAATTAATTACATTTGGGTTTTATTAATATTGTTATTGCTGAATTAGTTTTTTCTTTCAATTGTACCTAATTATAAGACTGAACTACAAACTGAAATGCAATGGTTAATTTATATTTTACATATATATTTTTTAGCTGAAATAAAATAAAATTTTAAATATATAAAAATTTTGGTTACTTTTTTTTGCTTTTGGTTACTTTTTTTTTACATTTTGGTTACAAAATTTTTTTGGTGGTGGCAACGCTGCTTCCAACATAAACACAAATTACACAAACAACTCACACAACACAACACTCAACACAAGCAACATTAACTTACTCACCAACATAAGCCCAAACATCACAAATAATATTAACACAAATAACACACAACTCAATATAAATAACAATAACATATGCACCAACACAATAAATATCAATAATCAAGACATCACACTTTTTAACAACAACACAAACACCAGCTGCAGATTCCAAAATAATAATGGAACCCCTTTTACCAACAGTATTGCCAGCAATCTACAGATCCTAAACATCAAAAGTCTGTACTACATTTCATTAATCAACGAATTTTACAATGATTCCAGATATCTGAAGCCAATAAACCACGCCTATAATACCAGAAGACGCTCAGAAGGAAGATATAAGGTCGATCGGCATAAAAACAACTGTAGCAAAAATTCGATGAATACTGCACTACCAAATATAATGAACAAAATACCATCATATTTACTAAACATTAGAAATCTATACACTAGAAAAAGTCTTTTAAACAAATATTTCATAGAAACGCAATGAAAACTTATTATTATATGTAATCTTTAGTTTTAATATATATATCCTGCAGACAAGCCAAATGGCTTCGCGGGATTAGATGTAAGAACTAAAATGTACATTAAATTGAGAAAATAAATTGGATAAATAATTAAAAAAATTTATTTATTCGAAGGTTTACTTCTAGTTAAATATAAAAATTTATTTGAAATTTATTCTTTGTATACCTCTGTTATATGTTATACATAGCTTTCCGTTGGAAAACGTAAATGTAAAAACATACAGAAATATACAAAGAGACACTAGCAAAATGTAATGCATTTTCTGGCCTGCTAAAGCCTTCGTCAGCATTCTTTGTGTCTATTGGTGTTCATTTTCAAACTTTCTTATATTTAACTTTCAAATTGACTGTATGAGAATTTTTCCTCTTGCGAGTATTATTGTAAAATTTTTTAAAAAAATTTATTTATTCGAAGGTTTACTTCTAGTTAAATATAAAAATTTATTTGAAATTTATTCTTTGTATACCTCTGTTATATGTTATACATAGCTTTCCGTTGGAAAACGTAAATGTACTTCAAAATTAATGGCTACGTGTTGTATGATACTAAAGATCCCCGCGGAAGAGCATGTGGAGGTTCGTCAATTCTTATAAAGAGCAGAATAAAACATTATTTAATGAACAACATATGTGAGGATTACCTACAAGCAACAAACATTTTTTTTTTAAATTTTTATATTTAACTAGAAGTAAACCTTCGAATAAATAAATTTTTTTAAAAAATTTTACAATAATACTCGCAAGAGGAAAAATTCTCATACAGTCAATTTGAAAGTTAAATATAAGAAAGTTTGAAAATGAACACCAATAGACACAAAGAATGCTGACGAAGGCTTTAGCAGGCCAGAAAATGCATTACATTTTGCTAGTGTCTCTTTGTATATTTCTGTATGTTTTTACATTTACGTTTTCCAACGGAAAGCTATGTATAACATATAACAGAGGTATACAAAGAATAAATTTCAAATAAATTTTTATATTTAACTAGAAGTAAACCTTCGAATAAATAAATTTTTTTTAAAAAATTTTACAATAACACTCGCAAGAGGAAAAATTCTCATACAATAAATAATTAAAAAAAAAAAAAATGTTTGTTGCTTGTAGGTAATCCTCACATATGTTGTTCATTAAATAATGTTTTATTCTGCTCTTTATAAGAATTGACGAACCTCCACATGCTCTTCCGCGGGGATCTTTAGTATCATACAACACGTAGCCATTAATTTTGAAGTACCCTGTCGCCGTCAAGTGAGTTTCAGCAATCATCATGACATCAATCTGCTTATCCATCAGGAAGTGTTCAAGTTAATTTTTATGTTGGCGGAGGCCGTTCGCATTCCAAAAACAAATTTTTAAACAAATCATTTCTTTAAAATGGCTTGTAAGATAGTGGATTGCATTTTCAGCATTTCCTGCATTATGGATGTCATAGTGGTCGTAAAAGTGTTCATAGTTTGGACAAGTGTCTGCAATGTAGTCTCTAGAGTGTTAATATTAGGCTCGTAATATTGTAATTTAGGTTGCTGCTCCAAACCTGGCATATTAGATTTAACCATGTATGCGTAAGAAACTTGTCTAGAACTAGGCGCGTTTACATGACTAGTGGACCGTAACAATTGAGGGAAATTGTCACTCGATGCAAAAATAGGCTGTTTTTTTTTTTCTTGGACCAGCACTCAGGGGATGACCCCTACTTATGCAATGCATTGTGTTGGAACTAGGAAAATAGGTTATTGGAGGGAGGATAGCGGGAGTAGTGTTTGTGAACATTTGACTTGAATTTTCCTATATTGAAAGTGGCAGGGAATACTTCTGCTGGGAGTTTGTTCCACATACGGACAGTACGGCTAGAGAACGAATTTTCCCTGTAGTGTGTTGTGCGATCCACTGTCCAGTCGACCACAAAAGGATGAGCCCTGACTGAAGAACGTGTATTACGTAAAAACCTGCGTGTTTCAGGAACAAGTTCCCTAATTTCAGCAGAACACATTCCATTATAGTATCGATAGAACAGTGAAACACAACCCACATTGCGACGATGCTCCAATGAATCAATAGAGTTGGATATCCTACTGTCACCGATAAGCATCTTCGCCCTCTCCTGTACGCGGTCGAGTAACTCCAAAATAGACTTCGAAGCACCGGCCCATACATGAGAGTTGTATTCCATTTTCGGACGAATATAGGTGGTGTAAATAGTAAGAAGATCAGATGGAGTGAAATATTTTCTACACCGTTTTAAAAAGCCAAGGCACTTGAGCGCTTCTTTCGACACTTGAAAAATGTGTTTGGTCCAGCGGACATCACACTGGATTCTCATGCCTAGAACGTCAAGAGCAGTGATGTTCAGCCCATACAACAATTGTTTGAAAAATTTACACACATTTGTTATGTGATCTTTTAAAAACATTCATTCAGTCGTCGTTGAGCAAGCGATGAGAACACATGCGACGGAGTATCGTCATTTTTTTCAGAAATTTGTTAAGCATTGTTGTTGCTTCTTGTTGGACGAAGCATAGCAAACACACGCGATTCAATTACAATTGAACACAAAAAATAAAAAACTGTCTTAGATGAACTTGTTTTTGTTTTTGCTGAAAATAACTGTTCTAAAATAGTTTTTTGCTATTGATAATTGTTATTTATGGTCCCTGATATTTTTTCTTAAAGTGTTTATATCTGGCTAAAACTCTTTCTTTGTTTTCTTATTTTAACGTTTGACAATATGTTTGCTGGGAAAAACCTCTCACCAATACATCTTTATATTTATTTTTGAACATCACTGGTCAAGAGCGTCTGATTCCTTAATATTTACACCGCCCATAAAAACAGACGAAGCAACATGATCTGTTGTGCGTTAATAGACAACACTGAGTCTTACGTGCGTTAAAATCGACTCTATTCGCACAACCCCATTCCGAGATTGTTTCAAGATCTCGGTTCAGCGTATCATTCATATTTTGTCTCATTTCCTCAATCTCCAAAGGGTTTGGTCTATGGTTAAATGAGTATAAATGGCAAATGTTGCTATCATCGCCAAAACAGTAGATAGGGTTTGAAGTTTGACAAAGAAGGTCATTTATAAAAATGAGAAATAAAGTGGGAGAAAGAACGGAACCTTGCGACCCCTGACTTAATCTTGACCTCGTCTGATGAGATCCCATCTATAACAACTCGTATAGTGCGATTTCTGAGGAAACTCGATATAAAACGAGAGAAGTTATCACCGACATCAAAAGCAATGAGTTTCTATACGAGAGCACCATGCCAGACTCTGTCGAACGCCTTAGAAATATCTAGAGCCACCACTTTACTTTCGCCAAAACGGTGTATAGAACGACACCATTTTTCCGATAGGAAGGCCAGTAAGTCTCCCGTAGAGCGTCCTCTACGGAAGCCGTACTGGCGGTCGCTAAGTAAATTGTTGGACTCTAGATACTTCACAAGATGGTAATTTACCATACTTTCCATGACCTTCGAAAGTGCAGAACAGATTACAATTGGGCGATAATTTTCAGGGTTTGTAGCCTCTCCCTTTTTAGGAATTGGCGTTACATTAGCAACCTTCCAACATATGAGAAATTCACCGGCACGGTATAAGGTGCTGAAAAGGTTAGCTAATGGACGAGCTAGCGTCGAAGAACACTTCAAGACCAGTGCTGGTATGCCATCTGGCCCAGGAGATTTATTTATGTTAAGATCTGTTGATGATGATCAGGTAATACTGACGTGTTTTTAGTTCTTATGCTTTTCAAATGAGTGTAAATTGGACAACCTCTATAATTTGCGGTATGATTACCTCCGCAGTTACTGCATTTTTTGATTTTTGAATCAGTTTTCGACTTATCGCATTGAGCAGTTGCATGTAGCTCCCTACACGCAACACAAACTGACGGCAATTTACAATACGACTTGCTGTGACCAAATTCTTGACAGTTGAGACACTGGACGGGTCCCTGACGCTTATGTGGTTCTTCCACGGTGATTCTACGATGCAGAAGGTAAATCAGATTATAAATCGGATGGGACTCGTTTTTCTTTAAGACAACATCTCCAGGTTCCAATTCTACCCTGAACATGGGCTGAGGGATATTTTCACGGTTTCTAATATTCACTACGCTCTTGATTTTGAACCCTTTGTCCATTAAACCGGTCTTTATCTCCGCAGGATCAACACATGGGTCTATACGCTTTAGAACGACTTGGAGTCCTTTTGCTGGTAGGTATAGAAATCCCTAGTCTCTATATTGGGCGAACAGGAACGACGCCGTTCTACGGCTCTTGTAGTGAGAAAATTCTCCACAGATTTTTTTAAGGATTCTTCCTCAGAGACCCATAGAGTTTTTCTAGTTGAGCTAAGCTTTTTCTCAGAATTACATCTGTGAGGAACACTCATACAGTTTTTATGCGATTTTTAGTGTTTTTTTTTTAATTACCGTAGATTTTTTTTACCTATTATGAGTTATTTTTCACTTTTTTGTTTTATTTCAACCTATTACACTTTTTCACCTATTACGATTTTATCATCGAAAATTCAGCCGCAGTAAAAATAACACGTCCGAACAGTTCGATGAGACGAGACTGTAATGTCTGGATGTTGAAATCAATTTTCTGAAGTCCCAAGATATATTCGGGATCCAAATCTTCAATAATTTTGTCAGAAGTGCCTTCGAGAAGTTTGCTATTTAAAATCAGCAAAATCGGTTTGGGTCAACCAGAGTTATGAACCAATATGTGAGACCACCTCCATAAAAATTTGATCTTTTTCGTCCATTTTATTGCAATATTTTGAAATATATTGCAGATAATATCATGAAATTTTGTATACGTTGTTTGCACTATAAAAGAAGAAAGTGTGCGGAAAATAGTAAGAATCGGTCCATGATTTCTCATAGCCCCCATACAAATATATATATTCCCGAAATATGGCTTAATGATAAATAAATGCCTATAAAATTGGAACATCAAGACAAAATTCAGCAAAAATAAGTTTTATACAAAAAGAAATCGCAAACCGAAATTTTTTTTAGTTCGGTCCATATTTGACCATAGACCCCATATAAAGTCCACTTACAAAATTCACTTAAATACATATAAAACAGATATAAATAATGTTAAACGGCTAAAATTTAACATAAATACTCTTTATAGGCAAATAAATTGTTGTACTAAATTTTATGGTGGTCGGCCCAGAACTGGTCATTGCTCCCATACAAGGATCACATCTGAAAAATACATTTTTCCCTATATATATTGTATAAATATCGGTGTCGACTCAAAACTTTGCACAGATCATTTTAATATATACAAAAATCATCCCACAAAATTTTGTGAATTTCGGTCTATTTTTAACCGTATGCACCATATAAAGCCCTCTTCCGAAAATCACTTTAATACTCATAAATCGCTTATAAATAAGGGTACCAATCCAAAATTTAACACGGATCATTTACATACATGCCTAAATCTAACTGCTGGATTTTGAGAATATCGGTCCATATTTGACAATATCCCCCACATAAGGTCCACTCTCGAAATCCACGTTAATACTAATATATATCGTATATATAGCGTTATTATGTTGAAATTCGACGTGAAGTATCCTCATATGCATTAAAATAACTGTTCCAAAATTTTAGAAGATCGGCCCATAATTTGTCATAGCTGCCATATAAGAACCATTTCCAAAAAACAAATAAAATCGGGTCAAAAAATATTCTTTTCGGATTTAACCCATATTCGGTCCATATTTTATAATCATGATATATATCGTTATTTAATGTATTACAAATTATCAGACACCCAGTAGTTCCCGAGATATAGGCCTATATATTTTCAACTTTAAGGGCCCGCCCCCTCGAAAATAGCCGTGACCGCCAACTATTTTTTTTTTGCTGGTATCTCCTCTAAAAGCCCTATTTGATTTAGTTTTTTTTTTTTTAGCAAAATCACTAAAACCGAATTGTACCCCTTTTTTATACTCTGTTAAGTTACACTCAAGATTATTATGAACATCAGACAAACTCTATAAATTATGGTAAGAATTGGTAATTAACTCGATTAAAAATAGTTTTTTTTTTTTGCATTTAATTATTTATTAAATCTTCATATTTGAAATGACAATAAGTATTCAAATCTTAATACTAAAAAGAAAATAATAAGCCCAGCCAGTGCTAGACAAAAATTTTTATGATACTAAAAAAATTTCACATCAACTGATCCAGTCATCTATTTTGCGTTTGAGTTAAATCAAGGGTATCCCTCCTTCTCAACCGATTGTGGCCACTAAAGTTAAGGATGTCTCGTGCAAGTGGGTTTGGATGGTGTTCAAGTTTGCTGACATACTTTGACGCATATTTTGTAAATTCGACTTTTACTAATGGCACGCCTAGATCTTTGTGGATTCGAGAATTTTTAACATACCATGGAGCTGCAGTAATTATACGTAGAATTTTATTTTGACCCCTTTGAATTTTTTCAATGTTTGATGCTGAGGCAGTACCCCATAACTGAATTCCATAACACCAAATTGACTTTAGAATTGCATTGTACAACAAAAGTTTGCAATCCAATTTCAATGTAGAGTTTCTGCCGATTAACCAATTAAGTTGCACTGCTTTTAATCTCATTTGTGTAAGTTTCGCTTCAATATGAGACTTCCAAGTTAAACGGCGGTCGAGGTGAATGCCGAGGTATTTGACTTCATTATGTTGAGTAATAACTTGATTATTTATTCTGATGGACGAGCAGGTATCTTTTCGCAATGTGAAAGTGATATGAATACATTTTTGTTCATTTACCCTGATTTTCCAAAGCTCTAGCCAATTCTCTAGCTTATAAACATAATTCTGCAAATTCTGTGATGCAACTTGGTGGTCCTTATGGACGCTGACAAAGGCTGTATCGTCTGCAAAAGTTGACGTGTGGATTTTGGGGTCTGACGGCATGTCGGAGGCATAAATCAAATATAAAGTAGGGCCCAGTATGCTACCCTGTGGCACACCTGATTAAATTGGCTGAGCGGTACTTAAAAAATTGCCTTCTTTGATTTTAAATTTGCGACCGTATAAATAACTTTCCATGAGTTTATGGGTGTTAGCAGGCAGAGTTAATTTAATTTTGTGCATTAAACCGTCATGCCAAACTTTGTCGAACGCTTGGGATACATCAATGAAAAGGGCGGAGCAGTATTTTTTATCTTCAAACGACCCTCTTATCACATTTACCAATCTGTGAGTTTGTTCGATGGTACTGTGTTTAGCTCTGAATCCGAATTGATGATTTGGAATACATTCAGTGTCATTCAGAATTGGAGTCAACTTAGTCATTAACAATTTTTCGAACAGTTTAGAAATTGTCGGCAGTAGGCTAATTGGCCTATATGACTCCACTTTGGTGTGGTCCTTCCCTGACTTAGGAATCATAGTGATCATAGACACCTTCCAATCTGCAGGATAGTATTCTAGGCGTAAAATAGCGTTGAAGATAAAGAGGATAATCTTTCTTGCTACACGAGGTAACTCCACAAGCATTTTATTGCTGATTTTATTCATACCTGGAGCCTTTCTAAGGTTCAGAGTACCAATAGCGTTTTGGACATCACGAAAGTTTAGTCTTAGAGGTACAGGAGGTCTTATAACAAGTGGTGGCAAATCAGATTCGTTATTATTTGAGTTGTTTATAGTAAACACATTTCTCAAATGGTTAACAAATAATGTCCCTTTCTCGGAATCATTTCTAGCCCAGTCACCAGTCGGATTTCGCAAAGGAGGTTTTCCTCTCACTGGTCTTTTTAAACCTCTTGCCGCCCTCCATAACGAGTAGTCAGATTGTGCGGTACTATCAAGACCTTCCAAGTAAGATCTAAGTGAGGCCGTTATTTGGGTTTCTAAGAAATGTCTTAGTATATCTCTGCATTCCCGTAGCCTAGCTTTCAGTTCAGGAGACCTGTGAATTTGCCACTCTCTTCTCATTCTTCTTTTTTCTGATAGGAGATGTTCGAGTTCAGAGAAATAAGTTCTATTTGTCCTATTTCTACATTCAACGTGATAACTGGAAGCGTGATGCACAGCTCGTCGAAGGTCCTCGGTAAAGTTGCCAATCGACTCATCAATATCGTCGGTAGTTCTGAACACAACATTTTCCGTGCAATGAGAACTTAAATACTTTTTGTATTTTATCCAACTTACTCGGGTCTTAGTCATGTTCATAAATGGAGAACCACACACTTGAGGGAAATGCATTGAAATGATAGTAGGAGAGTGATCTGAGGACAAGTCCAGTGAAGGATCCACTTGCATCCATTCTACAGGGATATTTTTCACTACTCCAAAGTCAATAACATCGGGAATCTTCCGTCGGTCCGTCGGCCAATAGGTGGGATGTCCACTTGAGAGTACATCTAAGCCCATTTTAGCAATGGTGTTGAAGAGTACGCGACCCTTTGGGGTTACCAGACGTGAACCCCAAAATGTGTGTTTGGCGTTAAAGTCACCAGCAACTAAAAATCTAGCTCCAAGGGATTTAAAGAAGTTATGGTATTGGTGTTCTTTTATTGAAAATCGAGGCGGAGAATAAATCGATGATAAAACAAATTTGTATTGACAGAATTCAATGCAAATGTTTGTTGCTTGGAGGTAATCCTCACTTATGTTATTCATTAGATAATGCTTTACTCTGTTCTTTATAAGGATTGCCGATCCTCCACAAGCTCTTCTGCGGGGGTCTTTAGTATCGTAGAACTCGTAGCCATTAATTTTGAAGTACGCTGTCGCCGTCAAGTGAGTTTCAGCAATCATCATGACATCAATCTGCTTATCCATCAGGAAGTGTTCCAGTTCGTTTTTATGTTGGCGGAGGCCGTTCGCATTCCAAAAACAAATTTTTAAACAAATCATTTCTTTAAAATGGCTTGTAAGATAGTGGATTGCATTTTCAGCATTTCCTGCATCATGGATGTCATGGTGGTCGTAAAAGTGTTCATAGTTTGGACAAGTGTCTGCAATGTTGTCTCTAGATTGTTGATATGTGGCTCAGAATATTGGGGTTTAGGTTCCTGCTCCAGACCTGGCATATTAGATTTAACCACGTTTGCGTAAGAAACTTGTCTAGAATTAGGAGCGTTTTCGTGAGTAGTTGGTCCTACAATTTGAGGAAAATTCACACTCGACGTGAAATTAGGTAGTTGATGATGATCAGGTAATACTGCCGACTTATTGGTCCTTATGCCCTTCAAGTAAGTATAAACTGGACAACCTCTATAATTTGCGGTATGATTTCCTCCGCAGTTACTACATTTTTTTATTTTTACGTCAGTTTTGGACTTATTACATTGAGCAGTTGGATGTAGTTCCCCACACGCAACACAAACAGACGGCAATTTACAGTACGCTTTGGTGTGGCCAAATTCTTGACAATTAACACACTGGACGGGTCCAATACGCTTATGCGGTTCCTCCACGGTAATTCTACGATGCAGAAGATAAATGAGATTGTAGATTGGATGGGACTCGTTTTTCTTCAAGACAACATCTCCAGGTTCCAATTCTACCCTGAACATGGGCTGAGGGATCTTTTCACGGTTTCTGATATTCACTACGCTCTTCATTTTGAACCCTTTGTCCATTAAACCGGTCTTTATCTCTGCAGGATCAACACATGGGTCTATACCCTTTAGAACGACTTGGAGTCCTTTTGCGCTTTTGAGCTGGTAGGTATAGAAATCCCTAGCCTCCCTCTCCAACTGGTTGGACAATTTTCGAAAATCATGTTCCTTTTTCACTTGAATTTTAGTTTCACTGATATTTCCATGTTTAATTGAGGTTACGCTAAACATGTTTTCACCTATTACGATTTTTTCACCGAAAATTCAGCCGCACTAAAAGTAACACGTCCGAACAGTTCGATGAGACGAGACTGACTGACTGACTGATTAAAAATAGTGAAAATTAGACAAAATTTCAAAATATTTAACATAAATTATGTTGGTCGTAAAATTGTCTTTCAAACAATATATCAAATACTAATAAAATTTGCACTAAGACTGAATAGAAAACACAGAATTAGGATATTCTAGTCTAGTGTAGTTTCTGTATTTCTTATTACGTTTAGGTGAAGGGTATTTAAGATTCGGCACAGCCGAATATAGCACTCTTACTTGTTTATACTCTGTTTGAGTTACACTCAAGATTATTATGAACATCAGGGGGCTAATTCTGGCAGTCGTATACGATCGAATACTTACTCGTGAGTTCGAGTTTTTTAACTTTTGGGATTCTATTATGCGTTATCGAATAATATGTATCGAAATTTCTAATGACAGCAGTCGATAGCGAGCGAGCGTTCGAATGCAACCTTGCGAGTTTTTAATCGTAAGCAATAAACCTATCGAGTAACGTTTTTTTTTTTTATAAACAAGAGAATATAAGAAAATTTAAGTTAAAATTTTTAAAAAACTAAAAAAAAGTTATAATTTTAGTATTTTAGGTCAAAATTATCAAAAATAAATTCTGCCCAGAAAGAAATTATGGGAAACTTTATGTCAAACCATACGGATTTGGCAAAGAGTATATTGCCGAATACTGCTCAAGGAAAAACAAGGGCTAATCAACTTTGGGAGCAGCTTACAAGCAAACTTAATGCTTCTGGGCCACCAATAAAAGATGCAAAAATGTGGCGCAAGGTAATTAAAATATTTTATTATTATATTATTATATTTTTATATTTTATTTAGGTGTACGCTGATCAAAAACAAATAGTTAAAAGAAAACTTTAATTTAATAAGTCTTCAAAGAAAAGAACCGGCGGTGGACCTTATGAGGAAAAAGTTCTTTCTAAAGTAGATGAACAAATATTGTCTGCAGCTGGCATAGAAGTTGCTGTTGAAGGACTAACGAGCGTTAAAACTTTTGGATCAGATATGCAAAGAAATAAAGTGGAAGATTTGTCACAATCTGAAGACTTTAGCAAAAATATGTTTCCAACTACATCACAAGCAAATACTTCGTGTAATGATTCATTTATCTCTGCCTGTATACTCTCAGATAATGAAGAAGTTTATACCGAAAATATTTCCTCTTGTACCGAGATTGAAGACAATGATGTCGAAAAAGAAAAATCTGTGGCTTTTAAAACAAAAACAATATACAAAGAAATACCAAAATCTAAGAAAAGAGAAACTAAGACCTCTTTGTTGAAAAACAATATGACGGCTACAAACCTATACCACAACGAAGTGTTAAAAAGATTAGACAACATTATCGAAATAAATAATCAAAAACTTAAGTTAAAGAAAAAAGAAATTGAATTTGCTGGTCAATTAATTGAAATAAAGCAGAAAACTCTAAAAATTAAGGAAAGAGAAGAAAACATAAACACACAAATATAACAAATGGAATTACAGATTCGAAGAAAGGAGTTGGAAAACTTACGCTGCATAGCAAAATGCAATGTTAATTAAGAATTAGCAAATTAATCTTAAAAATAATATTTAAACTAATGGATTTAATTTTTATTTTTTTAATATGCACATATGAATTTTTTTCTTTGTTTTCTTTTATGAATTAAAAATATAATTTAATTGTTAAATAAGCTTGTTTTTATTGTGTCTCTTATTTGTTTTCCAATTTTGTTTATATGGGTTTCTGTTCCATTGTCGATTTCTGGCATTAGTGTATTTAAAGGTTCACGATATACGTCTTCATAGTTTGGCACTTTAAATTGGATACACAGATTATGTAGCGCAGCACATACATTTGAAAATTGTGCTACTTTTTCTGGACTATATCGGCTTCTCTTGTCATGGCATAGAATTTTCCACCGGGCCTTTAAAATTCCAATTGTTCGTTCAACAGTGCACCTCGCCTTAGAATGAATATCATTATATCGCATTTCAGGTGAATTTTCCTGAGGCTTTCGATACGGCGTTAATAGCCATGGTTCACAGGGATATCCTGCATCGCCTGCAAGCATTAATAAATAATAAAAATGGTTTAAATAGTATTTTATAATCAACTTACCGAGCAGCCAAAAGTTCCGTAAATTATTATTGTAGTGATGCTCAAGAAGAATTCTTTCTTCTGACTCTTTCCAAACAAAGGAATCATGAGCAGCTCCTCCATATTTTGAGTTAATACCCAATATCCTATACTTGTGGTCACATATCTAAAAATTATTAATTTAGCAAAAATTGGCACACTACATTTCTACAGCATATGTAATAAGTACTCACAATCATGGAATTCAAACTATGAAATCCTTTCCTATTGAAAAACATATGTTCATTAGGAGGTTTTTGTAACCCAAAGTGCGTACCATCCACACAGCCAATAACTGTCAAAAGTAGTATTATATTATAGTACATATATGTATATGTAAAATTACTGAACGTCATATACATACCCCCTGGAAAATTATATTTTGCCATGAAATATTATTTGCATTCATCACTACTCGTGCATCTTGGGCTAAATTTTATGAGCTGGCTACATAGTTTATGCTTCATCTCATTAACCACTCGCTTCGTTATCTTACAAATGGAGCTTTGACATATTCCGATTAGAAAGTCATTTCCAACTGCATGTTGGAAGCCTCCAGACGCCAGAAGAGATAATGTTGCAGCTAATTGAATTTTCGGAGGAACTTTTGTAGAAAGGTGCCCTTCGAACTCCAATTCGCTAAGAACATAATTAAAGGCTTCTTTTGTCAAACGAAAACGTTTTTTAAATCTGTAAAAGATTATAAACTCAAACATTTTAAAACATATATGTATGTTGTACATACATATGTATGTATGTACGAATGTACTTTTGTATATGCACATATCAACTTAATTAAACTTACTCGTTGTTTGACAAACGTAATGGATCCATGGTACATCTTATTTTTTTTCGGACAACGTTGAGGTTCTCATTCGCGTCAGATTCCGAAGATGACGAGTAAAAAAATAAAGCGTTATCCATTTTAAATTATTTTTCAATTTACAAAATTGTTTTTCACTTTTTTTGAATTGTTTAACTGCTTGCAAACATATGTTTTTGTTTACGATTTCTTAAAATTTTTTCAGTGTTGTAAAACATTTAGTTGAATTTTCACAACACTAAAATTAACATGTCGATTCGTTCAGTATCGACTGACAGAATTAGAAATAAGAGCACTATCGAAATTGCTTTCGAATCGAAAACAATTTCGATCACGACTGCCAGAATTAGCCCCCAGACAGACTCTGTAAATTATGGTAAAAATTGGTAATTAAATCAATTATAAATGGTCGAAATTAGATAAAATTTCAAAATATTTAACATAAATTATGGTGGTCGTAAAATTATCTTTCAAACAATATATCAAATACTAATAGAAAAGACTGAACAGAAAACACAGATTAAGGATATTCTAGTCCTATAACCAGTGAGTGTAGTTTTTGTATTTCTTATTACGATTATGTGGAGGGTATTTAAGATTCGGCACAGCCGAATATAGCACTCTTACTTGTTTTTATTAAAATTTTTTTTTTATTATTGAATCTTACTTTTTGAAATTTACAATATGTATTCAAATCTTAATTCTACTTGTTGTTTATTAGTTGTTACCAATGTAACCACTAGCTATTGTATTCAAATTTTAAAAATGTCTTCTAGTTAGGCTCAAAGTATCGGTTCTTTTTAGCCTCTGGTGATCTTCGAACTGAAGCAGACCGCGAGCGAGGTAGTTAGGGTGGGCCATTAGTTTATCGATGTAACTAATTGAATATTTTTTAATTTCCTCCTGGATAGTGGGCACGTTGAGATCTCTGTGGATAATATCATTACGTGTATACCATGGAGCGCAGACAATTTGTCGTAATATTCTAGATTGTCTTCTTTGAAGCTTTTGGATGTTAGATGCGCATGCAGTACCCCATAATTGGATGCCATATGTCCATATTGGTTTTATGATGGGCTTGCATAGGAGAATTTTGTTGTCTAAAGACAAGTTTGAGTTTCGACCGAGAAGCCAATGTAGTTGAGCTGCTTTAAGTTTCATAGCCGTTATTTTCGCTTCAATATGACGAGACCAGGTCAAGCGTCTATCTAAAGGGTGGTTAAATTTCAAGGGCCGATGTTGATTTTGAATAAAACACAAACTATTTAGGAAATTATTGTAATTTTATTTTATTATGATATATTGGTATTACTCAATTATGTATGGAACAAAATATCGGCCAAATGGGCGCCGCGACCACGGCGGCACACCTCCATCCGATAGTCCAAATTTTCGATGACCCTGAGGCATAATGGAGGTTCTATGCCGTTAATGTGCCGAATTATCTCATCCTTTAGCTCTTGAATTGTTGCTGGCTTATCGACGTACACCTTTTCTTTCAAATAACCCCAAAGAAAAAAGTCCAACGGTGTCAAATCACATGATCTTGGCGGCCAATTGTGCGACTGTCCCGTTTGATTGTTCTTTATTTATTAATTGTTTATTATTCTTAAAAACTAAAAGACTTAAAATTACTTAAGCTAGCAGAGGGTCATCAAGTGCTTGTCACTTGATACCCTCTTTGTTCAAACATACAGTGGCAACACAACTGCATATATGGGAGAATGCTTAGATAAGCATTTCTCATGGTTGTGCTGCCTAAGTGTGGCTGCTATTCGACGCCTAGTACCGTACATATGTAGTGTAGGTAATGGTCGATAGTAAGACACACTACACCTCCCCATTTGGAAGAATAATCAATATTTTAAATTTATTTTTCTAATTGCATGTTTGAACATTACAATTTTATTATTATTTATGTCCTAATATATATAAATATATGTATATTGTATAGTAAATTATAGCATCGTATATTGTATAGTTTGTAAGTTTTAAAAATTAATTATCTAATTTAATGAATCTTCATTTCTTTTGTACGTGTATAATATATAATAATTTTTATAACTATATATTTTTAAAGAATGAACTAAATACATAGTATGGATCTTAAATTGTATAAAATAATACAACTAATAAACAAAATAAAATATACCTTATAAATATATACATTATATAATAAATTCAAAACACATTACATTCATGACTAAATAAATGTACGAAATTACAGTAATTCTAATAAACAATAAAAATGATTTTATCGTTTGATCGAAAATTTTCTCTTTTTAAAGGCTCAATAAATATATGTTGAATTTACAACAAAAAACAACACGAAATATACTTTTATAAATGTATTCTGTACCCATGTCCGAAATGAACATCTTCATTGGACCATAGGCAGGAATAAAATTTTCAATATGGCTTTCGAAAATAAATTAAGTTTCAAAAAATAAAACAGTGTAAACATGTGACATGAAAATTTACCCACTCTATAACTTAGACAATTACTACAAAAAGTAAAATGGTAGGAGCACTAAGGTCAATCTTTTTAAGAGACCATTCCCTTTATTTTTAAAGGTTTCATTATCTATTCCCGGAATATTAAAAGGACGATCACCTTGTGAAAGTCTTAATGTTGTAAGATCAATGTTACCAGCTATTTTTTCAAGCTTTGGAAAGAGGTGACCTAAGTCTACATTTCCATTAATAACTTGACCATTCAACTTGTACTCAGATAATTAATTTATCCTGAGTAAAATGCAACTTGGCATTGTCGGGTGCTCAATGTAAATTTCAAGAGTGTTAGCATCTGAAATAGCCAGTCACAATATTTAGTTTTTAACCACTGGAGGGACTCGTAAGTATCGCAGTAATTTATGAATTTACATAATTTTGTTTACATTTGTTTTATACCAAATGCAGGGACACGTATGTATGCACCAGAGATCAGTTATGAGTACTGAAAAAGTGAGTATACTTGAATCATGAGTTATAATTTGTCATACTTATACGTACTCATACTTGTCTCAATATCATCAAACCAATATTCATATTTAAAGTTTGAAGTACTCACTATATTCAGATTTAATCTCATGTATGATGTTGTTTATTTTGACTCTCCTTAACTCAATGTACGTAGACGATAAAACAAATAGGTATGACTCGCATACACTCATGTGCTATTGTGAAAATTTAATGACGATCGGTCCAGTAGTTAAGACTATATTACGATTTTTAATTTTCCTAAAAAGGGGCGTGGTCCCACCCACTTTTCTCCTGGTACGTATTCCTAATTATGCCAATTCCATATGTACCACACATCATTGACGTAGGTCAAAAACTGCCCAAAATATGGCGATTTAAATTTGTGGGTTATATGGACGGTGCCACCCCCGTTTGTACAATCAAAACTTCATATAGTCTATTATTCCTTCCAGAGTCACAGTAACATGCTGTGAAAATTTCATCAAAATCGGTTCAGCCGTTTTGGAGTCCATACGTTACATACATACATACATACATACATTGAATTTTATATATATAGATATAGAAGTGTATTATTTTTAATAATGTAAGTAAAAAAATATTTTCTTGTTATTCATGCTGTTGGCTCTCTCTGGCCTTGGTACAATTCAAACGACCTTGATGCATTTGGCATTCGATCACATTGTGTTTAGTTGCATTATTCTTTTGCGGCTTTTTGTCTCTATGCCATTGGCATTTATAGTATTTGATTGGCTAAAGTTTATGTTGTTATTGTGGATGGTGCTTTGGCCGCACCATCATCTTCTTCCGGGTAACTCGGCGTATTACCCTTGTGTGTTAATTTTAATATAATTTTTCAATTATATACTTGCTTGTTTTAATTTTACTTAAATGTGTTTTATATTCAAATATATAATAAATTGTTTAATGTTTTTTTTTTTTTTTTTTTTTTTTTTTTTTTTTTTTAGTTAGCTTGGATTCCGTTGTTGGACTTGTCACACTTGTCAACGAAAACACTTTTTTGTATGATTTCTCGACGTTCGTATTTTTCTATATTGTTCAACCACGTTGTTCAGTTTTCGTCAAATTTGTGTTTTTTACGTTTTATTGTTTTAAAACTCTTCAATAATTTTATTTGTTTAGTTTTTTTTTTCACTGTCTGTTTTTTTTTAATGTTTTAATTTTTCTTTATTGTGCTTGTTTTTTTTTTGTTTGTTTGTTTGTTTGTTTGTTTGTTTTAGTTAAATTTACCAGTATTTTTTAAATTTAATTGTGATTAGCTCGATTTGAACCAGCACTGGCAGGATCGCCATGTATTGAATGTAATAATAACACACAAATTTATTTGGGGACAGCCGCTTGTGCTGCCTAAGTGTGTCTGCTATTCGACGCCTAGTACCGTACATATGTAGTGTAGGTAAGGGTCGATAGTAAGACACACTACAATATCTTCCAATTCGGGCCATAAAAAGTTCGTTATCATCTCACGATAGCGAACACCATTCACAGTAACTGCCTGACCGGCCTCATTTTGGAAAAAATACGGCCCGATGATGCCGCCAGCCCATAAACCGCACCAAACAGTCACTCTTTGTGGGTGCATTGGTTTTTCGACAATCACTCTTGGATTCTCATTCGCCCAAATGCGGCAATTCTGTTTATTGACGAATCCACTGAGGTGAAAATGTGCCTCATCACTGAAGATGATTTTCTTCGAAAATTGATCATCCACTGTTGCCATTTCTTGCCACCTTCTGCCCATTCACGACGTTTGGAATGGTCAAGAGGCTTTAGTTCTTGAGCCAATTGCACCTTGTAAGCGTGTAAATGCAAGTCTTTATGCAAAATGTTCATCAACGACGAGCGTGAGAGGTGCAATTCTTGGGCACGACGACGAGTTGAGGTGGACGGCTCTTCAGCCACACTATCGCGAACAGCAGCAATATTTTCTGCAGTACGAGCTGTACGAGCATAAACTGGTGTTCTCACATCTTCTACAGACCCGGTTTGCTCGAATTTTTCCACGATTTTTGCGATTGTACGCACATTTGGACGATCAAATTGACCAAAAAAATCACGAAGTGCACGATATGCATTTTGATTTGAACGCCCATTTTCATAATAAGTCTGGATAACTTTAACACGTTGTTGGATTGTGTATCTCTCCATGGTTCAAATTGAGTAAGTCTGAAATAGAGAAATGTCAAATAATATTCGGAAAAAAGCTTGGCGTTTAGGTGTGGTTTACATTCAACATCGGCCCTTACAATTTAACCACCCTTTATATGAATTCCCAAGTACTTAACATGGTTTTCTACCGGAACAGTGATGTTATTTATTTTTACAGCTGGGCATGTTTGTCTTCTGAGCGTGAAAGTTAAGTGAGCACATTTAGCCGGGTTAACCTTTATTCTCCATTTTTCTAGCCAGGCCTCTAGTTCATTGATGTGGGACTGCAGATTTTGCGATGCGACTTTTGGGTCATGGTTAACGCTAATGTCGCTAATGCTGTGTCGTCTGCAAATGTAGAGGTCAAAAGTATGGGAAATTTCAATAAACAGGGCTGATCAGTATTGCTTTTTCTCAAACGCCGATCTAATTAGGGTGACAATTCTATGCACTTGTTCTATTGTACCATGTTTCGCTCTGAATCCAAACTGGTGATCCGGGGTGATGTCGTGTTGATTTAGATGAGGAGTTATACTTAAAACGAATATTTTTTCGAAAATCTTCGATAGGATTGCTAATAAGCTTATCGGTCTGTACGACGCAACCTGGCTAACATCTTTTCCTGGATTGGGAATCATAATAATTATAGACCTTTTCCATGAGGATGGGAAGTATCATACTCTTAATATCGCGTTAAAAATGAGCAGCAAGATTCTAGAAGCAGAAAACTTTCTCAAGGTGGCCCGCGAAAGCGTTTAATTTTTCATTCAGTCTCGTCTCATCGAACTGTTCGGACGTGTTACTTTTAGTGCGGCTGAATTTTCGGTGAAAAAATCGTAATAGGTGAAAAAGTGTAAAAAGTTGAAATTAAACAAAAAAGTGAAAAAAATAACTCGTAATAGGTTAAAATATATATAAAAAAAAAAAACATTAAAAATCGTATAAAAACTGTATGAGTGTTCCTCTCAGATGTAATTCTGAGAAAGAGCTTAGCTCGTCTAGAAAAACTAAATGGCTCTCTGAGGAAGAATCCAAAAAAATCTCTGGAAAATTTTCTCACTACAAGAGCCGTAGAACGGCGTCGTTCCTGTTCGCCCAATATAGTGATTTCAACAGATGAAAAAACATCATCTTCATCAAATAGTGCAGTCAAACCCAAAAAACAAGTAGGTATGAATAAGTACATAACCGTTCTCAAGCGACAGAGGAGCCCGAAGTCTGCTCAAGTGTCATCAAATGCAAAAGCTCCTAAGACCGTGAGTAATGATCAAAATAGGTTTTCTCTCCTCCAGACGGATGAGCCAGAACTTCCGAAGAAGATGTTTAAGCCCCCACCAATTTATCTGAGAGAGCAGACTTCCAGTAAATTGGTACAAGGAATTGTTGCTGTAATAGGTGAAAACATGTTTAGCGTCCCCTCAATGAAACATGGAAATATCTGCGAGACAAAGATACAAGTGAATAGGGAAGATGATTTTCGAAAATTGTCCAACCAGCTGGAAAGGGAGACTAGGGATTTCTATACCTACCAGCTCAAAAGGACTACAAGTCGTTCTAAAGGGTATAGACCCATGTGTTGATCCCGCGGAGATAAAGACCGGTTTAATGGACAAAGGGTTCAAAATCAAGAGCGCAGTGAATATTAGAAACCATGAAAAGATCCCTCAGCCCATGTTCAGGGTAGAATTGGAACCTGGAGATGTTGTCTTAAAGAAAAACGAGTCCCATCCCATCTACAATCTGATGTACCTTCTGCATCGTAGAATCACCGTGGAAGAACCACATAAGCGTCAGGGACCCGTCCAGTGTCTCAACTGTCAAGAATTTGGTGACACCAAGGCGTATTGTAAATTGCCGACAGTTTGTGTTGCGTGTGGGGAGCTACATGCAACTGCTCAATGCGATAAGTCGAGAACTGACTCAAAAATCAAAAAATGCAGTAACTGCGGAGGTAATCATACCGTAAATTATAGAGGTTGTCCAATTTACACTCATTTGAAAGGCATAAGAACCAACAAGACGTCAGTATTGCCTAATCATCCTCAACAGCCAAATTTAGCATCGAGTGACAATTTCCCTCAATTATTACGGTCCACTAGTCATGTAAACGCGCATAGTTCTAGACAAGTTTCTTACGCAAACGTCGTTAAATCTAATATGCCAGGTCTGGAGCAGGAACCTAAACCCCAATATTCTGAGCCGCATATCAACAATCTAGAGACAACATTGCAGACACTTGTCCAAACTATGAACACTTTTACGTCCACCATGACATCCATGATGCAGGAAATGCTGAAAATGCAATCCACTATCTTACAAGCCATTATAAAGAAATGATTTGTTTAAAAATTTGTTTTTGGAACGCGAACGGCCTCCGCCAACATAAAAACGAACTGGAACACTTCCTGATGGATAAGCAGATTGATGTTATGATGATTGCTGAAACTCACTTGACGGCGACAATCATCGGCAGCAATGAATTTCTGGCCCAATGTGCAGAAGAAGTTGAGAAATTTTTCGTATACAATTTTGTGCCTCGGGGGACAATAAACGGCTGAAAAAGTAAGATTGAAATCAGTAAGATTTATAGATGTGGCCTGGATACAATCTTCTTCGAACTCTGGCAATGGTAAGTGTCTGATGTGTTTGTGCACAATTATGTCCGTGCCACCACAAGCCCGTCCAAACAAAATTGATTATCTTTTTATTATTATTAACTCACAAGTCTTTTGTATTATTTTATTTTTATTGTTTCTCCTTCTTAATCGCAATTTTTTTTATTTTCCTATTTTTATTGTTTGTTGTGACTTTTGTTTATTAAAATAGTAACAAACTTGCTCATGTCTTTGTTTCTATTCCACATTTCATAGTAACAAATTGGTTTTGTAAACATTGTTGTCTTCTTCTTCTTTCGATTCAGTTTTTGTTTGGAATACCAATTTTCGATCGTAGCGTAACTGAATGCGGAGACGTAATCGAAACTCAGAATAGGGGTGTTAATTTTTTTCCATTTCTAATTTAGTTTTTTTCTAAAAGAATTACCTTTTTGTTTAGGTAAAAACAATTTTAAAAAAATGTGAACTTTTAATTTTTGTATTTCAAATTGCTCTTTTCTGACATGATGTAAGAGCTCTTTCTGAGCCCAAAAACCCCCTCATAAAAGACTCTTTTCTGATTAGTTTCTTCAATACTCATTATATATGTATATGTAGGTGGTTTGTCTTAGTTTGCATAGCCGAATTGAATTGTATAGTTTAATTCAGGGTTTAAAAATGCTTAACTATTTTCAAGTACTACGTATGTACTTAACTTTAACTAGAAGAAAATACACAAGCGAAAGCAGTGTAGTGTGTTTGACTAGTCGAAGTTACCATACCTTCTGTATGTAACTTAATATCAACACTTTGTTGATATTATTGTCCACACTGCATAAATGTGGGACAGCGTGTGTTATGCTGTCTCAGCATATTCCCACGTTGTGCATTAAGTATGTATAAGTGTATATTATATAGTTTGTAAGTTCGTTTTAAGTAGCTTACTAAGAATGAAAACAATCATTAATAAAGCGTACAAATGAACAGTCGCACAAGCGGCTGTTCAATCAAAAACAATTTAAAAGTTTAATTATTTAAAACATTACAGCAGAGCACAAAGTCAACAAACAAAAATAAAACTATTGACTGTAGCTTAACTATGTGATTTTATTTGCTGACACAGTCAGACACAGCAATTCACTTTAAAAAATTTGCTGCTGCTTAAAATTTACAGATTTTGAATTTTTCTTTAATGCTTTTGCTGAGCTAAAAACTTTTGTAGCGCTGAAGTTAAGCAAGTCTTATTTTCGTTGTAGTGCTTGTGTTTTTTTTTTATAGTGTAAAAAGTGTGCACAATATAAAAAACACATACATACATACATACAATATACGACACAACAAAGAGAACTGCATGGTGCAACTATACAAGGTGAGTGCAAATCGACAACAAATACAACACAAAACAGAAACAACAGACATTTTCTTTGTGTAAAATAATGTACTACTGTCAAAAATACTTCAAAAAGTATTACTTTTGACATAAGTAAATTGTAAACAAAGTCAGTCAGCTGGGCTACTGCACTCACCTTGTATAGTTGCACCATGGAGAACTGTAACACAAGCAAGCACTACAACGAAAATAAGACTTGCTTAATTTATAGTCTTTGGTGGTACTCTGTTCAAATTTGCGAAATTTGTTGTGCAACATCAATTATTTCGTTTGAAAATTTTGACAATTAGCAAATGGTGACAATGCCGCGATTTAGAAGAAAATTGTCGTTTTTATTGCCCTTAGGTATGCAATATTGTTTCTTTTATATTAACAAAAACCATATGTTTTTTATTTTATATGTTAAAGAAATGGATACCGGACACCGTCCTCTTTTTTAGGGCGTCCGGGGTAGTCCTACTTCTTTTTTTGCAAGTGTCGTGGGTTTGTCATACTTTTTAAACTTTAATCTATAATTTCGTTTGCATCGAAAGCATTGTTATTGTGTATACATTTTTTTAAATACACACGATGTCATGACATGCTTTTTTGTGTAAACAAATTGTGTTTGATGCTTTTTGTCCGCCATATGCGCCTTCACAATTTTAAACGGCTTTGGCTTTTGGCCTTTGTCTACGTGTTTTATACCCGTAATTTTAACAAATAGATAACTACTAGAGTTTATACCAATTATTTTTCCTTACCTAACCGGTAAAAAGAATTTGGTAATTTTAACGTTTTTTTACCTACGTGTAACTACCGACTGCACTCGGTGAAAAATGTGGTAATATTGGTGTTTGACATTTAGAGTTTAGAGAAATGTCTGGAAAAGGTGCCAAAAGAAGTGCTAGTTTATTGGAGGGGGAAAAAACAGCCGATGCACTTTTCTTGGAAAGACGAACTCTTCTTATAACTTCCAAATCATTCCAAATGTTAAAATGGTCAATTCTTTCCCTGAATGTGTGTGTTAACCTTTGGGAATTTTGTTTTATGATATTTCTCAAAGTTCTTAGTTCTAGAAGTTTTGAATACAGTGGACACCAGAAAGAAACAAATTAAACACAGAAACTATTTCTGATATTATTAAGTCATTTGACTTAATTTTGATATGAATTGTCAAGTGTTTTTTTAATTGATTAATTTAAAAAAATGCGATAATAATATATTGGTTCAAATTGAAAGCGCTGAAAAATATACATCAAACTTGACAACTTCTACTAAAAATGTATATACATATAATACAAACACAAACTGCGAAGCTTTTTTTTTTGGCTTGTCTGCAGAAAACACCCAGAGTCTTTGGCGGGAATCGAACCCGCAACCCTCTGACTGATAGTCCGGCACATTATCGCCTAGTCTATCGGGCACTCTATACATGTGTAGTTTTAAAATGAATTTGTTAATTTTTATGTTTTTATGTTGTAGTGGTTATGAGATCAGACTAATAAAATATCATTTTTTTAATATTTTGTTTTGTTGTTATATGTAAATAGAATAATAAATTTGTTTTGTGTATTTTAAGGCGTTGTTTTTTTTTAATATTTTGAGTATTGTCCTCTTTTTAAGGGTAAATGTCCGGCTTTTTTTTGGTCGACATCCTCTTTTTCTCAAAATGAATATGGTAACCCTATCCATGATACTTTTATGGCGTTGTGGTTACAATGTAATTTATTGGTTTATTCCTTATATTTTTTATTTTTCGTACTGCCGATATGATTAGACGCTTCTCAGTTTCACTAAATTTATTTTTGTCTTTATTATTTTTTGTTTTATTAGTATTATTTTCAATTTGAATAATTTTTGTGCGAAATTATTAAATTAAAAACACAATAACAAATAAAATCTAAACAGCTGTTGTTTTCAATTTCGTGCGAAATAAGTGCCATTTACATTATTTCGCAGTTGAAAAAAAATGTTGCCATATACATTTTTGATTGAAAAAACATGATGCCAGAAACATTTCGTAATTTTTCACAACAAGAACAGAGTACAACTTCAGCAGCATTAGTTCGCAATTATTTCACATCAATTTTTTTTATATGAGCTTTTGATAGTATTTCGCACGAAATGACGAACAGAATACCATGCTTTACGCGAAATGACATTCGTGTTATGAGAAATAACATTTTCGTGCAAATCAGTCATATACATATATATATTGTAAATATAAATATAAATACCTCGGCTCCCTGATCATTTAGGTTTGCAGATATTACAAGATTGTCAGGGTGCTTTGGAAACAATCCTAATGTTGAGCCGCTGGCGTAATACATATTATGTTCCCCAAGTCGAAAATATCCTTCAACAACATTGTCAGTCAAGGATATTCCAAATCCTTGCAGCATGTCATTCAGCGCTGGAATATTTGATCCTCCTGTATCCGGAATCCACCATTCTCTTGTATTTTCGTCAAAAAATTTCATTTTACTCATAACAGACGAGTTGTACCAATCTCCAAATATAATAACACCGAGACCCAATTCAAACACATCTTCCTGTAATTTGTAAATTTCTTCATCAAAAAATTCTTCTTCTGGGTCAACTATTAACAATGTTCCATAATCAGATCCATTAAAGCATGTGTAAGGCATTCCAAGCGAATCTATATAATAGCCAAGATTTCTTAGGTGCTGATACATATCTCGAAAATTTGTATGTATATGGTCGCTTCTCCAATCCAATGGGTCAGATTTTATTCGAAGATTATCGCGTGGAATATAACCAGGTGGGTATTGTAAGTTGTGAAATTGGTCCCATAATATTCGTTTATGTCTAGGAGGTTTAGGGACAATTTTTACAGAAATAGGAAAAGTAATTGTCGTGTTATAATATATGTCATCAAATTGAGGATTTTGAATATCGATGCTTATATAGCCCTTTGATTCACCGTCATAGAAACAAGCTTTATTATTAATAACTAAAAATAGAAAAGAAAACATTGTAAATCTTTAGAAAAAAATGCAATTGTTGAGTGAACTTGAGTTTGTGCTGACCTTACTAGCAGCCAAAAATCATGCAGAAAACTATATATGTACTTATAAATAATTTTAAATAAAACTTTAATTTATAAAAAACTAAAGTGGACTTCAAATGTACTTTAAGAAAATTTTGTATGAAAATTTTGTCTAAAAGCACACTTCAAGTCTACTTTATTTTTTATAAATACGGCAGTAAACATCTTAAAAAAATTATTAAAACAGGAAAAAGTGTTATATTCGGCTGCATAGAATCTTATACACCCACCACCAATAATATAATAATACGGTCGCCGTTTTGTACGCATTTTATTTGAATTTCTTTTCAGTAACGATCTTTACATGATAAATACATGTCTATAAAATTAGATTATTAATACAAAATTAAGTAAAAATAAGTCTGATATAAAAAGAAATCGCAAAACGAAATTAATCTTTATAAATATCTTATAAATATCGGTATCGACTCAAAACTTTACATATACACAAAAATCTTACTGTTTATCAACATACAACTTGCTTAACAATATTTGCATTTGTAGAATTTTCAATTTATAAACAATATTGCTAACACCCTGTTATAAACATAGCTGAGCAATATGGCAACATTAAGTTTTAACGGCTTTAGCATGGTATTATGTTCGTCATTTCGTGCGAAATACTATCAAAAGCCCATATAAAAAAAATTGATGCGAAATAAATGGGAACTAATGCTGTTGAAGTTATACTCTGTTCTTGTTGTGAAAAGTTACGAAATGTTTCTGGCAGCATGTTTTTTCAACCAAAAAATGTATATGGCAACATTTTTTTCCAACTGCGAAATAATGAAACCGACACTTATTTCGCACGAAATTGAAAGCAACAGCTGTTTAGATTTTATTTGGCATTGTGGTTTTAATTTAATAGTTTCGCACAAAAATTAATCAAATTGAAAATAGTACAATAAAACAAAAAATAATAAAGACAAAAATAAATTTAGTGAAACAGTACGAAAGAGAAAAAATATAAAGAGTATATAATTTTTGTATCCATTTCTTTAACACATAAAATAAAAATATATGGTTTTTGTTTACATAAAAGAAACAATGTTGCATCCTAATGCAATAAAAACGACAATTTTCTTTTAAATCGCGGCATTGTCACTACTTGCTAATTGTCAAAATTTTCAAACGAAATAATTGATGTTGCTCAACAAATTTCGCAAATTTGAACAGAGTACCATGCTTTTAGCTGAATATTCTAGACTTGCAGCCAATTACCTCCGAACCATCTAAATGTTCAGAAAATGTCTAACAACCATGTGAACTTAAAATTTTTGTCTTCCAACGTTGTAAGAAAAAGCATTTTTAGTACATTGCAAGACATCTAACAATCGTGTAAACACAAATTTTTGTCATTGTTTTAAGATAATTTTGTCAAGCACTTTTCATTGTCATATGTGCAAAGTTTATGCATCTGCCAATGGCAGCATTGCCATAGAAATTATATATAAATTCAACTCTGTATATATATACATAAATAAACAAACAAGTGTGCATTAATAACATTTTGGAAAAACAATTTTGGTTGACAGATAAATTCATTGTGTGACAATTGTGTGCCAATGAAATTGTTAAGGCCCAACTATAATATGCATAAGCAAGATTAAGCAAATTGCAAAAGTTAACGAAAAGGCTGTCAAATGCATAACCAGTTCAGAGTTAACTTTTAGGTGGCTACAATGACTTTGAAACTTTTTGTCCACAGTTGCTCATTTATGTTTAAAAAAAATTTTTTTATTTTAACAAAAACCCATTAAATGACTATATTTTATAAATATTATTTTATAATTAAAAGAAAACTTCGTACCAGAAACGCATAATTTTTCCTTTTTTTAATTTATCGGCAAAAGTACTAAAATGTACAGCTGTGGCAGCACTACATTGTAAATAATAATAAACGTTTACATATGTTTTGTTAATTTTCGTATTGTGTTTGCAAAAATGGAGAAAAAACAAAAATTTAAATAATATAAAAATATTAAAGTTAGCGCTTGAAGGCCTGTGCACATTAAAATAAATAAGTGAACTACACTGTAAAAGAAGAAGACGCTCTTGTTCTGTCAGAGAAATAAACCGCGACAGAAAGACATTTTTGTTAAAATAAAAAGGGCCTCTTTTATTGGAAAGGCACTTAATTTTTTCCACATTTTCTATTAAATTTAAAATAACTGAAAGAAAATATTCTTCTTTCTCCATTTTGTTAAAAACACAAACAAACAACAAACAGCTGATTCCGTACGGAATATGCGATCAGTTTCGCTTTTTGCTTAAGCAAATGACAGTTGAAAAACTCAACGAAAAGTTTCGTTAAGTACATTATAGTTTGCCACATACAATTTATATGTGTTCGCACGTTTGCTTAAGCTAGCATATGCACATTCTAGTTGGGCCTTTAGTTTTCTTGCAGTCGTCTGAACTGACAATTTACCTTTTGCTAACAATTTTTCAATCTCAGTACATTGCTAGCACATTGATAGATATGACAACGTTGTAATATCTGACGACCGTTTATACATAGCTTTATGATCAGGGTTACCGTTCGCCGACTAAAGTCGCAATTTGACCCTTTTTTGGCGGCTTCCGACTTTTTATGAGACTTTATAAAATTACCTAATTTTGAGACTTTTTTAATTTTGTTGCGACTTTTTCCCCTTTTTTTTTGTATAGTTACCTACAAAAAAGTTTATTTTTCAATGCATTGCAAATTTGCTGTTTTTGTTTGTTATTTTTTTATAATAAAAAATTGCCAAATGATGAACAGTGAAATAGTATGGCATCGACCAGAGACCTGCGCCGACTAAAACAAAACAAGCCATCGGCGGCTACAATTCGGCTGAAAATTTGCATGTACCATGAAATTTCTAAATTGTTTTAAATTCCTATTTACGTCCACATTGCTATAACAGTATCGACAATAGGTGTTTACGAATTTTACTATTGTTGTTTTGTACATCTTATAGCGTGTTCACATATACACCTTAATTGCGTTCATCGCAATTAACGCCATTATTGAGCACAATATTCCATATAAAATCTCAATTAATTATTGCGCAATAAGTACGAAATTGATATAATATTGAGTAAGATTTCGAATGCAACACTGTTCACAACTGTGTTTAGTGAACAAAATTGTATAAAATGGCAAATGTCAACAAAAGAAAACAAAATAAATCATTGAAAAGTCAATGTGAAGGTAAGTTTGTTTGCATAGAAACATAACAACCATTTAGAGTATTTTTTGTATTGTTTCCAACTGTCAAATGATTATTAAGCAAGCTGAAAATTTCGTATGCCTGAACACTTAAAATAATATTTTCAAATAACCGAATATTGCCTCAATTAAGTCTCATATCTGAACACGCTATTACAATGCAGAACGACTTAAAGTTGTTGACGATGGTAATGACAAATTGGGTTTAATTGCTTTCATATCTGTAAATTCCGGTTGTTCAACAATATTAAATGGCCGCATCTGAACAGTCAAATGTACAGATCTTTCTAACATGTTTACATTTCCGGACAGAATTGATTTTGTCTTGGAACGAACTGATACCATATTTTTCGCGCTCACGTCAATGCCATGAGCACTTCGCAAATAAATCTAAAATTTTTTCACTTTTTATTTCTATAAACTTAAGTAATGTTAACTAAAGATTAATGCCCTTATTCATAAAAAGTTAAAGTAGACTTCAAATGTGCTTTAAAAAAATTTTGTATGAAAATTTGTCTAAAAGCACACTTCAAACCTACTTTATTTTTTATGAATACGGCAGTAACTAAATAATAAAGTAAATCAATAATACACTTTAGGGAGAATCCATTCCAAAAAATCATTTCAATACAATTTGTCACAGATATATTGAATGTTATAATAAAACTATTAAGATTTTTATTTAGAACAGCCGCAAGTGCGACTGTTCATTATCAATGCCCCTATTGCCGTTCTCAACTCAACTAAGTTTGGTCGTCTGTCAGTCAACCCGACTTTAACTCAACCAAATTATTCTTTGGTATTGTGTAACACAACGATTTTTAGTTGTAATTGTTATGGCGTTGCCGACATGAAATATCGATTTCATGTTGGCAACACCATGCATTTTATTTGTAAAGTGAAGAAAAAAACGCAAAAAAATCAAGTTTTTATAAAATAAAAAGAATGGATTTAAGTGTGGATTTATTTTTTAAGACGAAAATCATGACGCTAATACAAATGTTCTACGTATACGTAGAAAAATACGCGATGATTCCAATCCTCTTGAACTACCCAGTGCGAAGTAAGAAATTTCCAAAATAAGTAACAAATATGTTAGTATAATAAGTATTATTTTTCATAGAGGCAATTTTCTTTTGCTTAATTTGTTTATTTCATAATTTTTATAACTGTTTTTCTCCAAATCCTTAATACTTTTTTAAAGTTTAGCTTGTGTCTCGCATTGTTTTCTCAGAAGTTCCAGACGCTCTTGTTCTGGTGATTTTTTTCTTTTCTTGGCTGGTGTGTTTATTATCTCAGGTTCATTTGTAACGATTTGTTCCATGTCGAGATTTTGAGGAGTTTCTAAAGCCTGACTTGTTGACGGACCAACGTTTTCAACGCCGAAAGTGTGTCCAGATGGTGCTACTTGGTCATTTAGTGATAACAGCTGGGACACGCAATCCTCAAGTACATTAAGCGGAATTTCTTGTGAAGGACCACCACCTGCTGCTTGTTGGTTTTATTTATTATTAGCAAGTTTTTTTTAATAATTGCTTTGTAATGAATCCAAACCTATATGAAGTAAAAATTCTAATAAAATGTCTGTTTACAATAATTAAGATGGCATATACTTACACGTTGCCATTCGAAGGATGTTCTTGTAGGTGGGCCCAAGCTATTCAATTCTATTGTAAATCCTTCCCACGCTTCCTTACACTGAGTTTTAGTCATCTCAAATTTTTGCTTTCCTTTAGCAAGTTCTGGATTTTTTTTCCATCAGCTGCACAAGTCGCTCAAATTGGGCTTTGGTTGTTATTTTGACTGTCTTGCGTATGTGTATTAATCATTTAATTAATTATATTAAGATCAAAAAACACCTATACTTACGATTCTTCCATTTTTTTATCTTTTTGTATTATTTTTTTAAAGGAAATGTATTAAAAATTTTATTTAAATCTATAACCGACAAAGACTCAACTGCTAATAAGCAGTTGTGTATATTTATCGTTTTTGTCAACCAAACTCATCCAAAATGGTGAACCGCAATACTATTAAACACAACCAAAAAGTCAACTACATTTAAGTTGTGAATGGCAATACCGATTTATGAAAGACGACCAAATTATTAAAAAAGTTGTGAACCGCAATAGGGGCACAAGTTTCTTTATTAATTAAATTATTGCTTATGAATCTACTTAAAACGAACTTACAAACTATACAATATACACTTATACATACATAACAAATTATGTGGGAATATGCTGAGACAGCATAACACACCCCAGCATACCATTCTAGGAGCGCTCCGAAAAAGGAGTCAGAAAAGAGTCCAACAAAAGAGCACTTTCGGAATGCTCCGAAAAAAGGAGGCAGAAAAGAGTCCAACTAAAGAGCATTTTCGGAGCGAAAGAAAAATTTGCTTGTAAAGGTACGTTCAGATTGATGAAATATTTGAAGAAAATATTTGTTATTATATTTGCTTCAAATTATGTTAAATAAAAAACTATGTATTTTGTTATATGTTCAAACTAAGCACAAATATTTCATAACTTTTGTTTGTTGAAACAAATTGTTTTTTGTGTGTTCAGACTGAAATAAATATTTGGATTAAATATTTATTTGATAAAAGTGTCAAAAAATATAATTTTGTTTACCAAAAAATATTACATTATATAAATAAAAGAAATGCAAACAAACGAAGAGGATTTATTTGTTTTGTGGTATGGAGCCGCATCTCTGGTGATATTGGAGGTGGAGACCATAAAAGAAAAAAAATAAGATACGTGTGCAATAGTTCCTAACTTCAATTTATTTTTATTTATATTGAATGTTCACATAGTATTGTGCTCATGGCTATTTCTGATGCGTACAAATTTTTATACATCGTCGTAGGAACAAATGGCCGAAGGTGAGGTGTTACAATAAAAGTGCTTTCTACATAAAAAATATATGTATGTATATATATATGTGTAAATAAGTTACATGAAGTTAAAAAACAATAGGATAATCAAAAATACGCATATCGCGAAATCCGCCTAAAATGTAGAAAAAAGCTCAAGCAACAATTTTTATGTATGCCAATATTTTGTGATTGTGATATATTCCGAGTTTTTCTTTTTTTTGCACATTTATCGCGATATGCATATTCTTGTTAACCATATTGGATTTTTAAACATTTACTCAATTTATATACTAATTTACAGCTTTTTTTTTTATCAATTTGCTTATACAATCATTTGTAAAGAACTCAGCTGTTATTTGTCGTTGTTTCTTCTTACAATTTTTTTGGAAGAAAAAATAAATATTTGCTCAAAAATAAGCAAAATATTTTTTCTTTTGTGTTCACACTTTGTTCACATTGGACAAATATTTGTATGAAAACAAATAATTTTATTTGCTCAAAAACAGCTTTTGTATTGTTAAACCCTCAAACTTATTTTGTGTTCAGACTACGTTAGATAAATATTTTATGTTTTTTATAAAATATTTCACCAATCTGAACGCACCTTTACTGTCCTGAGTCGGCACGCAGTATGACTCAGAAATTACACAAGCGTTGTTGTCCCGTTACAAAGCTTTAAACAAAAAAAAACATAGCTGTACCACACAAGAATGATAAAAACAAGATTACACAGAGCTCAAGAAAAACCTCATAAAAGACTCTTTTCTAACATTATCTAAAAGCTCTTTAAGAGCCCAAAAAAACCCTCATAAAAGACTCTTTTCTGACATTATCTAAGAGCTCTTTCTGACGGACCATTTTCGAATGTAATGACCCTCTTTTCTGAAGGTTTTCGGAGCAATTATGATTGTTTTTTGGGCTCATAAAGAGCGTTAACCCTCCGAAAAAGGTGTCAGAAAAGATTCTTTTCGGACCCATAAGGCTTGCTGGGACGCTGCACAGTGGGATTTTTTGTGCAATAAGTCATTTTTTCGACACATAAAATTTAAAAATGTAATGATGCAGTTTTGTAGAAAATTGATTCAGTATGAAGAATCCATAAACAGTATTCCAAAAAAACGTTTATTTGTCTTTGAAATAATGAAGTAAAGTCACATGTAAATTTTGGTCCAAAATATTGAAAACTGTTTACGCACTTCTAAAGTGTTTGTACGTAAGATAATTTTATTGCTCTGATTTAAATAGTGATTTTCTTCAAATATAGCCTTTTCTGCGTATTTAAAAAAAATTATAAAATTCGCTCATATGGTTTAAAAGATATGATAGAATAAAATTTGTTCTATAATGTGCCGTGATTACAAACTTCCTTGGAAAAAAAAGGTTGCTCGGTCGTGCTCGGTGCTCTCGCTATAATAAAATGAAAGGTAAGACTCCATACTATCATTAAAAAAAAAAATTAAATAATTAATAATCTTTTATAAAATCATAAAATTGGTTTCCGATTTCATGAAATTTTTAATTTTAAAAAATTACAAAAATTTATTGCATAATTTTAGGCACGTGCGTTATAATGACATTAAGTACAACAATAACTTATTTAGAATAGATTAAAAACAAGTGTTGATATTAAGTTACATACAGAAGGTATGGTAACTTCGACTAGTCAAACACACTACACCTCCCTTTTTACCAAAAAGAACAATCAAAAGAAAGTTTGATTGTTCTTTTAGAAATAATACAACGATGCTATAATTTACAATAGTTCTTAGTTTTTATTATTTATAGTTGAAAATGTACATCTTAAAATAGTAACTATTATTAGTTAAGAGGTTGGTAGAAATGGATTAATTATTAAGAAGGATATAGGGATTCTCTTTTGAGAGACGTGGCACTTTATGTGATCCCTTCCCCCTTTTGGGAGTCCTTTGAATTATTAAAAGTTATGAAAAAAACATTTTTAGTTCTAAAAGAAAAAACAATTTCATTTATTATGAAATTTTGATTACATTTTTCAAAAAAATTATAATAATGGAGAAAAAATATAAAAATATGAAATATTTAAGAATGAAGTAATTATGTTTCTATTTATGAAAAGGAAAAAATGATTATTTTCATTTTTCATTAATTTCATGAGATATGAAATTCAAAAATATATACAAATATAGCTATAAATTGATTTTATAGTAATGAAAAGAGAATAAATAAATGTAAAAAATAAAATTATAAAATTATTTTATAAAATAAATGAATTTATACTTAAAATTTGTGAATTCAAAAGCCAAAAAGGTTAAAAGCAAAATCAATTTGGCAAAAAAAAAAAATAAATTACATTGTTAAATGGTTGAATTTGCAACCCTTGAATAAACAGTGTCCAATGCTTTGGTAAGCTTGGGACTTTAAAGTAAAAAAATTAAAGAAATACTGCAGAGAAAAAAAATCAAATATGACTCTGGGGAAACATGTATATTTTGCAAGTTTATTGAAATCAGGGAAGTTATGACTCACTCACCTTTTTTATTCTATTTTTATGTACCTTGAAGGTACTATTGCCTTTATCAAGGAGCTCGACATTGTTTTGGTCATCGAGACTTATCACTTGATAAGGTCCTTTATAGGTGGCGTCTAACTTGTGTCCAGCTTCATTGCGGACCATAACGAGATCATCAATGGATATATTTTGGGTGTTAGCCCCCTCATTGGAAATTTGTTGTCTTTGCAGCTTTGCTTGTTCTATAAGGCTTGCTGCTATGCGTTGTGGAACTTGAAGTCTGAACTTAACTTCTTTCTCATATGAATCAGCATTATATAAAGGTTCAACTTTGTTTTCCTTCAAGAAGTCTAGTTATGGTGGTATTTTCCCATATACTAGTTCACAAGGACAGTATCCGTGGGCGGTTGACGGTGTGGTATTGTAGCAATATGTAAAATATTTTATTCACAGGTCCCAATCGGATTTGTCTGAGGAAACATATGCTCTTAGATATTCGTTGAACGTTCTGTGGGATCTTTCTACTGTTCCCACAGTTTCATGATGGTATGGTGTAGAATTGAGTTTTTCTATCTTCATGAGTGAGCATAATTCTTTCAAAGTCTGATTCATATACTCTGTACCCATATCAGTAACTATTTTCGCCATTGATCCATAGATTAGGATGAAGTTTTCTAAGATGGCTTTAGCTATGATTTTAGCAGATTTGTTAGGTACAGGTATAGTGACTAAATATTTAGTTAAATCGAACATAATTGTCACTGCGTATTCGTTTTGTGAGCGGACTGATAGTGTCAATAATGACAATATCAAACGCTTTCGCAGGTGTAGGTGTAAGAACAAGAGGTTCTTTCCCTTTGACAACAGTTTTATTCATTTTGCATGCTTGACATTTTTTTACGTATTTTGCTATGTCTCTAGTCATGCCTTTTCTATGGTATTGAAGTCTAATTTTCTTTATCATGCGAGTTATGCCTGTAATAGGATCATCGTGATATTTTTGCATAATTCGCAGTTTTTCAGAATCACTCGAAACTTTTGGTACGAGCACAATTGTTAAATTGGAATCTTGCAAGATTTCATTACCTTTACATTTGAAGGTTTCAAAATTAGTTCCTAGGTAAATAAGCATAATGTCATCTAGTGAGAGTAGCAGTGTATCAAGACCAATATTATTAGCTATTTTTTTCAAGCTTTAGAAAGACGTGACCTAGGTCGACATTTCTATTAATAACAAAGTCCATCAACTCAAAATCGGAAAGTACTTGCTTTCCTTTATGGATAATTACTTTATCCTTAGTAAAATACAATCGAGGTATTTTACGGTGCTCATGGGCATTTATAGCCTCATATACATTAAATTTATTAGATTCTGTATGCGGTGTAGAGATATTATTCTTACTTATACCGCTTGTTTTAGACTGAAGTTTGGTTGTTACCTTCAGAACGTTATTGACTTCAATATTTTTTATATCCTGAAACTATTCGTGACAGCGCGTCTGCCACTGTATTCTTTAAAGAAAAAAGGTAGGTAAGGTAGATCACTTTGAATTATAAACTTTGTGCCGTAAATGTATGGTCTAAAATGTTTTATTGCCCAGTGAATTGCAGTTAATTCTTGCTCTATAGTAGATTTGTTACTTTCACCTTTAGTGAAAGATCTAGAGGCGTATGAAATTGGCATTAGTATACCTTGTTCTTCTTGGCTAAGCATAGCTCCACAAGCGTGTTTGCTTGCGTCTGTTGTTATATAAATTTTTTTAGAAAAATCAGGGTATTGTAGAATTTTAGGGCTTAATAATTGGGTTTTTAAATACTGGAAAGAATTTTTACAATCCTGGTTCCATTCAAAAGGTACATTTTTTCTAGACAATCTGGTTATGTGTCTTGATGACTCAGCAGAATTTGGTATGAACCTTCGATAATAATTACAAAAGGCTACAAAGCGTTTAGCTTCATCAACATTCTTTGGCGTTGGATAGTTTTGTACTATAGAAAATTTGCTATCATCAGGCAATATACCTTGATCGGTACATTTGTGGCCTAAAAATGTAACTTGGTTGCAGAAAAATTAACATTTATCTGGGTGTAATTTCAGATTATATTTTCTGCATAATTCAAATACGTTTTTTAAATTACGTAACATATGTTCCTTAGAACAACCAATCACTACTAGGTCGTCCATATACACGAATGCTTGTGCTGGAGACAGGCCTGAAAATGCTAATGACATCATACGTTGGCAAGAGTTAGGGGATATTTTAATACCATACGGCAATCTTTTGAATCTGAAAGATCCTTTATCCGTTGAAAAGGATGTTATATCTCTAGATTCTTCTTCAAGTTCTATTTGGTGAAAGCCTGATATCAGGTCAAGACAAGAGAAGAATTTAGCTCTACCTAATTGATCAAGAATATCGTCTATACGAGGTAATGGGAATTTATCAGCGACTAAATTTTTGTTAACCGCTCTGTTGTCTACTACTCATCTCCATCTCTTCTGAGTGGTACCGGGTAGCGGTTTCTTTGGTACTAAGAGAATTGGGCTATTGTGATCTGAAATAGACGGTTCAACAATATCGTCTTTAATTAGCTTATCAACCTGTTTGTTTACTTCTTCCTTTTGAGAATGAGGAATTCTATAGTTGTTTATGTAAACTGGTTGAGTCTTATTGATTCTAAGATTTTGTTTATAAAAATTGTTGACCGATATGTGTTCAGATTCTAACGCAAAGATATCTATAAATTCCTTACATAACAGTTTCAGATCTTTTTCTACAAATGATGGAAAGTTTTTTGAAAGCCTTTCCAATTTCTCTTTGGATTTGGTCGGTATAAAGTTCTCAGTTACTATTTTGTAGTTTGCTAGTGTTTCTGTAACGAGTTGGACATCGTAAATTATCAAATAATTTTCAGTGGTATTGACTATCTTGACTAAAGGATTTGATGTGGAAATTATGGTGTTGGCGACGTAAATGCCGTTTTGGATTGTTTGATATGGTACCAAAACATTTTGGTCGGATGATTTTATGGGTATTGATCTTATTACTTCAGATCTCGCAGGTATGGATATGGAATTCATTGTCACAACATTTCTAATTGGTATTCCTGTCATGATCAAGTTCATCTGATCGAATGATTATTTGGTCTCTTTCATTGGAATAGTCTAGTATACAATTATACTTTCGTATGAAATCCATTCCAATAATTCCATCTGGTTGAATTTTAAAATCATCCTTAACCACGTGAAATGTATGTTTTATAAGGTATCTATCTGTCTATTTTTAATTCACATTTGACACTACCTAGTGTTGAAATTATACCTTGGCCTATTAGGATTTTTTCTTTTATATACATTTATAGACTGATCTAAAACTTGATTGTGCTTGATAATTGAAATATCAGCGCTTGTATCTATTAAAAGAACGGAAGTTAATTCATTGAGGGTAGTACTCAGCGTAAGTAGCTACATAAATTCAGATTGATACTGTAGGTTTTTGTTTCTATTGAGTATTTAGGGGTGCTTGCCCGTTTCCCGAGTCATTTTCTGCAATTGAATTAATATTTCTATTTTGATAGTCATTACGGTTTCTGTTACCGTTATTATTACGGTATGAACCATTATTATTGTTATTGCGGTTATTGTTACGATTATTATTGTTACTTCTATTTTGGTTAAAGTTTCTATTTTGGTTTCTATTCTGGTTAAAATTTCTATTTTGGTTCCTGGCTTGGTTGATATTATTGTAAACTTGGCTTCTGTTACTATATGTAAGAATTGAATTTTCTTGACCATATGCTTCGGTACAACTAGTTATGATTTTAGTCAAAACTTCATTCATATTTGCAAAGGTCGCTGATCATGGAGATCAGTTTGACTCTTTCGTTTGAACTATTTTTGGTAATGGCTGTAACAGCTGAACGTGTCGTATACTTGTTGGCTATCTCATGAGGTAATCCATCTCTGAGGTAGGCGGTCTCAAGTTTTTTCGTTTTTGCCACTTTGTTTAACACTCATTAATTTTGCTGTTAGAACGTCTACAGATTCTCCTTTAACTGAGGTCTTTAATTTTAGAACTATTTCTTTTAGACTAGACTCTGAGGAAATTAAATTCCTAGCGGTTCCTTTCAGTTTGGTCTTTATTAGATTTACCACTACTAATTCATGAGTCTCCTTTATTGAATCCACTAAGTTGATGGCGGTGATGAAACTTTGTAAATTTTCAGCGGTTCCATCAAACTCAGGGATTAGCCTGGAGGCAGTATTTAAGAACTCTCAAAGTGATTGAGGCATGATTGTAGATATTGTTTGAGAACGACTTGCGGATATTTGGGGTACTGAAATATTGATATCGATACTAGGTTTATATTCAAAAGTTATTGGTTTTTTAGTCGTCCAGAATAGTTCGCATTAAAGAGAACTCTTACACTTTCTAGTGTTTTTAGTAAGTTAGAAGTATGTTTTCTGATCGTCTCGGGCTTGTAACGGACCGACCACTAAGGCTCCAATTATCTAAAGACTATGCTACCTGTTGTTCCGGCCGTGCTCAGGGAAATTGGGATGGTTCTTGTCTTTATCTAGTTGGATTTAGATTCGATACAAAACTTATTTAAATTAAAAAGGTAGCAATTTCCACAACCGACAAACAGAAAAATAATAACGACTAAAAAAAAATAAAAATTTGAATTGGAAAACTAAAAGGAAGAGAATAAGATGTTATTATCTCTTCAAAGTAGAGCTGCAAAACAATCGATAGTACTATCGATAGTATCGATAGTTTTATTTTTTACTGACTATCGATAGTTTTAGTAAAAACTATCGATACTATCGATACTATCGGATATTCTTAAGTGCAGTAACAAGACTGCAATATCACAATAATTCAATTGAAATAAAGGCTGTTTTCATAAACGCAGTATGTAATGCAACATTTCATTGCATAGAGTTCATAATAGCATTTAGAATATAATTTAAAAATGTTTGTTTTAAGATTCTCTTTAATAGTCCAATATCTTTATATTTTATGTGATAAAAGTTTTTAAATTATATTCTAAATGCTATTATGAACTCTATGCAATGAAATGTTGGATTGCACATTTATCGCGATATGCATATTCTTGTTAACCATATTGGATTTTTAAACATTTACTCAATTTATATACTAATTTACAGCTTTTTTTTTTATCAATTTGCTTATACAATCATTTGTAAAGAACTCAGCTGTTATTTGTCGTTGTTTCTTCTTACAATTTTTTTGGAAGAAAAAATAAATATTTGCTCAAAAATAAGCAAAATATTTTTTCTTTTGTGTTCACACTTTGTTCACATTGGACAAATATTTGTATGAAAACAAATAATTTTATTTGCTCAAAAACAGCTTTTGTATTGTTAAACCCTCAAACTTATTTTGTGTTCAGACTACGTTAGATAAATATTTTATGTTTTTTATAAAATATTTCACCAATCTGAACGCACCTTTACTGTCCTGAGTCGGCACGCAGTATGACTCAGAAATTACACAAGCGTTGTTGTCCCGTTACAAAGCTTTAAACAAAAAAAAACATAGCTGTACCACACAAGAATGATAAAAACAAGATTACACAGAGCTCAAGAAAAACCTCATAAAAGACTCTTTTCTAACATTATCTAAAAGCTCTTTAAGAGCCCAAAAAAACCCTCATAAAAGACTCTTTTCTGACATTATCTAAGAGCTCTTTCTGACGGACCATTTTCGAATGTAATGACCCTCTTTTCTGAAGGTTTTCGGAGCAATTATGATTGTTTTTTGGGCTCATAAAGAGCGTTAACCCTCCGAAAAAGGTGTCAGAAAAGATTCTTTTCGGACCCATAAGGCTTGCTGGGACGCTGCACAGTGGGATTTTTTGTGCAATAAGTCATTTTTTCGACACATAAAATTTAAAAATGTAATGATGCAGTTTTGTAGAAAATTGATTCAGTATGAAGAATCCATAAACAGTATTCCAAAAAAACGTTTATTTGTCTTTGAAATAATGAAGTAAAGTCACATGTAAATTTTGGTCCAAAATATTGAAAACTGTTTACGCACTTCTAAAGTGTTTGTACGTAAGATAATTTTATTGCTCTGATTTAAATAGTGATTTTCTTCAAATATAGCCTTTTCTGCGTATTTAAAAAAAATTATAAAATTCGCTCATATGGTTTAAAAGATATGATAGAATAAAATTTGTTCTATAATGTGCCGTGATTACAAACTTCCTTGGAAAAAAAAGGTTGCTCGGTCGTGCTCGGTGCTCTCGCTATAATAAAATGAAAGGTAAGACTCCATACTATCATTAAAAAAAAAAATTAAATAATTAATAATCTTTTATAAAATCATAAAATTGGTTTCCGATTTCATGAAATTTTTAATTTTAAAAAATTACAAAAATTTATTGCATAATTTTAGGCACGTGCGTTATAATGACATTAAGTACAACAATAACTTATTTAGAATAGATTAAAAACAAGTGTTGATATTAAGTTACATACAGAAGGTATGGTAACTTCGACTAGTCAAACACACTACACCTCCCTTTTTACCAAAAAGAACAATCAAAAGAAAGTTTGATTGTTCTTTTAGAAATAATACAACGATGCTATAATTTACAATAGTTCTTAGTTTTTATTATTTATAGTTGAAAATGTACATCTTAAAATAGTAACTATTATTAGTTAAGAGGTTGGTAGAAATGGATTAATTATTAAGAAGGATATAGGGATTCTCTTTTGAGAGACGTGGCACTTTATGTGATCCCTTCCCCCTTTTGGGAGTCCTTTGAATTATTAAAAGTTATGAAAAAAACATTTTTAGTTCTAAAAGAAAAAACAATTTCATTTATTATGAAATTTTGATTACATTTTTCAAAAAAATTATAATAATGGAGAAAAAATATAAAAATATGAAATATTTAAGAATGAAGTAATTATGTTTCTATTTATGAAAAGGAAAAAATGATTATTTTCATTTTTCATTAATTTCATGAGATATGAAATTCAAAAATATATACAAATATAGCTATAAATTGATTTTATAGTAATGAAAAGAGAATAAATAAATGTAAAAAATAAAATTATAAAATTATTTTATAAAATAAATGAATTTATACTTAAAATTTGTGAATTCAAAAGCCAAAAAGGTTAAAAGCAAAATCAATTTGGCAAAAAAAAAAAATAAATTACATTGTTAAATGGTTGAATTTGCAACCCTTGAATAAACAGTGTCCAATGCTTTGGTAAGCTTGGGACTTTAAAGTAAAAAAATTAAAGAAATACTGCAGAGAAAAAAAATCAAATATGACTCTGGGGAAACATGTATATTTTGCAAGTTTATTGAAATCAGGGAAGTTATGACTCACTCACCTTTTTTATTCTATTTTTATGTACCTTGAAGGTACTATTGCCTTTATCAAGGAGCTCGACATTGTTTTGGTCATCGAGACTTATCACTTGATAAGGTCCTTTATAGGTGGCGTCTAACTTGTGTCCAGCTTCATTGCGGACCATAACGAGATCATCAATGGATATATTTTGGGTGTTAGCCCCCTCATTGGAAATTTGTTGTCTTTGCAGCTTTGCTTGTTCTATAAGGCTTGCTGCTATGCGTTGTGGAACTTGAAGTCTGAACTTAACTTCTTTCTCATATGAATCAGCATTATATAAAGGTTCAACTTTGTTTTCCTTCAAGAAGTCTAGTTATGGTGGTATTTTCCCATATACTAGTTCACAAGGACAGTATCCGTGGGCGGTTGACGGTGTGGTATTGTAGCAATATGTAAAATATTTTATTCACAGGTCCCAATCTGATTTGTCTGAGGAAACATATGCTCTTAGATATTCGTTGAACGTTCTGTGGGATCTTTCTACTGTTCCCACAGTTTCATGATGGTATGGTGTAGAATTGAGTTTTTCTATCTTCATGAGTGAGCATAATTCTTTCAAAGTCTGATTCATATACTCTGTACCCATATCAGTAACTATTTTCGCCATTGATCCATAGATTAGGATGAAGTTTTCTAAGATGGCTTTAGCTATGATTTTAGCAGATTTGTTAGGTACAGGTATAGTGACTAAATATTTAGTTAAATCGAACATAATTGTCACTGCGTATTCGTTTTGTGAGCGGACTGATAGTGTCAATAATGACAATATCAAACGCTTTCGCAGGTGTAGGTGTAAGAACAAGAGGTTCTTTCCCTTTGACAACAGTTTTATTCATTTTGCATGCTTGACATTTTTTTACGTATTTTGCTATGTCTCTAGTCATGCCTTTTCTATGGTATTGAAGTCTAATTTTCTTTATCATGCGAGTTATGCCTGTAATAGGATCATCGTGATATTTTTGCATAATTCGCAGTTTTTCAGAATCACTCGAAACTTTTGGTACGAGCACAATTGTTAAATTGGAATCTTGCAAGATTTCATTACCTTTACATTTGAAGGTTTCAAAATTAGTTCCTAGGTAAATAAGCATAATGTCATCTAGTGAGAGTAGCAGTGTATCAAGACCAATATTATTAGCTATTTTTTTCAAGCTTTAGAAAGACGTGACCTAGGTCGACATTTCTATTAATAACAAAGTCCATCAACTCAAAATCGGAAAGTACTTGCTTTCCTTTATGGATAATTACTTTATCCTTAGTAAAATACAATCGAGGTATTTTACGGTGCTCATGGGCATTTATAGCCTCATATACATTAAATTTATTAGATTCTGTATGCGGTGTAGAGATATTATTCTTACTTATACCGCTTGTTTTAGACTGAAGTTTGGTTGTTACCTTCAGAACGTTATTGACTTCAATATTTTTTATATCCTGAAAATATTCGTGACAGCGCGTCTGCCACTGTATTCTTTAAAGAAAAAAGGTAGGTAAGGTAGATCACTTTGAATTATAAACTTTGTGCCGTAAATGTATGGTCTAAAATGTTTTATTGCCCAGTGAATTGCAGTTAATTCTTGCTCTATAGTAGATTTGTTACTTTCACCTTTAGTGAAAGATCTAGAGGCGTATGAAATTGGCATTAGTATACCTTGTTCTTCTTGGCTAAGCATAGCTCCACAAGCGTGTTTGCTTGCGTCTGTTGTTATATAAATTTTTTTAGAAAAATCAGGGTATTGTAGAATTTTAGGGCTTAATAATTGGGTTTTTAAATACTGGAAAGAATTTTTACAATCCTGGTTCCATTCAAAAGGTACATTTTTTCTAGACAATCTGGTTATGTGTCTTGATGACTCAGCAGAATTTGGTATGAACCTTCGATAATAATTACAAAAGGCTACAAAGCGTTTAGCTTCATCAACATTCTTTGGCGTTGGATAGTTTTGTACTATAGAAAATTTGCTATCATCAGGCAATATACCTTGATCGGTACATTTGTGGCCTAAAAATGTAACTTGGTTGCAGAAAAATTAACATTTATCTGGGTGTAATTTCAGATTATATTTTCTGCATAATTCAAATACGTTTTTTAAATTACGTAACATATGTTCCTTAGAACAACCAATCACTACTAGGTCGTCCATATACACGAATGCTTGTGCTGGAGACAGGCCTGAAAATGCTAATGACATCATACGTTGGCAAGAGTTAGGGGATATTTTAATACCATACGGCAATCTTTTGAATCTGAAAGATCCTTTATCCGTTGAAAAGGATGTTATATCTCTAGATTCTTCTTCAAGTTCTATTTGGTGAAAGCCTGATATCAGGTCAAGACAAGAGAAGAATTTAGCTCTACCTAATTGATCAAGAATATCGTCTATACGAGGTAATGGGAATTTATCAGCGACTAAATTTTTGTTAACCGCTCTGTTGTCTACTACTCATCTCCATCTCTTCTGAGTGGTACCGGGTAGCGGTTTCTTTGGTACTAAGAGAATTGGGCTATTGTGATCTGAAATAGACGGTTCAACAATATCGTCTTTAATTAGCTTATCAACCTGTTTGTTTACTTCTTCCTTTTGAGAATGAGGAATTCTATAGTTGTTTATGTAAACTGGTTGAGTCTTATTGATTCTAAGATTTTGTTTATAAAAATTGTTGACCGATATGTGTTCAGATTCTAACGCAAAGATATCTATAAATTCCTTACATAACAGTTTCAGATCTTTTTCTACAAATGATGGAAAGTTTTTTGAAAGCCTTTCCAATTTCTCTTTGGATTTGGTCGGTATAAAGTTCTCAGTTACTATTTTGTAGTTTGCTAGTGTTTCTGTAACGAGTTGGACATCGTAAATTATCAAATAATTTTCAGTGGTATTGACTATCTTGACTAAAGGATTTGATGTGGAAATTATGGTGTTGGCGACGTAAATGCCGTTTTGGATTGTTTGATATGGTACCAAAACATTTTGGTCGGATGATTTTATGGGTATTGATCTTATTACTTCAGATCTCGCAGGTATGGATATGGAATTCATTGTCACAACATTTCTAATTGGTATTCCTGTCATGATCAAGTTCATCTGATCGAATGATTATTTGGTCTCTTTCATTGGAATAGTCTAGTATACAATTATACTTTCGTATGAAATCCATTCCAATAATTCCATCTGGTTGAATTTTAAAATCATCCTTAACCACGTGAAATGTATGTTTTATAAGGTATCTATCTGTCTATTTTTAATTCACATTTGACACTACCTAGTGTTGAAATTATACCTTGGCCTATTAGGATTTTTTCTTTTATATACATTTATAGACTGATCTAAAACTTGATTGTGCTTGATAATTGAAATATCAGCGCTTGTATCTATTAAAAGAACGGAAGTTAATTCATTGAGGGTAGTACTCAGCGTAAGTAGCTACATAAATTCAGATTGATACTGTAGGTTTTTGTTTCTATTGAGTATTTAGGGGTGCTTGCCCGTTTCCCGAGTCATTTTCTGCAATTGAATTAATATTTCTATTTTGATAGTCATTACGGTTTCTGTTACCGTTATTATTACGGTATGAACCATTATTATTGTTATTGCGGTTATTGTTACGATTATTATTGTTACTTCTATTTTGGTTAAAGTTTCTATTTTGGTTTCTATTCTGGTTAAAATTTCTATTTTGGTTCCTGGCTTGGTTGATATTATTGTAAACTTGGCTTCTGTTACTATATGTAAGAATTGAATTTTCTTGACCATATGCTTCGGTACAACTAGTTATGATTTTAGTCAAAACTTCATTCATATTTGCAAAGGTCGCTGATCATGGAGATCAGTTTGACTCTTTCGTTTGAACTATTTTTGGTAATGGCTGTAACAGCTGAACGTGTCGTATACTTGTTGGCTATCTCATGAGGTAATCCATCTCTGAGGTAGGCGGTCTCAAGTTTTTTCGTTTTTGCCACTTTGTTTAACACTCATTAATTTTGCTGTTAGAACGTCTACAGATTCTCCTTTAACTGAGGTCTTTAATTTTAGAACTATTTCTTTTAGACTAGACTCTGAGGAAATTAAATTCCTAGCGGTTCCTTTCAGTTTGGTCTTTATTAGATTTACCACTACTAATTCATGAGTCTCCTTTATTGAATCCACTAAGTTGATGGCGGTGATGAAACTTTGTAAATTTTCAGCGGTTCCATCAAACTCAGGGATTAGCCTGGAGGCAGTATTTAAGAACTCTCAAAGTGATTGAGGCATGATTGTAGATATTGTTTGAGAACGACTTGCGGATATTTGGGGTACTGAAATATTGATATCGATACTAGGTTTATATTCAAAAGTTATTGGTTTTTTAGTCGTCCAGAATAGTTCGCATTAAAGAGAACTCTTACACTTTCTAGTGTTTTTAGTAAGTTAGAAGTATGTTTTCTGATCGTCTCGGGCTTGTAACGGACCGACCACTAAGGCTCCAATTATCTAAAGACTATGCTACCTGTTGTTCCGGCCGTGCTCAGGGAAATTGGGATGGTTCTTGTCTTTATCTAGTTGGATTTAGATTCGATACAAAACTTATTTAAATTAAAAAGGTAGCAATTTCCACAACCGACAAACAGAAAAATAATAACGACTAAAAAAAAATAAAAATTTGAATTGGAAAACTAAAAGGAAGAGAATAAGATGTTATTATCTCTTCAAAGTAGAGCTGCAAAACAATCGATAGTACTATCGATAGTATCGATAGTTTTATTTTTTACTGACTATCGATAGTTTTAGTAAAAACTATCGATACTATCGATACTATCGGATATTCTTAAGTGCAGTAACAAGACTGCAATATCACAATAATTCAATTGAAATAAAGGCTGTTTTCATAAACGCAGTATGTAATGCAACATTTCATTGCATAGAGTTCATAATAGCATTTAGAATATAATTTAAAAATGTTTGTTTTAAGATTCTCTTTAATAGTCCAATATCTTTATATTTTATGTGATAAAAGTTTTTAAATTATATTCTAAATGCTATTATGAACTCTATGCAATGAAATGTTGGATTGCATACTGCGTTTATGAAAACAGCCTAGATTACTAAAGCTAGATTTACACGATTGAAATTTTCTTCAAGCAGCAAAATTTTTGCTGTTTACACGAGTTTGAAGCATTTTGAAAATTTATTTATTTATTTAATTGTTATTAAATAAATAAATTTTGAAGAAATTTTGCTCTTTACACTAGTTTGAAGCATTTTGAAGAAAATTTCAATCGTGTAAATCTAGCTTAACACATTGCTCATTTATTTAAACAATGTCATAACTCAAAAAACTTGTTTTGGAAATAAATTGTTGATTTTTGTAACAAAAATTTTATTTCAATTGAATGGTAGGTATAAAAACATAAAAAGTATATAAAAAACATAAAAACATAAGCGCTTACTTCAAAATGTTTTTTTTTAGTTTTAAACAAATAAAATTAATTAATAATTCAACATTAAATTAATTAAGTGAGATCATTTTTTTTTAAAAATTTTTAAAATTGAATGCTAAATAACAAAAAAAAAACAAAACTTGGATACATATTCATTCTTTTACAGCTCTGTCAGATACCCAATAATTTTTGTTGATAAATAAAAGTTTATCAACAGTTTTTGGTTTTAAGCAACTTCTACGGTCTGAAATTATGGCAAATTAAAACGATACAATAAAAATTATCAGGCGGCTAAAAACCTGCGTAAAATAATTTGGCAAGAAATTAACGTTGGCTACATTGTTTTTACTAAAACTATCGAAACTATCGATGGTGCCGACTATCGATAGTTTTGCAGCTCTACTTCAAAGATCTGTACCCACCCTACCATGCTATTTTATTTATTTTTTTAAATAGCCCTATTAGAAACTACTTGATCTACCGCCGTTAACCGTTCATGGAATAAAATAACAAATTTATGCTAAAAATTTCATTTTTAAATTAACATCAAATAATATATATCTATCTATCTTCTTCTATATATATAAAATTCAATGTATGTATGTATGTATGTATGTACGTATGTATGTAACGTATAGACTCCAAAACGGCTGAGCCGATTTTGATGAAATTTTCACAGCATGTTACTGTGACTCTGGAAGGAATAATAGGGTACTTTTTTTTACCACGCCCACTTTTACGCCCACTTTTTTGAAATATTGTAATTGAAGACCAAACCTTTGGACCGATATTTTTGAAATTTTCACAGCATTTAACTGGGACTCTGGTATGATTAATAGGGTACTTTTTTTTGGCCACGCCCATTTTTACGCCCACTTTTTAAAAATTATGTAATTGCGCCCATATAGTTTTTAACAGATTTACTTCAAATTGTATACACATTATATACTCCAGGCGAGGTAAAAATAAAGATTTCTTAAGCCACGCCCCTTTCACGCCCCTTTTAACGCCAAATTTTTGAAAGTTTTATACTTTTTGTTCTCTATACAAATTTGTTCATTCCAACGTATTTTTTTTATTTGGTAGTATATTGCTCTTAATACTGTTAGCGTCGCCATATAACTATGAACCACGCCTACTTCATCGCCCCCTTTTTTTAATTCAGATACTTACTTATACCACTAACAATGTTTGCTATAAAAAATACTTTTTTTGTAATATGTATTTACCTAAAGTTTTATATACTTTTTAACTACATATATTTTTTTATTACCAAATCCCTATTTTTCGCCCCATTTCACCTTAAATTATATTGCTTTTAATCTATATATATATAAATGAATGTGTGTCTGTATGTTTGTGCTTAATAGGAGGCCAAACCCTTGGACCAATCTGCCTGAAATTTGTACAGCATGTTACTGTGACTCTGGAAGGAATAATAGGCTATATGAAGTTTTGAATGCACAAACGGGGGTGGCACCGCCCATATAACCCACAAATTTAACCCGCCATATTTTGGGCATTTTTTGACGTACGTCGGTGATATTTGGTACATATGGTATTGGGGCATAATTAGGAATTCGTACCAGGAGAAAAGTGAGTGGGACCACGCCCCTTTTTAGAAAAATTAAACATCGTAATATAGTCTTAACTACTGGACCGATCGTCATTAAATTTTCACAACAGAATATTCTTACGAAATAATAAATTCTTGGCTATGTAAGTGGACAAAGGGGCATGGTTTCGCCTAAAGCATTGCAATAAATACATTAAAATTAAATAAATTAATGTTTGTAAATATATAAATACGTTTTATTTTATGACGAGGGGGGGGGTAGCAAAGCACACCGGGTTTAGCTAGTATCTATATATATAAAATTCAATGTATGTATGTATGTATGTATGTATGTAACGTATAGACTCCAAAACGGCTGAGCCGATTTTGATGAAATTTTCACAGCATGTTACTGTGACTCTGGAAGAAATAATAGGGTACTTTTTTTTACCACGCCCACTTTTACGCCCACTTTTTTAAAATATTGTAATTGAAGACCAAACCTTTGGACCGATATTTTTGAAATTTTCACAGCATTTAACTGGGACTCTGGTATGATTAATAGGGTACTTTTTTTTGGACACGCCTATTTTTACGCCCACTTTTTAAAAATTATGTAATTGCTCCCATATAGTTTTTAACAGATTTACTTCAAATTGTATACACATTATATACTCCAGGCGAGGTAAAAATAAAGATTTCTTAAGCCACGCCCCTTTTCACGCCAAATTTTTCAAAGTTTTATACTTTTTGTTCTCTATACAAATTTGTTCATTCCAATGTATTTTTTTTTATTTGGTAGTATATTGCTCTTAATACTGTTAACGTCGCCATATAACTATGAACCACGCCTACTTCATCGCCCCCTTTTTTTAATTCAGATACTTACTTATACCACTAACAATGTTTGCTATACAAAATACTTTTTTTTGTAATATGTATTTACCTAAAGTTTTATATACTTTTTAACTACATACATTTTATTATTACCAAATCCCCATTTTTCGCCCCATTTCACCTTAAATTATATTGCTTTTAATCTATCTATATATATAAAATTCAATGTATGTATGTATGTATGTAACGTATGGACTCCAAAACGGCTGAGCCGATTTTGATGAAATTTTCACAGCATGTTACTGTGACTCTGGAAGAATTAATAGGGTACTTTTTTTACCACGCCCACTTTTACGCCCACTTTTACGCCCACTTTTTTCAAATATTGTAATTGGAGACCAAACCTCTGAACCGATATTTTTTAAATTTTCACAGCATTTAACTGGGACTTTGGTATGATTAATAGGGTACTTTTTTTACCACGCCCATTTTTACGCCCACTTTTTAAAAATTATGTAATTGCTCCCATATAGTTTTTAACAGATTTACTTGAAATTGTATACACATTATACTCCAGGCGAGGTAAAAATAAAGATTTCTTAAGCCACGCCCCTTTCACGCCCCTTTTCACGCCAAATTTTTGAAAGTTTTATTCTCTATACAAATTTGTTCCTTCCAACGTATTTTTTTTATTTGGTAGTATATTGCTCTTAATACTGTTAACGTCGCCATATAACTATGAACCACGCCTACTTCATCGCCCCCTTTTTTAATTCAGATACTTTCGCATAGCACTAACAATGTTTGCTATACAAAATACTTTTTTTGTAATATGTATTTACCTAAAGTTTTATATACTTTTTAACTACATACATTTTTTTATTACCAAATCCCCATTTTTCGCCCCATTTCACCTTAAATTATATTGCTTTTAATCTATATATATATATAAATGAATGTGTGTCTGTATGTTTGTGCTTAATAGGAGGCCAAACCCTTGGACCAATCTGCCTGAAATTTGTGCAGCATGTTACTGTGACTCTGGAAGGAATAATAGACTATATGAAGTTTTGATTGTACAAACGGGGGTGGCACCGCCCATATAACCCACAAATTTAAATCGCCATATTTTGGGCATTTTTTGACGTTCGTCGGTGATATTTGGTACATATGGTAGTGGCATAATTAGGAATACGTACCAGGAGAAAAGTGAGTGGGACCACGCCCCTTTTTAGGAAAATTAAACATCGTAATATAGTCTTAACTACTGGACCGATCGTCATTAAATTTTCACAACAGGATATTCTTACGAAATAATAAATTCTTGACTACGTAAGTGGACAAAGGGGCATGGTCTCGCCTAAAGCATTGCAATAAATACATTAAAATTAAATAAATAAATGTTTGTAAATATATAAATACGTTTTATTTTATTTTATGACGAGGGGGGGGGGGTAGCAAAGCACACCGGGTTTAGCTAGTATTTAAATAAAAATAACTAATAAACATCTACATATTTACATTACTTAGTATTATTTTCTTTGTTTTTTTTTTATATATAAAAATGTTTGTGTGGATATGTTAATATGTATATTTACTCAAAATTCAAACTATCAAAATTCAAACACTCAAATATGTTTTTGTACTCAAATTCCGAATATTGAACAAATATACAAATAGGGGTTGTTTTGTATATTAATAAAAGAGTGAAAATTTTATTATTTTAAGTTTTAAAACTCACCAATTTTTAATGTTCCACGATGAATTCAGGCCTGAAGGTCGAGGATGTCTTTAATATATTATGATCGAAGATTTATAAACTATTTAATGTATATAAATATAATTTTCACTCAAATATAAACTACAAAATTGATTATGTTTAAAAAAAAAAAAAAAATTACAATTCTAAATAATGTAAATTAAAAATTAATGAGATCAAAGTTTAGATGTTAAGTTTTAAGTAGTTAATTAAGTAAAAATTAGTTTTTAGTTAGCAGTTAGTGTTAGAAATAGTTCGTTAATTTAAGAATACAATTTATCCTTTAGTTAATAGTTAGTTTAAGAAATTAGTTTAAGAATTATAATATTTTTTGATAATGGTTAAATAAGAAATATCAGATAATTGATAGACAAATTTAGTAGTTTTTTTAACTATTTGAAAAACACTCTTAGGATGACCTTTTTTTATAGTTCGTGACCGTTTAGGGAATTGGTTTGTTGAAGAACGACATAAAATAATAGATTATAGCGTCGTACAATTATTAATATTTATCTTGCAGAATCTTTAATATATCTTGATTTTTGATTCTTTGTTTGGAACAAAGGTATTTTGGAAGACAAATTTTTGAAATCTAAAGAGAAATTTTCTTTGTAATATGAAATTACACGAAAACTACATGTTTCACTATAAATTTGATCTTACCTTAAAAATTATAAAATTCAGTTAAAATAATAATGTCCTTTATAAATCCCTTGGCAGAACCTTTTCTTCTTAATTTTTTTCTAGTCTTCCTTTATATATAATATTGTTTTTTTTTAAATTGAATAAATTTAGTTCACTCACTTTCGAATTTAATTTTTCAAATGAAAATTTCTAACATTTTGTATGCTTTTAATTTCATGGCTACTTAGACAATATTCATAAAATTTTTCAGTATTTTCAAATTGAAACATAGTATATAAGTTCACTCAAAGAAATAAAAATTAGGAACAATGCCTCACAGGCCTCGTGTCCCGATCGATATTTTTTTTTGGCAAAATTTCAGTTTATGGGGGACACCCCTGGGGGAAAAAAAAAAAATGCCACGCCCCCTTAAATGACCCCAGGAGTGCGAAAATCATAATGAATAAGAGGGCTCACGCCCCCTATGGGCGTGGCAGTCGAAAAACGACCCGGCGCACCTACGTAGACAATATGGGTATCAAATGAAAGCTAATGTCTTCACGATTCCAAAAATAGCCGTAGTTGCCAGATCGGGCGATTTTTGTAGCCGATATGGCCATTTTGGCAAAATTTGGGGTGGGGGAAATTTTTTTTTTTTTTTTTTTGCGTGACCGGCCTACGGCCGGGCTTAGGGGTTTTTAACTCCAGTATGTCTTAATTCTAGACGGCGGGGATCTCGAGTGCTCGGCCTATATATAATTGCGTTACTTTCTTTGGAAAGGGGATAGTTGAAGAAGTAAAGGTGGTGAAAGAAGAAAGCTTTTTTATATCACAACTCTGTAATTGCGCATTATGTTTGTTTTTAGTGCAGAATTGCAGCGCCTCTGGTGGTGTGTAGGCGCATTAATGTTCAAGCTTGATTTTGTAGCCTTTATTTATTTATTTTACTTCGGTGGCGTTTGAATGCTATACCACCGAAGGAGGGCGCTGTGATAAATATTAGTTATAATGGATAGAAAGAAAACTAATAATTCTCAGAAACTGATTTTGTTTGAGTGGCAGCGGCTGGGAATCGAACCCGGGCTACAAATACCAACTCATGCTTAATGATCAAATGCGCTAACCAATTAAGCTACAGCACCCTCAAAACATTTAAACATTTATGGGTTTTCAAAAATGATTCCTTATAGTTTCGGGCTTTTTGTAAGATATACTCCCATTCCATGAAAAAAAAATTGTAGGATGTATGGGGCTTTAAAACAAATATTTTTAATAATTATACCTATCTATATTGTCTACAGATGCCAATCTTCTGGCATAGCTCTTCTTTATAGACCGTTTATGCAACTGATTTTAAAGCAATAAGGATAATCAAGTAGAGGTTAGGGCTTTCTACCTTTACTATAATATCATTAACCACGTTAGCGTTAGGGTTCTCTATTTTTGATTCCCTTCCTCCCATACTGAACTTTATGAATGGGGAAGCTAATGCTAAAAATGCAGTTGTTGACAAAGTTCAACAATAAGGAATATATATTGGAATTCGAAAAATAACTTCCCGAATACAGGGTAGTTTAGGCATACAATTTAAAGCACTACCTACGTAAAACGAATAGCGTTTGATTTTGCTGTTGTGCTCCCCGTATTCTATCATTTACCACGAGGATTGACGGTGAACATGAAAATCAGGGTAAATTGATACTAGCAAGGAGGTGAAGGATACTTTAAAAAGTAAAGAATTTGGAGAGATGATGTCTGATGGAGACACTAATAAAAGGATGGCGAAACAAAAATCTTTCACCGTTCAAAGCAATGATGTTAAAAACAATGCCGGAGAAAAAAAATCTGTTATTAAATGGTGCAAAGATTAATACAACAGAATAAAAACAACATGTTTTTATCTTCCGTATAATTTCAATTAAAATGTGTAATTAAAGGAATAAATGCTCGCTTAATCAGAATAAGCAATCAATGAGAATTTTATTAAAATACAATATTTTCCCATGTTGATATGAAAATAAAATGAAAGTATTAATTTTACTTGGGAAAGACTAATTACACATTAAGTCGGCTTTAGCGGATGAATATTTGAGATGGTTTGCAAAACGGTATATAACAAGGGGACTTTAGGTCAAATAATCGCTGTTATATACGTTGCATAACATGTCAAAGGAATAAAACGGCTGTCTGAAACGAAAAGTTCAGAGTCAAAGAAGGCAAAGAAAAGCCTATGATTCTAATGGATGTAACAAAAATATTTTATGTCACAATTTTAAATTAAATAACTCCAAAGGAATTAACAATCAACGTAATCCTTTGTAGCAACCATCTAGTTGTTCCCAAATAACAAAATTGTAAAATGTTTAATATCATTACAATAATTATTTTTTTTAATACAATAATTATTATTAAAAAGCAAAAGCAAATATCTCCAAGTTGAAATGAATTGCAATAACAAAAAATATGCAAAAGGAGCAATAATTATGAAGATAGATGATTAATACATCAATTAAATGATGGTGAAGTTAAATCTTGCACCGATCAAAAAATATGAAATTCATAAATTTTTATAGGGAAAAACTAATAATTTTATTGAAAAGTGTTATAAGAAGCTAAGCTTTTTAGAACTGTTTTTTTTTTGTCCGTCAGTAGCTTAACCGTTTACATTAACAAAAGACAAGTTTACAATTTGTTACTTAGGCTAAGTTTAAGACGGCAAGCCACTTGTTAGTAATGGTCTTATTGTATTAGGGCGTATTAGTTATTCAATGGAGCTCATGTCATTGCAATCGCCGCCATGTTTTGCAGGGTGGATAATGGCAATGGCATGCGCCGGTCATCACCAATTGATTTTTAGTTTTTAGTAAATATTTATTTATTTATAATTTTTAATTTGATTATACCATTTTCTTTGGTGGTTTAATAATTAATTTTCTTTTTTTTATATATTTATTAGTGTTAGTATTTATAAAATTAATTATTTGTTTAAATAATTACAATTCATATTATTTTTGTGCTTCAGCGCCTAAAAAGCATTATTGAAGCAAGAGTTGGCAAAGCCATAATTCATTTACATTTTAATATAGATTATTTATAATTAATAAATAATAATAATAATTCTTTTTTTTTTTTTAATACATTTAATTTATTTATTGGATCTTCAGAAATGAAATGACAATAAGTTTTCGAATCTTAATACTAAAAGAAAATAATAAGTCCAGCCAGTGCTAGACAAAATATTATGATACTACAAAAAATTTATATCCACTGATCCAGTCATCTGTTTTGCGCTTGAGTTAAAGCAACCGAACATGGCCAGTAAAGTTAAGGATGTCTCGTGTAAGTGGGTTTGGATGGTGTTCAAGTTTGCTGACATATTTTGAGGCGTGTTTTGTAAATTCGACTTTCACCAAAGGAATGCCTAGATCTTTGTGGATTCGAGAATTTTTAACATACCATGGAGCTGCAGTAATTGTACGTAGAATCTTATTTTGACCCCTTTGAATTTTTTCAATGTTGGATGCTGAGCCAGTACCCCATAATTGAATTCCATAACACCAGATTGGCTTTAGAATTGCATTGTACAACAAAAGTTTGCAATCCAACTTTAATGTAGAATTTCTGCCGATTAGCCAATTAATTTGCACTGCTTTTAATCTCATCTGGGTAAGTTTTGCGTCGATATGAGACTTCCAAGTTAAACGACGATCGAGGTGGATTCCGAGGTATTTGACTTCATTGTGTTGCGGGATAATTTGATTATTTATTCTGATGAACGAGCATGTATCATTTCGCAATGTGAAAGTTATATGAATACATTTCTGTTCGTTAACCCTGATTTTCCAAAGCTCAAGCTAATTCTCTAGTTTATAAACATATTTCTGCAAGTTCTGTGATGCTATTTGATGGTCCTTATGAACGCTAATAAAGGCTGTATCGTCTGCAAAAGTTGAAGTATTTATTATGGGGTCTGACGGCATATCGGATGCATAAATCAAATATAAAGTTGGACCCAGTATGCTACCCTGGGGTACTCTTGCTTTAATTGGCTGAGCGGGGCTTAAAAAATCGCCTTCTTTGATTGTAAATTTGCGACCATATAAATAACTTTTCATAAGTTTGTGGGTGTTAGCAGGCAGAGTTAATTTAATTTTATGCATTAAACCTTCATGCCAGACTTTGTCGAACGCTTGCGACACATCAATGAAAAGGGCGGAGCAGTATTTTTTCTCTTCAAACGACTGTCTTATCACATTTACCAATCTGTGTGTTTGTTCGATGGTACTGTGTTTGGCTCTGAACCCGAATTGGTGATTTGGGATACATTGAGTGTCGTTCAGAATTGGAATCAACTTAGCCAATAACAATTTTTCAAACAGTTTTGAAATTGTCGGCAGTAGACTAATTGGCCTATATGACTCTACTTTAGTGGGGTCCTTCCCTGGCTTAGGAATCATGGTAATCATAGATACCTTCCAATCTGCAGGATAGTATTCTAGGCGTAAAATAGCATTGAAAATAAATAGGATAATTCTTTTAGCTACACGAGGTAACTCCACAAGCATTTTGTTGCTGATTTTATCCATACCTGGAGCTTTTTTAAGATTCAGAGTACCAATAGCGCTTTGAACATCATTAAAGCTAAGTCTTAGAGGTACAGGAGGTCTAATAACGAGTGGAGGCAAATCAGATGCATTATTTGAGTTGTTTATAGTAAACACATTTCTCAAATGGTTAACAAATAAAATCCCCTTCTCGGAATCATTTCTAGCCCAGTCACCAGTCGGATGTCGCAGAGGAGGCTTTCCTCTAACTGGTCTTTTTAAACCTCGTGCCGCCTTCCATAACGAATAGTCAGATTGTGGGGTACTATCAAGACCCTCCAAGTAAGATTTAAGTGAAGCCATTCTTTGGGTTTCTAAGAAATTTCTTAGTATATCTCTGCATACCCGTAGCCTAGCTTTCAGTTCAGGAGACCTGTGAATTTGCCACTCCCTTCTAACTCTTCTTTTTTCTGACAGGAGATGATCGAGTTCACCGAAATAAGTTCTATTTGTCCCACTTCTGCACTCAACGTCGTATGTGGAGGCGTGATGTACAGCTCTTCGTATGTCCTCAGTAAACTTGCCAATCGACCCATCAATATCCTCGGTAGTTCTCAACACTACATTTTCCGTGCAGTGGGAACTTAAATACTTTTTATACTTTATCCAACTTACTCTGGTTTTAGATATGTCCCGAAATGGAGAGCCATCCCCTTGAAGGAATCGCATTGAAATAATAGAAAGAGAGTGATCTGAAGACAAGTCTAATGAAGGCTCCACTTGTATCGATTCTACAGGAATATTTTTCACTACTCCGAAGTCAATAACATCGGGAATCTTCCGTCGGTCCGTCGGCCAGTAGGTGGGATGACCGCTTGAGAGTACATCTAATCCCATTTTTGCAATGGTGTTGAAGAGTTCACGACCCTTCGGGGTCACCAGACGTGAACCCCAAAAAGTGTGTTTGGCGTTAAAGTCACCAGCAACTAAAAATCTAGCTCCAAGGGAATTGAAGAAGCTGTAGTATTGGTGTTCTTTTATTGAAAATCGAGGTGGCGAATAAATTGATGATAAAACAAAATTGTATTGACTGAATTCAATGCAAATGTTTGTTGCTTGTAGGTAATCCTCACATATGTTGTTCATTAAATAATGTTTTATTCTGTTCTTTATAAGAATTGCCGAACCTCCACATGCTCTTCCGCGTGGATCTTTAGTATCATATAACACGTAGCAATTAATTTTTAAGTACGCTGTCGCCGTCAAGTGAGTTTCAGAAATCATCATGACATCAATCTGCTTATCCATCAGGAAGTGTTCCAGTTCGTTTTTATGTTGGCGGAGGCCATTCGCGTTCCAAAAACAAATTTTTAAACAAATCATTTCTTTAAAATGGCTTGTAAGATAGTGGATTGCATTTTCAGCATTTCCTGCATCATGGATGTCATAGTGGTCGTAAAAGTGTTCATAGTTTGGACAAGAGTCTGCAATGTAGTCTCTAGAGAGTTAATATTAGGCTCGAAATATTGTGATTTAGGTTCCTGCTCCAAACCTGGCATATTAGATTTAACCACGTTTGCGTAAGAAACTTGTCTAGAACTAGGCACGTTTACATGACTAGTGGACCGTAACAATTGAGGGAAATTGTTACTCGAAGCAAAATTAGGCTGTTGAGGACGATCAGGTAATACTGACTGTTGAGAAGGCTATCGGCCGAGCCAGCAATTTCCTCGGGATTTTGAATAAATAACACAGCGCAACAAGGGGTTTCAATTCTTACGCAATATTATTTTATTAAAATTCCTTTATAAAAAAATAGTACATAAATTTTCAATATTTACATATATAAGCTTAAAATATATTCATACATACTTTTTGGTAAGGAAACTTCTGGAAAATTCAAGTGTATATATGTATGTATTCTGTTCTAATATTAAAAGGCTATCACGTCTGAGCCGCTTTATGATTATTATAAAAATGGCGGAGGCGGTAAGACGCTTTTTGACAATTAATTTTTTCGTTAAGTCAGTATAATAATGATTAGTTATATTTCGAAATTAAATTGGTGATGCCAGACAAAAGGAATCATGGGGATTTTGGAGGTCGCGCTAACATTCCCCCCGCAGTATGACAAGAAGCTTCTTCGATGTCAGACTACTCTTGATGAGCTACTTCCAAAACGGCTAGTTTGCCTACAGGACGCTCCATTACTCCTCGTTGAGTTAGTACCTTTGCACTTCGTGTTTGCCCATCTTTTGCCAATCTCAATTCTAGTATTTTACCACGAGGCCATACATTTCTGGGTAGAGCAGGATCAACAATGATAACTAAATCCCCCTGACTGAGAGGTTTTGTTTTCTCATGCCATTTTGTTCTACAGGTTAATGTTGGTAAGTATTCAGTTAACCATTTCTTCCAAAATATATTTGCGTACTGCTGAGAAATTAACCAGTTCTGTCTCAGTACAGTCCCGCTGTCGTCGCATGATGATAGAGGTTTCAATCCACTAGAGTTTCCAACTAAAAAATGATTTGGAGTTATAGCCTCCGCCGTATCTGTTTCGATCGGAACATATGCTAGTGGTCTAGAGTTTATTATGTTTTCAACTTCAACAATCATGCTTAATAGAAGTTCGTCGTTTGGGTGCCTCGAAGACATAATTTTGTATATAATTGTCTTTACGGAGCGAACTAGGCGCTCCCATGCGCCACCCATGAGGGGTGCAGCTGGAGGATTGAAGTTCCATTTTGTTGTTGATGTAGTGAATGTTTTTACCAATTCATTACGATCAACGTCTGCTAAAGCTTCTCGTAACTCCCTATCGGCGCCCACAAAATTAGTCCCGTTATCGCTAAAAAATTCAAGTGGAATTCCTCTTCGCCCCATAAAATTGCGAATAGCTAATATACAAGAGTTGGTCGTTAAAGAATGTGCTATTTCAATGTGTACTGCACGAATAGTCAGGCACGTGAACAAACAGCCATATCGTTTCTCTTTATGTCGGCTTACATTTACTAATATTGGACCAAAAAAATCAATACCGGTATATGTAAAAGGCGCACTATACGATGCGACGCGTGCGCGTGGTAGTTGCGCCATTTGAGGAATTTTGGGGGTGGCCTTACTAATTTTACACATCTGGCAACATCGAACAGCAGATTTGTATGTAGCACGAAGTCTTGCTATGCAATATTTTTGCCTTAACTCATTGACGGCTGTTTCATGATTACCATGGTAAAGTTTTTTATGATAGTGTAGGCATATAAGCTTGGTTAAGTAATTTTTTCTTGGTAGTAATATTGGACATTTCTGCTGTAAGGGAATGCTTGCCATGTCAATTCTTCCATCAACACGCAAGATTCCGTTTTCTAAATAAGGTGATTTAGAATAAATTTCGCTTGATTTTTTGATGGGTTTGTTAGATTTAAGTGCAGATATCTCTACATAATATGCTTCTTGTTGCGCTTGTTTATATAATACAAATTCCGCATTGTTTAACTCCTCCTGAGTTAACTCACCTTTCTGTTGTTTTGTACTTCTATAAATAAATCGCAAAACATATGCTACTGTTCTTACTAAGCGATTGTAATTTGAAAATCTAGTTATATTTATAACTGCTTCAAACTTCGTTATCTGATGTACATTCTGTTTTCGCTCTTCTTCTGTTTGTGAAAATGGTTCTGCCTGTGGCCATTCTTCTTTAGGCTTGTATAAAAATTCTGGGCCCTTAAACCACCGACTAGACTTAAGTGCGTTTTTTATATTGGTACATTTCGTTGCTTCATCTGCAACATTTTGTTTACTTGCTACCCAATACCATTGCTTAAGAGATGTTAACTCCAGAATTTCTGTAACTCTGAAAGCAACAAACTGGCTATATTTTCGATGATCGGAATTAATCCAGCTCAATACGGTTTTTGAATCACACCAAAAATATTTTTTGCTTATTTTAAGTTCATGGCTTTATGCTATGAATTTAGCTAGGCGAGCTCCGATTAAAGCAGCCATAAGCTCAAGTCTCGGGATAGAAGTTATTTTCATTGGTGCCACCCTGGTTTTGGCACTAACCAACGAGCATACAATTACGTTGTTTTCATTAAATCTAAAATATGACACTGCTGCGTAACCATCAACACTAGCATCCACAAACGTGTGTAGTTGTATGTCTATATTTTTATAATTTTTTAATGATTGCAGGTAGCATCGTTCTATCTTAATATTTTGTAAGTCAGGTAAACATTTTATCCATTGAGTCCATTTATTTATTAGCTCTGAGGGAATTGGCTCATCCCAATTCACGTTACTTCTCCATACATTTTGCATTAGTATTTTAACAAACATTGTTATATGTGAAATTAGACCAAGTGGATCATAAATAGACATAATGAGTCGCAACATTTCTCTCTTACTGGGAGATTTATTTTGTAAGAATAAATCGCTTTCGAGTAGCCTAGGAGCAATTCTGAATGTAATAGTGTCTTCCTCATATTCCCAAAATATTCCTAAGACTTTTTCTACGTGGTTGTCATCTTTAAAATTAATGCACTTTGCGTTATTTGTATTCTTCATTGAAAATTGTTGTCTAACAAGCTCACTATTTGACACCCAGTTTCGTATATTGAAGCCTGCTTGGCGATGTATATAGGATACGTCTGAGATTAGTTTTATTGCCTCTTCTGGCGTGTTGACCGAAACTAATAAATCGTCGACATAATGATTTTCCTTAACAGACTTGACAGCAGATGGAAATTGATTTTGAAATTTATCAGCATTAATATTTTTTATATATTGGGAAATGCTGGGAGCACAAGTAGCGCCAAATATCATAACATCCACGACATAAATATCAGGCGTTTTGTCCTGATCACAGTCGCGCCACAGAAACCTTTGAACATCGCGATCTTCTGGCCGAATGTGAATTTGAAGAAACATCTCCTCGATATCACCACATACAGCGACAGAATTTTGTCTAAACTTAAAAAGAATTGCAGGCAAAGAGGCCAGCATATCAGGGCCTTTTAGCAAAAATGAGTTTAAAGATAGACCAGCAGACGTTGCTGCTGCATCCCACACCACTCGTGGTTTGCCTGGCTTGTTTTTATTGAAAACAGCAAATATAGGCAAATACCACACTTTTCCGTCTTTACGATTAATTTCTTCTTCATTTAATTTACGAATATAACCTTTATTTAAATAACCTTTTATTGTATCTTTAAATATTTTTAATTGTGCGTCATCACGCATTAATTTTCTTTCTAGGCATATAAGTCGTTTAAAAGCCATATTAAAACTCTCTGGCAAATTAAAATTGTCGTGTCGCCAAAGCAAAGGAACCTCGTAATGTCCGTTTTCTTTTAATATTGTAAAATTGTTTAGCAGGTTTAGTGCACGAGTTTCATTTTCTGAGACAAGGGGGTCTTTCGAACAAATTCCAACACTTTCTAAGGTATAGAAACTGGTTATCAGTTCCTCCAACTTTTTATCAGTTTGAGAACATTTACAAATATGAAAACTAAAATTCTTACTTGTGTGTTTATTTGCAGCTGTTGTTCCATAGATGATCCATCCAAGTTTTGTTTTTACTGCGACGGGCTCATGTGGTGCACCTTCATGTGTTGCGCTTGAGATCCCTATGTTAAGATGGTTTAATCCTATGAGAAGTTTTGGTACAGCATCTACATAACTTTTGATCGGTAAATTTTGCAAATAGCGATACTTCTGGCATAAATTTGCATAATTTAGTGATTGTGATGGTAAATTTAATGACTCCACTGTACTTACATTTAGCTTCATTAGTTTATTGTTTTCTCCTGACACGTCAATTATTAATTTCTTAGAATTTGTTTCGTTTCTTTGCATACCTCCTGTCCACCTTAAACATAATGGGCTAGATGCACCACTTAAACCCAATTCATTTGCAATCGATTCGTCCATAAGGCTGATGGAGGACCCTTCATCAATAAATGCAAAGGTGTCAATTATTTTTCCATTACCATGTACTTTAATTGGTATTATTTTAAACAAAATTGTATTATCTTCATCACTATGGGAATTACAATTACCTTCTTCTTCTTGTTTGCTGATAACATGCAAATGTTGTTCACTTGACATTTCTTTATTATTTTCAATATTGTTTGTAGCAGAAAATCGGTGTAGAGACGGATGATGATAATAATTACAGTTTTCTTCACAGCACTGTTTCTTTCTTTTACGTTCACCTCTATGTAAAGATAAGCAGAATTTGCATAGTTTATGCTCTCTTATTATTTTCCACTTCTCTTTGCGATCCAATGATTGATATGTTTTACACTCACTAATGGTTTTGCAGTTAAGATTTTTACAAACAACACAGCTACGTTCACCACTGTGAGAATTAACAAACGATTTTGTTGTTGTTGTTGTTTGTTTATTAACGCTTGCATTGTCACGTGTGGTGATCTTATTTGATGTTAATTTTGTTTGTTTGGTTAATGTGGATTCTGTTGATATTGTGCTAGCTGTTAACCCAATAGCCAGCTGTCAAATTCAGTTTAACTTCAACTGTGATATTAGCGATAGGATAATTACTGTAATATTTTATTTTAATTAATTTGCATTAATTTTTTATTAATTGACTCTGTGTTTGTATCGTATGTTAAATGTTGTACAAAAAAGGTGCAATATATTTAAAAATAATGTATAATTGACGAAAAGACTATATATTCAATAAAATTAATCCCTGAAGAGGTCGGAAAAATACCGACGAAACGTAGGATTGGAGAAAATGAATTAAACTAGTCTTTTATTTATTTTATAATAATAAAAAATACCTGACCTTGAAAGCCCAATTTAGAAATTTCTAATAAAACATTTAACAAAATCAAATTATAAAAAGGTCGATAAAAATTAAACATTTCAAAAAAATCAACCAAGTTTGGTTTTTTGTTTTGATTAAGCAATTTTAATTTTAGAGAAGCCCATTGCATTTGGTAAGTAGTTGGTAATTTCTTTACTAATTGTTGTAATAAAAATGAATTATATATTTCATCTGACAGGTTGCTGGCACTAATAGTACATAGTAGACTGCGCACATTAATTGCAAATGAGGTAAGACTCTGTAAGTTATTATCATCCACATTTGGTGAAGAATTTATTCTGTTTTTAATAGCATTTAAAATCTTTTCAGGTTGTCCATACAACATCCTTAGTATATCTATGACATTTGCCACAGTTGAAGGATGAACAAGCATGTGTTGTACGCTTTGGAGAGCATCCCCTTTTAAAGATTTTTGTAAGCGGATAAGGTTTTCCGCATCCGAGAAGCGGCATGTAGCTGATGACCATTCAAAGGTGGATATAAATAGGGGCCACTCTTCGGGGCTACCAGTAAATATAGGCAGCTCCTTCGGAACAGATTGTCTTGCATTAAAGTTGCTTTGTATAAAATTATGTGGTTGTGAAAAGGAAAATTGTGGTTGTACAGCAGAATTAAAATTCATTGTGGAAGTCATTGGTGGCCGTGACATAAATTCTGGTGCATTATAATAAAATGAATTTGTTGTATTATTATTTAAATTTGGAAACGGAGGTAAGTAATTTGATTGGTTCGTTGGTGCTGTTACCCTTGGAGGCTGCATTTGTCTTATACCACTATAGGTGGGAATGTTCGCTGTACAGTTTGGTACTGCGTTCATTGATAAAGACGATTTTATGGCAGCTTCGGTAACTGCTGGTGGAACAAATGTGACGTGATTTTGTGGTGCTACAGAAGAGCCGATACACGTAATTGCTGGTTGATTATCAGCAGACGCAGTAGTATAAATTGAGTTTTGCGTAAGATTGTTAGTTGGGTGCGGCAAACTCGATGTTTGTGGGTTTGGGTTGTTACTTAATTGTTGGTCCAAAGTTAATTGTTGAGACGTTGAATTTACAGACGCAACCCAATTGTGGACTGACTGAGGTTTTTCGAACAATGTATCTGAGACAGCTTCAGCTTCTTCAAGAAGCTGATATTTTTTATTTAAATATTCATTGTTAAATTTTCGTTCTTCTTCGAGCCTTTGTAGTTGCAAATCAACTCTTCGTGACTGCGACAGGCGAGAACGGTTTGAGAAATGGCTCGCTGTACTAGGTGTAGGTGAATTTGGCCTAATGGTAGAACATGAAAGGCATTTGAATAACGTGTCGTTGCTGACATTAACACAATCTTTGTGAAATATCTTTTGGCATTGAATGCAAGACGTTGTATTATCGTCAGGGGGATTTTGGCAAACTGAACATTGGAGGTTAGGTTCTTCAATTTGCTGTTGACCGCTTTTATTATATATAGACATTTTTACTTACTGCGAGATTGGCAATATGTTGTAGGCAAAGCAGTTGGCGACTTTTTGTTTTTGGAACGCCAAAAAGAATTTTAAAATTGTTGAGAAGGCTATCGGCCGAGCCAGCAATTTCCTCGGGATTTTGAATAAATAACACAGCGCAACAAGGGGTTTCAATTCTTACGCAATATTATTTTATTAAAATTCCTTTATAAAAAAATAGTACATAAATTTTCAATATTTACATATATAAGCTTAAAATATATTCATACATACTTTTTGGTAAGGAAACTTCTGGAAAATTCAAGTGTATATATGTATGTATTCTGTTCTAATATTAAAAGGCTATCACGTCTGAGCCGCTTTATGATTATTATAAAAATGGCGGAGGCGGTAAGACGCTTTTTGACAATTAATTTTTTCGTTAAGTCAGTATAATAATGATTAGTTATATTTCGAAATTAAATTGGTGATGCCAGACAAAAGGAATCATGGGGATTTTGGAGGTCGCGCTAACACTGACGTCTTGTTGGTTCTTCTGCCTTTCAAATGAGTGTAAATTGGACAACCTCTATAATTTGCGGTATGATTACCTCCGCAGTTACTGCATTTTTTGATTTTTGAGTCAGTTTTCGACTTATCGCATTGAGCAGTTGCATGTAGCTCCCCACACGCAACACAAACTGACGGCAATTTACAATACGCCTTGGTGTGACCAAATTCTTGACAGTTAACACACTGGACGGGTCCCTGACACTTATGCGGTTCTTCCACGGTGATTCTACGATGCAGAAGGTAAATCAGATTGTAGATGGGATGGGACTCGTTTTTCTTTAATACGACATCTCCAGGTTCCAATTCCACCCTAAACATAGGCTGTGGAATCTTTTCACGGTTTCTAATATTCACAACACTCTTAATTTTGAACCCTTTGTCCATTAAGCCGGTCTTTATCTCCGCAGGGTCAACACATGGGTCTATACCCTTTAGAACGACTTGGAGACCTTTTGCGCTTTTGAGCTGATAGGTGTAGAAATCCCTAGCCTCCCTCTCCAACTGGTTGGACAATTTTCGAAAATCATCTTCCTTTTTCACTTGAATTTTGGTTTCGCTGATATTTCCATGTTTAATTGATGTTACGCTAAACATATTTTCACCTATTACCGAAACAATTCTTTGTACCAATTTACTGGAAGTGGGCTCTCTCAGATAAATTGGTGGGGGCTTAAACGTCTTCTTAGGAAGTTCTGGCTCATCCGTCTGGAGGAGAGCAAACCTATTTTGATCATTACTCACGGTCTTAGGAGCTTTTGAATTTGATGATAATTGAGCAGATGTTGGGCTCCTCTGTCGCTTAAGAACTGTGACGTATTTATCCATACCTACTTGTTTTCTAGGTTTGATTGCACTATTTGATGTAGAAGGTGTTGATGTTCCTTCATCTATTGAAATTACTATATTGGGCGAATAGGAACGACGCCGTTCCACGGCTCTTGCAGTGAGAATATTATCCACAGATTTTTTTATGGATTCTTCCTCAGAGACCCATTTAGTTTTTCTAGTTGAGCTAAGCTCTTTCTCAGAATTACATCTGAGAGGAACACTCATACAGTTTTTATGTGATGTTTAATGTTCTTTTTTTTTTTTTTTTTTTATATTTTTACCTATTACGATTTTTTCACTTTTTTGTTTAATTTCAACTTTTTACACTTCTTCACCTATTACGATTTTTTCACCGAAAATTCAGCCGCACTAAAAAAACACGTCCGAACAGTTCGATGAGACGAGACTGAATAATAATAATTGATTTAAAATAAATTAAATAATAATAAGAATAATTGATTTAAAATTAATGAATAAAAATAAAGTTAATTCATAAATAATGAATACATAAGTATGACTTTATGCAATGAATTCTTCAACATGTTGTAATAAAAAATGTTTGAGGTTTTTCTTAAAAGTTTAAATTCTAGTTTCATTTTTTAAAAACAGAGGTAAACAGTTAAACTCGTGACTTCCAATATACTCTATACGTTGTTTGGTGGTTTCAAGTCGACATCTGGCAACTAAAAGATTATTATTATGTCTTGTGTTTATATAATGCTGATGGCTACGAAAAGTAATGGTATGATGACCAATATTATTGATGCATTTAAAAACAAACACCATCAGATTCATTTTGTAGATGGCACGTATAGGCAAAATTGTTTCAAGTACTTCTTTGAAAAGTGATACGGTTGGATGTGTATTAGGAAGGTTGTAAACCAATTTCAATGCTTTATTTTGCGTACATTGTAAGGATTTCAATTCAGAGCTGTTTTTGTATCCATAAATGATAGCCAAGTAAATAAAATGACTTTGAACCAGTGAGTTATAGATTAATAACTTAGTATTTGTATTAAATTTGTTTTTGAATTTATACAAAAAACCGATTGCTTGGGAAGCTTTTTGTTTTAAATTTTGTATGTGTTGATTCCATACCAGATTGCTTTGAAGATGTATACCCAGATATTTAATTGAACTGCTTTCTGTGATTTCCTTTCCATCTACGAATATGCTAAAATTGGTATTATGTCTACAATGAGGTTTGAACCTTAATAAACGTGTCATACTTGCATTTAAATACAGTTTATTTATTCTCACGAATTCCGATATAAGTGCTACATCTCTTTCTACATACACCTTAGCAACGGTTTCATATTTATAAGGATACAATAAACAAATGTCATCCGCATATAAGAAAATTTTTCCAAAAGTTTGAATATTTTTTATATCATTGAAATATATAGAAAATAATAATGGTCCCAAAACACTTCCTTGTGGCACGCCATATTCTACAGCCCCAACTGCACTTTTAAATGAATTAATTTGGACATACTGTTTCCGATTTGTTAAATCATTTTTTAATAGTAACATCTCTTTTCTACAAATACCATAATACCGCAACTTTTTTATCATAATGTCATGGTCAATTAGATCAAACGCTTTGGTCAAATCAAAGAAAACACCGACAACGCCACTATATCCTTCATCTAATTCTTTACAAATATAATTCACAACATTAACAACTGCTTCTTCTGTACCACATCCTTTTCTAAATCCATACTGAAAGTTATTCAGCAAGTTATTGTTTTCCATATATGTTGAAATCTGGGGCCAAATTACCGCATTCGTGATCGAATAAGCTATCGTATCGAAAAATGATTTCGATATCGAAATTATGATAAAATGTACTTAAATTTTTGCTCGATATCGAATGCCATAATCTCAAATAAGAAAATTACGATAAATTTTACTCGATATCGAATGCGGTAATTTGGTCCCTGGTTATATAAAATTCTTTCGAGCACATTGTCAATGACTGACAAAATAGAAATTGGTCTATACATATCCATTGTACAAGACATCTTTGCCTTTATCAGGATAAACTGCAGTGTTAATCATACTATTAAATATATTTACCAAAATTGGAGTAAATTCATTCTTATTGTTTAGCAGTACTTTTGGTAATATATTATCATGACCACCACTCTTGTGTACTTGAAGATTATTTAAAAGACAAATTATTTCATCGTGCGTGTATGTTGAAAACAACATCTATTCTCGATCTGAACCAGTGTTCTTAATATATTACAATTATCATCTGGATGTTGCTCAATTTTTAATCTTACATCTTTTACTGACTGCAAAAAGTATCTGTCAAACATACTTGCTTTTTGAGACTCACTTTCTATGAAATTTCCAGCTTCATCTTTTAATTGAATAGTTTTAGAAGTGTTCCTTCCTATGGTTTCATTTAGAAATTTCCAACACATTTTTGGATCATTTTGAATTTCGCTTAATTTCTTTGCATAAAAATTATTCATTGAGTCTTTGGAAGCTTTTTTGATAATTTTGCTTATACTTTTCAAACTTTCTTCTATTTTCAGATTTCCTCTGTTTTTCCTTGGCTTTTTTAAAAGATTTTTTTTGTATTTTATTAATTTATATAGATTTCCATTAATCCAGGGTGTAATTTCTTTATTTAAATCCTTGTTTGTGTCTTTTCAAATGTTGAGTTTTCTAAAGCATGATTAACAAACGATATAAGACATTCTGTATCCGATGCCGGGTCCCCAGTTTGATTAATTGCATACAAATTATTACTTATCATTTCTTTTAAAAAATTGTAATCCTTAAAGACAATGATATATTCATCATAATTTCTTGTCTTCAACTCTGTTTCTACTTGGCAGAAGATTATATTATGATCTGAAAAACTACATTCTACTGAATCAATAACCAAGTAATTTGAAATATTACTATAGACATGGTCTATTGACGTTCCACTTTCTGGACGGGTAAGCATTGTATGACAGTTTTTAAAATTATAATTGGTAATAACATTGATCAACTCTTCTGATGAATTTCCTTGATGAATATCAATATTTGAATCGCCAGCAAATATACAAGCATGTCGACCGTAACCACTTAGGTAACTCTCCAATAATAACAAAAACGTTTCCTTTTTACACTTTTGTGATCTGTAAAAGGACATAAACTTTATTGATTTCCCATTTATCTTGAGGGGATTTATTGTTACAATAATTGAATCTACAAAATTTTTACTCTCACATAGTTCTAATGTATGTTTGAGGTTTTCTCGTATAAAAATTGACACACCCCTGTAACCATCTGCTCTTCAACAGTGTATGCTTTTGTAGCCCGCTATCTTATACAATTGACAAAGATCTGCTCTTATCCAAGTTTCTTGAATAGAAATAATATTTGGAAGCCATGGTAACTTTGCAATAAAATCTTTAAATTTATTAATTGAGGAAATACTTCTAATATTAAGAGATAAAATTTTAAAGGATGAACTTCTTACATTTTCATTATGTTTTTGATATGCTTTTAGATTATAAAAATATTGATTTTTTGAATAATAATCCATATTTTTTTTTTTTAGTTTTAAAATACTCATAAAATACATACTCGTATAAATAATAAATAAAGATAAAAAATTGTTTATTTAAGTTATGGAGAAACGTAAATATCTTCATCAACAGCTTCTTGCACCAAATGTTGAGTTAGCTCTTGTTGTGATCTTCGCCCTCGATTTTTGTTTGTTGTTGCTTCCAGTAACAGCCTATCAACCTCTTCTTCATTTGGAATAAATCTTGGTTTTGAAAGTTCACTTCTTTTCACAAAGACATTTCCTCCTGCTGCATTAACTGCTCGATAGCCAACGGTTTTTAACGTTCTGGCATGGTTAAGTAAATGAATTGTTGCCTTGCTTAAATAGTCGTTGACGTAAATATTTTTTAACGATTCATTTTCCTTTAATATTGGTTTAATTGACATCATTTTCTCTTTAGATTTTTTTGTAGCAAATTTAGCAACAATAGTTTGCTTTTCATTCTGTTTTGTTTTGTTTTTATCTTCTGTCTGGTAACGTCTTTTTCTTAGAAAATAAGCATCTTCAATAGTATCTGGCTGTAACGCTATACCAACATCTGTTGTTAATTTAATAATTGCATCTACTGCTGTTAATCCAGATGGCACTTCAACTCCAGTTATTAAACAATCATTTTTTACCCGTTGGTCATTTAAAAATTTTATCGAGCTTTTTCAAGATTTTACTTCATTCTTTAACTGTTTGTTTTCTTTTTGAACACTTTCTTTTTTCTTTTTATTATCTGCAACACCTCTAAGAATATCATCATATTGTTGAGACATAAATGTTATTATTTCAAGCATTGCTGACAGCTGATCAAGCTTTTTCAATTCTGTTTTTATGTCTTTTAATTCGTCTTCAAAGGTACCACTATTATCACTAATGTGACATACATATTCTTCATTTTCGTGTTTAACAAGATATTCGTATTTACGTTTATCTAACTTTGTGCATATTACATGATAAACTTTAGCACACTTGTCACACTCAATAAATTCTTCTTCATCTTCATTTACCACTAATTTGCATTGGCCGCAAATAGTTTGATTATTTTTAACACTTCTACGACCTTTATTCATTTTACTTCACTTTCTTTGTGTATATTATAGTTTATTTTAATTTTCCAATTCTTAGTTTTATTGAAATTTGTTGTATTTATTTATTATTATTTAATTTGAACTTTTTGGCTTAAGAGAAACAAAATTTGACGTCTAACACGAACAATGTTGCCAACACTTTTGTTTTAATTTTTTGTTTTAATTTGTGTTGCGGCAGCAACTTAAATGTCAGGGAAATAATAAAACTAATGTTTTTTAAAACGATTGCATTAACAAATGCTTTTATTTTTGGCAGGCTAAGTTTTATAATTGTATCTTCCTTCTATATCTGTGCGAAAATGTCTCGTTCTCTTCTATATATATGCGAAAATTTTCTGTATCTTTTCTTTTAAAAAAGATGGCGAACGAACATTTTTGCCGCCATTACGATTATGTATAACAAAATACAAATAGATAAAAATAACCGAATAGTCATAATAACTGGGTTTAAATAAACAAAACGTCAAACAAATATCAACTCTAATTTGTATAAAATGAAAATAACGAATTACATAAATTTAAATCTAAATTATTAGTTCACAACAATTTTTTTTAATATTTTTATTTATTTGATTGTATTAATATACATTCTTTTGTGTTTTAAGTTATATTCATGAAACAAAATAATGAAAAAAAAGAATTTTCTTTTGTTGTATTAAGAAAATTTTTTTTTGTATTTTTTTGAAAATATTAATATTGAATCTTTGAAAATTATTATTATTTAATCAAAAATATAAATTTAAAGTGAAACGATATAGCAAAATTACAACTTGTTGAATAATGTTTATATACAGTGCTGATATTCAGCCGGTTCGGACCGGTTCCCTCGAACCGGTTGTTAAAATTTTAAAAATTTTCCGTACCGGTTGTTGCATATTCACCCTTATCGTGAAAAAAAATTCCACATGAAATTGCTTCCCTTTTATTTTTTAACATTGAATTTTAATAGGAAACATGTGAAAAGGGAACAAATTTCATGTGAAATTTTTATTCACGATAGGGGTGATTATGTTTTTTGCTTTAACGGTTTTATATAATGTGTATTTATCAAGGTGATATAGTCTCGGTAACAAACAAAATATTGTTCCACTATCATTTTCATTTATCTCTGCCAGGTTGGAGTCAGATTCTGGGTTAAATTCATTCCCATTGCCTAAATTTAAAAAAAATCCGTAATTTTTTGATTTTCTATTCTTTTTTACCTTTATGAAAAATAATGCACAATCGAAAAACTTACCCATATTCACAAAAACAAAAAAGTACAATTGAAATAGTTACCACGCTCAGAAAAATAAGTGAAGATATTGGTATTGTACTCAAATGTTTAAAACGGCGGCTTGCTTTAAGCCGACTTAAACCGAAAAATGCTTCGGCGGCGGCGGCTACTACATTTTGTCAGCGGCTCGACTCAGCCGGCTGTCAGCCGATCGGCGCAGATCTCTGGCATCGACGCCATAGTATTAAAGAGAAATCAACAAATTGTTCTTCGTTTGGCAACATTGTTTTATATATTTTTTTTTTTGACACATTGTCGGTTTAATATACATACATATGTACGTATTTTTCGTAATATTTTCAAACGTGGAAATTTATGTACTTTTTTATTAAAAAAAGAACCAGTATAAAATGTTATTCTTAAAAAATAGATTTATTGTGAAAACCTAAAAAACCATAGACGCGTGCTCACAGTCCCACTCTGAATCAGACCCTGTGCCACAAAATGTCAACGCTACAGATTCCTCTAAGAAAACTAATGTGTCGCGATATTATTCCAAAGAAAGAAAATATAAATGACTTAAGCGAGATGAAGCGATGAAGCGTTATTTTTGCATTTCTTTTAAACAGATCCTGATAAATCAAAACAATCATCTACAGCGACGTGAAAGAAAAAAAAAACATATAACTAACATTAAAGAAACGTCTGAAAATACAAAAATGCAATTACAATAGTTTTTGCCGAAGAGAAACAGCAACTTTCGTAAAAGCGTTACAATTGCAGAAATGAAACTAGTGCTACGCGGGATTAGCAAAAACCAATCATTTAAGTCTATGGAAGGTTATTAAAAAAGTTTGCGACTTTTATTTTTCAAAACGAATTTTTTGTGGGACTTTTTTTTTAAACGACCTTTTGAGCGACTTTTTGAAAATTCTCAACGGTAACGCTGTTTATGATTATTGTACAAATAGACGAACAGGGCAACTCAAATTAGTGAGTTTATTCTGAGTCATCGTTGAGTAAACATCAAAGTGTTCTCAAGCTGTAATTAAAATGTGTTCTTAAACCGTAATATACGAGTTACATATCCATCCCTAAACGACCATTATTGGCTGGCTAAGTGTAGCGGAGCATTAGCTTCCAATTACGTTTCCACATTTAGCCAGACAGCAACGTAAGCATTAATGTTTATGTTGCTTACTTTTAGTTAAATATAAGATTACAATTTTTGCATTTCTGTAAAACAAAAATTCATTCTTAAGATTCAATTCAATAAATGAAGTAGCTACTCTAAAGAGCGGCTACTAAAAAATAAATAAATAAATATAATTTACGTGTATAAAAAGACAGATTGTTCATGTTTTTAATTGTTTTGTGTACTTATATTTAAATAAATAAAGACTCGTTATATTTTCTTCAAACTACTTGTCGCTTTTATTTTGCAATTAAAAGGAATCCGGTTTAAGATTGTTATTTTTTAAGCTAGAATGGCCTAAATTTGTTTAGTGTAAATAAAAATCCAATTTTTTAATTACAATATTTTTCCCGACGTTTCGTCGATTGTTTGTCGACTTTTTCAAGGGATTGTCTATTAAAAATTATAAAACAATAAAATAAATACAATGATGTAACACATAAACAATATAGACTTACAATATGATACATCTAGGACTTCTTAATGTTTAAAAAAAAAGATTTCATATTGTAAGTCTATATTGTTTATGTGTTACATCATTGTATTTATTTTATTGTTTTATAATTTTTAATAGACAATCCCTTGAAAAAGTCGACAAACAATCGACGAAACGTCGGGAAAAATATTGTAATTAAAAAATTGGATTTTTATTTACACTAAACAAATTTAGGCCATTCTAGCTTAAAAAATAACAATCTTAAATTCATCACTCTGGCCAAAGAAAAAACTACAACAATAAAGGAATCCGGTTTATTTTCTTTTATTTCCGTTTTTAAAAGGTAAAAACGTAACATTACTACAGAAATTTGTGAATTTCGGTCCATATTTGACCATATGAAGCGCACTTTTTTTGTTAAATCAAAACCGTGTAAAAACAGAATTAGGTGTAATTTAAAGCAGCTATACAAAGTGACGTTAAAACGTTGGCTGCCACGTCGCACGATTTCATGCGACACCCAGATGTTACCCTGAGGCCATGTCGCTCATTTTTTTAAATCACATTGCTACTGAACGACTAAAATTCTAAAAATGCTTTGGCAGCCAACGTGTTAAAATTTAAAAAATTTGTGAATTTTTATATTGTCTTCCCTTTTTTGGACTGCCTTACCATAAATTTGATGATAAGCGACATATAGAGGCGCTAATACTATTATTATTAATTTATTCTTTAGTTATTTCTCTTCATATTAAAATATAAATTTTGTTTTTGTAATTTAACGAATCCTATTTTTTGATATACACACCTAATTTAATTTTGATCCAAAGTAGTCATTTTGTAATAATCTCCTCGAATTTGAAATTATAAAATTGTTTTAACAAAAGGGAAATGTAAAATTAATGAATGTACATATTTTAGTAATACTCTTGCTGAATATATATATACATCTATAATACATACATATATAATTTATATATGCGGACATCTGGATAGTATGATATATTTCGAAATAAAAAGATTCTTCAAAGTGTTTATAAATTGTCCCTCAATTAATCATTGTTCAATTTGCAATTAATACTATGTTTCCACGGTACATGCTTCGCTCTCTATTCATGCTTCACACCCCAATCATGTGCGAAACAACTTGCTTCACCATACAAAATTTTAAGAGCGAATCAAGTAGATTCATATTGAATCTACTTGCGAAGCACGAAAAATTGCACTCTTCTCTAATATTTATCGCAAGTTTATCTGCACTAGCTGTAAAAATTTAACATTATTGTAAACAAAGCAAATTATTTTCTTGTTGCTAGAAGTAAAGAAAGTAAATACGTACGAATGTGTTCTTTTTTTCAAATAAGCTAAATAATTTCCACTCACTTTTGTTTGTCCATTAAAAAAAATTATTTTCCACAAATTGTAAATTCTGTTTTTTTTATTCTGTTTGTTTGTGTAAAATATTAAAGTTAGCGCTTGAAGGCCTGTGCACATTAAAAGAAATAAGTGAACTACATTGTAAAAGAAGAAGACGCTCTTGTTCTGTCAGAGAAATAAACCGCGACAGAAAGACATTTTTGTTAAAATAAAAAGGGTCCCTTTTATTGTAAAGGCACTTATTTTCCGCATTTTCTATTAAATTTAAAATAAATATAGGTATTTTCTTCTTTCTCCATTTTCTTCAAAACACAAACAAATAACAACAACCAGCTGATTCCGTACAGAATGTGCGATCAGTTTCGCTTTTTGCTTAAGCAAATGACAGTTGAAAAACTTAACGAAAAGTTTCATTAAGTACATTATAGTTTGTCACATACAATTTATATGTGCTCGCACGTTTGCTTAAGCTAGCATATGCATATTATAGTTGGGCCTTTAGAATGGCCCTTCTACGTCACATAACGGGAAATAATGCGCATGGTGTAATCTTTATTTTATCATTCTTGGATATATGCCAAATCCAAATCTTTATTTTCTGTGCACAATTGTGCTACAAAAACAATAAACAAAACTCACACCGACGCTTGTTCTCTTCTATTTCAGTTTGATTTCAGTCGTTAATTGAGTGTTAACGAGTGCACATGGGCGGATGCTTACTGCTTTTTTTCTTTGATTTAATTTCAAAATAAACCAGCAAACAAAATAGTATAATGGAAATAAATTAAGTTCTTCAAATTTAATATATATATATATTATAAATATACTTAATTTTTTAAGTTTTAATTGTAAATTAAACTCGACCAATCAAATAATTGTGAAAAAATTGCCTAATTATATAAAAACTGAGGCATATTTTTTACTTAATTTTATTTTATGCCTAACACTTTTTTATACCTCTTTTTCATTTTGCTTTTAAAAGTAAAATTCACATTTGCAATTCCTAGTTTTGTGTTTGCTGGGCAATATTCTCTTATCCAATACAGACGCATTTCATTTATTGAGAGTTTTGGTTACCTCTGCACTACTGGCAGCGTTGTCAACTTTGAAATTTCAAAATGGAGAAAAAAGCGCACCATTTACAAAAAACGCACCATGTTAAGAATTTCGTTTTTGTTTCAAATATTGATTGAATTAATTTGAAATTTTTTAATATCATAAATTCTATAAAAAACTTTTTATCAAAGATTATTAGTAAAAGTAATAATAGTAAAAGCCTTTTTTTTAATAAATGAGCTAATAAAGATAAAATAAGCATTTAACAGGTCAAAATTTAACTCACAATATCATATTCGCAACTAAAGTACTAATTGGTAAAAAAGCTAATTTCAGTACATTTTTTTATATATATTTTTGTTTTCTAGTTAAAGTACTTATATTTTATTTTTTCCAACAAAATTTGTTAGGATTCCACTGTTAAACTAATGGCGTTTTCTTTTCTGGCAAAAATGTTACACGTTTTTCCCATTTCGCATCTTTTTTAATTTTTTTGTGTTCTTTTCTGAAAAAATGTCAACACTGCTAAAGTGTAGTGTGTTCTTTTCTATAAGTCCCCTTTTACAGTTGAGAAATTGAAAGACAGACAGACGAAGTTTGTAGGCGATGTATTGAAGAGGAAGAGTGTGCGGTAGACCTCTACTGTACTGGACCAAGGCATATTTATTATAATTAATATGCCTTGGTCCAGTACAGTAGAGGTCTACTGCAAACTCTTCCTATCGCCTACAAACTTCGTCTGTCTGTCTTTCAATTTCTCAACTGTAAAAGGGGACTAAATGTCACACTATAAATTTAAAAAATGGTGCACCTTTCACACTCTGTATTTTTAGAGGTGGAGAATCGCACGATAAACCAGTGATACCAACTTTTGAGACTCAAAACGCGTAAACATTTTTGAAAAAAGGGATAAATGGAAAAAAATCCATATAAAACCACATCCAATTTTCTTTTTTTCGCATTTTGAGTGACTAAAATCCGGCTAAATCTAGCCCGAAAAGGTCTAAGGTGGCATCGCTGCAGCTGACATTTGTTTTGTTTATGAATGTGTATTTGTGTTAAGAAGCAAAAAAAAAAAAAATATATACAAAATGGAAAATATTACTACTTTTTTATGTGCTGAAAAAATTTTGGATGACTTGTTGGATTCATCTTCATCATCTGATGATGATAAAATATTTTATATGATTATGGAAAGAAATCCACAACCGCAAGTGAAAGGCTTTGTAGAGAACGTAATTAATGAATACTCTGAAGTTGATGTATGTATGTCAAATTTCATAGGACAATATCTCCTACTTCTTATATACTTTGTAATGTATGTTTATATACATATATAATTTTTATAGTTAAATAAGAATTTGCGTATTAGTCGGGAAGGTGCCATTGGTCTTTTTGACCATTTGTCTTATTTCAAGCGATCTTTCCAGGAAGCTATCTGCTTCTTCTTTTTTATAAAAAAAAAAAACAAACACAGCTGTACATGAAAAAGTGTTACACTGTTGTAATTTTATGTTCTATTCTGACCATTAAAAATGCGATATCTTTAAAAAGTGGGGTAAACATTATAAAAATGTACATAATAAAGGTGTAACATTTTATTTCAGAAAAGAAAACACCACTAGTTTCAACTTGTATATTAGACCATCATGCCACACTTTATCAAACGCTTGAGAAATATCAATAAAAATAGCGGAACAATATTTTTTCTTTAAATGTTTTTTTACGATATTGTTAAGTCTATGGGTTTCTCCGATAGTACTGTGTGTTCTTCTAAATCCAAATTGGTGATTCGAAATACAATTGTATTCAATTAATATCGGGTATAACTTGCTCATGAGTATCTTCTCGAAAAGCGTTAATATATGTATGTATATATAATAGGCTGATTGGTCTATATGATTCTATTTTGTCTGATCTTTTCCCGGCTTAGGTATCGTGGTAACCAGTCAAACCTTCTATTCTGGTGGATAATATTCAAGACGTAATATTTATTAAGTTAAAAATAAGAAGTATTATTTTTCTTACTATGCGGGGTAGCTCCATAAGCATCTTGTTACTGATTTTGTCAATACCAGGTGCTTTCTTGGAGTTCAAATCAGTTATAGCTTTTTCGATCTCTTGAATCGCAAAACGTAGGAGTACAGCTGCTCCTAAATGGTGTGTGACGGATGGCTAGTCTATTGATTCATTTGATGGGTTTGGGGTAAATTCTTTTTTCAAATTATTTACAAATATATTGCCTTTTTCAGTGTCATTTCTTGTCCAACCACCACTTAAGTTTCGCAGGGGGGGATTAATTAAAAAAGCACCAAAAATGGTGTGAAACGCACCAAGTTGACAATGCTGCCCTTCACCATCATGAGAAGGGTATATATAATAAGACAAAAAAAAATTTGACAGATTTAACCTTCGCGACGCGTCGTACAATTTATTTATTATAGAGAAATAAATTTTTAACAGCTTAACGCAAAATCTGGTTTTTGTTTACGACTTTGTATAGACATGAAAACAGTGAAGCTTTTACCCCAGTCTAAAGCTAACTCGTCTTATTATAAAATGAAGTTACAGCTTCATAATTTTACCATTTACAATGTAGTTAATCACGAGTCTGACAATTATATTTGAAATAAAACTGAAGGAAATCTGGTTTTATCCACGTTTACTACAATTATTATTAAATATTTTAGAAATTCACTTGAATGGTTTCCTGAAATTCACCACATTATTATCTATTCAGATGCTTGTTTTCATCAAAACAGAAATGTTGTCCTTTCAAATGCTTTGCTTTCTTTTTGTGTGGAAAAAGACATTACCATAGAGCACAAATACTTGGTGGTTGGACTCTTATTGAAAAAATAAATAAAGAAATAAACATGCCATTTGAATTTGTTAACTTGGTAAAGCCCTTTTTCCTCTAAAAGTTCACCACAAATACTTCTTTGATTATGAATCTGTCCCTAAGCGATATAAATCTATAAGACCAGATATAATATGAAATGTATTTCTGTAAAATCTACTGAATCTAAAAATATTTTATTTTTGATGACAAAAATCCGGGGACCCCACTGTCAATCACAAAGTATACAGAGGTGACAGAAGGGGAAAGAAAATGTAGTTTAATACCTTTCTCTTTCTTTGTCCCCTTTTACAGTTGAGAAATTGAAAGACAGACAGACGAAGTTTGTAGGAGATGTATTAAAGAGGAAGAGTGTGCGGTAGACCTCTACTGTACTGGAAATTTTTCGTTTACAGTTTCCACCCTTCGCATTTTTCATGTTGTTGCTTCACATCATTTTTCTCACTTTAACGCGCGTATTGCAAAAATAATTAAATTTATTAACTAATAGACAACCGTGAGTGAAAGGCTTGGTAAAGAACGTAATTAATGAATACTCTGAAGTTGATGTATGTCAAATTTCATAGGACAATATCTCCTACTTCTTATATATGTAATGTATGTTTATATACATATATAATTTTTATATTTGAGAAGAATTTTCGTATTAGTCGGGAAAGTGCCATAGGTCATTTTGATAAATATTCATTGTGTTATTTCAAGCGATCTTAGCAGGGAGCTATCTGCTTCTTCTTTTTTAGCAAAAAAAACAAAAACAGCTGTACATGAAAAAAATGTTACACTGTTGTAATTTTATGTTCTATTCTGACCATTAAAAATGCGACATCTTTAAAATGTGGGGTAAACATTATAAAAATGTACATAATAAAGGTGTAAGATTTTATTTCAGAAAAGAAAACACCATAACACTGGTTCTTCGTCTACGCACCGAAATACACAAAAAAAAAACCATTTGCAGTGTTGAATGAAATGGTACTCAAACAGGTATATTTTATTGTAGAAAAATTTTTTCTCACACTGAAACAAAAAGTTGTGTTGAATTTGCTCTGGTGCCACCAAAAATTAAAAAGTGCACCAAAATTTAAAAAAAGCGCACCGCGCACCAACTAAAAAATTTTTCGTACCAAAAATTTAAAAAAGCACCAAAAATGGTGCGAAACGCACCAAGTTGACAACGCTGACTACTGGGCATCTATGGTTTAATGCAGGAGTGCCCAAGTCCTATACTCTTGGTGCTCTTTTGTATTTGTAAAAACTCTTAGGCCCCGATTACCGTTTACAACAGTTGTTATTTTAATTTTGTATTTTTTTAAATGCGATCATGATTTACAACTGTTGTCAGCACTGTTGTTTTTGGAGTTGTCTGTGTTCTGTAACATCGATTATCGTTTACAACATGTGTTTTTATGTGTTGTTAGCACTGTCAAAAATTTACAACTGCTTATTTGGTGTTGTTATAAACGTTACAAGTTGAAAAACGAAAATAGAAAAAAATTTGTAAGTATGCATATACAATTTTATTGCAAAACATACTTATATAACTGTAAAAAATACTTAATTATAAATATTTCTTAATAAAATTATAAACAAAGGAGTCATGATTCGAGCCGGGGTACCGCTCATCTACATAACGTATATTGATTTCGAAGTCGCACGCCTATTATAATAAAGAAATATTTAATTATTAATAAATTCACTTGAATTGAAAAATGACAGTTTTCCTCACAATATTCAGGCTGTAATATCCCTTCCTGTTTAAATACAAATGTTGCAATTCCTTTGGAGGCGCTACAATTCGTACGTGCGTACCATCTATACATCCAATTACTCCTGGAAATCGTGTTTTTGAGAAAAACGACATTTTGTTTTTATTTTTTTCTTCTTCAGTCATCCGGGCGTTTATCCATTTTTTGCATATTTTTCTTTCAAATAATTCTATAATTTCTTTCAAAATCAAGCAGACTGCTGGTTGCGAAACTCCAATATTAAAGTCGTTACCGCTGTTTCTGTGGTAGCTTCCATCAGCGAAAAATCTCAGCGCACAACACAATTTAAGAATCAGTGGAATGGCCGAACACCGTGTTGACGGTTTTAAAAAGTCGCTTAGTTTTGGCATCAAATACAAAAATTCATCTTTATTTATGCGGAAAAATTTTATAAAACTGAAATATATATATGTATGTGTTAATAGATCTAAAACAACAGATAAATTATACTTACTCAGCATTTGGTAGCTCCAATTGGTTGGAACCAGAGATGTGCATGAATACCATTCAAATGACATATTTATTATTTTGTAAAAGTGAAGACTGAGTTAGCACTATACATAACTAAACGAAAGCTGTCATTGCATGATTCACCACAGCAAGTGGTTTGTTACAAAATGCATATAATTGCTTGCTTATTCTGTAAGCTCTTACCATTCACAAAAGCATTGAATCAGTATAAGTGTTATGAATATACGCAGAGCTTTTTGAGTACATATACACTTTACTATATTTATCGCATATTCTTTTTAATTTTATTTGATAGTGCTTAAACATATGTAGTATTATAGGGATAGTAATAATGATAATGATAGAAAAAATAAGTACAAATTTCAGCCATTTTTCAGAGGTTAGCAAAAGAAATAATGTAATACCTTATGTTCAATATTTTATTATTTAAAGATAAATATATGTATGTATTTGTTGTTTTTATAAATTATTGTAATATCCCAAATTTTACTTCTGCTTTGTTTATTTTTTACAATACGAAAAACACCGTTTTCAATATTTTTTATTATTTCGGAGTTATTTAAAAAAATTAACAGTTATAATTTTTGATTCCTTATTGCTAACGGCGTTTAAAAAGTGATTGAGAAAATGACAAGCAATTAGGAGAGCGTAAACACTGCAAGCAATGTTATTAGCACATGTTGATGATTGAAAACAAAACAAAAACAGTGAGTTCATACATATAGGAAAAAAGTGAATCAACTCGTGTACATCTCTGGTTGGAACTATCCCGAATTATCTTCTGTATCATATGTGTATTCTTCTTACTATCATCGTTATCATCAAAAAATAATTCGGTGTTTATATCCATTATTTTACTTTTAATTTAAACAATATTGCGCGTATTAGAATATTCGTTAAACTTTTTTTTCAACTTGACAGTTTTTCACACGCAGGGATGTAATTTTACGGATAATGTGCAATAATATAAAATGCAACCCTGTGACATACACAACACCTAGATGTTGTAAACCATAATCGAAAAGAAAATAGGTGTTGTGTTGTAGCTAAAACAACACAACATTTTAGTGTTGTAAACGGTAATCGGGGCCTTAGCTATAGGCTGTGTGTTTTGTATACTCATATACAGCACTTAAGCCCTTATGACACTACATTTTTTGTTCATTGAATTGATATAGAATTGATAGAAAGAAACAGAAAATGTTAGAAAAAGGAAACTATAAAAAATGTAAATAAAAAAGCCTTTTAGTTTTTTCTTTTGTTATGGTTTTGTATATTTTATTAAATGTCGTCAACTTTTTGTTTATGAGAAACATAAAAACAAAACGAACAAAAAAACGGTTGATCGCCAAATTTGCCAATTAACCGCTGGTTCAGCAACACTTTTAATATTTCAAGCTTAAAATGTCAATTTTAAGTTGAACAATTTTACATTTTTTTTGACATAACTTAATTTTTTATCGATAACTTTAGTAAAATGTTTGACAGTTTGCCATTTATGTTAATACTGTTGAACTCTTTGCACTTAGTAAATTTTTCTATTACATTATATTTGTACTGTTCACCAAAACTTGAACAATGCATTAAAAATGTAGTGTCATAAGGCCTTAATAGGTAAGTGGTAGTAAATTGGTAGTTAGTGGTACTGTGAGCAAATTGTGGTTGCATTGTAGGTTCTACACTGCCAACAGCGCTAGAGAAGTATTTCCGGGGTTTTACTACGGCTTCACCCTCAAGGGCTAGTAGTCACTTGACCTTATTTACGACCACATTTGTGAACAGATCAGAGCCGAGCGTAGTGGTGTTCCCGGAGTTTTACTAAGGTTTCACCACTTCGAGCTGCAGGAGAGTAGTGTTTCTGGGGTTTTACTACGGCTTCACCCTCAAGTGCTAGTTTCACTGGGCAGATACGACCACATTGTGAACCAGTCACAAGCCGAGCGTAGTGGTGTTCCCGGGGTTTTACTACGGTTTCACCACTGCGAGCTATATGAGAAGTTTTTCCGGGTTTTTACTACGGCTTCACCATCAAGTGCTAGCTTCACTGGGCCGGATTTGAGCGTAGTGGTGTTCCCGGGGTTTTACTACGGTTTCACTGCTGGGCGTTACACTAGAGTAGTGTTTCCGGGCTTTTACTACGGATTCATCCTCCAGTGTTAGTTCCATGTGGCATTATTTGAGGTCACATCACTGCCAACTACTACTACTTTCTTAACAATACCCGACCTTTGTAGTCGATAGGGTGCGAGCGAGATATTTTATTGTATTTTATTTAGTGGGATAAGCGAGTGGCCGAAGTTAGAAATCCGTGTAAATAAAGAGTAGTTAACAATTTCAAAAAGCAAGCTCTGTTTTATTTTAAGAAGTCACTAATAAATCAAAAATTTTATTGTGACAGAACATTGGACAACCGCGAGTTATACCCCAGCAAGAAAGGTTCGTTACAGTATGTACAGTGGAATCTCCCATGAGCGGACACCGAAGGGACCGTTAAAATGTGTCCGTAGAAGGGGGCTTTCCGGCCAAGAGAAAACTACAAATTTCCTTTATTGCGTGCTGCAAGACCCCATTCGTAGGACAACTGATTAATTGTCAGCCATTCAGCATTAAAAAAGCTTCTTTTCTCATTTAAATTTACATTGGAGTGCCATTTTTTATTATTTCTTTTTTTTTTTTCTTTATAATTTCAGAAGCTTGAGTTTTACTAATGCTAATACTACGTTTCCACGGTACATGCTTCGCTCTCTATTCATGCTTCACACCCCAATCATGAGTGAAACAACTTGCTTCACCATACAAAAGTTTAAGAGCGAATCAAGTAGATTCATATTGAATCAACTTGCAAAGCACGAAAAATTGCACTCTTCTCTAATTTTTATCGCAAGTTTATCTGCACTAGCTGTAAAAATTTAATATTATTGTAAACAAAGCAAATTATTTTCTTGTTGCTGGAAGTAAAGAAAGTAAATACGTACGAATGTATGTTTTTTTTTCAAATAAGCTAACTAATTTCCACTCAGTTTTTTTGTCGATTAAAAAAAATATTTTCCACAAATTGTAAATTCTGTTTTTTTTATTCTGTTTGTTTATTAAAAACAACTGTCAAATCGAATCAAGTTTTTTGGTCATGTAAACAGCATGATTCATAAACATGATTCAGAGAGCGAAGCAGGTGATTCAAGTCGTCGTGGAAACATAGTATAAATCGCTTCGATAAATTTCTCACGCTTAATTTTTCTTTAATACACACCTCTATTATTATTTGGGGAATCCCCTAAATCGCGTAAGTAATAACATAGATTACAAGCTGTTGGTCAAATAGGTTTGTACACCATACGTATGCACCACAAACATTACAAGAATTAAGGCAGAATTAGTCTGTACTTTCTGTTCCGTTCCGAATCAGCTGACTTGATTCTGTTAAATAGAAAATGTGTAGAAGTCGTTAGTTGTTTTGTTACTTTTCTTGCCGTTGCGGACGAACCTGTTGAAAACAAAAATTTGCTAAGTATTTGTAACGTGCGCAAAGATAGCGTCAATTTTTAGCGTCGAAAACGCCAAAATATATTAGTGATTTTGGGAATTTAAAAATACGCAAAGTATTTCAATGGAAAATCATAAAAACACAAACAATAGCATTAGGAATTCAGAACAGAATTTAAATTTTAATTTAATTTAAAAAAATAAAAAATATTTTATAAGAAAAGTTGGTTGAAAATAGTCAGACAAATATGGGATTTCATATTTCAGGGAATACAGGCGACGTCAACCAACTACCTATATAGATTATGAAAGTACATCATCTAAGGTATCTAAAACGCCTTCCGTGCAAAAAATCCGCTGGACAGTTTTCCAGAAAAGTGGCTTCATCCAAAATGACCAAAAAAATCTGGGATTATTTATTGCTTGGAATACAGGCGACGTCAAGCAACTACCTATATAGATTATGAAAGTACATCATCTAAGGTATCTAAAACGCCTTCCGTGCAAAAAATCCGCTGGACAGTTTTCCAGAAAAGTGGCTTCATCCAAAATGGCCAAAAAATCTGGGATTTTAAATAAAATAGAATCAGGGTAGTGTTAGGACATAGACTCAATGAAAATTGAGTAGTATACATCCCACTGAATAAAAAAAAGCTTTCCAGCATTTTGTCATAAACCACGTGCTTTTTGCTATGGAGGAATCAATTTCTTTACGTGTAGGAAAAATTTGTTCTTTTAAGCGCGTTTTTACCAAATCAACCGCAGATATAAAGATGACAAATACATAGTTGCAATAATTATAAAAAATGTAATTGTTTATTTTATTTTCAACACGCAATGCTTAATTATATTTTTACCAATGAATAGAAATGAATTCATTAAAAAAATTAATATTTGTTGTTCACAAATTAGCGATTGAGTTCATTGTTTGGTTTTTATTTTGTTTTTTATTATCGATTAGTAAAATGTATATAAAATGTATAAAAGTCTACAACAAAAATTAAACGTCTATAAACTATTCATTCCACTTTTCAGTTGATAGACTTTAAGTCCTTTTATAAAAAGTACATATATTATTTGACTTTTTTTAAGAACTTTGCAAAATTTGTATCACACAATTTAGTTACGTTTGAGCTAAAGCTCTAAAAATTCAGTAATACTAATAAATGATTCCTAGATGTGATAATTGACAAACAAAACATGATTATATGTTGTCAGAGATGACTTTTATGTCAAATTGTGCAAATAATGCATATGAAACCTCATTCAATCGACTGTTAGCCGAAAATTCTATATCCACAAATGGTCAGAAAAATGTCGATCCATAAAATATTTTTTACAATAGGTACGTTGAATGAAATATATTTTGTCAAGAGAAATATAATCATCAAAGATATATACCCTATCATAATCCGAAAATATATGCAGTCACGTTTATAAAAGAAAACGCTGCATAAAAACAGTGTTGAAAACGCTAAGTTGACAGCGCTTTGTTAAAATTGCAATACAACTCTGTGTCAGTAGATGCAACATTGAAATATAATGCATTATATAATTTATAATAAAGCATCATACCCCATTTTTTAAAAATTTATATACAGCCCAATCATGAATGAAAATTCCGCGGGGGTTTCCCATTTTTCCTATTCAAATTCAATGTTAAAAAAATAAAAAGTGATAAAACTCCCACGGAATTCTCAAGACTGTGCTTTATGATTATGATTAACAGAAGATGAAGTAGCAAATAAAAGCGTTATTGTGGAGGCCAACGTTGAAGAAGATGAACCGATGCAAACAAATACAACAGAAACTGAACAAGGTATGAATGAATGCTCAATGTTATTCATATTTTAAACTTAATAATATATATTATATTTTCATAGCACTAATTGCATTTATTCTTGCTGCCAGATTAAACGAACTTTAACGTGCAAAAGTGGATACATTGTCATTTCACATAAATTTACCCTAAACTCCACATTCGCTTTAATAACTGATGAATTTCAATTTATTTTCATTTTTGTTTTATTTATTTAACATTTTAAATAAAAACCTTTGTTATTTTTAAAAATTTTAGAGTTTATTCGGTTTTTAAGTCATAGTTACAAAACATCTCCCATGTGTGCTCGCCACTGTATCTATAGGAATGTTTGTAAACAATAGTCAGCTGTTTTTGACATTACAAACATGAAAACAAAAACAAAAATACCATGTTGTTTCTGTTGCTTTTATATTGTTGTAATATTGCTATTACCTTGTAGTGATTTCACCATGGTTCAGCCCCAGTTCTGTTTCATCATTAAATTGTAAAAAAAACATTAGATTGAAAACATTATGTAAGAGAGAAAATATTTTACATACCCACATTTAACTATGTGCTGTGATGTAGTAAATATGATAAACCGTGCCCTGTTGTTAAAGCGAAGAAATTAAAAGAGTCTTGGCAAGCTTATTGAGAAGGGTATATATAAGTTTGTCATTCCGTGTGAAATTTTCACAATATAATTTTCCGACCCTATAAAGTATATATATTCTGGATCCTTATAGATAGCGAAGTCGATTAAGCCATGTCCGTCTGTCTGTCTGTCTGGATGTTGAAATCAGTTTTTTGAAGTCCCAAGATATATTCGGGATCCAAACCTTCAATAATTCTGTCAGAAGTGCTTTCGAGAATTTTGCTATTTAAAATCAGCAAAATCGGTTTAGGTCAACCAGAGTTATGAACCAATATGTGAGACCACCTCCATAAAAATTTGATATTTTTCGTCCATTTTATTGCAATATTTTGAAATATATTGCAGATAATACCATGAAATTTTGTATACGTTGTTTGTACTATAAAAGAAGAAAGTGTGCGGAAAATAGTAAGAATCGGTCCATGATTTCTTATAGCCCCCATACAAATATATATATTCCCGAAATATTGCTTAATGATAAATAAATGCATATAAAATTGGAATATCAAGACAAAATTCAGCAAAAATAAGTTTTATACAAAAAGAAATCACAAACCGAAATTTTTTTTAGTTCGGTCCATATTTGACCATATACCCCATATAAAGTCCACTTACAAAATTCACTTAAATACATATAAAACAGATATAAATATTGTTAAACGGCTAAAATTTGACATAAATACTCTTTATAGGCAAATAAATTATTGTAACAAATTTTATGGTGGTCGGCCCAGAAATGGTCATAGCCCCCATACAAAAATCTTCCCGAAATATTGCTTAATTATACATAAATGCCTATAAAATTGCAATATCAAGGCAAAATTCAGCAAAACTAAGTTTTGTGCAGAAAGAAATCGCAAAACGAAATTTTTTTAGTTCGGTCCATGTTTGACCATATACCCCATATAAAGTCCACTTCCAAAATTCACTTAAATACGTATACAACAGATATAAATAATGTTAAACGGCTAAAATTTGACATAAATACTCTTTATAGGCAAATAAATTGTTGTACTAAATTTTATGGTGGTCGGCCCACAACTGGTCATAGCTCCCATACAAGGACCACATCTGAAAAAGACATTTTTCCCTATATATATTGTATAAATATCGTTACCGACTCAAAACTTTGTACAGATCATTTACATATATACAAAAACCATTCCACACAATTTTGTTAATTTCGGTCTATTTTTAACCGTATGCCCCATATTAAGCCCTCTTCCGAAAATCACTTTAATACTCATAAATCTCTTATAAATAAGGGTACCAATCCAAAATTTTACACGGATCATTTACATACATGCCTAAATGAAACTGCTGGATTTTGAGAATATCGGTCCATATTTGACTATATCCCCCACATAAGGTCCACTACCGAAATCCACGTTAATACTAATATATATCTTAAATATACCGTTATTATGTTGAAATTCTACGTGAATTATCCTCATATGCATAAAAATAACTGTTCCAAAATTTAAGAAGATCGGCCCATAATTTGTCATACCTGCCATATAGAACCATTTCCAAAAAACAAATAAATTCGGGTCAAAAAATATTCTTTTCGGATTTAACCCATATTCGGTCCATATTTTATAATCATGATATATATCGTTGGAAAGGTATTTTTAATACCTTTTATTTAATGTATTACAAATTATCAGACACCCAGTAGTTCCCGAGATATAGGCCTATATAAAGGGTGGTTAAATTGTATGGGCCGATGTTGAATGTGAACCACACCTAAACGCCAAGCTTTTTTCCGAATTTTATTTGACATTTCTCTACTTCAGACTTACTCAATTTGAACCATGGAGAGATACACAATCCAACAACGTGTTAAAGTTATCCAGACTTATTATGAAAATGGGCGTTCAAATCAAAATGCATATCGTGCACTTCGTGATTCAGTGATGATGCACATTTTCACCTCAGTGGATTCGTCAATAAACAGAATTGCCGCATTTGGGCGAATGAGAATCCAAGAGTGATTGTCGAAAAACCAATGCACCCACAAAGAGTGACTGTTTGGTGCGGTTTATGGGCTGGCGGCATCATCGGGCCGTATTTTTTCCAAAATGAGGCCGGTCAGGCAGTTACTGTGAATGGTGTTCGCTATCGTGAGATGATAACGAACTTTTTATGGCCCGAATTGGAAGATATGGATGTGGACGATATGTGGTTTCAGCAGGACGGTGCCACTTGCCACACAGCTAACGAAACAATGGCTCTTTTGCGCAACAAATTCAATGGCCGTGTTATCTCACGTAATGGCGATGTCAATTGGCCGCCAAGATCATGTGATTTGACACCGTTGGACTTTTTTCTTTGGGGTTATTTGAAAGAAAAGGTGTACGTCGATAAGCCAGCAACAATTCAAGAGCTAAAGGATGAGATAATTCGGCACATTAACGGCATAGAACTTCCATTATGCCTCAGGGTCATCGAAAATTTGGACCATCGGATGGAGGTGTGCCGCCGTGGTCGCGGCACCCATTTGGCCGATATTTTGTTCCATACATAATTGAGTAATACCAATATATCATAATAAAATAAAATTACAATAATTTCCTAAATAGTTTGTGTTTTATTCAAAATCAACATCGGCCCTTGAAATTTAACCACCCTGTATTTTCAACTTTAAGGGCCCGCCCCCTCGAAAATAGGCGTGACCGCCAACAAATTTTTTTTTTGCTGGTATTTGATTATTTGCCCTATTTGATTTTGTTTTTTTTTTTTTTAGCAAAATCACTAAAACCGAATTGTACCCCTTTTTTATACTCTGTTTGTTAAGTTACACTCAAGATTATTATGAATATCAGACAAACTCTGTAAATTATGGTAAGAATTGGTAATTAAATCAATTAAAAATGGTGAAAATTAGACAAAATTTCAAAATATTTAACATAAATTATGTTGGTCGTAAAATTGTCTTTCAAACAATATATCAAATACTAATAAAATTTGCACTTAGACTGAATAGAAAACACAGAATTAGGATATGCTAGTCCTATAACCAGTGTAGTTTTTGTATTTCTTAGTACGGTTAGGTGGAGGGTATTTAAGATTCGGCACAGCCGAATATAGCACTATTACTTGTTTTTATTTTATGACATGAAAAATTCGGAAAAAAATAAGCTAAATGACCGTCCAAGAGAATTTTTTTTAAATAGCCGATGTCCGCGTCCGCACATGAGAAGCGTCCGTTCAAGGGAAAGCGACTCCAATGCTTTTCATATGGAGCGCTGCCGGGACCTGGCAAAAATGTCAGTCTGATAGGGGTGTCCGCTTATGGAAAGTGTCCTTTAAGGGAGATTGCACTGTATTGGCTTTTACAACAAAAAATACTTTTTTTTTTTTTTTTTTAGCTTTTATTTATTTATTGAATCTTCATATCATGAAATGACAATAAGTTTTCAAATCTTAATACTAAAAAGAAAATAATAAGCCCAGCCAGTGCTAGACAAAAATTTTTATGATACTAAAAAAATTTCACATCAACTGATCCAGTCATCTGTTTTGCGCTTGAGTTAAAGCAAGGGTATCCCTCCTTCTCAACCGATTGTGTCCACTAAAGTTAAGGATGTCTCGTGCAAGTGGGTTTGGATGGTGTTCAAGTTTGCTGACGTACTTTGACGCATATTTTGTAAATTCGACTTTTACTAATGGCACGCCTAGATCTTTGTGGATTCGAGAATTTTTAACATACCATGGAGCTGCAGTAATTATACGTAGAATTTTATTTTGACCCCTTTGAATTTTTTCAATATTTGATGCTGAGGCCGTACTCCATACTTGTATTCCATAACACCAGATTGGCTTTAGAATTGCATTGTACAACAAAAGTTTTTAATCCAACTTTAATGTAGAATTTCTGCCGATTAGCCAATTAAGTTGCACTGCTTTTAATCTCATCTGAGTAAGTTTTGCGTCGATATGAGACTTCCAAGTTAAACGACGATCGAGGTGGATTCCGAGGTATTTGACTTCATTGTGTTGCGGGATAATTTGATTATTTATTCTGATGGACGAGCACGTATCTTTTCGCAATGTGAAAGTGATATGAATACATTTTTGTTTATTTACCCTGATTTTCCAAAGCTCTAGCCAATTCTCTAGTTTATAAACATAATTCTGCAAATTCTGTGATGCAACTTGGTGGTTCTTATGGACGCTGATAAAGGCTGTATCGTCTGCAAAAGTTGACGTATGGATTTTGGGGTCTGACGGCATGTCAGAGGCATAAATCAAATATCAAGTAGGACCCAGTATGCTACCCTGGGGTACTCCTGCTTCAATTGGCTGAGCGGTACTTAAAAAATCGCCTTCTTTGATTTTAAATTTGCGACCGATTAAATAACTTTCCATGAGTTTATGGGTGTTAGCAGGCAGAGTTAATTTTATTTTGTGCATTAAACCGTCATGCCAAACTTTGTCGAATGTTTGCGACACACCAATGAAAAGGGCGGAGCAGTATTTTTTGTCTTCAAACGACCCTCTTATCACATATACCAATCTGTGTGTTTGTTCGATGGTGCTGTGTTTCGCTCTGAAGCCGAATTGATGATTAGGAATACATTCAGTGTCATTCAGAATTGGAGTCAACTTAGTCATTAACAATTTTTCGAACAGTCGGCAGTAGACTAATTGGCCTATATGACTCCATTTTGGTGTGGTCCTTTCCTGACTTAGGAATCATAGTGATCATAGACACCTTCCAATCTGCAGGATAGTATTCTAGGCGTAAAATAGCGTTGAAGATAAAGAGGATAATTCTTCTAGCTACACGAGGTAACTCCACAAGCATTTTGTTGCTGATTTTATCCATACCTGGAGCTTTTTTAAGATTCAGATTACCAATAGCGCTTTGAACATCATTAAAGCTAAGTCTTAGAGGTACAGGAGGTCTAATAACGAGTGGAGGCAAATCAGATGCATTATTTGAGTTGTTTATAGTAAACCCATTTCTCAAATGGTTAACAAATAATGTCCCTTTCTCGGAATCATTTCTAGCCTAGTCACCAGTCGGATTTCGCAAAGGAGGTTTTCCTCTCACTGGTCTTTTTAAACCTCTTGCCGCCCTCCATAACGAGTAGTCAGATTGTGGGGTACTATCAAGACCCTCCAGGTAAGATCTAAGTGAGGCCGTTCTTTGGGTTTCTAAGAAATGTCTTAGTATATCTCTGCATTCCCGTAGCCTAGCTTTCAGTTCAGGAGACCTGTGAATTTGCCATTCTCTTCTCATTCTTCTTTTTTCTGATAGGAGATGTTCGAGTTCAGAGAAATAAGTTCTGTTTGTCCTATTTCTACATTCAACGTGATAAGTGGAAGCGTGATGCACAGCTCGTCGAAAGTCCTCGGTAAAGTTGCCAATCGACTCATCAATATCGTCGGTAGTTCTCAACACAACATTTTCCGTGCAATGAGAACTTAAATACTTTTTGTATTTTATCCAACTTACTCGGGTCTTAGTCATGTTCATGAATGGAGAACCACACACTTGGGGGAAATGCATTGAAATGATAGTAGGAGAGTGATCTGAGGACAAGTCCAGTGAAGGATCCACTTGCATCCATTCTACAGGGATATTTTTCACTACTCCAAGGTCAATAACATCTGGAATCTTCCGTCGGTCCGTCGACCAATAGGTGGGATGCCCACTTGAGAGTACATCTAAGCCCATTTTAGCAATGGTGTTGAATAGTACGCGACCCTTTGGGGTTACCAGCCGTGAACCCCAAAATGGCGTTAAAGTCGCCAGCAACTAAAAATCTAGCTCCAAGGGAATTGAAGAAGCTGTAGTATTAGTGTTCTTTTATTGAAAATCGAGGCGGAGAATAAATCGATGATAAAACAAATTTGTATTGACAGAATTCAATGCAAATGTTTGTTGCTTGGAGGTAATCCTCACTTATGTTATTCATTAGATAATGCTTTATTCTGTTCTTTATAAGAATTGCCGAACCTCCACAAGCTCTTCCGCGGGGGTCTTTAGTATCGTAGAACACGTAGCAATTAATTTTGAAGTACCCTGTCGCCGTCAAGTGAGTTTCAGCAATCATCATAACATCAATCTGCTTATCCATCAGGAAGTGTTCAAGTTCATTTTTATGTTGGCGGAGGCCGTTCGCATTCCAAAAACAAATTTTTAAACAAATCATTTCTTTAAAATGGCTTGTAAGATAGTGGATTGCATTTTCAGCATTTCCTGCATCATGGATGTCATAGTGGTCGTAAAAGTGTTTATAGTTTGGACAAGTGTCTGCAATGTAGTCTCTAGAGTGTTAATATTAGGCTCGTAATATTGTGATTTTGGTTCCTGCTCCAAACCTGGCATATTAGATTTAACCACGTTTGCGTAAGAAACTTGTCTAGAACTAGGCGAGTTTACATGACTAGTGGACCGTAGCAATTGAGGGAAATTGTCACTCGATGCAAAAATTGGCTGCTGATGATGATCAGGTAATACTGAGGTCTTGTTGGTTCTTATGCCTTTCAAATCAGTGTAAATTGGACAACCTCTATAATTTGCGGTATGATTACCTCCACAATTACTGCATTTTTTTATTTTTGAATCAGTTTTCGACTTATCACATTGAGCAGTTGCATGTAGCTCCCCACACGTAACACAAACTGATGGCAATTTACAAAACGCCTTGGTGTGACCAAGTTCTTGACAGTTGAGACACTGAACGGGTCCCTGACGCTTATGCGGTTCTTCCACGGTGATTCTACGATGCAGAAGGTAAATCATATTGTAGATGGGATGAGACTCGTTTTTCTTTAATACGACATCTCCAGGTTCCAATTCCACCCAGAACATAGGCTGTGGAATCTTTTCACGGTTTCTAACATTCGATATGCTCTTAATTTTGAAGCCTTTTTCCATTAAGCTAGTCTTTATCTCGGCCGGATCAACATCTGGGTCTATACCCTTTAGAACGACTTGGAGTCCTTTTGCGCTTTTCAGCTGGTAGGTATAGAAATCCCTACTCTCCCTCTCCAACTGGTTGGAAAATTTTCGAAAATCATCCGCCTTTTTCACTTGAATTTTTGTTTCGCTGATATTTCCATGTTTAATTGATGTTACGCTAAACATATTTTCACCTATTACCGAAGAAACAATTCCAATTTACTGGAAGTGGGCTCTCTCAGATAAATTGGTGGGGGCTTAAACGTCTTCTTAGGAAGTTCTGGCTCATCCGTCTGGAGGAGAGCAAACCTATTTTGATCATTACTCACGGTCTTAGAAGCTCTTGAATTTGATGACACTTGAGCAGATGTCGGGCTCCTCTGTCGCTTAAGAACTGTGACGTATTTATCTATACCTACTTGTTTTCTAGGTTTGACTGCACTATTTGATGTAGAAAGTGTTGATGGTCCTTCATCTGTTGAAATCACTATATTGGGCGAACAGGAACGACGCCGTTCCACGGCTCTTGCAGTGAGAATATTATCCACAGATTTTTTTAAGGATTCTTCCTCAGAGACCCATATAGTTTTTCTAGTCGAGCTTAGCTCTTTCTCAGAATTACATCTGAGAGGAACACAGTTTTTATGCGATTTTTAATGTTTTTTTTTATATTTTTACCTATTACGAGTTTTTTCACTTTTTTGTGTAATTTCAACTTTTTACACTTTTCACCTATTAAGATTTTTTCACCGAAAATTCAGCCGCACTAAAAATAACACGTCCGAACAGTTCGATGACACGAGACTAAAAAAATACTGAATAAAAATTAGTTTTTATTTAAATGTGTTTGCTCTTACATAAGCAACTTTTGGGCACTCCTGGTTTAATGCTTAAGCCTATTTGAAAAAGACGTAACCATTAAATAAAATAAATTTAAACTCGGTTATTTGCCATGTGTGACAAATATTTACTCAAAAAAAAAAAAAAAACATTAAAAATAGCATAAAACTGTATGAGTGTTCCTCTCAGATGTAATTCTGAGAAAGAGCTTAGCTCGTCTAGAAAAACTAAATGGGTCTCTGAGGAAGAATCCTTAAAAAAATCTGTGGAGAATTTTCTCACTACAAGAGCCTTAGAACGGCGTCGTTCCTGTTCGCCCAATATAGAGACTAGAGATTTCTATACCTTCCAGCTCAAAAGCGCAAAAGGACTCCAAGTCGTTCTAAAGGGTATAGACCCATGTGTTGATCCTGCGGAGATAAAGACCGGTTTAATGGACAAAGGGTTCAAAATCAAGAGCGTAGTGAATATCAGAAACCGTGAAAAGATCCCTCAGCCCATGTATAGGGTAGAATTGGAACCTGGAGATGTTTTTTTTATTTATTTTATTTATTTATTTTATTTAGGTCAATAGATTTTACATCCTTACTGACTACATATAAATGACAAAACAGTAATATATATAAATAAATAATTAGTTCAACAATTTAGATATAAAGTAATTTTTTTCCTCAGTACGTCGTTACTCTCAGATATGTTCATAAGGTGATAGCATTTATTGAAGTTAACACATGCACGACGAAAAGAATCGTTATTAGCATATACAGAACGGTAGTATTTTAATGCTAAGAGTTCAAAATTGCGGGTTGGTTTAACAGGAACATTGAAGTTTAGTTGACTAAGCAGGAACTCCGAATCAACATCACCACGAATTATGCCCAGAACAAATAAAGCGCTCAGCATCAATCGTCGACTATTTAGAGTTGGTAATTTTATCAAAGCAAGTCTACTTTCATACGGTGGCAAGACATAAGAATTCCAACCAAGATCACGGAGACAGAAAATTAAAAATTGCTTTTGTACCGATTCAATACTATTGATATGAATTGAATAACAAGGATCCCAAACAATTGATCCATACTCAAGAATTGGTCGAACAAGAGAAGTATATAAAAGTTTTGTAATATAAGGATCTAAAAATTCCTTAGACCAGCGCTTCATGAATCCAAGTACCCCATAGGCTTTATTTACCATTATAGAGATGTGATCACGAAAATCAAGTCTATGATCCAACAGTATGCCAAGATCCCATATGGTTTGAACTTTATTTAAAATAACAGTATCAATATAGTAAGAAGTCTCAATCGGATTGTGTCAAAAAAATTACATGTGTTTGCATTTCTTAATATTTAACTCCAATAAATTAAATCTGCACCATTGAGAAAAATTGTAAAAGTCGGCACTTAGTAAACTATGTCCATTTGTATCATTAAAAGAGTTAAAAAGTTTAACATCATCGTACATTAGAATGCAAAATAACAGTAGGAAGATCATTGATGAATAGGGTGAACAAAATTGGACCCAGGTGGCTACCTTGAGGAACACCAGAATGTACTTGAATGATTTTAGATATAACATTCCCAAATTTAACTTGTTGAGTTCTTTGTGATAGATAAGAGTTTAACCATTTTATAGCTGAGAAACTAAAGCCCATAAGTGATAATTTGTGTAATAGAAGATTGTGGTTAACTTTATCAAACGCCTTACTGAAATCCGTGTATATCACATCAGTTTGCATTTTATTTGTAAAACCTTCATTGACGATAGTAGTGAGTTCCAAAACATTAGTTGTAGTTGAACGGGACTTACGAAACCCATGTTGACATGGTGATAGAAGGGAAGAAATTTGATGATATAAGCAATCTGTAAGAATTTTTTCAAGGAGTTTTGGAATTGCATTAATTTTAGCGATACCTCTGTAGTTAGATACATCATTTTTACTGCCATTCTTGAATAAAGGAATTATATATGATGTTTTCCACACTGATGGCAAATAACACGCTACAACAGATTTGTTAAATAATGCAGTAAGAGGCGCGGACAGTGATGCTGCACAGTTTTTAAGGATACTGCTTGGAATACCATCAGGACCTGGACTAAACGAGTTCTTCAGCGACTTTAAGTTCGAAAGCACAGTATCAATATTTATAAATGGAAAGTAAATCCCACATGAATGAGTCGTAGTATTAGGATATTTTGTTGTGTTAGAATAGGACTTGGTAGAATAAGTTGTTGAAAAGAAGTCAGCAAATATATTGCTTATTGAAACATCGTCATCAGCAGTCAAGGAGCCATACTTCAATTGCTTTGGATAACATGAAGAGCGACGCTTGGAGTTTACGAATTTATAAAAAGATTTGGGGTTTACTCTTATATTGTTTTTAATACGATAAATATAGTCATTGTATGCAAGTTTATTAGTAGTGTTGTATTCAGATCTTGCTAAAGCATATTTACGAAAATCAACCAGTGCACCAGTTCTCAAATATTTAGCAAAACATTTATTTTTCTTATTTTTAGCATTTCGTAAGTGTTGATTATTCCATGGCGGCCCATTATTATTGTAGGATTTACTTTTTGGAACTGTGATACTAATGAAATTATGCAAAATATTATAAAAGCTTGATACATTATTATCTAAGTTATCATCAGCAAGTACATAATCCCAATTGACATTAGATAGCAAACTTTTAAGTACAGTATAGTTAGTGCGAGTAAAACAGTAAGATTGCAATGGTATAACATTTTGTTTTCTAGTCATAAATTGTTCATTATCCGGCAATGATAAACCAATTTCAAAAGGAGGATGGTGAAGGTCAACGGGATACGACACAGGCAATGTATCACGAAGACAAAACTCCATAGGATAATTAACAAAAGCAAGATCAAGAATATTTCCGGATTCATTTGTTATATGGTTTAATTGGAAAAATCCGCATCCATGCAGGGAGTTTAAAAAATCGGACATAATTGTTGGTAGCAAATAATTACAATCAAAGGATTGAACCCATTTTACATTTGGAATATTAAAATCGCCAAGTAGAAGTACTATATCGGATGTGTTTGATTGATTCAGAACGAATTTAATAGCGGAGAAATGTTTATTATATATTAAAAGAGATGAGTTAGGTGGTATATAAGAACACGTGACAAATAATTGTCTATGACCAACACGAATTTTAACCGCAATAAACTCAATTTCATCATCAATGTCATCAATTAAAACATTTTCTATAATCTCACATAGCAAAACATCAAGGACAGCAATAAGTACTCCACCACCAAGTTTTCGCATACGATCATATCTAAATATTTGATATTTGGAACATAGAATTTCATTGTTATGAATACATTTTTTATCATTCAGCCAGGTTTCGGTAAATACAATAATGTGGTATGAAAAATCAAAACTGTTTGCAAAAAGATTAGTTAATTTAGTATTGAGACCCCGTACATTTTGGTAAATAATATTAATGAGATTATCTATCGATAGTTGAGTTAGTTTTTTGAAGATGATTGCGGTAGATGAACAATGCCAGATGTTGAAGTATTTTTATACTCGTATTCACGAATAAGAGCATTTGGCGGCCAAAAATCTAGATTCACAATTGTATCAAAGTACTCTTGAGGGACAATTATTTTAAAAGATGCTTTATTTCTTGGTTCAGAATATTTAAATTTGAAAACAATCATATCAATATTGGAGCCAATTTTATCAGTTATGTAATGTTTGATGTCATCAGTAGTTGTACAGGAAGCAAATCGAGCAGCAAATATAGTTTTTTTTTGGAGAAATAACTTGGAGAATTGGAGTATTGTTAGACGGTATAGCAACAGAAGTGGGCGGATTTAAGTTAGTTGAAACAGATGAACTTGTTGAATTGTTTGGCGGATTAAGAACTTGTTGAATAGTTTTGTGGTTTGGTGGTTTAAAAACAGGAGCGCGTTGATTTAGATTCATGGGAACAGGTGAACTTGTTGAATTAAGATTTAAAGATAATGGTACATTGTTTATTAAGTCAGATGAGGCTATAGAAATAGTTACAGGACTTTTTTCAGTTGTTAATAGGTGAACCAACGACAAGGAAGAACAGGTAGATGAAGATGCAATTAGTGGATTATCAGAAACTTTTTCAACAGCATTAGCATTAGTTATAGTTGTAGATTGTTTCTTTCTTTTCGGTGAGCTTGGTGTTTTTTCAAGAAGTTCTTTATATTGCGTAAATTTCTTAAAAAGGTTATTTAAGTCATTATGAATTTCATTAAATTGATTACAAGTGTTTTTAAAGAATGAGTAAAATTCGATGTCAAGAGCCATACATTTTTTGCAGCACCAGCGCAGACCATTATTTTCACGCAAATTGTCAACAGTTCGAGCAGCCAAATCAAATCATGTATTAAAGAAAAACGAGTCCCATCCAATCTACAATCTCATTTAACTTCTGTATCGTAGAATTACCGTGGAGGAACCGCATAAGCGTATTGGACCCGTCCAGTGTGTTAATTGTCAAGAATTTGGCCACACCAAAGCGTACTGTAAATTGCCGTCTGTTTGTGTTGCGTGTGGGGAACTACATGCAACTGCTCAATGTAATAAGTCCAAAACTGACGTAAAAATAAAAAAATGTAGTAACTGCGGAGGAAATCATACCGCAAATTATAGAGGTTGTCCAGTTTATACTTACTTGAAGGGCATACGGCCCAATAAGTCGGCAGTATTGCCTGATCATCATCAACTACCTAATTTCATGTCGAGTATGAATTTTCCTCAAATTGTACGACCAACTACTCACGAAAACGCTCCTAATTCTAGACAAGTGTCTTACGCAAACGTGGTTAAATCTAATATGCCAGGTCTGGAGCAGGAACCTAAACCCCAATATTCTGAGAGCCAATCTAGAGACAACATTGCAGACACTTGTCCAAACTATGAACACTTTTACGTCCACCATGACATCCATGATGCACGAAATGCTGAAAATGCAATCCACTATCTTACAAGCCATTTTAAAGAAATGATTTGTTTAAAAATTTGTTTTTGGAACGCGAACGGCCTCCGCCAACATAAAAACGAACTGGAACACTTCCTGATGGATAAGCAGATTGATGTTATGATGATTGCTGAAACTCACTTGACGGCGACAGGGTACTTCAAAATTAATGGCTACGTGTTCTACGATACTAAAGACCCCCGCGGAAGAGCTTGTGGAGGTTCGGCAATTCTTATAAAGAACAGAATAAAGCATTATCTAATGAATAACATAAGTGAGGATTACCTCCAAGCAACAAACATTTGCATTGAATTCTGTCAATACAAATTTGTTTTATCATCGATTTATTCTCCGCCTCGATTTTCAATAAAAGAACACCAATACTACAGCTTCTTCAATTCCCTTGGAGCTAGATTTTTAGTTGCTGGCGACTTTAACGCCATTTTGGGGTTCACGTCTGGTAACCCCAAAGGGTCGCGTACTATTCAACACCATTGCTAAAATGGGCTTAGATGTACTCTCAAGTGGACATCCCACCTATTGGCCGACGGACCGACGGAAGATTCCAGATGTTATTGACTTTGGAGTAGTGAAAAATATCCCTGTAGAATAGATGCAAGTGGATCCTTCACTGGACTTGTCCTCAGATCACTCTCCTACTATCATTTCAATGCATTTCCCTCAAGTGTGTGGTTCTCCATTCATGAACATGACTAAGACCCGAGTAAGTTGGATAAAATACAAAAAGTAGTTAAGTTCTCATTGCACGGAAAATGTTGTGTTGAGAACTACCGACGATATTGATGAGTCGATTAACAACTTTACCGAGGACCTTCGACGAGCTGTGCATCACGCTTCCACTTATCACGTTGAATGTAGAAATAGGACAAACAGAACTTATTTCTCTGAACTCGAACATCTCCTATCACAAAAAAGAAGACTGAGAAGAGAATGGCAAATTCACAGGTCTCCTGAACTGAAAGCTAGGCTACGGGAATGCAGAGATATACTAAGACATTTCTTAGAAACCCAAAGAACGGCCTCACTTAGATCTTACCTGGAGGGTCTTGATAGTACCCCACAATCTGACTACTCGTTATGGAGGGCGGCAAGAGGTTTAAAAAGACCAGTGAGAGGAAAACCTCCTTTGCGAAATCCGACTGGTGACTAGGCTAGAAATGATTCCGAGAAAGGGACATTATTTGTTAACCATTTGAGAAATGGGTTTACTATAAACAACTCAAATAATGCATCTGATTTGCCTACACTCGTTATTAGACCTCCTGTACCTCTAACACTTAGCTTTAATGATGTTCAAAGCGCTATTGGTAATCTGAATCTTAAAAAAGCTCCAGGTATGGATAAAATCAGCAACAAAATGCTTGTGGAGTTACCTCGTGTAGCAAGAAGAATTATCCTCTTTATCTTCAACGCTATTTTACGCCTAGAATACTATCCTGCAGATTGGAAGGTGTCTATGATCACTATGATTCCTAAGTCAAGAAAGGACCACACCAAAATGGAGTCATATAGGCCAATTAGTCTACTGCCGACAATTTCTAAACTGTTCGAAAAATTGTTAATGACTAAGTTGACTCCAATTCTGAATGACACTGAATGTATTCCTAACATTCAGTCTCGTCTCATCGAACTGTTCGGACGTGTTACTTTTAGTGCGGCTGAATTTTCGGTGAAAAAATCGTAATAGGTGAAAAAGTGTAAAAAGTTGAAATTAAACAAAAAAGTGAAAAAAAAAAATCGCAATAGGTTAAAATATATAAAAAAATAAAAACATTAAAAATCGTATAAAAACTGTATGAGTGTTCCTCTCAGATGTAATTCTGAGAAAGAGCTTAGCTCAACTAGAAAAACTAAATGGGTCTCTGAGGAAGAATCCATAAAAAAATCTGTGGAGAATCTTCTCACTGCAAGAGCCGTGGAACGGCGTCGTTCCTGTTCGCCCAATATAGTAATTTCAATAGATGAAGGAACATCAACACCTTCTACATCAAATAGTGCAATCAAACCTAGAAAACAAGTAGGTATGGATAAATACGTCACAGTTCTTAAGCGACAGAGGAGCCCAACATCTGCTCAAGTATCATCAAATTCAAAAGCTCCTAAGACCGTGAGTAACGATCAAAATAGGTTTGCTCTCCTCCAGACGGATGAGCCAGAACTTCCGAAGAAGACGTTTAAGCCCCCACCAATTTATCTAAAAGAGCCGACTTCCAGTAAATTGGTACAAGGAATTGTTGCTGTAATAGGTGAAAACATGTTTAGCGTAACCTCAATGAAACATGGAAATATCTGCGAGACAAAGATACAAGTGAATAGGGAAGATGATTTTCGAAAATTGTCCAACCAGCTGGAAAGGGAGACTAGGGATTTCTATACCTACCAGCTCAAAAGCGCAAAAGGAGATAAAAACTGGTTTAATGGACAAAGGGTTCAAAATCAAGAGCGTAGTGAATATTAGAAACCGTGAAAAGATCCCTCAGCCCATGTTCAGGGTAGAATTGGAACCTGGAGATGTTGTCTTAAAGAAAAACGAGTCCCATCCCATCTACAATCTGATGTACCTTCTGCATCGTAGAATCACCGTGGAAGAACCACATAAGCGTCAGGGACCCGGCCAGTGTCTCAACTGTCAAGAATTTGGTCACACCAAGGCGTATTGTAAATTGCCGACAGTTTGTGTTGCGTGTGGGGAGCTACATGCAACTGCTCAATGCGATAAGTCGAGAACTGACTCAAAAATTAAAAAATGCAGTAACTGCGGAGGTAATCATACCGCAAATTATAGAGGTTGTCCAATTTACACTCATTTGAAAGGCATAAGAACCAACAAGACGTCAGTATTGCCTAAACATCCTCAACAGCCAAATTTAGCATCGAGTGACAATTTCCCTCAATTATTACGGTCCACTAGTCATGTAAAGGCGCCTAGTTCTAGACAAGTTTCTTACGCAAACGTCGTTAAATCTAATATGCCAGGTCTGGAGCAGGAACCTAAAACCCAATATTCTGAGCCGCATATCAACAATCTAGAGACAACATTGCAGACACTTGTCCAAACTATGAACACTTTCACGACCACCATGACATCCATGATGCAGGAAATGCTGAAAATGCAATCCACTATCTTGCAAGCCATTTTAAAGAAATGATTTCTTTAAAAATTTGTTTCTGGAACGCGAACGGCCTCCGCCAACATAAAAATGAACTGGAATACTTCCTGATGGATAAGCAGATTGATGTTATGATGATTGCTGAAACTCACTTGACGTCGACAGGGTACTTCAAAATTAATGGCTACGAGTTCTACGATACTAAAGACCCCCGCGGAAGAGCTTGTGGAGGTTCGGCAGTTCTTATAAAGAACAGAATAAAGCATTATCTAATGAATAACATAAGTGAGGATTACCTCCAAGCAACAAACATTTGCATTGAATTCTGTCAATACAAATTTGTTTTATCATCGATTTATTCTCCGCCTCGATTTTCAATAAAAGAACACCAATACCATAACTTCTTTAAATCCCTTGGAGCTAGATTTTTAGTTGCTGGCGACTTTAACGCCAAACTTATCACGTTGAATGTAGAAATAGGGCAAACAGAACTTATTTCTCTGAACTCGAACATCTCCTATCAGAAAAAAGAAGAATGAGAAGAGAGTGGCAAATTCACAGGTCTCCTGAACTGAAGGCTAGGCTACGGGAATGCAGAGATATACTAAGACATTTCTTAGAAACCCAAAGAACGGCCTCACTTAGATCTTACTTGGAAGGTCTTGATAGTACCCCACAATCTGACTACTCGTTATGGAGGGCGGCAAGAGGGGCTAGAAATGATTCCGAGAAAGGGACATTATTTGTTAACCATTTGAGAAATGTGTTTACTATAAACAACTCAAATAATAACGAATCTGATTTGCCACCACTTGTTATAAGGCCTCCTGTACCTCTAAGACTAAACTTTCGTGATGTCCAAAACGCTATTGGTACTCTGAACCTTAGAAAGGCTCCAGGTATGGATAAAATCAGCAATAAAATGCTTGTGGAGTTACCTCGTGTAGCAAGAAGAATTATCCTCTTTATCTTCAACGCTATTTTACGCCTAGAATACTATCCTGCAGATTGGAAGGTGTCTATGATCACTATGATTCCTAAGCCAGGGAAGGACCACACCAAAGTGGAGTCATATAGGCCAATTAGTCTACTGCCGACAATTTCAAAACTGTTTGAAAAATTGTTAATGACTAAGTTGACTCCAATTCTGAATGGCACTGAATGTTTCCTAATCATCAATTCGGCTTCAGGGCTAAACACAGCACCATCGAACAAACACACAGATTGGTAAATGTGATAAGAGGGTCGTTTGAAGACAAAAAATACTGCTCCGCCCTTTTCATTGATGTGTCGCAAGCGTTCGACAAAGTTTGGCATGACGGTTTAATGCAAAAAATAAAATTAACTCTGCCTGCTAACACCCATAAACTCATGGAAAGTTATTTATACGGTCGCAAATTTAAAATCAAAGAAGGTGATTTTTTAAGTACCGCTCAGCCAATTGAATCAGGTGTGCCACAGGGTAGCATACTGGGCCCTACTTTATATTTGATATATGCCTCCGACATGCCGTCAGACCCCAAAATCCATACGTCAACTTTTGCAGACAATACAGCCTTTATCAGCGTCCATAAGGACCACCAAGTTGCATCACAGAATTTGCAGAATTATGTTTATAAACTAGAGAATTGGCTTGAGCTTTGGAAAATCAGGGTTAACGAACAGAAATGTATTCATATAACTTTCACATTGCGAAAAGATACATGCTCGTTCATCAAAATAAATAATCAAATTATTCCTCAACATAATGAAGTCAAATACATCGGCATTCACCTCGACCGCCGTTTAACTTGGAAGTCTCATATTGACGCAAAACTTACCCAGATGAGATTAAAAGCAGTGCAAATTAATTGGCTAATCGGCAGAAATTCTACATTAAAGTTGGATTGCAAACTTTTGTTGTACAATGCAATTCTAAAGCCAATCTGGTGTTATGGAATTCAATTATGGGGTACTGCCTCAGCATCCAACATTGAAAAAATTCAAAGGGGTCAAAATAAGATTCTACGTACAATTACTGCAGCTCCATGGTATGTTAAAAATTCTCGAATCCACAAAGATCTAGGCATTCCTTTGGTGAAAGTCGAATTTACAAAACACGCCTCAAAATATGTCGGCAAACTTGAACACCATCCAAACCCACTTGCACGAGACATCCTTAACTTTACTGGCCATGTTCGGTTGAGAAGGAGGGATACCCTTGCTTTAACTCAAGCGCAAAACAGATGACTGGATCAGTGGATATAAATTTTTTGTAGTATCATAATATTTTGTCTAGCACTGGCTGGACTTATTATTTTCTTTTAGTATTAAGATTCGAAAACTTATTGTCATTTCATTTCTGAAGATCCAATAAATAAATTAAATGTATTAAAAAAAAAAAAAAAAAAAAATCGGCTTCAGAGCGAAACACAGCACCATCGAACAAACACACAGATTGGTATATGTGATAAGAGGGTCGTTTGAAGACAAAAAATACTGCTTCGCCCTTTTCATTGGTGTGTCGCAAGCATTCGACAAAGTTTGGCATGACGGTTTAATGCACAAAATAAAATTAACTCTGCCTGCTAACACCCATAAACTCATGGAAAGTTATTTAATCGGTCGCATTTTTAAAATCAAAGAAGGCGATTTTTTAAGTACCGCTCAGCCAATTGAAGCAGGAGTATCCCAGGGTAGCATACTGGGTCCTACTTTATATTTGATTTATGCCTCTGACATGCCGTCAGACCCCAAAATCCATACGTCAACTTTTGCAGACGATACAGCCTTTATCAGCGTCCATAAGGACCACCAAGTTGCATCACAGAATTTGCAGAATTATGTTTATAAACTAGAGAATTGGCTAGAGCTTTGGAAAATCAGGGTAAATAAACAAAAATGTATTCATATCACTTTCACATTGCGAAAAGATACCTGCTCGTCCATCAGAATAAATAATCATATTATCCCGCAACACAATGAAGTCAAATACCTCGGAATCCACCTCGATCGTCGTTTAACTTGGAAGTCTCATATCGACGCAAAACTTACTCAGATGAGATTAAAAGCAGTGCAACTTAATTGGCTAATCGGCAGAAATTCTACATTAAAGTTGGATTAAAAACTTTTGTTGTACAATGCAATTCTAAAGCCAATCTGGTGTTATGGAATACAAGTATGGAGTACGGCCTCAGCATCAAATATTGAAAAAATTCAAAGGGGTCAAAATAAAATTCTACGTATAATTACTGCAGCTCCATGGTATGTTAAAAATTCTCGAATCCACAAAGATCTAGGCGTGCCATTAGTAAAAGTCGAATTTACAAAATATGCGTCAAAGTACGTCAGCAAACTTGAACACCATCCAAACCCACTGGCACGAGACATCCTTAACTTTAGTGGACATAATCGGTTGGGAAGGAGGGATACCGTTGCTTTAACTCAAGCGCAAAACAGATAACTGGATCAGTTGATGTGCAATTTTTTTAGTATCATAAAAAGTTTTTTCTAGCACTGGCTGGGCTTATTATTTTCTTTTTAGTATTAAGATTTGAAAACTTATTGTCATTTCATGATATGAAGATTTAATAAATAAATAAAAGCTAAAAAATAAAAAAAAAAATTTTGGAAATTAATTGTTGCGGCAGTAAATAACATCACATAGGAAAAATGGGAAAAGGGAAAAAACTCCCGCGGAATTTTTATTCATGATTGGGCTGAATGTTAAAAAAATAAAAAGGAAAAAAAACTCTCGCGGATTTTTTATTCATAATTGGGCCGATAGTAAAACTACAGCAAATAGTTTTATTTTTGGCTGGCGCTACGCTGTTGCTTGCTCACTAACAAATTTTTTTGTTAGTCATTGAAAACATTTATTGTGCTGAAAAAAGTAAGCTTAGCAAAAATAACACTGTACAACAACTAATTTCGGGACTCAATTCTGATAATTGTTTATGAAAGTAGCTCCAAAGAGAAGATCTTCTGCATCATTCGTTTGGTCATTTTACATGAAGAAGTAATTTAAAAACTAATTTGAAGTTAGTAAGTATCGTAAGTAGGGAATTTGTCTCGTTTTAGGCTCTTTTGTTTGCCATAACTCGAGAACCACTAGTCCGAATAAGCTGAAACAAATTTAGAAAAATTACAATAAGCAACAGTTTCGCAGTTATAAATAAATGTATGAAGAAAAAAACTATTTTTTGCCTAAATCTGTTTCATCAAAATAATAACAATACGCTGTTTTGAATTCCTCAGTAAACAATTTTTTTCGATCCAGTTTCCTTCTTTTTGGGACGATATGACCACAAACGTAACAAAAATTATCTAATTTTGGGCACTTGTTATTCAATCACCTGAAAAATGTTATACAGTGTAATATAACACGCTCACTTGTTTACTTTACTTTTTTTATTTCTTTAGAAAACTCTAATTTCAAAAATTATTTTATACGTATAAGTGAAATTATTTTTACTTCAAATATTTTTTTTGCAAAGGAACGATAGTTTTAAACATGATAAGTAGATATTTATATAAAATTTAGAAAGGTTTTTTTTACTAGATACTCACATATTTTAATAGCCATCCATCCAGTCCAAGGCCATAATACCGGAGAGTATGTAATGTTAACATTAATGAATTCTCCATGTTTGTCAATATATGGATGCCATATAGGTTTACTCGAAATAATTCCCCTTACAGATATTCCATTTAAAATTGTGACATTCACAATCGATGGCATACTTCCACAATACATTGGCTGTGAACTGTAGGGCCACATATATGGTTCGCTATAGTCAACGTATGGTGGACTCAGTGTAATTTTCGGTTCATATGAAAGTAGAAGTTTCATACTTTTTAAAATGTTTAGTTTTCCATAGCCCTGTTCAAACATATTATTATGTTTCAATTTTGTTGCTCCTTCTATAATAATTTGCTTTACAGAAGAGGGGTTAATGACATCAGATTTGTTTGGAGCTCCACTCAAAAGAAGGGCAACAGCACCAGCCACCACGGGGGAAGCGACTGATGTTCCTGATAGTGATCTGCATCCGCCATCCAAATTGCTTCCTTTAACTTGACTTCCGTATGTAACAATGTCAGGTTTAAGCCGCCCATAACCAAATGGCAATTCCCAAGTTGTCATACCTCGAGAACTGAATTTTGCAACAATTTCATCAGAAGTTATTCCACCAACACCTATTACATCGCTTTGATCTGCGGGATTATTTAAAGTTCCATAAAGCGGACCATCATTTCCAATTGCTGATACCATTATTACTCTATTCGCCGATAATTCTAAAACTTTATCTACAAAAGGTTTATCCATAAAGTCAGGACCACCAATGCTTAAGTTTAGCACGTTGATTTTTCTAAACATTGCGTAGTTAAAAGCATCAAGGAACCATGAAGTATAAGATACCTGTAATATAATGAGATTTAAGAAATATAAAACATACTTACGAGTATGACAACAATTGCATAATTTACACCAAGAATAAAGTTAAAAGTCTGATATTAATCTTTTTAATTAGGTAGTATGTATTAAAAAAGATGCGCGATTCTAATCTGACAATATTTAGACGCTTTAAACGTCTTTTACTAATAGAAAGAAACACATTTTCAATTAAGTTATTTCTAGAAGTCTCGTCTCCTCGAACTGTTCGGACGTGTTACTTTTAGTGCGGCTGAATTTTCGGTGAAAAAATCGTAATAGGTGAAAAAGTGGAAAAAGTTGAAATTAAACAAAAAAGTGAAAAAAAAATCGTAATAGGTTAAAATATATAAAAAAATAAAAACATTAAAAATCGTATAAAAACTGTATGAGTGTTCCTCTCAGATGTAATTCTGAGAAAGAGCTTAGCTCAACTAGAAAAACTAAATGGGTCTCTGAGGAAGAATCCATAAAAAAATCTGTGGAGAATCTTCTCACTGCAAGAGCCGTGGAACGGCGTCGTTCCTGTTCGCCCAATATAGTAATTTCAATAGATGAAGGAACATCAACACCTTCTACATCAAATAGTGCAATCAAACCTAGAAAACAAGTAGGTATGGATAAATACGTCACAGTTCTTAAGCGACAGAGGAGCCCAACATCTGCTCAAGTATCATCAAATTCAAAAGCTCCTAAGACCGTGAGTAATGATCAAAATAGGTTTGCTCTCCTCCAGACGGATGAGCCAGAACTTCCGAAGAAGACGTTTAAGCCCCCACCAATTTATCTGAGAGAGCCGACTTCCAGTAAATTGGTACAAGGAATTGTTGCTGTAATAGGTGAAAACATGTTTAGCGTAACCTCAATGAAACATGGAAATATCTGCGAGACAAAGATACAAGTGAATAGGGAAGATGATTTTCGAAAATTGTCCAACCAGCTGGAAAGGGAGACTAGGGATTTCTATACCTACCAGCTCAAAAGCGCAAAAGGACTCCAAGTCGTTCTAAAGGGTATAGACCCATGTGTTGATCCCGCGGAGATAAAAACTGGTTTAATGGACAAAGGGTTCAAAATCAAGAGCGTAGTGAATATTAGAAACCGTGAAAAGATCCCTCAGCCCATGGTCAGGGTAGAATTGGAACCTGGAGATGTTGTCTTAAAGAAAAACGAGTCCCATCCCATCTACAATCTGATGTACCTTCTGCATCGTAGAATCACCGTGGAAGAACCACATAAGCGTCAGGGACCCGTCCAGTGTCTCAACTGTCAAGAATTTGGTCACACCAAGGCGTATTGTAAATTGCCGACAGTTTGTGTTGCGTGTGGGGAGCTACATGCAACTGCTCAATGCGATAAGTCGAGAACTGACTCAAAAATTAAAAAATGCAGTAACTGCGGAGGTAATCATACCGCAAATTATAGAGGTTGTCCAATTTACACTCATTTGAAAGGCATAAGAACCAACAAGACGTCAGTATTACCTAAACATCCTCAACAGCCAAATTTAGCATCGAGTGACCATTTCCCTCAATTATTACGGTCCACTAGTCATGTAAAGGCGCCTAGTTCTAGACAAGTTTCTTACGCAAACGTCGTTAAATCTAATATGCCAGGTCTGGAGCAGGAACCTATAACCCAATATTCTGAGCCGCATATCAACAATCTAGAGACAACATTGCAGACACTTGTCCAAACTATGAACACTTTCACGACCACCATGACATCCATGATGCAGGAAATGCTGAAAATGCAATCCACTATCTTGCAAGCCATTTTAAAGAAATGATTTCTTTAAAAATTTGTTTCTGGAACGCGAACGGCCTCCGCCAACATAAAAATTAACTGGAATACTTCCTGATGGATAAGCAGATTGATGTTATGATGATTGCTGAAACTCACTTGACGTCGACAGGGTACTTCAAAATTAATGGCTACGAGTTCTACGATACTAAAGACCCCCGCGGAAGAGCTTGTGGAGGTTCGGCAGTTCTTATAAAGAACAGAATAAAGCATTATCTAATGAATAACATAAGTGAGGATTACCTCCAAGCAACAAACATTTGCATTGAATTCTGTCAATACAAATTTGTTTTATCATCGATTTATTCTCCGCCTCGATTTTCAATAAAAGAACACCAATACCATAACTTCTTTAAATCCCTTGGAGCTAGATTTTTAGTTGCTGGTGACTTTAACGCCAAACACACATTTTGGGGTTCACGTCTGGTAACCCCAAAGGGTCGCGTACTCTTCAACACCATTGCTAAAATGGGCTTAGATGTACTCTCAAGTGGACATCCCACCTATTGGCCGACGGACCGACGGAAGATTCCCAATGTTATTGACTTTGGGGTAATGAAAAATATCCCTGTAGAATGGATGCAAGTGGATCCTTCACTGGACTTGTCCTCAGATCACTCTCCTACTATCATTTCAATGCATTTCCCTCAAGTGTGTGGTTCTCCATTTATGAACATGACTAAGACCCGAGTAAGTTGGATAAAATACAAAAAGTATTTAAGTTCTCATTGCACGGAAAATGTTGTGTTGAGAACTACCGACGATATTGATGAGTCGATTGGCAATTTTACCGAGGACCTTCGACGAGCTGTGCATCACGCTTCCACTTATCACGTTGAATGTAGAAATAGGACAAACAGAACTTATTTCTCTGAACTCGAACATCTCCTATCAGAAAAAAGAAGAATGAGAAGAGAGTGGCAAATTCACAGGTCTCCTGAACTGAAAGCTAGGCTACGGGAATGCAGAGATATACTAAGACATTTCTTAGAAACCCAAAGAACGGCCTCACTTAGATCTTACTTGGAAGGTCTTGATAGTACCCCACAATCTGACTACTCGTTATGGAGGGCGGCAAGAGGTTTAAAAAGACCAGTAAGAGGAAAACCTCCTTTGCGAAATCCGACTGGTGACTGGGCTAGAAATGATTCCGAGAAAGGGGCATTATTTGTTAACCATTTGAGAAATGTGTTTACTATAAACAACTCAAATAATAACGAATCTGATTTGCCACCACTTGTTATAAGGCCTCCTGTACCTCTAAGACTAAACTTTCGTGATGTCCAAAACGCTATTGGTACTCTGAACCTTAGAAAGGCTCCAGGTATGGATAAAATCAGCAATAAAATGCTTGTGGAGTTACCTCGTGTAGCAAGAAGAATTATCCTCTTTATCTTCAACGCTATTTTAAGCCTAGAATACTATACTGCAGATTGGAAGGTGTCTATGATCACTATGATTCATAAGCCAGGGAAGGACCACACCAAAGTGGAGTCATATAGGCCAATTAGTCTACTGCCGACAATTTCAAAACTGTTTGAAAAATTGTTAATGACTAAGTTGACTCCAATTCTGAATGGCACTGAATGTATTCCTAATCATCAATTCGGCTTCAGGGCTAAACACAGCACCATCGAACAAACACACAGATTGGTAAATGTGATAAGAGGGTCGTTTGAAGACAAAAAATACTGCTCCGCCCTTTTCATTGATGTGTCGCAAGCGTTCGACAAAGTTTGGCATGACGGTTTAATGCACAAAATAAAATTAACTCTGCCTGCTAACACCCATAAACTCATGGAAAGTTATTTATACGGTCGCAAATTTAAAATCAAAGAAGGTGATTTTTTAAGTACCGCTCAGCCAATTGAATCAGGTGTGCCACAGGGTAGCATACTGGGCCCTACTTTATATTTGATATATGCCTCCGACATGCCGTCAGACCCCAAAACCCATACGTCAACTTTTGCAGACGATACAGCCTTTATCAGCGTCCATAAGGACCACCAAGTTGCATCACAGAATTTGCAGAATTATGTTTATAAACTAGAGAATTGGCTTGAGCTTTGGAAAATCAGGGTTAACGAACAGAAATGTATTCATATAACTTTCACATTGCGAAAAGATACATGCTCGTTCATCAGAATAAATAATCAAATTATCCCGCAACACAATGAAGTCAAATACCTCGGAATCCACCTCGATCGTCGTTTAACTTGGAAGTCTCATATCGACGCAAAACTTACCCAGATGAGATTAAAAGCAGTGCAAATTAATTGGCTAATCGGCAGAAATTCTACATTAAAGTTGGATTGCAAACTTTTGTTGTACAATGCAATTCTAAAGCCAATCTGGTGTTATGGAATTCAATTATGGGGTACTGCCTCAGCATCCAACATTGAAAAAATTCAAAGGGGTCAAAATAAGATTCTACGTACAATTACTGCAGCTCCATGGTATGTTAAAAATTCTCGAATCCACAAAGATCTAGGCATTCCTTTGGTGAAAGTCGAATTTACAAAACACGCCTCAAAATATGTCGGCAAACTTGAACACCATCCAAACCCACTTGCACGAGACATCCTTAACTTTACTGGCCATGTTCGGTTGAGAAGGAGGGAGACCCTTGCTTTAACTCAAGCGCAAAACAGATGACTGGATCAGTGGATATAAATTTTTTGTAGTATCATAATATTTTGTCTAGCACTGGCTGGACTTATTATTTTCTTTTAGTATTAAGATTCGAAAACTTATTGTCATTTCATTTCTGAAGATCCAGAAATAAATTAAATGTATTAAAAAAAAAAAAAAAAAAATTCTAGAAGGGGTAATATTTTTCTATATGGTGAATTTCAAGTCGTGACCCAATTTTAAAAATCGATGCACCAAGGTTAGTACTATTGGATAGTATGCCAGACACAAATTTTTAGCTCTATCAGTCCAGAAGTACCGGAGTTAGAGGGGGTCAAAGTTGGAAATTTTGGTCAATATTGGTCATACAGGGTTTTTTAAAATGCGTGTAACTTTTCACCTATTGGTCCTAGCAAAAATTGTCCAAAGGACTTTAAATAGCTATTTCTACAATCATTTCAAAAATATTTTTTTTTAATTTTTAAATTTTTTTTTTTTTTTTAAAGAAAGCTATACAATTTACTTTAAGGCTTTTATAATCGCTTAATGGGATGCGAGTGGGATATCTATCAACAAAATTTTTTTTTAACTCAAGAATAGGATTTTTCAATATTTGCCACATGTATCATGAATTTTCTGTTCGCGCCAAATCTATGAATCTTAATGCTTCGAAGTGCACAACAAATTTATATTTAAGCTTACGTCTAAAAAAATTATATTATATAAATATAGATATTTTACTTTAAATTTGCATTAAAAAAAAGTATCAAATGATTTGAAAATTGATGTTAAAAGTTGGCTAGAATAGAATCGCCCAGATGCAAAAACCAACTATTGATAAAAATATATGTACATATGTAAAGGGTGATTCAAGTAGAGATACTTTTTTCAATAGCCTTTTTTCACAGATCACGTGTGAGTTACTTTTGTTAGTATTGTTTGGCATTTCATAATGGAAAGACTTACACCTGAACAACGTTTACAAATCGTTTAACTTCATTACAAAAATTCACGTTCTGTGAGGAATGTGTTTCGTGCACTTTGCTCAACTTATGGTCAATATAAACGGCCTAGTGAGCATACTATTCGCTACACCATCACCCATTTTGAGACCCAGCATTCATTATTGGATAATATTTGACCGAAAAGACCACGTCCAGCGCGCTGTGGTGTGGTTTGTGGGCCGGTGGAATCATCGGTCCATATTTCTTTAAAAATAATGCCGGTGCGAACGTAGCCGTCAATGGTGACCGTTATCGTTCTATGATAACCGTCTATTTAATGGTTGAAATTGAAGCTTGTGATATCAGCGACATTTGGTTTCAGCAAGACGGCGCCACTTCCCACACATCGAATCAATCAATGGAATTATTGAGCGAACACTTCGGTGAGCACATAATTTCACATTCTGGGCCGGTCGATTGGCCACCAATATCGTATAATATCACACCGTTAGACTTTTTCCTGTGGGTATATGTAAAGTCTAAAGTATATGCGGACAAACCCGATTCGATGTAGGCCTTGGAGGAAAACATCACTCATGTCATTCGCCAGTTACCAGTCGAAATGCTCAACGAGTCATCGAAAATTGGACTTAACGGATAGACCATCTGCGACGTAGGAACGGCCAACATTTGATAGAGATAATCTTCAAAAAATAAATGCGAAAGAATGTTCTTTCAAATGATAATAAACATTCCCTATTAAATTTGAATTTTCTGTTTTTTTTTTAAAGTAGGGAACCTCTAAATGAATCTCGCTTTATATCCAAACAATTTTCAGTAGCGGTAACAATAACATAACTTACCATCAAAAAATGAGTTATGGGAGTTATATTAAGTTTGACATTCCGTTTGTAACTTATCGAAGTATGGATTATAGCCACAAAAAGCAATGTCCGCCCGTTTGTTGATATGATAAGTCTCATTGTTTAAGTTGTATCGTGTTTTACTTTTAAATGATAGATATGTACCATAGATTCATACATCGAGGAGACATTTGTATGGGTCTATGAGACATAATGAACCGATTCTTACTATTTTCAACAGGACTTGGTCTTTTATAATAAAACTAATGTATGTACATACATATGTAAAATTTATTATTTGATGTGTTGGAAAATAAATATGCCTAGTTAAATATGTTTTTGAAAAAATATAGCATTCAATAAAAAGTATTCAATACATATATTGTTGGAATACGAATTTACTCGATTGTTTTTGAATCTATTAAGGTGGATTCACCCATTCGTTCTTAACAAAAATTTTGTTCGAACAATTTTTTTTTATATGAAGTTTGACGTCTCTCTTTTTGAGAGAGAGAAAATATTTTTTCCGAACTTGAATTGGTTTAATTTTATATTTTTTCTGGACAAAAATGAATTGAGTTGCCAATAGGTTGCATTTTTTCAGACAAATAACAATGCCTTATGTATATCCTTGGCCATCAGCAAAAGCAACTTTATTTTTTCATTCACTTTGAATTTATATCTGTGATTTTAAATACACAATACTTTAAAATAATTTAATATTTGCATTTTAGCACTTAAAACCCAAAGCAAAATAAATCAATGGCCGCACTTGTAAAACTAATAGATTTTGTTTACATATGGCAGCTTTGATTTTTCAGAAAAATCTTTCGAAATGGGTGAATCGTGCTGCAAAAAACTCTCAGTAAAACAATTTTTCTCCGGAAAAAATTTTTGTTATATGTATGTATAACTCCGTCTGTAATAAACATTTTTTAAGTTACATCGTTTGTCATGTTAAGTGTTCTTCACTCAGATTAGAAAGTAAACTCTGCTCTAATATCTATATATTGTTACGTTTTTACCTATAAAAACGGTGGTTTATTTCCTTTAAATAAACCGGATTCTTTTTAATTGCAAAATAAAATCGTCAAGTAGTTTGAAGAAAATATAACGAGTCTTTATTTATTTAAATGAATCATACTATTGAAAGGCTTTGTTTGGCTTAAAAAGAGGTTTTACTCGGTATTGATGAAATGAAAACTGATGAAAATCGTCTTAATATTTTGATAAAATGGGTATGCGATGGGGCTCAGCAAAAGCAGTATAAACAGAAGTTTTCTTCGGAGGAGGGCCATACAGATGAAAGTTTATTTAGTATTTCAATGGTTCCTATTCAAATGAATTTTAGTTCTACACAAAGAAAAATTATTGTATGGCAAAATCCTGCTTCTTCATCTACAAGATACTGCCGTCCAATCAAGTTTGTTTTTGCCAAAGAGTCCACTGAGTTAATTTCTCAAGAAGTTAATTTAGTACAGCAAGAAATTACAGATTTGTCTCCAACTCTTATCAGAAATGGCGAACAAAGTTTTCTTGTTGAGTCTACATTTATGCTTACTATGATAGACGGTAAATTTTGTACTACACTATCATCTTTAACTTCTTCTTTTTAAACGTGTTTCATATGTGGAGCGAAACCGAGTGAACTAAATAAACCTTCTGTGATTTTAAACAAAATTGTCGATGAACGATCTTTAACCTTTGGAATGTCTCCGCTACATTCATGGATCCGTTTTATGGAGTGTGTATTACACATAGCATATAAGCTTCCTATAATGACCTGGCAAGCTCGAGGACCGGAAAATAAAGCAAAAGTGGCTGAAGTTAAAAAAAATATTCAACAGAGGTTTCTAAATGAGATGGGGTTGCTTGTAGACATGCCAACACAACACGGAGGTAATACGAATGACGGTAATACTGCTAGACGGTTCTTTAGAGCAGCAGAAAAGAGTGCAGAAATCACTGGTGTCAATAAAGTATTAATTGAACGGTTTCATATTATTTTGGAAACTTTAGGAAGTGGTTACCCTATTGATGAAGATGCTTTTGAAAGTTTTATTGTTGTCACACGAAATTTATACTTAAACGAATACCCATGGTACATTATGCAAGTTAGCGTCCATAAAATCCTTTTTCATGGAAGAGACATAATAAGGACTTGCATTCTTCCTATAGGACAGCTGTCAGAAGAAGCTCAAGAAGCAAGTAATAAGGACACGAGGAAATTCAGAGAGTTGTTTACGAGAAAAACATCGAGAATAGACACAAATACAGATCTTTTCAATCGTCTCTTAATTTCTTCAGATCCATTTATCGCAAGTTTGCGTCACACTCCTTTTCGAGTTCGAGGTTTGATAACAAAAGAAGTTCTTTCATTATTATCTGTTGATGCTTTTGAGGAGGAAGAATCTTAACGATAAATATGAAAGTGAATAAATTAAAATCTCTGTGTATTTATGTGTTACTAACTAAACCCGGTGTGCTTCGCTACCCCCCCCCTCGTTATAAAAAAATAAAACGTATTTACATATATGTACATTTACAAAAATTTATTTATTTGATTTTAATTTATTTATTGCATTGCTTTAGGATATACAATATTTTTAGTTTACTCATCAGGAGCATTCACACATAAATCGTGTTTAAAATTGAATGGTAAATCTGTTGGTAGCATGGGAATGCGTAGCAAAAGTACATATGTGCATTTATATTTTCCTGTTATAATAGTCGCTTCTAATAAATTATTTCCCAGTTTTTTTTTACCGCAAGTCGAGTGCCATTGAAAGCCGTGGTGATCGATATTACGCAGTAAAATAAATGGCAGTCCAATTTTAAGTTGTAGCACATGTGGTGGAAAGCCTGGCACATCGAGTGAATTTAAAAACTCAACAGGATAATTAACGGCCTTATGGGTTGCTTGATTGATTTGACGCATTTCAAAGTGATATCCATCTTCTACGTATGGAAAAATAATAGGATACTGAAGCGCGTCATATGAGCGATGTATTTCAGTGGGCGAGGCCATGCCCATTGTCCACGTACAACTTTATTTAGTCCAGAATTTACAATTTCGTAAGAATATCCTATTGTGAAAATTTAATGATGATTGGTCCAGTAGTTAAGACTATATTACGATTTTTAGTTTGCCTAAAAATGGGCGTGGTCCCGTGTCATTCCCGTTTGTCAAATCAAAACAGCATATAGACTATTATTCCTTCCAGAGTCGCAGTAACATTTCAGGAAGATCAGTCCAAGGGTTTGGCCTCCTGGTAAGCACAAACATACAGACATACATTCATTTTTATATATTATTAAAATAGGCGTGGTCATACCAACTGAGAAATCTTCCCGGACTCATGCACAATAACTTTGCCGAAGATCATCACATGACCAAATGCATATTATACGATTCTATAAACATACAAACATTAATATTTTGTGATGGGGTGTGAAAGTGGACGTGGCACATAAAATTTTTATTTTTACCTCGCCTTCAGTAAGATGTGGATACAATTTGTATGAAGTAAATCTGTTAAAACCAATGCAGAAGCAATTAATCAATTAAAAAAGTGGGCGTTAGAGTAGGCGTAGTCGTACCAATTCAGAAACCTTCCCGGTCGCATGCACAACAACTTTGCCGAAGATTATCACATGATGAGATGCATAGTTTGCGAGAATAGAATAGTAGAAATGAATTTCAAAAAAGTACCAATATAAGTGTACTGAAATTTGGCCCTTTTTACACCTTAATATTTGATTTATGAATATCATGTTCTGGGTTCTTTTTTGTGTGAATGGAAGAATATGTTATCCTTTTTTATTTTTAAATTGAATAAATAAGATCAAATGTCCTTTTTCCCCGTTTTTGTCTCTTTTTTGTCCCCCGTGAAAAAATAATTTTCAAAAAAGTACCTATTAATCAACAACTATTTGAAAATAATAGTTCATGGAATTTTTAGTGAGAAAATACATTTTGATAAAAAAGTACCAAAAAAGAATACTATTTTTAGGGCATAGGAATTCGAATTTCAAAAAAGTACCAAAAAGATTTCTAGTCTTTATTGATCTGAGCCAGATGCATTTAATATAGTATTTCTGTGTTTATTTATGTATGAGATATACATGTTAACGAAGCGTTCTACTGTGACTATTTTTACTACATATGGTCACTTGAATTTCGAATTTCAAAAAAGTACCAGACACCTGTCGGCTCCTTTTTTTGATTAAAGGCGGACGCATTTAAAATATTATTTCTAAGTTTATTTGTTTTGGAGATATAGAGGTACTGGTTTTACTCGTTTTTGCCCCATTTGTCCCCCTTAACGACCGAATTTCCAAAAATCCCTTCTTAGTGGATCTACATATTGTAAAAGGAACCCATTACCCAAATTTCAAGTTTCTAGCTTTAGCGGTTTGGGCTGTGCAATGATGAATGAATCAGTCAGGCAGTCACGTTACTCTTTTATATACATATTTTTATTATATTACATATTTTTATTATATTATTAATTTTTTTTCTTGGCAGTGATTTTATTAAAAAAAAATCTTTTAAAAAAAAATTGATTTTTAATAATCATTTATATATTTGAACTCATTTTTTATATAACTCATAAGTGAGAAGTGAACCCAACGCGATTTATTACTTCTGTCCAGCTAGATTTGCGATCAGAAAAAGCATACGTGGGGGTAATTTATATCCGTATTGAGACATTTGGTCAAAATTTTACATACTTAGTGTCATGTAAGACCAGGGTTGCTCCTATTAAGACAATCTCTTTGCCTCGATTGGAACTTTGCGGCGCAGTTTTGGTTTCAGAATTAATAAAAACTGTAGTCAGAGATATTGATATTCCGCTCCGAAAAATCTATTGTTGGACAGACTCTACTATTGTGCTTTGCTGGTTAAGGAAAACTCCTAGTAGTTGGACCACGTTTGTAGCTAATAGGGTTTGCCGAATTCAGGAAGATGTTGGTAGCCATAATTAGTATCACGTTAAATCTGAAGATAATCCAGCTGATTTAGGCAGTAGGGGACTTTCACCGTCGGAACTGGCTAGGAGTGATCTTTGGTGGTATGGGACTCCATGGCTCCGCGCCGATAGAAGCACTTGGAAGATGGAGGATTTTTTATCCCTGGACGCCAATGTGGAGGCCAGGGCTGTTAAACCTCATGCGGTAATGTTCTCTAATTATGAGGATATTTTGAATAGATTCTCGAAATTGGATCGTGCGCTTAGGGTCATAGCTTATATTTTCAGATTTTTCTACAGAACCCATACTTCTCATAAGGGTAAATATGATTTTACTTCTAGTGAGGTTTCAGCCAAGGAATTGGCTGATGTTAGGTTGCGCTTGGCAATTTTAGCTCAGAAGGTTTATTATGGGGACAAATATCAGTCGCTATTATTGAGGAAACCTATTCCACCGAGATGTTCACTACTACCTCTTAACCCTTTTTTGGACGATAGGGGCGTTATGAGGTTGAATGGTAGATTAGAGAAATCTCCGTCTTTGTCTTATACGGAAAAATATCCAATCATCTTACCATACTCATGTCGCTTTACAGTTTTATAAGCTGAATTTGTTCATGTTATTTCCATCCATGGTGGAAACCAGTTGATGCTACGTATTATTCGTATTGAATACTGGGTCCCTCGACTTAAAATATAAGTTCGTAGTATAGTGAATCGTTGCAAAAGTTTCTTACTAGATAGAAAACGTTTTTGTACTCAGATTATGGCAGCTATACCTACGGAGCGTACCACATTGGATCGACCTTTTACTACAACGGGTGTTGAATTTGCAGGTCCCTTTGACATGAAGAGTTTTAATGGTTTTCTACAAAGGCAGTTCATTTGGAAGCTACCTCTGATTTGACGTCAGACGCATTTTTGGCTGCCTTTAATCGTTTTATAGGACAACCACCTTCGACGGTGTTTTCGGATAATGGCACTAATTTCGTAGGAGCATCTAATGAAATGGAAAGGGATTTTCATACCTTTATAGCAGAGAGTAAAGCGCGAATGATTTTTACCTTTGGTATTCAGGGTCTTTCGTGGCGTTTAATCCCCGCTGGCGCTCCTCACATGGGCGGATTATGGGAAGCCGCGGTGAAAAGCTTTAAGTTACATTTTCCAAAGAGGCTCAGAAAGTTAAATATACCTTTGAGGAACTATCTACTATATTAGCAAGAATAGAAGTTTGCTTATCCATTATCTCCTATGTCGGACAACCCTGATGATCCAGTGGCTTTAACTCCTGGTAATTTTTTGATAGGGTGTCCAATACTGGCTCCGCCGGAGCCAACTATTTTTGATTCACATATTAGTATATTGAATCGGTATCGCAAAATTAAAGCATTCTCTCATGATTTCTGTCGACGATGGAAAGAAGAATATTTACAGAATTTGCATAAAAGATATAAGTAGAAATTCCCGGAAAGAAATATAGCAGTTGACGACTTAGTTGCTATTCGCCATGAACATCTTGCACCGACTTCCTGGAAGTTAGGTCGAGTAATTAAAACTTATCCAGGAAGTGACGATCATGTCCGTGTTGTCGACATTCGTACAGCAAACGGAATTGTAAAACGACCAATCACAAAACTGGTCGTATTGACCAATTGAATTTACCTTTATATATAAATATTTAACCTTAATTTTTTCCTAGTAAAATGGATTATTTGCCCAATTTTTCTGAGGATGCCTTGCTTGAGGAATATGAAGAAACCACAAAAATAACTGACCCTCTGGTCACTTCAGTAGCTTCGGATCCATCAGAACCGATTTCAATTGTTGAGGCATCTGTTTCAACACCTGCATTAACAACGATGGACCAGTTCCCGTAGACCATTCTGACTCGCAAACTAAATCCATGCTCGTTCAGCCGAATAGACCAAAACCACCAGTACAGTGTTGCAGTCTGTGCAAAATATCTCACCCATTGAGAGGCTGTTTTCGTTTTCGGCAGATGCCCCATGATAAAAAGCTACGACATATTCTAACCTTTGGACATTGCTCTCGATGTCTCTCCGTTAGCCATCCAACTCTCGACTGTGCTAGCAGTAAGACGTGTTCGAACTGTCGGGGTAATCATAATACTCTTTTATGTTCCCCCACGCGCGTCGTTTCTAAGTCTCTAAAGAATAAGAAAAAGAAAAAAACGTCGAAATCGACCGAACTGCGCCCAATCCTCACGACATCACTACCAGATACCTGCAACGAGTACTAAATTTTCGAGTATACTTAATCATGCACATTGATTTTTATGATTTAATCGTTTTTGTTCAAATGCACAAAACACTCGTTTACGCAACCGTTCGTTTCAATCATTCAGTTTTATTCACTGTTGTTTTTTGCGAACATGCATATTCTGACTGTGTCGTTAAATGTATGAAGCTCATTTTACATCAAAGCTAACGTGTTGTTAGCCGAACAAGTGTTTTATTCATTTGTTGTTTTGTGCGAACATGCATATTCTGACTGTGTCGTTAAATGTATGAAGCTCATTTGACATTAAAGCCAACGTGTTGTTAGCGGAACAAGTGTTTTATTCAGTAGCAAAAGTAATTTTATACTCGACAGTGTCGACACCGAGAGAAGTGTTATAAAAAGTTTTTTGTGAAATTTAGTGATCTTTAAATTAACTTTGAATTTCTTTAAAGTTTCAAATGGAACAGTCTCCAGAATTTATTTCCGAAGAAATTGCCAAAGGCAACTATATTTTGTCAGGAAGCCGGAAAGGTCGTAGCGTCGTAATAATAAAGACTGAAATTGTAACTTTTTTATATACAGTAGACGCTCGGTTATATGAATATCCAGTTATGTAAACATCCAGAATAGTGAACAACAAAATTTAAACACATGAGGTTCTAAAGAGTGAACACAGCCTATCTCTATTATGTGAACAGCTTTCAACCGTTGATTTTTTTTAAATGTTTGTCTTATTAGAAGTATGTTTTTCCCGAAATAAGTGAAGAACCTGCAACCGTTGATTTTTTTAATGTTTTGAGTGTTGAGTTTTGAGTGGTTGTCTTTTGAGATCATTAGTGTTTCTTACATAGTGCATCGAAGATGAAGCGCAAGGTGTTAACGTTATCTGAAAAAAGTGACATTTTGGCAAGCTTCGACAAAGGCGCAAGCTTTACTTCTCTTGCACATTTGAATTACTTATTTTATATTCTCTCGATTATGTGAACTTCTCCATTTAGTGAACAGGCTATGTTTGAATTAGTTCATATAACCGAGCGTCTACTGTACCTTGGATTTCATTCTTAACATTTGAGGGGGGAAGAAGTTATAACAATATTTTTGAAATATTAAAATTTGTAAGGTTTTTCGAAAAAATACATACATTTAATAAAACTACGTATGTATGCATTTAAAATATAAAAATACTAGCTAAACCCGGTGTGCTTTGCTACCCCCCCCCCTCGTCATAAAATAAAATAAAACGTATTTATATATTTACAAACATTTATTTATTTAATTTTAATGTATTTATTGCAATGCTTTAGGCGAGACCATGCCCCTTTGTCCACTTACATAGTCAAGAATTTATTATTTCGTAAGAATATCCTGTTGTGAAAATTTAATGACGATCGGTCCAGTAGTTAAGACTATATTACGATGTTTAATTTTCCTAAAAAGGGGCGTGGTACCACTCACTTTTCTCCTGGTACGTATTCCTAATTATGCCAATACCATATGTATTTGTTCATTCCAACGTATTTTTTTTATTTGGTAGTATATTGCTCTTAATACTGTTAACGTCGCCATATAACTATGAACTACGCCTACTTCATAGCCCCCTTTTTTTAATTCAGATACTTACTTATACCACTAACAATGTTTGCTATACAAAATACTTTTTTTGTAATATGTATTTACCTAAAGTTTTATATACTTTTTAACTACATACATTTTTTTATTACCAAATCACCATTTTTCGCCCCATTTCACCTTAAATTATATTGCTTTTAATCTATATATATATAAATGAATGTGTGTCTGTATGTTTGTGCTTAATAGGAGGCCAAACCCTTGGACCAATCTGCCTGAAATTTTTACAGCATGTTACTGTGACACTGGAAGGAATAATAGGCTATATGAAGTTTTGATTGTACAAACGGGGGTGGCACCGCCCATATAACCCACAAATTTAACCCGCCATATTTTGGGTATTTTTTGACGTTCGTCGGTGATATTTGGTACATATGGTATTGGCATAATTAGGAATACGTACCAGGAGAAAAGTGAGTGGTACCACGCCCTTTTTAGGAAAATTAAACATCGTATTATAGTCTTAACTACTGGACCGATCGTCATTAAATTTTCACAACAGGATATTCTTACGAAATAATAAATTCTTGACTATGTAAGTGGACAAAGGGGCTAAAGCATTGCAATAAATACATTAAAATTAAATAAATAAATGTTTGTAAATATATAAATACGTTTTATTTTATTTTATGAGGAGGGGGGGTAGCAAAGCACACCGGGTTTAGCTAGTAGAGAATAAAACTTTAAAAAATTTGGCGTGAAAGGGGTGTGGCTTAAGAAATCTTTATTTTACCTCGCCTGGAGTATATAACGTGTATACAATTTGAAGTAAATCTGTTAAAAACTATATGGGAGCAATTACATAATTTTTAAAAAGTGGGCGTAAAAATGGGCGTGGTCAAAAAAGTACCCTATTAATCATACCAAAGTCCCAGTTAAATGCTGTGAAAATTTCAAAAATATCGGTCCAGAGGTTTGGTCTCCAATTACAATATTTTAAAAAAGTGGGCGTAAAATTGGGCGTGGTCAAAAAAAAGTACCCTATTAATCATACCAGAGTCCCAGTTAAATGACAATATTTACAAAAAGTGGGCGTAAAAGTGGGCGTGGTAAAAAAAAGTACCCTATTATTCCTTCCAGAGTCACAGTAACATGCTGTGAAAATTTCATCAAAATCGGCTCAGCCGTTTTGGAGTCTATACGTTACATACATACATACATACATACATACATACATTGAATTTTATATATATAGATATGACGTACTTACATACATACATATTACAAATTTTATCATTGCTTTGGCAAATAAGATTTCTTTTCGACGAAATAAAAAAATGCTAACATGTTAAATATGTAGTAAATGCACATTTTTTATATTTTCATATTTTTCTACCAGCCGCTTTTTACTTATAAGTGGCTCGTGTGTTTTTAGTTCAATTCCAATCAGATCATGCACAACAAAGCCGACATGCAAAAAACAAACTGTGTATAAACAAGAATTTTTGTTTTCAAACATTGCAGTTCGAACCAAGTGTTGGAAATGATTTATACTCGTTGCTGAATTTTCTGTGTGTGCATAAAAAGTGAATAAGCATAAAATTGAATCATACTTGTTTGTATTGTTCTTAAAATTCAACGTTAGTGAATAAGTCGGCTCGTTCATACTTGTTGCAGGTCTCTGCATAAAAAGCGAATAAGCATAAAATTGAATAATACTTGTTTGTATTGTTCTTAAAATTCAACGTTAGTGAATAAGTCGGCTCGTTCATACTTGTTGCAGGTCTCTGATCACTACCACTTCGCCACGTTATAAGTTTTTCACCTACACTGCAGGTTAAACTTGCTATTGGGGACAAAAGTATACGGGTTCGAGTGGCACTTGATTTGTGTTGTGATACAAGTTACATTAGTAACGGTTTGATAAAATCGTTAAGAATTCCTGAGAAGGATTCTCATTGTCATATTAGCGTAAGTTCTATTTATGACCCTACTAAACATATTTCGCTGACAGTTAAAGTTAGGTCGATGAATGGCATTAAAACGCCAATTGAGGACGTTGATGAAAAGGTATGTCTTCAGTTACCTGGAGTCCAACTTGCGGATCCTACTTTTTACCGTTCAAGTCAGATAGCAATGGTATTTTGTCCTGAAATGGGTTCACAAGTTTTGACTGGACAAAGTTTTACGAGTCCGGGTGGTCTTCTGGCACAATATACTCTATTTGGCTGGGTGGTGTCTGGCCAATCGCCAATTTAATAAGTCAGTTGTTGTTGTTGTTGTAACAGCCGAGTGATCTCGGGTCATTCCGGTGCGTAGAACCGGCTGTCGTGGGAATGTAATAAGTCAGTTGATGGGTCTGTGGTAAAAAACATTCGAATGTTTATCAGTTTATGGATCTGTCGTAAAAAAACATTCTAATTTTTATCAGTTAATGGATCTGTCGTAAAAACCATTTTCTTCGTTTATTTATTAATTTATTTATATGAATACATACATAAATATATGTTAGTATATTTTTGAATTATTTATTTATACCCTGCAGTCGGCGTAGCTAGCGAAGGACTAGCTATTTCCGTAACTACCAATCGTTAGCATTAACTACCAGCCTAACTACTAGCAATGAACACGACTGACGAATTTAACATGGGGATGACATTGACGGTAGTCAATTGCCACCATCTGCATAACCCTTCACTAATCATTTCACTGACACTGCTTCTTTAGCGAAATAACTAACAGCAAACCCCAACTATTCCTCTAGTCAAAATGTATCAATTACATCACTAATGATATTTCCATAATGAAAATACTGCAGAAAATTAAAACTTTTTGATTTTTATTTATTTAAAAAAAATAAAAAAAAATTTAAGTAATTCATTTTTAAACTATAATTAAAACTTAAAATAAATTCCAGGCAATTCACATCAATTAATAATTCACAAATTTCTTTTTCAATATTAATTAATTTTTCAATTAATTGTTCTTTTTATTTTTTATGCAACGTTTTAATTCACTTTTTTACTAAAAATTCACACTTTTTTTACTAAAAATTACACGTACAGTGACCATGAACTTCCAATTGCAATTGACGCCAACACAAAATCAAAATAACTACTTAAAATAATTTTTTTTCTTGTTGATTTTCTTTGGAATAACGGCACAGTTTTTTCCACTCGCAAACAAAAATTGGGTTAGAGACATTAACATATCCATGTGTGAGAGAGTCAAAAGGCGAACTCTTGCATTACTTGTGGCAACTGTAGTAGTCAGTCGATTTTTCGTTAGGGAAATACCTAATGATTTTAAGTCAATTTCTACTTTTTAAACTGCAGGGTATCGACTGTATTTAAATATACTTGCATATATATATATATGTATATTTATACAATAAAAAAAATTTGATTTTAATTTATATATTAAATTTGTATTAAATTAATTGTTTATTAGTTAAGATTGATAATTTATAAATTGTTATATTGAACTTGTTGCAATTACTACGTTCTTGCAAGGTGGCCGGCAATGTTTAAGTCAGAAATAATTCTTTTTATATTAAAATCTCGTTAAAGATCTGAATGTTACTACCTTTGGTACAACCAGTGCCGGTTCGGACCGGTTCGCTTGAACCGGTTGTTAAAATTTTAAAAATTTTGCGAACTTTAAATAATAAACATTTAACGGTTACTTAAATATTGATGTGCCACTTTTGAAGTTTATAGTATATACATATATACAAAAGGTTTTTTAGTCTTCTATTGGACACGAACAAAACCTACTCTCAACCGTAGAAAAAGGTAAATTTTGAAAATAAAGAAAATTTATTAACTTAAACAAACAAATTCATTTGCATTTGTTTCTTATTTATAAATTTTCCGCCTTGCACGCAAACAGTCCCAGTTAAACGCTGTGAAAAATTCAAAAATATCGGAGGTTTGGTCTCCAATTACAATATTTTAAAAAAGTGAGCGTAAAAGTGGGCGTGGTCAAAAAAAGTCACACCAGAGTCCCAGTTAAATGCTGTGAAAATTTTAAAAATATCGGTCCAGAGGTTTGGTCTCCTATAAGGTACATACAAAATAAATAAATAAATTAAAAAAATAAAAAAACAAAAAGTATGTATTTTTTAAATAAATTAAAGACCTAGGACTAAATGGTATATGTCAAATGAAAGCTTGGAAAGTTTTCTAGGCTCACAATGAGTTAATGGACTACTACGTCATATTATATATCATTCGAAAGACCTTTCCAAGTACTTTGAAACGGTACCCATATTGACCACATATATTATCTGATATAGTAGATATTTAGTTATATATCAAAACTTAATAGGTGAACAACACGTAAACCATACGAGAGCGGGTAAAAATTTTTGAATTTTTACGTCTAGAAGTTAATAGAATATCATCTGTAAAAAAATGTTAAAATCCAAGCTTTTGTCACGATCTGAGTTCCATTTTCGTTAATTATATGTTATTGCATTGGATTTAACTTAATTTGCTATTTAGTTCAAACAGTGTATTTGTTTCCCTATTAATCCCACGAATAAACTTTAGATGTATATATTGAAATTATCCTACAAATAAGAGAAATATAAAAAAATTTTAATGTACGAGTTTCGCTTGTAGCTACTGTATATATTTGGACATATTAAATTCAACCAAAATATGCCTCTAATACATTAAAAACACTATACTATATTTTATGACGATCGATTGAATATACATAACAATATTACATATATACTCTAATATTATTACGAATATACTCTAATATTATTATGCTAAGTTTATGAAAACAAGACAATTTTCTATGAATGACATGAATACATCATGAAATGGTTTATATTTGAGGAAAATCTTGGATTATATAGTTTTGAGTTATCCTTTATTCACAATATTCTTATTTACCACAAACAAATTTATAGCAAAATAAATAAAACTAAGATTTATTTACGACCACAGAAAATACGACTGATTTGTATAATTTTTTCAACATTAATACTATGATTAATAGAGATTCTAAAGGTACGGTCACACTTGTCAAATATTTACTCAAAAGAGCGTAACAACTTATTTTACAACAAATTTGTTTATAGTTGTTTGCTCTTACAAGAGTTTTGCAAGATCAAAGAGCATCAAATAAAATAAAACTATGTAAATAAACAAGTCCAAATATATTTTATTTAGTGGTTACGTCTTTTTCGTAACCGTACCTTAAGACTATAGCGAATTATTATATTGTAAACTTGATAAAATTTTCACTTTTGGTTTAGAAGAAAGGGATGGCTATTAAGAGAACATTTAGTAATTGTTCAACAATGAATTTGGAAGATATGAAAAAGATCTTACCTGGTTATTTGTAAACACTCTGAAAATATGAAGTTCTACGTCTGGAGCAATTCCAAGACACTCCTTTGATGAAGCTATTATGCCGGAAACAAAAGTTCCATGACTAACACCATCATCCAATGTTTTTTCATTTGTCCAATTTGTCCGCTCTTTAATATTTCGAAAATGTGGATGTTTCTTAGCTAAACCTGTATCGAAAACAGCTACTTTTATGCCTTCGCCAGTAATACCACGATTCCACAAAACATCAGCTTTAAGTGTATCTGATAGCTCCATTGGTGAAGCTCTAAACAAGTTTTGCTTCATATACATGGTGTTGCTTTTGAAAAACAATTTTGACGAATTATCAACTGTTGTATACGAAAGTGTTCTTTTAATGCGAGACTGATAATTAACATGTTTGACTGCTGGGTGCAGCTGCAGTTTACTCGCAATATCTTCAGAAGAAAGTACCACATCAAAATCACTAGGATATAAATATGACAGCTTTGGCCGCAATGCTACTTTCCAGTCTGAAATCTACAAACAATGTACATAAATACATACATATAGTATGAGTTTATAATTACTTGTGTTAATATATCATTACATTTTGATTGCTTAAAGTCGCACGAATGTATTTTTCCCTTGTGTGGTTCCAATAATAATGTTTAAATACAACAAGATATGCATTTGAACATTTCTTTACTTTAAATCTAACATCTACTAATGTATCCTTACTTTCATACCTTTTGGATTCACATTGTGGATCATTTAAAACAAAAGGCAGGCAAATAAAAATAAAAAATATTTTTGTAAATAAAACTATTGAAAGCGTATTATAACCCATTTACATCTGCAAAATTTAAAACTTTTCAAATTGTTTACAACATAGTTATTAAAAACATACTGTTCAGACCAGTGATGGAAAATGGATTTTGTTTTACGTACCAACTATATAAATAAAATGTACTTTTTAGACCTCCATGGTACCATTTTTAATATTTGTTAAATAATCATAAAACTTTACCACAAATTTACTTTATCGAAAATTCGATATATCTTATTGCCGCATTATTGCGTTAATTGTCGCGATTATTTAAAAAGATTCTTATTTATGAAGTATCAAGTCATTTGCGAAAAGTTAACCTTGGTAAATATATATATTTCCAAATAATTAGAATTATTAGTGTAAGAATAAAAGAAATAGAAGAGTTAACTTCTAATGATTTTGAAATCCTGATTAACTACATTTTAAGCTTTAGTTTTTGAATTTAGCCTCAAAATCATTTAATATAAATGAATATGTCAAAGACTCATATTGTTCGATAATTCAACCAAAAATTTATTGTAATAATCATCTTATAGATGAATTAAATTCTGTGACATGGCTGATATTTATCTGTTTCATCTGAAATACCATAGTTTTATTCAACAGTATTTTGAAATTGTACCATATGACTCGTGGTAGTACCACGGTACCAACTGTATTTAAAATGTATCAAAAAAGTACAATTGTACAATGTTTGTCATCAGTGACCTGAATAAATACAAACAAAAACAACGAATGTTTGTAATTTTCAGTCAGCTGTTTTTGACAATGAAAAACCTCAAGCAAAAACAAATTACCATGTTGTTTTTTATTGTTGTAATGTTACCACTACCTTATATTCAATATGCTTTGAACATACTGTTCAGACCAGTGATGGAAAATGGGTTTTTGTTTTACGTACCAACTACATAAATAATATGTACTTTTTAGACCACCATGGTACCATTTTTAATATTTGTTAAATAATCATAAAACTTTACCACAAATTTACTTTATCGAAAATTCGATATATCTTATAGCAACATTATTGCGTGAATTGTCGCGATTATCTAAAAATATTCCTATTTATGAAGTATCGACTCATTTGCGAAAAGTTAACCTTGGTAAATATATATATTTTCAAAATAACTAGAATTATTATTGTAAGAATAAAAGAAATAGAAGAGTTAACTTTTAACGAATTTGAAATCCTGATTAATTACATTTTAAGCTTTAGTTTTTGAATTCAACCTCAAAATCATTTAATGTAAATCAATATGTCAAAGACTCATATTGTTCGATAATTCAACCAAAAATTTATTGTAATATTCATCTTATAGATCCATATTTAAAGATCAAATTTATATCAGTTTCAAAATGTTCATGAAATTTAATAAAATCTCTTTTGCTTGCTTAAAGGTCGTGATACACTATCCTACATAATCGTACGATTCATTCACTTGAAAATCTGACCGATTTCTATCACACTCAAAAAAAATCGCAACAAAGTATGTCATAGGTGCCACACTATTACACAAAAAAGATGCAAAAACATATGTTTTTGCTAATGTAAACAAACGCAGTTTTCCGTCATTTAAATTAATATTTGTGTTCAATTATTTTGTTGTTATACATATGTGAATATAATAAATTGTATACACTATACAAACAATTAAAAATGTTAAACGTCTGTCCTTTAGATTATACTTTTAACGCAAACTTTAAATTTAAATTTGTGTACATTTTTTATTAAAATATTTTAAGAATTCTCAAAAAGCTAAATAAATTAAAAACAAGTAAGAGTGCTATATTCGGCTGTGCCGAATCTTAAATACCCTTCACCTAAGCGTAATAAGAAATACAGAAACTACACTAGACTAGAATATCCGAATTCTGTGTTTTCTATTCAGTCTTAGTAGAAATTTTATTAGTATTTGATATATTGTTTGAAAGACAATTTTACGACCAACATAATTTATGTCAAATATTTTCAAATGTTGTCTAATTTTTACCATTTTGAATTGATTTAATTACCAATTCTTACCATAATTTACAGAGTCTGTCTGATGTTCATAATAATCTTCAGTGTAATTTAACAAATAGAGTATAAAAAAGGGGTACAATTCGGTTTTAGTGATTTTGCTAAAAAAAAAAAATAAACAAAAAAAAAATGAAATAGGGCTTTTAGAGGAGATACCAGAAAAAAAAATTTGTTGGCGGTCACGCCTATTTTCGAGGGGGCGGGCCCGTAAAGTTGAAAATATATAGGCCTATATCTCGGGAACTACTGGGTGCTTGATAATTTGTAATACACTAAATAAAAGGTACTAAAAATACCTTTCGAACGATATATATCATGATTATAAAATATGGACCGAATATGGGTTAAATCCGAAAAAAATATTTTTTGACCCGAATTTATTTGTTTTTTGGAAATGGTTCTTATATGGCAGCTATGACAAATTATGGGCCGATCTTCTTAAATTTTGGAACAGTTATTTTCATGCATATGAGGATATTTCACGTCGAATTTCAACATAATAACGCTATATATACGATATATATTAGTATTAACGTGGATTTCGAGAGTGGACCTTATGTGGGTGATAAAGTCAAATATGGACTGATATTCTCAAAATCCAGCAGTCAGATTTAGGCATGTATGTAAATGATCCGTGTAAAATTGTGGATTGGTACCCTTATTTATAAGCGATTTATGAGTATTAAAGTGATTTTCGGAAGAGGGCTTTCTATGGGGCATACGGTTAAAAATAGACCGAAATTCACAAAATTTTGTGGGATGATTTCTGTATATATTAAAATGATCTGTGCAAAGTTTTGAGTCGGCACCGATATCTATACAATATATATAGGGAAAAATGTCTTTTTCAGATGTGGTCCTTGTATGGGAGGTATGATCAGTTCTGGGCCCACTACCATAAAATTTAGTACAGCAATTTATTTGCCTATAAAGAGTATTTATGTCAAATTTTAGCCGTTTAACATTATTTATATCTGTTTTATATGTATTTAAGTGAATTTTGTAAGTGGACTTTATATGGGGTCTATGGTCAAATATGGACCGAACTAAAAAAAATTTCGTTTTGCAAATTCTTTTTATGTAAAACTTATTTTTGCTGAATTTTGTCTTGATATCCCAATTTTATAGGCATTTATTTAACATTAAGCCATATTTCGGGAATATATATATTTGTATGGGGGCTATGAGAAATCATGGACCGATTCATACTATTTTCCCCATACTTTCTTCTTTTGTCATACAAATAACGTGTACAAAATTTCATGGTATTATCTGCAATATATTTCAAAATATTGCAATAAAATTGACAAAAAATATCAAATTTTTATGGAGGTGGTCTCACATATTGGTTCATAACTCTGGTTGACCTAAACCGATTTTGCTGATTTTAAATAGCAAACTTCTCGAAAGCACTTCTGACAGAATTATTGAAGGTTCGGATCCCGAGTATATCTGGGGACTTCAAAAAACTAATTTCAACAGACAGACGACATGGCTTAATCGACTTCGCTATCTATAAGGATCCAGAATATATATACTTTATAGGGTCGGAAAATTTTTTTGTGGAAATTACACACGGAATGACAAACTTATATATACCATTCTCACGATGGTGAAGGGTATAAATATATATATATATTTCTAAATCTTTCCAATAATTAAAGGAAAATGCAAAAATTAAATCAATTACATAATTTCGTTAAAAAGTTTTAAAAAGCAATTTATTAAGTTTTGTGGTTTCTTATGTTTAAATTTTTGAATATTGATCTACAACATTTTTGCAATTTAATTTTTTGTAAATGAATTCAATTTTAATTACAGATTATAAGTTTCCAAAATCTGTTCTAAGTGAAGTAGGTACAATGGATACACAAAATACTGAAGACTGGCACTATATTTTTGAAAATACCTAATTTTGTTTGTAAATGATTAAAAACAATTAAATTAAAATAACATATGTGTAATTATTTAAATTTTATTTTACCAGCTATTTTTATTTAATGTAAATTCAAATTTTTCAAATCATTTATTTGACGGTTTTCTGACGGTTTTGTTCAAAAATTTATTAACCGATTTTTAAACCCCAATTTCACGGGAAATTGTGAAAATATTTTGGCAACACTGGAAATGGGTTATTACCAATAGCATTATTTTCGATATTATTAGATTAGGGGCCATTATTACAACTTGCCTCTAATGTTCTTAATAGTAAAAGGTAACTTTAATTAAAGTGAGGAATAAAGTGAGCTTTAAAATATTTTTTTAAATGAAGAGAAAGTACGAAAAAACTAAAATATAGCCATATCAAGCAAAAAGTAATAACGGGCTAAAAGAGCTAAAATATAATTGTAAAACGTGCTAGATTTACGCGTTTTTTAGTTTAGACCAATTTTCTTTTTTCGCGTTTAGAGTGACTAAAATCGGGCCCGAAAAAAGCTAAGTTGGTATCGCTGTATAAACATACAAATACAAAAAAAAGTGCAGAGGCTGAAAAAGTACATTTGCGTACTTCTTTAGGTCTTACAAAGACGGAATTACAATTAGGGAAAAAGTACGTGTACTTCTAAATGCAGTACGTCTGGCAAGCCTACCCCTATGTAACAGTAGAGAAGTTGTTTGCAGAAAAACAAACGCAAACTTGAGGCAATTAATACAATAATGGTTTCCGAAAAAATAAAATCTTTTTTTTTTTAAATGTCGGATCAATTTCCAAGTGCGCCACCTCAATAATACAAAAAGCCAAACAAAGAATTGTCGGCGCTAGTAAAATGTTTAAATTCAAGCTGTAGTTTTTTTAAAGGTTCTTTTTAGGACCACCGAATATTTTAATTAAAGATTTTTATAAACAAATTTCTATAAAATATCGCTAAATATAATAATTGTTTTAACTTTTTTCCTTAACATTTTCATTGATTGCAAATAAAGACAACGAATGTTAAGGTGTTATGACCACAGACTACTTGATCGTTCAACTTGACCCATTCGACATCTTATATGGCCTTCGAATTTAATGCCACCTCTTAAATCTATACAAATAACACAATAACCTTGCGCTGCCAGCATATGCATGCGTAGCTGATGTTTACCCTAAAAAAATAATAACCAAAGCCATTAGTAACATGTTATTCTGGCAATATTTGTTAATACATTATAGAAACAAACCTTAAAAGCATTATTAACAATTTGCACTTCCGGCCCAGTTGAAAGTTATGCGGTTTGATACAATTGTTGTGCCTGTTCGGCTTGCATGGCCAAATGAAAATCTGGTTTATTGCCTTTTAAATGATGATACAGCGTAAATTGTGATACACATAAAATTTCCTATTTCTCATCTTGTACACTTTTTTGAAAGTGTTTACCGACCACATCTTCCAATAAACGCAATGATAAAAGTTTGCGGGATCCGGCCATCAGCCACATCAGTTTTTATACTGGCTGCTACCATTTTCAACAAGATGTAGACGGAAAAAAATAAACAAAACAATTAAGAATTGAATAAATTACATATATTGTTTACAAAAAAATTACCTTATCCTCCACATTAAACAAAGGTTTAACCATGGTATTGTAAAATTCCAAGGGTGTTATTGGACCCACTGAATGGTATGCTTCGGTTTTGTCATAATACTCCCAAGTGAACTCTTTGGCTGGTATACCCAAACAAATGCCAACGACTTTTTAAACTTCGCCCATCATTTCATCAACTTTAGCATTCACTTCGTCTTCATTTGGATTTGTATCCACCAGGTCACGCAGTACTTTGGAATATTCACGCAACTATGAAAACACAAAAATAAATTTCTATTTCTATTCTATTTAACATTAGTTCGATGTGGAAGCAATGACAAACTTCATTTATTTTTATATTTTCTTTTTATGTACGTACATATTTTATATTTTAATTGTACATAACACAAATACACAACAAACTAAATGTTTAAATATACACTTTTTCACGTTTTATTTCGTATTTTTGCAGAAAAGAACGAAAAATAAAAATTTTTTACACATTTCATCAAAAAAATTTTTGTTTACTTTAATTTTTATTTTTCATCATATGGTAAAAAAAATAATGTATATTTTTTCTCTGTTTAGCTTTTGTTGTTTTGATATAGTTAATCTAAACAAATCCATGCAGAGCTGTTAAAGAATAATTAAATTGCGTATGAATTTCAAAAGTAAATTCTTTACGAATATAATACAATACGTATTTTGAAAGCGGATTTCAATAGCCCCCAACTAGGGCTATTAAAATTTAGGACTGTCACTTTCGAGAAATTAGCCGATTATGGGGCATTCCATATCTCCACATCCATATCTTCCATATCTTTTTGCAAAATTTAAAAAAAAAAAATTATTTTGATATGCAATGCCCCATAATCGGCTAATTTCTCGAAAGTGACATTCCTAAATTTTAATAGCCCTAGTTGGGGGCTATTGAAATCCGCTTTCAAAATACGTAAACCGCTCAATTTGAAAGAGTTATTCAACAACAACTTTTTTGAATTTTTTTACTTTGATATGGAATGACCCATAATCGGCTAATTTCTCGAAAGTGACATTCCTGGATTTTAATAACCCTAGATGGGGGCTATTGAAATCCGCTTTCAAAATGCGTAAACCGCTCAATTTGAAATATTTACAGAGCAACCACCTTTTTTAAATTTTTTTTACTCTAAAATGGAATACCCTATAAACGCCGAATTTTTCGAAAGTGACAGTTGTGAATTACAATAGCCCTAGTTACAGGCTATTGAAATCCGTTTTCAAAATTCAAAAACCGCTAAAATAACTGCAAATATTCAAATGAAACTTGATATTTTAGGTTTGATTTGAAACCTTAATTTTTTAAAAAATATTAAAATTTATAACGTGGGCACCACAAAATTTGGTTCCTGAGTGGATTCTCTGTCCGTGGTTCTTTAAAATTTTAAAATTCGTTAAAAATTGACTTGTTGGTAATAAGCAAAACTTTGCTATATTTTTGTCTTTCTTTTGTTTACATTTTTTTGTTTGTTTTTATTGTGCACATGGTAAACACGTGCGTAAAAGAAAAAATGTTGTTGGAGTGCGGTTGATAATAGTTGTTTTCTTCATGTCGATATTCCGAATGTATGTCAAAATTTCCATTTTACAAACGATTCATATACCCCTATTGCGGTTCACAACTTTTTTAATAATTTGGTCGTCTTTCGTAAAGCTGTGTTCACATTGTGTGTATTAGTCATGTGGAATGTCACTTTTCTATCCACATGTGTTTTCATGCGTATGTCAAAAATTGAGTTTCACATACGGTTTATAATTTACGTGTTCAAATGTTGGTATGTCAATTACATTTGACATAACCTATCAAAAAAAAAAAATCTTAAAACAGCTGACATGGTAAAACTTATTCCGCGGGTTATACAAGTATTCCTTCTCTTGCCACATTTCGATCAACTGTAGAACCCCTTCTTTGCACCAGTCATACTTTAACAACATAAAAATAACTATAAAAATTGCAATAAAAAATACATATGCACTTACTTTTGTTAACTACTTTTCAATTTTTCCCCCCATTTTCAATAATAAATTTGTATTGTTTTTTTTGTATTTTTGTTTTACTATTTATAAATTATATTTATTAAAATTTCAATTCATTTTTGGCGCCACAAAATTTTGTTATAAAAAAACAGCTGATGTCAGATGGTTTGTCACTTGAAAATAGAACTCGGTTTAAATGTGTGTTCACATTGTGTGTATTTGTCATATGGAATGTCACTTTTCTATCCACATGTGTTTTCATGTGTATGTCAAAATTTGAGTTTCACATACGGTTTATAATTTACATGTACAAATGAATGTTGGTATGTTAAGTACATTTGACATAACCTATCAAAAAAAAAAAAAAAAAAATCTTAAAACAGCTGATTGCTGTATGTGTATAATAAAAATTAAATTTATAATTAAATAAAACTGTATTTTAAAATGGAATGAGAGATTTTTGTTTTACTATAAATTATATTTATTAAAATTTCAATTAATTTTTGCCACCACAAAATTTTTGTTATAAAAAACAGCTGATGTCAGATGGTTTGTCACAAGAAAATAGAACTCGTTCTAAAGGTGTGTTCACATTGTGTGTTTTGTCATGTGGAATGTCACTTTTCTATCCACATGTGTTTTCATGTGTATGTCAAAATTTGAGTTTCACATACGGTTTATAATTTACATGTATAAATGTTGGTATGTCAATTACATTTGACATAACCTATCAAAAAAAAAAAAAATCTTAAAACAGCTGATATGGTAAAACTTATTCCGCGGGTTATACAAGCATTCCTTCTCTTGCCACATTTCGATCAACTGTAGAACCGCTTCTTTGCACCAGTCAAACTGGAACAACATAAAAATAACTATAAAAATTGCAATAAAAAAATACATATGTACTTACTTTTGTTAACTCCTTTTCAATTTTTCCCTCCATTTTCAATAATAAATTTGTATAGTTTTTTTTTTGTATTTTTGTTTTACTATTTATAAATTATATTTATTAAAATTTCAATTAATTTTTGGCGCCACAAAATTTTTGTTATAAAAAACAGCTGACGTCAGATGGTTTGTCACTTGAAAATAGAACTCGTTCTAAATTAAAAATGTCTTGTGTATTGCACACATAGAAATAACACATGATATTGTTTGAAGGTGTTCAGACTATATGTACAAATTTGACATGCGAAAAAGTGACAGTCCACATGACAAATACACATAATGTGAACACACCTTAAATCGGTATTGCCATTCACAACTTAAATGTAGTTGACTTTTTGGTAGCGTGGCTGATTTTTTTGGTTGCGTTTAATAGTACTGAGGTTCACCATTTTGGATGAGTTTGGTTGACAAAAACGACAAATATACACAACTGCTTATTAGCAGTTGAGTCTTTGTCGGTTATAGATTTAAATAAAATTTTTAATACATTTCCTTTAAAAAATTAATACAAAAAAGATAAAAAATGGAAAAATCGTAAGTATATGTTTTTAAGTTATATGTTTTTATACCCTTCACCATCGTGAGAAGGGTATATATAAGTTTGTCATTCCGTGTGAAATTTCCACAATATAATTATCCGACCCTATAAAGTATATATATTCTGGATCCTTATAGATAGCGAAGTCGATTAAGCCACGTCCGTCTGTCTGTCTGTCTGTCTGGATGTTGAAATCAGTTTTTTGAAGTCCCAAGATATGTTCGGGATTCAAACCTTCAATAATTCTGTCAGAAGTGCTTTCGAGAAGTTTGCTATTTAAAATCAGCAAAATCGGTTTAAGTTAACCAGAGTTATGAACCAATATGTGAGACCACCTCCATAAAAATTTGATATTTTTCGTCTATTTTATTGCAATATTTTGAAATATATTGCAGATAATACCATGCAATTTTGTATAAGTTGTTTGTATGATAAAGAAGAAAGTATGCGGAAAATAGTAAGAATCGGTCCATGATTTCTCATAGCCCCCATACAAATATATATATTCCCGAAATATGGCTTAATGATAAATAAATAATAAACAAAATTCAGCAAAAATAAGTTTTATACAAAAAGAAATCACAAACCGAAATTTTTTTTAGTTCGGTCCATATTTGACCATAGACCCCATATAAAGTCCACTTACAAAATTCACTTAAATACATATAAAACAGATATAAATAATGTTAAACGGCTAAAATTTGACATAAATACTCTTTATAGGCAAATAAATTATTGTACCAAATTTTATGGTGGTCGGCCCAGAAATGGTCATAGCCCCCATACAAAAATCTTCCCGAAATATTGCTCAGTTATACATAAATGCCTCTAAAATTGGAACATCAAGACAAAATTCAGCAAAACTAAGTTCTGTGCAAAAATAAATCGCAAAACGAAATTTTTTTTAGTTTGGTCCATATTTGACCATAGACCCCATATAAAGTCCACTTCCAAAATTCGCTTAAATACGTATAAAACAGATATAAATAATGTTAAACGGCTAAAATTTGACATAAATACTCCTTATAGGCAAATAAATTGTTGTACTAAATTTTATGGTGGTCGGCCCAAAATTGGTCATAGCTCCCATACAAGGACCACATTTGAAAAAGACATTTTTCCCTATATATATTGTATAAATATCGTTACCGACTCAAAACTTTGCACAGATCATTTAAATATATACAAAAATGATCCCACAAAATTTTGTGAATTTTGGTCTATTTTTACCCGTATGCCCCATATAAAGCCCTCTTCCGAAAATCACTTTAATACTCATAAATAAGGGTACCAATCCAAAATTTTACACGGATCATTTACATACATGCCTAAATCAAACTGCTGGATTTTGAGAATATCGGTCCATATTTGACTATGTCCCCCACATAAGGTCCACTACCGAAATCCACGTTAATACTAATATATATCTTAAATATACTGTTATTATGTTGAAATTCGAGGTGAAATATCCTCATATGCATGAAAATAACTGTTCCAATTTTTCATAGCTGCCATATAGAACCATTTCCAAAAAACAAGTTAATTCGGGTCAAAAAATATTCTTTTCGGATTTAACCCATATTCGGTCCATAGTTTATAATCATGATATATATCGTTGGAAGGGTATTTTTAGTACCTTTTATTTAATGTATTACAAATTATCAGACACCCAGTAGTTCCCGAGATATAGGCCTATATATTTTCAACTTTAAGGGCCCGCCCCCTCGAAAATAGGCGTGACCGCCAACAAATTTTTTTTTGCTAGTATCTCCTCTAAAAGCCCTATTTCATTTTGTTTTTTTTTTTTGAGCAAAATCACTAAAACCGAATTGTACCCCGTTTTTATACTCTGTTTGTTAAATTACACTGAAGATTATTAGGAACATCAGACAGACTCTGTAAATTATGGTAAGAATTGATAATTAAATCAATTAAAATGGTAAAAATTAGACAAGATTTCAAAATATCTATATATATAAAAATGGTGTAAAAAATGTATAGTAATTCAGAAAATGAGAACGGCTGGTCCGATTTCTGTAAAATTTGTTGTCAGTTGTTCGTATTTTCGAGGAGAAGGTTTTTACGGAAGAAAATTTTGGAAACTTCCTCCGGAAAAGTCCGAAAATTGGAAAAATCTAAAATCAAGTTTTTGTATGAAATTATTCCTTAATTGCTTTCCAAATCAAAAAATAAAAAGTTCTTAGTGTTAATCATGGGAAATTGCGGAAAATGCGAAATGCGGAAAATTGGAAAATATCTCCGCAAATGTCGGAAAATTGATTTTTTTGTACGAAATTTTGTGTGAAATTATTCCTGTTGTATTATATTATTACTCTAAAGTTTGTCTGAAGGCTTAAAATTGGGGCGAGGCAAAGTTCGCCGGGTCCGCTTGTTTAACATAAATTATGTTGGTCGTAAAATTGTCTTTCAAACAATATATCAAATACTAATAAAATTTGCACTAAGACTGAATAGAAAACACAGAATTAGGATATTCTAGTCTAGTGTAGTTTCTGTATTTCTTATTACGCTTAGGTGAAGGATATTTAAGATGCGGCACAGCCGAATATAGCACTCTTACTTGTTTGATTTTAATATAATTAATTAAATGATTAATACACATACGCAGGACAGTCAAAATAACAACCAAAACCCAATTTGAGCGACTTGTGCAGCTGATGGAAAAAAATCCAGAACTTGCTAAAGGAAAGCAAAAATATGAGATGACTAAAACTCAGTGTAAAGAAGCGTGGGAAGGATTTACAATAGAATTGAATAGCTTGGGCCCACTTACAAGAACATCCTTCGAATGGCAACGTGTAAGTATACGCCATCTTAATTATTGTAAACAGACATTTTATTAGAATTTTACTTCATATAGGTTTGGATTCATTACAAAGTAAGTTTTACAAAAAAAACCTGCTAATAATAAATAAAACCAACAAGCAGCAGGTGGTGGTCCTTCACAAGACATTCCGCTTAATGTACTTGAGGATTGCGTGTCCCAGCTGTTATCACTAAATGACCAAGTAGCACCATCTGGACACACTTTCGGCGTTGAAAACGTGGGTCCATCAGGCTTTAGAAACTCCTCAAATTCTCGATTTGGAACAAATCGTTACAAATGAACCTGAGATAATAAACACACCAGCCAAGAAAAGAAAAAAAATCACCAGAACAAGAGTGTCTGAAACTTCTGAGAAAACAATGCGAGACACAAGCTAAACTTTAAAAAAGTTTCAACATGCAATCTTCAAATCACAACAACTCGAGTGATGTTTTCTCGTGGGATAAGTTATGTAAGCTATTAGATGAAAAACTTAGTGATGTTACTAGGAAGTCTGATCTAAATGAACTAAAAGCTGAAATAGATGAGCTGAAACAAGAAAATGCTAAACTAAAAAAGGATGTGAATAAACTAACATCCAGGTTGGAATCTATTGATCGTCGTTCTCGTTCGTCTAATATTGTAGTCTCTGGACTTAATAGTAAAAACAATAATACAGCTAAACAAGAAGTTGAAAACTTATGTAACAACGTCCTCAAAGTAAATGCGAATATTATGTCTACACGTATGATTGCTGGTGGAAAATCATTTTACTTTACACTGGCGTCTAGTTTTCAAGCTTATAATGTAGCAGCAATGAAAAAGAAATTAAAAGGCAAAAATATCTTTATTAATAAAGATTATACCGTGGATGAACAAAATGTGCGTTATAATTTACGTAAGCTGAGCAAAAGTATCACCAAATGCAATAAGACAGTCAAAGTAAGGCTTGGCGAATTTTGTATTTACGTTGATAATAAAAAATATACCTACAAGTCTGATAAAATTGAAACTACTTCAAATAGTGATGCAATATATCTTCGTAAATTGCTTGCAAGTACTGATTATGCTACTGAAATTAATGTCATAAACGTGAACCAACCTATTGAGAATCTTCCTAATACTTCGATCTCGTAATACCAATATAGTACATTTAAATTACTATCATACAATGTTGCAAATTTGGCAAATTCAATAAATTTTGGCTATTTCTTAACCTATCTAAATCAATTTGATCTATTTTTTTTTTTTATTCGAAACCCACGTTCTTAGTGAGAATCAATATCGTCTTAATTCTTATTTTCAAAATTATTTTCTAGAATGGATTCCTGCAAAGAAAATACACAGAGCTGGTCTTGCAAGTGGTGGATGTCTTTTTGGATTTAAAAAAGAGCTACAAAAGAAGAAAACATGTTAAGAGCAAAGAATTCTCAAAATCATGATATGTACCCACAACTTAATCATAACTTTATGCCTGTACCATTATTAAATTACTCGACACGTGTCACCTGTCTTCTTATTAAAACTAGAGGTGGATTATTAGAATTGAATGGCAGATCATTTATTAATACTGCATAAACTTGTTGTACAATATGTAATACTAATGAAGTAGAAAATACATTTCTCTTTTTGAGAGTCTGTCCAATTTATAATGAAATACGTAGAACCTGTTTTAATAAAATAAATCTTTCTGTAAATGATGTTATCAGTATTCTGAATGGTTATAATTTTTCTACTTTATATAAATATATTGAACTATGTTTAAAGTACCGTAAGCTAATATTAAATGAATTTTCCTAGTCACATATTTTATATACATATAATCTATATATATAAAATTAAGTGGCAAAACTTCCTGTTCGCATACTCCTCCTAGACGGTTTGCCCGATTTCAATGAAATTTTCAGGGGTGATTGGGGTCTGTGTGGAGGGTGCACATAAGAAATTTAATGTGTATATCTTTGCGCGTTTTGCGAGGGGGTAGCGAAGCACACCGGGTTTAGCTAGTAAAATATAAAAATCACATTTTATGCTAATCTGGCTCACAACAAATATGTTTGGCCATATATAGATTAAAAATAATATTTAAGACTGAATTTGTATAAAAAAGAATCTGAATTTGTATATTTAAATATTATATAATCTATTAATAAATAATAATAAAATAATAACTTAAAAAAAGTATTAAGGCTTTGGAGAAAAACAGTTATAAAAATTATGAAATAAACAAGCAGCTTTTACAAATTAAGCAAAAGAAAATTGCCTCTATGAAAAATAATACTTATTATACTAACATATTTGTTACTTATTTTGGAAATTTCTTACTTCGCACTGGGTAGTTCAAGAGGATTGGAATCATCGCGTATTTTTCTACGTATGCGTAGAACATTTGTATTAGCGTCATGATTTTCGTCTTCAAAAAATAAATCCACACTTAAATCCATTCTTTTTATACCCTTCACCATCGTGAGAAGGGTATATATAAGTTTGTCATTCCGTGTGTAATTTCCACAAAAAAATTTTCCCACCCTATAAAGTATATATATTCTGGATCCTTATAGATAGCGAAGTCGATTAAGACATGCCCGTCTGTCTGTCTGTCTGTTGAAATCAGTTTTGTGAAGTCCCCAGATATACTCGGGATCCAAACCTTCAATAATTCTGTCAGAAGTGCTTTCGAGAAGTTTGCTATTTAAAATCAGCAAAATCGCTTTAGGTCAACCAGAGTTATGAACCAATATGTGAGACCACCTCTATAAAAATTTGATATTTTTCGTCCATTTTATTGCAATATTTTGAAATATATTGGAGATAATACTATGAAATTTTGTATACGTTGTTTGTATGATAAAAGAAGAAAGTGTGCGGAAAATAGTAAGAATCGGTCCATGATTTCTCATAGCCCCCATACAAATATATATAATCCCGAAATATGGCTTAATGATAAATAAATGCCTATAAAATTGGGATATCAAGACAAAATTCAGCTAAAATAAGTTTTACACAAAAAGAAATCGCAAAACGAAATTTTTTTTAGTTCGGTCCATGTTTGACCATAGACCCCATATAAAGTCCACTTCCAAAATTCATTTAAATACGTATAAAACAGATATAAATAATGTTACACGGCTAAAATTTGACATAAATACTCTTTATAGGCAAATAAATAGTTGTACTAAATTTTATGGTAGTCGGCCCAGAACTGGTCATAGCTCCCATACAAGGACCACATCTGAAAAAGACATTTATCCCTATATATTGTATAAATATCGTTACCGACTCAAAACTTTGCACAGATCATTTTAATATATACAAAAATCATTCCACACAATTTTGTTAATTTCGGTCTATTTTTAACCGTATGCCCCATATAAAGCCCTCTTCCGAAAATCACTTTAATACTCAGAAATCGCTTATAAATAAGGGTACCAATCCAAAATTTTACACGGATCATTTACATACATGCCTAAATCTAACTGCTGGATTTTGAGAATATCGGTCCATATTTGGCAATATCCCCCACATAAGGTCCACTCTCGAAATCCACGTTAATACTAATATATATCGTATATATAGCGTTATTATGTTGAAATTCGACGTGAAATATCCTCATATGCATGAAAATAACTGTTCCAAAATTTAAGAAGATCGGCCCATAATTTGTCATAGCTGCCATATAAGAACCATTTCCAAAAAACAAATAAATTCGGGTCAAAAAATATTTTTTTCGGATTTAACCCATTTTCGGTCCATATTTTATAATCATGATATATATCGTTGGAAAGGTATTTTTAATACCTTTTATTTAGTGTATTACAAATTATCAAGCACCCAGTAGTTCCCGAGATATAGGCCTATATATTTTCAACTTTACGGGCCCGCCCCCTTGAAAATAGGCGTGACCGCCAACAAATTTTTTTTGCTGGTATCTCCTCTAAAAGCCCTATTTCATTTTGTTAGTTTTTTTTTTTTTTGAGCAAAATCACTAAAACCGAATTGTACCCCTTTTTATACCCTTCACCTTCATAAGAAGGGTATATATAAGTTTGTCATTCCGTGTGAAATTTCCGCAATATAATTTTCCGACCCAGAAACTATATATATTCTGGATCCTTATAGATAGCGAAGTCGATTAAGCCATGTCCGTCTGTCTGTCTGTCCGTCTGTCTGTCTGTCTGGATGTTGAAATCAGTTTTTTGAAGTCCCAAGATATGTTCGGGATCCAAACCTTCAATAGTTCTGTCAGAAGTGCTTTCGAGAAGTTTGCTATTTAAAATCAGCAAAATCGGTTTAGGTCAACCAGAGTTATGAACCAATATGTGAGACCACCTCCATAAAAATTTGATATTTTTCGTCTATTTTATTGCAATATTTTGAAATATATTGCGGATAATACCATGAAATTTTGTATACGTTGTTTGTACTATAAAAGAAGAAAGTATGCGGAAAATAGTAAAAATCGGTCCATGATTTCTCATAGCCCCCATACAAATATATATATTCCCGAAATATGGCTTAATGATAAATAAATGCCTATAAAATTGGAATATCAAGACAAAATTCAGCAAAAATAAGTTTTATACAAAAAGAAATCACAAACCGAAATTTTTTTTTGTTCGGTCCATATTTGACCATAGACCCCATATAAAGTCCACTTACAAAATTCACTTAAATACATATAAAACAGATATAAATAATGTTAAACGGCTAAAATTTGACATAAATACTCTTTATATGCAAATAAATTATTGTACCAAATTTTATGGTGGTCGGCCCAGAAATGGTCATAGCCCCCATACAAAAATCTTCCCGAAATATTGCTCAATTATACATAAATGCCTATAAAATTGGAATATCAAGACAAAATTCAGCAAAACTAAGTTTTGTGCAAAAAAAAATCGCAAAACGAAATTTTTTTTAGTTCGGTCCATGTTTGACGATAGACCCCATATAAAGTCCTTTTCCGAAATTCACTTAAATACGCATAAAACAGATATAAATAATGTTAAACGGCTAAAATTTTACATAAATACTCTTTATAGGCAAATAAATTGTTGTACTAAATTTTATGGTGATCGGCCCTTAACTGGTCATAGCTCCCATACAAGGACCACATCTGAAAAAGACATTTATCCCTATATATTGTATAAATATCGTTACCTACTCAAAACTTTGCACAGATGATTTACATCATTCCACACAATTTTGTTAATTTCGGTCTATTTTTAACCGTATGCCCCATATAAAGCCCTCTTCGGAAAATCCCTTTAATACTCATAAATCGCTTATAAATAAGGGTACCAATCCAAAATTTTACACGGATCATTTACATACATGCCTAAATCAAACTGCTGGATTTTGAGAATATCGGTCCATATTTGACTATATCCTCCACATAAGGTCCACTCCCGAAATCCACGTTAATACTAATATATATCTTAAATATACCGTTATTATGTTGAAATTCTACGTGAAATATCCTCATATGCATGAAAATAACTGTTCTAAAATTTAAGAAGATCGGCCCATAATTTGTCATACCTGCCATATAGAACCATTTCCAAAAAACAAGTTAATTCGGGTCAAAAAATATTCTTTTCGGATTTAACCCATATTCGGTCCATATTTTATAATCATGATATATATCGTTGGAAGGGTATTTTTAATACCTTTTATTTAATGTATTACAAATTATCAGACACCCAGTAGTTCCCGAGATATAAGCCTATATATTTTCAACTTTAAGGGCCCGCCCCCTCGAAAATAGGCGTGACCGCCAACAAATTTTTTTTGCTGGTACCTCCTCTTTTTGAGCAAAATCACTAAAACTGAATTGTACCCCTTTTTTATACTCTGTTTGTTAAGTTACACTTAAGATTATTATGAACATCAGACAAACTCTGTAAATTATGGTAAGAATTGGTAATTAAATCAATTAAAAATGGTGAAAATTAGACAAAATTTCAAAATATTTAACATAAATTATGTTGGTCGTAAAATTGTCTTTCAAACAATATATCAAATACTAATAAAATTTGCACTAAGACTGAATAGAAAACACAGAATTAGGATATTCTAGTCTAGTGTAGTTTCTGTATTTCTTACTACGCTTAGGTGAAGGGTATTTAAGATTCGGCACAGCCGAATATAGCACTCTTACTTGTTTTATACTCTGTTAAATTACACTGAAGATTATTATGAATATCAGACAGACTCTGTAAATTATGGTAAGAATTGGCAATTAAATCAATTAAAAATGGTAAAAATTAGACAAAATTTTAAAATATTTAACATAAATTATGTTGGTCGTAAAATTGTCTTTCAAACAATATATCAAATACTAATAAAATTTGCACTAAGACTGAATAGAAAACACAGAATTCGGATATTCTAGTCTAGTGTAGTTTCTGTATTTCTTATTACGCTTAGGTGAAGGGTATTTAAGATTCGGCACTGCCGAATATAGCACTCTTACTTGTTATTTTATAAAAACTTGATTTTTTTGCGTTTTCTTCTTCACTTAAGTCCCCTTTTCTACAGGCAAATTTTTATTTGGCAAATTTTTTGTTTTCTCTTTTGAAATTTTCGCTTGCTTTTCCACTAGCAAATTTTTCTTTGCCAAATTTGCGAATCAAAATACAAAAGAAAGAAAAAAACGTCAAAAGTTTTTACATTTTAAAGAATTTTTCGAAGAAGTGTATACATAATTTAAAATCGGTGCAATAATGGACAAGGAGTGTAAACATAATTTAATAAAAGAGATTTTGGATTGTACAAAAATTAAAAATTAAATTTCACTTGCACAAATTAAAGCAAAAGGTTTGTAAACAAAAGCCGGCTGTGTGTCAGTAAAACGAATAGGTTAAAAAGGAAATGTCAACAAACAGGTAAAGTTTTGTTTCTCTTCCTCGCACCCCTCTCGCCTACAAACTCAGAATTTGCCAAATAAAAATTTGCCTGTGGAAAAGGGGACTTACAAATAAAATGCATGGTGTTGCCAACATGAAATCGACATTTCATGTCGGCAACGCCATAACAATTACAACTAAAAATCGTTGTGTTACACAATACCAAAAAATAATTTGGTTGAGTTAAAGTCGGGTTGACTGACAGACGACCAAACTTAGTTGAGTTGAGAACGACAAGGGGCAATATAATTTTTGCTATCACACCTGCTTATGTTTTTCCGTATGACATAACCTATAAATGGAAACAAAAGCTGACTTTTTAACGTGTATAAATTTCAAGAATTGCTTCTTTTGGCCAATCTAACTGCAATAAATATAATAAACATAATTTAAATTATTAAAAATCGAAAAATACTTACTTTTTCATGTTCATTATCCATTTTCTTTAATTTTTCTTTACAACACATTTTTTCAAACAAATTTTCTTCAAAACAAACCAGTTGTTTTGTTTATGTTTGTCACAGGAAAATAGAGCGTGTTCTAATCGAAAAAATTCATATGTATTTCCATATGTATTTTACACATGCAAAGTTTCATATGTATCACACGATGTGTACAACTTTTACAGATGGAAAATTTGACAGTACATATGTAAAATACATCGCGTCTGATAGTACCTTAACATCTACCATCAATTTGCGAAGATGTTGAAATTTTATACCCGTGAACTTAACAAACTTTTTCAACAAACTTTTTTAATTTCACTCATTTTTCAGAGAGAGTAAATGAAAAGTGCTCTCTGAGAAAAATATGCAGAGAACAAATGAGTGGTTTCTGCTTTTAAGGCCGAATTTTTAGTGCTGCCAAGTTTAAATATACGACTTTAATACATTATTTCTAAAAATTTATATGGCATCATACTAATTTACACTGAGTGACTGTTCTTCTTCTTTTTATGACCATGGGAGAGGATTTTCGGCTTTCAACAAACTTTTCTAACAAACTTTTAGTCACTTATACGTTATTATTAATTAATTTAAATATTTTATATAAAATTTGATTAAATATAATAAAATAGAATTAAAATAACAATTTTTTAACTTGTATAATAAAAATATTTTGTCATAAAACATTCAAATAGTAAGCGTTTTATAAGCAAATGAATTAGAACATATGAAAAAATCACTCGAACTACTTTTTGGCCTATTAAGCCAAAATGGGGACTTGAGCCAAAATTCTAAAAACGGGGCCTAATAGAGGAAGGTCTTGGCTATATTTCCTCATACTTGGTTTTTGTCTGTATTGATAGCTGTTCGAACAAAATTTTTCAAAAACTAATTTCGTACAAGTCACTCAAACAATTTGGGGGACTATAGACCGAAAATGGGGATATGAGCCAAAATTCTAAAAACGGGGCCTAATAGAGGAAGGTCTTGGCTATATTTCCTCATACTTGGTTTTTGTCTGTATTGATAGCTGTTCGAACAAAATTTTTCAAAAACTAATTTCGTACAAGTCACTCAAACAATTTGGGGGACTATAGACCGAAAATGGGGATATGAGCCAAAATTCTAAAAACGGGGCCTAATAGAGGAAGGTCTTGGCTATATTTCCTCATACTTGGTTTTTGTCTGTATTGATAGCTGTTCGAACAAAATTTTTCAAAAACTAATTTCGTACAAGTCACTCAAACAATTTGGGGGACTATAGACCGAAAATGGGGATATGAGCCAAAATTCTAAAAACGGGGCCTAATAGAGGAAGGTCTTGGCTATATTTCCTCATACTTGGTTTTTGTCTGTATTGATAGCTGTTCGAACAAAATTTTTCAAAAACTAATTTCGTACAAGTCACTCAAACAATTTGGGGGACTATAGACCGAAAATGGGGATATGAGCCAAAATTCTAAAAACGGGGCCTAATAGAGGAAGGTCTTGGCTATATTTCCTCATACTTGGTTTTTGTCTGTATTGATAGCTGTTCGAACAAAATTTTTCAAAAACTAATTTTATACAACTCACTTAACAATTTGGGGGACTATAGACCGAAAATGGGGATATGAGCCAAAATTCTAAAAACGGGGCCTAATAGAGGAAGGTCTTGGCTATATTTCCTCATACTTGGTTTTTGTCTGTATTGATAGCTGTTCGAACAAAATTTTTCAAAAACTAATTTCGTACAAGTCACTCAAACAATTTGGGGGACTATAGATCGAAAATGGGGATATGAGCCAAAATTCTAAAAACGGGGCCTAATAGAGGAAGGTCTTGGCTATATTTCCTCATACTTGGTTTTTGTCTGTATTGATAGCTGTTCGAACAAAATTTTTCAAAAACTAATTTCGTATTTTATTTTTGATGACAAAAATCCGGGGACCCCACTGTCAATCACAAAGTATACAGAGGTGACAGAAGGGGAAAGAAAATGTAGTTTAATACCTTTCTCTTTCTTTGTCCCCTTTTACAGTTGAGAAATTGAAAGACAGACAGACAAAGTTTGTTGGTGATGTATTGAAGAGGAAGAGTGTGCGGTAGACCTCTACTGTACTGGACATTTTAAGACATTTTTCGTTTACAGTTTCCACCCTTCGCATTTTTCATGTTGTTGTTTCACATCATTTTTCTCACTTTAACGCGCGTATTGCAAATATAATTAAATTTATTAACCAAATAGATTTATTGATAACAAAAACTTTATAATTAACGGTTGTTTGAATATGTTTTCTAATTTCTTTTATTTTCAATTCGTTTTTATAATAAAAATTTCCACAACAATCAACAAAGAAAAAGAACGAAAAAATTTCTGTCTGTCTATTAATTTCGCAACTCTAAAAGGTTTAGGCAAGTTCAAAGCGGAATGAGAAAAATGTCTGTCTTTCAATTTCTCAACTGTAAAAGGGGACTAATACTATGTTTCCACGACGACTTGAATCACCTGCTTCGCCTTCTGAATCATGTTTATGAATCATGCTGTTTACACTATGTTTCCACGACGACTTGAGTCACCTGCTTCGTCTTCTGAATCATGTTTATGAATCATGCTGTTTACATGACTAAAACACTTGATTCGATTTGACAGTTGTCTTTAATAAACAAACAGAATAAAAAAAACAGAATTTACAATTTGTGGAATATATTTTTTTTAATGGAAAAACAAAAGTGAGTGGAAATTAGTTAGCTTATTTGAAAAAAAACACATTCGTACGTATTTACTTTCTTTACTTCCAGCAACAAGAAAATAATTTGCTTTGTTTACAATAATATTAAATTTTTACAGCTAGTGCAAATAAACTTGCGATAAAAATTAGAGAAGAGTGCAATTTTTCGTGCTTCGCAAGTAGATTCAATATGAATCTACTTGGTTCGCTCTTAAAATTTTGTATGGTGAAGCAAGTTGTTTCGCACATGATTGGGGTGTGAAGCATGAATAGAGAGCGAAGCATGTACCGTGGAAACATAGTATTACATGACTAATAAACTTGATTCGATTTGACAGTTGTCTTTAATAAACAAACAGAATAAAAAAACAGAATTTACAATTTGTGGAAAATAATTTTTTTTAATGGACAAACAAAAGTGAGTGAATATTAGTTAGCTTATTTGAAAAAAACATACATTTGTACGTATTTACTTTCTTTACTTCCAGCAACAAGAAAATAATTTGCTTTGTTTACAATAATATTAAATTTTGACAGCTAGTGCAAATAAACTTGCGATAAAAATTAGAGAAGAGTGCAATTTTTCGTGCTTCGAAAGTAGATTCAATATGAATCTACTTGATTCGCTCTTAAAATTTTGTATGGTGAAGCAAGTTGTTTCGCACATGATTGGGGTGTGAAGCATGAATAGAGACCGAAGCATGTACGGTGGAAACGTAGTATAAATCCTTTTAAAAATTCATATTATTTTTTTAAAGCGGCGTGTTTTTTTTATTTTGTCTATTTAACTGATGGTAGATAGTAGATGTTGCAAGTGTAAATGCATGTTTCACATTTTCAACATCTTCCATGCGTTCCTCTTAAATGTATGCAAGTGTGAAAAGGCTATAACCCACAACCAATAAAAAATTTTCAAACATATACATATTTTTAGATAAAAATTAATCAATTTTTACTTTGTTGTTCTAATAGTTTTTTTTATTAAACTGATTTTATTTTATTTTTGAATTATTTTTAAATGGGTTTTTAATTTTATTTTTTAATAAAAATATGTTTCCTAAAAGTACCAAAATGTTAAAAAAGTACTTTTTTTCTGACGGTCAGTACCATTTAAATTTTTAATTTTTCCATCACTGATCTAAAGTCAACTTTTTAGAAATCCAGGAAAGTGTTTGTTTCAACTAAAAAGTGTAAACCCACTTTATGAAATCTATTTTGAGTAGATATTTTTTTGCCAAACAAATATAGACGAATTAGTAAATATATTCAGTATATTTATCACAAAGTATAATATAAATAACACAAAGATAACAAACAAAGAAACTCATAGTAGATAATGTAATTTGTTTAGAGTAGTATTTATCTTTGTGCAAATGAATATTGATTATTACCGGCACCATATAAACGAAAGGCTTCAAGCTTTCGCTTTACAATTTGAAAATTTTGTAGAATTTGCTATAAAAACTGCTGAAAAAATCGGAAAAGAAATATTGGATCCTACCATCACCTGGAAAAGTCCCATACAGTTTACATCACTTCAGTGGACTCTGTTTAAACTGCTCTGCATACTTTTATTGTTTACTTCGATATTGATTGGTTATTCTTGGAAAGTGTATGGTAAAGTTATTACGGATAAATTTGTAAGACCAAGTGGGTATTTAAAAAAGATAAGTATTTATGTATACATTTTTAATAATTTTAGACACAATTTTAGGCACCCTTAAAGAAATTGAAGAACTCAAACTGTCTGTGGCAAAATTAAAACTGCCTAAAGAACACTCTCCTAGAATTTAGAGTTGATTCATAAATTTCTAAAATGTCAAAAATTAAAAAATTCTTTTCAAAGAAAAAAGAGGAAGCAGCCTTTAAATTTAAACTGGGTGGAGGTTTAGGACAAGGGCACACTCTAAGTGCACAAAATCAGGAAGCATCCACTTCAAGCCGTAAAGCTGTAAACGATGCCTATGTTCCACCTAAACGAAAAGAATTAAGTAATGAAGCTAGGTCCGCAGCAGCCGCTGCTTTGAGCAGAGTAGAGAATAAAAACTCAAAAGAATTTAATACGTCCCTGGCTGCTATTAAAGCTCAAGCTAAAAGAGAACTTGAAGCCGAACGAAAACTAAAGGAAGAAATTTCATCATCCGAAACGTCGGCAATTGAAAACAATCCTAATTTAAATTTAGCTTGTCAAGGTGTCTTCTTCCGATGCCCAATCATAAATGATGAAATATTATCAAAAAAAGAGTGGAAAGTTAAAATTAAAGATTTCTTATATCAACAATTGGACGCCGAAAAAGCATTAACATCTTGTTTGATAATATACAATTGCAACAGCAAAGAAAAGGTTTGCTAAACGAATGGATTTCAACCAAAAGTCAACAATGCACATACATATATTATACTATGATCAAAATTATTTCCAAAAATGACATACTGCTTTTGGTTGTCGGTCTATAAAGAATCATTAATAAGACGATTTCATTGAATCATATTTTTTTTTTTATCTGTATGTAGGCAGAAGATTGCATTGGAACTCTAACAAAATACTTGGAGAATATTATCAAATTCCCGGGAGAAGAGAAATATTACAAAATAAGAATGTCAAATCGGTAAGTTTTATTAATCAATAATATAATTGTATAATTATGCTAATAGTTATTCATTTATTTTGTAGGATATTTTGTGAAAAAATTCGATATGTTGAAGGCGCATTAGACTTTCTACAGGCTGCAGGATTTCGTGAAGTTGATTTGGATAATGAGAAGTTTCTCATATGGTCGAAAGAAAACGTTGAACATGACTATGATCTTACAGTACTAATCGAAGCTTTACAAAATTCTGAACCAATTCAATTAATATTAGATCGTAATATAAAAGTGTTGTTGCCATCTCAAGCTAAACGTGTCGTTTTACCTGATGATTTCTACCGTATTTCTCCTGACGAAATAAAACGAGAACAGCAATTAAGAGCCGAAACAATTGAAAGTGCCCAGATTCTAAAAACAAAAGCCATGCGAGAGCGTGAAGAACTGCGAGCATTAAGAATGTATAAATATGCTTTAGTAAGGGTCAAATTTCCCAACGGGCTTTTCATACAAGTATGTTGATAATATAAAGTAAAGGGGGGTTACTCTATTGCGATGCGATAAGCATACAAATTGTACGGTTATCGCATCGCATTTGCTTTCGCATCGCAATAAAGAGGAACTCCCCAGAATTATAATTTTGATTTTTTAAATTTTACAGGGCACCTTTAGTGTTTATGAAAAAATAAGTGATATTTTTGAATTCGTTCAATCGTGCCTTCAAGATGAAGCAATTGAATTTTGCCTGATTGCTACGAGTGAGGGAAAATTTACGGAAGAGGATATGAATAAAACTTTATACGACTTAAGGTAACTTTATATTTCATACGTAAAATAACATTCGGACTTATTACGAGTGTCATCGTCTTAAGTTTTTTTTTTTAGTTCCCATGTATTTTCTTCTGTCATTATGAAGAAATTTTACATGCGTAGAATAAAGTTAACAGTCTTTAGTACCTTTAAAATTAGCTTCGGGTTAACATTTATCGTGATTCAAAATTAGCATTTTATATACGAATGGTGTACACAGCAGAGAACCAAGCCGATGGTCTTGATTATAATCGGCTTAAAAGCTGAGCCGGCTTACACCACGCAGCTCAGCCGACAAAGTTTTGAAGTTGGCCGGCTTCAACATATTCACAGGTTTGTATTTTACATTAGCTTTTTTAATACACAAAGCATACAAATTTTTTTTTCTAAAAGCCCTATTTGATAAAATTTTTTTTTGAGCAAAGTCACTAAAACCGACTTGTTCCAAAATTTTTATTAAAGGGTACCTCACACCGCCAGATATTTTTTCGCCAACTTATCTGACAATGTAAGGGTTAATTTTTCTGTTCGAACGAATATTACAAAACTTAAATAATTTTTTATTGAATGTAACTTCGAAACGTGAGGTAGAAACATGACGTTTTCACAGAATATATATATTTTTGTTTGTTAAAAAACAAATACATACATGAGCAATTCCATATGAAAGCGATCACCTTTTGGACGACCCCTCTCCGATTTTAAAATAAATAGTCTCAATCGATTGCCCAGCAAAAAATAATGTACCTACATTTTTTTTTTATAGTGACTGGTTTAGTGGTGGTGTACACCACTGTCTGTGACAAAATTGAAGAATTCTTCATAAGGGACCTCATTGAAAATTGTTTAAAAAAAAAACTACTAAAGCGATCGCAACGAGTGATAGCTCGTTGGAAAGGTATTGAATCAGGCTTTAATTGAAAAATAAAATTTTCCTAATTTTTCTTAGAAATTTACCTTTAAATTTTCCCATGAAAATTAAATTTTCCGATTTTCCACAGAAACTCCTAAATTTTCCGGCTAATTTTTTTTTTTGGATTCCTCATAATTTTTGTTTTAAGAATCAGCAATAAAAAATGGGCCCCGAATCCTTGTTTGGACAGGAGAAGAGCATTTAAGAGACCACCTTGTTAAAAATACATTTTAAAAATTATTTTACTGTTAAAAATACATTTATGAAGAAAAAATATTTCTTATTTTGCTGCTTATACTTAATTACAATATTTATTAAAAATTTCAATTGTCTTGGCATCATTATAAAATTAAAGTAACTTTAAATTTAGCACGTCGGCAGACGAAGAGCTTACACCGCTTTACATTAATTGACATATCAGAAATATTTGGTATGAAGCAATGAAACTTTTGCGTTCCAGTTATAAAAAATTTAATTTTCATGGGAAAATTTAAAGGTAAATTTTTAAGAAAAATTTGGAAAATTTTATTTTTTAATTAAAGCCTGATTCAATACCTTTCCAACGAGCTATCACTCGTTGGGATCGCTTTAGTAGTTTTTTTTTAAACAATTTTCAATGAGGTCCCTTATGAAGAATTCTTCAATTTTGTCACAGACAGTAAAAAAAAAATATGTAGGTACATTATTTTTTGCTGGGCAATCGATTGAGACTATTTATTTTAAAATCGGAGAGGGGTCGTCCAAAAATTTGCCAATTTTGATCGTTTTCATATGGAATTACTCACATAATTTTTAAATTTAAAATTTTTAACCTAAATGTGTTTATATACTTTATAATTCTCATAATTCATTATGAGAGTTTTGCATAAACACAAGAAATTACAATTTTTACTAATTAGCAATAAAGTATGTGATGGAAACCGAAAGCGAAAACGAATGAGTTTCAGCAATTACTGCTGTTACAACAACAACCATTCCCACGACAGCCGGTTCTACGCACCGGAATGACCCGATATCACTCGGCCAAGTGCTGTCAACTCAGCAATTACTGCTGTTACAACAACAACAACGAATGAGTTTTAGAAGTCAATTTTTTCGTAATATTTCTGTATTGAAAAACTTTTATATTATAAAATATAAAGATATTGTCTTACTAAAGAAAATCTTAAAACAAACATTTTAAAAATTAGATTAGAAATGTATTAAAATGTACTTCCAAAACTGTATTAAAAAAGCTAACTATAGATATGTTGTTTTGAGCCGAATTTCAGCCGCCGCCGACCATTTTTGCTCAAGCCGCCGCCGCCGATCATATCGCATCGGCTTGTTTCTATGGTACACAGTCAATTTTAATTGTTTATAAATTTTTAACAGCGTTTTCAATTTTTACATTAGTATCAAAATTATTTATGAAACTATAAAATCAAAAAGGAGATAGTCTAAACAATAGTTCAAAAGTTGTTAGCAATTGTACTTTAGCATCCATAAATAAACAAATATAACGTTAAAGAATTTCAAATTTTGTACGCATATTTTTCAATCGAAAACAAATCAATATTTTCTTTAAAAACGTTAATAAGCTATTTAAAATTTACAAAACATACATATATTTTATTTAAATCTTTATTTCGAATTAAATATTTTTCTGCACTTCAAAAAACAACAATTTTACGTGCCTTTCCTGAGCAAAATTCGATTTTCGACTGTGGTCGAAAATGCTTATCAAACGAATTTTCATTTGGTATTATGGTGCACATTCGATGAGAAACGCTATTGTGAAAATCACTCTTTTTGGGTTATTCACAATAGTACATTTCTATCAGCTGGCGCTATGTTTGTTTACAAATTCTTAAAGAAAAACAAGTAAGAAAGTATAGTCGGTCAATCTCGACCATATAATACCCTACACCCAGTATATGTATGTATAAAACAGTTTTTCAGAAATGTGCGCTATATGGGAGATATGACCTATCATGATCCGATCATCCAAAAATTTAGTGTCATGATTTCTGTGTATGTTAAACTTTATCTCAATATATGGGAGCTACGACTAATTATGGACCGATCACAATAAAATTGTACCGTATTGTTTGTATACATATAAGATATATTTGTGTTAAATATTATTTGGATACTAAAATTTTTGAGTGAGTTATGATGGTCTTTAAAGTGATTTTCGGAAGTGGGCCTTATATAGGAGCTACGACTAATTATGAACCGATCATAATAAAATTGTACCGTATTGTTTGTATACATATAAGATATATTTGTGTTAAATATTATTTGGATACTAACATTTTTGAGTGAGTTATGATGGTCTTTAAAGTGATTTTCGGAAGTGGGCCTTATATAGGAGCTACGACTAATTATGAACCGATCATAATAAAATTGTACCGTATTGTTTGTATACATATGGGATATATTTGTGTTAAATATTATTTGGATACTAACATTTTTGAGTGAGTTATGATGGTCTTTAAAGTGATTTTCGGAAGTGGGCCTTATATAGGAGCTACGACTAATTATGAACCGATCACAATAAAATTGTACCGTATTGTTTGTATACATATAAGATATATTTGTGTTAAATATTATTTGGATACTAACATTTTTGAGTGAGTTATGATGGTCTTTAAAGTGATTTTCGGAAGTGGGCCTTATATAGGAGCTACGACTAATTATGAACCGATCATAATAAAATTGTACCGTATTGTTTGTATACATATGGGATATATTTGTGTTAAATATTATTTGGATACTAAAATTTTTGAGTGAGTTATGCTCTTTAAAGTGATTTTCGGAAGTGGGCCTTATATGGGAGCTACGACTAATTATGCACCGATCTGCACAAAATTTGTTAAGGTAATTTGGCTTCATTTAGCACTCATTTGTGATGAAACTAGTTTGGTTCCTTGCATAATTCAAACATTTATGATCGGTAAACCCCAATTTCGGGAGGACTTTTGTATGGGGCCAGGTGAAATAATGGACCGATTTCCACCAGTTTCAATCCCATCCTTCCTTGGGCCGAAAAAATATCACTTACCAAATTTCATCAAAATATCTTCAAAATTGCGACCTGGGGCCAAATTACCGCATTCGTGATCGAATGAGCAATCGTATCTAAAAATGATTTCGATAGCGAAATTATGATAAAATGTACTAAATTTCTTGCTCGATATCGAATGCCATAATCTCAAATAAGAAAATTACGATCAATTTTACTCGGTATCGAATGCGGTAATTTGGCCCCTGTACTCTGCGCACAAGCTTTGCATGGACAGCCAGCCAGACGGACGGACATCGTTAATTCGACTCAGAAAGTGATTCTGAGTCGATCGGTATACTTTAAGGTGGGTGTTGGACCAATATTTCTGGGCGTTACAAACATATGCACAAAGCCAATATACCCTCCCCACTATGGTGGTGTAGGGTATAATAAATTAAATTTGAAATTACCACCTCGGAATTATGATTAAGGATTCGTCTGATGTCATAAATTGTTCATTATCCGGCAATGATAAACCAATTTCAAAAGGAGGATGGTGAAGGTCAACGGGATACGACACAGGCAATGTATCACGAAGACAAAATTCCATAGGATAATTAACGAAAGCAAGATCAAGAATATTTCCGGATTCATTTGTTATATGGTTTAATTGGAAAAATCCGCATCCATGCAGGGAGTTTAAAAAATCGGACATAATTGTTGGTAGCAAATAATTACAATCAAAGGATTGAACCCATTTTACATTTGGAATATTAAAATCGCCAAGTAGAAGTACTATATCGGATGTGTTTGATTGATTCAGAACGAATTTAATAGCGGAGAAATGTTTATTATATATTAAAAGAGATGAGTTAGGTGGTATATAAGAACACGTGACAAATAATTGTCTATGACCAACACGAATTTTAACCGCAATAAACTCAATTTCATCATCAATGTCATCAATTAAAACATTTTCTATAATCTCACATAGCAAAACATCAAGGACAGCAATAAGTACTCCACCACCAAGTTTTCGCATACGATCATATCTAAATATTTGATATTTGGAACATAGAATTTCATTGTTATGAATACATTTTTTATCATTCAGCCAGGTTTCGGTAAATACAATAATGTGGTATGAAAAATCAAAACTGTTTTCAAAAAGATTAGTTAATTTAGTATTGAGACCCCGTACATTTTGGTAAATAATATTAATGAGATTATCTATCGATAGTTGAGTTAGTTTTTTGAAGATGATTGCGGTAGATGAACAATGCCAGATGTTGAAGTATTTTTATACTCGTATTTACGAATAAGAGCATTTGGCGGCCAAAAATCTAGATTCACAATTGTATCAAAGTACTCTTGAGGGACAATTATTTTAAAAGATGCTTTATTTCTTGGTTCAGAATATTTAAATTTGAAAACAATCATATCAATATTGGAGCCAATTTTATCAGTTATGTAATGTTTGATGTCATCAGTAGTTGTACAGGAAGCAAATCGAGCAGCAAATATAGTTTTTTTTTGGAGAAATAACTTGGAGAATTGGAGTATTGTTAGACGGTATAGCAACAGGAGTGGGCGGATTTAAGTTAGTTGAAACAGATGAACTTGTTGAATTGTTTGGCGGATTAAGAACTTGTTGAATAGTTTTGTGGTTTGGTGGTTTAAAAACAGGAGCGAGTTGATTTAGATTCATGGGAACAGGTGAACTTGTTGAATTAAGATTTAAAGATAATGGTACATTGTTTATTAAGTCAGATGAGGGTATAGAAATAGTTACAGGACTTTTTTCAGTTGTTAATGGGTGAACCAACGACAAGGAAGAACAGGTAGATGAAGATGCAATTAGTGGATTATCAGAAACTTTTTCAACAGCATTAGCATTAGTTATAGTTGTAGCTTGTTTCTTTCTTTTCGGTGAGCTTGGTGTTTTTTCAAGAAGTTCTTTATATTGCGTAAATTTCTTAAAAAGGTTATTTAAGTCATTATGAATTTCATTATATTGATTACAAGTGTTTTTAAAGAATGAGTAAAATTCGATGTCAAGAGCCATACATTTTTTGCAGCACCAGCGCAGACCATTATTTTCACGCAAATTGTCAACAGTTCGAGCAGCCAAATCAACACATTTAGCATGATAAGCAGAATCACAAAGCCAGCAGGAAACCATCAATTCATCGGATTTATTACGGCATTTAGGCTTAGAGCAAGACATGATAACAGATAGAGTTGAGATTATATAACCGACTTTAATATATTATAAATAATTGATTTTATGATTTTTTGTTAAACACACGAAGAAAGAGGTTCAGGTGTAAAATGTATAAGAGTTTTATATCAGAACAAATCCAAATGAGAGTTATTGTTTTTATTGTTCTCACGAAATTATTTAAAGTGAGCAGCAGATATTGTTGTTGTTTATGATTATGGTAACAGTTTTAAAATTTGCATTGATTATTGTTATTGTCTTTTAATATATTTATATACGAAAACAAGATCAAATGAAAGAACAATGTAAAGGTTATTGTTGTTATTGTTTATTGATTTATTTACGAAAACAAAATCAAAGAAAAAACACTTTAAAGTTTTATTATTTCTGATGTTATTGTTTGTTTGTTTGTTAATAAAGGTGTGTTCACATTGTGTGTATTTGCCATATGGAATGTCACTTTTTCGCATGTCAAATTTGTACATATAGTCTGAACACCTTCAAACAATAGCATGTGTTATTTCTATGTGTGCAATACACATGACATTTTTTTTTTAGAACGAGTTCTATTTTCAAGTGACAAACCATCTGACATCAGCTGTTTTTTATAACAAAAATTTTGTGGCGGCAAAAATTAATTGAAATTTTAATAAATATAATTTATAGTAAAACAAAAATCTCTCATTCCATTTTAAAATACAGTTTTATTTAATTATAAATTTAATTTTTTATTATACACATACAGAAATCAGCTGTTTTAAGATTTTTTTTTTATAGGTTATGTCAAATGTACTTAACATACCAACATTTGAACATGTAAATTATAAACCGTATGTGAAACTCAAATTTTGACATACACATGAAAACACATGTGGATAGAAAAGTGACATTCCATATGACATATCACATTCAGTCTCGTCTCATCGAACTGTTCGGACGTGTTAATTTTAGTGCGGCTGAATTTTCGGTGAAAAAATCGTAATAGGTGAAAAATTGTAATAGGTTGAAATTAAACAAAAAAGTGAAAAAAATAACTCGTAATAGGTTAAAATATATAAAAAAAAAAAACATTAAAAATCGTATAAAAACTGTATGAGTGTTCCTCTCAGATGTAATTCTGAGAAAGAGCTTATTAGCTCGTCGAGAAAAACTAAATGGCTCTCTGAGGAAGAATCCATAAAAAAATCTCTGGAGAATTTTCTCACTACAAGAGCCGTAGAACGGCGTCGCTCCTGTTCTCCCAATATAGTGATTTCAACCGATGAGAAAACATCATCTTCATCAAATAGTGCAGTGAAACCCAAAAAACAAGTAGGTATGGATAAGTACATCACCGTTCTCAAGCGACAGAGGAGCCCGAAGTCTGCTCAAGTGTCATCAAATGCAAAAGCTTCTAAGACTGTGAGTAATGATCAAAATAGGTTTGCTCTCCTCCAGACGGATGAGCCAGAACTTCCTAAGAAGACGTTTAAGCCCCCACCAATTTATCTGAGAGAGCCCACTTCCAGTAAATTGGTACAAGGAATTGTTTCGGTAATAGGTGCAAATATGTGTAGCGTAACATCAATTAAACATGGAAATATCAGCGAAACCAAAATACAAGTGAAAAAGGAGGATGATTTTCGTAAATTGTCCAACCAGTTGGAGAGGGAAAGTAGGGATTTCTATACCTACCAGCTGAAAAGTGCAAAAGGACTCCAAGTCGTTCTAAAGGGTATAGACCCAGATGTTGATCCTGCCGAGATAAAGACTAGCTTAATGGAAAAAGGCTTCAAAATTAAGAGCATAATGAATATTAGAAACCGTGAAAAGACTCCACAGCCTATGTTCAGGGTGGAATTGGAACCTGGAGATGTCGTATTAAAGAAAAACGAGTCCCATCCCATCTACAATCTGATGTACCTTCTGCATCGTAGAATCACCGTGGAAGAACCACATAAGCGTCAGGGACCCGTCCAGTGTCTCAACTGTCAAGAATTTGGTCACACCAAGGCGTATTGTAAATTGCCGACAGTTTGTGTTGCGTGTGGGGAGCTACATGCAACTGCTCAATGTGATAAGTCGAAAACTGATTAAAAAATCAAAAAATGCAGTAACTGCGGAGGTAATCATACCGCAAATTATAGAGGTTGTCCAATTTACACTCATTTGAAAGGCATAAGCACCAACAAGACGTCAGTATTACCTGATCATCGTCAACAGCCTATTTTGGCATCGAGTGACAATTTCCCGCAATTGTTACGGTCCACTAGTCATGTAAACGCGCCTAGTTCTAGACAAGTTTCTTACGCTAACGTGGTTAAATCTAATATGCCAGGTTTGGAGCAGGCACCTAAATCACAATATTACGAGCCTAATATTAACACTCTAGAGACTACATTGCAGACACTTGTCCAAACCATGAACACTTTTACGACCACTATGACATCCATGATGCAGGAAATGCTGAAAATGCAATCCACTATCTTACAAGCCATTTTAAAGAAATGATTTGTTTAAAAATTTGTTTTTGGAATGCGAACGGCCTCCGCCAACATAAAAACGAACTGGAACACTTCCTGATGGATAAGCAGATTGATGTCATGATGATTGCTGAAACTCACTTGACGGCGACAGCGTACTTCAAAATTAATGGCTACCTGTTATATGATACTAAAGATCCCCGCGGAAGAGCATGTGGAGGTTCGGCAATTCTTATAAAGAACAGAATAAAACATTATTTAATGAACAACATATGTGAGGATTACCTACAAGCAACAAACATTTGCATTGAATTCTGTCAATACAATTTTGTTTTATCATCAATTTATTCGCCACCTCGATTTTCAATAAAAGAACACCAATACTACAGCTTCTTCAATTCCCTTGGAGCTAGATTTTTAGTTGCTGGTGACTTTAACGCCAAACACACTTTTTGGGGTTCACGTCTGGTGACCCCGAAGGGTCGTGAACTCTTCAACACCATTGCCAAAATGGGATTAGATGTACTCTCAAGCGGGCATCCCACCTACTGGCCGACGGACCGACGGAAGATTCCCGATGTTATTGACTTCGGAGTAGTGAAAAATATCCCTGTAGAATCGATACAAGTGGAACCTTCATTAGACTTGTCTTCAGATCACTCTCCTTCTATTATTTCAATGCGTTTCCTTCAAGGGAATGGCTCTCCATTTCGGGACATATCTAAAACCAGAGTAAGTTGGATAAAGTATAAAAAGTATTTAAGTTCCCACTGCACGGAAAATGTAGTGTTGAGAACTACCGAGGATATTGATGGGTCGATTGGCAAGTTTACTGAGGACATACGAAGAGCTGTACATCACGCCTCCACATACGTCGTTGAGTGCAGAAGTGGGACAAATAGAACTTATTTCGCTGAACTCGATCATCTCCTGTCAGAAAAAAGAAGAGTTAGAAGAGAGTGGCAAATCCACAGGTCTCCTGAACTGAAAGCTAGGCTACGGGTATGCAGAGATATACTAAGAAATTTCTTAGAAACCCAAAGAATGGCTTCACTTAAATCTTACTTGGAGGGTCTTGATAGTACCGCACAATCTGACTATTCGTTATGGAAGGCGGCACGATGTTTAAAAAGACCAGTTAGAGGAAAACCTCCTCTGCGAAATCCGACTGGTGACTGGGCTAGAAATGATTCCGAGAAGGGGACTTTATTTGTTAATCATTTGAGAAAAGTGTTTACTATAAACAACTCAAATAATGCATCTGATTTGCCTCCACTCGTTATTAGACCTCCTGTACCTCTAAGACTTAGCTTTAATGATGTTCAAAGCGCTATTGGTACTCTGAATCTTAAAAAAGCTCCAGGTATGGATAAAATCAGCAACAAAATGCTTGTGGAGTTACCTCGTGTAGCTAAAAGAATTATCCTATTTATTTTTAATGCTATTTTACGCCTAGAATACTATCCTGCAGATTGGAAGGTATCTATGATTACCATGATTCCTAAGCCAGGGAAGGACCCCACTAAAGTAGAGTCATATAGGCCAATTAGTCTACTGCCGACAATTTCAAAACTGTTTGAAAAATTGTTATTGGCTAAGTTGATTCCAATTCTGAACGACACTCAATGTATCCCAAATCACCAATTCGGGTTCAGAGCTAAACACAGTACCATCGAACAAACACACAGATTGGTAAATGTGATAAGACAGTCGTTTGAAGAGAAAAAATACTGCTCCGCCCTTTTCATTGATGTGTCGCAAGCGTTCGACAAAGTCTGGCATGAAGGTTTAATGCATAAAATTAAATTAACTCTGCCTGCTAACACCCACAAACTTATGAAAAGTTATTTATATGGTCGCAAATTTACAATCAAAGAAGGCGATTTTTTAAGCGCCGCTCAGCCAATTGAAGCAGGAGTACCCCAGGGTAGCATACTGGGTCCAACTTTATATTTGATTTATGCATCCGATATGCCGTTAGACCCCATAATACATACTTCAACTTTTGCAGACGATACAGCCTTTATTAGCGTTCATAAGGACCATCAAATAGCATCACAGAACTTGCAGAAATATGTTTATAAACTAGAGAATTGGCTTGAGCTTTGAAAAATCAGGGTTAACGAACAGAAATGTATTCATATAACTTTCACATTGCGAAAAGATACATGCTCGTTCATCAGAATAAATAATCAAATTATCCCGCAACACAATGAAGTCAAATACCTCGGAATCCACCTCGATCGTCGTTTAACTTGGAAGTCTCATATCGACGCAAAACTTACCCAGATGAGATTAAAAGCAGTGCAAATTAATTGGCTAATCGGCAGAAATTCTACATTAAAGTTGGATTGCAAACTTTTGTTGTACAATGCAATTCTAAAGCCAACCTGGTGTTATGGAATTCAATTATGGGGTACTGCCTCAGCATCCAACATTGAAAAAATTCAAAGGGGTCAAAATAAGATTCTACGTACAATTACTGCAGCTCCATGGTATGTTAAAAATTCTCGAATCCACAAAGATCTAGGCATTCCTTTGGTGAAAGTCGAATTTACAAAACACGCCTCAAAATATGTCAGCAAACTTGAACACCATCCAAACCCACTTGCACGAGACATCCTTAACTTTACTGGCCATGTTCGGTTGAGAAGGAGGGATACCCTTGCTTTAACTCAAGCTCAAAACAGATGACTGGATCAGTGGATATAAATTTTTTGTAGTATTATAATATTTTGTCTAGCACTGGCTGGACTTATTATTTTCTTTTAGTATTAAGATTCGAAAACTTATTGTCATTTCATTTCTGAAGATTCAATAAATAAATTAAATGTATAAAAAAAAAAAAAAAAATATGACAAATACACACAATGTGAACACACCTTAAATCACAGCCTGATGTAACACAGAACTTGTGATTGTTTTTTTTTTTCTTCTTTTTTATAAAAATGCAATCAATTAATTAAATTCATAAAATCGAACCAATATTTGTTAATTTTATTTTTTGATTGAAACAGTTTTAACAGTTTTAAGAACTCACAATAAAACACGTCTTATTCTCACGAAGTCTCTGGCATTACTATATTATACCATTGCAATCTTACTGTTTTACTCGCACTAACTATACTGTACTTAACAGTTTGCTATCTAATGTCAATTGGGATTATGTACTTGCTGATGATAACTTAGATAATAATGTATCAAGCTTTTATAATATTTTGCATAATTTCATTAGTATCACAGTTCCAAAAAGTAAATCCTACAATAATAATGGGCCGCCATGGAATAATCAACACTTACGAAATGCTAAAAATAAGAAAAATAAATGTTTTGCTAAATATTTGAGAACTGGTGCACTGGTTGATTTTCGTAAATATGCTATATCAAGATCTGAATACAACACTACTAATAAACTTGCATACAATGACTATATTTATCGTATTAAAAACAATATAAGAGTAAACCCCAAATCTTTTTATAAATTCGTAAACTCCAAGCGTCGCTCTTCATGTTATCCAAAGCAATTGAAGTATGGCTCCTTGACTGCTGATGACGATGTTTCAATAAGCAATATATTTGCTGACTTCTTTTCAACAACTTATTCTACCAAGTCCTATTCTAACACAACAAAATATCCTAATACTACGACTCATTCATGTGGGATTTACTTTCCATTTATAAATATTGATACTGTGCTTTCGAACTTAAAGTCGCTGAAGAACTCGTTTAGTCCAGGTCCTGATGGTATTCCAAGCAGTATCCTTAAAAACTGTGCAGCATCACTGTCCGCGCCTCTTACTGCATTATTTAACAAATCTGTTGTAGCGTGTTATTTGCCATCAGTGTGGAAAACATCATATATAATTCCTTTATTCAAGAAAGGCAGTAAAAATGATGTTTCTAACTACAGAGGTATCGCTAAAATTAATGCAATTCCAAAACTCCTTGAAAAAATTCTTACAGATTGCTTATATCATCAAATTTCTTCCCTTCTATCACCATGTCAACATGGGTTTCGTAAGTCCCGTTCAACTACAACTAATGTTTTGGAACTCACTGCTATCGTCAATGAAGGTTTTACAAATAAAATGCAAACTGATGTGTAAGGCGTTTGATAAAGTTAACCACAATCTTCTATTACACAAATTATCACTTATGGGCTTTAGTTTCTCAGCTAAACTCTTATCTATCACAAAGAACTCAACAAGTTAAATTTGGGAATGTTATATCAAAAATCATTCAAGTACATTCTGGTGTTCCTCAAGGTAGCCACCTGGGTCCAATTTTGTTCACCCTATTCATCAATGATCTTCCTACTGTTATTTTGCATTCTAATGTACTGATGTATGCCGATGATGTTAAACTTTTTAACTCTTTTAATGATACAAATGGACATAGTTTACTAAGTGCCGACTTTTACAATTTTTCTCAATGGTGCAGATTTAATTTATTGTAGTTAAATATTAAGAAATGCAAACACATGTAATTTTTTAGACACAATCCGATTGAGACTTCTTACTATATTGATACTGTTATTTTAAATAAAGTTCAAACCATATGGGATCTTGGCATACTGTTGGATCATAGACTTGATTTTCGTGATCACATCTCTATAATGGTAAATAAAGCCTATGGGGTACTTGGATTCATGAAGCGCTGGTCTAAGGAATTTTTAGATCCTTATATTACAAAACTTTTATATACTTCTCTTGTTCGACCAATTCTTGAGTATGGATCAATTGTTTGGGATCCTTGTTATTCAATTCATATCAATAGTATTGAATCGGTACAAAAGCAATTTTTAATTTTCTGTCTCCGTGATCTTGGTTGGAATTCTTATGTCTTGCCACCGTATGAAAGTAGACTTGCTTTGATAAAATTACCAACTCTAAATAGTCGACGATTGATGCTGAGCGCTTTATTTGTTCTGGGCATAATTCGTGGTGATGTTGATTCGGAGTTCCTGCTTAGTCAACTAAACTTCAATGTTCCTGTTAGACCAACCCGCAATTTTGAACTCTTAGCATTAAAATACTACCGTTCTGTATATGCTAATAACGATTCTTTTCGTCGTGCATGTGTTAACTTCAATAAATGCTATCACCTTATGAACATATCTGAGAGTAACGACGTACTGAAGAGAAAAATAACTTTATATCTAAATTGTTGAACTAATTATTTATTTATATATATTACTGTTTTGTCATTTATATGTAGTCAGTAAGGATGTAAAATCTATTGACCTAAATAAATAAATAAATAAATAGAATTAAGCTTCTGTGTAATGCTGCTTGAACTTTAGACCAAAGAAATTTTGCCAACAGTGGATCATCTTCAATGAGAGAAACGAGCTTCTCCAATTGCTGTTTTCTACTTATGACCTGCGGCATATTAACAACAGTAATTTACAAGTAGTATTTGCTTTACCAAAACCAAAAAAAAAAACAAATTCTTACATTTTAAATAAATTTTGCACATTTTTATGCAGCGTTGACAACAAATTTGTGTTCGATACAAAGTTCGTTGAACTACGAAATTTTCGACAGCGATGCCAACTCATAATACAAATTTTATATTCGATATGTTATGTAACGTAATAAATTATTCAAAATGTTACATTAAAATATCTTGTATGTTATCTAATTATCTAATATTTAACGTTTCTTTTAAATATTGAAATTCTATTGATGTTTTTTTAAATATTGCGGCAAGTTGTTGAACTCACGACTACCCATGTATTCAATTATTTGTTTTGTAACTTCCAGTCTACATCGGGACACTGCTCCTTGTATTTATAGCAGATTGATTTCTCGACCATATACGATTGTACCATATAAATGGTAAAAAAATTTAAACGATCGGTGACATACTTATAGCCAACATAAATTTAAGCCTTTATTTTAAATAATTCTAGAATTTACATATTACAGACTAACGTTAGTAAAGTAATATGTAAATTGTAGGTTTTGACAGCTGACTTAAGCTAGATTTACACGATTGAAATTTTCTTCAAAATTGCTCTTCAAAATGCTTCAAACTCGTGTAAATAGCAAAAATTCTTCAAAATTTATTTATTTAATAGTTATTAATAGTTATTAATTTTGCTGTTTACACGAGTTTGAAGCATTTTGCAGAGCAATTTTGAAGAAAATTTCAATCGCGTAAATCTAGCTTTAAGGTTAATTCTTAGATTTTATCCCTTTTGGTGGGGTAGAGTAATTATAATTTTTAGCAATTTGTTTTGGGTTACAATTATATTTAGGTACAGTGCTTACAAACAGGTGACCCCAATAATGGGTTTTTAAATGTTATTTCACGTTTCACCGATTTATTTACCAGATTTTATACCCTCCACCACCATAATTGGTAAATGAGGGTATATTTTTATATGTATTAAGTACATCCGCATATTAATGTTTATTAAAATGAAATTCTATTTTTATTTCCAGACTTGTTCCAAATGTTCTTTTGCTATTTAACGTATCTACTGAAACTGCATCCTCAGGCCAGGATACAAACTTTCTAAAAGAAGAATTGTTGCTTTTGGTTCAATCTATTTAGGACTAACAAAACTGAACAGCATGCAAACAACATACTAATGTATGTTGTATGTAAAAAACCTTAAACGCGTACATATATATATAAAATTTATATTAGGCCTTTGTACTACGTGAATGTAATCAATGACGTTATATGGTAAATAAATAATAAAAATATGTATGTATGTGAACGATGTTGTTACAATATGTTCAGTATTGGTAAAAAATCTGTTTAAAGTAAAACAATTATAAATAATCATCGATATACTCTGATATGAGATAAAACTCTGGCAGAATAACATAACTAATTTATATTAATATTATTACACCTTACAATTTTCAAACAGGCACAGAGTAAATAAATTTATTTTTAATTTGTTTATAAAAATTATATAATATTAATCCAAATTTTTTCTTTAAAAATTCAGTTTTTGCATATTTTAGTTTTTAAAAATAATACATAATTGTGCATATTACGGAATTCGCAATTTTTAATAGAAATTTAGCGTTTTCAATAAAATAAGATTTTATTTGATTATGTTCTGTCTTATTTAAGTTTCCTTTTATTCTTGTTTTATATTAACGTGCTAAATTGCTAAAATGCGTCTCTATCTATTTTAACTACCAGACGATGAATGCCTCGTGCCATCGGCGTATGTTGATTATTCTAACCGGCGTTACAACACTAATAGCGTTGCCATATCAGTTGCCATATTGACGGCAAGTGGTAGGGAAATCCCTACACCACCCCCTTCCAGAATCATAGTCCGTTGAAAAAGGGTTGGTCCAGAAACCTCACCTTGCGCTGCTTGTAGTTTGCTTCCACTAACTCCGTAATTTCAACTGGTACGTGCGCTGGCTTTACCCTGTCAATAGATACCTTCTTTGGTCTGGTTCCGACTAGTATTGCATAGGTCTTTGGATGGCGTTCTAACTCCTTGTATGGCCCGTCGTATGGTGCCTTTAATGGAGCATGTACTGTGTCATTTCTAAGGAATACATGATTGCAAAAACGCAGATCCTTTGGAACGTACACCGTTATTTTCCCATGCTGAGTTGTTGCACTTGGGCGCAAGTTTTCAAAATGTTCCTGTAACCTTACCAAGAATTGATTTTCGCTGAGCCGTGAACTTGATTCCTCCATTAAAAACTCACCAGGAAGTCTGATAGCTTGTCCGTACACCATTTCCGCTACCGACACACCTAAATCTTCCTTTACTGCTGTTCTTAGACCCAATATTACTATGGGCAGCACTTCCGTCCAATTTGTATCGGCTACGTGACACTTCAAAGACGCTTTTAATACACGATGCCAACGCTTTATCAGGCCATTTGCCTGTGGATGGTATGCTGTTGTTCTGATATGCTTAATGCCCAGCCTTTTCGAAAGGCGATTGAAAAGGTCACTTTCAAATTGCCGGCCTTGATCCGTTGTTATGTACTTTGGCACACCAAATCGACCTATCCATCCGCCGAGTAATGCCTTTGCTACGCTATGGGAATAACTTCGATCCATCGTGAATATCTATCATTACATGTTAAGCAGTATGAGAAATTATTTGACATCGGTAGCGGACCAACCAAATCGATATTTATGTGTTCAAACCTCTTATCCGGGACCGAAAATGTTTGTAACTCGCTTTTCGTATGTCTTGAAATTTTACATCGTTGGCACTGCTGACAATTTTTTACAAATGTCCTTATCTCACTATTCATATTATTCCAAACAAAGCCTTTAGAAATCAACTTAATTGACGCTTTGACACCCGGGTGCGATAAACCATGCAGAGTTTCGATCACCAAAGCGCGTAAAGCGCCAGGGATATATGCACGAAATCTACCCGTAGAAGTATCTCATACAATTTCGCCGTTGAATTCGGGTATTCAGACTTTCTGTAGATTCAGCGATTTTGAATTTAACTGCATAATATTCTGTAGTTCCGTGCATTTGGCCTGTTCCTCCCCCAACAATGGATAATCGATTGCTGCCGGCATCTGGATTGCCTCCAAACGTGAAGGGGCATCTGCTACAATGTTCCGCGAGCCACTAATGTGCTGGATATCTACGCAAAATTGACTTATAAAATTCAGGTGTCTAGTCTGTCGTGGCGACAAACGTTCCCGTTTCTGCTCAAAAGCCTGTACTAGCGGTTTATGGTCCGTAAAAATAATAAATTGTGTACCTTCTAATAAGTATCGAAAGTACCGAAATGCTGAGTATATATCCATAAGTTCAAGATCGTATGTACTATAGCACTGTTCTGCTGTGGTTAACTTTTTTGAGAAAAAACCCAATGATTGCCAATACCTATCGACTCGTTGCTGAAGCGCCGCTCCCATTGCCTTATCTGATGCATCTGTCATGAGTGCCACCGTAGCGCCCTTCCGGGGGAATGTTAATAATGTTGTGTTCGGGAGTTCTGCTTTATTTTTATTTTATTTAATTTTATTGACAAATAAATATTGTTTCAAATTCTAATTTGAAGCCTCAGCACCTTATAGATTACCCCTATAATAGCATGGCATTATGAAAATTATATTAACAATATTTAGAGCTAGTTTTTTACTTGTCAGTTAAACTCAGCCTAGCACACTGTTATATTAAACCTCAAATATATTTTGCCAGGATTTAACTAATGATTATGTTTCTCAGTAGCGGATTACCTACTGTCAATTTTGTTAGCATTGCCGTACTGTTCAGTCAAAATACATATGGATTCCTCCTAATTTTTTATATAAATATGGCAATATCTTAAATTTTCGCAAAAAAGCATCCGCGTCAATAAGAGTATTTGAAAACTTTAACTTTGGAAAAACATTATATGCGGATTGTTTTGTTAAGCGAAATCTTTGAAAGAATTCGGCGTCGGTATAAATTCAGAAATGATTTGGTGGACGTGCCCTTATTGTTCGTATCTTTCTAAACTTTACATATTTAAGTTATTATATGTGTTTGAATCACTTAAATCCTCATCATCACTAACATAATCCATTTTTTTTAATTTTTGTTAAAATGTCGTAAATTTCTTTTCAATTGTCGAATTGTTTATTTTATTTTTCAGCTGTTTGTATTTTGACATTTTATATCTAGGTTTAACTCACCAATGATGCTCAGTTAAACCTAGATTATATATCAAATAAATCGAGCCATAACCGCCGAAAAAATGTATCCCACAAACTCAAAATTTTACAGGGGAAGGTTTTTTTTTAAATAAAATCAGTTTGAATAAAGCCATTATTTTAAAATTTATAATGTAAATATTGTTTTGTGTAATACATTTAATTTTAATAATTTTAAATGATGTTGAACTATCGATTTCGATAAAAAAACAACAATCGATTATGGTGTGGGATACATTATTTTGGCGGTAATGGCTCGAAATAATAACTGAGAAACACAATTTTTAGTTTAATCTAAGTTTAAGCGAAAAATGTAGATTATCTTTATCCCAGAAACTAGCTCTTAGTTATATATATGTACATATATATTTATAATATTGATTACGACAGCTCTTTTATTCAGGTTGATAAAGATGACGGGGAAAATGGCCGCCGTCGAATAGAGAAAAATTTTCCTTGTTAAAGAAAAAAACAAAAATTAAGATTTAGTATCAACTTATAAATACATAGACAATTAAATTGCAACATTGAAAAAATAGGAATTTATTGTGATGGAAGTGGGGGCTTTAGATAGCCCAAAGAAGAAGAAGAAGAGACATGATGACTCTATGGAGGAGCTAGACGTGACATCTTTTGATGTTAACAACCAAAATCGGTTTACTATTCTGGGAGATCTGAATTTCCAAAACCTGCCATCGGGGAGTAACAGAAAAAGCAACCATGATATGCCAGCTGAAGTTAACATTTCTTCGGCACCTGCCAGAAAAAAGTTTTGCCCACCGATTTTTCTTTTTGACCAGAACATTAAGGATCTGGCTGCTCAACTGGAGGCGAGAACACCAAAGGTTATTTTTAAAATAAAAAACGTTAATCGTCGTAAAAGCAAAATTTATTTTACCGATGCAGCTGTACATGCGGAAATGATGGCGATTCTCAGAGAAAAAAAAAGTGAATTCATATTCTTTCACTCCGAAGGAATTTAAACAATTGTCACTGGTCCTGCGTGGCCTCGACTATAGAACCTCAGCTGAAGAAATAAAGACATTATTTGACGGAGTCATACCCGGAGTGGTGGCTAAGGTTTCCAATTTCAATACACCACATTCGACTAAAAATAATTATGAGACTGGTCTATTCCTAGTGACGCTACATCCAGGGAAAAATAAAGATGATGTTAAGCACATCAAAATCGTGGCAAGCAAGGTTATCTCGTGGGAAAAGCCTAACAATAAACAGAAGGAAATTCAATGTCGTCGATGTCAACACTGGGGGCACATAGCAAGGAATTGTAATGCAGAATTTAAATGTGTGAAATGCGATCATAGTCATGAACCTGGAAACTGCAAGAGAGTAAGTGGAGATGACTGTCAACCAACGTGTGTGAACTGAGGTGAAGTCGGACATCCAGCGAACTGGAGGGGATGTACCGCCTACAAGAAATACGTTCAATCGAAACGAAATAGAATTATAAAAGCACAGGAAGATAAAGAAATTGCTAGACACAACGTTAGAAGAATCGCGACCTCTTATGTTTCTCCCGGTAAATCGTTTGCTAGCCTATTTCAGAATAATACTAACATCTCCATCGAGAAGAAGTCAATTGTTGATGAATTCCTTAAACTGGCCAACCACTTTATGGAACCTGAAATACTTACTGTAGAGCAAGAAATTGAAAAATTTCTTAAAGAATACCGCTTAATGTCAAAATCAGACGCGAAGGCAGAATTTGTGCGTCTTTACAATAAAATTAAAAATGTTTCATAGAAACCCTAACTTTCCTAACTGCCTCTGATAATTTACTATTTTACTATTATATTTACAATAATAGCCTAATATTTTTATTTTTAGCTCTTAATATAAATTCAAAGTAGTAGCTTTATTATTATTTTAAAAATATTTTACATTGACATATGTATTTATGTTCTTTTATATATGTATGTGTTCGGTTTCCACTTGTCTACAATATGTTTGAAACATTGCTGTTAATTATTGGTAACAATGTCTAGCATGTTACTCTTTTTAACATATCGTTTGTTATGTATGTAGTTTTAGATGTGAGTTGATTTTTACGAATTTTACAGACTATGGCTCTGTTCGTTAAAATAAATGCCATGAGCAAGCATTGATATTTAATATTCATATAAACATATATATCATATGATAGTCATTTTAATTTTTTAGCATGTAGCTTATACAATTAGCGTGTATTTGAACAAGACGGATATAGTTCTAAGAAACATCTGTAAACTGTCATTGGGTTAATGTTAACCTTTCGATTGTAAAATAAAAAAAAAAAAAAAGAAAGTCTTAATAAAACTTAATTAAAACAAGTAAGAGTGCTATATTCGGCTGTGCCGAATCTTAAATACCCTTCACCTAAGCGTAATAAGAAATACAGAAACTACACTAGACTAGAATATCCTAATTCTGTGTTTTCTATGCAGTCTTAGTGCAAATTTTATTAGTATTTGATATATTGTTTGAAAGACAATTTTACGACCAACATAATTTATGTAAAATATTTTCAAATGTTGTCTAATTTTTACCATTTTTAATTGATTTAATTACCAATTCTTACCATAATTTACAGAGTCTGTCTGATGTTCATAATAATCTTCAGTGTAATTTAACAAACAGAGTATAAAAAAGGGGTACAATTCGGTTTTAGTGATTTTGTTAAAAAAAAAAAAAAAAATAGGGATTTTAGAAGAGATACCAGCAAAAAAAATGTTTGGCGGCCACGCCTATTTTCGAGGGGGCGGGCCCTTAAATTTGAAAATATATAGGCCTATATCTCGGGAACTACTGGGTGTCTGATAATTTGTAATACATTAAATAAAAGGTATTAAAAATAGCTTTCCAACGATATATATCATGATTATAAAATATGGACCGAATATGGGTTAAATCCGAAAAGAATATTTTTTGACCCGAATTTATTTGTTTTTGGAAATGCTTCTATATGGCAGGTATGACAAATTATGGGCAGATCTTCTTAAATTTTGGAACAGTTATTTTCATGCATATGGGGATATTTCACGTAGAATTTCAACGTAATAACGGTATATTTAAGATATATATTATTATTAACGTGGATTTCGGTAGTGGACCTTATGTGGGGGATATAGTCAAATATGGACCGATATTCTCAAAATCCAGCAGTTAGATTTAGGCATGTATGTAAATGATCCGTGTAAAATTTTGGATTGGTACCCTTATTTATAAGCGATTTATGAGTATTAAAGGGATTTTCCGAAGAGGGCTTTATATGGGGCATACGGTTAAAAATAGACCGAAATTAACAAAATTGTGTGGAATGATTTTTGTATATATGTACATGATCTGTACAAAGTTTTGAGTCGGTAACGATATTTATACAATATATATAGGGAAAAAATTTTTTCAGATGTGGTCCTTGTATGGGAGCTATGACCAGTTGTGGGCCGACCACCATAAAATTTAGTACAACAATTTATTTGCCTATAAAGAGTATTTATGTAAAATTTTAGCCGTTTAACATTATTTATATCTGTTTTATGCGTATTTAAGTGAATTTTATATGGGGTCTATGGTCAAATATGGACCGAACTAAAAAAAATTTCGTTTTGCGATTTCTTTTTGCACAAAACTTAGTTTTGCTGAATTTTGTCTTGATATTCCAATTTTATAGGCATTTATGTATAATTGAGCAATATTTCGGGAAAATTTTTGTATGGAGGCTATCACCATTTCTGGGCCGATCACCATAAAATTTGGTACAATAATTTATTTGCCTATAAAGAGTATTTATGTCAAATTTTAGCCGTTTAACATTATTTATATCTGTTTTATGCGTATTTAAGTGAATTTTGTAAGTGGACTTTATATGGGGTCTATGGTCAAATATGGACCGAACTAAAAAAAATTTCAGTTTGTGATTTCTTTTTGTATAAAACTTATGTTTGCTGAATTTTGTCTTGATATTCCAATTTTATAGGCATTTATTTATCATTAAGCCATATTTCGGGAATATATATATTTGTATGGGGGCTATGAGAAATAATGGACCGAGTTTTACTTTTTTCCGCACACTTTCTTCTTTTATAGTACAAACAACGTATACAAAATTTCATGGTATTATCTGCAATATATTTCAAAATATTGCAATAAAATGGTCGAAAAATATCAAATTTTTTTGGAGGTGGTCTCACATATTGGTTCATAACTCTGGTTAACCTAAACCGATTTTGCTGATTTTAAATAGCAAACTTCTCGAAAGCACTTCTGATAGAATTATTGAAGGTTTGGATCCCGAACATATCTTGGGACTTCACAAAACTGATTTCAACATCCAGACAGACAGACAGACGGACAGACAGACGGACATGGCTTAATCGACTTTGCTATCTATAAGGATCCAGAATATATATACTTTATAGGGTCGGAAAATTATATTGTGGAAATTTCACACGGAATGACAAACTTATATATACACTTCTCACGATGGTGAAGGGTATAAAAATTATATATTTATAAACTAGAGAATTGGCTAGAGCTTTGGAAAATCAGGGTAAATGAACAGAAATGTATTCTTATCACAAAAATATATTGTATGAAAGTCAGTATGGCTTTACAAAAGGCTCTGGAACGGAGGAAGCTTTAATAAATGTAATAGAATATATTTGTGGCGGAATAGATGCTGGTTTTAAGGGTGTAGCAGGTGTATTTTATGATTTTTCAAGAGCTTTTGATTTAGGTCAGCATTATATTTTAATAAAAAAACTAAGAAATATTGGATTAGCTGCTGAAACAGTGTTACTTCTTAATGATTACCTTATAAACAGGTTTCAATTTGTTCAAATTGGTGATTCAATGAGCAGCTTGTTACCTGTACATTATGGGGTTCCCCAGGGCAGTGTCCTAGGACCATTACTTTTTAAGATATATATCAACGAGTTGAAAAATATAACATTTTATGGGAAATTGATGTTTGCAGGCGATATATGTATATTTTATAAGTACAAACATGAGAAGGTGCTACAAGCGGTAGTAGAATATGGTGCTGCAATACTAACGGAGTTTGACCGGTTAAATAAATTGATTTTAAACTCAGATAAAACTAAATTTATACGATTTAGACCACATGTTAAAAGAAATGCGGAAGAAATGGTTATTCACGTGGACGGGTCAGTCATTACAGAATCAAAGGTTGTACAATATCTGGGACTAAAGTTAAGTTACAATTTGCTGTGGGACGTGCATATTGCAACAGTTAATTCTAAAATATCAGCGGCTGTTGGAATTTTATATAATAGCCTGTTTATAGCTCACGAAAGATAAGCGAACGCTAGATAAGACTTAAGACACAAACTTGATTGTGGAATAAACAAACTTGAATGAGTAAAAAAATAGATACGATAAAAAGTTTGTGTCTTAAGTCTTATCTAACGTTCGCTTATATTTCGTGATCTATAAACAGGCTATAAGTTTAGAAACAAACTAAATACTAATGCAAAATTAATGATTTATCAGGCACTTGTACACTCACATTTAACTTACTTGCTATTAATATATGGATGCCGTATGACAAATTCTTTAAAAAGCTTACAATCAACTCAAAACAAGGCGCTTAAAATAGTTTATAACCTTCCACTACGTTATGCCACTGTCAACGTATTGCATTTGCTGGTCCAATTGAATACAATAATTTACCAGTTAGACTAAAAAATATATCCATTATGTCATCCTTTAAACAAAATCTTAAAATATATTTGTTAAATAATATAGAAACACTTCTAATATAATATATTTATTTCTATACACGAATTGTTTTTAAATATATGTTCTCTAGTTTATAAACATATTCTGCAAATTCTGTGATGGAACTTGGTGGTCCTTATGGACGCTGATAAAGGCTGTATCGTCTGCAAAAGTTGGCGTGTGGATTTTGGGGTCTGACGGCATGTCGGAGGCATAAATCTATATATATAAAATTGAATGTGTGTTTGTTTGTATGCACCTTATAGGAGAACAAACCTCTGGACCGATATTTTTGAAATTTTCACAGCATTTAACTGGGACTCTGGTGTGATTAATAGGGTACTTTTTTGTGACTACGCCCACATTTACGCCTACTTCTTTAAAATATTGTAATTGGAGGCCAAACCCTTGGACCGATTTTTCACAGCATGTTACTGTGACTCTGGAAGGAATAATAGGCTATATGAAGTTTTGATTGTACAAACGGGGGTGGCACCGCTCATATAACCCAAAAATTTAAATCGCCATATTTTGGAAATTTTTTGACCTACGTCATTGATATGTGATACATATGGTATTGGCATAATTAGGAATACGTACCAGGAGAAAAGTGGGTGGGACCACGCCCCTTTTTAGGAATATTAAAAATCGTAATATAGTCTTAAATACTGTACCGATCGTCATTAAATTTTCACAATAGGATATTCTTATCAAGCAACCCGTAAGGCCGTTAATTATCCTGTTGAGTTCTTAAATTCACTGGATGTGCCAGGCTTTCCACCACATGTACTACAACTTAAAATTGGAGTGCCAATTATTTTACTGCGTAATATACATAGATCACCACGGCTTTCAATGGCTCTCGACTTGCAGTAAAAAAAACTGAGAAATAATTTAATAGAAGCGACTATTATAACAGGAAAATATAAAGGTACAGATGTACTTTTGATACACATTCCAATGCTACCAACAGATTTACCATTCGATTTTAAACAATTTTTTCCTGTTCTCCTGTTCTGTTTGCGATGACTGTTTACAAAGCTCAAGGTTGATATCCTGTGTATATGTGCATGCTCCTGATGGGCAAACTAAAAATATTGTATATCTAAAGCATTGCAAAACAAAAACATTAAAATTAAATAAATAAATGTTTGTAAATATATAAATACGTTTTATTTTATAACGGGCGAAGCACACCGGGTTTAGCTAGTCAAATATAAAGTAGGACCCAGTATGCTACCCTGTGGCACACCTGATTCAATTGGCTGAGCGGTCCTTAAAAAATTGCCTTCTTTGATTTTAAATTTGCGACCGTATAAATAACTTTCCATGAGTTTATGGGTGTTAGCAGGCAGAGTTAATTTTATTTTGTGCATTAAATCGTCATGCCAAACTTTGTCGAACGCTTGGGACACATCAATGAAAAGGGCGGAGCAGTATTTTTTGTCTTCAAACGACCCTCTTATCACATTTACCAATCTGTGTGTTTGTTCGATGGTGCTGTGTTTAGCTCTGTTTGTATATATAAGATATATTTGTGTTAAATATTAATTGGATACTAACATTTTTGAGTGAGTTATGGTCTTTAAAGTGATTTTCGGAAGTGGGCCTTATATGGGAGCTACGACTAATTATGGACCGATTATAATAAAATTGTACCGTATTGTTTGTATAAAAATGTGCAAAATTTATTTAAAACTAGCTAAACCCGGTGTGCTTTGCTACCCCCCCCCCCTCGTCATAAAATAAAACGTATTTATATATTTACAAACATTTATTTATTTAATTTTAATGTATTTATTGCAATGCTTTAGGCGAGACCATGCAACTTTGTCCACTTACGTAGTCAAGAATTTATTATTTCGTAAGAATATCCTGTTGTGAAAATTTAATGACGATCGGTCCAGTAGTTAAGACTATATTACGATGTTTAATTTTCCTAAAAAGGGGCGTGGTACCACTCACTTTTCTCCTGGTACGTATTCCTAATTATGCCAATACCATATGTACCAAATATCACCGACGAACGTCAAAAAATACCCAAAATACGGCGGGTTAAATTTGTGGGTTATATGGACGGTGCCACCCCCGTTTGTACAATCAAAACTTCATATAGCCTATTATTCCTTCCAGAGTCACAGTAACATGCTGTGAAAATTTCATCAAAATCGGTTCAGCCGTTTTGGAGTCCATACGTTACATACATACATACATACATACATTGAATTTTATATATATAGATTCTAGAATTTACATATTACAGACTAACGTTACTAGTAAAGTAATATGTAAATTGTAGGTTTTGACAGTTGACTTAAGCTAGATTTACACGATTGAAATTTTCTTCAAAATTGCTCTTCAAAATGCTTCAAACTCGTGTAAATAGCAAAAATTCTTCAAAATTTATTAATTTAATAGTTATTAATTTTGCTGTTTACACGAGTTTGAAGCATTTTGAAGAGCAATTTTGAAGAAAATTTCAATCGCGCAAATCTAGCTTTAAGGTTAATTCTTAGATTTTATCCCTTTTTGTGGGGTAGATTAATTATAATTTTTAGCAATTTGTTTTGGGTTACAATTATATTTAGGTACAGTGCTTACAAACAGGTGACCCCAATAATGAGTTTTTAAATGTTAATTCTCGTTTCACCGATTTACTTACCAGATTTTATACCCTCCACCACCATAATTGGTAAATGAGGGTATATTTTTATATGTATTAAGTACATCCGCATATTAATGTTTATTAAAATGAAATTCTATTTTTATTTTCAGACTTGTTCCAAATGTTCTTTTGCTATTTAACGTATCTACTGAAACTGCATCCTCAGGCCAGGATACAAACTTTCTAAACGAAGAATTGTTGCTTTTGGTTCAATCTATTTAGGACCAACAAAACTGAGTTTTAGAGTCTATAAAGGACAAACATTGTATTTTATCGGTATAATTCATAAAAATTTCAAATTTTAACTTATAAGCTGATAATAGTTATAAGTTTCTTTTTGTTTTATAAGCTACTGATAAAAATTTGTATTCATAACTACACAATAAGAGTAAATTAACAATTTGTCGGTTTTAATGGTTTTGTAGTTTTATGTTGGCAATATCATGTTATTTTCACTCTCATTTTATACTTAGTGATGAATATAATTACAATTCATTATTTAAGTACCCTAATAGAAAACTGAAAATAATATGAATTATTGCACAGAATTTAATCGAAATGTTAAAAAACATTTGTTTTATTACTTGTTATTATATAAAAAGTAATTTCAATAGTAAAAAAAATTGCTTTTAAATACAATTATTCACCGCTGGCACACAGTTTAAAGCAAGGTGAATTTAAATACTAGGTGATAGCGTAGCGCCAGCTGATTATTCATGGTGAATTTGAAAATGTCAAAAAGTTATATAAAAAAAAACTTTTTGACAGTGACGAAAGTTTTTCATATAGAAAAATGCCTGTTGTTCTTGCCTTGTTGTAATTGTTGTAGCAATGCTGTCACCTGGTATTTAATTTCACCATGGTTTAAAGAGTACTCCATGGTGTAACTGAACAAGGTGAGTGCAGTAGCCCAGCTGACTGACTTTGTTTACAATTTACTCATGTCAAAAGTAATACATTTTCAAGTATTTTTGACAGTAGTACATTATTTTACACAAACTAAATGCCTGTTGTTTCTGTTTTGTGTTGTATTTGTTGTCGATTTGCACTCACCTTGTATAGTTGCACCATGGAGTACTCTGTGCTGCCTTCAGCAACAATTAAGGCTCAACTATAATATGCATAAGCAAGATTAAGCAAATTGCAAAAGTTAACGAAAAGGCTGTCAAATGCATAACCAGTTTAGAGTTAACTTTCAGGTGGCTACAATGACTTTGTAATTTTTTGTCCACAGTTGCTCATTTATGTTTAAAAAAAATGTTTTTATTTTAACAAAAAGCCATTAAATGACTATATTTTATAAATATTATTATATTATTTTATATTCATTCGTGCTTGATACATCGAACTGTTCGGACGTGTTACTTTTAGTGCGGCTGAATTTTCGGTGAAAAAATCGTAATAGGTGAAAAAGTATAAAAAGTTAAATTAAATAAAAAAGTGAAAAAAAAACTCGTAATAGGTGAAAAACTTTACAAAGTCAAATAATTGCACTAGGTGCAATAAAAAATTAATAAATTGTAATAATTTATTTTTAATTATTTGAAAACTAGAAAATTAAATACAGTGAGACAGTGAATGAGTAACAGTTCTAACAGTGCGAGTGGGCCTCAGAGCCGAAATGCTTATTTCGTGTTGAGCTCGGCAAGTGTTAGTAATGAGAACATTAAAAATCCCGAATTTAATAAAAACTACTTAACTGTGAAACCAAAAATAAGCACAAATCTGAATTTAAGTGCAAGTGCACCAAACTTGAATAAATGTGTTGAACAGGGCACATTAAATATTTAAATAGAATAATCACTGAAGGACCGTCTTCTTCACGGTCCTCGTTATCAAATATTGAAGAGACGTCAACAGCTGCAAAAGGCACATTAAGTCCTACAAATAAGACCGCTCCTATAGTTGCTGTTGAAGAAAAACAAAAAAACACAGGTAGGAATGGACCGTTATATAACAGTATCGAAGAGAGGCAGAAGCCCAAAATCTGCCGAAATTACACCAGCCGCAAAATTATCAAAGAATGCTGAAGAGCCACGCTCGCAAAATCGTTTTGCCATCCTCCAAGAGAAAAATGATGTCCCTAACGCTGTGAATAAGCCAGTAAAACCACCTCCAATATATTTAAGAGAAAAAAACTCAAACGAACTTATAAAAATATTAGTTTCATTAATTGGTGAAAATTCTTTTTATGTGACTCCAATTAAGCGTGGCAATATTAATGAAACAAAGATTCAGGTTAATAATGAAAACGACTATCGGAGAATAGTTTCGGAATTTGAAAAACGCAAAAAGAATTTTTACACGTATCAACTTAAAAGCGCAAAAGGTCTACAAGTCGTAATTAAGGGAATAGATTCTTTTGTTGATCCTGAGGAGATCAAGAGCAGTTTGGCCGACAAAGGCTTTAAAATCAAGGCAGTATCAAATATAAGAAACAGAGATAGGATCCCTCAACCATTATTTAGAGTGGAGTTAGAACCTGGTGATGTTAAGCTGAAGAAAAATGAAACACATCCTATATATGACTTGAAATTCATAATGCACCGAAGAGTTACAGTGGAAGAACCTCATAAGCGATCTGGCCCAGTACAGTGTTCGAACTGCCAAGAATATAGTCACACTAAATCTTATTGTAAGTTGCCTACTGTTTGTGGGGAAAAAGATGCAGCAATTACGGTGGAAACCACACTGCCAACTACAGGGGTTGCCCTGTTTTCCAGGTCGTTAAACGCTCCTTGATCAACAAACCCGCTTCTACCCCTACTCAGACGACAAAAGTACCTATTACAATTATTCCCCCCGTAGCACAAGCATCCACTAGCCAATTTTCATATGCCAACGTGCTAAGATCTAACCAACCAACACTGCAAAATGAATCACCAATAAATGATACTAACAGCCACAATTTTAGCCGTCTTGAAGGTATAATGGAGAATCTGGTGCAATCCATGAACCATTTCATGACAAGTATGATGCAGGAGATGCAAAAAATGCAGTCCACGCTACTGCAGGCCATACTTAATAGACCATGAACTGTCTCAAAATATGTTTCTGGAACGCAAACGGCATACGCCAACACAAAAATGAACTTGAATATTTTCTTTTTAATAAGAAAATTGATGTAATGCTGATTTCCGAGCCTCATATGACGTCGAGAAGCATTTTTAAAATAAGTGGTTATACATTCTACGACACCAAGGACCCCAGAGATAGATCATGTGGTGGCTCGGCAATATTGGTCAAATCGCGAATCAAACAACATTCATTGGGTGGTCTTTCAGAGTGTTATCTTCAAGCAACAAACATCTGTATTGAGAACTTTTGTCAAAACCTCGTGATTTCGTCAGTTTACTGTCCGCCCAGATTTTCAATAACAAAAGATCAGTATAGAGATTTTTACAAATCACTAGGTAGCCGTTTCATAGCGGCTGGCAACTACAATGCTAAGCATACATTCTGGGGCTCACGACTCGTTAGCCCTAAAGGTCGTATCTTGTACGACTCCCTGTCTGAAATGGGACTGAATGTGATTTCAACTGGTCAACCAAATTATTGGCCAACTGACCAGCAAAAAATTCCTGACGTTATCGATTTCGGCGCGGCGAAAGGGGTATCCCCGGAACTCATTGAAGTCGAGGCTTCACTGGATCTTTCTTCAGATCACTCACCCACTGTAATCACCATAAGAAGTCCTCAGCAAATCGTAACTGATGCCTTACTTCTTGTCAAACGTCTGAATTGGTTAAAATACAAAAAATACATCAGCACTCACTGCACAGAGAAACTCCCGTTAAAAACTGCTGAAGACATCGTTGCCTGTATAAAAAGTCTTAATGAACATGTCGAGAAAGCCGCAGAACATGCTTCTTCCACTTACCGCCCGAATAGGTACAACAGAGTTTTTTCTGCAGATGTTGAGCAACTATTGTCTGAAAAAAGGAGAGTCCGAAGAGAGTGGCAACAACACAGATCGCCCCAACTTAAAACTAGGTTGAGAGAATGTACCAAAAATCTTAGGATCTTGCTAGAAGCGCAAAAAGCAGAGTCTCTCAAACAACATCTGGAAGGTCTAGACGCAACTTCCCAGTCAAATTATTCATTATGGCGTGCAGTCCGAAATATAAGAAAACCCGTAATCGCAAAACCTCCACTGCGTACTTTGAACGGATCTTGGGCACGAAATAACGAAGAAAAAGGCAACCTTTTCGTAAGCCATTTAAAAAATGTATTCACTCCCAATATGGATACTGACATTAGCCAACTACCGCCTGTTGTTGCCAGACCACCTGTACAAATAAGATTTCAATATCTGGAGGTTGTTGAGGCTATTGATAATTTAAATGTTAAAAAAGCACCTGGGTTTGATGAAATCAGCAATAAAATGATTTTTGAGCTGCCTCGCATTGCAAAAAGATTAATCCTCTTTCTTTTTAATGCCATCTTACGGCTTGAGTACTACCCTCCGGTTTGGAAAATTGCACTAGTAAAGATGATTCCTAAGCCGGGAAAAGATCCTTGCAAAGTTGAGTCGTATAGGCCAATAAGTCTATTACCAACTATGTCCAAATTATTCGAGAAATTGCTTATAACCAAGCTGACTCCGATTTTGAATGAAAACAACTGCATTCCCAATCACCAGTTTGGCTTCAGACGTCAACACAGTACAATAGAACAAACACATAGATTGGTACAAGTCATAAGAAAAACCTTTGAGGAAAAGAGATACTGTTCGGCACTCTTTATTGACGTCTCTCAAGCTTTCGGACAAAGTATGGCATGAAGGCCTGATATCTAAATTAAAGCAGAACTTGCCGGTGAATCTTCAACACCTACTATGGAAATACTTAATCGACCGTCAGTTTATGATTAAAGAAGGTGATTATTTAAGCCGTCCCCAACCTATAGGTGCTGGCGTCCCTCAAGGTAGTATATTAGGACCAATTCTATACTTGCTGTACACAGCAGACATGCCAACAAACAATGAAATTCACACATCAACATTTGCTGATGATACGGCATTTTTCAGTACTCACAAAGATCCAAAAGATGCCTCGATTCAATTACAGCACCACGTAACGCAAGTGGAGAAATGGGCAAGACAATGGGGAATAAAAATAAATGAACAGAAATGCACCCACGTAACATTTACTCTACGTAGGGAATCATGTCCCCCTATTCGTATTAATGACCATATAGTGCCTCAAAACTCACACGTGAAATATCTTGGTATTCATCTGGACCGTCGCCTCACATGGAAACCACATATAGATGCTAAGCTGACTCAAATGAAACTGAAAGCAGCCCAAATTCATTGGCTCATCGGCAGAAACTCCGTCCTTCGGCTCGATTGTAAGCTTCTACTCTACAACTCAATCTTAAAGCCAATTTGGTGCTATGGTATCCAGTTATGGGACACTGCCTCCAAGTCCAATATTGAGAAAATACAACGCCGTCAAAACAAAATTCTACGAATGATAACTACCGCTCCTTGGTATATTAAAAACAACAACATACACAACGATCTTGATGTTCCACTTGTCAAATGGGAAATAACTAAACACGTGGCCCATTATTTGGGTAAGCTGCAAACTCATCCAAATCCCCTCGCTCGAGACATCTTACAACATCCCGGTCATAGCCGTTTGAGAAGGAGGGACACCACCGCTCTCATATGAATAAATACAAGTTGCTCATTATATCCTTTCGAATTTGAAAACTAGATTTTGTCTAGCGTTGGCTGGACTTATCTTAATTAACTTTAGTTTTAGGATTTGAATACCTATTGTTAGTTCATTTAAAATGAAGATACAATAAAAAAGAATATGCAAAAAAAAAAAAAAAAAAAAAAGGTTTATTTAAAGTTTAAATTTTAAACATTACATGTTATTTCTTTCTGTGTAGTGTCACCCATACATATGTAATTACCAAATCCTCTCTTTTTGAGGACCACTGCCCTAAACTGACAACCAGGGCTGCCAGATGAATTTCGGAAAAAATCGTCAAAATCCCGATAAAAAAGAAAAAAATCGTCATTTCGAATTTTAAAAATCGTCAAAAAAATCGGAAAAATAAAAAGTTACTATTTCTAATAATATTTTGAAATGTTTATTTAAACGAAAACATAAAAATTCAATTTTATATAGTCTCTTGTACAATACATATCAAAATACATAAATTTTAACTTTTTACATAACAAATTACAAAACATATAATGGTAAACACAACTTGTGTAATATTTTTATAATATCTTAGTCCGTTTTCACTTCTGACTCGTCAAGGCAAGTATTTTTGGATGAGAAGGGAAATAAGAACAAAAGTTGACGGTACTGTCAATTTTCTTATTTCCTTTTGTTTTTTTTCATGCATGTTGATTTACATTAAAAAGTACGAAAATTGATTTAACGTATGTCAGGACAATTTATTTTATTAAGTTTTAAATATCATTTTGCGTATAGAATTCAATTCATCCATCATATACGAGAACATGTACTTATTTTCAAAGAATTCCGTATTTTTATTTAAATTTATTTGGCTGAATATGCTTTCGACGTTTTGTTAAAATAGGAGAAGTTTTTGTAGAAGAATTTCCTCGTGGAAATTCAGAAATTGTTTCCTCTTAAAATATTAGTTCGTGGAATTCAGTATTTAAAATTGATTTTTATGTTTACAGATAAATAAGTAATTTCGACTATCCTGTCTCAATATTATTTGGAATTATTTTACTTGAACTTAACAACAATAATTAAGAAAACACTACTATCACTTAGTTTTGTTTTTGAAATATGTCATGTTCTTCTTAATATTTATGAGATTAAATGAGAACAATAGTTGTTGTCTCAAAAAAAGAGAGAATTTGGTAACAAAAACATTAATAAAACTAACAAATGATAGAAATTTTTAATAATTCAGAAAATCGTCACTTTCAATGAAAAAAATCGTCAAATCGTCATTTTGCTATATTTGAAACCAAAAATCGTCAAAATGACGATAAATCGTCAAATCTGGTAGCTATGCTGACAACGCTGGCCACTTATTGTACTCAGAGAACGTATTATTTTTCATTCAGTCGTCGTTGAGCAAGCGATGTGAACACATGCGGATGGTTATTGTCATTTTTTTTTCAGAAATTTATTAAGCATTGTTGTTGCTTCTTGTTAGACGAAGCATAGCAAACACACGCGATTCAATTACAATTGAATACAAAAAATAAAAAAACTGTTTTAGATGGACTTATTTTTGTTTTTTCTGAAAATAACTGTTCTAAAATTGTTTTTTGATATTGATAATTATTATTGATGGTCCCTGATATTTTTTCTTAAGGTGTTTATATCTGGCTAAAACTCTTTCTTTTTTTCTTATTTTAAGCGTTTGACAATATGTTTGCTGGGAAAATTCTCTCACCAATATACATATCTTCATTTTTGAGTACCACTGATATACATACATACCTTGCCAGCAATTGGAAGTTTCTTTCATCGTCCATCGTCAAAGGCGTTACGTCTTACTCACTTCCAGACGTTAATTGGAAGATAACAATAACAATTTATATTGCAGTCGTCTTTTAATCATCCATACGACGTTTGGAAGATTGTTTGTTGTTTACAACACCAGCCGAAAATGACATGCCCCGTTATAAAAGAAATGAAAAGAATGCCAAAAAGAAGTTTTCGACATCATCGAAATTAGTTTTATTTTGTCATTTGCTGTGGTCGGTCAGTGGTAAAGTGTGGTTTTGTTTTGTTATTGTTGTAGTTTTTACATATTTGTTATCCCATAGTCAATATGAGTTAATTATCTGTAAAGGCAAAAAAAATCAAAAGCAAAAGAGAGGCGGCTTCTTGAAGTTAAGCAGAAGTGACTTCTTGAAGTTACGCTGAAGTGACTTCTTGAAGTTACTTCCGGGGGGTACAACTTCTCAATATGTATGTATGTACATACATATACCCTGCCAACATTTTCTATTGCGGAAGTGACTCAGAAGTGACGCTAAGAAGTTGAAACTCATATTCTGCGATACCATTTTCTGATCGTAGAACTGTCTTCCGTATTGAGAAGTTGTACCCCCCGGAAGTAACTTCAAGAAGTCACATCAGCCGAATCATGAATAAAAATTCCGCGGGAGTTTTTTCCCTTTTTATTTTTTTAACATTGAATTTAAATAGGAAAAATGAGAAAAAGAAAAAAAACTACCGCGGAATTTTTATTCATGATTCGGCTGTATGACTCTTCTGAAAAGAGGTTCAATTTATTAAAATTTGGAAATTTGGAATGTATTTCCGAAACTTTTTCAAAATTTAACAAATTTTGGGAAACCATTTGATTTTGCAAAATCAGTAATTTTCTGCTAAATTCAGTGATTGCATATAATGTTTCGCAAATGTTTTTATCTTTTCCCTGTAAAACTAAATTTAAATTATTATGTCAGTAAGGAATGCTAATTCCAATAAGTTCACTTCCGTGAACAAAAGGACGTCTGCATACTCCGCATTTACTTCCTCCAAAAATGCCACCAACTTCCTATGCATAACAGCATTATGACCACCTCTTAAACGATTTATTATTTTAATGGCTGTTTTCATTGTATCAGCAAAGCCAAGAGATTTAGCGAATAGGGCTTGTTGATGTATGATGCAGTGAAATGTTGGAATATTTATTCCTGCTTTTAATAAGCGCCCTACAAAGCCCTGCTTTCGCCCAACTAAAAGGGCTGCACCGTCCGTACAGACAGCAGACAACTTATTTCTGTTTATTAAGGACAAAACATTCCGCTCAAAAGATGAATAAATCGTCTCACCATTAACGTTTCCATAGAAGGATTCAAGTTTTAATATTTCTTCAAAAGAATTAAAATTATCGTCTATTGTGCGAATACAAATGATCACTTGGCTGGTGTCATTATTGTCAAGACTTTCGTCGAAACAAACCGAAACGAATTTAGCATTTGTAATCCGCTCATTTGTTTCGGATTGTATAAATAACCCTATTTTTTCTGTTCGACGCATAATAGTGTTGCGGGACAAAGCCATTTCATTCACAATATTTTCCATTTTTTTCCCAACATCCCTAAAAAATGGAAAAACTGAAATACAAATTTCTTTCCATAATTCCCCATCCTCAAAAGGTCGACCTTTTTTAGCTAAGGCTAATGAAATTGGTCGCCTTGAGTTGACCGCTTGTTGAGGAAATGATTTGGTCATGATTGGTTTCATGAACTGATTATATTTAATTCTTAAATCTTCTTTTAACTTGATAATTAAATTAGACCTAGCAATTCCAGTAAGAGAATGCATATCTGAGTGGAGGTTATAGTGCCGTTTTAAATTGCATGCAAACTTCTCTTTAATTTTTTGGTTGCAAACAAGGCATTCTGCTTCATTAAAAATATTTAATGAAAATAAAAATGAATTTTCCCAACCAATATCCCACATACTGACTGAAAATCAAAAAATGTATTTATTAAAAATCAAAAATTTAATATATTAAATTTATATAATTTTTAAAAAATTTTATTTAATTAAAAATTTTAAATTAATAAAATAAATATTATTAAATAAAATATATTTAATTTTAAATCAATTATTTAAAATAGAAATATAATATATAAGTTGTATTTTAATGTGCTGTTTGAATATTTTACCAGTGTACCTATTTCATAAAATTTAATCATAATTTATCAAACAAAGCGACGACAACCTGCCTTTGTTGATGCTGGTATGCAACTGAGTGAATTTTTTTGTTTTTTCCTCTCTATTTTTTTTGTTTCGTAAACGTTCGTGCTGTGTGTGTGTGAAACCCGACCAAACTTCGTTGTTTCAACAAGAGTTTGATTTAAGGCCCAACTATAATATGCATAAGCAAGCTTAAGCAAATTGCAAAAGTTAACGAAAAGGCTGTCAAATGCATAACCAGTTCAGAGTTAACTTTTAGGTGGCTACAATGACTTTGAAACTTTTTGTCCACAGTTGCTCATTTATGTTAAAAAAAATGTTTTTATTTTATTTTATTTTATGTTTTGATACATCGAACTGTTCGGACGTGTTACTTTTAGTGCGGCTGAATTTTCGGTGAAAAAATCGTAATAGGTGAAAAAGTATAAAAAGTTAAATTAAATAAAAAATTGGAAAAAAACTCGTAATAGGTGAAAAACTTTACAAAGTCAAATAATTGCACTAGGTGCAATACAAAATTAATAAAATGTAATAATTTATTTTTAATTATTTGAAAACTAGAAAATTAAATACAGTGAGACAGTGAATGAGTAACAATTCTAACAGTGCGAGTGGGCCTCAGAGCCGAAATGCTTATTTCGTGTTGAGCTCGGCAAGTGTTAGTAATGAGAACATTAAAAATCCCGAATTTAATAAAAACTACTTAACTGTGAAACCAAAAATAAGCACAAATCTGAATTTAAGTGCAAGTGCACCAAACTTGAATAAATGTGTTGAACAGGGCACAAACTTAGCCCAAAGCATATTTAATTTAAATAGAAAAATCACTGAAGGACCGTCTTCTTCACGGTCCTCGTTATCAAATATTGGAGAGACGTCAACAGCTGCAAAAGGCACATTAAGTCCTACAAATAAGGCCGCTCCTATAGTTGCTGTTGAAGAAAAACAAAAAACACAGGTAGGAATGGACCGTTATATAACAGTATCGAAGAGAGGCAGAAGCCCAAAATCTGCCGAAATTACACCAGCCGCAAAATTATCAAAGAATGCTGAAGAGCCACGCTCGCAAAATCGTTTTGCCATCCTCCAAGAGAAAAATGATGTCCCTAACGCTGTGATTAAGCCAGTAAAACCACCTCCAATATATTTAAGAGAAAAAAATTCAAACGAACTTATAAAAATATTAGTTTCATTAATTGGTGAAAATTCTTTTTATGTGACTCCAATTAAGCGTGGCAATATTAATGAAACAAAGATTCAGGTTAATAATGAAAACGACTATCGGAGAATAGTTTCGGAATTTGAAAAACGCAAAAAGAATTTTTACACGTATCAACTTAAAAGCGCAAAGGTCTACAAGTCGTAATTAAGGGAATTGATTCTTTTGTTGATCCTGAGGAGATCAAGAGCAGTTTGGCCGACAAAGGCTTTAAAATCAAGGCAGTATCAAATATAAGAAACAGAGATAGGATCCCTCAACCATTATTTAGAGTGGAGTTAGAACCTGGTGATGTTAAGCTGAAGAAAAATGAAACACATCCTATATATGACTTGAAATTCATAATGCACCGAAGAGTTACAGTGGAAGAACCTCATAAGCGATCTGGCCCAGTACAGTGTTCGAACTGCCAAGAATATAGTCACACTAAATCTTATTGTAAGTTGCCTACTGTTTGTGGGGAAAAAGATGCAGCAATTACGGTGGAAACCACACTGCCAACTACAGGGGTTGCCCTGTTTTCCAGGTCGTTAAACGCTCCTTGATCAACAAACCCGCTTCTACCCCTACTCAGACGACAAAAGTACCTATTACAATTATTCCCCCCGTAGCACAAGCATCCACTAGCCAATTTTCATATGCCAACGTGCTAAGATCTAACCAACCAACACTGCAAAATGAATCACCAATAAATGATACTAACAGCCACAATTTTAGCCGTCTTGAAGGTATAATGGAGAATCTGGTGCAATCCATGAACCATTTCATGACAAGTATGATGCAGGAGATGCAAAAAATGCAGTCCACGCTACTGCAGGCCATACTTAATAGACCATGAACTGTCTCAAAATATGTTTCTGGAACGCAAACGGCATACGCCAACACAAAAATGAACTTGAATATTTTCTTTTTAATAAGAAAATTGATGTAATGCTGATTTCCGAGACTCATATGACGAGAAGCATTTTTAAAATAAGTGGTTATACATTCTACGACACCAAGGACCCCAGAGATAGATCATGTGGTGGCTCGGCAATATTGGTCAAATCGCGAATCAAACACCATTCATTGGGTGGTCTTTCAGAGTGCTATCTTCAAGCAACAAACATCTGTATTGAAAACTTTTGTCAAAACCTCGTGATTTCGTCAGTTTACTGTCCGCCCAGATTTTCAATAACAAAAGATCAGTATAGAGATTTTTACAAATCACTAGGTAGCCGTTTCATAGCGGCTGGCGACTACAATGCTAAGCATACATTCTGGGGCTCACGACTCGTTAGCCCTAAAGGTCGTATCTTGTACGACTCCCTGTCTGAAATGGGACTGAATGTGATTTCAACTGGTCAACCAACTTATTGGCCAACTGACCAGCAAAAAATTCCTGACGTTATCGATTTCGGCGTGGCGAAAGGGGTATCCCCGGAACTCATTGAAGTCGAGGCTTCACTGGATCTTTCTTCAGATCACTCACCCACTGTAATCACCATCAGAAGTCCTCAGCAAATCGTAACTGATGCCTTACTTCTTGTCAAACGTCTGAATTGGTTAAAATACAAAAAATACATCAGCACTCACTGCACAGAGAAACTCCCGTTAAAAACTGCTGAAGACATCGTTGCCTGTATAAAAAGTCTTAATGAACATGTCGAGAAAGCCGCAGAACATGCTTCTTCCACTTACCGCCCGAATAGGTACAACAGAGTTTTTTCTGCAGATGTTGAGCAACTATTGTCTGAAAAAAGGAGAGTCCGAAGAGAGTGGCAACAACACAGATCGCCCCAACTTAAAACTAGGTTGAGAGAATGTACCAAAAATCTTAGGATCTTGCTAGAAGCGCAAAAAGCAGAGTCTCTCAAACAACATCTGGAAGGTCTAGACGCAACTTCCCAGTCAAATTATTCATTATGGCGTGCAGTCCGAAATATAAGAAAACCCGTAATCGCAAAACCTCCACTGCGTACTTTGAACGGATCTTGGGCACGAAATAACGAAGAAAAAGGCAACCTTTTCGTAAGCCATTTAAAAAATGTATTCACTCCCAATATGGATACTGACATTAGCCAACTACCGCCTGTTGTTGCCAGACCACCTGTACAAATAAGATTTCAATATCTGGAGGTTGTTGAGGCTATTGATAATTTAAATGTTAAAAAAGCACCTGGGTTTGATGAAATCAGCAATAAAATGATTTTTGAGCTGCCTCGCATTGCAAAAAGATTAATCCTCTTTCTTTTTAATGCCATCTTACGGCTTGAGTACTACCCTCCGGTTTGGAAAATTGCACTAGTAAAGATGATTCCTAAGCCGGGAAAAGATCCTTGCAAAGTTGAGTCGTATAGGCCAATAAGTCTATTACCAACTATGTCCAAATTATTCGAGAAATTGCTTATAACCAAGCTGACTCCGATTTTGAATGAAAACAACTGCATTCCCAATCACCAGTTTGGCTTCAGACATCAACACAGTACAATAGAACAAACACATAGATTGGTACAAGTCATAAGAAAAACCTTTGAGGAAAAGAGATACTGTTCGGCACTCTTTATTGACGTCTCTCAAGCTTTCGACAAAGTATGGCATGAAGGCCTGATATCTAAATTAAAGCAGAACTTGCCGGTGAATCTTCAACACCTACTATGGAAATACTTAATCGACCGTCAGTTTATGATTAAAGAAGGTGATTATTTAAGCCGTCCTCAACCTATAGGTGCTGGCGTCCCTCAAGGTAGTATCTTAGGACCAATTCTATACTTGCTGTACACAGCAGACATGCCAACAAACAATGAAATTCACACGTCAACATTTGCTGATGATACGGCATTTTTCAGTACTCACAAAGATCCAAAAGATGCCTCGATTCAATTACAGCACCACGTAACGCAAGTGCAGAAATGGGCAAGACAATGGGGAATAAAAATAAATGAACAGAAATGCACCCACGTAACATTTACTCCACGTAGGGAATCATGTCCCCCTATTCGTATTAATGACCATATAGTGCCTCAAAACTCACACGTGAAATATCTTGGTATTCATCTGGACCGTCGCCTCACATGGAAACCACATATAGATGCTAAGCTGACTCAAATGAAACTGAAAGCAGCCCAAATTCATTGGCTAATCGGCAGAAACTCCGTCCTTCGGCTGGATTGTAAGCTTCTACTCTACAACTAATGCTTAAGCTAGCATATGCACATTATAGTTGGGCCTTAAGAAGGGACAGTCTGTTTTCATCAGTTGTGGTGTGCGTTTCGTAATAGGTAAGTGGTAGTAAATTGGTAGTTAGTGGTACTGTAGGCAAATTGTGGTTTCATTGCAGGTTCTATACTGCGCTAGAGAAGTGTTTCCGGGGTTTTACTACGGCTTCACTCTCAAGGGCTAGTAGTCACTGGAACTTATTTGCGACCGCATTTGTGAACAGATCAGAGTCGAGCGTAATGGTGTTCCCGGGGTTTTACTACGGATTCACTCTCAAGTGCTAGCTTCACTGGGCGTGATTTGAGCGGAGTAGTGTTTCCGGGGTTTTACTACGGTTTCATTGCTGCGCGCTACACTGGAGTAGTGTTTCCGGAGTTTTACTACAGATTCACCCTCCAGTACTAGCTTCACTGGACCTTATCTATGACCACATTGTGAACCAGTCACCACAAGCCGAGCGTAATGGTGTTCCCGGGGTTTTACTACGGTTTCACCATTGCGAGCTGCAGGAGAGAAGTGTTTCCGGGGTTTTACTACGGATTCACTCTCAAGTGCTAGCTTCACTGGGCGTGATTTGAGCGGAGTAGTGTTTCCGGGGTTTTACTACGGTTACACTGGAGTCGTGTTTCCGGGGTTTTACTACGGATTCATCCTCCAGTGTTAGTTCCATGTGGCATTATTTGAGGTCATATTACTACCAACTACCACTACTTTCTTAACGATACCCGACGATTGGAATAGATAAACTGCGTTTACAATAGAGATATTTTAGTGTATTTTATTCAGTGGAATAAGCGAGTGGCCAAAGATAGAAATTGGTGTAAATAAAGTATAATTATAAAATTCGAAGAGCAAGCCGTGTTTTATTTTAAGAGGTAACTAATAAATAAAAAATTTTATTGTGACAGAACGTTGGACAACCGCGAGTTATACCCCAGCAAGAAAGGTTCGTTACACGGCTAAAATTTGACATAAATACTCTTTATAGGCAAATAAATTGCTCCCATACAAGGACCACATCTGAAAAAGACATTTTTCCCTATATATATTGTATAAATATCGTTTCCGACTCAAAACTTTGTACAGATCATTTACATATATACAGAAATCATTCCACAAAATGTTGTTAATTTCGGTCTATTTTTAACCGTATGCCCCATATAAAGCCCTCTTCCGAAAATCACTTTAATGCTCATAAATCTCTTATAAATAAGGGTACCAATCCAAAATTTCACACGGATCATTTACATACATGCCTTAATCAAACTGCTGGATTTTGAGAATATCGGTCCATATTTGACTATATCCCCCACATAAGGTCCACTACCGAAATCCACGTTAATACTAATATATATCTTAAATATACCGTATTATGTTGAAATTCGACGTGAAATATCCTCCTATGCATGAAAATAACTGTTCCAAAATTTAAAAAGATCGGCTCATAATTTTTCATAGCTGCCATATAGAACCATTTCCAAAAAACAAATAAATTCGGGTCAAAAAATATTCTTTTCCGATTTAACCCATATTCGGTCCATATTTTATAATCATGATGTATATCGTTGGAAAGGTATTTTTAATACCTTTTATTTAATGTATTACAAATTACCAGACACCCAGTAGTTCCCGAGATATAGGCCTATATATTTTCATTTTTACGGGCCCGCCCCCTCGAAAATAGGCGTGACCGCCAACAAATTTTTTTTTGCTGGTATCTCCACTAAAAAAAAAAAAACAAAATCAAATTGTTTTTTTTTTTTTTTTTTTTTTTGAGCAAAATCACTAAAACCGATAAAAGATTATTATGAACATCAGACAGACTCTGTAAATTATGGTAAGAATTTGTTACGCGCCAATCACTTACTCTTTAAAAAAAAAAACAAATGACGGTTCAAAACCGGTTGAGGGGGTATAAAGCTGGCCCGCTAGCTCAGTAAGCAAATTTGTCTCAAACCAGGGTTTTAACGCGTAAGCATATTACATGCTTCACACCCCTGGAAGCATGTTTATAAAATTTCGTAAATTCATTTAAAAATGGAAAAAACCACAAGAAAAGGGGAACCAAAAGCATCAATGCTAAGAGGAAGGAGAAATGACTACATTGGGCATCACTGAGTGATGATATGGCCAGATGGTTGCCATATGGGGGTACAATTGTCCCAATCCCCAACCATTGACAGGCAAAATACCTTGAATTACTAACCTGTCCCGTAAACTAAACAATCGTCAAATTTTAAACGCTACTCACCATAGCCTGGTTCTTTTTAGCATCCATTTAAAAAAAATTATTATTTCATTGTTAAATTCATAGTATTTCTTTTATTTATAAAGACTGAGGTTAATACTAATGCTTAATTTATATGTACATAACTTAATGCCAATAATAATAATAATAGTAATTAATAATAATAACAATAAATTTTTAGTGTTCCTATCTATATGTACTTAAATTTCTATATATGTATATATATATATATGTATAGTTATATTTATATGTATGTTTATACTGATAATTATGCAAGTATATAAGCTTATAAGTATATATTTATATATATGCTCAAGTTTATATATTTGGATATACATACATACATATATGTATACCTATATTTATACATACACTTATTTTTATACATACACTAGCTGACCGCCCCGGCTTCGCTCGGTATTTACTATTGATTTGTATTTCATAGAATAAGATGTATTCACAACCTGCCTGCTCTTATTTATTTGCAAATTTGTACAGCATACTTTAGGGGACTTTTTTTTCAAATGTTGAATTTTTTCAGGAAAAAAATCATAACCGATTTTGGATTTCAAAATCAACTAACCATCATCACTCCTCCCTGTACCTTCCCTAAAAATTTTATGGCAATCGGTCGAGCCGTTCTCGAGTTATGGAGTGACAATCAAAATGTACACTTATTTTTATATATATAGATATATATATAATTATGTTTTAAGAACTTAAATATTTATGTTTAAAATTATATATATATATTTATGTATATACCCAAATCTATATATATATGTTAGGGTGGCCCACGCTTGTATGGAAAAGTAAAAGTATAGTCCAATACTTTCTCCACAAGCTTGATTTTGTTTCTTTTACTAAAATATATGTGTATACCAAAAATTGGCTCAATGGGACAATATTTAGGGGTCGCGATGAATGGCGACTTTTATGTTTCACATCTTTTATTACATGCATTTACTACTTGCGGAATTACAAGAAACGAGTTTATGTTAGCAAATTTCATTTTTTTTTTCTTTCATGCGCTTACTTTCCTCGCATCAAAACAAAATACTGTATTAATAAGGGGCATCCCCTGATTGTTGTTTTAAACGTAATTTCAGAATTTTTTATTTTTCTTTCATGCACTTACTTTCCTCGTATCAAAACAAAATACTGTATTAATAACGGGCATGCCCTGATTGTTGTTTCAAAAGTAAAAAAAAAGTGCGAAGTTCATTGATAATTAATACATTAAACGAGAAAGTTGTGTGCGAAGGCTGTGCCTGGTTGTTGGTTGTGCGCGATTTTTTACAAAGTACAAGCCATTTTGAATGTAAATTTTGTAAAATTTCAGTGATTTCTAATAATGTAAGTAGTGCAAAACAATAATAATTTTTTAAATCGTCTATTTATTTTTGTGCTATATTGGTTTCGCTAACATAAGAAATGTATGCCACTAAATCCTCGAGATTAATGAGAAGCTCATCAGGAGCTTGGCTAATTGGGAAACAAATTGAACGTTTTTGTCCGGCAAGACTTCCATCAAAAAGCGATGTGCTTAAACTGTTCAATTTTTATCACTTGGAAAAAAAGAGAACTAAAACGATTAGTATTCGAGAAACGGCAAATGCAGTGACCGAGATTTGGGAACGAGCAAGACTTCCCACTCAAAGAATTGATTTGATCGTAAGAATTATTCGTAAGCTTTTAGGTAAATATAACATTTTGAAGAAGAGTCGGAAAAACAATCTCAAAAGCAGTCGGGCAAAGGAAGTCATGTTCAAAGCAGATTTAAATAAAATATTAGACGTAGCCACAAAAGATGCATTAAAGACAATCACGAATGAGGAGGACAAATGTTTTCTTATAATGCAGAGGGAAAATAATATGAGTTGCAGCATGGCGGGAATAGACAAAAAGTCAAAGGAGAAAGAAGATCGCAAGCGAAAGAGAGAAGTGGAATTAGAGGCAAGGAAATTGCGTAACATTGACAGTCAAAGAGCTGTTGAAGAAGTGGCGGGATTATCTACGCTGAAGGATTATATTGAAACTTCCGACAGTGAGTCATATTCATCGCACGAAGAAGTTAAGTTTCGTGAAAAAAAATACAACTAAACAAATAAAAATGAAATCTGTTTTTACAAACGACTTTATTGGATCTATTGACCGTGTAAATCTTTCTGATCGGAATACCATGTATGTTGTTGGAGCTGCAGTTCAAGCCTTAGGTATACCTGTATCCGAAATTGCCTTATCACGTACCACAATACAAAGAAAAAGAAACGATATCCGAAAAAAGATATCAGAAGCTGATAAGGACTCATTCTCTTTACAATATCCAGTCGTATTGCACTGGGACAGCAAATTATTGCCCGATATTTCTGATGAAAACAAAAAAGTCGATAGAGTTGCTATACTCATCAGTGGCAATGGAAAAGAAAAACTTTTAGCAGTTTCAAAGATCACAAAAGGAACCGGTGTAGAACATGCTAACGCTTGTTTGGGTGTTTGTACCGATTGGTCAATAAAAAACCAAATTCAAGGACTATGCTTTGACACTACCGCCTCCAATACTGGTTTAAAGCGAGGTGCATGTACTTTAATTGAAAAAGGTTTAAATAAAGACCTAATATGGATTGCTTGTCGCCATCATATGTTTTAAAGAGTATTTTGGCCCCAGCGGAGGACCCGAAGTGCAACTATTTAAAAGATTTAAAAATCAATGGCCAAATATTGATAAAGAAAACTTCAAAGTCGGAGATGATACACTATTCCATACAAGTGACTTGCTTCAACTCCAGCAGCAAATGTATGAATATTATACCGATGCCATCAAAACTCAACAGCCAAGGGACGATTATCGTGAACTCCTTACGCTTTGTCTTTATTTTCTTGCTGGTGCACATAAAGAAGGAGCAATGAAAGTTAAATTTTATGCACCAGGCGCGTGCCATCTTGCTCGTTGGATGACGAAGGCGATCTATTGCATAAAAATATATATGTTTCAAAATCAATTTGATCTCACAGACGAGGAAAAGAAAGCAGTTACCGAAATAAGTTTGTTTGTTAGTCTTATATATGGCCGATACTGGAATGAAGCTCCTTTAGCAATAAATGCTCCTCTTAATGACCAAAACCTCCTTAAACAACTCGAAAACTATCCCAATGAAAAAATTGTTAAAGCTGCTGTAAAAGCATTTCATCGACATTTATGGCCTTTTTCGATTCCAGAGTTACATATGAAACTAAAAAAACAATGGTGAAAAATCTCCAGCTACCACCAAAAGCTAAAGCCTTAAAGAGACTGGACGGAAAAGTATTTAACCATGGAAATCCACTTGAGTCCTATGTTACCAAAAGGTCAACAATGTTTTTTAATTTACTATGCGATGATGGACAAGAAAAGGCACAGTCATTTCTTTCAAAGGATCCTACAGAGTGGAAAGACGACGCCATTTTTATTTCGATGAAAAAAAATGCTAGACTTTTAAAAGTTGTAAATGACTGTGCAGAACGAGGTGTTGCTTTGGTGACCCAATTTAACAGCTCAATTACGAAAAATGGGGAGCAAAAGCAATTTTTCACCATAGAAAAAAATTTCCCGGGGTTTCTAAAGCTAATATTGCAAAAATGGCTATCGATAATTTAAAAAAATTATGAAATATATGATAATTTGTACTTAATTTAGTTTAGTTTTACTAATTCTTTATTTATTTGTTTTATTAAATATTTTTATTTTTAAATAAACAATGAATATCACCATAAAAAATCATTGTATGTTATATTTCTATCTAACCCCGAAAAATCATTAAACTATCGCAATTTCTAAATATTGACCGATTGTGCTCAAATTTGGACTGAACATTTTTAAGCACAATTCGAATAGGAGCAGCGTTGTGGAGCGCGAATATTCGATGCTTTTGTATTTTGGGCCACCCTAATATATGTATAGGGATTTATTTAAATACTACAAAAAAAAGATTTACTTAAAACTATGACCTGTTTGTTGTTGCTGCTACGTTGCCTGTTGTAGTTATAGTTGTTGCTTCATGGCGATGTGTTGTTGTTTTTGTTGTTGTAACAGCAGTAATGTTTTGTTGTTTTTGTTGCTTTGCATTTGTTGCTGCTGACGGCGTGTTTGTTGTAGTTGTTAATCGTAGTTTTTTGTCAAGCTTTGAAATAGTTCTTTTAAGTTTTATTTATCACTTAGGTTATAGTTTTCAATTTTAATTTTTTTTATTTTTCATATCTTTTTTTTTATTTATAGTTCTTAATTGTCCTTCTTTCCTTTTTTTATATGTCTCTGTTAATTTTCCTTTTTTTGTTTTTGTATTTCATATTTTCTTTAATATACTTTTTCTCATTTTACATATAATCTATTTTACATTTGATCTTAAGTTTATAGTTTTATTTTGGTTTTATTTACTTTTGTTATGCGAATTTACATGTTTATTAACATTTTTTTGTTCGTTTTCCTTCCCGCAAAACACACACACATTTCTTGGGCTTGTTCTTCCTTTTTTTTTATATCATTTCCAAGGCCTTTAGTTTTTTTTTTCATTTTATTCTTTCTTTTAAGATTTAGTTTTTTCTTTTAAAAGCCTATGTTTTCTTAATTTTTTTTTTAATTCAAATACCGACTGTAGGGGCTATCCTCTACGTTACTATTGTCTGTGTTACGGCTGACGACGGAGTGCCTTTATACCTTTTATGTCAAAAACAAAACTCGTGACTCACGGTTCCAACTGAGAACGTTAAAGGTTCTTTAATATATATACATAATTATGGGAGTTCTAAAGTGTTCCTAACGCACTTGAATTTTTCGTCACTTTGCCCATTGTTTTAAGCGACACTTTTTGAAAATTTCTCCCTTTTTTTAAATTTTTTGTTTTTGATTTTAAATAAGAATTACCACTGCTGGGAAATATTTGTAGTTTTGTTCACTCTATCTATTTCACATTCATATTTAACTTCATAATTCATTTAGATATCCATTCCATATTTTTATGCTTATAGCATATGTTAAATATAACCACTAAATACTAAACTAAAAAAAATTGCACACACTATCGAACACCTTTTATCGAAGCTTTGCCAAAAGTTTTTTTTATTTTAAATTTATTAAGCGCGACTGTCCGTATACCGTCTGTGTTTTTCAACCATTCAAATCTGACTTCCTTTTTGCTACTTCTACATGTATGTTTTAAGGCCCAACTATAATATGCATAAGCAAGCTTAAGCAAATTGCAAAAGTTAACGAAAAGGCTGTCAAATGCATAACCAGTTCAGAGTTAACTTTCAGGTGACTTTGAAACTTTTTGTCCACAGTTGCTCAATTATGTTTAAAAAAAATGTTTTTATTTTAACAAAAAGCCATTAAATGACTATATTATATAAATATTATTCTATTATTTTATAATTAAAAGAAAACTTCGTACCCGAAACGCATAATTTTTCCTTTTTTTTTTAATTTATCGCCAAAAGTACTAAAATGTACAGCTGTGTCAGCACTACATTGTAAATAATAATAAACGTTTACATATGTTTTGTTAATTTTCGTATTGTGTTTTCAAAAATGGAAAAAAACTTTTTTTTTTTTTTTTTTTTTTTTTTTTTTTTTTTTTGCATTTAATTATTTATTGAATCTTCAAAATGAAATGACAATAAGTATTCAAATCTTAATACTAAAAAGAAAATAATAAGCCCAGCCAGTGCTAGACAAAAATTTTTATGATACTAAAAAAATTTCACATCAACTGATCCAGTCATCTATTTTGCGCTTGAGTTAAAGCAAGGGTATCCCTCCTTCTCAACCGATTGTGGCCACTAAAGTTAAGGATGTCTCGTGCAAGGGGGTTTGGATGGTGTTCAAGTTTGCTGACATACTTTGACGCATATTTTGTAAATTCGACTTTTACTAATGGCACGCCTAGATCTTTGTGGATTCGAGAATTTTTAACATACCATGGTGCTGCAGTAATTATACGTAGAATTTTATTTTGACCCCTTTGAATTTTTTCAATGTTGGATGCTGAGGCAGTACCCCATAATTGAATTCCATAGCACCAGATTGGCTTTAGTATTGCATTGTACAACAAAAGTTTGCAATCCAATTTCAATGTAGAGTTTCTGCCGATTAACCAATTAAGTTGCACTGCTTTTAATCTCATTTGTGTAAGTTTCGCTTCAATATGAGACTTCCAAGTTAAACGGCGGTCGAGGTGAATGCCGAGGTATTTGACTTCATTGTGTTGCGGGATAATTTGATTATTTATTCTGATGAACGAGCAGGTATCTTTTCGCAATGTGAAAGTTATATGAATACATTTCTGTTCGTTAACCCTGATTTTCCAAAGCTCTAGCCAATTCTCTAGTTTATAAACATAATTCTGCAAATTCTGTGATGCAACTTGGTGGTCCTGATGGACGCTGATAAAGGCTGTATCGTCTGCAAAAGTTGACGTATGGATTTTAGGGTCTGACGGCATGTCGGAGGCATATATCAAATATAAAGTAGGACCCAGTATGCTACCCTGTGGCACACCTGATTCAATTGGCTGAGCGGTACTTAAAAAATCACCTTCTTTGATTTTAAATTTGCGACCGTATAAATAACTTTCCATGAGTTTATGGGTGTTAGCAGGCAGAGTTAATTTTATTTTGTGCATTAAACCGTCATGCCAAACTTTGTCGAACGCTTGCGACACATCAATGAAAAGGGCGGAGCAGTATTTTTTGTCTTCAAACGACCCTCTTATCACATTTACCAATCTGTGTGTTTGCTCGATGGTGCTGTGTTTAGCTCTGAAGCCGAATTGATGATTAGGAATACATTCAGTGTCATTTAGAATTGGAGTCAATTTAGTCATTAACAATTTTTCAAACAGTTTTGAAATTGTCGGCAGTAGACTAATTGGCCTATATGACTCCACTTTGGTATGGTCCTTCCCTGGCTTAGGAATCATAGTGATCATAGACACCTTCCAATCTGCAGGATAGTATTCTAGGCGTAAAATAGCGTTGAAGATAAAGAGGGTAATTCTTCTTGCTACACGAGGTAACTCCACAAGCATTTTATTGCTGATTTTATCCATACCTGGAGCCTTTCTAAGGTTCAGAGTACCAATAGCGTTTTGGACATCACAAAAGTTTAGTCTTAGAGGTACAGGAGGCCTTATAACAAGTGGTGGCAAATCAGATTCGTTATTATTTGAGTTGTTTATAGTAAACACATTTCTCAAATGGTTAACAAATAAAGTCCCCTTCTCGGAATCATTTCTAGCCCAGTCACCAGTCGGATTTCGCAAAGGAGGTTTTCCTCTTACTGGTCTTTTTAAACCTCTTGCCGCCCTCCATAACGAGTAGTCAGATTGTGGGGTACTATCAAGACCTTCCAAGTAAGATCTAAGTGAGGCCGTTCTTTGGGTTTCTAAGAAATGTCTTAGTATATCTCTGCATTCCCGTAGCCTAGCTTTCAGTTCAGGAGACCTGTGAATTTGCCACTCTCTTCTCATTCTTCTTTTTTCTGATAGGAGATGTTCGAGTTCAGAGAAATAAGTTCTGTTTGTCCTATTTCTACATTCAACGTGATAAGTGGAAGCGTGATGCACAGCTCGTCGAAGGTCCTCGGTAAAGTTGCCAATCGACTCATCAATATCGTCGGTAGTTCTCAACACAACATTTTCCGTGCAATGAGAACTTAAATACTTTTTGTATTTTATCCAACTTACTCGGGTCTTAGTCATGTTCATAAATGGAGAACCACACACTTGAGGGAAATGCATTGAAATGATAGTAGGAGAGTGATCTGAGGACAAGTCCAGTGAAGGATCCACTTGCATCCATTCTACAGGGATATTTTTCATTACCCCAAAGTCAATAACATCGGGAATCTTCCGTCGGTCCGTCGGCCAATAGGTGGGATGTCCACTTGAGAGTACATCTAAGCCCATTTTAGCAATGGTGTTGAAGAGTACGCGACCCTTTGGGGTTACCAGACGTGAACCCGAAAATGTGTGTTTGGCGTTAAAGTCACCAGCAACTAAAAATCTAGCTCCAAGGGAATTGAAGAAGTTATGGTATTGGTGTTCTTTTATTGAAAATCGAGGCGGAGAATAAATCGATGATAAAACAAATTTGTATTGACAGAATTCAATGCAAATGTTTGTTGCTTGGAGGTAATCCTCACTTATGTTATTCATTAGATAATGCTTTATTCTGTTCTTTATAAGAATTGCCGAACCTCCACAAGCTCTACCGCGGGGGTCTTTAGTATCGTAGAACTCGTAGCCATTAATTTTGAAGTACCCTGTCGACGTCAAGTGAGTTTCAGCAATCATCATAACATCAATCTGCTTATCCATCAGGAAGTATTCCAGTTCATTTTTATGTTGGCGGAGGCCGTTCGCGTTCCAGAAACAAATTTTTAAATAAATCATTTCTTTAAAATGGCTTGCAAGATAGTGGATTGCATTTTCAGCATTTATTGCATCATGGTGGTCGTGAAAGTGTTCATAGTTTGGACAAGTGTCTGCAATGTTGTCTCTAGATTGTTGATATGCGGCTCAGAATATTGGGGTTTAGGTTCCTGCTCCAGACCTGGCATATTACATTTAACGACGTTTGCGTAAGAAACTTGTCTAGAACTTGGCGCGTTTACATGACTAGTGGACCTTAATACTTGAGGGAAATTGTCACTCGATGCTAAATTTGGCTGTTGAGGGCGATTAGGCAATACTGACGTCTTGTTGGTTCTTATGCCTTTCAAATGAGTGTAAATTGGACAACCTCTATAATTTGCGGTATGATTACCTCCGCAGCTACTGCATTTTTTGATTTTTGAGTCAGTTCTCAACTTATCGCATTGAGCAGTTGCATGTAGCTCCCCACACGCAACACAAACTGTCGGCAATTTACAATACGCCTTCGTGTGACCAAATTCTTGACAGTTGAGACACTGGACGGGTCCCTGACGCTTATGTGGTTCTTCCACGGTGATTCTACGATGCAGAAGGTACATCAGATTGTAGATGGGATGGGACTCATTTTTCTTTAAGACAACATCTCCAGGTTCCAATTCTACCCTGAACATGGGCTGAGGGATCTTTTCACGGTTTCTAATATTCACTACGCTCTTGATTTTGAACCCTTTGTCCATTAAACCGGTTTTTATCTCCGCGGGATCAACACATGGGTCTATACCCTTTAGAACGACTTGGAGTCCTTTTGCGCTTTTGAGCTGGTAGGTATAGAAATCCCTAGTCTCCCTTTCCAGCTGGTTGGACAATTTTCGAAAATCATCTTCCCTATTCACTTGAATCTTTGTCTCGCAGATATTTCCATGTTTCATTGAGGTTACGCTAAACATGTTTTCACCTATTACAGCAACAATTCCTTGTACCAATTTACTGGAAGTCGGCTCTCTCAGATAAATTGGTGGGGGCTTAAACGTCTTCTTCGGAAGTTCTGGCTCATCCGTCTGGAGGAGAGCAAACCTATTTTGATCATTACTCACGGTCTTAGGAGCTTTTGCATTTGATGACACTTGAGCAGACTTCGGGCTCCTCTGTCGCTTGAGAACGGTTATGTACTTATCCATACCTACTTGTTTTTTGGGTTTGACTGCACTATTTGATGAAGATGATGTATTTACATTTGTTGAAATCACAATATTGGGCGAACAGGAACGACGCCGTTCCACGGCTCTTGCAGTGAGAAAATTCTCCAAAGATTTTTTTATGGATTCTTCCTCAGAGATGCATCTAGTTTTTCTAGTCGAGCTAAGCTCTTTCTCAGAATTACATCTGAGAGGAACACTCATACAGTTTTTATGTGATGTTTAATGTTTATTTTTTTTTTTTATATATTTTAACCTATTACGATTTTTTTTCACTTTTTTGTTTAATTTCAACTTTTTACACTTTTTCACCTATTACGATTTTTTCACCGAAAATTCAGCCGCACTAAAAGTAACACGTCCGAACAGTTCGATGAGACGAGACTGAAAAAACTTAAAAATTAAATAATATAAACATATTAAAGGTAGCGATTGAAGGCCTGTGCACATTAAAAGAAATAAGTGAACTACACTGTAAAAGAAGACGACGGACGCTCTTGTTCTGTCAGAGAAATAAACCGCGACAGAAAGACATTTTTGTTAAAATAAAAAGGCTCCCTTTTATTGTAAAGGCACTTATTTTTTTCCGCATTTTCTATTAAATTTAAAATAAATATATTTTCTTCTTTCTCCATTTTGTTCAAAACACAAACAAACAGCTGATTCCGTACAGAATGTGCGATCAGTTTCGCTTTTTGCTTAAGCAAATGACAGTTGAAAAACTTAACGAAAAGTTTCGTTAAGTACATTATAGTTTGCCACATACAATTTATATGTGTTCGCACGTTTGCTTAAGCTAGCATATGCATATTATAGTTGGGCCTTTAACTGACGATCTTCTCTGCCTACGCTGTAACATTCTTGTTGAAATGTAAGAAAAAATGCACATTCCGATTGACAAAAAAAAAATAACTGTTCTTGCATTCTTTAAATTTTCTTTAAGAGCCCAAAAAACCCCTCATAAAAGACTCTTTTCTGACATTATCTAAGAGCTCTTTCTGACGGACCATTTTCGAACGTAATGACGCTCTTTTCTGAAGGTTTTCGGAGCAATTATGATTGTTTTTTGGGCTCATAAAGAGCGTTAACGCTCCGAAAAAGGTGTCAGAAAAGACTCTTTTCGGACTCATATGGCTTGCTGGGAATATATGGAATGACAAATCCCATGCTGCGAGAGAAATGGTATTCATGTGTACATGCATATGTATTTGTGCACAAGCAGAGATGGTGAGACAAAGAAAAAAAACTACAAAGTGGTGTTGGTCATTCTTATGTGTGGATTATATATGTGTTGCGCGGCTTGCGCGAGCGTATATATTCCAGCGCGAAGGAATAACAAAAGAAAATTTAAGAACATGCGCATTAATATTCCTTCTCAAAACAGGTTCTATCTCTCTTTTCTTATTTAGCACTTGTTACATTTTTTTCCTATTGCTTTGTTGAGACAAATTTTAATAAGAAAAAAGGTTGTTGTTGTTGAATTTCAGGAATTTCAAGAATTCCAAATATGTCGTAAACGCGTATGCATAAAAGAATGCAAAATATGTCATAAGAAAAAAAATGTCAAGCGCGTGATGATGGTGTATTCACATTTTATGATATATTGGGTATAGGTAAAAGTTGCAGACTTTGAAAAAGTTTTTAAATCCGTAACAAATTGGTAATTAAATCAATTAAAAATGGTGAAAATTAGACAAAATTTCAAAATATTTAACATAAATTATGTTGGTCGTAAAATTGTCTTTCAAACAATATATCAAATACTAATAAAATTTGCACTTAGACTGAATAGAAAACACAGAATTAGGATATTCTAGTCTAGTGTAGTTTCTGTATTTCTTATTACGCTTAGGTGAAGGGTATTTAAGATTCGGCACAGCCTTACTCTTACTTGTTTTATTATGATGTTGTTTGTATGTTTTTCTGTTACTGTGCTTGTTTAAATTTTAAAGAAAAGCATAGGTAATGGACGTCATCAGTTTGTGTGAATAGACATTCTATAAGCTGAAGTTGTTAAGAAAACTTCTCAAGGAAAATATAAAGAAGTGTGAACAGTGAAAAGTTAGTGAACTGTGGTAATTTGCAAAAAGAAATAAAGTATCCATGCAGAACACCAATAATTTGTTTATTTTAAATTTTAAATATAATAAACTTGTGATTATAAATTCAAGAATACGCTGAGAAAAGAAGAATTGTTTCAAATAGGTAATTATTATAATAGATTTTGTGCCAGAGGATTAGGAAGCCACACCATTAAAGTGGACTTAGGCGGTAATTCCAGATTCATCCTGTGAGAACATAAACAGTGGAAAAAGACGTACATTTAAAATTTAAAATAAACCGAAGGTAATACTGTTCACATAAAACTTGCATAAATACGACATCTAATAGAAAAAAATTGTGTTAAGATTAATTCCACAAAAAGGGACGTAAATAACCCAGGACTAGAACCATCAAATAATAGGATCCACACGAGTAGAAATATACCAAAATATATATATATTTAAGGAAACAAGGGCATTAGGGTGGTAGTAGTAGTTAAGGTAGGTTAAGTACGAAAAGTAATTGTGTTAGAATAAGTATAGTCAGTTAGTTTTCAAATTGAGTGATGTTTCATATTGTAAAGGGATAACTAAAAGAATAAAGTATTAAATAGCTTGACAATAAAATAATTTGATTAACCCTAAGGTCTTAGGTGTCTTTCAGGGAGCTCCTTTAGGGACATAAAGCAGAAAGAAAAAGGGTATATACAAAAAAAAAATATCGTATTATATTTGAAGGGATTATAACTCTTCAGAACTTTTCTTTTAGTAATCCTTGTGTGTAGGCAAATTGTGTTTTTTTTTTTGTATTATTGATATAGGAAGAAATTGTTTGTGAAAGGTCAGAATATTATTACAGTTTCTATAATAAAAAAGAGAATACTAAATATTTATTATGATTAATTTCACTGCCAGAAAGGGCAAGTGATGTGTAAAAAAATAAATAAAAGATAAAAGGAGCTATATAAGTATATACATACAGACGATCTGTCTTAAATTCAAACAACAGGTCAAAAGACCGTTCGGTTTAAACCTAAAGGTTTTAAAATTTTGAAAAGAAAGAAAAAAAATGGACATAGATTATAAGTAGTAAAAAAAAATAGAAATAGATAATTCAACCAGTAACGAACCTTTTGAAAATAAAAGTTATGTATAAGTTTTTTTTTAAGTTATATAAATTCGTTATTTAGATATAAGTTTTATTAATGTTAAGATTAAGTGTTTTAAATAATAAATGTAATGTGTAATAGAATTTGCATAAATATGTGTTGCTAATTGTGCAAGATTTCAGGTACAGTGGGCCGAAGAAAACGAGAGTGTGATGAATTGGTAAGTTGTTGGATAGAAAATATTAGGGGTCCTAAGGAGAATAAAGGACCATGGTAGGGAGGGCAAAACACACATGGACCTAACATCTAATCCATGGTTCAATTGTCTGATGTTCTGTGTTGATTAAACCCTTGTTATAGGTTTGATATATATTTGGAATATAGTTTTAGGTATTTTTATTTATTTTTTTATTGATACAGCCTCTTGGTGTTGTAGATGTGGGTTGGGTTCCCACGCCGAAAGTAGAGCTAGTCGAGGTGACATCGAAGCACACCAGATCAGAAAAGAGACTCGTAACACAATATATAAAATTATCAACAACAACATAATCAACTACAGAGATAAACTTCCAACATACAATATAAAACATCCTGTATGGCTGTTTGATGACAATTCGTGTGATATTTCACTCTCATCTTTCAAAAAACAAAATACATCAAATAAAATGTATTTACAACTATACCACGAACTTAAAACATCTCTTGGTTAAACCAACTGCCAATACCTTTTCACAGATGCATCAAAGGACAACCACAATGTGGCATATGCTGTTGTTGATTAAAATGGTAATACCCTTAGTATTAAATCATTCAACAGTTTTTCCTCTATATTTACAGCTGAATCAGCTGGAATTCTTCAAGCAATTTATATAGCAAGTAAATCCAAAAAAAAAAACTATAATATTTTCCGATAGTCTATCTGTCATAACTTCAATAAAAAATCAATCCAACAATAAATGGTGTTCAGTGAATAAAATCAGAGACCTCTTAATCAGCTATAACAATAAAATAAAAATAGCATGGATCCCAGGTCATGAAGGCATAAGTGGTAATAACTTTGCTGACTCAGCTGCAAAAGAAGGTTGCTTAGCTCCAATTATAAAATATCCTCTAGCGGAAAAATCAGACCTAAAAAATTTAATTATAAATGAGCTAAAAACTCAAAAAAACAACAAACTGAGAGACTATCAGCACACTCACTACTCCCAAATAAACCCAAACTATAAACCACCAACTTACCCAACAAACATTAGTAAAAACAACATCAACATTTATTCAAGATTACGAATGGGACATACTATCAATACACATATACACCTCGTGAATAACAACAACCAATACCTGCACTCGATGCGGATTAATCAACAATGTACATCATATTCTCCATTCCTGTCCGAGTTTGCGAGATCAATATGCAAAATATTTGAATAACAATGGAACAAGCCTACTCAAAGATCCTACAATAATCAACATAAATACCATAGCTAACTTTATTTCTGTAGTGTTGTTTACATGTTACTGTAATTATATCTGTACATTTTGATAACATAACACTATTGTATACACTTAGGTCTTTTTTTATGCGGTAGATGCGTTCCAAAGAAAACCGCATAAAGAAAATCCGCATAAAAAAAAAGCTGATTTTCACACAAATTGGATGATTCGTTCCAAAAAGTTGAAAAACCGCATAACTTCAAGTTTAGGTGTAAAAATTAGACCAAAATCGCATAAAAAAGTCACAAGATAAAAAAATAACCAAAAACAATACATTTTTTTTTTTATAAAAATCACATAAAACAGGGGGAAAACAGTCAATATTATTACATTTATCTGGTTAAACCAGTTTATAAAAGTTAAAAAATAAATAAGTAAGTAATCATTTATAGAATTTAAAATTTGATACTTAAAAGTAAGACATTACATATTATCGGAATCACTACTTGATAATGCATACAATCTTTATTTAGAATATTTTGATCTGTTTTTTAAAAATAATTTGTCATTAATTTTTGAGTTGTATTATTTTTTTAACTGATTGTGTTGTTGGCGATATCCTGACATAAGGTTACAAATTTATCTATTGAGTTTAAAGACTTTTTCAGTATCTGGTTCGTTCAGAAGGATTTGATTTTGTACCTCATTAGCTGGCTGAAGAATTTTTGCAACCGTTTGAACATTGAGTGGTGCTATAATGTCTTCGTCACAATCACTTTCTGGATTTTCATCTTTTTCTTTCAAATTTTGAAAATTACTATGCAGTAGTGATGCCAACAAAATAATTATAAAAACTCAATGAAAACAATAATACATGCAAAAAAGTCGATTTTAAAACCGCATAACTTCAAATCCGCATAAAAATAAACCGCATAAAAACAGACCTAAGTGTACAAGTGATTACATTTGAATAATTATTTAGGTTCCACTGTAGCATGATTGCATCATTTCAAGTGTCTGACCAAAACAAGTGTTCTGTTGCATTTATACAAAACAAATAAAATACAGTAAATACAACGACGGCATGATGTAAAGTGACACTATTGCACTTGAAATGTATGCACACGTTTAGCTATGACCATATGCATGGGAATGTCTGGTTTGCTTTAAGCTAAATCAAATTACCAAAATATTCTCATGCATTAGTTTAAGAATTAGTCGTCTAGTAAATTCTCATAAGTAGTATATAAGTAGAATGTATTTAGTATTAGAAGACAATTTTACTTCAACTGTCAATAAAGCTAGAGTGCGACATTTTGGTTGCAACTAGAAAGCAGTAAAAAGAACAATCATCTTTTATTCCAACTACATGGCGATCCTGCCAGTCCTTTGGAGTGCTTCAACATAGAGCACCCAAAGAAAAATCAAATAAGTCCTTTGGAGTGCTTATATTTTTATTTATTTATTTATTTATTTATTTAGGTCAATAGATTTTACATCCTTACTGACTACATATAAATGACAAAACAGTAATATATATATATATAAAAAATTAGTTCAACAATTTATATATAAAGTAATTTTTTTCTTCAGTACGTCGTTACTCTCAGATATGTTCATAAGGTGATAGCATTTATTGAAGTTAACACATGCACGACGAAAAGAATCGTTATTAGCATATACAGAACGGTAGTATTTTAATGCTAAGAGTTCAAAATTGCGCGTTGGTCTAACAGGAACATTGAAGTTTAGTTGACTAAGCAGGAACTCCGAATCAACATCACCACGAATTATGCCCAGAACAAATAAAGCACTCAGCATCAATCGTCGACTATTTAGAGTTGGCAATTTTATCAAAGCAAGTCTACTTTCATACGGTGGCAAGACATAAGAATTCCAACCAAGATCACGGAGACAGAAAATTAAAAATTGCTTTTGTACCGATTCAATACTATTGATATGAATTGAATAACAAGGATCCCAAACAATTGATCCATACTCAAGAATTGGTCGAACAAGAGAAGTATATAAAAGTTTTGTAATATAAGGATCTAAAAATTCCTTAGACCAGCGCTTCATGAATCCAAGTACCCCATATGCTTTATTTACCATTATAGAGATGTGATCGCGAAAATCAAGTCTATGATCCAACAGTATGCCAAGATCCCATATGGTTTGAACTTTATTTAAAATAACAGTATCAATATAATAAGAAGTCTCAATCGGATTGTGTCTAAAAAATGACATGTGTTTGCATTTCTTAATATTTAACTCCAATAAATTTAATCTGCACCATTGAGAAAAATTGTAAAAGTCGGCACTTAGTAAACTATGTCCATTTGTATCATTAAAAGAGTTAAAAAGTTTAACATCATCGGCATACATCAGTACATTAGAATGCAAAATAACAGTAGGAAGATCATTGATGAATACCGTGAACAAAATTGGACCCAGGTGGCTACCTTGAGGAACACCAGAATGTACTTGAATAATATTTGATATAACATTCCCAAATTTGACTTGTTGAGTTCTTTGTGATAGATAAGAGTTTAACCATTTTATAGCTGAGAAACTAAAGCCCATAAGTGATAATTTGTGTAATAGAAGATTGTGGTTAACTTTATCAAACGCCTTACTAAAATCCGTGTATATCACATCAGTTTGCATTTTATTTGTAAAACCTTCATTGACGATAGTAGTGAGTTCCAAAACATTAGTTGTAGTTGAACGGGACTTACGAAACCCATGTTGACATGGTGATAGAAGGGAAGAAATTTGATGATATAAGCAATCTGTAAGAATTTTTTCAAGGAGTTTTGGAATTGCATTAATTTTAGCGATACCTCTGTAGTTAGAAACATCATTTTTACTGCCTTTCTTGAATAAAGGAATTATATATGATGTTTTCCACACTGATGGCAAATAACACGCTACAACAGATTTGTTAAATAATGCAGTAAGAGGCGCGGACAGTGATGCTGCACAGTTTTTAAGGATACTGCTTGGAATACCATCAGGACCTGGACTAAACGAGTTCTTCAGCGACTTTAAGTTCGAAAGCACAGTATCAATATTTATAAATGGAAAGTAAATCCCACATGAATGAGTCGTAGTATTAGGATATTTTGTTGTGTTAGAATAGGACTTGGTAGAATAAGTTGTTGAAAAGAAGTCAGCAAATATATTGCTTATTGAAACATCGTCATCAGCAGTCAAGGAGCCATACTTCAATTGCTTTGGATAACATGAAGAGCGACGCTTGGAGTTTACGAATTTATAAAAAGATTTGGGGTTTACTCTTATATTGTTTTTAATACGATAAATATAGTCATTGTATGCAAGTTTATTAGTAGTGTTGTATTCAGATCTTGATATAGCATATTTACGAAAATCAACCAGTGCACCAGTTCTCAAATATTTAGCAAAACATTTATTTTTCTTATTTTTAGCATTTCGTAAGTGTTGATTATTCCATGGCGGCCCATTATTATTGTAGAATTTACTTTTTGGAACTGTGATACTAATGAAATTATGCAAAATATTATAAAAGCTTGATACATTATTATCTAAGTTATCATCAGCAAGTACATAATCCCAATTGACATTAGATAGCAAGCTGTTAAGTACAGTATAGTTAGTGCGAGTAAAACAGTAAGATTGCAATGGTATAACATTTTGTATTCTAGCCATAAATTGTTCATTATCCGGCAATGATAAACCAATTTCAAAAGGAGGATGGTGAAGGTCAACGGGATACGACACAGGCAATGTATCACGAAGACAAAATTCCATAGGATAATTAACGAAAGCAAGATCAAGAATATTTCCGGATTCATTTGTTATATGGTTTAATTGGAAAAATCCGCATCCATGCAGGGAGTTTAAAAAATCGGACATAATTGTTGGTAGCAAATAATTACAATCAAAGGATTGAACCCATTTTACATTTGGAATATTAAAATCGCCAAGTAGAAGTACTATATCGGATGTGTTTGATTGATTCAGAACGAATTTAATAGCGGAGAAATGTTTATTATATATTAAAAGAGATGAGTTAGGTGGTATATAAGAACACGTGACAAATAATTGTCTATGACCAACACGAATTTTAACCGCAATAAACTCAATTTCATCATCAATGTCATCAATTAAAACATTTTCTATAATCTCACATAGCAAAACATCAAGGACAGCAATAAGTACTCCACCACCAAGTTTTCGCATACGATCATATCTAAATATTTGATATTTGGAACATAGAATTTCATTGTTATGAATACATTTTTTATCATTCAGCCAGGTTTCGGTAAATACAATAATGTGGTATGAAAAATCAAAACTGTTTGCAAAAAGATTAGTTAATTTAGTATTGAGACCCCGTACATTTTGGTAAATAATATTAATGAGATTATCTATCGATAGTTGAGTTAGTTTTTTGAAGATGATTGCGGTAGATGAACAATGCCAGATGTTGAAGTATTTTTATACTCGTATTTACGAATAAGAGCATTTGGCGGCCAAAAATCTAGATTCACAATTGTATCAAAGTACTCTTGAGGGACAATTATTTTAAAAGATGCTTTATTTCTTGGTTCAGAATATTTAAATTTGAAAACAATCATATCAATATTGGAGCCAATTTTATCAGTTATGTAATGTTTGATGTCATCAGTAGTTGTACAGGAAGCAAATCGAGCAGCAAATATAGTTTTTTTTTGGAGAAATAACTTGGAGAATTGGAGTATTGTTAGACGGTATAGCAACAGGAGTGGGCGGATTTAAGTTAGTTGAAACAGATGAACTTGTTGAATTGTTTGGCGGATTAAGAACTTGTTGAATAGTTTTGTGGTTTGGTGGTTTAAAAACAGGAGCGAGTTGATTTAGATTCATGGGAACAGGTGAACTTGTTGAATTAAGATTTAAAGATAATGGTACATTGTTTATTAAGTCAGATGAGGGTATAGAAATAGTTGCAGGACTTTTTTCAGTTGTTAATGGGTGAACCAACGACAAGGAAGAACTGGTAGATGAAGATGCAATTAGTGGATTATCAGAAACTTTTTCAACAGCATTAGCATTAGTTATAGTTGTAGCTTGTTTCTTTCTTTTCGGTGAGCTTGATGTTTTTTCAAGAAGTTCTTTATATTGCGTAAATTTCTTAAAAAGGTTATTTAAGTCATTATGAATTTCATTAAATTGATAACATGTGTTTTTAAAGAATGAGTAAAATTCAATGTCAAGAGCCATACATTTTTTGCAGCACCAGCGCAGACCATTATTTTCACGCAAATTGTCAACAGTTCGAGCAGCCAAATCAACACATTTAGCATGATAAACGGAATCACAAAGCCAGCAGGAAACCATCAATTCATCGGATTTATTACGGCATTTAGGCTTAGAGCAAGACATGATAACAATTATAGAGTTGAGATTATATAACCGACTTTAATATATTATAAATAATTGATTTTATGATTTTATGTTAAACACACGAATAAAGAGGTTCAGGTGTAAAATGTATAAGAGTTTTATATCAGAACAAATACAAATGAGTGTTATTGTTTTTATTGTTCTCACGAAATTATTTAAAGTGAGCAGCAGTTATTGTTGTTGTTATTGTTTATGGTTACAGTTTTTAAATTTGCATTGATTATTGTTATTGTCTTTTAATATATTTATATAGGAAAACAAGATCAAATGAAAGAACAATGTAAAGGTTATTGTTGTTATTGTTTATTGATTTATTTACGAAAACAAAATCAAAGAAAAAACACTTTAAGTTTATTATTTCTGATGTTATTGTTTGTTTGTTTGTTAAATCACAGCCTGTTGTAACACAGAACTAGTGATTGTTTTTTTTTCTTCTTTTTTATAAAAATGCAATCAATTAATTAAATTCATAAAATCGAACCAATTTTTGTTAATTATATTTTTTTGATTGAAACAGTTTTAACAGTTTTAAGAAAGCACAATAAAACACGTCTTATTCTCACGAAGTCTCACAGCTATATTAAAAAGCACCCAAGGCAAAATAAAATCTACGAGAGTGCTCTTGAAGCACCTCTAAATAATAAGAATCCTATGGGGTCCAGCCAATAACGACCCGAAGGAAGGCAATACCTGGCCAAAAGGTGTAATAGAGGAAACATATGACCACCAAACCAGGACCCCAATCACTATCCGTCGAGGAATACAAGAAGAGGTAACAGGGAACCAAGAAGACCCCAGATGACATAAACATACCAAAAATAAAGAAACCAAAGAGAAGAGGAGGATATACTTAACGCCTCAAGAGAGAGAAGGCAATATTGCTCCGAGAGACACAGCGAGATCCACCACCAAGCTGGGAAAGAGCTTCAGCTATCTGGCAGAGCATAGGTAAACTGGAATTCCTTATGGATTCCTATATATCAAAAAAAAAATATAATAAATAAATATATAAATAATAATTAAAATTGGTGTGGCAAAATTTCAGTTTATGGGGGACACCCCTGGGGGAAAAAAAAAATGCCACGCCCCCTTAAATGACCCCAGGAGTGCGAAAATCATAATGAATAAGGGGGCTCACGCCCCCTATGGGCGTGGCAGTCGAAAAACGACCCGGCGCACCTACGTAGACAATATGGGTATCAAATGAAAGCTAATGTCTTCACGATTCCAAAAATAGCCGTAGTTGCCCGATCGGGCGATTTTTGTAGCCGATATGGCCATTTTGGCAAAATTTGGGGTGGGGGAAATTTTTTTTTTGTTTTTGCGTGACCGGCCTATGGCCGGGCTTAGGGGTTTTTAACTCTAGTATGTCTTAATTCTAGACGGCGGGGATCTCGAGTGCTCGGCCTCTGGCCGAGCTAAAAAGAAATAAACAAAAAAAGTCCTTCCCCCATTTTATAAAAATTAACATATCTTCCTCAAATTCTGGACGATCTGGTAACTACGGGTATTTTTGGAATCGTGAAGACATTTCCTTTCATTTGATACCAATATTGCCTAAGTAGGTGGCATGGGTCGTTTTTCACCCCCGCCCCTATTTAACAAAAATGGCCGTATCGGCTGCAAAAATCGTGAAGACATTAGCTTTCATTTGATACCCATATTGTCTACGTAGGTGGGCCGGGTCGTTTTTCGACTGCCACGCCCATAGGGGGCGTGAGCCCCCTTTTTCATTATGATTTTCGTACTCCTGGGAACATTCTGAAGGGGATGGCATATTTAGATTTTTTCTCTAGGGGTGTCCCCCATAAACTGAAATTCAGCCAAACTAATGAAAATTGTTAAATTTTAATAAATGTTATGATAAGAGAAAAATTTATAATTAAATCTAATCTGTTAAGAATATAATAGGAATTTCAAACTGAAAACAATGTAAAAAAAAAACAAATAGTAACAAAAAAAAAAGAAATAATAATAAATTTTGTTGGACCTTTAATGAAAAATGGGTCAGCCACAGACAAAATTAAATAATCCAGCAGCCAATGTTATAAATGAAGTAGAAGTGACAAATGATACAGTAGATTTACATACAGTAGAAATTTGTTTAATAATAATAGTAATACTATTTGGATTGAATTTTGCACTACGCATTTACATGATGCATAAGCTTGGGTTAAAAAGGAAATATACCAGCAGAGCCAATGAATTAGATAAAATTTAATAAAAATGCCAAAGAAACCAAAATACAATATTCATGTGGGGCCATTAAACAGTTATTTAGGGTATGGAATGACAAAGTATTTTAGATAAATGCAGAAATATTAAAATAACATTTGAAAAATCTTATAAATGTCTTAATATAGACAGACCTATAAAAGATGATACAATACACAAACATTTTGACATCCTTTTGCACTGTTTAGAGCAAATAAGAATAATTTTAAACGTTAATTATGAGCGACTAACACTCACACACAAAGTTGCAGCAGAAGCATTTTTCATTGATATCAGAAATAAAATATTAACAATAGCATCAAAGAAAGATTTGAAAATTGATTTACCAGAAGCTTTACATGAAAAAGTAAATTTTAAACAAACAAACAACAAAATGTCACAAACAATTATAGAATTTCTCAACACCGCCTCCAAGTTAATCACGGATTTTGACGGTAAGCCTGAGAACTTACGTTCTTTTCTTGACTCATTGTCCTTAGCAGATTCCATAAAAGGAACTCATGAATCCGTTGCAATTTCACTTATCAAGACAAAACTAAAAGGAAACGCTAGGAACCTTTTAGACAATGAGAACACAATTTTTGAAATTATTAATAAATTAAAAACCTATGTCAAGGGAGAATCTGTGGAGGTCATATCGGCAAAAATCATGAATATAAAGCAAGGTGGTAAGCCTGCAACAACATATTGCAATGAGATTGAGAACTTGACACAATCATTGCAGACTGCTTATATAACTGACGGCCTATCGACTGAACGATCTAGTAAATATTCCACACAAGTAGCTGTGAAAGCACTAACGAGAAACTGCAGCATTGATAAGGTAAAACTTATCATGGAAGCTGGACAGTTTAATAACATGAATGAGGCAATTAGCAAATTTGTCAGTAGTTGTACTGAAGCTACTGGACAACAAAATGCAATATTACATTTCCAACAAAGACCAAATAATAATAGATTTCGTCCACGGAATTCATGGAATTCACGGAACAACTACACACGAAACAATAATAGGAACAATAACAATAGAAATAACAATAATTCTTACAATCAAAGACGAACTAATAACGGTAGAAACAGAAACTACGTAAATATAACGTCAAACAATGAAAGAGATTCGGAAAACTCGAATCCTCCCCTAGGATCAGACCAGTAAAGTCAAAAATATATAATGTTAACCTTAACTTTTGTTTTTATATTAATGCTTATATCAATAACACAAATATTCGACTAACATTGTTAGTAGATACTGGAGCAGATATTTCACTAGTGAAATTAAAATATTTTAAATTAACCGAGATAAATAGAAATAAAATAACGACACTGAGTGGAATAGGAAAAGGTGAAAAAAAATCTTTAGGAACTAAATTTTTTGAGTTAAGAACCCAAAATTTCCAAATACCACACAACTTTCATGTAGTAAATGATGAATTTCCGATACCATGTGACGGTATAATTGGAGTGGACTTTATGAAAAAATACAATTGTGTTTTAGATTTTAATGACGAATTTGACTATCTTATCCTAAGACCTTTCAATATACCACACGATATAAAAATACCACTTATAAATAATAATAATGCCATTGTCTTACCAGCAACGTCAGAAGTTATACGTAAAATAACTATACACTCAACACAATCCGAATTATTCGTACCAAATCAAGAACCCATACCAGACATATTTATTGCAAACACACTAATAACAACTGATAATGCTTATATTCGTTTATTAAATACTAATGACACTAACTCAACAATAAATCTTAATAACATATTAACCGAAAAAAGGTCAGACTATGATATAATCACAACTAAGAATAATAATAACACAAATAGAAAATCAAAAACACTACAAATATTACAGAAAAATTTTCCAAAACCTTTCAATAAAATATTAACTGAAATATGCTCTGAATACAATGATATTTTTGGAATAGAAACAGAATCAATAAGCACTAACAATTTCTATGAACAAAAGTTAAGAGTAAAAGATCAAATACCGATATATATTAAGAACTACAGAATACCACATACACATAAAGAAGAAATGGACAGACAAGTTAACAAATTAATAGTAGAACCGTCTTATTCTGAATACAACAGTCCAATCTTATTAGTACCCAAGAAATCACTTCCAAATTCTGAAAACAAAAGATGGAGACTTATAGATTATAGACAAATAAATAAAAAACTAATAGCAGACAAATTTCCACTACCTAGAATAGATGATATATTGGACCAACTAGGTAGAGCAAAATACTTTTCTTGCTTAGATTTAATGTCTGGATTTCACCAGATTAGTTTAGAAGATAAATCTAGAGATTTAACCTCATTTTCAACAAATAATGGTTCATACAGATTCACAAGATTACCATATGGTCTAGAAGTGGCACCTAATTCTTTTCAACGAATGATGACACTAGCCTTTAGCGGATTAAAACCCAATCAAGCCTTTCTGTATATGGATGATTTAGTTGTATTAGGATGTTCAGAGAAACATATGGCTTCAAACCTAAGAGAAGTTTTCGAATTATGTAGAAAACGCAATCTGAAACTACACCCAGAAAAATGTTCCTTTTTCATGAAGGAAGTTACATACCTTGGTCACAAATGTACTGACAAAGGAATACTACCGGATGATACTAAATATGCAATAATTGAAAATTACCCTAAACCTACAGACGCCGATGGTGCAAAAAGATTCATTGCCTTTTGCAACTACTATCGAAGATTCATTAAAAATTTTTCGGAATATTCAAGACATTTAACACAACTTACTAGGAAGTATACAAAATTTGAATGGACTGATGAATGCAACTTCGCATTTGAATACCTTAAAAAGGCGTTAATGAAGCCAACATTACTCCAATATTCAGATTTCACTAAACAATTTTGCATAACCACAGACGCAATCAAAAAAGCTTGTGGGGCAGTATTAACACAAGAGTACGATGGAAAACAACTTCCGATAGCATATGCCTCTAAAGCATTCAGTAAGGGCGAAAGTAACAAATCCACTATTGAACAAGAACTAACCGCCATCCATTGGGCCATTACACATTTTAGACCATACATATATGGAAAACACTTCATAGTACGGTCTGACCACAGCCCTTTATCTTACTTATTTTCTATGAAAAATCCAAGTTCAAAGCTAATAAGAATGAGACTCGACCTAGAAGAATATGACTTTACCATTGAATATCTTAGGGGAAAAGATAATCACATTGCAGACGCGTTATCAAGAATAACCATTGACGACTTAAAGAATATGACTAATTCAATAATGAAAGTCACTACCAGATCAATGACAAATAAACGGGAGAATAATAATGATAATACAGTAGTTCAACAGCAAAAAATCAATAAAAATGAAAATAATAAGCCCAGTATATATGTACCTTTAAACAATACTGACGTCAGAAAATATATACAAATAAATGATTTATTTACTAAAGGGAATCTTGACTTAGGACAATTTTTCCCTAGGCTCGAAGAAGTGGCCGGTGAACATAACATTTATAATTTACAAGTGGCACCTAACGAGAAAATTTTCGAATTTATCTCTTATAATGATTTTAAATTGATGGGCAATAAAATATTGAAGAAAATTAGAGTAGCGCTACTAGATCAGGTGACCCAAATTGATGATAAGAATGCCAAGGCAATTCTTGAAATTTTGCAAAAGTACCACGATGACCCCATAAATGGAGGACATTGCGGAATATATAGAACTACACAAAAGATACGAAAATATTATTATTGGAAAAATATGACAAAGGAAATTGCTAAATATGTAAGAGCATGTCATAAATGTTAAGTTGCAAAAACTACCAATCACATCAAAAGTCCGATGATTCTCACGGAAACTCCTGACAAACCATTTGATACGGTATATGTAGATACAGTAGGACCATTTCCTAGATCAATTCAAGGAAATGAATATGCAATAACACTAATATGCGACCTAACTAAGTATTTAGTAACAATACCAATAAAAGACAAAAGCGCTAAAACAGTAGCCAAAGCTATATTTGAACATTTTATACTTACCTATGGACCAATGAAGACGTTCATTACGGACATGGGTACAGAATATAAAAACTGTATTATGACTGAACTCTGCAACCTATTGAAAATTTAAAAATTAACTTCGACAGCACATCATCACCAGACATTAGGTACAATAGAAAGAACTCATAGAACTTTTAACGAGTATGTACGTTCTTACATATCAATAGATAAAGATGATTGGGATGAGTGGCTTAGGTATTTTACTTACTGTTTTAATACAACACCATCAACAGTACATAATTACTGTCCTTACGAACTAGTCTTCAGTAAATTACCAAATAATTTTAAAGATTTCAATGAAATAGATAGAGTTGCACCACTATATAATGTGGATGATTATGCCAAAGAGGCAAAATATAGGTTAGAAATAGCACTAAGGAGAGCAAAACAATTATTAGACATAAGTAAAATTAGGCAAAAAGATAAATATGATAGGAATACATTAGATTACAACTTTAAGATAGGAGATTTTGTATTATTAAAAAATGAAACAGGACACAAGCTGGAAGAATCCTATAAAGGCCCATATGAAATTAAAAACATAGATCTAAGAAACAATGTAACTATAGTAGATAAGATAAATAATAAAGAACAAATAGACTTAAAATTTATAACAATAAATAAAACACAAGTGCTTGTAAATTATAAAGGGACCCTAATAATACATAAAATATAAAAATAAATACTTTGTAAAAGAATGTCCATATAAAAATAAAATATAAAAATAAGATATAAAAAAAAAAAATTTTTATATGAACATTCTTATTAGGAAAGGAGGTGTAGCATGATTGCATCATTTCAAGTGTCTGACCAAAACAAGTGTTCTGTTCCATTTATACAAAACAAATAAAATACAGTAAATACAACGACGGCATGATGTAAAGTGACACTATTGCACTTGAAATGTATGCACACGTTTAGCTATGACCATATGCATGGGAATGTCTGGTTTGCTTTAAGCTAAATCAAATTACCAAAATATTCTCATGCATTAGTTTAAGAATTAGTCGTCTAGTAAATTCTCATAAGTAGTATATAAGTAGAATGTATTTAGTATTAGAAGACAATTTTACTTCAACTGTCAATAAAGCTAGAGTGCGACATTTTGGTTGCAACTAGAAAGCAGTAAAAAGAACAATCATCTTTTATTCCAACTACACCACACTAGGTAGCAGTTAAGCTATTTATAACTTGATACTCAAATTTCTCTCTCTTGCTCTCGATCTCTCTCCTACTTAGTATTTCATCAGTTATTATTATATATTATATTATATATATATATTATATTATATATATATATATTATTATATTATTATATAATGCACATATGTATGTATGTACATGATTTTAACTAAAATCGAAGTTTATGAAGCTAAGAAAATCACTCATCAATTGTACAGTGAAGCTGCCAGTTATTTTTAACTAATAAACAAATAAATAACTGAATTTAATGGTGTTTTCTTTTCTGAAATAAAATGTTACACCTTTATTATGTACATTTTTATAATGTTTACCCCACATTTTAAAGATGTCGCATTTTTAATGGTCAGAATAGAACATAAAATTACAACAGTGTAACACTTTTTTTCATGTACAGCTGTTTTTGTTTTTTTTTTTGTTAAAAAAGAAGAAGCAGATAACTCCCTGGTAAGATCGCTTGAAATAAGACAATGAATATTTATTAAAAAGACCAATGATACCTTCCCGACTAATTCGCAAATTCTTCTTAAACTATAGAAATTATATATATATATAAACATACATTACATATATAAGAAGTAGGAGATATTGTCCTATGCAATTTGACATACATCAACTTCAGAGTATTCATTAATTACGTTCTCTACAAAGCCTTTCACTCGCGGTTGTGGATTTCTTTCCATAATCATATAAAATATTTTTTCATCATCAGATGATGAAGATGAATCCAACAAGTCATCCAAAATTTTTTCAGCACATAAAAAAGTAGTAATGTTTTCCATTTTGAAAAATTTTTTTTTGGTTCTTAACACAAACAAAACAAATGTCAGCTGCAGCGATGTCAACTTAGCCCTTTTCAGGCTAGCTTTAGCCGGATTTTAGTCACTCATCGCTGCAGCGATGTCAACTTAGCCCTTTTCAGGCTAGCTTTAGCCGGATTTTAGTAACTCAAAACGCGAAAAAAAAGAAAATTGGATGTGGTTTTATATGAATTTTTTTTCATTTAGCCCTTTTTTCAAAAATGTTTACGCGTTTTGAGTCTCAAAAGTTGGCATCACTGGTTAGCTGTTTTATCGTGCGATTCTCCCCCTCTTAAAATACAGAGTGTGAAAGGTGCACCATTTTTTAAATTTATAGTGTGACATTTATAGAAAAGAACACACTACACTATAACAGTGTTGGCATTTTTTCAGAAAAGAACACAAACAAATTAAAAAAGATGCGAAATGGGAAAAACGTGTAACATTTTTGCCAGAAAAGAAAACGCCATAAATAAACTCTGTTATTCTCTATTATTTGAGTATACCGCAGTATACTACAGTGGCGACGAGGATGGGATAGCGGTTTAGGTTTATTCAAATGTAGTAAAGCGGTTTTAAAAGTAAAAGATGATGCTGTGCCAAGATTTTTCAGGCCTAGGCCACTACCTATTGCACTTAAAAATAAAGTTGAGTCGGAAATAGATAATTTAGTGAAATTGAAAGTTCTACAACCGGTAAAGTACAGTGAATGGGGTACACCAATAGTACCCGTATTAAAAAAAGATGGTAGCATTCGGATTTGCGGGGATTATAAGGTTACGCTTAATCCTCATTTAATGGTGGAAAAATATCCTTTACCTCGGATAGAGGAAATATTTGCACAACTGCATGGCGGAGAGGAATTTACTAAGTTAGACTTGAGTATGGCACATCAGCAAATTGAATTAGAGAACGAGTCTAGGAAATATACGACGATTTCTACATCTAAAGGTCTGTTTCAATATACGCGGTTAATATATGGGTTGGCTTCGGCCCCAGCAATTTTTCAAAGAATAATGGATACCTTATTGTCGGGTCTGGAAGGTGTCGTTGTTTTTTTGGATGACATCTTGATCAGTGCTAGTGACAGAAAAGTGCATATGGAACGTCTGTTTAATGTTTTAAAAATTTTAAGCGAGGCTGGGTTTAAATTGTCTGCAGGAAAATGTGAATTTTTCGCTAAAGAAATTAAATATTTAGGTCACGTAATTGACAAAAATGGTTTGCGGATGAACCCAGAAAAAGTTATGGACATTTCAAGTATTCCTGATCCGAAAAATGTGAAGGAACTTCAATCTTTTTTGGGAGTTGTAAATTTTTACAGGCGTTTTATTCCTGAAGTATCGACTTTACTACATCCATTACATTTGCTTTTGAAAATTGATTCTAAATTTGAATGGAACGATAAGTGTACAGCAGCAGTCGATATTCTAAAGAAGCATTTACTGGGGGAAAACTGTTTGGCACATTTTAATGCAGAGTTTAGGACAAAGGTCACGGTGGATGCAAGTCCAGTCGGAGTAGGCGCCGTGTTATTGCAAATTGACGAAAAGGGGGTAGAAAGACCAATAGAATTTGCATCCAGATCCTTAAACGATACGGAGAAAAGGTATTCTCAGTTGGATCGGGAAGCAGTGGCAATTTTATTTGGAGTAACCAAATTTAACCAGTATTTGTACGGTCGAAAATTTACCTTGGTGACCGATAACAAACCCCTACACTATATCCTAGGTCCAAAAAAGGGAATTCCATTAATGGCCTCTAGTCGATTGCAACGAATCGCACTGGCATTGTCAGGTTACCAGTTTGACGTTTTGCATATTAAGTCTAAGGGCAATATTGCGGATTATTTTTCAAGATACCCGAAGGGGTCGGTCTCCTCTAATCATTTTCCGTGTAACGTTTATGTAAATTTCATACAAGAACTTAATATTGACAAGGAGTTTTAAACTTTGAGACCATATGTAGTGAGTCAAAAAAAGATTCCACCTTGCAAAAAGTTAAAAAGTATATAGAGTGGTTGGCCTGCCAAGTGTTCGGATAAAGATTTAATGCCATACTTTTTGAAACGAAACGAGTTGTCGGAAGAGTCTGACTGTCTGTTCTGGGGTTATCGAGCTATAGTGCCTAATAGTTTAAGAAAAAAATGGTAGATTTTTTACATGCATCCCATATGGGCATAGTTAAGATGAAAGCCATGGCCCGTGAATGTTGTTGGTGGCCAAACCAAAGCAACGATTTGGAAGAGTCTGTAAAACAATGTGAACCTTGCCTCATGACACGTTCAAATCCAGTTCAGCAACAGTTGATTCCTTGGCCACGAGCGGATGAAGTGTGGTCAAGAATTCATATTGATTTTTTTGGGCCATGTTTAAAACGATGGTGTTTGGTAGTGGTGGACAGCTTCAGTAAGTGGTTGGAATGCATTGACATGGGAACCAATACGACTAGTAGCTCGGTAATTGCCGTGCTAAGAACGATGTTTGCTCGTTTTGGGTTACCAAAAATTTTGGTTTCTGACAATGGAACGGCTTTTGTCTCAAAAGAATTTGATTTATTTTTACGAACGAACGGTATTGAACATGTTACGTCACCGGTGGGAAATCCCGCTACCAATGGGCAGGCGGAAAACGCCGTAAAAACAATAAAAAACGCTCTTAAACGTAATTTACAAAATAAACCATTATCTGAGTTCAACATCATGTTATCCCGTTTTCTTTTCGATTATAGAAACACAGCTCATTTGAGTACTGGCGTTTCGCCTGCTTATTTGATGCTTAACAAGAGGAAGCTTAGAACAAGATTAAATCTTGTTAACCCGAAAAGAAATGTTTCGAACATTAGTATGGAGAAAGTTAAAGAAACTGTTAAAATCAGCCAAGAAAAGCAACAAAAATATTACAAGGGTAGTAAAAATACGGCTTTTAGATCAAATGAAAAAGTAATTGTAAAAAATTACTCCGTGCCAGGAAAAGTTTCGTGGATGAAAGGTTTAATAATAAGGAAAATTGGAAAACAAATATACACTGTTAAAACTGATTGCGGCAAGATATGGAAAAGGCATGCAAATCAGATTTTATTCTGTTGTAAACCCGAATCCACTAATATAGAAATTCCTGGTACGATTTTAGATCCGTTGCAAAAATTGTCGCCCAGTATTCACGATAATATTACAGATGGTTTACCAGAATCAGTAAATAACAATGAAGTTGAACAAGAAACAGATAACAATAACAAAGAAAAGAATGAATTAGAAAACAATGTAAGAAAAGAAATACAAAGTGTAAGATATAATTTAAGAGAACGAAAAGCTAAAGCTTAATTAAAATTTGAAATTAAGGAAAATTAATGTAAATTTTGCTCTCATACCTTGAAAAAAAAAAAAAAAAAAAAAATTAATGTTATAAAAAATATATATTTGATGAGAAGCAAATTTAGGAGAGGGTAGTTGTAGTGTTGTTTACATGTTACTGTAATTATATCTGTACATTTTGATAACATAACACTATTGTATACAAGTGATTACATTTGAATAATTATTTAGGTTCCACACTAGGTAGCAGTTAAGCTATTTATAACTACTCAAATTTCTCTCTCTTGCTCTCGATCTCTCTCCTACTTAGTATAAGTATTTCATCAGTTATTATTATATATTATATTATATATATATATTATATTATATATATATATTATTATATTATTATATAATCCGTTACTTTTATGCACATATGTATGTATGTACATGATTTTAACTAAAATCGAAGTTTATGAAGCTAAGAAAATCACTCATCAATTGTACAGTGAAGCTGCCAGTTATTTTTAAGTAATAAACAAATAAATAACTGAATTTAAATAAACTCTGTTATTCTCTATTTTTTGAGTATACCGCAGTATACTACAATTTCAATATTAAAAATTAAAATTTAAAAATGCAAAGTAATCCTAAATATCAATGTTACTTTTATTACATTCAGGTATGTGATGGAAAACGATAACGAGTGAGTTTTTGAAGTCCATTTTAAAGTATTTCTAATGAAATTTTTAAAATTTTTGTTTTAAGATTCTCTTTAATAGCAAATTATCTTTATATTTTGTGGGATAAAAATGTTTTAATACAGAAATATTACGAAAAAATTAACTTCTAAAACTCACTCGTTATCGTTTTCCATCACATACCTGATTATAATTGTATTTATATAATTTTAATACCATGGAAATAAATAAATAAATAAATGTAAATAACTTAAATTAACTTAACGTATTTTTTTTTATTTAACATTACATTATTTTTAATACTTTACAATACATACATACATTAAATTTTATCAAAATAATGATATAAGATACAAATGGTGATAACTTTATTTTTATTTTTGTGTACTGCACAAAGTACTGTGCGGTGATAGCCTGGAGTGGGTCGATTGTTCGTCTTCCTGTTGACAAGTAGTGTCCATTTGTTCTTGTTTTTTTTATACAAATATAATGGAAATGCTTTTTCTTTTTTTAATTTTATTGCATTTCGAAGCGCATTTTGTGGATTTTCCTGATTGCCTTGAACATTAATGCACTAAAAAAACTTTTATAAATTTTTAGCGAATGCTTCCCATGACTTCCGTCTATGTTCGTTTCCATTATAACTCGCTCTGAAACAATTTCCGTTAAAGATTTTTGGAGTTTTCCTTTAATTAGCGATGTCATACAACGAATCTGAAATGTTAATGAATTAAGTAAACTCATTTTTAATAGAGTAACGAAAGACTTACATAATAAGCACGATTTGAATCTTTTATTTGCATATTCACATTATTTAATTCATCAAGACTCTGTATTGGGAAGATTTTTCTAATATTTTTTTTTCATTTAAAATTTTCTGCTCGGCGATGGAGTTTTCTAGCCGTTTCACAGATTCTGTATTTGCTAAAAGAAATTAGAAATCAATTGGGGGATTCACAAGGTGTCATAAAGTCATATGTCTTAAAATAATAACATGAAAAAATACGTTTGCTGTGAACAACCCCTCATAATTCAGTGTGCTATTTTGAATTTAAATCAGCTGATTTAAAACAAATATAAAAATTAATATTGTTTTCCACAATGCCAAAAATAAGTGAAAAAACTAAAATAATAGCCAGTTTGTGCGAAAAATACATTTTAGATGTTGTGATGGCAAACTCAAGTAAAAAATTAATTACGACAGCACAATAAACATAGCAAGCAAAGTTCTATTAATTTAAGACACTTTTTGTTTACAAAGCAACAACAATATTTTTAAACCATTGTAAAATGTTAGAACATTATGACAATATAACATGATAGCACACCTTGTGAATACCCCTAATGTTTAAGTATATATGTATGTACATATTTACAATATAATTATATAGCAGGGATGGAAAATATTTTTTTTTTTATTTATAATTATAAGTTAACCCTCTGTACCATACTGTAGAATGTAGGAAACAAACCTTTGAAGTACCCCAAAATTTATATAAATATATTTATTTTTTATAATCGATCACTGTAGCCCGCAGTCTACAAACTGATCTAACAAACGTAAACAAAATATAGCAATTAAATGCCAACACTTGCTAAAAATTGACATTTGTTTTCTGACTGCACGTTTTTGAAGACAGCATACATTTGCTAAGATTTCAAAGTATGAAACTAAAGTGGATTGTTTGTGTTTTGTGTGTTATCTTTATAATTTGGAGATATATATATTTCGTTTTTATTGTGAAGCAGTATTTTTATATCAATTTAAAGATTTGTTGTGTTTTTTTTTTGGCAAATAGAGACTGTTGCCCGTAAGCTACAACAGGTAAAAAGGGATAACAATTTGATTGATAGCTGTTATACTGATTTTCGATAAGTTTTATGGATTTTATTGTTTATTTTGTTTGTTCCTATGTTTTAGGATGTCTCGTAAGCGCCCACTTAGTGATGCAAATATTATTTCTACTCTAAATGATCTTGCAGACAGTGAAGATGGCTTAGATTTTGATGACGACAGTATTGCCGATCCTGATTTTATTGCTGACTTAGAGTCTTTTGAAGATAAGGCCCCAGATATAGAAATTGATATTATAATAGAAACTGTAGAAAATGTTGACGGAAGTCTATCCTGTAGCACTGAAACCGCACCATCACACAAAAACTCTTCCCAACCTTCCCATGCCAAGACTTCAAGAAAGGATACTAAAGAAAAGCCACCTAAACTAAATTTGCGCTGGAAAAATAAGAACCTTGAGTTGAATTCAGAGCAGCTCACGTTTAAGGGAAACAAGATACTCAGCCCTGAACTTCTTCAACTAGAAACTCCCGAACAGTTTTTCTTGTACCTATTTCCAAATAAACTTATCAATGAAATTGCTGAGGAGACTAACTTATATCAAGTGCAGAAATATCCCAATAACACCTTTCGGCTAAGTGAAGAGGATGTCAAGAAATTAATAGGTGTGACATATCAAATGTCTCTAATCCAACTCCCTAGAGTTACCAACCATTGGAGTCCAGTTTTAGATACTCCTGTAATACAGGAAACCATGAGCCTAAATAAATTTTAAAAAATTCTACAAACATTGCATTTCAACGACAATAGCAAAGATCTTCCTAGAAGTAATCCTGATTGTGATCGGCTGTACAAAATACGGCCAGTGGTCGACTTTTTAAATGAGGCATTTAGCAAAATTCCAATGGAGGAGCACCTCTGTGTGGACGAGCAAATGTGCCAGATTTAGGTTACATCTCTTCGTCTAATGGAATATTTGGGAAAATATCTGAGAATGCCAGTCTCGGTACTATTAAAAGAAATAGAATACCAGATTGCAAGCTGTCGTCAGAAAAAGTAATCATAAAAAAACAACGAGGCTATTTCGAAGAATACGTGGCTGATGTCAACGGCATTGATGTCTCAACTGTTGCATGGAGAGACAACAGAATTGTTAATCTTGCCTCCACCTTTGCGGGGAAAAAACCTGAGGCTGATACTCGAAGATGGGGCAAACAAAATAAAAAATATGTACAGATAAAGCGACCTTACATGGTCGGTGAATACAATCGCCATATGGGTGGCGTTGACCTCCTTGACAGCATCATGGGTTTACATAAAACACGTTTGCGAAGCAAATGATGGCCCATGTGAATTTTTTATCACTATTTAGACATAATCATGGCTAATTCATGGATTCTTAGAAAATGGTTGCTGAATAAAATGGATTTCAATAAAGCCGCTTATCATCAACAGATTTTCATCCGCAGGTTGGTGTAGCCCTTTGCAAAATTGCAAGAAAGGCTTGCTTTTCTGGTCGGAGATCGTTGCAAAGCGATATTGATTTAAAAAACACAAAGGATCTGCTCAGCATGTACCCCCGAAAGCAGTCCGACAAGACTAGGTTGGTCACTGACCACAATGGTCTGATAAGAAAATTAGATGCAAGCTTCCAAAGTGTGTCGGATTTACCCATAATGTATGTGAAAAGTGCAGGGTAGCCTTATGCTAAACAAAACCAAAAATTGTTTTCGAGATATTCACCTTTCATAATTATAAACATAAGTATTGACCACTAACCTCAATGTTGCCTAAAAGCAACACACCCTTTTTTTTATTATTTTCTCTCCAAATAATAAAAATAAATAAAAATCAAAAAATATGTGTATTTTAATTTGTTGTTTCCATCCCGTACACAAAAAATCTAATAAATCGGAGTTATACTATGTTTCCACGACGACTTGAATCACCTGCTTCGCTCTCTGAATCATGTTTATGAATCATGCTGTTTACATGACCAAAAAACTTGATTCGATTTGACAGTTGTTTTAATAAACAAACAGAATAAAAAAACAGAATTTACGATTTGTGGAAAATAATTTTTTTTAATGGACAAACAAAAGTGAGTGGAAATTAGTTAGCTTATTTGAAAAAAACATACATTCGTACGTATTTACTTTCTGTACTTCCAGCAACAAGAAAATAATTTGCTTTGTTTACAATAATGTTAAATTTTTACAGCTAGTGCAGATAAACTTGCGATAAATATTAGAGAAGAGTGCAATTTTTCGCTCTTAAAATTTTGTATGGTGAAAGCAAGTTGTTTCGCTCATGATTGGGGTGTGAAGAGAGCGAAGCATATACCGTGGAAACATAGTATTATTGAGTGATAGAGGGTTAATTACAATTACTCAGCTGCTTGGTCAGCCTGTTCGTTTCCGATGATGCCAACGTGAGATGGAACCCACATGATTTTTCTTTTGTTGTTGTTGCAGACGTTGCGGATTTTGTTTATTAACGGCGATTCATATCTTGAGTTTTTTATTGGAAGTATTGACGATAGACAGCCTATGAGCAAATAATGAATTTGGAGTTGTTTTCTGCTGCATACTCCGCTGCCATATGTATAGCTAAAGCCTCAGCAGTAAAATTAGAGCAAAACTGGTCAACGAAACCGTGACTGATTAATTTGCCATTATTTTCTACAACTGCAAAAGTTGTATGCTCGGCACATTTTGAACCATCAGTGTATAGAAATTTCCAGTTGTTATCACTTAAAGTTTTAGCAATGTTCTTAAACATTACTTTGAATATGGTGGATGAGGTTGAGTCTTTCGGAAGGTCAGTCAGGGATAGAACAAACATGTTTTCTTTAACAAGCCAGGGTGGATTTTTACTTGCTGCCATACAAAAAGGTTGAAGTTGAAAATTGAGTTTTTTTGCTAACTGTATGCATAATCTGATGGTGGACTGTAGCCTGGGAGTTCTATTTGCAGTAATTGTTTTATATACAGTAATTGTTTTATATTATTTTGTTTCGGCCATAGTAGAGCTTAGGGATAAGGTTGCACGAAAGACATGTTGTTCGCTTACTGATCGAGGGCATACCAGATTCCGCTAAAATGGTTTTGATAGGACTCGATGGGAAAGCTCCAATACTGCGGCGAATGGCGGCATGATACGGTCCTAGTATTAATTTGATATTAGATTTCGCACACCATCCGTATATAGGTAAAGCAAAGTCGATTTTTGATAGCATGATTGATCTTGTTATATTCTTCATTGTTGATATGTGGATTTTGAAATTTCTAGATGTAAGATATTTTATAATATCTAATCTTCTGTAAAGGTTTTTTCTCAATTGCAGGCAATGTTCTCTAAATGTTAAAGCTTTGTCAAAGATAACACCCAAGATACGCAAGTTAGTTACACTTTTGATTTTAGTGTTCTGATATATAAGATCAAAAGTTTTACAATTTTGTTTTTTACAGATATGTAAAATAGAGCATTTTTCTAATGAGAGTTTAGCTCCGGATCTTTGACACCATTCATCAATTTTTTTAAGAGCAGAAGTAAAAATTTTTTTTACTTCATTATTGTCGTTGTGTTTTGTAAAGATAATTGCATCATCTGCATATATAGCATGACTAATATGTTTTTGAACTGTTAGGATTTGGCTAAATTCGTTAAATGCAATTAGGAACAACACAAGTGGTAAAGTTTGGGAAAAGTGTCCATTTACTCTAACTTTAATTTTACGGTTACTAAGAAAATTTGTTATAACAGAAAAAAACTTGTTTCCAACTTTCCACTTATTTAGTTGTTGTAGAACGACGTGAGCCCCGATTCTGTCGATGGCTCTTTCGAAGTCGGTTGATAAAACATTTATGTGTTTTCTACTCGACAGAGGTTTTTATTAGGTTTTGGAATGGGTATTACTACGGATGTTTTCCAAGCTTGGGGGTATAAGTTGGACGTAAAGATATTGTTGTAGATATGAAGCAATTGTTTTTTGATAAGTCCCCGTTTATACAGGGAAACATTTGGAACGGAAATATTTTGTTTGGTAGAGAGGGACGGGTGGGGAAGAGAATATGAAATTTGTTTCCCGTTCTCGGATGCACGCTTTGTGCTTTCATTCTTGTTGTATACATTTACTTTGCTTTTTGACATTTGCTTTATTTCTTTTCGGCGTGATTTGTTGTCTATGTTTTATATTTGACTTTGTTTGAATAAAAATAAAAAAATAAATAATGTTAAATAAAATAAATGTTTTTATAAATTTTATCTTTTATAATTTATTTCACAAATCAAATATACATACTTACATTAGCAAATCAAAAACAGTAGAAATTTAAAAAAAACAACACTGCAATTAGACAAATGTCAAAAAACAAATATAAACTGGAATGTTTCCGACAACAATGTTTCCCTGTATGACCGCGAAGGAAAATACAAAAGAGAATTCCAGATGTTTCCCTTCCAAATGTTTCCCTGTGTAAACGGGGACTAAGGGGCATAAGTTTTTTATCATTGGATATGAAATGCGATCTTGTTGATTGGACTTTCTATTTTGTTTAAAAGTTTGTTATAGCTCTGACAGTTGTTTAAAAAGTTGAATGCGTCATTTTTAGCCTCTTGAAAAATGGAAGAATAATTGTTGTCGTGGGATTGTGAAGACCAATGGGCTGCAAAGCAGTTTGCAATCTCCATGGAATCCGTTACGTGGTTGGTTCCAGATTTTATGTTATTTAATACATTAACATTTTTTCCACCTGATAAAAGTCTAATGTCACTCCAGATTTTTTGTGTTGAAGAGTTAGGGTTGATGTTGGCTGTAAACTTTTGAATAAGGCGTTTTGTTTTTTTTATTGCAGCAAATTAAAGTCACTTCTATTGCGTTTGAAAGTATGCCAAAGTTTTTGTTTTTGGTTGCGCAACAAATTAAGGTAGGAGTTCCACCATATTAATTTTACAATTCCTATGTTTGGTCCGAGTTTGAGGGATACTAACGTTGGCCGAAGATTTTAAGCATTTAGTAAATACAGCTACCTGTTGGTTGATGTTAACTGTGCTGGTGTATTTATGCAGATTTTCTCTACATTTTTCTTGAAATAAGGGCCAGTTTGCCAGGTCAGTTTTAAATTTCGGAACGTAAATGATTCTAGCGTAATCTACACTTTTCTCAATTGTTATTAGAATTGGTTAGTGGTCGCTACCGTAAAGATTCGGTAATATTTTCCAAGAACATAATGGTGCAATTTGTGCGGAACACAGCGAAATATCTACGTGTGAAAAAGTGTGGGTGGAGTAATGGGTAGGAGAGCCATTATTTAAGACGATTAAATCTTCATTGAGAATAAAATTTTCTATTGTTTTACCGCGTAAGCTGGAGTTAACTGAACCCCAAATTTGGCTATGTGAGTTAAAATCTCCGGTTATTAAAAGTGGATAGCTTAAATTATCAGTAATTGTTTTTAAATTTTGTTCTGTAAAGTGCTGGTGAGAGTCCACGGGAGTCTCAACACAACAACAATACGCAAAGTGAAGTGTAAAAAATCAAACACATATATGCAAAATAAGAACAGATGTGACAGTGTTAGTGTATAGGTTAGAGACAATTGTTTGAAAAGAGATCAGTTAAGTTCAATTTTGTTCGGTGCTCCCCAAACTAGAGTCGAGTAATACAGAGGTTTTAAAACTGTCTTAGCTGTTATTGACCAATAGACCATTAAACTTTTGAAAGTGTGACCAGGCTAGAATTCAGTGTGTCTAAGCTGAAAATTGGGTCAGGACAGTGTCAAGGCTAGAATTCAGTGTGTCTAAGAAAATTAGGTCAGAACAGTATGTCAAGGCTGAGAATATTTTGTACCGTGAAATATAATTGAAATTAAATTCTGTGAAAATGATCAAAATGGAGGATTTAAAGAAGAAACGGTCTCAAATGAAGAGAACAATGACGCGAATTTACAAATTTGTCAACAGTCATAATGCAACACATGACGAAATATTTTATTATTTTATTATTATTATTTATTAATAGATATGATACTAATTCTTATACATATTCAATTAAATTATAAATACAAATATCTATATATGGCATAATTATGTTTGGTGCCAGATTGGCATTTTAATATAATTTTTAGTTTATAAATTATTGATTTATTTTTTAATTCAGTTCAGTTTTGTTATATATCAAATTCATTTTAAAGCAATTTTCGATATTTTAAGCTAATTTCAATATATTTACATAGGTTGCTAAAATTTGAGCCATTTAGTATACATATAACTTCGTTTTTTTCAAGTCGATTTTTTCGAAAATATTTAAGTATATATGGGTTATACATAGGACATTCGCCAATGAAATTAACAGTGTTTTCTGATTTGTCTAAATTACATAACGTACATATACCAATAGTATTATTTCGAAAAGCTCTAGCGTTAATATCCAGCAATCCCCCTCTGACTTTTATATCAAACCAGTGTCCCTTGACGAGAGATTATTTGTCAGAATGGGTGTGATATTAAAATCAAGTTGAGAATAAAGATCATGGAACTGAGAACAAGAAGCAGCGGATAAATATTCATCCTTTTCCTTCATTCTCAAATGATTCAATATCATTTCCCAATTATGACTTACTGGAATGTTTGTTCTGTCAGTTGAGATTTGCAGCCTTTGTAATAAATTATCCCATTCTTTTGCCCAATAAAGCTTATTGGAGATAATGTGACTGGCTAGAATACGTGGTAGTCTATTTGGGGACATACTCAAGACATTGTTTATATAAGAAAAATGTAATTTTAGAGTGCTGAGATATAAGGAATCAAAACCAGTCTCCAGATAGAGCATATAGTTGGGTGTTGTAGAAGGCAAATAAAGCATTTTTTTAATAAAGAATCTGAATAATTTTTCTACATCATCATACTTTTGAAATCCCCAAACTTGAGCAGCGTAAAATATAATTGATCTCGATGCCGCAAAAAATATTCTGAATTTATTGGCATTCGATATACGTGAATTATTTATATATTTAGACCACGTCGAATTGATAGCCAATTTTGCAGTTGATAATTTATTATTCAAGTGTTTTTTGAAGGATAGATTATATGTGATTTCTACTCCAAGATATTTGTAACTGTTGACCACATCTATGTTGTTCTGACCAAACTTCCAGTTCCAGATCGAAGAAAGCCTAGTGCCGGTTCGAAAAACAATTATTTTTGATTTTTCAAGATTAACTTTAAGACTCCACATAGAGCAGTAGTTAAAAAGCTTGTCGATCATACGCTGTAATACTGTTGCTGTATCAGCTAAAATGACAATATCATCCGCATAAAGTAGAATCTTAACATTAATGCCACAAATGTTAACACCGTATGGCAATTCGTCGGCTAAATCATTTGTGTATAATGAAAATAAAATTGGACTGAGAATACAGCCTTGTTTTACACCTACATCAACTCCAAAGGTATCTGAAAATGATTGACCGTCCCAAATTCTACTTTCTGTTTTCTCATACAAACCCTGCAGTATTCTCACCATTTTCGAAAAAAGTCCCATGTTTGCTAGTTTATAGAAAAGTTTATTGCGAGGAATTGTATCAAATGCGCTAGAAAAATCAACAAAAAATGCAAAAGTATTTTTACCAGCTGCCTTGTTAATGTTGACAATGTTTGTTAGATTGAAAATATTATCTACAGTGGAATAGTTTTTTCTAAAACCTGCTTGGTATTCGTTCAGAATATTATTGCTTTTTACCCAGAATGTTAGTCTGTTTAGAAGACTAGAGGTAAAAATCTTACAATTTGTATCGATGAGCGACAGCCCACGGTAGTTCTCCGGAAGCTTTGGATCACCCTTTTTGAAGAGTGGAATCAAGATGGAATTACGGAAACTTGTTGGGATTTGTTCATGTAAAAGTATTTTGTTGAATATATTCAATATTACGATTAGAAAGCATTCCGGGGCATGTTTGTAGAACTCATAACTTATACCATCTTGACCTGGGGCTTTATTATGTTTTAGAGTTTTCACCACTGATAAAAGTTCGCAATATTCTATGGGGGAATCTAACATAGGATCAACAGTGTATGGCATAGCCCAACTTATACTATTAGACACGTCTTTACATTGGAGAATTTTACTGAAATGCGGAAGAAACTCTTCTGCATTTAACACGTTTTTAGTTTTAGTATTTCGGGGTTTTAAAGAGTTTGATAATTTCCACCAGTCACTGCTATTTCTAACTGTATTTAATAGATATAAATTTCTATCGAACAGCTCGAGTTTTTTGGTTTGACAAATCTTTATATATTTTGATTTTGAATATAAATATCGGGATTTACTTTGAACTGTGCAATTCTTTCTGAATGACTTAAGATTTCTTTTCATACATTTACGGGAGCGGGCACATTGCCAATCAAACCACTTTTGTTTAGGTATGAAAAAAGATTTTTTATCGTTCGAACCATATGCTTTTTTAATTTTGCTCGTTACTGTTGATATTAAATCATCAATCGATATATTAGATGGAAGGTCAACGTTACATGAGAGGCGACTTAAAACTTCAGTATATTTTACTGCATAATTTGGATTCCAACGTAACCTTTGCCAGGAATTTTTGTTTTTAAAAATATCATTATTATCAGATTTTATGTTCACACACAGTGGCATATGATCAGAGTATGGTTTTGTGGATATGTAAAAATCATCAACGAGTTGTAAGAAACTATATGAACATATGCAATAATCAATGACAGTGTCTCCCCTCGCTCCGTGAAAGGTAAAATCACCTTGAGCATCTCTTACAGTCCGTCCATTTAAAACAATACCACCTGCATTTTCTATAAAATTTATTAACCTTCTTCCTTCCCTGTTCAATGTTTTGTCCTTTGAGCTTCGAACTTTCTGAATATTTGGTGAATCTTTTACAAACGCAACATCTAGAATTTGTTCTACACCAATTCTGGCGTTCAGATCACCAATTATACAGAAGTTCGAAGGGCTAAGATCCTGCATAAAATTTTTAAATTTCTTAAAATCATCATCCCAGTTTGTACAATTTAAATATCTTGGTATAAAGTAACATAGACTACCATGTATTTTAGCAGTTAATACTAAATTATTATTAATACTTACGAAATTGAATGCAAATGTTTTTTTCAGTTCTGTTCTGTATCCATACAAACATCCACCACTTGCCCGACCAGCATTACAAGTTTTTACAGCTGGAACCCATGCTGTGAAATAATTTATAAAATACACTTCAAAAATATTTTGTTTTTCTTTAGTGACATGTGTTTCCAAAAGAAAAAATATGTCAAATTTGTTTAAGTAAGCTAAAAAATTAGGAAAATTAAGAGATTTTGCTAGATTTGCAACATTATATGAAACTAAATGGCACAATTTACATCGCTATTGATTTTGATTTTGAGGTACATTAATAGATGTTTCCTTAACACATATATCCGGAGTACAGCCACATTCTGTTAGAAGATTTTTCAGGTAAATAGCGTCATCATCAGTGTAGGCAATAATTTTATCTTTGGACCAAGTATATTTCTTGTTTTCTACAAAAATCCAGTATTCACCAAGGCGAACCTTAACATCTTTCTTCTTTTTGTTTATAGTTTTACTAATCTGACGGAGATTGTATCTAACATGTTGTTCCTCCTCCGTGTAATCATTTTGTATATAAACTTGAAGACCTTTCAACTTCCCTCTGGCAGTGAGGACTTTTTGAAACTCCAAATTCGATTCCACGTTAAATAGAAATGCTTTCTCCTTTGCAATCATCTTGGTCGATACTACGTTTACATTTATATTCATTATATTTGGCCGACGGACCGACGGACCGACGGAAGATTCCCGATGTTATTGACTTTGGGGTAGTGAAAAATATCCCTGTAGAATGGATGCAAGTGGACCCTTCACTGGACTTGTCCTCAGATCACTCTCCTTCTATCATTTCAATGCATTTCCCTCAAGTGTGTGGTTCTCCATTTATGAACATGACTAAGACCCGAGTAAGTTGGATAAAATACAAAAAGTATTTAAGTTCTCATTGCACGGAAAATGTTGTGTTGAGAACTACCGACGATATTGATGAGTCGATTGGCAACTTTACCGAGGACCTTCGACGAGCTGTACATCACGCTTCCACTTATCACGTTGAATGTAGAAATAGGACAAACAGAACTTATTTCTCTGAACTCGAACATCTCCTATCAGAAAAAAGAAGAATGAGAAGAGAGTGGCAAATTCACAGGTCTCCTGAACTGAAAGCTAGGCTACGGGAATGCAGAGATATACTAAGACATTTCTTAGAAACCCAAAGAACGGCCTCACTTAGATCTTACTTGGAAGGTCTTGATAGTACCCCACAATCTGACTACTCGTTATGGAGGGCGACAAGAGGTTTAAACAGACCAGTAAGAGGAAAACCTCCTTTGCGAAATCCGACTGGTGATTGGGCTAGAAATGATTCCGAGAAGGAGATTTTATTTGTTAACCATTTGAGAAATGTGTTTACTATAAACAACTCAAATAATGCACCTGATTTGCCTCCACTCGTTATTAGACCTCCTGTACCTCTAAGACTTAGCTTTAATGATGTTCAAAGCGCTATTGGTACTCTAAATCTTAAAAAAGCTCCAGGTATCGATAAAATCAGCAATAAAATGCTTGTGGAGTTACCTCGTGTAGCAAGAAGAATTATCCTCTTTATCTTCAACGCTATTTTACGCCTAGAATACTATCCTGCAGATTGGAAGGTGTCTATGATCACTATGATTCCTAAGTCAGGGAAGGACCACACCAAAGTGGAGTCATATAGGCCAATTAGCCTACTGCCGACAATTTCAAAACTGTTTGAAAAATTGTTAATGACTAAGTTGACTCCAATTCTGAATGACACTGAATGTATTCCTAATCATCAATTCGGCTTCAGGGCTAAACACAGCACCATCGAACAAACACACAGATTGGTAAATGTGATAAGAGGGTCGTTTGAAGACAAAAAATACTGCTCCGCCCTTTTCATTGATGTGTCGCAAGCGTTCGACAAAGTTTGGCATGACGGTTTAATGCACAAAATAAAATTAACTCTGCCTGCTAACACCCATAAACTCATGGAAAGTTATTTATACGGTCGCAAATTTAAAATCAAAGAAGGTGATTTTTTAAGTACCGCTCAGCCAATTGAATCAGGTGTGCCACAGGGTAGCATACTGAGTCCTACTTTATATTTGATATATGCCTCCGACATGCCGTCAGACCCCAAAATCCATACGTCAACTTTTGCAGACGATACAGCCTTTATCAGCGTCCATAAGGACCACCAAGTTGCATCACAGAATTTGCAGAATTATGTTTATAAGCTAGAGAATTGGCTAGAGCTTTGGAAAATCAGGGTTAACGAACAAAAATGTATTTATATAACTTTCACATTGCGAAAAGATACCTGCTCGTTCATCAGAATAAATAATCAAATTATCCCGCAACACAATGAAGTCAAATACCTCGGCGTTCACCTCGACCGCCGTTTAACTTGGAAGTCTCATATTGAAGCGAAACTTACACAAATGAGATTAAAGGCAGTGCAACTTAATTGGTTAATCGGCAGAAACTCTACATTGAAATTGGATTGCAAACTTTTGTTGTACAATGCAATTCTAAAGCCAATCTGGTGTTATGGAATTCAATTATGGGGTACTGCCTCAGCATCAAACATTGAAAAAATTCAAAGGGGTCAAAATAAAATTCTACATATAATTACTGCAGCTCCATGGTATGTTAAAAATTCTCGAATCCACAAAGATCTAGGCGTGCCATTAGTAAAAGTCGAATTTACAAAAGATGCGTCAAAGTATGTCAGCAAACTTGAACACCATCCAAACCCACTTGCACGAGACATCCTTAACTTTAGTGGCCACAATCGGTTGAGAAGGAGGGATACCCTTGCTTTAACTCAAGCAAAAAACAGATGACTGGATCAGTTGATGTGAAATTTTTGAGTATCATACAAATTTTTGTCTAGCACTGGCTGGAGCAACGAGATTTGTTGAGCGTGTTTTACGATCTATAGACTCAATACGTGAATTAAGCTTTTTTATTTAATTTTTTAGTTGCATATTTTCTTTTTTTAGTTCTTCCATATCAGACTGAATTGTTTGCAGATCTTCTTTTCTAGCTACATCATGAAGCATTTCATTTAGCATACCTCTCATTTTCTCCCATGAAAATAGATCACCAGTAGTATTTTGGCTTGCCATGTTTTGGTATATAAACTTTTTATTATTTTTTACAGTGTAGTCGGGTGAGGTATGTTTAAGTGTGCGTTTTTTCATTTATTTTGTAAAGTTTACTTTTGGACTTAAGAAAAAATTATAAATACTTTTAATTATTTATTTTATTTGCCACGTTTACTTGTTTAATTTGTAAAGCATAGTTTAGGGCTTAAGAAAATTGGAAGTTCATTTGCAACTGACAACACTTTTTGTTGTGCAATTTATTATTGTCAGTGACGAAATAAAGGTACGTATCGTTGAACTTGATAATATATATGCGAAATACAAGGAATTGCAGGATGAGTTGGATATTTTATGTGAAACTGAAGCTGAAACTAATATTGAAAATGAGTACAGGGACCAAATTGAAGATGTAGTGTGTTTGACTAGTCGAAGTTACCATACCTTCTGTATGTAACTTAATATCAACACTTTGTTGATATTACTGTCCACACTGCATAAATGTGGGACAGCGTGTGTTATGCTGTCTCAGCATATTCCCACGTTAGGTATTAAGTATGTATAAGTGATTGTTGTTTAATTTTAAGTTCGTTTTAAGTAGCTTGATAAGAAATAATTTAATCATTAATAAAGACAAAAGATGAACAGTCGCACAAGCGGCTGTTCCTAATAAAAGTGTATTTGTTTTCATTATAAAGATATGTTTTTCGCGATTAAGGCTATTTGGTCTAGCCAATCACAGGCTAATTTGGACAACACCGTAGTAGAAGGTGCTTCGGCTAGTACTCCGAATATTATGCATGATTTAAGTACATCAATTCAGGCTATAGTACAACAACAATCGACTACAACATCAATTCTTGAATGTGTATCAGCTACACTTTCATCAGTCACAAATATGCAGTCGAACAGTAGTCAATCTGAATTGCGCATACCACCTATACAAATTCCAGATTTCGATGGAGATCTTTGCAACTGGTTAAGATTTAGGGACTTATTCAAGGCAATGGTCCATTCTAAGACCAACTTGTCTAATGTTGAAAAATTGGAATACTTACAAACAAAATTGAAAGGTGAAGCGTCATCAATTATTAAACATTTGCAACCATCAAACGACAATTATGCTATTGCTTGGAATCTCATATTCGAAAACTACGATAGACCAGATTTGATAGAGAAACAATATTTTGATTTGCTTTTTAAACAAAAATCTTTGAAAAATGCTGCGTATACAGATTTTAAGAAATTTTACAATACTACCGTGGAAGTCTACAATGCGTTAACAGTTGTAAATGCTTCAATTAATGCATGGGATTCTATGTTATTGTACCACATTGAGGACAAACTTGATCCTGAAACTATTATTCTATGGCGTAGAGAAAAAAAGGACAACAAATCTCAGACATTCTCACAATTATTAAAGTTTTTAAAGAGACGCCTACTTGAACTTGAGGAAATTCAACCCAGTACTTCTACAAGACAAAGACCGATCAAGGCGATGGCCGCTACTACACAATCATGTCCTTTATGTGGTGATAATCATTTATTATATAATTGTCCACAATTTAAGGCCTTGAATGTAAATGAACGCATAAAAGTCATACGGACAAATAAACTTTGCTTCAATTGTTTAAAAGGAGATAATTTTTCCAATGATTGCAAATCGGGTTCATGTAGAACATGCAATCTTAGACATAATACTCTTCTGCATATCGATACTCTACAACCTCAGGCTCGTCAGAATATGAACAGTAAGCATCAATTCTAATCAACAAGTACGACAACAAACCACATTTTTACCAACTGCTTTGATAATGGTCCGTGACAAAGACAATGTATTACAGTCATGTCTCGCGTTAATTGATTCGGGCGCACAGTCTACTCTGGTTTCAGAGGCTTGTGTCCAACGTTTGCACTTGAATCGTACAAACGACAAAACATTAATTTATGGTGTAGGTAATAGTAACACCAATTATACAAGAGGACGAGTTCAGCTTGAAATCTTTGCTCCAGGAACAAAGAGAACCATAATAGTTCAGACGTACTGTTTGTCAAACTTGACCCAATATTTTCCTTCTCACACCGTCGACAATAATGACCATCTACAGTTCTTCAACAACCTGCATCTTGCTGATCCTGAATACTTCAAGAAGAACAAATTAGAGGTATTTGCTCACTGCATTTTGGAAGGTAAAGTTACTCATCCATCCGGATCTCCAATTGCTTTAAATACCATGTTTGGGTGGATAATAATGGGAAATGTCAATGAAGTTCAGCAATCTACATTCGTTGCCCATATATATTCAGATTTGGACATGCAGTTACAAACATTTTGGGATACTGAAGACAGTCAACATCCGACCAAACACTTGAGTCAAGAAGAGGAAATGGCTGAAAAACACTACACAGAGAATGTTGGACGCCAGGAAGATGGAAAATACATGGTCAGACTTCCCTTCAAATCAAGTCCAGTTGAACTCGGTGAGTCTAAATTTTCAGCATTAAAGAGGCTAGAATGAATGGAACGTAAGTTTGCAAGGAGCCCCGAACTTAAAAAGGAGTTTCATAGGTTTATGGAAGGATACGAACATCTTGAGCATATGCAACTCGCCCCAAAGGGTGAGAAACAGGCGTACTATATGCCTCATCATGCTGTTCTGAAGCCTTCAAGTACAACAACGAAATTACGCGTGGTGTTCGATGCATCCTGTAAAACCTCGAACAACCTATCCTTAAACTATCAATTGATTGTTGGACCCACAGTCCAGAACGATCTCTAAACAATATTGCTTAACTTTAGCAAATTTGAAATAGGATTTACAGCGGACATTGAAAAGATGTATCGACAGGTGACGATACATCCCGCAGATAGACAATTTCAAACAACTTTATGGCGAATTTCTCCAGACGAAGCAACAAGGGAATATCAATTGACAACTGTAACTTACGGAACTTCTGCAGCCCCATTTTTGGCAACGCGTACACTGCAACAAGTGGCCATTGATAATTCTACAGAGTATCCAACTGAATCGCATGAAATCATCAATAATTTCTATGTCGATGATTACATGTCCAGTTCACCAGATTTGGAGTCAGCAAACTCTCTTCGTATTACACTATGTTCCATATTATCCAAATCAGGATTTAACTTACGTAAGTGGTCGTCAAACTCTCAACCATTTCGAGAGAATATAGAACCTGTTGATAGAGCATTTTCATCGGATACAATTATTGATTGTTCGGAAACTGTCAAAACTTTGGGCTTATTGTGGAACACGACGATTGATTGCTTCCAGTATAGCGTTTCATTAACGGAATATTCTGATAAGATCACGAAACGTCATGTTTTATCGGAGATTTCTAAAATTTATGACCCTATTGGATGGTTGGCCCCAATGGTAATACGACACAAGATATTTATGCAGAAACTTTGGTTGAAAGGAATTAATTGGGACCAAGAACTTCCCACCGAGTTACAAAATGAATGGTTGCGACTGAAACAGAATATTCATCACATAAAGGAACTTCAAATACCAAGATGGCTTCAACTAAGTCCAGCTGATCAGGTTTCTCCGACTCATCGGAGCTAGCATATGCCGCTGCAATTTATATTCATGTTACAAAACAGGACGGTTCAACTGCAACATCCCTACTAACTGCAAATACAAGGGTGGCTCCCATAAAGCATATCACACTACCGCGTTTGGAGCTATGTGGAGCTCAGCTGATGGTTAAACTGATGATTAAAGTAAAGGTTGCCTTGAATTTGAAGAATGTCAACATACACGGGTGGACTGATTCAACAGTAGTATTGGCGTGGATAAGCGATCATCCTCGGCGCTGGAAAACGTTTGTTGCCAACCGTACTTCGTATATAGTAGACAATTTACCTGCATTGAAACTAAACCCGGCTGATCTAGCTACCAGAGGTATTTCTTCTACAGATCTAATCAACAACACCTTATGGTGGAAAGGCCCAAAAATTTTCCAGAATTATACTAATCAACCTCATTCAGTACATCAATTCTCAGAAGAAGTTCTTCGCGAGGAAAAGAAAACTATGATTGCTACAGCAACTTCAAATATGATCAACGATATTGATTTAATTGACCGGTACTCGAGTTTTACTAAACTCGTCCGTATAACAGATCGTTTATTGCGTTTTATGCACAACTGCACATCTAGGAAAACAAATTCGGAACGGAAATATGGTTTCATCACAACTACGGAACTTGAAACAGCGAGAAGATCACTGATAAAATATTCACAATGGAAGAGTTTTGATCCTGAAATGCTAATTTTGTCGTCCGGAAAACCACTTTCAACAACACATAAACTTGCAGCACTTATTCCATTCATTGATGACAATGGTATACTTCGAGTTGGTGGTCGTTTGGAGAACGCGAATATTAGTTATGACCAGAAACATCCATGCATCCTTGACAAGAATGAAAAAATGACGCAGTTAATAGTTGAACATTATCATAACAATTATCTTCATGCTGGTACTCGACAAATGCAATATTTACTTGGCTTAAAATATTGGATTCCGAATGTGACTTATCTTCTTAAACGGATTGTTTATAAATGCACAACATGCATGAGATTTCGCCAGAAACCTTATCACCAGCGTATGGGTGAGCTGACATCATACCGTGTACAACCAGGATCTACATTTTTGCATGTTGGTATTGACTTCGCAGGTCGAATACTAATTCGCTCATGGAAAGGCCGTGGGTCGCGATCCTACAAATGCTGGATTGCCGTATTTGTTTGTTTGAATACCAAGACAGTACATCTGGAAGAGGTGACTGAACTCACTACTGCGGCTTTCTTGGCATCCCTTCGCCGATTTACTTCGAGACGTGGTAAAGCAAGTCACATCTACACCGATAATGGTACCAACTTTGTTGGATGCAACCAGAAACTAAAGGAGTTGTACGAATTCCTGCAAAACTCCCAAGACGTTATTTTCAGGGAATTGGCGAATCAACAGATTCATTGGCACTTCATCCTCCCTTCAGCACCAAACTTCGGCGGCATCTGGGAAGCTGTTGTGAAGTCAGTGAAGTTTCATTTAAATCGTTTCCTGGGCATGTCTTCTGTCTCATATGAAGAATTGAATACACTACTATGCCAAATTGAGTGCTGCCTTAACTCACGCCCATTGTGTTTAAAATATGAAGGTGATCCTGATCCACTGACACCGGGTCACTTTCTAATTCTTCGCCCAATGACAACTTTACCAGACGAAAATTTGATGAACATTAACATGAACCGCTTAACAGATGGGAATACATGCAATATTATAAGTCATTGGTTTTCTGAGGTTTTGTGTGTTAAAATTAAGTATTGAATGATTTAATAAAAAATTAATGATTTATTAAAAAAAATATATAAATTCAATTATTTGCAATTAATAAATAAAATAATAATTTTCTTCAAGAAAACAGGTACGTGAGTTCTTTTCACATAGTGTGTTGTCTTAAAAAAAAGTAAAAATTTAAATTAATAAAATAAATATTATTAAATAAAATCTATTTAATTTTAAATCAATTATTTAAAATAGAAATATAATATATATATATAAGTTGTATTTTAATGTGCTGTTTGAATATTTTACCAGTGTACCTATTTCATAAAATTTAATCATAATTTATCAAACAAAGCGACGACAACCTGCCTTTGTTGATGCTGGTATGCAACTGAGTGAATTTTTTTGTTTTTTCCTCTCTATTTTTGTTTCGTGCTGTGTGTTTGTGAAACCCGACCAAACTTCGTCGTTTCAACAAGAGTTGGCCGTCACTGCTTTAAAGTGCATTTTTCTTTGGTTTTTATTTTCAAAATTTCTTTATGTTCTTTAAAAATTTTACATTCCTTAGAATTTGCTGAATGACTTTCAGAACAGTTTACGCAATAAGTTCTGGTACATTCTGTGGGTGGTGTGGGGGTAAAGTGCATGTTTCACATCGCATGGGATTTGGATAAAAGGGCCTAACTTTTACTTTGTGCCATGATATATCGAGTCTTTCAGGGGTCGAATAGCGATCAAAAGTCAATAAAAGCACTCCACATGGAACTAATTTTTCTTCTTCATTTTTTTTCAAGTATTTGTATACTTCTGTAACTTCCTGCGATTTAAGCTCACTAACTATTTCTTCTTCAGCAATATTGTTTAAGTATGGGGCGTAAATGGTTCCTTTTGAACAGTTAAGTTTGGTGTGGTATTGGCAGTTGATTCCGCAAACTCCTGGTAGATTTTTGGCTAATAGAAGTTTTTCAGCACTTTTTTTATTTGGTGTCAGAACAAGCAGATTACCGTTGCGTAACTCAGATACTGAGTGAATGTCGGAACAGATTTGTTTTAAAGCTCGGTACACTAAAAAGCACGAATAACTTTGCATATTTTTTTCTCCAATTGCCGAAATAATCACATATATTGGATCTGGGGTTTGAATTGCAGGTAATTCAGGAAATATGTTTAGCACGTTTTTTATTGTTCGTTTCTTTTTGGGATGGGGGCCGCCCGCTAAAGCCGCGAAACGGTTGCCCCCCAGGTAGGTGTGGGGTCCAGCATGTCACTAACTTTCAATCGATACGATTAAACTAGAACAACCGGACGAAAAATTTTTGTTATAACTGTATAGTTAGGCACAAAAAAATTAAAATAAAAACAAAGGCCAGCACTGAGTTAATAATAAAGACAACCGTATGACGCAGAGGTTAGTCGATGACTGGGATAATATATATTTTTTTTGTTTTTTTTTTATGGAAATAACTATTGTAAAGTTTATGTTGTTTTTACCTTTTAACTCTTCGATGGAGTTTTGTTGCCGTTTCACAGATTCTGTATTTGTTAAAAGAAATAAGAAATCAATGTTTAAGTATATATTTATGTAGTTTTTCTTACTACTTTCTGCTTCAAAATAAAACACATTTCACACAGTTCATAGGTATATCAATTTTAATTATTCATTTATTGAAAGAAGACTTAAACTAATTACTTATGTACTATTATTAAAAGAAAACTTATTATTATTGTTTAACTGTCCGACCGTCGACTTGTCTCTTCAGTTGTTGCTAAAAGACTTATTTCTAACTTCGCAAAAAAGACCTGCCACACTAGTCTGTCTGTGTGCAAATTGTCACTCAAATTACTCTACTCTAACATAGCATTCCGTTGCCTAGCTGATCTTCTTAACCCATTAGGCACCGATCCTACATTCGGCCCTCCTGATATAGCATTCGACCCGAATGTAGTGCTCCAAGGCTTCATATATTCCACGACCGTGGTACATCTCCTGGAACCTTCAAATTCTCCAACTTTCTGAACCTCGTACCGTCCATGATTCATCTTTCTTATGAACTTATAGGGTCCTAAATACTTGGGTTTGAGCTTTAAGCCGGTTCCAAACTGTGTTCGTTTTATAGCGACCAATTCATCCAAATCATATTCCCTTTCAGGCACGCGGTTCCTATCAAAGGAACATTTGTTCTCCTGCTGAATTTTCAGGATCCTCTCCCTTGCTTCATCTCGTAGGGCATCTCTCTCTTGGTGGAGTTCGTTGACCGCTACTTCCTCCAGCATCTGACGTATATCCGCATCAAACCTAGTCCTCATCTTAAGACCAGTCATCACTTCAAAAGGCGTATTTCCCGTGCTTCTTGTGGGTGTGTTATTTATTATCTTCTGCACTCTATCAACATGTCGATACCAATTCTTCGGATCCTCAAGGCATAACTTGGTTAACATGGGGATAACAATTCGATGTATTCTCTCCACCTGTCCATTACCTCTGGGTACCCCTGTTGCGATCAGCAAATGCTGTATACCTTCCTCTGCACAATAACTACTAAATTCATTGGATGTGAAAGCAGTACCTCTATCGGTAATCACACGCACTGGATTTCCAAATATCGCCGCCTGCTTACGCATACGATCCACGACTTCGCTTGTGCCCGTACTCTTTGTAGGATAAAGCCATACAAATTTCGAGAACGCATCTACGACAACTGTAGTGTATGTATAAACAAACTACACATAAATTTAGTATTTGTAAGGAACACAAGACCAAATGTATAACAGTGCTAGGTTAGTTATTAATTTCATAACGCTGCTTTCTTTTATTTTGGGTGAACGACTTAATGCTCAAATTAAATTTCGATTTGGAGTTTGAACCAAGAAAATAGAACACTTGAAATTAGAATAAACAATTAATGTTTGAGTCACATTTAATAATTGAAATGCACTCAATAATAATAATAATATGTACTTTAAAATTGATGAGCGCCTGGTACAATCATGCATGGTTTGTGTAGAATATAAGAAAAATAACATTGTAAGAATTACTCAATATAAATTGTAACTCTAAACAATTGAGTAACATTGTAAAAATTACTCAATTTTAGGCTAATCTTTCTTCTCATACGTAGTATATAAGAAACAATATTTGAAAATAAAAAGTACAGTTCAGGATTGGACTCATAATTGAAACGTCTTTTTTTATACCATCATCACATGGCGATCCTGCAATCTTTTTAAGTGCTCCAAGATCAGAGCACTAAAAAGAAAAAAGAATCCTGGAAGAAGTTCCTAATCAATGCCATGATTAGAAGGACTGTTCGGCCAATGAACAAGTCAACAGAAGGAAGATCAAGGACAACAATAAATATTTTTAATAGGGACAGAGTGCTTCTTATTTAGCACCTGCGGACCGGAGGCGACTTCGCCTATGATCCTAGAATAGGGATAAATAATTCATCGATGTCTAACAAAATCACCAAAGACACAACTGGTCCTAAAAAGCTAACAATAAGGGAATATAAGGAAAGAAATACACCGACACGTAAAGAAGACTCGCCCAAAATTCCAAAAACTAGACCACCAAAGCGTCGAGGAGGATATTTAGCAGCCAAAAGAAGAGAGTTGGCACAATTAAAAAGAATAATAAATTCATCCCCCCACCTCCTTGGAATGTATCAACGGAGTACTGGGAAAAAATTTATGTATTAGAAATGTGTATAAAAACAGATATTGAAATGAAAAAACAATAAAGATATAAACAATATACACAATAAGAATATGAAACGAATCATTATTATATTTATATTCATATTCACCTTGATTTTTTGTTTACATTCATTTTTGCGGCTTGGCTAAAAACATATGTAACAAACACATTAATAGAAAGCTCTAAAGCGATTACAACAGAATTTAAAAATAAAATATCAATTTTAGATATCATATCATTTATACTAGAATAAAAATAAGAATAAAAATGATAAGAACAAAATTAACAAAATTATATGATAAATATATAGGATGGCTAATTATAGCAATAATATTAACACCACTAATTGTAATATTAGATATAAAAATCTTAAATTTTATTAAATTAATAATAAAAAAGGAAATATGTAACAAAATAAATAATAATAAATAAATGGAATTCATAGAAGCATTAAACCAGATTGTAATAAATGCAAAAAAAATCACTAGGTAGACCATACACCATAGAAACAGTGAACGAAAAAAGGATAGAAATCCAAAATTTAGAAAAATATTTAAAAATTAAATTAGAAAACTCAACTCTTAAAGTAGATAAAGAATCACAAATTTTAAATCAGTTTAAAAAACTTAAAGAAGAAAGTTTAAATTTATTAGAAAGACATATTGAAAACAAATCATCCACTGCAAAGAAAAGACAAGGAATAATCATGGCAAACCTTGATATAAATGAATTATCAATAATAACAAAACTAGTACCAAAGTTTTCGGGTAAAACTAAGGAATTACATGAATTCTTATCAAACTTAGAAGTAGTTTCTACAACTATTTCAACGGAAGAACATATTTCATTCTTTAATTTCATTTTTAATTCACGACTCGATTTAAAAGTTCAAAACAGAATAAAACAAAATCAGATACCAACGCAGATGCACTCTCAAGAATACAAATAGACTCAGATACGTTAAAAACAATGAAACCCCTGACAATCGATGAATCCACAAAAAAACGCTGGTAATAACAAGAAACATGAAGAAAGAGACACAAAATGAGGAAAAAGAACATAACGAAAAAGAAGAAAATGGTAAGACATATCCTAAAGAGACTGATCAACTCATAATATGGGAATGTACATCCATCAAAGAAATAAAACTTGCTAGAAAGTTAAAGTTTATATTAGAAAATTCGAATAAAGAATTCAAAATAGAAAACAATACTGCTCTAAATGAAACGCGCGTCAGATGTAGCGATAACCCCTATTATTTAGATAATATGTTGGAGAAACTACCTTCTGTTTTAAGCAGATTGAATTGTGAGAAATTCGCACTAAAGAAAAGTGACGAAATATTTAAGAAAATAAATATAGAAAAAATGAAAGAAAGAATAAATAAAAGTAAAGAAACAGACGTCAGAATTCTTATATACAGCAATCCTCACAGAATAACGGATGAAAATAAAAAACATGAATTAATTGAATTGTATCACAACACACCATGCGGAGGACATTTCAGAGTCAGAAAAACATTGTTAAAAATTTTTTTTTTATTACTTTTAATTTAATTATTGGATCTTTCTTTACAAAAGAAATTTAAAATAAGTATTAAAATCTTAAAATTAATTAATCATTTCTGGGTCTATTGCCATTGCAATAGAAACTCCATTTCTGGTTGCGGAAACTGTTCATCTATCTTGCAGTGCAGCGAGAGCCAATGTGTCTACCCTCTTTAGGCGAGTATGTCCATTATAATGCAGTAGATCCTGTGCAAGAGGATTTGGATGCGTTGCCAGTTTTCGTACATATTTGGAGCAGAAAGTTTTTATTTCGTCGCGAACAAATGCAATATTAAGGTCCTTATGAATATTCGCGTTACTAATATACCACGGGTCACCGGTAATTTGTCGCAATATTTTATTTTGTCGTCTTTGTAATTTCTCTATATTAGAAGCAGAAGCTGTTCCCCATAATTGGATACCATAGGTCCATATTGGCTTAATAATAGATTTATAGAGTAGAACTTTGCAGTTTAGATTTAGAGCAGAATGGGAACAAAGGAGCCATTGCAGCTGTAGTGTTTTAATTTTGAGTTGCGTGGATTTGGAATCAATATGTTGAGACCAGGTAAGGCGGCGATCGAGGTGTATACCAAGATATTTTATGTGATTTTGCTCGGGGATATCGATGTTATTTATCTTCAGTTTGGGATAATTTCCCCTTCTCAAGGTGAAAGTAACATGTGCACTCTTTGCTGTATTTACTTTTATTTTCCATTTGTCAAGCCATTTTTCGAGTTCTTTGATATGAGCCTGTAGACAACTAGAAGCATTTTCATGTATGCTTATAAACGCTGTATCGTCTGCAAATGTTGACGTGTGTATTAGGTTATTTGTGGGCATATCTGAAGTATAAAGTATATACATTAGAGGACCAAGTATACTACCTTGTGGAACTCCTGCTGCGATTTTTCTTGAGTCTGAATTGTGGTCTTTATACTTTACTACAAACGAACGATCTAATAGATAGTTTCGCATCAGCTTGTGGGTGTTTTGGGGTAACAAAGAGCATATTTTATATAAAAGCCCATCATGCCAGACTTTGTCAAAGACTTGGGAAATGTCTATGAAGAGAGATGAGCAATAGTGTTTATCCTCAAAAGCCTTTCTAATAAGAGTTACTATGCGATGAACCTGTTCTATAGTGCCATGATTCTTTCGGAATCCAAACTGATGAACGGGAATGATATGGTGGTCGTTTAGATACGGAGTCAGCGCATTCAAAAATACTTTCTCGAAGAGCTTTGAAAATATTGAAAGTAAGCTTATCGGGCGATAAGATGACACTTGAGAAGCGTCCTTACCTGGCTTAGGTATCATAATTATTTCTGATATTTTCCATGATTTAGGAAAGAAACCAGTTCGCAGAATGGAATTGAAAATTAATAAAATTAGCTTAAGGGCCGCTGTTGGTAGTTCACGAATCATTTTTTCTGAAATTTTGTCCATACCAGGATTTCTGTGGTTAAGGAAGCGAAACGAATTTTCATTGGGGAAACAACACAGTCTTCAATAGCTGGTAGGGTTATGTCGGAGCTAGAATTATTAGGCGTAAACACTTTTTCGAGGTACTCGGCAAAAACTTCAGCTTTGTCTTTGTGGGACCTAGCCCAATTACCATCGCTACAACGAATAGCAGACTCACATTTAATCGGGTTTTTAAGTTTTTTGGTGGCTTTCCAAAGACTGTAATCCGTGGTTTTTGTTGGGTCTAGACCTTCTAAATATGCACTTAGAGCTGATCGTTTGTCCTCTAAGAGAGCGCTATGAAGGGCTCTTTGACATTGGTTTAGTTGACTTTTCAAGGTAGGTGAGCGATGTATTTGCCATTGTCTTCTAATGTTTCTCTTTTCCTTTATAAGGTTTAGGATAGTTGTTGAGCATTTATTTTTAGTGCTGTTGTAGCGTTTATGAGGTGTAGCTACTTTTGCTGCGGTTGATAATATGTCAGTAAATACATTACTACAATACATTGTTGAAATTAAAACAAAAATATATATGGAAGAACATGTTTAAAATGGTAAAAAGATATGTATCAACGTGTGATCTTTGTCAAAGAAACAAACAAATAAGACACACTAAAGAACCACTATGTATCACGGACACACCAGAGAATAGTTTCAGTACTATAGTTATCGATCCAGTCGGCCCTTTAAGACCCTCAGAAAATTATCGATACAAACCAGAGACCTGCAACGAGTACTAAATTTTCGAGTATACTTAATCATGCACATTGATTTTTATGATTTAATCGTTTTTGTTCAAATGCACAAAACACTCGTTTACGCAACCGTTTGTTTCAATCATTCAGTTTTATTCACTTGTTGTTTTTTGCGAACATGAATATTCTGACTGTGTCGTTAAATGTATGAAGCTCATTTTACATCAAAGCTAACGTGTTGTTAGCCGAACAAGTGTTTTATTCATTTGTTGTTTTGTGCGAACATGAATGTTCGACTGTGTCGTTAAATATATGAAGCTCATTTTACATCAGTGATGTTCAGCCCATACAACAATTGTTTGAAAAATTTACACACATTTGTTATGCTCTTTTAAAAACATTCATTCACTCGTCGTTCAGCAAGCGATGAGAACACATGCAACGGACTATCGTCATTTTTTTCAGAAATTTGTTAAGCATTGTTGTTGCTTCTTGTTGATCGAAGCACAGCAAACACACGCTATTCAATTACAATTGAAAACGAAAAATAAAAGACTGGTTTAGATAGACTTATTTTTGTTTTTTATCAAAATAACTGTTCTAAAATTGGTTTTCGATATTGATAATTGTTATTTACGGTCCCTGATATTGTTTTATAAGGTGTTTACATTTGGAAAAAATTCTTTACTTTTTTTTGATTTTAAGCGTTTGACAATATGTTTGCTGTGCAAAATCTCTCACAAATACATCTACATTTTATTTTTGAACATCACTGTTTTACATTAAAGCCAACGTGTTGTTAGCGGAACAAGTGTTTTATTCAGTAGCAAAAGTAATTTTATACTCGACAGTGTCGACACCGAGAGAAGTGTTATAAAAAGTATAGTTGCCAAAGGCAACTATATTTTGTCAGGGAGCCGGAAAGGTCGTAGCGTCGTAATAATAAAGACTGAAATTGTAACTTTTTATATACCTTGGATTTCATTCTTAACATTTGAGGGGGGGAAGAAGTTATAACAATATTTTTGAAATATTAAAATTTGTAAGGTTTTTCGAAAAAATAAATACATTTAATAAAACTACGTATGTATTTAAAATATAAAAATATATGACGTACTTACATACATACATATTACAAATTTTATCATTGCTTTGTCAAATAAGTTTTCTTTTCGACGAAATAAAAAAATGCTAACATGTTAAATAGGTAGTAAATGCACATTTTTTATGTTTTCATATTTTTCTGCCAGCCGCTTTTTACTTATAAGTGGCTCGTGTGTTTTTAGTTCAATTCCAATCAGATCATGCACAACAAAGCCGACATGCAAAAAACAAACTGTGTATAAACAAGAATTTTTGTTTTCAAACATTGCAGTTCGAACCAAGTGTTGGAAATGATTTATACTCGTTGCTGAATTTTCTGTGTGTGCATAAAAAGTGAATAAGCATAAAATTGAATCATACTTGTTTGTATTGTTCTTAAAATTCAACGTTAGTGAATAAGTCGGCTCGTTCATACTTGTTGCAGGTCTCTGCATAAAAAGCGAATAAGCATAAAATTGAATAATACTTGTTTGTATTGTTCTTAAAATTCAACGTTAGTGAATAAGTCGGCTCGTGCATACTTGTTGCAGGTCTCTGATACATACTAACAATGCAATGCGAGTTGACGAAGTATATAATAGCAGTCCCAATGAAGACAAAAGAAGCTAAATCAATTGCAAAGATCTTAACAGAACATTAATTTTGAAATATGGATTATTTAAAATTTTGAAATCTGATAGAGGCACAGAATTTGTAAATGAGTTAATGAGAGAAATATGCAATTTGTTGAAAATAGAACAGCGACTATCAACACCATACCATCATGAAACCCTAGGTATCGTAGAAAGAAATCACAGAGTTTTAAATGAATATTTCTTGTCATTTGTTAATGATGATAATTGGAGTGATTGGATACCTTATTATTCATTCGCTTATAATATTACACCTCATATAGACACAAATTATTCTCCATTTGAACTAATTTTTGGCAAATTACCTACAATACCGGGTGAAGAAATCATGAAACATGATAGAATATATGATTTAAATAATTACGCAAATGAACTAAAGATTAGATTAAAAACATCACTGAATAATGCTAAAAAACTTATTGAAATAACAAAACTAAATAGAAGTTTAAAATCGTATAATAAAACAAATAGCATCAAATTTAATATAGGTGATTTAGTTTTAGTAAGATCAGAAAATAGAGAGAAGAATGAACCACCATATCACGGTCCATATGAAATAACAAACATAGACAATTTAAATACAGTAAAAACCGGATAAGTGCAACACGCATATATGCAAAAAACGCTTAAGTGCAACGTGTTTCGAAGCCATTCGCCTCTTTTATACTTTATAATGTAAAAATGCACCGATAAGTGCAACACGGATTAATGCAACAAATGCATAAGTGCATAATAATTTTAAGCCTCAAGAGACATTTCTAGTACAATTTTGTATGCATAAATGCACAACTAAAATAGAACTGATTTTTTAGGTTGTGGTATTTGCACTCTTGATCACAGAAAAACATGTATGTATAGTATAGTTTACCGTTGCATACCAAAGTTTACACGTTAACGCTTTTTTTTCGAAAATTATGGTAAGGTTATGGATCGCTTCCGCTTTTTACCGAATTGCATCTTTAACATTGATTAAACCGGGATAACAACTGTAGCGCATGCCCCAAAAGTTATAGCAGCGACAGTTAAAAAGAAATTTGGCCAGATTGTTTCTGGCGAACGTGGTGAATTGTTTTCTTTCTGTGGTATTGTAAGTGCTGCTGGTACAACCCTTCCACCTGTATTAATTTTCCCACGAATTAAGTTTAAAGACAGTTTTTTGTATAGTGCTCCTGCTGGAAGTCTGGGATTATCTTCGACAAATGGATGGATGACAGCTAAATTATTTGTAAGAGTTTTGGAACACATAGTAAATACTTCGGGCTGTTCAATAATGAAGAAAATTCTGTTGATCATGGATAATCATGTAAGCCACGTTTCGATCGAAGCAATTAAATGTTATGCTAACATTTCCGCCTCATTGTTCCCATCGCCTACAGCCGATTGACGTCGGCGTGTATGGACCATTCAAATCAGCAGTAAAGATTGCATTTATTGACTGGATGAGGACGAATCCTGGCAAGGCCATTACTATTTACAAAGTGGCCGAACTTGCTAATAAAACATTTAATAAAAGTTTCACTTTTGACAATATCACCAACTCCTTTAAAAAGTCTGGGATATGGCCTGCAAACAGCATCATTTTTACCGATGAAGATTTTGGTGCTGCATTTGTTACCGATCAACCTGAGACAATACCTAATCCATCACATCCACAATCCACCAGCACAAATACTTTCCGCGACAACTGAAATTACTCTAGAAATTGTCAGACCTTTTTTAAAATCCGGTCCAAGGAAGTCTCAAAATAGACGAAAACGAGGAAAGTCATCTATTCTTACCGACACGCCTGAGACGACAGATGAAGAAAACAACAGAAACGAAACAAAAACAAAAGAAACAAGTTAAAAAAAAATATTAATTTCATCGTCGGATTCAGATAACGATGTTCCCAATAACATGATATTGGAATCATATTTTGAAAGAGAACGACAACAAAATGAATTTTATGTAGGCAAAATTGTCACCGTCCACAGTTCTCAAGATTTCGATATTACGTTTCTAAAAGGAAAGAATGACAGATAGATTTACTTATCCCGATTTACCGGATATTAGCCAAGTTCAACGAAACGAAATAGTGGCAAAGATGCCCCAACCAGAAAAACTCCCGGGAACATCTCGATCAGCAAGTTACATAAACTTTAATATAAACTTCTCCAAATACAACATGGGATAGAAATTAATTTTGTTATTTTTATTCAACTGTATTATAATTTTATTTTTTTTAATTTTCTGAATTGTATGGAATTATTCTATTATTTTCTTTTTAAAAAAATATAAAAAATAATATATAAAAATGTATATTTTAACTCCTTCTTTGTGTTTATGCATCAATTGTCAAATTTTTAATGGTGTCCATATTAGCGCCTAGTAAAATCAATGGTCAAATGGACAAATATAAACTCTTTTAAAAATTCTTTGATTTATTTTTCTGTAACTATATGTAAATGCAAAAAATTTACATTTACCCAATAATTGTATAATTGCAATATTTGTGCACTTATCCGAGGTTAGCATAAATGCAAAGAATGGATAAGTGCACAAAAAGTCGGGCGAAAACCGATGTGCATTTATCCGTACTTTACTGTATAACAATCAGAATTAAAAATAAACAAAAAACATTACATAAAAATATGTTAAAATATTATAATAAGACATAAAATAAATACATATATATATAGCTATAAATACGTAATATAATATGTAATAATAAAAATAAGAAACATTATTGAAAGTATTTAAAATCTTACCATTCTTGTAAACAATAAATGGTATGATTTTACTGAAAGATTGGGGGTGTAGTGTATGTATAAACACATAAATTTAGTATTTGTAAGAAACACAATGTATAATAGTGCTAGGTTAGTTATTAATTTCATAACGCTGCTTTCTTTTATTTTGGGTGAACGACTTAATGCTCATATTAAATTTCGATTTGGAGTTTGAACCAAGAAAATAGAACACTTGAAATTAGAATAAACAATTAATGTTTGAGTCACATTTAATAATTGAAATGCACTCAATAATAATAATAATATGTATTTTAAAATTGATGAGCGCCTGGTACAATCATGCATAATGGTTTGTGTAGAATATAAGAAAAATAACATTGTAAGAATTACTCAATATAAATTGTAACTCTAAACAATTGAGTAACATTGTAAAAATTACTCAATTTTAGGCTAATCTTTCTTCTCATAAGTAGTATATAAGAAACAATATTTGAAAATAAAAAGTACAGTTCATGATTGGACTCATAATTGAAACGTCTTTTTTTATACCATCATCACACAACCAAAATGTGGTTATATTGCTTCTTCGTCGGCTCCATGGGGCCTACGTGGTCCAAATGATATGTCATCAATGGTTTGTCTGCCTTATCAATCGGATTTAGTAGTCCCTCCTTCTTACCAGTCTTCGATTCAGTCATAATGCACTCAATGCAACTCTTGACCACGTTCTCAGCTTTTGAGTTCAACTTAGGGACATAAAAGGCCTTTTCCACCAGGTCATCAGTCTTCTTCGCTGCAAAATGTCCTTGTCGATGAGCCATTTCTATAACTTCTCGTTCCATACTTGACGGAATAACAACTAGCTCCTTGGCTGGATCTTTGTGTACTATACCATATTTCAAGTAGAAATCTTCATAGCTCTGTGTTTCTAAAATCTTGCTAACTGCCTTTATCCATTCATCTTTAAGTTGTGCATCTCTAATCCTGTGGCGTAACAAGTCTTCCATCATCAAACATGAGACTCTACTTAAGGCATCTACATGTCGCATCTTCGTTCCAGATATATGCTCGATAACATAGTCGAAATCTTGGAGAAAGAGAGCCCATCTTGCTACTCTCAGTGGTACGTCTTGTTTTCTCATCGTCTTTGCAAACGCATTGCAATCTGTAACGATCTTCACTTTCATGCCCATCACATATACCCGCCACTATGATGGATAATACCTCTAACTCATATGAGTGGTATTTTTCTTCAGCTGGGGTAGTTTTCCGACTCATATATTGGATAGGATGTAGTTGTAGATCTTCCGAATCCTTCTGCAAAAGTACCGCACCATAGCCATGCTTACTTGCATCCGAATGTATCTCCGTCTCGGCACTGGGATTAAACAATCTTAACACGGTAGCTCCAACTAAAGCCGATTTCAGCTGCTGAAAAGCCAAGACTTCTTCATCGTTCATCCTGAAACTCGCATTCTTCTTCAATAAATTCGACAATGGTTTCGCCACTAATGCATAACTTGGGATAAAACGTCGAAAATAAGAAGTCAAGCCTAAAAATCGCTGTACCGCCTTTCGATCCCGTGGAACTGGAAATTTCTCAACTGCTACTGTTTTCTCTGTCGATGGTAAAATGGTTGAATTCTCCAATATAAAGCCTAAAAATGATATCCTTCTCCTTCAAAAATTGACACTTGCTCCATTTTATACTAAGTCCGTTTAATGCCGCGACTTTCAAAACTTTCCGCAATTACTCCACGCCCTCATATTCATCCTTGGATGGTATTACCATATCGTCCATGTACACCACGATTGTGCCATCCATTATCAACTCATGAAATATTGCCGATATATATCGACAAAACACGGCTGGCGAATTTGAAACACCGAATGGTACATACAGAAATTCAAATTGGTACGTGAAAGAAACCGTTCTTCAAGTCTAAAGTCGTGTACACTTTCGCCTTCTGTAGACGCTGCAGCACATCATCAATAACTGTCATCGGAAAGTGGTCACGCACAATCTTCTCGTTCAAACGCCGGTAATCACAACATAATCTCTTAGTACCGTCCTTCTTAGATACTAAAACTACGGGCGATGAATACTCTGAACAACTAGGCTTCACAATACCCTCATTCAGCCATTCTGCAACTTGTTGGTCAACAGTCTGCTGATCTGCATAAGATATTCTTCGTGGGTTGTGACACACTGGAATCTCATCTTTAAGTAAGATTTTCATCTTCACTGGGAAAATCTCAGGTTTACTCGGGTTATAATCATCTATCATCTTTAAAATAACCTCCTTATCCTCACTTCTCAAGTGAGTTACATCAAATTCATTGGATTGTGTAGCAACACAAATCCTACCAAATTCTCGAACGACTTCATCATACCTATCGCTAGAATTATGCATCTCCACAACATCAGATTTTACCTCAGGCTTCGAAGACTTTAATGAGAACTTCGCTCCGTCTGCGTTAACCAAAATGTCAACATATTCGAGAATATCGTTTCCCAATACAGCAGAATATAAAATATCCCGTTCACGTGCTATGTGGAATTTGACTGGCACTGATACACCATCTAAATCAACATCAGTCTCGAAAGCACCAATCGTCTCTATCTCCTTCGCACCTATTCCCATCATCTTTCTTCTTTCAGCACTCACCTTTACATCCATCATCATCATTAAGGAATCATATCTTACACAGCTGATGTCACTACCTGTATCCACTATAGCCGATATCTCCAATCCAAGTATCGTGTAGCATGATTGCATCATTTCAAGTGTCTGACCAAAACAAGTGTTCTGTTACACTTGAAATGTATTTACCCAAAATATTCTCATGCATTAGTTTAAGAATTAGTCGTCTAGTAAATTCTCATAAGTAGTATATAAGTAGAATGTATTTAGTATTAAAGAAGAATTTTTACTTCAACTGTCAATAAAGCTAGAGTGCGACATTTTGGTTGCAACTAGAAAGCAAAAAGAACTTGACATCTTTTATTCCAACTACATGGCGATCCTGCCAGTCCTTTGGAGTGCTTCAACATAGAGCACCCAAAGAAAAATCAAATAAGTCCTTTGGAGTGCTTATATTAAAAAGCACCCAAGGCAAAATAAAATCTACGAGAGTGCTCTTGAAGCACCTCTATAAATAAGAATCCTATGGGGTCCAGCCAATAACGACCCGAAGGAAGGCAATACCTGGCCAAAAGGTGTAATAGAGGAAACATATGACCACCAAACCAGGACCTCAACTACTATCCGTCGAAGAATACAAGAAGAGGCAACAGGGAACCAAGAAGACCCCAGATGACATAAACATACCCAAAATAAAGAAACCAAAGAGAAGAGGAGGATATACTCAACGCCTCAAGAGAGAGAAGGCAATATTGCTCCGAGAGACACAGCGGGATCCACCACCAAGCTGGGAAAGAGCTTCAGCTATCTGGCAGAGGATAGGTAAACTGGAATTCCTTATGGATTCCTATATATATCAAAAAAAAAAAATAAATAATAAATAAATATATAAATAATAATTAAAATTGGTGTGCGTTTTATCCGCACCCTTAGAGCCAGTAAGCGTTAACCGCTCGTGGCAAGAATTTTTTTTACCAAAACTAATGAAAATTGTTAAATTTTAATAAATGTTATAATAAGAGAAAAATTTATAATTAAATCTAATCTGTTAAGAAAACAAAAGAGAAATAATAATAAATTTTGTTGGACCTTTAATGGAAAATGGGTCAGCTACAGACAAAATTAAATAATCCATCAGTCAATGTTATGAATGAAGTAGAAGTGACAAAGGATACAGTAGATTTACATACAGTAGAAATTTGTTTAATAATAATAGTAATACTATTTGGATTGAATTTTGCACTACGCATTTACATGATGCATAAGCTTGGGTTAAAAAGGAAATATACCAGCAGAGCCAATGAATTAGATAAAATTTAATAAAAATGCCAAAGAAACCAAAATACAATATTCATGTGGGGCCATTAAACAGTTATTTAGGGTATGGAATGGCAAAGTATTTTAGATAAATGCAGAAATATTAAAATAACATTTGAAAAATCTTATAAATGTCTTAATATAGACAGACCTATAAAAGATGATACAATACACAAACATTTTGACATCCTTTTGCACTGTTTAGAGCAAATAAGAATAATTTTAAACGTTAATTATGAGCGACTAACACTCACACACAAAGTTGCAGCAGAAGCATTTTTCATTGATATCAGAAATAAAATATTAACAATAGCATCAAAGAAAGATTTGAAAATTGATTTACCAGAAGCTTTACATGAAAAAGTAAATTTTAAACAAACAAACAACAAAATGTCACAAACAATTATAGAATTTCTCAACACCGCCTCCAAGTTAATCACGGATTTTGACGGTAAGCCTGAGAACTTACGTTCTTTTCTTGACTCATTGTCCTTAGCAGATTCCATAAAAGGAACTCATGAATCCGTTGCAATTTCACTTATCAAGACAAAACTAAAAGGAAACGCTAGGAACCTTTTAGACAATGAGAACACAATTTTTGAAATTATTAATAAATTAAAAACCTATGTCAAGGGAGAATCTGTGGAGGTCATATCGGCAAAAATCATGAATATAAAGCAAGGTGGTAAGCCTGCAACAACATATTGCAATGAGATTGAGAACTTGACACAATCATTGCAGACTGCTTATATAACTGACGGCCTATCGACTGAACGATCTAGTAAATATTCCACACAAGTAGCTGTGAAAGCACTAACGAGAAACTGCAGCATTGATAAGGTAAAACTTATCATGGAAGCTGGACAGTTTAATAACATGAATGAGGCAATTAGCAAATTTGTCAGTAGTTGTACTGAAGCTACTGGACAACAAAATGCAATATTACATTTCCAACAAAGACCAAATAATAATAGATTTCGTCCACGGAATTCATGGAATTCACGGAACAACTACACACGAAACAATAATAGGAACAATAACAATAGAAATAACAATAATTCTTACAATCAAAGACGAACTAATAAAGGTAGAAACAGAAACTACGTAAATATAACGTCAAGCAGTGAAAGAGATTCGGAAAACTCGAATCCTCCCCTAGGAACAGACCAGTAAAGTCAAAAATATATAATGTTAACCTTAACTTTTGTTTTTATATTAATGCTTATATCAATAACACAAATATTCGACTAACATTGTTAGTAGATACTGGAGCAGATATTTCACTAGTGAAATTAAAATATTTTAAATTAACCGAGATAAATAGCAATAAAATAACGACACTGAGTGGAATAGGAAAAGGTGAAATAAAATCTTTAGGAACTAAATTTTTTGAGTTAAGAACCCAAAATTTCCAAATACCACACAACTTTCATGTAGTAAATGATGAATTTCCGATACCATGTGACGGTATAATTGGAGTGGACTTTATGAAAAAATACAATTGTGTTTTAGATTTTAATGACGAATTTGACTATCTTATCCTAAGACCTTTCAATATACCACACGATATAAAAATACCACTTATAAATAATAATAATGCCATTGTCTTACCAGCAACGTCAGAAGTTATACGTAAAATAACTATACACTCAACACAATCCGAATTATTCGTACCAAATCAAGAACCCATACCAGACATATTTATTGCAAACACACTAATAACAACTGATAATGCTTATATTCGTTTATTAAATACTAATGACACTAACTCAACAATAAATCTTAATAACATATTAACCGAAAAAAGGTCAGACTATGATATAATCACAACTAAGAATAATAATAACACAAATAGAAAATCAAAAACACTACAAATATTACAGAAAAATTTTCCAAAACCTTTCAATAAAATATTAACTGAAATATGCTCTGAATACAATGATATTTTTGGAATAGAAACAGAATCAATAAGCACTAACAATTTCTATGAACAAAAGTTAAGAGTAAAAGATCAAATACCGATATATATTAAGAACTACAGAATACCACATACACATAAAGAAGAAATGGACAGACAAGTTAACAAATTAATAGTAGAACCGTCTTATTCTGAATACAACAGTCCAATCTTATTAGTACCCAAGAAATCACTTCCAAATTCTGAAAACAAAAGATGGAGACTTGTCATAGATTATAGACAGATAAATAAAAAACTAATAGCAGACAAATTTCCACTACCTAGAATAGATGATATATTGGACCAACTAGGTAGAGCAAAATACTTTTCTTGCTTAGATTTAATGTCTGGATTTCACCAGATTAGTTTAGAAGATAAATCTAGAGATTTAACCTCATTTTCAACAAATAATGGTTCATACAGATTCACAAGATTACTATATGGTCTAGAAGTGGCACCTAATTCTTTTCAACGAATGATGACACTAGCCTTTAGCGGATTAAAACCCAATCAAGCCTTTCTGTATATGGATGATTTAGTTGTATTAGGATGTTCAGAGAAACATATGGCTTCAAACCTAAGAGAAGTTTTCGAATTATGTAGAAAACGCAATCTGAAACTACACCCAGAAAAATGTTCCTTTTTCATGAAGGAAGTTACATACCTTGGTCACAAATGTACTGACAAAGGAATACTACCGGATGATACTAAATATGCAATAATTGAAAATTACCCTAAACCTACAGACGCCGATGGTGCAAAAAGATTCGTTGCCTTTTGCAACTACTATCGAAGAATGGACTGATGAATGCAACTTCGCATTTGAATACCAAAGTAACAAATCCACTATTGAACAAGAACTAACCGCCATCCATTGGGACATTACACATTTTAGACCATATATATATGGAAAACACTTCATAGTACGGTCTGACCACAGACCTTTATCTTACCTATTTTCTATGAAAAATCCAAGTTCAAGACTCGACCTAGAAGAATATGACTTTACCATTGAATATCTTAGGGGAAAAGATAATCACATTGCAGACGCGTTATCAAGAATAACCATTGACGACTTAAAGAATATGACTAATTCAATAATGAAAGTCACTACCAGATCAATGACAAATAAACGAGAGAATAATAATGATAATACAGTAGTTCAACAGCAAAAAATCAATAAAAATGAAAATAATAAGCCCAGTATATATGTACCTTTAAACAACACTGACGTCAGAAAATATTACAAACTAAAGATTTCCCCCGGAAGATGCTACATCAAACGAGGAAAATCTATAGTAGCATATATACAAATAAATGATTTATTTACTAAAGGGAATCTTGACTTAGGACAATTTTTCTCTAGGCTCGAAGAAGTGGCCGGTGAACATAACATTTATAATTTACAAGTGGCACCTAACGAGAAAATTTTCGAATTTATCTCTTATAATGATTTTAAATTGATGGGCAATAAAATATTGAAGAAAATTAGAGTAGCGCTACTCAATCAGGTGACCCAAATTGATAATAAGAATGCCAAGGCAATTCTTGAAATTTTGCAAAAGTACCACGATGACCCCATAAATGGAGGACATTGCGGAATATATAGAACTACACAAAAGATACGAAAATATTATTATTGGAAAAATATGACAAAGGAAATTGCTAAATATGTAAGAGCATGTCATAAATGTTAAGTTGCAAAAACTACCAATCACATCAAAAGTCCGATGATTCTCACGGAAACTCCTGACAAACCATTTGATACGGTATATGTAGATACAGTAGGACCATTTCCTAGATCAATTCAAGGAAATGAATATGCAATAACACTAATATGCGACCTAACTAAGTATTTAGTAACAATATCAATAAAAGACAGAAGCGCTAAAACAGTAGCCAAAGCTATATTTGAACATTTTATACTTACCTATGGACCAATGAAGACGTATTATGACTGTATTATGACTGAACTCTGCAACCTATTGAAAAATTAACTTCAACAGCACATCATCACCAGACATTAGGTACAATAGAAAGAACTCATAGAACTTTTAACGAGTATGTACGTTCTTACATATCAATAGATAAAGATGATTGGGATGAGTGGCTTAGGTATTTTACTTACTGTTTTAATACAACACCATCAACAGTACATAATTACTGTCCTTACGAACTAGTTTTCAGTAAATTACCAAATAATTTTAAAGATTTCAATGAAATAGATAGAGTTGCACCACTATATAATGTGGATGATTATGCCAAAGAGGCAAAATATAGGTTAGAAATAGCACTAAGGAGAGCAAAACAATTATTAGACATAAGTAAAATTAGGCAAAAAGATAAATATGATAGGAATACATTAGATTACAACTTTAAGATAGGAGATTTTGTATTATTAAAAAATGAAACAGGACACAAGCTAGAAGAATCCTATAAAGGCCCATATGAAATTAAAAACATAGATCTAAGAAACAATGTAACTATAGTAGATAAGATAAATAATAAAGAACAAATAGTACATAAGAATAGACTTAAAATTTATAACAATAAATAAAACACAAGTAATTGTAAATTATAAAGGGACCCTAATAATACATAAAATATAAAAATAAATACTTTGTAAAAGAATGTCCATATAAAAATAAAATATAAAAAAAAAATATAAAAAAAAAAAATTTTTTTTATATGAACATTCTTATTAGGAAAGGAGGTGTAGCATGATTGCATAATTTCAAGTGTCTGACCAAAACAAGTGTTCTGTTACACTTGAAATGTATGCACACGTTTAGCTATGACCATATGCATGGGAATGACGGGTTTGCTTTAAGCCGAATCAAATTACCCAAAATATTCTCATGCATTAGTTTAAGAATTAGTCGTCTAGTAAATTCTCATAAGTAGTATATAAGTAGAATGTATTTAGTATTAAAGAAGAATTTTTACTTCAACTGTCAATAAAGCTAGAGTGCGACATTTTGGTTGCAACTAGAAAGCAAAAAGAACTTGACATCTTTTATTCCAACTACAATCGTAACATCTTTAAATACTCTATTAGATCGAGACAACAAAACTTCACGCGATTCAGGACTCTCTGGGGATGATAAAGTATGTGCAATGCCACTACGTTCATTCTCCCTAGCTTCACTTCCAGAATTCTTCACCTTTTTACAGTTAAAGGATTTGTGGCCCATCTCATTGCACTTAAAACACCTCGGTTGTTTTTCGGTACAGACCTTGACCACATGACCTCTTTCACCGCAATTGTAACAGCGTTGAACTCTCTCGACCTGCTTCTTTACAACCACTTCATCCTGCTTCTTTGTCTCTACTGGAGTTTCATCAGGCCTCTGTCGCGTTCTGTTGAAATTCGATGCCTGAGCAGGTTTCGTTACCTTTTCATACACCTTCAATTTCGATTTCAAATCCTCAATATTCGTTGCCTGGTAAAGAACTGTCTTATTTGCCTTGCTATCGGGTATCCCCTCGATAAAGTATTCTATAATACTGTCTTCATCCAAAGCTATTGGTGAACCAATCTCCATAAGACTATACAGGTATTCTCTAAAACTCTCACTAGGTCGCTTCCTTCTATTCTTGAGCATACGGTGGACTTCTATAGCTAAAAGTCTTATTCCAAACTCCCTTCTCAAAGCAATATTTAACGCTGACCAATCTCGTACCCTAGGCTGACTTTGACAAAATATTTTGGCTGCTCCAGAAAGCAATTGTCGCGCGTAGATATATTTCTGCAAATCATTCCATCCGACGGTAAATGCGCAATCTTCAAAATCGCTCAACCACTGTTCTATTTCGGGTTGCCCCTCGCCTGAGAATCTAGATAACGTATCTGCAATATCCTTCAGTGTGAATGTAGAAGGTCCAGGACGTTCTGCGCCCATTGGTCGTAGAATAACAGATGCCGCTTCGCCGTATTCCGAGTTCCCCCTATCAGCTTGCTGCCCAAATCCATAAAACCTAATCACCCGTTCCTGCAAAACAGTCTTAGTTCCGTCCGCGTCCAAACCCAGTTCACTACACTTAACCTTCAACTCATCAACATTCAGTCCTAAAATCTCTAATAGTTCCATGTCGTCTTAAAAGTCAAATATTACAATATTATAAAAATTCAGTAAAATTAAATCAATCAAAATACTATAAGAAATCAAATTAATTCAGATACAATAAGATTAATAAGACAATGACTATAATCTAAAATAATATAATAGTATTACATCAAAAGTTAAAAATGAATCATAAAAATTAAATCAAAAAAAAATTAGGTTCACCCTAATACTCATACACCAATTAAAAACAATTTACTGTGCCTGCATTGAATTGCAAACTTTTAGTATTTACGTGACTTCAAAAAAAATTAAATCAAAAAAAATTAGGTGGCCCTAATACTCTATACATCAACTGTAAACAATTTATTATGCTATGTGCTTCAAAATGTTGTGTTGTACTTGTATATTAGCAACACATCAAGATCACTGTAACGACTTATTAACAAACAACATTTAGGGTTTGTTTTTTTTGTAGTTCTTTGCTTTTTAAAACACACACACTTTATTACACATAGACACTGTTTTTTTCTTTTAATACATTAGTTTTTATTTAGTTAAGCTTCTTTTCAATCACTAATCACTTCGGAACTTCTGTTCATCTTTTGGCTTGCTTTTTTCTTTCAATTCATCCCGGAAGTGCCCACATTAGTAGTTTTTCTTACTACTTTCTGCTTCAAAATAAAACACATTTCACACAGTTCATAGGTATATCAATTTTAACCATTGGTAAACTAATATACTAACGGTTCTTTAACTAATACTTGTTATTCTTATGGCAAACTAAGCATTGCGAATAAAGAATCATTAGTTAAGCCTTTGTCATTAGCTAACTAAAGACTGTGAATTCGGCCATTAAACTAATTACTTATGTACTATTATTAAAAGAAAACTTATTATTATTGTTTAACTGTCCGACCGTCGACTTGTCTCTTCAGTTGTTGCTAAAAGACTTATTTCTAACTTCGCAAAAAAGACCTGCCACACTAGTCTCTCTGTGTGCAAATTGTCACTCAAATTACTCTATCCAGTGGTCCTCACTAGCAGCGTTGCCGTTTTTGGTTATTTCTAACCAAAATTGGTTATTTTTTTTCTCAATGTGTACATGTGTAGATTTTTTCTGTTTTGGTTATTTTTTTTACTGAAAATAAATACAAATAAAAACAAAATTTAGGAATAATTTAGGTTTTAAGACAATTAGTAATATATTGCAAGCAAAAGACTTGTGCAAAAATCAACAAAATGCCCATTTTGTATGGTCTGCCAAAGACAAATTTTAAAACTCAAGCTGTGACATTTTAAGTAAAAGTGATCTCCATATTTATTGTAATATAATTACATGTTTTTTAGTATTTAAGAGAGTAACTTTTAGTTCCCTATTTTATTGCCAATGAAAAATTTTTTGTTTTTATTATATACTTTTATTTTTGTTTAAGACATTAAAAATTAATAATTAAACTTGTAAAGTATTGGAATTTTAAATTTTACAAATTGTAGCATTAGCTTATGTTTCTTTGCATTACTTTTTGTAAAATATGACGCTTAGTTTTTTAAAAAAATTATTTTTTAGTATTAGGAGTTGTGTTGTAAAATACGTTGTTTTATGTTTTTTTTTTTTGTTACCTTAAAGTACAAATTATAGTTAAAATTACAAAAAATAAATAAATAGTACATGCATTTAAATTTGGTTATTTTTTTTTTAATTTGGTTATTTTTTTCATAAATGTTGGTTACAAAAAAATTTTTTTTGTGGCAACACTGCTCACTAGTATTGTTCAAAATATGAAGATTTTCGGCTATTTACATGCAGCGTTACCGTTGGCAAATTTGACAAAGTCGCACAAAAAGGGGATTTCTTAAAAAAAGGGGCACCACTTTTAAAAAGATGGAAAAGAAACAAAACAAAATTAAAAATCGTATTTTTTTCATTTAAATGTTGTATATGATGTATGTTTACATATGCATATAATAAAAAAATTAATAAAAAAAACTAATATGTATCAAGTAAAACAAAAAAAGGTACACAAAAAGTGGCAAGGCATCTGTAAAAGGGTCAAATTGCCACTTTAGTCGCATCAACGGTAACGCTGTTTACATGTACACAACACGATCGCAAACAATACTCACAACAAGAGCGTAAAAATACTAATATTTCATTCAGTTGTTAGTCAACATTCAACAAAGCAGGTCTGTGCCGCATGTTTGTTCTTTTTTCAGCTTTTATTTATGCCCCTATTGCGGTTCACAACTTTTTTAATAATTTGGTCGTCTTTCATAAATCGGTATTGCAATTCACAACTTAAATGTAGTTGACTTTTTGGTTGTGCTGCTGATTTTTTGGTTGTGTTTAATAGTATTGCGGTTCACCATTTTGGATGAGTTTGGTTGACAAAAACGACAAATATACACAACTGCTTATTAGCAGTTGAGTCTTTGTCGGTTATAGATTTAAATAAAATGTTTAATACATTTCCTTTAAAAAATTAATACAAAAAAGATAACAAATGGAAAAATCGTAAGTATAGGTGTTTTTTGATCTTAATATAATTAATTAAATGATTAATACACATACGCAGGACAGTAAAAATAACAACCAAAGCCCAATTTGAGCGACTTGTGCAGCTGATGGAAAAAAAATCCAGAAATTGCTAAAGGAAAGCAAAAATTTGAGATGACTAAAACGTGAGAAGGATTTACAATAGAATTGAATAGCTTGGGCCCACCTACAAGAACATCCTTCGAATGGCAACGTGTAAGTATATGACATCTTAATTATTGTAAACAGACATTTTATTAGAATTTTTACTTCATATAGGTTTGGTTTCATTACAAAGCAAGTATTAAAAAAAACTAATACATAATAATAAACAAAACCAACAAGCAGCAGGTGGTGTTCCTTCACAAGAAATTCCGCTTAATGTACTTGAGGATTGCGTGTCCCAGCTGTTATCACTAAATGACCAAGTAGCACCATCTGGACACACTTTCGGCGTTGAAAACGTTGGTCCGTCAACAAGTCCGGCTTTAGAAACTCCTCAAAATCTCGACATGGAACAAATCGTTACAAATGAACCTGAGATAATAAACACATCAGCCAAGAAAAGAAAAAAATCACCAGAACAAGAGCGTCTGGAACTTCTGAGAAAACAATGCGAGACACAAGCTAAACTTTAAAAAAGTATTAAGGATTTGGAGAAAAACAGTTATAAAAATTATGAAATAAACAAATTAAGCAAAAGAAAATTGCCTCTATGAAAAATAATACTTATTATACTAACATATTTGTTACTTATTTTGGAAATTTCTTACTTCGCACTGGGTAGTTCAAGAGGATTGGAATCATCGCGTATTTTTCTACGTATACGTAGAACATTTGTATTAGCGTCATGATTTTCGTCTTCAAAAAATAAATCCACACTTAAATCCATTCTTTTTATTTTATAAAAACTTGATTTTTTTGCGTTTTTTTCTTCACTTTACAAATAAAATGCATGGTGTTGCCAACATGAAATCGATATTTCATGTCGGCAACGCCATAACAATTACAACTAAAAATCGTTGTGTTACACAATACCAAAAAATAATTTGGTTGAGTTAAAGTCGGGTTGACTGACAGACGACCAAACTTAAGGCCCAACTATAATATGCATATGCTAGCTTAAGCAAATTGCAAAAGTTTACGAAAAGGCTGTCAAATGCATAACCAGTTCAGAGTTAACTTTTAGGTGGCTACAATGACTTTGAAACTTTTTGTCCACAGTTGCTCATTTATGTTTAAAAAAATGTTTTTATTTTAACAAAAAGCCATTAAATGACTATATTTTATAAATATTATTATATTATTTTATAATTAAAAGAAAACTTCGTACCCGAAACGCATAATTTTCCCTTTGTTTTTAAATTTATTGGTAAAAGTACTAAAATGTACAGCTGTGGCAGCACTAAAATGTAAATAATAATAAACGTTTACATATGTTTTGTTAATTTTCGTATTGTGTTTGCAAAAATGGAGAAAAACTTAAAAATTTAAATAATATAAAAATTTAAAGTTAGCACATTAAAAGAAATAAGTGAACTACACTGTAAAAGAAGAAGACGCTCTTGTTCTGTCAGAGAAATAAACCGCGACAGAAAGACATTTTTGTTAAAATAAAAAGGGTCCCTTTTATTGTAAAGGCACTTATTTTTTTTTTCTCATTTTCTATTAAATTTAAAATAAATATATTTTCTTCTTTCTCCATTTTGTTCAAAACACAAACAAACAACAGCAAACAGCTGATTCCGTACAGAATGTGCGATCAGTTTCGCTGTTTGCTTAAGCAAATGACAGTTGAAAAACTTAACGAAAAGTTTCGTTAAGTACATTATAGTTTGCCACATACAATTTATATGTGTTCGCACGTTTGCTTAAGCTAGCATATGCATATTATAGTTGGGCCTTTAGTTGAGTTGAGAACGGCAATAGGGGCATTATTTATTTCTCAGTACAAGAGCGTAGAAAAATACAAATATTTCATTCAGTTGTATGACAGCATTGAACAAAGTAGGACTGTTGCGCATGTTTTTTCTTTTTCAGCTAATTTTTGTTGTTGTTTTCAGTACGCTGAGAAGCAGCGATCACATAAATGTATACATTTTTGTAATTGAGGTTTATTTAAACATTACATGTTATTTCTTTCTGTGTAGTGTCATCCATACATATGTAATTACCAAATCCTCTCTTTTTGAGGACCACTGCTCTACTCTAACATAACATTCCGTTGCCTAGCTGATCTCCTTAACCCATTAGGCACCGATCCTACATGTTTGTACATATATACAATATAATTATATAGCAGGGATGGAAAATATATTTTTTATGGAAAAAAGTCTTGTAAAGTTTATGTTGTTTTTACCTTTTAACTCTTCGATGGAGTTTTGTTGCCGTTTCACAGATTCTGTATTTGTTAAAAGAAATTAGAAATCAATGTTTAAGTATATATATATGTACATATTTACAATATAATTATATAGCAGGGATGGAAAATATATTTTTTATAGAAAATAGTGTGGCAATAAATATATAATTTTTTTAATCCTCATATACACATTCTCTTCTACAGAAAATACAAATATACACAAAGTACAACTTTTTCATGCCTATATACATAGTCAATAATATGCGAATTATGTAATACCTGTTAGTTCCTCAAGTTTTGCATCATTTGTTAAAAGTTGACAATTTTGGCTAGTGCTTAGATTATCTGTAATATAGAAAAAATATACTTTATGTGAATAATACCTGGATTCGGCTTTTCTGATTCTGATAGTTTTTGTATTTGAATTTTTTTTAGTTTATTTAGCTAATAAAGTTGTTATAATTTTTATACCCTTCACCTTCTGAGAAGGGCATATATAAGTTTGTCATTCCGTGTGAAATTTCCACAATATAATTTTCCGACCCTATAAAGTATATATATTCTGGATCCTTATAGATAGCGGAGTCGATTAAGCCATGCCCGTCTGTCTGTCTGGATGTTGAAATCAATTTTCTGAAGTCCCCAGATATCTTCGGGATCCAAATCTTCAATAATTCTGTCAAAAATGCTTTCGAGAAGTTTGCTATTTAAAATCAGCAAAATCGGTGTAGGTCAACCAGAGTTATGGACCAATATGTGAGACAACCTCCATAAAAATTTGATATTTTTTGTCCATTTTATTGCAATATTTTTAAATATATTGCAGATAATACCATGCAATTTTGTATACGTTGTTTGTATGATAAAGAAGAAAGTGTGCGGAAAATAGTAAGAATCGGTCCATGATTTCTCATAGCCCCCACACAAATATATATATTCCCGAAATATGGCTTAATGATAAATAAATGCCTATAAAAGTTTTAAGTTTTATACAAAAAGAAATCGCAAAACGAAATTATTTTTTAGTTCGGTCCATGTTTGACCATAGACCCCATATAAAGTCCACTTCCAAAATTCACTTAAGTACGTATAAAACAGATATAAATAATGTTAAACGGCTAAAATTGGACATAACTACTCTTCATAGGCAAATAAATTGTTGTACTAAATTTTATGGTGGTCGGCAAAGAACTGGTCATAGCTCCCATGCAAGGACCACATCTGAAAAATACATTTTTCCCTATATATATTGTATAAATATCGGTACCGACTCAAAACTTTGCACAGATCATTTACATATATACAAAAATCATTCCACAAAATTTTGTTAATTTCGGTCTATTTTTAACCGTATGCCCCATATAAAGCCCTCTTCCGAAAATCACTTTAATACTCGTAAATCTTTTATAAATAAGGGTACCAATCCAAAATTTTACACGGATCATTTACATACATGCCTAAATCAAACTGCTGGATTTTGAGAATATCGGTCCATATTTGACTATATCCCCCACATAAGGTCCACTACCGAAATCCAAGTTAATACTAATATATATCTGAAATTCGACGTGAAATATCCTCATATGCATGAAAATAACTGTTCCAAAATTTAAGAAGATCGGCCCATAATTTGTCATAGCTATCATTTCCAAAAAACAAATAAATTCGGGTCAAAAAATATTCTTTTCGGATTTAACCCATATTCGGTCCATATTTTATAATCATGATATATATCGTTGGAAAGGTATTCTTAATACCTTTTGTTTATGAACTTTGAATAATATTGCTTTGTTCATTTGACTAAAGATTAATAGATCATTTTCTTTGTATTTATGAACCGCCTTAATGTTGTTCTTTAAATCAAAGTAACGGCATTATGGTGTGAGTTATTTATTACTTATGTATGTAATTGTTGTTTTAAATCTGTATGTAATTTTGCTTCTTTGATTTACATAGTTGACTTCGTGTTAATAAAAATTTAGTCTTACAAAAGCAACCACATATTAAACACGCATTCCTTAAATTATTTCGCAAACATTTTTTGGTGACCCCGACGTGATATACATACATACGAACGCGTACAGTTGGTGTATTTGTTTTTCTGTGTTTAACTGCACTTGCAAATAAATTTGTTGTTGCGTGTTATTGTGTGGTAAAGTTATTTTAAACCAAATTTAAAATATTAAAGACTATACATATTCTCTTTGTGAAAAAACAAAAACTCTTAACTGTTGGGCAATACAAGCTTATTGTTTCATTATTTAAAAGAATAAATTATGGACTCAATGAAAAATAAAAGAGCCTGTCTTAAGGGCACCGCTACTAGACTGGAGAATTTTGTGAACCAAATTGATAACGAAACCTCGCTTTTCGAAATACGTGCCAGACTGGAGAAATTGGAGAAAATATATGATCAGTTCCAAATTCTGGATATTGAAATGGCTTCATCTGGTGAAAATGTTCCAGATCGTGAAAGTGAAATCGAAGATTTTGAGGCACGCTACTTTAAAATCAAAACAAAATACACTGAGATTATAGAAGCCAGGGTACATTCCTCAAGCGTTGTTGGAGAACCTCTTAATTCCACTACTATGCATCAGGATAGTATACATAAATTTTTGGAAGCTCAGAGTTCCTTTTTTGAGAAATTTGTCGAGCTGCAAATTAATCAGCACCAATTGCCTCTCAGTCTATAAATACATCAACTTCTGCTGTAGACGTACGACTACCGAAATTAAATGTACCAATTTTTGATGGAAAATATGGCGAATTTAAATCGTTCTATGATTTATTTACGAGCTCCATTCATAACAACAGTGCATTATCTGCAGCACAAAAATTTCAATACCTTAAAGGACTGTTGAAAGATGAACCTGCTAATTTAATACGCCACCTTCAGGTGTGTGATCAAAATTACCAAGAAGCCCTAACAAAAATACAGGAACGGTATGATAAACCTTCGCTCGTTGTGGACTCATTTATAGAGACCTTTTTCAATATTCCAAAGGCTGAAAATATTCAGACCCTTCGCAATTTGTCCAATATAGCTGATGAAGTCATAAGAGGTTTACGTGCGCAAGGATCCGATGCTGAAAAACGTGACCCATGGCTTATTCACATATTGAGTCAAAGGATTGACAGAGACACGCTGCAAGCCTGGGCAGAACAAAATGAGAAAACAATATTCCCATCGCTGGACAAATTTATCTCCTTTATAAATAAAAGATGCGACGCATTAGAGCGTTTGCCATCATCCAACTATAGCAAATCCACAACAAAGGTCAGAGCTGTTCGTGCCTATACGACATCTATGAAAAGGGTATGCGTTCTTTGCACCAAGATACACCATCTCTCATATTGCCCTACATTCAACCGAATTGATATTTCTTCCCGTATAGAAATTATAAAAGAGAAAAATTTATGCTTTAACTGCCTAAAACCCAATCATCGAGTAAACGCCTGTCCTTCAAAGCATACTTGCGAAACTTGTAAAGGTCATCACCATTCACTTATACATCTGGACCGTAAGCCAGCTGACAGAACTTCTATTCAAACTGCTGCAGAAAAGGTAACAATGTCTGATGAATCGTGTGTTATAACCGGTACTTCTGCTGCCAACATACCATCGTCTAGTGAGGTAAATTCTCTTAATATGCTATTGCCAACTGCTCAGGTAGTGGTTAAAGATAATTTGGGACATTATCAATTATGTTATGTTCTATTAGATTCTGGTTGTCAAAACACTTTAATTTCAGAAAAATGTACCCAAAGGCTAGGCCTTCCGAGAAAGCCATCCAAAATATTCGTTTGTGGACTTGGTAATTTGAGCGCTGGAGTAACGAGAGGTATCGTCAAAATAGAAGTTAAGTCTGTACACAGTGAAGAGAAGATACTAATGCAAGCCCACATATTTAATAAATTATCATCTAAATTACCATGTACTAAATTATCAATATATAGCTGGGATGATTTAAATATTAGTCCTTTAGCTGATAATAAATTTAATATACCAAAAGATATTGATATTATTATTGGATTTGATTACTTTTTTTCATTGCTAAAGGAAGGTAAAATATGGAAACACAACACTTTGCTTGCTCAGAACACGATTTTTGGCTGGGTAGTATGCAGTGGCTGTACTGTAAATACCTTTAATGTTACATCTAATACAATGATTTGTAGCTGTTCGAACGAAGATCTGAATAAATCACTTCGTCTATTTTGGGAGTTAGAGAGTCCCAAAATTACAGAGTTGCCTTTATCTGAAGATGACCGGAAGGCCGAGCACTTATACCTAACAACTACTGTCAGATCTAAAAACTATTCGGTTAGATTGCCTTTTAGTGACAACCCGGAACTAGGAAATTCCTTTAATGCTGCACTGAGAAGACTTCAGTCTATGGAGCGTAAGTTTAAATCTAATCCTAACTTAAAGAGTAACTATTTGGCATTTATGAGAGAGTACATTGCATTGGGACACATGGAGCTGGTGCCCAAGGAACAGATTAACCGCCCTGCAGCCGAAACTTATTATTTGCCTCATCATGCCGTAGTAAAAGATTCTAGCATTACCACTAAACTACGGGTTGTATTTGATGGCTCTAGTAAGACTACCAATGGAAAATCTTTAAATGACAACCTACTAACAGGACCAGGGTTACAGCAGGATCTAATAGCTGTCATCTTACGGTATAGATGTGTGAAATATTGCTTCTCGGCAGACATTAAACAAATGTTTCGTATGATTAGTGTCCAAAAGTGTGATCAAGATTATCAAAGAATTTTATGGAGAGAAAATCCAGCTGATGAAATATTACACTATAGGCTTACTACAGTCACTTACGGTACCACACCCGCACCGTACCTGTCTATCAGAACACTTTTAAAATTAAGCGATGATGAGTGTGATCGTTTTCCTTTAGCTAGCAAAGTCTTGAAAAATAATTTCTATGTCGATGACTGTATGGCTGGCTCCAACACTATAGAAGAAGCAGCTGAACTAGCAGAACAAGTAAACAAGTTGCTTATGGCTGGCGGGTTTCAATTAAGAAAATGGACAGCAAATAAAAGCAGCGTTTTAAGAAAACATCGTAACAATTCCAACTGATATCACCATCTATTTACTGGGTGTAATTTGGAATCCTGTTACTGACAGTTTTTCCTACAAAGTTAAAGAGAGAACATGTTGTACTGATACCAAACGAAAATTGTTATCGGAGATCTCAAAAATATTTGACCCATTAGGATGGATCTCACCTGTGATAGTTGCTGTTAAGATTTTAATTCAGAAGCTTTGGATACTAAAAATAGACTGGGACGAATTGCTTCCTAATGATATTGAATCTTTAGCTAATAACTTTTTCTCTGAGTTTAATGTATTAAATAGTATTCAAATTCCTAGAATTATTTTCTCCACAGAATCCACCATCTCTTATCATGGCTTTTGTGATGCCTCCAAGGTCGCTTATGCTACTGTGCTGTATTGTCGTAAGATTTCAGCAAATGGTAATATATCGACAAATATTGTGATGGCAAAATCTAAGGTGGCTCCTATAACTGTGGTATCAATTCCCCGGCTGGAACTTTGCGGCGCTTATCTTTTGACTCAACTCTTTGAATATTTAGTTCCTATACTGAATATTAATAAAGAAGATATTTATTGCTGGTCCGATAGTAAAACGGTTTTGGCCTGGCTGTCATCTCACCCAAGTAAGTGGAAGACTTTTGTGTATCAAGTCCAGTCTCCTGCTTAACAATAATCTGTGGTTCGAAGGACCTCCTTTCCTGCTGAAAGAATCTGACGAGTGGCCGACAAATGCTAAAGATCTTAATACTGTAGAGGAATTGCATAATGAGAACATACATGTTCTACAAACAGTCGTATCTATAGATGTGTTTGCATTTTTGAATGAGAGAATTTCAAACTTTCCTCGTATGGTACGGGTACTAGCATATTGTAACAGAGCTATACAGCTGTTCAAATCTAAATCAGGACCAACTATACCGCTACAAGTAGATGGGATACGAGCTGCAGAATATGCTTTTTATAAGTATTATCAAGCATTGGATTTGACGGAAGTAACGAATAATCTTGAGACAAGTGCTCCTATAACTGGTAAAAAATTGAGGAAATTAGCACCGTTTCTAGATGAACAGGGTATATTGCGAGTTGGAGGCAGACTATCCAAAGTCGATCTGCCCTACGATAGCCAACACCAGATAATTTGGTCTAAGGACGCCCCTATTGTGTATAAAATTGTCCATGACTGTCACCTGCGAAATTTGCATGCTGGTGTTACACTAATGATTGCTACTCTACGGCAGAAATATTGGATTATAGGAGCTCGAGAAATTGTTAAGCGTGTCTATCGTAACTGTACTGTATGTCATCGCTACAAACCTAAACCTAACGAGCAGTTAATGGGAGATTTGCCTAAGTATCGTGCAAACGCTGCCTACCCTTTTTATGAAGTTGGTTGCGACTACGCAGGTCCCTTTATGTATAGACAACATAATGGGAGGAAATCACCATTTGTAAAGTGTTATGTCGCTGTTTTTATTTGCTTAGTCATAAAAGCAATTCACTTAGAGCTGGTGTCTAATCTGAGCACTGACGCATTCCTTGCAGCCTTAGATAGATTCGTAGCTAGAAGAGGACACTGCGGTCACATCCATAGTGACAATGGTACTAATTTTCAGGGAGCTGCAAAAAAATTAAGCGAAATCTACAATTTGGTAAAACGATTTGATTTCAATACTAATGTTTCAAATTTTTTATCTTCTAAGGGAGTACAGTGGCACTTTATTCCACCTGCGGCACCTCATTTTGGTGGTGTCTGGGAGTCCGCTGTTAAAGCTATGAAGTATCATCTCCGAAGAACTATTGGACAAACAACTCTAAACTATGAAGAGCTAACTACGCTGTTAGCAAGGATTGAAGCTATCTTAAACTCACGACCTTTGATCCAAGCTGACTCTGAAGATTTGCCGTACCTAACCCCAGGTCATTTTCTGATCGGAAGACCACTAAATGCACTCCCTGAAGCGGATGTTACGCATTTAAAAACATCTACTCTGACAAAATCACGCCTTATTCAACAGCTCACGCAGTATTTCTGGTCTCGTTGGTCCAATGACTATCTACTGTCCCTACAACCAAGAACAAAATGGCAAAGTGAAAAACCCAATTTGTCAAAAGACGATATTGTGTTATTGAGAGAAGATAATCTACCTCCCGCATGCTGGAGGCTCTGTCGAGTCATTGAAACCCATGCTGGCCCAGATGGACTTATAAGAGTGGCTACTATAAAAACTGATACTTCAACCTTTCGAAGACCGATAACCAAGCTGTATCCATTACCAAAGGAAAATCGAACTTCTATAATTCCGTTCAAGGCTGGCGGAATGTTTATGAAATTTGAATAATATTGCTTTGTTCATTTGACTAAAGATTAATAGATCATTTTCTTTGTATTTATGAACCGCCTTAATGTTGTTCTTTAAATCAAAGTAACGGCATTATGGTGTGAGTTATTTATTACTTATGTATGTAATTGTTGTTTTAAATCTGTATGTAATTTTGCTTCTTTGATTTACATAGTTGACTTCGTGTTAATAAAAATTTAGTCTTACAAAAGCAACCACACATTAAACACGCATTCCTTAAATTATTTCGCAAACACCTTTTATTTAATGTATTACAAATTACCAGACACCCAGTAGTTCCCGAGATATAGACCTATTTTCAATTTTACGGGCCCGCCCCCTCGAAAATAGGCGTGACCGCCAACAAATTTTTTTGCTGGCATCCCCTCTAAAAGCTCTAATTGATTTTGTTTTTTATTTTTAGCAAAGTCACTAAAACCGAAAATTACACTCAAGATTATTATGAACATCAGACAAACTCTGTAAATTATGGTAAGAATTGGTAATTAAATCAATTAAAAATGGTGAAAATTAGACATAATTTCAAAATATTTAACATAAATTATGTTGGTCGTAAAATTGTCTTTCAAACAATATATCAAATACTAATAAAATTTACACTAAGACTGAATAGAAAACACAGAATAAGGATATTCTAGTCCTTTAACCTTTACCTTTACGTTTAGGTGGAGGGTGTTTAAGATTCGGCACAGCCGAATATAGCACTCTTACTTGTTTTTTTGTACTTTTTCTACAAATCATAAAAAGATTTCATAACATGAGTACTTTTGCGAAATTTGAACCTTAAGAAAGATTTTGTACTTGTTTTAATCTCTGTAATAATATTTGAGTGTGAATTTTTAGAACTAAGGGGACAGAATTTATTAATAATTATATTAAAAAAAACTACAGTCGTAATCACGATATTCTAGGGTTCATAAAAAACTAAAACTAAGCTCTGTATAATATCCTATAAATTTGTGATAATTAGGAATCTTTATGAATTCTTTATGAATTGATGCTACCGACTCACAGTGGCTGAAAATCGTTTTTCATTGGCCAAAATTCTGTAACTTTTGAACCGATCAAAATATTGAAGTATTTTGTTTTAATGGATAGATATTTAGTTCAGCTTGGCTCAGTTGTAATTACATTAAAATTGATTGATGACTTTTTAAGGACTTCTAGGTCAAAGTTGAACTTTTGATTTTTTTTACTTTTGGAGTGAAATATGGGTTTATTTTTTTTTATTTACATATTAAATATTACAAATTTAATATTTGGAACTTAATAATAATTATAATTATTTTTTGTGATAATGGAATTTTTTTAATGTTAGACTCAAAAAAATTTTTACACTCAAAAAAATGTTTACACTAAAAAAAATAGTAAAATTCACTGGAGATTTTGCTGTTACTACAGAAAAATTTTTTTTTTTTTGCTGTCAGATTTGATAATTTTAAAAAACATTTTAAAAGTAAAAACTGCAATAGATTTTATTAGCATTTGTAACAATAGTAGGTTCTATTTATTATTATTTTTAACCGACTTCCAAAAGAAGGAGGTTATCAATTCGAATGGTATGTTGCTTTTTTTATGTTTGTTCCACGATAACCATTTCTGAACCAATTTTAAAAATTCTTTTTTTGTTTGAAAGGGTTTGCTTGCAGGTGGGTCCCATTTAATTTGTATGAAGATCGGACGGAGATACGGTTTTTTATTTACCGTTATCTATATTTTTTCTGTGCTTCTCTTATAAATTGTTGAATGGCTTGCAGAAAAATATATTTAAGGTAAAAAAAATTAAAATTTCAGAAATTGATTGAGATATATCGGGGATATATAGCATAAACCGATTTTTAAGAATATATCGAATATGGGTGTCAAAATTTAGCTCTGTTAATGGGAAAACATTATAGATTTAGCATAAACCGATTTTTTTAGAAGATTAACAAGATTTTCATTTGAAAGAAATATTGATTGCAAATATTCTATATTTTGTTCTGCGCTATTTCTGTTCTTTAGTAGTTTTTTGGCTTCTTCATCTAAATCCCGATGTTCCACTTTCCATTGATTTCGAATATTGGATATGAACGGATCTGATGTTGCCAATAATATATTAAATAGATCTTCATTTGTGGAATTTCGTGAAATTTTTCTAGTATTGTGCTCTCTATAAAATCTGTAATCCTTGTTCCTTTTTTCCTGAGCCTCCTCTGATAGATCTCCAAGTGGCATCAAATGATATTTAATGATATCTTCTCCATAATAAAGGATTTTGTGGACTCTTGCAGACATATTTCTCCATGGGTAGTTGGTTGTATATATTTTTGCAGTTTCCTTAGCATAATCTCTAGCGTCAATTTCTTCATTGCACGCAAGTACTTCTAGGATTGTTTTAAATCTGAAAATAAGGTTTAAATCCACTCCTGGTTTTTCAGATGCTGTTTGTGGATCTGAAAAGAATCTTCGTGCGGTAAAATTTGCGATATTCATCTTGAACATGTTTCTTTTTTGAACTTCTTAACTCTTTGTTGGTTCCATTGTTTCTTATGGATCCTGAAGACCCGAAATCCAAATCATAACTGATTTTTAGTATATGTTCCATAAGTCGTCATTTGATCCACAGTAAAAAGTCATGAAAAAATATGTGATGCTCTTGGTAGTCACAGCTAAATTCAAGTGCGGCCGAAAGGGTTAATATCAGGTAAAACTAATTAGTATCTCGCCAATATTGAGTTTTTTTCTTTAGTGGTTTAATGTCGCGATTATTATTATAAAATTGTTTATGACTTTGGTTGACCCTAACAGTTGATAACAGGTATATTAGAAAGAGATCATATGTTTACTGTAGAACCTATTGTGATATTTGTATGACTTATTTTTTGCTAATCAAAACAAAGCCATAAAACCCTTTCGCAGGTATTATATTTAATTATTTTAGTTTTACGTAGTCTAAAGTAAAAAAAACATAAACCTTTAGGCGAAAAAGTGAAAATTTAATACACCATTGTATACGAGTAACTATAGGGCTGTTTAAATTATCGTAATTTGAATTTTTTTAGAGTAATTTCATTAAAATTAAAAAAGTGTTCTACCGGCGGGTCGTGGCGGGTGCAAAAGTATATATAGGGTTAAAGAAGACACTTTCACCTTTCTTCGGGTGGTACACGTTTCTTGTTCCCTTTTGTTCCCTAGAAGTTCTATTCCACTAAAGTTTAAATTTCAGAAAAATATAGTAGTTTCATAAATATTTCAGAACGGCCCTAATATTAAACGCTAGAGCGGTAACCACTTACAACAACTAAAGACTATAATCCTACCAACATTATAAAAAAGACCGCAGGCCATTATCGATGATAGCTTGCGAGTAGTAACCATTTATTTTTGACAAAAAACAAATAAAAAACACCTTTTTCTGAAATTAAAAAAACAGTTGAGTTTGACAGCATGCCACGCCCACAATTATTAATAGTTTAACCTAATTTTTTGGCTAGCTTAATATGGATATATTAGCTCCAAAAAGGTGTAAAAACTTTAAAAATCGGTGACAAAAAAAAAATCGACTTTTGGCCAATGAAAAACGATTTTCAGCCACTGTGCGTCGTCAGTAATGTTAATTGTCCAAGAACTACTTGTATACATAAACTATTTAACGCATTATTATTGAGAAATAGATTTCGGTAATTATTAATCATATATGTCATTCACATCTTCTGAGTTAGAACGATTTTATTTATTTTATAATTTACTAGCTAAACCCGGTGTGCTTTGCTACCCCCCTCGTCATAAAATAAAATAAAACGTATTTATATATTTACAAACATTTATTTATTTAATTTTAATGTATTTATTGCAATGCTTTAGGCGAGGCCATGCCCCTTTGTCCACTTACATAGTCAAGAAAATATTATTTCGTAAGAATATTCTGTTGTGAAAATGACGATCGGTCCAGTAGTTAAGACTATATTACGATGTTTAATTTTCCTAAAAAGGGGCGTGGTCCCACTCACTTTTCTCCTGGTATGTATTCCTATTTATGCCAATACCATATGTACCAAATATCGCCGACGAACGTCAAAAAATGCCCAAAATATGGCGGGTTAAATTTGTTGGTTATATGGGCGGTGCCACCCCCGTTTGTACAATCAAAACTTCATATAGCCTATTATTCCTTCCAGAGTCACAGTAACATGCTGTAAAAATTTCAGGCAGATTGGTCCAAGGGTTTGGCCTCCTATTAAGCACAAACATACAGACACACATTCATTTATATATATATAGATTAAAAGCAATATAATTTAAGGTGAAATGGGGCGAAAAATGGGGATTTGGTAATAAAAAAATGTATGTAGTTAAAAAGTATATAAAACTTTAGGTAAATACATATTACAAAAAAAGTATTTTGTATAGCAAACATTGTTAGTGGTATAAGTAAGTATCTTAATTAAAAAAAGGGGGCGATGAAGTAGGCGTGGTTCATAGTTATATGGCGACGCTAACAGTATTAAGAGCAATATACTACCAAATAAAAAAAATACGTTGGAATGAACAAATTTGTATAGAGAACAAAAAGTATAAAACTTTCAAAAATTTGGCGTGAAAAGGGGCGTGGCTTAAGAAATCTTTATTTTTACCTCGCCTGGAGTATATAATGTGTATACAATTTGAAGTAAATCTGTTAAAAACTATATGGGAGCAATTACATAATTTTTAAAAAGTGGGCGTAAAAATGGGCGTGGTCAAAAAAGTACCCTATTAATCATACCAGAGTCCCAGTTAAATGCAGTGAAAATTTCAAAAATATCGGTCCAGAGGTTTGGTCTCCAATTACAATATTTTAAAAAAGTGGGCGTAAAAGTGGGCGTGGTAAAAAAAAAGTACCCTATTATTCCTTCCAGAGTCACAGTAACATGCTGTGAAAATTTCATCAAAATCGGCTCAGCCGTTTTGGAGTCTATACGTTACATACATACATACATACATTGAATTTTATATATATAGATAGATTAAAAGCAATATAATTTAAGGTAAAATGGGGCGAAAAATGGGGATTTGGTAATAAAAAAATGTATGTAGTTAAAAAGTATATAAAACTTTAGGTAAATACATATTACAAAAAAAGTATTTTGTATAGCAAACATTGTTAGTGGTATACGAAAGTATCTGAATTAAAAAAGGGGGCGATGAAGTAGGCGTGGTTCATAGTTATATGGCGACGTTAACAGTATTAAGAGCAATATACTACCAAATAAAAAAAATACGTTGGAATGAACAAATTTGTATAGAGAACAAAAAGTATAAAACTTTCAAAAATTTGGCGTGAAAAGGGGCGTGAAAGGGGCGTGGCTTAAGAAATCTTTATTTTTACCTCGCCTGGAGTATATAATGTGTATACAATTTGAAGTAAATCAGTTAAAAACTATATGGAAGCAATTACATAATTTTAAAAAAGTGGGCGTAAAAATGGGCGTGGTCAAAAAAAAAGTACCCTATTAATCATACCAGAGTCCCAGTTAAATGGTGTGAAAATTTCAAAAATATCGGTCCAGAGGTTTGGTCTCCAATTACAATATTTTAAAAAAGTGGGCGTAAAAGTGGGCGTGGTAAAAAAAAGTACCCTATTATTTCTTCCAGAGTCACAGTAACATGCTGTGAAAATTTCATCAAAATCGGCTCAGCCGTTTTGGAGTCTATACGTTACATACATACATACATTGAATTTTATATATATAGATAGATTAACTACTAGCTAAACCCGGTGTGCTTTGCTACCCCCCCCCCCCCCTCGTCATAAAATAAAATAAAACGTATTTATATATTTACAAACATTTATTTATTTAATTTTAATGTATTTATTGCAATGCTTTAGGCGAGGCCATGCCCCTTTGTCCACTTACATAGTCAAGAATTCATTATTTCGTAAGAATATCCTATTGTGAAAATTTAATGACGATCGGTCCAGTAGTTAAAACTATATTACGATTTTTAATTTTCCTAAAAAGGGGCGTGGTCCCACCCACTTTTCTCCTGGTACGTATTCCTAATTATGCCAATTCCATATGTACCACACATCATTGACGTAGGTCAAAAACTGCCGAAAATATGGCGATTTAAATTTGTGGGTTATATGGACGGTGCCACCCCCGTTTGTACAATCAAAACTTCATATCTGTCGTTTTCACAAGCAATCGCCTAAGTCCATTTTTTCGATTTTGAGTTAATGGTGGCAAATTGTATTATTTTAACTGATCTTTTTAAGTGTCTAATTTGTTTTCCAAAATAAAGTACCGTTACGACTTTTTTTTTGCTAGAAACAACATAACTGCAACGATTTTTAAAAAAGTTTTCATAACCAAAAAATTATGTAGACATAAGTTCAGTTTAAGCGGAATTATTATCGTAGAAAGTCGCACATGTGTATTTAATGGTGTTTTCTTTTCTGAAATAAAATGTTACACTTTTATTATGTACATTTTTATAATGTTTACCCCACATTTTAAAGATGTCGCATTTTTAATGGTCAGAATAGAACATAATATTACAACAGTGTAACACTTTTTTTTCAAGTACAGCTGTTTTTGTTTTTTTTGTTAAAAAAGAAGAAGCAGATAGTTCCCTGGTAAGATCGCTTGAAATAAGATAATGAATATTTATCAAAAACACCAATGGCACCTTGCCGACTAATACGCAAATTATAATTTGCGTTTAAGAATAATTATTCTTAAACTATAAAAATTATATATATAAACATACATTACAATTAGAAGTAGGAGATATTGTCCTATGAAATTTGACATACATCAACTTCAGAGTTTTCATTAATTACGTTCTCTACAAAGCCTTTCACTCGCGGTTGTGGATTTCTTTCCATAATCATATAAAATATTTTATCATCATCAGATGATGAAGATGAATCCAACAAGTCATCCAAAATTTTTTCAGCACATAAAAAAGTAGTAATATTTTCCATTTTGTATATATCTTTTTTGTTTCTTAACACAAATACACATTCATAAACAAATCAAATGTCAGCTGCAGCGATTCCAACTTAGCCCTTTTCGGGCTAGATTTATCAGGATTTTAGTCACTCAAAACGCGAAAAAAAAAGAAAATTGGATGTGTTTTTTTTCATTTAGCCCTTTTTTCAAAAATGTTTACGCGTTTTGAGTCCCAAAAGTTGGCATCACTGGTCAGCTGTTTTATCGTGCGATTCTCCCCCTCTAAAAATACAGAGTGTGAAAGGTGCACCATTTTTTAAATTTATAGTGTGACATTTATAGAAAAGAACACACTACACTTTAGCAGTGTTGACATTTCTTCAGAAAAGAACACAAAAAAATTAAAAAAGATGCGAAATGGGAAAAACGTGTAACATTTTTGCCAGAAAAGAAAACGCCATAAGTTGTTATTTCTAAAAACAAATTGAAATTGTGTTTCAACAATTTTCCTGTTAATAACCACTTAAGTTTTCTTGTGTGTTTTTTGTTGACTTTTGCAGACACTGCAGCACCTGATAAGCGGTTGTTTGCAAATTCTATGTCCCATTATGTTGTTTCCAATGAAAAATAAATAAATGTATTGAGTAGATAAGTGAAGTAGAATGGATTGTGTCATGTGAGTTTCTGCTTTTGTGTTTAATGCAGGGAGTTAAATAGAAGTTAAAGTGTTAATGAGTGATATATCAGAAGAAATGGAAGATAGTTCTCATAGGATTAGTGGTAAATACGAAATAAATTTTAATAGTTTATATAAATTACACTAATAGTATACATTTTGATCAATATTATTTAGGCATTCCACCAAAAATTAGAAGAATATTGGCAGAGTTTGAAACAAACGATGAATGTAACGAATCTCAAAAAGACAGTGGAGAAAATAGTGCACATGGGGAAGACACTTTTTCTGGCAGCGAGGCGTTTAGAGCTCTCCATACAAATGGTATGAATTGAAATATAATAACTGTCTGTTTTGGTATAAAACTTATTAATTTAAAGGTGAACAAACATCAAACAATGAAAACGGTGGGACGATTAAAAGTTCATACAGAAAAAAAGCTGAAGAAACTAAGATGAAAAGAAATTCGGGCATAACGTACACGTCACTAAAAAATGGTAAAACTGTATCTGAGCGGCAAAGCAAAGAACTATCCCTATGTCGATTGCAATGCAGAGAAAAGATATCTGATCAACGCCGTTTGTTACTATTTAAGGAATATTGGGACTTAGGTAAATATTCCTCACGCGTTAGTTACATCTACAGACGTATTGAAAATTCTTTGACGCAATCAAAGACAAAAATACATAGTAATAAGAAAATTCAACGTAACAACGTATTTAAATTTCGAATTTTTGTTGATGACTCGCCCGTATATGTTTGCAAAAAATGCTTCCTTGATGTGTATGGAGAGTCAGAAAGTTTTGTACGCAGTGTTTAAGAAAAAATAGTTCAAAAAAAAGATTTATATGATCAGCGGGGAAAAACTTCAACTTCTGGCAATCAAATAGCGCAAGCTAAAAAGGACGATATAATTGCACACATTAAATCATTTCCTGCTTATGAATCTCATTACACTAGAGAACATAGTAATCAAATGTTTCTAGCTGAAAACTTGAACTTGCTAAAAATGTATAATCTGTATACAGAGAACAGACAAAATGTAGCATCTTATGCTACCTACAGTCGCTTATTTAAAAAGCAAAAATTAAAGTTTAAAAACCAAGTTTAGATACTTGTGCAAAGTGTGACGAATTTCATATATCCATAAAGTATGCCAAATCGGATGAGATTAAAAATCAGTTCATTCACGATCAAAATAAACATCAGGAATTAGCCAAAACGGCATATGCAAACAAAAAATTTGACAAATCAAACGTCACCAAAACTGTTTTATGTATGGATCTGCAAAAATGTTTACCGACGCCATATCTTAATTCTTCTATAGCGTTTTATAAAAGATCTCTCTGGACATTCAATTTCACAATTAGAAACTGTACGACTAATAAGACTTACTATTTTGTTTGGGACGAAACTGTTAGCGGTAGAGGAGCTAACGAAATAGCATCGTGCGTGTGGAAATTTTTCAAAATGAATATGGATCTGGGAAAACAGGTGGTGATTTATTCAGATACTTGTTCCGGACAAAACAAGAACAATATTGTTAGTGCTATGTTCGTTCTTCTTATAAACCAAAGTGGAATTAATGTAGAAATTATTGAGCAAACATTTTTGGAACCAGGCCACACACATTTAGAATGTGACAGCGATCACAGTGTAATTGAACGAAAGAAGAAAAATAATAAGCTGGAAATATTCCATCCCCATGATTGGATACAATTAATAAAATCTTGCGGCAGCAGATCAAACAAATTTACAGTCATCGAAATGGAAAACAGCGATTTCTATAACTTTGGACTTTTATTTAAAACTATTTTTCAGAAAGCAACAAAAAATATAGATGGCAAAAAAGTATTGTGGAGAAACATCCGAAATATTTCTTATAAAAAAGGCTATTTTAACATAATTGAATACAAAGAAACTTTCGGTAGTAATGCTGTTAAAATTAATATTCAAAAAAAAAAAAAGAAAACTACTATCGCTGATGTTACAGAGTACAAACTCAATGTATTAAATGAAAATACAATTCCAATTTCTATGGAAAAAAAGAAAGACTTAATACACTTATTGCCATTAATTCCACATATATTCCATAATTTTTATAAAAATCTTAAGGCATCCGAAAGAGCACACAACTATATATACTGTGTAGATGACTCAGAAATAGAGCACAAAATATAATTTAATATAAATGATTTAATTAAAATTGAATATCCCTTTAGTTTTCATATTTTTATTTCGTGAAATACATTGCACTTTTGTTTTAGCTTCATAAACACATGTAATACAATTTAATTTTAATAAAAAAAAAAATCACAAGTGTACTTTAATTTATTTGTCTTTAAAGAAACAACAGCAGAAGCCAAACTACAAGCATATAATTGAAAAATTTTCACCGAATAACAACTTAACTCTTCATGGGTGGGTTAGAAATAGCTTAATTTTTCGTACAAAACAACATATGTTTAGATAAGTTGTTATTAATGCACACACTTAAGTCGTCTAAAATCAAATGTGTTATTCATCCTTCTGTAGTATATCCTCCACCCGAAATTTTTGTCTCAAAATTGTATATATAGCTTATAACTCCATCACATACAAACCCATTAAAAAAAATTGAAAAAAATATTTCACCGCGTCCGTAATTTAAGAAATAACGTTTTTTTGCTCTCCTGAACAATTGGGTTTTAGAGATAGGCGATTGCTTGTGAAAACGACAGATATAGCCTATTATTCCTTCCAGAGTCACAGTAACATGCTGTTAAAATTTCATCAAAATCGGTTCAGCCGTTTTGGAGTCCATACGTTACATACATACATACATACATTGAATTTTATATATATACCCTGCAGGAAATGTCAATAGTGAAACTGTACTGATTTACTATTGACACAGTCACCAGTACTAGTGACTTAGTATACCCCAGACAATGCTAATTACTATAGACATTTAACATGTGCGTGTCATTGAAAATCCACTACTGACATAGAGCAATTCCATATGAAAACGATCAAAATTGGCAAATTTTTGGACGACCCCTCTCCGATTTTAAAATAAATAGTCTCAAACGATTGCCCAGCAAAAAATAATGTACCTACATATTTTTTTTTTTATAGTGACTGGTTTAGTGGTGGTGTACACCACTGTCTGTGACAAAATTGAAGAATTCTTCATAAGGGACCTCATTGAAAGTTGTTTTAAAAAAAAACTACTAAAGCGATCGCAACGAGTGATAGCTCGTTGGAAAGGTATTGAATCAGGCTTTAATTGAAAAATAAAATTTTCCTAATTTTTCTTAGAAATTTACCTTTAAATTTTCCCATGAAAATTAAATTTTCCGATTTTCCACAGAAGCTCCTAAATTTTCCGGCTAATTTTTTTTTTTTTGGATTCCTCATAATTTTTGCTTTAAGAATCAGCAATAAAAAAATCGGCCCCAACTCCTTGTTTGGACAGGAGAAGAGCATTTAAGAGACCACCTTGTTAAAAATACATTTTAAAAATTATTTTACAGTTAAAAATACATTTATGAAGAAAAAATCTTTCTTATTTTGCTGCTTATACTTAATTACAATATTTATTAAAAATTTCAATTGTCTTGGCATCATTATAAAATTAAAGTAACTTTAAATTTAGCATGTCGGCAGACGAAGAGTACCGCTTTACATTAATTGACATATCAGAAATATTTGGTATGAAGCAATGAAACTTTTGCGTTCCAGTTATAGTTTTGACATTATTATATCTGTTTTGAATTCGTCGCTCCATGGCATCGTGTTCTTTTTGAGTGCATAAAACTGTGTTAATGGCAATTTCCTTGCTTTGAATCCACGAAAACAAATGTTGTACATTTAAGATCTGGTCAGTATATGGCCTTTGCAAACTTGCCTTAGTCGCCATGCGTTTTAGGGTTCCCCCTAACGCATCGCATGGGCCCTTACCGTGGGACGTCGCGAAAAAGTGCCACTCGACCTTGCAGTTTTGTTCTTCTTCAATTATGCAAATATTGTAAAAATTCTGAGAAAAAACGTTACTTTGTCGATTGCATCGAATTTTGATCTTAAGAATTCAAACAGTTTCATTTGAAATAAATAAACGGACACATAATTATGAGCTAAACTCTCCGCGACAACAACAAGGCTTACGGTCTGTAGTTCGTTATGTTCGTTTTTGAAATAAATGCAAAAAGGATGCACCGTGCACTGGTCGTTTGCCCAGTGATAAGCCTGAATTTCATCCTGAACGAGAAAAGTGTAATTCTCGGCAAAGTCGCTTATCACAATAAATTCATTTTGGGCTAATTTCTCCTTACTTTCCTTTAGAAATTTCGATTGCATCTCGGATATGAAATGGTGCGCCTTCAGTTCATTCAACTTGAATCCGAATTCCTCGATGATTTCCGGAATCTGCTTTACCACGGTCTCAAGGGAGCATCTGCCGCTGCTAATTATCCACTGTTTGAAATGCACCTCCTGAATTAACAGCTGTTCAAACTTTTCCGCCAAATATTGCTCTAGCTCGTCAATCTTCGGACAATTGTCGCATTTGGACAGATGACAATTTTCCGTGGGGTATGCGCACAACGACTTCGACAGGAGGTCCCTATATGTTTCAATTTCACCGTGAAATACTTTCAATTTCTTGCATGGAAAGAAAATTAATTTGATGGTTTGATGAAACATGCAAACGCAGACTGAATGCGTTCCGTGCCTGTCTAATGCCAGCACGCATTCTTTTGGTCGTAGGATGGCAAACTTAGAAAATCCCACTTTTTCTGCTGGGTATTTCTCATTGAACTGATGGTATGCTTCGGATAGATTACATAATAATAATCTGCGCTGATTGTGTACTTTTTCTCCATCTTCACGTGTGATAACATAGTCACGTGTACCTGGGCAGGCGCGGCTGTTGTCATCATTGAAGTAAAAATCTTGAATCAATTTCACCGTTGCTTCGCTGAGGGTCCATGAGCCAAATTTCTTTGTGGGAGTCGCCAATATGCCCTTCTGTCAAACTAATTCTTTGCTTCTTCTCGCGATGTAAAAAGATGTTTAAAACTGTTCAGAAATCTTGCGTATAGACCATGATTGAGGCAGCACAGATAAAATGAGATATTTCTCCGGAAAAGTGGTCGCTAAATTGAATTTTCTTTTCAACTGCTCAATCATTTGTTTGCCGTCATCAACGTCATCTGCTTGACTGCATTCGTTATCAGAGCCTTCATCAAATATTGTCGCGATTGCACTCATAACCTTGCCTTTTTTCTCTTTCCTGTATGTTTCACTTCGCAACTTTCTTTTTCTAATAGGCGTTTCACCTAAAGTGGTAATAGCCTCATTCAAAGGACTCAAAGACATATTGACCATCGGAATGTCTGCCTCACTATCAGATGAAACATTTTGTTCACTTGTCATTTCACTCTCGGATTGTGGCTGCATTTGTTTCAATGCATTTGCATTTGCTTGTTGAGACAAATCGATTTTACACTTGGGGCAAATGAATTCTGCTTCTTCACCGTATATGACCTGTAGCCTCAGTCGGGTTTGGTGTGCCATTACATGCCACTGCTGCTATTATCCATGGATTTATGTCCGATCTTGTGAAGGCAGGCAGACCATATTCACTACACACTCAACTTGGGGCTCTTAAAAAAAAATTCCAACCAGTGCACGGTGCATCCTTTTTGCATTTATTTCAAAAACGAACATAACGAACTACAGACCGTAAGCCTTGTTGTTGTCGCGGAGAGTTTAGCTCATAATTATGTGTCCGTTTATTTATTTCAAATGAAACTGTTTGAATTCTTAAGATCAAAATTCGATGCAATCGACAAAGTAACGTTTTTTCTCAGAATTTTTACAATATTTGCATAATTGAAGAAGAACAAAACTGCAAGGTCGAGTGGCACTTTTTCGCGACGTCCCACGGTAAGGGCCCATGCGATGCGTTAGGGGGAACCCTAAAACGCATGGCGACTAAGGCAAGTTTGCAAAGGCCATATACTGACCAGATCTTAAATGTACAACATTTGTTTTCGTGGATTCAAAGCAAGGAAATTGCCATTAACACAGTTTTATGCACTCAAAAAGAACACGATGCCATGGAGCGACGAATTCAAAACAGATATAATAATGTCAAAACTATAACTGGAACGCAAAAGTTTCATTGCTTCATACCAAATATTTCTGATATGTCAATTAATGTAAAGCGGTACTCTTCGTCTGCCGACATGCTAAATTTAAAGTTACTTTAATTTTATAATGATGCCAAGACAATTGAAATTTTTAATAAATATTGTAATTAAGTATAAGCAGCAAAATAAGAAAGATTTTTTCTTCATAAATGTATTTTTAACTGTAAAATAATTTTTAAAATGTATTTTTAACAAGGTGGTCTCTTAAATGCTCTTCTCCTGTCCAAACAAGGAGTTGGGGCCGATTTTTTTATTGCTGATTCTTAAAGCAAAAATTATGAGGAATCCAAAAAAAAAAAATTAGCCGGAAAATTTAGGAGCTTCTGTGGAAAATCGGAAAATTTAATTTTCATGGGAAAATTTAAAGGTAAATTTCTAAGAAAAATTAGGAAAATTTTATTTTTCAATTAAAGCCTGATTCAATACCTTTCCAACGAGCTATCACTCGTTGCGATCGCTTTAGTAGTTTTTTTTTAAAACAACTTTCAATGAGGTCCCTTATGAAGAATTCTTCAATTTTGTCACAGACAGTGGTGTACACCACCACTAAACCAGTCACTATAAAAAAAAAAAAAATATGTAGGTACATTATTTTTTGCTGGGCAATCGATTGAGACTATTTATTTTAAAATCGGAGAGGGGTCGTCCAAAAGGTGATCGCTTTCATATGGAATTGCTCCATAGTTACTATTGACAAGGTAGTTCTTTTGGGACCATATTGTCTACACTTTGTTACTTCTGTGAAATAGAAAATAAAAATGAATTTTTTGCTCATTTTTGGAGTTTTATTAAAAAAAAAGTAAAATACTAAAAAATATCTAATTAAAAATAAATTCGAAAACACCCAGAGTCTTTGGCAGGAATCGAACCCGCAACCCTCTGAATAATAGTCCGGCACACTATCGCCTAGTCTATCGGGGCTCACAATTCAATAAAAACAATTGTATAATAATAACCATTGTGACAATGCTGTTGACAATGACGCCAAACCTTTACCAAAATAGTAGACAAAAGTGGTGACTTGGAGACACTTGTCCCCAGGTTTCCTTCAGGGTATATATAAAATTCAATGTATGTATGTATGTATGTATGTATGTATGTATGTATGTATGTATGTAACGTATAGACTCCAAAACGGCTGAGCCGATTTTGATGAAATTTTCACAGCATGTTACTGTGACTCTGGAAGAAATAATAGGGTACTTTTTTTTACCACGCCCACTTTTACGCCCACTTTTTTAAAATATTGTAATTGGAGACCAAACCTCTGGACCGATATTTTTGAAATTATCACAGCATTTAACTGCGACTCTGGTATGATTAATAGGGTACTTTTTTTGACCACGCCCATTTTTACGCCCACTTTTTAAAAATTATGTAATTGCTCCCATATAGTTTTTAACAGATTTACTTCAAATTGTATACACATTATATACTCCAGGCGAGGTAAAAATAAAGATTTCTTAAGCCACGCCCCTTTCACGCCAAATTTTTGAAAGTTTTATACTTTTTGTTCTCTATACAAATTTGTTCATTCCAACGTATTTTTTTTATTTGGTAGTATATTGCTCTTAATACTGTTTACCTTAAATTATATTGCTTTTAATCTATCTATATGTCGTAGTACTGGCTGTTTATGTGTTTGTTATAAAACGGCAAGCGTGGACTTTTATGTCAAGCTTGGGTGGAATCAACTGTCACGGCTGAAAAGATAGATGAGAAAGAAAAAACAATCGAGAGTGACGAGTTGGGACTGCCTCGTTTAATTTTTTGAAAATAATAGAATAATATATCAAATCAATTTAAATAATTTGAAGTTTGATTTAAAATAATAAAATCAATTAAAATGGATGAAAACCCGACATCAGAAGTGGGATATACTCAAAACAGCCTACAAAATTCAAAGCAAGTTCCCGGCTCGGAAGAAGCAAAATGGCAAACAATGTTTGAGCAGCAAAATCGTAACTTTTCAGCTCTTGTGGAAGCGCTTAAACCATCCTTGATGAATATTCTTGGTCGAGCTCTGAAAGGACAAGCATCTATCTGGCTGGCTCAAGTATCCTATCCGGGAATGACATGGGCAGAATTCAAGGTGATGTATGATTAATGTAAATAAAAATGTGAAAATGTAATACGCATTGTTGTGGTTGATGTTGATTGCATTGCTGGATAGAAGCAATGGTGTGAATTGGGAATTAGTATCACCGGATAGAGGTGGTATTAATTGGTTGTGCTGGATGGAGGCAGTATCACTGGATGGAAGTGATTGTTGAGATTAGTAACCGGATAGAGGTTGCTGTTTTTATAATGTCACTGGATAGAAGTGATATTGTTTATGAGTAATTGGAGTGAAATTACTAAACTGAACAATGTGGATTATTTTTTTGAATCTATTGAATGGTTGTTTTACTGTTTTATAATTTAAAATCGTAATGGATATTTGATAAGAAAATGATGTTATGTTACTGAAAGCTTTATTTTGGTCAGAATTGGCCGAGTGGTAAAGTTAGATGCTGTATGAGATTTTGTTTTTTTTGTTTCAGATTAATTGCACGAGGACGTGCAAATTGACAGGATGGCCGTGTCGTAGTACTGGCTGTTTATGTGTTTGTTATAAAACGGCAAGCGTGGACTTTTATGTCAAGCTTGGGTGGAATCAACTGTCACGGCTGAAAAGATAGATGAGAAAGAAAAAACAATCGAGAGTGACGAGTTGGGACTGCCTCGTTTAATTTTTTGAAAATAATAGAATAATATATCAAATCAATTTAAATAATTTGAAGTTTGATTTAAAATAATAAAATCAATTAAAATGGATGAAAACCCGACATATATATATAAAATTCAATGTATGTATGTATGTATGTAACGTATAGACTCCAAAACGGCTGAGCCGATTTTGATGAAATTTTCACAGCATGTTACTGTGATTCTGGAAGGAATAATAGGGTACTTTTTTTTACCACGCCCACTTTTACGCCCACTTTTTTAAAATATTGTAATTGGAGACCAAACCTCTGGACCGATATTTTTGAAATTTTCACTGCATTTAACTGGGACTCTGGTATGATTAATAGGGTACTTTTTTTGACCACGCCCATTTTTACGCCCACTTTTTAAAAATTATGTAATTGCTCCCATATAGTTTTTAACAGATTTACTTCAAATTGTATACACATTATATACTCCAGGCGAGGTAAAAATAAAGATTTCTTAAGCCACGCCCCTTTCACGCCCCTTTTCACGCCAAATTTTTGAAAGTTTTATACTTTTTGTTCTCTATACAAATTTGTTCATTCCAACGTATTTTTTTTATTTGGTAGTATATTGCTCTTAATACTGTTAGCGTCGCCATATAACTATGAACCACGCCTACTTCATCGCCCCCTTTTTTTAATTAAGATACTTACTTATACCACTAACAATGTTTGCTATACAAAATACTTTTTTTGTAATATGTATTTACCTAAAGTTTTATATACTTTTTAACTACATACATTTTTTTATTACCAAATCCCCATTTTTCGCCCCATTTCACCTTAAATTATATTGCTTTTAATCTATATATATATAAATGAATGTGTGTCTGTATGTTTGTGCTTAATAGGAGGCCAAACCCTTCGACCAATCTGCCTGAAATTTTTACAGCATGTTACTGTGACTCTGGAAGGAATAATAGGCTATATGAAGTTTTGATTGTACAAACGGGGGTGGCACCGCCCATATAACCCACAAATTCAACCCGCCATATTTTGGGCATTTTTTGACGTTCGTCGGCGATATTTGGTACATATAGTATTGGCATAAATAGGAATACGTACCAGGAGAAAAGTGAGTGGGACCACGCCCCTTTTTAGGAAAATTAAACATCGTAATATAGTCTTAACTACTGGACCGATCGTCATTAAATTTTCACAACAGAATATTCTTACGAAATAATATTTTCTTGACTATGTAAGTGGACAAAGGGGCATGGCCTCGCCTAAAGCATTGCAATAAATACATTAAAATTAAATAAATAAATGTTTGTAAATATATAAATACGTTTTATTTTATTTTATGACGAGGGGGGGGGGGTAGCAAAGCACACCGGGTTTAGCTAGTATATATATATAAATGAATGTGTGTCTGTATGTTTGTGCTTAATAGGAGGCCAAACCCTTGGACCAGTCTGAAATTTTTACAGCATGTTACTGTGACTCTGGAAGGAATAATAGGCTATATGAAGTTTTGATTGTACAAACGGGGGTGGCACCGCCCATATAACCCACAAATTTAACCCGCCATATTTTGGGCATTTTTTGACGTACGTCGGTGATATTTGGTACATATGGTATTGGCATAATTAGGAATACGTACCAGGAGAAAAGTGAGTGGGACCACGCCCCTTTTTAGGAAAATTAAACATCGTAATATAGTCTTAACTACTGGACCGATCGTCATTAAATTTTCACAACAGGATATTCTTACGAAATAATAAATTCTTGATTATGTAAGTGGACAAAAGGGCATGGTCTCGCCTAAAGCATTGCAATAAATGCATTAAAATTAAATAAATAAATGTTTGTAAATATATAAATACGTTTTATTTTATGACGAGGGGGGGGTAGCAAAGCACACCGGGTTTAGCTAGTATATAGATAAAATAATCAAAACACGTTGTAAAAAATTTATCAAAAAATCTTTAAAGTTTCTTTAAAAAATAGAGGAAACATGTTACGTACAAATTAACTTAAATTAAATTTAGCAATAATAAGTTGCATGCGAAGAGAAATCTCAACACTAAATATTGTTTGTGTTGGTACATATTTGAACATACCCTGCCAACATTTTCTATTGCGGAAGTGACTCAGAAGTGACGCTAAGAAGTTGAAACTCATCTTCTGCGATACCATTTTCTGATCGTAGAAGCGTGTTCCGTATTGAGAAGTTGTACCCCCCGGAAGTAACTTCCAGAAGTCACTTCAGCGTAACTTCAAGTAGTTATTTTATTCGCCTTTCTTTTGTTTTTTGTTTGCCTTTACAGATAATACACTCATATTGACTATGGGATAATAAATATGTAAAAACTACAACAATAACAAATCGAAACCACACTTTACCACTGACCGGCCGCAGCAAATGACAAAATAAAACTAATTTCGATGATGTCGAAAACTTCTGTTTTGGATTCTTTTCATTTCTTTTATAACGGGGCATGTCATTTTCGGCTGGTGTTGTAAACAACAAACAATCTTCCAAACGTCGTCTGGATGATTAAAAGCCGACTGCAATGTAAATTTTAATTGTTATCTTCCAATTAACGTGTGGAAGTGAGTAAGACGTAACGCCTTTGACGATGGACGATGAAAGAAACTTCCAATTGCTGGCAGGGTAGCCTCATATAAAGTCCACTTCCGACACAAATACATATATACATATCCATATGTATGTATACATAAATCTTCATACCGAATTGTATGGTGATCGGCTCACAGTACGTCATATTTCCCATAAGGATACTACATACCTCCAAAAAACTTTTTAACCTATGTAAATATCTTATAAATATCGATATCGAACCGAAATTTTACACAGTTATAGTTCCCATATAAAACCCACTTCATAAAAAAACCCATTCAGTCTCGTCTCATCGAACTGTTCGGACGTGTTATTTTTAGTGCGGCTGAATTTTCGGTGAAAAAATCGTAATAGGTGAAAAAGTGTAATAAGTTGAAATAAAACAAAAAAGTGAAAAATAACTCGTAATAGGTAAAAAAAATCTACGGTAATTAAAAAAAAAAAACAGAATAATTAGTATTTAGTTGAACTGTTAATATTTTAATTTTGATATTTTCTTTTAGTTAGGCTTAAGTTCATTAAATTTAATTTTCATTAAATTATTTTTACTGAAGAAGGAATTTTTTACAACTTGAAAAATTTTTATTTTTGATAATTTTTCTTGACTGAGATTCGAACCTGGGTTGTTGGTTGAATTTACATATGTTTCGAGAAACACCACTTTCTCTCATCAGAATTCTTTGCGTTCTGACCCTTGCACCACTACGGTGCCTGCTAGTCAACAGAAAAACATTAAAAATAGCATAAAAACTGTATGAGTGTTCCTCTCAGATGTAATTCTGAGAAAGAGCTTAGCTCGTCTAGAAAAACTAAATGGGTATCTGAGGAAGAATCCTTAAAAAATCTGTGGATAATTTTCTCACTACAAGAGCCGTAGAACGGCGTCGTTCCTGTTCGCCCAATATAGTTATTTCAACAGATGAAAAAACATCATCATCATTAAATAGTGCAGTCAAACCCAAAAAACAAGTAGATATGGATAAGTACATCATCGTTCTCAAGCGACAGAAGAGCCCGACATCTGCTCAAATGTCTTCCAACTCAAAAGTTCCTAAGACCGTCAATAGTGATAAACCAAATGACCAAAACAGATTTTCTCTACTTCAGACGGATGACCCAGAAATACCCCCACCAATTTACCTGAGAGAGCCCACTTCTAATAAACTGATACAAGGAATTGTTGCTGTAATAGGTGAAAACATGTTTAGCGTAACCTCAATTAAACATGGAAATATCTGCGAGACAAAGATCCAAGAGAATAGGGAAGATGATTTTCGAAAATTGTCCAACCAGCTGGAGAGAGAGAGTAGGGATTTCTATACCTACCAGCTGAAAAGCGCAAAAGGACTCCAAGTCGTTCTAAAGGGTATAGACCCATGTGTTGATCCTGCGGAGATAAAGACCGGTTTAATGGACAAAGGGTTCAAAATCAAGAGCGTAGTGAATATTAGAAACCGTGAAAAGATCCCTCAGCCCATGTTCAGGGTAGAATTGGAACCTGGAGATATTGTCTTAAAGAAAAACGAGTCCCATCCAATCTACAATCTCATTTATCTTCTGCATCACTATGATTCCTAAGTCAGGAAAGGACCACACCAAAGTGGAGTCATATAGGCAAATTAGTCTACTGCCGACAATTTCTAAACTGTTCGAAAAATTGTTAATGACTCCAATTCTAAATGACACTGAATGTATTCCTAATCATCAATTCGGCTTCAGAGCGAAACACAGCACCATCGAACAAACACACAGATTGGTAAATGTGATAAGAGGGTCGTTTGAAGACAAAAAATACTGCTCCGCCCTTTTCATTGATGTGTCGCAAGCGTTCGACAAAGTTTGGCATGACGGTTTAATGTACAAAATAAAATTAACTCTGCCTGCTAACACCCATAAACTCATGGAAAGTTATTTATACGGTCGCAAATTTAAAATCAAAGAAGGCGATTTTTTAAGTACCGCTCAGCCAATTGAATCAGGTGTGCCACAGGGTATGCTACTGGGTCCTACTTTATATTTGATTTATGCCTCCGACATGCCGTCAGACCCCAAAATCCATACGTCAACTTTTGCAGACGATACAGCCTTTATCAGCGTCCACAAGGACCACCAAGTTGCATCACAGAATTTGCAGAATTATGTTTATAAACTAGAGAATTGGCTAGAGCTTTGGAAAATCAGGGTAAATGAACAAAAATGTATTCATATCACTTTCACATTGCGAAAAGATACCTGCTCGTCCATCAGAATAAATAATAAAACTATCCCGCAACACAATGAAGTCAAATACCTCGGAATCCACCTCGATCGTCGTTTAACTTGGAAGTCTCATATCGACGCAAAACTTACAGCATCCAACATTGAAAAAATTCAAAGGGGTCAAAATAAAATTTTACGTATAATTACTGCAGCTCCATGGTATGTTAAAAATTCTCGAATCCACAAAGATCTAGGCATTCCTTTGGTGAAAGTCGAATTTACAAAATATGAATCAAAATATGTCAGCAAACTTGAACACCATCCAAACCCACTTGCACGAGACATTCTTAACTTTAGTGGCCATGTTCGGTTGAGAAGGAGGGATACCCTTGCTTTAACTCAAGCGCAAAACAGATGACTGGATCAGTGGATGTAAATTTTTTGTAGTATCATAATATTTTGTTTAGCACTGGCTGGACTTACTATTTTCTTTTAGTATTAAGATTCGAAAACTTATTGTCATTTCAGCATCTGAAGATTTAATAAATAAATACAATGTATTAAAAAAAATAAAATTCTTTTAAATTTCGTTATTGGGATGAATTTCAACCAAATTAAGCCTCAAAGGTTATAGTAATTTTTGTTTCAAAAATAGCAAAGTTACGATTTGATGATTTTTTCATTGAAAGTGATGATTTTCTGAATTATTAAAATTTTCTATCATTTGTTTTTTTATTAATGGTTTTGTTACTAAATTCTCTCTTTTTTGAGACAACAACTATTTTTCTCATTTAATATCATACAAATTAAGAAGAACATGACATAAGTATTTCAAAAACAAAACTAAGTAATAGTAGTGTTTTCTTAATTATTGACAATTATTAAGTTTAAGTATAATAATTCCAAAGAATGATAGAAATTATTTATTTATCTGTAAACATAAAAAGCAATTTTAAATGCTGAATTCCATCAACTAAAATTTTTAGACAATTTCGAACTTTCAACGGAGATATTATACAAAAACTTCTCCTATTTTAAATTTTAAATTTAAATAACAAAAATGCGGAAATCTTTGAAAATAAGTACCTGTTTCACACTCTTCAGTTTTAGCTGACCAGTTTTTGTGCAATTCTCTTTTGAACTTGACACTTCACTCACACACGTCAATTTAATTTTCGTACTTTTTAATGCAAATCAACATGTATGAAAAAAAACAAAAGGAAATAAGAATAGTACTGTCAAGTTTGTACCCCTTTTATTCTTTTTTCCCTTCTCAAGCAAAAATACTTGCTTTGACAAGTCAGAATTGAAAAGTGTGAAAGCGGACTAACACATTATCAACATATTACACAAGTTGTGTTTAAAATTATTTAAAAAGTTAAAATTTATGTATTTTGATATGTATTGTACAAGAGACTATATAAGCTTGAATTTTTATGTTTTCGTTTAAATAAAAATTTCAAAATATTATTAGAAATAGTGACTTTTTATTTTCTTTTTTATCGGGATTTTGACGATTTTTTTCCGAAATTCGTCTGGCAGCTCTCATATAAGCAGCGTTTGTCCGTTTCGCACCATTTTTGGTGCGAAAAATTCTTTAGTTGGTGCGAGGTGCGCTTTTTTTAAATTTTGGTGCGCTTTTTAATTTTTGGTGGCACCAAAGCAAATTCAACACAACTTTTTGTTTCAGTGTGAGAAAAAATCTTTCTACAATAAAATACACCTGTTTGAGTACCATTTCATTCAACACTGCAAAATTTGTTTGTGTATTTCGGTGCGTTACCCCTTGGCCCACGATGTCGAACGATAACGTTCGCTTAGATAAGACTTAAGACACAAACTTGATTGTGGAATAAACAAACTTGATTGAGTAAAAAATAGATACGATAAAAAGTTTGTGTCTTAAGTCTTATCTAAGCGAACGTTATCGTTCGATATCGTGGGCCAGGGGGTTATTTTAAATTTAATAGAAAATGTGGAAAAAAATAAGTGCCTTTACAATAAAAGAGGCTCTTTTTATTTTAACAAAAATGTCTTTCTGTCGCGGTTTATTTCTCTGACAGAACAAGAGCGTCTTCTTCTTTTAAAGTGTATTTATTTTAATGTGCACAGGCCTTCAAGCGCTAACTTTAATATTCTTATATTATTTAAATTTTTAAGTTTTTTCTCCATTTTTGCAAACACAATACGAAAATTAACAAAACATATGTAAACGTTTATTATTATTTACAATGTAGTGCTGCCACAGCTGTACATTTTAGTACTTTTGGCGATAAATTAAAAAAAGGAAAAATTATGCGTTTCGGGTACGAAGTTTTCTTTTAATTATAAAATAATATAATATTTATAAAATATAGTCATTTAATGGCTTTTTGTTAAAATAAAAACATTTTTTTAAACATAAATGAGCAACTGTGGACAAAAAGTTTCAAAGTCATTGTAGCCACCTAAAAGTTAACTCTGAACTGGTAATGCATTTGACAGCCTTTTCGTTAACTTTTGCAATTTGCTTAAGCTTGCTTATGCATATTATAGTTAGGCCTTAAAGAATTAAAGTTTTTTGTGGTACTATTTTGATAAATTTTTTAAATTTCTTACGTTTCGTACATTTTTGTAATTCTCATTTTTTGTTTGAGATTTTTTGTGTATCATATGAGTTTGAAAACTTCAAACATATTGGTGAACGATCTATTAATGATATGGCATTAACACTAACAAAATGCAGGCGTGCTCATATGTTTATTATCTTAACCCACAACAAATAAACATTTTTGAAACATACATATATTTTTACATACAAATTAATTAATTTTTAGTTTGTTGTTGTAATAGTTTTTTTTTATTAAATTGAATTAATTTTTGTTGTGTTCTTATATTGGTTGAAATAACACACAAAAATAAGTTCGGTTTAGAACTTTATAAAATTAAAGATTTATTTATCACTTTATATAATTTACACATGTTAGCGAATTGGTGGTAGAAAAAGAAGTAACTTGTTTGTTTGCATTTTTGACGAATACACAAAAGCGTAGACAAAAAGAAACGGTAAAATACATATGTAAAAATTAAACGTATGTGCATATAACCTTTTAAGTTGCATAGTCGCGCAGCCAATGGGGTTTCTGTCTACTGCGATGAGACCGACGAATTGAACAAGGCTGATCGATTTCGTTAGTTAATGGTACTGATGGGGTTACAGGTGAAGACAATGCTCCCGAAATATTATTAGTGTCAGTATTACCTAACGGTGGATTTTCGTTACCCGGACTCGTCGTCTGTGGTGCTGGGTAAAAATCAAATTCATCTAGCAAAGATTTAATACTTGGAGCGGTACTATAGCGTATCCGTAGTTGATTAGCATGGTATCTCATGTTTTTAAAACGCGGAAATATTGTGAGCTCCACTTCATAATTCACGTTACCCAGTTGTTTTTTACAATAGCCGGTGCCCAGAAACTTCGATGTTTAGCGTTGAATCTCCGATTGTATTGGGACTTCATCTTCGTATTATGCTGTTTAGGGTCTTCTTTAGGTTCCAGCAGCAAATCCATATTTATTCTGACTTTCCTCCCCAAAAAAGTTCTGATGGTGACTTGCTTTCAGTAGCATTGCTGTTACCAGTTGCCCTATAGTACAGAAGAAATTCCCGAACACCGTTGAAACCATTTAAATGTGTCAACAAAACGTTCAACTTGACCGTTGAATTGTGGGTGGAAGGGGGCAGTTCCAATATGTTCTATACCATTCTCTCTACAAAATAAAACAAACTCTTGTGAGGTAAATTGAGTGCCATTATCACTCACCAATGTTTCGGGCAACCCAAATTTCGAAAAATATTCATACAGACAATCGATTGTTGCTGACGACGTCATCGATTTTAACTGATAGACTTCTGGGTATTTCGAAAAAGCGTCAATGATCAATAAATACGTCCTTTGATTGACGGGTCCTGCGAAATCGACGTGAATATGTTGGCTTTGTCTTTGAGCTAGATGCCAAGATTTAAGTGTGGTTTTTGATGGTGATTTTGCTGTTGATGCGCAAATACTGCACGATTTTACCAAATTTTCTACATCCTGGTCTATTTTTGGCCAATAGACGTAGCTCCGTGCCAGTGCTTTGGTACGAACTATGCCCTGATGACCCTTATGCAGTTGTTTAAGTATGCGTGAACGCAACGTTCCCGGTATGACAATTCTATTTTGATACATGAGACAATTGTCATAAACAGCTAAACTTTCTCGACGTTAATAAAACATATTTTCATCATGCGATTTTAAATTTGGCCACGAATGTTGTAGATACTTGATGATATTTTGTAAAGTTGAATCTTTCTGGGTAGCTGAACGTATCATATTGTATGTGATGGGCAATGCATTGATGTTGTCCTGAACAATAAATTTTACCTCGGCTTCCAGTTTTGCACAAGCAATTACGACATCTTCGTCGAGTTTTTGATTATTATTAATCAGCCTAGATAAAATATCCGCACAACCAAATTTTTGAGTGGACACGTAACTCAATTCAAAATTGTAGGACATAAGGGTTAGTGCCCAGCGCTGCAATCGGCTTGCTGTATGAGCGGCTATGCCCTTTTTGCTACCGAATATGGACAGCAACGGTTTATGGTCCGTTTCTAGTTTAAAACTACGACCGTAAAGCATTTTATGAAATCTGCTTACAGCGAAGAAAAGAGCTAGACCCTCTTTCTCGATCTGTGAGTAATTTCGCTCTGCCGGTGTTAGCGATCTCGAGACATGATACACGGCTTTTTCGGGACCATCAGGGAATTGGTGGCAAATGTACGCTCCAATGCCCACATTTGATACATCTGCTGCAACCTTGATTGGCAATCTGGGATCGGAGTGGGTAAGCATGAGGCCGGATGCTAAGATGTCCTTGAACTTTTTGCAAGCCTCCTCACATGACTTACACCACTTCCACTCACGGTTCTGTTGTAGCAAATCATCTAATGGTGCTCTTAGTTGTCGCATTTTCCGAATAAATTTACCGTAGTAATTAATTGCACCCAGGAAAGATCGAAGCTCTGAAACATTTGTAGGAGCTGGCATGTCCAAAATGGCTGATATTTTGAGGGGATCTGGACGAATGCCACTGCCATCGACCTTATACCCAAGGTAGGTGCAACTACGGGAGAAGAAATTACATTTATCAATGTTAATTGTAAGATTGTACCTTTGAAACCGAGCAAAAACTTCGTCAACTGCTTTCCTATTTTCTTTTTGTGAAGGTGTCGCTATTATAACGTCATCAAGATACGGATGAGCAAACTTGACACCGGCCAATATTGTGTCAATTGCCTGCTGAAAATCTCCAGGCGCTGATTTGATTCCTGGGGCAAGTCGGTTGAAGCTATATAGACCTCTGTAAGTGTTGATGACGAGAATGTCTTTAGTAGCATCATCGACTTCTAATTGCATATAGGCGTCCGTCAACTCAATACGTGTGAAAAATTTGCAGTTGTTGAAGTGTACAAATATATCATCCGGCAACGAGGATAGGTGAGGTTCCATACATTCGTTCAATCCGGTGGAATAGTCTGCGCATATACGAACTTTGTCGTTGGTCCGTTTTACAACAACAATCGATGCAGCCCATCTGGAGTAACTTAGAGGTGTGATGATATTAGCCTGCTCCAGGCGTTGTAGTTTGTCGTCAGCTTGTTTTAAAGCAGCATATGCAGCAGGTTGTTTTGGCCTAAAAACATGTTGTACATTTTCTTTTAGTTTTAGGCTGACTTTAAATGTAGAACAATGCCCAGGCTGACTCGAAAATAGCGTTGGAAATTTGTTTTTCATCATTTCAATTTCACTGACATTAATGTTGTTGCAAATTGACTCAATTGGTATACTCGAAATTCCGAGTTGATCCATCACATCGGTTCCCATAACATTTAAATGGTTGTGTTGCATCACAAAAAGAGTCTTTAAACTCTCCCTCTGCTGAACACTGGCCCATAAGCTCAAGAACATTACCTGACGCGTCTCTTGCTGTATGCGATGGTTTGTTGAGGTTAGATTTGTTAATATGCGACCAAATATTTTTGGAAATAATGGTGATGTCTGCGCTAGTATCAAACTTCAGCCGCTGCTTTACGCCATTTATTTTAACAGTGATGTGTTTTCTGTTTGCTGTAACACTATTGATAGCAGTAAGTTTTACTTGGACTTTGCGATGCTTCTTCTTGTTTTTGTTGCCACTGCGCTGCTTGCGCTGTTGTCATGCTGCTTACGTTGTGAAGAAAAACACGCACAATACCCCTCTTTATGACCGATGATGCCGCACTGCTCACACAAGTGTTTGCTGTATTTGCAATTTTTAACAAAATGCATTTCCCCACACTGCCAACATGGACGTCGCGGTTTTTCCTTTGTGAGTCGTTTTTCATCATTTCAATTTCACTGACATTAATGTTGTTGCAAATTGACTCAATTGGTAGACTCCAAATTCCGAGTTGATCCATCACATCGGTTCCCTTAACATTTAAATGGTTGTGTTGCATCACAAAAAGAGTTGTTGTGATTTTCTTTTCTTTAAACTCTCCCTCTGCTGAACACTGGCCCACAAGCTCAAGAACATTACCTGACGTGTCTCTTGCTGTATGCGATGGTTTGTTGAGGTTAGGTTTGTTAATATGCGACCAAATATTTTTGGAAATAATGGTGATGTCTGCGCCAGTATCAAACTGCAGCCGCTGCTTTACGCCATTTATTTTAACGTGATGTGTTTTCTGTTTGCTGTAACACTATTGATGGCAGTAAGACTTACTTGGGCATTGCGATGCTTCTTCTTGTTTTTGTTGCCACTGCGCTGCTTGCGCTGTTGTCGTGCTGCTTACGTTGTGAAGAAAAACACGCACAATACCCCTCTTTATGACCGATGATGCCGCACTGCTCACACAAGTGTTTGCTGTATTTGCAATTTTTAACAAAATGCATTTCCCCACACTGCCAACATGGACGTCGCGGTTTTTCACTTTGTGAGTCGTTGTTCGGTTGCTGTTCTTTCCTTTTAAATTTAACGGCATGGACGGCATTTTGTTCGACTGCGGCAGCATCCCTTATCAGGCTGTGAATACGATGAACCTCTGCCACCATCTTGTCTATAGTATATGCACCTTTAGCGTCTCCCTCCAAAAAATTCAAAAGGCGGGCTCTTATGTCGGCATCTTCAGGAGCTTGCAACCCTCTAAGAAACATCAAATATTTGAATTGGTTCTCCTTTAACTTACCAAACTCAAAGTTGTCACAATTACGATTTACCATTGCTCCATATGTGATTTTTTGGTGAATTGCAAGCAGGCAACACGCGCACTGAAAAGGGACTCCTTTCTACCAAACAGTGTCTTAAGTGTTGCTACTGTTGTTTCAAAATCCAATTCGCGAGGTGCTTTCGGCAGCAGGTAGTCGGCATATCTGTCAAAAATTCCGGGCTCCAATTTGCGTAAAACTAACCTCACTTTCTGCGCATCAGGCAGCTTGTGTGCATCTTCGCCGAATAAGTGGTCGTAGCGCGAATACCAAGCCTCGAATGTTTGGTTCATTTCGGGGTTGTATTCAAATTCCTTTATGGAGTTTGACAGCATCTCCATAATACCATCTGTGTTTGTTGAGGTCGTAGGCTGTTGTGATGCTTGAGTACCTTGCGTTACCGCCACTAATTGATCCATCAACTTCTGTTGTTGTGTCGAAATGCTTTCCAAAACCTGGTCCATCGCGGGATATATTAATCCCGAAAAATCGGGATTGACATTCCTACTGGACATACTATGATGCCCGTTGATTGAATTCATAGTACTATTGAATCATTTGTTCGAAATAGAACTATTTGGGCTCCAAATTAATGGTATGATTTCAAAGATTGAAAAACGTACTTCCAGGCGCTGTTTCCAAATTTATTGAAAATTCCGTTTCCTATTTTACGCTCAATATCATTTAAACAATATAATCCTATTAATTAACTTAAATATGTATATTTTAACAATTCCGCAATTAAGGAATATGATATGGACTCAATTGCACGGACAAGACGCAACACTGCTATAGTAACAAATGGGCCGTTTCCTTTATAAAAGATTCAATTGAAAATTTCACCAAAAAAATACAAAGATCTAAAAACACTATGCGATAAAAACACAATAACTGAAAATTTTCACAATGAGTTTTTAAGTTTACCATGCGATGAGTCTGTTGAAGATTGTCTTCCCGAGACCGACCATGAAAAAGACGTCGTATAATAGATTTCATTTTTATAATTACCATTTTAATATTAGTGTTTTATGGTGGACTTATCCATTTGTTCCGAACAAAAATTTTGTCCGGAGAACATTTTTTTACTGAGAGTTTTTTGCAGCACGATTTACCCATTTCAAACGATTCATTTTCTGGAAAATCAAAGCTGCCATATACAAAAAAAAATGTATTCGTTTTACAAGTGGTTATACTGCGGCCATTAATATATTTTGTTTTGGTTTTTAAGTGCCAAGAAACAAATATTGAATTATATTAAATTATTGTGTATGTTTTTCAAAAACAATTTTTTTTATTGAGTAAATTTTTTTTCATAATTTAATTTCACAAACACACAGGTAGAAATGTACCCTATTGGCAACTCAGTTAATTTTTGTTTAGACAAAATATAAAATTAAACCAATTCAAGAAAAAATATTTTCTCTCTTTCAAAAAGAGAGACGTCAAACTTCATATGAAAAAACTTTGTCCGAACAAATATTTTGTTCAAAACGAATGGGTGAATCCAATTTTAGGCAAACTATTTCAGCAATTTTACAGCGCGAGTGGGTATTTTTAAAATGACTAATAACCAACTCTCTCTGTTCTATGGTAGTACTTCGCACTAATGAACCCTTAACTGGAACAACCACACTTAAAATTCATTGCAGTTATAACTACAAAATATACGCTTGAAGATTTGCCGTTACTCGAGGAGTGAAGCCAATTTAGTTCATAAAAGTGTTTGGTTGAAATAAACTATGACCGAAGAATTTGTACTATATTTACTTTTTCTGTGTGGTATTACCTAAACCACATATTTTTCGGACTTTTGTTTTATAAATTTTTTTTTAATTTAGGATATCTATAAAACAAAATTTAAAAAGTTCAGTTTTTTTTTGCATAGAAGTTATAGCCAGTTAAATATTTTAATTCAAGTTGGTTACAATAAGCTGCGAGCCACTGTATGTGCAATGTATCACAAAACTATTTTGCTTAAACCTTGTAGAAATTTTCCTAACATTCGACTTTCTGAAAGTAATATTTAACATAACTTTTATATAATAAACAAACTGTTGTGCTCATCTGAAAAGTTGTAAAAACACATTGGACTTCGTGTTGTCGCAATAACGAAATGTTATATTTTAAAAGCTCCTTTAACAATGTAGCGGGTCAAATGCTATTTACTGATAAACTAGCAGAAGCATACTTTTGTATATATAAATATGTATGTACATACATATGTATATATTTTCTAATCTTATCTTATCTAACATGTATTCTGTTCAATTATTCATCAGAGAGATAAACAAATTCCACCTTAGAGTTATTGCTAATTTGTGTCATAAGCATACAATGTGTTGGTTTAATCGGTCTGAAATATATAATTTATTTTGTCGCTATTATGAATCGGAATGTATGGAATTATAAATTACAAATAAATAAAAATGAATAACTGAAAAAATAAAAAAAAAATAAAAGATAAATAATTAAATACTAAATAAAATAATATACTACTGCTTGAATTCAAAATATAAAAATTGCAGTATAATCTTACTGTAAGATTTAAATTACATATTGACAAAAAAGTTTTTTGAAAAAACACAATATTTTTGTAAAAAAATACATAATAATACTTATATTAATATTTTATTGTATAATCTTCTATAATATAAAGCATTCCGAAATTTGATTTAAAATGACACATGTTTTTGGTGTAATAAGCATATCTTTAATTTTATCATTATGTCGTGGTGATCTGTTTGTAATTGATAATGTTACGAGCACTAACAGCCCGAGCTCAACAATGGTCAGATTGACTGTAAATTATGAGAAGAGTACGTAAGTATTAAGATAAGTACATAGTATGTACGAGTACATATATTTTGCAATCAGTTTCAGGTACGGTGACATTTGACAAATAAATGACGTTGTTTACTCTTACACGAGTTTTGCAAAATCAAACAGCATCAAATAAATTAAAACTAAATATTTGTTTTGCTTTGGCCTAAATAAGAAAAGTTTTTTTGAATAAATAAACGAGTTTAAATATTTAAATAAATGGTTACGCCTTTTTTGGCAAATATTTGACATATGTGACCGTACCTTTATTCATATTGATGTTGTTTGCATTTCTCCTCTTACCCTACAAAAAATGAGTCTACTTTATACATGCGTGTATGGACTACTCCACAATGGAGTAGGAGTACTCCAAATGTAGCCAAAGTGTATGAAAAAAACATGCTCCAGTTTAAATTGCAATGTCCTAGGGTTGGACCACATTACATTTGTGTACACACAAAACTACTCCATGTATCACTTTGTTGAAAGTACTCCATAGAGCACATACATAAACTACTTTTTAAAGTACACTATTGTACTACTGCATGGTGTACCCAAAGGGAGTTTTTGGAATCAGCCTTTTTAATTTGATTTACTGAAAATAACAGTAAACTAAAATAAATTTTTATGCCCTTATTCATAAAGCTTACAACAGGTTTATAAGAGGTTTATAAAGCAAATTTCCATACAAAATTTACTTTATAAACCTGTTGTAAGTTTTTATGAATAAGGGGGTAAGTATTTAGTATATAAAGGAATTTCTATAGTAATTTTGTTTTATTTTGCAGTTAAATTTAGAAATTAATGCCTATAATATATGTATGTAAAGTAACAGGCAACCAAAACAAAAGAATAACTTTATTTCACTTCAATATACATGACAGTAGTGATAGTTGTAGATTTACGCCAAACTTTTTTAGTGTTGCCAAACAGTTGTAATTCTGAATGACACTGAATGTATTCCTAATCATCAATTCGGCTTCAGAGCTAAACACAGCACCATCGAACAAACTCACAGATTGGTAAATGTGATAAGAGGGTCGTTTGAAGACAAAAAATACTGCTCCGCCCTTTTCATTGATGTGTCGCAAGCGTTCGACAAAGTTTGGCATGACGGTTTAATGCACAAAATAAAATTAACTCTGCCTGCTAACACCCATAAACTCATGGAAAGTTATTTATACGGTCGCAAATTTACAATCAAAGAAGGCGATTTTTTAAGCCCCGCTCAGCCAATTGAAGCAGGAGTACCCCAGGGTAGCATACTGGGTCCAACTTTATATTTGATTTATGCCTCTGACATGCCGTCAGACCCCAAAATCCATACGTCAACTTTTGCAGACGATACAGCCTTTATCAGCGTCCATAAGGACCACCAAGTTGCATCACAGAATTTGCAGAATTATGTTTATAAGCTAGAGAATTGGCTAGAGCTTTGGAAAATCAGGGTTAACGAACAAAAATGTATTTATATAACTTTCACATTGCGAAAAGATACCTGCTCGTTCATCAGAATAAATAATCAAATTATCCCGCAACACAATGAAGTCAAATACCTCGGCGTTCACCTCGACCGCCGTTTAACTTGGAAGTCTCATATTGAAGCGAAACTTACACAAATGAGATTAAAGGCAGTGCAACTTAATTGGTTAATCGGCAGAAACTCTACATTGAAATTGGATTGCAAACTTTTGTTGTACAATGCAATTCTAAAGCCAATCTGGTGTTATGGAATTCAATTATGGGGTACTGCCTCAGCATCAAACATTGAAAAAATTCAAAGGGGTCAAAATAAAATTCTACGTATAATTACTGCAGCACCATGGTATGTTAAAAATTCTCGAATCCACAAAAATCTAGGCGTGCCATTAGTAAAAGTCGAATTTACAAAATATGCGTCAAAGTACGTCAGCAAACTTGAACACCATCCAAACCCACTTGCACGAGACATCCTTAACTTTAGTGGCCACAGGCGGTTGAGAAGGAGGGATACCCTTGCTTTAACTCAAGCGCAAAACAGATGACTGGATCAGTTGATGTGAAATTGTTTTTAGTATCATAAAAATTTTTGTCTAGTACTGGTGGGCTTATTATTTTCTCTTTAGTATTAAGATTTGAAAACTTATTGTAATTTCAAGATATGAAGATTCAATAAATAAATAAAAGCTAAAAAAAAGAAACATCCAGACAGACAGACGGGCGTGGCTTAATCGACTCCGCTATCTATTAGGATCCAGAATATATATACTTTATAGGGTCGGAAAATTATATTGTAGAAATTTCACACGGAATGACAAACTTATATATACCCTTCTCATGAAGGTGAAGGGTATAAAAAAAAGAATCCTGTCAAGCCGGATGTGGTATTTTTAATTTTTGTATTTGAAAGAGAAATGGAATCCATAGCAGTGGCTTTATTGGTGGAAGAGGAGAACAACTTGACTCAGAACACAGAGGTAAAGCTTGAAAAGAAAATACCTGAACTTCCTTCCGCAAGCAATATCCTGTTTTGTGTTGTATAGTTATTATGGTGTCAGATGTGAAACATAGTCAATTTAAAAAAAAAAATATCAATATCAATTTAAAAATAAAAATACAGTCTGATTTTATTTAAAAAAAAAATAAACAAACAAAATGTTTGAGTCACAAACTGCCGCAATTAATAAAATAAACCTGAAAGCAAAAAACATGGCCGTCGAGTGGAAACACTGGAAAGACCAGTTCGAAATGTTCATTAGAGCAACAAATTTGGAAGAGGAGGCGGATAAGAGGAAAGTGGCGTTATTACTGCATCACATGTGTGCCGAATGTTAAATAATTGCCAACTCATTTAACGTGGATTTAGACGAAATCAAATACAATGATTTGGTTCACAAATTTGATGCTTATTTTGTACCAAAAGCGAACATCGCCATGGAAAGGTATTCGTTTTTTAGTCGAAAACAAAATGAAGATGAACACTTTGATGATTACGTTACTGTGTTGAAGACTTTAAGTTTGTCATGTGAATTTGGCGAATTAAGGGAGTCACTAGTAAAAGATATTTTTATATGTGGTATATCACCTAAATACCAGCATATAAAGGAGAGGTTGTTGAGTGAAGACAAGATAGGATTGTCAAAAGCCATAGAAATTGCCAAAAACATAGAAGCAGCTCGGGAAAATGCGTCTCAATTGTTAAAAGACAACAACAGCAACAATATGAACGTGAATATGTTAAAACAAAAATCACGTTTTAATCAACAAAAAACTATTTGCCGAAAGTGTGGCCAAACACACAAAACAAAATGTCCGGCAGAGAATGTAGTTTGCCATGCATGCAAAAGGGTAGGGCATTATTCCAAGATGTGTTTTTTCAAACAAAAGCTACAACAGCAGAGTCCACAAAAACAAAATGGCGGTGCTAAGCCAAATTTTGTAAAAAATGTATACCATAAAGAAGAAGAAGCAGAAGAGCTTTTTGTGGGTACATTGTCGTTTGATAGACATGAAATAAAACAACAACAAATAAAACAACAACAAACAAATCATCATGAAATATATAACATACCTTGGTTTAAGGTTGGTTGTGACATATTTGAATATAAAAAAAGCCATATGTGATAGTTGTCGATTACTATTCAAAGTATTTTGAAATCGATATTTTGAACAATGGATATTCAAGTATTAATGTCATAACTAAATTAAAATCAATATTTGCAAGACATGGAATTCCTGAAATTTTCATTTCGGACAATGGTCCACCTTACAACTCAAAAGATTTTTCTAAATTTTGTATTGACTGGGGCATACAACATAAAACTTCAAGTCCATATCTTCCAAGATCTAACGGTCTTGCTGAGAGATCAATACAAACTGTTAAGAAAATGCTACATAAGTGTAGTGAAAGTGGTACTGATCCATATATGGCTCTACTACATCTTAGAACAACACCAAAAGCAAACTTACCAAGTCCTGCTGAACTTTTAATGTCAAGGAATTTAAGAACTAAATTGCCATCAGTAGCTGAAAATTTCAGATGATAAACTATATAAAAAACAAATAAACAACAAAATTTTAAAATCTGCAAAAAATTACAACAGAAACACAAAAAATCCTAAAATTATGAAACCTGGTGACAAAGTAATGTTTAAGAAAAATCCAAATTCTTTATGGTTTAATGGTGAAGTAACCGAAAATTGTGAAGAGCCAAGATCGTATATTGTAAGGGATGATGATGGTGCACATTATAGAAGAAACGAACAACATATCTTTTGTAAACCAACACCCTTAACTAGCTCTGTAGAGGAAAATACAATTAAGGTTGAGAATTAAACTGTTAACATTAATGATCAAATTGGCAATACTGATTATGTTACTAGGAGTGGTAGAAAGGTTATACAAACAAAAAAGTTTCAATGTTAAAATTGTATTATTATAAATACAAAACTTGTATTAATTTTTATTATAATACTAGTTGAACCCGGTGTGCTTTGCTACCCCCCCCCCCCCTCGTCATAAAATAAAACGTATTTATATATTTACAAACATTTATTTATTTAATTTTAATGTATTTATTGCAATGCTTTAGGCGAGACCATGCCCCTTTGTCCACTTACATAATCAAGAATTTATTATTTCGTAAGAATATCCTGTTGTGAAAATTTAATGACGATCGGTCCAGTAGTTAAGACTATATTACGATGTTTAATTTTCCTACAAAGGGGCGTAGTCCCACTCACTTTTCTCCTGGTACGTATTCCTAATTATGCCAATACCATATGTACCAAAAATCACCGACGTACGTCAAAAAATGCCCAAAATATGGCGGGTTAAATTTGTGGGTTATATGGGCGGTGCCACCCCCGTTTGTACAATCAAAACTTCATATAGCCTATTATTCCTTCCAGAGTCACAGTAACATGCTGTAAAAATTTCAGATTGGTCCAAGGGTTTGGCCTCCTATTAAGCACAAACATACAGACACACATTCATTTATATATACATATATATAGATTTAAAGCAATATAATTTAAGGTGAAATGGGGCGAAAAATGGGGATTTGGTAATAAAAAAATGTATGTAGTTAAAAAGTATATAAAACTTTAGGTAAATACATATTACAAAAAAAGTATTTTGTATAGCAAACATTGTTAGTGGTATACGAAAGTATCTGAATTAAAAAAGGGGGCGATGAAGTAGGCGTGGTTCATAGTTATATGGCGACGTTAACAGTATTAAGAGCAATATACTACCAAATAAAAAAAATACGTTGGAATGAACAAATTTGTATAGAGAACAAAAAGTATAAAACTTTCAAAAATTTGGCGTGAAAAGGGGCGTGAAAGGGGCGTGGCTTAAGAAATCTTTATTTTTACCTCGCCTGGAGTATATAATGTGTATACAATTTGAAGTAAATCTGTTAAAAACTATATGGGAGCAATTACATAATTTTTAAAAGTGGGCGTAAAAATGGGCGTGGCAAAAAAAAAGTATCCTATTAATCATACCAAAGTCCCAGTTAAATGCTGTGAAAATTTCAAAAATATCGGACCAAAGGTTTGGTCTTCAATTACAATATTTTAAAAAAGTGGGCGTAAAAGTGGGCGTGGTAAAAAAAAGTACCCTATTATTTCTTCCAGAGTCACAGTAACATGCTGTGAAAATTTCATCAAAATCGGCTCAGCCGTTTTGGAGTCTATACGTTACATACATACATACATTGAATTTTATATATGTACTAGCTAAACCCGGTGTGCTTTGCTACCCCCCCCCCCCTCGTCATAAAATAAAATAAAACGTATTTATATATTTACAAACATTAATTTATTTAATTTTAATGTATTTATTGCAATGCTTTAGGCGAGACCATGCCCCTTTGTCCACTTACATAGTCAAGAATTTATTATTTCGTAAGAATGTCCTATTGTGAAAATTTAATGACGATCGGTCCAGTAGTTAAGCCTATATTACGATTTTTAATTTTCCTAAAAAGGGGCGTGGTCCCACCCACTTTTCTCCTGGTACGTATTCCTAATTATGCCAATTCCATATGTACCACACATCATTGACATAGGTCAAAAACTGCCCAAAATATGGCGATTTAAATTTGTGGGTTATATGGACGGTGCCACCCCCGTTTGTACAATCAAAACTTCATATAGCCTATTATTCCTTTCAGAGTCACAGTAACATGCTGTGAAAATTTCATCAAAATCGGTTCAGCCGTTTTGGAGTCCATACGTTACATACATACATACATACATTGAATTTTATATATATAGATATATATATAGATTAAAAGCAATATAATTTAAGGTGAAATGGGGCGAAAAATGGGGATTTGGTAATAAAAAAATGTATGTAGTTAAAAAGTATATAAAACTTTAGGTAAATACATATTACAAAAAAGTATTTTGTATAGCAAACATTGTTAGTGGTATAAGTAAGTATCTGAATTAAAAAAAAGGGGGCGATGAAGTAGGCGTGGTTCATAGTTATATGGCGACGTTAACAGTATTAAGAGCAATATACTACCAAATAAAAAAAATACGTTGGAATGAAAAAATTTGTATAAAGAACAAAAAGTATAAAACTTTCAAAAATTTGGCGTGAAAAGGGGCGTGAAAGAGGCGTGGCTTAAGAAATCTTTATTTTTACCTCGCCTGGAGTATATAATGTGTATACAATTTGAAGTAAATCTGTTAAAAACTATATGGGAGCAATTACATAATTTTTAAAAAGTGGGCGTAAAAATGGGCGTGGTCAAAAAAAAGTACCCTATTAATCATACCAGAGTCCCAGTGAAATGCTGTGAAAATTTCAAAAATATCGGTCCAGAGGTTTGGTGTCCAATTACAATATTTTAAAAAAGTGGGCGTAAAAGTGGGCGTGGTAAAAAAAAGTACCCTATTATTCCTTCCAGAGTCACAGTAACATGCTGTGAAAATTTCATCAAAATCGGCTTAGCCGTTTTGGAGGCTATACGTTACATACATACATACATACATACATTGAATTTTATATATATAGATATAGATAATAATTAAAATCATAATGTACGCAGAAGGACAAAAAAAAGTTGAATTCAATAGCGAAAACAAAAAAATATCGTCTTTATCAGGCACCAAGTGTTGTTTACCGCATTGTGGCAAATCCAAAAGAAGTGTTCCAAACTTAAAAATCTTTCGTTTCCCATATCTTAACGCCATATTGCTTAAAGCATGGTTAGAAAATTACAATTTTGACGAATGTTTTCTAGAAAGATCACGGACTTTATACATATGTGAAAGACATTTTTCGCCAGACTGTATTGGAAAGACATATTTGAAGCGAGGTGCCGTGCCAACCTTGAACTTAACCGGCAAAAACGAGGAAACAGGTATAGAAAAAGGAAACAATTTCGAAAGTGAGGATGTTGACTTTTATTTATATAAATCTTCACCACGTAAACGTAAGAGATCGGAATCACCATCATTATGCACAAATTGTCAAAAAAAGTTGTAAAAATGAAGAATTTTATCGAATGAAATATTTTAATCTATATATATAAAATTCAATGTATGTATGTATGTATGTATGTAACGTATAGACTCCAAAACGGCTGAGCCGATTTTGATGAAATTTTCACAGCATGTTACTGTGACTCTGGAAGGAATAATAGGGTACTTTTTTTACCACGCCCACTTTTACGCCCACTTTTTTAAAATATTGTAATTGGAGACCAAACCTCTGGACCGATATTTTTGAAATTTTCACAGCATTTAACTGGGACTTTGGTATGATTAATAGGGTACTTTTTTTGACCATGCCCATTTTTACGCCCACTTTTTAAAAATTATGTAATTGCTCCCATATAGTTTTTAACAGATTTACTTCAAATTGTATACACATTATATACTCCAGGCGAGGTAAAAATAAAGATTTCTTAAGCCACGCCCCTTTCACGCCCCTTTTCACGCCAAATTTTTGAAAGTTTTGTACTTTTTGTTCTCTATACAAATTTGTTCATTCCAACGTATTTTTTTTATTTGGTAGTATATTGCTCTTAATACTGTTAACGTCGCCATATAACTATAAACCACGCCTACTTCATCGCCCCCTTTTTTTAATTTAGATACTTACTTATACCACTAACAATGTTTGCTATACAAAATACTTTTTTTGTAATATGTATTTACCTAAAGTTTTATATACTTTTTAACTACATACATTTTTTTATTACCAAATCCCCATTTTTCGCCCCATTTCACCTTAAATTATATTGCTTTTAATCTATGAATGTGTGTCTGTATGTTTGTGCTTAATAGGAGGCCAAACCCTTGGACCAATCTGCCTGAAATTTTTACAGCATGTTTCTTTGACTCTGGAAGGAATTATAGGCTATATGAAGTTTTGATTGTACAAACGGGGGTGGCACCGCCCATATAACCCACAAATTTAACCCGCCATATTTTGGGCATTTTTTGACGTACGTCGGTGATTTTTGGTACATATGGTATTGGCATAATTAGGAATACGTACCAGGAGAAAAGTGAGTGGGACCACGCCCCTTTTTAGGAAAATTAATCATCGTAATATAGTCTTAACTACTGGACCGATCGTCATTAAATTTTCACAACAGGATATTCTTACGAAATAATAAATTCTTGACTATGTAAGTGGACAAAGGGGCATGGTCTCGCCTAAAGCATTGCAATAAATACATTAAAATTAAATAAATAAATGTTTGTAAATATATAAATACGTTTTATTTTATGACGAGGGGGGGGGGGGTAGTAAAGCACACCGGGTTTAGCTAGTATGTTTAAAAAACTTAAAGCTGAGACGCAAAAAAATAAAAATTTAATGAAAAAAAACGAAAGTTTAAAAAGAACTGTCAAAACCTTAGAAAAAAAAGTAATGAACACAAAATCTATTGAGGCCGAAGTTGACAAATTAAACATCAATTTAAACGAAAAAACTTTATGTAAAATGCTTATAAAACAAAATAGGAAAACAACTGCGCGTTGGGATGATCATGAGATAAGTTTTGCACAAAGTATTTATTATCGATCTACTTCCACATACTTATTTTTACGAAACATATTAAAATTAAACTTTCCAAGTCCTTCGTCTCTAAGTAGATGGAGCATTATAAAAAATTTGCATCCAGGCAACAATTTATGCATATATAATGCACTCAAAGCGACAGTTCAAAAGCTGCAACCTTTTGAGAGAGAATGCATTTTAATTTTTGATGAAGTATCCATCAGAAAAAATTTCACATATAATAATTGTGCAGATGTTATAGATGGAGTTGTCGATCTTGGATATGAGCGAATGAATGAAATTGGTTCCCAAGTTTGCGTGTTTATGATAAGAGGACTTATAAAAAATTGGAAGTTTGTTTTAAATTATGTTGTTACTGCTACTTCGATAAAAGCTGATATATTAAAAAAACTTGTGCTATTAAATTTGGATATTTTAAAGGAAATGGGGTTAAATGTGCGTGGACTAACGTGTGACCAAGGTCCTAACAACAGAAAATGTTACAAGATGTTGGGCGGATCCACTGATAAACCTTATTTTCTTTACAAAAATGATAAAATATACTTAATGTACGATATTCCCCATATTTTTAAGTCGATCAGAAATGCTTTGATCAAGGGCGATTTTAAAACACCAGATGGAGTAGCGCGGTTCGATGTTGTTAGAGAAATTTTCGAGTTAGAGCATGGAAAAGCAACAAAAATGACAAAATTAACAACAGTGCACATAAATCCAAATAGTTTTCAAAAGATGCGTGTTGGCATAGCTGTCCAAACTCTTAGCAATTCAGTTGCAGCTGCAATCCAATCTGTTAATGAAAATCGACAGTTTACACGAAGTTCATCAGCGGTAGCCACTTCAACATGTGCATTTATAAAAAAGCTCGACAGTTACTTTGACTGTTTAAACAGCAGGCACTTCAAAGACTCCAACCCCCTAAAACGTGGCTTAAAGTTTAATAGTACAACTTGGCAACTACTTCAAGAGCTGATTACCTACATGAAACAGGTTGAATATGATGGTAATAAAATATTTTCAAACACCGGGCTAGTTCAAACAACGAGTGCTATTTTATCTTTGTCGAAAGAACTGTTTGAAGAAAATTCAAATTTACTTTGCATTTTAACGAGCCATTTTAACCAAGATCCTATAGAAAACTTGTTTTCATATATACGTGCCAAAGGTGGACACTGCAAAAATCCATCGGTTCATGAATTTAATTTGGCAGTAGCTAAGTTATTATCTTTAAAAATGACTTAGTTTAGCACCTCATCAAATTGTGCAAACGACGATGCAATGTTTTTACCTATGGAGTTTCAAACAATTTTAGAAGATACTATAAGGACTGGAGTTTTATCAGAAAGTACCCATACCCCTGAAATATATGTCGCAGATGTATACGATGAAAATAAAGAATATTTTAATAAAGACTCCGATTATTTTATCTCCAACTATGTGCCAATAGAATTAACGTCAAGTCGATATTTTGTTGGTTACATAGCTCAACGAATATCTTGCGTTAAATGTCGTGTGGATATAATTAAACCAGCCCAAATTCTGTCATATCCTTCAGAAATGTTTGTTCATGCAAAAAATTATACAAAAGATTCCGACTTTGGAAGTTTGTGCGCTCCATCTGACTTATTTTTTGAAGTTTGTAAAATTCATATAAAAGTCTTCGAAAAAATATTTTTAAAAAATAAAGCAATAAAAAACAAAAAAACATTTGTTGTTGACCAATGCGTAAGTTGCACCAAAGATACAATTTATTCCATTTGGTTTGATGAGAATAACGAATGTTATAAACACAGAATGGAGATGCTTAATTTACTAGTTCTTATTTTACTACGGAAGCATGCCACATGGGAAACATACAAATACAAATTATCCAGTACAGAAAAAGTTAAAATTTTGAAACACTGATAAATAAATTTAATAAATACTAAACAAAAAAAACATTCCTGTTATTACAACTACATTCTATACAGAAATTCATAATTGAACTGTCTATAAAATTATATATGGTAAGTAGATACAAACATACATAATTGAATAGTCTAAAAAATAGCATTATACCTAATTCGGTGCGAATCGATATAGTTTTGTCTGTACAACAATAAAACACATACTCTTACCCTACAATTACACAATCGGTCACATTATTGACGAAAATTATTTGCACAAAAATTGTAAGAAACAAAAATTCTTTTGTTAGGTTTTTATTTTATTTTTACATTTTTAATGCAATGTACAACACACACATGCATACACATGCACACAAACAATGATAAGTGAGAATTAAAAGATCTTATACTCACCAAGAGAACGACAGATTGTTACGCTCTTTCTTTGTGCTTCTTTCCCTTTTGTCTTCCCTCCCGCATCATAAGGAAGCACAAAATTTTGTCAATTTTAAATACACTGCGTGCAACATCTCTATATATTTATAGTCTTTGACTCTACTTTAGTGGGGTCCTTCCCTGGCTTAGGAATCATGGTAATCATAGATACCTTCCAATCTGCAGGATAGTATTCTAGGCGTAAAATAGCATTGAAAATAAAGAGGACGATTCTTCTAGCTACACGAGGTAACTCCACAAGCATTTTGTTGCTGATTTCATCCATACCTGGAGCTTTTTTAAGATTCAGAGTACCAATAGCGCTTTGAACATCATTAAAGCTAAGTCTTAGAGGTACAGGAGGTCTAATAACGAGTGGAGGCAAATCAGATGCATTATTTGAGTTGTTTATAGTAAACACTTTTCTCAAATGATTAACAAATAAAGTCCCCTTCTCGGAATCATTTCTAGCCCAGTCACCAGTCGGATTTCGCAGAGGAGGCTTTCCTCTAACTGGTCTTTTTAAACCTCGTGCCGCCTTCCATAACGAATAGTCAGATTGTGGGGTACTATCAAGACCCTCCAAGTAAGATTTAAGTGAAGCCATTCTTTGGGTTTCTAAGAAATTTCTTAGTATATCTCTGCATACCCGTAGCCTAGCTTTCAGTTCAGGAGACCTGTGAATTTGCCACTCTCTTCTAACTCTTCTTTTTTCTGACAGGAGATGATCGAGTTCAGCGAAATAAGTTCTATTTGTCCCACTTCTGCACTCAATGTCGTATGTGGAGGCGTGATGTACAGCTCTTCGTATGTCCTCAGTAAACTTGCCAATCGACCCATCAATATCCTCGGTAGTTCTCAACACTACATTTTCCGTGCAGTGGGAACTTAAATACTTTTTATACTTTATCCAACTTACTCTGGTTTTAGATATGTCCCGAAATGGAGAGCCATTCCCTTGAAGGAAACGCATTGAAATAATAGAAGGAGAGTGATCTGAAGACAAGTCTAATGAAGGCTCCACTTGTATCGATTCTACAGGGATATTTTTCACTACTCCGAAGTCAATAATATCGGGAATCTTCCGTCGGTCCGTCGGCCAGTAGGTGGGATGCTCGCTTGAGAGTACATCTAATCCCATTTTGGCAATTGTGTTGAAAAGTTCACGACCCTTCGGGGTCACCAGACGTGAACCCCAAAAAGTGTGTTTGGCGTTAAAGTCACCAGCAACTAAAAATCTAGCTCCAAGGGAATTGAAGAAGCTGTAGTATTGGTGTTCTTTTATTGAAAATCGAGGCGGCGAATAAATTGATGATAAAACAAAATTGTATTGACAGAATTCAATACAAATGTTTGTTGCTTGTAGGTAATCCTCACATATGTTGTTCATTAAATAATGTTTTATTCTGTTCTTTATAAGAATTGCCGATCCACCACATGCTCTTCCGCGGGGATCTTTCGACTTATCACATTGAGCAGTTGCATATAGCTCCCCACACGCAACACAAACTGACGGCAATTTACAGTACGCCTTGGTGTGACCAAATTCTTGACAGTTGAGACACTGGACGGGTCCCTTACGCTTATGTGGTTCTTCCACGGTGATTCTACGATGCAGAAGGTACATCAGATTTAATTATTTATTGAATCTTCATATATGAAGTGACAATAATTTAGTCGAACTAAGCTCTTTCTCAGAATTACATCTGAGAGGAACACTCATACAATTTTTATGCGATTTTTAGTGTTTTTTAACCTATTACGAGTTATATAATTTAAAATGCTTGTGAATAATGAATTAATCCATGGCTGCAATACATAGGAGTAGTCCATATAGTACCCCTTTGGACCATGTAACCCAATATTTTTTGTAGGGTAGTCATCAATTGAATAATCGTCCCTATTTCGTAAAAACTAGATGTTGTGTTTTAAATCAAACAAAATTTAATGATTCCTATTGTGATGTATGTGGGTCAATTTAAAAAAAAACGTACACAGCGAGTTTTGTTTACTTTTAGGCTCTCAAAAAATCAATATTTTTTGATTTTTTTTAGGTTTTCTATGATTTCTATTTTGAGCGTCACACACCAAATATGTATATAAAATCGCTAAAAATTTAAAAATTATTGAAATTCAAGCTTACTACGATGTTCTTTTGTTTCTCAAGATTGACTTTGGCGAAAATCACCTTTTCGATTATATACAAAAAATCACGATTCAACTTGATTTTTAATTTTTATTTTTAAGTGACTAGTTATTTTAAGATGAAAATATGTAAATTTTTGTTAAAAAAAGACTTGAACTAAAAGGTTACTTGCAAAGTAATAGGCTTGTAACAATGTATTTAAAAAAACTGCAGTTATAAGCGTTTTAAGGAAAAAACTGAGTGTGGCGATCAAGAGATTTTGTTGCACCTAAACAAGAAATAATGTCAAATCTAAAGTTTAAGGAAAAAACGTTTATTCTTTTACAAAAAGTAAATAAAAAAAAAAAACAAAAATTCTTCAAAAAACAAAAATTTTTATACAAAACAAAACATGTACATATCCTTGATGTCTTTAACAAAAATGGAAATAAGGAAGCAATTCTTTAAGAAACTTAGACACATATGTAAATATTTGACACAATACAATAACTTAACTTTATTTAATTTATAAATTTTAATTCGAATTCTTATTCGGAATCCGTATAAATTTCATGAAATGACAAGCGGCATTGTTTTTTTTTCATTGTCATTAATTTTTACCAATTTCGAATTAAGTTTGTGGTAAAAACAGAATCAGTCAGTAACAATAAAAATTAAACTCAAATATACCACGATTATGCCTTTCTTTCTTCTTTCTTTTATATTCGTCATTACGCGCTTTATCGAGCTACGGTGCTCTTTCAGCCGCCGTTAATTTTGTTGTTTTACTCTTGAAAATTAAAAACTAAAATCAAAATTGAGCATTTTAAGCTATGAAGCAATATATATCAAAAGTGATGCTCATGAAATGTTTGCCTATTTTGTTTTTTTTTCGTAGGCAATTTATATCTTAAATTCACAAATTATAAAAAAATGAGTTGAAACCATGTAAGCAATGATTGTCAACTTCAAGTTTTTACATTTAATATATTCACTTTTAAAAAAATTAGCGTGACGCTCATGAAATTTTATCGCACCCTTACCATGGTGTTCACAAAAATTAAGCAAATGCACACTTTTTTAATAGATTTTTTTTTTCGCTTTTTCACTTTTGTAATAATTAAAGTTTGTACTTTCCTTACGTTATTTACATTATTTAAACTTGAAATTGAAAACTAGTAATATTACTTGATTTATAAAAAAGTGACGCTCAAAGCAAATTGTGGGGACAACCTTTCTTTGCAACGCCAAATTCGCACTAATTAAGTTTTGAACTTATTTCGCTGAACTCGATCATCTCCTGACAGAAAAAAAGAAGAGTTAGAAGAGAGTGACAAATTCATAGGTCTCCTCAACTGAAAGCTAGGCTACGAGAGTGCAAAAATATACTAAGAAATTTCTTAGAAATCCAAAGATATTGAAAATCGAGGCGGCGAATAAATTGATGATAAAACAAAATTGTATTGACAGAATTCAATACAAATGTTTGTTGCTTGTAGGTAATCCTCACATATGTTGTTCATTAAATAATGTTTTATTCTGTTCTTTATAAGAATTGCCGATCCTCCACATGCTCTTCCTCACTTAGATCTTACTTGGAGGGTCTTGATAGTACCCCACAATCTGACTATTCGTTATGGAAGGCGGCACGAGGTTTAAAAAGACCAGTTAGAGGAAATCCGACTGGAGACTGGGCTAGAAATGATTCCGAGAAGGGGACTTTATTTGTTAACCATTTGAGAAATGTGTTTACTATAAACAACTCAAATAATGCATCTGATTTGCCTCCACTCGTTATTAGACCTCCTGTACCTCTAAGACTTAGCTTTAATGATGTTCAAAGCGCTATTGGTACTCTGGATCTTAAAAAAGCTCCAGTTATGGATAAAATCAGCAACAAAATGCTTGTGGAGTTACCTCGTGTAGCTAGAAGAATCGTCCTCTTTATTTTCAATGCTATTTTACGCCTAGAATACTATCCTGCAGATTGGAAGGTATCTATGATTACCATGATTCCTAAGCCAGGGAAGGACCCCACTAAAGTAGAGTCATATAGGCCAATATATAGTGTCTCATCGAACTGTTCGGACGTGTTACTTTTAGTGCGGCTGAATTTTCGGTGAAAAAATCGTAATAGGTTGAAAAGTGTAAAAAGTTGAAATTAAACAAAAAGTGAAAAAAATCGTAATAGGTTAAAATATATAAAAAAAAAAAAAAAAAACATTAAAAATCGTATAAAAACTGTATGAGTGTTCCTCTCAGATGTAATTCTGAGAAAGAGCTTAGCTCGACTAGAAAAACTAGATGCATCTCTGAGGAAGAATCCATAAAAAAATCTTTGGAGAATTTTCTCACTGCAAGAGCCGTGGAACGGCGTCGTTCCTGTTCGCCCAATATTGTGATTTCAACAGATGAAAAAACATCATCTTCATCAAATAGTGCAGTCAAACCCAAAAAACAAGTAGGTATGGATAAGTACATAACCGTTCTCAAGCGACAGAGGAGCCCGAAGTCTGCTCAAGTGTCATCAAATGCAAAAGCTCCTAAGACCGTGAGTAATGATCAAAATAGGTTTGCTCTCCTCCAGACGGATGAGCCAGAACTTCCGAAGAAGACGTTTAAGCCCCCACCAATTTATCTGAGAGAGCCGACTTCCAGTAAATTGGTACAAGGAATTGTTGCTGTAATAGGTGAAAACATGTTTAGCGTAACCTCAATGAAACATGGAAATATCTGCGAGACAAAGATACAAGTGAATAGGGAAGATGATTTTCGAAAATTGTCCAACCAGCTGGAAAGGGAGACTAGGGATTTCTATACCTACCAGCTCAAAAGCGCAAAAGGACTCCAAGTCGTTCTAAAGGGTATAGACCCATGTGTTGATCCCGCGGAGATAAAAACCGGTTTAATGGACAAAGGGTTCAAAATCAAGAGCGTAGTGAATATTAGAAACCGTGAAAAGATCCCTCAGCCCATGTTCAGGGTAGAATTGGAACCTGGAGATGTTGTCTTAAAGAAAAATGAGTCCCATCCCATCTACAATCTGATGTACCTTCTGCATCGTAGAATCACCGTGGAAGAACCACATAAGCGTCAGGGACCCGTACAGTGTCTCAACTGTCAAGAATTTGGTCACACCAAGGCGTATTGTAAATTGCCGACAGTTTGTGTTGCGTGTGGGGAGCTACATGCAACTGCTCAATGCGATAAGTCGAGAACTGACTCAAAAATCAAAAAATGCAGTAACTGCGGAGGTAATCATACCGCAAATTATAGAGGTTGTCCAATTTACACTCATTTGAAAGGCATAAGAACCAACAAGACGTCAGTATTGCCTAATCGCCCTCAACAGCCAAATTTAGCATCGAGTGACAATTTCCCTCAAGTGTTACGGTCCACTAGTCATGTAAACGCGCCAAGTTCTAGACAAGTTTCTTACGCAAACGTCGTTAAATGTAATATGCCAGGTCTGGAGCAGGAACCTAAACCCCAATATTCTGAGCCGCATATCAACAATCTAGAGACAACATTGCAGACACTTGTCCAAACTATGAACACTTTCACGACCACCATGACATCCATGATGCAGGAAATGCTGAAAATGCAATCCACTATCTTGCAAGCCATTTTAAAGAAATGATTTATTTAAAAATTTGTTTCTGGAACGCGAACGGCCTCCGCCAACATAAAAATGAACTGGAATACTTCCTGATGGATAAGCAGATTGATGTTATGATGATTGCTGAAACTCACTTGACGTCGACAGGGTACTTCAAAATTAATGGCTACGAGTTCTACGATACTAAAGACCACCGCGGAAGAGCTTGTGGAGGTTCGGCAATTCTTATAAAGAACAGAATAAAGCATTATCTAATGAATAACATAAGTGAGGATTACCTCCAAGCAACAAACATTTGCATTGAATTATGTCAATACAAATTTGTTTTATCATCGATTTATTCTCCGCCTCGATTTTCAATAAAAGAACACCAATACCATAACTTCTTTAAATCCCTTGGAGCTAGATTTTTAGTTGCTGGTGACTTTAACGCCAAACACACATTTTGGGGTTCACGTCTGGTAACCCCAAAGGGTCGCGTACTCTTCAACACCATTGCTAAAATGGGCTTAGATGTACTCTCAAGTGGACATCCCACCTATTGGCCGACGGACCGACGGAAGATTCCCGACGTTATTGACTTTGGGGTAATGAAAAATATCCCTGTAGAATGGATGCAAGTGGATCCTTCACTGGACTTGTCCTCAGATCACTCTCCTACTATCATTTCAATGCATTTCCCTCAAGTGTGTGGTTCTCCATTTATGAACATGACTAAGACCCGAGTAAGTTGGATAAAATACAAAAAGTATTTAAGTTCTCATTGCACGGAAAATGTTGTGTTGAGAACTACCGACGATATTGATGAGTCGATTGGCAACTTTACCGAGGACCTTCGACGAGCTGTGCATCACGCTTCCACTTATCACGTTGAATGTAGAAATAGGACAAACAGAACTTATTTCTCTGAACTCGAACATCTCCTATCAGAAAAAAGAAGAATGAGAAGAGAGTGGCAAATTCACAGGTCTCCTGAACTGAAAGCTAGGCTACGGGAATGCAGAGATATACTAAGACACTTCTTAGAAACCCAAAGAACGGCCTCACTTAGATCTTACTTGGAAGGTCTTGATAGTACCCCACAATCTGACTACTCGTTATGGAGGGCGGCAAGAGGTTTAAAAAGACCAGTAAGAGGAAAACCTCCTTTGCGAAATCCGACTGGTGACTGGGCTAGAAATGATTCCGAGAAAGGGACATTATTTGTTAACCATTTGAGAAATGTGTTTACTATAAACATCTCAAATAATAACGAATCTGATTTGCCACCACTTGTTATAAGGCCTCCTGTACCTCTAAGACTAAACTTTCGTGATGTCCAAAACGCTATTGGTACTCTGAACCTTAGAAAGGCTCCAGGTATGGATAAAATCAGCAATAAAATGCTTGTGGAGTTACCTCGTGTAGCAAGAAGAATTATCCTCTTTATCTTCAACGCTATTTTACGCCTAGAATACTATCCTGCAGATTGGAAGGTGTCTATGATCACTATGATTCCTAAGCCAGGGAAGGACCATACCAAAGTGGAGTCATATAGGCCAATTAGTCTACTGCCGACAATTTCAAAACTGTTTGAAAAATTGTTAATGACTAAATTGACTCCAATTCTGAATGACACTGAATGTATTCCTAATCATCAATTCGGCTTCAGGGCTAAACACAGCACCATCGAGCAAACACACAGATTGGTAAATGTGATAAGAGGGTCGTTTGAAGACAAAAAATACTGCTCCGCCCTTTTCATTGATGTGTCGCAAGCGTTCGACAAAGTTTGGCATGACGGTTTAATGCACAAAATAAAATTAACTCTGCCTGCTAACACCCATAAACTCATGGAAAGTTATTTATACGGTCGCAAATTTAAAATCAAAGAAGGTGATTTTTTAAGTACCGCTCAGCCAATTGAATCAGGTGTGCCTCAGGGTAGCATACTGGGTCCTACTTTATATTTGATATATGCCTCCGACATGCCGTCAGACCCTAAAATCCATACGTCAACTTTTGCAGACGATACAGCCTTTATCAGCGTCCATCAGGACCACCAAGTTGCATCACAGAATTTGCAGAATTATGTTTATAAACTAGAGAACTGGCTAGAGCTTTGGAAAATCAGGGTTAACGAACAGAAATGTATTCATATAACTTTCACATTGCGAAAAGATACCTGCTCGTTCATCAGAATAAATAATCAAATTATCCCGCAACACAATGAAGTCAAATACCTCGGCATTCACCTCGACCGCCGTTTAACTTGGAAGTCTCATATTGAAGCGAAACTTACACAAATGAAATTAAAAGCAGTGCAACTTAATTGGCTAATCGGCAGAAACTCTACATTGAAATTGGATTGCAAACTTTTGTTGTACAATGCAATACTAAAGCCAATCTGGTGCTATGGAATTCAATTATGGGGTACTGCCTCAGCATCCAACATTGAAAAAATTCAAAGGGGTCAAAATAAGATTCTACGTACAATTACTGCAGCTCCATGGTATGTTAAAAATGCTCGAATCCACAAAGATCTAGGCGTGCCATTAGTAAAAGTCGAATTTACAAAATATGCGTCAAAGTATGTCAGCAAACTTGAACACCATCCAAACCCCCTTGCACGAGACATCCTTAACTTTAGTGGCCACAATCGGTTGAGAAGGAGGGATACCCTTGCTTTAACTCAAGCGCAAAATAGATGACTGGATCAGTTGATGTGAAATTTTTTTAGTATCATAAAAATTTTTGTCTAGCACTGGCTGGGCTTATTATTTTCTTTTTAGTATTAAGATTTGAATACTTATTGTCATTTCAAATATGAAGATTCAATAAATAATTAAATGCAAAAAAAAAAAAAAAAAAAAAAAATATAGGCCAATTAGTCTACTGCCGACAATTTCAAAACTGTTTGAAAAATTGTTAATGGCTAAGTTGATTCCAATTCTGAACGACACTCAAATCGGGTTCAGAGCTAAACACAGTACCATCGAACAAACACACAGATTGGTAAATGTGATAAGACGGTCGTTTGAAGAGAAAAAATACTGTTCCGCGATTTTCATTGATGTTTTCCAAGCGTTCGACAAAGTCTGGCATGAAGGTTTAATGCATAAAATAAAATTAGCTCTGCCTGCTAACACCCACAAACTTATGAAAAGTTATTTATATGGTCGCAAATTTACAATCAAAGAAGGCGATTTTTTAAGCCCCGCTCATCCAATTGAAGCAGGAGTACCCCAGGGTAGCATACTGGGTCCAACTTTATAATTGATTTATGCATCCGATATGCCGTCAGACCCCATAATACATACTTCAACTTTTGCAGACGATACAGCCTTTATTAGCGTTCATAAGGACCATCAAATAGCATCACAGAATTTACAGAATTATGTTTATAAACTAGAGAATTGGCTAGAGCTTTGGAAAATCAGGGTTAACGAGCAGAAATATATTCATATAACTTTCACATTGCGAAAAGATACCTGCTCGTTCATCAGAATAAATAATCAAATTATCCCGCAACACAATGAAGTGAAATACCTCGGAATCCACCTCGATCGTCGTTTAACTTGTAAGTCTTATATCGACGCAAAACTTACTCAGATGAGATTAAAAGCAGTGCAACTTAATTGGCTAATCGGCAGAAATTCTACATTAAAGTTGGATTGCAAACTTTTGTTGTACAATGCAATTCTAAAGCCAATCTGGTGTTATGGAATTCAATTATGGGTAGGGTTGCCATACGTCCTCTTTTCCCCGGACACCGTCCTCTTTTTTAGGGCGTCCGGGGTAGTCATACTTCTTTTTTGAAAGTGTCCTGGGTTTGTCCTACTTTTAAAACTTTAATCTATAATTTCGTTTTATTGCATCGAAAGTATGGTTGGCATTGATGTATACATTTTTTTATATACACACGATGTCATGACATGCTTTCTTGTGTAAACACATTGTGTTTGATGCTTTTTGGCCGCCATATAAGTATTCGCCGTCACAATTTTAAACGGCTAGAGTATATACCTATTAGTTTTCCTTACCTAACCGGTAAAAAGAATTTTGTAATTTTAACATTTTTTTTTACCTACGTGTAACTACCGACTGCATTCGGTGAAAATGTGGTAACATTGGTTTTTGGCGTTTAGAGTTACACCAATTAATTGCCAAATTTAATTGTTTGCAACGACTTTTTTAGTTTTGTCCAGAAATGTCTGGAAAAGGTGCCAAAAGAAGTGCTAATAAGACGAAATCTTCTTATAAATTCCAAATCATTCCAAATTTTAAAATTGTCAATTCTTTCCCTGAATGTGTGTGTTAACCTTTGGGAATTTTGTTTTATAATATTTCTCAAAGTTCTTAGTTCTAGAAAGTCTGAATTCAGTGGCCACCAGAAAGAAACAAATTAAACACAGAAATTATTTCTGATATTATTAAAGTCAAATATAATTTTGATATGAATTGTCAAGTGTTTTATGAATATTTAAAAAAATGCGATAATAATATATTGGTTCAAATTGAAAGCGCTGAAAAATATACATGAAACTAGACAACTTCTATTAAAAATTTATATATAATACATGCGAAGTTTTAAAATGAATTTGTTAATTGTTATGTTTTTATGTTGTAGTAGTTATGATATCAGACTGATAAAATATAATTTTTTTAATATTTTGTTTTGTTGTTATACATATGTAAATAGAATTTTAAATTTGTTTTGTGTATTTTAAGGCGTTGTTTTTTTAATATTTTACTACAAAGTATTGTCCTCTTTTTGAGGGTAAATGTCCGGCTTTTTTTTGGTCGACGTCCTCTTTTTTTCAAAATGAATATGGTAACCCTAAGAATACCAAAATCAGAGGCGACAGTTTTACATTTATTTTTTTATTTATTTATAATAATTTCGTTTTATTGCATCGAAAGTATTGTTGGCATTGATGTATACATTTTTTTTTAAATACACACGATGTCATGACATGGTTTTTGTGTAAACATATTGTGTTTGATGCTTTTTGGCCGCCATATGCGCCTTCACAATTTTAAACGGCTTTGGCTTTTGGCCTTTGTCTACGTGTCTTATGCCCGTAATTTTAACAAATAGATAACTACTAGAGTTTATACCAATTACTTTTCCTTACCTAACCGGTAACAAGAATTTGGTAATTTTAACGTTTTTTTTTTTACCTATGTACTACCGACTACATTCGGTGAAAAATGTGGTAACATTGGTGTTTGACGTTTAAGGCCCAACTATAATATGCATATGCTAGCTTAAGCAAACGTGCGAACACATATAAATTGTATGTGGCAAACTATAATGTACTTAACGAAACTTTTCGTTAAGTTTTTCAACTGTCATTTGCTTAAGCAAAAAGCGAAACTAATCGCACATTCTGTACGGAATCAGCTGTTTGTTGTTGTTTGTTTGTGTTTTGAACAAAATGGAAGAAAATATATTTATTTTAAATTTAATAGAAAATGTGGAAAAAAATAAGTGCCTTTACAATAAAAGAGACCCTTTTTATTTTAACAAAAATGTCTTTCTGTCGCAGTTTATTTCTCTGGCAGAACAAGAGCGTCTTCTTCTTTTACAGTGTAGTTCACTTATTTCTTTTAATGTGCACAGGCCTTCAAGCGCTAACTTTAATATTTTTATATTATTTAAATTTTTAAGTTTTTTCTCCATTTTTGCAAACACAATACGAAAATTAACAAAACATATGTAAACGTTTATTATTATTTACAATGTAGTGCTGCCACAGCTGTACATTTTAGTACTTTTGCCGATAAATTAAAAAAAAAGGAAAAATTATGCGTTTCTGGTACGAAGTTTTCTTTTAATTATAAAATAATATAATAATATTTATAAAATATAGTCATTTAATGGCTTTTTGTTAAAATAAAAACATTTTTTTTAAACATAAATGAGCAACTGTGGACAAAAAGTTTCAAAGTCATTGTAGCCACCTAAAAGTTAACTCTGAACTGGTTATGCATTTGACAGCCTTTTCGTTAACTTTTGCAATTTGCTTAAGCTTGCTTATGAATATTATAGTTGGGCCTTTAGAGTTACATCAATTAATTGCCAAATTTAATTGTTAGCAACGACTTTTTTAGTTTTGTCTAGAAATGTCGGGAAAAGGTGCCAAAAGAAGTGCTAGTTTATTGGAGGGGGAAAAAACAGCTGATGCACTTTTCTTTGAAAGACGAAATCTTCTTATAAATTCCAAATTTCCTGAATGTGTGTGTTAACCTTTGGGAATTTTGCTTTATGATATTTCTCAAAGTTCTTAGTTCTAGAAGTTCTGAATTCAGTGGACACCAGAAAGAAAGAAATTAAACACAGAAACTATTTCTTATATTATTAAAGTCAAATATAATTTTGATATGAATTGTCAAGTGTTTTATGAATATTTAAAAAAATGCGATAATAATATATTGGTTCAAATTGAAAGCGCTGAAAAATATACATGAAACTAGACAACTTCTATTATAAATTTATATATAATACATGCGAAGTTTTAAAAATTAAAAATTTGTTAATTTTTATGTTGTAGTAGTTATGAGATCAGACTGATAAAATATCATTTTTTTAATATTTTGTTTAAGTTTTGTTTTGTTGTTATATGTATGTAGTGTATTAGAATGAGTTCAAAGCATAACTAAACTTCTTTATTATTCCATTATTCAATTGCTATGTACATTTTACTACAGTTTATCTTATGTGGTAGAGATGCCAGATTTACAATATTATTAAATATCCAAAATATCATAAATAATATTTAACACGCTCCCCATTAAGCTTATAATTTACAAAAATAAAAAACTAAAATAATAATTTACAAAAATAAAGAACTAAAATAATAATTTTTAAAATATATGTGTATGTATGTAAATAAAGATATAATAATATAATATTTCAGAACTTATAAAAACAAAAGCTTGTTTTATGGAGAAAAATGTTTAATCGATTTCAGATATCTTAACTACCTTCCCCTCACGACGTGGTCTTAACTCTCTCTCAGATCCAGGTGATGTTGAATTGCTTGTGTTGACTCTAATTTTGAGTTGTTCTTGTACATTGGTTGCATTGTCCTGTTCTAATTCTCTATTACGAATTTGGTCTAAATGACGTTTGATTTCACGATTGTTGTAATCTAGAATGCAAGAATAAGAACGAGGGCCAAGTTGCTTTTTGATAGTGGCCTGAGACCAACTTGGCTTATTTGGGTTCCGGTAGTCACGAATTAAAACATTTTGTCCATTAGAAAATTCAACATTACGTTTGCCCTTGTAATTGAAAACACTCTTGTTCTGGGACTCTATAATTTTATCTCTAGTCATTGGAGGTTTTAAATTACTAAAACGAGTTTTCAGCGATCGACCAAAAAATAGTTTGGCTGGTGATTCACCAGTGGTACAGTGTTTGGAATTTCTATAATCAGCCAAAAATCTGTTGATTGCCGTATCAATTGTACAGTTTTTGTCTGCTTTCAAATTGGAAATAATAGACTTCTTTAAAGTTTTGACTAAATTTTCTGCCTGACCATCATCAAAAACTTCAGCAAACTCATTTTTAATTTGACCAACAATGACCGAAAAATCATTAATTAGATTGACAGAACTTATTTGCATTAATTCAAAATTAAATGCTCTCAAAAACGTACGACCCAACAATGGCGGACTGTTTGTATTAGTGACAACAACTGTTAACATTTTTGTGCAACCCTCGTATGTTATTTTTGCATCATACTCACCGATAAGAGATATTCTCTCCCCACTATAATTTACATATGGAAACACGCTCTTAGAGGTTCTTTAATTTTGTTTTCTTTGTAAAACAGTGATGGCACCAACGTACAAGGTGCCCCAGTATCACAAGTTGCCTTTATTTTAATGCCATCAATTGTAACTGGGAGAGAGTAAATACCACATGATGATTCATTTCTAATACTGAAAATAGAACAATCAAAGATATTATTGACCGTAACATCGCTATCTGAATCCGATACATAGTTTACAACTCTTTCATTTTTTTTACGACAAACCGATGCCAAGTGTCCAATTTTTTTGCAAGAAAAACATTTGCTCTCTCTAAATTTGCAGTTATTTGCATCGCGATTTTTCCAACCACAGTGTATACATGGTGTTTTGTTTCTGTCGCTGTTGTTATGATTGTTACTGCTGCTGCTGCTTCGTCTGCTTCCACCGGCTGCGTTGTTTTGTTGTCCGTTATATTTTGTTTTTTTGTCGATCATAAAACCTGTTGTTTACGTAACTAACGTTAAAATCGTCACGTGTTATTTTAGTGGTTAATTTTGTTTCCATTATCATAGCCTTTTTTAGAGCCTGTTCTAATGTTATCGTGTGATCCTCTTCACACAGTCTCTCAAAAATTTGTGAAGGTAGTCCAATAATAAAACGATCCAGAATCATAATATTTAAATGTTCTGCGAATTTGCAATTTAATGCCAGCTTTTTCACTCGGGCATACCATTCACTTACGGACTCACCTTCTTCTATTTGAGCGCTATGGAATTTTTTTCTTTCACTAAATATTATTGTTGGTGGAGTAAAGTGTGTTTCTAGAATTTTAGAAAGATCTTTAAAAGTTTTTTTTGCCGGCGAATCTGGATAACACAGACTATGAAGAACGGAATATGTTTCGGCTCCAATTGATTTAAGAAGAATCGCCTTCTTTGCATTTACTTCTTCACATTTTATTTCACAGAAGTGAATTTCTAATTGTTCACTCCAAATTTTCCAATTTACATTTGAATTAAATTCTGGAACTCCAGAAGTTTGAAACACCGTCAATTGACTCGTCGCCATTTTTGTAGTGTGTTAGAATGAGTTCAAAGCATAACTAAACTTCTTTATTATTCCATTATTCAATTGCTATGTACATTTTACTACAGTTTATCTTATGTGGTAGAGATGCCAGATTTACAATATTATTAAATATCCAAAATATCATAAATAATATCTAACAATGTAAATAGAATTTTAAATTTGTTTTGTGTATTTTAAGGCGTTGTTTTTTTTAATATTTTGCTACAGAGTATTGTCCTCTTTTTAAGGGCAAATGTCCGGCTTTTTTTGGTCGACATCCTCTGTTTCTCAAAATGAATATGGTAACCCTAATTATGGGGTACTGCCTCAGCATCCAACATTGAAAAAATTCAAAGGGGTCAAAATAAGATTCTACGTACAATTACTGCAGCTCCATGGTATGTTAAAAATTCTCGAATCCATAAAGATCTAGGCATTCCTTTGGTGAAAGTCGAATTTACAAAACACGCCTCAAAATATGTCAGCAAACTTGAACACCATCCAAACCCACTTGCACGAGACATCCTTAACTTTACTGACCATGTTCGGTTGAGAAGGAGGGATACCCTTGCTTAAACCAAGCGCAAAACAGATGACTGGATCAGTGGATATAAATTTTTTGTAGTATCATAATATTTTGTCTAGCACTGGCTGGACTTATTATTTTCTTTTAGTATTAAGATTCGAAAACTTATTGTCATTTCATTTCTGAAGATCCAATAAATAAATTAAATGTATTAAAAAAAAAAAAAAAAAAATTAAATGTTGCATATTTACTTTTTTCTTGATTTTATTTTATTTACTAAGCCCGGTGAGAGAGGGATAAAAAAGAGAGAGGGGACCACTCTTCTTTCCCCTCTCACCAACAAACTCAAAAGTTGCGCAGAAAAAGTGGCAGTGTGTGCTCCGGGACTATAAATTCTATCGGGACTATAAATTGTATGGAAGTAGTCAGAGGGAGAAACAAAACACCATTCTGAATAAACAAAAGAACACACATACAAATTTGAGAATTACGTTTTTTTGTTAGGGCGCGTTTTCATTATGTCATTTTTGTTGTCAAATTGTCCAAATTGTTGGCAATTTTATGAAAACGGGTTGTCATATGGCGTCATCTATGTTTGCAATGATGATTGCAAAAAATTAAATTATTTTATGTTTTCATACAATTGCCAACAATTTGACAACAAAAATGACATAGTGAAAACGCGCCCGTACATATTCCTCGCCCATCACTCTCACATTTTTGTTTTTATACCCTTCACCTTCGTGAGAAGGGTATATATAAGTTTGTCATTCCGTGTGTAATTTCCACAAAAAAATTTTCCGACCTTATAAATAGCGGAGTCGATTAAGCCATGTCCGTCTGTCTGTCTGTCTGTTTAAATCAGTTTCTTGAAGTCCCCAGATATACTCGGCATCCAAACCTTTAATAATTCTGTCAAAAATGCTTTCGAGAAGTTTGCTATTTAAAATCAGCAAAATCGGTTTAGGTCAACCAGAGTTATGGACCAATAAGTGAAACAACCTCCATAAAAATTTGATATTTTTTGTATATTTTATTGCAATATTTTGAAATATATTGCAGATAATACCATGAAATTTTGTATACGTTGTTATTATGATAAAAGAAGAAAGTGTGCGGAAAATAGTAAGAATCGGTCCATGATTTCTTATAGCCCCCATACAAATATATATATTCCCGAAATATGGCTTAATGATAAATAAATGCCTATAAAATTGGAATATCTAGACAAAATTCAGCAAAAATAAGTTTTATACAAAAAGAAATCGCAAAACGAAATTTTTTTTAGTTCGGTCCATGTTTGACCATAGACCCCATATAAAGTCCACTTCCAAAATTCACTTAAATACATATAAAATAGATATAAATAGTGTTAAACGGCTAAAATTTGACATAAATACTCTTTATCGGCAAATAAATTGTTGTACTAAATTTTATGGTAGTCGGCCCAGACCAGCTCCCATACAAGGACCACATCTGAAACAGACCGACTCAAAACTTTGCACAGATCATTTACATATATACAAAAATCATCCCACAAAATTTTGTTAATTTCGGTCTATTTTTAACCGTATGCACCATATAAAGCCCTCTTCCGAAAATCACTTCAATACTCATAAATCTCTTATAAATAAGGGTACCAATCCAAAATTTTACACTGATCATTTACCTGCATGCCTAAATCAAACTGCTGGATTTTGAGAATATCGGTCCATATTTGACAATATCCCCCACATAAGGTCCACTCTCGAAATCCACGTTAATACTAATATATATCGTATATATAGCGTTATTATGTTGAAATAAAATACCTTTTATTTAATGTATTACAAATTATCAAGCACCCAGTAGTTCCCGAGATATAGGCCTATATATTTTCAACTTTACGGCTCCGCCCCCTCGAAAATAGGCGTGACCGCCAACCAATTTTTTTTTGCTGGTATCTCCTTTAAAAGCCCTATTTGATTTTGTTTTTTTTTTTGAAGCAAAGTCACTAAAACCGAAAATTACACTCAAATCAAAAAAATCGCGAGTTAGGGCCTTTCTACATGAGATTAACGATATGTAAACGTTTATTATTATTTACAATGTAGTGCTGCCACACTTATACATTTTAGTACTTTTGCCTATAAATTAAAAAGAAGGAAACATTATGCGTTTCGGGTACGAAGTTTTCTTTTAATTATAAAATAATATAATAATATTTATAAAATATAGTCATTTAATGGCTTTTTGTTAAAATAAAAACATTTTTTTTAAACATAAATGAGCAACTGTGGACAAAAAGTTTCAAAGTCATTGTAGCCACCTGAAAGTTAACTCTGAATTGGGATACTCAGCATCCTATTGGGAAGAAAGTAATCATTTTTTTTTATATTTTTTTTAATAGTTAACAAACACAAACTGCGAAACTTTTGGTTTATCTGCAGAAAACACCCAGAGTCTTTGACGGGAATCGAACCCGCAACCCTTTGACTGATAGTTCGGCACTCTATCGCCTAGTCTATCGGGGCCTTTTCGTTAACTTTTGCAATACTATGTTTCCACGACGACTTGAATCACCTGCTTCGCCTTCTGAATCATGTTTATGAATCATGCTGTTTACATAACTAATAAACTTGATTCGATTTGACAGTTGTCTTTAATAAACAAACAGAATAAAAACAAGTAAGAGTGCTATATTCGGCTTTGCCGAATCTTAAATACCCTTCACCTAAGCGTAATAAGAAATACAGAAACTACACTAGACTAGAATATCCTAATTCTGTGTTTTCTATTCAGTCTTAGTGCAAATTTTATTAGTATTTGATATATTGTTTGAAAGACAATTTTACGACCAACATAATTTATGTTAAATATTTTGAAATTTTGTCTAATTTTCACCATTTTTAATTGATTTAATTACCAATTCTTACCATAATTTGCAGAGTCTGTCTGATGTTCATAATAATCTTGAGTGTAACTTAACAAACAGAGTATAAAAAAGGGGTACAATTCGGTTTTAGTGATTTTGCTTAAAAAAAAAAAAAAACAAAATCAAATAGGGCTTTTAGAGGAGATACCAGCAAAAAAAAAATTTGTTGCCGGTCACGCCTATTTTCGAGGGGGCGGGCCCTTAAAGTTGAAAATATATAGGCCTATATCTCGGGAACTACTGGGTGTCTGATAATTTGTAATACATTAAATAAAAGGTATTAAAAATACCTTTCCAACGATATATATCATGATTATAAAATGTGGTACCCTTATTTATAAGCGATTTATGAGTATTAAAGTGATTTTCGGAAGAGGGCTTTATATGGGGCATACGGTTAAAAATAGACCGAAATTCACAAAATTTTGTGGGATGATTTTTGTATATATTAAAATGATCTGTGCAAAGTTTTGAGTCGGTACCGATATTAATACAATATATATAGGGAAAAATCTCTTTTTCAGATGTGGTCCTTGTATGGGAGCTATGACCAGTTCTGGACCGACCACCATAAAATTTAGTACAGCAATTTATTTGCCTATAAAGAGTATTTATGTCAAATTTTAGCCGTTTAACATTATTTATATCTGTTTTATATGTATTTAAGTGAAGTTTGTAAGTGGACTTTATATGGGGTCTATGGTCAAATATGGACCGAACTAAAAAAAATTTCGTTTTGCGATTTCTTTTTGCACAGAACTTAGTTTTGCTGAATTTTGTCTTGATATTCGAATTTTATAGGCATTTATGTATAATTGAGCAATATTTCGGGAAGATTTTTGTATGGGGGCTATGACCAATTCTGGGCCGACCACCATAAAATTTAGTACAGCAATTTATTTGCCTATAAAGAGTATTTATGTCAAATTTTAGCCGTTTAACATTATTTATATCTCTTTTATACGTATTTAAGTGAATTTTGGAAGTGGACTTTATATGGGGTCTATGGTCAAACATGGACCGAATTAAAAAAAATTTCGGTTTGTGATTTCTTTTTGTATAAAACTTATTTTTGCTGAATTTTGTCTTGATATTCCAATTTTATAGGCATTTATTTATCATTAAGCCATATTTCGGGAATATATATATTTGTATGGGGGCTATGAGAAATCATGGACCGATTCTTACTATTTTCCGCACACTTTCTTCTTTTATAGTACAAACAACGTATACAAAATTTCATGGTATTATCTGCAATATATTTCAAAATATTGCAATAAAATGGACGAAAAATATCAAATTTTTATAGAGGTGGTCTCAAATATTGGTTCATAACTCTGGTTGACCTAAACCGATTTTGCTGATTTTAAATAGCAAACCTCTCGAAAGCACTTCTGACAGAATTATTGAAGGTTTGGATCCCGAACATATCTTGGGACTTCAAAAAACTGATTTCAACATCCAGACAGACAGACAGACAGACAGACAGACAGACAGACAGACGGACATGGCTTAATCGACTTCTCTATCTATAAGGATCCAGAATATATATACTTTATAGGGTCGGAAAATTATATTGTGGAAATTTCACACGGAATGACAAACTTATATATACCCTTCTCACGATGGTGAAGGGTATAAAAAAACAGAATTTACAATTTGTGGAAAATAATTTTTTTTAATGGATAAACAAAAGTGAGTGGAAATTAGTTAGCTTATTTAAAAAAACATACATTCGTACGTATTTACTTTCTTTACTTCCAGCAAGAAGAAAATAATTTGCTTTGTTTACAATAATGTTAAATTTTTACAGCTAGTGCAGATAAACTTGCGATAAATATTAGAGAAGAGTGCAATTTTTCGTGCTTCGCAAGTAGATTCAATATGAGCTCAGCATATTGGTGTCTCCAAATCCACTATGCAGCGAATTTTGATGAAAGATTTGCATCTTCATGCATACAAAGTTCAATTGACTCAGGAACTGAAGCCAGCTAACCATGGACAGCGAAGGGAGTTCGTTAATTGGGTATTGGAGAGACAGCATGAAAATGTTGATTTTGCCGATAAAATCATCTTTAGTGACGAGGCCCATTTCCATTTTGATGGCTTCGGCAATAGGTAGAATTGTCGCATTTGGGGTGAGGAAAATCCTCGACTTATTCACGAGAAGCAAATGCATCCTCAACGTGTCACTGTGTGGTGTGGTTTTTGGGCTGGAGGAATCATTGGACCTTTTTTAATAAAAAGAGGCAGGTCAAGCGCAAACAGTCATTGGTGTTCGGTATCGTGAAATGGTAACCAGTTTTTCCTTACCTAGAATTGAAGAAATGAATGTGGAGGGCAGTGGTTTCAACAAGACAACGCCACATGTCATACAGCCAGAGAAACAATTCAATTGCTGCATCAGTCATTTAAAAATTGTGTTCTAGTTGGGACACCCTTTATAAACAACGATATATTTATGAAATCCAATTTGTTTTTTTAATATTCCTCATGTTAATCTACAATGTTTAATGGTTAGAAAAACAGTACGCGTACTGCTAAAACCAGTACGTCTGGCACCCCTACCTAAACATCTTCATTTTCAAACAAACAAAAAGTAATAACTATAATTATTAAGGAGTTTCATTCAGGCTAATTTGGTCAAATGTTTGTTTCCAAACGTAAATAAAAAACTTGTTCGATTTTTATTTTATTTATTTTTAAATTTTATTTATTTTAAATTTTATTTAAAAATAAATAAAATAAAAAAGCCTGAAGGAAACTCCTTAATAATTATAGTTGTTCGATTTTTATTTTATTTATTTTTAAATAAAATTTAAAAAAGTTTTTTATTTACGTTTGGAAACAAACATTTGACCAAAAGGAAGGAAACTCCTTAATAATTATAAACATTGGTCACAAAAACAAATTAAATAAAAAGTAATAACGTTCATGTTTTAAATTTTTTTCAAATTAATACACAAACGACAAACACTTACTTTAAAAAAATAAAAAAATATATATATAGTTTCCTTAATTTTTTTTAATTTAACATTTCATTTTAGCATTAATTTTTCCAAAAAACAAAATTTCGCCTTTTCTTTATTTTTGATTTCAGTCAATTTTCTTGTTTCTTTTAACTTTTATGTGGAACTGTTTTGTTAGCTTTTATTCTTTTGTTTTTGTATTTAAATAACTCATTTCGTTGTTTTTTTCTGTGTATAATTAAAATTTTGTATGTTTTCTTCGTTTGTTTGATTTTTTTGTTTAAATAACTTATTTTGTTTCTTACTTGTATTTTTTTTAATTTTACTTGTTTTTTAACTTTAATTATTTTGTTATTTTAATTATTTTAATTTTAGTATGTATTTAAAATGGCTAAGCTTCACTTTTTAATTTTTTTTTTCGCACAAAACTCTCCGCCTACATCGCCTAACTGAATTCCTTCTCATTTTCCCATAAATAAATCATCTTCATTAGGTAGTTTGGGACACAATAATACACAGTAGATGAACAATAATTATATGCATTTATAATTGGGTGCCAATCTACACAACAAGCACAGAAAGGAGAACATTAAATTAGATTTATAAGAATTTTTAAAGTAATCAATTCAATTACCATTAAATTGGCACCTTTTCTATTAAACAACCAAACGATACAGCCAGCCAAAGGGAAAAAGGGATGCTCTCAGTATATAAATTTTGTCTAAAAAAATGACTGTTAGAAACTGATGAAAATCTTATTTTGCTAAGAAAATCTCACCTTTTAATTTTGGTTTTTATTAGATTTTAAAATAAATTCTATTCGACCAACTTGTGGCTTATCAAAAAAAAACTTTGTCTTCGCTTGGGAATCTAATAGAAAATAATATGTAAAAAAATGGTTTTTATTTAAAAAAAGATTATTGTTCCTTGAAAGGACTAAAGACACTATTATATCTAACGATTTCAAAGATTATACTTACTATTTTCCTCTATAGAAACAAATAGAACCTCTTTGAACACTATTTTTTATTTATTATTACTTATTGAGTTTTAATACAGTATGCGATCCCCAATAAAAATGGCAGAGTTTTATATCTGGAGCCCTAAATAAAACCTAGTTGGCGACCGTAATCTAGCGGTTTGGAACTAAATAACACCTTTATTCCAAAAATTAAATCCTAATTTCAATAAACAAATATAAATGTAAACGTCAACTCGATGATAGGAGAATGTTGTGTTTCTACCATTCACCATTAGATGACGCTGTTGCTTTAATTAAACATTTCTGTTAAATTTATTAACGGAAATGACAGTTTTTGTTATTATTATTTTATTTTTTTTTTCAATACAAATATACAAGTATTGTATTATGTTTTATTTATTTATTTCCTTATTATTCACATATTTATTTATTTATTTATAACATACAAAAGAAAACATACAAATTTTAATTTGTTTCCATAATTTAAAAAATATCGTAGCAAGCGACATTACAATTAAACACTGAAAATAACTACAAACCTCGTTATATGTGAGAGATGTTACAGATAATGTACCTACAACTAAAAGGATCAACTACAAAGCAGATAATGAAAATGTAGCACAGATTTACAGACATTTAATACATAAAAAAATAACACAACTTACAAATCTATGGCTCTATACCGGTCACGGTGGCGAATCGATTCATTCGGGTCCTATTCAACACTTTGCTCTACAGCGGCAATTGTTTCTTCGGTGCGCATTGTTCGACGTCTCTGCGGATGCGTATTATCACATAGAGTAAACGTAGTGCGAAAACGATCCATGGTTAACCGAATTAATTGCTCTGATGGACGATTATGTCGACCATAAAATGGACGGAGCTTGCGGTAAACTTCGCGAACTGAACCGTTATTTTCGAAATAAATTTGCACGATTTGCAAGCGTTGTTCTTTTGTCAACCTGTTAATGATGAAATGGCAAACCAAACTGAACATAAATGACATTAGAGTTGCCAGATTTGACCACAAAATGCCAGTTTTATCTCTTTTCGAAAAACAAACCTGTAAAAAAACACCCTATACATCTTACTGTAGGCGAGATAGAAATAAAAATTGTATGTGCCACGCCCACTTTCACGCCCCATCACATGCAAGACGCTTGCCAGGTAAGCCAGACCGCTGGAGCGATCTGCATGAAATTTTCACATCACACCACTAAGTATTTATAGAATACTTCTTTTTTGCGACCACGCCTACTTTAACGCCTTATTTTTAAAGTGTGTAATTGATTCTACTCTGATTTTAACATATTCACTTTACTCTAGGCGAGATCAAAAATTAAGATTCATACTCCACGCCTCCTTTCACGTCCCATCTCTAGCGATCTTTTTTGACCGCCTACTTTTTTTTAAATTGATGCTTGTAGCAACGCCCGCAGTGTACAGCCGAATTCGACCTCGACTGCTTTAAAATTGTGTAATCGATTCTACCCATTACTTTTAATTATTATCTTCTAAAATCCAAAAATCAAATGTCGTTCTTTTGTATATCACAATTTTTACGACAATTGTTTTTCCACCTAATTTTTTTTTTTTTTTTTTTAATACATTTAATTTATTTATTGGATCTTCAGAAATGAAATGACAATAAGTTTTCGAATCTTAATACTAAAAGAAAATAATAAGTCCAGCCAGTGCTAGACAAAATATTATGATACTACAAAAAATTTATATCCACTGATCCAGTCATCTGTTTTGCGCTTGAGTTAAAGCAAGGGTATCCCTCCTTCTCAACCGAACATGGCCAGTAAAGTTAAGGATGTCTCGTGCAAGTGGGTTTGGATGGTGTTCAAGTTTGCTGACATATTTTGAGGCGTGTTTTGTAAATTCGACTTTCACCAAAGGAATGCCTAGATCTTTATGGATTTGAGAATTTTTAACATACCATGGAGCTGCAGTAATTGTACGTAGAATCTTATTTTGACCCCTTTGAATTTTTTCAATGTTGGATGCTGAGGCAGTACCCCATAATTGAATTCCATAACACCAGATTGGCTTTAGAATTGCATTGTACAACAAAAGTTTGCAATCCAACTTTAATGTAGAATTTCTGCCGATTAGCCAATTAATTTGCACTGCTTTTAATCTCATCTGGGTAAGTTTTGCGTCGATATGAGACTTCCAAGTTAAACGACGATCGAGGTGGATTCCGAGGTATTTGACTTCATTGTGTTGCGGGATAATTTGATTATTTATTCTGATGAACGAGCATGTATCTTTTCGCAATGTGAAAGTTATATGAATACATTTCTGTTCGTTAACCCTGATTTTCCAAAGCTCAAGCCAATTCTCTAGTTTATAAACATATTTTTGCAAGTTCTGTGGTGGTCCTTATGAACGCTAATAAAGGCTGTATCGTCTGCAAAAGTTGAAGTATGTATTATGGGGTCTAACGGCATATCGGATGCATAAATCAAATATAAAGTTGGACCCAGTATGCTACCCTGGGGTACTCCTGCTTCAATTGGCTGAGCGGGGCTTAAAAAATCGCCTTCTTTGATTGTAAATTTGCGACCATATAAATAACTTTTCATAAGTTTGTGGGTGTTAGCAGGCAGAGTTAATTTAATTTTATGCATTAAACCTTCATGCCAGACTTTGTCGAACGCTTGCGACACATCAATGAAAAGGGCGGAGCAGTATTTTTTCTCTTCAAACGACTGTCTTATCACATTTACCAATCTGTGTGTTTGTTCGATGGTACTGTGTTTAGCTCTGAACCCGAATTGGTGATTTGGGATACATTGAGTGTCGTTCAGAATTGGAATCAACTTAGCCAATAACAATTTTTCAAACAGCTTTGAAATTGTCGGCAGTAGACTAATTGGCCTATATGACTCTACTTTAGTGGGGTCCTTCCCTGGCTTAGGAATCATGGTAACCATAGATACCTTCCAATCTGCAGGATAGTATTCTAGGCGTAAAATAGCATTGAAAATAAATAGGATAATTCTTTTAGCTACACGAGGTAACTCCACAAGCATTTTGTTGCTGATTTTATCCATACCTGGAGCTTTTTTAAGATTCAGAGTACCAATAGCGCTTTGAACATCATTAAAGCTAAGTCTTAGAGGTACAGGAGGTCTAATAACGAGTGGAGGCAAATCAGATGCATTATTTGAGTTGTTTATAGTAAACACATTTCTCAAATGGTTAACAAATAAAATCCCCTTCTCGGAATCATTTCTAGCCCAATCACCAGTCGGATTTCGCAGAGGAGGCTTTCCTCTAACTGGTCTTTTTAAAGCTCGTGCCGCCTTCCATAACGAATAGTCAGATTGTGGGGTACTATCAAGACCCTCCAAGTAAGATTTAAGTGAAGCCATTCTTTGGGTTTCTAAGAAATTTCTTAGTATATCTCTGCATACCCGTAGCCTAGCTTTCAGTTCAGGAGACCTGTGAATTTGCCACTCTCTTCTAACTCTTCTTTTTTCTGACAGGAGATGATCGAGTTCAGAGAAATAAGTACTGTTTGTCCTATTTCTACATTCAACGTGATAAGTGGAAGCATGATGCACAGCTCTTCGTACGTCCTCAGTAAACTTGCCAATCGACCCATCAATATCCTCGGTAGTTCTCAACACTACATTTTCCGTGCAGTGGGAACTTAAATACTTTTTATACTTTATCCAACTTACTCTGGTTTTAGATATGTCCCGAAATGGAGAGCCATTCCCTTGAAGGAAACGCATTGAAATAATAGAAGGAGAGTGATCCACCTAATTTGATTGAAAACTTTTTTGTTGATTTTTTTTTTACAAAAACTAATTCTGGTTCTGCTATTGCCAGTAGATGGCGTTGTGTGCATAAACTTTTGACACCTGATTTATTTTTGTAGTAGTTAAAAATTTAAAATTTTTTTTAAAAGTGATTTCAAAAGGTAAGTTCCCTAAATGATTTCGTGACATTAACTGCTTTTGTGACATTAATTTCTCAGTGTTATTCATAATGCCGCGACCCAGAAGATCTGATGTTTCGCACCGAACCCGTAATGCAATTACAAATCGGAATATTACCAATCGATTAACTACGGATGAACAAGAAATCGCACGAGATCAGCGACGTGTTAGTATGGCCCGACTTCGCGTAACGCAAACACAAGAATAAAGACAGGCGACAAATGAAACGGCTCGATTAGCAATGAGAAATCATGGATTAAATCAAGCAATTCAACAACGTGAAAATCTAAATCAACGCGTAAGAAGAAGTGCTTCAAGTGTTGATTTGATTCGAGTAGCGTTTCATTACGATTGCACTTTTGACTACAGCTCGCATCCTTCCGTTCAAATTGGCCCAATGGAGATTGTGTGAAACCATTGCGGTGCATTAAAGTTCACCGGAGAATCGCCTGGGTTGTGCTGTCTCAGTGGTAAGGTCAAATTACCACCATTGGTACGACCACACCTACTCTAACGCCCACTTTTTTTAAGTGATTAATTGCTTCTGCATGGGTTTTTACAGATTTACTTCATACAGATTGTATCCACATCTTACTGAAGGCGAAGTAAAAATAAAAAAATTAATGTTGGCATGGTTTTTCAGTCTGCGGGCGCAGGGGCGTGGCAAAATCCAATTTTCATATTGCATCACCAATGACATACGAGCATAAATACATACATTTTGCTTTTTTTATTTTATTTCATTTTTTTCAAAGCCGTTGTCATGTTTTTCAAAACGAGATATCAAACTCTTAAATCGGTTATGTAGTTCCGAAGATATTTGCAAAAACCTTATTTTATTAACGATCCAATATTAAAATTTTAAAACTTTCGAAATGTTGCATTCAAAAATCCGAGTTTTCGGTTTATTTACAAAATTTTTACATCATTCGATAACAGAAGATATTCCGCGCTTACTAAGGTGCAGCATTATACAATAAGTTAAAAATAATATTATACATCAATCGATGATAAAAAAAACTTTATGTACTCTTGCATTTAAGATCCCTACATTTTGTGCACATTTGTGAGTTTTTTTCAAACGCTGATAAAAAATAACGGTACATTCAAACAAATTGCTCGAAGCGCTTGATCGGACTCTACGTGATTTTCGAGGATACTACAAACCGATGGGAGGCGTTCTTATTCTTTTTGTTGGTGATTTTCGTCAAACTTTGCCCGTTATCAATGACCGCAGATGAGCTGAACGCATGCTTGAAAGCTTCATATCTTTGGAACCGAGTCGAGAAAATCACGCTATCGACGAACATGCGTGTGCATTTGTTGCAAGACCCGTCTGCCCAAACATTATCAGAACAACTTTTTGACATCGGAAATGGAAAAATTCCAATTAATCGCGCCACGAACGAGATTTCGTTCCCGCCTAACTTCTGTCGAATGCAAATGAATATTCAAGCCGTTGTCGACAAGGTTTCCCAAGTCTAACAATCTTCTACAAAAAATCGGATTGGCTGTGGGAACGTGCAATTTTGGCACCAACAAATTACGATGCCAACAAGCTCAATGAGCAAATTCAATTGAAACTGCCCGGCAAATTAATCAAATACAAATCGATCGATACAGTAATGGATGAAGAACAAGTCGTCAATTATCCCACTGAATTTTTAAATTCATTGGAACCACCCGGAATGCCACCGCATGTGCTAACATTAAACGTTGGATCACCGGTAATTCTTATTCGCAACTTAAACGCACTAAAGTTATGCAACGGAACCACATTGATCATCAAAAACTGCTCACCAAATTTAATGGAGGCAACAATCATCGGTGGCAGATTCAAAGGCGAAGATGTACTTATTCCACGAATTCGAATGATTTCCAACGATTTACCATTCCAATTCAAGCGGATCCAATTCCCTTTTCGTCTTACCTGTACTATTGCCATCAATAAAGCAAGAGTCACATCATTAACTATTGCTGGCCTAATTTTGGAAAATTTATGTTTTCCACACGGCACGCCAAAAAACAAAAAACATTTTATATCCGCTGGCCCCAAGATGAAGTAATAAATAAATATAATTTCCAATTTGCCTTAAATAAATGCGTTTCTTTTTTTATTGAGCTCATACCTAGACCATATGTAAGTTATTCTGTAACAAATCTTTATGATAGATATTCCATAATTTTATTTAAAGGCCGTACATTTCTTTAAAAGCTTAATTTAAATCGTGTGGTAATACAACACTAATGTTTGCTTAGGGCCAGCAACGCTGACCCAGTCCGCTAGTTTAGTATAAATAAGAGAAATATTTCAATAAAGAATCAGAATACTATTTGATCTAAACAAGATAACTAGTCTTTCTCATTATTCTACCTTAGCACACTAGAGGTGCTTTGAAGAAGTAAAACGTGTCTGCAGTTAGGTGCAGCATTGTCAAATCCTAACATCAACATCTGACAGATCTTGGCGTACATTATAAAATAATCCTAATGGATGCACATTTGGCTCTTCACCATCGTTTTTGTCTGGCTATGTTTACCTTTTGTTGTATCTGTGGTGTTGTTTTGATTTATGGCGAAGTTAATTTAATTGTTAATTAATTTGCGTCTCCAATTCATGTTTGATGTGGTTCTCTGTTGTATGTAGATATTGCCTGTAAGATAAAAATAGCTAAATAATATTTAATTCTAAATAGAGGAAGTACTTACCAGAGTGAATAACAATTTTTGTTTATTGTAGTTTTTTGCGTTTTTCTATTGTTTGTGTGAATTGTAAAGTTGTCAAAATAGTAAGTGTAAATGGTGTGTGCTAAAAAAAGAAATACAACCACGGTTGCCACTCTAAATTTTTTTTCGGGACCAAAATTCATCAAAAAAAGAACCAAAATAAAAAAAGAGGACCATTTTTTTTATTTGCAAACCAGCAATGCTTACAATATTATTTAAAAAAACATTTACTTAAAAAAAACATAAGTAACAATGAAACGTAAACAAACACAAACTTTTCAATTTTCGCTGGTTGCTGCTTGCTAGCGTAGCTTGAACACAAATATAGTGAGTGGCAAGTGCATTTGATGTAAAAGAAGTTAGTATCATTTGTTAATTTTATTTTCAGCCCATTTGATTCGCCGGCCATCGTATTGGCTCCGTCGGTTGCCAGCACTATCAAATTATTTAGAGGCACATTGTGCTTTTAAAAAAAATGACTTTATGTTTTGGTATATTGACTCAGAATCGCATTTAGTAAGTTCTATTAGTGATAAAAATCTGTCACGAATGGTATTTGATAGCTTGTCAAAATATCTAACCACCATGACCAGGCTTTTTTTGTTGATAAATCCGTGGTTTCGTCGACAATCAAAGAGAATTTACACGTTCTAAGATCCGAGACTATTCTCTTCACTGCTTCGCTACCTAAATTCTCTACTAGATGAGTGGATTTTGTTCTGCCACATCGTAAAGACTCAGCTATTTTTGAGTCTGGACAACAAACGGCTAGGAAATTTGGCAAATAGTCCATAAGGATAAACGGAAGATTATGTGCCATTATGAACATTACTAAGCTAAATTCTACATTTCGGATCTGCTTTTCTAAACTTTCATTTTGCTCTTTCAGAAAAGAATATAATTTCACTTGGCCCTTCTTTTTCGTCACAGTTTGCTCTGCGAAGTCCGTTTAATTCATAGTAACTCTTTATATTAAAGCTTGATAGTGATTCAGAAACTTGGGAAAAGCATGAAGACTACCAACAAGCACTACAAACACTGCAAAAATTGCATGTTGTCAACGATTCTGCCGAAAGAGGCGTAAAAATAATAGAGGACTACAACAATATGTTGTGCCGCAACGAGGAAGAAAAAATATTTCTACTGCAAGTCGTTGCCGAAAATAGGAAAAAATATCCTCTTTATTACAAAAATAAATTAATAAATTAAAATAAAATACTTACATACATACATATCGCACTCAAACTTGTAATTGAACTCAATTTAATACAAATATCAAAGATACATAAAACTGGTTTTTTGTATTGGAACCACTTAGAACAATAGGGACAAAATTTATATAAAAAAAAATTTGTATATTTGAGGTACCTTAAAGAGCAGAGAAAGAGGTTTGGAATATACATTTGACTCCTTCAGAGGCACCCTGAAAGTAGTTAGGACGAGGAGGCAAATTTATAAAACCTTATTTGAAGGGAAGTATTTTAAGAACCAGATATATGTTGTGTGAGAAAAATCAATTAACTCCTCCAAAGGTGCAATTAAAATAGTTAGGTCGAGAGGGCAAAATTATAAATCTGTATTTGAAGGGAAAGTACCCTAAGGAGAAGAGATAGGGTATAAGTATGTTCTACACAAATGTTGGGGAGGAAAAATTAATGGGGGTTGGTCATACATTTGAATCTTCCAGAGACGCAATTAAAATAGTTAGGTCAAAGGGCAAAATTATAAATCTGTATTTGAAGGGAAAGTACCCTAAGGAACAGAGATATGGTATTAAGCAAGAATGATAAAATAAAGATTACGCCATGCACATGATTTCCCGTTATGTGACGTAGAAGGGCCATTCTAAGGGTTACCAATAATGTTTCATGTGTTAGAATTAAAATTTCTTGCGAAAAATGTGTGTTTTATGTGATAGTTGGCAACCTTGCAATTGAAATCTCTGAGAGTTCTAAAATAAAATCTGTTTAAAAAAGAAAAGCAAACAAAAAAAAAAAAACAAAAAATATAAACATGAAGAGTGCAGTGAGCAAACGCAAGCAAAACATGAGTAAAAAAAACTAGTGAGAAAAAATTAGCCAATAGAAACACAGAATGTGTGACGTCACAGGGCCTAAATGCGCAGAACATTTTAAAATTTTACGCCCGTTGGCGTAATCTTTATTTTATCATTCTTGGTATTAAGTATGTTCTACAAAAATGTTTTTTTTTTTTTTTTTTTAAAAGAGAAGTAACACTCAGGCAATTAATATGCCTATATATAATTGCGTTACTTTCTTTGGAAAGGGGATAGTTGAAGAAGTAAAGGTGGTGAAAGAAGAAAGCTTTTTATATCACAACTCTGTAATTGCGCATTATGTTTGTTTTTAGTGCAGAATCGCAGCGCCTCTGGTGGTGTGTAGGCGCATTAATGTTAAAGCTTGATTTTGTAGCCTTTATTTATTTATTTTACTTCGGTGGCGTAAAATTTGTAAAACTCTAACTTTTGTAGGGCAAGTCCCTTAAGGAGCAAAGATAGGGTGTAAGTATGTTCCCCAAAAATGTTGGGGAGGAAAAATTAATGGGGGTCAGTCTGACATTTTACTACTCTAGGGGCGACTCCGCGGCAGTTATTGAACATTTTATTAATTTTTTCACTTTTACCTTGAACTTTGACCTCGATGAGGCGCCATTTATCCTCAACAAAGCAAATTATTTTCTTGTTGCTAGAAGTAAAGAAAGTAAATACGTACGAATGTATGTTTTTTTTCAAAGAGGCTAACTAATTTCCACTCACTTTTGTTTGTCCATTAAAAAAAAATTAGTTTCCACAAATTGTAAATTCGGTTTTTTTTATTCTGTTTGTTTATTAAAAACAACTGTCAAATCGAATCAAGTTTATTAGTCATGTAAACAGCATGATTCATAAACATGATGCAGAAGGCGAAGCAGGTGATTCAAGTCGTCGTGGAAACATAGTATTAAGGCTGGAACAGAATAGCCGCTGTAGTACAACGTAACGAGTAGCGCTGCAAGCTGTCAAAAGTTAATAACAGCAGTTTCAAAGTAGTCTCAACAGAATGTGTACTTGTAGCTGTAGTTGTAGTTGAGGTTGAAGCGCAGTTTTTAAATTTTTAAACTTTGTTGCGCGACAGTGCTTTGACAGCTGATTGTCAAATGTACATATGTACATAACTATGACAACTAGGGTTACCATGCTTTTAATAAAGGATTACATCAAATATATGAAATGTCGAATTTAATGTTGATGTAGAGCAGAGGTCGGCAAAGCGTAAAATGAGGTTGTGTGTGTGAGAAAACTACCCAACAAATATAAACATAATTATATAAATTATACAAAACAACTTAGATAGGAAACATACACTCACAATGTATTTTCCGTAACATATAAGAAATTAACAACGAGATTGATATACAAACGGAACTTCTAATATTTCAAAAGCTGATTACATGCATGTTACCAAATGCATTATCGATTGTAAAATATTTTTCGTAATTCATTATCAATTACGAAATATTTTTCGTAATTCATTATTAAATGTTTGTTGGGAAGTATTTCTGAAAAAAAATATAAAAGCATCCGCCGCATGTGCACACATTGCTGTCGCAATGACGACTGAATGAAAGAGATTAAGCGTATGTGTGAAGTGCTCTCTGCACTATTGTGCTATAGGATGCCGACCTCTGATGTAGAGCAATATGTAGTTGAATATGCATTTATTATGCAACTTGATACATATTTTGTTAAAAAATTTACATATTATTCATGCATAATTCGTTTTTTAAAATAAGTGTTTTAAAACAGGTTATTTGGCAACCATATAGAAAGCTTCAATATTCTGTTTGCATTTTTTCAAGCTACACTACTCATTACGTCGTCAGCTGTATCTACTACTACTACAGCGTCTATTCTCCCTGCAGGCAGTTTGGTAGTCTTTTGATTGGGTGACTATAAAGGGGACTATACACTACGTGTTTTTTACATTGTATATGTCAAATTTTACATATGGAATAAAAACATATAGTTGGTGACCTCATAAACTTTGCTTGTGTAAAATACATGTGGAAATACATATGTATGTAATTTTTTCGATTAGAACACGCTCTATTTTCTTATGTTTTCAAATGTATATGCCATGCGAAAAGATTTGTCGACGGTTAAATATCTGCGCTATCATTAGCCGCTCGTATGAAGAATTTGCATAAGTGATAAATTAAATATTTTTTATCTCATTTTGTTAATTTAATAACAATGATATAAATTATTTAAAAATTTTTGATACAAGCTCCACATATTGTATAAAAGACGGAAAACCTTAAATCAATATTTTTGACACCGGCATTTTAGTGACGCCACCAAAAATTTTTGCAGCGGCTTTAACGCATTTTTTAAAGAAACGACATGGTAATTTATATGTAAATAATCATGGCGATGTCACGTGTAATTGTACATACAAGTTGGTGACCAAAAATTAAAACCCTTATGTAAAATAACCAATTTTGACAGACATAAAGAAAAACATGTGGGTTGTAAACTTAAAAATACATAAGCAAATACACGTAGTGTATAGCCACCTTAAGCTAACTACAAAGTAATGCAGAGTTGACCCAAGATCAAAATTTTTACTCTTTCTGTAGTTATGTTTTTGTTGTTGACTAATTTTGTTTGATTTTATTGCAGTATTTTTTTGTTTTGGTTACTTTTTGCAATTTTGTTTCTTTACTTTTTTCTTGTTTTCGCGTGTTACTTAATAAGACGATTTGAAGTCTTCGACAAATTTTTATTCGACGGCTGAAGTTATTCTTGATATATTAAAGTAAACATTAGTATTATTTGTATATTAACATTTATAATACTTTTATTTAGATTTATTACACTTGGACAAATTAATTTAGTTTTTCTTCAAGTAAATTTATATCTAACTCTAATTTTTTAATTACAATTGCAAAAATGTAATTGCAATTAAAATTTTTTTAATTACAATTACAAAATTGAATTGTAAATGAAAAAGTTTTTGAATTACAACTACAAAATGTTATTCTACAAAAAACTTCAACTTAACTGTTGCAGCACAAATATTATATTAGTTACATATTAGCTAGTATTATATTAGCAAACTAGTTAAAAAAAATTAACTTAAGTATCAGTTGACGTTCATAAATTGTTTGCGAAGTTGTAAAAACAAGTAGAAAATTAAAAGTGATTAATTAAAAATTGAATTAAAGTGATAAATTAAAAGATAAATTAAATAAGAAAAAGTAATAGTGTTAAGTGTTTGTTGATTATTTAAAATTTGTTTTCGCGGAGAGTTTAGCTCATAATTATGTGTCCGTTTATTTATTTCAAATGAAACTGTTTGAATTCTTAAGATCAAAATTCGATGCAATCGACAAAGTAACGTTTTTCTCAGACGGCGCGGCTTCTCAGTACAAGAATAAAAAAAATTTTACAATCTTTGCATAATTGAAGAAGAACAAAACTGCAAGGTCGAGTGGCACTTTTTCGCGACGTCCCACGGTAAGGACCCATGCGATGCGTTAGGGGGAACCCTAAAACGCATGGCGACTAAGGCAAGTTTGCAAAGGCCATATACTGACCAGATCTTAAATGTACAACATTTGTTTTCGTAGATTCAAAGCAAGGAAATTGCCATTAACACAGTTTTATGCACTCAAAAAGAACACGATGCCATGGAGCGACGAATTCAAAACAGATATAATAATGTCAAAACTATAACTGGAACGCAAAAGTTTCATTGCTTCATACCAAATATTTCTGATATGTCAATTAATGTAAAGCGGTACTCTGCGTCTGCCGACGTGCTAAATTTAAAGTTACTTTAATTTTATAATTATGCCAAGACAATTGAAATTTTTAATAAATATTGTAATTAAGTATAAGCAGCAAAATAAGAAAGATTTTTTCTTCATAAATGTATTTTGAAGTGTAAAATAATTTTTAAAATGTATTTTTAACAAGGTGGTCTCTTAAATGCTCTTCTCCTATTCAAACAAGGATTCGGGGCCCATTTTTTATTGCTGATTCTTAAAACAAAAATTATGAGGAATCCAAAAAAAAAATTAGCCGGAAAATTTAAGAGTTTCTGTGGAAAATCGGAAAATTTAATTTTCATTGGAAAATTTAAAGGTAAATTTCTAAGAAAAATTAGGAAAATTTTATTTTTCAATTAAAGCCTGACTTTCCAACGAGCTATCACTCGTTGCGATCGCTTTAGTAGTTTTTTTTTTAAACAACTTTCAATGAGGTCCCTTATGAAGAATTCTTCAATTTTGTCACAGACAGTGGTGTACACCACCACTAAACCAGTCACTATAAAAAAAAAAAAAAAAATATGTAGGTTCATTATTTTTTGCTGGGCAATCGATTGAGACTATTTATTTTAAAATCGGAGAGGGGTCGTCCAAAAATTTGCCAATTTTGATCGTTTTCATATGGAATTGCTCTATATTGTGAATTTGGGTTTGAGCTTGAGATCTCTTTTTATATTTTAAGTTTGTTAATTTCGATACTCCGTTGTGTATCTTCTTCTTGATTTAACTTTTTTAAAATCAACAGAATCAATAGACTTAAAATAAATGAAGAGAAATCAAGCTCAAAATTAAATACACCTAATCAGTGCTGATATTCAGCCGGTTCGGACCGGTTCTCTCGAACCGGTTGTTAAAATTTTAAAAATTTTGCGAACCGGTTGTTGCATATTCACCCTTCTCGTGAATAAAAATTCCATATGAAATTTGTTGGTGTGATTATGTTTTTTGTTTTAACGGTTTTATAAAATGTGTATTTATCAAGGTGATTAGTCTCGGCAACAAACACAATATTGTTCAGTTGTTCATTGTCCAAACGTACAAACAAATGATATTATTTTGGTCATACATTGGATTCTTGGATGATGATGTTTTCGATAGCGTTTTCTTCAATCTTTTGAGAAAAAAATAAAGCAATTTTTTTTGACTTTTATTTTGCAAAATCAAAACTATTTTTTTATTAAACAAAAGTTTATATCATTTCCTTCAAGAGGCTTGTGGTCTGTTACGGGGATGCGACTTTAAAATTTTCGCTATTTTTATCAAAATTTGGCAAAAATATAATTTTTTTAAGCGAACCGGTTGTTAATTGTTTCGAATATCACCACTGCACCTAATTCTGTTTTTACGCGATAGATACGTTCCTCGAAAACTCGCGTAAAAAAAACTGCGTAAAAAAAGATAGGGTATCCATACAACAAATTCATGTTGCTTTATTTAAACAAAACCAACAGAAAAAAAGTCACAAAAAACCATAAAACTTAAAAATAAATATTTTTGTTATTATATATTACATGATCCTAATATATAACTTTATTGTTTGTATATCAGGTTCAGCGTTGTGCCATAATGATGATAAGTGACTCATTACTTTATATAATGAAAATTTAACTAAATAAAAACTAACTAGGCGCTAACATAAAACCAGCTCCTTTATAGCTAGCTATGAACAAGGTAACTTATAGTCAACTGAAAACAAGTTAATTTATAGTTACCTTAATAAAGACAGCTTATAGCTACTTGAAAAGTAGTTAATTTATAGTTACCTATACAATAGTAAACTTTAAGCTAATTTCAAAAACACTGACTTTAAGTTAGCTGAATTTTAGATGATTTCTAGTTGACTTTAAAGTAACTTTAAGTTAGTTGAAAAGTAATGCAGAGTCGGTCAAATGACTACTTCGTAGGACATCGCCATGTTAAAATAGTCAGTTAAATACATTAAAAGTAATCCAGACATCAACCACAACTAATTGCGAAAAAGTTAGTTTAAAATACATTTAAAGCTAACTGAGTTGCCGACAGGGCTGTTCCAGCCTTTACCCTGCCTTTACACATGCAAGTGCCGTGTACGTATTATATACGTATTATCCCTGCAGGAAATGTCAATAGTGAAACAGTACTGAATTGCTATTGACACAGTCACCAGTACTAGTGACTTAGTATACCCCAGACAATACTAATTACTATAGACATTTAACATGTGCGTGTCATTGAAAAACCACTACTGACATAGTTACTATTGACAAGGTAGTTCTTTTGGGACCACATTGTCTACACTTTTGGTACTTTTCTGAAATAGAAAATAAAAATGCATTTTTTTGCTAATTTTTGGAGTTTTATTAAAAAAAAAAATAAAATACTAAAAAATATTTAATAAAAAATAAATTCGAATACACCCAAAGTCTTTGGCGGGAATCGAACCCGCAACCCTCTGAATGATAGTCCGGCACACTGTCGCCTAGTCTATCGGGGCTCACAATTGAAAAAAGATAATTGTATAATAATAACCATTGTGACAATGCTGCTGACAATGTCGCCAAACCGTCACCAAAATAGTAGACAAAAGTGGTGACTTGGAGACACTTGTCCCCAGGTTTCCTTCAGGGATGTGCGAACAATTTTATTGTGTTAGTAAAAAACTGTAATTGTATTGAGTTTTTCGAACTTGCACTTGCATGTGGCAACGGGTGGTAATCAGTGTTGCCACGAAAAAAAATTTTTTGTAACCAACATTTATGAAAAAAATAACCAAATTTAAAAAAAAATAACCAAATTTAAATGCATGTACTATTTATTTATTTTTTGTAATTTTAACTATAATTTGTACTTTAAGGTAACAAAAAAAAAACATAAAACAACGTATTTTACAACACAACTCCTAATACTAAAAAATAATTTTTTTAAAAAACTAAGCGTCATATTTGGCAAAAAGTAATGCAAAGAAACATAAGCTAATGCTACAATTTGTAAAATTTTCCAATACTTTACATTAAGTTTTGCAAGTTTAATTATTAATTTTTAATGTCTTAAACAAAAATAAAAAGTATATAATAAAAACAAAAAATTTTTCATTGGCAATAAAATAAGGAACTAGAAAGTTACTCTCTTAAATACTAAAAAACATGTAATTATATTACAATAAATATGGAGATCACTTTTACTTAAAATGTCACAGCTTGAGTTTTAAAATTTGTCTTTGGCAGACCAAACAAAATGGGCATTTTGTTGATTTTTGCACAATTCTTTTGCTTGCAATATATTACTAATTGTCTTAAAATCTAAATATTTTCAGTAAAAAAAAAATAACTAAAACAGAAAAAATCTACACATGTACACATTGAGAAAAAAAATAACCAATCTTGGTTAGAAATAACCAAAAACGGCAACGCTGGTGGTAATAAGCAAACATTCTCTTCACTACCCTACTTGTTCTCTGAGTAAATATATACTACATTCAGTGTTGCCAGTGAAATTTCGAGAAAGATACATTTTAGTTTCCAAAAAGATACATTTTTTCCCGAAAAGATACATTTTGAAAAAAAAAATTGAAAATTAATTTTTAACATTTTTTAATAAACATTTTTATTCCATATTTGATGAATATTATAACGAAAATGATATATTAATTCATTTTTATATTTATTTATTAAGTCATAAATATTAGGTATGTAATTTTTAAAAATAACAAACTTTAAAATTAATTATACATATGTAACTATCTTTGGATGTTATTAAAACAAATTAATTTTTGTAAAAATTAATATACGAGTTAAGTCGTTTGTACTGATTTGTTTTAAAACTTCAATATAAAATGATTGGCAATTTTTTTAGTAAATCATATTTCTTATGCTGATCTTCTATTAATTTAACAAGCGAAGTATGAGCTAAAACACTTATATAAATTTTTTCTATTTTCAAAGCATCTGTTGCCTTTACATAGTTAAATTCTGAATACATAGTTGCTAGCAATTCTTTTAATTAATTTTTCAACTTCAGATTACAAAAGGTGTAGACGAGGCTTTTCCGCCTGGAATATTAGATTAAAATCGTTTAAAAGTTCCAAAGTGTATGACATACATTCCAAATAAATTTTTGTAATGTCATTACTCAAAAAAAAATATTTTATATTTGTACATTTTTCGTACAAATTCAAAAGATACGAAAAATGTCAGGATTATACATACAAAATGTATCTTTCGTATCCTAATGGCAACATTCGACAGTGAGTTTCACACATGAAGAAAAAACTTACTCGTTGCAGCTCTCTAGTACATATATATATTTATATATACATACATATGGTGAATTTCACGTCAAGTGACCCAATTTTAAAAATCGATGTCTTCCGATTTATAATAATAAATATAAATTTATTGATAATCAATAAATTTTTTATAAGATTTCATGTTGTAAAAACAATTCCTACCTTCAGTAAAAATAATAATTTAATGAAAATTAAATTTAATGAACTCGAGCCTGACTAAAGAAATATGTCAGAAATTTAAAATTAACAGTTCGATTAAAAATAATAATTGTATTCAAATTATAGCTCTCTTTTTTAACAACCATTTATTATTAAAAATGACAATGAAAGATTGAAAACTACCATTAAAGTTTCACTTTTTTTACTGATTTATATGGGAAATTCAAAATTTTTGGATCAATTTGTTTAGCAAACCCAAAAATATAAGAAATTTTTCTTCAAATAGCAGAAAGAAAAGGAAAACCTTGATTTGATCAATGCTCTATAGTTTTAGAAGAGCCCACTTCAATAATTAAATAAGAAATTGGAATAATGTAGTAAATCGCTTAGTGAGTATGGTTGAATATACTAAAACTGATATGATTACAATGATACATTGACTTGGTAAATTCCATTTCAAGCAACAGATTGACTGTACGTATGTCTGTACTTTGCTTAGATAAGTTTTTTAATAATTGCTTTTCATGAAATCCATGCGATAAAAAGGGCCTCAATTACTGTATTATAAATTAGGTAAAGAACTTTGTTTGAAATAAAAGTAATATTTTTAACATGAAAATAAAAAATCTGGTGTATCTCGATCGGTTTGAGTCGTAGTGGAAGCGCAACAAATTTTATTGAAAAAATTCAAATAGAAGTACATACTAATAATAAAAAACAAAATTAATTAAAAAAACGTACCGAACTATTAATTATTTATTTCTTAATATTAAGCCAAAATAACAATATTACATAGTAATAATACCATAACCATATACATACGAGTATATGGGCAATTTCGTGTCAAGTGACCAAACTTTTAAAATCGATGTCTTCCCATTTGGATGAAATTTGCACCAAGGTTAGTACTATTGGATAGTAGGTTAGACACAAATTTTCAACTCTATCCGCCAAGAACTACCAGTTAGAGGGGATCAAAGTTGAAAATTTTGGTCGTACAGGGTTTTTTTAAATGAGTGCAACTTTTCACCTATTGGTCATAGCAAAAATTGTCCAAAGGACTTTAGATAGCTATTTCTTCAATCATTCCAAAAATATTTTTTTTAATTTAAAAAAAAAAATTAAAATTTTTTTTTTAAATTTAAAATTTTTTTTTAAATTTTTTTTCTTTAAAAGAAAGCTTATACACTTCTCCACTATAAATTTAGATTTTAGATAATTTAGAATTATCTTCTGGTATTCATAAACTGTATCGGTATCATAAAAAATTTCATGATTTGGGTGATGAGTAAGGCTTCGTTGTTAATTGAAAGAAAAATTTAGTAGTGCATTCTACACTTCAGATGGTTTTGATAAGCCACCTTCGCTGAGATTTTTAACCCATGTATTCAGCTGAAGAAGTTTTATTGCCGGAGCGGAATTTTTTCCCGCGACATTTTTATTCATGATTGGGCTGAATGAGTTCTTTAATCCATTTCATCGGATTTTTAATTATGATTTCAGAACTAATAACACTTTATAAATATCATTGTTGCACTTAAGATGTGTAATATTAAACATTGTTGCAGTAAAAATGTAATGATATCATAAAATACTCTCGAACAGTTAATAATTTTTACTAGAGTGCAGAGTGGATCGATTTGACCATTGTTGACGATCCAAATAAAAGAAGGCTTTTTGATTAAACGTTACAATAATGGTTTATTCACTAAAAAGAACGAAATATTCCAAATTATATTACAAATATATATATAAAAAAATAGCTTACATTTGTTTAACCTTCCTTTCAATTCAACAGTAAAACTTTAGTAATAAAAATTTGACAATATTTAAAAAACATAATAAATTTTAAAAACTAGATTTCTAATAAAAATATTTAAACAAGTAAAGTCATTTACACAAATATAAAATTAACAACCATTGTGCTTGTAGCTTAAATGCCAGTCTATAATAAATAATATTATTTTCTTTCAGATCAACAGAGATATCAACACCAGTGTTTGAGTCCGATGATTTTCCAGAAGACTGTTCTCAAAGGCAAAAGCGCAAAACTCTTTATAAACATAAAAATTCCCGATTAAAAAAATGTTGCCCTATAGGCGAGAGTTTGAGCATGAATGAAGAAAACCAAAGCGGAGCGATGTGTGGATCTGCGGATCAAGAATTTACTCCAAATCTCATTAATGTAACCTTATTCGACAATTGCATTGAAGATATGGAGACTGAATTTACTCTGCCATTAGAAATTGGAAATCCTTGTAATACGTACGTGTGCGGAATTTAAAAAATTCCTTTCCTTTAAAACTTAATAATAAAATTACTCACCAGCCCAAAAGTGCTCCTCATGCAACATCTATTTTTGTTTTTAGATATTTAAATTTTTGAGATATTTCTCCTTTTAGATTTTTAACTAAAAAAAATAATATTTGAAGAAATATTTCGAAACAAATTATTAATCTCAAAATTTTAAATTCATTGTATATTATAGATACATAATCCTACAAACATACATACTTAAATATTAAAATTTCTAGCGGGACCTTATTAAGTTTTTTTTTTTTTTTTTTTTTAATACATTTAATTTATTTATTGAATCTTCAGAAATGAAATGACAATAAGTTTTCGAATCTTAATACTAAAAGAAAATAATAAGTCCAGCCAGTGCTAGACAAAATATTATGATACTACAACAAATTTACATCCACTGTTCCAGTCATCTGTTTTGCGCTTGAGTTAAAGCAAGGGTATCCCTCCCTCCTTAAGGGTGCTGTAGCTTAATTGGTTAGCGCATTTGATCATTAAGCATGAGTTGGTATTTGTAGCCCGGGTTCGATTCCCAGCCGCTCCCACTCAAACAAAATCAGTTTCTGAGAATTATTAGTTTTCTTTCTATCCATTATAACTAATATTTATCACAGCGCCCTCCTTCGGTGGTATAGCATTCAAACGCCACCGAAGTAAAATAAATAAATAAAGGCTACAAAATCAAGCTTTAACATTAATGCGCCTACACACCACCAGAGGCGCTGCAATTCTGCACTAAAAACAAACATAATGCGCAATTACAGAGTTGTGATATAAAAAGCTTTCTTCTTTCACCACCTTTACTTCTTCAACTATCCCCTTTCCAAAGAAAGTAACGCAATTATATATAGGCATATTAATTGCCTGAGTGTTACTTCTCTTTTTTTTAAAAAAAAAAAAAAAAAAAACATGGCCACTAAAGTTAAAGATGTCTCGTGCAAGTGGGTTTGGATGGTGTTCAAGTTTGCTGACATATTTTGAGGCGTGTTTTGTAAATTCGACTTTCACCAAAGGAATGCCTAGATCTTTGTGGATTCGAGAATTTTTAACATACCATGGAGCTGCAGTAATTGTACGTAGAATCTTATTTTGACCCCTTTGAATTTTTTCAATGTTGGATGCTGAGGCAGTACCCCATAATTGAATTCCATAACACCAGATTGGCTTTAGAATTGAATTGTACAACAAAAGTTTGCAATCCAACTTTAATGTAGAATTTCTGCCGATTAGCCAATTAATTTGCACTGCTTTTAATCTCATCTGGGTAAGTTTTGCGTCGATATGAGACTTCCAAGTTAAACGACGATCGAGGTGGATTCCGAGGTATTTGACTTCATTGTGTTGCGAGATAATTTGATTATTTATTCTGATGAACGAGCATGTATCTTTTCGCAATGTGAAAGTTATATGAATACATTTCTGTTCGTTAACCCTGATTTTCCAAAGCTCAAGCCAATTCTCTAGTTTATAAACATATTTCTGCAAGTTCTGTGATGCTATTTGATGGTCCTTATGAACGCTAATAAAGGCTGTATCGTCTGCAAAAGTTGAAGTATGTATTATGGGGTCTGACGGCATATCGGATGCATAAATCAAATATAAAGTTGGACCCAGTATGCTACCCTGGGGTACTCCTGCTTCAATTGGCTGAGCGGGGTTTAAAAAATCGCCTTCTTTGATTGTAAATTTGCGACCATATAAATAACTTTTCATAAGTTTGTGGCTGTTAGCAGGCAGAGTTAATTTAATTTTATGCATTAAACCTTCATGCCACACTTTGTCGAACGCTTGGGAAACATCAATGAAAAGCGCGGAACAGTATTTTTCTCTTCAAACGACCGTCTTATCACATTTACCAATCTGTGTGTTTGTTCGATGGTACTGTGTTTAGCTCTGAACCCGAATTGGTGATTTGGGATACATTGAGTGTCGTTCAGAATTGGAATCAACTTAGCCAATAACAATTTTTCAAACAGTTTTGAAATTGTCGGCAGTAGACTAATTGGCCTATATGACTCTACTTTAGTGGGGTCCTTCCCTGGCTTAGGAATCATGGTAATCATATTTATTTATTTTATTTATTTATTTATTTATTTTCGGAAAAACAGTACAACAATAGTACTGCGTAGGTGGAGGCAATATATTAATACAAACAAAATTCTTAAGCTTATTAATAAAAACTAAATAAATAACAACAAATCATTAATTAAACAATAAAATGTACACGTATCAACTTAAAAGCGCAAAAGGTCTACAAGTCGTAATTAAGGGAATTGATTCTTTTGTTGATCCTGAGGAGATCAAGAACAGTTTGGCCGACAAAGGCTTTAAAATCAAGGCAGTATCAAATATAAGAAACAGAGATAGGATCCCTCAACCATTATTTAGAGTGGAGTTAGAACCTGGTGATGTTAAGCTGAAGAAAAATGAAACACATCCTATATATGACTTGAAATTCATAATGCACCGAAGAGTTACAGTGGAAGAACCTCATAAGCGATCTGGCCCAGTACAGTGTTCGAACTGCCAAGAGTATAGTCACACAAAATCTTATTGTAAGTTGCCTACTGTTTGTGTTGTTTGTGGGGATCTTCATGACACCTCAAAGTGCGATAAACCTAAGGATGATTCCAGGGTAAAAAGATGCAGCAATTGCGGTGGAAACCACACTGCCAACTACAGGGGTTGCCCTGTTTTCGAGGTCGTTAAACGTTCCTTGATCAACAAACCAGCTTCTACCCCTACCCAGACGACAAAAGTACCTATTACAATTATTCCCCCCGTAGTACAAGCATCCACTAGCCAATTTTCATATGCCAACGTGCTAAGATCTAACCAACCAACACTGCAAAATGAGTCACCAATAAATGATACAAACAGCCACAATTTTAGCCGTCTTGAAGGTATAATGGAGAATCTGGCGCAATCCATGAACCATTTCATGACAAGCATGACAAGTATGATGCAGGAGATGCAAAAAATGCAGTCCACGCTACTGCAGGCCATACTTAATAGACCATGAACTGTCTCAAAATATGTTTCTGGAACGCAAACGGCATACGCCAACACAAAAATGAACTTGAATATTTTCTTTTTAATAAGAAAATTGATGTAATGCTGATTTCCGAGACTCATATGACGTCGAGAAGCATTTTTAAAATAAGTGGTTATACATTCTACGACAACAAGGACCCCAGAGATAGATCATGTGGTGGCTCGGCAATATTGGTCAAATCGCGAATCAAACACCATTCATTGGGTGGTCTTTCAGAGTGTTATCTTCAAGCAACAAACATCTGTATTGAGAACTTTTGTCAAAACCTCGTGATTTCGTCAGTTTACTGTCCGCCCAGATTTTCAATAACAAAAGATCAGTATAGAGATTTTTACAAATCACTAGGTAGCCGTTTCATAGCGGCTGGCGACTACAATGCTAAGCATACATTCTGGGGCTCACGACTCGTTAGCCCTAAAGGTCGTATCTTGTACGACTCCCTGTCTGAAATGGGACTGAATGTGATTTCAACTGGTCAACCAACTTATTGGCCAACTGACCAGCAAAAAATTCCTGACGTTATCGATTTCGGCGTGGCGAAAGGGGTATCCCCGGAACTCATTGAAGTCGAGGCTTCACTGGATCTTTCTTCAGATCACTCACCCACTGTAATCACCATCAGAAGTCCTCAGCAAATCGTAACTGATGCCTTACTTCTTGTCAAACGTCTGAATTGGCTAAAATACAAAAAATACATCAGCACTCACTGCACAGAGAAACTCCCGTTAAAAACTGCTGAAGACATCGATGCCTGTATAAAAAGTCTTAATGAACATGTCGAGAAAGCCGCAGAACATGCTTCTTCCACTTACCGCCCGAATAGGTACAACAGAGTTTTTTCTGCAGATGTTGAGCAACTATTGTCTGAAAAAAGGAGAGTCCGAAGAGAGTGGCAACAACACAGATCGCCCCAACTTAAAACTAGGTTGAGAGAATGTACCAAAAATCTTAGGATCTTGCTAGAAGCGCAAAAAGCAGAGTCTCTCAAACAACATCTGGAAGGTCTAGACGCAACTTCCCAGTCAAATTATTCATTATGGCGTGCAGTCCGAAATCTAAGAAAACCCGTAATCGCAAAACCTCCACTGCGTACTTTGAACGGATCTTGGGCACGAAATAACGAAGAAAAAGGCAACCTTTTCGTAAGTCATTTAAAAAATGTATTCACTCCCAATACGGATACTGACATTAGCGAACTACCGCCTGTTGTTGCCAGACCACCTGTACAAATAAGATTTCAATATCTGGAGGTTGTTGAGGCTATTGATAATTTAAATGTTAAAAAAGCACCTGGGTTTGATAAAATCAGCAATAAAATGATTTTTGAGCTGCCTCGCATTGCAAAAAGATTAATCCTCTTTCTTTTTAATGCCATCTTACGGCTTGAGTACTACCCTCCGGTTTGGAAAATTGCACTAGTAAAGATGATTCCTAAGCCGGGAAAAGATCCTTGCAAAGTTGAGTCGTATAGGCCAATAAGTCTATTACCAACTATGTCCAAATTATTCGAGAAATTGCTTATAACCAAGCTGACTCCGATTTTGAATGAAAACAACTGCATTCCCAATCACCAGTTTGGCTTCAGACGTCAACACAGTACAATAGAACAAACACATAGATTGGTACAAGTCATAAGAAAAACCTTTGAGGAAAAGAGATACTGTTCGGCACTCTTTATTGACGTCTCTCAAGCTTTCGACAAAGTATGGCATGAAGGCCTGATATCTAAATTAAAGCAGAACTTGCCGGTGAATCTTCAACACCTACTATGGAAATACTTAATCGACCGTCAGTTTATGATTAAAGAAGGTGATTATTTAAGCCGTCCTCAACCTATAGGGGCTGGCGTCCCTCAAGGTAGTATCTTAGGACCAATTCTATACTTGCTGTACACAGCAGACATGCCAACAAACAATGAAATTCACACATCAACATTTGCTGATGATACGGCATTTTTCAGTACTCACAAAGATCCAAAAGATGCCTCGATTCAATTACAGCACCACGTAACGCAAGTGGAGAAATGGGCAAGACAATGGGGAATAAAAATAAATGAACAGAAATGCACCCACGTAACATTTACTCTACGTAGGGAATCATGTCCCCCTATTCGTATTAATGACCATATAGTGCCTCAAAACTCACACGTGAAATATCTTGGTATTCATCTGGACCGTCGCCTCACATGGAAACCACATATAGATGCTAAGCTGACTCAAATGAAACTGAAAGCAGCCCAAATTCATTGGCTCATCGGCAGAAACTCCGTCCTTCGGCTCGATTGTAAGCTTCTACTCTACAACTCAATCTTAAAGCCAATTTGGTGCTATGGTATCCAGTTATGGGGCACTGCCTCCAACTCCAATATTGAGAAAATTCAACGCCGTCAAAACAAAATTCTACGAATGATAACTACCGCTCCTTGGTATATTAAAAACAACAACATACACAACGATCTTGATGTTCCACTTGTCAAATGGGAAATAACTAAACACGTGGCCCTTTATTTGGGTAAGCTGGAAACTCATCCAAATCCCCTCGCTCGAGACATCTTACAACATCCCGGTCATAGCCGTTTGAGAAGGAGGGACACCACCGCTCTCAGATGAATAAATATAAGTTGCTCATTATATCCTATCGAATTTGAAAACTAGATTTTGCCTAGCATTGGCTGGACTTATCTTAATTAACTTTAGTTTTAAGATTTGAATACCTATTGTTAGTTCATTTAAAATGAAGATACAATAAAAAAGAATATGCAAAAAAAAAAAAAAAAAAAAAAAAAAAAAAAGTTTGACAAATAAATTAAAAGAGTTTGGAAAATTATCATTACTATCTAAAAAGTGTAAATATTGCTCGTTTGAAGTGCTTTGCATTGCTTAAAATTTGTATATTGTTCGGAAGCGCATTCCAGGACGAATGGCATTTACAAAAAAAATGTCTTTCAGATATTTGTTTTTGGTACCGAATGGAGTTGATCTTATATCCTCTGTTAGATCTTGAAAATATTATTCTTTTAAATAGATATTCCGGTTGTTTAGAATATATAATTTTATGTAAATGTAACAGCGTACGGCATTTTAACAGGTTGTCGAAAGAAATATTAAAAATTGTATAAGACAGATGTGATATATGATTTCTTCTTGAGATTCCATAAATATATCTGCCAATATTGTTGTAGGCCACTCTGAGTTTATTTTTACTTGTTGAATTACAACTAGAAAATAGCTCACAACCATATGTTAAAATTGGCAGAATATATGACTTAGCAAGTAGCATGCGTATGTTTATTGGTGTATATGACTGTGTCATCCATAGATTACGAAGCATAGCATATATTTTACCACATAGACCATTTATATGGTTAGACCAAGTGAGAGTATCATTAATAATAATTCCAAGATTTTTGGCGTGGTCAACTACCTCAATTGTGGAGTTACCGATCCGAATTGGCGGTAGGTTATATTGTTCACCGCTGCTTTTCTTTATCATCATTGCTTTTGATTTCTTTGCATTTAAGCAAAGTCCATTTGCTGAGGCCCATTTGAATACATTATCGAGATCACTGTTTAATTTTATAATACAATTTTTTATATCAGATGGCACACAACTGATAATGAGTTGGACGTCATCTGCGTACATCTGAATTTCACAATGAACGAGTTTCAGTGGCAAATCATTACAGTAAATTGTATATAATAATGGACCAAGTATAGAACCTTGCGGGACACCTCTCGGCATTTGACAATTTGTTGATTTGTTACTGCCAACATAGACCAGTTGACTCCTATTTGTTAAATAGGAAGAAAGAAGTTTGACGGCAGTATTAGAGAAATGGCACATATACTTGAGTTTTTGGCATAATATAGCATGTTCGACAGTATCAAACGCCTTGGAATGATCCAGTAAAACTAAAAAAGATATAAAGTTGCTGTCCATTTTTGACCTTATCTCCTCGCAAACCTCAGTAAGAGTTGAAATACAGTTGTGATTAGGTCTAAAACCTGACTGCTTCTCCGATAATAGTTTATTTTAGTACAGATATTTGGCCATCTGCGTATGAAGAATTCTTTCAATAACTTTAGACAAAAAAGGTAATATAGCAATTGGTCTATAACTCTTATCAGGTTTAGGAATAGGTATAATTTTAGCACATTTCCAACTAGATGGGAAAGATGATGATGTTATTATGGAGTTTGCTATGTGTGTTATTTGTGGTAATATGTGAGTTATTATCAGCTTAATAAATTTAGGGTGTACACCATCCTCGCCTACTGAGTCCGATTTGATGCTTAGAATAGCTTCCAGGACATCTTCCTGAGTAACACACTCGAATTGAAAACGTATCAAACATTGTTGACTTTCATTAGGGAAATTAGTGGAGTTATAGTAGTTAAGGTTTGCTTGAGGCATTGGTATGTTTGCAAATTCTAAATTGAGCTTGTCAACATCGATAAGAATTTCAGGTTCTGGACAGTTTCGCATTAACCCCATCGATCGGATTTCACTCCATTTCTTTTTCGAGCTAATAGCCATTTCAAATTTTTTTTCATAGTATTTGGATTTAGCAGTTCTTATTTTTGAATTTGTTTTTCTTCTACAAGACTTGAAGTAATTGTGGAGCTGAGTTGTTCTAAATCTTTTCCACCTTGTGTATGCTCTATCTCTTTCATCAATTAAGAGTTTGATTTCATCTGAAAACCACGGATTATCATTTTTTACAGCTTTGGTTTTAATGCAAACATATTTTTCATATAAATATTGTATATTATTGTGTAAAAAATCGACTTGCTCATCTACAGTGGGAATAAAAAATATTTGATACCATTCAAATGAAGTTAGCTCTGTTAATAAGGAATCCAAATCAATGTTTTTGAAATCTCTAAACGTTATTGTTTGTTGCTTTGTTGTTTGTTGCTTAGTAATTATAAAGTCATAGGAGGTGAAAATGAGATCATGTTTTGAGAAAACAGGGGCAGATAGCTGATCAAATGAAAGAATTCGTGAAAGATTATCTACGAAAAAAAGATCAAGTAAAGAACTGCTGGTGGATGTAAAGTGTGTTGGCAAAGTCTTATTTACTAGTATCATACCAATTGCACTCATTTCATACATTAGGCTTTTATCAGCTAAAATATTGGCATTAAAATCACCAGTTAAAATGACATCAGTATATCCAAGAGTAAGTGATGCTAGTTTATCCATCAGTGGCTTTGTGTTAATTCTATTATTAGGCCTATATATCACACCCAACAAAAGTTTTTGTTGTTTATTAAAAATTTCAAGGAACAGGTATTCCAGTTTCTGATTATTTAAGGCTTGTTCATTATGGTTATCTAAATCAGTACTATTATCATTATTAGGAGAAATTTCATAATTATTCTGCTCATCCTCATCCGCGGTTTGGTATTTAATATTACAAGATATTGACGATTTTACATATATAGCAACCCCTCCGCCATTTGACTGTCTATCACTTCGAAAAAGACGATATCCTTTGATTATGTAGTTATAGTCTAGAATATCAGCACGAAACCAAGTTTCGGAAACACAAATTATATCCATATTAGATTCCTCGAAGATAAAACGAAATTCGTCAATTTTTTTATTTAAACTCTGGGCGTTTATATGGCATATATTCAGTCCGGAATTTCTTTTGCAGAGTATTCTAGCCATTGTGTAGAGATTGTCTCTGGAATTAACACTTCTATCATATAATGGAAATATATTTAAATACAAAAATATTATCAGCAATGCAAGCACAAAGAGCAGTTATATAAGTTATATTGTAAATATTGTTGAAAAAAGACGATAAATAGTTTCAAAGGATAAATTATGATTTAAGGCACAAGAATAAATTAAAAGTCTCAATAATTTAATAATAAAATTCATAAAAAAGTTATGTTGAATTATTTTAAGTAGATTCATGAAAGTTGTAATTCTGAAAGGTCTGCATGTTTCCATCGCTGGTATCTGGTGGACGAAACATCTGATGCAATTCGGATAAGTCATTAATACCTACTGGGTCGTCTTGTTGAGATTTTTTTTATATAAACGATGCCTCTGTTAGTAAAGACATTTGATATTGTTTTGCCTTTTTTTAAACGGTAAGCTTGTAAAAATATTCGATGATTTTCTGGAGTGAGATTTTCGTTGACATAAAAGGGCATATTGCTATCATATCCAATAAGATTTAAACGCAAAACATCCTTAATAGATTTTATGTAAGATGTAATAGATTTTAAAACAAAGTTTCTTTCAAAGGGACATTCAAATTTTATAATTATTGCCGGATCATTAGAATCTTTATTAGGTGTTATTTTATTTTTGTTCTTAGGGAAGGAGCTATTTAAGTTTACCCGAAAAGCAGCTTTAATATTTGGGGGGTCAATGTTAACAGCCTTACATAGATAGTTGTACAAATTAAATAGGTTTTCTTTTTTATCAAAAGGTATACCATTAATACGAATATCATTTGCCACCATAGAATTTTCTTGTTTCTTGACGTGATTTTTTAACAACATTATTTCCTTTTTTAATTTATCTGTTTCATTTGTTAGTTCAACAATTTTATTTTTTGCTGTATTGTTAATATCTTGCACAGCTGATTCAATTTTTGACACTCTTTCAATTACATTATTAAGTTCACAATTAGTAACATTTAACCTCTTGTCAATTTCACTTAAGAGACGATCTTCATATTCATGGAACATTGTTTGTATCATTGATTGAAGTTTTTCAGTTAATTTATCAGCTAATTTGTCAAATCTCTTATCCAATACTTGAATAGACCTTAAGGGCGAATCAGTAGAGAAACGAAGAGATTCGATATCTGAAACACGCAGAGTTTTAGGCGTATTTCCAATTAAAGAGTTTTGTGTAAACTCTCTTGATCTTTTTTGCGCGCCAGTAGACATTATTGACTCAAGTTGTTCCTGTTGTTTTTGTTCTTGTTGGTTATTATTTTCTTTTTCAAACAGAATATCTTTGCTTCGGCTTCTCAGTTTGTATGTATACATTTATTTTCTTATTGAATTTGTTTTTTTTTGTGTTTGTTTTTTATGTTTATTTTTTAATTTTTGTATTCTGTTTTGGCAGTTTTTTTGTGTGAAGAATACTTTTTGATTTAATATTTTTGTTTTTATATAAGTATTATATGATTGTTTGCTTTCTTTTTAATTTAAATGCAGAAATTCACTGTGAATGTTTTAATACACAACTTCTATTTTATAGATGTGATGAATTTATTAAAATCAGTATAAAGTCATAGCTCAACTTATGTGTGGCCTTGTTTGTTTCACTTTCATTTCGAAATATTTACCTTCCAATCTGTAGGATAGTATTCTAGGCGTAAAATAGCATTGAAAATAAATAGGATAATTTTTCTAGCTACACGAGGTAACTCCACAAGCATTTTGTTGCTGATTTTATCCATACCTGGAGCTTTTTTCAGATTCAGAGTACCAATAGCGCTTTGAACATCATTAAAGCTAAGTCTTAGAGGTACAGGAGGTCTAATAACGAGTGGAGGCAAATCAGATGCATTATTTGAGTTGTTTATAGTAAACACATTTCTCAAATGGTTAACAAATAAAATCCCCTTCTCGGTATCATTTCTAGCCCAGTCACCAGTCGGATTTCGCAGAGGAGGCTTTCCTCTAATTGGTCTTTTTAAACCTCGTGCCGCCTTCCATAACGAATAGTCAGATTGTGGGGTACTATCAAGACCCTCCAAGTAAGATTTGTATTTGTATTTATTTGATCGAGTTCAGCGAAATAAGTTCTGTTTGTCCCACTTCTGCACTCACCGTCATTTGTGGAGGCGTGATGTACAGCTCTTCAAATGTCCTCAGTAAACTTGCCAATCGACCCATCAATATCCTCGGTAGTTCTCAACACTACATTTTCCGTGCAGTGGGAACTTAAATACTTTTAATACTTTATCCAACTTACTCTGGTTTTAGATATGTCCCGAAATGGAGAGCCATTCCCTTGAAGGAAACGCATTGAAATAATAGAAGGAGAGTGATCTGAAGACAAGTCTAATGAAGGCTCCACTTGTATCGATTCTACAGGGATATTTTTCACTACTCCGAAGTCAATAACATCGGGAATCTTCCGTCGGTCCGTCGGCCAGTAGGTGGGATGACCGCTTGAGAGTACATCTAATCCCATTTTTGCAATGGTGTTGAAGAGTTCACGACCCTTCGGGGTCACCAGACGTGAACCCCAAAAAGTGTGTTTGGCGTTAAAGTCACCAGCAACTAAAAATCTAGCTCCAAGGGAATTGAAGAAGCTGTAGTATTGGTGTTCTTTTATTGAAAATCGAGGTGGCGAATAAATTGATGATAAAACAAAATTGTATTGACTGAATTCAATGCAAATGTTTGTTGCTTGTAGGTAATCCTCACATATGTTGTTCATTAAATAATGTTTTATTCTGTTCTTTATAAGAATTGCCGAACCTCCACATGCTCTTCCGCGTGGATCTTTAGTATCATATAACACGTAGCCATTAATTTTGAAGTACGCTGTCGCCGTCAAGTGAGTTTCAGAAATCATCATGACATCAATCTGCTTATCCATCAGGAAGTGTTCCAGTTCGTTTTTATGTTGGCGGAGGCCGTTCGCGTTCCAAAAACAAATTTTTAAACAAATCATTTCTTTAAAATGGCTTGTAAGATAGTGGATTGCATTTTCAGCATTTCCTGCATCATGGATGTCATAGTGGTCGTAAAAGTGTTCATAGTTTGGACAAGAGTCTGCAATGTAGTCTCTAGAGAGTTAATATTAGGCTCGAAATATTGTGATTTAGGTTCCTGCTCCAAACCTGGCATATTAGATTTAACCACGTTTGCGTAAGAAACTTTTCTAGAACTAGGCACGTTTACATGACTAGTGGACCGTAACAATTGAGGGAAATTGTTACTCGAAGCAAAATTAGGCTGTTGAGGACGATCAGGTAATACTGACGTCTTGTTGGTTCTTATGCCTTTCAAATGAGTGTAAATTGGACAACCTCTATAATTTGCGATATGATTACCTCCGCAGTTACTGCATTTTTTGATTTTTGAGTCAGTTTTCGACTTATCGCATTGAGCAGTTGGATGTAGCTCCCCACACGCAACACAAACTGACGGCAATTTACAATACGCCTTGGTGTGACCAAATTCTTGACAGTTAACACACTGGACGGGTCCCTGACGCTTATGCGGTTCTTCCATGGTGATTCTACGATGCAGAAGGTAAATCAGAATGTAGATGGGATGGGACTCGTTTTTCTTTAATACGACATCTCCAGGTTCCAATTCCACCCTAAACATAGGCTGTGGAATCTTTTCACGGTTTCTAATATTCACAACACTCTTAATTTTGAACCCTTTGTCCATTAAGCCGGTCTTTATCTCCGCAGGGTCAACACATGGGTCTATACCCTTTAGAACGACTTGGAGACCTTTTGCGCTTTTGAGCTGATAGGTGTAGAAATCCCTAGCCTCCCTCTCCAACTGGTTGGACAATTTTCGAAAATCATCTTCCTTTTTCACTTGAATTTTGGTTTCGCTGATATTTCCATGTTTAATTGATGTTACGCTAAACATATTTTCACCTATTACCGAAACAATTCTTTGTACCAATTTACTGGAAGTGGGCTCTCTCAGATAAATTGGTGGGGGCTTAAACGTCTTCTTAGGAAGTTCTGGCTCATCCGTCTGGAGGAGAGCAAACCTATTTTGATCATTACTCACGGTCTTAGGAGCTTTTGAATTTGATGACACTTGAGCAGATGTCGGGCTCCTCTGTCGCTTAAGAACTGTGACGTATTTATCCATACCTACTTGTTTTCTAGGTTTGATTGCACTATTTGATGTAGAAGGTGTTGATGTTCCTTCATCTATTGAAATTACTATATTGGGCGAACAGGAACGACGCCGTTCCACGGCTCTTGCAGTGAGAAAATTCTCCAGAGATTTTTTTATGGATTCTTCCTCAGATACCCATCTAGTTTTTCTAGTCGAGCTAAGCTCTTTCTCAGAATTACATCTGAGAGGAACACTCATACAGTTTTTATGTGATGTTATATTTTTTTTTTTGTTTTTTTTTTAATATTTTTACCTATTACGATTTTTTCACTTTTTTGTTTAATTTCAACTTTTTACACTTTTTCACCTATTACGATTTTTTCACCGAAAATTCAGCCGCACTAAAAAAACACGTCCGAACAGTTCGATGAGACGAGACTGAACTTATTAAGTAAATTACAATTATTGCGGTAAAACTGCTAGAAAACAGAGTCTAAAGCAGCGATGCCCAATGTAGTAGTATTGGTGAGAGTGACAAAATAACACTGGAAGAAAACAATTTGCTAATCATTTTATTTAGTCGTCAGCGAGATTGCGACGAAAGCACATGTGTGGTGGGTGTTGTAATTTTTTTTTCTGTTTCTTTGTTTAACATAAGGGAAATAGTAAAATTAATGAATTTACATATTTTTGATGAATGTATTGTTTTTAGTAATAATCTTCAAAATGTTTTTTTAAATTATATGTCTTAGTTTTTTAAATGTCTTATGACAAATAAGACATTGCATGTCATCAAAAGCATTTTGTAACATAAAATACTTCTCGGGTGACATCATTAATATATCACTGACAGCAGTCTCGCTGACGATTAAAATGTAATCATTAAATATATTTCCGTTTTGATTTCCATTGTTTGTTCCAAAAATATGTTAGTAATAGGTAGCTATTCGTTTTTTTGAATCATGGATAAGACACAGCAGTTCTGCAAGTGTATTTTGTCTCTCCCACTCAACATGCTGATTTCCTATTGGTTGATTGACGATTAAACAAAAGAGCGTAAGTATACGTGTGAGTTCAATTTGCTGATATCAGCCACTACTGGACATCAATGGTCTAAAGCAGTGGTCCTCAAAAAGAGAGGATTTGGTAATTACATATGTATGGGTGACACTACACAAAAAGAAATAACATGTAATGTTTAAATAAACCTCAATTACAAAAATGTATACATTTATGTGATCGCTGCTTCTCAGTGTACTGAAAACAACAACAAAAATTAGCTGAAAAAGAAAAAACATGCGGCATAGACCTGCTTTGTTGAATGTTGACTAACAACTGAATGAAATATTAGTATTTTTACGCTCTTGTTGTGAGTATTGTTTGCGATCGTGTTGTGTACATGTAAATAGCCGAAAATCTTCGTATTCTGAACAATACTAGTGAGGACCACTGGTCTAAAGGGGATTTCAAAATGTATATGTATTTGTATTAAACGTGTCAAAAAAAAAAAGGTATTTACATATGTATTATTATGTAAAATAAATGTTTTGCGTGAGGAGCTAATTGTTTATTTGTATATTATGTACTCGTATATTTATTTTTATTATACATGTGTATTTTCTTTTTATATGTACATCTTCAGATCAATCTTATACAACGATATAGATGATTTATTCTTTGTTGTTCAAGACGGTTCCCTACTTTTAATGGATTTATATGCAAATGATACATATGCATTGTACAACAATTACTGCGTAGATATAAATAACATATCCGGTATTACATACGCTATCGTTTGTATAACTTCCGTGGAAGAACATATAAGTCGAAGTCAGATTGTCGTCGTTGCCATTCTAATGCTTATATCTATACCTTGCCTTTTATTGGTTGCTTATCTCCATTTGCGCATAAAGGAATTGAGATCTTTGCACGGCATGATACTGAGTTGCATGTCAGGTTATTTGGCAACAGGCTACTTTTTGTATTCATTGGTACATATATTTAAATTGGATGAACGCAATACAGGGTACGCTGTGCAATTCTTTGTATTATCCTATTATTTTTGGTTCTTCTCATTATGCTGTAATGTTTCGTTAAATATATGGTAAGTGTATGTAAATAATAATCTTTTAATATTACCCTTTCTTTTATTTTTATATACAAATTAATGTTTTACGTATGTAAATATTTTTAGGATCCATATTCCATTAAACAAGAAAAAATCGAAGTTCACAACGAGTTTATACTTTGGGATGTACTGCATGATGTCATTTATTGGAGCTGTTATTCTGGTTATTTTTACTATCCAAAAGGGGCTTCCTGGAATGCCATCTTACTTTATGCAGGGCTATACAGAATGTACGTACATACATACATATGTATGTATATAAGAGTATTATACTGGCCCCTTTTGTCGCTGTTCCCCAAATAATTTTAAACTCGATAGTGTTTTGCGTATCTTACCAAAATTCTGAGTTCACTGACAAGAGGATACCCAGCTAGCATTTTCAATAGTGCACGACTATTTGGCGATCGGAGCCGTCGATTAAAGTAATTGTGCGCGATGTCGTATTCCAATCGCGCACGTTCAGAGCAACTGAAGTAACTGTGTCAAGACGGCGACTCTTCCTTTCCAATCGTCGACGATGAGCAAAGAATACTTAAACGACGATTGTGAGGTAACATAAAAAACACTCCTCCGACAAACATCAAAATGACTCGTGAAAGTATCATTTTGAAGAACTAAATACGATCGTTGACTGCAAACAATCTTCCAATGCTCGTCAAACTGCGTAAACGACAATTCACTCGTCGAACAAACGTCGAAATGACTCGCAAAAGCACCGTTTGAAAGCGAAAAATATAAATCTACTCTAACAATCGTCTGAACGATTAAAAAAAGAGTCGCGAAATGATCGCGCTCGTCAAACAATCATCCAAATGCTAGCTGGGTAAGAATCGACTCTTGTTATTCGTTTTTCATTCTTATTCGTTATTTTAGGCCAGAACTACATACATATGTAAAGGCATACACACATTCATACATAAAATAAAAATTTATTAATAATACTTGCACTGTGTAAACGAACAGCAAAGAAAGTCTAAATAAGAAAAACTATGAATCTTAGAGGCCATTTACACGATGCAATTTTTCATGCAATTGATGTTTGTAGACGGGGTAGAGAAGCAAGAGGGGTAGAAAAAGTTGCACGACTTTCGTTTTTCATGCAATTTTTTAACATTTTCTTTTACCATCGTTTGTGTTTCTCTTATTTTGTTTTATTCTTATTCTGACTTTGAAGTGTGCGTTATAAAATTTAATGCGCATGAACATTTTCAATTACTTCTATTGTATTAAAATCTAAATCCCTCTTTTATATTTTTTAAAATTTTTGTATATTGTATTTATGTATGTATGTATATTATTTTATATACATAGTACATACATATGTACATATATTTTTTGTATATTTATTATATTCATATTTTAAAATTTTGTTTTCTTTGTTGCGAATGAAAAACTAAAGAGGAATGTGTAATTAAACGTCAACAAATTTCGTGATTTGTTGCACGTAAAATTTCATCGTATAAATGCACAAAATTTTACGTAGCAATTTTAAAAGAGAATGGAAAAAATTGCATGCAATTAATTACATGTTGTAAAGGGCCTCTTACTTTGCAGTTACACGTTCTAGCACGCAAATTTAAAGCAATTTATTTTCACGAGAGTTGGACAGCAAACTCGCATCTAATTTTAAAAGTATGAATGAATGTATTAGTTAAAAAGTGTGATTGCATTAAAATTTGGAATCCAAGACTTGATTGTGAACTCAGGATTACAGAATGAGTACGCAATATTTTTACAACTGTTGTCTCGTATATTAAATATTCAGGTTTATTACATTACACAAATTAATAATAATGCTATAAACATGATTGAAACTGAAACCAAATTCAAATTGATAATGCAATTTCGTAACAATATGATATCAATGCATAATGTTCGTATAAAATAACTAATTAGCTTTAGGCCAATGCCATCGCCAAGTTCAAGATGATGAAAACGTTTACTTGGATGGCTTTCAAATATCTATTAGTTTTTTTATAGGAAGTTTAAGAGCTCGTGTCTCCTTTCGTGGAAATTAGTTTGGAATTCAATCATTTTGTTTAATAAATTTTATTAGGTATTAAATTAACAATTCCATAAAGTTATGATTTGTAATTTGAAAAGAAATGGTACATTATTAAAGCTTATATTCTGCAGTCATTAAAGTGGCATTGATTTAAGTAATGACACAATAATTTTTAAAGCATATGTATGTATGTAGTTTTACGTGTAGTTATTCTAAGAGGTTCTGACATTAGAAGTTTTATTCACTTATGAATAAAATAAGTCCCATCCAAATCTATTTATTTTTTAATTAAAGAATTAACTCTTTTAGCAATTCGGGAATCTCAGCGATATTTTATACCACCTGTATCTACTTTGCTTTTGTTAAGTTTCATAGTAATGGCAGCTGCTTTCTTTGGTTTTCAAAAACTAAAAACGCGTGGTGTTATTGTGAATACAAATAATGACTTAATTAATGGCTACTACGATGAAAACATTTTCGAAGAAGTAAAAAAAGAGTTAGTATATACACAACATATTTAGTTGCGTATTTAATTTTCTATTCTTCCTAATTTCAGCTCAAAATGTATCAGCTTGTTAGGAGTAATACTTATTTCCACATGGTTGTTGGAAATTGTTACGTTTTATTCACCAGGACCACAGATTTACCTAATATTAATGGATATGATAAATGGACTTCAAGGAGTATTCGTGATGCTTATTTTCCTAGTTATACGTAGAAGGCGAACAATAATTTTCAGATGGTGGAATGATAGAGGGTCTCACACTATTGAAAAAATAGAATTAAATTCAATTTAGATTTATATGTATTTATGTATTTCTTATATTCCTAATAAAATGAGTACGAGTATGTGCTTGTTAAATATCAAATGTCAAATATCGAATCTATACACTAAAATTAAACGTTTGTATTTTACTTTTTATATCGTTTGTAACACATCGAAATAATAGTATAACAATGAAATGTTTACCAAACATTCTTTGATCCACAGAAATGTTTGGTACTGACAATGGGCGAAATCGGGCTAGTAGGATCCGAGTTATAGACCAAAGTTTTAGACAACCCCGTTATTTTTCAGATATTTTTTGCCATTGCTTCAAATATAATGCAGATAATATCGTAAAATTTTACACACTTTATTTTTATTATAGAGGGACAAGTCCTGTTGGAAATAGTAGGAAACGGTCCACGATTTCTCATAGCCCCCATACAAATGTATTTCCGGAATATAGTACATAAATGCAGTGGTGATATTCGAAACAATTAACAACCGGTTCGCTTAAAAAAATTATATTTTTGCCAAATTTTGATAAAAATAACGAAAATTTTAAAGTCGCATACCAGTAACAGACCACAAGCCTCTTGAAGGAAATGATATAAACTTTCGTTTAATAAAAAAAATGTTACGTTTTTAACAAAAAATAGTTTTGATTTTGCAAAATAAAATCATTTGTTTGTACGTTTGGGCAATGAACAACTGAACAATGTTGTGTTTGTTGCCGAGACTATATCACCTTGATAAATACACATTATATAAAACCGTTAAAGCAAAAAACATAATCACTCCTATCGTGAATAAAAATATCACATGAAATTTGTTCCCTTTTCATATTTTTCCTATTAAAATTCAATGTTTAAAAATAAAAGGGAACAAATTTCATGTGAACTTTTTTTTCACGATAAGGGTGAATATGCAATAACCGGTACGGAAAATTTTTAAAATTTTAACAACCGGTTCGAGGGAACCGGCTGAATATCAGCACTGCATAAATGTCTATACAGAAGAAGTTTCATGCAAAATGAAATCTGAAAACGTTATTTTATTTGCATCGATCCATATTTTGACATAGCCCCATATAAAGTCCATTTGTGAAAATCACTTAAATGCACATAAATCAAATAGTCCATATATACGTATATACAGTAAAGTACGGATAAATGCACATCGGTTTTCGCCCGACTTTTTGTGCACTTATCCATTCTTTGCATTTATGCTAACCTCGGATAAGTGCACAAATATTGCAATTATGCAAATATTACATAAATGCACAAATATTGCAATTATATGTATAATTATTGGGAAAAATAAATCAAAGAATTTTTAAAAGAGTTTATATTTGTCCATTTGACCATTGATTTTACTAGGCGCTAATATAGACACCATTCAAAATTTGAAACACAAAGAAGGAGTTAAAATATATATTTTTATATATTATTTTTAATATGTTTTTATGAAGAAAATAATGGAATAATTCCATACAATTCAGAAAATTAAAAAAAATACAATTATAATACAGTTGAATACAAATAAAAAAATTAATTTCTATCCCATGTTGTATTTGGAGAAGTTTATATTAAAGTTTATGTAACTTGCTGATCGAGATGTTCCCGGGAGTTCTTCTGGTTGGGGCATCTTTGCCACTACATATTTCGTTTCGTTGAACTTGGCTAATATCCGGTAAATCGGGATAAGTAAATCTATCTGTCATTCTTTCGTTTTAGAAACGTAATATCGAAATCTTGAGAACAGTGGACGGTGACAATTTTGCCAACATAAAATTCATTTTGCTTCTTGAGTGTAGTAAATTTAACCAAAACCATGTCGTTCTCTTTCAAAATATCTTGGTCAATTAAAAGAGGTGGTTCATTGCTGTCATCATCGATTTCATCAAGTCCAGGCTCTTCCTCTGATTCCAATATCATGTTATTGGGAACATCGCTATCTAAATCCGACGATGAAATTAATATTTTTTTTAACTTGTTTCTTTTGTTTCGTTTCTTTTGTTTTCTTCATCTGTCTTCTCAGGCGTGTCGGTAAGAATAGATGACTTTCCTCGTTTTCGTCTATTTTGAGACTTCCTTGGACCTGATTTTAAAAAAGGTCTGACGATTTCTGGAGTAATTTCAGTTGTCGCGGAAAGTATTTGTGCTGGTGGAACATATGCTTGTGATGGATTAGGTATTGTCTCAGGTTGATCGGTAACAAATGCAGCACCAAAATCTTCATAGGTAAAAATAATGCTGTTTACAGGCCATATCCCAGACTTTTTAAAGGAGTTGGTGATATTGTCAAAAGTGAAACTTTTATTAAATGTTTTATTAGCAGGTTCGGCCACATTGTAAATAGTAATGGCCTTGCCAGGATTCGTCCTCATCCAGTCAATAAATGCAATCTTTACTGCTGATTTGAATGGTACATACACGCCGACGCACAGTGGCTGAAAATCGTTTTTCATTGGCCAAAAGTCGAATTTTTTTTTGTCACCGATTTTTAAAATTTTTACACCTTTTTGGAGCTAATATATCCATATTAACGTAGCCAAAAAATTAGGTTAAACTATTAATAATTGTGGGCGTGGCATGCTGTCAAACTCAACTGTTTTTTTTAATTTCAGAAAAAGGTGTTTTTTATTAGTTTTTTGTCAAAAATAAATGGTTACTACTCGCAAGCTATCATCGATAATGGCCTGCGGTCTTTTTTATAATGTTGGTAGGATTATAGTCTTTAGTTGTTGTAAGTGGTTACCGCTCTAGCGTTTAATATTAGGGGCGTTCTGAAATATTTATGAAACTACTATATTTTTCTGAAATTTTAACTTTATTGGAATAGAACTTCTAGGGAACAAAAGGGAACAAGAAACGTATACCACCTGAAGAAAGGTGAAAGTGTCTTCTTTAACCCTATATATACTTTTGCACCCGCCACGACCCGCCGGTAGAACACTTTTTTAATTTTAATGAAATTACTCTAAAAAAATTCAAATTACGATAATTTAAACAGCCCTATAGTTACTCGTATACAATGGTGTATTAAATTTTCACTTTTTCGCCTAAAGGTTTATGTTTTTTTACTTTAGACTACGTAAAACTAAAATAATTAAATATAATACCTGTGAAAGGGTTTTATGGCTTTGTTTTGATCAGCAAAAAAATAAGTCATAAAAATATCACAATAGGTTCTACAGTAAACATATGATCTCTTTCTAATATACCTGTTATCAACTGTTAGGGTCAACCAAAGTCATAAACAATTTTATAATAATAATCGCGACATTAAACCACTAAAGAAAAAAAACCCAATATTGGCGAGATACTAATTAGTTTTACCTGATATTAACCCTTTCGGCCGCACTTGAATTTAGCTGTGACTACCAAGAGCATCACATATTTTTTCATGACTTTTTACTGTGGATCAAATGACGACTTATGGAACATATACTAAAAATCAGTTATGATTTCGATTTCGGGTCTTCAGGATCCATAAAAAACAATGGAACCAACAAAGAGTTAAGAAGTTCAAAAAAGAAACATGTTCATGATGAATATCGCAAATTTGGATTAATTATAGATCAGCCAAAACAAGGGTCAGGCAATACAAATGATGACAATACCGCACGAAGATTCTTTTCAGATCCAGAAACGGCATCTGAAATAACAGGAGTGGATTCAAACCTTATTTTCAGATTTAAAATAATCCTAGAAGTACTTGCGTGCAAGGAAGAAATTGACGCTAGACAATTTGGAGATTATGCTAAGGAAAATGCAAAAATATATACAACCAACTACCCATGGAGAAATATGTCTGCAACAGTTCACAAAATCCCTAATCATGGAGAAGATATCATTAAATATCATTTGGTGCCACTTGGAGATCTATCAGAGGAGGCTCAGGCAAAAAGGAACAAGGATTACAGATTTTATAGAGAGCACAATACTAGAAAAATTTCACGAAATTCCACAAATGAAGATCTATTTAATATATTATTGGCAACATCAGATCCGTTCATATCCAATATTCGAAATCAATGGAAAGTGGAACATCGGGATTTAGATGAAGAAGCCAAAAAACTACTAAAGAACAGAAATAGCGCAGAACAAAATATAGAATATTTGCAATCAATATTTGTTTCAAATGAATAATAATTATAATTGCCTTCATTGTTATTTAAGTATGAAAAACATAGTATTAGTAAATAATTCTTTAAAAAAAACCGACTTCAAAATTTCGGCCAAATAAAATGTTGGATTAATTTTCAAAAATGTTTAATATAACTAATGTTGTTGCACTTTTTTGATTGAAAGAAAGAATTTTGAAAATCTTGTTAATCTTCTAAAAAATCGGTTTATGCTAAATCTATAATGTTTTCCCATTAACAGAGCTAAATTTTGACACCCATATTCGATATATTCTTAAAAATCGGTTTATGCTATATATCCCCGATATATATCAATCAATTTCTGAAATTTTCATTTTTTTACCTTAAATATATTTTTCTGCAAGCCATATCTTCCAAATAAAAAAATTATTTTTCAAATTGATTCATAAATCACGAAGTTATTCAACAATTTATAAGAGAAGCACAGAAAAAATATAGATAACGGTAAATAAAAAACTGTATGTCCGTCCGATCTTCATAAAAATTTAAATGGGACCCACCTGCAAGCAAACCCTTTCAAACAAAAAAAGAATTTTTAAAATTGGTTCAGAAATGGTTATCGTGGAACAAACATAAAAAAAGCAACATATCATTCGAATTGATAACCTCCTCCTTTTTGAAGTCGGTTAAAAATAATAATAAATAGAACCTACTATTGTTACAAATGCTAATAAAATCTATTGCAGTTTTTATTTTTAAAATGTTTTTTAAAATTATCAAATCTGACAGCAAAAAAGAATAAATTTTTCAGTAACAGCAAAATCTCCAGTGAATTTTACTATTTTTTTTAGTGTAAACATTTTTGTGAGTGTAAAAATTTTTTTGAGTGTAACATTAAAAAAATTCCAAAATCACAAAAAATAATTATAATTATTATTAAGTTCCAAATATTAAATTTTTTAATATGTAAATAAAAAAAATAAACCCATATTTCACTCCAAAAGTTAAAAAAAATCAAAAGTTCAACTTTGACCTAGAAGTCCTTAAAAAGTCATCAATCAATTTTAATGTAATTAAAACTGAGCCAAGCTGAACTAAATATCTATCCATTAAAAAAAAATTACTTCAATATTTTGATCGGTTCAAAAGTTACAGAATTTTGGCCAATGAAAAACGATTTTCAGCCACTGTGCGACGTCAATCGGCTGAAGGCGATGGGAACAATGAGGCGGAAATGTTGGCATAACAATTAATTGCTTTGATCGAAACGTGGCTTACATGATTATCCATGATCAACAGAATTTTCTTCATTATTGAACAGCCCGAAGTATTTACTATGTGTTCCAAAACTCTTACAAATAATTCAGCTTTCATCCATCCATTTCTCGAAGATAATCCCAGACTTCCAGCAGGAGCACTATACAAAAAACTGTCTTTAAACTTAATTCGTGGGAAAATTAATACAGGTGGATGGGTTGTACCAGCAGCACTTACAATACCACAGAAAGAAACCAATTCACCACGTTCGCCAGAAACAATCTGGCCAAATTGCTTTTTATCTGTAGCTGCTATAACTTTTGGGGCCTGCGCTACAGTTGTATTCCCGGTTTTATCAATGTTAAAGATGCAATTCGATAAAAAGCGGAAGCGTTAACGTGTAAACTTTGGTATGCAATGCTAAACTATTAACACATACATTCTTTTCTGTGATCAAGAGTGCAAATATAAAATCCTAAAAAATCATTTCTATTTTAGTTGTGCTTTTATGCATACAAAGTTGTACTAAAAATGTCGCTTGAGGCTTAAAATTATTATGCACTTATGCATTTGTTGCATTAATCCGTGTTGCACTTATCCGTGCATTTTTACATGATAAATTATAAAAGAGGCTTATGGCTTCGCAACACGTTGCACTTAAGCGTTTTTTGCATTTATGCGTGTTGCACTTATCCGGTTTTTACTGTAATAATTGTCACTACTAATTTTCATGATATACATACATACATATATATTTGACCGTAGCCCCCATATAAAGTCCACTTCCGAAAATCACTTAAATACGAATAAATCTCTTATAAAAATCATTATTACGTTGAAATTCGACACAAATAATTCGCATATAAATATAAATCGTTGTACAGAATTTTATGATGATTGACCTGTAATAGGTCATAGCTCCCTTATGAGCACTACTCCCGAAAACTCATTAACCTACATAAACATCCATATCGAACCGATATTTTACACAGATTTGTTATAAGTATGTAAAAATTATACTATTGACTTTTGTGAAAGTTGATCCATATTTGGCCATAGCTACAAGCACCACTTTCGAGAATAACGACATATAAGACTCAGCACAGCCGAATATAAACTTACTTGTTTAAATCTATATATTTATATACATATGCACAGCCCAACCCGCTAAAGCTAGAAACTTGAAATTCAGTACGGTCACATTTGGTAAATATTTAATCAAAAAAGCATAACCACTTGTTTTAGCACAAATTTGTTTGACGTTGTTTACCCTTATAAGAGTTTTGCAAGATCAAACAGCATCAAGTAAATTAAAACTAAATATCTGTTGTGCTGTAGCCTAAATAAGAAACTTTTTATAAATAAATAAACGAGTTAAAATATATGTTACATATTTAGTGGTTACGTCTTTTTCGGCAAATATTTGCCAAATGTGACCGTACCTTAAGTAGATTAATTTTGCAGAGTGTTTGTTGGTTGGTTTACGTGGTTGCCTGCTGCATGCAAGCATTCAAGTGATGATCTTTTTCAGATGCTAGTACTATATGCAGCCTGTTGCTCCCAGGTATCCGGTGAAACCGCATCATCTAATACTTGATGCAAGGTTGTTTAGTATATGATTGTTGAAAAATTTGAGTCTAGAGTTTTGAAGAGCCCGACATTCATGGATATGGAATGCCCCATAATCGACTAATTTCTCGAAAGTGACATTCCTAGATTTTAATAGCCCTAGTTAGGGGCTATTGTCAGACATATGCGGGTTATGCGAGGACCCAGAGGAGCTTGAGACAATCGAGCACATTCTGTGCCATTGTCCCAGATTACAAGTTAGCAGGTTGAGGTGGCTAGGCAGTAGATTCATAAGCGAATTAGCGGATGTCTCGAGTTGTAGGCTCGGGGATCTCCAAGGATTCGTAATGAATATGGCCTGGCTGCGCAACAGGGGAAGGGGCTTTGTAAGGGCTTAGGCGTTTCGCTTTTGGAACGTACTAAGTGTCTCAATTCATTTCCGAGAGACATCACAATGGACCGTATTGGTCTCTGGGTGATGGTGTGGGGACAACCTCACACCAGCCTTCTAACCTAACCTAGGGGCTATTGAAATCCGCTTTCGAAATGCGTAAACCGCTCAATTTAAAAGAGTTACAGAGCAACAACCTTTTTGGAAAATTTTTGAAATGTACTTTGATATGGAATGCATCACAATCTACTAATTTCTGGAAACTGATATTCCTGCCCCTAATTAGGGCTATTAAAATCCACTTTCGAAATGCGTAAACCGCTCAATTTTAAAGAGTTACAGAGCAACAACCTTTTTGGAAAATTTTTGAAATTTTTTACTTTGATATGGAATGCATCACAATCTACTAACTTCTGGAAAGTAACATTCCTGACTTTTAATAGCCTTAGTTAGGGGCTATTGAAAACCGCTTTCGAAATGCGAAAGCAGCTCAATTTGAAAGATTTACAGAACAACAACCTTTTTAATTTTTTTAATGGAATGCCCCATAAACGCCTAGTTTTTCGAAAGTGGCAGTTATGAATTTCAATAGCCCTAGTTACAGGCTATTAAAATCCGTTTTCAAAATTTAAAAACCGCTAAAATAAGTGGAAATATTTAAAGGAAACTTGTTATTTTAGGTTTGATTTTAAACCTTATGTTTTTAAAAAAATACTAAATTTTATAACGTGGGCACCACAAAATTAGGTTCCTGTGTGGATTCTCTGTCCGTGGGTCTTTAAATTTTTAAAATTCGTTAAAAATTTACTTGTTGGTAATAAGCGAAACTTTGTTATATTTTTTGTTTTCATTTTTTGTTGTGGTTTTACATGCACGTGTATTTTTTATATGATTCTAACAACAACATGCACGAGGCATATGAAAAAAATGTTGTAGTTTTTCTTAATTTTGCGGTTGATTACCACTGTATATTTCTTAACCTACGTTGAAATCCCCTTACATTGTAGTGAGTTGAATTTCTAAGTCTGGTAGCACTATTGTAACGAATTGTGTTTCTTTCACATTTGTTCCTAAATGCTCTAATTGCGTTTTCTGCAAGAAATTTGCGGTTGGATACATCATATACTTAATTGGCAAATTATCTGCATTGTTTGATAGAAAGATTATTAAACAAATTCGTTGATTTATAATTGGTTGAGAGTTTACAATATTGGTGAATTGTTTATTATTTTATTAATACCGTTTGTGCAATTGTACATAAAATATTGATAAGGTGTGTATATACATACATAAATATATATCAGTATTGCAATTATACTCGGCCATTTACTTTTATAGTGTATGTTTACAAGTTAATTTGTGTTGTGTATCCAGGCCCTCTATCTTAAGAATGGATCTATATGATGAAAAAGAGCACATAATTAGTAGCGATGAATATAGTGATGATGATGATGACGACGACGCTCTTATGAATGATGCTGTAAGAGCTCAAGATTACAATATTCGAACTAATGATTACGCAGACCGGTCCAAGCAACCCATGTGGAGAATTGATCAGAAACAAAAGGAGTTGAGCTCACTAATAAGAAGGAACAAAATATCTGTTATATATAAAAACAAATCTATAAAATGGTAAGTGCTTTATATGTATGTATGTATATATACATATGTAGGTATGTACATATCCTTGCAAAAAAACGCCATCATGGACCAGGAGAACTCTAAACATAATCCATTTGTTTGAAAAAAACTAGTCCATTTAACATTACGATGTCCTAGGACTGGACTGGATCATATAATACAGCTTTGCATAACACGGGACTAGTCCCAAATCTACTCCTTGTAACTACATCAAATGTTTTTAAACAACGATTGCGTTAAAGCACGAATAATTGTCGTGTAACAAGAAATTCTGCTTTGAAAATGAAATGTTCCATAAGTGCATTACATAGGACCATGATGTAGTCACTACATATTAGCTACAATGGACCACGTACTCCACAGATTTTTGCAGATATGTACATAGGTTTAAGGCAGTGGTGGTCAAAAATGAAGATGTATTGGTGAGAGATTTTGGAACTCATCAAGATTATGACACTGACTTAGATTTTAATAATTTTTTACAGATGATATCTTACATATAAACTTCTATATCTAAAAATGCAAAAAAAAAATCCCGCTCTCTTATGTTATACGAGTTATTCATTCACCTTTAAAGTTTTGATATATAACTAAATATCAACTGTACCAGATAATATATCTGGTCAATATGGGTACCGTTTGAAAGTGTTCGAAAAGGCCTTTCGAATGATATATAATATGACGTAATCCATTATCCCATTATGAGCCCACAACTGAATTTGTTTTTTCATATAGCCCTTTGAGAACCAAACGTGTTTTTCTTTCTCATTGCTACAAACAATATTTTTTTTAAATTTTTATATTCCCGCAAAGATGATTTTTTAAAATTTTTCTGTGTATTTTTTTTAAGGAAAAGGACCTCGCACAATCGTGTATGTTGGTTGAAAAGGCCTAAAATAATTACATTTTCCAAATGCTTTTTCAAGTTGAGTAGTTTTATTAGAACAAGTATAAAATATCCTTTTTACATAAAATTAAAATTTGTACTTCAGAAAACAAAAACAAAATATATATGTATATATATCAGTTCGTATAAATATACATATGCTTAAAATATTTTTTTCACATTAAATAAAAGAAAATTAGATCAAATCGCATAAATGTATGCTTCATTTGGTATGGTATTCTTTAAAACATTTTCGGTCTAATTCATAAATACATTATAACAGTGTAATAAGGTAATGAGAGACAAAATACGAAAAAATTGAATTCATAAATGCATAATAGCTTGTTAGCTGGTTATTAGTCGCTTGTATATATTGATATTTTTATTGTGTTCTCTACCCAACTTTAACCATTTAATAAAGTGACACTTGAATGATTGTTTGCAAAATTTGTGTTATTTTTGATAAAATTTAAAAAAAGTGTTTAAAAAAGTAAAAACAATAAATATAATAATATATTATATTAAATATAATAAAAAAAACAATGTTTACAATAAATTCAATTAACCAAATTCGTAAGTATACAAACTCATATATGTAAATATATACAAATGTTATCTTTATAACAATTATTTTAGACTCCATATCAGAAATGTCGACAACTACTACAAGGCAACCCAAAACTTTTCGAAAGAAACCCGACCCTTTTAAAATGTCAGAAGAAAATTTTAAGGCAAAGTATCGTTTCAACAAATCTACGATGAAAAAGATAATTTTAATGGTAAAGCCAGAAATTGAGCTTGATAGAAGAGGCTGTGGCACCTCGGTAGATTTGCAAGTGCTGGTGGCATTGCGATATTGGGGTCGAAGAGAAGTACATATTTATTACAATGAAAAACTTAAATTTACATAACCATACAATTTAGATTCAAGATGATTCAGCCGACCTTCATGGCTTGTCTCAAGCAACAGTTTGTAGGATTTCTAGCAGAGTGGCTCGTGCCTTAGCTCGTTGGAGCGACAGGAAAATAAAAATGCCCTCATCTCTTATAGAGGAAGAACAAGTAATAAGTGAGTTCAAAGCGATACAAAATTTTCCTGGTGTTGTTGGAGCTATTGATGGTACGCATATACGCATTAAAAAAACCGGAGGGGAAACGTCGCAGTACTACATAAACAGAAAGGGATACTATTCCCTGAATGTACAGGTAATTTGTATTTTTTACAATAACAAACAAATCATACTATTACTGACTTTTTATAGGTTGTTTGCGATTCCAAATTGAAAATTAGGGATATAGTTGCAAAATGGAGAGGAAGTACTCATGACTCCCGCATTTTTAATGAGTCAGCTATCAAACAACGGTTTGAAAGCGGACAATTCAAAGGCCGTTTGCTAGGTGACTCAGGCTATAAGTTGCAAAATTATTTGTTTACCCCCCTATCTAGACCACAAAATGAACAGGAACAAAAATATAATACTGCCCATATATGCACCAGAAATCCAGTGGAACGTTGCTTTGGAGTTTGGAAACAACGATTTCGCTGCTTATTGGATGGGTTGACAGTTAGTCTGGAAAACGGAAAAACATTGATTGTTGCCCTAGCAGTACTTCACAATATTGCTATTGAGGAAAATGATACTGCTCCAGGTAAAATAGTTTTGAAAAGTTTTACGTTATAAACATTTTTTAGGGCTCAGTACATTTTTTCAAAAGCAAAATGGATATCTAAAATTATTTTCTCAACAAGTTTATGTATATATGTATCTATTTTGATTTCCTGCCCTTAAATGATTGTAACACGTCTTTATTTTAATTTGTATTTTATTAACAATTAACATATTATCAATTCATTAAAATAATAGAAAATAAGATTAATTTAATATGAAAAAAACATTAATTCAAAAACAAAAATAAATTTATTCAAAAAATAACAAAAACAAAACCACAGGGAATCCAGCCCAGTTTAAGTCACCGTAAAAACTTTATTTTACGGGCATAAATCATTTTTGCTACCTATAAAACAAAAAATAAATATGTAAATAAAATTAAATTCATACATATGTATCCATATTTTAGATGATGTCACCATAGAATACGGAGCAGAAACTGAAATAAGGAGAAATGCTACATTAAATACACAGAGAGAAGGAAGAGCTGCAATTGTTTTAAAAACATTCATTCAAAAACATTTTTAATTCTAACATGTCTATTTTACTACGTATCTACATATAATCAATTTGAAATAAAAACTACATTAAAATAAAAAGAAAAAAACTATTACAAAAACAAATTAAATATAATTTTTTAATAACTTACAAGTTGCAATACTACATACATACATACATATGCCTAAGCATATAAAAAACATATACATACGTTTCTTTAAAGGTTCATTATCAGCCAAAAATTCATTATATTTCCCCTCTAGAAGTTTATATTCAATATCAAGGTTTCGAGATCTCTTACCCTCATTTAATACTTGCAATTGATGCAGTTCTTCGCGGCATTGCAAATCAAAATTGGCAACCTCTTTTATTTTTTCATCAGCTACATTTTGATATATTTTTTGCTTTATCTTAATAAACATAAAAAAATAATAAAAGAAACTGTTGCATATAAATGTGAAAGGCACACATAATTCATACAATTGTACGTATGTACATATGTACCTACTCACGGTAACTAACCTTTTTTTTTGGTTTCTTAGAAACAGCTCCTACCTCATCGTCTGACACATTTTCTGCCGGGCTTATCGTTGTTGCTGCCGGTGATTTATTTTGCGTTTCTGGTGGCAAAGTCTGCTATATATAGATATGTACATGCATATTTGTATTATAAATTTATTTAATTTCATCTTTTACAAAACTTACCTCGAACAAACCATCGGAATCGAATTGGTTGGTGTCGACAACAAACTCATTCGGAAGCCACGCAGCAATATCGTCTTCACAAACTTCTAACTGAGGTGGCTGCGGGCCTCCGCCAGTTTTGTTTATCTCCCTGCGATGGTTGGACACTTCTTTCTTGGCATTGATTTTCGCCACTATCCACTGCGATTTCAATTGCGCTAACGACCTTTTGCTGCCATTGCACATGTTGTTGAAGCTGAACCAAATATTCATACATATGTATGCTATAAAAACATATTTAACAAAAGGTTATTGTACATACCTTTCTTCGAGTTCCCTCCATGCTTTCCTCTTCTTATTGTTGGTGTTTGTGTCTGTGTTTTTGTTTTCTAACACAGCCACCCTCTCCTTTACCAACTGCTTCAGTAACAGCTACAACAATTAAAATTATAATATTACATTTTCATAACAAAACGAATGTGTACTTACCTTATCCTCCTCCGTCCAATTACTAGAACGTTTCCTACTCGATACGGAAGGAGAAGCCTCAATTTGTATGTCCATTCTTGTTATTTTTTATATACATATAACAAAAAAATAAACATAATTATAGAGATGCATAAACAATTACATTAAAGTAAGTAGTCGACTACCTCTTGTTGACGGCGACACAGAGTACTATTTAAACTCTGTGCCAGCGGTGAATAATTGTATTTAAAAGCAATTTTTTTACTATTGAAATTACTTTTTATATAATAACAAGTAATAAAACAAATGTTTTTTAACATTTCGATTAAATTATGTGCAATAATTCATATTATTTTCAGTTTTCTATTAGGGTACTTAAATAATCAATTGTAATTATATTCATCACTAAGTATAAAATGAGAGTGAAAATAACATGTTATTGCCAACATAAAACTACAAAACTATTAAAACCGACAAATTGTTAATTTACTCTTATTGTGTAGTTATGAATACAAATTTTTATCAGTAGCTTATAAAACAAAAAGAAACTTATAACTATTATCAGCTTATAAGTTAAAATTTGAAATTTTTATGAATTAGACCGTTTGTCTTTTGCTAAACATAAATGCACATGGCATTTTTGGCATCTTCCCCTAGAGCGGCTTTCACATCCAACATTTCGGCATCGCTTAGCTGTACCATCTATAAATTCAGGCCAATGATCAAACCTATCATATCTTATTTCATCTGGTGTATTATGGGGACGATATTTGCTTCTATAATATCTATCGGGCAACTGAAAAGGTTCTACTTCAGGCGGCACATTTTTCTTCTCCTAATTCCATTTTGAAGCTCAGAAACTTCTTAAACTTATTTTTTTTTTTTTTTTGGCTTGAAGTATTTCCGCACCTCTCCTATATTCTTTCCAACTGTTATAAATGGCTAAGTCAAGAAAATGAAAAAAAAATACCTTAACTGGCCATTTTCTTGTTTTTGTTTTTATGCGATAGTATTCCATCATTTGGTCTGCAATGTCAACACCACTCATTTTTTCATTATATAATTGAATAACAGCTGGAATTGGGACCGGTAAACGTCGTTTTAAATTTTTATTCCAGCGCTCTTTCTCACCTATCGGGTCTTTTCCGCATATAATTGACGCTACCGTAACAAATTTTGTATCACACCATTTTACTACTGCAATTGCTTCATTTTTAACAAATTGAATCATTTCACCACGGGACATTTTATTGTCAGCAGGAAGACTTATTCTTTTGCCTACGCGATTTGCCATTATAGTTCCTGTGGCTTTATAACCCATTTCATCAAGTTTTTCTAAAAGTATGTATGACTTTTGTTGGGCAAGTATTTCGTAAGTCTCAAGACACCGGACGGCCCGTGTCCCAGTCCGCAATCTGGAAAGGTGCCAGCTCATTGGAATATCTCAAAATCGACTACAAGTCCTTAAGATGTTGCACAGACACAATGTTTCAAACCCACAGGGCGTGGTTTTGATCTCATTAACTGCCGAGCCGGACACCTCCCAGTGAAAGGAACCATTTGCTCGTCAATAGAATAAATTGTGACATCAGTAGCTAATTGATTACAACGGTTTCTAACCAAGTCAATCACAGGTTGCACTCTCCACAGTTTATTGGTCGGAGGCGCTTTTTTTGTATCAACGAAGTGAATTGTACTTCGCAATTTCATAAACTTTTTTCTCGACATTGCAAACATCGTTATTGCGCAACCGTAAAAGTTTTTTATTTCGGACTCTGTTAAAGTCATTTCATCGCCAGCGGTAACATGAAAATACATTTTCGTATACGTAACCTGCCTTGTAATGACTTTCGGGGAAATATTTGGAGAAGTATTCAGAAGGAGTACCAAGCTTTACAAAATTCTGACATTAGTGTACAATGGGAATTTCATGATATTCAAATTCTTTTTGTCGCCACAAGTCATCTCTGTTATTACTTAAGTTTCTAGTATGTTGCGTTTTAGATAAAAGAACTGTAAGATAAGCAAAAAACTATTAAAATTGTTAAAAACCATACTGTATGATATACATATGTACTCCTCAAAATCTTCTTCCGACGAGAAAGTCTTTGCTGCGATTATTTGGCTCCTAACATGTATCCTCAAGTTCATCATCAGATGAGAAATCAAGGTCAGAATTTTCAAGAATATCTAATACCAGCTAAAGGTCTGGTTCCTTTGAAAAGTCAAAGCTTTTTCCTAAAAATAAATCACATAAATTTATAGAAAAGAACACACTACGAGTCGGATGTCGGACGTTATTCGTGTTTGCTCGGTAATTTTGATTAATTTTTTGGGTAATTTACACATAATTTGTGTTATTTTTTTCGTTGGCTTAAAAAATAGACAGGACTATTGGAAACCATAGAAAAATACTAATTATAATCATACAAATCATTATAATTGTAAATTTATGCCGTGGACAGCCATGGCTGAGCGTCACAAATGTAAAACTTTAATACGTGGAGAATCAGGAATTAGCTGTGCCGGAGTATGCAAAAAAGTATATCACTGCTCTATAAAATGTGCTGGTATTGATCAATATTTAGTAAAAGTTCTGGATGGGGATAACTTTGTGCGGTTTATGTGTGGTGATTGTGTTCAATATATACATAATGTTGACCTGGTGTTAAAAGAAATTCAAGATGGGGTTTACAAAAACAAAATAAATTAGCCGAATATAAAAACGAATTTGAATCATCATTAAAACAAAATGAAAATGAAATTAAACTCTTATTGGAGGCAATAGAAAAACAGTATGAAGAGAGGCTTAAAGAAAGTATTGCATAACATAGGATATCACAGTATCCGATTGGAAACCGGTCATCATAATTTCAATACAAGACACCGTACTGATCTCAGTGTAGTAAGATGTCGCTTAGAAACTACAAAACAGCGAATTCAATACTTGGGTAGTGTGGAATATAACAAATTACCACAATTTGTTAAAGAGGCTGAAACAATCTCAATTTACAAAAAGACATTAAAAGAATATTTATATGAAAAACTGGAAATGCTTCTGCTATAAATGCTATTAAGTTAGAATGATCTCATTTTTTATATAATTTAATTAAAAATCAATGAATATGTAAAAATTTTGTAAAAATAGTTGCTAGCTTGCCTCTATAATGTCCTAGTGGCGCTGAGGCACCTACTTCCAATATAAAATAAATATTTTGAATAATAATAAAAAAAAGAAAAAAAAAAATAGACGATGCGCAAAAAATATGTGAAAAAAAACGTCGGTGAAATTAAAAAAATATGCAATATTGTAAATGAATATGAAAATAAAAATAAACAGATTTATAACAATATCGAAGAAAGCAATGAAAAGATCATGGTGAAATCACTCTACAAGGTGGTGTTGAAACGCCAGCTGTTTTTTTTTAGTCATGTTTGTTATGTCAATTTTTGTTTTGTTTGTATATATACAGTGGCGAGCACACATGGAAGATGTTTTGTAATATGACTTAAAACCGAATAAACTCTTTAATTTTTAAATATAATAATGGGTTTTAATTAAATGAGAATTATTCCTCTTGCGAGTATAAATTGTAAAATTTTAAAATTTGAAGTGAACTACGATTAAAAATTTTTAAATAATGGGTTTTATTTAAAATGTTAAATAAATAGAACAAAAATGAAAATAAATTGAAATTCAATAATTATTAAAGCGAATGTGGAATTTAGGGTAAATTTATGTGAAATGACAATGTATCCACTTTTGCACGTTAAAGTTCGTTTAATCTGGCAGCAAGAATAAATGGACGGTTGGAGCGAATTTATGTCCATAAGCACCGTTATTTGATATTTATAAAAATATCAAAGCAACAGTAATGTAATTTTTCAAATTGTTCATAATTTTTTTTTGCAAATTTTTAGCTTATCGCGTTCTTTTAAGTTCTCTGTTATACCATTTGTTGACGTTATTTTTTGTGTTTTTTATTATTTTTTTGTATGTAAATTTCTTTATAGTGTTTTCAATGGCCGAGTCAAAATTATAAACTTTATTATTTAAATCATCGTTCTAATAATTTCTTAATATTGTACTAATTTCTTGATTAAAAAGCGTTTTATTATACTTAAATATTTCGACTTCTTGTTTGTTGATTTGGTCTTGTTTTTCATTTATGATTTTGATTTTTATATCTAATGCTTCGTGATCTGCTATTTTATTTAAACTGTTATTTACTACTTTGCGTGCAAAAGTGGATACATTGCCATTTCACATAAATTTACCTTAAACTTCACATTATACCGTAGACAGACGACAGAGTTAATGCGCATTAAAATCTCACTAATTTGAATTAATACTGCATTTACATCTACGCAAAATCTACTAGATTTCAGTTTAAATCTTCAAGGAAATCTTTGCCGTTTACACTACTGTTTTTTGTCATATTGTGGGATTTCATTTTCATAACAAAAACAGCTGACTAAAAAGGAAGGAAAATTTTTAAATTTTTTTGTGGCAAAAAATGAGCTTCACAATGAGTTTTTTGTTTTTAAAAAAGTACACAACAATATACTTACACTTTATTTACTATTTGGTGCTCCATTGCCAATTATCTTTAATAATTATTACGATTTTAAATTTTGCCGCAAAAATTCCAAAAAATACCGCCCTTTGTTTGCTTTTTTTTATTGTCAAAGTGTCAAAATTTAATTGAACAGTGTTGCGTTTTTTAGTACATTAATAGGAAAATCACGGTTGTATTAGTAAGTAGTGCAAGATTTTGAAAGATTTTGGCGAAATCTACTAGATTTGCTGCATTTTGTTTTGTATGGGAAATCTCATCAAAATCTACCAGATTTGGCTTGAAATCCCGTAAGTAGTAGATTTCGCTTAGGTGTAAATGGCATATAAGATTTTACCGTGACAGACGACAGTTTCTGTATTTAAACTGCATTTAGGTAACAGCTGTTTGTTTGTAAACAACTATTTAATTATGAAAAAATTTGTTTGGCATTTGCTGAAAAAACAGTATTTCTTTGAAAAAAAGCTGAAATTACTTTTGCTGAAACTGTTTCATAATGCAAAACTTGTCCATGCACTAGCAACCATCAACCTGAACGTGTTGCTACATGTGGGGACCGCAGTGGGACACTCTGAAATAAGAGAAAGGCAATTGTGGAAATCTATTTTTATTATTTTAATTTTACAATTCTCTTCTTCTTCTTTTAGAATAGTAAACAATTTGATAACATATTATTGATTTTCGATGATGTTGCCATATTGAAATTGAAAATGCAGTATAAATTCAGTTTGATTTTGTGTATTTACGTCTAACTTAATGCGCATTAAGATAGGATAATTCACGAGTTAATTTGAATTAAGACTGTTAATGCAAATTAACTGTGTCGTCTGTCTACGCTATTAGCTTTAATAATTAATGAATTTCAATTTATTTTCATTTTTGTTTTATTTATTTAACATTTTAAATAAAAACCATTATTATTTTTAAAAATTTGAAAGTATATTCGGTTTTTAAGTCATAGTCACAAAACATCTACCATGTGTGCTCGCCACTGTATAAAAAAACACATGCGTCATCTTGAAATTAAAAATTGTATGTATTTTATGTAACGAACCATTTCAGTCGGGTCTTATCTTTCAGAAGAGGGTGCTACTAAATAGTCCGGCCGTGCTCAGGGATAATGGGGGGGATCTTTCTTCTGATTAAATAAGCCAGTTCGTTAACTTAAAAATAAAAAAATTTGTAGCATCAATCCCTAGAAACGACTACCAAAAGTATATTGAGAAGAGAAAAATAAAAAAAAACTAAGTGAGTAGAGATATAAATGAACTATATTGGAATAGATACTTGGTGTAATTTGACCTATTCCTGTTTATACCCTCCCTTAACCTTTGCTATTCAAGATTAAATTTTCGAATAGCCCAAAATGCTTTCCTAAACACAGTTGTCTACATGTTTCACGAAATAATTAAAAGAAGCTTAGAATTCCATTTTAAATGTATATTCAGTACAAAATTAATAAGTTATGTCCTAGTATATTTAATAATTCTTTCATTTTAAAAGAAACAAACAAATCAAATGTAAAGAAAATTTAAGTAAAATTTGCAAATTAGATTAAGTTAATAATTTAAGGATAATTTAAAATTAAAAGCATATATTTTGAATGTTAATTAACAATATATTGTAAAATTAATCATTATTTAAAACAAATATGTAAATTTAGAGATATTTTTTTTTATAGGGAAATGAATGAATGAATGAAATATTGTATATTTGTATATTTAGTATATTATTATGGTTTAGAGTTTATATATTTTTGAAATCAAATTTAACATTCTATATATTTTCTATTTCTTAAAAAAAAAATGTTTTCCAAACTCACCATTTAAAGTTCCCACGATGACTGCAGGCCTGTAGTCAGCATACTGTAGATTACTTTAGATAGATATTATATTTTCCGATATATGAATTTTGATTTCAAAGTGAATGCTATTTAGAATAGTGTTAATGTAGTGTAAAATTAGGAATGTGTTATGTTATGTGTTATGTTGTATGCATGTTAGTGTAAGTATATAAGTGTCCCTTTTACAAACAATTACATATATATGTTTTTATTTTTATTCACAATATATGATATAGTTATATAAGTGTCAAAAGTGATGTTAAAGAAATTAAAATTATTTTATATTTAGTTATTTATTAATGCCCAATGTTGCTTATCTTTTAGGTTTGTTTATTTCTTTTCCTTGTTGTTCTGTCCAAATTATATATAAATGCCGATTTTAGGACCTCAGGGATTCTTCAATGCTTAGATCTTTGTTTAGCGAGCTGACTTATGTTAATTATGTTGAGGATCTTAAATATTCTGGTTAGAGAAAACCTTCTTTCCTTATTCTGTCCCACTGCAACAAAATTTTATAACACATCCACGTTAGCCCTTGAACTTTTTGGGACTGGAAAATTTTTTTGGAGTTATGATGCAGGATCAAAATGAGTCCTTAGACTTAGGTTTTCCAGTTAGGATTCGGGTTTCAGAAATTATTCATCTCGTTCAAAAAAAAAATATATTTATATTGAAGATCCGTGTCCAATAATTTTTTATTTATTGTAGGTTTAACAATTTCCGCGTTTATTATATTTTATTTTATTTCAAAAAAAAAAAAATTACAAAATTTTCTTTTTACTTTTCGAAAAATCGTTCTTCAATTTTCTCAATTCTTTTTTTTTTTCTTTCTGACAATACAATCAATTCCTCCCTTATTTTTTTATAAAAAAAATGTTTCCTATAATTTATTTCACTTTTCACAAAGTATATTCAAATTTAAAGTAAATATTAGGCACGACCTCACAAAACAGAAACAGTATGAAAACCCAAAAGTACGAAAGACTGGTTCTGTAAACGGCGAAATTCTAAATCCTAAATTAATATCTGTCACCCGTGAATATGTTACGTCCAGATGTCCTTTGCGTGGTATACTCCCATATTTCCATTGTCCAAATCTTGCAACTCATAGTTTACATGTCCTACTTTACGAGTAATCTTAGCTCGAATACCAACCGGAGCTAATGTAGAATTAAAATGTTCGATCTTTGAACTTTGAGTGAAATTTCTACGTATAACTTCTTGGCCGATTTCGTACTCTCTTGTGCGTGTTCTTAGATTGTACGTGCGTGCGTTTTTCTCATATGCCTTTCTCATGTATTCACGTATTGAGTTCCGAATCGATGAAAAATCGTCCTGTCGTTCCAAACGTATATCCGAGTCTGCTAAAAGGTCTAATTTTGCCAAAAGTCTGTAATCCTTACCATGTGTAACCATAGTCTGTCCGAATATTATCTGATATGGTGTCTTACCCAAGGATTGGTGTACGCTATTTCTCAGTGCACAGTTGACACTGCTAATATACTGATCAGAGACCTGCAACAAGTATGAACGAGCCGACTTATTCACTAACGTTGAATTTTAAGAACAATACAAAAAAGTATGATTCAATTTTATGCTTATTCACTTTTTATGCACACACAGAAAATTCAGCAACGAGTATAAATCATTTCCAACACTTGGTTCGAACTGCAATGTTTGAAAACAAAAATTCTTGTTTATACACAGTTTGTTTTTTGCATGCCGGCTTTGTTGTGCATGATCTGATTGGAATTGAACTAAAAACACACGAGCCACTTATAAGTAAAAAGCGGCTGGCAAAAAAATATGAAAACATAAAAATGTGCATTTACTACCTATTTAACATTATTTCGTCGAAAAGAAAACTTATTTGACAAAGCAATGATAAAATTTGTAATATGTACAGTTTGTCAAATATATCTTTGCACAGCAAAAAAATTAAAGAAAAAATGTAAAATGAGCTGTTTCACACATTTAACGACACAGTCGAACATTCATGTTCGCACAAAACAACAAATGAATAAAACACATGTTCGGCTAACAACACGTTGGCTTTGATGTAAAATGAGCTTCATACATTTAACGACACAGTCAGAATATTCATGTTCGCAAAAAACAACAAATGAATAAAACTGAATGATTGAAACGAACGGTTGCGTAAACGAGCGTTTTGTGCATTTGAACAAAAACGATTAAATCATAAAAATCAATGTGCATGATTAAGTATACTCGAAAATTTAGTACTCGTTGCAGGTCTCTGATACTGATCCCATTCTCGCTGATCTTTTCGAACATACGACCTCAAAGCCTCATTAATGGAACGGTTTACGCGTTCGCTAGCGTTAGCCTGAGGACTGTACACAGCTGTACACATATGGTTTACTCCATTTTTCCTCAGAAAGTTTTCAAAATCTTTACATTTAAACTGTGATCCGTTATCTGAGACCATTACCTCAGGTACCCCATAAAAATCAAAAATGTCCGTTTGTAAATAATTAATTATGTCCTTGGAAGTAAATTTTCTTAAAGGTTTCAGAAACGTGAATTTGGAAAAATGGTCAAGTACTATCAATATCCCTATATTACCAGTTTTTGTCTTTGGTAAAGGACCTATGAGGTCAATATACAGTCTTTGAAATGGTCTGTCAGTTTTAACAAACTGTCCTAGTGGAGGTCTTAGTACAGTCGTCGGTGTCTTAGACGTCTTACACAAGTTGCAGTTTTGAATGTAGTCCTTAACGTCAGTTACAAGTCGTGGCCAATAAAAATATCGTCGTATGCGTTCTAATGTCTTTGTAATTCCACCGTGTGATGATTTTGGAATATCATGCGCCGAATAAATGATACTTTGTCTAAGTTCAGTGGGAACAAATAACTTCCAAGAATTTGATTTCTCAGTTAAACCATTCGAAAAATCAGTTCTTTTGTAAAAATATTTGTCAAGAATTTTGAAGTCCGGTAAACTAGAATTTTGAATACAATCACGTAATTTAACATATTCGTCAGAGTCAAATTCGTCCGAGTCGAGATTAATTGACGGAACATTTTCAATTTCAATTGAATTTATAAATTCTTCACCCTCGTGAGCTCGAGACAACGTATCAGGGACCACATTGTCCTTTCCCTTTCGATGTTCTATAGAGAATTGGAATCCCTGAAGCTTAAGAGACCACCTTGCTAATCGCCCAGATAAATCGCGCTGATTCATAAGCCACTTCAAGCTCGCGTGATCTGTGACTACTTTGAATTCCTGGCCCTCAATATATGGCCTGAATTTTTTCACTGCCATCAATACAGCTAAACATTCAAGTTCAGTGATACTATAATTTCGCTGAGCTTTATTTAATTTATGCGACATATAGGCAATAGGTTGTTCATTACCGTCCTCGTCTTCTTGAGCTAATACTGCCCCAACTCCACAAGTGCTTGCATCGCATTGAAGTACAAACGGTTTATTATAATTTGGATGAATCAGTAATGGAGCAGATGTCAGTTGAGTCTTCAGTTCCTCAAAAGCTTCTTGAGCCGTGTCAGTCCACAGAAAAATTTTCTTTTTCGTCAATAATTCCGTCAGTGGATATGTTACGGTAGAATAGTTCTTAATAAATCGTCGGTACCAACCGGTCATCCCTAAAAATCGTCGTAAATGTCGTATCGATTTTGGTACCGGAAAGTCACGTATGGCCCTAACTTTTTCCTCGTCCACCTGTAGTGTCCCGTTTCCAACTACGTACCCTAGATACTTCACCTTATTTAAAGCAAAACAACTCTTTTTTATGTTTATAGTTAAACCTGCTTTTCTAAGATGACTTGCCACCTCTAATAAATGTGTCATATGTTCATCAAAGTTTTGTGAAACAATTAAAAGGTCATCTAAGTAAACGTGCGTCTTTAAATTGTATGGAATAACAACGTCCATAAGTCGGCACAACGTTTGCGGTGCATTACACAGTTCAAACGGCATTCTTGTAAACTGATACAATGGCCGATTAGGGACCGTAAAAGCCGTCTTTGGTTTAGAACTTTCGTCCAATTTAATTTGCCAAAAGGCATCTTTCAAATCTATTTTTGAAATACAATAAACTGGAGGAAGTCTTGCAATATGTCCGTCAATATTTGGTATTGGGTAAGCATCCTTTTCTGTCACAGAGTTCAACTTCCTACTGTCGACACACATTCTTACTTTACCAGGCTTAACTACAACTACGGTTGGTGAAGACCAAGGAGAACTGGGTGCTTCTTCTATGACTCCTATGGACAGCATTCTGTCTAATTCACCACACAACAGCTTCTCTATAGCTGGAGAAATTGGGTAATGACGTTGTTTAATGGGCTTTGAGTCTCCAGTATTAATAAAATGCTCAATCAAAGTGGTACACCCCAATCCTTCTACTTCGGAGTCGGGAAACATAGAAATAACTTTATCTAGTCTATGTCTTTGTTCATATGTCAGTTGTAATTTGTCTGGGTCACTTTCAGTAGAGTCGATTTCGCTAATAATTGGTGTTGAAATTTTCAACCCGAAAGCAGTCCAAAAATCGTAACCACAAATGATGTCTTGTTGTATAGTTGGTACAATAATAAACTGAAATAATTTTGTCCTTGATATGTAATATTTAAAGTTACAGTTCCTACAACTTTTTGACTTTGTCCATCTGCTGTTCGTACGTTACCAAAAAGTCTGCGAAAACTATTATTGTCTTGAACTTTTGATGATAAATTCCCACCAATAACATTTGTATTTGCCCCGCTATCTAATAAAGCGAAATAAAAAATATCACCAACTTTCAATTTTGCATATGGCCTATTATCGAAATCTCTTTCAACCAGGGATGAAATTATTGAATTCTTAAACTTTCTAATTTGTTTATAATATTCCCGAATTCGTTTGGCAGATCTTATCTTCCTATTTGAACACGAATTCAGGCCAAAAATTCTGGCACGGGCCAAATTGTATTCTCTTAATCTAACGTGATAAGGTCTCAATAATGGATGCACTTGGTTCGTATTAATGTCCAGGTCATAGTCAAAATTAGTTTTAATAGTATTCAAGACTGATTTTATTGTTTTGGATGCCCGCTCTATTTTCGACGGACATCCCTCAATTCGTTTCCCGTCTTTCTACTACAATTAGGACAAGTAGGTTTAAATACGTCCTTAACTCCACATCCGTAACAAAATATACGTCTGGTATCCATACAGTCAAAGAATGTGTGTCCGGTTTTATCACAGTTCCAACACTTAACATTATGTTGTACTATGCAAATCTCATCGTTATTGAAAGCATTTTCAACAACGGCGTTGTCCTCATCATTTCTCTGTTCTGTCAATTCTGAAACTCGACCTCGTGTCAATTTCCGTGACTACGTGCAATTCCTTGACAAATCTCTCATGCTTCTTAACCTCCCGTCTAAGTAGAGAAATGTTAGAAATTTCTAAATGGATCAACTCATGGCGAATTTCACTTCTCAAGTTTCTGAGTAAAATTTCGCATAAATCACGATCAGATATGCTTGATTTCAATTTGTCAGTGAAAGCTGATATTGTATCTAAGTATTCGTCAAAAGTTTCGTTAGGTTTCTGTTTTCGTCTCCTAATGTCATCTAAAATATCAAAGTCGTTATAATCAACTTTGTATTTGTCACGTAAAGAGTTCGTCAATGCAATCCACTCAACATCATCATGTTCACGGTGATACCGCCAGAACCATTCTAAGGCTTTGCCTTCAAATAAACAGTGTGCATGATCACACAAGATTTTAAAGTCGCCATTCAAATTCTTAACAGTCAAAATATTTACACGGTAAATAAACTCATCAACTGGCATCTGGTTATCATGACCACTAAATTTAATACGCCAGTTTCGTATAATATTTAATACCTTATCAGCCGAGAAATTGTTTTGTGAATCATTGCTGTTTGGTTGTGAAGAAGAGTTAGAAAAAGTATTGGGTGAAACATCAGGTGTATTATTATTATTATTAGGAATATTTCCATTCATATTCTGCAACATATTTCGAAATTCATTAGAAATAAAACTTTGAATTTCTATACGGAACGTTTGTAAAGAATTTGCAACGATTTGTCTAAAACGAGAATCGTCTGTATTAGTAGGTTGAGAATTTTCAGTTTGATTACGATTATCAGATCTACATTGATTTCCTTTTCTAGACGGTCCCTTAGGTCGAGCTCCTTGTGCAATTGGAGACGTGCCCTCTGGTTCTAAAGTAACTGTAAAACTACAATTTGATGGTTGGTCTATAGTATACAAATTTTCCTGGCTTCTGGTCAAAACCATATTTAAAATAAAAATAACTCAATAAAATATTAAAATTTATATTTCGCTACTCCATGAGACAACTATATTAGTTAGAAAAGTAAATAAAAAAATGCTCATCTTATCCCCAAAACAAACAAAAAAAAATTAAGAAAATAATTCATGCAAACCTTGAAGTAAGTACCTATGCACACTAACATTCAATATAGAAATCCTAACATCAAAATTTACAAGTAAAATAAAAAAAAATTTTGTAATAAAATATGAGTAAATATGCGACATTACCACTTTAAATAAATCTCAAACATTTTACCACAAAATAAAATTTCGATAGAATAAACCAAACTTCAATATCTCAATATTTCTGTGAGTGTAGTCCCGAAATGCTCCAAGAATCAATCTCAAACAGAAACTTTGACACAATATAAATAATCAGTAAGTGCAAAATTTCAGATAAAATCCAAAACTTCAATTCTAAACTGACTAATGAAATTTAAAAAAAAAATTAAAATAAGTAACGTAGTCGAAACCACAACAAAAAAAATATTTGCGTGAAACAACAGCAAAGATGAAAAAAAATATTGTTATTTTATGGTCAGAAAAGAAAACTGACCAATGTTGCTGGGCCCCACGTTGGGCGCCATTTACAGGAATGTTTGTAAACAATAGTCAGCTGTTTTTGACATTACAAACATGAAAACAAAAACAAAAATACCATGTTGTTTCTGTTGCTTTTGTATTGTTGTAATATCGCTATCACCTTGTAGTGATTTCACCATGGCATATATCGTCGTTTATAATTTTGTTCGTTCTCTAATACTCGCACTTTCTCAAAGTCTGGAAAATGTTTATTCTCAACACAGTGGGTTGTTAATGCTGTTTTTTGCGTAAATTTGTTTAAACGTATGCCCCTATTGCCGTTCTCAACTCAACTAAGTTTGGTCGTCTGTCAGTCAACCCGACTTTAACTCAACCAAATTATTTTTTGGTATTATGTAGCACAACGATTTTTAGTTGTAATTGTTATGGCGTTGCCGACATGAAATATTGATTTCTTGTTGGCAACACCATGCATTTCATTTGTAAAGTGAAGAAAAAAACGCAAAAAATCAAGTTTTTATAAAATAAAAAGAATGGTTTAAGTGTGGATTTATTTTTTGAAGACGAAAATCATGACGCTAATACAAATGTTCTACGTATACGTAGAAAAATACGCGATGATTCCAATCCTCTTGAACTACCCAGTGCGAAGTAAGAAATTTCCAAAATAAGTAACAAATATGTTTGTATAATAAGTATTATTTTTCATAGAGGCAATTTTCTTTTGCTTAATTTGTAAAAGCTGCTTGTTTATTTCATAATTTTTATAACTGTTTTTCTCCAAATCCTTAATACTTTTTTAAAGTTTAGCTTGTGTCTCGCATTGTTTTCTCAGAAGTTCCAGACGCTCTTGTTCTGGTGATTTTTTCTTTTCTTGGCTGATGTGTTTATTATCTCAGGTTCATTTGTAACGATTTGTTCCATGTCGAGATTTTGAGGAGTTTCTAAAGCCGGACTTGTTGACGGACCAACGTTTTCAACGCCGAAAGTGTGTCCAGATGGTGCTACTTGGTCATTTAGTGATAACAGCTGGGACACGCAATCCTCAAGTACATTAAGCGGAATTTCTTGTGAAGGAACACCACCTGCTGCTTGTTGGTTTTGTTTATTATTATGTATTAGTTTTTTTTAATACTTGCTTTGTAATGAAACCAAACCTTAAAAATTCTAATAAAATGTCTGTTTACAATAATTAAGATGTCATATACTTACACGTTGCCATTCGAAGGATGTTCTTGTAGGTGGGCCCAAGCTATTCAATTCTATTGTAAATCCTTCCCACGTTTTAGTCATCTCAAATTTTTGCTTTCCTTTAGCAATTTCTGGATTTTTTCCATCAGCTGCACAAGTCGTTCAAATTGGGCTTTGGTTGTTATTTTTACTGTCCTGCGTATGTGTATTAATCATTTAATTAATTATATTAAGATCAAAAAACACCTATACTTACGATTTTTCCATTTTTTATCTTTTTTGTATTAATTTTTTAAAGGAAATGTATTAAACATTTTATTTAAATCTATAACCGACAAAGACTCAACTGCTAATAAGCAAACTCATCCAAAATGGTGAACCGCAATACTATTAAACACAACCAAAAAATCAGCCGCACAACCAAAAAGTCAACTACATTTAAGTTGTGAATTGCAATACCGATTTATGAAAGACGACCAAATTATTAAAAAAGTTGTGAACCGCAATAGGGGCAGTAGTTTTTGATCTGATTTATGTCCTACAATTCTAGGACAACGTCATTAATCATTAATGTACCAACAACAAAAATGAATTTTAAGATCGATGTGGAAAACTGTTCCCAAAGCTACAAACATTTAATCAACAAGGGGAAGAGTGTAGGCAATATTTAGTTTTTAAGTTTAGTTGAACAACAGACGATGAAGAGAAATAAACCGTGGTCCATATAAATTATTATCTATTTGTAAGTTTACGTATTATTATTTACATGTATTTTTATTGTTGTTTTTTCTATGTGTTTATTATGATTGTTATTATTTTTGTATAAGTTCTAAATTATACTTATATTTATAGACAAGCCCAGATGATGATACTCAAAGAGCATCGAAATATCCGCAAATGAAATAAAATAAAATTTATTTTCAATACTGGCCTCGAGCTTGAAATAAAAGCATTTTTATTTATTACACATAAAAGGGTCGAATAAAAACTACTTGAATTAATAATAAACAATTTAAAGAGAACAAATCAATACAAACGCATATACTAAAATGTATCGCACTGTACTTTTCGCACAAAGTTTACGCTAATATCAGCATAAACACTGATTTCGACATTTTTCAATATACTACATACACATATTCGGTTTTGAAAAGTACATTTCTTGTTGACACGGTGGTATACAATATATATATTTTTGTTTAGTATTGCTATTTTTTGCATATTTAATTTAATTTTTTACTTAAAAAAAATACCCGATATATATGAAAATAGAAAATAGAAGTAAATAGAATTGTTTTAAAAAATGTACAAATCTATATACATATATAAAATTTTTTTTTTTTTTTTTTTTGCATTTAATTATTTATGGAATCTTCATATTTGAAATGACAATAAGTATTCAAATCTTAATACTAAAAAGAAAATAATAAGCCCAGCCAGTGCTAGACAAAAATTTTTATGATACTAAAAAAATTTCACATCAACTGATCCAGTCATCTGTTTTGCGCTTGAGTTAAAGCAAGGGTATCCCTCCTTCTCAACCGATTGTGGCCACTAAAGTTAATTATGTCTCGTGCAAGTGGGTTTGGATGGTGTTCAAGTTTGTTGACATACTTTGACGCATATTTTGTAAATTCGACTTTCACCAAAGGAATGCCTAGATCTTTGTGGCTTCGAGAATTTTTAACATACCATGGAGCTGCAGTAATTATACGTAGAATTTTATTTTGACCCCTTTGAATTTTTTCAATGTTGGATGCTGTAAGTTTTGCGTCGATATGAGACTTCCAAGTTAAACGACGATCGAGGTGGATTCCGAGGTATTTGACTTCATTGTGTTGCGGGATAAATTTATTATTTATTCTGATGGACGAGCAGGTATCTTTTCGCAATGTGAAAGTGATATGAATACATTTTTGTTCATTTACCCTGATTTTCCAAAGCTCTAGCCAATTCTCTAGTTTATAAACATAATTCTGCAAATTCTGTGATGCAAATTGGTGGTCCTTATGGGCGCTGATAAAGGCTGTATCGTCTGCAAAAGTTGACGTGTGGATTTTGGGGTCTGACGGCATATCGGATGCATAAATCAAATATAAATTTGGACCCAGTATGCTACCCTGGGGTACTCCTGTTTCAATTGGCTGAGCGGGGCTTAAAAAATCGCCTTCTTTGATTGTAAATTTGCGACCATATAAATAACTTTTCATAAGTTTGTGGGTGTTAGCAGGCAGAGTTAATTTAATTTTATGCATTAAACCTTCATGCCAGACTTTGTCGAACGTTTGCGACACATCAATGAAAAGGGCGGAGCAGTATTTTTTCTCTTCAAGCGACTGTCTTATCACATTTACCAATCTGTGTGTTTGTTCGATGGTACTGTGTTTAGCTCTGAATTCGAATTGATGATTAGGAATACATTCAGTGTCATTCAGAATTGGAGTCAACTTAGTCATTAACAATTTTTCGAACAGTTTAGAAATTGTCGGCAGTAGACTAATTGGCCTATATGACTCCACTTTGGTGTGGTCCTTCCCTGACTTAGGAATCATAGTGATCATAGACACCTTCCAATCTGCAGGATAGTATTCTAGGCGTAAAATAGCGTTGAAGATAAAGAGGATAATTCTTCTTGCTACACGAGGTAACTCCACAAGCATTTTATTGCTGATTTTATCGATACCTGGAGCTTTTTTAAGATTCAGAGTACCAATAGCGCTTTGAACATCATTAAAGCTAAGTCTTAGAGGTACAGGAGGTCTAATAACGAGTGGAGGCAAATCAGGTGCATTATTTGAGTTGTTTATAGTAAACACATTTCTCAAATGGTTAACAAATAAAATCCCCTTCTCGGAATCATTTCTAGCCCAATCACCAGTCGGATTTCGCAGAGGAGGCTTTCCTCTAACTGGTCTTTTTAAAGCTCGTGCCGCCTTCCATAACGAATAGTCAGATTGTGGGGTACTATCAAGACCCTCCAAGTAAGATTTAAGTGAAGCCATTCTTTGGGTTTCTAAGAAATTTCTAAGTATATCTCTGCATACCCGTAGCCTAGCTTTCAGTTCAGGAGACCTGTGAATTTACCACTCTCTTCTAACTCTTCTTTTTTCTGACAGGAGATGATCGAGTTCAGCGAAATAAGTTCTATTTGTCCCACTTCTGCACTCAACGTCGTATGTGGAGGCGTGATGTACAGCTCTTCGTATGTCCTCAGTAAACTTGCCAATCGACCCATCAATATCCTCGGTAGTTCTCAACACTACATTTTCCGTGCAGTGGGAACTTAAATACTTTTTATACTTTATCCAACTTACTCTGGTTTTAGATATGTCCCGAAATGGAGAGCCATTCCCTTGAAGGAAACGCATTGAAATAATAGAAGGAGAGTGATCTGAAGACAAGTCTAATGAAGGCTCCACTTGTATCGATTCTACAGGGATATTTTTCACTACTCCGAAGTCAATAACATCGGGAATCTTCCGTCGGTCCGTCGGCCAGTAGGTGGGATGACCGCTTGAGAGTACATCTAATCCCATTTTTGCAATGGTGTTGAAGAGTTCACGACCCTTCGGGGTCACCAGACGTGAACCCCAAAAAGTGTGTTTGGCGTTAAAGTCACCAGCAACTAAAAATCTAGCTCCAAGGGAATTGAATAAGCTGTAGTATTGGTGTTCTTTTATTAAAAATCGAGGTGGCGAATAAATTGATTATAAAACAAAATTGTATTGACAGAATTCAATGCAAATGTTTGTTGCTTGTAGGTAATCCTCACATATGTTGTTCATTAAATAATGTTTTATTCTGTTCTTTATAAGAATTGCCGAACCTCCACATGCTCTTCCGCGTGGATCTTTAGTATCATATAACACGTAGCCATTAATTTTGAAGTACGCTGTCGCCGTCAAGTGAGTTTCAGAAATCATCATGACATCAATCTGCTTATCCATCAGGAAGTGTTCCAGTTCGTTTTTATGTTGGCGGAGGCCGTTCGCGTTCCAAAAACAAATTTTTAAACAAATCATTTCTTTAAAATGGCTTGTAAGATAGTGGATTGCATTTTCAGCATTTCCTGCATCATGGATGTCATAGTGGTCGTAAAAGTGTTCATAGTTTGGACAAGAGTCTGCAATGTAGTCTCTAGAGAGTTAATATTCGGCTCGAAATATTGTGATTTAGGTTCCTGCTCCAAACCTGGCATATTAGATTTAACCACGTTTGCGTAAGAAACTTGTCTAGAACTAGGCACGTTTACATGACTAGTGGACCGTAACAATTGAGGGAAATTGTTACTCGAAGCAAAATTAGGCTGTTGCGGACGATCAGGTGATACTGACGTCTTGTTGGTTCTTATGCCTTTCAAATGAGTGTAAATTGGACAACCTCTATAATTTTAGTCAGTTTTCGACTTATCGCATTGAGCAGTTGCATGTAGCTCCCCACACGCAACACAAACTGACGGCAATTTACAATACGCCTTGGTGTGACCAAATTCTTGACAGTTAACACACTGGACGGGTCCCTGACGCTTATGCGGTTCTTCCACGGTGATTCTACGATGCAGAAGGTAAATCAGATTGTAGATGGGATGGGACTCGTTTTTCTTTAATACGACATCTCCAGGTTCCAACTCCACCCTAAACATAGGCTGTGGAATCTTTTCACGGTTTCTAATATTCACAACACTCTTAATTTTGAACCCTTTGTCCATTAAGCCGGTCTTTATCTCCGCAGGGTCAACACATGGGTCTATACCCTTTAGAACGACTTGGAGACCTTTTGCGCTTTTAAGCTGATAGGTGTAGAAATCCCTAGCCTCCCTCTCCAACTGGTTGAACAATTTTCGAAAATCATCTTCCTTTTTCACTTGAATTTTGGTTTCGCTGATATTTCCATGTTTAATTGATGTTACGCTAAACATATTTTCACCTATTACCGAAACAATTCTTTGTACCAATTTACTGGAAGTGGGCTCTCTCAGATAAATTGGTGGGGGCTTAAACGTCTTCTTAGGAAGTTCTGGCTCATCCGTCTGGAGGAGAGCAAACCTATTTTGATCATTACTCACGGTCTTAGGAGCTTTTGAATTTGATGATACTTGAGCAGATGTTGGGCTCCTCTGTCGCTTAAGAACTGTGACGTATTTATCCATACCTACTTGTTTTCTAGGTTTGACTGCACTATTTGATGAAGATGATGTTTTTTCATCTGTTGAAATCACAATATTGGGCGAACAGGAACGACGCCGTTCTACGGCTCTTGTAGTGAGAAAATTCTCCACAGATTTTTTTAAGGATTCTTCCTCAGAGACCCATCTAGTTTTTCTACTCGAGCTAAGCTCTTTCTCAGAATTACATCTGACAGAAACACTCATACAATTTTTATGCGATTTATAGTGTTTTTTTTAATTACCGATATTACCGTAGATTTTTTTAACCTATTACGATTTTTTTCACTTTTTTGTTTTATTTCAACCTATTACACTTTTTCACCTATTACGATTTTTTCACCGAAAATTCAGCCGCACTAAAAATAACACGTCCGAACAGTTCGATGAGACGAGACTGAATGCAAGAGCATAATTTGATGCATGTGTTGTCAAAATAAACGGTTTCTCAAAATCTGGGTATTGAAGTATTGGTGGGTTCATAAGTTTTTCTTTTAGCGTTTCGAATGACTTTTGGCATTCATTATCCCATTGAAAAGGTTTGTTTTTCTTTAATAACGCATTTAAATTTTTGGCTATGTCTGCAAATTTAGGTATAAACCGTCTGTAGTAATTGCAGAAAGCAACAAATCTTCTTACTTCATCTGCATTTGTAGGAACCGGATAGTTTTTTATTACATCCTCCTTAGCCGGATCTGTTCTAATTCCCTTATTTGTTATGAGGTGCCCAAGATATACCACTTCTGGTTTCAAAAAACTACACTTGCCTGCATTTAATTTAAGGTTGTACTTTCTCAATCTTTGAAAAACGTTTTTTAAATTCTCATTGTGGTGCTTTAGACTGCATCGAAATACAATAATGTCATCGACATACAGAAAAGCTTCGGCATCTAAGCCGCTCAGCGCAATTGTTAACATCCGCTGAAAACTATTTGAAGATATTTTCAAACCGAAAGGCAATCTTTTAAATTGGTAATGACCATTTCCTGTGGAAAATGCCGTCAACGGGCGAGAATTTTCATGCAATTTTATCTGGTGGAATGAACTTGTCATATCAAGCGTTGAAAAATATTTGGCTCTGCCAAGCTTGTCGAGTACATCCTCTATTCTGGTTAGTGGAAATTTGTCGTTGACAATCTTTTCATTTAGCTTTCGAAAATATACTACGAGACGCCATTTTTTTGTATCATCTGCTGATTTTTTTTGGTACGACTAGCAGAGGTGAATTGTATGGGCTAACTGAATTTTGTATTATGTTATCGGCTAATAACTGATCAACCTGCTTATTAATCTCCTCCATTTGCGTTTGTGGAAGTCTATAATTTTTTATATATACCGGTGTTGTATCTGTTATTTGTATTTGTTGTGTATAAAAATTATTAACACTAAGCTCTTCATATGGAAGATGAAAAACATCTTGAAATTCCTTAAAAATTTCAATTAAAGATTTCCCAGTATGTGGGTCATTACTACCAACATCTAAACTTTCTAAAAGTGTAACTAGCCTGTCACTATCTTGTTGACTCTCTTTTCTTGTAAAATATACATTGTAGTTCTTTAACGGTTTTATTTTGCAATTTTCACTTTTAAAAATTACGCTCTTATCAGTAGTATTCAGTACTTTAACATGTGCTACACCATTCGCGGGTATTATAGAATTTCCTAGAAATACTCCTTCAGCTAATTCTTCACTCAGCACAATGCTCTCTTCACTCACTTTTACATTAATAGGAACTATTGCCTCTGACCTTGCTGGTACAATTACGTTTGTCTGATGAATTATCCTCGAATTCATTGGCATGATAATCTCATGTTCATTTACAATAAACGTAATCGTGTATGTTTCAAAATCTATTCCTTCCTAGTTTCCCTCTTCGGCTTTATAATGGTAAGACCTATACGTGTTATTATTGTTATTCCGTCCTCTACCATTTGAATTGTTTCTATTACCTTGGTTACTATAGAAGTTCCTACTCCCATTATAATTACCACTATTATTTCTAAAAATATTACCCCGCTCCTGTTCGTGTTGTTGTAATTGTTGTTTGCGAAATTGCCATTACTATTTCCATACTTATTGTTGAAACTCCTGTTACCTCTGTAATTGTCGTTTGCAACATTGTTGTTTCCATAATTGTTGTTCGCACCACTATTGTTTTTGTAATTATTGTTTGAACTATTGTTAACTCTGTAATTGTTGTTTGGACCATTGTTGTTTCTGTAAGGGTTGTTAGAACGATTATTTACGTGAAACAAGTTTCTTCCCTCTAACCCTAAATGTTTTTCTGCAGTCATGCATCTTTCTACTGCCTCATTCAGCGTTTTCGGCATATTTGCTAATAAAATAGATTGATATTCAACATTTACTCCTTTCATAAATGCATTCAGTGCCATACTATCACTCAATTTATAGACAGCATCTTTAGCCTCTTGGGTGGGGTTTTGTAAATTTTTAATTTCAAAATTACTCATGTGATCTGAAAGTTCGGGAATTTTTTTTCTAAAATCAGATATGCTACTGTTATTCTGCTTTACTGTACCCAACTCTGTCAGAACCTGCTGAAGCGTTTTCGGATTAGGAAAAGCGCTTTCCAAAGCTTTTTTAAAATCAACAAAAGTTATCGGTCGATTTGAACGACCTAAAATACTTCGCACTTGTGCCGTTAATTTAAAATTATAGACGTACTTAACGAATATTTCTCTGTCTTCTTCTCTTAGCAAATCATGCAACAATTCAGATTGAGTAATAAAATCTTCCAGGCATTCATACGAACCTTTAAAAACTTGTAGGTTTTTACCTACCATGTCCATATCGAAACTAGCCATTTTCGGTAAATTGCCTTCTTCTAACTCAACACCCTTCTCCTTTACTCTTAAATTCTCAATTATTAAAACCAATTCGCTATGCAAATTCTCAAATTCAATTACCAATGTATTTTCTTCCTTATCTTCACTTCCCTTAGTGAATTCTTTCACACTCTGCTTCAAAAATGCTAATCTTTCTAATTTAATTTCCTTATATTTTTCCTCATAAATCCTATTCTTACTTTTTTTTATATTTAATTTATGCCCCTATTGCCGTTCTCAACTCAACTAAGTTTGGTCGTCTGTCAGTCAACCCGACTTTAACTCTACATTAACTCTACTACATTTAAGTTGTGAATGGCAATACCGATTTATGAAAGACGACCAAATTATTAAAAAAGTTGTGAACCGCAATAGGGGCATTAAGCTTTTTTAACTCCTCAATCCATTCATTCAAAGATTCCATTTACAAAATTAAAATAAAAAATATTTTTAATACAATAATTTTTTTTTAGTGTACCAAATTACAAAAATACATTAATTAATAATTGCTTTGTTCAATAAGAATTTTTATAAAAATTTCATGCTTTGTTACTATAATTTTTCTTAGTGTACTAGTTGCCAAAAAATTCAAACTGGCAATGCCCTACATTAATATAATATAATACAACTCTATTATATGTGACATTTATTCATCAGCTGATCGTGACCACATTTTTTTTTATTTTTCTTTATATTCTCTTTTGAAGTTTTTGTTTTTATTTTGGTGATATTTTTTGTTTTTAATAATGATTTGTGAAAATTTATTTATATTACTTATTCTTCTTGGCCTTCAACTCTTCCGTCAAGGCATCAATTTGCTGCCAAATTTCCGTGGCCCTTTCCCAAGAAGGTGGATTTTCGGCTGTAACCATTCGTTTCAAATCAGCCAATCTTTTTCGCAGCCTCACAATTCTGCCAGCTCTTCTTCTTTTAGGCTTAGCTGTTGGTGGTATTGCTGTTAATTTGTCTTCTACTCTGCGCTGCTGCCGCTGCAGATACTGTTCAATAGTAATTGGTTGTGGTTGTTGTTTAGGTAGAGCGTTCTCTGCTACCGCAGTAGTTTTTGTTGTAGACATTAAATTGGGATTTGGCAGGATCGCCATGTAATGTATGCACTGCACCTTTTATACAATTCCCTACCTAAGGGTTGTTAGCCGGCGTTTTGTAACGCCACTGGCTTCTAAATTATTTTTAGCCGGCACTAAAGAATGCCAAGGCAAAGCACTTTAAAGCGCTGATAATTTAAAGTTTTTTTAAATAAAAACAAGAGCCAATTACTCGGCTGAGTTATGATTCTGAATCCCTTTTTATTTTAAATTTCGTCCTCTTATAAACTAAAATAACGGTACTTACATCTAACTTATTCTATGTTCTATGTTTACTTCTTCTTCTCCTATGTTTACAATTATGTCTAAATCAGCTGTTGTAATTCACAATAAGAAAATATACTATTAGAGATGTGAGTGATTATCGATCCACTACACTTCCGCGGGGGTCTTTAGTATCGTAGAACCAGTGCTGATATTCAGCCGGTTCGGACCGGTTCGCTCGAACCAGTTGTTAAAATTTTTCGAACCGGTTGTTGCATATTCACCCTTCTCGTGAATAAAAATTCCATATGAAATTTTTGGGGTGATTATGTTTTTTGTTTTAACGGTTTTATATAATGTGTATTTATCAAGGTGATTAGTCTCGGCAACAAACACAATATTGTTCAGTTGTTCATTGTCCAAACGTACAAACAAATGAATTTTATTTTGGTCATACATTGGATTCTTGGATGACGATGTTTTCGATAGCGTTTTCTTTAATCTTTTGAGAAAAAAATAAAGCATTTTTTTTTTTTACTTTTATTTTGCAAAATCAAAACTATTTTTTTTTTTTAAGAGGCTTGTGGTCTGTTACTGGGATGCGACTTTAAAATTTTTGCTATTTTTATCAAAATTTGGCAAAAATATAATTTTTTTAAGCGAACCGGTTGTTAATTGTTTCGAATATAACCACTGCGTAGAACACGTAGCCATTAATTTTGAAGTACCCTGTCGACGTCAAGTGAGTTTCAGCAATCATCATAACATCAATCTGCTTATCCATCAGGAAGTATTCCAGTTCATTTTTATGTTCGCGGAGGCCGTTCGCGTTCCAGAAACAAATTTTTAAATAAATCATTTCTTTAACATGGCTTGCAAGATAGTGGATTGCATTTTCAGCATTTCCTGCATCATGGATATCATGGTGGTCGTAAAAGTGTTCATAGTTTGGACAAGTGTCTGCAATGTTGTCTCTAGATTGTTGATATGTGGCTCAGAATATTGGGGTTTAGGTTCCTGCTCCGGACCTGGCATATTAGATTTAACCACGTTTGCGTAAGAAACTTGTCTAGAATTAGGAGCGTTTTCGTGAGTAGTTGGTCGTACAATTTGAGGAAAATTCATACTCGACATGAAATTAGGTAGTTGATGATGATCAGGTAATACTGCCGACTTATTGACCGTATGCCCTTCAAGTAAGTATAAACTGGACAACCTCTATAATTTGCGGTATGATTTCCTCCGCAGTTACTACATTTTTTTTATTATTACGTCAGTTTTGGACTTATTACATTGAACAGTTGCATGTAGTTCCCCACACGCAACACAAACAGACGGCAATTTACAGTACGCTTTGGTGTGGCCAAAGTCTTGACAATTAACACACTGGACGGGTCCAATACGCTTATGCGGTTCCTCCACGGTAATTCTACGATGCAGAAGATAAATGAGATTGTAGATTGGATGGGACTCGTTTTTCTTTAAGACAACATCTCCAGGTTCCAATTCTACCCTGAACATGGGCTGAGGGATCTTTTCACGGTTTCTGATATTCACTACGCTCTTGATTTTGAACCCTTTGTCCATTAAACCGGTCTTTATCTCCGCAGGATCAACACATGGGTCTATACCCTTTAGAACGACTTGGAGTCCTTTTGCGCTTTTGAGCTGGTAGGTATAGAAATCCCTAGTCTCCCTCTCCAACTGGTTGGACAATTTTCGAAAATCATCTTCCCTGTTCACTTGGATCTTTGTCTCGCAGATATTTCCATGTTTAATTGAGGTTACGCTAAACATGTTTTCACCTATTACCGAAACAATTCCTTGTACCAATTTACTGGAAGTCGGCTCTCTCAGATAAATTGGTGGGGGCTTAAACGTCGTCTTAGGAAGTTCTGGCTCATCCGTCTGGAGGAGAGCAAACCTATTTTGATCATTACTCACGGTCTTAGGAGCTTTTGAATTTGATGACACTTGAGCAGACGTGGGGCTCCTCTGTCGCTTGAGAACGGTGATGTACTTATCCATACCTACTTGTTTTTTGGGTTTGACTGCACTATTTGATGAAGATGATGTTTTCTTATCTGTTGAAATCACTATATTGGGCGAACAGGAACGACGCCGTTCTACGGCTCTTGTAGTGAGAAAATTCTCCAGAGATTTTTTTAAGAATTCTTCCTCAGAGACCCATCTAGTTTTTCTAGTCGAGCTAAGCTCTTTCTCAGAATTACATCTGAGAGGAACACTCATACAATTTTTATGCGATTTTTAGTGTTTTTTTAATTACCGATATTACCGTCGATTTTTTTAACCTATTACGAGTTATTTTTTCACTTTTTATTTCAACCTATTACACTTTTTCACCTATTACGATTTTTTCACCGAAAATTCAGCCGCACTAAAAGTAACACGTCCGAACAGTTCGATGAGACGAGACTGAAAGGCTGATATATAAAAATTAAATGATCCATGTATGTAATGGCATCAAGTGAGAATGGCTGGAGCGATTTGGCAGATTTTTTTATTCGATTCGAAATTCTCGGGAGATGGTTTGTAAAAAAAAAAAATTCAAAAATTCCGGTTAAACTCGGAGTTTTTTGTGAGTCCAGTCAACGTTAATTAAAAGAAGCCCCCTAAAGTATGCTGTACAAATTTAGATATTTTTAATCTTCTATATATATAAAATTCAATGTATGTATGTATGTATGTAACGTATAGACTCCAAAACGGCTGAGCCGATTTTGATGAAATTTTCGCAGCATGTTACTGTGACTCTGGAAGGAATAATAGGGTACTTTTTTTTACCACGCCCACTTTTACGCCCACTTTTTTAAAATATTGTAATTGAAGACCAAACCTTTGGACCGATATTTTTGAAATTTTCACAGCATTTAACTGGGACTCTGGTATGATTAATAGGGTACTTTTTTTGGCCACGCCCATTTTTACGCCCACTTTTTAAAAATTATGTAATTGTTCCCATATAGTTTTTAACAGATTTACTTCAAATTGTATACACATTATATACTCCAGGCGAGGTAAAAATAAAGATTTCTTAAGCCACGCCCCTTTCACGCCCCTTTTCACACCAAATTTTTTAAAGTTTTATACTTTTTGTTCTCTATACAAATTTGTTCATTCCAACGTATTTTTTTTATTTGGTAGTATATTGCTCTTAATACTGTTAACGTCGCCATATAACTATGCACCACGCCTACTTCATCGCCCCCTTTTTTAATTCAGATACTTACGTATACCACTAACAATGTTTGCTATACAAAATACTTTTTTTGTAATATGTATTTACCTAAAGTTTTATATACTTTTTAACTACATACATTTTTTTATTACCAAATCCCCATTTTTCGCCCCATTTCACTTTAAATTATATTGCTTTTAATCTATATATATATATATAAATGAATGTGTGTCTGTATGTTTGTGCTTAATAGGAGGCCAAACCCTTGGACCAATCTGCCTGTTACTGTGACTCTGAAAGGAATAATAGGCTATATGAAGTTTTGATTGTACAAACGGGGGTGGCACCGCCCATATAACCCACAAATTTAACCCGCCATATTTTGGGCATTTTTAACGTACGTCGGTGATATTTGGTACATATGGTATTGGCATAATTAGGAATACGTACCAGGAGAAAAGTGAGTGGGACCACGCCCCTTTTTAGGAAAATTAAACATCGTAATATAGTCTTATATAGTACCGAGCAAAGCCGGGGCGGTCAGCTAGTCTTAAATAAAACAAGTAAGAAAGTATAGTCGGTCAAGCCCGTCCATATAACACCCTACACCCAGTATATGTATAAAACAGTTTTTCAGAAATGTGCGCTATATGGGAAATATGACCTATTATGAACCGATTGTCCAAAAATTTAGTGTCATGATTTCTGTGAATATAAATATTGTGTATGTTAAACTTTATCTCGATATAAATACTTTTAAAAGATTTATGGAGGTTAAAGTTGATTACGGGGAGGGTCTTATATGGGAGTTTCAACTAATTACGGACCGACCATTATAAAATTAGGTGTCATCATTTCTGTATATTATTTGTGTCGGATTTTATTTGATTACCAACATTCTTAAGAAATTTTTGATCGTTAAAGTGATTTTCGGAAGTGGGCCATTTATGGGAGCTACGACTAATTATGAACCGATCATAATAAAACTGTACCGTATTATTTGTATGCATATGACATATATTTGCGTTCAATATTATTTGGATACCAACATTTTTTAGAGAGTTTAAAGTGATTTTCGAAAGTGGGCCTTATATGGGAGCTACGACTAATTATGGACCGATCACAATAAAATTGTACCGTATTGTTTGTATACATATGAAATATATTTGCGTTCAATATTATTTTGGTCAAGTTTCATGTGGAGTACCTCAAGGTTCAATTCTGGCACCTTATTTGTACAATATTTTCATTTACGATTTTCCTCACAATTTCTCAAACTCAACTGGTGTTCTCTATGCAGATGATTCACTACTCTATGCTCATCACGAATCTCCAAAAGAAGCACTTAAAATAGTGTGGAGACATTTAAGTAAAGTTAAAGAATTTTATGATTTTTGGGGAATAAAAATAAATGCTTCTAAAAGTGAGGCAATTTGTTTAAGAAATGCTTCTTGTAGATGTGCATACTATGTTGTCCCAGAGAGTAAAAAATTAAAAATTAGTTTAAAGTGTGTTGAAATACCTTTCAAAGATACATTTAAATACCTTGGTATTTATTTTAATAAGCTATTTAAATTCAATGACCATGGTAAATTAATGTTAAATAAAGTCTATAAAATAAAAGGATGTTTTGGAAGAATTTTGACTCATAGATCATTAGCAATTAGGACAAAATAATTAATTTATAAAACATGTTTAAGGCCCGTATTTTTATACGGATTTTTTTTTCAAATATGAAAAAAGAAGTGTATTGATGTCATTTTAGAGCATTTGTAGTAATTATTCCCCTACAATTATACTCATGTGAAGGCCATGGCAACTCTTGGTAAACAAATACAAACTTTGTGCGCCATTTGTTAATTTAAACTAATCTTTTGAAGTTTACGCTTTGACAACATTTTGAAAATGAACTTTCACTGTCCTGTGTAAACACTAATTCTACTTGCAAATGATTCGAGTCTTTCGAATAAGTTTTCGTATATAATACGTACACAGCACTTGCATGCAGGTACTTGCATGTGTAAAGGCAGGGTAAATGTTACTTTAATATGTATTTTTTCTAAACCACAATTATTCTTGAAAAAAAAGTCTCAATAAAATTAAATTAAATTGTGATGAAATTTGTTTGGTTCCTTGCATAATTCAAACATTTATGATCGGTAAACCCCAATTTCGGGAGGACTTTTGTATGGGGGCCAGGTGAAATAATGGACCGATTTCCACCAGTTTCAAACCCATCGGTCCTTGGGCCGAAAAAATATCACTTACCAAATTTTATCAAAATATCTTCAAAATTGCGACCTGTACTCTGCGCAGAAGCTTTACATGGACAGCCAGCCAGACGGGCAGACGGACATCGTTAAATCGACTCAGAAAGTGATTCTGAGTCGATCGGTATACTTTAAGGTGGGTGTTGGACCAAACATATGCACAAATCCAATATACCCTCCCCACTATTGTGGTGTAGGGTATAAAAATATTTGTATTACATATTTGGAGATTTAATACAATTATTGTTAAAACGATGATATTGTATTATGATACATGGTTTGATACAAATATTAATACTATATATTGTAGTTTGAATATACATATATAGATACGAATTATAAAATAACTGCTACAAAATTAAAATATTTAGCGTTGTGCAATGAACAAAATACTTTTAAAATACTGTATCTTTATTTTATTTTGCTTCATTTATTATATTTCTGTAGTGTGACATAACTAACAAATCTCCCGCGTTCTCACGTAATTGGACTTTTGCTCTGGAATGATCGATTACCCACTAAGCTATAGCCGCATCAACCCAAAGCTTTTTCCAATTTCGAAGACAGTAGAGCTTTTGCATTATCCACAACTCCTACCTTATATTATATAACTTGCTAGGTCTGACATGAGTCAGATTAAATAATTTCAATGAAACATTTTATAAGTTTGAATAAATGAAAAATATAAAGTTGACATCACTTGGCTATAGTTAGTGGTAACTTAATTTATATTTCTTTTTTGTTAATGGTGGTATAATCTTTAACTGGATATATATTTTTTTCAAAATTAAAAAATATAATTACAGGTTGAATAATAAAAGACAAAGAGAGCGGTACAAGCAACATATTTATTTAAATTCAAAGAATTGTACAACTGATCCAATTAAATACTCAGATAAAGAAAAGGAGAAAAATACAAATGAAATATCTAAAGATAAAAAATATGATACAATGCGTATTCAAGATGTTGTCAGCATTGAAGACGACGAACCCCTCCTTGCCAATAAAAGCCATAACAAAGGAATCGCGAAAGAAAGGGAAGAATTACAAAAAAGTTCAACTTCAAGTACATTTCAATATATAAATATTCAACCGGAAAAAACAATACAAATAGCAGACGAAAAAAACAAAATGATGGAAGAGAATAGTCTAGAGCATACAGAGGAAATACGACCGCTTATTCAAAAGGTATTTAATATTTATAATAACCCATTTTTTGTATGTACATATATATTAATTAGTCGCTTTTCTGTAAAATAAGGAGACATATAGGAACAATATTTCTATGTAAAAATAAAATTAAAAAACACATTACCTATTTACAATATTTTGAGGCTCCAAATGAAATTTTATATGAATTGATGCAGCCATGTTTTCAGGATAGACAGCCTATACAATAAATGTTATTCTCATCTAACAAACTAGAGCGAATTTAAAGCTTCGTCAACAAAAACTCCAAATATATTACAAATAATAAAGAAACTCTTAGAAATTTCTAATAAATTTTGTAAATTATTAAACTAATTGTTCGACCTTTTTATATTTATTAAAATTATATTTTCTTCTAGCTTAAGAACAAAATTTCTTTTATTTTTGTGTAGCATCTTCAGAGAAATAAAATTTATTAACAAATTTATAAAAAAAAATTTAAATAACAATAAAAATATTTTTTAATATAACAGTAATTGTCAGAATGAAAAATTTTAAATATAAACAGCCTTATGCAAAAAAAAAAACTTCAAACAGGCTGATAAACCTCTATTAATCGAAATTCCTTAAAGTACAGTGGGTGGCCAAATTACACAGTACAACAGCCAATCTGGGGGTGAGAAATTCCAAGTCAGGGTGATGGTACTAGGTCAGTATAGTAAAACCCTCAAAGGGTTTGGCGTTCGTATGTGTCAGTTTTTTTTATGACCTTTTAAATTTTTTCCTTATCTTGATGTTTTTTCGCTTAGTTGTAACATTTTGGCAAAAACGTAGTTTAACATAACTCGAGAACCACTTGTCCGATTTTGATGAAACAAATTTAGAAAAATTAAGAATTTATTTTAAATTTTAAATAAAACACAGATATTCAAGGGTGTCATAGAAACCAATATTGTCAGAATTGGTTTTAAAACCGACAAGAAAAAATGCTTTGTTGTCATAGGGCAGTGCTACACGTTCAATAAATATGGTGATACTAGAAATATCTTGATATTTTTTGAACGTGTAACAGTGCCCTATGACACCAAAGCATTTTTTCTTGTCTGTTTTAAAACCAATTCTGACAATATTGGTTTCTATGACACCCCTGATTAAAAAAAAATTGTGAAACTTTATTATATCGTAAAGTAGACAGAATGAGGTTATGCTGCGGTATTTCATTAATGCAGTGTCCAATTTCCTCTTTTAAGGTTTGAGTCGTCGTCGACGTATTCGCGTAAACCATCGACTTCAAAAAACCCCAAAGAAAAAAAATCTAAAGGTGTTAAATCGCACGATCTAGGCGGCCAATTCTGGTCTCCAAAACGCGAATTAACACGACCGGGAAATGACTGATGCAGCAATTGAATTGTTTCTTTGGCTGTATGACATGTGGCGCCGTCTTGTTGAAACCACATGATCTCCACATTAATTTCTTCAATTCTAGGCAAGAAAAAACTGGTTATCATTTGCGCTTGACCTGCTTCATTTTCATAAAAAATAGTCCAATGATTCCTCCAGTCCAAAAAACACACCACACAGTGACACGTTGAGGATGCATTTGCTTCTCGTGAACCACTTCAGAATTTTCCTCACCCCAAATGCGACAATTCTGCCTATTGATGAAGACATCAAGATGGAAATGGGCCTCGTCACTAAATATGTCTTTATTGGCAAAATCAGCATTTTCATGTTGTCTCTCCAATACCCAATTAACGAACTCCCTTCGCTGTCCATGGTTAGCTGGCTTCAGTTCCTGAGTCTATTGAACTTTGTATGCATGAAGATGCAAATCTTTCATCAAAATTCTCTGCATAGTGGATTTGGAGACACCAATATGCTGAGCTCGGAGTCGAATTGAGGTGGATGAAATTTGAGCGACATCATCACGTACAGCTGCGACCTGGTCGAAGACGCGTTATAATTTTTAAAAAGGAGGTTCAAATACCTTTAAAATAAGGCATTGGTCATCCATCCACAAGTTTTTGCGAAATATTAGTTCAAAAGTTGTCATGTCGGAAAATTTTTTATGATTTTGACGATTTTCAAATGCACATCAGAAATCGGCAATGAATCTTTATTTTACGATTCACAACTACTCATAACATTTTAAGTATAAGTGGTTTTACATCATTGAAATTTAACTAATCTGAGTTACTCAAACTCACAACAACGTTGACTTATAAATGCGGGTGGATATAAGTATGAGTACAACGTCGACATCGAGCTCATACCATTCCCAATATGTTTGATTCATAAACCGCGGTTTTAGATCATTGATGCCCAGTAGTGGCTGATATCAGCAAATTGAGCTCACACGTATACTTACGCTCTTTTGTTTAATCGTCAATCAACCAATAGGAAATCAGCATGTTGAGTGGGAGAGACAAAATACACTTGCAGAACTGCTGTGTCTTATCCATGATTCAAGATAAAAGAAAACGAATACCTATTACTAAAATATTTTTGGAACAAACAATGGAAATCAAAAAGGAAAATATTGCGATATAATAATGATGTCACCCGAGAAGTATTTTATGTTACAAAATGCTTTTGATGACATGCAATGTCTTATTTGTCATAAGACATTTAAAAAAACTAAGACATATAATTTAAAAAAAACATTTTGAAGATGTTCACAAAGATATGAATAATTTGCAGGGGGAAGAAAAAGAAAAACAATTTAAAATTTATAAAAAAAATTGTATTAAAAAGTTGAAGGAATAGGTAATTAATTCATTAATTTTACTATTTCCCTTATGTTAAACAAAGAAACAGAAAAAAAAATGACAACACCCGCCACACATGTGCTTTCGTCGCAATCTCGCTGACGACTAAATAAAATGATTAGCAAATTGTTTTCTTCCAGTGTTATTTTGTCACTCTCACCAATTGTTGTTGTGTTTCTATGTAAACAAACTTACCTTCACATTAAACACGTGCACAGTTCTAACTGTTAGTACCAGTTTCTCTTAGTTTGCTACTTCTGGTATGTATTGGTAAATATTTTCTTGTTTCTGGTATTGGTAAGTATTGTTATTGTACAAACTACTTACTGTGTGAGTAGATAAAGAGAGAATGAGAGTAATATATTTACTTTTATTTGTTTTCATAAAACAGATATGAACAAATACTGATGTTAATAACATGGTTATTTGTGATACTCGGGCAAATTGTTATAACATGATAAGCAAAAAAATAATTCTTTTTGTAAAATAAGTGTGCATTTTTATACCCTTCACCTTCATGAGAAGGGTATATATAAGTTTGTCATTCCGTGTGAAATTTCCACAATATAATTTTCCGACCCTATAAAGTATATATATTCTGGATCCTTATAGATAGCGAAGTCGATTAAGTCATGTCCGTCTGTCTGTCTATCTGTCTGTCTGGATGTTGAAATCAGTTTTTTGAAGTCCCAAGATATATTCGGTATCCAAACTTTCAATAATTCTGTCAGAAGTGCTTTCGAGAAGTTTGCTATTTAAAATCAGCAAAATCGGTTTAAGTCAACCAGAGTTATGAACCAATATGTGAGACCACCTCCATAAAAATTTGATATTTTTCGTCCATTTTATTGCAATATTTTGAAATATATTGGAGATAATACCATGAAATTTTGTATACGTTATTTGCACTCTAAAAGAAGAAAGTGTGCGGAAAATAGTAAGAATCGGTCCATGATTTCTCATAGCCCCCATACAAATATATATATTCCCGAAATATGGCTTAATGATAAATAAATGCCTATAAAATTGGAATATAAAGACAAAATTCAGCAAAAATGAGTTTTATACAAAAAGAAATCACAAACCGAAATTTTTTTTTTAGTTCGGTCCATATTTGACCATAGACCCCATATAAAGTCCACTTACAAAATTCACTTAAATACATATAAAAGAGATATAAATAATGTTAAACGGCTAAAATTTGACATAAATACTCTTTATAGGCAAATAAATTATTGTACCAAATTTTATGGTGGTCGGCCCAGAAATGGTCATAGCCCCCATACAAAAATCTTCCCGAAATATTGCTCATTTATACATAAATGCCTATAAAATTGGAATATCAAGACAAAATTCAGCAAAACTAAGTTTTGTGCAAAAAGAAATCGCAAAACGAAATTTTTTTTAGTTCGGTCCATGTTTGACCATAGACCCCATATAAAGTCCACTTCCAAAATTCACTTAAATACGCATAAAACAGATATAAATAATGTTAAACGGCTAAAATTTGACATAAATACTTTTTATAGGCAAATAAATTGTTGTACTAAATTTTATGGTGGTCGGCCCACAACTGTTCATAGCTCTCATACAAGGACCACATCTGAAAAAGACATTTTTCCCTATATATATTGTATAAATATCGGTACCGACTCAAAACTTTGCACAGATCATTTTAATATATACAAAAATCATCGCACAAAATTTTGTGAATTTCGGTCTATTTTTAATCGTATGCCCCATATAAAGCCCTCTTCCGAAAATCACTTTAATACTCATAAATCGCTTATAAATAAGGGTACCAATCCAAAATTTTACATGGATGCCTACATACATGCCTAAATCAAACTGCTGGATTTTGAGAATATCGGTCTATATTTGACTATATCCCCCACATAAGGTCCACTACCGAAATCCACGTTAATACTAATATATATCTTAAATATACCGTTATTATGTTGAAATTCGACGTGAAATATCCTCATATGCATGAAAATAACTGTTCCAAATTTTAAGAAGATCGGCCCATAATTTGTCATAGCTGCCATATAAGAACCATTTCCAAAAAACAAATAAATTCGGGTCAAAAAATATTCTTTTCGGATTAAACCCTTATTCGGTCCATATTTTATAATCATGATATTACAAATTATCAGACACCCAGTAGTTCCCGAGATATAGGCCTATATATTTTAAACTTTACGGGCCCGCCCCCTCGAAAATAGACGTGACCGCCAACAAATTTTTTTTGCTGGCATCTCTAAAAGCCTTATTTGATGAAGTTTTTTTTTAACAAAATCACTAAAACCGAATTGTACCCCTTTTTTATACTCCGTTTGTTAAGTTACACTCAAGATTATTAAAAACATCAGACAGACTCTGTAAGTTATGGTAAGAATTGGTAATTAAATCGATTAAAAATAGTGAAAATTAGACAAAATTTAAAAATATTTAACATAAATTATGTTGGTCGTAAAATTGTCTTTCAAACAAAATACTAATACTAATAAAATTTTCACTAAGACTGAAAAGAAAACACAGAATAAGGATATGCTAGTCCTATAACCAGTGTAGTTTTTGTATTTCTTATTACGGTTAGGTGGAGGGTATTTAAAATTCGGCACAGCCGAATATAGCACTCTTACCTGTTTTCACTAATTTTATAATAATTAGATAAAAAATTTTCTTTTATATGTTGATTGTTCATTTTTCCAAAAAGTTTTTCTTCAATTTTACACAAATTTAAATATGTATACATATGTAGGTCAAAACACGACTTACTCACACGTACATACTATAAATATGAAAAACAAACTCCGTTTTTTTACATTATTTCTTTTAAATATTTTCAACGATGCACAATTAATATTTCTTACATTATGTTATTTTTCCTCAAAAATATCTCTCGTACAACAAATATTTTGCAAATAATTGTGGTATAACAGTTATTTGAGAATAAAAAACAAATACAAATATATACTGGTACAAAATCAAAATTCAACTGTTATTGTTGGTATGAGTAATGTGTGTTACAAAAAAAACCAAATACAATAATGTGTATTCTTTTTTCTTTTTCATATCTATTTCAACAGATATGTATATGGTATATTTGTTTTGCAAATACTTTTGGGTATACTGTTGCACGTCTTTACTTGACATTGACTTTTCAATGATTTCTTTTGTTGACATTTGCCATTTTATACAATTTTGTTCACTAAACACAGTTGTGAATAGTGTTGCATTCGAAATCTTACTCAATATTATAACAATTTCGTACTTATTGCGCAATAATTAATTGAGATTTTATATAGAATATTGAGCTCAATAATGGCGTTAATTGCGATTAACGCAATTAAGGTGCATATGTAAACACGCTATTAGGTATTTATACAAAATATGTAAGTAAAAAAGAAATATAAAAACATACAAGTAAGTTTATAGGAAAATATAACATTTATTATTTTATATAATTTTTATAAGCGCACTGTAAAAATGAACGAGACTCGCATGAGTGTGTGCGAGTCATATTTATTTCTTTTATCGTCTACGTACATATAGTTAAGGACAGTCTAAATCAGAGGTAGGCAAAGCGTAAAATGAGGTTGTGTGTGTGACCGAACTACCCAGCAAACATAAACATAATTATATAAATTATACATAAAAACTTAGATAGGAAACATACACTCACAATATATTTTCCGTAACATATAAGAAATTTTTTTTTTTTTTTTTTTTTTTTTAACTTCCCTTTATTATTACACCTGTCAACAAGATGACAATAAGTAATTTAATTTACAGAGGTGGGATGATAATTATCTTAAATCAGTACCTAAGATAACTTAAATCGAATTATTGAATGATAAGTAATATATAAATTTTTTAGTATCGCTCAGCTAGATCTGAAGGTGTATACCGTTTAAGTCTTCTAGGTGCCAGGATTTCGTTTGCCGGCAACTGTCTGAGTTCCATGTTGGAATGTTGTGTTAAACGATTTGTATGTTTAATGCTGCTGATACGGATAATTTCTTTTATTGTTTTGACGTTTAGATCTCGATGTATGTCCTCATCTCTAATATACCATTCTGCGTTGACAATAGTTCGCAATATTTTAGATTGAACTCGTTGAATAATTTTTAAGTTTGTTGTGCTAGCTGTACCCCATATTTCTACCCCGTACTTCCAAATTGGCGCTATAATTGTGTTGTATATAAGTAGTTTGCTTTGAGTTGTTAGTTTAGATTCTCTCCCTAACAGCCAAAATAATTGTCTAAACCTGTTGTTTATTTCTTTTTTCTTTTGAGTGATGTGATCTTTCCAGTTAAGTTTTGAGTCAATTATAATCAATTATAAGAAATTAACAACGAGATTGATATATAAACGGAACTTCTAATACTTCAAAAGCTGATACATACATGTTACCAAATACATTTTCAATCATAAAATATTTTTCGTAGTTCATTATTAATTTGAAATGTTTGTCGGGAAGTATTTCTGAAAAAAATATAAAAGCATCCGCCGCATGTGCACACATTGCTGTCTCAATGACGACTGAATGAAAGAGATTAAAGGCCCAACTATAATGTGCATATGCTAGCTTAAGCAAACGTGCAAACACATATAAATTGTATGTGGCAAACTATAATGTACTTAACGAAACTTTTCGTTAAGTTTTTCAACTGTCATTTGCTTAAGCAAAAAGCAAAACTGATCGCACATTCTGTACGGAATCAGCTGTTTGTTGTTGTCTGTTTGTGTTTTGAACAAAATGGAGAAAGAAGAAAATATATTTATTTTAAATTTAATAGAAAATGCGGAAAAAATTAGTGCCTTTACAATAAAAAGGTTCCCTTTTTATTTTAACAAAAATATCTTTCTGTCGCGGTTTATTTCTCTGCCAGAACAAGAGCGTCTTCTTCTTTTACAGTGTAGTTCACTTATTTCTCTAATGTGCACAGGCCTTCAAGCGCTAACTTTAATATTTTTATATTATTTAAATTTTTAAGTTTTTTCTCCATTTTTGCAAACACAATACGAAAATTAACAAAACATATGTAAACGTTTATTATTATTTACAATTTAGTGCTGCCACAGCTGTACATTTTAGTACTTTTGCCGAAAAATTAAAAAAAGGAAAAATTATGCGTTTCGGGTACGAAGTTTTCTTTTAATTATAAAATAATATAATATTTATAAAATATAGTCATTTAATGGCTTTTTGTTAAAATAAAAACATTTTTTTAAACATAAATGAGCAACTGTGGACAAAAAGTTTCAAAGTCATTGTAGCCACCTGAAAGTTAACTCTGAACTGGTTATGCATTTGACAGTCTTTTCGTTAACTTTTGCAATTTGCTTAAGCTAGCATTTGCATATTATAGTTGGGCCTTAAGTGTATGTGTGAAGTGCTCTCTGCACTATTGTGCTCAGTGTTGACAAAACATGCCAGCAAAAAATAGCCAGAATAGATTAAAAAAAAACGCCAGAAACCGCTAAACGTTAAAAATGAACCAGCTGAAATTCGGCTAATAAATACTACCATGTATAAACGTTAAATCTTACATGTATGATTTAAATGCTTGCGGTTTTTTTTTTATAATATATTTCAGATTTCTACAACTCAAAATTAAGAATTTGCACAAGTAATAATAGGAAACAAAAATAATGTGACTTAAATGTCTATGAAGTCCAAACCATCTTCAGAATCTGAGTTAGTATCGTAAATTTCAGAAGTTCCGATTAGTTTCAAATATTGCTCAGGTATTTCATAGTCGAAACAACATTTGTTATTTAGGTATAAACCATATCTGAAAGAAAAAGGAAATTTTTAGGAAAATATAATATTATTTTCATGTGTACTTACTTTACTGTTAATATGGCATTTACCATATCGATTTGTAAACGATTTCTTAATTTTGTTTTTACCAAATTCATTTGACTAAATATTCTTTCCATGTCAGCGTTTGACCAAGGCAAACAAGGAATTTGTAAAGCGAAAGAACCCAGTTCTGCAAATGGTTTGTTTCCAGCAGCATCTTCGTATTGAACAACTTAAAACCAGAATGATGAAGTATCTGAAACGTTTTTCCATCTGATCATGTTGATGTTACCAAATTGATTTAAAATAATAACGTACTTCTTTTGTTCTCACTCACTATGGCAGTTGTAAGTTTTTTTTTGTTTGAATAAGAGGGTAAACCGTTAACGTCTGTAGTGATGTGCAATGCACTTGTAACCGAACACAAGCAAAACAAAGTAGTAAAAATACATCGCAAAATTATAGTGCTGCCCACTAGAAAAATCGTTAGAAAAACGCAGAAATAAAAAAGTAGCTAAAAAAAATAGTTCAGCCGTTTTTTCACACACTTTCCCGTAATTGACAAAATAAAAACATCATATCTGGCCGAAAAACCGCTGAAATGGCAACGCTGATTGTGCTATATGATGCCGACCTATGGTCTAAATCAGGGGCTTCCATTTCATAGCACAATTGCGCCTACCACTACTAAGACATATTTTTATGCTCTTCAATTCAGTCGTCGATGTGACTTCGACAAGTGCACATGTCTAGCGGATGCTACGTTATTTTTTTCAGGTTAACGGATGATGACACTCAAAAAATATTGTGCGATCAAAAATGCTTTTGGTAACATACATAGCAAATTATAAAATATGTATATTACTAACATTTTTCTGCGGCTTTAAATAAATACATTCTCTCAATTTTATTACTCTCTCGTACTCACTAATACACAACCAAAAATTTTTTGGCAGCCCCTGGTCTAAATTAGTGATGCCCAATGTAGTAGTATTGGTGAGAGTGACAAAATAACACTGGAAGAAAATAATTTGCTAATCATTTTATTTAGTCGTCAGCGAGATTGCGACGAAAGCACATGTGTGGCGGGTGTTGTCATTTTTTTTCTGTTTCTTTGTTTAACATAAGGGAAATAGTAAAATTAATGAATTAATTACCTATTCCTTCAACTTTTTAATAAAATTTTTTTTATAAATTTTAAATTGTTTTTCTTTTTCTTCCCCCTGCAAATTATTCATATCTTTGTGAACATCTTCAAAATGTTTTTTTAAATTATATGTCTTAGTTTTTTTAAATGTCTTATGACAAATAAGACATTGCATGTCATCAAAAGCATTTTGTAACATAAAATACTTCTCGGGTGACATCATTATTATATCGCAATATTTTCCTTTTTGATTTCCATTGTTTGTTCCAAAAATATTTTAGTAATAGGTATTCGTTTTCTTTTATCTTGAATCATGGATAAGACACAGCAGTTCTGCAAGTGTATTTTGTCTCTCCCACTCAACATGCTGATTTCCTATTGGTTGATTGACGATTAAACAAAAGAGCGTAAGTATACGTGTGAGCTCAATTTGCTGATATCAGCCACTACTGGGCATCAATGGTCTAAATAAACAACATCATACATGAGATTAAGTATGAATATAATGAGTACTTCAAACTTTAAAGATGAGTAGTGATTTGATAATATTGAGACAAGTATGAGTACGTAAAGTACAACAAATTATAAGTCATGATTCGAGTATACTCACTTTTGCAGTACTAATAACTTATCTCTGATGCACATGTAAAATATTTTTTAATGAAGAATACGTGCTAAAATTTTGCAAGACTTCGGCGACATCAAAGTCAATTTTTAGCAAAAATCGTTCGGTCTGTCATGGAATGTATGAGTGTGTATATAAATTAAAAAATTTAAAAGTCAAGAACACGGTTATATTCAATGTATAATATAACCGTGTATGTACTATAGATCCGGAGATATTAAAGAAAGATGATGACATTTCACCAATAAATATCAACAAAAATACAATAAATCTATACTATGCGAAGCCGGTGTTCTGTATACCATAGACGAGAACATCTTGTATTTAACTAATTAAACACAGCCTATATATATTTTTTTTATTAGCCTTTATTAATATATTGAATCTTCATATATTGAAATGACAATAAGTATTCAAATCTTAATACTAAAAAGAAAATAATAAGCCCAGCCAGAGCTAGACAAAAATTTTTATTATACTAAAAAAATTTCACTTCAACTGATCCAGTCATCTGTTTTGCGCTTAAATTAAAGCAGGGGTATCCCTCCTTCTCAACCGATTGTGGCCACTAAAGTTAAGGATGTCTCGTGCAAGTGGGTTTAGATGGTGTTCAAGTTTGCTGACGTACTTTGACGCATATTTTGTAAATTCGACTTTTACTAATGGCACGCCTAGATCTTTGTGGATTCGAGAATTTTTAACATACCATGGAGCTGCAGTAATTATACGTAGAATTTTATTTTAACCCCTTTGAATTTTTTCAATGTTTGATGCTGAGGCCGTACCCCATAATTGAATTCGATAACACCAGATTGGCTTTAGAATTGCATTGTACAACAAAAGTTTGCAATCCAATTTCAATGTAGAGTTTCTGCCGATTAACCAATTAAGTTGCACTGCTTTTAATCTGTGTAAGTTTCGCTTCAATATGAGACTTCCAAGTTAAACGGCGGTCGAGGTGAATGCCGAGGTATTTGACTTCATTATGTTGAGGAATAATTTGATTATTTATTCTGATGGACGAGCAGGTATCTTTTCGCAATGTGAAAGTGATATGAATACATTTTTGTTCATTTACCCTGATTTTCCAAAGCTCTAGCCAATTCTCTAGTTATAAACATAATTCTGCAAATTCTGTGATGCAACTTGGTGGTTCTTATGGACGCTGATAAAGGCTGTATCGTCTGCAAAAGTGGACGTGTGGTGGGGTCTGACGGCATGTCGGTGGCACACCTGATTCAATTGGCTGAGCGGTACTTGAAAAATTGCCTTCTTTGAAATTTGCGACCGTATAAATAACTTTCCATGAGTTTATGGGTGTTAGCAGGCAGAGTTAATTTTATTTTGTGCATTAAACCGTCATGCCAAACTTTGTCGAAAGCTTGGGACACATCAATGAAAAGGGCGGATCTGTATTTTTTTGTCTTCAAACGACCCTCTTATCACATTTACCAATCTGTGTGTTTGTTCGATGGTGCTGTGTTTAGCTCTGAAGCCAATTCGAAGTCACCAGTCGGATTTCGCAAAGGAGGTTTTCCTCTTACTGGTCTTTTTAAACCTCTTGCCGCCCTCCATAACGAGTAGTCAGATTGTGGGGTACCAAGTAAGATCTAAGTGAGGCCGTTCTTTGGGTTTCTAAGAAATGTCTTAGTATATCTCTGCATTCCCGTAGCCTAGCTTTCAGTTCAGGAGACCTGTGAATTTGCCACTCTCTTCTCATTCTTCTTTTTTCTGATAGGAGATGTTCGAGTTCAGAGAAATAAGTTCTGTTTGTCCTATTTCTACATTCAACGTGATAAGTGGAAGCGTGATGCACAGCTCGTCGAAGGTCCTCGGTAAAGTTGCCAATCGACTCATCAATATCGTCGGTAGTTCTCAACACAACATTTTCCGTGCAATGACAACTTAAATACTTTTTGTATTTTATCCAACTTACTCGGGTCTTAGTCATGTTCATAAATGGAGAACCACACACTTGAGGGAAATGCATTGAAATGATAGTAGGAGAGTGATCTGAGGACAAGTCCAGTGAAGGATCCACTTGCATCCATTCTACAGGGATATTTTTCATTACCCCAAAGTCAATAACATCGGGAATCTTCCGTCGGTCCTTCGGCCAATAGGTGGGATGTCCACTTGAGAGTACATCTAAGCCCATTTTAGCAATGGTGTTGAAGAGTACGCGACCCTTTGGGGTTACCAGACGTGAACCCCAAAATGTGTGTTTGGCGTTAAAGTCACCAGCAACTAAAAATCTAGCTCCAAGGGATTTAAAGAAGTTATGGTATTGGTGTTCTTTTATTGAAAATCGAGGCGGAGAATAAATCGATGATAAAACAAATTTGTATTGACAGAATTCAATGCAAATGTTTGTTGCTTGGAGGTAATCCTCACTTATGTTATTCATTAGATAATGCTTTATTCTGTTCTTTATAAGAATTGCCGAACCTCCACAAGCTCTTCCGCGGGGGTCTTTAGTATCGTAGAACTCGTAGCCATTAATTTTGAAGTACCCTGTCGACGTCAAGTGAGTTTCAGCAATCATCATAACATCAATCTGCTTATCCATCTGGAAGTGTTCCAGTTCATTTTTATGTTGGCGGAGGCCGTTCGCGTTCCAGAAACAAATTTTTAAATAAATCATTTCTTTAAAATGGCTTGCAAGATAGTGGATTGCATTTTCAGCATTTCCTGCATCATGGATGTCATGGTGGTCGTGAAAGTGTTCATAGTTTGGACAAGTGTCTGCAATGTTGCCTCTAGATTGTTGATATGCGGCTCAGAATATTGGGGTTTAGGTTCCTGCTCCAGACCTGGCATATTAGATTTAACGACGTTTGCGTAAGAAACTTGTCTAGAACTAGGCGCGTTTACATGACTAGTGGACCGGAATAATTGAGGGAAATTGTCACTCGATGCTAAATTTGGCTGTTGAGGGCGATTAGGCAATACTGACGTCTTGTTGGTTCTTATGCCTTTCAAATGAGTGTAAATTGGACAACCTCTATAATTTGCGGTATGATTACCTCCGCAGTTACTGCATTTTTTGATTTTTGAGTCAGTTCTCGACTTATCGCATTGAGCAGTTGCATGTAGCTCCCCACACGCAACACAAACTGTCGGCAATTTACAATACGCCTTGGTGTGACCAAATTCTTGACAGTTGAGACACTGTACGGGTCCCTGACGCTTATGTGGTTCTTCCACGGTGATTCTACGATGCAGAAGGTACATCAAATTGTAGATGGGGTGGGACTCATTTTTATTTAAGACAACATATACGTTATATTCGAGGAAGATTGCTTTGGTGATGGTGAAAGTAAAACCCAACAAAATGCTGAAGATTATTTGACCATCAATGTTGAGCAACAGGAACCAGTACAGGTTGTAAATCCTCTATCAGTTATTGACAACGACTCAAATTCCAAGAGTATATATGAAGAAAGTTCGGATGCAGATAATGCTGATTATTTTGCTGGTTTTGAGGCTGCCGAAGAACCTGAAAGTGAGGCTGACAATCAGAAGGAGAAAATTCCTCCGCGGTATGGCAGACCGAAGATTTTGAGAACAGGTAAACGCGGTAGACCACGAAAGCATCAAATATTGAATAACATGGTAGACGATAATGTACCAACAACAGTAGATGAGGCAATGTTGAGCTCGAACAAAGAACAGTGGTACGAGGCAATGTGTTCGGAAATGTCTTCACTAAATAAGAATGACACCTGGTCGTTAGTTCATTTGCCAAAAGGAGCTAGAACAGTAAATTCCAAGTGGGTGTTTGCTATAAAGAGAGATGAATATGGTAAAATAGTGCGTTTTAAGGCCAGACTTGTGGCCAAAGGCTGCAGTCAGAAATTCAGCGTGGATTATGATGAGACTTTTTCCCCGGTGGTACGGTACTCAACCATTCGTTTAATATTGGCGTTGGCAGTAAATTGGAAGATGCATCTACACCAAATTGACATTAGCTCAGCCTACTTGAATAGCGAGATACACCATGAGATTTATATGAAGCAGCCAGATGGGTTTGTAGACCACAGATATCAAAAAAAAAAAGTCCTGGAACTACACAAAGCTATATATGGTCTTAAGCAGTCCGGTAAGGTATGGTATGATAAATTGGACTTAGTACTAAACGGCATTGGTTTTGAGAGAAGCAAATATGAACCTTGTTTATATATGGGCTCGATGGAAGGGGAACTGGTGATAGTGGCGGTTTATGTTGATGATCTTCTGATAGGTTGCAGGCAAGAATCTGGCGTAGTAAAGGTGAAGCAGTTGTCAGTCTATAATTGGTGGGCTAATGTATCTGGCTGTTACAACGAGACCGGACATACTTCATTCTATATCGAAAATTTGAGCATATGAAAGCGGCTGAACGTATCTTAAGATATCTCCAGGGGACTATTGATAAAAAAAAAAATTTTGTACCAGGCAGATGAAGAAACAATGAAAGGTTTTGTGGACGCAGATTGGGGTGGAAATGCTCTCGACCGCAAGTCATACACCGGGTATATATTCGTTGGTAGTTGTCCAGTATCATGGGAATCCAGGAAGCAGAAGTGAGCAGCACTGAGGCGGAATATATGGCCTTGTCCAAAGCTGCAAAGGAAGCAATCTTTTTAAGAAGACTGCTGATGGAAATTGGTTATTCATCTGGAGAAACATTTTTGCTAAATGTTGACAACCAATGTGCTGAAAAACTTGCCACAAACCCGGTTTATCACAAAAGGACGAAACATATAGAATTTAGATATCATCATGTACGTGAGGTCGTGAAGAACAAGGAGATCACTTTGAAGTACTGCCCGAGTGCAAATATGATCGTTGACATCCTAACGAAGAACCTACCAAGAACGAAGCACTTGAATTTTATAAATCTAATGAAAATTATATTTATTTATTTATTTATTCACAGTAATATAAAAAAGCCTTCCTAGGCCAATTAACATATATTACAAGAATTATTCCTGAATAAAGATATCTAAAATTAAAAAAGAAACAATTTATTTCAATTCATACTCAATACTTCTAGTTAATGGCTCCCCAGCCAAAAAAAAAAGAGGAGAAAAAAATTACCATAGTTGTAAACTCCCAAAAGTAGTAGCAAAAAAGTAGTAAAATTAGCATAAAACGACTTAAATAGTTTATGAGGATTATAACAATCTAAAGAGTAATTAAATACCGCAAAAGTTTCAGGCGAAATACATTATTCGACTGAGAAAATACACGAAGCTTAAGAGGCAAAGTGTTCCAGCAACGTGCAACTCTAACAATAAACGATCGCTCAAAAACAGAGTTTCTAATCCTAGGAATAATAATTTGCGGATTCCTACTTGAACGCGAAAAGTTAAACTCAGATCGAAGTCGAGTTGGTCGTACTGTTTTAATAATCTTGTAGAACATAAACAAAATACGGTTAGAAACATAGTTCATGAATGAACAACCCAAAAAGCTCTTGACATACTCCGAGATATGCATACGACGAGGAACATTATATACATAACGAACAATCATATTAGTGATACGATTAAGTTTAGCTAAATTATTAGATCACATGAGTCATTAAAACTGCATGTGCAAAAGCATACATAATACGACAAGGCAGATAAACACCAACTGAATGAAGCCTTCGTATTATACCAATAACTTTGTAACTCAATTGATCAATATGATAATCAAAACATAAGCGCCAGTCCATATAAATTCCTAAACACTTTATTCTGTCAGAAAAACCAATACTCGTATTGCCAACAACAATTCTCAAAGGAAAATCAATAGTGCTAAATAAAATTGCTTTAGTTTTAGAATTGTTGACAGCCAAATAGTTATCAGCAGACCATTGTAGGAATCGATCAATAGAATAATCAATATTGCATTGGAGCACATCACCACTATCAGAACCACAACGAAATAAAAGCATGATGTCATCAGCAAACAAAAATGATTTGCAAACAGACGTATCAACAACATTAGGAAGATCATTAATGTATAGTATAAAAAGAAGAGGACCTAATACAGAACCTTGCGGAACACCAGACGAAAGAGAAAAAATGCTAGAATAAGTACCATTAATATCAACAAATTGAGACCTATCACATAAGTAGGAGAAAATAAGCTTACAAGCCGATTTAGAAAAGCAAAATAATTCTTTCAACTTCCTAATCAAGGCACAAAAATTTACAGAATTAAAAGTCTTAGCCAAATCTAAAGACACCATTGCCGCAAAATCGCCGCTATTCAATGAATTACGAACATCATCTGTTAAGTTAAGAAGTAGTAAAGAAGAACTATGTCCACGGCGAAAAGCATACTGGGAGGCAGAAATCTGGTTCTGGACGAAGGAAAGTATCTGATTCTTCATTAAATGCTCAACAACTTTCGACAAAGAAGGAAGAATAGAAATAGGTCTTAATTCATTAAGACCATGTATAATCCTAGACTTTGGAATTGGTACTACCCGAGCAATTTTCCAGGTGGAAGGAAATGTTGACGATGTTAAAATGAAATTAATATGATGCATAAGAATATGCGACACATGAGGATAAATTATCTTAAGAATCCGTATAGGTATTCCATCAGTGCCAATAGATTTCGACCTTATTCGATTCATAGCATCAAATATTTCCATTTCCGTCACACAAGAGAAAGAAAAGGATTCAGAAGCATTAATAAAAGTATTAAAGTCAACTATATCACTAAAACCTGAATTAGTAGCATTAACAAAATAATCATTAACATCATCAATATTAAAATCGGATATAGTTGATTATTTTTTGTAAAACGACATTCACATTGAGGAGAAGTGTTGGGGAAATTGATTGGTAACCCTGAACAATGTGAACGCCGTTGGTAATATTTTTTCTTTCTCTTTTGTATTCTGTTTTCTTACTTATTCTTTTCTTAAACTTGACTCTGTGAAGACGTTTATATTTTTCAATTGAATAAGACACTTTTATACTTTCAAATACAACAAAAAGAACAGTAGTACAAAAAAATAACTGAACGAGAAACTGAACTGAAATTTAAACTGGAAACTGCACTAGAAACAAAACTAGAAGCTGAACTAGAAAATTAACTAAAACCTGAACTACAGACTAATTTGCAAACTACAATTAAAAACAATCTAGAAACGGAACTAAAAACCGAATTAGAGGCAAAAACCAGAAACTGAACTATGAACTAAATTCGAAACTAAACTAGAAACGTAACCTAAAACTGAACTAGAAACTGAACTGCTGCTCTAGAAAATAACTCATAAACTGAACTAGAGGAAGAACTAGAAACTGAACTAGAAACTTTGTGAGGAACCAAATTTCTGGAAATTTTTGCCCACAGAAATGTGTATTTTTTATAAAAAAAGAGAAATACAGGAGGTTGAAAGAGTTGTTCAGTCAGCGAAATATTGAAATAAAATTTAAATTTTTAATAAAAAAAAGACCGAAAGCTTAACTGCCGTATTCAGAAAAAATAAAGTATGTTTGAAGTGTGCTTTTAGACAAAATTTTCATACAAAATTGTCTTATAAATAAAGAGTATTTATCAATACAAAATTCTGTTTTGGGACCAGAAATATAATAAACCGCGCAAATAGCTATATACAAACCGAAAATCCGTATTAAAAAAATGCTTATTAGTATAATATAATTTGAATTAAATTTATTTTATTTTTACTTTTCAGTAGATATAACAAAATATTATTTGTAACAATAATATTTGAAAAAAAAAAAATTAAAAATGTTGTTCTAAATCAGGGGCTTCCAAAAATTTTTTGTTTATGTATTAGTGAGTACGAGAGAGTAATAAAATTGAGAGAATGTATTTATTTAAAGCCGCAAAAAAATGTTAGTAATATACATATTTTATAATTTGCTATGTATGTTACTAAAAGCATTTTTGATCGCACAATATTTTTTGAGTGTCATCATCTGTTAACCTGAAAAAAATAACATAGCATCCGCTAGACATGTGCACTTGTCGAAGTCACATCGACGACTGAATTGAAGAGCATAAAAATATGTCTTGGTATTGGTAGGCTCAATTGAGCTATGAAATGGAAACCCCTGTTCTAAATAATGGTGAAATGCGGGCAATTTGAGGGTTGCCACTATTTTTAAATCGCATTATACTAAAAACGCGTAAAATAAAGCGCGTTATACAGAAAAACGGTTACTATTATTAAATCGCGTTATATCGAAACCGCGCAAATAAAGTACCGCGTAAATCGAGGGATACCTGTATATTTTTATTAAAACTTTATTCTAATTATTTCTTATAATATTTGCAAAAACAAAAAGTCGACTTAAATAAAAATTAACTTACTGTTATAATAAATCGTCCTGAAATTATAAACAAATTTTCAAAAAACATATTTAATAATATCGATCGATTAATTTTTATATAATTACAAAACCTATTAACTGATTTTAGAATTCCTTTGAAGCAATAAAAACTTGTAGGAGAAGTTATTCCTTAACAATTAGTGTTAACTTTTTTGACACTCTGCATCGTAAACAAGAATTGCTGAATATATGCCTTCAGCCATCTTTTTGTAAGGCACTAATTTTGAGATGCAATAAAAGAAGCAGTAGATGGTGCAGTAGTAAAATTTATTGCTTCCAATTTAAGAATATTTTTTGCTGGGGCTATATGTTAGAAATTATAAATGTACCAAAAAATCTTAAAATTAATTTTAAAGCAGATACAGATAAAGTTGCGCAAATATACAGACACATAGTCCCCGTTTACACAGGGAAACATTTGGAAAGAAAACATTTGGAATTCTCAGGGAAACATTGTTGTCGGAAACATTCCAGTTTATATTTGTTTTTTTTACATTTGTCTAATTGCAGTGTTGTTTTTTTAATATCTCTTGTATTTGATTTGCTAATGTAAGTAAAGCGTTTTTTAACAGGGACGCTAGAAAAGTAGACCGATAGGACAGCAAACGACGGCATATTTTTGCCGTTCTTTTGACATTTCTCTTCAGTAAGGTTTGCCATTTCAAGATGGAAAGATATACGAGCCAACAACGAGTCGAAATTATTAAAATTTACTACCGAAATTCGGAGTCGGTGGCGTCAACGTTAAGAGCGCTACGTCCAATTTTTGGTCGTCATAATCGTCTTACCAGATCAACAATTGAGCGTCTAGTGGAAAAATTTGAATCCACAGGCACAGTACAAAATGTTCCCGTGCCAGTGAGACAAAGAAGTGCCCGTAGTGTCGAGAATATTGCTGCCGCTGAGGCTTCAGTTGAAGAAAGCCAAAATGTGTCTCTCACACTTCGTTCTCAAACGTTGGGCATCTCTGTGACGTCGTGGCGAATTTTGCGAAAAGATCTAGGCCTACATCCTTACAAGATCAAATTGACGCAAGAACCACACAGCGAATGTCACAATCAATTTATTGGAAACCAAGTTTGGAGAACGTGTTATCTCACGAAATGGAAAATAAAGAATTTCATTGATATCCAAAACCGTTTTTGTTTTATTTAAAAGAAACTATTATAGCGCTCTTATTGAAAAAACCCGATATATTCGATTTGTTAAATAAATAAATAAATTATGAAAGATAAAATTTATAAAAACCTATATTTATTTTATTTGGTACATTATTAATTTTTTATTTTTATTCAAAGTCAAATATAAAGCATAGAGAACAAAACACGCAGAAAAGAAATAAAGCAAATGTCAAAAAGCATAGCAAATGTAAACAATAAGAATGATAGCACAAAGCGTGTCTCCGAGAACGGGAAACAAATTTCATATTCTCTTCCCCACCCGTCTCTCTCTTCCAAACAAAATGTTTCCCTTCCAAATGTTTCCCTGTGTAAACGGGGAATTAATTTATAAAAAGAAATGGAATGGAAACTGAGTTATATTTTTTCATATTTTGTTTTTGTAATATTTAAATTTTTTCATTCTGACAATCACTGTTATATCGGAAAATACTTTTGTTGTTATTTTAAAAAATGTTTATAAATTCGTTAATAAATTGTATTTCCTTGAAGAAATATTGGAAGAAATAAGAAATGTTGACCTTAAGTTTTGTAAGTTTTGTAAGTTTTTAGTATAAATAATTTACCTATTTTTGGACTTATTATTATTTCTTTTGCATATAATGTTATGGTACCGTTATTTTTAAATATACATAAATAACGGAATAATCACCCTTATTCCAGTTGTCGTCGTCGATATCGTCATCGTTTTTTAGTCGACATCACATCGACACTAATACTATGTTTCCACGACGACTTGAATCACCTGCTTCACTTTCTGAATCATGTTTATGAATCATGCTGTTTACATGACTAATAAACTTGATTCGATTTGACAGTTGTTTTTAATAAACAAACAGAATAAAAAAAACCGAATTTACAATTTGTGGAAAATAATTTTTTTTAATGGACAAAAAAGTGAGTGGAAATTAGTTAGCTTATTTGAAAAAAACATACATTCGTACGTATATACTTTCTTTACTTCCAGCAACAAGAAAATAATTTGCTTTGTTTACAATAATATTAAATTTTTACAGCTAGTGCAGATAATCTTGCGATAAAAATTAGAGAAGAGCGCAATTTTTCGTGCTTCGTATGAATCTACTTGATTCGCTCTTAAAATTTTGTATGGTGAAGCAAGTTGTTTCGCTCATGATTGGGGTGTGAAGCATGAATAGAGAGCGAAGCATGTACCGTGGAAACATAGTATTACATTTGTTTCATGTTTTTTGTGAAAAATGTTTTTTTTTTATTTGCGAATCAAATTGTGAATCAAATTCGGATTCGAGTGCTGAACAAAATAAAAGAAACCTAATACTACAAAGAAATCAAATCAAACAGGAGTCCGACATCTTCAATTTGCCAGATAAAAAGATTTTTTTGCAATTCTTCTACAAGTTTTTCAAATTGTTGTAGATTTGTTACTTTCTCTTTTTGCTGTTCTTACATTTTTTTTCATTTCTTCAAAAATTTCTTTAAACACTTTAGTCGTTAACAAAAATTATGAAGATAAGAAAATTATGACGATAAGAACAGAGTCGCATCAACACAATATAGTCATCACATTTTCTTACAGAATACCAAATATCTGTCAATAGTAATCGATAATCTTCAATAACGACAACTAGAATACCAATTTGAAACAAACGACGTCGTTAAGTGTCAATGATGACAACTGGAATAAGGGTGAATATATTTTGATTTGGTATGTTGCAAATTATAAATATGTATGATTTGCGAATGCGAAAGAACTAAGAGTTTCCTTTTGCAAAAAAGTATACAAAGTCAAATTTTTTTTAACAGTTTTTCGAACTCTTACCAATTGCCAAAAAATTTTTAAAAAAGGTGCTAATTATTATCCTATACATACATATATACATATGTACATAGATATACAATACTTTATAATATAGATATGTATGTAAATAATAGTATTGTTATATAGATAAAAGAAGTTCCAGAAAAAAGAACACGATACACCAGCCCTTCAATATTAAATGACAGCAATGAAACCGAATTAAAGCACATTGAAAAAAAATTCAGAGCTAAATCTCCTCAATTTTATAAAAGTATAAATGACATGTTTCCCAAATTTGATAAAATTGCAACAAATCACATTGATACCATTTCAAATACTACTTTAAATGCGACGGAAGAGAAAATGAAATGTTTGTCAAATGAAATAGATATTTTGAATGAAATTCTTCAGACAAAAGAAATGGAATGGAACCGTTTGTTGCATTTAAAAATGGTTAAAGAAGAAATATACTCTCGATTGAGCCAAAAAAGGCACATCCTTCAACTAAAAGAAAGCTATACAAAAAAGCCAGGTGAAAATACATTGTTGGAATTAAAGGAACTAGAAATGTATTTATCTGAAAAGAAACCGAATTCTTTTGAAATGAATCATTCATCGATAACAATTCAAAAACTTATAGAGAATAGGGCTAATATGAATGCTGAAGATTTGGAACGAGAAAAAAACAACACGAGTCGCCTACACAGGTAAAAAACTCATTTTTGTGCGAGGTTCTACCATATGTACATATATTAATGTAATTTCAATATATTTAGTCTTTTAGTCTCTCGCAATATGTTACATAGTGCCGATCCATCCGAAAATACTACCGCTGTCATTAACGGTGAAAAACAGAGTATCGGAATTAAAAGTAAGAATTCTGAGTTTTATAATCACATAGATGCGGGATGTCCACTTTCCAATAGAGGTCGACAAGGAGAAGTCAGAGATGTAAAAAGTTTAATTGCAGATTTTAGACAAAAAAATCCCGAGTCATTACCTCGGGTTGGTAAGCGAATTAAGTCAAGTGAATCAAATGCACAACATCATAGCTACAGTATTCCACTTTATGTAGGTATCAATAATAATTACACTTGTGTTGATTTAAGGCATATTATTTTTTATTTTTTTGATTACAGGAGAAAACATCATCACGTCCACAATATTTCACCAAAGACCACCATTCTGAGTACTTTCCTCTGCCAAATTCTGAAGAAGAAATTTCTATTACTCCAATTGGTCGTGCTAAGAAATTATCATCAAGTCATGATATTGACTTTGTTAATACAGTGGTATTGTTTAACCTAAAATTTCCATATACATAGTACATACATAACTATATGTATATTAGAAAATAGTTGTAAATGTACCTCCCGAAATTTTTCGTCTAAATGATACGATTCTCAAAATAATACGATTTTTTATCAATATCAAACTTATTGTTCTCATTGTGATAAATTCAATGACAACTCATAAATGTAGTTTATTAAGTATGTTTACTTTTTTATTAAATCTTTATTTTTTTTTTCTATTTCATCGTAAATTACAATTTCCGGTATAATCGAAAAAGTCTTCTCAGATGCATTTGATATATGTGTGTATGTGTATCTAACCATTTATAAACAAAAGTAATACCTTGAGACACTGATTGCAAACATGGTACAATTTTACTTTTTTTGATACATTTTAAACACAGTTGGTACAATTTCAAAATACTGTTGCATAAAAATTTGGTATTTCAGATGAAACAGATAAATATCAGCCATGTCACAGAATTTAATTCTGTTCGAAAGTGGAATTATTTCCGTATTTTGCTTCTAAAGAAAAAGTAAAACGAACAATTCATTTCATTCCGAACAAATTTTTCGTTTAGCTTTTTGGAAATGATATCAATTTGATCTTTAAATATGCATCTATAAGATGATTATTACAACAAATTTTTGGTTGAATTATCGAACAATATGAGTCTTTGACATATTCATTTATAGTGCATTTACACTTGTAATTTTCAAACTAGTTTATGATCATAAGCTACTTTCATAAACCATACCGTTTACATCAACATTTTTGACAGTTAAGTGGTTTATCTTTGACAATTCTTTTTTTATATTTGAGCAAATGTCAAATGTGCCCAGCGTTGCCAGAAAAATGTTGAAAAAACAGAGTTGCATTAGCAGAAACTGGTTGTTTGTAACTAGTTTATCTCAAAAGCTAGTTAGAAAACCTGTTTTTGGTTTGTATGGATAAACAAGTTTCTCAAACTAGTTTATCACCATAAACAAATTATAACTAGTTTATGGCGTAGGTGTAAATCAATGGTAACCAAATCTTCATTTTCAGTGCACTTAAGTGCTACAAAAACAATAAAACAAACTCACACCGACGCTTGTTCTCTTCTATATCAGTTTGATTTCAGTCGTTAATTGAGTGTTGACGAGTGCACATGGGCGGATGCTTACTGCTTTTTTTCTTTGATTTAATTTCAAAATAAACCAGCAAACAAAATAGTATAATGGAAATAAATTAAGTTCTTTAATTAAAACATATTTTGTTAATAAGAAATTGTTACAAAATCTTAAATTTGGAAAACTTAATTTATAATGCCTAAATATACTTAATTTTTTATGTTTTAATTGTAAATTAAACTCGACCAATCAAATATGTGTGAAAAAAATTGCCCTAATTATATAAAAACTGAGGCATATTTTTTTATTTAATTTTATTTTATGCCTAAAACTTTTTTTAACCCTCTTTTTCATTTTGCTTTTAAAAGTAAATTTCATTACATTTGCAATTCTTAGTTTTGTGTTTGCTGGGCAATATTCTCTTATCCAATACAGACGCATTTCATTTATTGAGAGTTTTGGTTACCTCTGGTGTAAATGCACAATTACATTAAATGATTTTGAGGCTAAATTCAAAAACTTAAGCTTAAAATGTAGTTAATCAGGATTTCAAAATCGTTAGAAGTTAACTCTTTTATTTCTTTTATTCTTACAATAATAATTCTAGTTATTTTGAAAATATATATATTTACCAAGGTTAACTTTTCGACAATTAACGCAATAATGTTGCTATAAGATATATCGAATTTTCGATAAAGTAAATTTGTGGTCAAGTTTTATGATTATTTAACAAATATGTATAAAGTTGTAAATTGTTGACCTTTAGTTTTGTTGTTTGTAAATTTTGTTCGGCATAAGGTCATAAGGTAACAAATTTTTAAATGAAAAATATAAAAATATTTTGTTTTACAAATTTTTATTTTATTTTATTCCCAATATTTCGGTCAATTTTGTTGACCATCTTCAGGGGTTCTATATAAAAATACAAAAATATATTAAACAAATTATTATAAGTTACACAAAGCATTTCAAGCACAAACAAATTATAATTACATTTAAAATAAATAAATGAAAAACAAATTTCACTCTGTTGAGTTTGTTATCCAGTCGTAAGCTTTTGTCAACTAGTGTTTTTAATGTTTTGTTTTGGTCTTTTTCTGTTTTTGTGTATCGTGTGTTTGTATGTGTGAGCTGATATGTTCTCTGTATCAATTTTGTAGTTTAATCTCTCATCTGTCTCTAAATTAAGTATGTGTAACATCTCTAGAGTGAACCTCCTGGCATAATTTTTCTCTTCTGCTAATATTTTTACATCATTGAAATTTGGTGTGTGTCCAGTAATTGCACAGTGGGCCGCGAGTGCTGTTTTTTGTTCCAGTAGTTTGTAAGTTGCCTTCATGTCAGATTTATGTGATGATAGTCTGGTTTTTAACTTAGTTTTGGTTGTACCTACATATGTCTTCTGACATATGTTGTTGTTGTCGCCATTGCAATTAATTTTGTATACTACGTTAGGTTTTTCTTCAATTTTAAATTTTGATTTCATCTTGCTGAATAATTTGTTGACAGTATTATTACATTTAAAGGCTAACTGGAACTTGTCCTTATTATATATATTGGAATTTTTAATTCTCTCAGAAAATTTCGGTATATAACCGACTGATTTAAATATTTTTGTCTCTGTATCTATATTTTTGGTTAAGAACATTTATTTCTCACACGTTTTAATGTCCTTTAACAAAAATATAGATACAGAGACAAAAATATAACCGACTGATTTAAATATTTTTGTCTCTGTATCTATATTTTTGGTTAAAGGACATTTATTTCTCACACGTTTTAATGTCCTTTAACCAAAAATATAGATACAGAGACAAAAATATTTAAATCAGTCGGTTATATACCGAAATTTTCTGAGAGAATTAAAAATTCCAATATATATAATAAGGACAAGTTCCAGTTAGCCTTTAAATGTAATAATACTGTCAACAAATTATTCAGCAAGATGAAATCAAAATTTAAAATTGAAGAAAAACCTAACGTAGTATACAAAATTAATTGCAATGGCGACAACAACAACATATGTCAGAAGACATATGTAGGTTCAACCAAAACTAAGTTAAAAACCAGACTATCATCACATAAATCTGACATGAAGGCAACTTACAAACCACTGGAACAAAAAACAGCACTCGCGGCCCACTGTACAATTACTGGACACACACCAAATTTCAATGATGTAAAAATATTAGCAGAAGAGAAAAATTATGCGAGGAGGTTCACTCTAGAGATGTTACACATACTTAATTTAGAGACAGATGAGAGATTAAACTACAAAATTGATACAGAGAACATATCAGCTCACACATACAAACACACGATACACAAAAACAGAAAGAGACCAAAACAAAACATTAAAAACACTAGTTGACAAAAGCTTACGACTGGACAACAAACTCAACAGAGTGAAATTTGTTTTTCATTTATTTATTTTAAATGTAATTATAATTTGTTTGTGCTTGAAATGCTTTGTGTAACTTATAATAATTTGTTTAATATATTTTTGTATTTTTATATAGAACCCCTGAAGATGGTCAACAAAGTTGACCGAAATATTGGGAATAAAATAAAATAAAAATTTTTAAAACAAAATATTTTTATATTTTTCATTTAAAAATTTGTTACCTTATGACCTTATGCCGAACAAAATTTACAAACTATTTAACAAATATTAAAAATGGTACCATGGAGGTCTAAAAAGTACATTTTATTTATATAGTTGGTACGAAAAACAAAAACCCATTTTCCATCACTGCCTTGAGAACTCCGCTCCGCTATATTAAAATTATTGCAAATATTTGAGAGGTAAATTAAAAATAGGTTTACTGACCCACAAATTTAACAAATAGTTAATAAATTCATCTAAAATCGCGAAATTTGTTTGCAAATTTATTCCTTCAAGATTTACCGCGATTTTACAGGAATTTATTAGATAAAATATTTAGGAAATCATTTTAAAACATTCCAAACAATATCCCTTGGGGTACATTTGCAACTTTATTTGGCTTTATACAAATCGTACAACCTAATGTATATATACATTAGATCGACTCACAGAAAAACGTAATTTTTTTAAACGCAACATCTCCCGGTCAAAATAAACGTTGGTTGTTCTAAGATGTTTTCCAAAATAGTTTGTGCTAGTGATAACCGTTCGTGTTTTTTCCAAAACATCACATATACTACAGGGTATTGTAATACTCCATAATTTACATGATTTTGCAGATCTATTATGGAGATGTTTATTATTATAAATAATGTCCCGTAAGTTGTTTCAAAAGTTTATTACAAAATAATAAAATAGAAGTACAAAGAATAGAGACAAGAAACTTATTTCAAGAAAATGATATTAACATAAAGAGTAATAGGAAAAACATGCAGAGTTGTACTTTGGGGATATAATCCAACACTCCCTATCAAATCTGCATATCCTTCGATGTAATAATAAATATAATTTTTTTTTAAATTTTCCACAAATTTCATATGTTTAGCTTTAGTTAAATTTTTAGTAAATATATTCTCAGTCATACTATCTGTTGAGATATAACGTATTTCAATCTGGTTCGATTTTACAACGTCTCTTACGTGTTGATACTTGACATCAATGTATTTAGATCTTCCATGAAGTACTGGATTCTTTGCCAAATGTTGAGCTCCAAGATTGTCACCATATATTATCATAGGTGCGTCATCTGGATAACAATTAATTAATTTCACCTATCAATCGTTTCAGATAAACTGCCTCTTTAGCTGCCATAGATAAAGCAACAAACTCAGCTTCCGTGCTACTGAGTGATATATTCGATTGCTTCTTACTTTCCCAGCTGAAAGCACAACCTGCCATAAAAAATGAGTAACCAGTATATGACTTCCTGTCTTCCTCGCAGCTAGCCCAATCAGCATCTACGAATCCTTCTGGTGGTTTGCATGTTCTGGAATAGCACAATTTCAAATTTTTTGTTGCAGACAGATAACGTAACAAATGTTTCACTGCTTGCCCGTGTTCACTATGTGGATCCTGATTCTTATGTGCAAGTTTACTAACAGAGTGCAAAATACCTGGTCAGTACTTATTGCCAAATACATTAACGTTCCAATTATAGACTGGTACCTCTTTGGGTCTTTACGTTCACAATTTTCATTTTCACAAGAGATATGGAAACCTGGATCAAGCGGGGTAGATGCTGTTCTGCAATTTTCCATACCGTGTTCCTTAAGAAGATTCATTATATATTGCTTATGACCAACATTAATTTTACCAGTTTCTCCTTCACGATCAATTTCCATACCTAGGAAATGTTTCACTTTTCCATTATCGACTTATTTAAATCTTCCTGCAATTTGAATATTGATTGCTCTTAGGTCTTAGGTGCATACTATATAAGCATGGTTCACTTTCACAAGGCTTAAAACCAATGTCACGAATTGCTGCATCCAGGGTTGTATTCCAAGCACGACCTGATTGTTTAAGTCCATAAATAGCTTTTCTTAAACGTAAAACTTTACCTGGATCACTTTCATTTACAAATCCGTCAGGTTGTTTCATATAAATATGCTATTTAAATATGCTGTGGATACGTCTACATGATGTAAATGGAGTTCTCGTTCAGCACTCAATGCAAAAATCATACGTATGGTTGAATATCTCACGACCGGTGAAAACGTATCACTGTAGTTGACACCAAATTCTTGGCCACAGCCTTTTGCAACTAGGCGTGCCTTTAAACGTTCCACATTGCCATGTTCATCTTTCTTGAGATTAAAAACCCATCGACTACCAATTGCCTTCTTACCGGTAGGTAGATCAACTAATGACCAAGTATTATTTTCTTCTAGTGAAGAATATTCTTTCATCATGGCTTCTTTCCATTTGCTAGCCCATTATGATCTACATCTGCAAAATTAAGATTGTTGTGTACTTTTTTAGGACGACCAACATTACCTGTACGAATCACTCTCGGTCTACCACGACCTTTTGCTTTAGGAAAATTAGGCTGTTTTCATAAACGCAGTATGCAAACATATGCGTTTACAATGCAAAGCAATACTTCATGGCAACATTTTGAAACGTTTATGAATGCTAATACTGCTTTTCCTATGTTTTTTTCCGGGTATTTTATAAAAATAATTGTTATATGAATCTCATAAATAAATGTGTATATTCATTGAAAAAAAAAAAAACTGAAATGAATCATATTTGCAAAAATTATGTTAAATTTTAACTTACGCTAATATGACCGCCATTTCAATTGTTGAAAAATCATAAAGCATCACAAATAAAAACACTGCACAAATTTGACAACTGTTACGCAATCAAAAGCGTTGTCATGCTTTAATGAATTTACGGCATTTAAAAAAAAGGCAATGACGTTTATGAACTCTATGCAATGCAGTGTTGCATTGCATACTGCGTTTATGAAAACAGCCATACTTTGGGGTTGTTGAATTTCTTCTACTTCCAATTGTTCTTCCTCCTCTTCATTTTCAGTTTCAAAACCTAAAAAACCAATTTCAGAGCTGGATTCATATTCATCAGATTCGTCATCACCACTTTTAGTTTCATCTTGATTATTATTTGTAGCCTCATCATCTTTGACATCAAGTGATGGAGTAATCAAATTTGGTATATACGAAAAATCGATGAATTCAGCTGACGTATTATTTTGGAAAAACTTCTCGCTAAAAATAACATCCCGTTTCTTAACAATTCGCCTCCTTAACAATCTGTAGGCTTTAGCAGTTAAGGAATATCCAACAAATATGTACTCTTCGCCTTAGCTGAAAATTTTTTCGACTGTCTCCTGTCCAGCGCCACTGCAGGTGAACCAAAAGTACGAAGATGACTAACATTTGGTTTTTTACCATACCAAATTTCATATAGAGTCCTATCTTTCAATACTTTAGTAATTGCTCTATTTCGGGTGTATACGGCAGTATTTACGGCTTCGGCCCACAATGCCTCATTAACGCCTGCTTGAGCAAGCATAGGTTAGGTTAGGTTCCGTGTGTTCTTGAAACAGCTCACTTGGGTCCATCGTGTTGATCCCATTGTGATACCCGTTGGTGGGCAACCTATCGGTTTCACTCCGCATTGGTTGCTTCCCTATCGAACCATCCAGGGGGGTTACTCTCTATTGCGATGCGAAAGCAAATTCGATGCGTAAGAGTATCAATTTGTACGATTATCGCATCGAATTTGCTTTCGCATCGCAATAGAGAGTAACCCCCCAGACTCCTTGGCAAAGGTGCTGATGCATCTTGGATTTATTCTAGATAGTTCACCTAAACATGGAAGAAAGGGATTGAACAAGCATACAACGGGCCATTTCCACCATGATTATATTGGCTCTTTCCGCAACACCATTTTGCTGCGGGGTGTACGGAACCGTAAGCTGCCTCTGAATGCCATTCTCCTGCAAACATTTATCGAACTCATGCATTCTCCGCCATTATCATTTCTTAGGGCCTTTATCTTTCTTTCACATTGATTTTCTCCCAGAGATTTGAATATCTTAAATTTCGCATTAACTTCACTTTTGTTTTTCATAAAAAATACAAATGTTCTTCTGGAGTTGACGGTTTATCCATTGGATCACAGACGTCAGAGTGAATTAAATCCAACATATTATCAGCTCTTTTCTTACAACTTGATTTAAATGGACGTGAAGTTATTTTGCATTTCATGCACGTAACACAACTGATGTTCTTTGGTATTTCGCTTATTCCATTTCTTGTTACCAAATCACTCAAGCCTCTATAGTTAAGAAGTCCATATCGCTCGTGCCAACGTACAGTATCATCGCCTGATAAATAAAAATCTGTATGAACTCTTTCTGAAAATACAAATAAATTATTTTGATTTTTCGCCTTTAAAATAATTTCGCCCTTTTCATCCATTATATTCACTTCATCTCTTTCGAACTTTACAACAAAACCATTTTCTGTTGCTTTAGCAACCGAGATAAAATTTCCAATCATTTCTGGAACGTACAGTACTTCACGTAAAGTTATTTCACCATTTGCCGTATTAATCTTCACATCTCCTTTACCCTCTGCTTCGATATAGTTGTCAGACGCTAATATAACTTTTTCCTTTGCTTGTACAAATGTTGAAAACTGTTGCCGCTGCTACACATATGTGAAGTTGCGCCGCTGTCGACGCACCAAGAACTTCTATCATAACCGCTGCTGTTACACACACCAAGCATAGCGAACGAACGATGTAGCTCTCTCTTTTCACCATCATTTTTTGTTGTACTCTTACAATTTTTTTCAAAATGGCCACGCTTACCACAGTTGTAGCATTTAAAATTTCGGCCGTTAAAATTGTTGTTGTTGCTGTTATTCTTATTTTCCCATGATGACTTGATTGTGCTACAAAAGCCTGCTGACTTACAACAACATCATCACTATTTCCCTTCTGTTGTGCTCTACGATCTCCTTCTTCTATTAACTTCATCTTAAGTACATCAAGGACAGGTAACGCATCTCTGGTTTCCATGGCTATAACAAAATTTTCAAACACCTTCGGTAGACTAGATAACAAAATGATAGCCAATGACTCTTCACCCAACACAATTCCAACTTCAGCCAACTTTTCTGTAGTTTCCGTAAATATATTTAGGTAATCTGCCATCGCTGTAGATTCATTCATACGTAGGTTAGGTTAGAAGGCCGGTGTTAGGTTGTCCCCACACCATCACGCAGAGACCAATACGGTCCATTGTGATGCCTTGCATAAATGATTGGAGACACTTAGTATGTTCCAAGAGCGAAACGCCTAAGCCCTCACAAAGCCCCTTCTCCTGTTGCGCAGTCAGACCATATTCATTATGAATCCTTTGAGATCCCCGAGCCTACAACCCGAGATATCCCCTAATTCGCTTATGAATCTACTGCCTAGCCACTTAACGTAGGTTAAGTAGCTTCTTATAAAGATTCACTTTACGAAGAGGACCGCTTTGCTTATAAACACCTTCAAGTTTCTTCAATGCCTCATGGGCTGATTTACAGCTTTTCACATAATTTAATTGTGATGACTTTACCCATAGCATTATCGTGGCAAGTGCTTTTTCATCTTTCTGCTGCCATACCTCAGCTTCCTTGGCAACTTCTGGCTTAACAATTTTTCCACTTGCAATTGACCATAATTCGGAGTGTACTGTTGTATTATAAAAAAACTAAAAAATATTTTTAGTTCAGTTCACAAACGATTATGACTAGTCTTAAAATATTTTGGAAAATCATAAAATAAAAGAAGTTTATTTTGAGGAAAGTAACATAAATAACTATTTCCTTTTCATACCAAGTCAGTCACTTTCATAAACTAATTTTTAAATTTCGATTTAATTACAGAATAATCCTTATAATGTTCGATTGGAAGAAAACTTTTTGAAAAGTCAAGTGCAAAGAGATTTTGATGGCAAGATTCCTAAAAACATACAATATCCATTATGTCAAGAATGTAAAACTAATGAGTCTCGTTTTGTTTGTGCTGGTTGTGGTAACCAATGGTACTGTAGTAAAAAATGCCAGGTAATTTGTTGCTAAAAACTGCATATCGATGGCTTAATATAAAAACGGCCTAACTCGATTTTTTGTTACTTTACAGACGAAGGAAAAAACTTAATAAAATCCGTAAAATTTTAGATACAACAAATATTTTAATATAATTTTTAACAAAAAAGCAACACATTTTATTTTTTACTAGCGAACCCGGCGAACTTTGCCTCGCCCCAATTTTAAGCCTTCAGACAAACTTTAGAGTAATAATATAATACAACAGGAATAATTTCACACAAAAAAATCAATTTTCCGACTTTTGCGGATAGATTTTCCAATTTTCCGCATTTCGCATTTTCCGCAATTTCCCATGATTTACACTAATACCGTAGACAGACGACAGAGTTAATGCGCATTAAAAACTCACTAATGTGAATTAAGATTTTACCGTGACAGACGACAGTTTCTGCATTTAAACTGCATTTAGGTAACAGCTGTTTGTTTGTCAACAACTATTTCATTATGAAAAAATTTGTTTGGCATTTGCTGAAAAAACAGTATTTCTTAATGCAAAACTTGGTCATGCACTAGCAACCATCAACCTGAACGTGTTGCTACATGTGGGGACCGCAGTGGGACACTCTGAAATAAGAGAAAGGCAATTGTGGAAATCTATTTTTATTATTTTAATTTTTTTGATAACATATTATTGATTTTCGACGATGTTGCCATATTGAAATAGCTAAATGCAGTATAAATTCAGTTTGATTTTGTGTATTTACGTCTAATACTACGTTTCCACGGTACATGCTTCGCTCTCTATTCATGCTTCACACCCCAATCATTAGTGAAACAACTTGCTTCACCATACAAAATTTTAAGAGCGAATCAAGTAGATTCATATTGAATCTACTTGCGAAGCACGAAAAATTGCACTCTTCTCTAATTTTTATCGCAAGTTTATCTGCACTAGCTGTTATTTTCTTGTTGCTGGAAGTAAAGAAAGTAAATACGTACGAATGTATGTTTTTTTTTCAAATAAGCTAACTAATTTTCACTCAGTTTTTTTGTCCATTAAAAAAAATGTTTTCCACAAATTGTAAATTCTGTTTTTTTTTTATTCTGTTTGTTTATTAAAAACAACTGTCAAATCGAATCAAGTTTTTTGGTCATGTAAACAGCAAGATTCATAAACATGATTCAGAGAGTGAAGCAGGTGATTTAAGTCGTCGTGGAAACATAGTATAACTTAATGCGCATTAAAAATGGATAATTCACAAGTTAATTTGAATTAAGACTGTTAATGCAAATTAACTGTGTCGTCTGTCTACGCTATAAGAACTTTCTATTTTTTTGATTTAGAAAGTCATAAAGGAATAATTTCATACAAAAACTCGATTTTCGATTTTTCCAATTTTCGGACTTTTCCGGAGGGATTCTCCAAAGTTTTCTTCCGTAAAAAACTTCTCCTCGAAAATACGAACAACTGACAAAAAATTTTACAGAAATTTATGAATTACTATAAATTTTTTACACCATTTTTATATGTATATGGTGAATTTCACGTCAAGTGACCCAATGTTAAAAATCGATTTGGATGAAATTTGCACCAAGGTTAGTACTATTGGATAGTATGTCAGACAAAAATTTTCAGCTCTATCAGTCCAGAAGGGCCGGAGTTAGAGGGGGGTCAAAGTTGTACATTTTGGTCATAAAGGGTTTTTTTTAAATGAGTGTAACTTTTCACCTATTGGTCCTAGCAAAAATTGTTCGAAGGACTTTAGATAGCTATTTCTTCAATCATTCCAACAATTTTTTTTTTTTTTAATTTTTAAAACATTTTTTTTCAATTTGGGCAAATTTCATCCAAATCTGAAGACATCGATTTTTAAAATTGGGTCACTTGACGTGAAATTCACCATATATAGATTTAATTATACCCTTCGCCTTCATGAGAAGGGTGTATATAAGTTTGTCATTCCGTGTGTAATTTTCACAATAAAATTTTCCGACCCTATAAAGTATATATATTTTGGATCCTTATAGATAGCGGAGTCGATTAAGCCATGTCGGGACATATTTTATAATCATGATATATATTATTGGAAAGGTATTTTTAATACCTTTTATTTAATGTATTACAAATTATCAAGCACCTAGTAGTTCCCGAGATATAGGCCTATATATTTTAAACTTTACGGGCCCGCCCCCTCGAAAATAGGCGTGACCGCTAACAAATTTTTTTTAGCTGTCATCTCCTCTAAAAGTCCTATTTGATGAAGTTTTTTTTTTTGAGCAAAGTCACTAAAACCGAATTGTTCCCCTTTTTATACTCTGTTAAATTACACTCAAGATTATTATGAACATCATACAAACTCTGTAAATTATGGTAAGAATTGGTATTAAATCAATTAAAAATGGTGAAAATTAGACAAAATTTCAAAATATTTAACATAAATTATGTTGGTCGTAAAATTGTGTTTCAAACAATATATCAAATACAATTAAAATTTGCACTAAGACTGGATAGAAAACACAGAATAAGAATATTCTGGTCCTATAACCAGTGTAGTTTTTGTATTTCTTATTAAGTTTAGGTGGAGGGTATTTAAGGTTCAGCACAGCCGAATTTAGCATTCTAACTTGTTTTTTTTTTTTATTTTTGTTTTAATAAAGGTATCGCAGAAATTGAGTTAGGCCGTTTTTATATTAAGCCATCGATATGTACATATTTACAAATGGAGTAATTATGAGACAACTTTTTTATATTTCTTTTAGATATCTGCCTGGGATAAACATTCAGAACTATGTACGGAATAATTATATGATTATATATTTAAAAGGAATGTAAGATTTAAATAAATTAAACTATTAAACTTTTCACTTACAAATATGTTGTATTATTTTACTTAGGGCCATTATTACAACTTGCCTCTAATGTTCTTAATAGTAAAAGGTAACTATAATTAAAGTGAGGAATAAAGTGACCTTTAAAATTTTTGGTTATTACAACTTCCTTGTAAAATAAAATAATTTTTTCTAAAATATGGCAATACAATAAATATTTGTTTATGAAAAAAAAATTAAAATTCAACAGTCTACTTTGAGGCTGACAGGTTATTAACCCATTAATAAGGAAAATAAAACCAGAAGTGACAATTAAAAAAAAGTTAATTTTTTTATTCATTGTACATAAAATTAACATAAAAGTATAAAAAATTTAAGAAAAATTATAAGTGGGTGGAGTAGGGTGGGTGTACTCAATAAAATTTTCAAAGCAATTTTTTTTCAATGCATAATGTTTTTAAACATTTCTTGCATTGTCATCGAACTCTTGCATGACATAAAACACATCTCAATTGTTTTTCTAACTTTTCGGGATAGTGACCTATACCATCTTGAGGTAATCCTGGGATCAATGACGATGAAAGTCGAGCTTTATTTTGCATGTTTTGGCGTAAGTAATACCTTGCAAAGGAACGTCGGAATAAATGTTGAAACTTTTTATTACAACATCTGCTAATGGCCGAATTTTAAACATTTTGTCCCTGGTAGTGGCATCTTCATCATTTTTCACAAGATAAAGATTCTTTTTTATATCTCGATATCTTTGTCTAGACATTGATGTTGATATAATTTCTTTTCCAACATCTTCATCGTAAGACCAATACAAATCCTCACTTGGTACTTATCTCAACACTTAAATTTTTATTAGCTTAAAACTCCATTTTGTGGCAATTGAGATTTATAAAGTCAGATTTTTCTTAATTAGTTTAAAGGGTACAAGTTTCTTTTAAGCTAAAAACATAAAAAAATCACAAAACGTTCAAAATTTTAAAATTTTCGTTTTATTTTTGGGTGTACTCAATTGAGTACAGCGGCGGTAAATGGGTTAATACAAATCAAACTTCTGCTTTCCATTTTTGTTTATCAAATTATTTATCGGCACAATAAAATTAAAATTAATTTATTTTTCATGAAGTTGACAGTTTTTCCAGAACATATGACAACTTCAAATACATAAACCTTACTATAAAATTTAAAGGCAAGATGATCTTCCCTTTAGCTTATCGGTCGGTTTTAGATTAAAGTAAACTTATAATAACCAAATACTTCTTATCTGTCCGATATCATAATACCTTTAACTATTGCCAAGTTGTAATAATGGGCCTTAGTTATATAACCTTGCTACAATATGGACCCTTAATTTATTAAATGAACATATCGATTATGAAAATAATCTGATTTTATTTGGTAAATTTTTATACAAATCCACAAAAATTATTATAAAGATTCCTACCTCAATTTATTCGTCAGCACATCATCATTAGTTTCAAATGTTGAATTACTGTCAATATTTGTACATAGTTGCGAATATGGGTCATTAGAAGATGATGAGCTAGTTGTCTAACTGATTGCAGTTGGAACCATAACCACTGTCGACAATAAGTTTACATACATATTGTATGCAAAGCTAAAAACAACTTGTAGTAGACCACCATTGTCGCCAGAACTGATTATTTTATTTTTGTTTTTCTCAGACGACCTCATTTTTCTTAAATACTTTATTTGTAGCATTCCTATATGTTTACGAAATATAGCATGGTGATGAGTCTGTCCTAAGTGCCAATTTACACGAAGCAATTCTTATTGAAAATATTGAAACAATATTTTCCTTGAAATATATTCTGTGTTCACACAGCTTAAAACATTCGAGACAGCATGCTACCGACGACAATATGTCAAAAATAAAATGGGAGTGCCTATATTGACGACAGCAGGCAACACGATTGCAGGTTCTACGCACCGGAATGACCCGAGATCACTCGGCCAAGGGCTGTCAACTCAGCAATTACTGCTGTTACAACAACATCAGCAACAACAACATTGCAGGTTGTTGACAGCCCTTGGCCGAATAAATTCGGGTCATTCCGGTGCGTAGAACCGGCTGTCTTGGGAATGTCGTATGTAGCAGCTTTGAACGACATTCACAGAGATGCCATCCATACCACGGTCGCAGGATACCGCATGAATGTCGTACTTGGAGGCCGTCCACCGCCCATTGCAGATACCGAACAACAACTGCCACGAAATACAAGAGTAGTTCTGGCACAACTGAGATCGGGATGGAGCAATAGACTTAACGCCTTTTGGTCCCGCATAGACCGTGCCATCCCCAACCTATGCCCTGCATGTGGCCAGGGTCCTCACGACACCAACCACATCTTCAATTGCCCAGCCAACCACACTTCACTTTGTCCAATGGATTTATGGACCAATCCAGTAGAAGTTGCCCAGTTTCTTGGTCTGCACCTTACTGCAGAACCCCCGTATTAAAAAATTAAGAGGCCCTTTAGACGATGCAATTTTGCATGCAATTGATGTTTGTTGGCGAACGGGTGAGAGAAGCAAGAGGGGTAGAAAAAGTTGCACGACTTCGAGGCCTTTTAGATGATGCAATTAATTGCATGCAATTTTTTCCATTCTCTTTTAAAATTGCTACGTAAAATGTTGTGCACTTATACGATGCAATTTTACGTGCAACAAATCATGCAATTTTTTGACGTTTAATTACACATTCCTCTGTAGTTTTTCATTCGCAACAAAGAAAACATAATTTTAAAATATATGTAAATATAATATAGAAAAAATATATGTACTTAAAAATGTATGTATATAAAATAATATACATACATTTACATAAATACAATATACAAAAATTTTAAAAAATATATAAAATGGAAGATTTTAATACAGAAGAAGTAATTGAAAATGTTCTTGCGCATTAATTTTTATAACGCACACTTCAAAGTCAGAATAAGAATAAAACAAAATTAGTAAAACACAAACGATGGTAAAAGGAAATGTCAAAAAATTGCATTACAAACGAAGTCGTGCAACTTTTTCTACCCCTCTTGCTTCTCTCACCCGTTTGCCAACAAACATCAGTTGCATGCAATTAATTGCATCGTCTAAATGGCCTCTTCGTTTGTCATGCAATTTTTTGACATTTCCTTTTACCATCGTTTGTGTTTTACTTATTTTGTTTTATTCGTATTGTGACTTTGAAGTGTGCGTTATAAAAATTAATGCGCAAGAACATTTTCAATTACTTCTTCTGTATTAAAATCTTCCAATTTTTATATTTTTTAAAATTTTTGTATATTATTTTATATACATACATACATATGTATGTATATATATTTTTTGTATATTATATTTACATACATATATTTTAAAATTTTGTTTTATTTGTTGCGAATGAAAAACTAAAGAGGACTGTGTAATTAAACGTCAAAAAATTCCATGATTTGTTGCACGTAAAATTGCATCGTATAAAGGTGTGTTCACATTATGTGTATTTGTCATGTGGACTGTCACTTTTTCGCATGTCATATTTGTACATATAAGGTGTGTTCACATTATGTGTATTTGTCATGTGGACTGTCACTTTTTCGCATGTCAAATTTGTACATATAGTCTGAACACCTTCAAACAATATCATGTGTTATTTCTATGTGTGCAATACACATGACATTTTTTATTTAGAACGAGCTCTATTTTCAAGTGACAAACCATCTGACATCAGCTGTTTTTTATAACAAAAATTTTGTGGCGTCAAACATTAATTGAAATTTTAATAAATATAATTTTTAAATAGTAAAACAAAAATACAAAAAAAACTATACAAATTTATTATTGAAAATGGAGGGAAAAATTTAAAAGTAGTTAACAAAAGTAAGTACATATGTATTTTTTATTGCAATTTTTATAGTTATTTTTATGTTGTTAAAGTATGACTGGTGCAAAGAAGCGGTTCTACAGTTGATCGAAATGTGGCAAGAGAAGGAATACTTGTATAACCCGCGGAATAAGTTTTACCATATCAGCTGTTTAAAGATTTCTTTTTTTGATAGGTTATGTCAAATGTAATTGACATACCAACATTTGAACATGTAAATTATAAACCGTATGTGAAACTCAATTTTTGACATACACATGAAAACACATGTGGATAGAAAAGTGACATTCCACATGACAAATACACACAATGTGAACACAGCTTAAGTGCACAACATTTTACGTAGCAATTTTAAAAGAGAATGGAAAAAATTGCATGCAATTAATTGCATCATCTAAAAGGCCTCTTAGAATTAATTAGTTCTAGCTGTTACAACAACAACAACTGCATGTTGTTGTCCATGCTGATTTTTTCGTCGTTGTCAAATTAAACTAATTTCTATTTTTGTTGGCGACAAAACAAAAACAGTGTTGACCATATAGCAAAATGTGTAAAGTAAATAAAATAAAAAGCAAAAAACAAAATTAAAATGTTATGATCATCTATGCATCAAGAGTTGTTAAATATATCAATAATATAATATTAATAATATTATATTTTATATTAATAAAAATGAGTGAAGTTTATGGGTCGATTACGGATGGCAACCGAACCTCAGTGGAGTTGACAGTTGCCAAAAACATTACAGATTTTAAAATCAGCAAAATCGGTTTAGGCCAACCAGAGTTATGGACCAATATGTGAGACAACCTCCATAAAAATTTGATATTTGTTGTCCATTTTATTGCAATATTTTGAAATATATTGCAGATAATACCATGAAATTTTGTATACGTTGCACAGTGCTTTGATCCCATATAAGGAAGGCACAAAAATAGAAGGCGTTATCGTATATGAATAAAAATTGGCATGCTGGTTTAATTTGTCAAAATTAGTAAAAAAAACAAATTTTTGGAAAAATTAGTGCAAGGACACTCATACCTCCCATTTTTCTTAAAAGCGCAAAATACGCTCTGAAAACCATCCAATTGTCAAAATTTTTATTTTTCTTCAGTCCAAACTAAAAAAAAAACTCCATATCGGCACAAGGACATTCACACCTGTCGTACATCCTGAATCTTAAATTTTGAAAAAAGCTATTCTGATTACAATGTTGTAAAAAAAAATATTAATAATTGTAGCAAATTTTATTTAAATTACAGGAATGACTCGGTAAGCTGCTATATATCCTTTTTATTAAAAACAGTGTATGTATACGTTTTGAAAATCATAAAATTGCAACAATTTGTTTTCTTTGTCAAAATAATAAAAAATGTATACAATTTTTACAGAAACAGCGCAAGGACACACATATATCCTAAATTTTAAATTAACTACTACCAAAAAAATAATAAAAGCATGATGGAAAAAGCTTTTATAAAAAAATACTTTTTGTAATATAAAAAAAAATATTTATTAATATGTTTACGGAACAGCTTTATAACAAAAAGAAAAACATTTTATTGATCGTCACTGGATTCTTCCGAAGAATACGATTCACTAGAAGAAGAACTAGCATATATTTCAACACTTACACTTTCCTTTACAAGATATTTTTCTAATTCTTCGTCATTAGTTTTATTTGTTTTTTTATTTAGCTTTCTGTTTGACACCAACACAGGATCTGAAGCTAAGAACAAATGGGTCATTAAATCCTTGTTTGTATTTTTTCTAGATGATTTTCGTGTATGTGATAATCGGACCTTTCTAACGTTTCTGTGGTTAGCTTCAATAGCTTCCTCAGACAAACATCCTTAAAAAAAATTATAAAAGAATACTGTTTTATATAAAAAAGTTAAGTGCTAACAAACCTATTGGAATATCAGAAAACTTAAGAACTCCACATCCGTGTATAAGAACTTTGTGTGCACTACTGGGCATATAAAACCAACTATAGTGGGATAAATATATGTTTCTTGTGGTTATTAAAAGTTCTTGGAATTTTTCATTATTTATTGGTGTCCCACAAGACAGCACCCTTAATGTTATATGGAAATTTTCAATTAAATCTTTATTTATTCCAGTAATTTCTGCGGATATAGCACTCTTCAAAAAATCGTCTATATAAACTTTTGATGTATGTATAGTTTTTTTAAATTTCTTTTTCCAATATTGCGTTCTATAAACTTTTTTAATACAGATACATATTTTGTTATTTGGAGGTGCTGATAACCAGGGGCCAAATTACCGCATTCGATATCGAGTAAAATTGATTGTAATTTTCTTATTTGAGATTATGGCATTCGATATCGAGCAAGATTTCGACATCGTAATCATTTTTCGATACGATAGCTCATTCGATCACGAATGCGGTAATTTGGCCCCAGAACTCAACCAAATCAGAATTTTTTAATAAAGAACCCATTATAAAATAAATTTATCGGTCCATATATGACTATGTCCCCTACATAAGGTCCACTACCGAAATCCACGTTAATACTAATATATATCGTATATATAGCGTTATTATGTTGAAATTCGACGTGAAATATCCACATATGCATGAAAATAACTGTTCCAAAATTTGAGAAGATCGGCTCATAATCAAAATCCGAGACAACCTCTGAAAATTTCATCAAAAAAACTTGGTGTATTAATATTGTTCATAAACAGATGGCGTTCATCAAACAAAGTGTTCGAAAACTTTAAGTGTGTTCTTAAACCGTAATATAACTGCGTAAAATGACAGTATGTTCATTATACCATTCACCTTCATGAGAATGGTATATATAAGTTTGTCATTCCGTGTGAAATTTCCACAATATAATTTTCCGACCCTATAAAGTATATATATTCTGGATCCTTATAGAGTCTATTAAACCATGTCCGTCTGTCTGTCTGAGTGTTGAAATCAGTTTTTTGAAGTCCCCAGATACATTCGGGATCCAAATCTTCAATAATTCTTTAAGAAGTGCTTTCGAGAAGTTTGCTATTTAAAATCAACAAAATCGGTTTAGGTCAACCAGAGTTATGGACCAATATGTGAGGCAACCTCCATAAAAGTTTGATATTTTTTGTCCATTTTATTGCAATATTTTGAAATAAATTGCAGATAATACCATTAAATTTTGTACACATTGTTTGTATGATAAAAGAAGAAAGTGTTCGAAAACTTTAAGTGTGTTCTTAAACCGTGTTCATTATACCCTTTTTTTAATTGTATGTGTGTACATTTAAATAGATAAAGACTCGTTATACATATTTTCTTCAAACTACTTGACGCTTTTATTTTGCAATTAAAAAGAATACGGAAATAAACCACCGTTGTTAAAAGGTAACAATATTTAAAAGGTAAAAACGCAACAATATAATATATATACATATGTTTGTATGTATATAATATATGCCCCTATTGCCGTTCTCAACTCAACTAAGTTTGGTCGTCTGTCAGTCAACCCGACTTTAACTCTACATTAACTCTACTACATATAAGTTGTGAATGGCAATACCGATTTATGAAAGACGACCAAATTATTAAAAAAGTTGTGAACCGCAATAGGGGCAATAATTATGCATCCACAAGTGAACATGAAATTTATTTATCGCCCGTGTTCTAACCACCCGTACTGTAATGCTTTTTGGTGCTTGTTTTTTGACACTATAATATAGTCTATATTCTCTTTTAATTTGGTAATTTTTTTCGCTGCCACTACTTTGTGTATGCGCAGTCGGTCTTATATTAATTTACGCAAAACAAATCATCACTCTTAAAGAACTCGCTGAACATAAAACAACCACCAAAAACTACAGTGCAGTAGGTATAATAATAAAAAGAAATTATATTAAAATAAAATAATAAATTGATTCACAAAATAAAGGGTTTTTGATGTACTTATAAAGAAAAGCGTTTTATTTACAACATTAGCGTACTCCACTGGACTCGATTTGTTGACTCCACTTACCCATTCTTCGGGTTATTAAGACCCCGGCCTCCTCATTTTTTGGTCCTACGAGCCGGATGTCATCCCCCCCCATTTGGAATTTATAAGTATACCCCGGAAAAAACGTACATAAGTAAAAATACGTTTATTAACATTGTGTTACAAACCCCCGACCCTATAAAGAAATCCCCGTAAAAAATCACATTATTTTGTGTGTTAAAGAATTCCACAAAACAAACAGTAATAAGCAGCGTGAAAACAATATACGTTGTTACGCGCGCTTTGTCAAATAGCTTATTACTTTAAAATCGTAGGTATAAAAAAAAAAACAACTGAAGTCAATGACATGTAAATGCCATCAGTGGCGTGGTTCTTGACCCGAATGTTTAGACGCGTAATCATACAAAATTCATGCCATTATTAATTGCCACACAAACAAAATATATATAAATGAGAAATGCTTAAAATTGCTGTTAATAAAAAAAAAACGTCATATTATAAAAAAAAACAAGAGGGTTCAAAGAGGACAATGCCATTAAAGTGACATGGTGTTGGTCACTTGGAGTGCACTTTTTCCCACCCAAATAGTCGATTATGACTACGCCTGTGGTAACCTAAACACTCATAATTTTTCTGTTACCCCTTATTTTTCTCTATCGCCAATTTGCATAACCTTCGCTCTTTTTTTAAAAAAAAACTTAGTTCATTTCAAAATTCATAAAATTCATATTTCCATTTTTATTTAAAAAGGAAAAGTAATAACTATAATAAAAGTAATAGCTATAATAAAAGTAATAATAGTACTAATAATAATAATAATATCACTAATAATAATATCTAAGATTAATTCAGTAATAAAAAAAATCAATAATAATATATTATTAATATGTATATTAAATTCTTAATGCTCATAGAGATACTTAAATTTTTGTTCAGATGTTGACATCGTTGTTGTTGTTGTTGTGATGGTTATTGGTGTTGATGAAATAGTTGATGTGTTATACATACTATGTTTCCACGGTACATGCTTCGCTCTCTATTCATGCTTCACACCCCAATCATGTGCGAAACAACTTGCTTCACCATACAAAATTTTAAGAGCGAACCAAGTAGATTCATAGTGAATCTACTTTCGAAGCACGAAAAATTGCACTCTTCTCTAATTTTTATCGCAAGTTTATCTGCACTAGCTGTAAAAATTTTATATTATTGTAAACAAAGCAAATGATTTTCTTTTTGCTGGAAGTAAAGAAAATAAATACGTACGAATGTATGTTTTTTTTTCAAATAAGCTAACTAATTTTCACTCACTTTTGTTTGTCCATTAAAAAAAATCATTTTCCACAAAGTGTAAATTCTGGTTTTTTTTTATTCTGTTTGTTTATTAAAGACAACTGTCAAATCGAATCAAGTTTATTAGTCATGTAAACAGCATGATTCATAAACATGATTCAGAAGGCGAAGCATGTGATTCAAGTCGTCGTGGAAACATAGTATTACAGATGTTTCAAATCGTTGATGTTGTTATAGTTGTTAGCATTGTTTACATCGTAGTTGTTGGTGTTGTTTGTTTTAAAACATTTTATTTTTATATATGTTTAAATAGTGGTTGTTGGTGTTGTTTATTTTAAAACATTTAAATTTTTTTGTATGTTTGTACTTTTGTTTTATATAATCTTTTTTGTGTTTTCTTTAAGTTTTCATTCTTGTATATTTCTTGTTTTTATATGTTTGTTTTGTTCTCTAAATTTTTTTTCAATTCATTTTATGAATTTAATATCTATTTTATTAATTTTTTGTTGAAATTTCTTTTGTCATTCTTTTTGTTTTGTTTAATTATTTTCTAGTCTTATTTTTTATTTGTTTTGTTTTTATTAACTTATGTTTTATTTAAATTTTTATAATTTCAGGTTTTTATTAAAAAGTTAATGGGAAAACGATAAAAATCTTTCAATTTAAAAAGATGAAAAAAAACATCAATTAAAGATTTAGACAAAGTTTAAAAATTTATTGTTGTTTAATTTATTTGTTTTTTCTTTTGTAGTTTGTTGTAATAATTTTTTTTTTGAGTAGGAAATGACACAAATTGCAGTTGTTGTTTTTTTATATTAATATTTTATTTGCACTTCAGCAATATTGTATTTGTTTGTTTTAAATTGTTGTTTTTTATAATTTAAATTAAGTGTTCATTTTATGTTTGATGTTTTTTTCTTTTAAATTGTTTTTTGTTATAATTTAAATTAAGTGTACATTTTGTACATTTTATGTTTAATGTGTTTTTCTTTTAGTTTTCATTTTATTAATATTTCATTTCGTTTTAAATTTGTTGTTTTTCTTGGTTTTATATATGTTAAGTTTTTTCTTTTAAATTTTCACACAATTCCTTAATGTTTTCTTAGGTTTTAAATTCTTTGAGTATATAAAATTCCGTCAACCGAACCAATTGCAAAATATCGATCTCCTGCATTGCAGACCCCACTTAATATTTGATGATAGTTCATGGCTGTCTCAATTTTCAAGGTTAACACTTCGCAATAGTAATCTTTTCAGTTTATTTTAAATTGTACACATTTATTTATAGAATTTATAATGAGCTTCCCTTTTGGTTAATATTTTTAGTTTTTGGCTTGCTGACTTTAGCAATTTTTTTCCCCAAATTAAAATTCCTTTACTTTTTTCACAGTTTTTTTATTTGTTAATCATTAATCACTGACTGTCCATGCCGAACTAACTTCTTAAAATTTTCGCCACTTGTTATATTAAAGAATGCGCATTCCATTTAACATAAAAAAAATGTAACGGTTTACACATTCTTTGCATATTTATCATTCCATTGTACATTCTTTATGTTGTTGTTGTTGTGAGAGATACATACTACATACCAAGAATGATAAAATAAAGATTACGCCAACGCGCGTAAAATTTTAAAATGTTCTGCGCATTTAGGCCTTGTGACGTCACACATTCTGTGTTTCTATTGGCTAATTTTTTCTCACTTGTTTTTCTTGCATTTGCTCACTGCACTCTTCATGTTTATATTTTTTGTTTGCTTTTCTTTTTTAAACAGATTTTTTTAGAACTCTCAGAGATTTCAATTACAAGGTTGCCAACTATCACATAAAACACACATTTTTCGCAAGAAATTTTAATTCTAACACATGAAAGATTATTGGTAACCCTTAGAATGGCCCTTCTACGTCACATAACGGGAAATCATGCGCATGGCGTAATCTTTATTTTATCATTCTATCTGATCACGAATCTATAGACATTTTTATTGAGTGCGAATGTATAGAACGAGACAATAAAACTAAAGAAATAAACATTTTTAAATATAATAAAGAAAGATTCAAAAACGAAATAAATGCAACATTGAAATATGATGAACAAAAAGGATTAAACGATAATGTCAACAACTTTGATTATGTTTTTGAAAATACAATACGAAGATTTAGTGTGAAAACAAAAATAAATGAACATAAAAATAACAAATGGTTTAACAACGATCTCAGAACGCTAAAAAGGGAAAAGATTTTAAAATATCAAATTGCAATAACTGAAAATACAAACGAAGCATGGAATAACTATAAAACAATAAGAAATACATATAAAACTAGAATTGAAAATGAAAAAAAAATAAATACATAAATAACAAAATAAATAACGCAAATGACCAAAAAGAAATGTATTAAGAAAACCCAGAAATGTGATAAAAACTGTGATAATAGATAATGTAGAATATAAAAATAATTTTAGCTGAACATTTAAATAAATATTTCGTTAATAGTATTAAGGAAATTAGAAATTCCTTTATTTATGTGCAATATGAAAACAAAATACCTGTGATAGATTTAAAATTTAAATTCCGTGCAATATCTTTAGAAGAACTTAAAATTATATGTAAGAATATTAAGAAAAAACCTGACTATAATAAAATAACAAGCAATTTAATATTAGACAATTGGAACATTACCGGCACTATTATGCTGAATATTATAAACAAGTCACTAGAAACGGGAATATTTCCACATAACTGGAAAGAATCTATGATTACACCCATTGAAAAAGTTAAAAAAACAATCAAATGTGAAGAATATCGTCCAATAAATACGTTGAAAACTTTCGAAAAAATCATTGAAAAGATTGTTAAGAATCAATTGGAAAACTATATGGAACAACACAAACTACTCTCGCAATATCAGGCAGGCTTCAGGAGAAAGTATTCATGTGAAACAGCAGTCAACTATGTAATAAATAGGTGGAAATGCATTAAGAAAAATAATAAAATACTGGCGATATTCCTGGATTTTAAAAGAGCATTCGAAACAATAGACAGGGACATTCTATTACAAAAACTATATAAATACGGAATTCAGGACAATGAGTTAAAATGGTTTGAGTCATATCTAACTAATCGCAGGCAATATACAAGGGTTAATGGGAAATTATCAAATGCTACCGAAAATAATTTTGGAGTACCACAGGGCTCAATTCTAGGTGCGCTTTTATTTATTATATATATTAATGATATGGAAAAAGTTTGGGAAAAATGCGAAATTGTTTTATATGCAGACGATACGCTGATATTCACAGAAGCGGCAACGGAAGAAATATGTTATAATAATACCCCTGACAGACATAGGATTTCTATACCATAATACAAATACTATGGTGTTTGATACTACATTGCCTTGACAGACATGTAGTACATATACTAGTATTTTTGTTTTTACTTTCCCAATAAACATATTGGAAGCGTTTTGTAAATTAAGATTGCAGCAAGCTTGCATAAATAAGAGTTTTGCGAATGTCGTTGACAATTTGCTTGCTAATGCAAGTGTTTCATTAATTTAAACAAAACGTGTCATTCTCGCTGTTAAAAATTGTGCTAATAAGTTGTGTTAATAAATAATGTTAAATTGTTGTTAAAGTTGTAAAATTTAGTGTCTTTGATACTTTTAATTATCATTTGCTATTAAAAAAGGTAATTATTTACTTATTTAATGTCTTTAGCAAAAAGGCAGAAAAGTGTTATGCGCAGAAGCACCGAAATTTTTGAGCATATATGAAACGGTGCGGCTGCAAGTTCTGTACTGGAAAATATAGATAAATTTTCCTTGCTTATATTTGAACACTTATTTTTATATGTAAATGTTGGCTGGGTGTTGATCAAAAAAAAAAATTAAAAGAAATTAAATTAAATATAAATGTCATTAAAAGAACTGACAATCGATTTTGTGAAAGGGTTTCCCCAATGTTTATTGAACACAGCTACAGACAACATACTACATTTATACCACGATTATTTTCGTAGTATTGATACCAGATATAAACCAGCTTGTTTTATGGTTTAATTGTAGTACAAGTTGACACACATGTAGTATAGTATACTAATATGGTATGTAAATCATATGTCTGTCTAGGGTTTAACTTAACGAATGATATGGGTAATATAAATAAATGGTTAAAAATTAACAAATTAAAATAAACGAAAATAAGACTAAAATAATGGAAATAAATATGAGCACTAACTTAACGTTTAAAATAAATTATGTAACAATAGAAAAAGTAAATAATATAAAATGTCTGGGTTTTCTAATAAACAAAGACTTAAAATTAAAAGAACATATTGAATATATATGTAAAAAAATTGGAAAAAATCGGTTTTTTCAAACGTATAAGAAATAAAATATCAGTTATAACGGCAATAAATATTTATAATGTAATGATCAAACCGCATTTTGAATTTGGATCAACTGTGTTGTATACATGCTGCACAGAACAGCAAATATCAAGATTGCAAAAGCTGCAGAATAAAGCCATGCGCTCTATACTTAAATACAATCGATTTAACCCAATAGAACATATGTTAGATACACTTAAATGGCTTAATATACAACAAAGACTAGAGCTAAACACAATTAATTTTATTCAAAAAATGAAAATGGGAGATGCACCTGATTATTTAATTGAACAAATAAGGTACGTAGGAGAGGTTCAACCATATAGCCTACGGAACGCTCAAGATTTCAGATTACAACGAGCAGATAACAACACGATCAAAAGATCTCTCTTTTATAAGCGATTAGATCTCTACAACATGATGCCTACTAATATTAAAAATGAAATAAATCCAAATGTATTTTTTATAAGAAATATTTAATTTAAACCAGAATTTATAGATTAAAACTATAAAATGAACATGAAATGTTACATAAAAGTATTTGAAATACTTCTAATAAATAAATAAGACTCGGGCACACAATCTTCTTTCATTCTCAACAACATATACAACTTTCTCAAGGATGCAAAATTTGTAATATAAGTAGCTATCATAATTATTTCCAAATTCATGATCTCACATGTACATATATTATAAACTGTTGACGATCCAAATAAAAGAAGGCTTTTTTGATTAAACGTTACAATAATGCTTATTCACTAAAAAGAACGAAATATTTGAAATTATATTACAAATATATATATAAAAAAAGCTTACATTTGTTTAACCTTCCTTTTAATTCAACAGTAAAAATTTAGTAATAAAAATTTGACAATATTTAAAAAACGTAATAAATTCATAAATTTTCTAATAAAAATATTTAAACAAGTAAATGATTGCATTCATTGGATATGGAGGAGTAGCATTTACTACGGGAATATTAGTATTGGATGATACGTTTGCGGAAGTAGAAGGATGAAAATTAATGGACGGACCATGTGTAGTACTATTGGAAGAGATATTAATATTTGGACCAGATATAAAATTAGTTGAACACGATGATTGAGCATTTATTGGAATAATGTGTTCTACATTATTGTTTTGCGTCGAAATATTTCTAATTTCGTTTGTTAATAATGTGATAGACTTTTGAGTTTCTATGTTATTTGACAATACCATTGACTGAATAGCACAAATTTGACGTTGCATAACTTCCATACTTTTAGTTAAAGTTAATGTTACCTGTTCTAAGCTCTCATGTATATTTGATGGTAGGTTTGCCTGGGGAATTATTGAATGAAATTCGGAAATAGCATTATTAACTTCAGATGTATTATCTTCCTCAATATGAACGCTAACTGTTCTAGTGTCATTTGTTTGATAGTTAGGTTGTCGCTGGGGGGAACGTGTTAATGGCATTATGTGTCGACTTCTTAATTGCATTCGATAATTCTTTAATTTCAATAGACCTTTAAGACAGATTTCTTATTATATTTATCTTCAATTCCACGTCCTCACAAAAAACAAGAAGAGGACAGATTTATTATTTTATTTATCTTCAATCACAAATAAGCGTATAGCAATTAATTTGAATCCACAAATTGAATAAAATTGTTGACGATCCAAATAAAAGAAGGCTTTTTTGATTAAACGTTACAATAATGTTTATTCACTAAAAAGAACGAAATATTTGAAATTATATTACAAATATATAACGGGTGTTTTTTTTTAGAGGTATAGAACTTCGAATTGAAATAAAACACAAGAAAATCGTTTTAATGACCATCAATTTGGCTTTATTGGAAGGATAATTTTATGCCATTAATGTTTAAATATGATTTCAGGCATGTGGCCGCCGCGGCTGGCTCGAATAAAGCCAATTCTACAGGTCCAATTTTCAACCACTTTTTCGAGCATATGTATGTCGAAATAACGCCACGAATGTTAGCTTCCAATTCCCCTAACGTTTCTGGTTTGTTGGCGTAGACGAGCGACTTCACATATCCCCAAAGAAAATAATCCAATGGTGTCAAATCACACGATCTTGGTGGCCAATTGACAGGTCCATTCCGCGAAATTATGCGCTCATCGAATGTTTCCTTCAATAAATCGATTGTGGCGTGCGCTGTGTGGCATGTAGCGCCGTCTTGTTGGAACCACAACTCATCCACATTCATGCCATCCAATTCGGGAACAAAATAGTCGGTTATCATGGCTCTATACCGGTCTCCATTAACGGTAACTGCCTCTCCAGCATTATTTCGGATGAAGTATGGCGCAATGACTGCACCAGCCCATAGAGCACACTAAACAGTCAGTTTTTGTGGATGCAATGGCGTCTAAGGGTCTCATGTGGATTCTCTTCACTCCAAATGCGGCAATTTTGCTTGTTGACGTAGCCATTCAACCAAAAATGAACCTCATCACTGAACAAAATTTTGCGATGCAAATCAGCATCGAGATCAATCTCATTTTCGGCCCATACACCAAAATCACGACGCATTGCATGGTATCGCGGCTTTAATTCTTGCACAAGCTGGATCTTGTAAGGTCGCAAGCCAAGATCTTTGCGCAAAATCTTCCATAAAGTTGATGGACAAAGCTCCAATTGCTGTGCACGGTGGCGAATCGATTCATTCGGGTCCTCTTCAACACTTTGCTCTACAGCGGCAATTGTTTCTTCGGTGCGCACTGTTCGACGTCTCTGCGGATGCGTATTATCACATAGAGTAAACGTAGTGCGAAAACGATCCATGGTTAACCGAATTAATTGCTCTGATGGACGATTATGTCGACCATAAAATGGACGGAGCTTGCGGTAAACTTCGCGAACTGAACCGTTATTTTCGAAATAAATTTGCACGATTTGCAAGCGTTGTTCTTTTGTCAACCTGTTCATGATGAAATGGCAAACCAAACTGAACATAAATGACATTAGAGTTGCCAGATTTGACCACAAAATGCCAGTTTTATCTCTTTTCGAAAAACAAACCTGTAAAAAAAATAGCTTATATTTGTTTAACCTTCCTTTCAATTCAACAGTAAAAATTTAGTAATAAAAATTTGACAATATTTAAAAAACATAATAAATTTAAAAAACTAGATTTCTAATAAAAATATTTAGACAAGTAAAGTCATTTACACAAATAAAAAATTAACATGAACTTTATACTTCATACCAGTTGATAACAAGCTCTCATCGAATACGGTCGACTTTTATTCTCTTGCTTGTTTTCTTTAAACCTACTTTCTTACAAAAATAAATCTTTTAAGTCTCACATACCCGTGATATAAACTTCTCATCTAATTGCGTTTTTGAAAATTACGCGGCTATACACCCAAAATACATATGTCAAAAGTAATGTCAAAGTACTCTTATTTCACCAGCTACCTTTGTTTTAATGCCTATCAGTTTGTTTTTATTTATACTCTCGGCACGATTTAGTTTTAAATGTTAACGGCCAATGGAAACTATCAGAACCCACATATCCGGCGAGCTAATGCCGCGAAGACCACCAGCGTGCCATTTCCGTAAGCTGAGAATCAATAAGCCGTTACATGATGGCGTCCTCACTTTGTGCGGGAAAAAGTAAATGATGGTCATATACATCTAAGATATGAAACATCAGAAAATATGGCCGCCGATTTCTTAACAAAACCCCTACCAAAGGAAAAACATCTGAGATGTGCGGCAGTATTGGGGCTTTCATTTGTATAGCCAGCTTTTAGTGGAGGTGTTGAAATAAAAATCTGGCTACACTGCCTTACTGTTATTAATAACTACTCTGTTTTCTATATCTCTTCTTTTTACACTTCACTTACTTACTTCCTTTTTGTACGCCATGGCGTACACAGACAGTGGTGTACACCACCACTAAACCAGTCACTATAAAAAAAAAAAAAATATGTAGGTACATTATTTTTTGCTGGGCAATCGATTGAGACTATTTATTTTAAAATCGGAGAGGGGTCGTCCAAAAGGTGATCGCTTTCATATGGAATTGCTCTATATGCTTTTTATTTAATAGCGAAATTTAGGTACAATATTGCAATTTAGTACAATTACAAATACAATTTTGCCATTGAGACGGTACAATTTAAAAATTGTAAGATCCCAACAGTGTTGCAGAGGCCTCTACAAACGCTGTTACATACTAAACACGTGCACAGTTCTATCTGTTAGTACCAGTTTCTCTTAGTTTGCTACTTCTGGTATGTATCAGAGACCTGCAACAAGTATGAACGAGCCGACTTATTCACTAACGTTGAATTTTAAGAACAATACAAAAAAGTATGATTCAATTTTATGCTTATTCACTTTTTATGCACACACAGAAAATTCAGCAACGAGTATAAATCATTTCCAACACTTGGTTCGTACTGCAATGTTTGAAAACAAAAATTCTTGTTTATACACAGTTTGTTTTTTGCATGTCGGCTTTGTTGTGCATGATCTGATTGGAATTGAACTAAAAACACACGAGCCACTTATAAGTAAAAAGCGGCTGGCAGAAAAATATGAAAACATAAAAAATGTGCATTTACTACCTATTTAACATTATTTCGTCGAAAAGAAAACTTATTTGACAAAGCAATGATAAAATTTGTAATATGTACAGTTTGTCAAATATATCTTTGCACAGCAAAAAAAATTAAAGAAAAAATGTAAAATGAGCTGCTTCATACATTTAACGACACAGTCGAACATTCATGTTCGCACAAAACAACAAATGAATAAAACACATGTTCGGCTAACAACACGTTGGCTTTGATGTAAAACGAGCTTCATACATTTAACGACACAGTCAGAATATTCATGTTCGCAAAAACAACAAGTGAATAAAACTGAATGATTGAAACGAACGGTTGCGTAAACGAGCGTTTTGTGCATTTGAACAAAAACGATTAAATCATAAAAATCAATGTGCATGATTAAGTATACCCGAAAATTTAGTACTCGTTGCAGGTCTCTGGTATGTATTGGTAAATATTTTCTTGTTTCTGGTATTGGTAAGTATTGTTATTGTACAAAATACTTACTGTGTGTACTTTTATTTGTTTTCATAAAACAGATATGAACAAATACTGGGGGCTAATTCTGGCAGTCGTATACGATCGAATATTCTTTGCATTCATCACTACTCGTGCTTCTTGAGCTAAACCAACTCATTAACCACTCGCTTCGTTATCTTACAAATGGAGCTTTGACATATTCCGATTAAAAAGTCATTTCCAACTGAATGTTGGAAGCCTCCAGACGCCAGAAGAGATAAAGTTGCACCTAATTGAATTTACGTAGGAACTTTTGTAAAAAGGCGCCCTTCGAACTCCAATTCGCTAAGAACATAATTAAAAGCTTCTTTTGTCAAACGAAAATGTTTTTTAAAGCAGTAAAAGATTATAAAGTCAAACATTTTAAAACATATACATACATATGTACAAATGTATATATTTCGATCACGACTGCCAGAATTAGCCCCCTGATGTCAATAACATGGTTATTTGTGATACTCAGGCAAATTGTTGTAACATGATAAGCAAAAAAATAATTCTTTTTGTAAAATAAGTGTGCATTTTTTCTATAAAAGTTATTATCTTACATGATAGGTATTAATGGAACAAAGTATATAAAATTACTTACATACAATAGTTTCTTACTGATTTATTAAAAACTTACCTCGAAATTTTATAATTTCAAAATAAAAGTAATGGCCCATAATCATATGTATACATATGTAGATCAAAACACGACTTACTCACACATACATACTATAAATATAAAAAACAAACTCCGTTTTTTTACATTATTTCTTTTAAATATTTTCAACGATACACAATTAATATTTCTTACATTATGTTATTTTTCCTCAAAAATATCTCTCGTACAACAAATATTTTGCAAATAATTGTGGTATAACAGTTATTTGAGAATAAAAAACAAATTCAAATATATACTGGTACAAAATCAAAATTCAACTGTTATTGTTGGTATGAGTAATGTGTGTTACAAAAAAAACCAAATACAATATTGTGTATTCTTTTTTGCTTTATCATATCCATTTCAACAGATATGTATATGGTATATTTGTTTTGCAAATACTTTTGGGTATACTGTTGCACGTCTTTATTACATACCTACATTACGAATTTTGGTGAGTGAGAAAAACATCTTTTAATGACTATGTGTGTATGTCGATCACTGTTAACAAGTCTGCAATAAAAGGCTATCTAAACAGCCTAGATGCCACAAAAAACTCTAATTACAGCTTATGGAAGGCTGTACGGCATATGAAATGCCCTATAACCCAAGAATCTCCATTAAGACTTGAAAACCGCACTTGGGCCAAAAACATAAATGAAAAATTAAACGCTTTCGCGGGCCACCTAAAGAAAGTTTTCACGCCACATGATGCACATACACGTTCCTGTCGTCCAATCATTCCTGATAAGTTAAACTCAAGTAAAATCTGTAATAGGAAAAGTGAATATTAAAAAATCTCCGGGATCTGATCGCATCACAGGGTCAATGATAAGAAACTTACCATCGTCTGCTTCTAGAATCTTGCTGCTCATTTTTAATGCGATATTAAGAGTAGGATACTTTCCATCCTCATGGAAGAGGTCTATAAGTATTATGATTCCCAAGCCAGGAAAAGATGCTAGCCAGGTTGCGTCGTACAGACCGAAAAGCTTATTATCAATCCTATCGAAGATTTTTGAAAAAAATATTCGTTTTAAATATAACTCCTCATCTAAATAAACACGACATCATCCCGGATCACCAGTTTGGATCCAGAGCAAAACATGGTACAATAGAACAAGTGCATAGAATTGTCACCCTAATTAGATCGGCGTTTGAGAAAAAGCAATACTGTTCAGCCCTGTTTATAGACATTTCCCAAGCATTTGACAAAGTTTGGCATGATGGGCTACTCATCAAAATAACACGAATGCTTCCTCAAAACACTCACAAGCTTCTGGATAGCTATCTAACAGGCAGAACATTCATGGTAAGGTCGCAAGATAAATACTCCCCCCTCAAGAAAATTACTGCTGGTGTCCCCCAAGGCAGCATATTAGGACCGCTTCTATATATAATATACACAGCGGATATGCCAACAAACCTGAACACGCATACCTCTACATTTGCAGACGACACAGCATTTATTAGCGTTAACCATGACCCAAAAGTCGCATCGCAAAATCTGTAGTCCCACATCAATGAACTAGAGGCCTGGCTAGCAAAATAGAGAATAAAGGTTAACCCGGCTAAATGTACTCACTTAACTTTCACGCTCAGAAGACAAACGTGCCCAGCTGTAAAAATAAATAACATCACTGTTCCGGTAGAAAACCATGTTAAGTACTTGGGAATTCATATAGATAGACGCTTGACCTGGTCTCGTCATATTGAAGCGAAAATAGCGGCTATGAAACTTAAAGCAGCTCAACTACATTGGCTTCTCGGTCGAAACTCAACCTTGTCTTTAGACAACAAAATTCTCCTATACAAGTCCATCATAAAACCAATATGGACATATGGCATCCAATTATGGGGTACTGCATGCAGAGATCTCAACGTCCCCACTATCTAGGAGGAAATTAGAAAATATTCAATTAGCTACATCGATAAACTAATGGCCCACCCTAACTACCTCGCTCGGGGTCTGCTTCAGGTTACCAGAGGCTAAATAGAACCGATACTTTTAGCCTAACTAGAAGACATTTTTAAAATTTCAAAAAGAAAGATTCAATAATAAAAAATAAATTAATGCCCCTATTGCGGTTCACAACTTTTTTAATAATTTGGTCGTCTTTCATAAATCGGTATTGCAATTCACAACTTAAATGTAGTTGACTTTTTGGTTGTGCGGCTGATTTTTTGGTTGTGTTTAATAGTATTGCGGTTCACCATTTTGGATGAGTTTGGTTGACAAAAACGACAAATATACACAACTGCTTATTAGCAGTTGAGTCTTTGTCGGTTATAGATTTAAATAAAATGTTTAATACATTTCCTTTAAAAAATTAATACAAAAAAGATAAAAAATGGAAAAATCGTAAGTATAGGTGTTTTTTGATCTTAATATAATTAATTAAATGATTAATACACATACGCAGGACAGTAAAAATAACAACCAAAGCCCAATTTGAGCGACTTGTGCAGCTGATGGAAAAAAATCCAGAAATTGCTAAAGGAAAGCAAAAATTTGAGATGACTAAAACGTGGGAAGGATTTACAATAGAATTGAATAGCTTGGTCCCACCTACAAGAACATCCTTCGAATGGCAACGTGTAAGTAAATGACATCTTAATTATTGTAAACAGACATTTTATTAGAATTTTTACTTCATATAGGTTTGGTTTCATTACAAAGCAAGTATTAAAAAAAACTAATACATAATAATAAACAAAACCAACAAGCAGCAGGTGGTGTTCCTTCACAAGAAATTCCGCTTAATGTACTTGAGGATTGCGTGTCCCAGCTGTTATCACTAAATGACCAAGTAGCACCATCTGGACACACTTTCGGCGTTGAAAACGTTGGTCCGTCAACAAGTCCGGCTTTAGAAACTCCTCAAAATCTCGACATGGAACAAATCGTTACAAATGAACCTGAGATAATAAACACATCAGCCAAGAAAAGAAAAAAATCACCAGAACAAGAGCGTCTGGAACTTCTGAGAAAACAATGCGAGACACAAGCTAAACTTTAAAAAAGTATTAAGGATTTGGAGAAAAACAGTTATAAAAATTATGAAATAAACAAGCAGCTTTTACAAATTAAGCAAAAGAAAATTACTTCTATGAAAATTAATACTTATTATACAAACATATTTGTTACTTATTTTGGAAATTTCTTACTTCGCACTGGGTAGTTCAAGAGGATTGGAATCATCGCGTATTTTTCTACGTATACGTAGAACATTTGTATTAGCGTCATGATTTTCGTCTTCAAAAAATAAATCCACACTTAAACCATTCTTTTTATTTTATAAAAACTTGATTTTTTTGCGTTTTTTTCTTCACTTTACAAATAAAATGCATGGTGTTGCCAACAAGAAATCAATATTTCATGTTGGCAACGCCATAACAATTACAACTAAAAATCGTTGTGCTACATAATACCAAAAAATAATTTGGTTGAGTTAAAGTCGGGTTGACTGACAGACGACCAAACTTAGTTGAGTTGAGAACGGCAATAGGGGCATAAAAAAAAACTGTTAACAAGACAACATTCAGCTCCTGTAAATACAGAGATGAATATTAGTTCTCAACAACACAGCTTTGTAGTTATTCAATCTGTATGTTGATTTTGTAATAAGTAGATATTTGGTGCAGAAAGTTTTATATGCCATTAAATATCCAAGGAAAGCTCATTTTCTTTTAACTTTTAAGCTACTATTATTAAAAACCTAATTAATTTATTTAACCAAAAAAGTGAACATTTCAAATTTGAGTTAGAATTGTTTTTAAATATTCGAATAAAGAATCATTTCTTTTTTTCTACTTAACTATTTTATTGAATATTTGAAATAAGGAAGATAACTGTAAATTATTATAATCATAGTCTAGTATTTCCTAGTTTTAGTCTATGATTTTTTTAGAAAGATTGAATAGAATATACATAGGTATATTAGCATTGTTAAACAATCACTTCTACTATGTAAATTGTCTGAGCATAATAGAGTGTCTGTAAACTCGTGGAAATGATTAAATTTTGTTGAAATAAAAAATGAATTACATATGTATATTAAAATGAGTTACTAAGTCATTTATAATTTCCTACTGTTTGTGTTATGTGATTCGGTCATTTAGTAAGTAAACTTCATTTAGTAAGTAAACTTGGGATCTTAGATCTTAGTTGAACGTTAAGCGCCACTAAGATCAAAGGCAGGGAGGGGTTTGAGGCGCGCCTTTACCTAAACAACATCCAGGGGAGACAGAAAAGTTCCGGTTGATATATATTTTGTTAGTTTTTTTTCAGTTTTATTGATCTAAATAATCGGATTTATTTGTTAGCTTCTTCTTTTATGATCAATTCAGGTCCACATACTTTATATACGAGTCTATAATAATATTTATGTAGCAAATCTTTTTCTATTGGCAAGCGAGATATTAGATAAGAATCCCACCCTACCCGACTGATCGCTAGTAATTGCAATGGCTCCTTTCTTTCTACTATCTCGGTTAATAACAAATACGTCAATATACATTTAATATCTATATATGTTGTGATTGTATATTGCTGCTTCCCGAACTAGGCAACCAGAGTCAATTAATTCTCAACACTTCGTTTGTTCATTACAACGCTTGTAAGTGCAAGTCACGAGCATTTATTAAGTAACTAGAAAGTTTCAGAAAATTGCTCCTTTCAGATCATTGATATCTGACATACTCAATAAACTTGAAACTGTAAAGGAAAACTCCTTTTCTAAATAGGAAGAAAACCAAATCGTACATGAAATTCTCCCACTACCCTCCGAAATAGAAGATATAAGGGATATTGAACTAGCAGTAGATATGCTAACACGCTATTTAAATGAGGCATATATAGAGGGAAAGAAAAACCACAGTGGTGGTCCATGGATATACACTCAAAATATTTCATGCATAAAAATACGAAATGGTTTTTCGTAAAATTATTTTCGTACATTTTACTAAAGTTTTGTACATAATAGGAAATTTTAGTAATTTTTTTATTTCGTAAACTTACAAAATTCGTTAATTTACAAAAAATTTTTCGTAGAATTATTTTTGTATATTGTACAAAACTTTCGTGTTTAGAACTTGTAGAAAATTTTGTCAATTTAGAAATTTTTTGAATTTTATAAATTAAACTAGCTGACCCGGTCCGCGTTGCTGGCCCTAAGCAAACATTAGTGTTGTATTACCACACGATTTAAATTAAGCTTTTAACGAAATGTACGGCCTTTAAATAAATTTATGGAATATCTATCATAAAGTTTTGTTACAGAATAACTTACATATGGTGTAGGTGTGGGCTCAATCAAAAAAGAAACGCATTTATTTAAGGCAAATTGGAAATTATATTTATTTATTACATCTTGGGGCCAGCGGATATACAATGTTTTTTGTTTTTTGGCGTGCCTACTCGGGAGCAAGCCACATACAACTGGCCGTGTGGAAAACATAAATTTTCCAAAATTAAGCTAGCAATAGTCAATGATTTGACTTGTGCTTTATTGATGGCAATAGTAAAGGTAAGACGCAAAGGGAATTGGATCCGCTTGAATTGGAATGGTAAATCGTTGGAAATCATCTGAATTCGTGGAATAAGTACGTCTTCGTCTTTGAATCTGCCACCGATGATTGTTGCCTCGATTAAATTTGGTGAGCAGTTTTTGATGGTCAATGTGGTTCCGTTGCATAACTTTGTTGCGTGTAAGTTGCGAATAAGAATTACCGGTGATCCAACGTTTAATGTTAGCACATGCGGTGGCATTCCGGGTGGTTCCAATGAATTTAAAAATTCAGTGGGATAATTGACGACTTGTTCTTCATCCATTACTGTATCGATCGATTTGTATTTGATTAATTTGCCGGGCAGTTTCAATTGAATTTGCTCATTGAGCTTGTTGGCATCGTAATTTGTTGGTGCCAAAATTGCACGTTCCCACAGCCAATCCGATTTTTTGTAGAAGAATGTTAGACTTGGGAAAACCTTGTCGACAACGGCTTGAATATTCATTTGCATTCGACAGAAGTTAGGCGGGAACGAAATCTCGTTCGTGGCGCGATTAATTGGAATTTTTCCATTTCCGATGTCAAAAAGTTGTTCTGAGAATGTTTGGGCAGACGGGTCTTGCAACAAATGCACACGTATGTTCGTCGATAGCGTGATTTTCTCGACTCGGTTCCAAAGATATGAAGCTTTCAAGTTTGACCAAAATCACCAACAAAAAGAATAAGAGCGCCTCCCATCGGTTTGTAATTTCCTCGAAAATCACGTAGAGCGCTGCGAGCATTTTGTTTGAATGTACCGTTATTTTTTATCAGCGTTTGAAAAAAACTCACAAATGTGCACAAAATGTAGGGATCTTAAATGCAAGAGTACATAAAGTTTTTTTTATCATCGATTGATGTATAATATTATTTTTAACTTATTGTATAATGCTGCACCTTAGTAAGCGCGGAATATCTTCTGTTATCGAAGGATGTAAATATTTTGTAACTAAACCGAAAACTCGGATTTTTGAATGCAACATTTCGAAAGTTTTAAAATTTTGATATTGGATCGTTAATAACATAAGGTTTTTGCAAATATCTTCGGACCTACCGAATAACCGATTTAAGAGTTTGATATCTCGTTTTGAAAAACATGACAACGGCTTTCAAAAAAATTAAATAAAATAAAAAAGCAAAATATATGTATGTATGCTCGTATGTCATTGGTGATGCAATATGAAAATTGGATTTTGCCACGCCCCTGCGCCCGCAGACTGAAAACCCATGTAAACATAAATTTTTTGTGATGGGGCGTGAAAGTGGGCGTGACACATACATTTTTTATTTTTACATCGCCTGCAGTAAGATGTGGATACAATCTGTATGAAGTAAATCTGTAAAAAAAATCCATGTAGAAGCAATTAATCAATTAAAAAAGTGGGCATTAGAGTAGGCGTGGTCGTACCAATGGTGAAGGCAATGGTGGTAATTTGACCTTACTACTGAGACAGCACAACCCAGGCGATTCTCCGATGAACTTTAATGCACCGCAATGGTTGCACACAATCTCCAATTTGAACGGAAGGATGCGAGCTGTAGTCAAAAGTGCAATCGTAATGAAACGCTACTCGATTCAAATCAACACTTGAAGCTTTTCTTCTTACGCGTTGATTTAGATTTTCACGTTGTTGAATTGCTTGATTTAATCGACGATTTTCATTGCTAATCGAGCCGTTTCATTTGTCGCCTGTCTTTCTTCTTGTGTTTGCGTTACGCGAAGTCGGGCTGATCTCGTGCGATTTCTTGTTCATCCGTATTCAATCGATTGGTAATATTCCGATTTGTAATTGCATTACGGGTTCGATGCGAAAGATCAGATCTTCTGGGTCGCGGCATTATGAATAACACTGAGAAATTAATGTCACAAAAGCAGTTAATGTCACAAAAACAATGTCACAAAATCAATTAGGGAACTTACCTTTTGAAATCAGTTTTAAAAAATGCTGAAAAATTTTAAATACTACAAAAATAAATCAGGTGTCAAAAGTTTATTCACACAACGCCATCTACTGGCAATAGCAGAACCAGAATTTGTTTTTGTAGAAAAAAAATTAACAAAAAAAGTTTTCAAGCAAATTAGGTGGAAAAACAATTGTTGTAAAAATTGTGATATACAAAGGAACGACATTTGATTTTTGGATTTTAGAAGATAATAATTAAAAGTAATGGGTGTATACAATTTGAAGTAAGTCTTTTAAAACCCTTGTAGAATCGATTACACAATTTTAAAGCAGGCGTGGTCGCATTCGGCTGTACACTGCGGGCGTCGCTACGGCATCAATTTAAAAAAAAGTAGGCGGTCAAAAAAGATCGCTAGAGATGGGACGTGAAAGGAGGCGTGGAGTATGAGTCCTAATTTTTGATCTCGCCTAGAGTAAGATATTCAATTTATAAAAAATACCGGAGCTTTAGTGGTGTGATGTGAAAATTTCAGGCAGATCGCTCCAGCGGTCTGGCTTACCTGGCAAGGGTCTTGCATGAGATGGGGCGTGAGTGGGCGTGGCAAATAAAATTGTTATTTCTACCTCACCTATAGTATGATGTATATACAATTTGAAGTAAATATGTAAAAACCCATGTAGAATTACATTTAACATATTAACGTACCAACAGCGTGGAGTAAACCATTTTTTTTATAATACTCATCTTACTGATGACCGTCTATAGACGGTCTTAGGCGTTAAAGGGTTAATTGCCAGTCAAAGCTTGTTTTGTTATTTTTCAGTTGCATTTAAAACGGTACATTTTTAGAGGAAGAGAGGCAGAGATGATTATGAGCAGAAAAAATGTACTCATTTCATTCTACGAAATTATATTTGTGAAATGCACGAAATTTCTAATTTTACGAAATTTGTCTCTGCATTTAATAAAAAAGTTTCGTATTTTTCGAGAAATTTTTGTGAAATAAACAAAAAAACAATAACGAAATCTTCTTCTATATATATAAAAGAGAGTGACGTTAGTTACTAGCTTTATAACTAAAGAACGCCTGGACCGATTGCAACGATTCGCACGAATTCAGGCTGGTCTCAGGCCAGAGAAGAAGAATCCCCAGAAAGAATTCAGAAATTGACCACGCCTACTTTTTTTTTAAATTAATGTTTTTATGTGTGAGTGTTTGTATGTACTTTATAGAATCGTAAACTATGCATTTGATCATGTGATGATCTTTGGCAAAGTTGTTGTGCATGAGCCCGGGAAGGTTTGGAAGTTGGTATGACCACGCCCACTTTAACGCCTACTTTTTTTAAATTAATTCTACATGGGTTTTTACATATTTACTTCAAATTGTATATACATCTTACTATAGGTGAGGTAGAAATAACAATTTTATTTGCCACGCCCACTCACGCCCCATCTCATGCAAGACCCTTGCCAGGTAAGCCAGACCGCTGCCTGAAATTTTCACATCACACCACTAAAGCTCCGGTATGTTTTATAGAATACTTCTTTTTGCGACCACGCCTACTTTAACGCCTTCTTTTTTAAATTGTGTAATTGATTCTACTCTAATTTTAACATATTCACTTTAAATTGAATATCTTACTCTAGGCGAGATCAAAAATTAGGACTCATACTCCACGCCTCCTTTCACGTCCCATCTCTAGGGATCCTTTTTGACCACCTACTTTTTTTTAAATTGATGCCGTAGCAACGCCCGCAGTGTACAGCCGAAGTCGACCACGCCTGCTTTAAAATTGTGTAATCGATTCTACAAGGGTTTTAAAAGACTTACTTCAAATTGTATACACCCATTACTTTTAATTATTATCTTCTAAAATCCAAAAATCAAATGTCGTTCCTTTGTATATCACAATTTTTACGACAATTGTTTTTCCACCTAATTTGCTTGAAAACTTTTTTTGTTAATTTTTTTTACAAAAACAAATTCTGGTTCTGTCATTGCCAGTAGATGGCGTTGTGTGAATAAACTTTTGACACCTGATTTATTTTTGTAGTATTTAAAATTTTTCAGCATTTTTTAAAACTGATTTCAAAAGGTAAGTTCCCTAATTGATTTTGTGACATTGTTTTTGTGACATTAACTGCTTTTGTGACATTAATTTCTCAGTGTTATTCATAATGCCGCGACCCAGAAGATCTGATCTTTCGCATCGAACCCGTAATGCAATTACAAATCGGAATATTACCAATCGATTGAATACGGATGAACAAGAAATCGCACGAGATCAGCCCGACTTCGCGTAACGCAAACACAAGAAGAAAGACAGGCGACAAATGAAACGGCTCGATTAGCAATGAAAAATCGTCGATTAAATCAAGCAATTCAACAACGTGAAAATCTAAATCAACGCGTAAGAAGAAAAGCTTCAAGTGTTGATTTGAATCGAGTAGCGTTTCATTACGATTGCACTTTTGACTACAGCTCGCATCCTTCCGTTCAAATTGGAGATTGTGTGCAACCATTGCGGTGCATTAAAGTTCATCGGAGAATCGCCTGGGTTGTGCTGTCTCAGTAGTAAGGTCAAATTACCACCATTGCCTTCACCATTGGTACGACCACGCCTACTCTAACGCCCACTTTTTTAATTGATTAATTGCTTCTACATGGATTTTTTTACAGATTTACTTCATACAGATTGTATCCACATCTTACTGCAGGCGATGTAAAAATAAAAAATTTATGTGCCACGCCCACTTTCACGCCCCATCACAAAAAATTTATGTTTACATGGGTTTTCAGTCTGCGGGCGCAGGGGCGTGGCAAAATCCAATTTTCATATTGCATCACCAATGACATACGAGCATACATACATATATTTTGCTTTTTTTATTTTATTTAATTTTTTTGAAAGCCGTTGTCATGTTTTTCAAAACGAGATATCAAACTCTTAAATCGGTTATTCGGTAGGTCCGAAGATATTTGCAAAAACCTTATGTTATTAACGATCCAATATCAAAATTTTAAAACTTTCGAAATGTTGCATTCAAAAATCCGAGTTTTCGGTTTATTTACAAAATATTTGCATCATTCGATAACAGAAGATATTCCGCGCTTACTAAGGTGCAGCATTATACAATAAGTTAAAAATAATATTATACATCAATCGATGATAAAAAAAACTTTATGTACTCTTGCATTTAAGATCCCTACATTTTGTGCACATTTGTGAGTTTTTTTCAAACGCTGATAAAAAATAACGGTACATTCAAACAAAATGCTCGCAGCGCTCTACGTGATTTTCGAGGTAATTACAAACCGATGGGAGGCGCTCTTATTCTTTTTGTTGGTGATTTTGGTCAAACTTGTGTTACATAGCCCAAAATAGGAAAAACGTCAATTATTTTTGGCGTTTGTTTAGTTATTCATCATACATAAACAGGCTGTAAGTTTTATAATAAAACTTATAATCGTTGCAGTCTCTGTTATTTATGTCGAAACTTCATAGTATGCTTTAACCGCCTACCTTTCTTTTACGTCAAACTGAGGTTAGGTTCGAGTAGGTAAAGTGTCATAAAATAGTCGGACGACAATTTAAACATTTTAGAGGTTCCATCTTCCTATAAGATGGTATAGATTCAAATCAGTGTAAGATACTCTGGTATTATATGTTTTGTATTCTAAGGGCGCGTTTTCACTATGTCATTTTTGTTGTCAAATTGTCCAAATTCTTGGCAATTTTATGAACACGGGTTGTAAGATGGCGTCATCTATGTTTGCAATCATGATATATGACATAGATAACGCCATATGCCAACCCGTTTTCATAAAATTGCCAACAATTTGGACAATTTGACAACAATTTGACAACAAAAATGGCATAGTGAAAACGCGCCCTAAAGCTAAAAATAATATTATTTTATGCATATAGTATATTGTATGTACATACATATCGTTGGTCTCATTTAGAAAGGCCCTAACTCGCTATTTTTTCGAAATTAGTTTTTTTGCGATTCCAATGCATTTAACGCAAATACACCTCCTCACAAAAATTTATTGCAAAAATTTATTGTAAAAATAACGCTTTTATAAGCAGTTGTACAAAAAAAGTTACATGTTGAATATTACAGTTTCTATTATGTTTTTACCTTCTCCTGCGAGTTAGGGCCTTTCTACATGAGACCATCGATATATAATTATATTTCATACTTTAAATAAACTTATACAAATTACATGGATCCATAGATTTATTACATACTATAAAAATACATCTTGCAAATACATAATAATAATTGTAATTACTTTTAAATTGGAATATGTAAATAAATATACGAATTTGAAAGTATACTGAAAAAATTAGTGTGCGTTTTTTTAGTTTAATCATCAATTTGTGTGTAGGCATCTTGTAGTCTGGACACTATGCAAGAGTAAAACTTAATCTGTTCTTCAATAAGTGATTTGAGAGTTTGTTTCAAATGAATCTCACGTTCCATTCTAAAATGCGACATTTCAGCTATAACGGCATATGAAATAATATCAGTACGTCGGTTTACATCAGCCATTTGAGAATTACTCATCTTTTGTTCAGCAGCGAGACGTTCACATTCTTTTCGTTTTTGCATAGCTCCTTTGTGGGTTGATAAAATGTCAGGAAAACTACTTAAAATACCCCTTAAAAGAAAAATAAGAAATATTATTTGGTTGTGTATATCATTTATTTATTCAAATTAAACTTTTTACATAAAATTAAGAAATAAATAAAAAGAAATTCTGACCTTAAGCTCAAAGAAAATAATTTTTAATAAGATGTAAGGTCGAATAATTAGTTAAATAATTTATAAAATTAATTTGAACAAGTTTATATTCGGCTGTGCCGAATCTTATATACCCTCTACAAATACCAGTAGTGTGATTTATGAATATTTGAGACTAATTTTTGCTACATTTTCTATCGGCAACGATAACTGTTTATTTTATTTTGCGACTTAGCCTCGTCTCATCGAACTGTTCGGACGTGTTATTTTTAGTGCGGCTGAATTTTCGGTGAAAAAATCGTAATAGGTGAAAAAGTGTAAAAAGTTGAAATTAAACAAAAAAGTAAAAAAATCGTAATAGGTAAAAATATAAAAAAAACTCAGTCTTCGACTAACCCTTGCGCAGTGCAGTTGTGTTTCTTAAATATAAATACAATAAATTTTGTGCTATTTTTCAATTGTGCTTACATTTTTAAAATACAGTGAACTCTAAAAGTCTTCGCCCCGATAGAAATTTTAATACTACCAATATAGTATAGTGACCATGTCCGGTCCTTCCAATTTGGGGGACAACCGCTTTACATTATTAGCGGATACCCCCGCGCGAAAAAGAGACGCCCAAATCAGAATGTACTAGATGTTTTTCCGGAACTCCCACCCGTTCAAAAGCCCGATCCAAAGTATGTTGTGATTTCAGCCACATCTGGCGATAAGACTTTACAACAATACTTCTGTTTTGCGGTCCACAGATGCTTAAAGCTTATCTGCTCGGATATTCTCTCAGTATCCGAATTAAGAGACGGTAACCTCCTACTTTTAATAGGGAATAAATTAAACGCCGAAAAACTCATTTCTACCAAAAATCTTCCTGGAATCTGCAGCATTAAAGGTCAATACCATTCCAAAGGAACAATATATGCACCCTATCTTATCAACATACCCGAAGCAGAAATTATCGATGAATTAAAACCTCAAGGAGTTGTTGATATATACAAATACCAAAGAAAAAACCAAGAAGGCAAAATGGTACCATGCGGAGTTATCCTTGTAACTTTTGACAGGTATTCAATCCCTAAAAAAATTGATATTTCTTGGCACAAAGTCAAAATTCGACCATTTTTCCCTAATCCAATGCGTTGCAAAAACTGCCAACTGCTTGGACACACTCAAAAATGGTTCAAAAATACCCCAAAATGTGAAAATTGTGCTTTACCACCTCATATACCAGCTGAATGTACGCGTACTTTATGCGTTAACTGTTCCGATGAACACCCATCCTCTGCAAAAGAATGTAAAATATATCAACAACAAAAAGAAATATTAATAATAAAAACAAAAGAAAAATGCTCTATGAAGATCGCCAAAGAAAAATACCATGCTCAAACTTTAACAAAGCCACTAGAACAATCGTTCTCAGAAGTAACAAACAACAAAAATACAAAAAATACAATTATAAACAAACCTACAAATAATACTTCAAATGAAGTAAAAAACAACTTAAACAAAACAACAACTATTCACCCAACCTACAACTCTGAAAACTCAAAAAATATAATCGAATCAACGATCTCTACAAAAACAATTCCCGCTGTTTCTAAAACACAAAAACCTACAACATCAAACTTAAAAACAACAACAACAATAATTAACCGTTCAAAGAATAAAGCCCTTACAAACAACACTACAACAACTAACTTAAATAAATCAGAAGAAACACTCAACTTAACACAAAATAAGAAGTTAACATTACCTAAACAAACAACAACTTATACCTCCTATAATGAACAAGAAGAAATAATGTTTCTTGACGAAGAATAATACATTCATTACTTTTTCAATATGGATTTAAAAATCATTCAATGGAATATCAATGGATATATTAATAATTATCACGAGTTACAACTAATTTTGAAAGACTATAATCCCGATGTAATTTCTATTCAAGAAACCCACTTACCATTAGATGCTAAAAACATTATTTACCCAAAATCCTACATTGGATTTTTTCACAACCTTAATACAACTTCCAAACAAGGCGTTGGAATTCTTAATAAGAAAACCATTCCACACAAATTTTCCTACACTGACCCAATCAAAAATTCAATAGCCATAGAAATCGACTACGGCCTGCAATTTACTTTGGTGAATACATATATACCTCCACAGGAAAGTATCACAGAACTCAAACTAAAAAACATACTTAACAACATTATTCCTCCACTCATTTTTACTGGCGATTTAAATTCTTTGAGCACATTATGGGGCTAAGCTACAACTAATCCCCGTGGAAAAATTATAGAAAACTACATTTTAAATGAACCCACTTCTCCACCCACAAAACCTTCACACATGTAGACATTGCTTTCTGTTCCCCCTTAATTTTTCCCTATTGCTCATGGAAAATCCTAACTGACCTTCATGGAAGCGATCACTTTCCCATACTAATAGAAATTGAGAAAAACATTCATCTCCCACCTACTAAGTTCAACCCAAAATACAAAACCGAACTCGCCAATTGGCACTTATACCAAAAACTCTGTGATTCTAATATAACTAATATTACAGAAGATCAGTTAAAGAAAGTAAAGCTGCGTGCCTTCAAAAATTTACTTCCAACATTAACCCCAGCTCCACCCCCCGACAAATATGGAATGATATAAACAGTATTACAGGAGGAAAGAACACAAATACCATCAAATATATCAGAAATGGTTCAAATTTCTTATCTTCTTCTTTTGATATCGCCAACTACTTCGCGAAACATTGGTCTGATGAGTCTGTGGACACACACTTTTCCCCAGAATTCCAATCTAAAACTAATGCTCTAAACACCATCTATAACCCAACCACATTAAACAAACATTCTCACAAAATTTAAGCACCTATTAATATCATTGAACTCGAAGACGCCCTACAATCCTCCAACGGCAAGACCCCTGGAGAAGATCGCATATCATATCCAATGTTATCAAACTTAAATCTAAAATCAAAACAGCATATTCTCAAAATATTTAACAATATCCTCTATACTGGTACTTACCCTCAAGCCTGGAAAATCGCAACCATCTTACCAATCCAAAAACCCAACAAAAGTCCCTTTGATATTAATGGATACAGGCCTATATCTCTTCTCCCATGCATAAGCAAAATATTAGAAAAGATTATTGCGAGACGTCTTATGTGGTTTCTAAAGTCCAACAACTTTATCGCTCCTAATCAAGTAGCCTTTATGAAAAAGCAGGGTACAGATGACATTCATCTATACCTTCAAAACTTTATTTATAACGCATTATCTTGCAAAAATCATGTTACTATACTTTCTACTGATTTTGAAAGAGCATTCGACCGCATTGGTATTCACGTCATATTACTACAACTAAAAAAATGGAAAATTTGTAAGGCAATTTATTACATTATTAAAAGCTTTCTAACTTATCGTAAATTTAAAGTTAGAGTTAACAACCACCTTTCCTCCACTTATCCACTACATAATGGTATTCCCCAGGGATCACCTCTTTCAGTAGTGCTCTTTATAATCGCATTCAATCAACTTAGCATTATTATCTCCAAACAAAAATATGTTGAACATGCTATATATGCGGATGATGCGGTATTATTTTCCAAACACAATAACAATAATATAGTAAAAGAAGCTTTTATAAATATTTTGATAAAATTGATAATTGGGGTTTGTCATCAGGTGCCAAACTATCAGTCGATAAATGCAAAATTATTCACATTTGCAGAAAACACAATTGCAGCTTCGCTGATATATCATTCAAAAATCTACTTATTAAACAAGTAGATCAACTTAGAATTCTAGGCGTATTATTTGACAAAAGATTCACCTTCAAAGAGCATTGTCTTCAATTAAGGAAAAGTTTGAATTCAAGACTTAATATTATAAAATTTCTTACCTCTAAGCACTTTATGATACACATAACAACTATGTTAAACATCACGCGTTCAATCATTCTCTCCAAAATCGACTATTCTCTCCCTATTTACGGACGCTGCGCCCAAACCCATATAAAAAGTATTCAATCTCCATATCACGCAGCAATCAGATGCAGTATTGGAGCTTTCCGTACTAGTCCAATAAAAAATATATTAACCGAAGCTGGAATGCCATCCATTGAAGACCGTATTTTATTACTTACTTATAAGTTAATTCCAAAAGTAATGATCTGCCGCAACAAAATTCTGTTTAAAGAAGTCACAAAATTACTTAACCGAACCAAAACACCCAAATACAAATCCACCCTAGTTAAATGTATTGAGTTTGCAGAAAAAATAGGCTTAACATATAAGCCAGTATATGTTGGAAACCCCTCTGAACCTCCCTGGCTACTGGAAAATTCTACTTTTATCGAATCCCTTAACTCATTTCCAAAACCTTCAACTTCTCCAATGGTTTACAAACAAATCTTCTACAACCTCAGCAATTATATGCAACAACTTGGATGGACATTAATTTTCACAGACGGTTCAAAATCAACCAACTTTACCACCTTCTCTGTGGTACACAATGATGGAAAAGATATCAGTAGTGGCCTACTTGAAAAACATTGTTCCAACTTTACAGCCGAAGCCTTAGCAATATATATGGCAATCGTAAGTGCCTTACAACTCCGATCAAAATCTGTAATATGCACAGACAGTCTTTCGACGGTAATGGCAATAAAAAATACCTTATATGACTCTCCCTTAATTACCAAAATAAGAAACATCTTAATCAAAAACTCCAACAAACTTAACCTTTATGTCAACAGCTGAAAAATTATACTTACGTCAACAGCAAGCATACCAGGGTATGCAAGCACATTTTATATGGGAATTCACACATTTCTAAATATGTTTCTGTTTTATATGTTTTATTTGGATTTTGTTTGTGTTTTTCCCCTACTTTGAATTGTTTTTATTCATGCATATACTTAAATTTTGTCTTCGTCTTCATGTATGAATATTTACAATTAGGGACAAACACTTGTTAGTTGCTTAATTCTATGAACATGAAAATCCAACAAGGAATGAAAAAATGACCACATTTATGATGTGATTTGTCCAATTTTATTCAAACATCAGAATATAGTATAAAACACTTCTAGTGAGGATATCATGAAATTTCAGATAGATATAATGGCCACTTTCAGAGATACAGAGTTTTTAAAATTCAAAACATACCCGGGTATGTAGCTGTTGACATAAAGGTTAAATTGTTATGGATTCCATCCCATGTTGGTATTCCAGGCAACGAATATGCAGATATGGCTGCCACTGAAGCAAAAAAAAAAAACCATTACTTACCTTCTCTACATATGAACTTCGCGATATTTTAAACCTCATCCACAATTTTTATGCAAACCTTAAAAATATCAAATGGTCAGAATATCAACATGCCTACAAAAACTTTAATCCCAATGGAACGAAACCAAACTACCCCAAATCATGCCAGAAAATTGTTTCAAACATGTTGGTACGAATGAGAATTGGCCACACAAAAGCAACACATAAATACTTACTGAACAAAGATACGCCCCCCATATGCTCAACATGTAATACCCATCTCAACGTAACACACATACTCGATGATTGCCCATCTTTCCACAACACCAGAATAAAAATATTTGGTCCTCAAAAACCGACTGTATGTCTGAAAAACTTGTCCGAACATGACGTTGATCATATCCACAAATTCATATTAGAAATTGGCCTTCTTCATAAACTGTAATTGTATTTTTTTCATTATAAACATAATTTTATAAATTCAGAGTCGAAAGCCTTAGCAGCTAGTGCTCTTTTCTAAGTATTAATTAATTAATTGTATTAATTGTAATTAATATTAAATAAATAAATAAATAAATAAATAAAAAAAAAACATTAAAAATCGTATAAAAACTGTATGAGTGTTCCTCTCAGATGTAATTCTGAGAAAGAGCTTAGCTCAACTAGAAAAACTATATGGGTCTCTGAGGAAGAATCCTTAAAAAAATCTGTTGAGAATCTTCTCACTGCAAGAGCCGTGGAACGGTGTCGTTCTGTTCGCCCAATATAGTGATTTCAACAGATGAAGGAACATCAACACCTTCTACATCAAATAGTGCAGTCAAACCTAGAAAACAAGTAGGTATGGATAAATACGTCACCGTTCTTAAGCGACAGAGGAGCCCGACATTTGATCAAGTGTCATCAAATTCAAAAGCTCCTAAGACCGTGAGTAATGATCAAAATAGGTTTGCTCTCCTCCAGACGGATGAGCCAGAACTTCCTAAGAAGACGTTTAAGCCCCCACCAATTTATCTGAGAGAGCCCACTTCCAGTAAATTGGGACAAGGAATTGTTTCGGTAATAGATGAAAATATGTTTAGCGTAACATCAATTAAACATGGAAATATCAGCGAAGAGTAGGGATTTCTATACCTACCAGTTGAAAAGCGCAAAAGGACTCCAAGTCGTTCTAAAGGGTATAGACCCAGATGTTGATCCTGCCGAGATAAAGACTAGCTTAATGGAAAAAGGCTTCAAATTTAAGAACATAACGAATATTAGAAACCGTGAAAAGACTCCACAGCCTATGTTCAGGGTGGAATTGGAACCTGGAGATGTCGTATTAAAGAAAAACGAGTCCCATCCCATCTACAATATTATTTACATTCTGTATCGTAGAATCACCGTGAAAGAACCGCATAAGCGTCAGGGACCCGTTCAGTGTCTTAACTGTCAAGAATTTGGTCACACCAAGGCGTACTGTAAATTGCCGTCAGTTTGTGTTGCGTGTGGGGAGCTACATGCAACTGCTCAATGTGATAAGTCGAAAACTGACCCAAAAATCAAAAAATGCAGTAACTGCGGAGGTAATCATACCGCAAATTATAGAGGTTGTCCAATTTACACTCATTTGAAAGGCATAAGAACCAATAAGACGTCAGTATTGCCTGATCATCCTCAACAGCCAAATTTTGCATCGAGTGACAATTTCCCTCAATTGTTACGGTCCACTAGTCATGTAAACGCGCCTAGTTCTAGACAAGTTTCTTACGCAAACGTGGTTTAATCTAATATGCCAGGTTTGGAGCAGGAACCTAAATCACAATATTACAAGCGTAATATTAACACTCTAGAGACTACATTTCAGACACTTGTCCAAACTATGAACACTTTTACGACCACTATGACATCCATGATGCAGGAAATGCTGAGAATGCAATCCACTATCTTACAAGCCATTTTAAAGAAATGATTTGTTTAAAAATTTGTTTTTGGAATGCGAACGGCCTCCGCCAACATAAAAACGAACTGGAACACTTCCTGATGGATAAGCAGATTAATGTCATGATGATTGCTGAAACTCACTTGACGGCGACAGGGTACTTCAAAATTAATGGCTACGTGGTGTATGATACTAAAGATCCCCGCGGAAGAACATTATTTAATGAACAACATATGTGAGAATAACCTACAAGCAACAAACATTTGTATTGAATTCTGTCAATACTATTTTGTTTTATCATCAATTTATTCACCGCCTCGATTTTCAATAAAAGAACACCAATACTACAGCTTCTTCAATTCCCTTGGAGCTAGATTTTTAGTTTCTGGTGACTTTAACGCCAAACACACATTTTGGAATTCACGTCTGGTGACCCCGAAGGGTCGTGAGCTCTTCAACACCATTGCCAAAATGGGCTTAGATGTACTCTCAAGCGGGCATTCCACCTACTGGCCGACGGACCGACGGAAGATTCCCGATGTTATTGACTTCGGAGTAGTGAAAAATATCCCTGTAGAATCGATAAAAATGGAGCCTTCATTAGACTTGTCTTCAGATCACTCTCCTTCTATTATTTCAATGTGTTTCCTTCAAGGGAATGGCTCTCCATTTCGGGACATATCTAAAACCAGAGTAAGTTGGATAAAGTATAAAAAGTATTTAAGTTCCCACTGCACGGAAAATGTAGTGTTGAGAACTACCGAGGATATTGATGGGTCGATTGGCAAGTTTACTGAGGACATACGAAGAGCTGTACATCACGCCTCCACATATGACGTTGAGTGCAGAAGTGGACAAACAGAACTTATTTCGCTGAACTCGATCATCTCATGTCAGAAAAAAGAAGAGTTAGAAGAGAGTGGCAAATTCACAGGTCTCCTCAACTGAAAGCTAGGTTACGAGAATGCAGAGATATACTAAGAAATTTCTTAGAAATCCAAAGAACGGCCTCACTTAGATCTTACTTGGAGTGTCTTGATAGTGCCCCACAATCTTACTATTCCTTATGGAAGGCGGCACGAGGTTTAAAGACCAGTTAGAGGAAAGCCTCCTCTGCGAAATCCGACTGAAACTGGGCTAGAAATGATTCCGAGAAGGGGACTTTATTTGTTAACCATTTGAGAAATGTGTTTACTATAAACAACTCAAATAATGCATCTGATTTGCCTCCACTCGTTATTAGACCTCCTGTACCTCTAAGACTTACCTTTAATGATGTTCAAAGCGCTATTGGTACTCTGAATCTTAAAAAAGCTCCAGGTATGGATAAAATCAGCAACAAAATGCTTGTGGAGTTACCTCGTGTAGCTAGAAGAATTATCCTCTTTATTTTCAATGCTATTTTACGCCTAGAATACTATCCTGCAGATTGGAAGGTATCTATGATTACCATGATTCCTAAGCCAGGGAAGGACCCCACTAAAGTAGAGTCACATGGGCCAATTAGTCTACTGCCGACAATTTCAAAACTGTTTGAAAAATTCTTAATGGCTAAGTTGATTCCAATTCTGAACGACACTCAATGTATCCCAAATCACCAATTCGGGTTCAGAGCTAAACACAGTACCATCGAACAAACACACAGATTGGTAAATGTGATAAGACGGTCGTTTGAAGAGAAAAAATACTGTTCCGCGCTTTTCATTGATGTTTCCCAAGCGTTCGACAAAGTCTGGCATGAAGGTTTAATGCATAAAATAAAATTAGCTCTGCCTGCTAACACCCACAAACTTATGAAATGTTATTTATATGGTCGCAAATTTACAATCAAAGAAAGCGATTTTTTAAGCCCCGCTCAGCCAATTGAAGCAGGAGTACCCCAAGGTAGCATACTGGATCCAACTTTATATTTGATTTATGCATCCGATATGCCGTCAGACCCCATAATACATACTTCAACTTTTGCAGACGATACAGCCTTTATCAGCATCCATAAGGACCACCAAGTTGCATCACAGAATTTGCAGAATTATGTTTATAAACTAGAGAATTGGCTAGAGCTTTGGAAAATCAGGGTATATGAACAGAAATGTATTCATATCACTTTCACATTGCGAAAAGATACCTGCTCGTCCATCAGAATAAATAATCAAATTATTCCTCAACATAATGAAGTCAAATACCTCGACATTCACCTCGACCGCCGTTTAACTTGGAAGTCTCATATCGACGCAAAACTTACTCAGATGAGATTAAAAGCAGTGCAACTTAATTGGTTAATCCGCAGAAATTCTACATTAAAGTTGGATTGCAAGCTTTTGTTGTACAATGCAATTCTAAAGTCAATCTGGTGTTATGGAATTCAATTATGGGGTACTGCCTCAGAATCAAACATTGAAAAAATTCAAAGGGGTCAAAATAAAATTCTACGTATAATTACTGTAGCTCCATGGTATGTTAAAAATTCTCGAATCCACAAAGATCTAGGCGTGCCATTAGTAAAAGTCGAATTTACAAAATATGCGTCAAAGTACGTCAGCAAACTTGAACACCATCCAAACCCACTTGCACGAGACATCCTTAACTTTAGTGGACACAATCGGTTGAGAAGGAGGGATACCCTTGCTTTAACTCAAGCGCAAAACAGATGACTGGATCAGTTGATGTGAAATTTTTTAGTATCATAAAAATTTTTGTCTAGCACTGGCTGGACTTATTATTTTCTCTTTAGTATTAAGATTTGGAAACTTATTGTCATTTCATGATATGAAGATTCAATAAATAAATAAAAGCTACAATAAAAAAAAAATTATTTTGCGGATTCCTTACATAAGTGATACTAAATAGTATGAGGCTATCGACATAAAATATTGTACCGTAATTTCCGTATTTCACATTTATTTTGTTAAAATTTCAACTAAATAACAACAATAGTTACGAGAATTTTATGCATATTCCAGTTATTCTACAACGTATACGGAGGTGTCACGGAAGATAATCACATTTTATATTTATCTCTTTCTTACAGAACTGCCCTCTGTTAATATCCTGCCAGCAATTGGAAGTTTCTTTCATCGTCCATCGTCAAAGGCGTTACGTCTTACTCACTTCTAGACGTTTATTGAAAGATAACAATAACAATTTACATTGCAGTCGTCTTTTAATCATTCAGACGACGTTTGGAGATTGTTTGTTGTTTACAACACCAGCTGAAAATGACATGTCCCGATATAAAGGAAATGAAAAGAATGCAAAAAAAAGTTTTGGACAACATCGAAATTAGTTTTATTTTGTCATTTGCTGTGGTCGGTCAGTGGTAGTGTGATTTTGTTTTGTTATTGTTGTAGTTTTTACATATTTGTTATCCCATAGTCAATATGAGTGTATTATCTGTAAAGGCAAAAAAAAAATCAAAAGCAAAAGAGAGGCGAATAAAATAATAAGTGACTTCTTGAAGTTCATTCAGGGGGTACAACTTCTCAATACGGAAGATGCTTCTACGATGAGAAAATGTCATCGCAGAAGATGAGTTTCAACTTCTTAGCGTCACTTAATTATGAGAAAAATTTCAGACTTTTTAGAAAACCAAGTGAGAATCTGTCATTGAACAGTGAAACAAGTCATAAAAATAAAAAAAAAATTAGTCCATAAATTCTAAAAAATTCACGACCTTGTCTGCTGTCGGTACGAGAGCCAGGACAATTTAGCGATTATTTTCTTCCAGACAGGGAAAAACACCCAAACAGGCTGCAGCTGCTATAACAAATGACAGATTATCCACTTCTTAGCAATTTCGCAGGTTGAGTAATTATTATTTGCAATACCCACCACTTGGTTTTCTAAAAAGTCTGAATTTTTTCTCATTTTTATTAAAAGCACGCCATAAGCTAAAAATTTGCAAAAAAAAAAAAAAAAATTATGAACAATTTCAAAAATTATATTTACTGTTGCTTTGATATTTTTATAAATATCAAATAACGGTGCTTATGTACATAAATTCGCTGCAACTTTCCATTTATTCTTGCTGCCAGATTAAACGAACTTTAACGTGCAAAAGTTTCACATAAATTTACCCTAAACTCCACATTTGCTTTAATAATTATTGAATTTCAATTTATTTTCATTTTTGTTCTATTTATTTAACATTTTGAATAAAAACCATTATTATTTTTAAAAATTTAAGAGTTTATTCGGTTTTAAGTCATATTTAGAGTTTTTTCCCGCAACTTTTTCTGTCCCGAAATCCCGGGAAATTGTTACGGGAATTCCCGGGAATTTTTTAAACTACTATATGGTAACTTTTTTAAAAAAAAAGTATGGTAGCTCATACTTGATATAACATCAGATGTTAGTTTTTGGCAGTTATTCTTCTTTCTTTTTCTGTTGTTGTTGTTGTTGTTGTTGTTGTTGTTGTAACAGCAGTAATTGCTGAGTTGACAGCCCTTGGCCGAGTGATATCGGGTCATTCCGGTGCGTAGAACCGGCTGTCGTGGGAATGTCTTTTTCTGTTTCTTCTCATTGTTGAACAATTTCGATACATGATGAACAATTTGAAGGTAAGTATTAATATTTTTATACATAATTACTATTTAGAGATGTTGTATAATGTTTGACCATTTTTGTTTAGATGAACGAATCCTTTGCATGACAATATTTTAAGAAAAACTCTTCGGACACTGCGGTATGTTCACTATGTGCCAAAATAATTTCATGCAAAGGAAAAAGTACAAGCGGTTTGATTCGTCATCTTAAAGGAGTTCATAAAAAACACGAATCCAATGAGGAACCAGCGGAAAAAATACAAAAAGTCCAAACAACAATACTGCAATTCACAAAAAACAACAATCTTGAAACTCTTAGTACGATTGTTTCTAGGCTGGCAGCTGATGACGGTCTTTCCATAAGATCAATAACAAAAAGTTCCTTTATAAGAGAGTCTCTACGCCAAAGAGGCCTTTGTTTGCCCAAAAGTGAACGCGATGTACGAATATTAATAATGGAAAAGTTTATTGAAATAAAGAGTGAAATGAAATTATCTATTGAAGAACAGCTAAAAAATAAATTGAGATTTTCGTTAATAATGGATGAATGGACCAGTCTTAAAAATAGAAGATACTTAAATATCTGCCTATATGGTAAACAATTTACAATTTGGAAAGAGTGGTGCCATAGAAATTCGTAACCTCATGGAAACTAGATTAAAAGAGTACAATATAAATTTTGAAACTCACATAGTTTCCACAACAACTGATGGACCAAATGTTATGAAAAAATTAGTTAAAGAAAGTCCAGTTGATGGAATATTTTGTCTCAACCATGCAGTACATTTAGCAGTGCTCGACGTTTTATATAAAAAACCTTTAATTGAAACTGAAAGTATATGTATAGAAGATAGCGACAACGAAAACTTTGATGACGAATTTCAAAACGAACACCAGGGACAGGTTATCGAAATAAGTATCAATTAAAATGAGTCCTAAAAAAATAGTGTTTTGCAAAAATACGTAATGGCTGAATACAATAAAGAAATAAGCCTGGAATTAGATATTGTTACCAGATGGAACTCTTTGGTTTCAATGATTGAGAAAATTTTGTTATTGAAAATTCAATAAAGAAAATTTTGATCGATTTAGAAATGGGTGACCTCTGGGTTGAGTCTAATGTGAATGTGTTAGAAAATATGTTGAAGATCTTAAAACCAATAAAGCTTCGGCCGCTAAAGCTTTATGTCGTAGAGATGTTAATATCTTAACTGCGGACGCTATAATATGCCTACAAATTTCTAAAATAAATACATCTTTGGGAAAAACAATGCATGACTCCCTAAGAGATCGTATTACTGAAAGGAGAGATTCAAAATTGTACACACTATTAAAGTATTTAAGTAACCCAAATATATTTGACAAGAATTGCAACTTCTTTCCTAATGCTTTGAAACACGCCGTCGTTTTATATGCAGAACAAATTTATAAGCGCCTTTTTGGTGAGAATGAAATTGATGAAATTCAAGATATTGACTACAGCAGCATCATTTTAGAAGTACAAACTTTTGAGGCAATTTTAAATGCTGCTTAAACAACGTTACCGATAAATCTAAAATAAACACAAAAACTCATTTAAATTCTATAAGAAAAGATTTACGTTTTTTCGAAAGTTCTGGTAAAAAAACAGAAAATGTGGAAAAATTATTTCAGGCCCTGTTAACCATAAAACCTTCCTCTGTAGAAAGCGAAAGGGTATTTTCACTAGCCGGACTATGTGTAACCAAAATAAGAAATCGACTTTCTGACGAATCGATAAACGCACTATCAGTTTTGAAAACCTATTTGAATTGAAATTTGATTTATAATCTTTTATCTACTATTACATTTTAATGATCTCCTTACAAATAAATCCTTTTATACTCTTAAGTTAAAAATGGTACAAATTTATAATTTTTGTTACTAGTATTATATCCAATATATCTTTATAAAAAGTGAATAAATATAATTTTCTGTTTTTGTTTTAAATACGCTTTTATTAATTTTCAATAAAATTTTCTTTTATTTATAAAAAAATATTTAGTTTGAATTATGTTTATTATGAAGCGGGAATTCCCGGGATCCCGGGAAATTCAGAAGTCAATCTCGATTTCCCGGGAAATGAAAAAGTGCGGGAAAAGAAAAACCCTAGTCATATTACAAAACATCTTCCATGTGTGCTCGCCAGTATATAAAAAAATTAAAAATTGTATGTATTCATTTTTTTCTATAGGAATATTTGTAAACAATAGTCAGCTGTTTTTGACATTACAAACATGAAAACAAAAATACCATGTTGTTTCTGTTGCTTTTGTATTGTTGTAATATCGCTATCACCTCCCAGCAAGCCATATGAGTCCGAAAAGAGTCTTTTCTGACACCTTTTTCGGAGCGTTAACGCTCTTTATGAGCCCAAAAAACAATCATAATTGCTCCGAAAACCTTCAGAAAAGAGGGTCATTACATTCGAAAATGGTCCGTCAGAAAGAGCTCTTAGATAATGTCAGAAAAGAGTCTTTTATGAGGGTTTTTTTGGGCTCTTAAAGAGCTTTTAGATAATGCCAGAAAAGAGTCTTTTATGAGGTTTTTCTTGAGCTCTGTGTAATCTTGTTTTTATCATTCTTGTGTGGTACAGCTGTTTTTTTTTTTTTGTTCAAAGCACAAATAACAAGACAACAACGCTTTGTTACACACATAATTAAGTGGAATTTCTTAGTCATACTGAGACTCAGGACAGTAACAAGCAAATTTTTCTTTCGCTCCGAAAATGCTTTTTAGTTGGACTCTTTTCTGACTCCTTTTTTCGGAGCGCTCCGAAAATGCCCTTTTGTTGGACTCTTTTCTGACTCCTTTTTTTGGAGCGCTCCAAAAATGCTCTCTTGTTGGACTCTTTTCTGACTCCTTTTTCGGAGCGCTCCTAGAATGGTATGCTGGGCTTGTAGTGATTTCAGCATGGTCAATGTGTAGGTAAGTTTGTTTACATAGAAACATAACAACCATATAGAGTATTTTTTGTATTGTTTTCCAACTGTCAAATGATTATTGAGTAAGCTAAAAATTGGGTATGCCTGAACACTTAAAATAATACTGTCAATTAACCGAATATTGTCTCAATTAAAATATGAAATCCAGATCGCGGATCGTAATAAATATTGAACGTGTAGCATTTTCATGATATTAAATTATGATACGTCAGTAAAAAGTAACAGATAACAGAAATAAAATAATATAAAATACGCAGTGGAAAAAATTAAACAAAGAAAAGTAAAACAATTGACAAAAGCAAGCAAAATAGCTAAACAGGCTTTCTTTTGGTATTCTCGCGACATTGATAAACGACCCGCACACCACAAAAATAACATAAATACTGACGCGATAAATATTGAACATATAGCATACGCTCGTGATCCATGAATACTTTAAAATGGATCGCGATCCAAATATCACGGTATTTATTGAACGTGTAGCAGTGCCCATAGTGATGTTTATAAGAGATTTCTGCGCATTTAGTAATTTTTCACTACCGAAAATTACTAATCAGCATGAAATTTAAACAACGAATTATATCCATGTATTATTTGTGTTGAATTTTAACTTTATAGTCATATTTATCAGAGATTTATATGCATTTAAGTGGTTTTTGGAAGTGAACTATATGAGACTATCAGCCCAATTATGAATAAAAATTCCGCGAGTGTTTTTCCTATTCAAATTCAATGTTAAAAAAATAACAAGTAAGAAAGTATAGTCGGCAAAGCCCGACAATACACCCAGAATATGTATAAAACAGTTTTTCAGAAATGGGCGTTATATGGGAGATATAACCTATTGTGGACCGATCATCCAAAAATTTAGTGTCTTGATGTCTGTGAATATAAGTATTAAATGTGTTAAACTTTATATCTATATAAATACTTTTAAACGATTTATGGAGCTTAAAGTGAATTACGAGAGGGTCTTATATGGGAGTTTTGACTAATTATGGACCGACCATTATAAAATTAGGTGTTATTATTTCTATATATAAGAAATTTTATTTGAATACCAACATTTTGAAGCGAGTTATGCATAATTCAAATATTTATTTAAACCCCAATTTCGGGAGGACATTTGTATGGGGGTCGTGAGTGATTCTGAGTCGATCGGTATACTTTAAGGTGTGTGTTGGACCAATATTTCTGGGCGTTACAAACATCATCACAAATCCAATATACCCTCCCCACTATGGTGGATTTTTTATTCATGATTGGGCTGTATGTCAAAATGTGGACCGATACAAACAAAATATCGTTTTAAGATTTCTCGTTGCATGAAACTTTCTTTGCTGAATTTTCTATGGACACTGCTTTTCTATAGACATTTATGTACCATAAAGACATATTACGGGAAGACATTTGTATGGAGGCTATGAGAAGTCGTGGACTGATTCTTACCAATTTCAACAGGACTTGTCTGTTTATAATAAATATAAAGTGTGCCAAATTTCATGGTATTATGTTTGAAGAAAATTGCAAAAAATATCTGAAAAATATCGAGGTTGTCTGAAACTCTATAACTCGGATCCTACTGGACCGATTTTGCCCATTTCCAATACTAAACATTTCGGTGGATCAAAGAATGTTTGATAAAATTTTATTGTTCTGTCTTTTTTTCGAAGCTCTATTGTGCCTCCAACAGACGGACGGACATGACTAGATCGTCTTTGAATCTCATAAGGATCCGGAATATACAGACTTTTTGGTTCTACGACCATTATTTCGATGTGTTACAAACGGAATTACAAACGTAATATACCCCATCTTTTTGGTGGTGGGTATAAAAACATAATAAAGAGGCGCCGGGTAACTTGATCATATGCGCTCAATTGAATATAAAATATATTATATACATATGTACTAGCTTTTTGGACACGGCGTTTCTCAGGGTTTTTTATATTTTTAATTTTCCCGTAATTAGCATTGATATTGTTTTACTGAACACTCTCACGGTATATTTCGAAAACAAGAGAAAACTTAAAAAAACCTTTAGCACCACTGGATTCAGCGTACCTAAATTAGGTTAACCTGCCAGGTGCCCCGCTTGTCACTTTTTCCAATTAGCACAGTGTTATGGACCAACCATCATAAAATTAGGTGTTTCATTTCTATATATACGAAACTTATTTTTGTTGAATTTTATATGGATACCGACAATTTTGAAAGAGTTATGTTCCTTAAAGGTATTTTCGGAAGTGGGCCTTATATGGGAGCTACGACTAATTATGGACTGATCACCTTAAATTTCTACCATATTATTTGTATATACACGAAACATATTTGTGTTCAATATTCACCCTTATTCCAGTTGTCGTCGTCGATATCGTCATCGTTTTTTAGTCGACATCACTTCGTATCGACATCACATCGACACTAATTTGGTATTCTATAAACATCTTGCGATCGATAAACAGTCGTCTATCGATTTTTGTAAACACATCTCTAATACTTGTCAGTTGATTTATTTTGTTTTGGTATTTGATGCGAAAAAAATATTTTCAGTTTGACTAAAATTTAAATTTTTGCGGTATATTTCACTTGTTTCATGTTTTTGTTCTAAAATGTTTCTTATTTGCGAATGAAATTGTGAACCAAATTCGGATTCGAGTGATGAACAAAATAAAAGAAACCTAATACTACAAAGAAAGCAAATCAGACAGGCGTCCGACATCTTCAATTTGCCAGATAAAAAGTGGGTGTTAACATTTAATTATTTCCTAATGTTTATTTTGTTATTTCTTTAAAAGGTTTGAAAATTACTTTAGAATTAATAAAGCAGCCTTTAAGTATGTGTTGGAAGCAACAGATCCTTATTTGAAAAGTGGAATTAGATCAACATTTGTTTCAAAAACAATAAAATTAGCAGCCACATTAAGATTTTTAGCCCAGGGGTCGCACCAACTGATTGTTGGGATAGACTTTAACTTGATACTGTCACAGCCAGTCGTCTCCAAGATTCTGTCTGAAACATTGGATGTCTTAGAAAGCAGAATTTGTCCCCAATGGATCAAGTTTGAAATGACCAATGCGGAGAAAAAAAAGCTAAACTACATTTAAAAAAAAAAAAAAAAAAAAAAAAAAGATTTTCCCGGTGTTATTGGTTGTGTGGATGGGGCCCACATTAAAATACTGGCTCCAAACAAAAACGACCAGCATATATACTTCAACCGGAAAGGGTTTTTTAGTTTAAATGATATGATTGTATGTATGCCTGTAAAACATTTAATTGTACATATGTTATAGTTGTAGATATTTTGATCATAAAATGCGAATACGGTTTTTGGATGCCCGATATGCAGGTTCTGCTCATGATTCACTAATTTGGACCGGTAGCATTGCAAAAAGTGTGTTACAAGAACGATATGAAGATGGTGAACGTAGATAATACGTAGCTTTTAGGTAAGCATTTTATTTGAAACCATTCCAATAGAGAAAGTCTCAGAATCTCAGGCTTTTCGATTTGTTACAAGTGATGCAGGTTATCCTCTTCAGCCATATCTTATGACACCATATCGTTATACGGTTAAAAAAAGTCCAGAGGCTATTTTTAACACAAATTATGCAAAAGCAAAGAATATAGTGGAAAGAACTATTGGTGTACTAAAACCCGATTTCGCTGTCTCCTCGGAGCTGGTTAACTGCATTACAAACCAACAAAAGCAACTAAAATTACCAATGCTTGATTATGGTTTAGATAATACGGTTGAGGATATAAGCAATGCAAAAAATACCTGATGTTGAAGTACATGAAGCCCAAAGTACGAGTATTGAGGCATCCGATATTAGAGAACAAATTAGACTGAGTTTTTAATAAATTCAATTCAGTCTTTTATTATTTTTTTTTTTCATAAAACTTAACGACTAACAAATTAAAAAAAAACTTCTTTAAAACGCTTTAGTCGTTAACAAAAATTATGACGATATGAACAGAGTCGCATCAACACACTATCTTCGTCACATTTTCTTACAGAATACCAAATATCTGTCAATAGTAATCGATAATTGTCAATAACAACAACTAGAATACCAATTGGAAACAAACGATACAAAACGACGTCGTTAATTGTCAAAGACGACAACTGGAATAAGGATGATTATTTTGATAAAGACATTTTTAAAAGAGTTATGCTCTATAAAGTAATTTTCGGAAGTGGACCTTGTATAGGAGTTTCGACTAATTACACTGTGGAACATTTTTGGGATTATTGTCTGGGGGTGAGAAATTCCAAGTCAGGGTGATGGTACTAGGTCAGTATAGTAAAACCCTCAAAGGGTTTGGCGTTCGTATGTGTCAGTTTTTTTTTATGACCTTTTAAATTTTTTCCTTATCTTGATGTTTTTTCGCTTAGTTGTAACATTTTGGCAAAAACGTAGTTTAACATAACTCGAGAACCACTTGTCCGATTTTGATGAAACAAATTTAGAAAAATTAAGAATTTATTTATTTATTTACAATTAAGTGAATGCGATGCCACTAGTCCCGAACAACCACCATCGAAAAAGTCTAGGCAATATTTATTAAAATAAATAAAAATAAATAAATAAAATAAAAATAGAAAATTATAAAAATGTTTACTTAATTTTTTTTAGTAGTTTATGGCCAGAAGTCTGGAGTTATTGGGGAAAATTTATAAAAAAGGCGATAAATGACACTTTTTTGAATAAAAACAAAAATGGGATACCTTCACTTAATTGTAAATAAATAAATAAAGAAATTCTTAAGTTTTCTAAATTTGTTTCATAAAATCGGACAAGTGGTTCTCGTGGTTGCGAAAAAACATCAAGATAAGGAAAAAATTTAAAAGGTCATAAAAAAAAACTGACACATACGAACGCCAAACCCTGAGGGTTTTACTATACTGACCTAGTACCATCACCCTGACTTGGAATTTCTCACCCCCCAGATTGGCTGTTGTACTGTGTTATGGACCGATCATAATAAAATTGTACCGTATTATTTTAAGACATATGAAATATATTGTCGTTCAATATTATTTGAATACTAACATCACTTTAAAGTGATTTTCGGAAGTGGTCGTTATATGGGAGCTACAAGTAATTATGGACCGATCTGCACAAAATTCGTTGATGTGAGTTGGTTTTATTCACCACTTATTTGTGATGAAATTTGTTTGCATACTTGCATAATTTAAACATTTATGATCAGTAAACCCCAATTTGGGAAACGCATTTGTATAGGGGCAGGTGAAATAATGGACCGATTTCCACCAGTTTCAATCACATCCATCCTTGGGCCGAAAAAATATAACGTACAAAATTTTAACCAAACATCTTCAAAATTGCGAGCTGTACTCTGCGCACAAGCTTTACATAGACAGCCAGCCAGCCAGACGGACGGACGGACATCGTTAAATCGACTCAGAAAGTGATTTTGAGTCGATCAGAAAATGATTCTGAGGCTGCCGGTCCATGTAAAGCTTGTGCGCAGAGTACAGGTCACAATTTTGAAGATATTTCGACAAAATTTGGTACGTGATATTTTTTCGGCCAAAGGATGGATGGGATTGACACTGGTGGAAATCGGTCCATTATTACACCTGACCCCTATACAAAAGTTCTCCCGAAATTGGGCTCTACCTATCATAAATGTTTGAATTATGCATGGAACCAAACAAATTTCATAACAAATGAGTGGTAAATGAAGCCAAATCACATCTAGAAATTTTGTGCAGATCGGTCCATAATTAGTCGTAGCTTCCACATAAGGCCCACTTCCGAAAATCACTTTATAGAGCATAACTCACTCAAAAATGTTGGTTTCCATATAATATTTAATACAAATATATCTCATATGTATACAAAAAATACGGTACAATTTTATTGTGATCGGTCCATAATTAGTCGTAGCTGACATATAAGGCCCACTTCCGAAAATTACTTTAAACTCTCTAAAAAATGTTGGTATCCAAATAATATTGAACGCAAATATATGTCATATGCATACAAATAATACGGTACAGTTTTATTATGATCGGTTCATAATTAGTCGTAGCTCTTATAAATGGCCCACTTCCGAAAATCACTTTAACGATCAAAAATTTCTTAAGAATGTTGGTAATCAAATAAAATCCGACACAAATAATATACAGAAATGATGACACCTAATTTTATAATGGTCGGTCCGTAATTAGTCGAAACTCCCATATAAGACCCTCCCCGTAATCAACTTTAACCTCCATAAATCTTTTAAAAGTATTTATATCGAGATAAAGTTTAACATACACAATATTTCTATTCACAGAAATCATGACACAAAATGTTTAGATCATCGGTCCACAATAGGTTATATCTCCCATATAACGCACATTTCTGACAAACTGTTGTATTCTGGGTGTAGGGTATTATATGGTCGGGCTTGACCGACTATACTTTCTTACTTGTTTTTTGTTATCTTTTAATAATAGTATACAATTAAACATACCTGTAAATGTGTAATCTATCAGAAAATGGTATCCAATCTAATTTTGGCTGTTCACCGCTCTGTTGGCCAATTGCTGCAAATATATCTCCTATTTTTGACAGACTTTCTGAAAGAGATTTACTGTTCGATGGAGGCGCACGCCTTTCGTCAATAGAAATAGCCCGTGACAAATCCAATAATCCATCACCAATACGCTGAAACTCTTTCTTTGATTGGGTTTGATATCGCTTTGTCATGTCATTCGAAATAGCTAGCAAATTTCGGACTGACAAGTCCATGGAATGAATAAACTGTGAACAACTTTCCATTTGCGAGTCCACATAGGATTGTAGTAATTGTTTTTCTGGTGGTGATATAGCCCAACAATAAGTAATGCCTACGTACGTGTCGCGTTCAGCTTTTCTTTTTCCCATTTTCCAAACTTTCTCATCCGTGCATGTTAAGAAATGGTGCCACACCTCGCATCTAGACAAAACAGGATGTCGACATACCCAATCAACAAATTCCTGTAATTGCACGCGACGATGTTCAACAAACTGTTCCTCATATCGTCCAGATATTTGCTTGTCAGGTAAAGGGGGAATTGGAATCAAACAAAACTTGTCCACCAATCTCTCATGTAACCAATCAAAATGTTTATAGCGTCGAGATACCTAAATAAAATAATTAATAATTATTTAAAACAATAAAATGGTATTTATACAAATTATTATATGTTAAATATACAATTAACAAGTCGTTACTTTAACTTGAGTATCTAATTCCAATAAACAGATTAGTTAATATAAAAAGGTCGAATCTACAGTTAACACCCCAAACACTCTTAAACTAGTTTTTAAATTAAACAAAATCATTTTTTAATTAAATATGATAAAATAATTGCATCTAATGAAAAAAATCCTACCATGGGCTTTGACATCATACAATAGAATATCAAAGGAAACACATCTTCATCTACATCTACAACACCACTGTTACACCTCCCGAATACTAAACCACCTATAATTGCAACTTTCTCTAGACTAAGACTCTAATTGGCAACATTGTTACAATAAACAAGCAAAATATAAAAGCTCTAATTTAAGTTATAAAAATAATATTAAAGTGTTTAAAAAACTAGATAGTGACTATTGAAAACCATAAAATTATTAACATTAATAAAGTGGAAAACAAAGAAACAACAAAATATAAGTTATTTTACATAAATAATTGTTTTAAAAAATTTAGCTATGACTGAATGCAGTAAATGCAGGTCAGCAATAAGAGGTGAAAGTGGCATTAGATGCAATGGAGTATGTGATAAAGTGTATCACTATACAAAGAAATGTGCCGGTATTGACCAATATTCGGCAAATATTATAGATGAAAACAATTTTGTAAGATTTATACATATGTAGATCTTCTTATAAGTAGGGTTACCATATTCATTTTGAGAAAAAGAGGATGTCGACCAAAAAAAAAGCCGGACATTTACACTTAAAAAGAGGACAATACTCTGTAGCAAAATATTAAAAAAACAACGCCTTAAAATACACAAAACAAATTTAAAATTATATTTACATATAACAACAAAACAAAACAAAATATTAAAAAAATTATATTTTATCAGTCTGATATCATAACTACTACAACATAAAAACATAACAATTAACAAATTCATTTTAAAACTTCACATGTATTATATATAAATTTTTAGTAGAAGTTGTCAAGTTTCATTAATATTTTTCATCGCTTTCAATTTGAACCAATATATTATTATCGCATTTTTTTAAATATTCATAAAACACTTGACAATTCATATCAAAATTATATAATATCAGAAATAGTTTCTGTGTTTGTTTCTTTCTGGTGTCCACTGAATTCAGAACTTCTAGAACTAAGAACTTTGAGAAATATCATAAAACAAAATTCCCAAAGGTTAACACACACATTCAGGGAAAGAATTGACCATTTTAAAATTTAGAATGATTTGGAATTTATAAGAAGATTTCGTATTTCAAAGAAAAGTGCATCAGCTGTTTTTTCCCCCCTCCAATAAACTAGCACTTCTTTTGGCACCTTTTCCAGACATTTCTGGACAAAACTAAAAAAGTCGTTGCAAACAATTAAATTTGGTAATTAATTGATGTAACTCTAAACGTCAAACACCAATGTTACCACATTTTTCACCGAATGCAGTCGGTAGTTACACGTATGTAGGTAAAAAAAACCTTAAAATTACCAAATTCTTTTTCCGGTTAGGTAAGGTAAACTAATTGGTATAAACTCTAGTAGTTATCTATTTGTTAAAATTACGGGCATAAGACAGGTAGACAAAGGCCAAAAGCCAAAGCCGTTTAAAATTGTGAAGGCGCATATGGCGGCCAAAAAGCATCAAACACAATTTTTTTACACAAAAAAGCATTTCATGACATCGTGTGTATTTAAAAAAATGTATACATCAATGCCAACAATACTTTCGATGCTGTACGGTCAAAACGTATTAAACACATAGTATTTGTAATATTAAATAATTGTTTTTTCTTTTATATGAATTCATTCCTTTAAACTCTTTGTTGCTCATGTCGCATCTCTTTTGTAGTTACATTTGCTTATACTTGTTGTTTTCTTTGCCCACTTAAGTAAATACAGGGTGGGCCAACTTGGACTGACTGATTTGAAATGCTTATAACTTTTGCATTTTTAATTTTTTTTAATTTTTTTTTTGCAGATAATACAGAATTTTATAAAATTTCATAATGTCATCATACTCAGTGGAAGAACGTGTAAAAATTGTTGAATTTTATTATGCGATCAATTGTTACAACACAAAGAAAATACCGTCAGCATTTTAGTACTGCAGAGGCTCACAGTGTAAACATGATAAGAAGCTTAATGACCCGTTTTGGGTACAAAGAATCCAAGAGCATTGCATCAGCGACAATTACACCCTGTCAGATGCACTGTTTGGTGTGGAATCATGGCTGATAAAGTTATTGGTCCATATTTCTTCGAAAATGAGCTTAATGAACCACAAACCGTCTCTGGGGTGGTATACCGGACCATGTTGGAAAATTTTTTACGTCCGATAGTTCTCAATAATCGTAACATATGGTTCCAGCAAGATGGAGCTACAGCTCATACCGCAAGAGCCACAATGGCACTTCTGCGAGAACTTTTCAGTCAAACTTGGCCCACCCTGTACATTAAAGCTAACGGGATTGCATTCTTTGCATTCCCTTTAACATGCATATTTAAACATTTTTTAAACACACATAATTTTGTCATTGTCAAGTGAATAGTGAAACAATAAAGAACAACATACATCTTATAAAAATTTCTACGCTAGTTTTTTCTTTAAGAACAAAAAACATTTTTCGTTATTTATGTTCAAACATAAAATTGGCGACCGTGACAGGACTTAAATAAAAATAATTTATAAATAAAGTGATTCTAAATAAATAAACTAAAAAACAAAGAAATCAATCACAACCATTTCTATATTGGACTAAATATTATTAAATGCTTTTTGTTTCAATTAAAGTTAAACAAAATCTAACCATAAACATTTTCGTAATTATCATCGTCGTCGTTTTTTTGCATTTCTTCAAGAAAGAATAATCATCATTAACCATCATCGTAGTAGTGCAACAGTTGTACACACAAGCACCGTGATCAACATCATCATCATCGTCCCTTTGATAATCATCAGCCTTATCTACAATCATCGTCATCAACATCATCATCATCGCATTTGCTAGCCACCGTCCTCTGCTTTATATCAGTGATGTTCAGCCCATACAACAATTGTTTGAAAAATTTACACACATTTGTTATGCTCTTTTAAAAACATTCATTCAGTCGTCGTTGAGCAAGCGATGAGAACACATGCGACGGATTATCGTCATTTTTTTCAGAAATTTGTTAAGCATTGTTGTTGCTTCTTGTTGATCGAAGCATAGCAAACACACGCGATTCAATTACAATTGAAGACGAAAAATAAAAAACTGTTTTAGATAGACTTATTTTTGTTTTTTATCAAAATAACTGTTCTAAAATTGGTTTTCGATATTGATAATTGTTATTTACGGTCCCTGATATTGTTTCATAAGGTGTTTATATTTGGAAAAAATTCTTTACTTTTTTCTGATTTTAAGCGTTTGACAATATGTTTGCTGTGCAAAAGCTCTCACAAATACATCTACATTTTATTTTTGAACATCACTGCTTTATATACAGTAAGTCATACTCTCTTAACAACAACAACTTCTCTTCGCTGCGATGCTCTTAAACAGTTTAATCAAGTAAGTGAAAAAGAAAATAAAAATCATTTACCGTCTACGCTCTTAATATATTTTTGTCTTTGCATTGCACACACACACATACGCGTACATTTTATTGGAGATCGAATTCAAACAGTGTTGGCACTCACGAATAGTGTTGGCCCTTTTAAGTAAGGATTGGTACTTTTTTTCTACGCGTAATACTTTTGCAATTTTTATGGAATTTTTATTAGTTTAGTGTCAGCTTGAACAATTTGAGCAACTTTAACACAATTCTTATCAACTTTAGCAAGACTTTAATACATCTGGGGTCAACTTCATAAATAATTAATTTCAACATGAGTACTGATAAATCTGACAACATAAACTGCGACAAAACTGATGCTGGAGCTAACACGCTTTCGTCTTTAAAGCAACAACGAACAACAATGAAACGAAATATTACTCAAATGAAAACTAAAATCGAAAAAGATGGAAGTACATCAGACTACACCATTCTTGAATGCCGACTGCAAATTCTCGAATCATATTTTAAGCAAATAAGCCACATTCAAGCACAAATTGAGAAACTGGATGAGTCAGACACCCATCGATCGGATATTGAAGAACTCTTTATATCTGCTAAGGCTCCTTTGGTAAGTTTTATGAATATTAAACGTGGTTCTGGTGATATCGAACAAAGTTTTTTGAATGCAACTCAACCATATATATCGCATCACACTCGATTGCCTCAAATCAAGTTACCTAAATTCGATGGAAAATATGCAGAGTTTTCAAGATTTATAAATACTTTCAACACATTGGTTCACAACGAACCAAGCATTGCTATAATAGACAAGTTTAATTACCTACTTAACTGTTTATCGGGCCAAGCATTGGCAGTTATTGAACCCTTTCAAGTAGTTGAGTCAAATTACCAAAAAGCTGTAGATAGCTTAGTCGAACGATACGATAATAAATCATTAATATTTATCGATCACATAAATTCATTGTTTTCAATAACTCCTATGACAAACCCAAGTGCTAGTTCGCTACGCTCAATTCTTGATAATGTTTCGGCTCTTCGCAGTTCCTTGCTCTCTTTGGGCTCTGAGCTAGATGTAATGAATGCCATTATCATACATATTGTCTTGTCGAAAATTGATGGAGAGTCCAAAAAGGTTTATGATGAAAAACAGGATTTCCAATCTCTACCATCATGGCAACAGTGCTTCTCAATTCTAACTCATCGCTGTCAGTATCTGGAAAGCCGAACTGCGGAAGTGGACTCTTTTCAATCTCGTGACAATAAATCAAAGCAAATTTCCAAACGTATAGGGTCATCGTTCGTTGTTTCAACTACATTTTCTGAATACTGCAAGTCTAAAGATCATTACATGGGAAGCTGTTCTACCTATTTGTCGCTCCCAATATGTCGTCGTTTCGAGGCTGTTAAATCCTTAAAACTGTGTATAAATTGCCTTAAGAAGGGCCATTTTGTTTCTCAGTGCCCGTCCAAATCTCGTTGTCGCACTTGTCGAATATCGCACCACACATCTTTACATAATTCGGATTTTCAATTAACAAATAATTCAAACACTTCTTCGCATTCATTGCATCAAAACCAATCACATTCGAATTTGCAGCTTCAGCCTAATCCCACTTTAAATTCATCATCTCAGCAACCACACCATTCGTCTTTTCGATCTTCATCTTCGTCGTCGCAACAATCAGTATTACCAACACAGAATAATCCAGCTTTAACTCATCTTACTAAATTTTCGTCTTTTCTTACTACTGCGTGTCGTATAAACTTGCTTCCAACAGCTATTGTTTTCGTTAAAGACTCATTCGGCTGTCTACAACCTCTACGCGCTCTGTTGGATTCGTGTTCAGAAGTCAACCTTATAACTCAAGAAGCTGTAAATCGTCTTCGTCTAAAGCAAACTAGATCGACTCAAGAAATTTCTGGCATTTCTGATATCCGTACCCAATTAAAATCTATGGTTACAGCTACACTTAGATCTCGTGTCTCCGATTTTGAGTGGACAACATGTTTCCTGGTTACAAAATCGATTTCATCTCAACACCCACCAGAACAAATGAATACAACAAACTGGAACATTCCCAATGACCTGGAATTAGCAGACCCACAATTCCACATACCTCAGCGTATTGACATTTTAATTAGTTCTGAGATCTTCTTTGACTTGCTACTCGACGGCAAAATTTCTCTCGGAATTGGACTACCTAATCTAATAAACACATCCCTTGGGTGGATCATTGGTGGCAGAGTCGATTCTCAATGCTCTCAACGTGTGTTATCATGTAATGTAATTACAAAAGGTGAGGATCTGAACTCATTACTAAAGGCCTTTTGGGAAATTGAAGAATTCCATCAACATTCACCTGTCCTCACAGAAGAAGAACAACAGTGTGAAAACCATTTCGTTAAGAACACTAATTTTGATCGTGATGGAAGAGTTCAGGTATGTTTACCATTTAAATCTTCTATTAAACAACTTGGCAGTTCATTTGAAATTGCCCGTAGACGACTTTTATATTTAGAAAAACGACTTTTAAGAGATGAAAATTTGCGACAAATGTACACTGATTTCATGGACGAGTACATACGACTTGGTCATATGTCGCCTGTTAACTTCAATTGTTTAAATTTTCCGCATTATATAATTCCTCACCATCCTGTTTTACGCCCTCAAAGCACAACAACAAAGCTAAGAGTGGTCTTTGATGCCTCATGTCGCACATCTACAAACATGTCCTTGAATGAAGCTCTAATGGTTGGTCCAACAATCCAACAGGAGCTCATAATAACAATCTTATCGTTTCGATTAAATAAACTAGCTCTATCAGCAGACATTTGCAAAATGTATCGACAATTTTTAATAGACGAAAGAGATCGTAACTTCCAGCTAATTTTATGGAGAAGAGATGTTAGTGATCCAATCTCGTTATATCAGCTAAACACCGTGTCCTATGGTATGTCATCTGCTCCTTTTCTTGCAGTTCGAAGTCTATTTTTTATAGCTGATTTTTACAAAAGTGAATTTTCTGTGGGTTCTGAAATGCTCAAACATGATTTATACGTCGATGATCTGCTCACGGGCGCAGACAATTTTTCAGATCTTTCACGCAAAAAATTTGAAATCGTAGAAATATTACAAAAAGCTGGTCTACAATTGTCGAAATGGAATTCAAACTGTCCAAATATCGCTTCTTGCAATGGAGAAAGGCATTTAAAAACAAATGAAGAATACATCACCAAAGCACTTGGTACATCATGGAGGCCCAAAGATGACGTTTTTTGTTTTCGTTTTAATATACCAGTTATTGAAGTTCCAACAAAAAGAGCGGTTTTGTCAGCAGCAGCGAAAATTTTTGATGTTCTTGGCTTTCTAAGTCCTATAGTAATTAGTTGCAAGGTTTTAATTCAAGAAATGTGGAAACAAAACTTAGATTGGGACGCACCACTCAACACACATTTATCCAACCGCTGGAAACAAATTGAGCACAGCCTTCCATACATTAACCTAATCGAAATACCAAGATTTGTAGGAACGTCTCCACAAATAAAGTTTGATATTCATGGCTTTGCAGATGCCTCTCAATTGGCATATGGTTGTTGTCTCTATATACGAGTAGCTCATAATAACGAGTTTAAATCAATTTTACTTATAGCGAAATCAAGGGTAGCACCAGTTGTTCACCAATCTTTGCCCCGTTTGGAACTTTGCGCAGCCTTATTGCTCAGTAAAACTTGGGACAAAATTAAATTTAAATTTAATCGCTTCACATACCGAATTTTCTTTTGGTCAGACTCGAAAATATTCCTAAATTGGCTTACCAATCATTCGTCGTCCTTTGTTTGTTTTGTTGCCAATCGAGTATCAGAAATACAGAATTTAACTCATAATATTCCATGGAAGCATGTGCCTTCAAAACAAAACACTGCAGATATAGTTTCTAGAGGCTTTCTTGCAAACGATCTTATGAACACAATATGGTTTACTGGTCCAAAATTTCTTTCAGAACCTGAAGCAAATTGGCCAAAGAGCAATGCTGAAATTGTAGAACTACCACAAAATGAAATGAGAAAAACTGTTCTCAAAACAACTATCATCGTTGAATCAATCATTGATCATTTAATTTCTCGTCACTCTTCGTATCTTCGTCTTCTTCACATCGTCGTCTACATTCATCGTTTTTTTGACAAACAAAAAAGGAACTCTTTTGTAACTCCAGAAGAGCTACAATCAGCATTTTATAGAATCATATACAATATTCAACATTCAATATTTAAAGAGGAAATTACTTCGCTCAAGAAGGGCGAAAGCTTAAAACCTTGCTTTCAAAAACTGGCCCCATTTCTAGACAATATGCAGTGCTGCAACTCAACTTTAGTCATTCTTCGAGTAGGAGGTCGGCTAGCAAATGCACCATTGTCGTATGAAACAAAATTTCCTGCGCTTTTGCCAAAGGATCATCGATTTACAAAAATTTACATTGAATTTCTTCATCGAAAACACCTACATGCTGGACCAAAGGCACTAATAGGAATTCTTCGTCAGCAAGTTTGGGTAATAAACGCCAGAGAAGTCGTAAAAAAGGTTGCGCGAAATTGTGTGCATTGTTTCAAATATAATCCAAGATTATTGCAACAATTAATGGGAGATCTTCCTGCAGATCGGTTTAAGGCGCAACGACCTTTTCTCGTCTCTGGTGTAGACTTTTGTGGTCCTTTCTACACCTCTTATCGTATTAGAGGAAAGGCTCCTTACAAAACTTATGCCGCTATTTTTGTTTGCTTCTCTTCTAAAGCCGTTCATATTGAATTAGTTTCGGATCTTTCAACTAATACATTTCTTTTATGTCTCAAAAGGTTTATCGGTCGTCGTGGAATCCCTCAGAGACTGTATTGTGATAACGCAACAAACTTTGTTGGTGCAAGCTCCAAACTCCAAGAGTTAAGACAACGCTTTTTCGATGATTCTAATATCAAGGAACTCATGCACTACAGTACAATCACAGGATTTAAATTTTCGTTCATCCCTCCTCGTTCTCCCCACTTTGGTGGCCTGTGGGAGTCCGCCGTCAAATCTACAAAAACAATTCTTGTCAAGAATATGTCTCAAGCTAACTTAACTTACGAAGAATTCCAAACAATCCTTGTCGAAGTCGAAGCCATCTTAAATTCTCGACCTTTGGTACCAAGATCTGATGATCCAAATGATGGTGAAGCACTAACACCTGCCCACATGTTAATTGGCTCTTCCTTAATGGCGATACCTGACGAAAATCTAGACAGTTACAAAAACATCAACTACTTAAAGAGATGGCAACTGGTGACTTATCTCAAACAGCAGTTTTGGATACTGTGGGTTCGTGACTACGTATTAAATTTGCAACAAAGATGCAAGTGGCTCAAAACTTGCGAAAACGTGAAAGAAGGCGCACTTGTTATCGTTCACGAAGACAACATTCCACCTCAACATTGGCTTCTAGCTCGAGTAAATAAAGCTATCCCAGGCCGTGACGGAAAAGTAAGAGTTGTGGATCTAAAGACATCAAAGGGAGTTCTCCGGCGATCCATTCACAAAACTGCACCTCTACCTACCGAAGCTAATTGAAAGTGCCTTTCAATGGGGGCAGTATGTACGGTCAAAACGTATTAAACACATAGTATTTGTAATATTAAATAATTGTTTTTTCTTTTATATGAATTCATTCCTTTAAACTCTTTGTTGCTCATGTTGCATCTCTTTTGTAGTTACATTTGCTTATACTTGTTGTTTTCTTTGCCCACTTAAGTAAATACATTAAAGCTAACGGGATTGCATTCTTTGCATTCCCTTTAACATGCATATTTAAACATTTTTTAAACACACATAATTTTGTCATTGTCAAGTGAATAGTGAAACAATAAAGAACAACATACATCTTATAAAAATTTCTACGCTAGTTTTTTCTTTAAGAACAAAAAACATTTTTCGTTATTTATGTTCAAACAGATGCAATAAAACGAAATTATAGATTAAAGTATTAAAAGTAGGACAAACCCAGGACACGTGCAAAAAAAGAAGTAGGACTACCCCGGACGCCCTAAAAAAGAGGACGGTGTCCGGGGAAAAGAGGACGTATGGCACCCTACTTATAAGGGAAGTACAAAATAGCATCGATAAATATAAACAAACATTAGTTGAATATAAAAATGAATTTGAAAGTTCAATTAAACAAAATGAAAATGAAATTAAACCATTATTGGAAGCTATTGAAAGACGTTATGATGAACGATTTAGAAAAATAGATAATATTCAAAAGCTCTGCGAAAAGAATGTTCAGGAAGTTAAAAACTTATATGGAAATATAAATCAAGTAGAAAATAAAAACAAAGATATGTATGATCAAAGACTTACGGTCTAATTCATAAATACATTATAACAGTGTAATAAGGCAATGAGAGACAAAATACGAAAAAATTGAATTCATAAATGCATAATAGCTTGTTAGCTGGTTATAAGTCTCTTGTATGTTTTGATATTTTTATTGTGTTCTCTACCCAACTTTAACCATTTAATAAAGGGACACTTGAATGTTTGTTTGCAAAATATTTGAACAGATACGAGAAAATTTGTCTTTTTTTGTATAAAAGTTAAAAAAAGTGATTAAAGAAGTAAAAATGTTTACAATAAATTTGGCTTAAGTCGGTTTTAGTAACTTTTTTCAAATCACTTCCAAAATTTTATCACTCATAGTTTTAATTTCTAGTTAAAATAAATTTTTTTTTTGCCGGCCGGCCTATTTTCGAGTGGGCGGTGTGCTTCAAAGTTTATAATATATTTAGATATATCTTGAAAACTACATTTCTTATATGTAGATCATATGATAGACACTTTAATGACCTTTCCAACGATATATAACATGACCTATTTCTATGAACCACCTATAGGTCAATTTCGGAAAATTATTTTTTGATCCTATATTTTTTTAAAAAATCTTAAAAATTCTTGAAAACGTCTATATGAGTAGATATATAATTATCAAAATTTTAAAGTCAAGAAATTAAGCTTCAAGCTTTAAGGTATAACATGATCATGTAGGTAATGTAGATCCGAAGATATTAAAGAAAGATTATGACATTTCACCATAAAAAATACAATCTTTACTATGATAAGCCGGTGTTCTGTATACCATAGAGGAGAAAATCCTTGCGCCCGGCTTTAGGCCGGCAATACAGGAAATCTTAAGCCGGTAAACTGTATACCATAGAGAAGAAAATCCTTTCCTGTATACACAATTTTGAAGAAATATGTTTTTTTTTAATTTTTCAGATCTTATAATTATATGATTATAGTACCTACAGACACATATGATACCTTAAATTAAAGCTTCATGTCTTGGATATAAATAAAGTTAAATAACTCTTAGATATAAAAAAAAATTCAGGTCAAAAAAGATTATTTTCAGATTTAACCCACAGTTGGTCCATATTTGGTTGGAAAGGTATTTTTATTACCTTTAATTTGATGTATTACAAATTATCATAGACCCAATAGTTCCCGAGATATAGGCTAATATATTTTCAATTTTGAGGGCCCGCCCCCTCGAAAATAAACGTGGCCGCCAAACATTTTTTTTTATTGCTTGAATTGATAATTTTATTATTTTTGAGCAGTAAAACCGACTTGTGTCATAAATTTAATTACCCGAATTCGTAATTATATACACAAGTATGTAACAACTATTACATAGAAGAAATGTCGACATCTTCTACAAGATGATCAAAAACAATTGCTAGCACTTTTCCTATTCGATATGGAAGGAGAAGCATCATTAATTGTGTCCATTCTTTTTATTTATATAAATATTACTTACATAAAAATAAACATAATTATAGAGATGCATAAACAATTACATTAAAGTGAGTAGTCGACTAATTGTTGTTGAAGGCAGCACAGAGTACCCTTTAAACTGTGTGCCAGTGGTGAATAATTGTATTTAAAAGTAAATTTTTTACTATTGAACTAACTTTTTATGTAATAAGAAGTAATAAAACAAATGTTTTTTAACATTTCGATTAAATTATGTGCAATAATTCATTTTCTTTTCAGTTTTCTATTAGGGTACTTAAATAGTCCATTGTAATTATATTTATCACTAAGTATAAAATGAGAGTGGAAATAACATGTTATTGCCAACATAAAACTTCAAAACTATTAAAACCGACAAATTGTTAATTTACTCTTATTGTGTTGTTATGAATACAAATTTTTATCAGTAGCTTATAAAACAAAAAGAAACTTATAACTATTATCAGCTTATAAGTTAAAATTTGAAATTTTTATGAATTACACCGTATAAATATATAAAGATGTTGCACGCAGTGTATTTAAAATTGACAAAATTTTGTGCTTCCACTTGTTGCGGGAGGGAAGACAAAAGGGAAAGAAGCACAAAGAAAGAGCGTAACAGCAAAGACTATAAATATATAAAGATGTTGCACGCAGTGTATTTAAAATTGACAAAATTTTGTGCTTCCACTTGTTGCGGGAGGGAAGACAAAAGGGAAAGAAGCACAAAGAAAGAGCGTAACAGCAAAGACTATAAATATATAAAGATGTTGCACGCAGTGTATTTAAAATTGACAAAATTTTGTGCTTCCTCATGATGCGGGAGGGAAGACAAAAGGGAAAGAAGCACAAAGAAAGAGCGTAACAATCTGTCGTTCTCTTGTTGAGTATAAGATCTTTTAATTCTCACTTATCATTGTTTGTGTGCATGTGTATGCATGTGTGTGTTGTACATTGCATTAAAAATGTAAAAATAAAATAAAAACCTAACAAAAGAATTTTTGTTTCTTGCAATTTTTGTGCAAATAACTTTCGTCAACAATGTGACCGATTGTGTAATTGTAGGGTGAAAGTATGTGTTTTATTGTTGAACAGACAAAACTATATCGATTCGCACCAAATTATAATGCTATTTTTTAGACTATTATGTATGTATGTACTTACCATATATAATTTTATAGACAGTTCAATTATGAACTTCTGTCTCTATTTTTGTATAGAATGAAGTTGTAATAACTCGAATGTTTTTTTATCAGTGTTTCAAAATGTTAACTTTTTCTATATGTACTTGATAATTTGTATTTGTATGTTTCCCATGTGGAATGCTTCCGTAGTAAAAGAAGAACTAGTAATTAAGAATCTTCATTCTGTGTTTATAACATTCGTTATTCTTATCAAACCGTAAGGAATAAATTGTATTTTTGGTGCAACTTACGCATTGCTCGGAATCATTTGTATAATTTTTTGCATGAACAAACATTTCTGAAGGATATGACAAAATTTGCGCTGGTTTATTAAATCTCAACGACATTTAACGCAAGATATTCGTTGAGCTACATATGTATGTAACCAACAAAATATCGACTTGATATTAATTCTATTGGCACATTGTTGGATGTAAAACAATCGGCGTCTGCATTAAAATATTCTATATTTTATATACTATACTTATATGATATACTTCCAGTCCTTATACCTAGTATCTTCTAAAATTGTTTGAAACTCTATAGGTAAAAACATTGCATCATCGTTTGCACAATTTGATGAGGTGCTAAACTGAGTCATTTTTAAGGATAATAACTTAGCTACTGCCAAATTAAATTCATGAACCGATGGATTTTTTCAGTGTCCACCTTTGGCACGTATATATGAAAACAACTTTTTTAAATGGTCTTGGTTAAAATGGCTCGTTAAAATGTAAAGTAAATTTGAATTTAATTAATGTATGTAATAATTAAGTGATTATTTTCATTATTTGCTAGTTTTATTTCTCTATAAATATGTAATTCTAAAAATTTATATAATAAAGGTTTTTATTTCGGTGCGAATCAATATAGTTTCATTTCTATAACAATAAAACACGTATTCTTACCCTACAATAACACAAACGGCAACATTGATTTTTCCACAGGTTATTTGCACATACATTTTGTGAAAACAAGACTTCTTTTAGTTTTTATGTTTTTTGATTCGGCAATATATGTATGTACAATGTACATATGTACATACATATCAGTGGTACTCAAAAATGAAGATGTTTTGGTGAGAGAATTTTCCCAGCAAACATATTGTCAAACACTTAAAATAAGAAAAAAAAAAGAAAATTTTTGCCAGATATAAACACCTTAAGAAAAAATATCAGGGACCATAAATAACAATTATCAATATCAAAAAACAATTTTAAAACAGTTATTTTTAGAAAAAAACAAAAATAAGTCCATCTAAAACAGTTTTTTATTTTTGTGTTCAATTGTAATTGAATCGCGTGTGTTTGCTATGCTTCGTCCAACAAGAAGCAACAACAATGCTTAATAAATTTTGGAAAAAAGTTACTATAACCATCCGCATGCGTTCTCATCGCTTGCTCAACGACGACTGAATGAATGTTTTGAAAAGAGCATAACAAATGTGTGTAAAATTCTCTCATTAGTCATACACAAGGGGATTTTCGCAAAATCCCAGCAATAATTTAGCAGTGGCAAAACAATGTATGGCAGTGAAACATCTTTATATATTTATAGTCTTTGGTATGATACAATTGAAAAAAAACAATGTAAGAATGTGTAATGAAATAAAGAAGGTTATAAAAGAAACAAATGTAAAACCAACAAAAATGTCGTACGCGCAAGCTTTAACAGCTAATGTAGTGATGCCAGATCTAGCAAAAAATGTCCTCTTAATTGTAAAACCAAAGGAAAAACAAAGTGTAGAAAAAACCAAAGCTGAACTAAACAAAAAAGTTAATCCAATTAATTTCAAAATTACAAATGTTGAAAATAGAAAAAACGGTACATTAGTGATTCAAAGTGAAAATGTCGAAGAACGTGAAAAAATAACAGAGGCAATACAAAATTAAATTAGTGAAGACTACGAAGTAAAAGTACCAAAAGATACTGATATGAAAATAGTAATAACAGACTTAAATTTTAAAATGCCAGAAAAAGAAATAATAGAAAAATTAAAAAAACAAAACGAAATACTGAAAAATAGTGAAATAGATGTTATTAAAATATTTGAAACAAAAAGATATAATAGAACAATATATAACGCGAAATTAAAAATAGACGATGAATCATATCCGAAACTAATAGCAAGTCAAAAATGGAATGTTGGATGGGATAGATGTAGGGTATTCGATGGTACAGATAAATGTCAAGGATATAACCATAAATCGTCGGACTGCAAAAATGAAGATGTATGCCACAAATGCCATGGAAACCACAGAAGTAAAGACTGTAATAAGGAAACAATAATAAAATGTGTAAACTGCATAAAAGAAAATAAAAGATTAAATTTAGGTCTTGATGAAAATCACGTCACTGGTAGCCGGGCGTGTCCGGTGTATCAGAATAAACTGAATCTAAAAAAGAGAAGGATATGTTTATCGGCCTAACAAACAAAGCAGATACATGGGTTATATACAAACATACAAGGCTTAACAAATAACTTCAACTTCAATAATAGCAGTAACAGATAAACCTGATTTTATAATACTAACAGAAACACATCAAACTACAGAAATAGACGAAAATGAAATTGAACTAAAACAATACGACCATTATAGCACATTGGCAAACTCATCAAAAACTGGTGGAATAATAATATATTTTAAAAAACATTGGAAGATTGATAAACTTAAAGATAATATTAAAGACTCGAAATACTAGATTAGCGCATATATGGCAAAATATAAAAAAATATCAATTATAATTATAGCAGTATATAGATCACCAAGTAGTTCAAAGTCAGAATTTTGTGATATATTTCAAGATTTTATAGAAGAAATGTGCGAAACGAACTGTGATATTTTAATAGCTGGAGATTTTAATATTGACTGGAATAACGATTTCTATACGGGGAAATTAAAAAGTATGATAATTGTCTCAAACATGTAATGAACGAATTTACTAGAATAGCACAAAATTCAAAAACCTTAATAGACTATATTATAACAAACAGTGAAATGATTTCAACAAAGGGAAATATAAATAATAAAATATCTGATCACGAATCTATAGACATTTTTATTGAGTGCGAATGTATAGAACGAGACAATAAAACTAAAGAAATAAACATTTTTAAATATAATAAAGAAAGATTCAAAAACGAAATAAATGCAACATTGAAATATGATGAACAAAAAGGATTAAACGATAATGTCAACAACTTTGATTATGTTTTTGAAAATACAATACGAAGATTTAGTGTGAAAACAAAAATAAATGAACATAAAAATAACAAATGGTTTAACAACGATCTCAGAACGCTAAAAAGGGAAAAGATTTTAAAATATCAAATTGCAATAACTGAAAATACAAACGAAGCATGGAATAACTATAAAACAATAAGAAATACATATAAAACTAGAATTGAAAATGAAAAAAAATAAATACATAAATAACAAAATAAATAACGCAAATGACCAAAAAGAAATGTATTAAGAAAACCCAGAAATGTGATAAAAACTGTGATAATAGATAATGTAGAATATAAAAATAATTTTAGCTGAACATTTAAATAAATATTTCGTTAATAGTATTAAGGAAATTAGAAATTCCTTTATTTATGTGCAATATGAAAACAAAATACCTGTGATAGATTTAAAATTTAAATTCCGTGCAATATCTTTAGAAGAACTTAAAATTATATGTAAGAATATTAAGAAAAAACCTGACTATAATAAAATAACAAGCAATTTAATATTAGACAATTGGAACATTACCGGCACTATTATGCTGAATATTATAAACAAGTCACTAGAAACGGGAATATTTCCACATAACTGGAAAGAATCTATGATTACACCCATTGAAAAAGTTAAAAAAAACAATCAAATGTGAAGAATATCGTCCAATAAATACGTTGAAAACTTTCGAAAAAATCATTGAAAAGATTGTTAAGAATCAATTGGAAAACTATATGGAACAACACAAACTACTCTCGCAATATCAGGCAGGCTTCAGGAGAAAGTATTCATGTGAAACAGCAGTCAACTATGTAATAAATAGGTGGAAATGCATTAAGAAAAATAATAAAATACTGGCGATATTCCTGGATTTTAAAAGAGCATTCGAAACAATAGACAGGGACATTCTATTACAAAAACTATATAAATACGGAATTCAGGACAATGAGTTAAAATGGTTTGAGTCATATCTAACTAATCGCAGGCAATATACAAGGGTTAATGGGAAATTATCAAATGCTACCGAAAATAATTTTGGAGTACCACAGGGCTCAATTCTAGGTGCGCTTTTATTTATTATATATATTAATGATATGGAAAAAGTTTGGGAAAAATGCGAAATTGTTTTATATGCAGACGATACGCTGATATTCACAGAAGCGGCAACGGAAGAAATATGTTATAATAATACCCCTGACAGACATAGGATTTCTATACCATAATACAAATACTATGGTGTTTGATACTACATTGCCTTGACAGACATGTAGTACATATACTAGTATTTTTGTTTTTACTTTCCCAATAAACATATTGGAAGCGTTTTGTAAATTAAGATTGCAGCAAGCTTGCATAAATAAGAGTTTTGCGAATGTCGTTGACAATTTGCTTGCTAATGCAAGCGTTTCATTAATTTAAACAAAACGTGTCATTCTCGCTGTTAAAAATTGTGCTAATAAGTTGTGTTAATAAATAATGTTAAATTGTTGTTAAAGTTGTAAAATTTAGTGTCTTTGATACTTTTAATTATCATTTGCTATTAAAAAAGGTAATTATTTACTTATTTAATGTCTTTAGCAAAAAGGCAGAAAAGTGTTATGCGCAGAAGCACCGAAATTTTTGAGCATATATGAAACGGTGCGGCTGCAAGTTCTGTACTGGAAAATATAGATAAATTTTCCTTGCTTATATTTGAACACTTATTTTTATATGTAAATGTTGGCTGGGTGTTGATCAAAAAAAAAAATTAAAAGAAATTAAATTAAATATAAATGTCATTAAAAGAACTGACAATCGATTTTGTGAAAGGGTTTCCCCAATGTTTATTGAACACAGCTACAGACAACATACTACATTTATACCACGATTATTTTCGTAGTATTGATACCAGATATAAACCAGCTTGTTTTATGGTTTAATTGTAGTACAAGTTGACACACATGTAGTATAGTATACTAATATGGTATGTAAATCATATGTCTGTCTAGGGTTTAACTTAACGAATGATATGGGTAATATAAATAAATGGTTAAAAATTAACAAATTAAAATAAACGAAAATAAGACTAAAATAATGGAAATAAATATGAGCACTAACTTAACGTTTAAAATAAATTATGTAACAATAGAAAAAGTAAATAATATAAAATGTCTGGGTTTTCTAATAAACAAAGACTTAAAATTAAAAGAACATATTGAATATATATGTAAAAAAATTGGAAAAAATCGGTTTTTTCAAACGTATAAGAAATAAAATATCAGTTATAACGGCAATAAATATTTATAATGTAATGATCAAACCGCATTTTGAATTTGGATCAACTGTGTTGTATACATGCTGCACAGAACAGCAAATATCAAGATTGCAAAAGCTGCAGAATAAAGCCATGCGCTCTATACTTAAATACAATCGATTTAACCCAATAGAACATATGTTAGATACACTTAAATGGCTTAATATACAACAAAGACTAGAGCTAAACACAATTAATTTTATTCAAAAAATGAAAATGGGAGATGCACCTGATTATTTAATTGAACAAATAAGGTACGTAGGAGAGGTTCAACCATATAGCCTACGGAACGCTCAAGATTTCAGATTACAACGAGCAGATAACAACACGATCAAAAGATCTCTCTTTTATAAGCGATTAGATCTCTACAACATGATGCCTACTAATATTAAAAATGAAATAAATCCAAATGTATTTTTTATAAGAAATATTTAATTTAAACCAGAATTTATAGATTAAAACTATAAAATGAACATGAAATGTTACATAAAAGTATTTGAAATACTTCTAATAAATAAATAAGACTCGGGCACACAATCTTCTTTCATTCTCAACAACATATACAACTTTCTCAAGGATGCAAAATTTGTAATATAAGTAGCTATCATAATTATTTCCAAATTCATGATCTCACATGTACATATATTATAAACTGTTGACGATCCAAATAAAAGAAGGCTTTTTTGATTAAACGTTACAATAATGCTTATTCACTAAAAAGAACGAAATATTTGAAATTATATTACAAATATATATATAAAAAAAGCTTACATTTGTTTAACCTTCCTTTTAATTCAACAGTAAAAATTTAGTAATAAAAATTTGACAATATTTAAAAAACGTAATAAATTCATAAATTTTCTAATAAAAATATTTAAACAAGTAAATGATTGCATTCATTGGATATGGAGGAGTAGCATTTACTACGGGAATATTAGTATTGGATGATACGTTTGCGGAAGTAGAAGGATGAAAATTAATGGACGGACCATGTGTAGTACTATTGGAAGAGATATTAATATTTGGATCAGATATAAAATTAGTTGAACACGATGATTGAGCATTTATTGGAATAATGTGTTCTACATTATTGTTTTGCGTCGAAATATTTCTAATTTCGTTTGTTAATAATGTGATAGACTTTTGAGTTTCTATGTTATTTGACAATACCATTGACTGAATAGCACAAATTTGACGTTGCATAACTTCCATACTTTTAGTTAAAGTTAATGTTACCTGTTCTAAGCTCTCATGTATATTTGATGGTAGGTTTGCCTGGGGAATTATTGAATGAAATTCGGAAATAGCATTATTAACTTCAGATGTATTATCTTCCTCAATATGAACGCTAACTGTTCTAGTGTCATTTGTTTGATAGTTAGGTTGTCGCTGGGGGGAACGTGTTAATGGCATTATGTGTCGACTTCTTAATTGCATTCGATAATTCTTTAATTTCAATAGACCTTTAAGACAGATTTCTTATTATATTTATCTTCAATTCCACGTCCTCACAAAAAACAAGAAGAGGACAGATTTATTATTTTATTTATCTTCAATCACAAATAAGCGTATAGCAATTAATTTGAATCCACAAATTGAATAAAATTGTTGACGATCCAAATAAAAGAAGGCTTTTTTGATTAAACGTTACAATAATGTTTATTCACTAAAAAGAACGAAATATTTGAAATTATATTACAAATATATAACGGGTGTTTTTTTTTAGAGGTATAGAACTTCGAATTGAAATAAAACACAAGAAAATCGTTTTAATGACCATCAATTTGGCTTTATTGGAAGGATAATTTTATGCCATTAATGTTTAAATATGATTTCAGGCATGTGGCCGCCGCGGCTGGCTCGAATAAAGCCAATTCTACAGGTCCAATTTTCAACCACTTTTTCGAGCATATGTATGTCGAAATAACGCCACGAATGTTAGCTTCCAATTCCCCTAACGTTTCTGGTTTGTTGGCGTAGACGAGCGACTTCACATATCCCCAAAGAAAATAATCCAATGGTGTCAAATCACACGATCTTGGTGGCCAATTGACAGATCCATTCCGCGAAATTATGCGCTCATCGAATGTTTCCTTCAATAAATCGATTGTGGCGTGCGCTGTGTGGCATGTAGCGCCGTCTTGTTGGAACCACAACTCATCCACATTCATGCCATCCAATTCGGGAACAAAATAGTCGGTTATCATGGCTCTATACCGGTCTCCATTAACGGTAACTGCCTCTCCAGCATTATTTCGGAAGAAGTATGGCCCAATGACTCCACCAGCCCATAGACCACACTAAACAGTCAGTTTTTGTGGATGTAATGGCGTCTCAAGGGTCTCATGTGGATTCTCTTCACTCCAAATGCGGCAATTTTGCTTGTTGACGTAGCCATTCAACCAAAAATGAGCCTCATCACTGAACAAAATTTTGCGATGAAAATCAGCATCGAGATCAATCTCATTTTCGGCCCATACACCAAAATCACGACGCATTGCATGGTCTCGCGGCTTTAATTCTTGCACAAGCTGGATCTTGTAAGGTCGCAAGCCAAGATCTTTGCGCAAAATCTTCCATAAAGTTGATGGACAAAGCTCCAATTGCTGAGCACGGTGGCGAATCGATTCATTCGGGTCCTCTTCAACACTTTGCTCTACAGCGGCAATTGTTTCTTCGGTGCGCACTGTTCGACGTCTCTGCGGATGCGTATTATCACATAGAGTAAACGTAGTGCGAAAACGATCCATGGTTAACCGAATTAATTGCTCTGATGGACGATTATGTCGACCATAAAATGGACGGAGCTTGCGGTAAACTTCGCGAACTGAACCGTTATTTTCGAAATAAATTTGCACGATTTGCAAGCGTTGTTCTTTTGTCAACCTGTTCATGATGAAATGGCAAACCAAACTGAACATAAATGACATTAGAGTTGCCAGATTTGACCACAAAATGCCAGTTTTATCTCTTTTCGAAAAACAAACCTGTAAAAAAATAGCTTACATTTGTTTAACCTTCCTTTCAATTCAACAGTAAAAATTTAGTAATAAAAATTTGACAATATTTAAACAACATAATAAATTTAAAAAACTAGATTTCTAATAAAAATATTTAAACAAGTAAAGTCATTTACACAAATAAAAAATTAACATGAACTTTATACTTCATACCAGTTGATAACAAGCTCTCATCGAATACGGTCGACTTTTATTCTCTTGCTTGTTTTCTTTAAACCTACTTTCTTACAAAAATAAATCTTTTAAGTCTCACATACCCGTGATATAAACTTCTCATCTAATTGCGTTTTTGAAAATTACGCGGCTATACACCCAACTTTTTTTACACGGTAGATACGTTCTTCAGAAATCCGTGTAAAAAAAGAGGCGTTTCCTATAGTAAAATGGGGGATACCTTCCATGTCATGTGAAAACCGTGTAAGATGAAATAAAGAACTATCAGACATGTGATGGAAATCGAAAACGAATGAGTTTTAGAAGTCATTTTTTTCGTAATATTTCTGTATTGAAAAACTTTTATCACATAAAATATAAAGATATTGGACTACTAAAGAGAATCTTAAAACAAAAATTTTAAAAATTAGATTATAAATGCATTAAAATGTATTTCCAAAACTAATTCGTTTTCGATTTCCATCACATGCCTGTATATTTACTTCGAAAAACCTTGTAAAAAAATTTCAAAACTATAAAATTTCAGATATGCATACAAATTGTATGTTCATATGTCATTTTATTGAGCATTAAAACTTAAAATACATAATTCATACAGGTGAAAAATTGGTAGAGCAATCAAAAAACTAAAAAAATCTGTTAATCCAGAATTAAGAACAGAAAAACTAGAATAGAATAAAACATGCGAACACAATGTGTAGGTAGGGGCTATCGAATAAGGGGATTTCCCAGTTACTACTATGTATGTTCATTTCAGCAATGGTGCTAAGTGTGATAAAAACAAACATAATTTCAAGACAGTGATTTTGAAACCGTACTAGACTAAAAATTTTTTACAACAATTTTTTTTTCAACCGTGTAACTTCAAATCCGTGTAAAAAAAGAGTTGGGTGTGGTCCACCTCGGGAAGTAATCCGTTTGCTATACTGGATCCAGATAGACAAAAAAGAACTCCATCACCAAAACAAAGGAAAAACAACAATCATATTAACCTAATTAATTTAATTTTCCAAAAATAACTGAAAAAATAACAACCATTCTAAACAATCATGTTCAAAGTTAATAATTATAAAAAGCAAAATCCCCGACAAACCTATCCAAAGCTTTAACATTTTTCTCATCTCCAAAGCTCTTATAGTCATATCTTGTGAACCGCCACAAAAAACATATTTTACCAAAGACGGTAATTTTTTAATCCTTACCAAAAATGAAGCACAAACCAACAAATTCATAAAAACTAAAAATTTATCTGGAGTTTGCCAGATCGAATGTTTCTTACACCCAACACTAAATACAATTAAAGGCGTGATTTTTGCTCCAGATTCTCAAAAACTTAAGAGAAGAAGAATTTATTGTAGTTTTAAAAGATCAAGAAGTGGTTGATTGCAAAAAAAAAACGAAATTCATAGATGGTCAACATAAACTAACAATAAATGGTGAGTTAAATAGATGATGTTTACAAGTAGATCTGGGACAATAAAAATTGCTGATGAAGCCTGTGGCAGGGCAGAAAATGCATTTCAGTGTGCCATTTGTCTAGAGAAATATAATTTTCACAATGGTATTCTTCGAGTTATTAATTAAAAATGAGCTCAAGCCTGATTAAAAATTTTTTCTAATACTACATTTACACCTACGCAAAATCTAGTAGGTCGGTAGGTAGGAAGGCTGGTGTGAGTAATCCTCACACCATCACTCAGAGACCAATATGGTCCATTGCGATACCTTAGCGACCAGCACCCATTCTACTGCCGTGTAGCCAAGCCATTCCCATTACGAATCCCATTAGACTCTCCAGCCCACAGCTCGAGACATCGCCCAGGAATCTATTACCCAGCCACCTCAGCCTACTACCCTGCAACCTGGGACAGTGGCATAGAATGTGCTCAACCGTCTCCAGTTCATTTGGGTCCTCGCATAATCTGCACATATCTGACACTTCGGATCCCATTCTCACCGCCATCCTGCCTATCATGCAGTGGCCCGTGATAATGCCTATCATGGTTCTAATGCAGACCCTACTCCTGCCCAGCAACGATTCCGAATCGGACTTCCTAAGCATCGGCCACAGCGTCCGTGACACTTGGCAGTCCGTCCGGTTTCCACAGACCTGATTGGTCGCATTTAGGACCCATTCAGTAATCTTTCCCTAATAGAATCCCATTGGAGGCCCAACTGCCTCATTACGGTTACCATCCTCTGTCACTGAGCCCATCCTTGCCAACTCATCAGCCATCTCATTACCGGCGATGTCCGAGTGACCTGGTACCCAGCACAGCCTAACCGTATATTCCTCTAAGGCTTCCTCTAGAGCTATCCACATAAATCGTGACCTCCGAACCTTTGTCAATGTTGTCCTTCATCAGTTCCACGGCCCTCAAGATCCCTAGAACTTCCGCTTGAAAAACACTATTCGTCAGGAAGCCTATATGACACTCTGATGTCCAGATTTTTAATAAAGACCCCCGCGCCCGTACCGCTCATCTTCGAGCCATCCGTGAAAATAGCAAATCCTTCATATAATTTGCCTTTTCCCGACCAGCTCTCCCTAGACGGTATATCACCTCCGGTAACCGCCTAAAATCTACCCTAGTGCTCACATAGTCCATAGAGCCGGGCGATCCCAGGCAATATCCACCTGCCTCAATCTCACACAGAATCCGCGAGTGACCCTGTGTTTGATTTTTTAGCAGTCCCAGCTCCCTCAGTCTAAGAATGCTTCTGGCAGTCATTCCCATCACATACTGCTTCATAGGCAGAAGATGAAGAATAACATCCAGAGCCGCTTGAGGAGAGCTTTTCATGGCCCCTGTTACGCCGATTGAAGCACATCTCTGAGCTTTAGACAGAAGGCTTCTCCGATTAGCCAGTCTCATTGCCTCCCACCAAACACAGCATCCATACGTTAGAATGGGTCTAACCACCGAAGTGTATAGCCATCCTACCACTGATGGCCGAAGTCCCAGCTCCTACCTATCGATGATCTGCAAGCATAGTAGGTATTGAGACCCTTTTTAAGCCTCTCCTGAGTGTTCCTTCCCCATGACAGCTTTCTGTCCAGGAAGACTCCCAGATACTTAGCACTATCTGATAGCCTAAGCTCTACTCCTCCCAGTACCGGCAGCCTGAAATCGTCCACCGTTTACACTACTACTTTTTGACATATTGTTTGACATACGGCTTTAGCAGGCCAGAAAATGCATTACATTTTGCTAGTGTCTCTTTGAATATTTTTGTATGATTTTGTATTTATGATTTCCAACGGAAGGCTATGTAAAACATATAACAGAAATATTCAAAAATAAATGTAGTGTATACAATTTATTTTCAAATAAATTGTATATTTAAATTGAAGTGAACTTCGATTAAAAAATTTTTTATAAAAAATTTGTTTATTAATACTCGCAAAAGGAATAATTCTCATATAACTTTTTACTTAATTATAATATAGACATACAGTGGCCGACAAAAGTCTACATACGACCACAATATTGGACATTTTATGCGAACATTAACGCGGAATAAAAAAATAATGATTCAGTTTTGTTTGTAATCTATTTTTATTGATATGCCAAAAAAAAAATTGTTATTGTAATGTAAACTTTAATAATTATTCATAATAAACAAACAAAAAGCATTGACAAAAGTCTACATACGACCAGCGTGTATGGGATTTTGTTGTTGAATTCAAACAGTAAAATGCCGTTATTTATTTTTTACTTTTCTTGTTGTGTTAAGGGGTTTCTAAAAATAGTACATATTCAGTTCAAGTTTAGGCGGATTAAATAAATCTTTAATAGTAATAATGGCTTCTCGAAAAGAAATATCAATTGATGTCCGTAATTTTGTTGTAACGTGCAGAAATGAGGGAATATCTTTTGGTGATATATCAAAGCTTTTTAATTAAAATTCTACAGTTTAGACAATAGTCAATAACTTTAAAAAGACTAGTACAGTTGAAAACAAACAACGTGGAGGTCGCCCAAAGAAACTTATGGTGTTTTCTTTTCTGAAATAAAATGTTACACCTTTATTATGTACATTTTTATAATGTTTACCCCACATTTTAAAGATGTCGCATTTTTAATGGTCAGAATAGAACATAAAATTACAACAGTGTAACACTTTTTTTTCATGTACAGCTGCTTTTGTTTTTTTTTTGTTAGAAAAGAAGAAGCAGATAGCTCCCTGGTAAGATCGCTTGAAATAAGACAATGAATATTTATCAAAAGGACCAATGGCACCTTCCCGACTAACACGCAAATTCTTCTTAAACTATAAAAATTATATATATTATATATACATTACATATATACATAAGAAGTAGGAGATATTGTCCTATGAAATTTGACATACATCAACTTCAGAGTATTCATAATTACGTTCTCTACAAAGCCTTTCACTTTTCCATAATCATATAAAATATTTTATCATCATCAGATGATGAAGATGAATTCAACAAGTCATCCAAAATTTTTTTTCAGCACATAAAAAAGTAGCAATATTTTCCATTTTGAATATTTTTTTTTTGTTTCTTAACACAAATACATATTCATAAGCAAAACAAGTGTCAGCTGCAGCGATGCCAACTTAGCCCTTTTCGGGCTAGATTTAGCAGGATTTTAGTCACTCAAAACGCGAAAAAAAAAAGAAAATTGGATGTGGTTTTATATGGATTATTTTCCATTTAGCCCTTTTTTCAAAAATGTTTACGCGTTTTGAGTCTCAAAAGTTGGCATCACTGGTCAGCTGTTTTATCGTACTATTCTCCCCCTCTAAAAATACAGAGTGTGAAAGATGCACCATTTTTTTAATTTATAGTGTGACATTTATAGAAAAGAACACACTACACCTCGGCAGTGTTTACATTTTTTCAGAAAAGAACACAAAAAAATTAAAAAAGATGCGAAATGGGAAAAACGTGTAACATTTTTGCCAGAAAAGAAAACGCCATTAGTCGTAGAGACGTTAGCTTTATTTTAAAAGAAGTGGGCAAAAATCCAAAGTAAATGCCACAAAATTAGCCGAAGATATCGCTGCATGATCTGAATTAATTGTACATCTAAGAACTATACAAAGAATTTTAAATAATAATGGTTACCATAGCAGATATCCTCGTAAAAACCTCTCATAAGCGAAAAAAAATCGCAAACTTCGTTTGGAATTTGCACAAAAGTATATTCAGAAGGACATGGATTTCTGGAAGAGAGTTTTGTTTACTGATGAATCTAAATATAACATATTTGGAAGTGATGGGAGAGATAAAGTTTGGTGAAAAAAAATACAGCGATGGAGCCGAAGAACTTAGTTGCTACTGTTAACCATGGGGGAGTAGGAAAGTTATGGCGTTTTCTTTTCTGGCAAAAATGTTACACGTTTTTCCCATTTCGCACCTTTTTTAATTTTTTTGTGTTCTTTTCTGAAAAAATATCAACACTGCTAAAGTATAGTGTGTTCTTTTCTATAAATGTTACACTATAAATTTAAAAAATGGTGCACCTTTCACACTCTGTATTTTTAGAGGGTGAGAATCGCACGATAAAACAGCTGACATTTGTTTTGTTTATGATTGTGTATTTGTGTTAAGAAACAAAAAAAAATATACAAAATGGAAAATATTACTACTTTTTTATGTGCTGAAAAAATTTTGGATGACTTGTTGGATTCATCTTCATCATCTGATGATGATGAAATATTTTATATGATTATGGAAAGAAATCCACAACCGCGAGTGAAAGGCTTGTCCCTTTCTCGGAAACATTTCTAGCCCAGTCACCAGTCGGATTTCGCACAGGAGGTTTTCCCCTCACTGGTCTTTTTAAACCTCTTGCCTCCCTCCATAACGAGTAGTCAGATTGTGGAGTACTATCAAGACCCTCCAAGTAAGATCTAAGTGAGACCGTTCTTTGGGTTTCTAAGAAATGTCTTAGTATATCTCTGCATACCCGTAGCCTAGCTTTTAGTTGAGGAGACCTGTGAATTTGCCACTCTCTTCTAACTCTTCTTTTTTCTGACAGGAGTTGATCGAGTTCAGCGAAATAAGTTCTGTTTGTCCCACTTCTGCACTAAACGTCATATGTGGAGGCGTGATGTACAGCTCTTTGTATGTCCTCAGTAAACTTGACAATCGACCCATCAATATCCTCAGTAGTTCTCAACACTACATTTTCCGTGCAGTGGGAACTTAAATACTTTTTATACTTTATCCAATTTACTCTGGTTTTAGATATGTCCCGAAATGGAGAGCCATACCCTTGAAGGAAACGCATTGAAATAATAGAAGGAGAGTGATCTGAAGACAAGTCTAATGAAGGCTCAACTTGTATCGATTCTACAGGGATATTTTTCACTACTCCGAAGTCAATAACATCGGGAATCTTCCGTCGGTCCGTCGGCCAGTAGGTGGAATGCCCGCTTGAGAGTACATCTAAGCCCATTTTGGCAATGGTGTTGAAGAGTTCACGACCCTTCGGGGTCACCAGACGTGAACCCCAAAATGTGTGTTTGGCGTTAAATTCGCCAGCACCTAAAAATCTAGCTCCAAGGGAATTGAAGAAGCTGTAGTATTGGTGTTCTTTTATTGAAAATCAAGGCGGCGAATAAATTGATGATAAAACAAAATTGTATTGACAGAATTCAATACAAGTGTTTGTTGCTTGTAGGTAATCCTCACATATGTTGTTCATTAAATAATGTTTTATTCTGTTCTTTATAAGAATTGCCGATCCTCCACATGCTCTTCCGCGGGGATCTTTAGTATCATACAACACGTAGCCATTAATTTAGAAGTACCCTGTCGCCGTCAAGTGAGTTTCAGCAATCATCATGACATCAATCTGCTTATCCATCAGGAAGTGTTCCAGTTCGTTTTTATGTTGGCGGAGGCCGTTCGCGTTCAAAAAAAAATTTTTAAACAAACCATTTCTTTAAAATGGCTTGTAAGATAGTGGATTGCATTTTCAGCATTTCCTGCATCATGGATGTCATAGTGGTCGTAAAGGTGTTCATAGTTTGGACAAGTGTCTGCAATGATGAAATGAGCATAACACATCACAGCCTTTACTGAAGATGTGAAAAACAATTTTAAAAAAGGAAATTCTACTGGAATGGTTTTACTTGATATTAAATCGGCTTTCGACTCAGTTTGGCATAACGGTCTTATTTACAAGCTAAAGCAATATAATTTCCCGATCGAAATTGTTAAAATAATTCAAGGCTTCCTATCTAATAGGTCATTTTCTGTATATATGGGTTCGACCTGCTCTCAACTTATAAACATTAACTCTGGATGTCCACAGGGATCCTGCCTTTCACCTATCCTTTACAACATCTTTACTGCCGATATCCCAAATATCCCAAACTGCATTACATCTACTATGAGCCTCAAAAGTGAGTAAACACCAGTGAATTTTTTGATTTTTTTAAGATAATGAAAATCCTAAAATCTATCCATCGATTGAAATTTAAAAGTTTCGTTTTGTTGGATATTTGGTTGAATAATAGATTCGGTTATGAAAAAAAATTTAAGTTGAACTTAATGCTTTTCATAATCTTAAAAAAATCAAAAAATTCACTGGTGTTTAACCACTTTTGAGGCTGTGTGTATATATGCTGACGATACATCTTTGCTAACCGCTGGCGCACTTTCTACGGATATAACATACAATTTAGAAAATGCCTTATCAATTGTAAACCTGTATTTCAACAAACGGAAAATCCTTGTAAACCCAGATAAAACCCAGGCTATATATTTTTCAAGAAAACGTAAACCATGTTTCTTACCCCAAAGACCATTACAGTTCTTAAATAATAATATTATTTGGGATAATAATGTTAAATATCTGGGTATTCTACTCGATACAAAACTGAATTTCAGCGAACATATATCACACACTATAAACAAAATACACAAAACTACAAAAATTTTATATCCGCTAATAAATAGAAACTCAAAACTAAACATTGATAACAAAGTATTAATAATTAAAGCAATCTTTCATCCTATAATGTTCTACTGTGTCCCTGTATGGTCGACAACTGCTAATGTTCATATCAAAAAACTGCAAGTGACACAACATAAGTTACTTAAAATGTTATATAAGTTTCCTGGCACTTTTCCACGCAGAGACTTCACAGCCTGTCTGGTTTTGAACTGGTTCATGTTAAAATAAGTAAACTTACAACAAATTTTAAAAGAAAATGTGGAATGTCTATATATAGCCATATTAATAAACTGATTTCAGCATAATTTTATTTCTCCCAACATAAATATCTTAAGATCTTTATAGAGGTTTTTTTCCTCCAATTTTTTCCTTCCCTCCAATAATAATGAAAATACTTACTCGTTTTAAAATCTTTTTAATTAATAAAGTAGAAAAGGATCGCAAATTTCCTAAACTCTTTAGAATATAAGACAAATGTAAAACAAATATTTATAATACCGTAATAAATAAATTAAAAAAAAAAACATAAATTAGAGTTGCCATCGTTTAATACTTTCAACATACCGAACATTTTCGAGTCATCGTATCATGATTTTCATCTAACCCCAGATTTAATTTTTTGTTCATTTATACACAGTTTATGCATTTACCGATTTTTTCTTTATTACAATTTTTACTTTCATGGTCTCCATGACACCTCGTACATGCTTCTTGATTTTTGCACGCCTTTGCTAAATGATTATAACCTTTACACTTATAGCATTGTAATGATGATAGAGTTCGAGTAGTAGATTTGAAAACTCAAAGGGGAAACATTACACGTCCAATTCATAAATTAGTCATCTTGCCAAACCTCGAAGAATAAAAAACTACCTAGCTACTGAAATCTCACCTTCCCCTTTAATGTAGTTTCTCTTTTTTTCTATTAGTTCACTTTCCGAAAAATTAAAACTCATATCAGTTATTGTAACATTCATATCTACTTGACTCGGTATTTTATTTTGTCTCTTTCTTCACAATTTTCAGCCTGAATAACCATAGCTCCATTCCTTCTACTTTCCACGCTCGCTATTTTTAAATTCACCGGATTCACTCTTTCGTTTAGTTCTTCTATTGTTTTTTGCAATTCCCTGTTTTTCTTTAGGTTTGATTATTAATGGCACTTTTTTTGTAATATCTGGCATCACCGTTTTATTTTTCACTGTTTCTGCATAAAGGTGCTATCAGACGGGATGTATTTTACATATGTACTGTCAAATTTTCCATCTGTAAAAGTTGTACACATCGTGTGATACATATGAAACTTTGCATGTGTAAAATACATGTGGAAATATATATGTATTTTTTCGATTAGAACACGCTCTATTTTCCTGTGACAAACATAAACAAAACAGCTGTTTTGTTTTGAAACAAAATTGTTTGAAAAAATATATTGTAAAGAAAAATTAAAGAAAATGAATTTTTAATAAATTAAATTATGTTTATTATATTTATTGTAGTTAGATTGGCCAAAAGAAGCAATTCTTGAAATTTATACACGTTAAAAAGTCAGCTTTTGTTTACATTTATAGGTTATGTCATACGGAAAAACATAAGCAGGTGTGATAGCAAAAATTATGAATCGTATGTAAAATGGAAATTTTGACATACATACGGAATTACATATGGGTCAGAAAAGTGACAGTACATATGTAAAATACATCCCGTCTGATAGCACCTTAAATAATAAACAAACACGTGTGCATTGATAAAATTTTTTAAAAAAGTGGAAGAAAATTAAAGAATTAAATTAAAGTGTGCATTAATAAAATTTTTGAAAAAAGTGGAAGAAAATTAAAGAATTAAATTAAAGTGTGCATTATTAAAATTTTTAAACACACACACAGAGCTGCAAAACGAGTTTGACAATGCCACACAACAATCTGACAACCGTGTAAACTAACAATTTCGGTTGACAGATAAATTCATTGTGTGACAATTGTGTGCAAATGAAATTGTTAGTTTTCTTAGTCCCCGTTTACACAGGGAAATATTTGGAACGGAAACATTTTGTTTGGAAGAGAGGGACGGGTGGGGAAGAGAATATGAAATTTGTTTCCCGTTCTCGGATGCACGCTTTGTGCTTTCATTCTTATTGTATACATTTGCTTTGCTTTTTGACATTTGCTTTATTTCTTTTCGGCGTGTTTTGTTGTCTATGTTTTATATTTGACTTTGTTTGAATAAAAATAAAAAAATAAATAATGTTAAATAAAATAAATGTTTTTATAAATTTTATCTTTTATAATTTATTTCACAAATCAAATATACATACTTACATTAGCAAATCAAAAACAGTAGAAATTAAAAAAAACAACACTGCAATTAGACAAATGTCAAAAAACAAATATAAACTGGAATGTTTCCGACAACAATGTTTTCCTGTATGACCGCGAAGAAAAATACAAAAGAGAATTCCAGATGTTTCCCTTCCAAATGTTTCCCTGTGTAAACGGGGACTTACAGTCGTGTAAACTGACAATTTACCTTTTGCTAAAAATTTTTCAAAGTCAGTATGTACATTGATAGCACATTGGTAGATATGACAACGTTGTAATATCTGACCATCGTGGACACATAGCTATATCATTGTTTGTTTTTATTCACTGTTGTTTCTTTTATTGCATTTTTTATTTCTTCACATATTTTGTTGTTGTTCTTCTCCATTGAGTTACATACTTCTGTTTGTTTATCTTCGAAATTATTTACCACCGCGTTCAATTTTTGAAATTCTTTGACACTTTTTTCACATATTTTTTGTGCATTACATATCAATTTTTTAAGCCTCTCCTCATATCTTTTTTCTATTGCTTCCAATCATTTTTTAATTTCATTTTCTTTTAACACTTTCTGTTATGATTTCTCTTATATTATTTTAATTCATTTATTTAAATTAAATTCCTCTCAGTCTCGTCTCATCGAACTGTTCGGACGTGTTATTTTTAGTGCGGCTGAATTTTCGGTGAAAAAATCGTACTAGGTGAAAAAGTGTAATAGGTTGAAATAAAACAAAAAAGTGAAAAAAATCGTAATAGGTTAAAAAAATCTACGGTAATATCGGTAATTAAAAAAAACACTATAAATCGCATAAAAATTGTATGAGTGTTCCTCTCAGATGTAATTCTGAGAAAGAGCTTAGCTCGAGTAGAAAAACTAGATGGGTCTCTGAGGAAGAATCCTTAAAAAAATCTGTGGAGAATTTTCTCACTACAAGAGCCGTAGAACGGCGTCGTTCCTGTTCGCCCAATATTGTGATTTCAACAGATGAAAAAACATCATCTTCATCAAATAGTGCAGTCAAACCTAGAAAACAAGTAGGTATGGATAAATACGTCACAGCGACAGAGGAGCCCAACATCTGCTCAAGTATCATCAAATTCAAAAGCTCCTAAGACCGTGAGTAATGATCAAAATAGGTTTGCTCTCCTCCAGACGGATGAGCCAGAACTTCCTAAGAAGACGTTTAAGCCCCCACCAATTTATCTGAGAGAGCCCACTTCCAGTAAATTGGTACAAAGAATTGTTTCGGTAATAAGTGAAAATATGTTTAGCGTAACATCAATTAAACATGGAAATATCAGCGAAACCAAAATTCAAGTGAAAAAGGAAGATGATTTTCGAAAATTGTCCAACCAGTTGGAGAGGGAGGCTAGGGATTTCTACACCTATCAACTCAAAAGCGCAAAAGGTCTCCAAGTCGTTCTAAAGGGTATAGACCCATGTGTTGACCCTGCGGAGATAAAGACCGGCTTAATGGACAAAGGGTTCAAAATTAAGAGTGTTGTGAATATTAGAAACCGTGAAAAGATTCCACAGCCTATGTTTAGGGTGGAGTTGGAACCTGGAGATGTCGTATTAAAGAAAAACGAGTCCCATCCCATCTACAATCTGATTTACCTTCTGCATCGTAGAATCACCGTGGAAGAACCGCATAAGCGTCAGGGACCCGTCCAGTGTGTTAACTGTCAAGAATTTGGTCACACCAAGGCGTATTGTAAATTGCCGTCAGTTTGTGTTGCGTGTGGGGAGCTACATGCAACTGCTCAATGCGATAAGTCGAAAACTGACTCAAAAATCAAAAAATGCAGTAACTGCGGAGGTAATCATACCGCAAATTATAGAGGTTGTCCAATTTACACTCATTTGAAAGGCATAAGAACCAACAAGACGTCAGTATTACCTGATCGTCCGCAACAGCCTAATTTTGCTTCGAGTGACAATTTCCCTCAATTGTTACGGTCCACTAGTCATGTAAACGTGCCTAGTTCTAGACAAGTTTCTTACTAAAAAAGAATTATCCTATTTATTTTCAATGCTATTTTACGCCTAAAATACTATCCTGCAGATTGGAAGGTATCTATGATTACCATGATTCCTAAACCAGGGAAGGACCCCACTAAAGTAGAGTCATATAGGCCAATTAGTCTACTGCCGACAATTTCAAAACTGTTTGAAAAATTGTTATTGGCTAAGTTGATTCCAATTCTGAACGACACTCAATGTATCCCAAATCACCAATTCGGGTTCAGAGCTAAACACAGTACCATCGAACAAACACACAGATTGGTAAATGTGATAAGACAGTCGTTTGAAGAGAAAAAATACTGCTCCGCCCTTTTCATTGATGTGTCGCAAGCGTTCGACAAAGTCTGGCATGAAGGTTTAATGCATAAAATTAAATTAACTCTGCCTGCTAACACCCACAAACTTATGAAAAGTTATTTATATGGTCGCAAATTTACAATCAAAGAAGGCGATTTTTTAAGCCCCGCTCAGCCAATTGAAGCAGGAGTACCCCAGGGTAGCATACTGGGTCCAACTTTATATTTGATTTATGCATCCGATACGCCGTTAGACCCCATAATACATACTTCAACTTTTGCAGACGATACAGCCTTTATTAGCGTTCATAAGGACCATCAAATAGCATCACAGAACTTGCAGAAATATGTTTATAAACTAGAGAATTGGCTTGAGCTTTGGAAAATCAGGGTTAACGAACAGAAATATATTCATATAACTTTCACATTGCGAAAAGATACATGCTCGTTCATCAGAATAAATAATCAAATTATCCCGCAACACAATGAAGTCAAATACCTCGGAATCCACCTCGATCGTCGTTTAACTTGGAAGTCTCATATCGACGCAAAACTTACCCAGATGAGATTAAAAGCAGTGCAAATTAATTGGCTAATCGGCAGAAATCCTACATTAAAGTTGGATTGCAAACTTTTGTTGTACAATGCAATTCTAAAGCCAATCTGGTGTTATGGAATTCAATTATGGGGTACTGCCTCAGCATCCAACATTGAAAAAATTCAAAGGGGTAAAAATAAGATTCTACGTACAATTACTGCAGCTCCATGGTATGTTAAAAATTCTAGAATTCACAAAGATCTAGGCATTCCTTTGGTGAAAGTCGAACTTACAAAATACGCCTCAAAATATGTCAGCAAACTTGAACACCATCCAAACCCACTTGCACGAGACATCCTTAACTTTAGTGGCCATGTTCGGTTGAGAAGGAGGGATACCCTTGCTTTAACTCAAGCGCAAAACAGATGATTGTATCAGTGGATGTAAATTTGTTGTAGTATCATAATATTTTGTCTAGCACTGGCTGGACTTATTATTTTCTTTTAGTATTAAGATTCGAAAACTTATTGTCATTTCATTTCTGAAGATTCAATAAATAAATAAAATGTATTACAAAAAAAAAAAAAAAAAAAAAAAAAATTACTGCAGCTCCATGGTATGTTAAAAATTCTCGAATCCACAAAGATCTAGGCATTCCTTTGGTGAAAGTCGAATTTACAAAACACGCCTCAAAATATGTCAGCAAACTTGAACACCATCCAAACCCACTTGCACGAGACATCCTTAACTTTACTGGCCATGTTCGGTTGAGAAGGAGGGATACCCTTGCTTTAACTCAAGCGCAAAACAAATGACTGGATCAGTGGATATAAATTTTTTGTAGTATCATAATATTTTGTCTAGCACTGGCTGGACTTATTATTTTCTTTTAGTATTAAGATTCGAAAACTTATTGTCATTTCATTTCTGAAGATCCAATAAATAAATTAAATGTATTAAAAAAAAAAAAAAAATTATTTAAATTCATTTATTTAAAATAATTCAGTACAATGTAAAGTTCTTTTGATAAAAATACTTTAGTACAATCTTAAGGCCCAACTATAATATGCATAAGTAAGCTTAAGCAAATTGCAAAAGTTAACGAAAAGGCTGTCAAATGCATAACCAGTTCAGAGTTAACTTTCAGGTGGCTACAATGACTTTGAAACTTTTTGTCCACAGCTGCTCATTTATGTTTAAAAAAAATGTTTTTATTTTAACAAAAAGCCATTAAATGACTATATTTTATAAATATTATTATATTATTTTATAATTAAAAGTAAACTTCGTACCCGAAACGCATAATTTTTCCTTTTTTTTTAATTTTCGGCAAAAGTACTAAAATGTACAGCTGTGGCAGCACTACATTGTAAATAATAATAAACGTTTACATATGTTTTGTTAATTTTCGTATTGTGTTTGCAAAAATGGAGAAAAAACTTAAAAATTTTAATAATATAAAAATATTAAAGTTAGCGCTTGAAGGGTTGTGCACATTAAAAGAAATAAGTGAACTACACTGTAAAAGAAGAAGACGCTCTTGTTCTGTCAGAGAAATAACCGCGACAGAAAGACATTTTTGTTAAAATAAAAAGGGTCCCTTTTATTGTAAAGGCACTTATTTTTTCCGCATTTTCTATTAAATTTAAAATAAATATATTTTCTTCCATTTTGTTCAAAACAAAAACAAACAAAAACAAACAGCTGATTCCGTACAGAATGTGCGATCAGTTTCGCTTTTTGCTTAAGCAAATGACAGTTGAAAAACTTAACGAAAAGTTTCGTTAAGTACATTATAGTTTGCCACATACAATTTATATGTGTTTGCACGTTTGCTTAAGCTAGCATATGCATATTATAGTTGGGCCTTTATGTCAATCATGCCAAAATTAATAATGTGCTTTTTCTTCAAAACCGCTGATCTGGTGATGCCAGATCAAAAACAAAATATAATACACTAAGAAAATCATATGTAATATGACATCCCCTTTCCTTTATTCAAAAGTCACACACTCATCGAACCGCCTTGGGGGCCTGATTTGCCTCTTGGGTCTCGTCGGTACAGTGACATCGTATTCCCTTGATTTCTCAAATTGGTCATCGTTATACTCAGTTTCTTGCGAATCAAATTGATTTCCAATCTCTCTTGATTCATTCCGAACTGGCGTTTGTTGAGTAGGTACTGCTGATTGTTGAGTGGACATTGCTAATTGTTGAGTAGGTACTGCTGATTCGAGCATGCTTTTAGACTCTTCTTCGTCAATGCCGTAATATGTATTGTAATACGTCTATAGAGTTTATTGTTCGCGCTTACTATGCACGTCCTATTTGATACTTTCTGTTGTACTTCACCTTTGGTCCACACATCATCAGGATTTTTTTTTCATGTAGACTTTGTCTCCAACACTTAAACTATTTTCTTTTCTCTTTCCTTTGTCAAAGTACTTCTTGTTGTTCATTCTTCGATCTGCGATATTCCTTGGAACGTCTTCTACTACTTGTTGATCTATGTTTATGTTTGGTATACCGCAGTTTAGCCATCTACAAAATAACCTCTTTGATGGACTGGAGCCCACCTTGTTAGGCGTATTCCTCCAGATTAAGAGTGATTTGTAAAAATCTGTGTGTGACTCTATCGCTTTTCTCATAAGATGTTTTGCAATTTTTGTATCTTTCGCTTTATAGTATCTGTAATTCCTCTCCAGTATACTGTTTCTCTGGCCAGCTGTAGAGTGGATTCTATGCCCAAATGTGGAATGTGTAATCGATCCAGTATCTCTTTTCTCATTCGTTGTGGAACTACGATTCTGTTGCCTTTGAAAATTAGGTTGTTGTTAACCACCAACTCGTCACGGATGTTCCAATACTCTCTAATAGCCTCGTCTATATCGGATTTGTTAACCGGCCAACCGTTTTCTATAGTCGTCGTCAACGTATTCATAACGCTATCCTCAGCAGTGGCTCGTTGTAATTTTATAATCATCGCGTTGCTTAATCTTTTATGTTCTATGTCATTGCAGGCATCCAGTTGCTGGAGTTCCTTTTCTATTTTGTAGATTTCGAAAGATTTTTCTCCACATTTGTCTTCTTTTGGTGCCCTAGAGAGCGTATCTGCTATGTACATTTGGTTTCCCTTTGTATATTTTATACTAAAATTATACCTTTGAAGAGCTAGTATCATCGACTGCAATCTTTTTGGCGTATTTAACAGTGGCTTATTAAAAATACTAATGAGTGGTGCGTGATCCGTTTCAATTACCACGTCATTCTTCCCACAAATATATTGGTCGAATCTTTTGCAAGCGAAAAGGTTGGCCAGCATCTCTTTCTCGATTTGGGCGTAGCTCTTCTGTGTTGGCGTGAGCGTTTTCGAAGCGTATATAACTGGATTACCATCTTGCATGAGTGTACAGCCTATCGCGAATGATGATGCATCAGTTTGAATTGTTACTTGTTTCCTTATGTCGTAGTATTGCAATACTGGGCTTGTCGTTATAGTCTTTTTTATCTCACCAAATGCTGTTTCTTGTTCATCGCCCCATATAAATTCGCTCTTTATATGTGTTACCCTTCTAAGTGGTTCTGTCATTTCTGACATATTTGGTATGAACTTGCTCAAATACGTCGCCATACCCAAAAAGCGTAGTTACTTTTTTGTCTGTCGGTCTTGGTATGTTAACAACAGCGTTTACCTTTTCAGGATCTGGTTTCGTTCCCTTATCTGTTAAAATATGGCCAAAAAATTTTATCTGCGTTTGATATATTTTTATTTTGTCGCGAATAATCTTCAAATTCTCATTTTTAAGACGTTCAAGTAGTTTCTGCAGGTTTTTGTTGTGATCTCTGGTTGCTTCATCGATGTTTGCTCCTTTTCCCACTACCAAGATATCGTCTGCTATACAAGCCACACCTTTTAACCCATAAATAATCTGGTTTTGCCTCATCTGGAAGATTTCCATTGCCGGTTTTACTCCGAACGGTAATCGTTTAAGTAGTTTCTGCAGGTTTTTGTTGTGATCTCTGGTTGCTTCATCGATGTTTGCTCCTTTTCCCACTACCAAGATATCGTCTGCTATACAAGCCACACCTTTTAACCCATAAATAATCTGGTTTTGCCTCATCTGGAAGATTTCCATTGCCGGTTTTACTCCGAACGGTAATCGTTTAAATCTATACTTTCCGAATGGAGTCCAAAATGTTGTCATCTTACTGCTTGTCTCATCCAACTCCAGCTGCCAGAACCCGTTTTTTGCATCGAGCGTACTAAACACCTTTGCACCCGCCAATTCAGTCAGTATTTCCTCGACAGTTGGCAATTGATATTTAACGTCCCTTAAGGCTTTGTTCAATTGTCTGGGGTCAATACAAATTCGGAGCTTATTTCCATTTTTTCTTACTATGACAATGTTGCTTGTCCAACAAGTGTGTTCTGGTCCTTTTTGTATCACTTCCATCTTTTCCATATCTTCCAAGGTTGTTTTCAGCTGGGCACGCAATGCTACTGGGATTCGACGTGGTGGTTCGCTTTTCGGTGCTACATTTTCATCTATTTCCAATCGTATTTCTCCTTTTATTTTACCCAGACCTTTAAACACATCCTTATATCTGTTGATTATATTATGTGCCTCTTGGATTACTGCATCTACTGTGACTTCCTAGCATATTTCTATTAGTTTAAGTTGTTGACATGCCTCAGCAGACAATAGTGGGCAGTGATCTTTTTTTATTACGTAGAATAACAAATTTGTTTCGTTTCTTTTATTTCGCACTGTTAATTTAGTGGTACCAATTGTGGAGATTTCATTTCCTTCTATCGTTTTCAATTTTGTATCCGTGCTTCTTATCCGTGGATTGGAATCTAAACTCTTTAGGGTCTCTAGTCCAATTACGTTGCATGATGCCCCTGTATCTAATTGGGTTCTGACGAGTCTAAACTTATGTTGTTGATTGTATATAATTAAATCTCTAAATAACCCCTTTTCATGACTTGACTCAGTAACGTTCAGTACGTATTCACATTCATCTTCTAGATCGTGGTGTTCATCCACAACCGTTGATATTTGCTTAACAGTTCTACCGTTGTTGTTATTTTTGTTGTTATTTGGCCCATCTACCATGCATACTCTAGCAAAATGACCTCTTTTGTTCACTTTCGACAATTTACTTTACTGGCCGGACAGTTTTCCAAGCTGTCGTGGTACTCGTTTCCACAAAATTTGCATTTGTAATGCGTTTTGTTATTTTTATTTTGTTGTTGGGTGTTGAAAGTTCTCTGTAGTTTGATAATTTCCATGCTGTTACTATCTAAGCCTTTAAGTTGTTTTTCTGAAATTTCTTTCGATCTGCAGATATCTATTGCTCTTTCCAAGGTTATATCCTTATCTAGCCATAGTTTTTCGCGAATATTGTGATCCCTTATCGAACAAATTATCTTGTCCAACAACAAGTCGTCCCGTAGGTCGCCATATTGCGCATTTTTTATCAAACTACGTAGCCGATTGAAATATTCGTCATACGATTCATCATCCTCTTGTTTTGCCATATGTATTAAAAACCGCTCGCACATACCTTTTGTTGATCGCTGGTGTAAGATTCTTTTCTATTGCCTCCAATAACCTAGCGGATGTACTTTTGTCCACCTCAGTAATTTGCATATTTCCATACCTTTTTAAAACATCGTTGCCAATCGCTGTTAGTAAAATTGCCTTTTTCCTTTCCTCATCTTGTGTTGAAATCCCTGTTGCTAGTATATAAAGTTCCCATCGATTTTTGAAATGTTTAAAATTTTCCGCAATATCTCCCGACCTAATATCCACCGGCTGCGGTAGAGGAATTTGTGGGCTTGATATATTCTGACTACCATTTTGCATCATCAATTTAAGTTGTTCAATTTGTTGTTTAAATTGTTGTATCTCCGCCATTTTCTTTCCTATTTAACTTATTTTCTCTTTAATTCAGTTTTCCTTATTTTTCGATGATTAATTTTGACTTTCCGTAAGACACACACCTGACACCATGTTATGATTTCTCTTATATTATTTTAATTCATTTATTTAAATTCATTTATTTAAAATAATTCAGTACAATGTAAAGTTCTTTTGATAAAAATACTTTAGTACAATCTTATGTCAATCATGCCAAAATTAATAATGTGCTTTTTCTTCAAAACCGCTGATCTGGTGATGCCAGATCAAAAACAAAATATAATACACTAAGAAAATCATATGTAATATGACACTTTCCTAAATTCGTTTTTATAGTCCGATAAGCTTTGTTTATTTTTATCGACTCCATATTGGATTTCTCTTAATACGAGATCAACATTATGTACATACATACATATGTATATACTGTAAACAGTCGTCACACATAAATCTTATAAAATTCTTGCTCTCAAGAATTCCAATTGAATATTGGTCAAGACCTGAACATTTTGATGTACAATGGTACAAGTGAATTTTTTTTCATCATATAAGATTGTGATTATTCTTAGTTTGTGTTTGTATTTTTTTGAACTTATACCAAACTTTAATGGATCTAATTGCATACATTCAATAAATTTGTTTTAATATACATATGTACATATTTTGAATGTTGCTAATTTACTGATTATAGAATACGGCATGATGTACATATACCAACTTTAAAAATAAATTTTATAAATTATGTTATTGTGTAATTGATGTATGACTAATAATGATATGCCGGATGTGGTTAATCTAATCTAAAATTTCGCTTCTCTGAATATAGGAATGGTTGACTAATAGTTTTGTTACGATATGTTATTGCTACATTCTGGGATTTGAAGGACTTTATTAAAAGCTTACAACTTAAATTAAAACGCAAATTGGCATATAGAAACATAAATTTAAAATTTTGATAAAAATAAGTTGAAAACTAAATAAAATCGATTATCTATATATTTAAAATATGATGTATGTATGTAACGTATTGACTCCAAAACGGCTGGGCCAATTTTGATGAAATTTTCAGGGAATCTTCAGAATATTTAGGCGAGGGGCACTGTGAACTCTGATTTTTTGATTTTCGGTCGGCGGGCGGAGGGGCGCGGAAAAATCCATTTTTCATATTGCATTACTAAAGATATTTAATTTTTAGTTTGCTTTTTTATATTTTATTTTTCTTGAAAGCCGTTGTCATGGTTTTCAAAACGAGATATGAAACTCTTAAATCGGTAATGTATTTACATCATTCGATAACACAAGATATATTTTAATCTATATACATCTATATATATAAAAATGAATGTATGTATATATGCAAAAACGGCTGAGCCGATTTTGATGAAATTTTCACAGTTACTGTGTCTCTGGTAGGAATAATAGGCTATATGAAGGCACCGCCCATATAACCTAAAAATTTAAATCGCCATATTTTGGGCATTTTTTGACCTACGTCAATGACATGTGGTACATATGGAATTGGCATAATTAGGAACGTACAAGGAGAAAAGTGGGTGGGGTCACGCCCCTTTTTAGGAAAATTAAAAATCGTAATAGTCTTAACTACTGGACCGATCGTCATTAAATTTTCACAATAGGATATTCTTACGAAATAATAAATTCTTGATTATTATTTTTCCATATGGAGAAGATTGATATCACTTTGAAATGCGTCAAATCAATCAAGCAACCCGTAAGGTCGTTAATTATCCTGTTGAGTTCTTAAATTCACTCGATGTGCCAGGCTTTTTACCACATGTGCTACAACCATCGGCGTAGCTAGGCATTTTTCCTGGGGGGTCTCTAGCCCTTTACGGTAAAAAAAATTGTGCTTTTTTATTTTTATTAAAAAAAATAAAGAGTATTAAACATTTTTATAATACATATAACATTAAATTAAAGTTTAAGACTAAATAAACAAAAAAAATTAAAGTATATTTCAGGTTTTTATCATCACATTGTCAATTAAAAAAATAAATTCAGTCATTTAATTAACATTAAAAAAATAAAGTAAAACACTTAAACTAATTTGTATTAATAATAAAAGTAATAAAAAATATAATTAATAAAAATAGTTAGTTTCAGTCGAAGATTAGTTTCCTATTTTGTTTACAAAATATATTAAGAATATCTTCTGCCAAAATTTGCAATAAAAGAATAAAAATTCTGGGGGTGGCTAAATTTTTTCTGGGAGGGGCTTAGCCACCCCCAGACCGGGCTATCTACGCCGATGGCTACAACTTAAAATTGGAGTGCCAATTACTTTACTGCGTAATATCGATCACCACGGATTTGCAATGGCACCGACTTGCAGTAAAAAAAACTGAGAAATAATTTAATAGAAGCGACCATTACAACAGGAAAATATAAAGGTACAGATGTACTTTTGCTACGCATTCCAATGTTACCAACAGATTTACCATTCGATTTTAAACAATTTTTTCCTGTTCGGCTAGTGTTTGCGATGACTGTTAACAAAGCTCAATGTTAATATCCCGTGTATATGTGTATACTCCTGATGGGCAAAGCACACCGGGTTCAGCTAGTTATAAATAAAATTGATTATTATACACATAACTTATTGGCAAGCTATTTAACTCGACAAACATTTGAGTACAACCTAATAAAGCAGGAGTATCACAGGGCAGTATAAAGATTTTACATTGATTTTTTTTCTGTGAAAGACTATATTACCAGCTACTTATAAAAAGTTTTAGAAAAATTTTTATAATAAAAAAAATTCATTCGAAATTAAAAAAAAAAACGAATTTTTTGTTCACTTTTTTGTAAAAAAAAAGAAAAATTAAAAGGTTTTTAAAAGTGAGTTTTGTTGTATCAAGTAAAATCTTTAACATCACGATAAAATTTGAAATCTCTACTTTTAAATTCAAAAAAAAAAAAACGTTGCACGTTGTTGCGCCATTTTTTTATGATTTTTTGAAAATTTCACCTTTTTCTGTTTTTGCTCATCTTGCAAAGGTACATATGTATGATAGAAACCCTTTCGTCAGTCAGAAAATGTTTTGGTTGCACCTACGTACATAGATTTTTTTATTTTAATTATTACATCTAAGGCTAATATTACCTGTGTAAAAAAAGGAATGTGCGAAACAGTAAGTAACGGTTTTTAACCACCTGTGCAGGACCTAAATGGCGTTATTTTATGGTGCAAAATAAATTTACCTGTTTTGCATAACTTTTAAAATTATTAACAACAAAAATAATATTTACAGGGCGCAACTGTAATAAACGAGGCATTGTTGCCTATTGGTCTACTATCAGAAGAAGCGTCTGAGGCACGAAATAAACATTTTCGGCTTTACAGGCAGAATTTTGCTAGAAAGTTTTAAAGGGTTCAGTGTGACAAAGATATTATAAATATACTTTTTCTCAGTTTTGACCCACTGATTACTAACATAAGACCAACTCCAAAAAAAAGTCATTACCCTTTACGAAAGAAGCAATTTCATTTATGCTTCCACCTGTACTTAGATCTGAAGATTCAGATTCGGAAGAGGATTTTGAAGACACAGACGAAGAAAAACCATGGCACTCATCATCATCTTAGTTCAAAAGAGAAGCTACAAGGTGGCGCAAAAGTAAACTTCCAATGTTTTTTGGCTTCCAGCAACAAGAAAATAATTTGCTTTGTTTATACTATGTTTACACGGTACATGCTTCGCTCTCTATTCATGCTTCACACCCCAATCATGTGCGAAACAACTTGCTTCACCATACAAAATTTTAAGAGCGAACCAAGTAGATTCATATTGAATCTACTTGCGAAGCACGAAAAATTGCACTCTTCTCTAATTTTTATCGCAAGTTTATCTGCACTAGCTGTAAAAATTTAATATTATTGTAAACAAAGCAAATTATTTTCTTGTTGTTGGAAGTAAAGAAAGTAAATACGTACGAATGTGTTTTTTTTTCAAATAAGCTAACTAATTTTCACTCACTTTTGTTTGTCCATTAAAAAAAATTATTTTCCACAAATTGTAAATTCTGTTGTTTTTTTATTCTGTTTGTTTATTAAAGATAACTCTCAAACCGAATCAAGTTTATTAGTCATGTAACCAGCATGATTCATAAACATGATTCAGAAGGCGAAGCAGGTGATTCAAGTCGTCGTGGAAACATAGTATTACAATGATATTAAATTTTTACAGCTAGTGCAGATAAACTTGCGATAAAAATTAGAGAAGAGTGCAATTTTTCGTGCTTCGCAAGTAGATTCAATATGAATCTACTTGATTCGCTCTTAAAATTTTGTATGGTGAAGCAAGTTGTTTCGCACATGATTGAGGTGTGAAGCATGAATAGAGAGCGAAGCATGTACCGTGGAAACATAGTATAAAAGTGTTTGCGGTCAGTCGATTGAAGAAAAAAATTAAAAAGTTAAAACAATAATACTATGTTTCCACGACGACTTGAATCACCTGCTTCGCCTTCTGAATCATGTTTATGAATCATGCTGTTTACATGACTAATAAACTTGATTCGATTTGACAGTTGTCTTTAATAAACAAACAGAATAAAAAAAAACAGAATTTACAATTTGTGGAAAATAATTTTTTTAATGGACAAAAAAAAGTGAGTGGAAATTAATTAGCTTATTTGAAAAAAAACATACATTCGTACGTATTTACTTTCTTTACTTCCAGCAACAAGAAAATAATTTGCTTTGTTTACAATAATATTAAATTTTTACAGCTAGTGCAGATAAACTTGCGATAAAAATTAAGAAGAGTGCAATTTTTCGTGCTTCGCAAGTAGATTCAATATGAATCTACTTGATTCGCTCTTAAAATTTTGTATGGTGAAGCAAGTTGTTTCGCACATGATTGGGGTGTGAAACATGAATAGAGAGCGAAGCATGTACCGTGGAAACATAGTATAAGATATACATGTGCTTCGTAGTGTACAAATTATCAAAAAATATAGTTAATTGTCCATGCTTTAAATCATTTTTTCTTAAATTCCTATTGTATAATAGTTCCAAAACAAGGTAAGAAAAATGATAAGAGTGGGGTAAATAGTACTTCGATTAGTATAATTATTTAATTCTTTAGGAACATTAAATTACTTTCGAAGTTTGTAATAAATCCATTATTACAAAGAGAACTTCACGTGGTTTTATAATCAAAGCCACCAGAAAGTCCTAAATTTGAAGTCCACACGTGGTCACGAGGCCGCCGTATGTAACATAAGTCACCTAAAGCATCGTAGCACAAACAACTACACTCTGAAGTTCTTACGTGGCCATGAGGCCCGCCATATTATACGAAAGTCACAACTAAATAATTTTTGGAAACCTGACCTTGAAGAAAGAATTCAAATAACGTAATTTTTCTAAAATTTTCTAATTACACATTATTAAAAACAACTTCTAAACCAATATTTAAAATGTAATATTAAAATTACCTAAATTTAACTATTAACTAAATTTTTCAAAATGAATACAATATATACAATACAATTATAATTACAATTTATTAATTTTATACCTAATATTTTTTTTTGAGTGTATGAATATCTAAATATTAAACACTATTTAGTAATTTACATCGTTTGAGCTAAACCACAACATCACCAAATATAACAGATTGCTGGGCCCATCAATGAAACGTTAGTAATGGAACACCAAACATTGTAAATTATCTCAGTGAGTAATCATGAATTAAACATTTTTTTTACTATTACTTTATTCTTTTATTGTTATTATTATATTTTGTTCATACGTCGGTCCGTTTTCCAAATTATTCCTCTCGATAATATGTAATTCAAAAACTCCAAATTCTCAACAACAAGTAAATTTTGTTGTTGTTATATATTAACTTTTTCTCAGAGTAATTATCAACTCATTTAGTTTACGAATATATTTTTTTTTATTATGTATTTTTTTTTGTTTGTTATTATATTTTTATTTTCTTCTTCTTAATTTTTTTTGTAATAAAATTTATTCATAATTTTCTTTTATACAATGCATCTATAAAGCATTTTAAATTGTAAGGAAAGAATAACCAAAACAAAATAATGGAAATATGTAAGTAAAGTTATGTAGTTATATTTTAGGGACAGATTTTTGAATATTAGGGTAACAATTCTGTCAAGGTGTAGCAGTTATTTGCCGGGAGGGAAAAGTGTACCCTACATGACATACCATCTTGTCATGGTTATGTTTATTCAGTTGACATTTTTTTTATTTCTTTACCAATTTTGGATTTCTTTTCTTTCATAATTTTGCATACATTAATGATATTTTGAAAGGCATGAAGTGTATGTTATATGATTATGCGCGAATCAAATGAGTTAAGAGTCAAAATATATCATATGAGCTAGCCAGATAATCTTTCATGCCCTTAACTGAATTTATACCATATTAAGGTTTTAAAATTTCTAATTTAAATTATGACAATTTTTATTATTAATGTTTTACCGACGCGTAACAATAAATAAGTAATAATTACGAATAAATTTATTATTTTCAGATAAATTAAATACTATGAAATACATAAGTCACATAATATCTTAAAAATGATTTTTTTTCGTTCCGGGGGTGGGCTTGGAGGGATACCTCCCCCTGCCCATAAAAGTTAAAAAATTTATTTTTTATAGTATTAAAGCGAAAGTAATATATTTTTTTAATATTTACATTTTTTTTAAATATTCAGCCTTATTATGAGTGTCGTTTTCTTTCTACGACAACGACTGTTTCGTAATAGATTAAAGAAACAAATTTAATTTTATCTTTAATCTATAACGAAAGAGTCGTTGTCGTAAAAAGAAAACGACAATCATAATAAGGCTGATTATTTTATGTAACCGCCCACAAAATAGGGCGAGGTCGAAAAGTGTAATTTTACGATCTACTGGGTCTAATTTTAGGTTTTTTAATATTCGCCGACGTTAAAAGTTGAATTTGCCAAACAAAAGTGTGGAAAAACTTGGAAAAGATTGCATTTTTTAGAGGTTGGATTAATTCTTCTAGGGGGAACTTTTTCCTCCTTGGTCCGATTTTTTTTATTTTTAAGGGGTACCTGCCTATGACAATAACACACATTTCTGCCAAGTTTCATCGATCTAGGGGCACTCAATAACTTTTAAGAAGCAATTTAAGCTAAAACAAAAAGTAATGACCGACTAGATTGGCAAAAAACCCCAATGTGCGTTGGTTGTTGTTGTTGTTGTAACAGCAGTAATTGCTGAGTTGACAGCCCTTGGCCGAGTAATATCGGGTCATTCGGGTGCGTATAACCGGCTGTCGTGGGAATGTGCGTTGGTCGTTTTGTGTGATTCTATTAATATAATTACAATAAATTTTGTTTTGTTCAAAAAGCTTACTATTTTAATAAAAATTCATGATATCTATATATATAAAATTCAATGTATGTATGTATGTATGTATGTATGTATGTATGTAACGTATAGACTCCAAAACGGCTGAGCCGATTTTGATGAAATTTTGACAGCATGTTACTGTGACTCTGGAAGGAATAATAGGGTACTTTTGTTTTACCACGCCCAATTTTACGCCCACTTTTTTAAAATATTGTAATTGGAGACCAAACCTCTGGACCGATATTTTTGAAATTTTCACAGCATTTAACTGGGACTTTGGTATGATTAATAGGGTACTTTTTTGACCACGCCCATTTTTACGCCCACTTTTTAAAAATTATGTAATTGCTCCCATATAGTTTTTAACAGATTTACTTCAAATTGTATACACATTATATACTCCAAGCGAGGTAAAAATAAAGATTTCTTAAGCCACGCCCCTTTCACGCCCCTTTTCACGCCAAATTTTTTAAAGTTTTATTCTCTATACAAATTTGTTCATTCCAACGTTTTTTTTTTATTTGGTAGTATATTGCTCTTCATACTATTAACGTCGCCATATAACTATGAACCACGCCTACTTCATCGCCCCCTTTTTTTAATTCAGATACTTACTTATACCACTAACAATGTTTGCTATACAAAATACTTTTTTTGTAATATGTATTTAGCTAAAGTTTTATATACTTTTTAACTACATACATTTTTTTATTACCAAATCCCCATTTTTCGCCCCATTTCACCTTAAATTATATTGCTTTTAATCTATATATATATAAATGAATGTGTGTCTGTATGTTTGTGCTTAATAGGAGGCCAAACCCTTGGACCAATCTGCCTGAAATTTTTACAGCATGTTACTGTGACACTGGAAAGAATAATAGGCTATATGAAGTTTTGATTGTACAAACGGGGGTGGCACCGCCCATATAACCCACAAATTTAACCCGCCATATTTTGGGTATTTTTTGACGTTCGTCGGTGATATTTGGTACATATGGTATTGGCATAATTAGGAATACGTACCAGGAGAAAAGTGAGTGGTACCACGCCCCTTTTTAGGAAAATTAAACATCGTAATATAGTCTTAACTACTGGACCGATCGTCATTAAATTCTCACAACAGGATATTCTTACGAAATAATAAATTCTTGACTATGTAAGTGGACAAAGGGGCATGGTCTCGCCTAAAGCATTGCAATAAATACATTAAAATAAATAAATAAATGTTTGTAAATATATAAATACGCTTTATTTTATTTTATGACGAGGGGAGGGGGTAGCAAAGCACACCGGGTTTAGCTAGTATTTTAATAAAAGCCTAAATTAGGTTTCATTATATCTGATTGTTATTTATTGTTCAAATAATGCTACCTGCTTGCTTTAATATTTGAAACGATAAAATTTTAACTTGTAAAAAGTGCTATCTACCATAGAAGCGCAAATACCTATAAGGAATTAACAAAAACTTAATTTATGTGAAAATTGAGTCCTCTTTTTAATGATATTGTAAAACAAAGTGTAGTTACTACTCTTGTCGTTAACAACAAAATAGTTTTTTCGCTCTCCTGTAAAATTGTGAATTTGCAGAGTACTTTTTGAATATAAACCCTCGATTTAACATTTCTTTATTTATATAAAAATCCTTAATATAATTTCATATTGTAGTTTTTCACTAAACAAATTTTTGAGATTTATGAAATTCAAAAATGTCACAATCAAAAAATAAAGTTTAAATAATAACACATTGCAACAAACAAAAGGGGAATGGGATGAGACCAATTGCATATGATAGCTAACATTATCCATAACAAAACCTTCAAGGGTTTTTTAGTTCAATAAGAAATTTTTTCTTATACGCATTTGAAGTTGGTGATTTTGGAACGCTGTCTAACAAGAAATGATAATTGAAAATTTTATAAAATAATGCTTATTTATTTTTATTATACTTTATTACATCTGTTTTTTCCTTTAATACTATACAATGGAAATAAAAATAAAGACTTGTTTGTGTCTTTGAAAGGATAAACAAATATACATACATATGTACATATATGTAGACAAATCTAAGCTCTGTCAGAGTGAAGTGGAGGGTATACTTTTACAAAACGTAATAAATTTAAAAAATGTTCTGTCTGTATCTTTAACATTATTTTTAGAATAACTTAAACTAATTGCATGTGAAACTTACGGAAATATTATTAAAGCTTGGTGTCAGTTGATACGCTATAAAGGTTTTCATGCCTTTGAATTTTGATTCCTTTTTAGGGCTCGCAACGATAACAGAGTACGATTGATAATTTGGCTGCCACTGGTAAAAATTATCCAACGGCACAATTTGAACTTGTTCACTATCTGCCAATTTGTCCTTATTCCCCAAACCAAGAATAAATGAATCAGAGCTTTTCCCAAACATACTTGATTTTTTAAGAGTTGCATTATTATTAGATCCAGTTGTGGCTGATGCTAAAGAAATGTCGTCACCGGGTGTCGCAGGCAGATATTTGTTATCGTAACTACTAACCGAATGTGTCAGAGGATTAGTTTGTAACCGGGAGCCATTATTTGATGGTCCGATTTCAGAATAAGTGTCATTATCTTCGTCCCAGTCGTCTTCCCAATCATCACCTTCATTATTATATTCGTCTGTAGTTGCATCATACCGTCCACCGGAGTTATGTTGCTCATTCGCACTTTGTTGATGCTTTAATTCTGCAGCAGACATTACCTCTACATAGGCAGCAGGAAACAAACCGATTTCTCCTTGACTATTTTTACCTTCCCACCATCCCTCACCAACATCAGTACGAGTAACCGATAAAATTTCACCGACTTTGATTGAAATTTCCGATGATCCAGGCTCACCGGAAAATTCATATAAAGCCCGAACATATGAAGACATAGTCCTGATATAATTGACACTACAAATCTAATAAATAGGTGTTGTTAAAGCACAAAGAATCTTATCCAATGAAAGAATGATTAATAAATACACTGTGTTATCGACACTTAAATACAACAACTACAGGACTGCACAAATATTAAATATGTATGTATATAAATAAACCCCTCAAAAATACTCGTGCAGAAATCCACCGCAAAAACAACTACAAAATTTATATATTTTTTATTTGCCACGTATTTCTCAATATGACTGTGTCCCATTTTACAATGTGGAAAATTAAAGGCAAACAGACGAAGTTTTTAGGCGAGGGGTTGAAGTTTCAAGTTTTCCCTTTTTTGCAAGGTGTTCGAGAGGCAAAGTTTTTTTTATAAAAAAAATTTTTTAAATTCAACAACTATGAATAATGATCACAAAACTCACAGATAGATAATAGATTAATAAATAAAATTGATAATTCTCTTAAACAAAATTGCTTTAGCAATTTTTTGTTGTTATCACTAGACACAAATATAATTTCAAAGCGCACAATCGCTAATTTTTAAACATTTTATTTGCATTAAAACACAATCAAAATTTAATAAAATCGCGGAGCAAATAAAATGAACGTCTGTCGTATAGAAAACAACACGAAACTTCTATATGGGCAATTTCGCGTCAAATCACCCAACTTTTAAAATCGATGTCTTCCGATTTGGATGAAATTTGCACCAAGGTTAGTACTATTGGATAGTAGGCCAGACACAAATTTTGGCTCTATCAGTCACGAACTGCCGGAGTTAGAGGGGGTCAAATTTGGACATTTTGGTCATACAGGGTTTTTTCAAATGAGTGTAACTTTTCACCTATGTATTGGTTCTAGCAAAAATAGTCCAAAGGACTTTAGATAGTTATTTCTTCAATCATTCCAAAAATATTTTTTTTAATTAAAAAAAAATTTATTTTTTTGTTCAAAGAAAGCTTAGTTATTTTCCTTTAAGAGCTTTGTGGTCACTTAATGGGATGCGAGTGGGGTATCTATAAAAAATATTTCCAACTCAAAGAAGAAGAAAGTGTTTAAATTTTTACCTATGCACCATTTTAATTTTTTTCCTATTTATTACTTATAATACTAAATAACAATAATAATAATAAATAATTTAATAATATCTATATATTTTAGGGTGACAATGAAAAATCAACTTTGGATTTTTGATAATAAATGTGAATATTCTTTTGCCACTTGGTCTAAAACTTGCTTGCTGAAAATTTGAGCCAAATCGGATAACTCTATCCCGTGCACCTGTGAGGTCAAAGTTCAAATTTTGGGAAATATAGTGTATTCGCCTATATTGGAGCTAAAAAAATATATTTTCGATATGAATTATACCGAAATCCAATGGGATTAATGTGCCACATTGTTTTGAATTTGCATGCTGAAAATATTAGCCGAATCGGGTAACTCTATGCCGTGCACCTTTGAGGTCAAAATTCAAATTTTGGGAAATTCTGTATATTAACTATAATTGATCTAAAAATATCGTTTTTTTAAGTATATTCATTTAAATTGTTCAGAACTGCACTCTTGAGTGCATATATTTTAATGGATAGGTGCATTTTGTTGCAGAAGTATTAGTTCTTAGTTGTATTTATTTTCCAAACTTAGTAGTAACGTAACGTAGTTCTAAATAATGGTATGACTAGCTATCTTGGAGCAAGACATCCCACATTATTGAAGGCTGACTTTTAAAATTACTCTTAAACAACCCCTAGTTTCCTTTCGCAAATCTCTCTAATGCTTATAAGTCATTGGATTCAACAACAATTGAATTTTTTTCATGAAAAAGTATCACATACAACTACAAAAATTATGAAAATACAGTGCAAGCTCGGTATTCGCGACTACCCATTATCGCGACGGCTTGATTTTTTAAATTGCAGGTTCTATAATTGCGACAATTTACGAAAAACGGGTTCTATTTTCGCAACTTTTATCTGTTTTTTTTTTTTTTAATTTGATTACAATGTCTATAACCAAAGAAGGTGAATCCCCGTCTTTTGGTTTGTTAACCTTTTTGGATGATTTTATTCGTGTCATTTGTTGTGTAAATACATTTCTTAATATGGGAAAAGTTCAACATATTTTAAACCCAACGATTTCTCAAAAATTAGATATTTAAAAAAAAAAGTGGAGATTCCATAAATTCAATTTGCATGAATTACAAGTTGCATAAATCTTCGGTTTACCGCATTATAAAGCAAGAAAATTCATTAAAAAAGTTCCTACATACAACAGAAAGTGGCCCTGGCAAACGTTCCACCTTAAAGAAAGCTGAGTACCCAAGAATGGATAAAATGCTTTACAAGTGGTTTGTAAAACAAAGGGAGAAAAATGTTTCAATATCTGCAGCGATTTTACGATCAAAAGCCAGTCATTTGTATTCCAAAATTTATCAAACCAATTCAGGGGCCAAATTACCGCATTCGATATCGAGTAAAATTGATCGTAATTTTCTTATTTGAGATTATGGCATTCGATATCGAGCAAGAAATTCAGTACATTTTATCATAATTTCGATATCGAAATCATTTTTCGATACGATAGCTCATTCGATCACGAATGCGGTAATTTGGCCCCAGGTTTCAATGACAGTGAAGGATGGTTGAAGAAATTTAAGCGTCGACATGGAATTAGATTTTTAAAAATAACGTGCGAGCAATTGTCTTCGAAACCTCATCTTATTGATCCATTTGTACAAGAGTTTAAAGATTACGTTGATGAGCATGGGTTGACTCTTAACCAAATCTAAAATGCCGACGAATCCGGTTTATATTATAGGATGCTTCCAAATCACACTCTTGTCACATGTAATGAGAAAACGGTTCCCGGAATAAAAATATGTAAAAAGTGAATAACTTTTTTGCCTTGTTCAAATGCGAATGGTACTGACAAACTGAAATTGTTGGTTGTTGGAAAATCGAAAAACCCACGCGCCTTTAAATGCTTTTTCAATAATCCTGTAATATACAACTCCAGTAATAACGCCTGGATGACATCATTTATATTCAAGAACTGGTTCCATGACGACTTTGTTCCCCACGTAAGTTAATTTTCAGCAATTAGTAAAAGTAAGTTCTTCATAATTAAATAATTTTAGTTTCGAGAGTTTTTGGCTTAAAAAGGTCTTCCGCAAAAAGCAGTTTTGCTTTTAGATAACGCGACGTGTCACCGTTGAGGAATTAAAAAGTGATGACGGCTTAATTAAAGCAATGAATCTACCACCCAATTGCAGTGCTCTTATTCAACCGTTAGATCAAAACGTTATCAACTTATTCAAATTAAATTATAAAAAAACAACTGCTCACCCACTTGCTTGGCGAGAAGGGAACAAATTTGGAGCTCAAACTAGAAAACTTCAATCTCAAAAATGCAGTTCAGATTCTAGCTCCTTCCTGGGATTAAATATCAGTGTCCAACATCCGAAAATCGTGGAACGCCTAGCTCGAATTCGGTAGCGAATGGAGTGAAGAGGATAACATGACCTTAAATATTTTACAAAATATAATTCAGGAAGAAAACGAAGATCTTTCAACTATTGGTACACTTGTAGCTCAAATTCGTAGGGAACATATTTTTGCGAATGCTGACACAAACAACTAGATTCAAGAAGAATTTCAAGTGAAAAGTTATGAGGAGCAAATGGAATTATCAGATATGGAATCGGAGGATTTATACGATAGTGGTCAAGTAGAATTCAAAATTAAAGTGGACGACTGTATAATATCGATAAACATATGCATACAATAGGCTTTGGAAAATGATAAGCCGACAACTGCACTATATAAACTACGTGTTGTTACGCGTCGGTTAGATAGTCGAATAATAAAAATTCAGAATTCTTAAAATCTGCAAATAACCGCTCAAATAACATTGGTTAAGGGGTATGTAAAGAAGGTTTCCTGCTAGCTCAATTTAAGGTACGTTGGTTCTCAACCCGTGTATTTGACGCGTAAGCATATAGCATACTCAACATACCCGTAGAGTATGCAAAATTAGATAAGAGAATGGAAAAAAATATTGCTAAAATTTTCCTAAGAAATGGTTGCAAGATGTTGAACCACAATGTTCCCTCCCGACTGAATCATCAGACGCCTATGACAGACCTGTTACCCTACATTTACCAATCTGTCCCTAAATCAGCATATTTAAATTACCTACATATTTATTATTGACATGGTTATCTTTCCCTTATTAAAAATACTAATGTTTCATTTTAAAAGTGTTTACAAAAATACGCAAAATTTATTAAACTTAAAAAGAGACTTATAAATTATGTACTTGTACATGAGCTTTACTCAATAAGTATAGAGATCATATTAAAGAACTAATGATCATTAATAATTTAATTAAAGGAACAAAGGTGAAACGGACTGACTTAATGATAAATGAGAGTAGAATAATATAAAGAATAAAAAAAATAAAGAATAATCATCACTTACAAAAACAATTGATGAATGAAATTTCCTCCACGTCGATTGATTTGTTGGGCCCAGCAGTCAATGCGTGTTGTAGTTTTCGTTGGTTTTTTTTCATGCTTTATGCATTTTTTGTAAATGACAATTATGAATGATGAGAAATGCTAAATTTAGAGTATGAGAGCTATTAATAGAAATTCAAGTAAAAGATAATAATATGGATTGGTTAACACCAGGGGAAAAATCTTAGTAATTAATGAAATATGTTTACATGACTTAAATATATATATAAATGAAATTTAGTATGAATAAGTTTTAATAATAACTAGCTAAACCCGGTGTGCTTCGCTACCCCCCCCCCCTCCACTCGTTATAAAAAAAAAAATAAAACGTATTTATATATTTACAAACATATATTTATTTAATTTTAATGTATTTATTGCAAAGCTTCAGGATATTTTTAGTTTGCCCATCAGTAGTATGCACATATACACGGGATATTAACCTTGAACTTTGTTAACAGTCATCGCAAACGCTAACCGAACAGGAAAAAATTGTTTAAAATCGAATGGTAAATCTGTTGGTAGCATTGGAATGCGTAGCAAAAGTACATCTGTACCTTTATATTTTCCTGTTATAATTGTCGCTTCTATTAAATTATTTTTCAGTTTTGTTTACTGCAAGTCGAGTGCCATTGGGAGCAATTACATAACTTTAAAAAAGTGGGCGTAAAAGTGGGCGTAAAAGTGGGCGTGGTAAAAAAAGTACCCTATTAATCATACCAGAGTCCCAGTTAAATGCTGTGAAAATTTCAAAAATATCGGTCGAGATGTTTGGTCTCTTATAAGGTACACAGTGATGAAAAATTGATTTTTAAACACCCCTCCGCCCGCCGATGGAAAATCAAAGTTCACAGTGTCCCCCGCCTGAATATTCTAAAGATTCTCTAAAAATTTCATCAAAATCGGCCTAGCCGTTTCGGATTCCATACGTTAAATACATACATACATACATCCTATTTTATATATGTATAGCTAAACCCGGTGTGCTTTGCTACCCCCCCCCTCGTCATAAAATAAAATAAAACGTATTTATATATTTACAAACATTTATTTATTTAATTATAATGTATTTATTGGAATGCTTTAGGCGAGACCATGCCCCTTTGTCCACTTACATAGTCAAGAATTTATTATTTCGTAAGAATATCCTGTTGTGAAAATTTAATGACGATCGGTCATACCAATTATGCCAATACCATATGTACCACAATACCATATGTACCACATATCATTGACGTATGTAGGTCAAAAAATTCCCAAAATATGGCGATTTAAATTTTTGGGTTATATGGGCGGTGCCACCCCCGTTTGTACAATCAAAACTTCATATAGCCTATTATTCCTTCCAGAGTCACAGTAACATGCTGTACAAATTTCAGGCAGATTGGTCCAAGGGTTTGGCCTCCTATTAAGCACAAACATACAGACACACATTCATTTATATATATATAGATTAAAAGCAATATAATTTAAGGTGAAATGGGGCGAAAAATGGGGATTTGGTAATAAAAAAATGTATGTAGTTAAAAAGTATATAAAACTTTAGGTAAATACATATTACAAAAAAAGTATTTTGTATAGCAAACATTGTTAGTGGTATAAGTAAGTATCTGAATTAAAAAAAGGGGGCGATGAAGTAGGCGTGGTTCATAGTTATATGGCGACGTTAACAGTATTAAGAGCAATATACTACCAAATAAAAAAAATACGTTGGAATGAACAAATTTGTATAGAGAATAAAACTTTAAAAAATTTGGCGTGAAAAGGGGCGTGGCTTAAGAAATCTTTATTTTTACCTCGCCTGGAGTATATAATGTGTATACAATTTGAAGTAAATCTGTTAAAAACTATATGGGAGCAATTACATAATTTTTAAAAAGTGGGCGTAAAAATGGGCGTGGTCAAAAAAGTACCCTATTAATCATACCAAAGTCCCAGTTAAATGCTGTGAAAATTTCAAAAATATCGGTCCAGAGGTTTGGTCTCCAATTACAATATTTTAAAAAAGTGGGCGTGGTAAAAAAAAGTACCCTATTATTCCTTCCAGAGTCACAGTAACATGCTGTGAAAATTTCATCAAAATCGGCTCAGCCGTTTTGGAGTCTATACGTTACATACATACATACATTGAATTTTATATATATAGAAGACTAGCTAAACCCGGTACTAAACCACTAAACCACTAAACCACGCTAAACCACTTACATAGCCAAGAATTTATTATTTCGTAAGAATATTCTGTTGTGAAAATTTAATGACGATCGGTCCAGTAGTTAAGACTATATTACGATGTTTAATTTTTCTAAAAAGGGGCGTGGTCCCACTCACTTTTCTCCTGGTACGAATTCCTAATTATGCCCCAATACCATATGTACCAAATATCACCGACGTACGTCAAAAAATGCCCAAAATATGGCGGGTTAAATTTGTGGGTTATATGGGCGGTGCCACCCCCGTTTGTACATTCAAAACTTCATATAGCCTATTATTCCTTCCAGAGTCACAGTAACATGCTGTACAAATTTCAGGCAGATTGGTCCAAGGGTTTGGCCTCCTATTAAGCCCAAACATACAGACACACATTTATTTATATATACACTCAGGTCTTTTTTTATGCGGTTTTTTTTATGCGAATTTGAATTTATGCGTTTTGTTTAATATTCAAATTTTTTTTGCGTTTTGCGAATTTTTTAAATATTAAAATTTTTTTTATGTTTTTTTATATAAAAATATGTATGTACTATGTAATATTTAGATAATTGATAACACTGGTATGTATGTACATACAAGTTTTTGACATAAAATGTGTGCTTCCTGTAAAGCTTTGAGATTTCTGTTAAGGTTTGTGCTTTCTGTTAATTACATAATCCGTTTAACGTGATGGCCAGAATAAATTATTTGAAATTGGGGATTTCCCTTCTAGATTTTGTTAACATGCGACGATGAAATATTCTTACGTACGTTTTCAGTTTAGCCATTGACCTGCAAAGGCAACAGTTGCATTTTGTATTAAATTTAAATTATTTATTGTGGTGGAATTTTACACAGATTCTTGAATTTTAATTATCGAAGGTGTTGAAATTTCGTTCCATAAAATTTTCGGATTCGATTTTTAAGGTCGTGATATGGAGAAAAATAAGAAAAAACGACATACGATTTCTTTAGAGACCAAAATCGAAATTTTAGACCGCTTAGCAAATGGAGCTAAAAATAAGGCGCTGGCTGATCATTTTAAACTAGGCGAATCATCAATCAGAGCCATCAAAAAAAATTAAATTTCCATAAGAAATTCTGTAATTTCAGGCACAGAACTGAGCAACAAATATTCATCTTATTCAAGAGACCCAATTATCGAAAAAATGGAGAAAGCATTAATCCTATGGATTCATGATTTGACAAAAAAAAAGATTCCCGTGTGTGGGTACCTCATTACGGAAAAGGCTCTAATTTTTTATGAGAAAATTAAGCAATCAGAGACTTCCATTTCTACGCCAAAGGAATTTGCAGCAAGTAAAGGTTGGTTGACAGGATTCCTTAAAAGAAATAATCTTCATAGCATCCAAATAAGAGCGAAGCAGCATCAGCAGACGAAACCGCTGCAGCAAATTACCCAGAAAAATTTAAAAAAATAATTGAAGTTGGAGGATACTGCTCAGATCAGGTTTTTAATGCGGATGAAACCGGTTTGTGTTGGAAGAAAATGCCAAGTAGAACATACATAGCCAAATCAGAAAAGAAAGCTAGTGGATTTAAAGCTTGTAAGGAAAGGATAACCTTTTTATTGTGCAGCAATGCGTCTGGAAATAAAATGTTGAAACCACTTGTAATTAATCGCTTTCTAAGACCACGAGCACTTAAAGGTAAGGATTTACAACATTTACCAGTTCACTGGATGGCAAACTCTAAAGCTTGGGTAACAACTGCAATATTTACGGAATGGTTCAATAAATGCTTTGTGCCTGAAGTAGAAGCCTACATGAAGGAGAAAGCACTGGAATTTAAAATTTTATTAATTGTCGACAATGCTCCAGGACACCCTCATTTGGAACACCCAAATGTTCGGGTTGAATTTCTACCACCTAATACAACTAGCATTCTTCAGCCTTTGGATCAGGGAATAATTGCAACTTTTAAAAAATATTATGTTAAAAGCACATACCAGTTCATTTTAAATAAACTTGAATATGAATCATTAACCCTAAATGACGTTTGGAAAAAATTTACCATTTTTGACTGCATAGTTCTAGCTGCAGCTGCCATTTATAAAATACGGCCACACACATTAAATGCATGTTGGAAAGCTTTATGGATAGGTTGTGTTGCGAGTGATATGAACATTGAGACGTCAGCACTGACGGATGAAATTATTGCCTTGGCACATCAAATTGGAGGTGAAGGCTTCGAAACACTTAACCATATTGACTTAGAGGAACTGTTTGTTGATGCTGCATTGTGCGATGATGACGTTCTTAGTTTAACTGCAGACAAACCAGAAGATGATGATAGCGATTCTGATTTAGAAATTAACGCGCCGCCATTTACTTCGAAACAAATTGGAGAAGTTTTAAACACAGTTAATAAATTACAGAACCAAATTCTTAATTTGGACCCAGATACGGAACGAGCATTAAAACTTCAATCTGGATTAAAAAAACTTTTCTCGGGATATCGCGAACTGCAGAAACAATCAACATATTCGGCATCGCAAAGTTTAATGACAAAATTTTTCCAAAGAACAAAAAATTATGAAGGTTGTGAAAATACCTTACCCACATCAATAACGCATATTGTCTCCTCTAGTGATGAAAGCAACATTGAACCGGTAAATAAAAGATGCAGACAATTGCTAAGTGATTCTGAATAATCTTATTTTTCATGAGAACTGTAATTAATATGTAATTATATTTTTATCCTTTTTTATACCAGGATGTATATGAACTAATATTTTATTTTTATTTACTTTATATGTATACCTTAATATGAATTATTTATTTTTTAGTTTTTTGTTTAGTTTTACTTAAATAATATATTTTTACACATATATGTAATTGCATTTATGAATATAATGATTTTAAATTAAATTGAAAAAAAAAACTTTTTTATGCGAATTTGGTTAATTTTTAATACTTTGATTTCAATTTATGCGATTTTTTTAAATTCCGGAACGTAACCCTAGTTTTTGTATGGAGCTAGAGTCTTTTTTTATGCGTTTTTATTTAATGCGATTTTCTACGGAACGCATCTACCGCATAAAAAAAGACCTGAGTGTATATAGATTAAAAGCAATATAATTTAAGGTGAAATGGGGCGAAAAATGGGGATTTGGTAATAAAAAAATATATGTAGTTAAAAAGTATATAAAACTTTAGGTAAATACATATTACAAAAAAAGTATTTTGTATAGCAAACATTGTTAGTGGTATAAGTAAGTATCTGAATTAAAAAAGGGGGCGATGAAGTAGGCGTGGTTCATAGTTATATGGCGACGTTAACAGTATTAAGAGCAATATACTACCAAATAAAAAAAAAATACGTTGGAATGAACAAATTTGTATAGAGAACACAAAGTATAAAACTTTCAAAAATTTGGCGTGAAAAGGGGCGTGAAAGGGGCGTGGCTTAAGAAATCTTTATTTTTACCTCGCCTGGAGTATATAATGTGTATACAATTTGAAGTAAATCTGTTAAAAACTATATGGGAGCAATTACATAATTTTTAAAAAGTGGGCGTAAAAATGGGCGTGGTCAAAAAAAGTACCCTATTAATCATACCAGAGTCCCAGTTAAATTCAGTGAAAATTTCAAAAATATCGGTCCAGAGGTTTGGTCTCCAATTACAATATTTTAAAAAAGTGGGCGTAAAAGTGGGCGTGGTAAAAAAAAGTACCCTATTATTCCTTCCAGAGTAACATGCTGTGAAAATTTCATCAAAATCGGCTCAGCCGTTTTGGAGTCTATACGTTACATACATACATACATACATTGAATTTTATATATATAGATAGATAATATAAGTGTTAAGCTAGATTTACACGATTGAAATTTTCTTCAAATTTTCTCTTCAAAATGCTTTAAACTCGTGTAAACAGCAAAATTTCTTCAAAATTTATTGATCAACATTTTTTGAACAAAACTTTTGAAGATTTTATTGATGCCGTGTAAATGAGCATCAAAATCACATCTGGCAATATTGATAACAAAAAATAATTTGACAGCATGTTCATTCTTTTGATTCAAAACCATATCAATACATATACATGTGCTGGTGCTATAATATTGATGTGTTTTCCATCTAATGCCCCGATTGAATTGGAAAAATTCCACATTTTATTTATACTTTGGGAAATACTCTCCCATTCCTCTTCTGTTGCTGGCATCTGTACCAATAGATATTATTTTTGATATATTTTTTTTTATTTAATAAATTAGGTTTTACCTTTAAAAATTCATCTTTTAATATTTTATATAATGCAGCGCAGACTTCAGGCACAATATTTCATATCGATGATCTTGATCTTTTAAACAAGAACATCAGACTTGGGTAACTGTCCCCGGTCGGTAAAAATCTCAAAGTAATTGCCAGGCGTTTTCCGGGGCATAAAGATTCCCGCATATTAGTATTAGCCTTTTCTATTGATGGGGTGACGAGATTAAGCAAATAATCAAAATCGTCTGGTGACATTCGCACAAAGTTTTTGTATAAGTCAGGATCATTCCTTATCAATCGCTCCATAAAAGAGACATACCTTTCAAAAGAAAAGGTCGAACCCTAAGTTCCTTTTGTTTTCTCCTTTTTTTTTTTTGCATTATTATCAGCTATTTCTTCCTCCAATAGTAAAAATGTTGATGCTATGATGATTGTGTCGTCGTCCATACTTATTAATTGTTTTTTTTTATAATAATAAATTATTTCACAAAAGAAGCAAAACAGCTGATCAAAGTCAATATTTTCAATATAAAAAGTTTACCAATAGTGTAAATTAGCTTCAACAAATTTTGATCAAAATTTTATCAAAAGATTTTGAAATATATTGAAAGAATATTTTGATCAAATTTTTGAAACGTGTAAATAGAACTTCAAAATAAATTTTCAAAATTTTGATAAGACTTCGTGTAAATCTAGCTTAAAGCTTATTTATTTATTTATTTTATTTATTACTAATTATGATGATCATTTTTGGAAAAAATGTTATCAACTGCAAAAATTTATTATTTTATCATAATGACTGAATATATGTATATTAAAATATTTTAATTAATGATAATTTCTTTTAGATTTTATGTATTAGTCTAAATTAAAAAGTTGTTTAAATGTTTTGTGGTGTACACGCCAAAATGTTAGGTTATGAAAAATAGCAAAAATATGAAATTTACATTATTATGCCGTTTTGAATATGAAAATGTTATGTAATTTATGATAGATTTAAGTATGATTAAGTATTAGGTTAGATGCAGCATGACTTTTAGCAATAAATTAATACATTATAATACATATAGATTATAGAAATAGGTTAGGTTTAATGTAATACATCAGTATATCGGGGAAAAAATGGTACTTAGGTATTATCAAATTTTGTTGACAGCGTGTTCATTCAGATCCACGTGTGGATTTTTGCTGGGAAATGAGTCTTCTACGGGCCTAATAAACGATTTGGCATAATTAGCGCCGCCACAAGCTTAAATTAATAATCCCCCCAAAAAAAAAAAATCGTTCTTACAACGTGGCAGATTATTATAGGTTACTACCATGTGTACATCAAGAACCTTGGAGTAACAAAATTGGTTAGGGACAATAGTAACGAAGATATAGACGTATTTTATCTTACCTCAATTTTTTGCACTATGTAAAACTTATAACTTTAAGTAACTCTTTTTAGCCAATACTTTTATTTGGCAAAAATATTTATAATTTTTTTGTTAAGATCACTGGTTTATTCTGCTAAATCAACTTTAATAATGATTGAAGTCCGACATAATTTGTGTATTGAAGTAGTATAACGAAAAGTAATTACACAGTGGAATTATTAAATTCTTCAAGGAGAATTAGATGACAATGGAAATACCCAAGAATGATAAAATAAAGATTACGCCATGCGCATGATTTCCCGTTATGTGACGTAGAAGGGCCATTCTAAGGGTTATTTTATTAAATGTCTCAAGATCACTGGTTTATTCTGCTAAATCAACTTTAATAATGATTGAAGTCCGACATAATTTGTGTATTGAAGTAGTATAACGAAAAGTAATTACACAGTGGAATTATTAAATTCTTCAAGGAGAATTAGATGACAATGGAAATACCCAAGAATGATAAAATAAAGATTACGCCATGCGCATGATTTCCCGTTATGTGACGTAGAAGGGCCATTCTAAGGGTTACCAATAATGTTTCATGTGTTAGAATTAAAATTTCTTGCGAAAAATGTGTGGTTTATGTGATAGTTGGCAACCTTGCAAATGAATTCTCTGAGAGTTCTAAAATAAAATCTGTTTAAAAAAGAACAACAAAAAAAAAACAACAAAAAATATAAACATGAAGAGTGCAGTGAGCAAATGCAAGCAAAACATGATTAAAAAAAACAAGTGAGAAAAAATTTGCCAATAGAAACACAGAATGTGTGACGTCACAGGGCCTAAATGCGCAGAACATTTTAAAATTTTACGCCCGTTGGCGTAATCTTTATTTTATCATTCTTGGAAATACCAATAAACTACATAATGTCAAAGAAAGACAAAAGATATCTTATGTATGTAGATATGTAAGCACACTGTGTTACTCTCATTTGTGATACTGCCTATTTTCTAGCATGGTATAAAAAGAGGAATGATACACAAAAAAAAATCTACATAACGAGAAAAGATAAAATTACTTTTGTTGATGCAAATTTATAAGGCAATTATATAAAATAAATTTATGTGAAACAAAATTCGCAACAGTGTTTCAGCGGTTATTTTAAAAAATAATTTGCCAAAAAAGCATCTTAAAATCTCCAATTTTTTTAACAATCTTTAAAATGTAAATATGTATATCAACTAAAACAGATTTAATTTTAAAAATTACATACAATTTTTCAATAAAATTTTGGGTTCTGTTATCGCGAAAATTCAGTTTTGACGACTGGCCTGGTTTTCAATTAGTCGCGAATACCGAGCTTGCACTGTAATTGTGAAGCATCAAGCATTTTGACTTACATACATCTTTCCGGTTGGTTCGAAGAATATTCATTGAAACACTTTTTGAATGCCGAACTCAATAATTATATTCGTAAATTTTTGCCATAAAATAGCTTGCATTTGATCCACGTGATATAGATTTGTATTAATTAAAAACATTATCGTTATGAGTTACTTTGTCTACCAAAATTGTGCCAACAATTTATATATTGCGATTTCTCTGAGATATGTTGCACATGGAATTTTATGTATTAATTAGCAAAATAATCAATTTAAGTAAGTAATAATAGTAATAATGGTGCCCAGATAGACTAGGCGATAGAGTGCCGGACTATCAGTCAAAGGGTTGCGCGTTCGATTCCCGCCAAAGACTCTGGGTAGACCAGTCAGACATATGGAGATAAGTCACACATTTGTAGACCAGTCAGACATATATAGAGCAGTCAGACATATGTAGACGAGTCAGACATATATAGACCAGTCAGACATTTTGGTAGAGAATCTAAGGCATCGCAATGGACCCATACTGGTCTCTGGGTGAGGGTGTGAGGTGACTCACACCAGCCTTCCTACCTAACCTAATAATAAGAAAATTAAATACGCTAAGTCCATATTACTTAAAGTGTTTTTATAGTTAGTTATGAGCAGAACAGATATATATATGCACGAAAAATTAGCAAATATGCGCATATAATATGCCTGAAAAATCACAAAATATGCTTTAAAAAATAAAAAAAATATGCATAAAAAAATTTTATAAATCTCAACACAAAAATCTTCAATCTTAGCTTAGTTTTCAATTTCACAATTTGCACAAATTATTAGGTGGTGCTTTAGATTTTCTAAAGTGAATGATCTTCGCTTCTGGGTGTAAATATTTCCGTATAAAGAGAAACTGCGCTCAACATCACATGAGGTTGTAGGACAAAAGGCAAATCTTTCCAACACAGCTGGCGAAAGATTTTGAACGTATGGCTCGGTAGTTTTTCGGCTTTATAACAAATATTGTAAATATCCAATATACTTTTAAAACCTTTGTTCCGTTTTAAAATTCTTTTAAACTATGCAGAAAAAATTTTATTTTCCAATCCATTTAAATGTTGCCGTATACCTTGAATTATTTCAACGGCATCTCTAAACCCTAAATTTGGTGATTGGAGTTTTTTTTTATTCCAATCGTAAGGCTCGCGAAATTTGATTTTATAAAAGCCAGTTCGCTTTTAATAATAGCTTTCGAAAATTGCTGTTTTGAAGCGCATCGTCATCTTCAAAACTCATGATTTTTTTTTTTTCATTATGTTGCGGGATAATTTGATTATTTATTCTGATGAACGAGCAGGTATCTTTTCTCAATGTGAAAGTGATATGAATACATTTCTGTTCATATACCCTGATTTTCCAAAGCTCTAGCCAATTCTTTAGTTTATAAACATAATTCTGCAAATTCTGTGATGCAACTTGGTGGTCCTTATGGACGCTGATAAAGGCTGTATCGTCTGCAAAAGTTGACGTGTGGATTTTGAGGTCTGACGGCATGTCGGAGGCATAAATCAAATATAAAGTATGGTCCAGTATGCTACCCTGTGGCACACCTGATTCAATTGGCTGAGCAGTACTTAAAAATTGCCTTCTTTGATTTTAATTTTGCGACCGTATGAATAACTTTCCATGAGTTCATGGGTGTTAGCAGGCAGAGTTAATTTTATTTTATACATTAAACCGTCATGCCAAACTTTGTCGAACGCTTGGGACACATCAATGAAAAGGGCGGAGCAGTATTTTTTGTCTTCTTATCACATTTACCAATCTGTGTGTTTGTTCGATGGTGCTGTGTTTCGCTCTGAAGCCGAATTGATGATTAGGAATACATTCAGTGTCATTCAGAATTGGAGTCAACTTACTCATTAACAATTTTTTGAACAGTTTAGAAATTGTCGGCAGTAGACTAATTGGCCTATATGGATATAGGAATCATGGTAATCATAGATACCTTCCAATCTGCAGGATAGTATTCTAGGCGTAAAATAGCATTGAAAATAAAGAGGACGATTCTTCTAGCTACACGAGGTAACTCAACAAGCATTTTGTTGCTGATTTTATCCATACCTGGAGCTTTTTTAAGATGCAGAGTACCAATAGCGCTTTGAACATCATTAAAGCTAAGTCTTAGAGGTACAGGAGGTCTAATAACGAGTGGAGGCAAATCAGATGCATTATTTGAGTTGTTTATAGTAAACACATTTCTCAAATGGTTAACAAATAAAGTCCCCTTCTCGGAATCATTTCTAGCCCAGTCTCCAGTCGGATTTCGCAGAGGAGGCTTTCCTCTAACTGGTCTTTTTAAACCTCGTGCCGCCTTCCATAACGAATAGTCAGATTGTGGGGTACTATCAAGACCCTCCAAGTAAGATTTAAGTGAAGCCATTATTTGGGTTTCTAAGAAATTTCTTAGTATATCTTTGCATTCTCGTAGCCTAGCTTTCAGTTGAGGAGACCTATGAATTTGCCACTCTCTTCTAACTCTTCTTTTTTCTGTCAGGAGATGATCGAGTTCAGCTAAATAAGTTCTGTTTGTCCCACGTCTGCACTCAACGTCATATGTGGAGGCGTGATGTACAGCTCGACCCATCAATATCCTCGGTAGTTTTCAACACTACATTTTCCGTGCAGTGGGAACTTAAATACTTTTTATACTTTATCCAACTTACTCTGGTTTTAGATATGTCCCAAAATGGAGAGCCATTCCCTTGAAGGAAACGCATTGAAATAATAGAAGGGGAGTGATCTGAAGACAAGTCTAATGAAGGCTCCACTTGTATCGATTCTACAGGGATATTTTTCACTACTCCAAAGTCAATAACATCGGGAATCTTCCGTCGGTCCGTCGGCCAATAGGTGGGATGTCCACTTGAGAGTACATCTAAGCCCATTTTAGCAATGGTGTTGAAGAGTACGCGACCCTTTGGGGTTACCAGACGTGAACCCCAAAATGTGTGTTTGGCGTTAAAGTCACCAGCAACTAAAAATCTAGCTCCAAGGGAATTGAAGAAGCTGTAGTATTGATGTTCTTTTATTGAAAATCGAGGCGGCGAATAAATTGATGATAAAACAAAATTGTACTGACAGAATTCAATACAAATGTTTGTTGCTTGTAGGTAATCCTCACATATGTTGTTCATTAAATAATGTTTTATTCTGTTCTTTATAAGAATTGCCGAACCTCCACATGCTCTTCCGCGGGGATCTTTAGTATCATACAACACGTAGCCAATAATTTTGAAGTACCCTGTCGCCGTCAAGTGAGTTTCAGCAATCATCATGACATCAATCTGCTTATTCATCAGGAAGTGTTCAAGTTCGTTTTTATGTTGGCGGAGGCCGTTCGCATTCCAAAAACACATTTTTAAACAAATCATTTGTTTAAAATGGCTTGTAAGATAGTGGATTGCATTTTCAGCATTTCCTGCATCATGGATGTCATAGTGGTCGTAAAAGTGTTCATGGTTTGGACAAGTGTCTGCAATGTAGTCTCTAGAGTGTTAATATTAGGCTCGTAATATTGTGATTTAGGTGCCTGCTCCAAACCTGGCATATTAGATTTAACCACGTTAGCGTAAGAAACTTGTCTAGAACTAGGCGCGTTTACATGACTAGTGGACCGTAACAATTGAGGGCAATTGTCACTCGATGCAAAAATAGGCTGTTGGCGATGATCAGGTAATACTGACGTCTTGTTGGTTCTTATGCCTTTCAAATGAGTGTAAATTGGACAGCCTCTATAATTTGCGGTATGATTACCTCCGCAGTTACTGCATTTTTTGAGTTTTGAATCAGTTTTCGACTTATCACATTGAGCAGTTGCATGTAGCTCCCCACACGCAACACAAACTGACGGCAATTTACAATACGCCTTGGTGTGACCAAATTCTTGACAGTTAACGGGTCCCTGACGCTTATGTGGTTCTTCCACGGTGATTCTACGATGCAGAAGGTACATCAGATTGTAGATGGGATGGGACTCGTTTTTCTTTAAGACAACATCTCCAGGTTCCAATTCTACCCTGAACATGGGCTGAGGGATCTTTTCACGGTTTCTAATATTCACTACGCTCTTGATTTTGAACCCTTTGTCCATTAAACCGGTCTTTATCTCCGCAGGATCAACACATGGGTCTATACCTTTTAGAACGACTTGGAGTCCTTTTGCGCTTTTGAGCTGGTAGGTATAGAAATCCCTAGTCTCCCTCTCCAACTGGTTGGACAATTTTCGAAAATCATCCTCCCTATTCACTTGGATCTTTGTCTCGCAGATATTTCCATGTTTAATTGAGGTTACGCTAAACATGTTTTCACTTATTACAGAAACAATTCCTTGTATCAGTTTGTTGGAAGTGGGCTCTCTCAGGTAAATTGGTGGGGGCTTAAATGTCTTTTTCGGTATTTCTGGATCATCCGTCTGAAGTAGAGAAAATATGTTTTGGTCATTTGGTTTACCACTATTGACGGTCTTAGGAACTTTTGAGTTGGAAGACATTTGAGCAGATGTCGGGTTCTCTGTCGCTTGAGAACGGTTATGTACTTATCCATACCTACTTGTTTTTTGGGTTTGACTGCACTATTTGATAAAGATGATGTTTTTTCATCTGTTGAAATCACTATATTGGGCGAACAGAAACGACGCCGTTCTACGGCTCTTGTAGTGAGAAAATTCTCCAGAGATTTTTTTAGGGATTCTTCCTCAGAGACCCATTTAGTTTTTCTAGACGAGCTAAGCTCTTTCTCAGAATTACATCTGAGAGGAACACTCATACAATTTTTATGCGATTTTTAATGCTTTTTTTATATTTTTACTATTACGAGTTATTTTTTTTTTCACTTTTTTGTTTAATTTCAACTTTTTCACCTATTACGATTTTTTCACCGAAAATTCAGCCGCACTAAAAGTAACACGTCCGAACAATTCGATGAGACGAGACTGAAAGGTGTATTAAATACTGATGATTTTTACTCTCACTTCAGTACCATGTTGAGAATAGATGAAAACTTTCATACTATAAGCTGGTGCATGCCATGCATTACTGATCCAATGTTAGATTCCCCTTTTGAATTCTGTGAACTACGCTCGGTAATTAGTACGCTCAAAAATAATAAAGCTCCATGACAGGATGGTATTTCCTATTAATTTCTTGAGGAAATTCTAACAGTTAACAACAAGATATTTTTACATGAGCAAATCCCAATTAGCTTCAAAAAATCACTAATAAAACCACTATTTAAGAAAGGAGACCCAAAGATACCAAGTAACTATCGTGGACTGTCATTGATTAATACATCGTGCAAAATTTTTAATTCTATACTGCTAAATAGAACAACTGAATGGATTGACAATAACAATATTTTAAATGAGTATCAAGCCGGCTTTAGAAAACAATACTCTACTGTTGACAATATTTTTAATTTGGTAAGCATAGTCAACTTGAATAAATTGATGGGAAAAAAATGTATGCGTTTTTTGTTGATTTTTCTTGTGCTTTTGATATGATACCGAGAAACAACTTGTTTTACAAACTATCTAGGCTTGGATTGTCGTCTAAAATAGTAAGAATATTAATGCGTACTTATGAAAGCACAGTAAGTCAAATCTGGGATGGCAATACCCTCTCAAACACTTTTGCGGTTGAACTTGGTGTAAAACAAGGTTGTATTTTAAGTCCTTTACTATTTTCTTTGTATATAAATGACCTTCCCGATGAGCTACCTGGCGGTGTAAATATAGCAGGCACGAATGTCAAAATTTTACTTTATGCAGATGATATAGTTTTACTTTCGAATTCACCTGTGGATTTGCAACAAATGATTAATATATGCTTACTGTTCAATTTGGAGCCTAAAAGTAAATCTGGTTGGTACGAGTATCACCACATCGTCCGCATAAGCAACAACTTTTATCCCCCTACTGTCTAGATCAATGAGAATCGAGTTAATAACGATAAGCCACAGTAGTGGGGAGGTTACTCCTCCCTGTGGAGTGTCTCTCTCAACTTGCTTAGACTTAACGGTATTACCAAGTTTTGCTGTGACTATTCTTGAATTCAGCATGATAACTATCCAGTTATTGATATATTCTTCAATATCTAGGTTAGTAAGAGCTTGCTGAACTGCAAGAGTAGTCACATTATTGAAAGCACCCTCTATATCTAGAAAGGCTGCCATTGTATATTGTTTAAATTCGAGAGATCTCTCTATAACCCTTACAACCTCATGCAGAGCTGGATCTGTAGAGCGACCCTTAAGGTAGGCATGCTGACTGTTTGAGAGCCATGTCGAACCCTCAAGGCGATGCCTAATGTGAGCGTCAATGAGTCTTTCCAACGTCTTAAGTTGAAAAGATGAAAGACTAATTGGACGGAAATCCTTCGCCTTCTCATGACTTTTTTTTTGCCAATTTGGGAATAAAAACGACCCTGACTCTCCTCCAGTTAACCGGAACATGGTTGAGGGAGAGACAGAGCGTAAAAATTCTATGAAGCCAGGGAATGATATGCCTTTTTGCACTTTGTAGCATCTTTGGCAAGATACCTTCCGGCCCAGGTGACTTGAATGGTGCAAAACTGTCAATCGCCCATGATATCCTGTCATGGGAGATGATGTTACTATCAATATTGGATAGAGTAAGCTTTCAATAGATCACGATATGGTTGCCATGATTTACTATTATAGCTAATGTTAAAGGCCCTACGAGTTTCCCTGCGTAGTTTATATAGCTCCGAATTCCACCATGGAGGGAAGTTTTTCTTAGCCTTAGTGACTGGACAGGAAACTTCAAAAGCTTTAACTACAGTTTTACTAAAGTTTTCCTCCAATCTTTCAAGACCAGTGATTGAATCTTCTACAACTGGCATATTCCTAAGTTTATGTTTAAGGATCCCATTAAATTTGAACCAATCAGTCCTTCTTGGGTTCCTAAATTGTATTTTTTCTGTCGAGTTCTGAAGTCTAATTTCGAAAAGAATCCAGTTATGATCAGAGAATGATCTTTCACTAGATACTCTCCACCTATCTACTGATACCTTAGACCTATCATTAATGAGTGTAATATCTAATACTTCCTCCCATCCATTATAGTTGTCCGAACTCGGAAAAAAGAAAGTAGGCGTGTTACCAGAATTACATATACTTAGTTTGCTGGAATTAATGAAATCAAGTAAAGACTCACCCCTTTCATTTGTTTCCTTGCTGCCCCAGATTGAATGCCTTGCATTAGCATCGCAGCCCAGGATAATGTCCGATGCTCCAACAGATGACATCAGAGTACTCACCTCGACTGGAGGAGCTGTTTTGTCGTGTGTCATGTAGCTGGAGGCAATCAAGAGGCTACTGTGGCCCGGTAGCTCAACCCTTGCTGCTGTAAGATCCTCTGAACTAAGATGCGTACAGAGAAAAATGTTAATATATTTTTTGGCAATAATACATGATCTTGGCCTACCATTGTTTCTTGCATAGAGTATATTATATGCTGAGGCCGGGATACCCTTCACGTCCAGGTTTGAAACCCAGGGTTCTCGCACCAGCCCAATGTCCAGGTCCTCTTCAGCTAAGAGTACCCGAAGGTTATCTGTAGCACATTTCGAGTGCTGCAGATTTATCTGCACTACCTTAAGTACCATTGTTAGTATCTGGGGGGTTTCGATAGCTTCATATCTGTGAGCAGAGAGCTTGCAACTTCAACCTCATCCGCCTCACCGCTACCTGTTCCTTTGAGCCGAAACACCCTGACCTTAGCGTCCCTCACTCCGAAGAACAGCTTAAAACCCGCCTTCTCAAGCTCCACTGAGCCAGATTCGGTGATGGCGAGGATAAGGCATGTGTGGCCTTCGCCTTGCTCAGTGCGGATGTTGGACCAGTCATCCATGTGGATGTTGGGGTTCTGCAGCTTCAGACAGTCCAACATCTTATGTGCATCGGTTGCCATCTTTGGTAACCAAATACGTGCACGCGGTCTCATCGGAATATCCTGAGCAGGGATCAGTTTAAGGCTTAAACCCTCCCATGCGCCACTAATATTAGCGATGCATTTGCTCAGAAAGTCCTTTGAGAACCCGTCCATGCATTTGATCACCCTGTATCCCCGGTGAATTTCACCAGAGTCAAAGCGAGGTGCCGTACCAGTCCTATTAGCGATCAGGTATTCCATAACGAGCTCAGCTAATTTGGACTTGATAGCACCCCATTCTGTTACTACAGGATTGATGGCACCGTCTTTCTCTGTCGCCAGAGCCATTATGAGATGGTCTTTAACCACCTCGTTAAAGGGTCGTCTGGCGGATGTGGTCGTGGTAGATGTGGGTCCCGGAGCGGCTTTTTTATCGGAAACCTTTCTCCGTTTAGGCGACTTTTCACCCTCTGTTTGAGAGCGATTTCGCTTGACCCTTTCTGTTGTTAGGGCTGCTGCCTTTGATGTGCTGGGTACTGAATCTAAAGACTTTTGATATTCATCTACCACAGCCTGGTATTTGGCGCGATCAGCTTCATCACGCTCATGAGGAGCACCGCTGGCAGCATTCTTGTCAATCTTATCAAGAATGAATATCGCCTTGGTGTAGCGAGACTTGAGGATGTCTTTCTGTCTCTTCCTCTTCTTTCTTTTCTTCTTCAATTGATCGCCAGTCTTGGCATCCACTTGAAGGAGAACATCTGTCAAGTTTTTGTTTGAGGGCAGCAGAGTGCTGTGTCGGTCACCCACGCTGTCTTCCATTGCAACCAAGGTCTCTTGGCTAGAGGCCAGTAGGTCGCCTTCTAAAGAGGAACCGAGATCATCGGCTCCCTGAAGAGCGCCGTTGTTGTTGGTTTCTGTATCTTTATTTATTATTATATTTTTCTTCATTTTTGGTCCCACGAGTAGGCACGTAAGGGGATGGACCATCCATGCAGTGACGGCGTACATGGACTAGGCTAAATACTCATTACAACCGACCCGTGCCCTGGCGTCGTAGGGAAGCTGTTCGCGACTAGTTTCTTTAACCACTAACTAGCCATTCAGGTCTTCGGCACTGCTATCATCCACCTTGACCTTAAAAGTGGGGATAACCCTTGGTCATGTTGGCTTTAAAGCTTATGCCTTCTAACTTGTTCCGGCTAAAATTAACCGATTCGAGTTACAAGACATACACTACAGCCAGCATTTAAGCCACCACATCACGACAAGATAGTTATCTAGGTGGGGTGAGTCTAAATCACAATTGCTTACCTCGAATCTTGGCTAAAAGTATCATATCACAAAATGTATGCTGGGCAAGAGTGGTCTGATCTATGTATTTATCTAGGATTCTCCCCTCCTAACTCTGGCCAACCTTTGTGTGCCTATTGGAAACCTATTTTAACCCTCATCCTGTAAAGAAAAAAAGGAACGAATCTTGTATTTTGGGCAAATTTTGCCCAATACAATTTTACTAGTTTTATTACTTTTTGTTACAAGTATTACATATTATTTATACATGGGAATGATTTTTGCACACAAATAAGTTACAATTCATACATTTTGTATTATATTTAGTACTGTTAGACTTATTTTCACAGAAGTGACAACGGCCTCTCTTTGTATTTTTTTCTTTTTCCGGGTGATGTAGATTCCTTGCGACAGTACCATATGGCTGTGTCTTACGCTGCTGCTTTTCATCCTCCAAAACCTCAAATCCCAGTTCTTCCAAAAAAAGCCTGTGACGAAAATGCTTTGATTTGTTTATCTATTAATAAAATAAAAATAAATAAAATAATGAACAGAAACTTCTTAACCAACTTCTCACCAGATATGATGACGTTTTCTGTGAAACTGCAGGCCTGATGTCAGGGGCACCAATATCTGTGCATCTTAAAGCAGATGCAGGTCCAGTCTTTGCCAAAGCCCGAGAAATACTACTAGCTCTGAGGGATGCATATGCCAAAGAAATTGAAAAAAAAAATTGCGTTAGGCTACTGCAAACGAGTAGAATATTCAGAATGGGCTTCAACCACTCATGTTGTGGCCAAGAAAAATGGTAAAATTCGAATTACCGGCAACTATAAATCTACTCTTAATCATCGAATGATTATCGACGAACATCCAATCCCAAGACCTGAATTCATATTTAATCAGATGAAGGGCACTACAATATTTTGTCACTTGGACATAACTGATGCATATACACATTTACCGGTCGATCAAGAATTCAGTCATACATTAACGCTCAATACACCAGCCCATGGTTTAATCAGGCCAACTCGAGCTGTTTATGGAACTGCAAATATTCCTGCTATCTGGCAAAGGCGTATGGAATATATTCTGCAAGGAATTTCTAATGTAAAAATTTTTTTCGACGATGTTTTGATATATGAGAAAAATTTTGATACAATGATGACCAAACTAGAAAGAATGAGACAACATGGCTTACGATTAAATCGGTCAAAATGTGTCTTTGCCGCACCAGAAGTTGAATTTTTGGGTCACAAAATTGATTCACAAGGAATTCACAAATCCGACAAACACATTGAGGCCATACGAGATGCTCCAAAACATTCCACCACAAAGGAACTTCAGCTATTTATTGGTAAGGCAACGTACTATAATGCATTTATTCCTGATTTAGCCACGAGAGAAAGACCGTTAAGAGACATGCTAAAAAGTGAATATTTTGAATGGTCCGAAGAAGCAAACAAAGCTTATGAAGATATTAAAAGCATTTTGATATCACCTCAGGTTTTATGCCTTACGATCCATCCTTGCCCATTATATTAGCAACTGATATTATTAATTATATTAATTAATTAATTAATTAATATTAATTATATTAATATTAATTATTTTGTTTAACTGGTACTGAGAATACATTTGTCCACTTCTACTTCTCACCGCAACATTTGGTCCTTCGAGCCGGATAGGAAAGAAAGTGTACTCAGAGATTGAGTTAAAGAAGTCACAAACAAACAAACATACATACATCCATATCAACATATAATTATCAGGTACGTTTGGTATTTTGCTTATGTTAGTTAGTTAACAAGTGGATTTCATCGACGGTGTTAAGTTTATTCTCTGTTCTGCCAAACAGAAGCTTTCATAAAGATTCAAAATTAAATTAATTCAAATTTAAAAACAAATAAATAAACAAATAAAATATTCAAGCAAAATAAAAGCAATTAAGAGAATTATTTTGCTAATTATAAAAGAGAAAAAACCGAAAGAAAAAAAGTGCAACAGAAGTGGAGATAAAAGTAAAAATTAATAAATAATTGTCCCTATTACGAGGAAGTTTTTATCATCCAGTGCCGTGCCGAATTGTTATTCCAACAAAAATAGTCCGTGGTATTTTTAATACAAAATTAATTGTTTAAAGAAAACATTTTCATTTGTTCCAAGTAAAAAGACGGTCAGTATTAGTTCGCTTATTGTGTAGGGTATTCTTCGTTCAGTTCAGGCGAGATAAAAATCCTACAAATAAACATGCACAGAGGAAGAGTTGCGGATGCTCTGCTGCCACAGATAGTCATTGAACAAGCCGCTTCTATTATCATTATTAGCGAACAGTACACGAAGAGGACAGATGGGATATGGTTCGACGATTACTCGGAAACCGCCGCCATATGGATACCAAACAGTAGTCCCATAAGAGTGTTGAACAGTGGAAGAGGGAATGGTTTTGTTTGGATAAGGCTCGCTGACTGCCTTATTATAAGCTGTTACCTTACTCCAAGTGACAACATAGCGGAATTTCAGTGCAAGCTTGATGGAATAGAAGACGAGATGAGACATACGGGACAAAGATTCATAGTGGCAGGTGACTTCAATTCCCGTGCTGTGGAATGGGGATCCCGAACTACAAACGCAAGGGGCAGGAGAATTCTGGAAATGGCAGCTAGAACAGGGCTATCAGTCGTAAACGTTGGAAATACACCTACCTTCAGAAGACCCGGCTGTGAGGGCACAATACCAGACATAACACTAGTTTCAGAGACTCTGATGAATAATATCAGCAACTGGAAGGTCCTTGAAATATATACGGGAAGCGACCACCAGTACATTTCGTATTCTATACGGGTAGATAAAGAAAGCTCGAAGCGAAGAAAAACTGGCACACGTAGGTGGAACACGAATAAGTTAGATAAAACCACTTTGATACTAGAAATAGACCGGCACGGATGGGGAGTAAACAGCGATGCCACACATGTAGTGAAGAATACCATGAACTCTATCACTAAAGCTTGCAACAAGGCGATGCCGAAAATAATGCCAACGATAAGGGGAAATAAGGCCGTATATTGGTGGAACGATTCCATTACCGAATTAAGGCGAAACTGTCTCAAGCTAAGAAGATCGTATACAAGGGCAAGACGCCGAGGCCTTGCAGAAAGAGAACGTGAACTGTACAAAGAAGCACAAAAAACCCTTCGAAACGCCATCAATAAAAGTAAGAAGGATAAATGGGAAGAACTTAGAGGTGATATAAACCGGGACCCATGGGGCCTCGGATATAAAATCGTTATGAAGAAACTTGGCTCGAAAAGCCCAGTGGAAGAAATGGATGAAGAGACGATGAACAACATTGTGGACACCCTCTTTCCCACGCATAGCCAAAGACCAGCTGAGTCTGATGACACAGAAGTTTCAATGCCCATTCTTTTCACTGAAGAAGAATTGAAAAATGCAACCTCAAAACTAAAGGTAGGGAAAGCACCGGGCCCCGACGGAATACCAGTCGAAGTTATGAAAGAGATCTCAGAGAAACGACCAAATCTACTGTTAAATATGTACAACAGCTGCTTATTAGAAGGACTCTTCCCAGAAGCATGGAAGGAACAAAAATTGGTTCTTATAAGCAAAGGGAAAGGAGATCCAAACGCTCCATCATCGTACAGACCACTCTGTATGTTGAACACAGCTGGCAAATTGCTGGAAAGATTACTCAAGCCCCGGATTCAAGAGGCCATACACGTAAAAGGGGGACTCTCGGAGAAACAATATGGGTTTCGACCAGGAAAGTCTACTCTATTAGCACTTAAGGATGTCGTGGATGTCGTGCTGGCAGGTAGAGAGAAGAACCACCACAGCAGACCTATTGTACTCCTTGCCACGCTCGACGTTAAAAATGCTTTTAATAGCCTACGCTGGTCAGATGTGATATACGCGCTGGAACATAACTTTGAGGTGCCAAGATATCTCATGAGAATGATCGGATCGTATCTCAGAGATAGAATCCTCATCTATGACACTAACCAAGGCATAAGACGGACACAGGTTACATCTGGAGCAGCACAGGGATCAATCCTCGGACCGGACCTATGGAACGCCAGTTATGATGGTATTTTAAAGATGGATATGCCAGATGGAGTCTTCCTAGTCGGATATGCAGATGACATCGCAGCTGTAATACAATCGAGGACAACAGAAGGAGCACAACGCAAGCTCAGCCAGGTCATGATTCGCACAAAGAACTGGCTGAATTTACATGGACTACAGCTAGCTGCACATAAAACAGAACTGCTGCTGCTAACGAGACGACGTATCCCAACCGAGGTTAACATGAATATTGGAGACATAGAAATACCAACGAAAAAATTCGTAAATTATCTTGGCATAAGACTGGATACCAAGTTAACTTTTGGCAGCCAAATCAAATATGCCACGGAAAAGGCAAGTGATATAACCACCAAACTGAGTAGATTGATGGCAAACGTTGGCGGGCCCATAGCAAAAAGGAGGAAATTGCTAATGGAGGCGTGTAACAGTATCCTCCTTTACGGATGCGAGATTTGGGGTACAACTCTACAAGCACAGCAGAGAGCGAAAAAATTGATAGCAGTACAGAGAATAGCTGCACTTAGAGTAGCATCGTCGTACCGTACGGTGTCAGCATCGGCCGTACAAGTTATAGCTGGAATGATCCCCATAGATCTTCAGATAGAGGAACGTAGGAAAGTTTTTATAGCTAGGCAGACCGGACAAGAGGATCCAATTTATTATAAACAACTGAAGGTAGAAACCCTGAGAAAGTGGCAGGCTCGGTGGAACAGTGATATAAATGGAAGATGGACGGCAAAGCTAATCCCTGAATTAGAGTGGTGGATAAATAGGAGCCATGGTGATGTAAATTATTACGTAACACAGCTGCTTTCAGGCCACGGCTACTTTAGGAAGTATCTATATAGAATGAATAAATGCAGCTCACCATATTGCATCTACGAAGGAGAAGGTTACATTGACGACGCGAAGCATACGTTCTTCCAGTGTGACAAATGGCAAAACGAGCGAGATAATGTGGCTCAGATAGTGGGACCTATAACGCCAGAAAACATTATAGCGAAAATGATAGAGCGAGAGGAGTACTGGAAATGTGTGGAAGTTTTTGTGGAGAAGGTTTTAAGGTTAAAAAAATTAGACCTTGATGGTATATAAATAGCGGACTTGGACGCAAGCAACAACGTCGACGGGGCGAAATAGCCACAAGGGGAACCACCTCGAAGTAATGCGAAAGCGGTTCCGAGGTGGAGCTATTCCCGAAGGAAAACAGGATGGTTTTTAGTCGGTATACTCCGATCGAGAGAGCCCGACATATCGCTAAAGCGACGGCTTTAGTGAATGCGTAAAAGCATTTTCCATCCTGAATGAAAAAAAAAAAAAAAAAAAAAAAAAAAAAAAAATTCTTCGTTCAGTTTGTTATTTTTCCCGCGTTCCTTTACTTTCGTTTTCAGCTCTTATGGATGCTTAATGTATGTATGATCAAAAAAATTCTCCTTTTCAGCATTTCCCCTTATTCAATTTATTTAAGTTGAATTTTTTTTCCTTAAATATTTTCCGTTTACTTACTCTTTATTCATAAATCATCCCTATAATTTATTAATATTCATGTGTGTGAAGATAAATATGCCTAGTTAAATATGTTTTTAAAAAAATATAGCATGCGATAAAAAAGTATGTAATATACAAATTAGGCACATTTTCGCTGAAATTTAATACTTTTAATAAAATTTTGCAACAAAATACATTATTTGTATTAATTTTTAAATTTTAACTTTAATTAAATATGAAATAAATGTGCTGATAAAATTTTACTGACTTAAAAACATATAAGGTTGGTATATTATCGAAGAAAATATATTACTCTGAGCAAATCTTAACATATCGGGAAATAAAACCAAGTGGGGAATAAACATAACCAATAGTGCTATTGATCGGCACAAAGCGTTTTTCCGAATTGTATTTGTGAAAAATTATATTCATATCAAGAATATAACAAAGTCAATATTCTCATATATAAGTGCTCTGAGGGATGTGGTCACTATGACCAAATCCTACTATGTCAATGAATGAAACCTAGTGGGAAATGAAGGCCATCAATAGTGCTATTGAAAGGTGTAAAGGGTTTTTTCTAATTGTATTTGTGAAAATTTATAAACACCTTAAGAAAAAATATCAGGGACCATAAATAACAATTATCAATATCAAAAAACAATTTTAGAACAGTTATCTTCAGAAAAAACAAAAATAAGTCCATCTAAAACAGTTTTTTATTTTTTGTGTTCAATTGTAATTGAATCGCGTGTGTTTGATGTGCTTCGTCCAACAAGAAGCAACAACAATGCTTAATAAATTTCTGAAAAAAAATGACAATAACCATCCGCATGTGTTCACATCGCTTGTTCAACGACGACTGAATGGAAAATAATACGTTCTCTGAGTATAATATGTTTTCTGAGTACAATAAGTGGCAGTAGTAGTTTTGCCATCGACAAATTTGGCACTGACAGCATAGCTGCCAGATTTGACGATTTATCGTCATTTTGACGATTTTTGGTTTCAAAAATAGCAAAATGACGATTTGACGATTTTTTCATTGAAAATGACGATTTCCTGAATTATTAAAATTTTCTATAAATTGTTAGTTTTATTAATGTTTTTGTTACCAAATTCTCTCTTTTTTTGAGACAACAACTATTTCAAAAACAAAACTAAGTGATAGTAGTGTTTTCTTAATTATTGTTGTTAAGTTCAAGTAAAATAATTGCAAATAATATTGAGACAGAATAGTCGAAATTACTTATTTATGTGTAAACATAAAAATCAATTTTAAATACTGAATTCCATGAACTAAAATTTTAAGAGGAAACAATTTCTGAATTTCCACGGGGAAATTCTTCTACAAAAACTTATCCTATTTTAACAAAACGTCGAAAGCATATTCAGCCGAATAAATTTAAATAACAAAAATACGGAATTCTTTGAAAATATGTTGAATTCTATACTCAAAATGTTATTTAAAACTTAATAAAATAAATTGTTCTGACATTGTAATTTAACCTGAATTAATAAAATATGCTGAATTCAACAATTTATTTATAAAATACTGTTTCACACTATTCAGTTTTAGCAGACCAGTTTTTGTTCAATTCTCTTTTGAACTTGCCATTTCATTTCATCAAACATGTCAATTCAATTTTCGTACTTTTTAATATAAATCAACATGCATGAAAAAAAACAAAAGAAATAAGAAAATTGACAGTACCGTCAAGTTTGTTCCCCTTTTGTTCTTATTTCCCTTCTCTTCCAAAAATACTTGCCTTGACGAGTGAGAATTTTAGAAGTGAAAACGGACTAAGATATTAAATATTACACAATTTGTGTTTAACATAAAATTGTTTGTGATTTGTTATGTAAAAAGTTAAAATTTACGTATTTTGATATGTATTGTACAAGAGACTATATAAAATTGAATTTTTATGTTTTCGTTTTAATAAAGATTTCAAAATACTATTATAAATAGTAACTTTTTATTTTTCCGATTTTTTTGACGATTTTTATAATTCGAAATGACGATTTTTTTCTTTTTTATCGGGATTTTGACGATTTTTTCCGAAATTTATCTGGCAGCCCTGACTGACAGTACAATGTATGGCAGTCAGCGTTACCGTTGATGCGACTAAAGTGGCAATTTGACCCTTTTACAGATGCCTTGCCACTTTTTGTGTACCTTTTTTTTGTTTTACTTGATACATATTGGTTTTTTTTATTAATTTTTTTATTATATGCATATGTAAACATACATCATATACAACATTTAAATGAAAAAAATACGATTTTTATTTTTGTTTTGTTTATTTTCCATCTTTTTAAGAGTGGTGCCCCTTTTTTTTAATAAATCCCCTTTTTGTGCGACTTTCTCAAATTTTCCAACGGTAACGCTGCCCCTGATATATTTATAGCAGAGGTCGGCAAAGCGTAAAATGAGGTTGTGTGTGTGAGCAAACTACCCAGCAAACATAAACATAATTATATAAATTATACAAAACAACTTAGATAGGAAACATACACTCACAATGTATTTTCTGTAACATATAAGAAATTAACAACGAGATTGATATACAAACGGAACTTCTAATACTTCAAAAGCTGATTACATGCATGTTACCAAATGCATTATCAATTATAAAATATTTTTCGTAATTCATTATTAATTTTAAATGTTTGTTGGGAAGTATTTCTGAAAAAAATATAGAAACATCCGCCGCATGTGCACACATTGCTGTCTCAATGACGACTGAATGAAAGAGATTAAGCGTATGTGTGAAGTGCTCTCTGCACTATTGTGCTATAGGATGCCGACCTCTGATTTAAGGCCCAACTATAATGTGCATATGCTAGCTTAAGCAACCCTGCGAATACATATAAATTGTATGTGGCAAACTATAATGTACTTAACGAAACTTTTCGTTAAGTTTTTAACTGTCATTTGGTTAAGCAAAAAGCGAAACTGATCGCATATTCCGTACGGAATCAGCTGTTTGTTGTTTGTTTGTGTTTTTAACAAAATGGAGAAAGAAAAAAATACATTTATTTTAAATTTAATAGAAAATGTGGAAAAAATAAGTGCCTTTATAATAAAAGGGCCCTTTTTATTTTAACAAAAATGTCTCTGTCGTGGTTTATTTCTCTGACAGAACAAGAGCGTCTTCTTCTTTTACAGTGTAGTTCACTTATTTCTTTTAATGTGCACAGGCCTTTAAGCGCTAACTTTAATATTTTTATATTATTTAAATTTTTAAGTCTTTTCTCCATTTTTACAAACACTACGAAAATTAACAAAATATATGTAAACGTTTATTATTATTTACAATTTAGTGCTGCCACAGCTGTACATTTTAGTACTTTTGCCGAAAATTTAAAAAAAGGAAAAATTATGCGTTTCGGGTACGAAGTTTTCTTTTAATTATAAAATAATATAATATTTATAAAATATAGTCATTTAATGGCTTTTTGTTAAAATAAAAACATTTTTTTAATCATAAATGAGCAACTGTGGACAAAAAGTTTCAAAGTCATTGTAGCCACCTGAAAGTTAACTCTGAACTAGTTATGCATTTGACAGCCTTTTCGTTAACTTTTGCAATTTGCTTAAGCTTGCTTATGCATATTATAGTTGGGCCTTTATAGTCTTTGCTTTAACCGTTTTTAGTGTAATCGTGAAGATCTCTTGTGTATATACACAAGCAAGAGAACATTTGTTTTCCATACTTCCACATGTTTAATAGGAAGGAGAGACGCAATATTGTTTTGCTAATTGATTGCATAATTTGAAGAAAATATTATTTGATTTCAAAAATATTTTATTCCTTTTTCCGAATTAATACGGGATTAATTCTTCAAATATTAATTTTGTCCTATTAATATCCCTTATTAATTTTTGAATAATAACACAAATATATATAATATATTATATTTTTTGTTTTTTTTACATTTTTGGTAAAAATATTATTTAATTTCTTTTTTTAGTTTGTTACTTCTCATAAATAATTTTCCAAAGATTTTCAGTTTTAATTTTTTTTTTACAATTTTATTTTATTTAAATTTTTGTAAAAATATTACATTTATTCGATTTTTTTCAAATTCATTTATCTCAATAACGTTACCAAATATCTCATTGCCTTTCTTCTTTGTACACAAATTATATGGTATTTTCCTTTTTCCATTTTTTTTTCTTGAAATTCTTTTTCTTCTTCTTCAAAAAGGTGCTCAAACTGTTTGTGCAATTTCTAGTCAAATAAAAATTCTTTATTTGGCCCACTTTAAGAATTTCAGAAATTAAATTTTTTTTTTCGTGAACAGACCTATTTTTGTGTACAAATTCCAGTTTAAATTCATATAGTTCCAATAAATAAAAGGTAATGAACTTTTGGTAACTTATATACTTAAAACAGCTGTAGTGGAATTCTGTAACTTTTAACAATAGCAAGAATTGTTTTCTTGTCGACTCATTTTGTCGTTTGCAGTAACGATTATGCGATTCTGTAACTTAATGTTAAAAATATTGTTACAATTTGGCACTATGTGGCACCTCTGTTAAAATAAACAAAAAGAGCTAAAAGGAATACAAAAAAAAAAAAAAAATTTGCGGTCAAATAGGAGGTAAGTTAAAAATTTTAAATTTTATAAAATAAATGTATAAAAATCGGTTGATAAGCTATATCCCAAATATTCAAAAGCCATTAGTAGATCGAATTCTTTAAAAATTGTTTTATTTTTAATTGAAAAAATGTCACTTTGTTTTTATTTAACAACTACAAAGTTGTTGTCGTTTATTTAACAACTCAGCTGATTGCAAACAATAACAAGTGTTGTTAAATAAGTTCGAGAATAGCAAAATCGCTTAATCAGTTGTTTAGTTTTTTAACAATGACAAGTGTTGTTAAAATAAGTTACAGAATTCCACTACTGATCATATTCCTGTAATTTAAAAGTGTACAATTTCAATCTTTCAGAGAACTGAAAGTGTGCATTCATAATTTTCAAAATTATCTTTTATTTCTTAGTTATAGCTGTTTTAAATAATTTTCTTTTAACTTTTACAAAATTTAAATAATTCATTGCCTACTTATTGAGACTTATTTTCCAATTTGCTGTTTTCTCTATACATTTTCTATATACAATATGTCGTTAGATAATTTTATCCATTTGGCTGACAGTATTGTCGAATTCGAAGCTGACCTAAACGATCATCGGTATCCAGTAACTTCCCTTCACGCACTTGAAGTACATAGGCATGAGTTAAAGTCTAATTGGATTCAGGTTAAGCAATCATATGAGAGTTTTTTGATAGAGGTAGAAAAGGAAGACCATGATAAGGAAGATTCTCTGGACCTTGAGTCTTTCAATTGCTTAACAAAACTCTCTGAACTGTCCGATGCACTGCGTCATCCTGTGAGTGTACCAACCAATATTCCGTCAAGGATCGAAAACGCCTTTTTGCCATGTTCCTCTGGAGATGATATTTCTTTAAATTCAAGGTCAGTTGAAACTCGTAGTCTTCATCTCCCTCCGATTGAAATAGATACCTTCGGTGGCGATTACACTACTTGGCCCACCTTTCGAGATCTGTTTTCTGCAGTTGTAGCTAATTCCAGGGCTAGTAACGTTGAAAAATTATTTTATCTGACACAGAAAACAAAAGGTGAAGCCAATGAGATTGTAAGGAAGAGTCCTCTTACACACCAAGGTTTCGATTTAGCTTGGAGAGATTTGTGCACACAATATGAGAATCGGAGAATTCTGGTCAATGGTCAATTGAAAATCCTTTTCAATCTACAGACCATTATTTCCGAGTCAGGTAAAGCATTAAAACAACTTCAACGGGATATCAACTCCGTCATAGCCACTTTAAAGCTTTACGATATCGACGTTAAAAGTTGGGATCCAATTTTTGTTTTCCTTGCCACAAGTCATCTTCCTGAAACCACATTGACTTTGTGGGAGCATCAGCTCCAGAATAAAACGGCTATTCCTAAGTGGACCGAATTAGATGAATTTCTAACCAATCGGTATAGAACTTTAGAATCCGTTTCCGAGATTCGAAGCTCAGCCATTTCCAAAGTAAATGAATCAAAGTCTAAAGGCCATTCTAATGCGTCCACTGGTAAAAGACTTTCTAGTTTTCAAGCCAATATTTCTGGTCCTAAATGCCAATTATGCCCTAACGAAAACCATCCTATCCGAAAATGTCCAAAATTTCTGTCTATGAATTATAATCAGAAAGTTAACGAAATCAAGAAGGAGGGTCTCTGCATGAATTGTTTTTCCAAAACACATAGTGTCAAAAACTGCACTAGCAAACACAGTTGCTTTAAATGTAGCAAAAAACATAACACTTTATTGCATAAAGACTTCGATAATAATCCTAGTACTAGTTCAGATTCAAGCAGAAACCTTAATCCAAATTCTTCTCCTTTTGTTCAAAACTCCGGTAATTTACAGTCCACAAATCCTTTAACTTCTGGTGTAATTCAATCATGTTTTGCTGCTAATTCGAACGGCGTTTTATTAGGAACGGCTGCCGTGCATATTTGTCATTTGGGCCACAGATATACTGCACGTGCGTTGATAGATTCAGGGTCAGAAGGAACATTTATATCCGAACGTTTATGCAATAAACTAGAACTTCCCTTCCAACGCACCAGAGCTCAGATTTCCGGTTTGAATAACTCGATTTCTGCCAAAGTTCAACGTCAATGTTCCTTTGTTCTTAGCACTGACTTAGATAAGAAAGTTGAAATCCTAGTAACGGCTTTAGTGGTTCCCCAACTATCGTCTAATCTTCCTTCTCATACCATTCCACGGGAAACATTTTCCAAACTTCCTGACATTCGTCTGGCTGATCCCAATTTTCATACCAGTTCCAACATTGATGTATTAATTGGAGGTGATATATTCCCTTCGATTATTGGTTCGGGCATTCGGCATAAGGTTTGCGATTCTTTGATTGCTCAGGAAACAATCTTTGGTTGGATTCTCACTGGTCCCGTGTCTCAAAATCTATTTCCAAAATTCAATGTGACATCGCATTTCTGTGAAATTTCTTTAGATAAGGAGATTTCACGTTTTTGGGAGGTGGAGAATCTTCCAAAGAAGAACTTTATGTCCCCTTCGGATCGAGTCTGTAAAGATCTATTCGTACGAACGACTACGAGAAATTCCGAAGGTAGATACGTAGTATCGTTACCTTTCAAAGATAATTCTTCCAATAATCCAAATATAGGTCAGTCTCGGTTCAGTGCAATGGCACAATTCCTCCGAAATGAGGCAAGATTGAATCGAACTCCGGACCTTAAAGTAGAATATGATAAGGTTGTTCGAGAGTATGAAGAACTTGGCCATATGACCAAAGTTAGCTCCCCAAATACGTCTGAAAAGCCGGAATGTAGTAAAGTTTACTATCTACCACATCATGCTGTCATTAAGCCTGATAGTGTAACTACAAAGGTTCGAGTCCAACTCAACATACTGAAAGAGCAATTAGCTATTTTACAATAACACCAGATGGCCAATCAACACCAAATGTCCAATCTACTTCAAATGACTCAATAACACCAGCGGATCGTGTCCAAAGAACAGTGGAGCCAAAGGTAACAACACCAGAAACACCACAGTTCAATACAGCCACCCCTATCCAAGAACGAACGTTGTTCACAACTCCAGTTGCTCCTCGAAGATCAAATCGGCCAAGGAAACCTCGAGTATTATTTAGCCCTAATATATAGTAATTCCAACAAGCCAAATCATAAGAAGGAGAAGAGTGTTGTATTTTTAACTTGTTATATTATAATTTTTATATCAGATTTTATATTAGTTTTTTGTCAAAATTTAATTCATATTTTTTCTTTATAAAACTAGTAGTTAGTATTTTGGAGTGAATAAAAGAAGTTTAATACATAATAATCAGCTAATGACAACACACCTCACGTTTAAAATTAATTGTGTTGTGAAATGCACAATTGAGTCTATGTATGTATATCGAAACTAAAAGAGAAATGATTTGGATGATTGTCATCTCTGTTAATATTATAGAATAAACCACTTACATGTTGCTCAGTAAAACTAAAATATATTTTTGATGATTTTATACAAAAAACGTAGAATTTTTACTCAACCAAAATATAGGTATGATTCGATTGGATTTTACATTTTCTAGAGCTATTTCTATTCGATTTTTTGATTCCTCTAGAGCTAAATCTTATTTTTTGTGTAGTCCTATTCTTTATTTATCTGTCCGTGATTATCTCTCATCTCATTTGTGTTATCTCTCATCTGATCTCAGCTACGTATTTTTCTACAAATCTGACTTTTATGGATTAAAAAAAAAACATTTTGAACATACATAAATGAATATTCACACACAAATTTGTTCAAATTGTGATATTTAAATAAAAAATAAAATAAACATTTCAATACTTACTGATTAAGTTTAGATGAATCTATTTGGATTTATTTTTATACGAATCCGCCGACTATACACTTATTACTTATAATTTTAGATAATGATATATTGAAGAATGGAAAAAGAGTATTTAAATATGAGTGGTGTCCAATAGGCCCATAGTGTTGTTTAGATTAACAAAGATGGATCATGTCTTTTTGGATCCATATCGTATATTCTGTATGATACACAAGTATTTGCTCAAGAAATTCGAGACGAAATTGTTAGACATGTGGTAGATAATTGGGAAGAATTTCAAGTTATGTCGCACAATAACGACGGAGACAATTATGCAAGTATTTCAAAATACATTCAGGAGATGTCACTAACATCTACATATGGTAGTTTGTGTTAAGAATGATAAAATAAAGATTAGGCCAACGCGCGTAAAATTTTAAAATGTTCTGCGCATTTAGGCCCTGTGACGTCACACATTCTGTGTTTCTATTGGCTAATTTTTTCTCACTTATTATTTTTACTCATGTTTTGCTTGGATTTGCTCACTGCACTCTTCATGTTTATATTTTTTATTGTTTTTTTTTTTTTGTTTGTTTTTCTTTTTTAAACAGATTTTATTTCAGAACTCTCAGAGATTTCAATTGCAAGGTTGCCAACTATCACATAAAACATAAATTTTTCGCAAGAAATTTTAATTCTAACACATGAAACATTATTGGTAACCCTTAGAATGGCCCTTCTACGTCACATAACGGGAAATCATGCGCATGGCGTAATCTTTATTTTATCATTCTTGGTTTGTGTGAACTGGTTGCTGCAACGCAGTTATATCCGGTCATTTGGGATTTGCGCTTGACGATCTCATTGAAGGCATTTTAAAAATGGTATTATATTAGTCAAGTTAACATTAGTTTTATTTATATAGTATCACAAAAATTAATCGTTTAATTAAACTGATGATGTGTGTGATAGGGTATATAAATGTCTGCGGGAGGTTGAAATAATATACCAGTCAAAGAATTTCGAAAGAATTTAATCCACTAAACCTGAGCTAAATTCTTCTTCGGTGGTTCTCTGACATTATGGCTTAAAAACATTGTTGTCATTATGTGCAACAAATAATGTAACTCAATAAATGGCATTCAAAAAGTTTCATTTCTAAAAAATCTTTTTGTAGATTTTAAAACTTTTATGCCATTTACACCTAAGCGAAATCTATTACTTACGGGATTTCAAGCCAAATCTGGTAGATTTTGATGAGATTTCCCATACAAAACAAAATGCAGCAAATCTAGTAGATTTCGCCAAAATCTTTCAAAATCTTGCACTACTTACTAATACAACCGTGATTTTCCTATTAATGTACTAAAAAACGCAACACTGTTAAATTAAATTTTGACACTTTGACAATAAAAAAAAGCAAACAAAGGGCGGTATTTTTTGGAATTTTTGCGGCAAAATTTAAAATCGTAATAATTATTATATGCCATTTACACCTAAGCGAAATCTACTACTTACGGGATTTCAAGCCAAATCTGGTAGATTTTGATGAGATTTCCCATACAAAACAAAATGCAGCAAATCTAGTAGATTTCGCCAAAATCTTTCAAAATCTTGCACTACTTACTAATACAACCGTGATTTTCCTATTAATGTACTAAAAAACGCAACACTGTTCAATTAAATTTTGACACTTTGACAATAAAAAAAAGCAAACAAAGGGCGGTATTTTTTGGAATTTTTGCGGCAAAATTTAAAATCGTAATAATTATTAAAGATAATTGGCAATGGAGCACCAAATAGTAAATAAAGTGTAAGTATATTGTTGTGTACTTTTTTAAAAACAAAAAACTCATTGTGAAGCTCATTTTTTGCCACAAAAAAATTTTAAAATTTTCCTTCCTTTTTAGTCAGCTGTTTTTGTTATGAAAATGAAATCCCACAATATGACAAAAAACAGTAGTGTAAACGGCAAAGATTTCCTTGAAGATTTAAACTGAAATCTAGTAGATTTTGCGTAGATGTAAATGCAGTATTAAAGATAATTGGCAATGGAGCACCAAATAGTAAATAAAGTGTAAGTATATTGTTGTGTACTTTTTTAAAAACAAAAAACTCATTGTGAAGCTCATTTTTTGCCACAAAAAAATTTAAAGATTTTCCTTCCTTTTTAGTCAGCTGTTTTTGTTATGAAAATGAAATCCCACAATATGACAAAAAACAGTAGTGTAAACGGCAAAGATTTCCTTGAAGATTTAAACTGAAATCTAGTAGATTTTGCGTAGATGTAAATGCAGTATTTGTTTCTTACAGCTCACGTTAGATACATTCACAGAACTATTTTTTTTTAAATATCTAAACCAATTCTGCATTTCATATTTATAATGTACAAAATACTTTAAAGGCTATTAAACATCAATGATATTGAAGTTATGATACGCACTATATATTTGGCAGCCGCTGTACGATCTAAAATGTTTTCTAATGTAACATGAACGATCAACAAGAATAATTTGTAAATTTCATAAAAGATTTTTAATCCAATCGTAATTCATGATTCAGCATTTTTAGTATACGTTTTAATAATGTTGGAAACAGCCTATATCATGTTGTAAGGTGTATTTAGTTTACATAATAATTAAAAGTTCTATAATAAATATTTTAAAATAATTTATGTAGTTGTTTTATTATTTCCAGTTTTTTTTTCGCTAACGAAGTAGCGGGTTGCATGCTAGTTAATATATAAATTTTGAAATTGTCAATCTTTTGTCCTTCTTATTTATTGCCTTTATTTTTAGCTTTTTTTGCCAATCCTTTATTGAGCTGTGCCATCAATTGTTACAGCAGCGTCGAATCTACTCTTCAAAGTTTTACTACTAAAAACTATTTCAGTTCCTTTACAATGGTTCTTTGCCCATCGGAATAAAGCGTTCGCATTTAAGATGCGATCTTGATGAGAACACTGCAGGCTATACCTCGCTGCATTTCTTTTGAGATTTGCTCCAATGCCATCACATGCTCCCTTGCCATGTGCAGTTAGATAAAAATGCCATTCAGCTGGAATTCCAAAATCTTTTTTGTGAGCTATAAGATTTGCGAAGCTTCTCCACTATAAATTTAGATTTTAGATAATTTAGAATTATCTTCTGGTATTCATAAACTGTAGCGGTATCATGTTTTAAATCATCGGATATGATTGCCATACTGTTGTGTTCTAGTTTTTCATCTACTACATAGAAGTAAATAACAACTGTTGTTGTGAACTAATAATTTGGATTTAAATTTATGTAATTCGTTATTTTTAAGTTATACAAATTAGAGTTGATATTTGTTTGACGTTTTGTTTATTTAAACCCAGTTATTCAGGTATGTGATGGATAACGATAACGAGTGAGTTTTTGAAGTCCATTTTAAAGTATTTCTAATTAAATTTTTAAAATTTTTGTTTTAAGATTCTCTTTAATAGCAAATTATCTATATATTTTGTGGGATAAAAAACTCACTCGTTATCGTTTTCCATCACATACATGATTATGAGGCCTTTTAGATGATGCAATTAATTGCATGCAATTTTTTCCATTCTCTTTTAAAATTGCTACGTAAAATGTTGTGCACTTATACGATGCAATTTTACGTGCAACAAATCATGCAATTTTTTAACGTTTAATTACACATTCCTCTTTAGTTTTTCATTCGCAACAAAGAAAACAAAATTTTAAAATATATGTAAATATAATATACAAAAAATAAATGTACATACATATGTATGTATATAAAATAATATACGTACATACATATATATAAATACAATATACAAAAATTTTAAAAAATATAAACAATGGAAGATTTTAATACAGAAGAAGTAATTGAAAATGTTCTTGCGCATTAATTTTTATAACGCACACTTCAAAGTCAGAATAAGAATAAAACAAAATAAGTAAAACACAAACGATGTAAAAGGAAATGTGAAAAAATTGCATGACAAACGAAGTCGTGCAACTTTTTCTACCCCTCTTGCTTCTCTCACCCGTTCGCAAACAAACATCAATTGCATGCAATTAATTGCATGCAAAATTGCATCGTCTAAAGGGCCTCTATGACTATTCGGTTATTTTTATCTATTTGCATTTTTGTTATACATAATCGTAATGGCGGCAAAATGTTCGTTCGCCATCTTTTTTAAAAAGAAGAGATACAGAAAAATTTTCGTATAGAAGAGAAAGACATTTTCGCACAGATAGAAGGAAGATACATTTATAAAACTTAGCCTGCCAAAAATAAAAGCATTTGTTAATGCAATCGTTTTAAAAAACATTTGAAGGATGAAATTGCCGATTTGAAGAAAGCCATCAACAGCATGCTGCACATTGCCAATTCTGGGTCATAAGCTGCAACGTCAACAGGATGTCAGCCGTCTGTTATTGGGACCATGCCGAGAAGCTCATCAAGTACTGCCATTGAACCGCCTGCCGAAACATACGGAGATGTCTTTGTGCCAAATAGGTATACTTTGCCAGCAACAAAACCGGTGCAGTATTGCACAAGTAAAATAAGTGAGTACCATTTGCCATTAAAATATAATACGCCCTTTTCTGCCCCGCAAACGTTCCACCCAACAACGTCTTTGCCTTATACAAACGCGCACACATTTGCGCAAGCAACGTCTTTGAAATATAGTTCCCCTTTAAATTCAACAACCCACTTGACAACGACAACCCCTTTAAACACTGTACCGACTTCACTTGATTTTTTTCAACAACGTTCATCACAAATGCACTACACGTCGGCGCAGCCTCGTATGGCACCAACAACAACAGCGTATCAAACTGAAGATATGCAAATTGGATCCTTGAATTCCATTGGATGGAAGCAGCTGATAGCCGACAACTCCGTAAGCTGCACGACTTACCCCTATTTTGTGGCCAACCCGAGCAGTGGCCAATGTTTATAGTCACTTATAAGGAAACAACAAGGAATTATAATTATTCGAACTTAGAGAATTTAATTCGCTTGCAAAAGACAATAAAAGGTGATGCAAGAATTAAAGTGGAATCATTTTTGATTCATCCCGATAGCGTAAACCAGGTTGTCAGCACGCTTGAGTTTTACTATGGTCGCCCTCAATTCTTAATACGCAGCCAAATTGCAAAGGTTCGTGCCTTTCCTCCTATTTATGAGAAAAGAATACATGAGATAGTAGACTTTAGCACAATGGTTTTTAATCTTTCAGCATTTTTGACAAATGACAACGCAACGGCTCCCTTTGTAATCCAACATTGCTCGATGAAATGGTAAATAAATTACCTCTTCGTAAACGTGAAGAATGGTCAAGACATTCGGTGAACAACCTTGGACCGTACCCAAGTGTCACAGACTTTAGTTTGTGGCTCCAAGAAGTTGCAACATATATTTCCATTTCTCTAGAATCCGACAGTGTTGATGCTGCCTATAACAAAAAGGATAAAATAAATCCCTCATTCACGATCACAACAAATGAGAATAAAATTACTAAGTGTATTATGTGCCAAAAAAAAACCACCAGCTTTATCATTGCGATGAATTTGAAAAGGCTTCAGTACAGGATAGATGGAATTTTGTCAAAGATAAACATCTTTGTTTTGCCTTGTTTCACACTGGACATAATTCTTTTAAATGTAAATATAGACGTCAATGTGGATTGTCAAGCTGTATAAAATACCACAATCGTTTATTACATGAAGATGTCGAACAAAACTGCAGTGATGGGAACAAATGTAATGGCAACACCAATGCAAAATTTTGTAATAATTAAAGGTAAACTTAAATAATTTAGATAATAAGACAGTCACCCTCACAAAGCAGATAAAAAGCAAAGCATGCTGAAGAATTTTATTTGAAAAAGGTGGCATACTACTTCATATTTCAAAACGAGTTCATACCCATATATCCTTGATATGGTAAACTGCTGTATAACCGCCAAGTACATCCTCAAGCTCATAATTCACGTTCCCAATTCGCTTACTAACAATTGCCTTAACACCAGTAGGTGCTAACTTAGCATTAAAGTTATCAACCAAAGAACTTTGGGGGAAGTTTCGACGTATGACTGTTTGTCCAACATTAAACTCTCGTTTCCGCGATTTAACGTTTCTGTCGTAAGCCTCCTTAATCTTTGTACGAATAGAGTTACGTAATAAAGTAAAATTGTCCTGTCTTTCAATTTCAGTATCTGTCTCCTCTAAAAGTTTGAACTTCCTTAAAATTTTGTAATCTTGACCATGAGTTATCATTGTCTGTCCGAATAAAAGCTCGTACGGAGTCCGACCTGTTGTCTGATGAAAACTACTGCGAATTTGACAATTAACACTTGGAAAAAACTCATCCCACTGGCGTTGATCATTGCGACAATAAGAGCGTAGAGCTTCATTTATCGATCTGTTTACCATCTCGCTCGCGTTCGACTGAGGACTATGGATTGCCGTAAACTGATGTTCAATACCATGTTTATCAACAAGTTTCTTAAATTCCGTAGATTTAAATTGGCTTCCGTTGTCTGAAATTATAATTTCAGGAACACCATAACAACAAAAGATTTCGTTCTGAAGATAATCGACAATTGGTTTGGTTATAAATTTTTTTAAGGGCCTTAGAAATGTAAATTTCGTGAAATGATCTAAAATGATTAAAATTCCTATATTTCCCTTCCTAGTACGTGGAAAAGGTCCAATGATATCAATGTATAAACGCTGTAGAGGTCTTACCGTATCCACCATTTGACCCATAATTGTTCTAAGTGACATAGTTGGTGTTTTTGAAGTTTTGCAAGATAAACAATTGGTAACAAATTCCTTGATATCATTCACTAATCTAGGCCAATAGAAAAATTGTCGAACGCGATGTACGATCTTTGCGATGCCATCATGTGCGGCATTTGGTATATCATGTGCTGCGAAAATAACATCCTTAGTTCCAAAGGAACATATAGTTTCCAATTATCAGATTCGTCGAGGTTATCAGATGTAAAGTTTGTCCTCTAAATTTACCAATTACATGATAATCAGGTAAGTCTGATTTGGAAAATTCATTTCGCAATTGAGTATAATCAGGCGAGTCAAAGGCTGGTGAATTCAGGTCAATGGAACGCAATGTTTGTAATTCGATTTTTGCTACTGTCTCATCATCATCAAAGACAAGCGATAAAGCATCTGGAACAATGTTATCTTTACCTTTTCGGTGTTCTATGGTAAAATCGAAGCCTTGTAATTTCAGCGCCCATCTGGCCAATCGACCAGATAAATCCTTTTGTCTCTTGAGCCATTTGAGACTGGCATGGTCACTGATCACCTTAAATTCATGACCTTCGATGTATGCTCTAAACTTTTTGTTTGCCAGAATCACAGCCAAACATTCCAGTTCGGTTATCGAATAATTCCTCTGGGCCTTGTTCAGTTTTTGGGACATAAATGCGATGGGCTTTTCGTTGCCATTGTCATCAAGTTGAGCTAGAACAGCTCCAACACCAACTGTACTTGCATCACATTGGATTATACATGGTTTGTCAAAATCCGCATGCACCAAAATGGGTGCTGTAGTCAACTTCTCCTTAATGGTTTCGAAGGACTTCTGTGCATCCTCTGTCCAAACAAATGCTTTTCTTTTCGACAATAATTCTGTCATAGGAAATGTAATAGTAGCATAATCATCGATAAGTCAACGGTACCATCCGGCCATACCAAAAAATTGTCTGAGTTGTCTAACCGTTTTAGGAACCGGAAATTGAGAAATTGCATTAACTTTTCCGGGGTCTACTTTCAATGAACCTTCACCCACGACATAACCCAAATATTGGACTTGACGAAGACACAAACTACTCTTTTTAACATTTATAGTTAAGTTAGCTTTCCGAAGTTGTGTCGCCACCTCCTTTAAGTGTTTCATATGTTCATCAAAGTTTTTTGAAATAATCAGTAAGTCGTCAAGGTAAACGAAAACGTTAGTCTTTAGTTATACGGAATGACTTGGTCCATTAATCTACACATTGTCTGTGGTGCATTGCATAATACAAACGGCATTCTTGTAAATTGATACAAGGGCCGATTGGGTATTGTGAACGCTGTCTTTTGTTTTGAGGTTTCGTCCAATTTAATTTGCCAAAATGCATCTTTAAGATCCACTTTAGAAATATAATAAATTGGAGGAAGCCTCGAAAATAGTCCGTCTATGTTTGGTATGGGGTAGGCGTCTTTTTTCGTAACGGAATTTAACTTTCTACTGTCCAAACAAAAACGTACTCTTCCTGGTTTAACAATTAAAACACCAGGCGATGACCAAGGAGATGACGGACACTCTTCGATAACGCCTAGCAATTTCTCCCTTGCCGGTGATATTGGGTAATAACGTTGTTTGATAGGGGTTGAGTCGCCAGAATCTATGTTATGTTCCAACAATATGGTACATCCCAGACCATCTCGTTCGGAGTTAGGGAAATATTCAACAACGCTTTGTAATTGTTGTTTCTGCGATAATGTTAAGGGAATTTTATCCGAGTCTTCGTCAGAAACGATCTCATTAACCGAACTCAATGTGACTATTTGAATGCTAAACTTCTCCCAAAAATCCATACCACATATAATATTCTGAGTGATTGACGGTATTAACAAAAATTCAATCGATTTATTCTGACCATTGTAACTTATTTCAAGACTCACTGTACCATGACAACGATGGCGTTTTCCGTCGGCTGTCCTCACATTACCAATACCCCATTTGTAGTCACCACATTTAATTATTTCGGAACACAATTCTCCGCCTATATCAACTTTTGCCCCACGGTCTAATAATGCAAAGTAGTTTCCATTGCGCAAATTTAAACTAACATAAGGTCGGTTGTCATTCTCCTTATTTACCAATGATGATATTGAATATTTGCCAAACTGTTTCCTATTCTTATAGAACTCACGCAGTCTTCTAATAGATCTGTTGGCTATTCGTTCACTATTTGATCCATTGAAAATTCTAGCTCTAGCAAGATTATATTCCCTTAGGCGAATATGATATGGTCTTTGCAACGGATGAGTAATCGAAATCTCAGTAAAATTTGTCATATCCGATGAATATTTCCTCTCAAGTTTGTCAGTTATATCAAGTGTATTCGTATTAGCAGGTAAAATAGATTTGTCAGGTTCATTGTTGTGTAAAATAACATTCAATTTATCTTCGGATACCCATCCTTTTCCGCATGGACACCCTTTTATACATTTCCCTGTTTGAGACAACAATTAGGACATTTGGGTTTGAAAATATTTTTCGCCCCACAACCATAACAAAAGATAGTCCTTGGTTCTAAACAGTCTATGAAACTGTGACCAATTTAGTCACAATTCTAACATTTTCCCGTTTTAACGATCATACATATTTCCGTATCATCCTCATCCAAATGTTTGTCCTCATCAAACCCATCATTATCGACGATGACCTCAGAAACCAGTGTCTTTTTGTACTTTCGTTTGGTAAAGTTAGTTGAAGCCATGTCTTTCATAAATTTCTCGTGTGTACGTACCGCACGACATAAATGTAAAACGCGAGATATTTATAAATGAAGCATATCATGTCTAATTTCCGGTCTTAAATTTCTTTTTATAGTCTCACACAACTCGTGTTCAGAAAAAGGAGTACGACGTTTGTCACACAGAACCATGATTGCCTCATAAAATTTGTCAAAGGTTTCGTTATGTCTTTGTTTTCTTCGTATTATATCATCCCCAATATCGAATTCGGTTGTATCATCTTTGTATGGCCTTTTCATTGCGTCACATAGATCTTCGCAGTCCATGTCAACACAACTGCGGTGGAATCGCCAAAACCACTTTATCGCCTTACCCTCAAACAAAATATGGGCGTGTTCACAAAGAAGTCCGAAATCACCCCTAAGGTTTGCATTCGTCAAAGTATTTATCCTATATATGAATTCGTCTACGGTAATTTCCGAAGAATCACGAGTAAAACGAACCTTCCAATTTCGGATTATGTTTAAAACCCTTTCTGAATTCCCACCAAAATTCCTATCTTGATACCGATCTTCGCGATTTTCCCGTCCATTACGATGGTTTCTCGATGTTTCGCTTCGATCATCCCGATTCTCGTGCTCTGTACGCATAGGAGCTACTTGTTCAGTCCGAACTAATCTGTCATGTCCAATGACTGGTTCTCGATTGGTTAAAGAAAAATTCCTAAAACCTTCCGCAATCTGTTCTAAACTCTTTTAAAGAATGGTCAATTATACGACGAATATTATTCTGAAAATTTTCCTGTTCGATGGCTTCCCTACGCGTTTGCATACGAGTCATTGGTAATCGATTTGAATTCGCGGGTGTCTGTGCGTCACCACCAGCATCAGGATCTAACATATCCTGTTCCACTTGTGCTGATATATCTCCCGTACTACGAACTAGTGGCATATTTACAATAAAAAAAAACTAAGGCTCAAAATATAAGTTTTCTAACAGTTGAAGAAAAATGAAATAAATAAAACCTGAATATTCGTAAAAAAAAAATCTATCACAAAAGGAAATCACACAAAAATATCTAAAATGTAACAACAATAAAAAAATGTATCACTACTAGGTGAAGTCTTAAGGAAACTAAAAATGAAACTTAAACAAAAGAAAAATAAAGACCAAAAAATCATATACCGTTAAGAAAATAAAGAGAGAGAGAGAAAGAGGAAGAAAAATAAAACTCATAAATGATGGAAACTTTCGACAAACGTCAAAAGAATCAAATCCAAAACAACTATGAGTTTCAGAAAGAAAATTAGGGATTGATTTTTTTTTCGTTATAGGAAAGTAACCGATTACAACCTCAGATACCTTAAGTCCATATAAGTGAAAAATTACAAACTAAGAAAAGTAAATTTTAAAGAATTAGAATGAATCAAAAAAAATAAATAGAAACAGAGTTAGGAAAGGGAAAGTGACGAACGAGGATTGTATCCGATGACCACCAGAGCAACTTCTCAAGTTCGAACCCAAGCCCTGATAAACTTATGTCTCACTAAATATCTGACCGGGAATTGTTTATCATAACCTTAATAAACAATTAAGACCACAGAAAAAAATAATGAAACAAAAGTTAAAATAAGATAGTAAAAGAATCCACAGTGAAAATCATAACCCACAAAAGATTCAGAGTCCTCAGCATCTGGATGACAATTGCACAAGAAAGTTTTAATATTTGTATTACGATAACTGAGGCCCCACGTTGGGCGCCAAAATCTCTGTAACGATTCTATCATGAGGTGGTTTGTTAATGGGAACGATGCTACCTATTAATACGGCCGTGCTCGTCGGTGGGGAGGGTGAAGTGTGTTCCAAATCAAAAATAATTATATAGTTGAATCTGTTACAAGGACTTTACTTTAGGTAGCTTATAAAATGATATACAAAGTAGGGAAGAAGAAGAAGAAGCAGTATAAGGTGGTTGTGTAGCTTATGCTAGAATTTGCTACACTGTTCCATAGCCCTCCCTCCATGCTGACAAAATTTATGGCGTTTTCTTTTCTGGCAAAAATGTTACACGTTTTTCCCATTTCGCATCTTTTTTAATATTTTTGTGTTCTTTTCTGAAAAAATGTCAACACTGCTAAAGTGTAGTGTGTTCTTTTCTATAAATGTCACACTATAAATTAAAAAAATGGTGCACCTTTCACACTCTGTATTTTTAGAGGGGGAGAATCGCACGACAAAACAGCTGACCAGTGATACCAACTTTTGAGACTCAAAACGCGTAAACATTTTTTAAAAAAGGGCTAAATGGAAAAAAATTCATATAAAACCACATCCATTCTTTTTTTGCGGCTAAATCTAGCCCGAAAAGGGCTAAGTTGGCATCGCTACAACTGACATTTGTTTTGTTTATGAATGTGTTTTTGTGTTAAGAAACAAAAAAAATATACAAAATGGAAAATATTACTACTTTTTTATGTGCTGAACAAATTTTGGATGACTTGTTGAATTCATCTTCATCATCTGATGATGATGAAATATTTTATATGATTATGGAAAAGTGAAAGGCTTCGTAGAGAACGTAATTAATGAATACTCTGAAGTTGATGTATGTCAAATTTCATACGACAATATCTCCTACTTCTTATATATGTATGTAATGTATGTCTATATATATATAATTTTTATAGTTTAAGAATAATTTGCGTATTCGTCGGGAAGGTGCCATTGGTCTTTTTGATAAATATTCATTGTCTTATTTCAGGCGATCTTACCAGGGAGCTATCTGCTTCTTCTTTTTTAACAAAAAAAACAAAAACAACTGTACATGAAAAAAAAGTGTTACACTATTGTAATTTTATGTTCTATTCTGACCATTAAAAATGCGACATCTTTAAAATGTGGGGTAAACATTATAAAAATGTACATAATAACGGTGTAACATTTTATTTCAGAAAAGAAAACACCATTAGATTTGACTGTCAGCCCAAATAAAAAAAAAATTTAAAAACAAAATCAAATAAATCTACCTAAACCCATACCCTTGACTTCACTTTTCGCAAAAATAAAAACACATTTAAGATTCCATATTGAAAAGTTTATACAATATTAAAAAAAAATTTATTAAAATTAAATTGTAATAATATTAGTTTCCTTTGAATTTAAATATAATTATATAAGGCAATGAAAAAAAAATTTCTCACCTTAATTTAGGTAAACATAAATATTATTGAACTAGCTGACCCGGTCCGCGTTGCTGCCCTTAAGCAAACATTAGTGTTGTATTACCACACGATTTAAATTGAGCTTTTCACGAAATTTACGGCCTTTAAATAAAAATCCATAGAATACCTATCATAAAGTTTTGTTACAGAATAACTTACATATGGTGTAGGTATGGGCTCAATCAAAAAAGAAACGCATCTATTTAAGGCAAATTGAAAATTATATTTATTTATTACTTCATCTTGGGGCCAGCGAATATACAATGTTTTTTGGCGTGCCTACTCGGGAGCAAGCCACATACAACTGGCCGTGTGGAAAACATAAATTTTCCAAAATTAAGCCAGCAATATTCAATGATTGGACTTGTGCTTTATTGATGGCAATAGTAAAGGTAAGACGCAAAGGGAATTGGAGCCGCTTAAATTGGAATGGTAAATCGTTGGAAATCATCGGAATTCGTGGAATAAGTACGTCTTCGCCTTTGAATCTGCCACCGATGATCGGTTTGTAGTTTCCTCGAAAATCCCGTAGAGTGCGGTCATGGAAAGCCTGGCACATCGAGTGAATTTAAGAACTCAACAGGATAATTAACGGCCTTACGGGTAAGCTTGATTGATTTGACGCATTTCGAAGTGATATCCATCTTCTTCATATAGAAAAATAATAGGATACTGAAGCGCGTCATATGAGCGATGTATTTCAGTGGGCGAGGCCATAGTCAAGAATTTTTATTCCGTAAGAATATGCTATTGTGAAAATTTAATGACGATCGTGTAATGAGCAATCCCGAGATATGTCAGAACAAACATGAACGAAGGAAAAATATAGGTATTGCGACAAATATTTTGTGTTTGGTATAAAAACAATTTTTTTTTCACGTGTAAGTTATCTTAAATATCATGTCTGCAAGGGCGTGTAATATTTTGAAATATAACTAGAATTATTACGAGTGAAGCCAAGTTCATTGTCAATATCGGCTTGTAATGTAGGTACGCCATTAATAAAGGTTACGATGTAGATCTGGCCAAATAATAGGTAATGCAAAAAGCCGAGAAAATCCTTCTTTCCGTTTTTGACTGGCCTGGCATCAACATCTCAAGATTTTAATCGGTCCAAATCCACTCCAAGGTAAATAATAATAATTGTTTTAATGGTGAAATTGTTACCTACAAATGTTGCAATTTATAGTGTACAATTCATTTTCTGTTTTAAATTTCAGTAATTAGATTCAAGTAATTACTCCGGACTGTGGTACAATAGTCCAGTAGAAGAGCCTCATCCCAACCACGTTTTATGTTTATTGGGCTAATATAAACGTGGGTTAACAATTTTCTGAGGTGTTACCTATCAAGGTACGACACGGAAAGATTTGCAAGGTTAGCTACTGCGAAATCTCTGCACTACTATAACTCTATTGGTATCCAAGATCTTCAAAGTCAGCCAACAATCTGACTGAGACGGCAAGGTCAGAACCGCTGGCACAATGCAAATGCTCACTCGGCGTATTAGCTTCCTTTCTCTGGAATTTTGCTTTGGATCTGCCCAGTGAACTCCCCCAAATCTTTGTCCACCTACTTGCTCAGGTAGCTGGTTAACTAATAAATTACGCAACAACAACAATAATAAGAACCAAAAATTATTTCTAAACAACTACAACAACCAAAAAACATACCTAAAGTATCAAAGCTAAACTCATTATTGAAACACATAAACAACAAAAATTGTTAAATTAAATAGAGAAAATGAAGAATTGTCATTTTTCTTTGTGTTTTTTTATTAATATTAAGAAATATCTTTAGAATGAAAGAATTATATAACAACAATAGTAACAATAATTAAAAGAAGCAAACAAAAACAACAACGTTAAGAAAGAAAGACAGAAGAAGAAAAACGCACAAGTATTTAACAAATGAAGGCTTAATTAATTTTAATTTAATTTAAAATAAAGCAAACAACAAATGAAATAAAAAAAAAAGTAAATAAGAGTAGTTAAACATAAAATAAGAAAAAAAAAATAAAAAAAAAAATCATGCATCTGGATAAATAGTGTAATAAAAGGAATATCAGTGTTAAACATAAAGAAAATAAAGAAAAGAAAATAAGTAAATTTAAAACAAGAATAGTGAATAAATATTTACAACATAATATGGTAAAAGCGTGGAAGAAGAACACTCACAACTAATGTGTTACAACAACATCTACCTCAATTCTCAAACTCCCCTGCAGCACCATGGAAGCTTTCAGCGGACTGCAAGTAAGTTTTGTTTTATTTACTTTTATTGTTTTAATAAATAACAAATATTCTTTTTGATTTTTTTTTGAAAATATTATTGTTTAAAAATTAAATTGAAAAAAAAAAATTTCCTCATCACTTTTAAGAAAATTAACGGTTACAAAAAAAAAAAAAAAAAAAAAAACTGTTGGGGATTTGCGAACCATCTGGTAACTCTTGACAATGTGAGCGTCGTTAAGATTAGTTTTTTGTTTCTTATATCTCATTCCTTTTTATACGCACTGAAGTTAAGACGTACATTTTATATTTTATTTAATAAACATTTTTAATTAAACCGAAATTTAAACAGGTTATGGGCCCAGGACAAAGTCCATACCAATTGTGAGCCTTAAAAAAAAAAAAAAAAAGGAAGAAAAAATATTGTACGAGTTTTATAAAGTGGATAATGGCGTCTATGTACCAAATTGATAAACTTGACGACGCAAACTACGACAGTTGGTGTATCCAAATGCGCAGTGTGCTTATTCATAGCGGTTGGTGGAAAATCGTTAATGGAGATGTGAAAAAGGAATCTGAAATTGATGATGTTGCCAAAACGAAGTGGGAAGATGATGATCAACGTGCTCTGGCCACGATAACTTTGTGCGTAAAGCCGACACAGTTAAGCATATTCAAGAATTGTTTAACCTCTCATGAAGCTTGGAAGAAGTTAGAGGAAACCTATAAGCCCAGAGGACCGATACAGAAGGTTTCATTATATAAACGTATTTTGAATCTAACTATGACGGAAGGTGACAATGTAAGCCAGCATATAAATAAATTCACAGAATTATCAGAGAAGCTTGCAGAAACGGGTATACCTATTAAAGAGGAACTTTTGACCATAATGCTGCTCTCTAGTTTGTCAAGTGACTTTGAACATTTCGTCATAGCTATTGAGACGCGTGATACACTACCTAGTTTGTCAATAGTAAAACAGAAGTTACTAGAAGAAAGCGACAGGCACAAGGAAAAGGGTCAACGTGAAGCATCAAGTCATACACAGCAGGCTTTTGTAATGAATTCACAGAAAAATAGAAACAAGAAAGACGGTAAACTAAGCAAAAACAAATTTAAAGGCAAATGCTATAACTGTGGTCTAACGGGACACTTTGCTAGTAAATGTGAAAAACCAAAGAAAGAACGAACACAACTTTTACATGCATACACACACACTTATACAACAAAAGCTACGGTTTGGTGCGTCGACAGCGGTGCAACCGCACATATGTGCTGCGACAGAGAGATGTTTGAAAATTTGCAACCACATAATGAAACAATTTCGTTGGCAGGCGAACACAAAATTTTAGCTCAAGCAAAAGGTGATGTACAAATTACAAATGGTAACGGTCTACAAATTAAATTTCAGAAAGTTCTTTATTCACCAGAATTGCAAATGAATTTCTTATCGGTCAGCCGTGTCGTTGAAAAAGGGTTAACCGTTATATTTGACTCATCGGGTGCAGTTATACAACGTACAGATGGTACAGTAATATTAAAGGCAAAGAAACAAGGCAATTTATTTTTGGTAAATAGTGAAACTGAGAAACTCTTTACGTTAACCGCGTCAGATCGGATGTGGCATGATCGATTCGGCCACGTTAACTACGGATCTTTAAGGCAGTTGTCAGAAAACTCAATGGTGGTCGGTATGAAATTAAATGACGACAAATCGATTTTGGAAAAGTGTAGAACATGTATGGTTAGTAAAATTCACATAGCTTCATTTCCAAGAGAGTCGAATACAAGAACTAAATCGCTATTGGAAATAATACATAGCGATGTGTGTGGCCCCTTCAATATCAGCTCGCTAGGTGGCTCAAGATATTTTGTCACATTTATTGACGACTTCTCTAGAAGAATATTCGTTTATTTTCTGAAAGCGAAAAATGAGGTTTTTACAAAATTCAGAATATTTAAACAAATGGTGGAGAAACAGACTGGCCACAAAATTAAGACCATCAGGAGTGACAACGGCCGTGAATTTATAAATAAGGAATTTAATGATTTCCTAGAAATCGAGGGCATTACACGACAGCTAACAGTACCACACACGCCCCAACAGAATGGCGTCGCCGAACGAGCCAACCGTACCTTGGTAGAAATGGCCCGGTCGATGATGGTACACGCTAACATTCAACAAAATTTATGGGCCGAAGCGATTAACACAGCGGCATATCTACGTAATAGATGTCCAACTAAAATATTGGGCGATATAACGCCATATGAAGCTTGGTTTGACCGGAAACCAAACGTGAAACATCTGAGAATTTTTGGATCTCATGCAGTGGCCCTTAATAAGGCTGGTACTCGTAAATTTAAAGCCAAAGGCGAACATTTCATCATGGTCGGTTACTCTGAAATAGCTAAAGCTTACCGTCTATATGATGAAAACGAGAGGAAGATAATAGAGCGACGTGATGTTCTTTTCGACGAAAATAACTTCGGAGTTGAACTTCATGAAGAAACAACCAAACCCGATAATGATTATCTTACGATTGAAGTCTCGAATCCTGGTATACAAAAAGTAAACAATAATATTGATTTTTTGTTAGATGAAGAATCTGAAGTGGACGATGGCGAGCACAAAGAAGATTTGATTTCAGGTGATTCTGATTTTGCTGGTTTTACGACCGCTGATGAAGCTGAATCTGGCACAGAGGATTGTATTCAGAAGGAGCAAATTGGTGCATTTACGCGTAGTAAATCAAAAATCAATAAATCTGGTAAGCCTGGTAGACCACCAAAGCGTTGTTCCGAACTAAACAACATTGTTACGGAATATGTACCAACAACTGTAGAGGAAGCTATAAGTAGTGCACACAGTGATAACTGGCGCCAAGCTATGCACTCGGAGATGTCTTCATTGTATAACAATGGAACTTGGTCGTTAGTGGACTTGCCAAAAGATGCCAAAGCAATTAATTCAAAATGGGTATTTTCTTTAAAGAAAAACGAGCGCGGTCAAATTGAACGCTTTAAGGCTAGGCTAGTGGCAAAAGGTTGCAACCAAAAATTTGGTATAGACTACAATGAAACTTTTTCTCCTGTAGTCAGATACTCTACTATCCGTTTGGTAATGGCTTTGGCAGTACATTTAAAAATGCATTTACACCAAATTGACGTAAGCTCAGCGTATTTAAATAGCGAAGTGCACCACGAAATATATATGAGACAACCTGAAATGTTTGTAGACTCCAACCAACCAAACAAAGTACTTAGACTACATAAGGCAATATACGGTTTAAAGCAATCTGGTAAAGAATGGTACGACAAATTGGACAGTGTACTTAAAGAAATTGGTTTTGACCAGTGTAAACATGAACCCTGTTTATATAAGATGACAACTAAGGGTGATTTGGTACTACTAGCAGTATACGTAGATGACATCCTTATCGGTTGTAAAAATGTATCAACAGTTTCTGAAATAAAGAATTTACTGGCAAAAAGATTTCCAGTCACTGACAAGGGCAAGTTACATTATTATCTTGGCATTGAGATAGAACGTGAAGGAGACACCGGCACGATAACTATATGTCAGTCACAATACATTAAATAATTGCTTCAGGAGTATGGAATGGAGAACTGCAAGCCTGTGTCAACGCCATTAGAGGTAAACTATCAGGTAACCTGTAACAAGGAAAATTGTGAAACAATTAATCACCAAGAATATCAGTCGGCAATAGGTGCTCTTATGTACCTTGCTATAACCAGTAGACCTGATATCCTCCATTCAGTCGCTAAGTTAGCTCAGCGGAACGCCAGTCCACAAGGCGAGCATATGCAGGCAGTGAAACGTATCTTGTGATACCTTCGTGGCACAATTGACAAGAAGATCATTTACAAGGATGGCGAAAAATCAGTAAGTGGGTTTGTCGACGCAGATTGGGGTGGCAATGCTTTGGACCGAAAATCCTATACTGGATTTATCTTTTATGTTGGCGAATGTCCAGTTTCATGGGAATCCAGAAAACAATCATGTGTTGCCTTAAGCTCAACAGAGGCAGAATATATGGCCTTGTCCGACGCAGCAAAGGAGGCGATATTTCTAAGACAATTACTTTTAGAAGTTGGTTTTTCATCTGGTGAAGCTGTTTTGTTGAATATTGACAATCAAGGCGCAGAAAAACTGGCAACGAACCCTGTGTATCACAAAAGGACTAAGCACATCGACATACGGTTCCATCATGTGCGAGAAGTGGTAAAGCGAGGGGAGATAACATTGAAATATTGTCCGACTCAACATATGGTTGCCGATATACTTACAAAGAATCTTGCAAAGACTAAACATTTGGATTTTGTTGAACTGATGAAATTTATATGAATTTTATTTTTAATGTTTGTGAAACGTCACTCACATTGAGAAGGAGTGTTGGGGATTTGCGAACCATCTGGTAACTCTTGACAATGTGAGCGTCGTTAAGATTAGTTTTTTGTTTCTTATATCTCATTCCTTTTTATACGCACTGAAGTTAAGACGTACATTTTATATTTTATTTAATAAACATTTTTAATTAAACCGAAATTTAAACAAAAACAATTTGAATTATTAAGAAGAAAACTTTTATAAAATTTACACAAGCAATTTAATTAAACAATGGTGTTTTCCTTAATTTAACATCCATATTCTTATACTATTTATTTTGATGCAAGATTTGGTTTTGTTCAATTATACATTAATTTAACGAGTTGGATTAATTTTTTTTTGTAATAAAACTAGAAATAGAAAAAAATTAGAAAAAAAAACTATAAATTAAATTTTCTTCAGTTAATAATTTTGCTTTTGATCTTGGCTTTAATTAAGGTTTGATTTTTTTTATAATGTAGTCTAATATCGCTTAAGGAATTGTGTAATAAAAGCATGAAAAAAAAATTGATCAATGAATTAAAAATGAAATAATTATTAAATAAAACAATATGAATAACTGAATATAAAGAAGACTTTTCCTTGTGGTTTAGATACGATTGAGTTACCGGGTTTCTAATAATATTTTTTTTGGACCAAAAAGGGAACATAGGTTGAGGTGGGTTGCGAGTCCATAGGGCGTAGATCTTGCCCTGAAATGATGTTTATGTCACACGAAGTTCTTAAATGGCACTTGTTTTTTTTTTAAATTCTGTTAAAGTTAATTTGGTTTTTTTTTAAGCAATAGGCAAAAGTACATCATTGGTCATTATGATGTTATATTGATTAGTTGTTAGGGGGACTCTGTAATAAAAATCATGTAACGAAGGAATTGTGGAGAAAGGGGTCAAGGACCTCCCCACCACTGAAGCTAGCTGCAGAGACGGGTCCCCTCCCGATCTCTACTCCACAAGATAAAAAGGGTTAAACCTTTTAAAATTTGTTTCCTTTGGTAAGGGTTACCATACAATAGAAAGTTGATCGTTACAATCGGTCCAGTAGTTAAGACTATATTACGATTTTTAATTTTCCTAAAAAGTGGTCCCACCCACTTTTCTTCTGGTTCGTATTCCAAATTATGCCAATACCATATGTACCGCATATTATTGACGTAGGTCAAAAAATTCCCAAAATATGGAGATTTAAATTTTTGGGTTATATGGGAAGTGCCACCCCCGTGTGTACAATCAAAACTTCATATAGCCTATTATTCCTTCCAGAGTCACAGTAACATGCTTTGAAAATTTTAGGCAGATCGGTCCAAGGGTTTGGCCTTCTATTAAGCACAAACATACACACACATTCATTTTATATATATAGATTAAAAGAAGATTAATTATAATTTAAGGTAAAATGGGGCGAAAAAGGGGGATTTGGTAATAAAAAAAATGTATGACTACCTTATCTGTAGATAAAAAGTATATAAAACTTTAGGTAAATACATATTACAAAAAAAGTATTTTGTATAGCGGTGTGGTTCATAGTTATATGGAAGGAACAAATTTGTATAGAAAACAAAAAGTTTAAAACTTTCAAACAAAATTTTGTGTGAACAGAGGCGGGAAAGGGGGCATGGCATAAGAAATGTGTATTTTTACCTCGCCTGGAGTATATAATGTGTATACAATTTGTAAATCTGTTAAAAACTATATGGGAGCAATTACATAATTTAAAAAAAGTGGGCGTAAAAGTAGGCGTGGTGAAAAAAGTACCCTATTAATCATACCAGAGTCGCAGTTAAATGCTCTGAAATTTTGAAAAATATCGGTCCAGAGCTTTGGTCTCCTATACAGTGTGTTACAGTGTGCCCTGCTTGAATATTCTGAAGATTCACTGAAAATTTCATAAAAATCGGCCCAGCCGTTTTGGAGTCCATACGTTACATACATACATACATCATATTTTATATATATAGATATTATAACAATTAGGTGACCTTATATTTTAAAGAATTGAGATGAAATTGTTAAAGTTGTGGAGTTCAAAACAAATGTAATATGAACAATTAAAATTTATAAATTTTATATGTAATAAAATACAAATTAAAATACAATGGCAACCCTAGTAGCCGTATAAGAATTTAATGCAAAATTGTTCATATTATATGTGAGTATTTTAAATTGTGAAAAAGAGTGTTGCAAATAAATGTTAAATAAGTAAATAAAATAGTATAACTTACGTATATTTATTGTCCGTCGATGTCAGCAGGCGCCGGATGACAGTAGACGGTTGCGAATGATTTATAAAGTTTCTCAATCACAATTATAGAATTTTAATCAGAGTTTGTATTTCGTATTAATGCATGTATTTATGTATGGATTGTATTATAAATTGAAAGTTTAAAATCAATTTGTTATATAATACAATCCACAATATAGTGTAGGTTAGGTGTTAGGTGTTGGTATAGATTAACCTCCTTATTCAAAAAAGATTATTAAATTTAACAAACTTTTATTAAGGCAAATTTTATATGCAAATCTGTCATAATAAACGTTTGTAAAATTTAATAATAAGGGACTTACCCCCTTATTCATAGTGTAATTTTTACACTAGCATATTTTTAGGAGTTAACACTTTTATAAACATTAATTACACTGGTTTACAGCCAAAAAATACCAAGAACGCCACTTATCTAGATAAGTTAATTGGGACCTCCTGAACACGAAAAACGCTGTAATTTTTTTTTCTAAGTACCGTTTTTTAGATAACGGTACTTTTGTGTTTTTCGGTGTATGGTCCCATTCAAACCCTTGTGGAGCCCAACCGAAGAGTCCAATCGAGATGAGTGGCATATCGTTGGAAAGGTAATCGAATGCCTTTTCTGCCGATATGCTGCAAATTTCTATCTGATAAGAAATAGCTGAGTTATGGCACCTCAAAGTTCGAAATTTGCCTATTTTTTACGTTTTTTTCAAAATTTTTCTTTTTTATTTAATTTTTTTTCTACGTTACAGTTAATATCTGGAATGTTTTATTTTTTATCCAAATAGTTTATTTAATTACCAACATTTTAAGCGTAATTTGAAAAAAATCGGATGAAAAATAAAGTTTTTATTAAGGATTTTGTGGAACGACAATATTTTCATCTTCATTGCTTACACACTATATTCGGCGTAAATTCAAAAACTTTAAATTAAAATGACGAGCGACTTGAACTCTTGCTAGTGTGTAAGCAATGATCGGGCTCCACAAGGGAATTTGAGGGCCATCAAATATACCAGCTTCAATTTTGCTCGCTGTGGCTCTCGGAAATTTTTGTTTAAGGTAATTCATGGCAAGACTGTCATTTGGCAACGTTTTCACAATCTTTGTAAATAACCCAAGCTTAATATGTAATGGAGGAAGTATTATCTTCTCCAGAGGAATGAGTGGGTCATTTTTGATATTGTACACTCCTTGCGTACGTTCACTTCGCTCGGGCCAAACTTTTCGGGTGTAGTGATTCTGACGGTCACGGCTGTCCCATAGACATAGAAAACAGGGAAACTTTGTATTGCCCCCTTGCAATCCAGATAGGATGGCAACTAATTTAAAATCAGAGCAAACTTTCCATTGATGTTGGTCATAATGTATGAGATCGAGAAGTTCTTTCAATGTTTCATATCTTTCCTTTATGTATTTTCCATATCCGATTGGAATTGATGGTTTCGTATTCCAAATTCGGGCTCTGTACGGTGACCAAGCATTTAATGAGTGTTAAGGTCCAGCTCATTTGAAGGCATGGGAAGCATTCCAGGACATCGTTCACAACTTTTTGGGAAACTACAGAAGTCCTGATTACGCAGAGAAGATCGATACATTACTGCAAAAATTCAATGCCATTGGTAAGCGTTGAGTGAAAACATGTATATCAAAAAGGCCGTTATGATTTAAAATTTATTCTTTTTAACCTTTAGGTTCAAATATGACACCTAAATTACACTTCTTATTCAGTCATTTGGATATTTTCCCCACCAGCTTGGGCTCCGAAAGTGATGAACAAGGTGAAAGATTTCACCAAGAAATGGAAGAAATCGAGAGACGTTACAAAGGCTGGCGGGACGAACAAATGATGGCGGACTATTGTTGGTTCCTCATTCGCGAAGATCCATCCGAAAAAAACGTAAGAGTTCAAGTCGCTCGCCATTTTAATTTAATTTTTTTGAATTTACGCCGAATATAGTGTGTAAGCAATGAAGATGAAAATATTGTCGTTCCACAAAATCCTTAATAAAAACTATATTTTTCATCCGATTTTTTTCAAATTACGCTTAAAATGTTGGTAATTAAATAAACTATTTGGATAAAAAATAAAACATTCCAGATATTAACTGTAACGTAGAAAAAAAATTAAATAAAAAAGAAAAATTTTGAAAAAAACGTAAAAAATAGGCAAATTTCGAACTTTGAGGTGCCATAACTCAGCTATTTCTTATCAGATAGAAATTTGCAGCATATCGGCGGAAAAGGCATTCGATTACCTTTCCAACGATATGCCACTCATCTCGATCGGGCTCTTCGGTTGGGCTCCACAAGGGTTTGAATGGGACCATACACCGAAAAACACAAAAGTACCGTTATCTAAAAAACGGTACTTAGAAAAAAAATTACAGCGTTTTTCGTGTTCAGGAGGTCCCAACTAACTTATCTAGATAAGTGGCGTTCTTGGTATTTTTCCAAATTAAAAATTTGTAAACCAGTGTTATAAACATTTTATAAACATTAATTTGTAAGAATCAAATGTTAGACTTAAGTTTTAATGTTGAAATTCTGGATCAGGATTTGAAGAATTTAGTGATTTGCCAAATTAAAATATCAAAACAGGAATTAAATTTTGCGATAGATAAAAAATTTGGTTAAAATTCACCCCACTGAACTTCTGGAGCAAATTAAATATTTTAAAGATCTGGTCACCTTTATATGTAACACAAAATTGGTTTGGGATTTGTGTATTTCCTTATAGGGAAGACGTAAGGCAAAATATATACTACAATTACTGCAAAGAAAATCTTGATAATCTTGGTCTTCCTCACAAAAATTTTCGACTTGAGTTGATAACTGTTCGACACAAATTATATAATCAATGGTCCGAGAATGCAATGCTCTCAAAACAAAGCTCTACACCCTAAAATTTTTTTTAAATAAACGTTACAATAATTTTTTTTTTTTTTTTTTGCTTTTAATTATTTATTGAATCTTCATATATGAAATAACAATAAGTATTCAAATCTTAATACTAAAAAGAAAATAATATGCCCAGCCAGTGCTAGACAAAAATTTGTATGATACTAAAAAAATTTCACATCAACTGATCCAGTCATCTGTTTTGCGCTTGAGTTAAAGCAAGGGTATCTCTCCTTCTCAACCGATTGTGGCCACTAAAGTTAAGGATGTCTCTTGCAAGTGGGTTTGGATGGTGTTCAAGTTTGCTGACATACTTTGACGCATATTTTGTAAATTCGACTTTTACTAATGGCACGCCTAGCTCTTTGTGGATTCGAGAATTTTTAACAGTAATTATACGTAGAATTTTATTTTGACCCCTTTGAATTTTTTCAATGTTTGATGCTGAGGCAGTACCCCATAATTGAAATCCATAACACCAGATTGGCTTTAGAATTGCATTGTACAACAAAAGTTTGCAATCCAATTTCAATGTAGAGTTTCTGCCGATTAGCCAATTAAGTTGCACTGCTTTTAATCTCATTTGTGTAAGTTTCGCTTCAATATAAGACTTCCAAGTTAAACGACGATCGAGGTGGATTCCGAGGTATTTGACTTCATTGTGTTGCGGGATAATTTGATTATTTATTCTGATGAACGAGCATGTATCTTTTCGCAATGTGAAAGTTATATGAATATATTTCTGTTCGTTAACCCTGATTTTCCAAAGCTCAAGCCAATTCTCTAGCTTATAAACATAATTCTGCAAATTCTGTGATGCAACTTGGTGGTCCTTATGGACGCTGACAAAGGCTGTATCGTCTGCAAAAGTTGACGTATGGATTTTGGGGTCTGACGGCATGTCGGAGGCATAAATCAAATATAAAGTATGGTCCAGTATGCTACCCTGTGGCACACCTGATTCAATTGGCTGAGCGGTACTTAAAAAATCACCTTCTTTGATTTTAAATTTGCGACCGTATAAATAACTTTCCATGAGTTTATGGGTGTTAGCAGGCAGAGTTAATTTTATTTTGTGCATTAAACCGTCATGCCAAACTTTGTCGAACGCTTGCGACACATCAATGAAAAGGGCGGAGCAGTATTTTTTGTCTTCAAACGACCCTCTTATCACATTTACCAATCTGTGTGTTTGTTCGATGGTGCTGTGTTTAGCCCTGAAGCCGAATTGATGATTAGGAATACATTCAGTGCCATTCAGAATTGGAGTCAACTTAGTCATTAACAATTTTTCAAACAGTTTTGAAATTGTCGGCAGTAAACTAATTGGCCTATATGACTCCACTTTGGTGTGGTCCTTCCCTGGCTTAGGAATCATAGTGATCATAGACACCTTCCAATCTGCAGGATAGTATTCTAGGCGTAAAATAGCGTTGAAGAGGTAACTCCACAAGCATTTTATTGCTGATTTTATCCATACCTGGAGCGTTTCTAAGGTTCAGAGTACCAATAGCGTTTTGGACATCACGAAAGTTTAGTCTTAGAGGTACAGGAGGCCTAATAACAAGTGGTCGCAAATCAGATTCGTTATTATTTGAGTTGTTTATAGTAACCACATTTCTCAAATGGTTAACAAATAATGTCCCTTTCTCGGAATCATTTCTAGCCCAGTCACCAGTCGGATTTCGCAAAGGAGGTTTTCCTCTTACTGGTCTTGTTAAACCTCTTGCCGCCCTCCATAACGAGTAGTCAGATTCTGGGGTACTATCAAGACCTTCCAAGTAAGATCTAAGTGAGGCCGTTCTTTGGGTTTCTAAGAAATGTCTTAGTATATCTCTGCATTCCCGTAGCCTAGCTTTCAGTTCAGGAGACCTGTGAATTTGCCACTCTCTTCTCATTCTTCTTTTTTCTGATAGGAGATGTTCGAGTTCAGAGAAATAAGTTCTGTTTGTCCTCTTTCTACATTCAACGTGATAAGTGGAAGCGTGATGCACAGCTCGTCGAAGGTCCTCGGTAAAGTTGCCAATCGACTCATCAATATCGTCGGTTGTTCTCAACACAACATTTTCCGTGCAATGAGAACTTAAATACTTTTTGTATTTTATCCAACTTACTCGGGTCTTAGTCATGTTCATAAATTGAGAACCACACACTTGAGGGAAATGCATTGAAATGATAGTAGGAGAGTGATCTGAGGACAAGTCCAGTGAAGAATCCACTTGCATCCATTCTACAGGGATATTTTTCACTACCCCAAAGTCAATAACATCGGGAATCTTCCGTCGGTCCGTCGGCCAATAGGTGGGATGTCCACTTGAGAGTACATCTAAGCCCATTTTATCAATGGTGTTGAAGAGTACGCGACCCTTTGGGGTTACCAGACGTGAACCCCAAAATGTGTGTTTGGCGTTAAAGTCGCCAGCAACTAAAAATCTAGCTCCAAGGAATTTAAAGAAGTTATGGTATTGGTGTTCTTTTATTGAAAATCGAAGCGGAGAATAAATCGATGATAAAACAAATTTGTATTGACAGAATTCAATGCAAATGTTTGTTGCTTGGAGGTAATCCTCACTTATGTTATTCATTAGATAATGCTTTATTCTGTTCTTTATAAGAATTGCCGAACCTCCACAAGCTCTTCCGCGGGGGTCTTTAGTATCGTAGAACTCGTAGCCATTAATTTTGAAGTACCCTGTCGCCGTCAAGTGAGTTTCAGCAATCATCATGACATCAATCTGCTTATCCATCAGGAAGTTCACAAGGGTTTGAATGGGACCATACACCGAAAAACACAAAAGTACCGTTATCTAAAAAACGGTACTTAGAAAAAAAAATTACAGCGTTTTTCGTGTTCAGGAGGTCCCAACTAACTTATCTAGATAAGTGGCGTTCTTGGTATTTTTCCAAATTAAAAATTTGTAAACCAGTGTTATAAACATTTTATAAACATTAATTTGTAAGAATCAAATGTTAGACTTAAGTTTTAATGTTGAAATTCTGGATCAGGATTTGAAGAATTTAGTGATTTGCCAAATTAAAATATCAAAACAGGAATTAAATTTTGCGATAGATAAAAAATTTGGTTAAAATTCACCCCACTGAACTTCTGGAGCAAATTAAATATTTTAAAGATCTGGTCACCTTTATATGTAACACAAAATTGGTTTGGGATTTGTGTATTTCCTTATAGGGAAGACGTAAGGCAAAATATATACTACAATTACTGCAAAGAAAATCTTGATAATCTTGGTCTTCCTCACAAAAATTTTCGACTTGAGTTGATAACTGTTCGACACAAATTATATAATCAATGGTCCGAGAATGCAATGCTCTCAAAACAAAGCTCTACACCCTAAAATTTTTTTTAAATAAACGTTACAATAATTTTTTTTTTTTTTTTTTTTGCTTTTAATTATTTATTGAATCTTCATATATGAAATAACAATAAGTATTCAAATCTTAATACTAAAAAGAAAATAATATGCCCAGCCAGTGCTAGACAAAAATTTGTATGATACTAAAAAAATTTCACATCAACTGATCCAGTCATCTGTTTTGCGCTTGAGTTAAAGCAAGGGTATCTCTCCTTCTCAACCGATTGTGGCCACTAAAGTTAAGGATGTCTCTTGCAAGTGGGTTTGGATGGTGTTCAAGTTTGCTGACATACTTTGACGCATATTTTGTAAATTCGACTTTTACTAATGGCACGCCTAGCTCTTTGTGGATTCGAGAATTTTTAACAGTAATTATACGTAGAATTTTATTTTGACCCCTTTGAATTTTTTCAATGTTTGATGCTGAGGCAGTACCCCATAATTGAATTCCATAACACCAGATTGACTTTAGAATTGCATTGTACAACAAAAGTTTGCAATCCAATTTCAATGTAGAGTTTCTGCCGATTAGCCAATTAAGTTGCACTGCTTTTAATCTCATTTGTGTAAGTTTCGCTTCAATATAAGACTTCCAAGTTAAACGACGATCGAGGTGGATTCCGAGGTATTTGACTTCATTGTGTTGCGGGATAATTTGATTATTTATTCTGATGAACGAGCATGTATCTTTTCGCAATGTGAAAGTTATATGAATATATTTCTGTTCGTTAACCCTGATTTTCCAAAGCTCAAGCCAATTCTCTAGCTTATAAACATAATTCTGCAAATTCTGTGATGCAACTTGGTGGTCCTTATGGACGCTGACAAAGGCTGTATCGTCTGCAAAAGTTGACGTATGGATTTTGGGGTCTGACGGCATGTCGGAGGCATAAATCAAATATAAAGTATGGTCCAGTATGCTACCCTGTGGCACACCTGATTCAATTGGCTGAGCGGTACTTAAAAAATCACCTTCTTTGATTTTAAATTTGCGACCGTATAAATAACTTTCCATGAGTTTATGGGTGTTAGCAGGCAGAGTTAATTTTATTTTGTGCATTGTCATGCCAAACTTTGTCGAACGCTTGCGACACATCAATGAAAAGGGCGGAGCAGTATTTTTTGTCTTCAAACGACCCTCTTATCACATTTACCAATCTGTGTGTTTGTTCGATGGTGCTGTGTTTAGCCCTGAAGCCGAATTGATGATTAGGAATACATTCAGTGCCATTCAGAATTGGAGTCAACTTAGTCATTAACAATTTTTCAAACAGTTTTGAAATTGTCGGCAGTAAACTAATTGGCCTATATGACTCCACTTTGGTGTGGTCCTTCCCTGGCTTAGGAATCATAGTGATCATAGACACCTTCCAATCTGCAGGATAGTATTCTAGGCGTAAAATAGCGTTGAAGAGGTAACTCCACAAGCATTTTATTGCTGATTTTATCCATACCTGGAGCCTTTCTAAGGTTCAGAGTACCAATAGCGTTTTGGACATCACGAAAGTTTAGTCTTAGAGGTACAGGAGGCCTAATAACAAGTGGTCGCAAATCAGATTCGTTATTATTTGAGTTGTTTATAGTAACCACATTTCTCAAATGGTTAACAAATAATGTCCCTTTCTCGGAATCATTTCTAGCCCAGTCACCAGTCGGATTTCGCAAAGGAGGTTTTCCTCTTACTGGTCTTGTTAAACCTCTTGCCGCCCTCCATAACGAGTAGTCAGATTCTGGGGTACTATCAAGACCTTCCAAGTAAGATCTAAGTGAGGCCGTTCTTTGGGTTTCTAAGAAATGTCTTAGTATATCTCTGCATTCCCGTAGCCTAGCTTTCAGTTCAGGAGACCTGTGAATTTGCCACTCTCTTCTCATTCTTCTTTTTTCTGATAGGAGATGTTCGAGTTCAGAGAAATAAGTTCTGTTTGTCCTCTTTCTACATTCAACGTGATAAGTGGAAGCGTGATGCACAGCTCGTCGAAGGTCCTCGGTAAAGTTGCCAATCGACTCATCAATATCGTCGGTTGTTCTCAACACAACATTTTCCGTGCAATGAGAACTTAAATACTTTTTGTATTTTATCCAACTTACTCGGGTCTTAGTCATGTTCATAAATTGAGAACCACACACTTGAGGGAAATGCATTGAAATAATAGTAGGAGAGTGATCTGAGGACAAGTCCAGTGAAGAATCCACTTGCATCCATTCTACAGGGATATTTTTCACTACCCCAAAGTCAATAACATCGGGAATCTTCCGTCGGTCCGTCGGCCAATAGGTGGGATGTCCACTTGAGAGTACATCTAAGCCCATTTTATCAATGGTGTTGAAGAGTACGCGACCCTTTGGGGTTACCAGACGTGAACCCCAAAATGTGTGTTTGGCGTTAAAGTCGCCAGCAACTAAAAATCTAGCTCCAAGGAATTTAAAGAAGTTATGGTATTGGTGTTCTTTTATTGAAAATCGAAGCGGAGAATAAATCGATGATAAAACAAATTTGTATTGACAGAATTCAATGCAAATGTTTGTTGCTTGGAGGTAATCCTCACTTATGTTATTCATTAGATAATGCTTTATTCTGTTCTTTATAAGAATTGCCGAACCTCCACAAGCTCTTCCGCGGGGGTCTTTAGTATCGTAGAACTCGTAGCCATTAATTTTGAAGTACCCTGTCGCCGTCAAGTGAGTTTCAGCAATCATCATGACATCAATCTGCTTATCCATCAGGAAGTTCAAGTTCGTTTTTATGTTGGCGGAGGCCGTTCGCATTCCAAAAACAAATTTTTAAACAAATCATTTGTTTAAAATGGCTTGTAAGATAGTGGATTGCATTTTCAGCATTTCCTGCATCATGGATGTCATAGTGGTCGTAAAAGTGTTCATGGTTTGGACAAGTGTCTGCAATGTAGTCTCTAGAGTGTTAATATTAGGCTCGTAATATTGTGATTTAGGTGCCTGCTCCAAACCTGGCATATTAGATTTAACCACGTTAGCGTAAGAAACTTGTCTAGAACTAGGCGCGTTTACATGACTAGTGGACCGTAACAATTGAGGGCAATTGTCACTCGATGCAAAAATAGGCTGTTGACGATGATCAGGTAATACTGACGTCTTGTTGGTTCTTATGCCTTTCAAATGAGTGTAAATTGGACAGCCTCTATAATTTGCGGTATGATTACCTCCGCAGTTACTGCATTTTTTGAGTTTTGAATCAGTTTTCGACTTATCACATTGAGCAGTTGCATGTAGCTCCCCACACGCAACACAAACTGACGGCAATTTACAATACGCCTTGGTGTGACCAAATTCTTGACAGTTAACGGGTCCCTGACGCTTATGTGGTTCTTCCACGGTGATTCTACGATGCAGAAGGTACATCAGATTGTAGAAGGGATGGGACTCGTTTTTCTTTAAGACAACATCTTCAGGTTCCAATTCTACCCTGAACATAGGCTGAGGGATCTTTTCACGGTTTCTAATATTCACTACGCTCTTGATTTTGAACCCTTTGTCCATTAAACCAGTTTTTATCTCCGCGGGATCAACACATGGGTCTATACCCTTTAGAACGACTTGGAGTCCTTTTGCGCTTTTGAGCTGGTAGGTATAGAAATCCCTAGTCTCCCTTTCCAGCTGGTTGGACAATTTTTGAAAATCATCTTCCCTATTCACTTGTATCTTTGTCTTGCAGATATTTCCATGTTTCATTGAGGTTACGCTAAACATGTTTTCACCTATTACAGCAACAATTCCTTGTACCAATTTACTGGAAGTCGGCTCTCTCAGATAAATTGGTGGCGGCTTAAACGTCTTCTTTGGAAGTTCTGGCTCATCCGTCTGGAGGAGAGCAAACCTATTTTGATCATTACTCACGGTCTTAGGAGCTTTTGCATTTGATGACACTTGAGCAGACTTCGGGCTTCTCTGTCGCTTGAGAACGGTTATGTACTTATCCATACCTACTTGTTTTTTGGGTTTCACTGCACTATTTGATGAAGATGATGTTTTCTCATCTGTTGAAATCACTATATTGGGAGAACAGGAGCGACGCCGTTCTACGGCTCTTGTAGTGAGAAAATTCTCCAAAGATTTTTTTAAGGATTCTTCCTCAGAGACCCATCTAGTTTTTCTAGTCGAGCTAAGCTCTTTCTCAGAATTACATCTGAGAGGAACACTCATACAGTTTTTATACGATTTTTAATGTTTTTTTTTTTTTTTATATATTTTAACCTATTACGATTTTTTTCACTTTTTTGTTTAATTTCAACTTTTTACACTTTTTCACCTATTACGATTTTTTCACCGAAAATTCAGCCGCACTAAAAGTAACACGTCCGAACAGTTCGATGAGACGAGACTGAAATAATTAATAATTTAGACCACTAAAACCCATTAAAATTTTTAGAAATATTACCTCTAAAATTACTTAAAAACAATGTGCTAATTTCTTCTCCTTAATCCAATTGAATAGTTTTATAATTTGTAACTAATTTGAGCGACTATTCGATTCAACAAACTTTTTCAAATGATGAAAATTTAAATTTTTCCTGACAATTTAGAAATTTCGAATTCATAGCCAACTCAAAAACCAAGCAAAAATCAAAATAAATAAAATGTAATATTCTTTCTCAAATTTAAATTTCACTACACCCAACAAAAAAATTTTGTAATAATTAAAGGTAAATTTAAATAATTTAGATAATAAGACAGTCACCCTCACAGTTTTTATTTTTAAATTTTCGCAAATAACTCTTTTGGTTTTGGCTTCATCCCGGTTGAGCCCCCATTTGTAGGTTATCAAAGCAAACACTTTTCAATTTAAGCAATTTCACCAAAATTATAGTTCATTTATTAGTTCACTTTTCTTTAATTCTAAGACATTAATAAAATAAAATGAAAGCCACCACTGAGTTGTTCTCACATTAGTCACAAAGTATACAGAGGGGACAACTTTGACGTTTCAAAATCGCTACAATCAGCTACAATAAGAAAGAAAATATTTTGTGGTAGCATTTGGTAATGTGAAAAAGCAAAGCACTATATGGGCTAATCCGAAAAATTTTAAACCAAAGTCATAAATTTAAAGTTGCCCAAAATCCAAATGTTTGTTACTGGAATAATAAGATACATATTCAAGCTTCAAAATATATAAGCAATAAGGTTTTACTGTGGTTTGTTTGTTCTTGGCAGAGGCTAACCTAAACGTACCTCTTGCTTTCTTTTATTCTTGTAAAAAATGGTATTTTCCATGGTCAAAAAGGTGGGCAAAACAGTCGTTACAGTATTTAGCGTTTAGCATAACTTTAATTTGTTTAATTTTCTTTTATTTAAGATAAAAATCATATTTGTAAGTTATCTAATATATATTAACAATTTGAACTAAAAATGGGTACACTGTGTGTAACGTCCGTAACGGAAAATAGGGTTTTTTAAATTTAACAGAATGAATTTTAATAATTTTGTTTTCCAAACTAGCTTTATAAACATAGTTTTTTATGCACTTTAATCTGATGAAAAAAAAGAAATACCTTTATTACACATTTCTTTAAAAATATAAATGACAAAGTGTGTAACGTCCGTAACGGCATGAAAATACCCAAAAATTTTATTTTAATATTATGAGGTGGAAGTTAGTTTTTATAATGGATTTTCACCTGCTGAATCTGAATCTTAAATCGTAAATTGCTCTAGATTGCCGAGAATCCGTAAAACTTCACCTCAAAGTAACAAAAAGTGTGTTTAAATAACATGTGATCCCTTAATCTGCAACTTAAATTGAGATGAATTTAAAATTCTTCTGAAACCTAAAATAATTCCTGAAAATCAATAATTAGTAATTAATAACCATGTTGTAAACCGCAACCCCGATGCCCCCATCAAATATTTGGTGTTACGCCCATGCATGCAAAGTTTACGTACTGGATTTTCGGTTAGAAATCTTTTATAAATTCTTGCTTTGATTTCAAAATTTTCCAAACTTCATTTCAATTATAAACGCGCGTGGTGACAAATATATTCGTATTAATTAAATTGAGTTCAAATGCAGACAGAGCAAAAAAATTTGTTAAGCGAAAAGTTTGGCAACTACTAAAAGTTTAAAATCTCATCTTAAAAAACGCTCGAGATTTTCACAAATTAGCAAAAAAAATATAAATGGCCTTTTCCTAATTTACGTTGGTAAAAATTATGTCAAAATTACATCTGACGAAATATCAAAACATGGATAAATGTAAAAAATATTCCAGATCTTAAATCATATCATTATTTTTCGGGCTTTTCTAATGATAATATGTACTATAAAAGTAGCTCGAACAGCTAGGTCTATTAAGCATAAGATACAATGTTAAACAGTTAAATAAACGAATAAAGAAATGAATATAAGCTAATACAAGAGTAATGAAATATTCTATAATTTTTTTGTAACTAATAAATTAATAATTACAAGGATAAAAAGATTTTTAAATACATGAATGTTTTTTATATACACAATTTGGTTTAATGGAAAAAGTGTAACGTCCGTAACGTAACGTCCATAACAGACAAAAATTAAGATTTTTGTATAAGGGCACTACTTTTCTAAGCTGGATTGATATGGTCATATATTCCAATTAATTTTTTGTATTTGGACTTTTTTTGTTTATTATACAAAATTAGCTAAAAAATGTGGAAATGCACATAAGCAAATAAAATAGTAACATAAAGAAAACAAAAATGCAGTTCTCAAAGAAAGAGAAAGGTATAAAACTACATTTTCTTTCCCCTTCTGTCACCTCTGTATACTTTGTGCATTAGTGTCCAATTTGATACTGATTCATTTGACAAAAAACTTTAAAGTTCTGTCCTATGTAAAATGCAACAACTTCAGTGAGTATATGCCCCGGTTTACATGATGATTTTAACGACGTCGTTTTTCATGTTGTTTTTCATATTTCTCTTTACACTCATTTCTGTTTTTGTTGTTCCGTTTTATTCTTGTTCTTATTTTGAATTGAAAGGTTCGTTTAGGAATTTAACATGTAAAAATAAAATAAATAAATAACGTGAATATTTTTGTAAACAAGAAAAATAATTATTTTGTTTGGATTTCTGTAATTATTTATTTATATGTGTGATGTTTTAGTGCGTACATTGTGTCCATAAAAAAAAAATTATTTGTTAAAAGACAAAGAACATTTTTTAATACGAACATTAAACTAAAGAAGATTTGTAAAAAAACGACGTCGAAAAAAAACGTCTTATAAATCCATCAAAAATCAAAATCCTGCAATTTGATTTAGGCATGCATATAAATTTTTTTTTTTTTTTTTTTTTTTTGTAATACATTTTATTTATTTATTGAATCTTCAGAAATGAAATGACAATAAGTTTTCGAATCTTAATACTAAAAGAAAATAATAAGTCCAGCCAGTGCTAGACAAAATATTATGATACTACAACAAATTTACATCCACTGATACAATCATCTGTTTTGCGCTTGAGTTAAAGCAAGGGTATCCCTCCTTCTCAACCGAACATGGCCACTAAAGTTAAGGATGTCTCGTGCAAGTGGGTTTGGATGGTGTTCAAGTTTGCTGACATATTTTGAGGCGTATTTTGTAAGTTCGACTTTCACCAAAGGAATGCCTAGATCTTTGTGAATTCTAGAATTTTTAACGTACCATGGAGCTGCAGTAATTGTACGTAGAATCTTATTTTGACCCCTTTGAATTTTTTCAATGTTGGATGTTGAGGCAGAACCCCATAATTGAATTCCATAACACCAGATTGGCTTTAGAATTGCATTGTACAACAAAAGTTTGCAATCCAACTTTAATGTAGAATTTCTGCCGATTAGCCAATTAATTTGCACTGCTTTTAATCTCATCTGGGTAAGCTTTGCGTCGATATGAGACTTCCAAGTTAAACGACGATCGAGGTGGATTCCGAGGTATTTGACTTCATTGTGTTGCGGGATAATTTGATTATTTATTCTGATGAACGAGCAGGTATCTTTTCGCAATGTGAAAGTTATATGAATACATTTCTGTTCGTTAACCCTGATTTTCCAAAGCTCAAGCCAATTCTCTAGCTTATAAACATATTTCTGCAAGTTCTGTGATGCTATTTGATGGTCCTTATGAACGCTAATAAAGGCTGTATCGTCTGCAAAAGTTGAAGTATGTATTATGGGGTCTAACGGCATATCGGATGCATAAATCAAATATAAAGTTGGACCCAGTATGCTACCCTGGGGTACTCCTGCTTTAATTGGCTGAGCGGGACTTAAAAAATCGCCTTCTTTGATTGTAAATTTGCGACCGTATAAATAACTTTCCATGAGTTTATGGGTGTTAGCAGGCAGAGTTAATTTTATTTTGTGCATTAAACCGTCATGCCAAACTTTGTCGAACGCTTGCGACACATCAATGAAAAGGGCGGAGCAGTATTTTTTCTCTTCAAACGACCGTCTTATCACATTTACCAATCTGTGTGTTTGTTCGATGGTACTGTGTTTAGCTCTGAACCCGAATTGGTGATTTGGGATACATTGAGTGTCGTTCAGAATTGGAATCAACTTAGCCAATAACAATTTTTCAAACAGTTTTGAAATTGTCGGCAGTAGACTAATTGGCCTATATGACTCTACTTTAGTGGGATCCTTCCCTGGCTTAGGAATCATGGTAATCATAGATACCTTCCAATCTGCAGGATAGTATTCTAGGCGTAAAATAGCATTGAAAATAAATAGGATAATTTTTCTAGCTACACGAGGTAACTCCACAAGCATTTTGTTGCTGATTTTATCCATACCTGGAGCTTTTTTAAGATTCAGAGTACCAATAGCGCTTTGAACATCATTAAAGCTAAGTCTTAGAGGCACAGGAGGTCTAATAACGAGTGGAGGCAAATCAGATGCATTATTTGAGTTGTTTATAGTAAACACATTTCTCAAATGGTTAACAAATAAAGTCCCCTTCTCAGAATCATTTCTAGCCCAGTCACCAGTCGGATTTCGCAGAGGGGGCTTTCCTCTAACCGGTCTTTTTAAACCTCGTGCCGCCTTCCATAACGAATAGTCAGACTGTGGGGTACTATCAAGACCCTCCAAGTAAGATTTAAGTGAAGCCATTCTTTGGGTTTCTAAGAAATTTCTTAGTATATCTCTGCATACCCGTAGCCTAGCTTTCAGTTCAGGAGACCTGTGGATTTGCCACTCTCTTCTAACTCTTCTTTTTTCTGACAGGAGATGCTCGAGTTCAGCGAAATAAGTTCTATTTGTCCCACTTCTGCACTCAACGTCGTATGTGGAGGCGTGATGTACAGCTCTTCGTATGTCCTCAGTAAACTTGCCAATCGACCCATCAATATCCTCGGTAGTTCTCAACACTACATTTTCCGTGCAGTGGGAACTTAAATACTTTTTATACTTTATCCAACTTACTCTGGTTTTAGATATGTCCCGAAATGGAGAGCCATTCCCTTGAAGGAAACGCATTGAAATAATAGAAGGAGAGTGATCTGAAGACAAGTCTAATGAAGGCTCCACTTGTATCGATTCTACAGGGATATTTTTTACTACTCCGAAGTCAATAACATCGGGAATCTTCCGTCGGTCCGTCGGCCAGTAGGTGGGATGCCCGCTTGAGAGTACATCTAATCCCATTTTGGCAATGGTGTTGAAGAGTTCACGACCCTTCGGGGTCACCAGACGTGAACCCCAAAAAGTGTGTTTGGCGTTAAAGTCACCAGCAACTAAAAATCTAGCTCCAAGGGAATTGAAGAAGCTGTAGTATTGGTGTTCTTTTATTGAAAATCGAGGCGGCGAATAAATTGATGATAAAACAAAATTGTATTGACAGAATTCAATACAAATGTTTGTTGCTTGTAGGTAATCCTCACATATGTTGTTCATTAAATAATGTTTTATTCTGTTCTTTATAAGAATTGCCGATCCTCCACATGCTCTCCCGCGGGGATCTTTAGTATCATACAACATGTAGCCATTAATTTTGAAGTACGCTGTCGCCGTCAAGTGAGTTTCAGCAATCATCATGACATCAATCTGCTTATCCATCAGGAAGTGTTCTAGTTCGTTTTTATGTTGGCGGAGGCCGTTCGCATTCCAAAAACAAATTTTTAAACAAATCATTTGTTTAAAATGGCTTGTAAGATAGTGGATTGCATTTTCAGCATTTCCTGCATCATGGATGTCATAGTGGTCGTAAAAGTGTTCATGGTTTGGACAAGTGTCTGCAATGTAGTCTCTAGAGTGTTAATATTAGGCTCGTAATATTGTGATTTAGGTGCCTGCTCCAAACCTGGCATATTAGATTTAACCACGTAAGAAACTTGTCTAGAACTAGGCGCGTTTACTTGACTAGTGGACCGTAACAATTGCGGGAAATTGTCACTCGATGCCAAAATAGGCTGTTGACGATGATCAGGTAATACTGACGTCTTGTTGGTACTTATGGCTTTCAAATGAGTGTAAATTGGACAACCTCTATAATTTGCGGTATGATTACCTCCGCAGTTACTGCATTTTTTGATTTTTGAATCAGTTTTCGGCTTATCACATTGAGCAGTTGCATGTAGCTCCCCACACGCAACACAAACTGTCGGCAATTTACAATACGCCTTGGTGTGACCAAATTCTTGACAGTTGAGACACTGGACGGGTCCCTGACGCTTATGTGGTTCTTCCACGGTGATTCTACGATGCAGAAGGTACATCAGATTGTAGATGGGATGGGACTCGTTTTTCTTTAAGACAACATCTCCAGGTTCCAATTCTACCCTGAACATGGGCTGAGGGATCTTTTCACGGTTTCTAATATTCACTACGCTCTTGATTTTGAACCCTTTGTCCATTAAACCGGTTTTTATCTCCGCGGGATCAACACATGGGTCTATACCCTTTAGAACGACTTGAAGTCCTTTTGCGCTTTTGAGCTGGTAGGTATAGAAATCCCTAGTCTCCCTTTCCAGCTGGTTGGACAATTTTCGAAAATCATCTTCCCTATTCACTTGTATCTTTGTCTCGCATATATTTCCATGTTTCATTGAGGTTACGCTAAACATGTTTTCACCTATTACAGCAACAATTCCTTGTACCAATTTACTGGAAGTCGGCTCTCTCAGATAAATTGGTGGGGGCTTAAACGTCTTCTTCGGAAGTTCTGGCTCATCCGTCTGGAGGAGAGCAAACCTATTTTGATCATTACTCACGGTCTTAGGAGCTTTTGCATTTGATGACACTTGAGCAGACTTCGGACTCCTCTGTCGCTTGAGAACGGTTATGTACTTATCCATACCTACTTGTTTTTTGGGTTTCACTGCACTATTTGATGAAGATGATGTTTTCTCATCTGTTGAAATCACTATATTGGGCGAACAGGAACGACGCCGTTCTACGGCTCTTGTAGTGAGAAAATTCTCCAGAGATTTTTTTATGGATTCTTCCTCAGAGACCCATTTAGTTTTTCTAGTTGAGCGAAGCTCTTTCTCAGAATTACATCTGAGAGGAACACTCATACAGTTTTTATACGATTTTTAATGTTTTTTTTTTTTTTTTATATATTTTAACCTATTACGATTTTTTTTTCACTTTTTTGTTTAATTTCAACTTTTTTACACTTTTTTCACCTATTACGATTTTTTTCACCGAAAATTCAGCCGCACTAAAAAAAACACGTCCGAACAGTTCGATGAGATGAGACTACAAAAAAAAAAAAAAAAAAAATGCATATAAATGATCCGTGTAAAATTTTGGATTGGTACCCTTATTTATAAGAGATTTATGAGTTTAAAGTGATTATCGGAAGAGGGCATTATATGGGGCATACGGTTAAAAATAGACCGAAATTCACAAAATTTTGTGGGATGATTTTTGTATATATGTAAATGATCTGTGCAAAGTTTTGAGTCGGTACCGATATTTATACAATATATATATGGATAAATGTATTTTTCAGATGTGGTCCTTGTATGGGAGCTATGACCAATTCTGGGCCGACCACCATAAAATTTAGTACAACAATTTATTTGTCTATAAAGATTATTTATGTCAAATTTTAGCCGTTTACCGTTATTTATATCTGTTGTATACGTTTTTAAGTAAATTTTGGAAGTGGACTTTATATGGGGTCTATTTTCAAACATTGACCGAACTAAAAAAAAATTTGTTTTGCGATTTCTTTTTGCATAAAACTTATTTTTGCTGAATTTTGTCTTGATATTTCAATTTTATAGGCATTTATGTATAATTGAGCAATATTTCGGGAAGATTTTTTGTATTGGGGCTATGAGAAATCATGGACCAATTCTAACTATTTTCCGCACACTTTCTTCTTTTATCATACAAACTACGTATACAAAATTTCATGGTATTATCTGCAATATATTTCAAAATATTGCAATAAAATGGACAAAAAATATCAATTTTTTATGGAGCTTGTCTCACATATTGGTCCATAACTTTGGTTGACCTAAACCTATTTTGCTGATTTTAAATAGCAAACTTCTCGAAAGTATGCCTGACAGAATTATTGAAGATTTGGATCCCGAAGATATCTGCGGACTTCAGAAAATTGATTTCAACATCCAGACAGACGGACATGGTTTTATCGACTCCGCTATCTATAAGGATCCATAATATATATACTTTATAGGGTGAAAAATTATATTGTGAAAATTACAAACGGAATGACAAACTTATACATACCCTTCTCATGATGGTGAAGGGTATAAAAATGGGGGAAAATGAAAATGATACTGTGCCAAATATTGAAAAATCTTATTCTTGAGTTAAAAAATAATTTTTTTGATAGATATCCCACTCGCATTCCATTAAGCGGTTATAAAGGCCTTAAAGGAAATTGTATAAGCTTTCTTTTGAGGAAAAAAAAACATTTTGAGAAAAATTAAAAAAAAAAATAATTTAAAAAAAAATTTAAATGAGAATTATTCCTCTTGCGAGTATTAATAAGAACATTGTTTAATCTTAATAGTTTTTAAGATGATTAACGAAGTTTTTTAGAATTTATTTATTATTTATTATTTTGGGTACTTAAAATTCCTCACAAGATAAAACACAAGTTTTTTCTTCCGAATTCACTTTGCAAGTAATTCTTTATTTAGACTTATGTATGTATGTATGTATATAATTATAACTTTTCTGTATTCATATTTACATGTTTTTGAAAGACAGTTATTATTTTTACATATTTTTTATATATTACATTATTTAGAGTTTACACGTATTATTAAATTCAATTTCTGATATTATTAGGGTTATTATTATTATTCTTATTGCTATTAGATATTATTAAAAATTCAAGTTTTATTTTTAATTATTAATATGGCTCAACATTCCGGCCCCATTGAAGGACTGGAAGTCTTCAAAGAAGTGGTAGTGGAGCCAATTTATGGATTGGGCGTCTATATACGCCGTTTCTTGTTTTGACCTCCGCCACCCTGACCTTGCCGTCTTCGCCTTCGATGACCTTGACGACTCTCCCGGTCAGCCATTGCTGTGGTGGGTAATTGTCTTCGTGGATTATTACCACTTGACCGACTATGAGGTTGGGCATCTCGTGGCTCCATTTCGCCTTGCCTTGAAGTCCCAGAATGTAGTCGCGAGACCAAGCCTGCCAGAATGTCTGCTTGAGAGCGCAGAGCTGACGCCAGCGCTTGTATAACTTCCCCGCGCTGCCTCTCACGTCTTCTGCGGATTCTAGCGGCTGCGAACGCAGACCCTCGCCGATTAGTAGGTGTGCTGGTGTCAGCGCTTCTCCGTCGTTTGGGTCTGGAGACAGCGGTGCAATTGGGCGACTGTTGAGCACCGCCTCTACTTCTGCGAGCATTGTTGCCATTTCTTCTTGCGTGAGCGACGCGTTGCCTACTGCTCGTAGAAGCAGGAACTTCGCCTGTTTGACGGCGGCTTCCCACAGTCCTCCGAAGTGAGGCGCCCGAGGTGGTATGAAGCTGAACTTCACCCCGGACGACGCTGCGTACGACTCGACGGCCTGTCGAACGCTTGATGCAGTTCCCTCAGAACGCGGCTGGCTCCGACGAAGTTCGTGGCATTGTCGCAAAATACCGTCTGTGGTAGACCTCTCCTGGCAGCGAACCTTTTAAAACAAAGAAGAAAAGAATCAGTAGACAGATCAGACACTAATTCTAAATGTACCGCCTTAGAAGTGAAACACACGAAAACCGCTATATACATTTTTAACGGTGGCCTGCCACGAATTCTCAATGAAACGTTTATAGGACCACAAAAATCTACCCCGACTACTAAAAATGGTCGAGTAGCTCTCACTCTATTAGTGGGCAAATTTCCCATTATTTGAGACATAAGCTTCGGTTTATAGCGGAAGCAATGTACACACTTGCGAACTGTTCTGCTGCACTCTTCTTTAGCATTTATAAGCCATATGTTTTCTCGTGAAAGAGCTATTAGAGCCTTTGTGCCAGCATGACAATTTTCGATATGGAGATTTCGCAAATAAAGTGTGACAAAGCTATTTCTTTTCGGTAACAATAGTGGGAATTTGGTGTTGTATTCCAAATCTGCATTAAGCAGTCTCCCACCTACCCTTATTAGTGAAAACTTTCTATTTTCTTCAATAAATGAATGAATAAATGGCGTCAATCTTTGAATGTTTGACGGCAAGACTTCAGATTTTTGCATTTTTGCAATTTCCTCAAAAAAATGTAATTTCTGGATTGTCTCTACAAGTCGATAAAATGATAATTTTAGTTCGATTGCAGTAGGTGTAGAATTTTTATCTATTTTACGTTTTTTCAGGATGTCAATAAATCTGAGCACAAAGGAAGTTACTCTTAGCAACTTCTTGTATGACGAAAATCTTTCTATCAGATCCAATAAGCAATTTTGTGGATCCTCTACTGCAAGAAGTACATTTGTTTTTCTTGCTTCTAAAAGCTTTTGATTCTCTGTTAACTCGAAATGTTCGTTAACAGGCCAATGTGAACTATCGCTTAGTAAGAACGAAGGTCCCTCAAACCAAATTGAATTTTTTAAATCATTTACATCACATCCTCTAGAAACGATGTCAGCTGGATTCTGTTTAGTAGGCACATGGCGCCAAGAAACCAGCTCTGACAATTCTTGAATTTCGGCAACTCGATTCGAAACGAATGTTGCCAGTGAGGAAGGATGAGTTTTAATCCAATGTAATGTAATTTCTGAATCTGTCCAGAAATTAACACTTTCAATTTCAAAGTTTATCATTAATTTAATTCGACTCCACAGTTTAGCTAATAGGTGTGCAGCGCATAACTCAAGTCTCGGAAGAGATTTTGTTTTGAGTGGAGCAACTTTTGACTTTGCCGTTAGCAGTCTCGATTCAATTTTGTTCGAATCGGAGCTTCTTATGTATATGCAACACCCATAAGCGCGAATCGAAGCGTCAGCAAATCCATGAATTTGAATTTTTGCTGTCGATGTTGTGGACACGAATCTTGGGATTGATATTGAATCAAGGTCCATTAAATTAGATTTAAAATTTTCCCATGAGGTATTTAGTCTCATAGGAATTGATTCATCCCAGTCAAGTTTTTGTATCCAAAGTTCTTGCAACAGCATTTTGGATTTTGTAACAATTGGGCATAAAAGTCCGAGAGGGTCGAATAATCGAGAAGAAACAGACAAAATGTTTCTTTTCGTTGCTTTCAAATCACCAAAATTGTCTTCCAAATGAAACTTGAATGAATCATTCTTCGGTACCCAATGTATACCTAGAGCCTTTGCCGAATCAGAGTCACTATGTAATAGTTTCCCCTTTTGAAATGAATTAGAAATTTCGGGATGATTTGAAACCCATTTTGCGAGTTTAAAACCAGCTGAACTTAAAATTTCATTGACCTGGTTCCGAATAATATCTAGATCTTGGTAGCTTTCAGCCCCAGTTATCAAATCATCAACATAGAAATCACTGCGAACAACTTTTGAACCAATAGGCAAAGTCTCTTTGTACAAATCGCTTAAGTGAATCAAACATCTGATGGCTAAAAATGGCGCAGAAGCTGTACCATAAGTAACGGTATTCAACCGAAATATTTTCAAATCATCAGATGGATTCTGTCTCCAAAGGATTAGTTGAAAGTTTCTATCATTCTCGCCAACTAATACTTGACGATACATTTTTTCAATATCTGCAGTGATTGCGTACTTATGAAATCGAAAACGGATCAATGTCGAATATAATTCTTCTTGAATTGTTGGGCCAACCATTAACAAATCGTTAAGTGATGTATGTGACGAAGTTCGACACGAAGCATCAAAAACTACTTGTAGTTTCGTAGTTGAACTCTGAGGTCGCAACACACATTGGTGTGGAATAAAATAATGAGGGAAATCCGGTATTTTGTCAACATATGACATATGACCTAAGTCGGAATACTCTTTCATAAAATCATGATACATTTCTTTCATATTTAAATCTCTAGAAAGTCTCCTTTCTAGTGCAAGAAATCGCCTTTTAGCGGTTTCGAAAGATAAACCAAGTATTTTCGTATCAGATTTGAAAGGCAAAGAGACTTCAAATCGTCCTGACGGTAAACGTCGTACTGAATTTCTAAACATTTCCTCACATTTTTGTTGTTCTTCAGAATAAATTTTTGTTGATTCATTTGGAAGTTCTTCTAACTCCCAGAATTTTCTGACAATTGAATCTATATTGTTCTCGTTTTCTATAGACGTACTTAAATGAAAGACGTTGTTATTGCCGCTAGAGCCCTTTGATTGGTTATACTTTCCAGTAACAATCCAACCAAGCGAAGTCTTTTGAAGAATTGGCAGGCTGGGGCCAGACCTTATTTGTCCAATACAAATTAAGTCAAAAAATATTTCCGCACCTATTAAAAGATCAATCTTTTGAGGCTTGTAGAAGCAAGGATCGGCTAATTCTATATTTCCTGGAATATTAAAGCTAGTCGTACGAATTTTATGATCAGGCTGTAAATTTGTTATTGAACTCAATACCCAAAACTTTGAAGTAAATTGCGTAGAGTTAACCCTCGACGTGACAGTTAAATTTACACATGATTTCGAAAATGAATTAGTTTCGCTAATGCCATTCAAATTCAATCTACCTCCTTCTTTTTTTAGTCTCAGTAGCTGTGCAAGTTCCTCAGTGATCAAGTTTGGTTGAGAACCGGAATCTAAAAGAGCTCTGGCTAATATAAAATCTCCAGAACTATTTCTAACTTTCACGACGGCTGTAGCAAGAATAATTCTTTCATCAGAAGATGAATAATTTACCGATGCGTGAGAAGTTGACGGTTGTTCAAAATTGTTATTTGAAGAATTACTATTGTTATTATTAGAATTTGCACTTGTACTGTATCTATGTAGCAATGCATTATGGGAACTACTACAAATTCTACATTTAGATGCTAGCTACTGTATGTCCTCTTTTTAAACAATTTATGCAAGCTGGCAATGATTTTATAAAATCAAATCGTTGGTTTACAGGCTCAGCAGAAAAAGAAGGGCAAGTTGTAATAATATGTTGATTGGATTTACAAAATAAACATTTTTCAGTAGATTGTTTAGATTTAGTACAATTTAGTGATGTTTTATTATTTTTCTTCGTAAAATTTTCAGTTTTATTTTTATTAAACCTCGGTCTTGAACTTGAAGATTCATCAGCAGCAATATGCTGATACCGTTTGTTCAAGGCGGTTTCACAGTCTGACCATAGTGGCAGCCTTTCGAAATCCAACTGTTCTTCCCACTTTGTCTTAGTCACTGGATCTACTTTTGACATCACTAAATGAATTAAAATTGCATTTGTAATTTTCTTATCATCACCAATCGATAAAAGTGAATCATATATTGCCGAAACTGTATCAATCATACTTCTCAAAGCGGATGCCGAAGGTTTCGTGATCTCTGGTAGATCAAAAAGTTTTGATATATTATCAAAAAATATCAGACATTCATTGTCATATACTTTTTTTAAACTGGCCAATGCTTTGGGATAATTTTCTTCTGAAATCTGAAAAGCTTTGACTGTACCTAAAGCTTCTTCGGACAAGCATGATATTAAATGATTAAATTTTTCTATGTCTGTCAACGTCGGATCACTGTGGACTAAGTTCTCAAATAGGCTCATAAAATTTTTATAATCGGAGTATTTTCCTCTAAATTTAGGGAGCTTCATATTTGGGAGTCTAGAATGATGTGCCTGTACACTAAAAGAAGTTTCAGGCACACTTGACTTTCTATTTTTAGACAAAATACTCAAAAACAATGATTTAGTAGTCACACAAATGTCTTCAAGCTCAGATCTTTCATCATTGTCGGGATCCAAATTATCCACATCTAACTGCAGCTCCATTGCTTGCTCAATATAATTTTTTAGAATGTCTAATCGACATTCTAACTCGATTGGATTAAAAGAAATCGTCTTTTCACGAATGGATTGACGAATTCGCGTAATATTCTGTACGACTTTTGCCTTTTTTGCAAGTACTTTCTCCAAAGTTTCCGCTGTGGAGGGAGATTCTTGATGTTTTTTGCTAGGCATTATATTCTATAATCTTTATGAGTAAGAATTTAAATTTTCGAAATACCAAATAACTTGTTGGTTTACTATTTTTAGCAAAAATCAATTTTACGTTAACTTAGTAAAATTGATATAATAATTCTCTCGCCAGCTAATAAAAATATTCGGATTCTTATTTCTAATTCGAAGAAATATTTTATCTTTTTATATAAAATTTCGATCACAACGTTCAACTATTAAATTAACTTTTTCCACTTAAAATCAACCTTTGGTTAAAATAAATAAATTTTATTTTACCAAGAAATCTTTTTTTTTTTTTTTATTATCAAATTCAAGAACCAGTTATTAAGATTAATTGTTACTAGTGTGAGCGCACTAATTAATTAATATTTTATGGTTGTACGAAAATAAAATTTTCGATGTTAGTGTGAACACAACAAACAAGTTATTTTTTGAATCTTGTATTGATTTGACTTTTCGATGCTAGTGTGAATGCTTCACACTGTACAGCTGATATTACTATTAAATGGTATAGGAACGTATGGAATGAAACCGTGATCTTGAAATTAGACAAACGAATGTAGATAAAAGAAACCAAAGAAATTTAGCATTAATTAATTATTTTTTAAAATAAAAATTAACACGCGAATATTTTCGTTCAATTATTGTGTAAAAAATATAAGTAATTTTATACAGTATAAATAACTTTTTTGCTATATAAAATGCCGACGGTAAAAAGAAGAAATTTATTTTCTGTCTCTCAGTAATAAAAGAGACCTAATTATACAAGTGCGTGTGTGTATAAATATGTTTATTATTAAATGTTAACACTCGCGATTGTTTCACTTTAAGGGTGGTTTTTAATAATTTTATTATTAAATAAATAAATTGTTTCACAATAAAGTGTAAAAAATATTGATTGTGTTCGACTTGCACAGTGAAAAAATAAAATTTTTGAATAAATTACAAAAATCTTTAAATTTGATTAATTTACAAATTTAAGTTAACACAAATATTTTTTACACTTTTTTACCTCTGTTTCAGATTCTGAGTTACTCCCCTGGTTTTTCTCTGCTCCACAAACTATACAGCGGCAACGACGAGGCATCTAGGAGTTGTTTATGTTTTTGTTAATTGTTTTAAATTTGTTATTGTGTTTGTTTTTTATTTAATAAAAATGTTTATTAACACAACACTTTACTTTTTTCAAATGTTTTTTTTTATTAAAACGAACTTATTAAGCTCTTTGAAATAAATTATCAAAGGCTCACTTTTAAAAATATTTTATTTAAAAGAATTGTTTGTTTTAATATTTTAGAAATTTTTAAGTCCCTGCTCGGGCGCCAAAATGTTTAATCTTAATAGTTTTTAAGATGATTAACGAAGTTTTTTAGAATTTATTTATTATTTATTATTTTGGGTACTTAAAATTCCTCACAAGATAAAACACAAGTTTTTTCTTCCGAATTCACTTTGCAAGTAATTCTTTATTTAGACTTATGTATGTATGTATGTATATAATTATAACTTTTCTGTATTCATATTTACATGTTTTTGAAAGACAGTTATTATTTTTACATATTTTTTATATATTACATTATTTAGAGTTTACACGTATTATTAAATTCAATTTCTGATATTATTAGGGTTATTATTATTATTCTTATTGCTATTAGATATTATTAAAAATTCAAGTTTTATTTTTAATTATTAATATGGCTCAACAAACATTTTTTTATAAAAAATTTTAATCGAAGTTCACTTCAAGTAAATATACAATTTATTTGAAAATAAATTGTATCCACTACATTTATTTTTGTATATTTCTGTTATATGTTTTACATAGTCTTCCGTTGGAAAGCATAAATCACAGACTAATCACAGTCATCCACAAGATCCTGTTCAGGATTTATAGAGAAATTACTACACTAAAGTTTGTTCCCACATTTTACTTTTAAGTTTTAATTTTAGTAGGTAATATCTTTTACATTCCAAATTTTCCTGGGTAAAATTGGACTTCATCCGTTTGCTGCGGTTAAACACGAATAATTTCTTCATTCCGATATGATGCACAAGATGAAGTTGAAGAGTTATAAGAGGCTTATTGCACTGGAATTTTTCATTTACTCATTGCTTACAAATTATAATGCACAAAATTCATTATTAAATTTTATTTTGATTAGATTTTTTTTAATTTTAAACAAATATTTATGGCTTTCATTACATATTTATTAATTTATTTGCATTGACATTGTAGTTTTTAAAAAAGCACAAGGTTTGTTCTATGTGATTTATCAAACCGCATATACAATAACTAATCTACAAGATGGTGCATGAACAACATCAAACAATTTTTCACCATACAAAAAAAGTTTGTTTTGATAAAACAGCTGTTGCGGTTTAATAAAGTTTCGTTTAGTTTGTGTTGTTCACGGTGATCATTTGTTTATCGTGCATTCTTCCCCTCTAAAAATACAGAGTGTGAAAGGTGCAAAATTTTTTTAAGAGTATAGTATGGTATTCTGTTCGTCATTTCGTGCGAAATACTATCAAAAGACCATATAAAAAAAATTGATGCGAAATAAATGCGAAATAATGCTACTGAAGTTGTACTCTGTTCTTGTTGTGAAAAATTACGAAATGTTTCTGGCAGCATGTTTTTTCAACCAAAAAATGTATATGGCAACATTTTTTTCAACTGCGAAATAATGTAAGCGGCACTTATTTCGAACGAAATTGAAAACAACAGCTGTTTAGATTTTATTTGTTATTGTGTTTTTAATTTAATAATTTCGCCCAAAAATTATTCAAATTGAAAATAATACTAATAAAACAAAAAATAATTAAGGCAAAAATAAATTTATTGAAACTGAGAAGCGTCTCATCATATCGGCAGTACGAAAAAGAAAAAATATAAGGAATAAAACCAATAAATTACATTGTAACCACAACGCCATAAAAGCATCATGGATAATATGTAATATAATTTTTGTATCCATTTCTTTAACATATAAAATAAAAAACATATGGCTTTTGTTTACATAAAAGAATCAATGTTGCATACCTAAGGACAATAAAAACGACAATTTTCTTCTAAATCGCGGCATTGTCACCACTTGCTATTTGTCAACATTTTCAAACGAAATAATTGATGTTGCTCAACAAATTTCGCAAATTTGAATGGAGTACCATGCTTTTATTGTGACATTTATAGAAAAGAACACATTACACTTTAGCAATGTTGACATTTTTCCAGAAAAGAACACAAAAGAATTAAAAAAGGTGCGAAATGGGAAAAACGTGTAAAATTTTTGCCAGAAAAGAAAACGCCTTAGGCTACTCTTCCATATGGCCACAGAATTATACTGACGTTTTCGCACAAAACGATGTCTTGTCAAGACGTGAGGTTAGTTTAAAAGACAAAATAACACTTTTTATCTGATATTACCTATAATCTATCGATTTATATAAGAATTGTTTTTATACTAAATATTTGAGGGTAGGTAACAATTCTATCAATTCATAGCAAAAGGTACTGATAATAAAATCCTTTATAGATACATATCCAATTTCAATGAAATAAAAAATTATAGTTTTTACCAGTTATTACCATTGATTTATGCACAAAATATTTCTCATATACATAGTTTAGTGATTGCACAACACAAATTTCGTTTTCGTTAAACAACAGATACAAAAGGTACCAAAACACAAATCTTTACCCGTTTGATTCCTTTACTGTAGCTGATTAGTTTTTTTTATCTTTTAATATATCGATATATAAATTTCAAATATTTATTGAGATAACACAAAATTACTGTTTTTACCCAAACTTTTCTAAGTAATAAAAATACCACTTTTACTGTTTTCCTAAATTTTTATCTCTTCTTGGTGCATATCTTCAATAAAGATATGACCTATTGACACTTTTCAGCAAAGCGCCGTTTAGGCTAAATATATATATAAAAAATATGAATATGTACATATATTGATATATGTAAATATTGGATATACCCTTATTTTTCTATACAATTTTATTAAAACTTCTCACGGAACTTCGAACGGATCCTTTAAAATTTTGTTTTGTAATTTTTCACCATATTCTTATGAGCTTGAGTATGTTTGATCTTTTCATCTCGTCGTGCCGCTCTTATTGTATATTTGTAGTTTTTGTAGTGTATTTTGAAAAACATTTCATACTAAAGCTTTTTTAATTTTAGTGATTTTGAAATTTGAAAGATGTTGACAGCACTTCTAATTAAAAACAACGATTCGTCTGTGTAAAATTCCTATACGCCCGTTTTCAATCTTACGAGTTAGAGTTACTATGATATATACAAAATAGAATCGATTTTGCAATTGGATTCTATTTCTTTAAATTGATATCTAATTAAAAATAAGATAATAACAGTGTTCTATAAAACAAAGTGACCAAGTTTTTTTACAGTTCTTATTTTTGCTTATGATTTAAACTACATAAATACAAATTGAAATTTCTCACTCACTGTGCAAACAAACATACTTAAATATAAAGGTCGCACACTTAAGATGACAATAGCTTTAATATTAGTGTAAGCAATAAAGTTGCTTTGCAATATGCCGAGAAGTACTGCCAAATCTAAAGCGAAGAATGGCAATGTTAACGTGAAATCTTGTAATGTTCCCAAAAGAAGTACAACTACAAAAACACCAAAAAATGATATTAGAAAAGAAAAGTGTATTAAGAAGGAGTTGTTGGTGGATACAGCAAAAGAAACTGTTACTGAAGAAGTATTTCATAGAAAGTCCGAAAGACGAAGAGTTGCTAGAGATATATTTTTAGTATTTGAAGAAGAGTCAAATTCCAGACGTAAGACGAGAGGAGCAAATAAAAAACAAGCAAAGCCAAAGTTTGGACACCTAAAAGTAGGGGACCCTAATAAAACTAAATGTCTTTTACGAGATATAAAAAATGAACCAAGATGCTATCTGAACGACAACTTAAGTGTTAATGCAACAGTACCTCCTGTTGTGCCGGTTTTGAAACGTAATACAAACATATTGAAAGTCAGCAACAGGGAGAAAAAAGCGAAACCAGAGAAAATCAAAGCAGCCGTCTGTCAAACTGTAAATACAGCATATTCAAACAAATCGAATAATATCAAATCTATAAAAATCTCAACAGTAGAATCACAATCTTGCACATTAGATAATGAAAGAAGAATAGTTGCCAGGGTAAATCCAATATTTTTATGGGTTAAACAGGATGATACGCGTATTGTCGAAGTTCGTTGCGAGGACTATGATAAAAGAAATCGTATCCGCATCACTAAGACATCAAATGGATGGCGGGCCATTCCAAGATCTGATCCGACATCATCAAAAGTACTCAAGTTTTATCCTACACCTTTAATGAAAGTAAAAAGAGAAAATCATAATCATGAAACCAATAATAATAGCATCAATAGTCATAGTAAAAATAAAGAACCAACTGTAGTTTGTCAGGAATATGTGGCACAAAAAATATGGCCAGAAAATACGGACAATGGAATTGACGCTAAATTGACTGGAATTGACACAGTATGCAATCCTCTGGCAACTAAAAATTTTAAATCCAAAACTAAACACAAGAAATCTAAAAAACTCAGGAAAAAATCACAATCTGAGAAAATCTCTAAAAAGCCTAAAACTAATATCACTGCCATAGAAAATTTGATTGTTAATTCTGAATGTTCCGTGACACAACCATTAAATTCACTATTTACCACAAATTCTTCAGATGAATCTGCTTGTATGGCATACTCAAATATCAATCCTTTAAGATCTGAATGTAAAATCAATAATGAACAAAAGTCTGAAGAAAATTTGACAACAATGGAGTTAGTTGAAAATATTCAGGTCCTAACTTTCGATGAGAATGTTGAAACATTGGAAAACAAACCAACATCTATAAACTTTTCTTTAACGATAGACGTAACTTCGGAGACAGAATCTACATATCAAAAAGAATCCGAGGAGGAATTTACCTTTCATTTATGCCCAAGAACTGGTCTGTTTTTGACAAATAACCAAGGGACTATTTCAGAATATCCGGTTGAATCATTTGAAAACATACAAAATCATTCAAAAATTGCTAAAAATAATTTTCTTAATCCTAGCAAGGAAGAAGTGAATATTGATATGGAAAAACTTAATGCTGATTCGAAAATACAATTGACCGAAGAGATTCCTGAAAGTTTAGATGCGAAAACAAAGAACCTTAAAGATCTCCTCGACGATGCCGATCTGCTGCAGCACTGCGATGACAATGCAAATAGCGACGCAGAACTAATCGATACTCTTGTAAAGACAAGCTGTGAAACTAATTTGATTCAGGCGAATGAAATAATAACAAAAGCAACTATAGATCAACTGCACCAAAAAACGTTACAAGGTACAAATGAAATGGTAGTTCAACTTATAGCGGATGTAAGTGATCCTCCAAAATGTCTATCGTTCAATGAAGCTGGCGAAATAGAAGGTTTGAATGGAGAACTGTTTCAGTCTAATACATATATGGAAACTTTTGATAAACAATCATCTAGCATATTAACAGAACAACAAATTACTTTGCATTCGACGACAACGTTAGTGGCAACATCGGCATCTACATCGCCTCAAAGATCCTCAACATGTGAAGATATTGAACCTATTTTAGGAATTATGGATATTAACAATAGTAGTAAAGTGCGATCTGTAAGTGTTGTAGAAGACTCTCCTAAAGATCTTAGCTATAAAAAACGAGAAGAGGTTTGCCCTCCTTCAGAATCGCGTAGCCAGTGTGCAGTTACATCCAGTTCCGATGTGGTCAAATCACCTCAACGGGATGACACATGTTCATTAGCTTCATCATCGGAAACACTTAAAAACCTAATTTTGGAACAATTTATGAAACTAAATACTCTTACAAGCCAACATCAAAGGGATCCAATAGATCTTGGAAAACAGAGACATCAAGAAATATCAAATATGAAATCCTTATACACCTCTAAGTCGGTACAATCAAGTGATTTCATTGAGACCGTAGTCATTGAAGACGACGATGACAATGGGGGTGATAGTGAACATGAAGAAGAACCATTGAAAAAACGATTACGACTTAATAAACACAAAGTGGTAACAACTCAGAATGTGGGCAAAATAGCTATGATAGATAAGGACCCTGATCCATTAACCCAGCTGCGTTTGCTAATACGAAACACGCAATGGAAAGTTCCAGATCCAATACTAGTTCCAAAAGACAGACTCAGCGCCGTTTTGGCATCACCTGCTAGAGAAATTCCACTCTTGATTACTACAAGACCTGAACTAAGATTGCCTGAAGCTTTTGCATATCCAGAAATTATTCAAAATCCAAATATTCTTGTTATTTCGATGGCTCAGCTTGAAGCTATTTTAAAAAATGAACTTGAACTGGAAAAAACGGCAAGTTCTAAAGTCATGGAACCAGATATTAATCAACAATCCGAAGAGGACATACCTGTCCAATTAACAAATGCAAAAGAGTTGCAATCACAATCATCCAGCCAGCACCTTCAAAATTTGATCAAACAATCGACAAACACTGTTACCACAGATACTACTGGTTTATTGACAGACACTTTATCTAAAACAAGAAAAGAAAATGTTAAGTGTTCACAAACAAGTTCTTCTCTGTCATCGGACCTAAATTCTGCCACTATGGCCGTGCTAAATCAAATGTTTTGGTTGCCCTACTTTGGACAAATTTCCCAGGATATTGTAAAATCCCTTAAGAATCCAACGGTATTGCAAGAAAAATGTGCAAACCTAATTCCATTTTTAAATTCTCATTTAAATGGTTTAGCAAACATAGACGATATTTATAAAAATACTACTAATAGTAATAGTAACAAAATGAGTGGACATTCTGCTTCAAATACAGGATTGCAAAACTTTCAAGAGCAGATTGCAACAAACGACGAGTTATCGTTATTTCAAAAAATTGTTCAACATCAAATGCAAAGTGTACTTCAGTTGAATCAGCTTAAAGCAGACTCATCGCAACTAAAGGCTCCGGTAGCTGCTGTTAATGCGGTCTCTTCTATAGACAGAACAAACTCTAACAACATTGATTCCTTATCTAATTTTATCGAGCAAAGGAAGCAAAAAGTACTTTTACCAAATAGCAAACAGACAAACCCATCTATCATGTGCAAAAGTCTAACAAATAATTGCAGTAGCAACAACACTGCAGTAACAGAAAAGTCATACAATCTAAGGAGTTCTGTCGCAGGTCGTCACTCCTCTGAATCAAAGCAATATTCAAATAACAACCATAGACAAATTACGGACAATAAGCCAAGACTAACATGTAAATCATTGTCTAATCTCTTGGACCCCGAGCATAGTATGGCTCCCTCCTCTAGCTCATCAACTCCATACGTACAGAATTTATCGTCGGAGTTTCTTAAAAGTGTCAATGAAATGAAAAGAAATTCAACAGATTGTAAAATCAGCGACAGAAATACAGAAATTAAAGGAACAGCTTTAAGTGATGTGACTACTGTGCTTCCATCTGCACGACCTTGCAGTATTACAAATGTCAGTATTGATTTGAACAGTGAGTTGAGTAAACAAAAAGCTAAAACATTTGTCGAGAGTATAGCACCTGAAAACAATAATGTAAATAACGATGCCTCTGGACTAACAACCGATACAAACATACCACTATGGCATCCTCTATTCGGCAGGTAATACTATTTTTTAAGTGAATAAAATACAGATGAGATCAGGAAAGTCAGATAATTTTGATAAAAGATCGAATTTTTTTTAATATCTGTGTTATCTATATATATAAAATTGAATGTATGTATGTATGTAACGTATAGACTCCAAAACAGCTGAGCCGATTTTGATGAAATTTTCACAGCATGTTACTGTGACTCTGGAAGGAATAATAGGGTACTTTTTTTTACCACGCCCACTTTTACGCCCACTTTTTTAAAATATTGTAATTGGAGACCAAACCTCTGGACCGATATTTTTGAAATTTTCACAGCATTTAACTGGGACTCTGGTATGATTAATAGGGTACTTTTTTTTGACCACGCCCATTTCTACGCCCACTTTTTAAAAATTATGTAATTGCTCCCATATAGTTTTTAACAGATTTACTTCAAATTGTATACACATTATATACTCCAGGCGAGGTAAAAATAAAGATTTCTTAAGCCACGCCCCTTTCACGCCCCTTTTCACGCCAAATTTTTGAAAGTTTTATACTTTTTGTTCTCTATACAAATTTGTTCATTCCAACGTATTTTTTTTTTATTTGGTAGTATATTGCTCTTAATACTGTTAACGTCGCCATATAACTATGAACCACGCCTACTTCATCGCCCCCTTTTTTAATTCAGATACTTACTTATACCACTAACAATGTTTGCTATACAAAATACTTTTTTTGTAATATGTATTTACCTAAAGTTTTATATACTTTTTAACTACATACATTTTTTTATTACCAAATCCCCATTTTTCGCCCCATTTCACCTTAAATTATATTGCTTTTAATCTATATATATATAAATGAATGTGTGTCTGTATGTTTGTGGTTAATAGGAGGCCAAACCCTTGGACAAATCTGCCTGAAATTTTTACAGCATGTTACTGTGACTCTGGAAGGAATAATAGGCTATATGAAGTTTTGATTGTACAAACAGGGGTGGCACCGCCCATATAACCCAAAAATTTAAATCGCCGTATTTTGGGCATTTTTTGACATACGTCAATGATATGTGGTACATATGGTATTAGCATAATTAGGAATACGTACCAGGAGAAAAGTGGGTGGGACCACGCCCCTTTTTAGGAAAATTAAAAATCGTAATATAGTCTTAACTACTGCACCGATCGTCATTAAATTTTCACAATAAGATATTCTTACGAAATAATAAATTCTTGACTATGTAAGTGGACAAAGGGGCATGGTCTCGCCTAAAGCATTGCAATAAATACATTAAAATTAAATAAATAAATGTTTGTAAATATATAAATACGTTTTATTTTATGACGAGGGGGGGGGGGGGTAGCAAAGCACACCGGGTTTAGCTAGTAGGCATATAAAAGATTTTAATGTAGAATAATTGCTATCATAGTTAAACTAGTTAAAATGAGTTGAATAAGAACGCATATTTGTAAATATTTAAAGATTTTGTAAATGTGAATATTGTATTTTTATATTAAACTTTTTACGAAATTGCAACACATTCTCTATAATCGTTAAATATTTCATAAAAATTATATTTTTAGATCGTGATTTTTGAGTTGTCAATGTAGCTGACAAATTGTAAAATTGCTTGTACATACGAGTATTAAAATGCATCTCTGTGGTATGTGATCTTCAACAGTACTGATTTTTAATTTATTTTTCTACATTAGGAAAATTATAAAATAGTTAGTTAAGAGTAAATAGTTGCGAACAAAAAAACAATTCTAAAGAAATCAACTTAATAATTAAAATTGTCATTGCTGAAATTAAGTTTACTAATCATTAAATTTATTTATTTTCGAAATATTAAGCCTAAATGGACAGAATCATATTACATAGTAATTATACCTGAGGTCAGCGTTGTCATTATGTATTTTAGTACTAGATCTAGCACTAATTTAGCACCAAAATGGGGATTTATAACTTACTACATTTCTGAGAGTATCTGCGTTTAGCCAATTTAAAAGTAATCATTCATTGTCAGATTGTGAGCAAATATTTGATTAAAAAATTTAGCAAAAAACGTGTGTATTTTGATAAATAATTTTAAAAATTGCATTTATAATTTAATTTCGAAGTGTGTTTGTTTATGAATTTACTTAAAAAAAATTACTCATATATTTGTAAAATCAATCTAAATTATTTTATATTCTTTAATGACAGTATTCGATCGCAATAACTTCTAAAATCAATTCTGTAGAACCCAAATTTCTGAAAAACAATTAGAAAATTCTGCAATATAATTGGAAATTTCTGAAATACAATTAGAATGTTAAGAATTAAATTGAAAATTATGTAGTTAGTTATACATTGCCTTTATACTACTTATACAATTGGACGAAGATAATATAACAATTACAAACGAATGAACAGGGAATATAATAATTACAACTTATTGTATTCGTATGCAAAATTTTGGAAACGAATCATCTAACAAAAACGTTCCAAACTCAATACAATATTGTCAAACTCGGCAGCATAAATCTGCGTACAAACTATTTAATATATTTTAACGTCATATTGTACTGTAAAATATCAGAGTAGTCCTTTGAAATTGAAATTGGATTCGAATTTGCAAAATTTGACAATAATTCGTCACTTAAAAACAATGATATTACTACTTTACCCGTATGCAAATGTCTGCGTACAAAAAGTAAACGAAACTTTTTAACTCTTTTTTTCCACCACCTGGACGAATCTTGGCATAGTAGTCACCGGCACACAAATTCCGATAGTGAACCACCCAAAAATCTTGGGATTCACCTTTGATAGCCTGTTTACCTCTTCAGCTCACGCCACTGCAATCTCGCACAAATTGCGAAGTAGAATCAAGGTACTTAAAGCGCTAGCCGGCAGGCACTTGGGGTATGGAAAAAGAAACCTTGTTGGCTACTTATAAGACGATTGGCCGGTCAGTGGTAAACTACGGTGCCCCAGGGTGGTCACCTTCGTTGAGTGATACCCAGTGGAGACACATACAAAGCTGCCAAAATGCTGCCTTACGTACCATCACAGACTGCATTCAAATAGCTTCAGAACACCATCTACATGATGAAACGAAGGTTCTACCTGTAATGGAATATAATATCATGCTGGCAAAATAATTCCTCCTGGGATGTCATCGGAGGAATCACCCAAGCTTTAACATCACACAGCTGGAGTCTCCCCCGAGGCATGTCAGGAAGGACCTTTGAATATACGAGGAAGACATACGAAGATATACACAGGATCCACTAGATCAAACCTCGTATGTAGCAGCTTTCAACGACATTCACAGAGATGCCATCAATACCACGGTCGCAGGATACTGCATGAATGTCATACTTGGAGGCCGCCCACCGTTCATTGCAGATACCGAAAAACAACTGCCGCGGAAGACAAGAGAATAGGAATAGAGTTCTCTGGAGCGACGAATCTAAGTTTAACTTGTTCCAATCTGATGGAAAATCGTATGTTAGACGTCCTTCAAATAAAGCCTTAGACCCCAGGTACACTGTTAAAACAGTGAAACACGGTGGCGGGTCTATTATGGTCTGTGGTGCCTTTTCTTGGCGTGGCGTAGGTCCAATTGCACGAGTTCAGAGAATAATGGATCAGCATCAATATAAAAACATTTTGGAAAATGTAATGGAACCGTATTGCTTTGAGAATATGCCCGTCCAATACATTTTCCAGCATGATAATGACCCTAAGCACACTTCACGTTTAGTGTAGTGTTGGCTTTTAAATCCAAATATTGATGTTCTTGACTGGCCACCCCAAAGTCCTGATCTTAACCCAATTGAAAACTTATGGGCAATTGTAAAAAGAGACCTAAAGGACAAAACTTTACGAAATAATGATAAATTGTGTCAGTTGGTGCAACAAACCTGGAAAAACATATCTCTGCAAACATGCCAGCGTTTAATTAAGAGTTTACCAAACAGACTGGCGAATGTTGTCAAAAACAAAGGTTATCCAACAAAATATTAAATGACAAGTCCGTTTTGTTAAACCTCACTAAGGGCTTTTTTCACCAATTTGATATTGCGTTTTTTTTTTGGTGTTTAAGTTAATCTTCCTTAAAATAGTATTGATGCTGTGAATTTTAATCTTAATAATAATTTGTTACTTTATATTTAATCCTTTAATTCCCAGTGGAACATAGGGCCTTTTTGTTACTTTACTATTAGTTTATTTAGTCATTAGTTTTAATATGTTTATACTGAAATGTCATTTATAATTTTATGGCCATCACTGTATGAGTTTTATTTAAAAAATTCAAATGTGTTCCGTTTTTCATATGCAAAACTAGCGCATATTTTTTGGTTTCGTTCTTGTACTCAGAAGCGAGTTTAAAATCATTCATAACAGACACTAAATTAATATAAAAATCGACAATCAAGCGCTTTCTGTAAATATAAATATATATATTATACAATATGTACTCGTATAATTCTATTGGAATCTAATAAATTAAAACAACTATTTTAAGTTTCAAAAGAAGAATGAACATTTTTTATTATATAAAATGTTATAAAAATAATTTACATTGAATGAGAATTATTCCTCTTGCGAGTATAAATTGTAAAAATTTTATATTCGAAGGTTTACTTCTAGTTAAACATAAAAATTTATTTTTGTATACCTCTGTTATACGTTCTACATAGCTTTCCGTTGGAAAACATAAATGTAAAATCATACAGAAATATACAAAGAGACACTAGCAAAATGTAATGCGTTTTCCGGCCTGCTAAAGCCTTCGTCAGCATTCTTTGTGTCGTAATATTTTTTTTTTCAAATTCTTTCAGCCTTACGCAAAAAAAAATTAAAGTAGATTTCAAATGTACTTTAAGAAAATTTTGTATGAAAATTTTGTCTAAAAGCACACTTCAAACGTACTTTATTTTTTTGCATACGGCAGTTTATGTTTAACTTTTTTATTTACTGAATGAGAATTATTCCTCTTGCGAGTATAAATTGTAAAATTTTTTTATAAAATTTTTTCTTCGAAGGTTTACTTCTAGTTACCTCTGTTATCTATATATATAAAAGTGATTGTGTGTTTGTATGTATGTTTATTATTATTAGTTTGGGACCTATAGACGGCTAAACGGCTGAACCGATTTGCTTGAAATTTTTCACAATATATTTCTGTATGTCTGGAAGGAGCTATAGGCTACTTCTTTTTTTAAATTTTAAGTGGGCGTGGTACCTCCCATACAAAGTTAATTTTAAAAATCAAATACTTGGGAAACTATAATAGCTATAGTACTCAAATTTTGCATGAGCAATTCCATTGTTTGTTTAAATATTTGCGGAAAAAATGGGAGTAGTAGCGACAGGGGGCGTGGCACCTCCCATATGATAATAATTAAAAAATATCAAATATATGGTATACAATAAGATATATGGTACGGTTATTCTACCATCAATATTAATATTTAGGACAAGAATGGGTGGACTATCAATAGTGGGCGTGACACCTCCCATAGATATGATGACAAATTATATATAAGGAAAGCTATATCAGCTATCAATATTAATATTTAGGACACCAATGCGCTGACTAGCAACAATATTAAGTAAATTTGTATACATTTGAAACCCTTATCTATATATATATAAAAGTGAATGTGTGTTTGTTGGTATATTGTAAATCATAATAAGATAATATAATAAGAATTAATTTAAAAAGGAAAACTGTAGATTTTAATAACTTAATAATTATATTTATTTAACTCTAAACTTTTTATTTCACTACGATACGGGTAGCGAAGCACACTGGGTTTTAGCTAGTATATACAGTGGCTCCATCGCATAATCGGACAAGTGTTTGTATGATATTTACGTTCTCTGAACTAAAACAAATCGTAATAATTTTTATTTATTTTTGTTTTTATTTGCACTCTACACTCTAATCTTTCCAAATATAAAAAAATATCAATATTCTCGATGATAACTGTAAATTTACATAGAAAAACAAAATTAACTCAATTTTTTGCGCTCAACGCATAATCGGACAAAGTAAAACATCAATAATAAAAATGACAAAAGAGAACAATTAATACTTTGTGGCATATCCTTTGTTCTCAAGAACGGCATGTAAACGTTTTGGAATGGATTTTACCAAATTGGAGCATACCTCAGGTTGTATGGAGTATGGATATCAAATATTTCATCATCATCAGATGATGAAGATGAATCCGACAAGTCATCCAAAATTTTTTCAGCACATAAGAAAGTAGTAATATTTTCCATTTTGTATATTTTTTTTTGTTTCTTAACACAAATATACATTCGTGAACAAAACAAATGTTAGCTGTTTTAACGTGCGATTCTCCCCCTCGAAAAATACAGAGTATGAAAGATGCAACATTTGTAATTTTATAGTGTGACATTTATAGCAAAAACACACTACATTTTAGCAGTGTTGACATTTTTTTCCGAAAAGAACACAAACAAATTAAAAAAGTTGCGAAATTGGAAAAACGTGTAACATTTTTGCCAGAAAAGAAAACGCCATAAGTAATTTTTTATATATTTTCTTATTACATCGCGGTCACTCTGTTTTCGTTCACATTTTTTTTGTTTAAATATGCATACTTTTGTTTTAGTTTTATTTCTTTAAATTTGTTTTATTATTTAATACATTTAAGTCTTTTTTTCTCCACAATCTATGGCCCCTTTCAGATTAAGCAACTTTATAGTTGTATAATTTTAATTTTTAGTTATTTAGTTCTTTTATTCGACTTTTTTTTAATATTCTACAATTTCTTTTTTTCAAGTAATTAGGTCACTTAATATTTATATAAAAATGTTCTTTATATTTATATATCCAATATTTCGTTATCACAATGGATAACTTCTTCAGGGATTTACAATTTTAAAATTATAATATAATAATGATTGAAGTATAAATAATAAAAATGGACATTTTTTAAAAATTAAAAATTTTCATTTTTATTATTTATACTTCAATCATTATCTATATATATAAAAGAGAGTGACGTTAGTTACTAGCTTTATAACTAAAGAACGCCAGGACCGATTGCAACGATTCGCACGAATTCAGGCTGGTCTCAGGCCAGAGAAGAAGAATACCCGGAAAAAATTCAGAAATTGACCACGCCTACTTTTTTTTTAATATTTTTTTAATTAATATTTTTATGTGTGAGTGTGTGTATGTACTTTATAGAATCGTAAATGATCATGTGATGATCTTCGGCAAAGTTGTTGTGCATGAGCCCGGGAAGGTTTGTAAGTTGGTACAACCACGCCCACTCTAACGCCTACTTTTTTTATTTAATTCTAAATGAGTTTTTACAGATTTACTTCAAATTGTATATACATATTACTGTAGGCGAGGTAGAAATACAAATTTTATGTGCCGCTGGAGCGATCTGCCTGAAATTTTCACATCACACCACTAAGTATTTATAGAATACTTCTTTTTTCCGACCACGCCTACTTTAACGCTTTCTTTTTTAAATTGTGTAATTGATTCTACTCTGATTTTAACATATTCACTTTAAATTGAATATCTTACTCTAGGCGAGATCAAAAATTAAGATTCATACTCCACGCCTCCTTTCACGTCCCATCTCTAGCGATCTTTTTTGACCGCCTACTTTTTTTTAAATTGATGCCGTAGCGACGCCCGCAGTGTACAGCCGAATGCGACTACGCCTGCTTTAAAATTGTGTAATCGATTCTACAAGGGTTTTAAAAGACTTACTTCAAATTGTATCACCCATTACTTTTAATCATTAGCTTCTAAAATCCAAAAATCAAATGTCGTTCTTGGTATATCACAATTTTTACGACAATTGTTTTTTCACCTAATTTGATTGCAAACTTTTTTTGTTAATTTTTTTTTACAAAAACAAATTCTGGTTCTGCTATTGCCAGTAGATGGCGTTGTGTGCATAAACTTTTGACACCTGATTTATTTTTGTAGTATTTAAAAATTTTCAACCTTTTTTAAAAGTGATGTCAAAAGGTAAGTTCCCTAAATGATTTTGCGACATTGTTTTTGTGACATTAACTGCTTTTGTGACATTAATTTCTCAGTGTTATTCATAATGCCGCGACCCAGAAGATCTGATCTTTCGCACCGAAACCGTAATGCAATTACAAATCGGAATATTACCAATCGATTGAATACGGATGAACAAGAAATCGCACGAGATCAGCACCTTGTTAGTATGGCCCGACTTCGCGTAACGCAAACACAAGAAGAAAGACAGGCGACAAATGAAACGGCTCGATTAGCAATGAGAAATCATGGATTAAATCAAGCAATTCAACAACGTGAAAATCTAAATCAACGCGTAAGAAGAAGAGCTTCAAGTGTTGATTTAAATCGAGTAGCGTTTCATTACGATTGCACTTTTGACTACAGCTCGCATCCTTCCGTTCAAATTGGCCCAATGGAGATTGTGTGCAACCATTGCTGTGCATTAAAGTTCACCGGAGAATCGCCTGGGTTGTGCTGGCTCAGTGGTAAGGTCAAATTACCACCATTGCCTTCGCCATTGGTACAACCACACCTACTCTAACGCCCACTTTTTTAATTAATTAATTGCTTCTGCATGGGTTTTTACAGATTTACTTCATACAGATTGTACCCACATCTTACTGAAGGCGAGGTAAAAATAAAAAATTAATATTTTTATGGTTTTTTTAATCTGCGGGCGCAGGGGCGTGGCAAAATCCAATTTTCATATTGCATCACCAATGACATACGAGCATACATACATATATTTTGCTTTTTTTATTTTATTTTTTTCAAAGCCGTTGTCATGTTTTTCAAAACGAGATATCAAACTCTTAAATCGGTTATGTAGTTCCGAAGATATTTGTAAAAAACTTATGTTATTAACGATCCAATATCAAAATTTTAAAACTTTCGAAATGTTGCATTCAAAAATCCGAGTTTTCGTTTTACTTACAAAATATTTACATCATTCGATAACAGAAGATATTCCGCGCTTACTAAGGTGCAACATTATACAATAAGTTAAAAATAATATTATATCATCAATCGATGATAAAAAACTTTATGTACCCTTGCACTTAAGATACCTACATTTTGTGCACATTTGTGAGTTTTTTTCAAACGCTGATAAAAAATAACGGTACATTCAAACAAATTGCTCGAAGCGCTTGATCGGACTCTACGTGATTTTCAAATGAATCTTCAAGCCGTTGTCGACAAGGTTTTCCCAAGTCTAACAATCTTCTACAAAAAATCGGATTCGCTGTGGGAACGTGCAATTTTGGCACCAACAAATTACGATGCCAACAAGCTCAATGAGCAAATTCAATTGAAACTGCCCGGCAAATTAATCAAATACAAATCGATCGATACAGTAATGGATGAAGAACAAGTCGTCAATTATCCCACTGAATTTTTAAATTCATTGGAACCACCCGGAATGCCACCGCATGTGCTAACATTAAACGTTGGATCACCGGTAATTTTTATTCGCAACTTAAACGCACCAAAGTTATGCAACGGAACCACATTGACCATCAAAAACTGCTCACCAAATTTTATCGAGGCAACAATCATCGGTGGCAGATTCAAAGGCGAAGACGTACTTATTCCACGAATTCGGATGATTTCCAACGATTTACTATTCCAATTCAAGCGGCTCCAGTTCCCTTTGCGTCTTACCTGTACTATTGCCATCAATAAAGCAAGAGTCACATCATTAACTATTGCTGGCTTAATTTTGGAAAATTTATGTTTTCCACACGGCACGCCAAAAAAACAAAAAACATTGTATATTCGCTGGCCCCAAGATGAAGTAATAAATAAATATAATTTCCAATTTGCCTTAAATAAATGCGTTTCTTTTTTGATTGAGCCCATACCTAGACTATATGTAAGTTATTCTGTAACAAATCTTTATGATAGATATTCCATAAATTTATTTAAAGGCCGTTCCTTTTTTTTAAAGCTTAATTTAAATCGTGTGGTAATACAACACTAATGTTTGCTTAGGGCCAGCAACGCGGACCGGGTCAGCTAGTTATATTATAATTTTAAAATTGTAAATCCCTGAAGAAGTTATCCATTGTGATAACGAAATATTGGATATATAAATATAAAGAACATTTTTATATAAATATACATTTTCCCCCTATTTTCTAGAACATTCCTTTTTTTTTTTTGTTAACTTCCCAGCATACCATTTTAGGAGCGCTCCGAAAAAGGAGTCAGAAAAGAGTCCAACAAAAGAGCATTTTCGGAGCGCTCCGAAAAAAGGTGTCAGAAAAGTGTCCAACTAAAGAGCATTTGCTAAAAATTTGCTTGTTACTGTCCTGAGTCGGCACGCAGTATGACTCAGAAATTCCACTTAATTATGTGTGTACCAAAGCGTTGTTCTCCTGCTATTTGTGTTTTGAACAAAAAAAAACATAGCTGTACCACACAAGAATGATAAAAACAAGATTACACAGAGCCCAAGAAAAACCTCATAAAACACTCTTTTCTGACATTATCTAAGAGCACTTTCTGACGGACCATTTTCGAATGTAATGACCCTCTTTTCTGAAGGGTTTCGGATCAATTATGATTGTTTTTTGGGCTCATAAAGAGCGTTAACGCTTCGAAAAAGGTTTCAGAAAAGACTCTTCGGACTCATATGGCTTTCTGGGTTAACACAACAATGAAATGAGTAGTTACCAACTAGTGTTGTAAAAGTATTGAGTATTTGAGTACTGAGTACTCAATACCGACTATTTTTTTCCGGTACTCAGTACCTAAAAGTAACTACTCAAATTCGACAAAAAACTGTTACAAAAACAACAAAGTCCAAATGCATCATTAAACTAAAGGCTCAACTATAATATGCATAAGCAAGCTTAAGCAAATTGCAAAAGTTAACAAAAAGGCTGTCAAATGCATAACCAGTTCAGAGTTAACTTTTAGGTGGCTACAATGACTTTCAAACTTTTTGTCCACAGTTGCTCATTTATGTTTAAAAAAAATGTTTTTATTTTAACAAAAACCCATTTGTTGCGACAGCAACACGAAATCAATTTTTGTTACGGCGGTAACTTTTCCCAGTAAGAATTATAATAAAAACACGAATCGAAATAACGTTCTTTCAGTATACAAGTATGTTTTTATTCGGTTTTATTATCTAAAATTATTAGAAGTTAAAAAATATAGCAAATACAATTTTCACAAACTTACTTAATTCTATTCTTCTAAGCGTCCCTTCTGGAATTGTCGGTAACTTTGAATTTTACAAGCGACTACTCAAAAAAATGGTTTCAAATGTACCGAGTAACAGAAAACAAACCAGAGTGGATCGCTTAACAAAATAAAGTGGGTTGCCTCAAATTAATTCAAGGTTGGCAATCCCAATAAACTATATAAACAAAATTCAATTTAACGGTTATCAAAATAATACATTTCAATTTACAACATCCCACCACCCGTGAATCAATCAGGGAGATTCACCACAAACATCCAGAACAGCCAGCTTCGATGCAGGACGTCGCAATTTCCCAACTGAAGTCTTTACCACTGCCGAACGAACTTGACCATCAGTCGCTGTAAAAACTTCTTCAACAATGCCTCTCTTCCATTCACCACGAGCCTCATTATCATCACATATGACCACAACATCTCCAACATCGATTGGCTTCACCGGTTGGTACCATTTGGTACGACGTGTCAAATCTGGGAGGTACTCAAGCACCCACCTCTTCCAAAATGTTTGCTTCATCTGTTGCAGTATATGCCATTGTTTTCTAAGAACGACCCTTTCACCAACCGCCGGAGTCTGCACAATATTTGGGCAACCAAGTAAAAAGTGATTGGGTGTTAGAGGTTCATTTTCCGCACTTTCAATAGGAAGATGAGTCAGTGGACGTGAATTCACTAAATTCTCCGCCTCTATCAACAGGCTGTTCAAAGTCTCAACTTGCGGCGATTTTTCCTTCAGGGTGAACGATAGCACACTCTTTACACTACGTACCATGCGTTCCCATGCACCACCAGCGGAGGGATTGGCAGGCGTATTAAATATCCATTCTATTCCACGCCGTGTACATTCATTTGCCAAACTTGCCGCGTCTAACACAAACTCTTCCTTACTGGCCCCGATAAAATTTGTACCTCTGTCACTTCTTATACGAATAGGCACGCCTCTGCGATTAATAAAATTCCGAATACACAATATGACTGCATCGGTCGATAAATCCTTTGCCATCTCAACGTGAATAGCCCTTACCGTCAGGCAAGTAAAAAGCGCCACCCATCTTTTCTCACAACGACGACCAATTAGCACCGTAAAGGGGCCAATATAATCGACGCCTGTATACGTAAACGGTCTCACATAAGGTGTGAGCCGATCAATAGGGTGTTGTCCCATTAATGGCGGCTTAGGAGCGGCATTCCTATTCTTACATTCTTGACAGTTATTTTTCGCAGATCTTACCAATTGTCGCAAAGAGGGGATCCAAAACTTTGTACGAACTGCCGCGCATATAGATTCCTGATTCTGATGTCTAAAATCTTCGTGATATTGTTTCACGATCAACTTTGTTATAAGGTGTTTCTTTGGCATAATTATAGGCTCTTTTGTCATTTGAGTGACACATTCAGCATTGTTAATACGACCAGAAATCCGTATTAAACCATCTTCTGCCAGAAATGGAGTTAATTTGTATATGGAACTTTTCGTAGACACAGGCTTGTTCGATTTTAGTAAATCATACTCTTCAGTCAATTCATCTTGCTGGGCAATTCGACACCAAAATTTTTCTGCTTCTCCCAACTCTCGAGGCGTCAAATAACTGGGGAAATTTAAAACGGATTTTTTCCGATGGTAGGCATAACATTTGAAAATTTCAACCGCACGAACGACCCAACACCTTACCCTTAACAACTTGTAGTATCTTGATTTTTCATCGTATGGAATCAGCGGAGCGATGTTCATTATAGTCAATAAATACTTAGATCTCATTTCAGACTCAACCACCTGATCACCAACATCACCAGGCAATCTTGGCCAATTCGTTTCGCTGGATCTTAAAAACTGGGGACCACTCAACCAACGGGAGTTTGATGCATTTTTTGAAAAATATTGGGGTCTTGTTGCATCATCCGCAGGGTTCTGGGAACCTGGAACCCATTTCCATTGTTTCACCTCTGATGAGTCTAATATTTCGGCAATACGATGAGAAACAAATTGCTTATAAATTCTACAGTCCGATTGAATCCAATTTATCATGGTCTTAGAGTCGGACCAAAACACCACTTTTAGCGGTTTTATTTCATGACTAGAAATAATTGCATCTTTCAACCTTATTCCGAGTACAGCGGCCTGCAGTTCAAGCCTGGGTATTGAAAGCGGCTTTATCGGGGCACACTTTGATTTACCAGCAACAAATTTTATAGTGATATCGCCTTCACAACTAACTCTCCAGTAAGCAACAGCCGCAAATGCGACCTCACTTGCATCCACAAAAATGTGTAACTCGATTACTGCTGTAGAATTACTAAATTCTAATCCGTAACACCTTGGAACCTTTACGTATCGAACATTTTCAAGTTCCTTATACCACTCATACCACTTTATATATATTGCGTCTGGAATAGGCGAATTCCACTCAATATCATACCTCCATAACTCTTGGAGCAAAATTTTCGATCGTATCACCATATTTGCCAGGAAACCAAATGGATCGAATATTGACATCGTCAGGCTGAGTACTTCACTTTTTGTTGGTTTTCGACTTCCATTTAACACCGCATCAGGAACTCTTGCAAATTTCAACACAAAACAAAATGTGTCTTCAGTGGGACACCAAAACAGTCCTAGAACCTTTTCGGCTAATGTTTCACTTTTACATAAATCTACTTCAGCATCAGCGAATTCATCAACGGCAACATTACGACAAAATTCTTTTGAATTCGATACAAAACCTCTTAATTCAAATCCGGCTTCTTTATGAATATTTACCACATTCTTCGTTACAGATATAGCCTCATCAACACTATCAAAACTATCCACGTAGTCGTCCACATAGTGGCAGTCAATAATTGCTTTATATGCCCTAGTCTGAGATTCTTTATAAATGCTAGCGTTCAAATTTTTGACATACTGTGCAGAACATGGTGAACTGGCCGAGCCGAAAATCATGGCCTGCATAACGTAAATATCTGGTGGTTTTGTATTATCACCGTCTCTCCATAGAAATCGTTGTGCCATTTGATCTTGTTCCCTGATAGCGATGCGGTGAAACATTTCGCGGATGTCTGCACACACTCCAATTCGACGCTGACGAAATTTGAATAGTATTGATAAAAGTGGTTTTGGCTGATATTTACCTGGACCCTTCATTAATCTAGAGTTAAACGACTCACTACCAACGTTTGCGGCTGCATCAAAAACCAGTCGGCGTTTGTTACCCTTATTTACATTAGTAACAACAAAATGAGGTAAATACCAAGTACCATCATTTTCAATTAAAGCCTCTTCTGGGGACAATTTTCTCGCATAGCGCTTTGAAACATACTCATCAATCTTCATTTTGTACCAGCTAGCTAAATCTTCATCTTTTTTCATCTTTGCCTCTACCCCTTGTAGGCGTTTTAGTGCAACGGAAAAGGTTTCCTTGTAAGCAAATTTATTCTGCTTCCATAAAAGGCCAGTTTCATATTGGAGATGCCTTTTGACCGTTGTCCTTTCGAGTATTTCTTCGGCTCTTATGTCATCATCTGATATGACAGGTTTAACAGATTTCATACCAAAACTTTCCAATGTAAAATATTCTGAAACTTGTTGTTGTATATCATCAAGAATATTAACATCAACCACGCATACAGTGGCTTCGGTAGCCTCTTCATTAGAACCGAACAAAATGTTTCCCAAACTCGTCTGATGTACGGAAAAATTTTCATCTATATTTATAACGTTGAACGGGCGTACAAGTCTCGTATGAGGCAGACCAATTAACAACATAGGAGTGGCATGAGAATAATCATCTATTACAATATCGGTTAACACGGGAAACCTTTTCTTAAATTTACCAAAATTTAGACTTTGTGGAGGCAGTTGTAGATTTTTAGTTGTTCTTACATTTTTCATATGAAAGCTGCATTCATCTTTACTTATATTGCTTATTTCCAGATTTATCTTCGCTGACATTTCATTTGATGTTTTTCCTCCAATCCAACCAAGTGACAAATTACTTGTTGGTCCTTGTAGTCCAATTTGTTTTGCAACCTTTTCTTCTAAAAGTGATATCTTTGAGCCGTCATCGATAAATGCGATAACATTTACGCAACCCTTTGGACCTTTTAATTGTACTGGCATAAACTTAAAAAGCGTTTTCTTGTCTAAAGAATCACTAACAATCGTTGTTACATGTGCGTTATCGTTTAAATTATTCGTACCAACTATCGTACATTGTGTACCTACAGTATCATCACTATTCGTAGTATTACCAGTTTGACGTCTCACAATGTCATCATTTCCATCTGAATGATTATCTTCATGCAGCAATCGATTATGATATTTTGTACATTTCGATAAGCCACATTGTCGGCGATTAATACATTTCAACGAGTTGTGTCCGATATGTAAACAACCAAAACATAGACGATTGTCTTTCACAAATTTCCATCGTTCAGCTGTGGAAATATTCTTAAATTTGGTGCATTGATTTAAATAGTGATGCTGCTTACACATGGAACAATTTGGTTGGCGACTTTCCCCTGTTGTGATGGCAAACGAAGACTTTATCTTATCACGTTTATTGTTGTTAGCTGCTTCGTTCCTATTGAGATCGTTTTCTGTTGCCAAAGAAATATAAGTAGCAACATCTTGCAGCCACACACTGAATTCCCGTACACTTGGATATTGTCCCAAATGGTTTATGGAATATTTCATCCACTCTTCACGTTTTGCAAGGGGAAGTTTATTTACCAACTCATCAAGTAAAGTTGGATTACATAAATGTGGCGTTGCACCGGCATTTTCCAAAAAAACAGTCAGATTAGATACCATCGAGCTAAAGTTGACCATCTCGTATATTCTGCTGCCAGATATTGCCGGAAATGCACGTACCTTTGAAATTTGACTGCGTATCATAATCTGAGGCCGACCGAAATGAAATTCCAGCGTACTCATTACCTGACTTACGCTTTCAGGATGAATCAGATAGGCTTCAACTTTAGCCCTAGCATCTCCCTTCAACGCTTTCTGTAAGCGAGTCAGGTTCTCCAAATTTGTATAATTGTAATTTTGTGTAGTTTCTCTGTAGGACACGGAAAACATTGGCCATTGCTGTGGCTGTCCATTAAATTCCGGCAAATCGTGTAGCTTACGTATAGATCGGTGATCATTAAAATTTTGTGAGGTGGGCATAGGTGTGGCGGCAGCATTTGCAACACTAAAATATGTTGGAATTGGAGCTGTTGTTTGGCTTGTCGGTGCGGGCGTAAACGGTTGCGTTGACTGAGGCGGCATAAAATTATAAATAGACGATGCAGGTGTATACGCCTGTGCAGATTGAGGCGGCAAATTGTTGTAACTAGATGATGCAGGTGTATACGTTTGGGCAGATTGTGAGGGCAAATAGTTCGGCTGTACAGACGTTGGCAAATATGTATGTACATATGGTGTCATAAAGGTGCCTGTTTGTACAGACGGTGAGGGCTTACAGGCCTGCACATAGTAGGGTGGCATATAGGTGTTCGCATAATATGGCGCACTTAAATTTGGATCAAATGAATAAGGATTATTAATACTTATCTTTTGTTGCAACGGCTGATGTGATGTTGGCGTTGTGTTTGTGTTCTGTGACGAAAAGACGTTGTAGGCTGCTCCAGTCGATATTGCTGTAGCTGATTGTGGCATTGGATTTGCTGTTGTTGCACCGGGCATATGTGGTGGAATGACTTCAGTTGGTCGCTGTTTGATCCCTTCTAATAGCTTTTTCATCGATTCTTTTAGGCCGCGAATCTCCTCCTTCAAATCATCTATAGATTCCTGCTCGATTATAGTTTTCTCCTGTTCACTTTCGCTTCCGGAGTCAACCTTTTTATCATCGTTCTGGGACATATTCTTATTTTTCAACCGCTGGCTGCGGCGTGGTTCCATAAAATTAATTAAATAATAAAAAATGTTGCGACAGCAACACGAAATCAATTTTTGTTACGGCGGTAACTTTTCCCAGTAAGAATTATAATAAAAACACGAATCGAAATAACGTTCTTTCAGTATACAAGTATGTTTTTATTCGGTTTTATTATCTAAAATTATTAGAAGTTAAAAAATATAGCAAATACAATTTTCACAAACTTACTTAATTCTATTCTTCTAAGCGTCCCTTCTGGAATTGTCGGTAACTTTGAATTTTACAAGCGACTACTCAAAAAAATGGTTTCAAATGTACCGAGTAACAGAAAACAAACCAGAGTGGATCGCTTAACAAAATAAAGTGGGTTGCCTCAAATTAATTCAAGGTTGGCAATCCCAATAAACTATATAAACAAAATTCAATTTAACGGTTATCAAAATAATACATTTCAATTTACAACACCATTAATTGACTATATTTTATAAATATTATTATATTATTTTATAATTAAAAGAAAACTTCGTACCAGAAACGCATAATTTTTCCTTTTTTTTTTAATTTATCGGCAAAAGTACTAAAATGTACAGCTGTGGCAGCACTACATTCTAAATAATAATAAACGTTTACATATGTTTTGTTAAGTTTTTTGTTGTGTTTGCAAAAATGGAGAAAAAACTTAATTTAAATAATAAAAAAATATTTAAGTTAGCGCTTGAAGGCCTGTGCACATTAAAAGAAATAAGTTAACTACACTGTAAAAGAAGAAGACGCTCTTGTTCTGTCAGAGAAATAAACCGCGATAGAAAGACATTTTTGTTAAAATAAAAAGGGCCTCTTTTATTGTAAAGGCACTTATTTGTTTCCGCATTTTCTATTAAATTTAAAATAAATATATTTTCTTCCATTTTGTTCAAAACACAAACAAACAACAACAAACAGCTGATTCCGTACAGAATGTGCGATCAGTTTCGCTTTTTGCTTAAGCAAATGACAGCTGAAAAACTTAACGAAAAGTTTCGTTAAGTACATTATAGTTTGCCACATACAATTTATATGTGTTCGCACGTTTGCTTAAGCTAGCATATGCATATTATAGTTGGGCCTTAAATCTTTAGCCATGAACAAAATTTGGACAGAAAAGGTGACCCTTTAGAGTGGTGGAAGCCACGGGAGAAAATATACCCTGGGCTATCGGTAATTGCAAAGAAATATCTTCCGTGGCAACATAAGTTCTAGCGAACGCGTTTTCTCCATAGCCAGTCAGGTTCTTACTGATAGGAGAAATCTTTTAAGTTCTGACAATGTAGAACGAATTTTGTTTCTTCATTTCAACAATGAATGAAGAACGCAAATTTCAAGAAAACATTTTTCTGAAAAGTACAAATACTTTTTAAATTAAAGTACAAAAAATTACACAAATTGATTAAACTGTGAAATAAATACATTAAAAACTATTTACCTAAATTAATTCAAACTTTTTTAATATTATTTTTATTTTGTTTTACCTTTATTTTTTATAAAATGTATTAAATACATTAACAAATATGTTACCTTTGTTAATACATGAATATGTATATGTTTTTTGTTTCAATAAAAATGAATTTAAAATTTTTACATATTTGTATTAAAAAAATCGTTGAAAGTATTGAGTAGTATCGAGTACTCAGTTGAAAAAGTATCGAGTAGTATTGAGTAGTCAAAAGTAACCACTTTTTACAACACTATTACCAACTGAAAAAAATAACTAAGGAATTTAAAAATATTTTCAAAGAAAAAAAAAAATCCGTAACACTTTTTATAATTTATTTATAGAATCTGCCTTTACTTCATAGGCCTTACAAAAAGTATTTAAATCTTATTCATGAACCTTAAAAACTATTTTCTAAATTAGTAGGGTGGTAGATCAGATCTACGAAGCCTTATTTCTGTTCGAGTTCTAGTAAGCACTCCAGCAAGCGGGTTCGGATGTGCAACTTTAAGATATATCTCTCACAAACCTTTCTGAATTAATCTTTAACCAATGATATTTCTAAATTTCTATGAATGTTTTCATTCCTTATGTACCATGGTGCTGCCGTCATGGTTCTAAGAATTTTCAATAGGACCCTCTGACCTAAGAATGGCAGTGTCGTCTGCAAATGTAGAAATGGTTAAATTTTCACTCGTTATCAAATCAGAGGTGTATATCATTTCGTAGTCACTTGTCACATAATCAATGTATTTAACCCTAAATAAGCGATCCGATAGGTAAGACTAGTAATCTGTGAGTACTAGGAAACATAAACATACATATTTATTCGTTTTATTTGATTATTCTTCTTGAAATAAATCAAATTATTCGTTATTATTATTTGAAAACGGTAATTTTGAAATTCTTTGAATAATTATTCTAATAATAGTAAACCCTACTATTAAGGCTGTCATCGCTAAATTACCAGTCGAGGCCTACTATAGTAACAATAATGGGTGAGTGATCTGATGATAATTCTAACGAAGATTCAACTTGAATCAATTCTCTCGGAATATTTGTTATCACTCCAAAATCACCTGGGTCAGTAAACCAGGCTTTACACTCGAAATCATATTCAATCCCATTTTAGAAATTGTATCAAACAAAACACGACTTTTTGATAGCAATCTACAATGCAGATTGTAGTGGCTTAAAGATAATGTTCATTCGAGTTCTTATTAAAATTGTCGTGCTTCCACATGGTCTGCCTAAGGGGCCCGGCCCTTATGGTATCACAAATGAGATACCCATTTATTCGAAATAAACTTCTATATGCCAAATGTGTTTCCGAAATCAGCATCACATCTATTTGGTGATTTTGTAGGAAATATTCGAGTTCGTTTTCATGTTGGCGAATGCCGTTTGCGTTCCAGAAACATATTATCAAACAGTTCATGGCCTATTAAGTACAGCTTTCAATATCATTTTAAGCATTTCCTGAATCAAGTTACTTATAGAGTTCTTAAAATTATTATGTAGCCTCGAGCCAGCTTTTTAGAACATTAAAGTAGTAAAGTATTTTTGGTTGTTGACTGCAAATTTTGTAAATAATTACTACACTTTTCATATTCTAATCATTCATTGGTTTATCACAATGAGAGATATTTACAATGTAGTTCGCTACACAAAATGGCGATTTGCATCACAAATTGTGATGCTAATTAATAAAATTAATATTGTTTTTCTTTTAAACATAATGACAAATATCAAAAACAAACAAATATTTTTTTACCAGTTTTTACAATTTTATGTATGAAGAAGAAACTTCTCATAAGCATGCATAATCAAAATAGTTTTGTAGTACACTGTAGGTGCATTTTAAGTGACATTCACTTTGAATTACATGACAATTATAACAAATCTACATATTTAAATATAACTTTGTTTTTTTTTAATTTTTCTTTATAGCAATACTAAGACGGCATACAGTAGTCCATGGCAGTGGACAACTGTTACAGCAACGGGAGAATGACACACAAGGGCTCTTAAAGAGCCCGACATAAATCATAAAGATTCTATAGAATTTCGGTATAATAATGTCAATCCTGCCACTAAACCGATTAAAGCGATAAACACTCCTTATTATTCCAACAGCACAACAAATGCTATAAGTAATAGCCATATCTGTGCAAACACGCCATCCAAATATAATAGTGGTCGACAAGAAAATCGATCGTTTCAGCAAAGTTCTGCCCCATACAATCTCCCAGAAAGTTCAGTTCAACAAAAAATATCAACACCCATAAGACGAGATTCACAATCATCCTATGGTTATAAGGAGTATATTGATACAAGATCTAATCTGGATTATGCGAGTGTTTGGCATCAAAAACAACAGCAGCAGCAGCAACAACAACAACATTACAATCAACAGCTCCCTTGGACGTCAATTGGCAGTAACCGCAGCTACACAGATAACATCTCTCAAGTAACATGTTCGAATCGAACACAAACATTTCCAAATTCTCGTCCATTTTATATGCAATTTAATCCATACATTACCCAAAGAGCCCTTATTGCGTCTCACAATCAACAGCAACATTCTGTAGAAATGAACGACCCTCAAACAACAAACGTACGATTTGGCGATTATGATTATACGTTACGTTAAACAAAACGTATAATATGTAGTATATTATTATCATATACCAAAATATACGTTTCAATCACGTGTTTATCAATGTATGACATATTTTGTACAAAACGAAAAAAGAACACTCACTCAAATTAATATTTGGACTGATCCTTTCAAAATTTATTTTGATTTTGATAGTACTACAGTGGGTACACGATTCTTGTCATATGAGGAATATATACTCTCATTTATAAAAATATTGAAATGGGAAAACTTATATGAATTTAATTAGTTAATTTGTTATGAGTATGTAGTTTGTTACGCACTAAAATTGTTAATCTGTCTATATTCCTTTTTTTAATGTTATGTTTTTATTTTTTAAGTTATAATTGATACTAAAATTAATGAGAATATATAGTATATAGATACATATACATATTTAATAACTTATTATTTTTTCAATGTCTTTTTTCCAAATAAAAGGAAAGTAATGGTGATTTTTAAGAACATTTCATTCCACAAAATAAAAACGCAATATGAATATTATAGACCATCTCATTACAGACTGTTATAAAAATGGTCGAATTATTGTTTATATGAACCCAAATAAAAGTAATAGGTAATAATACTAGTTAAATAAAAATATCTGTTTTCAAGTAACCAAAATATTATGTACTAAAACGCTGATTTAAAAATGATATCTTAATTACAAAAAAATCATTCAACAGGTAGGTGACTAATTTATCAAAATATATATTATATATGTACATACGTACATACTAGAATTCGCAGATAACACATGAATCTTTACTTCTGGAACTGCGGCACCTAAAATTTCCATAACATATTCTATTGACCATGGAGAACATTTGTTTGAACTGTTGCCTTATTGCAACTAGAGCTCTACAAAAATTGTGGGGTATCTTATTTTTATTTTCTTACCGATAAATTGAAATATGTACAAATGATTTACTGGCTTTTAAGTTTATTTTTTTTTTGGAGTATTAAGCATTATTTTTGTATGGGTCAATTTAAAAAAAACTTACACGAGTTTTTTTTTTGCTTATTTTTAAAGTTTTTTCAATTCGCCTGTAAGAGTGGCCAATTTATGTAGAAATTGATAAAGAATCCGGTGGTACTTTTAGGCTCTCAAAAAAATTAATATTTTTGGATTTTTTTTTAGGTTTTCTATGATTTCTATTTTGAGCGTCGTACACCAAATATGTATGTACAAAAAATCGCTAAAAATGCAAAAATATTTGAAATTCAAGGTTACTACGATGTTCTTTTGTTTCTCAAGATTGACTTTTGCGAAAATCACCTTTTCTATTATAAACACAAAATCATGATTCACCATGATTTTTATTTTTTTTAAAGTGACTAGTTAATTTTAAGATATGTAAATTTTTGTTAAAAAAAGACTTGAACTTAAAGATTACTTGCAAAGTAATAGGCTTGTAACAATGTATTTAAAAAAACTGTAATTATAAGCGTTTTAAGGAAAAAAACCAAGTGTGACGCTCAAGATATTTTGTGACGATCAAGAGGTGTTGTTGCACGTAAACAAGAAATAATGCCAAATTTAAAGTTTAACGAAAAAGAGTTTATTCTTTTACAAAAAGTAAATAAAAAAAATAAAAATTCTTCAAAAAACAAAAATTTTAATACAAAACTAAACATGTACATATTCTTTGATATCTCTAACAAAAATGGAAAAAGGAAGTAATTCTTGGAGAAACTTATATACATATGTACCTAAATATTTTAAACAAAACAATAACAAAAACCAACAAACAAAACAATAACTTAATTTAATTTATAAATTTTCATTAAAATTCTTATTCTGAATCTGTATAAACTTCATGAAATGACAAGCGGCTTTGTTTTTTTTTCTTTCTCATTAATTTTCATCACTTTCGATTTAAGTTTGTGGCAAATACAGAATCAGTCAGTAACAAAAATACTCAAATATACCACGATAATACCTTTCTTTCTTCTTTATTTTATATTCGTGATTACGGTCTTTATCGAGCTTTATTTTCTCTCGATATCTCCGTGCTCTTTCGGCCGCCGTTAATTTTGTTGTTTTGCTCTTGAAAATAAAAAAATAATATCAAAATTAAGCTATGAAGCAATATGTATCTAAAGTGATGCTCATGAAATTTTGGTTTTTTTTCGTAGAAAATTTATTTCTCAAATTCACAAATTATAAAAAAATGAGTTGAAACCATGTAAACAATGATTGTCAACTTAAATTTTTTAAATTTAATATATTCACGTTTAAAAATATTAGCGTGATGCTCATAAAATTTTAACGCGCCCTTACCATGGTGTTCACAAAAACTACGCAAATTCACTCTTTTTTTAATAGATTTTTTTTCGCTTTTGTAATAATTAAAGTTTGTACTTTCCTTACGTTACTTATACCGTAGACAGACGACAGAGTTAATGCGCATTAAAAACTCACTAATGTGAATTAAGATTTTACCGTGACAGACGACAATTTCTGCATTTAAACTGCATTTAGGTAACAGCTGTTTGTTTGTAAACAACTATTTAATTATGAAAAAATTTGTTTGGCACATGCTGAAAAAACAGGATTTCTTTGAAAAAAAAGCTGAAATTACTTTTGCTGAAACTGTTTCATAATGCAAAACTTGTTCATGCACTAGCAACCATCAACCTGAACGTGTTGCTACATGTGGGACACTCTGAAATAAGAGAAAGGCAATTGTGGAAATCTATTTTTATTATTTTAATTTTACAATTGTCTTCTTCTTATTTTAGAATAGTAAACAATTTGATAACATATTATTGATTTTCGACGATGTTGCCATATTGAAATAGCTAAATGCAGTATAAATTCAGTTTGATTTTGTTCATTTACGTCTAACTTAATGCACATTAAGATGGGATAATTCACGAGTTAATTTGAATTAAGACTGTTAATGCAAATTAACTGTGTCGTTTGTCTACGCTATTACTTTATTTAAACTTGAAATTGAAAACTAGTAATATTACTTGATTTATAAAAAAGTGACGCTCAATACAAATTGTGGGGACAACCTTTCTTTGCAACGCCAAATTCGCATTAATTAAGTTTTGACGACTATAACAAATCAAAACACAAGAAAGAAACGCAATAACTCGAAAGCTGTTATTAAAGCTAGAGGTCCACAACTCGCGTTTTGGCGTCAACGCGTTTTAAGTTACATGCGAAGATTTTTCGCGTCAATTATTTGTGCTATTTTTGTTTTTATATGAAGTTTTTTCTTTATCGGTTTGTTTGTCAATTTCATATAAAAAATGTTTTTTCAACTATCATTTCTTTTAGTTACATCACCTTTAAATTAACTTAAAACATACAACTACATTGATTTTCCTTTTTTAAAGTTGCTTAGAACGCTTGGTGTGGACCTCCAGCTTAAATGTTGCATATTTACTTTTTTCTTGATTTTATTTTATTTGGGAGAAATACAACACCATTCTGAATAAACAAAAAAACAAACATACAAATTTGAGAATTACGTTTTTTGTTACATATTCCTCGCTGATCACTCTCACGTTTTTTTACCTAAAATAGTAGTATAAAGTGCAGGGACACAAAAATTACGTGTTTTTCTTTAAATTGACCCGTATACATTTTATTTTTAACATGTTGAATTAATCACCCCTATTCTGACTTTCGATTCGAATCGAAATTTTCTCCGTTTGGCAAATTTGGTATTCAGAGTTTCGATTCCGCTACGTTTCTTTCGATTGTAGGTATTCTGAATTACGATCGTAGTTACGTTTTTCTGCGCTTATATCAAAGACTATAAATATATAAAGATGTTGCACTGCCATACATTGTTCTGCCACTGCTAAATTATTGATGGGATTTTGCGAAAATCCCCTTGTGTATGACTAATGAAGAATTTTACACACATTTGTTATGCTCTTTTCAAAACATTCATTCAGTCGTCGTTGAGCAAGCGATGAGAACGCATGCGGATGGTTATAGTAATTTTTTTCCAAAATTTATTAAGCATTGTTGTTGCTTCTTGTTGGACGAAGCATAGCAAACACACGCGATTCAATTACAATTGAACACAAAAATAAAAAACTGTTTTAGATGGACTTAGTTTTGTTTTTTCTGAAAATAACTGTTTTAAAATTGTTTTTTGATAATCGTGTTATTACAACTTCATTCTATACAAAAATAGAGACAGAAGTTCATAATTGAACTGTCTATAAAATTATATATGACTAGGTTTTTCCTATCTTTTTTCCTAACACTGGAAATATATATTTTTTAATTAGTATATTTATTTTTAAAAACAAGTTTATATTTGTTGTAATACCTTTAAACAAAAAATTTTAATTGATGATGATAGAATAAAATATTTAAAAAAAAAATTATATATGGTAAGTAGATACAAACCAGAGACCTGCAACAAGTATGAACGAGCCGACTTATTCACTAACGTTGAATTTTAAGAACAATACAAACAAGTATGATTCAATTTTATTGAAATGAGAAATTTCGTGCAGTGCGGACGTGTTTTTTCCTCGCTCCGTATAAAATCATTTTTTAAATACAAAAAGTATATAAAAAGCATATAAAAATATTGCGAAAAGACGCTAAAAAAAATAAACAAAATTAAAATAAATCAGCTATCATTATCCGCTGTTAATGATGCTACATACTAAATAATAATCAAAAGTTTAAAATATAAATAAGCATAGAAAATATAAAAATGCCCATTGAGCGCTCTCCCCCGCCGGAGAGGTGCCGCTCCCCTAACAATAAAAAAAGTGATAAACATCTGTCTCAGTCGAACCTTACTACAGTAAATAGCTTATGTGTTATAAGTGCGAATGGTCAAGCACCATCAATAAGCTCAAACTCTCTTCCCGCTCAAAATACTTATGCATCTGCATCAGATTACAATCAGAATGATCACCACAAATATCCTAGTCTCACTGCGCAATCGCAATTGAAACCCCTCTCTTGGAGCTCTCAATGTACTACTCCAACAACTGATACTCAAATAACTGCAACTACATTCCAATTTATTTCAACAACCCCCACACTTACAACTAATAGCACAACTCCTTACTCTTTGGTTACTACTCTCGCACCAACAACTACAACTACCACAACATCGTACTCAGCAATAACAACTCTAGCTTTAGCAACAACAACAGTAACATCAACAGCCTTCTCATACTTACCAATAATGACAACAAGTAAGTTACATGAAATTCATACTCCCTTAAATAAAGAGAAATTAAAAAACAGTAACATATCAAAGAGGCCTCGTAACTCACCCACAAAACTTATTGAAAACACAAACAGCAATAAAAAAGTTAAAACTAAAGAGCAGCCACAAAAAACACTAAAATCTTACTGGTTAAGCCAACCTTCAACCCCAAATAGGTTTGAAATATTATCTATTGATGATAATGAAAATAAAGAAGACCAAATCCAAAATGATGGTGTTCCCCACAAACAACCAGAAAAAAATAAACCTACAAAGCCCCCACCAATATATGTTCAAAACGTGCAATTCATAGCTAACCTCAATAATGCTTTAAACTCCTTACCAAATTGTCATTACGAAATACGTGTTCTTAAAGAAAATGAAATAAAAATTCAACCTTTAGAATCTATTCACTACACCCAAATAGTAAACCTATTAAGAGCTAAAAACACCCAATACTACACTTATAAACCTAAAGAACAAAAAGGTTTCAAGGTTTTCTTGCGTAATATGCATTATTCAACCGACAAAGAGGAAATAAAAAAAGAACTATGTGAACTAGGACACGAAGTAACACATATCCAAAATATCCTACAAACTGGTACAAAAAAACCACTATCTCTGTTTTCTATTGAACTTAAATCAAGTCAAAATAATAAGGAAATATATTCTTTAACCCACCTTTTACACTGTAAAATTAGTTTTGAACCTCCACGTTCAAAAAGAACTTTACCTCAATGTACAAACTGCCAAAAATATGGCCACACCAAAAACTTTTGCAACAAAATCCCCGTTTGCGTTAAATGTGCTGGAGATCACAAAACTATGCTTTGCCCAATCAAACAGAAAAGCGAACATATTAAATGCGCGTTATGCGGTGAAAACCATACCGCAAATTATAAAGGATGTATGGTATACAAATCCCTCAAAATTAAGCAATTTCCACCACTAAGAAACAAAGAAAAAATAACCGTCCAAGAACACCAAACACAACAAGCTGATAATTCTCGAAACGTACCTACAACAAACAGTAGAATAAATCCAACAGTGACTTACGCTCAAGCAACAGCACAGAGTCAAAACCCTAATACTGAGGAAATGTCCATTATTAGTAATTCTTTATTCAGTTCCACTACACCGCAAATAAGTAATGATATGCAAGACCTTAAAGATATGATGAAGCAACTGATTTCTCAAGTATCTAACATGATGAACATTATCACAGTACTTCTAACTAAGCTCGATGGACAGACTAAGTAAACTTAATATAGTACAATGGAACGCGAACGGGCTTATCCAACACACACTCGAACTAAAATTATTTTTAAATCGCTCTTCAGTAGACGTGCTACTTGTCTCTGAAACCCACTTCACACAAAAAAGCTTTATAGCCATACCAAACTACTCAATCTTTTATACAAATCATCCTGACAACACAGCGCATGGGGGTACAGCAATAATAATACGAAAATCCATTAAATGTACTGAATTACAGAATTTTAGAAAAGATTATATTCAAGCTACTTCCATTTTAATAGAAGATATACACGGTCCATTTGTATTATCTGCAGTCTACTGCCCGCCGAAATATAATAACACAAAAATTGAATATCTTGAACTCCTTAAATCTCTTGGGAATCGGTTTATAGTGGGTGGTGATTTTAACTCCAAAAATACAGTTTGGGGATCTCGATTAACACTATCGAAAGGAAAAAATTTACTAGAGGCAATAAATGAATTCAAATGCAAATTTATAAGTACTGGAGAGCCTACTTACTGGCCTACAAACATTCACAAAAAACCAGATCTCTTAGACTTTTTTATTACCAAGAATATAAGACATGACTATCTAAATATAAAATCATGCTTTGAATTATCTTCTGACCACTCTCCAGTGGTACTTATATACCAAACCGATGTACTTCTATCCAATCAAAATAAATTTATATACAACAAGAAAACCGACTGGGATTGTTTCAGGGAAATCTTAGAGACAAAACTCGAGACAAAAATATCGCTAAAAACCGAAGAAGAATTGGATAATTCTATAACTTTTTTCAATGATACGCTTATAAACGCGGTTAGTGATTCTACTCCAACCAGAACACACACAGTAGATAAATTCAGTATCCCACCTCACATCCAAGAGAAAATAAAAGCCAAACGAAGATTAAGAAAAAGATGGCAAACTACAAGGTCAATTCAGGACAAAACCCACCTTAATAGGCTCACAAAAGATCTCAAAAACTTGCTAAAGAAGGACAAAGAAGATAAACTACAAAGATATCTTACTAACCTTGGCTCATCAGCTACAACAAATTACTCGCTCTGGAAAGCAACCAAAAAAATAAATAATGGAATTTTACATCAGCCGCCGATCCAAAAACCTGATCTCACATGGGCCCGCACAAATGAAGAAAAAGCTAATGTTCTTGCAGATCATTTTTCTAAAACCTTTACAAATCCAATGGACGAAAAGGATATAACTCTTCAAAGTTTTCCAAACAGCTCTTCCAACTCTCATATCAGAAGAATTTCAATTAATGAAATTAAAAAAATTATAAAAACAACAAAAGATAATAAATCTCCTGGTTATGATCAGATCACCGGAAAACTACTAAAAGAATTGCCGAATAAGGCCCTAGTCTATTTAAGAAATTTATTTAATTCAGTTATAGATATTAAATATTTCCCAAAAGTATGGAAAGTCGCTGAGATAATCGCTATTCCTAAACCAAACAAAGATGCCTCAAAAACAACATCTTACAGGCCAATTAGCCTTCTGCCACTGCTGTCAAAGATCTTCGAAAAACTCTTCTATGAACGTATTGAACCAATTCTTCTAGAAAGACAACTCATCCCCAAACACCAATTTGGATTTAGGCGAAAGTTCTCTACTATACAACAAATTCATAGAGTAACAAATAAAATATCGTCTGATATTGACAAAAAAAACTTTTGCGTTGCAACATACCTCGACGTTGCAAAGGCGTTTGATAGCGTATGGCACAAAGGTCTTCTTCATAAACTAAAAAATCAATTGCCAAAAGAATTCTTCTTAATACTACAAAACTACCTACAAAATCGAAGATTCTATGTTAAATATAAAGACGAGTATTCAAAAATACTTTCTATAAAAGCTGGAGTACCTCAAGGTAGTGTCCTCGGACCAATGCTTTACCTCCTGTTTACATCAGATATTCCAACTCCTACAACAAATAACAATATGATAGCAACATTTGCTGACGACACTGTTCTACTATCATCACACGCAAACATCAAATGGGCTATGCAAAACTTACAACAACTGCTCAATAATACAATGAATTGGTTCCGTAGTTGGGGAATTCAAGTAAACAGTGATAAAACAATTCAAGTAATCTACACTAATAGAAAGATAACAAACTTTCAACCTATTCAAATAAATACTCTACCAATTCTTATGGATACAAAGGCGAAGTATCTTGGCATTATAATTGACTCAAAACTTAACTGGAAAGATCACATCACTCAAAAGAAAAAAGAAATAAACAACAGGTTTAGACAATTATTTTGGCTGTTAGGGAGAGAATCTAAACTAACAACTCAAAGCAAACTACTTATATACAACACAATTATAGCGCCAATTTGGAAGTACGGGGTAGAAATATGGGGTACAGCTAGCACAACAAACTTAAAAATTATTCAACGAGTTCAATCTAAAATATTGCGAACTATTGTCAACGCAGAATGGTATATTAGAGATGAGGACATACATCGAGATCTAAACGTCAAAACAATAAAAGAAATTATCCGTATCAGCAGCATTAAACATACAAATCGTTTAACACAACATTCCAACATGGAACTCAGACAGTTGCCGGCAAACGAAATCCTGGCACCTAGAAGACTTAAACGGTATACACCTTCAGATCTAGCTGAGCGATACTAAAAAAATTTATATATTACTTATCATTCAATAATTCGATTTAAGTTATCTTAGGTACTGATTTAAGATAATTATCATCCCACCTCTGTAAATTGAATTACTTATTGTCATCTTGTTGACAGGTGTAATAATAAAGGGAAGTTAAAAAAAAAAAAAAAAAAAAAAAAAAAAAATTTTATGCTTATTCGCTTTTTATGCAGAGACCTGCAACAAGTATGAACGAGCCGACTTATTCACTAACGTTGAATTTTAAGAACAATACAAACAAGTATGGTTCAATTTTATGCTTATTCACTTTTTATGCACACACAGAAAATTCAGCAACGAGTATAAATCATTTCCAACACTTGGTTCGAACTGCAATGTTTGAAAACAAAAATTCTTGTTTATACACAGTTTGTTTTTTGCATGTCGGCTTTGTTGTACATGATCTGATTGGAATTGAACTAAAAACACACGAGCCACTTATAAGTAAAAAGCGACTGTCAGAAAAATATGAAAACATAAAAAATGTGCATTTACTACCTATTTAACATGTTACAATTTTTTTATTTCGTCGAAAAGAAAACTTATTTGACAAAGCAATGATAAAATTTGTAATATGTATGTATGTAAGTATGTACGTCATATATTTTTATATTTTAAATACATACGTAGTGTTATTAAATGTATTTATTTTTTCGAAAAACCTTACAAATTTTAATATATTGCCTTTGGCAACTATACTTTTTATAACACTTCTCTCGGTGTCGACACTGTCGAGTATAAAATTACTTCTGCTACTGAATAAAACACTTGTTCCGCTAACAACACGTTGGCTTTAATGTAAAATGAGCTTCATACATTTAACGACACAGTCGAACATTCATGTTCGCACAAAACAACAAATGAATAAAACACTTGTTCGGCTAACAACACGTTGGCTTTGATGTAAAATGAGCTTCATACATTTAACGACACAGTCAGAATATTCATGTTCGCAAAAAACAACAAGTGAATAAAACTGAATGATTGAAACGAACGGTTGCGTAAACGAGTGTTTTGTGCATTTGAACAAAAACGATTAAATCATAAAAATCAATGTGCATGATTAAGTACAAGAATGATAAAATAAAGATTACGCCAACGCGCGTAAAATTTTAAAATGTTCTGCGCATTTAGGCCCTGTGACGTCACACATTCTGTGTTTCTATTGGCTAATTTTTTCTCACTTGTTTTTTTACTCATGTTTTGCCGGAATTTGCTCACTGCACTCTTCATGTTTATATTTTTTGTTGTTTGGTTTTTGTTTGTTTTTCTTTTTTACAGAGATTTTATTTTAGAACTCTCAGAGACTTCAATTGCAAGGTTGCCAACTATCACATAAAACATAAATTTTTCGCAAGAAATTTTAATTCTAACACATGAAACATTATTGGTAACCCTTAAAATGGCCATATTACGTCACATAACGGGAAATCATGCGCATGGCGTAATCTTTATTTTATCATTCTTGATTAAGTATACTCGAAAATTTAGTACTCGTTGCAGGTCTCTGATACAAACATACATAATTGAATAGTCTAAAAAATAGCATTATACCTAATTTGGTGCGAATCGATATAGTTTTGTCTGTACAACAATAAAACACATACTCTTACCCTACAATTACACAATCGGTCACATTGACGAAAGTTATTTGCACAAAAATTGCAAGAAACAAAAATTCTTTTGTTTATTTTATTTTTACATTTTTTAATGCAATCCCTGCAAATAACGCGACTAGTCCATACATGCATGTAAAGACTAGTCCAAAGAGGAGTAGGAGTACTCCAAAACTACTCCAAATATATGAAAAAAAGGTGGTCCATTTAACATTGCGATGTCCTAGGACTGGGCCATATAACCCATCGGAGTAGTCCCAAAACTACTCCATGGAGTACTCACGAGGGTTAGTTTTAAACAACAACAACAACTCAATATGCAATCGTGTTAACACGAAACCATGTCGTTTAACTACAAACTCTTGTTTAACTATGACATGGTCCATGACTGCATTACATTGTACCATGTTGTGAGTAGTCCATATCATCTAAAATGGATCACGTAGTCCAATATTATTTGCAGGGATGTACAACACACACACACATGCATATATGTATATATGTACATGCACACATACGGTGATAAATGAGAATTAAAAGATCTCATACACAACAAGAGAACCAGAGTTTGTTACGCTCTTTCTTTGTGCTTCTTTCCCTTTTGTCTTCCCTCCCGCATCATGAGGAAGCACAAAATTTTGTCAATTTTAAATACACCGCGTGCAACATCTTTATATATGTATATTTTAGCAACGGAATTTTTTCGATTACTCTTTTTATAAACTTAAAAAGTGTTTAATTTAATTAAAATTTCAGGTGGTTTTTATACCCTACACCACCATAGTGGGGAGGGTATATTGGATTTGTGCATATGTTTGTAACACCCAGAAATATAGGCCCAACACCCACCTTAAAGTATACCGATCGACTCAGAATCACTTTCTGTAGATGTGATTTAGAATCACTTTCTGAGTCGATTTAACGATGTCCGTCCGTCTGGCTGGCACAAGCTTTACATGGACAAAGCTTGTGCGCAGAGTACAGGTCGCAATTTTGATTGGGATTGAAACTGGGATTGAAAATGTCCTCCCGAAATTGGGGTTTACCGGTCATAAATATTTGAATTATGCAAACAAATTTCACCAGAAATAAGTAATAAATGATGCTAAATCACATCTACAAATTTGTGAAGATCGGTCCATAATTATTCGTAGCTCCCATATAAGGCCCACTTCCGAAAATCACTTAAAAGAGCATAACTCACTCAAAAATTTTGGTATCCAAATAATATTGAACACAAATATGTTTCGTGTATATATGTACATATAATATGGTAGAAATTTCTGATGATCGGTCCATAATTAGTCGTAGCTCCCATATAAGGCCCAATTCCGAAAATCACTTTAAAGATCATAACTCACTCAAAAATGTTGGTATCCAAATAATATTTAATACAAATATATCTCATACATGTATACAAACAATACGATATAATTTTATTGTGATCGGTCCATAAATAGTCGAAACTCCCATATAAGACCCTCCCCGTAATCAACTTTAACCTCCATAAATCTTTTAAAAGTATTTGTATATCATATGTATACAAATAATACGGTACAATTTTATTGTGATCGGTCCATAATTAGTCGTAGCTCCCATATAAGGCCCACTTCCAAAAATCACTTTAAAGAGCATAACTCACTCAAAAATGTTGGTATCCAAATATTATTTAACGTAAATATATTTCATATGTATACAAATAATACGGTACAATTTTATTGTGATCGGTCTATAATTAGTCATAGCTCCCATATAAGGCCCACTTCCGAAAATCACTTAACCGATCATAAATTTCTTAAGAATGTTGTTAATCAAATAAAATTCGACACAATTAATATACAGAAATGATGACACCTAATTTTATAATGGTCGGTCCATAATTAGTCGAAACTCCCATATAAGACCCTCCCCGTAATCAACTTTAACCCCCATAAATCTTTTAAAAGTATTTGTATCAAGATAAAGTTTAACATACACAATATTTATATTCACAGAAATCATGATACTAAATTTTTGGATGATCGGTCCATATAGGTCATAGCTCCCATATAGCGCACATTTCTGAACAACTGTTTTATACATATACTGGTTGTAGGGTATTATATGGTCGGGCTTGACCGACTATACTTTCTTACTTGTTTTATTTTGGCCGAGAAGGCTTAATATTACAAATAAATAAATAAATAAAAATGTTAGTATAAAATGTTTAAAAAGTGATTTATATAAATTTTTGTTGTACGACCAATCAAGAGGCGATATGCAGCAACAAAGAACATGGTTAAACAAATGTGTAATGGTAGAACGAAGGAGTTTTGAATTACTGTCACTACAAACAGGAAAGCAGCCTATTTATTTATATTTCCAGGTCAAAAACAACGACATCAGAGCAATACGAAAAGCTGGCAAGTTTAATGTCAACAAAACAGGATATTGCTTGCGGCTACCATAACGATCCAATAAGGAAGTTCAGGTATTTTCTTTCAAGCTTTTCAAGGCTTACTTCTGTGTTCTGCGTCACGTTGTTCTCCTCTTCCACCAACAAAGCCACTGCTATGGATTCCATTTCTCCTTCAAATACAAAAATTAAAAATACCACCTCCGGCTTGACAGGATTCTTAGTAATTAAATAGTTGGCAAACAAAAATGATTATCTTTTTATTATTACACTGCTTTACAAATTTTTAATTTGGAAAAATACCAAGAACGCCACTTGCCTAGATAAGTTAATTGGGACTTCCTGAACACGAAAAACGCTGTACTTTTTTTCTCTAAGTACCGTTTTTAAGATAACGGTACTTTTGTGTTTTTCCGTGTATGGTCCCATTCAAACCCTTGTGGAGCCCAACCGAAGAGCCCGATCGAGATGAATGGCATATCGTTGGAAAGGTAATCGAATGCATTTTCCGCCGATATGCTGCAAATTACTATCTAGAAATAGAAATAGCTGAGTTATGGCACCACAAAGTTCGAAATTTGCCTATTTTTTACGTTTTTTTTTTCAAAAATTTTCTTTTTTATTTAATTTTTTTTCTACGTTACAGTTAATATTTCGAATGTTTATTTTTATCCAAATAGTTTATTTAATTACCAACATTTTAAGCGTAATTTGAAAAAAATCGGATGAAAAATATAGTTTTTATTAAGGATTTTGTGGACCGACAATATTTTCATCTTCATTGCTTACACACTATATTCGGCGTAAATTCAAAAAATTTAAATTAAAATGACGAGCGACTTGAACTCTTGCGTTTTTTTTCGGATGGATCTTCGCGAATGAGGAACCAACAATAGTCCGCCATCATTTGTTCGTCCCACCAGCCTTTGTAACGTCTCTCGATTTCTTCCATTTCTTGGTGAAATCTTTCACCTTGTTCATCACTTTCGGAGCCCAAGTTGGTGGGGAAAATATCCAAATGACTGAATAAGAAGTGTAATTTAGGTGTCATATTTGAACCTAAAGGTTAAAAAGAATAAATTTTAAATCATAACGGCCTTTTTGATATACATGTTTTCACTCAACGCTTACCAATGGCATTGAATTTTTGCAGTAACGTATCGATCTTCTCTGCGTAATCAGGACTTCTGTAGTTTCCCAAAAAGTTGTGAACGATGTCCTGGAATGCTTCCCATGCCTCCAAATGAGCTGGACCTAAACACTCATTAAATGCTTGGTCACCGTACAGAGCCCGAATATGAGGTCCATCAAATATACCAGCTTCAATTTTGCTCGCTGTGGCTCTCGGAAATTTTTGTTTAAGGTAATTCATGGCAAGACTGTCTTTTGGCAACGTTTTCACAATATTTGTAAATAACCCAAGCTTAATATGTAATGGAGGAAGTATTATCTTCTCCAGAGGAATGAGTGGGTAATTTTTGATATTGTACACTCCTTGCGTACGTTCCCTTCGCTCGGGCCAAACTTTTCGGGTGTAGTGATTCTGACGGTCACGGCTGTCCCATAGACATAGAAAACAGCGAAACTTGGTATTGCCCCCTTGCAATCCAGATAGGATGGCAACTAATTTAAAATCAGAGCAAACTTTCCATTGATGTTGGTCATAATGTATGAGATCGAGAAGTTCTTTCATTGTTTCATATCTTTCCTTTATGTATTTTCCATATCCGATTGGAATTGATGGTTTCGTATTCCCTTTATGAAGCAAGACTGCCATTAAACTGTCCTTTCCTCCATCCATAAAAAGACGCCATTCCTCTGGGTCATAATTTTGTTGGAGAGCATTGAAAAGACCGCATATGTTGGCACAAAAACAAAAGTTTGCCGTTTTTGCGAAGAAAAGTGCAAGTTGTTTGCTGCGATCACGGTAATATGTAACACGTGTCTCAGGAGCACAATATCCATACTCTTGTAATTGTGATGCAAGTAATTCAGATTTCGATTTCGTCAAATACAAATCTCGGCCTGAGTAAGTAAATGTAGTTTCTTATTTGATTGCATTTCTAATTCACTGCCCTCATCTGATGAATCATTTTGTATTGTTATTTTTCGTATTTCTGTGGGGCCCGCTACAATCAGCTGCGGTTTGGGGCACGATACTGAGTGCGGTACTGGTAGCGTCACCGAGCTAACAACTGGATAAACTGGTTCAATTCTACGTCCGATAGCCTTTTCCGTTAAACAGAAATAACAATCTGTTGTATAGTTGATCTGGTTTCTCCATATCATTGGTTTTCCAAATGTGAAGAAACACTCTTGACCCTTACCAATTTTATTTAATATTGTTCGGCAGTTACATGCACTATTCGGTGTCCACGGTTTGTCGAGAGACGCAGGTCGAAACCCGAAATAATTCTTATACGCTTTAGATAAATTGTTCGTATTAATTTTTCGCATCAAATGTTGTGATTTCTTTTTCACAAGAACACCACAAACATAACAAAATTTGTTGGGACCGATTGAACACATCTGTTTTTAAAATTAAAATGTAATTCCGGGAACTTGTATTGAAAACCAAAACAAATTTTATTTTTTTATTGTCGTTTCAATGTAAATTCCCAAATTGCAAAACTGATGGACGCCGAATATAGTGTGTAAGCAATGAAGATGAAAATATTGTCGTTCCACAAAATCCTTAATAAAAACTTTATTTTTCATCAGATTTTTTTCAAATTACGCTTGAAATGTTGGTAATTAAATAAACTATTTGGATAAAAAATAAAACATTCCAGATATTAACTGTAACGTAGGAAAAAATGAAATAAAAAAGAAAAATTTTGAAAAAAACGTAAAAATAGGCAAATTTCGAACTTTGAGGTGCCATAACTCAGCTATTTAATATCAGATAGAAATTTGCAGCATATCGGCGGAAAAGGCATTCGATTACCTTTCCAACGATATGCCATCTCGATTGGGCTCTTCTGTTGGGCTCCACAAGGGTTTGAATGGGACCATACACCGAAAAACACAAAAGTACCGTTATCTAAAAAACGGTACTTAGAGAAAAAAATTACAGCGTTTTTCGTGTTCAGGAGGTCCCAATTAACTTATCTAGGTATGTGGCGTTCTTGGTATTTTTTGGCTGTAAACCAGTGTTATTAATTCACAAGTCTTTTGTATTATTTTATTTTTATTATTTCTCCTTATTAATCGCATGGTCTTATTAATCATGGTCTCGTCTCATCCAACTGTTCGGACGTGTTTTTTTAGTGCGGCTGAGTTTTCGGTGAAAAAATCGTAATAGGTGAAAAAGTGTAAAAAGTTGAAATTAAACAAAAAGTAAAAAAAAAAATCGTAATAGGTAAAAATATAAAAAAAATAAACATTAAACATCACATAAAAACTGTATGAGTGTTCCTCTCAGATGTAATTCTGAGAAAGAGCTTAGCTCGTCTAGAAAAACTAAATGGGTCTCTGAGGAAGAATCCATAAAAAAAACTCTGGAGAATTTTCTCACTACAAGAGCCGCAGAACGGCGTCGTTCCTGTTCGCCCAATATAGTGATTTCAACAGATGAAAAAACATAATCTTCATCAAATAGTGCAGTCAAACCCAAAAAACAAGTAGGTATGGATAAGTACATAACCGTTCTCAAGCGACAGAGAACCCGACATCTGCTCAAATGTCATCAAATTCAAAAGCTCCTAAGACCGTGAGTAATGATCAAAAAAGGTTTGCTCTCCTCCAGACGGATGAGCCAGAACTTCCTAAGAAGACGTTTAAGCCCCCACCAATTTATCTGAGAGTGCCCACTTCCAGTAAATTGGTACAAAGAATTGTTTCGGTAATAAGTGAAAATATGTTTAGCGTAACATCAATTAAACATGGAAATATCAGCGAAACCAAAATTCAAGTGAAAAAGGAAGATGATTTTCGAAAATTGTCCAACCAGTTGGAGAGGGAGGCTAGGGATTTCTACACCTATCAACTCAAAAGCGCAAAAGGTCTCCAAGTCGTTCTAAAGGGTATAGACCCATGTGTTGACCCTGCGGAGATAAAGACCGGCTTAATGGACAAAGGGTTCAAAATTAAGAGTGTTGTGAATATTAGAAACCGTGAAAAGATCCCTCAGCCCATGTTCAGGGTAGAATTGGAACCTGGAGATGTTGTCTTAAAGAAAAACGAGTCCCATCCCATCTACAATCTGATGTACCTCTTGCATCGTAGAATCACCGTGGAAGAACCACATAAGCGTCAGGGACCCGTTCAGTGTCTCAACTGTCAAGAATTTGGTCACACCAAGGCGTACTGTAAATTGCCGTCAGTTTGTGTTGCGTGTGGGGAGGTACATGCAACTGCTCAATGTGATAAGTCGAAAACTGATTCAAAACTCAAAAAATGTAGTAACTGCGGAGGCAATCATACCGCAAATTATAGAGGTTGTCCAATTTACACTCATTTGAAAGGCATAAGTACCAACAAGACGTCAGTATTACCTGATCATCGTCAACAGCCTATTTTGGCATCGAGTGACAATTTCCCGCAATTGCTACGGTCCACTAGTCATGTAAACGCGCCTAGTTCTAGACAAGTTTCTTACGCTAACGTGGTTAAATCTAATATGCCAGGTTTGGAGCAGGCACCTAAATCACAATATTACGAGCCTTATATTAACACTCTAGAGACTACATTGCAGACACTTGTCCAAACCATGAACACTTTTACGACCACTATGACATCCATGATGCAGGAAATGCTGAAAATGCAATCCACTATCTTACAAGCCATTTTAAAGAAATGATTTGTTTAAAAATTTGTTTTTGGAATGCGAACGGCCTCCGCCAAAATAAAAACGAACTGGAACACTTCCTGATGGATAAGCATATTGATGTCATGATGATTGCTGAAACTCACTTGACGGCGACAGCGTACTTCAAAATTAATGGCTACGTGTTGTATGATACTAAAGATCCCCGCGGAAGAGCATGTGGAGGATCGGCAATTCTTATAAAGAACAGAATAAAACATTATTTAATGAACAACATATGTGAGGATTACCTACAAGCAACAAACATTTGTATTGAATTCTGTCAATACAATTTTGTTTTACCATCAATTTATTCGCCGCCTCGATTTTCAATAAAAGAACATCAATACTACAGCTTCTTCAATTCCCTTGGAGCTAGATTTTTAGTTGCTGGTGACTTTAACGCCAAACACACTTTTTGGGGTTCACGTCTGGTGACCCCGAAGGGTCGTGAACTCTTCAACACCATTGCCAAAATGGGATTAGATGTACTCTCAAGCGGGCATCCCACCTACTGGCCGACGGACCGACGGAAGATTCCCGATGTTATTGACTTCAGAGTAGTGAAAAATATCCCTGTAGAATCGATACAAGTGGAACCTTCATTAGACTTGTCTTCAGATCACTCTCCTTCCATTATTTCAATGCGTTTCCTTCAAGGGAATGGCTCTCTATTTCGGGACATATCTAAAACCAGAGTAAGTTGGATAAAGTATAAAAAGTATTTAAGTTCCCACTGCACGGAAAATGTAGTGTTGAGAACTACCGAGGATATTGATGGGTCGATTGGCAAGTTTACTGAGGACATACGAAGAGCTGTACATCACGCCTCCACATACGACGTTGAGTGCAGAAGTGGGACAAATAGAACTTATTTCGCTGAACTCGATCATCTCCTGTCAGAAAAAAGAAGAGTTAGAAGAGAGTGGCAAATTCACAGGTCTCCTGAACTGAAAGCTAGGCTACGGGTATGCAGAGATATACTAAGAAATTTCTTAGAAACCCAAATAATGGCTTCACTTAAATCTTACTTGGAGGGTCTTGATAGTACCCCACAATCTGACTATTCGTTATGGAAGGCGGCACGAGGTTTAAAAAGACCAGTTAGAGGAAAGCCTCCTCTGCGAAATCCGACTGGTGACTGGGCTAGAAATGATTCCGAGAAGGGGACTTTATTTGTTAATCATTTGAGAAAAGTGTTTACTAAAAACAACTCAAATAATGCATCTGATTTGCCTGCACTCGTTATTAGACCTCATGTACCTCTAAGACTTAGCTTTAATGATGTTCAAAGCGCTATTGGTACTCTGAATCTTAAAAAAGCTCCAGGTATGGATAAAATCAGCAACAAAATGCTTGTGGAGTTACCTCGTGTAGCTAAAAGAATTATCCTATTTATTTTCAATGCTATTTTACGCCTAGAATACTATCCTGCAGATTGGAAGGTATCTATGATTACCATGATTCCTAAGCCAGGGAAGGACCCCACTAAAGTAGAGTCATGTAGGCCAATTAGTCTACTGCCGACAATTTCAAAACTGTTTGAAAAATTGTTATTGGCTAAGTTGATTCCAATTCTGAACGACACTCAATGTATCCCAAATCACCAATTCGGGTTCAGAGCTAAACACAGTACCATCGAACAAACACACAGATTGGTAAATGTGATAAGACGGTCGTTTGAAGAGAAAAAATACTGCTCCGCCCTTTTCATTGATGTGTCGCACGCGTTCGACAAAGTTTGGCATGACGGTTTAATAAACAAAATAAAATTAACTCTGCCTGCTAACACCCATAAACTCATGGAAAGTTATTTATACGGTCGCAAATTTACAATCGAAGAAGGCGATTTTTTAAGCCCCGCTCAGCCAATTGAAGCAGGAGTACCCCAGGGTAGCATACTGGGTCCAACTTTATATTTGATTTACGCATCCGATATGCCGTTAGACCCCATAATACATACTTCAACTTTTGCGGACGATACAGCCTTTATTAGCGTTCATAAGGACCATCAAATATCATCACAGAACTTACAGAAATATGTTTATAAGCTAGAGAATTGGCTTGAGCTTTGAAAAATCAGGGTTAACGAACAGAAATGTATTCATATAACTTTCACATTGCGAAAAGATACCTGCTCGTTCATCAGAATAAATAATCAAATTATCCCGCAACACAATGAAGTCAAATACCTCGGAATCCACCTCGATCGTCGTTTAACTTGGAAGTCTCATATCGACGCAAAACTTACCCAGATGAGATTAAAAGCAGTGCAAATTAATTGGCTAATCGGCAGAAATTCTACATTAAAGTTGGATTGCAAACTTTTGTTGTACAATGCAATTCTAAAGCCAATCTGGTGTTATGGAATTCAATTATGGGGTTCTGCCTCAGCATCCAACATTGAAAAAATTCAAAGGGGTCAAAATAAGATTCTACGTACAATTACTGCAGCTCCATGGTACGTTAAAAATTCTAGAATTCACAAAGATCTAGGCATTCCTTTGGTGAAAGTCGAACTTACAAAATACGCCTCAAAATATGTCAGCAAACTTGAACACCATCCAAACCCACTTGCACGAGACATCCTTAACTTTAGTGGCCATGTTCGGTTGAGAAGGAGGGATACCCTTGCTTTAACTCAAGCGCAAAACAGATGACTGGATCAGTGGATATAAATTTTTTGTAGTATCATAATATTTTGTCTGGACTTATTATTTTCTTTTAGTATTAAGATTCGAAAACTTATTGTCATTTCATTTCTGAAGATTTAATAAATAAATTAAATGTATTAAAAAAAAAAAAAAAAATTTTATTTTCCTATTTTTATTGTTTGTTGTGACTTTTGTTTATTAAAATAGTAACAAACTTGCTCATTTTTTTGTTTCTATTCCACATTTCATAGTAACAAATTGGTTTTGTAAACATTGTTGTCTTCTTCTTGTTCTTTCGATTCAGTTTTTGTTTGGAATACCAATTTTCGATCGTAGCGTAACTGAATGCGGAGACGTAATCGAAAGTCAGAATAGGGGTGAGTAACTCGAAGAATACCATTGTAAAGTTATATTTTTCTAGTCAAATGGCACCTGGAATGCATTTTCTACCCTGCCAAGGGCGTCATAAGCAATTTTCATTGTCCACGATCAATCTGTAAACATCATCTATTTAAGTCACCGTTTTTTGATAAATAGAATCCGAAAATTATCATATTTCTTTTTACGTGTTGTGAGTTAGAACGAAATTTACTTACGTTTACAATGTGTGTGTATTCTTCTTTATTACTATTATTGTGATTGAAACTGCCTTGTTTGGGTTGTGTTATCAATTTGAGTCTTTATTATTATTCACTTAACAAACTAACTACAGCTATGTATATACAAAAAGGTATTTATTTGTGCGAAATGATTAGTCATTGCTAAAGGTTTTAGTCGGGTTTCATCATGTGAACCAGACAATATTTACCAGGAGAAATATTAGATAATACACCCTTCTGACTAACTGTTGGTGTTATGACACTTAGTCATGAGTGTACATCACACCTCCTTTTTCACAAAAAGAATAATCGATTTAATTATTATTCTATACTTATTTCATGTTATTAAAACAAATCCTTCAAATATTGCTCTTGCAACTTGATTAGCAGATTTATTCTTAATTGGAATCGTAACTAGGTATTTAGTCAGATCACACATTATTGTCAGATTTGGGCAGGGGCTCTATGCTGGTGTTGGCGTTATGATAAGGGGTTCCTTAGGTCTAACGCTAGACATAGCACTTTGACATTCACTGCAAGCTTTGGCATAACGAGAAATATCTCTTGTCATATTCCTCCAGTGATATCGTCTCCTAATCTTCTTAAGCAAGCGGCTTGCTCCAGGATGTCCACCCCATACTGGATCATCGTGATGTCTTTCGATTATTTTAGCCCTATCAGATTTTGCTTCTACCTTTATTAGTGATGGTACGAGTACTATTTTAAAATTTTTCAATATTCTATTACCTGTATTCTTAAATGTATAAATGTGCACATTATCAAACAAATTATCTCTAATGATGTGGGATTTTTCATTGAAAATAGATACATGAGTGGTCTGTGATCACTTCTGACTAAAAATTTTCTGCCATATACATATGGTCGAAAATATAGAATTGCCCAATGAATAGCAATTAGTTCTTGCTCTATGATCGACTTATTGATTTCGCCCTTTGTAAATGCTCTGGATGCGTATGCTACGGGCAATTGAATACCTTGATGTTCTTGACTTAAAACGGCACCACATGCGTATTTACTTGCATCAGTAGTAATGCAAAATTAATTTTCAAAATCAGGATGTTGTAGTATTTTAGGACTTAGTAGTTTAATTTTAAGGTACTTGAAAGATTTTTTGCACTCTTGAGACCATTCGAAAGGAATGTTTTTCCTGGACAATTTACTTAGCTGTCTTAAGTACTCCGCAAAATTAGGAATAAATCTCCTATAATAATTACAAAATCCTATAAAGCGTTTTGCCTCATCACCTTTTGTTTGTGTTGGGTAATTTTTTATTATGGAGAATTTGCTGTCATCAGGTAAAATTCCTTTGGGTTGTGCATTTGTGTCCCAAGAATGTTACCTCTCGGCAGAAGAATGAGCATTTGTTAGGGTGAAGTTTTAAATTATATTTCCGACATATGTCATATATGTCAAAAACGTCTCAGTTGAGCAACCGATTATGATCAAATCGTCCATATATAGGAAAGCTTGGCTCGGTTTTAAACCTGAAATTCTCTAATATGAGTTCAAGAGACAACCATATCAGTCTATCTTTATAAAAATAAATAATAAAAAACAATACATACAGTGTGGCCAGAACCCAAAAAATTTCAGGGCTAAAACCATTAGAAAATTATGCTAAAAAGTGCTAAAAAAATTCGAAAATGCTAAAAAATAATGCTAAATTTTTAAAATGTATTTTTGGAAATATACCTGAATTTTTTAATAAGTAAATTAAGTAAAACCATATTTATGTGTTTTAAAAATTTACAATAAACAATTCATTTGTTTAACAATAACATAAAAAACTTTTCATAAAACAAGTATATGATTAAATATGTAATAATCTAATATAAATTTCATTTAAAAATTAAATACATCATCTAATGTGTATTCTTCTGTTTCTGACTCACATGAATTATTATTATAAATATCTCCCTCATACCGTCTTAATAGTTCTGTGGTAATTTCAAATGTTTTACAACATTTGTTTAACTTTTTTAACCCACATCTTATATAAAGAAGAGAGTTCATTGTACTTAAACCCATGACGTTTCTAATTTCGGGTTTTATTAGATTCATTCCACTAAAAACCCTTTCTACCTCAGCATTACTAAATGGCAATAGAAGAAAATTCATGTCAAAAACAGCCAAATCCTTTAATGGATTTTCCTTCAAAGAATTTTTGTACTCACATACTTCAATCCACAATTTGACTGTTGAACTCTGGTTAGTTCATTTATAGCAGTTAAGCTTTTGCCACTGTAGCTCTATAGCTGTTATTGTGTCCATGTCTAAACTTGACATCTCTTCTTTAAAATTATCAATCAAATTGCATTTTTTTATTTTTGAAATTATTTTCTACAAAAAAAAAGGATTTTTAGTTAAACTTAAAAAAATTTTTGGTAGTCTTTGTCTTATTTGGTACACTAATTATACAATAAAATTTCGGCAAGTTAATCTGAATTTTCTGTATCTGAATCAATTTCATCTCCTATTGATTTAAAAAAATTTTCAAAATTCAGAAACAATATTGTACTACTGTCAAAATCAGAAAGTAATAGTACTTTTGACATAAGTAAATTGAAACAAATTCAGTCAACTGTGCTCCTGCACTCACCTTATTAGTTACACCATGCTCTTTTGTTTGAAATGTTTTTGCAAGATTGCATTATGTTTTTTAGTTTTGTTAATAGTTTGCAGGCAAATACGGCGAAAAAATTTTAAAAATAATAATAACTTGTTTCATAAATAATGTTAAAAATGCTAAAAAAATGCTAAGTGCAAAATTAAAATTTTAGGGCTAAAAATAAATAAAAAGTGCTAAATTTAGCCCTCAGAATGCTAAAATGGCCACACTGCATACAATACTACCTATACATTATAAACAATACAAAAAATATATTTCGGAGCTGAGTGTATTAACAACAAAAAACAATAAACAATTTGTAATAAGAACAAGCACCATATGTTTTCTCTCTCCGTGTTTATATCAACAACAAACTCAAGAGATAAGCTAAACACAAATAACAAATTTTCAAAAATTTACAACAAAAACATCAAACCATTTTAAGCTAATACTCATGGTGAAATTAAATACTAGGTGACAGCATTGCTACAACAATTACAACAAGGCAAGAACAACAGGCATTTTTGTTTGTGTAAAAACTTTCGTCACTGTCAAAAAGACATAATATTGAAAACATTTAACGCATATCATAACAAATTGAAATTTACTCTAGAGAGGGAGAGGAACAATGCTATACCATATCTAGATATGAAGATATTCCGACAAAATAACAAAATAATAACAGATTGGTAGCTATATGAAACCAATTGCTTCTGGACGCTTGATGAATTTTCACTCAACACAACCCATGAAACAGAAGATAAATACGGCAATGAATCTAATTGACAAAGTTATAAAAATAAGCGACGTAAAATTTAAATATAAGAATATGACAAGAATAAAGGATATCTTAATGAAAAACAATTTTCCAAATGGGTTGATTAATTCATTAATGACCAAAGTTAAAAATAATATTTCTTCAGGGGAAGGAAACAAAAAGGACACATCTGGCAACACCAAATACTATAGCCTGCCGTTTATTCCAAGACTAACTGAGAACAAAAAACTAAGAGAGATAATAAACGACGAACAAATAATATTCGCACATAAATCAAACAATACAATACATAATTTATTTACACAAACAAAAACAAAGATTGAGTGTAGGGATCAAAGTGATGTTGTTTACCAAATTGAATGTGATGGCGATGATAATGAGGAGTGTGGAAAAATCTACATTGGTACAACGAAGAGAAATTTAGGCGTGAGATTAGACGAACATAAAGCTGACATAAAAAGAGGAAAACAATCAACTGCACTTGCACAACACTGTATTGAAAACGGACACAAACCAAACTTTGAAAAAGTGAAAATTTTAGATAAAGAGAAAAGGGAAAATAAGAGATACACGTTGGAGAGCTTGAGAATACAACAAAAATCGACAATTGCAATAAACACAAAAGAAGACAAAGACAATACAAATGCAAACTACACCATTGCAATACTTTAGTACTAATAACAACTGTGACCAAGAAAAAACCACAAATTTTCTGTGATATATTTATATTTTAATTTACATTAATTTTTTTAAATATTTTAAGTTTTGTGTTGTGTTGTCCACATATACAAAAAACTACTGTGATATAAATCATAAGTTGATGTAAAGACTGACAAAAAAGATTATTGTAAGTTAATTTGTCAAAAATTAAGCTTGTAATTATTGTTATTATTGACTAAATGTTTCTTTTGTATTTTTACAATGTTACCAGATTTTAATAAAAAACTCAAATCCCTGAAGAAGTTGGAAAGAATACCAACGAAACGTCGGATTTAATTGAAAATGAAATAAATAATCTTTTATTTGCATTAAATTAATGACCTTGAAAGCCTGCATATAGGAAACTATATAAACTATTAATAGCAAACAAAAAAAGGTCGATCAACACTTATACATATAAAATAATCGGAGGGCCCGCCGAATTGTATGGTTCAATAGAACAAGATGAGTTTTTTTACACATATCAAGCAAAAATACAACGTGGACACATGCACACTACTAAAAAGATACTGTAGGACTATAAAGAAGATGGGGAAGCAGACTGAGAGACTTAAATATCTCCTAAACTGCAGAAAGAGGAGTCTTATACCAAAACATTTGGAAAACACGACGAAGATCACGAGACAGTTATTCACATCCACTAAGATATCACGGGAACTGGATAAGGTTGAATGTAAATTTCATATGAAAATACTCAATTTGGAAATAAAGGAGACAAATTACAATTTAAGTGACCTGAAGTGCGAAATAGGAAAAATTAGACAGCTGATTGCACAGTCCGTATGTAAGAGGGAATTTGAAGACTTTATGACGAGACAAAAATCTAGATATATGAAGATCACATTGGAGAACAAAAAATCACATTTATTAAAAATTGACAACTTAAAGAGAGAGAAATTGGAGAAATATAACCTAACATTCAATTCCGATTGGTTTGTCAACAATACAACAATAACTATTCCTGATGATAGCAAATGGCTTCTTTCTCTTGGTTCGAAGTTTGCTTTACCAATCAACAATAAAAACTTCTGTACGATCGGATTGATAGCAGATTTGGAACAGTGGGTACAAACTCTTACAAATGATAGAGAAAAAGATATCACAAGATCAAGGATAGCGAACAGAATTATGACCCACAAAAGGACAATGAAAAATGATGGTAAAGAAAAATTCATACTAGGCATTTATGAGGATACAAGAAGATTTCTAAGACAATATAAAGACGAGATAGTCATAACTAAAGCAGACAAGGGAAATAAAACAGTTTTAATGTACAAAAAGGATTATGATGATGGAATGAGCAAATTGCTGGAAGATAAACACACATACAAACGTATATTGATTGATCCAACACAAAAATTACAAAGGACGAACAACAATATTATTATGGACTTATATAGAAAAGAATATATAAGTGGATATGACAGAAAAATATTGACATCAAATGCCGCAACAGCACCCCGACTTTATGGACTTCCGAAAATCCATAAACCTAATAACCCACTTCGACCAATATCATCATCGGTAGGAGTACCCTGCTATGGGTTATCAAAATATATTGGGAATATATTGAAAAACATTATACTTGACAAATTTAATATAAAAAACTCATTAGAATTAAAGACAAAACTGGATACACTTACTTTGGACGAAGATGAGATTCTTGTATCATTGGACGTGGTATCGTTATTTACAAACATACCTATACACCTAGCGATAAGTAATATTATGACAAAATGGAATGTGCTACAGAATCACACTAGAATACCAAGATCACAATTTCTGAAAATACTAAAATTTTGTCTTAATGATAATAATTATTTTATGCATGATGGCAAATTATACCAACAGACATACGGGATGCCAATGGGCAACCCATTGTCACCGACTGTAGCCGACATTATATTGGACCACCTAATGGAACAATGCATCGAGGAACTGGAAATGAACAACATACGAATAAGACTGATCACAAAATATGTAGATGATTTGTTTGCCATAATAAAATTTAAAGACGAAGACATAATATTGAAAACATTTAACGCATATCATAACAAATTGAAATTTACTCTAGAGAGGGAGAGGAACAATGCTATACCATATCTAGATATGAAGATATTCCGACAAAATAACAAAATAATAACAGATTGGTATATGAAACCAATTGCTTCTGGACGCTTGATGAATTTTCACTCAACACAACCCATGAAACAGAAGATAAATACGGCAATGAATCTAATTGACAAAGTTATAAAAATAAGCGACGTAAAATTTAAATATAAGAATATGACAAGAATAAAGGATATCTTAATGAAAAACAATTTTCCAAATGGGTTGATTAATTCATTAATGACCAAAGTTAAAAATAATATTTCTTCAGGGGAAGGAAACAAAAAGGACACATCTGGCAACACCAAATACTATAGCCTGCCGTTTATTCCAAGACTAACTGAGAACAAAAAACTAAGAGAGATAATAAACGACGAACAAATAATATTCGCACATAAATCAAACAATACAATACATAATTTATTTACACAAACAAAAACAAAGATTGAGTGTAGGGATCAAAGTGATGTTGTTTACCAAATTGAATGTGATGGCGATGATAATGAGGAGTGTGGAAAAATCTACATTGGTACAACGAAGAGAAATTTAGGCGTGAGATTAGACGAACATAAAGCTGACATAAAAAGAGGAAAACAATCAACTGCACTTGCACAACACTGTATTGAAAACGGACACAAACCAAACTTTGAAAAAGTGAAAATTTTAGATAAAGAGAAAAGGGAAAATAAGAGATACACGTTGGAGAGCTTGAGAATACAACAAAAATCGACAATTGCAATAAACACAAAAGAAGACAAAGACAATACAAATGCAAACTACACCATTGCAATACTTTAGTACTAATAACAACTGTGACCAAGAAAAAACCACAAATTTTCTGTGATATATTTATATTTTAATTTACATTAATTTTTTTAAATATTTTAAGTTTTGTGTTGTGTTGTCCACATATACAAAAAACTACTGTGATATAAATCATAAGTTGATGTAAAGACTGACAAAAAAGATTATTGTAAGTTAATTTGTCAAAAATTAAGCTTGTAATTATTGTTATTATTGACTAAATGTTTCTTTTGTATTTTTACAATGTTACCAGATTTTAATAAAAAACTCAAATCCCTGAAGAAGTTGGAAAGAATACCAACGAAACGTCGGATTTAATTGAAAATGAAATAAATAATCTTTTATTTGCATTAAATTAATGACCTTGAAAGCCTGCATATAGGAAACTATATAAACTATTAATAGCAAACAAAAAAAGGTCGATCAACACTTATACATACAAAAAGTTTTTTTTTTATATAAACTTTGACTATTTGTAAACAACTTTTTGACATCTTCCATTTCACCATGAATAATCAGCTGGCGCTATGCTGTCACCTAGTATAAATTCACCTTGCTAATACTGGTGTACGTGCTCTTTGAATAACAAACATTAACATGAATTCTCCACCATAGAAGAGAACGAGATCAGCCAAACAAACTCTGTTCCCCCCAATGCTGAAACTGCAAAATTCACACGGGTATCCATAGATTCGCCATTTTGTGCTGTTCAAGCTTTGGATCTTAGATTTGAGAAATTAACCTTATCTCTCACTAACACATTGACAGACTCTCTTACAAAACTTATAAAGTCTGAAATTTTTCAATGTGAACAGCGAATAATATCGGAATTTAACAAAAATATCTCTGATATTGAGACTAAGCTGCTTAATGTCATATCTCTTAGCGCTGACTCTCTTAAAACTGATTTTAAACACATTATTGAGCGTGTAACCAAGAATGATAAAATAAAGATTACGCCAACGCGCGTAAAATTTTAAAATGTTCTGCGCATTTAGGCCATGTGACGTCACACATTCTGTGTCTCTATTGGCTAATTTTTTCTCACTTGTTTTTTTTACTCATTTTTTGCTTGCATTTGCTCACTGCACTCTTCATGTTTATATTTTTGTTGTTTTTTGTTTTGTTTGTTTTTCTTTTTTAAACAGATTTTATTTTAGAACTCTCAGAGATTTCAATTGCAAGGTTGCCAACTATCACATAAAACATAAATTTTTCGCAAGAAATTTTAATTCTAACACATGAAACATTATTGGTAACCCTTAGAATGGCCCTTCTACGTCACATAACGGGAAATCATGCGCATGGCGTAATCTTTATTTTATCATTCTTGCGTGTAACTTCACTAGAGTCGCAGTGTTCAGAAATCAGCGTATTGCGTGAGGAAATTTGTGGGTTTAGAGAAGAACGTGTCAATGTTGCTGAGCGGATGTCTAATCTAGAAAGACTTGCAGACGAAATTGAAAAATCTAAACTGGAAATTAAGGATTTAAAAATTCAAGCACTAAAACAGGAAAATTCCTTAGTGGCTGATGAGCTGCGTTTGAATGACATTCCTCACCATGTAAACGACAATCTTCCTGCTTTGTTCTCTTCTATATGCTCGATCTTCAATATTGCTGCCCCTAATTTGAAATGTATTTATCGCCTCCAAAATCTAAGCAATGAAGATGAAAATATTGTCGTTCCACAAAATCCTTAATAAAAACTTTATTTTTTATCCGATTTTTTTCAAATTACGCTTAAAATGTTGGTAATTAAATAAACTATTTGGATAAAAAATAAAACTTTCCAGATATTAACTGTAACGTAAAAAAACGAAATAAAAAAGAAAAATTTTGAAAAAAACGTAAAAAATAGACAAATTTTGAACTTTGAGGTGCCATAACTCAGCTATTTCTTATCAGATAGAAATTTGCAGCATATCGGCGGAAAAGGCATTCGATTACCTTTCAAACGATATGCCACTCATCACGATCGGGCTCTTCGGTTGGGCTCCACAAGGGTTTGAATGGGACCATACACCGAAAAACACAAAAGTACCGTTATCTAAAAAACGGTACTTAGAAAAAAAATTACAGCGTTTTTCGTGTTCAGGAGGTCCCAATTAACTTATCTAGGCAAGTGGCGTTTTTGGTATTTTTCCAAATTAAAAATTTGTAAAGCAGTGTTATGTACTTAATCTGGACTACAGGTCAATTAACCATAAATATTTTGTAGTTAGTCACTCCTCTCCAATCGTTAGTTTTGATAATGTCCATTTTATGTTATCTTTTTGTATGTACAAGTTCGTAGTTAGTTCAAAAATCACTTTCCATGCATGCCATTCTATTTGCATTACGGAGCATGTTTTTATTGTAATCTTTTTATACTTTTTTCCGCTATGACCTTTTCACCTAATCCGTATTCATCTTCCATAGATGCAATATTCAGCATGTTAAGAGTTTTGTCTAAACAACGGAATGGACTGAAAATATGCCATATTAATGCTCAGAGTCTCAATAACAAAATCGACGAGTTTAGACTCACATTTGAAAACAGTGGAGTTGATGTCATCTGTGTTTCGGAGACTTGGCTTTGCGAGTCTACAAATGACGTCTTGATAAGTATTAATGATTACACTACGTATAGGGCTGATAGGTTACGTAACGGTGGAGGTGTAGCTATTTTTGTGAGATCAAATATTAAATCAAAATTATCTTTGAAGTCTGGCGTTGACGACCAAGTAGAATACTTATTTGTGGAAGCTTCATCTTCCAATGGTAGGATGCTAATTGAATCCGTGTATAGACCGAATCGTCATATTAACTTCAGTAGTTTTTTTAATTTGCTGGAAACCTTAACAGTTTCATTCTCTGACATCATAATTTCAGGTGATTTTAATTCGGACATCCTATCAGAATCATCGTTAACTGATTTTATGTCATCGTTAGGTCTAACACCCACACATACCTCAACACCTACACTATTTACCCATTCTTCCAATTCATTACTTGACATCTTCTTCGTTAATGACGCTACTAAAGTACTTCTTTATGACCAAATTTCTGCTCCTTGCTTCTCTAAACATGATTTGATCTTCATGGTGTATGACTTTCTTGGGACGTATATTGATCAGAAAATATCAAACAGAGATATTAAGAATTTAAACTACAACCTTCTTGAGTCCAGTCTCTCCGTAGTGGAGAGGAACTTTAATATTTAAAAAGAAAAGTTGGCAACATTGTTCGTGTTAGACGTCAAATTTTGTTTCTCTTAAGCCAAAAAGTTCAAATTAAGTAATAATAAATAAATACAACAAATTTCAATAAAACTAAGAATTGGAAAATTAAAATAAACTATAATATACACGAAGAAAGTGAAGTAAAATGAATAAAGGTCGTAGAAGTGTTAAAAATAATCAAACTATTTGCGGCCAATGCAAATTAGTGGTAAATGAAGAAGAATTTATTGAGTGTGACAAGTGTGCTAAAGTTTATCATGTAATATGCACAAAGTTAGATAAACGTAAATACGAATATCTTGTTAAACACGAAAATGAAGAATATGTATGTCATATTTGTGATAATAGTGGTACCTTTGAAGACGAATTAAAAGACATAAAAACAGAATTGAAAAAGCTTGATCAGCTGTCAGCAATGCTTGAAACAATAACATTTATGTCTCAACAATATGATGATATTCTTAGAGGTGTTGCAGATAATAAAAAGAAAATAGAAAGTGTTCAAAAAGAAAACAAACAGTTAAAGAATGAAGTAAAATCTTTAAAAAACTCGATAAAATTTTTAAATGACCAACGGGTAAAAAATGATTGTTTAATAACTGGAGTTGAAGTGCCATCTGGATTAACAGCAGTAGATTTTTTTTTTTTTTGCATTTAATTATTTATTGAATCTTCATATTGGAAATGACAATAAGTATTCAAATCTTAATACTAAAAAGAAAATAATAAGCCCAGCCAGTGCTAGACAAAAATTTTTATGATACTAAAAAAATTTCACATCAACTGATCCAGTCATTTATTTTGCGCTTGAGTTAAAGCAAGGGTATCCCTCCTTCTCAACCGATTGTGGCCACTAAAGTTAAGGATGTCTCGTGCAAGTGGGTTTGGATGGTGTTCAAGTTTGCTGACATACTTTGACGCATATTTTGTAAATTCGACTTTTACTAATGGCACGCCTAGATCTTTGTGGATTCGAGAATTTTTAACATACCATGGAGCTGCAGTAATTATACGTAGAATTTTATTTTGACCCCTTTGAATTTTTTCAATGTTTGATGCTGAGGCAGTACCCCATAATTGAATTCCATAACACCAGATTGGCTTTAGAATTGCATTGTACAACAAAAGTTTGCAATCCAATTTCAATGTAGAGTTTCTGCCGATTAACCAATTAAGTTGCACTGCTTTTAATCTCATTTGTGTAAGTTTCGCTTCAATATGAGACTTCCAAGTTAAACGGCGGTCGAGGTGAATGCCGAGGTATTTGACTTCATTATGTTGAGGAATAATTTGATTATTTATTCTGATGGACGAGGAGGTATCTTTTCGCAATGTGAAAGTGATATGAATACATTTTTGTTCATTTACCCTGATTTTCCAAAGCTCTAGCCAATTCTCTAGCTTATAAACATAATTCTGCAAATTCTGTGATGCAACTTGGTGGTCCTTATGGACGCTGATAAAGGCTGTATCGTCTGCAAAAGTTGACGTGTGGATTTTGGGGTCTGACGGCATGTCGGAGGCATAAATCAAATATAATGTAGGGCCCAGTATGCTACCCTGTGGCACACCTGATTCAATTGGCTGAGCGGTACTTAAAAAATTGCCTTCTTTGATTTTAAATTTGCGACCGTATAAATAACTTTCCATGAGTTTATGGGTGTTAGCAGGCAGAGTTAATTTAATTTTGTGCATTAAACCGTCATGCCAAACTTTGTCGAACGCTTGGGACACATCAATGAAAAGGGCGGAGCAGTATTTTTTATCTTCAAACGACCCTCTTATCACATTTACCAATCTGTGAGTTTGTTCGATGGTACTGTGTTTAGCTCTGAATCCGAATTGATGATTTGGAATACATTCAGTGTCATTCAGAATTGGAGTCAACTTAGTCATTAACAATTTTTCGAACAGTTTAGAAATTGTCGGCAGTAGGCTAATTGACCTATATGACTCCACTTTGGTGTGGTCCTTCCCTGACTTAGGAATCATAGTGATCATAGACACCTTCCAATCTGCAGGATAGTATTCTAGGCGTAAAATAGCGTTGAAGATAAAGAGGATAATCTTTCTTGCTACACGAGGTAACTCCACAAGCATTTTATTGCTGATTTTATCCATACCTGGAGCCTTTCTAAGGTTCAGAGTACCAATAGCGTTTTGGACATCACGAAAGTTTAGTCTTAGAGGTACAGGAGGTCTAATAACGAGTGGAGGCAAATCAGATGCATTATTTGAGTTGTTTATAGTAAACACTTTTCTCAAATGATTAACAAATAAAGTCCCCTTCTCGGAATCATTTCTAGCCCAGTCACCAGTCGGATTTCGCAGAGGAGGCTTTCCTCTAACTGGTCTTTTTAAACCTCGTGCCGCCTTCCATAACGAATAGTCAGATTGTGGGGTACTATCAAGACCCTCCAAGTAAGATTTAAGTGAAGCCATTATTTGGGTTTCTAAGAAATTTCTTAGTATATCTCTGCATACCCGTAGCCTAGCTTTCAGTTCAGGAGACCTGTGAATTTGCCACTCTCTTCTAACTCTTCTTTTTTCTGACAGGAGATGATCGAGTTCAGCGAAATAAGTTCTATTTGTCCCACTTCTGCACTCAACGTCGTATGTGGAGGCGTGATGTACAGCTCTTCGTATGTCCTCAGTAAACTTGCCAATCGACCCATCAATATCCTCGGTAGTTCTCAACACTACATTTTCCGTGCAGTGGGAACTTAAATACTTTTTATACTTTATCCAACTTACTCTGGTTTTAGATATGTCCCGAAATGGAGAGCCATTCCCTTGAAGGAAACGCATTGTAATAATAGAAGGAGAGTGCTCTGAAGACAAGTCTAATGAAGCCTCCACTTGTATCGATTCTACAGGGATATTTTTCACTACTCCGAAGTCAATAACATCGGGAATCTTCCGTCGGTTCGTCGGCCAGTAGGTGGGATGCCCGCTTGAGAGTACATCTAATCCCATTTTGGCAATGGTGTTGAAGAGTTCACGACCCTTCGGGGTCACCAGACGTGAAACCCAAAAAGTGCGTTTGGCGTTAAAGTCACCAGCAACTTAAAATCTAGCTCCAAGGGAATTGAAGAAGCTGTAGTATTGGTGTTCTTTTATTGAAAATCGAGGCGGCGAATAAATTGATGATAAAACAAAATTGTATTGACAGAATTCAATACAAATGTTTGTTGCTTGTAGGTAATCCTCACATATGCTGTTCATTAAATAATGTTTTATTCTGTTCTTTATAAGAATTGCCGATCCTCCACATGCTCTTCCGCGGGGATCTTTAGTATCATACAACACGTAGCCATTAATTTTGAAGTACGCTGTCGCCGTCAAGTGAGTTTCAGCAATCATCATGACATCAATCTGCTTATCCATCAGGAAGTGTTCCAGTTCGTTTTTATGTTGGCGGAGGCCGTTCGCATTCCAAAAACAAATTTTTAAACAAATCATTTCTTTAAAATGGCTTGTAAGATAGTGGATTGCATTTTCAGCATTTCCTGCATCATGGATGTCATAGTGGTCGTAAAAGTGTTCATGGTTTGGACAAGTGTCTGCAATGTAGTCTCTAGAGTGTTAATATTAGGCTCGTAATATTGTGATTTAGGTGCCTGCTCCAAACCTGGCATATTAGATTTAACCACGTTAGCGTAAGAAACTTGTCTAGAACTAGGCGCGTTTACATGACTAGTGGACCGTAACAATTGCGGGAAATTGTCACTCGATGCCAAAATAGGCTGTTGACGATGATCAGGTAATACTGACGTCTTGTTGGTACTTATGGCTTTCAAATGAGTGTAAATTGGACAACCTCTATAATTTGCGGTATGATTACCTCCGCAGTTACTGCATTTTTTTATTTTTACGTCAGTTTTGTTCTTATTACATTGAGCAGTTGGATGTAGTTCCCCACACGCAACACAAACAGACGTAATTTACAGTACGCTTTGGTGTGGCCAAATTCTTGACAATTAACACACTGGACGGGTCCCATGCGCTTATGCGGTTCCTCCACGGTAATTCTACGATGCAGAAGATAAATGAGATTGTAGATTGGATGGGACTCGTTTTTCTTTAAGACAACATCTCCAGGTTCCAATGGCCCTGAACATGGGCTGAGGGATCTTTTCACGGTTTCTGATATTCACTACGCTCTTGATTTTGATTCCTTTGTCTATTAAACCGGTTTTTATCTCCGCGGGATCAACACATGGGTCTATACCCTTTAGAACGACTTGGAGTCCTTTTGCGCTTTTGAGCTGGTAGGTATAGAAGTCCCTAGTCTCCCTCTCCAACTGGTTGGACAATTTTCAAAATCATCTTCCCTATTCACTGGATCGGCTCTCTCAGATAAATTGGTGGGGGCTTAAACGTCTTCTTAGGAAGTTCTGGCTCATCCGTCTGGAGGAGAGCAAACCTATTTTGATTATTACTCACGGTCTTAGGAGCTTTTGAATTTGATGACACTTGAGCAGACGTCGGGCTCCTCTGTCGCTTGAGAACGGTGATGTACTTATCCATACCTACTTGTTTTTTTGGTTTGACTGCACTGTTTGATGAAGATGATGTGTTTTCATCTGTTGAAATCACTATATTGGGCGAACAGGAACGACGCCGTTCTGCGGCTCTTGTAGTGAGAAAATTCTCCAGAGATTTTTTTATGGATTCTTCCTCAGAGACCCATTTAGTTTTTCTAGACGAGCTAAGCTCTTTCTCAGAATTACATCTGAGAGAAACACTCATACAATTTTTATGCGATTTTTAGTGTTTTTTTTTAATTACGGATATTACCGTAGATGTTTTTTAACCTATTACGAGTTATTTTTTCACTTTTTTGTTTTATTTCAACCTATTACACTTTTTCACCTATTACGATTTTTTCACCGAAAATTCAGCCGCACTAAAAGTAACACGTCCGAACAGTTCGATGAGACGAGACTGAGCAGTAGATGCAATTATTAAATTAACAACAGTAGTGGAATTCTGTAACTTATTTTAACAACACTTGTCATTGTTAAAAAACTAAACAACTGATTAAGCGATGTTGCTATTCTCGAACTTATTTAGCAACACTTGTTATTGTTTGCAATCAGCTGAGTTGTTAATTTTTTTTTGTATTCCTTTTAGCTCTTTTTTGTTTATTTTAACAGAGGTGCCACATAGTGCCAAATTGTAACAATATTTTTAACATTAAGTTACAGAATCGCATAATCGTTACTGCAAACGACAAAATGAGTCGACAAGAAAACAATTCTTGCTATTGTTAAAAGTTACAGAATTCCACTACAGATGTTGGTATAGCGTTACAGCCAGATACTATTGAAGATGCTTATTTGCTAAGAAAAAGACGTTACCAGACAGAAGATAAAAACAAAACAGAATGAAAAGCAAACTATTATTGCTAAATTTGCTACAAAAAAATCTAAAGAGAAAATGATGTCAATTAAACCAATATTAAAGGAAAATGAATCGTTAAAAAATATTTACGTCAACGACTATTTAAGCAAGGAAACAATTCATTTACTTAACCATGCCAGAACGTTGAAAACCGTTGGCTATCGAGCAGTTAATGCAGCAGGAGGAAATGTCTTTGTGAAAAGAAGTGAACTTTCAAAACCAAGATTTATTCCAAATGAAGAAGAGGTTGATAGGCTGTTACTGGAAGCAACAACAAACAAAAATCGAGGGCGAAGATCACAACAAGAGCTAACTCAATATTTGGTACAAGAAGCTGTTGATGAAGATATTTACGTTTCTCCATAACTTAAATAAACAATTTTTTATCTTTATTTATTACTAGCTAAACCTGGTGTGCTTTGCTACCCCCCCTCGTCATAAAATAAAACGTATTTATATACTAGCTAAACCCGGTGTGCTTTGCTACCCCCCCCCCCCCCCCCCTCGTCATAAAATAAAACGTATTTATATATTTACAAACATTTATTTATTTAATTTTAATGTATTTATTGCAATGCTTTAGGCGAGACCATGCCCCTTTGTCCACTTACATAATCAAGAATTTATTATTTCGTAAGAATATCCTGTTGTGAAAATTTAATGACGATCGGTCCAGTAGTTAAGTCTATATTACGATGTTTAATTTTCCTAAAAAGGGGCGTGGTCCCACTCACTTTTCTCCTGGTACTAATTTCCTAATTATGCCAATACCATATGTACCAAGTATCACCGACGTACGTCAAAAAATGCCCAAAATATGGCGGGTTAAATTTGTGGGTTATATGGGCGGTGCCACCCCCGTTTGTACAATCAAAACTTTGTATAGCCTATTATTCCTTCCAGAGTCACAGTAACATGCTGTAAAAATTTCAGGCAGATTGGTCCAAGGGTTTGGCCTCCTATTAAGCACAAACATACAGACACACATTCATTTATATATATATATAGTTAAAAGCAATATAATTTAAGGTGAAATGGGGCGAAAAATGGGGATTTGGTAATAAAAAAATGTATGTAGTTAAAAAGTATATAAAACTTTAGGTAAATACATATTACAAAAAAAGTATTTTGTATAGCAAACATTGTTAGTGGTATACGAAAGTATCTGAATTAAAAAAGGGGGCGATGAAGTAGGCGTGGTTCATAGTTATATGGCGACGTTAACAGTATTAAGAGCAATATACTACCAAATAAAAAAAATACGTTGGAATGAACAAATTTGTATAGAGAACAAAAAGTATAAAACTTTAAAAAATTTGGCGTGAAAAGGGGCGTGGCTTAAGAAATCTTTATTTTTACCTCGCCTGGAGTATATAATGTGTATACAATTTGAAGTAAATCTGTTAAAAACTATATGGGAGCAATTACATAATTTTTAAAAAGTGGGCGTAAAAATGGGCGTGGCAAAAAAAAAGTACCCTATTAATCATACCAGAGTCCCAGTTAAATGCTGTGAAAATTTCAAAAATATCGGTCCAAAGGTTTGGTCTTCAATTACAATATTTTAAAAAAGTGGGCGTAAAAGTGGGCGTGGTAAAAAAAGTACCCTATTATTCCTTCCAGAGTCACAGTAACATGCTGTGAAAATTTCATCAAAATCGGCTCAGCCGTTTTGGAGTCTATACGTTACATACATACATACATACATACATTGAATTTTATATATATAGATTTATACGAGTATGTATTTTATGAGTATTTTAAAACTAAAAAAAAAAATTATGGATTATTATTCAAAAAATCAATATTTTTATAATCTAAAAGCATATCAAAAACATAATGAAAATGTAAGAAGTTCATCCTTTAAAATTTTATCTCTTAATCACCAGGGTTCTACATTTGTAAAATGAAGTGGAAGTGAAATTTTCATTAATTTTGTGTTCTAAATTTTGTGAAAATGATTTGAAAAGTAAAATATCACTTTTAGTTTCGTTCGTCGTAGTTAAAAGTTTCACTTCGTTTTCTAGAACGCCGTGAAATTGTCCATGTGGAATTGAAAATGATTTAGTTTCACTTCGTAGTGGAATATAGAACATAGGCGAATATTAGAAGTATTTCCTCAATTAATAAATTTAAAGATTTTATTGCAAAGTTACCATGGCTTCCAAATATTATTTCTATTCAAGAAACTTGGATAAGAGCAGATCTTTGTCAATTGTATAAGATAGCGGGCTACAAAAGCATACACTGTTGTTGAGCAGATGGTTACGGGGGTGTGTCAATTTTTATACGAGAAAAACTCAAATATACATTAGAACTATGTGAGAGTAAAAATTTTGTAGATTCAATTATTGTAACAATAAATCACCTCAAGATAAATGGGAAATCAATAAAGTTTATGTCCTTTTACAGATCACAAAAGTGTAAAAAGGAAACGTTTTTGTTATTATTGGAGAGTTACCTAGAATGTTACAGAATGTCTAATATCGTTTGTTAATCATGCTTTAGAAAACTCAGCATTTGAAAAGACACAAAAAAAGGATTTAAATAAAGAAATTACACCCTGGAAATCTATATAAATTAATTTTTTTTTTTTGCATATACTTTTTTATTGTATCTTCATTTTAAATGAACTAACAAATCCTAAAACTAAAGTTAATTAAGATAAGTCCAGCCAATGCTAGACAAAATCTAGTTTTCAAATTCGAAAGGATATAATGAGCAACTTGTATTTATTCATCTGAGAGCGGTGGTGTCCCTCCTTCTCAAACGGCTATGACCGGGATGTTGTAAGATGTCTCGAGCGAGGGGATTTGGATGAGTTTCCAGCTTACCCAAATAATGGGCCACGTGTTTAGTTATTTCCCATTTGACAAGTGGAACATCAAGATCGTTGTGTATGTTGTTGTTTTTAATATACCAAGGAGCGGTAGTTATCATTCGTAGAATTTTGTTTTGACGGCGTTGAATTTTCTCAATATTGGAGTTGGAGGCAGTGTCCCATAACTGGATACCATAGCACCAAATTGGCTTTAAGATTGAGTTGTAGAGTAGAAGCTTACAATCGAGCCGAAGGACGGAGTTTCTGCCGATGAGCCAATGAATTTGGGCTGCTTTCAGTTTCATTTGAGTCAGCTTAGCATCTATATGTGGTTTCCATGTGAGGCGACGGTCCAGATGAATACCAAGATATTTCACGTGTGAGTTTTGAGGCACTATATGGTCATTAATACGAATAGGGGGACATGATTCCCTACGTAGAGTAAATGTTACGTGGGTGCATTTCTGTTCATTTATTTTTATTCCCCATTGTCTTGCCCATTTCTCCACTTGCGTTACGTGGTGCTGTAATTGAATCGAGGCATCTTTTGGATCTTTGTGAGTACTGAAAAATGCCGTATCATCAGCAAATGTTGACGTGTGAATTTCATTGTTTGTTGGCATGTCTGCTGTGTACAGCAAGTATAGAATTAGTCCTAAGATACTACCTTGAGGGACGCCAGCACCTATAAGTTGAGGACGGCTTAAATAATCACCTTCTTTAATCATAAACTGACGGTCGATTAAGTATTTCTATAGTAGGTGTTGAAGATTCACCGGCAAGTTCTGCTTTAATTTAGATATCAGGCCTTCATGCCATACTTTGTCGAAAGCTTGAGAGACGTCAATAAAGAGTGCCGAACAGTATCTCTTTTCCTCAAAGGTTTTTCTCATGACTTGTACCAATCTATGTGTTTATTCTATTGTACTGTGTTGACGTCTGAAGCCAAACTGGTGATTGGGAATGCAGTTGTTTTCATTCAAAATCGGAGTCAGCTTGGTTATAAGCAATTTCTCGAATAATTTGGACATAGTTGGTAATTGACTTATTGGCCTATACGACTCAACTTTGCAAGGATCTTTTCCCGGCTTAGGAATCATCTTTACTAAAGCGATTTTCCAAACCGGAGGGTAGTACTCAAGCCGTAAGATGGCATTAAAAAGAAAGAGGATTAATCTTTTTGCAATGCGAGGCAGCTCAAAAATCATTTTATTGCTGATTTTATCAAACCCAGGTGCTTTTTTAACATTTATATTATCAATAGCCTCAACAACCTCCAGATATTGAAATCTTATTTGTACAGGTGGTCTGGCAACAACAGGCGGTAGTTGGCTAATGTCAGTATCCATATTGGGAGTGAATACATTTTTTAAATGACTTACGAAAAGGTTGCCTTTTTCTTCGTTATTTCGTGCCCAAGATCCGTTCAAAGTACGCAGTGGAGGTTTTGCGATTACGGGTTTTCTCAGATTTCGGACTGCACGCCATAATGAATAATTTGACTGGGAAGTTGCGTCTAGACCTTCCAGATGTTGTTTGAGAGACGCTGCTTTTTGCGCTTCTAGCAAGATCCTAAGGTTTTTGGTACATTCTCTCAACCTAGTTTTAAGTTGGGGCGATCTGTGTTGTTGCCACTCTCTTCGGACTCTCCTTTTTTCAGACAATAGTTGCTCAACATCTGCAGAAAAAACTCTGTTGTACCTATTCGGGCGGTAAGTGGAAGAAGCATGTTCTGCGGCTTTCTCGACATGTTCATTAAGACTTTTTATACAGGCATCGATGTCTTCAGCAGTTTTTAACGGGAGTTTCTCTGTGCAGTGAGTGCTGATGTATTTTTTGTATTTTAGCCAATTCAGACGTTTGACAAGAAGTAAGGCATCAGTGAAGCCTCGACTTCAGTGAGTTCCATGGATACCCCTTTCGCCACGCCGAAATCGATAACGTCAGGAATTGTTTGCTGGTCAGTTGGCCAATAAGTTGGTTGACCAGTTGAAATCACATTCAGTCCCATTTTAGACAGGGAGTCGTACAAGATACGACCTTTAGGGCTAACGAGTCGTGAGCCCCAGAATGTATGCTTAGCATTGTAGTCGCCAGCCGCTATGAAACGGCTACCTAGTGATTTGTAAAAATCTCTATACTGATCTTTTGTTATTGAAAATCTGGGCGGACAGTAAACTGACGAAATCACGAGGTTTTGACAAAAGTTCTCAATACAGATGTTTGTTGCTTCAAGATAACACTCTGAAAGACCACCCAATGAATGGTGTTTGATTCGCGATTTGACCATTATTGCCGAGCCACCACATGATCTATCTCTGGGGTCCTTGGTGTCGTAGAATGTATAACCACTTATTTTAAAAATGCTTCTCGACGTCATATGAGTCTCGGAAATCAGCATTACATCAATTTTCTTGTTAAAAAGAAAATATTCAAGTTCATTTTTGTGTTGGCGTATGCCGTTTGCGTTCCAGAAACATATTTTGAGACAGTTCATGGTCTATTAAGTATGGCCTGCAGTAGCGTGGACTGCATTTTTTGCATCTCCTGCATCATACTTGTCATGCTTGTCATGAAATGGTTCATGGATTGCACCAGATTCTCCATTATACCTTCAAGACGGCTAAAATTGTGGCTGTTTGTATCATTTATTGGTAATTCATTTTGCACTGTTGGTTGGTTAGATCTTAGCACGTTGGCATATGAAAATTGGCTAGTGGATGCTTGTGCTACGGGGGGAATAATTGTAATAGGTACTTTTGTCGTCTGAGTAGGGGTAGAAGCGGATTTGTTGATCAAGGAGCGTTTAACGACCTCGAAAACAGGGCAACCCCTGTAGTTGGCAGTGTGGTTTCCACCGCAATTGCTGCATCTTTTTACCCTGGAATCATCCTTAGGTTTATCGCACTTTGAGGTGTCATGAAGATCCCCACAAACAACACAAACAGTAGGCAACTTACAATAAGATTTAGTGTGACTATATTCTTGGCAGTTCGAACACTGTACTGGGCCAGATCGCTTATGAGGTTCTTCCACTGTAACTCTTCGGTGCATTATGAATTTCAAGTCATATATAGGATGTGTTTCATTTTTCTTCAGCTTAACATCACCAGGTTCTAACTCCACTCTAAATAATGGTTGAGGGATCCTATCTCTGTTTCTTATATTTGATACGGCCTTGATTTTAAAGCCTTTGTCGGCCAAACTGCTCTTGATCTCCTCAGGATCAACAAAAGAATCAATTCCCTTAATTACGACTTGTAGACCTTTTGCGCTTTTAAGTTGATACGTGTAAAAATTCTTTTTGCGTTTTTCAAATTCCGAAACTATTCTCCGATAGTCGTTTTCATTATTAACCTGAATCTTTGTTTCATTAATATTGCCACGCTTAATTGGAGTCACATAAAAATAATTTTCACCAATTAATGAAACTAATATTTTTATAAGTTCGTTTGAGTTTTTTTCTCTTAAATATATTGGAGGTGGTTTTACTGGCTAATTCACAGCGTTAGGGACATCATTTTTGTCTTGGAGGATGGCAAAACGATTTTGCGAGCGTGGCTCTTCAGCATTCTTTGATAATTTTGCGGCTGGTGTAATTTAGGCAGATTTTGGGCTTCTGCCTCTCTTCGATACTGTTATATAACGGTCCATTCCTACCTGTGTTTTTTGTTTTTCTTCAACAGCAACTATAGGAGCGGCCTTATTTGTAGGAATTAATGTGCCTTTTGCAGCTGTTGACGTCTCTCCAATATTTGATAACGAGGACCGTGAAGAAGACGGTCCTTCAGTGATATTTCTATTTAAACTAAATATGCTTTGGGCTAAGTTTGTGCCCTGTTCAACACATTTATTCAAGTTTGGTGCACTTGCACTTAAATTCAGATTTGTGCTTATTTTTGGTTTCACAGTTAAGTAGTTTTTATTAAATTCGGGATTTTTAATGTTCTCATTACTAACACTTGCCGAGCTCAACACGAAATAATTTTTTTTTCGGCTCTGAGGCCCACTCGCACTGTTAGAATTGTTACTCATTCACTGTCTCACTGTATTTAATTTTCTAGTTTTCAATTAATTAAAATAAATTATTACAATTTATTAATTTTTATTGCACCTAGTGCAATTATTTGACTTTGTAAAGTTTTTCACCTATTACGAGTTATTTTTTTCACTTTTTTGTTTAATTTAACTTTTTATACGTTTTCACCTATTACGATTTTTTCACCGAAAATTCAGCCGCACTAAAAGTAACACGTCCGAACAGTTCGGTGTATCAACTGCGTATGCATATATAAATTAATAAAATACAAAAAAAATCTTTTAAAAAAGCGAAGGAAAAACAGAGGAAATCTGAAAATAGAAGAAAGTTTGAAAAGTATAAGCAAAATTATCAAAAAAGCTTCCAAGGACTCAATGAATAATTTTTATGCAAACAAATTAAGCGAAATTCTAAATGAAACCTTAGGAAGGAACACTTCTAAAACTATTCAATTAAAAGATGAAGCTGGAAATTTCAAAGAAAGTGAGTGTCAAAAAGCAAGTATGTTTAACAAATACTTTTTGCAGTCAGTAAAATATGTAAGATTAAAAATTGAGCAACATTCAGATGATAATTGTAATATATTAAGAACACTAGTTCAAATCGAGAATAGATGTTGTTTTCACGATGAAATAATTTGTCTTTTGAATAATCTTCAAGAACACAAGAGTGGTGGTCATGATAATATATTACCAAAAGTACTGCTAAACAATAAGAATGAATTTACTCCAAATTTGGTACTTTACCAGGCCTTAATTCAGAGCCACTTAAACTACTTAGCTATTGTGTATGCATGGAATAAGAGCAAAGAGCTTAAGTCACTTCAAAGATCTCAAAATAAAGCTTTAAAAACAATTTTCAATCTTCCAATGACTTTTTCTACTTTACCATTATATAAAGATATATCACCAAAAATTCTTCCTGTATATGGCATAGACAAAATGCAACTCTTGCTGTATGTTTATAAATCTATACATAGTATTGGCCATCATACTATCCTATTTTTAAGAAATCAACATAATTTTGATACAAGAAATGCGAGAAATTTGAGTATAAGCTTCTGTCGTTTTGAAAAAACTAAACAAAGAGTCGGACATATGGGTAGTCTGGAATATAATAGGCTACCACAAACTATAAAAAACATTCAAAGAATTTCAATTTTTAAGAAAAATGTTAAAGAATACTTATTTGACAACCTGGAAATGCTTCTATTGTAACAATATTCATTTTTTTTTTTTTTTTTTTTTTTTTATTTTACTTCTAACTATGTATATATTTTCCTCTGCGATGGTAGTCATCTTGTCGTGATGCAGAGGCTTAAGTGCAATGATATGTGTTGGCCATGCTGGAGGGAACAGTTTAACTTGAGTTGGCTATTCCCGGTAGGGTCACCCATTCCAGAAGGGCATACATGGAGCACGATACTAAGAACTACCCTCCCCACTTGATAGCGTCTGTTCCCTGTGGGGCGGCTATCAGTCGTTCCATCAACTTTTCTTCCCCTCAATAGAGGGATGGTTGATGGAACATAGGTCCGTTTGACCCTGAACTCAGGTCACTTTGTCCGTCCGAAATCCAACAGTGTCTGTTCCCATATTGGGCGGCTGGGGGTCTGCGTCTGTTTCCCCTGAGGGGCGGCAGTTATCAACACCTGGCAGGCAGGTATAAAATGCACACTTTCCGAAATGGAAAAAAATGAATAAGAAAGAGAAGTCATGCCCCTCGTACCCGGTCCGGGGCTTCATAATCTCCGGGGACCCTATTCCCACAGCGATGGTATCAGGCTGTGGTGAGTCGAATGCTACTGCTACTCAGGCTAGTCAGGTGACTACACCGGGCCAGGCTAGTCTGCAAGCTACTGGTGTCGCAGGAAGCCAATCTGGAACACCCAGGTTGGTGGAATGTAATAAAAAACCCATTATGACGCGTGGTTGTCATGTCAGCGACGAGATGCCTCTGGACTTCTCTCCAAGCACCTCTAAAGTCGCTCAAGTCCGTGCCGCAAAAGCGGTGAAACCCCTTGCTTCGGGCACTAATGTGAAGGAAGCGACTAAGTCGCCCCGAACAATAGTTTCCCAGATGCCCCTTGTGCAGACGGGGACAGTGATGGAATCCACCTGTCCTGTCGCTGCATCACCCTCTGCCAACCCCGGCAACACCAATAATCCCCGGCACAAAAATCCTGCTCGACGGGCTGCAACCACGAGGCGCTCCGCCTTGAGATTCATTGAATCTTTGGGTCATAAAAAACCTGAAGAGCTCACTCCGGAGCAAACCGCTTCCCTCAGATGGGCCAAAGCCCACATAGCTGGTCTGCAAAACGCACCTCCCCCTGCTGAAAATGCAGCAGTGCCTAAACGGCAACGTTCAGAGGAGGAAGCGGCAGTCAAAAGCCAACAACCTGGAGCTAAACGCTCTAAACATATGCCGAAGTCTCTGACTAAGTCCTTCAGTGAGATTGTTAAAGACAATCTCATGCGGGCTGTCATTGACAGAAGCAAAAATGACGGATCCATATCCCAGTCCAACTGGGCTATGGCTAAGCAAAAGCTGTTGGGAGTGTTCTGGAAGGATTACAAAGCAAACCCAGGCACCCCTCCTCAATGTGATGATGCTGGATGGTACCAGGGTCACATTAAACTTATGTCTTGTGCAGATGAACGCTCAGCGTCGCTGCTCGAGACTGCCATTGCATTGCTAGGGGAGGTATGGCCGGGATCTAGGCTGGAGGTGGTACCTATTAGTGAGATACCCCGAAGGCCTAGATCTATAGCTACAATACCTGCTGAGCCATCCAAACCGGAGGAGATCTTAGAGATCATTCAGTACTGCAACCCTCAATTGCCTACCAGCGACTGGAAGGTAGTGAAGGTTACGGAGGCTGAAGGATCTACGAGAAAGGCGATCGTAGTCCTGAACAAGGACTCTTTGGAAGCGCTTAGGAAGACACGAGGGAAGGTGTACTATGGCTTTGGTACCATCATCCTTCGTGTCTATCGAAGCGACAACAAGGACGATGCCACTCCTGTCAGCAATGTCAAACCCATGTCTGATGAGGACATGGAATGTAACACTACCATCACTCCAGACGAAACTGAAGATGCCAACTCTGTCACAGATATAGTGGGTGCCTTCTTTGAACGTCTGGACGAGGTGGTTGACGAGGACGCCCTTCTGAGCTCTGATCAGGAGGACGTCAACGTCACCGTTATTAAAAAGGAAGATGGTGAAGTTGACTCAGATCAATCTTCACCACTCTAAAGCAGCTTCTGCTGCACTGCTCCTCCGAATAGCTCAGAAAGGGGAGGAGTTCTTAATGGTCCAAGAACCATGGATCCACAAGGATCGGGTTTATGGACTAAATATGAGAGGTTACAAGCTTCTCCATAACAAAGGTTCAGGTAAAATAAGATCCTGTATTTTAGCCAAAAGCTCTATGAATATCTTCATCCTATCTGATTACAGTGACGAAGATACAGTTACAGCCTCCTGGGAAACTAGGGATGGTGGCACTATTTGGCTGATTTCCAGCTATATGGCTCACGACCAGGGGGATAATCCTCCAAACGAGAAGCTTAGAAGTGCGGTACGGAAGGCGAATGAATCCAGGATACCAGTCATAATCTGCACGGATGCTAACTCGCACCACATAGTATGGGGTAGTAGCGATACCAACTGTAGAGGTGAGAATCTTTTCAACTTTATACTCGAAAGTAGTTTAGAAGTAGTAAATAGAGGTTCAGAACCGACTTTTATTGTAGCAAATAGAAGAGAGGTTCTTGACTTGACACTTGTGAGTGCTTCATTTAGTAGCATGATCTTTAATTGGACTGTCTCTAGAGACTGTTCTTTATCGGATCATCTATACATTGATTTCAATGTTACTGATGTACAGGTCCCAATCGGGAATATAATTCAAAATCGTAGAAGAACTGATTGGGCATTACAACATGATGTTCTTGCACAATCACTGCCTAATCCTACGACCATTGAAAGCGTCAATGATATCGAGAACGCCGTAAACGTGCTGACTGAGTCATTTAGCTTTGCTACAAATATGGCCTGTAGGCCTACTATATCCAAGGGGAAGAATAAACCTCCTTGGTGGAATCCTGAGATAGCGCATGCAAGAGGCACATGTCGTAAATTGTTTAATGAGGCGAAACGTATGGGCACCTGGGCAGCCTACAAAACTTCATTAAATCGCTTTAAGAACCTAATAAGAAATGCGAAAAGGAAAGCTTGGAGGGACTTCTGCGATGGAGTGGAAGGCTCATCTGAGACAAACAGACTTCGTAAAATCTTATCAACCTCACCGGTTGTGCCAAGCTACATTCAGAAACCGTGTGGCAACTGGACCCTGAATAGTAAGGAAACTCTTGATGTATTACTTGATACTCATTTTCCAGGCTGTGTTCCGGTCAATGACCTTAATCCTGCAGCTCCCAGTTTTAACAGTGGCCCTCAATGCAACTCCATTCCGATTAATCGTGAAAGGATACGATGGGCGATTAGTAGTTTTGGTCCTTTTAAGTCACCAGGACCAGATGGCATTATTCCAGCAGATCTTCAGAAAAATGAGGATATTGTGATCCCTTGGCTCATCAATATATACAATGAATGTATTACCAGAACCTATTTACCGTCAATGTGGACTAGATGTAAGGTTGTGTTTATACCCAAAGGAGGTAAAACGACACACACTAAACCTAAGGACTATAGACCAATTAGTTTATCGTCTTTCCTGCTCAAGACTCTGGAAAGGGTCATTGACATCCACCTGAGAATGACTCTTCCTACGGAACTAATCTCGCCGAATCAGCATGCCTACACCAAAGGTAAGTCTGTGGAAACCGCTCTACACTCACTGGTGGGCTCCATTGAGGAGTCACTAGGACATAAAGAGTACTCTTTAGTTGCCTTTCTTGATATAGAAGGGGCCTTCAATAACGTCAGACCATCATCTATTCTTTCTGAATTGGAGAGATTGGGTGCTGAATCTAGTACTTGTCAATTTATACGTAGACTACTTGGTAATAGGGTCATATGTGCCACGCTTGGTAGTTCTACTGTAAAAAGAATGGCAAATCGTGGCACGCCTCAAGGAGGAGTCCTATCACCTCTATTGTGGAACTTGGCTATAAATTCCCTGCTGGTTGAGATGGATGGCAGGAGAATAAAGACAGTCGCATATGCGGACGATGTTGCGGTTTTAATATCCGGTAAATATCTTGATACAATATCTAGATGTATGGAGTCAGCACTTAGTGTACTGAACAGATGGAGCGTATCATGTGGGCTAAGTGTGAACCCTCTTAAAACGGAACTGGTACTTTTCACAAGGAGATATAAGATTGATAACTTTATTCCACCGAAATTGAATGGTATCAGACTAAAGATTGCGGAAAGTGCCAAATACCTTGGCATCATTCTAGATAGAAAATTATCTTGGACGTTGAATATACAGAACAGGATTAATAAGGCCTACGTGGCTATATACTCATGCAAAAAGGCAATTGGTACCAACTGGGGGATTAACCCTAAAGACATCAATTGGATTGTAAATGCTGTTGTAAGGCCCATTCTTTTCTATGGGGTATTGGTATGGTGGCATGCACTTGGGAATTCCTCACACAGACATGCGGTCGAACGTGTACTAAGGAATTGTGCAATACTGATAACTGGCGCGGTAAGAACAACGCCAACAAAGGCACTGCTTACTATGCTGAACTGGCTACCAGTGGATTTAATGGCAACTCAACTGGCTCTAAATTCTGCTGTGAGGCTTAAGGATGGTTACTCATGGACTCAAAGAGACCATGGTCACTCTACAATAACAAGACACTGTGTAAACGCTCATAGGAATGTTGACTATTGCATACCGAAACCATCTTTCGATCTGCTATTCTCCATATGCATCCCGAATAGGACCACATGGACAGACGGGCTCTATACCCCCAATGAAGCAATAAGGATTTTTACTGACGGTTCCAAAAGGGGAAACAGAGTTGGAGGTGGATTCTACATTGAAGAATTTGGAATCAGATCCTCTTTTAGGCTTCCTGATTTCTGCTCTGTCCTTCAAGCAGAGATCTCTGCCATTAAGCGAGCTGCAAACTGGCTGAAGTATTATCAAGTATCTGGAGATATATGCATATTTACCGATAGCAAAGCCGCCGTAAGTAACATAGCAGGTGTCTATTCGACATCGAGGTTAACCGCAGAATGCCGGATATCTCTGAACGAGATAGCGGAACATTCTAGGATAGCGCTGATATGGGTCCCTGGACACAGCTCGATACAGGGTAACTATATTGCTGACGATTTAGCCAAGGAAGGTACAATGCTGGCTGATGAGGAGATTGACTCCTTCACTGGCATTAACATGAAAAGTCTGAAATCACTGATTCAAGATGAGATGTTCAGACTTGCTCAGGTAAGGTGGACGAACGAAATCACCTGCTCTATCTCTAGGTCCACTTGGCCCTTATTTGATATGGGAAGGACGAAATCTTTACTTAGTTCTCGTCGCGACCTAATTAGGCTTATTGTCTCTCTACTTACAGGTCACTGTACTTTTGGGACACACGCCAGAAGACTTGGTCTACAACATAACGACTTTTGTAGAAGCTGTCATAACGAGGAGGAGGAGGAGACGGTCATCCACTTCCTTTGCGAATGCCCGGCCCTATCGATGAAGAGGGAACGTATACTCGGGGCACCCTCTCTTTCATGTTTGGGTGCACTATCCAGGATAAATCCAAAATGCATCGGCACCTTTGCTAAGAAGTCTGGATGGTTTGACAGGGAAGCAACCGATGCGGTCTGAAACTGAGAGGTTGCCCACCAATGGGTATCACAATGGGACCAATATAATGGACCCAAGTGAGCTGTTTCAGAAAACGGCTACCCATATAACCTAACCTAACCTATGTATATATTTTGCAAATACTTATAAATTTAATAATTTGATAAGCTTTTAAACTATTTGCCAACTGGCCTCAAAAATGTCCCTATGGACGCTGAGGCAATCATAATTTTGTAATAATTAAATTTGTTAATGAATAAAAACAAAAAAAAAAAAAAAAAAAAAAAAACAGCCTACTTCCCAAGACGTCACTTTTAAGACCATTTGGGCATGCTAGAGACCGCCGCTCGAATTCGCTTCCACCTCAACAGAGGTGGTCCCCAGGGAGTACCACGAGGAGGCCACTGCTGTAGCAATGGGATCAGCACGCTGAACTACGAGTCCACTTGGAGTGACTTACTAAGGATAGTGGGAACACTTTACCTTGTCAGTTTTAAAGATGATAAGTCTTACTAAGGAACGCTTTAACCATTTTACCTTATACACTCCCATACTCCCCATCTTTTGAATAGTGCGTGTTTAATTCAAAATTAAATAAAAATAATTTTTGAAAAAAATTACCAAAATTTGCCAAACAAAAAAAGCTTATCTATCTATATATATAAAATTCAATGTATGTATGTATGTATGTATGTAACGTATAGACTCCAAAACGACTGAGCCGATTTTGATGAAATTTTCACAGCATGTTACTGTGACTCTGGAAGAAATAATAGGGTACTTTTTTTTTACCACGCCCACTTTTACGCCCACTTTTTTAAAATATTGTAATTGAAGACCAAACCTTTGGACCGATATTTTTGAAATTTTCACAGCATTTAACTGGGACTCTGGTATGATTAATAGGGTACTTTTTTTTGGCCACGCCCATTTTTACGCCCAGTTTTTAAAAATGATGTAATTGCTCCCATATAGTTTTTAACAGATTTACTTCAAATTGTATACACATTATATACTCCAGGCGAGGTAAAAATAAAGATTTCTTAAGCCACGCCCCTTTCACGCCCCTTTTCACGCCAAATTTTTGAAAGTTTTATACTTTTTGTTCTCTATACAAATTTGTTCATTCCAACGTATTTTTTTTATTTGGTAGTATATTGCTCTTAATACTGTTAACGTCGCCATATAACTATGAACCACGCCTACTTCATCGCCCCCTTTTTTAATTCAGATACTTTCGTATACCACTAACAATGTTTGCTATACAAAATACTTTTTTTGTAATATGTATTTACCTAAAGTTTTATATACTTTTTAACTACATACATTTTTTTATTACCAAATCCCCATTTTTCGCCCCATTTCACCTTAAATTATATTGCTTTTAATCTATATATATATATAAATGAATGTGTGTCTGTATGTTTGTGCTTAATAGGAGGCCAAACCCTTGGACCAATCTGAAATTTTTACAGCATGTTACTGTGACTCTGGAAGTTTTGATTGTACAAACGGGGGTGGCACCGCCCATATAACCCACAAATTTAACCCGCCATATTTTGGGCATTTTTTGACGTACGTCGGTGATATTTGGTACATATGGTATTGGCATAATTAGGAATACGTACCAGGAGAAAAGTGAGTTGGACCACGCCCCTTTTTAGGAAAATTAAACATCGTAATATAGTCTTAACTACTGGACCGATCGTCATTAAATTTTCACAACAGGATTTTCTTACGAAATAATAAATTCTTGACTATGTAAGTGGACAAAGAGGCATGGTCTCGCCTAAAGCATTGCAATAAATACATTAAAATTAAATAAATAAATGTTTGTAAATATATAAATACGTTTTATTTTATTTTATGACGAGGGGGGGTAGCAAAGCACACCGGGTTTAGCTAGTTTATATTAAAATTTAAAAAAAATATTGATAAAAAATATTAAAAAACAAATTGGATTTCATAAATATATCGTTGTTTATACAACGTATTTAAAGAATATTAAAAAACAAATTGGATTTCATAAATATATCGTTGTTTATACAACGTATTTAAATACATTTTTCGAAAAACTGATGGCACATTTAATTTTAAAGTAGTCATGTTATAGGGGGTTAAGATAAAATGTTACATGGATTTTTTTCAATAAATGATACTTCTTGATTTTTAAATTATAAATTTCTACACCATGTAAATTGGAACAGCATTATTCTTACTAAAAAATATTGAAAAAGGAGTAAAATTTAGTTGACATTAAATTTAAATGATGAAACAGAACTGGGGCTGAACGTTTTTTTCCATACATTTTGACATAAAATTATGCCAGAGAATGCGATCGTGAAAATAGAATCTATTTTATTTTGACAGCGTTTTTTCTTATGCTCGCATTTTAAGAGACAAATGCTCTCAACAATATTGCAATACTTTCATTAAATTTTATACATTTTGTAAACAAAACCATAAGTTTTTGCAGCTTTGGCACAAGAAAAATAAAAACAAAAGAAAATCAAAAGAAACGTTTAAAAGTGAGATTTTTGTAATTTAAAAGAAAATTCATTGAAGAAGTACAAAAGAATGATTGCATATATAATTTGCAGTCTCCATTGTACAAACATTTTTATTTAAAATAAGATTTGTGGACAAAATTGGAAAAGCCGTCGGCATTACAGGTTGGTACACAGAAGAAATATAAAAACATTAAATGACAGTTCGTGAAGTTGCAGCCGTCGTTTCAATTATGTGCCTGTTTTCTCTGAGAGTCGTTTTTGCTTGAAGTTGCGGTCGTATTCTGTTTCATCATTAAAGTTCACTTTTGTAATGTTAATTAATACATATACAGATTGATTTACAACAAATAAGAAAGTATAGTCGGTCAAGCCCGACCAGAAATGTGCGCTATATGGGAGCTATGACCTATATGGACCGATCATCCAAAAATTTAGTATCATGATTTCTGTGAATATAAATATTGTGTATGTTAAACTTTATCGCGATACAAATACTTTTAAAAGATATATGGAGGTTAAAGTTGATTACGGGGAGGGTCTTATATGGGAGTTTCGACTAATTACGGACCGACCATTATACAATTAGGTGTCATCATTTCTGTATATTAATTGTGTCGAATTTTATTTGATTACCAACATTCTTACGAAATTTATGATCGGTAAAGTGATTTTCGGAAGTGGGCCTTATATGGGAGCTACGACTAATTATGGACCGATCACAATAAAATTGTACTGTATTATTTGTATACATATGAGATGTAATTGTATTAAATATTATTTGGATACCAACATTTTTGAGTGAGTTATGCTCCTTAAAGTGATTTTCGGAATTGAGCCTTATATGGGAGCTACGACTAATTATGGACCGATCTTCACGAAATTTGTAGATGTGATTTAGCATCATTTATTACTTATTTTTGGTGAAATTTGTGTGCATACTTGCATAATTCAAATATTTATGACCGGTAAACCCCAATTTCGGGAGGACATTTGTATGGGGGCTAGGTGAAATAACTGATTTTCACCAGTTTCAATTTCATCCATCCTTGGGCCGAAAAAATATCACGTACCAAATTTTATCGAAATATCTTCAAAATTGCGACCTGTACTCTGCGCACATTCTGAGTCGATCGGTATACTTTAGGTGGGCGTTACAAACATATGCACAAATCCAATATACCCTCCCCACTATGGTGGTGTAGGGTATAAAAATAAAAAAAAAATTTATAAATTTACTCCTTATGGAAAAAAGCATGGGACATATATGTCCCATTGGTCGGTAAGTTTGATTTTTTTTTTGCACTGAACAAAGTGAAAAAAACTAAACAAAGTGAAAAATATTCTTACGCTCTTGCATTTCGTTGTTTGGACAGCAATGCTCGTCGCATATATGATTTCTTTTCAACGTTGTTGTATTTTTCGTTTTTGTTGCTATTTATAATATTTAAAATTTGTCCAAATTCAATTTGGACACTTTAATAAAAAATTCTAATAAATTTCTAATTATTATTGTACGCTAGCAACCCTTATAAATTTCGGTTTCTGTTAATAAATATTGGAATATACTCTATTACAAATAACTTAATATTTGCAAAATATGTTGCTACTACTGAAAATTAATGGAATTTATCGTCGGTTTTAGCAAAAAAAAAAACCGAAGTTACTTTAATTAAAATTTATACCTTAACGTTACTTACCTAAGAACTGTCATACCTTGAAGTACACCTAAACTTAAATTATACCTACCTCAATTGAAATTCTACTCTTCTAACGTGAAGTTATAATAAAATTGTTTGAAATAAAATCGTTATTTTATTATTTGGCGAATAAAACCAAAGGTGAGAATTTAAACCCTATCGCACTCTATATCTATAAATAAAAGAAAAAATTAATCTCTTTTCTTTCTTTTATTTTCCTTAAAATTGTAATTACTCCATATGTGAGCAATTATAAGTTATATCTTCTTCATAGATTATCCCCACATCCCTCTGCTCTATAAAATCTACAAGGAGATTTTAAAAATGTAAAAATAAAATAAAAACCTAGCAAAAGAATTTTTGTTTCTTGCAATTTTTGTGCAAATAACTTTCGTCAATAATGTGACCGATTGTGTAATTGTAGGGTGAAAGTATGTGTTTTATTGTTGTACAGACAAAACTATATCGATTCGCACCGAATTATAATGCTATTTTGTAGACTATTCAATTATGTATGTATGTACTTACCATATATAATTTTATAGACAGTTCAATTATGATTCTGTCTTTATTTTTGTATAGAATAAAGTTGTAATAACTCGAATGTTTTTTATCAGTGTTTCAAAATGTTAACATTTTCTATATGTACTTGATAATTTGTATTTGTATGTTTCCCATGTGGAATGCTTTCGTATTAAAATAAGAACTGGTAATTAAGAATCTTCATTCTGTATTTATAACATTCGTTATTCCCATCAAACCGTAAGGAATAAATTGTATTTTTGGTGCAACTTACGCATTGCTCATAATCATTTGTATAATTTTTTGCATGAACAAACATTTCTGAAGGATATGACAAAATTTGCGCTGGTTTATTAAATCTAAACGACATTTAACGCAAGATATTCGTTGAGCTACATATGTATGTAACCAACATAATATCGACTTGATATTAATTCTATTGGCACATTGTTGGATGTAAAACAATCGGCATCTTCATTAAAATATTCTTTATTTTATATACTATACCTATATGATATACTTCCAGTCCTTATAGTATCTTCTAAAATTGTTTAAAACTCAATAGGTAAAAACATTGCATCATCGTTTGCACAATTTGATGAGGTGCTAAACTGAGTCATTTTTAAAGATAATAACTTAGCTACTGCCATATTAAATTCATGAACCGATGGATTTTTTCAGTGTCCACCTTTGGCACGTATATATGAAAACAACTTTTTTAAAGGATCTTGGTTAAAATGGCTCGTTAAAATTCACAGTGAATTTGAATTTAATTATGGTATTTAATTAATGTATGCAATAATTAAGTGATTATTTTCATAATTTGCTAGTTTTATTTCTCTCTAAATATGTAATTCTAAATATTTATATAATAAAGGTTTTTTATTTCGGTGCGAATCGATATAGTTTCATTTCTACAACAATAAAACACGTATTCTCACCCTACAATAACACAAACGGTAACATTGATTTTTCCACAGGTTATTTGCACATACATTTTGTGAAAACAAGACTTCTTTTAGTTTGTATGTTTTTTGATTCGGCAATATATGTATGTACAATGTACATATGTATGTATATCAGTGGTACTCAAAAATGAAGATGTATTGGTGAGAGAATTTTCCCCGCAAACATATTGTCAAACGCTTAAAATAAGAAAAAAAGAAAGAGTTTTAGCCAGATATAAACACATTAAGAAAAAATATCAAGGACCATAAATAACAATTATCAATATCAAAAACCAATTTTAGAACAGTTATTTTCAGAAAAAACAAAAATAAGTCCATCTAAAACAGTTTTTTACTGTTTGTGTTCAATTGTAATTCAATCGCGTGTGTTGGCTATGCTTCGTCCAACAAGAAGCAACAACAATGCTTAATAAATTTCTGAAAAAAAAATTACAATAACCATCCGCATGTGTTCACATCGCTTGCTCAACGACGACTGAATGGAAAATAATACGTTCTCTGAGTATAATATGTTTTCTGAGTACAATAAGTGGCAGTAGCCGTAATGCCATCGACAAATTTGGCACTGGCAGTACAATGTATGGCAGTGCAACATCTTTATATATTATAGTCTTTGCCCTTATCCTGTGTAAAAAAAAATTACGTATAAGGTGTAAGTGGGTCAAATTTGCCCAATAGTATTTTATTATAAAATTATTTAATTATGTATAATTTTTACAGTTTTCACATGAAAATATTATATTTGAATGGCTTTTACAAATAAAATTATTGCAGTTAGTACATTTATTTGAATATTTTGTACTGGATGAACGTTGGGGGCATATATAGCATCGGCCCCTCTTTAGAGCGCTCTTCTCAACCACTTTATCTTTCTTCTGCAAACTTCGTACAGTTTCCTTGGAAAAACTGCTTCTCGGCATTATGGAGCGACGTGATATTTCGTCATGGACAAGGGCATTACCTAATTCTTCTAAAAAAAGACGACGTCGAAAGTGTTTTGTTTGTTCCATTCAGCGTCAATGGCAGTATAGATAACAAAAGCGTTATATGCGCAAATGTCCAACATGTTGTAAAATAAGGATTGTAGCCACCTATTTGAACGACGCTTGCAAGTATAGTTTCGGACTAATTGATGAAGTGTATCTACGCCGGACTTGGTTCTGTTGTAAAAATGTATTATTTCGGGTTTTTTGGTATCGGAAACAATTTCAGCGCTATGATGTAATGTACTCAATAAAATGACAGAACGATTCTTTTTTGGCACATATGACTCAGTTTTTTGGTTACAACAAAAAGGAATTGCGAGTAATGTTGTGGTTTTCCTTTTAGGTCGGTGAACTTAGGTGGAAGGAAGGTTCTGTTTTTTCGAACGGTACCACCGACTGTTAGTTTTTTTTGTAAAAGTTCAATTCCAAGTTCATGGGAAGTAAAATTATCACAGGTGACATTTCGGCCTTTCAAATCTTTTACCAAATCCAAAACTACACGACGTCCTTGATTTTTTTCTGGCTGGCAATTTCTGTCTTTACCTGTATACACCTGCATTGACCATGCATAATTTGTGTCCGAATCGCAAAGAGCCCAAATTTTTAACCCGTATTTGCCGGGTTTTGACGGTATAAATTGGTTGAAGGGACATCTTCCTCGAAATGTAACTAATTGCTCATCAATTGTTACGCATGGACCAGGATTATACAGTTTCCGTAAATTATATTCCCAACGGTCCCAAAGGTTTCTTATTGGAGCAAGTATATCACGAGCACGTCTTTCAATTCTATCGGTTTTTTTTATCAAAACGGATTACTCTTGTTATGTTTTGAAATCTGTAAAGAGGCATAGTTGAATATGGGTCTTCCGTTTCTATCATTCCATAAATTTTCCAAAGCTTCACCATGCGAACGATAAACACCAGCCAACAAAAGAATACCAAAATACGCCTTCATTGATATCTCGTCAACTGGCTTCCAGTTTTCGCCATATACAGAAACTCATAAATTTCAAAAGTAAATATGAAGCGCCTAAATTCTAAAAAACACATTACAAAGTAAGTTTATAATTTACCTTCTAATTTGGTCATATTTATGATAATTTTAACGATCTCCCTGGGCATAAGCAAATCGAAAGATGATTCTAAAGAAGTCATTCTCGTAATTGCGTAAAGAGTGGGTCCAGGTTTAGTATCCATAATGTTTTCAGCTGCACGTCTTCCAGCATTATCTAAATTTGAAATCGGGGTTGTCCAAACGTATTTTTTGTCTTTAGAGATAAAGTTCTCTGTGATTTCATTATCATTGTTTTCATCACTATCACTTTCACTCAAATCTGATTCACTTTGGTTATATACGGAATTAATATCTGTTATCACACTATCATCTTCATCTGACGACAGATCGTTAGCTATTTCATCATCTTTTGATTCACATAACAAATCATGAATTTCATTTTCGTTCAATCGCGACATTTTTTACAACATCCGCACGCATTGAAATTGTATTCAGACTAACAAATATTCATAGTAAAGTAAAATTCTTATTTCTAAAATAACGGTAGTTTTTATGTACAAGTAGATACACACATAAATGTAAAAACTGTCATGCAATTTGTATTGGGCAATCTTGACCCACTTACACGTTATACGCAACTTTTTTTATGGTGACACTCTGTTAGGATATTGGATTATTTTTGTTTTTGCATTCTATACATTTTCTCGAATGATTAAAAGTCACGAAGTTTCAGAACGATATATTAATAACTTTTCAAAATAATGCAAAATAAAATTAGTTTTTTTGATTTTGACCCACTTACATAGGATAAGGGTTAAGCATCATCATACTCGCATAAATCAATACACTCATCAGTAAGAAAGCAAAAGCGGATCGCTAAACAACGGGGTCGGTAAAACAAAGTCAGAGTAAGAATGTCAAAACCAACAAAAAAGTGAGTAAAATAGGAACCAAGTAAAAAAGAACTCTATGCGTTAAAAAGAAGAAGAAAAAATAATAAAAGGGTGGAAAAAGAAAATACAAAAAGTTTTGCATTTAAATAAAGAAAAACTTAGTCAAGAAAAAGTAGAAATTAAATATTCACTCTAAAAACAAGGAAACTTTCGTCAGAAGAAAAATCGTATGAATCATAAATGTGCTAAATAATTCCAAAATAGTACATACATGGTAATCTAGCGTCAATATTACTGCAGTATAATACTATGTTTCCACGACGACTTGAATCCCCTGCTTCGCTCTCTGAATCATGTTCATGAATCATGCTGTTTACATGACTAATAAACTTGATTCGATTTGACAGTTGTCTTTAATAAACAAACAGAATAAAAAAACAGAATTTACAATTTGTGGAAAATAATTTTTTTTAATGGACAAACAAAAGTGAGTGGAAATTAGTTAGCTTAAGGTGCCAGCAGACGGGATGTATTTTACATATGTACTGTCAAATTTTCCATCTGTAAAATTTGTACACATCGTGTGATACATATGAAACTTTGCATATGTAAAATACATGTGGAAATACATATGTAATTTTTTCGATTAAAACACGCTCTATTTTCCTGTGACAAACATAAACAAAACAGCTGTTTTGTTTTGAAACAAAATTGTTTGAAAAAATATATTGTAAAAAAAATTAAAGAAAATTAATTTTTAATAAATTAAATTATGTTTATTATATTTAGTGCAGTTAGATTGGCCAAAAGAAGCAATTCTTTAAATTTATACACGTTAAAAAGTCAGCTTTTGTTTACATTTATAGGTTATGTCATACGGAAAAACATAAGCAGGTGTGATAGCAAAAATTATGAATCGTATGTAAAATGGAAATTTTGACATACATACGGAATTACATATGGGTAAGAAAAGTGACAGTACATATGTAAAATACATCCCGTCTGATGGCACCTTTATTTGAAAAATAAAAACATATATTCGTACGCATGGTGAAATTAAATACTAGGTGACAGCATTGCTACAACAATTTCAACAAGGCAAGAACAACAGGCATTTTTCTATGTGTAAAAACTTTCGTCACTGTCAAAAAGTTTTTTTTTTATATAAACTTTGACTATTTGTAAACAACTTTTTGACTTTTTCAATTTCACCATGAATAATCAGCTGGCGCTACGCTGTCACCTTGTATTTAAATTCACCTTGTTCGTACGTACATATTTACTTTCTTTACTTCCAGCAACAAGAAAATAATTTGCTTTGTTTACAATAATATTAAATTTTTACAGCTGGTGCAGATAAACTTGCGATAAAAATTAGAGAAGAGTGCAATTTTTTGTGCTTCGCAAGTAGATTCAATATGAATCTACTTGATTCGCTCTTATACTATGTTTCCACGACGACTTGAATCACCTGCTTCGCTCTCTGAATCATGTTTATGAATCATGCTGTTTACATGACCATAAAACTTGATTCGATTTCACAGTTGTTTTTAATAAACAAACAGAATAAAAAAAAACAGAATTTACAATTTTTGGAAAATATTTTTTTAATGGACAAAAAAACTGAGTGAAAACTAGTTAGCTTATTTGAAAAAAAAACATACATTCGTACGTATTTACTTTCTTTACTTCCAGCAACAAGAAAATAATTTGCTTTGTTTAGAATAATATTAAATTTTTACAGCTAGTGCAGATAAACTTGCGATAAAAATTAGAGAAGAGTGCAATTTTTCGTGTTTCGCAAGTTGATTCAATATGAATCTACTTGATTCGCTCTTAAAATTTTGTATGGTGAAGCAAGTTGTTTTGCTCATGATTGGGGTGTGAAGCATGAATAGAGAGCGAAGCCTGTACCGTGGAAACGTAGTATTAAAATTTTATATGGTGAAGAAAGTTGTTTCGCACATGATTGGGGTGTGAAGCATGAATAGAGAGCGAAGCATGTAACGTGGAAACATAGTATAAGCAAACATACATATTCAGTTCAGTGAAAAATTACCCCCCTCATCTCAAGTGTTAAAGTTATCAAGCTGCATACAAAAAAAAGAAAAAGGCATACATACATACGTACATACCTATATATGTACAAATCAGTTTCAACAATTAACATTTACATTTTTTGTATAAAGTTGTAAATTGTTGTTATTTAAAAGTAAAATCATTTCGTGAACCGTTACTTCTCTCTTGTTTTCTTATTCGCAAAATTTGCAGAAATCAAGGTCCTTTGACAAAAAAAAAAATACAAGAGTGAAAAACAAAAACTTATGGAAATATAGCTCAATCGTCTCTATGGAAACGTAAGCAGAGTAAGAGAGCACAAGTGAAACGTACGTTCTCTTAATATATTCATACGAGAAAATAATTGTTGTATGCCTTCAAATTTTATATGGAAATCTGTCGTAATAAACGTTTGTTAAATTTAATAATCGTTTTTGAATAAGGGGGTTAAGCTTTAAACAATTTTTTCAACCAACAAAATATCTATATAAAATTTTTTATGAGCTCCTTTTTAAGGTGAAATCGAAAATGATCCAAATTTAAGAGTAAAACATTGCAATAATTTGTAAATAAATTAAAAGTTAGATATGCAAATTACTCTTTTCAGTTATTGCAAATAAAGTTTATAACTTGTAGAAAAAGAAATCTGTTCTCTTATATTGTGGTGTAATAAAAATTTGTTCGTGTAATTGCTCTTCAAGATTAAATTATTTCCAACATAACACATACAGTCCATTGCGAAAAACTAAAAAATTGTACATATAATCTCAAAAATCTATACATAATTACACAAGCTATTAATAATTAAAAAATTTTTTTTTTTTTTTTGCATTTAATTATTTATTGAATCTTCATATATGAAATGACAATAAGTATTCAAATCTTAATACTAACAAGTAAGAGTGCTATATTCGGCTGTGCCGAATCTTAAATACCCTTCACCTAAGCGTAATAAGAAATACAGAAACTACACTAGACTAGAATATCCTAATTTTGTGTTTTCTATTCAGTCTTAGTGTAAATTTTATTAGTATTTGATATATTGTTTGAAAGACAATTTTACGACCAACATAATTTATGTTAAATATTTTGAAATGTTGTCTAATTTTTACCATTTTTAATTGATTTAATTACCAATTCTTACCATAATTTACAGAGTCTGTCTGATGTTCATAATAATCTTCAGTGTAATTTAACAAACAGAGTATAAAAAAAAGGGGTACAATTCGGTTTTAGTGATTTTGCTCAAAAAAAAAAACAAAATGAAATAGGGCTTTTGGAGGAGATACCAGCAAAAAAAAAATTTGTTGGCGGTCACGCCTATTTTCGAGGGGGCGGGCCCGTAAAGTTGAAAATATATAGGCCTATATCTCGGGAACTACTGGGTGCTTGATAATTTGTAATACACTAAATAAAAGGTATTAAAAATACCTTTCCAACGATATATATCATGATTATAAAATGTGGACCGAATATGGGTTACATCCGAAAAGAATATTTTTTGACCCGAATTTATTTGTTTTTTGGAAATGGTTCTATATGGCAGCTATGAAAAATTATGGGCCGATCTTCTTAAACTTTGGAACAGTTATTTTCATGCATATGAGGATATTTCACCTCGAATTTCAACATAATAACGGTATATTTAAGATATATATTAGTATTAACGTGGATTTCGGTAGTGGACCTTATGTGGGGGACATAGTCAAATATGGACCGATATTCTCAAAATCCAGCACTTAGATTTAGGCATGTATGTAAATGATCCGTGTAAAATTTTGGATTGGTACCCTTATTTATAAGAGATTTATGAGTATTAAAGTGATTTTCGGAAGAGGGCTTTATATGGGGCATACGGTTAAAAATAGACCAAAATTCACAAAATTTTGTGGGATGATTTTTGTATATATTTAAATGATCTGTGCAAAGTTTTGAGTCGGTACCGATATTTATACAATATATATAGGGAAAAATGTCTTTGTCAAATGTGGTCCTTGTATGGGAGCTATGACCAATTTTGGGCCGACCACCATAAAATTTAGTACAACAATTTATTTGCCTATAAGGAGTATTTATGTCAAATTTTAGCCGTTTACTATTGTTTATATCTGTTTTATACGTATTTAAGTGAATTTTGGAAGTGGACTTTATATGGGGTCTATGGTCAAACATGGACCGAACTAAAAAAAATTTCGTTTTGCGATTTTTTTTTGCATAAAACTTATTTTTGCTGAATTTTGTCTTGATATTCCAATTTTATAGGCATTTATGTATAATTGAGCAATATTTCGGGAAGATTTTTGTATGGGGGCTATGACCAATTCTGGGCCGACCACCATAAAATTTAGTACAACAATTTATTTGCCTATAGAGATTATTTATGTCGAATTTTAGCCGTTTACTATTGTTTATATCTGTTTTATACGTATTTAAGTGAATTTTGGAAGTGGACTTTATATGGGGTCTGTGGTCAAACATGGACCGAACTAAAAAAAAATTTCGTTTTGAGATTTCTTTTTGTATAAAACTTATTTTTGCTGAATTTTGTCTTGATATTCCAATTTTATAGGCATTTATTTATCATTAAGCCATATTTCGGGAATATATATATTTGTATGGGGGCTATGAGAAATCATGGACCGATTCTTACTATTTTCCGCACACTTTCTTCTTTTATAGTACAAACAACGTATACAAAATTTCATGGTATTATCTGCAATATATTTCAAAATATTGCAATAAAATGGACGAAAAATCTCAAATTTTTATAGAGGTGGTCTCACATATTGGTTCATAACTCTGGTTGACCTAAACCGATTCTGCTGATTTTAAATAGCAAACTTCTCGAAAGCACTTCTGACAGAATTATTGAAGGTTTGGATCCCGAACATATCTTGGGACTTCAAAAAACTGATTTCAACATCCAGACAGACAGACAGACAGACAGACAGACGGACATGGCTTAATCGACTTCGCTATCTATAAGGATCCAGAATATATATACTTTATAGGGTCGGAAAATTATATTGTGGAAATTTCACACGGAATGACAAACTTATATATACCCTTCTCACGATGGTGAAGGGTATAAAAAGGGGTACAATTCGGTTTTAGTGATTTTGTTAAAAAAAAACAAAATCAAATAGGGCTTTTAGAGGAGATACCAGCAAAAAAAAAATTTGTTGCCGGTCACGCCTATTTTCGAGGGGGCGGGCCCTTAAAGTTGAAAATACATAGGCCTATATCTCGGGAACTACTGGGTGTCTGATAATTTGTAATACATTAAATAAAAGGTATTAAAAATACCTTTCCAACAATATATATCATGATTATAAAATATGGACCGAATATGGGTTAAATCCGAAAAGAATATTTTTTGACCCGAATTTATTTGTTTTTTGGAAATGGTTCTATATGGCAGGTATGACAAATTATGGGCCGATCTTCTTAAATTTTGGAACAGTTATTTTCATGCATATGAGGATATTTCACGTCGAATTTCAACATAATAACGGTATATATACGATATATATTAGTATTAACGTGGATTTCGAGAGTGGACCTTATGTGGGGGATATAGTCAAATATGGACCGATATTCTCAAAATCCAGCAGTTAGATTTAGGCATGTATATAAATGATCCGTGTAAAGTGATTTTCGGAAGAGGGCTTTATATGGGGCATACGGTTAAAAATAGACCGAAATTCACGAAATTTTGTGGGATGATTTTTGTATATATTAAAATGATCTGTGCAAAATTTTGAGTCGGTACCGATATTTATACAATATATATAGGGAAAAATTTTTTTTTCAGATGTGGTCCTTGTATGGGAGCTATGACCAGTTCTGGGCCGACCACCATAAAATTTATTACAGCAATTTATTTGCCTATAAAGAGTATTTATGTCAAATTTTAGCCGTTTAACATTATTTATATCTCTTTTATACGTATTTAAGTGAATTTTGGAAGTGGACTTTATATGGGGTCTATGGTCAAACATGGACCGAATTAAAAAAAATTTCGTTTTGCGATTTCTTTTTGTATAAAACTTATTTTTGCTAATTTTTGTCTTGATATTCCAATTTTATAGGCATTTATTTATCATTAAGCCATATTTCGGGAAGATTTTTGTATGGGGGCTATGACCAATTCTGGGCCGACTACCATAAAATTTAGTACAACAATTTATTTGCCTATAAAGAGTATTTATGTCAAATTTTAGCCGTTTAGCATTATTTATATCTCTTTTATACGTATTTAAGTGAATTTTGGAAGTGGACTTTATATGGAATCTATGGTCAAACATGGACCGAATTAAAAAAAATTTCGTTTTGCGATTTCTTTTTGTATAAAACTTATTTTTGCTGAATTTTGTCTTGATATTCCAATTTTATAGGCATTTATTTATCATTAAGCCATATTTCGGGAATATATATATTTGTATGGGGGCTATAAGAAATCATGGACCGATTCTTACTATTTTCCGCACACTTTCTTCTTTTATAGTACAAACAACGTATACAAAATTTCATGGTATTATCTGCAATAGTTTTCAAAATATTGCAATAAAATGGATGAAAAATATCAAATTTTTATGGAGGTGGTCTCACATATAGGTTCATAACTCTGGTTAACCGAAACCGATTTTGCTGATTTTAAATAGCAAACTTCTCGAAAGCACTTCTGACAGAATTATTGAAGGTTTGGATCCCGAGTATATCTGGGGACTTCAAAAAACTGATTTCAAGAGACAGACAGACAGACAGACGGACATGGCTTAATCGACTTCGCTATCTATAAGGATCCAGAATATATATACTTTATAGGGTCGGAAAATTTTTTTGTGGAAATTACACACGGAATGACAAACTTATATATACCCTTCTCACGATGGTGAAGGGTATAAAAAGAAAATAATAAGCCCAGCCAGTGCTAGACAAAAATTTGTATGATACTAAAAAAATTTCACATCAACTGATCCAGTCATCTGTTTTGCGCTTGAGTTAAAGCAAGGGTATCCCTCCTTCTAAACCGATTGTGTCCACTAAAGTTAAGGATGTCTCGTGCAAGTGGGTTTGGATGGTGTTCAAGTTTGCTGACATACTTTGACGCATATTTTGTAAATTCGACTTTTACTAATGGCACGCCTAGATCTTTGTGGATTCGAGAATTTTTAACATACCATGGAGCTGCAGTAATTATACGTAGAATTTTATTTTGACCCCTTTGAATTTTTTCAATGTTTGATGCTGAGGCAGTACCCCATAATTGAATTCCATAACACCAGATTGGCTTTAGAATTGCATTGTACAACAAAAGTTTGCAATCCAACTTTAATGTAGAATTTCTGCCGATTAGCCAATTAATTTGCACTGCTTTTAATCTCATCTGGGTAAGTTTTGCGTCGATATGAGACTTCCAAGTTAAACGACGGTCGAGGTGGATTCCGAGGTATTTGACTTCATTGTTTTGCGGGATAATTTGATTATTTATTCTGATGAACGAGCAGGTATCTTTTCGCAATGTGAAAGTTATATGAATACATTTCTGTTCGTTAACCCTGATTTTCCAAAGTTCAAGCCAATTCTCTAGTTTATAAACATATTTCTGCAAATTCTGTGATGCAACTTGGTGGTCCTTATGGACGCTGACAAAGGCTGTATCGTCTGCAAAAGTTGAAGTATGTATTATGGGGTCTGACGGCATATCGGATGCATAAATCAAATATAAAGTTGGACTCAGTATGCTACCCTGGGGTACTCCTGCTTCAATTGGATGAGCGGGGCTTAAAAAATCGCCTTCTTTGATTGTAAATTTGACACCATATAAATAACTTTTCATAAGTTTGTGAGTGTTAGCAGGCAGAGTTAATTTAATTTTGTGCATTAAACCGTCATGCCAAACTTTGTCGAACGCTTGGGACACATCAATGAAAAGGGCGGAGCAGTATTTTTTATCTTCAAACGACCCTCTTATCTCATTTACCAATCTGTGTGTTTGTTCGATGGTACTGTGTTTAGCTCTGAATCCGAATTGATGGTTAGGAATACATTCAGTGTCATTCAGAATTGTAGTCAACTTAGTCATTAACAATTTTTCGAACAGTTTAGAAATTGTCGGCAGTAGGCTAATTGGCCTATATGACTCTACTTTGGTGTGGTCCTTCCCTGAGGAATCATAGTGATCATAGACACCTTCTAATCTGCAGGATAGTATTCTAGGCGTAAAATAGCGTTGAAGATAAAGAGGATAATTCTTCTTGCTACATGAGGTAACTCCACAAGCATTTTATTGCTGATTTTATCCATACCTGGAGCCTTTTTAAGGTTCAGCGTACCAATAGCGTTTTGGTCATCACGAAAGTTTAGTCTTAGAGGTACAGGAGGTCTTATAACAAGTGGTGGCGAATCAGATTCGTTATTATTTGAGTTGTTTATAGTAAACACATTTCTCAAATGGTTAACAAATAATGTCCTTTCTCGGAATCATTTCTAGCCCAGTCACCAGTCGGATTTCAGTCTCGTCTCATCGAACTGTTCTGACGTGTTACTTTTAGTGCGGCTTAATTTTCGGTGAAAAAATCGTAATAGGTGAAAAAGTGTAAAAAGTTTAAATTAAACAAAAAAGTGAAAAAAATAACTCGTAATAGGTTAAAATATATATATATATAAAAAAAAAAACATTAAAAATCGTATAAAAACTGTATGAGTGTTCCTCTCAGATGTAATTCTGAGAAAGAGCTTAGCTCGTCTAGAAAAACTAAATGGGTCTCTGAGGAAGAATCCATAAAAAAATCTCTGGAGAATTTTCTCACTACAAGAGCCGTCGAACGGCGTCGTTCCTGTTCGCCCAATATAGTGATTTCAACAGATGAGAAAACATCATCTTCACCAAATAGTGCAGTCAAACCCAAAAAACAAGTAGGTATGGATAAGTACATCACCGTTCTCAAGCGACAGAGGAGCCCGAAGTCTGCTCAAGTGTCATCAAATTCAAAAGCTCCTAAGACCGTGAGTAATGATCAAAATAGGTTTGCTCTCCTCCAGACGGATGAGCCAGAACTTCCGAAGAAGACGTTTAAGCCCCCACCAATTTATCTGAGAGAGCCGACTTCCAGTAAATTGGTACAAGGAATTGTTGCTGTAATAGGTGAAAACATGTTTAGCGTAACCTCAATGAAACATGGAAATATCTGCTAGACAAAGATACAAGTGAATAGGGAAGATGATTTTCGAAAATTGTCCACCCAGCTGGAAAGGGAGACTAGAGATTTCTATACCTACCAGCTCAAAAGCGCAAAAGGACTCCAAGTCGTTCTAAAGGGTATAGACCCATGTGTTGATCCTGCGGAGATAAAGACCGGTTTAATGGACAAAGGGTTCAAAATCAAGAGCGTAGTGAATATTAGAAACCGTGAAAAGATCCCTCAGTCCATGTTCAGGATAGAATTGGAACCTGGAGATGTTGTCTTAAAGAAAAACGAGTCCCATCCCATCTACAATCTGATGTACCTTCTGCATCGTAGAATCACCGTGGAAGAACCACATAAGCGTCAGGGATCCGTCCAGTGTCTCAACTGTCAAGAATTTGGTCACACCAAGGCGTATTGTAAATTGCCGACAGTTTGTGTTGCGTGTGGGGAGCTACATGCAACTGCTCAATGCGATAAGTCGAGAACTGACTCAAAAATCAAAAAATGCAGTAACTGCGGAGGTAATCATTCCGCAAATTATAGAGGTTGTCCAATTGTGGGGTACTATTAAGACCTTCTAAGTAAGATCTAAGTGAGGCCGTTCTTTGGGTTTCTAATAAATGTCTTAGTATATCTCTGCATTCCCGTAGCCTAGCTTTCAGTTCAGGAGACCTGTGAATTTGCCACTCTCTTCTCATTCTTCTTTTTTCTAATAGGAGATGTTCGAGTTCAGAGAAATAAGTTCTGTTTGTCCTATTTCTACATTCAACGTGATAAGTGAAAGCGTGATGCACAGCTCGTCGAAGGTCCTCGGTAAAGCTGCCAATCGACTCATCAATATCGTCGGTAGTTCTCAACACAACATTTTCCGTGCAATGAGAACTTAAATACTTTTTGTATTTTATCCAACTTACTCGGGTCTTAGTCATGTTCATAAATGGAGAACCACACACTTGAGGGAAATGCATTGAAATGATAGTAGGAGAGTGATCTGAGGACAAGTCCAGTGAAGGATCCACTTGCATCCATTCTACAGGGATATTGTTCACTACTCCAAATTCAATAACATCGGGAATCTTCCGTCGGTCCGTCGGCCAATAGGTGGGATGTCCACTTGAGAGTACACCTAAGCCCATTTTAGCAATGGTGTTGAAGAGTACGCGACCCTTTGGGGTTACCAGACGTGAACCCCAAAATGTGTGTTTGGCGTTAAAGTCACCAGCAACTAAAAATCTAGCTCCAAGGGATTTAAAGTTATGGCATTGGTGTTCTTTTATTGAAAATCGAGGCGGAGAATAAATCGATGATAAAACAAATTTGTATTGACAGAATTCAATGCAAGTATTTGTTGCTTGGAGGTAATCCTCACTTATGTTATTAATTAGATAATGCTTTATTCTGTTCTTTATAAGAATTGCCGAACCTCCACAAGCTCTTCCGCGGGGGTCTTTAGTATCGTAGAACACGTAGCCATTAATTTTGAAGTACCCTGTCGACATCAAGTGAGTTTCAGCAATCATCATAACATCAATCTGCTTATTCATCAGGAAGTATTCCAGTTCATTTTTATGTTGGCGGAGGCCGTTCGCGTTCCAGAAACAAATTTTTAAATAAATCATTTCTTTAACATGGCTTGTAAGATAGTGGATTGCATTTTCAGCATTTCCTGCATCATGGATGTCATGGTGGTCGTAAAAGTGTTCATAGTTTGGACAAGTGTCTGCAATGTTGTCTCTAGATTGTTGATATGCGGCTCAGAATATTGGGGTTTAGGTTCCTGTTCCAGACCTGGCATATTAGATTTAACCACGTTTGCGTAAGAAACTTGTCTAGAATTAGGAGCGTTTTCGTGAGTAGTTGGTCGTACAATTTGAGGAAAATTCATACTCGACATGAAATTAGGTAGTTGATGATGATCAGGTAATACTGCCGACTTATTGGTCCGTATGCCCTTCAAGTAAGTATAAACTGGACAACCTCTATAATTTGCGGTATGATTTCCTCCGCAGTTACTACAGTTTTTTATTTTTACGTCAGTTTTGGACTTTTTACATTGAACAGTTGCATGTAGTTCCCCACACGCAACACAAACAGACGGCAATTTACAGTACGCTTTGGTGTGGCCAAATTCTTGACAATTAAGACACTGGACGGGTCCAATACGCTTATGCGGTTCCTCCACGGTAATTCTACGATGCAGAAGATAAATGAGATTGTAGATTGGATGGGACTCGTTTTTCTTTAAGACAACATCTCCAGGTTCCAATTCTACCCTGAACATAGGCTGAGGGATCTATTCACGGTTTCTGATATTCACTACGGTCTTGATTTTGAACCCTTTGTCCATTAAACCGGTCTTTATCTCCGCAGGATCAACACATGGGTCTATACCCTTTAGAACGACTTGGAGTCCTTTTGCGCTATTGAGCTGGTAGGTATAGAAATCCCTAGTCTCCCTCTCCAACTGGTTGGACAATTTTCGAAAATCATCTTCCCTATTCACTTGGATCTTTGTCTCGCAGATATTTCCATGTTTAATTTAGGTTACGCTAAACATGTTTTCACCTATTACAGCAACAATTCCTTGTACCAATTTACTGGAAGTCGGCTCTCTCAGATAAATTGGTGGGGGCTTAAACGTCTTCTTCGGAAGTTCTGGCTCATCCGTCTGGAGGAGAGCAAACCTATTTTGATCATTACTCACGGTCTTAGGAGCTTTTGAATTTGATGACACTTGAGCAGACGTGGGGCTCCTCTGTCGCTTGAGAACGGTGATGTACTTATCCATACCTACTTGTTTTTTGGGTTTGACTGCACTATTTGATGAAGATGATGTTTTCTCATTTGTTGAAATTACTATATTGGGCGAACAGGAACGACGCCGTTCTACGGCTCTTGTAGTGAGAAAATTCTCCAGAGATTTTTTTAAGGATTCTTCCTCAAAGACCCATCTAGTTTTTCTAGTCGAGCTAAGCTCTTTCTCAGAATTACATCTGAGAGTAACACTCATAGAATTTTTATGCGATTTTTAGTGTTTTTTTTTAATTACCGATATTACCGTAGATTTTTTTTAACCTATTACGAGTTATTTTTTCACTTTTTTGTTTTATTTCAACCTATTACACTTTTTCACCTATTACGATTTTTTCACCGAAAATTCAGCCGCACTAAAAATAATACGTCCGAACAGTTCGATGAGACGAGACTGAATGTTCACAATGATTAAAAAATACAGCACAAAAATAAATCCACAATTTGTTTATACTGAACCTTCATATATACAATAAATTTCAAAGTACACCAAAATTCCCATCCCTGGTATATAATAAAACAATTTGGGTAAGCAATTATCAACAAGTGTTACCATTAAGATGAATTTCATGTAAAAATCGAGATGCATTGAACCCGACCCCCTCAGATATCGATGAAATTTTGTTTTTTTTTTTTTGAATTTTTGTTCATATAAAGAAGCTAAAACTATAACAGGAACTCAAGGCTTTCATTCATTCATTCCGATAAATGAAACTTTTGTACATGTGCGCAGATATTCTGACTGTGCCAAATTTGAGCAGCGCAAAATTTCTTACAAATAATTAACTTAAAAAAAATTTAAATAAAATAAAACACAAATTAATAAAAACATGGCAAATAATATAAACAATTGTTGACGGTTTTTTATTTGTAAACATTTAAAAAATGTTAGAATTGTTGAACTATTTTGTGAATGTGACCAGATATTTTCGCTCTTATTCGAATTATTTCGAAAACTTTCGGTACGTATTACTAGAAGTGACACTACTTAAAAAAATTATTTAAAAAAAAAATAAAAAGAACCCATTTTACTTTTTGGATATGTTATAGGTGAAGGAAATACCTTTCTAAAAAAGTAATACACTGTAAAAAATCCTTGATCTTTTTTGGTTTTTCGTTACCTCAAATTTTTTTTGTTATAAAATATAAGGGCAATTACTAGAAGTGACACTACTTAAAAAATTATATAAAAAAAAATAAAAAGAACCCATTTTTATTTTTTGATATGGTATAGATGAAGGATAAACCTTTCTAAAAAATTAATACACTGTAAAAAAACCCTTGATCTTTTTGGTTTTTTCGTCAGTTAAAATTTTTTTTTGTTATAATTTTTTTTTACAGTGTATTTTATTTTTTATTTTTTACGTGTCATAAAGCCTGTTAAAAATATCTTTTTAATGATACCAAGATCATGGAAATCGGTTTAGCCGATTCTGAGTTATTGTAGTTTAAATGGAGCTCTTTTCGACCATTTTCGCGTTTTTTCAAAAACGTTCCCACTGTGTCACGCCCAAAAAATCGCAGAACAGTCATTTCTAAAAATGAGAGTTTAATTGTATTGATCAAATTTAGCTATGAACAAAATTTCATCGATATCTGAGGGGGTCGGGTTCAAAATTTCAGTTTTATCTCGATTTTTAAATGAAATTCATACAACTTAGTTCTCTTCAAAATTAAACTTGTGTTTTGAAAAGTTAATTGTTATTCAAGATCAAAATTTTATCCCTACACTCATTTGGCAAATACTCATTTATTGTAATTATTTATCAAACTTTACATTAATTTGAATACAATTTTTAGAAAATTGCTAGTGATTATCTCATATAATCCCCTACAATAATACCTATTTGTCTCAAAGTCAGCTAATATTTACCAATCTAGCACTTTTTTATATTCTCAGTTAAATTTAACTAGATAACAGATATCTAGTGCTATAATTATATAGCCTCTACCACGGAAAGAGAATATAATAAAATACAACCTAAAAACTTAAAAACTAACTATTTAGCCTAAAGCTAACTAGATAACAGGTATCTAGTGCTATAAACATATAGCCCCTTAATCCTTAAGTAGTGCTAAATAGTAAGATTCGAGGTTTTGCTTAGTTTAGCCCTAAAATAGTGGTAAAATTTATACTGAAAAAAAATCACTAACGTTCTTTATCACCCTCTTCAATAAAGTTACTTTTCAAATATGCCTTCCGTAACAGAAACATCTGCTACTGCCTTTAATCCGCTATATAAGGAACAGTTTCTTTTTTATTGTAGCCACTTGCTAGAAATCTGTGACTCATTCAACAGTAATACATTGGAAGAGCACAATGAATCCATTCTTGAAGTGAAGAAAAAAGAACTAGACTCAGAATGTGTAAATTTAAAGGATTCATATCACAAAGTGATGATATCTCAAGACGGATCAGTTGAAACAGAATTCAAGACAAGGGCGAAAGAGGATTATCATAATTGCTCAGAAGCATATTACCACTGCCACTCTCAAATTAACGATATGTTAAAACTTAGCAGAGTAGATACGTCTCCAATTTCAGTATTCCAGTCAACAGCTCGTTATCCTGTCTCAAATCCCACCTTTATTACTGACAACTCAAGTAACTGTATGAAATCTTGCTATGAGAATAAACGAGTTTTGGTTGACAACCAAATTAAAATTATCTTTAATATAGTGTGACGTTAGTGACTCCCTCGCTACTCTTACAACTCTCGGTGTTGCAGTAGAGAGCTGGGACCCTATTCTGATCCGCTTAATTTCAACAAAGCTACCGGATTTCACTCTTTCTCTTTGGGAACAATCGTTAAGTTCTCCCCGTGAACTCCCAAAGTGTATTGTACGATTTTTGTCAATACTTCAAGAAAATAATTTGCTTAAAGTTTAATCGTTAACACTGCAATAAAACAACTTACTTAAAAACTCTGCTGTTAAAACTATTTGAAAATCTGCATATTCTATGCAAATTAAAAATATCTACATTTTTCATCCGAACTTCTAAAATAAAATAAATCTGGCGTAAAAGTAAAAATAAAAACAGAAAGTTTAATTAATTTTGCAAAATCTTATTATTTTTTTTTGTGATATCATTATCTATTTTTATTTATTTCTAAATAAATATTTTTTTTATTAAACTATTACTTGAACTTAAATAATTACAATATGTATAAGTATTATTTACATATTTACATTGTGTAAACTTCATTTAATGACTGCAGTCAAATACAGTGGTAACACTACGACAGATTTACTCGATAATTGGTTAATAGATTTTAGTAATCGAGTTTAATGCAGTTACCTATACTAGCACAAGTTTGGTTTTTTTTTGCACTCAGGCATTTTGATTTTTTTTGGTTGGAGATCGATCTTTTTTGAAGAAGTAAGACCCTAGTTAACGGGAAGTAAAATAACTTTGGCTGACATAGATTATAAAGTGATAGACTATATAAAAGTTAAGGTAGAAGCGTAATAAATCTATAACTGTAAATCTGCACAACGAGAATTATAAAGAGACATCACTGAAAAAAAGTCAATTTTGGGCACACGTGGTCTATTCTGGCCCAGACTTCCAACTACTCTTACATTTTCCATCATTTGGACTTTGGAAAATAACGCATTCCGCATGGTGTTACATAACCAGAAAGATTTCAACAAAAAAAATTTTTTTGTGGTTAGTAAGCGTACATAATACTTTACAACGTGGCCTCGTGTTATGTCCAGCACTGCTACAAAAGAAGCACGTTAAAAACAAAGAAACAGAATTCGGAAAACTATCAGCGAAATAATTCAACTTTAGATGAGAGTACAAACAACAGTTAAAATCAACCTAAATAGCGATGCAGTAAAATAATATAAGTATGATCAAAATTTAAAAAAACAAAAATATAAAATATATAACAAAGTCTATACATCATGCAATTAAACCTCTAAGTATAAATCACAAACTACTTATGTATATTTACACCTAACTAAACTAATACCTATTTAAATTATTATTATTTTAGTAGTATAATTTAAATCTAATCAAATATTAACAATATTGTATAACTAAATGCGTCCGTAAAGTTTTCTAAAGTTGAAAAGGTCCTAAATTATTTATCTTTATTGCCATTTCATTATCAAATTTTTTTCCACCCAAATTCTTAGTTACAATAATGTCTAATTTAAGTTTTATATAATTACTCAATAATTTTTTTAAATCTCTTTTTTCTAAGTACTACTATAACCAACAATTGAAAAACTTAAAATTAATAACAATCAAATGAATTTGTATTAGAATTGTGTCGTACTTTTAAGTATTTTCATATGTATTATCGATATCTTTATATTATTTAGAAAAATATGCAACAACAATTTTAACTCCCTAATATCATCGTTTAGTGTATGTAGAATGTTCGAAGAGGCCTCCGAGACATCATACGCAACATATTTCTTTATGATAATCCAGAAAGTTTGGTGAGTGATCCAACACAATTTTTGCTTTATTCTATATTTTATTTGCATACAACAAGCAACAACAATCATTATGAAATGATCGAAAAGAGAAGCAATTTTCTCTTAATGTTTAGCAACATTATTTTATTGTTTTTGCTTCATTCGCGTTGTGTTATAAATTTTGTTTTTTTTTCAAAATTTGTTTTCTAAATGGGAAGTAAACCCAATACAAATAATTAAATATTAGTTTAATTACCAATAAATTTTAATATTTTTTTAATTGGATTTTGTCAGTAATTTCCAACATAATAATTAGTTTAGTTAGTATAATTAATTTGTAATGGTCGTTTTACGTTTATAAATTTTTTTTATTCTTTGTTTTTTCTCACATCGAAATAAGTTTATTTACTTCACAGAAATATAACCCTTACCTTTAGCATTAACTAAACATCAACATCCAATTTTTGTAAAACATTTAACTTTAAAAATAGTTAGTCTTGTATAATATTTTTTTAAAGCCCAATAATGTACTTAACTGTTACGTTTCCACTAGTCATGTAAACGCGCCAAGTTCTAGACAAGTTTCTTACGCAAACGTCGTTAAATGTAATATGCCAGGTCTGGAGCAGGAACCTAAACCCCAATATTCTGAGCCGCATATCAACAATCTAGAGGCAACATTGCAGACACTTGTCCAAACTATGAACACTTTCACGACCACCATGACATCCATGATGCAGGAAATGCTGAAAATGCAATCCACTATCTTGCAAGCCATTTTAAAGAAATGATTTATTTAAAAATTTGTTTCTGGAACGCGAACGGCCTCCGCCAACATAAAAATGAACTGGAATACTTCCTGATGGATAAGCAGATTGATGTTATGATGATTGCTGAAACTCACTTGACGTCGACAGGGTACTTCAAAATTAATGGCTACGAGTTCTACGATACTAAAGACCCCCGCGGAAGAGCTTGTGGGGGTTCGGCAATTCTTATAAAGAACAGAATAAAGCATTATCTAATGAATAACATAAGTGAGGATTACATCCAAGCAACAAACATTTGCATTGAATTCTGTCAATACAAATTTGTTTTATCATCGATTTATTCTCCGCCTCGATTTTCAATAAAAGAACACCAATACCATAACTTCTTTAAATCCCTTGGAGCTAGATTTTTAGTTGCTGGTGACTTTAACGCCAAACACACATTTTGGGGTTCACGTCTGGTAACCCCAAAGGGTCGCGTACTCTTCAACACCATTGCTAAAATGGGCTTAGATGTACTCTCAAGTGGACATCCCACCTATTGGCCGACGGACCGACGGAAGATTCCCGATGTTATTGACTTTGGGGTAATGAAAAATATCCCTGTAGAATGGATGCAAGTGGATCCTTCACTGGACTTGTCCTCAGATCACTCTCCTACTATCATTTCAATGCATTTCCCTCAAGTGTGTGGTTCTCCATTTATGAACATGACTAAGACCCGAGTAAGTTGGATAAAATACAAAAAGTATTTAAGTTCTCATTGCACGGAAAATGTTGTGTTGAGAACTACCGACGATATTGATGAGTCGATTGGCAACTTTACCGAGGACCTTCGACGAGCTATGCATCACGCTTCCACTTATCACGTTGAATGTAGAAATAGGACAAACAGAACTTATTTCTCTGAACTCGAACATCTCCTATCAGAAAAAAGAAGAATGAGAAGAGAGTGGCAAATTCACAGGTCTCCTGAACTGAAAGCTAGGCTACGGGAATGCAGAGATATACTAAGACATTTCTTAGAAACCCAAAGAACGGCCTCACTTAGATCTTACTTGGAAGGTCTTGATAGTACCCCACAATCTGACTATTCGTTATGGAGGGCGGCAAGAGGTTTAAAAAGACCAGTAAGAGGAAAACCTCCTTTGCGAAATCCGACTGGTGACTGGGCTAGAAATGATTCCGAGAAGGGGACTTTATTTGTTAACCATTTGAGAAATGTGTTTACTATAAACAACTCAAATAATAACGAATCTGATTTGCCACCACTTGTTATAAGGCCTCCTGTACCTCTAAGACTAAACTTTCGTGATGTCCAAAACGCTATTGGTACTCTGAACCTTAGAAAGGCTCCAGGTATGGATAAAATCAACAATAAAATGCTTGTGGAGTTACCTCGTGTAGCAAGAAGAATTATCCTCTTTATCTTCAACGCTATTTTACGCCTAGAATACTATCCTGCAGATTGGAAGGTGTCTATGATCACTATGATTCCTAAGCCAGGGAAGGACCATACCAAAGTGGAGTCATATAGGCCAATTAGTCTACTGCCGACAATTTCAAAACTGTTTGAAAAATTGTTAATGACTAAATTGACTCCAATTCTGAATGACACTGAATGTATTCCTAATCATCAATTCGGCTTCAGAGCTAAACACAGCACCATCGAGCAAACACACAGATTGGTAAATGTGATAAGAGGGTCGTTTGAAGACAAAAAATACTGCTCCGCCCTTTTCATTGATGTGTCGCAAGCGTTCGACAAAGTTTGGCATGACGGTTTAATGCACAAAATAAAATTAACTCTGCCTGCTAACACCCATAAACTCATGGAAAGTTATTTATACGGTCGCAAATTTAAAATCAAAGAAGGTGATTTTTTAAGTACCGCTCAGCCAATTGAATCAGGTGTGCCACAGGGTAGCATACTGGGTCCTACTTTATATTTGATATATGCCTCCGACATGCCGTCAGACCCTAAAATCCATACGTCAACTTTTGCAGACGATACAGCCTTTATCAGCGTCCATCAGGACCACCAAGTTGCATCACAGAATTTGCAGAATTATGTTTATAAACTAGAGAATTGGCTAGAGCTTTGGAAAATCAGGGTTAACGAACAGAAATGTATTCATATAACTTTCACATTGCGAAAAGATACCTGCTCGTTCATCAGAATAAATAATCAAATTATCCCGCAACACAATGAAGTCAAATACCTCGGCATTCACCTCGACCGCCGTTTAACTTGGAAGTCTCATATTGAAGCGAAACTTACTCAAATGAGATTAAAAGCAGTGCAACTTAATTGGCTAATCGGCAGAAACTCTACATTGAAATTGGATTGCAAACTTTTGTTGTACAATGCAATTCTAAAGCCAATCTGGTGTTATGGAATTCAATTATGGGGTACTGCCTCAGCGTCAAACATTGAAAAAATTCAAAGGTGTCAAAATAAAATTCTACGGATAATTACAGCAGCTCCATGGTATGTTAAAAATTCTCGAATCCACAAAGATCTAGGCGTGCCATTAGTAAAAGTCGAATTTACAAAATATGCGTCAAAGTATGTCAGCAAACTTGAACACCATCCAAACCCACTTGCACGAGACATCCTTAACTTTAGTGGCCACAATCGGTTGAGAAGGAGGGATACCCTTGCTTTAACTCAAGCGCAAAATAGATGACTGGATCAGTTGATGTGAAATTTTTTTAGTATCATACAAATTTTTGTCTAGCACTGGCTGGGCTTATTATTTTCTTTTTAGTATTAAGATTTGAATACTTATTGTCATTTCATTTTGAAGATTCAATAAATAATTAATTGTTGAACAAAATATAGTAGTTCGGCAAACCCTACAATAAGTACAAGAAATAGAAACACTGTGGCTAAAAGTTCTACGATACCTTTCAATGCAACACTATCGTTAAGTTTTTGGCGTCACTTAAAAAAAATTGCAAAATGGAGTAATGGTAGACAAGACATTCTAGCGTGTTCTTTTGTCATACAATCATCATTTTATAAAGTGGAATAACGTAAAATTAATGTGTAACCAGTCCGGAGAAAGTGGTCGTTTATCACATTTTTTAATTTTTATCAACTAAAAATAAACAAAAAAAAAAAAAAAGTTTTTAAAACCAAAAGAAAAAGAAATCCGCACTCTATTCCCATCGGCTATTCCAGGCCATTAAGGTTTACCACCATATTTCAACCCACTGCCCGGTTATAGGTTATATAAGAAGCCTTATGAACAACTGCTACAGAGCATTTAATTTCTGCAATCTGCATTTACAAAAAAAAGGTAACTAGTTGAATTTTACACCCATAAACGTCCACAATTTTCTAAATCTTGGTTATTTTCAGGTCACAGTGGTATATGATTGGGTATATGCCTAACACGTGACCCTGAGCATCTATGAATTTATCACCTTTCCATTTGGCCTAAGATGACATAAAGCTACCACCTTTCCCAAGAAAGTTTCACCATCTGAATTATAGAAAACGGTTATACATATGTAATATCTGCCATATAGAGTAGATTGACACAAAAACTACAATAATTATAAAATCTAAACAAAATTATACTAATACCTTAAGTAATTGAACTAACCTGCCTTTAATATTATCAAAATTTCAATTCCAATCCTGGACCACCTATTTTATTTATTGTAAGATATGATTCCCTAAAAATTATGTATACTCTTATCACTAATATGTCTTAATCTAATCCAAATTAATATAAAGTTAAGTAAAATATCGGTATGTATTGTATATATATATAATAATGTATTAATTTATAGGTATGGTTCAAAATGATACAAATATATGGTATTTTTGAACTTCACTAAATTTTTTTCTAATTGAACATACATATATTTTATCATAAAACCAACCTTTAAACGGGAAAATCCTAAATTATGTATCTAAATACCTAAAACTAATATCACAAATTATATATATATAAAATAAGAAGATGTTTTAACTTAATTTGAAAACTCTCGTGGTTATTATAGTTAAATACATAAACCAAATATCCTAAATTATATCTAAAATATTTAAAAATGTTATAACTAACTTGCAAAATTTCTTTGATATGTATATATATATATACCTTGAAACTAATCTTAGATTTTATAAAACCCCTACAATATGCTATGGTTTAATTTAAAACAAAATCTTCATTAATATCTAATAATACATACTTACAACTAATATTACATACATACGTTATCTACATAAGTTATCTGCACTTATAAACTTGTTTATACACCTACATAATTCTAACCTACCCAGCACACCATTTTAGGAGCGCTCCGAAAAAGGAGTCAGAAGAGAGTCCAACAAAAGAGCATTTTCGGAGCGAAAGAAAAATTTGCTTGTTACTGTCCTGAGTCGGCACGCACTATGACTCAGAAATTCCACTTAATTATGTGTGTCCCAAAGCGTTGTTCTCCTGCTATTTGTGCTTTGAACAAAAAAAAAACATAGCTGTACCACACAAGAATAATAAAAACAAGATTACACAGAGCCCAAGAAAAACCTCATAAAAGACTCTTTTCTGGCATTATCTAAGAGCTCCTTAAGAGCCCAAGAAAAACCTCATAAAAGACTCTTTTCTGACATTATCTAAGAGCTCTTTCTGACGGACCATTTTCGAATGTAATGACCCTCTTTTCTGAAGGTTTTCGGAGCAATTATGATTGTTTTTTGGGCTCATAAAGAGCGTTAACGCTCCGAAAAAGGTTTCAGAAAAGACTCTTTTCGGACTCATATGGCTTGCTGGGTATAGATCTCTAACTATGTTAAATTATAACATAATGAATACATAGTTACTAACAATTTGGCAATTTATTTACTGAAAACATATATGATTTAACGAAGCTTTTCTAAAACCCCCATCATCAAGATCCTGTTGGAGGCCTTCACCAGCTACGAGAATGATGCGGTAAGTTTGATTCCACTTTTAATTAAACCATTTGAAACAAAAAGTTTTGTAATCTCTTAATTATCCAAGCGGAGCAACATTCATTAAGAGAAATTTAAAATGAGCATCATACAACATACTGTTAACATATAACAATCCATGCTAATTTATATAAATGTTAACATTAAGAAAAAGTTAAAGAAGTTGCAAAATCTTTTTTTTGTGTTTAGTAGTAATTACCATAAACATTGGAAATAACCAAAAGTTATTTAACAGTACTCATTTTGCTCTCTCTAGTGGAATGATTTTTGCTCTCTTGTTGTTCATGTATTTTGCCAACTTAATTCTAAAATAATATTAACCCATGACAGTCTGCTAAATTAAATATTATATACCTACATATTTTTTAAGATTTCTGAGCCAGAACTTCCGAAGAAGACGTTTAAGCCCCCACCAATTTATCTGAGAGAGCCGACTTCCAGTAAATTGGTACAAGGAATTGTTGCTGTAATAGGTGAAAACATGTTTAGCGTAACCTCAATGAAACATGGAAATATCTGCGAGACAAAGATACAAGTGAATAGGGAAGATGATTTTCGAAAATTGTCCAACCAGCTGGAAAGGGAGACTAGGGATTTCTATACCTACCAGCTCAAAAGCGCAAAAGGACTCCAAGTCGTTCTAAAGGGTATAGACCCATGTGTTGATCCCGCGGAGATAAAAACCGGTTTAATGGACAAAGGGTTCAAAATCAAGAGCGTAGTGAATATTAGAAACCGTGAAAAGATCCCTCAGCCCATGTTCAGGGTAGAATTGGAACCTGGAGATGTTGTCTTAAAGAAAAATGAGTCCCATCCCATCTACAATCTGATGTACCTTCTGCATCGTAGAATCACCGTGGAAGAACCACATAAGCGTCAGGGACCCGTACAGTGTCTCAACTGTCAAGAATTTGGTCACACCAAGGCGTATTGTAAATTGCCGACAGTTTGTGTTGCGTGTGGGGAGCTACATGCAACTGCTCAATGCGATAAGTCGAGAACTGACTCAAAAATCAAAAAATGCAGTAACTGCGGAGGTAATCATACCGCAAATTATAGAGGTTGTCCAATTTACACTCATTTGAAAGGCATAAGAACCAACAAGACGTCAGTATTGCCTAATCGCCCTCAACAGCCAAATTTAGCATCGAGTGACAATTTCCCTCAATTATTACGGTCCACTAGTCATGTAAACGCGCCTAGTTCTAGACAAGTTTCTTACGCAAACGTCGTTAAATCTAATATGCCAGGTCTGGAGCAGGAACCTAAACCCCAATATTCTGAGCCGCATATCAACAATCTAGAGGCAACATTGCAGACACTTGTCCAAACTATGAACACTTTCACGACCACCATGACATCCATGATGCAGGAAATGCTGAAAATGCAATCCACTATCTTGCAAGCCATTTTAAAGAAATGATTTATTTAAAAATTTGTTTCTGGAACGCGAACGGCCTCCGCCAACATAAAAATGAACTGGAATACTTCCTGATGGATAAGCAGATTGATGTTATGATGATTGCTGAAACTCACTTGACGTCGACAGGGTACTTCAAAATTAATGGCTACGAGTTCTACGATACTAAAGACCCCCGCGGAAGAGCTTGTGGGGGTTCGGCAATTCTTATAAAGAACAGAATAAAGCATTATCTAATGAATAACATAAGTGAGGATTACATCCAAGCAACAAACATTTGCATTGAATTCTGTCAATACAAATTTGTTTTATCATCGATTTATTCTCCGCCTCGATTTTCAATAAAAGAACACCAATACCATAACTTCTTTAAATCCCTTGGAGCTAGATTTTTAGTTGCTGGTGACTTTAACGCCAAACACACATTTTGGGGTTCACGTCTGGTAACCCCAAAGGGTCGCGTACTCTTCAACACCATTGCTAAAATGGGCTTAGATGTACTCTCAAGTGGACATCCCACCTATTGGCCGACGGACCGACGGAAGATTCCCGATGTTATTGACTTTGGGGTAATGAAAAATATCCCTGTAGAATGGATGCAAGTGGATCCTTTACTGGACTTGTCCTCAGATCACTCTCCTACTATCATTTCAATGCATTTCCCTCAAGTGTGTGGTTCTCCATTTATGAACATGACTAAGACCCGAGTAAGTTGGATAAAATACAAAAAGTATTTAAGTTCTCATTGCACGGAAAATGTTGTGTTGAGAACTACCGACGATATTGATGAGTCGATTGGCAACTTTACCGAGGACCTTCGACGAGCTGTGCATCACGCTTCCACTTATCACGTTGAATGTAGAAATAGGACAAACAGAACTTATTTCTCTGAACTCGAACATCTCCTATCAGAAAAAAGAAGAATGAGAAGAGAGTGGCAAATTCACAGGTCTCCTGAACTGAAAGCTAGGCTACGGGAATGCAGAGATATACTAAGACATTTCTTAGAAACCCAAAGAACGGCCTCACTTAGATCTTACTTGGAAGGTCTTGATAGTACCCTACAATCTGACTACTCGTTATGGAGGGCGGCAAGAGGTTTAAAAAGACCAGTAAGAGGAAAACCTCCTTTGCGAAATCCGACTGGTGACTGGGCTAGAAATGATTCCGAGAAAGGGACATTATTTGTTAATCATTTGAGAAATGTGTTTACTATAAACAACTCAAATAATAACGAATCTGATTTGCCACCACTTGTTATAAGGCCTCCTGTACCTCTAAGACTAAACTTTCGTGATGTCCAAAACGCTATTGGTACTCTGAACCTTAGAAAGGCTCCAGGTATGGATAAAATTAGCAATAAAATGCTTGTGGAGTTACCTCGTGTAGCAAGAAGAATTATCCTCTTTATCTTCAACGCTATTTTACGCCTAGAATACTATCCTGCAGATTGGAAGGTGTCTATGATCACTATGATTCCTAAGCCAGGGAAGGACCATACCAAAGTGGAGTCATATAGGCCAATTAGTCTACTGCCGACAATTTCAAAACTGTTTGAAAAATTGTTAATGACTAAATTGACTCCAATTCTGAATGACACTGAATGTATTCCTAATCATCAATTCGGCTTCAGAGCTAAACACAGCACCATCGAGCAAACACACAGATTGGTAAATGTGATAAGAGGGTCGTTTGAAGACAAAAAACACTGCTCCGCCCTTTTCATTGATGTGTCGCAAGCGTTCGACAAAGTTTGGCATGACGGTTTAATGCACAAAATAAAATTAACTCTGCCTGCTAACACCCATAAACTCATGGAAAGTTATTTATACGGTCGCAAATTTAAAATCAAAGAAGGTGATTTTTTAAGTACCGCTCAGCCAATTGAATCAGGTGTGCCACAGGGTAGCATACTGGGTCCTACTTTATATTTGATATATGCCTCCGACATGCCGTCAGACCCTAAAATCCATACGTCAACTTTTGCAGACGATACAGCCTTTATCAGCGTCCATCAGGACCACCAAGTTGCATCACAGAATGTGCAGAATTATGTTTATAAACTAGAGAATTGGCTAGAGCTTTGGAAAATCAGGGTTAACGAACAGAAATGTATTCATATAACTTTCACATTGCGAAAAGATACCTGCTCGTTCATCAAAATAAATAATCAAATTATCCCGCAACACAATGAAGACAAATACCTCGGCATTCACCTCGACCGCCGTTTAACTTGGAAGTCTCATATTGAAGCGAAACTTACACAAATGAGATTAAAAGCAGTGCAACTTAATTGGCTAATCGGCAGAAACTCTACATTGAAATTGGATTGCAAACTTTTGTTGTACAATGCAATACTAAAGCCAATCTGGTGTTATGGAATTCAATTATGGGGTACTGCTTCAGCATCCAACATTGAAAAAATTCAAAGGGGTCAAAATAAAATTCTACGTATAATTACTGCAGCACCATGGTATGTTAAAAATTCTCGAATCCACAAAGATCTAGGCGTGCCATTAGTAAAAGTCGAATTTACAAAATATGCGTCAAAGTATCTCAGCAAACTTGAACACCATCCAAACCCCCTTGCACGAGACATCCTTAACTTTAATGGCCACAATCGGTTGAGAAGGAGGGATACCCTTGCTTTAACTCAAGCGCAAAATAGATGACTGGATCAGTTGATGTGAAATTTTTTTAGTATCATAAAAATTTTTGTCTAGCACTGGCTGGGCTTATTATTTTCTTTTTAGTATTAAGATTTGAATACTTATTGTCATTTCAAATATGAAGATTCAATAAATAATTAAATGCAAAAAAAAAAAAAAAAAAAAAAAAAAAAAAAAAAAAAAAGATTTCTATACGGATAATATAAAGTCCCTAATGAATAGATTTAAAATATTTACCTATTATTGTCCATACATAAATTTCAATTGTTATGAATAAATTAGTTTTTGTAAACATGAATTGGTAAATGAAATTATTAAGGGTGTTTTCTTTTAGAAGGATGGAGGAAAGAGCGTAAGAGTATTAATTAGGCTTAATTGTGGGGTTTCAAGTAAAAATGTTAGGCTTTGAAACATAGGTAGGCGTGGGTATTGAGGCCTTATCTCTTAACAACATCTAAGAGATATACTTGTATAATATTTGGAATTTCTCTGACATCTTTTGAATTTTGTAATTAACTAATTATTTTTTTGACTAGGCTGGGGCAATAGAATTTTATAAGACTAGTCAATTTGGCCCTGACACCATAAAAAAAGGGAGTCTAAAACAAAATAATGTCATAAAACTGAGGATTTTTAGGAACGGACCGAACCCCCCCCCCCCACACACCACAGTAGCTAGCTCACAAAAGGCTCCCGTAGTCCTGTCCCTAAATCCTGTTGGTATGGCATATATGCGGCGGTATCATAAAATTTGGAAGCTAATTAAGAGTGGATATATTGATTATGTTTATTCTTGAATTTCTATGATTCTTGGCATGATACTGCAACATTTCGGTTGCCAACAATTTCCATATGGTTTTTGCGTTGAACATTACATAAATGGCACCCAATGTGGGGCCTGAAAGGACAATTATGAACATCACATATATAATAGTTCGAAAGGACAATTCCTGTATAATGTCCCGAAAGGAACATTGAACGATAGGACAATTAATCTTTCGGCTCTACAAAATTTTCTGTTTTCTTGTTTAAAATTTAGATTTCATTAACTAGCTTAACTTTAAATTAATATATAAACAATCAAGCTTTTTGGAGAATAGTTATTAAGGTTTTGCTGGATTTTTCGACTACTTGAGTGCAACATTTCGAATATATTGACTGCTCAATACTTAATGACCTTTTCAATAGAACGCTTTTGATGTTTTTATGTTGGATTCCAGTTATGCAATATTGTTTAGAAGGATTATATTTTTTAAGTTCTTGAATGCGATAATAACAACAAAAGCGCATGTTGGATTTCAATAATTTTGAGTTTTGCGGAATTATGACCCATGCACTTTTCGTGATGCTACGGACCTCTCGTTGATAACAGTATCAAGTTATGGCGACAAAATTTTTTAAAATATCTTCTTTTATAAACAATAGACAATAGGGCGGTTTTGTTTACCAATGTCAGAAATTTACCAATATTATACAATCTTATACTTACCTTAACTACTAAATGAAAACACCCGTTCGATCGTTATATAAAGTACTACATTAGTAAAAGCTACTACCAAAACTTTAGTAGTGATTTTAAAATTAATTCTATACTATATATTCTTTAAAATTTTCATATAAATATTTTTTTTGTTATATTTATAATATTAATTAGTATCTCTTGATCATGTATATTTCGAACTTTCATTGGCAATATTGATTTTCATTACTTTTTGAATTTAAGGAACCCAAACATGGTTTCTATATATTGGAGAAAATTTTAATATACATACATGTTTTTGTTTTATTATAATTAAATTATTCTTTATTATTTGGCCTGATTTTGTTTTTTCGCTTTCGATCAAGTATCTTTCGTAAATTTCAGTGGCAACATTAATTTTCCTAAACATCTCTGGATTTAAAAAACCCAATCAAAAATTTTGCATTTATATACTTTATGACCTCAAGTCAACTTAAACCTATAAATGTTTTCATAACCTTTTTAAAATAAGATGAATAATAATTGATAGAATTTACGAGATTCCTCTATCTCTCAATAACTTTTCTCCGCCTAAGTCAAAATTGCGTACTATAAACATTAATAATTTCTTTTGAACAAAACTATTGCTGAAATCTCTGGTAGTAAAATTAATTAATTCTAATTTTTGGGGTAATTAATTTTTGCAAAGTAATTATGAAGCTATAATTTCTGTCTATTCGCAAAATAATTGTTAGAATATATGGTGAACTATTTTATTCACAGTTTAGAAAAATTGCTAAAATTTTGATACATAGCAACTTAATTAACTATTTAAATATATCAGCTTAACAGTTTAACTTTAGTTACGTTATCATTTTGGGGAAAATTTTTTTGATTCAGTAATTATTATATAGTGAGTGGGTAAACAGCAAGGTTAATTAATACAATTGAAAATAAAGCCTCTCTCTTTGCGATTGTTTAAAATTAATTAAATCGTTTCAAAATGTCGGTGCAAGAAACTGCGGAAGCTCAAATACCGCCACCAATTGCAATGGCACCACTACAAATAGAACCATCGGGGTGTTATCTTTGCCATGAAACTATGGTAGAAGGAGCGGATTGTTTAATCATCCAGTTATGCTCGCATCCGTTTCACAGACATTGCATAGAAGCACATTTGTCTTTACATTCAGAATGTCCTGAATGTAAAAGACCCTGTCAGCTCTCTGAACTTCGAAAACTTAATATTTGCTCGAAAGTTTCATATGTCAAGACAGCAACTAAAACAAAATCTAGAGGTGCTATAAGCAAGCATTACAACACGCGTAATAGTCAAAAGAATAATTTTCCCGAGTCGATTACTCAAGGTGGTGAAGTGTCAAACACTCACGAACAACCGATTGTTGAATCCAACCAACCGATTGTTGAATCCAACCCTAATAAGAATATATAGACTATAATTCAAATTCACCTATGAGAATAACTAATCGCACACCTCCACCACCCAATGCTAGTAGTCATGATTATAATGAAATAAATAGATTAATTGAAGAAAATTTGAATCGTATGATACAAAACCTAAACTTTGCACCACCACCAAATAATAATACTTTACCGGAAAGTAACCAGAATACAAACTTTCCCAACCAAACTACATTTAATGAACCAATGAGACAGCAATCTCGCCTACACGGCTGCAATTCTTATGATTTATCACCAATGCGAATGTCAAACTTAAGTACGGGATCTATGCATGCCGATAAAATTACTTCCGTAATCCAGAATTGGAATTTGAAATTTGATGGGTCAACTACAGGATTACATGTGGAGGAATTTTTATATCGGATTAGATCGCTTACAAAGGAAAACTTCAATGGTGACTTTAGCGTAATATGTAAAAATTTGCATATACTACTTATAGGTGAAGCGCGAGAATGGTACTGGCGTTACCATAAACAGGTTTTTTTCATACTATGGGAAGAATTCTGTGATGCCATTAGAAGTCAATATAAAGAATATAAATCATCCTTTGATATACGCGAAGAAGTGCGAAACCGTAAGCAAAAAGCAGGAGAAACTTTCGATGCATTTTTCGAATCTATTTTATCCATAATGACAGGTTTCCTTCGCCCATGTCAGATATGGAATTAATAGAAATACTTGCCAGGAATTTGCGACCTGAAATTCGACAGGATTTACTGTATGTGCCAATTAATTTAATTTCCCACCTCCGCAAGCTTGTCCAAATGCGAGAGCACTTTCTAAATGAAGAAGTAGTTCGAAAAAATAATTCTGTGCGAAACCAAAAGTTTATGCCAAGTCGATATATTTCTGAACTTGATTCGGTCAGTGAAAATCCTAATGAAAATAAAGAATTTGATCACACGGTTGAGGCAATTCACAGCGAAACCAATGTAAAATGTTGGAATTGTGACCAAATAGGTCATTATTGGCAAAATTATGTTGGTGAACGAACTGTTTTTTGTTATGGCTGTGGGTTGAAAAATGTGTATAAACCGAAGTGCATAAATTGCATTGCAAGGGATAACACTAATCCAAAAAACTTCCGGCCTTCAGTACAAATAAAGGACAGAATATAAACAGTACTTCTGATTCTACTCAACTATTTGACAAAGCTATTAATAACGATTATGACTTAATACACCCTGACATACATAAAACAAAAGACAAAGAAAACAAATCTATTACGATCCTTAAACGTTCCAATCATAATTATGATTACTTAGATTCTGATGTTGAGATTGCTAAAATAATAAGTCCAAAACTTCTTTACCACCAACGTTGGGAAATTTACCAACAGAAAAGAAATCAATTATTTTCGGTATCTGCCTTATCTCAAAATTTACCTAATAAACCTAAACGTTCGACAATTCGCATGCGTAAATTTTTCAAGAAATCTTGTCGTAAACTTTTAATTTCGTCTATAATCTCAAATCCTAAGGATTTAAGATACTATGCGAAAGTAAAATTTTTAAATTTAGAAGAGTTAGGTTTACTTGATACTGGAGCAAGCATTAGCTGTATAGGATCAGATTTGGCGTTAAGGGACTTTTCTGAATTTTCTTGCTATACTAAGTGTAAATCTAACGTAAAAACAGCAGATGGCAAGTTACAACCAGTTTGTGGCTGGCTAGATGTTGAAATGATGTTTAAAAGCGAGTGCAAAAGAATACAATTGTTTGTGATACCTTCCATATCACAAAAATTGATTCTGGGGATTGACTTTTGGAAGAAGTTTGCTCTGTTTCCAGATGTTGTTGGCTCTGTAGACATGATTTATTGTAATAATACGTCCAATGTGTCCTTATCTAGCCTATCCGATCTCAAAACTAAATCCGAAATTTTGTCCGAAAGTAATTGTGAATCAAAAACTCTATTAGATGAAAATCTATTTCCCCTATCCAATTGCCAACGTCTGCAGCTTAATGCTGTAATAAACCTCTTCCCGAATTTTGAAAAGCAATGGTTAGGGAGAACCAGTCTTATTAGACACTCGATTGATGTTGGTAACGCTTCACCAATCAAGTCACGGTTCTATCCGGTTTCTCCCGCGGTTGAGAAACTGATGTATGGTGAACTTGATCGTATGTTGGCACTAGGAGTGATTGAACCATCCACATCCTCCTGGAGTTCACCTATGCGTTTGGTTGTGAAACCAAATAAGGTCCGCTTATGTTTAGATGCAAGAAAGATTAACTCTGTAACCAAAAAGGATGCATATCCATTACCAAACCTTGAGGGAATATTCGCAAGACTTCCACAGGCCAATCTCATCACAAAACTGGATCTGAAAGATGCCTACTGGCAGATTGCTCTAGACGAAAAGTCCAAGAGCCTGACAGCGTTCACAGTTCCGGGAAGGCCCCTCTACCAATTTGTAGTTATGCCTTTCGGACTGTGTAACGCTCCACAGACCATGTGCAGGCTTATGGATGAAATCATCCCACCTACGGCACTGTGTCTTTGGGTATCTCGATGATTTAGTAATCGTTTCAGCAGATTTCACATCCCACATAGAAATAATGATGCGTATAGCGACACAATTTAGAAAAGCCAATTTAACTTTAAACATTTCCAAGTCCAAATTTTGCGTGACAAAGGTTAATTATTTAGGATACGTGATAGGAAATGGAGGTATCACAACTGATCCAGAAAAAGTAGATGCAATTAACAACTGGCCTGTTCCAAAAACATTAAAACAGGTGAGAGGTTTTCTTGGATTGTCGGGGTGGTATCGACGTTTCATCGAGAATTTTTCATCCGTCGTACATCCAATAACAGAAGTTTTATCCACCAAAAAAATCTTTAAATGGACAGAGGAGGCGCAGAAGGCATTTGAGAAAGTAAAAATATTACTCACCTCGGCTCCTGTGTTAACGAATCCCGATTTCAGTAAGAAATTCTTTCTTCACTGTGACGCCAGTGATTTCGGTATAGGCGAAGTTCTGGCGCAATTGGACGAACAGGGCGAAGAACGTCCAATTGCATACATGAGTCGGAAGTTAAATTCAGCGCAACGAAATTATAGCGTCACGGAGAGGGAATGTCTTGCTGCAGTGGAGGCAATCAAAAGATTTCGCTGTTATTTGGAAATGCAGGAGTTCGAGGTGATAACCGATCACTCAAGTCTATTATGGCTTATGCGTCAACCTGACCTGAGCGGAAGATTAGCCAGATGGGTTTTTAAACTTCAAGCGTATAACTTCAGTATAAGCCACCGCAAAGGCAAGGAACATATCATACCGGATGCTTTATCTAGAATTCCTGCAAATGACATCGCAGCTTTAGAGATTGTAGAACCTGAAATCTGTTTAAATTCTCCGCATTTTAATGATCCTGATTACGTTGATTTGAAAAACAAAGTATCTGGTCAACCTGGAAAGTTTCCGGATATAAGAATAATTGATAATTACGTTTATTACCGTACCGAACATTATAGTGGTAATGAAGTTGAAGAAGAACTATGCTGGAAAATGTGGATACCATATAAATTACGAAAAGAGACAATAGCAAAAGCTCACGATACCCCAGTGAAAGCGCATGGTGGAATGGCTAAAACCTTGGAGCACTTAAGGAGACATTTCTTTTGGCCTGGAATGGTGCGAGATGTTAGGGATTATGTACGAAATTGTTTCATTTGTAAAACTACAAAAGCACCTAATTTTATTATGAAACCTCCTATGAACAATTCTACTCTATCAGTTCGTCCATTTCAGCGCCTTTATATTGATATCCTTGGTCCATATCCACGTAGCAAATCAGGCTTTACAGGTTTATTGATAGTCCTCGATCATTTAACCAAATTTCACTGGCTTTGCCCGCTGCGTAAGTTTACGTCTACTGCTATTCTAGATTTCATGAAAAAACAGATTTTTCACATGTATGGAGTTCCAGAAATAATCGTCAGTGACAACGGCAGCCAATTTCGAGCTAATGACCTAAATGCCTTTTTCACAACGTATGGGATTAAACATGTTTACACCGCGTTATACTCTCCCCAAGCCAATGCTTCAGAACGCGTAAACCGGTCGTTAATTGCAGGAATCAGAGCATATCTCCAGTCTGATCACCGTTTATGGGACGAAAGGCTTAGCGAAATCAGTTGTGCCCTTCGGAATTCTTATCACCAATCCATTAGTAGCTCGCCTTTCCATGCACTATTTGGATTTGAAATGATCACACATGCGACCACCTACGAGTTAATGAGAAAGCTAAATCTTCTTAATGAACCAACAGCAAGAATTTCTAGAGACGACAACCTACAGTTAATCAGACAAGATATACGCAAATGTATAAAACAAGCTCAAGAGAAAAATCAACATCAGTACAATCTTCGAACCAGGCCTCAGAATTACGAAATAGGAGAAGAGGTTTTTCGAAGAAACTTTACTCAGAGCAGTGCCGAAAAACATTTCAACGCTAAACTGTCACCTCTTTTTATCAAAGCAAAAATAAAGGAAAAAGTCGGTAACCACTACTACATACTAGAAGGCTTTAATGGTAAAACCATCACCATCTCACATCGAAATAAGTTTATTTACTTCACAGAAATATAACCCTAACATTAACTAAACATCAACATCCAATTTTTGTAAAACATTTAACTTTAAAAATAGTTAGTCTTGTATAATATTTTTTTAAAGCCCAATAATGTACTTAACTGTTACGTTTCTAACTTTGTTGAACAAAATATAGTAGTTCGGCAAACCCTACAATAAGTACAAGAAATAGAAACACTGTGGTTACAAGTTCTATAATACATGTCAATGCAACACTGTGGCTAAAGTTCTGTAATACAATTCAATGCAACACTGTGGCTAAAAGTTCTACGATACCTTTCAATGCAACACTATCGTTAAGTTTTTGGCGTCACTTAAAAAAAATTGCAAAATGGAGTAATGGTAGACAAGACATTCTAGCGTGTTCTTTTGTCATACAATCATCATTTTATAAAGTGGAATAACGTAAAATTAATGTGTAACCAGTCCGGAGAAAGTGGTCGTTTATCACATTTTTAATTTTTATCAACTAAAAATAAACAAAAAAAAAAAAAAAAGTTTTTAAAACCAAAAGAAAAAGAAATCCGCACTCTATTCCCATCGGCTATTCCAGGCCATTAAGGTTTACCACCATATTTCAACCCACTGCCCGGTTATAGGTTATATAAGAAGCCTTATGAACAACTGCTACAGAGCATTTAATTTCTGCAATCTGCATTTAAAAAAAAAGGTAACTAGTTGAATTTTACACCCATAAACGTCCACAATTTTCTAAATCTTGGTTATTTTCAGGTCACAGTGGTATATGATTGGGTATATGCCTAACACGTGACCCTGAGCATCTATGAATTTATCACCTTTCCATTTGGCCTAAGATGACATAAAGCTACCACCTTTCCCAAGAAAGTTTCACCATCTGAATTATAGAAAACGGTTATACATATGTAATATCTGCCATATAGAGTAGATTGACACAAAAACTACAATAATTATAAAATCTAAACAAAATTATACTAATACCTTAAGTAATTGAACTAACCTGCCTTTAATATTATCAAAATTTCAATTCCAATCCTGGACCACCTATTTTATTTATTGTAAGATATGATTCCCTAAAAATTATGTATACTCTTATCACTAATATGTCTTAATCTAATCCAAATTAATATAAAGTTAAGTAAAATATCGGTATGTATTGTATATATATATAATAATGTATTAATTTATAGGTATGGTTCAAAATGATACAAATATATGGTATTTTTGAACTTCACTAAATTTGTTTCTAATTGAACATACATATATTTTATCATAAAACCAACCTTTAAACGGGAAAATCCTAAATTATGTATCTAAATACCTAAAACTAATATCACAAATTATGTATATAAAATAAGAAGATGTTTTAACTTAATTTGAAAACTCTCGTGGTTATTATAGTTAAATACCTAAACCAAATATCCTAAATTATAACTAAAATATTTAAAAATGTTATAACTAACTTGCAAAATTTCTTTGATATGTATATATATATACCTTGAAACTAATCTTAGATTTTATAAAACCCCTACAATATGCTATGGTTTAATTTAAAACAAAATCTTCATTAATATCTAATAATACATACTTACAACTAATATTACATACATACGTTATCTACATAAGTTATCTGCACTTATAAACCTGTTTATACACCTACATAATTCTAACCTATAGATCTCTAACTATGTTAAATTATAACATAATGAATAGTTACTAACAATTTGGCAATTTATTTACTGAAAACATATATGATTTAACGAAGCTTTTCTAACACCCCCATCATCAAGATCCTGTTGGAGGCCTTCACCAGCTACGAGAATGATGCGGTAAGTTTGATTCCACTTTTAATTAAACCATTTGAAACAAAAAGTTTTTTTATTTTTTTTTTTTCAAATAAATACTTTTTTTTTTTTTTTTTTTTTTTTTTTTAATTAACAAACACAAACTGCGAAGCTTTTTGGCTTATCTGCAGAAAACACCCAGAGTCTTTGGCAGGAATCGAACCTGCAACCCTGTGACTGATAGTTCGGCAAACTATCGCCTAGTCTATCGGGGCACCCTTAATTATCCAAGCGGAGCAACATTCATTAAGAGAAATTTAAAATGAGCATCATACAACATACTGTTAACATATAACAATCCATGTTAATTTATATAAATGTTAACATTAAGAAAAAGTTAAAGAAGTTGCAAAATCTTTTTTTTTGTGTTTAGTAGTAATTACCATAAACATTGGAAAGGAAATAACCAAAAGTTATTTAACAGTACTCATTTTGCTCTCTCTAGTGGAATGATTTTTGCTCTCTTGTTGTTCATGTATTTTGCCAACTTAATTCTAAAATAATATTAACCCATGACAGTCTGCTAAATTAAATATTATATACCTACATATTTTTTAAGATTTCTATACGGATAATATAAAGTCCCTAATGAATAGATTTAAATCATTAACCTATTATTGTCTATACATAAATTTCAATTGTTATGAATAAATTAGTTTTTGTAAACATGAATTGGTAAATGAAATTATTAAGGGTGTTTTCTTTTAGAAGGATGGAGGAAAGAGCGTAAGATTATTAATTAGGCTTAATTGTGGGGTTTCAAGTAAAAATGTTAGGCTTTGAAACATAGGTAGGCGTGGGTATTGAGGCCTTATCTCTTAACAACATCTAAGAGATATATTTGTATAATATTTGGAATTTCTCTGACATCTTTTGAATTTTGTAATTAACTAATTATTTTTTTTGACTAGGCTGGGGCAATAGAATTTTATAAGACTAGTCAATTTGGCCCTGAGTCTAAAATAAAATAATGTAATAAAACTGAGGATTTTTAGGAACGGACCGAACCCCCCCCCACACCACTGTAGCTAGCTCACAAAAGGCTCCCGTAGTCCTGTCCCTAAATCCTTTTGGTATGGCATATATGCGGCGGTATCATAAAATTTGGAAGCTAATTAAGAGATTATGTTTATTCTTGAATTTCTATGATTCTTGGCATGATACTGCAACATTTCGGTTGCCAACAATTTCCATATGGTGTTTGCGTTGAACATTACATAAATGGCGCCCAACGTGGGGCCTGAAAGGACAATTATGAACATCACATATATAATAGTTCGAAAGGACAATTCCTGTATAATGTCCCGAAAGGAACATTGAACAGGAACAAAAAATGACAGTTCGTTGAATAACAGTAATAATGCTCAAAGTACCTCATCTAACGCTACCGAAATTATGCAACAGGATACGCAAATTGAGCGCCCTCACACATCTAACCAAATTCAAGCAAATTGCTCTACAAGTAATGAAAGTATTGTTTTACGGACTGCGTTAATGCAGATAAAATTCAGAGATGAGCTCTTTACAATAAAAGCCTTAATCGATCCCGGCTCTCAACGAACATTTTTAACCGAAAGGATAAGAAGTCGGCTTCAACTTCCATTTAAGAAATCGCACTTTGAAATTGTTGGTATTGGCGAACAAAAACAAGCTGCTAGCAAAGAGTGCGAGTTAGTATTATATGCTAAAAAAAACAGCTTGAAAATTAATTAAGGCAATTGTGTTACCTAAAGTAACAAAATATCTCCCATCATGTACGTTTGAAGCCCCTAAATCACCCGAACTCAAAGAGTTAGATTTAGCAGATCCAACTTTTAACAAATCATCCCAAATTGATCTGATTCTGGACAATGACTACGAACGTTTTATAAATATTGAGGGCATGAAGAAAAATATTTGTGGCCAAACCTCGGCCTATAACACAGTTTTCGGGTGGGTACTTAGTGGTCCCATGAAAACAAAAATTTAATAGTTTTTTTCAACCTCAGTCTTCACTTCTGAGACTTCAGAGCTCAACTCTATCCTAAAAAAGTTTTGGGAGCAAGCAGAAACTCCCTCAGCTAATCCGATCTCAGAGGAAGATGAAATCTGTGAGAAACTCTTTTGCGAAACAACAACACGAAACGAAAACGGCAGATACGTAGTTAGGTTGCCTTTTAAGAAAGAATATCCCGAAAAGCTATTTCTTGGCTCTTCACGGTTTGTAGCGTTAGCCCAATATTCCAGAATGGAAAAAACTCTTTCAAAAGATCCCGAACTACAAATCCAATATAAGGCAGTCTTAAGCGAATATCTGACTCTTGATCACATGGAGGAAACTTCATCTCAGGAAATCATTTCACAAAGTAAATACAGCTCATTCTATCTACCTCATCATGCAGTTGTTCGCCCAGAACACAAAACCACAAGAGTGAGAGTTGTATTTAATGCCTCGAGAAAAACAAAATCTCAGTGCTCTCTCAATGATGTACTTTACACAGGTCCCATATTACAAAATTCCTTAATTACTATAATTTTGAACTGGAGAAAATATAAATACGTATTCAATGGCGATATACAAAAGGTGTATCGCCAGATTCTAATACATCCCGATGATAGACGTTATCAGAAAATTCTTTTCCAACCACAACAAGACGGTCCCATTAAAGATTTCCAGTTAAAAACTGTTACTTTCGGATTAAATTGCGCCCCTTATCTCGCAATTCGCACTCTTAATCAACTAGCATCCGATTCTGAATCTCAATATCCAAAAGCATCATCTATTTTGCGCTCAGAAACATACGTCGATGATATTCTCTCCGGAGGTTTCTCTATAGAAGAGACTATCGGCTCAAACTGAACACATTAACACTTTAAAATCAGCTGGATTACCCTTAAAGAAAATCACTGCAAATGATTTTCAATTACTCTCTTATTTACCAAAAGAAGATGATTTAGATTTTCTTCGTTTTCACGAATCTAGCTCAACCATAACTTTAGGTATAAAGTGGATTACACTTACAGATACATTCAGCTATTCTTATTCTCCAATCGATCAATCTGCAAGCGTCACTAAGCGCCAAATTTTATCCTCAGTTGCTAAACTTTTCGATCCTGCTGGATGGCTATCTCCCATAGTCATCAGAGCAAAAATACTAATGCAACAGCTATCGTTAGAAGGTTTCGATTGGGATGAAGAAGTTTCACCAGAAACTCTTCAAAATTGGAACAGCCTCGTTCAAGATATTTCAAAATTAGAATCAATCGCCATTCCTCGTTGGCTACAATACACGCCATCAGACTCAGTTCAAATACATGGGTTCTCAGATGCTTCCAAATCCGCATATTGTGCTACCGTCTACATTCGCTGTCAGACTGAGACACATAACACCTTCTCAAACTTATTAACTGCGAAAAGCAAAGTATCTCCATTCAAACTATTTGTCTCCCACGCTTAAAACTCAACGGTGCAGTTTTATTGGCAAATCTAGTGAACTATGTTACGTCATCATTGAATTTTAACAATACAGAAATATATCTCTGGACTGATTCGTCTATAGTCCTAGGTTGGCTCTTAAAACCCCCTTCAACATGGGAAACTTATGTTGCAAATCGCATTTCACAAATTCATAGTCTCGTTCCAAATGCAACATGGCGTCATGTTTCAACCCACGATAATCCTGCAGATCTAGGAACCCGTGGCTGTAAACCTCAAGATCTTACGCATAATCCCCTTTGGTGGCACGGACCATCATGGTTGCATAAGCCCTCATCAGAATGGCCAAAGCGTAACCCACTCACAACAGTCGAAAAAATTAATGAAACACAAACTTTGCACACAGAAGTTCAAGAAGATGATATTCTTAACAGATTTTCCTCATACCACAAAGCTTTACGTGTGATATGCTACGTTTTTCGATTCTTTAATAAATGCATAAAGAAAATAAGGCCAAATATATCTCATATATCTCAAAATGAATTAACTTATGACGAACTAAAATTTGTAAAATCTAGACTTCTCATCCGGTCTCAAAAAATATACTATTATGAAGAATATCAGTGTGTGTTTAGATCTCAAACCATAAGTAATAAAAGTTCCTTAAAACCACTTAACCCGTTTCTTGATTCAAACTCAATCCTTCGGGTCAATGGCAGATTGTCTCGTTCGTCTCTGCCATACAATGAGCGTTACCCCATAATATTGCCAGGTAATTCCCGATTTTGCCATCTCTATCTCACTCACTTGCACAATTTCTTAGCTCATGCTGAATGTAGTCAAATTTGTCGAATGGTTCAGACCGAATTTTATAATTTCAGGCTCAAACCCCGAGTGAAGAAAATAATTCGACACTGTAAAACTTGCATTATTCATAAACAGCAGCCATGTTCGCAAATAATGGCTCCATTACCCCCAGAAAGATGCAATCTATCACCTCCATTTCAGATCACTGGCATTTACTTTGCAGGTCCGTTTGAGATCAAAACTTCACCCTTACGAATGTCTGTCTTCGTTTGCTTTAGCACAAAAGCAGTTCACTTGGAACCATGCTCAGACTTATCGACCGCTGCATTTCAGGCCGCATTATCTCGCTTCATCGGGAGGCGGGGGCTTCCCCAAAGGGTAGTATCTGACAATGGAAGAAACTTTTTAGGTGCAAGTAGATTACTCCAACGCGAATTTAGCACATTTGTAAAAAATTCTGCCCAAGATATATCGCAAAAGTACATTACTCATGGCTTCGAGTGGAAATTTATATCACCACACGCTCCCCACATGGGCGGCTTATGGGAAGCCGTTGTTAAAAGTTTAAACGAGTCACAGGAGCCCAAAGGTTCACTTTTGAAGAATTCACCACAATTCTAGCTCGCATTGAAGGTATTCTCAACTCTCGCCCAATATCTGCATTATCAGAGGATCCTTCAGATTTAACCGCTCTAACGCCAGGTCATTTTTTAAGAGGTGCGCCTCTGATTGCCTTTCCAGAACAAGACATTCAAAACATGTCTCTTATTAATGGGAAAAGCTCAAGGTAGTCCATCATCAATTCTCGATTAGATGGAAAGAAGACTACTTAAAATCGTTACACAAACGATATAATTGGAAGAACTCAGTTCCAAATATACAAATCGGAGATCTTGTAGTTGTGATGGATGATTTGCAACCACCTTACGAGTGGCGATTAGGTAGGATTGTAAAGACTTATCCCGGTTCAGACGAAAACAGGAATAATTACTAGACCAATAGTCAAATTGTGTCACCTTCCTTTTATGATTGATGAAAATTCTGATTAACTAAGTTTTAAATCCATTATAACTCTGTTATATTGATTGTAAATCCTACCATACACACTTATTCAAGTTTACATAACACATTCATCAATACTTTAACTCATTTATATTTGTATCTCATAATCATAATTGTTTCAATATTCTCCACTTTTTAGTAGCTACAGTTTAATATATTACGCCTGTTTTATTTTCTTTCTCTAGCTCAAGAACCAACAGAAGATTAACAGCAACTCGACCGAACTTTCGCTTAAGCTCGCAACTAAGGTCACGCAGAAGCTCTAGTCAATCTAGACACCCCCAAAATCGTAATAACACTCGACGTGTCATTCACCGTGATCCAGATGTGTATAAGTGCGTACTTTGTACAAGCTATCACGCTCTTAGGTTTTGCCGCAAATTTTTGAAGATGTCAGTAGAAATGAGAGAAGAAATGGTCGAGAGAAGCCACTATTGCATAAACTGTTTGGCCAGAAGTGACAATCTGAGATCGTGCACATCCATGGATACTTGCAAACGGTGCGATAGGTATCAGAGAACAGAAAGAGACCATTCACATTTGCTAACCATTCGCAAATTCTTTGCTTTTGCATTGCTTTTACTCGACAATAATAAAAATGTGCATTGCTGTTTGTTTACTCATTCCTTATTACTGTTTGCTATTTTACATTCCCTTTTTGTTATGCCGTTATATGTACATCAAACAACGAAATAATTCAATGCCACATGAAAAAACTAAAAACATGAAAACATAAAGAAAGAGCAAAAACAATACAAAACCTAATGAGAAAATAAATATTTTTTGGTTGTTGCTTTATGTGCGATTTGTTGACAGTAAACTAGTAAAGTTTGAAATTTTTTGTTAGTATGTACAATTTATACAATCAGCATTGAAACCATTCATACCAATCGTTAACCATTCGTACTAATCGTTAAGTATTCATTGCTTTTGGGAGTATACGTTTACATTTGTACAAGACATGCAATGCAAGCATCATTTTTCGTTACACTCCGTCTTGTGAATATTGACATGTATTGCTTTACGGAATTGATTTATGTTGTCAACATGAGGTTCGTTTTTTGTGATTGTATTCAAAATCTAAAATTAACCAATCAATCCGTTCTCTGATAGGTATCACCACACCCTTTTACATCCAACACCACAACGCTCAACGCTCTAGACACCACCGAAGTACTGTCATCAATCAACAACATCAACAGCAACCTCAAATAAGTCAACGGCAACTACCATCACATCAGCAGCCGAATCAACAACCATTACCACCAACCCCTGATACCAAGCTGCTTGCGGAAGCAATCAAATCGTTAGCCCAAGTAGTATTGTACGCTAGCAACCCTTATAAATTTCGGTTTCTGTTAATAAATATTGGAATAGAATCAATTACAAATAACTTAATATTTACTTTAATTAAAACTTATAATTTAACGTTACTTACCTAAGAACTGTCATACCTTGAAGTACACCTAAACTTAAATTGTACCTACCTCAATTAAAATTCTACTCTTCTTACGTGAAGTTATAATAAAATTGTTTGAAATAAAATCGTTATTTTATTATTTGGCGAATAAAACCAAGGTGAGAATTTAAACCCTATCGCACTCTATATCTATAAATAAAAGAAGAAATTAATCTCTTTTCTTTCTTTTATTTTCCCTAAAATTGTAATTACTCAATTTGTGAGCAATTATAAGTTATATCTTCTTCATAGATTATCCCAACATCCCTCTGCTCTATAAAATCAACGAGGAGATTTTAATAATAATAAACACATTATTACAAAATTTGTTATTGTTTTTTCTCCTTTCCGAGACAATCCTAACGGTACTTTATTGTATGTTTTTTTTTTTTTTTTTTTTCATTTGGACTCTAATTCTTTATTATTATTAAATTGTAAACTAGAATGCATTTGTAAGACAAACATCGAGTGAGAATAAAGTTTAGTTTAATTTTGATCATTCAGTTTCGTCTCATCGAACTGTTCGGACGTGTTATTTTTAGTGCGGCTGAATTTTCGGTGAAAAAATCGTAATAAGTGAAAAAGTGTAATAGGTTGAAATAAAACAAAAAAGTGAAAAAATAACTCGTAATACGTAAAAAAGATCTACGGTAATATCTCGGTAATGAAAAAAAACATTAAAAATCGCATAAAAACTGTATAAAAACTTCTGAGAAAGAGCTTGCTCGACTAGAAAAACTATATGGGTCTCTGAGGAAGAATCCTTAAAAAAATCTGTGGGGAATTTTCTCACTACAAGAGCCGTAGAACGGCGTCGTTCCTGTTCGCCCAAAATTGTGATTTCAACAGATGAAAAAACATCAACATCTTCTACATCAAATGGTGCAGTCAAACCTAGAAAACAAGTAGGTATGGATAAATACGTCACAGTTCTTAAGAGACAGAGGAGCCCGACATCTGCTCAAGTGTCATCAAATTCAAAAGCTCCTAAGACCGTGAGTATTGATAATCCAAATGATCAAAATAGGTTTGCTCTCCTCCAGACGGATGAGCCAGAACTTCCTAAGAAGACGTTTAAGCCCCCACCAATTTATCTGAGAGAGCCCACTTCCAGTATATTGGTACAAAGAATTGTTTCGGTAATAGGTTTTTTTTTTTTTTTTTTTTTTTATTAGCTTTTAGTTATTTATTGAATCTTCATATCTTGAACTAACAATAAGTTTTCAAATCTTAATACTAAAAAGAAAATAATAAGCCCAGCCAGTGCTAGACAAAAATTTTTATGATACTAAAAAAATGTCCCTCCTTCTCAACCGACTGTGGCCACTAAAGTTAAGGATGTATCGTGCAAGTAATTATTATATAGTGAGTGGGTAAACAGCAAGGTTAATTAATACAATTGAAAATAAAGCCTCTCTCTTTGCGATTGTTTAAAATTAATTAAATCGTTTCAAAATGTCGGTGCAAGAAACCGCGGAAGCTCAAATACCGCCACCAATTGCAATGGCACCACTACAAATAGAACCATCGGGGTGTTATCTTTGCCATGAAACTATGGCAGAAGGAGCGGATTGTTTAATCATCCAGTTATGCTCGCATCCGTTTCACAGACATTGCATAGAAGCACATTTGTCTTTACATTCAGAATGTCCTGAATGTAAAAGACCCTGTCAGCTCTCTGAACTTCGAAAACTTAATATTTGCTCGAAAGTTTCATATGTCAAGACAGCAACTAAAACAAAATCTAGAGGTGCTATAAGCAAGCATTACAACACGCGTAATAGTCAAAAGAATAATTTTCCCGAGTCGATTACTCAAGGTGGTGAAGTGTCAAACCCTCACGAACAACCGATTGTTGAATCCAACCAACCGATTGTTGAATCCAACCCTAATACGGATATAGACTATAATTCAAATTCACCTATGAGAATAACAAATCGCACACCTCCACCACCCAATGCTAGTAGTCATGATCATAATGAAATAAATAGATTAATTGAAGAAAATTTGAATCGTATGATACAAAACCTAAACTTTGCACCACCACCAAATAATAATACTTTACCGGAAAGTAACCAGAATACAAACTTTCCCAACCAAACTACATTTAATGAACCAATGAGACAGCAATCTCGCCTACACGGCTGCAATTCTTATGATTTATTACCAATGCGAATGTCAAACTTAAGTACGGGATCTATGCATGCCGATAAAATTACTTCCGTAATCCAGAATTGGAATTTGAAATTTGATGGGTCAACTACAGGATTACATGTGGAGGAATTTTTATATCGGATTAGATCGCTTACAAAGGAAAACTTCAATGGTGACTTTAGCGTAATATGTAAAAATTTGCATATACTACTTATAGGTAAAGCGCGAGAATGGTACTGGCGTTACCATAAACAGGTTCATTTCATACTATGGGAAGAATTCTGTGATGCCATTAGAAGCCAATATAAAGAATATAAATCATCCTTTGATATACGCGAAGAAGTGCGAAACCGTAAGCAAAAAGCAGGAGAAACTTTCGATGCATTTTTCGAATCTATTTTATCCATAATGACAGGCTTCCTTCGCCCATGTCAGATATGGAATTAATAGAAATACTTGCCAGGAATTTGCGACCTGAAATTCGACAGGATTTACTGTATGTGCCAATTAATTCAATTTCCCACCTCCGCAAGCTTGTCCAAATGCGAGAGCACTTTCTAAATGAAGAAGTAGTTCGAAAAAATAATTCTGTGCGAAACCAAAAGTTTATGCCAAGTCGATATATTTCTGAACTTGATTCGGGAATGCAGAGATATACTAAGACATTTCTTAGAAACCCAAAGAACGGCCTCACTTAGATCTTACTTGGAAGGTCTTGATAGTACCCTACAATCTGACTACTCGTTATGGAGGGCGGCAAGAGGTTTAAAAAGACCAGTAAGAGGAAAACCTCCTTTGCGAAATCCGACTGGTGACTGGGCTAGAAATGATTCCGAGAAAGGGACATTATTTGTTAATCATTTGAGAAATGTGTTTACTATAAACAACTCAAATAATAACGAATCTGATTTGCCACCACTTGTTATAAGGCCTCCTGTACCTCTAAGACTAAACTTTCGTGATGTCCAAAACGCTATTGGTACTCTGAACCTTAGAAAGGCTCCAGGTATGGATAAAATTAGCAATAAAATGCTTGTGGAGTTACCTCGTGTAGCAAGAAGAATTATCCTCTTTATCTTCAACGCTATTTTACGCCTAGAATACTATCCTGCAGATTGGAAGGTGTCTATGATCACTATGATTCCTAAGCCAGGGAAGGACCATACCAAAGTGGAGTCATATAGGCCAATTAGTCTACTGCCGACAATTTCAAAACTGTTTGAAAAATTGTTAATGACTAAATTGACTCCAATTCTGAATGACACTGAATGTATTCCTAATCATCAATTCGGCTTCAGAGCTAAACACAGCACCATCGAGCAAACACACAGATTGGTAAATGTGATAAGAGGGTCGTTTGAAGACAAAAAATACTGCTCCGCCCTTTTCATTGATGTGTCGCAAGCGTTCGACAAAGTTTGGCATGACGGTTTAATGCACAAAATAAAATTAACTCTGCCTGCTAACACCCATAAACTCATGGAAAGTTATTTATACGGTCGCAAATTTAAAATCAAAGAAGGTGATTTTTTAAGTACCGCTCAGCCAATTGAATCAGGTGTGCCACAGGGTAGCATACTGGGTCCTACTTTATATTTGATATATGCCTCCGACATGCCGTCAGACCCTAAAATCCATACGTCAACTTTTGCAGACGATACAGCCTTTATCAGCGTCCATCAGGACCACCAAGTTGCATCACAGAATGTGCAGAATTATGTTTATAAACTAGAGAATTGGCTAGAGCTTTGGAAAATCAGGGTTAACGAACAGAAATGTATTCATATAACTTTCACATTGCGAAAAGATACCTGCTCGTTCATCAAAATAAATAATCAAATTATCCCGCAACACAATGAAGACAAATACCTCGGCATTCACCTCGACCGCCGTTTAACTTGGAAGTCTCATATTGAAGCGAAACTTACACAAATGAGATTAAAAGCAGTGCAACTTAATTGGCTAATCGGCAGAAACTCTACATTGAAATTGGATTGCAAACTTTTGTTGTACAATGCAATACTAAAGCCAATCTGGTGTTATGGAATTCAATTATGGGGTACTGCTTCAGCATCCAACATTGAAAAAATTCAAAGGGGTCAAAATAAAATTCTACGTATAATTACTGCAGCACCATGGTATGTTAAAAATTCTCGAATCCACAAAGATCTAGGCGTGCCATTAGTAAAAGTCGAATTTACAAAATATGCGTCAAAGTATCTCAGCAAACTTGAACACCATCCAAACCCCCTTGCACGAGACATCCTTAACTTTAATGGCCACAATCGGTTGAGAAGGAGGGATACCCTTGCTTTAACTCAAGCGCAAAATAGATGACTGGATCAGTTGATGTGAAATTTTTTTAGTATCATAAAAATTTTTGTCTAGCACTGGCTGGGCTTATTATTTTCTTTTTAGTATTAAGATTTGAATACTTATTGTCATTTCAAATATGAAGATTCAATAAATAATTAAATGCAAAAAAAAAAAAAAAAAAAAAAAAAAAAAAAAAAAAAAAGATTTCTATACGGATAATATAAAGTCCCTAATGAATAGATTTAAAATATTTACCTATTATTGTCCATACATAAATTTCAATTGTTATGAATAAATTAGTTTTTGTAAACATGAATTGGTAAATGAAATTATTAAGGGTGTTTTCTTTTAGAAGGATGGAGGAAAGAGCGTAAGAGTATTAATTAGGCTTAATTGTGGGGTTTCAAGTAAAAATGTTAGGCTTTGAAACATAGGTAGGCGTGGGTATTGAGGCCTTATCTCTTAACAACATCTAAGAGATATACTTGTATAATATTTGGAATTTCTCTGACATCTTTTGAATTTTGTAATTAACTAATTATTTTTTTGACTAGGCTGGGGCAATAGAATTTTATAAGACTAGTCAATTTGGCCCTGACACCATAAAAAAAGGGAGTCTAAAACAAAATAATGTCATAAAACTGAGGATTTTTAGGAACGGACCGAACCCCCCCCCCCCCACACACCACAGTAGCTAGCTCACAAAAGGCTCCCGTAGTCCTGTCCCTAAATCCTGTTGGTATGGCATATATGCGGCGGTATCATAAAATTTGGAAGCTAATTAAGAGTGGATATATTGATTATGTTTATTCTTGAATTTCTATGATTCTTGGCATGATACTGCAACATTTCGGTTGCCAACAATTTCCATATGGTTTTTGCGTTGAACATTACATAAATGGCACCCAATGTGGGGCCTGAAAGGACAATTATGAACATCACATATATAATAGTTCGAAAGGACAATTCCTGTATAATGTCCCGAAAGGAACATTGAACGATAGGACAATTAATCTTTCGGCTCTACAAAATTTTCTGTTTTCTTGTTTAAAATTTAGATTTCATTAACTAGCTTAACTTTAAATTAATATATAAACAATCAAGCTTTTTGGAGAATAGTTATTAAGGTTTTGCTGGATTTTTCGACTACTTGAGTGCAACATTTCGAATATATTGACTGCTCAATACTTAATGACCTTTTCAATAGAACGCTTTTGATGTTTTTATGTTGGATTCCAGTTATGCAATATTGTTTAGAAGGATTATATTTTTTAAGTTCTTGAATGCGATAATAACAACAAAAGCGCATGTTGGATTTCAATAATTTTGAGTTTTGCGGAATTATGACCCATGCACTTTTCGTGATGCTACGGACCTCTCGTTGATAACAGTATCAAGTTATGGCGACAAAATTTTTTAAAATATCTTCTTTTATAAACAATAGACAATAGGGCGGTTTTGTTTACCAATGTCAGAAATTTACCAATATTATACAATCTTATACTTACCTTAACTACTAAATGAAAACACCCGTTCGATCGTTATATAAAGTACTACATTAGTAAAAGCTACTACCAAAACTTTAGTAGTGATTTTAAAATTAATTCTATACTATATATTCTTTAAAATTTTCATATAAATATTTTTTTTGTTATATTTATAATATTAATTAGTATCTCTTGATCATGTATATTTCGAACTTTCATTGGCAATATTGATTTTCATTACTTTTTGAATTTAAGGAACCCAAACATGGTTTCTATATATTGGAGAAAATTTTAATATACATACATGTTTTTGTTTTATTATAATTAAATTATTCTTTATTATTTGGCCTGATTTTGTTTTTTCGCTTTCGATCAAGTATCTTTCGTAAATTTCAGTGGCAACATTAATTTTCCTAAACATCTCTGGATTTAAAAAACCCAATCAAAAATTTTGCATTTATATACTTTATGACCTCAAGTCAACTTAAACCTATAAATGTTTTCATAACCTTTTTAAAATAAGATGAATAATAATTGATAGAATTTACGAGATTCCTCTATCTCTCAATAACTTTTCTCCGCCTAAGTCAAAATTGCGTACTATAAACATTAATAATTTCTTTTGAACAAAACTATTGCTGAAATCTCTGGTAGTAAAATTAATTAATTCTAATTTTTGGGGTAATTAATTTTTGCAAAGTAATTATGAAGCTATAATTTCTGTCTATTCGCAAAATAATTGTTAGAATATATGGTGAACTATTTTATTCACAGTTTAGAAAAATTGCTAAAATTTTGATACATAGCAACTTAATTAACTATTTAAATATATCAGCTTAACAGTTTAACTTTAGTTACGTTATCATTTTGGGGAAAATTTTTTTGATTCAGTAATTATTATATAGTGAGTGGGTAAACAGCAAGGTTAATTAATACAATTGAAAATAAAGCCTCTCTCTTTGCGATTGTTTAAAATTAATTAAATCGTTTCAAAATGTCGGTGCAAGAAACTGCGGAAGCTCAAATACCGCCACCAATTGCAATGGCACCACTACAAATAGAACCATCGGGGTGTTATCTTTGCCATGAAACTATGGTAGAAGGAGCGGATTGTTTAATCATCCAGTTATGCTCGCATCCGTTTCACAGACATTGCATAGAAGCACATTTGTCTTTACATTCAGAATGTCCTGAATGTAAAAGACCCTGTCAGCTCTCTGAACTTCGAAAACTTAATATTTGCTCGAAAGTTTCATATGTCAAGACAGCAACTAAAACAAAATCTAGAGGTGCTATAAGCAAGCATTACAACACGCGTAATAGTCAAAAGAATAATTTTCCCGAGTCGATTACTCAAGGTGGTGAAGTGTCAAACACTCACGAACAACCGATTGTTGAATCCAACCAACCGATTGTTGAATCCAACCCTAATAAGAATATATAGACTATAATTCAAATTCACCTATGAGAATAACTAATCGCACACCTCCACCACCCAATGCTAGTAGTCATGATCATAATGAAATAAATAGATTAATTGAAGAAAATTTGAATCGTATGATACAAAACCTAAACTTTGCACCACCACCAAATAATAATACTTTACCGGAAAGTAACCAGAATACAAACTTTCCCAACCAAACTACATTTAATGAACCAATGAGACAGCAATCTCGCCTACACGGCTGCAATTCTTATGATTTATCACCAATGCGAATGTCAAACTTAAGTACGGGATCTATGCATGCCGATAAAATTACTTCCGTAATCCAGAATTGGAATTTGAAATTTGATGGGTCAACTACAGGATTACATGTGGAGGAATTTTTATATCGGATTAGATCGCTTACAAAGGAAAACTTCAATGGTGACTTTAGCGTAATATGTAAAAATTTGCATATACTACTTATAGGTAAAGCGCGAGAATGGTACTGGCGTTACCATAAACAGGTTCATTTCATACTATGGGAAGAATTCTGTGATGCCATTAGAAGCCAATATAAAGAATATAAATCATCCTTTGATATACGCGAAGAAGTGCGAAACCGTAAGCAAAAAGCAGGAGAAACTTTCGATGCATTTTTCGAATCTATTTTATCCATAATGACAGGCTTCCTTCGCCCATGTCAGATATGGAATTAATAGAAATACTTGCCAGGAATTTGCGACCTGAAATTCGACAGGATTTACTGTATGTGCCAATTAATTCAATTTCCCACCTCCGCAAGCTTGTCCAAATGCGAGAGCACTTTCTAAATGAAGAAGTAGTTCGAAAAAATAATTCTGTGCGAAACCAAAAGTTTATGCCAAGTCGATATATTTCTGAACTTGATTCGGTCAGTGAAAATCCTAATGAAAATAAAGAATTTGATCACACGGTTGAGGCAATTCACAGCGAAACCAATGTAAAATGTTGGAATTGTGACCAAATAGGTCATTATTGGCAAAATTATGTTGGTGAACGAACTGTTTTTTGTTATGGCTGTGGGTTGAAAAATGTGTATAAACCGAAGTGCATAAATTGCATTGCAAGGGATAACACTAATCCAAAAAACTTCCGGCCTTCAGTACAAATAAAGGACAGAATATAAACAGTACTTCTGATTCTACTCAACTATTTGACAAAGCTATTAATAACGATTATGACTTAATACACCCTGACATACATAAAACAAAAGACAAAGAAAACAAATCTATTACGATCCTTAAACGTTCCAATCATAATTATGATTACTTAGATTCTGATGTTGAGATTGCTAAAATAATAAGTCCAAAACTTCTTTACCACCAACGTTGGGAAATTTACCAACAGAAAAGAAATCAATTATTTTCGGTATCTGCCTTATCTCAAAATTTACCTAATAAACCTAAACGTTCGACAATTCGCATGCGTAAATTTTTCAAGAAATCTTGTCGTAAACTTTTAATTTCGTCTATAATCTCAAATCCTAAGGATTTAAGATACTATGCGAAAGTAAAATTTTTAAATTTAGAAGAGTTAGGTTTACTTGATACTGGAGCAAGCATTAGCTGTATAGGATCAGATTTGGCGTTAAGGGACTTTTCTGAATTTTCTTGCTATACTAAGTGTAAATCTAACGTAAAAACAGCAGATGGCAAGTTACAACCAGTTTGTGGCTGGCTAGATGTTGAAATGATGTTTAAAAGCGAGTGCAAAAGAATACAATTGTTTGTGATACCTTCCATATCACAAAAATTGATTCTGGGGATTGACTTTTGGAAGAAGTTTGCTCTGTTTCCAGATGTTGTTGGCTCTGTAGACATGATTTATTGTAATAATACGTCCAATGTGTCCTTATCTAGCCTATCCGATCTCAAAACTAAATCCGAAATTTTGTCCGAAAGTAATTGTGAATCAAAAACTCTATTAGATGAAAATCTATTTCCCCTATCCAATTGCCAACGTCTGCAGCTTAATGCTGTAATAAACCTCTTCCCGAATTTTGAAAAGCAATGGTTAGGGAGAACCAGTCTTATTAGACACTCGATTGATGTTGGTAACGCTTCACCAATCAAGTCACGGTTCTATCCGGTTTCTCCCGCGGTTGAGAAACTGATGTATGGTGAACTTGATCGTATGTTGGCACTAGGAGTGATTGAACCATCCACATCCTCCTGGAGTTCACCTATGCGTTTGGTTGTGAAACCAAATAAGGTCCGCTTATGTTTAGATGCAAGAAAGATTAACTCTGTAACCAAAAAGGATGCATATCCATTACCAAACCTTGAGGGAATATTCGCAAGACTTCCACAGGCCAATCTCATCACAAAACTGGATCTGAAAGATGCCTACTGGCAGATTGCTCTAGACGAAAAGTCCAAGAGCCTGACAGCGTTCACAGTTCCGGGAAGGCCCCTCTACCAATTTGTAGTTATGCCTTTCGGACTGTGTAACGCTCCACAGACCATGTGCAGGCTTATGGATGAAATCATCCCACCTACGGCACTGTGTCTTTGGGTATCTCGATGATTTAGTAATCGTTTCAGCAGATTTCACATCCCACATAGAAATAATGATGCGTATAGCGACACAATTTAGAAAAGCCAATTTAACTTTAAACATTTCCAAGTCCAAATTTTGCGTGACAAAGGTTAATTATTTAGGATACGTGATAGGAAATGGAGGTATCACAACTGATCCAGAAAAAGTAGATGCAATTAACAACTGGCCTGTTCCAAAAACATTAAAACAGGTGAGAGGTTTTCTTGGATTGTCGGGGTGGTATCGACGTTTCATCGAGAATTTTTCATCCGTCGTACATCCAATAACAGAAGTTTTATCCACCAAAAAAATCTTTAAATGGACAGAGGAGGCGCAGAAGGCATTTGAGAAAGTAAAAATATTACTCACCTCGGCTCCTGTGTTAACGAATCCCGATTTCAGTAAGAAATTCTTTCTTCACTGTGACGCCAGTGATTTCGGTATAGGCGAAGTTCTGGCGCAATTGGACGAACAGGGCGAAGAACGTCCAATTGCATACATGAGTCGGAAGTTAAATTCAGCGCAACGAAATTATAGCGTCACGGAGAGGGAATGTCTTGCTGCAGTGGAGGCAATCAAAAGATTTCGCTGTTATTTGGAAATGCAGGAGTTCGAGGTGATAACCGATCACTCAAGTCTATTATGGCTTATGCGTCAACCTGACCTGAGCGGAAGATTAGCCAGATGGGTTTTTAAACTTCAAGCGTATAACTTCAGTATAAGCCACCGCAAAGGCAAGGAACATATCATACCGGATGCTTTATCTAGAATTCCTGCAAATGACATCGCAGCTTTAGAGATTGTAGAACCTGAAATCTGTTTAAATTCTCCGCATTTTAATGATCCTGATTACGTTGATTTGAAAAACAAAGTATCTGGTCAACCTGGAAAGTTTCCGGATATAAGAATAATTGATAATTACGTTTATTACCGTACCGAACATTATAGTGGTAATGAAGTTGAAGAAGAACTATGCTGGAAAATGTGGATACCATATAAATTACGAAAAGAGACAATAGCAAAAGCTCACGATACCCCAGTGAAAGCGCATGGTGGAATGGCTAAAACCTTGGAGCACTTAAGGAGACATTTCTTTTGGCCTGGAATGGTGCGAGATGTTAGGGATTATGTACGAAATTGTTTCATTTGTAAAACTACAAAAGCACCTAATTTTATTATGAAACCTCCTATGAACAATTCTACTCTATCAGTTCGTCCATTTCAGCGCCTTTATATTGATATCCTTGGTCCATATCCACGTAGCAAATCAGGCTTTACAGGTTTATTGATAGTCCTCGATCATTTAACCAAATTTCACTGGCTTTGCCCGCTGCGTAAGTTTACGTCTACTGCTATTCTAGATTTCATGAAAAAACAGATTTTTCACATGTATGGAGTTCCAGAAATAATCGTCAGTGACAACGGCAGCCAATTTCGAGCTAATGACCTAAATGCCTTTTTCACAACGTATGGGATTAAACATGTTTACACCGCGTTATACTCTCCCCAAGCCAATGCTTCAGAACGCGTAAACCGGTCGTTAATTGCAGGAATCAGAGCATATCTCCAGTCTGATCACCGTTTATGGGACGAAAGGCTTAGCGAAATCAGTTGTGCCCTTCGGAATTCTTATCACCAATCCATTAGTAGCTCGCCTTTCCATGCACTATTTGGATTTGAAATGATCACACATGCGACCACCTACGAGTTAATGAGAAAGCTAAATCTTCTTAATGAACCAACAGCAAGAATTTCTAGAGACGACAACCTACAGTTAATCAGACAAGATATACGCAAATGTATAAAACAAGCTCAAGAGAAAAATCAACATCAGTACAATCTTCGAACCAGGCCTCAGAATTACGAAATAGGAGAAGAGGTTTTTCGAAGAAACTTTACTCAGAGCAGTGCCGAAAAACATTTCAACGCTAAACTGTCACCTCTTTTTATCAAAGCAAAAATAAAGGAAAAAGTCGGTAACCACTACTACATACTAGAAGGCTTTAATGGTAAAACCATCACCATCTCACATCGAAATAAGTTTATTTACTTCACAGAAATATAACCCTAACATTAACTAAACATCAACATCCAATTTTTGTAAAACATTTAACTTTAAAAATAGTTAGTCTTGTATAATATTTTTTTAAAGCCCAATAATGTACTTAACTGTTACGTTTCTAACTTTGTTGAACAAAATATAGTAGTTCGGCAAACCCTACAATAAGTACAAGAAATAGAAACACTGTGGTTACAAGTTCTATAATACATGTCAATGCAACACTGTGGCTAAAGTTCTGTAATACAATTCAATGCAACACTGTGGCTAAAAGTTCTACGATACCTTTCAATGCAACACTATCGTTAAGTTTTTGGCGTCACTTAAAAAAAATTGCAAAATGGAGTAATGGTAGACAAGACATTCTAGCGTGTTCTTTTGTCATACAATCATCATTTTATAAAGTGGAATAACGTAAAATTAATGTGTAACCAGTCCGGAGAAAGTGGTCGTTTATCACATTTTTAATTTTTATCAACTAAAAATAAACAAAAAAAAAAAAAAAAAAGTTTTTAAAACCAAAAGAAAAAGAAATCCGCACTCTATTCCCATCGGCTATTCCAGGCCATTAAGGTTTACCACCATATTTCAACCCACTGCCCGGTTATAGGTTATATAAGAAGCCTTATGAACAACTGCTACAGAGCATTTAATTTCTGCAATCTGCATTTAAAAAAAAAGGTAACTAGTTGAATTTTACACCCATAAACGTCCACAATTTTCTAAATCTTGGTTATTTTCAGGTCACAGTGGTATATGATTGGGTATATGCCTAACACGTGACCCTGAGCATCTATGAATTTATCACCTTTCCATTTGGCCTAAGATGACATAAAGCTACCACCTTTCCCAAGAAAGTTTCACCATCTGAATTATAGAAAACGGTTATACATATGTAATATCTGCCATATAGAGTAGATTGACACAAAAACTACAATAATTATAAAATCTAAACAAAATTATACTAATACCTTAAGTAATTGAACTAACCTGCCTTTAATATTATCAAAATTTCAATTCCAATCCTGGACCACCTATTTTATTTATTGTAAGATATGATTCCCTAAAAATTATGTATACTCTTATCACTAATATGTCTTAATCTAATCCAAATTAATATAAAGTTAAGTAAAATATCGGTATGTATTGTATATATATATAGTTATGTATTAATTTATAGGTATAGTTCAAAATGATACAAATATATGGTATTTTTGAACTTCACTAAATTTGTTTCTAATTGAACATACATATATTTTATCATAAAACCAACCTTTAAACGGGAAAATCCTAAATTATGTATCTAAATACCTAAAACTAATATCACAAATTATGTATATAAAATAAGAAGATGTTTTAACTTAATTTGAAAACTCTCGTGGTTATTATAGTTAAATACCTAAACCAAATATCCTAAATTATAACTAAAATATTTAAAAATGTTATAACTAACTTGCAAAATTTCTTTGATATGTATATATATATACCTTGAAACTAATCTTAGATTTTATAAAACCCCTACAATATGCTATGGTTTAATTTAAAACAAAATCTTCATTAATATCTAATAATACATACTTACAACTAATATTACATACATACGTTATCTACATAAGTTATCTGCACTTATAAACCTGTTTATACACCTACATAATTCTAACCTATAGATCTCTAACTATGTTAAATTATAACATAATGAATAGTTACTAACAATTTGGCAATTTATTTACTGAAAACATATATGATTTAACGAAGCTTTTCTAACACCCCCATCATCAAGATCCTGTTGGAGGCCTTCACCAGCTACGAGAATGATGCGGTAAGTTTGATTCCACTTTTAATTAAACCATTTGAAACAAAAAGTTTTGTAATTTTTTTTTTTTCAAATAAATACTTTTTTTTTTTTTTTTTTTTTTTTTTTTTAATTAACAAACACAAACTGCGAAGCTTTTTGGCTTATCTGCAGAAAACACCCAGAGTCTTTGGCAGGAATCGAACCTGCAACCCTGTGACTGATAGTTCGGCAAACTATCGCCTAGTCTATCGGGGCACCCTTAATTATCCAAGCGGAGCAACATTCATTAAGAGAAATTTAAAATGAGCATCATACAACATACTGTTAACATATAACAATCCATGTTAATTTATATAAATGTTAACATTAAGAAAAAGTTAAAGAAGTTGCAAAATCTTTTTTTTTGTGTTTAGTAGTAATTACCATAAACATTGGAAAGGAAATAACCAAAAGTTATTTAACAGTACTCATTTTGCTCTCTCTAGTGGAATGATTTTTGCTCTCTTGTTGTTCATGTATTTTGCCAACTTAATTCTAAAATAATATTAACCCATGACAGTCTGCTAAATTAAATATTATATACCTACATATTTTTTAAGATTTCTATACGGATAATATAAAGTCCCTAATGAATAGATTTAAATCATTAACCTATTATTGTCTATACATAAATTTCAATTGTTATGAATAAATTAGTTTTTGTAAACATGAATTGGTAAATGAAATTATTAAGGGTGTTTTCTTTTAGAAGGATGGAGGAAAGAGCGTAAGATTATTAATTAGGCTTAATTGTGGGGTTTCAAGTAAAAATGTTAGGCTTTGAAACATAGGTAGGCGTGGGTATTGAGGCCTTATCTCTTAACAACATCTAAGAGATATATTTGTATAATATTTGGAATTTCTCTGACATCTTTTGAATTTTGTAATTAACTAATTATTTTTTTTGACTAGGCTGGGGCAATAGAATTTTATAAGACTAGTCAATTTGGCCCTGAGTCTAAAATAAAATAATGTAATAAAACTGAGGATTTTTAGGAACGGACCGAACCCCCCCCCACACCACTGTAGCTAGCTCACAAAAGGCTCCCGTAGTCCTGTCCCTAAATCCTTTTGGTATGGCATATATGCGGCGGTATCATAAAATTTGGAAGCTAATTAAGAGATTATGTTTATTCTTGAATTTCTATGATTCTTGGCATGATACTGCAACATTTCGGTTGCCAACAATTTCCATATGGTGTTTGCGTTGAACATTACATAAATGGCGCCCAACGTGGGGCCTGAAAGGACAATTATGAACATCACATATATAATAGTTCGAAAGGACAATTCCTGTATAATGTCCCGAAAGGAACATTGAACAGGAACAAAAAATGACAGTTCGTTGAATAACAGTAATAATGCTCAAAGTACCTCATCTAACGCTACCGAAATTATGCAACAGGATACGCAAATTGAGCGCCCTCACACATCTAACCAAATTCAAGCAAATTGCTCTACAAGTAATGAAAGTATTGTTTTACGGACTGCGTTAATGCAGATAAAATTCAGAGATGAGCTCTTTACAATAAAAGCCTTAATCGATCCCGGCTCTCAACGAACATTTTTAACCGAAAGGATAAGAAGTCGGCTTCAACTTCCATTTAAGAAATCGCACTTTGAAATTGTTGGTATTGGCGAACAAAAACAAGCTGCTAGCAAAGAGTGCGAGTTAGTATTATATGCTAAAAAAAACAGCTTGAAAATTAATTAAGGCAATTGTGTTACCTAAAGTAACAAAATATCTCCCATCATGTACGTTTGAAGCCCCTAAATCACCCGAACTCAAAGAGTTAGATTTAGCAGATCCAACTTTTAACAAATCATCCCAAATTGATCTGATTCTGGACAATGACTACGAACGTTTTATAAATATTGAGGGCATGAAGAAAAATATTTGTGGCCAAACCTCGGCCTATAACACAGTTTTCGGGTGGGTACTTAGTGGTCCCATGAAAACAAAAATTTAATAGTTTTTTTCAACCTCAGTCTTCACTTCTGAGACTTCAGAGCTCAACTCTATCCTAAAAAAGTTTTGGGAGCAAGCAGAAACTCCCTCAGCTAATCCGATCTCAGAGGAAGATGAAATCTGTGAGAAACTCTTTTGCGAAACAACAACACGAAACGAAAACGGCAGATACGTAGTTAGGTTGCCTTTTAAGAAAGAATATCCCGAAAAGCTATTTCTTGGCTCTTCACGGTTTGTAGCGTTAGCCCAATATTCCAGAATGGAAAAAACTCTTTCAAAAGATCCCGAACTACAAATCCAATATAAGGCAGTCTTAAGCGAATATCTGACTCTTGATCACATGGAGGAAACTTCATCTCAGGAAATCATTTCACAAAGTAAATACAGCTCATTCTATCTACCTCATCATGCAGTTGTTCGCCCAGAACACAAAACCACAAGAGTGAGAGTTGTATTTAATGCCTCGAGAAAAACAAAATCTCAGTGCTCTCTCAATGATGTACTTTACACAGGTCCCATATTACAAAATTCCTTAATTACTATAATTTTGAACTGGAGAAAATATAAATACGTATTCAATGGCGATATACAAAAGGTGTATCGCCAGATTCTAATACATCCCGATGATAGACGTTATCAGAAAATTCTTTTCCAACCACAACAAGACGGTCCCATTAAAGATTTCCAGTTAAAAACTGTTACTTTCGGATTAAATTGCGCCCCTTATCTCGCAATTCGCACTCTTAATCAACTAGCATCCGATTCTGAATCTCAATATCCAAAAGCATCATCTATTTTGCGCTCAGAAACATACGTCGATGATATTCTCTCCGGAGGTTTCTCTATAGAAGAGACTATCGGCTCAAACTGAACACATTAACACTTTAAAATCAGCTGGATTACCCTTAAAGAAAATCACTGCAAATGATTTTCAATTACTCTCTTATTTACCAAAAGAAGATGATTTAGATTTTCTTCGTTTTCACGAATCTAGCTCAACCATAACTTTAGGTATAAAGTGGATTACACTTACAGATACATTCAGCTATTCTTATTCTCCAATCGATCAATCTGCAAGCGTCACTAAGCGCCAAATTTTATCCTCAGTTGCTAAACTTTTCGATCCTGCTGGATGGCTATCTCCCATAGTCATCAGAGCAAAAATACTAATGCAACAGCTATCGTTAGAAGGTTTCGATTGGGATGAAGAAGTTTCACCAGAAACTCTTCAAAATTGGAACAGCCTCGTTCAAGATATTTCAAAATTAGAATCAATCGCCATTCCTCGTTGGCTACAATACACGCCATCAGACTCAGTTCAAATACATGGGTTCTCAGATGCTTCCAAATCCGCATATTGTGCTACCGTCTACATTCGCTGTCAGACTGAGACACATAACACCTTCTCAAACTTATTAACTGCGAAAAGCAAAGTATCTCCATTCAAACTATTTGTCTCCCACGCTTAAAACTCAACGGTGCAGTTTTATTGGCAAATCTAGTGAACTATGTTACGTCATCATTGAATTTTAACAATACAGAAATATATCTCTGGACTGATTCGTCTATAGTCCTAGGTTGGCTCTTAAAACCCCCTTCAACATGGGAAACTTATGTTGCAAATCGCATTTCACAAATTCATAGTCTCGTTCCAAATGCAACATGGCGTCATGTTTCAACCCACGATAATCCTGCAGATCTAGGAACCCGTGGCTGTAAACCTCAAGATCTTACGCATAATCCCCTTTGGTGGCACGGACCATCATGGTTGCATAAGCCCTCATCAGAATGGCCAAAGCGTAACCCACTCACAACAGTCGAAAAAATTAATGAAACACAAACTTTGCACACAGAAGTTCAAGAAGATGATATTCTTAACAGATTTTCCTCATACCACAAAGCTTTACGTGTGATATGCTACGTTTTTCGATTCTTTAATAAATGCATAAAGAAAATAAGGCCAAATATATCTCATATATCTCAAAATGAATTAACTTATGACGAACTAAAATTTGTAAAATCTAGACTTCTCATCCGGTCTCAAAAAATATACTATTATGAAGAATATCAGTGTGTGTTTAGATCTCAAACCATAAGTAATAAAAGTTCCTTAAAACCACTTAACCCGTTTCTTGATTCAAACTCAATCCTTCGGGTCAATGGCAGATTGTCTCGTTCGTCTCTGCCATACAATGAGCGTTACCCCATAATATTGCCAGGTAATTCCCGATTTTGCCATCTCTATCTCACTCACTTGCACAATTTCTTAGCTCATGCTGAATGTAGTCAAATTTGTCGAATGGTTCAGACCGAATTTTATAATTTCAGGCTCAAACAGCAGCCATGTTCGCAAATAATGGCTCCATTACCCCCAGAAAGATGCAATCTATCACCTCCATTTCAGATCACTGGCATTTACTTTGCAGGTCCGTTTGAGATCAAAACTTCACCCTTACGAATGTCTGTCTTCGTTTGCTTTAGCACAAAAGCAGTTCACTTGGAACCATGCTCAGACTTATCGACCGCTGCATTTCAGGCCGCATTATCTCGCTTCATCGGGAGGCGGGGGCTTCCCCAAAGGGTAGTATCTGACAATGGAAGAAACTTTTTAGGTGCAAGTAGATTACTCCAACGCGAATTTAGCACATTTGTAAAAAATTCTGCCCAAGATATATCGCAAAAGTACATTACTCATGGCTTCGAGTGGAAATTTATATCACCACACGCTCCCCACATGGGCGGCTTATGGGAAGCCGTTGTTAAAAGTTTAAACGAGTCACAGGAGCCCAAAGGTTCACTTTTGAAGAATTCACCACAATTCTAGCTCGCATTGAAGGTATTCTCAACTCTCGCCCAATATCTGCATTATCAGAGGATCCTTCAGATTTAACCGCTCTAACGCCAGGTCATTTTTTAAGAGGTGCGCCTCTGATTGCCTTTCCAGAACAAGACATTCAAAACATGTCTCTTATTAATGGGAAAAGCTCAAGGTAGTCCATCATCAATTCTCGATTAGATGGAAAGAAGACTACTTAAAATCGTTACACAAACGATATAATTGGAAGAACTCAGTTCCAAATATACAAATCGGAGATCTTGTAGTTGTGATGGATGATTTGCAACCACCTTACGAGTGGCGATTAGGTAGGATTGTAAAGACTTATCCCGGTTCAGACGAAAACAGGAATAATTACTAGACCAATAGTCAAATTGTGTCACCTTCCTTTTATGATTGATGAAAATTCTGATTAACTAAGTTTTAAATCCATTATAACTCTGTTATATTGATTGTAAATCCTACCATACACACTTATTCAAGTTTACATAACACATTCATCAATACTTTAACTCATTTATATTTGTATCTCATAATCATAATTGTTTCAATATTCTCCACTTTTTAGTAGCTACAGTTTAATATATTACGCCTGTTTTATTTTCTTTCTCTAGCTCAAGAACCAACAGAAGATTAACAGCAACTCGACCGAACTTTCGCTTAAGCTCGCAACTAAGGTCACGCAGAAGCTCTAGTCAATCTAGACACCCCCAAAATCGTAATAACACTCGACGTGTCATTCACCGTGATCCAGATGTGTATAAGTGCGTACTTTGTACAAGCTATCACGCTCTTAGGTTTTGCCGCAAATTTTTGAAGATGTCAGTAGAAATGAGAGAAGAAATGGTCGAGAGAAGCCACTATTGCATAAACTGTTTGGCCAGAAGTGACAATCTGAGATCGTGCACATCCATGGATACTTGCAAACGGTGCGATAGGTATCAGAGAACAGAAAGAGACCATTCACATTTGCTAACCATTCGCAAATTCTTTGCTTTTGCATTGCTTTTACTCGACAATAATAAAAATGTGCATTGCTGTTTGTTTACTCATTCCTTATTACTGTTTGCTATTTTACATTCCCTTTTTGTTATGCCGTTATATGTACATCAAACAACGAAATAATTCAATGCCACATGAAAAAACTAAAAACATGAAAACATAAAGAAAGAGCAAAAACAATACAAAACCTAATGAGAAAATAAATATTTTTTGGTTGTTGCTTTATGTGCGATTTGTTGACAGTAAACTAGTAAAGTTTGAAATTTTTTGTTAGTATGTACAATTTATACAATCAGCATTGAAACCATTCATACCAATCGTTAACCATTCGTACTAATCGTTAAGTATTCATTGCTTTTGGGAGTATACGTTTACATTTGTACAAGACATGCAATGCAAGCATCATTTTTCGTTACACTCCGTTTTGTGAATATTGACATGTATTGCTTTACGGAATTGATTTATGTTGTCAACATGAGGTTCGTTTTTTGTGATTGTATTCAAAATCTAAAATTAACCAATCAATCCGTTCTCTGATAGGTATCACCACACCCTTTTACATCCAACACCACAACGCTCAACGCTCTAGACACCACCGAAGTACTGTCATCAATCAACAACATCAACAGCAACCTCAAATAAGTCAACGGCAACTACCATCACATCAGCAGCCGAATCAACAACCATTACCACCAACCCCTGATACCAAGCTGCTTGCGGAAGCAATCAAATCGTTAGCCCAAGTAGTATTGTACGCTAGCAACCCTTATAAATTTCGGTTTCTGTTAATAAATATTGGAATAGAATCAATTACAAATAACTTAATATTTACTTTAATTAAAACTTATAATTTAACGTTACTTACCTAAGAACTGTCATACCTTGAAGTACACCTAAACTTAAATTGTACCTACCTCAATTAAAATTCTACTCTTCTTACGTGAAGTTATAATAAAATTGTTTGAAATAAAATCGTTATTTTATTATTTGGCGAATAAAACCAAGGTGAGAATTTAAACCCTATCGCACTCTATATCTATAAATAAAAGAAGAAATTAATCTCTTTTCTTTCTTTTATTTTCCCTAAAATTGTAATTACTCAATTTGTGAGCAATTATAAGTTATATCTTCTTCATAGATTATCCCAACATCCCTCTGCTCTATAAAATCAACGAGGAGATTTTAATAATAATAAACACATTATTACAAAATTTGTTATTGTTTTTTCTCCTTTCCGAGACAATCCTAACGGTACTTTATTGTATGTTTTTTTTTTTTTTTTTTTCATTTGGACTCTAATTCTTTATTATTATTAAATTGTAAACTAGAATGCATTTGTAAGACAAACATCGAGTGAGAATAAAGTTTAGTTTAATTTTGATCATTCAGTTTCGTCTCATCGAACTGTTCGGACGTGTTATTTTTAGTGCGGCTGAATTTTCGGTGAAAAAATCGTAATAAGTGAAAAAGTGTAATAGGTTGAAATAAAACAAAAAAGTGAAAAAATAACTCGTAATACGTAAAAAAGATCTACGGTAATATCTCGGTAATGAAAAAAAACATTAAAAATCGCATAAAAACTGTATAAAAACTTCTGAGAAAGAGCTTGCTCGACTAGAAAAACTATATGGGTCTCTGAGGAAGAATCCTTAAAAAAATCTGTGGGGAATTTTCTCACTACAAGAGCCGTAGAACGGCGTCGTTCCTGTTCGCCCAAAATTGTGATTTCAACAGATGAAAAAACATCAACATCTTCTACATCAAATGGTGCAGTCAAACCTAGAAAACAAGTAGGTATGGATAAATACGTCACAGTTCTTAAGAGACAGAGGAGCCCGACATCTGCTCAAGTGTCATCAAATTCAAAAGCTCCTAAGACCGTGAGTATTGATAATCCAAATGATCAAAATAGGTTTGCTCTCCTCCAGACGGATGAGCCAGAACTTCCTAAGAAGACGTTTAAGCCCCCACCAATTTATCTGAGAGAGCCCACTTCCAGTATATTGGTACAAAGAATTGTTTCGGTAATAGGTTTTTTTTTTTTTTTTTTTTTTTATTAGCTTTTAGTTATTTATTGAATCTTCATATCTTGAACTAACAATAAGTTTTCAAATCTTAATACTAAAAAGAAAATAATAAGCCCAGCCAGTGCTAGACAAAAATTTTTATGATACTAAAAAAATGTCCCTCCTTCTCAACCGACTGTGGCCACTAAAGTTAAGGATGTATCGTGCAAGTAATTATTATATAGTGAGTGGGTAAACAGCAAGGTTAATTAATACAATTGAAAATAAAGCCTCTCTCTTTGCGATTGTTTAAAATTAATTAAATCGTTTCAAAATGTCGGTGCAAGAAACCGCGGAAGCTCAAATACCGCCACCAATTGCAATGGCACCACTACAAATAGAACCATCGGGGTGTTATCTTTGCCATGAAACTATGGCAGAAGGAGCGGATTGTTTAATCATCCAGTTATGCTCGCATCCGTTTCACAGACATTGCATAGAAGCACATTTGTCTTTACATTCAGAATGTCCTGAATGTAAAAGACCCTGTCAGCTCTCTGAACTTCGAAAACTTAATATTTGCTCGAAAGTTTCATATGTCAAGACAGCAACTAAAACAAAATCTAGAGGTGCTATAAGCAAGCATTACAACACGCGTAATAGTCAAAAGAATAATTTTCCCGAGTCGATTACTCAAGGTGGTGAAGTGTCAAACCCTCACGAACAACCGATTGTTGAATCCAACCAACCGATTGTTGAATCCAACCCTAATACGGATATAGACTATAATTCAAATTCACCTATGAGAATAACAAATCGCACACCTCCACCACCCAATGCTAGTAGTCATGATCATAATGAAATAAATAGATTAATTGAAGAAAATTTGAATCGTATGATACAAAACCTAAACTTTGCACCACCACCAAATAATAATACTTTACCGGAAAGTAACCAGAATACAAACTTTCCCAACCAAACTACATTTAATGAACCAATGAGACAGCAATCTCGCCTACACGGCTGCAATTCTTATGATTTATCACCAATGCGAATGTCAAACTTAAGTACGGGATCTATGCATGCCGATAAAATTACTTCCGTAATCCAGAATTGGAATTTGAAATTTGATGGGTCAACTACAGGATTACATGTGGAGGAATTTTTATATCGGATTAGATCGCTTACAAAGGAAAACTTCAATGGTGACTTTAGCGTAATATGTAAAAATTTGCATATACTACTTATAGGTAAAGCGCGAGAATGGTACTGGCGTTACCATAAACAGGTTCATTTCATACTATGGGAAGAATTCTGTGATGCCATTAGAAGCCAATATAAAGAATATAAATCATCCTTTGATATACGCGAAGAAGTGCGAAACCGTAAGCAAAAAGCAGGAGAAACTTTCGATGCATTTTTCGAATCTATTTTATCCATAATGACAGGCTTCCTTCGCCCATGTCAGATATGGAATTAATAGAAATACTTGCCAGGAATTTGCGACCTGAAATTCGACAGGATTTACTGTATGTGCCAATTAATTCAATTTCCCACCTCCGCAAGCTTGTCCAAATGCGAGAGCACTTTCTAAATGAAGAAGTAGTTCGAAAAAATAATTCTGTGCGAAACCAAAAGTTTATGCCAAGTCGATATATTTCTGAACTTGATTCGGTCAGTGAAAATCCTAATGAAAATAAAGAATTTGATCACACGGTTGAGGCAATTCACAGCGAAACCAATGTAAAATGTTGGAATTGTGACCAAATAGGTCATTATTGGCAATATTGGGTGCCCCGATAGACTAGTCGAATGTGTGGCAGACTATCAGTCAGAGGGTTGCGGGTTCGATTCCCGCCAAAGACTCTGGGTGTTTTCTGCAGATAAGCCAAAAGCTTCGCAGTTTGTCTTTGTTAATTATAATTATGTTTCAAAAAAAAAAAAAAAACAAACATTTTCTGTCCTAAATTGTGTTGGTGAACGAACTGTTTTTTGTTATGGCTGTGGGTTGAAAAATGTGTATAAACCGAAGTGCATAAATTGCATTGCAAGGGATAACACTAATCCAAAAAACTTCCGGCCTTCAGTACAAATAAAGGACAGAATATAAACAGTACTTCTGATTCTACTCAACTATTTGACAAAGCTATTAATAACGATTATGACTTAATACACCCTGACATACATAAAACAAAAGACAAAGAAAACAAATCTATTACGATCCTTAAACGTTCCAATCATAATTATGATTACTTAGATTCTGATGTTGAGATTGCTAAAATAATAAGTCCAAAACTTCTTTACCACCAACGTTGGGAAATTTACCAACAGAAAAGAAATCAATTATTTTCGGTATCTGCCTTATCTCAAAATTTACCTAATAAACCTAAACGTTCGACAATTCGCATGCGTAAATTTTTCAAGAAATCTTGTCGTAAACTTTTAATTTCGTCTATAATCTCAAATCCTAAGGATTTAAGATACTATGCGAAAGTAAAATTTTTAAATTTAGAAGAGTTAGGTTTACTTGATACTGGAGCAAGCATTAGCTGTATAGGATCAGATTTGGCGTTAAGGGACTTTTCTGAATTTTCTTGCTATACTAAGTGTAAATCTAACGTAAAAACAGCAGATGGCAAGTTACAACCAGTTTGTGGCTGGCTAGATGTTGAAATGATGTTTAAAAACGAGTGCAAAAGAATACAATTGTTTGTGATACCTTCCATATCACAAAAATTGATTCTGGGGATTGACTTTTGGAAGAAGTTTGCTCTTTTTCCAGATGTTGTTGGCTCTGTAGACATGATTTATTGTAATAATACGTCGAATGTGTCCTTATCTAGCCTATCCGATCTCAAAACTAAATCCGAAATTTTGTCCGAAAGTAATTGTGAATCAAAAACTCTATTAGATGAAAATCTATTTCCCCTATCCAATTGCCAACGTCTGCAGCTTAATGCTGTAATAAACCTCTTCCCGAATTTTGAAAAGCAATGGTTAGGGAGAACCAGTCTTATTAGACACTCGATTGATGTTGGTAACGCTTCACCAATCAAGTCACGGTTCTATCCGGTTTCTCCCGCGGTTGAGAAACTGATGTATGGTGAACTTGATCGTATGTTGGCACTAGGAGTGATTGAACCATCCACATCCTCCTGGAGTTCACCTATGCGTTTGGTTGTGAAACCAAATAAGGTCCGGTTATGTTTAGATGCAAGAAAGATTAACTCTGTAACCAAAAAGGATGCATATCCATTACCAAACCTTGAGGGAATATTCGCAAGACTTCCACAGGCCAATCTCATCACAAAACTGGATCTGAAAGATGCCTACTGGCAGATTGCTCTAGACGAAAAGTCCAAGAGCCTGACAGCGTTCACAGTTCCGGGAAGGCCCCTCTACCAATTTGTAGTTATGCCTTTCGGACTGTGTAACGCTCCACAGACCATGTGCAGGCTTATGGATGAAATCATCCCACCTACGGCACTGTGTCTTTGGGTATCTCGATGATTTAGTAATCGTTTCAGCAGATTTCACATCCCACATAGAAATAATGATGCGTATAGCGACACAATTTAGAAAAGCCAATTTAACTTTAAACATTTCCAAGTCCAAATTTTGCGTGACAAAGGTTAATTATTTAGGATACGTGATAGGAAATGGAGGTATCACAACTGATCCAGAAAAAGTAGATGCAATTAACAACTGGCCTGTTCCAAAAACATTAAAACAGGTGAGAGGTTTTCTTGGATTGTCGGGGTGGTATCGACGTTTCATCGAGAATTTTTCATCCGTCGTACATCCAATAACAGAAGTTTTATCCACCAAAAAAATCTTTAAATGGACAGAGGAGGCGCAGAAGGCATTTGAGAAAGTAAAAATATTACTCACCTCGGCTCCTGTGTTAACGAATCCCGATTTCAGTAAGAAATTCTTTCTTCACTGTGACGCCAGTGATTTCGGTATAGGCGAAGTTCTGGCGCAATTGGACGAACAGGGCGAAGAACGTCCAATTGCATACATGAGTCGGAAGTTAAATTCAGCGCAACGAAATTATAGCGTCACGGAGAGGGAATGTCTTGCTGCAGTGGAGGCAATCAAAAGATTTCGCTGTTATTTGGAAATGCAGGAGTTCGAGGTGATAACCGATCACTCAAGTCTATTATGGCTTATGCGTCAACCTGACCTGAGCGGAAGATTAGCCAGATGGGTTTTTAAACTTCAAGCGTATAACTTCAGTATAAGCCACCGCAAAGGCAAGGAACATATCATACCGGATGCTTTATCTAGAATTCCTGCAAATGACATCGCAGCTTTAGAGATTGTAGAACCTGAAATCTGTTTAAATTCTCCGCATTTTAATGATCCTGATTACGTTGATTTGAAAAACAAAGTATCTGGTCAACCTGGAAAGTTTCCGGATATAAGAATAATTGATAATTACGTTTATTACCGTACCGAACATTATAGTGGTAATGAAGTTGAAGAAGAACTATGCTGGAAAATGTGGATACCATATAAATTACGAAAAGAGACAATAGCAAAAGCTCACGATACCCCAGTGAAAGCGCATGGTGGAATGGCTAAAACCTTGGAGCACTTAAGGAGACATTTCTTTTGGCCTGGAATGGTGCGAGATGTTAGGGATTATGTACGAAATTGTTTCATTTGTAAAACTACAAAAGCACCTAATTTTATTATGAAACCTCCTATGAACAATTCTACTCTATCAGTTCGTCCATTTCAGCGCCTTTATATTGATATCCTTGGTCCATATCCACGTAGCAAATCAGGCTTTACAGGTTTATTGATAGTCCTCGATCATTTAACCAAATTTCACTGGCTTTGCCCGCTGCGTAAGTTTACGTCTACTGCTATTCTAGATTTCATGAAAAAACAGATTTTTCACATGTATGGAGTTCCAGAAATAATCGTCAGTGACAACGGCAGCCAATTTCGAGCTAATGACCTAAATGCCTTTTTCACAACGTATGGGATTAAACATGTTTACACCGCGTTATACTCTCCCCAAGCCAATGCTTCAGAACGCGTAAACCGGTCGTTAATTGCAGGAATCAGAGCATATCTCCAGTCTGATCACCGTTTATGGGACGAAAGGCTTAGCGAAATCAGTTGTGCCCTTCGGAATTCTTATCACCAATCCATTAGTAGCTCGCCTTTCCATGCACTATTTGGATTTGAAATGATCACACATGCGACCACCTACGAGTTAATGAGAAAGCTAAATCTTCTTAATGAACCAACAGCAAGAATTTCTAGAGACGACAACCTACAGTTAATCAGACAAGATATACGCAAATGTATAAAACAAGCTCAAGAGAAAAATCAACATCAGTACAATCTTCGAACCAGGCCTCAGAATTACGAAATAGGAGAAGAGGTTTTTCGAAGAAACTTTACTCAGAGCAGTGCCGAAAAACATTTCAACGCTAAACTGTCACCTCTTTTTATCAAAGCAAAAATAAAGGAAAAAGTCGGTAACCACTACTACATACTAGAAGGCTTTAATGGTAAAACCATCACCATCTCACATCGAAATAAGTTTATTTACTTCACAGAAATATAACCCTAACATTAACTAAACATCAACATCCAATTTTTGTAAAACATTTAACTTTAAAAATAGTTAGTCTTGTATAATATTTTTTTAAAGCCCAATAATGTACTTAACTGTTACGTTTCTAACTTTGTTGAACAAAATATAGTAGTTCGGCAAACCCTACAATAAGTACAAGAAATAGAAACACTGTGGTTACAAGTTCTATAATACATGTCAATGCAACACTGTGGCTAAAGTTCTGTAATACAATTCAATGCAACACTGTGGCTAAAAGTTCTACGATACCTTTCAATGCAACACTATCGTTAAGTTTTTGGCGTCACTTAAAAAAAATTGCAAAATGGAGTAATGGTAGACAAGACATTCTAGCGTGTTCTTTTGTCATACAATCATCATTTTATAAAGTGGAATAACGTAAAATTAATGTGTAACCAGTCCGGAGAAAGTGGTCGTTTATCACATTTTTAATTTTTATCAACTAAAAATAAACAAAAAAAAAAAAAAAAAGTTTTTAAAACCAAAAGAAAAAGAAATCCGCACTCTATTCCCATCGGCTATTCCAGGCCATTAAGGTTTACCACCATATTTCAACCCACTGCCCGGTTATAGGTTATATAAGAAGCCTTATGAACAACTGCTACAGAGCATTTAATTTCTGCAATCTGCATTTAAAAAAAAAGGTAACTAGTTGAATTTTACACCCATAAACGTCCACAATTTTCTAAATCTTGGTTATTTTCAGGTCACAGTGGTATATGATTGGGTATATGCCTAACACGTGACCCTGAGCATCTATGAATTTATCACCTTTCCATTTGGCCTAAGATGACATAAAGCTACCACCTTTCCCAAGAAAGTTTCACCATCTGAATTATAGAAAACGGTTATACATATGTAATATCTGCCATATAGAGTAGATTGACACAAAAACTACAATAATTATAAAATCTAAACAAAATTATACTAATACCTTAAGTAATTGAACTAACCTGCCTTTAATATTATCAAAATTTCAATTCCAATCCTGGACCACCTATTTTATTTATTGTAAGATATGATTCCCTAAAAATTATGTATACTCTTATCACTAATATGTCTTAATCTAATCCAAATTAATATAAAGTTAAGTAAAATATCGGTATGTATTGTATATATATATAGTTATGTATTAATTTATAGGTATAGTTCAAAATGATACAAATATATGGTATTTTTGAACTTCACTAAATTTGTTTCTAATTGAACATACATATATTTTATCATAAAACCAACCTTTAAACGGGAAAATCCTAAATTATGTATCTAAATACCTAAAACTAATATCACAAATTATGTATATAAAATAAGAAGATGTTTTAACTTAATTTGAAAACTCTCGTGGTTATTATAGTTAAATACCTAAACCAAATATCCTAAATTATAACTAAAATATTTAAAAATGTTATAACTAACTTGCAAAATTTCTTTGATATGTATATATATATACCTTGAAACTAATCTTAGATTTTATAAAACCCCTACAATATGCTATGGTTTAATTTAAAACAAAATCTTCATTAATATCTAATAATACATACTTACAACTAATATTACATACATACGTTATCTACATAAGTTATCTGCACTTATAAACCTGTTTATACACCTACATAATTCTAACCTATAGATCTCTAACTATGTTAAATTATAACATAATGAATAGTTACTAACAATTTGGCAATTTATTTACTGAAAACATATATGATTTAACGAAGCTTTTCTAACACCCCCATCATCAAGATCCTGTTGGAGGCCTTCACCAGCTACGAGAATGATGCGGTAAGTTTGATTCCACTTTTAATTAAACCATTTGAAACAAAAAGTTTTGTAATTTTTTTTTTTTCAAATAAATACTTTTTTTTTTTTTTTTTTTTTTTTTTTTTAATTAACAAACACAAACTGCGAAGCTTTTTGGCTTATCTGCAGAAAACACCCAGAGTCTTTGGCAGGAATCGAACCTGCAACCCTGTGACTGATAGTTCGGCAAACTATCGCCTAGTCTATCGGGGCACCCTTAATTATCCAAGCGGAGCAACATTCATTAAGAGAAATTTAAAATGAGCATCATACAACATACTGTTAACATATAACAATCCATGTTAATTTATATAAATGTTAACATTAAGAAAAAGTTAAAGAAGTTGCAAAATCTTTTTTTTTGTGTTTAGTAGTAATTACCATAAACATTGGAAAGGAAATAACCAAAAGTTATTTAACAGTACTCATTTTGCTCTCTCTAGTGGAATGATTTTTGCTCTCTTGTTGTTCATGTATTTTGCCAACTTAATTCTAAAATAATATTAACCCATGACAGTCTGCTAAATTAAATATTATATACCTACATATTTTTTAAGATTTCTATACGGATAATATAAAGTCCCTAATGAATAGATTTAAATCATTAACCTATTATTGTCTATACATAAATTTCAATTGTTATGAATAAATTAGTTTTTGTAAACATGAATTGGTAAATGAAATTATTAAGGGTGTTTTCTTTTAGAAGGATGGAGGAAAGAGCGTAAGATTATTAATTAGGCTTAATTGTGGGGTTTCAAGTAAAAATGTTAGGCTTTGAAACATAGGTAGGCGTGGGTATTGAGGCCTTATCTCTTAACAACATCTAAGAGATATATTTGTATAATATTTGGAATTTCTCTGACATCTTTTGAATTTTGTAATTAACTAATTATTTTTTTTGACTAGGCTGGGGCAATAGAATTTTATAAGACTAGTCAATTTGGCCCTGAGTCTAAAATAAAATAATGTAATAAAACTGAGGATTTTTAGGAACGGACCGAACCCCCCCCACACCACTGTAGCTAGCTCACAAAAGGCTCCCGTAGTCCTGTCCCTAAATCCTTTTGGTATGGCATATATGCGGCGGTATCATAAAATTTGGAAGCTAATTAAGAGATTATGTTTATTCTTGAATTTCTATGATTCTTGGCATGATACTGCAACATTTCGGTTGCCAACAATTTCCATATGGTGTTTGCGTTGAACATTACATAAATGGCGCCCAACGTGGGGCCTGAAAGGACAATTATGAACATCACATATATAATAGTTCGAAAGGACAATTCCTGTATAATGTCCCGAAAGGAACATTGAACAGGAACAAAAAATGACAGTTCGTTGAATAACAGTAATAATGCTCAAAGTACCTCATCTAACGCTACCGAAATTATGCAACAGGATACGCAAATTGAGCGCCCTCACACATCTAACCAAATTCAAGCAAATTGCTCTACAAGTAATGAAAGTATTGTTTTACGGACTGCGTTAATGCAGATAAAATTCAGAGATGAGCTCTTTACAATAAAAGCCTTAATCGATCCCGGCTCTCAACGAACATTTTTAACCGAAAGGATAAGAAGTCGGCTTCAACTTCCATTTAAGAAATCGCACTTTGAAATTGTTGGTATTGGCGAACAAAAACAAGCTGCTAGCAAAGAGTGCGAGTTAGTATTATATGCTAAAAAAAACAGCTTGAAAATTAATTAAGGCAATTGTGTTACCTAAAGTAACAAAATATCTCCCATCATGTACGTTTGAAGCCCCTAAATCACCCGAACTCAAAGAGTTAGATTTAGCAGATCCAACTTTTAACAAATCATCCCAAATTGATCTGATTCTGGACAATGACTACGAACGTTTTATAAATATTGAGGGCATGAAGAAAAATATTTGTGGCCAAACCTCGGCCTATAACACAGTTTTCGGGTGGGTACTTAGTGGTCCCATGAAAACAAAAATTTAATAGTTTTTTTCAACCTCAGTCTTCACTTCTGAGACTTCAGAGCTCAACTCTATCCTAAAAAAGTTTTGGGAGCAAGCAGAAACTCCCTCAGCTAATCCGATCTCAGAGGAAGATGAAATCTGTGAGAAACTCTTTTGCGAAACAACAACACGAAACGAAAACGGCAGATACGTAGTTAGGTTGCCTTTTAAGAAAGAATATCCCGAAAAGCTATTTCTTGGCTCTTCACGGTTTGTAGCGTTAGCCCAATATTCCAGAATGGAAAAAACTCTTTCAAAAGATCCCGAACTACAAATCCAATATAAGGCAGTCTTAAGCGAATATCTGACTCTTGATCACATGGAGGAAACTTCATCTCAGGAAATCATTTCACAAAGTAAATACAGCTCATTCTATCTACCTCATCATGCAGTTGTTCGCCCAGAACACAAAACCACAAGAGTGAGAGTTGTATTTAATGCCTCGAGAAAAACAAAATCTCAGTGCTCTCTCAATGATGTACTTTACACAGGTCCCATATTACAAAATTCCTTAATTACTATAATTTTGAACTGGAGAAAATATAAATACGTATTCAATGGCGATATACAAAAGGTGTATCGCCAGATTCTAATACATCCCGATGATAGACGTTATCAGAAAATTCTTTTCCAACCACAACAAGACGGTCCCATTAAAGATTTCCAGTTAAAAACTGTTACTTTCGGATTAAATTGCGCCCCTTATCTCGCAATTCGCACTCTTAATCAACTAGCATCCGATTCTGAATCTCAATATCCAAAAGCATCATCTATTTTGCGCTCAGAAACATACGTCGATGATATTCTCTCCGGAGGTTTCTCTATAGAAGAGACTATCGGCTCAAACTGAACACATTAACACTTTAAAATCAGCTGGATTACCCTTAAAGAAAATCACTGCAAATGATTTTCAATTACTCTCTTATTTACCAAAAGAAGATGATTTAGATTTTCTTCGTTTTCACGAATCTAGCTCAACCATAACTTTAGGTATAAAGTGGATTACACTTACAGATACATTCAGCTATTCTTATTCTCCAATCGATCAATCTGCAAGCGTCACTAAGCGCCAAATTTTATCCTCAGTTGCTAAACTTTTCGATCCTGCTGGATGGCTATCTCCCATAGTCATCAGAGCAAAAATACTAATGCAACAGCTATCGTTAGAAGGTTTCGATTGGGATGAAGAAGTTTCACCAGAAACTCTTCAAAATTGGAACAGCCTCGTTCAAGATATTTCAAAATTAGAATCAATCGCCATTCCTCGTTGGCTACAATACACGCCATCAGACTCAGTTCAAATACATGGGTTCTCAGATGCTTCCAAATCCGCATATTGTGCTACCGTCTACATTCGCTGTCAGACTGAGACACATAACACCTTCTCAAACTTATTAACTGCGAAAAGCAAAGTATCTCCATTCAAACTATTTGTCTCCCACGCTTAAAACTCAACGGTGCAGTTTTATTGGCAAATCTAGTGAACTATGTTACGTCATCATTGAATTTTAACAATACAGAAATATATCTCTGGACTGATTCGTCTATAGTCCTAGGTTGGCTCTTAAAACCCCCTTCAACATGGGAAACTTATGTTGCAAATCGCATTTCACAAATTCATAGTCTCGTTCCAAATGCAACATGGCGTCGTGTTTCAACCCACGATAATCCTGCAGATCTAGGAACCCGTGGCTGTAAACCTCAAGATCTTACGCATAATCCCCTTTGGTGGCACGGACCATCATGGTTGCATAAGCCCTCATCAGAATGGCCAAAGCGTAACCCACTCACAACAGTCGAAAAAATTAATGAAACACATACTTTGCACACAGAAGTTCAAGAAGATGATATTCTTAACAGATTTTCCTCATACCACAAAGCTTTACGTGTGATATGCTACGTTTTTCGATTCTTTAATAAATGCATAAAGAAAATAAGGCCAAATATATCCCATATATCTCAAAATGAATTAACTTATGACGAACTAAAACTTGTAAAATCTAGACTTCTCATCCGGTCTCAAAAAATATACTATTATGAAGAATATCAGTGTGTGTCTAGATCTCAAACCAGAAGTAATAAAAGTTCCTTAAAACCACTTAACCCGTTTCTTGATTCAAACTCAATCCTTCTGGTCAATGGCAGATTGTCTCGTTCGTCTCTGCCATACATTGAGCGTTACCCCATAATATTGCCAGGCAATTCCCGATTTTGCCATCTCTATCTCACTCACTTGCACAATTTCTTAGCTCATGCTGAATGTAGTCAAATTTGTCGAATGGTTCAGACCGAATTTTATAATTTCAGGCTCAAACCCCGAGTGAAGAAAATAATTCGACACTGTAAAACTTGCATTATTCATAAACAGCAGCCATGTTCGCAAATAATGGCTCCATTACCCCCAGAAAGATGCAATCTATCACCTCCATTTCAGATCACTGGCATTTACTTTGCAGGTCCGTTTGAGATCAAAACTTCACCCTTACGAAAGTCTGTCTTCGTTTGCTTTAGCACAAAAGCAGTTCACTTGGAACCATGCTCAGACTTATCGACCGCTGCATTTCAGGCCGCATTATCTCGCTTCATCGGGAGGCGGGGGCTTCCCCAAAGGGTAGCATCTGACAATGGAAGAAACTTTTTAGGTGCAAGTAGATTACTCCAACGCGAATTTAGCACATTTGTAAAAAATTCTGCCCAAGATATATCGCAAAAGTACATTACTCATGGCTTCGAGTGGAAATTTATATCACCACACGCTCCCCACATGGGCGGCTTATGGGAAGCCGCTGTTAAAAGTTTTAAGTTCTATATAAAACGAGTCACAGGAGCCCAAAGGTTCACTTTTGAAGAATTCACCACAATTCTAGCTCGCATTGAAGGTATTCTCAACTCTCGCCCAATATCTGCATTATCAGAGGATCCTTCAGATTTAACCGCTCTAACGCCAGGTCATTTTTTAAGAGGTGCGCCTCTGATTGCCTTTCCAGAACAAGACATTCAAAACATGTCTCTTATTAATGGGAAAAGCTCAAGGTAGTCCATCATCAATTCTCGATTAGATGGAAAGAAGACTACTTAAAATCGTTACACAAACGATATAATTGGAAGAACTCAGTTCCAAATATACAAATCGGAGATCTTGTAGTTGTGATGGATGATTTGCAACCACCTTACGAGTGGCGATTGTAAAGACTTATCCCGGTTCAGACGAAAACAGGAATAATTACTAGACCAATAGTCAAATTGTGTCACCTTCCTTTTATGATTGATGAAAATTCTGATTAACTAAGTTTTAAATCCATTATAACTCTGTTATATTGATTGTAAATCCTACCATACACACTTATTCAAGTTTACATAACACATTCATCAATACTTTAACTCATTTATATTTGTATCTCATAATCATAATTGTTTCAATATTCTCCACTTTTTAGTAGCTACAGTTTAATATATTACGCCTGTTTCATTTTCTTTCTCTAGCTCAAGAACCAACAGAAGATTAACAGCAACTCGACCGAACTTTCGCTTAAGCTCGCAACTAAGGTCACGCAGAAGCTCTAGTCAATCTAGACACCCCCAAAATCGTAATAACACTCGACGTGTCATTCACCGTGATCCAGATGTGTATAAGTGCGTACTTTGTACAAGCTATCACGCTCTTAGGTTTTGCCGCAAATTTTTGAAGATGTCAGTAGAAATGAGAGAAGAAATGGTCGAGAGAAGCCACTATTGCATAAACTGTTTGGCCAGAAGTGACAATCTGAGATCGTGCACATCCATGGATACTTGCAAACGGTGCGATAGGTATCAGAGAACAGAAAGAGACCATTCACATTTGCTAACCATTCGCAAATTCTTTGCTTTTGCATTGCTTTTACTCGACAATAATAAAAATGTGCATTGCTGTTTGTTTACTCATTCCTTATTACTGTTTGCTATTTTACATTCCCTTTTTGTTATGCCGTTATATGTACATCAAACAACGAAATAATTCAATGCCACATGAAAAAACTAAAAACATGAAAACATAAAGAAAGAGCAAAAACAATACAAAACCTAATGAGAAAATAAATATTTTTTGGTTGTTGCTTTATGTGCGATTTGTTGACAGTAAACTAGTAAAGTTTGAAATTTTTTGTTAGTATGTACAATTTATACAATCAGCATTGAAACCATTCATACCAATCGTTAACCATTCGTACTAATCGTTAAGTATTCATTGCTTTTGGGAGTATACGTTTACATTTGTACAAGACATGCAATGCAAGCATCATTTTTCGTTACACTCCGTTTTGTGAATATTGACATGTATTGCTTTACGGAATTGATTTATGTTGTCAACATGAGGTTCGTTTTTTGTGATTGTATTCAAAATCTAAAATTAACCAATCAATCCGTTCTCTGATAGGTATCACCACACCCTTTTACATCCAACACCACAACGCTCAACGCTCTAGACACCACCGAAGTACTGTCATCAATCAACAACATCAACAGCAACCTCAAATAAGTCAACGGCAACTACCATCACATCAGCAGCCGAATCAACAACCATTACCACCAACCCCTGATACCAAGCTGCTTGCGGAAGCAATCAAATCGTTAGCCCAAGTAGTATTGTACGCTAGCAACCCTTATAAATTTCGGTTTCTGTTAATAAATATTGGAATAGAATCAATTACAAATAACTTAATATTTACTTTAATTAAAACTTATAATTTAACGTTACTTACCTAAGAACTGTCATACCTTGAAGTACACCTAAACTTAAATTATACCTACCTCAATTAAAATTCTACTCTTCTTACGTGAAGTTATAATAAAATTGTTTGAAATAAAATCGTTATTTGTAATGTTCGTTTCTTACAATTGGCAATTGTTATAATTTTTATTTATTTCAAAATTTTTTTTTAAATCATCTGAACATTTTATAGTTTATTGCTTAATTTAAATTACTATCGTATACAAATTAATGTATTTAAAATAACAAACACTACTACCATAGGCCTGTATTATCATTTTTTCTTTGAAACTGTTATACGATAGTAGTTGTCAATGTAAAATGAGTTACTTGAGTTACCAACATAAAATTCATGTCATAATTAGATACTGGCAACATAGGAAAATTAGCGAGTAAAGTTACAAAAAATTAAATAACCTTTCAAGGTTATTGGAAAAAGTCAACATTTTGAATTTTAGTTAAGTTAGGAAGAACTAATTTTCGATCGCCATCATTCTTTTCGATAGTAACCTCAGCCCTGATAACATCGGACATTTTGTTAATAAAAATCCATAAAAATTAATTAATTAAAACATGGAGTGGCTTTATAATCCGATTGGACAATATTTATAATTTAAATAAGGTAATATTTTTTTTTGTTATAAAAATTTTTCTTTTAAAATTAAAGTTTTTACAGATTCCTCGCTATCTGTATTTAGGAACCCCATAAAATTGTTAGATAAATAACAAATTGAAATAAGAGTCCAGTAAGTTTTAATAAAAATTCATATAATACTTGTTTGAAAAATGTATAATGTAATTTTATATAGATTGCCAAAAGTAAACTTATGTCAGACAGATTTGGGTTCTAAGGTAAATTCTGCTATGGAAAAGCAACTAAGAAGGAATTGATTTTGATGCAGTTCAGCATTCCAGGGTTAAACTGACGTTCATACATATATCGTAGAACATATTAGAAAATCGAAAGGTAATAGACAAGAAACAATAATCAGTGAGCAAATGCATGAATATATGAAAAACCACATTATATTTTTTCTGCAGATAGCCGAAATTCTTCATGAATTTCTTTACTACTGATGTACCTACGAAGGATAGCTCAAAGTAGAGCAGAGAAAATGAGCTTATTATCAAAGGCATTTACTCTGCATCATCATTACAAATTGATACGCCAAATGAATTACTATTGAATTGTCTGTGTTGGACATAAAAAGAAAGTTGTAATCAAGTTGAAGAAAAAAAAAATTTATAATAGTGTGTAATCTAAAAATTTGATAAATTTTAAACCTAATACCACAAAATTTCGATCTTTTTATAATTACTATTAAATTTGCATTGTAGTTTAAAATAGAAAAAAAACAAAAAAATTTGCACACATAAACGTTCGTTTACGGCACAGTGTTAAGGGTCGAAACAAAATAAGCTATCGCGATAAATTTTTAATAAATAAAGCAAAAGTGTTAATAATAAATAAAACATAATTCTCTTTCTTTGTCATAATCTAAACCTTAATTTCAAAATATCACAAAAAAAAAAAAAAACTTTTAAAGTAGATACTGAAGTAATTCAGTTATCACAGATCATAATTTTTAAGGAGTTGTGTTGTGTCAAAAATAAAAAATATCACAGTTAAATTATACCCTAGTATCATAGTCAAAATTAAGTAGCTCAGTTTTTTTTAAAAAAAAAAGAAAAGAAAAAATCGATTAAAATTTAAAAAATAAATTAAATTTAAAATTCTCATAAAATACATATAGTTGTCAAAATTCGAGATACTGTGAACGAAATAAAAAAAGAAAACCAAAATCAATTGTGTATTAAATTAATAAGAATATAAAATACCAAAAGAAAACCATGAAAAAGAATTTAGCTAATTATTGCAAATAGAAACCAACAAACAAAAAAGAATACGCAAAAACAAAAAGTGATCATATTCATGAAACATACAAATCAACAAAAAAATAATTAAAAAAAAGAGAAAGAACATAACAAAAGACACTCAAATTATTCTACCTGCATGTGCATGCTAATCAGAGGCGTAATTGTGAACGAAAGCAGAACAGTGGAAGGCCTTTCATCGTTACTGTTTGTAAGTACATAATTGTTTATTTCTTAATTATTTTTGTAAGTATATTCGTTCAATTAAATGGTTATTAAAATTTTGGTCTAAATTGTTGTTAAATCATAATCTATTTTAATTTAAATTATAACAAAATTTTTATGTACAATCTGGCGATTTGCATGCTTATATTGAACTAATATACTTGATGTAGTTTCCATTTGATATGATCACCCCAAAATTTTTATTGTTTCAACGGTGTTTTTGTGTTACGATAAAACAAAATTGAGAAATAAGAATTTTAAATTACAATTAAAATATGGAACATTAAATTCTTAAACAAATTGGTTTAATTTATATGAAACAATAACATTGTTATTCGCAATTACAACATATAAGAAAACGAAAGAAATTAACAAAAAAAAAAAATTATAATAACAACACCTAATAAAACTCACAACGAAAGAGAAAATAAAGAAAGAGATATATGTGTAACCATAATTCGAATAGCGATTAGTTTTTTTTTTATCGATATTTAATTACCCTACAGATCCGTTGTAGGAAAATTCGGTTTTACTTCGGGTTCGATTAATAAATTTTTATTTGATCGATAGCGTTTATAGGTGCAAAGTATATACCAATTATGTATATTTTTTTTCTCTTTATTATATTTATAAATTTGATTATTGAAAATATTCACTACATATCTTATAGTTAATATTTTTTGAAAATATATATAGATACAAATTTAACATGTTGTATAAATGAATTCTTTTTTGAAAAAAAAAAATAAATATCATGAGTAACTAAATTTTATCAAGACTTATCCTTTGGGTTAGTGAAATTAAGCTTTATGTTTGGGTCCTTATAATATTATTGTGCAACAAAGGACAAGGTTGGGAGGGTTTCGAGCACGGGGTTTTATCAGCTTCTCCCCAAGGATAATTACACTAAATTAACCTCCATTAGATTTCACCAACAGTTTTAATTCAATTCATGTAAGCTGGGGAAGTATTGTATTAATTTAGGGACTCTGTAATAATAATAAGGGTAATGGTGTGATTTGTAGACGAGGGTCAAGAACCTCCCCAAACACTGTACCTAGCCGGTAAGAAGGGTCCCGCAGACCTACCGTCCTACAAATTTGTATGTGTTGGTTTTGTTTGTTTTTTTGCCACATTGTTGGATTAACGTTCTCATCAACATATAAAAACTTTTCCGTTTTTTTTTTAAACCATTCAAACATCCGTAGACACCCATTACATATTTTATTATTTGGCGAATAAAACCAAGGTGAGAATTTAAACCCTATCGCACTCTATATCTATAAATAAAAGAAGAAATTAATCTCTTTTCTTTCTTTTATTTTCCCTAAAATTGTAATTACTCAATTTGTGAGCAATTATAAGTTATATCTTCTTCATAGATTATCCCAACATCCCTCTGCTCTATAAAATCTACGAGGAGATTTTAATAATAATAAACACATTATTACAAAATTTGTTATTGTTTTTTCTCCTTTCCGAGACAATCCTAACGGTACTTTATTGTATGTAAACTAGAATGCATTTGTAAAGGCCCAACTATAATATGCATAAGCAAGCTTAAGCAAATTGCAAAAGTTAACGAAAAGGCTGTCAAATGCATAACCAGTTCAGAGTTAACTTTTAGGTGGCTACAATGACTTTGAAACTTTTTGTCCACAGTTGCTCATTTATGTTTAAAAAAATGTTTTTATTTTAACAAAAAGCCATTAAATGACTATATTATATAAATATTATTCTATTATTTTATAATTAAAAGAAAACTTCGTACCCGAAACGCATAATTTTTCCTTTTTTTAATTTATCGGCAAAAGTACTAAAATGTACAGCTGTGGCAGCACTACATTGTAAATAATAATAAACGTTTACATATGTTTTGTTAATTTTCTTATTGTGTTTGCAAAAATGGAGAAAAAACTTAAAAATTTAAATAATATAAAATATTAAAGTTAGCGCTTGAAGGCCTGTGCACATTAAAATAAATAAGTGAACTACACTGTAAAAGATGAAGACGCTCTTGTTCTGTCAGAAAAATAAACCACGACAGAAAGACATTTTTGTTAAAATAAAAAGGGCCTCTTTTATTGTAAAGGCACTTATTTGTTTCCGCATTTTCTATTAAATTTAAAATAAATATATTTTTTTCCATTTTGTTCAAAACACAAACAAACAACAACAAACAGCTGATTCCGTACAGAATGTGCGATCAGTTTCGCTTTTTGCTTAAGCAAATGACAGTTGAAAAACTTAACGAAAAGTTTCGTTAAGTACATTATAGTTTGCCACATACAATTTATATGTGTTCGCACGTTTGCTTAAGCTAGCATATGCATATTATAGTTGGGCCTTAAGACAAACATCGAGTGAGAATAATGTTTAGTTTAATTTTGATCATTCAGTTTCGTCTCATCGAACTGTTCGGACGTGTTATTTTTAGTGCGGCTGAATTTTCGGTGAAAAAAATCGTAATAAGTGAAAAAGTGTAATAGGTTGAAATAAAACAAAAAAGTGAAAAAATAACTCGTAATACGTAAAAAAATATCTCGGTAATTAAAAAAAACATTAAAAATCGCATAAAAACTGTATAAAAACTTCTGAGAAAGAGCTTGCTCGACTAGAAAAACTATATGGGTCTCTGAGGAAGAATCCTTAAAAAAATCTGTGGGAAATTTTCTCACTACAAGAGCCGTAGAACGGCGTCGTTCCTGTTCGCCCAAAATTGTGATTTCAACAGATGAAAAAACATCAACATCTTCTACATCAAATAGTGCAGTCAAACCTAGAAAACAAGTAGGTATGGATAAATACGTCACAGTTCTTAAGAGACAGAGGAGCCCGACATCTGCTCCAGTGTCATCAAATTCAAAAGCTCCTAAGACCGTGAGTATTGATAATCCAAATGATCAAAATAGGTTTGCTCTCCTCCAGACGGATGAGCCAGAACTTCCTAAGAAGACGTTTAAGCCCCCACCAATTTATCTGAGAGAGCCCACTTCCAGTATATTGGTACAAAGAATTGTTTCGGTAATAGGTTTTTTTTTTTTTTTTTTTTTTTTTATTAGCTTTTAGTTATTTATTGAATCTTCATATCTTGAACTAACAATAAGTTTTCAAATCTTAATACTAAAAAGAAAATAATAAGCCCAGCCAGTGCTAGACAAAAATGTTTATGATACTAAAAAAATTTCACATCAAGTGATCAAGTCATCTGTTTTGCGCTTGAGTTAAAGCAAGGGTATCCCTCCTTCTCAACCGACTGTGGCCACTAAAGTTAAGGATGTATCGTGCAAGTGGGTTTGAATGGTGTTCAAGTTTGCTGACGTACTTTGACGCATATTTTGTAAATTCGACGTTTACTAATGGCACGCCTAGATCTTTGTGGATTCGAGAATTTTTAACATACCATGGAGGTGCAGTAATAGAATTTTATTTTGACCCCTTTGAATTTTTTCAATGTTTGATGCTGAGGCAGTACCCCATAATTGAATTCCATAACACCAGATTGGCTTTAGAATTGCATTGTACAACAAAAGTTTACAATCCAACTTTAATGTAGAATTTCTGCCGATTAGCCAATTAAGTTGCACTGCTTTTAATCTCATCTGAGTAAGTTTTGCGTCGATATGAGACTTCCAAGTTAAACAACGATCGAGGTGGATTCCGAGGTATTTGACTTCATTGTGTTGCGGGATAATTTGATTACACTGGCCAACAAATTAGGCAAAAAATTTTGACTGGGGAAACGAAGTATGTTTTTTAGCTAATCTGGCTGCGCTTAATTCGAATCTGGCAACAAAGTTGGGCTATCACGTCCAGTTCGTTTTTTATCGCATGCTGGCAATACTGTAAAATAGTTAATACTGACGCTACAATTTCACAGTTATTAATTTGACAAAAGCCTACATTCATTATAAATTTGTATAAAGGTAGAGTTTAAGCATGTCAGTGAGATCGTGTGTTACTAATCCGAGCTATTTTTGCTTTGTGTGTGGTGAATATCTGATTGGAAAAAAAGGATATGCAATATCAGAATCACTAAAATATGCATATCTACATTATTTTGGTTTTGCTGTCGGAAACTTGGACAAACCGTGGACACCGACAATGTTTTGCAATCGTTGCAGAACTATTTTATACAAGTGGTCAAATGGCGAGAAAATCTATTTAGATTTTTCAATTCCAGTACTTTGGAGAGAGTCAAGTAACCACCAAACTGATTGTTATTTCTGTTTAACAAAAGTTACTGGATTCAATATGAAAAATCGAAAAAGTATTACCTACCCTAACGTCCTATCAGTTTCCAAACCAGTTCAACGTCTATCAACTGATCCACTACCAGTCATTCCCGGTGCTACGAGCAGTGAGTCCGAAATATCTTTCGGCAGCAGTTGTAGTTTGTATGAGGCTGATAGTGAGCGCCATTTAGTGACTCAAGCTGAGCTGAGTGATCTAATTCGGGACTTGCATTTAACGAAGCAAGACGCAGAAATACTTGCTTCACGCATGCAGCAGTGGAAACATCTTGCAACTGGGACGAAAGTAACAATCTATAGAAAAAGAGGTTTGGAATTGACTGCATATTTTGAAAAGAAAGGTTCTATTCTGTACTGCACTGATGTTAATGGTTTATTTCGAAAAATGAACCAGCCATATGACAAAACTGAATGGAGATTATTTATTGATGGCTCTAAGTACAGTTTAAAGGCACTTCTTTTACATAATGGCAATAAAAAACCATCCATACCAATTGCTCATGCCATTAATACGAAGGAAAATTATGAGTCAATGACTGAAATTTTGACATTACTTAAATACAATGATAATAAATGGAAGATCTGTGGTGATCTTAAGGTATGTGATTTAAATTTCTTTACATATGTAATATACCTATACATAGATGATCGTAAATAACAGTTTTTATTTTTAAATCTGTTTCAGGTCATTGGTTTGTTGACTGGTATGCAAGGAGGTTTCACAAAATATTGCTGTTTCCTGTGTCTATGGGATAGTCGCGCCACACTTCATCATTACCTCAGAACAGAGTGGCCAAAAAGGACTGAATATTCACCAGGAAAACAAAACATTTCAAATAAACCATTAATTGATCCAAATGATGTTCTTCTTCCACCGCTGCACATAAAATTGGGCCTTTTTAAGAACTTTGTGAAGGCTCTGGACAAAGATGGTGCAGCATTTAAATATTTGTTAAAAGTTTTTCCTAAAATTTCATATGCTAAAATAAAAGAAGGGATATTTGCATCGTGAAAAGTTTTCTTGGAAACAATAAGAGTGAAAACTACAGACAAATTGTTGCTGAATTATTGAAAAGTTATCATGAATTGGGTGCACGAATGTCACTCAAAATACATTTTCTCCATTCGCATTTAGATTTTTTCCCACAAAACCTAGGTGCTGTTAGCGACGAACAAGGGGAACGCGCCCATCAAGATTTAATGAAAATTGAAAGAAACTATCAAGGATTTTGGGATAAAAGTATGCTGGGAGACTATTGTTGGACTCTAATACGTGAAACCGAACCAACGAAATTAAAACGACAATCATATAACGCCATTCACTTTTGAAAACTCATTGATTTTTAAATAAACTAATAACTTTTTATGGAAAAATCTAATAAAAGCTTTTTTTTATATCTCGAAAACCTGACGTGATAGAGAAAAACCATTTAAAGATTCGAATTCAGCGCACCAAATTACACTGGGAAATGTATTTGGTTGCTCCAGTCAAAAACCTTGTTGGCTAGTGTTATTTATTCTGATGAACGAGCATGTATCTTTTCGCAATGTGAAAGTTATATGAATACATTTCTGTTCGTTAACCCCGATTTTCCAAAGGTCAAGCCAATTGTCTAGTTTATAAACATATTTCTGCAAATTCTGTGATGCTATTTGATGGTCCTTATGGACGCTGATAAAGGCTGTATCGTCTGTAAAAGTTGACGTGTGGATTTTGGGGTCTGACGGCATGTCGGATGCATAAATCAAATATAAAGTAGGACCCAGTATGCTACCCTGGGATACTCCTGCTTCAATTGGCTGAGCGGGGCTTAAAAAATCGCCTTCTTTGATTGTAAATTTGCGACCATATAAATAACTTTTCATAAGTTTGTGGGTGTTCGCAGGCAGAGCTAATTTTATTTTATGCATTAAACCTTCATGCCAGACTTTGTCAAATGCTTGGGAAACATCAATGAAAAGCGCGGAACAGTATTTTTTCTCTTCAAACGACCGTCTTATCACATTTACCAATCTGTGTGTTTGTTCGATGGTACTGTGTTTAGCTCTGAACCCGAATTGGTGATTTGGGATACATTGAGTGTCGTTCAGAATTGGAATCAACTTAGCCATTAACAATTTTTCAAACAGTTTTGAAATTGTCGGCGGTAGACTAATTGGCCTATATGACTCTACTTTGGTGGGGTCCTTCCCTGGCTTAGGAATCATGGTAATCATAGATACCTTACAATATGCAGGATAGTATTCTAGGCGTAAAATAGCATTGAAGATAAAAAGGATAATTCTTCTAGCTACACGAGGTAACTCCACAAGCATTTTGTTGCTGATTTTATCCATACCTGGAGCTTTATTAAGATTCAGAGTACCAATAGCGCTTTGAACATCATTGAAGCTAAGTCTTAGATGTACAGGAGGTCTAATAACGAGAGGTGGCAAATCAGATGCATTATTTTAGTTATTTATAGTAAACACATTTCTCAAATGGTTAACAAATAATGTCCCTTTCTCGGAATCATTTCTAGCCCAGTCACCAGTCGGATTTCGCAGAGGAGGCTTTCCTCTAACTGGTCTTTTTAAAGCTCGTGCCGCCTTCCATAACGAATAGTCAGATTGTGGGGTACTATCAAGACCATCTAAATAAGATCTAAGTGAAGCCGTTCTTTGGATTTCTAAGAAATTTCTTAGTATATCTCTGCATTCTCGCAGCCTAGCTTTCAGTTGAGGAGACCTATGAATTTGCCACTCTCATCTAACTCTTCTTTTTTCTGTCAGGAGATGATCGAGTTCACCGAAGTAAGTTCTGTTTGTCCCACGTCTGCACTCAACGTCATATGTGGAGGCGTGATGTACAGCTCTTCGTATGTCCTCAGTAAACTTGCCAATCGACCCATCAATATCCTCGGTAGTTCTCAACACTACATTTTCCGTGCAGTGGGAACTTAAATACTTTTTATACTTTATCCAACTTACTCTGGTTTTAGATATGTCCCGAAATGGAGAGCCATTCCCTTCAAGGAAACGCATTGAATTAATAGAAGGAGAGTGATCTGAAGACAAGTCTAATGAAGGCTCCACTTGTAACGATTCTACAGGGATATTTTTCACTACTCCAAAGTCAATAACATCGGGAATCTTCCGTCGGTCCGTCGGCCAGTAAGTGGGATGCCCGCTTGAGAGTACATCTAAGCCCATTTTGGCAATGGCGTTGAAGAGTTCACGACCCTTCGGGGTCACCAGAACCCCAAAATGTGTGTTTGGCGTTAAAGTCACCAGCAACTAAAAATCTAGCTCCAAGGGAATTGAAGAAGCTGTAGTATTGATGTTCTTTTATTGAAAATCGAGGCGGCGAATAAATTGATGATAAAACAAAATTGTACTGACATAATTCAATACAAATGTTTGTTGCTTGTAGGTAATCCTCACATATGTTGTTCATTAAATAATGTTTTATTCTGTTCTTTATGAGAATTGCCGAACCTCCACATGCTCTTCCGCGGGGATCTTTAGTATCATACAACACGTAGCCATTAATTTTGAAGTACCCTGTCGCCGTCAAGTGAGTTTCAGCAATCATCATGACATCAATCTGCTTATCCATCAGGAAGTGTTCAAGTTCGTTTTTATGTTGGCGAAGACCGTTCGCAGTCCAAAAACAAATTTTTAAACAAATGATTTCTTTAAAATGGCTTGTAAGATAGTGGATTGCATTTTCAGCATTTCCTGCATCATGGATGTCATAGTGGTCGTAAAAGTGTTCATAGTTAATATTAGGCTCATAATATTGTGATTTAGGTTCCTGCTCCAAACCTGGCATATTAGATTTAACCACATTTGCGTAAGAAACTTGTCTAGAACCAGGCGCGTTCCTTTGACAAGTGGACCGTAACAATTGAGGGAAATTGTCACTCGATGCAAAATTAGGCTGTTGACGATGATCAGGTAATACTGACGTCTTGTTGGTTCTTATGCCTTTTAAATGAGTGTAAATTGGACAGCCTCTATAATTTCGCGGTATGATTACCTCCGCAGTTACTGCATTTTTTGAGTTTTGAATCAGTTTTCGACTTATCACATTGAGCAGTTGGATGTAGTTCCCCACACGCAACACAAACTGACGGCAATTTACAATACGCCTTGGTGTGACTAAATTCTTGACAGTTGAGACACTGGACGGGTCCCTGACGCTTATGTGGTTCTTCCATGGTGATTCTACGATGCAGAAGGTACATCAGATTGTAGATGGGATGGGACTCGTTTTTCTTTAAGACAACATCTCCAGGTTCCAATTCTACCCTGAACATGGGCTGAGAGATCTTATCACGGTTTCTGATATTCACTACGCTCTTGATTTTGAACCCTTTGTCCGGTCTTTATCTCCGCAGGATCAACACATGGGTCTATACCCTTTAGAACGAATTGGAGTCCTTTTGCGCTTTTGAGCTGGTAGGTATAGAAATCCCTACTTTCCCTCTCCAACTGGTTGGACAATTTACGAAAATCATCCTCCTTTTTCACTTGTATTTTGGTTTCGCTGATATTTCCATGTTTAATTGATGTTACGCTACACATATTTGCACCTATTACAGCAACAATTCCTTGTATTAGTTTGTTGGAAGTGGGCTCTCTCATGTAAATTGGTGGGGGCTTAAATGTCTTTTTCGGTATTTCTGGATCATCCGTCTGAAGTAGAAAAAATCTGTTTTGGTCATTTGGTTTACCACTATTGACGGTCTTAGGAACTTTTGAGTTGGAAGACATTTGAGCAGATGTCGAGCTTCTCTGTCGCTTGAGAACGGTTATGTACTTATCCACACCTACTTTTTTTGGGTTTGACTGCACTATTTGATGAAGATGATGTTTTTTCATCTATTGAAATCACTATATTGGGCGAACAGGAACGACGCCATTCTACGGCTCTTGTAGTGAGAAAATTCTCCAGAGATTTTTTTAAGGATTCTTCCTCAGAGACCCATCTAGTTTTTCTAGTCGAGCGAAGCTCTTTCTCAGAATTACATCTGAGAGGAACACTCATACAATTTTTATGCGATTTTTAATGTTTTTTTTATATTTTTACCTATTACGAGTTATTTTTTCACTTTTTTGTTTAATTTCAACTTTTTACACTTTTTCACCTATTACGATTTTTTCACCGAAAATTCAGCCGCACTAAAAGTAACACGTCCGAACAGTTCGATGGGACGAGACTGAATGATAATAGGTGAAAATATGTTTAGCGTAACATCAATTAAATATAGAAATATCAGCGAAACCAAAATTCAAGTGAAAAAGGAAGATGGTTTTCGAAAATTGTCCAACCAATTGGAGAGGGAGAGTAGTACCACCTGAAAAGCTCAAAAGGACTCCAAGTCGTTCTAAAGGGTATAGACCCAGATGTTGATCCTGCCGAGATAAGGACTAGTTTAATGGAAAATGGCTTCAAAATTAAGAGCATAACGAATATTAGAAACCGTGAAAGGATTCCACAGCCCATGTTCAGGGTGGAATTGGAACCTGGAGATGTCGTATTAAAAAAAAACGGGTCCCATCCCATCTACAATCTGATTTACCTTCTGCATTGTAGAATCACCGTGGAAGAACCGCATAAGCGTCATGGACCCGTCCAGTGTCTTAACTGTCAAGAATTTGGTCACACCAAAGCGTATTGTAAATTGCCGTCAGTTTGTGTTGCGTGTGGAGAGCTACATGCAACTGCTCAATGCGATAAGTCGAAAACTGACTCAAAAATCAAAAATATGCAGTAACTGCGGAGGTAATCATACCGCAAATTATAGAGGTTGTCCGATTTACACTCATTTGAAAGGCATAAAAACCAACAAGACGTCAGTATTACGTGACCATCCTCAACAGCCTAATTTTGCATCGAGTGACAATTTCCCTCAATGGTTACGATCCACTAGTCAAAGGAACGCGCCTGGTTCTAGACAAGTTTCTTACGCAAACGTGGTTAAATCTAATATGCCAGGTTTGGAGCAGGAACCTAAATCACAATATTACGAGCGTAATATTAACACTCTAGAGACTACATTGGAGACAATTGTCCAAACTATGAACACTTTTACGACCACTATGACATCCATGATGCAATCCACTATCTTACAAGCCATTTTAAAGAAATGATTTGTTTAAAAATTTGTTTTTGGAACGCGAACTGCCTCCACTAACATAAAAACGAACTGGAACACTTCCTGATGGATAATCAGATTGATGTCATGATGATTGCTGAAACTCACTTGACGGCGACAGGGTACTTCAAAATTAATGGCTACGTGTTGTATGATACTAAAGATCCCCGCGGAAAAGCATGTGGAGGTTCGGCAATTCTTATTAAGAACAGAATAAAACATTATTTAATGAACAACATATGTGGGGATTGCCTACAAGCAACAAACATTTGTATTGAATTCTGTCAATACAATTTTGTTTTATCATCAATTTATTCGCCGCCTCGATCCTCGATTTTCAATAAAAGAACACCAATACTACAGCTTCTTCAATTCCCTTGGAGCTAGATTTTTAGTTGACTTTAAAGCCAAACACACATTTTGGGGTTCACGTCTGGTGACCCCGAAGGGTCGTGAACTCTTCAACACCATTGTCAAAATGGGATTAGATGTACTCTCAAGCGGGCATCCCACCTACTGGCCGACGGACCGACGGAAGATTCCCGATGTTATTGACTTCGGAGTAGTGAAAAATATCCCTGTAGAATCGATACAAGTGGAGGCTTCATTAGACTTGTCTTCAGAGCACTCTCCTTCTATTATTACAATGCGTTTCCTTCAAGGGAATGGCTCTCCATTTCGGGACATATCTAAAACCAGAGTAAGTTGGATAAAATATAAAAAGTATTTAAGTTCCCACTGCACGGAAAATGTAGTATTGAGAACTACCGAGGATATTGATGGGTCGATTGGCAAGTTTACTGAGGACATACGAAGAGTTGTACATCACGCCTCCACATACGACGTTGAGTACAGAAGTGGGACAAACAGAACTTAATTCGATGAACTCGATTAACTCCTGTCAGAAAAAAGAAGAGTTAGAAGAGAGTGGCAAATTCACACGTCTCCTCAACTGAAAGCTAGGCTACGGGATGGCAGAGATATACTAAGAAATTTCTTAGAAATCCAAAGAATGGCTTCACTTAAATCATACTTGGAGGGTAATGATAGTTCCCCACAATCTGACTATTCGTTATGGAAGACGTCACGAGGTTTAAAAAGACCAGTTAGAGGAAAGCCTCGTCTGCGAAATCCGACTGGTGACTGGGCTAGAAATGATTCCGAGAAGTGGACTTTATTTGTTAACCATTTGAGAAATGTGTTTACTATAAACAACTCAAATAATGCATCTGATTTGCCTCCACTCGTTATTAGACCTCCTGTACATCTAAGACTTAGCTTTAATGATGTTCAAAATACAATTGGTACTCTGAATCTTAAAAAAGCTCCAGGTATGAATAAATTCAGCAACAAAATGCTTGTGGAGTTACCTCGTCTAGCTAGAAGAATTATCCTCTTTATCTTCAATTCTATTTTATGCCTAGAATACTATCCTGCAGATTGGAAGGTATCTATGATTATCATGATTCCTAAGCCAGGGAAGGACCCTACCAATGTAGAGTCATATAGGCCAATTAGTCTACTGCCGACAATTTCAAAACTGTTTGAAAAATTGTTATTGGCTAAGTTGATTCCAATTCTGAACGACACTCAATGTATCCCAAATCACCAATTCGGGTTCAGAGCTAAACACAGTACCATCGAACAAACACACAGATTAGTAAATAATATAAGACGGTCGTTTGAAGAGAAAAAATACTGTTCCGCGCTTTTCATTGCTGTTTCCCAAGCGTTCGACAAAGTCTGGCATGAAGGTTTAATGCATAAAATAAAATTAGCTCTGCCTGCTAGGCATTCCTTTGGTGAAAGTCGAATTTACAAAATATGCCTCAAAATATGTCAGCAAACTTGAACACCATATAAACCCACTTGCACGAGACATCCTTTACTTTAGTGGCCATGTTCGGTTGAGAAGGAGGGATACCTTTGCTTTAACTCAAGTGCAAAACAGATGACTGGATCAGTGGATGTAAATTTTTTCTAGTATCATAATATTTTGTCTAGCACTGGCTGGACTTATTATTTTCTTTTAGTATTAAGATTCGAAAACTTATTGTCATTTCAACATCTGCAGATTCAATAAATAAATAAAATGTATTAAAAAAAAAAATTTTTTTTGATCGTTGAAAAGTAGATTGCTGATCGGACGTTTTATGTATTTGAAATCATGAAAAGAACTCGGCGTTTTTGTTTAAGTAATGATGAAATTTTACAGTGCCTAGATGTTCAGCTAGTGAAGATGGTGAAAATTAGTTTGATTTGAATGACGAAGACCTGTGTTTTCTTGAAAACGACATCAATGACTTAGATTCAGATGCAGAAATTGAGATTGAAGATGTCCTATCCTCTGAAAAACCATCAACAAGCAAATCGACTGTGGCTCAAGTATCAAAAAATCGAGTTCCTCTTAAGTCTGCAACTATTCTGGAAAGGCAAGTCACATTGAAATGGAGAAAACCAAGGGATAATTACGTACCACCAGCATATGTAGACCCAGACTATGAATATGGAAAGGTTTTACTACCAATTCTAAAAGCTGATGATGAAGTACCGGAGATCACAGAAGTTTTCAATTCTGTTTGTGATTTTGACACTCTAATAGATGTGATCATTCAACAATCAAGGCTTTATTGATTGTGAACAAAAGGGTACCGTGTATTCGATAAATGAAGATGAATTGTAGGCGTTTTTTGGGATTACCCTTGTAATGTCTATACACCGATTGCCAGAAACCACACTTTATTGGTCAACATTACCAATATATTCCCTTCCATTAGTTTCAAACGCTATGACTCGTTTACGTTTTGAAGAAATTCGTTCCAACTTGCATTTTTCAAACAACGATGAACAGCCAACCCGTGACGACCCATCGTATGATCGAGCATATAAAATACGTCCTGTTTTGAACCATTTTAATTGGGATTCGGGAATGCTATGAGCGAAAGTAAACGCCAGTCAATTGATGAGCTCATGGTGAATTTTTTTTTTTTTTTTCATTTAATTATTTATTAAATCTTCATATATGAAATGACAATAAGTATTCAAATCTTAATACTAAAAAGAAAATAATAAGCCCAGCCAGTGCTAGACAAAAGTTTTTATGATACTAAAAAAATTTTACATCAACTGATCCAGTCATTTATTTTGCGCTTGAGTTAAAGCAAGGGTATCCCTCCTTCTCAACCGATTGTGGCCACTAAAGTTAAGGATGTCTCGTGCAAGTGGGTTTGGATGGTGTTCAAGTTTGCTGACTGACATGCTTTGACGCATATTTTGTAAATTCGACTTTTACTAATGGCACGCCTAGATCTTTGTGGATTCGAGAATTTTTAACATACCATGGAGCTGCAGTAATTATACGTAGAATTTTATTTTAACCCCTTTGAATTTTTTCAATGTTTGATGCTGAGGCAGTACCCCATAATTGAATTCCATAACACCAGATTGGCTTCAGAATTGCATTGTACAACAAAAGTTTGCAATCCAATTTCAATGTAGAGTTTCTGCCGATTAGCCAATTAAGTTGCACTGCTTTTAATCTCATTTGTGTAAGTTTCGCTTCAATATGAGACTTCCAAGTTAAACGGCGGTCGAGGTGAATGCCGAGGTATTTGACTTCATTATGTTGAGGAATAATTTGATTATTTATTCTGATGGACGGGCAGGTATCTTTTCGCAATGTGAAAGTGATATGAATACATTTTTGTTCATTTACCCTGATTTTCCAAAGCTCTAGCCAATTCTCTAGTTTATAAACATAATTCTGCAAATTTTGTGATGCAACTTAGTGGTCCTTATGGACGCTGATAAAGGCTGTATCGCCTGCAAAAGTTGACGTGTGGATTTTGGGGTCTGACGGCATGTCGGAGGCATAAATCAAATATAAAGTAGGGCCCAGTATGCTACCCTGTGGCACACCTGATTCAATTGGCTGAGCGGTACTTAAAAAATTGCCTTCTTTGATTTTAAATTTGCGACCGTATAAATAACTTTCCATGAGTTTATGGGTCTTAGCAGGCAGAGTTAATTTAATTTTGTGCATTAAACCGTCATGCCAAACTTTGTCGAACGCTTGGGACACATCAATGAAAAGGGCGGAGCAGTATTTTTTATCTTCAAACGACCCTCTTATCACATTTACCAATCTGTGAGTTTGTTCGATGGTACTGTGTTTAGCTCTGAATCCGAATTGATGATTTGGAATACATTCAGTGTCATTCAGAATTGGAGTCAACTTAGTCATTAACAATTTTTCGAACAGTTTAGAAATTGTCGGCAGTAGGCTAATTGGCCTATATGACTCCACTTTGGTGTGGTCCTTCCCTGAGGAATCATAGTGATCATAGACACCTTCTAATCTGCAGGATAGTATTCTAGGCGTAAAATAGCGTTGAAGATAAAGAGGATACTCTTTCTTGCTACACGAGGTAACTCCACAAGCATTTTATTGCTGATTTTATCCATACCTGGAGCCTTTCTAAGGTTCAGAGTACCAATAGCGTTTTGGACATCACGAAAGTTTAGTCTTAGAGGTACAGGAGGTCTAATAACGAGTGGAGGCAAATCAGATGCATTATTTGAGTTGTTTATAGTAAACACTTTTCTCAAATGATTAACAAATAAAGTCCCCTTCTCGGAATCATTTCTAGCCCAGTCACCAGTCGGATTTCGCAAAGGAGGTTTTCCTCTTACTGGTCTTTTTAAACCTCGTGCCGCCTTCCATAACGAATAGTCAGATTGTGGGGTACTATCAAGACCTTCCAAGTAAGATCTAAGTGAGGCCGTTCTTTGGGTTTCTAAGAAATGTCTTAGTATATCTCTGCATTCCCGTAGCCTAGCTTTCAGTTCAGGAGACCTGTGAATTTGCCACTCTCTTCTCATTCTTCTTTTTTCTGATAGGAGATGTTCGAGTTCAGAGAAATAAGTTCTGTTTGTCCTTTTTTTACATTCAACGTGATAAGTGGAAACGTGATGCACAGCTCGTCGAAGGTCCTCGGTAAAGTTGCCAATCGACTCATCAATATCGTCGGTAGTTCTCAACACAACATTTTCCGTGCAATGAGAACTTAAATACTTTTTGTATTTTATCCAACTTACTCGGGTCTTAGTCATGTTTATAAATGGAGAACCACACACTTGAGGGAAATGCATTGAAATGATAGTAGGAGAGTGATCTGAGGACAAGTCCAGTGAAGTCCCAAAAACAATGAAGTACGGTGCTAACGAATCCAGTGACGATCATATAATAAGCAACTTGTTTGCTGATTTTTTTTCCTCCACTTACTCCGATTCCCAATATGATTTACATGAATACCCAAACCCTGTCAGCACGGTTTTAGTAAAGGTCGTTTAACAGTAACTAATCTCATGCAACTGACCACTATAGTAAATCGTGGATTTATTAAAAGGAAATTTACAGATTGTATTTACACGGATTTTAGTAAAGCTTTTGATAAAGTCAATCATAAATTACTTCTGATGAAGCTTCATGCTATGGGACTTACACACGGGAGCTTAAATGGGATTAAATCATATTTAACAAACCGAAAACAAAATGTTGTTTTCAATAATAGTACATCAAAAAATATTATTGTAAGTTCTGGAGTGCCCCAAGGCAGTCACATTGGTCCAATTTTATTTTCTTTATTCATCAATGACTTGCCGTGCGTAATTAAATATTGTAACGTCTTAATGTATGCCGATGATGTGAAGATATTTCATAGCTGCGACAATAACATTGTAAAAATTTGTTGCAACATGATTTGGTGCGTGCTTAATTTAATGGAACTGAATCTGAAAAAATGCAAACATATGCGTTTTTCAAGAAACGATAACGCTTTATTTAACTTTACATTGGGCCGATATCAACTTGAATTGGTTACGAAATTTTCAGATCTTGGAGTACTTTTGGATTCTAAATTAAATTTCAAAAAACACATATATATGATGGTAAACAAAGCTCGTGGTGTGTTGGCTTTTCTAAAACGATGGAGTTTACTGAACCAATCATTACTAAACGGCTATACACATCTTTAGTCAGACCAGTCTTGGAATATGGATCTGTTATTTGGGATCCGGATGCGGATTATCTTAAAAACATAATAGAATCAGTGCAAAAACAGTTTCTTCTTTTTTGTTTAGGTAATTCAACATGGAATCCTAACGTCATTATTCCTCCTTATATTACAAGGCTTGCATTAATAAAATTACCAACGTTGGAGAGCAGAAGAACTATGCTTAGCGTTTCATTTTTATTTAACCTAATAAATGGTGCAGTCTGTTCTGACTTCCTACTCAGCAACATAAACTTTAATGTTCCTCATCGATTAACTCGTTTCTACATTCCAATTTATATTCAAATTAATCAAACAAATTATGCTAATTCTGATTCTCTTAGAAAATTGTGTAAACATTATAATTATTTTAATTTTCTAATTGATTTTTCTGTTAATGTTAATGTAATTAAACGTAATATCACTTTGTACCTTAATCAGTGTAATTAAATGGTTGTCTAATTTTTTTATTATTTTGTGTATTATATGGATTTTTTGTAATTGGTCTGTAAGGATTTATTCCGTAGACCTAAAATAAAATAAACAAAAAAGGATCCACTTGCATCCATTCTACAGGGATATTTTTCACTACCGCAAAGTCAATAACATCGGGAATCTTCCGTCGGTCCGTCGGCCAATAGGTGGGTGAAATTTAAAGGTCGAAATATAATGAAGCAATATATGAAAGATAAGCCAATATCTTCGGAGTACAAATTATGGTGTCGTTGTGATGCCAGCACTGGATATTTACATAAAATTGATATTTAACAGGAAGAAAACAAATGATGGAAGTTGGTATTGGTGAGTCAGTTGTCTTGAATATGGCTTCCGGTCTTGAGAACTTGGGCATTGAGCTGTATTTTGATAAGTTTTTCAATAGTCCATTGCTATTGCACAAACTAAAAGTTAATGGTATTCGAGCTTGTGGCACTCAACGACGCAATCGTGCACAAATGCCAAAATTCGACGCCGACAAAACATTTAAACGTGGCGATTTCATATGTTTCGAATCTGAAGGAGTGACAATTGTTAAATGGATGGATAATCGAGCAGTTCATATGGATTCTAATTTCATAAATCCGAATGATACAATAACCGTCAGAAGGCATCAAGCTGGTTCAGCGGAGAGAATCATAGTAAAATGTCCTGAAATGATATCTCAATATAATAAAGAAATGGGAGGCGTAGATCGTATAGATCAAAGAAATGTAATTTGTTAAGAAAAAATATGCATATACATACATATGCATAAATATATAATTTATTTACTTTCTTTTCAGTCATATTATGAATACAGCCGAAAGTCGAAGATCAAATTCTACCTTCGTCTTTTTTTCGATTTAATTGATTTAGGAGTGCTAAATTCCTACATTGTTTACAACAAATTATCGACGAACAGGCCATCTCCATTTTCAATTTCCCTCCTGGAATTTCGTTCACAGCTCGCCACAAAGTTGATAAATTATTTCTCTAGTCGTAAATGTGAAACTATCTCAACGCCACGAGCTGGATCCAAACGAGCAAGACTGACCACAACCAATATTCCATTATCTGGTCACTATCTCACCAGAATGGATAACGGCGTGCGGAAGCGATGTATTCTTTGCAACCAAAAATGGCATAGACAATCGAACAAATTCAATTTGCTTCACTTGCAATAAACCATTTTGCTATACCAAGGAACGACATTGTTTTGAAATCCACCACAAATGATTGCTGTACCAACCACATTTAAATGATTGTTATTTTTTTATTTTACAATGAATTATTTTTTTTAGTTTGTCGTTTTTATTCCCAAAGTGATTTATGTTTGTTTTTAATGAAATATTTATGTTTTATTGTTTTTGTGCAATTCGATGGAAATAAAAAATAAATTTATAATTAAAATAAAATTTCCTTTATTTTTACCTTTGTGGACCAATGGGACACATGTGTCCCATTTTATTTTCAGATCAAGAAGGCTTTTGAAGCAAATCAAAATGCGTTGCGGTTTCTGGTTACATCAGGATTTGGTGCATATAAAACAAAAATATTACATAAGTGTATCATTCAGTTTCCGAGATTTAAGCAAACAAAAATTAAAAAAAAAAAATCACAAATTTTTGACTTTGAGATGACATTGAAATGAATTCGGACAAAAAATCTTAAACTTTTACATAGTTTTAAAAAGACACATTTGTTTTTTATTGAATAAAATTTATTTGGTAAAAATTTGCTTGTGAGATGAAAATAAACCAAATGGGACTTATATGTCCCATTGGTCGTCAAAGACGAGCATTAACAGCAAGAGGACTTGGTGAAATTCCTACATCGTCAACTTCTATTCAATCAATGGTAATGAGTTACTGCAAACAAATTAGAATGCGGGTGAAAAATGAACTGTTGTCTAGGAAAGTCAGTGGAGATAAGTTCAGCATTACATTCGATGAGTGGACATCAGTCAGGAATCGACGTTATATTAACATAAATGTCCATTCTGACAAAAGCTTTTGGAACCTTGGATTGAGTCGTATTTCAGGGTCTATGCCATCAGATAAATGCATTGAGCTAGTTGATAAAAAAATTAAAAGAACATGTTATTTCACTACAGGCGGGCATTGTTGCGCTCACAACGGATGGCGCTTTTATATTAAAGAAAGTAGGTAAGCTTGTGAAGGCAGATCATCAACAATGTCTGGAACATGGCATACAAATAGCGGTCATTAGCAGAATATTTCTGATGAACGTGAATTATTTCCTTGCGAAATGACACCGATAACGAAGAAGACACAAATAACGAAGATGATGATGGCTATGATGGTATGGTAATAGTCGAAGATAATGTATGTAAGAAGACATGCCTAACATAACTTTAAGTTCTGAAATATATGCATTGATTATAAAGGTTCGGAGTGTAGTTAAATTGTTTCGCCATTCGCCAACAAAAAATGATGCAACATTACAAAAATATGTTCAGGATGAATTTGGTAAAGAGTTGATGTTGATATTAGATTATAAAACTCGTTATATATATATATATATTATGTCCTGTGGTTCCTAGTAGGAACAAAGGGCCGCAAACTCGTTGGAACAGTTTATTAGCTATGCTGGAAAGATTTTATATGCTTAAAGGTTGCGTAAGAAAAGCACTTATTGATTTAAATAATACTTGTATTTCGGAAGATGAATTTCAGCTATCAACAATAATATCAGCTTTAACCCTTATAAAGGTTGCAGTTGAAAGTTTATGCTACTCAGATTCAAATCTCTATAAAGCAGATATTACCTTAAAATTCATGTTGGATGAGCTTGCACAACAAACAACGACATTAAAAAGTAAATTAAAATGCAGAATTCTTGAAAGGCGTACGAACTTTTCAGATGTATTACATTATTTGCACAATCCATCTAACCATGAAAACGATGACAATTACGGAATATTTAACCAAAGAAGCAAAACAGCCATAATACAAATAATTGTTAAGTTGGTTCAACGTTTGGAAAATCAAACCATAAACATAGACGAAGCAGTGGCAGATAAATCTGACGATGAAGTCGAGATGGTTAATATTGAACCAGAAATTCCTGTTCAGGGGGGTTACTGTCTAATTCGATTCGATAGAAAATTTGTACGAACTCGAATAAATTGTACTGTGTAATTTATTTACGTAAATTTACTTTCGAAAATGAGTACACTTTTTCCCCTTTTCGTATTCAAGAATACTACTTTTGAAAATTCAACTCTGTAATACGAAAATGAGTGTCAAAGACGTTAAAATTATTCGTATTTCATTCGAAAGACATTTTGTTATCGGATAAGAAAAGATGTAAGTAATTTTATATTTTTTAAGTAAAAAAAATTGTTATGATTAAAGTGATGTGTCTAGATTTAATTATGTTGTATTTCATTTAAATTCTAGGAGTGTTCAAACGAAAAACGCTAACACAAAATCCAAACAATTTGAAATTATGGTTAATTTTATGGTGGAACATGCCGAGTTAGCAAAGGGGCACATAAATTCTCCCGAAGCAAAAAGCAAAGCACGGCATTTATGGGAAAGATTAACTTTGGAATTAAATTCTGCATGTTTGCCCACACGTGATACTAATGGCTGGAAAAAAGTATGGGTCGATTATAAAAACCACATAAAGGTTAAGTGCAAGCGCAACAAAATGGGAATTTCAGGCACCGGTGGGGGTCCTAGTAATTATTGTCCTCTTACACCACAAGAGGAACAAGTGTACGAACTCCTCTCCTTAAACACATCCATTCATGGCATAATTGGAGGGAAGGATTTTGGTGCTGCACCTACAAACAAAGAGCCCACATCCTCATCTATAAATATAGCTGAAGAAGATTTAGAAAACTATTTTGAAAACATAGATGAATCAATTTTACATTCTCAGCAACAAAATAGTGAAAATTTAAATATAAATACTCCTAGTAGAACCAGTCGGAAAAGAAGTGCGCCTAATACTGAAAGCAGCTTGTTAAACAAACAAGTATCAAATATCTTTCCAAGATAATTCTTTGAAATATTTAATTAAAATTGATGAAAATCAAAAAGAGAATAACAAATTACTCAAATCATTAAAAGACAATATTTTTGACTTAAAGAGGTACTCAAAGCGCAAATGCGAATTATTAGAACGGAGCCTGGAGCTCCAAATCCAAAAATTTGAATTTGAAAAGAAAATCGAGACTGAGAAAAATAAAAGAAAATTGATACAATTGGAACTAAAGCAAAAAATTTTTCAATTAGAATCTGAAAAATATGCCTGTTCCACAAAAACATCAAAAAAAACTGAAGCGAATGAAAACGTAAAAGTTTCTTTTTAAAATTTAAATGATATCTTTTGTTTAATGTTTTGTGAAATGAATTACTTTTATTTACTATGTTAATTAAAATATGTTGTTTGTTTAATATAATTATGTATATACATTTATTTTTATTAGATTCGGTGCAAATTATTTTTAATATCATCTCTTATTCTTTTAGCTACATTATTGTAATTTAAATTTTCTTCAATGCTAATTAAAGTACACGGTTGAGAATTTTCATTATCAGTTCTCTTGCTGCTCACAGGCATCGAAATCTCCCCTAAGATTCCAAAAGTTCTTTCAATAATCGATCTTCCTTTTGAGTGTTGATCATTGAATACTGACTCGCCAGAATTTTCAGATACATTTCTGTATGGAGTTAAAATCCATGGCTCGAGGGGGTATCCGGAGTCACCTGAAATTATATGTTTAAACTAAATGTATAAATTGTTTACATAATCAAATACGTACATATGTATGTATTTTGTCTTACCAAGAACTCTGGTTTCCGTATCACCACGTTCATATGCATCCTTTAGGAATTGTCTTTCATTAGATAAACTCCAAATATGTGAATCGTGATTTGCTCCTCCAAAACGACCATTGACAGACTTGATATACATTTGGTGGTCACCAATCTAAAATGAATTAAATTAATTGACTTGTTTTAAATATTTGGACTTTAACATTGAAACTTACCACCATTGCATTAATGCTGTGTTTCAATTTTCTTCCTAAATACAAATGCTCGTCAGTTGTGGGTTTAATAATTTGTATATGCGTACCATCCACCGCGCCAACTATGCCTGGTATTCCACATTTATTATAAAAATACATTTTCGCTTCTCTCTTTCTTTCATCAGTCATTTCAAAAACGATGTGTTTGGGGCATAGAATATCCCCGATTGCTTGACATACCTCTGTAATACAACTAGAAATTGATTGCTGCGAAATTCTCAAAAGGCGATCTTGACCAATTTGGTGCTTATAGCCACCTTGGCCTAAAGGCCCAACTATAATGTGCATATGCTAGCTTAAGCAAACGTGCGAACACATATAAATTGTATGTGGCAAACTATAATGTACTTAACGAAACTTTTCGTTAAGTTTTTCCACTGCCATTTGCTTAAGCAAAACTGATCGCATATTCCGTACGGAATCAGCAGTTTGTTGTTTGTTTGTGTTTTTAACAAAATGGAGAAAGATGAAAATACATTTATTTTAAATTTAATAGAAAATTTGGAAAAAATAAGTGCCTTTATAATAAAAGGGCCCTTTTTATTTTAACAAAAATGTCTCTGTCGTAGTTTATTTCTCTGACAGAACAAGAGCGTCTTCTTCTTTTACAGTGTAGTTCACTTATTTCTTTTAATGTGCACAGGCCTTCAAGCGCTAACTTTAATATTTTTATATTATTTAAATTTTTAAGTTTTTTCTCCATTTTTGCAAACACAATACGAAAATTAACAAAACATATGTAAACGTTTATTATTATTTACAATTTAGTGCTGCCACAGCTGTACATTTTAGTACTTTTGCCGATAAATTAAAAAAAGGAAAAATTATGCGTTTCGGGTACGAAGTTTTCTTTTAATTATAAAATAATATAATAATATTTATAAGATATAGTCATTTAATGGCTTTTTGTTAAAATAAAAACATTTTTTTTAAACATAAATGAGCAACTGTGGACAAAAAGTTTCAAAGTCATTGAAGCCACCTGAAAGTTAACTCTGAACTGGTTATGCATTTGACAGCCTTTTCGTTAACTTTTGCAATTTGCTTAAGCTTGCTTATGCATATTATAGTTGGGCCTTAAGAATTTGAGCGTTGCGGCTAATTTTAGCATAGGCGGAATGGCTGTAGACCTTTGTGTACATTTCAAATTATCCTTTATAGAATTAAACACGTACATAAAGGCATCTTTGTTGAGCCTAAAATTTTTTATAAAACTAAAAAAAATAGTTTTGAATATAAATTCTTACATGATATTACAGTATGTACTTACTTTTTTCATTTAAAGTCATTATGTCGGAACTGTCCCTTACCAATTTTCTTTGAACTCTTTCTGGTTCGGCATCGTCATATAAATTATTTTGCCACAAAAAAACAGAATCCATTTGGAAAAAATACAAATTTGTTAGGCTGAACGTGTTTTTTTATTTGAATATTTTTAAATTTTGGCATGTAAGTTAGAGTGCCGCCAATTTTTCTACATTTTTTTTGTCACTTGACATTTAAGAATAAGTGCTTCCAAGTTAATCTTATTTTTCTACACATACTAATCAATACAACACTGCTAGCTGTTCGAAAATGTAAGCCGGTACCATTGTAATTTCGTATCGGAAATTTTGTTCGAAAGATTTTTTTTTTCGTATCGAATTACACGGTAAGGGCCCAGGACAAATCTCTTACAATTAAGCAAAAGTTGCAGAAAATTATTGATAACACGGTGCGACAGTCCAAAATACCTGGGACCCGATATTATTTTTCTTGTAGGGCTTGTCGAGTAAAAGAAGATTCCAATAGTGAAATATGCCGGACACCTCCAAAATCCGGTTTTACGATTAAAAAACCGGTTTTTGTACCTTTGCGCACATATAAGCTTGTAATATTGTTGATAATGACCTGATTTTCAATTTCTTACTAGATCTTGAAAGAATAAACTGAGATCTTTCGAATGATATATAAGTATATTAAGCATGGTATTCTGTTCGTTATTTCGTGCGAAATACTATCAAAAGCCCATATAAAAAAAATTGATGCGAAATAAATGCGAAGTAATGCTGCTGAAGTTGTACTCTGTTCTTGTTGTGAAAACTTACGAAATGTTTCTGGCAGCATGCTTTTTCAACCAAAAAATGTATATGGCAATATTTTTTTTCAACTGCGAAATAATGTAAGCGGCACTTATTTCACACGAAATTGAAAACAACAGCTGTTTAGATTTTATTTGTTATTGTGTTTTTAATTTAATAATTTCGCACAAAAATGATTCAAATTGAAAAAAGTACTAATAAAACAAAAAATAATAAAGACAAAAATAAATTTAGTGAAGTTGAGATGCGTCTAATCATATCGGCAGTACGAAAAAGAAAAAATATAAGGAATAAAACCAATAAATTACATTGCAACCGCAACGCCATAAAAGCCAAGAATGATAAAATAAAGATTACGCCAACGCGCGTAAAATTTTTTGACGTCACACATTCTGTGTTTCTATTGGCTAATTTTTTTTCACTTGTTATACCCTTCACCATCGTGAGAAGGGTATATATAAGTTTGTCATTCCGTGTGTAATTTCCACAAAAAAATTTTCCGACCCTATAAAGTATATATATTCTGGATCCTTATAGATAGCGAAGTCGATTAAGCCATGTCCGTCTGTCTGTCTGTCTGTCTGTCTGTCTATTGAAATCAGTTTTTTGAAGTCCCCAGATATACTCGGGATCCAAACCTTCAATAATTCTGTCAGAAGTGCTTTCGAGAAGTTTGCTATTTAAAATCAGCAAAATCGGTTTAGGTTAACCAGAGTTATGAACCTATATGTGAGACCACCTCCATAAAAATTTCATATTTTTCATCCATTTTATTGCAATATTTTGAAAACTATTGCAGATAATACCATGTATACGTTGTTTGTACTATAAAAGAAGAAAGTGTGCGGAAAATAGTAAGAATCGGTCCATGATTTCTTATAGCCCCCATACAAATATATATATTCCCGAAATATAGCTTACTGATAAATAAATGCCTATAAAATTGGAATATCAAGACAAAATTCAGCAAAAATAAGTTTTATACAAAAAGAAATCTCAAAACGAAATTTTTTTTTAATTCGGTCCATGTTTGACCATAGACCCCATATAAAGTCCACTTCCAAAATTCACTTCAATACGTATAAAAGAGATATAAATAATGTTAAACGACTAAAATTTGACATAAATACTCTTTATAGGCAAATAAATTGTTGTACTAAATTTTATGGTAGTCGGCCCAGAATTGGTCATAGCCCCCACACAAAAATCTTCCCGAAATATGGCTTAATGATAAATAAATGCCTATAAAATTGGAATATCAAGACAAAATTCAGCAAAAATAAGTTTTATACAAAAAGAAATCTCAAAACGAAATTTTTTTTAATTCGGTCCATGTTTGACCATAGACCCCATATAAAGTCCACTTACAAAATTCACTTAAATACATATAAAACAGATATAAATAATGTTAAACGGCTACAATTTGACATAAATACTCTTTATAGGCAAATAAATTGCTGTACTAAATTTTATGGTGGTCGGCCCAGAACTGGTCATAGCTCCCATACAAGGACCACATCTGAAAAAGAGATTTTTCCCTATATATATTGTACAAATATCGGTACCGACTCAAAACTTTGCACAGATCATTTTAATATATACAAAAATCATCCCACAAAATTTTGTGAATTTCGGTCTATTTTTAACCGTATGCCCCATATAAAGCCCTCTTCCGAAAATCACTTTAATACCCATAAATCGCTTATAAATAAGGGTACCAATCCAAAATTTTACACGGATCATTTACATACATGCCTAAATCTAACTGCTGGATTTTGAGAATATCGGTCCATATTTGACTATATCCCCCACATAAGGTCCACTCTCGAAATCCACGTTAATAGTAATATATATCGTATATATACCGTTATTATGTTGAAATTCGACGTGAAATATCCTCATATGCATGAAAATAACTGTTCCAAAATTTAAGAAGATCGGCCCATAATTTGTCATACCTGCCATATAGAACCATTTCCAAAAAACAAATAAATTCGGGTCAAAAAATATTCTCTCGGATTTAACCCATATTCGGTCCATATTTTATAATCATGATATATATCGTTGAAAAGGTATTTTTAATACCTTTTATTTAATGTATTACAAATTATCAGACACCCAGTAGTTCCCGAGATATAGGCCTATGTATTTTCAATTTTAAGGGCCCGCCCCCTCGAAAATAGGCGTGACCGGCAACAAATTTTTTTTTGCTGGTATCTCCTCTAAAAGCCCTATTTGATTTTGTTTTTTTTTTTTTTTTTTTTTGAGCAAAATCACTAAAACCGAATTGTACCCCTTTTTTATACTCTGTTTGTTAAATTACACTGTAGATTATTATGAACATCAGACAAACTCTGTAAATTATGGTAAGAATTGGTAATTAAATCAATTAAAAATGGTGAAAATTACACAAAATTTCAAAATATTTAACATAAATTATGTTGGTCGTAAAATTGTCTTTCAAACAATATATCAAATACTAATAAAATTTGCACTAAGACTGAATAGAAAACACAGAATTAGGATATTCTAGTCTAGTGTAGTTTCTGTATTTCTTATTACGCTTAGGTGAAGGGTATTTCAGATTCGGCACAGCCGAATATAGCACTCTAACTTTTTTTTTTATACTCTGTTTGTTAAATTACACTCAAGATTATTATGAACATCAGACAGACTCTGTAAATTATGGTAAGAATTGGTAATTAAATCAATTAAAAATGATAAAAATTAGACAACATTTCAAAATATTTAACATAAATTATGTTGGTCGTAAAATTGTCTTTCAAACAATATATCAAATACTAATAAAATTTGCACTAAGACTGAATAGAAAACACAGAATTAGGATATTCTAGTCTAGTGTAGTTTCTGTATTTCTTATTACGCTTAGGTGAAGGGTATTTCAGATTCGGCACAGCCGAATATAGCACTCTTACTTGTTTTTTTGCTCATGTTTTGCTTGCACATGCTCACTGCACTCTTCATGTTTATTATTTGTTGTTTTGTTTTTGTTTGTTTTTCTTTTTTAAACAGATTTTATTTTAGAACTTTCAGAGATTTCAATTGCAAGGTTGCCAACTATCACATAAAACATAAATTTTTCGCAAAAAATTTTAATTCTAACACATGAAACATTATTGGTAACCCTTAGAATGGCCCTTCTACGTCACATAACAGGAAATCAGGCGCATGGCGTAATCTTTATTTTATCATTCTTGATAAGCATCATGGATAATAATATAAATTTTAGTATTAATGTTATTATACAATTTGCTATAACACAATTTTCTCGACAATAACACCCAAATTTCTCAAGTTTTCTTAGATAATATATATATATCATTCGAAAGATCTCAGTTTCTTCTTCCCAAATCTAGTAAGGAATTGAAAATCGGGTCATTATCAACAATATTACAGGCTTATAAGTGCGCAAAGGTACAAAAACCGGGTTTTTAACCGTAAAACCGGATTTTGGAGGTGTCCGCAATATTTCACTATTGGAATCTTCTTTTATTCGACAAGCCCTACAAGAAAAATAATATCCGGTCCAAGGTTTTTCAATTTTGTAAAACTGTGTTAATTGATTGATACAATTTGTGTAAAATGTTTAAAAGTTTATTTTCATTAAAAGTTAAATAACTCAGTCAATTACTTATCTATTTTTAAACCCAAATATGCGTTGTAATCGTAAATAAACGTACTTTTTGAATAAATTCATTAACATTATAGGTTCTTAATAAAATAATGTATTAAAACTTCACCAAAGTTTAAATTTTTTTGAAAAATCTACAAAATTTGTGTTTGCTCGACAATAACATTAAAATTTCTCAAGTTTTCTTAGATAAATTATATACCATTCGGAAGATGCGAGTTTCTTCTTTCCATATCTAGTAAGAAATTAAAAAGCGGATCATTATCAACAAAATTACAGGCTTATAAGTGCGCAAAGGTACAAAAACCGGTTTTTTAACTGTAAAACCGGATTTTGGAGGTGTCCGCAATATTTCACTATTGGAATCTTCTTTTATTCGACAAGCCCTACAAGAAAAATAATATCGGGTCCCAGGTTTTCTATTTTATTCAATTTTGTATCACTGTGTAATGATCTTAACAAAGTAATTCGAAGGGAGATCTCATATTTCGAATCTGAAAATATAAAAGGAAAATATTTGCAAAATGTGTATAATTTCCTTATGACCGCGGAGTTTTTATTCATGATTGCGCTGTGTAATTAAATTTTTTTAACTGTATATTATATTTTATTTTTAATTGTTTTGATTTATTTTTAATATCGAACTGTCTTTTCTTTTAAAACCTACATACATATGTATATTAAATAAACAATAAATTGGATTGAATAATATACTATAATCGGAAATTGTTTTATATTTTTGTTTTATAAACAACTAGCTAAACCCGGTGTGCTTTGCTACCCCCCCTCGTCATAAAATAAAATAAAACGTATTTATATATTTACAAACATTTATTTATTTAATTTTAATGTATTTATTGCAATGCTTTAGGCGAGACCATGCCCCTTTGTCCACTTACATAGTCAAGAATTTATTATTTCGTAAGAAAATCCTGTTGTGAAAATTTAATGACGATCGGTCCAGTAGTTAAGACTATATTACGATGTTTAATTTTCCTAAAAAGGGGCGTGGTCCAACTCACTTTTCTCCTGGTACGTATTCCTAATTATGCCAATACCATATGTACCAAATATCACCGACGTACGTCAAAAAATGCCCAAAATATGGCGGGTTAAATTTGTGGGTTATATGGGCGGTGCCACCCCCGTTTGTACAATCAAAACTTCATATAGCCTATTATTCCTTCCAGAGTCACAGTAACATGCTGTAAAAATTTCAGATTGGTCCAAGGGTTTGGCCTCCTATTAAGCACAAACATACAGACACACATTCATTTATATATATATATAGATTAAAAGCAATATAATTTAAGGTGAAATGGGGCGAAAAATGGGGATTTGGTAATAAAAAAATGTATGTAGTTAAAAAGTATATAAAACTTTAGGTAAATACATATTACAAAAAAAGTATTTTGTATAGCAAACATTGTTAGTGGTATACGAAAGTATCTGAATTAAAAAAGGGGGCGATGAAGTAGGCGTAGTTCATAGTTATATGGCGACGTTAACAGTATTAAGAGCAATATACTACCAAATAAAAAAATACGTTGGAATGAACAAATTTGTATAGAGAACAAAAAGTATAAAACTTTCAAAAATTTGGCGTGAAAAGGGGCGTGAAAGGGGCGTGGCTTAAGAAATCTTTATTTTTACCTCGCCTGGAGTATATAATGTGTATACAATTTGAAGTAAATCTGTTAAAAACTATATGGGAGCAATTACATCATTTTTAAAAAGTGGGCGTAAAAATGGGCGTGGCCAAAAAAAGTACCCTATTAATCATACCAGAGTCCCAGTTAAATGCTGTGAAAATTTCAAAAATATCGGTCCAAAGGTTTGGTCTTCAATTACAATATTTTAAAAAAGTAAGCGTAAAAGTGGGCGTGGTAAAAAAAAGTACCCTATTATTTCTTCCAGAGTCACAGTAACATGCTGTGAAAATTTCATCATTATCGGCTCAGCCGTTTTGGAGTCTATACGTTACATACATACATACATACATACATACATTGAATTTTATATATATAGATACCGAAAATATCGATAATACCGTTAATACCGGTATCGAGATTTCCTCAACACCGAAATGTCGAAATACCGAAAGGCTGTCGGTATTGGAATCCCTAGTGGGGGACTTTGGCATATTTAAATTATGTATATTCATTATTTCATTCGTTTCGCAACCAACGTTTTTAATTCATTTCTAATATTTTCGGGATTTGTCAAATCCCGGGATTTCGGGATTGGCATCCCTAGTGGTTATGGATTATTTTAGGAAAATTTCCAAAGCAAAGTGCCATACCCAACTTTAGTATCTTATGAGTGATTTTTTATACATTTAAAATAAATTTATTTAAGGTGCCTATTATGAGCAAAATTCGATCGAAAATGCTTATCGAACGAATTTTCATTTGGTATTATGGTGCACATTCGATGAAAACACGCTATTGTGAAAATCATTCTTTTTGGGATATTCACATTAGTACATTTGTATCAGCTGGTGCTATACTTGTTTACAAATTCTAAAGAAAAAAACAATTTAAATTTGAAATGACCAACACGGAATTATGGTTTAATGATTCGTCTGATGAAGATGAATACTAACTAGAACTGGCCAGAAGCAGAAAAAGGCTGAGGGATGCTTCCAACATTTTGAAAATGAATTCCACCACTTATATATTTTTTGATGAGGTTTTGACAAGGATATTATAAAATTATTTACAAATTTATAAAAAATGTTCGACTTTGCACAGAGGCGTTTGCGGACTTGTTGTCCATTACTGATGAACTGTTGCAACCAGCGTTGCCATTTTGACGCTTTTCGGGTATTTTTTGGTGCTTTTTTGCTTTCCAAATACCCGAAATTTTATTAAATACCCGTTTTTAAAAAGCGGTTAATTATAGCGCTTTTTACAATTTCTCACAGTGCTTTTTGGTGCCTTTTAAGTAATCAAAATTGTTGGTACTGAAACATTTTACTAGTATTATTTAAACACGGCTCTAATACTTTTTTAACCAACTGCGTGTTATTTATATTTCTGTTTTAAGTAGTATTCGCAAACGCTTCTAGAATTCTTTCAGGCATCTATTTTTTTAATCCATACAAAAACTTTTATTGTTAATTTGTTAAACAGTAATTTTACTATTATTCGCGCGAGTTACATATACACTACCAAACACATACATACACACTGACCCTATTGATGAATTTATTAAAAATATAAAATTAAATAAAACTCCAATGTAATAATTGCAAACTAAGTCAGCAAAATTTATTAATATAATAATTGCAAACTAAGTCAGCAAAACTTACTATTTTTCGGTCGCAATTCTTGGAATATTAATATTTAACAAATTAACCCAAATTACAAATAATATTGAATCAACATAATTATTGTCTAGATTAAGTGATTTGTAATTATAAATTATAAAAGAAATTTAGTCTTGTTCTCATCCTCAACCAATAAAGTCTTCTGATTAAACACAAAACAAATTAAAAAGTAGTTTTTTTTAATTACTAAGAAAAACGAAAATATAATTGGCGCAGTCGGTAGGATCCAAAGTCAGTGTACAGGATCCAGTGTTCGAACCAACGAATAACCAAGAAGGATATTTTGCGAATCCTTAAAAGAAAAAAAAATTTTTTTTTAATATTAATTCAGTGAACATTAAGAGTAGTGATCACAATTAATAAAAGAAAACTTCCTTAATGCAGTGAACAATTAGCATATTGGACACCATTAAAAAGTGCAGTGAACAATTAAAAACAAAATTGGACACCACTAAATAAAGGAAAAGCAGAAGTACTAGTGCAGTGAACATTTGTAAAAGAAAAGTGAACACCACTATACAAAAGTGACTTCAAAAAGAAAAAAAGTGTTTGATCAACGACGAAGAATGGAAGAACAGTCTCATATCGCATCCGTAAATGTAGCCGAAGAACTGGCGAGGAAAGACCAGCAGCTGGAACGCTTGCGCCAAGCTTATGTAGAATTACAGCAACAAGCGCAACAATTACAGCAACAACAACAACTACAGCAGAATCCAATCTTACAAGACGGACAGCAACAAAACCCACTTTTACGCAACAGCTCCAGAGAAAATGTACTCCAGACTATAAATCATTTACCAGTATTTACGGGAACTAGTGATGTAACTGTTCATAGTTTTTTCTGCAGTGCAGAATATTTGTTATCAACAGTACAGAAAGACAACTTACGAAAGGAAGCAGTGAAGCTGATTTTTTATAAAAGTATACAAGGACAAGCAAAAGATGCAGTTATAAATATACCAGAACCTGACAACTGGACATTGATTAAAGAAACCCTAAAGTTACGATACAGGCCTAATGTGGAACCTCACCAAATATATAGGATGTTATCAAACCTTAAAGTAAATACGGTAAGCGAACTTGTAACTGAAATTCAAAATATTAAATATAAAGCGGACGAATTGACGATATATTACCAAAATGACCATTACATCGACCTATCAAACATAGATAGTATTTTAATAAATACAGTAAAGGAAATGACGCAGGGCATTTTACTAGACAAAATATACGAAGAAAGAAATATAAACAATATACTTAGAATTTTGGTTAAAAGAAGGTTTGAAGATACCTGCATTAGACCTGAGTATAGAAAATTCAAGACCAATAGGTACAACACAAATACTAATCAGAATTATAAAAGTAGAAATAACATGCAAGAGTGTACGGACAATTTTAGAAATAATGATAATAGTAAAGATAAAATAAATAATGGGAACAGACCATTTTACAGTTCAGGGCGATATAGAGCCAATAATAATAATACATGGAATAACCAAAGGTTTGTACAGGTAGGAAACTCTAGGCCAAATTCCGGGCGATACCACTGGAATCAACCTAGACAAGACCGAATAGAACCAATGGAAATAGATAATTTAGAGGTAGACAGACCCAGGGCGGCAGGAACTTCTAGACAACACCAATGTCTTTGTAACAACGGTCAAGTCAGACAAAGCCCGAATGGACAAAACTATCTAGACCCAAACGAAACTTTTTTAGAAGCAAACAGATCCAGGGTGGCAGGAAATTCGCAACAAAACCAAGGTCTTTGTAACCAAAGTGGAGTAAGACAAAGCCCGAATGGACAAGGTTTCACAGAAAATATTAGAAATAATGATCAAGTAAGAAGATCTTCATCACGGCAATATGAACCGAATAATTTTTTTTTGGGAACAACATCCGATTGTTTACCCATCATAGAACATAAGGAAAACATTATTGAGGAAGAGGAAAATAATAAGGAATTGACTATAGTAAACAACGTAGAAGAGGATAATGCATCGATTGTCACTATTCACTCAGCAGAAGAGGATCTACAGGATCATTTTTACATAAAAGACGAAATAGTGAATAAATATAAAACACAAATTATTTTAACTAATAATAAGATTGAGGAAATGAAAACTTTACATGGAAAAAGGATAATTTTTATAGCCGAAGCTGATTTTGGTATAATGGGTGAATTGTTTAAGAAATACATAACAACAGGAAAGGTAGGAATATTCTCAGAATTATCAGAACACAATTATAACATAGTTCAAGAAAAATTAATAGAAATGTATTCGAATGATAAACAAATAGAATTCATCAAATGTACTATGAGAGCCCAAGATATAAAAACTGAGATAGAGGCAATTAAACAAATTTCTTTTTATCATGTTAGGGAAAGCCTACATTCTGGCATACTGGAAACATATAATCAAATCAAATACAAAATTTATTATCCAAAATTATTAGAATTAATACAGATTGTAATTAACCAATGCGACATCTGCAAAGAAATAAAATATGATAGAAATCCAGTTAAATTAAAATTTTCCATTACAGAAACACCGTCGACGAAAAACGAAATAATACACATAGACACTTATGTTATAAAGAGATTTATGTTTTTGACTGTAATAGATAAATTCTCAAAATTCGGGGCAGCTTATTCACTCAACGACAGAAATCATCTGACATCAACTAGAAGATCATTTTGCAAAAATAGGAAAGCCAAGAAAAATAATAGCCGATAATGAATTCAAAGCTTTACGAATCAAAGAATTTCTAGACCAAGAAAATATTGAACTACACTTAACCAAACCTAATAGTCATACAGGAAACGCGGACATTGAGAGATTCCATAATACAATTGCTGAGAAGTTTAGGATAATATACAAAACAAATAAGGATATACCAATAAAACAATTAATCCAGAAAAGCATTAGGAATTATAATGACCGATATCATTCAGCCATTAAATGTACACCGAACGAAGTTCAATTAGGAAAAATCGACGAAAAGACAATTAAGGAAATTTTAGAAGAGAATAAAAGAAAACTGATAAGTAAAATAAACAGAAACAGGGAAGATTATAGAGAAAATAGAGTGGAAGGTTTCATAAAAAATTATAAGGCAGTTAGGCATAAGGAGCAGCCTAAATATAAGAGGGCAAAACTGGAGAAAGTACACCCATGCAATATTAAAATACCGTATAAATTCTCAGACACTTACAATGAAGACGAGGACATTGATTTCGAATACTTGACCCAACGTTTAAAAGAAATAAAAACATAATACAAAAACAAAAACACTGTAGAAACCCAATCAACCCAGGAATTAAATGATGTTTAAACTAAAATTTTCAGATAATGATGATACTATTATTAATAATAATACAGACACCGACGAACAAAGGAGAAATTACCATAACTAAACTAACGGACCAATCAGGATTTGCAGATATTCAATTAGGAATTAAGGAAATAGTTAAAGACACGGATATAATACTACATAAAATTGACGTAGAAGAATTAGAAAATATAGTGAATGAAATGACGGACAATACAATATTAATGACAACTATACATAAAGATATACTACAACAAGAATTACTAGAGGTTAGAAACAAATTGTTAACACTGATACCAAGAAACCATAGACAAAAACGGGGATTAATAAATGCCATAGGAAGCATGTCAAAATGGCTATTTGGCACAATGGACGATTATGACAGACAGGACATTCATAACCACCTTTTACAAACGAACGCAACAATTAATCAACAAATTGAAATTAATGATTATTTTGATTTAGCCATTAAGCAATTAAAAGAAATTATAAAAAGTGACAGACAAGAAATAGAAAAGAATTTTAATGTAATAAATAAATATATTGATAAAGGACACGAAGAAAATATGTATCTACAACAACTCACAAAAATACAATTGTTAAATGATAAAATTACACATATTCAAGATAATTTAGTTTCAGCCAAATACGGAATAATACATCCAAATATTTTAACAAGTAAAGAAATCTTAAAATATGAAATAGACTATAATAAACTTAAATATATTCAATTAGGAACAGCTATTTTTAATAACACATTTTTAGTATTCGGTATTAAAATACCTAAATCATTTGTATACGTAGATATAAGAAATATAATACCTATACCTAATGTAGAGTATAATGAAATTGATGAAGAAATTGAAAAAATATTTACTTATGAAAATAATACTTATAAATTTGAAGATAATAAACAAATTAGACAATTAAAACCTAGCACAAACTGCGTATTAAAAGAAAATTGTAAACTCATAAAAAGTACAGATTTCGAAGTAATACCAATAGACTTAAAAACAATAATTATTAAAAAAGCAATCAATATATCAATTCAACATACCTGTAATAAGAATAAAACTATTGTAAATGGAAACTATGTAATACAATTTAATACCTGTTCATTAAAAATTAAAGATTACTATTTTTCTAATTACATTGAAAAAGATGAAACGAAAATATTAATAATTAAAAATGAAAATATAAGAAATTTTACAAAAAAAATAACGTTTAGTGATATAATGGAAGAAAACAAAAACAACATACAAAATATTAATAAACTTAAATATCATACTAATGTATCTCATGGATGCAGTTTAGTCCTAGCAATAATACTAATTATGATCTTAATTTTTGTAATCTTAAAACACAAACATATTAAAATAAAATTAAACAGTAGAATTCAGGAGAATTCCATTTTAAAGGGGGGAGAAGTTACATATACACTACCAAACACATACATACACACTGACCCTATTGATGAATTTATTAAAAATATAAAATTAAATAAAACTCCAATGTAATAATTGCAAACTAAATCAGCAAAATTTATTAATATAATAATTGCAAACTAAGTCAGCAAAACTTACTATTTTTCGGTCGCAATTCTTGGAATATTAATATTTAACAAATTAACCCAAATTACAAATAATATTGAATCAACATAATTATTGTCTAGATTAAGTGATTTGTAATTATAAATTATAAAAGAAATTTAGTCTTGTTCTCATCCTCAACCAATAAAGTCTTCTGATTAAACACAAAACAAATTAAAAAGTAGTTTTTTTTAATTACTAAGAAAAACGAAAATATAATTCGCGCGCACATTTGTCTTTTGTTCATATTTAAGAAAGAAAGTGGCTTAGGTTTTTAAAATTAAAAATTGTTCGTAAATGTAAGTTCTTCATGCATTTTTTGTTAAAGTTTATCAACTTCAGATGGGAAAACAAAAATATAGGAAAGCCTGATAGAATGATACAGCATTCAAAAGGTGGCTTAGACCAGCATTTGTTGTAATTGTGAAATTAAAGGCCAAATAGTGATATACTGCGTCATAGTCATGAAAAAGCAATAGATCCGTGTAAAAGTTTTACATTGAAACCTATGCTGTCTTTTGACCAACCAGAGCCGAAACAAAGTCAAAAAGCTGAAGGTTCTCTTTGCTTGTATGCAGCAGTGCATACATCTTTTTCAAGTATTGACCATTATTCTGATATTTGCATAGACATTTTTTTGGGATGCCAAAGCCGCACAATTTAAGTTGCACATAACAAAAGGCTCAAATATAACAACAAATATGTATATACATGCATATATATATAGCTCCATATTTTGTCAAAAATATTCTTGATATTTTAGGCGATATTAAAGGCGTTTCATTTAGTCTGATATTAGACGAAGGGACAGATATTTCAGTTGATAAGCTACTTGGCGTTGTCATTCTTTATATTGGTTTGGAACGTATTTTAAATATTTTCGACTTTAAACACTTAGTTGCCATTGGAACAGATAATCCTGCAGTCATGAGTGAAACACAAAATGGTTTGTGCCGAAAAATTAAAGAAAAGTTCAATCTTCCAAATATGATATTACATGTGTTTGCCACTCCATTCAACTGTTCATTGTTAATATACATATGTATCGTTATTTTTTATGTGCACTTATGTATTTATATACGTTTTATGTATCTTTATGTTTTATGTAATTTGTTAAAATGGATTCTACATTTGTTTTTCTACTTATTTTAATAAAAATCAATCGATCTCAAACAAAAAATAAAAACTTTGTATTTGTTATCTTTTCGTTATAAAAACTTTAATAATAATCTTGGTGCTTTTTTACCCGAAATTTTGTTAATTTTTACCCTATTTTTATGTGCTCACAGTGCTTTTAATAATGTAAGAGTTGGCATCACTGGTTGCAACCATTCTCAAAGGGCGGAACAATCCCAAGCATATTAAAATTAGCAACAGTTTTTCTGATATTCTTCCATGAGAGAAACGAGCTTCTCCAATTGCTGTTTTGTACTTACGACCTTAGACCTGCAAGATATTAACAAAAGTAATTTATAAGTACATAGTATTTGGGCAGTGTTGCCAGAAAATGAATTTCAAAAATTGCTAAAACTTGAAAAGCTAAGTGCTAAAATGTTCTACAGAAGAAAAAATAAGTGCTAAATTTTTTCAATGTAACAATACAATTTTTATTTCAAATGTTAAAAATATAAATTATAGTTTTTTCTAATTTTGTTCATAACAATTGTTGACTTGTTTTAATAGATTACATTTCATATATTAATTCAAAAATTTCCGTGTTCATTTACTTACCACACCGAAAGAAATTTAGTTGAAATATTAATAAAAGTTATTTTTTATTTCTCCAAAAGTATTTTTTGGAGTAAAAAAGTAAAAATTTGTTTGAGAAAAAAATTGTTTTTTATCAAGCAAATTATGCTAAACAGCATTTAGCATAATTTTTAAAAATTTCAATGCACTGAAAGTGCTAAAATGGCAACACTGTATTTGGCTGACCAAAACAAAAATAATACTACGTTTCCACGGTACATGCTTCGCTCTCTATTCATGCTTCACACCCCAATCATGAGTGAAACAACTGGCTTCACCACACAAAATTTTAAGAGCGAATCAAGTAGATTCATATTGAATCAACTTGCGAAGCACGATAAATTGCACTCTTCTCTAATTTTTATCGCAAGTTTATCTGCACTAGCTGTAAAAATTTAATATTATTGTAAACAAAGCAAAATTTTTTCTTGTTGCTGGAAGTAAAGAAAGTAAATACGTACGAATGTATGTTTTTTTTCAAATAAGCTAATTAATTTCCACTCACTTTTTTTGTCCATTAAAAAAAAATATTTTCCACAAATTGTAAATTCTGTTTTTATACCCTTCACCATCGTGAGAAGGGTATATATAAGTTTGTCATTCCGTGTGTAATTTCCACAAAAAAATTTTCCGACCCTATAAAGTATATATATTCTGGATCCTTATAGATAGCGAAGTCGATTAAGCCATGTCCGTCTGTCTGTCTGTCTGTCTGTCTGTCTGTTGAAATCAGTTTTTTGAAGTCCCCAGATATTCTCGGGATCCAAACTTTCAATAATTCTGTCAGAAGTGCTTTCGAGAAGTTTGCTATTTAAAATCAGCAAAATCGGTTTAGGTCAACCAGAGTTATGAACCAATATGTGAGACCACCTCTATAAAAATTTGATATTTTTCGTCCATTTTATTGCAATATTTTGAAATATATTGGAGATAATACTATGAAATTTTGTATACGTTGTTTGTATGACAAAAGAAGAAAGTGTGCGGAAAATAGTAAGAATCGGTCCATGATTTCTCATAGCCCCCATACAAATATATATATTCCCGAAATATGGCTTAATGATAAATAAATGCCTATAAAATAGGGATATCAAGACAAAATTCAGCTAAAATAAGTTTTACACAAAAACAAATCGCAAAACGAAATTTTTTTTAATTCGGTCCATGTTTGACCATAGACCCCATATAAAGTCCACTTCCAAAATTCATTTAAATACGTATAAAACAGATATGAATAATGCTAAACGGCTAAAATTTGACATAAATACTCTTTATAGGCAAATAAATTGTTGTACTAAATTTTATGGTAGTCGGCCCAGAACTGGTCATAGCCCCCATACAAAAATCTTCCCGAAATATTGCTCAATTATACATAAATGCCTATAAAATTGGAATATCACGACAAAATTCAGCAAAAATAAGTTTTATGCAAAAAGAAATCGCAAAAAAAATTTTTTTAGTTCGGTCCATGTTTGACCATAGACCCCATATAAAGTCCACTTCCAAAATTCATTTAAATACGCATAAAACAGATATAAATAATGTTAAACGGCTAAAATTTGACATAAATACTCTTTATAGGCAAATAAATTGTTGTACTAAATTTTATGGTAGTCGGCCCAGAACTGGTCATAGCTCCCATACAAGGACCACATCTGAAAAAGACATTTTTCCCTATATATATTGTATAAATATCGGTACCGACTCAAAACTTTGCACAGATCATTTTAATATATACAAAAATCATTTCACAAAATTTTGTTAATTTCGGTCTATTTTTAACCGTATGCCCCATATAAAGCCCTCTTCCGAAAATCACTTTAATAACCATAAATCGCTTATAAATAAGGGTACCAATCCAAAATTTTACACGGATCATTTACATACATGCCTAAATCTAACTGCTGGATTTTGAGAATATCGGTCCATATTTGACTATATCCCCCACATAAGGTCCACTCTCGAAATCCACGTTAATACTAATATATATCTTATATATAACGTTATTATGTTGAAATTCGACGTGAAATATCCTCATATGCATGAAAATAACTGTTCCAAAATTTAAGAAGATCGGCCCATAATTTGTCATAGCTGCCATATAAGAACCATTTCCAAAAAACAAATAAATTCGGGTCAAAAAATATTTTTTTCGGATTTAACCCATATTCGGTCCATATTTTATAATCATGATATATATCGTTGGAAAGGTATTTTTAATACCTTTCATTTAGTGTATTACAAATTATCAAGCACCCAGTAGTTCTCGAGATATAGGCCTATATATTTTCAACTTTACGGGCCCGCCCCTTCGAAAATAGGCGTGACCGCCAATAAATTTTTTTTTTGCTGGTATCTCCTCTAAAAGCCCTATTTCATTTTCTTTTTTTTTTTTTTTTTTTTTGAGCAAAATCACTAAAACCGAATTGTACCCCTTTTTAGACCCTTCACCATCGTGAGAAGGGTATATATAAGTTTGTCATTCCGTGTGTAATTTCCACAAAAAAATTTTCCGACCCTAAAAAGTATATATATTCTGGATCCTTATAGATAGCGAAGTCGATTAAGCCATGTCCGTCTGTCTGTCTGTCTGTCTCTTGAAATAAGTTTTTTGAAGTCCCCAGATATACTCGGGATCCAAACCTTCAATAATTCTGTCAGAAGTGCTTTCGAGAAGTTTGCTATTTAAAATCAGCAAAATCGGTTTAGGTTAACCAGAGTTATGAACCTATATGTGAGACCACCTCCATAAAAATTTGATATTTTTCATCCATTTTATTGCAATATTTTGAAAACTATTGCAGATAATACCATGTATACGTTGTTTGTACTATAAAAGAAGAAAGTGTGCGGAAAATAGTAAGAATCGGTCCATGATTTCTTATAGCCCCCATTCAAATATATATATTTCCGAAATATGGCTTAATGATAAATAAATGCCTATAAAATTGGAATATCAAGACAAAATTCAGCAAAAATAAGTTTTATACAAAAAGAAATCGCAAAACGAAATTTTTTTTAATTCGGTCCATGTTTGACCATAGACCCCATATAAAGTCCACTTCCAAAATTCACTTAAATACGTATAAAAGAGATATAAATAATGTTAAACGGCTAAAATTTGACATAAATATTCTTTATAGGCAAATAAATTGCTGTACTAAATTTTATGGTGGTCGGCCCAGAACTGGTCATAGCTCCCATACAAGGACCACATCTGAAAAAGAGATTTTTCCCTATATATATTGTATAAATATCGGTATCGACTCAAAACTTTGCACAGATCATTTTAATATATACAAAAATCATCCCACAAAATTTTGTGAATTTCGGTCTATTTTTAACCGTATGCCCCATATAAAGCCCTCTTCCGAAAATCACTGTAATACTCATAAATCTATTATAAATAAGGGTACCAATCCAAAATTTTACACGGATCATTTATATACATGCCTAAATCTAACTGCTGGATTTTGAGAATATCGGTCCATATTTGACTATATCCCCCACATAAGGTCCACTCTCGAAATCCACGTTAATACTAATATATATCGTATATATACCGTTACTATGTTGAAATTCGACGTGAAATATCCTCATATGCATGAAAATAACTGTTCCAAAATTTAAAAAGATCGGCCCATAATTTGTCATACCTGCCATATAGAAGCATTTCCAAAAAACAAATAAATTCGGGTCAAAAAATATTCTTTTCGGATTTAACCCATATTCGGTCCATATTTTATAATCATGATATATATCGTTGGAAAGGTATTTTTAATACCTTTTATTTAATGTATTACAAATTATCAGACACCCAGTAGTTCCCGAGATATAGGCCTATGTATTTTTAACTTTAAGGGCCCGCCCCCTCGAAAATAGGCGTGGCCGCTTAAAAAAATTTTTTTTGCTGGTATCTCTTCTAAAATCCCTATTTGTTTTTTTTTTAACAAAATCACTAAAACCGAATTGTACCCCTTTTTTATACTCTGTTTGTTAAATTACACTGAAGATTATTATGAACATCAGACAGACTCTGTAAATTATGGTAAGAATTGGTAATTAAATCAATTAAAAATGGTAAAAATTAGACAAAATTTCAAAATATTTAACATAAATTATGTTGGTCGTAAAATTGTCTTTCAAACAATATTTCAAATACTAATAAAATTTACACTGAGACTGAATAGAAAACACAGAATTAGGATATTCTAGTCTAATGTAGTTTCTGTATTTCTTATTACGCTTAGGTGAAGGGTATTTAAGATTCGGCACAGCCGAATATAGCACTCTTACTTGTTTTTATTCTGTTTGTTTATTAAAAACAACTGTCAAATCGAATCAAGTTTTTTGTTCATGTAAACAGCATGATTCATAAACATGATTCAGAGAGCGAAGCAGGTGATTCAAGTCGTCGTGGAAACATAGTATAATACTATGTTTCCACGGTACGTGCTTCGCTCTCTATTCATACTTTACACCCCAATCATGTGCGAAACAACTTGCTTTACCATACAAAATTTTAAGAGCGAATCATGTAGATTCTTATTGAATTATTATTGCGATGCACGAAAAATTGCACTCTTCTCTAATTTTTATCGCAAGTTTAACTGCACTAGCTGTAAAAATTTGTTATTATTGTAAACAAAGCAAATTATTTTCTTGTTGCTAGAAGTAAAGAAAGTAAATACGTACGAATGTATGTTTTTTTTCAAAGAGGCTAACTAATTTCCCCTCACTTTTGTTTGTCCATTAAAAAAATGTATTTTCCACAAATTGTAAATTCTGTTTCTTTATTCTGTTTGTTTATTAAAAACAACTGTCAAATCGAATCAAGTTTTTGGTCATGTAAACAGCATGATTCATAAACATGATGCAGAGAGCGAAGCAGGTGATTCAAGTCGTCGTGGAAACCTAGTATAAATCATTTACATATTTATTTATTAATTTATACTAGAAACATTTCTTTTGTAAACACTTAGTAAACGAATTTTTATCTTTAAATCATTAACAGATTGAAAGAAAAAAACTAGTAAAAACAGAAAAACTATTATTGTAAAAGGAACACTGGTATTATTAATAAATATTCAATAAATGTATTGGATACGGTATTTTCATAATATGTTTGTGCTGTTTAACTGTTTTAGTCTCCTTTAAACAATTGATATCAGTTCCGCCTTGTATGATCTTTAGCGCATTTATCCACCAGTACTTCACATTTCTTTTCTGAAAAATAAAATAAATATTAAATTATTAAAATTGTTTGTAAATTTTGTTCGGCATAAGGTCATAAGGTAACAAATTTTTAAATGAAAAATATAAAAATACTTTGTTTTAAAAATTTCTATTTTATTTTATTCCCAATATTTCGGTCAACTTTGTTGACCATCTTCAGGGGTTCTATATAAAAATACAAAAATATATTAAACAAATTATTATAAGTTACACAAAGCATTTCAAGCACAAACAAATTATAATTACATTTAAAATAAATAAATGAAAAACAAATTTCACTCTGTTGAGTTTGTTATCCAGTCGTAAGCTTTTTTCAACTAGTGTTTTTAATGTTTTGTTTTGGTCTTTTTCTGTTTTTGTGTATCGTGTGTTTGTATGTGTGAGCTGATATGTTCTCCGTATCAATTTTGTAGTTTAATCTCTCATCTGTCTCTAAATTAAGTATGTGTAACATCTCTAGAGTCTAGATTGAACCTCCTCGCATAATTTTTCTCTTCTGCTAATATTTTTACATCATTGAAATTTGGTGTGTGTCCAGTAATTGCACAGTGGGCCGCGAGTGCTGTTTTTTATTCCAGTGGTTTGTAAGTTGCCTTCATGTCAGATTTATGTGATGATAGTCTGGTTTTTAACTTAGTTTTGGTTGTACCTACATATGTCTTCTGACATATGTTGTTGTTGTCGCCATTGCAATTAATTTTGTACACTTCGTTAGGTTTTTCTTCAATTTTCAATTTTGATTTCATCTTGCTGAATAATTTGTTGACAGTATTATTACATTTAAAGGCTAACTGGAACTTGTCCTTATTATATATATTGGAATTTTTAATTCTCTCAGAAAATTTCGGTATATAACCGACTGATTTAAATATTTTTGTCTCTGTATCTATATTTTTGGTTAAAGGACATTTATTCCTCACACGTTTTATTAAATCGTCAATCGTCTTTTTTTTTTTGGGAAGTCGTTCATTCTTAAGGTACGGTCACACTTGTAAAACATTTGACAAAAAACACCAAATATTTCTCTTCCATAATGTGACCATAAAACATTTTGGGGTGCAAACATGATTTTGAGAAAACAAAATTTGTTTTGTAGCAAACAAAAATGTGTCTAATGTGAACAGAGTGTGACCACCCTATGTCAAATATTTTCCGCTTTTTTGGGCAAATAATTATTTTTTCTTGCAAAGCTATTGTAAGAACAAATAGAGGCAATAACAGCTGGTGAAAACAGTGTCGTCATTTTTAAAAATAAATTAGGAACATTTTCATAAAAATCACCAAAACAGAAGTGTACTAATATTTGCAAAACTCCATTTTCAATGCAGAAATTAAAGGCCAGGTATTTAAATAGTAAAAATTTTTATGGAAGTGATTGTCAAATATGGACCGATTCCAATAAATTTCGGCAGGGTGATTTATTTTTTTTATGTTTTTGCAGTTACATTTGTACAATGTTATAAGAAACGGCTTACGGAAAAAATGGATTAAGAGAAAAATTTATTTGTATGTTAAGAAATTTTTCTCTCACCGAAATCAAAATTTATACGTTACAAAGTAATTTTTTAGATTTGTTTACAAAACTATTTTGTCTTCTATATTGATTTTCGCTCACCAAAATCAAAATGTAAATTAAAAATTCATTTTTTAGTCTTGTTTGAACTAATTCTTTAATTGAATGTGATATGAACTAATTATTATTTTTTTGTTTTTGTTATGAATTAGAATAAATAAACATGATTTTTTATTTAATAAAACATATTTAAAAAACTGCCGGATTTAACGAATTTTTTCGATATAACGAATGAGCCTGACAATATATAATTCGTTAAACCGGGAAACCACTGTATAAATATACAATTCATTATGGTTCACATAATTCATTATACATAACTTTTAAGATAACATAAAATATCACTTGTTTAAGCCATTTTATATATACGCTTAAAAGCACAACAATTGGCAACACTGATATTCATAACAAAAACAATCAAACAGCTGTGTGATATTAATATAAGTATTTGTTGGCGAAAAATATGGAGGTAAGTTAAAATATTTTTTAAAATCAATTTTTTTTAATAAATATACTTTTAGGATAGTGAAAATTATACTGAGGTATAAAATAGTAAAAACTATTCTTACATACATATGTATGTATGTACATGGTTTATAAATTTTTAGGTAATGGAAAGAAGCAGCGAAAGTAGTCCAGCTTTAAAAAGGCCAAGAAAAAGACCAAAAGTGGCCAGGGAGTGGGAAGAGGACGATATTTTTAGATTAATTTTGCTTGTTGAAGCAGAAAAGTGCTTGTGGGATGCTTCGGATGAAGATGTTATAAGCTGCTCCACTTAGTACAAATAATGCTTCACAATCTTCCATTTCAGTTTTTATTTGTGAAAAAACAAATTTAAATATTTTGACAGTTTGATCAAATAAATTGTTACAGAAAATATTTGTTTCAGTGTGACCGGAGGGAAAACATGTTTACCAAAATATGTATTTGCCGTTGTTTGACTGCTGTTTGGTAAAATAAATTTTATCAAATATTTGCCCCTAGTGTGACCATCTAACAAAATGTGTAAACTTTTAAAGCAAATATGAGAAACATGTTAGCGTCAAATGTTTGCTATATGTGACCGTACCTTTAGAATATCCTCGATTTTATGTAAATTTTCCTTGTGAAATTGATTGTCACTTGTATCTAAAACTCTGTTAATAAAATTGTTTGCCGTATTTATAATTATCCGTTTTGGATGTTTTGAATAGAAATTTATTAATCTACTCGATGATGATGGTTTCTGATACCAATTCAGTTTCAGAAGATTTCCTTGTCTGATTATTACTGAGTCCAAGTACGGTAGTCTATTATCACATTCTTTCTCCATGGTAAATTGAATTTGTCGGTTGTATGAGTTTAAGATTTTTAATGTTTCATCAATTTTGTCCTTTTTTATGATTCCAAACAAATCGTCAACTAAAGTTCGATTCTCAATGGACGCACAACAAATTTTATTGAACAAATTTAAATATTTAGCAGTACTTGTAATAGAAAACATAAAGAATTTCAAAAAACTACTAGAATATGTGTACTGAAATTAACACTTTTCAATCAGTTAGTACTTGATCGAATAGCATATTTAGAGTTAAATTTTAAGTGGTTAAATGCATATTTTATCTTTATAAATTTTAATAAATAATAAAAAATGTCCTGTTTTTACACCCTATCGCACTATTTGTCCTCCATGTAAAAATTTTTTCCAAAATATTCATATTAATTTTTAGTAACACAAAAATATAAGAAAAAAAAAATAATAAGAATGCTATATTCGGATATGCCGAATCTTATATATCCTTCATCTTTGTTGTGGATGCATAATCTATATATATATAAACGAGTAACGTGACTGATTCATTCATCATCGCACAGCCCAAACCGCTAAAGCTAATAACTTGAAATTCGGGTAATGGGTTCTTTTTACAACATGTAGATCCACTAAGAAGGGATTTTTGGAAATACGGTCGCTAAGGGGGACAAATGGGGCAAAAACGGGTAAAACCAGTACCTCTATATCTCCAAAACAAATAAACTTACAAATAATATTTTAAATGCGTCCGCCTTTAACCACAAAAGTGACCATATGGGGTAAAAATAGTCCCCGTAGAACGCTTCGTTAACATGTATATCTCCTACATAAATAAACATAGAAATACTATATTAAATGCATCTGGCTCAGATCAATAAAGACTAGAAAATTTTTTGGTATTTTTTTTTGAAATTCGAATTCCTATGGCGTAAACATTGTATTCTTTTTTGGTACTTTTTTTTATCAAAATGTATTTTCTCACTAAAAATTCCATGAACTATTATTTTCAAATAGTACGGGGTAAAAACGGACATTTGATATTATTTATTCAATGCTATTCAGGACTAAAAATAAAGGTGTAAAATGGGCAAAATTTCAGTACACTTATATTGGTACTTTTTTGAAATTAATTTCTACTATTCTATTCTCGCAAAGGTTTCTGAGTTGGTACGACCACGCCTACTCTACCGCCCACTTTTTTTAATTGATTAATTGCTTCTGCATGGGTTTTTACAGATTTACTTTATACAAATTGTATCCACATCTTACTAAAGGCGAGGTAAAAATAAAAATTTTATGTGCCACACCCATTTTCACGCCCCATCACAAAATATTAATGTTTGTATGTATGCCCTTTATATAATTGTAAAGCTGGAGGTCCACACCAAGCGTCTACGCGTTTCACGCATTCTAAGCAACTGTCAAAAAAGTAGAATCAATGTAGTTGTCTGAGTTAAGTCACACACTCAAAAGCGTAGGACGCGCTGACGCTTGAAACGCGAAAAGTTCGTTTACTTTCTACTTTTGAACGCGGTGCACGCGTCACAGCTGACATTGACAAATGCAAAGCAAATTTATTTTAAAGATGATGTCACCAGAAAAAATGACAGTTGAAATAACATTTTTTATATGAGTTTGGCAAACAAATCGATAAAAAACTTCGTATAAAAAAAATCAGCTGGGCATACGGCATCACCTCCAAAAGTACATACATATAAAAAAAAAATATTGACGCGAAAAATCTTCGCATGTAACTTGAAATGCCTGACGCTTAAAACGTTTAGAAAGCTTAAAACGCGTTGACGTCAAAACGCGAGTTGTGGACCTCCAGCTTAAACTATGCATTTGGTCATGTGATGATCTTCGGCAAAGTTATTGTGCATGAGTCCGGGAAGATTTCTCAGTTGGTATGACCACGCCTACTTTACAAGTATATAAAAATTAATGTCTGTCTGTATGTTTGTGCCCATATAACTGTAAAATTGCTGGCTTCTAAATACAACCAGGAAGAATATATTTGAAATTAACGGTCCTAAAGGCGAAATACATCCATAAAACGTAATAAAATATGAACTAAAATCATGCGATAAAATTTCACCACAGGTAAAATGTCAAAATGTTGTTTTGAGTGAATATTATTAGAAACAAGTAAGAGTGCTGCTATATTCATAATAACGTAATTAGAAATACAAAAACTACACTGGTTATAGGACTAGAATATCATTTTTCTGTGTTTTCTATTCAGTCTTAGTGCAAATTTTATTAGTATTTGAAATATTGTTTGAAAGACAATTTTACGACCAACATAATTTATGTTAAATATTTTCAAATGTTGTCTAATTTTCACCATTTTTAATTGATTTAATTACCAATTCTTACCATAATTTACAGAGTTTGTCTGATGTTCATAATAATATTGAGTGTAATTTAACAGAGTATAAAAAAGGGGTACAATTCGGTTTTAGTGATTTTAATAAAAAAAAAAAAACAAAATCAAATAGGGCTTTTAGAGGAGATACCAACATACCATTCGAATTGATAACCTCCTCCTTTTTGAAGTCGGTTAAAAATAATAATAAATAGAACCTACTATTGTTACAAATGCTACTAAAATCTATTGCAGTTTTTATTTTTAAAATGTTTTTTAAAATTATCAAATCTGACAGCAAAAAAGAATAAATTTTTCTATAGTAACAGCAAAATCTCCAGTGAATTTTACTATTTTTTTTTAGTGTAAAAATTTTTTTGAGTGTAAAAAATTTTTTTGAGTGTAACATTAAAAAAATTCCATTATCACAAAAAATAATTATAATTATTGTTAAGTTCCAAATATTAAATTTTTTAATATGTAAATAAAAAAAATAAACCCATATTTCACTCCAAAAGTTAAAAAAAATCAAAAGTTCAACTTTGACCTAGAAGTCCTTAAAAAGTCATCAATCAATTTTAATGTAATTAAAACTGAGCCAAGCTGAACTAAATATATATCCATTAAAAAAAAAAAATTACTTCAATATTTTGATCGGTTCAAAAGTTACAGAATTTTGGCCAATGAAAAACGATTTTCAGCCACTGTGCGCCGTGAAATAGATCATAAGATTTGCATTGGCGACCATAGCATTATTCTCATTTTTCTTTTGTTTTTTCTTGTTAATGTCATTATCAAAACCAAATTTGACCTACTTTTTAAATCTATTTACTTATTTTTTTAAATCTGTTTATGTACTTTACAATACAGGGTAAATCTATATTAGAATACTTTTCTAATGAAATTATTATAGCTTTAAAAGTGAATTACATTTTAGAATTAATTTTGTATATGTCTTGAAAAAAATACATTGAATTGCTAAATTTTACATATTGTGATTTCTTTTGAAGAGTTTGTGAGGTAAAGACAATTTTGTATGTGATTACCGAAGATATTGTTAATAGGAATATGAAGGTTTAGTAATCAATAGTTGGGTTGGGCAAATTGTTATTCCAAAACATCTAAGAATAACTATTTTGATTGTTTCGGAGTAATATTTAAATTCCTGGTAGTTTCTGATGATTTTATTCAGTAGTATTTTAGCAGCGAACCACAAATATTTATTATTTCCGTTTTTTTGTATGCATGCTATTAAAAGTAATAGAGTCTATGTAGCCTTTGTTGAAATCTAAGTTAAGACCAAGAACCCTACACCGTTTGCCGACGAGCCAGAGCCGGAGTTTACAGCATGCAGAGGCTTATCATGAGAATATTAAGGTTAACCTTATTAGTTGTATGCTACACTCAAAAAAAGACATGTACTAAATTTTATGAAAAAAATTCTTTAAAAGTAGTTCAAAAATTGCCCTAAATTTGAGTAAAATTTAACTAAAATTAAGGAAATTTTATTAAAATGTAATAAAAATAACTTAATCTAAGTAAAACAGCAAATAGTTCATAAACTTGATATTAGTTTATTATTTTCTATGGATAAATTACTTGATTGTAGGAAAATATTATTAACCGCAAAATATTATTTACTAGAAATTAATAAATTTTTCCTAGACTTAAGGGAATTACATCATAAAAATAAGTAATTTTGGTTATAGTTCAAAAAACTGAGTTGAGTAAATGGTTTACTCCAAAATAGTTCATAATTTATAATATACTTAAAACTTGTTAATTGTTTTCTTTGATATTAGTTCAAATTTTCCTAAATACTGAGAAATTTATATTGCATTTTAATACATGTTTATTAAACTTCTACTTCGAGTTTATTGCTTACTAATTATTAAGAAATTCTTTCAAAAATCTAGTTCAGATAAATTAAGAAGCAAAGCAATATATTATTTCCTACCATTGAATAAAAGATGTCTTACTTCTTAAAAAGTAACAAACTCATATTTAGGAATATCTTCCTTAAAAAAAGTACAGATACATTTTAAAAAATTGTATAATTGAAAATTATAACTGGTACAATTGTACATGGTTTTAGAACATAATTAACTAAATATTACTTAAAATGTAGAAAAAATAAAGTAAAAATTTACTTTAAACAGGTAAGTTAAATTCCTAAACAAATAATGTAAATAATTTAAAAAATTATGAAAAATTTTACTAATTTGAAGTAAAAATTTCTTACAAAAATATTGAACATAAAGTCGTTTTCTTGAAAAAAAAATAGTTTTTGAAAATTTTTTTATAAGTAAATATTTACTAAATTTTAGAAAATAATTTACAAATTTTATAAAAAATTTTAATCGAAGTTCACTTCAAGTTAAATAAACAATTTATTTAAAAATAATTTGTATACACTACATATATTTTTGTATATTTCTGTTCACGGTTGCCATATTGGGCCAATTGAACCAAAAATGGTCCCTTTTTTACGTTTGGTCCACTGGTCCATTTTTTTTGAATTGGTCCTTTTTAAGAAAATGTTTACGATAGGATAGGAAGGGTAGTGCACTAAGTGCACTTCCACTCGGAGACCCGGTGGTCCATTGTGGTTAAAAATGTTTACGATTGTGATAACGGGTTTTCCAATAAGGACTTGACAACTTTTTTTTTTAATAAAACGCAAACCGTTTGAGATATTTCCAAAACTTTATTACCGACTTGAAATACATTCAAAACATTTATGAATGGAACTCGACTTCGTTCATATGGGCACCGCGGCCACGTCGGCAGTGGTCGATTCGTTGGACCCAATTTTGGATGACTCGGTCACACATTTCGGCCGGAACGGCCGCTATTTCGCGTTCAATGTTGGCTCTAAGTTCTTCCAACGTTGTCGGCTTGTTGGCATAGACCAATGATTTGACGTAGCCCCAAAGAAAAAAATCTAGAGGCGTTAAATCGCAAGAACGAGGCGGCCAATTGACTGGTCCATTTCTTGAGATAACACGCTCGTCAAACTTACTCTTCAGTAAATCGATTGTAACGTGTGCTGTGTGGCTTGTGGCACCGTCTTGTTGAAACCACATGTCATCCAAGTCCATGTGTTCCAATTCGGGCCAAAAATAATCGCTAATCATTGCGCGATAACGATCGCCATTCACAGTAACGTGACGATCGTTATTGTCGACGAAAAAATATGGCCCAATGACGCCGCCGGCATGCAAAGCGCACCAAACAGTAATTTTTTGTGGATGAAGTGGTGATTCGTGAAGCACATGTGGATTTTCAGCAGACCAATAACGCATATTTTGCTTATTGACGAACCCATTGAGCCAAAAATGAGCTTCGTCACTGAAGATGATTTTGCGATGAAATTCATCATCTTGGTGCATCTTCTCCAGAGCCCAATCGGAGAACGTACGTCGACTCAAATGGTCCATCGGCTTCAATTCTTGAGTCAGCATAATCTTGTATGGGTGTAAACCCAGATCCTTACGCAAAATTCGCCATAAAGTGGTCTTGGGGATGCCCAGTTCTTGAGAACGCCGCGGAATCGACTGATTTGAATCGTTTGCTACGGACGCCTGAACGGCAGCGATATTTTCGGAACTTCGACCAGGCCGTTGTCTCACTGGCACGACAGCATCACACAATGAATATGTAGACTCAAATTTTTGCACTAAACTTGTTATTGCTTGTCTACTAGGGCGAGAATTACGACCGAAAATTGGAGTTAACGCTCTTAAAGTTGCGGTCACCGACTCCGAATTTCGGTAGTACATTTTTATAATTTCCAAACGTTGTTCCTTCGTGTACTTTACCATAACGAAAATGTTAAGTTTACTGAAAAAAAAGAAAGCAACAATTAGATGATCAGTGAAATAGTGCGTTCACAATTTAAATTCAGAGTTGTCAAGTAGCTATTGCAAAACCCTTTACAAATAAATTAATATTTAATTTAAATTTTTTGTAAATGTAAAAAGAATGTAATTACAAAAAACAGACAATTAGAAAATGCTATTATCAACGCACAAAGTTCTATCGATGGCGAAATTTTGGATAAAATCGGTGAGGTGCACGTAAAGTTAATTTAAGCCAAAAAGCTTAATGCTATGCAATTTCTTTTGCAGCTTAACACCTTTTAAATTAGTTAAATCACTTAGGCCCATTATTACAACTTGGCAATAGTTAAAGGTATATATATGATGTTATCGGACAGATAAGAAGTATTTGGTTATTATAAGTTTACTTTAATCTAAACCGACCGATAAGCTAAAGGGAAGATCATCTTGCCTTTAAATTTTATAGTGAGGTATGTATTTGAAGTTGCCATATGTTCTGAAAAATTGACAACTTTATGAAAAATAAATTAATTTTAATTTTGTTTTGCGAATAAATAATTTGATAAACAAAAATGGAAAGCAGACGTTTGATTTATATTTCTTTCACAAACAAATATTTTCACAAACACAAAAAATTTACTGTTTCTTGTCAGTAATTTGTCAAAAGTAATCGGTTTTTAACTGGTATTGCCATATTTTAGAAAAAAATTATTTTATTTTACAAGGAAGTTGTAATAACGAAAAATTTTAAAGGTCACTTTATTCCTCACTTTAATTAAAGTTGCCTTTTATTATTAAGAACATTAAAGGCAAGTTGTAATAATGGCCCTTAAAGCACTTCGACTTTATTTTTTGTCTTCGAGTCTTGAAGTAAGTGGCATTAGTGCATTTGAATTAGCGAATTCAATGGGTGACCCCGATTTAAAAGTATATATGCTGTTTTTGAAATACGTTCTGAAAATAATTAATACACTGAATAAAGATTTCCAGTCGGAAAACGCTCGCTTACCTTTTTTGTTCTCGCAAATAGAAGTACATTTTAAATTGATTATGAGTAATTTTATGAAGAACGATTTTGTTAAAAATATTGACTGTCTGGAAAATTTTAATATGCACGACAAAACGAATTATCTCCTAACTAATTTTATAGAAAGTAGAGCAGAAAACTTTCTTAAAAGTAATAACGTTACGGATTCGCAACGAATCATAATTAAAACAAATATTTTAAACTTTTACGTTGAATTGTTAAAATAAATTCAGAAACGGTTTGATTTTGGCAGAGCTGACTTAAAAAATGTATGTATAATTACACCCAACAAAGTTTTATCGGACACAGAAACGTCAATAATGCCTTTATTAATCCATTTTTCTCATTTAATTAAATGTGATATAGATGTTATTATAATACAGTGGAAACTGTTAAGACTGTTAAATAGCGATCTCAAACCTGATATTGACGTTTGCGTTTTTTGGGGAAAAGTAAGTTTATATAAAAATGGTATGGATGTAATGTGCACCAGAGACCTGCAACAAGTATGAACGAGCCGACTTATTCACTAACGTTGAATTTTAAGAACAATACAAAAAAGTATGATTCAATTTTATGCTTATTCGCTTTTTATGCAGAGACCTGCAACAAGTATGAACGAGCCGACTTATTCACTAACGTTGAATTTTAAGAACAATACAAACAAGTATGGTTCAATTTTATGCTTATTCACTTTTTATGCACACACAGAAAATTCAGCAACGAGTATAAATCATTTCCAACACTTGGTTCGAACTGCAATGTTTGAAAATAAAAATTCTTGTTTATACACAGTTTGTTTTTTGCATGTCGGCTTTGTTGTGCATGATCTGATTGGAATTGAACTAAAAACACACGAGCCACTTATAAGTAAAAAGCGGCTGGCAGAAAAATATGAAAACATAAAAAATGTGCATTTATTACCTATTTAACATTATTTCGTCGAAAAGAAAACTTATTTGACAAAGCAATGATAAAATTTGTAATATGTACAGTTTGTCAAATATATCTTTGCACAGCAAAAAAATTAAAGAAAAAATGTAAAATGAGCTGCTTCATACATTTAACGACACAGTCGAACATTCATGTTCGCACAAAACAACAAATGAATAAAACACATGTTCGGCTAACAACACGTTGGCTTTGATGTAAAATGAGCTTCATACATTTAACGACACAGTCAGAATATTCATGTTCGCAAAAAACAACAAGTGAATAAAACTGAATGATTGAAACGAACGGTTGCGTAAACGAGCGTTTTGTGCATTTGAACAAAAACGATTAAATCATAAAAATCAATGTGCATGATTAAGTATACTCGAAAATTTAGTACTCGTTGCAGTTCTCTGATGTGCACCCTGTAATAGAGGTAAAGGCCCAACTATAATATGCATATGCTAGCTTAAGCAAACGTGCGAACACATATAAATTGTATGTGGCAAACTATAATGTACTTAACGAAACTTTTCGTTAAGTTTTTCAACTGTCATTTGCTTAAGCAAAAAGCGAAACTGATCGCACATTCTGTACGGAATCAGCTGTTTGTTGTTGTTTGTTTTTGTTTTGAACAAAATGGAAGAAAATATATTTATTTTAAATTTAATAGAAAATGTGGAAAAAAATAAGTGCCTTTACAATAAAAGAGACCCTTTTTATTTTAACAAAAATGTCTTTCTGTCGCAGTTTATTTCTCTGGCAGAACAAGAGCGTCTTCTTCTTCTACAGTGTAGTTCACTTATTTCTTTTAATGTGCACAGGCCTTCAAGCGCTAACTTTAATATTTTTATATTATTTAAATTTTTAAGTTTTTTCTCCATTTTTGCAAACACAATACGAAAATTAACAAAACATATGTAAACGTTTATTATTATTTACAATGTAGTGCTGCCACAGCTGTACATTTTAGTACTTTTGCCGATAAATTTAAAAAAAAGGAAAAATTATGCGTTTCTGGTACGAAGTTTTCTTTTAATTATAAAATAATATAATAATATTTATAAAATATAGTCATTTAATGGCTTTTTGTTAAAATAAAAACATTTTTTTAAACATAAATGAGCAACTGTGGACAAAAAGTTTCAAAGTCATTGTAGCCACCTAAAAGTTAACGCTGAACTAGTTATGCATTTGACAGCCTTTTCGTTAACTTTTGCAATTTGCTTAAGCTTGCTTATGCATATTATAGTTGGGCCTTAAAGCAGTACCATAATGGGTAACACTTAAATCAGCTGTTAAAAACAAATAGAGAAAATAAGCAAACAAATACATGAAAAATATGAATGATGGAAAATTCCAGAAAAAGATAGAATGGAGGGACTTTTTTTTAGAAAAAAAAGATGGAGATGTGGCGCCCCGAGGTATCTTGGGCAGATAAATATAAAATGTCGGGACTTCACTTTTTGGTTTTGGAGAGAAAAGAAAGAGATTGAGAGTCGTGATAGTGGCATCAATAACTAAAAAAAATAGAAGATTTCAAAAAAACCAATTGTAACAAACCTAAGAACAAAGAAAAAAAACTTTAAACATCAATACCATATATTTATGTGAACTTTTATTTTAAAAATAATATATAATTATAAGAAAAAGAACAATTGAAAAAGAAAAACTGAATTTAAAACTATAAAAATATTTAAACAATACAAAGCTTAATTTATTCAAATAACTTTATGCAAAGTGCACAAAAGTCAAAATATAGACATTTTCAAAATACATAAAAATATCTAAAGCCACTCTATCACCATCACGGCCATCGTGGGAATTTATCATCCTCCCTTCATCTACCATCACTAGGGTAAAGGTATATTAAGACCTAAGACGGAGTACACGAACGACCACGAACCTATAAAATAAAACAAAACGATACATTACATTTTGATAAAATATATTTTAATCCTTAATTTTTATTTCGCGACAAAAAGGTTTTTAGAATAGGGTTAACACAAAACTAAATTCGAGTATTCCCTTTTGTGATTTAGCCAAAAGGTGCGCGTAGGTTGAGCTCATCCTTTTTTTTATTGATAGGGAAATTTGCCCAAAAATTTAGTGTTTTCCCCGTTTTTTAAACAGCCTTAAGCGAACTTAAGGAAAAACATATATATACAAAAAAATAAGTGAAATTTTTATGATAAATTTAACGAACTCGGACATTGGACATATACATACGACCATATGCCCGATTCCCTTCAGCGGATTAGATCAAAAGTGACATTGAAAGAAATCCAAGAAAATAGCAGCCGAACATAAAAGTCCAGCGAAAATATTCTATGCCATATATATCATAAATAAAAATATATTTTTTTACTTTGTCTGCAAATTTTATTACCATACTGTAAAATCTCAAGTTCCTCTAGTTAATCTTGAATAAATTTGTATAAAACGCAAAAGTTTTTTTTGAACTATCTAGTTTTTGTAAATTTAATAACTTAAGTTTTTTTGTTAAATTGTTTTTGCCATAATATGAAAAATAAAAAGTAAATTAGAATTAAAATTAAATAAAAGTAAGGAATGAATTATAAACGAAAACTTTAAATTCTATTATTTTTTTTTGGAAAATGGATTGCTAAATACAATTGTATAATGTAATAGGAGGCGGGAGAATTTAAGACGTGAGTATGTTAGGGAAATCTAATAACTATAGACCCCAGATTTCACGGAGGATTCGTAAGGGATTCCTATAGGGAGGGCAGTCTAGGGTTGGAAATACACCTACCAATCCCCAAGAAAAAAAAGAAGAGGAAAACCCGTAAGTTCCTGTGCGGCATCTTGTAAAATTCTAATAGTTTCATTTAAAATGGTTCACCTAAGGTCTCTTTGTAATGTATGTGTTTAGTCACAAAAAGGCTGGCATGGAATAAATTTTTTGTGTGTTAAGTATTGTCTCGTTTATTAGGCTGATTGGTTGGCAAGAACACCACCCCAAGACGGCGAGCCCTAGCCGGTTTAAACGCCAGCATGCCAGCACCGCCAACAATCTGGCCGCACACCAGAATCAATTGAATTCTCAGAGACATGAAATAACGACAGTACTACATAACATGGATGAGAAATGTTTTCAAGAATTGACGGATTTTGTATTTGATCTAATGAGCCTGCCACATAGTTCGGTTGCAGCAGAACGTAAATTCTTCGAACTTTCTCTTATTAAAACCAAATTAAGGAATAAATTAGAATTCAAATCAATTAACAATATAATGCTGTCCAAAGAACTTTGTCCTCAAAAATCAGAGCCTCATTACGTTTGGTCAGTCAAAGATATAGGCTGGTTTTAAGATAGCGATCACAGTTTAACTGTGGCAAAAATATAATGCTAGTCATATATGTATTACGAACTTTTATACAAATCTTTATATGTTTTTTTTTTTTTTTATTTTGTTTTATGTTATATATGTGTGAATTAAGGCACTTTTTGTTTATGTGAAAATTGAATTAAAGCATTTTTTGTTTACGTTTCATTGTTACTTATGTTTTTTTAAGTAAATGTTATGTTAAATAATATTGCAAGCATTGCTGGTTTGCAAATAAAAAAAAAATGGTCCTCTTTTTTATTTTGGTCCTTTTTTGATGAATTTTGGTCCCGAAAAAAAATATAGAGTGGCAACCTTGTTTCTGTTATATGTTTTACATAGCCTTCCATTGGAAAGCATAAATGCAAAATCATACAAAAATATCCAAAGAGACACTAGCAAAATGTAATGCATTTTCTGCTACAAATAAAATTTATGATTAATATTATAGTTATACAGTTTCATTTTTAATTTTTCTTCTTTTAACTGTATTTAATTTTTTACATTTGCCTTTGGTCGGTCAATTTTTGACTGACACATTATCAAAAAATTTGAATTTTAAGTGAAAAAAAAAAATTGTTGGGTTTGTTTTGTTTAGTGTAAGAGGGCACTTGTTTTGTTCAGGTACTTAAAACAATGCATTCATGCAATAATGCTACACTAGTATACAACAAAATTTATTTTTGAGCTCATTGTAAAAAAAATATGAAAGGAAATATGCAAAAATCACGGAAAAAAATTAAAAAAAATATATTTTGCCTTCAGTAGGTATTGAACCAGGACAATGGGTTTTTGCTGTGTCAAAAATCCGAACTGTACCTATGTCACGAATTTTGAATTGATTTCTATTATTGATATAAAAATATAAAAATCAAAAATAACTTTTATTTTTCATTTAAAAATATAAAAATCAAAAATAACTTTTATTTTTCATTTAAAAATATAAAAATCAAAAATAACTTTTATTTTTCATTTAAAAATATAAAAATCAAAAATAACTCTTATTTTTGATTGTTAAAATAAAAATCAAAAATTTAAAAATCATGCAATATGTTGGATACATTTCGCCTAAGAATCATGATGGTGTAATTAAAAGTTTTCTACGATGTTCATTTATGTATGATTTATTTCTTCAAAAATTGAAAAATAACTCTTATTTCCGGTCCCTTATTTAAAACGATTAAAATAGGGCAATCAAAAAATAAGTAAGTAAAATTAATTGCAACGTTGTGATCTAAAAATAGACTGGTGAGTTTGACAACTTACGACGAATTCATATTGACAACTTGTTTTGATTTATGAATAAAAAAAATTAAAAACGTTTTTATTAATATTTGCATTATTTCTTAATATTTTCATTCATGTTTGCACTTATTTTAATGGGCGTTTTATTTCCCAACTGAATATGATAATAATTTCTCTTTCTTTTTTTTAGAGAGAATTAAAGTAACAAAGTTAACATAATAAAAAGTTTTTTTTTTATTTCATATATACAAAATGTTGTTAGCAGAGTTACCAACACAAATGTTTTCCATTATTATAACTTTGTTATCTTTTAGGTATTTAGATAAATTAGGAAATAAAAAAAAGATTCACTTACATAGGTATGGGTATACTGGAACTCCCAACGATGAAAGATCTTTCAGGTTGTAGTGGTGAGGAATCAGGATTAGAGATAAATAGGATTTAAAAAACGATTTTTTCTTTTATTTAAACTTTAATCATTATTAAATAAGAAAATGATTAATTGTATGTAATTTTATAAAAAAAAATCAATTTTTTTTTTATTAATTAGAGAAGGAAGAAGAGTGATAGTGGACAATGAAGATTGCTGAGGACGCCCTTGGCCGGATAGAAAATGCATTCCAATTTGCCAATTGTTCCAGTACTTTACAATAGTATTCTTGATTATTTGAACTATTAGCCTGAATAAAAACTTTTCTCTTAAAATTTTTCTTTTTATGTTATAACTGACAATGATTGTTTTTGCTCACTTATCTCAGTTGAGACTACAAGCTTACGATAACATTTATAAGGCCTCTCTTTTTATATTTACATTTACATACAGTGCTGTGCAAAATAATAGACTATTATATTTAAATAATTTCTATTTGATTTAACACTCTTAAAAAAACTTTCTCCTAGGAATTTTTGGTATCGTTATTTTTGATATTGTCAATACTAAATACCTATAATGGGTATTTTTAGAGGTTTCTTTCTCTCCTTAATGTGCTTTCGTAAATATTTTAAGAAAAGTCAAAATATAGTTTGTGCAAAATAATAGACTTGTTTTAAAAGAAAATATTTTTGTTTTAATTTTCCTGATAATTTGGATAAATTTTCTGAAAATAATTAAATGTAAGGTAAATGAAATATTATTGTTAAAAAAGTATTATAAAATAATATTATTTTTACGAATGTACATTGCACTCCTGAAGAAAGGCTACTAGCGAAAAAATTACGTGACCAAGGAAAAACACTTGATTTTATAGCGGAATTGCTTGGAATGTCTCATCATTTCGTCAGAAACGCCATCAAGTGGAAGCCTTCAAAAGAAACCCGTGGTAGACCTCGCAAAACAACCGCTACCTCGGATTCACGGATAGCTCTTCTGGTTAAGAAACAGCCATTTATATCTTCACAAGCCGTTTCTGAAGAAATAGACAACATAATTAGTGCTTCAACAGTCCGACGAAGACTTTTAGAGAACAGTTTGACAAGTAGAATTGCCAGGAAGATATCATTTTTAAGCTCAAAAAACAAAGCAGCTCGAAATAAATTTGCCACAAAATTTAAAGACAGTATAGTTGATGATTTTAAGAACATTTTATGGAGCGACGAGACAAGAATCAATTTGTTCGGTTCAGATAGTCGCAGAAATGTTAGAAGACCAAAAGGAAAGGAACTAGATGATCGCTATACAAAAAAGACTAAAACACGGCGGAGGAAGTATAATGGTGTGGAGTGCATTTTCTTGGCATGGTGTTGGCCCTCTTTATCACATCACAGAAATAATGAACAAAGAGCGGTACATCTCCATATTGTGAAAGATATTATGCTACCCTATTCGGTGAAGAATATGCCATCAGAATGGACTTTTCAAAGGACAATGATCATAGGCACTCGTCAAAATTAGTTAAATCTTATGTGAGTGCAAACAATGTATCTGTTTTAGAATGGCCTTCACAGCCACCGGATCTCAATCCTATTGGGAACATTTGGGTTGAACTGAAGAGAGGCCTAGATGGGAAGACATTCCGCAATAAAATCAACTTTGGAAGAAGTTAAAAAGCAGTGGGAGGCAATTTCTAGAGAAAAATGTAAAAATTAATAGAATCAATGCCCAGAAGATTTCAGTGCGTTTTAAACAACAGTGGTGGTCATTCAGGTTATTGAATTAACTGGCATATTATTAAAATTTTCAATATTAGTATAAAATATAATTTGTTTAAGAAATCTTGAATAAGTCTATTATTTTGAATCATAGGAAAATTAATTTTTCTAAATTTTTGTGTTAAATAAAGTAATAAAAAAACATAAACATTTGTGGTTGGTGTATCATTTAGTACAATTCTTAAATAAATAAAAAATAAATTTAAATATCATTCATAATTTTGATATTGCTTTAGTTAGGCTTTGAGTTCATTAAATTTAATTTTCATTAAATTATTTTTACTGAAGTAGGAATTGTTTTACAACTTGAAAAATTTTATTTTTGATAATTTTTCTTGACTGGGATTCGAACCTGGGTTGTTGGTTGAATTTACATATGTTTCGAGAAACACCACTTTCTCTCATCAGAATTCTTTTTGCGTTCTGACCCTTTGCACCACTACGGTGCCTGCTAGTCAACAGACAACATCAATCCTTTAACCAGTGACTGGTGGTTCGAAGTTTTCTGTCATTATCATTTTTATTAATTTCTATTTAAGTTGTTGTTTTTCCTTTTCTTCAGTTTTTTTCCTTTCATATTCATGCAAGACTTCGTCTCGAAAACCTGAATACATTTGTTTATTATGTTTGTTGTCCACTTTCGTACACATGTAAACATTATGGCCTGTGCCTTAGCTATTTATAGAATAATTAGTATTTTTAGTTGAACTGTTAATATTTAATTTTGATATTGCTTTAGTTAGGCTTTGAGTTCATTAAATTTAATTTTCATTAAATTATTTTTACTGAAGTAGGAATTGTTTTACAACTTGAAAAATTTTATTTTTGATAATTTTTCTTGACTGGGATTCGAACCTGGGTGTTGGTTGAATTTACATATGTTTCGTTTTCTGTAATTATCATTTTTATTAATTTTTATTTAAGTTGTTGTTTTTCCTTCATAATGGGAAATATTTAGGAAATAAAAATAAGTCTATTATTTGGCACAGCACTGTATATAGAATATAGATTATTTTAACAATATTGTTCTTTTTTTCCCCTTTTTTTCTTTTGACGTTTATTTTCCATTATTTTCTTTAATTTAGTCGTGATTTTTGCATTTACAATGTAAACATAAAAAAATAGTAGACAAAAAAAATTATAACACTTTGTATTAAATAATTAAAGTAAATTAAAGTTCAATTATGGAAACAAAATTTACTTAAGACCGTCGCAAATATGAATTTTTGTAGTACTTTTGCCGTTTTCTGGGAAATAACGCAAGTTATTAAGTATACATATTTAATATATTATTATTTTGATAATTTGATACTTTACGACTTTATTTCTTTTTAGATATTTAATGTTGCAATGTTCTTCACAAGAACACTTAAACGTTCTAGCACTGTGTTTTTTTTTATAAAGTTTAATTTTTTTTTTTGTTTTCTTGATGTGAAAATTTTCACATCATATAGATTTTGTCATTCTTCGGGAAAAACGTTTGCTCACGAGATTTATGCTATTTTCCCGTGTACACTAAATTTAGAATTTGCCTTTTCCTAGCACCTTTTGTGTATTTATACCGTCTAAGATTAACGTTGGTGGGCAAAAAAAAAAAAATCGGGCTGCAGGCTTTGTGGTCTCCAAGGTACAGAAACTACGCCAATAAATGACTCCTAGTTCTTTAGCTACCAATCAACTACGTTAGAACCAATAAAACAGATTTCTTTCCCTTCTTGGTTTCTGTAGTTTCTGATGTTGAAAATTATACCTAATTTTGTTTTTTTTTTTTTTTTTTTTTTTTTTTTTGAATACATTTAATTTTTTTATTGGATCTTCAGAAATGAAATGACAATAAGTTTTCGAATCTTAATACTAAAAGAAAATAATAAGTCCGGCCAGTGCTAGACAAAATATTATGATACTACAAAAAATGTATATCCACTGATCCAGTCATCTATTTTGCGCTTGAGTTAAAGCAAGGGTATCCCTCCTTCTCAACCGAACATGGCCAGTAAAGTTAAGGATGTCTCGTGCAAGTGGGTTTGGATGGTGTTCAAGTTTGCTGACATATTTTGAGGCGTGTTTTGTAAATTCGACTTTCACCAAAGGAATGCCTAGATGTTTGTGGATTCGAGAATTTTTAACATACCATGGAGCTGCAGTAATTATACGTAGAATTTTATTTTGACCCCTTTGAATTTTTTCAATGTTTGATGCTGAGGCAGTACCCCATAATTGAATTCCATAACACCAGATTAGCTTTAGAATTGCATTGTACAACAAAAGTTTGCAATCCAACTTTAATGTAGAATTTCTGCCGATTAGCCAATTATTTTGCACTGCTTTTAATCTCATCTGGGTAAGTTTTGCGTCGATATGAGACTTCCAAGTTAAACGACGATCGAGGTGGATTCCGAGGTATTTGACTTCATTGTGTTGCGGGATAATTTGTTATTTATTCTGATGAACGAGCATGTATCTTTTCGCAATGTGAAAGTTATATGAATACATTTCTGTTCGTTAACCCTGATTTTCCAAAGCTCAAGCCAATTCTCTAGTTTATGAACATATTTCTGCAAGTTCTGTGATGCTATTTGATGGTCCTTATGAACGCTAATAAAGGCTGTATCGTCTGCAAAAGTTGAAGTATGTATTATGGGGTCTAACGGCATATCGGATGCATAAATCAAATATAAAGTTGGACCCAGTATGCTACCCTAGGGTACTCCTGCTTCAATTGGCTGAGCGGGGCTTAAAAAATCGCCTTCTTTGATTGTAAATTTGCGACCATATAAATAACTTTTCATAAGTTTGTGGGTGTTAGCAGGCAGAGTTAATTTAATTTTATGCATTAAACCTTCATGCCAGACTTTGTCGAACGCTTGCGACACATCAATGAAAAGGGCGGAGCAGTATTTTTTCTCTTCAAACGACTGTCTTATCACATTTACCAATCTGTGTGTTTGTTCGATGGTGCTGTGTTTATCTCTGAACCCGAATTGGTGATTTGGGATACATTGAGTGTCGTTCAGAATTGGAATCAACTTAGCCAATAACAATTTTTCAAACAGTTTTGAAATTGTCGGCAGTAGACTAATTGGCCTACATGACTCTACTTTAGTGGGGTCCTTCCCTGGCTTAGGAATCATGGTAATCATAGATACCTTCCAATCTGCAGGATAGTATTCTAGGCGTAAAATAGCATTGAAAATAAATAGGATAATTCTTTTAGCTACACGAGGTAACTCCACAAGCATTTTGTTGTTGATTTTATCCATACCTGGAGCTTTTTTAAGATTCAGAGTACCAATAGCGCTTTGAACATCATTAAAGCTAAGTCCTAGAGGTACAGGAGGTCTAATAACGAGTGGAGGCAAATCAGATGCATTATTTGAGTTGTTTATAGTAAACACATTTCTCAAATGGTTAACAAATAAAATCCCCTTCTCGGAATCATTTCTAGCCCAGTCACCAGTCGGATTTCGCAGAGGAGGCTTTCCTCTAACTGGTCTTTTTAAACCTCGTGCCGCCTTCCATAACGAATAGTCAGATTGTGGGGTACTATCAAGACCCTCCAAGTAAGATTTAAGTGAAGCCATTCTTTGGGTTTCTAAGAAATTTCTTAGTATATCTCTGCATACCCGTAGCCTAGCTTTCAGTTCAGGAGACCTGTGAATTTGCCACTCTCTTCTAACTCTTCTTTTTTCTGACAGGAGATGATCGAGTTCAGCGAAATAAGTTCTATTTGTCCCACTTCTGCACTCAACGTCGTATGTGGAGGCGTGATGTACAGCTCTTCGTATGTCCTCAGTAAACTTGCCAATCGACCCATCAATATCCTCGGTAGTTCTCAACACTACATTTTCCGTGCAGTGGGAACTTAAATACTTTTTATACTTTATCCAACTTACTCTGGTTTTAGATATGTCCCGAAATGGAGAGCCATTCCCTTGAAGGAAACGCATTGAAATAATAGAAGGAGAGTGATCTGAAGACAAGTCTAATGAAGGCTCCACTTGTATCGATTCTACAGGGACTCGTTTTTCTTTAATACGACATCTCCAGGCTGTGGAATCTTTTCACGGTTTCTAATATTCACAACACTCTTAATTTTGAACCCTTTGTCCATTAAGCCGGTCTTTATCTCCGCAGGGTCAACACATGGGTCTATACCCTTTAGAACGACTTGGAGACCTTTTGCGCTTTTGAGCTGATAGGTGTAGAAATCCCTAGCCTCCCTCTCCAACTGGTTGGAGAATTTTCGAAAATCATCTTCCTTTTTCACTTGAATTTTGGTTTCGCTGATATTTCCATGTTTAATTGATGTTACGCTAAACATATTTTCACCTATTACCGAAACAATTCTTTGTACCAATTTACTGGAAGTGGGCTCTCTCAGATAAATTGGTGGGGGCTTAAACGTCTTCTTAGGAAGTTCTGGCTCATCCGTCTGGAGGAGAGCAAACCTATTTTGGTCATTACTCACGGTCTTAGGAGCTTTTGAATTTGATGATACTTGAGCAGATGTTGGGCTCCTCTGTCGCTTAAGAACTGTGACGTATTTATCCATACCTACTTGTTTTCTAGGTTTGACTGCACTATTTGTTGAAGATGATGTTTTTTCATCTGTTGAAATCACAATATTGGGCGAACAGGAACGACGCCGTTCTACGGCTCTTGTAGTGAGAAAATTCTCCACAGATTTTTTTAAGGATTCTTCCTCAGAGACCCATCTAGTTTTTCTACTCGAGCTAAGCTCTTTCTCAGAATTACATCTGAGAGGAACACTCATACAATTTTTATGCGATTTATAGTGTTTTTTTTAATTACCGATATTACCGTAGATTTTTTTAACCTATTACGATTTTTTTCACTTTTTTGTTTTATTTCAACCTATTACACTTTTTCACCTATTACGATTTTTTCACCGAAAATTCAGCCGCACTAAAAATAACATGTCCGAACAGTTCGATGAGACGAGACTGAACCTAATTAGGTGAAAGAAATATCTTTAGGTAGACAAATATTTTCTTGCTCATAATAAAATCCAGAGTTTATCATAGGTTTTATACACATTTTGTTTAACAAATAATAATAAAACCTTGATAACTTTTTATTTAGCTAACAGAAATATATAGTATAATTTACTTACAATTGCGTTGCGCCGTTAAAAAAAAACATAAACTTTATTAAAAATAAATTTAACACTTATGTGTAACACACTTATACAAGCCAGGTGATGATAAAACAGAAAAGACAAATTTCAACGCCGCGGCGTAAAATACTTTTTTGGGTGAGCAGCTTTCTACAGGTAGCATTGATTTTCCCAGCAGCAGGAGTGTAATGATCATTTAAAAATATTCTTTTTTCGATACGCATACTATGTGTATCACCTTGAATGTTACCATCTGTAACATAAGTACCAGCATTAACATTTGCATTCTGGTTATTAGTAATATGTTTGTCAACCTTAACCAAATCAGAAACCATGAGAGTAAGCCTTAACAATTTCATCACGAATAGTAACATTATTGAATTTTACAGGCACAAATGTCCCTTTGTTGATATAGCAAGTATGATTGATATCATGTAGACTTATAGGAACATTATAAAATATGGCCAACTCAACAACAACAGCAGCAAGATCAGTAAGACCAATAGGAAGACCACGAATAATTAAATCTGACCGATTGAATTGTCTATGTAAGGCATTATTTTCAGTCTCAAGTTGTGTAATTTTTGAGGAAGTAGACAGACGAGTCTATGTGTCTAATAAGTTTATTGCAATCAGACACATCTGATTTTAGATCACTGATACAGGTAGATATTTCATACTTAAACTCCGCAACTATATCTTTAAGAGTCTGTTTGAGAGCGCTACTATCCTCTTCACCCTTACGAATAAATTCAGTAAAATTATTGTTTAATGTGGTAATTTGATCACGCATCAAGTTGACAGCAGAAGGTGGGGTTTTCTTCCAGGATGTCCATGGCTTCATATCCGATATATTTTTAAATATAGAATGGTACCATAGCTGGCAGACATCACACTGCGCACTAGACTGACCACGAGAAAATCCATTTTTGCATATACCACACAGCTCTTTCTTACCAACAGGCATTTTTCAACAGCAGCAATAATGAAAAAAACAGCAAATGGCAGGCAGAAGATTGGTACGGAAATTTGTGATGAGTAACAAGAAATTAACAATAATTCCGGTAAAGTGCGGTTTCAAGTACGCTTTGTATGCACAGCAGAAGTTTAGTTCATTTAGTTAACAATAAAAAATGGCAAATTAAAAATAATTCTGACAGCAGGTGCATAACACGTTTACTTAGGCATTACAGAGTTGCCTATAATTCATTTTCCCCCATTTTTTTATTTTTTTATTTTTTTTTCAAAATGGAGTTTTTTTTTATTTTTCCTCAAAAGAAACTTTAGACCATTTCCTTTAAGAGCTTTGTGGTCACTTAATGGGATGCAAGTGGGGTATCTATAAAAAAAATTCCAACTCAAAGGAGAAAGTTTTTCAATTTGTAGCATATTCACTATTTTAATTTTTTTTTTCTATTTATTACTTATAATACTAAATAAGAATAATAATAATAAATAATTTAATAAAATTAATATATAAATGAAAATGATACATGTGCCAAATATTGAAAAATCCTATTCTTGAGTTAAAAAATAATTTTTTTGATAGATATCCCACTCGCATCCCATTAAGCGATTATAAAGGCCTTAAAGTAAATTGTATAAGCTTTCTTTTGAGAAAAAGGGCCCAAATTGGAAAAAAATTAAAAAAAAAATATTTTTGGAATGATTGAAGAAATAGGTATCTAAAGTTCTTTGGATAATTTTTGCTAGGACCAATAGGTGAAAAGTTACACTCATTTAAAAAAAACCCTTTATGACCAAAATGTCCAACTTTGACCCCTTCTACCTCCGGCAGTTCTTGACTGATATAGCTGAAAATTTGTGTCTGGCCTACCTTGCACCTTGCATCCAAATCGGAAGTATTCGATTTTGAAAATTGGATCACTTGACGTGAAATATGAATATGAACTTTTATGCCTTATACATAATTATTAAATTTATACTCTTGTAAATATTATTAAAATTTATATTTTGGAAATTTAAAAAAAATCATATGTAAGGGGAGGCGTGTAATGTATGCATCTTTCTTACATAAAATTAGTTATTGATTGAACTCCAATTGAATCGCTTCAATATATTACATTTACTATATTAAAAAAATCAATGTGCGGTTATAGGAATATGTACCAGTGTATACATATCGATGGGCTCATGTAGAAAGGCCCTAACTCACATATTTGAAACTTTACAGGAGAAGGTAAAAACATAATAGAAACTGTAATATTCAACATGTAACTTTTTTTGTACAACTGCTTATAAAAGCGTTATTTTTTACACTATTGCAATACATTTTTGTGAGGAGGTGTATTTGCGTTAAATGCATTGGAATCGCAAAAAAAAACTAATTTCGAAAAAATAGCGAGTTAGGGCCTTTCTACATGAGACCAACGATATGCATATATATGTATGTATTTTTATAGCACTTTTAAGTATTAAAATAAGATTTAAAATTTTTGGTTAAAAGTGGCAAAATTATAAAAGATTACTCTTCATCGCGTTTACCGACATCACGAACAAAAGTATGTACAAACTTTTTATGGTAGATTTGTAAGTAGTCTGATGGACAATTTCCTATTATTTTTTAACATAATTTGTAAGTGAAGTTTTTGCTGGGAAGTGTAATTGAGAATACATTAGTTTTTACTTACTAATAGCAATTTATGTCGGCAGCAATTTCTTCTTTTATAGTTAAAACGAATTGGCTTCTTCCTACTAGAAGCCTTATCTAAGTTTGATCGGATTATACTAGCATTTGTTGCAGTTTCTAGACGGGCAACCTACAATAAAAAGTCATGTAAATAATTGTAGAAATGGGGTAAGTTTTTAATCTATTATATATTTATATATATAAAAATAAGTGTACATTTTGATTGTCATTCCATAACTCTAGAACGGCTAGATATATTTGTCTGAAATTTTTTTATAAGTTTTGAAATTTTCAGGAGATGGTTTATATGAAAAAAAAATTCAAAAAGAGGACCACGAGGGGGACAATTTTTGACTCTCTGAATCTATCGGTACAGTGAAATAACTCCCAATGAAATAAGTCCCATTAAAAATGAATTAATTCCCAATTTGTTTTGGTTTCCTTTTCCAGAACGCTTTTTATTTCACAATTATATGTAATAGTAATAATAATAATAATAATAATTATAGGCATAGCTGCCAGATTTGACGATTTATCGTCATTTTGACGATTTTTGGTTTCAAAAATAGCAAAATGACGATTTGACGATTTTTTCATTGAAAGTGACGATTTTCTGAATTATTAAAAATTTCTATCATTTGTTAGTTTTATTAATGTTTTTGTTACCAAATTCTCTCTTTTTTTGAGACAACAACTATTGTTCTCATTTAATATCATAAATATTAAGAAGAACATGACATATTTCAAAAACAAAACTAAGTGATAGTAGTGTTTTCTTAATTATTGTTGTTAACTTCAAGTAAAATAATTCCAAATAATATTGAGACAGGATAGTCGAAATTACTTATTTATCTGTAAACATAAAAATCAATTTTAAATACTGAATTCCACGAACTAATATTTTAAGAGGAAACAATTTCTGAATTTCCACGAGGAAATTCTTCTACAAAAACTTCTCCTATTTTAACAAAACGTCGAAAGCATATTCAGCCAAATAAATTTAATTAACAAAAATACGGAATTCTTTGAAAATAAGTACCTGTTCTCGTATATGATGGATGAATTGAATTCTATACGCAAAATGATATTTAAAACTTAATAAAATAAATTGTCCTGACATACGTTAAATCAATTTTCGTACTTTTTAATGTAAATCAACATGCATGAAAAAAAACAAAAGGAAATAAGAAAATTGACAGTACCGTCAACTTTGTACCCCTTTTGTTCTTATTTCCCTTCTCATCCAAAAATACTTGCATTGACGAGCCAGAAGTGAAAACGGACTAAGATATTATAAAAATATTACACAAGTTGTGTTTAACATTATATGTTTTGTGAATTGTTATGTAAAAAGTTAAAATTTATGTATTTTGATATGTATTGTACAAGAGACTATATAAAATTGAATTTTTATGTTTTTGTTTAAATAAAAATTTCAAAATACCATTAGAAATAGTGACTTTTTATTTTTCCGATTTTTTTGACGATTTTTAAAATTCGAAATGACGATTTTTTTTCTTTTTATCGGGATTTTGACGATTTTTTCCGAAATTCATCTGGCAGCCCTGATTATAGGTATAAATTTATGTATATTATACATAATTTGATAACAAAAATTATTTAAAAAAAATTAAACATTCATTTACAAAAAAACCTCATCGTGTTGTTAACTTCTGCACGACAAACAGGGCAATTGAATGTTTCGAGTCCATTTGCAATACTTGCAGCTTGTAGTTTTAGGACGCAAGAATTGCACGTTACTGTTTGTAAAACTTTAACAAACTTAAAAAAAATTCCTGTTTGGGAATTATTTTCCCCAGCACTCCATTATATCCTTCGACGGCGGAAGTCGTTCGAGTCGTTGTTTCAAAAACAGACAGTACGTCTGGCCCAATCTAGGTTGGAGACCAATAAAAAAAAAAACTAATAAGAAATTGTGTGCAAGATAATTTATACTATGTAGTGTTGTTTGAAAGTATTTACCTTCTGTAACCATTGCTTTTCGAAGTATTTCAAAAAAATCGAAAATTCCAAATGACGCTCGAGCGTTTCTATGTCTTTCTTTATTTTGCCGAATGCACCCAGTATGTGCATGACAGGCAACAGGGGAAGCAATAATGGTTTATGATATTGCAATGACGCCTTATTGTTTTGTCGAATCAATTAAGATACATAATTGTTTATGTTTTGTAGTTATTTGTCGTCGTACTGCCTGGCAAAAGTGGAACCAACAGCCATAGATTTTTGTATTCAAAAATGAAGTTTTAATAGCCCTTCTTAGACTCGCTTCATAATCGGTGATGAAGGTCGCACCATTTAAGCTTAATACATTAGAATTGATGTAATTAAATAAATGGGCATAGCATTTTGCTGACTTTTTATTCGTCAAAATAAAAAATACTGGAAAACCCTATTGGAAGTAAAAATAAAAATTATGGTGTTTTCTTTTCTGAAATAAAATGTTACACCTTTATTATGTACATTTTTATAATGTTTACCCCACATTTTAAAGATGTCGCATTTTTAATGGTCAGAATAGAACATAAAATTACAACAGTGTAACACTTTTTTTCATAAACAGCTGCTTTTGTTTTTTTTTTGTTAAAAAAGAAGAAGCAGATAGCTCCTTGGTAAGATCGCTTGAAATAAGACAATGAATATTTATCAAAAAGACCAATGGCACCTTCCCGACTAACACGCAAATTCTTCTTAAACTATAAAAATTATATTTATTATATATACATTACATATATACATAAGAAGTAGGAGATATTGTCCTATGAAATTTGACATACATCAACTTCAGAGTATTCATAATTACGTTCTCTACAAAGCCTTTCACTTTTCCATAATCATATAAAATATTTTATCATCATCAGAGGATGAAGATGAATTCAACAAGTCATCCAAAATTTTTTCAGCACATAAAAAAGTAGTAATATTTTCCATTTTGTATATTTTTTTTTTGTTTCTTAACACAATTACACATTCATAAACAAAACAAATGTCAGCTGCAGCAATGCCAACTTAGCTCTTTTCGGGCTAGATTTAGCCGGATTTTAGTCACTCAAAACGCAAAAAAAAAAGAAAATTGGATGTGGTTTTATATGGATTATTTTCCATTTAGCCCTTTTTTCAAAAATGTTTACGCGTTTTGAGTCTCAAAAGTTGGCATCACTGGTCAGCTGTTTTATCGTGCGATTCTCCCCCTCTAAAAATACAGAGTGTGAAAGGTGCACCATTTTTTAAATTTATAGTGTGACATTTATAGAAAAGAACACACTACACTTTAGCAGTGTTGACATTTTTTCAGAAAAGAACACAAAAAAATTAAAAAAGATGCGAAATGGGAAAAACGTGTAACATTTTTGCCAAAAAAGAAAACGCCATTAGTCTAATTATTGTATAAGATTACTTCCCCCAGCGATAACAAACCTTTTCATAATATTCGATATGCAGCAAAATCAATTGTTTAAAACATCCCAGCGGTACAATTGAAAATATACCATCGATCAAAATCTTTTTATTGTTGTTGTCGGGAATATTTTCATTATCTTATCGGATCCAAAAACGAAGTATGCAAAGTCCTTCGAGTCGTGGCACACTTTAAAAAACGCTTGTTTCTCTTGGCCCTCATGCAAAGTAAGTCCAAAATTTGTGAAGATATTTTCCTTCTGAAATATACTGATAACATCGTTTGGAGTCTTCGGAGATGCCGGAAAAACTTTTGATGTCAAATATTGCAGACGTTTGACTTTGTTAAAATCAATATTTTTCGTTGCTTCCTGGTTGCTTTATTAAAGAAATGCATTGGTAATCACACAATGAAAGTAGTTAGTTGGTTTACACCACTATTCACTTTTATCTCATCATACAGTTACTGTTGGTCTCTAAGGTTATGTTCAATGAAATCAGTTGCCTTACGACACTGCCTCTTTTCTAAAATCACTCGCGACTTGCAATTTTGTTCGTAACACGTATAATATTGCCTTCCTTTGGCTTCAGATTTTTGTAAATAAAATTGTTTTTCATCTATAATGTATAGCACATTACTATTTCTTCTTTTACCACTCATTATTTCAAACACGAGAGTTGTCATATTTTTTATCACTTTAACACCGATCTTCACTAAACAAAATTATAACAAGAACTAAAGATGTTTACACTGTTTTATTAAGTGGAATACCTGATTGCTTTGCAACTACTTGTTTTTAGACCGCTTACAATACCATCAAAATTTACTAAAATGCAATTTTAAGATAAATAAAAACTCCCAACTGTAAAATAGTGTTTGCAATTAAAATGAAATAAGTCCCAAATGCGATGAAATAAGTGCCAATGATAACTCCCAAATGAAATAACTCCCAACAAAAAAAAAACTGTTATATGTTAAATTAAAAAAGGACAAATGTATTCAGTCTGCCTATACATTTAGAGGCTTAGTTTATGTCAAGCGTGTTCCCACGGATGAACCAATTTGTATTGTCCACTTAAACTCCTTGGATGGGTTTCGTTAATTATAAACTTAATCTGGACTATATGTCATTTAACCATAAATACTTTGTAGTTAGTTCTATTCCTCTCCAATCATTAATTTTTGTTAGTTTTCATAATGTCTACTTTATGTTATCTTTTCGTATGTACAAGTTCGTAGTTAGTTCAAAAATCACTTTCCATGTTTGCCATTCTATTTGCATTACGGAGCATGTTTTTATTGTAATCTTTTTATACTTTTTTCCGTTATGACCTTTTCACTTAATCCGTATTCATCTTCCATAGATACAACATTCAGCATGTTAAGAGTTTTGTCAAAACAACGGAAAGGATTGAAAATATGCCACATTAATGCTCAGAGTCTCAATAACAAAATCGACGAGTTTAGACTCACATTTGAAAACAGTGGAGTTGATGTCATCTGTGTTTCGGAGACTTGGCTTTGCGAGTCTACAAATGACGCCTTGATAAGTATTAATGATTACACTACGTATAGGGCTGATAGGTTACGTAACGGTGGAGGTGTAGCTATTTTTGTGAGATCAAATATTAAATCAAAATTATCTTTGAAGTCTGGCGTTGACGACCAAGTAGAATACTTATTTGTGGAAGCTTCATCTTCCAATGGTAGGATGCTAATTGGATCCGTGTATAGACCGAATCGTCATATTAACTTTAGTAGTTTTTTTAATTTGCTGGAAACCTTAACAGTTTCATTCTCTGACATCATAATTACAGGTGATTTTAATTCGGACATCCTATCAGAATCATCGTTAACTGATTTTATGTCATCGTTAGGTCTAACACGCACAAATACCTCAACACCTACACATTTTACCTATTCTTCCAATTCATTACTTGACATCTTCTTCGTTAATGACGCTACCAAAGTACTTCTTTATGACCAAATTTCTGCTCCTTGTTTCTCTAAACATGATTTGATCTTCATGGTGTATGACTATCTTGGGACGTATATTGATCAGAAAATAACATACAGAGATATTAAGAATTTAAACTACAATCTTCTTGAGTCCAGTCTCTCCGTAGTGGACTGGAACTTAATATTTAATCTTACTTCCGTGGATGATCAGTTAATGTTTTTGCAAAACAATATAGCCTCTCTTTATAGCGCAACTGTTCCTCTGAAGACGAGAACAATTTCTGCCCAATCCAGACCTTGGTTTACGGAGGTAATTAAATCGGCGATAAAAGATCGAGATTTAGCATGGAAACGCTTTAAAACTCCTTCTCTTTATGACACTTTTCGTTCAGCACGAAGGGATGTTAATATGAAAATAAGAGTTGCAAAATTAGAATATTTCACGAGGCGTTTCAGTTCTGCCCTGGGGTCACAACAAAAGTGGAAAGTGATCCGTGACATTGGGGTGGGAAATGGCTCTGTTCTTGTTAACTGTGAGATTGACGTGAACGAACTTAACAGAAATTTCTTAGATGTGCCAAGAGTTGACATCGACACTGATTTCTACGATTTCGAGAATATCTCAGCATTTGGTAGTGGTCGCAGTACTTTTGAATTCTGTTGTGTAACTGAGTCTGATGTTTTAGCAGCTATTACTCATGTTAAGTCCAATGCAGTAGGAGTTGACAATATGGACCCTCGCTTCGTGAGAATACTTTACCCTTACATTTTACCTTATTTAACTTACCTTTTTAATTCAATAATAACTCGTAGTGTTTTTCCTCAGATCTGGAAGCAATCGAAAATAATACCAATACTGCGTTTGCTGAAGTATCAGATAATATTCGACAAAACTTAGACGATGGTAATGTCTCGTTCCTTGTTCTTCTGGACCATTCTAAGGCTTTTAACTCCGTCGAATATAATATTCTATGCTCTAAACTCAAAAAACTATTTAATTTCTCCTCCTCCGCTATCTCGTTGCTTAACTCGTATCTTATTGGGCGTGCACAGGCTGTTTTCTCAAACAACTCCATTTCAGAGGTTCTCCCAGTATTAAGAGGTGTACCACAGGGTTCCATCCTGGGTCCTCTGTTATTTTCTTAATATATTAATGACCTCCCTTTGCAGTTATCGCATTGTAATATACATATGTATGCTGATGACGTGCAATTGACACTCGGATTTCCTCTTAATGACTTAACTGAATATGTGGCCAAATTGAATAGCGATCTGTCAAGAATACATTGCTGGGCAACGGCAAATGGGCTTTGTCTCAACCCAAAAAAATCAAAATGTTTGCTAATACAAAAAAGACGTCCTGCACAGATTTGCGAACTCAACGTACTTCTGAATAACGTACCTATAGAAATTGTGTCACACTCAAAAAACCTTGGGATAGTTTTCAATGATAGGTTGTCTTGGTCAAATCATGTTAATGCTATTGTAGGTCAAACGTATGCTAAACTACGATCACTCTGGCGAACCCAACATTTTATCCCGCAAAATATAAGAATGCTATTAGCGAAAACGTACATTATGCCCGTTTTACTTTATGGCTGTGAGCTTTTCGCCAGCTGTGATTCCGTAAGTAAGCAAAAGTTAAACGTAGTTTTCAATAATGTAGTTCGATACGTGTATAGTATTAAACGTTTTGATCATGTGTCGAATTTTTCCCGCTCACTTTATGGCGTTTCATTCGAAACCCTTATAAATGTCAGAACACTTGTGCTCCTTCATAAAATTATTTATACTGGTAAGCCTTTCTATCTTTATCAGAAAATTCACTTTAATAGAAGCAACAGGGGAAAGAAAATTGTACCATTAAGGCGCTGCAGTCTTGTTTCCGAGTGGCAATTCTTTATACATGCTGTTCGTCTTTGGAATTTGCTCCCTCATAACATTCAGCTCCTTAGTAATGCAAACGCATTTAAGAAAAATCTTTTTGAACACTTTAAGTGATTTTTAAATTATTTTGTTTAAAAAACTTCCTAACTTTGATTTTTATATGGGTACTTGTACATACAACTTCATGACATTTTTATTTAATTTAATTTTATTTCTATTTTACTACTGTTTTCATCTTTTTATTGATATTTTTTTTTCTTCTTCTTTCTTAATTTTTTAACCTTTCACATTTTTTACTATGTTCTAATTGTTTCAATCGTAAATTATACTTATTGTAAAATTATTTTTTACTTATTTTCGTACTTTGTCATTTTTATTTGTATTCTAAACTTTAATTCAATTAACTTTAAATTTAACTTTAAATCTAAAATTCCTGTACTTTAATTATAAGATTTAATCTTGTTGTACAGGATAAACACATTAAATAAATAAATAAATAAATAAATAAATAAATAAATAAATAAATAAAATAAATATGAAATAAGTCCCAATATGTATGGAAAAATTTTGGGGATTTATTTCATTTTTCCATTGGGACTTAATTCATTTGGGAGTTATTTCACTGTACTGGCCTTATATGGGAGCTACGACTAATTATGGACCGATCTGCACAAAATTTGTAGATGTGATTTGGCTTCATTTACCACTCATTTGTGATGAAATTTGTTTGCATACTTGCATAATCCAAACATTTATGATTGGGGTTACCCCAATTTCGGGAGGACATTTAAATGGGGGCCAGGTGAAATAATAGACCGATTTCTACAAGTTACAATCCCATCCACCCTTGGGCCGAAAAATATCACGTACCAAATTTTATCGAAATATCTTCAAAATTGCGACCTGTACTGTGCGCACATGCTTTACATGGACAGCCAGCCAGACGGGCGGACGGACATGGTTAAATCGGTTCAGAAAGTGATTCTGAACCGATCGGTATACTGTAAGGTGGATGTTGGACCAATATTTCTGGGCGTTACAAACATCAGCACAAATCCAATATACCCTCCTATTGTGGTGTAGGGTATAAAAACGTATCAATATTATCAAAGGTAAAGTTTTTTCTGTACTATTGCTAATGGTGAATTGGGTGAAAACTTGTTTGAAATAAAATTATCATTTTAAACATATGGAAATAAAAATTCTGGTGGAGCCCGATGGTTTAGTCTACTGAACTGAAGGCGAAGAACCAGGGTTCGAGTTCCACTGGAAGCGCAACAAATTTTATTGAAAAACTTCAAATAGAAACTCCGAAACGACATTTATACGAGTTATTTCATTTTTGGACCCTTAACATGAGTGCTATCAATTATTATGGGGCAATCGTCATAAATATTGTCCCATAATTCCTGTCTATTTGAGGCTTATTTTAGTTGAATTTCATCTTATAAACCAATCGAAAATCATGAAATTGGGAACGAAGATTTCAATATATGGATTCCTTTTGTTGAATTTCAACTTGATGTTTATAAATTATAAATTATTTGCGGAAGTGCACTTTATATCACTTTATATGGCTAAGGTCAAATATTGAAATTTGGTACGACGATTTTCACATACATATATTTGAATTATTTGTAGCGAATTTCAACTTGATAGTCATTTTTCTAAAAGATTTATGCACATTTAATTGATCTTCGGAAATGGACTTTATATGGGTGCTATGTTTAAATATAAATTGGATATGAATATTTTGTTTGAATATGTTACATGAAACATATTTTTGCTGAATTTTGTATGGATACTGTTTTTTCCGATTCTTATCATTTTCAATAGGACTTGTCCTTCTATAATGAATGTTCGGTAAAAAGTTCATTGTTCTAAGTCGTTTTTTCGTAAGTCTTTAACAGATGGACTTATATGGTTATATTATCATGGAAAGTCTTAGAATCTTATAAGGACCAAGAATATATAGACTTTTTGGTTCTATGGCCAATATTTTGAGGTGTTACAAAGGGAATGACGAATTTAATACACCCTCATCGATTTGCTGGTTGGTATAAAAAGTAACAATTGTGTACTGCAATTATAACTTTTTTACCAATTAGTACTTGAGTTCCGAATATCATATTTGTGGTTAAATGCCTATTTTGTCTTTATTTATTTTAATAAATTATATAAAATGCATATTTGTACTCCATTTTGGGCCTATTATTTATATATTATGGACACATATATTTATAATATTTAAAAAAAATATATTTTTTAAAAATATTCGTATTAAATCTTAGTAATATGTACTATTAGAAAATAACATTTCATTTAATTTTTATTTTTTTTTTTTGCATTTAATTATTTATCGATGACTGATCCAGTCATCTGTTTTGCGCTTGAGTTAAAGCAAGGGTATCCCTCCTTCTCAACCTAACATGGCCACTAAAGTTAAGGATGTCTCGTGGGTTTGGATGGTGTTTAAGTTTGCTGACATACTTTGACGCATATTTTGTAAATTCGACTTTTACTAATGGCACGCCTAGATCTTTGTGGATTCGAGAATTTTTAACATACCATGGTGCTGCAGTAATTATACGTAGAATTTTATTTTGACCCCTTTGAATTTTTTCAATGTTGGATGCTGAGGCAGTACCCCATAATTGTATTCCATAGCACCAGATTGGCTTTAATATTGCATTGTGCAACAAAAGTTTGCAATCCAATTTCAATGTAGAGTTTCTGCCGATTAGCCAATTAAGTTGCACTGCTTTTAATCTCATTTGTGTAAGTTTCGCTTCAATATGACACTTCCAAGTTAAACGGCGGTCGAGGTGAATCCCGAGGTATTTGACTTCATTGTGTTGCCGGATAATTTGATTATTTATTCTGATGAACGAGCAGGTATCTTTTCGCAATGTGAAAGTTATTTGAATACATTTTTGTTCGTTAACCCTGATTTTCCAAAGCTCTAGCCAATTCTCTAGCTTATAAACATAATTCTGCAAATTCTGTGATGCAACTTGGTGGTCCTTATGGACGCTGATAAAGGCTGTATCGTCTGCAAAAGTTGACGTGTGGATTTTGAGGTCTGACGGCATGTCGGAGGCATAAATCAAATAGAAAGTAAGGCCCAGTATGCTACCTTGTGGCACACCTGATTCAATTGGCTGAGCGGTACTTAAAAATTGCCTTCTTTGATTTTAAATTTGCGACCGTATAAATAACTTTCCATGAGTTTATGGGTGTTAGCAGGCAGAGTTAATTTAATTTTGTGCATTAAACCGTCATGCCAAACTTTGTCGAACGCTTGGGACACATCAATGAAAAGGGCGGAGCAGTATTTTTTGTCTTCAAACGACCCTCTTATCTCATTTACCAATCTGTGTGTTTGTTCGATGGTACTGTGTTTAGCTCTGAATCCGAATTGATGATTAGGAATACATTCAGTGTCATTCAGAATTGGAGTCAACTTAGTCATTAACAATTTTTCGAACAGTTTAGAAATTGTCGGCAGTAGGCTAATTGGCCTATATGACTCCACTTTGGTGTGGTCCTTCCCTGACTTAGTTATCATAGTGATCATAGACACCTGCCAATCTGCAGGATAGTATTCTAGGCGTAAAATAGCGTTGAAGATAAAGAGGATAATTCTTCTTGCTACACGAGGTAACTCCACAAGCATTATATTGCTGATTTTATCCATACCTGGAGCCTTTCTAAGGTTCAGATTACCAATAGCGTTTTGGACATCACGAAAGTTTAGTCTTAGAGGTACAGGAGGCCTTATAACAAGTGGTGGCAAATCAGATTCGTTATTATTTGAGTTGTTTATAGTAAACACATTCCTCAAATGGTTAACAAATAATGTCCCTTTCTCGGAATCATTTCTAGCCCAGTCACCAGTCGGATTTCGCAAAGGAGGTTTTCCTCTCACTGGCCTTTTTAAACCTCTTGCCGCCCTCCATAACGAGTAGTCAGATTGTGGGGTACTATCAAGACCTTCCAAGTAAGATCTAAGTGAGGCCGTTCTTTGGGTTTCTAAGAAATGTCTTAGTATATCTCTGCATTCCCGTAGCCTAGCTTTCAGTTCAGGAGACCTGTAAATTTGCCACTCTCTTCTCATTCTTCTTTTTTCTGATAGGAGATGTTCGAGTTCAGAGAAATAAGTTCTGTTTGTCCTATTTCTACATTCAACGTGATAAGTGGAAGCGTGATGCACAGCTCGGCGAAGGTCCTCGGTAAAGTTGCCAATCGACTCATCAATATCGTTGGTAATTCTCAACACAACATTTTCCGTGCAATGAGAACTTAAATGCTTTTTGTATTTTATCCAACTTACTCGGGTCTTAGTCATGTTCATAAATGGAGAACCACACACTTGAGGGAAATGCATTGAAATTATAGTAGGAGAGTGATCTGAGGACAAGTCCAGTGAAGGATCCACTTGCATCCATTCTACAGGGATATTTTTCACTACTCCAAAGTCAATAACATCGGGAATCTTCCATCGGTCCGTTGGCCAATAGGTGGGATGTCCACTTGAGAGTACATCTAAGCCCATTTTAGCAATGGTGTTGAAGAGTACGCGACCCTTTGGGGTTACCAGACGTGAACTCCAAAATGTGTGTTTGGCGTTAAATTCACCAGCAACTAAAAATCTAGCTCCAAGGGATTTAAAGAAGTTATGGTATTGGTGTTCTCTTATTGAAAATCTAGGCGGAGAATAAATCGATGATAAAACAAATTTGTATTGACAGAATTCAATGCAAATGTTTGTTGCTTGTAGGTAATCCTCACATATGTTATTCATTAGATAATGCTTTATTCTGTTCTTTATAAGAATTGCCGAACCTCCACAAGATCTTCCGCGGGGGTCTTTAGTATCGTAGAACACGTAGCCATTAATTTTGAAGTACCCTGTCGACGTCAAGTGAGTTTCAGCAATCATCATAACATCAATCTGCTTATCCATCAGGAAGTATTCCAGTTCATTTTTATGTTCGCGGAGGCCGTTCGCGTTCCAGAAACAAATTTTTAAATAAATCATTTCTTTAACATGGCTTGTAAGATAGTGGATTGCATTTTCAGCATTTCCTGCATCATGGATGTCATGGTGGTCGTAAAAGTGTTCATAGTTTGGACAAGTGTCTGCAATGTTGTCTCTAGATTATTGATATGTGGCTTAGAATATTGGGGTTTAGGTTCCTGTTCCAGACCTGGCATATTAGATTTAACCACGTTTGCGTAAGAAACTTGTCTAGAATTAGGAGCGTTTTCGTGAGTAGTTGGTAGTACAATTTGAGGAAAATTCATACTCGACGTGAAATTAGGTAGTTGTTGATGATCAGGTAATACTGCCGACTTATTGGTCCGTATGCCCTTCAACTAAGTATAAACTGGACAACCTCTATAATTTGCGGTATGATTTCCTCCGCAGTTACTACATTTTTTTATTTTTACGTCAGTTTTGGACTTATTACATTGAGCAGTTGCATGTAGTTCCCCACACGCAACACAAACAGACGGCAATTTACAGTACGCTTTGGTGCGGCCAAATTCTTGACAGGTCCAATACGCTTATGCGGTTCCTCCACGGTAATTCTACGATGCAGAAGATAAATGAGATTGTAGATTGGATGGCACTCGTTTTTCTTTAAGACAACATCTCCAGGTTTCAATTCTACCCTGAACATGGGCTGAGGGATCTTTTCACGGTTTCTGATATTCACTGCGCTCTTGATTTTGAACCCTTTGTCCATTAAACCGGTCTTTATCTCCGCAGGATCATCACATGGGTCTATACCCTTTAGAACGACTTGGAGTCCTTTTGCGCTTTTGAGCTGGCAGGTATAGAAATCCCTAGTTTCCCTCTCCAACTGGTTGGACAATTTTCGAAAATAATCTTCCCTATTCACTTGGATCTTTGTCTCGCAGATATTTCCATGTTTAATTGAGGTTACGCTAAACATGTTTTCACCTATTACAGCAACAATTCCTTGTACCAATTTACTGGAAGTCGGCTCTCTCAGATAAATTGGTGGGGGCTTAAACGTCTTCTTTGGAAGTTCTGGCTCATCCGTCTGGAGGAGAGCAAACCTATTTTGATCATTACTCACGGTCTTAGGAGCTTTTGAATTTGATGACACTTGAGCAGACGTCGGGCTCCTCTGTCGCTTGAGAACGGTGATGATCCATACCTACTTGTTTTTTGGGTTTGACTGCACTATTTGATGAAGATGATGTTTTCTCATCTGTTGAAATCACTATATTGGGCGATCAGGACCGACGCCGTTCTACGGCTCTTGTAGTGAGAAAATTCTCCAGAGATTTTTTTAAGGATTCTTCCTCAGATACCCATCTAGTTTTTCTAGTCGAGCTAAGCTCTTTCTCAGAATTACATCTGAGAGGAACACTCATACAATTTTTATGCGATTTTTAGTGTTTTTTTAATTACCGATATTACCGTAGATGTTTTTAACCTATTACGAGTTATTTTTTCACTTTTTTGTTTTATTTCAACCTATTACACTTTTTCACCTATTACGATTTTTTCACCGAAAATTCAGCCGCACTAAAAATAATACGTCCGAACAGTTCGATGAGACGAGACTGAAAATGTAATTTTTATTGAGAAAATAAATTTTATAAAAAAGTACCAATAAGTAGGGGAGAGGAGGGCACGTTTATACCCGGGGCACCTTTAACCTATGTTGATAAAATCTTAGTTTAAAATTTTTTCCGATCCTTAACCGAGTTTTCCACATGGCAACCTTGTTTTATAGCAATGTTAACAACTTTTGCTAGTTTTTTCAGTCGTCGACCGAATGTAATTGGGTGAACAAGTTTTCGCAGTGCCATTGTAAATTTTTTTATTTTTTTTTTTTTTGTAAGAGTGTAAGACGTATTCAGTGACCGTTTTCTTTCGTGAAAGAAATTTATTGCAGTCCAAAACTCATTTCAAACAAAATTAAAGTAAGTTATTTGATATGTATGTAAAAAAATATTTGTTATAAATTTTAGTGAAATGGCCAGTTCAGGTTTGGACAAAGAAAAAAGGGGGCACCTTTGAACATGTTAATTTATCAACCGAAGTACCAAACATTGTTGATTCTCTCTAGCTCCAAGGGATTTAAAGAAGTTATGGTATTGGTGTTCTCTTATTGAAAATCTAGGCGGAGAATAAATCGATGATAAAACAAATTTGTATTGACAGAATTCAATGCAAATGTTTGTTGCTTGTAGGTAATCCTCACATATGTTATTCATTAGATAATGCTTTATTCTGTTCTTTATAAGAATTGCCGAACCTCCACAAGATCTTCCGCGGGGGTCTTTAGTATCGTAGAACACGTAGCCATTAATTTTGAAGTACCCTGTCGACGTCAAGTGAGTTTCAGCAATCATCATAACATCAATCTGCTTATCCATCAGGAAGTATTCCAGTTCATTTTTATGTTCGCGGAGGCCGTTCGCGTTCCAGAAACAAATTTTTAAATAAATCATTTCTTTAACATGGCTTGTAAGATAGTGGATTGCATTTTCAGCATTTCCTGCATCATGGATGTCATGGTGGTCGTAAAAGTGTTCATAGTTTGGACAAGTGTCTGCAATGTTGTCTCTAGATTATTGATATGTGGCTTAGAATATTGGGGTTTAGGTTCCTGTTCCAGACCTGGCATATTAGATTTAACCACGTTTGCGTAAGAAACTTGTCTAGAATTAGGAGCGTTTTCGTGAGTAGTTGGTAGTACAATTTGAGGAAAATTCATACTCGACGTGAAATTAGGTAGTTGTTGATGATCAGGTAATACTGCCGACTTATTGGTCCGTATGCCCTTCAACTAAGTATAAACTGGACAACCTCTATAATTTGCGGTATGATTTCCTCCGCAGTTACTACATTTTTTTATTTTTACGTCAGTTTTGGACTTATTACATTGAGCAGTTGCATGTAGTTCCCCACACGCAACACAAACAGACGGCAATTTACAGTACGCTTTGGTGCGGCCAAATTCTTGACAGGTCCAATACGAATCCAATGCTGATCATGATGTTTTAAAGGAAAATGTAATGTCACCTGAAATCGCAAGGCTTTTTCCGTCTTAATAATATAAAACTTATTTTTGATCTGAATTTTTTTTTATTTTTTAATTGCTAATGTTTTTCTTAATAAATAAATCGAATTTATTATATATATAAAAAATATAACTGTTTATGTTATTTTTGGACATAAGCGCTACAAGAAAAAATTGCCATTCAAAACAGCCCCAGCCTAGTTCAAAGCTGCCCCGTATGGGGGGAAGATTTGAACACAATGACTTCATCCATTAAAAAAATAAAAAAATATATAATTCGAACTAAAAATATGTTGCTTGTAGACTTAAGCTAAAGTTATTTCCATATATATTAGTTAAATTATGTAAAAAGTCAATAATTCAAAAATATAAGCTTTTATGTGGCTTGAAAACAAAAAGTGTTCTAAGGTGCCCCCCTCTCAACTACCATAAGAATACTAATTTCAAAAAGTACCGAAAATGTGTCTGCTCTTTATTTATTTTAGCCGGATGCATTATACATTTTATTTCTATGTTTATTTATTTGCAAGATACAAAGAGTAACTGAAGGTTCTCTAATACTGTTTATGCCCGTTTTGGTAATCTAGAATTTCGAATTCCCAAAAAGACACCTATCCTCTTTTTTTTAATTAAAGGCATTCTAACTTAAAATTTTTATGCTGTCTTTATTAGTTGTAGAGGTAAACAGTCACCATTTTAACCCATTTTATCCCCCTTAACGTACTATATTCAAGAAATTCCTTCTATTTGATCTATTTGATGTAAAAGAAATTTAATATCTAAATTTCAACTTTCTAGCTTTAGCGATTTGGGCTGTACGATGATGAATGAATCAGTCAGTCAGTCACATTACTATTTTATATAGTGTACCTATATGTAGATAAACAAGTAAGAGTGCTGTATTCGGCTATGCCGAACCTTAAATACCCTCCACCTAAACGTAATAAGAAATACAAAAACTACACTGGTTATAGGACTAGCATATCCTAATTCTGTGTTTTCTATTCAGGCTTAGTGCAAATTTTATTAGTATTTGATATATTGTTTGAAAAACAATTTTACGACCAACATAATTTATGTTAAATATTTTGAAATGTTGTCTAATTTTCACCATTTTTAATTGATTTAATTACCAATTCTTACCATAATTTACAGAGTTTGTCTGATGTTCATAATAATCTTGAGTGTAATTTAACAGAGTATAAAAAAGGGAAACAATTCGGTTTCAGTGATTTTGCTCAAAAAAAACTTCATCAAATACGGCTTTTAGAGGATATGCCAGCAAAAAAAAATTTTTTGGCGGTCACGCCTATTTTCGAGGGGGCGCGCCCGTAAAGTTGAAAATATATAGGCCTATATCTCGGGAACTACTGGGTGCTTGATAATTAGTAATACATTAAATAAAAGGTATTCAAAAAATAAAATATGGACCGAATATGGGTTAAAACTGAACGGAATATTTTTTGACCCGAATTTTTATTTTTTGGAAATGGTTCTTATATGGCAGCTATGACAAATTATGGGCCGATCTTCTTAAATTTTTGAACAGTTATTTTCATGCATATGAGGATATTTCATGTCGAATTCCAACATAATAACGGTATATTTAAGATATATATTTATATTTCGAGAGTGGACCTTATGTGGGGGATAATGTCAAATATGGACCGATATTCTCAAAATGCAGCAGTTTGATTTAGCCATGTATGTAATGGTCCATGTAAAATTTTGGATTGGTACCCTTATTTATAAGCGATTTATAAGTATTAAAGTGATTTTCGCTTTATATGGGGCATACGGTTAAAAATAGACCGAAAGTAACAAAATTTTGTGGGATGATTTTTGTATATATTTAAATGATCTGTGCAAAGTTCAAATATCGGTACCGACCGATATTTATACAATATATATAGGGATAAATGTTTTTTTCAGATGTGGTCCTTGTATGGGAGCTATGACCAATTCTGGGCCGACCACCATAAAATTTAGTACATTAATTTATTGGCCTATAAATATTATTTATGTCAAATTTTAGCCGTTTACCATTATTTATATCTGTTTTATACGTATTTAGGTGAATTTTGGAAGTGGATTTTATATGGGGTCTATGGTCAAACATGGACCGAACTAAAAAAAAAAAATTCGTTTTGCGATTTCTTTTTGCATAAAACTTATTTTTGCTGAATTTTGTCTTGATATTCCAATTTTATAGGCATTTATTTATCATAAAGCCATATTTCGGGAATATATACTTATATTTGTATGGGGGCTATGAGAAATCATGGACCGATTCTTACTATTTTCCGCACACTTTCTTCTTTTATCATACAAACAACGTATTCAAAATTGCATGGTATTATGTATCTGCAATATATTTCAAAATATTCCAATAAAATAGACAAAAAAAATCAAATTTTTATGGAGGTTGTCTCACATATTGGTCTATAACTCTGGTTGGCCAAAACCAACTTTGCTGATTTTAAATATCAAACTTTTCGAAAGTATTTCTGACAGAATTATTGAAGATTTGGATCCCGAAGATATCTGGGGACTTCAGAAAATTGATTTAAACGGACAGACAGACGGATATGGCTTAATCGACTCCACTATCTATAAGGATCGAGAATATATATACTTTATAGGGTGGAAAAATTATATTGTGGAAATTACAAACGGAATGACAAACTTATATGTATATACCCTTCTCATGAAGGTGAAGGGTATAAAAATAAGTACGAAGAAAATTTGTTCTTACCAGACTTTCCACATTTGGAATATACTTTTTAACATCTGTATCATCAATCACTTTTGTGTTTTGGTGGTCTGTATTAAAATCTTGGGATTTAGCTTGTTTCGATTTCAATATTTTACTTTCTTCAGCTTTTCCAAATAATCCTCTTTTTTCAGCAGTTTGTATTAGATATTTTTCATTTAATCGAGTTATGTTTTTTCGCCGCAACAGCGATAGAAAACAACCGTTATCATGGGTTTGAAGACACTTATCTTGATTTTTACAAAGATCAGGTATATCTACACATATAAATTCATCGATATCGGGCAGTTTTACTTTTTCATCACTATCGGTGCCATTGGCAGTTTGCTCCACTCTTGCCGTTATGCACTCAGGTTTTGCGTTTTGATGCGGCTTGTTTTCAACTGAAATTTTTTGCTTTCTTGGCGAATTTGCGTTTATTGCTGCCGAAGGTATATTGGCAGCTTCTGCCTCCTCTAATGCTTCCAGTCTCTTTTTTTCTAAAAAAGCATCACGATGTTTTTTTAATGCCCTCTGGTTAATTATTTTCATCGTTTGTTCTACCATTTTTTGATTTTCGCTACTTACGATCGAATGGGTTTGATAGAGCAGAAACTGAATTTGAGGACGAGACATCGCCATACGTAAAGTAAGAAGCTGTTCCTCCAAAATTAAGGAGACGCGTTGCTTTCCATCATCACTTATAGAAGATTCGGTTAATATTTCCAGCATTCCTAAATCTCCTCCTCGGGAGCATATTAAATCAATTGGATCTGATATGGCACTAAATGAGTTTGGTGGATTCGCAAAGATGCCAACTACAGTTCGAAATCGGTTTGATTCTAAAGGAAACGATGTAAACGATTCCGCAAATATTCGAATATTATTAATGCCGAGATCATCCATATATTTTCTGAATTGTTTAAGATTTGACCCAGCACCGTAAACATAAAAATTATTAACCTGATTTACGGAATGGAACAATGCAGCTAAATATGCTGTGGATCGAGGTGAGTCTATATGTGTTTGTAAGATATCACCGGTCAGATCAAAAAAGCTAAGTAATCTGGCCATTATTGCTGGTCCCAATGAGAAAGTACGATCCTAGAAAAGGAATAAAATTAAATATAATGTTATTATTGTCTGATAAAGTACACAAAATATAATAAATTTTTAATTTTAAGTAAAACGCTCAATATTCTCGTACATTATTATTAAATTCGGTATCTTTATTATAAACCAAAAAAGCAATCTCTGACATTTACCATTTAAAAAAATTTCATTCGGAAAGATATATTAGCGATTACTGCAATGTTTCTATAATATTTTCGTTACAATTCTATAACGTGCTCGTAGAAGTGAAAAATATGGTTAAGCGAAAAAACTGAAAACAAATTTAATTTAAAACAAACCAAATGTTTTAATATTTATCAAATAAAGGGATTTAATATATTGTTACGTTTTTATCTTTTAAAAACGGTGGTTTATTTCCTTTAAATAAACCGTGTTAAATTAATGATATGGAGTTCTATTAGTGGAAACTCAAATCAAACACATACTAGATATATAGTAACTTTGATCTGACACTAATTTGTTTTGTTTTTAGATTCTCTGCAAGCACTTGGAACTTGAAGAGTGAAGTATCAATAAAAATGCAAACAGTTGGTTTGATTTTATCTTAATGATAATAATTTTAAATTTTATTGGGCTATTTATATTAAATTAATATTATAATAATAAAGCAATAATATTTAAGTACAATGTTGAGTCAGCAAATAGTACAATTAAAGAAATTATAAAACAGTAAAATGAGGCAGTAGACTTTAGGTACATACAATGTTGATTCAGCAAAGAACAAAATAATAACTAAAATAAATTAAAAGGCAATGAACTTGAAGTTGAGTAAACAAAAGTTTTATATTACGTCCAAAATTAATTTAGGTCAATGATATTATTATTACTAATGCTTGTGAATCTTGTTGACGTGGTTTTGGTATATGTGTTATGCTGTTGATTTCTGGTCCAATTGATTGGGATTCTAACGCTTCTTCAGTATCATCCATATGTGCTGTTGCATTTCGTTGGATTGTACTTCTGCATATCTTGTGTTGAATCATAATTATAAGGAGATTTTAATTTGTTGGGAAGTTCAATAATGTTGTCTTGATTTAATGAATTTTCTATTTGTGACAGCTCCTCGATATGTTTTGAATTTTTTTTAAACGTTTATTTAACAAAATAACTGTGCCGTGTTCGAGCACTCTAGTATATTTACAATCGAAAAAATCCAAGTTCTTTTTAGAAAGATTGTTAATTTAACTTACAAGTATTAAAAATACATATGTACATTGAATTTGCAAAATTTAATGTAGGAAAAACAATTGAAAAAAACACTTTAGTATTTAGAGTAAATAAAATGAAAAAAGTTAAGGGGTAAAAGAAAAAATTTTAGCTACCATATCGGTCCAGCCACCAGTATTTTTTAATGTTTAAGTTTGGCAAACACGTTTTTATCCCTCAAGTAGAGGGTTGTGTCATATCTTTTATAAACATCAGTAATTTGTTTGCAGTTTATTGCCTCGGCATTGGCTCGTCTATAAATATGGTATAATACCGGAATACCCAAATTATTTTGAATATATCTGTTCGCTGGGATGTTTTAAATTTATTTTAATAAATAAAAAAGACCAAACGACCTTTAATTTTAAGTAATGTAGTTTTATTTTCAACGATATAAATGACAATGTTTTAATAATTCCCTACAAGAAACAATTGGACCACTAAACAATACAAATTGCATTATAAAAAAAAGGACAGTTAGTTTATGCTCATTGGAAATGAGTATAAAGAACTTAAACAAAAAAAAATTACTAAATATATATATGTACGTATTTGTTGTATTATAATTCAATATAATAAACATTACGCACATTTATACATACATACATACAATGCAAGAGACAAAATAACTACAGTGGAAAAGGGAATGAGACAATTACAAAAAAAACGGTAAACAAATATAGTGATGGTACAGTGAACCAGTGATGATAAGGTGATCTGATCCGACATTCTCCCCCCGTTGAAAGGACCAGCTTTCAAAAGTCCTCTGAGGAAGGAACAGGAGCCACCTTATGTATCGGCCTTTTATAGGTGCCAGTTTTGGATTTCAGCTCAACTACACGAACTTTTCCGTCGGAATCCGCTATTACTTGAGTCACTCGTGCAAGGAGCCATTGTTGTGGCGGAGTATTGTCTTCATGGATGATGACTAGTTGACCAACCTCGATGTTTTTCTGCGGCTTGAACCATTTTGATCGTTGTTGAAGTGATAACAGGTAATCACGGGACCACAGCTGCCAGAATTGCTGTTTTAAGAATGAAATTTGTTGCCATCGAGTCAAAACAAGTAACTTTTTGCAATCAAAGGTTTCATCAGGAATGGCAATTAACGAGGAACCAATAAGTAAATGACCAGGCGTAAGGGCTTCGCCATCATTTGGATCATTTGACATTGGAGCAATTGGACGCGAATTTAAAATAGCTTCTATTTCGACAATAAGCGTTTGAAGTTCCTCATAAGTTAGACGTGCTTGGGCCACATTTTTTACTAGAATCGTTTTTGCTGATTTTACTGCCGCCTCCCATAAGCCACCAAAATGAGGTGCACGAGGCGGAATAAAACAAAATTCAAATCCATTTTGAGCGGAATACGTCTTGATTTTACCAGTGACTTCATCGGAGAACAACCTTTCTTTAACTTCTTTCAGCTTGTTGTGAGCCCCAGTAAAATTTGTTGCATTATCGCAGAAAATGCGTTGTGGAATGCCACGTCTGCCGACGAACCTCTTTAGGCAAAGCAGAAAATTATTCGTAGAGAGATCGGAAACGAGCTCTAAGTGTGTTGCCTTTGAACTAAAACACACAAATACTGCAATATAAGTTTTGTAGGGTACTTTTCCACGAATACGATATGATGTTAGAAAAGGACCACAAAAATCGACGCCAGTAACGAGAAACGGCCGTTGCGCTCTTAAGCGATCAACTGGCAAATTGCCCATAATTTGTCCCATCAGCTTAGGCTTGTAGTGGAAACAATGTACGCATTTTTGGACAACTTTACGAACTACCTCTCTAGCGTTAACTATCCATAGCTTTTGACGAAGAATGCCAAGCAATATCTTTGGACCAGCATGCAAATGAATACGATGCAAATGCTCAATGTACAATTTAACAAATCGACTATCCTTTGGCATCAAAGCTGGAAATCGAGCATCATACGGAATAGGTGCATTTGATAGTCGCCCACCAACTCGAATCAACTTTGTGTCTTTTTGATCCAATTTTATTTCTTGAATAAATGGAGCCAATTTTTGTAGCGATGGCGACACCATTTTGTTGTTGCTTAGCGCCTCGATTTCTGCTGTAAAAGTGCTACTTTGTACATGAGCGATAATTTTCCAAAAGGTAGTTTCCAACTCTTGAGCCTGGAGATGAATGATGTCGCTGGGCTTCTGAGGAGGATTTACTGGGGATCCGTTAAATATACGAAAAATATAAGTAAGAATTCTAATAATTGGGTAATATGAAGAATGCTCATCGACAATTTGATCAATTATGGATCTCGGCGAGTCCTTTATAGTACATGTAAACACAGTCGCTTTTCTTCGTTCCAAAATTTCGGTTGTATTATCTTCTTTACTTTGTGGCCATTGTGAAACGTCATCCAGTAAAAATTTAGGACCGTTGAACCAAATCGTTTCTGGCAATCAGCTGCGCTACAACCACGGGATACGATATCTGCAGGATTACTTTTTGAGGGAACATGTCGCCATTGAATGCCTCTTGTCTCTTCTTGAAGTTCTGAAACACGGTTTCCCACAAAACAATTAAGTGTTGAACAGTGCAATCTAAGCCATTGCAAAACGATTTTAGAATCTGTCCAAAAGAAAACAGATGAAACATATTTAGAAATTTTTGATTTAATTTTAGACCACGTTTTACTGAGCAACACCGCAGCGCACAATTCGAGCCGAGGTAACGATTGAGCCTTTATTGGAGCTACTTTCGATTTGGCAATGAGCAAAGTCGTTTTATAAGAGCCATTTTCTAAAATTCGATAGTAAACGCAGCAACCAAACGCTCGTTGCGACGCATCTGCAAAGCCATGTATTTCGCCAAGTGTGCTTGTCGAGGTTAAAACATATCGAGGCACTTTAATATGGTGGATGTTCGACAAATCCTCTTTGATTTGGAACCAAAGTTTCAACAAGTTTGAATTGAGGGGATCATCCCAACCGATATTTTGCACCCATATTTCTTGGAGCAGCATTTTACAACGAATCACAATTGGACTCAAAAGGCCAAGCAAATCAAAAATCTTTGCTACAATCGACAATATTGAACGTTTAGTGGGATTACTTACATCGGGCAAATCAAACCGAAACAAAAATGTATCCTGTCTAGGATTCCAGGACATACCAAGTGTTTTAGTGACATCGTCTTCACCATTCTTTATTGCGACTTCTTCATCTGGATTTAAAATGACATCTGGACAATTGCTGTTCCATTTGGCCAGCTGAAGACCATGATTTTCTAAAATTTTTACAATTTCAGTTTTCTTTGAAAGTAACAAGTCGATATCATCAGCGCCAGTGAGGACATCATCCACGTATAAATCCTCACGTAGAACTTGTGAGCCAATTGGATATGACAAAACGTTTTTGTCAGCGATATAGAACAAACTTCGAATTGCTAAGAAAGGAGCTGCTGAAAGCCCATATGTAACGGTGTTTAATTGAAACACGCTTAGTTTGTCTTCTTTATTAGCTCTCCATAGAACCAATTGGAATTTACGATCGCGTTCATCGACTAAAAACTGGCGGTACATTTTAGATATGTCTGCTGTGAGAGCAAATCTATTCAAACGAAACGAAAATAAAGTTGTAATCAAGTCTTGTTGTATAGTAGGGCCAACCATTAGTATTTCATTCAAGGAATGATTCGTCGAAGTACGAGCCGACGCATCGAAAACCACACGAAGTATAATGTAGTATGGGTGCGCTATAGGCCGATTGTAGGGTGACATATGACCAAGATCCATATACTCATCCATAAAGTCGACATACATAGACTTTAGACTAAGGTCACGTTCAAGTCTACGTTCAAGTGACAAAAATCTTCTACGAGAAATTTCAAAAGACTCACCCAAACAATCAGGATTCAGCTTAAAAGGCAATCTGACACAAATACGACCTTCATCTGTAGTACTAACATTTTCAACAAAATGGTTTTCGCAAGTTTGCTCTTCTTCAGTAAAAGTTTTGGAACCACTGACATATTCTTCGACTTCCCAAAACTTTCTTAAAGTGTTGTCTAAGGCTTCTGTTGAAGATTCAATTGCTAAGTTGCAGGTAAGAGCCGGCGACGTTGATTCAGCGTTGAATTTACCACCAACAATCCAGCCAAACACAGTATTGACAAGACAAGGTAGGCCATTTCCCAAGGAAATGCGTCCATCGAGCAACAAATCGAAAAATACCTCGGTACTAATGAGCAAATCAATTCTTTGAGGCTTGTAGAACAACGGGTCAGCTAATTGTATAGTTTCAGGAATACTCCAATCAGATGTTTCGATGTACTCGCCAGGCTGCTGGGCGGCAATCGATTTTGTGACTGAAAACGTTGAGGACCACTGGAATGACGTCACTCGAGATTTTATTGTAGCTGACACGGCAAATTTTATTTTTGTTCGAACTTCACCTATTCCAGAAACGTCTTGGCAATTAGGTCGAAATTGTAGCTTTAGTCGCTTTGCAACTTCTTCTGTAATAAAATTAATTTCAGAACAAGAATCAAGTAATACTCTTACCGGATGAAAGGAACCACAACTATCTTTGATCAGCACCACAGCAGTAGGAATAATAGCCCTTTTAAACGAACGAGCCACTAACGAAACAGGATTTGCTGAACTAGTTGAGGGCCCTTGATTAGGCCTAGCATTTGATGTAGATGGTCCTGGTTGATTAGGAACCTCAAAAATGTGTAAAATGGTATGATGAGCTGACTGGCAAACTCGGCAACGAGACTTGGAAAGACATTTTGAGACAAAATGACCCTTTCGTAGACAGTTAATGCATTGACCATTGCTTTTTACATGATGATAACGATCTGCAACTAAAAGCGCCAAAAATGAAGTACACGTAGCAATATAGTGGTCAGTGCTGTTGCAATAAGTGCAGGTTGCATTTGCTTTTGAATTTACAAACGTGTTTGCTAATCGGTTGATTGTCGATTTTGGCTTTGTACCACTTGATTTGTTTGCTGGCTCACTTTTCTTACCATGGCTTTCTAAAAATTGACAACGATGGCTCAATATGCTGTAGCAATTGTCCCAAGAGGGCAACGATTTGAAGTCTTGTTTTTCATCATAATTTTCTCTGGATCCTTCATCCAATTTTGAAAGTACAATATGGATAATAATTGCGTTCATGACATCTTTCTCAGAGCCAAGTGACAAAAGCGAACCACGAATTGCAGAAACGGTATCGATGATATTACGCAACGAGACACAATCACTTTTAGACATTTGAGAAACATTAAAAAGAGCAGTAATGTGTTCTAAAAAGATAAGTACCTTATTATCGTATCGTTCCTGAAGACGCTCTAGGGCCTTGGTATAATTTTCCTCCGTTACTTGAAAAGGTTCCACAACTGCTAGCGCTGGACCAGAGAGGCAATTCAACAAATAAGTGAATTTATCCACTGAGGTAATCGACAAATTATCATGGACCATGTTGTTAAACGTAGTAATAAACCGTTTATAATCAGCATATTTTCCATCGAATCGAGGCAACTTTAAAGATGGCAACCGACCTTGATTAGAGCCACCAGTAACCGAAGTGTTCAAAAAACTTTGATTCAGTGCAGATGAGGACCGACTTTTATTAATAAGTGATAGCACCTTCGCCTTAGCTGTTATAAAAATTTCCTCTATAGCACCTCTGCCAGAATCGTTTGAATTGTATTTTTCAATTTGTGTTTGAATACTACAAATTTGCTTAAAGTATGACTCTAAAATTTCCAAACGACATTGCAAAATTGTTGAATCAACTTTATCGCCATCTTTTTCTGTCTTCGCTTGTAGGCTAGACATGTTTCGTTTCATTGTGGTCCTCTGTTGTTTTAATGACGCCATGTCAGCGGCGCCAATTTCAGAAACATCATCATTATTGTTCGCCATTTTTCTTTTCAAAAACTAAAATTTTTTTTAAAACCAAAAATTTATAGGACCACTTGATATGAAACACTTGTATATATGTGAATGCAAAGAGCCAACTTTTATATACACTGAGCACAAAATGTTGTAAATGTGGAATTAAATTTCCAAAAATTTAATTTTATTCCTAAAAAATCACGGCAGTTGTTAATGTCGGCCTTAAGAATTCCAAAAATGATGTTTTGTGCAGGAACTGTAGTAGCAGGGGTTATGTTGTGTTGAAAAACGATGAAACTCTGCAGCAGCACAAATTCAACAAACTATATTTTTTATTTTGTAGTGGCTCTAAATTCATAAATTCTTAAAAAACCGATTTAAATTATTTAATTAATTTAATTTGCAATAACGCACAGGCCGTCCTGTCACGGTCGCCAAAATGTTCGCTGGGATGTTTTAAATTTATTTTAATAAATAAAAAAGACCAAACGACCTTTAATTTTAAGTAATGTAGTTTTATTTTCAACGATATAAATGACAATGTTTTAATAATTCCCTACAAGAAACAATTGGACCACTAAACAATACAAATTGCATTATAAAAAAAAGGACAGTTAGTTTATGCTCATTGGAAATGAGTATAAAGAACTTAAACAAAAAAAATTACTAAATATATATATGTACGTATTTGTTGTATTATAATTCAATATAATAAACATTACGCACATTTATACCAGGGGCTTCCAAAAATTTTTTGGTACTGTATTAGTGAGTACGAGAGAGTAATAAAATTGAGAGAATGTATTTATTTAAAGCCGCAGAAAAATTTTAGTAATATACATATTTTATAATTTGCTATGTATGTTACCAAAAGCATTTTTGACCGCACAATATTTTTTGAGTGTCATCATCTGTTAACCTGAAAAAAAAACCATAGCATCCGCTAGACATGTGCACTTGTCGAAGTCACATCGACGACTGAATTGAAGAGCATAAAAATATGTCTTGGTAGTGGTAGCTCAATTGAGCTATGAAATGGAAAGCCCTGATTTATACATACATACATACAATGCAAGAGACAAAATAACTACAGTGGAATAGGGAATGAGACAATTACAAAAAAAAACGGTAAACAAATATAGTGATGGTACAGTGAACCAGTGATGATAAGGTGATCTGATCCGACAATATCCTTGTTTATCTAGGTATAAAAATGCTTCCGGTGGCACATACTCGTTTTTTAAAGTTACCTCTATGTATTCATCACTGACATAGTAGGGGGCCATAACAAGGTTATTTGATTTGCATTTGACAGTTTTTAAAATATGGTTTCTTATTAGGTGAATTTTGAAATTATCTATTCTACATGTTTTTGACACATCATAAAGCCTCCTATTAGATATGTATTTTTTAAAGACACTATCAGGTGACTTGAAGAGTGAAGTGCATGCTCTAAGGCATTTCGGTTCGAAAACTCTCATTTTTTACATATCTGATGGTCCAATATTGTACCAAATTTGTCAGCCATATGTTAATATTGGTCGAATGAAGGATTGGTATAATATTATTTTAACCGAAGGGTTTATACAGGGTGGGCCAAGTTTGACTGAATGATTTGAACTCTATTGGCATATTGTAGCCGTTGTGGTGCATCCCTCGGCAATAATTCTTGGGCCAATTGAATTTTATATGGAAACATCTTCAGATCAACTTTTAGAATACGTCGTAGCGATGTTCTGGAGATGTTCAATTGAGTATTAAATTAAAAATGCAAAAGTTATAAGCATTTCAAATCAGTCAGTCCAAGTTGGCCCACCCTGTATATTTAGAATAAAATATTTTTCTGTACATAAAAAATGCTTTTCTTGCCTTTGTTATTTGTAAATCTATATGTTTGTTGTAATACAGAAATTTATCAAGATAAATGCCTAAATATTTTACCATTTTCTTATTAGAGCTTGTTTTTATCTTAAATTCTTTCCGGTGTTTTCTTATATTATGATTGCACTTTTCAACAGGTGGGCGGAATAAAATAGCCTCGCATTTGTCAAAATTTATTTTCATTTTCCATTTTTGTAACTTTCCATTAATTTTTAAAATTATAATATCATCGGCAAATGCAACAATGTTACTATTAACTTGTTTAAGAAGATCCAAAATATATACCCCCTGACCCACGATGTCGAACGATAATGTTCGCTTAGATAAGACTTAAGACACAAACTTGATTGTGGAATAAACAAACTTGATTGAGTAAAAAATAGATACGATAAAAAGTTTGTGTCTTAAGTCTTATCTAAGCGAACGTTATCGTTCGACATCGTGGGCCAGGGGGATAAATTGAAAGGGATTCGAGCGTTTACTGTTCCTTGTTGAAGGCCATTTACAATAGTGAATTTTCTTCTACTTATTTGGTTCTTATTTGATATATGAAAATTTTTGGTACTAAAGCTACATTTACACGATTGAAATTTTCTTCAAAATTGCTCTTCAAAATGCTTTAAACTCGTGTTGTTTACACGGGTTAGAGGAGGATAGAAATATTTACTTTTATCACTTTTAAATAAATAACACTTTTGTTTCGCGTGTAAACAGCAACATTTCTTCAAAATTTGTTTATTTAATTTATTTTTGTTCTTTACACGAATTTGAAGTATGTATGTATTTTGAAGAGCAATTTTGAAGAAAATTTCCATCGTGTAAATCTAGCTTAAGCATATTGTGAATCAATATAACCTGATGAAAAAGCATTCTATATTTCGTAAGCTTATATATTAAGCCTGGAATCTATATATTGTCAAAAGCTTTTTCAAAATCTCTGAGGAAAACACCTGTACATAGGGATTTGTTACAATTCCAATGAATATTTGATACCAGATAGTGAGCCGCATGTATGTACATTGGAATGTTGAAATTTCAACCCGAACTGCCAATCTTTAATTAGATTATTATTTTCGCAAAATTTTACTGAAATTATGAAATTATCTTTAATTAGTGTTGCCACCACCTGTAAGATCGCTAGAAAATAATTTTGTTCGCTAGTTTCTTTTTAAGATGTGTTTAATATTTTTTTAATTTTAAATGTCAAATTATATTTTCGGAGTAGACGCCACCAGCGTCCATTAGAATACGTCGTAGCGATGTTCTGGAGATGTTCAATTGAGTATTAAATTAAAAATGCAAAAGTTATAAGCATTTCAAATCAGTCAGTCCAAGTTGGCCCACCCTGTATATTTAGAATAAAATATTTTTCTGTACATAAAAAATGCTTTTCTTGCCTTTGTTATTTGTAAATCTATATGTTTGTTGTAATACAGAAATTTATCAAGATAAATGCCTAAATATTTTACCATTTTCTTATTAGAGCTTGTTTTTATCTTAAATTCTTTCCGGTGTTTTCTTATATTATGATTGCACTTTTCAACAGGTGGGCGGAATAAAATAGCCTCGCATTTGTCAAAATTTATTTTCATTTTCCATTTTTGTAACTTTCCATTAATTTTTAAAATTATAATATCATCGGCAAATGCAACAATGTTACTATTAACTTGTTTAAGAAGATCCAAAATATATACCCCCTGACCCACGATGTCGAACGATAATGTTCGCTTAGATAAGACTTAAGACACAAACTTGATTGTGGAATAAACAAACTTGATTGAGTAAAAAATAGATACGATAAAAAGTTTGTGTCTTAAGTCTTATCTAAGCGAACGTTATCGTTCGACATCGTGGGCCAGGGGGATAAATTGAAAGGGATTCGAGCGTTTACTGTTCCTTGTTGAAGGCCATTTACAATAGTGAATTTTCTTCTACTTATTTGGTTCTTATTTGATATATGAAAATTTTTGGTACTAAAGCTACATTTACACGATTGAAATTTTCTTCAAAATTGCTCTTCAAAATGCTTTAAACTCGTGTTGTTTACACGGGTTAGAGGAGGATAGAAATATTTACTTTTATCACTTTTAAATAAATAACACTTTTGTTTCGCGTGTAAACAGCAACATTTCTTCAAAATTTGTTTATTTAATTTATTTTTGTTCTTTACACGAATTTGAAGTATGTATGTATTTTGAAGAGCAATTTTGAAGAAAATTTCCATCGTGTAAATCTAGCTTAAGCATATTGTGAATCAATATAACCTAATGAAAAAGCATTCTATATTTCGTAAGCTTATATATTAAGCCTGGAATCTATATATTGTCAAAAGCTTTTTCAAAATCTCTGAGGAAAACACCTGTACATAGGGATTTGTTACAATTCCAATGAATATTTGATACCAGATAGTGAGCCGCATGTATGTACATTGGAATGTTGAAATTTCAACCCGAACTGCCAATCTTTAATTAGATTATTATTTTCGCAAAATTTTACTGAAATTATGAAATTATCTTTAATTAGTGTTGCCACCACCTGTAAGATCGCTAGAAAATAATTTTGTTCGCTAGTTTCTTTTTAAGATGTGTTTAATATTTTTTTAATTTTAAATGTCAAATTATATTTTCGGAGTAGACGCCACCAGCGTCCATTACAATGCGCCATTTATGAATTTAATCATTATTAGCTTGGCTTGGCGCGGTGGCCATTTTCTACTCCGGAAAACATAAGCTGCAGTAATTGAAAATTTGAATTTTATTAAGTTAGCTCTAGTGGTTTCCATACCAAAAAGTACGTCTAATTTCTGTATAAATCTTAAGCGAATTCCTAATTGAGTTATTTTTTATAGGAATTTTAATATAGGAAACATTTATTGAAATAAATCATATTTGAATTGAAATCAACCGTGTTCTTTATTTAAAATCCCCGTGGAAGTCACTAGCGAGGCGGTTTCCTCTCCCAACATCTTAAAATTCTTTTTGTTTTCAACGTTTCCTAATTACTACCGTTTAATCCGAGGTTGAATATTGGAACACCTAACAGCGTCCTTACCTGCCAATCTCACAGTAAGTACAAATGGAGTTACAGGGTCAACAAAATTGTAAACTTAGTCCTAATCTTCCTGATAAAAATATGATAATTTGCACAACGTGCCAAAAAAGTTTTCACAAATCATATACAAATGTTAGTTCAATTGACCTACTAATGCCAAACTTGCATTTCATTGCCGGTTAGTAGTAAGCCCCCTGAATCAGTAAGAAGCACCTCAACTCGTGCATCAAATCGCTCCAATAAATCCCATGAACGCCTCTTGCAAATTGAGCTACAACGTCTTGAAGAGGAAAAGGCGGTGACATTAGAATTTGTATCAAAAAAATATAAATTGTTACAACAGCAAGAAGAAGAACGCCAGAGTGATGATTCATGACCTGTCGGTCGCTTTCGGTCCACGAATGGTTAAAAGAACTCCCGAATCCTCAAGATTCTCCAAAGCCTGATGATATTACTTTTAAGGCTCCACCTGAAAAGGAAAATTTAAATGAAACAACTAAAAAAGAGGCAAATCTGCCGCCTGACCAAAATTGTAATTCTTATTTAAATTCATACAAGTTAAATTATTCTAGTGGAATGAATAAGAAAATAAACAATTCAAGTTATTTTAATAATAGGCCAACTATTTTAGCTTCTGGAACAATGGCGTCTACTGCACTTGGCGTGCCATGTCATACCAGAGGCAGTGCCACCACTAGTGGCTTATTGCAAAATCAGCGACCTCAACACCCAGCAAACTAGCCAACCCCAGCAAATGCTACATTTACCGTCCCCAGCATCAATACGACCCAACAAAATTATGGTGTTAATCATCAGAATAATGCACACTTAACTTCAACACATAATCCGGCATTTGCTACACCACCTGTATTTGCAAATTTTACTAACCCTCCACGGTTAAATCAGCAGCATATACAAGCCCGTACTTTATTACCAAAGGAATTGTCAGACTTTTCTGGGCAGGCAGAGGAGTGGCCCCTGTTTTCGTCTACCTTTGAATGGTCCACCAAAATTTGTGGATTTACTGATACCGAAAACCTTATTCGCCTGAGTTACCTACGGTCACCAATCACAACTACACCCACAGTAATATACACGTTCCCAACAACAATAACTAAAACCACAGTCATCAACCTACTTCAACAAATTGTGTCAGACATAAATAAAACAAAAGTAAGCATTTAATTATTTTAGTGTATTTTATTTTATTGCATTTTCTTAAAAGTTATTCTTGGAATTTATAAAAATAAAGCATTTAATTATTTTAGTGTATTTTATTTTATTGCATTTTCTTAAAAGTTATTCTTGGAATTTATAAAAATAAAGTAGGTCATTTAATAAATATAAGTAATCATTTTTAATTAGTTTATTATTCTCAGAATTAATAAAATTAAGTCATTGCAATTAAATAGTATAAATAGTTAAAGTAAATAAAATTGTAATTATTATTAATCAACCAACATAATCAATCGTTTCATTTCTCCTACAATATCTGGCGCAGTCGAAAAGGCGGTAGTAGTGTAATAATAATAATAGAATAATTAATATAAAAATTTAATAAAATATACAAGGAAATGAAAAGTAAAATATTGTGATTGTGTAAAATAAAAAAAAAAAAAAAAAAAAAAAAAAAAAAAAAAAATAGAAGAAATCCTTGTATCGCACAAGGATACTAATGAAAACATAGCACAAATAGAAAAATAAAATTTCAAAGAAAAAAAGAGAAGAAAGAAATCTTTGTATCGCACAAGGATACTAATGAAAATAGAAAAATAAAATTTAAAAAAAAAAAAAAGAGAGAAGAAAGAAATCTTTGTATCGCACAAGGATACTAATGAAAATAGAAAAATAAAATTTCAAAAAAAAAAAAGAGAAGAAAGAAATCTTTGTATCGCACAAGGATACTAATGAAAATATAGTTTCGCAAAGTGTCACCTACTTCCGAGAACCTACCCAGGGAAAGGAAACGATTACGAGGTTGCTTAATAATCACATCACAACAAAGGACATGATCTTGGTTTTAATATCAATGTGAGTTACATACATATTTATATATATCATATCAAAAAATTTTTATACATAAATTGGGTAGAAATTTTTTCTAATCGAGATTAAACTCGAAACCGAGATATAATTAATGTCAAAAAAGAGGTTCTCACCTTACAAACTACCTAAATTATTTAAAAGCAAAAGCTTAACTTCAATTCTTGAAACAGAGGAACTAAGTGTAATGACTAACGAATTTCAGGATCAACTTGCGTCTGGAACTGTACCTCCTGCCTCGTCAGGTCTAGCAGCAGTACAGATGGACGTTTTCCAATCGTTAAGAATACCGGATGCCATCAAACAGTTACCTACATTTGATGGTAATCCCAGACTTTTGTACGAATTCCTAAATAATGTAGAAGAAATTCTTTTGTTTATTAGGGGAACAGATAAAACCCCATATGGGCAAATTCTGCTAAGGGCAATACGTAACAAAATTGAAGGTCAGGCAAACGAAGTACTTAACATGTACGGTACACCATTGAATTGGGACGACATTAAGGGAAATTTAATAACGCATTATTCTGATAAGCGTTCAGAAACTTCTCTGATAAAAGACCTGCACAACTTAAAACAATATGGGAAACCATTCGAAAAATTTTATAGCGAAGTTGTGGAACTTCAATCGGCTCTTTGTAACAATATATTGTTACACGAATCAGACAAAAACGTAATAAGTGCTAAGAAGTCACTTTACGGTGAAATGTGTCTAAACTCTTTTGTTACGGGATTAAAGGATCCATTAGGGGCAACAATAAGAGCTATGAGACCAAACTCGTTGGCTGAAGCCTTGGATTTTTGCATCAAAGAGCAAAATATATACTATCAACAAGGGCCATCTCGCAACTTTTCTAATATATATAATAATCAATATAGGCAAAATAATTACCCATATCGAAGGGATCGTTATTACAATAGACCAAGTTACAGTGGCCATCAATATGGGAACAATAATACTTTAGTACCTACGGTCACACAAAGAATGGATTTTCGCAACACGAACCTAAATAATAACATGTACAATCAACAACAAAGACAACCGAATATGGAAATTAATATGCATGGACTAGGGGAAGAATACGAGTTGACTAACGTGGAAGAGGAAGTAAATTTTCAGGAATCCGCCTCACAAAACCCACAGGATACTTAGATAGGAACAAACATGGATCCGAATTAGTTTACATAAAAATTAATTTTCCTAATAATAAACTTCTCAAATTTCTAATAGATACTGGGGCTTCAACTTCATTTATTACTCCAGAACATGTAGACCTAACACAACATATCAAATGTAAACCAACAATTATAAAAACTATTTTAGAAAAACATACAATAGATAAATTAGTAATACTGCCAATATTTAAAGAATTTAATCAGGACGGGAAACTTTCACTCTTATTATTCAAATTCCACAAATACTTCGATGGTCTTTTAGGAATTGACTATTTATCTAAAATAGGTGCTAAGATCGATTTACAAAAGAACGTATTAGAAACAAAATATTCATCAATTCCACTATACCATAAGCCAAATATTTGCTCTGGCAAAATCCCAATTGAACCAAATACAAAAATGTTGATTGAGTTACCCGTCGATGTCAAATCAGGGGATATCCTTATTACGGAAACCTTTATTAATGAAAACCTAGTCATATCAGATGGTATTTATACAGCAAAAAACTGGTTTAGCTGGATAGAGGTAACAAACTTAAGCAATTCATTAGAAACTGTATATCTAGATCAACCTTTAAAAACACAAAAGTATTGTGATCAACAATTTTTTGAGGTTAATAATATTGAATTTAAAGCATTCGATAACAACGAAGATATTGACATAAAGGATCTACTACGTATTAGTCACCTCAATCAAGAAGAAAGGAGACTTCTATTAAAATCATGTAGAAAATATTCGGATGTTTCTTACAAAGAGGGTCAAGAGCTGACATTTTCGAATAAAATCAGACACAATATACCAACAACAAATGATATACCGATATATACAAAATCCTATAGATACCCGTACGTTCACAAGACAGAAGTACAAGAACAAATTGCTAAGTTGTTAAAACAGAACATAATTAGACCAAGCTACTCACCTTGGAGTTCACCCGTCTGGATAGTACCGAAGAAGAAAGATGCTAGCGGAAAACAGAAATGGAGATTAGTAATTGACTATAGGAAGGTGAATGAGAAGACTATTACAGATAAATACCCTATCCCAAATATTAACGAACTACTAGATAAATTAGGTAGATGCATGTACTTTTCTACTATAGACCTGGCCAGTGGATTCCACCAAATAGAAATGGAACCAAAAGACATTCCGAAAACTGCATTTTCAGTTGAAGGGGGCATTACGAATTTGTTAGAATGCCATTCGGGCTAAAGAATGCACCTTCTACATTCCAAAGAGTCATGGATAATGTACTTAAGGAATTAGTGGGAAAAATATGTTTAGTTTATTTAGATGACATCATTATCTTTGCGACTTCTCTACAAAAACATATCAACAGTTTAGAACTAGTCTTTGAAAGATTGAGAAACTCGAACTTCAAAATCCAATTAGATAAGTCAGAATTCTTACGAAAAGAAATAGAATTCTTGGGACACATAGTTTCTACTGAAGGTATTAAACCAAACCCCGGGAAAATAAGTGCTGTAAAAGAATTTCCGACACCGAGAACCCCGAAACAACTCAAATCATTTTTGGGGTTATTGGGTTATTACAGGAAATTCATCCCTAATTTTGCAAAAATAACGAAGCCACTAACCGTTTGTCTGAAGAAGGGGAAGGAGATAAAACTTACTGAAGACTACAAGAAAACTGTTGAAATGTGTAAAAATCTACTTTGTAATGATCCTATATTACAATACCCGGATTTTTCCAAGGATTTCATTTTAACCACAGATGCTAGCAATTATGCACTAGGGGCTATATTGTCTCAGGGACAAATAGGGAGAGATAAACCTATTTGTTATGCTAGCAGAACATTGAGTGGCACAGAAACTAACTATTCCACAATCGAAAAAGAGCTGTTAGCTATAGTATGGGCTACAAAATACTTTAGACCTTACCTTTTCGGTCGTAAATTCAAGATAGTCACAGACCATAGACCGTTAACATGGATAATGGGGCTGAAAGAACCCAATTCAAAACTGGTACGTTGGCGATTGAAATTAGAGGAATTCGACTACGAAATTGTTTATAAAAAAGGGGTACAGAATTCAAACGCTGATGCACTCAGTAGAATAAGATCGGACGTAAATAATCACGAAGCTTTTTCTACTCTAGGCACTAGCGGTAGTACAGTGCACTCCGCAGAAGAGAATTTAGACGATGGTATTTCAATTTCAGAGAAACCTCTAAATGAATTTAACATTCAATTAATACTAGAAGTACATACGGAATCAAAAGTTACGGTTGAAGTACCTTTCAAAAATAAATTAAAACGGGTAGTCAGATCACCGGCCTTTGACGAGGATTCAATAATAAAAATCTTCACCAAATTTATTAAACCAAATAGACTCGTAGCAATTTATACAAACGATGACGTTTTTCGTATAATACAGAAAATTTACTCCGCATATTTCGCTAATAATAAGCGATACCGATTATTACGTTGTACTCTCAGAATAAAAGATATTACCGATAATGACGAACAAGATGAGATTATAAGGAAATATCATCAAAATAGCAACCATCGTGGAATTGAGGAAACGTATTTACACTTAAAAAAAGAATATTTTTTCCCGCTGATGAAGAACAAGATAAGCCAAATAATTAATGATTGTGATACATGTCAAACGCTAAAATATGATAGACATCCACAGAAATTAGTTTTCCAGACCCCAGAAATGCCAGACAAACCATTAGATATTCTTCACATAGACATCTATCATATCAATAATCAGCAGATATTAACTATTATTGACAAATTTTCCAAATTCGCAACAGGATTCACAATTGCTGCTAAAACTAGTTTGAATATAGTTAAATCTATGAAGACCTTCATTAGTGCTTATGGAATCCCGAAAAAAATCGTATGCGATCAGGGAAAGGAATTTACGGGCATTATCTTTAAAGACTTTTGTAAACAATTCAATATTGCTTTACATATTACTTCATTTCAGCAATGCACCTGTTGAAAGATTGCATTCAACTTTTACGGAGTTATATCGAATAATTTTGGCCAAAAGGAAAGAAAACAAACTCCCTATAGACCACGAGGAAATATTCTCGGAAGTTCTTATTACATACAATAACTCAGTACACTCAGCAACAAAATTAACACCATATGAACTATTCTTTGGCAGACCACACATATTTAACGAAACAATAAAATTTAATGGGGAACATGAGTATCTACGTAAGTTGAATGAATACCAACAAATAATCTACCCGAAAATTAAAGAAGAATTACAATCCAATGTAAAAAATAGAATAGAAAAATTAAATATGAATAGGAAACAACCTGTAAGCTTACAGCCAAACGACATAATTTATCGAAAAGAAAACAGAAGGAATAAAATTACGCCCCGATTTTCTAAACATAAAGTCCAAATTGATAAGAAAATAACATTTATTTCAGATAAAAATCAGAAAATTCACAAGTCAAAAATTAAGAGCAGAATAAAAAAGAAAAAGAATGAAAATCTAATAAAAAGTACTAATTAATATATTTTTCTTCCTAGGTTCTCTGTGATTCACTCCCAAAGGCTGAGTACACAACTAATAGACAACGAATCGGCTATTATAGAACTAAAGTTGGGTAATGGTAAAATAATAGATCACTATCAGAACCTAATCCATATAATAGATATTAACGACTATATTAACACTACAGAAAAAATTAAAGAAACACTAAACATATTCGAGCAAGATTTCGAAACTAAAGATTCATTGGAAATTACAAAATTAAAACTAAATCAATTAAGAAACAAAATTGACAATTTACTACCTTTCAAAAGACAAAAACGTGGTCTATTCAATGGATTGGGTTCAGCAATTAAATACATTACGGGTAATATGGATGATAGTGACGCAGAAATAATTAATTCTCAACTTAGAGAACTAATTGAAAAAGATCACAAAATTAACAAAACATTTACAAAACAAACTACACTAAACACAGAAATGATTCAAAGATTTAATAACATTACCACACACATAAATAACGAACAAAGCAAAATTACAAGAACATTAAAAAACACACAAGAAAATTTGTCTAACAGAATAAATAAAGAAAACGTTCTAATTTCAAAAATTCAATATTTAAATAGAATCAATTATAATATTGACTTATTAACAAATCAGATAAACAATATAGCAGAAAGCATTGTGTTAGCAAAATTAAATATTATATCCAAATTTATATTGAATCACAAAGAATTAGAAAATATCTATGAGCTAATAAATGACCAAATACATAAAATATATTCTGTAGAACAATTATACGAAATACTTGAATTGCAAGCATATCATAATAATTCGAACATAATATTTAATGTAAAAATTCCAAGATTTCAAAACGAAATTTTTATTATGTCTCATATTATACCTTTAACAATAAATATGACTAGACAAATAGTGTCAACTAAATATATAGCTTATAACAACAACTCAATTAACTATTATCAAGATAAATGTTTACAATTAGGAAATATTTATGTCTGTCGCAACCCTGTAAGAAGTGAGTCGATGGAAAAATCGATATGCATGGGAAATTTAATACGAAAGCTACAACCGAGATGTAAATTAAGGGATGTAGGAAAATTGGAAACCATATACCAACCAGAAGACAATTTTATTCTATTCATCAACACACCAACAACACTTGTGGAATCAGATTGCAGAAAACCATTCAATGTGAGTAATACAACACTATTATATTACGAAAAATGCACAATAAATATCAACGGATTGGCATATGAAGACAAACCACAAACATATAAAGAACATATCAACGTAACAATACCCAAGTTTATAGAAGTAATCCCCGAAACAATTATAGAAGAACTTAACTTGCAAAAGTTAAAGGCATACCAATTCAGTGATCACGACATGATGTCTTCCTTGAAAATTACAACAACAACTCACCAATATGTTACCTACACATCAATCACGGTTATTATCCTAATAATTGCCATAACATCAACATGTCTAGCAAAAAGAATAAAAATCATCTACACACCAAACACGTATACAATTGAAAGTATCGTTCGTCCACCTACAGATTCTTTGTGGCCATCACTCTACTCTAAGGGGGGAGGAGTTACCTACGGTCACCAATCACAACTACACCCACAGTAATATACACGTTCCCAACAACAATAACTAAAACCACAGTCATCAACCTACTTCAACAAATTGTGTCAGACATAAATAAAACAAAAGTAAGCATTTAATTATTTTAGTGTATTTTATTTTATTGCATTTTCTTAAAAGTTATTCTTGGAATTTATAAAAATAAAGCATTTAATTATTTTAGTGTATTTTATTTTATTGCATTTTCTTAAAAGTTATTCTTGGAATTTATAAAAATAAAGTAGGTCATTTAATAAATATAAGTAATCATTTTTAATTAGTTTATTATTCTCAGAATTAATAAAATTAAGTCATTGCAATTAAATAGTATAAATAGTTAAAGTAAATAAAATTGTAATTATTATTAATCAACCAACATAATCAATCGTTTCATTTCTCCTACAATATCTCCTGCAAAAGTCTCTAAAGGGAGATACACTACAGAACGTTCAACATATCTTGATTCATCCTTCGAACGTGGCTTGGGTTATGTCTATTTTAAGAATGATGTATGGCCAACCTGAAAAGATAATAAATTCAATTAAAAATCGCATTAAAAATACACCACATATTAATGTAAATTACTTACCTTCATTTAAAACCTTTGCAATTAATGTAAAAAGTTTAATTGCCACAATTGAAGCTACTAATTTGTTCGATGAAATTAACAATTCTTCACTTCTACAAGAATTGTTGCAAAAATTGCCACCATCATATCAATTACAATGGGCTACACAAAAATTACAGCTGATGAATCAAAATAAAAATCCCAACATTTATGAATTCTCCAATTGGATTTTTAACATTGGAATTTCTGCTAGCTGTATAACAGTTGAAAATTTTTCAAACATTAAAAAAGAAAAAACTATGGTAAGTGGCAATAACAACAACAATAAAAAAGCTTTTGTTAATGCTCATAATGATGATCGCAAATGTTTTGTATGACAGCAATCAATATCAAATTGCAAAAAATTCATCTCTCTTAATCGTGCAGAAAAATGGAATGTTATAAGAGCACATAAACTTTGCAAAATTTGTTTGTATAAGCATAGCGGAGAATTGTAAACACACATAGTGGTGCATCAAAACAAATAATATTTAAAATCGTGCCAGTAAAAGTACATGGAAAAAATAAAATAATAAACACATTTGCCTTCATAGATGAGGGATCTTACATAAGTTTAATTGATAAATCTTTGATGGAAGAATTGGAAGTCTCCGGAAGAGCAAAACCTTTATGCGTAACTTGGACTGGAGGTATGGAAAGATGTGAAAAAAGTTCACAAGAATTAACAATAAATATTTCAGGTGGAAATAAAAAACAAATTGCCATTAATGTAGGCACAGTGACGTCATTAAGTTTACCAACACAATCTATGGATTATAAAAAGCTGTCACAACAGTTCCCGAACTTAAAAAATTTACCAGTTACAAGTTATGTTGATGCTGTACCAAAAATTTGAATTGGCCTTAATCATTATGATCTGGGAATTTCAACAAAAGTTCGACAAGGTGCTCCTCATGAGCCAGTTGCAGTGTGCACTAGAATAGGATGGCTGATTTACGGCGCTGTAGTAGCAAACATTAAATCAAGTAAGCATTTTAATTTTCACATATGCGATTGTACTAAGGGTAATCAAAGCCTAGAAGAGCTCGTGAAGAGTTTTTATGCGCTTGATAGTGTAGGGGTTTGTTGTAAAGATTTACTTTTTGGAAAAGATGATGAGAGGGCGTTTAGTCTTTTAAAACAATTTACACTACAAAAAAATTACGGTCATTATCAAACACATTTACTTTGGATGTTTGATTTACTAAATCTACCGAATAGTTATGATATGGCGTTAAAACGATTGTTATGCCTGGAGCGTAAATTAAGGCAAAATATAGATCTTTTTAACGTTTTTAAATCTACTATTGATAAATACTCCTCTAAGGGTTATATCCGCAAATTAAAAAGAGATGATGTCACTGCATGTGGTAAAGTGTGGTACATTCCAATTTTTGCTGTTTTGAACAAAAATAAGCCTGGTAAATCGCGAGTCGTATGGGACGCAGCAGCAAAAGCAAATGGTGTCTCTTTAAATTCATTTTTATTGAAATGTCCAGATCTATTAGCATCGTTGCCTTCAATTTTATTTTCATTTCGCCAAAAAGCTGTCGCTGTGTGTGGAGACATTGAGGAAATGTTTCATCAAATTTATATACGGCCAGAGATGTTCAACGTTTTTTGTGGCGTGATTGTGACCAACGTAAAGAACCTGTAGTATACGTTATGGACGTAATGATTTTCGGAGCTACATGTGCTCCTAGCATTTCACAATATATTATAAATTTAAATGCAGACAAATTTAAAGAACAATTTCCTATAGCTGTAAGGGCGATAAAAGAAAATCATTATGCAAGAGGCCATAAATTTGATAAAAGATGTTAAATATATTCATAAAGAGGGGGGTTTTAATATACGAAATTGGCTTTCAAACAGCAAAGATGTTTTAAATTCTATATCTGATGGCTATTTAATTGATAAAAAAATGTTTAAATCTCAATGATGAGAACCAGGTCGAGAAAGTGCTTGACGTCTTCTGGGAACATCAGGAGGATGTTATAACCTTTAAAATTTCCTCTTGGCTTAAAGAAAGCAATATATTTTCTGGAAAAAAGATACCAACTAAACGTGAGATGCTCCGATTAGTAATGTCAATATATGACCCCCTAGGTCTTATAGGCAACAGTATAATGTTTGTAAAAATTTTACTACAAGAAGTTTGGCGCTCTAAAATGGATTGGGATGAGGAGATTTCAGAAGAGTTAATGAGTAAAAGGACTCAGTGGATAAAAATTCTACCAGATATTCAAAATATAAAAACTCCTCGTTGTTATTTGAAAACAATAGCCACATATGATGGGGTGGAGGTCCAACTTCATACATTTGTAGATGCATCTAGAAATGGCTATGCTACAGTATGTTATTTCCGTTTGCTAAAAGATGAGACAGTTATATGTTCTTTAATCGGTTCTAAAACCAGAGTAGCGCCAATTAAAATAACATCAGTTCCCCGACTCGAACTCATGGCAGCGCTCATAGGCGCTCGTTTCGCGAAATATATTTGTGAAAATCATAATATTAAAATTTCCAAAAAATTTCTGGTCGTACTCAAAGACTGTTATAAGCTGGATCAATTCCGACCATCGAAAATATAATCAATTTGTAGCATTTCGTGTTTCCGAAATTTTAGAATTAACTTTAATAAATGATTGGCGATGGATTTCAACAAAACAAAATGTGGCCGACGAAGCTACTAAGTGGGCCCGAATACCTCGAATTTGCAATTCAAGTAGATAGTTTGTCGGTCCAGAATTTCTTTTTCAAAAGGAAAGTGACTGGCATGCTCATGAAATAAATGAAGAAACCACAGAAGAGATGGTTCATCATATTTATAAAATTTCTTCTTCAGAACCTCTAATAAAGGAAACTCGTTTTTCGAAATGGCTACGTCTCTTGCGGGCCACAGCCTATGTTTTGCGAGATATATCAAATTGTCGATCAAAATTCCGTACTGTAGCTGAACTAATCCAAGAAGAACTGATCAAGGCTGAAAGTTACTTGTGTCGACAGGTTCAAAATGAAAAATATTCCACAGAAATATCTCTCCTGAAATTACAAAAATGAATCCCAAAATCTAGTGAAATTTATACTAAATCCCCCATCTTGGACGAAAATGGCATTTTAAGAATATATCGAAGAATCGACAATGCAAATATTCCCACAAAACAAAAGCGTCCAATTATTTTACCAAAATCAAGCTACATAACTCATCTAATTATTCTACATTATCATCATAAGTATCATCATATGAATCATGAAATTGTTATCAACGAAATACGACAGCAATATTCTATTGCTAAACTTAGAGTTGTATTCAAGACCTTGACTAGAAAATGTCAATGGTGTAAAATATACAAAGCAGTCCCTCAAGCTCCTCAAATGGCCAAATTGCCTAATGCTCGTGTCGCTTCATATACAGCTCCTATACAGGTTAATCGCCATAGGAAGAAACGTTATGGTGTATTATTTACATGCTTAAAAATAGGAGCTGTGCATATAGAAATTGCACATTCACTCACTACCAGTTCGTGTATATTAGCTATACGTAATTTCATGGCTAGAAGAGGAATTCCCCTTGAATTTTTCAGTGACAATGGTACCAATTTTATCAGAGCAGAAAGAGAGCTGCGTGAAGCTTTAACCGATATCGATAACGATCAATTCACTAAAACATTTACCAGTAATACAACAAAATGGAATTTTAATCCGCCGTCTTCCCCTCATATGGGAGGTGCTTGGGAGCGGTTAGTCCATTCGGTAAAGACAGTCCTATACAAAATAATGCCTTCGAAATCTCCAGGTGATGAACTTCTTTTAAGTATGTTACTAAAAGTAGAAAATATCATAAACTCCAGACCGCTTGCCTACGTTCCTGTTGAGGATGAAATCGCGGAGGCGGTAACCCCTAGCCATTTTTTTAATTGGAAGTTCCAGTGGATTACAACCGATGTCTTCATATGCCGATAGTGGTTTGGTGTTAAAACAGAATTGGCTAATGTCGCAACAATACGCTAACATCTTTTGGAGTAAGTGGCTTAACGAATATCTGCCGTCATTACCATGTAGGTCAAAATGGTTTGAAAAACGAAAAAATTTATGTCAGGGAGACTTAGTTGTTATTGTTGACCCTTCCTTTCCTCGCAATGTCTGGCCGCGAGGCAAGGTGCTTGAAACGAGATTGGCAAAAGATGGACAGGTAAGGAGTGCAAAAGTGCTTACCAAGAGCGGAATTTTAGAAAGGCCTGTAACAAAGCTTGCGATTTTAGACGTGGCTTCCCAAGAAGAGTACGCCGACGAGGACCCCTCGTACTATACTGCGGGGGAGAATGTTGCCACCACCTGTAAAATCGCTAGAAAATAATTTGGATTGCTAGTTTCTTTTTAAGATGTGTTTAATATTTTATTAATTTTAAATGTAAAATTATATTTTCGGAGTAGACGCCACCAGCGTCCATTACAATGCGCCATTTATGAATTTAATCATTATTAGCTTGGCTTGGCGCGGTGGCCATTTTCTACTCCGGAAAACATAAGCTGCAGTAATTGAAAATTTGAATTTTATTAAGTTAGCTCTAGTGGTTTCCATACCAAAAAGTAAGTCTAATTTCTGTATAAATCTTAAGCGAATTCCTAATTGAGTTATTTTTTATAGGAATTTTAATATAGGAAACATTGATTGAAATAAATTATATTTGAATTGAAATCAACCGTGTTCTTTATTTAAAATCCCCGTGGAAGTCACTAGCGAGGCGGTTTCCTCTCCCAACAATTAGTTTTCTTACCAATTTTAGTTGCGATTTTAGTAAATTTAATTCCGTTGATGTTAAATAAAGTTCTAATCTATTGTATTGTTTTATTTTGTTTAAAATTTTACTTTTTTCTAGATTTAGTTTCTTTATAATTGAATTCGAAAATTTAGCAATTGGGTCCGCAACTTTAAATTTTGGCTCCGATTTCTCAATAGCCGTATTTATAGATTTTTCCAACTTTAATAAGAAGTGGTCGATAAATTTCTATCGTTTGTGACGTTATTATCGCTTTTGTAATCAGTTATTAGACTGTTTCTAAATTTTCTAAAATTTATCTTTTTAAAATTTCTTTTAAGGTTCGGTGAATCTTTAAAATATATAAGTGGATGATCATTATCATTATTTAGTACTATGATTTCCAATGCTTTTTATCACTGTCCAGTGTTTTTAAACAATTAAGTGTGTTGTTTTCCCTATGTATATCTAAACGTGAATCTGCGATACATATGTATGTTCAAATAGGACGTAGCTCTTGGGAATAAAGGTTCAGTAGAAGCATAAAAACAGCATCTGAAATGCATTTCATTATCTAGTAGCCACTGTCTTAACAAATTTCCTTTTGTATTACATGTATCATTTCCCCAGTCAGTGTGTTTACAATTAAGATCGCCCGATTATATATAAAAATTATTAGGGTTCGGTAAATTTAATAGTTTAAAAAGTTTATGAAGTTCGTTTCTGAAAGAGCTGTTGTTATTGCCAGAAGAATAGTAAATCGATATAATAAATAAAATTGCCACTAATTGAATTTTAATTATATGTACATGATTCAAGATTTTTAAATGAATTGTTAATATTTATGTAGAAATTTTTGTATTTAATATTATTTTTAATCAATATTGGCGTTTCCCCTCCCCTTTGGGCGTTCACTCTATCATTTCTGATAAAATTATACTCTTTAAAATTTAATTTTTGCCTGGCATTTAATTTCGTTTCATTTAATATAACTAAGTCAGGGTTGTGTAATTTGATAAACTGATTCAAATCGTATCTTCTGCTTACACTACATTTACACTTACGCAAAATCTAGTAGATTTTAATTAAAATCTTAAAGAAAATTTATGGCGTTTACACTACTACGTTTTGGCATATTGTTGGATTTCATTTTCATAATAAAATCAGCTGATTGAAAAAGAAAATAAATTATATTGTAAACTTTTAGTAACAAAAATGGAGAGACAAAAACAAATTTTATTATATTTTACATCCCGATCTAAAAAAAACATTCGGAATTAACATTTTTGCGTTAAAAAAAAACAGCAGCATTTGTTCATCATAAGGTTTCACAAACTTCTGCAAATGTACTACACATAATTATTATATAGAAGGTTGGAATGGACACACGTAAATATGGGAAATATATGGCTATTCCTTCTACATCCTCGAAGCTCTCCAATGTGGTCTGCCCAAAGTGTTATTAAAAAAGCCTCTTCGTTTGTATTCCACTACTTCTTCTTTTTGTAGGTACGTTTTCTGTAAATTAAGCTCGCTTGTAGCATTACAGTTTATATTAATATAATAATTTACATACCCCTTATTTATTATTGTTTCCACAAATGTTTATTTATTTATTTAGTATACGGTGTAGTTTGCAGTAAATTTATTTTCTATCCCGCTCTTTTTATTATTATACCCTTCACCATCATGAGAAGGGTATATATAAGTTTGTCATTCCGTGTGAAATTTCCACAATATAATTTTCTGACCCTATAAAGTATATATATTCTGGATCCTTATAGATAGCGAAGTCGATTAAGCCATGCCCGTCTGTGTATCTGGCTGTTGAAATCAATTTCCTGAAGTCCCCAGATATCTTCGGGATCCAAATATTCAATAATTCTGTCAGACATGCTTTCGAGAAGTTTGCTATTTAAAATCAGCAAAATCGGTTTAGGCAAACCAGAGTTATGGACCAATATGTGAGACCATTTTGAAATATATTGCAGATAATACCATGCAATTTTATATATACGTCCCGAAATATGGCTTTATGATAAATAAATGCCTATAAAATTGGAATATCAAGACAAAATTCAGCAAAAATAAGTTTTATGCAGAAAAAAAAAAAGAAAAATCGCTCCAGTCGTTTTCACGTGATGCCATTTAATTTTTATATATGGTGAATTTCACGACAAGTGACCCAATTTTAAAAATCGATGTCTTCCGATACCCCACTTGGATCCCATTAAGTGACCGCAAAGCTCTTAAAGGAAATGGTATAAAGTTTCTTTTAAGGAAAAATAAAAAAAAATCAATTAAAAAAAAAATAAAACAAGTAAAAGTGCTATATTCGGCTGTGCCGAATCTTAAATACCCTCCACCTAAACGTAATAAAAAATGCAGAAACTACACTAGACCAGAATATCCTAATTCTGTGTTTTCTATTCAGGCTTAGTGCAAATTTCATTAGTATTTGATATATTGTTTGAAAGACAATTTTACGACCAACATAATTTATGTTAAATATTTTGAAATGTTGTCTAATTTTCACTATTTTTAATTGCTTTAATTACCAATTCTTACCATAATTTACAGAGTCTGTCTGATGTTCATAATAATCTTGAGTGTAACTTAACAAACAGAGTATAAAAAAGGGGTACAATTCGGTTTTAGTGATTTTGCTCAAAAAAAAAATGAAATAGGGCTTTTAGAGGAGATGCCAGCAAAAAAAATTTGTTGGCAGTCACGCCTATTTTCGAGGGGGCGGGCTCTTAAAGTTGAAAATATATAGGCCTATATCTCGGGAACTACTGGGTGTCTGATAATTTGTAATATATTAAATAAAAGGTATTAAAAATACATTTCCAACGATATATATCATGATTATAAAATATGGACCGAATATGGATTAAATTCAAAAATAATATTTTTTGACCCGAATTTATTTGTTTTTTTGAAATGGTTTTTATATGGCAGCTATGAGAAATTATGGGCCGATCTTCTTAAATTTTGGAACAGTTATTTTCATGCATATGAGGATATTTCACGTCGAATTTCAACATAATAACGGTATATTTAAGATATATATTAGTATTAACGTGGATTTCGAGAGTGGACCTTATGTGGGGGTTATTGTCAAATATGCACCGATATTCTCAAAATCTAGCAGGTTGATTTAGGCATATATGTAAATGATCCGTGTAAAATTTTGGATTGGTACCCTTATTTATAAGAGATTTATGAGTATTAAAGTGATTTTCGGAAGAGGGCTTTATATGGAGCATACGGTTAAAAATAGACCGAAATTCACAAAATTTTGTGGGATTATTTTTGTATATATGTAAATGAGCTGTGCAACGTTTTGAGTTGGTACCGATATTTATACAATATATATAGGGATAAATGTCTTTTTCAAATGTGGTCCTTGTATGGGAGCTATGACCAATTCTGGGCCGACCACCATAAAATTTAGTACATTAATTTATTTGCCTATAAAAATTATTTATGTCAAATTGTAGTCGTTTAACATTATTTATATCTGTTTTATACGTATTTAAGTGAATTTTGGAAATGGACTTTATATGGGGTCTATGGTCAAACATGGACCGAATTAAAAAAAATTCGTTTTGCGATTTCTTTTTGTATAAAACTTATTTTTGCTGAATTTTGTCTTGATATTCCTATTTTATAGGCATTTATGTACAAGGTGGCGCAAAAGTAAACTCCGATGTTTTTTGGCTGTAATTAAAAAAATGAAAAACTTTGATTCTTCTTGAGGATTATTTTTATTTGTTTTTTTAATTTTTTTTACATCAAGTCGAGAATATGATGTCATGTAAATGGAATGAGCTCCTGAAAATATGAACTTAATCCGCCCATTTTTACGCCCACCTCCCATACAAATGATATTTAAAAAATCTGTAAATTTGTAAGTAGAATGTTTATTTTTCGCAAAAAAGCATATAACATCTATTAAATGCTATTTTGAAAATATGAAGAAAATCCGCCCACTCGCCATACAACTCCAATACAAAAATGTTGTCAGTTTCACTCTATTTCTTTTATTAACTACTTTTTTAAATCTTCGTGATAATCTAAATTTTTAAGCTTCAATTTCGTTCTAAATTTAAGTTTTTTCTATATAGCACACATGTAATGAAATTTTCGTATTTTTCGCTTCCAAATTGGCACCGGCTACGTGTAGAGAGAAAGAATGTGCAGTTGTTTTTGCACGCGTAAAATAACGCATATTTTTTACTGTAAATAAAAATAAGTCTTAATTTTCGCTTTAAGAGTTATCTTCTTGATTTAAGAGCAAATTGGACTTAAAGTAAGAGCTTTTTACTTAAATCAAGAACACTATTCTTGTTTTAGGAAATCCTGCGCTTGATTTGTCAAATCAATCTCGATTTTTACTTACTTTAAGTATGAACTAGTAAAAACGTACTTGAAAATTTCAGACTAAAACTGAGAAAAATAAACTTAATTTTAGAATGCCATTTTTTTCTTCTGTGTAATTTGTTTCTTATGTCCTGGTAGAAGGCTTATGCGGCTGTTTTATGGTTTACTGTAAGTCTATTGTAGTTAACGTTTAAAACAGTGATGTTCAAAAATAAAATGTAGATGTATTTGTGAGAGATTTTGCACAGCAAACATATTGTCAAACGCTTAAAATCAGAAAAAAGTAAAGAATTTTTTTCCAAATATAAACACCTTATGAAACAATATCAGGGACCGTAAATAACAATTATCTATATCAAAAACCAATTTTAGAACAGTTATTTAGATAAAAAACAAAAATAAGTCTATCTAAAACAGTTTTTTATTTTTCGTCTTCAATTGTAATTGAATCTCGTGTGTTTGCTATGCTTCGATCAACAAGAAGCAACAACAATGCTTAACAAATTTCTGAAAAAAATGACGATAATCCGTCGCATGTGTTCTCATCGCTTGCTGAACGACGACTGAATGAATGTTTTTAAAAGAGCATAACAAATGTGTGTAAATTTTTCAAACAATTGTTGTATGCAGGGCTGTCAGATATGGCGATTTCTCGCCAAACGTGGCGATTTTGAAACGTGTTTGGCGTCGAGATTTTCCGTTTGGCGACATGGCGATTTTTTGGCGATTTTTGATATCACTGGCGATTTTCTTGGCGATTTTCACCAAAACATCTATAATGAACTATGTGATGAAAAAAATCGTCTTTTTTTGGTTTTTATAAATTTAATTGTCCAAAACATCTATAATGAATTATATGATGAAAAAAATCGTGTTTTTTTTTTGGTTTTTATAAATCCAATTGTCAACGAAATAAATCATCTGAATTTGGAATTTCAATCGGACAGCATGGATGCAGGAAGCATGCATGAAAAACTGTATTGTACACTTATTATGTTTTCAACAAAAGTTTTCAAACCTTCTGTTTTATATAATACTGAAAACAATAAAAAATTTTTCAATGATTTACATGCAGCTATTGATTCGTCAAATTCATTTTTGCATCTAAATGAAATTAATTTTGCAGAGTTTGAAACAGAATTAAGAAATGCGAAATTGAGCGAAGTATAAATAATCGTACTTAAAGAAAATATGCGTGTATGAAACTCAATGGGGAAAACTTCCCTTCATAAATTGGAATAATTATTTTAATAACGAAATTCCAACAAATTTACTTGAATTTTTGCCAAAAGTGTTTGATTATCACGATACAGCAGGTACGTATCATTTTAAAGAAATATCTTTGGCCGTTCTTACTACATATATTGATAGTTCCAACCAGTAATGTCTGCGTTGAAAAGGTCTTTTCAATAATGAATTATACAAAAACTCGACTAAGTAATAAAATTCAATATGAGCTTTTAGACGCTCTATTGAGAATAATTAATCATATGAACGTAAACAAATTATGCTGCAATTCGCTTACACCGACTAATGAAATGATAAAAAAATTCAACTCAACTATGTATGAAAGTCAAGACTCTAGTAATGAAATCGCTGAGAATGAAGTTTATGAACTTTTAGACTTATCTACTTAATTTTACTTTTTTTTTTTAATATGATCTCCATTTTTATGCAATTTAAAACTCTCTTTTAACAAAGTTGTAAAATTTTTTAAATAGTAAAAAATACAAAAACGGATATAAATGTGTATATGTTTTACTAAAATATTGTTTAATAAGTAACAATTAATGAATTAAATAAAAAAAAATTTAACAAAAACTAAAAAAAAATTATTTTTGGCGATTTCTTTGCTTTTTTCTCAATTTTTTGCGATTATTGACTTAAAAATTGAACCAGGTTTTTTTGTGTAAACAAAATTTATTTCTTTTAAATAATAAAAAAAATTAAAAACTGAACAAAATCGGATTTTGGCGAATTTTGGCGATTTTTTACATCCGTTTTGGCGACGGAGCTCAAAAAAATCTGACAACCCTGGTTGTATGGGCTGAACATCACTGGTTTAAAAGTACTCTAACTTCCTCTAAACAATTTAAAAGAATTTTCACATGTTTGTGGACAGTGTCGTCCTTTATTGGTCTGTCTATGTTAAGACACTTGTATGATTTTTCAAATTCAGCTCTGATATTTCTACAACGTTCAAGAATATCTTTCCAGTCCATCAGTTTTAAACCTTATCAAGGTCATATTCTCTACTAGCATATTTTTTCTTAAGTGAATGTTTATGTAGAATATAAATTTTTAATAAAAGATTTACTGCCGCTATTATTATTAGAATTAGTGTAAGTGCCCATAATGAATTAATTTCATTTTTATGATCAACTAGCTAAAACCCGGTGTGATTCGCTACCTGTATCGTAATGAAATAAAAAGTTTAGAGTTAAATAAATATAATTATAAAGTTATTAAAATCTACAGTTTTCCTTTCAAAATAATTATTATTATATTATCTTATTATAATTTACAATATACAAACAAACAAACACACATTCACTTTTATATGTAGATATTCACTTTTATATATAGATAAGGGTTTCAAATGTATACAAATTTTAACATTTACTTAATATTGTTGCTAGTCAGCGCATTGGTGTTCTAAATATTAATATTGATAGCTGATATAGCTTTCCTTATATATAATTTGTCATCATATCTATGGGAGGTGCCACGCCCACTATTGACAGTCCGCCCATTCTTGTCCTAAATATTAATATTAATGGTAGAATAACCGTACCATATATCTTATTGAATACCATATACATATTTGATTTTTTTTAATTATCATCATATGGGACCCATACACCCATTTTTTTTCGCAAATATTTAAACAAACAATGAAATTGCTCATGCAAAATTTGAGTACTATAGCTATTATAGTTTCCCAAGTATTTGATTTTTAAAATTAACTTTGTATGGGAGGTACCACGCCCACTTAAAATTTAAAAAAAGAAGTAGCCTATAGCTCCTTCCAGACATACAGAAATATACTGTGAAAATTTCAAGCAAATCGGTTCAGCCGTTTAGCCGTCTATAGATCCCAAACTAATAATAATAAACATACATACAAACACACAATCTCTTTTATATATATAGATAGATAGATTGAAAATAATTACATACATATACAGTCAGAGACTAAAGTTTAAATACACCTCAAAAATTGATTGTTTAAAGAAAAGTAAACGTTTCAGGAAAACTTAAAGTATACAGTTTTATTTAGTTTTATAAATAACAAAATAAAATAACAAACAAGTAAGAGTGCTATATTCGGCTGTGCCGAATCTTAAATACCCTTCACCTAAGCGTAATAAGAAATACAGAAACTACACTAGACTAGAATATCCTAATTCTGTGTTTTCTATTCAGTCTTAGTGCAAATTTTATTAGTATTTGATATATTGTTTGAAAGACAATTTTACGACCAACATAATTTATGTTAAATATTTTGAAATGTTGTCTAATTTTTACCATTTTTAATTGATTTAATTACCAATTCTTACCATAATTTACATTGTCTGTCTGATGTTCATAATAATCTTGAGTGTAATTTAACAAACAGAGTATAAACAAGTAAGAGTGCTATATTCGGCTGTGCCGAATCTTAAATACCCTTCACCTAAGCGTAATAAGAAATACAGAAACTACACTAGACTAGAATATCCTAATTCTGTGTTTTCTATTCAGTCTTAGTGCAAATTTTATTAGTATTTGATATATTGTTTGAAAGACAATTTTACGACCAACATAATTTATGTTAAATATTTGGAAATTTTGTGTAATTTTCACCATTTTTAATTGATTTAATTACCAATTCTTACCATAATTTACAGAGTTTGTCTGATGTTCATAATAATCTTGAGTGTAACTTAACAAACAGAGTATAAAAAAAGGGGTACAATTCGGTTTTAGTGATTTTGCTCAAAAAAAAAAAAAAAAAAAAAAAAAAACAAAATCAAATAGGGCTTTTAGAGGAGATACCAGAAAAAAAAATTTGTTGCCGGTCACGCCTATTTTCGAGGGGGCGGGCCCTTAAAATTGAAAATACATAGGCCTATATCTCGGGAACTACTGGGTGTCTGATAATTTGTAATACATTAAATAAAAGGTATTAAAAATACCTTTCCAACGATATATATCATGATTATAAAATATGGACCGAATATGGGTTAAATCCGAAAAGAATATTTTTTGACCCGAATTTATTTGTTTTTTGGAAATGGTTCTATATGGCAGGTATGACAAATTATGGGCCGATCTTCTTAAATTTTGGAACAGTTATTTTTATGCATATGAGGATATTTCACGTCGAATTTCAACATAATAACGGTATATATACGATATATATTAGTATTAACGTGGATTTCGAGAGTGGACCTTATGTGGGGGATATAGTCAAATATGGACCGATATTCTCAAAATCCAGCAGTTAGATTTAGGCATGTATATAAATGATCCGTGTAAAATTTTGGATTGGTACCCTTATTTATAAGCGATTTATGAGTATTAAAGTGATTTTCGGAAGAGGGCTTTATATGGAGCATACGGTTAAAAATAGACCGAAATTCACAAAATTTTGTGGGATGATTTTTGTATATATTAAAATGATCTGTGCAAGGTTTTGAGTCGGTACCGATATTTATACAATATATATAGGGAAAAATCTCTTTTTCAGATGTGGTCCTTGTATGGGAGCTATGACCAGTTCTGGGCCGACCACCATAAAATTTAGTACAGCAATTTATTTGCCTATAAAGAATATTTATGTCAAATTTTAGCCGTTTAACATTATTTATATCTCTTTTATACGTATTTAAGTGAATTTTGGAAGTGGACTTTATATGGGGTCTATGGTCAAACATGGACCGAATTAAAAAAAATTTCGTTTTGCGATTTCTTTTTGTATAAAACTTATTTTTGCTGAATTTTGTCTTGATATTCCAATTTTATAGGCATTTATTTATCATTAAGCCATATTTCGGGAAGATTTTTGTATGGGGGCTATGACCAATTCTGGGCCGACTACCATAAAATTTAGTACAACAATTTATTTGCCTATAAAGAGTATTTATGTCAAATTTTAGCCGTTTAACATTATTTATATCTCTTTTATACGTATTTAAGTGAATTTTGGAAGTGGACTTTATATGGGGTCTATGGTCAAACATGGACCGAATTAAAAAAAATTTCGTTTTGCGATTTCTTTTTGTATAAAACTTATTTTTGCTGAATTTTGTCTTGATATTCCAATTTTATAGGCATTTATTTATCATTAAGCCATATTTCGGGAATATATATATTTGTATGGGGGCTATAAGAAATCATGGACCGATTCTTACTATTTTCCGCACACTTTCTTCTTTTATAGTGCAAACAACGTATACAAAATTTCATGGTATTATCTGCAATAGTTTTCAAAATATTGCAATAAAATGGATGAAAAATATCAAATTTTTATGGAGGTGGTCTCACATATAGGTTCATAACTCTGGTTAACCTAAACCGATTTTGCTGATTTTAAATAGCAAACTTCTCGAAAGCACTTCTGACAGAATTATTGAAGGTTGGGATCCCGAGTATATCTGGGGACTTCAAAAAACTGATTTCAACAGACAGACAGACAGACAGACGGACATGGCTTAATCAACTTCGCTATCTATAAGGATCCAGAATATATATACTTTATAGGGTCGGAAAATTTTTTTGTGGAAATTACACACGGAATGACAAACTTATATATACCCTTCTCACGATGGTGAAGGGTATAAAAATAAAGACTTCATTACGAACATAACGGTAATTCTTAAAAATACGATAAAATTCACTCGACAAAAGTTTAAATACATCTTGCAAAACAAAGAGGTCTCTTTCATTTCTCAAAAACAAAGTACAATTATATTTTTTGTTTCCATGAAATTATGTTCTTACAAGTCAGAACTTGTTATTAGTAGTCTTTTTATTGTCAGCATTACAAGTTTTGTCGAAAATTATGGGCAAAGGTAAAGAAATTGAGTCCAGCATTAAACATTTAATAATAAAACGTTTCATTGAAGGAAAATCCTATCGGGAAATATGAAAATTATTAAATGTGTCATTTTAAAGTATCTAAAATATAATTAGAAAATATAAGAAAAATGGCTCCGTAGCAAATATTCCAAGAAGCGGTTATCCAAAAAAACTTACCAATCGTGATGTTAACCACATCGATAAAGAAGTGAAAAAGAATCCACGAATAAGTGCACCAAAACTTGCAGATGATATCGCTAATAACTATAACAAACATGTTCATCCAAGAACTGTTCAAAGAGCATTGCGAGAAAATGGATATAAAAGCCGAGTTCCCCGAAAAAAGCCACTAACTAATAAGTGAAAAAAAAAAAACAGAAAACGTAGACTGGAGTTTGGACGTAAGTACAGAAATAAAGACGCTGAGTTTTGGAAAAGAGTTCTTTTTACAGACGAGAGCAAATTTAATTTATTTGGAAGCGATGGCCGTACAAAGGTCTGGCGCAAGCCAAAGACTGCTCTTCAAACCCAAAATTTTGTTTCTACGGCAAAACACGGTGGTGGCAATGTAATAGTTTGGCGAGCGATTGGAGCAGCGTGGGTTGAAAATTTGGAGTTTATTGATGGGATCATGAATCAACATACTTAAAAGAGTATATTAGAAAGCAATTTGCAAGCATCCGTCGACATCTTTGGCCTTGGATCCCGTTTGATCTTTCAACAGGATAACGATCCCAAGCACACCGCACTTTCTGTGACAGAGTGGTTGCTTTATTCTGCTCCCAGACAGCTCCATATCCCACCTCAATCGCCAGACTTAAACCCAATTGAGCACCTTTGGGATATAATGAAGCGCAAATTAGTAGCAACTTCAATAACGAGCAAAGAGTCGCTTAAAGAAGCTTTTAAAAAATTCTGGTCAAAAATATCGCCTTCTGAAACAGAAAGCTTGGTACTTTTTATGCCACGCCGCTTGCAGGCAGTTATTGATAGTCATGGCGGTCCAAAAAATTATTGAAATTTTTTCTTTTTTAATTTATCTAAAAAAAATTATTAACATTCCAAGATGTATTTAAACTTTTGTCGAGTGAATTTTATCGTATTTTTAAGAATTACCGTTACGTTCGTAATGAAGTCTTTATTTTTTGTTATTTTATTTTGTTATTTATAAAACTAAATAAAACTGTATACTTTAAGTTTTCCTGAAACGTTTACTTTTCTTTAAACAATCAATTTTTGAGGTGTATTTAAACTTTAGTCTTTGACTGTACATAACTAGTTAAATGTACTAACCTGCATTATAAAATAATGTTTCACAACAAGATCGGACTTGGTAAATTCGCTTCGGTCAATTGGTATACACGATAAAAAGAGAGGGCATACGTTGTCCCATTTATATTGTGCAGTTTGTTTTTCGGTTTCATTTCCACTCGACACAAAGCCATATTTTAATAAAAGGCTTTCAGCAGCATCTTTATTTCTAAAAACGTAAAAACATTAATATTACTTTAAAAAAGGAAATCGATTATATCTATGTACATATGTATATAAAGCTATTTTGGTACACAACGGTTTTCTGTATTTTACTGTGATTTGTCAAATATTTCAAACATTATTCGCAGATTGGTATTATGTATCTAGAATTCATTTTACAGGATTTTGTATATCAGGACCTCTTCAGAAAATTGTTGAAATGCAAACATTAAATGCAGGCTGAATTTCTGTTTAAGCTTCGCGCTTCTTATCTTATATTACCAGTACTAGTGATTAACACCTTTAACATTCTAAATGTACATATAGTGTGCGGCCAAGAATGATAAAATAAAGATTACGCCATGCGCGTAATGTGACAAAGTAGTTCCATTCTAAGGGTTATCAAGAATGTTTATTGTGTTAGAATTAATATTTCATGCGAAAAAGGTATGTTTTATGTGATAATTGGCAACCTTGCAATTGAAATCACTTTGAGAGTTCTAAAAAATATTACATCGGGTTTTGATAAAATACATAAATTTGGCATTGCATTTGGTGATACATTATATTTAATTAATTAAAAACGTTCATTGTCGTGTAAAAAAGTGTAAATAAAAGCTGTTTAAAAAAGAAAAACAAACAAAAAATATAAACATGAAGAGTACAGTGAGCAAATGCAAGCAAAACAACAGTAAAAAAACAAGTGAGAAAAAATTAGCCAATACACAGAAAAAATTATAGCCATTTTTATTTTAAACAAGCCCCTTAATAAAAACAAAAAATAGTTTTGATTAAAAATTCATTTGAACAGATTAAATTTTTAATTGATTATGGCATATTATCACATGCAATGGTGCTAATACATTAAAGAGTAAAAAGCATAATTTTTTTTATATGAAATAATGTTATTTAGTGCTTATTGCATTGGTGGCCAAAAAGAGAAATGAGAATGTTTAGTTGTGTTTAACAAAAGTGAGAGTGTATTGGTAAATATACGCATGGATAAATGCATTTATTTTCTTTTGTTTGCGTTGTTGGATTGTTTTACTATTTTTGCTTATATATGTTAAATGTTAACTTATTATGTTTTTTTTTCTTTAAGAAAACAGGTACGTAAGTTCTTTTCACATAGTATGTTATCTTAAAAATAAGTTTAAAAATATTATAATTAATTGGTTTTCAGACGTTATGTGTGTTAAAATTAAGTAATGAAAGATTTAATAAAAATAATACATATACGTAAATTCAATTCAAATCGTATTTAATGATGATTTAATTTAAAAATTTATGATTTAATAAAAAATAAATACAGTAAAGTACGGATAAATGCACATTGGTTTTCGTCCGACTTTTTGTGCACTTACCCATTCTTTGCATTTATGCTAACCTCGGATAAGTGCACAAATATTGCAATTATGTAAATATTACATAAGTGCACAAATATTGCAATTATACAATTATTGGGTAAGTGTAAATTTTTTGCATTTACATATATGTAGTTACAGAAAAATAAATCAAAGAATTTTTAAAAGAGTTTATATTTGTCCATTGATTTTACTAGGCGCTAATATGGACACCATTCAAAATTTGACAATTGATGCATAAACACAAAGAAGGAGTTAAAAATATATTTTTATATATTATTTTAAAAAGAAAATAATAGAATAATTCCATACAATTCAGAAAATTAAAAAAAATAAAATTATAATACAGTTGAATACAAATAACAAAATTAATTTCTATCCCATGTTGTATTTGGAGAAGTTTATATTAAAGTTTATGTAACTTGCTGATCGAGATGTTCCCGGGAGTTCTTCTGGTTGGGGCATCTTTGCCACTATTTCGTTTCGTTGAACTGGGCTAATATCCGGTAAATCGGGATAAGTAAATCTATCTGTCATTCTTTCGTTTTAGAAACGTAATATCGAAATCTTGAGAACCGTGGACGGTGATAATTTTGCCAACATAAAATTCATTTTGCTTCTTGAGTGTATTAAATTTAACCAAAACCATGTCTTTCGCTTTCAAAATATCTTGGTCAATTGAAAGAGGTGGTTCATTGCTGTCATCATCGATTTCGTCAAGTCCAGGCTCTTCCTCTGATTCCAATATCATGTTATTGGGAACATCGCTATCTGAATCCAACGATGAAATTAAGATTTTTTTTAACTTGTTTCTTTTGTTTTTGTTTCGTTTCTTTTGTTTTCTTCATCTGTCTTCTCAGGCGTGTCGGTAAAAATAGATGACTTTCCTCGTTTTCGTCTATTTTGAGACTTCCTTGGACCGGATTTTAAAAAAGGTCTGCCGATTTCTGGAGTAATTTCAAGTATTTGTGCTGTTGGAACATATGCTTCTGATGGATTAGGTATTGTCTCAGGTTGATCGGTAACAAATGCAGCTCCAAAATCTTCATCGGTAAAAATGATGCTGTTTGCAGGCCATATCCCAGACTGTTTAAAGGAGTTGGTGATATTGTCAAAAGTGAAACTTTTATTAAATGTTTTATTAGCAAGTTTGGCCACATTGTAAATAATAATGGCCTTGCCAGGATTCGTCCTCATCCAGTCAATAAATGCAATATTTACTGCTGATTTGAATGGTACATACACGCCGATGTCAATCGGCTGAAGGCGATGGGAACAATGAGGCGGAAATGTTAGCATAACAATGAATTGCATCGATCGAAACGTGGCTTACATAATTATCCATGATCAACAGAATTTTCTTCATTATTGAACAGCTCGAAATATTTACAAAAAATTCAGCTGTCATCCATCCATTTCTCGAGGATAATCCCAGAATTCCAGCAGGAGCACTATACAAAAAACTGTCTTTAAACTTAAATAGTGGGAAAATTAATACAGGTTGAAGGCTGGTACCCGGTTTCATCAATGTAAAACAGTGGTGTTCAAAAATAAAATGTAGATGTATTTGTGAGAGATTTTGCACAGCAAACATATTGTCAAACGCTAAAATTCAGAAAAAAGTAAAGAATTTTTTCCAAATATAAACACCTTATAAAACAATATCAGGGACCGTAAATAACAATTATCAATATCGAAAACCAATTTTAGAACAGTTATTTTGATAAAAACAAAAATAAGTCTATCTAAAACAGTTTTTTATTTTTCGTCTTCAATTGTAATTGAATCGCGTGTATTTGCTGTGCTTCGATCAACAAGAAGCAACAACAATGCTTAAAAAATTTCTGAAAAAAATGACGATAGTCCTTCGCATGTGTTCTCATCGCTTTCTCAACGACGACTGAATGAATGTTTTTAAAAGAGCATAACAAATGTGTGTAAATTTTTCAAACAATTGTTGTATGGGCTGAACATCACTGATGTAAAAGATGCAATTCGGTAAAAAGCGGAAGCGATCCATAACCTTACCATAATTTTCGAAAAAAGCGTTAACGTGTAAACTTTGGTATGCAACAGTAAACTATTACCACATACATTTTTTTCTGTGATCAAGAGTGCAAATACCAAAACCTAAAAAATCAGTTCTATTTTAGTTGTGCATTTATGCATACAAAGTTTTAAGTTTAGGAATTGGGATAAAGTTTTAATTATTGAATTAAAAAATTAATTGGAAAACTAAATAATTTTAATTAAATATTTATTCAAAATTTTCTAAATATTTTACTTAAAATATTAATTGCCCGAATTAATTTTTTATCAAACAAAATTTTACAAAAAAATTACAAAAAGCTTACTTAATACTACAAATTAGTTTACTGGTGCAAATTTAAAAAAATTTTTAATTAATACTGCGAATTTGTTAATCAAAACTGATTAAATTTTTTTTCTGTGTAGAAACTCAGAATGTGTAACGTCACAGTTCCAACATGCGCAGAACATTTTAAAATTTTACGCGCGTTGGCGTAATCTTTATTTTATCATTCGTGGTGTGTGGCTATTATAAATTTTTATTAAAAAATCGTAACCATATTTTTTAGCACACATTTGTTTGACGCTATTTGATCTTACAAGTGGTTTGTATCAAAAATCAAAATCAATCAAAAACAATTTTTTTTACTTCTCTTTATTTATTTTATCTACATTAAAAACGAACTAAAGCTAGATTTACACGATTGAAATTTTCTTCAAAATTGCTCTTCAAAATTCTGCAAACTCGAGTAAACAACAAAAATTCTTCAAAATTTATTTATTTAATTTAATAGAAAATTACCAAGAAAACGACGAAAAATTATTCTTGTCTACAAAACGTTGTTTGCCTGTACAAGTAAAATAAGTTTTTCATCATCCATATCGTTTATTTATTTTATAAAAAAGCTTTAATTCAAATTGAAAAAAAAAATTTTTTCAACACAAAAACTAACACAATATTGATGTCAGCTGTTTGGCATAGTGATGGGCAATGTTAAATTATTTTCGTACATATGAAATTGAAAAAAGTACTAAATTGGCTTCGAGGGATATAAATTCTTTACATTGTAATTTATACAATATCAATATTATTATTGTTGTTGTAGTTATCAGAGATGTACACGGGTTGATTCACTTTTTTCCTATATATATGAACTCACTGTTTTTGTTTTGTTTTCAATCATCAACATGTGCTAATAACATTGCTTGCAGTGTTTGCGCTCTCCTAATTGCTTGTCATTTTCTCAATCACTTTTCAAACGCCGTTAGCAATAACGAATCAAAAATTATAACCGTGTTTTGATTTGTAAGCAAAACAATCAAATGATTTATAAAAGCTGAGATTGCATAGTGCAAAATCAGTGCGTTAATTTTTTTAAATAAGTTTTCAAGATGAACTCCGAAATATTAAAAAATATTGACAAATATGAGTGAAAATATAGTTTTATTAGCAATTACAATAATTTATAAAAACAACAAACACATACATATATTTATCTTTAAATAATAAAATATTGAACATGAAGTATTACATTATTTCTTTTGCTAAGCTCTGAAATATGGCTGAAATTTGTACTTATTTTTTCTATCATTATCATTATTACTATCCCTATAATAATACATATGTTTAAGCACTATCAAATAAAATTAAAAACAATATGCGATAAATATAGTAAAGTGTATATTTACTCAAAAAGCTCTGCGTATATTCATAACACTCATACTGATTCAATGCTTTTGTGAATGGTAAGAGCTTACAGAATAAGCAAGCAATTATATGCATATTGTAACAAACCACTTGCTGTGGTGAATCATGCAATGACAGCTTTCGTTTAGTTATGTATAGTGCTAACTCAGTCTTCACTTTTACAAAATAATAAATATGTCATTTGAATGGTATTCATGCACATCTCTGGTAGTTATTATTGTGTACATAGTATTAAAATTATTGTAATTATTTTCGTTATTATTAAAATTATTATTATCGTTTTTTTTTGTTTTTGTGGTTGTTGTTGTTATTATTTCTCTCTATTATTAATATTATTATTGTTTTTGTTATTATTATTATTATTGTTGTTATCATTATAATTATTATTATAATTTTTATCATTATTATTGTTATTATAATAATTATATTTATTTAAAAAAATGTATATTGTATTACAAATTAATAATTTTATTTTATTTTTATTATTAAAACCATTATTATTATCATTTTTATTTTTATTATTTGTTTTTGTCATTCTTATTGTTACTATTTTTCTGTTACTAAAATTATTATCATTATTGTTATTATTATTATTATTTTTGTTATTAAAATCGTTATTATTTATCAATTATTATTATTTAATTTATTACATTTCGTACTTTTATGAACCAATATGATTCATTTCTAATGTACCGAAAATGTGTAAATGTGACTGTCACTTAACGGCGCACAGTGGCTGAAAATCGTTTTTCACTGGCCAAAATTCTGTAACTTTTGAACCGATCAAAATATTGAAGTAATTTTCTTTTTAATGGATAGATATTTAGTTCAGCTTGGCTCAGTTTTAATTACATTAAAATTGATTGATGACTTTTTAAGGACTTCTAGGTCAAAGTTGAACTTTTGAATTTTTTTAAATTTTGGAGTGAAATATGGGTTTATTTTTTTTATTTACATATTAAAAAATTTAATATTTGGAACTTAATAATAATTATAATTATTTTTTATGATAATGGAATTTTTTTAATGTTACACTCAAAAAAATTTTTACACTAAAAAAAATAGTAAAATTCACTGGAGATTTTGCTGTTACTACAGAAAAATTTATTCTTTTTGCTGTTAGATTTGATAATTTTAAAAATAAAAACTGCAATAGATTTTATTAGCATTTGTAACAATAGTAGGTTCTATTTATTATTATTTTTAACCGACTTCAAAAAGGAGGAGGTTATCAATTCGAATGGTATGTTGCTTTTTTTTTATGTTTGTTCCACGATAACCATTTCTGAACCAATTTTAAAAATTCTTTTTTTGTTTGAAAGGGTTTGCTTGCAGGTAGGTCCCATTTAAGTTTTCTGAAGATCGGACGGACATATGGTTTTTTATTTACCGTTATCTATATTTTTTCTGTGCTTCTCTTATAAATTGTTGAAAAACTTCGTGATTTATGAATCAATTTTAAAAATAATTTTTTTATTTGGAAGATATGGCTTGCAGAAAAATATATTTAAGGTAAAAAAAATGAAAATTTCAGAAATTGATTGAGATATATCGGGGATATATAGCATAAACCGATTTTTAAGAATATATCGAATATGGGTGTCAAAATTTAGCTCTGTTAATGGGAAAACATTATAGATTTAGCATAAACCGATTTTTTAGAAGATTAACAAGATTTTCAAAATTCTTTCTTTCAATCAAAAAAGTGCAACAACATTAGTTATATTAAACATTTTTGAAAATTAATCCAACATTTTATTTGGCCGAAATTTTGAAGTCGGTTTTTTTTAAAGAATTATTTACTAATTCTATGTTTTTCGTACTTAAATAACAATGAAGGCAATTATAATTATTATTCATTTGAAACAAATATTGATTGCAAATATTCTATATTTTGTTCTGCGCTATTTCTGTTCTTTAGTAGTTTTTTGGCTTCTTAATCTAAATCCCGATGTTCCACTTTCCATTGATTTCGAATATTGGATATGAACGGATCTGATGTTGCCAATAATAAATTAAATAGATCTTCATTTGTGGAATTTCGTGAATTTTTTTTAGTATTTTGCTCTCTATAAAATCTGTAATCCTTGTTCCTTTTTTCCTGAGCCTCCTCTGATAGATCTCCAAGTGGCACCAAATGATATCTTCTCCATGATAAAGGATTTTGTGAACTGTTGCAGACATATTTCTCCATGGGTAGTTTGTTGTATTTATTTTTGCAGTTTCCTTAGCATAATCTCCAAATTGTCTAGCGTCAATTTCTTCATTGCACGCAAGTACTTCTAGGATTATTTTAAATCTGAAAATAAGGTTTAAATCCACTCCTGTTATTTCGGATGCTGTTTCTGGATCTAAAAAGAATCTTCGTGCGGTATTGTCATCATTTGTATTGCCTGACCCTTGTTTTGGCTGATCTATAATTAATCCAAATTTGCGATATTCACATGTTTCTTTTTTGAACTTCTTAACTCTTTGTTGGTTCCATTGTTTCTTATGGATCCTGAAGACCCGAAATCCAAATCATAACTGATTTTTTGTATATGTTCCATAAGTCGTCATTTGATCCACAGTAAAAAGTCATGAACAAATATGTGATGCTCTTGGTAGTCACAGCTAAATTCAAGTGCGGCCAAAAGGGTTAATATCAGGTAAAACTAATTAGTATCTCGCCAATATTGGGTTTTTTTTCTTTAGTGGTTTAATGTCACGATTATTATTATAAAATTGTTTCTGACTTTGGTTGACCCTAACAGTTGATAACAGGTATATTAGAAAGAGATCATATGTTTACTGTAGAACCTATTGTGATATTTTTATGACTTATTTTTTTGCTAATCAAAACAAAGCCATAAAACCCTTTCGCAGGTATTATATTTAATTATTTTAGTTTTACGTAGTCTAAAGTAAAAAAACATAAACCTTTAGGCGAAAAAGTAAAAATTTAATACACCGTTTTATACGAGTAACTATAGGGCTGTTTAAATTATCGTAATTTGAATTTTTTTAGAGTAATTTCATTAAAATTAAAAAAGTGTTCTACCGGCGGGTCGTGGCGGGTGCAAAAGTATATATAGGGTTAAAGAAGACACTTTCACCTTTCTTCGGGTGCTATACGTTTCTTGTTCCCTTTTGTTCCCTAGAAGTTCTATTCCACTAAAGTTTAAATTTCAGAAAAATATAGTAGTTTCATAAATATTTCAGAACGCCCCTAATATTAAACGCTAGAGCGGTAACCACTTACAACAACTAAAGACTATAATCCTACCAACATTATAAAAAAGACCGCAGGCCATTATCGATGATAGCTTGCGAGTAGTAACCATTTATTTTTGACAAAAAACAAATAAAAAACACATTTTTCTGAAATTAAAAAAACAGTTGAGTTTGACAGCATGCCACGCCCACAATTATTAATAGTTTAACCTAATTTTTTGGCTACCTTAATATGGATATATTAGCTCCAAAAAGGTGTAAAAATTTTAAAAATCGGTGACAAAAAAAAATTCGACTTTTGGCCAATGAAAAACGCTTTTCAGCCACTGTGCGGCGTCGTAAAAATCTAATTTATACAAGTTGATACGTTCCAGCAACGTGACAGTTCATTTCAGTTACAGTACTTTTCGCTTATAGTCACATCGCTTAGTTGCACTCAATGTTGTGACTATATCGCTAATGTGATTATAATCCTAATTTTTTTATATGCCACAATATGGCATATAAAAAAATCGGATATAAACCATTTATGTGATTATAAAAAAGAAAACAGACTTATTTCATATCCCTGCAGTCGGCGTAGCTAGCGAAAGTCTAGCTATTTCCTTAACTACCAATCATTAGCATTAACTACCAGCCTAACTACTAGCAATGCACACGACTGACGATTTTAACATGGGGATGACATTGACGGTAGTCAATTGTCACCATCTGCATAACCCTTCACTAATCATTTCACTGACACTGCTTCTGTAGCGAAATAACTAACAGCAAAACCCAACTATTCCTCTAGTCAAAATGTATCAGTTATATCACTAATGATATTTCCTTAATGAAAATACTGCAGAAAATTAAAACTTTTTGATTTTTATTTATTTAACAAAAAAAAGTAAAAAAATTTAAGTAATTCATTTTTAAACTATAATTAAAACTTAAAATAAATTCCAGGCAATTCACATCAATTAAAAATGTAATAAAAAAAATAAGGAAAAGTATTAATTGTTTGTTTTTAAATGTTTGCTTTTTGAGACAGACTTTGCTTTTATCTCCCTTTTTTTTGCAGTTGAATAGCTCTTTTTAATTGGTCTTCAGCCGGGCCAGGGAATTTTGCGTTTATTGGTACGGATTCTAAAAAAGGGATTAAAAGACACACTACAAATATCTTTTTAAATAAAACACGTAGCCAGGATTAAATATAAAATATTATAAATTGTTTATTAAATGTTAGGGAAAAATAATTGAAATTGTAGTACATTAATGACGCGACCGTTTGTAACGATGCTTGAAATTCAACTGTCAAAAAATACGTTTATATAAAAGAAGATGAGAGCAAAAGAACAAAAGATAATAGTTAACTGACAAAGAAGATAAAATAATAATAAATAGGGTTGCCAACAGGATAAATAAATAATCTGGAAATGAAATATATTATAATATTTTAAATATATATGATATTACCTATGAGTGCGGAGTATACATGTTCCAGTCCTTTGAGACTTTTTTTTGCCATGGACCCCATCAATGTTATAGGCCATGACAACATTATTACTTCACACAGTTTCTTGACGGTCTATGTTTTAAATTCCATTCCATTAATTTTTGTGAAAGGCTACGTTCGTTTAAATTGTTTTCACTTTCATTTACATATTTTTTTGCAATTTCAATATTTTCTACAATTTCTTCACTTATTATTTCTGAAATTCTTCACTAACTGCTTTGAAATTGTCTGTTTCATTATTTTCACAAATTTCTTTTTCAATATTAATACATTTTTCAATTAATTGTTCTTTTTCTTTTTTTATGCGACGTTTTAATTCACTTCTGCTGCTCATTTTACCTCTCTAAAAAAAACACTTTTTTTACTAAAAATTAGACGTACAGTGACCATGAACTTCCAATTGCAACTGATGCCAACACAAAATCAAAATAACAACTTAAAATAATTTTTTTTCTTGTTGATTCTCTTTGGAATAACGGCACAGTTTTTTTCCACTCGCAAAAAAAATTAGTTTAGAGACATTAACATATCCATGTGTGAGAGAGTCAAAAGGCGAACTCTTGCATTACTTGTGGCAACTGTAGTAGTTAGTCGATTTTTCGTTAGGGAAATACCTAACGATTTTAAGTTAATTTCTACTTTTCAAACTGCAGGGACATGTATGTCTGCATACGTATTGTATACGTTATAAACAAATACATAAATACTTTGTGCGTTTAAAAGGTTAAATTAAAAAAAAAAAAACTTTAATAAAATAAACAAATACAAAAATGTTTTGTGCGTTTAAAAGGTTAAATTAAAAAAAAACTTTAATAAAATAAAGTAAAAGAAAACAAAATATTTTGATAAAAAAAAATATTGATTGCTTAAAAACTCCTTAAATATTTTCTGATTGAAATAACGAAACTTCAAAAAGTTAATATTTAATATAATAAAAATTATTCATCAAAACTAACAAAGTTTTTAATTAAAAAAATCTGTTATTTTAGTTTGACTTAATTTCATTGAATTTTTTGAGCATTTTCTTCTATTTTGTCAAACAAAAAATTACATTCCAATTCATTTTCCATACAATATGTTCTTAAAACATCTGAGAAGTATAAAATATCCTTTGTTGTGGGTGGATCTTTTTCAACAATGAACATTTCATATTCATTTTCACAATCATCATCTTCTTGTGTAGAGTCTTCTTCGTAAACTGCCTGTAAAATTTCTTCATTGCTCAAATTTCCAAAACAAACAAGATCATCATCACAATGCAAATATTCAGATAGATACGAAACAACTTCGGCAATAAAATCTTCATCTTCATCACTTTCATTTAGATCAGTATTGGTATCGAAACCAGCCTGTAAAAAATATTAAATTAAAAATTTAAAAATAAATGGAAACTTTTAACTGATATACACATGTACGTACTTTTTTGAAACAGTTTGCAATTGTCTCAGGTTTCACCAACCACCATGCCCGTTTTACGAAATTTAATGCATCCAATATTGTAACCGATTTCAGATAATTTGGCACAGTCTTTCCCTTTTCTATAGCGCATAATTGTTTTTTTACTATAATCTGCCGATATTGATATTTAAAAGCATGCACAATACCCTGGTCTAACGGCTGTATTAGTGCAGTGGTATTTGGAGGTAAAAACTTGACTTCTGACTGATTTGACAGTGATGTAGTTACCTTATGACAAGAGGCGTTATCGATAAATAAAATTATTTTTTTGTTCTCCTTAACCATTTCATTGTCTATCGTAGAAAGTATTTTATTCCATATTAAACACGTCATCCAGCTGTTTTTATTAGAAAAATATTCGACTGGTATGTTTTTGTTTTTAAAACATCTCGGCTTTTTTGGTTTCCCAATACAAAACACTCGTTTATATGAACCAGTTGAATTACATATAAATAAGAGTGTTAGTCGAGATTTTTGAGTTTTATGCCCCTTGGGCTGATCTCCTTTAATGCAATAAGTTGTATTGGGTAAGGCTTTGTAGTATAGACCGCTTTCGTCAGTATTAAAAACACAATCCGCTGAGTATTCTTTGAGCAAATGGGGTAAAACACTAGTCCTAAAATCTTCCGCCGCCGATTCGTCGTTGTCTTTAGATTCTCCATGAATCTTTCCAAAGTTGATGTTTGAGCGCTTTCTCCATCGAAATAACCAATTTGAATCTGGCTCAAATTCTTCATCCAATTGAACAGCAAATTCTTTTGCTTTGTTCATAAGCATTAAACTTGTTACAACAGCGTTTTTGCTTCGCATATCATTGAACCAAATGCTAAGAGCCCTTTCAATATTAGGATGCCTTTTCGTTGTCTTTTAGACTTTAAATTAGATGAATTTGCCAGCCCACGAATTTTCTCCTCGTTTTTTATAATTTTTGAAACAGTAGACACATCGATTTTGTATGTAGATTGTATTGACACAAATCAATCTTGTACATATCTTGTTGACAAGCTGACATATCTTTAATAAAAATCTCCTGCTTAAATTCCGATTCTGTTTTCAATTACAACCAAATAACCACTATTACTGGTATAACTAAGAACCCTATGTTTACTCTAGGAACAATTTGCTTAAATATGATAATCTCAGATCAATTAATTCCCCAAGTCTTTTATGTAGTCGATGACGATTTCAATATCCCAGCAAACGGAATCTTAGGAAAAGATTTTCTTAAAAACAATAGCTGCAAAATTGATTATGAAGATTTTACGATAACTATTAATTTTAACAATACAATATCAAAAATACATATTTTACATGGATCAGGTGACCATACGTGTATTATACCCCCTAGAAATGAAGTATTTCGTATTTTCAATTTGCAAAACATAACTGAACCTATGTTCATCAACTCTCAAGAAATTTCCCAAGGTGTTTTTTTAAGTAAAGGAATCATAGACTCTTGCAACCCTGTTTTAAGAATACTTAACACTACTGATGAAATTAAATGTATCAGAAATGATAAAATCATAGCAGAAAAACTTAGAAACTTTTATGTATATTCACTAAATGAGAATCAAATAGACGATGATCGTAAAAACAAATTAATAAATATATTAAAAAGCCAAATACCGGATGATATTAAAACTATTTTAATATCAATTTGCGAACAATATGCGGATATTTTCTCTTTAGATAGTGATAAAATGACTATCAATAATTTTTATAAACAACAACTCAGATTAACCGATTCATCCCCAGTTCATGTCAAAAACTACAGGCTTCCTTACAGTCAGAGAGAGGAAATTAACAGACAAGTAAAGAATTTGCTAGAGAATGATCTAATTGAACCTAGCAGCTCAAATTTTCATAGTCCTTTAATTTTGGTTCCCAAAAAGAGTACTGGATGTAATAAATCGTATCGCATGTGCGTTGATTATCGTGCAGTAAACAGAAAACTTATCGCCGATAAATTCCCTTTGCCACGTATCGATGATATATTAGATAATTTAGGTCAGGCAAAATATTTTACAATTATAGATTTATTTTCTGGTTTTCACCAAATTCCGTTGCATACAGATTCTCGTGATATCACCGCCTTTAGTACTGATACCGGTTCATTCCGTTGGAAAGTCCTACCTTTTGGATTAAATGTAGCACCTAACTCTTTCTCACGAATGATGACAATAGCGTTTTCTGGTCTTCAACCTAATAAAGCATTTCTATATGTCGACGACATAATTATTACTGGTTGCAGTAAACAACATCATTTGAACAATCTAAGAGACGTTTTCGACATTTTGAGGAAATACAATTTGAAAATAAACCCGTATAAATGCAATTTGTTTAGACCTGAAGTTACATTTTTAGGGCATAAATGTACAGCAAATGGGCTATTACCACACGATAATAAAATTAAAGCAATAAAAGATTATCCGACTCCAACTGATAAAGATTCAATCAGACGTTTTTTGGCATTCGCCAATTATTACAGACGGTTTATACAAAATTTTGCAATTCTAGCAGCACCATTAAACCAAATGATAAGGAAGAGCATCCAATTCGATTGGAATGAAAAATGTCACAGCTCTTTTCAAAGTCTAAAATCTATATTTCGCTTCAAAAAGTTTTTCAAAATCAGAACAGAAAAAACCAATAATAGAACTTGAACTTTTACCTATTTATTTTGCAATAAAACAATTTCGACCATACGTCTATGGCACTAAGTTTACGGTAAGGTCAGACCATAGACCTCTAGTCTATCTTTTTAATATTAAAGACCCTTCTTCAAAGCTAACGCGAATACGTCTGGAGCTTTCTGAATATAATTTTACGGTTGAATATATTAAAGGTAAGGAGAATGTAGGAGCCGACGCTCTGTCGAGAGTTTCAATCAGCGAATTAAAAGATTCAAGTGACTAAATTCTTGCTATAACTCGTTCAATGTCTAAAAAAGATAAAACTAATTTGAAACAACCTATTGAAAGACAAAATGATCCCCAATTAAACATTTACGAAAAATTTTCCCATGATTTTGACAAAAATATTCCAAAAATAAGAACAAAAATAATTAGTACTAATGATAAAGGTAAAATATTGTGTATTAACCTTTTTAGAAAATTTAAAAAACTGCTAACTGTTGAGTTTGAGTTTGTTAACGAAACAATTAACTTAGATTATTTGCTTTCGAGACTGCAGAATACAGTCAACAATCATAAAATTTACAAAGCAAAATGGCCAAAGAATGATTTACTTTTTACAATTTATACAATCAAGAATTAAAAGAACACGGTAACAAAATTTTAAAAACTTTAGAGATTATTTTAACAGAACCAATTGAAATGATATTTGAGGACGAAAAGAAGCAAAAGCTAATGCAAATATACCATAGCGATCCTATCCTAGGCGGACACTGCGGTCAAAAGAAATTATATGCAAAGCTTCGCACTAAGTTTTATTGGAAGAAAATGACAAAAGACATCGCAAAATTTACTAATAATGTATTTTAAATAAAGTCAAACCAAAAAATTTAGAACAACTTGTTTTTACACCAACTCCAACAAAAGCATTTTATATATTAGTAGTAGACACCAGAGAACGGATTGATTGGTTAATTTTAGATTTTGAATACAATCATAAAAAACGAACCTCATGTTTTTATTTATTTATTTATTTAATCAGCTACAATATGGTAACAGCTGAGCAATTTTGAACATTTTACACATTTTATACAGACATATTAAACAATAATAACATAACATATTAAACAATAATAATATTAAATAAAAATCTATTAAATACAGTTATAAGTATAGTCATTTGAGTCTCATCGAACTGTTCGGACGTGTTACTTTTAGTGCGGCTGAATTTTCGGTGAAAAAATCGTAATAGGTGAAAAAGTGTAAAAAGTTGAAATTAAACAAAAAAGTGAAAAAAAAAAATCGTAATAGGTTAAAATATATATATAAAAAAAAAAAACACTAAAAATCGTATAAAAACTGTATGAGTGTTCCTCTCCGATGTAATTCTGAGAAAGAGCTTAGCTCGTCGAGAAAAACTAAATGGCTCTCTGAGGAAGAATCCATAAAAAAATCTCTGGAGAATTTTCTCACTACAAGAGCCGTAGAACGGCGTCGTTCCTGTTCGCCCAATATTGTGATTTCAGCAGATGTAAAAACATCATCTTCATCAAATAGTGCAGTCAAACCCAAAAAACAAGTAGGTATGGATAAGTACATAACCGTTCTCAAGCGACAGAGGAGCCCGAAGTCTGCTCAAGTGTCATCAAATGCAAAAGCTCCTAAGACCGTGAGTAATGATCAAAATAGGTTTGCTCTCCTCCAGACGGATGAGCCAGAACTTCCGAAGAAGACGTTTAAGCCCCCACCAATTTATCTGAGAGAGCCGACTTCCAGTAAATTGGTACAAGGAATTGTTGCTGTAATAGGTGAAAACATGTTTAGCGTAACCTCAATAAAACATAAAAATATCTGCGAGACAAAGATACAAGTGAATAGGGAAGATGATTTTCGAAAATTGTCCAACCAGCTGGAAAGGGAGACTAGGGATTTCTATACCTACCAGCTCAAAAGCGCAAAAGGACTCCAAGTCGTTCTAAAGGGTATAGACCCATGTGTTGATCCCGCGGAGATAAAAACTGGTTTAATGGACAAAGGGTTCAAAATCAAGAGCGTAGTGAATATTAGAAACCGTGAAAAGATCCCTCAGCCCATGTTCAGGGTAGAATTGAAACCTGGAGATGTTGTCTTAAAGAAAAACGAGTCCCATCCCATCTACAATCTGATGTACCTTCTGCATCGTAGAATCACCGTGGAAGAACCACATAAGCGTCAGGGACCCGTCCAGTGTCTCAACTGTCAAGAATTTGGTCACACCAAGGCGTATTGTAAATTGCCGACAGTTTGTGTTGCGTGTGGGGAGCTACATGCAACTGCTCAATGCGATAAGTCGAGAACTGACTCAAAAATCAAAAAATGCAGTAACTGCGGAGGCAATCATACCGCAAATTATAGAGGTTGTCCAATTTACATTCATTTGAAAGGCATAAGAACCAACAAGACGTCAGTATTGCCTAATCGCCCTCAACAGCCAAATTTAGCATCGAGTGACAATTTCCCTCAAGTATTACGGTCCACTAGTCATGTAAACGCGCCAAGTTCTAGACAAGTTTCTTACGCAAACGTCGTTAAATGTAATATGCCAGGTCTGGAGCAGGAACCTAAACCCCAATATTCTGAGCCGCATATCAACAATCTAGAGACAACATTGCAGACACTTGTCCAAACTATGAACACTTTCACGACCACCATGACATCCATGATGCAGGAAATGCTGAAAATGCAATCCACTATCTTGCAAGCCATTTTAAAGAAATGATTTATTTAAAAATTTGTTTCTGGAACGCGAACGGCCTCCGCCAACATAAAAATGAACTGGAATACTTCCTGATGGATAAGCAGATTGATGTTATGATGATTGCTGAAACTCCCTTGACGTCGACAGGGTACTTCAAAATTAATGGCTACGAGTTCTACGATACTAAAGACCCCCGCGGAAGAGCTTGTGGAGGTTCGGCAATTCTTATAAAGAACAGAATAAAGCATTATCTAATGAATAACATAAGTGAGGATTACCTCCAAGCAACAAACATTTGCATTGAATTCTGTCAATACAAATTTGTTTTATCATCAATTTATTCTCCGCCTCGATTTTCAATAAAAGAACACCAATACCATAACTTCTTTAAATCCCTTGGAGCTAGATTTTTAGTTGCTGGTGACTTTAACGCCAAACACACATTTTGGGGTTCACGTCTGGTAACCCCAAAGGGTCGCGTACTTTTCAACACCATTGCTAAAATGGGCTTAGATGTACTCTCAAGTGGACATCCCACCTATTGGCCGACGGACCGACAGAAGATTCCCGATGTTATTGACTTTGGGGTAATGAAAAATATCCCTGTAGAATGGATGCAAGTGGTTCCTTCACTGGACTTGTCCTCAGATCACTCTCCTACTATCATTTCAATGCATTTCCCTTAAGTGTGTGGTTCTCCATTTATGAACATGACTAAGACCCGAGTAAGTTGGATAAAATACAAAAAGTATTTAAGTTCTCATTGCACGGAAAATGTTGTGTTGAGAACTACCGACGATATTGATGAGTCGATTGGCAACTTTACCGAGGACCTTCGACGAGCTGTGCATCACGCTTCCACTTATCACGTTGAATGTAGAAATAGGACAAACAGAACTTATTTCTCTGAACTCGAACATCTGTAGTGTACCCTAATACACTTTACCAAATAAATATGGGCCACCCTAATAAATAACATGCATAATAACTTGACACCACAAATGCATTTAATAAAAACAAATCAATGAACATTGATTTGTAAAAAGTGCAACATATGCAGTTTGGAAAATTGAGTGACAAATTATTAAACTCAATTTCCCAAACTAATTGTGATTGGTCAAGAAACAATTGCAGGGGAAATAGAATAAGAATTAAACATAAGATAATTTTGTATAAAAGGGGGCTGACTGCCCAAAATAAATCAGATACAATTTGGATTAACATATAACCACTTGTCTTCTCAATATTCTGACTGAGCACCTTAAACAGTGCTTAGGTGAATCAAAACTGCTACGACCAGACGCAGCATTCTAAACTAACTGGAAAAATACACGATAGAGAAAAATAGGAAATTATATTCAAAACAAAAGAACAAATGACTAAACATAACATGGCGATCCTGCCCTTATCGAGCTAAGGATAAGGCAAAGAGAAACTTTTAATACGACGGATCCTGCCTGAACGGACAGAACAATTCATTCTTCAAGGACACAGACCAAATTAAATTCCTATTGTTCTACTTGCATTTTTTTCTTTTCACTTCTTACATGGAAAAATACATCCCAAAGAGCATAAAAGGGAAGAAGAATCAACACTACACCCTCACCCTCCAGGTATGGATAAAATCAGCAATAAAATGCTTGTGGAGTTACCTCGTGTAGCAAGAAGAATTATCCTCTTTATCTTCAACGCTATTTTACGCCTAGAATACTATCCTGCAGATTGGAAGGTGTCTATGATCACTATGATTCCTAAGCCAGGGAAGGACCATACCAAAGTGGAGTCATATAGGCCAATTAGTCTACTGCCGACAATTTCAAAACTGTTTGAAAAATTGTTAATGACTAAATTGACTCCAATTCTAAATGACACTGAATGTATTCCTATTCATCAATTCGGCTTCAGAGCTAAACACAGCACCATCGAGCAAACACACAGATTGGTAAATGTGATAAGAGGGTCGTTTGAAGACAAAAAATACTGCTCCGCCCTTTTCATTGATGTGTCGCAAGCGTTCGACAAAGTTTGGCATGACGGTTTAATGCACAAAATAAAATTAACTCTGCCTGCTAACTCCCATAAACTCATGGAAAGTTATTTATACGGTCGCAAATTTAAAATCAAAGAAGGTGATTTTTTAAGTACCGCTCAGCCAATTGAATCAGGTGTGCCACAGGGTAGCATACTGGGTCCTACTTTATATTTGATATATGCCTCCGACATGCCGTCAGACCCTAAAATCCATACGTCAACTTCTGCAGACGATACAGCCTTTATCAGCGTCCATCAGGACCACCAAGTTGCATCACAGAATTTGCAGAATTATGTTTATAAACTAGAGAATTGGCTAGAGCTTTGGAAAATCAGGGTTAACGAACAGAAATGTATTCATATAACTTTCACATTGCGAAAAGATACCTGCTCGTTCATCAGAATAAATAATCAAATTATCCCGCAACACAATGAAGTCAAATACCTCGGAATCCACCTCAATCGTCGTTTAACTTGGAAGTCTCATATCGACGCAAAACTTACCCAGATGAGATTAAAAGCAGTGCAAATTAATTGGCTAATCGGCAGAAATTCTACATTAAAGTTGGATTGTAAACTTTTGTTGTACAATGCAATTCTAAAGCCAATCTGGTGTTATGGAATTCAATTATGGGGTACTGCCTCAGCATCAAACATTGAAAAAATTCAAAGGGGTTAAAATAAAATTCTATGTATAATTACTGCAGCTCCATGGTATGTTAAAAATTCTCGAATCCAAAAAGATCTAGGGGTGCCATTAGTAAAAGTCGAATTTACAAAATATGCGTCAAAGTATGTAAGCAAACTTGAACACCATCCAAACCCACTTGCACGAGACATCCTTAACTTTAGTGGCCACAATCGGTTGAGAAGGAGGGATACCTTTGCTTTAACTCAAACGCAAAATAGATGACTGGATCAGTTGATGTAAAATTTTTTTAGTATCATAAAAACTTTTGTCTAGCACTGGCTGGGCTTATTATTTTCTTTTTAGTATTAAGATTTGAATACTTATTGTCATTTCATATATGAAGATTCAATAAATAATTAAAGGCAATAAAAAAAAAAAATATCGAAAAGAATTCCAAGATCCAAAAATGAGTCAACTGTATCTAACTTAACGCCCTTAATAAAGTAATCTCTGGGTAATGGAGAATACATAGAGAAAGTCATAGATTTACACTTTTTAAGATTGAGTTCCATTAGGTTTACACTGCACCAGTTACTGAAGCTATTTAGATCATTTTGCAAATAAGTACTATGTATTCGCAGCCTTATAAAATGAAGAGAAAAGTTTGATGTCGTCATCATACATGAGAATATTGCTATGTTTAATGGCCTTTGGAAGATCGTTTATATATATAAGAAAAAGTAGAGGCCGTGAAGTTACATCTATATATTTTGATTTCGAGTTGTTGAATAAGACACACCGCTTACGATTTCTTAAATATGAAGATATCCATTTAAAAAAATGATCGGAAAATCCCACACTATTCAGCTTAGCTATTAATAAATCATGGTTGACCTTATCAAATGCTTTACTGAAATCTGTGTATATAACATCAGTTTGTTTTCGGTTGCAAAAGCCAGAGTTGATATATGACGTTAGTTCCATTAAGTTAGTAGTCGTGGAACGACCTCGACAAAACCCATGTTGAGCTGGTGATAGGATCGGTGATATTTGATGGGTTAGGATGTCTGTCACAATTTTTTCAAATAGTTTGGGAATAGCATTAAGTTTCGCTATTGCTTGATAGTTTGTTACTTCACTTCTGCTGCCACATTTATGAAGAGGAATAATAAAAGAGTCTTTCCAACATTTCGGTAGCAGACCAAACAATACAATGTCATTATTCACAAAACGGAGTGTAACGAAAAAAGATGCTTGCATTGCATATGTTGTACAAATGTAAACGTATACTCCCAAAAGCAACGAATACTTAACGATTGGTACGAATGGTTAACGATTGGTATGAATGGTTTCAATGCTGATTGTATAAGTTCTACATACTAACAAAAAATATCAAACTTTACTAGGTTACTGTCAACAAATCGCACATAAAACAACAACCAAAAAATATTTATTTTCTCATTAGGTTTTGTATTGTTTTTGCTCTTTCTTTATGTTTTCATTCACTGAATACTGGACGAATGGTGTGAATGTTTTTAGTTTTTTCATGTGGCATTGAATTATTTCGTTGTTTGATGTATAACGGCATAACAAAAAGAGAATGTAAAATAGCAAACAGTAATAAGAAATGAGTAAACAAACAGCAATGTACATTTTTTTTATTGTCGAGTAAAAGCAATGAATTTGCGAATGGTTAGCAAATGCGAATGGTCTCTTTCTGTTCTCTGGTAGACACAATAGGCCCGTTACCCCGATCTGCATACGGTAATAAATATGCATTAACATTAATGTGCGATTTAAGTAAATACTTGATTACAATAGCTATACCTGATAAGTCAGCACAAACAGTTGCCCGTGCAATTCTTGAAAACTTTATTTTAGTCTATGGAAAAGTTAACACCATAAAGTCAGATATGGGAACAGAATTTAAAAACGAACTATTTTCAGAACTTTGTAAATTCTTTGAAATAGATTTAAAATTTTCGACTGCTTATCACCATCAGACAATAGGAACGGTGGAACGTAATCATAAAGTTTTTAATGAATATATTCGAGCTTTCCTAAATGAAAATATGTCTGACTGGGATACATATTTGAGATAATTCACATTTTACCACAATACAACAACTAATACAGTCTTTGACCATAAATTTAGTCCTATTATATTCGTTTAGTAATTAATAAAAAGGAGAACAATAACGGAAAAGGCATTCAGTCTTCTTCAGAGCTTGATCATAATTTGTTTTATTATTTTAATGCTGACGATTATATACTATAGTTCGAGTAGTTTTCAATGCATCCCTCAAAACAAAATCGTTACGTCTTCAGCGGTGGTATTGAAAAAATGTATAGACAAATTCTGATTGATCCTTCCGACAGGCCCTTTCAAAGAATTTTGTTCCAAAAGTCCCCCCGGGAGGCTGTCAAAGATTATCAAATAAAGACAGTAACCTTCGGAATTAATTGCGCACCCTTTCTAGCAATCCGAACCCTGTTACAACTAGCCTTTGACAATCAAAATGAATTTCCAGAAGCATCGAGAATTTTAAAAGAAGAAACATACGTGGACGATATTCTCGCTGGAGGTCACTTTATTGAAAGTGCCTCCGAATCTCAACAACAGTTTTTTTTTCATCAAGACAATGCACCACAATAGTTTTATTTTTTGTTTTTTTTTTTTTTTGTAACAAACACAAACTGCGAAGCTTTCTGGCTTGTCTACAGAAAACACCTAGAGTCTTTGGCGGGAATCGAACCCGCAACCCTCTGACTGATAGTCCGACACACTATCGTCTAGTCCATCGGGCACCCAATTCAATACCTTGGATCAGCAGGTTTCTTGTTAAAGAAAATTACATCTAACAACTCTCGATTGTTAGAATCTATCCCAAAAAACGACTTATATGACTCAAATTTTCTGAAATTCCACGATTCCAGTGCCACGAAAACTCTCGGTATTCGATGGAATGCACTAACTGACTGTTTTACGTATACCTTTGAACCTCTCCCTGAGGTCACAAAAGTAACCAAGCGTCAAGTATTATCCTCTGTTGCAAAACTGTTTGATCCAGCCGGTTGGATTTCCACTCTAATAATACGAGGCAAAATTCTGATACAACAACTTTGGCTTCGTATTCAAACCTTGTCTACTGCATTTTTCAACTTACTTGTCTCTAAAAGTAAAGTTGTTCCGCTTGCCGCCATAACTTTACCTAAATTAGAGTTATCTGGCGCTTTAATGTTATCAAAACTCACCGCACATACGGTACTATCTCTAAACTTACAAAATTATGAAATTCACCTTTGGGGCGATTCTTCAATAGAACTATTGACTGTAGCTTAACTATGTGATTTTATTTGCTGACTGTGTAGCCACAGCAATTCACTTTAAAAAATTTGCTGCTGCTTAAAACTTATAGTTTTTGAATTTTTCTTTAATGCTTTTGCTGAGCTAAAAACTGTGAACGTTTGTAGTGCTGAAGTTAAGCAAGTCTTATTTTCTTTGTAGTGCTTGTGTTTTTTTATAGTGTACAAAGAGTGCACAATATAAAAAAACACAGTTTTTAGCTCAGCAAAAGCATTAAAGAAAAATTCCAAAACTGTAAATTTTAAGCAGCACCAATTTTTTTTAAAGTGAATTGCTTTGGCTGACTGTGTTTGTGTATGCTTCGCAACAAAAGCAGTTCATCTTGAACCGTGCTCCAATCTTTCCACTGCTGCATTTCAAGCAACCTTTGCTAGATGCATTGGACGTCGTGGACTTCCACACAAGGTCGTTTCCGATAATGGTCGCAATTTTATTGGAGCAAGCCGTGCTTTTCGTAGAGAATTTTCGGCCTTTATAAAAAATGTATCTCAAGATATTGCACAAAACTATCTCACCCAGGGATTTGAATGGTCTTTCATTCCCCCACACGCACCTCACATGGGTGGTTTGTGGGAAGCAACTGTTAAAAGCTTGAAGTCTCATCTCAAATGCGTCGCAGGTGCTTATCGTTTCAGTTTCGAAGAGTTTACTACCCTGTTGGCTCGAATTGAAGGTGTCTTACATTGTAGACCTATTTCCGCTCTGTCTGAAAATCCCTCAGACTTGATCGCTTTAACCCCAGGACACTTTATAAGAGGTGGTCCAATAATGGCACTTCAGGAGCCATCTGTTGAAAATCTTTCCCTAATTAATCGTTGGGAAAAACTTAAAGCTATCCAGCAACAATTTGCTTTACAATGGAAAGAAGATTACTTAAAATCCCTCCATAAACGATATAAATGGAAATTCTCAGTCCCCAATTTGCAAAAAGGAGACCTAGTAATTATAATCGACGATATTTTACCACCTAATGCATGGCGGTTGGGCCGGATTGAACAGGTCCATAAAGGACCAGATCAACATATTCGAGTAGTGGACGTGCGTACCTCAAGAGGAAACTTAACCCGCCCAATTACTAAGCTATGCTATTTACCATACAATACCACAAAGTAGATTATAGTTCACCTACACAAATCACTTCTAACATTACACTCTCATTAGTTCATCACTTCTAATATCACACTTTTCCGTTCCAACCTTACATATTATTCACAACCGCACACTTATCATTTTCATTTATCCTCCCAAAGAACTTTAATTAAAATTTTTATTTCTATTTAGTTCGCGTTCTCAACATCCAAGGGACCCAGCGGTTCACCAATGCCAATTGTGCATCGATACCATTCGCTGCGATTCTGCTGGCGTTTTATATACATGGATTCTCAGGAACGCAATAGAGTAGTCCGCAGACATAATTATTGTGTCAACTGCCTGGCTCGCACCCACAACGTATACAGTTATGGCAGCCCTGATGGATGCATGTATTGTGGACTTTTACACCATACTCTGTTGCACCAAAGATATTCACGCAGAAGCAGAGAAAGAAGCGGGGTTCTCGAACGTCTCGGTACCCGACGACGTACCACCACCAGCACCAGCTTAACGCATCAAACGTAAGTCCAACCCGCAACACACATCGCAGTCGACCTACTCAGGGTTCTACATCACGCAGCCGCTTTACCCAGCGTTCAATCCAACGCAACAATGCCACCCGAGCAAACCAGCCTGTTAATCCCCGTATCAACCATCTGAGATGGCGTCAGCAACCCACCGACCACCAAAGAGTGCTGTCAGAGGCCATCCGCTCGCTCGCCACGGTGTTATGTGCGACCAAATAAATATCTTGCATCCATGCAAGGAGGGGAAGTCAACGGAAATTTATTCAATGAAATTAGATTAAAATTACTGCCCAAATAAAGAACTTTTTTTGTGTGTAAGTTTATAGCTATGGCTTTTGTTTTATTTTTTATTGAAAATATAGCACTTACTTTTGTATAAAAAAAAAGAATTATTGAAATTGGAAAAGTAAACTAATTATTATAATTTATCAAAAATTATACTAAAAAATATCAACTTTTCACTTTTTGATGGAAAATAACTTTATGTCCTTTGCCTTGCTTAGACCTCTAACTATAAAAAAATGAAAGGTCCGAGTCTGTACTTTCAATTAAGAAAAAAAAAACTACCGCCAATTACCGTCCTTTTAGTAACATCGATTTTAATGTCAAAAGTCACTTCCAATATTTCATAAAAATGGTCAATAAGACAAAAAATTGGGTATACTTTTAGGCTTTTGGGAATTAAAGCTTGAAACGATTTATAAGTGTTTACGAATATGTAGGCGTAACTAAATTGAATGACATTTCAGTCGAAACAAAAACGTATAGTTTTCACGGCTTAAAATATATTAAATTTCATTTATATACTTATATAGTTCATATTAATATGAGTACTTTTTCGTTTTTATACAAAGAATTAAGCGAGGAGCTTATTAACAGTGCTCGCAATGTTGATTCATTGACTGAATATATAAAATCGAGAAATTCAGGTGTAACTGATGAAGATGTTGCATATGTGAAAAGAAATATATCGCAGCGGTTTTTACCTTTATTTAATAAAAGGTGGTTTGCCGCATCTCAAAACATTCGAGAAAGTGTGATCGAATTTCACCAAATACTGAGGTATTAAACAGACTTCTTATAACTTCGGATCCTTATATAAGTAGCATAAGGCGTCATTCGAACAAAATTTCCCTCGAACTAGATCCCATTGTTAAAGATATGGTGCTTGAATAATATTACAAATAAAAACTAACACAATTTTTCGCCTGTTACATATTCAATTAAAACATTGTATATTAAGGTAAGTTTAGACGATATGTTGAATCAGCATATATATGCTGACAGGCATATGATTAAAATTAGCAGCAAATTCCTATGTCATATGTTAGACGTTTACACGATATGTTGAAAGTAGCAAATTTTTTGATGTCAGCATATGTCAGCAAATGAAATGTCAACATAAGAGTTAGCATACGATTTTTGTGCTTATACGATATGTTGAATTTTATGTGGTGCTACATATGCTGAGTCGTATAAACATTTGTTTGTGAAATTAGTCAGTTTGAGAACATTTTTCAATTATTATTCAACTTCTGTATTTTATGTGAAATTTTTGAAATAAAATTAAATAATAAAAATATCAATAAAAAAAACATAAATGATGACGTGGGAGGAAATTGGTCTGGCTATTGCGTTTTTAAGCTAATTTTTATATGCAAATCTGTCTTAATAAACGTTTGTTAAATTTAATAATGGTTTTTGAATAAGGGGGTTATTGTTTATTTCTAGAGACCTGGGGCCAAATTATCGCATTCCATATCGAGTAAAATTGATCGTAATTTTCTTATTTGAGATTATGGCATACGATATCGAGCAAGAAATTTAGTATATTTTATCATAATTTCGATATCGAAATCATACGTTCGCTCATTCGATCACGAATGCGGTAATTTGGCCCCTGTGTCGATTAATTTGAAATATGCCGCCGGCCATTATATTGCGTTTTGTGTTCTTGTGTGTGTATGTGTATACGTACATATGCAACAAGAATTGTATTTATGTACATAAAAAAAACTATCGGTGGTTGGGCCGTAATACACTATCCTACACAATCGTACGATTCATTCAGTGGAAAATCTGACCGATTTCAATCACACTCAAAAAAAATCGCAACAAAGTATGTCATAGGTGCCACACTATTACACAAAAAAGATGCAAAAACATATGTTTTTGCTAATGTCAACAAACGCAGTTTTCCGCCATTTAAATTAATATTTGTGTTCAATTATTTTGTTGTTATATGTGAATATAATAAATTGCATAAACTATACAAACAATTAAAAAATGTTAAACGTATGTCCTTTAGATCATAATTTGTAATTTAAATCAATGAAGCCGGCATTGTTGTTTTCTTATCAGCTTTATTAGAAAATACAACTCTGATCGCATATGAATTTGCCATATGCTGAAAAGCTTGCATACGCTTTTCAACAAATAACATATCTGTCAACATACGCAGGAAATTTGTCAAACACTAATAATATGCTGTTTACACGATATGCTAAAATTACCAACATACGTTTGTTGGCATTGTTAACAAAGTGTTAGCAAATGTTGTTTTAAACATACGTATGCTGAAAAAATTTTGCGTTTACACGATATGTAAGCACTTGTCACAAATTTTTCAGCATAAATATGCTGATTCAACATATCTGTAGAATCGACGATGTCGAAAATAAGTTGAACACCAAAGGTTTCCTTTGGTGTTCAGAATTTGTTAATTTAGCCTAGGTAGAAACACCTTATGCTAATATAAAATGTGTTGATTTGGGCCTGAGTAGAAACACTAAGACCATGTAGTAATAACAAAAGTTAATCTTTGTTTACCTTAATGTCTTTATTTTGGTGGTTCTTTTATACAATTTAATTGCTTACGTCTAACTTAAAATTAATAATTAAAATATTCAATTTCAGTAATTATAAAAAATGCCTTTAGTTGCATTATTGCAATATTGCATAAAATAAGGTAAATGACATTTAGTTTTTTCTTGTAACATTAAACGATTGTAGAGGCAATGACTGCAATAAACAATTTCAAGGGCAAATGACTAAATATTGTCGTATATGCAATTTTGTAGTTTTAGTAAATATGTAAAATTATTTTGCTTTCTTTTGGTTTTATTATGGTTAACATTCTCCGCCACGTTGAGCGGATAGCGAAATATAAAAATATGTATATAACAAAAAAAAAAGAAAAGGAAAAACTAAATTAATAAAATAAGAATAAAGAGCAAAGAAAAAAATAAGAATTAATAATATAAGAGTTAACAAAAATATTGGTTGTTTTTAAACCTCAGAGTTTTGCTGGCGTGGTGTTGGTTGTGGGGCTGAATTTGGCATCATTGGGGACAAGTTGATTGAGGCTCCCTTGTAGCATTTAATTTTCCGGCCTATTAGGATGACTATTATCAATAATGACAGAAGTAATGCCAACGAGCCGATATGCGGATGATGAAGTACCGGATACTTTACTTCTCTTGGAAGATCTTTGATGTCTGATAGCTGTCTTTGGATGGTGGTGAGCTCATCTAATTTGGTATCTAAATCGATGTTTGGTGCTAGTAGCCTCTTGACCTCGGAGGGTTTGCCAATTGCCGTAATATTGCCAAACATGGCATATGAAGTATGAAGAGTAGTGATACTAGTTTCATGCCCATGGATAGCTAGTAATCTTCCCTTGATGATACAAGTTGGTTTCATGGACAGGAGACCAGATCGGTTGACGGTAAAATATATGGTTTCAGAGTTGCACACTGCAGTTAGCTCTAATGGATTTGGTGTTGCATAAAGCCAACGATTGATAGTGTTTAGTGCGATAAAATAAACTTTGTTCTGTATGTTCCCGAAACTACATTGTGGGGATGTCTTGTTGTTAAACAGAGCAATTTCGCAGGAATAGCTGCTTGAGTCTTGAGTAACGCTGACTTGTAATGTAGTGCAAAGATATATGTCGCTCCTTGCCACAATACATTTATTGAATTGACGTGTATTTAGAGTCAGATATTCATCTCGGTGGCTGTTCACAGCGAGATATTCAATATTAGTTGTTATAGCAATAGCCGTGTTGTTGATCTCGGTGGGTATAGGGATGACCTTGAAGAGCTCAAAATGTTTCTGGTTCACTAACGGTAGTTCAATCATGAAGATGACACTCTCCTGTGTTACTGTGCCCTTGACGCTCATGATTTTGTATAATTCCAGCAAGTCAGTATCTTCAACTGGTAACGAGCGACCAATAGGAAGGTTGCCTTTTATCTTAACTATCTCTGTTTTTAATTGTTTTGGTGTGAGGAGAAGTGGACTTATTTTACCGTGATTTGAGTGCGTAAGGGCAGCGACAAGCTCTGTCTTTTAATTCTTTTTAATTCTGCCGCAAGTGTATTTAATTGAATCGCCATGAACATTAGATTTTGGGTGTGTCGTAAATTTGAGTTCTCGTCTCTAACTGCATTCAAATCATTATAGATGCTTGTCTTGAGCTCTGAGAAATGCAAATGCATCTCATTCTCGCCTTGCTTGAGAATATTAATTGTCGAATTTATTACCGAAGTTTGGTTTTTGAGTAGCAGATGCAAATACTCCTCGTCTTGCTTTACATTAGCTATAGTTTGAGCCATTTGTTCTGCATAATCCGAATCCAGGGCTCCAAATAGAGCATGAGCCATATTCCCTACAATATCTAGTGCAGCTCTTCGGTTTCTTCTTGGAGTTAAAAGGTCTGATTCTTGAATGAGATTATCCCACGTGTGCTGAAGTTCGAGGTAGAGCATTCTACATGATTCAGTAGTTATTGATTGTTCGCATAATTTTGAAAATGTTGTTATTCCGGCTTCCAGAACGTTGTTCCTTTCCCAAATTGGTGTGAGATCGTAATATATAATAAATTTCCAGGTAGCAGTTACCAATTTTGTCGACCCTATGCCTTCGAAATATAATCCTGGGTTGGAGGAAAATTCCGTGACATTGACTGGAGAGGCTAGTATTATCGGCAGTAGAAGGAGCGAAATAAAAAGTGTACTGAAGATTCCTTGCGAAGCATATGATACTACCTTCCGTTTTGGCTGTATAGTATCGCCTTCTGATGAGAGTTGTCTCTTTTGCGATGTTGGCTTGTCATATTCGGAGTGTTCTATGTGAAAATCGTTGAGCAGGGGCGCCAATCTATGAATTGGCCTCTTGAAGGTTCCCTTGGCTGTTTTGACGTCGCAGACCCTAATAAGTCCATCATCTCCCTTGTAAATTCGGCTGATTTTTCCCAGTGGCCATTGTAGTACAGGAGTATTATCTTCCTTGAGAATAACAAGCATGCCTTCAATGATTTTTCCCAGTGGCCATTGTAGTACAGGAGTATTATCTTCCTTGAGAATAACAAGCATGCCTTCAATGACGTTTGGTGAAGGAGACTTCCATTTTCCCCTTTGTTGTAGCTCATGTAAATATTTTTGTGTCCATTCCTTCCAGAATTTGTGTTTAATCTCTGAAGTTATTTTCCACCTTGCATCTAATAGTAATTTTGGAGATTGGGCATTTACATCTACGGCTGATGTTAATGGAAGAGAGAGGAATTAAAGGTCGCGAGTTTAGGATGGCTTCTATTTCAACCACTACTGTTTTCAATTCCTCATATGTAAGTGATGCAGCGGCCACACTTCTCAGCAGCAGATGTTTGGCTGATTTAACTGCCGCTTCCCAAAGGCCACCGAAATGAGGGGCTCTTGGTGGAATAAATTTAAAAGTAATTGATTGATTGCTGCATACTCGTGTAATTTTTTCTTGGGCTGATTGAGAATATATTGATTCTTCTAATTCAACTAATTTGTTGTTTGCTCCCACGAAGTTAGTAGCATTGTCGCAATATAGTGTCTGACAATGGCCCCTTCTGCTGATAAATCGTCGCAATGCTCCTATAAAGGCTTCTGTGGACAGATTGGACACAACTTCCATGTGAATGGCCTTAGTTGCAAAACAGCAAAATACTGCGATATAAGCCTTGTCTGGTCGTTTGCCCCTAATTTTGTGATGTATCCAAATCGGTCCAAAATAATCAACTCCTGAGGTAATGAATGGACGTCCTGGCGTTACTCTGTCAGCTGGTAGGTTTCCCATTAATTGTTTAAACAGCATTGGCTTAGCCTTGGTGCATCGTATGCATTTGTGGACGGTACTGCGCGCGACTGATTTCCCGTTGGTAATCCAGAACTGCGCCCTGGATGCAGCCAACAATGCTTGTGGGCCGCAATGACGATTTTCTTCATGTAGCATTTGCATCAATAACCCCACCATAAAATGATTGTGTGGTAAAATTGCTGGATGCTTTGCCTTGAATGGTAGTGTTGATTGCTCCAGACGACCGCCTACACGCATTACCTGGTATTCATCCAAGAATGGATTTAATGAGGCCAAAGAACTGGATTTATGCACAGGTGTTTTGTGTAATAATCTTTCCAGTTCTTCCCCAAATTCCGAAGCTTGCATGATTTTGATGATAACATTCAGAGCTTCTTCCATTTCATGTGCATCGAGCGCCTTGTGGGGTGGGCGACAAATTTTCGTAGTTTTGGAATTTGTGATGAATCTCAAAACATAACCGATCGTGCGCTGAAGAGTCTTGAATGAGTTTCGATGGTTTATTCGATTTATGCAGTCTTCGTATCCTTGCTGCGAAGTAGATATTGTCAAAACATGTTTTGTTATTTTTCGTTCTTCGTTGCAAGGTATATCAGAACCTCTGGACATTGCGTCAGCTGGATTTTGTTTAGAATTGACATGTCGCCATTGATCTGAGTCGCTTAATTCATGTATTTTGGCTATCCTGTTTGCCACAAAAGTGTGAAAGGATGCTGCAGTCGAATTTATCCAAGCAATGACAATCTTTGAATCTGTCCAGAAATAGTTTGCAGTATTTTGTAGGCGAAGATCTTTCTTTACTCTATTTGTCAGCTCCACCCCTAGTACTGCTGCACATAGTTCCAGCCGAGGCAGCGTCTGTTTTTTAATGGGTGCTACACGGGACTTCCATAAGCTCGTTCCGATGCATCAACAAACGTGTGAAGCTGCGTTGTTACTGGTCTTTCGGTTTTTAGTACGAACCGATCGATCTTAATTTTGTTTAATGCTTCTATGCTTGTTCGAAAGTTATTCCATACGTTTTGACGATCCTGGGGTAATTCATCATCCCATGAAATTGGTAATTGCCACAGCTCCTGCAAAAATATTTTGGCTCGTACGACCACTGGCCCAAAAATTCCTAGTGGGTCAAATATCTTGGCAAGTTCTGAGCTTACTATTCGTTTTGTTACACTCTTTGCATAATTTTCCGATGGAACTTGTGCTCGTCCGCATAATTGATCAGACTTTGGCAGCCATATTAATCCAAGTGTTTTAATCGAGCAGTTTGAGTTTTCGTCCAAGTCCAAGTTGATCTCCTGATCCTCAGGTGCAATACCATTTAGCAACTGGGAATGATTTGAACACCATTTCCGAAGTTTAAAACCAGCCCTTTTTAGAATTAAGTTAAGTTGTTGTTGTGATTCCAATGCAGTACTGATAGAGTCGGCCCCGCTTAGGCAATCGTCCACATAAAAATCATCACGTAGTATTGATGCACCTAGTGGATATTTCGTGGCATTTTGAGTCGCTAGGTGTTGAAGGCATTTGGTAGCTAGGTATGGAGCTGAGGAGGTGCCGTAGGTGACAGTTTTGAGACGATAATATTTGATATGATGTTTATTATATCTCCAAATGATGAGCTGGAACATCTGGTCTGAATCATTGACTTGAATTTGTCGGTACATTTTTTCGATGTCTGCAGTGAAGACGAATTTATGCATCCGAAATCTCAGCAGTACTGAAAATAGCTCACTTTGTACAGTTGGTCCGGCATGAAGGATGTCGTTGAGTGAGGAGCCACTGGATGTTTTAACTGATGCGTCAAACACTACTCGCAATTTTGTAGTTGAACTTTCTGGTTTCAGCACGCAATGATGAGGCATGACGTAATGTACATCAGGAATGTCATCTTCCTGTATTTCTTCCATGTGCCCCAAGGATTCATATTCTTCCATAAATTTATTTTATTCTGCTCTAAGTTCTGGCTTAAGGTTCAACCGTTTTTCCAATGACAAAAATCGATTGAAAGCCATTGTTTTAGAAGTTCCGAGAATTGATGGATTCTCTGCAAATGGTAAGCGGACAACGAATCTCCCGTCCTTGTTTCTTTGTAAGTTTTGTAAGAAATGATCTTCACATCGTTTCTCAGCTAAAGATAATGCACGTTCTGAATTATTTGCCTCTTCAAGTTTCCAGAACTTTTCAATGAGCTCGTTTGTTGTTTGCTGTTCTGGGGTAAATAGTGCACAAGTAACCAAGTTGTTGTCGTTGTTTTCTTGTAATTTACCCGTTACGACCCAGCCCAAAGCTGTATTTTGTAAAATTGGTAAGTTCTTGTTGATCCTTATTTGTTGTGGTCGCATCAGTTGGTGATAAAATTCTGCGCCGATCAGCATATCAATTTTGTCAATTTCATTGAAACATGGATCTGCTAGATTAATATTATCAGGAATATTCCAATCTGATGTGTTGAATGATTGTGTAGGCTGAAATAATACAATGGTTGGGAGTACAAATGCTTCGATTCTGGTAGTATAATTGCCTGAGCATGCATGTAGCTCTAAATTGATTCGTCGAGATGCGTTGTGAATCTTACGGCCTATTCCTTCAATGCGCAAAGAAGAATCTGAAGAGTCCAATGATAACTTGTTTAACACTCGATTTGTGACCAGATTGACTTGTGATCCAAAGTCTAGAAGAGCACGGAATATGCCGGTGCGGCCATTGGTTCCAATCACCTTTACTATTGCTGTGGCGAGTAATACATAGGTGTTGCCGCTGAGTTGCGTGTTTGTTGCAGCTACGATTGGGGAATTTTTGTCTGAAGTAGTGGCTGGATTTTGCGTATTGTCGGAGCTTCCAACAGAGGTTTTTTATGAACCTTGTTTTGGTTTTTCTAAATGCAGCAATGTGTTGTGCCTTTTTGCGCACCTTGAGCATGAGCGTGATGTGCATGATTTGGAGGTATGATCTGATTTAAAGCAGTTGACACAAAGTCTCGTCTTTTGTGTTCATTGTAGTTTTCAAGAACTTTTCACAGTAATATATGGGATGTCCTGTAATTCCACATACCTTACAATTTGGATTTGCTGTAGCTGCCGTTGTAACCTTGGTTCTATCCTTCCCCCCTCCAGATTCGCACGATTTTCCTCGCGTTTCCAATGCTTGGAATCTATGCTCTATGAATTTGAGCAGTTCATCAAGACTTACGAGCCTCTTGTTGTCTTCGAGTGATTGCTCAAATATTGTTTGAGTTGAGGGATCAAGCTTCTTCAATAGTATGTGGACGATTATAGCGTCCCATTTGTCTACCGGAAGTCCCTGTGCCATTAGACCATGGGTGCATTCTTTTGTGAGATCATGTATACTTTTTAGAGCTTGAGCTGTTTCATTTTTCACTTGTGAATGAGAGAGCAAGTTGTTGAGTAATATTGTCACAATGAGCCTTTTGTTATCGTACCTACTGACGAGAATATTCCATGCGATTGCATAATTTGCTGTTGCAATTGGCAAATGATTTATCAGCTTTTTTGCTTCATCTGTTAGATGTGTCGTCAAATAGAACATTTTTTCCACTTCGCTCATTGCTGAATTGTGAATTAGTTGAGTATAGAGGTCTTTGAAAGCTACCCATTGGAGATAACTGCCGTTGAATTTTGGAATCTGAATTTTTGGCAGGTGTGGTTGACACTGCTCAATTATGTTGATGTGTTGTGGAGTACTTTCATTGGAAAGACCGCCTTGTTGTTGTCGAGTACATTTAATGTTGTGGACTTCGGCTTCCGTTTTATAGAATTCATCCAACGTGTACCCATCTATTTGTTCTTTGGTGGTTAGTTGCCATAACATGTCATTGTTTCTCGAAAGATCACTCATATATTTATCAATGAGCGTTAATTTTGCTTGATACTGTGCTGCCTCATGCATTTCTTCAGCCATAGCTTCGTCCATTGTTCGTTTTAGCGCTCTTGTTAGCGCCCGCTGATTACGAAGAATTCTACTCGTACTTTCGTCAATTTGTGGCTCTCCCTGTATGCAGCTGCTGGCACCTTCATTCTCTTTGAGTTGTTTAGTTGCTGTATTTGAGAGTCTCTTGATTTCAGACTCAAATAGCTCTTTATACTTGAGTGTGTCGCCTGAAGTACGCAAGTACTGGTCCGTAAAATATTCGTGCTGCACTGGAATATTTGATAGACACCTTATTTTGTTGTCAGTCCTCTCAAATTCTAGCCATGCAGTGTCAAGTCGATGTAAACGTTCCAGGTAATACTCCTTCGTTTTTCTTGTTGCCGGGTCCTTTTTATAGTTTCGGATTATGGCCTCTATTTGATCCGCCGTCTTTTGTTGCTCTGCTATTAGGACGTCAAATGTTGCCATGGTTGATGATTTGTTGTTTTTATGAACCAACTGTTGTGTGGTGTAATATTTTTTGTGTGACCCTGTGCCAAGTTACAGGATCGTCGGATCACCAATTGTAGATTTTGGTGGATTGTTGAACGCTGCGTGTAGTGTTGTTTTTAGTATTAAAAGTCCCTTACCGCTGGTGGGGGGAAACTAATAATTCAAAAACTTTGTTTTTTGATGTAATCCTGTGCCAAGTTACAGGACCGTCGGGGTCACCAATTGTAGAATCGACGATGTCGAAAATAAGTTGAACACCAAAGGTTTCCTTTGGTGTTCAGAATTTGTTAATTTAGCCTAGGTAGAAACACCTTATGCTAATATAAAATGTGTTGATTTGGGCCTGAGTAGAAACACTAAAACCATGTAGTAATAACAAAAGTTAATCTTTGTTTACCTTAATGTCTTTATTTTGGTGGTTCTTTTATACAATTTAATTGCTTACGTCTAACTTAAAATTAATATTTAAAAATTCAATTTCAGTAATTATAAAAAATGCCTTTAGTTGCATTATTGCAATATTGCATAAAATAAGGTAAATGACATTTAGTTTTTTCTTGTAACATTAAACGATTGTAGAGGCAATGACTGCAATAAACAATTTCAAGGGCAAATGACTAAATATTGTCGTATATGCAATTTTGTAGTTTTAGTAAATATGTAAAATTATTTTGCTTTCTATTGGTTTTATTATGGTTAACAATATCGTCTATACTTAGCTTTATGCTGGTACAACTACTTCGCGAAAAAATATATTATTAAGCTTAGCTATAAAATCAAACTACCACTTTGCTCATAAAATTTATTCTAAAATACGAAATGAAATCGATCAAAATACAATTTGTAGCTCTGGTAATTTTATTAATTTTACAGATAATTATGCTTGGCCGTACATTCGAGACAAAACAAAAGACCCACACATTTTTACGAACATATTTTCTGTGCAAGAAATTTCAATTAACAGCACATGTTACAAAGTGGGAAATATTCTCCCAACTTTAAGTAGTCAAAACGAAATATCGGTATTTCAAATTAAATACATACTTATAGAAAAAAATAACACAAAACAATTATTAGTTTGTCAGGAGTTCCAAAATCTTCAAATAGATTCGCATTTAGACTGTTATGCTTGGTTTTCACTATGTCAGTTTTGTTGTCAAATTGTCCAAATTGTTGGTAATTTCATAACAATTTGGACAATTTGACAACAAAACTGACATAGTGAAAACCAAGCATTACGTTGTTGACCTTAAAAATAATAGCAATATGTACTGATGTATATGAAATAATTGATGTGTGTGATGTAAATTTTCCTCCTTTACATTTAATAATGTTACCTAATAAAAAAACCGTTATAAAATTAAAGATACCTTTTAATTAACATTATATATTTGTTCTTCATTTGAACTATAATTTTTGACTTTTATGATAAGAAATAATCGTAATTTAATGTAAACTGTATGTATCTATTTTTTTAAGTATATCATTTTATATTCTTAGGCCTAATAAAACAGTGCGTATTTAAGTGCCATTTATTTTTAAATTGCATTTAAGTACAAAATTTTGTTTTTCACTGAAAACTTAAATGCTACTTAAATGGCCAACGATGTTCATTTAAGTGCAACTTAAGTTTTAAACATTGAACATATGGTTTTGACATTTGTTTTTGTTTTTCTTTTCTTTTCAATCATGCTGCTGTATTTTTTAACAGCGTCCAACAAGAAGTCAAAAGTTGGGACTTCTTTTATCCATATTTATGCCACCAAATTTAATATATAAAACACACAAAACAATAAAACACACAAAACAATAAAACACACAAAACAATACAACAAGTAAACACAAAAACCGAAACACAAAATTGTTGGCAAATTTTATTAAAAAAATCAGCTGTTTTCTGAAATATATCGATAATTTTGTTGACATTTCAAAGTGCTACCATATTTTTACCACAAAATCATAACAGCAATTAAGTATGACTGAAAAAATGAATCTGTATTTAAATGCAACTTAAGTTTTTATGAAAATTAACTAAAACTACACTTAAATACGCACTGTTTTATTGGGCCTTACTATACACAAACACATATAATAATAAAAATATGACTATGTATATTATCTAAAATAAATTAAAATACTTCCTTATAAGCAAATGATAAGATACAACTACTTGTAATTACTTATAGATTCAAATAAATAAATTTAAAAACGATATATAAAAATATTTTTTTTTTTTCAATTTATTTTACTGGATTTTTTTTCAGTGGCAGGTTCTATTAAACACTGAATCAATTGGTTAAATTGAACAATATTTTCTATGATTTCAAGAATATAATTTTTGTATAATCAGATAATAAATTATTTGAATCAAGGAATTTTCTAATCGTCGTTCATAGAATAAATTTTATAATTTGAAGAATTTTTTCTTCAATTTTACGAATTAAAAAGTGGTAAAATCAGCGAAACAATTATATTATATATCAAATATCAATTTAATTAATTATATGATATACCAAATCTTTTCTTTAAATTAACTAATGAATTAGGTATTTTAACCAATTTTAAATAGTTAAAATCAAAGATAAAATTCTACAAACTAAAGAATCACCTCAAAAAATTATATAAATCAACTAATTTTTTAGTTATGTATTGTATTCGTTTTATCATATTTTTTCTCTGAAACAAAGAAAACATTTGCAGGATCAACGAAAGTTTCTTTCTCATAAACAACGAATTATAATTAGTTATATCATATAATTTCACTCTATGACCAAAAATTATAGTAAAAATTCACTGAAATCAAGTCCGAAATTCCATGAAATCAACAAATCTTTTTTTTCCGTGTACTACTAATGAAATTCAAATTGTGAAAAAATCAGTTCAGAAGCGATTTCTTAGTCACTTTTTAAAACGTTGGGCCGAATGTCACAGAAACAAATTATATTTTTTTAAAAAAATTTATGCTTGGCTAAGAAGTAAGTTTCAAAACAAAATAATTAATGTGTACTTTGAATATAATTGAAAATTTTTAGATATATTTGAAATATCACTTGCTGATGAGCAACCTAGTTGTTCAATAAAAATGGGAAGGCCAGCTAAGGAATTCGGCGATTGCGCTGATCGTAGTAAAAGGTACAAAGCTGCTGATTTAGCGTCCCAGTATAGCAAACAACATTTATAAATGGCAAGTGTATTAGCAGGCTCAAATTTAAAATCGCAATCATAGTAAGGGTTATATGGGCAGTAAGTGGGGGCGTTAATTGAGCTAACCAAAAGCTCTGTGCCAAATTTCAAAAACTTTGGACCAAAAATAAATTTTCGGTTCTATGGGCGGTGGGTAGAGGGTGTGGCCAATTTTGATGAAACTTTATATTTTTCTTATTTGAGCTAACCAAAAGCTCTGTGCCAAATTTTAAAAACTTTGGAACAAAATTAAATTTTTGGTTCTATGGGCTGTGGGTAGAGGGCGTGGCCAATTTTGATGAAACTTTATATTTTTCATAATTAAGCCAACCAAAGGCTCTGTGCCAAATTTCAACCTTCTACGAGCACTCCTTATATTTTTTGCCAAACATTGTATGAACAAATACCACTGTGCGGCGCGCCGTAAAAATATAATTTATACAGGTTGATACGTTCCGGCAACGTGACAGTAAGCTTTTACATTGTTTTGGTATACTCAAAAACGAACGTACGTTACGTTAGCTTAAGTTACGTTCGCATAATTCTACCTTTAGAAAGGGCCACAGATGGACATGACGAAAAAGGCGTATTTTATAAACTTATTTTATTTAGGCAACAAACATTTAGTTTTATTGATTTTTTACTGCTTGATACTACAAAACACTCGTAGTAGTAAACAATGTCAAAGTAATTTGAGCTAAAAAAGTGGTTAATCTTTTCGGATTAAATATTAGGTATGTGTGAATATATGTACCTCAAGATACATACATATATATTGTATAATAAATTACCTTACTAGGAAGGGATTTATCCAGCCAGTAACAATGGGATTAATGGCAGCTAAAGCTACTTTTTCATTTTGTAAGTGTATTGGAAGCAGTTGTGAAAGTTGGTGTGCGCCATATTTAATTCTCATCCTTGAAATAGACGCAGCCAGTTTTGTCCGAAATTCCCATAAGAAATTTGCTAAATCTATAATTAAAACAAATATTATGTGTTTGATATAGCGTTTGATATAGAAAAGAGCAAAACACGATTACAATAAATAAATAAATAAAAACTTATAATTAACCTAGTATAAGAGATGTCTTGAATAATTTATTTAATCCAATAACCGAAGAGATAGGCTTTTTAATTATTAATTCAAAATTATATATTTAGTAGATTTATTAAACGTTTTAGTTCAAGAAGATATATGGGCATTTCCTCGGGTCACTTTGATGTACAAAAGATATAGAAAACAAAACTTTTCCTAAATTTTTTTTGCAATTCGATAGCAATTTAGTAGCTCTATGTTGAATACAAAAGATAGATTTTATACAGTGTAGTGCTGGCAAATTCTACTACTTTCCATTACTCAATAATATTCAATACTTTTCATTTGGGTACTCAATACTACTCGATACTTTTAACGGATTTTTTTAAATTGTAGCGCATAGTTTTTATCTGCAAATTGAAGTAGTTTCTTCAAAAAAAAAAAATAGATCTTCAACTATTATTGGTTTTGTATGTCTTTTATTATTAAATCAAAAATAAATGTAAAGCTAACTTTTAATTCAACGTTAACAACAACTTAAGAATTAATAGACAGCTTTATTTCGGCGGTTGGTTTAATTTTGTAGCTTACAGATTATTGTCTTTTTATACAGTGATGTATTTTTATGCACTATTTTACCTACTCAACTTGATTCAAAATACAACTCAGAAAGTATCGAGAAACTACTTTTTAGTATTGAGTATCCAAAAAAGGGCAAATACTCGGTACCCATTACTCAATACTTTGCCAGCACAGTAGTGAAATTTAAAAATCTGCGAAATGGAACGGAATATTCAAAAGTTTTATTTATTTATTATTTATTTTTATTTTAAAAGTGTATTGATGTAGGTCTCTATCCACTATTTACACAATAAAAGATCTCGATTGGTTTTTGTTCAATTGGCTTAAGTAACGGTTGCGAACGTACGATTTTTCCATATGTTATTTTTATTATTATCACCATGAATTTTCCCATAAATATTTTCAAATTTCTTTAACAAAAAACGTAAATACGTGGCCTCGAGCTCGAAACAACTTTTTTATTTTATTGAAAGAAAAAAGGTCGAAGAAATTTAATTCAAAATACGTAATACTTAATTTGTATTGTGTAGTAGTACTTATAACAAGAAATATACTATTTTATTTCATATAAAATTTTAACAGTATTTATAATTTTGTTTTTATGGAATAGGCCGTTAGAGCTGTGCTTAATTTAGAGCCCTCATCACAGAAAACCGAATGCATCATTCTGATACCTGGAATATTCGGTATATCATTAAATTTTTGAAGTAAAATTGGGGACATCTTATTAATTGTATCAGCTTCAATGATTATTATGTTAATTTTAGTAATATGATAATGGGCACAGTTGTAAAAAGACAATGCATCATTTAAGACAATGTGTTTTGTTTTAGTTATTTGGAAAACCTTTCTCTTTACAATCGCTCCAACACCATCGACTGCACCTTTCCCATGTGATGTTGCAAAGAAATTCCACTCAAGTGTTTTACAAGCGAATTTAGCCATTAAGTCGGGTAAGCTCCAAAAACTAAATTTATTTTTGAATTGACAGCTACTTCCGCCCGAGAAAATCAGTATGGCTTGAAGTCTTCCATGCTTTTTTTTAATTTCTTCAACAATCTTCGTTATAAAAACGTACACATCGATTTTGCTGTGACTTAAACTCGTCGCTTTCGCTTCCTCTCTGCAGCTTTTTCACGTAAAATTTTTAGCTTTTGTGGATCGCTTTTAATTTTATTGATATAACGCTATTGTTTTTCGTTTTGCGATTTATCACATATTTTAACCATCTACGATAGTAAATTTGCGTGCTAAGAAAATGAATGCAATGAAAATTTACTTACGGTCGCGAACGTACGAAATTTTTCAAATAAAAAAAACTTTAATTAATTGTTGGCCAGAATTTTTTTTAATTACAAATTAGTGACACCGAACTTGATTAAATATCTGACACCTGTTGACAGTTAATGCAAAGCAATTAAAATAAAATAATGTTTTCCGTCGCGAACGTACGATTAATCTTAAATACCCTCCACCTAAACGTAATAAGAAATACAGAAACTACACTAGGCTAGAATATCCTAATTCTGTGTTTTCTATTCACTCTTAGTGCAAATTTTATTAGTATTTGATAAATATTTTGAAATGTTGTCTAATTTTTACCATTTTTAATTGATTTAATTACCAATTCTTACCATAATTTACATTGTCTGTCTGATGTTCATAATAATCTTCAGTGTAATTTAACAAACAGAGTATAAACAAGTAAGAGTGCTATATTCGGCTGTGCCGAATCTTAAATACCCTTCACCTAAGCGTAATAAGAAATACAGAAACTACACTAGACTAGAATATCCTAATTCTGTGTTTTCTATTCAGTCGTAGTGCAAATTTTATTAGTATTTGATAAATATTTTGAAATGTTGTCTAATTTTTACCATTTTTAATTGATTTAATTACCAATTCTTACCATAATTTACATTGTCTGTCTGATGTTCATAATAATCTTCAGTGTAATTTAACAAACAGAGTATAAACAAGTAAGAGTGCTATATTCGGCTGTGCCGAATCTTAAATACCCTTCACCTAAGCGTAATAAGAAATACAGAAACTACACTAGACTAGAATATCCTAATTCTGTGTTTTCTATTCAGTCGTAGTGCAAATTTTATTAGTATTTGATATATTGTTTGAAAGACAATTTTACGACCAACATAATTTATGTTAAATATTTTCAAATCTTGTCTAATTTTTACCATTTTTAATTGATTTAATTACCAATTCTTACCATAATTTACATTGTCTGTCTGATGTTCATAATAATCTTCAGTGTAATTTAACAAACAGAGTATAAAAAAGGGGTACAATTCGGTTTTAGTGATTTTGCTCAAAAAAAAAAAAAAAAAAAAAAACAAAATTAAATAGGACTTTTAAAAGAGATACCAGGAAAAAAAATTTGTTGGCGGCCACGCCTATTTTCGAGGGGGCGGGCCCTTAAAGTTAAAAATATATAGGCCTATATCTCGGGAACTACTGGGTGTCTGATAATTTGTAATACATTAAATAAAAGGTATTAAAAATACCTTTCCAACGATATTTATCATGATTATAAAATATGGACCGAATATGGGTTAAATCCGAAAAGAATATTTTTTGACCCGAATTTATTTGTTTTTTGGAAATGCTTCTATATGGCAGGTATGACAAATTATGGGCCGATCTTCTTAAATTTTGGAACAGTTATTTTCATGCATATGGGGATATTTCACGTAGAATTTCAACGTAATAACGTTATATTTAAGATATATATTAGTATTAACGTGGATTTCGGTAGTGGACCTTATGTGGGGGATATAGTCAAATATGGACCGATATTCTCAAAATGCAGCAGTTAGATTTAGGCATGTATGTAAATGATCCGTGTAAAATTTTGGATTGGTACCCTTATTTATAAGCGATTTATGAGTATTAAAGGGATTTTCCGAAGAGGGCTTTATATGGGGCATACGGTTAAAAATAGACCGAAATTAACAAAATTGTGTGGAATGATTTTTGTATATATGTAAATGATTTGTACAAAGTTTTGAGTCGGTAACGATATTTATACAATATATATATGGAAAAATGTCTTTTTCAGATGTGGTCTTTGTATGGGAGCTATGACCAGTTACCTATAAAGAGTATTTATGTCAAATTTTAGCCGTTTACTATTGTTTATATCTGTTTTATACGTATTTAAGTGAATTTTGGAAGTGTACTTTATATGGGGTCTATCGTCAAACATGGACCGAACTAAAAAAATTTCGTTTTGCGATTTCTTTTTGCACAAAACTTAGTTTTGCTGAATTTTGTCTTGATATTCCAATTTTATAGGCATTTATGTATAATTACGCCATATTTCGGGAATATATATATTTGTATGGGGGCTATGAGAAATCATGGACCGATTTTTACTATTTTCCGCATACTTTCTTTTTTTATAGCACAAACACCGTATACAAAATTTCATGGTATTATCTGCAATATATTTCAAAATATTGCAATAAAATGGACGAAAAATATCAAATTTTTATAGAGGTGGTCTCAAATATTGGTTCATAACTCTGGTTGACCTAAACCAATTTTGCTGATTTTAAATAGCAAACTTCTCGAAAGCAGTTCTGACAGAATTATTGAAGGTTTGGATCCCGAACATATCTTGGGACTTCAAAAAACTGATTTCAACATCCAGACAGACAGACAGACAGACGGACATGGCTTAATCGACTCCGTTATATATATTAGGATCCAGAATATATATACTTTCTAGGGTCGGAAAATTTTTTTGTGGAAATTTCACACGGAATGACAAACTTATATATACCCTTCTCACGATGGTGAAGGGTATAAAAAGCAGAACAATTCGGTTTGATTGATTTTGCTCAAAAAAAACTTCATCAAATAGGGCTTTTAGAGGAGATGCCAGAAAAAAAAATTTGTTGGCGGTCACGCCTATTTTCAAGGGGGCGGGCCCGTAAAGTTGAAAATATATAGGCCTATATCTCGGGAACTACTGGGTGATTGATAATTTGTAATACATTAAATAAAAGGTATTAAAAATACCTTTCCAACGATATATATTATGATTATGGACCGAATATGGGTTAAATCCGAAAAGAATATTTTTTGACCCGAATTTATTTGTTTTTTGGAAATGGTTTTTATATGGCAGCTATGACAAATTATGGGCCTATCTTCTTAAATTTTGGAACAGTTATTTCCATGCATTGGAGGATATTTCACGTAGAATTTCAACATAATAACGGTATACTTAAGATATATATTAGTATTAACGTGGATTTCGGTAGTGGACCTAATGTGGGGGATATAATCAAATATGGACCGATATTCTCAAAATCCAGCAGTTAGATTTAGGCATATATGTAAATGATCCGTGTAAAATTTTGGATTGGTACCCTTATTTATAAGCGATTTATGAGTATTAAAGGGATTTTCCGAAGAGGGCTTTATATGGGGCATACGGTTAAAAATAGACCGAAATTAACAAATTTTTTTGTATATATTTAAATGATCTGTGCAAAGTTTTGAGTCGATACCGATATTTATACAATACTAGCTAAACCCGGTGTGCTTTGCAAAATATGGCGGGTTAAATTTGTGGGTTATATGGGCGGTGCCACCCCCGTTTGTACAATCAAAACTTCATATAGCCTATTATTCCTTCCAGAGTCACAGTAACATGCTGTAAAAATTTCAGGCAGATTGGTCCAAGAGATTGGCCTCCTATTAAGCACAAACATACAGACACACATTCATTTATATATATATATATAGATTAAAAGCAATATAATTTAAGGTGAAATGGGGCGAAAAATGGGGATTTGGTAATAAAAAAATGTATGTAGTTAAAAAGTATATAAAACTTTAGGTAAATACATATTACAAAAAAAGTATTTTGTATAGCAAACATTGTTAGTGGTATAAGTAAGTATCTGAATTAAAAAAGGGGGCGATGAAGTAGGCGTGGTTCATAGTTATATGGCGACGTTAACAGTATTAAGAGCAATATACTACCAAATAAAAAAAATACGTTGGAATGAACAAATTTGTATAGAGAATAAAACTTTCAAAAATTTGGCGTGAAAAGGGGCGTGAAAGGGGCGTGGCTTAAGAAATCTTTATTTTTACCTCGCCTGGAGTATATAATGTGTATACAATTTGAAGTAAATCTGTTAAAAACTATATGGGAGCAATTACATAATTTTTAAAAAGTGGGCGTAAAAATGGGCGTGGCAAAAAAAAAGTACCCTATTATTTCTTCCAGAGTCACAGTAACATGCTGTGAAAATTTCATCAAAATCGGCTCAGCCGTTTTGGAGTCTATACGTTACATACATACATACATACATACATTGAATTTTATATATATAGACTAGCTAAACCCGGTGTGCTTTGCTACCCCCCCCTCGTCATAAAATAAAATAAAACGTATATATATATTTACAAACATTTATTTATTTAATTTTAATGTATTTATTGCAATGCTTTAGGCGAGGTCATGCCCCTTTGTCCACTTACATAGTCAAGAATTTATTATTTCGTAAGAATATCCTATTGTGAAAATTCAATAAAGTATAAAACTTTCAAAAATTTGGCGTGAAAAGGGGCGTGAAAGGGGCGTGGCTTAAGAAATCTTTATTTTTACCTCGCCTGGAGTATATAATGTGTATACAATTTGAAGTAAATCTGTTAAAAACTATATGGGAGCAATTACATAATTTTTAAAAAGTGGGCGTAAAAATGGGCGTGGTCAAAAAAGTAAACTATTAATCATACCAGAGTCCCAGTTAAATGCTGTGAAAATTTCAAGAATATCGGTCCAGAGGTTTGGTCTCCAATTACAATATTTAAAAAAGTGGGCGTAAAAGTGGGCGTGGTAAAAAAGTACCCTATTATTCCTTCCAGAGTCACAGTAACATGCTGTGAAAATTTCAAGAATATCGGTCCAGAGGTTTGGTCTCCAATTGCAATATTTTAAAAAAGTGGGCGTAAAAGTGGGCGTGGTAAAAAAAAGTACCCTATTATTCCTTCCAGAGTCCCAGTTAAATGCTGTGAAAATTTCAAGAATATCGGTCCAGAGGTTTGGTCTCCAATTACAATATTTTAAAAAAGTGGGCGTAAAAGTGGGCGTGGTAAAAAAAGTACCCTATTATTCCTTCCAGAGTCACAGTAACATGCTGTGAAAATTTCAAAAATATCGGTCCAGAGGTTTGGTCTCCAATTGCAATATTTTAAAAAAGTGGGCGTAAAAGTGGGCGTGGTAAAAAAAAGTACCCTATTATTCCTTGCAGAGTCCCAGTTAAATGCTGTGAAAATTTCAAAAATATCGGTCCAAAGGTTTGGTCTTCAATTACAATATTTTAAAAAAGTGGGCGTAAAAGTGGGCGTGGTAAAAAAAAAGTACCCTATTATTTCTTCCAGAGTCACAGTAACATGCTGTGAAAATTTCATCAAAATCGGCTCAGCCGTTTTGGAGTCTATACGTTACATACATACATACATACATACATACATACATTGAATTTTATATATATAGATATATGTGGCGCCCTGTTGTTGTGTACTCGCATACCAACTACTCGAGGTTAGCTTATGAAGTGCAGCTAACTTCATTGGCTTGGGTTTTAAGCGACACGTCATAAGATATCACGACATGCGAGACGACAACACACGTAGTAAAAAGTCTACAAACCGAAAATAATTAATAAATTTATTTAGTGCATAATCTAAGAGATTGAACATTAATAAAGTTTAAATTAGTTAAATTTATTAACTAAATTGGTGACCCCGACGTGATCATTGCGCTTTCTTTTATTGCAAGATCATTTTGATTATTGTTCGGCCGTAATAAAAAAAGTGAATACTTTTCGCCATTTTACAATGAAGAACTATGATGACAGTGGTACTAGTACGGCAACTGATGCAGCTCCTACTTCTCCACAAAACCCATCCCTTGCTCACAATATTTCGACCGTCTATGCTAGACTGCCAGTGCCTCAAATGACTAACTCCAATATCGAGGCATGGTTCACCACGATGGATTTCTGGTTTACTGCATCAGGAATCACGGCAGATAAACAAAAAACTGCAACGGTTTTGGCGGCTTTAGATCCTAATATCATTTCACAACTGGCCGACGTCATCGCTTCCATGCCACCTACCGGCCGATACGAGTACACAAGAGCAAAATTAATCGAACATTTTGCTGACAGCGAGCAGCGTCGTCTAAATCGACTTCTTTCGGAACTTCCCCTCGGCGACAAAAAGCCATCAGACCTGTACTTCGAAATGAAGCGCGTGGCTGGCAATACCCTTGGAGATGCTGCCCTGAAAGGATTATGGATAAAACGCTTACCCGAATTCGCACAACCCGTCGTAGCTGCTTCGACTGGTACACCATTAGAGTTCACCAAGATCGCCGATTCGATAATAGACGCAATGGCATCAAGCCAAGTTAACCGAGTTCAACAACAATCAACAAGCGAAATGAATGAATTACGCGAAGTTGTCGCTCAATTGGTAAAAAAATTTGAAAAATGTCAACCCGCTCACGTTCTCGCTCCCGTACGCCATCAACAAGGCGCTATCGCTCGCAAGTTCGCCAATACTACGACAACGACACACAAGCTGAGGAATGCTGGTACCACAAAAAATTCGGACGAAGTGCAAACAAATGCCGTAGCCCTTGCAGACATAAGAAACAAGCAAGCGCATTAGCAAGAGCCCCGCAAGTCAGAAATTCATCGTCATCTTCTGACTGACATTTTAGGCCGGAAGGGGAGCCTGGCGATAGCACCTTTTCCAAGCGCCAAATTTTTCGTCTTCAAATTAAAGATAAATATTCGCAAAAAACATTCCTAGTAGATAGTGGAGCGGATGTTTCTGTTTTGCCGTTAACTTCTAAAGCGTCAGACGTGCGCCCGACGGCTGTTACGTTATACGCAGCCAACGGCTCGCCCATAAAGGTAGTCGGTAAAAAAGAAATTAAATTAGATCTAGGTCTATCTCGTGATTTGGAGTGGTTTTTTATTATTGCCGACGTCACGTCGCCTATCATTGGCTCTTACATTATAAGACACTACGATTTACTTATAGACCTACGGCGTAATCGACTTATCGACAGCAACACAGGTAACATATCAAAGCTCTCATCAGCAAATTTAAATCAACCAGCCGCAATCAAAACATTTTTCACAACCGATCCTTTCACCAGAATTTTAAAACAATTTCCTCAACTGACCAAATCATCGCCTTGCGGCTCTTCAACGAAGTCGTCAATAGTACATAGAATCGAAACGACAGGACAACCAGTCTTCTGTCGTCCACGTCGCCTACCTCCAGAAAAACTTGCAGCTGCCAAAAAAGAGTTCGAGTTCTTGATTAAAGCGGGCATATGCCAACCATCCCGCAGCAACTGGTCCAGCCCCCTGCATATGGTCAGAAAAAATGACGGCACTTGGCGTCCTTGCGGCGACTACCGCGCACTAAACGCTCAAACGGTACCTGATCGTTACCCGCTTCCTTTTCTGACTGACTTTACTACAAATTTACGAGGTAAGAAAATATTTTCAAAAATAGATTTACAGAAAGCCTTCCACCAAGTGCGAATTCATACCGACGATATACCGAAGACCGCAATTAGTACACCTTTCGGATTGTTCGAATTTAAATTTATGACGTTTGGGCTTTGCAATGCGGCTCAAACTTTCCAGCGCCTTATAAACGAGGTTTTAAGAGGTTGCGAATTCGCGTTCCCATACATAGACGATATTTGTCTCTCGAACAACATTGTGCCGACCTTCTCAAAGTTTTTCGTAGCCTCAGTAATAACAACCTAACAATAAATCTAAAAAAGTGTGAATTTGGAAAGAGTGAAATTAAATTCCTGAGGCATCTAGTCAACGCCAAGGGCATCCGCCCACTACCGGAAAAAGTCGCATGCATTAAAGAATTTCCGAAACCCAAAGTGGCTCAAGAATTAAAGAGGTTTATCGCCATGCTAAACTTCTATAGAACATTCTTGCCACACGCTATATCATATCAAACACAACTCCAGGAATTGATCCTCGGTAACAAAAAGAACGACCGCACCCCGGTAAGATGGACCTCAGCCGCAGATGAGGCTTCCGCCACTCTTTTAGCTCACCCGGCCGCCGACGCTGAATTAGTAGTCTACGTGGATGCCTCCGACACGGCAGTAGGAGCAGCGCTACATCAAAAAATCGACGGAATCCTACAACCATTGGGATTTTATTCTAAAAAATTTACAAAAACGCAACAAAGGTATTCCACGTACGATCGAGAGTTATCAGCAATTTACCAAGCTATTTGCCATTTTCGTTATATGATTGAAGGCCGCAGCTGTTATATCGTTACTGATCATCGCCCGCTGATTTTTGCATTTCAACAAAAACTCGAAAAGGCTTCCCCACGTAGAAGCCGTCAGCTCGATTTCATCAGCCAGTTCATCACGGACATTCTTTATACGCCCGGGTTGGAAAACGCAACAGCTGATGCTTTATCTCGCATTGACCTTATTAACCAAAGTGTGGACTATTCCCGAATCGCCATCGCCCAAAAGTCTGACGAAGAACTACAGGAAATGATCCGGAACCCGGGTACCCCGGTAAATTCACTCAAACTAAAATATTTCCCAATTCCAGGTTGCAACGAACAACTAATCTGCGACACAAAGACATGCCGTGTACGTCCTTACATTCCGAAACAATTCCGTGCCCCAGTTTTGGCGTCAACTCACAACTTGTCACATCTAGGCGTCCGGGCAACGACTAAGTTGGTCACAAGCAGATTTTGCTGGCCTGGAATGCGTAAGGACTCTGCTGCCTTTGTGCAAAACTGTTTGCAATGTCAACGAGCAAAAGTACAGCGACATACCCGATCGCGACATACCGGTTCTAAATACGAACCACCAAAAGAGCGTTTTGCACATATCAATATTGACATCGTTGGTCCTTTCCCACTATGTGAAGGACCTTCAATGACACACCCGTATGATGGCCCATTTTCAGTATTAAAACGTTATGAAAAATTTTTTACAGTTTCGATACGAGGACGTCGAACTAACATCAGTGTCGACCGGCTTAAACCCGCCTATATTTCACGCAATGATCTCCATCTTTACCCTACAATACTAGAACTTCCTGATATTTCTTCAGAAAGCAACACAAAAGACACATCCTCAAATTTGCCTGACAGCGCTAGCAGTCATCGAGATTCCAATCGAGAAGAGGTAAACCACGACACAGTACGTGATCCCAGCCCGGCTGTCAATCTTCCACCTGAAGTACTACAATCGACATGCACCTCGAGAGGCAGGCAAATTAAACTTCCTGTAAGGTTCAGGTGAACCTCCCCTAGACGGGGGGAATGGTGTGGCACCTTTTTGTTGTGCACTCGCATACCAACTACTCGAGGTTAGCTTATGAACTGCAGCTAACTTCATTGTCTTGGGTTTTAAGCGACACGTCATAAGATATCACGACATACGAGACGACAACACACGTAGTAAAAAGTCTACAAACCGAAAATAATTAATAAATTAATTTAGTGCATAATCTAAGAGATTGAACATTAATAAAGTTTAAATTAGTTAAATTTATTAACTAAATTGGTGACCCCGACGTGATCATTGCGCTTTCTTTTATTGCAAGATCATTTTGATTATTGTTCGGCCGTAATAAAAAAAGTGAATACTTTTCGCCATTTTACAATGAAGAACTATGATGACAGTGGTACTAGTACGGCAACTGATGCAGCTCCTAGTTCTCCACAAAACCCATCCCTTGCTCACAATATTTCGACCGTCTATGCTAGACTGCCAGTGCCTCAAATGACTAACTCCAATATCGAGGCATGGTTCACCACGATGGATTTCTGGTTTACTGCATCAGGAATCACGGCAGATAAACAAAAAACTGCAACGGTTTTGGCGGCTTTAGCTCCTAATATCATTTCACAACTGGCCGACGTCATCGCTTCCATGCCACCTACCGGCCGATACGAGTACACAAGAGCAAAATTTTTTTTTTTTTTTTTTTTTTTTTTTTTTTTTTTGCATTTAATTATTTATTGAATCTTCATATTTGAAATGACAATAAGTATTCAAATCTTAATACTAAAAAGAAAATAATAAGCCCAGCCAGTGCTAGACAAAAATTTTTATGATACTAAAAAAAATTTCACATCAACTGATCCAGTCATCTATTTTGCGCTTGAGTTAAAGCAAGGGTATCCCTTCTTCTCAACCGATTGTGGCCACTAAAGTTAAGGATGTCTCGTGCAAGGGGGTTTGGATGGTATTCAAGTTTGCTGACATACTTTGACGCATATTTTGTAAATTCGACTTTTACTAATGGCACGCCTAGATCTTTGTGGATTCGAGAATTTTTAACATACCATGGTGCTGCAGTAATTATACGTAGAATTTTATTTTGACCCCTTTGAATTTTTTCAATGTTGGATGCTGAGGCAGTACCCCATAATTGAATTCCATAGCACCAGATTGGCTTTAGTATTGCATTGTACAACAAAAGTTTGCAATCCAATTTCAATGTAGAGTTTCTGCCGATTAGCCAATTAAGTTGCACTGCTTTTAATCTCATTTGTGTAAGTTTCGCTTCAATATGAGACTTCCAAGTTAAACGGCGGTCGAGGTGAATGCCGAGGTATTTGACTTCATTGTGTTGCGGGATAATTTGATTATTTATTCTGATGAACGAGCAGGTATCTTTTCGCAATGTGAAAGTTATATTTTTTTTTTTTTTTTTTTTTTTTTTTTTTTTTTTTTTTTTTTTTTTGCATTTAATTATTTATTGAATCTTCATATTTGAAATGACAATAAGTATTCAAATCTTAATACTAAAAAGAAAATAATAAGCCCAGCCAGTGCTAGACAAAAATTTTTATGATACTAAAAAAATTTCACATCAACTGATCCAGTCATCTATTTTGCGCTTGAGTTAAAGCAAGGGTATCCCTCCTTCTCAACCGATTGTGGCCACTAAAGTTAAGGATGTCTCGTGCAAGGGGGTTTGGATGGTGTTCAAGTTTGCTGACATACTTTGACGCATATTTTGTAAATTCGACTTTTACTAATGGCACGCCTAGATCTTTGTGGATTCGAGCATTTTTGACATACCATGGAGCTGCAGTAATTGTACGTAGAATCTTATTTTGACCCCTTTGAATTTTTTCAATGTTGGATGCTGAGGCAGTACCCCATAATTGAATTCCATAGCACCAGATTGGCTTTAGTATTGCATTGTACAACAAAAGTTTGCAATCCAATTTCAATGTAGAGTTTCTGCCGATTAGCCAATTAAGTTGCACTGCTTTTAATCTCATTTGTGTAAGTTTCGCTTCAATATGAGACTTCCAAGTTAAACGGCGGTCGAGGTGAATGCCGAGGTATTTGACTTCATTGTGTTGCGGGATAATTTGATTATTTATTCTGATGAACGAGCAGGTATCTTTTCGCAATGTGAAAGTTATATGAATACATTTCTGTTCGTTAACCCTGATTTTCCAAAGCTCTAGCCAATTCTCTAGTTTATAAACATAATTCTGCAAATTCTGTGATGCAACTTGGTGGTCCTGATGGACGCTGATAAAGGCTGTATCGTCTGCAAAAGTTGACGTATGGATTTTAGGGTCTGACGGCATGTCGGAGGCATATATCAAATATAAAGTAGGACCCAGTATGCTACCCTGTGGCACACCTGATTCAATTGGCTGAGCGGTACTTAAAAAATCACCTTCTTTGATTTTAAATTTGCGACCGTATAAATAACTTTCCATGAGTTTATGGGAGTTAGCAGGCAGAGTTAATTTTATTTTGTGCATTAAACCGTCATGCCAAACTTTGTCGAACGCTTGCGACACATCAATGAAAAGGGCGGAGCAGTATTTTTTGTCTTCAAACGACCCTCTTATCACATTTACCAATCTGTGTGTTTGCTCGATGGTGCTGTGTTTAGCTCTGAAGCCGAATTGATGATTAGGAATACATTCAGTGTCATTCAGAATTGGAGTCAATTTAGTCATTAACAATTTTTCAAACAGTTTTGAAATTGTCGGCAGTAGACTAATTGGCCTATATGACTCCACTTTGGTATGGTCCTTCCCTGGCTTAGGAATCATAGTGATCATAGACACCTTCCAATCTGCAGGATAGTATTCTAGGCGTAAAATAGCGTTGAAGATAAAGAGGATAATTCTTCTTGCTACACGAGGTAACTCCACAAGCATTTTATTGCTGATTTTATCCATACCTGGAGCCTTTCTAAGGTTCAGAGTACCAATAGCGTTTTGGACATCACGAAAGTTTAGTCTTAGAGGTACAGGAGGCCTTATAACAAGTGGTGGCAAATCAGATTCGTTATTATTTGAGTTGTTTATAGTAAACACATTTCTCAAATGATTAACAAATAATGTCCCTTTCTCGGAATCATTTCTAGCCCAGTCTCCAGTCGGATTTCGCAAAGGAGGTTTTCCTCTTACTGGTCTTTTTAAACCTCTTGCCGCCCTCCATAACGAGTAGTCAGATTGTGGGGTACTATCAAGACCTTCCAAGTAAGATCTAAGTGAGGCCGTTTTTTGGGTTTCTAAGAAATGTCTTAGTATATCTCTGCATTCCCGTAGCCTAGCTTTCAGTTCAGGAGACCTGTGAATTTGCCACTCTCTTCTCATTCTTCTTTTTTCTGATAGGAGATGTTCGAGTTCAGAGAAATAAGTTCTGTTTGTCCTATTTCTACATTCAACGTGATAAGTGGAAGCGTGATGCACAGCTCGTCGAAGGTCCTCGGTAAAGTTGCCAATCGACTCATCAATATCGTCGGTAGTTCTCAACACAACATTTTCCGTGCAATGAGAACTTTTTTTTTTTTTTTTTTTTTTTTTTTTTTTTTTAACTTCCCTTTATTATTACACCTGTCAACAAGATGACAATAAGTAATTTAATTTACAGAGGTGGGATGATAATTATCTTAAATCAGTACCTAAGATAACTTAAATCGAATTATTGAATGATAAGTAATATATAAATTTTTTAGTATCGCTCAGCTAGATCTGAAGGTGTATACCGTTTAAGTCTTCTAGGTGCCAGGATTTCGTTTGCCGGCAACTGTCTGAGTTCCATGTTGGAATGTTGTGTTAAACGATTTGTATGTTTAATGCTGCTGATACGGATAATTTCTTTTATTGTTTTGACGTTTAGATCTCGATGTATGTCCTCATCTCTAATATACCATTCTGCGTTGACAATAGTTCGCAATATTTTAGATTGAACTCGTTGAATAATTTTTAAGTTTGTTGTGCTAGCTGTACCCCATATTTCTACCCCGTACTTCCAAATTGGCGCTATAATTGTGTTGTATATAAGTAGTTTGCTTTGAGTTGTTAGTTTAGATTCTCTCCCTAACAGCCAAAATAATTGTCTAAACCTGTTATTTATTTCTTTTTTCTTTTGAGTGATGTGATCTTTCCAGTTAAGTTTTGAGTCAATTATAATGCCAAGATACTTCGCCTTTGTATCCATAAGAATTGGTAGAGTATTTATTTGAATAGGTTGAAAGTTTGTTATCTTTCTATTAGTGTAGATTACTTGAATTGTTTTATCACTGTTTACTTGAATTCCCCAACTACGGAACCAATTCATTGTATTATTGAGCAGTTGTTGTAAATTTTGCATAGCCCATTTGATGTTTGCGTGTGATGATAGTAGAACAGTGTCGTCAGCAAATGTTGCTATCATATTGTTATTTGTTGTAGGAGTTGGAATATCTGATGTAAACAGGAGGTAAAGCATTGGTCCTAAGACACTACCTTGAGGTACTCCAGCTTTTATAGAAAGTATTTTTGAATACTCGTCTTTATATTTAACATAGAATCTTCGGTTTTGTAGGTAGTTTTGTAGTATTAAGAAGAATTCTTTTGGCAATTGATTTTTTAGTTTATGAAGAATACCTTTGTGCCATACGCTATCAAACGCCTTTGCAACGTCGAGGTATGTTGCAACGCAAAAGTTTTTTTTGTCAATATCAGACGATATTTTATTTGTTACTCTATGAATTTGTTGTATAGTAGAGAACTTTCGCCTAAATCCAAATTGGTGTTTGGGGATGAGTTGTCTTTCTAGAAGAATTGGTTCAATACGTTCATAGAAGAGTTTTTCGAAGATCTTTGACAGCAGTGGCAGAAGGCTAATTGGCCTGTAAGATGTTGTTTTTGAGGCATCTTTGTTTGGTTTAGGAATAGCGATTATCTCAGCGACTTTCCATACTTTTGGGAAATATTTAATATCTATAACTGAATTAAATAAATTTCTTAAATAGACTAGGGCCTTATTCGGCAATTCTTTTAGTAGTTTTCCGGTGATCTGATCATAACCAGGAGATTTATTATCTTTTGTTGTTTTTATAATTTTTTTAATTTCATTAATTGAAATTCTTCTAATATGAGAGTTGGAAGAGCTGTTTGGAAAACTTTGAAGAGTTATATCCTTTTCGTCCATTGGATTTGTAAAGGTTTTAGAAAAATGATCTGCAAGAACATTAGCTTTTTCTTCATTTGTGCGGGCCCATGTGAGATCAGGTTTTTGGATCGGCGGCTGATGTAAAATTCCATTATTTATTTTTTTGTTTGCTTTCCAGAGCGAGTAATTTGTTGTAGCTGATGAGCCAAGGTTAGTAAGATATCTTTGTAGTTTATCTTCTTTGTCCTTCTTTAGCAAGTTTTTGAGATCTTTTGTGAGCCTATTAAGGTGGGTTTTGTCCTGAATTGACCTTGTAGTTTGCCATCTTTTTCTTAATCTTCGTTTGGCTTTTATTTTCTCTTGGATGTGAGGTGGGATACTGAATTTATCTACTGTGTGTGTTCTGGTTGGAGTAGAATCACTAACCGCGTTTATAAGCGTATCATTGAAAAAAGTTATAGAATTATCCAATTCTTCTTCGGTTTTTAGCGATATATTTGTCTCGAGTTTTGTCTCTAAGATTTCCCTGAAACAATCCCAGTCGGTTTTCTTGTTGTATATAAATTTATTTTGATTGGATAGAAGTACATCGGTTTGGTATATAAGTACCACTGGAGAGTGGTCAGAAGATAATTCAAAGCATGATTTTATATTTAGATAATCATGTCTTATATTCTTGGTAATAAAAAAGTCTAAGAGATCTGGTTTTTTGTGAATGTTTGTAGGCCAGTAAGTAGGCTCTCCAGTACTTATAAATTTGCATTTGAATTCATTTATTGCCTCTAGTAAATTTTTTCCTTTCGATAGTGTTAATCGAGATCCCCAAACTGTATTTTTGGAGTTAAAATCACCACCCACTATAAACCGATTCCCAAGAGATTTAAGGAGTTCAAGATATTCAATTTTTGTGTTATTATATTTCGGCGGGAAGTAGACTGCAGATAATACAAATGGACCGTGTATATCTTCTATTAAAATGGAAGTAGCTTGAATATAATCTTTTCTAAAATTCTGTAATTCAGTACATTTAATGGATTTTCGTATTATTATTGCTGTACCCCCATGCGCTGTGTTGTCAGGATGATTTGTATAAAAGATTGAGTAGTTTGGTATGGCTATAAAGCTTTTTTGTGTGAAGTGGGTTTCAGAGACAAGTAGCACGTCTACTGAAGAGCGATTTAAAAATAATTTTAGTTCGAGTGTGTGTTGGATAAGCCCGTTCGCGTTCCATTGTACTATATTAAGTTTACTTAGTCTGTCCATCGAGCTTAGTTAGAAGTACTGTGATAATGTTCATCATGTTAGATACTTGAGAAATCAGTTGCTTCATCATATCTTTAAGGTCTTGCATATCATTACTTATTTGCGGTGTAGTGGAACTGAATAAAGAATTACTAATAATGGACATTTCCTCAGTATTAGGGTTTTGACTCTGTGCTGTTGCTTGAGCGTAAGTCACTGTTGGATTTATTCTACTGTTTGTTGTAGGTACGTTTCGAGAATTATCAGCTTGTTGTGTTTGGTGTTCTTGGACGGTTATTTTTTCTTTGTTTCTTAGTGGTGGAAATTGCTTAATTTTGAGGGATTTGTATACCATACATCCTTTATAATTTGCGGTATGGTTTTCACCGCATAACGCGCATTTAATATGTTCGCTTTTCTGTTTGATTGGGCAAAGCATAGTTTTGTGATCTCCAGCATATTTAACGCAAACGGGGATTTTGTTGCAAAAGTTTTTGGCAGTTTGTACATTGAGGTAAAGTTCTTTTTGAACGTGGAGGTTCAAAACTAATTTTACAGTGTAAAAGGTGGGTTAAAGAATATATTTCCTTATTATTTTGACTTGATTTAAGTTCAATAGAAAACAGAGATAGTGGTTTTTTTGTACCAGTTTGTAGGATATTTTGGATATGTGTTACTTCGTGTCCTAGTTCACATAGTTCTTTTTTTATTTCCTCTTTGTCGGTTGAATAATGCATATTACGCAAGAAAACCTTGAAACCTTTTTGTTCTTTAGGTTTATAAGTGTAGTATTGGGTGTTTTTAGCTCTTAATAGGTTTACTATTTGGGTGTAGTGAATAGATTCTAAAGGTTGAATTTTTATTTCATTTTCTTTAAGAACACGTATTTCGTAATGACAATTTGGTAAGGAGTTTAAAGCATTATTGAGGTTATCTATGAATTGCACGTTTTGAACATATATTGGTGGGGGCTTTGTAGGTTTATTTTTTTCTGGTTGTTTGTGAGGAACACCATCATTTTGAATTTGGTCTTCTTTATTTTCATTATCATCAATAGATAATATTTCAAACCTATTTGGGGTTGAAGGTTGGCTTAACCAGTAAGATTTTAGTGTTTTTTGTGGCTGCTCTTTAGTTTTAACTTTTTTATTGCTGTTTGTGTTTTCAATAAGTTTTGTGGGTGAGTTACGAGGCCTCTTTGATATGTTACTGTTTTTTAATTTCTCTTTATTTAAGGGAGTATGAATTTCATGTAACTTACTTGTTGTCATTATTGGTAAGTATGAGAAGGCTGTTGATGTTACTGTTGTTGTTGCTAAAGCTAGAGTTGTTATTGCTGAGTACGATGTTGTGGTAGTTGTAGTTGTTGGTGCGAGAGTAGTAACCAAAGAGTAAGGAGTTGTGCTATTAGTTGTAAGTGTGGGGGTTGTTGAAATAAATTGGAATGTAGTTGCAGTTATTTGAGTATCAGTGGTTGGAGTAGTACATTGAGAGCTCCAAGAGAGGGGTTTCAATTGCGATTGCGCAGTGAGACTAGGATATTTGTGGTGATCATTCGGATTGTAATCTGATGCAGATGCATAAGTATTTTGAGCGGGAAGAGAGTTTGAGCTTATTGATGGTGCTTGACCATTCGCACTTATAACACATAAGCTATTTACTGTAGTAAGGTTTGACTGAGACAGATGTTTATCACTTTTTTTATTGTTAGGGGAGCGGCACCTCTCCGGCGGGGGAGAGCGCTCATTGGGCATTTTTATATTTTCTATGCTTATTTATATTTTAAACTTTTGATTATTATTTAGTATGTAGCATCATTAACAGCGGATAATGATAGCTGATTTATTTTAATTTTGTTTATTTTTTTTTTTAGCGTCTTTTCGCAATATTTTTATATGCTTTTTATATACTTTTTGTACTTAAAAACTGATTTTATACGGAGCGAGGAAAAAAACACGTCCGCACTGCACGAAATTAATGTTATTTTTGACAATGAGAACTTAAATACTTTTTGTATTTTATCCAACTTACTCGGGTCTTAGTCATGTTCATAAATGGAGAACCACACACTTGAGGGAAATGCATTGAAATGATAGTAGGAGAGTGATCTGAGGACAAGTCCAGTGAAGGATCCACTTGCATCCATTCTACAGGGATATTTTTCATTACCCCAAAGTCAATAACATCGGGAATCTTCCGTCGGTCCGTCGGCCAATAAGTGGGATGTCCACTTGAGAGTACATCTAAGCCCATTTTAGCAATGGTGTTGAAGAGTACGCGACCCTTTGGGGTTACCAGACGTGAACCCCAAAATGTGTGTTTGGCGTTAAAGTCACCAGCAACTAAAAATCTAGCTCCAAGGGATTTAAAGAAGTTATGGTATTGGTGTTCTTTTATTGAAAATCGAGGCGGAGAATAAATCGATGATAAAACAAATTTGTATTGACAGAATTCAATGCAAATGTTTGTTGCTTGGAGGTAATCCTCACTTATGTTATTCATTAGATAATGCTTTATTCTGTTCTTTATAAGAATTGCCGAACCTCCACAAGCTCTTCCGCGGGGGTCTTTAGTATCGTAGAACTCGTAGCCATTAATTTTGAAGTACCCTGTCGACGTCAAGTGAGTTTCAGCAATCATCATAACATCAATCTGCTTATCCATCAGGAAGTATTCCAGTTCATTTTTATGTTGGCGGAGGCCGTTCGCGTTCCAGAAACAAATTTTTAAATAAATCATTTCTTTAAAATGGCTTGCAAGATAGTGGATTGCATTTTCAGCATTTCCTGCATCATGGATGTCATGGTGGTCGTGAAAGTGTTCATAGTTTGGACAAGTGTCTGCAATGTTGTCTCTAGATTGTTGATATGCGGCTCAGAATATTGGGGTTTAGGTTCCTGCTCCAGACCTGGCATATTACATTTAACGACGTTTGCGTAAGAAACTTGTCTAGAACTTGGCGCGTTTACATGACTAGTGGACCGTAATACTTGAGGGAAATTGTCACTCGATGCTAAATTTGGCTGTTGAGGGCGATTAGGCAATACTGACGTGTTGTTGGTTCTTATGCCTTTCAAATGAGTGTAAATTGGACAACCTCTATAATTTGCGGTATGATTACCTCCGCAGTTACTGCATTTTTTGATTTTTGAGTCAGTTCTCGACTTATCGCATTGAGCAGTTGCATGTAACTCCCCACACGCAACACAAACTGTCGGCAATTTACAATACGCCTTGGTGTGACCAAATTCTTGACAGTTGAGACACTGGACGGGTCCCTGACGCTTATGTGGTTCTTCCACGGTGATTCTACGATGCAGAAGGTACATCAGATTGTAGATGGGATGGGACTCATTTTTCTTTAAGACAACATCTCCAGGTTCCAATTCTACCCTGAACATGGGCTGAGGGATCTTTTCACGGTTTCTAATATTCACTACGCTCTTGATTTTGAACCCTTTGTCCATTAAACCGGTTTTTATCTCCGCGGGATCAACACATGGGTCTATACCCTTTAGAACGACTTGGAGTCCTTTTGCGCTTTTGAGCTGGTAGGTGTAGAAATCCCTAGTCTCCCTTTCCAGCTGGTTGGACAATTTTCGAAAATCATCTTCCCTATTCACTTGTATCTTTGTCTCGCAGATATTTCCATGTTTCATTGAGGTTACGCTAAACATGTTTTCACCTATTACAGCAACAATTCCCTGTACCAATTTACTGGAAGTCGGCTCTCTTAGATAAATTGGTGGGGGCTTAAACGTCTTCTTCGGAAGTTCTGGCTCATCCGTCTGGAGGAGAGCAAACCTATTTTGATCATTACTCACGGTCTTAGGAGCTTTTGCATTTGATGACACTTGAGCAGACTTCGGGCTCCTCTGTCGCTTGAGAACGGTTATGTACTTATCCATACCTACTTGTTTTTTGGGTTTGACTGCACTATTTGATGAAGATGATGTTTTTACATCTGTTGAAATCACAATATTGGGCGAACAGGAACGACGCCGTTCCACGGCTCTTGCAGTGAGAAAATTCTCCAAAGATTTTTTTATGGATTCTTCCTCAGAGATGCATCTAGTTTTTCTAGTCGAGCTAAGCTCTTTCTCAGAATTACATCTGAGAGGAACACTCATACAGTTTTTATGTGATGTTTAATGTTTATTTTTTTTTTATATATTTTAACCTATTACGATTTTTTTTTTCACTTTTTTGTTTAATTTCAACTTTTTACACTTTTTCACGTATTACGATTTTTTCACCGAAAATTCAGCCGCACTAAAAGTAACACGTCCGAACAGTTCGAAGAGCAAAATTAATCGAACATTTTGCTGACAGCGAGCAGCGTCGTCTAAATCGACTTCTTTCGGAACTTCCCCTCGGCGACAAAAAGCCATCAGACCTGTACTTCGAAATGAAGCGCGTGGCTGGCAATACCCTTGGAGATGCTGCCCTGAAAGGATTATGGATAAAACGCTTACCCGAATTCGCACAACCCGTCGTAGCTGCTTCGACTGGTACACCATTAGAGTTCACCAAGATCGCCGATTCGATAATAGACGCAATGGCATCAAGCCAAGTTAACCGAGTTCAACAACAATCAACAAGCGAAATGAATGAATTACGCGAAGTTGTCGCTCAATTGGTAAAAAAATTTGAAAAATGTCAACCCGCTCACGTTCTCGCTCCCGTACGCCATCAACAAGGCGCTATCGCTCGCAAGTTCGCCAATACTACGACAACGACACACAAGCTGAGGAATGCTGGTACCACAAAAAATTCGGACGAAGTGCAAACAAATGCCGTAGCCCTTGCAGACATAAGAAACAAGCAAGCGCATTAGCAAGAGCCCCGCAAGTCAGAAATTCATCGTCATCTTCTGACTGACATTTTAGGCCGGAAGGGGAGCCTGGCGATAGCACCTTTTCCAAGCGCCAAATTTTTCGTCTTCAAATTAAAGATAAATATTCGCAAAAAACATTCCTAGTAGATAGTGGAGCGGATGTTTCTGTTTTGCCGTTAACTTCTAAAGCGTCAGACGTGCGCCCGACGGCTGTTACGTTATACGCAGCCAACGGCTCGCCCATAAAGGTAGTCGGTAAAAAAGAAATTAAATTAGATCTAGGTCTATCTCGTGATTTGGAGTGGTTTTTTATTATTGCCGACGTCACGTCGCCTATCATTGGCTCTTACATTATAAGACACTACGATTTACTTATAGACCTACGGCGTAATCGACTTATCGACAGCAACACAGGTAACATATCAAAGCTCTCATCAGCAAATTTAAATCAACCAGCCGCAATCAAAACATTTTTCACAACCGATCCTTTCACCAGAATTTTAAAACAATTTCCTCAACTGACCAAATCATCGCCTTGCGGCTCTTCAACGAAGTCGTCAATAGTACATAGAATCGAAACGACAGGACAACCAGTCTTCTGTCGTCCACGTCGCCTACCTCCAGAAAAACTTGCAGCTGCCAAAAAAGAGTTCGAGTTCTTGATTAAAGCGGGCATATGCCAACCATCCCGCAGCAACTGGTCCAGCCCCCTGCATATGGTCAGAAAAAATGACGGCACTTGGCGTCCTTGCGGCGACTACCGCGCACTAAACGCTCAAACGGTACCTGATCGTTACCCGCTTCCTTTTCTGACTGACTTTACTACAAATTTACGAGGTAAGAAAATATTTTCAAAAATAGATTTACAGAAAGCCTTCCACCAAGTGCGAATTCATACCGACGATATACCGAAGACCGCAATTAGTACACCTTTCGGATTGTTCGAATTTAAATTTATGACGTTTGGGCTTTGCAATGCGGCTCAAACTTTCCAGCGCCTTATAAACGAGGTTTTAAGAGGTTGCGAATTCGCGTTCCCATACATAGACGATATTTGTCTCTCGAACAACATTGTGCCGACCTTCTCAAAGTTTTTCGTAGCCTCAGTAATAACAACCTAACAATAAATCTAAAAAAGTGTGAATTTGGAAAGAGTGAAATTAAATTCCTGAGGCATCTAGTCAACGCCAAGGGCATCCGCCCACTACCGGAAAAAGTCGCATGCATTAAAGAATTTCCGAAACCCAAAGTGGCTCAAGAATTAAAGAGGTTTATCGCCATGCTAAACTTCTATAGAACATTCTTGCCACACGCTATATCATATCAAACACAACTCCAGGAATTGATCCTCGGTAACAAAAAGAACGACCGCACCCCGGTAAGATGGACCTCAGCCGCAGATGAGGCTTCCGCCACTCTTTTAGCTCACCCGGCCGCCGACGCTGAATTAGTAGTCTACGTGGATGCCTCCGACACGGCAGTAGGAGCAGCGCTACATCAAAAAATCGACGGAATCCTACAGCCATTGGGATTTTATTCTAAAAAATTTACAAAAACGCAACAAAGGTATTCCACGTACGATCGAGAGTTATCAGCAATTTACCAAGCTATTTGCCATTTTCGTTATATGATTGAAGGCCGCAGCTGTTATATCGTTACTGATCATCGCCCGCTGATTTTTGCATTTCAACAAAAACTCGAAAAGGCTTCCCCACGTAGAATCCGTCAGCTCGATTTCATCAGCCAGTTCATCACGGACATTCTTTATACGCCCGGGTTGGAAAACGCAACAGCTGATGCTTTATCTCGCATTGACCTTATTAACCAAAGTGTGGACTATTCCCGAATCGCCATCGCCCAAAAGTCTGACGAAGAACTACAGGAAATGATCCGGAACCCGGGTACCCCGGTAAATTCACTCAAACTAAAATATTTCCCAATTCCAGGTTGCAACGAACAACTAATCTGCGACACAAAGACATGCCGTGTACGTCCTTACATTCCGAAACAATTCCGTGCCCCAGTTTTGGCGTCAACTCACAACTTGTCACATCTAGGCGTCCGGGCAACGACTAAGTTGGTCACAAGCAGATTTTGCTGGCCTGGAATGCGTAAGGACTCTGCTGCCTTTGTGCAAAACTGTTTGCAATGTCAACGAGCAAAAGTACAGCGACATACCCGATCGCGACATACCGGTTCTAAATACGAACCACCAAAAGAGCGTTTTGCACATATCAATATTGACATCGTTGGTCCTTTCCCACTATGTGAAGGACCTTCAATGACACACCCGTATGATGGCCCATTTTCAGTATTAAAACGTTATGAAAAATTTTTTACAGTTTCGATACGAGGACGTCGAACTAACATCAGTGTCGACCGGCTTAAACCCGCCTATATTTCACGCAATGATCTCCATCTTTACCCTACAATACTAGAACTTCCTGATATTTCTTCAGAAAGCAACACAAAAGACACATCCTCAAATTTGCCTGACAGCGCTAGCAGTCATCGAGATTCCAATCGAGAAGAGGTAAACCACGACACAGTACGTGATTCCAGCCCGGCTGTCAATCTTCCACCTGAAGTACTACAATCGACATGCACCTCGAGAGGCAGGCAAATTAAACTTCCTGTAAGGTTCAGGTGAACCTCCCCTAGACGGGGGGAATGGTGTGGCACCTTTTTGTTGTGCACTCGCATACCAACTACTCGAGGTTAGCTTATGAACTGCAGCTAACTTCATTGTCTTGGGTTTTAAGCGACACGTCATAAGATATCACGACATACGAGACGACAACACACGTAGTAAAAAGTCTACAAACCGAAAATAATTAATAAATTAATTTAGTACATAATCTAAGAGATTGAACATTAATAAAGTTTAAATTAGTTAAATTAATTAACTAAATATATAGGGATAAATGTCTTTTCCAGATGTGGTCCTTGTATGGGAGCTATGACCAGTTCTGGGCCGACCACCATAAAATTTAGTACAACAATTTATTTGCCTATACAGAGTATTTATGTGAAATTTTAGCCTTTTAACATGGTTTATATCTGTTTTATACGTATTTAAGTGAATTTTGGATGTGGACTTTATGTGGGGTCTATGGTCAAACATGGAACGAACTAAAAAAAAAATTTCGTTTTATCTGCAAAATATTTTTTCAAATATTGCAATAAAATGGACGAAAAATATCAAATTTTTATGGAGGTGGTCTCACATTTTGGTTCATAACTCTGGTTGATCTAAACCGATTTTGCTGTTTTTAAATAGCAAACTTCTCGAAAGCATTTCTGACAGAATTATTGAAGATTTGGATCCCGAATATATCTTGGGACTTCAAACAACCGATTTCAACATCCAGACAGACGGACATGGCTTAATCGACTTCGCTATCTATAAGGATCCAGAATATATATATACTTTATAGGGTCGGAAAATTATATTGTGGAAATTTCACACGGAATGACAAACTTATTAATACCCTTCTCATGAAGGTGAAGGGTATAAAAACAGAATTTACAATTTGTGAAAAATAATTTTTTTTAATGGACAAACAAAAGTGAGTGGAAATAAGTTAGCTTATTTGAAAAAAACATACATTCGTACGTAATTACTTTACTTTACTTCCAGCAACAAGAAAATAATTTGCATTGTTTACAATAATATTAAATTTTTACAGCTAGTGCAGATAAACTTGCGATAAAAATTAGAGATAGAGAAGAGTGCAATTTTTCGTGATTCGTATGAATCTACTTGATTCGCTCTTAAAATTTTGTATGGTGAAGCAAGTTGTTTCGCACATGATTGGGGTGTGAAGCATGAATAGAGAGCGAAGCATGTACCGTGGAAACATAGTATAAGACGCACGATAAAGTGATTGATCTGAAAATTTATGATGTGCTTTATGTACCAGACTTAACCGTGAATCTCCTGTCTGTGAGCAGAATTACACACAACGGCTACAGTGTAAAATGTGTAATTGAGAGGGATGATGAAATAATACAGCCAGTGTGGTGGAAAATATGTTTAAGCTTAATGACAGCACAGCTCATATGTGTATGGTGGCGTCAAATTCAGACATTGATGATTGATGATGATGACTTCACACACAAAGTATTTGTTTATTTTTTGCAGGCAAAAACGGAGGTACCAGCATTGTTTGCTCAATTTAAGTTCCGGGTCGAGAATGAGACCGGATTTAAAATAAAATGCTTGCGTACGGACAATGGCACAGAATTTTGCAACAAAGAGCTATCATGAGACCACTGTACTATACAGCCCCCAACAATTGTTAAAAAAGCCCGCTGTATGCTTCTTCATGCAAGATTGCCAAAGAAATTTTGGGCTGAGGCTGTTGCAAATGCCGTATATGTCCTGCGTTTCTGCCGCAATTGCAAAAAATATTCCACAGGAAAAATAGACCGGCAATAAAGTTGATTTGTCGCATCTTCGTGTGTTTGGCTGTCGAGCCGTTTCTTATGTACCAAAGGAGAAAAGAAAGAAATGGGACTCGAAGGCAAAATAATTTATATTTGTTGGCTATTGTGAGAACACAAAAGGTTATCGTCTACTTGAACCAGGCAGCCTGAGATTAACAAAGAGCCGAGACGTTAAATTTTTGATAATGACTTTCAACACACAAATATTGCTCCAATTGAAGAATTTTATTTTTTTATGATAAAGATAACACTAATAATAGAGAAGACACAAACAATAGTGATGGTATAAATGATGGAGATGAGTTGACTACTAATGATGAAAGCGATAACTCTCAGGAATTTTAAGAGTCTGATGAAACAGTGGCAAGTGATGAAAGTGTAATATTTCCAGGTTTGTCAATCAATCAAGATGGAAATATCAGACACACAAACCGTATACCAAAATCCGTTAGCATGGATGACTATCATCTATATTTAGTGGAGGCAGAAAGGGCTGGTGATCTACTTACAGTTGATGAGGCTCTCAATGGTGTTGATGGCGAGCAGTTTAAACAGGCGATGAATAGTGAGTATATGTCTTTGGTGAAGAATAATACTTGGACAATGGTTGACTTGCCTCCTGGTGTAAAGCCCATAAAGAGCAAATTGGTTTTTAAAAGAAAAGGAGATGCAAATGGAAATGTCCAACGTCACAAGGCCCGATTAGTAATCAAGGGATGCTTGCAAAAAACCAGGTATAGATTTTCGGGAAACATACTCACCTGCTCAATTTAATCTAGACATAGATCACATGGATGCAGTGACAGCTTTTTTGCAGGGCGATCTAAAAGAGGAAATATTTATGGAACCACCAGAGGGTATTGTAGGCAAAGCTGATGGTGTAGTGTACCTTATTAGTGTCCACTGCCTACCAATCAACCACTCTAAAATATATATGTACATATCACCCCAATAATGGTAGGGTGAATAATGCCACAAATATAAGATCAAATAACTGCACTTATCTAGTGACTCAATATGTTTAAATATGAGTCTACTATAGTAAAGTATTTAGGTCAATCAGAATGTGAGTGACAAAACTTATGAGTGTCAAATATTAATGAGTGCAATCCACACTTACATTCTGATTGGCTAAAGTAATACTATGCATGTTGAACCTTGATGATTGCATGGCACTGATAGAGAAGAATATATTTAAGTAATTAATGTAATAAGTTAGAATAAGTAAGCACTAATGTAGAAATAAGTATAAAAATGGCAGCAGCACACAAATAAACAGGATTGTATATTTGACACTGAAATCGGCACATCGTTGCCTTGTTTTATTAATGTTCTATCCCCAAATCTGACAGTTCGTAAGAACGCCTAACCATTAAGCTGATCCCCTACAGCTGCATAAAATTATATTGGGCTATAGGTACGGTGACCATCCGTCCTCTATTTTACAGGACAGTCCTGTTTTTTAACATGCTGTCCCTTGAGATTTTTTTGTAAATACAGGACAGTACAATGTCCCTTATTTCCTAATTTGATATGCAAATGTCCTCTTTTTAGCATATACATTGCACGAACAAAATTATCATAAAAATCCAACTGTATACTTTCCCTACATTTGCAAAAGTGAAAAATTTGTTTACTGGGATATGGGAAATTTGCTATAATTTGGCAACATTGTGAATTGTCAGCTTGAAATTGAATTGTCAATGTCAACTTGTTAAAATAACAATGTTTTTTTAAATTCACATTTAAAATAGCATTCATTTTATTAGAGATATGGCTCCAACAAAAAGAAATTGTAATTTCAATGATGACTTAAAAAGCGAGTTTCCATTTATTAAAACAACAAGTAGCTCCAATGAGGTGAGATGTGAATGTTTGGCACATTTTTCTATAACAAATAGTGGACGTACTGATTTTAAACAGCATTTGCAAACACAAAAGCATAAAAGAGCAGATTTAGCCAAATCATCAAGTAAAGTTTTAACGAATTTTTTAAGAAGTAATACATTCAATGATAAAGAAAAGGACCTGGCTATTGTAGAAGGTACTTGGACATTTCACAGTGTTCAGCACAATTTTTCATTTAGGTCTAACGATTGCACATCAAAACTGATAAAATCGTGTTTCAATGAAAAATATTCTTGTGCTAGAAAAAATGTGAATCCTGTGTTAACAATTTTTTACACCAATGTCATTAAATACAATCAAAGCAGATTTGTCAAACGTTCAATGTATCACAATATATTTAGATTGTTCGAATCACAAAAATGTTAAAATATGTCCGATATTAATTCGATACTTTCTGCCGAATAAAGGAATTCAGATTAAGATTTTGGATGTTAAAGACCTTATTGGAGAAACTTCAGATATTATTTCGAAATATGTGCAAGAGACTCTTGAAAAAATGAAATAATTAGTAAAATGATAGCGTTTTGTGGAGAATGCACAAATTGTAGTTTTAGTGGTACAGCCAGAAAAGGTCAGAATAATATCTTTCACAAAATTCAAAACTTCATTGGCCAAAAACTGATAGGTTTCAGTTAGAATTGAAAATTTCAAAGAAATATGTGAAGATATTGAAATAGAATAGAAAAAGTTACTAGGACATAGCAAAACGCGATGGTTAACTTTAATGCCTGCTTTGGAAAGATTCATAAAACTATTTAAAGCTTTAAAATTATATTTTATGTCTCAACCAAAATGTCCGACAATATTACGAAATTTTTTATGCATCCTTGTGCTGAATTATGGTTATCTTTTGCATATAGACAAGCTTCAACATTTCATAAAGCTATTATTAAAGTAGAATCACAAAATATTTCAATGCCTGAGGCTTCAATTATTTTAAAAGATTTAAAATTTAAATTGATCGAACGGAAAAGGGAACTGTTTTTACCCCTTACTGTCAAAAATATTATTCTCGAATTACAGAAAAGTAATGATTTTAATGAACTAAAGAACATATAACAAATTTTTACCAAACATGCATTGATTACCTAAATCAGTGGGATAAAGCTTTTAGAGGTGTAGAAATTTTAGACTGGATATTGTTACGAAATATGTTATCTTGGGACAAGATTGAAAAAACTTTATTCTATCTAAATGAATTTAGAAATGATTTAAAAATAAATAATGAAGATTTATTTGATGAAGTGAGCTGCGTGAAAAATTTTGCAAATAATGAAGAGAAGACTGGAGGGTAAAAAATATATCAGTAGATGAAAGATGGATTGAAATGTTTAATCACTTTAAGACAAATGTGATTGCATATAAAAATATATTGATACTTGTTGAATTTTGTCTATGTTTACCAGCTTCAAATGCTGCTACCGAGAGAGTGTTTTCAATAATGAATAATATTTGGACCACCGAAAAATCGCAATTGAAAGTAAATACTTTAAGATCATTATTAATTACAAAATGCAATTTTAAAAATAATTGGTCAGAATTTAAAGGATTTTTAATTAACAATCCAGATGTTTTAAAAAAATCCATTCTGTGGAAAAATATCAAACTTCATAACTAAATTTATCATTTATGGTCAAGAAGACTGTTTATAAAACCAAATTTATTTTTTTAAATTATAATATTATAAAAACTTTTTATTTAACTTTTTATTCTACTCAAGAAGACTTGTATTTGTTGTTACTTAATTTTATAATAATAATAATAAATATATTATATGATTATTTTTTCTGTTTTTCTTTTCATCTTTAACATAATTTTGTATTTGTCCTGTATTTTCCTTTCCCAAAAAATTTTTTTTTTTTTTTTATACATTTAATTTATTTATTGAATCTTCAGAAATGAAATGACAATAAGTTTTCGAATCTTAATACTAAAAGAAAATAATAAGTCCAGCCAGTGCTAGACAAAATATTATGATACTACAGTCATCTGTTTTGCGCTTGAGCTAAAGCAAGGGTATCCCTCCTTCTCAACCGAACATGGCCAGTAAAGTTAAGGATGTCTCGTGCAAGTGGGTTTGGATGGTGTTCAAGTTTGCTGACATATTTTGAGGCGTGTTTTGTAAATTCGACTTTCACCAAAGGAATGCCTAGATCTTTGTGGATTCGAGAATTTTTAACATACCATGGAGCTGCAGTAATTGTACGTAGAATCTTATTTTGACCCCTTTGAATTTTTTCAATGTTGGATGCTGAGGCAGTACCCCATAATTGAATTCCATAACACCAGATTGGCTTTAGAATTGCATTGTACAACAAAAGTTTGCAATCCAACTTTAATGTAGAATTTCTGCCGATTAGCCAATTAATTTGCACTGCTTTTAATCTCATCTGGGTAAGTTTTGCGTCGATATGAGACTTCCAAGTTAAACGACGATCGAGGTGGATTCCGAGGTATTTGACTTCATTGTGTTGCGGGATAATTTGATTATTTATTCTGATGAACGAGCATGTATCTTTTCGCAATGTGAAAGTTATATGAATACATTTCTGTTCGTTAACCCTGATTTTCCAAAGCTCAAGCCAATTCTCTAGTTTATAAACATATTTCTGCAAGTTCTGTGATGCTATTTGATGGTCCTTATGAACGCTAATAAAGGCTGTATCGTCTGCAAAAGTTGAAGTATGTATTATGGGGTCTAACGGCATATCGGATGCATAAATCAAATATAAGGTTGGACCCAGTATGCTACCCTGGGGTACTCCTGCTTCAATTGGCTGAGCGGGGCTTAAAAAATCGCCTTCTTTGATTGTAAATTTGCGACCACATAAATAACTTTTCATAAGTTTGTGGGTGTTAGCAGGCAGAGTTAATTTAATTTTATGCATTAAACCTTCATGCCAGACTTTGTCGAACGCTTGCGACACATCAATGAAAAGGGCGGAGCAGTATTTTTTGTCTTCAAACGACCCTCTTATCACATTTACCAATCTGTGTGTTTGCTCGATGGTGCTGTGTTTAGCCCTGAAGCCGAATTGATGAATAGGAATACATTCAGTGTCATTCAGAATTGGAGTCAATTTAGTCATTAACAATTTTTCAAACAGTTTTGAAATTGTCGGCAGTAGACTAATTGGCCTATATGACTCTACTTTAGTGGGGTCCTTCCCTGGCTTAGGAATCATGGTAATCATAGATACCTTCCAATCTGCAGGATAGTATTCTAGGCGTAAAATAGCATTAAAAATAAATAGGATAATTCTTTTAGCTACACGAGGTAACTCCACAAGCATTTTGTTGCTGATTTTATCCATACCTGGAGCTTTTTTAAGATTCAGAGTACCAATAGTGCTTTGAACATCATTAAATCTAAGTCTTAGAGGTACAGGAGGTCTAATAACGAGTGGAGGCAAATCAGATGCATTATTTGAGTTGTTTATAGTAAACACTTTTCTCAAATGATTAACAAATAAAGTCCCCTTCTCGGAATCATTTCTAGCCCAGTCACCAGTCGGATTTCGCAGAGGAGGTGTTCCTCTAACTGGTCTTTTTAAACCTCGTGCCGCCTTCCATAACGAATAGTCAGATTGTGGGGTACTATCAAGACCCTCCAAGTAAGATTTAAGTGAAGCCATTCTTTGGGTTTCTAAGAAATTTCTTAGTATATCTCTGCATACCCGTAGCCTAGCTTTCAGTTCAGGAGACCTGTGGATTTGCCACTCTCTTCTAACTCTTCTTTTTTCTGACAGGAGATGATCGAGTTCAGCGAAATAAGTTCTATTTGTCCCACTTCTGCACTCAACGTCGTATGTGGAGGCGTGATGTACAGCTCTTCGTATGTCCTCAGTAAACTTGCCAATCGACCCATCAATATCCTCGGTAGTTCTCAACACTACATTTTCCGTGCAGTGGGAACTTAAATACTTTTTATACTTTATCCAACTTACTCTGGTTTTAGATATGTCCCGAAATGGAGAGCCATTCCCTTGAAGGAAACGCATTGAAATAATAGAAGGAGAGTGATCTGAAGACAAGTCTAATGAAGGCTCCACTTGTATCGATTCTACAGGGATATTTTTTACTACTCCGAAGTCAATAACATCGGGAATCTACCGTCGGTCCGTCGGCCAGTAGGTGGGATGCCCGCTTGAGAGTACATCTAATCCCATTTTGGCAATGGTGTTGAAGAGTTCACGACCCTTCGGGGTCACCAGACGTGAACCCCAAAAAGTGTGTTTGGCGTTAAAGTCACCAGCAACTAAAAATCTAGCTCCAAGGGAATTGAAGAAGCTGTAGTATTGGTGTTCTTTTATTGAAAATCGAGGCGGCGAATAAATTGATGATAAAACAAAATTGTATTGACAGAATTCAATACAAATGTTTGTTGCTTGTAGGTAATCCTCACATATGTTGTTCATTAAATAATGTTTTATTCTGTTCTTTATAAGAATTGCCGAACCTCCACATGCTCTTCCGCGGGGATCTTTAATATCATATAACACGTAGCCATTAATTTTGAAGTACGCTGTCGCCGTCAAGTGAGTTTCAGCAATCATCATGACATCAATCTGCTTATCCATCAGGAAGTGTTCCAGTTCGTTTTTATGTTGGCGGAGGCCGTTCGCATTCCAAAAACAAATTTTTAAACAAATCATTTCTTTAAAATGGCTTGTAAGATAGTGGATTGCATTTTCAGCATTTCCTGCATCATGGATGTCATAGTGGTCGTAAAAGTGTTCATGGTTTGGACAAGTGTCTGCAATGTAGTCTCTAGAGTGTTACTATTAGGCTCGTAATATTGTGATTTAGGTGCCTGCTCCAAACCTGGCATATTAGATTTAACCACGTTAGCGTAAGAAACTTGTCTAGAACTAGGCGCGTTTATATGACTAGTGGACCGTAACAATTGCGGGAAATTGTCACTCGATGCCAAAATAGGCTGTTGACGATGATCAGGTAATACTGACGTCTTGTTGGTGCTTATGCCTTTCAAATGAGTGTAAATTGGACAACCTCTATAATTTGCGGTATGATTACCTCCGCAGTTACTGCATTTTTTTATTTTTGAATCAGTTTTCGACTTATCACATTGAGCAGTTGCATGTAGCTCCCCACACGCAACACAAACTGTCGGCAATTTACAATACGCCTTGGTGTGACCAAATTCTTGACAGTTGAGACACTGGACGGGTCCCTGACGCTTATGTGGTTCTTCCACGGTGATTCTACGATGCAGAAGGTACATCAGATTGTAGATGGGATGGGACTCGTTTTTCTTTAATACGACATCTCCAGGTTCCAATTCCACCCTGAACATAGGCTGTGGAGTCTTTTCACGGTTTCTAATATTCGTTATGCTCTTAATTTTGAAGCCTTTTTCCATTAAGCTAGTCTTTATCTCGGCAGGATCAACATCTGGGTCTATACCCTTTAGAACGACTTGGAGTCCTTTTGCACTTTTCAGCTGGTAGGTATAGAAATCCCTACTTTCCCTCTCCAACTGATTGGACAATTTACGAAAATCATCCTCCTTTTTCACTTGTATTTTGGTTTCGCTGATATTTCCATGTTTAATTGATGTTACGCTAAACATATTTGCACCTATTACCGAAACAATTCCTTGTACCAATTTACTGGAAGTGGGCTCTCTCAGATAAATTGGTGGGGGCTTAAACGTCTTCTTAGGAAGTTCTGGCTCATTCGTCTGGAGGAGAGCAAACCTATTTTGATCATTACTCACAGTCTTAGAAGCTTTTGCATTTGATGACACTTGAGCAGACTTCGGGCTCCTCTGTCGCTTGAGAACGGTTATGTACTTATCCATACCTACTTGTTTTTTGGGTTTCACTGCACTATTTGATGAAGATGATGTTTTCTCATCTGTTGAAATCACTATATTGGGAGAACAGGAACGACGCCGTTCTACGGCTCTTGTAGTGAGAAAATTCTCCAGAGATTTTTTTATGGATTCTTCCTCAGAGAGCCATTTAGTTTTTCTCGACGAGCTAAGCTCTTTCTCAGAATTACATCTTAGAGGAACAGTCATACAGTTTTTATACGATTTTTAATGTTTTTTTTTTTTATATATATATTTTAACCTATTACGAGTTATTTTTTTCACTTTTTTGTTTAATTTCAACCTATTAGAATTTTTCACCTATTACGATTTTTTCACCGATAATTCAGCCGCACTAAAATTAACACGTCCGAACAGTTCGATGAGACGAGACTGAATCCCAATTCCCAAAAATGGTCACCGTAGCTATAGGGCATATTATCAAATAACACTACATCCCAGCACTACAATGGAAAAGTATGTAAACTCAATAAGGCAATCTATGGGTTGAAACAGGCAAATGAAATAAGAAATTAGATGGCGCATTAAAGAGTTTAAAACTACAACAGTCAAAGCTGGACCCATGCATTTATTTTTATATTACTGGTGATAAAATATTGATTATTTTAGTTTACGTAGACGACCTGTTAATTTTTTCCAACAATACAAAACTTGAAATCGCAACTGGAAAAATTATTTGCGATGAACGATTTAGGAGAGGTGAAAAGCTGTGTTGGTTTACATATAACCAGAGATCGTGAAAAAGGCGAAATATATATCGACCAGTCGGTGCATACGAAGGAGTTCTTAAAACGTTTCCAATGTAAAATTGTCAAAACCATCTTCTAGTTCTAAACCAGTGAAAAAAATTCCATATCAAGAGGCAATTGGTTGCTTACTACCTGGTCCAGGGAACACGCCCAGATATTGCTTATGCGGTGGACTACCTAAGCAAATTTAATAATGATTTTGACTATTCTCATTGGGCAGCAGTGAAAAGAGTATTTAGGTACCTAAAGGGTACAATAAATGCAAAAATTATGTTTTTAAATTACTTGGATTTTGTGATGCAGACTACGCCGGCGACGTTGCTGATAGAAGATACTGTACCGGTTATGCCTTCATGCATCAAGGTGCTATTAGTTGAAGTAGCAAGCGCCAGACAACAGTGGCCATGGCTGCTGCAGTACAGGAAGCAGAATGGCTTCGACAATTTCAACATGATTTGTTTGGCGATGTTTTGGAAAACAACATATTGCTCTATTGTGATTACAAAAGTGCATTAAATCTGGCAACAACTGACCATAGTCGTTTCAAGCATATTGATGTGCGTCATCACTTTGTGCGGGAAAAAATAAATGATGGTCATATACATACATCTAAGATTTGAAACATCAGAAAATATGGCCGCCGATTTCTTAACAAAACCCCTACCAAAGGAAAAACATCTGAGATGTGCGGCAGTATTGGGTCTTACATTTGTATAGCCGGCTTTTAGTGGAGGTGTTGAAATAAAAATCTGGCTACACTGCCTTATTGCTATTAATAACTACTCTGTTTTCTATATCTCTTCTTTTTTACACTTTACTTACTTCCTTTTTGTACGCCATAGCAAAGAACACGTTCAGTAAAACATTTTTGCCTATATTAATTATTTTCATCGTGTTTTATGGCGTTTTCTTTTCTGGCAAAAATGTTACACGTTTTTCCCATTTCGCATCTTTTTTAATTTTTTTGTGTTCTTTTCTGAAAAAATATCAACACTGCTAAAGTGTAGTGTGTTCTTTTCTATAAATGTCACACTATAAATTAAAAAAATGGTGCACCTTTCACACTCTGAATTTTTAGAGGGGGAGAATCGCACGATAAAACAGCTGACCAGTGATGCCAACTTTTGAGACTCAAAACGCGTAAACATTTTTGAAAAAAAGGCTAAATGGAAAATAATCCATATAAAACCACATCCAATTTTCTTTTTTTTTGCGTTTTGAGTGACTAAAATCCGGCTAAATCTAGCCCGAAAAGGGCTAAGTTGGCTTCGCTACAACTGACATTTGTTTTGTTTATGAATGTGTATTTGTGTTAAGAAACAAAAAAAATATACAAAATGGAAAATATTACTACTTTTTTATATGCTGAAAAAAAATTTTTGATGACTTGTTGAATTCGTCTTCATTATCTGATGATGATAAAATATTTTATATGATTATGGGAAAGTGAAAGGCTTTGTAGAGAACGTAATTATGAATACTCTGAAGTTGATGTATGTCAAATTTCCTACTTCTTATGTATATATGTAATGTATGTCTATATATATAATTTTTATACTTTAAGAATTTGCGTATTAGTCGGGAAGGTGCCATTGGTGTTTTTGATAAATATTCATTGTCTTACTTCAAGCGATCTTACCAGGGAGCTATCTGCTTCTTCTTTTTTAACAAAAAAAAAAACAAAAACAGCTGTACATGAAAAAAAGGTGTTACACTGTTGTCATTTTATGTTCTATTCTGACCATTAAAAATGCGACATCTTTAAAATGTGGGGTAAACATTATAAAAATGTACATAATAACTGTGTAACATTTTATTTCAGAAAAGAAAACACCATTAATTACACCATCACACAGTGGTTGCACTTGTATGGAGAAGAGCGACAAAAATAATTATATTAAAGATATAATATAAAAACCACAATATTTTAAAAATATGGACGCGGTCACTTGCCTCTACTGCCCATTTTTAAAATTTTTCCTAACATTTAATATTTATTTAATATTTTAAGCCAATCTTGTCCCTTCATGAAAATACGTATTTCACGGCAAATTAAATTTAGCACTTTATTGTTTCAAAAAAAAATATCAAAAATATAAAAAAAGTTAATCTTGCAACAATTCAATTGTAGATTTTAGTAGCGTACTTTTATTTTTACGTGGTAATTTTCGTTGACCTGTAATGAATGGATCCGAACTAAGCAATAGTATATTTAGTAAATCCGTGTTTGTTGCAATTCTGGAAATTTTTCGTGTATGTTGTAGCCTATATCTTTTAATGTCTTTATTTTTTGCTTCTGCAGCTTCTTCTGAAAGCTCTCCAATTGAAAGTATGGCGTCTTCAATTACAGCGGAAGCGTGTAAAAGAATCTTGTGTACTGAAGGTGGGAGATAGAACCAAGGGTATTTCTCGACAAGCTCTTTAGCTGTATCAAGAGCGAATATTTTAAATTTTGCGATGTTTATTTTGTAGCCTGATGTCATAGCTTGCAGTAATATTGCACATCTGGTTATGACCCCTTCATCAACGCCAGTTAACTTAGCAGCCAAACCAGGATTGTTAAAAAAACGTCTTGCGGTATTGCCATCATTAGACGTGCCACTACCCCCTGGTCTAGGCCTGTCTATTATCAAACCCATCTCGGATCTAAATTTATTTTGAATTTCCCTTTTCCTTTCCATAAATTTATTCTTTTCATCTGTTGACCTAATTTGCCATTTCTTTAGATCCAATCTATAAGCAACATGAATAAAATACTCAAAAAAGCGAATATATGAATGTAAGGGTGATAATCCAAACTCATAATTTTCTTTGTGCACCACTTTTTGTAAACATGTTTCTATATCATTCATTTCTTTTGGGTTTGCTTTACATATATAACATTTAGCAGATGACGTTTGGCTTAAAGCGTTGCATACTTTACCATCGACCATAGTCAGTTGCAATTTGTGTTCAACATAAATTTTCTTTTCAAATTTAGAATATTCTGTGTATTTTAGCATATCAATTTTCTGCTTGAAATAATCTCTTTCTGCAATACAAACTTGGGATGTTTCTTTTTTAAATTGGAATCGAATTGGTCTGCAATACCGAGTTGATGATGGCCGAGGGTTTTTCCATATTATTTTAGCATCTTGAGGCTTCGAAGATTTTGTTACTAATTGAAGGGGTACATAAGATGTTACAAATAAACTGTTGTCCTGTGGAGTGTTGCTAGTAAAACGTTGTTTATACTCATTATAACCGGAGCTACCATCAAAACCCCATTTTCCTATCAAAGCAAGGTTGTTTATATTAATATCAGGTTCGTCCTTCCAGACTTCAAATTGTAGATCTAAAATACGTGAGGCTGTATGGTCAAGTAGATTTTGTAAATCTACTTCAGCTTTAGATTCACTCACGTCGATATATTTTGAATTTGGATAACTTTTTTTCTTTTCCCTTAATATCTTTTCATAACTAGGGAATAAACTGAAGGAAACCTTAGAGTTTACAAAGTTTCGAATATGCCAATACAGTTGCTTTGTTAAATTTGTGTCAATTATTAATGCAAGAACTTCAGCGACATTTGATTCTGAACAAGCTTGCTTTGGTTCTGAACATAGACCACGTAAGGTATCCGCTGCCGTCGCATCAGTTTTTGCCAACTTTGCTATTCTTCGTTGTTTTGTTCTTTTTGAGGAACTTGAGAAATCAGAAGAAGGGCGACCACGTTTATTCGTTTTTAATGCTTGATCTTTAGGTGACACAGATACATTTTTCAGTTTTAAAAAAACAACTTCTTTTTTTTCTAACCAGTCTGAATGATTTTTTAAAACGTCTGATTTTAAGCTGTGATTCTTTTTCCAAATGTCAACAATTCTTTTACATAAATATTGTATACATTTCAATAATTTACAAAAAACACCTTCTTCACATTCAAAATTAATTAATTTGATTACTTCATCATAGACTTGCCGTGATTTCGCCGAATTTGAACCCTTCTTAGAGCACCAAAGCTCGAAAATTGTCATTCGTGAAAATATGCATTGACGGGATGTTTCTATGATGTCGAATAAAAAAAAAATAACTATCAATAACAACAAAAATGGCAGGCTTATTAAAATAAACGAGATACACAACAAATTCTAAAAACACAATAAACATAGAGGTTAAGCTAGTATATTGAACATATAGAAAAAACCTGCAAAAAACTGCACTTGAATTAAACATAATTTTAAACTATAGAAGTGTGTCAATAATTACAAACCAATTTGGTCATTGGCTTTCACTGGGAAACTAACTAAAACTCTAAGTATTTTTAAAAAAAAATAGCAAACGTGTTAATAAAAACAATTTTTAGAAATCAGTACTTTACAAAAACTACAATACAATTTATTAAGTAATTATTTCTTAAAAATAATGACAATACCATCCACATTAATTTCCATTTTAAGTATTTTAATTAGGCACTTTAATTAAATGTATTTTAACAATTTAATATTCACTTTTTTTCACAGTCGTTTTTTCAACTTTTTGCTTCTATACAAAATCGAACTTTAATTGTTTGTATTTAAAAATTACCGTTTGAAATTGTCAAAACAAATTCAGAAGAGAGAAATTTGATGACATTAGCGACTATTTATTTCGCTACAATCCCAACATAGAAAATGTTTTTTTTTTATTTTTGTCATATGGGCGCAACCACTGTGCATCACAACAAGAGCTACCAAGTTTTATATAGTCAGTGTTGCATTATTTAATTATTAATTGGCAATTTGCAAATCTCTTACATCATTGGTTCGTGTCTTCGCTATTTGTTAATTTGCTCAACAATAAACATATAATCAATATTGCCATTTTAAATTTAAATCTTATTCTCCTGGTTGACCAACCTTTACTACGCAAACAATAATGGAATTCTTAAATAAGAAATGCTCAATCACTAACCTTGATGATAGGATGCTCTCATGCTGGTTGTGCCATGGTCAAATTCATTTCAAATGTAGCGGCATACCAACACTTGCTGCTGAAGCTACTCAAAACACGATGGTTTGCACTGGCGTTGTAACAATTGTAAAAAAGTTGGAGTTGATTTTTACAAATTCTTCCAAAAAAAAAATCCATTATTCTTGGTATTCAAAAAGAAATATCCAATATTTCTCAGCGTATATCTGAATACGGAATCCTGTTTGATCGTTTTTTAGCACTAGAAACCTATGAATTTCCTCCACAAATACCTTTGCAGCAATTGTATTTGCAAGAATATTTTTCATCTCAATTGTCTCATAAACGTAAGTCAGCTAGAATTGCAAATAAGACTAATACCATTAATATAAACTCTGTTAATTCTGTTAATGCTGTTGATAACCATAAGGATGTTACCCCGTCTACTTCTAAGACGATTGAAAACAAAACTGTCATTTTCTGATGTAACGAAACTACACAATCCTTCAACAAACAATACCGGAAACGCTCGCCGTGAACTTCGAGTTATACCACCAAAAAAACATGCATTTGTATCCCGTTTTGCTGCTGAAACAACTGCTGATGATTTAAACTACTACCAAACTGAATTCAAATGATGAAATTTTTACTCATACATTTTTCTATTCCCAACCAAGAAGCATCACTTTTAAGATTAGTTTCATCAGATATATACAATAAAATAATTGATCCTCGATTTTGGTCCGATAATACTTTGGTAAGGGCATATATTCCAAAACCTCGCCAGTGTATAAAAAATATTGCCCGGATTCCCTCAATTGTGTCATCTGATCAAAAAAAAACTAATTAATGAAAATGATAACCAACTATTTATTACCTGTCAAAACGTTTTTGGGTTAAACACAAAATTGTTCAAACTTTACATCGATAGTTTTACATTTAACCACCATGTAATAATATTCACTGAAACTTGGTTAAATAAAAATATCCTGAACAACGAAAGTCTTTGCAGTAATTACAATATTTATAGACTTGATAGAGACACTGCTACAATTGGAGGAGGTGTACTAATAGCTATTTCCAACATGTTTTCATCTGAAGAAATAAATTGCAATATTCCTAAAGGCATCGAATTTATTTGCATCCGTATAAAACTCCATAACAGCTAAATATTTATGACCTGCTCCTACATCCCACCAAGCCGAAATAATAATCAACTTATTTACACAGAGCATGATTCGTTAATTAAATCAGTAGTATCACTATCTGCCCCAGATGATTCTATTCTTGTTTTTGGTGATTTTAACTTACCAAATGTCTCATGGAAATTTTTATCTGACTTATATATGTTTACTCCTATAAAAGCTGCTGACTGGGTGTTTGAATTTTTGAACAGCTTATACGATTTATGTCTTTTTCAAATAAATGGAGTTTACAATTCGTATGGTAAATTATTAGATCTTGTTTTTGTAAATTAACCAGCTGATTGTTCCTTGCAGCGCGCAGATCCAATTACAGCACCTGAGGATCGCTATCATCCTACGCTAGATATCAGTCTTAGTGTTCCATTCAAAAGTAAATCCAAATCAACATTTTTTTTTTTTTTGTAACCATTTATTTATTTATTGAATCTTCAAATGCTGAAATGACAATAAGTTTTCGAATCTTAATACTAAAAGAAAATAATAAGTCCAGCCAGTGCTAGACAAAATATTATGATACTACAAAAAAATTTACATCCACTGATCCAGTCATCTGTTTTGCGCTTGAGTTAAAGCAAGTGTAACCCTCCTTCTCAACCTAACATGGCCACTAAAGTTAAGGATGTCTCGTGCAAGTGGGTTTGGATGGCGTTCAAGTTTGCTGACGTACTTTGACGCATATTTTGTAAATACGACTTTTACTAATGGCACGCCTAGATCTTTGTGGATCCGAGAATTTTTAACATACCATGGTGCTGCAGTAATTATACGTAAAATTTTATTTTGACCCCTTTGAATTTTTTCAATGTTGGATGCTGAGGCAGTACCCCATAATTGAATTGTACAACAATAGTTTGCAATCCAACTTTAGTGAAGAATTTCTGCCAAGTAGCCAATTTTAATCTCATCTGAGTAAGTTTCGCTTCAATATGAGACTTCCAAGTTAAACGGCGGTCGAGGTGAATGCCGAGGTATTTGACTTCATTATGTTGAGGAATAATTTGATTATTTATTTTGATGAACGAGCAAGTTTCTTTTCGCAATGTGAAAGTGATATGAATACATTTCTGTTCATTTACCCTGATTTTCCAAAGCTCTAGCCAATTCTCTAGTTTATAAACATAATTCTGCAAATTCTGTGATGCAACTTGGTGGTCCTTATGGACGCTGATAAAGGCTGTATCGTCTGCAAAAGTTGACGTGTGGATTTTGGGGTCTGACGGCATGTCGGATGCATAAATCAAATATAAAGTAGGACCCAGTATGCTACCCTGGGGTACTCCTGCTTCAATTGGCTGAGCGGTGCTTAAAAAATCGCCTTCTTTGGTTGTAAATTTGCGATCATATAAATAACTTTTCATAAGTTTGTGGGTGTTAGCAGGCAGAGCTAATTTTATTTTATGCATTAAACCTTCATGCCAGACTTTGTCGAACGCTTGGGAAACATCAATGAAAAGCGCGGAACAGTATTCTTTCTCTCTTTCTTTCAAACGACCGTCTTATTACATTTACTAATCTGTGTGTTTGTTCGATGGTACTGTGTTTAGCTCTGAACCCGAATTGGTGATTTGGGATACATTGAGTGACGTTCAGAATTGGAATCAACTTAGCCATTAACAATTTTTCAAACAGTTTTGAAATTGTCGGCAGTACTCTAATTGGCCTATATGACTCTACTTTAGTGGGGTCCTTCCTTGGCTTAGGAATCATGGTAATCATAGATACCTTCCAATCTGCAGGATAGTATTCTAGGCGTAAAATAGCATTGCAGATAAAGATGATAATTCTTCTAGCTACACGAGGTAACTCCACAAGCATTTTGTTGCTGATTTTATCCATACCTGGAGCTTTTTTAAGATTCAGAGTACCAATAGCGGTTTTAACATCATTAAAGCTAAGTCTTAGAGGTACAGGAGGTCTTATAACGAGTGGAGGCAAATCAGATGCATTATTTGAGTTGTTTATAGTAAACACATTTCTCAAATGGTTAACAAATAAAGTCCCCTTCTCGGAATCATTTCTAGCCCAGTCACCAGTTGGATTTTGCAGAGGAGGCTTTCATCTAATTGGTCTTCTTAAACCTCGTGCCGCCTTCCATAACGAATAGTCTGATTGTGGGGTACTATCAAGACCCTCCAAGTAAGATCTAAATGAGGCCGTTCTTTGGATTTCTAAGAAATTTTTTAGTATATCTCTGCATTCCCGTAGCCTAGCTTTCAGTTGAGGAGACCTGTGAATTTGCCACTCTCTTCTAACTCTTCTTTTTTCTGACAGGAGATGATCGAGTTCAGCGAAATAAGTTCTGTTTGTCCCACTTCTGCACTCAACGTCATATGTGAAGGCGTGATGTACAGCTCTTCGTATGTCCTCAGTAAACTTGCCAATCGACCTATCAATATCCTCGGTAGTTCTCAACACTACATTTTCCGTGCAGTGGGAACTTAAACACTTTTTATACTTTATCCAACTTACTCTGGTTTTAGATATGTCCCGAAATGGAGAGCCATTCCCTTGAAGGAAACGCATTGAAATAATAGAAGTAGAGTGATCTGAAGACAAGTCCAATGAAGGCTCGACTTGTATCGATTCTACAGGGATATTTTTCACTACTACGAAGTCAATAACATCGGGTATCTTCCGTTGGTCCGTCGGCCAGTAAGTGGGATGCCCGCTTGAGAGTACATCTAAGCCCATTTTGGCAATGGTATTGAAGAGCTCACGACCCTTCGGGGTCACCAGACGTGAACCCCAAAATGTGTGTTTGGCGTTAAAGTCACCAGCAACTAAAAATCTAGCTCCAACGGCATTGAAGAAGCTGTAGTATTGGTGTTCTTTTATTGAAAATCGAGGCGGCGAATAAATTGATGATAAAACAAAATTGTATTGACAGAATTCAATACAAATGTTTGTTGCTTGTAGGTAATCCTCACATATGTTGTTCATTAAATAATGTTTTATTCTGTTCTTTATAAGAATTGCCGATCCTCCACATGCTCTTCCGCGGGGATCTTTAGTATCATACAACACGTAGCCATTAATTTTGAAGTACGCTGTCGGCGTCAAGTGAGTTTCAGCAATCATCATGACATCAATCTGCTTATCCATCAGGAAGTGTTCAAGTTCGTTTTTATGTTGGGGGAGGCCGTTCGCATTCCAAAAACAAATTTTGAAACAAATCATTTCTTTAAAATGGCTTGTAAGATAGTGGATTGCATTTTCAGCATTTCCTACATCATGGATGTCATAGTGGTCGTAAAAGTGTTCATAGTTTGGACAAGTGTCTCCAATGTAGTCTCTAGAGTGTTAATATTACGCTCGTAATATTGTGATTTAGGTTCCTGCTCCAACCCTGGCATATTACATTTAACGACGTTTGCGTAAGAAACTTGTCTAGAACTTGGCGTGTTTACATGACTAGTGGAGCGTAACAATTGAGGGAAATTGTCACTCGATGCAAAATTTGGCTGTTGAGGATGATTAGGCAATACTGACGTCTTGTTGGTTCTTATGCCTTTCAAATGAGTGTAAATTGGACAACCTCTATAATTTGCGGTATGATTGCCTCCGCAGTTACTGCATTGTTTGATGTTTGAGTCAGTTTTCGACTTATCGCATTGAGCAGTTGCATGTAGCTCCCCACACGCAACACAAACTGTCGGCAATTTACAGTACGCTTTGGTATGACCAAATTCTTGACAGTTAAGACACTGAACGGGTCCCTGACGCTTATGCGGTTCTTCAACGGTGATTCTACGATGCAGAAGGTATATCATATTGTAGATGGGATGGGACTCGTTTTTCTTTAATACGACATCTCCAGGTTCCAATTCCACCCTGAACATAGGCTGTGGAGTCTTTTCACGGTTCCTAATATTCGTTATGCTCTTAATTTTGAAGCCTTTTTCCATTAAGCTAGTGTTTATCTCGGCAGGATCAACATCTGGGTCAATACCCTTTAGAACGACTTGGAATCCTTTTGCGCTTTTCAGCTGGTAGGTATAGAAATCCCTACTTTCCCTCTCCAACTGGTTGGACAATTTACGAAAATCATCCTCCTTTTTCACTTGTATTTTGGTTTCGCTGATATTTCCATGTTTAATTGATGTTACGCTAAACATATTTGCACCTATTACCGAAACAATTCCTTGTACCAATTTACTGGAAGTGGGCTCTCTCAGATAAATTGGTGGGGGCTGAAACGTTTTCTTAGGAAGTTCTGGCTCATCCGTCTGGAGGAGAGCAAACCTATTTTGATCATTACTCACGGTCTTAGGAGCTTTTGAATTTGATGACACTTGAGCAGATGTCGGGCTCATCTGTCGCTTAAAAACTGTGACGTATTTATCCATACCTACTTGTTTTCTAGGTTTGACTGCACTATTTGATGTAGAAGGTGTTGATGTTCCTTCATCTGTTGAAATCACTATATTGGGCGAACAGGAACGACGCCGTTCCACGGCTCTTGCAAATCAACATGAAAAGGTTTTCTCTTTCAAAAAATGTGATGACTTAAATCGTCTTTTATATAATACGAATTGGCATGATTTACTATCAATTCATTGTTATACTCCAGCAGCTATTGATTCCATGATAGCAGAATTTTATGAAACATTATCAATTTTTTTTAACGAATGTGTTCCTAAATTAGCAATGCACAAAAAATCTGGTCCCCCGTGGTGACCAGACTTAAAAACATAAAAAATAAACGCTTTAAAAAATATAAAACAACTAGCTTGCTGTCTGATTATAGCAGATTTGAGGTTTTACGTGCTGAATATAACTCATTAAACACAGAGCTATATAAAAACTATATACGTATCTAATATGAAACATAATGTTAACAGCGATCCGAAATCATTTTATAAATTTGTTAATTCCAAAAAGAAATCTGGTGGCTTTCCAAAAACAATGAAGTATGGTGCTAACGAATCCAGTGACGATCATATAATAAGCAACTTGTTTGCTGATTTTTTTTTCCACCACTTACTCACCACATCCAATTGCGGGCCATCAAACGATACACTTTTCTGCAATCCACACAAATCAGATATTAGACTCCTTAAAATCTGTTAAGTCTTCATACCTGATGGTGTTCCTAGTTGTGTTCTGAAGAATTGCGCACATGCAATAGCTACCCCATTAAGCATAATATTTAATATATCCATAAAATATGGTTATTTTCCTCAGTCGTGGAAAGATCCTTCATTATTCCGCTTTTTAAATCTGGCAGTAAGTCATGTGTCACAAACTATAGAGGCATAGCAAAGTTAATTGCAATCCCGAAACTTTTTGAAAAGTGTGTTACCGACAATCTCCTTCATCAAAATTCGTCCCTACTATCTGCCTGTCAGCACGGTTTTAGTAAAGGTCATTCAACAGTAACTAATCTCATGCAGCTGACTACAGTAAATCGTGGATTTATTAATAGGAAATTTACGGATTGTATTTACACGGATTTTAGTAAAGCTTTTCATAAAGACAATCATAAATTACTTCTGATAAAGCTTCATGCTATGGGTCTTACACACGGGAGTTCAAATTGGATTAAATCATATTTAACAAACCGAAAACAAAATGTTGTTTTCAATAATAGTACATCAAAAAACATTATTGTAAGTTCTGGAGTGCCCCAAGGCAGTCACATTGGTCCAATTTTATTTTCTTTATTCATCAATGACTTGCTGTGCGTAATTAAATATTGTAACGTCTTAATGTATGCCGATGATGTGAAGATATTTCATAGCTGCGACAATAACATTGTAAAAATTTGTTGCAACATGATTTGGTGCGTGCTTAATTTAATGGAACTGAATCTGAAAAAATGCAAACATATGCGTTTTTCAAGAAACGATAACGCTTTATTTAACTTTACATTGGGCCGACATCAACTTGAATTGGTTACGAAATTTTCAGATCTTGGAGTACTTTTGGATTCTAAATTAAATTTCAAAAAACACATATATATGATGGTAAACAAAGCTCGTGGTGTGTTGGCTTTTCTAAAACGATGGGCTAAGGAGTTTACTGAACCAATCATTACTAAACGGCTATACACATCTTTAGTCAGACCAATCTTGGAATATGGATCTTTTATTTGGGATCCGGATACGGATTATCTCAAAAACATTATAGAATCAGTGCAAAAACAATTTCTTCTTTTTTGTTTGGGTAATTCAACATGGAATCCTAACGTCATTATTCCTCCTTATAATACTACAAGGCTTGCATTAATAAAATTACCAACGCTGGAGAGCAGAAGAACTATGCTTAACGTTTCATTTTTATTTAACCTAATAAATGGTGCAGTCTCTTCTGACTTCCTACTCAGCAACATAAACTTTAAGGTCCCTCATCGATCAACTCGTTTCTACATTCCAATTTATATTGAAATTAATCAAACAAATTATGCTAATTCTGATTCTCTAAGAAAATTGTGTAAACATTATAATCAGGTATATTCGGGAATACGCGCTTCACTTCTTCGTCGTCGAACGTTCACTTTCGATATGTCGTCTTCGACATATTCTAAAATACGAGTGAAGAATTATCGTTTGCAGTAATCGATTTTTTGTAATCTCTTATGAAAAACATAAACATTAAAAACAGCTGTCTAATTAATACACAGAAAAATTTAAAAACAAAAATATAATTTAAAAATAAAAATTGTATTCGATTGCATTTTTAATTAATGCACAATCTGAAAATCTTAGAGAGTAATTAAAAATTTAAGAAATAACACCCCGGATATATTTAAAATGAATGATGCCAGGTATGTACAGTTTTAGTAAACATTTTACAATTTCAATATATTTTATCTGAATTGGAAGACAAAACCAAACAGCAATCACGGCTTGGATGCTTAGGGCCTGTTGACAAGCTGGCAGCAGCCCTTCGTTTCTTCGCTGATGGAAATTACCAACATGGAGTTGACAAGGATTTCATATTTCCCAGTCAACTTTTTCAAAACTTCTGTCTGAAGTATTAGTTGCAATCGAAGAGAAAATATGCCATAAATGGATAAGTATCTAAATGGATGAGCAGACAAAAGAAGAAGCTCGAATGTACTTCTTTCGAAAATCGTCGATACCAGGCGTAACCATTCCTATTGATGACCATGGCTCTGAACTGTTGCGGCGATGTTTGTTTTTTAGACCTGGACAAAGAAACAGGATTAACTTTCATTGTATGTTTTTTATACATGTACATACATATATTTACTTACATTTGAAGCATACGCTTGTTATTTATTTTTCAGTTATGTAGGTATTTTATTTTTACGCGCTAAATCAAGCGTCGAACGAAAATTATGTAGATGTGTGGTGAACAAGTATTTTAGAATGCGTACAAAGTGAACAAAAACTTGTGCTTTCTGTTTGCACATCTTTTGTTTTCTGGTACTCACATCGCTAACGTATTTTAGAATAACAAAAAGTGAATAAAACGCGTATTTGTGGTAAAAGTGACTGCCCGAATAGATCTGAATGATTTTTATTTTCTAATTGATTTTTCTGTTAATGTTAATGTCATTAAACGTAATATTACTTTGTACCTTAATCAGTGTAATTAAATGGCTGTCTAAATTTTTTTTTTGTTATTTTGTATATTATATAAATTTTTATAATTGGTCTGTAAGGATTTATTCCGTAGACCTAAAATAAATAAATAAATAAATAAAAGAAATATGCAGAAGTCCAAACAAAACACCTATTTATATATTTATTTATTTTATACTATGTTTCCACGACGACCTGCTTCGCCTTCTGAATCATGTTTATGAATCATGCTGTTTACATGACTAATAAACTTGATTCGATTTGACAGTTGTCTTTAATAAACAAACAGAATAAAAAAACAGTATTTACAATTTGTGGAAAACGATTTTTTTTTTAATGGACAAACAAAAGTGAGTGGAAATTAGTTAACTTATTTGAAAAAAACATACATTCGTACGTATTTACTTTCTTTACTTCCAGCAACAAGAAAATAATTTGCTTTGTTTATACTATGTTTCCACGGTACATGCTTCGCTCTCTATTCATGCTTCACAGCCCAATCATGTGCGAAACAACTTGCTTCTCCATACAAAATTTTAAGAGCGAATCAAGTAGATTCATATTGAATCTACTTGCGAAGCACGAAAAATTGCACTCTTCTCTAATTTTTATCGCTAGTTTATCTGCACTAGCTGTCAAAAATATTATTGTAAACAAAGCAAATTCAATTTAATTAAAGTGAAAGGAAAATTTATAAAATCTAATAAAAGAAAATAAAAAACAATGGAAAAAAAAATTGCGAAAAATATTATTATGACAAGAAGAATGCCCTCTAAATTGAGGTTTATGGAGGATTCAAGTATGAGATTCAAATTGCTGATGGAGTTGAAGCAGAATCATGTCCAGCTTTTGGAGGAGCTGCAATTGCTTAATGCTGTTAAATTGTCGCTAATATCAGAAAGACTAGTTTGGAAAATTGTAAGTTTCATAGTGTATCTGCATAGTTTGCTTGTCCTTGTAAATTATTTGTAAAACTTCAATATTTTAGGATCGAAGTCAAACTTTTTGGGAGAAAGACTGCCAAATAGCTCATGATAGTACCTTCCAAAATAACTTTAGGATGTGTTGGAGCTCTTTTTTTAAACTATGCGAGCATCTGAGTGATCTGCGGAAAAACGACACCAACATGCGAGCAGCAATAACTTTAGAAAAGAGGGTTGCAATAAACTTATATGCGTTGGGCTCGTCGGCAGAATACCGAACAATTGGTAATTTGTTTGGGGTTGGAAAGGCAACAGTATGTAAAATTCTGTTAAGCTTTTGTGTCGAAGTGTGGAGGGTTCTGTCTCCATTATATATAAACAATTTTCCCTTAAAACGGGAAAAAGTTGAAAATCTCGTCCAGGAATTTGAAATTCTTGGATATCCACAGTGTATGGGCGCTCTTGGTAAGTTAATTGTGTCACCATTGAAACTTGTATGTTTTATGTTTTGCATGTATTTCATTTATGGACGGTTGCCACATTGAAATTCACCCAGGTCGTGAGGAGGCTATGGATTACTACAATTATAAAGGGTGGTATTCAATTGTGCTTTTAGCATTGGTCGACGCAAGGTATGTACATACATATGTGTTATTAAAATGAAATGTATGACTTAATAGATTGGAATATATTTTCTATTATAGATGCCGTTTTATTTATGTAAGCTGTGGTAGCCCAGGACGTTGCAACGATTCGCAGATTTACCAAGATTCGTCTCTAAAGCTTCAGATCGATCAGTGCGATATTTTGACGGATTTGAAGAAAAATATTTCAGAAGTGGATGTTCCAGTCCATATAATCGGTGATTCAGCATTTCGATTAAGCGAAACAATTATGAAGCCATATCCTTTTCAAGTGTCGCAAGCCTACCAACAAAAGTGTTTCAATTATTCATTGTCTAAATCACGTCGAGTGGTTGAAAACGCTTTTGGACACTTAAAAGCACGTTATAGACGCATTGGAAAAGGACTTGACAATCACATAAAAAACGCAAATGCCGTTATACTGTCATGTTGTGTCCTTCACAATTTTCTTAATATACACAATGACAGAATAAATGAAAATTGGTTGCAGGCTTTAGAAGCTGCGGAAGTAAACCGGTCGTATCCAGAATACATCACAACATTAACGGACAATGGAAAGAAGGCAGAAAAAATAAGATGCGCAATATCTGAATATTTGTGTAAGTTTTATTTTATTTAAAATTCATTGTACATACATATGTATGTATGAAGAAACAAAAAAAAAATAATTCATGTTAAAAAAAACGAGATATTTTATAATGAAACAAACAAAAATAACACATTTAAAATTATTAAAAAAAATTATGGCTTTTGCAAAAAATCCATTAAAAACTTTTGGAACTTAACTTCGTTGGCAGCAAAATCTTTCAAAATTTCTTTTTTTTCTTCTTCAATAGCCAACATTCTTTCTGTGGTAGATTTCATGTCATCCTGCATTTTTTCAACATTTTTTTCGATGACTTTTAATAATTTTTCCACACTATTTTTCTTTTTATTTGCAGACGTACAAAGTTTAGACGCTGGTGGCGTATCTGGCATGGATACTGATGACAATGGCGATGACGGTTGCGTTGTAATTGATGAAGACGATGCCGGCAATGGCTCCGATTTAATATTTGATGATATGTCTTAAAAATAAATAAATAAATAGTAGTATTTTGTTTTTTTGTATTGTTATTTTCAAAATGTCTGTTTATTGCTTGCCATTTATACTGTCGAGAACTACATAGATCTTCAGCATTATAACTTTTAAATGGGGTCAATAAATGCTTCATGTCTTCGTACAGGTCCCACTCTGAGGGAGATCCACCGGTTGAGCGAATTTTTTGTTTTTCTTTCCTGTAAATATAAAAAATGTACATATGTAGGTATATTTCCATACGCAGACGGACGGCCGGAACCATATATGTAATAGAATGCAATCCCACTTTGCAAACCAATCCGCCAACCAATTAGGAACATTTGACTTTGTATTATACGTATGCATTGCAACTGCATATATATTTTAACATGCTCACCGATATCTACAAGTCATGTTGTGCATTTTTGTCCTCAATTCTTCCGGCGTATATTCAAAGCCCTGCATTGCCAGCTCCGAAGCCATTTCCATATGAATATGGCTATTTTTTCGGCACCCACGCAACTGTACCATCTTTTCTCCCCAAATTTCTATTAGAGCCAGCTCACCTAACTTGTCCCATTTGCTCGCGTGTTTTCTTGTTGCTGGAAGTAAAAAAAGTAAATACGTACGAATGTATGTTTTTTTTATTCAAATAATCTAACTAATTTCCACTCACTTTTTTGTCCATTTTTATTTAATTTCTATTTTATTTTTTTACTTTTTTATTTTATTTTTCACAAATTGTAACTGTTTTTTTTATTTTTCACAAATTGTAACTGATTTTTTTATTCTGTTTGTTTATTAAAAACAACTGTCAAATCGAATCAAGTTTATTAGTCATGTAAACAGCATGATTCATAAACATGATTCAGAGAGCGAAGCGGGTGATTCAAGTCGTCGTGGAAACATAGTATTACAATAATGTTAAATTTTTACAGCTAGTGCAGATAAACTTGCGATAAATATTAGAGAAGAGTGCAATTTTTCGTGCTTCGCAAGTAGATTCAATATGAATCTAATTGATTCGCTCTTAAAATTTTGTATAGTGAAGCAAGTTGTTTCGCTCATGATTGGGGTGTGAAGCATGAATAGAGAGCGAAGCATGTACCGTGGAAACATAGTATAATAACGACCGCAAAGGTATGAAATCAAACATTGAAAAAGAAATTGAACTATTTATTTCCGGGGGTGAGAGAGAACTGTTTTTGCAATCAGCATACAACAATTTACTAACAATTTTGCCCACAAGCGTTGATTGTGAACGATGTTTTTTGTCAGCATCATATATTGGAAACAAAATTAGATCAAGATTATTTGATGACACTTTAGATGCCTTAATATTTTTAAGAAGCTTTTTAAGGAACGATCATTAATATTCTATTATTTTTAAATTTATAACTAAAATAAATAAATAACAAAACAGTTATTAATAAGTATTAAATTTCAACTGAGCATTAATGCCCTCATTCATAAAAAATAAGTAAGAAAGTATAGTCGGTTAAGCCCGACCATATAATACCCTACACCCAGTATATGTATAAAACAATTTTTTAGAAATGTGCGCTATATGGGAGATATGACCTATTATGGACCGATCACAATAAAATTGTATCGTTTTGTTTGTATACATATGAAATATATTTGTGTTCAATATTATTTGGATACCAACATTTTTAAGAGAGTTATGCTCTTCAAAGTGATTTTCTTAAGTGGGCCTTATATGGGAGCAACGACTAATTATGGACCGATCTGCACAAAATTTGGAGAATTGATTTGGCTTCATTTACCACTCATTTGTGATGAAATTTGTTTGGTTCCTTGCATAATTCAAACATTTATGATCGGTAAACCCCAATATCGGGAGGACTTTTGTATGGGGGTCAGGTGAAATAATGGACCGATTACCACCAGTTTCAATGCCATCCGTCCTTGGGCCGAAAAATATTACTTACCAAATTTTATCAAAATATCTTCAAAATTCCGACCGGTACTCTGCGCACAAGCTTTACATGGACAGCCAGCCAGACGGACGGACATCGTTAAATCGACTCAGAAAGTGATTCTGAGTCTATCGGCATACTTTAAGGTGGATGTTGGACCAATATTTCTGGGCGTTACAAACATATGCACAAATCCAATATACCCTCCCCACTATTGCGTATTTTTCACACAATTCCTCCATAATTTTTTCTTTTTCTGTTTTGTTGGCCATATTTTATTTTAATAATTGCGCCCTTAAAATATTTTTATTTATATTTGACGTTTGATGTTTATTGAATGTGTGTATTCAGTAATGACGTTTATGAAAATAAATAATATACAAGAGGCCGTTCACAACAGTGCTATTTGGCCTTAAATAGTATTTTATGACTTAGGACTTTAGAACACATTGTGAATTGGCTAAGTATTTTAAAACAAAATTAATATGGTTATGTTAAAAACATTACGGTTAACTTTTGACTAATAAGTAAATAAAAAATGTATCGGTTCTAAATATATATGTTACTCTGTCAACATTATTGAACTTGGCTATTAAGAAAACAAATTAGGATTAGAATTAATTAGAAAATTTGTGCAACGATAATTTTTGTTCCTGTTGAAAACTAGAATTTTAAATAATCAAAACAGAATAAAAAAAATAACTTTTCTATTTTTGACAAATTGTTATTATTGTCTTATTTATTAGTCAATTTTCGCACATAAATTCTAATTATTAGTACAATTAAAATAATTTATAAAAACCATATTACTAAAATTATTTTCAACAAAAAAATGTTAAGCAATTATTTTACGAAATACAAAATCTGCTACAATACATTAAACTTAAATAAATAAATGTTTGTAAATATATAAATACGTTTTATTTTATTTTATAACGAGGGAGGGGTAGCGAAGCACACCGGGTTTAGCTAGTAATAATACAAATATTTATGTATTTCTATAAAATAAAATTTGTTTAATAATAAATTATTCCAAAACGTGTATCTGTTTTCTTATGTACATATAAAGGGTATCCCAACAAGAACACAATTTTTAAATGACTGATGCAGCAATTGAATTGCTTCTCTGGCTGTATGATATGTGGCGCCGTCTTGTTGAAACCACATGCCCTCCACATTAATTTCTTCAATTCTAGGCAAGAAAAAACTGGTTATCGTTTCACGATACCGAACACCATTGACTGTTTACGCTTGACCTGCCTCATTTTCATAAAAAAGAGGTCAAATGATTCCTTCAGCCCAAAAACCACACCACACAGTTATACGTTGAGGATGCATTTGCTTCTCGTGAATTACTCGAGGATTTTCCTCACCCCAAATGCGACAATTCTGCCTATTGACGAAGCCATCAAGATGGAAATGGGCCTCGTTACTGAAGATGATTTTATCGGCAAAATCAGCATTTTCATATTGTCTCTCCAATACCCAATTAACGAACTCCCTTCGCTGTCCATGGTCAGCTGGCGTCAGTTCCTGAGTCAATTGAACTTTGTATGCATGAAGAGGCAAATATTTCGTCAAAATTCGCTGCATAGTGGATTTGGAGACATCAATTTGCTGAGTTCGGTGTCGAATTGAGGTGGATGGAGTTTGAGCGACATCATCACGTAGAGCTGCGACATTTTCGGTCGATCGACCTGGTCGAAGGCGCGTTGTTGTCTTTACATCACTAACAGACCCAGTTTCGGAAAATTTATCCATTAATCTCTTTACAGTTGACTCTTTTGGAGCATTATTGTGACCCCAAATTGATCGCAATTTGCGAACTGTAGCCGCAAATTTTGGTAAAACAATTTTACAATAAGAATGCGTTGTTCATTCGTGTACTAACCTTTTACCTTTTACTAACCTCGTACCTTCTACTAGCAAACAATAACAATTGTTCAAATGTCAAACAATGACACTTCGAATGGCGCCAAATTTAAAAATTGCGTTCTAGTTGGGACAACCTTTATTATATTTTTTGATTTTTTTCATGCCAGGAAAACCCAAACCGTTCTGCTAATATTCCAATTGAAGTTCTAATTCATATATATTTATTTTTTTAAATTTAAATTTTTTTCATAAAAAATTCATTTTCATTTACAAAGTAGTGCCTCAGCGCCATATAGGCTTTAAAGAGGCAAGTTGGCATTATAATATACAATTTCTGCTAACAAAATATAAAAGTTAATTTTGTAGAAAAAAAAAGAAAAAATAAATAGTTAGATAAAAAAAATAAGTTTTGAGATAGATTTTACATTAAAAGTTCGTCAAGATTTTCAAATAAATATTTTTTCAAATCAGTTTTAAATAACGAAATTCTAGTTATTGACTTTAAATGTTGAGGTAAATTATTATATTCGCGACTACCCATGTATTCTATGCGATGAGTTGCTTAGTTCAAATACATAATGATACAGCCAAGTTCATTTTGTTACGTGTGTTAAATGTTTGGTAAATTCGTGAAAAAGCAATGGTATGATGACCAATACTGTGAATGCATTTAAAGACATATAGGAGCAGCTGTAGCTTATATATTCCAAATATTGGTAATATAGTTTTAGATACGTCTCGGTATAATGCTGTGGTTGAAAACATTAAAGGAAGATTATAAACAACTTTAAGGGCCTTATTTTGCACGCGCTGCAATGATCTTAATTCATAGGTTTTTTTTACATCCATACAAAATTGCCAAATAATTTGTACAGTATACCTATAGCCTGAGAAGATTTAGACCTAACATGTTGAATATGTTGACTCCACGAGAGATTATTTTGCAAGTAGGTACCCAAAAACTTTATGGATGTAGACTCTACTATTTCTTTTCCATCTACAAATACACTAAATGTGTTATTTCGTTAACTGGTTGGTTTAAATCTTACCAACTGCGTTTTATTGGCGTTCAATAATAGTTTATTTATTCTTGTAAATTCTAAAGGCCCAACTAAGCAAGATTAAGCAAATTGCAAAAGTTAACGAAATGGCTGTCAAATGCCGCTTGTGCGACTGTCCCTTTTTATTATTCTTTATTTATTAATTCTTTATTCTTAAGTCTATCTTAATGCCAGTATAAAACAATGTTCTTACTCACTATGGGAGTATGCTGAGCAAGCATAATACATGCTTGGCAGCTATGTGCAGCGTGGACATAAATACACACAACAAAAAGTGAGTGTTTAGTTACATACAGAAGGTATGTAACTAGTATGCGACTCGTCAAACACACTACATTACACATCCAGGTTTCTTGAACAGCAATAATACTTGGTAGCATGAAAAACATAGTTTTAATTTTATTAAATTTATCAATAGAAGAAATACTTCTGACATTTATACTTATTATATCAAAATATTTGTTTTTATAAGTTTTTAAATAATTTTTGTAAGATTTTAAAGAAAAAAGATATTGATTATTTATCATAAAAGAGAATAAAGAATAAACAACAGTAATTAAGGTTAATAAACAGCTTTAGGTGACAAATATATATCATCTTCAGCTGCAACATCTGGAGCAAGGCATATTTATTATAAGGTGGCTTTGAAGACACAGCTGATTTTTTTTTTGGTACTTTTGTTATGTCAAACGGTGTTTATATTTACACTCAAAAAATTCTCTATGTAAAATTAACTGAAATTGTAATATAAAATAAATTAATATTCAGTTCAAAACCGGTATACTTATTATTCATTTAATTTTAACGAAAAGTCCATTTAATTTTAAATGTCAAAAATTCAACTCCGAATTCCGTAAAATCAAAAGAATTTTCACTTATTTTATGTATTTTTACTTCCAAACTGCAATTTTCTTCAATTGTTAAAAATAATACACAATTTTAGAAAAATCTCATTGTTATAATCTTACATATCTTATATTAAAATTCAAATTGACTCTTTAGAATTATAACATAGAATAGGGAATTATTATTATTATGTGAATTTTAATATAGGAACTCTTTGTTTTTGTAACTACACGCAACAATTTTTTGGTGGTTAAATTGCAGACATATATAAAATAACTGAAAATTCTTTTGTTTTTACGGAATTCACAGTTGAATTTTTGATAGTGCAAATATCATAAACAAAGAAAAAATCTTTTATTTTCACGGAAGTCGTGACTTGTTCTTTTGATAGTTAAGTCAGCTATTTTGACATTTAAAATTAAATGAACTTTTTGTTAAAATGAAATGAAAAATAAGTATATTGGTTTTAAGTAAATTTTCAGTTATTTTAAATTACAGTTTCATTTAAACTTACATACAAAATACTTTAACGTAAATAACTGTCAATATCAAATGCAACTGAAAATCCGTATTAATGTGCAAGAATGAATGTTAGATTCAATTAAAAATAAATTTTCTTAGAATTTTAAATGTTTATTTAGTTAAAAACAACTGCACGGAATACTTCCTGAATAAACTACATTCTGTTACTGTAATAATATTGTGAGTGTACCAATTTATAATTGTCAAAATGTTTATAAGTGTCAAAATTTGTTTATTATTATTGTTTTCGTTTTTTATTTCCATCACATAACTGAATCAGTGATGGAAAATGGGTTTTTGTTTTTCGTACCAACTATATAAATAAAATGTACTTTTTAGACCTCCATGGTACCATTTTTAATATTTGTTAAATAATCATAAAACTTTACCACAAATTTACTTTATCGAAAATTCGATATATCTTATTGCAGCATTATTGCGTTAATTGTCGCTGTTCTAAATCATCGCTGAAAAATAACAGTAAGGGAAATCCCCGTTTTGACTAGCGATTTTTTTATTGCTGGATTGCGAGAGGTTATTTAGTTTATTTTATATTATTTGACTTTCAAAAGCGTTGGAAAGCATTTTATCTACTTGATAACACCATATTCTAATTAAATCAAAGTAAAACGGTTTAGTTCGTATAGAATTTTTTGAGCTGTAATATACTAAGTGCGGCTGTACTAAGTTTAGTACAATGAGCGTTCAAGGTAAGATAAAGTAGTACGGTGAAGCCATTTTTATTTTGGCACTGTGCTTTTTGCTGTTTTTATATTGTTTTTTTATTACCGCCTTGTTATTAACATTATTAAAATAATTTATAATGGGTAAACCTGTGGGCGTTGACCAGCTTCGACGGTTATCGTTATACATTTGATGTATACATATTGTTGAAAAACTTCCGAGGCCACCATTGATCCTCTTGGCACTCGTGTTGTACTCGAGTTTGCTGGCAAAAGCGCCAACAAAACCAAAAGAAAATTCTGTTTACTTTGCTATTTTTTCGAATTACTATCCTTTTCTAAATCTGAAGAGCCTTGGATATAGAGCTACTGAATCCTTGCGCGAAAACAGTACTAAACGATGTCTATTGATTTCATGAAAGGATAGACCTAGAGCTGAATATGATTATAGCTTTGATAAGACAAACGAAATTCTTATGGTTAGATAGAAATATAACACTGTTTGCACGATTGGAACACATTTCGTTACTTTGAGCCTATGGGGGAAGTTACAAGATGGTGTCCGATAAAGAAGCAGTCTATAGGAATGTACCGAATTACTGTGAAAAGCATGAATTGGTGGTGGGTTTTGTTTACTTACGTATTGAATATGACCATTTCAAATGCATGGATGTTATATTGCATTACAATTATGATCTAAGTAACAAAAAGGACAATAAATATAGGTAAACATCTTCTAGAATTGAAGAAGAAGACAGGAAAAATAATGGCCACAACCCCCAAAAATTACCAAGTCAACTTAGATGTGCTATGTGCTCAAATCGAGTTAAAACGTCATGTAAAAAGTACCTGAAAACGCCATATTTGGAAAGAGGGTGTTTGGCAAAATACCACTCATAAGCGCCCATTGTACTAAACTTAGTACACCTCTAAAAACACAACTTAGAATATTTTTTTCCTGTTTTTTTCTTTTTTAGTACATTATAAAGGATATTTAAAACTAATATAAAAAAAATAATTTTAAAAATTGTGCATGGTTTTTATTTGGGCGTTAATGGGTTAATAAATATATATATTTCCAAATAACTAGAATTATTATTGTAAGAATAAAAGAAATAGAAGAGTTAACTTCTAACGATTTTGAAATCCTGATTAACTACATTTTAAGCTTTAGTTTTTGAATTTAGCCTCAAAATCATTTAATGTAAATGAATAATAATAATTCAACCAAAAATTTATTGTAATAATCATCTTATAGATGCATATTTAAAGATCAAATTGATATCAGTTCCAAAATGTTCATGAAATTTAATATAGGAAAAGCAAAACGAAAAATTTGTTCGGAATGAAACCCATTGTTCGTTTTACTTTTTCTTTAGAAGCAAAATACGGAACTAATTCCACTTCAGAACGGAATTAAATTCTGCGACATAGCTGATATTTATTTGTTTCATCTGAAATATTATATTTTTATTCAACAGTATTTTGAAATTGTACCATATGACTCGTGGTAGTACCACGGTACCAACGTATTTAAAATGTATCAAAAAAAGTACAATTGTACAATGTTTGTCATCAGTGACCTGAATAAATACAAATAAAAACAACGAATGTTTGTAATTTTCAGTCAGCTGTTTTTGACAATGAAAAACCTCAAGCAAAAACAAATTACCATGTTGTTGTAATAAATATGCCTTGATCTGGAGCTTCATGGCGTGATCGTCGACCTCTCGACGAAGTTGTAGCTTATAACAGGAGATTATCGACATCGTCTTCATTATTGATACATTTAGGTCTGGACACTTCGCTCCTCTTTACAAAAACTTTTCCACCGGCAGTATACACTGCACGATAACCCACATTCTTCAGAGATTTTGCGTGCTTAAACAAGCTTAAAGTATCCCGACTCAAACAGTCACGAACAAAGATGCCTTGGGTTGCTTCATTTTCTTTCAGCTTTGGCTTTACTGACATCATCATGTCCTTCGATTTCTTGGAGTTGAATTTCACAATCACCATTTGTTTCTTATTTTCATTGCTTCTGTTACTGTTTTTGTGTTCTATAAAATATGCATCATCTATAGTTTCGGGTTGTAGCTTTACACCAATATCGCTGGTTAACTTTAGCACAGTATCTATTGTCACCAGATGTTACCTCTAGACCACTAACAACGCAGTCATTTTTAACACGCTGATAATTTAAGTATTTAATTGAATCTTTTAAATTTTTAACTTCAGCTTTCAGCATTTTATTTTCTTTTTGCATAACTTCTATTTTCTTCTTATTTTCTTGAACACCCTTAATGATTTCATCAAACTGTTTTGACATAAAAGTCATTGTTGCAGTCAACACAGCCAGCTGATCCAATATTTTTAATTCTCTTTTGATTTCGTTTATATGGTGTTCAGACATGTATTTTTAATTGAGTCAATTATTGGTTAATTAAAAAGTGTTCACATATGCTCAATATTGCTAATGCAATTAGCGTTTGACTTTTCACAATTAGTAGAACAATTAACTCTTAATGAAGCAATTATCTTAATTGAAATTTTGTCTGGATAATTGAATTCAATTAGGCGTTAATTAAAAAATTTCAATTAAAAATGCATGTGTGAACACCATATTAAGCTCTTGTTTAATATTACCACTACTATCACACAGATGACATGTATATTCTTCATCTTAATTTTGCAAAAAGAATTCGTACTTGCGTTTATCTAATGTTTTGCAAAGTACATCGTAAACGTTGGTGCACTTGTCACATTCAATAAAATCGTCTTGTTCTTCATTTACAACTAATTTGCATTGACCACAAAGATTTTTATTGTTTTTAACACTGACGAATTTTATTCATTTTATTTTATATGATTGAATCCCTTTATACTTTGTTTATTTCGAAAAAAATGTTTTTAACTCGCAATTATTATTTTAATTGGTATTTTGTTTAAATTTAAAAAAAACTTGCAGAGCAGGAAAAAAACACAACTTGTCACGACAGAGTTGCCAACCTTTTTCTGCTACAGGTGTGTTATACATAATATGAACTTACCTCCTATGTTTAATTCTTTATATAAAATATGTTGTTGTTTAGCGTCCTCGGAGCTCCTCTGTTGGAATGCTCTATCATGTAGTTCATATAGCATGAGCCAAACTAAATTTTCCATCTTGGAATACTAAATAATTAAAAGAAATTTATTACTTATTATGTTCAGTGTATTTATTATTTAAAAAGTTTTTCAGTTTGTTTTGTATTCTGCGTCTGGTCGCAGCTGTTTAAATTCACTCGAGCACTGTTAAGGTGCTCAGTCGGAATGTTGAGAATCAAAAAAGGAAAGACAAGTTCTACTTTGCAAATCTAAATTGAATCTATTTTACTTACATGTTTATGGCAACATTTATACTAAAATAATTTGTTACAATTATTATTATTATGACAAACATCATTTCTTTGTTAGAATTTTTAATACAACAATTTATTTACCTATAAAGAGTATTTATGTCAAATTTTAGCCGTTCAACATTATTTTTATCTGTTTTATACGTATTTAAATGAATTTGGGAAGTGGACTTCATATGGGGTCTATGGTCAAACATGGACCGAACTAAAAAACAATTTCGTTTTGTATAAAACTTATTTTTGCTGAATTTTGTCTTGATATTCCAATTTTATAGACATTCATTTATCATTAAGCCATATTTTGGGAATATATATATTTGTATGGAGGCTATGAGAAATCATGGACCGATTCTTACTATTTTCCGCACACTTTCTTCTTTTATCATACAAACAACGTATACAAAATTTCATGGTATGTATTATCTGCAATATATTTCAAAATATTGCAATAAAATGGACAAAAAATATTAAATTTTTATGGAGGTTGTCTCACATATTGGTCCATAACTCTGGTTCACCTAAACCGATTTTGAATAGAAAACTTCTCGAAAGCATTTCTAACAGAATTATTGAAGATTTGGATCCCGAATATATCTGGGGACTTCAAAAAACTGATTTGAACATCCCGACAGACGGACATGGCTTAATCGACTCCGTTATCTATAAGGATCCAGAATATATATACTTTCTAGGGTCGGAAAATTATATTGTGGAAATTTCACACGGAATGACAAACTTCTCATGAAGGTGAAGGGTATAAAATAGTTCACAAATAATGGTTTTAACATTAAAACTATTAACAGCTGATTTTGCGTTCACACTACAATTTTAATAAAATCAGATTTTAACTCACTGACAATAAAATTTATTTTGTGAAGAAATAAGTGTATTTCTTAAAGCAATATTTTTCAGTTTTCATTTGTATGAAAAAGTAAAACATTTTGGCAATGCGTTACAAAATAGAAATTATTTTTTATTTTGTTAGTGAATATTTTAAAATTATGGAACTCCTGATACGAAGTGAAATGAAATTGTTCTATATAAAAAACGAAAACATGAAACATTGGCAGGCGATAACAGTTGTGGCATGTCTTCTGATTGAGTCGCCGATTAAGTATGCAGTGGCGGATATGTATTCCTTATCATAGCGTCAGATAAACTTTCAATCATTTCTACGTCTTGTTGGTCTTGTGTATCCTTAAACAAAAATTTAAAATTTTTTCAAATAAAATTAATCTGTACAGTTTAATACCTATTATGCTTTCCTCCACAATTGCGGTAGTGTTATTAATAGGGTGGGAACCAATTATTTGATTCACTTTGTCATAAAGTGGCCAATTAGACGGAGATCTACCAGAAGGTCCAATACAAGATTTGCAGTTTCTGTAAAACCAATACTTTTATAGTTATAGTAAGTAAGCGAAAGAAAATAATTAAAGTGTCATTTTCTTGCCGAAAGTTTACTGTCAAGTTGGTAATTTTCGCTTTGACTTCCTCTGGAGAAATCTCCAGTCCATTCTTGGCCAGCTCAGCAGCCATATCTTTATATATATGGGAGTTCTTTTAAAATGGTTTTAACAAAATTATTTTGTATGGTAAAACCAGGTTTTATTGTTTGGTTTTATTTAACGTTAAAACCAAAGTTTGTGTTAAAACCTTATACTACGTTTCCACGGTACAAGCTTCGCTCTCTATTCATGCTTCACACCCCAATCTTGAGCGAAACAACTTGCTTCACCATACAAAATTTCAAGAGCGAATCAAGTAGATTCATATTGAATCTACTTGCGAAGCACGAAAAATTGCTCTCTTCTCTAATTTTTATCGCAAGTTTATCTGCACTAGCTGTACAAATTTAATATTATTGTAAACAAAGCAAATTATTTTCTTTTTGCTGGAAGTAAAGACGTACGAATGTATGTTTTTTTCAAATAAGCTAACTAATTTCCACTCACTTTTTTTGTCCATTAAAAAAAAATATTTTTCACAAATTGTAAATTCTGTTTTTTTTATTCTGTTTGTTTATTAAAAACAACTGTCAAATAAAATCAAGTTTTTTGGTCATGTAAACAGCATGATTCATAAACATGATTCAGAGAGCGAAGCAGGTGATTCAAGTCGTCGTGGAAACATAGTATTAGGTGTGAAAACACTATTATTCACAAATCATAACTAACTTAGCAACTGCTTTTAGCTGTTAAAAGAAATGCAACACTGCATTTAGTAGATGTTTGTTGACGAAAAACACATCTCTAATTTGTTTTCTTTTTTTTTTGTGATTTTTTTTTTGTCAAAATTAGGGTTGACATTCGTACTGTTTTAAACAGTACATGTACTGTTTTTTGAAAAATGTACTGTTTTGTTCACAACACCTGAAACAGTACGCAAAAGTACTGTTTTTTGGATTTGTACTGTTTTTTGTATATTTTACATATTTTTAATTATTTAGTTCTTTTAGTCGACCTTTACATATTTTTATATAAACAAGTTTTTTTGCGTGTACAAAGAATATATATTTTTTTTCGTGTGTACAATAGTTTTTTGTATAAATTTTTTGAATCTCCCTGTATTAATTCCACTTCCTTTCTTTGTATAAGGACAAAATGCTCCAAAATTGTGACTAATATACTGGCTAAGTATTCTATTGAAACAGTTATTAAATACTTAGATAATAACCACCCTTTTTCTAGGTTTTTTTCAAAACATACAGTTATAAATACAAAACTTTTTAACTTTTATGAGTCAAACTCAGAAATGTCAATTGACATTGCAAATTCTATGAAGTCAAAATTAAACGAAATTAAAACAAGTAAGAGTGCTATATTCGGCTGTGCCGAATCTTAAATACCCTCCACCTAACCGTACTAAGAAATACAAAAACTACACTGGTTAAAGGAATAGAATATCCTTATTCTGTGTTTTCTATTCAGTCTTAGTGCAAATTTTAATTGTATTTGATATATTGTTTGAAAGACAATTTTACGACCAACAAAATTTATGTTAAATATTTTGAAATTTTGTCTAATTTTCACCCTTTTTAATTGATTTAATTACCAATTCTTACCATAATTTACAGAGTTTGTCTGATGTTCATAATAATTTTGAGTGTAATTTAACAAACAGAGGGGAACAATTCGGTTTTAGTGACTTTGCTAAAAAAAAAGCAAAATCAAATAGGGCTTTTAGACCAGATGCCAGCACGGTCACGCCTATTTTCGAGGGGGCGGGCCCGTAAAGTTGAAAATATATAGGCCTATATCTCGGGAACTACTGGGTGCTTGATAATTAGTAATACATTAAATAATAGGTATTAAAATACCTTTCCAACGATATATATCATGATTATAAAATATTATGGGCCGATCTTCTTAAATTTTGGAACAGTTATTTTCATGCATATGAGGATACTTCACGTCGAATTTCAACATAATAACGGTATATTTAAGATATATACTAGTATTAACGTGGATTTCGAGAGTGGACCTTATGTGGGGGATATAGTCAAATATGGACCGATATTCTCAAAATCCAGCAGTTAGATTTAGGCATGTATGTAAATGATCCGTGTAAAATTTTGGATTGGTACCCTTGTTTATAAGCGATTTATAAGTATTAAAGTGATTTTCAGAAGAGGGCTTTATATGGGGCATACGGTTAAAAATAGACCGAAATTCACAAAATTTTGTGGGATGATTTTTGTACATATTAAAATGATCTGTGCAAAGTTTTGAGTCGTCACCGATATTTATACAATATATATGGGGAAAAATGTATTTTTCAGATGTGGTCCTTGTATGGGAGCTATCAAGAATGATAAAATAAAGATTACGCCATGCGCATGATTTCCCGTTATGTGACGTAGTATGGCCATTTTAAGGGTTACCAATAATGTTTCATGTGTTAGAATTAAAATTTCTTGCGAAAAATTTATGTTTTATGTGATAGTTGGCAACCTTGCAATTGAAGTCTCTGAGAGTTCTAAAATAAAATCTGTGTAAAAAAGAAAAACAAACAAAAACAAAACAACAAAAAATATAAACATGAAGAGTGCAGTGAGCAAATGCAAGCAAAACATGAGTAAAAAAAACAAGTGAGAAAAAATTAGCCAATAGAAACACAGAATGTGTGACGTCACAGGGCCTAAATGCGCAGAACATATTAAAATTTTACGCGCGTTGGCGTAATCTTTATTTTATCATTCTTGGGAGCTATGACCAGTTCTGGGCCGACTACCATAAAATTTAGTACAACAATTTATTTGCCTATAAAGAGTATTTATGTCAAATTTTATCCGTTTAACATTATTTATATCTGTTTTATATGTATTTAAGTGAATTTTGTAAGTGGACTTTATATGGGGTCTATGGTCAAATATGGACCGAAGTAAAAAAAAATTCGGTTTGTGATTTCTTTTTGTATAAAACTTATTTTTGCTGAATTTTGTCTTGATATTCTAATTTTATAAGCATTTATTTATCATTAAGCCATATTTCGGGAATATATATATTTGTATGGGGGCTATGAGAAATCATGGACCGATTCTTACTATTTTCCGCACACTTTCTTCTTTTATCATACAAACAACGTATAAAAAATTTCATGGTATTATCTGCAATATATTTCAAAATATTGCAATAAAATGGACGAAAAAATATCAAATATGTGAGACCATATTGGTTCATAACTCTGGTTGACCTTAACCGATTTTACTGATTTTAAATAGCAAACTTCTCGAAAGCACTTCTGACAGAATTATTGAAGGTTTGGATCCCGAATATATCTTGGGACTTCAAAAAACTGATTTCAACATCTAGACAGACAGACAGACAGACGGACATGGCTTAATCGAGTTCGCTATCTATAAGAATCCAGAATATATATACTTTATAGGGTCGGAAAATTATATTGTGGAAATTTCACACGGAATGACAAACTTATATATACCCTTCTCATGAGGTGAAGGGTATAAAAAGTGGAGCTTAAAAAAAGTAATCCAGACATAATCGGTGTGGGATGGTTGTGTCATATTCTAAATAATGCATTTAAAAATGCATTGAAGCTATTAAAATATGATGTAGAAAATATTGTCATTAAAGTTTTTAATGAGATTAGCTCTTCGACAAAAAAACTACCAACCGATTTCTCTGATTTAGAATGGAGTGAATTGTTCCGACATGTACCAACACGTTGGCTTAGTTTGACTCCAGCTATTGAAAGGCTTTATAAGAATTATGCAGCAATAAAAACTTATTTCCTCTCTCAAAATTGTCCAACTGTTTTAAAACAATTTTTTGAACTAGAGAGTGCTGAAGCTTATTTAGGATTTATTCACAAGTAGGTACTGCTTTATCATCCTGTATAAAAAAGTTGGAAGAACAAAACAGCTTGGTGGTAATCGATATGTTCAAAATAAATAAACGTCTTCGCAATAAATTTATACAACAAAAAAAAAAAAAATGAAAAGTTTTATGGCTATTTAGCTGGAACAGTGTGCAGTAGCTGTGATAATCTTCAAGAAATAGCATTGTTTAAAAATCGCGCTGACGCTGTTTTAGATTCGATAGTAAAATACATTGAAGGCCATTTCGATTTTAGTAATAATAAATTTGAAAAACTTAGTGTCTTTAATTTAAATTCTAACATATCATTTAACGATTTTACTGTTGTAATCAAATTGTTTTCTATTAAAAATATTGATATGAATTTACTTTTTGATGAATTTCTATCATAAAAAACTTTTTCTGAAACCATAGAAAGACAAAACCCAGTTGACGAAAAATGGAAAGATTTTTTAAATAGTGGTACGTTTCCGAATTTTGAGAAAATATGCAATTTTATTTTTTCCATACCACATTCCAATGCTGGTACGGAAAGAATATTCAGTTTAATGTTTTCGTTTTGGATTTAAAATTTTTTAAATTTAATTACCAATTACTTTTAAAATTTGTATGTTCATCATCGCTGTCGATCTCTTTCGTCGTCGGTGTTTACAAGTACGGTTAATTCGAATACATTAAAAAATCTTAAACTCTCAACCGCGTCTACAAAACAAGACAAAAACAAGAGTAATAGGTAATGTAACTATTAACCCAGAAACGGACACAACGGAAAAATCTGCCTCACAGTCCTACCTCTTCAGCAATTGCTGCAGCCTCAAAAGTATCATCGTTAGATAGAGTTAGTTCACAAAATCGTTTTGCAATTCTGGAGGATGAATCCTCTGACGCACCTACTATCCCAAAGTCGTCTAAGCCACCCCCAATATACCTTAAGGAGCAAAATTCAAGTGAATTAATAAAGAGTCTGATCTCGGTGATAGGTGAAAATTCTTTTTATATATCTGCAGTTAAGCGTGGCAATATCAACGAGACCAAGATACAGGTTAACAAGGAAAATGATTTCAGAAAAATTGTTTCTAAATTCGAAACACTTAAAAAAAGTTTTTATACTTATCAACTGAAGAGCAGTAAAGGTCTTCAGGTAGTTATTAAGGGAATTGATTCATGTGTGGACCCAGAGGAAATAAAAACCTTTTTTAAAGAAGAAAAGGGCTTCAAAATTAAAAATGTTATGAACATTAAAAATAGGGAAAAAAATCCCCAACCTCTATTTCGAGTAGAGTTAGAATCAGGCGATGTTAAGGTTAAGAAAAACGAGGCGCATCCAATATACAGCTTAAAGTATGTGTTGTACAGAAGAGTCACAATAGAGGAGCCGCACAAAAAAAATGGACCCGTACAATGTCAAAATTGCGAAGAATATGGCCATACTAGGGCGTACTGCCATTTATCCCCAGTTTGTGTCGTATGTGGGGAACTACAGGGTACAGTTATGTGCGATAAGTCGAAAAGTGGTTCGAACGCAAAAAAGTGTAGCAACTGTGGCAACTGCCAACTATAAAGGTTGCCCTGTATATACAATCGTAAAGCATTCGGTTGGACAGAAACCCTCGAATCCTCCTCAAAAGCAGATTATAAATCAAGAACACACTATTAGCACTCAGGCTCCACAGACTAGTATTAACAAAACCTCATACGTAAACGTAGTAAAAGCGAACCACATACTAACGCAAGCTGCCTCGCCAAATAACAACGAAGTTCTGGTTTATAATTTAAGTCGACTCGAAAAAACAATGGAAACGTTATTACAAACTGTAAACAATTTCACTAACACAATGGGAAACATGATGCAGGAAATGTTAAGAATGCAATCGATGTTATTGCAAGCTGTACTTAACAAGTCATGAACTGTCTAAAAATTAGTTTTTGGAACGCAAACGGCATCCGCCAACATAAAAATGAAGAATACTTTCTTAAAAATAAACAAATTGATATCATGATGGTTTCTGAAACTCATTTGACCTCAAGAAATACATTAAAAATCAATGGATGTTCGAGACAGAGCTTGCGGTGGTTCCGCTATTTTAATAAAAACCCGAATCAAACACTATTTAATGAGTGATCATCGTGAGGATTATTTGCAAGCAACCAACATTTGTGTTGAAGTGCCAAATCGGAACCTAGTAATTTCATCTTTATACTCCCCACCTAGATATTCAATATCAGAAAGCCAATATGAAGAATATTATAAATCTTTAGGTTCCTGTTTCCTCGCCGCTGGCGATTATAACGCTAAACACTTTTTGGGGTCAAAACTTATAACACCTAAAGGTCATGTTTTGTTCAACACAATTTCTAAAATGGATTTAAATGTGATCGCGAGCGGACAACCAACTTATTGGCCTACTGATCAGAAAAAAATTCCAGATGTCATTGATTTTGGCGTGGTTAAAAACATTTCCAGAGAAACGATGCATGTGGAAACTTCCTTAGAATTATCTTCCGATCATACACCTACAATTGTCACTATAATGAACCCTAATAGAAACGTACCTCCGTCTGGTTACTTTGCGACGACAGCGACGCAAATAAATTGGTCAAAATAGAAAAAATACCTCAGTACTCACTGCACGGAAAATATACAGCTTAGTACGCCGGAGAATGTGGATCGCTCGATTGTTAATTTTGACAGTTTTCTTAAACTAGCTATGCAACATGCCAGTACCACCCTCAAAAATAAAAAAAATATAATCTGCACATGTGGAACGGCTCTTAAATGAAAAAAGAAGAGTTAGAAGAGAGTGGCAAGTGCACAGATCGCCTCAACTTAAGAGCTTATTAAAAGAGTGCACAAAGAGGCTCAGCAATTTACTGCAGTCTCAGAAAACAGCATCACTAGAAAACTATCTTAAAGAACTTGATGCAACCCCACAATTATGGCGTGCAGCTAGAAATCTTAAAAGGCCAGTTATTTCTAAACCGCCTTTAAGAAACTTAAATGGAAGTTGGGTACGAAATGACACCGCAAAAGGAAATCTGTTTGTTACTCATTTGAAAAACGTATTTTCCCATAATACAACTCAAGATATAGCGGTGGGTTTACCACCAGTTGATGTAAGAGCAGCTATTCCTCTAACATTTGAAATAAAAGAAGTTGAAAAGGCTATCAGTGATTTGAACCCTAAAAAGCTCCTGGTATTCATAAGATCAGTAACAAAATGCTTTTAGAACTTTTTATTTGTAATGCTATTTTACGCCTTGAATACTACCCTCAAGAATGGAAGGTTTCCTTAGTTACCATGATTCCAAAACCAGGTAAAGACCACACAAAAGTCGAGTCGTATAGACCTACTAGCTAAACCCGGTGTGCTTTGCTACCCCCCCCCCCCCTCGTCATAAAATAAAATAAAACGTATTTATATATTTACAAACATTTATTTATTTAATTTTAATGTATTTATTGCAATGCTTCAGGCGAGACCGTGCCCCTTTGTCCACTTACATAGTCAAGAATTTAATATTTCGTAAGAATATCCTGTTGTGAAAATTTAATGACGATCGGTCCAGTAGTTAAGACTATATTACGATGTTTAATTTTCCTAAAAAGGGGCGTGGTCCCACTCACTTTTCTCCTGGTACGTATTCCTAATTATGCCAATACCATATGTACCAAATATCACCGACGTACGTCAAAAAATGCCCAAAATATGGCGGGTTAAATTTGTGGGTTATATGGGCGGTGCCACCCCCGTTTGTACAATCAAAACTTCATATAGCCTATTATTCCTTCCAGAGTCACAGTAACATGCTGTACAAATTTCAGGCAGATTGGTCCAAGGGTTTGGCCTCCTATTAAGCACAAACATACAGACACACATTCATTTATATATATATAGATTAAAAGCAATATAATTTAAGGTGAAATGGGGCGAAAAATGGGGATTTGGTAATAAAAAATGCATGTAGTTAAAAAGTATATAAAACTTTAGGTAAATACATATTACAAAAAAAGTATTTTGTATAGCAAACATTGTTAGTGGTATAAGTAAGTATCTGAATTAAAAAAAGGGGGCGATGAAGTAGGCGTAGTTCATAGTCATATGGCGACGTTAACAGTATTAAGAGCAATATACTACCAAATAAAAAAAATACGTTGGAATGAACAAATTTGTATAGAGAATAAAACTTTCAAAAATTTGGCGTGAAAAGGGGCGTGAAAGGGGCGTGGCTTAAGAAATCTTTATTTTTACCTCGCCTGGAGTATATAATGTGTATACAATTTGAAGTAAATCTGTTAAAAACTATATGGGAGCAATTACATAATTTTTAAAAAGTGGGCGTAAAAATGGGCGTGGTAAAAAAAAGTACCCTATTAATCATACCAGAGTCCCAGTTAAATGCTGTGAAAATTTCAAAAATATCGGTCCAGAGGTTTCGTCTCCAATTACAATATTTAAAAAAAGTGGGCGTAAAAGTGGGCGTGGTAAAAAAAAGTACCCTATTATTCCTTCCAGAGTCACAGTAACATGCTGTGAAAATTTCATCAAAATCGGCTTAGCCGTTTCGGAGTCCATACGTTACATACATACATACATTGAATTTTATATATATAGATTAGCTTATCTAATATCTCAAAGCTATTTGAGAAACTGTTAGTGTCAAAACTAACTTAATTTTAAATGAAAATAGATGTATTCCAAACCATCAATTCGGTTTTAGAAGGAAACATAGTACAATTGAACAAACGCACAGAATAGTAAACACCATAAGAAAAGCATTTGAAGAAAGAAAATATTGCTCCGCACTCTTCATCGATGTCTCTCAAGCCTTTGATAAAGTCTGGCATGAAGGCTTATTGCATAAATTAAAGCAAAAATTACCAGTAAATACACACAAACTGTTAGAAAGCTATTTAATAGGTCGCAAATTTATTATTAAAGAAGGCGACTTTTTAAGTTCTCCTCAGCCAATTGACGCTGGAGTTCCTCAAGGAAGCATTCTGGGTCATCTATTATATCTAATATATACTTGATATGCCAACAACTAACAATACCCAAACTTCAACATTTGCTGATGATTCGGCTTTCCTAAGCGTACACGAAACCCGTCAGGTAGCATCCCGATTCTTACAGGATCATGTATTTCAATTAGAAATGTGGTTAAAGCAATGGAGGGTAAAGATCAATGAACAAAAATGCGTACACGTCACATTCACCTTGCGTCGTAACTTATGCTCCCCTATTACAATTAATAATCAAATAATACCTCAACACATACATGTAAAATATCTCGGTATTTATCTAGATAGGCGGTTAACTTGGAAATACCACATAGAGACAAAATTAACTCAAATGAAGCTAAAAGAAATGCAAATTAACTGGCTTATTGGAAGAAATTCTGTTCTCAGTCTCGATTGTAAATTTCTACTTTACAACTCTATTTTGAAGCCTATCTGGTGCTACGGTATCCAGTTATGGGGCACCGCCTCGGCCTCTAACATAGAAAAAATTCAAAGGCGCCAAAATAAACTTCTTCGAATAATTACAGCAGCTCCCTGGTATGTAAATTACGAAATATGCAGTAAAATACTTAAAAAGACTCGAATTGCACCCGAATCCACTAGCTCGGAACATTTTAAATGCTGGTGGCCACATCCGCCTAAGAAGAAGAGACACTGCAGCACTCATCCGACCAGAAGAGCGCTAAACACCTATAATGTGAACAGCAACTGTGAAGAACAAAAATTTTCGTTCAGCATTGGTTAGGACATAAAATAATATATTAAAATAAGATTTGATAAATTATTGTTAGTTCGTTTTTAAATTATGAAGATTCAATAAATAAAAAATTAAGAAAAAAATCAAAATTTACTTTAAAAATATAGTGGGTAGTTTTAAAATAAAGATAAAAATGGTGTAGCATTGGTAATTCGTTTATTCAAACTAATGGCGTTTTCTTTTCTGGCAAAAATGTTACACGTTTTTCCCACTTCGCATCTTTTTTAATTTTTTTGTGTTCTTTTCTGAAAAAATATCAACACTGCTAAAGTGTAGTGTGTTCTTTTCTATAAATGTCACACTATAAATTAAAAAAATGGTGCACCTTTCACACTCTGTATTTTTAGAGGGGGAGAATCGCACGATAAAACAGTTGACCAGTGATGCCAACTTTTGAGACTCAAAACGCGTAAACCTTTGAAAAAAGGGCTAAATGGAAAAAAAATTGGCAGCTACAACTGACATTTGTTTTGTTTATGAATGTGTATTTGTGTTAAGAAACAAAAAAAAATATATATAAAATGGAAAATATTACTACTTTTGTATGTGCTTAAAAAATTTTTGATGACTTGTTGAATTCATCTTCATCATCTGATGATGATAAAATATTTTATATGATTATGGGAAAGTGAAAGGCTTTGTAGAGAACGTAATTAATGAATACTCTGAAGTTAATGTATGTCAAATTTAATAGGACAATATCTCCTACTTCTTATATATGTAATGTATGTATATATATATAATTTTTATACCTAGTTTAAGAAGAATTTGCGTATTAGTCGGGAAGGTGCCATTGGTCTTTTTGATAAATATTCATTGTCTTATTTCAAACGATCTTATCAGGGAGCTATCTGCTTCTTCTTTTTTAACAAAAAAAAAAAACAGCTGTACATGATAATAAAGTGTTACACTGTTGTAATTTTATGTTCTATTCTGACCATTAAATATGCGACATCTTTAAAATGTGGGGTAAACATTATAAAAATGTACATAATAACGGTGTAACATTTTATTTCAGAAAAGAAAACACCATAAGATTAATATTATTTGAAAAACGACGTTGAATTAGTGTTTTTGATCTAATTAGTAACTTAAAATACTATTTATTCAACTAGATCTATATATTTGAAACAAATGTTTTATGTTTTTATTAACTTATTTTTAAAAAATATGTGATATATGTATAGAATTAAATGTTATGTCACCGTTATGTTCTTATAGTTGTTTTTATGTTTTTTTGTTAACTTACTTTAAATAAAAATGTGATGTATTGAAGTAAAAGTTATGTTATTGAATTAAATGTTATGTCAACGTTATGTTCTCATAGTTTTAAATCGTTTTTAAATCGTTATTTTATATTATTTAGTTTAAATCGTTTTAAATTAAATTTTAGTTCAATTGCTTAGATGTGCATGCAATTTTCTAGGTGTACCATTTATGGTACAGTATACATTTAGAGGGTTAATTCAAAACCATTTTAATGTTGACTCAATACCATGTAAATGTTGATTCAAAACAATTACAAAGTAAAACTAAATAAAAGACGGTTTATTAATTTTTTTTATTTATTTATTGACATATATACATATGATACATTTATTTACAAATATTTATTCCTTAAATATACTTTCCCGTTATTGAGTGGAAAAAGATGTAGGGGAGGACTTGTAAATTCATAAATATCTTTCAAAAATATTTTATCCTTCAATTTCCCTACTAAATGTGATTGAAAATGATAATCAAAATAAAAATTCCGACTTCATGGCATAAAACATATACCTTATCAGATGTTTTCATTAATATAAAAACTTTAAATAACTTAAAATATTCGTTTTGAATTGTTAGATAACTGCCTTCTTTATAAACGCGTCCTAAATACATTGCTTTATTATAATATACAACATTATCAAATTTTGTAGTTATATATTCACGCATATGAGTAGAAATACAACAATCGTCAACAATATCTATTCTACTAAACTCAAAAGCATCCGGAATCCCAGTCCTGTAGTCTAAAAGAAATTGTGCAAAACTTAAACCCGCCTTTTTACAAAGTGTTAATGGTACATTCACTCTTGAATTCATATTATTACAATATTTTTTTGTTTAGCTTCCAACTTTAAGCTCCACAAAAATTTAGGTGGTCCGCACTTTTTAATAAGAGTTATATATTGCAGTAAAAATGTGCTTTAGGTTTAAGGTGGCCGTAAAGTTCTAAACATGTTTTATTGTGTTCGCAAACTAACAATTGAAGCGCACACAAATCACTATCACTGTATAATAAGTAGCTTCTAGTGTGGATTCATTCTCGGAACTAAGTTGCTAACGATAAGGAGTATAAAGTGTGTTAGAGTCCATAACTCGCGTGCTTTAATTTTTAGACTAAAATTGTGTAAAGCCTTTTGTAATATATCAGGGCCTATATTCCCCAATTCATCTTCTTCGGCGACTATTAAAAAAGCTTACGGTGAGCGCTATTAATACGTTACAAATGTCATAAATACATACACCTTCAAGAAGGTCATGCATTAAATATAACGTTATGTTTTGAGTTACATGAAATGCTTTCAATTCGTTGAAAATGCATGTGGCTCTCACACCAGTTTCTTTAAAATCATTTAATAAAAGGTCAGATTTATAATTTTGTTGATTTCTCATTGAATTTACAATTTCAGATACATCTTCTTTCATTTCATGATTTGATGAAACCCAATACTGAATTGAGTCCTAAGTTATCGCCAAGAACCACACCAGCTGTAAAATATATTCTCTAGGTTTTACCTGGCGTCACTATTTCGACTCCTTCGTCTTCTAAATTTTTGAGTACTTGGATTAAGTGATAAAATATCTTTTCATTGCCAAACTTTTTAATATCAGAACTATTGATGTACCCTATATGGAAAATGAAAGTAGGTAAACTATAATATGCAGCTGTAATTGACTTATTGTGGGAACCCAAAGGATTATTTATTCCAAAATTATCAAAGTATATAAATAATGGAAAAATTTGTTTGTTTGAAAATTGTTTTTTTTTTAGATTTAAAAACATCACCGTTGACGAAATTGGATATAATTTCTTGTTGTAGAGATTCATCGATATTTTGTAAAGACATTTCTAAAACTCCAGGTATTTCAAAAATCTTTTTCAATTGAAATTCTAGAGGCAAAAAACAGCAACTAAAATTTTTTATCAAAACCAGGAGTTCCTTGATTTATTCGTTCCCAAATTTGATTTGAAATGATAATACACAGAATCCTTATAAAGTTGTTTTTCTTTTAATATTTTAAAAAATTTGTGTTCTGTCGAAATATCAACGAATGGATCTTTTAGATATGTTAATACATCATTTGCACTTGTTGTTATTTTTCGGAACTAAGAACTTCTTGAATATTAGAATTTTAGATATTAGAAAAGATATTTAGTAAAGATTTTTGTATGGCCTGAGTCTCCTTTCTTGGCATCATTGGTTTTGAGTACAACAATAATGAGAAATCAAACGATTGGTCATTCAAATGATCAATTTTAGAACTAATTTCATTTTGGCCAATTAAGGAACTATTACGAGTAATTATAATATCTGGACAAGCAGTAGAAATATTAATTTGAGAGTCTAAAGTGGCTGAGTTTTGACTTGAGAGGCTGGGTTCCAAGTGCGGAATAAAGTTCTGACTTTGATTCAAATAGTTAAAATGTTGACGTTTAATGTGAGTTTTAAAAGTTTTAAAATTTGAAAATTTTTGAGAGCAATTACCTTGTTTGCACTGGACTGTGCTATTTGAATTCAGAAAATGTTCAATTTGATAATGTTGTATTAAACTTTTTAATATTGATATTTTTATGTTACATAGAAAGCAAACCAACATTATTATTATTTAGGTTTTAAATATTTAAGTAATTGGTAAGTACCATGTGTATCAACGTCACTGGTAAGTTTAATTTAATTAATTTATTTTGATTTTTGATATCATTGAAAAGTGCTAGAATTTCTATGGATTTGACATCTTTAATGTGGATGTAATAAACATTTTTTATTTTTTTGTATGAATTTATTCCACTTGCTGAAAAGAAGATGACTTTTATTCTGATACAACAAATCGAAATCAATGTTAATCTGAAATATAAAAGGTATTTTATTAAAAATGGCTTAATTTTTTTTTTAAATAACTCACCAGTTCAACGGATCTTGCGTCAGCATAAAGTGGCCAGTTGCTTAAAAATTCAAAGTTGTCTTTAGAATTTTTAAGTTCTCTTTGTCTTAATAAGAATGTTCGTTGCCATTGGTCCTTAACATTATGCCAATTGGAAATATCTTTGGAAAGAGATGTTTTCAATGCCAACAAAACAGTTTCATCAAATTCAGAATTCAATGCAGAGGAATCTGACACCTCCACATCTTCTTCACATTTATGCAACAACCGTGCTCGTTTGGCTTTTTGGTTGCAGTATTTGCCCCAAAGCTTACCAACCGGATTCGTTTTTTTACCTCTCGGTATAAAATAATATTCCTAAAATTTTTACAGTCTTATGCAAAAAAAATTCTTATTTGAGGATTGTAGTTCACGTTAGTAAACCCTCTAATGCCAGTTTCTTAAATAAGGGCCAAAAAAGTTGGTAATATTTTTTTTATTGGTAATTTAGGGTCTGATTTCAAAAAAAAACATTTAGAAGTTTGTACAATCAATCGTTTACCTGATAGGTAAGAAAAAATAAATACATGCCTTAAGACATCCTTGGGCACTTAGTTAATAAAACATTTTCGGTTATAAGTGAGTATATTTTAAAGAATTTTATTTGAAAAAAATTACATTAATGAAAAGATATGTGAAAATATATATTATTTATGATTATGATATTCAAAAAAGCAATTTTTGTTATTCGAGCAGCATAAATGAATTTTGCATTTAGAACAAAAACATTGCGTCTGCGATTTTTTGCAATGCTTGCAGCATTTCTTGCCACCTTCCCTAATTAGCCACATAGGGATGACTTACGTTATCGAAGCGTATATCTGCAACTGGATGACTTGTTTTGCCTCCAACTTTTATTGCATTTGGTTGGGGACTAGTGACCAAAGGATCATAGCTTGATCTTATACTACTTGGACCAACCAACTGGTTTTTTTTCTTGGTATGCAACTAGTCCAGCCGCGATGGCTTCACGAAACTCTGGTAACTCAAACGTTTTTGGATTATAGTTTTCTGAAGTGTCTGTAAATTTAGCTTTTTGAATGCGTCTGTGTAAAAGATATGCATTTGTTGCTGCCATATCAACTAAATGATAAAACAATCGTGTCGCTGCATCCCTTGTTTTAACGCAAATATGGTACCGACCCATGAGACCATCCATTAAATCGACACCACCCATATGGCAGTTGTACTCACGAATTATTTGGAGGCAATCGATTTCAGTGTATTGTTTCAGTTTTCTATCGTATCGTGGAATTTTTAAAATATTATCGTTATAGTTTTCTTTGATAAAACTCTTAGCTCCAACATATGTGGACAATAAGCGGACATTCTTATTGTCTTTCCATAAGACATTACTAACATCTACACCATACACGGATCCAACATATTCAGCTAAAAATCCTTTTTTCTGGTCTTTGATACTATTATCTGACGGTAATTTACAGTTATGAATTCGATTTGCACGGACTGTTCCCAAACTATGAACACCTTTAGCTCGCAAGTACACCAACAATGGAATTGTCGTATAAAAATTATCAAAATATATGATATGGTTAACGAAGTTTTCTACTGTTTGAGATAAACGGACGACAACATTAGCGGAGGCTCCAAGATCTGGGTGGCGAGGCAAAATAACATTATCTCCCGCACCGCTATAAATTTCGAATCGATACGCATATCCAAAAGAATCGCATAGTACAAATAGTTTGATTCCCCATTTATGAGGCTTATTTGGCATATATTGCCGAAGATGATGCCTCATTTTTGTACTACACATTTGTTCAACTACGCAAAGCCGAGCTTGTTTTGGAACTGAGTCGAATCTTGCATTCAATTTATCGGCGAAGTTTCTTATGCGAAACAAAGGATCGTAGCCCGGCTGGCCTTTTTTCACTCGTTCACTCTCATCACGTAGTGATAAAAATTGCTTAATGGCTTCGAATTTTGACCGATTCATGCTATTCGCAATTGGTTGAAATGCATTTTTACCCCAATAGCTTCGCAAGTTTGTATACCGATAAATGGACATATATAATAATATTCCAATATAGCGGTGTATTTCCTCAACGTCTACCTTGAATATTGTGTTGACATTTTCCTGAATTGCAGCTCGATTTGTTCCTTCCACAATCATTTTTATTAGATTTGTATTAAAAAAAAGCTAAATATTTGCAATGGAGTTTGCAGTTCTAATATTTTAGTTGGAAGTGAAGCATCTCCTTGAAAAGCTATTTCATTTACATGCAATTGCATTGACTGTTGCCGCCATATAATTTTTGACCATTCTGCGGCATCTTTCCGTATAGACTCAACATCTAAGAAATAAAATGTATTTTTATTCTCAAGGAATCTATTTTATACATATGTATGATTATTACCAGAACCATTGAAGCCACCAGATGAAGGGACAAATGTGGGTCCAGAAGTCTCAATTGCTGGCAAAGGAGACCTAGGCCTTTTTAATGGCTTACTTAATCCCGTGGCCTGAGTAGAATGGGAATTGCTTATTGTATTGAGTGCCGCATTTTCCGATTCGGCAAAACCTAATTGAAGTTCTTCAACATCGCTGGATTCGCTACTCCAATCTGCATCTGATTCTACTTCGTCAAACAATTTCTCTAACTCTTCATCAGTCAAATCAGACAATTTAAAACGTTTGTTCATTGGCCCAGACATTTTTTAAACTTTATTGTAAAAAAATGCAAAAAAAACGAATATAATTTTGTAAAAAAAAAATAAACTGCGACAGCCAAATATGTCGTGCAACGCCCAAGAGTGCCTCAAGGCACTCATAAAGAAATCAGTGCCCTAAAACATAACTTACCCTTTTTTTTTTTTTTTTTTTTTTTTTTTTCTCGCCTCATCGAACTGTTCGGACGTGGTAATTTTAGTGCGGCTGAATTTTCGGTGAAAAAATCGTAATAGGTGAAAAATTGTAATAGGTTGAAATTAAACAAAAAAGTGAAAAAAATAACTCGTAATAGGTTAAAATATATAAAAAATAAAAAAAAAACATTAAAAATCGTATAAAAACTGTATGAGTGTTCCTCTCAGATGTAATTCTGAGAAAGAGCTTAGCTCGTCGAGAAAAACTAAATGGCTCTCTGAGGAAGAATCCATAAAAAAATCTCTGGAGAATTTTCTCACTACAAGAGCCGTAGAACGGCGTCGTTCCTGTTCTCCCAATATAGTGATTTCAACAGATGAGAAAACATCATCTTCATCAAATAGTGCAGTGAAACCCAAAAAACAAGTAGGTATGGATAAGTACATCACCGTTCTCAAGCGACAGAGGAGCCCGAAGTCTGCTCAAGTGTCATCAAATGCAAAAGCTTCTAAGACTGTGAGTAATGATCAAAATAGGTTTGCTCTCCTCCAGACGGATGAGCCAGAACTTCCTAAGAAGACGTTTAAGCCCCCACCAATTTATCTGAGAGAGCCCACTTCCAGTAAATTGGTACAAGGAATTGTTTCGGTAATAGGTGCAAATATGTTTAGCGTAACATCAATTAAACATGGAAATATCAGCGAAACCAAAATACAAGTGAAAAAGGAGGATGATTTTCGTAAATTGTCCAACCAGTTGGAGAGGGAAAGTAGGGATTTCTATACCTACCAGCTGAAAAGCGCAAAAGGACTCCAAGTCGTTCTAAAGGGTATAGACCCAGATGTTGATCCTGCCGAGATAAAGTCTAGCTTAATGGAAAAAGGCTTCAAAATTAAGAGCATAACGAATATTAGAAACCGTGAAAAGACTCCACAGCCTATGTTCAGGGTGGAATTGGAACCTGGAGATGTCGTATTAAAGAAAAACGAGTCCCATCCCATCTACAATCTGATGTACCTTCTGCATCGTAGAATCACCGTGGAAGAACCACATAAGCGTCAGGGACCCGTCCAGTGTCTCAACTGTCAAGAATTTGGTCACACCAAGGCGTATTGTAAATTGCCGACAGTTTGTGTTGCGTGTGGGGAGCTACATGCAACTGCTCAATGTGATAAGTCGAAAACTGATTCAAAAATAAAAAAATGCAGTAACTGCGGAGGTAATCATACCGCAAATTATAGAGGTTGTCCAATTTACACTCATTTGAAAGGCATAAGCACCAACAAGACGTCAGTATTACCTGATCATCGTCAACAGCCTATTTTGGCATCGAGTGACAATTTCCCGCAATTGTTACGGTCCACTAGTCATATAAACGCGCCTAGTTCTAGACAAGTTTCTTACGCTAACGTGGTTAAATCTAATATGCCAGGTTTGGAGCAGGCACCTAAATCACAATATTACGAGCCTAATAGTAACACTCTAGAGACTACATTGCAGACACTTGTCCAAACCATGAACACTTTTACGACCACTATGACATCCATGATGCAGGAAATGCTGAAAATGCAATCCACTATCTTACAAGCCATTTTAAAGAAATGATTTGTTTAAAAATTTGTTTTTGGAATGCGAACGGCCTCCGCCAACATAAAAACGAACTGGAACACTTCCTGATGGATAAGCAGATTGATGTCATGATGATTGCTGAAACTCACTTGACGGCGACAGCGTACTTCAAAATTAATGGCTACGTGTTATATGATACTAAAGATCCCCGCGGAAGAGCATGTGGAGGTTCGGCAATTCTTATAAAGAACAGAATAAAACATTATTTAATGAACAACATATGCGAGGATTACCTTCAAGCAACAAACATTTGTATTGAATTCTGTCAATACAATTTTGTTTTATCATCAATTTATTCGCCGCCTCGATTTTCAATAAAAGAACACCAATACTACAGCTTCTTCAATTCCCTTGGAGCTAGATTTTTAGTTGCTGGTGACTTTAACGCCAAACACACTTTTTGGGGTTCACGTCTGGTGACCCCGAAGGGTCGTGAACTCTTCAACACCATTGCCAAAATGGGATTAGATGTACTCTCAAGCGGGCATCCTACTGGCCGACGGACCGACGGAAGATTCCCGATGTTATTGACTTCGGAGTAGTAAAAAATATCCCTGTAGAATCGATACAAGTGGAGCCTTCATTAGACTTGTCTTCAGATCACTCTCCTTCTATTATTTCAATGCGTTTCCTTCAAGGGAATGGCTCTCCATTTCGGGACATATCTAAAACCAGAGTAAGTTGGATAAAGTATAAAAAGTATTTAAGTTCCCACTGCACGGAAAATGTAGTGTTGAGAACTACCGAGGATATTGATGGGCCGATTGGCAAGTTTACTGAGGACATACGAAGAGCTGTACATCACGCCTCCACATACGACGTTGAGTGCAGAAGTGGGACAAATAGAACCTATTTCGCTGAACTCGATCATCTCCTGTCAGAAAAAAGAAGAGTTAGAAGAGAGTGGCAAATCCACAGGTCTCCTGAACTGAAAGCTAGGCTACGGGAATGCAGAGATATACTAAGACATTTCTTAGAAACCCAAAGAACGGCCTCACTTAGATCTTACTTGGAAGGTCTTGATAGTACCCTACAATCTGACTATTCGTTATGGAAGGCGGCACGAGGTTTAAAAAGACCAGTTAGAGGAAAACCTCCTCTGCGAAATCCGACTGGTGACTGGGCTAGAAATGATTCCGAGAAGGGGACTTTATTTGTTAATCATTTGAGAAAAGTGTTTACTATAAACAACTCAAATAATGCATCTGATTTGCCTCCACTCGTTATTAGACCTCCTGTACCTCTAAGACTTAGCTTTAATGATGTTCAAAGCGCTATTGGTACTCTGAATCTTAAAAAAGCTCCAGGTATGGATAAAATCAGCAACAAAATGCTTGTGGAGTTACCTCGTGTAGCTAAAAGAATTATCCTATTTATTTTCAATGCTATTTTACGCCTAGAATACTATCCTGCAGATTGGAAGGTATCTATGATTACCATGATTCCTAAGCCAGGGAAGGACCCCACTAAAGTAGAGTCATATAGGCCAATTAGTCTACTGCCGACAATTTCAAAACTGTTTGAAAAATTGGTATTGGCTAAGTTGATTCCAATTCTGAACGACACTCAATGTATCCCAAATCACCAATTCGGGTTCAGAGCTAAACACAGTACCATCGAACAAACACACAGATTGGTAAATGTGATAAGACAGTCGTTTGAAGAGAAAAAATACTGCTCCGCCCTTTTCATTGATGTGTCGCAAGCGTTCGACAAAGTCTGGCATGAAGGTTTAATGCATAAAATTAAATTAACTCTGCCTGCTAACACCCACAAACTTATGAAAAGTTATTTATATGGTCGCAAATTTACAATCAAAGAAGGCGATTTTTTAAGCCCCGCTCAGCCAATTGAAGCAGGAGTACCCCAGGGTAGCATACTGGGTCCAACTTTATATTTGATTTATGCATCCGATATGCCGTTAGACCCCATAATACATACTTCAACTTTTGCAGACGATACAGCCTTTATTAGCGTTCATAAGGACCATCAAATAGCATCACAGAACTTGCAGAAATATGTTTATAAACTAGAGAATTGGCTTGAGCTTTGGAAAATCAGGGTTAACGAACAGAAATGTATTCATATAACTTTCACATTGCGAAAAGATACATGCTCGTTCATCAGAATAAATAATCAAATTATCCCGCAACACAATGAAGTCAAATACCTCGCAATCCACCTCGATCGTCGTTTAACTTGGAAGTCTCATATCGACGCAAAACTTACCCAGATGAGATTAAAAGCAGTGCAAATTAATTGGCTAATCGGCAGAAATTCTACATTAAAGTTGGATTGCAAACTTTTGTTGTACAATGCAATTCTAAAGCCAATCTGGTGTTATGGAATTCAATTATGGGGTACTGCCTCAGCATCCAACATTGAAAAAATTCAAAGGGGTCAAAATAAGATTCTACGTACAATTACTGCAGCTCCATGGTATGTTAAAAATTCTCGAATCCACAAAGATCTAGGCATTCCTTTGGTGAAAGTCGAATTTACAAAACACGCCTCAAAATATGTCAGCAAACTTGAACACCATCCAAACCCACTTGCACGAGACATCCTTAACTTTACTGGCCATGTTCGGTTGAGAAGGAGGGATACCCTTGCTTTAACTCAAGCGCAAAACAGATGCGCTTTTGTCTAGCACTGGCTGGACTTATTATTTTCTTTTAGTATTAAGATTCGAAAACTTATTGTCATTTCATTTCTGAAGATTCAATAAATAAATTAAATGCATAAAAAAAAAACCCTTTTTCACACCAATAACGTCACTAGTTCATACAATATGAGTACAATTTTTAAGAAAAAACATATGGTTACGATCGTGAAACTTCTAAACACTTATATCAACGTTTTATGAAACAATATTGCTTCCCGCTATTTTTTCCGTCAAAAAAGTGCATGGCTAATAAAAAGTGCATTGAAAAATACAGAATGAGCTTTTAAGAGCTTTTACAAATATTTAAATACATTTGTGAGCAACTGATAAAAAAACTTTTTAAATAAAAAAAATTATTATGTTTGAATTTATAGTAATTTTTGTGATGAGTGCCTTGAGGCAGGCTTAAGCATTAGAGGGTTAACAGACACTTTAAGGCTAACACACCTATATTACAAATTCATATGCAAAAACAGTACGTTAACTATTGTATACATCAATTAATTTTATATGTTAATACTGGCAACACCATCACTCTCTTTTGACTCTTTATAGTTAACGATGTAGAACAACGATTATTAGTTCATTCGGATAGTCTGATACTTATAATAATTTGTATATTTTTTATATAAAATGAAATTTTATTCTTATTTTAATATGTAAAATGATATTTATATTGCATAAAAACATAAACTAGCCACATTTATAACAATTTAAAATAATAAATACGCTTACTTGTTGCTAAGTTTAAACCGATTATTTTAAAAACGAGCTTTATTTGCTTTGGTTGATTGTATGTACAACACTACAGTAAAGTACGGATAAATGCACATCGGTTTTCGCCCGACTTTTTGTGCACTTATCCATTCTTTGCATTTATGCTAACCTCGGATAAGTGCACAAATATTGCAATTATGCAAATATTACATAAGTGCACAAATATTGCAATTATGCAAATATTACATAAGTGCACAAATATTGCAATTATATAATTATTGGGAAAAATAAATCAAAGAATTTTTAAAAGAGTTTATATTTGTCCATTTGACCATTGATTTTACTAGGCGCTAATATAGACACCATTCAAAATTTGAAACACAAAGAAGGAGTTAAAATATATATTTTTATATATTATTTTTAATATTTTTTTATAAAGAAAATAATAGGTTTGCAGGCCATATCCCAGACTTTTTAAAGGAGTTGGTGATATTGTCAAAAGTGAAACTTTTATTAAATGTTTTATTAGCAGGTTCGGCCACATTGTAAATAGTAATGGCCTTGCCAGGATTCGTCCTCATCCAGTCAATAAATGCAATCTTTACTGCTGATTTGAATGGTGCATACACGCCGACGTCAATCGGCTGAAGGCGATGAGAACAATGAGGCGGAAATGTTAGCATAACAATTAATTGCTTTGATCGAAACGTGGCTTACATGATTATCCATGATCAACAGAATTTTCTTCATTATTGAACAGCCCGAAGTATTTACTATGTGTTCCAAAACTCTTACAAATAATTCAGCTGTCATCCATCCATTTCTCGAAGATAATCCCAGACTTCCAGCAGGAGCACTATACAAAAAACTGTCTTTAAACTTAATTCGTGGGAAAATTCATACAGGTGGATGGGTTGTACCAGCAGCACTTACAATACCACAGAAAGAAACCAATTCACCACGTTCGCCAGAAACAATCTGGCCAAATTGCTTTTTACCTGTCGCTGCTATAACTTTTGGGGCCTGCGCTACAGTTGTATTCCCGGTTTTATCAATGTTAAAGATGCAATTCGATAAAAAGCGGAAGCGTTAACGTGTAAACTTTGGTATGCAACGCTAAACTATTAACACATACATTTTTTTCTGTGATCAAGAGTGCAAATATAAAATCCTAAAAAATCATTTCTATTTTAGTTGTGCTTTTATGCATACAAAGTTGTACTAAAAATGTCTCTTGAGGCTTAAAATTATTATGCACTTATGCATTTTTTGCATTAATCCGTGTTGCACTTATCCGTGCATTTTTACATGATAAAGTATAAAAGAGGCTTATGGCTTCGCAACACGTTGCACTTAAGCGTTTTTTGCATTTATGCGTGTTGCACTTATCCGGTTTTTACTGTATAAAGTTTTGTTTATTTACATTATTTCTTCAAGTAATTTTGGCGTGTAAGGTAATAATAAAAGCATAAATTTTGTAAATTAATAAAAATGGATAAGCCTGGGGACCAGAGAACCAAGCCGATCGGCGGCTACCCGCCGCCGAGCAATATTTTACAATCAAGCCGCCGCCGATTATAATCGGCTTAAAAGCTGAGCCGGCTTACTTCACGCCGCAAAAAAGTGTTTTAAACCACAAAGTATATTTCAGAGATTAAGACTGTGTAAAACTATGCAAAAAAGTGTAAGTGACTATTTTAAAAAAAAGGAAGGCTCGATTTTGGCAGCTCAGCCGACAAAATTTTGAAGTTGGCCGGCTTCAACATTTCGACAGGTTTGTATTTTACATTACCTTTTTTAATACACAAAGCATACAAATTTTTACATCTGAAATCGATGAAAAATTTTATCAACCATATATGTATGTATGTATATGGAAGAACTGCCGTTAGTGCCGTTAGTTTTTCATCATTGCAAAAAAGTGTTTTAAACCACAAAGTATATTTCAGAGATTAAGACTGTGGAAAACTATGCAAAAAAGTGTAAGTGACTATTTTAAAAAAAAGGAAGGCTCTGACTCAGATTCCGATAGTTCAGTCAGAAGTTAATGAAAGTGCAAAAAATGTAAAATATTACGAAGAACTAGTAAGAAAAAAGGATGCGGTAAAAGAGGTGTTCCAAATAAGCATAACGCATGCGGCAGCGGATTGTTGGCGTTATTTTGGACACCTCTTAGTTTCAAATAAAAAGGTGTTGCAAAAAATAAAATTTTGCAAAATCTGTTTTGAAACAAATGGCATTTTAAAAGGGTAAGTGTTTCACATTGGTTTTTTGCAATAAAAAGTAGGTATTTAAAATTTTGGCTTAAATCGGTTTTAGTGAGTTTTTTCAAATCACTATCAAAATTTTATCACTAATAGAATTTTAAATTCTGATTAAAATGAAAAAAAAAATTGGGCGGTGACGCCTATTTTCGAGTTGGCGGTGCTACAAAGTTTGTAATATATTTAGCTATATTTTGAAAACTACATTTTTTATTAGATGATATATATATATATATATCAAATGATAGATATTTTAAAGACCTTTCCTACGATATGTAACATGACCTACTTATATGGACCACCTATTGATAAATTTGGCAAAATTATTTTTTGATCCGAAATTTTTTTAAAAAATCTAAAAAATCCGGGAAAAAGGTCTATATGAGTAAGTAGATAAATTACAATATTTTCAAGTCAAGAAATTAAGCTTTAATTTAAGGTATAACATGACCATGTAGGTAATATAAATCCGAAGATATTAAAGAAAGATTATGACATTTCACCATAAAAAAATACAATCTGTACTATGCGAAGGCGGTGTTAAGTATACCATGGAGCAGAAAATCCTTCCGCCCGATCGTAGGCCGGCAATGCAGGAAATTTGTACAATGCGAAACCGGTATTCTGTATACCATAGAGGAAAAAATCCTATCCTGCATACAAAATTTTGAAAAAATGTGTTTTTTAAATTTTTCAGATCTTATAATTCTATGATTATATACATAGTACCTACAGACACATGTGATACCTTAAATTAAAGCTTAATGTCTTCGCTATTTATATTAATTAAATTTTTTTAGATATTAAAAAAAATTCGGGAAAAAAATATTCTTTTCGGATTTAACCCATAGTCGGTCCATATTTTATAATCATGATATATATCGTTGGAAAGGTATTTTTAATACCTTCAATTTAGTGTATTACAAATTATCAGACACCCAGTAGTTCCCGAGATATAGGCCTATATATTTTCAACTTCCAATTAAAAACAGTAAAATCAGTAAGTTTTATTATTTTAAAAATAGATTTGGACTAACGACTTCAACTACAAATTACACAAATCATCTTAAATCAATCCACGATTTGGACGAAAAAAAATAAAATTCAAGAAAACGCGATTTCACAGCACAATGCTTAGCATCCTCATCCAAACATTGTAAATTTTCTCACGCGAGAAATTTGGCTGAAATGTGCTGCATCGATCTGCAGCCTTTCAATATATGTCAAAGAGCCGGTTTTCAGAAATACGTAAGACACATACGATTGGATGTTGAATTTCCAACTCCAACAACAGTAGCTACAGGAGCACTAAATGATGTGTATGATGTGTATCTTGCACGTGTTAAAAATATTTTAAACAAATGTCCAGATGATATAAATCTGGTTCTAGATATGTGGACTGACAAATATAAAAAAATTTCTTATATAAATATAAAGGTTCACTATTGTGATAATTTCACCCTTAAATGCATTTCGTTGAAGACTAAACATTTCCCTCACCCACATACTGGGAGGGCTGTGGGGCAAAAGGTCAACGAAACCGTTAAATTTTTCGGACTGGAAAATAAAAATATTATGGCGATATCAGATGGTGGTTCAAATATAGTTGCGGCGATGAGAATACAAAATATCCAGCGACTTAATTGTATGGCGCATTCCCTTCACAGATTTATATCTCATGATATTTTAAACAATGATTTATTTGGAAGTTTGAAAAATATTGTTCTAAAATTAAAGCAAATATTCCGGGCACTAATATACAGAGGAGAAGAGATTTTAGCCATTCAAAGCTTTAAAGAAAATGAGAATAGTAATGACATATTATTAAATATACAAAATATAACCAAATGCTTAGATAGCGACGAAACCATATCTTTTGGTGATATTGAGGAGGAACTTGAGGCAGCCCTGGAACGTTCTCACTTACCATCTATTAAAAATTCCGTGGAAACCAGATGGAATTCAATGGTTAAAATGATAAAAAGTTTCTCAGATAACTTCGACGTAATCAATATAATAATTTTAAAAATTAAAAGGGAAAATCTACTTATTACCTCAATGGAGAAGGAACTTATCGTAGAGTTTGCAGAGTTTTTGGAAATTTTAGCTGAAGCAACAGTTTATATGCAAGGACAAAAGTATGCTACAGCTTCATGTGTTATATATTTTTATGAAAATATATATGCGAAATTGGTTGAAAAGCGTAGAAATTCATCATTTGCAATAATAATTCATTTATACGGCTTGGCAAAGCAGCATTTTTTTGAGAGATTTAAGATATTAAAAATACATCTCGTCGCAGCCTTATTGGACCCATGCCAAAAAAATTGGTCAACCCTAAACAAATACATATCACGGATACCAGAAAACCAACCCACTTCAGATGATTTTGTACTTGAAAGCGTTTTTGAAAACCATGTAACCAAAGAAAATCTTCTTTATCACGAAATAAGAAATAGAGGGATCACCGAAGACTATTCCATTGACGAACCAGAAGCAAAAAGAGAAGTAAAGTCAAATGTTTTAGAAATATAGAATATTTTTTAACATACAAACATTTTAAAGAAAGTTTCAGATACTAGAAAGAGGATGTTGGACTTTCTTTCCGAGTCTGGTGAATGCAACATTACAGGTACTATTTCCCTTGAAATTCGGAAATATTTCGACATAGCGGTGTATGATGCAGATAGTCTTGACTGGTGGAAAGAAAACCAATTGGTAATAAAAACAATTTTCAGCAGTAAATAAAAACTAATGTATCCTGTTAAATTTTTAGATTTTCCCCAGACTTGCAATACTGGCCAATTTTTGTTTTGGAATTCCTGCCACGTCGGCCTCCTCAGAAGTTGCATTTTCAATGGCAGGTTCTTGCATCACCGAAAAAAGAAGTCGACTAAATCCTTCAACGGTAAAAAAAACAACTTTTTGTTCATGACAACTACAACATTGTAAACGAGAACTAATTTTCTCTTAGTACCATACGCTTGTTATGGGTTAAGCATGCCCTTACGCATTTGCTTTTTGCTATTTTGATTTTTGTTAAAAAAAAAACAAATTTAAAATTTTTAATCTAAATGTGTTTATATAATTGTAATTCTCATAATTTATTATGAGAGTTTTGTATGAACACAAGAGGTTTCCAATTTTTACTAATTAGCAATAAAGTATGTGATGGTAACCGAAAGCGAAAACGAATAAGTTTTAGAAGTCAATTTTTTCGTAATATTTCTGTATTGAAAAACTTTTATCATATAAAATATGAAGATATTGTGCTACTAAAGAGAATCTTAAAACAAAAATTTTAAAAATTAGATTAGAAATGCATTAAAATGTACTTCAACAACTGATTCGTTATCGTTTTCCATCATATGCCTGATAAATTGTTTAAACATGCTTGATATATTCGTTTTCGCTTTCGGTTTCCATCACATACTTTATTGCTAATTAGTAAAAATTGTAATTTCTTGTGTTCATACAAAACTCTCATAATAAATTATGAGAATTACAATTATATAAACACATTTAGATTAAAAATTTTAAATTTCAAAACTAACTTTTATGGAATATGCTGAAAAATTGGAAACCTCTTGTGTTCATACAAAACTCAAAGCTTATTTTTTAATCAGAAAAAGTATACATATTTTTTATTAACTATTGTACCATGTACTGCTAATGTTAAAAATGCAACTTCTTTTTAACTCTGTAGTGTTTGTATACTTGGTAATTCTCATATTGTTTTATAAGAGTTTTATATAAACATAAGAGGGTTAAAACTTTTTGAAGAAAAATTGCGAAATAGAGAAATTTGTTTAGACATTTTAACCCAAACCAGTCAGTACATGCGAATTAAATAATTAAATAAAAAAGATGAATTTGTATATATGTATATTTAAACAAAATTAAAAATATGTGCATTTTTTGACATGCACATTAAACCAATAAATAAAACAAATGAATATGTACATATATATGTGTATATAATTAAAACAATATATAACAAGTAAGAGTGCTATATTCGGCTGTACCGAATCTTAAATACCCTTCACCTAAGCGTAATAAGAAATACAGAAGCTACACTAGACTAGAATATCCTAATTCTGTGTTTTCTATTCAGTCTTAGTGCAAATTTTATTAGTATTTGATATATTGTCTGAAAGACAATTTTACGACCAACATAATTTATGTTAAATATTTTGAAATGTTGTCTAATTTTTACCATTTTTAATTGATTTAATTACCAATTCTTACCATAATTTACAGAGTCTGTCTGATGTTCATAATAATCTTGAGTGTAATTTAACAAACAGAGTATAAACAAGTTAGAGTGCTATATTCGGCTGTGCCGAATCTTAAATACCCTTCACCTAAGCGTAGTAAGAAATACATAAACTACACTAGACTAGAATATCCTAATTCTGTGTTTTCTATTCAGTCTTAGTGCAAATTTTATTAGTATTTGATATATTGTTTGAAAGACAATTTTACGACCAACATAATTTATTTTAAATGTTTTGATATTTTGTCTAATTTTCACCATTTTTAATTGATTTAGTTACCAATTCTTACCATAATTTACAGAGTCTGTCTGATGTTCATATTAATCTTGAGTGTAATTTAACAAACAGAGTATAAAACAGGAGTACAATTCGGTTTTAGTGATTTTGCTCAAAAAAAAAAAAAAAAAACAAAATCAAATAGGGCTTTTAGAGGAGATACCAGCAAAAAAAAAATTTGTTGCCGGTCACGCCTATTTTCGAGGGGGCGGGCCCTTAAAGTTGAAAATACATAGGCCTATATCTCGGGAACTACTGGGTGTCTGATAATTTGTAATACATTAAATAAAAGGTATTAAAAATACCTTTCCAACGATATATATCATGATTATAAAATATGGACCGAATATGGGTTAAATCCGAAAAGAATATTTTTTGACCCGAATTTATTTGTTTTTTGGAAATGGTTCTATATGGCAGGTATGACAAATTATGGGCCGATCTTCTTAAATTTTGGAACAGTTATTTTTATGCATATGAGGATATTTCACGTCGAATTTCAACATAATAACGGTATATATACGATATATATTAGTATTAACGTGGATTTCGAGAGTGGACTTTATGTGGGGGATATAGTCAAATATGGACCGATATTCTCAAAATCCAGCAGTTAGATTTAGGCATGTATATAAATGATCCGTGTAAAATTTTGGATTGGTACCCTTATTTATAAGCGATTTATGAGTATTAAAGTGATTTTCGGAAGAGGGCTTTATATGGGGCATACGGTTAAAAATAGACCGAAATTTACAAAATTTTGTGGGATGATTTTTGTATATATTAAAATGATCTGTGCAAAGTTTTGAGTCAGTACCGATATTTATACAATATATATAAGGAAAAATCTCTTTTTCAGATGTGGTCCTTGTATGGGAGCTATGACCAGTTCTGGGCCGACCACCATAAAATTTAGTACAGCAATTTATATGCCTATAAAGAGTATTTATGTCAAATTTTAGCCGTTTAACATTATTTATATCTCTTTTATACGTATTTAAGTGAATTTTGGAAGTGGACTTTATATGGGGTCTATGGTCAAACATGGACCGAATTAAAAAAAATTTCGTTTTGCGATTTCTTTTTGTATGAAACTTATTTTTGCTGAATTTTGTCTTGATATTCCAATTTTATAGGCATTTATTTATCATTAAGCCATATTTCGGGAAGATTTTTGTATGGGGGCTATGACCAATTCTGGGCCGACTACCATATTATTTAGTACAACAATTTATTTGCCTATAAAGAGTATTTATGTCAAATTTTAGCCGTTTAACATTATTTATATATCTTTTTTTTACGTATTTAAGTGAATTTTGGAAGTGGACTTTATATGGGGTCTATGGTCAAACATGGACCGAATTAAAAAAAATTTCGTTTTGCGATTTCTTTTTGTATAAAACTTATTTTTGCTGAATTTTGTCTTGATATTCCATTTTTATAGGCATTTATTTATCATTAAGCCATATTTCGGGAATATATATATTTGTATGGGGGCTATAAGAAATCATGGACCGATTCTTACTATTTTCCGCACACTTTCTTCTTTTATAGCACAAACAACGTATACAAAATTTCATGGTATTATCTGCAATAGTTTTCAAAATATTGCAATAAAATGGATGAAAAATATCAAATTTTTATGGAGGTGGTCTCACATATAGGTTCATAACTCTGGTTAACCTAAACCGATTTTGCTGATTTTAAATAGCAAACTTCTCGAAAGCACTTCTGACAGAATTATTGAAGGTTTGGATCCCGAGTATATCTGGGGACTTCAAAAAACTGATTTCAACAGACAGACAGACAGACAGACAGACGGACATGGCTTAATCGACTTCGCTATCTATAAGGATCCAGAATATATATACTTTATAGGGTCGGAAAATTTTTTTGTGGAAATTACACACGGAATGACAAACTTATATATACCCTTCTCACGATGGTGAAGGGTATAAAAATGGGTACAATTCGGTTTTAGTGATTTTGCTCAAAAAAAAAAAAAAAAAAACAAAATCAAATAGGGCTTTTAGAGGAGATACCAGCAAAAAAAAAATTTGTTGCCGGTCACGCCTATTTTCGAGGGGGCGGGCCCGTAAAGTTGAAAATATATAGGCCTATATCTCGGGAACTACTGGGTGCTTGATAATTTTTAATACACTAAATAAAAGGTATTAAAAATACCTTTCCAACGATATATATCATGATTATAAAATATGGACCGAATATGGGTTAAATCCGAAAAGAATATTTTTTGACCCGAATTTATTTGTTTTTTGGAAATGGTTCTATATGGCAGGTATGGCAAATTATGGGCCGATCTTCTTAAATTTTGGAACAGTTATTTTCATGCATATGAGGATATTTCACGTCGAATTTCAACATAATAACGGTATATATACGATATATATTAGTATTAACGTGGATTTCGAGAGTGGACCTTATGTGGGGGATATAGTCAAATATGGACCGATATTCTCAAAATCCAGCAGTTAGATTTAGGCATGTATATAAATGATCCGTGTAAAATTTTGGATTGGTACCCTTATTTATAAGCGATTTATGAGTATTAAAGTGATTTTCGGAAGAGGGCTTTATATGGGGCATACGGTTAAAAATAGACCGAAATTCACAAAATTTTGTGGGATGATTTTTGTATATATTAAAAAGATCTGTGCAAAGTTTTGAGTCGGTACCGATATTTATACAATATATATAGGGAAAAATCTCTTTTTCAGATGTGGTCCTTGTATGGGAGCTATGACCAGTTCTGGGCCGACCACCATAAAATTTAGTACAGCAATTTATTTGCCTACAAAGAATATTTATGTCAAATTTTAGCCGTTTAACATTATTTATATCTCTTTTATACGTATTTAAGTAAATTTTGGAAGTGGACTTTATATGGGGTCTATGGTCAAACATGGACCGAATTAAAAAAAATTTCGTTTTGCGATTTCTTTTTGTATAAAATTTATTTTTGCTGAATTTTGTCTTGATATTCCAATTTTATATGCATTTATTTATCATTAAGCCATATTTCGGGAATATATATATTTGTATGGGGGCTATAAGAAATCATGGACCGATTCTTACTATTTTCCGCACACTTTCTTCTTTTATAGTACAAACAACGTATACAAAATTTCATGGTATTATCTGCAATAGTTTTCAAAATATTGCAATAAAATGGATGAAAAATATGAAATTTTTATGGAGGTGGTCTCACATATAGGTTCATAACTCTGGTTAACCTAAACCGATTTTGCTGATTTTAAATAGCAAACTTCTCGAAAGCACTTCTGACAGAATTATTGAAGGTTTGGATCCCGAGTATATCTGGGGACTTCAAAAAACTTATTTCAACAGACAGACAGACAGACAGACGGACATGGCTTAATCGACTTCGCTATCTATAAGGATCCAGAATATATATACTTTATAGGGTCGGAAAATTTTTTTGTGGAAATTACACACGGAATGACAAACTTATATATACCCTTCTCACGATGGTGAAGGGTATAAAAATGTATTGTATAAATGAATAAAGAAAATAATAAATATAAAAATATGTTTGTTTTTTAATTATACGAGCAATTAGTCTGAGTTTTTATTTATTTGCTTTTTTATTATTGTAAAAGTATAAAAATATATTAAAAAAAAATATTTCTGTATTAAAAAAGCTAATTAGATAGGTATGTTGTTTTGAGCCGAATTTCAGCCGCCGCCGATAATTATTTTTCCAAGTCGCCGCCGCCGATAATATCGCATCGGCTTGTTACTCTGCTGGGGACATAAAAAGAAAAAGATCCGAAAATTGGAACGAAGAGGACAGAGTAAGTAATGGTTTTAGTTTGGTAAAATATTTGTATTGGATGTTATTTACATGTATGTACATAGATGATGCTTAATACTGTGTTCAGATATGAAACTTAATTGAGTCAATATTCGGTTAATTGACAATATTATTTTAAGTGTTCAGGCATACGCAATTTTCAGCTTACTCAATAATCATTTGACAGTTGGAAAACAATACAAAAACACTCTATATGGTTGTTGTGTTTCTATGTAAAATCATTTGACAGTTGGAAAACAATACAAAAAATACTCTATATGGTTGTTGTGTTTCTACGTAAACAAACTTACCTTCACATTCATTTTTTAATGATTTCTTTTGTTGACATTTGCATTTTATACAATTTTGTTCACTAAACACAGTTATGAACAGTGTTGCATTCGAAATCTTACTCAATATTATAACAATTTCGTACTTATTGCGCAATAATTAATTGCGATTTTATATGGAATATTGAGCTCAATAATGGCGTTAATTGCGATTAACGCAATTAAGGGTCATATCTGAACACGCTATAAGGAACTTATAAGAAAGAAGGTAAAGGTGATAGAAAATAAAAATACGGATAGCAACACCAACCAATCAAAACAAAAAGCATGGACGAAATGACAGAAAAGTAAGTACAATATATACGTATGTATGTATGTACATTAGCACATATTTTAATTTGAGATATCAATTTTCCTAAAATTTTTAGCTACAATAGCATATGTATCGGAAGTCAACGCACAATAACGCAGCTAAAAAATCAGTGGATGTCTACCAAAATTGCAGCTAAGAAGAAAGTATCGGAGCGACGCAAAGAAATTTTGAAAACTGGTGGTGGTTCACTAGCAGCAAAAGAACCTATAAGCAGTGACGACATAACGGTATGGCTGCCGAATGAATTTTACGTAGATTCCAACGAATTTGATTCAGATGCTGCATTAATAGAAGTAAGTAAAGATGACAATGCTATTTATAAAAGTTTTGAAAATAATGATTCTTCTATTTTAAAGATTGTTCAAGATACTGCGATATCTGTAGAAAACAATGACACAGTTCAGAGTTCAGATGCAACGGAAAAGGAATTTATACAAACATTTCAAGAAACTGTACCCAATTCCACACCTCTCCTAAAGAAGGTTTGTATTTGCGGTGAATATTTAAATTTTTAATAAATATGTATGTACATACATATGTATATCATTAGAAAATCCCTAAGAAATCAAACGCTGAGCACAATATTTATAATATGGTAGAGTTGGATATGAAGTGCAGGGAAGAGCTGCATAAAAGGCAGTTAGAAGTAGAAAGTGTTAAATTAGATGTTGAGAAAGCAAAATTGGAGGTGGAGAAGGCACGCTTGGAAGTGGAAAAAGCTAAAATAAGAAATTTAAATGGGGAGTACGGCAAAAGTTGTTTGTATAGCAAATATTCTGTTGGTACGTATGCATGTGTTTAAAAAAACGAAAAACTAACCAATTTGTATTACATATGCATGTATGTACATACATATCGTCACCTAAATGGCTTTTCAGCAATTTGTAGATACATATGTATGTGTATGTATTTTTGGCCATATGTGTATGTTTGTACATACCCTGCAAATAACGCGACTAGTCCATACATGCATGTACAAGTCCAAAGAGGAGTAGGAGTACTCCAAAACTACTCCAAATATATGAAAAAAAGGTAGTCCATTTAACATTGCGATGTCCTAGGACTGGACTATATAACCCATCGGAGTAGTCCTAAAACTACTCCATGGAGTACTCACGAGGGTTAGTTTTAAACAACGACAACAACTCAATATGCAATCGTGTTAACACGAAACCATGTCGTTTAACTACAAACTCTTGTTTAACTATGACATGGTCCATGACTGCATAACATTGGACCATGTTGTGAGTAGTCCATATCATCTAAAATGGATCACGTAGTCCAATATTATTTGCAGGGTACATATATGTGTGTTTGTACATACATATGTGTATGTTAATCATTTAAAGGACGACAAAATTTACTTTTAATAATCAATATAATAATATTTTTCCTGCAGATATTAAATAATACGAGTCAAAATTAATCGAAGATATTGTTTGTTTTAGTAACCTATGTATACCTAAGTATATGTAGTTAACATTTTGCAATATTTTAATATTTAATACGTTTTATTAATTTTAATTGTTATTTTTTTATATATGTATATAATAATTGGATATATACAATAACTGAAATGGATGTACTAGATATATATTGAAGTAAATAAATATTTTTAAATAAAATGTATAATTTGTATTTTTTATTTAAATAGGTTTTAAAAATGTTTATCAATAAATGATCTAAGTATAGCACTGTGTATTCTTCCTAAATTTTCATCCTGGCTTTCAATTGTTTCTATTTGAATCGGCTCGTTTGATTCAGTCAGCTAAAGAAAAATTAATTTAAAACAAATAAATTAATTTTAATACTATTTATCTAGAATGTCTCCAATAATTTGTTAATAAATATTGCTTTGTTTGTTACAGGTTAGGTATGTCTATATGCATGCACTTCCCTTGTTATTAGACCAAATCCAAGAATAGTTTGTTGCAGTTTTTAAAAATTTCAAGGTCTGTTATGCTTTTCCTTTTATAATTCTCAATTGTTCTTTGGAACTTCGTGCAAAAGCTAAGAGGTTTTATGATTTTTAAATTAGGTTGACCTTTACTAATGATTTGGTGTAAGTACCAATGAACCAATGACATACTTAACAAACAAAACAATTTTTTGGTAAATATGTATATATTTACTTACTATCGCGGCAAAATCTTCGTTTTCTTTTATTGCAATATTATGAAGAACAGCTAACGCCACAACTAATATTTTAGCATTTGGAAAGCTTACGGTCATACCATCGAGCAAGCATCGAAATCTCTGCTTCCAAACACCAAAACATCGCTCAACGGTATTTCGGATTGCAATATGCGCATTATTGTATTTTAACTCTTTCTCATTTTGAGGGCGAAGTAGAGGTGTAAATAAGTATGGCGTTAATTTATAGCCAGAATCACCAAGCAAAAGGCCTCGAAATTCCCGGTTTTCAAATCTTGCTTTTATTGCCGATTCATTAAATATCCGACAGTCGTGAGTGCTGCCTCTCCATCTTGCAACAATCTATATATATAAAAATGGTGTAAAAAATGTATAGTAATTCATAAAATGAGAACGGCTGGGCCGATTTCTGTAAAATTTTTTGTCAGTTGTTCGTATTTTCGAGGAGAAGGTTTTTACGGAAGAAAATTTTGGAAAATCCTTCCGGAAAAGTCCGAAAATTGGAAAAATCGAAAATCGAGTTTTTGTGTGAAATTTTGTATGAAATTATTCCTTAATAGCTTTCCAAATCAAAAAATATAAATTTCTTTGTGTAAATCATGAAAAATGCGAAATGTGAAACGCGGAAAATCTCCTCGCAAAAGTCGGAAAATGGGAAATCTTGAAAATCGAGTTTTAGTATGAAATTTTGTGTGGAATTATTTCTTAATTACTTTCCAAATTAAAGAATAGAAAGTTCTTGGTGTAAAACATGGAAAATTGCGGAAAATTGGAAATTGATTTTTTTTACGAAATTTTGTGAGAAATTATTCCTGTTGTATTCTATTATTACTCTAAAGTTTGTCTGAAGGCTTAAAATTGGGGCGAGGCAAAGTTCGCCGGGTCCGCTAGTATCCAATATTTTTAGGTTCGAATCGCAAACGACCTTCAACAAAATATTATAAGTGCTTGGTACAAATGTTTACACCTCGAATTACCTGAACATTGATTGAATAAAATCCTTTTCGATTGATATAATATTGCGCTGCTTCACCTCCAGTTTTCTTAATTTTTATATGGCAGCCATCAATTGCGCCAATGACTCCAGGAAAGTTACGAATGGCTTTTTGCCGATTCTGCTTCTTCCTCAACAGAAGATGGCATTTTTATATATTTTTTAGCGTGTTTCGCCAAAGCGCGAGACACTTTGGCACATATTCTGCTGACTGTGCTTTGTGTTAAGCCGTGAAGGTCACCAGCATCATCTTGACACTAAAAATAAATAAATTTGATTTTAGATTACTGCAACTGGAATCTTCTACTTACTTCCCTTCGTCCCCAGCAACGTAAAGCTACCAAAACTTGTAGATCTGCTGATGTTCCACACCCCCTGCGGTCTACTTCAATATCATGTTTTACCAATGCTACAATTTTCTTCACAGTTTTCTTGCTAAAACGGTATTTAGATTTGAAGTGGTCGTCTGGAAGAGAGAAGCCATCAATCCTTTCTTTATAAATTCTGGCCCGATAATAGCCCGCCACTTGACTTATATGTTCTAAATACAAAAATTGCACATTAAATTTAATTTTTATATTAAAAACTATATAATTTTACCGATTCTGGTCATTAAATTTAAAGAATCCATTTTTTTATGTAAAAATTCACAAAACTTTATTTTTTAGAGCAATTTTTTATGTAAAAATTCACACAACTTCATTTTTCAAATCAATGAAATATTTAACGTCAGTTTAAGGTAGGTATGTAGCTGCTTTAAATTATTTGATGTTATCATTGCTTTAACAGACGTATGTTAAGCTAAAAGTTGTTTTTGCATGATACTTTAAGGATTTTTTCTTAACAGAGGTTTATCAGCCTGTTTTAAGTTTTTGTGCATTAGACTGAAAAGTGTTTAAACTAATTAATTTATAAATTTATAAAAGAAAGCAAAAAAGAAAAGTGTTTGGTTAACAAATTAACATGTAAAAAATTAATAATGCATTTTTTAAATCTCAGTGCGTTAATTATTATTTGTATGTTGTGCGGGAGTAGATTCCAAATCCGGATTGCATTAAAAAAAAATTGCCAATTAGAAGTTAAACTATGATGTCTAAACAATAAGATTCGCTTTCCTCTATTAGAAATCAATAGGGTTAAGCGGTTATAGAGATGTTGTGGTTGTTGGGTATACACGATTTTGTGCATGAACAGGAGTACTCTTGTTTTGAGTATGGCATCAAACTGAATACCATATAGTTTTGCCGTAAAAGGCGAAACAGAATCAAACCTTTTCACGCCGTATACATAGCGCACAATACTTTTGTAAACTGAGTTTAGTTTTCCTGTAGTTGCGGTATCGCATTTGGCAAATAATTCGCATCCATATATGAAACACATTTGAGAAGAGATTTGTTTTCACTTCTACTGGTATATCTTGAAGTCCATATCTATCCATTATTAATGTCAATAAGGCATCTTTGCGCTATATTTTGGGAGTTTTTATCCATTCTTCAAAAATTTCCTTTCGCGAAAGAGTGGAGGTCATACTGGAAAAGTGAAAAAAAATGTATAGCGGTCGCAAAAAATCGCAATGGGTTTTTGATTTACCTTAAAGTAAACACTTGAAAGATTAACCCAAATATAGTTTTACACCGGAACTTTGCGTAATAAACAGCTTTAACTCTACTTGAAAAAAGGAAATATTTTATTTTTTTCACTTTCTGAACTTCTCACAAAAAAAAATTGTTTTAATACTTACAATGGAAATAATTAAATGAAAATTATAATATATTTCCTTGAAATATCGCTTAATAATAATAAAAAAAAATCGGCAATAAAGTCACCGTAGCCTTTTCAATCACAAACCAAAGTCACACAAAAAAATACGCTTCTCTTTGAAATCTGAATGCATGTGTTGACAACAACCAGCGTTGCCAAATGTGCAGATTTATCTGTTTTTTGAAGTGCAAAACAGGCTTACTCCAAAAAACAGTTTTTTAAAATCAATGCAGATTTTTCAATTTTATTCGAATAAAACAAAGAAGCAATTAATATCATTATTCCCACTCTATGTGGAATTTTGCGGACCAATGATTTAAAAAAAAGAAATTTCAATTGCAAAAATTGTGTACAAACAAAAGAAATAGAAACTAAATTTAATAAGAATATGTACAACTAATACATACCTACAAAAGTAAAAAGCAAGATTAAGCAAATTGCAAAAGTTAGCGAAAAGGCTGTCAAATGCATAACCAGTTCAGAGTTAACTTTCAGGTGGCTACAATGACTTTGAAACTTTTTGTCCACAGTTGCTCATTTATGTTTAAAAAAATGTTTTTATTTTAACAAAAAGCCATTAAATGACTATATTTTATAAATATTATTATATTATTTTATAATTAAAAGAAAACTTCGTACCAGAAACGCATAATTTTTTCTTTTTTTTAATTTATCGGCAAAAGTACTAAAATGTACAGCTGTGGCAGCACTACATTGTAAATAATAATAAACGTTTACATATGTTTTGCTAATTTTCGTATTGTGTTTGCAAAAATGGAGAAAAATCTTAAAAATTTAAATAATATAAAAATATTAAAGTTAGCGCTTGAAGGCCTGCGCACATTAAAAGAAATAAGTGAACTACGCTGTAAAAGAAGAAGACGCTCTTGTTCTGTCAGAGAAAAAAACCGCGACAGAAAGACATTTTTGTTAAAATAAAAAGGGCCCTTTTATTATAAAGGCACTTATTTTTTCCACATTTTCTATTAAATTTAAAAAAAATGTATTTTCTTCTTTTTCCATTTTGTTAAAAACACAAACAAACAACAAACAGCTGATTTCGTACGGAATATGCGATCAGTTTCGCTTTTTGCTTAAGCAAATGACAGTTGAAAAACTTAACGAAAAGTTTCGTTAAGTACATTATAGTTTGCCACATACAATTTATATGTATTCGCAGGGTTGCTTAAGCTAGCATATGCATATTATAGTTGGGCCTTAACAAAACAAAACATGAATTACAGTTACCTATTGTATTAACAAGCTCATTAACCCTCATCATACCGACATAAAAACTTACAAATCCTACCAACATGACACATACATACAAATTAAACGATCAGAAGGAATGTTGCCAGACTTTTTATTTTGTCCAGCTAGATTTGTGATTTATCACAGTGTGCGGTGGTTCGAAATTTGCTGTAATTATCATTATAATTTATTTCTTGTTGCTTTCCTTTTTTTTCAGTTTTTTCGTATTCTTTCTGTCAAGACTTTGTCTTTAAATCATGAATACATTTGTTTTTATTATATTTTTTGTCAGTAAATTTAATGAAAATTAAATTTAATGAACTCGAGCATGACTAAAGAAATATATCAAAAATTTAAAATTAACAGTTCGACTAAAAAAATAATAATTGTATTTATATGAATTTTATATTTAAAAAATGCACATATTTACCTCTGGGTATTGTTCATAAAATTTTATATCATTCAAGGCGTTTTTCAACACAAATTTATCTGAAAAGAAACATATATAAAAAACCATTATATTATTTTTATTAATCATTTTAGCTAACACATTTTGAAGGAACATAAAAACATGCATTGCAAAAAACAATACCTAAATTCAGGCTCCCAGGTCTAAAATTATATGATAATTTTAATATAACTTTTTAACTTTTATAAAACAACATTTAAGCGTCAGTGTTATTGCAAGTAAGTGTATTTAAATATACGAGTAAGTAAGTACGTGTGTGTACGAGTACATATTTACCTTACTGCTCACATATTGACGATGTCACCATTACTATTGACGAATTATACCCTTACTAATGCTATTTACTATTGACATTTAGCACAGGCTTGTCTTTCGAAATCTCCCAGTAGACTATGCCAATACTGACTAAGTATTTCTTTTGGAAACACTTTTGTCTACACTTATGGTACTTTTCTGAAAGAGAAAATTAAAATGCATTTTTTGCTCATTTTTGGAGTTTTATTAAAAAAATACTAAAAAATACCGAATTAAAAATAAATTCGAAAACAGACAGGGTCTTTGGCGGAAATCGAACCCGCAACCCTCTGACTGATATTCGGGCACACTATCGCCTAGTCTATTGGGGCTCCTAAAAAAGTGTTTGGGTCTTTCCGTTTGATGGGATGTCATAATTAAAAATATGAATTTGAAAAATTTATTAGTTTATGATTAATATAAAAAGTTGATACTAAATTTCAAATCAAAACCACTATTTTTGTGATTGGTGTGGTAACGACCACATTTTTCGACTGGATATCGACTACTTTACAGTTCTGATCGGTTCCACTATAAGTCTTCGTAATTCGATCCATTTGTCATTCATTTGGGTGGCAAAATGTTGTTGTCCTCTGTTGTACCTCTGAGACTTCCATTTATATCTTCGATGTAGCTCGGAAAGATATTCGGATTTCCATCTATGGCGAAATGAATGGTAGATGACTTTCAAGCGTTTACAGCGGTTGATGAGAGTCGGGTTTTTTGCTGCTCACATCAAGCTATGATAATGGAGTACTAATGAGCAAGTCTCCAGGGGTCAACGGGTCAAGGTCGTTTGGGTCATCGTTAGCAGGACTTAAGGGTCTAGAGTTTAATCAGGATTTTTTGCAAGTGAAGATTGTTGACAGCTCTTCAAAAGTAAATTTCAGGTTGGGTGTCATTTTCTTTAGATGGGTTTTGAATGACTTTACACCTGCTTCCAAAAGTCCACCCATATGTGGGGGGCCTGGCGGTATAAATTTTGAACTAATTTACCGTTGGCTAAATTGCTGCGTAACTTTGTTTTGAAAAGTTTAAATGATTGCTGGACATCCACGTCTTCCAATCAAGCGGTAAAAGACAGCTAAAAATGCTTGGCTCGATAAATCGCTTACTGCTTCTAAATGTACAGTTTTAGTGGCGAAACATACAAATATGCATACATATCCCCTTGTGATTAGGCATGCTAGGCCCGTAAAGTTTCTAATGCTAAGGATCCAGCATAATCGACTCCAGTTGTGGCAAAAGATCGAAAAAGTGTTGTGCGTTCTGGCGGAAAAGATGCCATTTTTGACCACATTTTGACTAAGGGTCTCAGACGAAAGATCCAATATACGTGAGAGCTGGCGATTTAACTAGACGGCTCGGAAGACACCTAGTTGGTCCATGAGAGGATAAGACTTAAAATACTGCTTCTAGGGGAGATTTTCGTGTTCATGCTCAAGTTTTGATACTCATGAGAGAAGTATTGTTGTTATGAATTAACGACTTTTGAAATTTAAACGCCATAAAAAAGTTTATTTGACACAAAATTCGAATATTCGTTATTTGAACATGAATACCGATTTGATTACAATGTAATTGGTACATGTACCTATTTAAGTAGTAATCGCTAAGTTAAACTAATAAGTTTGACCGCCATTTTATATTTAATTTAAAAGCGGCGATAGAATAGAGTAAGTGTAAGAAATTTAATTCAATATTTTATTTTGTAACCAAAATGATCGTTTTCTGTATATATTTCTGTATATTTTAGATAATAAAACACGTTTTATTTGCTGATTTCACAATTGATTTATTAATAATATAAGACGCCGCCATCAAAAAACAAATTTTGGTTGCCTTTGCAACACTTTTTATTATTCTATTTGTTTTGTAACGAAGCAAACCTCTCAAGGCCCTAACTCTCAAGGAACTCTGCTACCTATCATACCGGCCGTGCTCATGAAAATTGGGTTGGTTCTTGTCCCTATTGAATCAGTAGTGTTCACTACACATTTAAAATTAGGTACCCATAAATCCAAGTTGACAAAAAAAAAATAAAATAAATAATAAAAAATAAATTTAACAAAAACAAAAAAATATAGAGGAAGCCTAATTAAAAAGAAATTGATGTTGATTCCCTTCTAATATCATTACCCACACGACCTTGTTATCAATGTTTATAATTCTCAGATAACCCTATACCAACAACTTTTAAATCAACCTTAACTTTTCATGAAAATATAAAAAAAAATTAGCCTTCCATGTTGAAATTACATATATATTGAATTATACATTAAAAAAAAATTATCATATTCATATCATTATCATACCGACAATTAATATATTTATACTTTAAAATTATAAAAAAAAATCATTTTTAAAAGAATAATGTAAATAACATAATATTTATAAATTGTTTAGTTAATATCTTAGATAAATTAAGATACAAATATTTATGTAATTAATAATAAAAAATAAATTATATTATCAACATTAAACAAAAAAATATGAATTATTTTCATTATTCTTGTTAAAATTTTAATAACATAGAATCCAAATCGTGTTAATAATATACAGAAAACAAACAAAAAATATTATTATGTATTGTACAAGGTGGTGCAAAAGTAAACTTCCGATGTTTTTTGGCTGTAATTAAAAAAAATTAAAAACTTTGATTCGTCTTAAGGATTATTTTTATTTGGTCTTTGAAGTCGAGAATATGATGTCATGTAAATGGCCGTCGCCACAGTTGATTGTCATTTGAGCCCTTTTTATGGGATTTTCCATCACTTTGGCGAAAACTTCCGGCGATAGGTCCTCACATTCTTGACGGAGCTGCAAGAGTCTGAGGCTTGTTGACATAAACCCGCGACTTCAAAAAGCCCCACAAAAAGAAGTCTGGAGCGGTCAAATCAGGCGATCTTACTGGCCAGTGCAAATCGGCAAAACGGGAGATTAGGCGCCCGGGAAATGCATCCTTCAGCATATCGGTTGTGGCACGTGCAGTGTGTGCCGTTGCACCGTCCTGTTGGAACCACATGTTTTCCAATCCCAATTCATCAAGTTGCGGCAAAAAGAACTCGTTGATCATTGCTCTGTAGCGCTTACCATTCACAGTAACCGTTTGGCCCGCGACGCACACTGTGGCCGTGTAGTGCATTTAATGGCCTTAAATCAAGGAGGTTTCGGAGCTGCATGAAATTTTGCACACATTTATGTTAAATTTTTTAAGAATTTTAATTTTTTTTTTTTTATTAATACGCCGACTTTTACGCCCACCTCCCATACAATTTAAATAGAAAATGTGGCATAACTTCCATGATTTTAAATATATTAACTCAATTTTCATAAAACGTTAATATTATAATTGTAGAATGAGCTCCTGAAAATATGAACTTAATCCGCCCACCTCCCATACAAATGATATTTCAAAAATGCCATATCTTCTGTAAATTTGTAACTAGAATGTTTATTTTTCGCAAAAATGCATATAACATCTATTAAACGCTGTTTTGAAAATATGAAGAAAATCCTCTTCTTCATCCACTGTATCATCCACTACTTCATCAGTCAACGTATAAGAATGTGTTAGCCATTCTTCATTGTCATTAAAAAATCTTGATAAAGTACACTTACACTTGTTCCACTTCTTTAAAAATTGAGGCATAAATGTTTGTTTCAAAAACCGTCTGACTTTTCTTGATTTTTCTCAGACACTATTTTATAATTCACGAAAACTACACCAATTATAAGATCAATATCTTTTTTACATTGAAAAACAATTTCCGAAAGCGTGCTGAAAGATATTTTTGACTTTTCCATTGTTTATTAAATAAATTTGCTTTAATTGCTTAATAAACACTCACTTATCACTATACCACTCCCAAATATAGTATGTATAATGTAAAGAAAGTTTATAACGGATAACGGAGTTAATTTTTAAGAGAAAAAATGCGATCAATGTTAAGTTATTGATAATATATGTAAAACTCTTCATTTAATGTGGAGTAAGTTCACATTTAGATTTTTTTGTTGTTTAGTCTACGTAGACAATGTACCGATATTTCTTTGATAAACACTTTTGTGTACATTTGTGTCTGTAATCGGGACTCAAATTTAGGTTTTTTCTATATAGTACACATGCAATGAAACTTTCGTATTTCTCGATCTCAAATTGGCACCGACTACGTGTACGAGTAGCAAAGAGAGAAAGAATGCGCATTTGTTTTTGCACGCGTAAAATAACGCATATTTTTTACTGTAATTTTTTGGTTTTTCATTGTTTTTTCGGCGGCGGGCAAATTGGGGCAGGTTTTTTTTTTTTAGTCTGTTAGCTGAGACTCTCAGCTTTAATTTGGTATATGACTCCATGTGTCGCACTGCTTCGCACACAACTAAAAGTCTAAAAGAAAATCATAAATGTTTATTTTTTTGGCTCAAAATATATTGTCAAAGGAAATTTTTTTTTTAAATTTTTAAAAATTTTTTTTTTTAATTTACATAATGCTTAATGTCTATTTTAAGTGAAAAAATACTTATAAGGTACATTCGGTGTATAGTTTATAAGTAACAAGCTTTTGAATATAACATAGAAAACTATCACATTTGAGACTTGTTCACATACTTCAACTTTGCGCTGCTCGGGACAGAAACCCAATGGAGATATTTGCATGAAATTTTCCACACATGACCTTCAGATAGTTTTTAACCATCTGTGCAAAAATAATCAAAATCGGACAGAAGGTCCAAATTGATTTATTGCCGCAGTGGACACAGTGTGCGACGTCTTCGAAGAAAAAAGGTCCGATGACTCCTCCAGCGAAAACAGCACACCATACAGTGACTTTGAGCGGGTGTAATGGCTCTTCTTGGGTTACACGCGGATTTTCAGTGCCCCAGAAGCGTAAATTTTGCTTATTTACGTACCCACTAAGATGGAAATGGGCCTCATCATTCATGATTATTTTTGATGAAAAATCATCTTCCTCTTGGTGGTGATTAAGGATGGCTTGAGCGTATGTTAGACGCGATTGGCGGTCAGCAGCTAACAGCTGATGCACCGTCTTGTACAAAATTCGCTGTAAAGACCGTCGACTGATACCCATTTGCGTGGCACGTCGTCTGGTCGATGTCGACGGCGCTTCCATGACATCCTCAGCTACAGCAGCAATATTCTCTGCAGAACGGCTAATCCGGGGTCTGCCACGCCTGGCAGCATCTCGTGTTGTGCCGAGACTGGGGAGCGGCTAAACGTCGCAGTGTTTCACCAGTAGGCGTTGGACGGCCATGAAATCTGCGACGAAATTCACGTTGTGCCAAAGTCACCGACCGATTATTGGTCAAATAAATATTCCGCAATTCAGCAATATTCCGCGTTCTGGAGCAGTGTACCGTAACATTGTTTATTAACGTGTATTTCGCATGTGTTTACTACACAAATGTCAAAACAGAACTGACATTAGGGGCCAATCGCAAAATTTATAGCATTTTCTGATAGGAGGATTACTTTTGCGCCACCTTGTATTAGGTAAATATGTTACTAACACGAATATATGTAATTATGTTGTTAACATTTATTAAATATTCTAAAATAAAGGCCCATAATCATAGTTATAGAAAAAGCATATATTAAGCAAAAGCATGCTTTTGTTTTAAATTCAGAACAAAATTTATATGTTTTTGTTGTTTAAAAATCTACTTTTACTTAAAGTATGCTTTTTCTATGACTATGATTATGGGCCAAAGTTTATATGTTAACATATATATTAAGAAATTATGTTAGTAACTAACACTCGCTTATTTGATTGTGTGTTTAATTTTTATGTGAAGTGAAATATTTCATATAATCAATATTTAAATAACTCACCAATTTTTTACATCGCACGAAGACTTATAGGCCTGGGGCCAAATTACCGCATTCGATATCGAGTAAAATTGATCATAATTTTCTTATTTGAGATTATGGCATTCGATATCGAGCAAGAAATTTAGTACATTTTATCATAATTTCGATATCGAAATCATTTTTCGATGCGATAGCTCATTCGACCACGAATGCGGTAATTTGGCCCCTGTTCACAGAACTTTGTCCAATACACAAAAATCAAAAAAAAAGTTATCACAAATGTAAATGAAATTAGTATTTTATTAAAGGTACTTAGTTAACTCATTCGTATAAGAACGACCATGCTTTTCTCGTCACTAGGGGTCGCTAAAGTCAAGTATTTTTCAATATAAATAAAACAAAAAAAAAATGTTTTAGGTTTACAAAAATAGTTGTCAAAAATTCATTTTTTATATAGTTTAATTAGTCAAAACATTTCCAATAAGCAAAAAATATTATTGAGGTTAAATATTTCGATTATATGTAGTTTGTAAAACTTTGAAATAGTAGTTTAATTTGTGTTGTTAGCTTAAAAATCAAAAAGTTTGGTGGAGTTCTAAAAAAATAGTATTAACGGATTTTCGTAATATTTTTTTTTATTTTGAAGCTTATACCTTTTGCTTGCAACAATTTTTTTTTATTTTTTTTAGAAATGTCTAAAATCATTAAATTAAATGGTTTGCGGAAAAGGCCCTAACTTTTGTGTTTTTTCATTAATTTGTTAGATTTTTTGCAAAAATACTTGAAAATAGATAAGCATTCTTCAAAAATTAAAAAAAAAACTTTAGCTAAAAACACTTATTTGCTTACAAGTCGAGAATTACATAAATTTTTTGTTGAAATTACAAAAATTTCTTAAATTTTAAAAATTTAAAAAAAAAATATTAACACTATTTTTTATTTTTTTTAAGTACATAGACTTTCACCTATTAGGGGAAAAACAGAAGTTGCCCATTTTGATGACAACTATAAAAATAAACAAGCAAGAGTGCTATATTCGGCTGTGCCGAATCTTAAATACCCTCCACCTAACCGTACTAAGAAATACAAAAACTACACTGGTTATAGGACTAGCATATCCTTATTCTGTGTTTTCTATCCAGTCTTAGTGCAAATTTTAATTGTATTTGATATATTGTTTGAAACACAATTTTACGACCAACATAATTTGTGTTAAATATTTTGAAATGTTGTCTAATTTTTACCATTTTTAATTGATTTAATTACCAATTCTTACCATAATTTACAGAGTTTGTCTAATGTTCATAATAATCTTGAGTGTAATTTAACAGAGTATAAAAAAGGGGAACAATTCGGTTTTAGAAACTTTGCTCAAAAAAAAAAAAAAAAAAAAAATCAAATAGGGCTGCTAGAGGAGATGCCAGCAAAAAAAATTTGTTTGCGGTCATGCCTATTTTAGAGGGGGCGGGCCCGTAAATTTTAAAATATATAGGCCTATATCTCAGGAACTACTGGGTGCTTGATAATTTGTAATACATTAAATAAAAGGTATTAAAAATACCTTTCAAACGATATATGTATATCATGGTTATAAAATATGGACCGAATATGGGTTAAATCCGAAAAGAATATTTTTTGACCCGAATTTATTTGTTTTTTGGAAATGGTTCTATATGGCAGCTATGAAAAATTATGGACCGATCTTCTTAAATTTTGGAACAGTTATTTTCATGCATATGAAGAATTTCACGTCGAATTTCAACATAATAACGGTGTATATAAGATATATATTAGTATTAACGTGGATTTCGAGAGTGGACCATATATGGGGGATATAGTCAAATATGGACCGATATTCTCAAAATCCAGCAGTTTGATTTAGGCATGTAAATGATCCGTGTAAAATTTTGGGTTGGTACCCTTATTTATAAGCGATTTATGAGTATTAAAGTGATTTTCGGAAGAGGGCTTTATATGGGGCATAATAGACCGAAATTAACAAAATTGTGTGGAATGATTTTTGTATATATTCAAAATTCAAATATGATTTAATAAAGGTATGATCCGTTTTGTATACATATACATGCATATATTCAATTAAAAAATCATAAACACAACTTATAGATAAATCATAATAAGACATAACATAAAATGTTGTGTGTCTAATTGGCAAAATATAAAATAAAATAAAAACTACTTATTTAAAGTATAACAATTAAATAACATTTAATTAAATTCAGATATAATTAGATCCCTGTATTTTAAACAATTTAGTAAATATTTTTGTATATATGAATGTAAATGAGCTGTGAGTCGTTAACGATATTTATACAATATATATAGAGATAAATGTCTTTTTCAGATGTGGTCCTAGTATGGGAGCTATGACCAATTCTGGGCCGACTACCATAAAATTTAGTACAACAATTTATTTGCCTATAAAGAGTATTTGTGTCAAATTTTAGCCGTTTAACATTATCTATATCTGTTTTATGCGTATTTAAATGAATTTTGGAAGTGGACTTTATTTGGGGTCTATGGTCAAACATGGACCGAACTAAAAAAAATTTCGTTTTGCGATTTCTTTTTGCATAAAACTTATTTTTGCTGAATTTTGTCTTGATATTCCAATTTTATAGGCATTTATTTATCATTAAGCAATATTTCGGGAATATATATATTTGTATGGGATCATGGACCGATTCTTACTATTTTCCGCATACTTTCTACTTCTATCATAAAAACAATGTATACAAAATTTCATGATATTTTCTGCAATATATTTCAAAATATTGCAATAAAATGTACAAAAAATATCAAATTTTTATGGAGGTTGTCTCACATATTGCTCCATAACTCTGATTGACCTAAGCCGATTTTGCTGATTTTAAATAGTAAACTTCTCGAAAGCATTTCTGACAGAATTATTGCAGAGTTGGATCCCGAATATATCTTGGGACTTCAAAAAACTGATTTCAACATCCAGACAGACAGACGGACATGGCTTAATCGACTTCGCTATCTATAAGGATCCAGAATATATATACCTTATAGGGTCGGAAAATTTTATTATGGAAATTACACACGGAATGACAAACTTATATATACCCTTCTCATGAAGTTGAAGGGTATAATAAATAAATGTTAACGCCAATATAATGCACTTTTATACCCTACTAGCTAAACCCGGCGTGCTTCGCTACCCCCCCCCCCCTCATTTTAAATAAAACGGATTTATATATTTACAAACATTTATTTATTTAATTTTAATGTATTTTTTGCAATGCTTTAGGTTTAGTTTGCCCATCAGGAGCATACACATATACACGGGATATTAACCTTGAGCTTTGTAAACAGTCATCGCAAACGCTAACCGAACAGGAACAAATTTTTTAAAATCCAATGGTACATCTGTTGGTAGCATTGGAATGCGTAGCAAAAGTACATCTGTACCTTTATATTTTCCTGTTATAATGGTCGCTTCTACTAAATTATTTCTCAGTTTTTTTTACTGCAAGTCGAGTGCCATTGCAAAGCCGAGGTGATCAATATTACGCAGTAAAATAATTGGACCCCCAATTTTAAGTTGTAGTTGTTGTTGTGGTGGAAAGCTTGACACATCGAGTGAATTTAAGAACTCAACAGGATAATTAACGGCCTTACGGTTTGCTTGATTGATTTGACGCATTTTAAATTGATATCCATCTTCTCCATATGGAAAAATTATAGGATACTGAAGCGCGTCATATGAGCGATGCATTGCAGTGGGCGAGGCCATGCCCCTTTGTCTACTTACATAGTAAAGAATTTATTATTTCGTAAGAATATCCTATTGTAAAAATTAATTGACGATCGGTCCAGTAGTTAAAACTATATTACAATTTTTAATTTTCCTAAAAAGGGGCGTCGTCTCACCCACTTTTCTCCTGGTACGTATTCCTAATTATGCCAATACCATATGTGCCACATATCATTGACGTAGGTCAAAAAATTCCCAAAATATGGCGATTTAAATTTTTAGGTTATATGGGCGGTGCCACCCCCGTTTGTACAATCAAAACTTCATATAGCCTATTATACCTTCCAGAGTCACAGTAACATGCTGTAAAAATTTCAGATTGGTCCAAGGGTTTGGCCTCCTATTAAGCACAAACATACAGACACACATTCATTTATATATATATATAGATTAAAAGCAATATAATTTAATGGGGATGGGGAAATGGGGCGAAAAATGGGGATTTGGTAATAAAAAATGCATGTAGTTAAAAAGTATATAAAACTTTAGGTAAATACATATTACAAAAAAAGTATTTTGTATAGCAAACATTGTTAGTGGTATACGTAAGTATCTGAATTAAAAAAGGGGGCGATGAAGTAGGCGTGGTTCATAGTTATATGGCGACGTTAACAGTATTAAGAGCAATATACTACCAAATAAAAAAAATACGTTGGAATGAACAAATTTGTATAGAGAATAAAACTTTCAAAAATTTGGCGTGAAAAGGGGCGTGAAAGGGGCGTGGCTTAAGAAATCTTTATTTTTACCTCGCCTGGAGTATATAATGTGTATACAATTTGAAGTAAATCTGTTAAAAACTATATGGGAGCAATTACATAATTTTTAAAAAGTGGGCGTAAAAATGGGCGTGGTAAAAAAAAGTACCCTATTAATCATACCAGAGTCCCAGTTAAATGCTGTGAAAATTTCAAAAATATCGGTCCAAAGGTTTGGTCTTCAATTACAATATTTTAAAAAAGTGGGCGTAAAAGTGGGCGTGGTAAAAAAAAAGTACCCTATTATTCCTTCCAGAGTCACAGTAACATGCTGTGAAAATTTCATCAAAATCGGCTCAGCCGTTTTGGAGTCTATACGTTACATACATACATACATACATACACTGAATTTTATATATATAGATATGTTGTACATAGGGGTTACATTACCGGTAAACGGTTAACCGGTTTTCCGGTTTTACCGGTCGTATTGATTACCGAATTTACCGGTAAATTTAAAAGAAAAATACCGGCAATTTCGGTAATTGTTGATAAATATTGCATTCCAATTGAAGTTAAATCTATATATATAAAATTCAATGTATGTATGTATGTATGTATGTTACTGTGACTCTGGAAGAAATAATAGGGTACTTTTGTTTTACCACGCCCACTTTTACGCCCACTTTTTTAAAATTTGGACCGATATTTTTGAAATTTTCACAGCATTTAACTGGGACTCTGGTATGATTAATAGGGTACTTTTTTTTGGCCACGCCCATTTTTACGCCCACTTTTTAAAAATTATGTAATTGCTCCCATATAGTTTTTAACAGATTTACTTCAAATTGTATACACATTATATACTCCAGGCGAGGTAAAAATAAAGATTTCTTAAGCCACGCCCCTTTCACGCCCCTTTTCACGCCAAATTTTTGAAAGTTTTATACTTTTTGTTCTCTATACAAATTTGTTCATTCCAACGTATTTTTTTTATTTGGTAGTATATTGCTCATAATACTGTTAACGTCGCCATATAACTATGAACCACGCCTACTTCATCGCCCCCTTTTTTAATCCAGATACTTTCGTATACCACTAACAATGTTTGCTATACAAAATACTTTTTTTGTAATATGTATTTACCTAAAGTTTTATATACTTTTTAACTACATACATTTTTTTATTACCAAATCCCCATTTTTCGCCCCATTTCACCTTAAATTATATTGCTTTTAATCTATATATATATATAAATGAATGTGTGTCTGTATGTTTGTGCTTAATAGGAGGCCAAACCCTTGGACCAATCTGAAATTTTTACAGCATGTTACTGTGACTCTGGAAGGTATAATAGGCTATATGAAGTTTTGATTGTACAAACGGGGGTGGCACCGCCCATATAACCCACAAATTTAACCCGCCATATTTTGGGCATTTTTTGACGTACGTCGGTGATATTTGGTACATATGGTATTGGCATAATTAGGAATACGTACCAGGAGAAAAGTGAGTGGGACCACGCCCCTTTTTAGGAAAATTAAACATCGTAATATAGTCTTAACTACTGGACCGATCGTCATTAAATTTTCACAACAGGATATTCTTACGAAATAATAAATTCTTGACTATGTAAGTGGACAAAGGGGCATGGTCTCGCCTAAAGCATTGCAATAAATACATTAAAATTAAATAAATAAATGTTTGTAAATATATAAATACGTTTTATTTTATGACGAGGGGGGGGGGGGTAGCAAAGCACACCGGGTTTAGCTAGTTTAAATATAAAAATGTTATATTTTAAGAAATATTTTTTGTTTATTATTAGGTTAAAACTACATAAACCTTCATTGATACAAACTATTGTGACGCTTATAGAACGATTGAACATGAGAAATGAATGTAACTCGACAAATGATTCAAACGAGTCTTCTGATGATGTAGAAGAAATCCCTGAATCAACCCAGTTAACAATGAAAGACAGGCTACAATTGGCCATTAAAAATCAAAATAAAATAAAATTCAATAAAATTTCCAACGTAACCAATACCACGATTTTAACAAAAAAAATAAAAAAAAGAAATCGCACTCCTTGAAGAAGAACAAAAGCGTGGAAAGTATCTGACGATAGCGTTCAACCACCTCTTGACAGTAAAGCCGGTTTTTAAATAAAAAATTTACCGTTTACCGGTAAAAGCAAATTTCGGTAATTTTATATGCCCTAGTTGTACAAGAAGTTTTATCTGCTGTTTGATATTTATGAGTAATTTGATTAGTAAAAACTATATTTTTTTATATTTTAAATATAAATAAATATGTATTTGTTAATATATATGTACAATTTTTCTAATGTCTAAATCCACGTTCTGGTATGATGGTTTATTGAAAATTTGGGATTTGTGTAGTATGTAAAAGTCAAAAACTTAATATTCTTTAATGATTTGAATAGACAAAATTAAATTAAAAACAAAATAAAAAAAATTAAAAGAATTTGAAACAAACTCTTGAAGTAATAATTAATGGTTAATTAATATTTTTTAATTATATTACTTGTCTTAAAGAAAAATGAGTCCCATCCCATCTACAATCTGATGTACCTTCTGCATCGTAGAATCACCGTGGAAGAACCACATAAGCGTCAGGGACCCGTACAGTGTCTCAACTGTCAAGAATTTGGTCACACCAAGGCGTATTGTAAATTGCCGACAGTTTGTGTTGCGTGTGGGGAGCTACATGCAACTGCTCAATGCGATAAGTCGAGAACTGACTCAAAAATCAAAAAATGCAGTAACTGTGGAGGTAATCATACCGCAAATTATAGAGGTTGTCCAATTTACACTCATTTGAAAGGCATAAGAACCAACAAGACGTCAGTATTGCCTAATCGCCCTCAACAGCCAAATTTAGCATCGAGTGACAATTTCCCTCAATTATTACGGTCCACTAGTCATGTAAACGCGCCTAGTTCTAGACAAGTTTCTTACGCAAACGTCGTTAAATCTAATATGCCAGGTCTGGAGCAGGAACCTAAACCCCAATATTCTGAGCCGCATATCAACAATCTAGAGGCAACATTGCAGACACTTGTCCAAACTATGAACACATTCACGACTACCATGACATCCATGATGCAGGAAATGCTGAAAATGCAATCCACTATCTTGCAAGCCATTTTAAAGAAATGATTTATTTAAAAATTTGTTTCTGGAACGCGAACGGCCTCCGCCAACATAAAAATGAACTGGAATACTTCCTGATGGATAAGCAGATTGATGTTATGATGATTGCTGAAACTCACTTGACGTCGACAGGGTACTTCAAAATTAATGGCTACGAGTTCTACGATACTAAAGACCCCCGCGGAAGAGCTTGTGGAGGTTCGGCAATTCTTATAAAGAACAGAATAAAGCATTATCTAATGAATAACATAAGTGAGGATTACCTCCAAGCAACAAACATTTGCATTGAATTCTGTCAATACAAATTTGTTTTATCATCGATTTATTCTCCGCCTCGATTTTCAATAAAAGAACACCAATACCTTAACTTCTTTAAATCCCTTGGAGCTAGATTTTTAGTTGCTGGTGAATTTAACGCCAAACACACATTTTGGAGTTCACGTCTGGTAACCCCAAAGGGTCGCGTACTCTTCAACACCATTGCTAAAATGGGCTTAGATGTACTCTCAAGTGGACATCCCACCTATTGGCCGACGGACCGACGAAAGATTCCCGATGTTATTGACTTTGGGGTAGTGAAAAATATCCCTGTAGAATGGATGCAAGTGGATCCTTCACTGGACTTGTCCTCAGATCACTCTCCTACTATCATTTCAATGCATTTCCCTCAAGTGTGTGGTTCTCCATTTATGAACATGACTAAGACCCGAGTAAGTTGGATAAAATACAAAAAGTATTTAAGTTCTCATTGCACAGAAAATGTTGTGTTGAGAACTACCGACGATATTGATGAGTCGATTGGCAACTTTACCGAGGACCTTCCACGAGCTGTGCATCACGCTTCCACTTATCACGTTGAATGTAGAAATAGGACAAACAGAACTTATTTCTCTGAACTCGAACATCTCCTATCAGAAAAAAGAAGAATGAGAAGAGAGTGGCAAATTCACAGGTCTCCTGAACTGAAAGCTAGGCTACGGGAATGCAGAGATATACTAAGACATTTCTTAGAAACCCAAAGAACGGCCTCACTTAGATCTTACTTGGAAGGTCTTGATAGTACCTCACAATCTGACTACTCGTTATGGAGGGCGGCAAGAGGTTTAAAAAGACCAGTAAGAGGAAAACCTCCTGTGCGAAATCCGACTGGTGACTGGGCTAGAAATGATTCCGAGAAAGGGACATTATTTGTTAACCATTTGAGAAATGTGTTTACTATAAACATCTCAATTAATAACGAATCTGATTTGCCACCACTTGTTATAAGACCTCCTGTACCTCTAAGACTAAACTTTCGTGATGTCCAAAACGCTATTGGTACTCTGAACCTTAGAAAGGCTCCAGGTATGGATAAAATCAGCAATAAAATGCTTGTGGAGTTACCTCGTGTAGCAAGAAGAATTATCCTCTTTATCTTCAACGCTATTTTACGCCTAGAATACTATCCTGCAGATTGGAAGGTGTCTATGATCACTATGATTCCTAAGCCAGGGAAGGACCATACCAAAGTGGAGTCATATAGGCCAATTAGTCTACTGCCGACAATTTCAAAACTGTTTGAAAAATTGTTAATGACTAAATTGACTCCAATTCTGAATGACACTGAATGTATTCCTAATCATCAATTCGGCTTCAGGGCTAAACACAGCACCATCGAGCAAACACACAGATTGGTAAATGTGATAAGAGGGTCGTTTGAAGACAAAAAATACTGCTCCGCCCTTTTCATTGATGTGTCGCAAGCGTTCGACAAAGTTTGGCATGACGGTTTAATGCACAAAATAAAATTAACTCTGCCTGCTAACACCCATAAACTCATGGAAAGTTATTTATACGGTCGCAAATTTAAAATCAAAGAAGGTGATTTTTTAAGTACCGCTCAGCCAATTGAATCAGGTGTGCCACAGGGTAGCATACTGGGTCCTACTTTATATTTGATATATGCCTCCGACATGCCGTCAGACCCTAAAATCCATACGTCAACTTTTGCAGACGATACAGCCTTTATCAGCGTCCATCAGGACCACCAAGTTGCATCACAGAATTTGCAGAATTATGTTTATAAACTAGAGAATTGGCTAGAGCTTTGGAAAATCAGGGTTAACGAACAGAAATGTATTCATATAACTTTCACATTGCGAAAAGATACCTGCTCGTTCATCAGAATAAATAATCAAATTATCCCGCAACACAATGAAGTCAAATACCTCGGCATTCACCTCGACCGCCGTTTAACTTGGAAGTCTCATATTGAAGCGAAACTTACACAAATGAGATTAAAAGCAGTGCAACTTAATTGGCTAATCGGCAGAAACTCTACATTGAAATTGGATTGCAAACTTTTGTTGTACAATGCAATACTAAAGCCAATCTGGTGCTATGGAATTCAATTATGGGGTACTGCCTCAGCATCCAACATTGAAAAAATTCAAAGGGGTCAAAATAAAATTCTACGTATAATTGCTGCAGCACCATGGTATGTTAAAAATTTTCGAATCCACAAAGATCTAGGCGTGCCATTAGTAAAAGTCGAATTTACAAAATATGCGTCAAAGTATGTCAGCAAACTTGAACACCATCCAAACCCCCTTGCACGAGACATCCTTAACTTTAGTGGCCACAATCGGTTGAGTAGGAGGGATACCCTTGCTTGAACTCAAGCGCAAAATGGATGACTGGATCAGTTGATGTGAAATTTTTTTTTTAGTATCATAAAAATTTTTGTCTAGCACTGGCTGGGCTTATTATTTTCTTTTTAGTATTAAGATTTGAATACTTATTGTCATTTCAAATATGAAGATTCAATAAATAATTAAATGCAAAAAAAAAAAAAAAAAAAAAAAATTATATTACTAACAGAAAAGTGATAAATTGGCAACAGGCTAAAAAAAATAAATAAATTACAACAACAGTTAAATTACAAAACAAAAATCTTGATTTACAGCAATTACTTTTTATTATTTATTTCTTTAAATTTCTATTACTTTCATCGTCATTCCTTACATTCTTAAAAGCAGTCATTACCGTTACTTTTTACAAGAATAAAGGTGAAAAAATAAAGTCAATTTAAATTTGTCAATTGTTTAAGTGCAGTGTTTAACAATATTTAATTTAAATTGAACGAAAATCGTGTAAATTAATTTTATAATGGGTTCTTTATTAAAAGATTCTGATTTGGTTGAGTGCTGGTTATCAGCACCTCCAAATAACTTGTCTTGTGGGATACCAATAAATAATGAAAAATTCCAAGAACTGTTAATAACCACAAGAAACATATATTTATCCCACTATAGTTGGTTTTATATGCCCAGTAGTGTAGACAAAGTTCTTATACACGGATATGACGTTCTTAAGTTTTTTGATATTCCACTTAACTTTTTTATATAAAACAGTATTCTTTTATAATTTTTTTTAAGGATGTTTTTCTGAGGAAGCTATTGAAGCTAATCACAAAAACGTTACAAAGGTCCGATTATCACATACACGAAAATCATCCAGAAAAAATACACACTAGGATTTAAAGACCCATTTGTTGTTAGCTTCAGATCCTGTGTTGTCGTCAAACAGAAAGCTAAATAAAAAAAAACAAATAAAACTAATGACGAAGAATTAGAAAAATATCTTGTAAAGGAAAGTGTAAATGTTAAAATATATGATAGTTCTTATTCTAGTGAATCTTATTCTTCGGAAGAATCCAGTGACGATCAATGAAATGTTTTTTCTTTTTGTTATACTCTAAAAAACTGTTCCGTAAACATATTATAAATATTTGTTTTATATTACAAAAAGTATTTTTTTATAAAAACTTTTTCCATCCCATCATGCTTTTATTACTTTTTGTAATTGTAAAAGTATTCATGTGTGTTCACTTTGTAAACAAAAGCACCACTCCCTGCTTCATAGAGATGTAAAGTCACATATGTCTGCCAGTAATTCACCCCAGCTCCCTATAGCCAACGGTACGACTATGTCTTCATCTCAACCCCCCGTTCATTTGAACCCCAATCCAGCTAGCAGTCCTTCTCAACCCCCGATTAATTTTGCCCCATCAACTTCTACCGCGGCTCATAATCTGCAAACTTATTCCGCACAGCTCAAGTCGAACCCCAATACAGCAGTCCTTTTGGGCTCAGCAGTGTGTATAGTGCACATAAACGACATTAGATGTGCCGCTCGAGCCTTAGTTGACCCTGGTTCGCAAGGTACCTTTATTTCAATGATGTTACAAAGGAAGCTTGCTATTCCCACATTTTCCGTGCCTTCGACAAGTGTCACTGGAATGATGGATTGCTTAGCTGGCAAAACCTCTACAATGTGCACTATCACGATTGGTTCGCCGATCGACCCCGGTTTCAAAATAAAAATTAGTGCATACGTTGTTGAGAAAATTACCAGTCGGTTGCCCTCGTCTAATATCTCTGATATTGTAACATCTACTTTCCCCGACATTACCCTAACCGACGTCATGTGTACCCGTATGGATATACTTTTCGGAGGAAATGTTTATCCTAAAATTTTAACTACGGATGTCAGAATACATCCAAATGGCAACCTGATTGCCCAGAGAACCGTGTTCGGGTGGATAATTACTGGTGAAGTTATTCAGCCCCGACCCTTACACTCTATATCATCGTTTTGTACCCATCTCGAGTTGAACACTCAACTATCGCGATTTTGGGAACTTGAAGAAGTTCCACAAGCGACCCAGTTATCTGAAGACGATAAATATTGTGAGGAACTTTACCGTACCACCACTTTTAGAAACCCCGATGGCCGTTACGTTGTCTCTCTCCCATTTCGCCGAGAATTTTCAAATGAATTGGTATTAGGAGATTCTCGTAAAAACGCCTTTTCCCAGTTTGTGCGAAATGAAACGCGTTTGTTGAAAAACCTCGAATTAAAATCCCAATACGACAATGTAGTTCGTGAATATATTGAAATGGGACATGCAAAAGCCGTCAAAACCCCAGTTTCCACTGCGAATAATTATTATATACCCCATCACGCAGTGTTTAAACCCGATAGCATTACCACGAAACTCAGAGTCGTATTTAATGCTTCAAACCCTTCCTCCAATGGCGTGAGCCTTAATAATGCTCTATACCCTGGTCCTGTTTTACAGACGGATCTTACTATTTTATTGCTGCGTTGGCGATTTTTCCGTTACGTTTTTAATGCGGACATTGAGAAAATGTATCGCCAGATACTTGTCCATCCCAATCAAACCCAATATCAAAAAATATTGTTTCGTGATGATCCTGTAGCTGAAGTTAAGGACTATGAGCTTAGTACGGTCACGTTTGGAGTAAACTGTGCACCGTACTTAGCGTTTCGTACTCTATTACAATTGGCTGACGATTGTAAACCCCGGAGTCCTGCGGCATCCGAAATTTTGAAAACCCAAATGTACGTTGATGACGTGCTTGCTGGCTCTCATGAGCTAGAAGACGCTTTCAAGAGACGTAATGAACTAACCCATGTTCTTGGCTCAGCTGGTTTCGTTTTGCGAAAATGGACGGCCAATCATTTACGACTCTTGGAAGATTTACCCCGTGAGAATCTGCTTGATGCAGACTTCTTAAAATTTTCGGATGCCAGTACTACTAAACCCCTAGGCTTGCGATGGGATGCGACTAAAGATTGTTTCTTTTTCAAAATTGCATCGCAGCCACGCCAGGATATTGTCACGAACCGTGGTGTCCTGTCAGAAATATCGAAGTTGTTTGATCCAGCCGGGTGGTTTTCACCGAAAATCATTGTGGCTAAGATCATAATGCAACAAATTTGGAAAGACAAGACAGAATGGGATGAAGTTTTGAACCCCCTAACCCTATCTCAATGGAGCGCATTTTTAAACGACTACCCTAATGTCGAGAAAATTAACATTCCAAGATGGGTTGATTTTCTCCCCGAAAATGAAATGGAACTTCATGCGTTTTACGATGCCTCTGAAAAGGCGTACGGCGCTGCTCTATACATTCGAAATGTATCGTCCTCATCGATCACGACGCATTTTCTTGCGTCAAAAACAAAGGTAGCTCCCGTAAAAACTGAAACATTACCCCGATTAGAATTGTGTGGAGCGGCTTTGATGGCAAAAATGGTAGAATCATTATGTTGCGAATTAAATCTAGACAGGATAAAGGTTTATCTATAGACTGATTCTACTATAGTGTTATCCTGGCTTAAAAAACCCCTGTGCCATTGGCCAACCTTTGTTAAAAACAGAGTAGCGTTGATTGTGAATAAAGTTGGTAATGAAAATTGGTCACAAGTGGATTCCAAGGACAACCCCGCCGATTTGGCAAGTCGTGGAATTCTTGCTAGAGATTTAATAAATAATTCTCTTTGGTGGCATGGCCCTGTATGGTTAAGACAACCTCGTGAGTACTGGCCGCGTCACCCCCTATCGACCACCAACACCTTGAAGTTCAGTCATTTTCAGTTCAGCTCGAACGCCCGTATGACATATTAGAGCGATTTTCAGATTTATCGCGTGCAATGCGAATTACTTCGTATTTGTTCAGGTGTTTACAGTACTTGAGAACCCAAAAATGCTCGGATGATACCTGGATTTTAACCCAGTCAGAAATGAAATTCACCCGAGATCGCTTGGTTCTTATGTGTCAGCGGAACTTTATATCGGAATATACTCAGCTTTCAAAAGGTATACCCGTGCCTTCAAAGAGCAGCCTGCTCACTTTGAACCCTTTTATAGATCATCGTCATGTAAAATGGAAATACCCCCAGAAAGATTTTGAAGTAGGTGATTTAGTGATTATTCGTCAAGATAATTTACCCCCTAGTGAATGGCGACTAGGACCAATAGAGAGGACTCATGTTAAACATGACTCTAAGGTCCTCACAGCGGACGTGAGAACAGCTTCAGGAATTTTTACCCGACCCATCGTGAAGCTTGTTCTCTTACCCAGTTCAGAAACACACTAATTCTTTTTTTCTCTCTCCTTTATTTTGTATTTACCCTGTAGAGGGCATGTCGAGTGTATCACGCCGCCTTGAGATCCATCGTAAACCCATTGAAGGTCCTTCTTTCTCTGAGACACATGACAACACTGCTGCCAGCAACACATACCACTACAACCACAGCAACATACACAACAAACACAGCACGCCGTTCAACCCAGGCCATCAACGTTACCGGATACGACTACCATTGTCACAAACATTATGAACGCGCGACCCGCGTGATCCTTAACCCTCTTTGTTGCAGTATAGCAAGGGGGCGGGATGTTTACGCGCATAGTGTAAATGTCCCCCAAATATTGTTCATATGATACTAATTGTTTCGTTAAGTTAAATTGTTGTTATTTTGTGTTGATGCTGTATGTATACTGATTTATTATTTGTTATTGTTTGTAAAACCCCCAACAAGTACGGTACGTGTACAAAGAAGAAAAGAAAAACTGGAAATAAACCCATGAATTATATTTAAATTTTATTAACCCCGTCTTTTTATTTTCGAGGAAATATTTCAAGAAAAACAGTAGTAGTTAATTTAAAATTCAGGATATATGTGTGTCCTTGCGCTGTTTCTGTAAAAGTTGTATACATTTTTTATTATTTTGACAAAGAAAAAACATTGTTGCAATTTCATGATTTTCAAAACGTATACACTGTTTAAAAAAAAGGATATATGGCAGCTTATCGAGTCATTCCTGTAATTTAAATAAAATTTGCTACAAATATTAATATGTACCTTCATAATTATATCGAAATTTTTTTTTACAACATTGTAATCAGAATAGAAGCTTTTTTCAAAATTTAAGATTCAGGATGTACGACAGGTGTGAATGTCCTTGTCCCGATATGGAGTTTTTTTAGTTTGGACTGAAGAAAAATAAAAATTTTGACAATTGGATGGTTTGTTATTACGTTTTTGATATTCCTTTTATTTCGACTCGAGTTCATTAAATTTAATTTTCATTAAATTATTTTTACTGAAGGTAGGAATTGTTACATGAAAATTATTATTAAAATTTATTGATAATTTTTCTTGGCTTAGGATTCGAACCTGGGTTGTTGGTTAAATTTACATATGTTTCGAGAAACACCACTTTCTCTCATCAGAATTATTTGCGTTTTCACCCTCTGCACTACTGCGATGCCCGCTAGCCAACAGTCAAACATCAATCCTTTAACCAGTATTACCGGTGGTTCGAAATTTGCTGTAATTATTGTTGAATTAACAAATGTACTTGTTTAAATTCTACTTGTAATAATTTGTTAATAATATTTTGTGTTTGAAATTTATGTAAATCAAAATGAAAATTTTATTTTTCATTCATTAAATACTTTTAATAGAAAACACACATTGAGTCGTGTTATATAATAGGTTATGGGCCCTAGAAATCGAGATTATTATTGGCTAAAATATGGCATCAACAACATTTGCAAGCAAAATTCCAATTTTTGATGGGTCTAATTATTCAACATGGAAAACCCAAATGGAAGATTGCTGCAGATAGTCAAAGGTGAAATGGCTGAACAACATTTACGTGAGCAGTGGATTGAAAAAGATCAGGATGCAAGAGCCGATATCCTGCTTGCGTTAGCACCAAAAATGTTAATGCTGGTGAAAAATTTTAAAACTTCAAATCAGATTTGGGATTTCCTTAGTGAAACATATGAAAGAAAATCAAAACGACAAAAGGCTGAATTATACAGGAAATTATTAAATCATAGAATGGTTTCTGAACAATCTATTTCAAAATACATTGAAGAATTTGATGAAATTTATATGCAATTAGAAGAAATGAATGGCAGAACTGATGAGGAATTACAAGTCATCATTTTATTGTACGGATTATCAAATAACTATAAAGAAGTTAAAGCAGCATTTAATACAGCAAATGAGTTCCCAACATTGAAAACTTTAAGATCAAGACTTTTAGAATTGCAAGAAAATTTGGATGTTCCTTCAAACGAAGCATTTAAGGCAAAGTATGGTAAAAAATATAATAATGCAAAGAAACCAGGTATGTCAAAATCAATTACTTGTCATCGTTGTGGCAAACAAGGACACATGGCTAAAAATTGTAAAACGCCCGTTAGTAATAATTGTTTGAATGTAGTTAGCTCTACTGGATTCGTAGTCTCTCATGAAGTAGTTCAGAATGTTAGTCATAAATCAGATTGGTATTTTGACAGTGGAGCTACTTCACATATGACATACGAAAGGAAATTTTTTGAGAATCTTGACACAATTATCTATGATCATGATTGCAAACATAGATGACGCCATATGACAACACGTTTTCATACAATTGCCAACAATTTGGACAATTTGACAGCAAAAATGACATAGTGAAAACGCGGCCTTATAAAAATGGAAGGTGAAATGGCAAAAGTTGTCAAGAATAATGAAGTTTTAGTTGAAGCTCTTAAAAATAATGATGAAATTCAAAGTTGTTATACAGCAAACACAAATAATCAGGATACACTGGAGGTCTGGCACAAGACATTTGGTCACTTAAATAATTACTCTTTAATGAAATTAAGTTCACATAACATGGTAAATGGTTTACCATGTATCAATTTACATGAAATTCAATGCACCACTTGCATAAGAGGAAAGCAAATTCGTGATAAATTTCCAAAAAAGAATGAAAAATCTTCAAGTCAGGTACTAGAATTGATTCATTCGGATATTTGTGGTCCAATGAGGACTGAATCTTTCAGTAGAAGTCTATATTTTGCAACATTTGTAGCTGATTTTTCTAGACGTGTAACCGCTAAATTTTTAAGAAACAAATCTGAATATTTAAAATCGTTTAAAGAATTCAAAGAAGCTGCTGAATTTGAAACTGGTAATTGTATCAAAATATTAAGAACTGATAATGCTAAGGAAATGATTAGTAGCGAGGTTGATAATTAATTAAAATTAAAAGGCATAAAACATCAATTGACCGCAGAATAAACACCACAACAAAATGGAGTTGCGGAACGCATGAACCGCACTCTTGTCGAAATGGCAAGATGTATAATGTTGAAAGCGAAATTACCTCAGATGTTATGGGCAGAGTTGATATTCACTGCAGCTTATATTCGCAATAGATGTCCAACCAATTTAAATAATAATAGTACACCTTTTGAAATTTGGACTAAAAAAAGGCCAAATGTGAAACACTTGCGCCAAATTGGTAGCAAATCGTATGTTTTGAATAAAGAACCTCGAAAAGACAAATGGGAGCCTGGAAGTGAAGAATATATTTTAGTGGGCTACTGTGATGAATCCAAAGCATACAGATTGTGCAAAGCTGATGATAGAAAAATTACTAAGAGCCAAACGTAAAAATTTTCGAAGAGAAGTTTCCTTAAATAGATGGTGTGTCATTAAACTTCAGAGAGAATGAAGATTTTGTAGAGTTCAACTTAAATTTCAGCCAGAATAACATTCAACAACAAGAATGTAGCAATGGAAACTTAGTAGAAGATGAAATTTTTAAAGATTCTATTAAGCGACATTCATATGGTATAGTAGAACAAAATTCTATTGAAGAGGAAAATGTACAAAGCAACCAGCCATCTAATACATTAAATTCAATTAAATCAAGTTTAAGATCTTGGAAATTTATTGGTCAACAAAGTGCTCAAATATCTTTCGAAAAGGATCCAAAAACTATTGAAAAATCAGAGAACAAAAACGAATGGTTAAATGCAATGCAAAGTGAATATAATTCTCTGATAAAGAATGGAACTTGGAACCTGTCAGAATTACCACCTGGAAGAAAGACTGTTGGTTGCAAATGAGTTTTTACCACTAAATATCATTCAAATGGAACTACATATTGATAAGCGAAAATCAAGATTTGTGGCCACGGGGTATTTGTACGTCAAGGTTCCCTAAGATTGATATATGAAATAGCTGTTGAAAACAATTTAAAGCTTAGACAACTTGATGTATCAACTGCTTTTTTGAATGGAGATATCGATGAAGAGATTTATATGGATCAACCTGATGGTTTTTTTGATGACATGAATCGTGATAAAGTTTGCAGATTAAAGAAAGCGAATTATGGCTTAAAGCAAGCTAGCCGACAATGGTTTAAAAAGATTCATGACGATTTTATAAAATTTGGTTTAATACAGTCGAAATATGATCAGTGCATATACTTAAAACATGAAAATGAAAAACGTATGATTGTAGCCCTATATGTTGATGACATTGTAATTGCATATAAAGAAGACAACGTTTTTGAATTATTATTTAACCATTGAAGAACAATTTTGAAATTAAGGATTTAAAACAACCAAAATATTGCGTTGGTTTGTTCATTGAATATGGTGATGGACACATTTCTATTTCTCAGCCAGGTTATATTAGTTAACTTAGTTAAAAAGTATAATTTAGAAAGTTGCAAGGAGACACAGATTCCAATGCAAGTAAAAATAAGTCTAGAAAAGGAACCAAAGATTCCTGGAGAAGCGGAAAAGGTAGATAAAGTCAAATACCAAGAACTAATAGGATCGTTATTGTATATTGCCCTATACAGTAGACCAGATATTGCATGTTGTGTAAATATGTTATCTGAATTTTCAAAAGATCCTAGAAAACAACATTGGAATTGCGCAATACAAATAGTAAAATATTTAAAAGCAACTCGAAATAGTGTATTAAGCTACAGGTTTACCAGTAATAGGATTTGTGGCCGCGAACTGGGCACAACACGTAAATGATCGTAAATCACAATCTGGTTTTTACTTTATACTTGCAGGTGCTGCCATTAGTTGGGAATCTAAAAAACAAAAATTCATTGCTACGTTAAGTGCCGAAGCAGAATATGTAGCTCTTAGTGAAGCAGCAAAAGAAGCTATATATTTGAGATATATATTGAATGAACTGGTATTCAAGACACCCAATCCCACTGATGTATACTTTGATTCTCAAAGTGCACAGCACATGGCAAAATTTGGATCACACCACTCAAGAACAAATCATATTGACTACAAATCAGAGATGCTGTGGAAAATAATATTGTAGATATTAAATATATTTCAACGACTGAAATGCCTGCTGATTATCTTACGAAACCAGTTCAAAAAACAAAACATTATCTTTGTGCCAAAACTTTAGGATTAGAATTCAAAACAAATTAAATTTGAGGAGGCATGTTGAATTAACAAATGTACTTGTTTAAATTCTACTTGTAATAATTTGGTAATAATATTTTGTATTTGAAATTATTAATTAAATACTTTTAATAGAAAACACACATTGAGTCGTGTTATATAATAATTATCATTTTTCATTTATTCTCCTCCTTTTTCTTCAGGTTTTTCGTATTCATGTCAAGACTTCGTCTCGAAAACCTGAATACATTTTGATTATGTTTGTTGTCCACTTCCGTTGACATTTTTATGTGTACCACTTAAAGTACAACTACAAACCTTAGCTTGTGCCTTAGCTTATGTTAAGAACAATTATTTTTTTATTTGAACTGTTAATTTTAAATCTTTAATATTTCTTTTATTTCGGCTCGAGTTCATTAAATTTAATTTTCATTAAATTATTTTTACTGAAGGTAGGAATTGTTACATGAAAATTATTATTAAAATTTATTGATAATTACGTTATATTTATAATTATAACAAGTTTCTAAGTCGTTTAAAGCCGAATTGTAGTATTTATTCAAAATTTAAAGGTCAGGATGTATGGGATGAGTGTCCTTGCACCAATTTTTTCAAAAATTTGTTTTTTTTCTAATTTTGACAAATAAAACCAGCATGCCAATTTTTATTTATATACGATAATGCCTTCTATTTTTGTGCCTTCCTTATATGGGATCAAATCACTGTGCTGATGTCTCTTGGAATCTTGAGTTTTCTTATACTTTTTTCTATAAAAAGAAATGTTATTTTAATACTCACTTAATGTTGTTGTATGTAAATGTAAAAAAATTAATATGAATTTGATTCAATACCATATTTGAACATAACGCGTAAAAGTATATATTAAAAACATAAATAAAAAAATGATTGTTAAAAAAATTATTAAAAATAATTCAGCATACAAATTAAAAACATAGTGGTAGTGAAATTAAATGTGAATTTTTAGTGAAATATCATGGAAAGAGATGATGTCATGAGGAATTATGGTCATGGTCAGAAGGTGAAGTTTGTCATTCCGTGTGTAATTTCCACAAAAAAATTTTCCGACCCTATAAAGTATATATATTCTGGATCCTTATAGATAGCAAAGTCGATTAAGCCATGTCCGTCTGTCTGTTGAAATCAGTTTTTTGAAGTCCTCAGATATACTCGGGATCCAAATCTTCAATAATTCTGTCAGAAATGCTTTCGAGAAGTTTGCTATTTATAATCAGCAAAATCGGTTTAGGTCAACCAGAGTTATGGACCATTATGTGAGACAACCTCCATAAAAATTTTATATTTTTTGTACATTTTATTGCAATATTTTGAAATATATTGCAGATAATATCATGCAATTTTGTACACGTTGTTTCCATGTTTGACCATAGACACCATATAAAGTCCACTTCCAAAATTCACTTAAATACGTATAAAACAGATATAAATAACGGTAAACTGCTAAAATTTGACATAAATAATCTCTATAGGCAAATAAATTGTTGTACTAAATTTTATGGTGGTCGGCCCAAAATTGGTCATAGCTCCCATACAAGGACCACATCTGAAAAATACATTTTTCCCTATATACAATATAAATATCGGTACCGACTCAAAACTTTGTACAGATCATTTACATATATACAAAAATTATCCCACAAAATTTTGTGAATTTCGGTCTATTTTTAACCGTATGTCCCATATAAAGCTTTCTTCCGAAAATCATTTTAATACTCATAAATCTATTATAAATAAGGGTACTAATCCAAAATTTTACACGGATCATTTACATGCATGCTTAAATCAAACTGCTGGATTTTGGGAAAATCGGTCCATATTTGACTACATCCCCCACATAAGGTCCACTACCGAAATCCACGTTAATACTAATATATATCTTAAATATAGCGTTATTATGTTGAAATTCGACGTGAAATATCCTCATATGCATGATAATAACTGTTCCAAAATTTGAGAAGATCGGTCCATAATTTTTCATAGCTGCCATTTCCAAAAAACAAATAAATTCGGGTCAAAAAATAATCTTTTCGGATTTAACCCATATTCGGTCCATATTTTATAATCTTGATGTATATCGTTTGGAAGGTATTTTTAATACCTTTTATTTACTGTATTACAAATTATCAAGCACCCAGCAGTTCCCGAGATATAGGCCTATATATTTTCAACTTTACGAGCCCACCCCTCGAAAATAGGCGTGACCGCCAAAAAATTTTTTTTACTGGCATCTCCTCGAAAAGCCCTATTTGATGAAGTTTGAGCAAAATCACTAAAACCGAATTGTTCCCCTTTTTTATACTCTCAACTTACACTCACGATTATTATGAACACCAGACAAACTCTGTAAATTATGGTAAGAATTGGTAATTAAAGCAATTAAAAATAGTGAAAATTAGACAACATTTGAAAATATTTAACATAAATTATGTTGGTCGTAAAATTGTCTTTCAAACAATATATCAAATACAATTAAAATTTGCACTAAGACTGGATAGAAAACACAGAATAAGGATATGCTAGTCCTATAACCAGTGTAGTTTTTGTATTTCTTATTACGTTTAGGTGGAGGGTATTTAAGATTCGGCACAGCCGAATATAGCACTCTTACTTGTTTTTTTTTCGTATTTTCACTTGGCAAACCCCTTAGATTGATTCCAAATTAGAAAAAAATATATATAAAATATTTTAGATCGTTTGCATAATTATTAGGCGTGCCTTGAACCCACAAAGTTTGCTAATTTAATTGTTCATAAATAACTTCAGTAATATTGATGTTAGAGAAAAACCGTATTCACAAATATTCTAGGGCTATATCCAGTGTTGGTATATTTTTTTTTACAAAATCTGACAATTCACAAAAAAAATCTGTTTTTTTCGAAAAAAATCTGCACCTTCAAAACAAAATTAAATAATATCGCTCACATTCTTCAAAAGTGACTCAATTCAAAATTTTTATTTTATGACACAACTAAAAATAAATCACTATTAAATTGCAACTTTATACCAAATGAAATATAAAGAAAGATCTAACTGTTTTTTAGTAACTTGTTAACTGTAACAAAATGATTTGATCTTTTTCTTATAGATAAACAAGTGTGTTGTGTGTTGTTTAAGCATACAAACCCGAAAAATTAAAATTTTGAATTGAGTCACTTTTGAATAGGGTTACCATATTCATTTTAAGAAAAAGAGGATGTCGACCAAAAAAAAAGCCGGACATTTACCCTTAAAAAGAGGACAATAATCTGTAGCAAAATATTAAAAAAAACAACGCTTTAAAATGCACAAAACAAATATGAAATTCTATTTACATATAAAAACAAAACTTAAGCAAAATATTAAAAATATGATATTTTATAAGTCGGATCTCATAACTACTGCAACATAAAAACATAACAATTAACAAATTAATTTTAAAACTTCACATGTATTATATATAAATTTTTAGTAGAAGTTGTAAGGTTTCATGTATATTTTTCAGCGCTTTCAATTTGAACCAATATATTATCGAATTTTTTTAAATATTCATAAAACACTTGACAATTCATAACAAAATTATATTTGACTTAATAATATCAGAAATAGTTTCTGTGTTTAATTTGTTTCTTTCTGGTGTCCACTGAATTCAGAACTTCTAGAACAAAGAACTTTGAGAAATATCATAAAACAATATTCCCAAAGGTTACCACACATCATTCAGGAATGATTTTAAATTTATAAGAAGATTTCGTATTTCAAAGAAAAGTGCATCAGCTGTTTTTTCCCCCTCCAATAAACTAGCACTTATTTTGTCACCTTTTCCAGACATTTCTGGACAAAACTAAAAAAGTCGTTGCAAACAATTAAATTTAGCAATTAATTGATGTAACTCTAAACGTCAAATACCAATGTTACCACATTTTTCACCGAATGCAGTCGGCAGTTACACGTAGGTAAAAAACGTTAAAATTACCAAATTCTTTTTACTGGTTAGGTAAGGAAAAGTAATTCGTATAAACTATTTGTTAAAATTACGGGCATAAGACACATAGACAAATGCCAAAACCCAAAGCCGTTTAAAATTGTGAAGGCGCATATGGCGGACAAAAAGCATCAAACACAATTTGTTTACACAAAAAAGCATGTCATGACATCGTGTGTATTTAAAAAAATGTATACATCAATGCCAACAATACTTTCGATGCAATAAAACGAAATTATAAATTAAAGTTTTAAAAGTAGGACAAACCCAGGACACTTGCAAAAAAAAAGAAGTAGGACTACCCCGGACGCCCTAAAAAAGAGGACGGTGTCCGGGTAAAAGAGGACGTATGGGAACCCTACTTTTGAAGAATGTGTGCGATATGTAATAAAATGATATTTGTATATATTTAATTCATTTTTATTGAAGAAAAAAAGAAAACAATATATAATTATTATATTTGATATAAAATATATGTACACTCAGAAAAAAGTGCACTTTAAAATTAAATGTGAACACTTTCAAATTTTATTTAAAGTGCCTCAGCCTATAGACTCCTTATGGGGGGCACAAAAAAAATATTTTATAAAAGTGCTAATTTTAAGTTTTTAAAGTGTTTGCTCTTAATTTAAAAGTTAAAACTTTTGTTTTTAATTTAAAATTCTTAACTTTAAAAGTGTTCACTTTGACATTTAAAGTGTACATTTTGTATTAAAAGTTTTAACTTTTAAACTCAAAGTGTCTTTGTTGGAACTAAACGTGAACACTTTAAAACGGAACGGAAAAATTTTTATTTTCAAAGTGTTTATGTTTATTTTAAAAGTTCGACTTTAAATTGTACCGTTAGCGGCAGTAAAGTGAATTTAAAAGTGTGAACAAGATACAAGAATGACCAGTCAGGGTAAAATTATACAAGAAAGTGACTTGCTGCGAATTTTTGGCAACGAAATCCAAATTAATGAGCAGGGTGATTTAACATACACGTGTCTTGATGAAGATACGGATCTCCTTAATCTGCTAAAGGAGTTTGATCTGGAAACACTTTTTCTTGACCTAAAAAGTAAGTATGTATACTTTTTTTGTATACAAATTCGTAGGCAATATTAATACTTATGCAATATTATTAATGTTCCTTAGATGCTGGAATAACTTTTCGAAGTTTAAAATTTTTGTCAAAAGAAGACATTGCGGAAGCAGTAAAAAATATTGGTCTTCGAGCTGAGTTTAGAGAAAAGTTGTTTTTCTGGCGCAAGTCAAAGGTAAATATAATATTAATTTTGAAGCTTATTTGTGATGTTACGCACGTACATAGATACAATTCCCATTTCCATATTACTACGTTTATAATTTAGCAAGCTTATTTTTTCAGTTTGGAATAGAAGACGAAACGTTGAGCCATACTTCGAAGGTTGTTGGTTGGCTAGAAAAAAACCGTCACAACGAATCACCTTGTTCTTCAAATAATTCAATAAGAAACGCATTTGGATCACAGGTAAGAATATACAGTAAAAAGTTTTGTATCAAATTTAATGATACACTGCATTGCAGCCCCTTTCAACATTTTTAAAGAATAACTCAGCCGGAAAACAACTTATTCAATATTATGAGGAAAGGGCATGTTTTACGAATAAGCAACGCGATGAACTCATTAAAATAATTTTAGAAGATGTCATGTTAACAAAGGCAAAGCTTAGACCGGAACACTTTGCTAGTATTGTGGAAGAAATAATTGGTTTATTTCCCAAAGAAAAAGAGTCCCAGGTATTATTAAAAACGATATATTAAAAATAACATATTATAAACTGTTTTTTTACAGGATTGTTACTACTTTCCTCGTCAAAGAAAAAAAAAACCCCCATCAGGCAAGCTCTATTCCAAATATTTTAATATAAAGACAAAGATTAGAAAGAGTAGTCCATCTGCGGAAAGATCTCTTTCGAGTGAAGTACGTGATCCACTAGTGGAAGAAAATTTTGAAGTTGACGAAACGCTGTCGTTACGTTTAAAAACTTCGCTTCAAAAAGATGCCAGTAATTGGGATGAGGTTATTGACAAATGGAAGAAAACATTTACATTTCGGAAGAAGGATTTAGCAAAACGCTCAAATTCTGATTTTTTGAAGGAGTGGCCAATTTTAAAAGACTCCAGAGCACCATTTCTGGTATTTAAAAAGAACTTTACACAAAATTCAAGGATATAAAAATTTTTTAATTTTTTTTAGATTAATCTAGATTTCAATTTGATTTGTCCACAAAAAGATAATCTTTTAAAAACAAAGTGCGATAATTTTAAAACCAAGATAGTGAACTACTACGATGTCAACGTACGGAATCAGCAATCAATAGACCTTCTGAACCAAGCAAAAACAACGAAAAAAATTGGTGAGTAATAATTGTGGGCTTTTTGTTAAATTAATAAATAACAGTAAATAATTTTTATTTCAGATTGTCAAGACTACATTTTTACAATTCTTCTCAATTCAGTTCTGCTGCCTTCAGCAAGATTTAGTGCATATAGAAATACAAAAGAGAAAGCCACCATTTAAGATGCTAATGAAAGCTTCGTGTTGCAGTTAACAACAATTAGCGATTACTCAAGACGAATAAAAGAAATTATCGGTAAATACTATTACAGTATTTATCGCATATAAGCAACATAAAAAATCCACGAAAAAAGTTTCTTATAAGCGTTTCTTTCTTATATACAACTATTTTATATAAGAAACTTATTTCTTATATAAGTAGCTATAGCCATAAGACATTTGTTTCTTATATGAATATACGAGCTTTTTTATTATTTATGAATACATATGTATACATATTGACGTAGATGTATGCATGTAAATAGAAAAATAAAACAAATCATGATTGGTAGTTAATTTTTATTTTATTAACACCTTTGGTAAATAAATATAAAAAAATAAACAACTTCTATTTGAAAAAATAATATGTAATAAATATGTAGGTACATGTAATTCATTTTTTACTATTTGTATGTATAGTATTTTGTACTTTGCTCATATATAACATTAAAGAAGGAACTCAAACATAATTCATGTTTAACATGCAGATGAATGTCTAATTGTTTTAATTAAGATCTAAAATAGTTCTGAATTTTTTTTTGGACAAGGTCTTTATCACGTTGCTTATAAAGTAGATTTTCAATACTTATAAGGCCACTATTGTTATCTGAACTTAAGTATTGCTTTAAGACAAATAAAGCTTTTATGGCTTCTTTTCTGGTTGGCTTTACTTCAATTGTCTGCACTTCATCCGATGCTTCGTCATCTTCAGAGACTTCTTCTTGCACTTCATCCAATATATCAGTGTCAACTAATGAACCGAAACAGTCGTATTTTTCTATTTCATCAAATTCTTTTAGGAATGAGTCGTACTCTTGATCCAATAAAATCTCTTCCCCGTCCGATGCATTTTCATCAATCTCATTAGTTGGGTCATCTTTTGAAATCCCACCCTTTTTGAAACAATTACGAATAGTTTCTGGTGTCACAAGCCACCACGACCGCTTTGCTATATACAAAGCTCTTAAAATATGAACGCTCTTTAAAAACTGTTCCATGTAGTCACCTTCTGCGGCTAGTATTTGTTCCCGTATTAAATTTTTCCTATAGTGAGATTTAAATGACTGAATGATCCCTGAAAAAATCGAAAAGTACAGGCGTTTAAGCAAAGTACATAGTGTTAAAAATACATTTCGCTAAATTTACCTTGGTCCAGCGGTTGAATAATGCTAGTTGTGCAAGGCGGTAGGAATATTATTTTAATACTTTCTGGTGAAAAGTCAAGTTTGTGACACGAAGCGTTATCGATTAGAAGTAATATTTTCTGTCCTCTTTTTTTAAATTTTTCATCTAATTCCCTAATAATTTCGTTCCATATGGTACTGGTCATCCAAGCTTTTTTATTATATTTGTATGGAATCGGAACTTTTTTTCCACGGAAGCATCTTGGTTGTTTATACTTTCCTATAGAATATACATACTTATCGGTACCCGTCGCATTGGTTATGAAGAGTAATGTCATCCTGTCTTTTGGTGACTTAGGTCCACTTTGTTGACTTCTCCCGTATCCATAAGCTCCGTCTGGCAGGGCTTTATAAAAGAGACCCGTTTCATCTGCATTATAAATTTCATTTAATGCATATTTTTCTAATAATGCAGGCAACACATTTCTTTTGAAGCTTTCAGCTGAATCTGTATCAGCAGAAGCAGATTCACCATGAAGTTTTTTAAAGTATATATTTTGGCTTCTCTTCCAACGTTGAAGCCATCCAATATTGGCTTTAAAATTGGGAATATCCAATTGTATGGCAAACTGCTCAGCCTTTTCCATAAGAATGGGTCCAGTCACAACGGTTCCCTTTTGAATCATTTGCTCAAACCACAATGACATAGCTTTATTAAGATTTTCATATTTTGGTTTTCTGTCTCTTTTTTTGTTAACATTTCTAACTTTTAAATAATTATTTTCTATGTCTTTTGAGTTTTTCACTATTTTAGATAACGTTGAAAGTCCAATATTATATTTTTTTGCAATTTCGCTTCTCTTAATACCGTTTTGTATTTCTTTTAAAATTTGAACTTTTGTTTTTATTGGTAATGTGTTTCTTTTTTTGTTTACATCCATCTTTCACAGAAACAAATTAATGGACGATGGTTGCAGTTAATTATTAATTTGTTTACGAGCAAAAAACACAAATATACATACCAGCTCGCTCATCTAAAACTAACTGTCTGTTTGTCTAAATGCGAACGAACGAAAAGTAAAATAAGACTTTGTTATTGTAAAACTGTCAAAAAACAGTGTTGTCCATGCAAACTACATACATACATACATAAATTCTGTGCTGCCGTTGGAAGTTTCTTATATAAAATATTTTTCTATACATTTTGTTGTTTTGGTGTTTAAGAAAAATGTTCTTTTATCAGTTTTTTTCTTATAAGCGTTTTGCTTATAAGAAACTTTTTTTGTTAGAAAAATCACTAAAAAGACATGGTGTTTTTGAAAATGTTTCTTATAAGCGTTTTGTTCTTATATGGGATGTTCTTATATCCGATAAATACTGTATAATAAATTGACTGTACAGCCGTTTATAATTGTGGTAGGAGACTCTTTGGACGATCTTAAAACCTTTTATATTTACTTTGACGAGACTTTGTACAAATTAAATTCTTTTATTGAAAGTTTGGACATATGCTTTAAAATCTTTCACGTGTTTAATCTTAAATATCCTAAGATCTGCGCAATGCCATGGATGTTTATCCAAAAGTATTTTTATGAATTTGATTTGAAAGGTTCAAATCTTACTTCATTGTTAACACACATGAATGAAAAAAATTAAATTTTGTAAATTTTTCGATTGTCATAATGTATAAATGTTTCAGATGTTTTCAATTATTTAATAGTGTCGATGTGCTAATAAGACATTTAAAACACATGCATTTATTGTCAAATAGAGATATACTTCAATGCGATCAAAATAAATGTAAGCAAATTTTTTCAAACTTTAGTTCTCTAAAGCGACATTTATTAACACACAAGAATATTAATTACACTTTACAAACACCAGCAGAGTTACCCGCCACATCCTCCGGAATTAACTTAGAGGAACCCATTTTATCAGATGAACCTATCATAGTAACAATGCCAGACACAATTTCACAATTTCATATAAATAGAGAACAAACCATAGCAGATTTAAAAAAAAATAAGTCTTTAGATTTATGTCTGACACTATATTCAAAAAGTACCATGCCAAGAAAAGATGTTTTAAATATACAAAGCATGGTATCAGATTTACTAGGAACAGTTTCTGCTACAATCAGAAATATAATTTCAAATTCAAACAGTAACTTATTTACCGGACTACAAAACAATATTGACTGTATTCTTAACTTTTGTAATGATCCATTCATGGAAATAAAATCTGAACATCGAATAATTGCAGTTTTGAAGGCGATGAATTTATATGAAAGCCCAAAGTCTTTTTTAATTCTTAATGAAATAGCTGACACAGTTGTTCGGGGAAACCCTACACTCGATAGTAAAATGCTTACCATTCAAATAATGCCATTAACATTTCAATTTAAAGCACTTTTTGAGTTACCTAATGTTTTACAAATGACTTTAGAAAATACAGAAAAGTTTTTAGCAGATACAAATTTTTCAAATTTTTGTAATGGCCAAATATTTCATTTAATTAAATTAAAATTCGATTCTCAACTAGTAATACCCTACGTTTTATATTTTGATGACTTTCAAATTAATAACGCTCTTGGTAGTCACACATTCTTAATTTGCGGTTGTTATTACAATTTCCCTACTATGCCACAATATATACTCTCAAAACTTGATTTTATTTTTAATGCTGCTTTTATATCTACAAAAGATTTGAAATGTTGTGGAAACAGAAAGTCCTTCTTCCATTTACTTGAAGAGCTTAAATAATTGGAGGAAGGGATATTAATTCAATCATTTGATCAGACTTTCAATGTACATTTCGTTTTAGGCCTTGTAGTGGAAGATAATTTAGGTGTAAATAGTATTTTGGGTTTTGTGCAATCTTTTAATGCCAAGCGTTACTGTCGAGCATGTACAACTACTAAAGATCAGATTAAAATTGATGTTTCAGAAAACAAACAACTGCTAAGAACTCGGATTGAATACGAAGATAACTTATTTAACAATAAATTTCAAGACACAGGTGTCAAAACAGTTTGTATTTTTAATGAGTTAAGAAGCTTTCACGTAACAAATAACATTTGCTTTGACATTATCATGATGTTTTAGAAGGGATTTGCGTATATGATATTTGCAACATAATCTTGGGTTTAGTAAATGACAAAATTATTTCATTATGTTACGAGTCCCAGAGGTGGCACTAGAATGATTCTCCGGCTAACCTACATTCGGCTTCTCTACATAGGGTGTGTCCCTCCCTCAATCTAGCCCAGGAACTGTAAACAATAAAAAAAAAAAGGAAACAGAACGACAAACAAAAAAAATCTATAACTAACACACAACACATAAGGAAAGGGAAGTAGGTGTTGACCTCCGACCGCCCAACCCATCCTTGGTCATCAACACATCCGAGTAGATTGATCTGATGACCCCTATGAACCGCACTTCAACTGCACTTACCTTTCTTCAACAACCCATATTATTTACTTTAGCCAGTCATGTTGTTTTTTTTATCTCTACTTCAATACATATTTTATTGACTTAAATATACTTAAAACTAACTTTAATATTTTTAATTTCTGTCTGTACTGACTTCTTTGTTTTTATACCCTTCACCATCGTGAGAAGGGTATATATAAGTTTGTCATTCCGTGTGAAATTTCCACAATATAATTTTCCGACCCTATAAAGTATATATATTCTGGATCCTTATAGATAGCGAAGTCGATTAAGCCATGTCCGTCTGTATGTCTGTCTGTCTGGATGTTGAAATCAGTTTTTTGAAGTCCCAAGATATGTTCGGGATCCAAACCTTCAATAATTCTGTCAGAAGTGCTTTCGAGAAGTTTGCTATTTAAAATCAGCAAAATCGGTTTAGGTTAACCAGAGTTATGAACCAATATGTGGGACCACCTCCATAAAAATTTGATATTTTTCGTCCATTTTATTGCAATATTTTGAAATATATTGCAGATAATACCATGAAATTTTGTATACGTTGTTTTTACTATAAAAGAAGAAAGTGTGCGCAAAATAGTAAGAATCGGTCCATGATTTCTCATAGCCCCCATACAAATATATATATTCCCGAAATATGGCTTAATGATAAATAAATGCCTATAAAATTGGAATATCAAGACAAAATTCAGCAAAACTAAGTTTTGTGCAAAAAGAAATCGCAAAACGAAATTTTTTTTAGTTCGGTCCATGTTTGACGATAGACCCCATATAAAGTCCACTTCCGAAATTCACTTAAATACGCATAAAACAGATATAAATAATGTTAAACGGCTAAAATTTGACATAAATACTCTTTACAGGCAAATAAATTGTTGTACTAAATTTTATGGTGGTCGGCCCACAACTGGTCATAGCTCCCATACAAGGACCACATCTGAAAAAGACATTTTTCCCTATATATATATTGTATAAATATCGTTACCGACTCAAAACTTTGTACAGATCATTTACATATATACAAAAATCATTCCACACAATTTACTTAATTTCGGTCTATTTTTAACCGTATGCCCCATATAAAGCCCTCTTCCGAAAATCACTTTAATACTCATAAATCGCTTATAAATAAGGGTACCAATCCAAAATTTTACACGGATCATTTACATACATGCCTAAATCTAACTGCTGGATTTTGAGAATATCGGTCCATATTTGACTATATCCCCCACATAAGGTCCACTACCGAAATCCACGTTAATACTAATATATATCTTAAATATACCGTTATTACGTTGAAATTCTACGTGAAATATCCCCATATGCATGAAAATAACTGTTCCAAAATTTAAGAAGATCGGCCCATAATTTGTTATACCTGCCATATAAGAACCATTTCCAAAAAACAAATAAATTCGGGTCAAAAAATATTCTTTTCGGATTTAACCCATATTCGGTCCATATTTTATAATCATGATATATATCGTTGGAAAGATATTTTTAATACCTTTTATTAAATGTATTACAAATTATCAGACACCCAGTAGTTCCCGAGATATAGGCCTATATATTTTCAACTTTAAGGGCCCGCCCCCTCGAAAATAGGCGTGGCCGCCAAAAAAAATTTTTTTTGCTGGTATCTCTTCTAAAATCCCTATTTGTTTTTTTTTTAACAAAATCACTAAAACCGAATTGTACCCCTTTTTTATACTCTGTTTGTTAAATTACACTGAAGATTATTATGAACATCAGACAGACTCTGTAAATTAAGAATTACAGAATTCGTAATTAAATCAATTAAAATGGTAAAAATTAGACAACATTTCAAAATATTTAACATAAATTATTTTGGTCGTAAAATTGTCTTTCAAACAATATATCAAATACTAATAAAATTTGCACTACGACTGAATAGAAAACACAGAATTAGGATATGCTAGTCTAGTGTAGTTTCTGTATTTCTTATTACGCTTAGGTGAAGGGTATTTAAGATTCGGCACAGCCGAATATAGCACTCTTACTTGTTTTGAATTAAATTTACTTAACACACAAATACATATAACAAAAAAAGTATAACACAATAAATTATATATAAATTCTTGTTTTCTTTTTAGAAACAAAGCTAAAACTTTAAATTGTAACCGATAAAAATGTGTACTAATTGTTGGTGGCAAACTGACAATATCCACTATTTCCGTTTTCAATCAGGAATTTTTTCTTTTAATTTATATATTATTATATTAAATTTCCTACACCTAAATGAGCTCACTTAAATGTACGCTTGGTACCAATTGCCCAACCTCACAAATATGTATTTTCTTTACTCTATTGTGAATTTCCCTAAACACTGGGTTACCTAAAAAATTAACTCCGTTTCCAAAAACAAATCTGATAACAAAAAAATTACAAAAGTTTACTAAAAAAATAAATAAATAAACTTAATAAAATAAACAATAAAAATAATATGACTAAACGATAAAATTTTCAAGCACTCTTCTCTCCTTTCTCGTGGTATATAAACCCCTAATCGCTTTAATTAATACTTTGTGGGATTTTCAAGTAGTTTTTTTTTCGGATAATGTGTACGGTTACCTGATTTTGTCGTATTCCAATACCAATGGATGATTAAAATATTGCTTCCCAATACAGAAAATTTTGTTTTGGGTACTGCTTATTATCTTCACTGGTCAGTCTGATACAATTGGAACGACACTATTCCCGCTTCCTGAATTCTTCTTATTATTTAGGGGGGAATATTCCTATCGTCTACAGGTAACCAACCTTATAAGCAAACACAAAATGAAACATATGCGTTATAGGTTTTATTTATAAACTTTTTCATTGCTTAATATTTTCTTACCCACAATCCTTTATTTCTAGTTTAAAAATTAAAAACTATTTAATGGCTCTTTCTTGTCGTTTTATGTTTAGGCTGACTTGATAACTCACTATAAAAATAATTATTTTCTTAAAGATGTTTGCCTCTATCGGCGGTTTTTTTTTAGAATGATCCAGAAAAGATGGCTTCTCAACTCTTTATGTCTATACCTGAACCAGTATGAGATGAATATACCTTTTTTCTTGGACTATTACATTTTCCTTTTTTTTTCTAGTTACCATAAGTAAAAATTATCTTTTTCTCTTTCTTTTTATATGAACTGTTATTTTGCCCCTTCTTTGACTTGGTGTCCAACTAATGTTCTAATCTAATGATCATTACAACGTCTCCTTTTAAATTTGTATTAAAACATTTTATAACAGTCAAATTTTTTCATTCATAAAATTATTATCGTCCATTATTTTTTTCAGTATACTACAGGGTGGGCCAAATTCTTTTAGGAATGAGTCGTACTCTTGATCCAATAAAATCTCTTCCCCGTCCGATGCATTTTCATCAATCTCATTAGTTGGGTCATCTTTTGAAATCCCACCCTTTTTGAAACAATTACGAATAGTTTCTGGTGTCACAAGCCACCACGACCGCTTTGCTATATACAAAGCTCTTAAAATATGAACGCTCTTTAAAAACTGTTCCATGTAGTCACCTTCTGCGGCTAGTATTTGTTCCCGTATTAAATTTTTCCTATAGTGAGATTTAAATGACTGAATGATCCCTGAAAAAATCGAAAAGTACAGGCGTTTAAGCAAAGTACATAGTGTTAAAAATACATTTCGCTAAATTTACCTTGGTCCAGCGGTTGAATAATGCTAGTTGTGCAAGGCGGTAGGAATATTATTTTAATACTTTCTGGTGAAAAGTCAAGTTTGTGACACGAAGCGTTATCGATTAGAAGTAATATTTTCTGTCCTCTTTTTTTAAATTTTTCATCTAATTCCCTAATAATTTCGTTCCATATGGTACTGGTCATCCAAGCTTTTTTATTATATTTGTATGGAATCGGAACTTTTTTTCCACGGAAGCATCTTGGTTGTTTATACTTTCCTATAGAATATACATACTTATCGGTACCCGTCGCATTGGTTATGAAGAGTAATGTCATCCTGTCTTTTGGTGACTTAGGTCCACTTTGTTGACTTCTCCCGTATCCATAAGCTCCGTCTGGCAGGGCTTTATAAAAGAGACCCGTTTCATCTGCATTATAAATTTCATTTAATGCATATTTTTCTAATAATGCAGGCAACACATTTCTTTTGAAGCTTTCAGCTGAATCTGTATCAGCAGAAGCAGATTCACCATGAAGTTTTTTAAAGTATATATTTTGGCTTCTCTTCCAACGTTGAAGCCATCCAATATTGGCTTTAAAATTGGGAATATCCAATTGTATGGCAAACTGCTCAGCCTTTTCCATAAGAATGGGTCCAGTCACAACGGTTCCCTTTTGAATCATTTGCTCAAACCACAATGACATAGCTTTATTAAGATTTTCATATTTTGGTTTTCTGTCTCTTTTTTTGTTAACATTTCTAACTTTTAAATAATTATTTTCTATGTCTTTTGAGTTTTTCACTATTTTAGATAACGTTGAAAGTCCAATATTATATTTTTTTGCAATTTCGCTTCTCTTAATACCGTTTTGTATTTCTTTTAAAATTTGAACTTTTGTTTTTATTGGTAATGTGTTTCTTTTTTTGTTTACATCCATCTTTCACAGAAACAAATTAATGGACGATGGTTGCAGTTAATTATTAATTTGTTTACGAGCAAAAAACACAAATATACATACCAGCTCGCTCATCTAAAACTAACTGTCTGTTTGTCTAAATGCGAACGAACGAAAAGTAAAATAAGACTTTGTTATTGTAAAACTGTCAAAAAACAGTGTTGTCCATGCAAACTACATACATACATACATAAATTCTGTGCTGCCGTTGGAAGTTTCTTATATAAAATATTTTTCTATACATTTTGTTGTTTTGGTGTTTAAGAAAAATGTTCTTTTATCAGTTTTTTTCTTATAAGCGTTTTGCTTATAAGAAACTTTTTTTGTTAGAAAAATCACTAAAAAGACATGGTGTTTTTGAAAATGTTTCTTATAAGCGTTTTGTTCTTATATGGGATGTTCTTATATCCGATAAATACTGTATAATAAATTGACTGTACAGCCGTTTATAATTGTGGTAGGAGACTCTTTGGACGATCTTAAAACCTTTTATATTTACTTTGACGAGACTTTGTACAAATTAAATTCTTTTATTGAAAGTTTGGACATATGCTTTAAAATCTTTCACGTGTTTAATCTTAAATATCCTAAGATCTGCGCAATGCCATGGATGTTTATCCAAAAGTATTTTTATGAATTTGATTTGAAAGGTTCAAATCTTACTTCATTGTTAACACACATGAATGAAAAAAATTAAATTTTGTAAATTTTTCGATTGTCATAATGTATAAATGTTTCAGATGTTTTCAATTATTTAATAGTGTCGATGTGCTAATAAGACATTTAAAACACATGCATTTATTGTCAAATAGAGATATACTTCAATGCGATCAAAATAAATGTAAGCAAATTTTTTCAAACTTTAGTTCTCTAAAGCGACATTTATTAACACACAAGAATATTAATTACACTTTACAAACACCAGCAGAGTTACCCGCCACATCCTCCGGAATTAACTTAGAGGAACCCATTTTATCAGATGAACCTATCATAGTAACAATGCCAGACACAATTTCACAATTTCATATAAATAGAGAACAAACCATAGCAGATTTAAAAAAAAATAAGTCTTTAGATTTATGTCTGACACTATATTCAAAAAGTACCATGCCAAGAAAAGATGTTTTAAATATACAAAGCATGGTATCAGATTTACTAGGAACAGTTTCTGCTACAATCAGAAATATAATTTCAAATTCAAACAGTAACTTATTTACCGGACTACAAAACAATATTGACTGTATTCTTAACTTTTGTAATGATCCATTCATGGAAATAAAATCTGAACATCGAATAATTGCAGTTTTGAAGGCGATGAATTTATATGAAAGCCCAAAGTCTTTTTTAATTCTTAATGAAATAGCTGACACAGTTGTTCGGGGAAACCCTACACTCGATAGTAAAATGCTTACCATTCAAATAATGCCATTAACATTTCAATTTAAAGCACTTTTTGAGTTACCTAATGTTTTACAAATGACTTTAGAAAATACAGAAAAGTTTTTAGCAGATACAAATTTTTCAAATTTTTGTAATGGCCAAATATTTCATTTAATTAAATTAAAATTCGATTCTCAACTAGTAATACCCTACGTTTTATATTTTGATGACTTTCAAATTAATAACGCTCTTGGTAGTCACACATTCTTAATTTGCGGTTGTTATTACAATTTCCCTACTATGCCACAATATATACTCTCAAAACTTGATTTTATTTTTAATGCTGCTTTTATATCTACAAAAGATTTGAAATGTTGTGGAAACAGAAAGTCCTTCTTCCATTTACTTGAAGAGCTTAAATAATTGGAGGAAGGGATATTAATTCAATCATTTGATCAGACTTTCAATGTACATTTCGTTTTAGGCCTTGTAGTGGAAGATAATTTAGGTGTAAATAGTATTTTGGGTTTTGTGCAATCTTTTAATGCCAAGCGTTACTGTCGAGCATGTACAACTACTAAAGATCAGATTAAAATTGATGTTTCAGAAAACAAACAACTGCTAAGAACTCGGATTGAATACGAAGATAACTTATTTAACAATAAATTTCAAGACACAGGTGTCAAAACAGTTTGTATTTTTAATGAGTTAAGAAGCTTTCACGTAACAAATAACATTTGCTTTGACATTATCATGATGTTTTAGAAGGGATTTGCGTATATGATATTTGCAACATAATCTTGGGTTTAGTAAATGACAAAATTATTTCATTATGTTACGAGTCCCAGAGGTGGCACTAGAATGATTCTCCGGCTAACCTACATTCGGCTTCTCTACATAGGGTGTGTCCCTCCCTCAATCTAGCCCAGGAACTGTAAACAATAAAAAAAAAAAGGAAACAGAACGACAAACAAAAAAAATCTATAACTAACACACAACACATAAGGAAAGGGAAGTAGGTGTTGACCTCCGACCGCCCAACCCATCCTTGGTCATCAACACATCCGAGTAGATTGATCTGATGACCCCTATGAACCGCACTTCAACTGCACTTACCTTTCTTCAACAACCCATATTATTTACTTTAGCCAGTCATGTTGTTTTTTTTATCTCTACTTCAATACATATTTTATTGACTTAAATATACTTAAAACTAACTTTAATATTTTTAATTTCTGTCTGTACTGACTTCTTTGTTTTTATACCCTTCACCATCGTGAGAAGGGTATATATAAGAAGGGTATATATAAGTTTGTCATTCCGTGTGAAATTTCCACAATATAATTTTCCGACCCTATAAAGTATATATATTCTGGATCCTTATAGATAGCGAAGTCGATTAAGCCATGTCCGTCTGGATGTTGAAATCAGTTTTTTGAAGTCCCAAGATATGTTCGGGATCCAAACCTTCAATAATTCTGTCAGAAGTGCTTTCGAGAAGTTTGCTATTTAAAATCAGCAAAATCGGTTTAGGTTAACCAGAGTTATGAACCAATATGTGGGACCACCTCCATAAAAATTTGATATTTTTCGTCCATTTTATTGCAATATTTTGAAATATATTGCAGATAATACCATGAAATTTTGTATACGTTGTTTTTACTATAAAAGAAGAAAGTGTGCGCAAAATAGTAAGAATCGGTCCATGATTTCTCATAGCCCCCATACAAATATATATATTCCCGAAATATGGCTTAATGATAAATAAATGCCTATAAAATTGGAATATCAAGACAAAATTCAGCAAAACTAAGTTTTGTGCAAAAAGAAATCGCAAAACGAAATTTTTTTTAGTTCGGTCCATGTTTGACGATAGACCCCATATAAAGTCCACTTCCGAAATTCACTTAAATACGCATAAAACAGATATAAATAATGTTAAACGGCTAAAATTTGACATAAATACTCTTTACAGGCAAATAAATTGTTGTACTAAATTTTATGGTGGTCGGCCCACAACTGGTCATAGCTCCCATACAAGGACCACATCTGAAAAAGACATTTTTCCCTATATATATATTGTATAAATATCGTTACCGACTCAAAACTTTGTACAGATCATTTACATATATACAAAAATCATTCCACACAATTTACTTAATTTCGGTCTATTTTTAACCGTATGCCCCATATAAAGCCCTCTTCCGAAAATCACTTTAATACTCATAAATCGCTTATAAATAAGGGTACCAATCCAAAATTTTACACGGATCATTTACATACATGCCTAAATCTAACTGCTGGATTTTGAGAATATCGGTCCATATTTGACTATATCCCCCACATAAGGTCCACTACCGAAATCCACGTTAATACTAATATATATCTTAAATATACCGTTATTACGTTGAAATTCTACGTGAAATATCCCCATATGCATGAAAATAACTGTTCCAAAATTTAAGAAGATCGGCCCATAATTTGTTATACCTGCCATATAAGAACCATTTCCAAAAAACAAATAAATTCGGGTCAAAAAATATTCTTTTCGGATTTAACCCATATTCGGTCCATATTTTATAATCATGATATATATCGTTGGAAAGATATTTTTAATACCTTTTATTAAATGTATTACAAATTATCAGACACCCAGTAGTTCCCGAGATATAGGCCTATATATTTTCAACTTTAAGGGCCCGCCCCCTCGAAAATAGGCGTGGCCGCCAAAAAAAATTTTTTTTGCTGGTATCTCTTCTAAAATCCCTATTTGTTTTTTTTTTAACAAAATCACTAAAACCGAATTGTACCCCTTTTTTATACTCTGTTTGTTAAATTACACTGAAGATTATTATGAACATCAGACAGACTCTGTAAATTAAGAATTACAGAATTCGTAATTAAATCAATTAAAATGGTAAAAATTAGACAACATTTCAAAATATTTAACATAAATTATTTTGGTCGTAAAATTGTCTTTCAAACAATATATCAAATACTAATAAAATTTGCACTACGACTGAATAGAAAACACAGAATTAGGATATGCTAGTCTAGTGTAGTTTCTGTATTTCTTATTACGCTTAGGTGAAGGGTATTTAAGATTCGGCACAGCCGAATATAGCACTCTTACTTGTTTTGAATTAAATTTACTTAACACACAAATACATATAACAAAAAAAGTATAACACAATAAATTATATATAAATTCTTGTTTTCTTTTTAGAAACAAAGCTAAAACTTTAAATTGTAACCGATAAAAATGTGTACTAATTGTTGGTGGCAAACTGACAATATCCACTATTTCCGTTTTCAATCAGGAATTTTTTCTTTTAATTTATATATTATTATATTAAATTTCCTACACCTAAATGAGCTCACTTAAATGTACGCTTGGTACCAATTGCCCAACCTCACAAATATGTATTTTCTTTACTCTATTGTGAATTTCCCTAAACACTGGGTTACCTAAAAAATTAACTCCGTTTCCAAAAACAAATCTGATAACAAAAAAATTACAAAAGTTTACTAAAAAAATAAATAAATAAACTTAATAAAATAAACAATAAAAATAATATGACTAAACGATAAAATTTTCAAGCACTCTTCTCTCCTTTCTCGTGGTATATAAACCCCTAATCGCTTTAATTAATACTTTGTGGGATTTTCAAGTAGTTTTTTTTTCGGATAATGTGTACGGTTACCTGATTTTGTCGTATTCCAATACCAATGGATGATTAAAATATTGCTTCCCAATACAGAAAATTTTGTTTTGGGTACTGCTTATTATCTTCACTGGTCAGTCTGATACAATTGGAACGACACTATTCCCGCTTCCTGAATTCTTCTTATTATTTAGGGGGGAATATTCCTATCGTCTACAGGTAACCAACCTTATAAGCAAACACAAAATGAAACATATGCGTTATAGGTTTTATTTATAAACTTTTTCATTGCTTAATATTTTCTTACCCACAATCCTTTATTTCTAGTTTAAAAATTAAAAACTATTTAATGGCTCTTTCTTGTCGTTTTATGTTTAGGCTGACTTGATAACTCACTATAAAAATAATTATTTTCTTAAAGATGTTTGCCTCTATCGGCGGTTTTTTTTTTAGAATGATCCAGAAAAGATGGCTTCTCAACTCTTTATGTCTATACCTGAACCAGTATGAGATGAATATACCTTTTTTCTTGGACTATTACATTTTCCTTTTTTTTTCTAGTTACCATAAGTAAAAATTATCTTTTTCTCTTTCTTTTTATATGAACTGTTATTTTGCCCCTTCTTTGACTTGGTGTCCAACTAATGTTCTAATCTAATGATCATTACAACGTCTCCTTTTAAATTTGTATTAAAACATTTTATAACAGTCAAATTTTTTCATTCATAAAATTATTATCGTCCATTATTTTTTTCAGTATACTACAGGGTGGGCCAAATTCTTTTAGGAATGAGTCGTACTCTTGATCCAATAAAATCTCTTCCCCGTCCGATGCATTTTCATCAATCTCATTAGTTGGGTCATCTTTTGAAATCCCACCTTTTTTGAAACAATTACGAATAGTTTCTGGTGTCACAAGCCACCACGACCGCTTTGCTATATACAAAGCTCTTAAAATATGAACGCTCTTTAAAAACTGTTCCATGTAGTCACCTTCTGCGGCTAGTATTTGTTCCCGTATTAAATTTTTCCTATAGTGAGATTTAAATGACTGAATGATCCCTGAAAAAATCGAAAAGTACAGGCGTTTAAGCAAAGTACATAGTGTTAAAAATACATTTCGCTAAATTTACCTTGGTCCAGCGGTTGAATAATGCTAGTTGTGCAAGGCGGTAGGAATATTATTTTAATACTTTCTGGTGAAAAGTCAAGTTTGTGACACGAAGCGTTATCGATTAGAAGTAATATTTTCTGTCCTCTTTTTTTAAATTTTTCATCTAATTCCCTAATAATTTCGTTACATATGGTACTGGTCATCCAAGCTTTTTTATTATATTTGTATGGAATCGGAACTTTTTTTCCACGGAAGCATCTTGGTTGTTTATACTTTCCTATAGAATATACATACTTATCGGTACCCGTCGCATTGGTTATGAAGAGTAATGTCATCCTGTCTTTTGGTGACTTAGGTCCACTTTGTTGACTTCTCCCGTATCCATAAGCTCCGTCTGGCAGGGCTTTATAAAAGAGACCCGTTTCATCTGCATTATAAATTTCATTTAATGCATATTTTTCTAATAATGCAGGCAACACATTTCTTTTGAAGCTTTCAGCTGAATCTGTATCAGCAGAAGCAGATTCACCATGAAGTTTTTTAAAGTATATATTTTGGCTTCTCTTCCAACGTTGAAGCCATCCAATATTGGCTTTAAAATTGGGAATATCCAATTGTATGGCAAACTGCTCAGCCTTTTCCATAAGAATGGGTCCAGTCACAACGGTTCCCTTTTGAATCATTTGCTCAAACCACAATGACATAGCTTTATTAAGATTTTCATATTTTGGTTTTCTGTCTCTTTTTTTGTTAACATTTCTAACTTTTAAATAATTATTTTCTATGTCTTTTGAGTTTTTCACTATTTTAGATAACGTTGAAAGTCCAATATTATATTTTTTTGCAATTTCGCTTCTCTTAATACCGTTTTGTATTTCTTTTAAAATTTGAACTTTTGTTTTTATTGGTAATGTGTTTCTTTTTTTGTTTACATCCATCTTTCACAGAAACAAATTAATGGACGATGGTTGCAGTTAATTATTAATTTGTTTACGAGCAAAAAACACAAATATACATACCAGCTCGCTCATCTAAAACTAACTGTCTGTTTGTCTAAATGCGAACGAACGAAAAGTAAAATAAGACTTTGTTATTGTAAAACTGTCAAAAAACAGTGTTGTCCATGCAAACTACATACATACATACATAAATTCTGTGCTGCCGTTGGAAGTTTCTTATATAAAATATTTTTCTATACATTTTGTTGTTTTGGTGTTTAAGAAAAATGTTCTTTTATCAGTTTTTTTCTTATAAGCGTTTTGCTTATAAGAAACTTTTTTTGTTAGAAAAATCACTAAAAAGACATGGTGTTTTTGAAAATGTTTCTTATAAGCGTTTTGTTCTTATATGGGATGTTCTTATATCCGATAAATACTGTATAATAAATTGACTGTACAGCCGTTTATAATTGTGGTAGGAGACTCTTTGGACGATCTTAAAACCTTTTATATTTACTTTGACGAGACTTTGTACAAATTAAATTCTTTTATTGAAAGTTTGGACATATGCTTTAAAATCTTTCACGTGTTTAATCTTAAATATCCTAAGATCTGCGCAATGCCATGGATGTTTATCCAAAAGTATTTTTATGAATTTGATTTGAAAGGTTCAAATCTTACTTCATTGTTAACACACATGAATGAAAAAAATTAAATTTTGTAAATTTTTCGATTGTCATAATGTATAAATGTTTCAGATGTTTTCAATTATTTAATAGTGTCGATGTGCTAATAAGACATTTAAAACACATGCATTTATTGTCAAATAGAGATATACTTCAATGCGATCAAAATAAATGTAAGCAAATTTTTTCAAACTTTAGTTCTCTAAAGCGACATTTATTAACACACAAGAATATTAATTACACTTTACAAACACCAGCAGAGTTACCCGCCACATCCTCCGGAATTAACTTAGAGGAACCCATTTTATCAGATGAACCTATCATAGTAACAATGCCAGACACAATTTCACAATTTCATATAAATAGAGAACAAACCATAGCAGATTTAAAAAAAAATAAGTCTTTAGATTTATGTCTGACACTATATTCAAAAAGTACCATGCCAAGAAAAGATGTTTTAAATATACAAAGCATGGTATCAGATTTACTAGGAACAGTTTCTGCTACAATCAGAAATATAATTTCAAATTCAAACAGTAACTTATTTACCGGACTACAAAACAATATTGACTGTATTCTTAACTTTTGTAATGATCCATTCATGGAAATAAAATCTGAACATCGAATAATTGCAGTTTTGAAGGCGATGAATTTATATGAAAGCCCAAAGTCTTTTTTAATTCTTAATGAAATAGCTGACACAGTTGTTCGGGGAAACCCTACACTCGATAGTAAAATGCTTACCATTCAAATAATGCCATTAACATTTCAATTTAAAGCACTTTTTGAGTTACCTAATGTTTTACAAATGACTTTAGAAAATACAGAAAAGTTTTTAGCAGATACAAATTTTTCAAATTTTTGTAATGGCCAAATATTTCATTTAATTAAATTAAAATTCGATTCTCAACTAGTAATACCCTACGTTTTATATTTTGATGACTTTCAAATTAATAACGCTCTTGGTAGTCACACATTCTTAATTTGCGGTTGTTATTACAATTTCCCTACTATGCCACAATATATACTCTCAAAACTTGATTTTATTTTTAATGCTGCTTTTATATCTACAAAAGATTTGAAATGTTGTGGAAACAGAAAGTCCTTCTTCCATTTACTTGAAGAGCTTAAATAATTGGAGGAAGGGATATTAATTCAATCATTTGATCAGACTTTCAATGTACATTTCGTTTTAGGCCTTGTAGTGGAAGATAATTTAGGTGTAAATAGTATTTTGGGTTTTGTGCAATCTTTTAATGCCAAGCGTTACTGTCGAGCATGTACAACTACTAAAGATCAGATTAAAATTGATGTTTCAGAAAACAAACAACTGCTAAGAACTCGGATTGAATACGAAGATAACTTATTTAACAATAAATTTCAAGACACAGGTGTCAAAACAGTTTGTATTTTTAATGAGTTAAGAAGCTTTCACGTAACAAATAACATTTGCTTTGACATTATCATGATGTTTTAGAAGGGATTTGCGTATATGATATTTGCAACATAATCTTGGGTTTAGTAAATGACAAAATTATTTCATTATGTTACGAGTCCCAGAGGTGGCACTAGAATGATTCTCCGGCTAACCTACATTCGGCTTCTCTACATAGGGTGTGTCCCTCCCTCAATCTAGCCCAGGAACTGTAAACAATAAAAAAAAAAAGGAAACAGAACGACAAACAAAAAAAATCTATAACTAACACACAACACATAAGGAAAGGGAAGTAGGTGTTGACCTCCGACCGCCCAACCCATCCTTGGTCATCAACACATCCGAGTAGATTGATCTGATGACCCCTATGAACCGCACTTCAACTGCACTTACCTTTCTTCAACAACCCATATTATTTACTTTAGCCAGTCATGTTGTTTTTTTTATCTCTACTTCAATACATATTTTATTGACTTAAATATACTTAAAACTAACTTTAATATTTTTAATTTCTGTCTGTACTGACTTCTTTGTTTTTATACCCTTCACCATCGTGAGAAGGGTATATATAAGTTTGTCATTCCGTGTGAAATTTCCACAATATAATTTTCCGACCCTATAAAGTATATATATTCTGGATCCTTATAGATAGCGAAGTCGATTAAGCCATGTCCGTCTGTATGTCTGTCTGTCTGGATGTTGAAATCAGTTTTTTGAAGTCCCAAGATATGTTCGGGATCCAAACCTTCAATAATTCTGTCAGAAGTGCTTTCGAGAAGTTTGCTATTTAAAATCAGCAAAATCGGTTTAGGTTAACCAGAGTTATGAACCAATATGTGGGACCACCTCCATAAAAATTTGATATTTTTCGTCCATTTTATTGCAATATTTTGAAATATATTGCAGATAATACCATGAAATTTTGTATACGTTGTTTTTACTATAAAAGAAGAAAGTGTGCGCAAAATAGTAAGAATCGGTCCATGATTTCTCATAGCCCCCATACAAATATATATATTCCCGAAATATGGCTTAATGATAAATAAATGCCTATAAAATTGGAATATCAAGACAAAATTCAGCAAAACTAAGTTTTGTGCAAAAAGAAATCGCAAAACGAAATTTTTTTTAGTTCGGTCCATGTTTGACGATAGACCCCATATAAAGTCCACTTCCGAAATTCACTTAAATACGCATAAAACAGATATAAATAATGTTAAACGGCTAAAATTTGACATAAATACTCTTTACAGGCAAATAAATTGTTGTACTAAATTTTATGGTGGTCGGCCCACAACTGGTCATAGCTCCCATACAAGGACCACATCTGAAAAAGACATTTTTCCCTATATATATATTGTATAAATATCGTTACCGACTCAAAACTTTGTACAGATCATTTACATATATACAAAAATCATTCCACACAATTTACTTAATTTCGGTCTATTTTTAACCGTATGCCCCATATAAAGCCCTCTTCCGAAAATCACTTTAATACTCATAAATCGCTTATAAATAAGGGTACCAATCCAAAATTTTACACGGATCATTTACATACATGCCTAAATCTAACTGCTGGATTTTGAGAATATCGGTCCATATTTGACTATATCCCCCACATAAGGTCCACTACCGAAATCCACGTTAATACTAATATATATCTTAAATATACCGTTATTACGTTGAAATTCTACGTGAAATATCCCCATATGCATGAAAATAACTGTTCCAAAATTTAAGAAGATCGGCCCATAATTTGTTATACCTGCCATATAAGAACCATTTCCAAAAAACAAATAAATTCGGGTCAAAAAATATTCTTTTCGGATTTAACCCATATTCGGTCCATATTTTATAATCATGATATATATCGTTGGAAAGATATTTTTAATACCTTTTATTAAATGTATTACAAATTATCAGACACCCAGTAGTTCCCGAGATATAGGCCTATATATTTTCAACTTTAAGGGCCCGCCCCCTCGAAAATAGGCGTGGCCGCCAAAAAAAATTTTTTTTGCTGGTATCTCTTCTAAAATCCCTATTTGTTTTTTTTTTAACAAAATCACTAAAACCGAATTGTACCCCTTTTTTATACTCTGTTTGTTAAATTACACTGAAGATTATTATGAACATCAGACAGACTCTGTAAATTAAGAATTACAGAATTCGTAATTAAATCAATTAAAATGGTAAAAATTAGACAACATTTCAAAATATTTAACATAAATTATTTTGGTCGTAAAATTGTCTTTCAAACAATATATCAAATACTAATAAAATTTGCACTACGACTGAATAGAAAACACAGAATTAGGATATGCTAGTCTAGTGTAGTTTCTGTATTTCTTATTACGCTTAGGTGAAGGGTATTTAAGATTCGGCACAGCCGAATATAGCACTCTTACTTGTTTTGAATTAAATTTACTTAACACACAAATACATATAACAAAAAAAGTATAACACAATAAATTATATATAAATTCTTGTTTTCTTTTTAGAAACAAAGCTAAAACTTTAAATTGTAACCGATAAAAATGTGTACTAATTGTTGGTGGCAAACTGACAATATCCACTATTTCCGTTTTCAATCAGGAATTTTTTCTTTTAATTTATATATTATTATATTAAATTTCCTACACCTAAATGAGCTCACTTAAATGTACGCTTGGTACCAATTGCCCAACCTCACAAATATGTATTTTCTTTACTCTATTGTGAATTTCCCTAAACACTGGGTTACCTAAAAAATTAACTCCGTTTCCAAAAACAAATCTGATAACAAAAAAATTACAAAAGTTTACTAAAAAAATAAATAAATAAACTTAATAAAATAAACAATAAAAATAATATGACTAAACGATAAAATTTTCAAGCACTCTTCTCTCCTTTCTCGTGGTATATAAACCCCTAATCGCTTTAATTAATACTTTGTGGGATTTTCAAGTAGTTTTTTTTTCGGATAATGTGTACGGTTACCTGATTTTGTCGTATTCCAATACCAATGGATGATTAAAATATTGCTTCCCAATACAGAAAATTTTGTTTTGGGTACTGCTTATTATCTTCACTGGTCAGTCTGATACAATTGGAACGACACTATTCCCGCTTCCTGAATTCTTCTTATTATTTAGGGGGGAATATTCCTATCGTCTACAGGTAACCAACCTTATAAGCAAACACAAAATGAAACATATGCGTTATAGGTTTTATTTATAAACTTTTTCATTGCTTAATATTTTCTTACCCACAATCCTTTATTTCTAGTTTAAAAATTAAAAACTATTTAATGGCTCTTTCTTGTCGTTTTATGTTTAGGCTGACTTGATAACTCACTATAAAAATAATTATTTTCTTAAAGATGTTTGCCTCTATCGGCGGTTTTTTTTTAGAATGATCCAGAAAAGATGGCTTCTCAACTCTTTATGTCTATACCTGAACCAGTATGAGATGAATATACCTTTTTTCTTGGACTATTACATTTTCCTTTTTTTTTCTAGTTACCATAAGTAAAAATTATCTTTTTCTCTTTCTTTTTATATGAACTGTTATTTTGCCCCTTCTTTGACTTGGTGTCCAACTAATGTTCTAATCTAATGATCATTACAACGTCTCCTTTTAAATTTGTATTAAAACATTTTATAACAGTCAAATTTTTTCATTCATAAAATTATTATCGTCCATTATTTTTTTCAGTATACTACAGGGTGGGCCAAGTTTGACTGAATGATTTGAACTCTATTGGCATATTGTAGCCGTTGTGGTGCATCCCTCGGCAATAATTCTTGCGCCAATTGAATTTTATATGGAAACATCTTCAGATCAACTTTTAGAATACGTCGTAGCGATGTCCAATTGAGTATTAAATTAAAAATGCAAAAGTTATAAGCATTTCAAATCAGTCAGTCCAAGTTGGCCTACCCTGTATATTTGATAATTTCTACAATAATCTGGTAGCACTACATTTGTCGCAGCTGTAGTATAACACTCAACACACACTGGACATAAAACATTTATAAAGACGGGTAATTAGATGGTGCAAGTTATCATAATATATTTATTTTCATTTTATATTTTATTTGCACATTATTTCCTGATTTTCTAACAGAACCTAGGTGTCGCTACGCTGCAGTTTCCTTCTCTTTTCTGCTATAGTATTTGCCGTTGCAACAATTAGACATTATTAACAGCAGAAAACATTTTTTCAGTTTGGAAATATTGAAATAGGAAATATTTCGCAGCCTCTCCTTATGGACCGACTTCAATCGTACAACTTAAAAATGACAGCTAGTGAGGTTTTGTGCTTTACAGATTTTCTTCCACTTATGATTGGAGATTTAATTTCACCAGATGTGAAACATTGGAAACTATTGGTGTTGCTAATCGAAATAGTAGATTTATTATTTGATTCTAGTTTTTCTACTTTCGATCTAGATAAGTTGAAAAATTTAATTAAAACACATCATCAATTATATATTCTACTTTACGGTGATCTGAAACCTAAGCATCATTTTTTGGTGCACTACCCTCGCGCAATTGAGAAATGTGGTCATCTTAAGTTTGTCTGGGCGATGCGTTTCGAGGCAAAACATAAAGATGCAAAAAAATATTTTAATAATATAACATCTCGATTAAATCCTGCTTACACAGCGGCTATAAAAAGTTCTTTTTGTTTTTCAAATTTTTTACAAAAGTATAAAAATGGGTTTCCGCATGCTTTTAACACTGAAACATTTATTACAAAAGACTTAACAAAAGAAGAATATTTTCCTCTAATATTGAACTTTGAAAATATTAACTATAAATCTGTTTATGTTTCGACTATAATATATTATAAAGGAATCGAGTATAAACAAAATTATTTTTTAGCATTACTGAATGAAATAAATTGTTGTATCTATAAAATCAAACTTTTTATTTACGAAAATGAAATTAATTACGTTCTATGTTATTCTATTGAAATTATTAAATTTGATGTACATTTTCAATCTTACGAGACTGGTATAAAACAAAATTGCCTAAAACTGATTAACATTTCACATTTCACAAGCCTGCCTATAAATTTACATCAAATTAACAATGGAAAGACATATGCAAGATTAAAAAAGATATGATAACATAATGATTTATTTTTTAAATTTCAAAAAAATTTAATCGAAGTTGCCTTCAAGTTAAATATACAATTTATATGAAAATAAATTGTATACACTACATTTATTTTTGAATATTTCTGTTATATGTTTCACATAGCTTTCCGTTGGAAAGCATAAATGTAAAATCATACAAAAATATTCAAAGACACTAGCAAAATGTAATGCATTTTCTGGCCTGCTAAAGCCGTCATCAGCATTCTTTGTGTCATAGTGTTTCATTTTCAAACTTTGTTGTGGATTTCTTGCGAATTATTTGCAACGGTTTACCGTTAGTTCTTACTGAGTGGTAGGGTTACCTTACAAAAATATAACCAGAACATTTAAAAATCCTTTTTAGCAGGTCTTGGTATAGAGGATTTAAAAATATAATAACTCCAAAACTTGCAGCCGCAAGGTCAGACTCCACCTATTCAAAATGCAGCTTTTTGCGCCCCTGGGGCTGTCCACCACTCGAGATGGATGGCAAAAGCTATATACTGCTTAAAAATATTTTTATTTCGACGTGAATTTGATTTGGCAGTGAAAGATAGGAAAGCTTTACGTAATATATGTATTTTTATTGTTTCAACATATATTGAGATGTGGTTCTCTGCCTCTTCTGCTGCTCAAGCACCTTACAACGATTTCCAGCTTTTGGAAAAACTGGATTCTTTTAAAAAAAAATTGATGCTGATATATCTCAAGTTGCATTACACAAATTTTAAAACCACTTATGGTACTTGAGTCCTGAGTGTGTGGCTTTAGCATTTTTTGATAACAGTGTTTCTTTTGACTCATGGTGAAGGCATTGAGTCTTTACTGGAATCTTTACGGGTTAGGCGAACATCGACGACGCATTCCTCTACCTCGGCCTTTGTGCAATGCTTACATTCTACGTTGCATGGGCGTCTTAAGAGCACATCCGCATTGCCATGTTTTCCACCATTCCTGTGCTCTATGCTAAAATCATAAGACTGAAGCCGTTGGATCCAACGAGCCAATTGCCCTTCAGGTTCTTTTAATTGCAGTAATCACCTCAGGGCAGAATGATCGGTTCTCAGTTGGAAGTGCTGTCCATACAGGTACTTATGGTAGTGCTTCACACTCTCGTCTACTGCTAGGAGTTCACGTCGCTTTACACAGTACTTTCTCTCAGGCTTTGAAACTACTCGGCTGAAGTAACCAATAACTTTTTCTGTACCATCGACCACTTGTGAAAGCACACCGCCTATTCCGTATCCGCTCGTGTCACTGTCCACCAAAAACTTCTCTCCAGGTATGGGATACGCCAAAACTGGTTCCGTACATAATAGTTCTTTAAGCTTCTGGAATACTAGTTCTTGTGCTTCAGTCCACTGGAATTGTCGCGACTTATTGTTCAGCTCGTGTAGACTTGCTGCCAAACTGGCGAAGTTCGGAACAAAACGTCTGTAGTAAGTACACAAGCTAAGAAAACTGCACAATTCGTGAGGATTTTTCGGTTGTGGCAAGTTCTTTACAGCAATTATTTTATCTTTATCTGTTGATATGCCATCTGTTGATACGAGATGCTCCAAATACTTAACTTCTTTTTGGAACAATGCACACTTCTTTACGCTAAGTTTGAGGGCAGCTGCTGGTATATGTTTAAAGACTTCTTCCAGATTTTTCAGGTGTTCATCAAACAATTATGTCATCGAGGTACACCAAGCACGTCTTCCAGTGAAGGCCTTTTAACACATGTTCCATCAAACGCTCGAACGTGGCTGGATGGAGCATTACAGAGTCCAAATGGCTTAACATTAAACTGCCATATGTCCTTGTCCGATAACCACTTTGCAAATCCAATGTAGAGAACCATTTTGTTCCTGCCAGCGTGTCCAGAGTATCATCAATTCTAGGTAACGGCTAGCTATCCTTTTGGGTGACGTCGTTCAGCTTTCTATAATCGACGCAGAATCTAGTGCTGCCGTCTTTCTTCTTAACCAAAACGACAAGCGAGCTCCAACGACCTGAAGATAGTTCGATTACTCCGTTCCTTTCCATTTCGTTCACCAGCTCTTTTTCTTCGCTTCATTTCGCTAGAGCAATACTTCTGGGTGCCTGCTTTATTGGTCTCGCTTCGCCGGTATCTATTTTGTGTTTTACAATTGCCGTTCTACCCGTGCTTTTACCTTTTACGTCGAAAACGGAAAAATGTTTCTTTAGAAGTTGTTTGGCCTTATTTTTATCTGGCAGCGCTAGTTTTCTACCCATGTCGATACATATTCCACTGGTAGATCTTGTTGTTTTGCGAATTTGCAGGTTCCGTCTTTTCCTCACAATTGACTACCGTCTCTGTTGAAGAACATTCACCTATTTCGGAATTCGGCCCGACGACTTTTTCGTAGCTGGACAGGTTAAGCACTCTTAAAGGAACTATTTTGTCATTGCAGGGTTTCAGAAGGGCTTTTGCTGTTAAGATCACTTTTTATTTCTAATGGTTCTACCACCTACAAACTGTTGTCCTCACAATCTCCGTCAGATGTGGGAGCCAGGTCTTGCCCCGTAGTGCTAGCTCGTTTTAGTTTAAAGGTGACTCTTGTGAGTTGTTGTTTCTCAGTGGCGAAACAGATCTGGTTTGTTTTCTCGGCGCTTTACAGTTTCGCTGAATATGGCCTGCTTTACCGCAGTTATAACATTTTAATTTAGCTTTGATTTGCTTTTCATTTAGTGCCTGCATAACAGCCTCTTATGTGTCATTCACTATATTTCTCTCATTTTCAGCGATAACCTAGATGTTTCGCACCTTGCATATTTGCGGTTTAGAAATTACTTTCGCCGTTTCTTGCGCAAGCGCGAATGAGACGGTTTCTTCAAATGATAACTTTCGTGTAGCACAAACTGCATGCTTCATCTCAGGATCATGAATGCCAGTCACTAATGCCTCGATCTTGAATTGATCCAAGAGGGGATGATTTTCCCCTGGATAAGCCAGGTGTACCAAGCGTTCAACATCCAACGCGAAGTCCTGTAGACTCTCATTGGAATTCTGCACTCTACCACGTAATTCCATTAGGTATATCTCTTTCTTAGGTTCTCCACCATACTTACGTTTTAGTGCATCCATTATGTCATCATAACTATATCTGTTGCACATTGGTACGCTTTCAAAGACTACTGCTGCGTTTTCTTTCAAGGCGAGGATCAACTCCAAAGCTTTGACTTCGTTGCTCCCCATATTCCTAATAGCAACTGTATCAAACTGGAATTTGAAGACATTGAACGGTGTGGGGCCTTTATTCTACTAGAGGGCTCTGGAATTATTCGAACTTAGCATCGAAGACTATTAATTTTTATTTCCATATCGTGCAGTTTGTCGCACCACATCTTTGGCTTGTATTTCCATGCCATTTTCTAGATCGGATAGCTTTTTATCAAATCTGCTGACTTGTAGTTGAAGTCTGTCTACTCTGCTGTTTTAGACTTTCGAAATTTCTTGAAGTTTTGCGTTTGTGGCTCTAGAACTTTCTTGAACTTCAGCTTTTACATCAGATAATAGCTTCTCGTTGTTGACTTTAGAAGTTTCTTGAGCTTCTTGGAATTTCATTTCCATTTTTTCCACTTAAATTAAAGTTTGAAACCGCTTGAAGTTTACTCAACGATGACTCACTAATTCAATAACCAATGCCTCGCCTTCAAGCAGGTTGGGCTGCGGGTAAATATCCCTCTCCCGGAAAAAAAAATATTACTGAAACGTCTACAATGAACTCAACACGATCACCCAACACGATGACGAAATTTGGCGTTAAACAACGGATAAAGATTAAATAATGACGCCCTATGTTCAAAATTAACTTTTATATAATGTTATTTTGGAATTTATTTATTGACTGCTTTAGATTTAAAAATTTTCCTACAGTTTACAATCGGTGTACATCGCGGTTCAAAATTCGTTATAGTTATGTAAAAACCTGAGTAAAATGCCTGATGTTTAAAGCGATATAAAAATATAAGCAAATTAATTAAGGAGTTTTCAAAAATATATAATTTTTAATCAAAATTCATGCAAAATTAAAAAAATCACAAAATAAACGAAAAAGTTGTAAAACTTTTTATTTTAAAAACCGCATTCAGGTACTTTCAAAACAACAACAAATTTCCCAAAATAAAATAAAAGCATACCGCCACTTAGCAATGCTTGATGGAATTCAAGGGCAATTCTTGCTACTTTAACTTTTAATCTTATTCCAAAATAGCGAACTAAACTATATCCAGTTTACCAATTTATATATGGGCAATGGTACGATATTTGGTTTTCCGATCAGTGCTTTAATGAAGAAAATTACAAAAGCTTAGAACACTCATTGACACAATTTCAAACAGCAAAGACACTGAGTAAAATAACCTCCATCAATTTCTTTGCAACAAAGGAGTAATATATTTGCAGAGCTAGCAATAAAAGTTGTACAAAATATTTATCCACTGTGTAAATCATCGCGAACATTAAACTTAAATGCCCTTATTCATAAAAAACTAGCGGACCCGGCGAACTTTGCCTCGCCCCAATTTTAGGCCTTCAGACAAACTTTAGAGTAATAATATAATACAACAGGAATAATTTCACACAAAATTTCGTACAAAAAATTCAATTTTCCAATTTTTCCCATTTTCCGACTTTTGCGAAGAGATTTTCCAATTTTCCGCGTTTCGCATTTCGCATTTTTCATGATTTACACTAAGAAATTTCTATTTTTTTAGTTGGAAAGTCATTAAGTCAAAAACTCGATTTTCCAATTTTCCGACTTTTCCGGAGGGATTTTCCAAAATTTTCTTCCGTAAGAACCTTCTCCTCGAAAATACGAACAACTGACAAAAAATTTTATAGAAATCGGCCCAGCCGTTCTCATTTGATGAATTACTATACATTTTTTACACCATTTTTATATATTAAAGTAGACTTCAAATGTACTTTAAGAAAATTTTGTATGAAAATTTTGTCTAAAAGCACACTTCAAACCTACTTTATTTTTTATGAATACGGCAGAAAGTTTATTAATATGTACATGAATATTGTATAAATACAAAAAAAAAAAAATGAAAAAAATTTCTAAAATAAAATTTGGAAATGGAAGGTTTTAGAAATTTGCTTTGCGTGAGTTTTTTCGGAAAATGACGGGAGATAGGAGTTTTCATTGCTAAAACATTCTTGCCCACTCCGTGTTACTTTGCCAAAAAATTGGTTATACCCCTAATTTACAGACTAAAGACGTGCAACAGTATACCCAAAAGTATTTGCAAAACAAATATGTATACCATATACATATCTGTTGAAATGGATATGAAAAAGCAAAAAAGAATTCACAATATTGTATTTGTTTTTTTTTTGTAACACACATTACTTATACCAACAATAACAGTTGAATTTTGATTTTGTACCAGTATATATTTGTATTTGTTTTTTATTCTCAAATAACTGTTATACCACAATTATTTGCAAAATATTTGTTGTACGAGAGATATTTTTGAGGAAAAACAAGTTAGAGTACAATATTCGGCTGTGCCGAATCTTAAATACCCTTCACCTAAGCGTAATAAGAAATACAGAAACTACACTAGACTAGAATATCCTAATTCTGTGTTTTCTATGCAGTCTTAGTGCAAATTTTATTAGTATTTGATATATTGTTTGAAAGACAATTTTACGACCAACATAATTTATGTTAAATATTTTGAAATTTTGTTTAATTTTCACCATTTTTAATTGATTTAATTACAAATTCTTACCATAATTTACAGAGTTTGTCTGATGTTCATAATAATCTTGAGTGTAACTTAACAAACAGAGTATAAAAAAGGGGTACAATTCGGTTTTAGTGATTTTGTTAAAAAAAAAAAAAACAAATAGGGATTTTAGAAGAGATACCAGCAAAAAAAAAATTTTTTGGCGGCCACGCCTATTTTCGAGGGGGCGGGCCCTTAAAGTTGAAAATATATAGGCCTATATCTCGGGAACTACTGGGTGTCTGATAATTTGTAATACATTAAATAAAAGGTATTAAAAATAGCTTTCCAACGATATATATCATGATTATAAAATATGGACCGAATATGGGTTAAATCCGAAAAGAATATTTTTTGACCCGAATTTATTTGTTTTTTGGAAATGGTTCTATATGGCAGGTATGACAAATTATTGGCCGATCTTCTTAAATTTTGGAACAGTTATTTTCATGCATATGAGGATATTTCACTTAGAATTTCAACATAATAACGGTATATTTAAGATATATATTAGTATTAACGTGGATTTCGGTAGTGGACCTTATGTGGGGGATATAGTGAAATATGGACCGATATTCTCAAAATCCAGCAGTTTGATTTAGGCATGTATGTAAATGATCCGTGTAAAATTTTGGATTGGTACCCTTATTGATAAGAGATTTATGAGTATTAAAGTGATTTTCGGAAGAGGGCTTTATATGGGGCATACGGTTAAAAATAGACCGAAATTCACAAAATTTTGTGGGATGATTTTTGTATATATTAAAATGATCTGTGCAAAGTTTTGAGTCGGTACCGATATTTATACAATATATATAGTGAAAAATCTCTTTTTCAGATGTGGTCCTTGTATGGGAGCTATGACCAGTTCTGGGCCGACCACCATAAAATTTAGTACAGCAATTTATTTGCCTATAAAGAGTATTTATGTCAAATTTTAGCCGTTTAACATTATTTATATCTGTTTTATGCGTCTTTAAGTGAATTTTGTAAGTGGACTTTATATGGGGTCTATCGTCAAACATGGACCGAACTAAAAAAAATTTCGTTTTGCGATTTCTTTTTGCACAAAACTTATTTTTGCTGAATTTTGTCTTGATATTCCAATTTTATAGGCATTTATTTATCATTAAGCCATATTTCGGGAATATATATATTTGTATGGGGGCTATGACCATTTCTGGGCCGATCACCATAAAATTTGGTACAATAATTTATTTGCCTATAAAGAGTATTTATGTCAAATTTTAGCCGTTTAACATTATTTATATCTGTTTTATGCGTCTTTAAGTGAATTTTGTAAGTGGACTTTATATGGGGTCTATGGTCAAACATGGACCGAATTAAAAAAAAATTTCGTTTTGAGATTTCTTTTTGTATAAAACTTATTTTTGCTGAATTTTGTCTTGATATTCCAATTTTATAGGCATTTATTTATCATTAAGCCATATTTCGGGAATATATATATTTGTATGGGGGCTATAAGAAATCATGGACCGATTCTTACTATTTTCCGCACACTTTCTTCTTTTATAGTACAAACAACGTATACAAAATTTCATGGTATTATCTGCAATAGTTTTCAAAATATTGCAATAAAATGGATGAAAAATATCAAATTTTTATGGAGGTGGTCTCACATATAGGTTCATAACTCTGGTTAACCTAAACCGATTTTGCTGATTTTAAATAGCAAACTTCTCGAAAGCACTTCTGACAGAATTATTGAAGGTTTGGATCCCGAGTATATCTGGGGACTTCAAAAAACTGATTTCAACAGACAGACAGACAGACAGACGGACATGGCTTAATCGACTTCGCTATCTATAAGGATCCAGAATATATATACTTTATAGGGTCGGAAAATTTTTTTGTGGAAATTACACACGGAATGACAAACTTATATATACCCTTCTCACAATGGTGAAGGGTATAAAAAGGGGTACAATTCGGTTTTAGTGATTTTGTTAAAAAAAAAAAACAAATAGGGATTTTAGAAGAGATACCAGCAAAAAAAAATTTTTTTGGCGGCCACGCCTATTTTCGAGGGGGCGGGCCCTTAAAGTTGAAAATATATAGGCCTATATCTCGGGAACTACTGGGTGTCTGATAATTTGTAATACATTAAATAAAAGGTATTAAAAATAGCTTTCCAACGATATATATCATGATTATAAAATATGGACCGAATATGGGTTAAATCCGAAAAGAATATTTTTTGACCCGAATTTATTTGTTTTTGGAAATGCTTCTATATGGCAGGTATGACAAATTATGGGCAGATCTTCTTAAATTTTGGAACAGTTATTTTCATGCATATGGGGATATTTCACGTCGAATTTCAACGTAATAACGGTATATTTAAGATATATATGTATTAGTATTAACGTGGATTTCGGTAGTGGACCTTATGTGGGGGATGTAGTCAAATATGGACCGATATTCTCAAAATCCAGCAGTTAGATTTAGGCATGTATGTAAATGATCCGTGTAAAATTTTGGATTGGTACCCTTATTTATAAGCGATTTATGAGTATTAAAGGGATTTTCCGAAGAGGGCTTTATATGGGGCATACGGTTAAAAATAGACCGAAATTAACAAAATTGTGTGGAATGATTTTTGTATATATGTACATGATCTGTACAAAGTTTTGAGTCGGTAACGATATTTATACAATATATATAAGGAAAAATGTCTTTTTCAGATGTGGTCCTTGTATGGGAGCTATGACCAGTTGTGGGCCGACCACCATAAAATTTAGTACAACAATTTATTTGCCTATAAAGAGTATTTATGTCAAATTTTAGCCGTTTAACATTATTTATATCTGTTTTATACGTATTTAAGTGAATTTCGGAAGTGGACTTTATATGGGGTCTATGGTCAAACATGGACCGAACTAAAAAAAATTTCGTTTTGCGATTTCTTTTTGCATAAAACTTATTTTTGCTGAATTTTGTCTTGATATTCCAATTTTATAGGCATTTATTTATCATTAAGCCATATTTCGGGAATATATATATTTGTATGGGGGCTATGAGAAATCATGGACCGACCACCATAAAATTTAGTACAACAATTTATTTGCCTATAGAGATTATTTATGTCCAATTTTAGCCGTTTACTATTGTTTATATCTGTTTTATACGTATTTAAGTGAATTTTGGAAGTGGACTTTATATGGGGTCTATGGTCAAACATGGACCGAACTAAAAAAAAATTACGTTTTGAGATTTCTTTTTGTACAAAACTTATTTTTGCTGAATTTTGTCTTGATATTCCAATTTTATAGGCATTTATTTATCATTAAGCCATATTTCGGGAATATATATATTTGTATGGGGGCTATGAGAAATCATGCACCGATTCTTACTATTTTCCGCACACTTTCTTCTTTTATAGTACAAACAACGTATACAAAATTTCATGGTATTATCTGCAATATATTTGAAAATATTGCAATAAAATGGACGAAAAATATCAAATTTTTATAGAGGTAGTCTCACATATTGGTTCATAACTCTGGTTGACCTAAACCGATTTTGCTGATTTTAAATAGCAAACTTCTCGAAAGCACTTCTGACAGAATTATTGAAGGTTTGGATCCCGAATATATCTTGGGACTTCAAAAAACTGATTTCAACATCCAGACAGACAAACGGACATGGCTTAATCGACTTCGGTATCTATAAGGATCCAGAATATATATACTTTATAGGGTCGGAAAATTATATTGTGGAAATTTCACACGGAATGACAAACTTATATATACCCTTATCATGAAGGTGAAGGATATAAAAATGCACACGCATTTTACAAAAAGAATTATTTTTTTGCTTATCATGTTATAACAATTTGCCCGAGTATCACAAATAACCATGTTATTAACATCAGTATTTGTTCATATCTGTTTTATGAAAACAAATAAAAATAAATATGTTACTCTTATTCTCTCTTTATCTACTCACACAGTAAGTATTTTGTACAATAACAATACTTACGAATACCACCCTGCAGGAGATTGAACTAGTATTAAAGTAGTATTGTACTAGTACAAAAATCACCAGTACTAGTTCCCAACTGTAAACTTTCCTATACTATCTTAATGCTCAAATTAACATTGGGTGTGTTAGGAAAATTACTAGTACCATTGGTACTAGATGAATACTAGGCTGATACTAGTACTATTAGTACTAGATGATAACTAGTACAATTGACTCTAGGTGAATACTAGTACAATTAGTTCTACATTAAGAACTAGTACTATTAGTACTAGATGATAACTAGTACAATTGACTCTAGGTGAATACTAGTACAATTAGTTCTACATTAATTGATGGAACTCAGTTGCTTTCCAGTTGTGTATTTCATCCAAACTCCTTGGTTTTCGTGGAAATTCTTTTGGAATACATTTGCGCATGTTGACCAGCTGTGATGATATATCAGAAATATTTGACTTTGGAGTTTTTCTCAATGTTTTGTTATTAATTATCCGGAGAAGTAATTTTTTTGTTACACCTAAATCAATTAAGTGCATGCTGTCCAAAGGTGTTTGTGTAATCATTTTCATTCCTATTTTTTCAAGCGGAGTTTGGTTTTGTAAAAAAGATTGGTTATGATGCTCGGGATAATTTCTTATTTCAAAATCTTCATCTGAAATTAAATTTCCGCTAACTGTGCTGTATGTAAGAACGTTATGTATTTTTTTTGCCACTTGAGTGCATTTTGTGCAACCATGTGCTGATGTATGCCCGGGAACACAACACACAAACGATTTGGCTGGTGTATCACAGCACAAATTTCGAAATTCTAGGTCAGTAGCTTTGCCAGAAATATTCACCTTACCATTCAAAAACTTAACTTCCTCAACAAAGTTTTTTAAATAATTTTCTATACAATTTGGTTTTCCGGGTCCCACAAAAATACCTATTGGCATAGGCATTATTTTTTCTTCCGTGTTCACAACTTTTATAAGGATTGGCCAGAGTTGCGTTTTTGAACTTTTAAATAATGGAATGCCATCAATATTGATTTCAAGTTCGACAGAGGAATAATTCTTTAAAACATTTTCCACTTTTTTAAGCTGCTTCTCTATTCCTAAATAGTGGAAACTGCCTGGTGAAACACTTCGGATTTTAATTTTGTTCGTTTTTCCAAGCAGTCCTTCTAAAGATAGCGGAACATCCAAGCCTTCCTCAGACAAAATTGACAACAAGTTTTCGGCGCAACTTCTTGTGGGGTTGTTTTGTAAAAACCATTTCTTCAACTTTTCTTTCAAAGATTGATTTGACAATTCACAAGCTTTCGCCGGTTGGTTATTTTCATCACTTATTTCTTCTTCTAAGTTTAGTTGAGGTCGATTTACAATTTCTTCACAAAATCTAATTTTTTTTGGAGGATTTTCACTGCACAGAACTCTATTTTTATATACCGCAATTTGTTTTTTTAATTTTGTTTTAAAATATCTTTTAGACGTACTCATTTTAAAATGTTTTATATAATGTAATTAAGTAAATTATAAATTTTGTAATATAATTTTTTTTACGTACGAGCGAATTCACTTACTTGTTTAATAACTTTAGCACAATTAAATGAAAGGGGAAAAACAAAAATAAAATGTTTCTTCTTTATGCATGCTTGCCATACATTTTTTATTATTTAGTCAGTTACCGTGGTTTTAAATGTATGGCAGCACTTAAAAACTAAGAAATACAAAATAAAATTAAACATTTTTTATAATAAAGTTTGAGGGCACAAATTTTGAAATTTGAAATTAAATTTATTAAGCCATACCAAATTATTTTAAAATTAAAAATTATTATGCAAAAATTCTATTAATCAACAACTGGTGCACTTGTACTACATCAATTACTAGTACTCATTAGCACTAGTATTTTTATTCACAAACTCTAACCTCATTTGCACTAGTGCCTTTTGTTCTAGTAATTGTACTAGTAGCTTTTAGGCAATTAACGCTTAATCTCCTACAGGGCAGAAACAAGAAAATATTTACCAATACATACCAAAAGTAGCAAACTAAGAGAAACTGGTACTAACAGATAGAACTGTGCACGTGTTTAATTACAGACATACATTAAATTTTAAGTTTTGTAATAATTAATTGATTGTTTAATTGCTGAATTGAGTGAAAAACTTTATTTGAAAAAAAATACTTAAACTGGAAAAAAATGTGGAGACCCATGGGTCTGGTCTACAGAACTGAAGACTAACAACATGGGTGGAGGCGCAACAAATTGTATTGAAAACATTCAAATTTAAGTACATATACTACAAAACAAAAAGTATTTTAAAAAAGTACCAAAATATGTATACTGATCTTAACCCTTTTTTTACCATTGTGTTGAATTTGAGTGGTTAAAAGCTTTTTTATCTTTATTAGCTCATTAATTTTAATTAAAAATAAAAAATACCTGGTTTTACCTTTTTTGCTCCTATGTGAAGTAATTTTTGAACGTGTATTAATTCTTAGTACTATTAAAATTTCATATTTCATGGAATTTTTATAGAGAAAATAAATTTATATAAAAAGTACCAAAAAAAGATTCGTTTTTTAGGCCTTAAGAATTTGAACTCGGATTTGGTCTATCGAACTGTAGACTGGGTTACAGTCTCAGTGAAGGCGCAAATTGAAAAAACTCAAATAGACGTATTTATAACAGAAAACAAAAACAATTTCAAAACAGTACCAAAATGTGTGTCTGAAATTTATCCTCTTTTATCAGTTAGTATTTGAGTTTCGAATGGCATATTTTGAGTGGTTAATAAAAATTTTATCGTTATTAGTTAAATAATTTTAATATATGCACATATGAATCATTGATATTTCTTTTATTTCGGCTCGAGTTTATTAATTTTTCATTAAATTATTTTTACTGAAGGTAGGAATTGTTACATGAAAATTATTATTAAAATTTATTGATATTTTTTTTCTTGGCTTAGGATTCGAACCTGAGTTGTTGGTTGAATTTACATAATTTTCGAGAAACACCACTTTCTCTCATCAGAATTATTTACGTTCTCACTCTCTGCTTCACTGCGGTGCCCGCTAGCCAACAGTCAAACATCAATCCTCTAACCAGTATTATTGGTGGTTCGAAATTTGCTGTAATTATCATTTTTCATTTATTTACATGTTGCCTCCTTTTTCTTCAGTTTTTTCGTATTCACGCCAAGACTTCGTCTCGAAACCCTGAATACATTTTGATTATCCCCCTGGCCCACGATGTCGAACGATAACGTTCGCTTAGATAAGACTTAAGACACAAACTTGATTGTGGAATAAACAAACATGATTAAATAAAAAATCGATACGATAAAAAGTTTGTGCCTTAAGTCTTATTTAAGCGAACGTTATCGTTCGACATCGTGAGCCAGGGGGTAAGTTTGTTGTCCACTTCCGTCTACATTTTTATGTGTACCACTTAAAGTACAACTACAAACATTAGCTTGTGCCTTAGCTTATGTTAAGAACAATTATTTTTTTATTTGAACTGTTAATTTTAAATCATTGATATTTCTTTTATTTCGGCTCGAGTTCATTAAATTTAATTTTTCATTAAATTATTTTTACTGAAGGTAGGAATTGTTATATGAAAATTATTATTAAAATTTATTCTAAAAAGTACTGACAAGATTTCTTGTTCATTGATTTTAGCCGGATGCATTTCAAATTTTATTTCTGATTGTTTTTTATGTGCTATGTAGACCTTTTATATTGTTAAAAATCTTTCTATTTCTTTAGTTCGGCTTGAGGTCCCTTTTATTAAAAATATAAAAACTCTTGTTCGTTTTTAATTTTTATTATATTTTATTTATTTCCAATATTTCGACCAACTTTGTTGATCATCTTCAGGGAAGAAATATAATCTAAAAAACATAATTATGTATTATAATTGTAACAATTTTCTTAAAATTATATTAACAAACAATTTATTTAATGTTTAATACAGTGTTTTCCGATGTTAATATCTTAAGTATGTTAGAAGAACATACTAGAATACCTAAGGATTTGTTTTTGGATATTTTAAAGTTCTGCATAATAGATTGTAGATATTTCAAATTTAAGGACAATTTTTACACACAGAATAAAGGTATGCCAATGGGATCTCCCATTTCTCCAATTATTGAGGACATTGTTATGGAAGAATTATTAGACACAACTCTTAATAAAATGGAGATGAGACCAAGAATGATGACAAAATATGTTGACGACCTATTTGATCAACAAAGTTGGTCGAAATAAATAAAATATAATAAAAATTAAAAACGAACAAGAGTTTTTATATTTTTAATTAAAGGGACCTCAAGCCGAACTAATAAAATAAAAAGATTTTATTTCTGTTTATTTTTTTTAGAATATACACAGCGTAACAGCCCTGATGAAAACCTGGGGACAAGTGTCTCCAAGTCAACACTTTTGTCTACTATTTTGATGACATTGTCAACAAAGTGCCTAGATATTTATATTTGTCACTGATATGAAAAAAAAAATTATAGCGACGGCAGATAACTGATAATGTGTGGGCAGGACAATGGTTATTATTAAACAATTATTTTTTAAATTGCGTGCCCCGATAGACTAGGCGATAGTGTGCGGGACTATCATTCAGATGGTTGCGGGTTCGATTCCCTCTAAAGACTCTGGGTGTTTTCTAATTTATTTTTAATTAGGGAAAGACTTTTAGTATTTTATTATTTTTAACTTCAAAATTTAGCAAAAACTGCATTTTCTATTTCAAAGAAGTACCAAAAGTGCAGACAAGAATTACCAAAATGAGGTCCCAAAAGAACTACTTTGTTAGTAGTTCCTATGTCAGTAGTGAGTTTTCAATGACACGTACATATTAAATTCTCTATAATTAGCATTGTCTAGGGTATTATACAGCCATAGTCAAATGTTTTTACACATTAGTAAATTTTTTGTGTTTTGGTAATAACGTGTTCACATATGCGCCTTAATTGCGTTAATCGCAATTAACGCCATTATTGAGCTCAATATTCCATATAAAATCTCAATTAATTATTGCGCAATAAGTACGAAATAATTATAGAGGTTGTCCAGTTTATACTTACATGAAGGGCATACGTACCAATAAGTCGGCAGTATTACCTGATCATCATCAACTACCTAATTTCATGTCGAGTATGAATTTTCCTCAAATTGTACGACCAACTACTCACGAAAACGCTTCTAATTCTAGACAAGTTTCTTACGCAAACGTGGTTAAATCTAATATGCCAGGTCTGGAGCAGGAACCTAAACCCCAATATTCTGAGCCGCATATCAACAATCTAGAGACAACATTGCAGACACTTGTCCAAACTATGAACACTTTTACGACCACCATGACATCCATGATGCAGGAAATGCTGAAAATGCAACCCACTATCTTGCAAGCCATGTTAAAGAAATGATTTATTTAAAAATTTGTTTCTGGAACGCGAACAGCCTCCGCCAACATAAAACTGAACTGGAATACTTCCTGCGGAAGAGCTTGTGGAGGATCGGCAATTCTTATAAAGAACAGAATAAAGCATTATCTAATGAATAACATAAGTGAGGGTTACCTCCAAGCAACAAACATTTGCATTGAATTCTGTCAATACAAATTTGTTTTATCATCGATTTATTCTCCGCCTCGATTTTCAATAAAAGAACACCAATACTACAGCTTCTTCAATTCCCTTGGATCTAGATTTTTAGTTGCTGGTGACTTTAACGCCAAACACACATTTTGGGGTTCACGTCTGGTAACCCCAAAGGGTCGCGTACTCTTCAACACCATTGCTAAAATGGGCTTAGATGTACTCTCAAGTGGACATCCCACATATTGGCCGACGGACCGACGGAAGATTCCCGATGTTATTGACTTTGGAGTAGTGAAAAATATCTCTGTAAAATGGATGCAAGTGGATCCTTCACTGGACTTGCCCTCAGATCACTCTCCTACTATCATTTCAATGCATTTCCCTCAAGTGTGTGGTTTTCCATTTATGAACATGACTAAGACCCGAGTAAAGTGGATAAAATACAAAAAGTATTTAAGTTCTCATTGCACGGAAAATGTTGTGTTGAGAACTACCGACGATATTGATGAGTCGATTGGCAACTTTACCGAGGACCTTCGACGAGCTGTGCATCACGCTTCCACTTATCACGTTGAATGTAGAAATAGGACAAACAGAACTTATTTCTCTGAACTTGAACATCTCCTATCAGAAAAAAGAAGAATGAGAAGAGAGTGGCAAACTCACAGGTCTCCTGAACTGAAAGCTAGGCTACGGGAATGCAGAGATATATTAAGACATTTCTTAGAAACCCAAAGAACGGCCTCACTTAGATCTTACTTGGAAGGTCTTGATAGTACCCCACAATCTGACTACTCGTTATTGAGGGCGGCAAGAGGTTTAAAAATACCAGTAAGAGGAAAACCTCCTTTGCGAAATCCGACTGGTGACTGGGCTAGAAATGATTCCGAGAAAGGGACATTATTTGTTAACCATTTGAGAAATGTATTTACTATAAACAACTCAAATAATAACGAATCTGATTTGCCACCACTTGTTATAAGACCTCCTGTACCTCTAAGACTAAACTTTCGTGATGTCCAAAACGCTATTGGTACTCTGAACCTTAGAAAGGCTCCAGGTATGGATAAAATCAGCAATAAAATGCTTGTGGAGTTACCTCGTGTAGCAAGACGAATTATCCTCTTTATCTTCAACGCTATTTTACGCCTAGAATACTATCCTGCAGATTGGAAGGTGTCTATGATCACTATGATTCCTAAGCCAGGGAAGGACCACACCAAAGTGGAGTCATATAGGCCAATTAGTCTACTGCCGGCAATTTCAAAACTGTTCGAAAAATTGTCAATGACTAAGTTGACTCCAATTCTGAATGACACTGAATGTATTCCTAATCATCAATTCGGATTCAGAGCTAAACACAGTGCCATCGAACAAACACACAGATTGGTAAATGTGATAAGAGGGTCGTTTGAAGACAAAAAATACAGCTCCGCCCTTTTCATTGATGTGTCCCAAGCGTTCGACAAAGTTTGGCATGACGGTTTAATGCACAAAATAAAATTAACTCTGCCTGCTAACACCCATAAACTCATGGAAAGTTATTTATACGGTCGCAAATTTAAAATCAAAGAAGGCAATTTTTTAAGCACCGCTCAGCCAATTGAATCAGGTGTGCCACAGGGTAGCATACTGGGCCCTACTTTATATTTCATTTATGCTTCCGACATACCGTCAGACCCCAAAATCCACACGTCAACTTTTGCAGACGATACAGCCTTTATCAGCGTCCATAAGGACCACCAAGTTGCATCACAGAATTTTCAGAATTATGTTTATAAGCTAGAGAATTGGCTAGAGCTTTGGAAAATCAGGATAAATGCACAAAAATGTATTCAGATCACTTTCACATTGCGAAAAGAAACTTGCTCGTTCGTCGAAATAAATAATCAAATTATTCCTCAACATAATGAAGTCAAATACCTCGGCATTCACTTCGACCGCCGTTTAACTTGGAAGTCTCATATTGAAGCGAAACTTACACAAATGAGATTAAAAGCAGTGCAACTTAATTGGTTAATCGGCAGAAACTCTACATTGAAATTGGATTGCAAACTTTTGTTGTACAATGCAATTCTAAAGCCAATCTAGTGTTATGGAATTCAATTATGGGGTACTGCCTCAGCATCAAACATTGAAAAAATTCAAAGGGGTCAAAATAAAATTCTACGTATAATTACTGTTAAAAATTCTCGAATCCACAAAGAGCTAGGCGTGCACGAGACATCCTTAACTTTAGTGGGCACAATCGGTTGAGAAGGAGGGATACCCTTGCTTTAACTCAAGCGCAAAACAGATGACTGAATCAGTTGATGTGAAATTTTTTAGTATCATAAAAATTTTTGTCTAGCACTGGCTGGGCTTATTATTTTCTTTTTAGTATTAAGATTTGAATACTTATTCTCATTTCATATATGAAGATTCAATAAATAATTAAAGACAATAAAAAAAAAAGTACTAAATTATTATAATATTGAGTAAGATTTCGAATGCAACAATGTTCACAACTGTGTTTAGTGAATAAAATTGTATAAAATGGCAAATGTCAACAAAAGAAATCATTGAAAAGTAAATGTGAAGGTAAGTTTGTTTACATAGAAACATAACAACCATTTAGAGTATTTGTTGTATTGTTTTTCAACTGTCAAATGATTATTGAGCAAGCTGAAAATTGCGTAAGTTATGTTAAGATACTTATTTCAATAATAAAAAAACAACCTTTTCTTTTGATAGCTGATTAATTAATGATTCTTTATTTAATATTTTGTAAAATGAAACTTATTTACCAAATATAAAAGTGCTTAATTTACTAAATACAAAAATGCTTAATTGAATTTCTTCTTTTATATTTTGTAACCTTTTTAATTGGGTTTCTTAATAATTTGTTTATTTTACAAAAGTGCTTAGTTTAATTTCTTATTTTATATTTTATAAACTTTTAATTAGGTTTCTCAATAATGTTGTCATGGATGATTCCATAACTCCTCCCTCCTTAGAATGAAGTGATGGCCAAAGGGACTTTGGAGAGTTTACTTCCGGAACTTCTATAGGTTTTGATTGTAGGTTTTTTTTTGCGATTATAATACTGATGATTATTAGAAGTATGATCATCATTGGTCCCAATGTTGAATATGTAAAAATTTCATGTTTTCCTGTACTTTCTTGCAGTTCTTCTATCATTTTCGTATTTCGGAATCGGAATTCGTTAAGTTTTGGAATTGTAATCTGGTCTTCTATTGAAAGAGAAATTATCATGGTATTATAAACTGTTTGTAGTTCGAGTAAATATCCTTTGTCCCAGTATATGTTTTTAAGGCTGTTGTACCATATATTGTTCACGGCGATTATGCAATTTGTGAAGTAAATTAGCTTTGTTCCGTTTATAATTGTTTTTTCTGTGCGATTGCCACATCTGGTCGTTATCTCTGTTGGTAGTAGATTAGTAAATAGGAGATAGTTTTCTTCGGGAGTTTCAATAGCAACTTTTTCGCCAATGTCGCGTAGGTGGCATGAGAATGTATTGTGTTTGTGTATTATGTTTTTTATACAATCATTGTTTATTTCGAATTTATTTCTATATAGGTGTTTACAATAAAATATTTCTTCTATTTTCCTTATAAAATATCAAGTCTTTATTGTTAACTAATGCAAAGTCTTCGCTTATTATTTGTAGGGTTTTATTAATTGGTGTCTGGATAATGTGAAACATTGTATAGGAATTGTTTGATATAGTGGGAATTTGTATGTTAAATATGATGTTTGTGTCGTTGTAGTATGCGGTTAATTCTAGTAGTTCGTAAATATGTTCCGGGGAGATAATGTCCATTGTGTTGTTTAGTGATCTGTGAATTTGTGTTAGTTCTGACGGGTCCAGTATTAATTTGGGAATAATGTTTAATTTGGATAATACGATTGCTTCACCTATGTTGTTAAAGTGTTGTGTTAATATATCAATATTATAGTTTATTTGGTTAAGTTGTTGAATTTGTATTAGGGTATTAATGGTAGGGTTAAGTGTGTTTCGGTTTCGTTCTTGGATATCTTGGATTGATTTTGTTATGATGATTTGCTCAGCGTTAATATGGTTAGTTATATTCTCAAATCTTTGAATCATTTTGGAGTTTAGGATTATTTGTTGGTTATATGTTGTATTCAATCTGTTATTCCTTGCTAACAACTCGTCTATGTCCTTGTTGATTCTTTCTGCGTCTGCATAGTCCATGTTACCGGTTATAAATTTTATTGTGGACCCAAGCGCATTTACAAGGCCTCTTTTTGGCCTGCTTTTCGGCGTGAGCAAGTCAAGTTTCGTCTTTAGTCCTTTTAGTTTTGATTTTGTCGTTTCCAATGCAGTTTTAGCGAGGTGTATCGGTTTGATCTGTTCAATTGTTTTCTCGATTCTATGGACATTATCCATATATGCTTGAATGTCTATAATGTGTATCAGATGTTTGTAATCAATTACAGTTCTTGCAGTACCGAGGTTCAATGGAATTATTCCCTGTGTATCTGGTATATTAATTACCGTCACATTTGCTTGTGCAAGAGCAAGCCTGGAGAAGGGTGGGGGTAGAAAAAAATATTAGTTTAGTTTTTTACGCTTTTGTTTTAATTTAGATTTATGGAGTTTTTGTCCGTTGTGTGTGAGAAGTGTTACTCTACCGTCCTGTTTAACAATTCTTTTAGAGTATCTGGGAGTGATTTTATTTCGCCTACACTCTTTTCTATATATGCTTTCGTCAACATTATACGTTTGAGGCTCTTCTCTATTGTGGTTTAACCTTTCTATCCGCCTATGAGTGTCTTGTGTCAATTTCTCTTTTACCGTTTGATGTAATTCGTTTTGAAACTTTCTCAATTGTATTAAATAGTCATGGTGGGTGTCGCATTCTAATTTCTTCTCAAACTCGGGTGTTCTGCCATAAAATAGTTCAAACGGGGTTATTTTCGTGGCAGAATGAATTGAATTGTTATATGTCATGATTACTTCGAACAAAATGTCATCTTGATCGAATGGAAGTCCGGAATTTTTATACTTGTTGTCAATGATTCTATATGTCTCTGTAATGGTTGAATGTAAACGTTCGACTGGAGAATTACCAGAGCTTTGTTGAAAGGACGTATAATGAACTTCAATGCTGTTGATCCTGCAAAAGTCTTTGAAAATCGTTGCGGTAAATTCCGCACCTTGATCGCAGACAATCTTTCTTGGGAAGCCGTGAAGGCTTACAAAGTGTTTTAAACCTTTCAAAATAGATATACTGTTCCTTGATTCCAATGAGTAGGCTGAAGCGAATTTAGAAAATTTATCGATCATGGTGAGAATAGTATGTCTGTTGATACAATATACGTCCAAATGGACAATGTCTAGTGGTTTGTCTGGAACTTCAGGTTTCTCGAATTTTGGTTTCTGGGGCTTTCTGTCATATTTAAGGATCTGACAGGTATTGCAATGGTTGATACATTGGGTAATCTTATGCTTCATGTTAGGAAAGTAGAATCGACGTTTTAGGTGTGCAAACGTTTCCTGAATACCTCTATGGTTGTGGTTTATATGATAGTCGTTTATCACCTTGTCCTGATCATCAGTGTCTCTAATGTCCTCCAATAAAGTTTTGCAACGTAGGAGTTTATAAATATTACCATTAGCAAAGTATTTGGAGTATGTATTTTGAACTGTTCTAAATGTATCATCGTCTGTCATTATCGCTGTAAGTTTATTGGGGGTGATGAATTGTCTGAAAATATCAGCCATAACTGTCTCGTTATACTCTCGTCTACGTATGGTCTTTCTCATTTTGTTTTTGAATACGACTTCCAGGGTCATCGTGGGTTTTTTGTTCACTTTTTGTAAGATAATTTGTAAATTGAATTCGTTAATTGGTCTCTCAGAAATTGCAATGCCATCATCGTTGTTTTCCTCGGCGGAATGAACTGTTGTTCCCGCTGTTGCTACAGTAGTGTCGGAAAAAGTCAGGTTAACATCAGCTTCCTCCAAGCGTTTGGGTTCGTCCAATCTGATGCGACTCAGAGCATCCGCGTTTGTGTTAAGTTTGCCCTTCTTAAATATGGCCTCGTAATCGAATTCCTCCAATTTTAGTCGCCACCGGATCAATTTTGAATTGGGCTCCTTAAGGCTCATTATCCAAGTAAGGGGTCGATGGTCCGTTACAATTTTGAATTTGTGTCCAAACAGATAAGGCCTAAAATATTTTGTTGCCCAAACGATGGCCAAAAGTTCCTTCTCTATTGTTGAGTAGTTTGTTTCTGTATCCGTCAATGTCCTACTTGCAAAGCAAATTGGTCTGTCCCTACCTATTGATCCTTGCAAAAGAATTGCGCCTAGAGCAAAATCGCTGGCGTCAGTAGTCAAATTGAAAGGTTTCGAGAAGTCCGGGTATTGAAGTACGGGGTCGTTAATCAGCAGGTTCTTACATGTTTCGAAGGTCTTTATGAATCGATCATCCAACACAACCTTTCTACCCTTTTTCAGACATTCGGTCAGCGGTTTTGTTAATTTTGAGAAATCTCGGATAAATTTCCTGTAATAGCCCAACAACCCCAAAAATGACTTGATGGCCTTTTGTGTGTTAGGAATGGGAAAAATTTTTATTGCATGAATTTTCTCAGGGTTCGGTTTTACTCCTTCTGTAGAAATTATATGACCCAAGAAAGCACACTCCTTGTGCAAGAATTCGGATTTGTCTAATTGGATTTTTAAATTAGCTTGCCTAAGTCTTTCGAACACCTTCCTAAGGTTCTGTATATGTTCTTGTAACGAGGTGGAATAGATGATTATATCATCTAAATACACTAAACAAACGGTACCTATTAGGTCTTTAAGTACGTTGTCCACTACCCTTTGGAATGTCGAGGGTGCATTTTTTAGACCAAAAGGCATTCTAAGAAATTCGAAATGCCCTCCTTCTACAGAAAATGCTGTTTTATTAACATCTTTTGGATGCATTTCGATCTGGTGGAAGCCGCTTGCCAGATCTAACGTCGTAAAATACATGCTTTTACCCAATTTATCGAGTATTTCATTCATATTGGGTATGGGGTATTTATCGCAAATTGTTTTTTCATTCAATTTGCGGAAGTCAATAACCAGTCTCCATTTCTGGGTGTTACTGGCATCCTTCTTTTTCGGCACTATCCACACTGGTGCGTGCCATGGTGAAAAACTCGGCCTTATTATACCCTGCGTTAACATTTTATCTATTTGTCGTCGTACTTCTTCTTTATGAACATACGGGTACCTGTATGACTTAGTGTATATGGGGATGTCGTCTGTTGTATTAATTTCATGTTTTATCTGGTTTGAGAAACTAAGGGCTTCTCCTTCTCTGAAAAATATATCCTCGAATTTTTTGCAGAGTGACAACAAGGATTTTCTTTCTTCGCTATTCAAATGGTTTGTTCTCAAAATTGCAGATAGGTCGTCGGTGGTAGTGGGTGTGGGTATGTCGTAGTCAATATTAAAATTATTAACTTCAATGTTCATTTGAGAGTTATAGGGATCTGTCTTTATGGGTTGTTCTATGTAAGCTATTGCTTCCTGATTCGATGTATTCGATATTTCTACATAGCTGAACCAGTTTTTTGCAGAATATATACCTTCTGAGATAAATAAATATGGTTGTAAGAACGTTTTTGGCAGGAAAAAATCACCATTATGAGTATCTACTGGGATTTTAATTACAAGCTTTGAGCATGAGGGGATGTGGAATTTATCAGAAGTGAGGTTAGGTTTGAGGTGTAGTCTTATTGAAGAATTTTTGGTGATTAAAGTTTTGCTACCCAGATCAACTTTGGCTTTCAAGGAATTTAAAATGTCAAGGCCAATCAGTCCACCAAAATAGTTGTGGAATTTGAAAACGAATAATTCTATTTTGCCTTTTTCTTTGAATTCCATGAAGAGTGGTAAACTAATTTTTTTTGTTAACAAATGTTTGTTCAGAATTGTAGTAATGGTTATAGGTTCGCAGGTCTGACAGTCTTCCTGTTTCACAAATTCTGGGTTTATGAATGACGATGACGCACCGGTATCTATTAAAAACCTGAGTGATCGGCCAAACGGGGATGAGATATTGATATAAAGTAAAGTTTGTCCGTGTTTGTTAATGTCTATGTATCCGGTTGGGATACTGAGGCATTTAGCTGAAAATTTTCTGAGTCTTCGATTTCATTATTCGTGTTATGAACAGTGTAATATTCATAATTAATGGGTTGTTCCGCGATGTGATTTTGACTATAGTCATAGTCCTGATAAACATATGTCGGATTGATGTCTTGTGTGCTAGTTTCATTCTGGTCATAACAATAGTATCTGTCTAAAGTGGTATCATAGTTATGAAGTTCTTGAGGTTTGAATGTGTTTGTTGCTCTATGTGACTGAACGCTAGTAGGTCTTCTTAAATGGGTATAGCCTGAACTAATGTCCATGGGTTCTGGGGGTGGAGCGGTTTGAGGCCGTTGACCGTGTTCGGGTTTCTGATATTAAATGGTCTTATTTGGCCAAAAGCATTTACAGGGGTATTGACCTGGTTAAATTGTCTTTGTGCTGTACGGACATTTGATGTGTTAGTTTGTTGATTAGTTGGGTGCGTTAGTCTTGCAAGATTTGGTGTGACAAAATATGGTCTGTTCATTGGATATACTTGGTTAGGTGGGGTATTTCGGTAGTTTGGTGGTAATTGTTTTTGTTGTCCGACAGGATTGTACAGGGAAGTCTTTTTTGCATAGTGGATGTTTTGTTCCTGTTTGCAAAATGCAAGTGCTTCGGACAAAGATCCTGGCCTCATTGACCGAATGCTTGAACCCAAGGGTTCTTTAAGTCCCGATAAAAATGTGTTTAAACACATTTCAGCAAACAATTTTTGTTTTGCACTTATCACGCTTTGATTATTTTCGTGTATCAATATGTTATTATTAATTGAAGATTGAATCTCAATAATTGAGCCATAGAACTGTTCGACTGTCTGGTTATATTGCTTCAGGTTGTGTAGGTCTCGGATCAATGACGTTTCGTTCCTTTTGTCTGAATATGTTAGGATTAAGTTTGCCTTAATGTTTTCCCAAATTAAAGGGGGTATACATTTAAGACTTCATTAGCCTGTCCGGTAATTTTATTCCTAATTGCCCTTAGAAGTATTCGGGCGTAATTTGTTCCGTCAATGTTAGTCAAATACCCTAGAATTTCTTCGACATTCGCTATGAATTCATATAAAAGTCTGGGGTTCCCGTCAAATTTCGGGAGGTCTTTTATTGCGTCCGGTATCCGTAATGATTCAAAAACTTGGCTAGTATTTGGTAGAGGAACAAGGGGAACATTTAGTTGAATGTTTGGATTAGGATTTCCGTTGTCTTCGTTAGTCATTTATTGTTCAGGGATAGTTACTAGGAATCTTGGGACTATGTAAGGTTTTAGTCTACGCATTAATTTTTTATTTTTATATTTTTTTTTTTATTTATTAATTGTGTTTATTTTTCTTTCACTTATTGCTTAAATTCTATGTATTTACCAAACTAAAATTATAATGATTTGCATATTGATATGATGATGTCCAGTAATTGTTATAGATGATCCGTGTTGTTGTTAATAGAGCTGGTTTAAAGATGATTTTGTTGTTGAGTTACAGATGATTTTATGTTGATTTACAGATGAATTTTTTGTTGATTTACGGATGATTTTATTACTTATAAACTTTACACTAAGGGTTTGATTATTGTTATTTGCTTAAATGTTTGTAACGGTAGGTTGTTCACAATTAATATGTTAGTTAATAACGTGAGTGTTTAGTTTCCTATAAACCGTAGGAAAAATGTTCACTTTCACCTATTATTATGTACTCTAATAATATGGGTGTTTGTTTTTTTTTTATATATAGAGCAATTCCATATGAAACCGATCACCTTTTGGACGACCCCTCTCCGATTTTAAAATAAATAGTCTCAATCGATTGCCCAGCAAAAAATAATGTACCTACATTTTTTTTTTTTTATAGTGACTGGTTTAGTGGTGGTGTACACCACTGTCTGTGACAAAATTGAAGAATTCTTCATAAGGGACCTCATTGAAAATTGTTAAAAAAAAAAACTACTAAAGCGATCGCAACGAGTGATAGCTCGTTGGAAAGGTATTGTGGTAATAGCCTCATTCAAAGGACTCAAAGACATATTGACCATCGGAATGCCGATGCCGAGAATTACACTTTTCTCGTTCAGGATGAAATTCAGGCTTATCACTGGACAAACGACCAGTGCACGGTGCTTCCTTTTTGCATTTATTTCAAAAACGAACATAACGAACTATAGACCGTAAGCCTTGTTGTTGTCGCGGAGAGTTTAGCTCATAATTATGTGTCCGTTTATTTATTTCAAATGGAAATGTTTGAATTCTTAAGATCAAAATTCGATGCAATCGACAAAGTAACGTTTTTCTCAGACGGCGCGGCTTCTCAGTACAAGAATAAAAAAAATTTTTACAATCTTTGCATAATTGAAGAAGAACAAAACTGCAAGGTCGAGTGGCACTTTTTCGTGACGTCCCACGGTAAGGGCCCATGCGATGCGTTAGGGGGAACCCTAAAACGCATAGCGACTAAGTCAAGTTTGCAAAGGTCATATACTGACCAGATCTTAAATGTACAACATTTGTTTTCGTGGATTCAAAGCAAGGAAATTGCCATTAACACAGTTTTATGCACTCAAAAAGAACACGATGCCATGGAGCGACGAATTCAAAACAGATATAATAATGTCAAAAGTATAACTGGAACGCAAAAGTTTCATTGCTTCATACCAAATATTTCTGATATGTCAATTAATGTAAAGCGGTACTCTTCGTCTGCCGACGTGCTAAATTTAAAGTTAGTTTAATTTTATAATGATGCCAAGACAATTGAAATTTTTAATAAATATTGTAATTAAGTATAAGCAGCAAAATAAGAAAGATTTTTTCTTCACAAATGTATTTTTAACAAGGTGGTCTCTTAAATGCTCTTCTCCTGTCCAAACAAGGAGTCGGGGCTCATTTTTTTATTGCTGATTCTTAAAGCAAAAATTATGAGGAATCCAAAAAAAAAATTAGCCGGAAAATTTAGGAGCTTCTGTGGAAAATCGGAAAATTTAATTTTCATGGGAAAATTTAAAGGTAAATTTCTAAGAAAAATTTGGAAAATTTTATTTTTCAATTAAAGCCTGATTCAATACCTTTCCAACGAGCTATCACTCGTTGCGATCGCTTTAGTAGTTTTTTTTTTAAACAATTGTCAATGAGGTCCCTTATGAAGAATTCTTCAATTTTGTCACAGACATTGGTGTACACCACCACTAAACCAGTCACTATAAAAAAAAAAAAAAAAAATGTAGGTACATTATTTTTTGCTGGGCAATCGATTAGACTATTTATTTTAAAATCGGAGAGGGGTCGTCCAAAAATTTGCCAATTTTGATCGTTTTCATATGGAATTGCTCTATATTTTCCTATAAGCCGTAGGAAAATTATTTACTTGCGTTATAAACCGTAACGATATGTTTTTAGGGAACCACAAGTTGATAAACCGTCAACTTTTTCGACTGCGCCAGTTATGTTAAGTTACTTATTTCAATAATAAAAAAAACAACCTTTTCTTTTGATAGGTGATTAATTAATGATTCTTTATTTAATATTTTGTAAAATGAAACTTATTTACCAAATATAAAAGTGCTTAATTTACTAAATACAAAAATGCTTAATTGAATTTCTTCTTTTATATTTTGTAACCTTTTTAATTGGGTTTCTTAATAATTTGTTTATTTTACAAAAGTGCTTAGTTTAATTTCTTATTTTATATTTTATAAACTTTTAATTAGGTTTCTCAATAATTCTGGCTGTTCTACTTCCGTACTATAACTTATTGATTACTACATATTACTTATTGTTGTTGTCTTGGTGGTTTTGGTGGTGTTTGTGTTGTTGTTGTCATGGATGATTCCATAACTCGTATGCCTGAGCACTTAAAATAATATTGTCAATTAACCGAATATTGACTCAATTAAGTTTCATATCTGAACACGCTAAGACTGCTTCGATTGTTGTTGTTTTCAAACAAAAAAAAAGTGTGTAGAAGAAACGAATAAAAATTCAAAGAAAATAACGGAATATTTCGCACAAAAGCACCACATTTGTTTGCTGCATATATACGTCAGAAATTATTACACACATTTTATTCGTGTAAATATTATAATTTTTTAGCTATCTTGTGTGTTAAGTAGGCGTATTTTACATGATTGTAGAAAACGATTGCGCAAAATTTTAATATTGTTAATTTAATCCACGAAAATTATCAAAAGGAAGCATTTAAATATTGAAACACTATCCGAGATTGTGACCAAATTTAAAATGGGAACTTCGACACTTGTACCCTTCTTTTCTGATTAAAGCCAAATAAACTGAATATTTTTATACCAGGTGATAAACAGTAGACATTTTTATATTGTTATATTTGTAATACTTCCAAGCATTGATCTATCTACGTTTCAAATTTCAATAAATTAGGTTCAGCCATTTGGAGAGATGGAGGAATAAACATATCAAGCCATTTATTTTAAAAAACTATTATATTCGGTTTTTAGATTAAAGAATGAAGATACAATAAATAAATAAGAAGAATATAATTAAAGCATATACTTACATCTAAAAACATCGTATACTAAGGAATAGACTTTTCTCATGTCATGTTCGTTCGTAAAAATTGGATTTTCTGGTGGTTTTTTTAGAAGTTGAGCCGCTTTACATATATTATCCAAAGTCCAGCAAACATTTATCTTCTTATTGCTTTTTATACAAATTCGACCACATTTTTTTAATTCACTAGTCATACAATTTGATGGGCTAGTTGCCGGTGAAAATCTTTGGATATGAGTTGAATCAAAAATAGGTTTCTCCTTTTGACGTATTACATCTTCATAATTCCTAAAAAAAAATATTAAATCAATTTAAAAACCGCTTACAAAATATATAAGTATAACCAACATAACTAACACTAATACCACCTAAAGGTCAATATTCTGTTATTTGAGAAAACTTTATGGAATAAAAACTATACTCGTAATTAAACTGCCTTAATTCTACACCACAATTATCGCCGAAACGCCGCTAATCATTCAGAAATAAAAATAAACCGAATGCTTCTTAAAGTCCTGGTGCTTCTAGTTGCAATGTTGTTGATTATGTTGTAATTACCCCAAGTATATCTGTTAATGCCAAAAGCCTTAACAAACTTTGTCACAAATCCAGTGACTTAGTTTTTGATCCTCCCAAATATCAATTTATATGTATATATAAATACTAATAGTCACAAGATAGATAGTTATTGCGAAAACTATCTATGTATCTCTTTTCCTTCGCTCAAAATATTTCATAGGTAAAATAAACGAAAATCGTGGTTCATTTTACAAAATTTTTCGTTATTTTGACAAAACGAAATATTTCGTATAATATACAAATGTTTTTCGTTCTTCTTGGGAGTTTTTATTTTCTGCATTTCACGAAATATTTGTGTATTTACCAAGATTATTTTGTTAAATTACAAAATAAATGGTTATTTAACGAAAAAATTTTGTAAATAAAACTTTTAAATTTCTTAAAAATACAAAATTATTTTGTTAATTTTAGAAATATTGCCTCCTGGTTTACGAAATTTTTTAAACTTACGAAAAATATTTTGTAAATTAAAAATTTTTAATCGAAGTTCACTTTAAGTTAAATATACAATTTATATATATATATATGTGGCGCCCTGTCTTTGCGTTTCTTCTTTCTTCACTTTTTCACTTGCTGTTACACCCAGTCAATAACAGCATTATAACACTCACTCTTTTTCGATACCTCAACACGCAACGTTGCGCAGCGACCGATCTCAACAAACAAGCCTAATCTAATAAATTTATAAAATAAACTTTAAGTTAGTTTTTTTAGTATTTTAATAAAGTGAATTAAATAAAATTAACACTACGGGAGTTTTAATAAGGTAAACAATAAAATTTACCAAATATACAATTCATTTAATTAATGAATAAAAAAGTTAAATATCCAAGGTTTGAAAATGAAACACTATTAGACACAAAGAATGCTGATGACGGTTTTAGCAGGCCAGAAAATGCATTACATTTTGCTAATGTCTTTGAATATTTTTGTATGATTTTGCATTTATGCTTTCCAACGGAAGGCTATGTAAAACATCTAACAGAAATATTCAAAAATAAATGTAGTGTATACAATTTATTTTCAAATAAATTGTATATTTAACTTGAAGTGAACTTCGATTAAAAATTTTAAAATTTTACAATTTATACTCGCAAGAGGAATAATTCTCATTTAATTAATGAATAAAAAAAGTTAAATATACAAGGTTTGAAAATGAAACACTATTAGACACAAAGAATGCTGATGACGGCTTTAGCATGTTCCAAAACCTCCTCGTTGGAATATGTGGTGTTGCTGACTAGCTCTGTCTATCTCGCTTTTGGGGTGGTTCACTAAACCCGCACCACACACTTGTTTTGAACAATAAAAAAAATTTTTAACAACAAAATAAAAAAACTAAAACAAGAAAGAAATGCACAAACACTATAACACCTTAAATACACCAGACTGAAACAATAAAACTGGGATGGATGTGATACCCAGGATCGTCGTTGCCCTTTTTCCCAACCAAATGTCATTTAAATTTTCCTATCCTAAATGACCCCAAGATATATTTGTGTTTACCAACAACTTACCACTTACTTTTTCATACCATTTCGAACATGATTACTAAAATCCTAGATTTCAAATTTAACACAACATAATTATTTTATTTAACTAAATAATACTACATATAAAACCATAACTTAAAACTAATGTGGCTTAACAAACTCTTAAATGACAACAACGGTTTAACGGGCTTAACTAATCGTATTATAAATCTATTGTTTATTCATTATATGCTTAAATTTTTCTAATTAGGATTAATTTAATTGTTTTTCTAAAATTTCAGAGGATTTTCTGTTTCTATTTATGTGTAAATTATCGTTGTTGTCCTTTCATTTACTAAACAAATACTTATTAACTTATTATAATTTAATCAAACAATAACTAACTTATACATTAGGGTGACAGCAAAAATTTTTTTTATGAATTTTAAAGTTTTCTCAACGGAATATTGTGCCAATAGGTCTAAAAGTTTTGTGCCGAAAATTTGAGCCAAATCGGACAACGTTTTCTGGACGCGCATCGAGGTCAAAGGTCAAGTATTTTTATATTTTACAATCTATACGAAATAAATTTGTTGAACTCGTGTATTTTCTTCAATATTTAACGAAAAAATGTTGTTTTTATTTATTGATTTTCTTAAAATAATAGTAAAAAAAACTATTTCGGTAATTAACCCTCATATTTCAAAGCGGGCCACAAACATTAACGTTTTTGAATAAAAGCATCATTAATTTCCGGCTGCCGAAGACATGTAATGTATAATTACAAAAACACATCTTTGTAGTAAATCACGTCATCTACAACTCAAATATTTTAAAATAGCTAATTTTCCTGTGTGGGCTTTTGTTTGTTTGACGAAAGGATAGCCAACATGACAAAAAGAAAGTTAGTGGCAAAGATGTCTGTAGATACATCTGGAAATGAGAATGAAGAAATACCAAAGAAGCTAATCATAAAGAAGGAAAACTTAAAAAGTTTAATTTCCAGAGACAATTCTGATATTTTACAAGATTTGTTTTCAAAAAATACCAAAAAAGTTTTCAAAAGATTTGGAATTTCAATGGAGTTTTTTAGCAAAGATCCACATTCTTGGAGTGTGATAGGAGAGTACCTAAGAGCAAAACAAATTATCCAAAACTTGAGTGTTCTTAATGATTGTGCTGAAAGAGGCATTCAGTTAATTCAAGAATACCATGACAAGATAACAAAAGATGAGGAACAGAAACAACATTTAATGAAAGTAACTATATATATATTATAAATTTTTAAATTTTTTTTCATAACATGGTTTAATATTTTACAGGTGGTACAAAAATATAGGCAGTTGTATCCGAAAAATGCTAATCTACATTCTCTTCAAAGAGATTTTGATCTGTAAATTTTAAAAGAAAAAAAAAATCTTAAAACTTTATATTAATTAAAAATTTGTATCATAACTTTTTTCTTGGAATATTTTTAAGTTATTTTATCAAAAGTCTACAGAATTCGTACATTTGTGTACTGTCAATGTAATAACATACATATCGATGGTCTCATGTAGAAAGGCCCTAACTCGCATATTTGAAACTTTACAGGAGAAGGTAAAAACATAATAGAAACTGTAATATTCAACATGAAATTGTTTTTGTACAACTGCTTATAAAAGCGTTATTTTTTACACTATTGCAATAAATTTTTGTGAGGAGGTGTATTTGCATTAAATGCATTGGAATCTCAAAAAAAAACTAATTTCGAAAAAATAGCGAGTTAGGGCCTTTCCACATGAGACCAACGATATACAAAACATTCTTGCAATAAAATAGTTTGTCGGTCACTTTGACCCAAATGAGATTTGAGGGTTAGTTCCCAAAAAAACAGTTTGACTGTCCTTTTTATTAAAAGTCTACAGAATCCAGATGTTTTTGTAAACTAATGTAGAAAATTAATGAGTTTCCCAACATTATTTCATATTAACTGCGAAATATAAAAATACTTGACCTTTGACCTCGATGCGCGTCCAGAAAACGTTGTCCGATTTGGCTCAAATTTTCGGCACAAAACTTTTAGACCTATTGGCACAATATTCCGTTGAGAAAACTTTATAATTCCAACAAAAATTTTCTTACATACAAACCATTGTCACCGTATTATACATATACCTATATCTGACATAACAAAAAAAAAACGAATAATTTAATAATTATCTAAGAATCAGCTTCTATTTTTCAGGTTTCTGAGCCCTAAATTTGCTCATTTAAACTAATTTATTTTGCCCTAATACTATCCCTGAAAGAGCTCTCTTAAGGATAATTTTTGTAGTTTTTTTTTGCTGTCTCAAATTCTTTTCTTTTTATCTCTTGATATTATAAACCCTTTCTAAAAGTGTGATTCTTTTACATATAAAATTATACTAACAAAAAAAAAATAACAAACACATATAATTATTTTCTTAAACTAAAATTTTATATTTTGAAACTTATACTACCCTATTGCTATTTTTCTTATTTGGATTGGCTGATTTTTTTGTTTTTTTATTATTAATGTTGGTTGAGATCTTGGCTGCGGTTATATTGTGGACGCTATTTCCATTTATACTACTGGTCAACAGGTGGCCCTGGTAATCTGTTCTCATATACTTGCACTGCACTATTATCTACAGACACTTTGTTACCTTGTTTAAAAGTTTTTTTTTTTTGTCGTTACATCAAATTTCTCAGGAAACAAGTTTCTCTTCCCTGGCTCATGTGACATCTGTGGATGGCTCCTCTAGAGTTTCTTATGGATGACCTCTTCCTTTTATCCTTTGTTTTTAGGTATATTTCTTCTTCACAATTTCTTGCTCTCGAATAGCCCTCTTCTTATTTTTGGATGTCGGATTCTACCTTTTTTTACTCCTTTTTATTTTAATTTCAATTTTAAATTTTTTCTTCCTTTTTTTTATATAGTTAAATATTTTTTTTTCTTAGACTTTTTAACTTTTCTTTGGAGTATTTCTAGTCTATTCTTTTTCACCGCCAATAATCAACTGTCCCTCCATATTTTTTTAAGCTACCTCTAAACTCAACCTTAATCTATACATTCCCATAGCACTAACAAAAATCAGCAAAAAAAAAGAAACATATAAGGACGCCGCTATACAACAAGGTTCATCGTACCATTAGTGTTAACCTTGAAAATTGTTGTTTCTTTTTTTTTTTTATTTGTACATAATTTGATTTGGGAAATATGAGTGAATTTTCTAAAGAGAAATTTTTCACTAATTCCATTTCTCTTGGCATCGGTAACCCTTTTGTTTGTTGTTGCTACGTTAACTCTAAAATTACACTGTCTTATCATGGATTCCACATGACAACAATTACAGCTGACATTTACACAACAAAACAATACAACTAATCTATTTTATCTTCTATTCATTTTATAGTTTCTTCTTTTTCATGATAGCAAACTCAAAGGGCTACATAGGTAAGTACGTATTTATTTATTATTTATATATAACAATTAACATTTATTTTCAGATAAAAAAAACAGATGTAAACAAAAATATAAAAGAAAAGCATTTCAATATAAAACAATACATATGGGTAAACAAACATACATACAAAAGCATACAAACATAAAACAACAAGCCAGAACCAAAACGCTAAAAAAATGTATGACCATACTTTCGGCCCCAAATACCCCGCAACAAGCAGGCCAGAAAATGCATTACATTTTGCTAGTGTCTTTGAATATTTTTGTATGATTTTGCATTTATGCTTTCCAACGGAAGGCTATGTAAAACATCTAACAGAAATATTCAAAAATAAATGCAGTGTATACAATTTATTTTCAAATAAATTGTATATTTAACTTGAAGTGAACTTCGATTAAAAATTTTTAAATTTTACAATTTATACTCGCAAGAGGAATAATTATCATTTAATTAATTTTTTTTTTTTTAATTTATTTATTGAATCTTCAGAAATGAAATGACAATAAGTTTTCGAATCTTAATACTAAAAGAAAATAATAAGTCCAGCCAGTGCTAGACAAAATATTATGATACTAGAAAAAAATTACATCCACTGATCCAGTCATCTGTTTTGCGCTTGAGTTAAAGCAAGGGCATCCCTCCTTCTCAACCTAACATGGCCACTAAAGTTAAGGATGTCTCGTGCAAGTGGGTTTGGATGGTGTTCAAGTTTGCTGACATATTTTGAGGCGTATTTTGCAAATTCGACTTTCACCAAAGGAATGCCTAGATCTTTGTGAATTCTAGAATTTTTAACGTACCATGGATCTGCAGTAATTGTACGTAGAATTTTATTTTGACCCCTTTGAATATTTTCAATGTGTGATGCTGAGGCAGTACCCCATAATTGAATTCCATAACACCAGATTGGCTTTAGAATTGCATTGTACAACAAAAGTTTGCAATCCAATTTCAATGTAGAGTTTCTGCCGATTAACCAATTAAGTTGCACTGCTTTTAATCTCATTTGTGTAAGTTTCGCTTCAATATGAGACTTCCAAGTTAAACGACGGTCGAGGTGGATTCCGAGGTATTTGACTTCATTGTGTTGCGGGATAATTTGATTATTTATTCTGATGAACGAGCAGGTATCTTTTCGCAATGTGAAAGTTATATGAATACATTTCTCTTCGTTAACCCTGATTTTCCAAAGCTCAAGCCAATTCTCTAGTTTATAAACATATTTCTGCAAATTCTGTGATGCTATTTGATGGTCCTTATGAACGCAAATAAAGGCTGTATCGTCTGCAAAAGTTGAAGTATGTATTTTTGGGTCTGACGGCATATCGGATGCATAAATCAAATATAAAGTTGGACCCAGTATGCTACCCTGGGGTACTCCTTCAATTGGCTGAGCGGGGCTTAAAAAATCGCCTTCTTTGATTGTAAATTTGCGACCATATAAATAACTTTTCATAAGTTTGTGGGTGTTAGCAGGCAGAGTTAATTTAATTTTATGCATTAAACCTTCATGCCACACTTTGTCGAACGCTTGGGAAACATCAATGAAAAGCGCGGAACAGTATTTTTTCTCTTCAAACGACCGTCTTATCACATTTACCAATCTGTGTGTTTGTTCGATGGTACTGTGTTTAGCTCTGAACCCGAATTGGTGATTTGGGATACATTGAGTGTCGTTCAGAATTGGAATCAACTTAGCCAATAACAATTTTTCAAACAGTTTTGAAATTGTCCCTGGCTTAGGAATCATGGTAATCATAGATACCTTCCAATCTGCAGGATAGTATTCTAGGCGTAAAATAGCATTGAAAATAAATAGGATAATTCTTCTAGCTTCACGAGGTAACTCCACAAGCATTTTGTTGCTGATTTTATCCATACCTGGAGCTTTTTTAAGATTCAGAGTACCAATAGCGCTTTGAACATCATTAAAGCTAAGTCTTAGAGGTACAGGAGGTCTAATAACGAGTGGAGGCAAATCAGATGCATTATTTGAGTTGTTTATAGTAAACACATTTCTCAAATGGTTAACAAATAAAGTCCCCTTCTCGGAATCATTTCTAGCCCAGTCACCAGTTGGATTTTGCAGAGGAGGCTTTCCTCTAATTGGTCTTCTTAAACCTCGTGCCGCCTTCCATAACGAATAGTCTGATTGTGTGGTGCTATCAAGACCCTCCAAGTAAGATCTAAATGAGGCCGTTCTTTGGATTTCTAAGAAATTTCTTAGTATATCTCTGCATTCCCGTAGCCTAGCTTTCAGTTGAGGAGACCTGTGAATTTGCCAGTCTCTTCTAACTCTTCTTTTTTCTGACTGGAGATGATCGAGTTCAGCGAAATAAGTTCTGTTTGTCCCACTTCTGCACTAAACGTCATATGTGGAGGCGTGATGTACAGGTCTTCGTATGTCCTCAGTAAACTTCCCAATCGACCCATCAATATCCTTGGTAGTTCTCAACACTACATTTTCCGTGCAGTGGGAACTTAAATACTTTTTATACTGTATCCAACTTACTCTGGTGTTAGATATGTCCCGAAATGGAGAGCGATTCCCTTGAAGGAAACGCATTGAAATAATAGAAGGAGAGTGATCTGAAGACAAGTCTAATGAAGGCTCCACTTGTAAACTTTACGGAATGCATAAAAATATACAATTTATCGTTCGCTCTTGCTGCCCTCAAAAAGTAGCGACTTCTTACACTCTATGCAGACTTTACGGAATGCATAAAAATATACACAGCCCAATCATAAATAAAAATTCCGCGGGAGTTTTCCCCTTTTTATTTTTTTAGCATTGAATTTAAATAGGAAAAATGAGAAAGTGAAAAAAAACTCCCGCGGAATTTTTATTCATGATTGGGCTGACAATTTAATTAATGAATAAAAAAAGTTAAATATACAAGGTTTGAAAATGAAACACTATTAGACACAAAGAATGCTGATGACGGCTTTAGCAGGCCAGAAAATGCATTACATTTTGCTAGTGTCTTTGAATATTTTTGTATGATTTTGCATTTATGCTTTCCAACGGAAGGCTATGTAAAACATCTAACAGAAATATTCAAAAATAAATGTACCTAGTGTATACAATTTATTTTCAAAAAAAGGGTATAGACCCATGTGTTGATCCTGCGGAGATAAAGACCGGTTTAATGGACAAAGGGTTCAAAATCAAGAGCGTAGTGAATATTAGAAACCGTGAAAAGATCCCTCAGCCCATGTTCAGGGTAGAATTGAAACCTGGAGATGTTGTCTTAAAGAAAAACGAGTCCCATCCCATCTACAATCTGATGTACCTTCTGCATCGTAGAATCACCGTGGCAGAACCACATAAGCGTCAGGGACCCGTCCAGTGTCTGTAATGCAAAATTTCAAAAAAATTATTGTTGTCCTAAATTTCTTTTTTTTTTTGTTTCCAATTTCAATTTAATTTCTCTGACTTTAATCGAATGGTATAAATGGTGAATTTTATTAAAATTTGATATACTCATAATAACATCTTTATATTATTAAATCTATTGAATTTATTAAATTGGTCTAGGATTTCATGTTATCATTATTAATTTTTTTGTTAAAATCTTACTAATAATACATACAAATTAAGTATTTACTATGTTAGAATTAACAGTTGAAATTAATAACATGATTATCAATTTAAATAATTGTACCCCAATTATAACAGTGGCAAATGATGGACACCAATTTGATATTGGTATAAAGTTGAGGTGTGTCTAGACTAAGCAGCTATAAAACTGGTATAGTTATATTTATGGTGAAATTTTTTTTCATGTCAAATATAAGAAAAGAGCTTGCTAATAGATCTTTAGATTTTATTAATCTAATATAATAAAGAAAAGGTATAATACTAATTGGTTGAGCTATGTTTAAGGTAACATACTCTATTACAATCTACGGTGGTTTTGTTAACCAATGTTGTCAATTTCTTTTTTGAAACAATTACTTACCACTAGAACCTCGTTTTGCTTGTACATCAGTCAAGCACAAAAGATAAAATGTAACAATACCTAGGAGGTGTTGTAATAGAAAATTCTCAGGATAGTCATTATTTTCTAAAAAGCGGCAAGCAGATCAAGAAGTGTTAAGATTTTAAAAACTAAATTTAAAGTTCTCTTTTAAATCCCAAGTGCTAATTATTTCCATTGCAAAATTACAAAGAAGAAAAAAAAATTCTTTACAGTAAAGGTAATAAATTAGTTTCCTTTTACAATTTAGCTGAAAATTTACCAATTTAAACTTTGCTTTTTAAAAATTAATTAAAGGGACAAGAAGCAAAAGGAAAATTTGTCCAGAAAAGATTCTATTGCAAAGAAAATAATAGAAGTAATCGGAGAATTTTATTTCAAGAATATTCTTTACCCTAAATTCTAACATAATTACATGAAAATCAAGGTAAAAATTTCGAAGCTAGAAAATTAAATCAATTTCAGTTAATGTTAGTCCAATTTTTTTCTGTACTTTTTGCCAGGTGCTAACGAAGCTACAAAATATAAAATTTTTTTTTTGCGGTGGCCTCATCATTTGAGCCACCACTGTGGTTTTAAATTTGTCATTTTTTTCTCAAGCTTTAGTATTATTGATCATTACTTTATCAAAGCAGCTTGCTTAAGCACTAAATATAACAAAAGAAGAGAAAAAAAAAACACAAGGAAAAAGACAAACCAGAAGAAGTAAAGTTAGTAACATCAGCATCAGCAGTCATAACAGCATTATTACAAACCACGCTCAAGATAACATACATCAAAAGTTCCACAATTTAAATAAAAGATAATAAAGATCGATAATAAGATTGCAGATCAGTAGAAAAAGTTTTACCATACCACCACCATAATCATCGTCCCAAAGCATAATTTTGTGGCATCAAATCACCATACAGATTCATAATAGTGTACCAAAAACCAACCCACTTGTGCAAAAAGCATCTCGTCGCCGTAACTATAAAAACAAATTAATTTTAAAAATATCGAATCACTAAATTTCCTAATGCGCTAATACTTAAATTCTATTCCTAAAGTTAAAAGCTAAATCTAAAAATTTCTTCTAAAAATTGTCCTAAACATGCATACCAAAATCTATTAATAAAAAAATCTAACTTAAAGTAAAACCTATATTGCACTTGTAATCACAGTTGAATTTGTATAAAGAGCATTACGAAATTTATTGATACATTGTAAATTTAGTTGTTAATACTTTGTTTATTTGTTTAAATTAACTTTAATATAGCTATGGAAATACCCATTTAAGTTATCTAAACGCTCATCTACATATCTCACAAACACCTTATAATTAACACATTAAAGACCAGCAATTGAAGAGGCCTCCTCAACAGCTGTTATCAACAATTTTTTTTGGTAAGTGAATCAAACTCTTCATAAACCTCTTTGTAAAGAGATAAGCAATACAGATAAAGAGCGTTTATAAACATTTGTATAATAGTATAAAGTAATTTAAGTTAAAAAACATCGTTAGCAACATGTTGATAAAAGAGATTATACAGGGCTCTTAAATATCATTGATATTGCTAATTTCATTACAGTCGGTATTTGTAGATATTTCCATATATTTGTTATTATTTAAATTAAGATTTTTTTTTAATTCCATTATTAAATTATTTCTAATTAGTTTTTTTTTCGGTCCAATCAATTTATTTTATTTCCATTTTATTTGGTTAAGATTGAAGTTTTTTTTTCATTAATTTGATCCAATTGTGTTTATCGATTAATTATACTATGAATTTGCTAAAATTATTATGAATAAAATGTGAATTAAATTAAAAAAAGAAATGGAAAAATAATTCGTCTAAGATTTTCTTACGAAATGTGATGTGAGGGTTTAAGAGTAGTCTGGTTTGAGGGATTTTTGTAACAATAAATAATTTCCGCGCTACAAAAAAATCACAGGTAGGCGGCTATCTATCCAACTCCACCAAGGATAGAAATTTATACAAAATTTTTTTGTGGGTTGAACTAGTTAATTATCCGTTTATTTCTAGTTGATCTAAATTGGGGTTAAATTAACAGCTTTTACTTTTGATATTGATCAACATTCGGTCCATTCTCCTTTATTATAAACTTAGGGAGTCTATAATAATATTTATGTAAATAAAATGCTATTGGCAAGATAGATTTGAGAAAACAAGAACCCCCCCCAACCGACTGACCGCTAGTGGTAATCAATGGCTCCCATTAGTTTTCTTCAGTCTAACTAAAGCTAACAAAATCATATATTTCCATCCAAAGATTTTGATCATTACATGTCTCAACTGTCAAGAATTTGGTCACACCAAGGCGTACTGTAAATTGCCATCAGTTTGTGTTGCGTGCAGTAACTGCGGAGGTAATCATACCGCAAATTATAGAGGTTGTCCAATTTACACTCATTTGAAAGGCATAAGTACCAACAAGACGTCAGTATTACCTGATCATCGTCAACAACCTATTTTGGCATCGAGTGACAATTTCCCGCAATTGTTACGGTCCACTAAACATGTAAACGCGCCTAGTTCTAGACAAGTTTCTTACGCAAACGTGGTTAAATCTAATATGCCAGGTCTGTAGCAGGAACCTAAATCACAATATTACGAGCGTAATATTAACACTCTAGAGACTACATTGGAGACACTTGTCCAAACTATGAACACTTTTACGACCACTATGACATCCATGATGCAGGAAATGCTGAAAATGCAATCCACTATCTTACAAGCCATTTTAAAGAAATGATTTGTTTAAAAATTTGTTTTTGGAATGCGAACGGCCTCCGCCAACATAAAAACGAACTGGAACACTTCCTGACGGATAAGCAGATTGATGTCATGATGATTGCTGAAACTCACTTGACGGCGACAGCGTACTTCAATATTAATGGCTACGTGTTGTATGATACTAAAGATCCCCGCGGAAGAGCATGTGGTGGATCGGCAATTCTTATAAAGAACAGAATAAAACATTATTTAATGAACAACATATGTGAGGATTACCTACAAGCAACAAACATTTGTATTGAATTCTGTCAATACAATTTTGTTTTATCATCAACTAGCTAAACCCGGTGTGCTTTGCTACCCCCCCTCGTCATAAAATAAAATAAAACGTATTTATATATTTACAAACATTTATTTATTTAATTTTAATGTATTTATTGCAATGCTTTAGGCGAGACCATGCCCCTTTGTACACTTACATAGTCAAGAATTTATTATTTCGTAAGAAAATCCTGTTGTGAAAATTTAATGACGATCGGTCTAGTAGTTAAGACTATATTACGATGTTTAATTTTCCTAAAAAGGGGCGTGGTCCAACTCACTTTTCTCCTGGTACGTATTCCTAATTATGCCAATACCATATGTACCAAATATCACCGACGTACGTCAAAAAATGCCCAAAATATGGCGGGTTAAATTTGTGGGTTATATGGGCGGTGCCACCCTCGTTTGTACAATCAAAACTTCATATAGCCTATTATTCCTTCCAGAGTCACAGGAACATGCTGTAAAAATTTCAGATTGGTCCAAGGGTTTGGCCTCCTATTAAGCACAAACATACAGACACACATTCATTTATATATATATATAAAAGCAATATAATTTAAGGTGAAATGGGGCGAAAAATGGGGATTTGGTAATAAAAAAATATATGTAGTTAAAAAGTATATAAAACTTTAGGTAAATACATATTACAAAAAAAGTATTTTGTATAGCAAACATTGTTAGTGGTATACGAAAGTATCTGAATTAAAAAAGGGGGCGATGAAGTAGGCGTGGTTCATAGTTATATGGCGACGTTAACAGTATTATGAGCAATATACTACCAAATAAAAAAAAATACGTTGGAATGAACAAATTTGTATAGAGAACAAAAAGTGTAAAACTTTCAAAAATTTGGCGTGAAAAGGGGCGTGAAAGGGGCGTGGCTTAAGAAATCTTTATTTTTACCTCGCCTGGAGTATATAATGTGTATACAATTTGAAGTAAATCTGTTAAAAACTATATGGGAGCAATTACATAATTTTTAAAAAGTGGGCGTAAAAATGGGCGTGTCCAAAAAAAAGTACCCTATTAATCATACCAGAGTCCCAGTTAAATGCTGTGAAAATTTCAAAAATATCGGTCCAAAGGTTTGGTCTTCAATTACAATATTTTAAAAAAGTGGGCGTAAAAGTGGGCGTGGTAAAAAAAAAAGTACCCTATTATTTCTTCCAGAGTCACAGTAACATGCTGTGAAAATTTCATCAAAATCGGCTTAGCCGTTTTGGAGTCTATACGTTACATACATACATACATACATACATTGATTTTTATATATATAGATTTATTCGCCGCCTTGATTTTCAATAAAAGAACACCAATACTACAGCTTCTTCAATTCCCTTGGAGCTAGATTTTTAGTTGCTGGTGACTTTAACGCCAAACACACTTTTTGGGGTTCACGTCTGGTGACCCCGAAGGGTCGTGAACTGTTCAACACCATTGCCAAAATGGGATTAGATGTACTCTCAAGCGGGCATCCCACCTACTGGCCGACGGACCGACGGAAGATTCCCGATGTTATTGACTTCGGAGTAGTGAAAAATATCCCTGTAGAATCGATAAAAGTGAAGCCTTCATTAGACTTGTCTTCAGATCACTCTCCTACTATTATTTCAATGCGTTTCCTTCAAGGGAATGGCTCTCCATTTCGGGACATATCTAAAACCAGAGTAAGTTGGATAAAGTATAAAAAGTATTTAAGTTCCCACTGCACGGAAAATGTAGTGTTGAGAACTACCGAGGATATTGATGGGTCGATTGGCAAGTTTACTGAGGACATACGAAGACCTGTACATCACGCCTCCACATATGACGTTTAGTGCAGAAATGGGACAAAGAGAACTTATTTCGCTGAACTCGATCATCTCCTGTCAGAAAAAAGAAGAGTTAGAAGAGACTGGCAAATTCACAGGTCTCCTCAACTGAAAGCTAGGCTACGGGAATGCAGAGATATACTAAGAAATTTCTTAGAAATCCAAAGAACGGCCTCATTTAGATCTTACTTGGAGGGTCTTGATAGCACCCCATAATCAGACTATTCGTTATGGAAGGCGGCACGAGGTTTAAGAAGACCAATTAGAGGAAAGCCTCCTCTGCAAAATCCAACTGGTGACTGGGCTAGAAATGATTCCGAGAAGGGGACTTTATTTGTTAACCATTTGAGAAATGTGTTTACTATAAACAACTCAAAAATAATGCATCTGATTTGCCTCCACTCGTTATTAGACCTCCTGTACCTCTAAGACTTAGCTTTAATGATGTTCAAAGCGCTATTGGTACTCTGAATCTTAAAAAAGCTCCAGGTATGGATAAAATCAGCAACAAAATGCTTGTGGAGTTACCTCGTGAAGCTAGAAGAATTATCCTATTTATTTTCAATGCTATTTTACGCCTAGAATACTATCCTGCAGATTGGAAGGTATCTATGATTACCATGATTCCTAAGCCAGGAAAGGACCCCACTAAAGTAGAGTCATATAGGCCAATTAGTCTACTGCCGACAATTTCAAAACTGTTTGAAAAATTGTTATTGGCTAAGTTGATTCCAATTCTGAACGACACTCAATGTATCCCAAATCACCAATTCGGGTTCAGAGCTAAACACAGTACCATCGAACAAACACACAGATTGGTAAATGTGATAAGACGGTCGTTTGAAGAGAAAAAATACTGTTTCGCGCTTTTCATTGATGTTTCCCAAGCGTTCGACAAAGTGTGGCATGAAGGTTTAATGCATAAAATTAAATTAACTCTGCCTGCTAACACCCACAAACTTATGAAAAGTTATTTATATGATCGCAAATTTACAATCAAAGAAGGCGATTTTTTAAGTCCCGCTCAGCCAATTGAAGCAGGAGTACCCCAGGGTAGCATACTGGGTCCAACTTTATATTTGATTTATGCATCCGATATGCCGTCAGACCCCATAATACATACTTCAACTTTTGCAAACGATACAGCCTTTATTAGCGTTCATAAGGATCATCAAATAGCATCACAGAACTTGCAGAAATATGTTTATAAACTAGAGAATTGGCTTGAGCTTTGGAAAATCAGGGTTAACGAACAGAAATGTATTCATATAACTTTCACATTGCGAAAAGATACCTGCTCGTTCATCAGAATAAATAATCAAATTATCCCGCAACACAATGAAGTCAAATACCTCGGAATCCACCTCGATCGTCGTTTAACTTGGAAGTCTCATATCGACGCAAAACTTACCCAGATGAAATTAAAAGCAGTGCAAATTAATTGGCTAATCGGCAGAAATTCTACATTAAAGTTGGATTGCAAACTTTTGTTGTGCAATGCAATTCTAAAGCCAATCTGGTGTTATGGAATTCAATTATGGGGTACTGCCTCAGCATCACACATTGAAAATTTTCAAAGGGGTCAAAATAAAATTCTACTTCTGCAGATCCATGGTACGTTAAAAATTCTAGAATTCACAAAGATCTAGGCATTCCTTTGGTGAAAGTCGAATTTGCAAAATACGCCTCAAAATATGTCAGCAAACTTGAACACCATCCAAACCCACTTGCCCGAGACATCCTTAACTTTACTGGCCATGTTAGGTTGAGAAGGAGGGATACCCTTGCTTTAACTCAAGCGCAAAACAGATGACTGGATCAGTGGATGTAATTTTTTTCTAGTATCATAATATTTTGTCTAGCACTGGCTGGACTTATTATTTTCTTTTAGTATTAAGATTCGAAAACTTATTGTCATTTCATTTCTGAAGATTCAATAAATAAATGAAATGTAAAAAAAAAATAATAATATTGTTATTTTCTTCAGTGAAAGAATTCATGTTAAATCTGCTATATTTGACACAAATAACAATTAATTTTTTTAATTCGATTTCCATCTCTTTAATTGTCAGTCAAAGCATAACTTATTTTGTTATTTTTCAGTTGCATTTAAAACGAAATTATATTTGTGAAATGCACGAACTTTTTAATGGTGTTTTTTTTTCTGAAATAAAATGTTACACCTTTATTATCTACATTTTTATAATGTTTACCCTACATTTTAAAGATGTCGCATTTTAATGGTCAGAATAGAACATAAAATCACAACAGTGTAACACTTTTTTTCATGTACAGCTGTTTTTGTTTTTTTTTGTAAGATTGCTTGAAATAAGACAATGAATATCTCACAAAAATAACAATGGCACCTTCCCGACTAATACGCAAATTCTACTTAAACTATAAAAATTATATACATAAACATACATTACATATATAAGAAGTAGGAGATATTGTCCTCATATCAAATACGTCATCATCATCAGATGATGAAGATGAATCCAACAAGTCATCCAAAATTTTTTCAGCACATAAAAAAGTAGTAATATTTTCCATTTTGTATATTTTTTTTTTTTGTTTCTTAACACAAATACACATTCATAAACAAAGCAAATGTCAGCTGTTTTATCGTGCGATTCTCCTCCTCTAAAAATACAGAGTGAGAAAGGTGCACCATTTTTTAAATTTATAGTGTGACATTTATAGAAAAGAACATACTACACTTCAGCAGTGTTGACATTTTTTCAGAAAAGAACACAAAAAATTAAAAACGGTGCGAAATGGGGAAAACGTGTAACATCTTTGCCAGAAAAGAAAACGCCATAAATTTACGAAATTTGTCACTGTATTTAATACGAAAGTTTCGTATTTTTCGAAAAATTTTTGTAAAATAAACAAAAAAATATTAATGAAAAAAATTCAAAAAATTTCTAAATTTACAAAATTTTTTATAAGATCTAAACACGAAAGTTTTGTATTATAAACGAAATTTTTGTACAATATACAAAAATAATTCTACGAAAAAAATTTTCTAAATTAACGAATTTTTTAAGTTTATGAAATAAAAAAATTACTAAAATTTCATAAACTTAAAAAATTTTAGTAAAATGTACGAAAATAATTTTACGAAAAACCATTTCGTATTTTTATGCATGAAATATTTTGAGTGTTTTTTCACTTCAATCAAAATGTCAAATTGGTATAAATGTCTAAGCTGCTGTTTCCGGCTTTCACTTCTAAAAAAGATTCCTTCTTGTCTTTTATACAGCCGAACCAAGAGGTAACAAAAAATCCATTTTTTTTTTTTATTTATTAGGTCTATAGATTAATATAAATCCTTTCAGACAAAATGAATTACTACAAATAACTTTAAAACAGTACATTTAAGAATTTAAATACAAAATAATTTTTCTTTTCACAATATCATTTCTTTCAGATATATCTATAATATTGTAGCATTTGTTAAAGTTTTCCCATATACGGCGTTGTTAGCATAAACGGATCTGTAGTACATTATTCTCAATAATTGAAAGTTGTGTGTTGGTCTATTTGGTACATTAAAATTAATTTTACCAAGCAGAAACTCGGAATTAACATCACCACGAATTAACCCAAGCAGAAATGAAATACCCAACATTACTCGACGACTACTTAGGGTAGGTAGCTTAATTAGATTGAGTCTACTCTCATATGATGGTAGCACGAGTGAGTTCCATCCAAGGCCTCGTAAACAAAATATTAAAAATTGCTTTTGAACAGATTCAATACTATTGATATAAATATTATAGCAAGGATCCCAAATAATTGCTCCATATTCAAGAATGGGACGAACCAATGTTGTGTATAGTTGTTTTGTGATGCATGGGTCGGAAAATTCCGTGGACCATCGTATCATAAATCCAAGAACACCATATGCTTTATTAATAGTTTGCGTGATGTGATCACGAAAGTTTAGTTTGTGATCTAACAATATTCCAAGATCTATAATATTATTTTTTTTTCACCTTTATTTATTTATTGAATCTTCATATACTAAAATTACAAAGTATTCAAATCTTAATACTAAACATCTAGCAAAAATTTTTATGATACTAAAAAAATTTCACATCAACTGATCCAGTCATCTGTTTTGCGCTTGAGTTAAAGCAAGGGTATCCCTCCTTCTCAACCGATTGTGGCCACTAAAGTTAAGGATGTCTCGTGCAAGTGGGTTTGGATGGTGTTCAAGTTTGCTTACATACTTTGACGCATATTTTGTAAATTCGACTTTTACTAATGGCACCCCTAGATCTTTTTGGATTCGAGAATTTTTAACAAACCATGGAGCTGCAGTAATTATCCGTAGAATTTTATTTTGACCCCTTTGAATTTTTTCAATGTTTGATGCTGAGGCCGTACCCCATAATTGAATTCCATAGCACCAGATTGGCTTTAGTATTGCATTGTACAACAAAAGTTTGCAATCCAATTTCAATGTAGAGTTTCTGCCGATTAGCCAAGTAAGTTGCACTGCTTTTAATCTCATTTGTGTAAGTTTCGCTTCAATATGAGACTTCCAAGTTAAACGGCGGTCGAGGCGAATGCCGAGGTATTTGACTTCATTGTGTTGCGGGATAATTTGATTATTTATTCTAATGAACGAGCAGGTATCTTTTCGCAATGTGAAAGTTATATGAATACATTGTTGTTCATTTACCCTGATTTTCCAAAGCTCTAGCCAATCCTCTAGTTTATAAACATAATTCTGCAAATTCTGTGATGCAACTTGGTGGTCCTTATGGACGCTGATAAAGGCTGTATCGTCTGCAAAAGTTGACGTGTGGATTTTGGGGTCTGAAGGCATGTCGGAGGCATAAATCAAATATAAAGTAGGGCCCAGTATGCTACCCTGTGGCACACCTGATTCAATTGGCTGAGCGGTACTTAAAAAATTGCCTTCTTTAATTTTAAATTTGCGACCGTATAAATAACTTTCCATGAGTTTATGGGTGTTAGCAGGTAGATTTAATTTTGTGCATTAAACCGTCATGCCAAACTTTGTCTTCAAACGACCTTCTTATCACATTTACCAATCTGTGTGTTTGTTTCGATGGTGCTGTGTTTAGCTCTGAGTCCGAATTGATGATTAGGAATACATTCAATGTCATTCAGAATTGGAGTCAACTTAGTCATTAACAATTTTTCGAACAGTTTAGAAATTGTCGGCAGTAGGCTAATTGGCCTATATGACTCCACTTTGGTGTGGTCCTTCCCTGGCTTAGGAATCATAGTGATCATAGACACCTTCCAATCTGCAGGATAGTATTCTAGGCGTAAAATAGCGTTGAAGATAAAGAGGATAATTCTTCTTGCTACACGAGGTAACTCCACAAGCATTTTATTGCTGATTTTATCCATACCTGGAGCCTTTCTAAGGTTCAGAGTACCAATAGCGTTTTGGACATCACGAAAGTTTAGTCTTAGAGGTACAGGAGGTCTTATAACAAGTGGCTGTAAATCAGATTCGTTATTATTTGAGTTGTTTATAGTAAACACATTTCTCAAATGGTTAACAAATAATGTCCCTTTCTCGGAATCATTTCTAGCCCAGTCACCTGTCGGATTTCGCAAAGGAGGTTTTCCTCTCACTGGTCTTTTTAAACCTCTTGCCGCCCTCCATAACGAGTACTCAGATTGTGGGGTACTATCAAGACCTTCCAAGTAAGATCTAAGTGAGGCCGTTCTTTGGGTTTCTAAGAAATGTCTTAGTATATCTCTGCATTCCCGTAGCCTAGCTTTCAGTTCAGGAGACCTGTGAGTTTGCCACTCTCTTCTCATTCTTCTTTTTTCTGATAGGAGATGTTCGAGTTCAGAGAAATAAGTTCTGTTTGTCCTATTTCTACATTCAACGTGATAAGTGGAAGCGTGATGCACAGCTCGTCGAAGGTCCTCGGTAAAGTTGCCAATCGACTCATCAATATCGTCGGTAGTTCTCAACACAACATTTTCCGTGCAATGAGAACTTAAATACTTTTTGTATTTTATCCACTTTACTCGGGTCTTAGTCATGTTCATAAATGGAAAACCACACACTTGAGGGAAATGCATTGAAATGATAGTAGGAGAGTGATCTGAGGGCAAGTCCAGTGAAGGATCCACTTGCATCCATTTTACAGAGATATTTTGCACTACTCCAAAGTCAATAACATCGGGAATCTTCCGTCGGTCCATCGGCCAATATGTGGGATGTCCACTTGAGAGTACATCTAAGCCCATTTTAGCAATGGTGTTGAAGAGTACTATATTATGAACTTTTTCCAAGTTGTTCCATTTATAAAATAGTTCGAGTCAAATTTTAGAATTCTGAAAAATTGCATGTGTTTACACTTTTTGATATTTAAATCCATTAAGTTTATTTTACACCATTGAGAAAATGTATCAATATCAGATTGAAGTAGGCGTTGACTATTAGTATTTACCAAAGTATTTAGAATTTTTACATCATCAGCGTACATTAATACTTTGGAATGTAAGATAACATTAGGAAGATCGTTTATAAATAAAGTAAATAGTATTGGACCCAAATGACTCCCCTGCGGAACACCAGAGGTGACATCAATGACTTTAGAAGTACCGTCTCTGAATTTTACTTGTTGTGTTCTATTTGATAAGTAGGAGAGCAACCACTTTAAAGCTCCCAAACTAAAACCCATTTGTGATAATTTATATAGCAATATAGTATGGTTTACTTTGTCAAATGCTTTACTAAAATCGGTATATATTACGTCAGTTTGCATATTGTTTATTAAACCATCATTTATCAGAGTGGTGAGTTCAAGTAAATTAGTTGTTGTGGAACGATGTTTACAGAAGCCATGTTGGCGTGTAGACAGCAATTTTCCTACAATAAAGATTTCCTTTTTACTAATTCCAAAATTCTAATTCTTTGTGTTTTATTTCTTTATTTTTTCATTTCCTATTGATGTTTTTATGCTCAATACGAGAAAAACAAAATAATATTAATTATTTTGTTTAATTGGAACTGAGACTACATTTGTCCACTTTCCCACCAGCATTCTATTCCTCACCACAACATTTGGTCCTTCGAACCGGATTGGAAAGAAAGTGTACTCAGAGATTGTGTTAAAGAAGTCACAAACAAACAAACATACATACATCCATATCAACATATTATTATCAGGTACGTTTGGTATTTTGCTTATGTTAGTTAATTAGTGCATTTCATCGACGCACAGTGGCTGAAAATCGTTTTTCATTGGCCAAAAGTCGAATTTTTTTTTGTCACCGATTTTTAAAATTTTTACACCTTTTTGGAGCTAATATATCCATATTAAGGTGGCCAAAAAATTAGGTTAAACTATTAATAATTGTGGGCGTGGCATGCTGTCAAACTCAACTGTTTTTTTAATTTCAGAAAAAGGTGTTTTTTATTTGTTTTTTGTCAAAAATAAATGGTTACTACTCGCAAGCTATCATCGATAATGGCCTGCGGTCTTTTTTATAATGTTGGTAGGATTATAGTCTTTAGTTGTTGTAAGTGGTTACTGCTCTAGCGTTTAATATTAGAGGCGTTCTGAAATATTTCTGAAACTACCATATTTTTCTGAAATTTAAACTTTAGTGGAATAGAACTTCTAGGGAACAAAAGGGAACAAGAAACGTATAGCACCCGAAGAAAGGTGAAAGTGTCTTCTTTAACCCTATATATACTTTTGCACCCGCCACGACCCGCCGGTAGAACACTTTTTTAATTTTAATGAAATTACTCTAAAAAAATTCAAATTACGATAATTTAAACAGCCCTATAGTTACTCGTATACAATGGTGTATTAAATTTTCACTTTTTCGCCTAAAGGTTTATGTTTTTTTTACTTTAGACTACGTAAAACTAAAATAATTAAATATAATACTTGCGAAAGGGTTTTATGGCTTTGTTTTGATTAGCAAAAAAATAAGTCATAAAAATATCACAATAGGTTCTACAGTAAACATATGATCTCTTTCTAATATACCTGTTATCAACTGTTAGGGTCAACCAAAGTCATAAACAATTTTATAATAATAATCGCGACATTAAACCACTAAAGAAAAAAACCCAATATTGGCGAGATACTAATTAGTTTTACCTGATATTAACCCTTTCGGCCGCACTTGAATTTAGCTGTGACTACCAAGAGCATCACATATTTTTTCATGACTTTTTACTGTGGATCAAATGACGACTTATGGAACATATACTAAAAATCAGTTATGATTTGGATTTCGGGTCTTCAGGATCCATAAGAAACAATGGAACCAACAAAGAGTTAAGAAGTTCAAAAAAGAAACATGTTCAAGATTAATATCGCAAATTTGGATTAATTATAGATCAGCCAAAATAAGGGTCAGGCAATACAAATGATGACAATACCGCACGAAGATTCTTTTCAGATCCAGAAACAGCATCTGAAATAACAGGAGTGGATTTAAACCTTATTTTCAGATTTAAAATAATCCTAGAAGTACTTGCATGCAATGCAGAAATTGACGCTAGACAATTTGGAGATTATGCTAAGGAAACTGCAAAAATATATACAACCAACTACCCATAGAGAAATATGTCTGCAACAGTTCACAAAATCCTTTTTCATGGAGAAGATATCATTTGGTGCCACTTGGAGATCTATCAGAGGAGGCTCAGGAAAAAAGGAACAAGGATTACAGATTTTATAGAGAGCACAATACTAGAAAAATTTCACGAAATTCCACAAATGATCAGATCCGTTCATATCCAATATTCGAAATCAATGGAAAGTGGAACATCGGGATTTAGATGAAGAAGCCAAAAAACTACTAAAGAACAGAAATAGCGCAGAACAAAATATAGAATATTTGCAATCAATATTTGTTTCAAATGAATAATAATTATAATTGCCTTCATTGTTATTTAAGTACGAAATACTATGTTTTAAATAATTCTTTAAAAAAAAACCGACTTCAAAATTTCGGCCAAATAAAATGTTGGATTAATTTTCAAAAATGTTTAATATAACTAATGTTGTTGCACTTTTTTGATTGAAAGAAAGAATTTTGAAAATCTTGTTAATCTTCTAAAAAATCGGTTTATGCTAAATCTATAATGTTTTCCCATTAACAGAGCTAAATTTTGACACCCATATTCGATATATTCTTAAAAATCGGTTTATGCTATATATCCCCGATATATCTCAATCAATTTCTGAAATTTTCATTTTTTTTACCTTAAATATATTTTTCTGCAAGCCATATCTTTCAAATAAAAAAATTATTTTTAAAATTGATTCATAAATCACGAAGTTATTCATCAATTTATAAGAGAAGCACAGAAAAAATATAGATAACGGTAAATAAAAAACCGTATGTCCGTCCGATCTTCATAAAAATTAAATGGGACCCACCTGCAAGCAAACCCTTTCAAACAAAAAAAGAATTTTTAAAATTGGTTCAGAAATGGTTATCGTGGAACAAACATAAAAAAAGCAACATACCATTCGAATTGATAACCTCCTCCTTTTTGAAGTCGGTTAAAAATAATAATAAATAGAACCTACTGTTGTTACAAATGCTAACAAAATCTATTGCAGTTTTTATTTTTAAAATGTTTTTTAAAATTATCAAATCTGACAGCAAAAAAGAATAAATTTTTCTGTAGTAACAGCAAAATCTCCAGTGAATTTTACTATTTTTTTGAGTGTAAAAATTTTTTTGAGTGTAACATTAAAAAAATTCCATTATCACAAAAAATAATTATAATTATTATTAAGTTTCAAATATTAAATTTTTTAATATGTACATAAAAAAAATAAACCCATATTTCACTTCAAAAGTTAAAAAAAATCAAAAGTTCAACTTTGACCTAGAAGTCCTTAAAAAGTCATCAATCAATTTTAATGTAAAAAAAAATTACTTCAATATTTTGATCGGTTCAAAAGTTACAGAATTTTGGCCAATGAAAAACGATTTTCAGCCACTGTGCGACGGTGTTAAGGTTGTTCTCTTTTCTGCCAAACAGAAGCTTTCATAAAGCTTCAAAATTAAATTAATTCAATTTTAAAAACAAATATATAAACAAATAAAATATTCAAACAAAATAAAAGCAATTAAGAGAATTATCTTGCTAATTATGAAAGAGAAAGAACCGAAACAACAAAAGTGCAACAGAAGTGGAGATAAAAGTAAAAAATAATTCTCCCTATTACGAGGAAGTTTTTTATTATCCAGTGCCGTGCCGAATTGTTATTCCAACAAAAATAGTCCGTGGTATTTTTACTACAAAATTAATTGTTTAAAGAAAACATTTTCATTTGTTCCAAGTAAAAAGACGGTCGGTATTCGTTCGCTTATCGTGTAGGGCAAGAATGATAAAATAAAGATTACGCCATGCGCATGATTTTCCGTTATGTGACGTAGAAGGGCCATTCTAAGGGTTACCAAGAATGTTTCATGTGTTAAAATTAAAATTTCTTGCGAAAAATGTGTGTTTAATGTGATAGTTGGCAACCTTGCAATTGAAATCTCTGAGAGTTCTAAAATAAAATCTGTTTAAAAAAGAAAAATAAACAAAAAAAAAAAAACAACAAATATAAACATGAAGAGTGCAGTGAGCAAGCAAAACGTGAGTAAAAAAAACAAGTGAGAAAAAATTAGCCAATAGAAACACTGAATGTGTGACGTCACAGGGCCTAAATGCGCAGAACATTTTAAAATTTTACGCGCGTTGGCGTAATCTTTATTTTATCATTCTTGGTGTAGGGTATTCTTCGTTCAGCTTATTATTTTTCCCGCGTTCTCTTATACTATGTGTCCACGGTACATACTTCGTTCTCTATTCATGCTTCACATCCCAGTCATATGCGAAACAACTTGCTACACCCTACAAAATTTTAAGAGCGAATCTAGTAGATTCAAATTGAATCTACTTGCGAAGCACGAATAATTGCACTTTTCTCTAATTTTTATCGCAAGTTTATCTGCACTAGCTGTAAAAATTTTATATTATTGTAAACAAAGCAAATTATTTTCTTGTTGCTGGAAGTAAAGAAAGTAAATACGTACGAATGTATGTTTTTTCAAATAAACTAACTATTTTCCACTCACTTTTTTTGTCCATTAAAAAAAATTATTTTCCACAAATTGTAAATTCTGTTTTTATTTATTCTGTTTGTTTATTAAAAACAACTGTCAAATAAAATCAAGTTTTTTGGTCATGTAAACAGCATGATTCATAAACATGATTCAGAGAGCGAAGCAGGTGATTCAAGTTTTTTTTTTTTTTTTTTTTTTTTTTTTTTGCATATTCTTTTTTATTGTATCTTCATTTTAAATGAACTAACAATAGGTATTCAAATCCTAAAACTAAAGTTAATTAAGATAAGTCCAGCCAATGCTAGACAAAATCTAGTTTTCAAATTCGATAGGATATAATGAGCAACTTGTATTTATTCATCTGAGAGCGGTGGTGTCCCTCCTTCTCAAACGGCTATGACCGGGATGTTGTAAGATGTCTCGAGCGAGGGGATTTGGATGAGTTTCCAGCTTACCCAAATAAAGGGCCACGTGTTTAGTTATTTCCCATTTGACAAGTGGAACATCAAGATCGTTGTGTATGTTGTTGTTTTTAATATACCAAGGAGCGGTAGTTATCATTCGTAGAATTTTGTTTTGACGGCGTTGAATTTTCTCAATATTGGAGTTGGAGGCAGTGCCCCATAACTGGATACCATAGCACCAAATTGGCTTTAAGATTGAGTTGTAGAGTAGAAGCTTACAATCGAGCCGACGGACGGAGTTTCTGCCGATGAGCCAATGAATTTGGGCTGCTTTCAGTTTCATTTGAGTCAGCTTAGCATCTATATGTGGTTTCCATGTGAGGCGACGGTCCAGATGAATACCAAGATATTTCACGTGTGAGTTTTGAGGCACTATATGGTCATTAATACGAATAGGGGGACATGATTCCCTACGTAGAGTAAATGTTACGTGGGTGCATTTCTGTTCATTTATTTTTATTCCCCATTGTCTTGCCCATTTCTCCACTTGCGTTACGTGGTGCTGTAATTGAATCGAGGCATCTTTTGGATCTTTGTGAGTACTGAAAAATGCCGTATCATCAGCAAATGTTGATGTGTGAATTTCATTGTTTGTTGGCATGTCTGCTGTGTACAGCAAGTATAGAATTGGTCCTAAGATACTACCTTGAGGGACGCCAGCACCTATAGGTTGAGGACGGCTTAAATAATCACCTTCTTTAATCATAAACTGACGGTCGATTAAGTATTTCCATAGTAGGTGTTGAAGATTCACCGGCAAGTTCTGCTTTAATTTAGATATCAGGCCTTCATGCCATACTTTGTCGAAAGCTTGAGAGACGTCAATAAAGAGTGCCGAACAGTATCTCTTTTCCTCAAAGGTTTTTCTTATGACTTGTACCAATCTATGTGTTTGTTCTATTGTACTGTGTCGACGTCTGAAGCCAAACTGGTGATTGGGAATGCAGTTGTTTTCATTCAAAATCGGAGTCAGCTTGGTTATAAGCAATTTCTCGAATAATTTGGACATAGTTGGTAATAGACTTATTGGCCTATACGACTCAACTTTGCAAGGATCTTTTCCCGGCTTAGGAATCATCTTTACTAGTGCAATTTTCCAAACCGGAGGGTAGTACTCAAGCCGTAAGATGGCATTAAAAAGAAAGAGGATTAATCTTTTTGCAATGCGAGGCAGCTCAAAAATCATTTTATTGCTGATTTTGTCAAACCCAGGTGCTTTTTTAACATTTAAATTATCAATAGCCTCAACAACCTCCAGAAATTGAAATCTTATTTGTACAGGTGGTCTGGCAACAACAGGCGGTAGTTCGCTAATGTCAGTATCCGTATTGGGAGTGAATACATTTTTTAAATGACTTACGAAAAGGTTGCCTTTTTCTTCGTTATTTCGTGCCCAAGATCCGTTCAAAGTACGCAGTGGAGGTTTTGCGACTACGGGTTTTCTTAGATTTCGGACTGCACGCCATAATGAATAATTTGACTGGGAAGTTGCGTCTAGACCTTCCAGATGTTGTTTGAGAAACTCTGCTTTTTGCGCTTCTAGCAAGATCCTCAGATTTTTTGTACATTCTCTCAACCTAGTTTTAAGTTGGGGCGATCTGTGTTGTTGCCACTCTCTTCGGACTCTCCTTTTTTCAGACAATAGTTGCTCAACATCTGCAGAAAAAACTCTGTTGTACCTATTCGGGCGGTAAGTGGAAGAAGCATGTTCTGCGGCTTTCTCGACATGTTCATTAAGACTTTTTATACAGGCATCGATGTCTTCAGCAGTTTTTAACGGGAGTTTCTCTGTGCAGTGAGTGCTGATGTATTTTTTGTATTTTAGCCAATTCAGACGTTTGACAAGAAGTAAGGCATCAGTTACGATTTGCTGAGGACTTCTGATGGTGATTACAGTGGGTGAGTGATCTGAAGAAAGATCCAGTGAAGCCTCGACTTCAGTGAGTTCCGGGGATACCCCTTTCGCCACGCCGAAATCGATAACGTCAGGAATTTTTTGCTGGTCAGTTGGCCAATAAGTTGGTTGACCAGTTGAAATCACATTCAGTCCCATTTCAGACAGGGAGTCGTACAAGATACGACCTTTAGGGCTAACGAGTCGTGAGCCCCAGAATGTATGCTTAGCATTGTAGTCGCCAGCCGCTATGAAGCGGCTACCTAGTGATTTGTAAAAATCTCTATACTGATCTTTTGTTATTGAAAATCTGGGCGGACAGTAAACTGACGAAATCACGAGGTTTTGACAAAAGTTCTCAATACAGATGTTTGTTGCTTGAAGATAACACTCTGAAAGACCACCCAATGAATGGTGTTTGATTCGCGATTTGACCAATATTGCCGAGCCACCACATGATCTATCTCTGGGGTCCTTGGTGTCGTAGAATGTATAACCACTTATTTTAAAAATGCTTCTCGACGTCATATGAGTCTCGGAAATCAGCATTACATCAATTTTCTTATTAAAAAGAAAATATTCAAGTTCATTTTTGTGTTGGCGTATGCCGTTTGCGTTCCAGAAACATATTTTGAGGCAGTTCATGGTCTATTAAGTATGGCCTGCAGTAGCGTGGACTGCATTTTTTGCATCTCCTGCATCATACTTGTCATGCTTGTCATGAAATGGTTCATGGATTGCACCAGATTCTCCATTATACCTTCAAGACGTCTAAAATTGTGGCTGTTTGTATCATTTATTGGTGATTCATTTTGCACTGTTGGTTGGTTAGATCTTAGCACGTTGGCATATGAAAATTGGCTAGTGGATGCTTGTGCTACGGGGGGAATAATTGTAATAGGTACTTTTGTCGTCTGAGTAGGGGTAGAAGCGGGTTTGTTGATCAAGGAGCGTTTAACGACCTCGAAAACAGGGCAACCCCTGTAGTTGGCAGTGTGGTTTCCACCGCAATTGCTGCATCTTTTTACCCTGGAATCATCCTTAGGTTTATCGCACTTTGAGGTGTCATGAAGATCCCCACAAACAACACAAACAGTAGGCAACTTACAATAAGATTTAGTGTGACTATATTCTTGGCAGTTCGAACACTGTACTGGGCCAGATCGCTTATGAGGTTCTTCCACTGTAACTCTTCGGTGCATTATGAATTTCAAGTCATATATAGGATGTGTTTCATTTTTCTTCAGCTTAACATCACCAGGTTCTAACTCCACTCTAAATAATGGTTGAGGGATCCTATCTCTGTTTCTTATATTTGATACGGCCTTGATTTTAAAGCCTTTGTCGGCCAAACTGCTCTTGATCTCCTCAGGATCAACAAAAGAATCAATTCCCTTAATTACGACTTGTAGACCTTTTGCGCTTTTAAGTTGATACGTGTAAAAATTCTTTTTGCGTTTTTCAAATTCCGAAACTATTCTCCGATAGTATAGGTGATTCAAGTCGTCGTGGAAACATAGTATAATATAATATATATATTCAAAAAATATTCTTTTCGGATTTAACCCATATTCGGTCCATATTTTATAATCATGATATATATCGTTGGTTAGGTAGTTTTAATACCTTTTATTTAATGTATTACAAATTATCAGACACCCAGTAGTTCCCGAGATATAGGCCTATATATGTTCAGTATTACGGGCCCGCCGCCTCGAAAATAAGCGTGACCGCCAACAAATTTTTTTTTCTAGCATCTCCCCTAAAAGCCCTATTTGATGAAGTTTTCTTTTGAACAAAGTCACTAAAACCGAATTTTTCTCCTTTTTATACCCTTCACCATCGTGAGAAGGGTATATATAAGTTTGTCATTCCGTGTGTAATTTCCACAAAACAATTTTCCGACCCTATAAAGTATATATATTCTGGATCCTTATAGATAGCGGAGTAGATTAAGCCATGTCCGTCTGTCTGTCTGTCGAAATCAGTTTTTTGAAGTCCCCAGACATACTCGGGATCCAAACCTTCAATAATTCTGTCAGAAGTGCTTTCGAGAAGTATGCTATTTAAAATTAGCAAAATCGGTTTAGGTCAACCAGAGTTATGAACCAATAAGTGAGACCACCTCCATAAAAATTTGATATTTTTCGTACATTTTATTGCAATATTTTGAAATATATTGCAGATAATATCATGAAATTTTGTATACGTTGTTTGTATGATAAAAGAAGAAAGTGTGCGGAAAATAGTAAGAATCGGTCCATGATTTCTCATAGCCCTTATACAAATATATATATTCCCGAAATATGGCTTAATGATAAATAAATGCCTATAGAATTGCAATATCAAGACAAAATTCAGCAAAAATAAGTTTTATACAAAAAGAAATCGCAAAACGAAATTTTTTTTAGTTCGGTCCATGTTTGACCATAGACCCCATATAAAGTCCACTTCCAAAATTCACTTAAATACGCATAAAACAGATATAAATAATGTTAAACGGCTAAAATTGGACATAAGTACTTTTTATAGGCAATTAAATTGTTGTACTAAATTTTATGGTGGTCGGCCCAGAACTGGTCATAGCTCCCATACAAAGACCACATCTGAAAAAGACATTTTTCCCTATATATATTGTATAAATATCGGTACCGACTCAAAAACTTTGCACAGATCATGTACATATATACAAAAATCATTCCACACAATTTTGTTAATTTCGGTCTATTTTTAACCGTATGCCCCATATAAAGCCCTCTTCGGAAAATATATATGTAATATACAAATATTATCCCACAAAATTTTGTGAATTTCGTCTATTTTTAACCGTATGTCCCATATAAAGCTTTCTTCCGAAAATCACTTTAATACTCATAAATCTATTATAAATAAGGGTACTAATCCAAAATTTTACACGGATCATTTACATGCATGCTTAAATCAAACTGCTGGATTTTGGGAAAATCGGTCCATATTTGACTACAATTCAATTCAGTCTCGTCTCATCGAACTGTTCGGACGTGTTACTTTTAGTGCGGCTGAATTTTCGGTGAAAAAATCGTAATAGGTGAAAAAGTGTAAAAAGTTGAAATTAAACAAAAAAGTGAAAAAAAATCGTAATAGGTTAAAATATATAAAAAAAAAAAAATAAACATTAAACATCACATAAAAACTGTATGAGTGTTCCTCTCAGATGTAATTCTGAGAAAGAGCTTAGCTCGACTAGAAAAACTAGATGCATCTCTGAGGAAGAATCCATAAAAAAATCTTTGGAGAATTTTCTCACTGCAAGAGCCGTGGAACGGCGTCGTTCCTGTTCGCCCAATATTGTGATTTCAACAGATGTAAAAACATCATCTTCATCAAATAGTGCAGTCAAACCCAAAAAACAAGTAGGTATGGATAAGTACATAACCGTTCTCAAGCGACAGAGGAGCCCGAAGTCTGCTCAAGTGTCATCAAATGCAAAAGCTCCTAAGACCGTGAGTAATGATCAAAATAGGTTTGCTCTCCTCCAGACGGATGAGCCAGAACTTCCGAAGAAGACGTTTAAGCCCCCACCAATTTATCTGAGAGAGCCGACTTCCAGTAAATTGGTACAAGGAATTGTTGCTGTAATAGGTGAAAACATGTTTAGCGTAACCTCAATGAAACATGGAAATATCTGCGAGACAAAGATTCAAGTGAATAGGGAAGATGATTTTCGAAAATTGTCCAACCAGCTGGAAAGGGAGACTAGGGATTTCTACACCTACCAGCTCAAAAGCGCAAAAGGACTCCAAGTCGTTCTAAAGGGTATAGACCCATGTGTTGATCCCGCGGAGATAAAAACCGGTTTAATGGACAAAGGGTTCAAAATCAAGAGCGTAGTGAATATTAGAAACCGTGAAAAGATCCCTCAGCCCATGTTCAGGGTAGAATTGGAACCTGGAGATGTTGTCTTAAAGAAAAATGAGTCCCATCCCATCTACAATCTGATGTACCTTCTGCATCGTAGAATCACCGTGGAAGAACCACATAAGCGTCAGGGACCCGTCCAGTGTCTCAACTGTCAAGAATTTGGTCACACCAAGGCGTATTGTAAATTGCCGACAGTTTGTGTTGCGTGTGGGGAGTTACATGCAACTGCTCAATGCGATAAGTCGAGAACTGACTCAAAAATCAAAAAATGCAGTAACTGCGGAGGTAATCATACCGCAAATTATAGAGGTTGTCCAATTTACACTCATTTGAAAGGCATAAGAACCAACAAGACGTCAGTATTGCCTAATCGCCCTCAACAGCCAAATTTAGCATCGAGTGACAATTTCCCTCAAGTATTACGGTCCACTAGTCATGTAAACGCGCCAAGTTCTAGACAAGTTTCTTACGCAAACGTCGTTAAATGTAATATGCCAGGTCTGGAGCAGGAACCTAAACCCCAATATTCTGAGCCGCATATCAACAATCTAGAGACAACATTGCAGACACTTGTCCAAACTATGAACACTTTCACGACCACCATGACATCCATGATGCAGGAAATGCTGAAAATGTAATCCACTATCTTGCAAGCCATTTTAAAGAAATGATTTATTTAAAAATTTGTTTCTGGAACGCGAACGGCCTCCGCCAACATAAAAATGAACTGGAATACTTCCTGATGGATAAGCAGATTGATGTTATGATGATTGCTGAAACTCACTTGACGTCGACAGGGTACTTCAAAATTAATGGCTACGAGTTCTACGATACTAAAGACCCCCGCGGAAGAGCTTGTGGAGGTTCGGCAATTCTTATAAAGAACAGAATAAAGCATTATCTAATGAATAACATAAGTGAGGATTACCTCCAAGCAACAAACATTTGCATTGAATTCTGTCAATACAAATTTGTTTTATCATCGATTTATTCTCCGCCTCGATTTTCAATAAAAGAACACCAATACCATAACTTCTTTAAATCCCTTGGAGCTAGATTTTTAGTTGCTGGTGACTTTAACGCCAAACACACATTTTGGGGTTCACGTCTGGTAACCCCAAAGGGTCGCGTACTCTTCAACACCATTGCTAAAATGGGCTTAGATGTACTCTCAAGTGGACATCCCACTTATTGGCCGACGGACCGACGGAAGATTCCCGATGTTATTGACTTTGGGGTAATGAAAAATATCCCTGTAGAATGGATGCAAGTGGATCCTTCACTGGACTTGTCCTCAGATCACTCTCCTACTATCATTTCAATGCATTTCCCTCAAGTGTGTGGTTCTCCATTTATGAACATGACTAAGACCCGAGTAAGTTGGATAAAATACAAAAAGTATTTAAGTTCTCATTGCACGGAAAATGTTGTGTTGAGAACTACCGACGATATTGATGAGTCGATTGGCAACTTTACCGAGGACCTTCGACGAGCTGTGCATCACGCTTCCACTTATCACGTTGAATGTAGAAATAGGACAAACAGAACTTATTTCTCTGAACTCGAACATCTCCTATCAGAAAAAAGAAGAATGAGAAGAGAGTGGCAAATTCACAGGTCTCCTGAACTGAAAGCTAGGCTACGGGAATGCAGAGATATACTAAGACATTTCTTAGAAACCCAAAGAACGGCCTCACTTAGATCTTACTTGGAAGGTCTTGATAGTACCCCACAATCTGACTACTCGTTATGGAGGGCGGCAAGAGGTTTAAAAAGACCAGTAAGAGGAAAACCTCCTTTGCGAAATCCGACTGGTGACTGGGCTAGAAATGATTCCGAGAAGGGGACTTTATTTGTTAACCATTTGAGAAATGTGTTTACTATAAACAACTCAAATAATAACGAATCTGATTTGCCACCACTTGTTATAAGGCCTCCTGTACCTCTAAGACTAAACTTTCGTGATGTCCAAAACGCTATTGGTACTCTGAACCTTAGAAAGGCTCCAGGTATGGATAAAATCAGCAATAAAATGCTTGTGGAGTTACCTCGTGTAGCAAGAAGAATTATCCTCTTTATCTTCAACGCTATTTTACGCCTAGAATACTATCCTGCAGATTGGAAGGTGTCTATGATCACTATGATTCCTAAGCCAGGGAAGGACCATACCAAAGTGGAGTCATATAGGCCAATTAGTCTACTGCCGACAATTTCAAAACTGTTTGAAAAATTGTTAATGACTAAATTGACTCCAATTCTGAATGACACTGAATGTATTCCTAATCATCAATTCGGCTTCAGAGCTAAACACAGCACCATCGAGCAAACACACAGATTGGTAAATGTGATAAGAGGGTCGTTTGAAGACAAAAAATACTGCTCCGCCCTTTTCATTGATGTGTCGCAAGCGTTCGACAAAGTTTGGCATGACGGTTTAATGCACAAAATAAAATTAACTCTGCCTGCTAACACCCATAAACTCATGGAAAGTTATTTATACGGTCGCAAATTTAAAATCAAAGAAGGTGATTTTTTAAGTACCGCTCAGCCAATTGAATCAGGTGTGCCACAGGGTAGCATACTGGGTCCTACTTTATATTTGATATATGCCTCCGACATGCCGTCAGACCCTAAAATCCATACGTCAACTTTTGCAGACGATACAGCCTTTATCAGCGTCCATCAGGACCACCAAGTTGCATCACAGAATTTGCAGAATTATGTTTATAAACTAGAGAATTGGCTAGAGCTTTGGAAAATCAGGGTTAACGAACAGAAATGTATTCATATAACTTTCACATTGCGAAAAGATACCTGCTCGTTCATCAGAATAAATAATCAAATTATCCCGCAACACAATGAAGTCAAATACCTCGGCATTCACCTCGACCGCCGTTTAACTTGGAAGTCTCATATTGAAGCGAAACTTACACAAATGAGATTAAAAGCAGTGCAACTTAATTGGCTAATCGGCAGAAACTCTACATTGAAATTGGATTGCAAACTTTTGTTGTACAATGCAATACTAAAGCCAATCTGGTGCTATGGAATTCAATTATGGGGTACTGCCTCAGCATCCAACATTGAAAAAATTCAAAGGGGTCAAAATAAAATTCTACGTATAATTACTGCAGCACCATGGTATGCTAAAAATTCTCGAATCCACAAAGATCTAGGCGTGCCATTAGTAAAAGTCGAATTTACAAAATATGCGTCAAAGTATGTCAGCAAACTTGAACACCATCCAAACCCCCTTGCACGAGACATCCTTAACTTTAGTGGCCACAATCGGTTGAGAAGGAGGGATACCCTTGCTTTAACTCAAGCGCAAAATAGATGACTGGATCAGTTGATGTGAAATTTTTTTAGTATCATAAAAATTTTTGTCTAGCACTGGCTGGGCTTATTATTTTCTTTTTAGTATTAAGATTTGAATACTTATTGTCATTTCATTTTGAAGATTCAATAAATAATTAAATGCAAAAAAAAAAAAAAAAAAAAAAAAAATATTTGACTACATCCCCCACATAAGGTCCACTACCGAAATCCACGTTAATACATATATCTTATACATACCGTTATGTTGAAATTCGACGTGAAATATCCTCATATGCATGAAAATAACTGTTCCAAAATTTAAGAAGATCGGTCCATAATTTTTCATAGCTGCCATTCCCAAAAAACAAATAAATTCGGGTCAAAAAATATTCTTTTCGGATTTATTCCACATTCGGTTCATAATCATAATATATATCGTTGGAAAGGTATTTTTAATACCTTTTATTTAATGTATTACAAATTATCAGACACCCAGTAATTCCTGAGATATAGGCCTATATATTTTCAACCCTCCCCTTCGAAAATAGGCGTGACCGCCAACAAATTTTTTTTGCTGGTATCTCCTCTAAAAGCCCTATTTGATTTTGTTTTTTTTTTTTTTTTTTTGAGCAAAATCACTAAAACCGAATTGTACCCCTTTTTATACCCTTCACCATCGTGAGAAGGGTATATATAAGTTTGTCATTCCGTGTGAAATTTCCACAATATAATTTTCCGACCCTATAAAGTATATATATTCTGGATCCTTATAGATAGCGAAGTCGATTAAGCCATGTCCGTCTGTCTGTCTGTCTGTCTGTCTGTCTGTCTGTCTGTCTGTCTGTCTGGATGTTGAAATCAGTTTTGTGAAGTCCCAAGATATGTTCGGGATCCAAACCTTCAATAATTCTGTCAGAAGTGCTTTCGAGAAGTTTGCTATTTAAAATCAGCAAAATCGGTTTAGGTTAACCAGAGTTATGAACCAATATGTGAGACCACCTCCATAAAAATTTGATATTTTTCGTCCATTTTATTGCAATATTTTGAAATATATTGCAGATAATACCATGAAATTTTGTATACGTTGTTTGTACTATAAAAGAAGAAAGTTTGCGGAAAATAGTAAAAATCGGTCCATGATTTCTCATAGCCCCCATACAAATATATATATTCCCGAAATATGGCTTAATGATAAATAAATGCCTATAAAATTGGAATATCAAGACAAAATTCAGCAAAAATAAGTTTTATACAAAAAGAAACCACAAACCGAAATTTTTTTTTTTAGTTCGGTCCATATTTGACCATAGACCCCATATAAAGTCCACTTACAAAATTCACTTACATACGCATAAAACAGATATAAATAATGTTAAACGGCTAAAATTTGACACAAATACTCTCTATGGGCAAATAAATTATTGTACCAAATTTTATGGTGATCGGCCCAGAAATGGTCATAGCCCCCATACAAAAATCTTCCCGAAATATTGCTCAATTATACATAAATGCCTATAAAATTGTAATATCAAGACAAAATTCAGCAAAACTAAGTTTTGTGCAAAAAGAAATCGCAAAACGAAATTTTTTTTAGTTCGGTCCATATTTGACCATAGACCCCATATAAAGTCCACTTCCGAAATTCACTTAAATACGCATAAAACAGATATAAATAATGTTATACGGCTAAAATTTGACATAAATACTCTTTATAGGCAAATAAATTGTTGTACTAAATTTTATGGTGGTCGGCCCACAACTGGTCATAGCTCCCATACAAGGACCACATCTGAAAAAGACATTTTTCCCTATATATATTGTATAAATATCGTTACCGACTCAAAACTTTGTACAGATCATGTACATATATACAAAAATCATTCCACACAATTTTGTTAATTTCGGTCTATTTTTAACCGTATGCCCCATATAAAGCCCTCTTCGGAAAATCCCTTTAATACTCATAAATCGCTTATAAATAAGGGTACCAATCCAAAATTTTACACGGATCATTTACATACATGCCTAAATCTAACTGCTGGATTTTGAGAATATCGGTCCATATTTGACTATATCCCCCACATAAGGTCCACTACCGAAATCCACGTTAATACTAATATATATCTTAAATATACCGTAATTACGTTGAAATTCTACGTGAAATATCCCCATATGCATGAAAATAACTGTTTCAAAATTTAAGAAGATCGGCCCATAATTTGTCATACCTGCCATATAGAAGCATTTCCAAAAACAAATAAATTCGGGTCAAAAAATATTCTTTTCGGATTTAACCCATATTCGGTCCATATTTTATAATCATGATATATATCGTTGGAAAGCTATTTTTAATACCTTTTTTTTAATGTATTACAAATTATCAGACACCCAGTAGTTCCCGAGATATAGGCCTATATATTTTCAACTTTAAGGGTCCGCCCCCTCGAAAATAGGCGTGGCCGCCAAAAAAAAATTTTTTTGCTGGTATCTCTTCTAAAATCCCTATTTGTTTTTTTTTTTTTAACAAAATCACTAAAACCGAATTGTACCCCTTTTTTATACTCTGTTTGTTAAATTACACTGAAGATTATTATGAACATCAGACAGACTCTGTAAGTTATGGTAAGAATTGGTAATTAAATCAATTAAAAATGGTAAAAATTAGACAAAATTTCAAAATATTTAACATAAATTATGTTGGTCGTAAAATTGCCTTTCTAACAATATATCAAATACTAATAAAATTTGCACTAAGACTGAATAGAAAACACAGAATTAGGATATTCTAGTCTAGTGTAGTTTCTGTATTTCTTATTACGCTTAGGTGAAGGGTATTTAAGATTCGGCACAGCCGAATATAGCACTCTTACTTGTTTATACTCTGTTTGTTAAGTTACACTCAAGATTATTATGAACATCAGACAAACTCTGTAAATTACGGTAAGAATTATGGTAATTAAATCAATTAAAAATGGTGAAAATTAGACAACATTTCAAAATATTTAACACAAATTATGTTGGTCGTAAAATTGTGTTTTAAACAATATATCAAATACTAATAAAATTTGCACTAAGACTGAATAGAAAACACAGAAAAATGATATTCTAGTCCTATAACCAGTGTAGTTTTTGTATTTCTTATTACGTTTAGGTGGAGGGTATTTAAGATTCGGCAGAGCCGAATATACATACCACTCTTACTTGTTTTTTAATTGTGTTTGTGTGCATTTAAATAAATAAAGAGTCGTTATACATATTTTCTTCAAACTACTTGACGCTTTTATTTTGCAATTAAAAAGAATTCGGTTTATTTAAAGGAAATAAAGCACCGTTTTTAAAAGGTAACAATATTTAAAAGGTAAAAACGTAACAATATATGTATGTATGTATGTATATAATATAATTATGCATCCACAACAAAGGTGAAGGGTATATAAGATTCCGCATAGCCGAATATAGCGCTCTTGTTATTTATTCGATTCGAAATTCTCAGGAGATGGTTTGTAAAGAAAAAAAATTAAAAAATTCCGGGTAAAACTCGGAATGAAATGGTCCATGTATGTAATGTCATCACGTGAGAACGGCTGGAGCGATTTGGCAGATGTTTTTTATTCGAAATTCTCAGGAGATAGTTTGTAAAGAAAAAACATTCAAATAGTTTGTTAAACAAAATTTAGAATTTTTAGAACATCTCTTCGGAATTTTTTGAGGGTATATGAGGAAACAATAATATAAAAAAGTTATGTAAATATCTCCCATAACTTTTTCTGTACCCGCTATTTTAATTTGGCGAATTTCGGAAAAAATTAATTTGTATGCATATTTTGGTTAATAAGCTTAATTTTTTAGTGTTCAAATTGTGATATATGTGGGATTTATAATGGAAAGATAGCGTATTTTCCATTTGTAAATGCACCTTCAAATTTAAGAGCGGCCAATGCGGCCCCAGTTAACGTTATCCTATCTATCATCCTAATATTTTTCAGAACCTGTTTTTACAATCCATAGAACAAAAAAATATCAATTTTATTTTTTTGTAGCGCTCTAATGTACTCGTATACGCGTATATGTACGTATCTAAACTCGATGGATATTTTTGTCTGTAAGGTTTGATCGGCGGGCCGCGTCGTTTTAAATATTATTATATTATACTCACTTGCCACTTTCCAGGGCCTCATTGACATTTTTTTGTACCTCCAACAACATGTAATACATTTTGTTTTGCCAATCAATATCACTTGGTAAATATATTTGCGGGAAATTTTCTTGATCTGCAACTAATTCATGGAATATTTGAGGATATACAGAAAATATATCAGCCAAACTTAAAAAAAATAGATTATTTGCCATGATTTAACAATATTTGAAATTTCTTATGCAGAAGAGAACTGTTTTCTTAGGTAGAGCAGCTATTAAACTAACTTAATTGTATGACAAACAAATAAAATAATATCATTGAATTTAATAAACGTTCATTGAACTACCTACCACCATTCGTGCTCAACACCAATTCAATAACAAATAAATAAAAATAAAAAATATTCATTATTTGTCATGCAATCTGACTGATGTATTAAATATATGTACATACATATGTACATTTTAAGTTATTGACTATTTATTGGAAAGAAATTTATACTTACACTGAAAATAAAGAATCTCTCATTTTGCGGGAACAAAATGTCGTTTAAAATACGAACTATTATTTATATTGAGCAAAAGTAAATTCAAATGTATACAAGTATATTGTTAGTTTAGACAGAATTGTTTTCTTAAAAATGTTTATTTCAGTCTCGTCTCATCGAACTGTTCGGACGTGTTTTTTTAGTACGGCTGAATCTTCGGTGAAAAAATCGTAATAGGTGAAAAAGTGTAAAAAGTTGAAATTAAACAAAAAAGTGAAAAAATCGTAATAGGTAAAAATATAAAAAAAAAAAACATTAAAAATCGCATAAAAACTGTATGAGTGTCCTCTCAGATGTAATTCTGAGAAAGAGCTTAGCTCGACTAGAAAAACTATATGGGTCTCTGAGGAAGAATCCTTAAAAAAATCTGTGAAGAATCTTCTCACTGCAAGAGCCGTGGAACGGCGTCGTTCCTGTTCGCCCAATATAGTGATTTTAATAGATGAAGGAACATCAACACCTTCTACATCAAATAGTGCAGTCAAACCTAGAAAACAAGTAGGTATAGATAAATACGTCACAGTTCTTAAGCGACAGAGGAGCCCGACATCTGCTCAAGTGTCATCAAATTCAAAAGCTCCTAAGACCGTGAGTAATGATCAAAATAGGTTTGCTCTCCTCCAGACGGATGAGCCAGAACTTCCTAAGAAGTCGTTTAAGCCCCCACCAATTTATCTGAGAGAGCCCACTTCCAGTAACTTGGTACAAGGAATTGTTTCGGTAATAGGTGAAAATATGTTTAGCGTAACATCAATTAAACATGGAAATATCAGCGAAACCAAAATCCAAGTGAAACAGGAAGATGATTTTCGAAAATTGGCCAACCAGTTGGAGAGGAAGACTAGGGATTTCTATACCTATCAGCTCAAAAGCGCCAAAGGACTCCAAGTCGTTCTAAAGGGTATAGACCCATGTGTTGATCCCGCGGAGATAAAAACTGGTTTAATGGACAAAGGGTTCAAAATCAAGAGCGTAGTGAATATTAGAAACCGTGAAAAGATCCCTCAGCCCATGTTCAGGGTAGAATTGGAACCTGGAGATGTTGTCTTAAAGAAAAACGAGTCCCATCCCATCTACAATCTGATGTACCTTCTGCATCGTAGAATCACCGTGGAAGAACCACATAAGCGTCAGGGACCCGTCCAGTGTCTCAACTGTCAAGAATTTGGTCACACCAAGGCGTATTGTAAATTGCCGACAGTTTGTGTTGCGTGTGGGGAGCTACATGCAACTGCTCAATGCGATAAGTCGAGAACTGACTCAAAAATCAAAAAATGCAGTAACTGCGGAGGTAATCATACCGCAAATTATAGAGGTTGTCCAATTTACATTCATTTGAAAGGCATAAGAACCAACAAGACGTCAGTATTGCCTAATCGCCCTCAACAGCCAAATTTAGCATCGAGTGACAATTTCCCTCAAGTATTACGGTCCACTAGTCATGTAAACGCGCCAAGTTCTAGACAAGTTTCTTACACAAACGTCGTTAAATGTAATATGCCAGGTCTGGAGCAGGAACCTAAATCACAATATTTCGAGCCTAATATTAACACTCTAGAGACTACATTGCAGACACTTGTCCAAACTGTAAACACTTTTACGACTACTATGACATCCATGATGCAGGAAATGCTGAAAATGCAATCCACTATCTTACAAGCCATTTTAAAGAAATGATTTGTTTGAAAATTTGTTTTTGGAACGCGAACGGCCTCCGCCAACATAAAAACGAAATGGAACACTTCCTGATGGATAAGCAGATTGATGTCATGATGATTGCTGAAATTCACTTGACGGCGACAGGGTACTTCAAAATTAATGGCTACGTGTTGTATGATACTAAAGATCTCCGCGGAAGAGCATGTGGAGGATCGGCAATTCTTATAAAGAACAGAATAAAACATTATTTAATGAACAACATATGTGAGGATTACCTACAAGCAACAAACATTTGTATTGAATTCTGTCAATACAATTTTGTTTTATCATCAATTTATTCGCCGCCTTGATTTTCAATAAAAGAACATCAATACTACAGCTTCTTCAATTCCCTTGGAGCTAGATTTTTAGTTGCTGATGACTTTAACGCCAAACACACTTTTTGGGGTTCACGTCTGGTGACCCCGAAGGGTCGTGAACTCTTCAACACCATTGCCAAAATGGGCTTAGATGTACTCTCAAGCGGGCATCCCACTTACTGGCCGACGGACCGACGGAAGATTCCCGATGTTATTGACTTTGGAGTAGTGAAAAATATCCCTGTAGAATCGATACAAGTGGAGCCTTCATTAGACTTGTCTTCAGATCACTCTCCTACTATTATTTCAATGCGTTTCCTTCAAGGGAATGGCTCTCCATTTCGGGCCATATCTAACACCAGAGTAAGTTGGATACAGTATAAAAAGTATTTAAGTTCCCACTGCACGGAAAATGTAGTGTTGAGAACTACCGACGATATTGATGGGTCGATTGGGAAGTTTACTGAGGACATACGAAGAGCGGTATATCACGCCTCAACATACGACGTTGAGTGCAGAAGTGGGACAAATAGAACTTATTTCGCTGAACTCGATCATCTCCTGTCAGAAAAAAGAAGAGTTAGAAGAGAGTGGCAAATTCACAGGTCTCCTGAACTGAAAGCTAGGCTACGGGTATGCAGAGATATACTAAGAAATTTCTTAGAAACCCAAAGAATGGCTTCACTTAAATCTTACTTGGAGGGTCTTGATAGTACCCCACAATCTGACTATTCGTTATGGAAGGCGGCACGAGGTTTAAAAAGACCAGTTAGAGGAAAGCCTCCTCTGCGAAATCCGACTGGTGACTGGGCTGGAAATGATTCCGAGAAGGGGACTTTATTTGTTAACCATTTGAGAAATGTGTTTACTATAAACAACTCAAATAATGCATCTGATTTGCCTCCACTCGTTATTAGACCTCCTGTACCTCTAAGACTTAGCTTTAATGATGTTCAAAACGCTATTGGTACTCTGAATCTTAAAAAAGCTCCAGGAATGGATAAAATCAGCAACAAAATGCTTGTGGGGTTACCTCGTGTAGCTAGAAGAATTATTTTATTTATTTTCAATGCTATTTTACGCCTAGAATACTATCCTGCAGATTGGAAGGTATCTATGATTACCATGATTCCTAAGCCAGGGAAGGACCCCACCAAAGTAGAGTCATATAGGCCAATTAGTCTACTGCCGACAATTTCAAAACTGTTTGAAAAATTGTTAATGACTAAGTTGACTCCAATTCTGAACGACACTCAATGTATCCCAAATCACCAATTCGGGTTCAGAGCTAAACACAGTACCATCGAACAAACACACAGATTGGTAAATGTGATAAGACGGTCGTTTGAAGAGAAAAAATACTGTTCCGCGCTTTTCATTGATGTTTCCCAAGCGTTCGACAAAGTGTGGCATGAAGGTTTAATGCATAAAATTAAATTAACTCTGCCTGCTAACACCCACAAACTTATGAAAAGTTATTTATATGGTCGCAAATTTACAATCAAAGAAGGCGATTTTTTAAGTCCCGCTCAGCCAATTGAATCAGGAGTACCCCAGGGTAGCATACTGGGTCCAACTTTATATTTGATTTATGCATCCGATATGCCGTCAGACCCAAAAATACATACTTCAACTTTTGCAGACGATACAGCCTTTATTTGCGTTCATAAGGGCCATCAAATAGCATCACAGAATTTGCAGAAATATGTTTATAAACTAGAGAATTGGCTTGAGCTTTGGAAAGTCAGGGTTAACGAACAGAAATGTATTCATATAACTTTCACATTGCGAAAAGATACCTGCTCGTTCATCAGAATAAATAATCAAATTATCCCGCAACACAATGAAGTCAAATACCTCGGAATCCACCTCGACCGTCGTTTAACTTGGAAGTCTCATATTGAAGCGAAACTTACACAAATGAGATTAAAAGCAGTGCAACTTAATTGGTTAATCGGCAGAAACTCTACATTGAAATTGGATTGCAAACTTTTGTTGTACAATGCAATTCTAAAGCCAATCTGGTGTTATGGAATTCAATTATGGGGTACTGCCTCAGCATCACACATTGAAAATATTCAAAGGGGTCAAAATAAAATTCTACGTACAATTACTGCAGATCCATGGTACGTTAAAAATTCTAGAATTCACAAAGATCTAGGCATTCCTTTGGTGAAAGTCGAATTTGCAAAATACGCCTCAAAATATGTCAGCAAACTTGAACACCATCCAAACCCACTTGCACGAGACATCCTTAACTTTAGTGGCCATGTTAGGTTGAGAAGGAGGGATGCCCTTGCTTTAACTCAAGCGCAAGATGACTGGATCAGTGGATGTAATTTTTTTCTAGTATCATAATATTTTGTCTAGCACTGGCTGGACTTATTATTTTCTTTTAGTATTAAGATTCGAAAACTTATTGTCATTTCATTTCTGAAGATTCAATAAATAAAAAAAAAAAAAAATGTTTATATACTATATCTCGTATATATGTACCTATGTCTATATAATTTATTTTTCGTTGTTATGCTGTGGAATGCAAACATGCTAAGTTTGTCAAATTTGTAAATTTATTTTCTCAGTCAAAAGATGAATGAAAATGAAAATAAATAATAGCATACCTACTTGTTTTAACCATACGATTTTTCTATCCACCACTAAATATATTGGCCCATAATCATAGTCATAGATAAAGCATACTTTAAGTAAAAGTATACTTTTAAACAACAAAAACATATGTATAATTTTTGTTCTGAATTTAAAACAAAAGCAAGCTTTTGCTTAAAGTATGCTTTTTCTATGACTATGATTATGGGTCATTATATTATATATTTGGGGTCTATTAAGTTTGTCATTCCGTTTGTAACACATCAAAATAATGGTCGTAAAAGCAAAATTTTTTGCTAATTTTTTCAAATATAATGCAGATAATATCATGAAATTTTGCACACTTTGTTTTTATTATATATAGAATGAGAAAGAAGTCTTGTTTAAAATATGGAATATGGCTTTATGGTACATTATAACTATACAAGGTGAGTGCAGTAGCCCAGCTGACTGACTTTGTTTACAATTTACTTATGTCAAAAGTAATACATTTTCAAGTATTTTTGACAGTAGTACATTATTTTACACAAACAAAATGCCTGTTGTTTCTGTTTTGAGTTTAATTTGTTGTCGATTTGCACTCACCTTGTATAGTTGCACCATGGCCCTATCCATACAAAATACTGCAATGATAAGTTTCATGCAAAGTGTAATCTCAAAACGACATTTTGTTTGCATCGGTCCATATTTTAACATAGCCCATAAATCACAATCAAGTTGGAATTCAGCAAAAATAATCCAAATACATCGTCGTACCAAATTTCATGATGATCGTTCAATATTTGACCGTAGTCCCTATATAAAGTTCACTTCAAAAAATAATTAAATGCGCATAAATCTCTTATAAAAATCATTATTACGTTGAAATTAAAACACAAATAATTTGCATATTCATATAAATCGTCGTACAGAATTTCATGATGATTGTTCCGTATTAAGTAATAGTGCCATTATGTGGACTACTCCCAAAAGCTCATTAACCTACACACAAAATCAGGGGCCAAATTACCGCATTCGATATCGAGTAAAATTGATCGTTATTTTCTTATTTGAGATTATGGCATTCGATATCGAGCAAGAAATTTAGTACATTTTATCATAATTTCGATATCGAAATCATTTTTCGATACGATAGCTCATTCGATCACGACTGCGGTAATTTGGCCCCAGTTTCCTAGGGCTTTTTTGTACTTAATTTATTGTGTTAAATTAAATGGCTTTATGTTACACGCTGAAAAAAGATAAACAATATGCAGTTCTGAAAGAAAGAGACAAATATAAATTTTTGATCATAACTGGAATATGCATAAAATTCTTATAAAAATCGTTATTGAGATGAAATTCAACTAAAATAAACCTAAAATAAATAAAAAAAAAAAATTAAGAAACGCTTTTCTTTACCTTAATATATTGATCAGTTGTGAACACAAAATAAATATGAATACTAAAAAAATCGACTAAAAGTGAGTACATTTTAAAATTTCAGACCGAAAGAAATACAACCAATCATGTTTAAAGCTACCAAGAATTTTTTTTTTTGCATATTCTTTTTTATTGTATCTTCATTTTAAATGAACTAACAATAGGTATTCAAATCCTAAAACTAAAGTTAATTAAGATAAGTCCAGCCAATGCTAGACAAAATCTAGTTTTCAAATTCGATAGGATATAATGAGCAGCTTGTATTTATTCATCTGAGAGCGGTGGTGTCCCTCCTTCTCAAACGGCTATGACCGGGATGTTGTAAGATGTCTCGAGCGAGGGGATTTGGATGAGTTTCCAGCTTACCCAAATAAAGGGCCACGTGTTTAGTTATTTCCCATTTGACAAGTGGAACATCAAGATCGTTGTGTATGTTGTTGTTTTTAATATATAATAATATATAATATATAATAATACCAAGGAGCGGTAGTTATCATTCGTAGAATTTTGTTTTGACGGCGTTGAATTTTCTCAATATTGGAGTTGGAGGCAGTGCCCCATAACTGGATACCATAGCACCAAATTGGCTTTAAGATTGAGTTGTAGAGTAGAAGCTTACAATCGAGCCGACGGACGGAGTTTCTGCCGATGAGCCAATGAATTTGGGCTGCTTTCAGTTTCATTTGAGTCAGCTTAGCATCTATATGTGGTTTCCATGTGAGGCGACGGTCCAGATGAATACCAAGATATTTCACGTGTGAGTTTTGAGGCACTATATGGCAATTAATACGAATAGGGGGACATGATTCCCTACGTAGAGTAAATGTTACGTGGGTGCATTTCTGTTCATTTATTTTTATTCCCCATTGTCTTGCCCATTTCTCCACTTGCGTTACGTGGTGCTGTAATTGAATCGAGGCATCTTTTGGATCTTTGTGAGTACTGAAAAATGCCGTATCATCAGCAAATGTTGATGTGTGAATTTCATTGTTTGTTGGCATGTCTGCTGTGTACAGCAAGTATAGAATTGGTCCTAAGATACTACCTTGAGGGACGCCAGCACCTATAGATTGAGGACGGCTTAAATAATCACCTTCTTTAATCATAAACTGACGGTCGATTAAGTATTTCCATAGTAGGTGTTGAAGATTCACCGGCAAGTTCTGCTTTAATTTAGATATCAGGCCTTCATGCCATACTTTGTCGAAAGCTTGAGAGACGTCAATAAAGAGTGCCGAACAGTATCTCTTTTCCTCAAAGGTTTTTCTTATGACTTGTACCAATCTATGTGTTTGTTCTATTGTACTGTGTTGACGTCTGAAGCCAAACTAGTGATTGGGAATGCAGTTGTTTTCATTCAAAATCGGAGTCAGCTTGGTTATAAGCAATTTCTCGAATAATTTGGACATAGTTGGTAATAGACTTATTGGCCTATACGACTCAACTTTGCAAGGATCTTTTCCCGGCTTAGGAATCATCTTTACTAGTGCAATTTTCCAAACCGGAGGGTAGTACTCAAGCCGTAAGATGGCATTAAAAAGAAAGAGGATTAATCTTTTTGCAATGCGAGGCAGCTCAAAAATCATTTTATTGCTGATTTTATCAAAACCAGGTGCTTTTTTAACATTTAAATTATCAATAGCCTCAACAACCTCCAGATATTGAAATCTTATTTGTACAGATGGTCTGGCAACAACAGGCGGTAGTTCGCTAATGTCAGTATCCGTATTGGAAGTGAATACATTTTTTAAATGACTTACGAAAAGGTTGCCTTTTTCTTCGTTATTTCGTGCCCAAGATCCGTTCAAAGTACGCAGTGGAGGTTTTGCGATTACGGGTTTTCTCAGATTTCGGACTGCACGCCATAATGAATAATTTGACTGGGAAGTTGCGTCTAGACCTTCCAGATGTTGTTTGAGAGACGCTGCTTTTTGCGCTTCTAGCAAGATCCTAAGGTTTTTGGTACATTCTTTCAACCTAGTTTTAAGTTGGGGCGATCTGTGTTGTTGCCACTCTCTTCGGACTCTCCTTTTTTCAGACAATAGTTGCTCAACATCTGCAGAAAAAACTCTGTTGTACCTATTCGGGCGGTAAGTGGAAGAAGCATGTTCTGCGGCTTTCTCGACATGTTCATTAAGACTTTTTATACAGGCATCGATGTCTTCAGCAGTTTTTAACGGGAGTTTCTCTGTGCAGTGAGTGCTGATGTATTTTTTGTATTTTAGCCAATTCAGACGTTTGACAAGAAGTAAGGCATCAGTTACGATTTGCTGAGGACTTCTGATGGTGATTACAGTGGGTGAGTGATCTGAAGAAAGATCCAGTGAAGCCTCGACTTCAGTGAGTTCCGGGGATACCCCTTTCGCCACGCCGAAATCGATAACGTCAGGAATTTTTTGCTGGTCAGTTGGCCAATAAGTTGGTTGACCAGTTGAAATCACATTCAGTCCCATTTCAGACAGGGAGTCGTACAAGATACGACCTTTAGGGCTAACGAGTCGTGAGCCCCAGAATGTATGCTTAGCATTGTAGTCGCCAGCCGCTATGAAGCGGCTACCTAGTGATTTGTAAAAATCTCTATACTGATCTTTTGTTATTGAAAATCTGGGCGGACAGTAAACTGACGAAATCACGAGGTTTTGACAAAAGTTCTCAATACAGATGTTTGTTGCTTGAAGATAACACTCTGAAAGACCACCCAATGAATGGTGTTTGATTCGCGATTTGACCAATATTGCCGAGCCACCACATGATCTATCTCTGGGGTCCTTGGTGTCGTAGAATGTATAACCACTTATTTTAAAAATGCTTCTCGACGTCATATGAGTCTCGGAAATCAGCATTACATCAATTTTCTTATTAAAAAGAAAATATTCAAGTTCATTTTTGTGTTGGCGTATGCCGTTTGCGTTCCAGAAACATATTTTGAGGCAGTTCATGGTCTATTAAGTATGGCCTGCAGTAGCGTGGACTGCATTTTTTGCATCTCCTGCATCATACTTGTCATGCTTGTCATGAAATGGTTCATGGATTGCACCAGATTCTCCATTATACCTTCAAGACGTCTAAAATTGTGGCTGTTTGTATCATTTATTGGTGATTCATTTTGCACTGTTGGTTGGTTAGATCTTAGCACGTTGGCATATGAAAATTGGCTAGTGGATGCTTGTGCTACGGGGGGAATAATTGTAATAGGTACTTTTGTCGTCTGAGTAGGGGTAGAAGCGGATTTGTTGATCAAGGAGCGTTTAACGACCTCGAAAACAGGGCAACCCCTGTAGTTGGCAGTGTGGTTTCTACCGCAATTGCTGCATCTTTTTACCCTGGAATCATCCTTAGGTTTATCGCACTTTGAGGTGTCATGAAGATCCCCACAAACAACACAAACAGTAGGCAACTTACAATAAGATTTAGTGTGACTATATTCTTGGCAGTTCGAACACTGTACTGGGCCAGATCGCTTATGAGGTTCTTCCACTGTAACTCTTCGGTGCATTATGAATTTCAAGTCATATATAAGATGTGTTTTATTTTTCTTCAGCTTAACATCACCAGGTTCTAACTCCACTCTAAATAATGGTTGAGGGATCCTATCTCTGTTTCTTATATTTGATACGGCCTTGATTTTAAAGCCTTTGTCGGCCAAACTGCTCTTGATCTCCTCAGGATCAACAAAAGAATCAATTCCCTTAATTACGACTTGTAGACCTTTTGCGCTTTTAAGTTGATACGTGTAAAAATTCTTTTTGCGTTTTTCAAATTCCGAAACTATTCTCCGATAGTCGTTTTCATTATTAACCTGAATCTTTGTTTCATTAATATTGCCACGCTTAATTGGAGTCACATAAAAATAATTTTCACCAATTAATGAAACTAATATTTTTATAAGTTCGTTTGAGTTTTTTCTCTTAAATATATTGGAGGTGGTTTTACTGGCTAATTCACAGCGTTAGGGACATCATTTTTGTCTTGGAGGATGGCAAAACGATTTTGCGAGCATGGCTCTTCAGCATTCTTTGATAATTTTGCGGCTGGTGTAATTTCGGCAGATTTTGGGCTTCTGCCTCTCTTCGATACTGTTATATAACGGTCCATTCCTACCTGTGTTTTTTGTTTTTCTTCAAAAGCAACTATAGGAGCGGCCTTATTTGTAGGAATTAATGTGCCTTTTGCAGCTGTTGACGTCTCTCCAATATTTGATAACGAGGACCGTGAAGAAGACGGTCCTTCAGTGATATTTCTATTTAAACTAAATATGCTTTGGGCTAAGTTTGTGCCCTGTTCAACACATTTATTCAAGTTTGGTGCACTTGCACTTCAATTCAGATTTGTGCTTATTTTTGGTTTCACAGTTAAGTAGTTTTTATTAAATTCGGGATCTTTAATGTTCTCATTACTAACACTTGCCGAGCTCAACACGAAATAAGCATTTCGGCTCTGAGGCCCACTCGCACTGTTAGAATTGTTACTCATTCACTGTCTCACTGTATTTAATTTTCTAGTTTTCAATTAATTAAAATAAATTATTACAATTTATTAATTTTTATTGCACCTAGTGCAATTATTTGACTTTGTAAAGTTTTTCACCTATTACGAGTTTTTTTTTCACTTTTTTATTTAATTTAACTTTTTATACTTTTTCACCTATTACGATTTTTTCACCGAAAATTCAGCCGCACTAAAAGTAACACGTCCGAACAGTTCGGTGTATCAACTGCGTATGCATATATAAATTAATAAAATACAAAAAAAATCTTTTAAAAAAGCGAAGGAAAAACAGAGGAAATCTGAAAATAGAAGAAAGTTTGAAAAGTATAAGCAAAATTATCAAAAAAGCTTCCAAGGACTCAATGAATAATTTTTATGCAAACAAATTAAGCGAAATTCTAAATGAAACCTTAGGAAGGAACACTTCTAAAACTATTCAATTAAAAGATGAAGCTGGAAATTTCAAAGAAAGTGAGTGTCAAAAAGCAAGTATGTTTAACAAATACTTTTTGCAGTCAGTAAAATATGTAAGATTGAAAAATTGACGAAATCACGAGGTTTTGACAAAAGTTCTCAATATAGATGTTTGTTGCTTGCAAAGAATGATAAAATAAAGATTACGCCAATGGGCGTAAAATTTTAAAATGTTCTGCGCATTTAGGCCCTGTGACGTCACACATTCTGTGTTTCTATAGGTTTTTTTTTTCTTTTTTTTTACTCATGTTTTGCTTGCATTTGCTCACTGCACTCTTCATGTTTATATTTTTTGTTTTTTTTTTGTTTGTTTTTCTTTTTTTAACAGATTTTATTTTAGAACTCTCAGAGATTTCAATTGCAAGGTTGCCAACTATCACATTAAACCAGAGGTCGGCAAAGCGTAAAATGAGGTTGAGTGTGTGAGCAAACTACCCAGCAAACATAAACATAATTATATAAATTATACAAAACAACTTAGATAGGAAACATACACTTACAATGTATTTTCCGTAACATATAAGAAATTAACAACGAGATTGATATAAAGGGTGGTTAAATTTCAAGGGTCGATGTTAATTTTGAATAAAACACAAACTATTTAGGAAATTATTGTAATTTTATTTTATTATGATATATTGGTATTACTCAATTATGTTTGGAACAAAATATCGGCCAAATGGGCGCCGCGACCACGGCGGCACACCTCCATCCGATGATCCAAATTTTCGATGACCCTGAGGCATAATGGAGGTTCCATGCCTTTAATGTGCCGAATTATCTCATCCTTTAGCTCTTGAATTGTTGCTGGCTTATCGACGTACACCTTTTCTTTCAAATAACCCCAAAGAAAAAAGTCCAACGGTGTCAAATCACATGATCTTGGCGGCCAATTGACATCGCCATTACGTGAGATAACACGGCCATTGAATTTGTTGCGCAAAAGAGCCATTGTTTCGTTAGCTGTGTGGCAAGTGGCACCGTCCTGCTGAAACCACATATCGTCCACATCCATATCTTTCAATTCGGGCCATAAAAAGTTCGTTATCATCTCACGATAGCGAACACCATTCACAGTAACTGCATGACCGGCCTCATTTTGGAAAAAACACGGCCCGATAATGCCGCCAGCCCATAAACCGCACCAAACAGTCACTCTTTGTGGGTGCATTGGTTTTTCGACAATCACTCTTGGATTCTTGGATGTTCTCACATCTTCTACAGACCCGGTTTGCTCGAATTTTTCCACGATTTTTGCGATTGTACGCACATTTGGACGATCAAATTGACCAAAAAAATCACGAAGTGCACGATATGCATTTTGATTTGAACGCCCATTTTCATAATAAGTCTGGATAACTTTAACACGTTGTTGGATTGTGTATCTCTCCATGGTTCAAATTGAGTAAGTCTGAAATAGAGAAATGTCAAATAAAATTCGGAAAAAAGCTTGGCGTTTAGGTGTGGTTCACATTCAACATCGGCCCTTACAATTTTTTTTTTTTTTTTTTTTTTTTTTTAACTTCCCTTTATTATTACACCTGTCAACAAGATGACAATAAGTAATTTAATTTACAGAGGTGGGATGATAATTATCTTAAATCAGTACCTAAGATAACTTAAATCGAATTATTGAATGGTAAGTAATATATAAATTTTTTAGTATCGCTCAGCTAGATCTGAAGGTGTATACCGTTTAAGTCTTCTAGGTGCCAGGATTTCGTTTGCCGGCAACTGTCTGAGTTCCATGTTGGAATGTTGTGTTAAACGAGTTGTATGTTTAATGCTGCTGATACGGATAATTTCTTTTATTGTTTTGACGTTTAGATCTCGATGTATGTCCTCATCTCTAATATACCATTCTGCGTTGACAATAGTTCGCAATATTTTAGATTGAACTCGTTGAATAATTTTTAAGTTTGTTGTGCTAGCTGTACCCCATATTTCTACCCCGTACTTCCAAATTGGCGCTATAATTGTGTTGTATATAAGTAGTTTGCTTTGAGTTGTTAGTTTAGATTCTCTCCCTAACAGCCAAAATAATTGTCTAAACCTGTTGTTTATTTCTTTTTTCTTTTGAGTGATGTGATCTTTCCAGTTAAGTTTTGAGTCAATTATAATGCCAAGATACTTCGCCTTTGTATCCATAAGAATTGGTAGAGTATTTATTTGAATAGGTTGAAAGTTTGTTATCTTTCTATTAGTGTAGATTACTTGAATTGTTTTATCACTGTTTACTTGAATTCCCCAACTACGGAACCAATTCATTGTATTATTGAGCAGTTGTTGTAAGTTTTGCATAGCCCATTTGATGTTTGCGTGTGATGATAGTAGAACAGTGTCGTCAGCAAATGTTGCTATCATATTGTTATTTGTTGTAGGAGTTGGAATATCTGATGTAAACAGGAGGTAAAGCATTGGTCCGAGGACACTACCTTGAGGTACTCCAGCTTTTATAGAAAGTATTTTTGAATACTCGTCTTTATATTTAACATAGAATCTTCGGTTTTGTAGGTAGTTTTGTAGTATTAAGAAGAATTCTTTTGGCAATTGATTTTTTAGTTTATGAAGAAGACCTTTGTGCCATACGCTATCAAACGCCTTTGCAACGTCGAGGTATGTTGCAACGCAAAAGTTTTTTTGTCAATATCAGACGATATTTTATTTGTTACTCTATGAATTTGTTGTATAGTAGAGAACTTTCGCCTAAATCCAAATTGGTGTTTGGGGATGAGTTGTCTTTCTAGAAGAATTGGTTCAATACGTTCATAGAAGAGTTTTTCGAAGATCTTTGACAGCAGTGGCAGAAGGCTAATTGGCCTGTAAGATGTTGTTTTTGAGGCATCTTTGTTTGGTTTAGGAATAGCGATTATCTCAGCGACTTTCCATACTTTTGGGAAATATTTAATATCTATAACTGAATTAAATAAATTTCTTAAATAGACTAGGGCCTTATTCGGCAATTCTTTTAGTAGTTTTCCGGTGATCTGATCATAACCAGGAGATTTATTATCTTTTGTTGTTTTTATAATTTTTTTAATTTCATTAATTGAAATTCTTCTGATATGAGAGTTGGAAGAGCTGTTTGGAAAACTTTGAAGAGTTATATCCTTTTCGTCCATTGGATTTGTAAAGGTTTTAGAAAAATGATCTGCAAGAACATTAGCTTTTTCTTCATTTGTGCGGGCCCATGTGAGATCAGGTTTTTGGATCGGCGGCTGATGTAAAATTCCATTATTTATTTTTTTGGTTGCTTTCCAGAGCGAGTAATTTGTTGTAGCTGATGAGCCAAGGTTAGTAAGATATCTTTGTAGTTTATCTTCTTTGTCCTTCTTTAGCAAGTTTTTGAGATCTTTTGTGAGCCTATTAAGGTGGGTTTTGTCCTGAATTGACCTTGTAGTTTGCCATCTTTTTCTTAATCTTCGTTTGGCTTTTATTTTCTCTTGGATGTGAGGTGGGATACTGAATTTATCTACTGTGTGTGTTCTGGATGGAGTAGAATCACTAACCGCGTTTATAAGCGTATCATTGAAAAAAGTTATAGAATTATCCAATTCTTCTTCGGTTTTTAGCGATATATTTGTCTCGAGTTTTGTCTCTAAGATTTCCCTGAAACAATCCCAGTCGGTTTTCTTGTTGTATATAAATTTATTTTGATTGGATAGAAGTACATCGGTTTGGTATATAAGTACCACTGGAGAGTGGTCAGAAGATAATTCAAAGCATGATTTTATATTTAGATAATCATGTCTTATATTCTTGGTAATAAAAAAGTCTAAGAGATCTGGTTTTTTGTGAGTGTTTGTAGGCCAGTAAGTAGGCTCTCCAGTACTTATAAATTTGCATTTGAATTCATTTATTGCCTCTAGTAAATTTTTTCCTTTCGATAGTGTTAATCGAGATCCCCAAACTGTATTTTTGGAGTTAAAATCACCACCCACTATAAACCGATTCCCAAGAGATTTAAGGAGTTCAAGATATTCAATTTTTGTGTTATTATGTTTCGGCGGGCAGTAGACTGCAGATAATACAAATGGACCGTGTATATCTTCTATTAAAATGGAAGTAGCTTGAATATAATCTTTTCTAAAATTCTGTAATTCAGTACATTTAATGGATTTTCGTATTATTATTGCTGTACCTCCATGCGCTGTGTTGTCAGGATGATTTGTATAAAAGATTGAGTAGTTTGGTATGGCTATAAAGCTTTTTTGTGTGAAGTGGGTTTCAGAGACAAGTAGCACGTCTACTGAAGAGCGATTTAAAAATAATTTTAGTTCGAGTGTGTGTTGGATAAGCCCGTTCGCGTTCCATTGTACTATATTAAGTTTACTTAGTCTGTCCATCGAGCTTAGTTAGAAGTACTGTGATAATGTTCATCATGTTAGATACTTGAGAAATCAGTTGCTTCATCATATCTTTAAGGTCTTGCATATCATTACTTATTTGCGGTGTAGTGGAACTGAATAAAAAATTACTAATAATGGACATTTCCTCAGTATTAGGGTTTTGACTCTGTGCTGTTGCTTGAGCGTAAGTCACTGTTGGATTTATTCTACTGTTTGTTGTAGGTACGTTTCGAGAATTATCAGCTTGTTGTGTTTGGTGTTCTTGGACGGTTATTTTTTCTTTGTTTCTTAGTGGAGGAAATTGCTTAATTTTGAGGGATTTGTATACCATACATCCTTTATAATTTGCGGTATGGTTTTCACCGCATAACGCGCATTTAATATGTTCGCTTTTCTGTTTGATTGGGCAAAGCATAGTTTTGTGATCTCCAGCACATTTAACGCAAACGGGGATTTTGTTGCAAAAGTTTTTGGTGTGGCCATATTTTTGGCAGTTTGTACATTGAGGTAAAGTTCTTTTTGAACGTGGAGGTTCAAAACTAATTTTACAGTGTAAAAGGTGGGTTAAAGAATATATTTCCTTATTATTTTGACTTGATTTAAGTTCAATAGAAAACAGAGATAGTGGTTTTTTTGTACCAGTTTGTAGGATATTTTGGATATGTGTTACTTCGTGTCCTAGTTCACATAGTTCTTTTTTTATTTCCTCTTTATCGGTTGAATAATGCATATTACGCAAGAAAACCTTGAAACCTTTTTGTTCTTTAGGTTTATAAGTGTAGTATTGGGTGTTTTTAGCTCTTAATAGGTTTACTATTTGGGTGTAGTGAATAGATTCTAAAGGTTGAATTTTTATTTCATTTTCTTTAAGAACACGTATTTCGTAATGACAATTTGGTAGGGAGTTTAAAGCATTATTGAGGTTATCTATGAATTGCACGTTTTGAACATATATTGGTGGGGGCTTTGTAGGTTTATTTTTTTCTGGTTGTTTGTGGGGAACACCATCATTTTGAATTTGGTCTTCTTTATTTTCATTATCATCAATAGATAATATTTCAAACCTATTTGGGGTTGAAGGTTGGCTTAACCAGTATGATTTTAGTGTTTTTTGTGGCTGCTCTTTAGTTTTAACTTTTTTATTGCTGTTTGTGTTTTCAATAAGTTTTGTGGGTGAGTTACGAGGCCTCTTTGATATGTTACTGTTTTTTAATTTCTCTTTATTTAAGGGAGTATGAATTTCATGTAACTTACTTGTTGTCATTATTGGTAAGTATGAGAAGGCTGTTGATGTTACTGTTGTTGTTGCTAAAGCTAGAGTTGTTATTGCTGAGTACGATGTTGTGGTAGTTGTAGTTGTTGGTGCGAGAGTAGTAACCAAAGAGTAAGGAGTTGTGTTATTAGTTGTAAGTGTGGGGGTTGTTGAAATAAATTGGAATGTAGTTGCAGTTATTTGAGTATCAGTTGTTGGAGTAGTACATTGAGAGCTCCAAGAGAGGGGTTTCAATTGCGATTGCGCAGTGAGACTAGGATATTTTTGGTGATCATTCGGATTGTAATCTGATGCAGATGCATAAGTATTTTGAGCGGGAAGAGAGTTTGAGCTTATTGATGGTACTTGACCATTCGCACTTATAACACATAAGCTATTTACTGTAGTAAGGTTTGACTGAGACAGATGTTTATCACTTTTTTTATTGTTAGGGGAGCGGCACCTCTCCGGCGGGGGAGAGCGCTCAATGGGCATTTTTATATTTTCTATGCTTATTTATATTTTAAACTTTTGATTATTATTTAGTATGTAGCATCATTAACAGCGGATAATGATAGCTGATTTGTTTTAATTTTGTTTATTTTTTTTTAGCGTCTTTTCGCAATATTTTTATATGCTTTTTATATACTTTTTGTACTTAAAAGATGATTTTATACGGAGCGAGGAAAAAAACACGTCCGCACTGCACGAAAATAGTGTTGGTATTGAAAATAGTGTTGGTCCTTACAATTTAACCACCCTTTACAAACGGAACTTCTAATACTTCAAAAGCTGATTACATGCATGTTACCAAATGCATTATCAATTATAAATTATTTTTCGTAATTCATTATTAAAAGCATCCGCCGCATGTGCACACATTGCTGTCTCAATGACGACCACAGAGTATAACAGAGGTGACAGAAGAGCAAAGATAGTGTAGTTTTTTTCTTGTCTCTTTCTTTGAGAACTGCCTTGTCGGTTTCTTTATGTTACTGACGCAAATAAAATTCAATTTTGGTGGAAAAGGTAAGTGCGTGTATTTCTATTAAAATTTTAATATAGTTTAATTTCTTTTTTTATATTTATTATTTTAATTTATTACATTTATAGTGATTTATATCACAGTATAATTATATTTTCCAATTATTCATTACTTTTCATGTATTTTCAGCTACATATTTTCAACAAACTAGATTTGAGGTGGCAATAATATGTGAGTTAAAAATTATATAAAAAAGTATTTTTTATTATTTTATTTATTTATTTCCAGGTATGAGAAGTCCTCCAGGTGTTTAGTGCGTCACTAGGTGTGCAACTCCATATCTTCCCGAAAAATTCACAGAGGTAAGTTGTGTATTAATTTTATCATATTAAATTTTTTTTGGCGCCACTTGGAACAAATCATTTGTAGTACCGCCTACATACATGCTTCAAATTGGCGCACATGAACATGGAACTCTGTGCTACTTAATAAATAACATTACTACCTAGAAATAGACCTAGACCACATCATTTCATCAATTCTAATTAATATTTTATTATTATTTAAGTAAGCGTATAGAATTCGTATTCTCCTCGATATTCACATCGGAACAACTGCCGCGTTTGCCTGAACATTGTGATTTACCTTCCAAGTAGTAATCGATGGCATAACCTTTACCAGATGCTCTATCCACCCAACTGATGGCCACATCAGAGCCAATCATAACACTGCGATCCTTGTCCGGGGAAATCCCAAATGCCATATATTCATTGTCATCTGTAAGAAAGTATAATTTTAAAAACAATTTTGAGATTTTTATGATTTTCAGGATAAACGTATGTACGTGCAATCATACAAACCTGTATGAAATGTATAAATTTTGTGGTTTAACATGGATCCAGTTTTCTATTCTGGTTTCTAAAAATCTGTGACGCACTAAACTGATGATTGTAAAATTACCAAGTAGTAACTGAATTTAAAATGTTAACGAAATTTTGTTCTGAATTCTTGGTCAGATACAAATTTGCGGTTCAGATTATGAAGTTATCGATATTGAAATGTGTTAGAAAAAAAACCATAGATTTGTAAACAAAACAAGGAAATACTTATGTATAGGTTATTGAAAAATAGCTATGGAAACTAATTAAATTAAACAACAGTGCGATAAGTAAAATTGTTGTACTGAAACATGATGTAAGAAAGAGCATTAATATTTTTCGGATTTTGTTAATACATAAATAAAGTTTCGGCTAGTTTCGATCATTAAAAATCTTAACTTTTGACTTCTGGTAACATTTCATTCAATTCAATTTAAAAAAATGAACCACTAAATAGCGTAAAATAATTATTTTTGATTAAACACAATGATAGATGTTGGCTTGGTTCTTTTATGGAACTCAAGACCAAATGTAACGAAACTGTCATTAAAAGCTTCTGGTTTTACGTACATGAAATTAATTGTCATGCAATTTGCTTATAAATTGAGGTTGTTTAATTTAAAACTGCTGTTTAAAGCAGCATGGATTTTATGGGAGTCTATGTGTCTGTGGTTCAATGAGTGTGTTACTAACATTCAAATGCCAGTTGCTTAGCAAGTTTTTAGCCTGCCAGGTTTTAAACCTGCCTATTCTCCATTTCCATATGCTCCGTTTGTTTTTTATAAGTTACGGTGATTTTATTTAGTTAAGTTACACTATATTTACATACGTACATACGTGTTGTTTATATACCATATAATCGTGTATGTTCTAGCTAGGAACATATAATTTTAATTTCATGTGAAATTTCAGTTTCATGTGATTTTAAAATCTATCGGAAGCTAGAACATACACGAATATGTATGTATAACGACATAAATAATCTTAAACAGAGTGAATGTCAATAATGTTGGTATACATATGTATGAATGTTTAGATTTGAATCTCAAGTATGGAAATTCTAATATGCATAATATACATACAATATAAAGTGTTACTTTATCTATTATTTATATTTATTAAACTTGGTGCCAGTTCTTTATTTTTCTGCTTGAGACTTACATACATAAAAAAAGGAAGTTTGATTTGAAGATTAATATAATGTTTGTTGCCACTGACCATTGCCCATTGAATGTATTGCTTGGGTTTGTTTATGGCTTGCACTTTTATAATTACGAAAAATCTTGAATTTCTATATCTTTTTTATTAATAATAGTATAATTGTTTTATTAATAATAGTATAATTGTACTCACGAATAAATAGTTATTATCTAGTAATGCAGTTAAAATAACCAATTGCAAACCTAACAGATATTTTGTTTGTTGTATTACAAAAAATGCGTGTAGGTACATGGAAAAAAAATTTTTTCCTTCATGAAAATATGAGTAGTAAATATTTGTTTTGATAGCTGATATTCGTTGTTGTTGTTGTAACAGCAGTAATTGCTGAGTTGACAGCCCTTGGCCGAGTGATCTCGGGTCATTCCGGTGCGTAGAACCGGCTGTCGTGGGAATGCTGCTATTCGTAATATATACTGCTACCTTTCTGGCAAGATATAAAAACTATAAAAACCTGCAATACATAATATTTCGTTATATATATATATATATATATGTACATATATATGATTTTAATCACCCCTACCGTGAATAAAAATTTCACATGAAATTTGTTCCCTTTAATTTTTTTTAACATTGAATTTTAATAGGAAAATGTGAAAAGGGAACAAATTTAATGTGGAATTTTTATTCACGATAGGGGTGAATATGTTTTAGAAGTTTTTACAATGTTTTAAGTTGCTCATGCAAGAAAATTGTTTCACAAATATTAATACTCTGTGTTAATATTTTTCTTCTTTTAGACGTGAGCAATGGCTGCAATTTTTAGGTGTGCAAACATCAATAAAACGCATATATGCGTGTAGCCGCCATTTCTCTGCGGAAAATTTTTTGGGAATCGGATACATCGTTTTGCGGTACCCAGAAACGAATGTGCTGACCTAAATTCAAATGTAAACAATTCCTTAACGGAACCTGTAACAATTCCTTGTTTTTGATGAAAATATGTTAGGGAATTTATTAGAGGACAAAACAGAAGATGTCAACGAAGCTAAGTTAGATCAAGTTTTAGAAATGGACAGCGACGGACAAATAGGAGGATCAAGCAGATCCAGTAACACTAATTTAAAATTAAAAACATTGCAAGCTGCAATGGACCATTTCCGAACACTATATTTAGCAGAAAGACGGATGAAGAATAGGTTAAAGGCAGCCAATATTAGGTTAACATCAGAACTTAATAAGTGTCAATCCAAGCTAAAAGGAATTGAATCGGAATTACTAAAAAAAAATGATTTGTCTTCAAAAATTTCCAAGACCATGTTGGTCTGCCTCAATAATGGTTTAAAAAACCATAATCGAGATGCGAAGACACGTCGATATGATCAGGCAACGAAATTGATAGCTTTAGGTGTGTATTTTTTGTCGCCAGTAGTTTATCGGCATTTGGCTCCAATGCTAGACTGGCCGCAAAAAAGAACCTTGCAGAGGTTTGTGGAAGATTGGCCAAAGACTCCTGGAAATTTAGATGGAAGTTTTGAGGCGTTACGAGCGCGTTCTCCAAGCTTCACTAATGAGCAGAAGTTCGTAAGTGTTTCCTGCGACGAAATGGCATTGAAAACCTACCTAGATTATGATATTTACAAGGATATGGTAATTGACCTTCAGGATTTTGGTGACGAAAATCGTTCCAATAATTTAGCTACTAGCGTAATGGTCATAATGACAAGTGGAATAGGAGGTGAGAGTTGGTCGCAATCAGTATCATACTTCTTTGTTTATGGTAGCTGTCAGGGAGTAGTTATAAAACGGTATATTTATGAGGCAATCTCTAAATTACAAAAAATAGGCTTAAATCCTTGCCAATTCGTTTGCGACCAAGTATCAAATTTTCAAAAATTTTGTAAAGACGTCGGCGTAACTATTCAAACGCCATTTTTTGTAGTAAATGATAGGAGAATATTTTTTATGCATGATAGCCCCCACCTTTTAAAAAGCTCACGGAACTGTCTGTTGAGTGTCCAAAATCGCATTTATTTTAATAATAATTGCGTATCGTGGAATAATGTTTCCCACTTTTACAAAGTAGACTCGTCAAACAAAATACGATGTGCTCCAAAGCTAAGTAAGGAGCACATCAATCCAAATAATTTTCAACGCATGCGCGTTAACTTAGCTTCCCAAGTTATAAGCAAACCCGTTTCTACCGGGATGCGAGTTCTTTTTAATTCATGGAATATAGATTCTTCTAAATCTTTAACATTTTTGAATACAGCAGAATTTTTAAAATTTTTCAATGATTTGTTTGACATTTTTAACATTAGGGGCAATAGTGCGATTTTCAACTGTTCTGACGAACAGTTACAATTTTTAAGGACAGCCTCAACACTTTTAAAAACGATTAAAATAATCGACGAAAAGGGAAAGAATATTACAGGATTATATAAGTTTCTTAATGGGTGGCAATTTAATATTTCGGCCGTAAAATCTCTTTGGAAATATCTGAATGCAGAAGGTTTTCAATGTCTTAAAACGCGCAGATTAACACAGGATCACCTCGAACATTTCTTCGGCCAAATTCGCAAAGAATCTGGGAACGCCGTTTCAATTACGGGCCGAAATTTTTCTAGCTCATTCCAAAAACGCTGGGGACTCCACTATATAAACGTTGTTGTCAACGGAAATTGCGAAAATGTTTCGCCGAACGATTCGATAATCGATTTTTCTATAGTGGATGAAGCGTTTACTACTGACAACAATCAAATATGGGAAGAGTTTCATTCTTTGCCCAACCCGTCTCCTCATACTCAGGAAGCAGATATTAGTCAGGTTTCCTTAAATGAAAAGGAATTTTTAGATAAAAGTGCCTTTGTGTACGTTTCTGGGTATTTTTACTTAAAAGTTTTTAATATGCATAAATGTATACTTCCCATACCACATTTTGCTGGTGAGCCTATTTCACCAGAATTTCTTTTCACTTTCGAAAAACAGTTCACTAAATGTAACTTAGTTGAACCTCCACAGACATTTGTAGATTATTTGCGTAAGTTAGAAGATAGGTTTGAATCTTTATTTAATATGTATTGCCATCGAATTGGCCTCCGTCAAATCATTTTCGACGAATTAATTAAAATAAAACCGTATTTATGTTGCAAACAATTAAAACACGAGGACATGTTAAATTTATTTATTCGTATTCGAATTTTTTTCATTCTACGGTTCTTCAATTCCAAAGTCAAAGAACCGAATTTCAAAATAAAATACCTCTGTGTTACCAATAGGTAGAGATTTTTAAAAATTCTTCATTTATTAATTTTCCCTTTTTTTAATAGATAGGTATATAAATAGAGAGATATTTAGATAGATAGGTATACAGATAGAGTTTTAGATTTTCTCAGATCCTTCTACGGTTTTCTCCACAACACACAATTCTAGTTTCTGATCATTACACTGGTTTACAGCCAAAAAATACCAAGAACGCCACATGCCTAGATAAGTTAATTGGGACCTCCTGAACACGAAAAACGCTGTAATTTTTTTTTCTAAGTACCGTTTTTTAGATAACGGTACTTTTGTGTTTTTCGGTGTATGGTCTCATTCAAACCCTTGTGGAGCCCAACCGAGATGAATGGCATATCGTTTGAAAGGTAATCGAATGCCTTTTCCGCCGATATGCTGCAAATTTCTATCTGATAAGAAATAGCTGAGTTATGGCACCTCAAAGTTCGAAATTTGTCTATTTTTTACGTTTTTTTCAAAATTTTTCTTTTTTATTTCGTTTTTTTCTACGTTACAGTTAATATCTGGAATATTTTATTTTTTTTATTCAAATAGTTTATTTAATTACCAACATTTTAAGCGTAATTTGAAAAAAATCGGATGAAAAATAAAGTTTTTATTAAGGATTTTGTGGAACGACAATATTTTCATCTTCATTGCTTACACACTAGCAAGAGTTCAAGTCGCTCGTCATTTTAATTTAAAGTTTTTGAATTTACGCCGAATATAGTGTGTAAGCAATGAAGATGAAAATTCTTACAATTCACTCAATTATAAAAGAAACTATTAATTTCATATATAAAATTTGCCAACATTATTTGCAGGAATAAGTCTATTTCATACTGTAGACCAAGAGTAAAGGGCTGCTGTAAACTTAAAGAGAATCTTAAGAAAAATAGAGAGAAGTTTTGAGAACAGTACTCATGAGCAGTGTTGCCAGAAAAATTGCACTTAGAATCTCCAGTTTTGTTTACTTTGTCGCCAAAAAATTTAACGCCGTATTTTAATAGGCGTTAGATAGAAAAATTTATTTAACAAAAATAAACGTTACAATAATATATAATGCATTTTTCAACTTTTTTCAAAGTATTTTTGGCGGCGTGATGCGTTCAGTATAAGCAAAATGAAATTAGGGGAAACAAGTCAGAGTGTTATATTCAGCTGTGCCGAATCTTAGTTATTAAGAGTTGAAACATTTTTGGCAATTTATATATATGTCATTTATAGTATGTATAATTTTAAAAAAATTTCAGATTTTTTAATTTTTTTACAAAATTTCTATTTTTTAAAATTTAAATTTTTTTAAAAATTTCTAATTTTTATTTCAAATTTTTTAAAAATTTCTATTTTTTTTTTTTAAATGTCTAATTTTTTAAAAATTCTAAATTTTTTTTAAATTCTAATTTTTGAAAAATTTCTAATTTTCTAAAAATTTTATGTAAATTTCCCCCCTTGAAAGTCTGTCACCAAATAAATAGAAGCAGAAATTCCTAATTTGGAAACAAATCCCCATATCTGGCTACACTCCTCATGAGATCAAACAGCAACAAACATATTAAAATCGTAATTTTAAAATTGTAATTGACGCCACAGACGAAATTTGTCTTACGCTTGACACTATCAATGTTAATGTTTTAAAGTCTGTAGTCAGCGTCGTTCATTGCGATCATGATTTTGTTTTCTCTGAAATAGAGAAATATATAACGGTAATAAATTCTGTGTCATTTAAAGTATGCAAAGAAATCATTTAAAGCATGGTGAAATTAAATACTAGGTGACAGCATTGCTACAACAATTACAACAAGGCAAGAACAACAGGCATTTTTGTTTGTGTAAAAACTTTCGTTACTGTCAAAAACATCTGGCATAAAATAAAGAAAACAAACACAAACATTGACAAAAATAGAAAAATTTTATTTTCTTTAAAAATTTCGAAACTCGTGATGATTTTTTTCGGGGCAAAACTATCAAAATCGTTGGTGATGCAGAAGGTACATAAGTTTTAGTTAAGTTGTACCTTATATATAGACTTACATATTTATCTATCAATCTTCCAAGACTCTTTAAAGCAACTGGGTAAGAAGGCTTTTGTTATAAATGACAAAGCTAACAACAGAACAATATCAGAAAATGATGAGGATCGTGATATATTGACAATTAAGACTGCTGCTATAAAAATGATGAAACTACCTCTGAAACAGGATGAAAGTGTTTACTTTTGCAGCAGTGACGAAGAAGATTCACAACCTTGTTCTCCCCTACCCGATGATGCCAATAGTGAGACCATTTAAATAACAGATTTTTATAATTTTGTTAATACAGGCTACTTTATTTTTTAGTTTTCCTATCGGAAGTGGTCGATATTTTTTTAAGTGAAACTTTAATAGACTGGATGTAACTCTTGTTGCCTAATTTCGAGATTTCAATTCTATAAAATAATACTGAAAAGTACACGGAATGAATGCACTGTAAATGTTGTCTTTTTTAATCATTTAATTAAATATAAAAATTTTAAAGAGAAAAACCCCGCTAAATTTGTTCAAGTATTTTTTATTCTTTAATAAATAAGGAGACGAACTTAAATAAATAAAAAATATTTTCTTTTTTTTTCACGGTAATAATTTCTCTTAAATTTACAAACATGAACTGCTGAATTGACTTAGTAATTATAGGTTTCCAATGATATACATGACATGTTTGGCACGTGACAATGCTACACAAATACGATTTGTTTGCTTCAGAAAGCCAAAATGTGGTATTGCGTTGTTGCGTACTAGTGAAAGTAATATAATATTACACTCCAGACCTTGGAAACTGTGTAGATGCCTTCAAGGAGTTGAGAGAGGGATATTTTTGCAACTAAAAGAAACAAAAGTTAATGGATAATGAGATTTCCTTAAAGACCAGTAATTATTACCTGTTTTTTAATCAAATCAACTTGTTTGGCTTAAGGACTAAGTATAAAAACATCCTCTGGGGCGGATAAAGAATTTTCTATTAAATGCAATGACAAATTTATAATTTCCTCCACTTCAAAGGGATTACACAATGATAAATCATATTGGGTTTTTGCTTTTCATATTGTGAGTCATAAAAAAGAGATTTGTGGACATTTTGCGCACAGCTGGATATTGGTTACAGTAACATCACTATGTAAATCTTTATAAATTGTATTACACAAAAGGTCGGCTATTTTTGGATGCATACGATATTGAGTTTTCAATTGTATGGGTTCTGCTTGTTTGGTAAATATCCTTTCAAAGAACGAGGTATTCAATGGGAAAATTGCTGCAGTTGTTAGCTGCTGATGATCGCCAATCATTATAACTCGAAAATAACGATTTTACTTTTTAGCAAAAATTGATTTTTCCTTGGCCACATAGTACTGAAACATGATTCTATTGTTTGTAGTTTCTCAGTAACCTCGGCTAATTCACGCTGGGCTTTTAGAATCTGTTGGTATGTATCATCAGTGCCATCGAGTTATTTGTGTTTTAATTGTAAATTTTCTTTAACACTTTTTTTTAACAAAAAAAAAAGTCGACAAAAACTCACTTTTTAAATTACAAAATAATTTTTATAAGTTTGACTATTTGTAAACAACTTTTTGACATTTTCAATTTCACCATGAATAATCAGCTGGCTCTATGCTGTCACCTAGTATAAATTCACCTTGATTTAAAGTGTGGAAAAAATCATTTAAAGTGTGGAAGTAGTATTAAAAAGATCGCCGTGAACAAATCAAACTCAACGAAACTTTTTAACAAACCGTAACAGCTGATTTATCAAAACAAACATTTTTTTCTTGAGTGGTGAAAATTGTTTGTTGTTGTTTATGTATCATTGTGTAGATTTGTTAGTGTAAATGCGGTTTGTTAAAAAGTCCATTCCATTCGTTTCTAATTTGTCACCTAACAAACCCAAACATAACCTAAAATACATTGAACAAACTTATGTGTTTTATAAACAACAATTGCTAATGTCGATGCAAATTTTTTTTAGAAATCAATAAATCAATAATAACTAAAACACATTTAATCAAAATAAAATTAATTTGTGAATTTTGTGGATTATTAGAATTTTGTGGATTATTTATTAGAATTTGTGTGCATTATAAGCAATAATTGTTTTATAAATTTCCCTACAAAATCTAAACGGGAGCTTGTGCATTGTTTCAGATAAAATGTAAAAAAACAGCACATTATAAATTTTTCTATAAAATCCAAACGGGAGCTTGTGCATCATATCGGCAAACAGGAATTAATAGCTAATAAGTGTAGAAATCAAATAACGTATAGATTTTTCCACAAAAAAATGGAACATAGGGGGTATGCCCTATCAAACTTTCATGTTTTATATAAAATGTAAAAAAACAGCACATTAGAAATTTCTCTATAAATTCCAAACGGGAGCTTGTGCATCATATCGGAAAACAGCAATTAATAGCTATTAAATGTAGAAATCAAATACCGTATAGATTTTTCCACAAAAAAATGGAACATAGGGGGTATGCCCTATCAAACTTTCATGTTTTAGATAAAATGTTAAAAAAACAGCACATTATAAATTTCTCTATAAATTCCAAACGGGAGCTTGTGCATCATATCGGAAAACAGGAATTAATAGCTAATAAGTGTAGAAATCAAATACCGTATAGATTTTTCCACAAAAAAATGGAACATAGGGGGTATGCCCTATCAAACTTTCATGTTTTAAGTAAAATATAAAAAAACAGCACATTATAAATTTCTCTATAAATTCCAAACGGGAGCTTGTGCATCATATCGGAAAACAGCAATTAATAGCTAATAAGTGTAGAAATCAAATAACGTATAGATTTTTCCACAAAAAAATGGAACATAGGGGGTATGCCCTATCAAACTTTCATGTTTTAAGTAAAATATAAAAAAACAGCACATTATAAATTTCTCTATAAATTCCAAACGGGAGCTTGTGCATCATATCGGAAAACAGCAATTAATAGCTATTAAATGTAGAAATCAAATTTCGTATAGATTTTTCCACAAAAAAATGGAACATAGGGGGTATGCCCTAAAAAACTTTGTTGTTTTAAGTAAAATATAAAAAACAGCACATTATAAATTTCTCTATAAATTCCAAACGGGAGCTTGTGCATCATATCAGAAAACAGCAGTTAATAGCTATTAAATGTAGAAATCAAATTCCGTATAGATTTTTCCACAAAAAAATGGAACATAGGGGGTATGCCCTATCAAACTTTCATGTTTTAGATAAAATGTTAAAAAAACAGCACATTATAAATTTCTCTATAAATTCCAAACGGAAGCTTGTGCATCATATCGGAAAATAGCAATTAATAGCTATTAAATGTAGAAATCAAATTCCGTATAGATTTTTCCACAAAAAAAATGGAACATAGGGGGTATGCCCTAAAAACTTTGTTGTTTTAAGTAAAATATAAAAAAACAGCACATTATAAATTTCTCTATAAATTCCAAACGGGAGCTTGTGCATCATATCGGAAAACAGCAGTTAATAGCTATTAAATGTAGAAATCAAATTCCGTATAGATTTTTCCACAAAAAAATGGAACATAGGGGGTATGCCCTATCAAACTTTCATGTTTTAGATAAAATGTTAAAAAAAACAGCACATTATAAATTTCTCTATAAATTCCAAACGGCAGCTTGTGCATCATATCGGAAAACAGCAGTTGATAGCTATTAAATGTAGAAATCAAATTCCGTATAGATTTTTCCACAAAAAAATGGAACATAGGGGGTATGCCCTAAAAAACTTTGTTGTTTTAAGTAAAATATAAAAAAACAGCACATTATAAATTTCTCTATAAATTCCAAACGGGAGCTTGTGCATCATATCGGAAAACAGCAGTTAATAGCTATTAAATGTAGAAATCAAATTCCGTATAGATTTTTCCACAAAAAAATGGAACATAGGGGGTATGCCCTATCAAACTTTCATGTTTTAGATAAAATGTTAAAAAAACAGCACATTATAAATTTCTCTATAAATTCCAAACGGAAGCTTGTGCATCATATCGGAAAATAGCAATTAATAGCTATTAAATGTAGAAATCAAATTCCGTATAGATTTTTCCACAAAAAAATGGAACATAGGGGGTATGCCCTATCAAACTTTCATGTTTTTATAATGTGCTGTTTTTTTTAACATTTTATCTAAAACATGAAAGTTTGATAGGGCATACCCCCTATGTTCCATTTTTTTGTGGAAAAATCTATACGGAATTTGATTTCTACATTTAATAGCTATTAACTGCTGTTTTCCGATATGATGCACAAGCTCCCGTTTGGAATTTATAGAGAAATTTATAATGTGCTGTTTTTTTATAATTTACTTAAAACAACAAAGTTTTTTAGGGCATACCCCCTATGTTCCATTTTTTTGTGGAAAAATATATACGGAATTTGATTTCTACATTTAATAGCTATTAACTGCTGTTTTCCGATATGATGCACAAGCTGCCGTTTGGAATTTATAGAGAAATTTATAATGTGCTGTTTTTTTAACATTTTATCTAAAACAACAAAGTTTTTTAGGGCATACCCCCTATGTTCCATTTTTTTGTGGAAAAATCTATACGGTATTTGATTTCTACATTTAATAGCTATTAATTGCTGTTTTCCGATATGATGCACAAGCTCCCGTTTGGAATTTATAGAGAAATTTCTAATGTGCTGTTTTTTTACATTTTATATAAAACATGAAAGTTTGATAGGGCATACCCCCTATGTTCCATTTTTTTGTGAAAAAATCTATACGTTATTTGATTTCTACACTTATTAGCTATTAATTCCTGTTTGCCGATATGATGCACAAGCTCCCGTTTGGATTTATAGAGAAATTTGTAATGTGCTGTTTTTTTACATTTTATCTAAAACAATGCACAATAGAGGTGGAGAAAACATCGATGGTACTTTCGATGTATCGATGTTTTTGCATTTTTGGTAAACATCGATGTTTGACGAAGACTATCGATGTTTTGTTTGTCACCTCTATAAAAATCGACAAGTTGAATGTAGAAAGTATGGTGGCTATCAAAGAGCTAGCAAAAAAATATTTATGCGTGCCGGCAACTTCCTGCGAGTCGGAACGAATGTTCAGCAAGGCTGGGCAAATTATTTCCGATCGGCGAACGCGCCTCAAGCCGCTCGTGGTCGATAAACTTATGTTTATTAACAAAAACCAGTCAATTTTTGAAAATTTGTAAAGATTTTCGATCTCTATTTTTTATACACGATCTCTTATTTTTAAATACGTTTGTGAAACGTTTTATTATTTTAACCTATGAATTTAAATGTTGTTTTTTTTTTATTTTATTCAATAAATACAATTTTATATGTAATATTTTATTTATTTTAATTACTATTATTTTTACCAGTTTGGTGTTTGCACGTTCATTTTGCATACTTTACAATAATATGTATATTTTCTTCAGAAACATCGATGTTACATCGATGTTTCGCTTAAAAACATCGAAAACATCGGTGGTAGCAAACATCGATGTTTCTCCACCTCTAATGCACAAGCTCCCGTTTAGTTTTTGTAGGGAAATTTATAAAACAATTATTGCTTATAATGCACACAAATTCTAATAAATAATCCACAAAATTCTAATAATCCACAAAATTCACAAATTAATTTTATTTTGATTAAATGTGTTTTAGTTATTATTGATTTATTGATTTCTAAAAAAATTTGCATCGACATTAGCAATTGTTGTTTATAAAACACATAAGTTTGTTCAATGTATTTTAGGTTATGTTTGGGTTTGTTAGGTGACAAATTAGAAACGAATGGAATGGACTTTTTAACAAACCGCATTTACACTAATAAATCTACACAATGATACATAAACAACAACAAACTATTTTCACCACTCAAGAAAAAAATGTTTGTTTTGTTAAAACAGCTGTTACGGTTTGTTATAAAGTTTCATTGAGTTTGATTTGTTCACGGGCGTATTAAAAAGACAGGTTTTTAAAAAATATAAAATATAAGCAGTTTTCAAGTTTAATTAAAATAAATGATCTATTAAATACATGGAATTTAAGTCATTTGTATGATAAATTAAAAGGCAAGTAGAAAAAGAAATACATTTCATTCAAATACATATCTAATTGTTATTTTTTTTTTTTTTTTTAGATGAAGGCATAACCATCGACGATCTCCACATGTTAAAGACTCATCACATTGAAAAATTATTGACAAATTTTTCAATTTTAGATCAGGCAAAATTTGAATATAAATTAGAAGAATGGAAACAATTTAATCAGCGTTCCGAAAGTGGCCAAAAGAGACCTACTAAAGTTTCAGTAATAGAAATATTGAACACAACACACAATGGCAGAGAAATCCTCAATTTTTATAAAAGTTGTCACAGACTTTATGAAGAACAACATAATCTCCTAATCAATACTATAGCTAAATTCATTGAAGCTAGAAGAGAAGAATGGTATTTTTGCGAAATACCTACATCCACAAAATATGCTAGAGTGTCGACCATCAAGCATGATATTTTAAATTCAAATTTTTAATAATATAAATATTGATCAAATCTATTCATGTATAGATTTTCTTGTAAATATTAATAAAAAAAATTATAGAACTGAATAATACATTTGTTTGATATTGGGACAAAATTTTTATAGAATTGAATAAAATTTTATTTGAAATTTGGACAAAATTTCTATAGAATTGAATAATACATTTGTTTGATATTGGGACAAAATTTTTATAGAATTAAATAATATTTTATTTGAAGTTTGGACAAAATTTTTATAGAATTGAATAATATTTTATTTGACATTTGGACAAAATTTTTATAGAATTGGATAATATATTTGTTTGAAATATTTACAATATTTTTATAGAATTGAATAAGTTTTTTGGCAGAAATTTGGACAACATTTTTATAGATTTAATAATATATTTGTTTGAAGTTTGGACAACAGTTTTATAGTATTGAATAACATTGTTAATAGAATTTATTTTTCATTTTAAATTGCAAAATACTTTACCAAATTTACGAATTTCGTTATAGGTCCCTTTTTAAACAAAAATTTTTTTGTTTGTGCGAATTTCGTTATTGAAATCGACTTTCAGTTTTTTCTGTGCAAGACCATCATGCGTGGTGCATAACCACATCCTACTAGACGTGGTGTTGTCCCTAACAAAACATGATGGATCTAGACCAGAGAAGGTCGAAAAACAATCAATCTGTATATAAATATTTATTTAACAAACATATTATATTTTTATTTACAATTAGGTTTTGATGTCATGTTCAGATGTCCAGTTATTCGCCACAACACAAGGCATTAGTGGTGGTACTGGTAGTTTACGTATCGGTTCTGCTTTCCTAAGTAAATTCTGGGAAGGTAATCGTGAAATCTATGTACCGAATCCAACATGGGGTAATCATATATCCAATTTCCCTTTGAGAATTTTCGTAAAAATAAAGGTGCTGTTTTTTTACATCGAATGCGTGCGCGTGATGAGAAAAGTTAAATAAAGACATTATTTTAATAAACAAAATTACGTATAAGTTTTTTTTCTTAAACATTTATTTTTTGTAAAAATAAAAAAATCAATTTCGAGTTTTAACAAAATACATATATATATATAATTACCAAAACACTTTATTTTATTTATTGAAACTCTTCATTTATGCCAAAATAACTTACATATATAATATAGACGAAATTAGGTTTCTTTAACTAACAAATTAAAAAAAATCCCTTGAAAAAGTCGACAAACAATCGACGAAACGTCGGGAAAAATATTGTAATTAAAAAATTGGATTTTTATTTACATTAAACAAATTTAGGCCATTCTAGCTTAAAAAATAACAATCTTAAATTCATCACTCTGGCCAAAGAAAAAACTACAACAATAAAAAAATTATGTTGTCATTTAAAAAAAACTTTATTAAAACTAAACTTTATTTACGGCGCTTATCTTGATTTATTATTCCCCATACTTTTAAAAACTAAAAAATTACTTGGGTTTGGTTTATGAAACAAGACTATACAACTAATAATAACTCTATGATTGCAATAGTTTTTTTTAACAATATTTTTTAAAATACGTTTCATTTAAAATATTTAACATTAATCAACAGAAATAAAATCAGTTACTTTAAGCTTCTATATGATTTGCAGTATTTGCGGCCTTGGCATTAACTTTTTCAAGAATTGGTATTAAACCTTTACTTGGACGCATTCAAAAGTTCGAGGAAAATCAACACCCTGCTGCCGTTCATACATTTGGTGAATAGTTTGTTCCCACTTAACAGGTCGTACAATCTATAATAACATTAATTAAATCAGTTTATCATAAAAAACATAAACACTAAAAAATACTAACCTGTTTAGGTAATTGTTTCTGTATATGTGCCACATTTCTATAGGGTTTTCCATCAATATTCGAGTAGACTCGAATTAAAGGCTCTTCCAACTTGATTTTACTTAGAGCTTTAGCAAAAGGCTCAACTGCCGATTCCATTAGAGGTGTATGGAAAGCACCATTTACAGCCAAACGTTTCATGCGTTGTATTTTCAATATTTTGGAGTTTTTTTCTCCAAAAATTCAATAGCTTCTACATTGCGTATACATAATTGCCCACACCACAGTATGGTTTTTCTATACCCTTATCAACACACCATTGTTGAGCTTTAGCGCAAGCATCACCAATTTCCGTGTCTGGTGCATATAATACCATGGCCATAGCGCCAGACGCTTTATCACAAGCCATTGGCATGGCATTGGCTCGAACTTGCACCAGTTTAAGGCCCTTGTCAAATGCAATAACACCAGCAAACACCAAAGCCGTAAGCTCACCCAAACTAAAACCGGCAGCGCCTACACAACTGTCTATAGCTTTTTCTTTTAACTGATCCAAAGCCGCCAATGAAGACACCATTACAGCTGGTTGATCATGTTCCGTACGATTTAATTTATCTTTTGGTAAAATAAACATTATATGGAATTATTTTTGCAGATTATACAAAACACAACGTACTTAACCGTAAAATATACAAAGCACAGAGTATAATTAATTATATTTAAAGGAATCACTGAAAATTAAATAATTTAACACAACACAAATTGTTTGATTTATTTTGCCACAGATTTTGCTTTGACACAAAATTGTTTTGTTTATTTTGCTTTGTTCACAAATTTCGTCTTTTATATAGTGCTTTGCTTTTTCACATTACAAATTTACTAACAGAAAATATTTTCCTTCTCTTTTTAATATACCTACTGTGTCAGCTGATTGTAGCGATTTTGAACTGCCAAAATTGTCCCCTCTGTGATGACGACTGAATGAAAGAGATTAAGCATATGTGTGAAGTGCTCTCTGTACTATTGTGCTATAGGATGCCGACCTCTGCATTAAACACACATTTTTCGCAAGAAATTTTAATTCTAACACATGAAACATTCTTGGTAACCCTTAGAATGACCCTTCTACGTCACATAACGGGAAATCATGCGCATGGCGTAATCTTTATTTTATCATTCTTGAAAGCTACGAATTTTCAATAATTGAGTATTTTGTTTTATAACAACGCGCCCCACGCTTTTCTTTAATGGATGTGTGAAATTATTTCCATTTTGATTTAAAAGTTTATGTTGTTTGAAATGTTCTTATTTCTTGACTTTTAGTCGATTTTTTTAGTATTCATATTTATTTTGTGTTTACAACTGATCAATATATTAAGGTAAAGAAAAGCGTTTTTTAAAAAAATTTTTTTTTACTTTTTAGTAACGAACGAATAGCTTTAATTAATACATTACAATTTCTATGCTAATTCCAGGTCTATTGTTTTCCTTAGTAAAGTAGGAAGGAAATATGATTAAACGTATAAATCGGAATAAAAGGATGTTTATTAAACCGGGTCGTCCGCATATGTCCAAAAAAATTTCCCAAAGTCTAACGCAAATATTAAAGATCATTTTCAGACATTTAAGAAAAAAAATTTTTTTGCGATCGGAACCCGTTAAAAACCAAAATCGTTGTTTTTAAATGCTTTTATTTAGCTTCATTTCGAACCTCTACTGTACTGGAGATTTGAAGACATTTTTCGTTTACAGTTTCCACTCTTCTCATTTTTTCATGTTGTTGCTTTACATCATTTTTCTCACTTTAACGCGCGTATTGCAAAAATAATTAAATTAACCAAATAGATTTATTGATAACAAAAACTTTATAATTAACAGTTGTTTGCATATGTTTTTTAATTTCTTTTATTCTCAAAAAATTTCCACAACAATCAACATAGAAGAAGAACGAAGAAAATAAACAAAAAATTTCTGTCTGTCTATTAATTTCGCAACTCTAAAAGGTTTAGGCAAGTTCAAAGCGGAATGAGAAAAATGTCTGCCTTTCAATTTCTCAACTGTAAAAGGGGACTTAAAGCCCAACTATAATATCACATGCTGTAAAATACCCCTGGACTGTGTAAAAGAATGAAGAATTAAAACAAAAATTATGTTTTAAGAAACAGTGTGACGGCTAGATGTTACGCCGTGAAGGGAAATTAATCCCACCATAGTTAATTTTGTATCCGTCCCTAATTACATACACTTAAGGTACGGTCACATATAGCAAACATTTGACTCTAACATGTTTGCTCATATTTGCTTTAAAAGTTTACACATTTTGTTAGATGGTCACACTAGGGGCAAATATTTGATAAAATTTATTTTACCAAACAGCAGTCAAACAACGGCAAATACATATTTTGGCAAACATGTTTTCCCTCCAGTCACACTGAAACAAATATTTTCTGTAACAATTTATTTGATCAAACTGTCAAAATATTTAAATTTGTTTTTTCACAAATAAAAACTGAAATGGAAGATTGTGAAGCATTATTTGTACTAAGTGGAGCAGCGTCTTTATTATTATTAGAGGAAAACGAATCCAAAAGTCGCAAAAAAAAAGACAATGGGTGCGTAAATGAATTCAACGTCGGAAAAAGGAAGGATGCTGTGCAAAGTTACTGTTGGAGCTACGATCTGAAACTCCAGATCTTTAAAAAAACTTTACAAAAACAAAATCAACCTCAGTATAATTTTCACTATCCTAAAAGTATATTTATTAAAAAAAATTGATTTTAAAAAACATTTTAACTTACCTCCATATTTTTCGCCAAGAAATACTTATATTAATATCACACAGCTGTTTGATTGTTTTTGTTATGAATATCAGTGTTGCCAATTGTTGTGCTTTTATGCGTATATATAAAATGGCTTAAACAAGTGATATTTTATGTTATCTTAAAAGTTATGTATAATGAATTATGTGAACCATAATGAATTGTATATATATACAGTGGTTTCCCGGTTTAACGAATTATATATTGTCAGGTTCATTCGTTATATCGAAAAAATTCGTTAAATCCGGCAGTTTTTTAAATATGTTTTATTAAATACAAAATCATGTTTATTTATTCTAATTCATAACAAAAACAAAAAAAAAATAATTAGTTCATATCACATTCAATTAAATAATTAGTTCAAACAAGACTAAAAAATGAATTTGTAACGTATACATTTTGATTTTGGTGAGCGAAAATCAAAATAGAAGACAAAATATTTTTGTAAACAAAACTAAAAAATTACTTTGTAACGTATAAATTTTGATTTTGGTGAGAGAAAAATTTCTTAACATACAAATAAATTTTTCTCTTAATCCATTTTTTCCGTAAGCCGTTTCTTATAACATTGTACAAATGTAATTGCAAAAACATAAAAAAAATAAATCACCCTGCCGAAATTTATTGGAATCGGTCCATATTTGACAATCACTTCCATAAAAATTTTTACTATTTAAATACCTGGCCTTTAATTTCTGCATTGAAAATGGAGTTTTGCAAATATTAGTAGACTTCTGTTTTGGTGATTTTTATGAAAATGTTCCTAATTTATTTTTAAAAATGACGACACTGTTTTCACCAGCTGTTATTTGCCTCTATTTGTTCTTACAATAGCTTTGCAAGAAAAAATAATTATTTGCCCAAAAAAGCGGAAAATATTTGACATAGGGTGGTCACACTCTGTTCACATTAGACACATTTTTGTTTGCTACAAAACAAATTTTGTTTTCTCAAAATCATGTTTGCACCACAGAATGTTTTATGGTCACATTATGGAAGAGAAATATTTGGTGTTTTTTGTCAAATGTTTTACAAGTGTGACCGTACCTTTACATTAGTTCACTTATTTTGTTTGGCTATTAAGGTTTTTTTCCCGGAGTTTTTCAATTCCCGGCATCCCGGGATTTCCCGTTCAATATTAGAAAATAATAAAAACCAATAAAATGTTTTTTAAAAATTTTATTTTTTGTAATGAAAATAAATTAATTCATCCATCCAAGCATAGACATAACAAAAACGTATATAATACGTTTATATTAACACAAAGGTACATAAGAAATAATAATAATTCAGTTCTTTCTTATCCGTAAATTAAAAGTAATGATCTTAAAATAAATACTACAAAAATATTAAATTGTTATCTTGATTTTGAAAATAAGTTTTTAAAACTGAAAAAGCGTTTATAGACTCGTCGGAAAATCTGTTTCGAATTTTATTTACAAAAAAATCCTGAGAGCGAAAAAATCCGTTCACTTTCAACAGAAGTTTGGCGTATTGTAAGAAGCGCATCAAATAAATTTTGTATATTTTCGGTTTTTTACCACAGCCTTCAAAGAATTTAAAGTCCTTTTTATCATCATTTTATGGTAAGGGATGAATATTTTACAGAAAATTTAAAAAATAAATTTAAAAAAAAATATTTTTTTTAATTTGTTGGGTAATAATTTAAAACATAAAACCCTAAGGAAAAAAAATAAAAACAATCTAAAAATGTAAAAATAAATTTTTTTAGTTACCATAAAATTGATTTTTCTACTAATTTTAACTTTGATAACCCATAAGTAGGCCCCTACAAAGCGTAGCACCCTTTCCAAACGCTCATTTCATAGGCTGAACAGTTATCTATCATATGCTGTTTAAACTGTTCAATTATCTTATTCGGTTCAAAAGATATGATTTTTGCAACGAAAAAACTCAAATGGCGCCACTGTGCGGCGTTCCTTCTGTAGATGCTGAAATGAATGCAAGTTTCATGAAGAATGACAAGAAAGCTAAAGATCGGTTGGTTGGCTTTTTACATTCAGAGTGCTTATGCTATGTACGGCAAAAGAGATGTGGGACAGCTTGCAATCTGTATTTGCAAAGAAATCTTTGGTAAATCAAGTTTTAATAAGAAAGAAGTTAACAAAAATGCGAATGAATGATGGTGATAACGTGACCGCACATATAATGGCATTTGAAAATTTGACTCGTCAGTTGAAGATGGCTGGTGCTGTAATTGAAAAATTAGATATTATAGCTCAATTCTTCCTAACTCTTCCAAAAAAATTTGATCCGTTGGTGACAGCTTTACAAAATGTTGAAGATGGTAAGCTAAATTTCAGTGAAGAAAAGACTAATGTGAGAAGAAGCTAAATTATCTGATCGAAATCAAGAAGATGTTGAACAAAAAACAGCTTTTGTTGGTAAATAGTTCAACAAATCTAAGAAATTTAATGGTAAGTGTTTCAAATGTAACAAATTTGGACACCAGGCTCGTGATTGTAGAAGTGGTGATGCACGTATGGCCAACAACAAAAATGTTGCCTTATGGCTGATAGAAATTTGCAGCAAAAGTGTATCAAGAGCAATAAGCAGATCGTTTTTAAATTGGACTCAGGTGCAGAGACCATTTATCAAATGAAAAGTGGTGTTTTGATAATTTAAAGGAATTAAAAGAAGCTGTTAAATTCAGTGTGGCTAAAAATAAAGAATTTATTAAAAGGAGTAAACAACAAAGGAATTCCAATTACAATGAAAGAGGTACTTTATGCTCCTGACTTGCGAGACAATTTGTTATCAGTTAGAAAACTAACTAATTTGAACAAACTAAACTGAAATTTGTTAATGACAAAGCTATTATTTCGAAAAATAAAGAAGTAATTGCTGCAGTAAATCTAAGAGGAAATTTATATGAACTAAATATAAATAAGTCATCAGCATTATTGAGTACTTCAAATGATGTTGTCCTCTGGCATCGTCGATTCGGTCATATTGGTGAAAGTCTACGAAAACTAGAAAAAGCAAATCTTATCAGCGATGTGTGTGTAGAAGGGAAGCAGTGTAGAGAACCGTTTGATGACTCGTGTGACTGCTAAAAGGGTATTGGAGAGAATACATTCTGATGTCTGTGGCCCTATTGATCCAAATGCTTGGGATGGATCCAAATATTTTGAGTTTTATAGACGACTATACCCATTTTGCAATGATTTACCTGATCAAGAAGAAATCTGATGTATTCAAAGCCTTTCAAGAGTATGAAGCTGTAGTAACTAGCATGTTTAGTGGCAAATCAATTTCAAAGCTAACAATTGATCAAGGCAGGGAGTATTTATCGAAGGAACAAATACAATGGTACAAAAGCAAAGTGGTGGCAACTGTTGCTTATTCCCCTCAACAGAACGGAGTTGCTGAAAGGTTTAATCGCACAATAACAGAAAAGGTGAGATAAATGTTAATTGAATCAAAAGCTCCTAAATCTATGTGGTCCGAAGCTGCGTTGACAGCTATATATTTGGTGAATCGATATCCAACAAGATCCTTTGAAAATTTTGTTACTCCTGCAGAAATGTGGTTTGGTGCAAAACCAAAATTTAAAAAAATTAAAGTTTTTGGATGTAAAGCCTATGCCTGGATTCCTTATCAGTGTCGTAAGAAACTTGATTGTAGAAGTAAAATGTATGTATTGGTAGGATATGCTCCTAGTGGTTTTCGTCTCTGGGACATTGAAAAAAACGTAAAGTCGTGATTGCAAGAGATGTTAAATTTGATGAATTCAAGTTTCCTTTTGGCCAAAGTAGTAGTGTTGCTGCAGAAGGTGTATTATTACAATTCAAAGAACACACGAGCAAGAGGGGGAAAATGAATTTGAAGATGCTAGTGCTGTGTCTACAAATGAATTATGTTCTGATGAATGTGATGGTGCTGTGGATACTTTAGAAACCGTAACTGATGTGTTGGAAAATAGTCTACCAGTTTGTTTACGCCAACAAGATAATATGCTCATGTTTTAACCCTATAACTTCAACAAACTTAGTTTTCGTTTATTATATATAAAAGCTGTAAGTTACCTAGATGAATAATTATAAACATAACTATTCATCTCTTTAGTTGGACTCTTTTCTGACTGATTTTTTCGAAGCGCTCCGAAAATGCTCTTTTCTGACTCCTTTTTCGGACGCGTATAACCCATCAGAGTAGTCCCAAAACTACTCCATGGAGTACTCAAGAGGGTTAGTTTTAAACAACAACAACTCAATATGCAACTTGTTAACACGAAACCATGTCGTTTAACTACAAACTCTTGTTTAACTATGACATGGTCCATGACTGCATTACATTGGACCATGTTGTAAGTAGTCCATTTCATCTAAAATGGATCACGTATACCAATAATATTTGCAGGGAGCATGCTCATATATCCAAAGATCTTTGTTGATGTTTCTGCCGATAATTTCTCTTAATAAAATTTTTAAACACACACACAGAGCTGCAAAACGAATTTGACAATGCCACACAACAATCTGACAACCGTGTAAACTGACAATTTCGGTTGACAGATAAATTCATTGTGTGACAATTGTGTGCAAATGAAATTGTTAGTTTTTTACAGTCGTGTAAACTGACAATTTACTTCGTGCTAAAAATTTTTCAATGTCAGTACATTGATAGCACATTGGTAGATATGGCAACGTTGTAATATCTGACCATCGTGGACACATAGCTACATAAATGCACACAAGCTTTACATGGACAGCCAGGGGGTTACTCTCTATTGCGATGCGAAAGCAAATGCTATGCGATAAGCGTACATTTTTTATGGTTATTGTTGTTTCAATGTTTATTAGATAAATTCTTAGTAAATATATCTGATGTCATGCTATTTGTTGAGATATAGCGAATTTCAATCTTGTTGGATCTTACGACTTCCCGTACATGTTGATACTTAACATCTATGTGTTTACATCTTCCATGTAGAACAGGATTCTTTGCTAAATGTTGAGCTCCAAGATTGTCGCCATAAATTATCATTGGACTGTCATCGGGATAACATTTTATTTCAGTTAATAGTCGCTTCAAATATACTGCTTCTTTCGCAGCTGTTGACAAAGCCACAAACTCAGCTTCTGTGCTACTGAGTGCTATGTTCGACTGTTTCTTACTTTCCCAGCTGAACACGCAACCCACTAGGAAGAATGAAAAACCAGTATACGATTTTCTATCCTCTGAGCAACTGGCCCAATCTGCATCGACAAAACCTTCTGGAAGTTTACCAGTTTTGGAATATTGTAATTTCAAATCTTTTGTGGCAAACAAGTAACGAAGAACATGTTTTACAGCTTGTTCATGTTCACTATGCGGATCCTGATTTCTCTGAGCAAGTTTACAAATGGAATGCAGAATATCCGGTCTAGTACTTATTGCCAAATACATTAATGTTCCAACTATGGATTGGTACCAATTTTGGTCTACACGTTCACAATTATCATTCTTACAGGAAATTTGAAAACCTGGGTCAAGTGGAGTAGAGGCTGGTCTACAGTTCTCCATTTGATATTGCCGTAGGAGATTAGTAATATACTGTTTGTGACCTACACTTATCTTACCAGTTCCTCCACTACGATCAATTTCCATACCAAGGAAATGCTTCACTGGTCCGTTATCTACCAACTTGAATCTTCTAGAAATCAATTCTTTTATTGCATTTACGTCTTCAATATCCGAACAGGCAATCAGTATGTCATCGACATATACCGTAATTAAGTTGAATTTACCGTCTTGGTGCATGCTGTATAAGCAGGGTTCACTTTCGCAAGACTTAAAGCCAATATCACGAATTGCACGATCTAATGTCCATGCTCGACCAGACTGTTTAAGTCCATAGATAGCCTTTTTCAAACGTAAAACTTGATTTGGGTTATTTTCATCCACAAATCCGTCGGGTTGTCTCATATACACCTCCTCATTCAACTGACTATTCAAATATGCAGTTGAAACATCAACATGATGTAAGTAAAGTTCTTTTTCAGCGGCTAATGCAAACATCATACGTATGGTCGTATAACGAACTACTGGTGAAAACGTCTCGCTGTAGTTAACACCGAACTCCTGACTACACCCCTTAGCAACTAGGCGAGCCTTAAAACGTTCAATATTGCCCATTTCATCCTTCTTTAGGTTGAATACCCATTTACTACCAATCGCCTTTTTACCATTAGGTAGATCAACTAATAACCACGTTTCGTTTTGTTTCAGGGCAGCATATTCAATTTTCATTGCATTTTTCCACTTACCAGAGTGTTCGCCACTAATTGCTTCCTGGAATGATTGTGGTACAGGAACATCATCATTGCCATCTGCAAAGTGGAGTGTGTTGTAAACCTTCTTGGGACGGCCAACTTTACCTGAACGAAACAGTTTTGGTCTACCACGACTTCTGGCTTTACTACCACTGGCCTGAGGATCATCATCTTCATTTTGAGTACTTTGTGTAACATCACCTTCGGATTCAAAACCATGAAAACCATATTCAGAGCTAGATTCCTACTGTGCATCATCATCACTTTGAAATTCGATTGCAGTTTCCTCATTGGAGTTTAGTACATTATCATCAGAATTGGAATCGTCGTTTGTAAAACCGTTAAAATCTACGGCATCTCTTGAATCTGTATTCTGAAAAATATTCTCGCAGAATATGACGTCTCTTTTTTCAACAACTCGCTTTAGCTCATTATCATACAATCTATACGCTTTTGCAGTTAAGGAATAACCAACAAATGTATATTCCTTGCCCTTTGCTGAGAACTTTCTTGATTTCGAGTGCCACTGCCGCTGAACCAAAAATACGAAAATGACCAACATTTGGTTTCCTACCGCACCAGATCTCATATGGAGTCTTGTCCTTCAAAACTTTTGTAATGGATCGATTTCTAATATAAACGGCTGTATGAACAGCTTCAGACCACAATTCATCATCAACACCTGCATAAACCATCATACTACGTACCATCTCCACTATTGTTCTATTGGCTCGCTCAGCGATACCATTCTGCTGTGGAGTGTATGGAACAGTCAACTGCCTTTGTATGCCATTATCTTCTAAAAATTTGTTAAATTGAGTATTAACATACTCTCCGCCGTTATCACTTCTAATGGCCTTGATTACGTTCATGCTGATTTTCTACCATTGCCTTAAATAGTTTGAACTTTTCAAAAACCTCACTTTTGTTTTTCGTAAAATATACAAATATTCTTCGTGAATGGTCATCAATAAAAGTAACGAAGTAACGTGAACCTCCAATTGATGGTGTGTTCATTGGTCCACAGACGTCCGTATGGATTAAATCCAACATATTATCAGCTCTTTTTTGACTAGCAGGCGAAAACGGTTGGGAAGTGATTTTAGATTTCATACATGTCTTACAAGCAATGTCCTTTGGCACTGTTTTCATTTCAAGACCGTTCACAGCATTTTTGCATACCAAATCGCTTAACCCTCTAAAATTGAGGTGTCCGTACCGGTTGTGCCAACGTACAGCATCAACATTTGATAAACAAAAATTCAAGTGGGGTTGTTCTGAAAATATAAACAAATTTAATTTTTTCTTTGCTGTTAAAATAACTTCACCCTTTTCATCTTCAATATTCGCTGTGTCATCTTTAAACTTTACGATAAAACCATTTTCTGTTGCCTTGACCACTGACATAAAGTTTCCAACCATTGCAGGTATATAGAGAACGTCGCGCAAAATAATTTCATCATGTTCTGTCTTGATTTTTACGTCTCCTTCACCTTCAGCTTCAATGAATGTGTCGCACGCTAACATAATTTTCTCTTTCTTTTCTACGAATGTTGAAAATAATTCACGTTTGCAGCACATATGTGCTGTAGCGCCGCTGTCAACGCACCAAGAATTGCGATCAAAACTATTTTCGTTGCAGGCTGCAAGCATAGCGAACGAACGATGCTGATCTTTCTTTTCCCCTTCATTTTTTGTCGCACTCTTACAATTTTTTGCAAAATGGCCACGCTTACCGCAATTGTAGCATTTGAATTTATTGCCGTTACCATTGTTGTTGTTGTCGTTGACTTTTTTATTTCTACTGTTGGCTGCATGATTATTGTAACCTTTGTTGTTGTTGTTGCCTTTATATGTCCGTCCCACAAAAGCCTGCTGATGTACGACAGCTTCTTCCCCATTTTCATTTTGTTGTGTTCTGCGATTATCTTCCTCTATTAATTTTAACTTAAGTACGTTGAGGGTGGGTAAATTGTTTCGAGTTTTCATTGCTATGACAAAATTTTCGAACTGCATAGGAAGACTCGACAACAAAATTATTACCAATAACCATAGTTGGGCACATTCCATTACCAGTAAAATTTAAATTACCAGTACATAAATTGTTTTACTGGTAATTGAAATCAACATCAAGTACCAGTAAATTTTTAATGGTAATGAAAATGAAATTCCATTACTTGTAAATTTTTACTGGTAATTAAATGAAAATTCCAGTACCAGTAAATGTTTACTGATAATTAAATGAAAATTGCAGTACCAGTAAAAATTTAATAAAATTAAAAAAAATTACTTTTTTTTTTTCTAAAAATTATTTTTTTTTACCATTACAAAATATACTGCATTACTATTTCCATTACCAATAAACTTTTACTGGTACTGCAATTATTCATTTAATTACCAGTAAATGTTTACTGGTAATGTAATTTTTGTTTAATTAGAAATAAATATTTACTGGTACTGGAATTAAATCTTCATTACCAGTAAAAATTTACAGGTAATTAAATGAAAAATTGCAGTACCAGTAAAAGTTTATTGGTAATGGAAATAGTAATGCAGTACTTTTTTAATGGTTTTTGCCCATCTATGCCAATAACTCATCACCCAACACAATTTCAACTTCGGCCAGTTTGTCCGACGTTTCAGTGAAGGAATTAAGGTATTCCGTCATAGTTGTGGTATCAGACTTTCGAAGACTAAGTAATTTCTTATAAAGACTTACTTTACGTAGAGGACCACTTGGTTTATAAATACTGGCAAGTTTTTCCCATGCCTCTAAGGATTTCTTACAGTTTTTCACATAATTTAATTGCGATGGCTTCACTGATAACGTAATTGCCGCAAGGGCTTTTTCATCCTTTTGCACCCATTTAGCTGCTTCTGCCGCTTCTGCTGGTTGAACCGTCGTTCCATTTACAATGGGCCACAATTCGGAGTGCACCAAAATGCATCTCATGCACAGACCATGTGTCGTAATTGTCGGCATCTAATTTGTTTATTTGGTACATTGACGAACTCATCATCTTATTTGATTTATATTTTACTATTCGCGACACACGCTAAAATTGCCTTTCATTTAAAAAAAAAACTTCTCTAGATTATTCTATTTTTTCCGCTGGGCACATAACCTGTTGTTTCAATGTTTATTAGAAAAAGAATAATGAAATACAATGTGAGCAACGCTCATTTTAAAAGTACAAAGCTTACAATGCTAAATGAATATAAAGTTAAAGAGTAATGCGAAAAATGTGCAGAGTTGTATTTTAGGGAAATACTTCAACAGTTATCGCATCGCAATAGAGTAACCCCCCAGATGGACGGACGGACATCGTTAAATCGACTCAGAAAGTGATTCTGAGCCGATCGGTATACTTTAAGGTGTTGGACCAATATTTCTGGGCGTTACAAACATCAGCACAAATCCAATATACCCTCCCCACTATGGTGGTGTAGGCAGTGCTGATATTCAGCCGGTTCGGACCGGTTCGCTCGAACCGGTTGTTAAAATTTTAAAAATTTTGCGAACCGGTTGTTGCATATTCACCCTTCTCGTGAATAAAAATTCCATATGAAATTTGTTGGGGTGATTATGTTTTTTGTTTTAACGGTTTTATATAATGTGTATTTATCAAGGTGATTAGTCTCGGCAACAAACACAATATTGTTCAGTTGTTCATTGTCCAAACGTACAAACAAATGAATTTTATTTTGGTCATACATTGGATTCTTGGATGATGATGTTTTCGATAACGTTTTCTTTAATCTTTTGAGAAAAAAATTAAGCAATTTTTTTTTACTTTTATTTTGCAAAATCAAAACTATTTTTATATTAAACAAAAGTTTATATCATTTCCTTCAAGAGGTCTGTTACTGGGATGCGACTTTAAAATTTTCGCTATTTTTATCAAAATTTGGCAAAAATATAATTTTTTTAAGCGAACCGGTTGTTAATTGTTTCGAATATCACCACTGGGTGTAGGGTATAAATATACTCATGCTCATGATAGAAATATTTCTTGCAGTTATTCTAAAAATATTTTGCCATACAAAATATCTCCTGCAGCAACCAGAACACACAATAAAAACTGTACGAGGTCTGATCCAGAAATTACCGTTATTTTAATTTTTATTCAAAAAGTATTTATTTCAATAACTATCTTGTTATAAGCCTGTAATTTTGTTAATAATGATGCGATTTTCAATTTCTTATTTTCTTTCAACAAAATTACAGGCTTATAAGTGCGCAAAGCTACAAAAACCGGGGTTTTAACCGTAAATCCGGACTTTGGAGGTGTCCGGCATATTTCAATACTGGAATCTTGTTTTACTCGACAAGCCCTACAAGAAAAATAATATCCGATTTCAGGTTTTTTGGACTATCGCTCCGTGTAATATTTGCAACCAAAATAAAAATTACGAATTTGCGTGCAATAAAAAAATAGAAAAAAAATCAAAAACAAACGAGCGGATGGGGGGCGCTAAACTGATGACGAGCAGTGTATGTTAAAATTTTCAACATTTTGTTTTAATATAACCGAGAACAATTTTAGACTTTGACCATACCCTCCTAATGTCGAGAATAAATTTAAAAACAATTTTAATATGTATATTTATTAGAAAGCTGTTTGTATTTATCATTATATATAAGGTATATTTTTATGTTTTTATATAAAACACTGAACTACAATACAAATATTTATAATAAAAAATCTTACAACATAACTTTTTCTTTTTTTCTTTTTTAATTCATAAACAAACTTGTATTTAATCTACATGTCCGTAATGTGATGATGAAATATATGTTTGTCGGTGTACTTTTATTTATATTTATGTATGAAAACTTATTAACGATCTAGTGTGGTACAATCAATCAATACATATGTATAAAATCTGCAAATATCTTAATTATATTTATGTTTTATAATGAATGTAGCAGTTTGAGCATTTAAATATATGTTGTTCGTGCGGAATGAAATTTAAAAATTACAGGTGAAATTTATGTTTATGTATAATATTAATACTTAAATTATTATATTTAAAAAGACACAAACATCGAAAATAATTAAAAAAACATTTCGGTTAAAATTAATATGGTGTAAAATATCTTATCGTTAAACAAAAATTTAAATTTAATATTTGCACACGATTATGTATATCTTTATGAAATAAATACATTCATTTAAATTTCTCGTTATTTGAGATTTGTGATCATTGATAGACAATATACAATTTTCACGAAATTTATAAATTATAAATCATCTTCAATCGTCAGAAGATTTCTTTTAACTAATAATGTTTCTTATGTGTATATTTTATAATTTTAGGCTAATTCAATATATTCAATATATATTATAATATATATACATATATATATATATATATATATATATATATAATGTTTCAATTTTTTAATGCAATAGGTAAATGTATAATAAATGCTTTCCTTTACAGAATTCATAAGGTTAATATTATGTTCACTTTGATTCATCTTTGTCCTTATTTTCTTCAGATATCTCCTTTTCATTTGCCTAAAAAAATAAAAAAAAGTTTTATACAACTTAATATTATTATGTAATTATTTTAAAGCCATTCAAAACTTAAAACTTAAACCCACTAACAGACGATTTTTTTATATTTAAAATATAAAAGACAGTTTAATAGAAATTTTAAGATAAAAATCATAAAATCGATATTATCAATATTCCTAAAAAATAATTTATATAAATTATATGTTATACTCGTGATTGCGAATTAATATATATATATTTTTGTAAAAGTGTAATAAATTGTTTATGTCATAGAAGAAAATTTATATTCAGACGTGTCGAATAGAACATTAATTACAGTTATTTATTAATAAATTTTCCTACTAATAGGAACCAAAGAAAAATCTTACCGCAAAACATTAATTTTAGGGTATATTTAGCTAATTTGAATTCATTTCTTCTCGAACAGATGTTTTTTTTAATAATCCGATATTTGGAAAAACCCCAAAACCGAATATTCGGTTGTGCTAATAATAGTAATTTGGTCAAAATTTTGCTGAAAACCGAAACATATATAAAGAAAACAAGTAGCAGTTTATATTCGGCTGTGCTGAATCTTATATCTCCATCAAATACCAGTATGAATACTTGAAACTAATTTTTGTTACATTTTGTATCAGTAACGATAATTATACTGGTTATTTTCAACTATTCAACTGCTATCAACTATTATGGGGGCGATCGTCATAAAATATTGTACCATAATTTCTCTTTATTTGAAGTTTATTTTGCTTAAATTTCATCTCAATAACAACATTTAAAAGAATTTTATGCAAAGTATACGGAGGTGTTACGAGACGGAAGATAATCACATTTTATATTTAACACTGTCCTTCATCAGAACAGCCCTTTGTTTTTATTTTTACAGTGTGTAACGATTTACTTTGACAAACAATAAATAAGATACCAAAAAGCCCTAGGAAACTGATTTAGGATTTTTGAAACTTCAAAACTGTCTCTGTATAGTCTGCGGTTATTCTCGCAAGTGAACATTGTATGGGAGTCCATGGCCAATCATGGACTAATTTTCACAAAAGCCAATAGTTACATTACATACTTATAACTGAATTTCGGTTCAATATGGATGTTTATGTAGGTTAATGAGTTTTTCGGAAGTAGTCCTCATAAGAGAGCTATAACCTATGTATTATGAACCGCTCAGCATGAAATTATGGACGACGATTTATATGTATTAGTATGCATGAAACTTATTTTTGTTGAATTTTATATGGATACTGCTTTTCTATAGACATTTATGTACCATAAAACCATATTCCGGGAAGACATTTGTATGGGGGCTATGAGAAGTCGTGGACCGATTCTTACCATTTTCAACAGGACTTGTCCTTCTATAATAAAAATAAAGTCAGCAAAATTTCATGATATTATCACCATCATATTTGAAGAAAATTTCAAAAACTATCTGAAAAATATCGAGGTAGTCTGTAGCTTTGGTCCTACTGGACTGATTTTTCCCATTTTCGATACCAATAATTTTGGTGAAACAAAGAATGTTTGGTAAAAAATTTCAATGTTCTATGTCTTTTTTCGAAGCTCTATTCAGACGGACGGGCATGACTTGATCATTGATTTTCAGCCCATATCACAATTGTGCAAAAATTTTACACACATTTGTTATGTTCTTTTAAAAACATTCATTCAGTCGTCGTTGAGCAAGCGATGAGAACTAGTGCTGGCAAATTCTACTACTTTCCATTACTCAATAATATTCAATACTTTTCATTTGGGTACTCAATACTACTCGATACTTTTAACGGATTTTTTGAAATTGTAACGCATAGTTTTTATCTGCAAATTAAAGTAGTTTCTTCAAAAAATAAAAATAGATCTTCAACTATTATGGGGTTTGTATGTTTTTCATTATTAAATCAAAAATAAATGTAAAGCTAACTTTTAATTCGACGTTAACAACTTAAGAAATAATAGACAGCTTTATTTCGGCGGTTAGTTTATTTTGTAGCTTACAGATTATTGTCTTTTTATACAGTGATGTATTTTTATGCACTATTTTACACACTCAACTTGCTTAAAAACACAATTCAGAAAGTATCATGTAACTACTTTTGAGTATTGAGTATCCAAAAAAAGGGCAAATACTCGGTACCCATTACTCAATACTTTGCCAGCACTAATGAGAACACATGCGACGGACTATTGTCATTTTTTTTTCAGAAATTTATTAAGCATTGTTGTTGCTTCTTGTTGGACGAAGCATAGCAATTACAATTGAACACAAAAAATAAAAAACTGTTTTAGATGGACTTAAAGGCCCAACTATAATATGCATATGCTAGCTTAAGCAAACGTGCGAACACATATAAATTGTATGTGGCAAACTATAATGTACTTAACGAAACTTTTCGTTAAGTTTTTCAACTGTCATTTGCTTAAGCAAAAAGCGAAACTGATCGCACATTCTGTACGGAATCAGCTGTTTGTTGTTGTTTGTTTGTGTTTTGAACAAAATGGAAGAAAATATATTTATTTTAAATTTAATAGAAAATGCGGAAAAAATAAGTGCCTTTACAATAAAAGGGACCCTTTTTATTTTAACAAAAATGTCTTTCTGTCGCGGTTATTTCTCTGACAGAACAAGAGCGTCTTCTTCTTTTACAGTGTAGTTCACTTATTTCTTTTAATGTGCACAACCCTTCAAGCGCTAACTTTAATATTTTTATATTATTAAAATTTTTAAGTTTTTTCTCCATTTTAGCAAACACAATACGAAAATTAACAAAACATATGTAAACGTTTATTATTATTTACAATGTAGTGCTGCCACAGCTGTACATTTTAGTACTTTTGCCGATAAATTAAAAAAAAAGGAAAAATTATGCGTTTCGGGTACGAAGTTTTCTTTTAATTATAAAATAATATAATAATATTTATAAAATATAGTCATTTAATGGCTTTTTGTTAAAAAAAAAACATTTTTTTAAACATAAATGAGCAACTGTGGACAAAAAGTTTCAAAGTAATTGTAGCCACCTGAAAGTTAACTCGGAACTGGTTATGCATTTGACAGCCTTTTCGTTAACTTTTGCAATTTGCTTAATCTTGCTTATGCATATTATAGTTGGGCCTTTAGGTTAGGTTAGGTAGGAAGGCTGGTGTGAGTCACCTCACAGACCAATATGGTCCATTGCGATGCCTTAGATTCTCTACCAAATGTCTGACTAGTTTACATGAGTCATTCCATGTCAAACGGTACGTATTTTTTACATCACTAACTTGGATTACTTCAGCAGTTTGTGTATGCATTCTTCTCTTAAAAATATTTTATACGTGTTTCAAGAAAAAAAATATAAATTTTTTTTTCAAATGTTATGACCAATTGAACTTTGGTGAAATGGCGATTTTTTTAAAGAGGTGTGTTCATTCAATCGCATGTAACTTCTGAAATACTGGGCCGATTTTAATGTGCTATAACTTGTTTTGAAGGTAATTTCAATTTCTTCTAAAATACCAAAGCGGTATGACATATCCCCATAGCATTTTTTTAAGTTTGTATCATATTCATCCTTTCATTTCGATTTTCAAACTGATTACATCTTTTTTTTTTTTTTTTTTTTTAAATTTTGAGGGTGTGTTCTTATTGGTCTTTTTTACAGACTGTGTGAGTTTTGAAGTGGTGAAATAATGCGTTCTATTTTTTTACAAATTTTTTCCGAAACATCTTTTCCACAAGCAACATAAATTGCTGTGAATTTACTTAGAATAGTTAACAGAATGATAATATGTCTTTTGACTTATTAATACAACAATAAGAACAACAAAAGCAATTACTGTAACAGTCTTATTTGCGAACAATTTTATTAAATACAAACGATAAACTAAGTCCCCTTTCCACAGGCAAATTTTTATTTGGCAAATTTTTTGTTTTCTCTTTCGAAATTTTCGCTTGCTTTTCCACTAGCAAATTTTTTTTTGCCAAATTTGCGAATCAAAATACAAAAGAAAGAAAGAAACGTCAAAAGTGTTTACATTTTAAAGAATTTTTCGAAGAAGTGTATACATAATTTAAAATCGGTGCAATAATGGACAAGGAGTGTAAACATAATTTAATAAAAGAGATTTTGGATTGTACAAAATCCGCGTTTGATATGGAGTCAGACGATAGTGATAAAGACGAATTCATAAATTGCAAAAATTAAAAATTAAATTTCACTTGCACAAATTAAAGGCCCAACTATAATGTGCATATGCTAGCTTAAGAAAACGTGCGAACACATATAAATTGTATGTGGCAAACTATAATGTACTTAACGAAACTTTTCGTTAAGTTTTTCAACTGTCATTTGCTTAAGCAAAAAGCGAAACTGATCGTATATTCCGTACGGAATCAGCTGTTTGTTGTTTGTTCGTGTTTTTAACAAAATGGAGAAAGAAGAAAATACATTTATTTTAAATTTAATAGAAAATGTGGAAAAAATAAGTGCCTTTATAATAAAAGGGCCCTTTTTATTTTAACAAAAAATGTCTCTGTCGTGGTTTATTTCTCTGACAGAACAAGAGCGTCTTCTTCTTTTACAGTGTAGTTCACTTATTTATTTTAATGTGCACAGGTCTTCAAGCGCTAACTTTAATATTTTTATATTATTTAAATTTTTAAGTTTTTTCTCCATTTTTGCAAACACAATACGAAAATTAACAAAATATATGTAAACGTTTATTATTATTTACAATGTAATGCTGCCACAGCTGTACATTTTAGTACTTTTGCCGATAAATTAAAAAAAAAGGAAAAGTTATGCGTTTCGGGTACGAAGTTTTCTTTTAATTATAAAATAATATAATAATATTTATAAAATATAGTCATTTAATGGCTTTTTGTTAAAATAAAAACATTTTTTTAAACATAAATGAGCAACTGTGGACAAAAAGTTTCAAAGTCATTGTAGCCACCTGAAAGTTAGAGGCCCAACTATAATATGCATATGCTAGCTTAAGCAAACGTGCGAACACACATAAATTGTACGCGGCAAACTATAATGTACTTAACGAAACTTTTCGTTAAGTTTTTCAACTGTCATTTGCTTAGACCTGTTTCACACTCATCAGTTCTGACTCGTCAAGTCAAGTATTTTCAATGAGAAGGAAAGAGAAAATATTCATATAATATTATTTATTGTGTCTTCTATTTATTATTGTAGCTAACAATAAAGGCCCAACTATAATATGCATAAGCAAGCTTAAGCAAATTGCAAAAGTTAAAGAAAAGGCTGTCAAATGCATAACCTTACGTATTTCATATCTTATTTCTAATAACCCTTTGAGACCAGAATACACGATTGTGAGCTTACAATATCCAAAATTCTCAATTAGTCAATATTTAATATTCTTTTTAAAATTTTAGGAGTCCCGTTGTAAAATGTATTGTTTTACAATTGTGAGTTATGAACATAAACTTGAACAATAAATAAATCATTTTAAAGTGGAAAATGCATGTGAAGAATTATTAGATTAAATGGAGGTGCATGATATTGACCTTTCGTCAGACGATGAAGACGAATTCTAAACTTAAACACATTTGTTAATGATGGCTATTCTTCCCATGTCGAGATAGAACCAATATTGCCACTAACTAAATCAACAGCGTCACGGGAACAGTGGAAACACATAAATTTTAACATTCCTGATTTTTAGGGATGTGACAATAAAGTTGTGGTGCATACACCTTACAAATATTTTTCAAGATATTTTAATGAGAATCTTATAACAAAAAGTACAATTTACTTAAAACTGGAATCCGCAATCGACATAAATTTCTATGAATGTACTATAATGATGTCATGTTCAAAATATCCTCAAATAAGAATGGCTACTGCTTCAGTAATTGATCTAGTTAGATCCCGTTGTAATTCAGTGGCTACAGAAATTGTATGTGCAACTTCAAATGGCTTAGTTATTGACTTTGAAGCTTTTCAAGGGGATGGAACATTTCCTAACGGTGGTCTTGGCCATCAATCGTTTTACGTCTTATTAAATGTTAACCAATCTCTTTTTTGATAGATTTTTTTACAACACTGCTGTTAACTCACCAAGTATGTGTCTAAATGGTTTTGTGGGACCTGCAAATTTGCTAACCAAGTTTCAAAACAACTTGATTTGCGTTAATAAAAAAAATGATTATTTTTAAACTAGGCAGATTCAGCTTTTATTGAAAATGAAAGACTTTCCTTTTTTTACAATAATATAGTTGTACAAAATTTATACTTTCCTTGGTTGCTCTTTTAATGACTTCGTAAGTTTTCGTTCGCTATTTCTTTTTTATAAAATCGTCAAGAGTGAAAGACCATCCTCTCTGCGTAGGAATTTTATTTTTACAAGGTCAACTAGGAACCCTCAAATATTTATTCCTAGAGTAAGGAATTCGATTTTTGAAAGATCATTTGTGATTAGAGTTGCTAGGCGCTGGAATAGGCTGTCCCATAGTTTACGTGTTTTCTCACATTCTAATAATGTTTTTCGTCTAAAAATTCTCGAAAATTTTAATAACTAATTTTTTTTTATTGTGTTTCTAGATGAGAATTTTATTTGGTTGCTTCTGCATAAGAGCTTCATTTCTAATTTGTTATTGCTGAGTATGATATGTTTAAGGGCTTGTCACTATATTGGGTCCTTTTTTACCCTTTTGTGTGTTACTATATAGTTGTATTTTTTTTTTCTTCTCTTTATGAATTTATTATGGCTGGGGAGCCAATATGTTAGGATAATGATTGAACAAACATTATTTTATAGTATATGATAATATTAGTATATTTTATTACTTTTTTATATTCTTACTCATTATTATTATTATTACTATGTAATACAGTTTTTGGCCACAAAGGCTTTTTGTATTATTGATTGAATAAAATAAAATAAAAAAAAATTCAGGAATGACGGGCTCGATATAAACTCAAAAAAATGACTATAAAATTACTAAATTCCTTGAGATCTAGACAACGAGTAATTAACAAAATGGCTCGAAAAAACTAATATACAGTATTTATCGCTTATATGCATTTCAAATTTTGCACGACTTTTCGTGCTTATAAGCGAGAAATGCATGTATAAAAATCGGTTATATTAATTACGAATAGAAAATTACTCATGTTGGGATGCATATAAACGTTAAATGCAAATAACCGACGTGCATACAAGCGATAAATACTGTAATGTTAAAATGAAATTTAACGAAAAACTAACTTAAGCTAAATATATATAATAGCAGCGCTCTATGTTTTGTCGTTTCTTTATCTTTATGATGGTAACATCATCTCCCAACAGGACAGAGACGGGAAAACCAATACCATCCTTCAGACATGAACAACTGCCTCTTTTAGAAAAATTAAATGAAATGGGATATAAATCTACATGAACAATAATGGTTAATGGATTAGGTAAGTGTATAAAGTTCACAAATGAAACGAATTGGCATATACATACATATGTGCATACATATCTAGTGGTTAAGGATGGCAATGTGATTGTTATTAAATGGTTAAATACCAAAGCTGTAATAATTTTTTCAACTTCATGTGGTAAAGACCCTGTAGGAATCGTTGGGTCTGGAATGTAAAAGCCCATGTGCCAGTTCCAATTCCAGCAGTGGTTCAGATATATAATAGCAAAATCGGTGGCGTGTTGATATAGTAGATCAAATATTAGAAAATTATCGCATTCAGGCAAAAAATAAAAAAAGTATTTTTCATTTTCTTGATGGGTGGAGTATAAAAGAGATGTGCAGAAAATTACACCCAAACCCATTAAATAATAGTGACTATATTCGACGAAGAAGAAGAGACACAGCGGATCTGAGCCAAAGAGATTTAAAATACTTAGTGTTAGTTCGTTCTTAATGAAGTAAAAAAAAGTAGTGGAATTATTATTCACATATGTGGGTTTCTATTTGAAACATTTTCACTTACCTTATCTTTCTCCAATTCCTTCTCATTTTTGTCGGTTTCGTTTTCTTGTTCTTTTGATTTTTCCAAATCTCCTTCCTTTCCTTCCTTATTTTCAGGCCTACAATTTTGGAAAATAAACCATTAATGTAACATTAAAACCGTAATAATAAATTCAAGAACTTGTAAATTTGGTTGGAATTTAACTGGAATTCAAAGAATTCAAGTGGGAATGTATTATAAAGTTAAGTTTAAACTTGTGTATCCATGTGTCTACTTTATGATTTTAAAATTTGTATCAAGAATGTTTACATAATTTATGATTTTAAATATTATTATCTTATCGGATTTTATTACAATAATTTAACATGCAATTATAATCAAAAGACCAACTTAAAAGCGGCTTACACACCTTGTCATAACCATCAAACATTAAAGAAAGTGGAGATTAATTAAAAACTTTTTGATTACATTTTATTTGTTAAGTTTTAAATTCATTTGCACTACATACATAGAATGAAAATTGAATATTCTACTAGTGGAGGTTATTCATTGTTGAGTTTTCAGACGCCTGCATTGAGTAATATGAAATACGAAATACGATGAGTTAGTCTAGAGATCGTTTTAATTTTTTAGGAAGACATGAATTCACAGTTAAATTTCATAATTTACATTTTGTACTTTGGTTGTCAAATCTATTAAGGACTTTGGAAAAGAAAAAGACTAATACAGCAATGTGGAGATTTATGAAATTTTTTTATATTTATGGCATCAAAGAATTTTGTGAAACCATTTTTTATTATAGATTTTCTTTATATATGCAATACTTACTCTGGTTTTTGAATATGGGCGTTAAGATCCAGTTTCGTACATATTTCATCCCAGTCGGGAAAACACCTGTCTTTCATTCGAGATACATGTCCCACCAAATTAGGACACTTTTCAGTCATAAAGTCCCTTAGAGTATACGGAACATCCTTCGATAAGAAGTGCAATTGTGATAAAACTGCAAATGCGACAACATCCAATGTCGTAGGTTCATCTCCAAAGAAGAATGGCTTACAATCCAACATTTCACTAAGAACCTTCAGATCGTTTTTGCCGAACTCCTCAATCTCCTCCGCACTGTGTACACCAATCCCATGAGCCTTTAGTTTTTTTGTACCCTGGAACCACTAATTATGAAAAATTTGCACAATACAATTATAGAAAAAAGTGAAAGTGTTGAATGAACTAAAACTTGAAAGCATACACAAACAAGTAGCAGCGAAGCGGATGATAACCATCAAATAATGTTATTGAAGCATTTTATTTAAGTCACTTCAGCTGACTTCAGTATATTTATTTCTTTTAAGTTTTATTTTAAAATCCATGTTCTGCCAATAACTTGGATATCCATATAATTATAGAAAGTAAAAAAGGATTCGTTTACAGTAGATAGTAAATAATCAGACACTAAATTCTATTTTCTATTTTTTTCTCTTGAAGATGTAGAAGATTATATCTTTTAATTTATAAAAAAAATATAAAGAAAATACTTTTGTATTGTAGGAAATTACTAAATGTTGTCTCCCATTCCACCACAGCCAAAGACTTAAAACGCCTTACACAAGTTTTACATACTCTCATATTCATATTTGTGTTGTTTAAGCAGATTAAACACTTTTGCTTTGAATGGATTCACATGCTGCGATTTGTCTCCGCGACTCTGCTGATGTTCTCTTTTGGTGTTCCTTCTAAATACATCATCTGTTCACATGATGAAACATTTGTTGCACCACTCTTGCGACATTTTGACATTAATTTGTAATTACTCCTATTTAGCTCATTCGGAGATGTGTTGCCATATAGGACCTAGTTACATTACAGGTACATTATACAGGAGATGTGTTGCCATATAGGACCTAGTTACATTACATGTACATTATACAGGTATTCATATTCCTGATATTTCACTATTAAATTTAGTATTTATTTATTTGAAATTAAAACAAAAATTTATTTTGTTTTTAATTTAGTTATTTATTCGCAGTGTTGTCAAAAATTTTCTGTAATCCCATAAAATGAAATTTCATCGTGCCAACACTGCTGATAAATGAAATAAAAATAATACAAGAGAAAAAAAGAAATGTCAAATATGTCGCTTTGTTTCACAAAACCTGCGACACTAGCTAGGAGAAAATACGCTGGTAAAAGTCGCAGCGTGTGAACCCCCTATTTGTGTATTAAAAGAGAAAATCTCATAGACATTTAAAAATTGCGCAACTGCTAAATGGCAACCATCAAGTTGTATATTTATCTCTTTATTTAAGAAGTGCCTTGTTTATATTTTTGCAGCTTGTTACATAAAGCGATTTACTTCAACACACACTACCAAAAAGTCCCAATTTAGACAACGCAGAATTTTGTGTCCAAGAACATGTGATAGGGAATTTCAATTTTTGCCCACGATTACCCTAAACAGAATTCGGCTGTACCGAATCATATATACCCTTTACTTTAATATAAACTAATGGTGTTTTCTTTTCTGAAATAAAATGTTACACCGTTATTATGTACATTTTTATAATGTTTACCCCACATTTTAAAGATGTCGCATATTTAATGGACAGAATAGAACATAAAATTACAACAGTGTAACACTTTATTATCATGTACAGCTGTTTTTTTTTTTTTTTTGGTTAAAAAAGAAGAAGCAGATATCTCCCTGATAAGATCGTTTGAAATAAGACAATGAATATTTATCAAAAAGACCAATGGCACCTTCCCGACTAATACGCAAATTCTTCTTAAACTATAAAAATTATATATATAGACATACATTACATATATAAGAAGTAGGAGATATTGTCCTATTAAATTTGACATACATCAACTTCAGAGTATTCATTAATTACGTTCTCTACAAAGCCTTTCACATTTCCATAATCATATAAAATATTTTATCATCATCAGATGATGAAGATGAATTCAACAAGTCATCAAAAATTTTTTAAGCACATAAAAAAGTAGTAATATTTTCCATTTTGTATATTTTTTTTGTTTCTTAACACAAATACACATTCATAAACAAAACAAATGTCAGTTGCAGCGATGCCAACTTAGCCCTTTTCGGGCTAGATTTAGCCGGATTTTAGTCACTCAAAACGCAAAAAAAAAAAAATTGGATGTGATTTTATATGGATTTTTTTCCATTTAGCCCTTTTTCAAAAATGTTTACGCGTTTTGAGTCTCAAAAGTTAGCATCACTGGTCAGCTGTTTTTTCGTGCGATTCTCCCCCTCTAAAAATACAGAGTGTGAAAGGTGCGACCAAGGTGAATTTAAATACTAGGTGACAGCGTAGCGCCAGCTGATTATTCATGGTGAATTTGAAAATGTCAAAAAGTTATATAAAAAAAAAACTTTTTGACAGTGACGAAAGTTTTTCATATAGAAAAATGCCTGTTGTTCTTGCCTTGTTGTAATTGTTGTAGCAATGCTGTCACCTGGTATTTAATTTCACCATGGGTGCGACATTTTTTAAATTTATAGTGTGACATTTATAGAAAAGAACATACTACACTTCAGCAGTGTTGACATTTTTTCAGAAAAGAACACAAAAAAATTAAAAAAGCTGCGAAATGGGAAAAACGTGTAACATTTTTGCCAGAAAAGAAAACGCCATAAAATAATTAACAACACCACCGAAAAATGTTCTGCAACAACTGTACATGCCTTAAGACGTCACTTTTAAATTTCTTTTAATACGTATTCCAATTGAAATGTTTTTTATTTGTCGATCCTAAAAGTATGCAAAAGAGAAATGTTGAATCTTTTTTCTATTTACAAAAGTGGAATTAAACGCAAAATGAACTAGAACTGCATTGATTTATCAGCCATGTCACGGAATTTAATAGTGGAAGGCCAATGTAAGCGGTATGCGGCCGCGGGCGGCAACAGTATTAGCAGTAAATAAAAGTTTTGTTTTTTTTACAAAATTATTCATACAAATTACTTTATCTGGAAACGCTGTGAGAAGCGGCAAAGTAGAATTTTTTTTAAACTTTTGTTCACAAAGAACAACTGATTGCCGCCCGCGGCCGCATGCCGCTTACATTGGCCTTCCACTATAATTCCGTTCGGAAGTGGAATAAATTCCGGTTTTTACTTCTATAGAAAAAGCAAAACGAAAATTTTTTTCGGAATGTGTGTGGAATTGTAATTGCTATGTGGAATTGTAGTTTTAAGCATTTCTAAGTTTCATTTCGAAAAAAATTGTTCGTTTTACTTTTTCTTTTTATAGAAGCACAATACGGAATTAATTCCATTTTCGAATTAAATTCTGTGACATGGCTGTATATGTATGTATTTTATTGTTACAAGATTAAGGGTTTTGGCAGCAGACGACTTAGGTTTTTCGCTCTCTGTAGAGGAGCAACTCAGAGAAAAAACTTGGTAACTTTAACCTAATCCGCGAAATTGCAATTTGGTTTGTGAGGGTAAACAAAGAAAAAAAATTAAATGCTATTAAAACAAAAAGGATATTACCCTATTTTTTTCATTTTGCTACCATGCAATACTTTAATAGTAGTAATCGTCTATTATAAAACTATTATATTTTTATATATTATGAATAAGCAAAAACAATACTTTCAAGTCATTCAAATTACATATTCATTAACTTACCTTTCTTCCGAATGTTATTTTAAAGAAGAAATTTAAAATTGAGTTTGGTAATCGCAAACCTAAAGCATGCTGTAAATTAACTTTGTATCCTTTGAGTACATTATCGGGATATTTGGCACGCCAGTAAAATAAGATCCAAATCAAATGATTTTCCAACATTGCAATCATCGCATATGAAACATTACGCTGTTCTGTGGTTAATCCAGCGTCAAGATCCTTATTATGTTTTGCAGAAAGTTCTTTAATAATTATAGCTGAATCAGCTATTTCTTCTCCGTTAAGTTCGATAAATGGTAATTGGCCTTTTTTGGAACGGAAACGCATCTTGTGATCAACATTCTAAAATAAAAATGACAATTACTTTTTATATTATTATATTATTTATATTATTTTAAAAATATACATATTTATGTAGGTATGTCAGCTTTCACACTCTTCAATTCTGACTCGTCCAAGGCATATTTATTATAAACATTTTGAGAATTATAAATTTGTAAACATAAACAACGTTTGACATAACAGAAGTACCAAAAAAAATCAGCTGTGTCTTCAACGCCACCTTATAATAAATATGCCTTGGACTCGCCAAGACAAGTATTTTTGGATGAGAAGAGAAAAGAGAATGAAAGGGGTGCAAAATTGACGGTACTAGTCAATTTTTTTATTTCCTTTTGTTTTTTTTTCATGCATGTTAATTTGTAACACATCGAAAAATTATATACATATACACTGCGTCATTATCTATCATAACAGATGTCGTATATTATGAACTAGGTTTTTGTCTTTCATGGTGTAATTATACAAGGTGAATGCGAATCGGCAACAAATACAACACAGCACAGAAACAACAGGCATTTTGTTTGTGTAAAATAATAAACTATAAAAAATAATAAATAAAATAAACTTTTGGCATAAATAAATTGTAAACAAAGTCAGTCAGTTGTGCTACTGCACTCACCTTTTATATTTACACCATGATTATGTAGGTATACACAAGGTGAATTTAAATACAAGGTGACAGCATTGCTACAACAATTACAACAAGGCAAGAACAACAGGCATTTTTGTTTGTGTAAAAACTTTCGTCACTGTCAAAAACATCTTTTTTTATATAAACTTTGACTATTTGTAAACAACTTTTTGACATTTTCAATTTCACCATGAATAATCAGCTGGCGCTACGCTGTCACCTTGTATTTAAATTCACCTTGGGTATACATATGTCATTTTGAAGAATACATTTATTAGGTTTTTATGTGTCATTAATGCTCAATTATTTATTGAACATTATAGAGTTTTTTTTTTTTTTTTTTTTTTTTTTTTGCATATTCTTTTTTATTGTATCTTCATTTTAAATGAACTAACAATAGGTATTCAAATCTTAAAACTAAAGTTAATTAAGATAAGTCCAGCCAATGCTAGGCAAAATCTAGTTTTCAAATTCGATAGGATATAATGAGCAACTTGTATTTATTCATCTGAGAGCGGTGGTGTCCCTCCTTCTCAAACGGCTATGACCGGGATGTTGTAAGATGTCTCGAGCGAGGGGATTTGGATGAGTTTCCAGCTTACCCAAATAAAGGGCCACGTGTTTAGTTATTTCCCATTTGACAAGTGGAACATCAAGATCGTTGTGTATGTTGTTGTTTTTAATATACCAAGGAGCGGTAGTTATCATTCGTAGAATTTTGTTTTGACGGCGTTGAATTTTCTCAATATTGGAGTTGGAGGCAGTGCCCCATAACTGGATACCATAGCACCAAATTGGCTTTAAGATTGAGTTGTAGAGTAGAAGCTTACAATCGAGCCGAAGGACGGAGTTTCTGCCGATGAGCCAATGAATTTGGGCTGCTTTCAGTTTCATTTGAGTCAGCTTAGCATCTATATGTGGTTTCCATGTGAGGCGACGGTCCAGATGAATACCAAGATATTTCACGTGTGAGTTTTGAGGCACTATATGGTCATTAATACGAATAGGGGGACATGATTCCCTACGTAGAGTAAATGTTACGTGGGTGCATTTCTGTTCATTTATTTTTATTCCCCATTGTCTTGCCCATTTCTCCACTTGCGTTACGTGGTGCTGTAATTGAATCGAGGCATCTTTTGGATCTTTGTGAGTACTGAGAAATGCCGTATCATCAGCAAATGTTGACGTGTGAATTTCATTGTTTGTTGGCATGTCTGCTGTGTACAGCAAGTATAGAATTGGTCCTAAGATACTACCTTGAGGGACGCCAGCACCTATAGGTTGAGGACGGCTTAAATAATCACCTTCTTTAATCATAAACTGACGGTCGATTAAGTATTTCCATAGTAGGTGTTGAAGATTCACCGGCAAGTTCTGCTTTAATTTAGATATCAGGCCTTCATGCCATACTTTGTCGAAAGCTTGAGAGACGTCAATAAAGAGTGCCGAACAGTATCTCTTTTCCTCAAAGGTTTTTCTTATGACTTGTACCAATCTATGTGTTTGTTCTATTGTACTGTGTTGACGTCTGAAGCCAAACTGGTGATTGGGAATGCAGTTGTTTTCATTCAAAATCGGAGTCAGCTTGGTTATAAGCAATTTCTCGAATAATTTGGACATAGTTGGTAATAGACTTATTGGCCTATACGACTCAACTTTGCAAGGATCTTTTCCCGGCTTAGGAATCATCTTTACTAGTGCAATTTTCCAAACCGGAGGGTAGTACTCAAGCCGTAAGATGGCATTAAAAAGAAAGAGGATTAATCTTTTTGCAATGCGAGGCAGCTCAAAAATCATTTTATTGCTGATTTTATCAAACCCAGGTGCTTTTTTAACATTTAAATTATCAATAGCCTCAACAACCTCCAGATATTGAAATCTTATTTGTACAGGTGGTCTGGCAACAACAGGCGGTAGTTCGCTAATGTCAGTATCCGTATTGGGAGTGAATACATTTTTTAAATGACTTACGAAAAGGTTGCCTTTTTCTTCGTTATTTCGTGCCCAAGATTATAGAGTTAACAACAAAGTTTTTTTGCTTCGAAGAAAGCCGCAATCGGTGTGTTTCAGCAGCACATAGTGTGTGACTTCGAGATGCGAAAACGAAAAACGAAATGCAAAAACAAAAAGCCGAAAACATCGGTTTCAACGTGGAATTGTGAATTGTGCGATTCAGATGTGGTGATTTTGACACCGAAGACAAAGATAGTAGATCAATAATTGGAGGCATTACTCTAGGAAGTTACTTAAGCAGAAATTTCAAAATGTTTGGGAGCAGCAGTATTCATGCAAAATCAAGGAAATTAGGAACTAATGAATTGAAGCCGAAAGACGTTTTTGCAATACCTGTTAAAAACTATTTAAAAAGTTTTGGAAAAGGCCAATGATTTCTCATAGCCCCCATTCAAAGTTCGCTTTTGAAAGGCTTAAATTTATTTATGTTGTAGGCTCGGGGATCTCAAATGATTCATAATGAATATGGCCTGGCTGCGCAACTTTGGGAAGGGGCTTTAAGAGGGCTTAGGCGTTTCGCTCTTGGAACAGACTAAGTGCCTCCAATCATTTCTGCAAGGCATCACAATGGACCGTATTGGTCTATGGGTGATGGTGTGGGGACAACCTCACACCGGCCTTCTAACCTAACCTAACATATTGTGTATTTAAAATCACAGATGTAAATTCAAAATGAATGAAAAAAGAAAGTTGCTTTTGCTGGTGGCCATGGAAATACATAAGGCATTGTTATTTGTATGAAAAAATGCAACCTATTGGCAACTCAATTCACTTTTTGTTCAGAAAAAAATAGAAAATTAAACCAATTCAAGTTCGGAAAAATATTTTCTCTCTCAAAAAGAGAGACGTCAAACTTCATATAAAAATTGTTCAAACAAAATTTTTGTTCAGAACGAATGGGTGAATCCACCTTTAGTTAGGGATATATATGTATGTATATTATTGATGCATAACATAACCCATTTTATTAACACATTGAGGCCCTTTAGACGATGCAATTTTGCATGCAATTGATGTTTGTAGGCGAACGGGTGAGAGAAGCAAGAGGGATAGAAAAAGTTGCACGACTTCGTGATTTTTAAATTTAATTTTCTATTTTAATTTTTATTTAGTTCTTAACATAATTCATAATAAGAGAAATAAAAGAACAATAAAACAAGAGAGTAATTTAAATAACAACAAAACAACTTGTATGCACTGTTGCCACGAAAAAAAATTTTTTGTAACCAACATTTATGAAAAAAATAACCAAATTAAAAAAAATAACCAAATTAAAAAAAAATAACCAAATTTAAATGCATGTACTGTTTATTTTTTGTAATTTGTACTTTAAGGTAACAAAAAAAAAAAACATAAAACAACGTATTTTACAACACAACTCCTAATACTAAAAAATAATTTTTTTTTAAAACTAAGCGTCATATTTTGCAAAAAGTAATGCAAAGAAACATAAGCTAATGCTACAATTTGTAAAATTTAAAATTCCAATACTTTACATTAAGTTTTGCAAGTTTAATTATTAATTTTTAATGTCTTAAACAAAAATAAAAAGTATATAATAAAAACAAAAAATTTTTCATTGGCAATAAAATAAGGAACTAGAAAGTTACTCTCTTAAATACTAAAAAACATGTAATTATATTACAATAAATATGGAGATCACTTTTACTTAAAATGTCACAGCTTGAGTTTTGAAATTTGTCTTTGGCAGACCAAACAAAATGGGCATTTTGTTGATTTTTGCACAATTCTTTTGCTTGCAATATATTACTAATTGTCTTAAAATCTAAATATTTTCAGTAAAAAAAAAATAACCAAAACAGAAAAAATCTACACATGTACACATTGAGAAAAAAAATAACCAATTTTGGTTAGAAATAACCAAAAACGGCAACGCTGCTTGTATGTACTCAGTTTTGCTCACACTTGTTCTCAACAAAATAATTGAAACATTTATTAATTTACCGTTATTTGAAATTAAGTTTTTAAATTTGTTGCTGCAATCTTTAGTTTTGTCAATATGAATTTTAGCTTTAAATCATAATTGAATAACTCCGTGTTCCAAAAACGTGGTTTTTTTAATTTAAAAAAGTAAGAGTTAATATTTTTTGAAGAATGAAGAAACTATCGATCGCCGTGGAAAATTTGATAAAAAATAAAACAAAGGATGGCTCCTCGTCACGTATGATAGCAAAAGAGCTTAATATAAGCCAATCAGTAGTTATTAGAGTGTTAAAACGGCGAAATGTAGCTCCACAAAGACATGTTTTCAGTCGCCAAAGATTATTATCTGATGGAGACGCACGCCTTATGATGAGAAAGATGAATGCAGACACGTATTTAACCCCAAAAGAAGCTTCCTTAGCAATAAATAAAAATGTTAGCCGATGGACAGCAAGAAGAGCGCTACACAATATTGGATATATCTCAGCTGTAAAAAAATCTAAACCTGCAGTCAGATAAAAATGTTTCAGCACGTTTAAAATTCGCCAGACAACACAAAAATTGCACTGCTGATGACTGGAAACGCGTAATATGGTCAGATGAATCCAAGTTTAACCGATATCAATCTGACGGTAAACAGTATTATTGGCTTCGACAGCGGGAGAGTATACAACGACACCATGTTAAACATACTGTAAAGCACGGCGGAGGCAACATCATGGTTTGGGGTTGCTTTACATGGTGGCATGCTGGTCCATTACAAAAAATTGATGGAATCATGAGAAAAGAAGACTATTTGAAAATATTGCAGACCCATCTTCCCGATTTTGTAGATCTGAGCGCATACCCTGAGGAAGAAGTTGTGTTTCAACAGGATGGAGACCCAAAACACACCTCCAAAATCGTTAAGGAATGGTTGAACGGACAAAAATTTCAATTGTTGCAGTGGCCTTCGCAAAGTCCCGACCTCAATCCAATTGAAAATTTGTGGTAAATTGTGAAAAGACGGTTGGGACAGTATCGAACAGCTCCGTCGAACTTATCTGAGTTGTGGCAACGTGTGGAGCTGGAGTGGCAGAGAATTCCAAATGAAATTATCCAAAAGTTGGTTGAAAGTATGCCCAATCGCATAAATATTGTATTAAAAAGTAAAGGACTGTGGACTAAGTACTAAAAATTTTAAAGTTTTTGTTTGTTTCCTGAAAGTGCAAAACTGAGTACATAAGATTTAATTTTATTTAATTTAGTTTGTTCCCTGAATACGTAGTTTTTTTTGTTTTGTTTGAAGATCATTATTGTAATCCACGAAATAATAAATAAAATAAAAAAGTAATAATTTAAATCCCTTTGTTATTACCATTTTTATGCACCTGCAAATGCAGAAAATCAGAACATGTACTCACCTCTGCTTTCCACTGTACATACATACATATTTGTTGCGAATGAAAAACTAAAGAGGAATGTGTAATTAAACGTCAAAAAATTGCATGATTTGTTGCACGTAAAATTGCATCGTATAAGTGCACAAAAAAAAATTGCATGCAATTAATTGCATCATCTAAAAGGCCTCATTATCTCACAAATTCAAAAAATGTACCTTTTCTTAGGGGAATTTTTTTTACAAAAGTCCTATTATTTCGAAAATTCATATAATTTAAGATCAAAATTTTTAAAAAACAAATGAAGTCTAAACAAGTAAGAGTGCTATATTCGGATGTGCCGAATCTTAAATACCCTCCACCTAAACGTAATAAGAAATACAGAAACTACACTAGACTAGAATATCCTAATTCTGTGTTTTCTATTCAGTCTTAGTGCAAATTTTATTAGTATTTGATATATTGTTTGAAAGACAATTTGACGACCAACATAATTTATGTTAAATATTTTGAAATTTTGTCTAATTTTCACCATTTTTAATTGATTTAATTACCAATTCTTACCATAATTTACAGATTTTGTCTGAAGTTCATAATAATCTTGAGTGTAACTTAACAAACAGAGTATAAAAAAGGGGTACAATTCGGTTTTAGTGATTTTGCTCAAAAAAAAAAAAAAAAAAAAAAAAAATAGGGCTTTTAGAGGAGATGCCAGCAAAAAAAATTGGCGGTCACGCCTATTTTCGAGGGGGCGGGCCCGTTAAGTTTAAAATGTATAGGCCTATATCTCGGGAACTACTGGGTGCTTGATAATTTGTAATACATTAAATAAAAGAAATTAAAAATACATTTCCAACGATATATATCATGATTATAAAATATGGACCGAATATGGGTTAAACCCGACGAGTACTTTTTGACCCGAATTTTTGTTTTTTGGAAATGGTTCTTATATGGCAGCTATGACAAATTATAGGCCGATCTTCTTAAATTTTGGAACAGTTATTTTCATGCATATGAGGATATTTCACGACGAATTTCAACATAATAACGATATGTATAAGGTATATATTAGTATTAACGTGGATTTCGAGAGTGGACCTTATGTGGGGGATATAGTCAAATATGGACCGATATTCTCAAAATCCAGCAGTTTGATTTAGGCATGTATGTAAATGATCCATGTAAAATTTTGGATTGGTACCCTTATTTATAATAGATTTATGAGTATTAAAGTGATTTTCGGAAGAGGGCTTTATATGGGGCATACGGTTAAAAATAGACCGAAATTCACAAAATTTTGTGGGATGATTTTTGTATATATTAAAATGATCTGTGCAAAGTTTTGAGTCGGTACCGATATTTATACAATATATATAGGGAAAAATCTCTTTTTCAGATGTGGTCCTTGTATGGGAGCTATGACCAGTTCTGGGCCGACCGCCATAAAACTTTGTACAACAATTTATTTGCCTATAATGCTTGGTTTTCACTATGTCAGTTTTGCTGTCAAATTGTCCAATTTGTTATGAAATTACCAACAATTTGGACAATTTGACAACAAAACTGACATAGTGAAAACCAAGCATAAGGAGTATTTATGTCAAATTTTAGCCGTTTAACATTATTTATATCTGTTTTATACGTATTTAAATGAATTTTGGAAGTGGACTTTATATGGTGATGTCGCTTAATGGCTCATAAATCTGTAAACATTTATTGTTATTTTATTTGTTTGATTTAATTTATTTGATTTAATTTATTTGATTTGTATTTATTTAATGTAATATCAGTCTGTAAATTGCCTAAATGTTATTTGTCTCTTGATCATTTATGTAGTTGTTTTCCCTTTTGTGCCTATTTGTTTACATGTAAATGATCAAATTCCTTTTATATACATTCCACTGCAGTGCTTTGTTTCGTTAAGTTGGCCGTTATTTAACATGTTTTATATACGTACATAAATATTTGTGGCTCAACTTAAACATTTTAAGAAATTTAATTTAGTTCGTGAGGAAAAGCACTGCGGTAAGTACATGAAGTACATTTATATTTTATATTTTCATTTTATGTTTTTTAGATAGAAATAAACGCTATTAATCAATATTAAGAAATTGGGTATTTTCATTTGGTTAGTTAAATTCGCTCCTTACGAACAACCATCGCCGCCAGCTATCGCGGCGGTCTATGGTCAAACATGGACCGAACTAAAAAAATTTCGTTTTGCGATTTCTTTTTGTATAAAACTTATTTTTGCCGAATTTTGTCTTGATATTCCAATTTTATAGGCATTTATTTATCATTAAGCCATATTTCGGGAATATATATATTTGTATGGGGGCTATAAGAAATCATGGACCGATTCTTACAATTTTCCGCACACTTCCTTCTTTTATCATAAAAACAACGTGTACAAAATTGCATGATATTATCTGCTATATGTATAAAGTTGTAAATTGTTGACGTTTAGTTTTGTTGTTTGTAAATTTTGTTCGGCATAAGGTCATAAGGTAACAAATTTTTAAATGAAAAATATAAAAATATTTTGTTTTAAAAATTTTTCTATTTTATTTTATTCCCAATATTTCGGTCAACTTTGTTGACCATCTTCAGGGGTTCTATATAAAAATACAAAAATATATTAAACAAATTATTATAAGTTACACAAAGCATTTCAAGCACAAACAAATTATAATCTATATATATAAAATTCAATGTATGTATGTATGTATGTATGTAACGTATAGACTCCAAAACATCTGAGCCGATTTTGATGAAATTTTCACAGCATGTTACTGTGACTCTGGAAGGAATAATAGGGTACTTTTTTTTACCACGCCCACTTTTACGCCCACTTTTTTTAAATATTGTAATTGGAGACCAAACCTCTGAACCGCTATTTTTGAAATTTTCACAGCATTTAACTGGGACTCTGGTATGATTAATAGGGTACTTTTTTTTTACCACGCCCATTTTTACGCTCACTTTTTAAAAATTATGTAATTGCTCCCATATAGTTTTTAACAGATTTACTTTAAATTGTATACACATTATATACTCCAGGCGAGGTAAAAATAAAGATTTCTTAAGCCACGCCCCTTTTCACGCCAAATTTTTGAAAGTTTTATTCTCTATACAAATTTGTTCATTCCAACGTATTTTTTTTTATTTGGTAGTATATTGCTCTTAATACTGTTAACGTCGCCATATAACTATGAACTACGCCTACTTCATCGCCCCCTTTTTTTAATTCAGATACTTACTTATACCACTAACAATGTTTGCTATACAAAATACTTTTTTTGTAATATGTATTTACCTAAAGTTTTATATACTTTTTAACTACATATATTTTTTTATTACCAAATCCCCATTTTTCGCCTCATTTCACCTTAAATTATATTGCTTTTAATCTATATATATATAAATGAATGTGTGTCTGTATGTTTGTGCTTAATAGGAGGCCAAACCCTTGGACCAATCTGCCTGAAATTTGTACAGCATGTTACTGTGACTCTGGAAGGAATAATAGGCTATATGAAGTTTTGATTGTACAAACGGGGATGGCACCGCCCTTATAACCCACAAATTTAACCCGCCATATTTTGGGCATTTTTTGACGTACGTCGGTGATATTTGGTACATATGGTATTGGCATAATTAGGAATACGTACCAGGAGAAAAGTGAGTGGGACCACGCCCCTTTTTAGGAAAATTAAACATCGTAATATAGTCTTAACTACTGGACCGATCATCATTAAATTTTCACAACAGGATATTCTTACGAAATATTAAATTCTTGACTATGTAAGTGGACAAAGGGGCATGGTCTCGCCTGAAGCATTGCAATAAATACATTAAAATTAAATAAATAAATGTTTGTAAATATATAAATACGTTTTATTTTATTTTATGACGAGGGGGGGGGGTAGCAAAGCACATCGGGTTTAGCTAGTTATATTTAAAATAAATAAATGAAATACAAATTTCACTCTGTTGAGTTTGTTGTCCAGTCGTAAGCTTTTGTCAACTAGTGTTTTTAATGTTTTGTTTTGGTCTCTTTCTGTGTATCGTGTGTTTGTATGTGTGAGCTGATATGTTCTCCGTATCAATTTTGTAGTTTAATCTCTCATACTATGTTTCCACGGTACATGCTTCGCTCTCTATTCATGCTTCACACCCCAATCATGTGCGAAACAACTTGATTCACCATACAAAATTTTAAGAGCGAATCAAGTAGATTCATATTGAATCAACTTGCGACGCACGAAAAATTGCACTCTTCTCTAATTTTTATCGCAAGTTTATCTGCACTAGCTGTAAAAATTTAATATTATTGTAAACAAAGCAAATTATTTTCTTGTTGCTGGAAGTAAAGAAAGTAAATACGTACGAATGTATGTTTTTTTCAAATAAGCTAATTTCCACTCACTTTTGTTTGTCCATTAAAAAAAATTATTTTCCACAAATTGTAAATTCTGTTTTTTTTTATTCTGTTTGTTTATTAAAGACAACTGTCAAATCGAATCAAGTTTATTAGTCATGTAAACAGCATGATTCATTAACATGATTCAGAAGGCGAAGCAGGTGATTCAAGTCGTCGTGGAAACATAGTATCATCTGTCTCTAAATTAAGAGGCCCTTTCGACGATGCAATTTTGCATGCAATTAATTGCATGCAACTGATGTTTGTTGGCGAACGGGTGAGAGAAGCAAGAGGGGTAGAAAAAGTTGCACGACTTCGTTTGTCATGCAATCTTTTGACATTTCCTTTTACCATCGTTTGTGTTTTACTTATTTTGTTTTATTCTTATTCTGACTTTGAAGTGTGCGTTATAATAATTAATGCGCAAGAACATTTAAAATTACTTCTTCTGTATTAAAATCTTCCATTTTTTATATTTTTTAAAATTTTTGTATATTGTATTTATGTAGATGTATGTATATTATTTTATATACATACATATGTACATATATTTTTTGTATATTATATTTACATATATTTTAAAATTTTGTTTTCTTTGTTGCGAATGAAAAACTAAAGAGGAATGTGTAATTAAACGTCAAAAAATTGCATGATTTGTTGCACGTAAAATTGCATCGTATAAGTGCACAACATTTTACGTATTCACATCCTTCACTGGACTTGTCCTCAGATCACTCTCCTACTATCATTTCAATGCATTTTCCCTCAAGTGTGTGGTTCTCCATTTATGAACATGACTAAGACCCGAGTAAGTTGGATAAAATACAAAAAGTATTTAAGTTCTCATTGCACGGAAAATGTTGTGTTGAGAACTACCGACGATATTGATGAGTCGATTGGCAACTTTGCCGAGGACCTTCGACGAGCTGTGCATCACGCTTCCACTTATCACGTTGAATGTAGAAATAGGACAAACAGAACTTATTTCTCTGAACTCGAACATCTCCTATCAGAAAAAAGAAGAACGAGAATAGAGTGGCAAATTCACAGGTCTCCTGAACTGAAAGCTAGGCTACGGGAATGCAGAGATATACTAAGACATTTCTTAGAAACCCAAAGAACGGCCTCACTTAGATCTTACTTGGAAGGTCTTGATAGTACCCCACAATCTGACTACTCGTTATGGAGGGCGGCAAGAGGTTTAAAAATACCAGTGTGAGGAAAACCTCCTTTGCGAAATCCGACTGGTGACTGGACTAGAAATGATTCCGAGAAAGGGACATTATTTGTTAACCATTTGAGAAATGTGTTTACTATAAACAACTCAAATAATGCATCTGATTTGCCTCCACTCGTTATTAGACCTCCTGTACCTCTAAGACTTAGCCTTAATGATGTTCAAAGCGCTATTGGTACTCTGAATCTTAAAAAAGCTCCAGGTATGGATAAAATCAGCAATAAAATGCTTGTGGAGTTACCTCGTGTAGCAAGAAGAATTATCCTCTTTATCTTCAACGCTATTTTACGCCTAGAATACTATCCTGCAGATTGGAAGGTGTCTATGATCACTATGATTCCTAAGCCAGGGAAGGACCACACCAAAGTGGAGTCATATAGGCCAATTAGTCCACTGCCGACAATTTCAAAACTGTTTGAAAAATTGTTAATGACTAAGTTGACTCCAATTCTGAATGACACTGAATGTATTCCTAATCATCAATTCGGCTTCAGAGCTAAACACAGCACCATCGAACAAACACACAGATTGGTAAATGTGATAAGAGGGTCGTTTGAAGACAAAAAATACTGCTCCGCCCTTTTCATTGATGTGTCGCAAGCGTTCGACAAAGTTTGGCATGACGGTTTAATGCACAAAATAAAATTAACTCTGCCTGCTAACACCCATAAACTCATGGAAAGTTATTTATACGGTCGCAAATTTAAAATCAAAGAAGGTGATTTTTTAAGTACCGCTCAGCCAATTGAATCAGGTGTGCCACAGGGTAGCATACTGGGTCCTACTTTATATTTGATATATGCCTCCGACATGCCGTCAGACCCCAAAATCCATACGTCAACTTTTGCAGACGATACAGCCTTTATCAGCGTCCATAAGGACCACCAAGTTGCATCACAGAATTTGCAGAATTATGTTTATAAGCTAGAGAATTGGCTAGAGCTTTGGAAAATCAGGGTTAACGAACAAAAATGTATTCATATAACTTTCACATTGCGAAAAGATACCTGCTCGTTCATCAGAATAAATAATCAAATTATCCCGCAACACAATGAAGTCAAATACCTCGGCATTCACCTCGACCGCCGTTTAACTTGGAAGTCTCATATTGAAGCGAAACTTACACAAATGAGATTAAAAGCAGTGCAACTTAATTGGCTAATCGGCAGAAACTCTACATTGAAATTGGATTGCAAACTTTTGCTGTACAATGCAATACTAAAGCCAATCTGGTGCTATGGAATTCAATTATGGGGTACTGCCTCAGCATCCAACATTGAAAAAATTCAAAGGGGTCAAAATAAAATTCTACGTATAATTACTGCAGCTCCATGGTATGTTAAAAATTCTCGAATCCACAAAGATCTAGGCGTGCCATTAGTAAAAGTCGAATTTACAAAATATGCGTCAAAGTATGTCAGCAAACTTGAACACCATCCAAACCCACTTGACATCCTTAACTTTAGTGGCCACAATCGGTTGAGAAGGAGGGATACCCTTGCTTTAACTCAAGCGCAAAACAGATGACTGGATCAGTTGATGTGAAATTTTTTAGTATCATAAAAATTTTTGTCTAGCACTGGCTGGGCTTATTATTTTCTTTTTAGTATTAAGATTTGAATACTTATTGTCATTTCATATATGAAGATTCAATAAATAATTAAAAGAAAAAAAAAAATTTACGTAGCATCATTGCATCATCTAAAAGGCCTCTAAGTATGTGTAACATATCTAGAGTGAACCTCCTCGCATAATATTTCTCTTCTGCTAATATTTTTACATCACTGAAATTTGGTGTGTGTCCAGTAATTGCACAGTGGGCCGCGAGTGCTGTTTTTTGTTCCAGTGGTTTGTAAGTTGCCTTCATGTCAGATTTATGTGATGATAGTCCGGTTTTTAAATTAGTTTTGGTTGTACCTACATATGTCTTCTGACATATGTTGTTATTGTCGCCATTGCAATTAATTTTGTACACTACGTTAGGTTTTTCCCCAATTCTTAATTTTGATTTCATCTTGCCGAATAATTTGTTGACAGTATCATTACATTTAAAGGCTAACTGGAACTTGTCCCTATTATATATATTAAAATTTTCAATTCCCTCAGAAAATTTCGGTATATAACCGACTGATTTAAATATTTTTGTCTCTGTATCCATATTCCCGGTTAAAGGACATTTATTCCTCACACGTTTTATTAAATCGTCAATCGTCTTTTTTGGGAAGTCGTTCATTCTTAGAATATCCCTGATTTTATGTAAATTTTCCTTGTAAAATTGATTGTCACTTATATCTAAAACTCTGTTAATGAAATTGGTTGCCGTATTTATAATTATCCGTTTTGGATGTTTTGAATAGAAATTTATTAATCTACTCGATGATGATGGTTTCTGATACCAATTCAGTTTCAGCAGATTTCCTTGTCTGATTATTACTGAGTCCAAGTACGATAGTTTATTATCACATTCTTTCCCCATGGTAAATTGAATTTGTCGGTTGTATGAGTTTAAGATTTCTAATGTTTCATCAATTTTGTCCTTTTTTATGATTCCAAACAAATCGTCAACATATTTGGTGAGTAATCTAGGTTTTACCTCCATTAGCTCCATAGTCTTGTCTAATAGATCCTCCATAACTATGTCTGCAATCACAGGTGATGCCGGAGATCCCATTGGCATTCCTTTTAATTGTTCATAAAATTTTTCTTCAAATTTGAAATATCTGGTGTCCTTTATACAAAAACTAAGTATTTGAATAAATAAATCTTTAGGTATTGTTGTATATTTCTCTAGTATATGCCACTTTCTTTCAATCGTCCCTAAATCTAGGTTAACAGGTATGCTAGGAAAAAGCGAAATTACGTCAAAAGATATGAGAATTTCATCATTTTCTATGGTCATATTGTTAATTTTAGATTTGAATTCTTTAGCGTCTTTTACATTATATTGGGAGTCAGTAGTCAAGTTCTTCAGAATATTAATTATATATTTACATAGCCCATACGACGGTGAGTTTATGGACGAACAAATTGGTCGTAAAGGCATTTCAGCTTTATGGATTTTTGGAAGTCCATAAATACGTGGTAAAGTGGCTATTTTATTGATCATTGCGTTTTTCTCAGATTCCGTTATGTGTTGATTAAATAATTTTGTTATTAAGTTATTGTTTTTTGTCTGTAACCCCGAGGTTGGATCTTTCTTTGTTCTTCTGTACGTGCAAAAGTCCTTTAAAATATCCTTCATTTTTAATTCATAGTCACTCTTGTTCATTGCAACCGTTTTATTCCCTTTATCGGCACTAAGTATTAATATGTCATTATTTTCCCTCAAAAACCTTCTCGTTTGTCCCTCTGTGTCAAGTATTATTTTCTCTCTTTGGTTCAATATTATTTTGTTCAAGTGATCGTCTATTAATGTTATATGTTTTGTTCTTGATGCTTCTTGTTGTTATTTGTTCTCGAATGTTTGTATGCAGTCCTCTCCCTCCGCTATACTATTGAACAGTGGAAATGCAGTTTTCGTGATAGGTAGAGCATGTTTGGGACCTAATGATAAAAGCCACTGTGAGTTCATTGGAATGTTTTTGTTGGTTTTGTTCACAAACCAACCATTGTCATTATTAATGTTCATTTCGTTAATTTGTTTTACTTTGAGTGTTTGTAGTTTATTAATATGTCTATTGTTGTTCTTTTCCATCAGACTTTTGTAAATAATTTGTTCGCTGTTAATAAGTGAATCTCTATCGTGTTCATTTAAAAGTTTTTTCATCATCTCCTTTGATTTATTTAATTCCTCTTCGTTTTTATTAATGTGTGTATGTTTCTGTTGTATTAATAATTTTAATATTTGTACGTGAAAATTATATATGTACCTCTGTAATCTTTTTTTCAATATTCGAAGGGATTTTATTGTTAATTTCAAATATGTTATTTATGTTCCTTGTTGAGTTTCTAATAAAATTTGGTATAGTGCCTGCTTGTTTACATTTGATAAGAAAAGTTGTTGATGATTTTAACTTTGCTAATTGTTTGTTGTATTCCGAATATTATTTTTGTCTAATAGTTGTGTATATCGTCATGATGACCATATGTTGCGGTGTGCCTCCCGTTAAATATGTATAAAGTTGTAAATTGTTGACCTTTAGTTTTGTTGTTTGTAAATTTTGTTCGGCATAAGGTCATAAGGTAACAAATTTTTAAATGAAAAATATAAAAATATTTTGTTTTAAAATTTTTTTTTATATTTCAAAATATTGCAATAAAATGTACAAAAAATATCAAATTTTTATGGAGGTTGTCTCACATATTGGTCCATAACTCTGGTTGACCTAAACCGATTTTGCTGATTTTAAATAGCAAACTTCTCGAAAGCATTTCTGACAGAATTATTGAAGATTTGGATCCCGAGTATATCTGGGGACTTCAAAAAACTGATTTCAATAGACAGACAGACAGACGGACATGGCTTAATCGACTCCGCTATCTATAAGGATCCAGTATATATATACTTTATAGGGTCGGAAAATTTTTTTGTGGAAATTACACACGGAATGACATAAGTTTGTCTTGTGTTGTTTGTTTCTCATGAAGGTGAAGGGCATAAAAATACAAATACCTACCTATGTACATACATATATGATTTCAAGACAGTAAATTACAGCAAAATTTTGTGTAAAGTCAAAATTAAAGTACCGTTACATATATTAAGAAAAAAGAAAATATATAATTGCGCATATGTATAATTATTTGTCGTAGGTAGTTATCAGATTAAAATTCTAAGCAAATAATCCTCTCCGAGGCACCGAATTTACGACGATCGGCTCATAGTTTTCATACAGGGTGGGCCAAAAGAAACCAAGGGGTGTATACTTGTGTATACGACAAAGTGAACGGAAGTGATTTTTAAGTTTATGCGAAAAAAAATTGAAAATAAATATTTACATCGCTATAAAATAAACAAAACTGTTTATAAACTGCGGTACGGACTCAATTCAATACTAAAAACTGAAAGTTTTAAATTTAATTGGTTTTTGTGAGTGATAATTTTGCAAATTTAACTTTTGCCAGACGATGCCTGATTGCAGTAAATGCAAATCAGCCATACGTGGCGAAACTGGAATACAATGTGAAGGAGTGTGTAAGAAGGAGTTTCATCCGACACTGAAGTGCAGCGGATTGGATCAATATAGTTTAAAAATTATTGATTCGAACAACTATATTCGTTTTATGTGTGATGACTGCGTTCAATATATACATAACCATGACTTAGTATTGGCAGAGGTACATGAGGAGGTAAAAAAACAAACAACACTTGGTGGATTACAAACACGAATTTGAACGATCATTAAAGCACAATGAACAAGAAATGAAGAAACTATTAGAGGTAATGGAAAAAGGATATCAAGGAAGACTAAAAAAATTGGAAGATGTACAAAGAAGATGTGAAAACAATGTTAAGGAACTGAACAAAATGTGCGAAAATGTCAACGATAATAAGAGCAAGAACAAAGATCTATGTAATGAAATACGTGAAGAGAATGAGAAGATGCGGAATGAAATAAAAAAGGCAATTAGTGACAACAATGATAAACAAAATAAACCGCTGTATTCTGAAGCTTTAAAAAGAGTGTTAACAGATTCAACAAAAAAGATACCAGTAATAGTGAAGCCAAAAGAGAAACAAAGTTCTGATAAAACAAAAGAGGAGTTAAATAACAAAGTCGATCGCATGAATTTGAAAATTTCAAAATAGGAGTAATGGAACATTAATAATAACAAGTGTAAGTGATGAAGAAAGAGATAAAATAAAAAATGCCATAGAAGACAAAATGGGTGAAAATTATGAAGTGAAAGTAGCTAATCCTATGGAATTTTTAATAACAATAACCGATATATCTTTTAAATATACGGAGGAAGAAGTTATTTTGAAACTGATGAAACAGAATCCTATAATTGGTAGTAAAACCATTAAATTAATAAACGTATTTGAGACTGTTGCGAGGATCCCTTCTCCAGATATCAATAAATATATCAAACACTTAGTTTGAACAAAAGATGTTTATTGTTAGAAATTCAATTTACAAGTGAGCTCTGAGCGTTTATAAAAAGTTTAATAAAGTATAAAAATGAAAAAGCAAACACAAAAAATATATATGCACATGTATGTGTGCGTAAAGTTTGGAAGTGTTGCATTGTCGCTAGAGTTACCATTTCAACACTCCACCTCAATGAACATTTCCAAATCTTTATAGTGGTAAATAATAAATTCTAAACTAAACCAAGCATCTTCATGAACTTCTCATGACTAGGCTTAGGCAGGTTCTTCGTGAAGATATCAGCTGCATTCTCAGAACTGCAACAATATTTTAATTCAATGTCACCTTTCCGGAATACATCTCTTACATAGTGATATTTTATATCGATATGTTTACTCCTCTGATGGTAAACAGGATTCTGTACCAAATTCATAGCGCTGATGTTATCTGCATTTATGACAATCGATTTCGGACAGTCAAGCTGCATCTCGCTAAACAATTTCTTCAAGAAAACTGCCTCTTTGGACGTAGACGATAGTGACATATACTCCGCCTCAGTGCTGCTAAGTGCCACAGTTGTCTGCTTCTTTGATTCATAAGAAAACACTGCTCCGGCTAACATAAATGCATATCCCGTATATGATTTTCTATCATTTGTGTCACCGCCCCAATCTGCATCAGTTTTTGATAAGTTAGTTGTTTATTTTGAGTCGTTGATAAATATCATAATATTCTTTTAGCAGCTACCATATGTTCCGCATGTGGATCTTTATTTCTTTGGGATAGCTTGCATACAGAATGCAATATATCTGGTCTCGTATTTATAGCTATATACATCAGGGAACCAATGAGCGATTGATATTGGGTCTGGTCGATCTTTTGACAATTTTCTTTGTCACATTTAACTTGATGTTTAGATTCTAAAGGCGTTGCTATAGGTCTACAATTTATCATATTGTGCTCCTGTAAAAGTTTTCTTATTTGTGATTTCTGACTAATACAAATTTTACCCTTTTCACCAACACGATCAACTTCAAGACTCAAAAAATGTCGTACTGGACCTTTGTCGACTACTTTTACTTTCTCAGCAATCAATTTCTTTATTCTTTCTATATTATCCTTTCTCGAACTGGCAATCAACAGGTCATCTACATAAATTGCTACAATGTTTATCGTACCATTGCCGTGATTTATATACACACACGGTTCACTATCAGTTGATTGGAAACCTATTCCTTTCAATATGTTGTCTAATTTAAAGTTCCATTGCCGTCCTGATTGCTTTAATCCGTAAAGCGCTTTATTCAACTTTAGGACATGATGAGGAAACCTTTTATCAACAAAATTTTTTGGTTGCGTCATATATACTTCATCGTCTAGCTCGCTATTCAAATACGCTGATGACACATCCATTTGGTGAAGATACAGTTCGTATTCTGCAGCAATAGCAATAATCATTCTGATTGTGTCATGACGAATACCGGCGAAAAAGTTTCGGTATAATTCACACCATACTTCTGTGAACAACCTTTCGCAACGAGCCTGGCCTTAAAGCGTTCAATTTCATCTCTTTCATTCTTCTTAAGGGCGAAAACCCACTTATTCGATACAGCTTTCTGGCCTTTGGGAAGTTCTGTTAGGTCCCATGTATTGTTATTTATTAATGCCTCATACTCGGCCCGCATTGCTTTCAACCATTCACGAGCATGTTCGCTATTCAATGCTTCTTCTACTGTATCAGGTACCGAAACATTATTATCTGAACAAATCAGACTCAAAACATTGAATTCTTTTCTAGGTCTGCCTACACCACCTGTTCGTATTATCCGAGGTCTACCAGAGCCTCTCGGAATCTGTTCAATATTATCGTTTAGAATCTCTTCTTCAGCTGATTCAAAACCTTCAAATCCATCTTCATCAGAGTTCTCATCAGATTTGGTTGATTCGGCATCACAATCGTCATAATTATTTCATTACCGCCATCTATAGTCACTGGTAGTAAAGGAATTCCTATTTCCAAATTTTGTTTATCAGCTGGTTCAACAAAATATACGTCTCTACTATCGATCAGTTCTCGTGTCTCTTTACTATATAACCGGTATGCCTTAGAAGTATCAGAGTAACCGACCATAATATACTCTTTGCCTTTTGGTTTGAATTTACTTCTTTGTCGCTTATCCAAAGCTATAGCTACAGAGCCAAAAATCTTCAAATGGCCCACAAAAGGTTTACGATCATAAAACGATTCATATGGTGTAACTCCATCTAGTGCTCGAGTGGATGCTCTGTTTCGCAAATACGCCGCAGTGTTAACTGCTTCAGCCCATAAATGTACGCCAAGATTTGAACCAACCAACATGCATCTCGCCATCTCAACCAACGTGCGGTTAAATCTTTCGGCAACGCCGTTCTGTTGTGGCGTATATGGCATAGTTAATTGACGTATTATTCATTTTTCCTTCAAGTAGTTGTTACAAGCATTATTTAAAAACTCGGTTCCATTATCACTTCTAAGAATTTTGATTTTCTTTCCAGTTTGTCGTTCAATCATAGTCTGAATTCTTGAAATTTATTGAAGACTTCATCTTTACTTTTCAAGAAGTAAACAAAAACATAACGCGTCTTGTCGTCGATAAACGTCAGTAAATATTTGGCACCACCAATTGAAGACGTATTCATTGGACCGCATAAATCTGTGTGGATGATTTCCAAAACCTCATTGCTTCGAGTTTCTGATGTACCAAACGGCTTCCGTACACATTTGCATTTCATACAAATCGAACAATTTATGTCTGCTGGTATAGAGATATTCATTCCACGAACCAATTCATCTTTAACCATATCTCTCATACTGCCAAAATTTAGGTGGCCATAACGGCAGTGCCACTTCATGGCTTCATCAGAAGATTTTCTCGTAAAAAACAATTTATTATTTTCATTATCAATTTCAAATAAAAATAAATTGCGTACCTTATGCGCACGAAGGATGATTCCCTCGTGCTTATCCTCCACATCGACGACGTTATTTCTAAACACCACAGTATTACCAAATTCCACCGCTTTAGCAACAGAAACAAAATTGCATTGCAGACCAGGAACATATCGAGCCATAACCGCCGAAAAAATGTATCCCACAAACTCAAAATTTTACAGGGGAAGGGTTTTTTTAAATAAAATCAGTTTGAATAAAGCCATTATTTTAAAATTTATAATGTAAATATTGTTTTATGTAATACATTTAATTTTAATAATTTTAAATGATGTTGAACTATCGATTTCGATAAAAAAAACAACAATCGATTATGGTGTGGGATACATTATTTTGGCGGTAATGGCTCGATATAATACACTACCCAATGTGAGGTTATAATCTCCAACAGTCAAACGCACCGTACCTATACCTTCAGCCTTCATACAATTATCGCCAGCAAGCATTATTGTTTCAGTATGTTGTTCGAACTCATCAAACATATCGCGGTTGCAACACAAATGCGACGAAGATCCACTATCAATACACCATGCATTAGCGTGCAAATCATTCTGCATAGTATAAAATAACGAACTTTTATTGGTGTTGTTGTTTTTATTTTGCTGTTCTTTTTGTTCATTTTCTCTTTTCTGTTCTCTGCACTGAGCAGCGTAGTGGCCTTTTCGTTTACAGTTATAACACCGTACGTTTTTTATGTTGTTGTTGCTTTTGAAATATGCGTTGTTAGAATTCTTGTTCTGAGAATTTCTATTTTTTGTTCCGTGCCCATCGCGTGCCATAAATGCCTGTACTGTACCTTCTTCATTGTTGCTAACTTTTCTCCTCTCACCTTCTTCGATCAACTTTACTTTGAGTGTCGTAAGTGTTGGAAGTTCATCTCGAGACTCCAGGGCAACTACAAGTGGCTCATATGACTTTGGAAGACTTGCTAAGAGCATTATTGCGAACAACTCATCTTGAAGCTTTACTCCCGTCTCTGCCAATTTTTCCACCACCGAAGTAAATAGGCAAACATAGCGTTGTATGCAATCACCATCAGTCATAAGCAAATTCAACAGTTGCTTAAATAACGTTACCTTACGAACTGGTCCCTTGGGACGATGTACCTCTTTGAGAGCGTTCCATGCATCTTTAGATGTTGCGCATGTTTTTACATGACCAATTTGCATCGGAGTTATACTCAATATAATTGTTGCCATGGCTTTCTCGTCCTTAGCAGTCCATGCTGCTAGTACAGCTTCATTTTCTGGCGTGTTTTCTGGTTTAACACCAAGCGATACCACCGACGAAAGCTCCTGGTGTATTAATACACTTTTCACTTGTATATTCCATGAATCATAATTGGACTCATCCAATTTTTCAATATTAAAAAGAGAACCACTACTCATTTTTCCAAAATTTATTTCCAATTTTCTCAGTTGACTAATAATTTAAACTTTCATTAATATCTGGGCCCATAACCTGTTGCGAGGATCCCTTTTCCAGATATCAATAAATATACCAAACACTTAGTTTGAACAAAAGATGTTTATTGTTAGGAATTCAATTTACAAGTGAGCTCTGAGCGTTTATAAAAAGTTTAATTCTATATATATAAAAATAAGTGTACATTTTGATTGTCACTCCATAACTCGAGAACGGCTCGACCGATTGCCATCAAATTTTTAGGGAAGGTACAGGGAGGAGTGATGATGGTTAGTTGATTTTGAAATCCAAAATCGGTCTAGCCATTCTCCAGTTATGATTTTTTTCCTGAAAAATTCAACATTTGAAAAAAAAGTCCCCTAAAGTATGCTGTACAAATTTGCAAATAAATAAGAGCAGGCAGGTTGTGAATACATCTTATTCTATGAAATACAAATCAATAGTAAATACCGAGCGAAGCCGGGGCGGTCAGCTAGTAAAGTATAAAAATGAAAAAGCAAACACAAAAAATATATGTATATGCATATGTATGTGTGCGTAAAGTTTGGAAGTGTTGAATTGTCGCTAGAGTTACCATTTCAACAGAGACAAAACGAAATAATAAGACAATATACAATTTAAAAATAAAAACAGATGGAGAAACTTATGAAAATTTAATGAAAGATCAAAAAGTAAACATAGGCTGGGAAAGGTGCAGAGTGTTTGACGGTACATCGGTAAAGCAGTGCTACAAATGTAAAGGTTACAACCATTCAGCACAGGAGTGTAAAAATATAGAAACTTGTCTCAAATATCATGGAAATCACAAGATGACCGAATGCAATAATGAGCAAATGATAAAATGTATAAATTGTGTGCGTATGAATAAAAAACTAAACTAGGGTTAGATGATAATCATTTAACAAATGATAAAAAATGTCCGGTATACTTAAATAAACTGTCAATAAAAAAACGCAGACTCGGGTTATCGGAATAACAATCAAACAACATAAATGCAATATATACTAACGTACAAGGATTAACAAACAATTACAATCAAATAGAAATACTAAGTGCTAAAGAAAACCCAGAATTCATCATACTGTCCGAAACTCACTTGACGCAAGATATTGAGCTAAATGAAATAATGTTACCTAAATATAAGCAACTAATTAGTTATTCAAATTCAAAAAGAACTGGTGGAGTAATTATATATTATAGAAATAGATGGTCTGTGACAAAGGTTTATGAGAAGGTAAAAGAATCAAATTACTGGATGTTAGCATGTGTAGCAAAATGTGTTAACAATACCATTTTAATCTGTGTAATATACAGATCACCCAGTGCATCTGAAGCGGAGTTTTGTGAGGCGTTTCAAGAGGCAATCGAGTCTTTAAGTGAAAGAAACTGTGATATGTTTATAACGGGCGACTTTAATACTGGGCCAAAAATGGGTTTTACAAAAAGAGAATTCAGAGTGCAATACACGATAATGGTCAAAAACAAATAGTAAACAACTTCACTAGAATAACGCATACATCAAAAACAATTATAGACTATGTTATAACAAACAGTCATCGGGTATCAGTGCAATTTAATTCTACAGACAATATATCAGACCATGAAATTATTAATATATTAATTAAATGTGATAACATAAAAACAACGTGCAATAAACAAGTAACAATTTTTAAATATAAAGAACATCAATTTCATAGAGAACTTAGTGCAATAATAAGATATGACGATGAGAAAGATATAAACCATAACGTAAACTATATTGATAAATGCTTCAATGAGACTGTACAAAAATTTACAAAAAAAATGTGTATAAAAAATAAATACAAAGCAGACCAATGGTATAATAATGATTTGGAAGAAATGAAACGACACAAAATTATATTGTACGAAAGAGCTCAATATGAAAATTCAATAGAATCATGGAACAACTACACAATGATAAGAAATAAATATAAAGTTGCAATAGAAAATGCAAAATATGATTTTTTAAACGAAGAAATAAATAAAGCCAAAGACCAAAGGCAAATGTGGACCACAATCAAAAGCCTAGTAATGAATAAAAAACCAAATGTGATAAAATCTGTGATATTTAGTGACGTAGAATGTAAAGATAATTATAAGATAGCTAGTCAATTTAACCGTTACTTTGTTAATAGTATTAAATCAATAAGAGAAACAATAAACTATGTACAATATAATAATAATATACCTATGATTGATAAAAAGTTAAAATTTCGTCCAATAAATATTTTAGAGTTAAAAATTATCGTTAAAAATCTTAAAAATAAACCAGACTATGAAAAAATAACCCCAAAAATGATACTAGATAATTGGAACAAAATCGGAAATATCCTACTAAAAATAATAAACGAATCGTTAAAAACAGGAACTTTTCCCGAAAATTGGAAGATTTCGATGATAACACCAATTGAAAAAGTAGCTAATACCATGAAATGTGATGAATTTAGACCGATTAACAGTCTGAAAACATGTGAAAAAATTATTGAAAAAGTAGTAAAGGAACAATTGGAAAAATATATTGAAGAAAATTCTATCCTGACAAAGCACCAAGAGCTTCAAGAGCAGGGGCCAAATTACCGCATTCGATATCGAGTAAAATTGATCGTAATTTTCTTATTTGAAATTATGGCATTCGATATCGAGCAAGAAATTTAGTACATTTTATCATAATTTCGATATCGAAATCATTTTTCGATACGATAGCTCATTCGATCACGAATGCGGTAATTTGGCCCCTGGATGCTTTAATATTTTGTTAATTTGCTTTACCTGTATTGTTTAACTTAAAAAATGTATTTGTATACACAAATACATAAGCATGTATGTATATAGAGCCACTGAAATCAGTGTTTTCAAAATTAATATTGTGCTCCAATGAAAATACATATTAGAATAATCGAATTTTCTTTGATTTTAAGCAGTATTTTTAATGACGAGCTTGTATCCAGGACTCTAATTGCATTTAGAAAGATGCATTCTCGATGTGCATCGTTTGAAACAGTTTAGAAATGCTGTTGCATTTTAATTTTTTAACTTGTAATGCCAATAAGACACCCCACCTGGATAACCATCTTGTCGTGATGTGGTGGCTTAAATGCTGGCTGTAGTGTATGTCTTGTAACTTGAATCGGTTAATTTTAGCCGGAACAAGTTAGAAGGCATAAGCTTTAAAGCCAACATGACCAAGGGTTATCCCCACTTTTAAGGTCAAGGTGGATGATAGCAGTGCCGAAGGCCTGAATGGCTAGTTAGTGGTTAAAGAAACTAGTCGCGAACAGCTTCCCTCCGACGCCAGGGCACGGGTCGGCTGTAATGAGTATTTTGCCTAGTCCATGTACGCCGTCACTGCATGGATGGTCCATCCCCTTACGTGCCTACTCGTGGGACCAAAAATGAATTTGAACAAAGAAAACACAAAAAACAACAAAAACAACAAAACTCCCTGAAGAGCGCCGATGATCTCGGTTCTTCATCAGAAGGCGACCTACTGGCTTCTAGCCAAGAGACCTTGGTTGCAATGGAGAACAGCGTGGGTGACCGACACAGCACTCTGCTGACCACCACAATAAACGTGACAAAAGCTCCTCTTCAAGTGGATGCCAAGGCTGGCGATCAATTGAAGAAGAAACGAAAGAAGAGGAAGAGTCAGAAAGACATCCTCAAGTCTCGCTACACCAAGGCGATATTCATTCTTGATAAGATTGACAAGAATGCTGCCAGCGGTGCTTCTCATGAGCGTGATGAAGCTGATCGCGCCAAATACCAGGCTGTGGTAGATGAATATCAAAAGTCTTTAGATTCAGTACCCAGCACATCAAAGGCAGCAGCCCTAACAACAGAAAGGGTCAAGCGAAATCGCTCTCAAACAGAGGGTGAAAAGTCGCCTAAACGGAGAAAGGTTTCCGATAAAAAAGCCGCTCCGGGACCCACATCTACCACGACCACATCCGCCAGACGACCCTTTAACGAGGTGGTTAAAGACCATCTCATAATGGCTCTGGCGACAGAGAAAGACGGTGCCATCAATCCTGTAGTAACAGAATGGGGTGCTATCGAGTCCAAATTAGCTGAGCTCGTTATGGAATACCTGATCGCTAATAGGACTGGTACGGCACCTCGCTTTGACTCTGGTGAAATTCACCGGGGATACAGGGTGATCAAATGCATGGACGGGTTCTCAAAGGACTTTCTGAGCAAATGCATCGCTAATATTAGTGGCGCATGGGAGGGTTTAAGCCTTAAACTGATCCCTGCTCAGGATATTCCGATGAGACCGCGTGCACGTATTTGGTTACCAAAGATGGCAACCGATGCACATAAGATGTTGGACTGTCTGAAGCTGCAGAACCCCAACATCCACATGGATGACTGGTCCATCATCCGCACTGAGCAAGGCGAAGGCCACACATGCCTTATCCTCGCCATCACCGAATCTGGCTCAGTGGAGCTTGAGAAGGCGGGTTTTAAGCTGTTCTTCGGAGTGAGGGACGCTAAGGTCAGGGTGTTTCGGCTCAAAGGAACAGGTAGCGGTGAGGCGGATGAGGTTGAAGTTGCAAGCTCTCTGCTCACAGACATGAAGCTATCGAAACCCCCCCCCCAGATACTAACAATGGCGCTTAAAGTAGTGCAGATAAATCTGCAGCACTCGAAATGTGCTACAGATAACCTTCGGGTACTCTTAGCTGAAGAGGACCTGGACATTGGGCTGGTGCAAGAACCCTGGGTTTCAAACCTGGACGTGAAGGGTCTCCCGGCCTCAACATATAATATACTCTATGCAAGAAACAATGGTAGGCCAAGATCATGTATTATTGCCAAAAAATCTATTAACATTTTTCTCTGTACGCAGCTTAGTTCAGAGGACCTTACAGCAGCAAGGGTCGAGCTACCGGGCAACAGTAGCCTCTTGATTGCCTCCAGCTATATGGCACACGACAAAACAGCTCCTCCAGTCGAGGTGAGTACTCTGATGACGTCTGTTGGAGCATCGGACATTATCCTGGGCTGCGATGCTAATGCAAGGCATTCAATCTGGGGCAGCAAGGAAACAAATGAAAGGGGTGAGTCTTTACTTGATTTCATTAATTCTAGCAAACTAAGTATATGTAATTCTGGTAACACGCCTAAATTCATTTTTCCGAGTTCGGACAACTATAATGGATGGGAGGAAGTATTACATATTACTCATTAATGATAGGTCTAAGGTATCAGTAGATAGGTGGAGAGTATCTAGTGAAAGGTCATTCTCTGATCATAACTGGATTCTTTTCGAAATTAGACTTCAGAACTCGACAGAAAAAATACAATTTAGGAACCCAAGAAGGACTGATTGGTTCAAATTTAATGGGATCCTTAAACATAAACTTAGGAATATGCCAGTTGTAGAAGATTCAATCACTGGTCTTGAAACTCGTAGGGCCTTTAACATTAGCTATAATAGTAAATCATGGCAACCATATCGTGATCTATTGAAAGCTTACAAGAAAGCTATAGTAATCGCAAAAAGAAACTCGTGGAGGCGCTTCTGCGAATCTATAGATAACACAAGAGACTCTGCAAGACTTAGCAGAATTCTGGCCAAGGGGCAATTCAATCCCACTTATATCAAGGGGAATGATGACTCCTGGTCCGAATCCTTAGCAGAGTCACTTGACATTCTACTGAATACGCATTTTCCAGGCTGTAAGGATGTTACTATGGATACGGTTATTGAGAATGTAGGCATGACTCTATCCAATATTGATAGTAACATCATCTCCTATGACAGGATATCATGGGCGATTGACAGTTTTGCACCATTCAAGTCACCTGGGCCGGATGGTATCTTGCCAAAGATGCTACAAAGTGCAAAAAGGCATATCATTCCCTGGCTTCATAGAATTTTTACGCTCTGTCTATCCCTCAACCATGTTCCGGTTAACTGGAGGAGAGTCAGGGTCGTTTTTATTCCCAAAATTGGCAAAAGAAGTCATGAGAAGGCGAAGGATTTCCGTCCAATTAGTCTTTCATCTTTTCAACTTAAGACGTTGGAAAGACTCATTGATGCTCACATTAGGCAGCGCCTTGAGGGTTCGACATGGCTCTCAAACAGTCAGCATGCCTACCTTAAGGGTCGCTCTACAGATACAGCTCTGCATGAGGTTGTAAGGGTTATAGAGAGATCTCTCGAATTTAAACAATATACAATGGCAGCCTTTCTAGATATAGAGGGTGCTTTCAATAATGTGACTACTCTTGCAATTCAGCAAGCTCTGACTAATCTAGATGTTGAAGAATATATCAATAACTGGATAGTTACCATGTTGAATTCAAGAATAGTCACAGCAAATCTTGGTAATACCGTTAAGTCTAAGCAAGTTGAGAGAGGCACTCCACAGGGAGGAGTAATCTCTCCACTACTGTGGCTTATCGTTATTAACTCGATTCACATTGATCTAGACAGTAGGGGTATAAAGGTTGTTGCTTATGCGGACGATGTGGTGATACTCGTACCAGGTCTGTTTCCGGACGTGATCAGTGAGATTATGTCCACTGCTTTGAGGTTGCTCGACAACTGGGCCACAGTTAACGGTCTTGGGGTAAACCCGAGCAAAACGGAACTTGTACTTTTCACGACGAAGACCAAGATTCCAAGCTTCAAACTTCCAATGTTGAGAAACTGCGAAATCCCCCTTTCAAACAATGCAAAATATCTAGGCATTATACTGGACTCTAAATTGTCATGGAAACTAAATACTCAACACAGGGTAAAGAAGGCAACGGTGGCCTATTACACCTGTCGTAAGATGTTTGGTAGAAAATGGGGACTTAGTCCCAGCATAGTTAAATGGATGTATACGGCTATAGTACGTCCAATTCTTACTTACGGATCTCTTGTATGGTGGACTGCAACTAGAAGGAAGTATGTCGTAGACCAACTATACAAAGTTCAGAGATCAGCCTGCATAGGCATAACAGGTGCACTAAGGACTAGTCCTTCAGAGGCACTGAACACTATATTGCACCTTATGCCAATTGACTTTCACATAATGGCCACTTCTGCCTGCAGCGCAGCGAGGCTTCAAGCGTCCGGTTGTTGGAAATCGAGAATATATGGCCATGCGGGTATTCTTGGCCAGTTGCCTTCAAACGTTCTCCAACCATCTGACTACATTACTACATACACGGATTTTGATAGGATATTCAAGGTCTTAATTCCCTCCAGGAGTGAGTGGAATAGGGGTAATCTCGTGCACAAATACGACATTAGGATATACACAGACGGTTCTAAGATGAGCTGCGGTGTTGGTTCTGGGGTCTTCTGTGACGAACCTGGGGTAGACATCTCGTATCGTCTTCCGAATGAGTGTAGTGTTTTCCATGGCAGCTTGTAATACATTACACGATCAGAACATTAGAGGCAATATAGGTATTTTTGTCGACAGTCAGGCGGCACTCCTCTCACTTAATGCCTACACAATTTCATCTTCACTAGTCAGGCAATGCAGGAATTCTCTGTCAAGGCTAGGTCGTCTATCTGACATTACCTTGGTCTGGGTGCCTGCGCATAGGAACCACTACGGCAATGAACGGGCAGACGAATTAGCCAGAATGGGATCTGCCTTAGATATCTCCAATGCGGTCTCAGTAGCGATTCCACTGGGGACCATCAAAGGTATCATCCTCAGACATTTTCTTGCGAAATTTGGGCGAAATTTAGACACATGTAGGATAGCCAAGTTGATGTGGCCATCTTTCAACGAGAAACGTACTATGCAACTGATAACTCGAAATAGGAAGGATATATCAAGATTGCTGGCAGTATTAATGGGACACTGGACGTTAGGCAAGCATGCAAATCGCCTGGGACTCCCTTTTAACGACCATTGTCGTAGCTGTCAGGATAGAGAAAAAGAGGAAACGATTTTTCATCTTCTCTGCGAATGCCCAGCCCTGTGTGTCAGGAGACATAAATTCATGGGGAACTACACACTGAACGACCTGGGTGAGGTAGCCGGGTCAAAACTTAATGACCTGCTGAGATATCTCACAGCTACAGGTTGGGTCTAGCAGGACACGCCTTTTTTGCACACACATATTAGCTACAGTATGGTGTACAAGACATTAAATCTGACGAGTGGTGTGGTCTTTTAAAACGGGGTCCCTTCGACTCTACTTAAGTGTTCGCACGTTGTGAACTACCACGTAAACCAACCAGCCAATAAGACAACAGCTAATGAGCAATTGTGAGTTTTTGATTATTATAACAACCCAAAGACATGTTTAATGGATAATCAAATCGTAAATACAACAAAATTTACAACACTAAAAATTAGTGTCGTAAATCAGAATCGAGATTTTTAATATACAACAGCAAAATAATTAATGCGATTTGAATTGCGCGGATTTCGAAAAACTAATGTTTTTGTAATATTAAGCGAATAAACCCCATTTCTTTGATGTTATGAATTTTAATCTCTTCATTCAATAATTTAATCATGAAAGTCAAAGGTAAATAAATTAAATATTATACATTTTTGGGCATGGTGCAACTATACAAGGTGAGTGCAGTAGCCCAGCTGACTGACTTTGTTTACAATTTACTTATGTCAAAAGTAATACTTTTTCAAGTATTTTTGACTGTAGTACATTATTTTACAAAACAAAATGCCTGTTGTTTCTGTTTTGTGTTCTATTTGTTGTCGATTTGCACTCACCTTGTATAGTTGCAAGTTTTTTATTTCTAAAAAAACCTTAAAATTTGTTCAAACTATTTTTGTTTTTTATACCGTAGACAGACGACAGTTTCTGCATTTAAACTACATTTAGGTAACAGCTGTTTGTTTGTAAACAACTATTTAATTATGAAAAAATTTGTTTGGCATTTGCTGAAAAAACAGTATTTCTTTGAAAAAAGCTGAAATTACTTTTGCTGAAACTGTTTCATAATGCAAAACTTGTTCATGCCTAGCAACCATCAACCTGAACGTGTTGCTACATGTGGGGACTGCAGTGGGGCACTCTGAAATAAGAGAAAAGGCCCAACTATAATCACCCTTATTACGGTTCTCGAAATTATGTTTCGACTACTGTCAAACTCTTTGTCGAATTTAGTGTTTAATGGTACTACGTAAATTTTTCGACTACTTGAAAATTTGTAACAGATTAAATATTACAGGACGTTCCATAATTTTTAAAACTTTAAATATTATGAGGCAGCCTATGACAAACTGTCAAAACAATTAATGGCGGCATCAAAAATAAAGTTAAATAATAAATTTATATTTCAATTTGTAGATTATGAAAACCTTTATTTTTAATTTTTATTAAAATAGTTTGAATAAAATTAAGAAATTCATAAACTTAAAGCAGACTTCATGTTTCATTTTGTACATTTGGCAGAAAAACTTATAAAAAGAGAAAAAGCAGCATATTTTATTTAATAAAGTCGATGTCTAAGTTTCGAAACCATGCTTATGTTCTTCCAATTCAGTTTTACGTCTTTTAATTTCGATTTCATCTGCTCTTAGTTCCAGCAATAGCTTTTTATGTTCGTTTTTTTTTCTTTAGTTCCCTTTTGTAGAGTTCAAATTTTTTTTTTTAATTTCCTAGTTTCCTACCATATCTTTCTATCTGTTTTAAAGAATTTTTAACTTCATTGTACAACTCGGTTGGGACTTTAAGCTGTTGTTCAATCAACTCATTTTTTACTGATCTATCTTTTTTTTAAATTTTTTGTTGACGACTTTATCTCGTGATGTGCTTGCGACAATTTCTTCACTTTACAAACCACAACAAACATAAACGGGTTCTTCAAAGAAATCGTTGTCGATGCCTATTTTCTGTCCGTCAGGATTTATTAGACTATTTAATTGTAATAAATCAGAAGCAGCTTCTTCTACTGCAGTCAAAGTAAACTGTTTGTTTAAGCCGCTCCTTGTGGCACGACACTCAGTTTTTTTGTGCAAAATTTTTTTCTTTAAATTGCATTTATAATCGGCCCAAACCTTTAACCACTCAGGACCAGTTCGAAAAGGCGGTCTTACTGAGTTGAGTTTGTTCAAAATTTCCTTCCATTCCTCTTTGGTGTTCAATGTTTGTAGGCCGCTGTCGTAGGATTGTGACAGTTCTGGTTTTTGCTCCAGCAACTCAACAACCATCTTTTCACACTGTTTAGCTGTTGTAATTTTTATTCTAAAATCATATTCATAGTAGTAAAATTTATTTATAAATGAGAATTTTTATAAAATACTTACGATTTTGTTGATTTCATTTTGAATTTTTCTTTGTCGTATGAGAAAAAACGATCGACTATTATTTTTACTTTTGACAGCTGAATTCGACACTCGTGGTAAGAAACTTGTAATAGAATTTTAAGCAGGATTGTATGTTATTGCTATTCGAGAAATGTAGTACCAAAATGTAAAATCGACTATTTTGCAGCTCGAATGCGAGAACCGTAATAAGGCTGAATATGCATAAGCAAGCTTAAGCAAATTGCAAAAGTTAACGAAAAGGCTGTCAAATGCATAACCAGTTCAGAGTTAACTTTCAGGTGGCTACAACGACTTTGAAACTTTTTGTCCACAGTTGCTCATTTATGTTTAAAAAAAATGTTTTTATTTTAACAAAAAGCCATTAAATGACTATATTTTATAAATACTATTATATTATTTTATAATTAAAAGAAAACTTCGTACCCGAAATGCATAATTTTTCCTTTTTTTAATTTATCGGCAAAAGTACTAAAATGTACAGCTGTGGCAGCACTAAATTGTAAATAATAATAAACGTTTACATATGTTTTGTTAATTTTCGTATTGTGTTTGCAAAAATGGAGAAAAAACTTAAAAATTTAAATAATATAAAAATATTAAAGTTAGCGCTTGAAGGCCTGTGCACATTTAAACAAATAAGTGAACTACACTGTAAAAGAAGAAGAAGCTCTTGTTCTATCAGAGAAATAAACCACGACAGAGACATTTTTGTTAAAATAAAAAGGGCCCTTTTATTATAAAGGTACTTATTTTTCCACATTTTCTATTAAATTTAAAATAAATGTATTTTCTTCTTTTTCCATTTTGTTAAAAACACAAACAAACAACCAACAGCTGATTCCGTACGGAATATGCGACCAGTTTCGCTTTTTGCTTAAGCAAATGACAGTTGAAAAACTTAACGAAAAGTTTCGTTAAGTACATTATAGTTTGTCACATACAATTTATATGTGTTCGCACGTTTGCTTAAGCTAGCATATGCATATTATAGTTGGGCCTAATGGCAATTGTGGAAATCTATTTTTATTATTTTAATTTTACAATTGTCTTCTTCTTTTAGAATAGTAAACAATTTGATAACATATTATTGATTTTCGACGACGTTGCCATATTAAAATAGCTAATGCAGTATAAATTCAGTTTGATTTTGTGTATTTACGTCTAACTTAATGCGCATTAAGATAGGATAATTCACGAGTTAAGGCCCAACTATAATATGCATAAGCAAGCGTAAGCAAATTGCAAAAGTTAACGAAAAGGCTGTCAAATGCATAACTAGTTCAGAGTTAAGGCCCAACTATAATATGCATAAGCAAGCTTAAGCAAATTGCAAAAGTTAACGAAAAGGCTGTCAAATGCATAACCAGTACAGAGTTAACTTTTAGGTGGCTACAATGACTTTGAAACTTTTTGTCCACAGTTGCTCATTTATGTTTAAAAAAATGTTTTTATTTTAACAAAAAGCCATTAAATGACTATATTTTATAAATATTATTATATTATTTTATAATTAAAAGAAAACTTCGTACCCGAAACGCATAACTTTTCCTTTTTTTTTAATTTATCGGCAAAAGTACTAAAATGTACAGCTGTGGCAGCATTACATTGTAAATAATAATAAACGTTTACATATATTTTGTTAATTTTCGTATTGTGTTTGCAAAAATGGAGAAAAAACTTAAAAATTTAAATAATATAAAAATATTAAAGTTAGCGCTTGAAGACCTGTGCACATTAAAATAAATAAGTGAACTACACTGTAAAAGAAGAAGAAGCTCTTGTTCTATCAGAGAAATAAACCACGACAGAGACATTTTTGTTAAAATAAAAAGGGCCCTTTTATTATAAAGGTACTTATTTTTCCACATTTTCTATTAAATTTAAAATAAATGTATTTTCTTCTTTTTCCATTTTGTTAAAAACACAAACAAACAACCAACAGCTGATTCCGTACGGAATATGCGACCAGTTTCGCTTTTTGCTTAAGCAAATGACAGTTGAAAAACTTAACGAAAAGTTTCGTTAAGTACATTATAGTTTGTCACATACAATTTATATGTGTTCGCACGTTTGCTTAAGCTAGCATATGCATATTATAGTTGGGCCTAATGGCAATTGTGGAAATCTATTTTTATTATTTTAATTTTACAATTGTCTTCTTCTTTTAGAATAGTAAACAATTTGATAACATATTATTGATTTTCGACGACGTTGCCATATTAAAATAGCTAATGCAGTATAAATTCAGTTTGATTTTGTGTATTTACGTCTAACTTAATGCGCATTAAGATAGGATAATTCACGAGTTAAGGCCCAACTATAATATGCATAAGCAAGCGTAAGCAAATTGCAAAAGTTAACGAAAAGGCTGTCAAATGCATAACTAGTTCAGAGTTAAGGCCCAACTATAATATGCATAAGCAAGCTTAAGCAAATTGCAAAAGTTAACGAAAAGGCTGTCAAATGCATAACCAGTACAGAGTTAACTTTTAGGTGGCTACAATGACTTTGAAACTTTTTGTCCACAGTTGCTCATTTATGTTTAAAAAAAATGTTTTTATTTTAACAAAAACCCATTAAATGACTATATTTTATAAATATTATTATATTACTTTATAATTAAAAGAAAACTTCGTACCCGAAACGCATAATTTTTCCTTTTTTTAATTTATCGGCAAAAGTACTAAAATGTACAGCTGTGGCAGCACTAAAATGTAAATAATAATAAACGTTTACATATATTTTGTTGATTTTCGTATTGTGTTTGCAAAAATGGAGAAAAAACTTAATTTTAATAATATAAAAATATTAAAGTTAGCGCTTGAAGGGTTGTGCACATTAAAATAAATAAGTGAACTACACTGTAAAAGAAGAAGACGCTCTTGTTCTGTCAGAGAAATAAACCACGCCAGAGACATTTTTTGTTAAAATAAAAAGGGCCCTTTTATTATAAAGGCACTTATTTTTCCACATTTTCTATTTTCTATTATTCTTCTTTCTCCATTTTGTTAAAAACACTAACAAACAACAAACAGCTGATTCCGTTCGGAATATGCGATCAGTTTCGCTTTTTGCTTAAGCAAATGACAGTTGAAAAACTTAACGAAAAGTTTCGTTAAGTACATTATAGTTTGTCACATACAATTTATATGTATTCGCAGGGTTGCTTAAGCTAGCATATGCACATTATAGTTGGGCCTTTAATTTGAATTAAGACTGTTAATGTAAATTAACTGTGTCGTCTGTCTACGCTATTATATCACGTTTTACTAGATTAAAATGATAAAAAAAAATATATATATGTAATATGTATGTATATTTAATACTAATAATAATTTAATTTAATATATGTACATATATAGTGTCCGGATCGGTTTACAAATAGTGTATACGTATATCTGAGCTTTAAAGCTTTATAACATCAAATAGGAAAGCTTCTTGGGCATAAAAGCTTTTTGATATGAACATGTTTTTACCGCTCCGTTAAAAAACATAAAAAATCGGTTAATTTTAACCAATAGTACTTAGTTCCATGCATGCAATTAATTCGTTATTTTCAAGTGCTCTTTTGGTTGGAGTTTTAAAATTCCAATTTTCTACGGCTGATATACATATTACATACATAAATACATATCCATACATATAAAACAACTCGCTACATGTTGCTTTTTTCAATTTCATAGGGAGTGGTTATTTTTTAATCCAGAAGGAATAGCTTAAAAAAGGGTGGGGTTCCTTTTTAATACGTGTAACTTATTTGTTAATCTTTTTTTAGTTTACAAACGTTTGCTTGAAAGGTTTGTGGAATTTTACTTTTTTCATTACTTACATTGTGCATTTGGTGCAAGCTATTTATTGCGAAAATTAATAGAATTCGAACAAAAAAAATAAATATGAGCTGAAATATGTGTATAAGTATCTTTGGATTTATGCAAGCATAAATACACACATGTTTACGTGTTCTCTTTCCAGTGCGCAATTATCTCTTATTGTTGTAAAAGAGATGCACAAAGAAAAAAGGCCAGGGATGAAGAATTCAGTGATATGAGAATTGTTGCAGTACGTTTCCAAATTAACGTAAATACCAAAATCAATAAAGTACTTCTCTTTTGGTACATGTTTATAAGAATCTATGTATGTATATATTCAAGTTTATAACAGATATACCAAATAATAAAATATTTGCTTGACTTTGCAGTTTTTCCGAGTATTAAATTATGCAATTCAGTAAATTGAATCCATAAATATTGCTTTATGAGTCTATTCACATTGATGTGAAAATATAATGCTGAGAAGAATAATTATAATATAATATGTACATATGTATATGAAAACAAACAACAACACTTGTATAATTTAAAGAAACTTTGCGATATTACTGTGTTAATTACAATTCGATCGTTAAATACAAATCAGGTGTTGGATTTGAAAAATCACTATCTCAGAAAAGTACTTATTTTTTTGTACCGCACAAAACCATTTTAATCTCAATTGTCCAACTCTGATCCACACCCTAACTTTTCTTACGACTTATTACATTATTTTACAATACATACTCTCAAACAATTAAATGAATAGTTAATTTTGTAATATAAATAAGAGAATATTGTAAACATGTCTACTACTGGTGGTGTATATAACAGATTTTCCAATGGAATATTTTATTCAAACATTTGCTCTGCTTTGACATTTTTATACATATTTATATGCGGCATATATGTATGTAGATAGAAGTGTTATAATTTATAATTAATATCTTCATACACATACATATATGTAAAGTTAATATGAATTAAAAATTAATTTAGTACAAAATTTTAAATAGATATTTATTTGTAAGCTATATTATTATTTGACAACATTCTAAAATATGTATGTATGTACCTATACATTTTTTTCTATTTCGCCACTTAAGGAGGTAATTTTTAATGATGTATCTAGCATCACGCCCAATATCCTAATTTTCTTTTCTCTTAAATGTTGTTTCCAATCTTAGAAAGTAGTTCACATTTTCTAAATAAATAACATATGTACATACGTAGTACATACTGAGTTTTTTTAACTTAATTGCAATTCAAAATTATTTTCAATCTGAATAAAACGAAGCCGAGTTTCATCACCAATATTTGAATGCAAACAATTATATACAATGTATGTATGTAGGATTTATAAATATTTGCAAATATACGCATGCAGATGCGCATATGTACTTTCATACATGGATGGAGATATATACCTATTTTATGTTTTTGTATTACAGGCAGGGCTGCCAGATGAATTTCGGAAAAAATCGTCAAAATCCCGATAAAAAAGAAAAAAATCATTTCGAATTTTAAAAATCGTCAAAAAAAATCGGAAAAATAAAGTCACTATCAGCCCAATCATGAATAAAAATTCCGCGGGAGTTTTTTCCCCTTTTCTCATTTTTCCTATTTAAATTCAATGTGAAAAAAATAAAAGGGAAAAAAACTCCCACGGAATTTTTATTCATGATTGGGCTGTATTTCTAATAGTATTTTGAAATCTTTATTAAAACGAAAACATAAAAATTCAGTATTTAAAATTGATTTTTATGTTTACACATAAATAAGTAATTTCGACTATCCTGTCTCAATATTATTTGCAATTATTTTACTTGAACTTAACAACAATAATTAAGAAAACACTATCACTTAGTTTTGTTTTTGAAATAGTTGTTGTCTCAAAAAAAGAGAGAATTTGGTAACAAAAACATTAATAAAACTAACAATTTATAGAAAATTTTAATAATTCAGGAAATCGTCATTTTCAATGAAAAAATCGTTAAATCGTCAATCTGCTATTTTTGAAACCAAAAATCGTCAAAATGACGAAAAATCGTCAAATCTGGCAGCTATGATTACAGCAATAAAAATATTGTATGTACTTAAAACTTGAAATGAAATCAAGTAGCGGCTTAAGTAGTGCATACTGGAAAGTTTACTGGAAATACATTCTTTAAAAGGAAGTGTACGAAGGCAAACATAAAAAGGGAGGTGTATATTAGGAAAAATCAATATGGCGTCCACATCTTGATGTACATTTCTATAAACTTTTTTTCTCTTATTTGTTTTATATATGGACATACCTCATATTTCAATCCGGCTAGGCGCAGCCAAGTTTCCACTTTAAGGCAATATGGAGATAATGATGGTAAAAGTGGAGTTCTCGAAAACTGGTACAAATATATTATATCCTTTTCAAAATTTGTCTTATGTACACTATATTTTGTAGTCTCCGACTTGTTTGTCGTGGCCGAGTTTTCATTTTCTTTTTTTGTTTCTTCGGAAGTCGCTGGAGGTTTTTCGGATGCAGAATTCTCTTGGGCGTTAGCACAATTTTCTCCTGAATTTCCAGTGTTTTCAATTTTTTCTTCACTTACTGCATTGTCCGCTGGCTGAGTTTCTTCCGGCTTATTATCCGAAACTGGGTTATTAGCAACTTCAGACATTACGATTTTTTTTAATATTCCCTTCCAATTAAACAATAATATTCTGCACTCTGTCTACAAAGTCTTGTATGTATGGATGCTTTTAATAAATCACTAATGCTTAAACAATTTTCTCTATGCTACTGTATACAAGTAAAAACCAAACAAAACACTTCACTCTACAAGATGTTCAACACTAAAAGTATACAATTATGCACCACACTATCTATCTATACATGTATACATAAAATATCTTTTATCCTTAGAATTTGCAATGCCAAATAAAAGTAAAAAATGCAACTGTAGCCCGACAATATAAAACGAACAATATACCCTGGAATCTCAAATACAACTGAAATGGAAAACACAACTGTATATTAAAATTAAAACGTACATATTAGGGTTCAAGGCGAATAAATAAGGTGCCCGCATTTAACAGCTGATTCGTGATTGCTGTTTGGTAATTGTAATGTATGTCCCTTGTCAAACTTCATTTATATATTATGTATAATAAATGAAATACATGAATTGTAAGTGCGTAACTTAATTAAAAAGGCAAATTTAATAGTACCTTTTTTAAATTTTGCATTTAATGCATTTACTAGTTAGAATTTTGTTGACGTTTCTTCCACATTTAAACAAAATCCATGTTATTTTATCATTGATGTAGTTAATGCTGGGATGCCATCACCCAATAAATTCGTATTGTTAGGGTTCATGGTGAAAATATATCAGGTGAGTGCAAACCGGCAACAAACAGAAAACAATACAGAAACAACAAGCATTTTGTTTGTGTAAAATAGAGTACTATTGTCAAACATTTGACAAAACGATTGTTTTTTATGTGCTATGTAGACCTTTTATATTGTTAAAAATCTTTCTATTTTATTAGTTCGGCTTGAGGTCCCTTTTATTAAAAATATAAAAACTCTTGTTCGTTTTTAATTTTTATTATATTTTATTTATTTCCAATATTACGACCAACTTTGTTGATCATCTTCAAAACAAAACATTACTTTTGACAGAAATAAATTGTAAACAAAGTCCGTCAGCTTTGCTCCTGCACTCACCTTATATATTTTTACCATGTTAGTGTTGAATTACTTAGGACGTTACATGTAAAGGCTCTACCATGGTGAAATTAAATACTAGGTGCCAGCATTGCTACAACAATTACAACAAGGCAAGAACAACAGGCATTTTTCTATATGTAAAAACCTTCGTCACTGTCAAAAAGTTTTTTTTTATATAACTTTTTGACATTTTCAATTTCACCATGAATAATCAGCTGGCACTACGCTGTCACCTAGTATTTAAATTCACCTTGGGCTCAACGTCCATATTTTACAATGTTGCAGGAGACAAAAAACAATCAAACTTTTTTTGAATAAACATTTTTAAAATCTGTAAATGCAATTTTTTGTATTTTTCTTTGTTTTTTTAAGCTGTGTTCACATTGTGTGTATTTGTCATGTGGAATGTCACTTTTCTATCCACATGTGTTTTCATGTGTATGTCAAAAATTGAGTTTCACATACGGTTTATAATTTACATATTCAAATGTTGGTATGTCAATTACATTTGACATAACCTATCAAAAAAAAAATCTTAAAACAGCTGATATGGTAAAACTTAAGGCCCAACTATAATATGCATAAGCAAGCTTAAGCAAACTTGCGAACACATATAAATTATGTGTGGCAAACTATAATGTACTTAACGAAACTTTTCGTTAAGTTTTTCAACTGTCATTTGCTTAAGCAAAAAGCGAAACTGATCGCATATTCCGTACGGAATCAGCTGTTTGTTATTTGTTTGTGTTTTTAACAAAATGGAGAAAGAAGAAAATACATTTATTTTAAATTTAATAGAAAATGTGGAAAAAATAAGTGCCTTTATAATAAAAGGGCCCTTTTTATTTTAACAAAAATGTCTCTGTCGTGGTTTATTTCTCTGACAGAAAAAGAGCGTCTTCTTCTTTTACAGCGTAGTTCACTTATTTCTTTTAATGTGCACAGGCCTTCAAGCGCTAACTTTAATATTTTTATATAATTTAAATTTTTAAGTTTTTTCTCCATTTTTACAAACACAATACGAAAATTAACATAACATATGTAAACGTCTATTATTATTTACAATGTAGTGCTGCCACAGCTGTACATTTTAGTACTTTTGCCGATAAATTAAAAAAAAAGGAAAAATTATGCGTTTCGGCTACGAAGTTTTCTTTTAATTATAAAATAATATAATAATATTTATAAAATATAGTCATTTAATGGCTTTTTGTTAAAATAAAAACATTTTTTTAAACATAAATGAGCAACTGTGGACAAAAAGTTTCAAAGTCATTGTAGCCACCTGAAAGTTAACTCTGAACTGGTTATGCATTTGACAGCCTTTTCGTTAACTTTTGCAATTTGCTTAATCTTGCTTATGCATATTATAGTTTGGCCTTTATGTGTTTTATAAACAATAATTGCTAATGTCGATGCAAATAAGTAAATGATGAATTTTTTTAGAAATCAATAATAACTAAAACACATTTAATCAAAATAAAATTAATTTGTGAATTTTGTGGATTATTAGAATTTTGTGGATTATTTATTAGAATTTTGTGGATTAATAGAATTTTTGTGCATTATAAGCAATAATTGTATTATAAATTTCCATATAAATACTAAACGGGAGCTTGTGCATCATATCGATAAACAGGAATTAATAGCTAATAAGTGTAGAAATCAAATTACGTATATATTTTTCCACAAAAACATGGAACATAGGGGGTATGACCTATCAAACTGTTGTATCTTTACATATAAATAATAACACGCGTATATTTAATATTTCAATATATAAATTAATTTTTATTTATTTAAAATTCAATATGAACGCTTGTTCAACAAGTAAACGTTAAAAGAGGAATGACAAGTATATTCTATATGCATTTAATAAAAAAGGTACATAAAACCCGGCGTTGCTATCAGCTGAGGTTCTTCAGGTGGTATTGGTTGAATTACTCTATGCTCGATGTGAACTTCCTCTAAATTTGGTTTTTGTTTAACGGGTGGTTCCGCAATTGTCACGGACTTTTTCGGTACTTCAACATTTGATTTATATAGTTGATTAATATGATGTTTAAGTTCATAACCATTATCGAGTATCACTTGGTAATGAAGTTGACCAAATTTGGATTTTACTATACCAAATTTCCAGATTGGCTTGTTTTTTTCAAACCAGCGCACTTGCACCCTGTCTCCCACGCTAATTTTACGAACCACAGGTGAACGCAAAATTTATTTGATTTCCCTAACAGGGCGTATTGCATCCAATTGGACTCTTCAATCTCTACCAAAGTTTAATTGTGATGGAGTTTGACCATTTGCGAGCGGAGTAGCTCTATACCGAAAAATAATTTTTTGTATTTTGATATTTAACGGTAAAATATCATCTTCCATCGCTATTAATTTAGTTTTTAAAATCTGCACGTATCTTTCAGCTAGTTCATTTGTAGCTGGATGACCAGGAGCTATAAATTTTTGAATAATCCCGTTTTTACTACAGTATTCTTTAAACATTGTACTTTGAAAAATTGTTGCGTTATCCGAAACGATGATTTGAGGAAGACCATGTGTAGAAAAAATGTCTTGCAATAAGGTGATTGTTTTCTCAGAAGTTGGAGCATCTTTTATCAAACGAATTTCTGGCCATTTTAACTTAGCATCTACTAACACCAAAAAATGGTGGTTTTAACGGTCCGGCATAGTCTATATGAACCCTTTGGAAATTTTAATTTGGCTCCTCCCAGTGATGAGTAATAACCTTCGGTGGATCTTTCCTCACTTTAGCACAACTAGAACACGATTTTACCAACCGCTCTATATCAGAGTCAATACCTTTCCAAAAGCAATACTTCCGAGCTAATTGTTTCATTTTTACAACACCACTGTGTGTATGATGTAATTCTTTTAAAACTTCTTCACGTAACTTTGTTGGTATAATAACACGATCACCCTTGAATAAGACGCCATCTTGAATTGAATAATTGCAGTCGAAATTTTCACCTGTTAACAATTCTGCTTTTAATTTTGAAAGTTCTGAGTCAAGATCCGTTTCTTTTGCAATGGTTGTAGCGTTAATTGAAAATGTTGAAATTTGATTAATAATTTGCTCTTGAATTACTCGTACCTCTTCATCCAAAAAATGTTTAAAATGTGGTGTATCGTTGATTGATGCTCTAGACAAGCAGTCCGCGTTAACGTTGTTTTCAGCTTTACGATGTTCTATTTTATAGTTGAAACCTTGTAGAAAAGAAGCATATCGAAGCAATCTTGCTGAAGTCATAGCTGGTGTCTTAGCATTTTGATGAAATATTCTGGACAGTGGTCGATTATCTGTTAATAACGTAAATTCTCTTCCGTGAAGATACATAAAAAATTTATCAACAGCAAAAATGATTGCTAAGGCCTCCCTGTCGAGTTGACTGTAATTTTGTTCGGCCTTCGTTAATGCTCGAGAAATAAATGAAATAGGACGTTCCTCCCCATCGACTATATGTGACAATACAGCAGCAATACCCGTTGGACTTGCGTCACACGCTAACGTTACCGGTAAGGATTGGTTATAGGGTACCAACACTCTATCCTTCAAAATTTCTTCTTTGAGATTTTTAAAAGCTTTCTCACATTTAGCTGTCCAGTTGAATTTTCTATTTTTCTCTAAAATTTGACGTAGTGGAAAAGTAAGCGTTGACACCTCTGGTATAAATTTTGAATAGTAGGTTATCATCCCTAGAAATCTTCTCGTATCTTCTATATTTTGTGGTCGTGGCAGATCCACTATCGCTCGTACTTTTTCGGGACATTTCGAAATTTTGTTGTTGCTTATGACATAGCTAAGGTATTTGACTTGCTCCTTAAGGTACTCGCACTTGTTCTTGTTGATATGTAAATTGTATTTGTTTAGCCTTTCAAAACACCTTATGAGACGATGTTCGCATTCTTCTAATGTTGACCCATGTATGATGATGTCATCAAAGTATGAAATTGTACCTTCGAGTCCTTGTAGGATCTGATCTAGAATACGATTAAACTCACTTGGAGCAGTTTTAATTCCGAAAGAAAGTCTATTCATTTGATACGTACCTCTGTGTGTAGAAATTGTTTGAATTTGTTTGCTGTCATCATCTACCAAAACGTGTAAATACGCCTTATATAAGTCTAGCTTACAGAAATATTTTGCGTTCTTTAGATTGTTGAAAATTTCATCGATTCTTTTTATAGGGTAATGCGCCGCCTCTAGTTGAGGATTTACTGCCACTTTGTAGTCGACACACAACCGAACACTTCCGTCCGGTTTAGGAATTACCACCAATGGTGAACCCCAATTGCTGGTATTTACTTTGGTAATAATACCGTCCTTCTCCAAGCTATCCAGCTCACGTTCGACTTTTTCGCGTAATACAAAAGGTACCTGTCTTTCCTTCAAAAATACATCATGTATTGGTAATAAAAAAATGTATGTAGTATATAAAACTTTACGTAAATACATATTACAAAAAAAGTATTTTGTATAGCAAACATTGTTAGTGGTATACGTAAGTATCTGAATTAAAAAAGGGGGCGATGAAGTAGGCGTGGTTCATAGTTATATGGCGACGTTAACAGTATTAAGAGCAATATACTACCAAATAAAAAAATACGTTGGAATGAACAAATTTGTATAGAGAACAAAAAGTATAAAACTTTAAAAAATTTGGCGTGAAAAGGGGCGTGGATTAAGAAATCTTTATTTTTACCTCGCCTGAAATATATAATGTGTATACAATTTGAAGTAAATCTGTAAAAAACTATATGGGAGCAATTACATAATTTTTAAAAAGTGGGCGTAAAAATGGGTGTGGTCAAAAAAAAGTACCCTATTAATCATACCAGAGTCCCAGTTAAATGCTGTGAAAATTTCAAAAATAGCGGTCCAGAGGTTTGGTCTCCAATTACAATATTTAAAAAAAGTGGGCGTAAAAGTGGGCGTGGTAAAAAAAAGTACCCTATTATTCCTTCCAGAGTCACAGTAACATGCTGTGAAAATTTCATCAAAATCGGTTCAGCCGTTTTGGAGTCTATACGTTACATACATACATACATACATACATACATTGAATTTTATATATATAGAAGAAGATTCAATATGAACGCTTGTTCAACAAGTAAACGTTAAAAGAGGAATGACAAGTATATTCTATATGCATTTAATAAAAAAGGTACATAAAATATAACGGTCATTAAGAATTGGATAAGTACTAAAGATATGCAAACATAAAAAAGAATTGCCCTCTAGTAATAATACATTACACAAACTTTAATTGCTTTAGGTAAAATGTATAAAAACAGCACATTAGAAATTTCTCTATAAATTCCAAACGGGAGCTTGCGCATCATATCGGAAAACAGGAATTAATAGCTAATAAGTGTAGAAATCAAATTCCGTATAGATTTTTCCACAAAAAAATGGAACATAGGGGGTATGACCTATCAAACTTTCATGCTTTAGGTAAAATGTAAAAAAACAGCACATTAGAAATTCCTCTATAAATTCCAAACGGGAGCTTGCGCATCATATCGGAAACAGGAATTAATAGCTAATAAGTGTAGAAATCAAATTACGCATATATTTTTCGAAAAAAAAAATGGAACATAGGGGGTATGACCTATCAAACTTTCATACTTTAGGTAAAATGTAAAAAACAGCACATTAGAAATTTCTCTATAAATTCCAAACGGGAGCTTACGCATCATATCGGAAAACAGGAATTAATAGCTAATAAGTGTAGAAATCGAATTACGTATAGATTTTTCCACAAAATAATGGAACATAGGGGGTATGACCTATCAAACTTTCATGCTTTAGGTAAAATGTAAAAAAACAGCACATTAGAAATTTCTCTATAAATTCCAAACGAGAGCTTGCGCATCATATCGGAAAACAAGAATTAATAGCTAATAAGTGTAGAAATCGAATTACGTATAGATTTTTCTACAAAAAAATGGAACATAGGTGGTATGACCTATCAAACTTTCATACTTTAGGTAAAATGTAAAAAAACAGCAAAATACTATTGATAGAATAGTGCCAATCTGGCTCACAACAATTATGTTAGGCCAAATATAGATTAGTAAAAACATTGTTAATTACCTGAAATGTACAAAATTTTCTTATATCTATTAATAAATAATAATAATAATAATGCTATCGAGAAAACATAATATCTAAGCAAATATGCTTCTGAAGATTTTAAGAAAACTCTTGATATATTAGCAGCATTATACATAGCATATTTTTCCTCAACAATTCCAAATTGAAGTTTCCAATGCTTGCGAAATGACTTCGCTAGTAGTGTAACTGCCGGTACAATTATACTAAGCAATTAATTTTTATTATACCCTACACCACAATAGTAGGGAGTGTATATTGGATTTGTGCTGATGTTTGTAACGCCCAGAAATATTGGTCCAACACCTACCTTAAAATATACCGATCGACGCAGAATCACTTTCTCAGTCGATTTAACGATGTCCGTCTGGCTGGCTGTCCATGTAAAGCTTGTGCGCAGAGTACAGGGGCCAAATTACCGCATTCGTGATCGAATGAGCTATCGTATCGAAAAATGATTTCGATAACGAAATTATGATAAAATGTACAAAAATGCCCGTTAAGTTGAAAATATATAGGCCTATATCTCGGGAACTACTGGGTGCTTGATAATTTGTAATACATTAAATAAAAGGTATTAAAAATATATATTATAAAATATATTATAAAACTAGCGTATTACTATGCAATATTTAATTAAATTTTTGCCTTAAAATATTAAAACTTAAAAAATAATTTTTATTTTGCCTTAAAAAATAAAAGTCAAAAATAACTTTTATTTTTATTTATTTTTTGACTTTTATCAAAAAAGGCACAAATTTGAAAGTCATCCAAAAATTTGCATGTACATCACCTATGTATCATAATGATAAGATCCAAAATTTTCTACGATAATTTTTTATGTGGGATTTTTTGATGTAAATTTTTAAAAATAACAGTTATTTTCTGTCCCTGATAAAAATAGTTTTAGAGTGTTAATAACACAGTACAACACAAAAAGAAAATTACGGGGTTCCGACGATTGATTGTTGTTAAGGAGACCAAAAAAAATATACGTGTGTCGGCGTTTTGATAGATCACATCAGAATTTCATTTAATTCAAGATTATCCATTAAAGGTTAATTTAGTTATTGTTCACATATGTGGGTCATCCCATCTCTGGCGGGAAGGTTTGACACTCCAATACTGAATTTGATTGGTTTTTAGTGTTTGTGTTAAGTTTTGGGTTTTGGTGTGTTCTGACATATATAGTACAATTTTATGGCCAACATTTTTGTAGAGCATTTCATACCCGCCCTTCCCCTTTTTCGGTGTGTTTTTTACAATTTCTTAGAATAAAGCCAAAAATGCCGTTATGAGGGGGGAGTTAAGGTTCAATTAGTCGTGACTTTGCCATATTGCCATACCATAACCTTAGCCATAACCGTAACTTTTTTTCTGGCAATTAGTGCTGCCATAACCGTAAACAGCTGTTTATGTTTTTAAATTTAAATTTCTCAAAAGTGCAGAATTAAATAAAAGCAAAACTATGAGCATATCACTCACACTTTTGTAAGTTTTGAAATAAAAACACAATTTGTAAAATTAATTTAAGGAATTTCTAGGTATTTAGCACTCCTTTAAAAACACTCGCTTGGATCTATAAAATTGGAAAAACTATTGTAAGAGACATTGTGTTGGAGACATGTGATGCTATTTGGAAATCTGCGTGGGTTTTGTCATAAAGATAGGGGCACTTCCGCACCAACTCAATAAGTTTTCCGTCATCCATTTTATTTACTACAAAAAGAAGTTATTAAACAATTTAAAAAAACTTACCAAACAACACCAATGTGAAAACTAAAATAAAAACAAAAAAGCAACAAATACGTAAATATTGCAATCAGTTGTTTATGGTTATGACGGAAAACCAAAATTCAATTGGTGTGTATGGTTATGGCTATGGCATTATGTTAAGTCAGCAATAATTGTTTACAGTGCTGCCCATAAGGTTGGTTTGAACAGCTGTTTTTTATGGTTATGGTTAAGTCACGACTAATTGAACCTTTAGAGGGTTAATATGTTCTAAAAAAATATTTGGCATACCATTATCTACAAAAATGCTGAACATACCCTACACCTCAGACGTAAAGAAAACGTAGTTTTATATACCGATATGCTGCAAGAACAGGCCAGAGCTGGGAATTTTTAACCGCTTCTTAAATGAAATTCTGATGTGATCTACCAAAACGCCGACATACGTATATTTTTTTTGTCTCCTTAACAACAATCAATCGTCGGAACCCCGTAATTATGGAAAAAGTTTGAAATTGAAAAGTTGAAAAGTTTGAATTGAAATCTACAGTGTAATTGCTAACATAAACTTTTTATGTAGAGTACGTGCTGTGAAATTTATTATTTTTGTTGTTTTTTCTTACTTTTAAAGTTTTTTAATACTAAAGTACTGGAAAAAATATTTTTGTTTGAATATAAAAATTTATATGCATTATCCTTTTTCTATGCTCCCAATTTTAAGAAAAAATCAGAATTTATGGGGGGTACTTATGTGACTGTATATTAGTTGTTCCGTTATGTATTCTGGTGCGCTCCCTATCTTCATTTTGTAAATGTCAATGTATTAAGTTTAAGTTGGCAACATTGTTCGTGTTAAGACGTCAAATTTTGTTTCTCTTAAGCCAAAAAGTTAAAATTAAATAATAATAAATAAATATTACAAATTTCAATAAAACTAACAATTGGAAAATTAAAATAAACTATAATATACACGAAGAAAGTGAAATAAAATGAATAAAGGTCGTAGAAGTGTTAAAAATAATCAAACTACTTGCGGCCAATGCAAATTAGTGGTAAATGAAGATGAAGAAGAATTTATTGAGTGTGACAAGTGCGCTAAAGTTTATCATGTAATATGCACAAAGTTAGATAAACGTAAATACGAATATCTTGTTAAACACGAAAATGAAGAATATGTATGTCATATTTGTGATAATAGTGGTACCTTTGAAGACGAATTAAAAGACATAAAAACAGAATTGAAAAAGCTTGATCAGTTGTCAGCAATGCTTGAAACAATAACATTTATGTCTCAACAATATGATAATATTCTTAGAGGTGTTGCAGATAATAAAAAAAATAGAAAGTGTTCAAAAAGAAAACAAACAGTTAAAGAATGAAGTAAAATCTTTAAAAAACTCGATAAATTTTTAAATAACCAACGGGTAAAAAATGATTGTTTAATAATATAATAGATGCAATTATTAAATTAACAACAGATGTTGGTATAGCGTTACAGCCAGATACTATTGAAGATGCTTATTTTCTAAGAAAAAGACGTTACCAGACAGAAGATAAAAACAAAACAAAACAGAATGAAAAGCAAACTATTGTTGCCAAATTTGCTACAAAAAAATCTAAAGAAAAAATGATGTCAATTAAACCAATATTAAAGGAAAATGAATCGTTAAAAAATATTTACGTCAACGACTATTTAAGCAAGGAAACAATTCATTTACTTAACCATGCCAGAACGTTGAAAACCGTTGGCTATCGAGCAGTTTATGCAGCAGGAGGAAATGTCTTTGTGAAAAGAAGTGAACTTTCAAAACCAAGATTTATTCCAAATGAAGAAGAGGTTGATAGGCTGTTACTGGAAGCAACAACAAACAAAAATCGAGGGCGAAGATCACAACATGAGCTAACTCAACATTTGGTGCAAGAAGCTGTTGATGAAGATATTTACGTTTCTCCATAACTTAAATAAACAATTTTTTATCTTTATTTATTATATATACGAGTATGTATTTTATGAGTATTTTAAAACTAAAAAAAAAAAAAAAAATTATGGATTATTATTCAAAAAATCAATATTTTTATAATCTAAATGCATATCAAAAACATAATGAAAATGTAAGAAGTTCATCCTTTAAAATTTTATCTCTTAATATTAGAAGTATTTCCTCAATTAATAAATTTAATAAATTTAAAGATTTTATTGCAAAGTTACCATGGCTTCCAAATATTATTTCTATTCAAGAAACTTGGATAAGAGCAGATCTTTGTCAATTGTATAAGATAGCGGGCTACAAAAGCATACACTGTTGCAGAGCAGATGGTTACGGGGGTGTGTCAATTTTTATACGAGAAAACCTCAAACATACATTAGAACTATGTGAGAGTAAAAATTTTGTAGATTCAATTATTGTAACAATAAATCCCCTCAAGATAAATGGGAAATCAATAAAGTTTATGTCCTTTTACAGATCACAAAAGTGTAAAAAGGAAACGTTTTTGTTATTATTGGAGAGTTACCTAAGTGGTTACGGTCGACATGCTTGTATATTTGCTGGCGATTCAAATATTGATATTCTTCAAGGAAATTCATCAGAAGACTTGATCAATGTTATTACCAATTATAATTTTAAAAACTGTCATACAATGCTTACACGTCCAGAAAGTGGAACGTCAATAGACCATGTCTATAGTAATATTTCAAATTACTTGGTTATTGAGTCAGTATAATGTAGTTTTTCAGATCATAATATAATCTTCTGCCAAGTAGAAACAGAGTTGAAGACAAGAAATTATGATGAAAATATCATTGTCTTTAAGGATTACAATTTTTTAAAAGAAATGATAAGTAGTAATTTGTATGCAATTAATCAAACTGGGGACCCGGCATCGGATACAGAATGTCTAATATCGTTTGTTAATCATGCTTTAGAAAACTCAACATTTGAAAAGACACAAAAAAAGGATTTAAATAAAGAAATTACACCCTGGATTAATGGAAATCTATATAAATTAATAAAATACAAAAAAATCTTTTAAAAAAGCGAAGGAAAAACAGAGGAAATCTGAAAATAGAAGAAAGTTTGAAAAGTATAAGCAAAATTATCAAAAAAGCTTCCAAAGACTCAATGAATAATTTTTATGCAAACAAATTAAGCAAAATTCAAAATGATCCAAAAATGTGTTGGAAATTTCTAAATGAAACCTTAGGAAGGAACACTTCTAAAACTATTCAATTAAAAGATGAAGCTGGAAATTTCATAGAAAGTGAGTCTCAAAAAGCAATTATGTTTAACAGATACTTTTTGCAGTCAGTAAAAGATGTAAGATTTAAAATTGAGCAACATCCAGATAATAATTGTAATATATTAAGAACACTGGTTCAGATCGAGAATAGATGTTGTTTTCAACATTATTATTATTATTATTATTAAGTGAGGCTTCATGCACCACGACCCATGAGATCTTTTGTGCAGCCTTGAAGTTTCCTCATGTTAAATTTAGGCTATGTATAAAGCCAATTATTTTTTTAGATGAGAGATCAATTACATCCCCTGGGGCCATAAAGGCCCTTCCGAGCCATCTTGCTCTGCGTATTGCCAGCATTGGACAGTCGCAAAGAATATGTTCAGAGGTTTCGGCTTCAAGTTCACAAAACCTACACTGATCATTCGCAACATTACCTAGAGTAAATTGGTGATATCTAAAGCTACCGTGTCCTGTGAATAATCCAGTAAGTAATCTCAATTCGCCCTTTCCGAGCGACAGCAATAATTGAGATCTTCGTTTAGACAGAGTAATAAACCTTTTGGACTGTCTAAGTCCTGGCAGGTTGTTCCAACATCGGGAAAATTCCGATTCTACCCAAGAACTAATTCGTTCCATAGTGTAACCACGTGGAATGCCAAAGAATGGTTCCGGGCCTATAAATGGGCGTCGAGCACCTCTATTGGCCAAGCAATCAGCACGTTCATTACCAGCATGGCCTTCATGACCTGGTACCCAGCACAAGGTAAGTTCATTATGCATGCCGAGTTCATTTAATGATGTCCAACAGTCCATAACTACCCTAGACCTTATTTCATATGAAGATAAGGATCTGAGAGCAGCTTGGCTATCAGACATAATAAAAATCCTATTGTGCCTAACTCTGCGTCTCAGACATTCGTTAGAGCATATAAGGATGGCATAAATTTCCGCCTGAAAAATAGATGGGAATGTACCCATTGGGATTCCCCTTTGAAAGTTGAGTCCATATATGCCAGCCCCAGTGTCACCATTAGCCTGTTTGGAACCATCGGTAAACCATACTTGATCGGCATTAGTCTGCCACCATGTCTGATTTAACCATTCATCCCTTTTAGGTATAAGGACGTTAAACCTTCTATTTAACATCAGAGTCTTTGACATATAGTCTGATACTGCAATACTAGGATCATTCGCAAAGATGCCTAGTATGCTCATGTGCCCAACCAGATCTCCCGGCAATAGACGGGATATCTCCGGTAGTCTGGATGCACTCCTATAGGCCTCCTCCATTACCAATAAATGTAGGGGTGGGATATGTAGGATTGCACCCAGAGCATGAGTGGGGCAGGTCTTCATGGACCCAGTAATAGAGATACAGATGAGCCGATAGATCTTGTCAAGTTGCGATCTAGCAGTCAGCTGTTCAACTTTTTTCCACCATGCTAAAGCAGCGTTATTTATTATTGGCCTAATAATTGTAATAAACGACCAGTAAATCATCTTCGGTCTTAACCCCCACGTTTTACCAAAAGGTCGCTGGCAGGCATATAATGCTCTAGTAGCTCTTTTGATAGTGTTCGCCAAGTGAGAATTCCAAGTGAGAAAACTATCAAGTGTAACCCCAAGATATTTTACTTCCTTAGAAAACCCAATAGATGAGCCATTCAATGTAGGTTTTATAAGTCTAATAGCTCTACGTTTTGTGAATGGCACAATAATTGTCTTGGCTGGGTTGATGGTTAAACCCTTATCCAAGCACCACTTGTTGGTTATATTTAGAGCAGTCTGCATCCTTTCCGATATCGTTACGTCATCCCACCCAGTAATAGAAATTACTAGGTCATCGGCGTAGCCATATGTACGGAATCCTAGGTTGTTAAGTTTTTCCAGTAGTTCATCGATAACCAGAGTCCACAATAAAGGCGATAATACGCCACCTTGTGGGCATCCTCTGGTTGCCCGTATGGTTTTCGATGACCCTCCTAAGTCCAACTTAATAACCCTGGATGACAGCATTTCCAAAATCCATTTCCTTATAATATTCGGAACTCCTTTTCTATACAGTGATAAATCAATAGCACTATATGACGTGTTGCCGAAGGCCCCCTGAATGTCAATAAACGCACAAAGTGATATGTTATTGGCACCAATGGCCTTTTCGATTTGCGTCGTTAATTGATGAATGGCAGTCACCGGGTTGGTAGGCAAACTGGAAACGATGTATTGGATTCATCAAGAGATAGTTATCCCTAATATAACTATCGAGTAGTTTCTCCATCGTTTTCAGGAAAAACGAGCTGAGACTAATTGGTCTGTACGACTTTGGCAGTTGTTCAGATTTTCCTTCAGCCTTAGGTATAAATACCACTTTAACTTCACGCCAAGTCGTTGGCACATGACAAGCCATTAAACTTGATATGAAGATTCTCAATAGTTGAGGGACGATAATGTTATTTCCTTGTTGTAGAAAGCATGGAAAAATTCCATCTGTTCCTGGGGATTTAAATGGGCTAAATTTAGATATCGCCCATTTTACCCGCTCTGTACTAAAGATCCTGCCTGCTAACCGACGCTTTCTATTGGATATTGAGAGAACCCTTGTGAAAGTCGCAGTTTCCTTGAAAGGCAATGAACCGGGAAAGTGAGTATCTAGTAGAAGTTTACAGGTCTCCTCCGGTGACTCAGTGTACGTACCATCTGGACGTTTTAGCATACAGAGACCATTAGTATGATCCCGAGATAAGGTCTTTTGTAGCCGAATAGTTTCCGGGAGATTATCAATTTCCTCGCAGTAGCTACGCCACGTTGATCTTTTTGATCTCCTGATTTCCTTATTGTATTCAGTGAGAGCCGTTTTATAGGTGATCCAGTCACCTGTAAGTTTGGCTCTGTTGAATAGATGTCTAGCCTTAGCCCTTAGTTTTTCAAGCCCATTGTGCCACCAGGGTACATCCCTCTTCGGCCTCCTAGACTTTAACTGAGAACTAGATTCGAAAGCAGTACGAATGTTCGAACTTAATTCATTTGCCTCAAAATCGATTTCCGATTTACCAAATATTAAGTCCCTATTGAAGTTTTCAGTGTTACCTAAGTGAAAGCGAAAAAGTTCCCAATTCGTATTTTTGGGATTGCGATATTTCGCTTCATACGTCAAAGATCCTTCAATGTCGAACAATATATATTGATGGTCAGACATAGAAATATCATCAGAGACGTGCCAATTTCTTATGGCATATGATAGGTTATTACTAGATAATGTGAGATCCAAAACCTCCTGTCTAATAATATTCCTAAAGGTGGGTTCATCACCCCTGTTTGCTATATTTACATTGTAATTGCAAATGAATTCTAATAAAGACTCACCTCGTTTGTTGATATTACTGCTACCCCAAACCGTATGATGAGCGTTGGCATCACAGCAAATAATCCAACCCAGATTTTTCTTTTGGCAATAGTCTACCAGTTTGAAAACCTCCGATGAAGGCGCCATCGTATCATCCCCTGGCATGTAGGCAGAGGCAATGATTACTTCATGTTCGGCTCCTATCGATGGAATATTTGCCCGTATCGCCACAAGATCCTCATGAACGAATTCTGAGATAGTCAAAAATGTTAGATCCTTTCTGACGAGCAGTGCCGCTCTGGGCCTTATCGCATTTGAATCATAAATAAGCTTACCATGATCGCAATGGAGTCCCTTGATTACCCCTGAGTTGATCCATGGTTCCTGAATAAAACAGATATCCAGGAGGTCTTTGGTGAACCTACGGCATAGCAAATCGGACGCTGCCTTGGCGTGATGTAAGTTCACCTGCAGGCACTTCAAGTGCCTCTTGGCTATATGTTTACTAGCGGTGGGAAACATTAGACTGTTTCCTGGACCGCGCAGCCATCTTTCTACCGCGGTTGGTGCTTTGTAAAGCTGCTTCCTCTGCTGAGGCACTGTCGCCTTTTCGCGGTCTGTTACCAGAGTTTCTCTTTATTTTGCTCGAGATTGGCCTGTTCTCGAACTGGTTGGTTCGTCAGTGGACTTTTTAAGGACAATGTTGTCCTTTAGGTCTTGACGAACCTTTCCGGTTGAGTAGGGTACATCCTTCTTTTGCGTGTCGGGCTTGGTGATTGTACCAGATCAAGAAGATAAGTCTATTTGCAATTTAGGGCATTTAATGTCCTTTTTGCTAGAAACTATTTGACTTGTTCTGTCACTCACTTTTGCCCTCATGGGTAGGTCGTTCGCCCTGTGTTGGCGATTTGTAGGCCTCATGTGCACTGTGCCATACCCATAGCCAATGTGGTAGTTTCTCTCCTTTAGTTGGGAAGCCGATTTAGGGTCAATTGCAAAGGTGATTTCAGCAATGCTACCCTTACTGACCCGATTCAATATCTTCCAGAATTCTACCATTAGGTCACCATTCTGACCTTCTATGAGTGATAGAATTCTGTTGTTGGGTATATCAGGTGATTCGGGAAAATATCCAACGAATTTCTCCGTTCGTGGAACATCCTCCTCTGACACAACCTTTATTGCCGCATCATCCCAAGGTTTCAGTGTGGGAACATGATCCTTGATCCATTGAGCTGAATCGTTTCCCTTGCAGTTAAAAACAAGCCAGCCTGGTTTGAACGTACAGCCTGCAAATTGTGGTTTTATTGAGCCTTTTTTCAGCTCCACAATTTTGTCCAGGACTGCTGTCTGTATAAGCTTTAGCTTGTCATCAGACCATATAGTCATTGGGAAATCTGATGGAATTACCCCTAGCCGCACAATTTGGACCATATCCCTGTACGAGGGTAGAGTAGGATTAGGTGTGTTTATGCTTTTGGTACCAGGTATACCATCTGCAGTTGCACTAGCTACTCTTTTAGGGGGGTTAGGTTTATCAGGAGATGATCCATCTGACCTAGCTCTTTTCCTGGGGATTTTAAGGTCTCGCATCTCACTGCGAACTTCTTTCATCGGCTTTAGGCACAGTCTTCTTGCCTCATCGATGTCCATATCTTGCTCCATAAAGAGCTTTAGACGTTTGCGTGCAGCCCCACATAATTTTGGTCTATCATTTGCACTTTTAGTCTGTTGGACCATGGCAACGGTATTGGCGGATGTAGTGGGTTGCGTGTTAGGCGTTAACTTCAATAACGCATTCTCTTCATCCGTTGTGATGGCTACCTCAGTGGATTTGGGACAGGAGTCCCCCAACGCTAAGGTATTAGCCGATATTACTGTTGACGTGTTAGGCACGTTTGAGCCTTCAACAGATTCAGTAAGGTCCATGGCGACCTGTTCTGATTTATCTTCGTTTTTCTGTTTAATAGAGTTTTCCATCTGTAAAGAAATGATCAATTAATGGGGAGAAAACAAAACATCATGCAACAGAGCCCCATGTTGCAGATGGGCATAATACAACTGGACAATGCCCTTGTCCAGAGGCCACCGTTTTAAGACACATTAACGTGGTGCCATTCATTCCATGGACACGGTGCGGATAACATCCGGAATTACGGGTTTTTATCGAGTGTCCGCTCTAGATCCGCCATGTTCTGCTATTACAACAGAGACACCTCGTGTAGGGTGCGGCTCTACACCGCGCATAGACGGTCATTGGATACAGAAGAGGCTTATGCATTATTAATAGATTAGCTATATTGCGCATTCTGAACCCTGCAGTCATTGCTGCTTGTCTCCTGTGTTTTCAACATACAACGCACGATGAAATAATTTGTCTTTTGAATAATCTTCAAGAACATAAGAGTGGTGGTCACGATAATATATTACCAAAAGTACTGCTAAACAATAAGAATGAATTTACTCCAATTTTGGTAAATATATTTAATAGTATGATTAACACTGCAGTTTATCCTGACATATTGAAAATACATAAAGTAATACCAATCCCAAAGGCAAAGATGTCTTGTACAATAGATATGTATAGACCAATTTCTATTTTGTCAGTCATTGACAATGTGTTCGAAAGAATTTTATATAACCAGATTTCAACATATATGGAAAACAATAACTTGCTGAATAACTTTCAGTATGGATTTAGAAAAGGATGTGGTACAGAAGAATCAGTTGTTAATGTTGTGAATTATATTTGTAAAGAATTAGATGAAGGATATAGTGGCGTTGTCGGTGTTTTCTTTGATTTGTCCAAATCGTTTGATCTAATTGACCATGACATTATGATAAAAAAGTTGCGGTATTATGGTATTTGTGGAAAAGAGATGTTACTATTAAAAAATTATTTAACAAATCGGAAACAGTATGTCCAAATTAATTCATTTAAAAGTGCAGTTGGGGCTGTAGAATATGGCGTGCTACAAGGAAGTGTTTTGGGACCATTATTATTTTCTATATATTTAAATGATATAAAAAATATTCAAACTTTTGGAAAAATTTTCTTATATGCGGATGACATTTGTTTATTGTATCCTTATAAATATGAAACCGTTGCCAAGGTGTATGTAGAAAGAGATGTACTACTTATATCGGAATTCGTGAGAATAAATAAACTGTATTTAAATGCAAGTAAGACACGTTTATTAAGGTTCAAACCTCATTGTAGACATAATACCAATTTTAGCATATTCGTAGATGGAAAGGAAATCACAGAAAGCAGTTCAATTAAATATCTGGGTATACATCTTCAGAGCAATCTGGTATGGAATCAACACATACAAAGTTTAAAACAAAAAGCTTCCCAAGCAATCGGTTTTTTGTATAAATTCAAAAACAAATTTGATACAAATACTATTATTATTATTATTAAGTGAGGCTTCATGCACCACGACCTATGAGATCTTTTGTGCAGCCTTGAAGTTTCATCATGTTAAATTTAGGCTATGTATAAAGCCAATTATTTTTTTAGATGAGAGATCAATTACATCCCCTGGGGCCATAAAGGCCCTTCCGAGCCATCTTGCTCTGCGTATTGCCAGCATTGGACAGTCGCAAAGAATATGTTCAGAGGTTTCGGCTTCAAGTTCACAAAACCTACACTGATCATTCGCAACATTACCTAGAGTAAATTGGTGATATCTAAAGCTACCGTGTCCTGTGAATAATCCAGTAAGTAATCTCAATTCGCCCTTTCCGAGCGATAGCAATAATTGAGATCTTCGTTTAGACAGAATAATAAACCTTTTGGACTGTCTAAAGGCCCAACTATAATATGCATATGCTAGCTTAAGCAAACGTGCGAATACATATAAATTGTATGTGGCAAACTATAATGTACTTAACGAAACTTTTCGTTAAGTTTTTCAACTGTCATTTGCTTAAGCAAAAAGCGAAACTGATCGCACATTCTGTACGGAATCAGCTGTTTGTTGTTGTTTGTTTGTGTTTTGAACAAAATGGAGAAAGAAGAAAATATATTTATTTTAAATTTAATAGAAAATGCGGAAACAAATAAGTGCCTTTACAATAAAAGAGGCCCTTTTTATTTTACCAAAAATGTCTTTCTGTCGCGGTTTATTTCTCTGACAGAACAAGAGCGTCTTCTTCTTTTACAGTGTAGTTCACTTATTTATTTTAATGTGCACAACCCTTCAAGCGCTAACTTTAATATTTTTATATTATTTAAATTTTTAAGTTTTTTCTCCATTTTTGCAAACACAATACGAAAATTAACAAAACATATGTAAACGTTTGTTATTATTTACAATGTACAGCTGTACATTTTAGTACTTTTGCCGATAAATTTAAAAAAAAGGAAAAATTATGCGTTTCGGGTACGAAGTTTTCTTTTAATTATAAAATAATATAATAATCTTTATAAAATATAGTCATTTAATGGGTTTTTGTTAAAATAAAAACATTTTTTTTAAACATAAATGAGCAACTGTGGACAAAAAGTTTCAAAGTCATTGTAGCCACCTAAAAGTTAACTCTGAACTGGTTATGTATTTGACAGCCTTTTCGTTAACTTTTGCAATTTGCTTAAACTTGCTTATGCATATTATAGTTGGGCCTTAAGTCCTGGCAGGTTGTTCCAACATCGGGAAAATTCCGATTCTACCCAAGAACTAATTCGTTCCATAGTGTAACCATGTGGAATGCCAAAGAATGGTTCCGGGCCTATAAATGGGCGTCGAGCACCTCTATTGGCCAAGCAATCAGCACGTTCATTACCAGCATGGCCTTCATGACCTGGTACCCAGCACAAGGTAAGTTCATTATGCGTGCCGAGTTCATTCAATGATGTCCAACAGTCCATAACTACCCTAGACCTTATTTCATATGAAGATAAGGATCTGAGAGCAGCTTGGCTATCAGACATAATAAAAATCCTATTGTGCCTAACACTGCGTCTCAGACATTCGTTAGAGCATATAAGGATGGCATAAATTTCCGCCTGAAAAATAGATGGGAATGTACCCATTGGGATTCCCCTTTGAAAGTTGGGCCCATATATGCCAGCCCCAGTGTCACCATTAGCCTGTTTGGAACCATCGGTAAACCATACTTGATCGGCATTAGTCTGCCACCATGTCTGATTTAACCATTCATCCCTTTTAGGTATAAGGACGTTAAACCTTCTATTTAACACCAGAGTTTTTGACATATAGTCTGATACTGCAATACTAGGAACATTCGCCAAGTGAGAATTCCAAGTGAGAAAACTATCAAGTGTAACCCCAAGATATTTTACTTCCTTAGAAAACCCAATAGATGAGCCATTCAATGTAGGCTCTATAAGTCTAATAGCTCTACGTTTTGTGAATGGCACAATAATTGTCTTGGCTGGGTTGATGGTTAAACCCTTATCCAAGCACCACTTGTTGGTTATATTTAGAGCAGTCTGCATCCTTTCCGATATCGTTACGTCATCCCACCCAGTAATAGAAATTACTAGGTCATCGGCGTAGCCATATGTACGGAATCCTAGGTTGTTAAGTTTTTCCAGTAGTTCATCGATAACCAGAGTCCACAATAAAGGCGATAATACGCCACCTTGTGGGCATCCTCTGGTTGCCCGTATGGTTTTCGATGATCCTCCTAAGTCCAACTTAATATCCCTGGATGACAGCATTTCCAAAATCCATTTCCTTATAATATTCGGAACTCCTTTTCTATACAGTGATAAATCAATAGCACTATATGACGTGTTGTCGAAGGCCCCCTGAATGTCAATAAACGCACAAAGTGATATGTTATTGGCACCAATGGCCTTTTCGATTTGCGTCGTTAATTGATGAATGGCAGTCACCGTTGATTTACTAGGTTGGTAGGCAAACTGGAAACGATGTATTGGATTCATCAAGAGATAGTTATCCCTAATATAACTATCGAGTAGTTTCTCCATCGTTTTCAGGAAAAACGAGCTGAGACTAATTAGTCTGTACGACTTTGGCAGTTGTTCAGATTTTCCCCCAGCCTTAGGTATAAATACCACTTTAACTTCACGCCAAGTCGTTGGCACATGACAAGCCATTAAACTTGATATGAAGATTCTCGATAGTTGAGGGACGATAATGTTATTACCTTGTTGTAGAAAGCATGGAAAAATTCCATCTGTTCCTGGGGATTTAAATGGGCTAAATTTAGATATCGCCCATTTTACCCGCTCTGTACTAAAGATCCTGCCTGCTAACCGACGCTTTCTATTGGATATTGAGAGAACCGTTGTGAAAGTCGCAGTTTCCTTGAAAGGCAATGAACCGGGAAAGTGAGTATCTAGTAGAAGTTTACAGGTCTCCTCCGGTGACTCAGTGTACGTACCATCTGGACGTTTCAGCATACAGAGACCATTAGTATGATCCCGAGATAAGGTCTTTTGTAGCCGAATAGTTTCCGGGAGATTATCAATTTCCTCGCAGTAGCTACGCCACGTTGATCTTTTTGATCTCCTGATTTCCTTATTGTATTCAGTGAGAGCCGTTTTATAGGTGATCCAGTCACCTGTAAGTTTGGCTCTGTTGAATAGATGTCTAGCCTTAGCCCTTAGTTTTTCAAGCCCATTGTGCCACCAGGGTACATCCCTCTTCGGCCTCCTAGACTTTAACTGAGAACTAGATTCGAAAGCAGTACGAATGTTCGAACTTAATTCATTTGCCTCAAAATCGATTTCCGATTTACCAAATATTAAGTCCCTATTGAAATTTTCAGTGTTACCTAAGTGAAAGCGAAAAAGTTCCCAATTCGTATTTTTGGGATTACGATATTTCGCTTCATACGTCAAAGATCCTTCAATGTCGAACAATATATACCGATGGTCAGACATTGAAATATCATTAGAGACGTGCCAATTTCTTATGGCATATGATAGGTTATTACTAGATAATGTGAGATCCAAAACCTCCTGTCTAATAATATTCCTAAAGGTAGGTTCATCACCCCTGTTTGCTATATTTACATTGTAATTGCAAATGAATTCTAATAAAGACTCACCTCGTTTGTTGATATTACTGCTACCCCAAACCGTATGATGAGCGTTGGCATCACAGCAAATAATCCAACCCAGATTTTTCTTTTGGCAATAGTCTACCAGTTTGAAAACCTCCGATGAAGGCGCCATCGTATCATCCCCTGGCATGTAGGCAGAGGCAATGATTACATCATGTTCGGCTCCTATCGATGGAATATTTGCCCGTATCGCCACAAGATCCTCATGAACGAATTCTGAGATAGTCAAAAATGTTAGATCCTTTCTGACGAGCAGTGCCGCTCTGGGTCTTATCGCATTTGAATCATAAATAAGCTTACCATGATCGCAATGGAGTCCCTTGATTACCCCTGAGTTGATCCATGGTTCCTGAATAAAACAGATATCCAGGAGGTCTTTGGTGAACCTACGGCATAGCAAATCGGACGCTGCCTTGGCGTGATGTAAGTTCACCTGCAGGCACTTCAAGTGCCTCTTGGCTATATGTTTACTAGCGGTGGGAAACATTAGACTGTTTCCTGGACCGCGCAGCCATCTTTCTACCGCGGTTGGTGCTTTGTAAAGCTGCTTCCTCTGCTGAGGCACTGTCGCCTTTTCGCGGTCTGTTACCAGAGTTTCTCTTTATTTTGCTCGAGATTGGCCTGTTCGTAGAAGAAGTTATACCTTTTCTCGAACTGGTTGGTTCGTCAGTGGACTTTTTAAGGACAATGTTGTCCTTTAGGTCTTGACGAACCTTTCCGGTTGAGTAGGGTACATCCTTCTTTTGCGTGTCGGGCTTGGTGATTGTACCAGAACAAGAAGATAAGTCTATTTGCAATTTAGGGCATTTAATGTCCTTTTTGCTAGAAACTATTTGACTTGTTCTGTCACTCACTTTTGCCCTCATGGGTAGGTCGTTCGCCCTGTGTTGGCGATTTGTAGGCCTCATGTGCACTGTGCCATACCCATAGCCAATGTGGTAGTTTCTCTCCTTTAGTTGGGAAGCCGATTTAGGGTCAATTGCAAAGGTGATTTCAGCAATGCTACCCTTACTGACCCGATTCAATATCTTCCAGAATTCTACCATTAGGTCACCATTCTGACCTTCTATGAGTGATAGAATTCTGTTGTTGGGTATATCAGGTGCTTCGGGAAAATATCCAACGAATTTCTCCGTTCGTGGAACATCCTCCTCTGACACAACCTTTATTGCCGCATCATCCCAAGGTTTCAGTGTGGGAACATGATCCTTGATCCATTGAGCTGAATCGTTTCCCTTGCAGTTAAAAACAAGCCAGCCTGGTTTGAACGTACAGCCTGCAAATTGTGGTTTTATTGAGCCTTTTTTCAGCTCCACAATTTTGTCCAGGACTGCTGTCTGTATAAGCATTAGCTTGTCATCAGACCATATAGTCATTGGGAAATCTGATGGAATTACCCCTAGCCGCACAGTTTGGACCATATCCCTGTACGAGGGTAGAGTAGGATTAGGTGTGTTTATGCTTTTGGTACCAGGTATACCATCTGCAGTTGCACTAGCTACTCTTTTAGGAGGGTTAGGTTTATCAGGAGATGATCCATCAGAACCTACCTCTTTTCCTGGGGATTTTAAGGTCTCGCATCTCACTGCGAACTTCTTTCATCGGCTTTAGGCATAGTCTTCTTGCCTCATCGATGTCCATACCTTGCTCCATAAAGAGCTTTAGACGTTTGCGTGCAGCCCCACATAATTTTGGTCTATCATTTGCACTTTTAGTCTGTTGCACCATGGCAACGGTATTGGCGGATGTAGTGGGTTGCGTGTTAGGCGTTAACTCCAATAACGCATCCTCTTCATCCGTTGTGATGGCTACCTCAGTGGATTTGGGACAGGAGTCCCCCAACGCTAAGGTATTAGCCGATATTACTGTTGACGTGTTAGGCACGTTTGAGCCTTCAACAGATTCAGTAAGGTCCATGGCGACCTGTTCTGATTTATCTTCGTTTTTCTGTTTAATAGAGTTTTCCATCTGTAAAGAAATTATCAATTAATGGGGAGAAAGCAAAACATCATGCAACAGAGCCCCATGTTGCAGATGGGCATAATACAACTGGACAATGCCCTTGTCCAGAGGCCACCGTTTTAAGACACATTAACGTGGTGCCATTCATTCCATGGACACGGTGCGGATAACATCCGGAATTACGGGTTTTTATCGAGTGTCCGCTCTAGATCCGCCATGTTCTGCTATTACAACAGAGACACCTCGTGTAGGGTGCGGCTCTACACCGCGCATAGACGGTCATTGGATACAGAAGAGGCTTATGCATTATCAATAGATTAGCTATATTGCGCATTCTGAACCCTGCAATCATTGCTGCTTGTCTCCACAAATACTAAGTTATTAATCTATAACTCACTGGTTCAAAGTCATTTTATTTACTTGGCTATCATTTATGGATACAAAAACAGGTCTGAATTGAAATCCTTACAATGTACGCAAAATAAAGCATTGAAATTGGTTTACAACCTTCCTAAGACACATCCAACCGCATCACTTTTCAAAGAAGTACTTAAAACAATTTTGCCTATACGTGCCATCTACAAAATGAATCTGATGATGTTTGTTTTTAAATGCATCAATAATATTGGTCATCATACCATTACTTTTCGTAGCCATCAGCATTATATAAACACAAGACATAATAAAAATCTTTTAGTTGCCAGATGTCGACTTGAAACCACCAAACAACGTATAGAGTATATTGGAAGTCATGAGTTTAACTGTTTACCTCTGTTTTTAAAAAAATGAAACTAGAATTTCAACTTTTAAGAAAAACCTCAAACATTTTTTATTACAGCATGTTGAAGAATTCATTGCATAAAGTTATACTTATGTATTCATTATTTATGAATTATCTTTATTTTTATTCATTAATTTTAAATCAATTATTCTTATTATTATTTAATTTATTTTAAATCAATTATTATTATTATTATTCATTAATTTTAAATAATATGTTTTCTATTAGTTAAGTATGATTTAAACCAATTTAATTCTTTATCTTGTATTCCGTATTTGTATAGTTTTTGTAATAAAATGTTTTAATAGTTTCAAAAGCTCTTTTAAAATTAAGGAAAATTGCAATGATTTTGTTATTTTTGTTAATATTTTTCCATCTATTTATAACTTTTGCGAAAACCGGACTGATATTTCGATAGTATTTGTTTCTCTCTAAATATTCTTCGAGTTGCAGTTTAACAATTTTTATAAAAAGTTTTTTATTAGTTAAAACTAATACATATGTGTGTACGAGGGCGGTTCGGAAACTTGGTACAACTGTAATTGCATTTTCATTTGAGGTAAAACGCTTTCCAGCTAGGATTTTTTAGATTTGGGAACAGACTGAGAGCTAAATCAAGAGAATAAGATGGGTGGTCAAGCAACTTGTACCTTAAGTCGTTGATTTTAGCCATTGTTAAAACACTCTTATGCGCTGGTGTGTTGTCTTGATTTGTTTGTGTAAGCCAGAGACAAAAGAACAATCCAAGCAATGGACTGAATCTGGAGGAAGTTCCCCAAAGAAGGCAAAAATAATTCAATCGGCTGGTAAGGTTATGGCAACCTTTTTTTGGACTTCAAAGGAATTGATTAACTATCTACAAAAGGGTAAAACAATAAATTCATAATACTATTGCAACATTTTGGATCAATTAAATGTAAAAATTCGAGAAAAACGTCCTGGCTTACAACACAAAAAAATCAAGACAAAGGGGACTACTTTTACAGTTGAGAAATTATAAGACAGACATTTTTCTCATTCCGCTTTGAACTTGCCTAAACCTTTTAGAGTTGCGAAATTAATAGACATACAGAAATTTTTTGTTTATTTTTTCGTTCTTCTTCTTTGTTGATTGTTGTGGAAATTTTTATTATAAAAACGCATTGAAAATAAAAGAAATTAAAAAACATATTCAAACAACCGTTAATTATAAACTTTTTGTTATCAATAAATCTATTTGGTTAAAGTGAGAAAAATGATGTGAAGCAACAACATGAAAAATGCGAAGGGTGGAAACTGTAAACGAAAAATGTCTTAAAATGTCCAGTACAGTAGAGGTCTACCGCACACTCTTCCTCTTCAATACATCGCCAACAAACTTCGTCTGTCTGTCTTTCAATTTCTCAACTGTAAAAGGGGACATACCATTACCTACAAAAATGCTGAACATACCCTACACCTCAGACGTAAAGAAAACATAGTTTTATATACCGATATGCTGCAAGAACATGCCAGAGCTGGGAATTTTTAACCGCTTCTTAAATGAAATTCTGATGTGATCTATCAAAACGCCGACACACGTATATTTTTTTTGGTCTCCTTAACAACAATCAATCGTCGGAACCCCGTAATTTTTTTTGTGTTGTACTGTGTTATTAACACTCTAAAACTATTTTTATTAGGGACAGAAAATAACTGTTATTTTTAAAAAATTACATAAAAAAATCCCACATAAAAATGATCGTAGAAAATTTTGGATCTTATCATTATGATACATAGTGTTAGTTATTGTAATTTACATTTTCTCATCTTTATTGATATCGATAATTACTTTAATTAACATATGTTTATAATAAGTCACTAATGACATATTTACATATGTCAACTTTTGTAACTTCCTTCCTTTTTTGACCTTCTTCTTGTTGTATTAGCCTTGTGAACAACACACATAAAATAAAGGTCTCTATATTATAATTTAAAAATAACAATAAAAGGTGTATTCATTAAAATATAATCAACGCTTCGATCTTATCCTCTAACACATAGGTGATGTACATGCAAATTTTTGGATGACTTTTAAATTTGTGCCTTTTTTGATAAAAGTCTAAAAATAACCTTTAGTTTTCACTTTTATTTTTTAAGGCAAAAAATAAAAGTTATTTTTGACTTTTAAATAAAAGTTAAAAATAAAAGTTATTTTTGACTTTTAAATAAAAGTCAAAAAAATAAATGTCAAAAATAACTTTTATTTTCTGCCTTAAAAAATAAAAGTTAAAAAATAACTAGTTTGTCTTGACTTTTTCGATAAAAGTCGTAACAGTTACGGTCCCTGATTTTTATAGTATTTTGTTAATATTTAGTTGGGCCTCCCTTTGCATTTTATACGGCCTTCAACCGATTGTTCATTGAAAACATTATTTTTTTTTTGTAGTTTAGGCCGTTATTTGGTTCCACTCTTGTAACAAGCTATCCTTTAGCTCCTGTTTGTTTCTTATTGTTTTTTTTTGCGTATGCAGCGTTCTAATTCGTCCCAAAAATGTTCGATGGGATTAAGGTCTGATGATTGGGGTGGTGATTGGAGCTGTTTTGGGACGTTGTATAGCAACCATTCCCTCACAATATGCGAGGTGTATTTTGGGTCGTTGTCTTGTTGGAAATACCAATCACCACTAAGCCCCAATTTGGTTGCGGATTCACTTAAACTGCTTTTAAGAATATCCAAATATACATAACGGTCCATATTTGTTTCTACAAATTGAAGTTTTCCAACTCCATTCGCCGACATGCAGCCCCAAACCATGACCGAACCACCGCCATGCTTCACAGTTGGAATAAGATTTTTCGGTTGCAGCTCTTCATTTGGTTTGCGCCAAATTTTTTGTTTTCCGTCACAGCCGAACAAATTATATTTCCTCTCATCACTAAATATTACATTCGCCCAAAATTCAGTTGGCTTGTCCATATACTTTTGGGCAAATTCCAATCGCTTTTTATACCCTTCACCTTCATGAGAAGGGTATATATAAGTTTGTCATTCCGTGTGTAATTTCCACAATATAATTTTCCGACCCTATAAAGTATATATATTCTGGATCCTTATAGATAGCGAAGTCCATTAAGCCATGTCCGTCTGTCTGTCTGGATGTTGAAATCAGTTTTTTGAAGTCCCAAGATATATTCGGGATCCAAACCTTCAATAATTCTGTCAGAAGTGCTTTCGAGAAGTTTGCTATTTAAAATCAGCAAAATCGGTTATGGTCAACCAGAGTTATGAACCAATATGTGAGACCACCTCCATAAAAATTTGATATTTTTCGTCCATTTTATTGCAATATTTTGAAATATATTGCAGATAATACCATGAAATTTTGTATACGTTGTTTGTACTAAAAAAGAAGAAAGTGTGCGGAAAATAGTAAGAATCGGTCCATGATTTCTCATAGTCCCCATACAAATATATATATTCCCGAAATATGGCTTAATGATAAATAAATGCCTATAAAATTGGAATATCAAGACAAAATTCAGCAAAAATGAGTTTTTTACAAAAAGAAATCACAAACCGAAATTTTTTTTAGTTCGGTCCATATTTGACCATAGACCCCATATAAAGTCCACTTACAAAATTCACTTAAATACATATAAAACAGATATAAATAATGTTAAACGGCTAAAATTTGACATAAATACTCTCTATAGGCAAATAAATAATTGTACCAAATTTTATGGTGGTCGGCCCAGAAATGGTCATAACCCCCATACAAAAATCTTCCCGAAATATGGCTTAATGATAAATAAATGCCTATAAAATTGGAATATCAAGACAAAATTCAGCAAAAATGAGTTTTATACAAAAAGAAATCACAAACCGAAATTTTTTTTTTTAGTTCGGTCCATATTTGACCATAGACCCCATATAAAGTCCACTTACAAAATTCACTTAAATACATATAAAACAGATATAAATAATGTTAAACGGCTAAAATTTGACATAAATACTCTTTATAGGCAAATAAATAATTGTACCAAATTTTATGGTGGTCGGCCTAGAAATGGTCATAACCCCCATACAAAAATCTTCCCGAAATATTGCTCAATTATACATAAATGCCTATAAAATTGGAATATCAAGACAAAATTCAGCAAAACTAAGTTTTGTGCAAAAAGAAATCGCAAAACGAAATTTTTTTTAGTTCGGTCCATGTTTGACCATAGACCCCATATAAAGTCCACTTACAAAATTCACTTAAATACATATAAAACAGATATAAATAATGTTAAACGGCTAAAATTTGACATAAATACTCTTTATAGGCAAATAAATAATTGTACCAAATTTTATGGTGGTCGGCCCAGAAATGGTCATAACCCCCATACAAAAATCTTCCCGAAATATGGCTTAATGATAAATAAATGCCTATAAAATTGGAATATCAAGACAAAATTCAGCAAAAATGAGTTTTATACAAAAAGAAATCACAAACCGAAATTTTTTTTTAGTTCGGTCCATATTTGACCATAGACCCCATATAAAGTCCACTTACAAAATTCACTTAAATACATATAAAACAGATATAAATAATGTTAAACGGCTAAAATTTGACATAAATACTCTTTATAGGCAAATAAATAATTGTACCAAATTTTATGGTGGTCGGCCCAGAAATGGTCATAACCCCCATACAAAAATCTTCCCGAAATATTGCAATTATACATAAATGCCTATAAAATTGGAATATCAAGACAAAATTCAGCAAAACTAAGTTTTGTGCAAAAAGAAATCGCAAAACGAAATTTTTTTTAGTTCGGTCCATGTTTGACCATAGACCCCATATAAAGTCCACTTCCAAAATTCACTTAAATACGCATAAAACAAATTTAAATAATGTTAAACGGCTAAAATTTTACATAAATGCTCTTTATAGGCAAATAAATTGTTGTACTAAATTTTATGGTGGTCGGCCCACAACTGGTCATAGCTCCCATACAAGGACCAAATCTGAAAAAGAAATTTTTCCCTATATATATTGTATAAATATCGGTACCGACTCAAAACTTTGTACAGATCATTTACATATATACAAAAATCATTCCACACAAGTTTGTTAATTTCGGTCTATTTTTAACCGTATGCCTCATATAAAGCCCTCTTCCGAAAATCACTTTAATACTCATAAATCTCTTATAAATAAGGATACCAATTTAAAATTTTACACGAATCATGTACATACATGCCTAAATCAAACTGCTGGATTTTGAGAGTATCGGTCCATATTTGACTATATCCCCCACATTAGGCCCACTACCGAAATCTACGTTAATACTAATATATATCTTAAATATACCGTTATTATGTTGAAATTCGACGTGAAATATCCTCATATGCATGAAAATAAATGTTACAAAATTTAAGAAGATCGGCCCATAATTTGTTATAGCTGCCATATAAGAACCATTTCCAAAAAACAAATAAATTCGGGTCAAAAAATATTCTTTTCGGATTTAACCCATAATCATGATATATATCGTTGGAAAGGTATTTGTAATACCTTTTATTTAATGTATTATAAATTATCAGACACCCAGTAGTTCCCAAGATATAGGCCTATATATTTTCGATTTTACGGGCCCACCCCCCCCCCCCAAAATAGGCGTGACCGCCAACAAATTTTTTTTGCTGGTATCTCCTCTAAAAGCCCTATTTGATTTTTTTTTTTTTTTAGCAAAATCACTAAAACCGAATTGTACACCTTTTTTATACTCTGTTTGTTAAATTACACTCAACATTATAATGAACATCAGAGAAACTCTGTAAATTATGGTAAGGATTGGTAATTAAATCAATTAAAAATGGTGAAAATTAGACAAAATTTCAAAATATTTAACATAAATTATGTTGGTCGTTAAATTGTCTTTCAAACAATATATCAAATACTAATAAAATTTGTACCATGGTAAAATTAAATACCAGGTGACAGCATTGCTACAACAATTACAACAAGGCAAGAACAACAGGCATTTTTCTATATGAAAAACTTTCGTCACTGTCAAAAAGTTTTTTTTTTATATAACTTTTTGACATTTTCAAATTCACCATGAATAATCAGCTGGCGCTACGCTGCCACCTAGTATTTAAATTCACCTTGATTTGTACTAAGACTGAATAGAAAACACAGAATAAGGATATTCTAGTCCTATAACCAGTGTAGTTTTTGTATTTTTTATTACGTTTGGGTGGAGGGTATTTAAGATTCGGCACATCCGAATATAGCACTCTTACTTGTTTCTGTTGTTTTCAACGAAACAACCGTACAATTTACGAAATGCCAATGATTTTAGGATACACAAAGCTGTAAATAATGCCATGAAGAGATGCCTATTCTACAAAGGACTACAATTATTTAATTTATTATCACATGATGTTAAATGTGAACGAAATTTTAATATATTTAAAAGAAAGTGTGTATTTTTTGCAAAAAAACAATATACATTAGAGCCATTAAAAAATTAAAATTTAAAGTAAAATGATATAAATTGTTATATAGTTATAAGATAAAGTATTCAAAATACTACTAATACTACTTCCAATGACAGTGGCATACATTTTCTTGCAGTGTAAATACATGTATTGAAAGTTATATCAGCAATATTCGTTGACCTAAACAAATCTTCTTCATCATATAACATCTCTGTTTTAATAAATCCAATAAGTATTTTCAATTTGGCAACACTTGGTAATGTGTGTGTCAAATATAATTTTTTGCATTGAAGTAAATTTGTTGTATTTTATTGTCTGCATTTTTTGTATTGCTTTTTGTAATAATATAACAATTTCATATAACCAAAATGTGTGAAAACTAAAACAATTGAAATATTAAGGGACAAATATATTCATCACGAATATTGTGTTATGTTTGTGTTATCCTAGTGACAAATGCATATATAGCAAACCTCTCGTATACATAAAATATATATCAATACATACATACATTTATAATATTAAAAAATTCTACATAAATCAATTGCAATATTTATTAATAATTGTACAATTTAATAATGGTTAATTGCGTATGTATTTATGTGAAAAGACAGTAAGATATTCGAAATATAAGACAACATTGAGAATTTGGAGACTATTTTTCATAAAAGGAGTGGTACGTCTATAATTATTCCTCTTAAAAAATGTCTACGAATTGTTTGGGTGGTGCTGATATGTCTCTTCCCTCTGAGATCAGGGAGAAGTTGGCAGAACTTGATTTGGAATTATCAGAAGGTAACAAGATTTCATGGAAATGCAAAATAAAGATTAATACATTTATGCATGTATTTATGATTATTTTTTCATATTTAGAAGACTCATTTAAGAAAATTTATTATTTTTAATTCATTTTTCGTTTAAAATTAAATGAGTTTGTCTTTGTTTGTTCTGAGTTTTTAATTTTTAAATATCTAAACCGGCTTCGACATAACTCGCTAGAAATCATTACGTCTGGCAAAATGTCGAGCTACTCTGAAAAACCAGTTTGAGACCGATTTTATAATCCAATTGTAAAATTTTTAAAATATTTGGCATGAAGGTAGTTTTTAAATCATATAAAAACATAAGAGATCGCGTAATTACATCAGGGTATAAGTAGGTATTCGCGATTTTATCTGTTTATGAGGCCTTTTAGATGATGCAATTATTGCATGCAATTTTTTCCATTCTCTTTTAAAATTGCTACGTAAAATGTTGTGCACTTATACGATGCAATTTTACGTGCAACAAATGCAATTTTTTGACGATTAATTACACATTACTCTAGTTTTTCATTCGCAACAAAGAAAACAAAATTTTAAAATATATGTAAATATAATATACAAAAAAATATATGTACATACATATGTATGTATATAAAATAATATACATACATACATATGTATATATAAATACAATATACAAAAATTTTAAAAAATATAAACAATGGAAGATTGTTTTTATGTGCTATGTAGACCTTTTATATTGTTCAAGCCGAACTAATAAAATAGAAAGATTTTTAACAATGGAAGAATTTAATAAAGAAGAAGTAATTGAAAATGTTCTTGCGCATTAATTTTTATAACGCACAGTTCAAAGTCAGAATAAGAATAAAACAAAATAAGTAAAAATGTCAAAAATTTGCATGACAAACGGAGTCGTGCAACTTTTTCTACCTCTCTTGCTTCTCTCACCCGTTCGCGAACAAACATCAGTTGCATGCAATTAATTGCATGCAAAATTGCATCGTCTAAAGGGCCTCTATGTATGTAGGCGAGTTTTCCAAAATATTTTTAACAAAGAGGCCCTTTAGATGATGCAATTAATTGCATGCAATTTTTTCCATTCTCTTTTAAAATTGCTACGTAAAATGTTGTGCACTTATACGATGCAATTTTACGTGCAACAAATCATGCAATTTTTTGACGTTTAATTACACATTCCTCTTTAGTTTTTCATTCGCAACAAAGAAAACAAAATTTTAAAATATATGTAAATATAATATAAAAAATATATGTACATATGTATGTATACAAAATAATATACATACATACATATACATAAATACAATATGCAAACATTTTAAAAAATATAAAAAATGGAAGATTTTAATACAGAAGAAGTAATTGAAAATGTTCTTGCGCATTAATTATTATAACGCACACTTCAAAGTCAGAATAAGAATAAAACAAAATATGTAAAACACAAACGATGGTAAAAGGAAATGTCAAAAAATTGCATGACAAACGAAGTCGTGCAACTTTTTCTACCCCTCTTGCTTCTTTCACCCGTTCGCCAACAAACATCAATTGCATGCAAAATTGCATCGTCTAAAGGGTCTCGAAGTTCCATTCTAAGGGTTTCCAAGAATGTTTCATGTGTTAAGGCCCAACTATAATATGCATAAGCAAGCTTAAGCAAATTGCAAAAGTTAACGAAAAGGCTGTCAAATGCATAACCAGTTCAGAGTTAACTTTTAGGTGGCTACAATGACTTTGAAACTTTTTGTCCACAGTTGCTCATTTATGTTTAAAAAAAATGTTTTTATTTTAACAAAAGCCCATTAAATGACTATATTTTATAAATATTATTATATTATTTTATAATTAAAAGAAAACTTCGTACCAGAAACGCATAATTTTTCCTTTTTTTTAACCCTTTGTGGACCAAGGACCTTAATCGGTGAAAAAATGAAATCTCTTCTATAAAATATTGAACATAATATCATCTGAAATTTATCTACAAAATTTTTATTTTTGAGAATGACTTGCAAGGGACCGAAAAGGACATGGTACTTTGAAGTACCGTTGGGTCAGTATATGCAAAAAAGTTTAACAGAAACAGAAAGATTTTATTCAATTATCATTGTCGTTGTTTAGTAAAACATAATACATTAAATCTTATTATAAATTTATGTCATGGTATTTTACAAAGCAATTCTTTTTATCATTGCAACATAAATAAACACCACAATGGGAGCATTTGGAGTATGGCTTCGACTGAACTTTATTTATACTACAAAGTTCGCATCTTCCACGTGTTTGGACAAAATTTGGCCAATGCGTACCAAGATTTCCTAGCCGAACATCCTCTGGAACAGATTCGGCCTTTCCACGACGTTTCTTAGAGCTTGGGAAGGAATGGTCATCTGTGGCTATAGATATCAAGCTTCTACGGCTTACGGTTGGATTATTCAATGTCATCAAGCCCAAAGCTACAGAGCGCCTGAATTCCAAAAGAGTTATTTTTCATATGACTGACAATATATTATATAAGAATTTATAAATGTCATTTCTAATACACCCCAAAAAATGCGGTGCCATCATTTCTTTGATATTCGGTCAATACCGTAGGCACTTCGTCAGCATGATCAACTCCGCCCATATATGAATTGTAGTCCTTGATAACAGTTGGACAATCTACAGCTTTTAAATTACCACTGCAGTCTCTCCTAGAAACAGTCGTTTCCTCAGTTTAGTTTTTAGTTTTTCTAGAAGGCGAATTGATGTAAAATAGTCATCAAAGAAAACTATTTTATTTTTTCTCCACTCCTTATCATATTATTTTTTCTGCTATATCGTCAATAAATAAAAGAAAATATTCAGTAGGAGTGTTACAATTATCAAATACTCCTTCTAAAGGACCCTCCGGTAAAGAAAATTCGGGAATAATAGTTTCGTGGGTTTTAGATTTCCATTGGCGACTAGGCTCAGGTTCTCTTATTGGCTTGCTGGTGCTAGGTGCAATTTGGATCATACCATCCTCATCATTTTCATCGTGGATTTCAATATCAAAGTCTTTTCGTTGCAATTCTCTCTCACATTCTTCATGATTGTTGGATGAATCCGTTTCATCTAACAATTTTTGTAAGCACTCATTCAATGTGGCATCACCGGATTCATATACATCTTCACTCTCAACATCGGTGTCATTGTTATTATCAAGAGGAATTGACTCCAAAATTGTCAGAATTTCATTTGTTGTGAGACGTTTTGAACGAATTCCTGCCATTGTCCTATTATTGATAATTAGAAATACTGTGATTTTCTTGGTATAAAAAAGCAAGCACAGCCCAACGGTACTTACCAGTCCTCTTTAATTTTATATAAAACAAAGCGTAACTAACAACTTTTTATTAAATTCTTATACGTTTATATGCGCAAAACTAATTAATTTTCAATTAAAAAAAGATTTTAAAATGATAGGAGTGATATTACAACTTTTTTCGGCAATTTAAGAAGATGTCACAAAACTTTACGTGTGCAGCTGAAATACATTTAAGTTTACCGTTATTCTAGACAAACAAAGTTGCTAATTAGCAAAACAAATATTATATTTGAAAGACAAAATGGTACTTTAAAGTGTCGTTGGTCAATAATACTACAAATATATTACATTTTCATTTTGCAGGCAAATTAATGTTATGGTACTTATAAGTACCGTCGGTCGACAAAGGGTTAATTTATCGGCAAAAGTACTAAAATGTACAGCTGTGGCAGCACTACATTGTAAATAATAATAAACGTTTACATATGTTTTGTTAATTTTCGTATTGTGTTTGCAAAAATGGAGAAAAAACTTCAAAATTTAAATAATATAAAAATATTAAAGTTAGCGCTTGAAGGCCTGTGCACATTAAAAGAAATAAGTTAACTACACTGTAAAAGAAGAAGACGCTCTTGTTCTGTCAGAGAAATAAACCGCGACAGAAAGACATTTTTGTTAAAATAAAAAGGGCCTCTTTTATTGTAAAGGCACTTATTTGTTTCCGCATTTTCTATTAAATTTAAAATAAATATATTTTCTTCCATTTTGTTCAAAACACAAACAAACAACAACAAACAGCTGATTCCGTACAGAATGTGCGATCAGTTTCGCTTTTTGCTTAAGCAAATGACAGTTGAAAAACTTAACGAAAAGTTTCGTTAAGTACATTATAGTTTGCCACATACAATTTATATGTGTTCGCACGTTTGCTTAAGCTAGCATATGCATATTATAGTTGGGCTTTTAGAATTAAAATTTCTTGCGAAAAATTTATGTTTTATGTGGTAATTGGCAACCTTGCAATTGAAATCTCTGTGAGTTGTAAAATAAAATCTGTTTAAAAAAGAAAAACAAACAAAAAAAAAAAAAAAACAACAAAAAATATAAACATGAAGAGTGCAGTGAGCAAATGCAAGCAAAACATGAGTAAAAAAACAAGTGAGAAAAAATTAGCCAATAGAAACACAGATTATGTGACGTCACAGTTCCAAAATGCGCAGAACATTTTACAATTTTACGCGTGTTGGCGTAAATATCAGGAATATGAATATCTGTATAGTATACCTGTAATGTAGGTCTTATATGGCAACACATCTGCAAATGAGCGAAATAGGAGAAATGAACAATTTAATGCCAAAATGTCGCTAGAATGGTGCAATAAAGATTTCGTCATGTGAAATGACGATGAATTTAGACGGAATACAGAATGTGAACCCACTCAATCTAGTTTATCCAAATTCACAATAAAACCTAAACCTTATGCGCAAAATACAGTTTCAAAATTTCAAGATATTTTGTTTGAATTTAGGCTAATACATAGTTCGAATAATCAAGAATATTATTGTAAAGTACTGGAACAATTGGCAAATTGGAATGCATTTTTTACCCGGCCAAGGGCGTCACCAGCAATCTTCATTGTCCACTATCACTCTATAATTATCATCTATTTAACTCACCGTTTTTGAGAAATAGAATATGAGAATTATCAAGAATACTATTGGAAAGTACTGGAACAATTGGCAAATTGGAATGCATTTTCTACCCGGCCGTTTTTGAGAAATATGATAATTCTCATATTCTATTTCTCAAAAACGGTGAGTTAAATAGATGATATTTACAGAGTGATAGTGGACAATGAAGATTGCTGATGACGTCCTTGGCCGCGTATAAAATACATTCCAATTTGCCAATTGTTCCAGTACTTTACAATAGTATTCTTGATTATTCGAACTATTAGCCTAAATAAAACTTTTCTCTAAAATTAAGTTAAGTTATTTGATATTTATGTAAAAAAAATATTTATTATAAATTTATATTTGGCATGCCAGTTCAGGTTTGAACAAAGAAAAAGGGGGCACCTTTGAACATGTTAATTTGTCATCCGAAGTACCAAACATTGTTGATTCTTTCTTATTTTCTGAAAATGACGAATCCAATGCTGATCATGATGCTTTAAAGGAAAATGTAATGTCACCTGAAATCGCAAGGCCTTTCCGTCTTAATATGAAACTTAGTTTTTATCTGAACTTTTTTTATTATACCCTTCACCTTCATGAGAAGGGTATATATAAGTTTGTCATTCCGTGTGATATTTCCACAATATAATTTTCCGACCCTATAAAGTATATATATTCTGGATCCTTATATATAGCGAAGTCGATTAAGCCATGTCCGTCTGTCTGTCTGTCTGGATGTTGAAATCAGTTTTTTGAAATCCCAAGATATATTCGGGATCCAAACCTTCAATAATTCTGTCAGAAGTGCTTTCGAGAAGTTTGCTATTTAAAATCAGCAAAATCGGTTAAGGTCAACCAGAGTTATGAACCAATATGTGAGACCACCTCCATAAAAATTTGATATTTTTCGTCCATTTTATTGCAATATTTTGAAATATATTGCAGATAATACCATGAAATTTTGTATACGTTGTTTGTACTAAAAAAGAAGAAAGTGTGCGGAAAATAGTAAGAATCGGTCCATGATTTCTCATAGTCCCCATACAAATATATATATTCCCGAAATATGGCTTAATGATAAATAAATGCCTATAAAATTGGAATATCAAGACAAAATTCAGCAAAAATGAGTTTTTTACAAAAAGAAATCACAAACCGAAATTTTTTTTAGTTCGGTCCATATTTGACCATAGACCCCATATAAAGTCCACTTACAAAATTCACTTAAATACATATAAAACAGATATAAATAATGTTAAACGGCTAAAATTTGACATAAATACTCTTTATAGGCAAATAAATAATTGTACCAAATTTTATGGTGGTCGGCCCAGAAATGGTCATAACCCCCATACAAAAATCTTCCCGAAATATGGCTTAATGATAAATAAATGCCTATAAAATTGGAATATCAAGACAAAATTCAGCAAAAATGAGTTTTATACAAAAAGAAATCACAAACCGAAATTTTTTTTTTTAGTTCGGTCCATATTTGACCATAGACCCCATATAAAGTCCACTTACAAAATTCACTTAAATACATATAAAACAGATATAAATAATGTTAAACGGCTAAAATTTGACATAAATACTCTTTATAGGCAAATAAATAATTGTACCAAATTTTATGGTGGTCGGCCCAGAAATGGTCATAACCCCCATACAAAAATCTTCCCGAAATATTGCTCAATTATACATAAATGCCTATAAAATTGGAATATCAAGACAAAATTCAGCAAAACTAAGTTTTGTGCAAAAAGAAATCGCAAAACGAAATTTTTTTTAGTTCGGTCCATGTTTGACCATAGACCCCATATAAAGTCCACTTACAAAATTCACTTAAATACATATAAAACAGATATAAATAATGTTAAACGGCTAAAATTTGACATAAATACTCTTTATAGGCAAATAAATAATTGTACCAAATTTTATGGTGGTCGGCCCAGAAATGGTCATAACCCCCATACAAAAATCTTCCCGAAATATTGCTCAATTATACATAAATGCCTATAAAATTGGAATATCAAGACAAAATTCAGCAAAACTAAGTTTTGTGCAAAAAGAAATCGCAAAACTAAATTTTTTTTAGTTCGGTCCATGTTTGACCATATACCCCATATAAAGTCCACTTCCAAAATTCACTTAAATACGCATAAAACAAATATAAATAATGTTAAACGGCTAAAATTTTACATAAATACTCTTTATAGGCAAATAAATTGTTGTACTAAATTTTATGGTGGTCGGCCCACAACTGGTCATAGCTCCCATACAAGGATCACATCTGAAAAAGACATTTTTCCCTATATATATTGTATAAATATCGTTACCTACTCAAAGCTTTGTACAGATCATTTACATATATACAAAAATCATTCCACACAATTTTGTTAATTTCGGTCTATTTTTAACCGTATGCCCCATATAAAGCCCTCTTCCGAAAATCACTTTAATACTCATAAATCTCTTATAAATAAGGGTACCAATCCAAAATTTTACACGGATCATTTACATACATGCCTAAATCAAACTGCTGGATTTTGAGAATATCGGCCCATATTTGACTATATCCCCCACATAAGGTCCACTACCGAAATCCACGTTAATACTAATATATATCTTAAATATACCGTTATTATGTTGAAATTCTACGTGAAATATCCTCCAATGCATGAAAATGACTGTTCTAAAATTTAAGAAGATCGGCTCATAATTTGTCATACCTGCCATATAGAACCATTTCCAAAAAACAAATAAATTCGGGTCAAAAAATATTCTTTTCGGATTTAACCCATATTCGGTCCATATTTTATAATCATGATATATATCGTTGGAAAGGTATTTTTAATACCTTTTATTTAATGTATTACAAATGATCAGACACCCAGTAGTTCCCGAGATATAGGCCTATATATTTTCAACTTTAAGGGCCCGCCCCCTCGAAAATAGGCGTGACCGCCAACAAATTTTTTTTTGCTGGTATCTCCTCTAAAAGCCCGATTTGATCACTAAAACCGAATTGTACCCCTTTTTATACCCTTCACCTTCATGAGAAGAGTATATATCAGTTTGTCATTCCGTGTGAAATTTCCACAATATAATTTTCCGACCCTATAAAGTATATATATTCTGGATCCTTATAGATAGCGAAGTCGATTAATCCATGTCCGTCTGTCTGTCTGTCTGGATGTTGAAATCAGCTTTTGAAGTCCCAAGATATATTCGGGATCCAAACCTTCAATAATTCTGTCAGAAGTGCTTTCGAGAAGTTTGCTATTTAAAATCAGCAAAATCGGTTAAGGTCAACCAGAGTTATGAACCAATATGTGAGACCACCTCCATAAAAATTTGATATTTTTCGTCCATTTTATTGCAATATTTTGAAATATATTGCAGATAATACCATGAAATTTTGTATACGTTGTTTGTACTATAAAAGAAGAAAGTGTGCGGAAAATAGTAAGAATCGGTCCATGATTTCTCATAGCCCCCATACAAATATATATATTCCCGAAATATGGCTTAATGATAAATAAATGCCTATAAAATTGGAATATCAAGACAAAATTCAGCAAAAATAAGTTTTATACAAAAAGAAATCACAAACCGAATTTTTTTTTTACTTCGGTCCATATTTGACCATAGACCCCATATAAAGTCCACTTACAAAATTTACTTAAATACATATAAAACAGATATAAATATTGTTAAACGGCTAAAATTTGACATAAATACTCTTTATAGGCAAATAAATTATTGTACCAAATTTTATGGTGGTCGGTCCAGAAATGGTCATAGCCCCCATACAAAAATCTTCCCGAAATATGACTTAATGATAAATAAATGCCTATAAAATTGGAATATCAAGACAAAATTCAGCAAAAATGAGTTTTATACAAAAAGAAATGACAAACCGAAATTTTTTTTTAGTTCGGTCCATATTTGACCATAGACCCCATATAAAGTCCACTTACAAAATTCACTTAAATACATATAAAACAGATATAAATAATGTTAAACGGCTAAAATTTGACATAAATACTCTTTATAGGCAAATAAATAATTGTACCAAATTTTATGGTGGTCGGCCCAGAAATGGTCATAACCCCCATACAAAAATCTTCCCGAAATATTGCTCAATTATACATAAATGCCTATAAAATTGGAATATCAAGACAAAATTCAGCAAAACTAAGTTTTGTGCAAAAAGAAATCGCAAAACGAAATTTTTTTTAGTTCGGTCCATGTTTGACCATAGACCCCATATAAAGTCCACTTACAAAATTCACTTAAATACATATAAAACAGATATAAATAATGTTAAACGGCTAAAATTTTACATAAATGCTCTTTATAGGCAAATAAATTTTTGTACTAAATTTTATGGTGGTCGGCCCACAACTGGTCATAGCTCCCATACAAGGACCACATCTGAAAAAGAAATTTTTCCCTATATATATTGTATAAATATCGGTACCGACTCAAAACTTTGTACAGATCATTTACATATATACAAAAATCATTCCACACAATTTTGTTAATTTCGGTCTATTTTTAACCGTATGCCTCATATAAAGCCCTCTTCCGAAAATCACTTTAATACTCATAAATCTCTTATAAATAAGGATACCAATTTAAAATTTTACACGAATCATGTACATACATGCCTAAATCAAACTGCTGGATTTTGAGAATATCGGTCCATATTTGACTATATCCCCCACATAAGGTCCACTACCGAAATCCACGTTAATACTAATATATATCTTATACATACCGTTATTATGTTGAAATTCTACGTGAAATATCCTCCAATGCATGGAAATAACTGTTTCAAAATTTAAGAAGATCGGCCCATAATTTGTCATAGCTGCCATATAAAAACCATTTCAAAAAAACAAATAAATTCGGGTCAAAAAATATTATTTTTGAATTTAATCCATATTCGGTCCATATTTTATAATCATGATATATATCGTTGGAAAGGTATTTTTAATACCTTTTATTTAATGTATTACAAATTATCAGACACCCAGTAGTTCCCGAGATATAGGCCTATATATTTTCAACTTTAAGGGCCCGCCCCCTTGAAAATAGGCGTGACCGCCAACAAATTTTTTTTTTTCTGGTATCTCTTCTAAAAGCCCTATTTGATTTTGTTTTTTTTTTTTTTTTTGAGCAAAATCACTAAAACCGAATTGTACCCTTTTTTTATACTCTGTTAAGTTACACTCAAGATTATTATGAACATCAGACAAACTCTGTAAATTATGGTAAGAATTGGTAATTAAATGGTAAAAATTAGACAACATTTCAAAATATTTAACATAAATTATATAAATTATATTATTAATCGTAAAATTGTCTTTCAAACAATATATCAAATACTAATAAAATTTACACTAAGACTGAATAGAAAACACAGAAAAATGATATTCTAGTCCTATAACCAGTGTAGTTTTTGTATTTCTTATTACGGTTAGGTGGAGGGTATTTAAGATTCGGCACAGCCGAATATAGCACCCTTACTTGTTTTTTAATTGTTAACGTTTATGTTTTTCTTAATAAATAAATCGAATTTATGATATATGTATATAAGAATATAACTGTTTATGTTATTTTTGGACATAAGCGCTACAAGAAAAAATTGCCGTTCAAAACTGCCCCAGCCTAGTTCAAAGCTGCATCGTATGGGGGGCACATTTGAACACAATGACTTCATCCATTAAAAAAATAAAAAAAATATAAATCGAACTAAAAATAAGTTACTTGTAGACTTAAGCTAAAGTTTATTTCCATACATATTTGTTGCTCGTTTAAATAAAAAGGCCGGCAAAAATAAACACAAAAAGAATCTTGTTAACAATAGGCACTGTTTATTCTCTATATTTAAAGTAAATTATTAATTAATATATGTATATAAAGTAATATTAAAGTTAAATTAAAATGGCTTACTCGGTCGGACTTTACAGTTTGGCTTATAAACGAGAACAAAGACGCGGCAAATCTGACTTTAAAAATGGACGTTAAAATATGTATCTATTATTCTCATTATTCATAATATTATTATTCTCCCCTTTGAACCCATACATAGATATTTTAATTTCGAAGTAAAGTAGATGCCATCTTATAATAATTAATATTTGATTATACAGAATTGCCAGCAGCAACATCCCCACCCCCGTGAATCGACGTCGTAACCTGAGATTCACAAGAACCATTTGTTACATCTAATATCGCCAACTTATTGACCGGTCTACTTACAACGCCGGTTGGGGTACGCACATCTGCGGATGTAGCTACGCCATCTTTGCCTAGCACAAACTTTAACACTCTTCCTCTTTTCCATTTAGAACGGGCTCATTATTGTCACAAATTAATACAAGGCATCCAATACCTAAAGGTTTAGATGAACGATACCATTTTGTTCGACGTGTAAGTTCAGGTAGATACTCCTTCATCCACCGTCTCCACAGTGCATTCTTTAAATTTTGTAAAATACGCCATTGTTTTCTAGAGGCACATAAACGATGCTCATAACTAGCAGGAGTTTGAGTTGAGTTAGTGCAACCAAGCAAGAAATGATTGGGTGTCAAGGGTTCTTGATCATCAGGAGTAACCGGGAGATGAGTAAGTGGTCTTGAGTTCACGATATTTTCCGTTTCCACCAATAGGCTGCATAGTGTTTCGAGGCGGGGTCATGTACTTTTAACACCATGTTTAACGATTTCTTTACTGACTGGAACTTAAAGAGGTGTGCAAAATTATGAAAAATAAGCCGGACTATAATAAAGTCACGATCAAGATAATACTAGACAATTGGAATCTTGTGGGAGGTGCAATATTACGTATAGCAAATGATTCTTTAAAAACGGGAATATTTCCTGACTCGTTGCAGGAGACAATGGTGACTCCAGTTGAGAAAATAAAGAGTACGCGAAAATGTGAAAAATATCGGCCGATAAATACACTAAAAACGTACGCAAAAATAATTGAAAAAGTGGTGAAAATGCAGTTAGAAAATTATATGGAAAGAAACGGACTTTTCTCAAAATATCAATCAGGTTTCCGTAAAAACTTTTCGTGCGAAACGGCGGTGAATTATATAATAAACAGGTGGAAAAAAATTTAGAGAAACAACAACATTTTGGCAACTTTTTTAGACTTTAATGATGAAACAGAACTGGCGCTGAACGTTTTTTTTCCATACATTTTGAAATAAAATTATGCCAGAGAATGCGGTCGTGAAAATGGAATCTATTTTATTTTGACAGCGTTTTTTCTTATGCTCTCACTTTAAGAGACAAATGCTCTCAACAATATTGCCATACTTTCATTAAATTTTATACATTTTGTAAACAAAACCATATGTTTTTGCAGATTTGGTGCAAGAAAAATAAAAACAAAAGAAAATCAAAAGTAACGTTTAAAAGTGAGATTTTTGTAATTTAAAAGAAAATAAGTGATATTACTGAAAAATTAATTGAAGAAGTATAAAAGCATGATTGCATATCGATGGTCTCATGTAGAAAGGCCCTAACTCGCATATTTGAAACTTTACAGGAAAAGGTAAAAACATAATAGAAACTGTAATATTCAACATGTAGCTTTTTTGTACAACTGCTTATAAAAGCGTTATTTTTTACACTATTGCAATAAAGTCGTCGCCATTGTAGAATAATTTTTATTTAAAACAAGATTTGTGGACAAAAAATTTGAAAAGCCGTCGGCATTACAGGTTGGTACACAGAAGAAATATAAAAACATTAAATGACAGTTCGTGAAGTTGCAGCCGTCGTTTCAATTATGGGCCTGTTTTCTCTGAGAGTCGTTTTTGCTTGAAGTTGCGGTCGTATTCTGATTCATCATTTAAAAGAGCCTTTGAAACAGTAGTCCTCAAAAAGAGAGTATTTGGTAATTACACAAGAATGATAAAATAAAGATTACGCCATGCGCATGATTTCCCGTTATGTGACGTAGAAGGGCCATTCTAAGGGTTACCAATAATGTTTCATGTGTTAGAATTAAAATTTCTTGCGAAAAATGTGTGTTTTATGTGATAGTTGGCAACCTTGCAATAGAAATCTCTGAGAGTTCTAAAATAAAATCTGTTTAAAAAAGAAAAACAAACAAAAAAAACAACAAAAAATATAAACATGAAGAGTGCAGTGAGCAAATGTAAGCAAAACATGAGTAAAAAAAACAATTGAGAAAAAATTAGCCAATAGAAACACAGAATGTGTGACGTCACAGGGCCTAAATGCGCAGACCATTTTAAAATTTTACGCCCGTTGGCGTAATCTTTATTTTATCATTCTTGGTAATTACATATGTATGGGTGAAAATAACAACAAAAATTAGCTGAAAAAGAAAAAACATGCGCAACAGTCGTACTTTGTTCAATGCTATCATACAACTGAATGAAATATTTGTATTTTTCTACGCTCTTGTACTGAGAAATAAATAAATAAAAGCTGAAAAAAGAACAAACATGCGGCATAGACCTGTTTTGTTGAATGTTGACTAACAACTGAATAAAATATTAGTATTTTTACGCTCTTGTTGTGAGTATTGTTTGCGATCGTGTTGTGTACATGTAAATAGCCGAAAATCTTCGTATTCTGACCCTGCAAATAACGCGACTAGTCCATACATGCATGTAAAGACTAGTCCAAAGAGGAGTAGGAGTACTCCAAAACTACTCCAAATATATGAAAAAAAGGTGGTCCATTTAACATTGCGATGTCCTAGGACTGGACCATATAACCCATCGGAGTAGTCCCAAAACTACTCCACGGAGTACTCACGAGGGTTAGTTTTAAACAACAACAACAACTCAATATGCAATCGTGTTAACACGAAACCATGTCGTTTAACTACAAACTCATGTTTAACTATAACATATATGACATGGTCCATGACTGCATTACATTGGACCATGTTGTAAGTAGTCCATATCATCTAAAATGGATCACGTAGTCCAATATTATTTGCAGGGGAACAATACTAGTGAGGACCACTGCTTTGAAACATAGGTCGGCATCCTATAGCACAATAGTGCAGAGAGCACTTCACATATACACTTAAGGCCCAACTATAATGTGCATATGCTAGCTTAAGCAAACGTGCGAACACATATAAATTGTATGTGGCAAACTATAATGTACTTAACGAAACTTTTCGTTAAGTTTTTCAACTGTCATTTGCTTAAGCAAAAAGCGAAACTGATCGCATATTCTGTACGGAATCTGCTGTTTGTTGTTTGTTTGTGTTTTTAACAAAATGGAGAAAGAAGAAAATATATTTATTTTAAATTTAATAGAAAATGCGGAAAAAAATAAGTGCCTTTACAATAAAAGAGGCCCTTTTTATTTTAACAAAAATGTCTTTCGGTCGCGGTTTATTTCTCTGACAGAACAAGAGCGTCTTCTTCTTTTACAGTGTAGTTAACTTATTTCTTTTAATGTGCACAGGCCTTCAAGCGCTAACTTTAATATTTTTATATTATTTAAATTTTTAAGTTTTTTCTCCATTTTTTGCAAACACAACACGAAAATTAACAAAACATATGTAAACGTTTATTATTATTTACAATGTAGTGCTGCCACAGCTGTATGTACATTTTAGTACTTTTGCCGATAAATTAAAAAAAAGGAAAAATTATGCGTTTCTGGTACGAAGTTTTCTTTTAATTATAAAATAATATAATAATATTTATAAAATATAGTCATTTAATGGGTTTTTGTTAAAATAAAAACATTTTTTTTAAACATAAATGAGCAACTGTGGACAAAAAGTTTCAAAGTCATTGTAGCCACCTAAAGGCTGGAACAGAATAGACGCTGTAGTACAACGTAACGAGTAGCGCTGCAAGCTGTCAAAAGTTAATAACAGCAGTTTCAAAGTAGTCTCAACAGAATGTGTGGTTTAGCTGTAGTTGTAGTTGAGGTTGAAGCGCAGTTTTTAAATTTTTAAACTTTGTTGCGCGACAGTGCTTTGACAGCTGATTGTCAAATGTACATATGTACATAACTATGACAACTAGGGTTACCATGCTTTTAATAAAGGATTACATCAAATATATGAAATGTCGAATTTAATGTTGATGTAGAGCAATATGTAGTTGAATATGCATTTATTATACAACTTGATACATATTTTGTTAAAAAGCTTCAATATTCTGTTTGCATTTTTTCAAGCTACACTACTCATTACGTCGTCAGCTGCATCTACTACTACTACAGCGTCTATTCTGTTCCAGCCTTAAAAGTTAACTCTGAACTGGTTATGCATTTGACAGCCTTTTCGTTAACTTTTGCAATTTGCTTAAGCTTGCTTATGCATATTATAGTTGGGCCTTTAATCTCTTTCATTCAGTCGTCATTGCGACAGCAATGTGTGCACATGCGGCGGATGCTTTTATATTTTTTTCAGAAATACTTCCCAACAAACATTTCAAATTAATAATGAATTACGAAAAATATTTTATAATTTATAATGCATTTGGTAACATGCATGTAATCAGCTTTTGAAGTATTAGAAGTTCCGTTTATATATCAATATTGTTGTTAATTTCTTATATGTTACGGAAAATACATTGTGAATGTATGTTTCCTATCTAAGTTGTTTTGTATAATTTATATAATTATGGTTATGTTTGCTGGGTAGTTTGCTCACACACACAACCTCATTTTTCGCTTTGCCTACCTCTGTTTTGAAACGATAGACAGAGAAATACTGGTACAAATATTATATTTATATGGCATTCGTGATAAGGAACTTAAATGGTTTGAATCGTATTTAACGAACAGAAGACAAGTTACAAAGGTGAATGGTGTTAAATCAAATGCAATTAACAATGACTATGGTGTTCCTCAAGGATCAATATTAGGTGCACTGTTATTTATAATTTACATTAATGATATGCCAAAAATTATAGAGAAAAGTGAAATAGTGTTATATGCTGACGATACTCTGATTTTTAGTGAGGCAGAAAATAATACACAATGTCGCGAAAATGTAGTGCATGACTTATCGAAAATAGACCAATGGTTAAAAATTAATAAACTAAAATTAAATGAAAATAAAACAAAGACAACGGAAATAAATATGAACAGTGAACTTGTGACGAAAATAAACAATACAGAAAAAGAAAAAGTAGAAAAAATTAAATATCTCGTTTTTGTAATTGACATAAATTTAAAATTTAAGGAACATATTGAATTTATATGCAAGAAAATTGGAAAAAGATAGGGTTTTTTAAGCGATTAAGAATTCCGTTTTTTTTAAGGATATTTTTTAGATATATGTTGATTTATTATTACTTTTATTGTTCTCCCATTTAGGAATGATTTAACATAATATATATAATATTGGGGCCGATACCCCAGTCTCTCAATGTGTCTAATATTATGTGTATTCCTACCCGGTCGAAGGCTTTTTCGAAATCTATTCCTAAAATTGATGTGTGGTTTCGTGATGAAAGTGCCTTTGAGACAAAAAAGTCAAACCCTGCACAGCCTCTATTTTGTTTATAAGAAACTTGGTTTACAGCGACAAGTCTTTTTTTCTCAATATACCATTTAATTCTGTTAGCGATAATGCTTTCCATAACTTTGGATAGGCATGGAAGTAAAGAGATTGGCCTATATCCAGAACATGTTATTAAATCTTTGTTGGGTTTAGGTAAAGCTACGATAGTTGCTGTTTTCCAGGAATGTGGAATAGTGTGATTTTCAAAAACTTTGATGTATAATTTTAGTAAAAAGGTTATGCTGTGGTTTGTTAGTTCTTTAATCATTTGATAAGGTATGCGATCATGTCCAGGGCTTGTTCCCTTAACTTTATTAAGGGTTTTTGTTAGTTGACTTAAAGTGAGTGCCGACTCTATATTAGAAGCGTCTGAATTTTGTGCTTGTATATTTAGTTGTTTTAGAGAATTGTTTTTCGCTGTGATAAATTCTGTTGAAAAACTCTCATCAGAGGAATATTCAGACCATTTTTTTTCCAAAAAAATTTGCTATGGCTCTTGCGTAGGTGATGGTTTCATTGTCTGTGCGGATTACTGTCACTGGTTTAAAAGTTTTGTGGCTTGAGATCATGTTAATTTTTTTCCATATATATGATAACGGGGAGTCTCTGGATATAGCATATAGCTTTGGCTTTTTTGGATTCTAAACGGAAGTTTGCATTTGCTTTTTTATATATAATTAGATTATCTTTTAATGGATATTTTTTAAAAAATTGCCATTTTTTTGTTTTGTCTAGACGAAGTTGTGATAATGTTGTGTTCCACCAGGGTACGAAACGTTTTCGCATAGGCGAAGTTTGAGGAATATAATGGTTAGCAGAATCTCTTATGCAGGGGTGTCATAGAAACCAATATTGTCAGAATTGGTTTTAAAACCGACAAAAAATGCTTTTGTGTCATAGGGCACTGCTACACGTTCAATAAATATCGTGATACTAGAAATATCTAGAAATTTCGTCTCTTACATCTATAATGTAACGTCTGTTAGTGATTCTTGCGGGTGTATCTTGAGATAAAAAGTTTATTTCTGAATTTCTTGAGAGGAGGAGCAGCAAAATATTGGCGATTTTTCTTGATTTCAAAAGGGCTTTCGAAACAATAGATAGAGAAATTTTAATAAAAAAATTATTCAGGTATGGAATTAAGGACAAAGAATTGAAATGGTTTCAATCATACTTAACCAATAGAATGCAAATTACTAGAGTTAATAATGTGGAATCAAGTGCAATAGAAAATGACTATGGAGTACCACAAGGCTCAATATTAGGAGCACTCATATTTATTATATACATAAATGATATGGAAAAGGTATTGGAGAATTGTGAAATTATTTTGTATGCAGATGATACATTAATTTTTACGGAAGGAGAAACAGAAAATATTTGCTACGAAAATCTTTCACGTGATATGAATAATATTAATAAATGGCTAAAAATTAACAAGTTAAAATTAAATGAAAGTAAAACCAAATTAATGTAAATAAATATGAATTCAAATATAACATTAAAAATAAATAATATAACAATAACACGATTAAATATCTGGGTTTTATTATTGACAAAGACTTAAAATTTAAAGAACACATTGAATACATATGTATGTAAAAAATTAAGGGAAAAAATCGGATTTCTTAAACGAATAAGAAACAGCTTATCTAAAATTACGGCAATAAACATACCTATATAATACAATTATTAAACCACATTTCGAGTATGGATCAACAGTTTTATACACATGCTGTACATATACACAAATAACCAGACTACAGAATTTGCAAAACAAACCAATGCGTGCAATATTAAAACTAAACAGATTTGCTTCTGTAACATGTATGCTGAGTGATTTAAAATTTTTTAGAGATTAGCACTAAATACAATAAACTTTATTCAAAAAATAAAAAGTGGAGATGGTCCTGAATATTTGATAGAGCAAATAAAATATGTTGGGGAGGTTCAACCATATAACCTGAGGAATGCTTTTGATTTCAGAATACAACATGCAGACACCAGCGCGATGCAAATATCGCTATTTTATAAAGGACTAAGCATTTACAACAAGATACCAAATAATGTGAAAAACGAATCTAATAAGTATACATTTAGAAAAAAATTATCATCTTTTATAAAAATTTTAATATATAGCAGAGCTAAATGTATGTAAAGATAATAAATGATATGTAATTTTCAAAAGTATTAATAAAATACTACTAAAAATAATAAAAAAAAAAAATTTAATCTCTTGAGTTATTTATGTATGTTATTTGGTGTTTTTATATTGTATGAGTTTGTTGATAAATTTTGGTTTGAGTTGTCGGTATAACTGTTTGTTGTAGTTAATTTATTTGAGGTATTGTTGTTCAAAGTTTGATCTTTAGGTGGTTTAAAATTTGGTTGTTAATATTGTTATTTTTTTGCATATTTTTTCTTTTATTTCTTTCTTCGATTGCTTTATCGAGATCTTCTGATGGAATTTCAAGTGTAGTTATTGATGGAATTCTTGTTGTCGCTTCATTATGAGTGTATTTATTTATTGTTTTGTATTTTAAAATGTTTAGTCGATGTTGAAAAACGGGACATTTCTTGTTGTTGGATCGGTGTGGATGTTTGCAATTAACACATTGCACTTTGGTGCATGGTTCAGGGTCGTGAATAGATGACGAACAGACTTCGCATATCGAATTACTTTTGCAATACTTTTTAGTATGTCCTAACTTAAAAAAAATTTTTACATTGAATTGGGTTTGGAATAAATGGTTCCACTTTACATATTATAAATCCAATTTTTATTTCTTTTGGTAGACAGTATTGATGAAGTGTAGAATGTGAAGAGGTGTGTTTAATATTTTGCCTTCTTGAAATTTGATGATCTTCCTGCAGTCAACAACTCCTTGGTATTTTAATCCGTCTTTAATTTCTTGTTCCGATAAGTCTTTTAGGGATGGAGCCTTTTATAATATTTAATGATGGATGTAAAAACCTTTCAACTGCACCTAATCCGGGCAAATACACATTTTTCAAAAATTTATTAGCTTGTATTTCATTTTTCGTAAGGATTAATAGATTTCCATCTTTAGTGAAACTAATATTTTGTACAGGCTGTGTTGTTACCGATTCTAACGCTTTGGACACTAAAAATATGTTAAAGTTTTGAATTGGGTTGTCTGCTATTTTACTTTTTAAAACTATATATTTTGGGCATTGATTTTTGTTATTTGGTTTGTCACCGATTTTAGGAAAGTCTAATGTATTGTGGCTTGGTTGGCGGATCCGGATCTAAGATCGAGTAAAAGTTTCCTCCCAAGGAGGAGTCCATTGTTTTAACGATTAGATTATTTTTACTATAAGAACTTTTCAAAGAGGAATTAAGATTAAAAAGAAACCAGCGGTCAAAAGAAAAACGGTATGTTTAAAGTACGTTTAATGTAAACACGTCTGCATACAATGAACTGTTATTCAAGACTAAAAAACCATTATTATTTTCAAAAATTTGAGAGTTTATTCGGTTTTTAAGTCATAGTTATAAAACCATGTGTGCTCGCCACTGTATAAAAAACACATGTGTCATCTTGAAATAAAAAATTGTATGTATTAATTTTTTTCTATAGGAATGTTTGTAAACAATAGTCAGTTGTTTTTGACATTACAAACATGAAAGCAAAAACAAAAATATCATGTTGTTGTTGTTGTAACAGCTAGAACTAATTAATTTTTAATCCGGGGGTTCTGCAATAAGGTCCAGCCCAAGAAACTGTGCAACTTCTACTAGATTGGTCCATAAATCCATTGGACGATGTGAAGTGTGGTTGGCTGGGCAATTGAAGATATGGTTGGTGGTGACATTATGTTCCTTTACGATTATAACCTTCGTTTCCTCATGTAGATGGTGTTCTGAGGTTATTTGCATGCAGCCTGTGTGGCGCGTAAGGCGGCATTTTGGCAGTTTTGTATGTTTCTCCACTGGGTATCACTCAACGAAGGTGACCACACTGGGGCAGCGTAGTTTACCACTGACCGGCCAACCGTTTTATATTTTAATACATTTTATTTATTTATTGAATCTTCAGATGTTGAAATGACAATAAGTTTTCGAATCTTAATACTAAAAGAAAATAATAAGTCCAGCCAGTGCTAGACAAAATATTGTGATACTACAAAAAATTTACATCTACTGATCCAGTCATCTGTTTTGCGCTTGAGTTAAAGCAAGGGTATCCCTCCTTCTCAACCTAACATAGCCAATAAAGTATATGGTATAGCATTCAAACGCCACCGAAGTGAAATTAATAAATAAAGGCTACAAAATCAAGCTTTAACATTAATGCGCCTACACACCACCAGAGGCGCTGCAATTCTGCACTAAAAACAAACATTATGCGCAATTACAGAGTTGTGATATAAAAAAAAGCTTTCTTCTTTCACCACCTTTACTTCTTCAACTATCCCCTTTCCAAAGAAAGTAACGCAATTATATATAGGCATATTAATTGCCTGAGTGTTACTTCTCTTTTTTAAAAAAAAAAAAAAAAAAAAAAAAAAAAGTTAAGGATGTCTCGTGCAAGTGGGTTTGGATGGTGTTCAAGTTTGCTGACATAATTTGAGGCATATTTTGTAAATTCGACTTTTACTAATGGCACGCCTAGATCTTTGTGAATTCGAGAATTTTTAACGTACCATGGAGCTGCAGTAATTATACGTAGAATTTTATTTTGACCCCTTTGATTTTTTTCAGTGTTGGATGCTGAGGCAGTACCCCATAATTGAATTCCATAACACCAGATTGGCTTTAGAATTGCATTGTACAACAAAAGTTTGCAATCCAACTTTAATGTAGAATTTCTGCCGATTAGCCAATTAAGTTACACTGCTTTAAATCTGTGTAAGTTTTGCGTCGATATGAGACTTCCAAGTTAAACGACGATCGAGGTGGATTCCAAGGTATTGGACTGCATTGTGTTGCGGGATAATTTGGTTATTTATTCTGATGAACGAGTAGGTATCTTTTCGCAATGTGAAAGAAAGGACTTGTCTTTTTATACTAAAAGTAATATGTATATGCAAAATTATACTGTATTATTTAATATATATTTAAAGAAAATAGCAAAACATTTTTTAAAAATATGGAGATTGGTCCATTACTCTGATTCTATTGAACAGAACTGACCCATTTTCAATACTAAACAGCCCTGATTAACAAAGAATATTTGTGGAAAATATTATTTTCTTTCGAGGTAGTATGGTGTCTATATAAGACGGACGGACGGACATTGCTAAATCGTCATATAATTTTATAAGGAACCAGAATATATATACTTTTTGGTTCTACCACCAATATCTTTGTTGGTGGGTATATAAACAATAACATAATCTTTGTGCTTTTTGAAAGATATGTTACTTTATATCAGTTTGAAATGTCAAATAGGAAAATTATGGGCGTTTATTATTTAGTTAACATTTTAAGATTACAAAAGTTTGTTTAGTCCTGAAAAACCTATATTCTACGTAGTTTGTCATTTCGCAGCTTAAAAATTTGTGTTACAATTTTAGTTGATAAAATTATGTATGAAGGTAGTATTTGTACTGAGCCGTTTGTAAGGTATATTTGTTCAATTGGTTAAAAAATTAAATATTAAAAAAATAAAAATCGAATTACTCAAGGTGAAGCATATTTTTAAGAGTTATAAACTTAAGTTTAGATTACATTTAAATACATTATACAGGGTGGGCCAAGTTTGACTGAATGATTTGAACTCTATTGGCATCAGAGACCTGCAACAAGTATGAACGAGCCGACTTATTCACTAACGTTGAATTTTAAGAACAATACAAACAAGTATGGTTCAATTTTATGCTTATTCACTTTTTATGCACACACAGAAAATTCAGCAACGAGTATAAATCATTTCCAACACTTGGTTCGAACTGCAATGTTTGAAAATAAAAATTCTTGTTTATACACAGTTTGTTTTTTGCATGTCGGCTTTGTTGTGCATGATCTGATTGGAATTGAACTAAAAACACACGAGCCACTTATAAGTAAAAAGCGGCTGGCAGAAAAATATGAAAACATAAAAAATGTGCATTTATTACCTATTTACCATTATTTCGTCGAAAAGAAAACTTATTTGACAAAGCAATGATAAAATTTGTAATATGTACAGTTTGTCAAATATATCTTTGCACAGCAAAAAAATTAAAGAAAAAATGTAAAATGAGCTGCTTCATACATTTAACGACACAGTCGAACATTCATGTTCGCACAAAACAACAAATGAATAAAACACATGTTCGGCTAACAACACGTTGGCTTTGATGTAAAATGAGCTTCATACATTTAACGACACAGTCAGAATATTCATGTTCGCAAAAAACAACAAGTGAATAAAACTGAATGATTGAAACGAACGGTTGCGTAAACGAGCGTTTTGTGCATTTGAACAAAAACGATTAAATCATAAAAATCAATGTGCATGATTAAGTATACTCGAAAATTTAGTACTCGTTGCAGTTCTCTGATTGGCATATTGTAGCCGTTGTGGTGCATCCCTCGGCAATAATTCTGAATTTTATATGGAAACATCTTCAGATCAACTTTTAGAATACGTCAATTATACAATTGAGTATTAAATTAAAAATGCAAAAGTTATAAGCATTTCAAATCAGTCAGTCCAAGTTGGCCCACCCTGTATAACACACGAAAAGCTGAAATCATTTGTTAGTATTAATAATTGTTGTTGTGTTTTACTTTTTAGGAGACATTACTCAAAAAGGATATGAAAAGAAACGGGCAAAATTGCTGCAACCATTTTTGTCCAAGTTAAGTGAAGGTAAATTGATTTACTAAATTTATTATGATGTAGTTAAAGTATATTTATATGTTTTTCTTCTAAAACTAACAACAGTAGATGAAAATCCAAATAAGGCATCACCACCTTATTACAATCTTAAAGAAACAAATTTGGAAAATAATAAGGTAGTCCGAGATGGTGCTTTAATTTCAAATGAAGGTTACAGCTATGTATCAGAGGTGCCATCTCTTCCATCTTCTCACCAAAGACATTCCAATTTGTCAAAAAACTTGGATTACTATCAGCCGGATGACAATGAGGCTGAACATGGCTATGAAAATAGTCGTATACGTAGAACTCATCGAAAAATCACGCACAATGAAAAAAGATATCATTCAGGTATATAGAAACATAAGGATATTTAAGATTGAATTTTCATATTTCGTTTATTTCGTTTTATATTTTATAATTCATATTTTAAGTAATAATAAAACAATTTATATTATAGAAGTTCGCCAGGAAGCTGTTCAACAAGCACTTGCTGCTTTGAAATCTAGATCTAAGCCAAATTTACCAATGCCATCTAAAAGAAGTTCGGTTCTTAATAAAAGCCCTGAACGACCCAATGATGATACAGGTATTTAAAATCGTAATTAATCTTATATTTTTATGTACAGCATCGATTCCTTAATCCAATTTTTTTAATGTTGATAACAAAAGTTTTTTTTTTTTTTTGGTATATTTTATATTTCTTGGCATTTAAACTGCCCTCTCTTCCATAGTCAAATGTAAGAGTAGCCAGTTTTTAGTTAAATAAATGTAGGATTGGGACATTGACGGACAATACGGCAACCCTATAACATGACAAAACAAAGAAGAAGAACATCAGACATTTTGAATAATTCAGGGTTTAAAAATGCTTAACTATTTTCAAGCACTACGTATGTGCTTAACTTTAGCTAAGAGAAAATACACAAGCAAAAGCAGAGCACAAAGTCAAAAAACAAAAATAAAACTGTTGACTGTAGCTTTACTATTGTTAGATTTATACTATGTTTCCACGGTACATGCTTCGCTCTCTATTCATGCTTCACACCCCAATCATGTGCGAAACAACTTGCTTCACCATACAAAATTTTAAGAGCGAATCAAGTAGATTCATATTGAATCTACTTGCGAAGCACGAAAAATTGCACTCTTCTCTAATTTTTATCGCAAGTTTATCTGCACTAGCTGTAAAAATTTAATATTATTGTAAACAAAGCAAATTATTTTCTTGTTGCTGGAAGCAAAGTACGAATGTATGTTTTTTTTTCTTTCAAATAAGCTAACTAATTTCCACTCACATTTGTTTGTCCATTAAAAAAAATTATTTTCCACAAATTGTAAATTCTGTTTTTTTTATTCTGTTTGTTTATTAAAGACAACTGTCAAATCGAATCAAGTTTATTAGTCATGTAAACAGCATGATTCATAAACATGATTCAGAAGGCGAAACAGGCGATTCAAGTCGTCGTGGAAACCTAGTATTAGATAAGAGTGAGTTGATTTTATTTAATTCATATCTATAACAATGTTGTAATACTTATAACTATCTATAACTACGTTATGTATATTGGGTGTTTCATATATTATTAATAATGTAATACATTGTTTACATTTAAGGTGTGTTCACATTATGTGTATTTGTCATGTGGACTGTCACTTTTTCGCATGTCAAATTTGTACATATAGTCTGAACACCTTCAAACAATATCATGTGTTATTTCTATGTGTGCAATACACATGCCATTTTTTATTTAGAACGAGTTCTATTTTCAAGTGACAAACCATCTGACATCAGCTGTTTTTTATAACAAAAATTTTGTGGCGGAAAAAATTAATTAAAATTTTAATAAATATAATTTATAAATAGTAAAACAAAAATACAAAAAAAAACTATACAAATTTATTATTGAAAATGGAGGGAAAAATTGAAAAGTAGTTAACAAAAGTAAGTACATACAGTGGCTCCATCGCATAATCGGACAAGTGTTTGTATAATATTTACGTTCTCTGAACTAAAACAAATCGTAATAATTTTTATTTATTTTTTGTTTTTATTTGCACTTTACACTCTAATCTTTCCAAATATAAAAAAAATATCAATATTCTCGATGATAACTGTAAATTTACATAGAAAAACAAAATTAACTCAATTTTTTGCGCTCAACGCATAATCGGACAAAGTAAAACATCAATAATAAAAATACCGTTACTTTACAAATATGCACTTCAAAACTTTTTTTGTCACATTTAGTCATAACTTGCATTTATTGGCAGACATTTCTAGTTCTAACAATAGGTAAAAATCTATTAGAAATGGCCCCTAAGGGAAAACAATCTACTGTCGAAATAATAACTATAATTATATTTTTATGTTGTTAAAGTATGACTGGTGCAAAGAAGCGGTTCTACAGTTGATCGAAATGTGGCAAGAGAAGGAATACTTGTATAACCCGCGGAATAAGTTTTACCATATCAGCTGTTTTAAGATTTTTTTTGATAGGTTATGTCAAATGTAATTGACATACCAACATTTGAACATGTAAATTATAAACCGTATGTGAAACTCAATTTTTGACATACACATGAAAACACATGTGGATAGAAAAGTGACATTCCACATGACAAATACACACAATGTGAACAAAGCTTTAAAAGTATCACATTCTTTATTGCAACGGTACAAGATCAGAAAAATATGAATATGAATATGTTTGTTTGTTTGCTTTATATACAAAATTGCAAGAGTTAAAAACCGCGAATTTTATTGTTTAACAAAGATAAAAATAAGTAAATTTTAATTGAGGAATTTACGATATTCGAATTTAATGAGAAAGAGCATAATTTTCTGTGATAAACAAATTACAATAAACATAATAGCTGTGTACAAATAAATAGCAACAAATTATTATTGTTATTAAAGAAATGATTTCATATTAATTTCAATATGAATTTATGTTGTAGCTGAACAAGTGGTTTTTGTAAACCTAATATTTGGTTGGACCTTCTCTGGCCCTGATTAATGCTTTTAAGCGACGCACAGTGGGGCCAAATGCATGAAAAGTGGCGATTAATTCATAGAAGTCGTAATTTAAAAAAAAATATTCTTTATTAATGGATATTTATAAATACATAAAAAAACCAACATTTAAAAAAACACAGAGTGAAAAAACACATTTTTTAACCCTTTATGGGCCATTTTGTGTTCTGTAAAAAATCCTCTTTTTTCACATTTTTTGCTGTAACTTTGGAACGGTGCGCTATAAATTATTCAATTAAATTGCAAATTAAAGCATACTAAATGTACTTTAAGAAAAATAAGTAATATTTTTAAAAATAATAAGGAATAAATATTTTATATGTATTTCTATTAGAAAATTTTTAAATTAAAATCATACCTTTTTTCTCGAAATTTTAAAATTTTGCTCAAAAATTAAACATTTGAAAATCTAATTGTTTTTTTATTGATAAATAACCATAAACACACTATTTAAAAAAAATTTAATTAAATTCGGTTATTCTATTTTTTTTTTCTTTTTGAAAACAACAATATTTTATTATAATCATTATTACCTTCAATGTTAGTATTTACTTCACATTCAATTTCATAATCATAAATTAATTCGTTACAATAATCTTAATCTTCATCTCCATCTTCATCTCCATCTTCATCATTGCTATTTTGATTGTTGGGAAGTACAAGCAACTCCAATGCAGATTTTGGCATTAGCTCTTTTTTCTTTTTAGCTTTTGGCTTTTGTTGGAGATGATATTATTTCCTTAACAATTTTCGACTCATCTATTTCTCCAGCAGCTCTCAAGCTCATTTGTGTGGCGTAAGCCAAAACAGGCAAAAAAATTTGATCTCTTATGTCTTTACATTTCTTAACTTTTGTATTTTCTTTGCACTCTTCAAATGAGAGATCATTGCGACCTCTTTTTTGTTGTGGTTCTGGTGGTGGACTGAATGAGATTGAGGCATCCAGCCAATTCTTATTATTTTTTACAAAAATTTCATTCTTTCTATGACATTTTTGCCACCGAATCTCATAGCTAGAGCAAAAATTATGAAACCTTGTCATAAAATCTACCATATCCGAAGAGTCGACACGTTTTATTACTTCCCATCTCAAAAGTTTAAATTTATCCTGAAGTGATTTAGGTTCTGCACTCCTCATAAAATTATGCAACTCATGACGAGGAATGAAAATTGTTTTGGGACATGTTCCTAAAATTAGTAAGATTTCTATTCGTTTAAAATTTGCAAAAAGTAATTCTTTTAACCCTGTACCGAATAATTTACACTTTCACAACACTTTAAATATGTAACATCACATCACAAAACATTGACAGCTAAAACAATAAATAAACGTGTCAGTACCGAAGCAATAATACCCTACGGATAAATAGAAATTCTTAAAAATGTATTATCATTATATTAGTAGATTGATATCACCAGCTTAAAACAAAATTAAAACTTTACTCGTATGATGCATGTATATGACCAACAGTTATTATGTAGGACTCAAATAAATGACAATAATAAACAATTTTTCAAAATAGTGCACTTGTGCCATATACAATTTTCTAATAATTTAAAATTAACAAATGTTTAAGTAAAATTCATTGAAATATCATAAACACATGTAAAATAATTTAATTAGTTTTATTCATAGTAAATAAACCCAACATACGCAATCACGTGAGCATGCGTGAATTAAAGTTACTCACGCCCCCATCTCTAATTAACAACACATTTTTTTTAGCTACAATAACAACTACTATAACGAAAATAATGACAAAACAAAGTAAAGTTTTGTTTTGTTTTTTTTTTCATATTTGTGGATTTTTAGCATCTTGAGTTATTTCACAAAAACAAGCATAACTCAAAAATCGCAAAAAATCGCAAAAAAATATTTTGGGGTTTATTAGTTGAGATCTGATATTATAACACTATATAGACGATTTTACGCAAGCTCACGAACAAAGTTGTTGAAACTCTATATATAAATCAAAAATAGCCCATTTTTGGGCTAATTTTATTTTATTAACATTTAATATTTTTAAAACATTTATTTAAACAAAAAAACATGTACTATATAGTAAACTACCTGAAGTTGACGGTTCCATTATAAAAATTTAACTTTTAGAAGTATTAATAGAAAAAATTATCAATCGAAATATCAAAATTTTCACTTTTTTTCAATATGCACAAAAAAAATGACAATTATTCAACTTTAAGTGCTCACTTCAACTAAAGCAAACAACTTAAAAGTATAATTTTTGCAATTAGTGATGCAGAATTTTATCCACTTTCACCCGGTACCAAACACGATCATGAATTTTAAAGTTCATATTTTGAATTAATCCCCACTTTTCATTCATTTGGCCCCAATGTGCGACGGGGCATACTTATTAGGCCAGTTGTTTAATTGGGTGTAATGTTTTCCCATTCAATGCAAAATGCTTCTTTAAGAGATTCTTTTGATGTTATGCTATGTTTTCTTATTTTTTCTCCAGTAAGTAGCAAACGTGCTCTATAGGATTCCTGCGCAAGATATGACGAATGTTTTCGATCATTATCTTGTTGGAACATGAACTTCCCATCTAATCCCAGGTTAGCAACACTTGGAGCTAAATTTTCTTTTAGAATTTAATTGTCCATTTTGTCATCTATAAAGATAAGATTCCCCATTCCAGATGCCACCATAATCTATAACATTGCCACCACCATATTTTACAGTCTTAACATCATTAATTTTTTGGAGCTCTTTGTTTGCTTTTCGTCAAATGTTTTGTGGACCATCTGAACCAAAAATTTTGAACTTTGAATTATCGCTTAATATCACGCCAGAATGTTTTCAGATTAATATGAAGTTTTGCGAATTCTAATCTCTTTTTTTTTTGTTATAATTTTACGGACGTCTAACGAAATTTCTGTGTAACCGAAATTTCACATTTTGCTGTCTTTTGTCACGAAAAAATATCCAGAATAATTTATGACATTTCAAACTTGGATAATATGCAATTAATAAGTTTATTAAAGTGAAAATTATCGTTATAATAGCAAATAAAGTGTCACATATGTATATGTATGTGCCTAAACATTTTTTTACATTTTTTAATGCATATCTTAAGAATAATAAAACATGAAATATTTTCTGTATTCAATGATCAATAAAAGGATCAACCTTTAACACGATAACAGAATTATTGTTTCATGTTAAGGGGGGGGCAAAGTTATTGAGGGATTTCTCTTGAAAATCATGGTGTGCCTGAATTTGATTGATTGATTCACTGAATATGTTTAGCTTGAATATCATACATGCAGAAACTTAAAAAAGAAATTGGTGTCAGTTAAAAGAAAAAATATTATAGTCCAACAAACAACAGCAATTTATTGCATAAATTTACATTTTAATATATTAAAACTAAAAAATTATAAATTATGCTGATTTTTTAAATTGACCATTATTTATTAATTACTAAAATATTAAATTTCAATCCACGTTTTTTACTTACTGATTAGAAATATTATTATTCTTCAAAGTGACGTTAATTGACATTAACTTTTTATAATTTTCCAAGGTATTTCAACAGATAGGAAACCTAAAGTGAAACAATATTCAAAAACAATTTAATAAATATTAATTAATAATGAAATATTAAAGAATAAAATGAAATGCATTTTATACCTGTTAATATTGGTCTCCATATAGAAATTAAAAGAAAGTAATTTTAAAGCAAATATCTAATAATTTCGTTATTATTTTTAAATCAGACACATGTAAGGATCGTCATCGAAATTGTTTAACCACTTTCTGCACGAAAGAAATTAATGTTACAAATTATTATTTACGATTTTCCAATTGTAATGCAATATAATAACTTAAAAATGGGATATTTGCGATTACTTTTTACATATTCCTGCAAATGTTGAAATAACAAATTACACTAAAATAAGGGCTTAAAAAAGCCGTAGATTTCAAATAAAGAAACTTTTAAATAAATTCTTTTCCAAAAAAGTAAGTTTGTTAGAATTAATATGTATATTAGGGCGACAATGAAATATATGGGAAACATTTTTTTCCAGAATTTTAAACAAAACTGTGAAGATTCTTTTGCCACTTGGTCTAAAACTTACTTGCTGAAAATTTGAGCCAAATCGGATAACTCTATCCCGTGCACCTTTGAGGTCAAAGTTCAAATATTGGGAAATATAGTGTATTCGCCTATATTGGAGCTAAAAAAATAGCTTTTCGATATGAATTATACCGAAATCCAATGGGATTAATGTGCCACATAGTGTTGAACTTGTATGCTGAAAATATTAGCCGAATCGGGTAACTCTATGCCGTGCACCTTTGAGGTCAAAGTTCAAATTTTGGGAAATTCTGTATATTTAACTATAATTGATCTAAAAATATCGTTTTTTTTAAGTATATTCATTTAAATTGTTCAAAAACTGGATGTTTTAGATATTTTTAAAAGTATTCTGAAATATTATGAGTAAATTTAACCCTTTTTTGCAACGGGGGTCAAAACTACACATTTGCTTAAATTAGCTATAAATCCAATATTTAAAAAAAATGTAAAATATTATTTCTAAAAACGAAAAACTGAAATTTTAAAACCAATATTTAAAAATATATATTTATGTGAATGTTTTTCGTATAGAAGCAAAAGCAGTATATTTTAATTGGAATAAAAATATGTTTTTAATATAAAAAGTAAGGCAACTTGAAAGGTCCTTTTCGGTAAGTTTGATTAAATGTAATCATTTCTTAAATTATTTAAATTCGCATGCTTCGTATATTGTTGTCGATAGTTTTGAACAACCTAAAAAGAAACACAATAATTATTTAAATGTAAATTAGTTAAATTTAAATATAACTTACTTTGAATAAATATTGTCGCTGCTGTTTATCTTTTGTGATCTTCTGATGATAATCTTCAACAAGCTTAATACCTCGTTCGGCGCAGTCATTAACAACCTTTAGTTTTTGAATAATAAATTTTCCTTTTCTATAATCTTCACAATCTTTCCAGCTACTTGGGTCTTTTTGTAAAAAATCCATTGAAATTTGGAATCTCTTCAAAACACTTTTCGTATTTTTGGATACAAGTTCAATCAAAATTGATGAATTATCTTTAGCAAAGAAAGTATTAAGATTTTCTTTTTTAATTAAATACTTTTTCAAAATTTCTTCTTTCTCAAGGTTTTTTTTCTTCCATAAAATTCTAAATTTTTTTTAGCCATTTTGTTTTTTTTTTAAGTCTATTCTATCATCGAATAAACTGAATGCTACGCATTCTTCATTAAGGTAATATAGATAATTAATAAACTTTGTTATGGCTCTATCAGCAATTTGTTCATTTATTTATATTTTTATAATCTTCTAAATTTCTCAAAAATAATATGTCGTTTAAGGGAGCTTGCTCCGCTTTATCTGAATTGAGCCAGAAAAATGCATAGCACTTTATAACAAAACCTGCAACTTCAACTAGTCCATTTATTTCCAATTCTGTGATCTCTGGGAATTGATTGCGAAACATCAATATCTTAAGGCAATATATTCCCTTAGCCATCCATCTAGCTAAATGAAGAGCACCGGGTTTAAAAAATTTTATGCCACCAGGAGGACTTCCACCCAGAAATATGATAATCAATTCCAGGAATTCTTTGTAGTCATTTCGTGGAAAGTCCTCTTTAACTTTTATATTTGCAAAATCTAAAATTTTAGCGCAATCATCACCTACTATTTCTTTTATTCGAGGTAGTGCTAATCCCGTCATATACTCATCCTTTTTACGTTCGACCATTGTTTTTTGAATTTTTTAAATAAGCTGACTTCTGGGCCAGCAGAAGAACAAAAAAACAGCTGCTAAAATTATTTCAAACACATGCATCCTAGGAACAAAATGTCTCTACGTATTTTTTTCTAATATATTGCAGGCCCCTTTAAATTTGCCAGTGTTTGAGGCGGTTGTGTCAAAGACAAATGCCTCGATTCTATCCAAAACTCTTCTAATGAATCATATACTGCAGATGCTATTTCAATGCCAGTTCCAGCCGGTATTTCAGGAATATTAATTATTTGTTCAAAATCGGGAGCGGTTGCAATTATTGACAGTCGGTCTTCGTTTTTTTCCTAATATGTCAGATAACAGTTTTGTATCCCAGTGTATCGTTAGTGGCTGAGTATTGGATAAAAGTTTTAAACCGATTCGAGTACTATTTGCTTTTCTGAATGCATCCCTTTGCTGATGAATAGACGTGCGGTTAATAACATACTCTGATGAGTTTAATCCAACTGCATCCAAAACTGTAATAAGCATGTGAACAGTATCTCTAGAGCTTAATTTTAATTTATATAAAACTGCAGCAAGTCTGGACGTTAAAATTTCTTTAGATGACCTTTTTGTGTTTAAAGTATTTTGTTTTTGTGAACTATTCAAAGTATCAGGAAAACTCGTGGTTATTGGGTCTATTATGAAAACAAAATATTTCAAATGGGTAGGTTTGACCATAGTAGCTAAAAAGGGTTAATATTTCTATTAAAAATATTTTTCGTTTTTCAGGATTAGTATATCATCTTTTTTAAATGTTGTATTTAAAGCTAAGAAAATTGGTCGTTTTGACCCCCGTTGCAAAAAAGGTTTAAATTTACTCATAATATTTCAGAATACTTTTAAAAATATCTAAAACATCCAGTTTCTGAACAATTTAAATGAATATACTTAAAAAAAACGATATTTTTAGATCAATTATAGTTAAATATACAGAATTTCCCAAAATTTGAACTTTGACCTCAAAGGTGCACGGCATAGAGTTACCCGATTCGGCTAATATTTTCAGCTTACAAGTTCAACACTATGTGGCACTTAATCCCATTGGATTTCGGTATAATTCATATCGAAAAGCTATTTTTTTAGCTCCAATACAGGCGAATACACTATATTTCCCAATATTTGAACTTTGACCTCAAAGGTGCACGGGATAGAGTTATCCGATTTGGCTCAAATTTTCAGCAAGTAAGTTTTTGACCAAGTGGCAAAAGAATTTTCACATTTATCATCAAAAATCCAAAGTTGATTTTTCATTGTCACCCTAATGTATATATTTCCATTTGACGTGGAATTCGTGCATTCATGAAATAGTATTTTTATTCAAATTAATTAGCTAAATTTACTTCCAATTTACAACATATTTTGTTAAAAATATCTACTTTTTTCATGTTTAGAGTCTTCTACTGGCGATGAATCTATTCCAGAAGAGACAATATCTCCAGATAAAGAATATAATTATCCTCAAGATCATGTTGGAAACATGGTTGAGCAAAACATACGACCACCAGTGCGGGAATCTTCTAAAGGAATACCTACCAGTAAAAGTAGTCAACATGAACGTAGACAAAAACAGGCATTGCCACCATTGGTGAGTATACCGATTCGCTGATACGATTAAACAGCAAGGTTTAAAATTTAGTTTAAACTTTTTTAAATATTGAGCATAAATACTGTAAATATACAAACTAGTTACGAGTGCCATTTCTTCGCAGGCTTCTTGACTGAACTATTTGGAAGACAAAATGTTATTTTTCGTGCATTCTGGCACGATTTGTAATATATTTCAGAATCGATTTTTTTTGGAAATAAATCTAGTATTTCTAAACTATTGCATTCGTTTTGAAGCCTTAAAACAGTTTTTTTTTTGGAAGACAAAATGTTATTTTTCGTGCATTCTGGCACGATTTGTAATATATTTCAGAATCGATTTTTTTTGGAAATAAATCTAGTATTTCTAAACTATTGCATTCGTTTTGAAGCCTTAAAACAGTTTTAATCTGCTTAAAATTAAAATTATTAAATCCAATAATATTAATCTTAATTTATTAAATCCAGAAAAATGTAGGTAAACTTTTTCCCAATATTTGCAAAATTTATAAAAATGTTGCTAAAAAGGAAATTCAACAAATATGTCTATATAATAAAATCATTATTTGCCAACATAATTTAACAAAAAAAAAGCCGAATGTTCTACAATTGCCAAGAAGGACAAGTTCTGTTGAAAATAATAATTTTATGACGATAGGTCCATATTTTACCCTTTATAAAGTCCACGGCTTAAGTTGGTTTTAGGGACTTTTTTCAAATCACTATCAAAATTTTATCACTAATAGAATTTTAAATTCTGGCAATTTGTACAATTCGAAGCCGGTGTTCTGTATACCATAGAGGAGAAAATCCTTCCGCCCGACCGTAGGCCAGCAATACAGGGAATCTGTACTATGCGAAGCCGGTGTTCTATATACCATGGAGGAGAAAATCCTTCCGCCCGGCCGTAGGCCGGCAATACAGCAAAGTTGTACAATGCGAAGCCGGTATTCCGTATACAATAAAGGAAAAAATCCTATTCTGCATACAAAATTTTGAAAAAATATGTTTTTTTTTAATTTTTCAGATCTTATAATTCTATGACTATAGTACCTACAGACACATATGATACCTTAACTTAAAGCTTAATGTCTTGGCTATTTATATTAATAAACTAAAATAACACTTATATAAAAATTTTTTTAAATTTTTTTAGATTAAAAAAAAAAATTCGGGTCAAAAAATATTCTTTTCGGATTTAACCCATATTCGGTCCCTATTTTATAATTATGATATATATCGTTGGAAAGGTATTTTTAATGCCTTTTATTTAATGTATTACAAATTATCAGACACCCAGTAATTCTCGAGATATAGCCCTATATATATTCAATTTTACGGGCCCGCCCCCTCGTAAATAGCCGTGACCACCAACAAAGTTTTTTTTGCTGGTATCTCCTCTAAAAGCCCCATTTGATATTTTTTTTTTTTTGAGCAAAGTCACTAAAACCGACTGCTCCAAGTCCACTTCCGAAATGAGCATAGATCTGTTATAAATATCACTATCAAGTTGAAATTCTACACAGACAATCCTCATATACATATATGTATATTAGGGCGGGCCAAATTTTTTGTCGATTAGAGCCGACCCCTAGAATGATTCTATGGACAATTCTAAGCAACTTTGGTGAAGGAACCATGGGTCTATCTCGATTTTCGAGTCTCCCACTTTTCAAAAAATGATTTTTTTCCCTATAACATCATTTTGATTCGAAATTCGATTTTTTATTCATCGTTATATTATCTTTTTTATGTGTATATGGGGGGTTTTTGGGGTCGAGAAATTCATTTTTGATCTTTATTTTTACCTATGAACACCACCAAAGGGCGTTTCATGCATATTTGTAATATTTTTCGTCTATTTTCCGAGAAGAAATGTTCGGTAAAATTGATATTTATTTTATTTTTTTCAACAGAAATTCAACCTAAAAAATAAGAACATGTGTAAAAAAAATTAATTTAGTGGAAGAAAAGCGGAATAAGTTATTTTTGAAAGTCTTTCTTGCTTTCAAGTCATTTTTTGAAAAGTGGGAGACTCGAAAATCGAGATAGACCCATGGTTCCTTCACCAAAGTTGCTTAGAATTGTCCATAGAATCATCCTAGGGGGCGGCTCTAATCGATTTTTTCGGCTCCATACAAATTGGCCCGGCCTAATGTATATAGTACAGTTAGGGGCTTAAGTTTTCATACATCCCCAAAATGTCATATATGTATTCGCTAATCAAAGAGTACGGGAGAACACTTTTTGCTTTCAAGCCACATAAAAATTTATATTTTTGAATTATTGACTTCCTACATAATTTAAATAATAAGTAACTTATTTTTAGTTCGATTTTTATTTTTTTAATGGATGAAGTCATTGTGTTCAAATGTGCCCCCCATACGGGGCAGCATTGAACTAGGCTGGGGCAGTTTTGAACGGCAATTTTCTCTTGTATCGCTTATGTCCAAAAATAACATAAACAGTTATATTTTTTATAAATATAATATATTCGATTTATTTATTAAGAAAAACATAAACATTAACAATTAAAAAAAAAAAAAATTAAGATCAAAAATAAGTTTTATATTATTAAGACGGAAAAGGCCTTGCGATTTCAGGTGACATTACATTTTCCTTTAAAGCATCATGATCAGCATTGGAGTCGTCATTTTCAGAAAATAAGAGAAATTCAACAGTGTTTGGTACTTCGGTTGATAAATTAACATGTTCAAAGCTGCCCCCTTTTTTTTATCAAATAACTTACTTAATTTTGTTTGAAATGAGTTGTGGACTGCAATAAATTTCTTTCACGAAAGAAAACGATCACTGAATACTTCTTACACTCTTACAAAAAAAAAAAATAAAAAAAATTTACAATGGCACTGCGAAAACTTGTTCACACAACTACATTCGGTCGACGACTGAAAAAACTAGCAAAAGTTGTTAGCGTGGCTATAAAACAAGGTTAAGGGTCGGAAAAAATGTTAAACTGAGATTTTATCAACATAGTTCAAAGGTGCCCCGGGTATAAACGTGCCCCAAACTCCCCTACCAAAAAAAATTTAAACCAAAAAATTCTTTTCAATTTTATTTTTAAAGAAAATAAAATTTTTTGCTTTGGAAGAGCATTAAAATAGAATTAAATTTTTTTGGTACTCTTTATGTACCCTAACTGTATGTATATATCTACGGTTCGTATAAACAGAAAAATGTTTAATTTCTTTTCGATCAACTCCTTTATATGCAACAGTAAAAAATTGGGTTCTGAATTAAACGTGGTCGTACAAGCATTGAGGACGAACCACGTAGTGGACGTCCAAAAACTGCAACAAGAACAGAAATTGTAGCCAAGTGCATGATGTAGCACTAAATTATCGACGAATAAAAGTGCGTGAAATAGCTAATATCATGGGCATCTCAAATGATCGATTCCATTTAATTTTGCATGAAGAACTACAGCAGAAAACGTTTTCTGCAAGATGGGTGCCGCATTTGTTAACAGTCGACAAAACCGCATAAGAATGAAGATTTTTCAAGCTTGTTTGGATGGTTTTAAGAAAAATAAAATGGATTTTAAGCATCATTTCATAATTGTTGATGAAACATGGATCCACCACTATACACCAGAGACAAAAGACAAAACCAAGCTATGGACTGAAGTTGGAGGAAGTGCCTCAAAGAAGGCAAACACAATTCAACCGGCTGGTAAGATTATGGCAACGTGTTTTTGGGACTTCAAAAGTATTTTATTGATTGACTATCTACAAAAGGGTAAAACAATAAATTCAGAATACTATTGCAACATTTTGGATCCATTAAATGTAAAAATTCGAGAAAAACATAAAAAAATAATTTTTCATCAAGACAACACACCAGCGCACAAGAGTGTTTTGACAATGGCTAAAATCAACGAATTAAAGTACAAGTTGCTTGACCACAAACCTTATTCTCTTGGTTTAGCTCCCAGTGACTTTTACCTGCTCCCAAATCTAAAAAAATCCTAGCTGGCAAGCGTTGTACCACTTGAGAAAGACTATTTTAATCAAGTCTATCCCTTGATTGCTAAATAAGCGTTGGACTAAGTGTATTGAAGTTTCAGGAGATTATATTGAAAAATAAAAATGTTTTTGAAAAACTAACTATTCTCTTTCTGTGCTAGGCTAAGAAGTTCCCGAACCGCTATTGATTTTGTGGAGATTAGTCCATATCCATAATAACGTTATTGTTATTGTAAAAATATAAGGGATCCGAAAAATAAAATGACTAAAACCACTGTGAGACAAATGGTAGGGGTCAGTGATCGGGAAGGGTTCAAACTACCGGGGAAAATTACATCGGTAAAAAAGAAGTAATACGTGTCTGTCCAGGTCCTTCAGAGGTCTGTTTCCTCTAAAATATTTCCACTGCGCTGTCTTGTACCTTCAGTATACGATCGGATCGTTACCGGTATCAATTAATTCCTATGGACCGTCCGCCACAACTCTGATACGGTTACACTAACTCAATACTACTATCCGACGAGATAAATACTTTGGATCTCGGTCGGCTAACTACAACTACAATATGACGAAGTAAGAACCAAGGCCTGGTCTGCTTATACTTTGTTCCTTAGGAACAGAGTATAACTGGATCTAGACTGTTTGAGAATTATAACATAGAACATTATTATTATTATTATGTGAATTTTAACATAGGAAGTGTTTGTTTTTATAACTACACGTTACATTCCCCCTCACTTAAAAAAAAAAGAAAACAAGAAAAGGAAAAATATTTTTGCATTAGGCGAGTTTCGATCGTTCGATCTGCACTACCCGAAGGTAACATTTACCAAAATCCTGTAGATTTCGGCTCAGGCCTATTTATTTATATTTTTCCTTTTAATAAAATATATAGATGTTATTATTATTATTTTTATACCCTCCAAAAAAGCTTGAGGAAAATAGTAAGAATCAGTCCATGATTTCTAATAGCCCCCATACAAAAAAAATGCCTATAAAATTGGAATATCAATACAACATTCAACAAAAATAAGTTTGATGTAAAAATAAATCGCGAAACGAAATTTTTTTAGTTTGGCCCGTGTTTGACCATAGGCCTCATATAAAGTCCACTTCCAAAATTCACTTAAATACGTATAAAACTGGTATAAATAATGATAAAAGGTTAAAATTCGACACAAATAATCCTTATAGGTAAATATATTGTACTAAATTTTATAGTGGTCGGCCCATAATTGGTCATATCTCCCATATAAGGACCACATCCGAAAAAGACTTTTGTCTTTATATATATCGTATAAACATCGGTACCGATTCAAAACTTTGCACAGATCATTTACATATACATATACAAAAATCATCCCACAAAATTTTGTGAATTTCGGTCCATTTTTAACTGTATCCCTCATATAAAGCCCTCATCCGAAAATCACTTTAATACTCATAAATCTGTTATAAATAACGATACCAACGATATCCCTCATATAAAGCCCTCTTCCGAAAATCACTTTAATGCTCATAAATCTGTTATAAATAACGATACCAACGATATCCAAAATTTTACAGGGATCTGCTGGATTTTGTGAATATCGGTCCATATTTGACTATGCCCCCCATATAAGATTCACTTCCGAAATTCACGTTAATACTAATTTGTATCATAAATATACTGTTATTATATTGAAATTAGACGTGAAATATCCTCATTTCCATAAAAATTACTGTTCCAAAATTTGTCATAGCTGCCATATAAGAACCATTTCCGAAAAATAATTTAACCCACAAAAATGTCTAATAAATAACGGTATCGAACCAACTTTTATATAGATCAGTAGTTTTATTCCAGAAATCATACTAATATCGGTTATACGGCAATTATGCTACTGGATTTTGTAGCTGTCAGTCAAGAATTGGCAATAGCTCCCGAATTAAGTCCACTTCCGAGCATATTAAACATCCATACAACTCCTGACAATAACGTTCTTCTTCATCCTACCAAGACATCTTAATGTGACCATTTTGTCCTTGACAGTTACCTGTACTTTGGGTCGAATAGATCCTCTGCTAGCTTTGCTTCCATCAAAGCATTAAGCTCTTCGATGGGCGAAGTTATTTGCAGGACATCGTTATCCCAGTCCCGTTCTGCCTGGTTTACTTCTTCAGCCCAACTCAATTTATGGGCATCGGTTGGGTGTAAAGTCGTTTCATTGACCAAAGGGAATATTGAGGGTAGAGTACCTGGGATATACTCCTTAATTTTGGTTGAGATCCGCATGTTTATTTCCTGTTTGTATGATTAGGATATTTGGGGATATTTTGCCAATTATATTATAAGGGCTGGTAAATTTCGGTGCCAATTTCGCGGCGAAATGATCCATGGCAGATGAAAGACAATGCTTTCGGCAATATACTTTATCTCCAATTTTTGAAGTCCATTGGCGGCGACGTAAATCGTAATATTTTTTTGTTTGCTAGAAGCTTCGGCCGCGATATCTTAAGCCACTCCTTTTCTCCAATAAGTTTCTTTCGGCACATCCCCTTCTCTTCGAACCTGTAATGGTGCTACCATATTTCTGCCGAAAATGATCTCAGAGGCCGAGTGTTGCGTTGATTCGTGCGGTGCCGTATTAATGGCAAAATATATATCGGCTAAACATCGGCCCCGCAAGCGATGGGTTTCTCCGATATTTTGTGCGATCATTGTTTTTATGACCCGGTTAACCCTTACGGTGGGATTTGCCTGAGGGATGCAGGGAGCTGTAAACTGATGCTTCACCCCTATCTCTTTAAGAAAGTCCGAGATTAATAACCGAGGACATCCGAATCTATAAACAATGTGTTCCTTCAAAGCTGTTACTACCGCATTGGCAGTTGCGCATCTCATGGGTATTAGCTCCAGCCACTTGCTAAACTTATCTGTTATAGCTAGTAACCAGGAATTACTATTAATAAAGTCGGTGCATATAATCTCCCATGGTTTTGATGCGTTCAATGTATTCATTAACCCCGCCTTTCTTAATTGTTCTACCTTATACATACCGCATGTTGTACACGATCGTACATACTTACTCCCTTATATCGCGACCCATGCTTGGCCAATATTAATCAGGTTGGGCACGCCTTATAGACTTATGTACCCCTAGATGACCAGCGCACAGTGGCGCCATTTGAATTTTTTCGTTGCAAAAATCATATCTTTTGAACCGAATAAGATAATTGAACAGTTTAAACAGCATATGATAGATAACTGTTCAGCCTATGAAATGAGCGTTTGGAAAGGGTACTACGCTTTGTAGGGGCCTACTTATGGGTTATCAAAGTTAAAATTAGTAGAAAAATCAATTTTAAGGTAACTAAAAACATTATTTTTAAATTTTTAGATTGTTTTTATTTTTTTCTTTAGGGTTTTATGTTTTAAAAAAGTAATTTTTTTTTTAAATTTATTTTTTCAATTTTCTGTAAAATATTTATCACAATTTGTAAGAGAAGGTATATCTAAAAGACTAACCATTTCTAAACTATAATTATTTTCTAACTCTATTCGTGACTTCACATGCCGCAGGGAAGAAATTAGTGGATCGGAAGATGCTGCCAACATGTTGAAGAGGTCCTCATTTTGCCTTATATTTTTCATAAAATTTGTTAAGAGACTCCTGTGCTTCTTCAGAAAGCTCTCCAATCTATATCTGCTAAAAGAGATGCATTTTTCGACGCATATTCTCCATATTTTGTAGAATTGACATTTTCTTTGCAGTTTAAAACATCCAAGATCGTCCCCAATCTTTTCACGATTTGATTGTCAATTCCAGTGATTCTAGTTACTGCCTCATCATTTTCAAAAAATCTCCTAGAAGTGTTTTCATCGTTTGAGTTACCATATCCGTGCTTGGGACAGTCTACTTTTAGTCCAACTTGTTTAAAAAAATCATCCTGTATTTGCTTCTTTCTGATCTTTTCCTTATCCTTTATTGATGTATTTTCATCGAAGTTTTCCTCCTCTTGTGGTAGGGTATACGCCAGTTTTAGCAAGAACTCCATACACCTAATCCTTGCGTGCAATGGTGACATTCCATATTCGTAATTCTCCTCATTTGTAGAATCGTTTAAACTACCAAAGTTCCTCTGATTCTTTTTGCAAATCGGGCATGACATTGTTGATTTTGGTCCTGTCAGTTCGTTTACGACTTTTCCGTCAACCATGGTCAGGCGGAACTAGAAATTTCATTCAATATATTTTTTTTCTATTTGCATCTTTGTAGGCTTAATCTTGCTTATTTGTTCTTCAATGTCCTTCACCGTGGGCCTTATAAGTGCTGCCGATTCCCTTGTAAACTGAAACATTATTGGTCGGCAATAATGCACTGATGACGGACGTGGATTTCTCCAGTGTAGGAAAACATCAGATTTTAGCCGCAAAGGAACAACAGATGCCATAAACATATTTCCGTCCGATATTGTAGCGTCATCGGAAGATATCCTTTGCTTATAAACGCTTTGTCCGGATGATCCACCGCAGCCCCATTTGCTGATCAATGTCAACTTCTCAGGAAGAATTTTCACCTCATTTTCAGGAAGACTCTCCAACAACCGTTTTACTATATGACCCATGAGATCCTGCAGATTGGCTTTCGCAGAAACTTCCGTAAACTCTGTATGCAGTGGTCGTGTATTTATTTTGGCTTGCGTAATATGCTTGTATCCGGGTAAAACGTCAGCGCCGTGTCGCGTTAAAGATGCCCGTAGTTTCTCATATTTCTCTTTGGAAAGTTCTAAGTCCATAAACAAGGCCAAGGCTTCTTCGGAACCATACTTTTTAATGTGTGCGTTTATGGGCGTGGTAATGCTTTCCTTAATCCTTTTTAGTCGCAAGTGGGCTTGCATCAGCAACAGATTTGGTTATCTGCGACCTAACTTTTCCACTATCCTTTGTATATTTAATTGACAGCGCGTCCGATCGGCAAGTTTTCCCTTTCTTGTGAAAATTGAACACTCCTCAATACTTTTTTTTGGCCTTCCTTTTGCTCCTGTGGTTGATGTGGTGGGTTTATCTACTGCCAATATATCCAGGATGGTGTCTTCATTAAACCAGTCCTCGTATTTGGAGTTGAAGTTCTGAATGGTTCGATTAGATTTCACCCATTTTGTCTTAATATTTGCATATATCAGACGAAAATTATTTTTTATATGCCCCTATTGCCGTTCTCAACTCAACTAAGTTTGGTCGTCTGTCAGTCAACCCGACTTTAACTCAACCAAATTATTTTTTGGTATTGTGTAACACAACGATTTTTAGTTGTAATTGTTATGGCATTGCCGACATGAAATATCGATCTCATGTTGGCAACACCATGCATTTTATTTGTAAAGTGAAGAAAAAAACGCAAAAAAATCAAGTTTTTATAAAATAAAAAGAATGGATTTAAGTGTGGATTTATTTTTTGAAGACGAAAATCATGACGCTAATACAAATGTTCTACGTATACGTAGAAAAATACGCGATGATTCCAATCCTCTTGAACTACCCAGTGCGAAGTAAGAAATTTCCAAAATAAGTAACAAATATGTTAGTATAATAAGTATTATTTTTCATAGAGGCAATTTTCTTTTGCTTAATTTGTTTATTTCATAATTTTTATAATTGTTTTTCTCCAAATCCTTAATACTTTTTTAAAGTTTAGCTTGTGTCTCGCATTGTTTTCTCAGAAGTTCCAGACGCTCTTGTTCTGGTGATTTTTTTCTTTTCTTGGCTGGTGTGTTTATTATCTCAGGTTCATTTGTAACGATTTGTTCCATGTCGAGATTTTGAGGAGTTTCTAAAGCCTGACTTGTTGACGGACCAACGTTTTCAACGCCGAAAGTGTGTCCAGATGGTGCTACTTGGTCATTTAGTGATAACAGCTGGGACACGCAATCCTCAAGTACATTAAGCGGAATTTCTTGTGAAGGACCACCACCTGCTGTTTGTTAGTTTTATTTATTATTAGCAAGTTTTTTTTAATAATTGCTTTGTAATGAATCCAAACCTATATGAAGTAAAAATTCTAATAAAATGTCTGTTTACAATAATTAAGATGGCATATACTTACACGTTGCCATTCGAAGGATGTTCTTGTAGGTGGGCCCAAGCTATTCAATTCTATTGTAAATCCTTCCCACGCTTCCTTACACTGAGTTTTAGTCATCTCAAATTTTTGCTTTCCTTTAGCAAGTTCTGGATTTTTTTTCCATCAGCTGCACAAGTCGCTCAAATTGGGCTTTGGTTGTTATTTTGACTGTCCTGCGTATGTGTATTAATCATTTAATTAATTATATTAAGATCAAAAAACACCTATACTTACGATTTTTCCATTTTTTTTATCTTTTTGTATTATTTTTTTAAAGGAAATGTAAATTAAAATTTTATTTAAATCTATAACCGACAAAGACTCAACTGCTAATAAGCAGTTGTGTATATTTATCGTTTTTGTCAACCAAACTCATCCAAAATGGTGAACCGCAATACTATTAAACACAACCAAAAAATCAGCAGCACAACCAAAAAGTCAACTACATTTAAGTTGTGAATGGCAATACCGATTTATGAAAGACGACCAAATTATTAAAAAAGTTGTGAACCGCAATAGGGGCAATAATTTCGCTTCTCTCAATATTTCCGTATAAGCTATCAAGTTCTTCTAAAGCAGCTTCCGCGAAAAACTTTGGTGTGGTTGACTTTCTAAACAGTTCAAATAATTTTAAATTGTTCAACGCCATGTTTTCAGTACTTAAATTGTTTAATGGTTTCAGTAATTGTTGCGCCAACTTTCAGTCGTAGACTAATCCAGGCATTATGCTTATTTTGCAATATATAGGCTTATGCTACCATGCCTAAAAATTTACTACAGTACTTTGGGTTTACCTGCATTTCACTTAAGTGCGCTTTGGCTTTACCAGCCTAAAAGTAAATTTTTTGGAAATATTTTTTAATTTTATTGCAAAAAACTTTTTTAAGTGCACATTTTTTACCTACGCATCTAAGATACGTGCATCAGATATTAGGAATTTTTTATTTATTTTCATTAAAATTTTTGCATTTACCTGCCTCAAATAAAAAATATGTAATTTTTTTAGACTTTTTGCAGCTAAAAATAATTTAACCTGCACAATGAGGCAGTTAACTGCATTTAAGCTACCTGCATATTGGACTTACCTGCACCAAAACCCGTGCAAAAGTTGGATGCGCAGGTAAACCCAAAGTACTATACTAAAAAAAAACTACTGTCAGTCAAAACATATAAGAGATGGACGCCATACAAATTCTGCAACCATGTCTTTTTAAACTTTTTTACCTCTAGAAGCCAAACGGGCACGTACGGGCAGATAAAACCTTTTGAATTATGTAAAGAAATAATCAAAGAACAGGTTTTGCAAATATGGCAAATTTACAAAAATATACATTTTTTTTATTTTCCGTCAAAGTTGAAAAATAGTGAAAAAACGGATAGTTTTTAAATAGTGATTTACCAGGAGAAACACAGGTAACTTTTTTATCATTATTAATTTAATAAATACATCAATCAATACAAAGAAAAAATATGAAAAAATATTAATGAAATCGCAAAAAAATTTTTTTTTTATTGAATCTTCAGATGTTGAAATGACAATAAGTTTTTGAATCTTAATACTAAAAGAAAATAATAAGTACAGCCAGTGCTAGACAAAATATTATGATACTAGAAAAAAATTTACATCCACTGATCCAGTCATCTGTTTTGCGCTTGAGTTAAAGCAAGGGTATCCCTCCTTCTCAACCGAACAAGACCACTAAAGTTAAGGAAGTCTCGTGCAAGAGTGTACCTGCTCTTTTCGCAATGTGAAAGTTATTTGAATACATTTCTGTTCGTTAACCCTGATTTTCCCAAGCTCAAGCCAATTCTCTAGCTTATAAACATATTTCTGCAAATTCTGTGATGCTATTTGATGGTCCTTATGAACGCTAATAAAGGCTGTATCGTCTGCAAAAGTTGAAGTATGTATTATGGGGTCTGACGGCATATCGGATACATAAATCAAATATATAGTAGGACCCAGTATGCTACCCTGGGGTACTCCTGCTTCAATTGGCTAAATAACTTTTCATAAGTTTGTGGGTGTTAGCAGGCAGAGCTAATTTTATTTTATGCATTAAACCTTCATGCCAGACTTTTTCGAACGCTTGGGAAACATCAATGAAAAGCGCGGAACAGTATTTGTTCTCTTCAAACGACCCTCTTATCACATTTACCAATCTGTGTGTTTGTTCGATGGTACTGTGTTTAGCTCTGAATCCGAATCGGTGATTTGGAATACATTGAGTGTCGTTCAGAATTGGAATCAACTTAGCCATTAACAATTTTTCAAACAGTTTTGAAATTGTCGGCAGTAGACTAATTGGCCTATATGACTCCACTTTGGTGTGGTCCTTCCCTGACTTAGGAATCATAGTGATCATAGACACCTTCCAATCTGCAGGATAGTATTCTAGGCGTAACATAGCGTTGAAGATAAAGAGGATAATTCTTCTTGCTACACGAGGTAACTCCACAAGAATTTTATTGCTGATTTTATTCATACCTGGAGCCTTGCTAAGGTTCAGAGTACCAATAGCGTTTTGGACATCACGAAAGTTTAGTCTTAGAGGTACAGGAGGCCTTATAACAAGTGGTGGCAAATCAGATTCGTTATTATTTGAGTTGTTTATAGTAAACACATTTCTCAAATGGTTAACAAATAATGTCCCTTTCTCGGAATCATTTCTAACCCAGTCACCAGTCGGATTTCGCAAAGGAGGTTTTCCTCTCACTGGTCTTTTTAAACCTCTTGCCGCCCTCCATAACGAGTAGTCAGATTGTGGGGTACTATCAAGACCTTCCAAGTAAGATCTAAGTGAGGCCGTTCTTTGGGTTTCTAAGAAATGTCTTAGTATATCTCTGCATTCCCGTAGCCTAGCTTTCAGTTCAGGAGACCTGTGAATTTGCCACTCTCTTCTCATTCTTCTTTTTTCTGATAGGAGATGTTCGAGTTCAGAGAAATAAGTTCTGTTTGTCCTATTTCTACATTCAACGTGATAAGTGGAAGCGTGATGCACAGCTCGTGGAAGGTCCTCGGTAAAGTTGCCAATCGACTCATCAATATCGTCGGTAGTTCTCAACACAACATTTTCTGTGCAATGAGAACTTAAATACTTTTTGTATTTTATCCAACTTACTCGGGTCTTAGTCATGTTCATAAATGGAGAACCACACACTTGAGGGAAATGCATTGAAATGATAGTATGAGAGTGATCTGAGGACAAGTCCAGTGAAGGATCCACTTGCATCCATTCTACAGGGATATTTTTCACTACCCCAAAGTCAATAACATCGGGAATCTTCCGTCGGTCCGTCGGCCAATAGGTGGGATGTCCACTTGAGAGTACATCTAAGCCCATTTTAGCAATGGTGTTGAAGAGTTCACGACCCTTCGGGGTCACCAGACGTGTACCCCAAAATGTGTGTTTGGCGTTAAAGTCACCAGCAACTAAAAATCTAGCTCCAAGGGAATTGAAGAAGCTGTAGTATTGGTGTTCTTTTATTGAAAATCGAGACGGCGAATAAATTGATGATACAGTATTCCACGGATAAATACCTCACCAAAAATGGTATAGAAATCCCTAGTCTCCCTTTCCGGCTGGTTGGACAATTTTCGAAAATCATCTTCCCTATTCACTTGTATCTTTGTCTCGCAGATATTTCCATGTTTCATTGAGGTTACGCTAAACATGTTTTCACCTATTACCCGAAGTCTGCTCAAGTGTCATCAAATGCAAAAGCTCCTAAGACCGTGAGTAATGATCAAAATAGGTTTGCTCTCCTCCAGACGGATGAGCCAGAACTTCCGAAGAAGACGTTTAAGCCCCCACCAATTTATCTGAGAGAGCCGACTTCCAGTAAATTGGTACAAGGAATTGTTGCTGTAATAGGTGAAAACATGTTTAGCGTAACCTCAATGAAACATGGAAATATCTGCGAGACAAAGATTCAAGTGAATAGGGAAGATGATTTTCGAAAATTGTCCAACCAGCTGGAAAGGGAGACTAGGGATTTCTATACCTACCAGCTCAAAAGCGCAAAAGGACTCCAAGTCGTTCTAAAGGGTATAGACCCATGTGTTGATCCCGCGGAGATAAAAACCGGTTTAATGGACAAAGGGTTCAAAATCAAGAGCGTAGTGAATATTAGAAACCGTGAAAAGATCCCTCAGCCCATGTTCAGGGTAGAATTGGAACCTGGAGATGTTGTCTTAAAGAAAAATGAGTCCCATCCCATCTACAATCTGATGTACCTTCTGCATCGTAGAATCACCGTGGAAGAACCACATAAGCGTCAGGGACCCGTCTAGTGTCTCAACTGTCAAGAATTTGGTCACACGAAGGCGTATTGTAAATTGCCGACAGTTTGTGTTGCGTGTGGGGAGCTACATGCAACTGCTCAATGCGATAAGTCGAGAACTGACTCAAAAATCAAAAAATGCAGTAACTGCGGAGGTAATCATACCGCAAATTATAGAGGTTGTCCAATTTACACTCATTTGAAAGGCATAAGAACCAACAAGACGTCAGTATTGCCTAATCGCCCTGATGAACGAGCAGGTATCTTTTCGCAATGTGAAAGTTATATGAATACATTTCTGTTCGTTAACCCTGATTTTCCAAAGCTCAAGCCAATTCTCTAGTTTATAAACATAATTCTGCAAATTCTGTGATGCAACTTGGTGGTCCTTATGGACGCTGATAAAGGCTGTATCGTCTGCAAAAGTTGACGTATGGATTTTGGGGTCTGACGGCATGTCGGAGGCATATATCAAATATAAAGTAGGACCCAGTATGCTACCCTGTGGCACACCTGATTCAATTGGCTGAGCGGTACTTAAAAAATCACCTTCTTTGATTTTAAATTTGCGACCGTATATATAACTTTCCATGAGTTTATGGGTGTTAGCAGGCAGAGTTAATTTTATTTTGTGCATTAAACCGTCATGCCAAACTTTGTCGAACGCTTGCGACACATCAATGAAAAGGGCGGAGCAGTATTTTTTGTCTTCAAACGACCGTCTTATCACATTTACCAATCTGTGTGTTTGTTCGATGGTGCTGTGTTTAGCCCTGAAGCCGAATTGATGATTAGGAATACATTCAGTGCCATTCAGAATTGGAGTCAACTTAGTCATTAACAATTTTTCAAACAGTTTTGAAATTGTCGGCAGTAGACTAATTGGCCTATATGACTCCACTTTGGTGTGGTCCTTCCCTGACTTAGGAATCATAGTGATCATAGACACCTTCCAATCTGCAGGATAGTATTCTAGGCGTAAAATAGCGTTGAAGATAAAGAGGATAATTCTTCTTGCTACACGAGGTAACTCCACAAGCATTTTATTGCTGATTTTATCCATACCTGGAGCCTTTCTTTTTTTTTTTTTTTTTTTTTTTTCTTTTTTAAACTTCCCTTTATTATTACACCTGTCAACAAGATGACAATAAGTAATTTAATTTACAGAGGTGGGATGATATTTATCTTAAATCAGTACCTAAGATAACTTAAATCGAATTATTGAATGATAAGTAATATATAAATTTTTTAGTATCGCTCAGCTAGATCTGAAGGTGTATACCTTTAAGTCTTCTAGGTGCCAGGATTTCGTTTGCCGGCAACTGTCTGAGTTCCATGTTGGAATGTTGTGTTAAACGATTTGTATGTTTAATGCTGCTGATACGGATAATTTCTTTTATTGTTTTGACGTTTAGATCTCGATGTATGTCCTCATCTCTAATATACCATTCTGCGTTGACAATAGTTCGCAATATTTTAGATTGAACTCGTTGAATAATTTTTAAGTTTGTTGTGCTAGCTGTACCCCATATTTCTACCCCGTACTTCCAAATTGGCGCTATAATTGTGTTGTATATAAGTAGTTTGCTTTGAGTTGTTAGTTTAGATTCTCTCCCTAACAGCCAAAATAATTGTCTAAACCTGTTGTTTATTTCTTTTTTCTTTTGAGTGATGTGATCTTTCCAGTTAAGTTTTGAGTCAATTATAATGCCAAGATACTTCGCCTTTGTATCCATAAGAATTGGTAGAGTATTTATTTGGATAGGTTGAAAGTTTGTTATCTTTCTATTAGTGTAGATTACTTGAATTGTTTTATCACTGTTTACTTGAATTCCCCAACTACGGAACCAATTCATTGTATTATTGAGCAGTTGTTGTAAGTTTTGCATAGCCCATTTGATGTTTGCGTGTGATGATAGTAGAACAGTGTCGTCAGCAAATGTTGCTATCATATTGTTATTTGTTGTAGGAGTTGGAATATCTGATGTAAACAGGAGGTAAAGCATTGGTCCGAGGACACTACCTTGAGGTACTCCAGCTTTTATAGAAAGTATTTTTGAATACTCGTCTTTATATTTAACATAGAATCTTCGGTTTTGTAGGTAGTTTTGTAGTATTAAGAAGAATTCTTTTGGCAATTGATTTTTTAGTTTATGAAGAAGACCTTTGTGCCATACGCTATCAAACGCCTTTGCAACGTCGAGGTATGTTGCAACGCAAAAGTTTTTTTTGTCAATATCAGACGATATTTTATTTGTTACTCTATGAATTTGTTATATAGTAGAGAACTTTCGCCTAAATCCAAATTGGTGTTTGGGGATGAGTTGTCTTTCTAGAAGAATTGGTTCAATACGTTCATAGAAGAGTTTTTCGAAGATCTTTGACAGCAGTGGCAGAAGGCTAATTGGCCTGTAAGATGTTGTTTTTGAGGCATCTTTGTTTGGTTTAGGAATAGCGATTATCTCAGCGACTTTCCATACTTTTGGGAAATATTTAATATCTATAACTGAATTAAATAAATTTCTTAAATAGACTAGGGCCTTATTCGGCAATTCTTTTAGTAGTTTTCCGGTGATCTGATCATAACCAGGAGATTTATTATCTTTTGTTGTTTTTATAATTTTTTTAATTTCATTAATTGAAATTCTTCTGATATGAGAGTTGGAAGAGCTGTTTGGAAAACTTTGAAGAGTTATATCCTTTTCGTCCATTGGATTTGTAAAGGTTTTAGAAAAATGATCTGCAAGAACATTAGCTTTTTCTTCATTTGTGCGGGCCCATGTGAGATCAGGTTTTTGGATCGGCGGCTGATGTAAAATTCCATTATTTATTTTTTTGGTTGCTTTCCAGAGCGAGTAATTTGTTGTAGCTGATGAGTCAAGGTTAGTAAGATATCTTTGTAGTTTATCTTCTTTGTCCTTCTTTAGCAAGTTTTTGAGATCTTTTGTGAGCCTATTAAGGTGGGTTTTGTCCTGAATTGACCTTGTAGTTTGCCATCTTTTTCTTAATCTTCGTTTGGCTTTTATATTCTCTTGGATGTGAGGTGGGATACTGAATTTATCTACTGTGTGTGTTCTGGATGGAGTAGAATCACTAACCGCGTTTATAAGCGTATCATTGAAAAAAGTTATAGAATTATCCAATTCTTCTTCGGTTTTTAGCGATATATTTGTCTCGAGTTTTGTCTCTAAGATTTCTCTGAAACAATCCCAGTCGGTTTTCTTGTTGTATATAAATTTATTTTGATTGGAGAGAAGTACATCGGTTTGGTATATAAGTACCACTGGAGAGTGGTCAGAAGATAATTCAAAGCATGATTTTATATTTAGATAATCATGTCTTATATTCTTGGTAATAAAAAAGTCTAAGAGATCTGGTTTTTTGTGAATGTTTGTAGGCCAGTAAGTAGGCTCTCCAGTACTTATAAATTTGCATTTGAATTCATTTATTGCCTCTAGCAAATTTTTTCCTTTCGATAGTGTTAATCGAGATCCCCAAACTGTATTTTTGGAGTTAAAATCACCACCCACTATAAACCGATTCCCAAGAGATTTAAGGAGTTCAAGATATTCAATTTTTGTGTTATTATGTTTCGGCGGGCAGTAGACTGCAGATAATACAAATGGACCGTGTATATCTTCTATTAAAATGGAAGTAGCTTGAATATAATCTTTTCTAAAATTCTGTAATTCAGTACATTTAATGGATTTTCGTATTATTATTGCTGTACCCCCATGCGCTGTGTTGTCAGGATGATTTGAATAAAAGATTGAGTAGTTTGGTATGGCTATAAAGCTTTTTTGCGTGAAGTGGGTTTCAGAGACAAGTAGCACGTCTACTGAAGAGCGATTTAAAAATAATTTTAGTTCGAGTGTGTGTTGGATAAACCCGTTCGCGTTCCATTGTACTATATTAAGTTTACTTAGTCTGTCCATCGAGCTTAGTTAGAAGTACTGTGATAATGTTCATCATGTTAGATACTTGAGAAATCAGTTGCTTCATCATATCTTTAAGGTCTTGCATATCATTACTTATTTGCGGTGTAGTGGAACTGAATAAAGAATTACTAATAATGGACATTTCCTCAGTATTAGGGTTTTGACTCTGTGCTGTTGCTTGAGCGTAAGTCACTGTTGGATTTATTCTACTGTTTGTTGTAGGTACGTTTCGAGAATTATCAGCTTGTTGTGTTTGGTGTTCTTGGACGGTTATTTTTTCTTTGTTTCTTAGTGGTGGAAATTGCTTAATTTTGAGGGATTTGTATACCATACATCCTTTATAATTTGCGGTATGGTTTTCACCGCATAACGCGCATTTAATATGTTCGCTTTTCTGTTTGATTGGGCAAAGCATAGTTTTGTGATCTCCAGCACATTTAACGCAAACGGGGATTTTGTTGCAAAAGTTTTTGGTGTGGCCATATTTTTGGCAGTTTGTACATTGAGGTAAAGTTCTTTTTGAACGTGGAGGTTCAAAACTAATTTTACAGTGTAAAAGGTGGGTTAAAGAATATATTTCCTTATTATTTTGACTTGATTTAAGTTCAATAGAAAACAGAGATAGTGGTTTTTTTGTACCAGTTTGTAGGATATTTTGGATATGTGTTACTTCGTGTCCTAGTTCACATAGTTCTTTTTTTATTTCCTCTTTGTCGGTTGAATAATGCATATTACGCAAGAAAACCTTGAAACCTTTTTGTTCTTTAGGTTTATAAGTGTAGTATTGGGTGTTTTTAGCTCTTAATAGGTTTACTATTTGGGTGTAGTGAATAGATTCTAAAGGTTGAATTTTTATTTCATTTTCTTTAAGAACACGTATTTCGTAATGACAATTTGGTAAGGAGTTTAAAGCATTATTGAGGTTATCTATGAATTGCACGTTTTGAACATATATTGGTGGGGGCTTTGTAGGTTTATTTTTTTCTGGTTGTTTGTGGGGAACACCATCATTTTGAATTTGGTCTTCTTTATTTTCATTATCATCAATAGATAATATTTCAAACCTATTTGGGGTTGAAGGTTGGCTTAACCAGTAAGATTTTAGTGTTTTTTGTGGCTGCTCTTTAGTTTTAACTTTTTTATTGCTGTTTGTGTTTTCAATAAGTTTTGTGGGTGAGTTACGAGGCCTCTTTGATATGTTACTGTTTTTTAATTTCTCTTTATTTAAGGGAGTATGAATTTCATGTAACTTACTTGTTGTCATTATTGGTAAGTATGAGAAGGCTGTTGATGTTACTGTTGTTGTTGCTAAAGCTAGAGTTGTTATTGCTGAGTACGATGTTGTGGTAGTTGTAGTTGTTGGTGCGAGAGTAGTAACCAAAGAGTAAGGATTTGTGCTATTAGTTGTAAGTGTGGGGGTTGTTGAAATAAATTGGAATGTAGTTGCAGTCAAGAATGATAAAATAAAGATTACGCCAACGCGCGTAAAATTTTAAAATGTTCTGCGCATTTAGGCCCTGTGACGTCACACATTCTGTGTTTCTATTGGCTAATTTTTTCTCACTTGTGTTTTTTAGTCATGTTTTGCTTGCATTTGCTCACTGCACTCCTCATGTTTATATTTTTTGTTGTTTTTTTTTTTGTTTGTTTTTCTTTTTTAAACAGATTTTATTCTAGAACTCTCAGAGATTTCAATTGCAAGGTTGCCAACTATCACATAAAACATAAATTTTTCGCAAGAAATTTTAATTCTAACACATGAAACATTATTGGTAACCCTTAGAATGGCCCTTCTACGTCACATAACGGGAAATCATGCGCATGGCGTAATCTTTATTTTATCATTCTTGGTTGCAGTTATTTGAGTATCAGTTGTTGGAGTAGTACATTGAGAGCTCCAAGAGAGGGGTTTCAATTGCGATTGCGCAGTGAGACTAGGATATTTGTGGTGATCATTCGGATTGTAATCTGATGCAGATGCATAAGTATTTTGAGCGGGAAGAGAGTTTGAGCTTATTGATGGTGCTTGACCATTCGCACTTATAACACATAAGCTATTTACTGTAGTAAGGTTTGACTGAGACAGATGTTTATCACTTTTTTTATTGTTAGGGGAGCGGCACCTCTCCGGCGGAGGAGAGCGCTCAATGGGCATTTTTATATTTTCTATGCTTATTTATATTTTAAACTTTTGATTATTATTTAGTATGTAGCATCATTAACAGCGGATAATGATAGCTGATTTATTTTAATTTTGTTTATTTTTTTTTTTAGCGTCTTTTCGCAATATTTTTATATGCTTTTTATATACTTTTTGTACTTAAAAAATGATTTTATACGGAGCGAGGAAAAAAACACGTCCGCACTGCACGAAATTAATGTCACACTTGGAGCCTTTCTAAGGTTCAGAGTACCAATAGCGTTTTGGACATCACGAAAGTTTAGTCTTAGAGGTACAGGAGGCCTTATAACAATTTTTTTTTTTTTTTTTTTATTGCATTTAATTATTTATTGAATCTTCATATTTGAAATGACAATAAGTATTCAAATCTTAATACTAAAAAGAGAATAATAAGCCCAGCCAGTGCTAGACAAAAATTTTTATGATACTAAAAAAATTTCACATCAATTGATCCAGTCATCTATTTTGCGCTTGAGTTAAAGCAAGGGTATCCCTCCTTCTCAACCGATTGTGGCCACTAAAGTTAAGGATGTCTCGTGCAAGTGGGTTTGGATGGTGTTCAAGTTTGCTGACATACTTTGACGCATATTTTGTAAATTCGACTTTTACTAATGGCACGCCTAGATCTTTGTGGATTCGAGAATTTTTAACATACCATGGAGCTGCAGTAATTATACGTAGAATTTTATTTTGACCCCTTTGAATTTTTTCAATGTTTGATGCTGAGGCAGTACCCCATAATTGAATTCCATAACACCAGATTGGCTTTAGAATTGCATTGTACAACAAAAGTTTGCAATCCAATTTCAATGTAGAGTTTCTGCCGATTAACCAATTAAGTTGCACTGCTTTTACATAATTCTCTAGTTTATAAACATAATTCTGCAAATTCTGTGATGCAACTTGGTGGTCCTTATGGACGCTGACAAAGGCTGTATCGTCTGCAAAAGTTGACGTGTGGATTTTGGGGTCTGACGGCATGTCGGAGGCATAAATCAAATATAAAGTAGGGCCCAGTATGCTACCCTGTGGCATACCTGATTCAATTGGCTGAGCGGTACTTAAAAAATTGCCTTCTTTGATTTTAAATTTGCGACCGTATAAATAACTTTCCATGAGTTTATGGGTGTTAGCAGGCAGAGCTAATTTAATTTTGTGCATTAAACCGTCATGCCAAACTTTGTCGAACGCTTGGGACACATCAATAAAAAGGGCGGAGCAGTATTTTTTATCTTCAAACGACCCTCTTATCACATTTACCAATCTGTGAGTTTGTTCGATGGTACTGTGTTTAGCTCTGAATCCGAATTGATGATTTGGAATACATTCAGTGTCATTCAGAATTGGAGTCAACTTAGTCATTAACAATTTTTCGAACAGCTTAGAAATTGTCGGCAGTAGGCTAATTGGCCTATATGACTCCACTTTGGTGTGGTCCTTCCCTGACTTAGGAATCATAGTGATCATAGACACCTTCCAATCTGCAGGATAGTATTCTAGGCGTAAAATAGCGTTGAAGATAAAGAGGATAATTCTTCTTGCTACACGAGGTAACTCCACAAGCATTTTATTGCTGATTTTATCCATACCTGGAGCCTTTCTAAGGTTCAGAGTACCAATAGCGTTTTGGACATCACGAAAGTTTAGTCTTAGGGGTACAGGAGGCCTTATAACAAGTGGTGGCAAATCAGATTCGTTATTATTTGAGTTGTTTATAGTAAACACATTTCTCAAATGGTTAACAAATAATGTCCCTTTCTCGGAATCATTTCTAGCCCAGTCACCAGTCGGATTTCGCAAAGGAGGTTTTCCTCTCACTGGTCTTTTTAAACCTCTTGCCGCCCTCCATAACGAGTAGTCAGATTGTGGGGTACTATCAAGACCTTCCAAGTAAGATCTAAGTGAGGCCGTTCTTTGGGTTTCTAAGAATTGTCTTAGTATATCTCTGCATACCCGTAGCCTAGCTTTCAGTTCAGGAGACCTGTGAATTTGCCACTCTCTTCTAACTCTTCTTTTTTCTGACAGGAGATGATCGAGTTCAGCGAAAAAGGTTCTATTTGTCCCACTTCTGCACTCAACGTCGTATGTGGAGGCGTGATGTACAGCTCTTCGTATGTCCTCAGTAAACTTGCCAATCGACCCCTCAATATCCTCGGTAGTTCTCAACACTACATTTTCCGTGCAGTGGGAACTTAAATACTTTTTATACTTTATCCAACTTACTCTGGTTTTAGATATGTCCCGAAATGGAGAGCCATTCCCTTGAAGGAAACGCATTGAAATAATAGAAGGAGAGTGATCTGAAGACAAGTCTAATGAAGGCTCCACTTCTATCGATTCTACAGGGATATTTTTCACTACTCCGAAGTCAATAACATCGGGAATCTTCCGTCGGTCCGTCGGCCAGTAGGTGGGATGCCCGCTTGAGAGTACATCTAATCCCATTTTGGCAATGGTGTTGAAGAGTTCACGACCCTTCGGGGTCACCAGACGTGAACCCCAAAAAGTGTGTTTGGCGTTAAAGTCACCAGCAACTAAAAATCTAGCTCCAAGGGAATTGAAGAAGCTGTAGTATTGGTGTTCTTTTATTGAAAATCGAGGCGGCGAATAAATTGATGATAAAACAAAATTGTATTGACAGAATTCAATACAAATGTTTGTTGCTTGTAGGTAATCCTCACATATGTTGTTCATTAAATAATGTTTTATTCTGTTCTTTATAAGAATTGCCGATCCTCCACATGCTCTTCCGCGGGGATCTTTAGTATCATACAACACGTAGCCATTAATTTTGAAGTACGCTGTCGCCGTCAAGTGAGTTTCAGCAATCATCATGACATCAATCTGCTTATCCATCAGGAAGTGTTCCAGTTCGTTTTTATGTTGGCGGAGGCCGTTCGCATTCCAAAAACAAATTTTTAAACAAATCATTTCTTTAAAATGGCTTGTAAGATAGTGGATTGCATTTTCAGCATTTCCTGCATCATGGATGTCATAGTGGTCGTAAAAGTGTTCATGGTTTGGACAAGTGTCTGCAATGTAGTCTCTAGAGTGTTAATATTAGGCTCGTAATATTGTGATTTAGGTGCCTGCTCCAAACCTGGCATATTAGATTTAACCACGTTAGCGTAAGAAACTTGTCTAGAACTAGGCGCGTTTACATGACTAGTGGACCGTAACAATTGCGGGAAATTGTCACTCGATGCCAAAATAGGCTGTTGACGATGATCAGGTAATACTGACGTCTTGTTGGTACTTATGGCTTTCAAATGAGTGTAAATTGGACAACCTCTATAATTTGCGGAATGATTACCTCCGCAGTTACTGCATTTTTTTATTTTTACGTCAGTTTTGGACTTATTACATTGAGCAGTTGGATGTAGTTCCCCACACGCAACACAAACAGACGGCAATTTACAGTACGCTTTGGTGTGGCCAAATTCTTGACAATTAACACACTGGACGGGTCCAATGCGCTTATGCGGTTCCTCCACGGTAATTCTACGATGCAGAAGATAAATGAGATTGTAGATTGGATGGGACTCGTTTTTCTTTAAGACAACATCTCCAGGTTCCAATTCTACCCTGAACATGGGCTGAGGGATCTTTTCACGGTTTCTGATATTCACTACGCTCTTGATTTTGAACCCTTTGTCCATTAAACCGGTTTTTATCTCCGCGGGATCAACACATGGGTCTATACCCTTTAGAACGACTTGGAGTCCTTTTGCGCTTTTGAGCTGGTAGGTATAGAAGTCCCTAGTCTCCCTCTCCAACTGGTTGGACAATTTTCGAAAATCATCTTCCCTATTCACTTGGATCTTTGTCTCGCAGATATTTCCATGTTTAATTGAGGTTACGCTAAACATGTTTTCACCTATTACCGAAACAATTCCTTGTACCAATTTACTGGAAGTCGGCTCTCTCAGATAAATTGGTGGGGGCTTAAAGGTCTTCTTAGTAGGTTCTGGCTCATCCGTCTGGAGGAGAGCAAACCTATTTTGATTATTACTCACGGTCTTAGGAGCTTTTGAGTTTGATGACACTTGAGCAGACGTCGGGCTCCTCTGTCGCTTGAGAACGGTGATGTACTTATCCATACCTACTTGTTTTTTTGGTTTGACTGCACTGTTTGATGAAGATGATGTTTTTTCATCTGTTGAAATCACTATATTGGGCGAACAGGAACGACGCCGTTCTGCGGCTCTTGTAGTGAGAAGATTCTCCACAGATTTTTTTATGGATTCTTCCTCAGAGACCCATTTAGTTTTTCTAGACGAGCTAAGCTCTTTCTCAGAATTACATCTGAGAGGAACGCTCATACAATTTTTATGCGATTTTTAGTGTTTTTTTTAATTACTGATGTTACCGTAGATTTTTTTAACCTATTACGAGTTATTTTTTCACTTTTTGTTTTATTTCAACCTATTACACTTTTTCACCTATTACGATTTTTTCACCGAAAATTCAGCCACACTAAAAGTAACACGTCCGAACAGTTCGATGGGACGAGACTGAATGAGTGGTGGCAAATCAGATTCGTTATTATTTGAGTTGTTTATAGTAAACACATTTCTCAAATGGTTAACAAATAATGTCCCTTTCTCGGAATCATTTCTAGCCCAGTCACCAGTCGGTTGTTCTCAACACAACATTTTCCGTGCAATGAGAACTTAAATACTTTTTGTATTTTATCCAACTTACTCGGGTCTTAGTCATGTTCATAAATGGAGAACCACACACTTGAGGGAAATGCATTGAAATGATAGGAGAGTGATCTGAGGACAAGTCCAGTGAAGGATCCACTTGCATCCATTCTACAGGGATATTTTTCACTACCCCAAAGTCAATAACATCGGGAATCTTCCGTCGGTCCGTCGGCCAATAGGTGGGATGTCCACTTGAGAGTACATCTAAGCCCATTTTAGCAATGGTGTTGAAGAGTACGCGACCCTTTGGGGTTACCAGACGTGAACCCCAAAATGTGTGTTTGGCGTTAAAGTCGCCAGCAACTAAAAATCTAGCTCCAAGGGATTTAAAGAAGTTATGGTATTGGTGTTCTTTTATTGAAAATCGAGGCGGAGAATAAATCGATGATAAAACAAATTTGTATTGACAGAATTCAATGCAAATGTTTGTTGCTTAGAGGTAATCCTCACTTATGTTATTCATTAGATAACGCTTTATTCTGTTCTTTATAAGAATTGCCGAACCTCCACAAGCTCTTCCGCGGGGGTCTTTAGTATCGTAGAACTCGTAGCCATTAATTTTGAAGTACCCTGTCGACGTCAAGTGAGTTTCAGCAATCATCATAACATCAATCTGCTTATCCATCAGGAAGTATTCCAGTTCATTTTTATGTTGGCGGAGGCCGTTCGCGTTCCAGAAACAAATTTTTAAATAAATCATTTCTTTAAAATGGCTTGCAAGATAGTGGATTGCATTTTCAGCATTTCCTGCATCATGGATGTCATGGTGGTCGTGAAAGTGTTCATAGTTTGGACAAGTGTCTGCAATGTTGTGGCTAGATTGTTGATATGCGGCTCAGAATATTGGGTTTTAGGTTCCTGCTTCAGACCTGGCATATTAGATTTAACGACGTTTGCGTAAGAAACTTGTCTAGAACTAGGCGCCTTTACATGACTAGTGGACCGTAATAATTGAGGGAAATTGTCACTCGATGCTAAATTTGGCTGTTGAGGATGTTTAGGCAATACTGACGTCTTGTTGGTTCTTATGCCTTTCAAATGAGTATAAATTGGACAACCTCTATAATTTGCGGTATGATTACCTCCGCAGTTACTGCATTTTTTGATTTTTGAGTCAGTTCTCGACTTATCGCATTGAGCAGTTGCATGTAGCTCCCCTTGGTGTGACCAAATTCTTGACAGTTGAGACACTGGACGGGTCCCTGACGCTTATGTGGTTCTTCCACGGTGATTCTACGATGCAGAAGGTACATCAGATAGTAGATGGGATGGGACTCGTTTTTCTTTAAGACAACATCTCCAGGTTCCAATTCTACCCTGAACATGGGCTGAGGGATCTTTTCACGGTTTCTAATATTCACTACGCTCTTGATTTTGAACCCTTTGTCCATTAAACCAGTTTTTATCTCCGCGGGATCAACACATGGGTCTATACCCTTTAGAACGACTTTTGTCCTTTTGCGCTTTTGAGCTGGTAGGTATAGAAATCCCTAGTCTCCCTTTCCAGCTGGTTGGACAATTTTCGAAAATCATCTTCCCTATTCACTTGTATCTTTGTCTCGCAGATATTTCCATGTTTCATTGAGGTTACGCTAAACATGTTTTCACCTATTACAGCAACAATTCCTTGTACCAATTTACTGGAAGTCGGCTCTCTCAGATAAATTGGTGGGGGCTTAAACGTCTTCTTCCGAAGTTCTGGCTCATCCGTCTGGAGGAGAGCAAACCTATTTTGATCATTACTCACGGTCTTAGGAGCTTTTGCATTTGATGACACTTGAGCAGACTTCGGGCTTCTCTGTCGCTTGAGAACGGTTATGTACTTATCCATACCTACTTGTTTTTTGGGTTTCACTGCACTATTTGATGAAGATGATGTTTTCTCATCTGTTGAAATCACTATATTGGGAGAACAGGAGCGACGCCGTTCTACGGCTCTTGTAGTGAGAAAATTCTCCAAAGATTTTTTTAAGGATTCTTCCTCAGAGACCCATCTAGTTTTTCTAGTCGAGCTAAGCTCTTTCTCAGAATTACATCTGAGAGGAACACTCATATAGTTTTTATACGATTTTTAATGTTTTTTTTTTATATATATATATTTTAACCTATTCACTTTTTTGTTTAATTTCAACTTTTTACACTTTTTCACCTATTACGATTTTTTCACCGAAAATTCAGCCGCACTAAAAGTAACACGTCCGAACAGTTCGATGAGACGAGACTGAATTCCAATATAATACGATTTTTAATGTTTTTTTTTTTTTTTTTTTTTTTGTATATATATTTTAACCTATTACGAGTTATTTTTTTCACTTTTTTGTTTAATTTCCAACTTTTTACACTTTTTCACCTATTACGATTTTTTCACCGAAAATTGGCCTATATGACTACTTTGGTGGGGTCCTTCCCTGGCTTAAGAATCATGGTAATCATAGATACCTTCCAATCTGCAGGATAGTGTTCTGGGCGTAAAATAGCATTGAAGATAAAGAGGATAATTCTTCTAGCTACACGAGGTAACTCCACAAGCATTTTGTTGCTGATTTTATCCATACCTGGAGCTTTTTTAAGATTCAGAGTACTAATAGCGCTTTGAACATCATGAAAGCTAAGTCTTAGAGGTACAGGAGGTCTAATAACGAGTGGAGGCAAATCAGATGCATTATTTGAGTTGTTTATAGTAAACACATTTCTCAAATGGTTAACAAATAAAGTCCCCTTCTCGGAATCATTTCTAGCCCAGTCACCAGTCGGATTTCGCAGAGGAGGCTTTCCTCTAATTGGTCTTTTTAAACCTCGTGCCGCCTTCCATAACGAATAGTCAGATTGTGGGGAACTATCAATACCCTCTAAGTATGATTTAAGTGAAGCCATTCTTTGGGTTTCTTAGAAATTTCGTAGTATATCTCTGCATTCTCGTTGCCTAGCCTTCAGTTGAGGAGACCTGTGAATTTGCCACTCTCTTCTAACTCTTCTTTTTTCTGACAGGAGATGATCGAGTTCAGCGAAATAAATTCTGTTTGTCCCACTTCTGCACTCAACGTCATATGTGGAGGCGTGATGTACAGCTCTTCGTATGTCCTCAGTAAACTTGCCAATCGACCCATCAATATCCTCGGTAGTTCTCAACACTACATTTTCCGTGCAGTGGGAACTTAAATACTTTTTATACTTTATTCAACTTACTCTGGTTTTAGATATGACCCGAAATGGAGAGCCATTCCCTTGAAGGAAACGCATTGAAATAATAGAAGGAGAGTGATCTGAAGACAAGTCTAATGAAGGCTCCACATGTATCGATTCTACACGGATATTTTTCACTATTCCGAAGTCAATAACATCGGAAATCTTCCGTCGGTCCGTCGGCCAGTAGGTGAGATGCCCGCTTGAGAGTACATCTAAGCCCATTTTGACAATGGTGTTGAAGAGTTCACGATCCTTCGGGGTCACCAGACGTGAACCCCAAAATGTGTGTTTGTCGTTAAAGTCACCAGCAACTAAAAATCTAGCTCCAAGGGATTTAAAGAAGTTATGGTATTGGTGTTCTTTTATTGAAAATCGAGGCGGAGAATAAATCGATGATAAAACAAATTTGTATTGACAGAATTCAATGCAAATGTTTGTTGCTTGGAGGTAATCCTCACTTATGTTATTCATTAGATAACGCTTTATTCTGTTCTTTATAAGAATTGCCGAACCTCCACAAGCTCTTCCGCGGGGGTCTTTAGTATCGTAGAACTCGTAGCCATTAATTTTGAAGTACCCTGTCGACGTCAAGTGAGTTTCAGCAATCATCATAACATCAATCTGCTTATCCATCAGGAAGTATTCCAGTTCATTTTTATGTTGGCGGAGGCCGTTCGCGTTCCAGAAACAAATTTTTAAATAAATCATTTCTTTAAAATGGCTTGCAAGATAGTGGATTGCATTTTCAGCATTTCCTGCATCATGGATGTCATGGTGGTCGTGAAAGTGTTCATAGTTTGGACAAGTGTCTGCAATGTTGTGTCTAGATTGTTGATATGCGGCTCAGAATATTGGGTTTTAGGTTCCTGCTTCAGACCTGGCATATTAGATTTAACGACGTTTGCGTAAGAAACTTGTCTAGAACTAGGCGCCTTTACATGACTAGTGGACCGTAATAATTGAGGGAAATTGTCACTCGATGCTAAATTTGGCTGTTGAGGATGTTTAGGCAATACTGACGTCTTGTTGGTTCTTATGCCTTTCAAATGAGTATAAATTGGACAACCTCTATAATTTGCGGTATGATTACCTCCGCAGTTACTGCATTTTTTGATTTTTGAGTCAGTTCTCGACTTATCGCATTGAGCAGTTGCATGTAGCTCCCCTTGGTGTGACCAAATTCTTGACAGTTGAGACACTGGACGGGTCCCTGACGCTTATGTGGTTCTTCCACGGTGATTCTACGATGCAGAAGGTACATCAGATTGTAGATGGGATGGGACTCGTTTTTCTTTAAGACAACATCTCCAGGTTCCAATTCTACCCTGAACATGGGCTGAGGGATCTTTTCACGGTTTCTAATATTCACTACGCTCTTGATTTTGAACCCTTTGTCCATTAAACCAGTTTTTATCTCCGCGGGATCAACACATGGGTCTATACCCTTTAGAACGACTTGGAGTCCTTTTGCGCTTTTGAGCTGGTAGGTATAGAAATCCCTAGTCTCCCTTTCCAGCTGGTTGGACAATTTTCGAAAATCATCTTCCCTATTCACTTGTATCTTTGTCTCGCAGATATTTCCATGTTTCATTGAGGTTACGCTAAACATGTTTTCACCTATTACAGCAACAATTCCTTGTACCAATTTACTGGAAGTCGGCTCTCTCAGATAAATTGGTGGGGGCTTAAACGTCTTCTTCGGAAGTTCTGGCTCATCCGTCTGGAGGAGAGCAAACCTATTTTGATCATTACTCACGGTCTTAGCAGCTTTTGCATTTGATGACACTTGAGCAGACTTCGGGCTTCTCTGTCGCTTGAGAACGGTTATGTACTTATCCATACCTACTTGTTTTTTGGGTTTCACTGCACTATTTGATGAAGATGATGTTTTCTCATCTGTTGAAATCACTATATTGGGAGAACAGGAGCGACGCCGTTCTACGGCTCTTGTAGTGAGAAAATTCTCCAAAGATTTTTTTAAGGATTCTTCCTCAGAGACCCATCTAGTTTTTCTAGTCGAGCTAAGCTCTTTCTCAGAATTACATCTGAGAGGAACACTCATATAGTTTTTATACGATTTTTAATGTTTTTTTTTTTATATATATTTTAACCTATTCACTTTTTTGTTTAATTTCAACTTTTTACACTTTTTCACCTATTACGATTTTTTCACCGAAAATTCAGCCGCACTAAAAGTAGCACGTCCGAACAGTTCGATGAGACGAGACTGAATTCCAATATAATACGATTTTTAATGTTTTTTTTTTTTTATATATATATTTTAACCTATTACGAGTTATTTTTTTTTCACTTTTTTGTTTAATTTCCAACTTTTTACACTTTTTCACCTATTACGATTTTTTCACCGAAAATTGGCCTATATGACTACTTTGGTGGGGTCCTTCCCTGGCTTAGGAATCATGGTAATCATAGATACCTTTCAATCTGCAGGATAGTGTTCTAGGCGTAAAATAGCATTGAAGATAAAGAGGATAATTCTTCTAGCTACACGAGGTAGCTCCACAAGCATTTTGTTGCTGATTTTATCCATACCTGGAGCTTTTTTAAGATTCAGAGTACTAATAGCGCTTTGAACATCATGAAAGCTAAGTCTTAGAGGTACAGGAGGTCTAATAACGAGTGGAGGCAAATCAGATGCATTATTTGAGTTGTTTATAGTAAACACATTTCTCAAATGGTTAACAAATAAAGTCCCCTTCTCGGAATCATTTCTAGCCCAGTCACCAGTCGGATTTCGCAGAGGAGGCTTTCCTCTAATTGGTCTTTTTAAACCTCGTGCCGCCTTCCATAACGAATAGTCAGATTGTGGGGAACTATCAATACCCTCTAAGTATGATTTAAGTGAAGCCATTCTTTGGGTTTCTTAGAAATTTCGTAGTATATCTCTGCATTCTCGTTGCCTAGCCTTCAGTTGAGGAGACCTGTGAATTTGCCACTCTCTTCTAACTCTTCTTTTTTCTGACAGGAGATGATCGAGTTCAGCGAAATAAATTCTGTTTGTCCCACTTCTGCACTCAACGTCATATGTGGAGGCGTGATGTACAGCTCTTCGTATGTCCTCAGTAAACTTGCCAATCGACCCATCAATATCCTCGGTAGTTCTCAACACTACATTTTCCGTGCAATGGGAACTTAAATACTTTTTATACTTTATTCAACTTACTCTGGTTTTAGATATGTCCCGAAATGGAGAGCCATTCCCTTGAAGGAAACGCATTGAAATAATAGAAGGAGAGTGATCTGAAGACAAGTCTAATGAAGGCTCCACATGTATCGATTCTACACGGATATTTTTCACTATTCCGAAGTCAATAACATCGGAAATCTTCCGTCGGTCCGTCGGCCAGTAGGTGAGATGCCCGCTTGAGAGTACATCTAAGCCCATTTTGACAATGGTGTTGAAGAGTTCACGACCCTTCGGGGTCACCAGACGTGAACCCCAAAATGTGTGTTTGGCGTTAAAGTCACCAGCAACTAAAAATCTAGCTCCAAGGGATTTGAAGAAGCTGTAGTATTGGTGTTCTTTTATTGAAAATCAAGACGGCGAATAAATTGATGATACAGTATTCCACGGATAAATACTTTACCAAAAATGTCCAAATTTGTTGGGTATTTATCCGGGGAAGGTATTTAAACGTCCACGTTTATTTACCTCTCAGAGGCACTTATACGAATACGCTTAATTTTATTTAAGGGATAATTATGTGAATATTGCTTCATTTCTTGGCATTAAAGTAAATAAAGAAAACACAATTAAAAATTAAACAAAACATTTTATTGAATAGGAATTCATATCAGAAACAGTAAATAAAAGTTTTTACTTCATAGATAGGGACGTTTTCTTGGGAGCCATTTGGTTAAATCCTTTTTTAAATTTTATTCAATTCACTACACTTGTTCACTTATTTTTAAATTTAATATTTTTACCACCAACACTGAACGAAAACAATTAGGTATGTATGAAGCTAACAGGTGCGTATAAAAAGTTCTGGCAAAGTTGTCTAAAAAAGGCACTTTGAGAAAAATCCAGGAATATATCAGTGCTGGGATTTTTTTATTTAATTACCCACATTGGGTATTTATAAGAAATTTAAAAAGTTATGTAAAAAAGATATATTGAAAAAAATAAACGAAGATGCATCAAGGAATATATCAGTGTTGGGAATTTTTTTTGAGGTAATTACCCGAATTGGGTATTTAAGCGAAAGGTATTAAACCCCATAATTTTGTTTGAAAAAGTATGAAAAATTTATGGGGATTTACACTGCGAGGTAAATAAGCGAAAAAGGCAATTAAGCGTCGGGTATTTAACCGTGGTATACTGTAAAACAAAATTGTAATGACAGAATTCAATACAAATGTTTGTTGCTTGTAGGTAATCCTCACATATGTTGTTCATTAAATAATGTTTTATTCCGTTCTTTATAAGAATTGCCGATCCTCCACATGCTCTTCCGCGAGGATCTTTAGTATCATACAACACGTAGCTAATTTTGAAGTACCCTGTCGCCGTCAAGTGAGTTTCAGCAATCATCATGACATCAATCTGCTTATCCATCAGGAAGTGTTCCAGTTCATTTTTATGTTGGCGGAGGCCGTATGCGTTCCAAAAATAAATTTTTAAACAAATCATTTCTAGTGGATTGCATTTTCAGCATTTCCTGCATCATGGATGTCATAGTGGTCGTAAAAGTGTTCATAGTTTGGACAAGTGTCTGCAATGTAGCCTCTAGAGTGTTAATATAAGGCACATAATATTGTGATTTAGGTTCCTGCTCCAAACCTGGCATATTAGATTTAACCACGTTTGCGTAAGAAACTTGTCTAGAACTAGGCGCGTTTACATGACTAGTGGACCGTAACAATTGAGGGAAATTGTCACTCGATGCAAAATTAGGCTGTTGAGGATGATCAGGTAATACTGACCTCTTGTTGGTTCTTATGCCTTTCAAATGAGTGTAAATTGGACAACCTCTAAATTTGCGGTATGATTACCTCCGCAGTTACTGAATTTTTTGATTTTTGAGTCAGTTTTCGACTTACCGCATGGAGTAGTTGCATGTAGCTCCCCACACGCAACACAAACTGACGGCAATTTACAATACGCTTTGGTGTGACCAAATTCTTGACAGTTAAGACACTGGACGGGTCACTGACGCTTTTGCGGTTCTTGCACGCTGATGCAGAAGGTAAATCAGATTGTAGATGGGATGGGACTCGTTTTTCTTTAATACGACATCTTCAGGTTCCAATTCCACCCTGAACATAGGCTGTAGAATCTTTTCACGGTTTCTAATATTCGTTATGCTCTTAATTTTGAAGCCATTTTCCATTAAACTAGTCTATCTCGGCAGGATCAACATCTGGGTCTATACCCTTTAGAACGACTTGCAGTCCTTTTGCGCTTTTCAGCTGGTAGGTATAGAAATCCCTACTCTCCCTCTCCTACTGGTTGGACAATTTTCGAAAATCATCTTCCTTTTTCACTTGAATTTTGGTTTCGCTGATATTTCCATGTTTAATTGATGTTACGCTAAACATATTTTCACCTATTACCGAAACAATTCCTTGTACCAATTTACTGGAAGTGGGCTCTCTCAGATAAATTGGTGGGGGCTTAAACGTCTTCTTAGGAAGTTCTGGCTCATCCGTCTGGAGGAGAGCAAACCTATTTTGATCATGTGGATTATCAATACTCACGGTCTTAGGAGCTTTTGAATTTGATGACACTTGAGCAGATGTCGGGCTCCTCTGTCGCTTAAGAACTGTGACGTGTTTATGCATACCTACTTCTTTTCTAGGTTTGACTGCACTATTTGATGTAGAAGATGTTGATGTTTTTTCATCTGTTGAAATCACTATACTGGGCGAACAGGAACGACGCCGTGCTACTGCTCTTGTAATTAGAAGATTCTCCATAGATTTTTTTTAAGGATTCTTCCTCAGAGATCCATATAGTTTTTCTAGTCGAGCTAAGCTCTTTCTCAGAATTATGCGATTTTTTTTTTTTTTTTTTTTTTTTAATTACCGAGATATTACCGTAGATATTTATAATGATTTTAAGTGTATGTGATAATTTTATTACAAGAGTTCAATGCAAAATGTTTAAAAAAAACTCTAAGTGATTTGAAATCATTAGGCTGTTAGGTGACCGGTTTTAAATCACGAGATTTCAATAATTTTTGTGCTCAGAACACCTTTTTAGTGATTTTCAGAACATGCCTGTATTACGAGTTATTTTTTTAACTTTTTTGTTTTATTTCAACCTATTACACTTTTTCACCTATTACAATTTTTCACCGAAAATTCTGCCGCACTAAAAATGACACGTCCGAACAGTTCGATGAGACGAGACTAAAATTTGTGTGTTTTTTTCTAAAACCGAAAGTCTGTCTACTCTGAACGGTTATATCTTCTAAACTAAAAATTTGATATTTTTAAGAGTGGCATATTTGAAATCGTTGAAAAGTTTCCTATAACATGGGTTTATTCAAAACTTCGTCGGCGCTCATGAAAATTTTGATTTTTGCAACATCGTTTGCTCTACGGGCGCCACTGTGCAGCGGTTACGTCGTCTGTACTTCCTTTAGAATGTGTTGTTTTTTTTTCATTGGGAATGCATAGCTTCCACTGGGGACAGTTTGTTACCATAGTATTCCTGTGTATGTGTTTAAACAATCTTCCCTATATTATTTGAAAATCTGTATACTTATCACTTTGTTGCCGTACATCCTTGAGTTTCCGTTCATACCACGAAATTTTAGGGTCGCTCCGTGACAGCGACTAATTGTGAGGTACTAATTTTGTCAGATATTGGGCTTCGGGACAGCGGATCAGCTACCACATTTAGTTTCCCTCGCCGATATTCGATGTCGAAGTCGTACTGTTGTAACTCCAGTGCCCATTGTGCCAGACGTCCTGATGGATTCTGCAGAGAATGTAGTGATTGGTGATGACATTAAAGTGGTATTCTTCTAGATATGGACACATTTTCCGTATTCCCCACAGTACTGCCAGACATTCTTGCTCCGTTGCCGAGTTTTTTCGTTCCGCATCATTTAAAGTCTGACTGGCATATGCGACCACACGCATGTTCCTTTCTTCTTTGAAATAGTACTGCTTCTAAACCTTCGCCACTGTCGTCTGTTTGAAGAAAGAAAGGTTGTTCAAAATCCGGACAGCATAGTATAGGGGCTTCTGTAAGCTTTTGTTTAAGGTTACTAAAAGCATTATCCTGCTCTGTTCCCCAATGCCAGGATATATTTTTTTTAATAGTCTGTTCATAGGCTCCACTAGTGATGAGAAATCCCGTGCGAATCGTCGGTACCATGAAGCTACTCCAAGGACTCTACGAAGCTCTTTTATGGTACCGGGAGCTGCCATTTCCTTCATTGCCTTTATGTATGTATACCCTCGGAGCAAACTACGTGTCCTAGATATTTAAGATTCGTTTGTACAAATTCGCTTTTCTCGAAGTTTATTTGAAGGTTGACCTCTAATAGACGATTAAAAACGGTAGTCAAGTTAAAGATGTGTTCCTCAAATTAACGACCGAGTACGATAATATTATCCAGGTAGGCAAATACTCGGGGACTTAATTTGGGACCAATGACGGTATCTAGTATACTCTGGAAGGTTGCTGGGGCTGAGTGGAGGCCAAATGGCATAACCTTCCACTGAAATAAGCCACGACCAGGTACGGAGAAGGCTGTGTATTGTCTACACTTCGGGTGCAAAGGGATCTGCCAATAGCCGTTTTTAAGATCTATGGTTGATATATATTTTGCTTCCCGGAGTGGATCGAGGATTGAGTTTATTTGGGGTAAAGAGTAGGATCGGGTTCTGCTGCCGCATTGAGTTGCCGAAAGTCAATACACATTCGCCACGTACCCTGTTTTTCCGCACTAATACTAAAGGAGAACTATAAGAACTGAACGATGGTTAAATCTGAGTCATTCGTAGTAATTCGTCAACCTCTTGATTTATTATTGCCTGCATTGCTGGATTCCTAGGATAATACCTCTGTTTAATTGGTTGATCATGTTTCATGGTTATTACATGACACCCAGCCTTGCACGGGCCTTGGATGTTATTGAATGCAGTTCTCATATTATTGAGTAATGAGTCTAACTAATTTTTTTTTTTTGCTGTGGAGATAAGAAACTACAATTTATTATGGCATGGAGGGGTAGGGGAGGTAAATCCGTAGTACCAGGGTCTGAAACATCCAGCCGAATGCCGTCAATACTTAGTTCTACTTTTCGTCGCCGTAGAAAATCCATTCCTAGGGTTACAGACTCGGCCAGGGGCCAAATGACCGCATTCGTGATCGAATTAGCTATCGTTTCGAAAAATGATTTCGATAGCGAAATTATGATAAAATGTACTAAATTTCTTGCTCGATATCGAATGCCATAATCTCAAAAAGGAAAATTACGATAAATTTTACTCGATATCGAATGCGGTAATTTGGCCCCAGGTTGAGTAAGGCCGAAGCCAACAGATAAGTGGGACGTCCATTAAACAGATAATCGGATACATTCTACCATCCGGCGAGATAAGTACTTCGGATCTCGGTCGGCTAACTACAACTATAATATTACGAAATAAGAACCAATACCTCGTCTGGTTATACTTTGTTCGTTAGGAACAGAGTACACCTGGATCGGTACTCCTATTCTCCCTTGCTTTATTGTTATACAGCCCAATAAAAACTCCGCGGGAGTTTTTTTCCCCTTTTCTCATTTTTCCTATTTAAATTCAATGTTAAAAAAAGAAAAAGGGAAAAAACTCCCGCGGAATTTTTATTCATGATTGGGCTGATAATCTTATATATCTAAGCGACGATTACGATAGCAAATTTAAATAAAATAGTGTTATGTTTTATATAATTAATATTATTTACTTACATATACACAGACAATGTTTTAATAATATTTTTTTTTCGTTGTAGCCCACATCGGATTTAACTTGTATGGAATCTTCTATGTCCGGGTTTCGAAAAGATAATTGTGATTACTTGGACAACATGGACCATCCAAAGTCTTGTAAGTACACATTTAAATTAAATAAATACTATTGGGTGTATAACTTAAAAATGCGTTTTTTTTTAATTTTTAGCTTTTATTTTTAAACATTTGTACAATATGAACAATATGAACAGTATGAAAGTATTAGCCATTGTTAGCAAAGACCCTTTCCTATATTTCTGGCAAACTATGAACTGCTCATCTTTGAGGCCAAGAACGAATCAAGCTAATTTCGAATACCCTGTTCTGAAGTGAAGAGTTTCTTAAGAGAGAACGTTCTGCTTCGAACAAATGGTAGTCGGACGGTTTGGAATATCAGACGGTGAGGAACAACTTCCTTACCACTTTTTAAATAGTTTTTAACAGTAGTAACATGTGTCCGAGCATTGTCATGATGGAATATTACGCTTTCATGTGTGGCCGAATATTCTGGTCGTTTTTTCGGACAATTGTCGCCATATTCCAGCAGGTCATATTAGATAGGACCCTTATGGTCCCACCAAATATAGATCATTATATTAGCGCCATGGATATTTGGCTTTGGTGTCGATTCGGTTGTTTGGCCGGGCTTCACATATGATCTCTTACGACGACATCCGAAAAAGCCATTTATCCCTATATTTATCTTATAAATATCGTTATCGGCTCAAAACTTTACACAGATCATTTACGTATACACAAAATCATAATACAGTAATTTGTGGATCTCGGTCCATATTTGACCATATTCACCATATGAAGCGTTCTTCTGAAAATCAATTAAACTTTCATAAATCTCGTAGAAATAACGATACCGATCCAAAATTTTACACGGATACCTATTCAAAATTTTACACATGTATATGCCAAAATCAAACTGCTAGAGTTTGAAAATATCGGTTCATATTTGACCATATCCCCCATATAAAGTTCACTACCGAAATTCACGTTTATACTAATAAGAATCTTAAATGTACTATTATTATATTAAAATTCAACGTGGGATATCCTCATATGTATAAAATTTTCTGTTTCGAAATTTACGAAGATCGGACCATATTTTGTAATTGCTCACATATACGTACCACTTCCGAAAAACAAGTTAATAATGTCAAATAAATAAATATCGAATCAACATTTTATACAGATCAGAAATTGTAATCCAGAAATCATACTAACAACGGTTATACGGCAATTATGCTACTGGATTTTGTAGCTGCATGTCAAGAATTGGCAATAGCTCCCGAATTAAGTCCACTTACGAGTATAACAAACAACCATACAACTCTTGTAAATAATGTTATTGAGATAAATTTCAACCGAATCATATTTCTGGATACTGGATTTAGAAGCTTTATGTCCATAATTGGTTCACTTCTACTATACTACTCATATATCTCTTGTAAATAAAGTTATTAAGATCAAATTCAACCACAAGAAGCCACACCTTATAATCTAACCCTTTTTTATACTCTGTTTCTTAACTTGTGGTGTATATGGAAAAATGTTTTTTTAATTTTATAAATTGTTAAATTACACTCAAGATTGTTATGAATATTAGACACACTCTGTAAATTATGATGAGTATTGGTAATTACATCGATTTTAAATTCTCAAAATTTCATAAAATTTCTAAACATTTGAAATAAATTTTGTTGTTCGTAAAATTGCCTTTCAAACAAGATATAAAATGCTAAGCTATTAGTTGAAAAAACACCGAATAAGGATATTCTAGTCCTATAACCAGTGTAGTTTTTGTATTTCTCATTATAGTTAGGTGGATGGTATTTAAGATTCTGCATAGCCGAATGTTGCACTCTAACTTGTTATAATCAGGGTTTAATATTTAGTAAAACATTTTTTCCAACTGACTAGTTTTTTCCCAGTTTTCTGAACATTGCATATATGCGGCCCAAATATTCCACATATGCGATGGAAATAGTTTATTTATGCGGCGAGGAAATCTTTTTTCGTTTTTAACATTTTCAACTGGGGACAATTTAGTTTTTTACATATTTCAACTTCGTATGTTTGCCAGTTTTTATTTTTCATGTGCCAGATTTGTTTAGTTTGTTTTTTGGATTTCGCATATTGCTGGCTGATAGTGGTTGTTCAAGTTACTATTTCTTTGCATGGTTTATGGTTCGGTAGTAAACTATAAAAATGATTTCGGGCATATGGGCAGCGCGGCTGTTCTTGACGTAACGCGAGCTCCGGCCTCATTTTTGAAGAAATAAGGTCCGATGATGCCACCAGCGTGAAAACCGCACCAAACGGTGCATTTTTCTGGATGTAATGGAGTCTGTAGGGTCTCTTGTGGATTGGTCTCGCTCCATATGCGGCAATTTTGCTTATTAACAAACCCGTTAAGCCAAAAAAGATGGACGATTATGTACGCCATAAAAATGACGAAGTCGTCTATAAGTTGCGCGAATCGACGACTGATTTTCAAAGTAAATTTGGATAATTTCGTAGCGTTGTTCAAGCGTGAGTCTATTCATGATGATTTGTCAGAGTATACTGAAACGATAAAAAAAATATTTCATCAAAATTTAATTTTTTGTGTTACTTTTTACAATTTAAAGTTCTATCTAGCTTAAAAAAACACCCTATAGTAGTAAATATATTGCAAATGAAAAATTTTTATTTTGTGTTCTGGCAAAATATTACTATGTACTAGAAATATTTCTACCATGAAGCTAGTGCATATATGTATTTCATTGGTTAATAGTTTGTATGTTTTTAGTATGTGAAAAGTTAAATATTATTTTCTTAAAATATTTTTCTAGTTTTCCTATAAAATTATGAATAAAAATAGCACATAATATAGAAGTAATTTTAAACTCTGAAATTGTTCCTAAAATAAATATCATGGAATTGTTTATTGTAGATGCTGCTCCAGATATAACACAGTTTAATAATACTCGTCGAGCTGCGGACCGGGTAACTCGGTATGTCAATATATCTCAAACCGATGTCAACGAAGACGGCAACGGTAAATGGAAAGTTTCAGCTAAAATTCAACAATTACTCAATACACTTAAACGTCCTAAAAGGCGACCACTTCCCGAATTTTATGAAGACAATGACATCGAGCTTGAAATAGCCGCAAATCCTAAAGATCCTAACGCCCCGAAACCAGAAGGTAGTACAATGAGTTCTGTACAAGGCGAACAATTATCAGTATCAGCAAGTTTGCCTCGTTCCCTTGAGGCAGCTGTACAACGGTTTGGCATAAACTCCTTTAAGTCTCCTATGGCTACCGTTGTTGATCCTAATGGAAAGATAACTACTACGTTAACTTATGGCAAGCTCTTATCTAGAGCTCAAAAGATTGCATATGCATTGTCTACGAAAATATTCAGTAAAGGTCCTGAACAAGTGACTCTAAAACCCGGGGACAGAGTTGCTCTGGTTTATCCTAATAATGATCCATTAAGGTAAATATATATGACATTCTTTTTTAGTAATTAAGAAATAAGTCGTAATTTATAAGCTTATCCCAATCACAATACATATTACACATCTACAAGTTTTCGATAAGAGTTTCTCGTGCGAAACATTTCTTAATGTAATTTTGGCACTTTGATCACCAAAGTGGCAACAATATTTAAATCGAAAACTAAAAATTAGTATTCAGGAGTGTCATAGAAACCAATATTGTCAGAATTGGTTTTAAAACCGACAAGAAAAAATGCTTGTTTTTCGAAATGAAAAGCAATTCCCCTAATTTTAATCCTTTAATGGAAGCAACATTTAAAGTTGGTTATAAGTTAAATAAACCACAGAAAGTCCAAAAGTGATGCGTTCGAAAAAGCTAGATGCTCACAGCGATCGTCAAAACAGTTTTGGTAGCCCCAAATGTTATGGCTGTGGGGGAAATCACAACAGAATGTAAATTCCGTAATCCTACATGTTACGCTTGTAATAAGACGGTTAACATTGCAAAAGTTTGCAAATCAAGAACAGCGCAAATCACAGATGACGATGCTGAAAGCGATGCGGAGTGAATTCAGAGGTTGAATAAAGCGGGTGGGCCAAGAACTGCAAAACACATGATAGAAGTATTACTGAACAATAAAAAAGTGGTGATGGAGTTGGGCTCAGGTGCCCCATACGGATTGACAGCAGATCATCGCTAAAAGCTGCTATTGGGAATTTTGGTATACTACCAACAGAAAGAAAATTTACGAGCTATACATACGGGACACAAAATAAATCTGGTTTGGAGGGCAGTAGTAGATGTTACAGTAGGGTCCACAAGCCGAAAACTAAACCTGTAAGTTGTCAATGGAAATTACGATGCTCTTTTTGGCATAGAATTTGTTAATGAAATATATTTCAAGAAATTATTTTCTCCAGCGGACCCTATTGGGGCAAAAAAAAATGGGTACCCCTTATTTAACTCAAAGCCAAAATTAAAATTTGCAAGTTACTTCCTCGTTTTAGCGACGTCTTTAGTGATACTCCAGGAAATTTAAAGATGCCACCAATATAGCTCCATTTAAGAGAAGGTGCCCAACCTATTTTCGCCAAAGCAAGAGAGATTCTAGTTGCTTTGAGAGACGCTTATGCAGCCGAAATGAATAAGAAAATTGCTTGTGGCATTTTTAAAAGTGTTGATTTTTCCGAATGGGCATCAACAACATCAAGATAGTAGGAGCCGGATAACAGGTAACTATAAACCCACTGTAAATCCCAGAATAATGGTATATGCGCGTCCTTTACCCAAACCGGAGACTATTTTCAATAAAATGGCTGGCTCAAAGTTATTTTGCCATTTAGATATTACCGACGCGTATAGCCATTTGCAAATTGATGAGGACCTAGCGCAGGCCCTAACATTAAACAAGGAAACTCATGGTTTAATTCGTCCCACTCGTGCTGTCTACGGTGCTGCTATTAAACCAGCAATTTGGCAGCGAAGGATGGAATCGGTGGTACAAGATGTCCCGAATGTGTGTAATTTTGTTGATGACATTTTAATTCATGATTCACAAAGTGTTGCTTGAACTGGTCGGACGTGTTATTTTTAGTGCGGCTGAATTTTCGTAATAGGTGAAAAAAAATATATACAGATATCGTAATAGGTGGAACAAATATCTATAGTGGTTTATCGGTAATTTAAAAATCGCATAACAACTGCATGAGTGTTCCTCTCAGATGTAATTCTGAGAAAGAGCTAAGCTTCAGTAGAAAAAATCTATGGATCTCTTAAGAATCCTTAAGAAAATCCGTGGAGTCTCTTCTTACTACAAGAGCCGAAATACGGCGCTGTTCCTGTTCGCCCAATATAGTTATCTCATCTGATGAGAAACCATCATCTTCATCAAATAATGCAGTCAAACCCAAAAAACAACTAGGTATGGATAAGTACATCACTGTTCTCAAGCGACAGAGGAGCCCGACATCTGCTCAAATGTCTTTTAATTCAAAAGTTCCTAAGACCGTCAATAGTGATAAGCCAAATGATCAAAACAGATTTGCTCTACTTCAGACGGATGACCCAGAAATACCGAAAAATACATTTAAGCCCCCACCAATTTACCTGAGAGAGCCCACTTTCAATAAACTGATACAAGGAATTGTTGCTGTAATAGGTGAGAACATGTTTAGCGTAACCTTAATTAAACATGGAAATATCTTCGAGGCAAAGATCCAAGTGAATGCAAGATGATTTTCGAAAATTGTCCAACCAGTTGGAGAGGGAGAGTAGGGATTTCTATACATACCAGCTGAAAAGCGCAAAAGGACTCCAAGTCGTTGTAAAGGGTATAGACAAAAGTGTTGATCCTGCGGAGATAAAGAGCGTAGTGAATATTAGAAACCGTGAAAAGATTCCTCAGCCCATGTTCAGGGTAGTGTAGTGTACCTTAGTAGTGTCCACCGCCTACTTAACAACAACTTTGAAACACATACATACCATCCCAATATTAGTAGGGTGAATGCCATAAGCAAAAGATCAAATAACGACATTAGTTAGTGACTCAATATATTTAAATATGAGCACACAATAGTAAACAATAGTAAAATAGGTCAATCAAAATGTGAGTGAGTGTCAAATGTAAATGAGTGCATTCCTAGCTCTCTCATTTTGATTGGTTGAAACCAAATGCATACTTGATGATTGCATGGTACTGACAAAGAAAATAATGGATTTAAGAATGAATGTAATAAGTTAGAATAAGTAAGCAATACGGTAAAATTAGTATAAAAGGGGCAGCAACCCACAAATAAACAGGAATTCTATTTTTGAAACTGAAATCGGCACATCGTTGCCTTGTTTTATTAATATCCTCAAATCTGGCAGTTTGTATGAACGCCTAACCATTAAGCTGGTCCCCTACAGCTGCATAAAATTATATTGGGCTTCAAGGAACATAAACATCCTAAATTATACATTACAACATAAAACACTTTAAAATATACATTACAGTAGAATTCGAACCTGGAGATGTTGTCTTAAAGAAAAACGAGTCCCATCCAATCTTATTTATCTTCTGCATCGTAGAATTACCGTGGAGGAACCGCATAAGCGTGTTGGACCCGTCCAGTGTCTTAATTGTCAAGAATTTGGCCACACCAAAGCGTATTGTAAATTGTGTTGCGTGTGGGGAACTACATGCAACTGCTCAATGTAATAAGGCCAAAACTGACGTAAAAATAAAAAAAATGCAGTAACTGTGGAGTAAATCATACCGCAAATTATAGAGGTTGTCCAGTTTATACTTGAAGGGCATAAGGACCAATAAGTCGGCAGTATGACCTGATCATCATCAACTACCTAATTTCATGTCGAGTATTAATTTTCCTCAAATTGTACGACCAACTACTCACGAAAACGTTCCTAATTCTAGACAAGTTTCTTACGCAAACGTGGTTAAATCTAATATGCCAGGTCTGGAGCAGGAACCTAAATCCCAATATTCTGAGCCGCATATCAACAATCTAGAGACAACATTGCAGACACTTGCCCAAACTATGAACACTATTACGACCACCATGACATCCATGATGCAGGGAATGCTGAAAATGCTATCCACTATCTAGCAAGCCATGTTAAAGAAATGATTTATTTTAAAATTTGTTTCTGGAACGCGAACGGCCTCCGCCAACATAAAAATGAACTGGAATACTTCCTGATGGATAAGCAGATTGATGTTATGATGATTGCTGAAACTCACTTGACGTCGACAGGGTACTTCAAAATTAATGGCTACGAGTTCTACGATACTAAAGACCCCCGCGGAAGAGCTTGTGGAGGTTCGGCAATTCTTATAAAGAACAGAATAAAGCATTATCTAATGAATAACATAAGTGAGGATTACCTCCAAGCAACAAACATTTGCATTGAATTCTGTCAATACAAATTTGTTTTATCATCGATTTATTCTCCGCCTCGATTTTCAATAAAAGAACACCAATACCATAACTTCTTTAAATCCCTTGGAGCTAGATTCTTAGTTGCTGGTGACTTTAACGCCAAACACACATTTTGGGGTTCACGTCTGGTAACCCCAAAGGATCGCGTACTCTTCAACACCATTGCTAAAATGGGCTTAGATGTACTCTCAAGTGGACATCCCACCTATTGGCCGACGGACCGACGGAAGATTCCCGATGTTATTGACTTTGGGGTAATGAAAAATATCCCTGTAGAATGGATGCAAGTGGATCCTTCACTGGACTTGTCCTCAGATCACTCTCCTACTATCATTTCAATGCATTTCCCTCAAGTGTGTGGTTCTCCATTTATGAACATGACTAAGACCCGAGTAAGTTGGATAAAATACAAAAAGTATTTAAGTTCTCATTGCACGGAAAATGTTGTGTTGAGAACTACCGACGATATTGATGAATCGATTGGCAACTTTACCGAGGACCTTTGACGAGCTGTGCATCACGCTTCCACTTTTCACGTTGAATGTAGAAATAGGACAACCAGAACTTATTTCTCTGAACTCGAACATCTCCTATCAGAAAAAAGAAGAATGAGAAGAGAGTGGCAAATTCACAGGTCTCCTGAACTGAAAGCTAGGCTACGGGAATGCAGAGATATACTAAGACATTTCTTAGAAACCCAAAGAACGGCCTCACTTAGATCTTACTTGGAAGGTCTTGATAGTACCCCACAATCTGACTACTCGTTATGGAGGGCGGCAAGAGGTTTAAAAAGACCAGTAAGAGGAAAACCTCCTTTGCGAAATCCGACTGGTGACTGGGCTAGAAATGATTCCGAGAAAGGGACATTATTTGTTAACCATTTGAGAAATGTGTTTACTATAAACATCTCAAATAATAACGAATCTGATTTGCCACCACTTGTTAGAAGGCCTCCTGTACCTCTAAGACTAAACTTTCGTGATGTCCAAAACGCTATTGGTACTCTGAATCTTAGAAAGGCTCCAGGTATGGATAAAATCAGCAATAAAATGCTTGTGGAGTTACCTCGTGTAGCAAGAAGAATTATCCTCTTTATCTTCAACGCTAAATTACGCCTAGAATACTATCCTGCAGATTGGAAGGTGTCTATGATCACTATGATTCCTAAGCCAGGGAAGGACCATACCAAAGTGGAGTCATATAGGCCAATTAGTCTACTGCCGACAATTTCAAAACTGTTTGAAAAATTGTTAATGACTAAATTGACTCCAATTCTGAATGACACTGAATGTATTCCTAATCATCAATTCGGCTTCAGGGCTAAACACAGCACCATCGAGCAAACACACAGATTGGTAAATGTGATAAGAGGGTCGTTTGAAGACAAAAAATACTGCTCCGCCCTTTTCATTGATGTGTCGCAAGCGTTCGACAAAGTTTGGCATGACGGTTTAATGCACAAAATAAAATTAACTCTGCCTGCTAACACCCATAAACTCATGGAAAGTTATTTATACGGTCGCAAATTTAAAATCAAAGAAGGTGATTTTTTAAGTACCGCTCAGCCAATTGAATCAGGTGTGCCACAGGGTAGCATACTGGGTCCTACTTTATATTTGATATATGCCTCCGACATGCCGTCAGACCTTAAAATCCATACGTCAACTTTTGCAGACGATACAGCCTTTATCAGCGTCCATCAGGACCACCAAGTTGCATCACAGAATTTGCAGAATTATGTTTATAAACTAGAGAATTGGCTAGAGCTTTGGAAAATCAGGGTTAACGAACAGAAATGTATTCATATAACTTTCACATTGCGAAAAGATACCTGCTCGTTTATCAGAATAAATAATCAAATTATCCCGCAACACAATGAAGTCAAATACCTCGGCATTCACCTCGACCGCCGTTTAACTTGGAAGTCTCATATTGAAGCGAAACTTACACAAATGAGATTAAAAGCAGTACAACTTAATTGGCTAATCGGCAGAAACTCTACATTGAAATTGGATTGCAAACTTTTGTTGTACAATGCAATACTAAAGCCAATCTGGTTCTATGGAATTCAATTATGGGATACTGCCTCAGCATCCAACATTGAAAAAATTCAAAGGGGTCAAAATAAAATCTACGTATAATTACTGCAGCACCATGGTATGTTAAAAATTCTCGAATCCACAAAGATCTAGGCGTGCCATTAGTAAAAGTCGAATTTACAAAATATGCGTCAAAGTATGTCAGCAAACTTGAACACCATCCAAACCCCCTTGCACGAGACATCCTTAACTTTAGTGGCCACAATCGGTTGAGAAGGAGGGATACCCTTGCTTTAACTCAAGCGCAAAATAGATGACTGGATCAGTTGATGTGAAATTTTTTTAGTATCATAAAAATTTTTGTCTAGCACTGGCTGGGCTTATTATTTTCTTTTTAGTATTAAGATTTGAATACTTATTGTCATTTCAAATATGAAGATTCAATAAATAATTAAATGCAAAAAAAAAAAAAAAAAATATTATTAAGACGGAAAAGGCCTTGCGATTTCAGGTGACATTACATTTTCCTTTAAAGCATCATTGTCAGCATTGGATTCGTCATTTTCAGAAAATAAGAAAATGTTTGGTACTTCGGATGATAAATTAACATGTTCAAAGGTGCCCCCTTTTTCTTTGTTCAAACCTGAACTGGCATGCCATTTCACGGAAATTTATAATAAATATTTTTTTTTAAATAAACATCGAATAATTTTTTTTTTCTCTTAGCTTTTATTTATTTATTGAATCTTCATATCTCGAAATAACAATAAGTTTTCAAATCTTAATACTAAAAAGAAAATAATAAGCCCAGCCAGTGCTAGACAAAAATTTGTATGATACTAAAAAATTTCACATCAACTGATCAAGTCATCTGTTTTGCGCTTGAGTTAAAGCAAGGGTATCCCTCCTTCTCAACCGAATGTGGCCACTAAAGTTAAGGATGTCTCGTGCAAGTGGGTTTGGATGGTGTTCAAGTTTGCTGACATATTTTGAGGCATATTTTGTAAATTCGACTTTCACTAAAGGAATGCCTAGATCGTTGTGAATTCTAGAATTTTTAACGTACCATGGAGCTGCAGTAATTATACGTAGAATTTTGTTTTGACCCCTTTGAATTTTTTCAATGTTGGATGCTGAGGCAGTACCCCATAATTGAATTCCATAACGCCAGATTGGCTTTAGAATTGCATTGTACAACAAAAGTTTGCAATCCAACTTTAATGTAGAATTTCTGCCGATTAGCCAATTAAGTTGCACTGCTTTTAATCTCATCTGAGTAAGTTTTGCGTCGACATGAGACTTCCCAGTTAAACGACGATCGAGGTGGATTCCGAGGTATTTGACTTAATTGTGTTGCGGGATAATTTGATTATTTATTCTGATGAACGAGCAGGAATCTTTTCGCAATGTGAAAGTTATATGAATACATTTCTGTTCGTTAACCCTGATTTTCCAAAGCTCTAGCCAATTCTCTAGTTTATAAACATAATTCTGCAAATTCTGTGATGCAACTTGGTGGTCCTGATGGACGCTGATAAAGGCTGTATCGTCTGCAAAAGTTGACGTATGGATTTTAAGGTCTGACGGCATGTCGGAGGCATATATCAAATATAAAGTAGGACCCAGTATGCTACCCTGTGGCACACCTGATTCAATTGGCTGAGCGGTACTTAAAAAATCACCTTCTTTGATTTTAAATTTGCGACCGTATAAATAACTTTCCATGAGTTTATGGGTGTTAGCAGGCAGAGCTAATTTTATTTTATGCATTAAACCTTCATGCCAGACTTTGTCGAACGCTTGGGAAACATCAATGAAAAGCGCGGAACAGTATTTTTTCTATTCAAACGACTGTCTTATCACATTTACCAATCTGTGTGTTTGTTCGATGGTACTGTGTTTAGCTCTGAACCCGAATTGATGATTAGGAATACATTCAGTGTCATTCAGAATTGAAGTCAACTTAGTCATTAACAATTTTTCGAACAGTTTAGAAATTGTCGGCAGTAGACTAATTGGCCTATATGACTCTACTTTAGTGGGGTCCTTCCCTGGCTTAGGAATCATGGTAATCATAGATACCTTCCAATATGCAGGATAGTATTCTAGGCGTAAAATAGCATTGAAAGTAAAGAGGATAACTGTTCTAGCTACACGAGGTAACTCCACACGCATTTTGTTGCTGATTTTATCCATTTTTAAGATTCAGAGTACCAATAGCGCTTTGAACATCATTAAAGGTAAGTCTTAGAGGTACAGGAGGTCTAATAACGAGTGGAGGCAAATCAGATGAATTATTTGAGTTGTTTATAGTAAACACATTTCTCAAATGGTTAACAAATAAAGTCCCCTTCTCGGAATCATTTCTAGCCCAGTGTCCAGTCAGATTTCGCAGAGGAGGCTTTCCTCTAACTGGTCTTTTTAAACCTCGTGCCGCTTTCCATAACGAATAGTCAGATTGTGGGGTACTATCAAGACCCTCCAAGTAAGATCTAAGTGAGGCCGTTCTTTGGATTTCTAAGAAATTTCTTAGTATATCTCTGCATTCACGTAACCTAGCTTTCAGTTGAGGAGACCTGTGAATTTGACACTCTCTTCTAACTCTTCTTTTTTCTGACAGGAGATGATCGAGTTCAGCGAAATAAGTTCTGTTTGTCCCACTTCTGCACTCAACGTTGTATGTGGAGGCGTGATGTACAGCTCTTCGTATGTCCTCAGTAAACTTGCCAATCGACCCATCAATATCCACTACATTTTCCGTGCAGTGGGAACTTAAATACTTTTTATACTTTATCCAACTTACTCTGGTTTTAGATATGTCCCGAAATGGAGAGCCATTCCCTTGAAGGAAACGCATTGAAATAATAGAAGGAGAGTGATCTGAAGACAAGTCTAATGAAGGCTCCACTTGTATCGATTCTACAGGGATATTTTTTACTACTCCGAAGTCAATAACATCGGGAATCTTCCGTCGGTCCGTCGGCCAGTAGGTGGGATGCCCGCTTGAGAGTACATCTAATCCCATTTTGGCAATGGTGTTGAAGAGTTCACGACCCTTCGGGGTCACCAGACGTGAACCCCAAAAAGTGTGTTTGGCGTTAAAGTCACCAGCAACTAAAAATCTAGCTCCAAGGGAATTGAAGAAGCTGTAGTATTGGTGTTCTTTTATTGAAAATCGAGGCGGCGAATAAATTGATGATAAAACAAAATTGTATTGACAGAATTCAATACAAATGTTTGTTGCTTGTAGGTAATCCTCACATATGTTGTTCATTAAATAATGTTTTATTCTGTTCTTTATAAGAATTGCCGAACCTCCACATGCTCTTCCGCGGGGATCTTTAGTATCATACAACACGTAGCCATTAATTTTGAAGTACGCTGTCGCCGTCAAGTGAGTTTCAGCAATCATCATGACATCAATCTGCTTATCCATCAGGAAGTGTTCCAGTTCGTTTTTATGTTGGCGGAGGCCGTTCGCATTCCAAAAACAAATTTTTAAACAAATCATTTCTTTAAAATGGCTTGTAAGATAGTGGATTGCATTTTCAGCATTTCCTGCATCATGGATGTCATAGTGGTCGTAAAAGTGTTCATGGTTTGGACAAGTGTCTGCAATGTAGTCTCTAGAGTGTTAATATTAGGCTCGTAATATTGTGATTTAGGTGCCTGCTCCAAACCTGGCATATTAGATTTAACCACGTTAGCGTAAGAAACTTGTCTAGAACTAGGCGCGTTTACATGACTAGTGGACCGTAACAATTGCGGGAAATTGTCACTCGATGCCAAAATAGGCTGTTGACGATGATCAGGTAATACTGACGTCTTGTTGGTGCTTATGCCTTTCAAATGAGTGTAAATTGGACAACCTCTATAATTTGCGGTATGATTACCTCCGCAGTTACTGCATTTTTTGATTTTTGAGTCAGTTCTCGACTTATCGCATTGAGCAGTTGCATGTAGCTCCCCACACGCAACACAAACTGTCGGCAATTTACAATACGCCTTGGTGTGACCAAATTCTTGACAGTTGAGACACTGGACGGGTCCCTGACGCTTATGTGGTTCTTCCACGGTGATTCTACGATGCAGAAGGTACATCAGATTGTAGATGGGATGGGACTCGTTTTTCTTTAATACGACATCTCCAGGTTCCAATTCCACCCTGAACATAGGCTGTGGAGTCTTTTCACGGTTTCTAATATTCGTTATGCTCTTAATTTTGAAGCCTTTTTCCATTAAGCTAGTCTTTATCTCGGCAGGATCAACATCTGGGTCTATACCCATTAGGACGACTTGGAGTCCTTTTGCGCTTTTCAGCTGGTTGGACAATTTTCGAAAATCATCTTCCTTTTTCCATGTTTAATTGATGTTACGCTTAACATATTTTCACCTATTACCGAAACAATTCCTTGTACCAATTTACTGGAAGTGGGCTCTCTCAGATAAATTAGTCTTCTTAGGAAGTTCTGGCTCATCCGTCTGGAGGAGAGCAAACCTATTTTGATCATTACTTACGGTCTTAGGAGCTTTTGAATTTGATGACACTTGAGCAGACGTGCGTTAAAATCGACTCTGCTCGCACAAGCCCATTCCGAGATTGTTTCAAGATCTCGGTTCAGCGTATCATTCATATTTTGTCTCATTTCCCCAATCTCCAAAGGGTTTGGTCTATGGTTAAATGAGTATGAATGGTAAATGCTGCTATCATCTGCAAAAGAATAGATAGGGTTTGAAGTTTGACAAAGAAGGTCATTTATAAAGATGAGAAATAAAGTGGGAGAAAGAACGGTCTTTGGAATGGCAAAAAACTAAGACTCTTTTAGTCGTTGTATGTAGGCAATCAAAATTTTTATAAAAGTATATAGGTATAGTACTGTTACAGTTATTTTGGCCAAGTAGGAAAAGATTCGGTACAAGACGCCTTTTCTGCAAGAGCGCCGACTAAGATGTCTTTGCAGGCTAAGTTATCATAATCTGCATGTTCATGGTAATCAGATGAGAGTCGCTGATAAAGTCGCTACAGAATTACAGTCTGAGATGCTTTTGTTTAATTTCCCATTTATAATTCAAATAATTTCTATTGCAACCAATTACGGTCTGCATCATTTTGAATCCAAATAAAAAACGGCTCCACGGCTCTTGCTGTGAGAAGATTCTCCACAGATTTTTTTAAGGATTCTTCCTCAGAGACCCATATAGTTTTTCTAGTTGAGCTAAGCTCTTTCTCAGAATTACATCTAAGAGGAACACTCATACAGTTTTTATACGATTTTTAATGTTTTTTTTTATATTTTTACCTATTACGAGTTATTTTTTCACTTTTTTGTTTAATTCCAACTTTTTACACTTTTTCACCTATTACGATTTTTTCACCGAGAATTCAGCCGCACTAAAAATAACACGTCCGAACAGTTCGATGAGACGAGACTAAGTCAAATAACTTAACTTAATTTTGTTTGAAATAAATTTTGGACTGCAATAAATTTCTTTCACGGAAGAAAACGATCACTGAATACTTCTTACACTCTTAAAAAAAAAAAAAATAAAAAAATTTACAATGGCACTGCGAAAACTTGTTCACCCAACTACATTCGGTCGACGACTGAAAAAACTAGCAAAAGTTGTTAACGTTGCACAGTGGCGCCCGTAGAGCAAACGAGGTTGTAAAAATCAAAATTTTCATGAGCGCCGACGAAGTTTTGAATAAACCCATGTTATAGGGTTTCTACTAATTTTAACTTTGATAACCCATAAGTAAGCCCCTACAAAGCGTAGCACCCTTTCAAAACGCTCATTTCATAAGCTGAACAGTTATCTATCATATGCTGTTTAAACTGTACAATTATATTATTCGGTTCAAAACATATGATTTTTGCAACGAAAAAACTCAAATGGCGCCACTGTGCGTTGCTAGAAAACAAGGTTACCATGTGAAAAACTCGGTTAAGGGTAGGAAAAAATGTTAAACTGAGATTTTATCAACATAGTTCAAAGTAGTGCTGGCAAAGTATTTTTTGGATACTCAATCCTCAAAAGTAGTTACTCGATACTTTCTGAGTTGTATTTTTAAGCAAGTTGAGTGGGTAAAATAGTGCATAAAAATACATCACTGTATAAAAAGACAACAATGTGTAAGCTACAAAATTCATTAATTTTTCAAAGAATTTATTTTAAAAAGTTGTTGTTAACGTTGAATTAAAAGTTAGCTTTACATTTATTTTTGATTTAATAATAAAAGACATACAAAACCAATAATAGTTGGAGATCTATTTTTATTTTTTGAAGAAACTACTGCAATTTGCAGATAAAAACTATGCGTTACAATTTAAAAAAATCCGTTTAAAGTATCGAGTAGTATTGAGTACCCAAATAAAAAGTATTCAATATTATTGAGTAATGGAAAGTAGTAGAATTTGGCAGCACTAGTTCAAAGGTGCCTCGGGTATAAACGTGCCCCCCTCTCCACTATATGAAATTTAACACAGTATTTAAAACATTAGCTCCAATGCAAAATGTGTATTTTCTCTCAAACAAAATACACATGCCCAAATAGTTGCCGGGGTTAATTTTGAGTCGCATCGGGGACCTATATTATGAAATTCTGTATAACGGAAAACATTTTAAGAGACACATTGGTCAAATAAGGAGTAATGTTGCTTTGAACTCAGAGTTGAGTACTGAGGAAACTTAGAGACACCGGGACAGGAAAAATGTTGCGCCGACGTCAATCTCATTTTAAAATGAGCAACTCTAATCAATCTCTTCAAACAAGTGACAAATCACCACTTGCCGATCTACCAATAAGCATGTCAACACCTCACCAAGATGTAGGAGATAAGAACAATTCGTTTTTACTGGATGATTCCAACGGAAATCTTGCAAGTTTCAGAGGTTTTAGTTCGCAGGAGGATCCAAACATAGGTAACGTCGTTTGTAATTTCCACAATATAATTTTCCGACCCTATAAAGTATATATATTCTGGATCCTTATAGATAGCGGCCTATTAAGCCATGCCCGTCTGTCTGTTGAAATCAATTTTCTGAAGTCCCCAGATAACTTCGGGATCCAAATCTTCAATAATTTTGTCAGACATGCTTTCGAGAAGTTTGCTATTTAAAATCCATAAATAACGGAGATATGAGCAAAAATCCGAGACAACCTCTGAAAATTTCATCAAAAAAACTTAGTGTATTTGAACATAGTTGACCTGATTAGGGTTGGGATCAACTTGTTTTACGTACAAAGGCTTCTTTAATATTATGGGAATAAATAACCAATAAGCCAATAGGGCTTCATCCAAATTAACCAAAGTTTGTGTAGACAATGTCGAGTAAAAGAAGTGTGTATGTGCTGTTTGTTTAGTTTATAAGAAATTCAATTTATTGGTTTGTTCACTTTAGGTTTAGATTTTCACAGATGATTAGAATTAGAATTTTATTTTTTAGGTAATTTTAGATAGTAGGTAATTTTAGCAAGTTTTAGATAATTTCTACAACCTTAGTTTTAAACTTTACTTTAGATTTTAAGTTTTAATTAATTTTGGATATTACAATTGTTTGTATGGTTGTATGGTTTGATAAAATGTATAATATGTTAACTTTTAAGTATGTAATTTTAAGATTCTAGAATGTAAGTATTTTAACTTTTTATTATTTATTTTTTAGACAATTCACGTTTATTAATAGGGATAAGTTAGAAAATTCACTTAACTTTTAAGTATGTAATTTTAAGATTCTAGAATGTAAGTATTTTAACTTTTAATTATTTATATTTTAGGCACTTCACGTTTATTTATAAGGATAAGTTAGAAAATTCACATTCAGGTATAGGAAGTTAGTTTAAATTTTATGTAGAATTAGACTTTAAGAAATAATAATTATAATTAAGAAATTACACTTTTACTAAAAGTTTAAGTTTAGCACTAATAATTTTGCAATGTTTAAAAAGATTCGTTGGTTGTAGCTGTTGATTGAGCGTGTGTATTTTCTTTTGTGTTTTGATGGGATTGCTTTTGCTGATTGTGAGTTTAGTATTTAAGATGCGGTATGTTGACCGTTTGCTTTGATGCTTGAAAGATGAGTGTGTTGTTTTTTGGACGATGTAATTGTCTGTGCTTTTTGACTGATTTTTTAGTACAATGTTTGATTTTCTTCTTTAGTCAGCGTTGTATTTTCGATTCGCTGACAGGGTTCGGAATGTCTTTGTGCTAATTTAGACATGCCGCCCCTCCTTGCATGAATACAAGAGAAAAGTTAGTCAGACGAGCACAATACTGTAGCGATCGAGAGGATGGCTTCAGACAACACTCTTTGGTGGTCTGTGGGTCGCTGACGCCGTCTTAGCTGGTTGATTCCGGAAGTACCAGGCTGGCTTGCTCGGGTGGCATGGTTTCGCTGGAGAGAACGTTGTATAGAGCGGCTGGGAGATGTGCTATGCGTAGGACGCTGAATGGATCGGCCTCGAGATGGGTTGTGTGTTGGTCGGGCAACATTCCGTCGGCTGGGACTAGCGGTCGTTTGACGCATTCGGCTGGTACTGGTGGTGTTGCGTCGTTGGGTACCAAGACGTTCGAAAACTCTGCTTCTGCGTGGGTATCGTTGGTGCAACAGAGTATGGTGTAACAGTCCACAATACATGCATCCATCAGGGCTGTCACAACTGTATACGGTGTGGGTGCGAGCTAGGCAGTTGACACAATAGTGATGTCTGCGGACTACTCTGTTGCGTTCTTGAGAATCCATATCAATGAACCGCCGGCAGAACCTCAACGCATGGTATCGGTGGCACAGTTGACACTGGTGTATAGCGGGATCCCTTGGAGTTTGAGATCGTAAACTAAACAGGAATAAAAATTTTGTCAGTAAATTTCTTTGGGAAGGTAAATTTAAATGATAAATATGATGTTGTGGCATAATATGTGGGATGTTGGAAATGGTGGAGAAGGGTATGATGTGATATCCCATTAAGTTAATCGGGACAATTTTGATTTTCGTTATAGGGTAAATAACAAAATTTGGTGATTGGGCGATTTAGCGTACCAGCGGCGGTGCGTACGTCGACTACTCGAACCTTTTGATCCTTTCCCTGGTATACCTTTTCGACTCTACCCAGTCGCCACTCATTCGGGGGTAAAAGATCGTCAATCACTATTACAAAGTCGCCTATTTGTAAGTTAGGGACAGATAATCTCCATTTATAGCGTTTATGCAGTGATTGTAAATAATCCGCTTTCCATTGTATAGAAAATTGGTGATGGAAAGCTTTGAGTTTTTCCCATCGATTGAGCAAAGGGAGATTTTCCACTACTGGCTCTGGAATTGCCATGATGGGACCGCCTCTTAAGAAATGTCCTGGAGTCAAAGCGGTTAAGTCTGAGGGATTTTCAGACAGAGGGGAGATTGGTCGGGAATTTAATACACCCTCGATTCGAGCTAATAGAGTAGTAAACTCTTCGAAATTGAACCGATAAGCTGCTGCAACTCGTTTCAAATGAAACTTGAAACTTTTTACCGCAGCTTCCCACAAACCGCCCATATGAGGTGCGTGTGGGGGAATAAAGGACCAATGGAAATTATTGGTGACATATTTTTGCGCAATATCCTGAGATACGGTTGACAGAAAGAGTGAAAATTCTTTTCGAAAGGCGCGGTTTGCTCCCACAAAATTGCGGCCATTATCTGAGAAGACTTTATGGGGAAGTCCTCTTCGGCCAACAAACCTAGCGAAGGTTGCTTGAAAAGCGATAGTGGAAAGGCTGGAACAAGGTTCCAGATGAATTGCTCTGGTGGCAAAACAAACAAATACGCACACATATGCCTTCACGGTAGACGAGTTTCTGTGCGTGGAAACTTTTAGCTCAAACGGTCCAGCGAAGTCTATTCCCGTTGTGTGGAATGGTAATGACAAACTGCATCGCTCGGCTGGGAGTGCGGCCATGATTTGAGAGCAAGATTTTCGTTTATAAATCAGACAAGTTTTACAATATCGGATTATTTTTCGAACACGCATTTTGAGACGAGGGATATAAAATTCTGTTTGTGCCATACGACACATTAATTGACATTCGCCATGCATGAGAAAATTGTGTAAGTGGGATAGAAATAAAATGCAAATTCTAGACTGGGATGGTAGAATTATAGGAAATCGTTCTTTATAAGGTAAGGTGGAATTTGCCAATCTGCCATTGACACGTAAGATCTTATTTTCATCCATAATGGGGTTTAGTGTGAATAATGGGCTATTTCCTAATATTGGTTCGGATTGCGACAGTAAATTATATTCACTTTCATAATATTGCCTTTGCGCAAGTAATATTAGTCGTGTTTTGACGGAGCTAATTTCTGGGTGACTAAGAGTTGTATTTTCATAATTTAAAGAAAACGTAGGGTTGGCAAAGGATGCACTGAATTTTCGGATAAATCGGAAAATATAAGCTAGCACACGTAGCGCACGAGTGTATGAAGAAAAATTATCCAGAATGTCAATATAGTTCTGCTTAGAGGGTAAACTGGTTACATTAACATTTGCGTTATGAGACAATATTGATGTAGATTGTGTTTCATTCGTAACGTCCGAGGATAACGGCAACGTGGAGTTGGTATATGTGATTTCACTGGGTTTTGGCCAGTCCGATGGAGATTTAGTGAGCCATGATGGTCCGTTCCACCAAAGGCTGTTGATAGCTAAATCTTGAGGTTTACAACCTCTAGATCCTATGTCGGCGGGATTAGAATGTGTTGGTACATGACGCCACTTAGCATTGGGTAATAATTTGTGTATTTGTGAAACACGATTAGATACATAAACTTCCTTCCATGTGGCTAAGGGTTTCGCTAACCATCCAAGCACAATGGAGGAATCACACCAAAGAAAAATCTCATAATTTGATAAATTTAGAGAAGAAACAATATGAGAAGCTAATTTGGACATCAATAGAGCTCCCGATAACTCAAGCCGTGGCAAAGTTATGGCAGCTAGGGGGGCCACTTTGGTTTTAGAAACTAGTAAATTGGAAAACACAGAGGTAGATGTGTCAATGCGAATATAAAGGGCTGCACAATATGCAAGTTTTGAGGCATCACAAAAGCCGTGGATTTGAACTTGATCCACGGGAGTGAATTGCAGCCAACGTGGGATTTGAATCTTCTCAACTAATTGCATATCCTTTATAAGTTCGTTCCAGATTCGTAGAGAATCTTCACTTATAGGTTCATCCCAGTCGAGTTTTTCTAACCAAAGTTGCTGAATAAGAATTTTCCCTCGTATAATGACTGGAGAAATCCATGCCCCTATTGCGGTTCACAACTTTTTTAATAATTTGGTCGTCTTTCATAAATCGGTATTGCCATTCAAAACTTAAATGTAGTTGACTTTTTGGTTGTGTTTAATAGTATTGCGGTTCACCATTTTGGATGAGTTTGGTTGACAAAAACGATAAATATACACAACTGCTTATTAGCAGTTGAGTCTTTGTCGGTTATAGGTTTAAATAAAATTTTTAATACATTTCCTTTAAAAAAATAATACAAAAAGATAAAAAAAAATGGAAAAATCGTAAGTATAGGTGTTTTTTGATCTTAATATAATTAATTAAATGATTAATACACATACGCAAGACAGTCAAAATAACAACCAAAGCCCAATTTGAGCGACTTGTGCAGCTGATGGAAAAAAAATCCAGAACTTGCTAAAGGAAAGCAAAAATTTGAGATGACTAAAACTCAGTGTAAGGAAGCGTGGGAAGGATTTACAATAGAATTGAATAGCTTGGGCCCACCTACAAGAACATCCTTCGAATGGCAACGTGTAAGTATATGCCATCTTAATTATTGTAAACAGACATTTTATTAGAATTTTTACTTCATATAGGTTTGGATTCATTACAAAGCAAGTATTAAAAAAAAACTTCCTAATAATAAACAAAACCAACAAGCAGCAGGTGGTGTTCCTTCACAAGAAATTCCGCTTAATGTACTTGAGGATTGCGTGTCCCAGCTGTTATCACTAAATGACCAAGTAGCACCATCTGGACACACTTTCGGCGTTGAAAACGATGGTCCGTCAACAAAACCGGCTTTAGAAACTCCTCAAAATCTCGACATGGAACAAATCTTTACAAATGAACCTGAGATAACAAACACATCAGCCAAGAAAAGAAAAAAAATCACCAGAACAAGAGCGTCTGGAACTTCAATGCGAGACACAAGCTAAACTTTAAAAAAGTATTAAGGATTTGGAGAAAAACAGTTATAAAAATTATGAAATAAACAAATTAAGCAAAAGAAAATTGCCTCTATGAAAAATAATACTTATTATACTAACATATTTGTTACTTATTTTGGAAATTTCTTACTTCGCACTGGGTAGTTCAAGAGGATTGGAATCATCGCGTATTTTTCTACGTATACGTAGAACATTTGTATTAGCGTCATGATTTTCGTCTTCAAAAAATAAATCCACACTTAAATCCATTCTTTTTATTTTATAAAAACTTGATTTTTTTGCGTTTTTTTCTTCACTTTACAAATAAAATGCATGGTGTTGCCAACATGAAATCGATATTTCATGTCGGCAACGCCATAACAATTACAACTAAAAATCGTTGTGCTACACAATACCAAAAAATAATTTGGTTGAGTTAAAGTCGGGTTGACTGACAGACGACCAAACTTAGTTGAGTTGAGAACGGCAATAGGGGCACCAGCCTGCTGGATCGAACAGTTTTGCTACAGAAGACAAAACCTGACGTTTTGTAGCTTTCGTAACCTCTGGGAAAGGTTCAAACGTATAAGTAAAATTATCTGTTAGTGCATTCCAACGAATACCGAGAGTTTTCGTGGCACTAGCATCATGAAATTTGAGGAAATCACAATCGTACATCTTCGTTTGGGATTGGTTCTAACAATCGAGAGTCGTTAGACGTTATCTTCTTTAGTGGAAATCCTGCTGATGCAAGGGATTGGATCAGCTGTGATTGAGACTCGAGAGCATCGGTTATAGAGTGATCTGCTAGAATGTCATCTACGTAAGTCTCGTTTTTGAGAATGTGAGCTGCTTTTGGGAAAAGCTCCTGAGTATCCGAGGAGAGCTGTAACAAAGTTCGGATTGCTAAAAAGGGAGCGCAATTAATTCCGAACGTTATTGTCTTCAGTTGATAGTCTTTGACAGCCTCCCGGGGGGCATTTTGAAATAAAACTCTCTGAAATGGTCTATCTAGTGGATCGACAAGTATTTGTCTGTACATTTTTTGAATGTCCCCACTGAAGACATATCTATAGAATCGCCAATTTAGGATGACGTTCACCAAATCTGCTTTGAATGTTGGACCGGCGTAGAGAATATCATTGAGCGAGAAGCCAGATCTGGTTTTGCGGGATGCGTTGAAAACAATGCGAACTTTAGTCGTTTTGCTGTCTGGGCGGACGACAGCATGGTGTGGGAGATAAAAAGAGTTGCATTTATCATTGGAGAAATACTCTATCGCGGTAGTTTCTTCCATATGATTTAAAGTGAGATATTCTTTGAGAACTTCATTGTATTGATTTTTGAGAACGGGATTTTTATTTTGTGTCTGCTCCATGCGAGCATATTGGCTGAGAGCTATAAATCTCGATGAGCCTAAATATTTTGTGTGAGGGAATTCATTTCTGAATGGTAATCGTACCATATAGCGTCCATCTGGTAGACGTTTTGTAGTTTTAATGTAAAACTCCTCACAATATTGATCTTCGGAAGAGATCGTTTGGGCATTAGGTATTTCTTCTTGTTCCCAAAATTTGCGTAATAAATCGTCGATATTTGAAGATTCGGGTGGCATTATGCTAGAGGAAAATGAGAATATTGGTTGTGTTGGAATTGGTCCGCTTAGAACCCAACCAAATATTGTCTTGTATGCTGAGGCAGTGACACATATATCTTTTCTAATGCCTTCGAGATTTATATGGCGTTCACTATCATTGCCCAAAATAAGATCTATCGAGGATGAAATGTTGAAGTAGGGATCAGCTAGCTCAATATCAGATAGCCCTGATGTTTTTGTTATTTCGAATGAAGTGGACGGGATTTTGTTGGTTACCTTTGGTAGAACTATTGCCGATATTTGCAGCCTGAAGTCCTTTTCCTTTGACACTAGAGTTATGTCGCATTCCTCTTCAGCTGTTTGGCTTGTTCCACCAATACCAATTATTTGAAAACTGGATTTTCTAAATGGCAGGTTTAACCGCGAGCGTATCCCTTCCGAAAGGAAAGTTCTTTCTGATCCTGGATCAATTAGAGCTCGTATAGTGAATAGCTCTCCTCTGCTTTCAATTTTTACGAGGGCTGTTCGCAAAAGAATATTGGTATTATTGGCTGCATAGTTAGAATTAACTTGCTGATATGCTGCCGCTCTTGAAGTTGAAGGCTGCGTTGATAGTGGGACCTGATTTTGTGATACTTGATTATTTGGGACTTGATTTTGTGATACTTGAGCTTGAGAAGCTGAATTATGCGTGGGAGGGTTATTATTATCTTGAGAAGGATTAAAGTTTTTCCTGAAGTTATTGTTTGAGCGCATGTGAAGCAAAGTATGATGTGTTTTTCCACAATTTAAACACGTGTGTTTGCTTTTACAATTACTTTTAGTATGGGACACTGATAAGCAATTGTTACAAATTTTATTTTTATAAACGAAATCGACTCTTTCCTGTATTGTAAAATTACGGAATTGAGGACATAATCTTAAACCATGATGTTCATTGCACAATTTACAATTGGTATTAATTTTCTCTTGGGAAGTATAAGTTTGAATTCGGGTTTGAGATTTTGAAAGACTGGGAAATGGATTTTTTGTTAGCTTCATTGTGGTAATTCTTTCTACTACTTTACATCGTTTGATCAGAAAATCACTGAGTTGTGTCCATTTTGGCAACTCTCGGCTGGCATTTAGGGATTGTTCCCATTGGGCTAGGGTTTCTTGGGGCAATTTAGAGTAAATTAAATTTACCAATATGGGATCCCATCCTTTTGCTGATACTCCAAGAGATTCTAACATAGCTAGGCAATCTGTTACAGAACTATGTATTCTCTGAAGGGACTCACTGTCTTCGAAATCAGCTTTGGGAATATTAAAGAGATTCTGGATTTGATTATCCACTAAAATCCTAGTGTTTTCGTATCTAGACTTAAGCGCTTGCCAGGCGAGATTAAAATTGTCTTCTGTGAGAGGAAATCGATTTACAATTTGTCCTGCTGTTCCAGTTGTTTTGTTTCGTAAATGGTACAGTTTTTCCGCGCATGTCAATCTTGGGTGATTAATATAAACTGCTGTGAACATGTCACGAAAGGCAGGCCATTCCTCATAACTTCCTGAGAAAGTTTGAGTGTCGCAAGGGGGTAATTTAAGATAGGTGGGATTTGTCACTTCTGGGATATTAACAACTCTGGACGAGTTGCGAGCGTCTAAACTCTGTCTGCTGGGTGCAATTACTTCGAGAATTCGTGCTGTGGTCGTGTAATATTGCTCGACACACGCGTCGTATTGTATACGTATTTTGTTTTTTATCTCTTCAGTTAGATCAGAGAGCATTATATCCTCATAGGATTTTTCCACTTTAAGCCAGCGACAGTCTAAATCTTTCATTTTAACATCTAACAGAGCCTCGGATTGCCCTGAGATATTTAATATGTCGCCTCTTTTGCAGAAGGTGAGCAAATTCTCCGTGTCGAAAGCGAATTTGTTTAGAGTTGACATTTTGAGATATTTTCTTAGGTTTTTTAATTAAATTATTGGGAAATAACTATAATTTCTTAAAATAATAGTGTTTCTCGGAATGAGATTAAATGAGTTTGGGATTTTAATTCGCACAAGCTTTCCTTTGGGATGAGATTAAATGAGCTTGGGATTTTAATTCGCACAAGCTTTGTTTGAGTTAGAGTAAATAAGCTTGGAATTTTAATTCGCACAAGCTTTTGAGTGAGAGTAAATAAGCTTGGAATTTTAATTCGCACAAGCTTTTGACTGGGTGAGATTAAATAAGCTTGGAATTTTAATTCGCACAAGCTTTTGAGTGGGATAGTATTAACGGGATTTGGCTCGGAATTTAATTTGCAAAAGCCTTTATTTAAATTGTATAAATGGGAATTATTTAGGAAAGTACAGCGATTATAGGCTTGGAATTTTATTCTCAAAAGCCTTTTATTTTATGAAAGTAAAGCGGGTATAGGCTTGGAATTTTCTTTTCACAAGCTTTTATTGTATGAAAGTAAAGCGGTTATCGGCTTGGAATTTGATTCGCAAAGCCTTTTATTTAAAATAATATAAAGCGGGAATAGGCTTGGATTTCATTCGCAAAGCCTTTTGATTTGGGAAAGTAAAGCGGGAATAGGCTTGGATTTTATTCGCAAAGCCTTTATTTTATTTGCATTAATCAGAGTTATTTTGTAATATTTTTGTTAGTGGACTGTATTTAAATTATTTTATGCAATGTTATATTTAATTTACATTGCGGTCTAACTTTGTTAAATAATTCTGAAAATTTCGCATTAATTAATTTAAATGATTAACTTGTTACTTGTATTTAGTATTATGTTCTTGAACTAGAATTCGTAAATTTGTACTTAAAGAATTAAAAACGAATAAAAATTTTGCTGTAACTAAGCATGTACTAGTTAAAGTCACAACCCCTTTAATTAGCGCTTTTCAGTTTTCCGTTTATTAAATTTTTTCTTTTAAATAATCTGCAAATATTCTTATATATAATTTTGTCTTATTTAATATAAGAATATTTACTTTTCTTGTTTAATAAATTTGATGAAAATTTTCATTCTATTGTTCTACTGTAGTTTTATGAGAATTTTATGAATATATTGCATATATATCGAGCCATTACCGCCAAAATAATGTATCCCACACCATAATCGATTAATGTTTTTTATCGAAATCGATAGTTCAACATCATTTAAAATTATTAAAATTAAATGTATTACACAAAACAATATTTACATTATAAATTTTAAAATAATGGCTTTATTCAAACTGATTTTATTTAAAAAAAACCTTCCCCTGTAAAATTTTGAGTTTGTGGGATACATTTTTTCGGCGGTTATGGCTCGATATCTAATATGTATGACCGTGTTAAGATGATTGTTAAATAATGCTTATGTTAAAACAAAAAAAAAATTTCCATACAATTTTTTTCCAAGTGTCCCACTGTGTTTGTTTTTTAATCATAGATGTGTTTTTTGTTCAATGTGTTTTTTCCTTTCTGTTTTCTTTTTTAAAGAGATAATAATGTTGATTTTGTATTTGTGTTGAACTTAATGAAATGTATGTATCTCAACTTGAGTTAAGAGAGATCTTTTGTATAAAAGGGTATTTGTGTTAAGAGCATGTATTTGATTTGAATGATTGATGGCGGAATTCACAGTCTTTAGTTAGCTAATGACAAAGGCTTAACTAATGATTCTTTATTCGCAATGCTTAGTTTTCCATAAGAATAACAAGTAATAGTTAAACAATAGTTAGTATTTTAGTTTATCAATGGTTAACTAATGACCGAGAATTCGGCCATGAATGTTGTGTGTTTTGTGTGCAAACAATTTTATATGGGAGATATGTGTTGGGTACACTTGTTAAGAGAATTTTTATTGTGCGAGTTTAAATAATATTTTTAGGGTGGGTTTGTGTTCAATTCCAAAGAGCTTCGTTAATGCTGAATTTGTTTTTAAATTAGTGTATGTTCGTGCTTATTAAAGTGTGTTAGTGAACAATGTTAATATTAAAGAGATGAAATATACTTGTTGGATATTGATATTAAAGAGATGAGAGATGTGTGCTTGTATAAATAAATGTTGTTATGTGTAAGAAAATAAAATTAATTGTGAAGAGAATGGTTTTAATCTTTGAGCACTTGTAAATAAATGTATGTATATGTGCATGTGGAAATGTTCGTTTATATATGCAAGAGAATATAATTAATATGCGAAGTGATTGGTTTTGATTTTGAACAAATGTACATGAATGTGGCTTTATAAAGCAAGTAGTCTCTTTATTTTTAAATTAATGTTATTTGTATATCTTCATGTTTTTGATTGAAGTGTAAGTTTAATGTAAAGAGATTTATTTTATGTGAAATGTGGCAAAGGGATTTGGGTAATTCCTCTTTGCTTTTCCATTTGCCCTTGAAATACTTTGCAAACTTGGAATTTTAAGAACGCAATCTTATTAACGGGATTTATTCCTCTTTGCTCTGTTTCTTATTTTGCCCTTGAAATGATTTGCAAATTGGAATTTCAAGAATGAAAATTAACGGGACTAACGGGTTTTTTATTGAAAATTTCCAAATTAGTTTTATTTTCTCATTTTTGTAAAATTCTTATTGTTATTATTGATATATTTTTTTTTCCATTTGTTTTATTAATATATTGTTGTTGCCACTTACTTGCGTGTTGGTGTTACCATTTTTATGTGTCTGTATTTGTATTTCTTCCAAATTCCGTTGGTTTAGCGTCGGTGGACAACTTTGACTTAGAAGGGACCAGAGCTTAGGATGTTTTTGCAAGGTGACCAGTTTTTCGTCGGAGAAGGACCATGAACATAGTTGACCTGATTAGGGTTGGGATCAACTTGTTTTACGTACAAAGGCTTCTTTAATATTATGGGAATAAATAACCAATAAGCCAATAGGACTTCATCCAAATTAACCAAAGTTTGTGTAGACAATGTCGAGTAAAAGAAGTGTGCTGTTTGTTTAGTTTATAAGAAATTCAATTTATTGGTTTGTTCACTTTAGGTTTAGATTTTCACAGATGATTAGAATTTTATTTTTTTTGGTAATTTTAGATATTAGAATTTTAATTTTTAGGTAATTTTAGATAGTAGGTAATTTTAGCAAGTTTTAGATAATTTCTACAACCTTAGTTTTAAACTTTACTTTAGATTTTAAGTTTTAATTAATTTTGGATATTACAATTGTTTGTATGGTTGTATGGTTTGATAAAATGTATAATATGTTAGCTTTTAAGTATGTAATTTTAAGATTCTAGAATGTAAGTATTTTAACTTTTATTATTTATTTTTTAGACAATTCACGTTTATTAATAGGGATAAGTGAGAAAATTCACTTAACTTTTAAGTATGTAATTTTAAGATTCTAGAATGTAAGTATTTTAACTTTTAATTATTTATATTTTAGGCACTTCACGTTTATTTATAAGGATAAGTTAGAAAATTCACATTCAGGTATAGGAAGTTAGTTTAAATTTTATGTAGAATTAGACTTTAAGAAATAATAATTATAATTAAGAAATTACACTTTTACTAAAAGTTTAAGTTTAGCACTAATAATTTTGCAATGTTTAAAAAGATTCGTTGGTTGTAGCTGTTGATTGAGCGTGTGTATTTTCTTTTGTGTTTTGATGTGATTGCTTTTGCTGATTGTGAGTTTAGTATTTAAGATGCGGTATGTTGACCGTTTGCTTTGATGCTTGAAAGATGAGTGTGTTGTTTTTTGGACGATGTAATTGTCTGTGCTTTTTGACTGATTTTTTAGTAAAATGTTTGATTCGCTGTCAGGGTTCGGAATGTCTTTGTGCTAATTTAGACAGTATTAATATTGTTCATCAACAGATGGCGTTGATCACACAGTGTTCGAAAACTTTAAGTTTGTTCTTAAACCGTAATATAAGTGTGTAAAAAGACAGTGAGTCAACAGATGGCGTTGATCACACAAAATGTTCGAAAACTTTAAGTGTGTTCTTAAACCTTAATATAAATTATGCATCCACATCAATGGTGAAGGCTATATAAGATTCGGCTTAGCCGAATATAGCACTCTTAAGGCCCAACTATAATATGCATATGCTAGCTCAAGCAAACGTGCGAACACATATAAATTGTATGTGGCAAACTATAATGTACTTAACGAAACTTTTCGTTAAGTTTTTCAACTGTCATTTGCTTAAGCAAAAAGCGAAACTGATCGCACATTCTATACGGAATCAGCTGTTTGTTTGTGTTTTGAACAAAATGGAGAAAGAAGAAAATACATTTATTTTAAATTTAATAGAAAATGTGGAAAAAAATAAATGCCTTTAAATAAGAGGGACGGACCCTTTTTATTTTAACAAAAATGTCTTTCTGTCGCGGTTTATTTCTCTGACAGAACAAGAGCGTCGTCTTCTTCTGCACAGGCCTTCAATCGCTACCTTTAATATGTTTATATTATTTAATTTTTAAGTTTTTTCTCCATTTTTGCAAACACAATACGAAAATTAACAAAACATATGTAAACGTTTATTATTATGTACAATGTAGTGCTGCCACAGCTGTACATTTTAGTACTTTTGCCGATAAATTAAAAAAAGGAAAAAATTATGCGTTTCTGGTACGAAGTTACTCTCTATTGCGATGCGAAAGCAAATTCGATGCGTAAGAATTTGCTTTCGCAGAAAGTAAGTACTTGATGTTTTCGCTATATTGTTTAGTATATGAGTGTGGAAAAATTTGAGTCAAGAGTTGTGAAGAGCCGGACATTCACAGAGAAGAACAAATACTGTTTTCTCTTTTTTGACGGTCCTGGCAACTGCGGTAGTGATTATTGGGAGTCCGTGACTGATTGCATGCTTACTAATCGTCCAGTGACCAGTTATCACCGCTATAATTGTCGAGATGTTTTCATGTTTTATATTCGTACTGCGTACAGCGGTTCTAATTGTATATTGGCCACATTTTTCTAGTGATCCTGCAAATGTCTAGCCATATATTTCCAGCCATTTGATAGTAGTGTCTAAAGATTTCACTTTAAATAGTCACAAGCAGTATTGCGACTGATACGTCAGTTGAGGCATTTAAAGCAGATCATTCTCTGGCCAGTTCGCTCGCCCGTTCATTAACGTTGTTGTCCCTCAAACTAGTGTAATGCCAGTCAGATGACCCATCCAAGACAGATGTGTTCAATCTTAACGTGGATACTTGCCTTTTAGGACTAACTCCATGGTGCTCTCAAAAGCGGGTGAACTCGGCATTACCGTACTGAATATCTTGCAAATGACCTTGCCAGGAACATACAATTAGGAGTTTTTCGTACATGATTGCAACGAACAACGTAACAAGCACCTTGTTTAAGAGCTTGATCTATCTATTCTCTGCCATCCATAGCTTAGTCAATCAACAAAGCCCAGGGCAGTTATTAGATTAGTATCTAACCACTGTAGCTAGTACCACTAATGCCAAGGACAAAAATCAATGCGGGCTTTTGTATTACCCTGCTTTCTGTAAAACCATCCAAGGCGGGTTCCTAACACAATTGCCACGAATGCCTGTTGATTCGGCAACAGCACCTAGAGATAATTTGGTGGCCCGAAATTTTTCACTAACACAAACATCAGTCTTATTATTATTTTATTATTAAGTGAGGCCTCAAGCACTACGACCTATAAGATCTTTTGTGCAGCCTTGAAGTTTCATCATGTTAGATTTAGGCTGTGTATAAAGCCAATGGCCCATAATCATAGTCATAGAAAAAGCATACTTTAAGCAAAAGCATGCTTTTGTTTTAAATTCAGTACAAAATTTATATGTTTTTGTTGTTTAAAAGTCTACTTTTACTTAAAGTATGCTTTTTCTATGACTATGATTATGGGCCAATTATTCTGTTAGATGAGAGATCAAATACATCCCCTGGGGCCATAAAGGCCCTTCCAAGCCATCTTGTTCTGCGTATTGTCAGCATTGGGCAGTCGCAAAGAATATGTTCAGAGGTTTCGGCTTCAAGTTCAAAAAACCTTCACTGTTCATTCGCAACATTACCTAAAGTAAATTGGTGATACCTACAGCCACCGTGTCCTGTGAGTAATCCAGTAAGTAATCTCAATTCACCCTTTCCGAGCGATAACCAAAATTGAGATCTTCTTCGAAGAAATTTTGCTGTTTACACGAGTTTGAAGCATTTTGAAGAAAAATTTCAATCGTGTAAATCTAGCTTAAGTGAAAGCGAAATAGTTCCCAATTTGTATTTTTTGATTACGAAATTTCGCTTCGTACGTCAAAGATCCTTCAATGTCGAACAATATATATTGATGGTCAGACATAGATATATCATCAGAGACGTGCCAATTTCTTATGGCATATGATAGGTTATTACTAGATAATGTGAGATCCAACACCTCTTGTCTAATAATATTCCTAAAGGTGGGTTCATCACCCTTGTTTGCTATATATACATTGTAATTGCAAATGAATTCTAATAAAGACTCACCTCGTTTGTTTATATTACTGCTTCCCCAAACCGTATGATGAGCATTGGCATCACAGCAAATAATCTAACCCAGATTTTTCTTTTGGCAATACTCTACCAGTTTAAAAACCTCCGAAGAAGGCGCCATCGTATCATCCCCTGGTATGTAGGCAGAGGCAATGATCACTTTACGTTCGGCTCCTATCGATGGAATATTTGCCCGTATCGCCACAAGATCCTCATAAAGGAATTCTGAGATAGTCAAAAATGTTAGATCCTTTCTGACAAGCAGTGCATCTCTGGGCCTAATCGCATTTGAATCATAAATAAGCTTACCATGATCGTAATGGAGTCCCTTGATTACCCCTGAGTTGATTCATGGCTCCTGGATGAAACAGATATCCAGGAGGTCATTGGTGAACCTACGGCATAGCAAATCAGACGCTGCCTTGGCGTGGTGTACGTTCACCTGCAGGCACTTCAAGTGCCTCTTGGCTCTTCATTGCTCTTCAAATTACTATTAAATAAATAAATTTTGAAGAAATGTTGCTGTTTACACGAGTTTGAAGCATTTTGAAGAGCAATTTTGAAGAAAATTTCAATCGTGTAAATCTAGCTTTACTTCCAAATATTTAAAAAGGGGGAAACACGTGTATTAACTATAAGTATATAGAAACATTAAAAAAGCAAGATATGGATAAGAAGTACAAACAAGCATTTAGGAAAGAGTGGATTAATAATCCAAAAGTTATGCAAACACACTGAAAATAACTACTGTAAATATTGCAAATGTGAAATTAATGCAAAATATTTCAACCTTAACAACCACGCCGATACCAGAAAGCATATATGTAAATGCTGTTGGAAGTGTGTCCGGAACTAACCTGCTGCCCTTCAAACCTATTTGCTTAAATCTACAAAAGCAAGAAGCCTCTTTATGTATGTTCTTAGCAGTCCACAGCTCTATTGTCACGGTCAATCACTTAGGAGAACTTTGTAAGAGTAAATTTAACTGCACTGCTCTAAAAGTACATAGGATTGAATGTAGCAATATCATTAAAAATGTTCTGATTCCTCATTTTAATGAAGACCTTATGAAAGATATTGAGGATAGCTATTATAGTATTTTAATAGATGAATCTAGTGATGTTACATTGACCAAAATTTTTGGTAGGTAGGTAGGTAAAGTAGGTTTTAAGTTTAAAGTTGTTTTTAAAAAAACCGACTTTAGTATTTGTCTATGGTTATGGCCCATTAATGTTAAAGCTTGATTTATTAGTCTTTATTTAATTATTTTACTTCGGTGGCGTTTGAATGCTATACCACCGAAGGATGGCACTGTGATAAATATTATTTATGATAGATAGAAGAAAACTAGCAATTATCAGAAACTTAACTATGGTGGTGTAGGGTATAATGAACACACCGTCTCTTTACACACTTATATTACGGATTAAGAACACACTTATAGCCTGTTCAGCGATTTCGAAAGAAAATCTAAGCCAACGTATTTTACTCGCTCGAATTCGAATCAGATTGGGTTCAACAATGTCGACAGCAATCGATCGAATCCACTTACGTGTGCCAATATTTGCTACTTACGTACATATTCACGAATCTAAAAATTGCCACATAAAATATTTTTGTTATTTTTAGCGATTTTCTTTAAAATTATCGAAAATACTACTAATTTGCTTGATAGAAAATACAGTAAACCATCCAATAAAATTTAACATAACTCAAGTAAAATCTGTAATACATAAAGTGAATATTAAAAAATCTCCGCGATCTGATCGCATCACAGGGTCAATGATAAGAAACTTACCTTCGTCTGCTTCTAGAATCTTGCTGCTAATTTTTAACGCGATAATAAGAGTAGGATACTTTCCATCCTCATTGAAGAGGTCTATAATTATTATTATCAATCCTATCGAAGATTTTCGAAAAAATATACTCCTCATCTAAATGAACACGACATCATCCCGGATCACCAGTTTGGATTCAGAGCGAAACATGGTACAATAGAACAAGTGCATAGAATTGTCACCATAATTAGATCGGCGTTTGAGAAAAAGCAATACTGCTCAGCCCTGTTTATAGACATTTCCCAAGCATTTGACAAAGTTTGGCATGATGGGCTACTCATCAAAATAACACGAATGCTTCCTCAAAACACTCACAAGCTTCTGGATAGCTTTCTAACAGGCAGAAAATTCATGGTAAGGTCGCAAGAAAATTACTGCTGGTGTCCCCCAAGGCAGCATATTAGGACCGCTTCTATATATAATATACACACCGGATATGCCAACAAACCTGAACACGCATACCTCTACATTTGCAGACGACACAGCATTTATTAGCGTTAACTATGACCCAAAAGTCGCATCGTAAAATCTGCAGGCCCACATCAATGTACTAGAGGCCTGGCTAGAAAAATGGAGAATAAAGGTTAACCCGGCTAAATGTGCTCACTTAACTTTCACGCTCAGAAGACAAACGTGCCCAGCTGTAAAAATAAATAACATCACTGTTCCGGTAGAAAACCATGTTAAGTACATATAGATAGCCGCTTAACCTGGTCTCGTCATATTGAAGCGAAAATAACGGCTATGAAACTTAAAGCAGCTCAACTACATTGGCTTCTCGGTCAAACTCAAACTTGTCTTTAGACAACAAAATTCTCCTATACAAGTCCATCATAAAACCAATATGGACATATGGCATCCAATTATGGGGTACTGCATGCGCATCCAACATCCAAAAGCTAGAATATTACGACAAATTGTCTGCGCTCCATGGTATATACGTAATGATAATATCCACAGAGATATCAACGTCCCCATTATCCAGGAGGAAATTAAAAAATATTCAATTAGCATCGATAAAAATAAACAACAAGTATAATTAAGATTTGAATACATATTGTAAATTTCAAAAAGAAAGATTCAATAATAAAAAATAAATTAAAAAAAAAAAAATATATATATAATTTTCCGACCCTATAAAGTATATATTTTCCGGATCCTTATAGATAGCGGAGTCGATTACGCCATGCCTGTTGGAATCAGCTTTCTGAAGTCCCCAGATATCTTCGGGACCCAAATCTTCAATATTTCTCTCAGACATGCTTTCGAGAAGTTTGCTATTTAAAATCAGCAAAATCGGTTTAGGCCAACTAGAGTTATGAACCAATATTTGAGACCACCTCTATAAAAATTTGATATTTTTTGTCCATTTTATTGCAATATTTTGAAATATATTGCAGATAATACCATGAAATTTTGTATACATTGTTTGTATGATAAAAGAATTAAGTGTGCGGAAAATAGGAAGAATCGGTACATGATTTCTCATAGCCCCCATACAAAAATCTTCCCGAAATATTGCTCAATTATACATAAATGCCTATAAAATTGGAATATCAAGACAAAATTCAGCAAAAATAAGTTTTATTTTTTTTTTTAGCTTTTATTTATTTATTGAATCTTCATATCTTGAAATAACAATAATTTTTCAAATCTTAATACTAAAAAGAAAATAATAAGCCCAGCCAGTGCTAGACAAAATTTTTTATGATACTACAAAAATTTCACATCAACTGATCAAGTCATCTGTTTTGCGCTTGAGTTAAAGCAAGGGTATCCCTCCTTCTCAACCGACTGTGGCCACTAAAGTTAAGGATGTCTCGTGCAAGTGGGTTTGGATGGTGTTCAAGTTTGCTGACGTACTTTGACGCATATTTTGTAAATTCGACTTTTACTAATGGCACGCCTAGATCTTTTTGGATTCGAGTATTTTTAACATACCATGGAGCTGCAGTATTTATACGTAGAACTTTATTTTGACCCCTTTGAATTTTTTTAATCTTTGATGCTGAGGCCGTACCCCATAATTGAATTCCATAACACCAGATTGGCTTTAGAATTGCATTGTACAACAAAAGTTTGCAATCCAACTTTAATGTAGAATTTCTGCCGATTAGCCAATTAAGTTGCACTGCTTTTAATCTCATCTGAGTAGGTTTTGCGTCGATATGAGACTTCCAAGTTAAACGACGGTCGAGGTGGATTCCGAGGTATTTGACTTCATTGTGTTGCGGGATAATTTGATTATTTATTCTGATGAACGAGCAGGTATCTTTTCGCAATGTGAAAGTTATATGAATACATTTCTGTTCGTTAACCCTGATTTTCCAAAGCTCAAGCCAATTCTCTAGCTTATAAACATATTTCTGCAAGTTCTGTGATGCTATTTGATGGTCCTTATGAACGCTAATAAAGGCTGTATCGTATGCAAAACTTGAAGTATGTATTATGGGGTCTGACGGCATATCGGATGCATAAATCAAATATAAAGTTGGACCCAGTATGCTACCCTGGGGTACTCCTGCTTCTATTGGCTGAGCGGGGCTTAAAAAATCGCCTTCTTTGATTGTAAATTTGCGACCATATAAATAACTTTTCATAAGTTTGTGGGTGTTAGCAGGCAGAGCTAATTTTATTTTCTGCATTAAACCTTCATGCCAGACTTTGTCGAACGCTTGGGAAACATCAATGAAAAGCGCGGAACAGTATTTTTTCTATTCAAACGACCGTCTTATCACATTTACCAATCTGTGTGTTTGTTCGATGGTACTGTGTTTAGCTCTGAACCCGAATGGATGATTAGGAATACATTCAGTGTCATTCAGAATTGGAGTCAACTTAGTCATTAAAAATTTTTCAAACAGTTTTAAAATTGTCGGCAGTAGACTAATTGGCCTATATGACTCTACTTTAATGGGGTCCTTCCCTGGCTTAGGAATCATGGTAATCATAGATACCTTCCAATATGCAGGATAGTATTCTAGGCGTAAAATAGCATTGAAAATAAAGAGGATAATTCTTCTAGCTGCACGAGGTAACTCCACAAGCATTTTGTGCTGATTTTATCCATACCTGGAGCTTTTTTAAGATTCAGTTTTATGCAAAAAAAATCGCAAAACCAATTTTTTTTTAGTTCGGTCCATGTTTGACCATAGACCCCATATAAAGTCCACTTCCAAAATTCACTTAAATACGTATTAAACAGATATAAAAGGTGGTTAAATTTCAAGGTCCGATGTTGATTTTGAATAAAACACAAACTATTTAGGAAATTATTGTAATTTTATTTTATTATGATATATTGGTATTACTCAATTATGTATGGAACAAAATATCGGCCAAATGGGCGCCGCGACCACGGCGGCACACCTCCATCCGATGGTCCAAATTTTCTATGACCCTGAGGCATAATGGAGGTTCTATGCCGTTAATGTGCCGAATTATCTCATCCTTTAGCTCTTGAATTGTTGCTGGCTTATCGACGTACACCTTTTCTTTCAAATAACCCCAAAGAAAAAAGTCCAACGGTGTCAAATCACATGATCTTGGCGGCCAATTGAATTTTTCCACGATTTTTGCGATTGTACGAACATTTGGACGATCAAATTGACCAAAAAAATCACGAAGTGCACGATATGCATTTTGATTTGAACGCCCATTTTCATAATAAGTCTGGATAACTTTAACACGTTGGTTCAAATTGAGTAAGTCTGAAATAGAGAAATGTCAAATAAAATTCGGAAAAAAGCTTGGCGTTTAGGTGTGGTTCACATTCAACATCGGCCCTTACAATTTAACCACCCTTTAAATAATAGTAAACGGCTAAAATTTTACATAAATAATCTTTATAGGTAAATAAATTGTTGTACTAAATTTTATGGTGGTCGGCCCATAATTGGTCATAGCTCCCATACAAGAACCACATCTGAAAACAACATCTATTCCTATATATATTGTAACAATATCGGTACCGACTGAAAACTTTGCACAGATCATTTACATATATACAAAAATTATCCCACAAAATTTTGTGAATTTCGGTCTATTTTTAACCTTATGCCCCATATAAAGCCCTCTTCCGAAAATCACTTTAATACTCATAAATCTCGTATAAATAAGGGTACTAATCCAAAATTTTACACGGATCATTTACATACATGCCTAAATCTAACTGCTGGATTTTGAGAATATCGGTCCATATTTGACTATATCCCCCACATAAGGTCCACTACCGAAATCCACGTTAATACTAATATATATCTTAAATATACCGTTATTATGTTAAAATTCGAAGTGAAATATCCTCATATGCATGAAAATAACTGTTCCAAAATTTAAGAAGATCGGCCCATAATTTTTCATAGCTGCCATATAGAACCATTTCCAACAAACAAATAAATTCGGGTCAAAAAATATTCTTTTCGGATTTAACTTATATTCGGTCCACATTTTATAATCATGATATATATCGTTGGAAAGGTATTTTTAATACCTTTTATTTAGTGTATTACAAATTATCAAGCACCCAGTAGTTCCCGAAATATAGGCCTATATATTTTCAACTTTACGGCCCGCCCCCTCGAAAATAGGCGTGACCGCCAACAAATTTTTTTTTTCTGGTATCTCCTCTAAAAGCCCTATTTCATTTTGTTTTTTTTTGAGCAAAATCACTAAAACCGAATTGTACCCCTTTTTTATATTCTGTTAAATTACACTGAAGATTATTATGAACATCAGACAGACTCTGTAAATTATGGTAAGAATTGATAATTAAATCAATTAAAATGGTAAAAATTAGACAAGATTTCAAAATATTTAACATAAATTATGTTGGTCGTAAAATTGTCTTTCAAACAATATATCAAATACTAATAAAATTTGCACTAAGACTGAATAGAAAACACAGAATTAGGATATTCTAGTCTAGTGTAGTTTCTGTATTTCTTATTACGCTTAGGTTGCACCTTAATGTTGCACCTTTCACACTCTGTATTTTTAGAGGGGGAGAATCGCACGATAAAACAACTGACATTTGTTTTGTTTATGAATGTGTATTTGTGTTAAGAAACAAAAAAAATATATACAAAATGGAAAGTATTACTATTTTATGTGCTGAAAAAATTTTGGAAGACTTGTTGGATTCATCTTTATCATCTGATGATGATAAAATATTTTATATCATAATGGAAAGAAATGCACAACCGCGAGTGAAAGGCTTTGTAGAGAATGTAATTAATGAATACTCTGAAGTTGATGTACATATGTCAAATTTCATAGGACAATATCTCCTACTTCTTATATGTAATGTATGTTTATATACATACATATATCATTTTTATAGTTTAAGAAGAATTTGCGTATTAGTCGGGAAGGTGCCATTGGTATTTTTGTGAGATATTCATTGTATTATTTCAAGCAATCTTACCAGGAAGCTATCTGCTTCTTCTTTTTTAACAAAAAAAAAAAAAAAAAAACGCTGTACATGAAAAAAATGTGTTACACTGTTGTGATTTTATGTTCTATTCTGACTATTAAACATGCGACATCTTTAAAATGTGGGGTAAACATTATAAAAATGTACATAATAAAGGTGTAACATTTTATTTCAGAAAAGAAAACACCATAAGTGTAGATCTATTGGGGTTAGGTGCAAAATAGTGTTTAGAGCTTCTAAAAGACTAGTACGTAGTGCACCTGTGATACCAGTGCAGACAGATCTCTGAATTCTTTTAGTTTTCTTGCAGTCCACCCAGTGTAGCCAATAGTAGGGGAAAACCCCTACAAATAGTTTTTTTTTTAATGATAGCGCAGGGAAAAGGGGACAGATTTAGTTTTTCGAAAGGATTTTGCCATTTTTTAAATTTTTATCGTTTTTTTTTAATTCATCTGGTAGAACACATTTTTTTGAATTTGTTAAATATGGCAACTTTTGTATCTAATGCCAGTTCTGCAATATTCCGCGTTCTGGAGCAGTGTAGCGTAGTTTATTAACGTGTATTTCGCATGTGTTTACTACACAAATGTCAAAACAGAACTGACATTAGGGGCCTCGCAAAATTTATAGCATTTTCTGATAGGAAAATTATGTATTTATATTTGCTTTTATATTTTCCAACATTGCAAATATTTTTCCCTATAAATATTCTTTAAAAACTTTGACAATCAACTTTTTATTTCTGATGATATACAATATTTTTCATTCCAGTTTTATAACGGCATGGTACGGTTGCATGTTTAGGGGACTTGTTCCACTTCCCATTGAACTGCCGTTATCAAGTTCAGATACCCCACCGCAACAAGTCGGATTTCTTTTAAGTTCATGCGGTATTACTGTGGCACTTACGTCAGAAGCTTGTTTAAAAGGTCTACCTAAATCAAGCACCGGAGAAATAGCAAAACTTAAAGGATGGCCTCGTTTACAGTGGTTTGTTACCGAGCATTTACCGAAACCGCCAAAAGATTTTACTATTGGTAACATGCGTGTAGAAGATACTTCGACTGCATACATAGAGTACACCACTGATAAGGAAGGAAGTGTTATGGGTAAATACCAAACATATATGCATTAGATCTCCCCTAAAAAAATGTTTGTCTTGAAAGAGACTAATTTGGTTCTTAAATGTCTAAACTAACTGATGACTAAAGGTTTCAAAATTGAGGTAGCGGAATGTTAGCATTTTCAACAATGAAAGTTAAGATTTATTTCAGACTTTTAAAAAACAATTTCTATACATTCAATCGATTATCGGTACATCAGTTAGTTTTAGATACTAAAAACCAAAATAAAGACCATCCAAAACAATTAATTTTTTTAAGACATGTCTAATGTACATTTACTTTATGAAACTTTTATTATGAATTTCTTAATAATCCTATGTTTATTATGCTTCGAAACAAGTAAGAGTCTTAAGGCCCAACTATAATGTGCATATGCTAGCTTAAGCAAACGTGCGAACACATATAAATTGTATGTGGCAAACTATAATGTACTTAACGAAACTTTTCGTTAAGTTTTTCAACTGTCATTTGCTTAAGCAAAAAGCGAAACTGATCGCATATTCTGTACGGAATCTGCTGTTTGTTGTTTGTTTGTGTTTTTAACAAAATGGAGAAAGAAGAAAATATATTTATTTTAAATTTAATAGAAAATGCGGAAAAAAATAAGTGCCTTTACAATAAAAGGGACCCTTTTTATTTTAACAAAAATGTCTTTCTGTCGCTGTTGTTTCTCTGACAGAACAAGAGCGTCTTCTTCTTTTACAGTGTAGTTCACTTATTTCTTTTAATGTTGACAACCCTTCAAGCGCTAACTTTAATATTTTTATATTATTAAAATTTTTAAGTTTTTTCTCCATTTTTGCAAACACAACACGAAAATTAACAAAACATATGTAAACGTTTATTATTATTTACAATGTAGTGCTGCCACAGCTGTACATTTTAGTACTTTTGCCGATAAATTAAAAAAAGGAAAAATTATGCGTTTCTGGTACGAAGTTTTCTTTTAATTATAAAATAATATTTATAAAATATAGTCATTTAATGGGTTTTTGTTAAAATAAAAACATTTTTTTTAAACATAAATGAGCAACTGTGGACAAAAAGTTTCAAAGTCATTGTAGCCACCTAAAAGTTAACTCTGAACTGGTTATGCATTTGACAGCCTTTTCGTTAACTTTTGTAATTTGCTTAAGCTTGCTTATGCATATTATAGTTGGGCCTTTATATTCGGCAGTGTCGAATCTTATATACTCACCACTAGAGTATTCAAAAACCGAAACCGGATTTTTTCGATTTAAAAGATCGACCGGTTCTGAATATATTACACCTAGACAAGTCATAAATATAGGTACACAACTGAACACACTCATTACGAATACAACACTGGGCGCATCTATTTCGTATTGTTTGCGATTTCATAGTTGACATCCATTCTTCATTCCAACGTAAAAAGTTTTTGACATTAATTGTTTACAATCATGGAATGGGGTAACATCGAAATTTGTATTGTTGTAAATTCAACATGGTATATGCGATACCCTTATACCCCTGACAGACAGGATTTCTATACCATAATACAAATACTATGGTTTTTGATACTACATTGCCTTGACAGACAGGTAGTACATATACTAGTATTTTTGTTTTTACTTTCCCAATAAACATATTGGCAAGCGTTTTGTAAATTAAGATTGCAGCAAGCTTGCATAAATAAGAGTTTTGCGAATGTCGTTGACAATTTGCTTCTAATGCAAGTGTTTCATAAATTTAAGCAAAACGTGTCATTCTCGCTTTTAAAAATTGTGCTAATAAGTTGTTTTAATAAATAATGTTAAATTGTTGTTAAAGTTGTTAAATTAAGTGTGTTTGATACTTTTAATTATCATTTTCTAATAAAAAAGGTAATTATCTACTTATTTAATGTCTGTAGCAAAAAGGAACAAGAGTGCTATGCGCAGAAGCACCGAAATTGTTGAGCATATATGAAACGGTGCGGCTGCAAGTTCTGTACTGGAAAATATAGATAAATTTTCCTTGCTTATATTTGAACACTTATTTTTTATGTAAATGTTGGCTGGGTTTTGATCAAAAAAAAAAAAAAAATAAAAAGAAATTAAATAAAATATAACTGTCATTAAAAGAACTGACAATCGATTTTGTGAGAGGGTTTCCCCAATGTTTATTGAACACAGCTACAGACAACATACTACATTTATACCACGATTATTTTCGTAGTATTGATACCAGATATAAACCAGCTTGTTTTATGGTTTAATTGTAGTACAAGTTGACACACATGTAGTATAGTATACTAATATGGTATGTAAATCCTATGTCTGTCTAGGGTATTAGAACGTTGCAACCGCTTGGAATCACTTGCAATTCTATGTATCGTGCTGTGAAGTTGCTTGAGGTTGGTTGGCCAGTTTACGTGGTTGCCTGCTGCATGCAAGCATTCAAATGAAATCTTTTGATTCCGTTTTGAAAAACTATATCGTATATAGACGCTAGTATGTAAGAAGTACTATATCCAACCTGTTGCGTTCAGGTATCCGATGTGGTCCAGTTGCTAAGCAAGTTCAAGGCATTGGTGTTACTAATCACGTCCAAAAACATGTCAGATACTAACAGTAATTCCGCATAAGCGACATCCTTAATTCCCTTATCTTCCAATTTAACAAGAATAGAATTATGTACCAACAATCAGCCAAAGTAGAGGAGACATCACCCCACCTTGAGGTCTTCCACTTTTCTTCGACTTTTCGCTGTTCCAAGACATGCAGTAATTACTCGGTTTAAGCATGTTCACTATCCAGCTGCTGATATACCTTTCAACATCTACATCTTCTAGAGCACGATGAATTGCAGGGGTTGTCACTCTCCAACTTTTGCCTTATATGTGTGTCGATGAGCCTTTCTAATATCTTCAATAAGAAGGATGACAGGCTTATGACATGACCGTTTTTGAGAAAAACAATAGCTTTTACCTTTCTCCAAGCAACCTGGATGTAGTTGAGAGAGCCATGGGATGATGGAATTTCCATCTGGTATTGGTGTTTTGTAAGCAGAAAAGGTATCAATAGCCCACAAAATTCTATCTAGAGATAATGTTACCATCAATTTCAGAGGTTAAATCTATAAGTCACTTCATCAGCAGCCACATCCTTACAGCCTGGAAACTGTGTTTCAAGTAGAATATTTAGTGGCTCTGATGCAGATTCTGCCTAGGAGTCATTTAACCTTTTAACATATATCGGATTAGAATGTTCCTGGACCAGAACCTTACTCAGTCATGCGGAGGCCCTGGTATTTTCAATGAATTTACAGAAATTTCTCCATGAATTCCTTTTTTTTTGATGTCCTTTTTCTATGCGCTGAGATTGACTCGATAAGGTTGCCATTCTTTATCTCTGTATGCAGTATTGCACTACATGATTCCTAAGTAGTCTTGAGAGTTCTTTTTTCCATCATGGTGGATAGCTCTTCTTAACCTTTGTTTGAGGGCAAAAAATTTCGAATGCCTTTATGATGCTCAGAATTTTCTCAACCTTATCAAGACCTGAAGTCGTATCTTCGACTTTTGACATATTACTTAATTTGTGTATTAAAATACTTTTGAACTTAAACCAATCAGTTCTTCTAGGGTTCCTAAAATATATTCTTGTGCCGTGGTGCAGTCCAATCTCGAGAGTATCCAATTGTGTTCTGAAAAAGACCTTTTATCTGATCCACTTGTTAACAGACTGCTTGCATTTTATTAACGAGTGTAATATCTAAAACTTCTTCCCACCCATTTAAATTTTCCTATCTTGGAATTATGGATATAGGGTTTGAACCAGAATTACATATTGACATATTGTAAAGGTTAATGAAATCCAGTAGTTAATTTCACTACTGCCCCAGATAGTATGCCTAGCTTTGGCATCGCAACCTATGTAGGATAATGTCCTCGTTCGGTGATTTAGACCTCATGAGAGCAATCACTTCTTCTGGTGGAGCAGGTTTATCATGAGCTATGTAGCGGGAGGCAATGATGAAGCTCTTCTGGATCAGTTCGATCTTTGTGATTGTAAGGTCAGCTGAGTTAAGATGAGAGCAAAGAAAAATGTTAATGGCTTACCCTTGTGCATCACATGTAGTATGTTGGGACTTGTGATTGAGAACCCCTTAACCTCTGAGTTTGCCACCCAGGGTTGCTGTGAGTGTGTGTAGTATGTTGGGACTTGTGATTGATAACCCCTTAACCTCTGAGTTTGCCACCCAGGGTTGCTGTAAGTGTGTGTGAGTGATCCAGATTCATTTATACGACTTTTATTATCATTGAAAGGTTTTGTGGGGTCTCGGAAAATTTCATTCCTGTAAGCAGGTTGTTGACAGCTTTAACCTCATCTGCTTCCTCACTTCCCGGAGCCACATGCCGAAACACTTGCCTTGGCGTCTCGGACTCCAAAGAACAGCTTGTATCCTGCTTTCTCTATCGCTGCTGCGCCCGACTCTGAGATGACGAGAATCAGGCATGAGCTGATGTCATTGTGTTCCTTAGTGCGGATGACAGACAAGTCATCCATGGGAATGCTGGGATTCTGGAGCTTCAGACATTCAAGCATATTGTTGCCGTTGTTGCCCATTTTAAATAAACAAACCCATGCACGAGGTCTCATCGGGATTGCGTTTGCCCGTGGATTGGACTTGACCAATTTTTGGGAGTATGTGATGCTTAGTGTGAGGGTGGCGTGGTACTATGACTGTTTCCGTCGCTATCTGAGAGTGCGATTATTGTCTCCTGGCTGGGGGCCAGAAGATCGTCCAAATGAGATATACATCTTGTTTTTTGTTTGTTTTTTATTGTTATTCTCCATAAAGATCCCACGTAAGGGGAAATAAAAGGTAAGGGATTTTGGGAGAGGCAGGATAACTTTTGGTCATGAATGTTTTTATAATCGTTACCATGGGGAGTGGTTCAAATCGTTTAATAAACAGAACAACCTTTAATCCAGAGATGCATCCCAATTCATCCCGCGTGTTTAAAGACGTCACCATTCCGCGTTTGTAATGGTATGGTGGGGAGTGAGCTACGATGACGTTACCAAGCTCAATTTTTGCGAGAAAGAAGTGAAAACATCGGCCATAGTCCATCAATCGACCGTCTTGGAAACCCATTATGAAGCCTCTTAACCAATCAATATTCTCAAACAAGCCATGGACTTTTAAGCAAGACTCTGCTCTAGCAGAGTCTTCAACTGTGGCTCAAAAACAACGTTACGGTCTTCATATCAGCTGCCAGCTGCTAATCCTGACATAAACCCATTGGAATACAAGTTGTGATCCGTATTAGAGGGTATTGCTTGCTCTATTCGACATCCAAATATTGAGTTGTTAAAGTGAGCTGTTGTCCGTACAGTTGACAATATCCCCATGCATGAAATGCGTCTCGCGATTGACGAGTGGCCACATCGTCTCATTTTGAATTATTTGTTTTTAGATTTGTAGCCTTTGAATAACCCATTAAAAACAAAACCAACATTTTTAAAAATATATTCATTCGTTTTAATTTGTCGTCGATTGTTCTGTGTACCAGTATTTATGACTTGACCAGGTATTTTCGAATTATTCGACAATTCGATTTTTTTGGATCGATTAACCGGTTTTAATAATTAACTACTTTTGTAATTTTTATCAAAATAATATAAAATTTTTAAATTTTTTGTGATTCTTTGTCTGCTTTTTATATATTTTGAAAAATTTTCTTATTTTGATATCGATAATATATATTTGTTAATTTTTACAACATATTTTTTCAGCCTCAGATCTTCGATACCAAAATAAGAAAATTTTGTCAAAATGTATAAAAATCATATCACATACATATTTCAATTGACATATTTTAGACCTAAAGGATGTTTTTTTTAATGTATAGAACTTTGAAATTTAATAAAACAGTGATGATTTTTTTTAAATTGACATGAAATTTACTTAATTCAAAAGATCTTCTGGTCGCTCTTGCTGCCCTCAAAAAGCAGTCTCGTCTCATCGAACTGTTCGGACGTGTTACTTTTAGTGCGGCTGAATTTTCGGTGAAAAAATCGTAATAGGTGAAAAAGTGTAATAGGTTGAAATAAAACAAAAAAGTGAAAAATAACTCGTAATAGGTTAAAAAAATCTACGGTAATATCGGTAATTAAAAAAAAAACACTAAAAATCGCTAATACAAACAGTCCGCCATTGTTGGGTCGTACATTTTTGAGAGCATTTAATTTTGAATTAATGCAAATAAGTTCTGTCAATCTAATTAAGGATTTTTCGGTCATTGTTGGTCAAATTAAAAATGAGTTTGCTGAAGTTTTTGATGATGGTCTTGGGTTATATAATGTAAGTAAAATTACATTAGATGTTGTTGATGGAACCAAACCAATATTTTTTTAAGCCACGTCCAGTTCCTTTAGCCTGGAGGGACAAAGTTGAGGCTAAATTAAGAAAGATGATTGAACAGGGAATAATTGAGCAAATAGACAATTCAGATTGGGGGACTCCACTTGTACCTATTCTAAAACCAAATGGAGACTTAAGGATATGCGGTGACTATTTTTTTTTTTTTTTTTTTTTTTTTTTTTGCATTTAATTATTTATTGAATCTTCCTATATGAAATGACAATAAGTATTCAAATCTTAATACTAAAAAGAAAATAATAAGCCCAGCCAGTGCTAGAGGAAAATTTTTATGATACTAAAAAAATTTCACATCAACTGATCCAGTCATCTGTTTTGCGCTTGAGTTAAAGCAAGGGTATCCCTCCTTCACCGCGGTGACTATAAAGTTACTTTAAATAAGCATTTGGTTGATTTTAAGTATCCCCTCCCTCGTATAGATGAGATTTTTGCATCACTACAAGGTGGTGAACTGTTTACAAAACTCGACCTATCGAATGCTTATAATCAGCTTCTGTTAGATGAGAAATCACAGTTTTTGTGCTCTTGGAGTACACATATTGGTACTTTTAAAATAAAGCGATTACCTTTCGGTATAAAAACGGCAGCAGCTATTTTTCAAAAAACTATGGTAAATTTATTTCGTGGTATATCAAACGTGGTGGTATATCAGGATCATTATTAACATAGGTTTTTTGTAAATATCTTCGGAACTACATAGCCGATTTAAGAATTTGATATCTCGTTTTGAAAAACATGACAATGGCTTTCAAAATAAAATAAAATGAAAAACGCAAAAACAAGTTAGAGTGCTATATTCGGCTATGCCTTCACCTTTGCAATAGTGTAAAAAATAACGCTTTTATAAGCAGTTGTACAAAAAAAGTTACATGTTGAATATTACAGTTTCTATTATGTTTTTACCTTCTCCTGTAAAGTTTCAAATATGCGAGTTAGGGCCTTTCTACATGAGACCATCGATATATATATATTATATTGTTACGTTTTTACCTTTTAAATATTGTTACGTTTTTACCTTTTAAAAACGGTGGTTTATTTCCTTAAAATAAGCCGGATTCTTTTTAATTGCAAAATAAAAGCGTCAAGTAGTTTGAAGAAAATATGTATAACGAGTCTTTATTTATTTAAATGTACACAAACATAATTTAAAAAAAAGGTATAATGAACACACTGTCTTTTTACACACTTATAATTATTACGGTTTGAGAACACACTTACAGATTTCGAACACTTTGTTTGATCAAGGCCATCTGTTGATGAACAATATTAATACACTAAGTTTTTTTGATGAAATTTTCAGAGGTTGTCTCGGATTTTTGCTCATATCGCCATTATTTATGGACGAATTTGAAGATTTGGATCCCGAAGATATCTGGGGACTTCAGAAAATTGATTTCAACAGACAGACGGACATGGCTTAATAGACTCCGCTATCCATAAGGATCCAAAATATATATACTTTATAGGGAATTTATATTGTGGAAATTACAAACGGAATAACAAACTTATATATACCCTTCTCATGAAGGTGAAGGGTATAAAAATAAATATATGTACATATACATATAGTATGTCATTGGTGGTGCAATACGAAAATTGAATTTTGCCATATTCATTTCTAATTGTAATAATACCTTAAGTACTTTTTGTATTTGTTCAGAGCATATTTAGATCAGTCAAAATAGTGTCCGATTATGCGTTGGAACCACTGTATGTGCAAAAACTGTTTTTCGGAAGCTATTGACCTATTACAGAGCGATCTTCTTACAACTTAGAAGAATGACTTTAATGGATATAAACATTAGTTGTGTTAAATTTTATTTCGATACCAATACTTGTATGAGATTTATGCCCGTTAAAGTGATGAAGCGAATTTCGGGAGTGGGTCTTATATGGGAGTTATAACTAATTATGGACCGACCATCTTAAAATTATGCCGAATAATATATGTAGGTTTACAAAATTTATTTTAACAAGTTATGTTTAAAAAGTCACAAACTCAATTTCAAAAACCGATGTTAACAATTCAAAAAAATACTAAAATTTCAAAGTTATTATATTTATACAATTCAAAAATTATCAACTATATAATACAAGTTATTAAAACGACTATATATTTCAAAGATTGTTAATAGACTGTATATTGCAAAACAACGATTCGCCAAAATACAACAACAAAATTTATATTTTAATACAAAATTGACAAAGAAAATTATCTAAAAGTTAAATATGATGACGTTTGCGCCTATATATGTCCTCTGGCATCACCCTTAAGGTAAAACAGTCAAAAAAAGGGAAGACCAAAGATTGGAGTACCAACACCATTCATCCAAAGTCGAACATCCCGGCGGCCTTGCAGTATTGCAACAAAATATAGCTAGGTTAGGTTAGGTTCCGTGAGTAGCCGTTTTTTGAAACAGCTCACTTGGATCCATCGTGTTGATCCCATTGTGATACCCGTTGGTTGGTGACCTATCGGTTTCACTCCGCATTGGTTGCTTCCCTATCGAACCATCCAGACTCCTTGGCAAAGGTGCTGATGCATCTTGGATTTATCCTAGATAATTCACCCAAACATGGAAGAAAGGGTGCCCCGAGTATCCGTTCCCTTTTCAGCGATAGGGCCGGGCATTCGCAGAGGATGTGGATGACTGTCTCCTCGTTGAGACAGCTTCTACAGAAGTCATTGTATTGTAGACCAAGTCTTCTGGCGTGTGTCCCAAAAGTACAGTGACCTGTAAGTAGAGAGACAATAATTAGGTCGCGAAGAAAACTAAGTAATGATTTCGTCCTTCCCGCATCAAATAAGGGCCAAGTGGACCTTGCAATAGAGCAGGTGATTTCGTTCGTCCACCTTACCTGAGCAAGTCTGAACATTTCATCTTGTCCAGGGACCCATATTAGCGCTATCCTAGAATGTTCCGCTATCTCGTTCAGAGATATCCGGTATTCTGTGGTTAACCTAGATGTCACGTAGACACCTCTATATTACTTACGGCGGCTTTGCTGTCGGTAAATATACATATATCTCTAGATACTCGATAATACTTCAGCCAGTTTGCAGCTCGCTTTATGGCAGAGATCTCTGCTTGAAGGACAGAGCAGAAATCAGGAAGCCTAAAAAGGAACTGATTCCAAATTCTTCGATGTAGAATCCACCTCCAACTCTATTTCCCCTTTTTGAGCCGTCAGTAAAAATCCTTATTGCTTCATTAGGGGTATAGAGGCCGTCTACCCATGAGGTACTATTCGGGATACATGTGGAAAATAGCAGACCGAAAGATGGTTTCGGTATGCAGTAATCAACATTTATATGAACATCCTCACAGTGTCTCGTTATAATAGAGTGACCATGGTCTCTTTGAGTCGATGAGTAACCATCCTTAAGCTTCACAGCAGAATTGAGAGCCAGTTGAGTTGCCATTAAATCCACTGGTAGCCGGTTCAGCATAGTAAACAGTGCCTTTGTTGGCGTTGTACTTACCGCGCCTGTGATCAGGATGGCACAATTCCTTAGTACACGTTCAACTGCATGTCAATGTGAGGAATTCCCAAGTGCATGCCACCATACCAATACCCCATAAAAAAGAATGGGCCTTATAACAGCATTTACGATCCAATTGATACCTCTAGAGTTAATCCCCCAGTTGATCCCAATTGCCTTTTTGCATGAGTATATAGCCACATAGGCCTTATTAATCCTGTTCTGTATGTTTCACGTCCAGGATAATTTTCTATCTAGAATGATGCCAAGGTATTTGGCACTTTCCGCAATCTTTATTCTAATATTTATTCCGTTCAGTTTCGGTGGAATGAAGTTATCAATCTTATACCTCCTTGTAAAAAGTACGAGGGTTTACACTTAGCCCACATGATATGCTCCAACTGTTCAGTGCACTGAGTGCCGACTCCATACATCTAGATATTGTACCAAGATATTTACCGGATATTAAAACCGCAACATCGTCCGCATATGCGACTGTCTTTATTCTCCTACCGTCCATCTCAGAGAGTTCATAGCCAAGTTCCACAATAGAGGTGATAGGACTCCTCCTTGAGGCGTACCGCGATTGGCCACTCTGTTTATTTATTATTCCTTATGTCCTAGTGACTCCTCAATGGAGCCCACCAGTGAGTGTAGAGCAGTTTCCACAGACTTACCTTTGGTGTAGGCATGCTGATTCGGCGAAATTAGTTCAGTAGGAAGAGTCATTCTCAGGTGAATGTCAATGACCCTTTCCAGAGTCTTGAGCAAGAAAGACGATAAACTAATTGGTCTACAGTCCGTAGGCTTAGTGTGCGTCGTTTTGCCTCCTTTGGGGATAAACACAACCTTACATTTAGTCCACATTGACGGTATATAGGTTCTAGTAATACATTCATTGTATATATTGATGAGCCAAGGGATCACAATATCCTCATTTTTCTGAAGATCTGCTGGAATAATGCCATCTGGTCCTGGTGACTTAAAATTGCCAAAGCTACTAATCGCCCACCGTATCCTTTCACGATTAATCGGAATAGAGTTACTTTGAGGGCTACTGGTATTACTGAGAGCTGCCGGATTAAGGTTATTGACCGGAGCGCAGCCTGGAAAGTGAGTATCAAGTAATACATCAAGAGTTTCTTTACTATTCAGGGTCCAATTACCACACGGTTTCTGAATATAGCTTGGCACAACCGGTGAGATTGATAAAATTTTACGAAGTCTGTTTGTCTCAGATGAGCCTTCCACACCATCGCAGAAGTCCCTCCAAGCTTTCCTTTTCGCATTCCTTATTAGGTTCTTAAAGTCATTTAATGAAGTTTTATAGGCTACCCATGTGCCCATACGTTTCGCCTCATTAAACAGTTTACGACATGTACCTCTTGCATGCGCTATCTCAAGATTCCACCAAGGGGGCTTATTTTTTCCTCTCGATAAAGTAGGCCTACAGGCCAAATTCGTAGCAAAGCTAAATGACTCAGTCAGAACGTTCACGGCGTTCTCAATATCATTAACGCTTTCAATGGTCGTAGGATTGGACAGCGATTGTGCAAGAACATTATTTTGTAATGCCCAATCAGTCCTTCTACGATTCTGAATTATATTCCCACTTGGGATCTGTACATCAGTGATATTAAAATCAATGTACTGATGATCCGATAAAGAGCAGGGGGGTTATTATGTATTTCTATTCGAATCGAAAAGGCTTTCGAAAAGAATTTCCGAATCGAAAGGAAAATCGTATTATGTAGTACGTTCGAAAAGCTAGCAGAGTTGTGTTTGCAATTTTAAGGGAAATTTTAAGTAATGCCAGTTTTTTATATGTTAAAACTTGGCAGCACTTTGCATTGTTTTATACAAACGTCAAATTTGTTTAAAATAAAAGTTCAAATTGCAAATTAAAAGATTTAAATAACTAAAATGGATAGTGTTTTGTTGTGGGAAAGTGATGAAGATGATTTGTTCCAGAGAGAGTTCAAAGAAAGTTTATAAATCTCAGTGAAAATTCGTGAGTAATATATTTTTATAAATGATTCGTACATATGCTTGAATTAACGCAAAAATATTTCTTAGATTTTGTACAATATACAAAGTGACAGTTTGGAAACTGAAGAGGATGAATCTTTATCTTTACGTAACAGCAATGCAGAAAGTAATTTAGAGACAAATTTACTAAATATAGCAAAAAGTATTCGAAATGAAATAAAAAATGAAGGGTATAATAATATGATAAGAAACTGAATAAAATAATTAAATCACAACTTAAATCAAATATGAATGTAAATAAAACTATTTTTTTGAAACGTGAATAAAAACTTTAATTCATTGGAGCTACTTAAAACATAAAAAGAAAAATAATTCATAACAGTATATTAAAAAATAAACAAACAAACATAACACAAAATAAAAGTAATGTAAAAAAATGAAAAGGCAAGAAGGGAAAACTCAATATTTACATTAATTAAATTTTATTTTTCTCTATTTCAAACGTTACTCCCGTGCATTTTTTCCATTTCATTTTTCTTGAAAAATTCAAACTTCTCATTTTTTAATCTGTACATGCGTTCCATTGTATCACTGCTCCGTTTTAAATATTTATTGGTCGTTGAAATATTTTTATTTATTTTGTCTAATTCTGTTAATATTATTTTTTTGGTTTTCATCACAGTTTTTTAAAAGTTCTATAGAATTTTCATGATATTTAGTTTGATTGTTTACTTGTTTTTCTAATAATGCTTATTGGTTAAACTACCACGGGTATATCGATGTGGAGTATATGGTGTATTTATGGTTGTCTCACTATTGTTTAATTCAAAGTTATTGCAAGGTATTGTAATTTGTTGCGGCGAGACTTTACCTTTATGTGTTGCTTATAATCCGCCCTTACCTTGGAATTCATGTGAAAAAAGGTTATATTGTAAGTTAAAGTATTCATATTTATTTTATTTTGTATATATGTATGTGCACTTTTCTACCTCATGTGAAGGTGGACCTGCAGCATTCAAATCTTGCGATAGTATCTGCCATAACTCCCTGCATTTGCTTTTGGCATTAGAAACATTGAGGTGTCCTTTCGCCAAATCTGCATGCAATGTCATGAATTCCACCATTATTTCATATTGCCTTGGCTTCGTATACAAACTTTTTTTAGACGTTTCCCTTTAAATAATTTTAAAATTAAAACATTTAATAAACTTTTTTATTAATTAAATATTAAAGGTATATACTTACATTTTCAAATTTGTTTTTTTTAATTTCTTTTATGTATGTAAAAATATAAATATAAAATTTCCGCAATCAAAATAGCATTCGAAATATCTGTATACGTTAATAACACATATGCCATTTGCTTTCGTAATACATAATTGCAATTTCGAAAGGGATTTTTTTGGTTTCCGAATGGGATTAAAAAATTTCCTTAATTTACGAACGTTCGGAAATAAATTTCCGAAAATCGCAATACGTAATCCCATTTTTACGAATTCGTTGATTTTCCGATTCGAATAGAAATACATAATAACCCCCCAGTCTTTAGAGACAGTCCAATTAGAGATCATGCTTCTATACGAAGTACTCACAAGTGTCAAGTCAAAAACCTCTCTTCTATTGGCTACAATAAAAGTTGGTTCTGAACCTCTATTAACTACTTCTAAACTACTTTTGGGTATAAAGTTGAAAAGATTCTCCCCTCTGCAGTTGGTATCATTACTACCCCATATTATGTGGTGCGAGTTAGCATCTGTGCAAATTATTACCGGTATTCTGGATTCATTCGCCTTCCGTACCGCACTTCTTAACTTTCCATTGGGAGGATTATCCCCCTAGTCGTGAGCCATGTAGCTAGAAATCAGCCAGATAACGTCACCATCCCTAGTTTCCCATCACTGTAATCAGATAGAATGAAGATATTCATAGAGCTTTTGGCCAGAATACAGGATCTTATTTTACCTGAACATTTGGTGTGGAGAAGCTTATAACCTCTTAAATTTAGTCCGCAACCCCGATCCTTGTGGATCCATGGTTCTTGGACCATTAGTAGTGCAGCAGAAGCTGCTTTAGAGTGCTGAAGATTGATTTGAGTCAACTTCACCATCTTCCATTTTAATAACAGTGACGTTGACGTCCTCCTGATCAAAGTTCAGAAGGGCGTCCTCGTCAACCACCTCGTCCAGATGTTCAAAGAAGGCACCCACTATGTCTGTGACAGTTGCTGGCTTTTGACTGCCGCTTCCTCCTCTGAACGCTGCCGTTTAGGCGCTGCTACATTTTCAGCAGGAGGAGGTGCGTTTTGCAGACCAGCTATGTGGGCTTTGGCCCATCTAAGGGAAGCGATTTGCTCCGAAGTGAGGTCTTCAGGCTTTTTATGACCTAAAGATTCAATAAATCTCAAGGCGGAGTGCCTCGTGGTGGCAGCCCGTCGAGCAGGATTTTTGTGCCGAGGGTTTTGATGGTTGCCGGGGTTGCCAGAGGGTGGTGCAGCGACAGGACAGGAAGGTTCTATCACTGTCCCCTTCTGCACAAGTGTCACCTGGGATACTATTGTTCGGGGCGACTTAGTCGCTTCCTTCACAGTAGTACCCGAAGCAGGGGATTTCACCGCTTTAGCGGCACGGACTTGAGCGGCTTTAGGTGCTTGGAGAGAAATCCAGAGGTATCTCCCACTAACATGATAACCACGCGTCATAATGGGTTTTTTATTACATTCCATCAACCTGGGTATGCCAGATTGGCTTCCTGCGACACTAGTAGCTTGCAGACAAGCCTGGCCCGGTGTAGTCACCTGACTAGCCTGAGTAGCAGTAGCATTCGACTCTCCACAGCCCGATACCATCGCTGTGGGAGTAGGGTCCCCGGATATTATGAAGCCCCGGACCGGGTACGAGGGGCATGATTTTCCTTTGCCTTTCGGACAAAAGTGCATTTTATACCTGCCTGCCAGGTGTTGAGAAACTGCCGCCCCACAGGTGAAACACAGACGCAGACCACCAGCCGCCCAATATGGGAACAGACACTGGTGGATTTCGGACGGACTGATAAAGTGACTTTTGTTCAGTGTCAATCGGGCCTATATTCCATCAACCATCCCTCTATTGAGGGGAAATAAAGTTGATGGAACGACTGATAGCCGCCCCACAGGGAAACATACGCTACCAGCCAAATGGGTAGTTCTTAGTATCGCGCTCCATGTGTGCCCTTCTGGAATGGGTGACCCTACCAGGAACAGCCAACTCAAGTTAAACTGTTCCCTCCAGCATGACCAACACATATGATGGCACTTAAGCCTCAGCATCACGACAAGATGACTACCATCGCAGAGGAAATATAGCTAATAAAAAAGAAAATAAAGAGAAAAAAAAAAACAAGCAAAAAAAAAAGAATTAATTATTATTTAAATTTTTAAATATTGCAAAATTCAAACGCAAATCTTATTGATTCAAAAAACAGTACTCCAGGGATCCAAATAAAAGATGTACTTCAAATAATACCAACGAAGTATACAACGAGGTAGTATAAAAAGCTATTTCTCGCACCAATAGAAATTACAGCTGAGACAAATGAGGTTTCAATAAACAGACCACTTGACGTACGAGGTCATCTGGTGAATGATTGGAACGAACGAGGTTCCTTTCTTTCTGACTAGGACGAACTAGGTCCTTTAAAAACGTTTCATTACCTTATGGGCCAACGAACAACCCGAATAATGATAAAAATAGTGATCCATATCACTGTATCGTTTAGATTTGTCATCACTTCGATAAATAAGCCAGGTGTGGTCATAGTTCTGCTCCAATCAACTTCCTTCAAAATTCAAATGTTTGTCATCCAATGAGATCATGATACTGCAAATAAAGCTTAAATAAATTATTGATATGTGGGAAGAACTACGAGCTTCTCCACTGGCATTGTAATTATTCCCCGATCAGTTTTGAGTTCAGCTACTCTTATATAATAATTTTTACTCATATAAACTTTGACAACATGACCTAAATGCCATTTATCGCCAAATTATCATCTCGATACAAAACCATTTTACCAATTTTCAAAATTGTATTTAGAAATCTGTTGTGTTTTTGTATTTGACTAATACAATTTTTCCTCCATCCAGAAAGATTTTTAGAAGCGTTCAGCTTTTGTCGACAATTATTTTTCACTAATTCAGAGATTTTATCAGCATGTGGCGATTTAAAACTATTATTTATTTGTTTGTCTGAACTTATTTTTGTGAAAAATGTGTGAACATCCGATTTGTTCCTATTCGAAGGTACGAGTCCAAACAAAATCCACCCAAAATGACTTTCTTGAGCTATAAGGTCTCCTATTACCTTTTGCCTCGAATTATCAATCATTATTTGGGGATAGAAATCAGCTCCAATCAAAATATCAACAGGCCCACTAGTACAAAAGCCTGGATCAGCTAATTTAAAATCTAATGGAAAGCTCAAATCTGAAACATGGATCGTTTCATTTGGTAAATTACCATTTAATTTTGGAAGTACAAATGCCGACATATTTAGTTTATAATTTCTATTAATGGGAGAGAGCAATGTCAGACCACATTATTTCAAAGCAGGACCAGGTATCGCGTCATTTAGTGCCAAAATGCACACATTTGTCGCCCTAGTTGGCAAATTCAACTTATTTTGAAGTTTCTGCGAAACGAAACTTGATTGCGACCCTGGATCAATAACTGATCTAGCCAAAAAAACATCACCACGAGATACGACAGCACGTATCAAAACAACTTTGTACCGTTGTATTACTATGTGATACTGAAGGAACATTATCTATATTTCGATCAGTGGTTTCCGGTTCAGAATTATCAATTTCCTTGTGAAAAAGTGAATGATGTTTCAAATTACACTTTGAACAACTAAAATTACTCTTACATTCACTTAATTTATGACCTGGATTCAAACAGTTAATGCACAATTTTCGGTTTTTAACAAATAAAAATCTTTCCATCTGATCTTTATCCAAAAACTTTCGGCAATAATTCAATTTGTGTTTTTCTGAACACATCAAGCAAGATTTTTCGGAAACCTCTTTCTGATAAACTTTAACGATTGTATTATTGTTTCCATTCGATTTTTCAGCCTTAAAATACGAATATTGGAAATAGTTTCTAATGATTGAAAACGCCCAGTTAGAAACTCATCAAGATCTTTCCAAAGTGGAATTTGCATCTTGCATTTAATTGTTTGTTCCTATAAAGACAGTGTATGAAAGGGTAATTTGGTCAAACATGCATAAACAAAAATCGGATCCCATAATAATATATTTATCTTATACACCCGAAGTGCCGAAATGCAATTGTTTATGTCCCGTTGCAGCCTTTTTATTTCAACTCCACTTTCCGATTTTACGGGCACCAAATTAAACAAAACTTTTAATTGGTCATGTACCAAAATTCTTTTATTTTCGTATCTGTCTTGAAGGTTTTCCCAAACATTCTCAAAACCTTCATTTGTAAGAGGATATTCTTTAACGATTAGTAATGCATCACCCTCAGTGAATTGTCTCAAATAGCATAAACGCTCTACGCCAGACAAATCAGCACCATCAATATAAACGGCCTTGAACATGTCCTGAAAGGACGGCCAGGATTGGTAGTCACCTTTAAAAACTTGGTTATACAAGGTGGCAACTTCAAATGATGTCTTTGGTTCCCAAAGTTCTTGTTAATAATACTAGCTTGACTTTTTATAAGAGGTGTTTATTGTTCGATGTTTTAATAAAAAGTAAAAACCAAATTCAAAAATTATGACAAACAAAAACATATTTCTAAAAATATAAATTGATTTAGAAATACAAAGTACAAATATTTAAAGTAAATTATTTAAGTTGAACATCTATATATATAAAATTCAATGTATGTATGTATGTATGTAACGTATAGACTCCAAAACGGCTGAGCCGATTTTGATGAAATTTTCACAGCATGTTACTGTGACTCTGGAAGGAATAATAGGGTACTTTTTTTACCACGCCCACTTTTACGCCCACTTTTTTAAAATATTGTAATTGAAGACCAAACCTTTGGACCGATATTTTTGAAATTTTCACAGCATTTAACTGGGACTCTGGTATGATTAATAGGGTACGTTTTTTTTTGACCACGCCCATTTTTACGCCCACTTTTTAAAAATTATGTAATTGCTCCCATATAGTTTTGAACAGATTTACTTCAAATTGTATACACATTAAATACTCCAGGCGAGGTAAAAATAAAGATTTCTTAAGCCACGCCCCTTTCACGCCCCTTTTCACGCCAAATTTTTGAAAGTTTTATACTTTTTGTTCTCTATACAAATTTGTTCATTCCAACGTATTTTTTTATTTGGTAGTATATTGATCTTAATACTGTTAACGTCGCCATATAACTATGAACCACGCCTACTTCATCGCCCCCTTTTTTTAATTCAGATACTTACTTATACCACTAACAATGTTTGCTATACAAAATACTTTTTTTGTAATATGTATTTACCTAAAGTTTTATATACTTTTTAACTACATACATTTTTTTATTACCAAATCCCCATTTTTAGACCCATTTCACCTTAAATTATATTGCTTTTAATCTATATATATATAAATGAATGTGTGTCTGTATGTTTGTGCTTAATAGAAGGCCAAACCCTTGGACCAATCTGCCTGAAATTTTTACAGCATGTTACTGTGACTCTGAAAGGAATAATAGGCTATATGAAGTTTTGATTGTACAAACGGGGGTGGCACCGCCCATATAACCCACAAATTTAACCCGCCATATTTTGGGCATTTTTTGACGTACGTCGGTGATATTTGGTACATATGGTATTGGCATAATTAGGAATACGTACCAGGAGAAAAGTGAGTGGGACCACGCCCCTTTTAAGGAAAATTAAACAGTCTTAACTACTGGACCGATCGTCATTAAATTTTCACAACAGGATATTCTTACGAAATAATAAATTCTTGACTATGTAAGTGGGCAAAGGGGCATGGTCTCTCCTAAAGCATTGCAATAAATACATTAAAATAAATAAATAAATGTTTGTAAATATATAAATATGTTTTATTTTATTTAGGACGAAGGGGGGGGGGTAGCAAAGCACACCGGGTTTAGCTAGTTAAATAATATAATCCAACACGCCTCCTCAACTTAAATGGTTTCTTGAATACCCATTGATGAAATACAAAACGTATGTTTGATACTGGGTAGTGGTTTTGTTAAAACGTCTGCCACCATCTCTGTAGTCGGTTTGTATTGAATATCTATTATTTGGTCTTCAACTGCTTGACGTATGAAATGATATTTATAATCTATATGTTTCGTCCTTGAATGATGACCTCCAAATTTGGCCATCTTTTGTGTGCTTTGTGAGTCACTGTATAGTGAAATTGAATTATCATTTAGGTAATCCAATTCCTTTCGTAGATATCTTAAGTAGTATGCTTCTTTGGCTGCTTCTGCAAGAGCGAGATATTCCGATTCTGCGCTGGAAGTTGCTACAACACGTTGTTTTCTTGATTCCCAGGTAATTGCACCACCTGCGAGAAAGAAACAAAAACCAGTTTGAGATTTTCTGTCATTAACGTCTGTGGCCCAATTTGCGTCAACATAACCAACTAATGGTAGCTTGTCTTGGCGATAAACTATTTTAAATTTCTTTATCGTATTTAAATATCTAATAATGTGTATTGCTGCCGTCCAGTGTTGTTTTCTTTGGGTCCTGGCAGAATTGCGAAAACATATTTACACTGCATGATATATCAGGGCGACTAAAAACAGAGAGATGTAGAAGCGAACCAATAATTTCTTGATATTTTGTTTTATCAACATTTTCTGCTTCCCCTGGTATTTTTGGGTTCTTTTCTAAATTCAGTTTTGGTTCCATTGGAATTTTTGTTGGCTTTGAGTTTTCTTGACCATATTTTCTAATCAGGTTTTCTGTGTATCCAGGCTGTGATATTGCTAAAACATTTCTTCCAGTTTCTATTTCCAATCCGATGCAATGCTTAGGCACTCCTAAGTCTTTAATTTCAAAATTGCATTTTAAAACTTCTATCAATTTCTCAACATCATTGTCATTATTTGATGCCATTAATACGTCATCAACATATAGACTTACTATTGTTTTACTATTACCGTTTTTAAAATATATACATTGATCATATTTAGATTGAACTAAACCAAACTTTTTAAATATTGCATCAATTCTTTTGAACCATTGACGAGCTGCTTGCTTTAATCCGTATATTGCCTTTTTTCTTTGTAAATTTCCTATTACAAAAATAATCTTGCTTTATGAAGAATTGCTTCCATTTGCGGTTTCCAGGTTCCATAATTATCACCATTTAACAACGGAATTCGTCCATTCATTGAAGACATATTGGAGCAGTAAATATTTTATTTTAATAATACTAGCTTGACTTTTTATAAGAGGTGTTTATTGTTTAATAAAAAGTAAAAACCAAATTTAAAAATTATGACAAACAAAAACATATTTCTAAAAAGATAAATTGATTTAGAAATACAAACTACAAATATTTAAAGTAAATTATTTAAATTGAACATAAAATAATATAATCCAACAGTTCTCCCCTATATTCCTACCAAATTGAGTTGATGACATTCTAATGTTATTGAAGAAGGTAACTGGTAACTCTCCCATTTGAGCAGCACAAGAAATGTATCCTAATCGACATTCCTCAAACAAACTAGATGCGTTCTCAGAATCCTCTTCCGAATCTACCTCATTGTTTCTAGTGACAAGTAGTGTCTTAAACTCTTCCTTTCTAATTTCTAATGTGTAGGAGTTAAGAGTTTTGTGCGACAAATCATTATATTCTCTTTCAAAATCTAAAGAGACGTGCAGTAATTTCAAAAGTAACTAATTTTTTAGATTTAGCCATTGTGTATAATTTTTTAGAAAAAATATCAAAATAAGTAGTTAGTAAAAGTTTGTTTTCACAATTTGTTTTCCTTGTTAACTAAAAATTCTTAACCGCAATAAAAATCTCTAGCACTACAACAAAAACAACACCAACGAATGTATTTACTTTTGGATAAGGTCTGGACTTAAAGTTTCTTTACGAGCTAGCCACAAATTGGGTAATATCTAAAATAATAAATTGTAAGAGCGAAATTTAACACCGGCAACTGTAGCAACATACCAATATTTCAAAATTTTAATCCGGAATGCCTGGATATATCTATTACCTAAAAATAGCACGCTTTTATTTAATATTTAAATATTTTGTTATCTTTTTTGTTTTACAATGGACTGTTGTGTTGTGGATCGGTTTTTGTCCTGTTGTTAAATTAACTTCCCGATATTTGGCACATACACAATATTCAAATAGATACCAATATCTAAATTTTAATTTATTAATTGATTATTTTATTTAATTTATTATCTTTGCTTTGCACTTTCTATTAATGTGTAATTAATTTAATATTTGCATATAAAACAGTTGTTCAAAAATAAAATGTAGATGTATTTGTGAGAGATTTTGCACAGCAAACATATTGTCAAACGCTTAAAATCAGAAAAAAGTAAAGAATTTTTTCCAAATATAAACACCTTATGAAACAATATCAGGGACCGTAAATAACAATTATCAATATCGAAAACCAATTTTAGAACAGTTATTTAGATAAAAAACAAAAATAAGTCTATCTAAAACAGTTTTTTATTTTTCGTCTTCAATTGTAATTGAATCGCGTGTGTTTGCTATGCTTCGATCAACAAGAAGCAACAACAATGCTTAACAAATTTCTGAAAAAAATGACGATAGTCCGTCGCATGTGTTCTCATCGCTTGCTGAACGACGAGTGAATGAATGTTTTTAAAAGAGCATAACAAATGTGTGTAAATTTTTCAAACAATTGTTGTATGGGCTGAACATCACTGATATAAAATTTGTATTTGTTGTACACAAAAAAACAAAAATGTAGAAAAATATGTAAATACAAACAGCTTTTCTAAAGTGTCACTTAAATGACAGCTCGGCTATTGTGTCGGTAATAAAATGTTTCTATTAAAACCAGAGTTGTTGAATAATACTATAAAAAGCGTTGCCAGCAAAAATTCTAATTTATTTAAAATTAGCCAAATCACACACCTTCCATTCAAAATAGCGATCAGTTCTAAATTTGTTTATCAAATTCAAGCGTTTTTGTGATAAATCTAGTGAATTAATCTAGTAAATTCACACACCTTTCTACGATAATACAGTGCAAAACCAAGATTCTGTATTATCTTTTATCACAAATATATGTATGTGGCTTGTAATATTTTGTATGAAACAAACAAAATTGTTCACGGCAAAACAAAATAAAACAAATTCACCTGGTATTGCTTTCCAATACTGTCCAAATGTCCAAAAATCCGATTCGAAGAACCAATAAGAAACCACCGATATGGTTTTATCCAATGTGGAATCGCTGGAGACCAAATTTCCTATTATTTGGCTAGAGAAAACAACACTAAACTAAAATGGCTCCACAAAAAAAGAGAAAATTAGTTTGTTTTTTTTTTTTTTCAAATATATGTATAACGATATCACTTTCCTTTTTATTTATTATTTTTTTCGAATATATATGTAGGTTTACAAAATTTACTTTAACAAGTTATGTATATTTAAAAAGTCACAAACTCAATATCAAAAACCGATGTTAACAATTCAAAAAAATACTAAAATTTCAAAGTTATTATATTTATACAATTCAAAAATTACCAACTATATAATACAAGTTATTAAAACGACTACGACTTTCAAAGATTGTTAATAGACTGTATATGGCAAAACAACGATTCGCCAAAATACAACAACAAAATTTATATTTTAATACAAAATTGACGAAGAAAATTATCTAAAAGTAAAATATGATGACGTTTGCGCCTATATATGTCCTCTGGCATCACCCTTAAGGTAAAACAGTTAAAAAAAGGGAAGACCAAAGGTTGGAGTACCAACACCATTCATCCAAAGTTGAACAATATATATTTTTTAAAAATAATTGGCCTCGAGCTTGAAGAAACTTTTTTATTTTATTAAATGAGTTCATTATTTATTGAGTGTAAAGAGAATAATACGTCTCTTACAAATATAATTGTAAATCATTCCTTGATAATGATATCCGATGGACATCGAAATATTGGAACGAATAATTTAATAAATAATATATATAATTTTTAAAAATAATTGGCCTTGAGCTCAGAGAACTTTTTATGTTATTATAATAAAAAAAGAAAGAGGAAATCAAAATTTAATTTAATTGTCATTATAATTATGTATTTGTAAGACCTGGAATTAGGGAATAATATTTCTATATCTTTTTATTGAGAAAATAGGTTTTGACAAAAAAGTACCAAAAATGGAAAGACCAAAAAATTGTCTTATGAATTCTAATTTCAAAAAAGTACTGATGCAGTATGGAGGCATTTTAATTTTATTTCTGTTTATTTATTTAGAAGATATGAGTAACTGAAGGTTTGTTTTGATCATCTAGAATTTCGAATTTCCTAAAAGTACCAGACATCTTAAAATTTTTATTCTATCTTTACTTGTTTTGGAAATACACAGTTACCATTTCCCCCGTTTTATCCCCCTTAACGACCGAATTTCAGAAAATCTTTTCTTATTGGATGTATTTGATGTAAAAGGAATCCAATACCTAAATTTCAAGTTTCTAGCATTAGCGGTTTAGGCTATGCAATGCTGAATGAATCAAAGCTTCTTTACTTTCTGTTGCTCTTCTGTTCCGTGTCGTTCTGTTGTTAAATTTTTGTAGTTAGTTTTTCCGTATAAACGTATCAGCTGTTTTAGGTAAACAGACAACACACCGCAAAAATAAATCAAAAAATACAAATCAAAGTTTTTTATATTGTACAATATGTCATTACTTTCGACTAAAGTAATGAGTTTTTCGTCATCCATCGTTTTTTTTTTTATATTTTTATGACTTTTATACAAAAACTTAATTAAATTCAAAGAAATTGAAAATTTTTGTAATAAACCAAAAAATTATTTGTTGTGCAGATGTCAGCTGTTTCGTGCTGTCACTTACAATTACTTAGCAAATTTTTATTTTCAACAGGTTTGTCCGCAACGGCACGGAAATTAATAAAACAACTAACGACTTCTACACATTTTCTATTTAACAGAATCAAGTCAGCTGATTCGGAACGGAACATAAAGTAAAGACTAATTCTGCCTTCAGTCAACCAATCATGCAGTCACGTTAATTTTTTATATATGTACTCGTATATAAATGTTACGTATTTTAAAATTTCGTATAATTGAACAGAAAATAGGCCTTCTCTAGCTATTCCAATAGTAGCTGATATTATTATGAAAAAATTACTTGACACTTGTATTAAATTGTATTGACTATAAAACCAAAAATGTTAATGTGGATATTTGGATATTTTGTTTTGTGTAATTTCGCAAAATGTAATAGAATATATGTATGTATGTATGTTAACGATATATTTTACTCATTTCATCCTAACATTAAGTGTACTTCTTTCTATAGAAAAGTAATGTAATTCTATACTTCCTTATTTAGATACTTCAATCATATTGAGAGATTATAATTTGTTAATAGATTTGTTTAATGTTTGTGTTGTTGTTTTGTAGGTCGCTGGTTTCTTTTTGTTGTTATTAAAAAACTTTTGGTTAATTTCGTTTAAATTCTAATTTTTGTTTCCTTTTATTTATATATTTTTTATATTAATTTCAATACAATTTTAGTTTATGTTTTTTATTATATTTATTTTATATATGTATGTTTTTATAAACCTGTTTGGTTTGTTTGTTATTCACACTTTTAATTTTCAATTTTTATTACAATAATTGTTTTTGTTAATTTTGTTACAAATTTGTTTATGTTGTTAAACTTATGTTTATGTGCTTTTTATTTAAACTATTTGTGTTGTTTGTTTTTTGCACTTGTTTTGTTTGTCTTATGTTTATTGAAAAAAATCAACCTTGTTTGTCGATTGCTGATAAGAGACTGTGTTTTGTTACATATGTATGTTGATGAGCAATTATAAATGTAAGTAAAAGAATTTAAAGAATGCAAACAACAAAGTGAGTAAATAAAACTCCGTTTGTATTATAAAGGGTGTTACATTAAAATATTAACGTTAAACAAGATTGATATCAAAAACCTACATCCTTGTGATCCTTAATTATCATACAAAACATCCTAATACGGCTAAAAAAATTTTGTAGAAAGAATATCAATAATAAGTGACAAAGAATTACATAGGAAGAATATAAACACAATTAAGAAAAAATTAAACAATAATAATAATTTTACTATCAATACCTATAAATTGTAAATTATTAAGATAATTTCAAAATCATAGCAATAACATGGAAAGATTTTCTGAAGCCAAGATACAGTTGTGTTCAAAAAAATAGGAGTGCCCTTAACAAATATCTATTTTGTTATTTTTTTTTTTACAAAAAACTCAAAATATTATTTCACTTTTTTTTGTAACATTAAACAAGAAAGTTATTACATAATTCCAGAGGTGATTAAAGCTATAAAAATAAAAATATATGCAAAACATGATGTAAGTCCATTGTTCAAAATAATAAGAGTATTATACTTTTCATTAAAAAATGTTAACAAAATAAATTCAAAACAAGTCGAAAACGATCAGAATGTTTAATATTTCGTAGAAAAACCTCGGTTCTTAATAACGGCGGCATATCGCCGCGGCATGGAGTCGATGAGGTCCCTACAACGGTTTACTGGGATGTTACTCCACGCATCCTGGACTGTGCACCATAAACCATTAGCATTAGACGGTTTCTTTTCGGAAACAATTTTTGAACATCCCACCATAGGTGTTCTATGGGGTTGAGGTCAGGAGACTAGGCGGGCCATCGCATAACCTCAACCCCGTTGGCACGAAACCACTCCTTACCTAATTTACTGATATGTTTCGGGTCATTGTCTTGTTGGTAGACCCATTTCAGAGGAATATTCCACTCTGCGTATGGTAGCATGACATTATCTAAAATTTCGACGTATACCCGTTGGTCCATGATCCCTTTTACTTCATATAATGGACCAATACCATTGTAAAAATACATCCCCAAATCATAAATTTTGCTCCTCCATGTTTGATGGTCTTTCTGGTGAATTGTGGGAGATATTCTGTATTGGGTGGACGTCGGACATATTGTCTAGAACCAGTTCCTCCAAAATAGAACGATCTTACTTTCATCGGTCCACAATACGTTTCGCCATTTTTCTTTAGCCCAGTTTACATGATCCTGGGCAAATTTCAAACGGGAGTCTGCCTGTTTTTTTGTGAGTAAGGGTACCTTTCTGGGACTTCTGGCGAATAAATTATTTTCGACTAAACGTCTTCGAATAGTAACGGTGCTTACGCTTAGATTAAGATCCTTTTGGATCATTTTTGATGACACAGAAGGATCAGCCTTACTAAAACCTACTATGCGACGGTCATCTACGGGCGTTGTTTTACGTTTTCGGCCTCGAGTTTTGCCTTTTTCCGTATACCGTAAAGCATTGGTTATCATCTGATCTGCGCACGACATTATTTTTTTTATTTCTCGATAAGTTTTGCCGTCATTTCTAAGATTTTTTATTAAATTTCGTTTCTCTTCGGTGCAATGCTTACCACGCCCCACTTAAAAAAAAAAAATAAAAAATTTTGCAAAGAAAATTAAAGAACTGTACCCGTAGAGCTTATTCATACTTACTTTTTGAATTTATAGCGTAAATTCTAAAAGTTTAGCAATTAAATTTCTCAGTTAATGCAAATACTCCTATTTTTATGATCAATGCACTTTGGAACCAAAAAAGGAAATAAATTAATTGCAGGATAAATACTACAATTAGCTTTATTATTCATTTTGTGTTTTACTTTCCACATTCCATACTAAGTACCGTTACAATATGGCGTACTTAAAAAGTTGCCAAATTTATAAAGATCTGAACACAGCTGTATATATATATGTATATCGTATACATACTTAAAATATCAGAAGAATTGGAAGAATCAAATATATTTCATAATACAGTATTTATCGGTTATATGCACTCCTTAAAATGCAGAACTTTCTTTGCATATAAGCGGGAAATGCAAATATAAAAACTCGTTTATATGCACAGCGGTGCATATATAAAAAGTCTGATACTTGCATAAACGGTGCATATAAACAAAAAGTAGATAAAAATTTTCGAAATTTTTATACATATACATTAGGGTGGTTTTTTAAAATTCATTTTCGATTCTTAAAGGTGCTCACATCTAGAATTATGTAATTTAGTGTTAAAATACAATTGCGAAAATTTTAGCTCAATCGGACTATGCCTTCCCGTGCCGAAAGAGCCTCAAAGTTTTCAAAAATGCCTGTTTTTCACGAAATAGCGCCATGTTTCTGCTTTAGTTATAAATGCCATAATTTATTACAATAAATTTATATTCAAGCAGAAATTAAAAATCGGGGAGTCCCCAATTTGATTTTGACGTTGCGCGTGTAATGTTACTTTAAGAGAAATATTCATTTAAAGGTTTTTGTGTTAAGTGAACAGTTCGTACAAGAAAGATATTTAAGTCAAAATGGCAGTACTTCGTTCAATGTTCATATCCGTGCTAACACTCAGATTTATTTAATTGGACATTCATCTCAACAAATAACCGGCAGCAAGCTACCATCAAACCATCAAGTACATACAAGGCATTTTTTTTATAACATGCGTAACATTGGATTACCCCATGTGAAGCCGCAAAACTCAAAAACTAAGTTTCTACCATATTTGCCCAAGTTTAATAAAAAAAAAATATTGGAATCTATAAAATGTGTTATTTTTCTCACTGCAATAGAAAATTTACAAAATATCTCATTCTCTTCTGAATCGGAAGTGGAAGAAATGGCTTCTGACGATGTATTTACCGGCGATGGAAAAATCGGAAAATTAGAAACTGAGAGTAAAAAGAAGAAATACAGTCGCGGATATAAGAAAAGTTATAACCGAACAGCTATCAATTTTATTAGATAGGTGCATTTTCGAAAACTTTGGGGCTTTTTCGGCATGGGAAGGCATAGTCCGATTGAGCTAAAACTTTTACAATTGTATTTTAACACTAAATAGAACATTTCTGAGCGTGAGCACTTACAAATTTCGAAAAAAAATTTTCCCCATATTCAATAAAACTACCCTAATATACATAGTATGTATGTATTAGTTTTTACTAATAAAAAACTTTTTATAAAAGAAAACATTAAATTGAATGTCATAAAAAATATTTTTGTACATTTAGACGTTTGTACTACAAGACCATTTCACTGAGATCAGTTAGCTAGGTTAATATATCAAGAGTTTTCTTAAAATCTTGAATTTTTTTCCCAGACTCTAAAAAGCATATTTGCTTAGATATTATGTTTTGTCGATAGTATGTCTTGAATGCATGAATTACCCCCTGATCTAATGGTTGTAAAATTGAAGTGTTATTTGCTGGTAAATATCGACCGTCAACGTTCTTCAAACTTATGTTCTTGGGGGATGTGGCATTATCAACGAAGAATAAGACTTTTCTATTTTGCTAAATCATTCCTTCATCAAAAGCTAGCTTTACTTCAGTCCAAATGTTTTCATGCCTTGTTTTTCGAAAAATACTTAATGGGTATTTTTTGTTTTTAAAATATCGAGGCTGTTTTGGTTTACCTATGGTAAATATTTCTTTATAGCCACCAGTTGCATTGCACAAAACGATTATAGTTATGCGTTCTTTTGGTGACTTCATACCAGAAATTTTAAAATTACCCCTATTGAGTGTTGATGAAGGCAATGCTTTGAAAAGTAGCCCCGTTTCATGATAAGCTGCGTGCTTATCAGCAGAGCCTGCATCCCCATGAATCTTTTTTAAATTAATTCCCTCCCTCCGTTGCCATTGGTATCGCCAGCCAGGAGTAGGATCAAATTTTTCTTTTAGGGCAATGGCAAATTGTTTCGCCTTTTCCATTAACATATTAGTTGACACCACAGCACCAGACAAACTCATTTGATCAAACCATTTTGATCTTTTTTTCGAAGCATATTATTGTATGTTTTGTTGCTTTAAAGAATAGAATTTTGACAATTGAGCATCCACACTTTTTACAAATATCTTGTTTAGAAGAATCTTTAATTTCATTTATAATTGAAATCCTTTGCTTTACAGACAAGCATATTCTTTTGTTAGCAGTCATTTTTGATCACGTTAATTCATTTATTTAGAAACACGCAGAGCAACATTTTTATTAAACAGCTGACTAATAACAGTGATGGTACATTTTGATAAATAGAGACTCTACTTTATGATGAAACGATTTTGGTAAAATTTTTGAAAAATTGTGAATGATGCATATAAAAGTCATTTCCTTATGCTATTTATTCAAATTGTATTAAAATTGTGGTGCATAAAAGCGAGAAATGCATATAAACGAAATGCTTATAGAAGAAATTTTTACATACATATATTTTACATTACGACCTGAAATTGCACAAACTTAGATGCATAAAAGCGGGAAATGCTTATAAACGACGTGCATATAAGCAATAAATACTGTAATGTGAAATTAAAATGGGTCACAAAATTTACAATATAGTAGGCAGATTATTCAGCATAACAAAAGATAGGATACATACATTCCCACGACAGCCGGTTCTACGCACCGGAATGACCCGAATTTATTCGGCCAAGGGCTGTCAATATCAGCAACAACTATTATTTTTAAAATCGGAGCAAAATTTTCCTACATTGTTGCTCCAAATCCTCTTGGTCCGTGGCGGAATTGAAATAAGTCCCGGACCATGGTTCTGCACAGTATGCCAGAACAGATTGCACCATATGTCCACCCAATTAAGGAGCAACTCTTGTATGGGCTGGTGTCACCTCAGAAATTGCTCTGGACTTAATCATGAAAGGTAGCTCTTCTCCTCCCCCAGCTAACTCGACACCTACCAGCAGCTCGATCTATCGAAAGCTTTCGATACCGTCAGCCATGCCACCCTCTTCCAAGACATCCTGCATTCCACAATCGTTCATTGAGTTTAGAGAGAAACGTTCACAACCTCGTAGAGTTAAACAAGGAGTTCCTCAGGGCGGGGTCCTGTCGCCACTTCTGTTTAACTTCTACATCTCTAAGCTCCCCACACCTCCACAGGGAGTGGAAGTGATATCATACCCGGACGATTGCACAATAATGACAACAGGCCACAACATTGATGACTTATGTGGTCAAGTGTATAGTTATCTCAGTGAAATACACGCTTTCTTCACTGCAAGGAACCTGCAACTATCACCACCGAAGTCTTCAGCAACACTCTTCATCACCTGGACGAAGGAGGTAAAAATGAATCTTGGCATTGTTGTCGACGGCACACAAATTCCGACAGTGAACCACCCAAAAATCTTGGTAGCCTGAGGTAAACAGGCTCAGCTCACGCCACTGCTTAAAGAGCTAGCCGACAGCACTTGGGGTATGTACAAAGAAACCTTTTTGGCTACCTATAAGACGATTGGCTGGTCAGTGGTAACCTACGCTGCCCCAGTGTGGTCACCTTCGTTGAGTGATATCCAGTGGAGAAACATACAAAGCTGCCAAAATGCTGCCTTACGAACCATCACAGGCTGCATGCAAATAACCTCAGAACACCATCTACATGAGGGAACCTGTAATGGAACATAATGTCTTGCTGACAAAACAGTTCCTCCTGGAATGTCATCGGAGGAATCACCCAAGCTTTAACATTACACAGCTGGAGTCCCCCCGAGGCATGTCAGGAAGGACCTTCGAATATACGACAAAGACATACGAAGATATACACAGGATCCACTAGATCAAAACTCGTATGTACCAGCTTTAAACGACATTCACAGAGATAACATCAATACCACGGCCGCAGGATACCGCATGAATGTCGTACTTGTAGGCCGCCCATTGCAGAAACCGAAAAACAACTGCCGCGGAAGAGAGTAGTTCTGCCACAACTGAGATCGGGATAGAGCAATGGGCTTAACGCCTTTTGGCCCCGAATAGATCGTGCCGTCCTTAACCTATGTTCTTCATGTGGCCAGGGTCCTCATGACACCAACCACATCTTCAATTGCCCAGCCAACCATACTTCACTTCATCCAATGGATTTATGGACCAACCCAGTAGAAGTAGCCCAGTTTCTTGGTATGGACCTCATTTCAGAACCCCCGGATTAAAACTTATTTAGTTTTAGCTATTACAACAACAAACTAATTATAAAAGTCCTTGTATGTTAAAAATTATAAATGTATATGTAAGTCAAAGGTACCTTTACTTTTAATTGTTTTAAAACGATAGAATTGGTGTTGTGGATTTGTACAATAACAAATAGTATGTTAATTAGAAAAGTATTTTTTCTATATAACATTAGAGCATCCAGTATATTAATATACATACATATATCACTAGACGATTCTTATTGTGTAACTGAATACAAAAATAATCTGGAAAATATTTAAACACAGTTTTCAGAGATGATATTGTTAAATATTATTTAACAGAAATTCGTTTCGAATAAAATGAATATAATTGAAAAATTTTACTCAATTTATGATTTTTAACAGCCGTAGGCCCTGAAGACCATAATGTTTTCTGATATTGGCCATATTTATGTAAAGGTTAGTCTTATAGAAGATACATACAGAACCTGTTAATCGGCACATCTGTTAATTTAATCTTGAATATCGCTTTCTTTATTAGCACAACATTTTCAGTTGCAATTTGGATCTTACATATTGTCCAAACTAGTTTGAACACTATAGTTTGAACACTAAAATTAATATGTACATTTATATAATTTTTATATTAATTATTGAAACTCAATTAATATAAGCATTTGTAATGTAAGCTATATCGTAAAAGATACAAAATGTGGCAGTGCTAAGTTTTCTATCGCCAGTTTTCGTTAAAAACACGAAGTTTTAACGTACTGTAAATTTAATAACTAACTAATAGCGTAGACAGACGACACAGTTAATTTGCATTAACAGTCTTAATTCAAATTAACTCGTGAATTATCCTCTTAATGCGCTTTAAGTTAGACGTAAATACACAAAATCAAACTGAATTTATACTGCATTTAGCTATTTCAATATGGCAACATCGTCGAAAATCAATAATATGTTATCAAATTGTTTACTATTCTAAAATAAGAAGACAATTGTAAAATTAAAATAATAAAAATAGATTTCCATAATTGCCTTTCTCTTATTTCAGAGTGTCCCACTGCAGTCCCCACATGTAGCAACACGTTCAGGTTGATGGTTTCTAGTGCATGAACAAGTTTTGCATTATGAAACAGTTTCAGCAAAAGTAATTTCAGCTTTTTTTTCAAAGAAATACTGTTTTTTCAGAATATGCCAAACAAATTTTTTCATAATTAAATAGTTTTTTACAAACAAACAGCTGTTACCTAAATGCAGAAACTGTCGTCTGTCACGATAAAATCTTAATTCAAATTAGTGAGATTTTAATGCGCATTAACTCTGTCGTCTGTCTACAGTATAATAAATTTAATAAGAAAAGAAAATTTACTTGCACTAGAACCACCAAGAAGTTCAGTTCTTACTTAAATTTTATACTTACCGTAAAACTAAAAAATTGAAAGTTGTACATAATTACTTTGAAATTAAAGATTTAAATAATACTTACTTTTGTCTTTACCTTTAATACTTACCATTAACATATCAAACATTGAAGAATTCAAATAAAGGAAACCGAATTGTATTTGTATTAAAAGCAAAAAAAGGTGATATTTATTCTATATGAACCAGGCTATGAGTTTTGTCATTTAACCCTTAAATTTCTCTCAACCCACAATTATAATTATTCAATTTCTGAGTAATTATGTATATCTTTATTATAGATTACCCCCTTTAATCTTGTTATAGATCAACCCCCTTTCTCATCATCACATTAGTTAATATCTATAATAGAGATACTATAATACTCCCAAAAGTATTCACATATTGTGATCAAAATACGAAAATGTTGAATCATGTAGACTACTAAAATATAATGAATGAAAACATGTAAGTTTACAAATTAACAATCTACAATTTGAAATATATATTTCTAAATTAATGATCACGTCAAAATGTTTAGTAGAACAAAATTTTTGAACAATACCAAGCTAAGATTTAATTATTTGGATTGTAGATGATTAAATATCGAAAATATTTTTATTTACTCTCTTTATTTCAGATAAGTCATATAATAATTTTGGAAATATTAAAGAAATAATGATTTGTATTATTTTTAATTGCAGGCGTATCTGTTACAAGGTTGGCAATGATGAATCACTGCCGAGCTCTCACCATGGCATGTCATTACACAGAAGGTGAAACAATGGTATGTGTTTTAGATTTTAAACGCGAAGTTGGCCTTTGGCATGCTGTTTTTACATCAGTGTTAAATGGAATGCATGTATTGTTTATACCGTACGCATTAATGAAACTTAGGCCATCCTCGTGGATGCAATTAATTACAAAGCACCGAGCCTCATGCTGTCTAGTCAAAAGCAGAGATTTACATTGGGGGCTCTTGGCAACGAAAGATCACAAGGATATATCGCTATCATCATTGCGAATGCTTCTTGTAGCTGATGGGGCAAACCCTTGGTCTTTGTCGTCGTGTGATCAGTTTTTAAATGTCTTTCAAACAAAGGGCTTGAGAGCAGATGCCATTTGCCCTTGTGCTAGTAGTTCAGAAGTATTTACGGTATCTCTTCGACGTCCTGGTAGGTCTTCAAGTGGGTTTAATCAGTCGGCAACGGGAAGAGGTGTACTTTCCATGGCAGCTTTGTCGCATGGAGTAGTTCGAGTGGATAGTGAGGATTCCTTGACATCTTTAACATTGCAGGATTGTGGACAAGTCATGCCTACAGCAACTATGGTAGTGGTGCGTTCTGATGGAAATCCTGTTCTTTGCAAAACAGATCAGGTTGGGGAAATATGTGTTACGAGCGGATCAACAGGCACCAGTTACTTTGGTTTAGAAGGATTAACAAATACCACTTTCAAGGTGCAGCCACTATTAGAAGAACCTGAACCCGAAAAGGATGGTGTTGCTGGAAAAATTAAACCAATCAGTGATGATTATTATGTTCGTTCGGGTCTCTTAGGATTTTTAGGACCAGGTGGTCTTGTATTCGTTTGTGGTTCTCGAGATGGATTGATGACTGTAACTGGACGTAAGCACAATGCTGATGACATAATTGCAACTGTTCTGGCTGTAGAACCAATGCGCTTTATATATAGAGGAAGAATAGCAGTGTTTAGCATTAAAGTATTAAGAGATGAACGAGTTTGCGTAATAGCAGAACAACGACCCGACTGTTCAGAAGAGGAAAGTTTTCAATGGATGTCTAGAGTTTTACAGGCAGTGGACTCCATACATCAAGTTGGCATATATTGTTTAGCACTGGTTCCACCAAACCACTTGCCCAAGACCCCACTAGGAGGAATAAATCTTTGTGAGGCACGACGAAGGTTTTTAGATGGTACTTTGCATCCCGCAAATGTTTTGATGTGCCCACATACGTGTGTAACAAATTTACCCAAACCTAGAGAAATTCATCAAGGTAAATTATATATTATTCGTCTTTGTATATTTTAAATAACAACATTATGGCACACATGGATACAACAAATATATATATACAAACATAAAACATATATCTTGGAAGACTGATTATATTTTAGTTTAAAGCTCCTGCGGTCATGAACAGACATTATTTGTGAACACATTTTCTTTTATCCTATACCACCTTTAAGTCAATTTGAGTTTATGGTCAAGGTCGCAACTTTGAACATACATAACTCAATATAAGTTAACATTAATTATTGTAATTCATTGGAATAGTAGTCCAAATATTTACTCCTTGCAAATTTGTTGAAGATCAGCCCTCCAGACGGAATTGATTTTTTTTCTAAAGTTAATTATTTCTAGAATGCAGATTATTTAATGCATATTAATTCGCGAAGGTCAATTTCTTTAAAAAAAAATAAACCTGTTCCGTTCTTATTACTTGTCTCGTTTCTAGCAGAATTCTATCATTAAACTAAAAACTAAGAATTTAAAATTATTATGGTGGAGTTATCCCGCTCTTTGAAAGCACTCTTTTTGCTGTATCAGTTTTTTTTTAGCTAATTTTAAATGAAATATAAAAATTAAAAACTGGTAATTTAAACTGACATTTGAATTTAATTCGCTTTATTTTCCCAACAGAATTAATGGCATTATTATGGTTAAAGTATTTTTATTTTTTTACAAATGTATTTTTTACAGTTCCACATTTTTTTCAGGTATATATGAAGGTTTTCAAAACTGCTTTTCACTTTGGGATTAAAGAATATGTGGCCTAAACTATATTTTTCATCCTTAATGTGCATGATTGGTAACTTTGCTCTTTAAGTAATAACGCAAATTTAAGGATATTTTAAAAAACCAGAGCAAAATTTTTAAATTTTAATAAAAAAATAAAATATATATTTAGATTCTGCCCCACTGTTTTTGGTTTCTAAATTTCATTCTAGAATTATTAAATTTTGAAAAATGTATTTTTTTAAAATCTTCGCTCTTCTTTGTAGAACAGGTTCTACAAGTGAAAGTGCTATATCTGAAAAACTTTGAATCTTTTTAAAAGATTTTTAGTCGAAAGATTTAGATTTTTACCAAAGCAATTTTGCAAGAAATTAAATATACGGCTTAAACTTTTAATTTAGAAAATTCTGATTTTAAACTACATAGGTATTAGTTTGCTTAAAACTTTAATAGGGTTTTTATTTTTAAAAGAATACCAGTTGAAATTAAATTTTGGTTTGATATGAATCCTATGTATCATTCGTTTGAACTTCAATAATATACGGTAGATGTAGCATTCGTTTTGTATCTTGAAAACAGACTGTACAATTTTAAAACGTTTTCTATACTTGTGATCAGCGGGACAATATTATATAAAAAAGTAAGAGTGCTATATTCGGCTGTGCCAAATCTTATTTTTCGAGTAATGGTATACGCACAATTGGGACGATCGGCGAATTTCGTACAGCACGACGTAAATTCTGAAATCCACAATACATTTTTCCCTTGTAAAACTACGGAATCGGACAACAGTATAAACTCTGATAAAAGTGGTAAGAATCTGTCCATAATTGCTCCTAACCCACATACAAATTTCTTTCCATATTATGGATGGAGATAAGTATTATTATTATGTTTGCATTAAAATTATATATTTGACCATAGCACTCATATAAGGTCCACTTTAGAAAATAACTAAATATGTTTTTGTTTCGACCTTTTAAATTCCAAATAAATTAGGTAAATAATCAGGCTCGAGGTCTGTGTTATAATCAATCGTTCTATTTATTTATTTCAATATTTCGCCTACCATCGGTAAGCATCATCAGGAAAATAACAACAATGAGTTACAATAATCAAAAATTAGTCCTTACAGTTAAACATTAAATATTAAATGTTAAATGTTAAAAAATAAATATTAAATGTTTAACTGTAAGGACTAATTTTTGATTATTGTAACTCATTGTTGTTATTTTCCTGATGATGCTTACCGATGGTAGGCGAAATATTGAAATAAATAAATAGAACGATTGATTATAACACAGACCTCGAGCCTGATTATTTACCTAATTTATTTAGAAAATAACTTTAATCTCTTAAAAATATCGTTATCAGATTGAAACTCGACATATATTATCTACATATATACATATACAAATCGTCGTACAGAAATTTGTAAAGATCGGCCCATAATTGGTCATAGACCCCATATAAAACCACTTCCGACAAACACATTAACCTATAACATATTTGTAGATTCTGTAATTCTTATTATATTTAAGTGGAGGGTATTTAAGATTCGGCACAGCTGAATATAGCACTCTAACTTGCTTTCAATTATGATTTACAAAATCTAGTTGTGTATGTCGCAGAGTTCGCAAAAAAATGTTAAATGCCTACTTAAGAATTTGCCTCCAATTTTATATTTTAACTTGCAAGTCAATAAGACAACACCTAATGAACAGTTGTAGGTCGGAGTAAATTCTCATAGAGAAATTAATTTACAACACTACAAATAAGTGCGATTTTGAATTACAACATTAAAATAATTAATTTTGTGAACGATAATCGGGGCATAATTATTTTAGAAAGAAAGTTCTATATTGTTTGCGATTCCGTTACAGCTAATTAGAATATTTATGTTAAATACCAAATGTTTTGGGGACTTTATCCGATTTGTCTCAAATTTACAGAGTTTGATTATTATTATATGTGTCATAGTGTCACAATGAAATTCTCGAAATTCTCAAAAAAGATATTGTTCATATGTATGTAAAAAAACACCTTAATATTTATATATAAATGCATATGTACATACATATGTATGTATATATGTATGTTTATGTAAAATCGCCGTCATCTATTTTTATTTACATCAAAAAATCTATTATCTACCTATAAAACATTTATTAAAGACATAATATTTATCACTTAGCATCCTAATTTATTTATTCACACTTACATATTTCATACATATTCTACTACCATAATAACACCTACTCTGTATCATAATGTGCTTAATTGGTTGGAAATTTACATTCTAATACTAACATCATAAAAAGGTGTGCAATCTACCGCAAAACTAAGTTCATCTGGATGTGGTATTACAGACACTTCCGTGGGACCAGCTTCAGTGATGGTTGGAAATTTAGTACAAGGAAACCGACTTGCCATTGCTCATGGGCGTGATCTAGGATTGTCTGAGGATAACGAAAGAAAGGTATTTATGCAACGCAGTATACATACATTTTTAACAATGTATCCACAAAAATTACTACATATAACATTTTGGTTTTGGTTGACATGAGGTTTGAATCAAAAACAGTATATTCCTTGTCCAATATTATTAAATTAAATATGGTTTAACAAACACATGAGTGAGAATCCACCCGACAGAACGGACAGAAATTATTTTTTTTCTGATTAACCACATCCGATTTCAATTAAATTTACGACGTACGGCGAGTCATTGTTTTTTTCTAATTTTTGATCAAACTTTTCACAGAATATGAATGTTTTACAATATATTGCATATGGAGCATTCCATGAAAAAGTGGAACTCTGAACTGTTTTATAAATATGCATTTTTTATATATTATTGCACGTACATAGTGAGATTATGTTCTCATCTAAAATAATTTACAAAAGTTGTAGTGAGTATGTCTCATTTTTTGTAAATACTGTTATTTATTGAGAGTAACAACAAGTCGGATTTTTTCATTAGTCTTTACACAACTTTTTGCGAGGTCGCTGCCGCTATTGTTTATCACATAGAAACTAGATTTCTGTTCTTAGTTATAGTGTATGGTCCGCTGTATTTAACTGCATATTAATTTTTTTGGTTAAGTGTTTTTTTGATAAGAAATTAATCATAACGGAAAGGTAAGTTTCGATGTCCCATAGTTTTGCCTTTCCCAAGACAAAACTGTATTTACCTATTGATTTTTACATATATTATATATTGTAAGTTGAACTATGTCACGTACATGACGCGACTTGTCTGTACGTGACAAAATAAAAAAACTATTTTCTCTTACAAATATGTGTTTTATTAAAAATTTATTATTATCATCAGTAAGCCTAAATGTTAGTTATAATTTGTTTCTAAGACAGCTTTTCTCTATGTGTAATAGTTTTGCTGAGATTAACAGTTAAACACAACAATTCATGGTGAAATTAAATACCAGGTGACAGCGTAGCGCCAGCTGATTATTCATGGTGAATTTGAAAATGTCAAAAAGTTATATAAAAAAAAAACTTTTTGACAGTGACGAAAGTTTTTCATATAGAAAAATGCCTGTTGTTCTTGCCTTGTTGTAATCAGCGTTGCCGTTTTGGTTACTTTTAACCAAAATTGGTTACTTTTTTTTCCAATGTGTACTTGTGTACTTTTTTTCGGTTTTGGTTACTTTTTTTAACACAAAAGTAACCATTTTTTACATTGTTTTTACTTTGACTTAATTTACACCACTAATTTTGGTGATAAACTAAACTACCACAATTTAAAGGTTTTTTAAAAATAAAACGCTAAACACAGGATTACAAAAAAATACATGCCTGTCTCCAAACATGACAAACACAATAATTGTATTGTTGAATGAGTAAAAGGTTCTTCACAAAAACCATCTAAAAACATGCTACTAAATGCATTTTCATATTGATGTTTGACATCGGAACAAGTTAATTTTTCTTTTGTTTTAGACATGAACGGACCTTAATAAACATTTATAAATTATGTTTTTTACCAGAAAACCAAAAAAAGCTTTTTACAAATTAGCGTGCTATTTAATTTTTTTAATAATAAAGTGTTTTTAAATAGTTAAGATTGGGGTTCTTTCGTAAAAAAATGGATAAGTATGTACTTCGAATTAAAAAATAATAATATTGGTTTTAAGCACAATTTTTATTTTTGTTAGATTTTTATTTAAAAAGGCTGCTCAAAGTAAAACTAATAATGTCGAGTTATCTTCTGGAAGTGATGATGAGAATAGATATATTTTCATTCAATTTCAATAACTTTTTTTAAATAATATTTTGTTGTTTAGTGATATTAAAAACAGCCCGAAAAGAAAATTCCGTGTATTGTGGTTGGATGAGTTTCCGTGGCTAAGAAACAAAGAAGGATGTTCTTTCTGCGCTGTCTGTGAAAAAAAAATTCCAAATCACGTAAGTCATTTATGAAAGCACACTAAAAAAGTGTTCATAAGCCAAATGTGGAAAATAAAAATAACATTTGCAAGTTCTCAAAAAGAAACTCTTAATAAGCAAGTGCACCAAACAGAGCTAACATTAGTAATGTTTCTTATTTCCCACAATTTACCTTTTTTATTAATTTAATTTCCAAACTAAAAACGACAAAGTTTTCGTTAATAGTAGACGAAACAACAGACGTATCCACAAAGAAATCACTAGTTCTAGTCGTTCGCTATATGGATAAATCATATAAGAACATTCAAGACAGATTTTTAGCCTCATCTACTTAAACTTTATCTACTAGTGTTTTGTAACAAATGTAATGAAATTAATTACATTTGGTTTGTATTAATATTGTTATTTTTTCTTTCAATTGTACCTAATTATAAGACTGAACTACAAACTGAAATGCAATGGTTAATTAATATTTTACATATATATTTTTTAGCTGAAGTATAAATAAAATAAAATTTTAAATATATAAAAATTTTGGTTACTTTTTTTTGCTTTTGGTTACTTTTTTTTACATTTTGGTTACAAAATTTTTTTGGTCACAACCAGCGTTGCCGTTTTGGTTAATTTTAACCAAATTAAGTTAATTTTTTTTCAGTGTGTAATTGTATAATTTTTTTTCATTTTGGTTATTTTTATTGATAATAAAAAATGTAAGAATATTTTATTTAGTAAAAATCAAATTAGCATGACAAGTTTTAAAATTAAATTTTAAAAAAATTTTTAACGTATTTGTATATATATAAATGAAGTTTCTTGTAACAAATTTCAAAAATATTTGTAGCAATTTTTACAAATTTGTAAAAGTTTTTAATCACTAAACAAACCTATTGTTTTTTAGCAATTTTTATATGTTTTTTTTTATTAAAACTTGAGTTTGTTACAAATAAATGATTAAAAAAATTTGGTTAATTTTTCTCCAATTTGGTTATTTTTTATTTCAGTGTTGGTTACAAATTTTTTTTGGTTGTGGCAACGCTGGTTGTAATTGTTGTAGCAATGCTGTCACCTGGTATTTAATTTCACCATGCAAAAATTTGAAATGTTGGTTGTTTGAGCTGTCCCACACGTGACGACATTTCTTCACTTTTTTCCTCAGTACTTCGAGAATTACAACAACGAAAATTTATGTAGTATTAAAGGCTATCATATACTCAAATTAATAATTGCAAAAATTTAGATATCTGATTTACCAGTTAAGAGTTATGCGTTGAATAAGTACAAAAAAACAGTTGAATTTGTCTGTACGTGACCGTGGAATGCTCCATATAATAAAGATTTTTGTTAAATTGTTCCTAAAGGTGTGGTCCCACTTGGCAAATACTTGCCGAAAGAGACGTAACCACTAAATAAAATATATTTTAACTTCGTTTATTTAGAACAACACACAATAAATATTTAGTTTTATTTGATGCTATTTGATCTTGCCAAATTCTAGTAAGAGTAACCAACGTCAAACAAATTTGTGCTAAAAAGTGGTTACGCTTTTTTGAGTAAATATTTGCCATGTGTGACCATACCTTAAGTTCTCGCTTGTTATAGATATGTATGTGAGATAAATTTTTCTTGGTGTCTCATAACCAGAGCGGATATATGCATATCGCATATGCATATTTGATCGTTTCGAGCATATTTGTTGCATATTCGACCGTTCGGAGCATATTTGCATTTTTTTTCGTACATATTTCTGTAATAATAATTAAAAGCGGCTTTGCAAACATGTCGCATGCACGAACAATCGTTAGCTAAAAACTCGTGTGTGCCACAAAAAGTGTATGTTACGCTGGCAATACCAAAGCGACATCGAACCATCTGTTTTCATTTTTCAACACGCGTTTTATACCTACACTTTTTTATCCTTGTAATAAAAACTTGTTTGGTGGTGATTTGAGATAATCCAAAGATACGTTTTCTATGGAGCCGATAAAGAAAGTAAGCCAAATTTATTTAAGAAAATTTCTTGAAAAATACACAAGCCGTCCAATGCCATGTGAATAAAAGAATTATCATGAGTTTTGAAGATGACGATGCGCAAGCAATTCATACTTCAAAACAGCAATTTTCGAAAGCTATTATTAAAAGCGAACTGGCTTTTATAAAATCAAATTTCGCTAGCCTTACGATTGGAATAAAAAAAAACTCCAATCACCAAATTTAGGGTTTAGAGATGCCGTTGAAATAATTCAAGGTATACGGCAACATTTAAATGGATTGGAAAATAAAATTTTTTCTGCAAAGTTTAAAAGAATTTTAAAACGGAACAAAGGTTTTAAAAGTATATTGAATATTTACAATATTTGTTATAAAGCCGAAAAAGCTACCGAGCCATACGTTCAAAATCTTTCGCCAACTGTGTTGGAAAGATTTGCCTTTTGTCCTACAACCTCATGTGATGTGGAGCGCAGTTTCTCTTTATACGGAAATATTACACCCAGAAGCGAAGATCATTCACTTTAGAAAATCTAAAGCACCACCTAATAATTTGTGCAAATTGTGAAATTGAAAACTAAGCTAAGATTGAATTAGCAAAATAAAATCAAAATATATTTTAAACAAGATTTTTGTGTTGAGATTTATAAAATTTTTTTATGCATATTTTTTTTATTTTTTAAAGCATATTTTGTGATTTTTCAGGCATATTATATGCGCATATTTGCTAATTTTTCGTGCATATATATATCCGCTCTGCTCATAACTAACGATAAAAACACTTTAAGTAATATGGACTTAGCGTATTTAATTTTCTTATTATTAGGTTAGGTAGGAAGGCTAGTGTGAGTCACCTCACACCCTCACCCAGAGACCAGTATGGGTCCATTGCGATGCCTTAGATTCTCTACCAAAATGTCTGACTGGTCTATATATGTCTGACTCGTCTACATATGTCTGACTGCTCTATATATGTCTGACTGGTCTACCCAGAGTCTTTGGCGGGAATCGAACCCGCAACCCTTTGACTGAAAGTCCGGCACTCTATCGCCTAGTCTATCGGGTCACCATTATTACTATTATTACTTACTTAAATTGATTATTTTGCTAATTTATACATAAAATTCCATGTGCAACATATCTCAGAGAAATCGCAATAATTAAATTGTCGGCACAATTTTGGTAGACAAAGTAACTCATAACGATAATGTTTTTAATTAATACAAATCTATATCACGTGGATCAAATGCAAGCTATTTTATGGCAAAAATTTACGAATATAATTATTTTGTTCGGCATTCAAAAAGTGTTCCAATGAATATTCTTCGAACCAACCGGAAAGATGTAAGTCAAAATGCTTGATGCTTCACAATTACAGTGCAAGCTCGGTATTCGCGACTAATTGAAAACCAGGCCAGTCGTCAAAACTGAATTTTCGCGATAACAGAACCCAAAATTTTATTGAAAAATTGTATGTAATTTTTAAAATTAAATCTGTTTTAGTTAATATACATATTTACATTTTAAAGATTGTTAAAAAAATTGGAGATTTTAAGATGCTTTTTTGGCAAATTATTTTTTAAAATAACCGCTGAATCACGTAGTTCATATAGTGCAGTTTTCGGCTTATCATGCATGTTTATCGATATTATACAGTCGTACTTGACCACTATCGTATAAATCCTCCGATTTCGTATCTGATAATTCCATTTGCTCCTCATTACTTTCCACTTGAAATTCTTCTTGAATCTAGTTGTTTATGTCAGCATTCGTAAAAATATGTTCCCTACGAATTTGAGCTACAAGTGTACCAATAGTTGAAAGATCTTCGTTTAAGGTCATGTTATCCTCTTCACTCCATTCGCTACCGAATTCGAGCAAGGCGTTCCACGATTTTCGGATGTTGGACACTGATATTTAATCCCAGGAAGGAGCTAGAATCTGAACTGCATTTTTGAGATTGAAGTTTTTTAGTTTGAGCTCCAAATTTGTTCCCTTCTCGCCAAGCAAGTGGGTGAGCAGTTGTTTTTTATAATTTAATTTGAATAAGTTGATAACGTTTTGATCTAACGGTTGAATAAGAGCAGTGCAATTGGGTGGTAGATTCATTGCTTTAATTAAGCCGTCATCACTTTTTAATTCCTCAACTGGGTGACACGTCGCGTTATCTAAAAGCAAAACTGCTTTTTGCGGAAGACCTTTTTAAGCCAAAAACTCTCGAACCTAAAATTTTTTAATCATGAAGAACTTACTTTTACTAATTGCTGAAAATTAACTTACGTGGGGAACAAAGTAGTGATGGAACCAGTTCTTGAATATAAATGATGTCATCCAGGCGTTATTACTGGAGTTGTATATTACAGGATTGTTGAAAAAGCATTTAAAGGCGCGTGGGTTTTTCGATTTTCCAACAACCAACAATTTCAGTTTGTCAGTGCCATTCGCATTTGAACAAGGCAAAAAAGTTATTCACTTTTAACATATTTTTATTCCGGGAACCGTTTTCTCATTACATGTGACAAGAGTGCGATTTGGAAGCATCCTATAATATAAACCGGATTCGTCGGCATTTTAGATTTGGTTAAGAGTAAACCCATGCTCATCAACGTAATCTTTAAACTCTTGTACAAATGGATCAATAAGATGAGGTTTCGAAGACAATTGCTCGCACGTTATTTTTAAAAATCTAATTCCATGTCGACGCTTAAATTTCTTCAACCATCCTTCACTGACATTGAAACCTGAATTGGTTTGATAAATTTTGGAATACAAATGACTGGCTTTTGATCGTAAAATCGCTGCTGATATTGGAACATTTTTCTCCCTTTGTTTTACAAACCACTTGTAAAGCATTTTTTCTATTCTTGGGTACTCAGCTTTCTTTAAGGTGCAACGTTTGCCAGGGCCACTTTCTGTTGTATGTACGAACTTTTTTAATGAATTTTCTTGCTTTATAATGCGGTAAACCGAAGATTTATGCAACTTGTAATTCATGCAAATTGAATTTATGGAATCTCCACTTTTTTTAAAATATCTAATTTTTGAGAAATCGTTGGGTTTAAAATATGTTGAACTTTTTCCATATTAAGAAATGTATTTACACAACAAATGACACGAATAAAATCATCCAAAAAGGTTAACAAACCAAAAGACGGGAATTCACCTTCTTTGGTTATAGACATTGTAATCAAATTTAAAAAAAAAACAGATAAAAGTTGCGAAAATAGAACCCGTTTTTCGTAAATTGTCGCGATTATAGAACCTGCAATTTAAAAAATCAAGCCGTCGCGATAATGGGTAGTCGCGAATACCGAGCTTGCACTGTATTTTCATAATTTTTGTAGTTGTATGTGATACTTTTTCATGAAAAAAAATTCAATTGTTGTTGAATCCAATGACTTATAAGCATTAGAGAGATTTGCGAAAGGAAACTAGGGGTTGTTTAAGAGTAATTTTAAAAGTCAGCCTTCAATAATGTGGGATGTCTTGCTCCAAGATAGCTAGTCATACCATTCTTTAGAACTACGTTACGTTACTACTAAGTTTGGAAAATAAATACAACTAAGAACTAATACTTCTGCAACAAAATGCACCTATCCATTAAAATATATGCACTCGAGAGTGCTTTCGATTAACATTAGACATTAAAGTTTATGATCAAATAACTACTCGAACCCTTTTTCGATTATTCCGTATAATTCTGCTAAGCTTTTCTGAAATATTGGCAGTGTGATGCTTATTTTATTTTAAAGAGCTGCTATTCATAATTGGTCACTAATTATTAAAAAAAAACTAAAAGCAAATTTGGTAGAAATAATGCCAGAAGGGTTTTTTTTTATTTTTGTTACAAATAAGGGAGATTTCATTCAAAATAAATAAATTTATTTGGTGCGATTACTCTTGTCTCTTACATTCATAGCGGAAGAAAACTGCGGTTGCGAGGCCTCATCATTATTCTTGATACTACAACAAGTACACCTCGTACAAAAACCACAAGAAATTTGTTTTTTTTAAATCATTGTACAAAGTTAAAAACAGAAATAAAACAAAATAGAAACAAAGATAATAAATAATAAATATATTATTTCTGTTTAGAGGCCTCAAAACAAGACGTGCGATACTTCCCGCTTAATGAGAGTGTTTTGCAGTAAACAATTATATTTTACGCTCGCAAAATAAAAGAGCGGAAGCGTACATAAAAGTTTTGCTTACCCAATTGTGTATGACGCCAGTGATGCCAACTATTGAGACTCAAAACGCGTAAACATTTTTGAAAAAGGGCTAAATGGAAAAAAATCCACATAAAGTCACATTCAATTTTCTTTTTTTCGTGACTAAAATCGGGCTAAATTTAGCCCGAAAAGGGCTAAGTTGGCGTCGCTGTATGACGCTGGCATCCCTGATTTGAAGCAAAAAGATAAAAGAAAAACAAAAACAAAATTTTTAAAAGAATTGACTCACCAAAATTAAAAGTTCTGCTGCTGCGGAATGTTGAGGCCTCATCAATCTGCTGCTTTAGAGTTTTGCTGTTAGAGTTTTAGAAGAAAATTGTATATTTTGCTTTGCAAGTATATTTAGGGTGTTCACTTAAATTTAGGTGCTTATGACTATATAAAGAATATAATATTTTAATTAGTTTTAAATTATAATTTTATATACAAAAATTGCATTTATCATATTGCCTATTCAATATTTTAAGCCTACAAAGCATTATATTTCGAATAAAATATGTTTTTTTTTTTATATATAAGATATACTTATGATTTTAGCTTATCAACGTTACTTTTAAAGGAAATTTTACAAAATTTGACAAATGTAACAACTTTTTGGTAAGTATGTAATAAAATATTGAATAAAGACTTTACCAAATATAACCAGTAATTCAGAAAATGATATGGTTGTTTCAGCAGGTGTTTCCTGGATGAAAGTCACAGACTCTTACGGCACTCAATGATGATGTGTACAGATTTTTGGGTTGAATTATTAAAAACCGTGATATTTTTCCTCCAAGTATCAATAACTGATAAAGTAATTTAATAAAACACTGTATCATTGGTTTCTCTCGATTGACACGTTTTTTTTATACTGCAGTTGTTGTAGCAATTCTTCTTTGGATCTTTATGCTTTTATTTCTTTTTTTTACTGTCAACGGTTTTACAATGTTCTTACTTCAACAATAACGTAGGTAAACACAGAATTGGAGCACAGTATCAATAAAAGTAATAAAAAGAAGACACTGTAGTGGCCAATTAAAAGTGTCAACTATGATGATTTGAAATTTTAGTAGTAGTTGGAGAATTGATGATATCTCGTTATCCAAGCTTAGTTTGGTGTATTGATACTTCTTTGAGTATCGCAATTGAAAGCAGGAGAATTATATCTTGCCAGAAATAATAGGCTTAAAAGACTCTGGATGAAATTTTAATTTTTTTTCAGTGTTGGTAAGTGAAAACCAAACAAAACTTATTCTAGAAAAAAGCTGTGTTTAGCTGTACAAGTTTTTGTTGATCGGCGTGAGCGAGTAGGATCAAACGTCAAAATACAGTCGTGGCAATTACTTAATAATCATTACTTTAAAGGAGTGTTTTCTATCGTATAACTTCATTAAAGATTTTTCCATAAAAAAATCAATAAACTATTTGAAGAATGTATGCTAATTAATTTAATTGAATTTTACACCAAAAAATTTATTTGTTAGAGAAACACCACATTACAAGCCTTAACATAGCCCAACAAAAAATTATTTAAAGGCGGGTAATCGCACGATCTAGGCGGACAATTGGCCATTGTTCGCGTGCTGTGTGGCATATGGAACCATCTTATAGAAACCACATGTCAGCCATCGGACGGTAGCGCTCGCCATTCACAGTAGAGTTCCTGCCATTGTCGTCTTTGAAAAAATACGGTCCAATGGTTCCACCGCCCCATAATCCACTCCAAAAAGTGAATTTTTCCGGGATGCATAGGCAGTTCTTGCAATGCTTCTGGCTGCTCTTCATACTAAATACTAAATTTTTATTTGTTTACGTATCCATTCAACCAGAAATGAGCTTCGTCGCAGAAGGCAATTTTCCGCTAAAAAGTTCACGATGCACTTTTAACCGAGCATGTATTTTGATAATAAAATTCAATAATCTGCAAGCGTTGATTGTTTGTAAGCCGATTCATGGTTAAATTACACTAGTCAACAGAAATTTTGATCCACTATAAGTGGCACTTATTTTCCATGTAACATCGGCCGCTGAATCCGAAAATGAAGACCAAAATTACTAAAGTAGAACAGTTTTTAAGATATCGCCCAATTTTTAAATTTTCCATTGAAAAAAGTTGTGGTTGCACCTAAATTGAATTATCTCCAAACCAAAACAGTTGATTTCAACTTGTTTACCTTTAAACTAAAGGTTTTTAGATGCTTCATCAACTCCCCATAAAACATTTTTTAATCCGATTGTCAGCTTCGAAAATATTTTGTAATATGTCAACAATTTTGCTTGAATTTTGACAAAATTTAAAAAAAAGTAAATTCAGTATTAAATTTAATTATATTATACCGTAGACAGACGACAGAGTTAATGCGCATTAAAATCTCACTAATTTGAATTAAGATTTTACCGTGACTGACGACAATTTCTGCATTTAAACTGCATTTAGGTAACAGCTGTTTGTTTGTAAACAACTATTTAATTATGAAAAAATTTGTTTGGCACATGCTGAAAAAACAGGATTTCTTTGAAAAAAAAGCTGAAATTACTTTTGCTGAAACTGTTTCATAATGCAAAACTTGTTCATGCACTAGCAACCATCAACCTGAACGTGTTGCTACATGTGGGGACCGCAGTGGGACACTCTGAAATAAGAGAAAGGCAATTGTGGAAATCTATTTTTATTATTTTAATTTTACAATTGTCTTCTTATTTTAGAATAGTAAACAATTTGATAACATATTATTGATTTTCGACGATGTTGCCATATTGAAATAGCTAAATGCAGTATAAATTCAGTTTGATTTTGTGTATTTACGTCTAACTTAATGCGCATTAAGATAGGATAATTCACGAGTTAATTTGAATTAAGTTAATGCAAATTAACTGTGTCGTCTGTCTACGCTATTAGTCTTATTTTATATTAGCGGTATTCACACCGAGCTTGTTAGTTTGTTAGTCGGTAGTTTGTTAATTTGTTAAAGTTACCAACTGTGAACGACCCCCTTTTTAAAACTTTGTTAGTCTGGTAACTTTCGTAGTAAAACAGCTGATTTATTGTTTTGACACAATTATTATTCTGGAAAAAATAAAACATGCCACGAGGAAGTGTAAAAAAAACAATTGTAAACCATTTAATTACTCATTTTTTCCTTTGGTTATCCACTACGAGAACAGTTTATGATTTATTAAAATAAAATAAAAAATCATTTATTTAACATACTTACTCTCAATGTACACAAATATTTTTTTAGAAATGTATCACAAATGATTTTTTAAATATATTTATTTAGAAACTGCAACAGCTGATTGTGAGTTACCAACTAACAACTATTTTATCAAGGGTGCCGTGTCGTTAATTTGTTAAATGTTTATCCGTTAGCGCGTTAAATATACAAAAACAAAATGCGTGTAAAAAAGTAACGATTAACGACTAACAAACTAACAAGCTCGGTGTGAATACCTCTATTGTTTTTTCTATTTAGTGTTGAAGTGTGATATATACATATATATTTTATTAAAACCGGGTAATAATTGTAGATGCTACATGAGTTTAATGGCGTTTTCTTTTCTGGCAAAAATGTTACACGTTTTTCCCATTTCGCATTTTTTTAATTTTTTTGTGTTCTTTTCTGAAAAAATGTCAACACTGCTAAAGTGTAGTGTGTTCTTTTCTATAAATGTCACACTATAAATTTAAAAAATGGTGCACCTTTCTCACTCTGTATTTTTAGAGGAGGAGAATCGCACGATAAAACAACTGACCAGTGATGCCAACTTTTGAGACTCAAAACGCGTAAACATTTTTGAAAAAAGGGCTAAATGGAAAAAAATCCATATAAAACCACATCCAATTTTCTTTTTTTCGCGTTTTGAGTGACTAAAATCCGGCTAAATCTAGCCCGAAAAGGGCTAAGTTGGCATTGATGCAGCTGACATTTGTTTTGTTTATTTTTTTTTTTTTTTTGTGCTTTTAATTATTTATTGAATCTTCATATATGAAATAACAATAAGTATTCAAATCTTAATACTAAAAAGAAAATAATATGCCCAGCCAGTGCTAGACAAAAATTTTTATGATACTAAAAAATTTCACATCAACTGATCCAGTCATCTGTTTTGCGCTTGAGTTACAGCAAGGGTATCCCTCCTTCTCAACCGATTGTGGCCACTAAAGTTAAGGATGTCTCGTGCAAGTGGGTTTGGATGGTGTTCAAGTTTGCTGACATACTTTGACGCATATTTTGTAAATTCGACTTTTACTAATGGCACGCCTAGATCTTTGTGGATTCGAGAATTTTTAACATACCATGGAGCTGCAGTAATTATACGTAGAATTTTATTTTGACCCCTTTGAATTTTTTCAATGTTGGATGCTGAGGCAGTACCCCATAATTGAATTCCATAGCACCAGATTGGCTTTAGTATTGCATTGTACAACAAAAGTTTGCAATCCAATTTCAATGTAGAGTTTCTGCCGATTAGCCAATTAAGTTGCACTGCTTTTAATCTCATTTGTGTAAGTTTCGCTTCAATATGAGACTTCCAAGTTAAACGGCGGTCAAGGTGAATGCCGAGGTATTTGACTTCATTGTGTTGCGGGATAATTTGATTATTTATTCTGATGAACGAGCAGGTATCTTTTCGCAATGTGAAAGTTATATGAATACATTTTTGTTCGTTAACCCTGATTTTCCAAAGCTCTAGCCAATTCTCTAGCTTATAAACATAATTCTGCAAATTCTGTGATGCAACTTGGTGGTCCTTATGGACGCTGATAAAGGCTGTATCGTCTGCAAAAGTTGACGTATGGATTTTGGGGTCTGACGGCATGTCGGAGGCATATATCAAATATAAAGTAGGACCCAGTATGCTACCCTGTGGCACACCTGATTCAATTGGCTGAGCGGTACTTAAAAAATCACCTTCTTTGATTTTAAATTTGCGACCGTATAAATAACTTTCCATGAGTTTATGGGTGTTAGCAGGCAGAGTTAATTTTATTTTGTGCATTAAACCGTCATGCCAAACTTTGTCGAACGCTTGCGACACATCAATGAAAAGGGCGGAGCAGTATTTTTTGTCTTCAAACGACCCTCTTATCACATTTACCAATCTGTGTGTTTGTTCGATGGTGCTGTGTTTAGCCCTGAAGCCGAATTGATGATTAGGAATACATTCAGTGTCATTCAGAATTGGAGTCAACTTAGTCATTAACAATTTTTCAAACAGTTTTGAAATTGTCGGCAGTAGACTAATTGGCCTATATGACTCCACTTTGGTGTGGTCCTTCCCTGGCTTAGGAATCATAGTGATCATAGACACCTTCCAATCTGCAGGATAGTATTCTAGGCGTAAAATAGCGTTGAAGATAAAGAGGATAATTCTTCTTGCTACACGAGGTAACTCCACAAGCATTTTATTGCTGATTTTATCCATACCTGGAGCCTTTCTAAGGTTCAGAGTACCAATAGCGTTTTGGACATCACGAAAGTTTAGTCTTAGAGGTACAGGAGGCCTTATAACAAGTGGTGGCAAATCAGATTCGTTATTATTTGAGTTGTTTATAGTAAACACATTTCTCAAATGGTTAACAAATAATGTCCCTTTCTCGGAATCATTTCTAGCCCAGTCACCAGTCGGATTTCGCAAAGGAGGTTTTCCTCTTACTGGTCTTTTTAAACCTCTTGCCGCCCTCCATAACGAGTAGTCGGATTGTGGGGTACTATCAAGACCTTCCAAGTAAGATCTAAGTGAGGCCGTTCTTTGGGTTTCTAAGAAATGTCTTAGTATATCTCTGCATTCCCGTAGCCTAGCTTTCAGTTCAGGAGACCTGTGAATTTGCCACTCTCTTCTCATTCTTCTTTTTTCTGATAGGAGATGCTCGAGTTCAGAGAAATAAGTTCTGTTTGTCCTATTTCTACATTCAACGTGATAAGTGGAAGCGTGATGCACAGCTCGTTGAAGGTCCTCGGTAAAGTTGCCAATCGACTCATCAATATCGTCGGTAGTTCTCAACACAACATTTTCCGTGCAATGAGAACTTAAATACTTTTTGTATTTTATCCAACTTACTCGGGTCTTAGTCATGTTCATAAATGGAGAACCACACACTTGAGGGAAATGCATTGAAATGATAGTAGGAGAGTGATCTGAGGACAAGTCCAGTGAAGGATCCACTTGCATCCATTCTACAGGGATATTTTTCATTACCCCAAAGTCAATAACATCGGGAATCTTCCGTCGGTCCGTCGGCCAATAGGTGGGATGTCCACTTGAGAGTACATCTAAGCCCATTTTAGCAATGGTGTTGAAGAGTATGCGACCCTTTGGGGTTACCAGACGTGAACCCCAAAATGTGTGTTTGGCGTTAAAGTCACCAGCAACTAAAAATCTAGCTCCAAGGGATTTAAAGAAGTTATGGTATTGGTGTTCTTTTATTGAAAATCGAGGCGGAGAATAAATCGATGATAAAACAAATTTGTATTGACAGAATTCAATGCAAATGTTTGTTGCTTGGAGGTAATCCTCACTTATGTTATTCATTAGATAATGCTTTATTCTGTTCTTTATAAGAATTGCCGAACCTCCACAAGCTCTTCCGCGGGGGTCTTTAGTATCGTAGAACTCGTAGCCATTAATTTTGAAGTACCCTGTCGACGTCAAGTGAGTTTCAGCAATCATCATAACATCAATCTGCTTATCCATCAGGAAGTATTCCAGTTCATTTTTATGTTGGCGGAGGCCGTTCGCGTTCCAGAAACAAATTTTTAAATAAATCATTTCTTTAAAATGGCTTGCAAGATAGTCGATTGCATTTTCAGCATTTCCTGCATCATGGATGTCATGGTGGTCGTGAAAGTTTGGACAAGTGTCTGCAATGTTGTCTCTAGATTGTTGATATGCGGCTCAGAATATTGGGGTTTAGGTTCCTGCTCCAGACCTGGCATATTAGATTTAACGACGTTTGCGTAAGAAACTTGTCTAGAACTAGGCGCGTTTACATGATAGTGGACCGTAATAATTGAGGGAAATTGTCACTTGTTTTGCTTATGAATGTGTATTTGTGTTAAGAAACAAAAAAAAAAATATACAAAATGGAAAATATTTTTTATGTACTGAAAAAATTTTGGATGACTTGTTGGATTCATCTTCATCATCAGATGATGATAAAATATTTTATATGATTACGGAAAGAAATCCACAACCGTGAGTGAAAGGCTTGGTAAAGAACGTAATTAATGAATACTCTGAAGTTGATGTATGTCAAATTTCATAGGACAATATATCCTACTTCTTATATATGTAATGTATGTTTATATATATAATTTGCGTATTAGTCGGGAAGGTGCCATTGGTCTTTTTGAGAGATATTCATTGTCTTATTTCAAGCGATATTACCAGTGAGCTATATGCTTCTTCTTTTTTAACAGAAAAAAAAACAGCTGTACATGAAAAAAAGTGTTACACTGTTGTGATTTTATGTTCTTTTCTGACCATTAAAAATGCGACATCTTTAAAATGTGGGGTAAAGATTATAAAAATTTACATAATAAAGGTGTAACACTTTATTTCAGAAAAGAAAACACCATTAAGCTCATGTAGCGTCTACAATTATTACCCGATTTGAATAATTTTGAAGATATTTCGATAAAATTTGGTACGTGAAATTTTTTCGGCCCAAGGACGGATGGGATTGAAACTGGTGGAAATCGGCCCATTGTTTCACCTGGCCCTCATACAAAAGTCCTCCCGAAATTGGGGTTTACCGATCATAAATGTTTAAATTATGCAAGTATCCAAACAAATTTCACCACAAATGAGTGGTAAATTAAGCCAAATCAGATCTACAAATTTTGTGCAGATCGGTCCATAATTAGTCGTAGCTCCCATATAAGGCCTACTTCCGAAAATCACTTTAAAGAGCATAACTCTCTCAAAAATGTTGGTATCGAAATAACATTGAACGCAATAATATTTTATATGTATAGAAATAATACGGTACAATTTTATTGTGATCGTTCCATAATTAGTCGTAGCTCCCATATAAGGCCCACTTCTGAAAATCGCTTTAAAGAGCATAACTCTCTCAAAAATGTTGGTATCCATATAATATTTAACGCAAATATATTCCATAGGTATACAAATAATACGGTACAATTTTGTTATTATCGGTCCATAATTAGTCGTAGATTCCATATAAGGCCTACTTTCAAAATTCACTTTAACGATCATAAATTTCTTAAAAATGTTGGTATTCAAATAAAATTTGACACAAATAAGTTTCTTATATACAGAAATAATGACACCTAATTTCATAATGGTCGGTCCATTATTAGTCGAAACTTCCATATAAGACCCTCTCCGTAATTCACTTTAACCCCATATATTTTTTAAAAATATTTGTATCGAGATAAAGATTAACACATTTAATATTAATATTCATAAACATCATGACACTAAATTTTTGGATGATCGTTCAGCAATAGGTTATATATCCCATATAACGGCCATTTCTGAGAAACTGTTTTATACATATACTGGGTGTAGGGTATTATATACTTTCTTACTTGTTTTTAGCAGAAATTTGTTGGCCGATATTTAATCTCACAACTGTTTTGTAAGAGCAAACAGCATCAAAAAATATATTTCTATTGCGATTTGTTCTTAGTAAACCAATTAAAACAAATAATATTTATAAAGGGTCTGCCCAAATAACTTTTTTTTTGAAAATGCTATAAAAAAAACTACTGAATATTTTCTCAAATTTCTTTTTTTATTTGAAAGTACAATCCTTCCGGTTAATAATGGAAAATGGCTGGTCACGATCGGTCCAATTTTTAAGCACATTATCGATTGTGTGCAGCTGTATTTCACCAATGGCTTCACGAATATTGTCCTTTAAATTGCCTCTGGCTTGTCGGCGTAACACATATCTTTGACGGCACCCCACAAATAATAGTCCAACAATGTCAAATCGCAGCTCCGAGGTGGCCATACGACATCAGCTCTGCGGCTGATAATGCAATCTTTAAAAACAGGGCGCAAAACATCGAGTGTAGCTTCGGCTGTGTGGCACGTAGCGCCGTCCTCTTGAAACCAAATGTTGCCAATAACCTCCACTTCAATTTTTGTGAACAAAAATTCGTTCAACATGGCTCGATAACGATCGCCATTGACTGTAACGGCCACTCCTTGCTCATTTTCGAAGAAAAATGGCCCAATTATGCCTCTGGACCAAAACCCGCACCATACAGTGACTCGTTTTGGGTGCATCGGCTTTTCAATGTATGCGTGCGGGTTTTCTGTGCCCCAAATGCGACAATTTTGCTTGTTTACATACCCACCAAGGTCAAAATGAGCTTCATCTGAAAAGATGATTTTTTTTTGGCAAAATCGGCATCTTTTGTAAGTCGATCGCAGGCCCACTTAGCGAAGCGAAAACGCATTGGATGGTCAGTTGGCTTCAACTCCTGAACCAATTGGACTTTTTATGGCGTCATACCAAGGTCTTTATGCAAAATTCGTCTGAATGATGTCTCCGAAATGCTCAATTGTTGAAAACGACGGTGATTCTCGGGTGTACGCACTGTTGATTTAGAACAATTAATTACACTGTGCTAGTTGAAAAATGTGACAAATGGGGCACCTGGCGGGTTAACCTAATTCGGGTACGCTGAATCCAGTGGTGCTAACCGTTTTTTTAGGTTAGCTCGTTTTTTTCGAAATATACCGTTATTTCGAAAATGGAGGGGGTTGCACAACATATATTCGCGTAACTCAAAAACGGTTTAGTTTATTGAATAAACTAAAAAAACCGAAATTCCGCAATGAAATTTTCTTTAAGTAAGGTTAAACTTTTTTCCAATATGCGCAGTCGTTGTAGAAACATAATTTTGTTTTTTACCAAAAAAAAAATAGTTTTTTTTAGCAAAATTTCAAAAATTTTGTTCTTTAAAACGGCATAAAAAATTGGAAAACGCAGCTGTGCTTCTAATTTTTTCTGCAGGTATAGCAAACGAAGTTCCAAACAAAACAAGACATAAATAATTAAAATCTGTCTACAACTTTTGATTTTATTCACAAAAGATGAAATATATAATAACCAGACGAAACTTCAAAAATTAAAACATTTACTTTTGTTGTTAATTAAAGTTTAAGGCCCCTATTACCGTTCACAACACTAATGGCTAGTTGCAATGCTTAGTTTGCCATAAGAATACCAAGTAATAGTTAAACAATAGTTAGTATTTTAGTTTACCAATGGTTAACTAATGACCGAGAATTCGGCCATAAGTATTTTAATGTTGTATGCGATCACGATTTACAACACTTATCAGCTTAATCGTATGAAAAATGCATATTGTGGTGTAGTCGAGACAACACAACATTTTAGTGTTGTGAACGATAATCGGCCCTTAAGTTTTTATTTACAAATTTATTCTTCTTCCTCCTGCAGATTCCAACAAATATCCCGTAATAGCGAATCAAGTTGTTTGCCACTATACCAGTGTTCGAGTCTGGCTGTTACTTGGTGAAATCTCTCGCCATGTTCATCAGACTCGGCTGGTGATTAAATTTTTCTGCATGACAATGCAAAAAATGTATTTTCAATGACATTTTGACGTTTAAGTTTTTAAATGCGGTTAGCATATCTCCAATTAAAATTCGCCAATTTTCAGACCGATGATTTCCTAATACATTTTCTATTACTGATTTCACAGAATTCCAGCCCAATAGCTCCATATCATTCAATGCAAGTTCAAATTGTTGGTCCTTCATTAGACGACGAATGTCCGGTCAATTAAGAATTCCTGCAAAATAAAAACATTATGATATGAAATATAAATCTAATTTAATAAAGTAGCTAGAGTTCATACCTTCTTTTACTTTCATGCCACTTAATCGTGGAAAAATTCGGCGCAATTCGGTAAAAGCAATTCCATCTGGGTTCAATGCTTTTATAAAATTTTTTACAATACCCAGTTTGATGTGGAGTGGAGAAAGCAAAATCTTTTCCATATGACATTGAAGGGGTTGAGGAGCTCTTATTTATACTGTAATTTTTTTATCAAAGTACCTGTCAAGACCTTCATGAACATAATTTGTAAAAAAAAAACCAAAGCCGGGACGATTTCTGTTTCTACCTGTTCCAGGTATACCAATATCTTACACTGCAATAATATATGCTCAATTTCCGCTACCACATTCTGACGAAATTCCCGTTCCGGATAGCCAAATACCAACAGAAGATATTACCTCAATAATTCAATCTGTTAAAACCTGTGGAGCAGCTGCATCGATGTATCAACCGTCATACATCACGATTCCATGTAACCACAACAAAATCACGCAAAATCGTCTGGATATAATTGTACGACGCCTAAAATTGTCTCAAAGACAGAGCATTCTCTTAACAAAAGAGTTAAAACAAGCTAATATTTTAGCACCAGACATACAAATATACGGGGCTATCAATTGCCATAGTCGATTTACGACTTTTTTTAAATCTATTGAGAATAATTCTCTCGCGTATTGTACTGACATTCGCGGCTTGGTTTTAACAATGCAACATGAATATAATCCTGAAGATTGGCGCTTATTCATCGATCCGTCCAAAAGTAGCTTAAAAACAGTTTTGCGACATGTCACTAATTTAAAAAGTCCTATTCCGATAGCACTAAGCACAAATACTAAAGAGACATACGCATCAATGAAAGAAATAATAGAGTTAAATAAATATGAAGACCACAAAAATATGCGCAGATTTAAAAGTGGTGGCTCTTTTAAGAGGCATGCAATTGGGCTATACTAAAAATATGTGCTTATGGAATACGCGTTTCCATGGCGACCAGTACAATACACGGGATTGGGCTATACGTGAGGAAAGCAGATTGCATAGAAATAATATTATTGAATTACCACTTGTGCCGATGGAAAAGATTTTGCTTCCTCCACTCCACATCAAACTGGGTATTGTAAAAAATTTTATAAAAGCATTGAACCCAGATGGAATTGCTTTTACCGAATTGCGCCGAATTTTTCCACGATTAAGCGGCATGAAAGTAAAAGAAGGTATGAACTCTAGCTACTTTATTAAATTAGATTTATATTTCATATCATAATGTTTTTATTTTGCAGGAATTCTTAATGGACCGGACATTCGTCGTCTAATGAAGGACCAACAATTTGAACTTGCATTGAATGATATGGAGCTATTGGGCTGGAATTCTGTGAAATCAGTAATAGAAAATGTATTAGGAAATCATCGGTCTGAAAATTTGCGAATTTTAATTGGAGATATGCTAACCGCATTTAAAAACTTAAACGTCAAAATGTCATTGAAAATACATTTTTTGCAATGCAGAAAAATTTAAAATCACCAGCCGAGTCTGATGAACATGGCGAGAGATTTCACCAAGTAACAGCCAGACTCGAACACTGGTATAGTGGCAAACAACTTGATTCGCTATTACGGGATATTTGTTGGAATCTGCAGGAGGAAGAAGAATACATTTGTAAATAAAAACTTAAACTTTAATTAACAACAAAAATAAATGTTTTAATTTTTGAAGTTTCGTCTGGTTATTATATATTTCATCTTTTGTGAATAAAATCAAAAGTTGTAGACAGATTTTAATTATTTATGTCTTGTTTTGTTTGGAACTTCGTTTGCTATACCTGCAGAAAAAATTAGAAGCACAGCTGCGTTTTCCAATTTTTTATGCCGTTTTAAAGAACAAAATTTTTGAAATTTTGCTAAAAAAAAAACTATTTTTTTTGGTAAAAAAAAAATTGTTTCTGCAACGACACGCGCATATTGGAAAAAAGTTTAACCTTACTTAAAGAAAATTTCATTGCGGAATTTCGGTTTTTTTAGTTTATTCAATAAACTAAACCGTTTTTGAGTTACGCGAATATATGTTGTGCAACCTCCTCCAATTTCGAAATAACGGTATATTTCGAAAAAACGAGCTAACCTCAAAAAACGGTTAGCACCACTGGATTCAGCGTACCCGAATTAGGTTAACCCGCCAGGTGCCCCGTTTGTCACAAAAAAAAAGTGTCAAATTCTAGCACAGTGTTATCATTCATCGATGTTGGTGTGTGATTTTTTTTCGACAGACAGTAAGAATATTTTTCTTTGTAAAATTTTACTGATTAACTAGCTATTAAACACGTGCACAGTTCTATCTGTTAGTACCAGTTTCCAAGAATGATAAAATAAAGATTACGCCATGCGCATGATTTCCCGTTATGTGACGTAGAAGGGCCATTCTAAGGGTTACCAATAATGTTTCATGTGTTAGAATTAAAATTTCTTGCGAAAAATTTATGTTTTATGTGATAGTTGGCAACCTTGCAATTGAAATCTCTGAGAGTTCTAAAATAAAATCTGTTTAAAAAAGAAAAACAAACAAAAAAAAAAAAACAACAAAAAATATAAACATGAGGAGTGCAGTGAGCAAATGCAAGCAAAACATGACTAAAAAACACAAGTGAGAAAAAATTAGCCAATAGAAACACAGAATGTGTGACGTCACAGGGCCTAAATGCGCAGAACATTTTAAAATTTTACGCGCGTTGGCGTAATCTTTATTTTATCATTCTTGCTAGTTTCTCTTAGTTTGCTACTTCTGGTATGTATTGGTAAATATTTTCTGGTTTCTGGTATTGGTAAGTATTGTTATTGTACAAAATACTTACTGTGTGAGTAGATAAAGAGATAATGAGAGTAACATATTTACTTTTATTTGTTTTCATAAAACAGATATGAACAAATACTGATGTCAATAACATGGTTATTTGTGATACTCGGGCAAATTGTTGTAACATGATAAGCAAAAAAATAATTCTTTTTGTAAAATAAGTGTGCATTTTTTCTATAAAAGTTATTATCTTACATGATAGGTATTAATGGAACAAAGTATATAAAATTACTTATATACAATAGTTTCTTACTGATTTATTAAAAACTTACCTCGAAATTTTATAATTTCAAAATAAAAGTAATGGCCCATAATCATATGTATACATACATATGTAGGTCAAAACACGACTTACACATACATACTATAAATATGAAAAACAAACTCCGTTTTTTTACATTATTTCTTTTAAATATTTTCAACGATACACAATTAATATTTCTTACATTATGTTATTTTTCCTCAAAAATATCTCTCGTACAACAAATATTTTGCAAATAATTGTGGTATAACAGTTATTTGAGAATAAAAAACAAATACAAATATATACTGGTACAAAATCAAAATTCAACTGTTATTGTTGGTATGAGTAATGTGTGTTACAAAAAAAAAAAAAACAAATACAATATTGTGTATTCTTTTTTGCTTTTTCATATCCATTTCAACAGATATGTATATTAGGCTGTCCCGTCTTTGAATGACAAAAATAGTTTTTTGAGCTACACTTTCGCAAGAGGTATCAAAATTTGCGTAATTTTACACAGATTACGGAAAAAGTAATAAAAGTGGATTTACATGCCATCGTGAGGGCTCTACTTTTGAGTTTTAACAAACCTAAGCCCTATGCTATGTAAAGTAAAAAAAGGAGACACAAATTTATTTTATTAATATATTTTATAATTAATGTACAAGAAAATAAAACTTATAATAAGTGACAAAAACTTAAAATTTAAACATATTTTTTTGGCCAAAATTTGGCATTAATGCTCGTGATTTCAACCTGTTTATAATAAAACCATCTCTAGAAGCAGCGTTAGTTACACATTGAGAGGCCTCTGTTACCAGTTTAACACATCTTTCCACAGCTTGTGTGTGACAAGGAAAGTCATAAATTTCTAAGCTGTTATCTTTTACCATGCTTTGAAGGTCCTCATTGGAAATATGCCGAAGAACCGGCGGTGCTGTTATACACTCTGGTTTAAATACTCTGTATTTAGTGCTACTTTCAGTTTCTTTAGCTTTGATAATTTTTTACAATGCCAGCTCCCGAATGTGGTCTATATCATCAAACAGCATACTGACAAGTAGATTTTCCGGGTGAGCAAAAAAAAAACATTTCTTTCGATAACAGAATCCACAACTATTCTGATATTTTCGGGTAAAAAATAAGATGAAAAATATGTTTGGCTCCTTCTTTAAAAGACGGTTTTTGTTTGATTAGGAACCAAATCGTAGCGTATACTTTAACAACGTAATTGACAAGCAATTGCAAATTTTCTGATGGATTAAGGGTACTTACGTGAACTCTGAGTAGACGATTAGCTAAGGTAAGCCATCTCGAGTGCGCAATTTTTCCAGGTTTACGGTTTGCCAGCTCAAGACTACAATAACCAGTTTGTACAGCTTTACATATCTCATAAAGAAATTTTTGATCCGTACTTAGTTGATCGACCACATTTTTCGGCAAGTCAGGCAAATTACCAGCCACCGCACAAAAAGACACCGTTGATTTATTATCACAAGTAGGTAATTGTTTTCCAATAAGTCCACAATATTCTCTAGGTCCCAAAGTGCAACCATCTAAAGTCAAGAATAAATGACGAAGAGGTAACTCATTGGCATGAAGCATACAAACACACCATTGTAGCGGTCTCTTTAAATACTCCTCCAAAAATTGAATAACGCCACCCTTCCAATCGGTATTAGTTGCAGTTCCGTCACATCCAATGCAAATCACGTCTTCTAAAAAAGTTGTGATCGAAGTTAGAATGCCCCTTGCAGTGCCGCGACTTGGCGTTGTGTGACCCAAATAAATTGATTCAGGTTCTGTTAAAAATGAGATGTGTTCTTCTAAAATTTCTTTTCAATGGTAACGATCTCCTATTTTCTCATTTATCAAAGTCTTGTCTTTTCTTACATCAAAGTAAATGCTTTTAATAACAATACCTCCAATCTCTTTTGAATTTTCTTTCCGGGCTGTAGATACAGTATTTTGTTTTTATTAATTACCAGAGATAAATTTTCGGTAGAAATTAAGCCCAAGGCAGCCAAAACCGCAGAAGCAACAGCAGCAGCAGAACGAGTCGATAAACCGTATATATCACAGACCTTAGCAACTGTTGGCAACGGCAATGTATTCCGAGTCGTCGTTGAAGTCGAAGGTGTTTCCCTCGAAAGTGTGTTAGTAGGAGATGCCTCCGTTTCTTCTGAATTTTCACACAGTGAAATTTCATCACAAATTTCTGGAACAGAATCGATTTCTTGAGTGGAAAGCTCTTTTTTGCTGCCCTTATGGAATGTTCAGTTTTTCTCTGCTTTCGTTTTATTAATCGAGCTGTTTCTTTTTTTATCAACTCCACGTATAACCATTTTTCTGTAATTTCTTTGATCCAACAAGAAACTTCTTTCATTGATTGGCACTTTTAAACAAGTACAACATTCAAATGAAGTGCATTTCCAATGAGCAATGTCGAAAAGCTTCTCAGATAACTCCAAAAAACACTGTAGTTTGTTTTCGAAACCATTTTTTCGTTTGCTTTTGGGGTATCTTTTCAAATGGAGGTACTTATCGAAATAGGATTGGAGTAACTGAATAACTCGTTCCTTAGTTACGATTGGAATGAAAGCTTTGGTCCAAATACTTCCAATCTCTTCAAAAACAATCGCATATATATCGGAATTTGATGGATCTTTTCCATTATACTTTAATTTCATGTTGTGCTTGACAAATAAAATATATTTAAGGACGTTGGTAGCTGGCGATCATCAAGTTCCTTATATGGTCCCAATATAAGACTTAACACTATAACTATTGCAACTGACTTATGTATTATAAATTACATAGTTTAGTTTTTGTTTTTTTAATTTTCTTTTTTGGGAAAACCCCCATTTACGAATTGTGATTTTAGGAAACATAACAGGTGATTTTGATGTGATGTCAGACTTTTTATTTCATGCTCAAGGGCTTCTGTATTTTAAGGAGTAAGCCGTAACTTTAAAATGAACTTAAAAACGGGTTCGTAATAAAAAAAAAAAAGTTCGCTATAACCGTAATAATTGGTGTATAATTTGAAAGTGAATGTCTTGGGTCCGGAAAAAAAATTTTTTTCTGGATTTTTTTTTTTTATAAAAAATCCTTATAAACGGTGTACATTATAAACGAACTCCACTATGTCTAGCAAATTCATAGTCTCCGGTAAAGTGTTGTTATACATTGTAGTCGTGGCATAATTAGTTTAGGTGTCGAAATTAAGAATAGCGAAATATAATTATGAAAATAACTACTTTTCAAAACTTTGAAGATTGGTAGAGACCTAAAGATATAGTTTCATTTTATTTTTAAAATCATTTTGGTAATCTACGTTCAATTGCGCAAATTCTAGGAGATCTTGCATTTGGGAAATCTAAAAAAAAAATTTTCGGGACAGCCTAATGTGTATGGTATATTTGTTTTGCAAATACTTTTGGGTATACTGTTGCACGTCTTTACTAGCTATGCCAATTTAAAAAAAATATATTTGCAAAAATATAAAAAACTAAATATTATGTATGCACAACAATATGATGTATTTCGGAGTGGATTTGTATTTATATTGATTCATAGTTGGGCCAATTATAAATATTTAAAATAATACGCTTAGGGTCTGAATTTTTTTTTTACAGATTTTTGATCCAAAACTTTTATAAAAACATTAAAAATAGAATACAAAATCTTGTATTTTTTGCTCCGTCAAAAAAAAAGGTTTGTGTTTGTTTTCTAATATTTAGGTTCAAAATTAATTTATTTTATTTTTTTATTTTGAACTAAACACTATTTTCAGATAAGTATGTAAAAGATTTGGAGATTTGTCGAATGATTAATTTATAGTATCTAAGGTACGGTTTTTGCGATGGACGGACGGACAATCACACTCTAGTGAATTTTTTCTTCTTTCCAAGTTCTTTCCAAACTTTAAAATTTTTCGAAAAATGCAAAGCATCGGTTATAAAAAATCTTAACCATTAATATCTGATATCTTACAAACTTATAGCCCACTAATTAAAAGATCTTTTGTCTTCACTATGCACACGGTTGTAAATCACAAATCTAGCTGGAAAAAATAAACAAAAATGTATGATCGTTTACTGAGCTTCAGAAGCTTGACAGAATTGCCACCCTAATATTCAAAAATCTGTCCCTAAAATATAACTACATAACTTTACTTACACATTTCCATTATTTTGTTTTGGTTATTCTTCCCTTACAATTTAAAATGCTTTATAGATGCATTGTGTAAAAGAAAATTATGAATGAATTTTATTACAAAAGAAATTAAGAAGAAGAAAATAAAAATATAATAACAAACAAAAAAAAATTACAAAAAAAATATATTCGTAAACTAAATGAGTTGATAATTACTATGAGAACAACTAAATATACTACAACAACAAAAATGACTTGTTATTGAGAATTTGGAGCTTTTGAATTACATATTATCGAGAGGAATAATTTGGAAAACGGACCGACGTATGAATAAAATATAATAATAACAATAAAATAATAAAGAAATAGTGTAAAAAAAATGTTTAATTCATGATTACTCACTGAGATAATTTACAAAGTTTGGTGTTCCATTACTAACGTTTCATTGATGAGCCCAGCAATCTGTAGTATTTGGTGATGTTGTGGTTTAGCTCAAACGATGTAAATTACTAAATAGTATTTAATAAAAAATTTAGATATTCATACACTCAGAAAAAAATATTAGGTATAGAATTAATAAATTATAATTATAAAATATTAGTAAAATAAATAAGGTAGTATAAATTTCAGAAATACAATTTTTAACAATATTAAGACAGGATATAATTCATTTAATATAATTCAAAATTTTTAACAGTTTATGAAGTTTTAACTAGGTATTTAATATTTTATAGTACATTTATATTAACAATTCAATTTTTAAATTAATTAAAGGTTATCTTTAAAATAATTCTTATAATACAAATATTATGTAAAATATGCAATATTAGTTTAATTTATTAGTTAATTTAGTGAAAGTATGTTTTAGTTGTTTATTTTAATTTAATTTTAAGGTAGTTTAATAGATGGAAGATATTTATTCTTTTTTTGAAAAATTCAGTTAATAGTTAAATTTAGGTAATTTTAATATTAAATTTTAAATATTGGTTTAGAAGTTGTGTAATTAGAAAATTTTAGAAAAATTACGTTAATTGAATTCTTACTTCAAGGTCAGTAGTGGCGAGTCTCAAAGCCACGTGTCGTTTTTACCTTGCGGTTACGTTTCCGAAAATTATTTAATTATGTGATTTTCGTCTAGTGTGGCGGGCCTCATGGCCACGTAAGAACTTCAAAGTGTAGTTGTTTGTGCTACGATGCTTTAGGTGACTTATGTTACATACGGCGGCCTCGTGGCCACGTGTGGACTTCAAATTTAGGACTTTCTGGTGACTTTGATTATAAAACCACGTGAAGTGCTCTTTGTAATAACGGATTTATTACAAACTTCGAAAGTAATTTAATGTTCCTAAAGAATTAAATAATTATACTAATCGAAGTAATATTTAAAACACTCTTTATCATTTTTTTTACCTTGTTTTTGGAACTATTATACAATAGAAATTTAAGGAAAAATGATTTGAAGAATGAACAATTAACTATATTTTTTGTTAATTTGTACAGTCCGAAGCACATGTATATCTTATTATTTTTTTCTTCAATCGACTGGCCGCAAACACTTTTACAAAAAAAAATACAATATCATTATGAAGTTCAAAGAAACGAAATATAATCATGTTTGAAGTCCGTCTGTTAAAAGAGGACAAAAATATTAATATATCTACAAAAACAATGAGAATTACAAATGTATGTACAATGTATATTGCACAAAAACACATGATGACAAACATAATTAAACGTGAGAGTTTGAAGTAAGACTTAACAACAAGGGCAATTTTATCGCATGCTATTTTTTTTTGAGAGGATACCTCACTGATAAATGCAGATTTACATATAATCAATATTTTGTTAATTTCGTTCAACTAGAAAAATATTATTTATATTATATTTATGTAAATATAATTTTTTTTGAAATAGAAAAAAAAAATCGTAACATGTAATTCATGTTTTGTTTTTAGCTCTGATAAGGAAAAAGTACGCTTTAAAGTCAGTCGTTGTCCACACCAGCATTTTTTAGAGTTCAAAGAGAAGCGTATTTTATGTGTCACTTTGGTTTACTTTATATTTGGAATGATCTTTCAAGTGTTCACTTTAAGGTAAATCAAAAACATCTTGCGCGTTTTTGTAATCGCCATATATTTTTTTCACTTTTCAATTATGACCTTCACTCTTTCGCGAAAGAAAATTTTTTTTACTCGGTAGTGATGAACTGAAGACTGATGAAATACGTCTTAATATTTTGATAAAATGGGGATGCGATAAGGCTCAGCAAAAGTAGTATATACAGAAGTTTTCCTCATAGGAGGGCCATACCGATGAAAATGTATTTAGTATTTCAATGGTTCCTATTCAAATTAAAAAAATTATTGTATGACAAACTCCTGCTCTTTCATCTACAAGATACTGCCGTCCAATCAAGTTTTTTTTTTTGCCAAAGAGTCCACTGAGTTAATTTCTCAAAAAGTTAATTTAGTACAGTAAGAAATTAGAGATTTGTATCCAACGCTTATTACAAATGGCGAACAAAGTTTTCTTGCTGAATGAACTTTTATGCTTACTATGATAGACGCTAAAATTTGTACTAAATTATCTGTTGTTATGCGCGCTTTGTCAAATAGCTAATTATTTTGAAATCATAGGTATATAAAAACATCTTAAGTCAATGGCATGTAAATGAATGTTTTGGCTAGCTCTGCCATCAGTGGCGTGGTTCTTGACCCGAATGTTTTGACGCGTAATCATATCAAAATTCATGCCATTATTAATTGTCACACAAACAAAATATAAAAAAAGCTTAAAAATGTTGTTAATTGTAAAACTGTAAAAGACAAGGAGATTCAAAGAGGACAATACCAACATTAAAGTGACATGACTTGGAGTCCACTTTTCCCACCCAAATTGTCAATTATGACTACGCCTGTGGTAACCTAAACACTCATATTTTATAGTTACCCCTTTTTATTCTACCACTGTTCATCCATACCTACCCCTTTTTTATAAAAAGAAAGTTAATCTATATATATAAAAATGAATGTTTGTATGTATGTATGTATGTATGTATATATGTATGTCCTTTATAGACTCCTAAACTATGCATCTGATCATGTGATGATCTTGGGCAAAGTTGTTGTGCATGAGATCGGGAAGGTTTCTGAGTTGGTACGACCACGCCTACTCTAACGTCCACTTTTTAATTGATTAATTGCTTCTGCATGGGTTTTACAGATTTACTTCATACACAGTAAAAAAATAAATTTTACAAGAAATTTAAAAGGTCTAGCTCCATAGTTGATTTTAAAAACTATTGCATCGCACGTTCTGAATACAATAACATAAATAAACTAGCATATAATAACTACATTGCACGTTTGGGATCAACATTGAAATCTAACCCTAAATCGTTTTACAAATTTATCAACTCTAAGCGTCGAGCTTGCGATTACCCAAGTTATTTAAAGTTTGGCCGATGATGATATATCGATTAGTAACATGTTCGACGATTTCTTTGCTACAACATATTCTAAAACTGTATACGATTGTAATTCTTCATACCCTCTTCATCTTCACCACTCATCGAATATACATTTCTCATTTATTCATTCTGAAACTGTGGTATCAAACTTAAGAACATTAAAACCTTCATTTTATCCAGGGCCTGATGGAATACCTAGCTGTCTTCTTAAATATTACGCTGAAACTTTGTTCCTTCCGCTCACGGCTATTTCAACAAATCTATTGAGTTATGCTATTTACCAAGCATTTGGAAAACATCGTTTATAATTCCTTTGTTCAAAAACGGTAGCAAACTGAATACAATTCCCAAGCTATTAGAGAAAATCTTAACCGCCATGTTGGCTTCTGTAAACATCGTTCCACAACAACTAATTTACTTGAACTTACCACTCTGATAAATAAATGCAAACTGACGTAATATATACTGATTTTAGTAAAGCATTTGACAAAGTAAACCATAATATTTTTAAAACGAGGTCCCTTCGATTCTACTTAAGTGTTCACACGTAGTGAACTACCACGTAAACCAACCAAAACCATAATATATTGCTATATAAATTATCACAAATGGGTTTTAGTTTTGGAGCTTTAAAGTGGTTGCTCTCCTACTTATCAAATAGAACACAACAAGTAAAATTCAGAGAAGCTACTTCTAAGTCATTGATGTCACCTCTGGTGTTCCGCAGGGGAGTCATTTGGGTCCAATACTATTTACTTTATTTATAAACGATCTTCCTAATGTTATCTTACATTTCAAAGTATTAATGTATGCTGATGATGTAAAAATTCTAAATACTTTGGTAAATACTAATAGTCAACGCTTACTTCAATCTGATATTGATAAATTTTCTCAATGGTGTAAACTAAACTTAATGGATTTAAACAGGGCCGGATTAACCATGTCGGGGCCCTTAGGCAGTGAATGTCTTGGGCCCCTTCAGCCTTTTCATACTTCCTAAAACATATTTTTTCTACCACAATGTAATTTTTTCATAATTACGCTGTTTTTTTTGACACATTACGAAGGTATAACATCACCCTATTCAATAAAAAAATTTAAACAAATGAAAGGAATATATGCGTATTTTTTATAAAATTGTTTTATAAAGTACAATGTGTTTAAATATGAACTCTTCTAACTTTTTTAGATACAAAATCGTTTAAAACATCTTCAAAGTTAACCTTTTCCAATATATCATTTTCAATCGCCATTATCGCCAATGAATTTAAACCAGACATGTGCAAACTGACACAAACGCATTTCAAATCAGTTTTACGAATTTTGCGACTGTGTTAAGTTGAACGGAGCAAGCAGAACAAAAGCAGAGAAAACAAAAGTAGTACACTGAGTAAAAAATTAAAATTAAAAAAATTAAAAATTAAAACTAAATCTTAAAAAAAAATCAAATATCAACATCTCCAATGATTATTTCCCCCTCGTAAAGTTTTATTCTTAATAAATCATATATTCGTCCATGGCAATTAAAATTTTTTTTTTTAGTGTAGTGTTTTTTATTACAAATAATTTTGCTTGCAGAGCGATACGGTGTTTCTTTGTCAAATGCAGAATAGCAACTGACTTTGAATCGGTAAACAAGCAGCAAGCTTTCGGACATGTTGGTGTGAAAAAACGATCAAGCTACTATCGGTGTGAAAACACGATGACTCAAAAGAGTACTAGCTGCACATCTATGATTTAAACGGTTCTGAGACAGTGATGAACGAAGACAGTTTTTGATTAATTTTAATTTTGAAAAGTTACGTTCGCCCGTGGCATTTGTAATCATCAGACTTCTATATATTTGCAATGCAGTCATTACATTAGGAAAAGTTGATTGTGCCATATTATCAAAAATCAATTTATATGATTATATGATTATTCTATAAAAATTTTAAAGGCAATAAATTTTTTCTTTAACTTTTTTTCTTAAATTTTTTTTTGTTTAACTTGTTTAACTTTTCTATTAAATGAATGTTTTGATTAAAATATGCATATCAACTTTTACTTTAAACCCAATTTTATGTATGCATTTTGGTATTGGTATGTTTTAATATTATAACTCTGTGAACTATCCTGTATCAATATTAAATTCCTGTACTATAAATATAAGATTTACTCTTGTTGTACATGAAATGCAAAATAAAATAAATAAATAAAAATAGTTTAGCCCGCTTAAGGGACTACGTACTCTAAATTATTTTCTTTATTATTAAATTTATTTTATACTGTTTGTTTATTTATAGTAAATAATATAAATTTTTGATGAAATAATTGATTATAAAAAAAAAAATATATTCAAATATAATTTTCACTCGAAGAAATAAATATAAAAAAATCAGAGTGTTGGCCCCTAGCCGATGTGGGGCCCTTAGGCAGTTGCCTAAATTGCCTTATGGATAATCCGGGCCTGGATTTAAATATCAAAAAGTGTAAGTACATGGAATTTTTCAGAATTCAAAAATTTGACACCAACTATTTTATAAATGGAACAACATTGGAAAAATTTCATAATATTATAGATCTTGGAATATTGTTAGATCACAATAAATAAATAAACATCACAAAACAACTATACACAACATTGGTTCGTCCCATTCTTGAATATGGAGCAATTATTTGGAATCCTTGCTATAATATTTATATTAATAGTATTGAATCTGTTCAAAAGCAATTTTTAATATTTTGTTTACGAGGCCTTGGATGAAACTCACTCGTGCTACCATCATATGAGAGTAGACCCTAAGAAATCGTCGAGTAATGTTGGGTATTTCATTTCTGCTTGGGTTAATTCGTGGTGATGTTAATTCCGAGCTTCTGCTTGGTAAAATTAATTTTAATGTACTAAATAGACCAACATGCAACTTTCAATTATTGAGAATAATGTACTACAGATCCGTTTATGCTAACAACGACCCTTTTCGCCGTATATGTGAAAGCTTCAAAAAATGCTACCATATTATAGATAAATCCGATAGTAATGATATTGTGAAAAGAAAAATTATTTTGTGTTTAAATTCTTAAATGTACTGTTTTAAAGTTATTTGTATTAATGCATTTGTCTGAAAGGATTTATATTAATCTATAGACCTAATAAATAAATAAAAAATAAATTGTATCCACATCTTACTGAAGGCGAGGTAAAAATAAAAATTTTATGTGTCACGCCTACTTTCACGCCCCATCACAAAATATTATGCATTTGGTGATGATGTAATGATCTTCGGTAAAGTAATTGTGCATGAGTCCGGAAAGATTTCTCAGTTGGTATGACCACGCCTACTTTAATCTATATATATAAAAGTGATTGTGTGGGATCTATAGACGGCTAAACGGCTGAACCGATTTGCTTAAAATTTTCACAGTATATTTCTTTATGTCTGGAAGGAGCTATAGGCTACTTTTTTTTTTAAATTTTAAGTGGGCGTGGTACCTCCCATACAAAATTAATTTTAAAAATCAAATACTTAGGAAACTATAATAGCTATAGTACTTAAATTTTGCATGAGCAATTCCATTGTTTGTTTAAATATTTGCGGAAAAAATGGGAGTAGTAGCGACAGAGGGCGTGGCACCTCTCATATGATGATAATTAAAAGAAATCAAATATATGGTATTCAATAAGATATATGGTACGGTTATTCTACCATCAATATTAATATTTAGGACAAGAATGGGCGGACTATCAATAGTAGATGTGGCACCTCCCATAGATATGATGACAAATTATATATAGGGAAAGCTATATCAGCTATCAATATTAATATTTAGGACACCAATGCTCTGACTAGCAACAATATTAAGTAAATGTTAAAATTTGTATACATTTGAAACCCTTATCTATATATAAAAGTGAATGTGTGTTTGTTTGTTTGTATATTGTAAATCATAATAAGAATTAATTTCAAAGGAAAACTGTAGATTTTAATAACTCTAAACTTTTTATTTCACTACGATACGGGTAGCGAAGCACGCCGTAATATATAAAAATGAATGTCTGTCTGTATGTTTGTGCTTAATAAGAGGCCAAGTCCTCTGGAAGGAATAATAGGCTATATGCTGTTTTGATTGGACAAACCCAAATTTTTAAATCGCCATATTTTGGGCATTTTTTGACGTATATGGTATTGGCATAATTAGGAATGCGTACAAGGAGAAAAATGGGTGAGGCCACGCCCCTTTTTAGGCAAACTAAAAATCGTAATATAATCTTAAATTAAATTTTCACACGAAATAATAAATTCTTGACTATGTAACTGGACGCGCTTCAGTATCCTATTATTTTTCCATATGGAGATAATGGATATCACTTTGAAATGCGTCAAATCAATCAAGCAACTTGTAAGGCCGTTAATTATCCTGTTGAGTTCTTAAATTCACTCGATGTGCCAGGCTTTCCACCACATGTGCTACAACTTAAAATTGAAGTGTCAATTATTTTACTGCGTAATATCGAGCACCACGGCTTTGCAATGGCACTCGACTTGCAGTAAAAAGCTGAGAAATAAATAGAAGCGGCCATTATAACTGGAAAATATAAAGGTGTAGATGTAATTTTGCCACGCATTCCAATGCTACCAACAGATTTACCATTCGGATTTAAACAATTGAAGTTTCCTTTTCGGTTAACGTTTGCGATCCCGTGTAGGAAAACCCACCCATTTATCTGTGTATGCTGCTGATGGACAAACTAAAAATATTGTATATCCTAAAGTATTGCAATAAATAAATTGAAATCAAATAAATAAATTTTTGTAAATATATAAATACGTTTTATTTTTAAAAAATATATTTTTGAAATGATTAAAAATTAACTCTGCTGTTAACACCCATAAACTCATGGAAAGTTATTTATACGGTCGCAAGTTTAAAATCAAAGAAGGCAATTTTTTAGTCCTCATAAGGGAACTATGACATATTACTGACCAATCATGATGAAATTCAGTACGATGATTTATATGTGAATTTATATATGAATTTCAAAATAATAATGATTTTTATAAAAGATTTATGCGCATTTAAGTGATATTCGCAAGTGGTCTTGGTATGGAGCAATGTCAAAATATGGACAAAATATTGTTTTGAGATTTCACTTTGCATGAAACTTATTATTGCAGAATATTTTATGGATACGGCTTTTCTATAGACATTTATGTATGTAGCATAAAGCCATATTCCGGGAATACATTTGTATGGGGGCTATGATAAAACGTGGACCGATTCCTACCATTTTCAACGGGGCTTGTCCTTCTATAATAAAAATAAAATGTGCGAAATTTCATTGTATTATCTGCATTATATTTGAAGAAAATTGCAAAAAATATCGCGATAGTCTGAAACTTTGATCTACATCTCCGATCCTACTGGATCAATTTTGCCTATTTACAATGCCAAACATTTCGGTGGATCAGAGAATGACTTTTTTCGAAACTATCGTGCCTACAACAGACGGATGGGCATGGCTAGATCGTCTTAGAATCTTTTAAGGACCCAGAATATATAGACTTTTTGGCTCTACGACCATTATTTCGATGTGTTACAAACGTAATATCATCTTTTTGGTGGTGGGTATAAAAATATTGCGTGTCGACATGGAGATTTTCCCATTCCAAAAGAAAAAATTGTACATCCTGAGCCCCACAGAAATCTTAGAGGTATAAAACAATTTTTTCTCTTCAATTCTTTTCCTTTCGGTGTGTGTAATACAAAGATTTTGAAAACATACATAATACTGTATTTTGTTTCCTTATTGTCTTGACAGTCCCATCTAGCACTAGTTTTAGGTAAAAATAAATATAAAAAATTAAATTGGTGGCATATAAAAGAAAAAATGTTCTAGTCTAACAAACACAAATAATTTATTGCAAAAATGTACATTTAATATACTGTATTAAAACTACAAACAAAAAATGCTCGTTTTTCACGTCACAACTTATATTATGCAGGGTTTGAAAAACTTTAAATTTAAACTGGCAATTACACGATTTAATAGTTGGTGTGATAGCCTTTATTATCTACAACAGATATAAGGCGATTTAACATGCGACCAGTTTTTGGGTGATATTCGGCAAAACAATTGACCACTCCGTCGCATACGCTTTTTTACAATTGTTTTTGTTAGAAATTTTGTGTTTCCTTATGCTGATTTCTAAAATTGACCATAAATTTTCGATAAAATGAAGTTCTGACGACTGTGTTGATGGTCATCAAATGTGGAAAGTTATATATTAGCCACGTTTGCACAATACCCGAATTGTTATCGTTATCCTGGTAAAATCGAAAATCTTCTCTGCACTTTCCAACAAGTTGTCCTTCAGTATCTAAAGGTACTTAAATTTGGCCATGGTTGTTTAAAAATAGAGTTAAATTCCCAGTACCAGCACCTGACAGACGAGTACATATCCAAACCATGATACTGCCACCACCATACTTCACTGTTGCCTTTAGGTTTTCTTTGTTGAGTTCTGTATTTGGTTTCCGCCAAACATACGACATGCCATCTAAACCGAATATGTTAAACTCTGATTCATCGGCGAAGATGACCGAATTCCAAAACGCATATTTCTTGCAAAAAATTTAGCCTGCACAGTCTGTTTTTCGGCTTTATTAACGCTTTTTTGCGTGAAACTCTGCCATTATAATCACGACGCAAGACACGACGAATAGTTTCAAGGCAACATTGTTTGCCCAGGTAAGCTTCAACTTCGGAGGCCAGTAGTGAAGCTGATATCCTTTTTCTTAAAATGTGCTCATCTCATTGAAAATTTTATTTCGTGCCTTTCTGCCCTTGTTACGGACCCGAGTTTCATGGATGAAGAGCTTAATGATTTTTTGAACTGTGATACCTTTAATGTTAACCATTTCTGCTATTTTTTGTTGAGTGGCCATTTTGGAAATGGTTTAACATCAATTATCGTTGTTCTATCGTTGTCCGCTTACATTTGAACTAAATTGACACTGATGTTACAAAATCGGACTTACAATTCAACAGAAAATATTGATAGAAGTAGAAAAAAAAAGAAAAACGAAAAACCAACATTGCTGCATTGAGTTATCGGTACAACAGAAATTGACTGCATAAAATAAGATGTGACGTGGAAAAACAAGCATTTTTTAGTTTTAATATATTGTAACGTTTTTACCTTTTAAAAACTGTGATTTGTTTCCTTCACATAAACCGGATTCCTCTAAATTGCAAAATAAAAGCGTCAAGTAGTATAAAGAAAATATAAGTCCCCGTTTACACAGGGAAACATTTTGTTTGGTAGAGAGGGACGGGTGGGGAAGAGGATATGAAAGTTGTTTCCCGTTCTCAGATGCACGCTTTCACTCTTATTTTTTATATTTGCTTTGCTTTTTGACATTTGCTTTATTTCTTTTCGGCGTGCTTTCTTGTCTATGTTTTATATTTGACTTTGAATAAAACTAAAAATAAATAATGTAAAATAAATGCTTTTATAAATTTTATCTTTTATAATTTATTTATTTATTTCACAAATCAAATATACATACATACAGACTTACATTAGCAAATCAAAAACAGTAGAAATTAAAAAAAAAAAAACAACACTGCAACTAGACAAATGTCAAAAAACAAATATAAACTGGAATGTTTCCGACAACAATGTTTCCCTGTATGACCGCGAAGGGAAATACAAAAGAGAATTCCAGATGTTTCCCTTCCAAATGTTTCCCTGTGTAAACGGGGTGTTCTGGAAAGTATCGATTTGAAAAAATCAAGATATTTTTTATTTTAATTTTTAGGAAAAAAAAAGAATTCAATTTATTTTTAATACAATTTGCCTTATGTAGAAAAATTACACCATTTAAATTAATATCACCAGTTTAATACTTATCTGGTGTGTTGTCTGCTTCGTGATCCAAAAAAGAGAGATCGATGCAAATATTTTTAAGAAGGCATCAGCTAAATTGCAGTTTACTTGAGTGAATTTATCCTCTATGTAAATCAATGCATTCCAAACGAAAACAACAAATATCATTGCTTTAGTACTAAAATATAACAAAAAACAGCTAAAGCAATGAGTTGTTTTCGTTATAAAGGTAAGTTTAGACGATATGTTGAATCAGCATATATATGCTGACAGCCATATGATTACAATTAGCAACAAATTCCTATGTCATATGTTAGACGTTTATACGATATGTTGAAAGTAGCAAATTATTTGATGTCAGCATATGTCAGCAAATGAAATGTCAACATATGAGTTAGCATACGATTTTTGTGTTTATACGATATGTTGAATTTTATGTGGTGCTACATATGCTGAGTCGTATAAACATTTGTTTGTGAAATTAGTCAGTTTGTCAACATTTTTCAATTATTATTCAACTTCTGTATTTTATGTGAAATTTTTGAAATAAAAGTAAATAATAAAAATATCAATAAAAAAAAACATAAATGATGACGTGGAAGGAAATTGATCTAGCTATTGCGTTTTTAAGCAAATTTTTATATGCAAATCTGTCTTAATAAACGTTTGTTAAATTTAATAATCGTTTTTGAATAAGGGGGTTATTATTTATTTCTAGAGACCTGGGGCCAAATTATCGCATTCGACATCGAGTAAAATTTATCGTAATTTTCTTATTTGAGATTATGGCATACGATATCAAGCAAGAAATTTAGTATATTTTATCATAATTTCGATATCGAAATCATTTTTCGATACGTTAGCTCATTCGATCACCAATGCGGTAATTTGTCGATTAATTTGAACAATGCCGCCGGCCATTATATTGCGTTTTGTGTTCTTGTGTGTATATGTGTGTAGGTACATATGCAACAAGAATTGTATTTACATAAAAAAAACTATTGGCAGGTAGTCTTAAAGGTCATGATACACTATCGTACACAATCGTACGATTCATTCAGTGGAAAATCTGACCGATTTCTATCACACTCAAAAAAATCGCAACAAAGTATGTCATAGGTGCCACACTATTACACAAAAAAGATGCAAAAACATATGTTTTTGCTAATGTCAACAAACGCAGTTTTCCGCCATTTAAATTAATATTTGTGTTCAATTATTTTGTTATATGTGAATATAATAAATTGTATAAACTATACAAACAATTAAAAAATGTTAAACGTCGTCTGTCCTTTAGCTTATAATTTGTGATTTAAATCAATGAAGCCGACATTGTTGTTTTCTTATCAGCTTTATTAGAAAATACAACTCTGATCGCATATGAATTTGCCATATGCTGAAAAGCTTGCATACGCTTTTCAACAAATAACATATCTGTCAACATACGCAGGAAATTTGTCAAACACTAATAATATGCTGTTTACACGATATGCTAAAATTACCAACATACGTTTGTTGGCATTGTTAACAAAGTGTTAGCAAATGTTGTTAAACATACGTATGCTGAAAAAATTTTGCGTTTACACGATATGTAAGCACTTGTCACAAATTTTTCAGCATAAATATGCTGATTCAACATATCGTCTATACTTAGCTTAACAAAGTGCAGCAAAACACAAGCAACAACAATAGCAGTAACTAACTGGCGTTTGTTTGTTTGTATAATTTTACAAGCAGAGACAAAAAAAATTTTTTTTTTTTTTTTTTTTTTTTTTTTTTTTTTGTTTGTTTGTATAATTTTACAAGCAGAGACAAAAAAAATGTAAATGAATGCAGTTAAGTTCTGTTTAATGCAGCGATCGTTTTGTTACACTGTAGCACAAAACTGATCGTACGTAAATAAAAATAACATGAATAAAATATTAATATGGCTAATTGAATTTTAACATAAAGCAACACACAAATTAATTATAATGATGTTTTATGAAAAGTGGGTTGGTGAAAGAATGTTTTCGCCAACATTCTCCCCCCTGATGAACGAATGTTTTTAGTTGTAGAAAATAATTTTTTTATAATTAGGACGGCCTATCGTTGGGAGTATTTTAGTTGAGTCATAAACTCTGCTCCGACTCACAGCGTGTTGATTAGGCTCCATCCTTTCAGTTTAAAGTTAAGTTTTCATCTTTAAGTGTTTGGTTAGCATCTGATTGATATTGGTTAGCATCTGTTGGATTCAGGGCTGCCAGATGAATTTCGGAAAAAATCGTCAAAATCCCGATAAAAAAGAAAAAAATCGTCATTTCGAATTTTAAAAATCGTCAAAAAAATCGGAAAAATAAAAATTCACTATTTCTAATAGTATTTTGAAATCTTTATTAAAACGAAAACATAAAAATTCAATTTTATATAGTCTCTTGTACAATACATATCAAAATACGTAAATCTTAACTTTTTACAAAACAAATCACAAAAAATATTATGTTAAACACAACTTGTGTAATATTTAATATTTAATATCTTAGTCCGTTTTCACTTCTATAATTCTCACTCGTCAAGGCAAGTATTCTTGGAAGAGAAGGGAAATAAGAACAAAAGGGGTACAAACTTGACGGTACTGTCAATTTTCTTATTTCCTTTTGTTTTTTTTTTCATGCATGTTGATTTACATTAAAAAGTACGAAAATTGAATTGACATGTTTGATGAAATGGCAAGTTCAAAAGAGAATTGAACAAAAACTGGTCTGCTAAAACTGCACAGTGTGAAACAGTATTTTATAAATAAATTGTTGAATTCAGCATATTTTATTAATTCAGGTTAAATTACAATGTCAAAACAATTTATTTTATTAAGTTTTAAATAACATTTTGAGTATAGAATTCAACATATTTTCAAAGAATTCCGTATTTTTGTTATTTAAATTTATTCGGCTGAATATGCTTTCGACGTTTTGTTAAAATAGGAGAAGTTTTTGTAGAAGAATTTCCCCGTGGAAATTCAGAAATTGTTTCCTCTTAAAATTTTAGTTCATGGAATTCAGTATTTAAAATTGATTTTTATGTTTGCAGATAAATAAGTAATTTCGACTATCCTGTCTCAATATTATTTGGAATTATTTTACTTGAACTTAACAACAATAATTAAGAAAACACTACTATCACTTAGTTTTGTTTTTGAAATAGTTGTTGTCTCAAAAAAAGAGAGAATTTGGTAACAAAAACATTAATAAAACTAACAATTTATAGAAAATTTTAATAATTCAGGAAATCGTCGTTTTCAAAAATGACGATTTTTGGTTTCAAAAATAGCAAAATGACGATAAATCGTCAAATCTGGCAGCTATGGTTGGATTATGAGGTGAATTTTCTGGAAGAAAACAAATCTTTGAAATTGGTCTTTTTATAATTTTGTTTTTAGTCAGAACTGATACTACCCGTATATGTCCATCTGAGCCTGGATGAGTATTTTGTATGCGGCCAAGTAACCATTGGCCAGGTCCAAGTCTTTCGTCTGCGATCAAAACCAAATCACCAACTTTTGCTTCGGTTTTAGGTGTCAACCACTTGGGACGTGCTTGAAGGCGGTTCAGATACTCACTGTGCCACCTTTTCCAAAAGTGTTGTTTTAGTTTCTCTACACATTTCCATCGCGTAAGATGATTGATGTTACTGTCCAGTAGAGATGGCTCCTGGATACAATTTGTAGGTTCACCAATCAAAAAGTGAGCAGGCGTAAGAACATCAAAATCGGCAGGATCAGACGATAAAGAAGTAAGTGGTCGAGAATTAAGGCAGCTTTCAATTTGACAAAGCAGGGTTGTCAGCTCTTCAAAATTTAAAACTCTATCATTCATAATGCGTTTTAGATGGTATTTTGTTGATTTTACACCTGCTTCCCACAGACCACCAAAATTTGGAGAAGCAGGTGGAATGAAATGCCAATTAGTGCCAATAAGGCTCAAAGCATGTTGCAAGTCTTCAGGCAAATATTTTTGGTTCTTGGTTTGGAGATTCTGGAGCTCTTTGGAAGCCCCAACAAAATTCGTGCCACAATCAGAATAGATATCCGTACAGGCGCCTCTTCTAGAAACAAAACGTCGAAAAGCGGCCATAAACGCGTTTGTTGTTAAGTCAGAAACGGCTTCCAAGTGTATGGCCTTCGTTACCATACACACAAACAGGCAGATGTAACCCTTAGTGGCAACAGCTGATCTAAGAGAAGATGTTTTGATTGATATTGGACCAGCATAGTCAACTCCACTGTGCTTGAAAGGCCGGGTTACATTGAGTCGAACGGAAGGCAAGTTTCCCATTATTTGTTGCGTAGTTTTAGCACAGTATTTGAAACATCGAACGCACTTATGAATGATAGATTTGGCAAGTTGATTTCCTGATATTATCCAAAATTGTCGATTCACATATGACATGGTTAAAGTCAAACCACCATGCAAAGTCTTTTCATGTGAATCTAAAATAATGAGTTTTGACAATGGATTAGATTTAGATAATAAAATTGGGTGTTTCACGTCATTGGGCAAATCAGAATTCTGTAGTCGACCTCCAACTCGAATGATTCCATCATCATCCATAAATGGCATTAATTTAAGAATAGAACGATTTTTTATATTTTTCTTTGCCAAAAGAAGAGCAAATTCATCAGGAAAATCGATTTTTTGTGTTATTTTTACAAAGGCAAGTAGAGTTTGCTTGATTTCTGATGAAGTTAAATTAATTGTACGTTTATTCTCAGGATTTTTACAATTGAAAATAAACCGAAAACACAAGGCAGTGATTCTCAGCAAGTCCTGAAGTTTAGAGTATTTTAAGCAAAGTTCAGGGTACGAAATTGTACCAGTTGTATGGGACAAGATCTTGCCTTTTCTTACTTCCTCCGAAGTATACAAATTTGAAAGGTTTTCTGGCCATAATGAAGAGTTTTCATATAAGAAACGTGGACCATGCCACCAAGTTTCGAATTGTGCTAGCTCCTCTGGAAGCATTCCTCTAGAAGCACAGTCTGCCGGATTCAATCCCGAGGGAACATATCTCCAATCGAGAGGATTAGTAAAACGCTGAATATCAGACACTCTATTGGCCACATAAACGTTCCAATTTGATGGAGACTTTCGTATCCAACTCAGAACAGTTGAGCTATCGCTCCAGTAATAAATGTCTTCAATATGTAAATTTTTCAGCGATTTTTTAACTTTTTGAGTGAGTTTTACAAGCAACGAAGCAGCACATAATTATAATCTGGGTATTGTGACAACTTTAATTGGCGAAACCTTTGATTTCGCTTGTAGTATATTTATGAAAATATTATCAGAAGATAAAACTCGAGCATAGACAACAGCAGCGTATGCAACAGTAGACGCATCGCAAAAACAATGTAATTCAAGTTTAGATCCCTTAGACCATTGAATCCATCTGGGAATTCTTATCTCAGTGAGACTAGGTAATGACGAACGATATTTAATCCAACGATTTTCAATAAAATCGGGAATATCTGCATCCCAATCAACACCATGTTCCCAGAGGCTTTTGAAAATAGATTTTGCCACAACTGTGGATGGAGTTAACCATCCTAAAGGATCATATAAACTGGCAGATTCCGAAAGAATTGATCGTTTTGTAGTGGACATTACATCACTTAAATTTATTTTAAATGAGAAGAAATCTCCCTTTGTATTCCATTGAATACCAAGAGTTTTTACAACGTTGCCTTTATCGAAACTCAAAGTGAGGGAAGGATCCCTATATTCTTCAGGGATTTCCAATAACAGTTTCTCGGAATTTGTAATCCACTTGCGTAGATTACAGCCTCCTTCCCTTAACAAAACGCACAAAGTTTTATGCAAAAACAAAGCGTCTTCTAACGAATCCGCGCCGGATAAAATGTCATCAACATAAGAATCAGATAGCAAAGCTTCAGAGGCTTTTGAAAATTCAGATTTAAAGTCATTTGCTAGCTTTTGGAGAACACGAATTGCAAGATAAGGTGCAGAAGTGGTTCCATATGTAACCGTGTTAAGCTCGTAAATCGAGATAACGTCATAAGGATCATATCGCCATAGAATTTGTTGGAACCTTCGATGTTCTGGACAAATATCAATTTGACGAAACATCTTTTCGATGTCCGCACTAAAAGCTATTTTATGTCGTCGCCATTGAGTCATAACCGAAGGAAGATCATTTTGAAGGGCTGGCCCAGGTGATAATAATTCGTTAAGAGATTTTTGGTCCCTCGAATGACTACTACCATCAAAAACCACCCTTAACTTTGTTGTAGAGCTATCTTCTTTAAAGACACCGTGATGTGGTAGGAAATATGAATTTCTTCGGATATCCTTTGGATAAGTACCGATTTTAGACATGTGTCCCAAGACTTCGTATTCGAGCATGAATTGCTTGTAGTTTTCAGAAAAAAGATGACGTTTAGAAAATGATGTTTCTAATTGCCGTAAGCGTTTAAAAGCACTAATAACGTTGTTATCCACGGTGGGAAAAATGTTATCTTGTAAAAGAGATTTAAATGGCAAATTTACCATATAACGGCCAGAATTAGTTTGCCGTGCAGTGGCTTCAAAATGTGACTGGCAAGAAATCTCTTCATCAGTCAGATTTCTTTCGACAGAAACCTCTTCCTGTTCCCAGAAAGATCTTAAAATGGTTTCCAAATGTGTGTTATGTATATGAACTCTATTTGCAGAAACAGATTGTGTAGAGCCAGAGAATACCCAGCCGAAATAAGTGTTCTGGAAAAATAGGTCATTGTGAATAAAAGATTCCGAAGGAATTTTTATCTTTGCACAAACATCTGAGCCAAGTATCATGTCGATCTTGTCAGATTTGTAGAAAAATGGATCGGCTAAATCATCAAGATTTATATTGGGAAATGAAAGATGCCTTGAAGAAGGTTCTGGAGTATATGAAGAGAGGTTAGATAGCACCAATGCTTCACAAGAAAGTACAGATTCATTTCTGCGCGAAAAGAGATCTATATTTACTGAAAATTTAGAAAGATTTGCATTTCCATCTCCAATACCGATTACTTTGCATTGTGATCTGTTCTTTTTCAGACCCAAAAGTTGAACAGCATTTTCTGTTATAAGGCTACCCTGTGAACCAGGGTCCAAAAGTGCTCTTAGAGGAAATTGGCCACGGCATGTTTTAACACACAGACGAATTGTATAAAGTAGAACTGATCGAAAAGAACTCGCATTATGAGCTGTGACATGAGGGGAAGTATCCTCTTTAGCATTTGAGGATGGTAAAACGTTAAGTTTTTGAACAGGCTCTTGAGGATGGAGTACTGTGTGATGCGGTTCGCTGCATGTTATGCATTTAAATGGCGATTTACAGTTATCAGGTTTGTGTCCAATTGTAAAACAATTACGACAAATTTTCTTGCGAGAAATAAATTCGTCCTTAGTAGTTGGCGATAAAGCCAAAAATTCGAAACATTTTGCAAGTGTATGAGTAATATTTCCACAATATGAACACGGCACTTGATTAGGTTTTGAAAATTTGCCCATATGGCAAGAAGTTTTCTTCGTATTTGAATTCTTATTGGGTTTCGTGAACTTTTGTTTATTTGTAGGGAATTCATCACATAATGATTCGAGAGTTCTAAAAGATCTCTCAAGAAAATCAAACATTTCAGAACGAGTTGGAATTTCAGTGGATGATTTTAAAGACTGTTCCCAATCTTTACGAGTTTGAAGATCAAGCTTTTGAGAAAGCAAATGGATCAAAATGGGATCCCAGCTTTCTGTGTCTATTCCCAAGTTTTTGAGAGAAGCGAGACACTCTTTTGCAGAATCAAGCAGCGTCTTAATGGATTGAAAACCACCATCAGATTTGCCAATATTAAAAAGCTTTGACACTAAAGTTCCAACAATCATTCTTTTATTGTGGTATCTAGATTCCAACGTTTTCCACGCTGTATCATAGTTTGCATCTGTGGCTGAAATACTTTTTATCAAATTGGCTGCTTCACCAACAAGCGTACCTTTTAAATAATAAAATTTCTGAATTTTTGTGAGTGAATCATTGTTATGCACTAGTGAGAAATACATATCTCGGAATGGAATCCATTCCATGTATTCTCCAGAAAAATTTGGCAATGATATTTTGGGAAGTTTAGCGTCGATTCCAATGGTTGTGTCTGAGCGGCTTCCAGATGCAGCAAATGTGCTAGCTAAAGGGGAATGTGTCATTGAATGCTGAGGTAATGAATCAATTAACTGGCCTTTAAAAGTAAAATATTGTTCAGAGAACTCAAAATAAAAATCCTCTGCCAGATATGGAACATCTTCAGCTTTCAAAGATTCATCACGTACAGTTCGCAATATTGAGTCGTGCAGACTTTCAAAATTATTGAAAATATCATCCACCCTTTGCGCTAGTGAATTGACATAACCGGAAGATTTTTCAGAATTACGTTTCGATGTAAAACGAATTTCATATTTCTTCAATAGTTGAAGTGCATCGCGTTGTTTTTGGATCAATTCATTTAATTCAGCCATTATCACTAAACTTTCCACACTTTGATTATGTAACACTTGAAGTTAAAACACGCCACAGAAATTGCCACAAAGTTTATTGAAAAAATTTAAAAATTAATTAAAGAAATGCACGAGAAAATTGATGAAACTCCCGGGTTTCGGCACCAAAATGTTCTGGAAAGTATCGATTTGAAAAAATCAAGATATTTTTTATTTTAATTTTTAGGAAAAAAAAAGAATTCAATTTATTTTTAATACAATTTGCCTTATTAATATCACCAGTTTAATACTTATCTGGTGTGTTGTCTGCTTCGTGATCCAAAAAAGAGAGATCGATGCAAATATTTTTAAGAAGGCATCAGCTAAATTGCAGTTTACTTGAGTGAATTTATCCTCTATGTAAATCAATGCATTCCAAACGAAAACAACAAATATCATTGCTTTAGTACTAAAATATAACAAAAAACAGCTAAAGCAATGAGTTGTTTTCGTTATAAAGGTAAGTTTAGACGATATGTTGAATCAGCATATATATGCTGACAGCCATATGATTACAATTAGCAACAAATTCCTATGTCATATGTTAGACGTTTATACGATATGTTGAAAGTAGCAAATTTTTTGATGTCAGCATATGTCAGCAAATGAAATGTCAACATATGAGTTAGCATACGATTTTTGTGTTTATACGATATGTTGAATTTTATGTGGTGCTACATATGCTGAGTCGTATAAACATTTGTTTGTGAAATTAGTCAGTTTGACAACATTTTTCAATTATTATTCAACTTCTGTATTTTATGTGAAATTTTTGAAATAAAAGTAAATAATAAAAATATCAATAAAAAAAAACATAAATGATGACGTGGAAGGAAATTGATCTAGCTATTGCGTTTTTAAGCAAATTTTTATATGCAAATCTGTCTTAATAAACGTTTGTTAAATTTAATAATCGTTTTTGAATAAGGGGTTATTATTTATTTCTAGAGACCTGGGGCCAAATTATCGCATTCGACATCGAGTAAAATTTATCGTAATTTTCTTATTTGAGATTATGGCATACGATATCAAGCAAGAAATTTAGTATATTTTATCATAATTTCGATATCGAAATCATTTTTCGATACGTTAGCTCATTCGATCACCAATGCGGTAATTTGTCGATTAATTTGAACAATGCCGCCGGCCATTATATTGCGTTTTGTGTTCTTGTGTGTATATGTGTGTAGGTACATATGCAACAAGAATTGTATTTACATAAAAAAAACTATTGGCAGGTAGTCTTAAAGGTCATGATACACTATCGTACACAATCGTACGATTCATTCAGTGGAAAATCTGACCGATTTCTATCACACTCAAAAAAATCGCAACAAAGTATGTCATAGGTGCCACACTATTACACAAAAAAGATGCAAAAACATATGTTTTTGCTAATGTCAACAAACGCAGTTTTCCGCCATTTAAATTAATATTTGTGTTCAATTATTTTGTTATATGTGAATATAATAAATTGTATAAACTATACAAACAATTAAAAAATGTTAAACGTCGTCTGTCCTTTAGCTTATAATTTGTGATTTAAATCAATGAAGCCGACATTGTTGTTTTCTTATCAGCTTTATTAGAAAATACAACTCTGATCGCATATGAATTTGCCATATGCTGAAAAGCTTGCATACGCTTTTCAACAAATAACATATCTGTCAACATACGCAGGAAATTTGTCAAACACTAATAATATGCTGTTTACACGATATGCTAAAATTACCAACATACGTTTGTTGGCATTGTTAACAAAGTGTTAGCAAATGTTGTTAAACATACGTATGCTGAAAAAATTTTGCGTTTACACGATATGTAAGCACTTGTCACAAATTTTTCAGCATAAATATGCTGATTCAACATATCGTCTATACTTAGCTTAACAAAGTGCAGCAAAACACAAGCAACAACAATAGCAGTAACTAACTGGCGTTTGTTTGTTTGTATAATTTTACAAGCAGAGACAAAAAAAATGTAAATGAATGCAGTTAAGTTCTGTTTAATGCAGCGATCGTTTTGTTACACTGTAGCACAAAACTGATCGTACGTAAATAAAAATAACATGAATAAAATATTAATATGGCTAATTGAATTTTAACATAAAGCAACACACAAATTAATTATAATGATGTTTTATGAAAAGTGGGTTGGTGTAAGAATGTTTTCGCCAACACGGGGACTAACGTGTCTTTATTCAAATGTACACAAAAACAAGTTAAATGAACACTGTATTTTAATGTTCTTTAAGAGTTTACTTTAACATGCCTAAATTTTAGTTTGAGAACGCTTTTATGTGCAATCAATGATGACTCACAATAAACTAACTTTTGAGTAACCCGGTTAGTCTATTTATACACTAACATCATTTCTGGATGGTTCGGAGCTAAGAGCTAAAAAACTGTTAGCCACTGTATGTTAAAACGCTAATAGTCATTTTAAAAAACTTTTGGAGAAAATATTTTCGATTTGATAATAATTATTATCAATTATAATTGATAACTATAGATAAAAGTCACCAGTGCCCATGTGCGAACGTCTATTTACATGTCACTAGAAGCAAAACCCCTAATTTAGAGTGTAAAAACACAAATATTTCATTCAATAAAGAAAAACAGTTTAGAAAAACAATACACAGTCAATATTTTGCAAGTACCATATACCTACGAGTAGTTAAAAATAATCATGACAAACTTATATACATTAGAATTCACTGGTTTCTTTTGTCTACAACATTAGTATCAAACTTGTAACCGTTTTTGGGGACCTTATTTGCTTTACAGATATGTTTTTATTTAAAATATATTTCCTTTTAATAATTTCAAACATAATTATGCAAGCTGCTTCTTATATTTATTTTTAGCACCAATTAATTACTAGTGTTCTACGTTGGCGAGCGACAACCTCACCTGATCATGTTTTGTTCACTCTCTTAAATTCCAAAGGTAAGCAACTACATACATATATATTTTCTTAACAATTAAAAACTAATTTTATTTTTAAACTTTATAAACTATGGACCCCATTCACGACAGTGATGCCAACTTTTGAGACTCAAAACGCGTAAACATTTTTGAAAAAAGGGCTACATTGAAAAAAATCCGTTTAAAGCCACATCCTGTCAAAATTTTCGATAAAGTGCAAAAAGGGGATAAATTATAAAATGTTTATTTTAAAAATCAAAGCAACAAACACATTTTTATAAAATAATTACTACTACAAAAAAGTGTACTTTAATAGTTAAAAAGTTGTCTTTTGTTAAGAGTACACTTTACTTTAACTATAGACACGTAAAAATATACTTTAACCGCTAAAACATACTTTTAATTTAAAACCAGCTGAAGCTGCTATTAAATAATTTAACATCACTTTAAAATCAACCAGCTGTTTATGCAAAGAACAAAAACTGTACGGATATGTTAATATGTGTTTGGCAAAACTGGACAGTTTAAGGAATGGACTATTACCAATAACATTATTTCGATATTATTAGGTTAAAGGAAGGAAAAGTACGAAAAAACGAAAATGTAGCCATATCAAGCAAAAAGTAATAAGGGCTAAAAGATAATTGTAAAACGTGCTAGATTTACACGTTTTTTAGTTTAGGGCCAATTTTCTTTTTTCGCGTTTTTAATGACTAAAATTGGGCTAAATCTAGCCCGAAAAGTGCTAAGTTATCATCGCTGATCCACGACTTTCTTATTCTATGATTTTTTAAGAACTATTGCTGTCTTTCTCGCATGTGTTTTATTTGAGACACATTTGTATACTCATATGAAATACGATAAGAGAGTACCACGAATTGCTAGTACAATCAAGTGTGTATTAGTCTCATCTTCCCCTCACCTCGATGTATAAAAGGTAATCAGCTTAGCTTAAAGAATTGATCCGTGTAAATTGGGACAATTTAATAAAGTGTTAACGTGTAGTTACAAAAATTAATTCATCAACATAGCATATGTTATTTATCAATACTAATCATATACAGTATGACCTCGGTTACTGCAACTAATAAAAACCAAGGCGGTTTTGCATTGACCGAGTCACCCATATAAATATAAACACTGCTTTAAGTATTTATATTCAAACAATATCTAGTTTATATTGCCCTAAAGATAATTTCGTGCATAATTAATATATTTTTTTTAAATAAAACAACTTTACTGTTATCAATTTACTTCGAAAATGATAATTTTTAAAGAAAATTTTATTATTTTGTATGTATTTATATATTTACTTAATTTAAATTATATGTATGTTTTATTCAGGAAATAACTTTGTAATATATTTAATGTATGGCCTAATTTAAGGCTTTTTATATTACTTTGAAATAAATAAATAAACAATAATATTATAAAACAAAAAACATTACGTTCAAACATATCCTGGCACATCCTGGACATCGGGGGTAATTTCATGGAGATAATCAGACACTGAAGTAATCATTGCTTGATCACTAAGAATTTCAGCTCTAATTATACTTAAGGCAACATAAATCACTAATGGAGGCGCATTTTTGCCTAGTTTTTCGAGAATTTCAGTGTTTTCTTTAATTGTAAGCTTAACTATTTTTTTAATCACTGGCATCTTTATGTTTCAAAAGAAGAACTCTTCGCAAAGAAAATCACTTCTAGACTAAATACAATTTAGAAATGAACGTGCAAACACATAGTATGTTTTTGAGAAAACACAGTAAAAAATAGTTAAGAAAAAAACAAACAACCTGACGGCAAAATTTAAAAGTTGCGTTTACTGAGTCACAAATTTTTGCCAAGTTGCATATACTGAATCTATAATATAAATATTTTAGTTGTTGCAATAATCGAGGAGTTGCGCTCATCGACGGTTGCAGTAACCGAGGTCATACTGTATATACACTGAATTTTAATGTAAGAAAATATTAATAGAGGGAACAAGAATCGAAGTGCCGCCTTAGTTTTTACTTCTTACTGATAGCGTAGCCGAAACTAGTAGTTAGCCGCCCGAGAGCCGAAGTATTTATCTCGTCGGATTAGAGTTTTAGTTAGTTCAAACCAGTTAGCCGACGAGAGCTGAAGAATTTATCTCATCCGATTACATTCGTAGCCATTGTTTTTTATCTAAGTAGTCATTAATCGAAATCAATAATAAAAATTCCAAAAAATCAAAATTACGTCATTTCCTGTGAGTTTTGTGAACATTATTTACAGTTTTTAAATTTTCATAAAAAACTTTTTGTCTCTCGAAATCCTTGCAAAAAAAAAAAAGAAAACTTGATATAAAACAACGCTGCTTAGCTATTGTTATTCACCTAATAAATCGTTAGCTGAGCGAGAGTCGAAGCATTTATTTCGTCGAATTGTATTCATTAGTTAGTTGTAACCACATCATAATTATTTTTAACAGTCCACAATAAAGAATAAGGTAAGTTAGTCAAATATTGATTTCTTTAACGACCTGATCGTATAAGCAGACCTCTGAAGAACCTGGACAGACTAGGCATACCACGGTCGGAAAGAAAAGCTGCATCAGAAAGTGGTCCTCATTTTTAACTTTTACTCGATGGTGCCAAGATCGAACATTGGTCTATATTATATAAAAACCATATGCTGACAATTTAAGTTTCGTGCTGCATTATTTTCAAAAAGAAAATAAATGTTAAAAATATTTTTTTTTTTCTTTTATCGATAAATATTTAAATATAAACATTTTCTGACATCGATAAATTCTTTGAGAATTAAATGAAATACAAATAATTATTGAGAGTCTCGTTAAAGTTTAGAAATCTACATATTAGTAGATTTCTGTACTTTCTATCCCCCTACAAATATCTACTCGAACTGGCGCTTTACAACGTTGTCCGAAAAATGTTCAGAAAATGTCTAACCACCGTGTAAACTTAAAATGTTTGCCTTCCAACGTTGTAAGAAAAAGCATTTTCAGTACATTGGAAGACAAAAATATTGTAGACATCTAACAATCGTGTAAACACACAATTTTGTCATTGTCATTGTTTTAAGACAATTGTCAAGCCAATGGCAGCATTGTTATAGAAATTATTTCTAAATGCAACTCTGTATATTAGGGCGTCCGTATTTGTATGGCCGATTTTTTTATGAAAATGTTGAAGTCTCACCCCTCAAAAAGTTGAGGCTTGATGCAAAAATTACTCTCCAAAAATTTCACGCCCCTGGGACCACGCCTTCCCGTGCCGGCTTGCGGTTGAAATTTTGTTCAACTACACTCATAATCTTCCACCTTATATTAACTTTTTTCCACATTTGTTCCACAGTGTTATCTAAAAAATGTCCCGTTATATTGGTTTTGTTTTGCTTTTGTGCCACTGCTTGCAATACCGCACAGTGGTATTTGTTCATACAATGTTTGGCAAAAAATATAAGGAGTGCTCGTAGAATGTTGAAATTTGGCACAGAGCCTTTGGTTAGCTGAAATAAGAAAAATATAAAGTTTCATCAAAATTGGCCACACCCACTACCCACCGCCCATAGAACCGAAAATTTATTTTTGGTCCAAAGTTTTTGAAATTTGGCACTGAGCCTTTGGTTAGCTCAAATAAGAAAAATATAAAGTTTCATCAAAATGGCCACGCCCACTACCCACCGCCCATAGAACCGAAAATTTATTTTTGGTCCAAAGTTTTTGAAATTTGGCATAGCTTTTGGTTAGCTCAATTAACGCACCCACTTACTGCCCATATAACCCATACTATATTTTTTCCCACAACTTTTTGTTTCTTTACCAAAACTTGTTTCATCAAAATTGGCCACGCCTACTACCCACCGCCCATGGAACCGAAATTTTATTTTTGGTCCAAAGTTTTTGAAATTTGGCACAGAGCCTTTGGTTAGCTCAAATAAGAAAAATATAAAGTTTCATCAAAATTGGCCACGCCCACTACCCACCGCCCATAGAACCGAAAATTTATTTTTGGTCCAAAGTTTTTGAAATTTGGCACTGAGCCTTTGGTTAGCTCAAATAAGAAAAATATAAAGTTTCATCAAAATGGCCACGCCCACTACCCACCGCCCATAGAACCGAAAATTTATTTTTGGTCCAAAGTTTTTGAAATTTGGCATAGCTTTTGGTTAGCTCAATTAACGCACCCACTTACTGCCCATATAACCCATACTATATTTTTTCCCACAACTTTTTGTTTCTTTACCAAAACTTGTTTCATCAAAATTGGCCACGCCTACTACCCACCGCCCATGGAACCGAAATTTTATTTTTGGTCCAAAGTTTTTGAAATTTGGCACAGAGCCTTTGGTTAGCTCAAATAAGAAAAATATAAAGTTTCATCAAAATTGGCCACGCCCACTACCCACCGCCCATAGAACCGAAAATTTATTTTTGGTCCAAAGTTTTTGAAATTTGGCACTGAGCCTTTGGTTAGCTCAAATAAGAAAAATATAAAGTTTCATCAAAATGGCCACGCCCACTACCTACCGCCCATAGAACCGAAAATTTATTTTTGGTCCAAAGTTTTTGAAATTTGGCACAGAGCTTTTGGTTAGCTCAATTAACGCCCCCACTTACTGCCCATATAATCCATACTATATTTTTTCCAACAACTTTTTGTTTCTTTACCAAAACTAATTATTTTATAAATAAATTTCAATACATGCACTTAAATATAGACTTTTATTCATCATCTATCATTTATTTTACTACATCATCTAGTTCCATAATATGTTTACGTGGTTGACGTCTTATACTACTTATATAGGGATCAGATGATGCAAGCAAACGATGCAAAACATCAGTATTTGTTGCAGTTCTACTATATATCAAATATATCTAAAAATTTTCAATTATATTCAAAGTACACATTAATTATTTTGTTTTGAAACCTACTTCTTAGCCAAGCATAATTTTTCTTAAACAAATATGATTTGTTTCTGTGACATTCGGCCCAACGTTTTAAAAAGTGACTAAGAATTCGCTTCTGAACTGATTTTTTCCCAATTTGAATTTCATTAATAGTAAGCACCATGTTTTTAGTTTTTATGAAATCAGTTAATAAATCCACATTACTATTCCAATTTATAAGTTCCTTGCACAATTCACTATATGAAACACAAAATAAATTCATTTTAAAAATTAGTTACGTTTAATTATTTTCTTAGACTTTTTTTTTTGCAAATATTATTACGTTAAATAACGGTTTAATTAATCATATGGTTTTGTTTTTCTTTTTTTGTTATGCACTTTTTCGATATTGCTGTCAATCAATTATTAAAAAGTAAAAGTAAAAGCCTAAAAGTATACAAAACCATTTACTGTAAATATGCATTGCAATTTATTGTAAATATTCATAAAAAATACGTGAGTTTTATCACAAAATTTATAAGTTTGTTCAGCGATCGCAAAAAGTCGCAGAATTTTTTTACATAAAATGAAAGAAAATATTCCAAACTTTCAGTTAGAAGTAGTACTAACACGGAGGTAGACCGAGCTAAATTAGAGGCCTTTTAGATGATGCAATTAATTGCATGCAATTTTTTCCATTCTCTTTTAAAATTGCTACGTAAAATGTTGTGCATTTATACGATGCAATTTTACGTGCAACAAATCATGCAACTTTTTGACGTTTAATTACACATTCCTCTTTAGTTTTTCATTCGCAACAAAGAAAACAAAATTTTAAAATATATGTAAATATAATATACAAAAAATATATGTACATATGTATGTATATAAAATAATATACATACATTTACATAAATACAATATACAAAAATTTTAAAAAATATAAAAAATGGAAGATTTTAATACAGAAGAAGTAATTGAAAATGTTCTTGCGCATTAATTTTTATAACGCACACTTCAAAGTCAGAATAAGAATAAAACAAAATAAGTAAAACACAAACGATGGTAAAAGGAAATGTCAAAAAATTGCATGACAAACGAAGTCGTGCAACTTTTTCTACCCCTCTTGCTTCTTTCACCCGTTCGCCAACAAACATCAGTTGCATGCAATTAATTGCATGCAAAATTGCATCGTCTAAAAGGCCTCTTACTTCTTTTCTACTAAAAACTGAAAATGCTAAATTTTTTGGAGTCATTTTGATTTGCTCAGATACCTTAAACTATATATGTAATTTAAATATTTTTTCTTTCCTATTAAATTTAAAATGCTATATTTTAATAAAAATGCCTTAAAACTATTGGTAGTTGAACCATATTTATTGTATAAACAACTGAAATGTAGTAAAATTTTCATCAGTTTTCGTTGTATAATATTTAGATAACTTCACCACACTTTTTTTTATACAAAATTTTATTTTTTTCGAAAACAAATCATGGTTTTCTACTAATGAAACATTTCTCTACAGAATTGCATCATTAGATTTCTAAAAAATAACTGTAAAAAATAGACTTTTTGCAAAAAAAAAAAAAAAAATGCTGTGTGCCGTAGCCGTAGGTTTGAGCGGGGCCAAAACACCCCGCGAAATATTTCCAGTTAGTGAAAAAATCAAATTTTATATCAATTTTTAGGACATACAGACGTTTTTGTTATTAATGTTCTGTATTATTTGCTTTATTTGCCAACACGTACATTTCAAGATTTTTTATACCAAAAAAATTATATGTGAACGTGCTCAAAATATAAAAGCAAAGTTTAAGGAATCGGTACAACCATTTCTTGTTGTTCATTGGGACGGAAAGCTATTGCCTGCATTATGTAAGTGCAATTATTATTTTTCTGTATACAAATTTAAATATTTTTATGATTTAAGGTGTTAATGAGAAAGCTGTTGAATGCTTGAGGAGTCTTATATCATTGGATGCAATTTAATTAAGAATTTGAAGGTTGCAAATGATACTGCGGAAAGAGCGGTGAAGTTAGTGGAAGACTATCACGGTCTGTTAACAAAGCATGAAAGTCAGATGGCATATGTTATGCAATGTGTTCATGAGCTTCGAAAACTTTTTCCTAAACTAATTCCTAAAATTACGTTAAATAAAAATTATGAAATTTAAACACTTTTAAAATTGTATTTTTTGGTTGCACAGAATGATTTTCATGATGTTACCATATTTTTCGACTTGTGCCGTATAAGCGTGATTAATAAAATTTCAACCGTAAGTCGGCACGAAAAGGCGTGGTCACAGGGGCGTGAAATTTTTAGAGAGTTATTTTTGCATCAAGCCTCAACTTTTTGCGGGGTGAGACCAACAATTTTTCCACTTTAAAAAATTAAGAATGATAAAATAAAGATTACGCCAACGCGCGTAAAATTTTAAAATGTTCTGCGTATTTAGGCCCTGTGACGTCACACATTCAGTGTTTCTATTGGCTAATTTTTTCTCACTTGTTTTTTTACTCATGTTTTGTTTGCATTTGCTCACTGCACTCTTCATGTTTATATTTTTGTTGTTTTTTTTGTTTGTTTTTCTTTTTTTAACAGATTTTATTTTAGAACTCTCAGAGATTTCAATTGCATAGTTGCCAACTATCACATAAAACATAAATTTTTCGCAAGAAAATTTAATTCTAACACATGAAATATTATTGGTAACCCTTAGAATGGCCCTTCTACGTCACATAACGGGAAATCATGCGCATGGCGTAATCTTTATTTTATCATTCTTGTTAAAAAATAACGGACGGCCTAATATACACGTATGTATACTTTAGTAACTGAAACATGAAATATTATAAATATAAAAATAATAAATAAATATATAAATAAAAAAATAAATAAATAAATAACTAAATATCCAAGAAGTTCCTAAAGTAAAAGTTTTAAAATCATTTTTTCATAAAATTAATAATTACATACATATGTACATACAGTCGCACAGTAAAGTATACATACCCCCTTGAAAAACGGGGTTTTGGGTTATCTATGAACAATTTAGGAATAAAGTTCATTTCAAACAAATTCAATCGAACAACAAACAATAAATTTTGAGGAAAATTTTTTTCCCACACAATATTTATTAACAAAAATATATAAAATTAATTTTTCAAACACAGAAAAGTCTACATACTTTAAATAAAAAAATTATTTGGGCTAGAAGTAAATAAAAAAAAACAACGAAATCAATACTTAGTGCGTCCGTCTTGGCTTTGTAGAACAGCATTTAGTCTATTTTTCATAGAATTTGCTAATACTTGTGTGTAATTATTTGAAATTAAATTCCATTCTTCAAGTAGAGCGTTTTTAAGATCCTGTTTATTTTGAATCGTTCTTTTTCTAACTTGGCGGTCTAATTCATCCCATAAATTCTATATAGGGTTTAAATCTGGTTACTGAGTTGGCGAATGATGTTGATGAGGCACGTTATACAGTGGTCATTCTTTAACAACACCAGCTATGCTGGTCTTGCTGTATTCGCGGATTGCCTCAGATTATATTTGAGAATATTTAAGTATATCGATAAATACTAAATTACCCACCCCAGCCGCCTACATGCAACCCCATACCATAATGGAGCCACCACCGTTTTTCACTGTATGAAGCAAGTTTTTAGGCAATAATGATTCGTTATTTCGACGCCATACTTTTTGTTTTCCGTTATAACCAAATAAGTTGAACTTGCTTTCGTCGGTAAATAAAATATTAGCCCAAAAATCCTCATGTGCATCAATGTATTTTTTAGCAAATTCGACGCGTTTTTGCATATTTATTTTATTAATAAACGGCTTCTGTCGGGGCACACGGCTGTGAAATCCATTGCTTTTTAATACGTGTCTCATCATTTATGGATGCACTGAAGCAATATGATGGCGTTCTAAAGTCTTTGCAATTTTTACTGCCGTAATTTTAGGCTTTTCTTGAACATTCAACAAAATTTGCCGCTTTGCACGTGGAGTTAGTTTAGGCGGGCGACCACTTCTTGGTTTGTTCTCTACACTTTTTGTTTCATTATATTTCCGAATTATTGTCTGAATGCTTGATTTTAGATGCCCAACTAGTTTTTCAATCTCTATTAAAGATTTTTTTCTTTATGGAACTTTACAAGAAGCTCACGCACTTATACACAAATTTCTTGACTCATTTTCGTTAAATAACAAAATTAACTGCAAAATTAACAACAATTAAACTTTTTTCTAAATAACAGTATCGCGTAAAGATGTCTGAAGTGTGGGGTAGCACTGTTTAATGGTGTTTTCTTTTCTGGCAAAAATGTTACACGTTTTTCCCATTTCGCACCTTTTTCATTTTTTTTTGTGTTCTTTTCTGAAAAAATGTCAGCACTGCTAAAGTGTAGTGTGTTCTTTTCTATAAATGTCACACTATAAATTTAACACTCTGTATTTTTAGAGGGGGGAGAATCGCACGATAAAACAGCTGATATTTGTTTTGTTTATGGATGTGTATTTGTGTTAAGAAACAAAAAAAAAATACAAAATGGAAAATATTACTACTTTTTTATTTGCTGAAAAAATTTTGGATGACTTGTTGGATTCATCTTCATCATCTGATTATGATGAAATATTTTATATGATTATGGAAAGAAATCCACAACCGCGAGTGAAAGGCTTTTTAGAGAACGTAATTAATGAATACTTTGAAGTTGATGTACATATGTAAAATTTCATAGGACAATATCTCCTACTTATTATATTATATGTAATGTATGTTTATATACATACATATATAATTTTTATAGTTTAAGAAAAATTTGCGTATTAGTCGGGAAGGTGACATTGGTCGTATGCAGACTTTTCTGTGTTTGAAAAATGAATTTTATATATTTTTGTTAATAAAGATTGTGTGGAAAAAAATGTTGGTCAAAATTTATTGTTTGTTGATCGATTGAATTTGTTTGAAATGAATTGTATTGTATTCATAGATAACCCAAAACCCCGTTTTTCAGGGGGGTATGTATACTTAATTGTGCGACTGTATATTTTTATCACTACTTTTAATTTTTGTACATTGAATTTTTAGATTATAATAATTTTAAAATGGAATAACAATTAATTTTTTAATAAATTGAAACAATAAAATGTTGATTTTAAAATAAAAACAATTTTTTTAATTTAATTAAAATTTTAATCAATACATCAAAAGTTTAATTGTCTTTTGAAAATACATTTAATTAATATTTTAATTCTTTCAAATAATAATTTAATTGAAATTTTATTGATTACTATTAAAAATTTACTTGATTCAATATAATTAAACATTTAATTGATATTATTAATATTTAATTAAAATGAATTTTAATTAATTTTTGAAACAAGTCGGTTTTAGTAACTTTGCTAAAAAAAACAAAAGAAAAATTTCATCAAATAAAGATGAGATGACAGCAAAAAAAAATTTGTTGGCGGCCTATTTTCGAGGGGGCGGGCCCTTAAAGTTCAAAATATATAGGCCTATTTCTCGGGAACTACTGGATTTCTGATAATTTGTAATACATTAAATTAAAGGCAATAAAAATACCTTTTCAACGATATATGCATATCATAATTATAAAATATGGACCGACTATGGGTTAAATCCGAAAAGAATCTTTTTTGACCCGAATTTTTTTTTAGTATCTAAAAAAATTAAAAAAAAGTTTATATAAGTGTTATTTTAGTTTATTAATATAAATAGCCAAGACATTAAGCTTTAATTTAATGTATCATATAGTCATAGAATTATAAGATCTCAAAAATTAAAAAAACACATTTTTTCAAAAATTTTTATGCAGGATAGGATTTTCTGCTCTATTGTATACGGAATACCGGCTTCGCATTGTACAACTGTCTTGTATTGCCGGCCTATGGCCGTGCGGAAGGATTTTCTCCTCCATGGTATACAGAACACCGACTTCGCATAGTACAGATTCCCTGTATTGCTGGCCTACGGCTGGGCGGAAGGATTTTCTCCCCTATGGTATACAGAACACCGGCTTCTCATACTACAGATTGTATTTTTTTTTTTGGTAAAATTTCATAATCTTCCTTTAATATCTTCGGAATTATATTACTTACATGGTCATGTTATACCTTACATTAAAGCTTAATTTCTTGACTTGAATATATTGTAATTTATCTACTTTTCCCGGATTTTTTAGATTTTTTAAAAAAATTTCGGATCAAAAAATAATTTTGCGAAATTTATCAATAGGTGGTCCATATAAATAGGTCATGATATATATCTTTCGAATACCTATCATTTGATATATATGTCTTCTAATAAGAAATTGTAGTTTTCAAGATATAGCTCAATATATTACAAACTTTGGAGCACCGCCCACTCGAAAATAGGCGTGACCGCCCCAATTTTATTTTTTTATTTTAATCAGAATTTAAAATTCTATTAGTGATAAAATTTTGATAGTGATTTGAAAAAAGTCACTAAAACCGACTTAAGCCTAATTTTTTATTAAATGCTTAATTGCTGGGAGTAATTTATTTACTGGTGAAAAAACAAACAATTTTTTAATTGTTACTACAATTTTTTTAATTGAAACACTTTTTTATTATACCCTACACCACCATAGTGGGGAGTGTATATTGGATTTATGCTGATGTTTATAACGCCCAGAAATATTGGTCCCACTTCCACCTTAAAGTATACCGATCGACTCAGAATCACATTCTCGCACCCATACAAAAGTCCTCCCGAAATTGGGGTTTACCGATCATAAATGTTTGAATTATGCAAGGCACCAAACAAATTTCACCACAAATGAGTAATAAATGAAGCTAAATCACATCTACAAATTTTGTGTAGATCGGTCCATAATTAGTCGTAGCTCCCATATAAGGCCCACTTCCGAAAATCTCTTTAACGATCATAAATTATTTAAGAATGTTGTTAATCAAATAAAATTCGACACAAATAATATACAGATACCTAATTTTATAATGGTCGGTCCATAATTAGTCGAAACTCCCATATAAGACCCTCTCCGTAATTCAATTTAAGCTTGATAAATCGTTTAAAAGTATTTATATCGAGATAAAGTTAAGCATACACAATATTTATATTCACAGAAATCATGACACTAAATTTTGGGATGATCGGTCTATAATAGGTCATATCTCCCATATAGCGCCCATATCTGTAGGTATTATATGGTCGGGCTTGACCGAGTATACTTTCTTACTTGTTTTTTTCTGTGTATAAATATCGTAAACACAATAACTAATCACTTTCGAAAGTCACGTAAACGCCTGTAGACAATTGTAACAAATGTATATGAGTTTCACATTTATGACGTCAGTTTTTTATTTATGTACATATTGGGTCGAATTATTCATTCCGTTCCGAGATTTCGGAAGCATAATTTGAAATTACTCATTCCGTTGCTGCGGTATCATCTCTACACAGACTATTGCGGCATGTTGCAGGAATGAATAATTACATTTAACATATCGATCGATATTTCTTTCCGCTTAGTTTTCCTTTCCGTGCGGAATCAATAATACCACCCATTATGTATATATTTTGAAATCCATATGTATATGTATGTACATTAGGGCTATAACTTTTTAACAATTTTTGCGAATTTCAAAATTGGCATACTATAGTCCAATAGTCCATTAAAAACTATGAAGAAATATGTTTTTACTTTTTCGCTAGCGTCAAAAAAGTTTACCCACCAACAGCGATGAAGTTTAGAATATGAATATGGAAACAAAAAACAATTTTGTCAAACTTCATTTTACTTTTAATGGAAATTTTAGCTTCTCCGACGCGTTTTCGAGTTTCACTTTTTTCCTATATGTATGAACTCACTGTTTTTATTTTGTTTTCAATCATCAGCATGTGCTAATAATATTGCTTGCAGTGTTTGCGCTCTCCTAATTGCTTGTCATTTTCTCAATCACTTTCTAAATGCCGTTAGCAATAACAAATCAAAAATTATAACTGTGTTTTGATGGAATTCGAGGGCCATCCTTGCACTTTTAGCTTTTATACTAATACCAAAATATCAGTCTGAGTTATACCCAATTTGTGATTTTATTTGCGGTCAATGGTACGATATATGGTTCTCAGATCACCAATTCAACGAAGATAATTTTCAGCTTTTAAACCTATCATTAGCAAGATTCGAAAACGCCAAGAAATGCTTTCTTAAACATTGGGTACAAGATGATTCATTCATCAAAAATCAGCAAAGAAGCAATATTTGTACAGAACGTGCAATTGTCCAGGATATATACCCATTTTGCAAATCTACACGTACTTTACATGTACATTGTACATACATATCTATATACTATAAATGTCTTTTTAAGTTTGTTTGTTTATTTGTTCCGTAATCACGCCTAAACAACTGAACCGATTTTATTGAAATTTGGAACGTAAATAGATCCATGCTTGAAAGCGTCAAGTTATATATTTTTTCAAATTTGGGCCAGGTCGGTATAAAATGGTGAAAAACCGGTAAACCCAAACAGGTAAACCGATTTTATTGAAAATTAAAACGTAGGTAGATTAATGGCAACAGGCTATATATTTGTGTAAAAGGGATAAAAAGAGGAAAAACAGGTGAGGTCAAATGGCTAAACCAATTTTATTCAAATGTAGAACGCTGATAGATCTATTTTCAAGACATGAACCAGCAAATGATAATTTGGGTGATAACCGGAAAAATTTAACAGTAGGACCGGTAAGCGAAAAAAGAGACAACTTTAACACTTTTCTCTGAAATAATGATTACTTTTATTATGAAGCAACATCATTTTTATTTTAGTTTTCGGTAGTCACAAAGTTGTGTATTAGAAAATAAGTTCTTTGTAAGTCTATCTCGAAAGGGATAAAAGCGGATAAAAAGTGAAATTTTTTGTTTAATCAAAGAATATAAATCATATAGAAAATAAATTCATGATGCCGGGGGAAGACAAAAGGGAAAGAAGCACAAACGAAGAGCGTAACAATGCTCTCGTTGTTTATGAGAATTTTTAATTTTCATTTATCACATGATGCGCATTCTATAACATTTATATTCTCAATCCTAACTTTTCTGATTTTAAATAACTTTCATAAAAAATGATTTCCATTGGTTTGTGTTAACAAAATTGCATATTGTTTCCTTGGAAACATAAAATTTGAGGTACATATAATGGTCTTATTTTGATTGTAGTAATCGTTCATTTATTAGATTTATATATAAACTTTGTTTAACCTATGTTTTCGTTTACAGGTTCAATCGCAAAAACGCTCACATGTTCAGAATTGCATAAGCGGGCGGAAAAAATAGCAGCACTTTTGCAAGAAAAAGGAAAAATTGAACCAAATGATCACGTTGGTAAGAATCTAGCATATACACACATTACTATATACACATATTTATATGAAATAAATATTTGTTTGTTTTCACGCAGCATTGATTTTTCCTCCGGGGTTGGATTTACTGTGCGCTTTTTATGGATGTCTTTATTTAGGTGCTGTACCAATTACAATTAGACCACCACATCCACAAAATCTGATTACGACTCTTCCAACTGTGAGAATGATAGTAGATGTTTCAAAAAGTGTCATAGTTCTGTCTATTCAATCAATTATTAAGCTTTTAAAATCACGAGAAGCTGCCGTTTCCGTAGATCCAAAAACATGGCCTCCAATTCTAGATATTGATGATAATCCAAAGCGAAAATTATCATGTATTGCAAATTCTCCTTTGGATTCTACGGCGTATTTGGATTTTAGTGTATCTACTTGTGGCAGATTGAGCGGAGTGAATATTAGTCATCGGTATTATACTTAACATTACAATTGCTTTGCATTATTTTATTAATTTGCAATAAATATTTTTTTAAAGATCTCTTTCTAGCCTTTGTGCCAGTTTAAAATTGGCATGTGAGCTATATCCATCGCGTCACGTAGCACTATGTTTAGATCCCTACTGTGGACTAGGGTTTGCAATGTGGACACTAATCGGAGTTTACAGTGGTCACCATTCCATACTAATCGCCCCTTATGAAGTGGAATCTAATCCTAGTCTTTGGCTCTCAACACTTTCACAGCATAGAGTGCGCGATACCTTTTGTTCTTATGGTGTAATAGAGTTATGCACAAAAGCTCTAAGCAATTCCATTCCGCTACTGAAGCAGAGAAATATTGACTTAAGATGTGTTCGTACTTGCGTAGTCGTAGCAGAGGAAAGACCCCGGGTACAACTAACTCAACAGTTTTGCAAATTATTTCAGGCATTGGGCTTGAACACACGATGTGTATCAACCTCATTTGGTTGTCGAGTTAACCCAGCCATATGTGTACAAGGAGCTAGTTCAGCGGAAAGCGCACAAGTTTATGTTGACTTACGAGCTCTAAGAAACAACAGAGTTGCCCTTGTGGAACGTGGAGCACCAAACTCACTTTGTCTTATAGAATCTGGAAAGTTACTACCAGGGGTAAAAGTAATTATTGCTAATCCTGAAACAAAAGGACATTGTGGTGACTCTCATTTGGGTGAAATTTGGGTAAGTTGATAAAAACATCATCCTCGCTATTGGAATCACTTCGAGGTAAAATTCAGAACAAACCAGTGTTTTCCTATCCAAATTTTTGAAAATCATTTTATATTTCACTATGACTCTCATCTCTTGCCTATACAAGTATAGATAATACTCTAGATAATACTAATAAGAGAAATGTGTGTGAAGATAAATATGCCGAGTTAAATATGTTTTGACGTAACGACTTACGGAAAACATATTTAAGTACAAAGTGAAATATGTTTTGACGTAACGACTATTGGAAAACGTATTTAAATATACAATACAAATTTAAATAAATTTTAAATACGTTATGACCAAAAAACAATTTAATGAAAAAATTAATTTCAAATTGGATATATAATTTTATATGTTTTTTTTTTTTTTTATTGCCTTTAATTATTTATTGAATCTTCATATATGAAATGACAATAAATATTCAAATCTTACTACTAAAGAGAAAATAATAAGCCCAGCCAGTGATAGACAAAAATTTTTATGATATTAAAAAATTTCACATCAACTCATCCAGTCATCTGTTTTGCGCTTGAGTTAAAGCAAGGGTATCCCTCCTTCTCAACCGATTGTTGCCACTAAAGTTAAGGATGTCTCGTGCAAGTGGGTTTGGATGGTGTTCAAGTTTGCTGACATACTTTGACGCATATTTTGTAAATTCGACTTTTACTAATGGCACGCCTAGATCTTTGTGGATTCGAGAATTTTTAACATACCATGGTAATTATCCGTAGAATTTTATTTTGATCCCTTTGAATTTTTTCAATGTTGGATGCTGAGGCAGAACCCCATAATTAAATTCCATAACACCAGATTGGCTTTAGAATTGCATTGTACAACAAAAGTTTGCAATCCAACTTTAATGTAGAATTTCTGCCGATTAGCCAATTAATTTGCACTGCTTTTAATCTCATCTGGGTAAGTTTTGCGTCGATATGAGACTTCCAAGTTAAACGACGATCGAGGTGGATTCCGAGGTATTTGACTTCATTGTGTTGCGGGATAATTTGATTATTTATTCTGATGAACGAGCAGGTATCTTTTCGCAATGTGAAAGTTATATGAATACATTTCTGTTCGTTAACCCTGATTTTCCAAAGCTCAAGCCAATTCTCTAGTTTATAAACATATTTCTGCAAGTTCTGTGATGCTATTTGATGGTCCTTATGAACGCTAATAAAGGCTGTATCGTATGCAAAACTTGAAGTATGTATTATGGGGTCTGACGGCATATCGGATGCATAAATCAAATATAAAGTTGGACCCAGTATGCTACCCTGGGGTACTCCTGCTTCAATTGGCTGAGCGGGGCTTAAAAAATCGCCTTCTTTGATTGTAAATTTGCGACCATATAAATAACTTTTCATAAGTTTGTGGGTGTTAGCAGGCAGGGTTAATTTAATTTTATGCATTAAACCTTCATGCTAGACTTTGTCGAACGCTTGGGAAACATCAATGAAAAGCGCGAAACAGTATTTTTTCTCTTCAAACGACCGTCTTATCACATTTACCAATCTGTGTGTTTGTTCGATGGTACTGTGTTTAGCTCTGAACCCGAATTGGTGATTTCGGATACATTGAGTGTCGTTCAGAATTGGAATCAACTTAGCCAATAACAATTTTTCAAACAGTTTTGAAATTGTCGGCAGTAGACTAATTGGCCTATATGACTCTACTTTAGTGGGGTCCTTCCCTGACTTAGGAATCATAGTGATCATAGACACCTTCCAATCTGCAGGATAGTATTCTAGGCGTAAAATAGCATTGAAAATAAAGAGGATAATTCTTCTTGCTACACGAGGTAACTCCACAAGAATTTTGTTGCTGATTTTATACATACCTGGAGCTTTTTTAAGATTCAGAGTACCAATAGCGCTTTGAACATCATTAAAGCTAAGTCTTAGAGGTAAAGGAGGTCTAATAACGAGTGGAGCAAATCAGATGCATTATTTGAATTGTTTATAGTAAACACATTTCTCAAATGGTTAACAAATAAAGTCCCCTTCTCGGAATCATTTCTAGCCCAGTCACCAGTCGGATTTCGCAGAGGAGGCTTTCCTCTAACTGGTCTTTTTGAACCTCGTGCCGCCTTTCATAACGAATAGTCAGATTGTGGGGTACTATCAAGACCCTCCAAGTAAGATTTAAGTGAAGCCATTCTTTGGGTTTCTAAGAAATTTCTTAGTATATCTCTGCATACCCGTAGCCTAGCTTTCAGTTCAGGAGACCTGTGAATTTGCCACTCTCTTCTAACTCTTCTTTTTTCTGACAGGAGATGATCAAGTTCAGCGAAATAAGTTCTATTTGTCCCACTTCTGCACTCAACGGCGTATGTGGAGGCGTGATGTACAGCTCTTCGTATGTCCTCAGTAAACTTGCCAATCGACCCATCAATATCCTCGGTAGTTCTCAACACTACATTTTCCGTGCAGTGGGAACTTAAATACTTTTTATACTTTATCCAACTTACTCTGGTTTTAGATATGTCCCGAAATGGAGAGCCATTCCCTTGAAGGAAACGCATTGAAATAATAGTAGGAGAGTGATCTGAAGACAAGTCTAATGAAGGCTCTACTTGTATCGATTCTACAGGGATATTTTTCACTACTCCGAAGTCAATAACATCGGGAATCTTCCGTCGGCCCGCTTGAGAGGACATCTAATCCCATTTTGGCAATGGTGTTGAAGAGTTCACGACCCTTCGGGGTCACCAGACGTGAACCCCAAAAAGTGTGTTTGGCGTTAAAATCACCAGCAACTAAAACACTAGCTCCAAGGGAATTGAAGAAGCTGTAGTATTGGTGTTCTTTTATTGAAAATCGAGGCGGCGAATAAATTGATGATAAAACAAAATTGTACTGACAGAATTCAATACAAATGTTTGTTGCTTGTAGGTAATCCTCACATATGTTGTTCATTAAATAATGTTTTATTCTGTTCTTTATAAGAATTGCCGAACCTCCACATGCTCTTCCGCGGGGATCTTTAGTATCATACAACACGTAGCCATTAATTTTGAAGTACCCTGTCGCCGTCAAGTGAGTTTCAGCAATCATCATGACATCAATCGGCTTATCCATCAGGAAGTGTTCAAGTTCGTTTTTATGTTGGCGGAGGCCGTTCGCATTCCAAAAACAAATTTGTAAACAAATCATTTCTTTAAAATGTCTTACTTATGACCACAAAATTGTTATACCTACATCTCTTCAGAAAAAAGTACTTGATGACCTTCACAATGCGCATTTGGGAATAGGAAAAATGAAGGGTCTAGCTCGCTCCTTTGTTTACTGGCGTGGAATAGACAAAGATATCGAAAACTGTGCCAAAACGTGTAATGAGTGTGAAATGCAAGCGAATGTACCTCCTAAATATGGTGAACATCATTGGGTCTATCCTAAAGGACCATGGGAGAGGGTTTACATTGACTACGCTGGTCCGTTTTTAGGAAACATGTTTCTGATAGTGACTGACGCATATAGCAAGTGGATTGAAGTCAAAATTACATCATCCACTACAACTGCAGCAACAACAGCCATTTTAGATGAAATTGTTGCAGCTTATGGTGTGCCAGTTACTGTTGTATCTGATAATGCGACAAATTTTTCATCGGCATAGTTTCGTGAATTTTTGAAAATGAGCGGTGTCAAATACCATAAGCAAACCGCCCCCTGTCATCCGGCAACAAACGGACAGGCGGAAAGGAGTGTACAGACTGTCAAAAGAGCGTTAAAGGCGATGGGATCAACAAAGTCCACAGCTCAAAAGAATCTAAATACTTTTTTACGACAAAACCGGAATGCACCACATTCGACTACTGGTGAGTCGCCAGCCATTCTTTTTATGGGCCGTTCCCTTAGAGCACGCCTTGATTTAGTTCGTCCAGAAGAAACGTCAGCCAAGGTAACTGGAAAACAATTCCTCCATCACAATCCGAACTATCGAACGTTCAAATTAGGCCAAACGGTGAATTTTCTTTCGGGAAATCCCAGGATGCCCAAGTGGCTACCTGGAGTTATATCGTGCAGACTAGGCGATCTTCACTATGCGAACGAGTACAATCGGAAACAATTTAAAAGACATGTTGACCAAATTCGTAACACTGTTGCGTCGCAGGTTAGTAAAAAGAGCGAACCGGTTCAGCGAGGAGGTATGCCAATAGAGCCGCAAAATGCAGAAGACAATGACGTAGCGATTATACCTTAGATTCCAGAAGCCCTTAATCCTTTACACACCACAATCATGATGCGGAGGAAGAATTGTTATATATCACCCCTAAAATAGTCGTATTTTATAAATGACAATTAACATTTTGTACAACCAAAGACTATAAATCAGAAGTCGGCATCCTATAGCACAATAGTGCAGAGAACACTTCACACATACGCTTAATCTCTTTCATTCAGTCGTCATTGAGACAGCAATGTGTGCACATGCGGCGGATGCTTTTATATTTTTTTCAGAAATACTTCCCAACAAACATTTCAAATTAATAATAAATTACGTAAAATATTTTATGATTGATAATGCATTTGGAAACATGCATGTAATCAGCTTTTGAAGTATTAGAAGTTCCGTTTGTATATCAATCTCGTTGCTAATTTCTTATATGTTACGGAAAATACATTGTGAGTGTATGTTTCCTATCTAAGTTGTTTTGTATAATTTATATAATTATGTTTATGTTTGTTGGGTAGTTTTCTCACACACACAACCTCATTTTACGCTTTGCCGACCTCTGCTATAAATCAGTGATGCCCAATGTAGTAGTATTGGTGAGAGTGACAAAATAACACTGGAAGAAAACCATTTGCTAATCATTTTATTTAGTCGTCAGTGTTGTCATTTTTTTTTGTTTCTTTGTTTAACATAAGGGAAATAGTAAAATTAATGAATGTACATATTTTAGTAATACTCTTGATGAATGTATTGTTTTTAGTAATAATCTTGATGAATGTATTGATAGAGATATATATTATATATCTCTATAATACATACATCTGGACAGTATGATATATTTCGAAATAAAAAGATTCTTTTTTTGACAAATGTCCCATCTGAATATGGCCTTCCCTTTTTTACAATATCTAAACTTATTCAGTTAGATAAATCCATTTTTAAATTCTCCTCCACCATATCTTCATCATTTTTTTCAGAATTAATTACCCATTCCTTCAACTTTTTAATAAAAATGTTCTTATAAATTTTAAATTGTTTTTCTTTTTCTTCAACATCTTCAAAATGTTTTTTTAAATATGTCTTAGTTTTTTTTAAATGTCTTATGACAAATAAGACATTGCATGTCATCAAAAGCATTTTGTAACATAAAATACTTCTCGGGTGACATCACTAATATATCGCAATAATTTCAATTTATGTGTTCACTGACAGCAGTCTCGATGACGATTAAAATGTAATCGTTAAATATATTTCCTTTTTGATTTCCATTGTTTGTTCCAAAAATATTTTAGTAATAGGTAAATATTTTAGTAATAGGTATTCGTTTTCTTTTATCTTGAATCATGGAGAAGACACAGCAGTTCTGCAAGTGTATTTTGTCTCTCCCACTCAACATGCTGATTTCCTATTGGTTGATTGACGATTAAACAAAAGAGCGTAAGTATACGTGTGAGCTCAATTTGCTAATATCAGCCACTACTGGGCATCAATCCCAGCATACCATTTTAGGAGCGCTCCGAAAAAGGAGTCAGAAAAGAGTCCAACAAAAGAGCATTTTCGGAGCGCTCCGAATAAAGGAGTCAGAAAAGAGTCCAACTAAAGAGCATTTTCGGAGCGAAAGAAAAATTTGCTTGTTACTGTCCTGAGTCGTCACGCAGTATGACTCAGAAATTCCACTTAATTATGTGTGTACCAAAGCGTTGTTCTCCTGCTATTTGTGCTTTGAACAAAAAAAAAAAAACATAGCTGTACCACACAAGAATGATAAAAACAAGATTACACAGAGCCCAAGAAAAACCTCATAAAAGACTCTTTTCTGGCATTATCTAAGAGCTCTTTAAGAGCACAAGAAAAACCTCATAAAATACTCTTTTCTGGCATTATCTAAGAGCTCTTTAAGAGCCCAAAAAAACCCTCATAAAAGTCTCTTTTCTGACATTATCTAAGAGCTCTTTCTGACGGACCATTTTCAAATGTAATGACCCTCTTTTCTGAAGGTTTTCGGAGCAATTATGATTGTTTTTTGGGCTCATAAAGAGCGTTAACGCTCCGAAAAAGGTGTCAGAAAAGACTCTTTTCGGACTCATATGGCTTGCTGGGAATGCTATAAATCAGGCAAAGGCAACCTATACTATTACATTTTGCAATTGTATTAGTAATATACTCTCTTCGCTCTCAACACAAATCGGTATTGCCAGAAAACTTTCGTCACTTATCCCCAATTAAAAATTTAAAATCTCCAAAAATATCTATTTTATTATTTGCGAAAAATTAGAAAATCAGTCAGGAAATTGCATTACATCTTCAACATTTATTTCATATGGGCAACATTTTATGCGTATTAAATGTTCAAATGTCCAGCAAAACCTTCTTTTTTACCCAACATTACATTGGCACCATCAGTGCATACAGAGGAAAGCTTACTCTTATCAGTAAAAGAAAGAACTTTTTCATAATAATAATTTAAAGAAAATAAAAAATTCATTTCATATTCATCACACATTTTTAAAAAAGTTGGGAAAAATTTTTTTTCTGGCAGGGGGAAGAAAAAGAAAAACAATTTAAAATTTATAAAAAAAATTTTATTAAAAAGTTGAAGGAATAGGTAATTAATTCATTAATTTTACTATTTCCCTTATGTTGAATGCTCATTAAACTTTGTTTATTTCTCTACAATGCGTGTGCATACGTACGTAAGAGAAGAGTAAATGAAAAACGCGGCGCCCATGTTTTGCCTTTCGCTGCTATAAATATATAAAGATGTTGTACTGCCATACATTGTTCTGCCACTGCTAAATTATTGCGAAAATCCCCTTGTGTATGACTAATGAGAGAATATTACACACATTTGTTATGCTCTTTTCAAAACATTAATTCAGTCGTCGTTGAGCAAGCGATAGGAACGCATGCGGATGGATATCGTCTTTTTTTTCCAGAAATTTATTAAGCATTGTTGTTGCTTCTTGTTGGACGAAGCATAGCAAACACATGCGATTCAATTACAATTGAACACAAAAATAAAAAACTGTTTTAGATGGACTTATTTTTGTTTTTTCTGAAAATAACTATTTTAAAATTGTTTTTTGATATTGATAATTGTTATTTATGGTCCCTGATATTTTTTCTTAAGGTGTTTATATCTGGCTAAAACTCTTTCTTTTTGTCTTATTTTAAGCGTTTGACAATATTCTCTCACCAAAACATCTTCATTTTTGAGTACCACTGATATACATACATATATTGCCGAATCAAAAAATATACAAACTAAAAGAAGTCTTGTTTTCACAAAATGTATGTGCAAATAACCTGTGGAAAAATCAATGATTGTAGGTTGAGAATACGTGTTTTATTGTTGTAGAAATGAAACTATATTGATTCGCACCGAAATAAAAACCTTTATTATATAAATTTTTAGAATTACATATTTAGAGAGAAATAAAACTAATGAAAATAATCACTTAATTATTACATACATTAATTAAATTCAAATTTACTTTGCATTTTAACGAGCCATTTTAACCAAGATCCTTTAAAAAAGTTGTTTTCATATATACGTGCCAAAGGTGGACACTGAAAAAATCCATCGGTTCATGAATTTAATTTGGCAGTAGCTAAGTTATTATCTTTAAAAATGACTCAGTTTAGCACCTCATCAAATTGTGCAAACGATGATGCAATGTTTTTACCTATAGAGTTTCAAACAATTTTAGAAGATACTATAAGGACTGGAAGTATATCATATAAGTATAGTATATAAAATATAGAATATTTTAAAGAAAGTTTTACATCCCACAATGTGTCAATAGAATTAATATCAAGTCGATATTTTGTTGGTTACATACATATGTAGCTCAACGAATATCTTGCGTTAAATGTCGTTTAGATTTAATAAACCAGCGCAAATTGTTCATGCAAAAAATTATACAAATGATTCCGAGCAATACGTAAGTTGCACCAAAAATACAATTTATTCCTTACGGTTTGATGAGAATAACGAATGTTATAAACACAGAATGATAATTCTTAATTACTAGGTCTTATTTTACTACGGAAGCATTCCACATGGGAAACATACAAATACAAATTATCAAGTACATACAGAAAAAGTTAAAATTTTTAAACACTGATAAATAAATTTAATAAATACTAAACAAAAAAAAAAAAACATTCGTGTTATTACAACTTCATTCTATACAAAAATAGAGACAGAAGTTCATAATTGAACTGTCTATAAAATTATATATGGTAAGTACATACATATATAATTGAATAGTCTAAAAAATAGCATTATAATTCGGTGCGAATCGATATAGTTTTGTCTGTACAACAATAAAACACATACTTTTACCCACAATTACACAATCGGTCACATTATTGACAAAAGTTGTTTGCACAAAAATTGTAAGAAACAAAAATTCTTTTGTTAGGTTTATATTTTATTTTTACATTTTTAATGCAATGTACAAAACACACATGCACACAAACAATGATAAATGAAAATTAAGAGATCTTATACACAACAAGAGAACGACATATTGTTACGCTCTTTCTTTGTGCTTCTTTCCCTTTTGTCTTCCCTCCCGCATCGGAAAGAAGCACACAATTTTGTCAATTTTAAATACACTGCGTGCAACATCTTTATATATTTATAGTCTTTGGTACAACGCTGCACTTGAATTTTTTTATTAGCACGTTGTTCTTTTATATAAAATGTAATGTCACTTTTTCCCATATTTAAACCAATAAAATTTTAGTGTTAAATATAATACACAACAATTGTAAAGGCACTTATTTTTTTCCGCATTTTCTATTAAATTTAAAATAAATATATTTTCTTCTTTCTCCATTTTGTTCAAAACACAAACAAACAACAACAAACAGCTGATTCCGTACAGAATGTGCGATCAGTTTCGCTTTTTGCTTAATACTATGTTTCCACGACGACTTGAATCACCTGCTTCGCTCTCTGAATCATGTTTATGAATCATGCTGTTTACATGACCAAAAAACTTGATTCGAGTTGACAGTTGTTTTTAATAAACAAACAGAATAAAAAAAAAACAGAATTTACAATTTCTGGAAAATATTTTTTTTAATGGACAAAAAAACTGAGTGAAAATTAGTTAGCTTATTTGAAAAAAAAAACATACATTCGTACGTATTTACTTTCTTTACTTCCAGCAACAAGAAAGTAATTTGCTTTGTTTACAATAATATTAAATTTTTACAGCTAGTACAGATAAACTTGCGATAAAAATTAGAAAAGAGTGCAATTTTTCGTGCTTCGCAAGTTGATTCAATATGAATCTACTTGATTCGCTCTTAAAATTTTGTATGGTGAAGCAAGTTGTTTCACTAATGATTGGGGTGTGAAGCATGAATAGAGAGCGAAGCATGTACCGTGGAAACGTAGTATAAGCAAATGACAGTTGAAAAACTTAATGAAAAGTTTCGTTAAGTACATTATAGTTTGCCAAATACAATTTATATGTGTTCGCACGTTTGCTTAAGCTAGCATATGCATATTATAGTTGGGCCTTAAATCGTCCGATTCTCCATTGTTAGTCTTCTCTTCATTGCCTTTATCGACTATCAATTTTTCGTAAGCTGATTTGAAACTACTCCAGATAGACATTACTTTGGATTTATAGACCTCAAGCTCATGAATTGAATAAATCGGAAATGGATTTTCATTATAATAAGCCTCAAACTTCACAATGCTATCAGCAAGACAATTGAAATTATCTAAGAACATATTGGCAATCAATGTGAATTAGAATCTGAACAAATTTTGAAAAAAAACCAAATCGGATTGCAATAGAAGTTTAGGTATTAAATTTGGACCTCATAAATCCTCTAGGACAGGTACCGCAAGACCCTAAGTGGGGCACCTCGGGTATGTGAGAAATTAAAACCGATACCAATTTTTCGTTTGTGGTTCGATTTAAAATACTTCCTCTATAGACATTTTATTGCCATCGGTCTTACCGTTTAGAAATTACAGATTTATTTGCCTTTTTCTGAATTTCCCCAAGTAAAATTCACAGTTACCAATATCCCCCGTCATTTTGCAACGTATTCTGCAATTGACATGTTTTCCTTGTATTTTGATAACAATTGATGTTCTCTTGTGGAGATATATTCTATTGTAGAAGTTGAGTTAGTACATCATATGTTAGATCGTTGGGGCTGTTATATTGCTAAAATTGTTTTGTCCAAGTGCATTTGCACAGTATACTTGGTTGGTATGTATACCCTTCATTTGCGTATTATTTTCAAATCTCAACTTATAGTTTCGAAATGATTTTTTTGTTGTGTTTAGAACTTAAAAATTTGATATTAATGCTGTATTAGCTTCTTGAATCACTACTATCTGAAGATGCGTTATTGCTCGTAGTTTCCAGAATTATCTGTTTGACTTAAATTGCGCGGCCTTCACTCTTTGTTTCGCCTTGTCGTCGCCAATTTATTATAACTATATAATCTGGCAACGCTACCAGAATAGACGCGTGATAATTTGCTGCTGATCATTTGTTAACTTCTTTAATTAAATAAATTGCAATTAACTTTTGAAAAAATAAGCATTTTAAAAGGATTACGTGTTTTTATAGTTAACTAGCTGACCCGGCAAACGTTGCTTTGCCATCCGCCAATGCACATTGGAGGCAGTTGGCGGCTGGCGACGAATTTATGGCGTGTGTTTATTTTTGAAGTAAACAACGCTCAATATTTACGTAAAAGCGATACCATATAATATCAAAACACAGCGCACAAAAAAATTAAATGCATTGAATGAATGAATACACAAAATTTCATTCAAGCTAATGATACCGACTGCAGCGCCATCCAAGGTGGCACCCAAACGCATGCAAAAAAAATGTATTCAGTGACATACACACGTACACTAGAATTATATATGTACATAAAGAAGATTTGTAGGGGACGTACCACGCGTCTTTACCCAGCTAGCATTTTTATGATTGAATTTTCGGTAGTCATCTTACTTAATCATATTTGACTACTTTCGCTGATTAATAACTGAGTTTTCATACAATTAGTCAAAAGGAACAGACAAATATGTTTATTCTTGATGATTAAAAACTGATCTATTTTTTCTGTATCGTTTGCCAGAGTTAATTTTCACTACTCTGGGTTAGAGTGAGGGCGAGAGACAGCAATTATTCAAAAGGAACAGACAAATATGTTTATTCTTGAGGATTAAAAACTGATCTATGCAAACAACAGCAATGACGGTCCCAATTTCATGTTTAGTTGTGTGTTTCTATTTGTTTTGTTGGTCAAGATTTTTTCGCTTCGTTTACCATTGTAACGGGACATCTTAAATAAATACAGATTTCATGAGTTGCAATTAAATTGAAAAGAGAAGTCTTGTTTTTTGAATAAAATAAAAAATATATGTACATTTGGAATAATTAATAATTAATAAAAATAAATAAGTGAATAAATAAAGTGAGTTTAAAAAGGTACTGAAATAATGTCAGCCAAAAAAATAAGGCGCATAGCTAAAAGAGAAGCTGAAAAAATGATGTCAAGTGATGTTAGAGTTCAACAAAATATGGAAGAGCAGATTATAGACTGTCCAGAAGTTGGTTATAGTTTTGATGCACTGTTTGAAAGTGATGGAAATGAAAACGCCTTTTCCAGCAGTGATAGTGAAGAAGACGAATGTAATATTTGTGAATTATTGGGTAAATGGGCAAGTGATTTTTCCATAAGTTTCGTTGCATTAAATGCACTGTTATGTCTAATTTAACATTAATTTAAAATAAAATAAATTTAAATATAATAAAAAATGTAAAATGTTTTTCATTTATAGCAAGATGTGCCTAAGAAATTGGTCAGAAATTATAGAAAATGTTAACATAAAATGATCGCAAATTATAGTCAGATGTGTATAAAAAATGAATCAAAAACAATACAAAATATGACTATAAAATGATTGCAAATTATAGTCAGATGTGTATAAAAAATGAATCAAAAACAATACAAAATATGATTATAAAATGATTGCAAATTATAGTCAGATGTGTATAAAAAATTAATGAAAAACAATACAAAATATGATTATAAAATGATTGCAAATTTAACTTAAAAATGATAACAAATATACATGGAAACTGCATAAAAGCAGATATCAGAAATGATTAGTCAGGAATAGTCATATGCAGGGTACCATTTTCTCCCGATGACAGAATCATTTTTGATTAGAAAATGTGTGCATATTCGATAGTTTTAATCATCTAGAATAATCAAATGTGATTATTTTTTGATCATTATTTTCACAAAATGCTAGCTGGGTATCAAATCCCGCCCATATTTGCAGCAACACTTAAAAAATGCACACCAAACCGACGCACAGTGGTATTTGGCACAGAGCCTTTGGTTGGCTTAATTAAGAAAAATATAAAGTTTAATCAAAATTGGCCACGCCCACTACCCACCGCCCACAGAACCGAAAATTTATTTCTGGTCCAAAGTTTTTGAAATTTGGCACAGATCCTTTGGTTAGTTTAAATAAGAAAAATATAAAGTTTCATCAAAATTGGCCACGCCCACTACCCACCGCTCATAGAACCGAAATTTTATTTTTGGTCCAAAGTTTTTGAAATTTGGCACAGAGCTTTTGGTTAGCTCAATTAACGCACCCACTTACTGCCCATATAACACATACTATATTTTTTCCCACAACTTTTTGTTTCTTTACCAAAACTAATTATTTTATAAATAAATTTCAATACATGCACTTAAATATAGACTTTTATTCATCATCTATCATTTATTTTACTACATCATCTAGTTCCATAATATGTTTACGTGGTTGACGTCTTATACTACTTATATAGGGATCAGATGATGCAAGCAAACGATGCAAAACATCAGTATTTGTTGCAGTTCTACTATATATCAAATATATCTAAAAATTTTCAATTATTTTCAAAGTACACATTAATTATTTTGTTTTGAAACCTACTTCTTAGCCAAGCATAATTTTTCTTAAACAAATATGATTTGTTTCTGTGACAACCCAACGTTTTAAAAAGTGACTAAGAAATCGCTTCTGAACTGATTTTTTCACAATTTGAATTTCATTAACAGTAAGCACCATGCTTTTAGTTTTTATGAAATCAGTTAATAAATCCACATTACTATTGCAATTTATAAGTTCCTTTTCACTATATTTTTTTTTATTGTAGCTTTTATTTATTTATTGAATCTTCATATCTTGAAATAACAATAAGTTTTCAAATCTTAATACTAAAAAGAAAATAATAAGCCCAGCCAGTGCTAGACAAAAATTTTTATGATACTAAAAAATTTCACATCAACTGATCCAGTCATCTGTTTTGCGCTTGAGTTACAGCAAGGGTATCCCTCCTTCTCAACCGATTGTGGCCACTAAAGTTAAGGATGTCTCGTGCAAGTGGGTTTGGATGGTGTTCAAGTTTGCTGACATACTTTGACGCATATTTTGTAAATTCGACTTTTACTAATGGCACGCCTAAATCTTTGTGGATTCGAGAATTTTTAACATACCATGGAGCTGCAGTAATTATACGTAGAATTTTATTTTGACCCCTTTGAATTTTTTCAATGTTGGATGCTGAGGCAGTACCCCATAATTGAATTCCATAGCACCAGATTGGCTTTAGTATTGCATTGTACAACAAAAGTTTGCAATCCAATTTCAATGTAGAGTTTCTGCCGATTAGCCAATTAAGTTGCACTGCTTTTAATCTCATTTGTGTAAGTTTCGCTTCAATATGAGACTTCCAAGTTAAACGGCGGTCGAGGTGAATGCCGAGGTATTTGACTTCATTGTGTTGCGGGATAATTTGATTATTTATTCTGATGAACGAGCAGGTATCTTTTCGCAATGTGAAAGTTATATGAATACATTTTTGTTCGTTAACCCTGATTTTCCAAAGCTCTAGCCAATTCTCTAGCTTATAAACATAATTCTGCAAATTCTGTGATGCAACTTGGTGGTCCTTATGGACGCTGATAAAGGCTGTATCGTCTGCAAAAGTTGACGTATGGATTTTGGGGTCTGACGGCATGTCGGAGGCATAAATCAAATATAAAGTAGGACCCAGTATGCTACCCTGTGGCACACCTGATTCAATTGTCTGAGCGGTACTTAAAAAATCGCCTTCTTTGATTTTAAATTTGCGACCGTATAAATAACTTTCCATGAGTTTATGGGTGTTAGCAGGCAGAGTTAATTTTATTTTGTGCATTAAACCGTCATGCCAAACTTTGTCGAACGCTTGCGACACATCAATGAAAAGGGCGGAGCAGTATTTTTTGTTTACAAATGACCCTCTTATCACATTTACCAATCTGTGTGTTTGTTCGATGGTGCTGTGTTTAGCTCTGAAGCCGAACTGATGATTAGGAATACATTCAGTGTCATTCAGAATTGGAGTACACTTAGTCATTAACAATTTTTCGAACAGTTTAGAAATTGTCGGCAGTAGACTAATTGGCCTATATGACTCCACTTTGGTGGGGTCCTTCCCTGGCTTAGGAATCATGGTAATCATAGATACCTTCCAATCTGCAGGATAGTATTCTAGGCGTAAAATAGCGTTGAAGATAACGAGGATAATTCTTCTAGCTACACGAGGTAACTCCACAAGCATTTTGTTGCTGATTTTATCCATACCTGGAGCTTTTTTAAGATTCAGATTACCAATAGCGCTTTGGACATCACGAAAGTTTAGTCTTAGAGGTACAGGAGGTCTTATAACAAGTGGTGGCAAATCAGATTCGTTATTATTTGAGTTGTTTATAGTAAACACATTTCTCAAATGGTTAACAAATAATGTCCCTTTCTCGGAATCATTTCTAGCTCAGTCACCAGTCGGATTTCGCAAAGGAGGTTTTCCTCTCACTGGTCTTTTTAAACCTCTTGCCGCCCTCCATAACGAGTAGTCGGATTGTGGGGTACTATCAAGACCTTCCAAGTAAGATCTAAGTGAGGCCGTTCTTTGGGTTTCTAAGAAATGTCTTAGTATATCTCTGCATTCCCGTAGCCTAGCTTTCAGTTCATGAGACCTGTGAATTTGCCACTCTCTTCTCATTCTTCTTTTTTCTGATAGGAGATGTTCGAGTTCAGAGAAATAAGTTCTGTTTGTCCTATTTCTACATTCAACGTGATAAGTGGAAGCGTGATGCACAGCTCGTCGAAGGTCCTCGGTAAAGTTGCCAATCGACTCATCAATATCGTCGGTAGTTCTCAACAAAACATTTTCCGTGCAATGAGAACTTAAATACTTTTTGTATTTTATCCAACTTACTCGGGTCTTAGTCATGTTCATAAATGGAGAACCACACAGGGAAATGCATTGAAATGATAGTAGGAGAGTGATCTGAGGACAAGTCCAGTGAAGGATCCACTTGCATCCATTCTACAGGGATATTTTTCACTACTCCAAAGTCAATAACATCAGGAATCTTCCGTCGATCCGTCGGCCAATAGGTGGGATGTCCACTTGAGAGTACATCTAAGCCCATTTTAGCAATGCTGTTGAAGAGTACGCGACCCTTTGGGGTTACCAGACGTGAACCCTAAAATGTGTATTTGGCGTTAAAATCGCCAGCAACTAAAAATCTAGCTCCAATGGATTTAAAGAAGTTATGGTATTGGTGTTCTTTTATTGAAAATCGAGGCGGCGAATAAATTGATGATAAAACAAAATTGTATTGACAGAATTCAATACAAATGTTTGTTGCTTGTAGGTAATCCTCACATATGTTGTTCATTAAATAATGTTTTATTCTGTTCTTTATAAGAATTGCCGATCCTCCACATGCTTTTCCGCGGGGATCTTTAGTATCATACAACACGTAGCCATTAATTTTGAAGTACGCTGTCGCCGTCAAGTGAGTTTCAGCAATCATCATGACATCAATCTGCTTATCCATCAGGAAGTATTCCAGTTCATTTTTATGTTGGCGGAGGCCGTTCGCGTTCCAGAAACAAATTTTTAAATAAATCATTTCTTTAAAATGGCTTGCAAGATAGTGGATTGCATTTTCAGCATTTCCTGCATCGTGGATGTCATGGTGGTCGTAAAAGTGTTCATAGTTTGGACAAGTGCCTGCAATGTTGTCTCTAGATTGTTGATATGTGGCTCGTAATATTGTGATTTAGGTTCCTGCTCCAGACCTGGCATATTAGATTTAACCACGTTTGCGTAAGAAACTTGTCTAGAATTAGGAGCGTTTTCGTGAGTAGTTGGTCGTACAATTTGAGGAAAATTCATACTCGACATGAAATTAGGTAGTTGACGATGATCAGGTAATACTGCCGACTTATTGGTCCGTATGCCCTTCAAGTAAGTATAAACTGGACAACCTCTATAATTTGCGGTATGATTTCCTCCGCAGTTGCTACATTTTTTTTATTTTTACGGCAGTTTTGGACTTATTACATTGAGCAGTTGCATGTAGTTCCCCACACGCAACACAAACAGACGGCAATTCACAATTACACTATATGAAACACAAAATGAATTCATTTTAAAAATTAGTTACGTTTAATAATTTTCTTAGACTTTTTTTTTGCAAATATTATTTTAAATAACGGTTTAATTAATCATATGGTTTTATTTTTCTTTTTTTGGTTATGCACTTTTTCGATATTGCTGTCAATCAATTATTAAAAAGTAAAAGTATACAAAACCTTTTATTGTAAATATGCATTGCAATTTATTGTAAATATTCATAAAAAAATACGTGAGTTTTATCACAAAATTTATAAGTTTGTTCAGCGATCGCAAAAAGTCGCAGACTTTTTTTACATAAAATGAAAGAAAATATTCCAAACTTTCATTTAGAAGTAGTACTAACACGGAGGTAGACCGAGCTAACTTACTTCTTTTCTACTAAAAACTGAAAATGCTAAATTTTTTGGAGTCATTTTGATTTGCTTAGATCTGTTAAACTATATATGTAATTTAAATATTTTTTCTTACCTATTAAATTTAAAATGCTCTATTTTAATAAAAATGCCTTAAAACTATTGGTAGTTGAACCATATTTATTGTATAAACAACTGAAATGTAGTAAAATTTTCATCAGTTTTCGTTGTATAATATTTAGATAACTTCACCACACTTTTTTTTATACAAAATTTTATTTTTTTCGAAAACAAATCATGGTTTTCTACTAATGAAACATTTCTTTACAGAATTGCATCATTAGATTTCTAAAAAATAACTGTAAAAAAAATAGACTTTTTGCCAAAAAAAAAATACCACTGTGCGACGTACCAAATTTTGTTCAAATATCGTTCTCAGGAGCAGAAATAATAGATTTTTAATTTGTGGTTTGTATGGGAGGTACCACGCCCCTTTGTTCAATTGGAGCGAATTGTATATCTAAACCACCCGGGGCGCCACCCAAACGCATGCAAAAAAAATTATGCAAATCGGTCTAGCCGTTTAGGAGGAATTCAGTCACAACACACGTACAGTAGAATTATATATGTATGTATATAAAGATAAGTTAAATTAAATATAAAAACAAGTTAGAGTGCTATATTCGGCTATGCCGAATCTTAAATACCCTCCACCTAAACGTAACAAGAAATACAAAAACTACACTGGTTATAGGACTAGAATATCCTTATTCTGTGTTTTCTATTCAGTCTTAGTGCAAATTTTATTAGTATTTGATATATTGTTTGAAAGACAATTTTACGACCAACATAATTTATGTTAAATATTTTGAAATTTTATCTAATTTCGACCATTTATAATTGATTTAATTACCAATTCTTACCATACTTTACAGAGTTTGTCTGATGTTCATAATAATCTTTAGTGCAATTTAACAAACAGAGTATAAAAAAGGGGTACAATTCGGTTTTAGTGATTTTGCTCAAAAAAAAAAACAAAATCAAATAGGGCTTTTAGAGGAGATACCAGCAATAAAAAATTTGTTGGCGGTCACGCCTATTTCCGAGGGGGCGGGCCCTTAAAGTTGAAAATATATAGGCCTATATCTCGGGAACTACTGGGTGCCTGATAATTTGTAATACATTAAATAAAAGGTATTAAAAATACCTTTCCAACGATATATATCATGATTATAAAATATGGACCGAATATGGGTTAAATGCGAAAAAATATTTTTTGACCCGAATTTATTTGTTTTTTGGAAATGGTTCTTATATGGCAGCTATGACAAATTATGGGCCGATCTTCTTAAATTTTGGAGCAGTTATTTTCATGCATATGAGGATATTTCACGTCGAATTTCAACATAATAACGGTATATTTAAGATATATATTAGTATTAACGTGGATTTCGAGAGTGGACCTTATGTGGGGGATATTGTCAAATATGGACCGATATTCTCAAAATCCAGCAGTTTGATTTAGGCATGTATGTAAATGATCCGTGTAAAATTTTGGATTGGTATCCTTATTTGTAAGAGATTTATGAGTATTAAAGTGATTTTCGGAAGAGGGCTTTATATGGGGCATACGTGGAATGATTTTTGTATATATGTAAATGATCTGTACAAAGTTTTGAGTCGGTACCGATATTTATACAATATATATAGGGGAAAATGTCTTTTTCAGTTGTGGTCCTTGTATGGGACCTATGACCAGTTCTGGGCCGACCACCATAAAATTTAGTACAACAATTTATTTGCCTATAAAGAGTATTTATGTCAAATTTTAGCCGTTTAACATTATTGATATCTGTTTTATACGTATTTAAATGAATTTTGGAAGTGGACTTTATATGGGGTCTATGGTCAAACATGGACCGAACTAAAAAAAATTTCGTTTGGCGATTTATTTTTGTGTAAAACTTATTTTTGCTGAATTTTGTCTTGATATTCCAATTTTATAGGCATTTATTTATCATTAAGCCATATTTCGGGAATATATATATTTGTATGGGGGCTATGAGAAATCATGGACCGATTCTTACTATTTACTGCACACTTTCTTCTTTTGTCATACAAACAATGTATATAAAATTTCATGGTATTATCTGCAATATATTTCAAAATATTGCAATAAAGTGGACAAAAAATATCAAATTTTTATGGAGGTAGTCTAACATATTGGTTCATAACTCTGGTTGGCCTAAACCGATTTTACTGATTTTTAATAGCAAACTTCTCGAAAGCATTTCTGACAGAATTATTGAAGATTTGGATCCCGAGTATATCTGAGGACTTCAAAAAACTGATTTCAACAGACAGACAGACGGACATGGCTTAATAGAATCCGCTATATATAAGGATCCAGAATATATATACTTTATAGGGTCGGAAAATTATATTGTGGAAATTACACACGGAATGGCAAATTTATATATACCCTTCTCATGAAGGTGAAGGGTATAATAAGAGTTCTTAACCTATTGCTGTTTTTAAGCATCTTTTGGTTTTTTATCTGCCTCGGGTTGGACTTGGAAGTTTGTTATAAAGGGGAATTGGTGATTTAAATACTAAGATTGATGCTTTTATAAATAAAGTTGACCACGAACAAACCTCTATCCAACAAGCTTTTAATGATGCTGTCTCAAGTGTTAAATCTGGTTAAAAGAATTAAAATCTGACATTATTGATTGTAATAAAATGATACGGAACGTTGATAATTCTGTCTCAAAAAAAAAAACTGTCTGACCTAGAGGAGAAAAATAATGTTTTACACAAAAGGCTAAATCGTGCCGATATTGTTGTTAATGGGTTGCATGCTGGTGTTGACAATCTTTTCTCCGTTGTCGTTAAAATTGGATCTGTTTATGATGTGCCTATTACGAACTAATACTATGTTTCCACGGAACATGCTTCACTCTCTATTCATGCTTCACACCCCAATCATGTGCGAAACAACTTGCTTCACCATACAAAATTTTAAGAGCGAATCATGTAGATTCATATTGAATCTACTTGCGAAGCACGAAAAATTGCACTCTTCTCTAATTTTTATCGCAAGTTTATCTGCACTAGCTGTAAAAATTTAATATTATTGTAAACAAAGCAAATAATTTTCTTGTTGCTGGAAGTAAAGAAAGTAAATACGTACGAATGTATGTTTTTTTCAAATAAGCTAACTAATTTCCACTCACTTTTTTTTTTGTCCATTAAAAAAAAATTGTTTTCCACAAATTGTAAATTCTGTTTCTTTATTCTGTTTGTTTATTAAAGACAACTGTCAAATCGAATCAAGTTTATTAGTCATGTAAACAGCATGATTCATAAACATGATTCAGAAGGCGAAGCAGGTGATTCAAGTCGTCGTGGAAACATAGTATAAGATGTTGATGATGTCTCTTACTTCAACAATCACAAATCTATTTTGATTAAGCTTAACAGTGTGTTTTTGCGTGACAAAGTTATGAAAGAATATCAAAAATCTCGATCTCTAGGGGTTAGTGATGTTATTGGAGGTGATATTGATCTAGGCCCTAAGATGAATATCACCTCCAATAACATCATTATTTTTCTCCGGCTGCTGGCAGACTTAATGGTATTTATAAAAAGCTATTAGCAAAGAAAATTGTAAACAAATACAAACTTTTAAATTACGATAAGCTTAAAGTTAAAATCACTATGAATGGTGGACAAGAGGAGGTGCTTGATTTTGCTTTTTTTTTGCATTTATTAAATTGTGTGACGTAGAAGGGTCATTCTAAGGGTTACCAATAATGTTTCATGTGTTAGAATTAAAATTTCTTGCGAAAAATTTATGTTTTATGTGATGGTTGGCAACCATGCAATTGAAATCTCTGAGAGTTCTAAAATAAAATCTGCTTAAAAAAGAAAAACAAACAAAAAAATATAAACATGAAGAGTGCAGTGAGCAAATGCAAGCAAAACATGAATAAAAAAAACAAGTGAGAAAAAAGTAGCCAATAGAAACACAGAATGTGTGACATCACAGGGCCTAAATGCGCAGAACATTTTAAAATTTTACGCGCGTTGGCGTAATCTTTATTTTATCATTCTTGATCATTACTACTATTTGTTGTTTGAGAAGCTGTATATTATATGAATTAGTTTTGCTCAGTACAATTACAATAATGTTTAAGCGTTTGACAATATGTTTGCTGGGAAAAATCTCTCACCAATACATTGTTGAACACCACTGTATATTGTACATACATATCAGAGACCTGCAACAAGTATGAACGAGCCGACTTATTCACTAACGTTGAATTTTAAGAACAATACAAACAAGTATGATTCAATTTTATGTTTATTCACTTTTTATGCACACACAGAAAATTCAGCAACGAGTATAAATCATTTCCAACACTTGGTTCGAACTGCAATGTTTGAAAACAAAAATTCTTGTTTATACACAGTTTGTTTTTTGCATGTCGGCTTTGTTGTGCATGATCTGATTGGAATTGAACTAAAAACACACGAACCACTTATAAGTAAAAAGCGGCTGGCAGAAAAATATGAAAACATAAAAAATGTGCATTTACTACTAGAGGTGGAGAAAACATCGATGGTACTTTCGATGTATCGATGTTTTTGCATTTTTGGTAAACATCGATGTTTGACGAAGACTATCGATGTTTTGTTTGTCACCTCTATAAAAATCGACAAGTTGAAAGAAAACACGCAAAAGGTAAGGATTAACTGAAATTTTATTAATTTCTACTTTATAACTTTTTTAATATGTATTTATATAGGAAATTTGTTTCGTGGTTTATAACATAAGGTGTTGGTGGCAACCGTGAGGTCTATCAAAAATGGAGAAACGTTTTAAAAGTAAGTAAAAGTTAAAGCAAACGTGTGTGATGCAGAGTGGTGCGCGGGAATTTACTTTTTAGAGCGGCAAATTCCAGCGCCACATTTACGTCCGACATTATATGGCTATAATTTTATTTTTTTTCTTTTTTACAGGAACGTCAGAAGAAGTCAGTGAGGCTGAATCCTCAAAACGCAGGCGGGAAGTTTCGTATGTTTGGCAGCATTTTCAACGAACGAAGGAAAGTACAAAGGCTACATGCGCTCATTGCGGAAAAGTGTTAAAAACGGCTGGCAACACGACGAACCTTATGGATCATCTGAAACGCATGCATCCTAATTATCTAAATTCAAAAAATCCTCTTGTACCAACGAAATTGGATGCATTTTTAGTCAGAGATGTGCAGTATCCAGCTGATTCAAAGCGTAAGGTAGAACTAGATGAGTATGTAATGCGTATGATTGCACTAGACGTGCAACCATTTAGTATTGTCAATGACAATGGATTTCGTGCGTTGATGCATAAAATAGATCCCCGGTATAAATTACCTAGTAAAACCTACCTACGCGATGTATCGCTTCACAAAGTTTACGAGACTTTAAAAGACCAACTTCGGTCTGCATTGGAATGTGTCGGGTATGTCGCACTCACAACAGACGGTTGGACTTCAAAAGCAAATGAGGGATATTTGACTATAACTTGCCATTTTATTAATTCAGAATTCAAGCTAAACTCAGCCGTTTTGTCAACAACTACCCTTTTAACCCCCACCAACCACACTGCTGCGAATATTGCAGCCTCAGTTCGCGAGGTTTTGACGGAGTGGGATCTGATGCAAAAAGTTGTTTCTATAGTGACCGACAACGACAGCACTATGAAGAAAGCATGCGAGCTTCTGGAGATTAAGCATTTTCCATGTTTCGCCCACACCATAAACTTGCTAGTTCAAGATGTTCTTAAACTTGAAGTACTTGTGCCCATTTTGACTAAATGTAAGTCCATTGTTTCTTTTATGAAACGCAGCACAATTACAATGGCCAAATTTAAGCAGGCCCAGACTATTGAAAACCCACTTGGCCTGATTCAGGAAGTGCCAACACGATGGAACAGTGCGTTCCAAATGATAAAACGACTTTTAGAAACGAAGGAAGCACTATCATCTGTTTTATTATGTACATCTAAGGCTCCGGTTCCATTTTCGGCAGAGGAAATCGATACTTTGAAGGAGCTTACGGAACTTCTCGCTCCATTTCAAGATGCAACTCTGACTATTTCTGGCAGCAAAAATGCAACAATTTCTCTGGTCATTCCTCTAAGATGCGAGCTGCATCAAAAATTACAAAACTTAAGACCTAATCTTAAAACTGCAGAAGTTGTCTGTGCCTTCGAAATGCTAAGTAGCCGTTTAAGTGATAGATTTGCACACTACGAATCAAGGACTGTTCCCCGCATAGCAACCCTAATAGATCCTCGATTTAAAAAGGATGGTTTTAAGTTGGTTTCAAATGCAGATCAGGCAGTTAAGGCTTTGGAGCAGGAGATATACACCGTTTTGTCAAGAACTCCACGGGAGCAGCCACTACCACCCGAATCTTCTCAAAAACCCCATTTTTCTTTTTTGCAAAACAAAATTAAGTCAAAAATAAAATCATCGCGAGTGGATGCCATTGTAATTTTGAGACAGCACCTAGAAAATATAAATGAACCAGAAGAATGCGATCCTCTTTTGTTTTGGAAGGTTAATTTAATAACTGTAATTATACTTAATATTCTAAATTAATGAACCTTTTTTTTAGACGAATGCAGAAAGTATGGTGGCTATCAAAGAGCTAGCAAAAAAATATTTATGCGTGCCGGCAACTTCCTGCGAGTCGGAACGAATGTTCAGCAAGGCTGGGCAAATTATTTCCGATCGGCGAACGCGCCTCAAGCCGCTCGTGGTCGATAAACTTATGTTTATTAACAAAAACCAGTCAATTTTTGAAAATTTGTAAAGATTTTCGATCTCTATTTTTTATACACGATCTCTTATTTTTAAATACGTTTGTGAAACGTTTTATTATTTTAACCTATGAATTTAAATGTTATGTTTTTTTTTATTTTATTCAATAAATACAATTTTATATTTAATATTTTATTTATTTTAATTACTATTATTTTTACCAGTTTGGTGTTTGCACATTTTGCATACTTTACAATAATATGTATATTTTCTTCAGAAACATCGATGTTACATCGATGTTTCGCTTAAAAACATCGAAAACATCGATGTTTCTCCACCTCTATTTACTACATGTTAGCATTTTTTTATTTCGTCGAAAAGAAAACTTATTTGACAAAGCAATGATAAAATTTGTAATATGTATGTATGTAAGTACGTCATATATTTTTATATTTTAAATACATACGTAGTTTCATTAAATGTATGTATTTTTTTCGAAAAACCTTACAAATTTTAATATTTCAAAAATATTGCTATAATTTCTTCCCTCCTCAAATGTTAAGAATGAAATCCAAGGTATATAAAAAGTTACAATTTCAGTCTTTATTATTACGACGCTACGACCTTTCCGGCTCCCTGACAAAATATAGTTGCCTTTGGCTTTGATGTAAAATGAGCTTCATACATTTAACGACACAGTCAGAATATTCATGTTCGCAAAAGACAACAAGTGAATAAAACTGAATGATTGAAAAGAACGGTTGCGTAAACGAGCGTTTTGCGCATTTGAACAAAAACGATTAAATCATAAAAATCAATGTGCATGATTAAGTATACCCGAAAATTTAGTACTCGTTGCAGGTCTCTGATACATATATTGCCGAGTCAAAAAACATACAAACTAAAAGAAGTCTTGTTTTCACAAAATGTATGTGCAAATAACCTGTGGAACAGATGTTACCGTTTGTGTTATTGTAGGGTAACAATACGTGTTTTATTGTTGTAGAAATGAAACTATATCGATTCGCACCGAAATAAAAACCTTTATTATATAAATTTTTAGAATTACATACATATTTAGAGAGAAATAAAACTAGCAAATTATGAAAATAATCACTTAATTATTACATAAATTAATTAAATAGCATAATTAAATTCAAATTTACTTTGCATTTTAATGAGTCATTTTAACCAAGATCCTTTACAAAAATTGTTTTCATATATACGTGCCAAAGGTGGACACTGAAAAAATCCATCGGTTCATGAATTTAATTTGGCAGTAGCTAAGTTATTATCTTTAAAAATGACTCAGTTTAGCACCTCATCAAATTGTGCAAACGATGATGCAATGTTTTTATCTATTGAGTTTTAAACAATTTTAGAAGATACTATAAGGACTGGAAGTATATCATATAAGTATAGTATATAAAATATAGAATATTTTAAAGAAAGTTTTACATCCCACAATGTGCCAATAGAATTAATATCAAGTCGATATTTTGTTGGTTACATACATATGTAGCTCAACGAATATCTTGCGTTAAATGTCGTTTAGATTTAATAAACCAGCGCACATTGTGTCATATCCTTCAGAAATTTTTGTTCATGCAAAAAATTATACAAATGATTCCGAGCAATGCGTAAGTTGCACCAAAAATACAAATGTCGTTTAGATTTAATAAACCAGCGCACATTGTGTCATATCCTTCAGAAATGTTTGTTCATGCAAAAAATTATACAAATGATTCCGAGCAATGCGTAAGTTGCACCAAAAATACAATTTATTCCTTACGGTTTGATGAGAATAACGAATGTTATAAACACAGAATGATAATTCTTAATTACTAGTTCTTATTTTACTACGGAAGCATTCCACATGGGAAACATACAAATACAAATTATCAAGTACATATAGAAAAAGTTAAAATTTTGAAACACTGATAAATAAATTTAATAAATACTAAACAAAAAAAAAAACATTCGTGTTATTACAACTTCATTCTATACAAAAATAGAGACAGAAGTTCATAATTGAACTGTCTATAAAATTATACAGCTATGGACATATAAATGGCACATTTTACCAAGAAGTATTTCTTCTGCTATAATATCGTAAAAACTATTAATAAACAAAAATTGTAGGTTTTTCCTGAGGTTTATTATGTATTCTTAAAATTGATATAAACTTAAATTAAAATTCATTTATAAAATTCATTGTTTTGTTTATTTTGTTTTGTCCACAAAATTCTTGTTGTATATAGTGCTTTGCTTTTTCACATTAACAAATACTACCTTTCTTTCTCTTTTTAAGAGAACTGCCTTATTGTGGCTGACTGTAGCGATTTTGAAACGTCAAAGTTGACCCCTCTGTATACTTTGTGTATAGAACACATAATTATAAGACTGAAGTAAACATTTTAAAACTTTATCTACTAGTGTTTTGTAACAAATGCGCATTCTATATGGTTTATATTCTTTGCTAGAAGCAAAGTATGTATGTACTACATACTTACATATGTCTTAAATTTGTTTTCCTACTCTATTGAATTCTGCCGAGCTTCAATTTGTATTTATAGGTTCAATCACCTCATAATGCTAATGGGTACTACACTATATATGGCGATGAGACAGATTACAACGATCACTTCAATGCTAAACTAGTGACTGGAGCAACAACGGAAGTTTATGCGAGGACTGGATATTTGGGATTTTTACGACGAACCGAATGTTCGCAATCTGCTTCTATTTTAGATGAAACTACTCCAAGTATAGCAAGTCGGGATAGTGATAATGATTCACTAAATTCTTTAAATCAGTCGCATGTGAATTTGGCATCAAATTCAGTTCAATTAGGAGATCAACAATCAAATGATCAGGAGCAACATGATGCCGTATATGTAGTGGGAGCGCTCGATGAAGTTATAGCGTTGCGTGGAATGAATTATCATCCAATTGACGTTGAGAATTCAGTTTTAAGATGCCACAAAAAAATAGCAGAATGGTATTTAGAAATATTTTAAAATTTCATTATCATTTATTAAATTTAATTATTAATAATTTTAGCGCTGTATTTACATGGACAAATTTACTGGTAGTTGTTGTGGAACTGGATGGAAATGAATCAGAAGCTCTTGATCTTGTGCCTCTTGTCACAAATACTGTACTAGAAGAGCATCAATTAATAGTTGGAGTCGTAGTTGTCGTAGATCCAGGTATTTATAAAATTATGCTATAAATATTAGCACGTTAGTCCTATAAATAATTTTTAGTTATTAGCTGAGTGGGCCAATAATAATTGCAAGAAAAACAGTTGGTATAATTGCTAAATTAATGCATATTACATTGAGAAATATCGTACAATCTACCTATATAAATGTTTTTATTTATTTTGCTAAAATAAAAAAGTCTGAGACAATCTTATTCCGAATTTACATATAAAAAAAATTTATTGAATATCAATGTACAAAGCAGGTTATTTTCCTTGTTCAACAAAAAAAGGGCACGTCCTGTAACTAAAACAGTCCGGACAATGTTCTTTATTGTTTGAACGATAGAATGCTACTCAAATTTTATACAGCAATGTTGCTGCTTTTATACAAATTTTTAGCATGAAAATTATTAAACAATTGAACATAGTTGGCTTCTGAATAATATTCATAAAAACATAGGTTTGTTTGATTTGTTAAATTCAAATATTAATTTAAATAATAAAAATACTTATAATAATATGTGGGTTGCTACAGACTCCCCCTCTGATGCCGATAACGTCCCGATAAGGCATCAGCTAGGTCTGCTGGCATATTCTATGGGGTGCTCATCTGCACCCTCCCCCTGGAGTAAAACTGCCCCAAGAGCGTAACCACTGGCATCTGTTTTCAATACAAAGTCCTGATCGTCCATAACTTGCTTCAATATTGTTGTTCAGTGGTCCAATTCCATGCGACATTCTTCTTCGTCAGTGTCGATAGTGGTCTGGACACATCAGCGAAAGAGGGTATAAATCGGCGATACCAAGAGCAGGTTTGTAAGAATGAGAGTAATTCCTTCACACTTCTAGGTTCTTTGCGTAGTCGTATTGCTGATATTTTCTCTGGATCAGTCGTTATACCCGTTGGAGTGAGCATATGACCCAAGTAATTGACTTCATTACAAGCAAATCGATATTTTTCCAAGTTTACCTTTAATCCAAATTCCTGAAGGCGCCGAAAAATACAATCCAAATCTTTTAGGTGTTGTTCAAACATGGGTGAGCAGGAGATGATATCATCCAAATATGCTAGTACAATTGTGTCTTCCAGAGAAGTTTTCATTCGATCAATAAGGCGCTGGAACGTGGCTGGAGCATTTCGCAGCCCAAATGGCATTCTGGTGAATTTGTACATACCAAATGGTGTCACAAATGCTGTCTTATCTTGGTCTTCTGGATGGACTCCAATTTGCCAATAACCACATTGGAAATCCTGTGTGGACATAAAGCTGGTAGCCTTTGACTCATGTAGAATGTCATCTATTCTCGGCAATGGATAACGGTCTGGTTTAGTAATAGCATTCAATTCTCGGTAGTCTATACATACACGTATTCCAATGGTTTTCTTTTGAATGATGACCACAGGTGCTGCCCATGGAGACTGGCATTCGACAATAACTCCCAATTTTATCATTCTGGAAATTTCAGTTTTGAGAGCTTGCTTTCTAGTGGGAGACAAACGATATGGAAATGTTGCAATTGGATCATTCCTTTCAATGTGGATGCGGTGAACGGCAAAAGGTGTAGCTGCACTTGGTTCCTCGAAAACATCTCTGTGGGACATTAGCAATTTGTCCAAGTCCACGCGTTCCTTATCTGTTAACCCTATACCATCGGATTCTTTCAAAATGTGGATATCCAATGAGTATAAAGGCGTAAAAACGTCAGCTAAATACGCATCTTGGTCGGATTTTCGAACTTTGATTGGGAGTGCAAACAGTGTAGATATCTCACCAGGAGTTCTTTCTCCAACAGGTATCGGTTCTCGAAAGATATTCTGTATGGCATGTGGTGAGTAATCATTAGAGCTCTTTGGTGTATTTGGCAGTGGCGAAACCTTCCTCTTGTTCTCAACAAAACTGATGAACTTGGAAACTTCCTTCATAGCCTTACTGCATGGAGAACATTCACCGCTGTTGATGTCCATACTAAAAACTCCAACTTCTACAGGTTTTGTTAACGGAAATTTTGTTCCAGGCTGATTCTCAAAATATCAACATCTTTGCACCATATTTAGAACTATTCCAGCTTGTTCCAAGAAGTCGGCTCCAAGTAAAGTTCGATTTTTGTCAGAATTTGGGAGATACACAAGTCGGATATTCCGGACTCTACCGCCAATTATCACGTCACAAATTGTGTGTATTACTTTACCTATAGTAGTGTAACCATTGGCCAAAGTTATCTCTGCACGAACATCCTGGAGTACACACCCGTTCTTCGTTAATATCTTCTTCAGGTTGAGGCTGGCTATGCTCGTCTTTGCGCCAGTATCAAAAATGGCTTCCCCTTTCAACCCAAACATCTCTATATGAGTTGTAGTCAATGCATGTCCAATAATGGTAGATTTTTTTTTTTTTTTTTTTTTAATACATTTAATTTATTTATTGGATCTTCAGAAATGAAATGACAATAAGTTTTCAAATCTTAATACTAAAAGAAAATAATAAGTCCAGCCAGTGCTAGACAAAATATTATGATACTACAAAAAATTTATATCCACTGATCCAGTCATCTGTTTTGCGCTTGAGTTAAAGCAAGGGTATCCCTCCTTCTCAACCGAACATGGCCAGTAAAGTTAAGGATGTCTCGTGCAAGTGGGTTTGGATGGTGTTCAAGTTTGCTGACATATTTTGAGGCGTGTTTTGTAAATTCGACTTTCACCAAAGGAATGCCTAGATCTTTGTGGATTCGAGAATTTTTAACATACCATGGAGCTGCAGTAATTGTACGTAGAATCTTATTTTGACCCCTTTGAATTTTTTCAATGTTGGATGCTGAGGCAGTACCCCATAATTGAATTCCATAACACCAGATTGGCTTTAGAATTGCATTGTACAACAAAAGTTTGCAATCCAACTTTAATGTAGAATTTCTGCCGATTAGCCAATTAATTTGCACTGCTTTTAATCTAATCTGGGTAAGTTTTGCGTCGATATGAGACTTCCAAGTTAAACGACGATCGAGGTGGATTCCGAGGTATTTGACTTCATTGTGTTGCGGGATAATTTGATTATTTATTCTGATGAACGAGCATGTATCTTTTCGCAATGTGAAAGTTATATGAATACATTTATGTTCGTTAACCCTGATTTTCCAAAGCTCAAGCCAATTCTCTAGTTTATAAACATATTTCTGCAAGTTCTGTGATGCTATTTGATGGTCCTTATGAACGCTAATAAAGGCTGTATCGTCTGCAAAAGTTGAAGTATGTATTATGGGGTCTAACGGCATATCGGATGCATAAATCAAATATAAAGTTGGACCCAGTATGCTACCCTGGGGTACTCCTGCTTCAATTGGCTGAGCGGGGCTTAAAAAATCGCCTTCTTTGATTGTAAATTTGCGACCATATAAATAACTTTTCATAAGTTTGTGGGTGTTAGCAGGCAGAGTTAATTTAATTTTATGCATTAAACCTTCATGCCAGACTTTGTCGAACGCTTGCGACATATCAATGAAAAGGGCGGAACAGTATTTTTTCTCTTCAAACGACTGTCTTATCACATTTACCAATCTGTGTGTTTGTTCGATGGTACTGTGTTTAGCTCTGAACCCGAATTGGTGATTTGGGATACATTGAGTGTCGTTCAGAATTGGAATCAACTTAGCCAATAACAATTTTTCAAACAGTTTTGAAATTGTCGGCAGTAGACTAATTGGCCAATATGACTCTACTTTAGTGGGGTCCTTCCCTGGCTTAGGAATCATGGTAATCATAGATACCTTCCAATCTGCAGGATAGTATTCTAGGCGTAAAATAGCATTGAAAATAAATAGGATAATTCTTTTAGCTACACGAGGTAACTCCACAAGCATTTTGTTGCTGATTTTATCCATACCTGGAGCTTTTTTAAGATTCAGAGTACCAATAGCGCTTTGAACATCATTAAAGCTAAGTCTTAGAGGTACAGGAGGTCTAATAACGAGTGGAGGCAAATCAGATGCATTATTTGAGTTGTTTATAGTAAACACATTTCTTAAATGGTTAACAAATAAAATCCCCTTCTCGGAATCATTTCTAGCCCAGTCACCAGTCGGATTTCGCAGAGGAGGCTTTCCTCTAACTGGTCTTTTTAAACCTCGTGCCGCCTTCCATAACGAATAGTCAGATTGTGGGGTACTATCAAGACCCTCCAAGTAAGATTTAAGTGAAGCCATTCTTTGGGTTTCTAAGAAATTTCTTAGTATATCTCTGCATACCCGTAGCCTAGCTTTCAGTTCAGGAGACCTGTGAATTTGCCACTCTCTTCTAACTCTTCTTTTTTCTGACAGGAGATGATCGAGTTCAGCGAAATAAGTTCTATTTGTCCCACTTCTGCACTCAACGTCGTATGTGGAGGCGTGATGTACAGCTCTTCGTATGTCCTCAGTAAACTTGCCAATCGACCCATCAATATCCTCGGTAGTTCTCAACACTACATTTTCCGTGCAGTGGGAACTTAAATACTTTTTATACTTTATCCAACTTACTCTGGTTTTAGATATGTCCCGAAATGGAAAGCCATTCCCTTGAAGGAAACGCATTGAAATAATAGAAGGAGAGTGATCTGAAGACAAGTCTAATGAAGGCTCCACTTGTATCGATTCTACAGGGATATTTTTCACTACTCCGAAGTCAATAACATCGGGAATCTTCCGTCGGTCCGTCGGCCAGTAGGTGGGATGACCGCTTGAGAGTACGTCTAATCCCATTTTTGCAATGGTGTTGAAGAGTTCACGACCCTTCGGGGTCACCAGACGTGAACCCCAAAAAGTGTGTTTGGCGTTAAAGTCACCAGCAACTAAAAATCTAGCTCCAAGGGAATTGAAGAAGCTGTAGTATTGGTGTTCTTTTATTGAAAATCGAGGCGGCGAATAAATTGATGATAAAACAAAATTGTATTGACAGAATTCAATACAAATGTTTGTTGCTTGTAGGTAATCCTCACATATGTTGTTCATTAAATAATGTTTTATTCTGTTCTTTATAAGAATTGCCGAACCTCCACATGCTCTTCCGCGTGGATCTTTAGTATCATATAACACGTAGCCATTAATTTTGAAGTACGCTGTCGCCGTCAAGTGAGTTTCAGAAATCATCATGACATCAATCTGCTTATCCATCAGGAAGTGTTCCAGTTCGTTTTTATGTTGGCGGAGGCCGTTCGCGTTCCAAAAACAAATTTTTAAACAAATCATTTCTTTAAAATGGCTTGTAAGATAGTGGATTGCATTTTCAGCATTTCCTGCATCATGGATGTCATAGTGGTCGTAAAAGTGTTCATAGTTTGGACAAGAGTCTGCAATGTAGTCTCTAGAGAGTTAATATTAGGCTCGAAATATTGTGATTTAGGTTCCTGCTCCAAACCTGACATATTAGATTTAACCACGTTTGCGTAAGAAACTTGTCTAGAACTAGGCACGTTTACATGACTAGTGGACCGTAACAATTGAGGGAAATTGTTACTCGAAGCAAAATTAGGCTGTTGAGGACGATCAGGTAATACTGACGTCTTGTTGTTTCTTATGCCTTTCAAATGAGTGTAAATTGGACAACCTCTATAATTTGCGGTATGATTACCTCCGCAGTTACTGCATTTTTTGATTTTTGAGTCAGTTTTCGACTTATTGCATTGAGCAGTTGCATGTAGCTTCTCACACGCAACACAAACTGACGGCAATTTACAATACGCCTTGGTGTGATCAAATTCTTGACAGTTAACACATTGGACGGGTCCCTGACGCTTATGCGGTTCTTCCACGGTAATTCTACGATGCAGAAGATAAATGAGATTGTAGATTGGATGGGACTCGTTTTTCTTTAATACGACATCTCCAGGTTCCAATTCCACCCTAAACATAGGCTGTGGAATCTTTTCACGGTTTCTAATGTTCACAACACTCTTAATTTTGAACCCTTTGTCCATTAAGCCGGTCTTTATCTCCGCAGGGTCAACATATGGGTCTATACCCTTTAGAACGACTTGGAGACCTTTTGCGCTTTTGAGCTGATAGGTGTAGAAATCCCTAGCCTCCCTCTCCAACTGGTTGGACAATTTTCGAAAATCATCTTCCTTTTTCACTTGAATTTTGGTTTCGCTGATATTTCCATGTTTAATTGATGTTACGCTAAACATATTTTCACCTATTACCGAAACAATTCTTTGTACCAATTTACTGGAAGTGGGCTCTCTCAGATAAATTGGTGGGGGCTTAAACGTCTTCTTAGGAAGTTCTGGCTCATCCGTCTGGAGGAGAGCAAACCTATTTTGATCATTACTCACGGTCTTAGGAGCTTTTGCATTTGATGATACTTGAGCAGATGTTGGGCTCCTCTGTCGCTTAAGAACTGTGACGTATTTATCCATACCTACTTGTTTTCTAGGTTTGATTGCACTATTTGATGTAGAAGGTGTTGCTGTTCCTTCATCTATTGAAATTACTATATTGGGCGAACAGGAACGACGCCGTTCCACGGCTCTTGCAGTGAGAAGATTCTCCACAGATTTTTTTATGGATTCTTCCTCAGAGACCCATTTAGTTTTTCTAGTTGAGCTAAGCTCTTTCTCAGAATTACATCTGAGAGGAACACTCATACAGTTTTTATACGATTTTTAATGTTTTTTTTTTTTTTTTTTTTTTATATATATTTTAACCTATTACGATTTTTTTTTTTTTACTTTTTGTTTAATTTCAGCTTTTTACACTTTTTCACCTATTACGATTTTTTCACCGAAAATTCAGCCGCACTAAAAAAACACGTCCGAACAGTTCGATGAGACGAGACATTAAATATAATGGTAGATGACACGGAATTAAATGATAGATATTCAGGGCTAACCTTGGAGTGATTGCGGCATGTAGGGCAATTTGCCGGTATACCCCGGGTGCACCACACCCATAACAGGAAAACGTTGGTTTCCTTACCAAAGTGGTGTGTGGTTGATTCACTTATTCCCGTTGAATATTTTTCCGCTGGTCATCTACATGTGGTGTGGCTTGTTGTTCATGCCGCTTTTTTTTTCTTAAAACAGCTTTCTATGGTGTGGCCCTTTATACGACAAAATCCACAGCGGTTACTATTAAGATTTTCCTGATTGATTTCTGCGGTACTTGTTGTTGGTCGAGATTCCGATACAAACATTTCCGCCTCTCTGCTTGCTGAAATGAGCTCGCTAAATGTTTTTATGTTTTCGCGGCGAACACGCTCTCGAATGGTTATGTTCAGAAGGCCATAAACCATATTCAGCTGCACTTCCTCAGCAACAGGTATTTTCAATTGGGACATCAAAAGCCTCTTTCTGCAAATAAAGCTGTCTGTTGGCTCTCTTTTCTGCTGTTTTATTTCAAAAATGTTCGCAAAAATACGCCAGTCCGGAATTGGTGGTTGCAGGAATAAGATTTTTCGCGTCATCAAAACTACCCACTGTGTCTTTGACACCAATCCACCACGTGGCTGCATAGTCTTCAAGCAGTAGGGGCATTCCTACATTCGTACTGCATCTGCGTCAGAAATTTTTTCTATGTCCTTGTATCCGCTGATGGTCGCCAAAAATTCCTCAACAGCAGCGGGGTCTCTCTGCCCCTTGTAGCGCGCTGTGCATTGAGTAAAGGAACCGCCTCTGCTGTTACCACCACCCATAGTCGCTAGAATTTGCTGGAATTGTTCAGCAGAAAATGTTGCCATGCTTGCTGTAATGATGTCAGTCGATCTGCTACCGGCTTCGTTATCCAAGAAAACCGTTTTGTTGCCAATTTCAGCTGCCACAGATGACGTTGCTTCGGTTTTATAGACCTCTTCTTCTTCTTCCTCGACTTCCAAGTGTTTCGAGGCCACTGAGTTGGGCGCCAATGAGACAATCTTATTCTGAAGATTGTATGGTTTATTGTATGATTTCATACAAAAACAAAATAACAACAACACAATTTACATATTTTTTTTTTTTTGCATTTAATTATTTATTGAATCTTCATATATGAAATGACAATAAATATTCAAATCTTAATACTAAAAAGAAAATAAAAAGCCCAGCCAGTGCTAGACAAAAATTTTTATGATACTAAAAAAAATTTCACATCAACTGATCCAGTCATCTGTTTTGCGCTTGAGTTAAAGCAAGGACAATTTACATATCAAAAAAAAAATATGTAAATTGTGTTGTTGTTATTTTACATATCAAAAACAATTTATTGAATATCAATGTACAAAGCAGGTTATTTTCCTTGTTCAACAAAAAAAAGGCAGGTCCTGTAACTAAAACACTCCGGACAATGTTCTTTATTGTTTGAACGATAGAATGCTACTCCAATTTTATACAGCAATGTTGCTGCTTTTATACAAATTTTAGGCATGAAAATTATTAAACAATAGAACATAGTTGGCTTCTGAATAATATTCATAAAAACATAGGTTTGTTTGATTTGTTAAATTCAAATATTAATTAAAATAATAAAAATACTTATAATAATATGTGGGTTGCTACAAGTCGCTTTTTTGCTAGCATTAACACTATGGTTTAGATCAGAGGTAGGCATCCTATAGCACAATTGTGCAAAGATCACTTGACACATACACTTAAGGCAGAATTAAGGCCCAACTATAATATGCATAAGCAAGCTTAAGCAAATTGCAAAAGTTAACGAAAAGGCTGTCAAATGCATAACCAGTTCAGAGTTAACTTTCAGGTGGCTACAATGACTTTGAAACTTTTTGTCCACAGTTGCTCATTTATGTTTAAAAAAAATGTTTTTATTTTAACAAAAAGCCATTAAATGACTATATTTTATAAATATTATTATATTATTTTATAATTAAAAGAAAACTTCGTACCCGAAACGCATAATTTTTCCTTTTTTTTAATTTTTCGGCAAAAGTACTAAAATGTACAGCTGTGGCAGCACTAAATTGTAAATAATAATAAACGTTTACATATGTTTTGTTAATTTTCGTATTTTGTTTTGTAAAAATGGAGAAAAGACTTAAAAATTTAAATAATATAAAAATATTAAAACATTATGTGCACATTAAAAGAAATATGTGAACTACATTGTAAAAGAAGAAAACGCTCTTGTTCTGTCAGAGAAACAACAGCGACAGAAAGACATTTTTGTTAAAATAAAAAGGGCCTCTTTTATTGTAAAGGCACTTATTTGTTTCCACATTTTCTATTAAATTTAAAATAAATATATTTTCTTCCATTTTGTTCAAAACACAAACAAACAACAACAAACAGCTGATTCCGTACAGAATGTGCGATCAGTTTCGCTTTTTGCTTAAGCAAATGACAGTTGAAAAACTTAACGAAAAGTTTCGTTAAGTATATTATAGTTTGCCACATACAATTTATATGTGTTCGCACGTTTGCTTAAGCTAGCATATGCATATTATAGTTGGGCCTTTAGTCTCTACTTTCTGTTCCGTTCCGAATCAGCTGACTTGATTCTGTTAAATAGAAAATGTGTAGAAGTCGTTAGTTGTTTTGTTACTTTCCGTGCCGTGAAAACAAAAATTTGCTAAGTAATTGTAAGTGACAACACAAAACAGCTGACATCTGCACAGCAAAAAAATGTTTAGTTTATTACAAAAATTTTTAATTTCTTTGAATTTAATTAAGTTTTTGTATAAAAGTTATAAAAATATAAAAAATAAACCATGGATGACGAAAAACTCATTACTTTAGTCGAAAGTAATGACATATTGTACAATAAAAAAACTTTGATTTGTATTTTTTGATTTATTTTCGCGGTGTTTTGTCTGTTTACCTAAAACAGCTGATACGTTTATACGGAAAAACTAACTACAAAAATTTAACAACAGAACGACACGGAACAAAACAGCAACAGAAAGTAAAGACTAATGAAGCCTTTATGGCGTTTTCTTTTCTGGCAAAAATGTTACACGTTTCCCCATTTCGCACTTTTTTAATTTTGTTGTGTTCTTTTCTGAAAAAATGTCAACACTGCTAAAGTGTAGTGTGTTCTTTTTTATAAATGTCATACTATAAAATGTTGCACCTTTCACACTCTGTATTTTTAGAGGGGGAGAATCGCAGGATAAAACAGCTGACATTTGTTTTTTTTATGAATGTGTATTTGTGTTAAGAAACAAAAAAAAAAATATACAAAATGGAAAATATTACTACTTTTTTATGTGCTAAAAAAAATTTTGGATGACTTGTTGGATTCATCTTCATCATCTGATGATGATGACGTATTTGATATGAATATGGAAAGAAATCCACAACCGCGAGTGAAAGGATTTGTAGAGAACGTAATTAATGAATACTCTGAAGTTGATGTACATACATACATATGTATGTATGTCAAATTTCATAGGACAATATCTCCTACTTATTATATTATATGTAATGTATGTTTATATATGTATATATAAATATATATTTTTATAGTTTAAGAAGAATTTGCGTATTATGTAGTGGGGAAGGTGCCATTGGTCTTTTTGAGAGATATTCATTGTCTTCTTTCAAGCGATCTTACCAGGGAGATATCTGCTTCTTCTTTTTTAACAAAAAAAAAAACAAAACCAGCTGTATATGAAAAAAAGTGTTACACTGTTGTGATTTTATGTTCTATTCTGACCATTAAAAACGCGACATCTTTAAAATATGGGCTAAACATTATAAAAATTTACATAATAAAGGTGTAACATTTTATTTCAGAAAAGAAAACACCATTAATCTCTTCCATTCAGTCGTCATTGAGACAGCAATGTGTGCACATGCGGCGCACAGTGGCTGAAAATCGTTTTTCATTGGCCAAAATTCTGTAACTTTTGAACCGATCAAAATATTGAAGTAATTTTTTTTTTAATGGATAGATATTTAGTTCAGCTTGGCTCAGTTTTAATTACATTAAAATTGATTGATGACTTTTTAAGGACTTCTAGGTCAAAGTTGAACTTTTGATTTTTTTTAACTTTTGGAGTGAAATATGGGTTTATTTTTTTTATTTACATATTAAAAAATTTAATATTTGGAACTTAATAATAATTATAATTATTTTTTGTGATAATGGAATTTTTTTTAATGTTACACTCAAAAAAATTTTTACACTCAAAAAAATGTTTACACTAAAAAAAAATAGTAAAATTCACTGGAGATTTTGCTGTTACTACAGAAAAATTTATTCTTTTTTGCTGTCAGATTTGATAATTTTAAAAAACATTTTAAAAATAAAAACTGCAATAGATTTTATTAGCATTTGTAACAACAGTAGGTTCTATTTATTATTATTTTTAACCGACTTCAAAAAGGCGGAGGTTATCAATTCGAATGGTATGTTGCTTTTTTATGTTTGTTCCACGATAACCATTTCTGAACCAATTTTAAAAATTCTTTTTTTGTTTGAAAGGGTTTGCTTGCAGGTGGGTCCCATTTAATTTTTATGAAGATCGGACGGGCATACGGTTTTTTATATACCGTTATCTATATTTTTTCTGTGCTTCTCTTATAAATTGATGAATAACTTCGTGATTTATGAATCAATTTTAAAAATAATTTTTTTATTTGGAAGATATGGCTTGCAGAAAAATATATTTAAGGTAAAAAAAATTAAAATTTCAGAAATTGATTGAGATATATCGGGGATATATAGCATAAACCGATTTTTAAGAATATATCGAATATGGGTGTCAAAATTTAGCTCTGTTAATGGGAAAACATTATAGATTTAGCATAAACCGATTTTTTAGAAGATTAACAAGATTTTCAAAATTCTTTCTTTCAATCAAAAAAGTGCAACAACATTAGTTATATTAAACATTTTTGAAAATTAATCCAACATTTTATTTGGCCGAAATTTTGAAGTCGGTTTTTTTTAAAGAATTATTTACTAATACTATGTTTTTCGTACTTAAATAACAATGAAGGCAATTATAATTATTATTAATTTGAAACAAATATTGATTGCAAATATTCTATATTTTGTTCTGCGCTATTTCTGTTCTTTAGTAGTTTTTTGGCTTCTTTATCTAAATCCCGATGTTCCACTTTCCATTGATTTCGAATATTGGATATGAACGGATCTGATGTTGCCAATAATATATTAAATAGATCTTCATTTGTGGAATTTCGTGATAGATCTCCTCTGATAGATCTCCTCTTGTAGATCTCCTGATCTATAATTAATCCAAATTTGCGATATTCATCTTGAACATATTTCTTTTTTGAACTTCTTAACTCTTTGTTTGTTCCATTGTTTCTTATGGATCCTGAAGACCCGAAATCCAAATCATAACTGATTTTTAGTATATGTTCCATAAGTCGTCATTTAATCCACAGTAAAAAGTCATGAAAAAATATGTGATGCTCTTGGTAGTCACAGCTAAATTCAAGTGCGGCCGAAAGGGTTAATTTCAGGTAAAACTAATTAGTATCTGGCCAATATTGGGTTTTTTTTTTTCTTTAGTGGTTTAATGTCGCGATTATTATTATAAAATTGTTTATGACTTTAGTTGACCCTAACAGTTGATAACAGGTATATTAGAAAGAGATCATATGTTTACTGTAGAACCTATTGTGATATTTTTATGACTTATTATTTTTGCTAATCAAAACAAAGCCATAAAACCCTTTCCCAGGTATTATATTTAATTATTTTAGTTTTACGTAGTCTAAAGTAAAGAAACATAAACCTTTAGGCGAAAAAGTGAAAATTTAATACACCATTGTATACGAGTAACTATAGGGCTGTTTAAATTATCGTAATTTGAATTTTTTTAGAGTAATTTCATTAAAATTAAAAAAGTGTTCTACCGGCGGCTCGTGGCGGGTGCAAAAGTATATATAGGGTTAAAGAAGACACTTTCTTCGGGTGGTATACGTTTCTTGTTCCCTTTTGTTCCCTAGAAGTTCTATTCCACTAAAGTTTAAATTTCAGAAAAATATAGTAGTTTCATAAATATTTCAGAACGCCCCTAATATTAAACGCTAGAGCGGTAACCACTTACAACAACTAAAGACTATAATCCTACCAATATTATAAAAAAGACCGCAAGCCATTATCGATGATAGCTTGCGAGTAGTAACCATTTATTTTTGACAAAAAACAAATAAAAAACACCTTTTTCTGAAATTAAAAAAACAGTTGAGTTTGACAGCATGCTACGCCCACAATTATTAGTAGTTTAACCTAATTTTTTGGCTACCTTAATATGGATATATTAGCTCCAAAAAGGTGTAAAAATTTTAAAAATCGGTGACAAAAAAAAATTCGACTTTTGGCCAATGAAAAACGATTTTCAGCCACTGTGCGGCGGATGCTTTTTTATTTTTTTCAGAAATACTTCCCAACAAACATTTCAAATTAATAATGAATTACGAAAAATATTTTATGATTGATAATTTTTTCTGACTTAAAATTCATTTGTTCCAAGCAACGCAATAATACTATGTTTCCACGGTACATGCTTCGCTCTCTATTCATGCTTCACACCCCAATCATGTGCGAAACAACTTGCTTCACCATACAAAATTTTAAGAGCGAATCAAGTAGATTCATATTGAATCTGCTTGCGAAGCACGAAAAATTGCACTCTTCTCTAATTTTTATCACAAGTTTATCTGCACTAGCTGTAAAAATTTAATATTATTGTAAACAAAGCAAATAATTTTCTTGTTGCTGGAAGTAAAAAAAATAAATACGTACGAATGTATGTTTTTTTTTTAAATAAGCTAACTAATTTCCACTCACTTTGGTGTCCATTAAAAAAAATATTTTCCACAAATTGTAAATTCTGTTTTTTTTTATTCTGTTTGTTTATTAAAGACAACTGTCAAATCGAATCAAGTTTATTAGACATGTAAACAGCATGATTCATAAACATGATTCAGAGAGCGAAGCAGGTGATTCAAGTCGTCGTGGAAACATAGTATAAGTTAAGTTCGTCCAATTTAAAACACATTTTATTAATAAGAAATTGTCATACCATTATAAATACAGAGAATTTGTTTATGTAAATAAATCAGCTTTTGAAGTATTATTTTGTATAATTTATATAATTATGCTAATGTTTGCTGGGTAGTTCGCTCACACACAAAATGTTTATTGAATTAATTTTACGTTTTTTTTTTAATATCATAAATTCTATATACAACTTTTTAAGAAAGGGATCAACGATTAATAGTAAAAGTAATAATTGCGAAAGATTTTTTAAATAAATGAGCTAATAAAGATAAAATAAGCATTTATAATATGTTTCCACGGTACATGCTTCGCTCTCTATTCATGCTTCACACTCCAATCATGTGCGAAACAACTTGCTTCACCATACAAAATTTTAAGAGCGAATCAAGTAGATTCATATTGAATCTACTTGCGAAGCACGAAAAATTGCACTCTTCTCTAATTTTTATCGCAAGTTTATCTGCACTAGCTGTAAAAATTTAATATTATTGTAAACAAAGCAAATTATTTTCTTGTTGCTGGAAGTAAAGAAAGTAAATACGTACGAATTTATGTTTTTTATACCCCTTACCATCGTGAGAAGGGTATATATAAGTTTGTCATTCCGTGTGTAATTTCCACAAAAAAATTTTCCGACCCTATAAAGTATATATGTATATTCTGGATCCTTATAGATAGCGAAGTCGATTAAGCCATGTCCGTCTGTCTGTCTGTCTGTCTGTTGAAATCAGTTTTTTGAAGTCCCCAGATATACTCGGGATCCAAACCTTCAATAATTCTGTCAGAAGTGCTTTCGAGAAGTTTGCTATTTAAAATCATCAAAATCGGTTTAGATCAACCAGAGTTATGAACCAATATGTGAGACCACCTCCATAAAAATTTGATATTTTTCGTCCATTTTATTGCAATATTTTGATATATATTGCAGATACTACCATGAAATTTTGTATACGTTGTTTTTATGATAAAAGAGGAAAGTGTGCGGAAAATAGTAAGAATCGGTCCATGATTTCTCATAGTTCCCATACAAATATATATATTCCCGAAATATGGCTTAATGATAAATAAATGCCTATAAAATTGGAATATCAAGACCAAATTCAGCAAAAATAAGTTTTATACAAAAAGAAATCACAAACCGAAATTTTTTTTTAGTTCGGTCCAAATTTGACCATAGACCCCATATAAAGTCCACTTACAAAATTCACTTAAATACATATGAAACAGATATAAATAATGTTAAACGGCTAAAATCTGATATAAATACTCTTTATAGGCAAATAAATTATTGTACCAAATTTTATGGTGGTCGGCCCAGAAATGGTCATAGCCCCCATACAAGGACCACATCTGAAAAAGACAATGTTAGCACATGCGGTGGCATTTCGGGTGGTTCCAATGAATTTAAAAATTCAGTGGGATAATTTAACTTAAATTAAGTTGGTCTTAAAATTGTCTTTCAAACAATATATCAAATACATACTAATAAAATTTGCACTAAGACTGAATAGAAAACACAGAATAAGGATATACTAGTCTAGTGCAGTTTCTGTATTTCTTATTACGCTTAGGTGAAGGGTATTTAAGATTCGGCACAGCCGAATATAGCACTTTTACTTGTTTTTTTTTTCAAATAAGCTAACTAATTTCCACTCACTTTTGTTTGTCCATTAAAAAAAATTATTTTCAACAAATTGTAAATTCTGTTTTTTTTTTTTATTCTGTTTGTTTATTAAAGACAATTGTCAAATCGAATCAAGTTTATTAGTCATGTAAACAGCATGATTCATAAACATGATTCAGAAGGCGAAGCAGGTGATTCAAGTCGTCGTGCAAACATAGTATTAACCACACAAAATTTAACTCACAATCAGTGTTGCCATATTTTTTTTTTACAAAATCTGACAATTCACAAAAAAAAATTTGTTTTTTACGAAAAAAATCTGCACCTTCAAAACAAAATTAAATAATATCACACACATTCTTCAAAAGTGACTCAAGTCAAAATTTTTATTTTATGATACAACTAAAAATAAATCACTAGTAAATTGCAACTATACCAAATGAAATATAAAGAAAGATCTAACTGTTTTTTAGTAACTTGTTAACTGTAACAAAATACTTTGTCCTTTTTCTTATAGATAAACAAGTGTGTTGTGTGTTGTTTAAGCATACAAACCCGAAAAATTAAAATTTTGAATTGAGTCACTTTTGAAGAATGTGTGCGATATGTAATGAAATGATTAAGGTTCAAAATCATCAATTTAAACAAGTTTTCTTCACTGACGAGAGTAAATTTAACCTTCATGGGTCAGATGGAAAGCATTACGTTTGTCGTAAGCCAAATACTGAGTTTTTGCCTAATAACACTCGGGCTACAGTCAAGCACGAAGCAGGTTCCAATATTTGGACATATTGAAACAAAATGTAAAACAGAGTGCTGAAAAATTAAACATATTGGACACATTTGCTTTTTATCAGGATAACGATCCGAAGCACATTTCACACGTTGCGAAGATGTGGCTAATTCATAATTGCCCAGAATTACTGAATTACTAAAACTGTATATTTCATTTGATTGTCCAATTATGCGTTTGACGTGAAATTTGTTATTTTAGTTTTCTTTTCTTATTTTAAAAATCATTTTCAATAAAACATGCTAAGTATTATACATCATCAATTTTTTTAGAATTACTTTTATTAAAGTGAAAAAATCGGCATTTGAATATTATCATGCCAAGTGTCCAATAATGCGATTGAACCACATGTATATAAAATTAACAGTAAAAACATAACGTATAATATTTCATTTAAATTATCACATACATATGTAAAGAGATCATAGAAAATTAATTAGACATACTTTTGTATGTATTAGTTGAACATATTCTTATTAAATTTAGTTTCCATTTCTTTTGTTTGTACACAATTTTTGGAATTTAAATTTTTTTTGAAATCATTGGTCCGCAAAATTCCACATAGAGTGGGAATAATAATATTGATTGCTTCGTTGTTTTATTCGAATAAAATTGAAAAATCTGCATTGATTTAAAAAAAAAACTGTTTTTTGGAGTAAAAATCTGCTAGCCTGTTCTTCACTTCAAAAAACTGCAAAAAACAGATAAATCTGCACATTTGGCAACGCTGCTCGCAATATGCTATTCGGAACTGAAATACTAATTGATAAAAAGGGCTAATTTCAGTACATATTTGGTACTTTTTTTAATTTAATTAAAAAAAACACAAATAAAAAACAAGTAAGAAAGTCTAATCGGTCAAGCCCGACCATATAATACCCTACACCCAGTATATAAATTAAACAGTTTTTCAGAAATGGACGCTATATGGTAGACCAAATCATCCAAAAATTGAATATAAATATTATATGTGTTAAACTTTTTCTCGATATAAATACTTTTAAACGATTTATGGAGCTTAAATTGAATTACGGAGAGGGTCTTATATGGGAGTTTCGACTAATTATGGACCGACAATAATCGGCCCTGTTCTGTAAATCGAATCGTTTTTAAAAACGAGAAATTTCTAAAACCGAATAAATCGCTTTTTGGTGTTCTGCAAATTACTCGTATTGATATGATTAGAAATTAGGTTCGAATTTTTAGTTAAACGTCAAAGTCAGCTATTGATTAAAAAAATTCACAATTTGTAAATAAAAAGAAAGATATAAAAATGCCCGGAGCGTTCGTGTTAAGCTACAATTCCATAAAAAAACGTAAAATACGCCAATTAAACATACAAAGAAGACAATTAAGGGATGATTCCAATCCAAAATTGCTTACATCTTTATTTTTGCTTCTGTTTAATATTGCCGCGTTCAAAAATTGTTTGTGGTTTATTTTGCAAAAACATATGTTATACAATTCTAGAGTTGCCAGACAAATTATTGTATTTTATTGCTAAATAATGATGAGTAATAAAAGAACATTTAAGGTAATTGAACCTTCATATATATATTTGGTCTTTATTTTTATCGCAAATATTTTAAAATTAATTTTTTATAATAAAAATACTAAGTTTGTACTAGACAAACTTTGACAGCTACATATTCACAAACAGTGGTAACTCTACTTTTTCGAAAATAAGAAAAAATGGTGATCGCCATGTTAAAAATAAATTGTGTTTTTGCAAAATACATGTGATTTACGCAATTATTTTATTTTAAATAAGTTTTTTTGAATTAAAATTTAATTTAGTTATAAAATGTTTGTAATAAAAATTAATGTTAATGTTAGTGTTTTGTTCATTAAACTTTTTTTGTCACTCTTAAAGCAAAATATTTACAAGTTTTAGGGTGCTTTTAAAATGTTTTTTTTTTTTAAATTCAAATACATATATTAAAATGCATGTAATTTTAATAGAATAAACAAAAAAGACTTCATATTTTATACTGTATTTGTTTTTTTTTTTTGTTATTTTTGTAATCATTTATTAAAATAATTACACATTCGATTTCCTTTCGACTAGGTTTTTTTACTCGGTTTCAAAACGAGAAAAATCATGTGAATTCGGTTTACAGAACACCAAAAAATGTGAATTCGTTTTAAAACTAGAAATTTACTCGGATTCGGTTTACAGAACAGGGCCGTAAAAAATTAGGTGTCGTTATTTCTGTATATAAGAAACTTATTTATGTCAAATTTTATTTGGATACCAACATTTTTAAGAAATTTATGATCGTTAAAGTGAATTTCGAAAGTGGGCCTTATATGGGAGATACGACTAATTATGGACCGATTTGCACAAAATTTGTAGATGTGATTTGTCGTATTTTTTTTTTCAAAAAGAGAAGTAACACTCAGGCAATTAATATGCCTATATATATTTGCGATACTTTCTTTGGAAAGGGGATAGTTGAAGAAGTAAAAGTGGTGCATCCGGGTGCCCCGATAGACTAGGCGATAGTTTGCCGGACTATCAGTCAGAGGGTTGCGGGTTCGATTCCTGCAAAAGACTCTGGGTGTTTTCTGCAGATAAGCCAAAAAGCTTCGCAGTTTGTGTTTGTTAATTAATATCACAACTGTGCAATTGCGCATTATGTTTGTTTTTAGTGCAGAATTGCAGCGCCTCTGGTGGTGAGTAGGCGCATTGTGTCATAACCATAGTCACAAACAAAGTGTACTTTAATAGTTAGAAAGTTGTCTTTTGTTAAGAGTACACTTTACTTTAACTATAGACACGTAAAAATATACTTTAACCGCTAAAACATACTTTTAATTTAAAACCAGCTGAAGTTGTTTTTAAATAATTTAACATCACTTTAAAATCAACCAGCTGGATGTACAAAAATATAAAACAAGTAAAAAAAAAATCTTATACAATCTTATACACTCTCGCAAATATTCTCTTTCTGCAGAAGCCCAAAAAATCAACGCCAACATAGCCTAATTATGATATTAATCTTACCTTCTCCATTTTTCCACCGTAAACACTTGTCTTAAATTTTCCCGCTTATTTTATTATTTTGGCGATTTTTGTTTTTTTTTTCAATTTTCAATGACAGCTGTTTAAAGCTGTCACTTGCTTATTTTTCTTTACAGTTTGTATAAAATTAATTTCTACATATGATGTGGCACCCAGTTAAAGTCGGTTTAACTTAAAACGACCTTAAATAGTTATAAATTAATTAAAAGTAGGTTTTAAGTTTAAAGTTGTTTTTAAAAAGAACCGACTTTAGTGTTTGTCTATGGTTATGGCCCATTAATGTTAAAGCTTGATTTAATAGTCTTTATTTAATTATTTTACTTCGGTGGCGTTTGAATGCTATACCACCGAAGGATGTCACTGTGATAAATATTATTTATGATAGATAGAAGAAAACTAGCAATTATCAGAAACTTAACTATGGTGGTGTAGGGTATAATGAACACACCGTCTCTTTACACATTTATATTACGGATTAAGAACACACTTATAGCCTGTTCAGCGATTTCGAAAGAAAATCTAAGCCAACGTATTTTACTCGCTCGAATTCGAATCAGATTGGGTTCAACAATGTCGACAGCAATCGATCGAATCCACTTACGTGTGCCAATATTTGCTACTTACGTACATATTCACGAATCTAAAAATTGCCACATAAAATATTTTTGTTATTTTTAGCGATTTTCTTTAAAATGATCGAAAATACTACTAATTTGCTTGATAGAAAATACAGTAAACCATCCAATAAAATTTAACATAACTCAAGTAAAATCTGTAATACATAAAGTGAATATTAAAAAATCTCCGCGATCTGATCGCATCACAGGGTCAATGATAAGAAACTTACCTTCGTCTGCTTCTAGAATCTTGCTGCTAATTTTTAACGCGATAATAAGAGTAGGATACTTTCCATCCTCATTGAAGAGGTCTATAATTATTATGATTCCCAAGCCAGGAAAAGATGCTAGCCAGGTTGCGTCGTACAGACCGATAAGCTTATTATCAATCCTATCGAAGATTTTCGAAAAAATATACTCCTCATCTAAATGAACACGACATCATCCCGGATCACCAGTTTGGATTCAGAGCGAAACATGGTACAATAGAACAAGTGCATAGAATTGTCACCATAATTAGATCGGCGTTTGAGAAAAAGCAATACTGCTCAGCCCTGTTTATAGACATTTCCCAAGCATTTGACAAAGTTTGGCATGATGGGCTACTCATCAAAATAACACGAATGCTTCCTCAAAACACTCACAAGCTTCTGGATAGCTATCTAACAGGCAGAAAATTCATGGTAAGGTCGCAAGAAAATTACTGCTGGTGTCCCCCAAGGCAGCATATTAGGACCGCTTCTATATACAGTGGTGGTCAAAACATTTGCAACTGGGAACACGTATGTAGTATGTATTATTGTAGTTTTTATTAATTGCTCATTTTTAAAAACTTTTTGTTTATTTATTACCTACATTCATTGTTCTTGTTAAACATGTAAAAAAACAAAATTCCTTCTTTTACAAAAATAAAACAAAACTTAATTTTGATGATAGAGTGTAAATTGAACTGTTCAAAACATTTGCAACTCTCCTTTCTCTTATTCTTTTTACGTAATTAACAATAACAAATTCTAGGATATAACGGTAATCACATTCTTTTTAACAATTTAGTATTAAATTTTTCATTTTATATTAAAAATTTCAAGTTAATAATCATTTTAACGCAGTTTAAGTTTGAATTTAAGAGTGTAAACCACGTTTTATAAATTTTTGAGTTAAATGGCTGGAAATAAATGCAGTTCGGATTTTAGATCAAAAGTTTTAAATGATTTTCAAAATGGGATGCTGCAAAAAGAAATATCTATAAAATATGGCATTCACAAATCAACGATTTGTCGAATAATTAAAAGTATAAACATCGATACAGTACATAAGGGTGGAAGATCTCGTGCAACAACAGCAAGGGAAGATAGGATAATTAGGAATTTTTTTTACAAAATTCCCAACATCTGTTCCCAGAGAAGCAAAAACAGAAATTTCCGTGGACGTTAGTCTTTCCACTATAAAAAGAAGAGCCCGAGAATACGGTCTTAGAAGCTACAGGTGCACCAAAAAACCATATGTGTCGGAAAAAAATCGCAAAGCTCGCCTTCAATTTGCTCGATCTCATTTAAATTGGACTCCACAGCAATGGAAGAACGTATTATGGTCTGATGAATCTATATTTAATCTCCAAGGATCAGATGGAAGGTGTTATATTCGACGACCTCGAGGTGAAAAGTATAATCCACGATATACAACCGCAACAGTAAAGTATGGAGGAGGAAATATCATGGTGTGGGGATGTTTCTCGGGATATGGGATAGGTCCAATCCACCGTATTACTGAAACAATGACTGCTACAATCTACAGAGACCTCTTCAGCTCAGTTATGATTCCATATGCTGAATGGGAAATGCCGCTTTCGTGGGCATTCCAGCACGACAATGATCCCAAGCATACGGCTAGGGTTGTCAAAACATGGCTGGAGGAAAATCAAGTCAATGTTATGTCGTGGCCACCGCAACCTCCCGATCTCAACCCGATTGAGAACATGTGGATGATTGCAAAACGTAATATCGGGAAAAGAATTTTCCGAAATGGAGAAGAACTTTTCGTTGAATTGGAAAAGCAGTGGAATGCAATTCCAAACGAATATATTGAAAAGCTTATTTCCTCAATGCCTAAAAGATGTTCGGAAATAATAAAAAACAAAGGATATGCTACAAAATATTAAAGATTTAATATTGTACTTTTAAATTCATATAAGAGTTGCAAATGTTTTGAACACTTGAATTTCGACTTATTTTGTTAAAGCCATTATTTTTATTTTTTAAAGTTAATGAAGACAAATTTTTGTTTTTTTATTATCATAAACAAGAACTGAATTTAATAAAAAATTAAATTAAAAAGCCGCTTAAGGAGTTTTGATTTAATAAATTTAAATTTAGTTTAAATGCGCTTTCAGTTGCAAATGTTTTGACCACCACTGTATAATATACACACCGGATATGCCAACAAACCTGAACACGCATACCTCTACATTTGCAGACGACACAGCATTTATTAGCGTTAACTATGACCCAAAAGTCGCATCGTAAAATCTGCAGGCCCACATCAATGAACTAGAGGCCTGGCTAGAAAAATGGAGAATAAAGGTTAACCCGGCTAAATGTGCTCACTTAACTTTCACGCTCAGAAGACAAACGTGCCCAGCTGTAAAAATAAATAACATCACTGTTCCGGTAGAAAACCATGTTAAGTACATATAGATAGCCGCTTAACCTGGTCTCGTCATATTGAAGCGAAAATAACGGCTATGAAACTTAAAGCAGCTCAACTACATTGGCTTCTCGGTCAAACTCAAACTTGTCTTTAGACAACAAAATTCTCCTATACAAGTCCATCATAAAACCAATATGGACATATGGCATCCAATTATGGGGTACTGCATGCGCATCCAACATCCAAAAGCTAGAATATTACGACAAATTGTCTGCGCTCCATGGTATATACGTAATGATAATATCCACAGAGATATCAACGTCCCCATTATCCAGGAGGAAATTAAAAAATATTCAATTAGCATCGATAAAAATAAACAACAAGTATAATTAAGATTTGAATACATATTGTAAATTTCAAAAAGAAAGATTCAATAATAAAAAATAAATTAAAAAAAAAAAATATATATATAATTTTCCGACCCTATAAAGTATATATTTTCCGGATCCTTATAGATAGCGGAGTCGATTACGCCATGCCTGTTGGAATCAGCTTTCTGAAGTCCCCAGATATCTTCGGGATCCAAATCTTCAATATTTCTCTCAGACATGCTTTCGAGAAGTTTGCTATTTAAAATCAGCAAAATCGGTTTAGGCCAACTAGAGTTATGGACCAATATGTGAGACAACCTCCATAAAATTGTTATATTTTTTGTCCATTTTATTGCAATATTTTGAAATATATTGCAGATAATACCATGAAATTTTGTATACATTGTTTGTATGATAAAAGAATTAAGTGTGCGGAAAATAGGAAGAATCGGTACATGATTTCTCATAGCCCCCATACAAAAATATTCCCGAAATATTGCTCAATTATACATAAATGCCTATAAAATTGGAATATCAAGACAAAATTCAGCAAAAATAAGTTTTATTTTTTTTTTTAGCTTTTATTTATTTATTGAATCTTCATATCTTGAAATAACAATAATTTTTCAAATCTTAATACTAAAAAGAAAATAATAAGCCCAGCCAGTGCTAGACAAAATTTTTTATGATACTACAAATTTTCACATCAACTGATCAAGTCATCTGTTTTGCGCTTGAGTTAAAGCAAGGGTATCCCTCCTTCTCAACCGACTGTGGCCACTAAAGTTAAGGATGTCTCGTGCAAGTGGGTTTGGATGGTGTTCAAGTTTGCTGACGTACTTTGACGCATATTTTGTAAATTCGACTTTTACTAATGGCATGCCTAGATCTTTTTGGATTCGAGTATTTTTAACATACCATGGAGCTGCAGTAATTATACGTAGAACTTTATTTTGACCCCTTTGAATTTTTTTAATCTTTGATGCTGAGGCCGTACCCCATAATTGAATTCCATAACACCAGATTGGCTTTAGAATTGCATTGTACAACAAAAGTTTGCAATCAAACTTTAATGTAGAATTTCTGCCGATTAGCCAATTAAGTTGCACTGCTTTTAATCTCATCTGAGTAAGTTTTGCGTCGATATGAGACTTCCAAGTTAAACGACGATCGAGGTGGATTCCGAGGTATTTGACTTCATTGTGTTGCGGGATAATTTGATTATAATATTATGCAAAAAAAAATCGCAAAACCAATTTTTTTTTAGTTCGGTCCATGTTTGACCATAGACCCCATATAAAGTCCACTTCCAAAATTCACTTAAATACGTATTAAACAGATATAAAAGGTGGTTAAATTTCAAGGGCCGATGTTGATTTTGAATAAAACACAAACTATTTAGGTAGTTATTGTAATTTTATTTTATTATGATATATTGGTATTACTCAATTATGTATGGAACAAAATATCGGCCAAATGGGCGCCGCGACTACGGCGGCACACCTCCATGCGATGGTCCAAATTTTCGATGACCCTGAGGCATAATGGAGGTTCTATGCCGTTAATGTGCCGAATTATCTCATCCTTTAGCTCTTGAATTGTTGCTGGCTTATCGACGTACACCTTTTCTTTCAAATAACCCCAAAGAAAAAAGTCCAACGGTGTCAAATCACATGATCTTGGCGGCCAATTGAATTTTTCCACGATTTTTGCGATTGTACGAACATTTGGACGATCAAATTGACCAAAAAAATCACGAAGTGCACGATATGCATTTTGATTTGAACGCCCATTTTCATAATAAGTCTGGATAACTTTAACACGTTGTTGGATTGTGTATCTCTCCATGGTTCAAATTGAGTAAGTCTGAAATAGAGAAATGTCAAATAAAATTCGGAAAAAAGCTTGGCGTTTAGGTGTGGTTCACATTCAACATCGGCCCTTACAATTTAACCACCCTTTAAATAATGGTAAACGGCTAAAATTTTACATAAATAATCTTTATAGGCAAATAAATTGTTGTACTAAATTTTATGGTGGTCGGCCCAGAATTCGTCATAGCTCCCATACAAGAACCACATCTGAAAAAAACATCTATTCCTATATATATTGTAACAATATCGGTACCGACTCAAAACTTTGCACAGATCATTTACATATATACAAAAATTATCCCACAAAATTTTGTGAATTTTGGTCTATTTTTAACCGTATGCCGCATATAAAGCCCTCTTCCGAAAATCGCTTTAATACTCATAAATCTCTTACAAATAAGGATATCAATCCAAAATTTTACACGGATCATTTACATACATGCCTAAATCTAACTGCTGGATTTTGAGAATATCGGTCCATATTTGACAATATCCCCCACATAAGGTCCACTACCGAAATCCACGTTAATACTAATATATATCTTTAATATACCGTTATTATGTTGAAATTCGACGTGAAATATCCTCATATGCATGAAAATAACTGTTCCAAAATTTAAGAAGATCGGCCCATAATTGCCATAGCTGCCATATAAGAACCATTTCCAAAAAAACAAATAAACCCACAAAAATGTCTAATAAATATCGATATCGAACCAACTTTTATATGGATCAGAAATTTTAGTCCAGAAGTCATATTAGTATCGGTTATACAGAAATTAAGCTACAGATATCTTCGGGATCCAAATTTTCAATAATTCTGTCAGACATGCTTTCGAGAAGTTTGCTATTTAAAATCAGCAAAATCCGTCCATAAATAACGGAGATATTTAAATATTTAAAAGGTAAAAACGTAACAATATAATATATATATGTATGTATTTATGTATATAATATAATTATGCATTCACAACAAAGGTGAAGGGTATATAAGATTCGGCATAGCCGAATATAGCACTCTTGTTATGTTTTCCCCTAGAAAATAAAAATGTCAATGCAAAAATTTTTCTTTTAATTTTCTTTAAATTAAAACTGAGAGCTGTTAGCTGCTTGGTTTATTTCCAATAAAAACCCGATAACATTGGTTTCTGTGACACCTAAAACCGACACTAATTCTAGTTCGAACATAAAAGCATTTTATCTTGTCGTTTTTAAACCCATTTCTGACAATATTGGTTTCTATGATACCCCTGAATATAATTTATATTTATAAATTTGTAAATTGTTGACCTTTAGTTTTGTTGTTTGTAAATTTTGTTCGGCATAAGGTCATAAGGTAACAAATTTTTAAATGAAATAGAAATTTTTAAAACAAAATATTTTTATATTTTTCATTATGACCTTATGCCGAACTATAATTTATATTTTAAGATAAGTTACGATTAAAATTTTGATATTTATTATGACTTTCTGTATTTAATTCCAGGTGTTGTACCAATTAACAGCAGGGGAGAAAAGCAACGAATGCACTTACGAGACGGATTTTTAGCAGATCAACTAGATCCTATATATGTTGCTTATAATATGTAAATAAAATATCTTAATAAATTTATAACATAATTCCATTATTTATATAATTTACAAAAAAAAAAAAATCATACATACATACATATATACGTACTAACTTATAAATTATTAAATATGCCAGCATATTTATACGATGCAATAAAAAATAAAATGAAAACGTAGTTTAATGTGGTAATTATTTTATTCCTTTGATCATGGATGGCTAGTTTGTTTGTGACTCCATTTGTAATTTTTAAAATATTAATTTGCGACCCTATAAAGCAACGCATCTTAAACGAAGTCCATAATAAAGTTTCAGGAGGCTCGTAAAGAAGTCATTAGAAACTATTATTTTCTAAACCTTTAAAATATAAAAAATACCTACTTATCTTAGCATGTCTTCAAATTTAATTTTAAAATTTTGAATGAATCTGTTATTACATATATAACTGACTGCCATGTTACACCGGTGAGTCACATTTTTTTTTAATGTGATGGTTTGTGCCTCCTGTGGTACACACATATACTGTATTTATTTAACAAATAATTTTTGACCTGTAAAAATACATTATTTTAACTATGTAATTTTTTTAACATTTCCTTCATACAAGTCGAATTTTTCACATGAATTTTGGAATTTTTTTAATATTTTATTAATTCATATATGTATACCTTTTTTTAATTTTAAAGCTTAAAAAATAAAAAGATAACAAAATAATTAAAAAATAGTGATTTTTATTGAAACATTCTAGGCACAATAAGGGTTTACCGGTGGTACACATGGCGTTACTTTAAAACAGTCTCGGGCGCTTGCTATACACGCGTGTATAGGACACACGCAGTATTGCCATTTTAGCACTTTCAGTGCTAGATTTAGCATTTCGTTTCTCGAAAATGCATTGCAATTTTGCTTGATAAAAAACAATTTTTTTTCTGGAAAAAATGTTTACTATTTTACTCCAAAAAATACTTTTGGAGAAATAAAAAATAACTCTTATTAATATTTCAACTAAATTTATTTCGGTGTGGTAAGTATATGAACACGGAAATTTTTGAATTAATATATGAAATGTAATCTATTACAACAACTTAACAATTTTTATGAACAAAATTAGAAAAAACTATAATTTATATTTGTAACATTTGAAACAAGGCTTATTTATTATAAGGTAGGAGCCACATTACAACAAGTACAACAATACAAAAACAACATGGTTATATGTTTTTGCTTGAGGTTTTTCATTGTCAAAACAGCTGACTGAAAATTACAAACATTCGTTGTTTTTATTTGTATTTATTCAGGTCACTGATGGCAAACATGGTACAATTGTACTTTTTTTGATACATTTTAAACACAGTTGGTATCGTGGCACTACCACGAGTCATATGGTATAATTTCAAAATACTGTTGCATAAAAATTGGGTATTTCAGATGAAACAGATGAATATCAGCCATGTCACAGAATTTAATTCCGTTCGGAATCGGAATTATTTCCGTATTTTGGTTCTAAAGAAAAAGTAAAACGAACAATTGATTTCATTCCGAACAAATTTTTCGTTTTGCTTTTTCTATATTAAATTTCATGACCATTTTGGAACTGATATCAATTTGATCTCTAAATATGCATCCATAAGATGATTATTACAATAAATTTTTGGTTCAATTATCGAACAATATGAGTAGTGCTGGCAAATTCTACTACTTTTCATTACTCAATAATACTCAATACTTTTCGTTTGGGTACTCAATACTACTCGATACTTTTAACGGATTTTTTGAAATTTTAACGCATAGTTTTTATCTGCAAATTGAAGTAGTTTCTTCAAAAAATATAAATAGATCTTCAAATATTATTGGTTTTGTATGTCTTTTATTATTAAATCAAAAATAAATGTAATGCTAACTTTTACTTGAACGTTAACAACAACTTAAGAAATAATTTTTTTTTTTTGCTTTTAATTATTTATTGAATCTGCATATATGAAATGACAATAAGTATTCAAATCTTAATACTAAAAAGAAAATAATAAACTAAAAAATTTCACATCAACTGATCCAGTCATCTGTTTTGCGCTTGAGTTAAGCAAGGGTATCCCTCCTTCTCAACCGATTGTGGCCACTAAAGTTAAGGATGTCTCTTGCAAGTGGGTTTGGATGGTGTTCAAGTTTGCTGACATACTTTGACGCATATTTTGTAAATTCGACTTTTACTAATGGCACGCCTAGATCTTTGTGGATTCGAGAATTTTTAACATACCATGGTGCTGCAGTAATTATACGTAGAATTTTATTTTGACCCCTTTGAATTTTTTTAATGTTGGATGCTGAGGCAGTACCCCATAATTGAATTCCATAGCACCAGATTGGCTTGCATTGTACAACAAAAGTTTGCAATCCAATTTCAATGTAGAGTTTCTGCCGATTAACCAATTAAGTTGCACTGCTTTTAATCTCATTTGTGTAAGTTTCGCTTCAATATGAGACTTCCAAGTTAAACGGCGGTCGAGGTGAATGCCGAGGTATTTGACTTCATTATGTTGAGGAATAATTTGATTATTTATTCTGATGGACGAGCAGGTATCTTTTCGCAATGTGAAAGTGATATGAATACATTTTTGTTCATTTACCCTGATTTTCCAAAGCTCTAGCCAATTCTCTAGTTTATAAACATAATTCTGCAAATTCCGTGATGCAACTTGGTGGTCCTTATGGACGCTGACAAAGGCTGTATCGTCTGCAAAAGTTGACGTGTGGATTTTGGGGTCTGACGGCATGTCGGAGGCATAAATCAAATATAAAGTAGGCCCCAGTATGCTACCCTGTGGCACACCTGATTCAATTGGCTGAGCGGTACTTAAAAAATCACCTTCTTTGATTTTAAATTTGCGACCGTATAAATAACTTTCCATGAGTTTATGGATGTTAGCAGAGTTAATTTTATTTTGTGCATTAAACCGTCATGCCAAACTTTGTCGAACGCTTGCGACACATCAATGAAAAGGGCGGAGCAGTATTTTTTGTCTTCAAACGACCCTCTTATCACATTTACCAATCTGTGTGTTTGTTCGGTGGTACTGTGTTTAGCTCTGAACCTGAATTGATGATTAGGAATACATTCAGTGTCATTCAGAATTGGAGTCAACTTAGTCATTAACAATTTTTCAAACAGTTTTGAAATTGTCGGCAGTAGACTAATTGGCCTTATGACTCCACTTTGGTGTGGTCCTTCCCTGACTTAGGAATCATAGTGATCATAGACACCTTCCAATCTGCAGGATACTATTCTAGGCGTAAAATAGCGTTGAAGATAAAGAGGATAATTCTTCTTGCTACACGAGGTAACTCCACAAGCATTTTATTGCTGATTTTATCCATCCCTGGAGCCTTTCTAAGGTTCAGAGTACCAATAGCGTTTTGGACATCACGAAAGTTTAGTCTTAGAGGTACAGGAGGCCTTATAACAAGTGGTGGCAAATCAGATTCGTTATTATTTGAGTTGTTTATAGTAAACACATTTCTCAAATGGTTAACAAATAATGTCCGCAAAGGAGGTTTTCCTCTCACTGGTCTTTTTAAACCTCTTGCCGCCCTCCATAACGAGTAGTCAGATTGTGGGGTACTATCAAGACCTTCCAAGTAAGATCTAAGTAAGGCCGTTCTTTGGGTTTCTAAGAAATGTCTTAGTATATCTCTGCATTCCCGTAGCCTAGCTTTCAGTTCAGGAGACCTGTGAATTTGCCACTCTCTTCTCATTCTTCTTTTTTCTGATAGGATATGTTCGAGTTCAGAGAAATAAGTTCTGTTTGTCCTATTTCTACATTCAACGTGATAAGTGGAAGCGTGATGCACAGCTCGTCGAAGGTCAATAAACAAATAAAAATGTAAACGTCAACTCGTTGATAGGAGAATGTTGTGTTTATATCATTTACCATTAGATGGCGCTGTTGCTCTAATTAAACATTTCTGTTAACTTTGTTAACGGAAATTACAGTTTTTGTTATTATTATTGTCATTCTTTTTTCAATACAAATATACAAGTATTTTATTATGTTTTATTTATTAATTTGTTTATTTATTTATAACATACAAAAGAAAACATACCAATTTTAATTTGTTTCCATAATTTCAAAAAAATATCGTAGCAAGCGACATTACATTTCCCCCCAACCAAAATCAGACTTTTGGGTTTGAAGGAATCAAAACGCAAGGCTGATAAAGCTTGCTTTAACATAAATTATGTTTTGAATTTGATTATTATTGCCGAATGTGGAGCCTTCATTAGACTTGTCTTCAGATCACTCTCCTACTATTATTTCAATGCGTTTCCTTCAAGGGAATGGCTCTCCATTTCGGGACATATCTAAAACCAGAGTAAGTTGGATAAAGTATAAAAAGTATTTAAGTTCCCACTGCACGGAAAATGTAGTGTTGAGAACTACCGAGGATATTGATGGGTCGATTGGCAAGTTTACTGAGGACATACGAAGAGCTGTACATCACGCCTCCACATACGACGTTGAGTGCAGAAGTGGGACAAATAGAACTTATTTCGCTGAACTCGATCATCTCCTGTCAGAAAAAAGAAGAGTTAGAAGAGAGTGGCAAATTCACAGGTCTCCTGAACTGAAAGCTAGGCTACGGGTATGCAGAGATATACTAAGAAATTTCTTAGAAACCCAAAGAATGGCTTCACTTAAATCTTACTTGGAGGGTATTGATAGTACCCCACAATCTGACTATTCGTTATGGAAGGCGGCACGAGGTTTAAAAAGACCAGTTAGAGGAAAGCCTCCTCTGCGAAATCCGACTGGTGACTGGGCTAGAAATGATTCCGAGAAGGGGACTTTATTTGTTAACCATTTGAGAAATGTGTTTACTATAAACAATTCAAATAATGCATCTGATTTGCTCCACTCGTTATTAGACCTCCTGTACCTCTAAGACTTAGCTTTAATGATGTTCAAAGCGCTATTGGTACTCTGAATCTTGAAAAAGCTCCAGGTATGGATCAAATCAGCAACAAAGTGCTTGTGGAGTTACCTCGTGTAGCTAAAAGAATTATCCTATTTATTTTCAAAGCTATTTTACGCCTAGAATACTATCCTGCAGATTGGAAGGTATCTATGATTACCATGATTCCTAAGCCAGGGAAGGACCCCACTAAAGTAGAGTCATATAGGCCAATTAGTCTACTGCCGACAATTTCAAAACTGTTTGAAAAATTGTTATTGGCTAAGTTGATTCCAATTCTGAACGACACTCAATGTATCCTGTGATAAATGAAAGTCAGTTTTTATTATTAGAGCAACTAGTTGTCGCTTTGACTTTATTATCAGAATTGATCTTTATTACTAAATACATACTACTTATATACTACTAATGAAAATATACTAGACGACTAATTCTTAAACTAATGTATGGGAATATTTTGGGTAATTTGATTTGACTTAAAGTATTCCCATACATATGGTCGTAGCTGAATGCGTGTGTCCATTTCAAGTGCATTGCAACCCAGACGTTTACTACAGTGTCTATTTACACCAAGCCGCTAATGGGCATGCACCTTATGTATATCTGTTTGTTTTGTTTACTGTAAGAGGACACTTGTTTTGTTCAGTTACCTAAAACAATGCATTCATGTAATAATGCTACACCTCCTTTCTTAATAAGAATGTTCATATAACATTTTTTTTTTTTTTTTGTATGGACATTCTTTTACAAACTATTTATATTTAGATAATATTACTGTGAGTTTATAATGGTATATGAATTTGTAATGGGGTATTTGAATTAGTAATGGGGTATGTGAATAAGTAATGGGGTATTGGAATAAGTAATGGGGTATTTGAATAAGTAATGGGGTATTTAAATAAGTAATGGGGTATTTAAATAAGTAATGGTGTATTTAAATAAGTAATGGGGTATTTTAATAAGTAATGGGGTATTTGAATAAGTAATGGCGCCTTTACAATTCTTTTACTTATCGTGATAAATTTTAAGTCTATTCTTATGTACTATTTGCTCTTTATTTGTTTTCTTATCCACTATGGTTATATTATTTCTTAGATCTATATTTACAATTTGAAAAGGACCTTTGTAGTTTGGTTCTATTTTATGTCCAGATTCATTTCTTAATAAAACTAAATCACCTATTTTTAAATTACAATTTATAGTGTTCTTATCATAAATCTCTTTTGAATTAAATTTATTTTTATTTAATAATAATTGGGCTCTCTTATGAGCTACTTCTATTCTAAATTTTGCTTCTTTGGCATAATCATCTATATTATACAATGGAGAGATTCTATCTATAGTATCAAATTGTGTAAATGAATTTGGAAGTTTGGAGAAAACTAGTTCATATGGACAGTAATTATGCACTGTTGAAGGGGTGGTATTGAAACAGTAAGTAAAATATTTTATCCATATGTCCCAGTCCGTCTTGTCTACTGAAATATAAGAACGTACGTATTCGTTAAAAGTTCTATGGCTTCTTTCGATCGTTCCTAATGTTTGATGGTGGTGGGCGGTTGAGATTAGTTTTTCAATTTTTAATAATTTACATATTTCTGATAAGATAGAATTTTTATACTCTGTTCCCATGTCTGATATGAACGTCTTCATTGGACCATAGGTAAGTATAAAGTTCTCAAATATAGCTTTTGCTATTGTTTTAGCGCTCTTGTCTTGTATTGGTATTGTTACTAAGTACTTAGTTAAGTCGCATATTAGCGTTATTGCATACTCATTTCCTTGAATTGATCTCGGAAATGGTCCTACTGTATCAACATATACTATGTCAAATGGTTTATCCGGTGTTTCTGTTATGGTCATAGGACATTTTATATGCTTCGTTGTTTTTGCTATCTGGCATTTGTGACATGCTTTTACATAATTAGATATATCTTTTGACATATTTTTCCAATAATAATATCCTCGTATCTTTTGTGTAGTTCTATATATTCCACAATGTCCTCCTTCTATTGGATCATCGTGATATTTCTGCAGTATATCAAGAATTGCCTTGGCATTCTTATTATTGATTTGGGTCACCTGTTTTAGTAGCGCTACTTTAATTTTATTTAATACATTATTGCCCATTATTTTAAAATCATTAAAAGAGATAAATTCAAAAATTTTCTCACTAGGTGCCACTTGTAAATTATAAATATTATGTTCACCGGCCACTTTTTCGAGCCTAGGGAAAAATTGTCCTAAGTCAAGATTCCCGTTAGTAAACAAATCATTTATTTGTATATATGTTACTATAGATTTCCCTCGTTTGATGTAGCATCTTCCAGGGGAAATCTTTAGTTTATAGTATTTCCTGACGTCAGTGTTATTTAAAGGTTCATATATACTGGGCTTATTATTTTTATTTTCATCAATTTTCTGCTGTTGAACTACTGTATTATTATCATTATTTGCATGTTTATTGGTCATAGATCTGGTTGTGACTTTTAGTATAGAATTATTCATTTCTTTTAAGTCGTTAATGGTTATCCTTGATAACGCGTCCGCAACGTAATTATCTTTTCCCCTAAGATATTCAATAGTAAAGTCATATTCCTCTAAGTCGAGTCTCATTCTTATTAGTTTGGAACTTGGATTCTTCATAGAAAATAAATAAGATAATGGTTTATGATCAGATCGTACTAAGAAATGTTTTCCATATATGTATGGTCTAAAATGTGTAATAGCCCAATGGATGGCAGTTAATTCTTGTTCAATAATAGCTTTATTGCTTTCACCCTTACTGAATGCTTTAGAGGCATATGCTGTAGGTAGATGTTTTCCTTCATATTCTTGTGTTAATACTGCCCCACAAGCTTTTTTGCTTGCGTCTGTTGTTATGCAAAATTGTTTATTGAAATCGGGGTATTGAAGCAATGTTGGCTTCATTAAGGCCTTTTTAAGATATTCAAATGCGAAATTGCAATCATCTGTCCATTCGAATTTTGTATTCTTTTTAGTTAGTTGTGTTAAATGTCTTGAATATTCTGAAAAATTTTTAATGAATCTTCGATAGTAGTTGCAAAAGGCGACAAATCTTTTTGCACTATCTGCATCTGTTGGTTTAGGGTAGTTTTCAATTATTGCATATTTAGTGTCATCCGGCAGTATTCCTTTGTCAGTACATTTGTGACCAAGGTATGTAACTTCCTTCATGAAAAAAGAACATTTTTCTGGGTGTAGTTTTAGATTGTGTTTTCTACATAACTCGAAAACTTTTCTTAGATTTGAAAGCATATGTTTCTCTGAACATCCTAATACAACTAAATCATCCATATACAGGAAGGCTTGGTTGGGTTTTAATCCACTAAAAGCTAGTGTCATCATTCTTTGAAAAGAATTAGGGGCTATTTTTAGACCGTATGGTAATCTCGTAAATCTATATGAACCGTTGTTTGTCGAAAACGATGTTAAATCCCTAGATTTGTTTTCTAAATTAATTTGATGAAATCCAGACATTAAGTCTAAACAAGAAAAGTATTTTGCTCTACCTAGTTGGTCTAATATGTCATCTATGCTAGGTAGTGGGAACTTATCTGCAATTTGTTTTTTATTTATTTGTCTACAATCTACGACAAGTCTCCATCTTTTATTTTCAGTATTTGGGAGTGATTTCTTGGGTACTAATAAGATTGGACTGTTGTATTCGGAGTAAGATGGTTCCACTATTTTGTCAGTTATTAATTTGTTAACTTGTCTGTCTATTTCTTCTTTATGTGAATGCGGTATTCTGTAATTCTTTATATATATCGGTGTTGGATCTTTTACTCTTAACTTTTGTTCATAAAAATTGTTAGTGCTAATTGGTTCTGTTTCTAATCCAAAAATATCGCTGTATTCAGAGCATATGTTAGTTAGTGTTGTGTTAAAAGGTATTGGAAAATTTTTCTGTAATTTTTGTAATATTGTTGATTTTTTATTGGTGTTACTATTATTAGTTTTATTTGTGATTATATCATAGTTTGATATTTGTTCGTTTAATATATTGTTTGGATTTAGTGTTGTATTAGTGTTATTAGTATTTAAGAAACGAATATAAGCAAACTTAGTGTTTATTAGTGTATTTGCAATAAATACGCCTGGTATTGGTTCTTGATTTGGTATCAATAATTCAGTTTCTGTGGAGCATATATTTATTTTACGTATTACTTCTGACCTTGCTGGTAAGACAATGTTATTATTATTATTTGTAAGTGGTATTTTTATATCTTGTGCTATATTAAAAGGTCTAAGGATAAGATAATCAAAATCCTCATTAAAATCTAAAACGCAGTTGTATTTTTTCATAAAATCCATACCAATTATACCATCGCATGGTATCGGAAATTCATCATTTACTATATGAAAGTTGTGTGGTATCTGGAAGTTTTGGGCTCTTAGCTCAAAAAATTTAGTTCCTAAGGAATTTATTTCACCTTTTCCTATCCCACTTAATGTTGTTATTTTGTTTTTATTGATTTCCTCTAATTTAAAATATTTTGATTTAACTATCGAAATATCTGCTCCAGTATCTACTAACAATGTTATTTGAATATTTGTGTTATTAATGTAAGCATTTATGAAAAAACAAAAGTTAAGATTAAGATTATATATTTTTGTTTTTATTGGTTTGATCCTAGGGGAAGATACGAGTTTTCCGAATCTCTTTCATTGCTTGCCGTCGTATGTACGTAATTTCGGTTTCTATTGTAATTAGTTCGTCTTTGATGGTAAGTATTATTTTTATTTCTGTTGTTATTGTGGTTTCTATTATTATTGTTTCGAGAGTAGTTGTTTCGTCCACGAAATCTATAGGAATTATTATTTGGTCGTTGTTGAAAATGTAATATTGTATTTTGTTGTCCAGTTGCTTCTGTACAACTGTTGACAAACTTGCTGATTGCTTCATTCATATTACTAAACTGTCCGGCTTCCATAATAAGTTTTACTTTATCATTGGTACAGTTCTTTGTCATTGCTTTTACTGCTGTCTGTGTTGCATATTTATTTGCGATTTCGTTTGTTACTCCATCAGCTATGTACGCATTTTCTAATGACTTAGTAATAGCTTCTATTTCACTACAATATGTATTAGCAGTTTTATTATTTTGTCTAATATTCATTGCTTTTGCTGTCAAGACCTCGACTGACTCGCCTTTAATTGTGTTTTCTAATTTGTTTACTATATCTGCTATGGTATTTTCATTATTTATAATATTTCTGGTATTTCCTTTTAATTTTGTTTTTATTAAAGATACTGCTATGATTTCATGTGAACCTTTGATTGAGTCTACTAAGGCTATTGCATCTAAAAATTATCGTAAATTTTCTGCCTTTCCGTCAAACTCAGGAATTAATTTAGAGGCGGTGTTAAGAAATTCTACCACTGTTTGAGACATTGTTGCTTCTATTTTATTTATTATTGGAAAAATTTTTTCGATTTGTATCCTTTCATGGATATTATTTGATATATTTATATCGAAATTCTTTTTTGCTGTTATTCTTAATACTTTGTCTCTTGTGTCTTGATAAAATGCTTCAGCAGCTATCTTATGATTTTTTTTGTAAGTCTTTCGTAATTTACATTTAAAAGGGTTCTAATTTCTTCTAAACTATTAATTAGTATTTTCAGATGTTTATGTAAAGTATCGTCTTTTATTGGTCTGTCCAAATTCAGACATTTATAGGATTTCTCTATTTCTACTTTAATGTTTCTGCATCTTTCAAGAATGCTTTTCCAATCCATATACAAATTTTCTTCTTTCTTCCTTTTATTTATATTGTATTTGATTCATTATTTCTATTTTCATTTCAGTCTCGTCTCATCGAACTGTTCGGACGTGTTACTTTTAGTGCGGCTGAATTTTCGGTGAAAAAATCGTAATAGGTGAAAAAGTGTAAAAAGTTGAAATTAAACAAAAAAGTGAAAAAAAAAAAATCGTAATAGGTTAAAATATATAAAAAAAATAAACATTAAACATCACATAAAAACTGTATGAGTGTTCCTCTCAGATGTAATTCTGAGAAAGAGCTTAGCTCGACTAGAAAAACTAGATGCATCTCTGAGGAAGAATCCATAAAAAAATCTTTGGAGAATTTTCTCACTGCAAGAGCCGTGGAACGGCGTCGTTCCTGTTCGCCCAATATTGTGATTTCAACAGATGTAAAAACATCATCTTCATCAAATAGTGCAGTCAAACCCAAAAAACAAGTAGGTATGGATAAGTACATAACCGTTCTCAAGCGACAGAGGAGCCCGAAGTCTGCTCAAGTGTCATCAAATGCAAAAGCTCCTAAGACCGTGAGTAATGATCAAAATAGGTTTGCTCTCCTCCAGACGGATGAGCCAGAACTTCCGAAGAAGACGTTTAAGCCCCCACCAATTTATCTAAGAGAGCCGACTTCCAGTAAATTGGTACAAGGAATTGTTGCTGTAATAGGTGAAAACATGTTTAGCGTAACCTCAATGAAACATGGAAATATCTGCGAGACAAAGATACAAGTGAATAGGGAAGATGATTTTCGAAAATTGTCCAACCAGCTGGAAAGGGAGACTAGGGATTTCTATACCTACCAGCTCAAAAGCGCAAAAGGACTCCAAGTCGTTCTAAAGGGTATAGACCCATGTGTTGATCCCGCGGAGATAAAAACCGGTTTAATGGACAAAGGGTTCAAAATCAAGAGCGTAGTGAATATTAGAAACCGTGAAAAGATCCCTCAGCCCATGTTCAGGGTAGAATTGGAACCTGGAGATGTTGTCTTAAAGAAAAATGAGTCCCATCCCATCTACAATCTGATGTACCTTCTGCATCGTAGAATCACCGTGGAAGAACCGCATAAGCGTCAGGGACCCGTCCAGTGTGTTAACTGTCAAGAATTTGGTCACATCAAGGCGTATTGTAAATTGCCGTCAGTTTGTGTTGCGTGTGGGGAGCTACATGCAACTGTTCAATGCGATAAGTCAAAAACTGATTCAAAAATCAAAAAATGCAGTAACTGCGGAGGTAATCATACCGCAAATTATAGAGGTTGTCCAATTTACACTCATTTGAAAGGCATAAGAACCAACAAGACGTCAGTATTGCCTAATCGCCCTCAACAGCCAAATTTAGCATCGAGTGACAATTTCCCTCAAGTATTACGGTCCACTAGTCATGTAAACGCGCCAAGTTCTAGACAAGTTTCTTACGCAAACGTCGTTAAATGTAATATGCCAGGTCTGGAGCAGGAACCTAAACCCCAATATTCTGAGCCGCATATCAACAATCTAGAGACAACATTGCAGACACTTGTCCAAACTATGAACACTTTCACGACCACCATGACATCCATGATGCAGGAAATGCTGAAAATGCAATCCACTATCTTGCAAGCCATTTTAAAGAAATGATTTATTTAAAAATTTGTTTCTGGAACGCGAACGGCCTCCGCCAACATAAAAATGAACTGGAATACTTCCTGATGGATAAGCAGATTGATGTTATGATGATTGCTGAAACTCACTTGACGTCGACAGGGTACTTCAAAATTAATGGCTACGAGTTCTACGATACTAAAGACCCCGCGGAAGAGCTTGTGGAGGTTCGGCAATTCTTATAAAGAACAGAATAAAGCATTATCTAATGAATAACATAAGTGAGGATTACCTCCAAGCAACAAACATTTGCATTGAATTCTGTCAATACAAATTTGTTTTATCATCGATTTATTCTCCGCCTCGATTTTCAATAAAAGAACACCAATACCATAACTTCTTTAAATCCCTTGGAGCTAGATTTTTAGTTGCTGGTGACTTTAACGCCAAACACACATTTTGGGGTTCACGTCTGGTAACCCCAAAGGGTCGCGTACTCTTCAACACCATTGCTAAAATGGGCTTAGATGTACTCTCAAGTGGACATCCCACCTATTGGCCGACGGACCGACGGAAGATTCCCGATGTTATTGACTTTGGGGTAATGAAAAATATCCCTGTAGAATGGATGCAAGTGGATCCTTCACTGGACTTGTCCTCAGATCACTCTCCTACTATCATTTCAATGCATTTCCCTCAAGTGTGTGGTTCTCCATTTATGAACATGACTAAGACCCGAGTAAGTTGGATAAAATACAAAAAGTATTTAAGTTCTCATTGCACGGAAAATGTTGTGTTGAGAACTACCGACGATATTGATGAGTCGATTGGCAACTTTACCGAGGACCTTCGACGAGCTGTGCATCACGCTTCCACTTATCACGTTGAATGTAGAAATAGGACAAACAGAACTTATTTCTCTGAACTCGAACATCTCCTATCAGAAAAAAGAAGAATGAGAAGAGAGTGGCAAATTCACAGGTCTCCTGAACTGAAAGCTAGGCTACGGGAATGCAGAGATATACTAAGACATTTCTTAGAAACCCAAAAAACGGCCTCACTTAGATCTTACTTGGAAGGTCTTGATAGTACCCCACAATCTGACTACTCGTTATGGAGGGCGGCAAGAGGTTTAAAAAGACCAGTAAGAGGAAAACCTCCTTTGCGAAATCCGACTGGTGACTGGGCTAGAAATGATTCCGAGAAAGGGACATTATTTGTTAATCATTTGAGAAATGTGTTTACTATAAACAACTCAAATAATAACGAATCTGATTTGCCACCACTTGTTATAAGGCCTCCTGTACCTCTAAGACTAAACTTTCGTGATGTCCAAAACGCTATTGGTACTGTGAACCTTAGAAAGGCTCCAGGTATGGATAAAATCAGCAATAAAATGCTTGTGGAGTTACCTCGAGTAGCAAGAAGAATTATCCTCTTTATCTTCAACGCTATTTTACGCCTAGAATACTATCCTGCAGATTGGAAGGTGTCTATGATCACTATGATTCCTAAGCCAGGGAAGGACCATACCAAAGTGGAGTCATATAGGCCAATTAGTCTACTGCCGACAATTTCAAAACTGTTTGAAAAATTGTTAATGACTAAATTGACTCCAATTCTGAATGACACTAAATGTATTCCTAATCATCAATTCGGCTTCAGAGCTAAACACAGCACCATCGAGCAAACACACAGATTGGTAAATGTGATAAGAGGGTCGTTTGAAGACAAAAAATACTGCTCCGCCCTTTTCATTGATGTGTCGCAAGCGTTCGACAAAGTTTGGCATGACGGTTTAATGCACAAAATAAAATTAACTCTGCCTGCTAACTCCCATAAACTCATGGAAAGTTATTTATACGGTCGCAAATTTAAAATCAAAGAAGGTGATTTTTTAAGTACCGCTCAGCCAATTGAATCAGGTGTGCCACAGGGTAGCATACTGGGTCCTACTTTATATTTGATATATGCCTCCGACATGCCGTCAGACCCTAAAATCCATACGTCAACTTTTGCAGACGATACAGCCTTTATCAGCGTCCATCAGGACCACCAAGTTGCATCACAGAATTTGCAGAATTATGTTTATAAACTAGAGAATTGGCTAGAGCTTTGGAAAATCAGGGTTAACGAACAGAAATGTATTCATATAACTTTCACATTGCGAAAAGATACCTGCTCGTTCATCAGAATAAATAATCAAATTATCCCGCAACACAATGAAGTCAAATACCTTGGCATTCACCTCGACCGCCGTTTAACTTGGAAGTCTCATATTGAAGCGAAACTTACACAAATGAGATTAAAAGCTGTGCAACTTAATTGGCTAATCGGCAGAAACTCTACATTGAAATTGGATTGCAAACTTTTGTTGTACAATGCAATACTAAAGCCAATCTGGTGCTATGGAATTCAATTATGGGGTACTGCCTCAGCATCCAACATTGAAAAAATTCAAAGGGGTCAAAATAAAATTCTACGTATAATTGCTGCAGCACCATGGTATGTTAAAAATTCTCGAATCCACAAAGATCTAGGCGTGCCATTAGTAAAAGTCGAATTTACAAAATATGCGTCAAAGTATGTCAGCAAACTTGAACACCATCCAAACCCCCTTGCACGAGACATCCTTAACTTTAGTGGCCACAATCGGTTGAGAAGGAGGGATACCCTTGCTTTAACTCAAGCGCAAAATAGATGACTGGATCAGTTGATGTGAAATTTTTTTTTTAGTATCATAAAAATTTTTGTCGAGCACTGGCTGGGCTTATTATTTTCTTTTTAGTATTAAGATTTGAATACTTATTGTCATTTCAAATATGAAGATTCAATAAATAATTAAATCCAAAAAAAAAAAAAAAAAAAAAAAAAAAATTATTTCTATTTTGATATCTTTTCTTTAAATTTTTATGATGTATTTGATATATGCGACAAAAGAAATTTATGATTAATATTAAAGTTATTATAACTAAGAATATTTCTATTTTCAAAGTATTAATATTTTCTTCTCTTATATCTACTTCATTTACTACGTTTGCTCGTGGATGATCAAAGGTAGTCTTTGAATTACACATTGTTGTAAAAAAAAATTTGTTGAAAGAAAAAAAATTAGTGTTTGTCAACGGCGGTTAACGCCTACCGACCTATACGTGCATCTAGTGCACTGTAGTTTTTTTTTTTGTATTAGTTCATCGAGTTGGTTGATTCTCAACCAAATTATTGTCGACCGCTCCCAAGTTGGTGGTTCCTTGCTGTTGACTTCTCTTAGTAACTGGGATCTCTCTCTCTTCCATCTGCAGAGTAATCCACCTCTGCGTTTTGGTCTTGTCACTTGTGGTTTTTTATTTATTGGAGTATCATCCTTCTTTTTAGGCTGCTTCTGCCTTGCTCTATACTCCTCTAGAGTTAATGGTTTTGGGCCTGCTTTGGAATCCATGCACCTTTTGGCCAGGTGTTTTCTTCCTTCTCTTCTCTTTTGTCAGGCCGTTATTGGCTGGACTGACAGTATTTTCAAAAAAATTTAATTTATTTCATCCTTTTTATGAGTGCTCTATTTGTTAAAGCACTCCAAGGAATTTTGAATTTGTCCTGTTTTTTTTTTTTTTTTGGGTGCTCTGTGTATTGAAGCACTCCAAGGGACTTTGGATTTCTTTGAGTGCTCTGTATTTTTAAAGCACTCCAAAGAAGTTTGGCAGGATCGCCATGTGATAAATGAAAGTCAGTTTTTATTATTAGAGCAACTAGTTGTCGCTTTGACTTTATTATCAGAATTGATCTTTATTACTAAATACATACTACTTATATACTACTAATGAAAATATACTAGACGACTAATTCTTAAACTAATGTATGGGAATATTTTGGTTAATTTGATTTGACTTAAAGTATTCCCATACATATGGTCGTAGCTGAATGCGTGTGTCCATTTCAAGTGCATTGCAACCCAGACGTTTACTACAGTGTCTATTTACACCAAGCCGCTAATGGGCATGCACCTTATGTATATCTGTTTGTTTTGTTTACTGTAAGAGGACACTTGTTTTGTTCAGTTACCTAAAACAATGCATTCATGTAATAATGCTACAATCCCAAATCACCAATTCGGGTTCAGAGCTAAACACAGTACCATCGAACAAACACACAGATTAGTAAATGTGATAAGACGGTCGTTTGAAGAGAAAAAATAGTGTTCCGCGCTTTTCATTGATGTTTCCCAAGCGTTCGAAAAAGTCTGGCATGAAGGTTTAATGCATAAAATTAAATTAACTCTGCCTGCTAACACCCACAAACTTATGAAAAGTTATTTATATGGTCGCAAATTTACAATCGATTTTTTAAGCCCCGCTCAGCCTATTGAAGCAGCAGTACCCCAGGGTAGCATACTGGGTCCAACTTTATATTTGATTTATGCCTCCGACATGCCGTCAGACCCCATAATACATACTTCAACTTTTGCAGACGATACAGCCTTTATTAGCGTTCATAAGGACCATCAAATAGCATCACAGAATTTGCAGAAATATGTTTATAAACTAGAGAATTGGCTTGAGCTTTGGAAAATCAGGGTTAACGAACAGAAATGTATTCATATAACTTTCACATTGCGAAAAGATCAGAATAAATAATCAAATTATCCCGCAACACAATGAAGTCAAATACCTCGGAATCCACCTCGATCGTCGTTTAACATGGAAGTCTCATATTGAAGCAAAACTTACACAAATGAGATTAAAAGCAGTGCAACTTAATTGGCTAATCGGCAGAAACTCTACATTGAAATTGGATTGCAAACTTTTGTTGTACAATGCAATTCTAAAGCCAATCTGGTGTTATGGAATTCAATTAGGGGGGTCAAAATAAAATTCTACGTATTATTACTGCAGCTCCATGGTATGTTAAAAATTCTTGAATCCACAAAGATCTAGGCGTGCCATTAGTAAAAGTCGAATTTACAAAATATGCGTCAAAGTATGTCAGCAAACTTGAACACCATCCAAACCCACTTGCAAGAGACATCCTTAACTTTAGTGGCCACAATCGGTTGAGAAGGAGGGATACCCTTGCTTAACTCAAGTGCAAAACAGATGACTGGATCAGTTGATATGAAATTTTTGTAGTATCATTAAAATTTTTGTCTACCACTGGCTGGGCTTATTATTTTCTTTTTAGTATTAAGATTTGAAAACTTATTGTTAATATGAAGATTCAATAAATAAATAAAAGCTAATAAAAAAAAAAAAAAAATTATTTTCTACAACTGCAAAAGTTGAAGCTCAACTTCACGTTCCATCTAAAAAACTTTTGCTTCGGCTACTGCACAAAATCAACTGCTCCAACTCTTCGCTTCTTCATAAACCCATCAAGCAGCTAAAAAAAAGGACAACTACGCTTAAGCATCCGTCTAATCTATGCAAAATCATTAAAACCACTAAAAAATATAATATATCGTCGGTTGATAGGTAAAACTCACTAAGTGCAGATTTGAGCCAAAATGACTTAATATCACAAAATATTTTTTTTTGTTGTATTCTATTGGTTACAAAAATCATTATGTTCATTAAGCGATCCTATGCCCCATATTTCGATTTTTTGTTTTCATTAACTACAATTTCGTATGTCTTTACGGCAGGAAAAAATCACAAACGTACTTAATGATTTTTACTTGTCAATGTTTTATACCTTAGACGCAGTTAATGAACTTAAGTTTAAAAAATAAGATATTATTGTGCTTGATACATCGAACTGTTCGGACGTGTTACTTTTAGTGCGGCTGAATTTTCGGTGAAAAAATCGTAATAGGTGAAAAAGTATAAAAAGTTAAATTAAATAAAAAAGTGAAAAAAAAACTCGTAATAGGTGAAAAAAGTCAAATAATTGCACTAGGTGCAATAAAAAATTAATAAATTGTAATAATTAATTTTTAATTATTTGAAAACTAGAAAATTAAATACAGTGAGACAGTGAATGAGTAACAATTCTAACAGTGCGAGTGGGCCTCAGAGCCGAAATGCTAATTTCGTGTTGAGCTCGGCAAGTGTTAGTAATGAGAACTTTAAAAATCCCGAATTTAATAAAAACTACTTAACTGTGAAACCAAAAATAAGCACAAATCTGAATTTAAGTGCAAGTGCACCAAACTTGAATAAATGTGTTGAACAGGGCACAAACTTAGCCCAAAGCATATTTAATTTAAATAGAAAAATCACTGAAGGACCGTCTTCTTCACGGTCCTCGTTATCAAATATTGGAGAGACGTCAACAGCTGCAAAAGGCACATTAAGTCCTACAAATAAGACCGCTCCTATAGTTGCTGTTGAAGAAAAACAAAAAACACAGGTAGGAATGGACCGTTATATAACAGTATCGAAGAGAGGCAGAAGCCCAAAATCTGCCGAAATTACACCAGCCGCAAAATTATCAAAGAATGCTGAAGAGCCACGCTCGCAAAATCGTTTTGCCATCCTCCAAGACAAAAATGATGTCCCTAACGCTGTGAATAAGCCAGTAAAACCACCTCCAATATATTTAAGAGAAAAAAACTCAAACGAACTTATAAAAATATTAGTTTCATTAATTGGTGAAAATTCTTTTTATTTGACTCCAATTAAGCGTGGCAATATTAATGAAACAAAGATTCAGGTTAATAATGAAAACGACTATCGGAGAATAGTTTCGGAATTTGAAAAACGCAAAAAGAATTTTTACACGTATCAACTTAAAAGCGCAAAAGGTCTACAAGTCGTAATTAAGGGAATTGATTCTTTTGTTGATCCTGAGGAGATCAAGAGCAGTTTGGCCGACAAAGGCTTTAAAATTAAGGCAGTATCAAATATAAGAAACAGAGATAGGATCCCTCAACCATTATTTAGAGTGAAGTTAGAACCTGGTGATGTTAAGCTGAAGAAAAATGAAACACATCCTATATATGACTTGAAATTCATAATGCACCGAAGAGTTACAGTGGAAGAACCTCATAAGCGATCTGGCCCAGTACAGTGTTCGAACTGCCAAGAATATAGTCACACTAAATCTTATTGTAAGTTGCCTACTGTTTGTGTTGTTTGTGGGGATCTTCATGACACCTCAAAGTGCGATAAACCTAAGGATGATTCCAGGGTAAAAAGATGCAGCAATTGCGGTGGAAACCACACTGCCAACTACAGGGGTTGCCCTGTTTTCGAGGTCGTTAAACGCTCCTTGATCAACAAACCCGCTTCTACCCCTACTCAGACGACAAAAGTACCTATTACAATTATTCCCCCCGTAGCACAAGCATCCACTAGCCAATTTTCATATGCCAACGTGCTAAGATCTAACCAACCAACACTGCAAAATGAATCACCAATAAATTATACAAACAGCCACAATTTTAGCCGTCTTGAAGGTATAATGGAGAATCTGGTGCAATCCATGAACCATTGCATGACAAGTATGATGCATGAGATGCAAAAAATGCAGTCCACGCTACTGCAGGCCATACTTAATAGACCATGAACTATCTCAAAATATGTTTCTGGAACGCAAACGGCATACGCCAACACAAAAATGAACTTGAATATTTTCTTTTTAATAAGAAAATTGATGTAATGCTGATTTCCGAGACTCATATGACGTCGAGAAGCATTTTTAAAATAAGTGGTTATACATTCTACGACACCAAGGACCCCAGAGATAGATCATGTGGTGGCTCGGCAATATTGGTCAAATCGCGCATCAAACACCATTCATTGGGTGGTCTTTCAGAGTGTTATCTTCAAGCAACAAACATCTGTATTGAGAACTTTTGTCAAAACCTCGTGATTTCGTCAGTTTACTGTCCGCCCAGATTTTCAATAACAAAAGATCAGTATAGAGATTTTTACAAATCACTAGGTAGCCGTTTCATAGCGGCTGGCGACTACAATGCTAAGCATACATTCTGGGGCTCACGACTCGTTAGCCCTAAAGGTCGTATCTTGTACGACTCCCTGTCTGAAATGGGACTGAATGTGATTTCAACTGGTCAACCAACTTATTGGCCAACTGACCAGCAAAAAATTCCTGACGTTATCGATTTCGGCGTGGCGAAAGGGGTATCCCCGGAACTCATTGAAGTCGAGGCTTCACTGGATCTTTCTTCAGATCACTCACCCACTGTAATCACCATCAGAAGTCCTCAGTAAATCGTAACTGATGCCTTACTTGTCAAACGTCTGAATTGGTTAAAATAAAAAAAATACATCAGCACTCACTGCACAGAGAAACTCCCGTTAAAAACTGCTGAAGACATCGATGCCTGTATAAAAAGTCTTAATGAACATGTCGAGAAAGCCGCAGAACATGCTTCTTCCACTTACCGCCCGAATAGGTACAACAGAGTTTTTTCTGCAGATGTTGAGCAACTATTGTCTGAAAAAAGGAGAGTCCGAAGAGAGTGGCAACAACACAGATCGCCCCAACTTAAAACTAGGTTGAGAGAATGTACCAAAAATCTTAGGATCTTGCTAGAAGCGTAAAAAGCAGAGTCTCTCAAACAACATCTGGAAGGTCTATTTATTTATTTATTAGTAGTATTTAAAATACTTTTATATAACATTTCATGTTCGTTTTACAGTTTAAATCTATAAGCTCTGGTTTAAATTAAATATTTCTTATAAAAAATACAGTTTTTCTTCTAAATACATTTGGATTTATTTCATTTTTAATATTATTAGGCATCATGTTGTAGAGATTTAATCCCTTATAAAAGAGAGATCTTTTCATCGTGTTGTTATCTGCTCGCTGTAATCTGAAATCTTGAGCGTTCCTTAGGCTATATGGTTGAACCTCTCCTACGTACCTTATTTGTTTAATTAAATAATCAGGTGCATCTCCCATTTTCATTTTTTGAATAAAATTAATTGTGTTTAGCTCTAGTCTTTGTTGTATATTAAGCCATTTAAGTGTATCTAACATATGTTCTATTGGGGTAAATCGATTGTATTTAAGTATAGAGCGCATGGCTTTTGCCCCTATTGCGGTTCACAACTTTTTTAATAATTTGGTCGTCTTTCATAAATCGGTATTGCCATTCACAACTTAAATGTAGTTGACTTTTTGGTTGTGCGGCTGATTTTTTGGTTGTGTATAATAGTATTGCGGTACACCATTTTGTATGAGTTTGGTTGACAAAAACGATAAATATACACAACTGCTTATTAGCAGTTGAATCTTTGTCGGTTACATATTTAAATAAATTTTTTAATACATTTCCTTTAAAAAAATAATACAAAAAATATAAAAAATGGAAAAATCGTAAGTAGAGGTGTTTTTTGATCTTCATAAATTTAATTAAATGATTAATACAAATACGCAGGACATTAAAAATAACAACCAAAGCCCAATTTTATATTTATATTTTTATAACACAAAGACTGAATTTAATTAAGTTAAAAATGAAATAAATAAAATAGTTTTGTTATGACTGAAAAGAACGCATTATATTATTTCGGATACTCATTCCAATTTCCGTATCTTCAGTATTTGTATTTAAGGATTGCGATGTGATATTTTCATTTTCAATAGATAGTTCATCGGCTTGGAACTCTACTCGAAAATGCTGACTAACGTTATGCAGAGCACAACAAACATTTACAATTTGTGTTGCTTTTTCGGGTGAATAATGTAAGCCTCTAACAGAAAGGAGACAGCGAAATTTACTCTTGACAATACCAATCGTCCTTTCAACGATATTGCGTCCTTTCGCATGTATCGTGTTGTATCGGGCTTGTGGAGACCCTCCATCTGCCATTCGAAATGGTGTCATTAAATACGGTCTTAGAGGGTACCCGGCATCACCTTAAATACAAAAAATTTAAATGAAGATTTTAAAATTTCAAATAATTTTACCTAAAATCCATGAATTTTCTTGAGCGTTTCTTTGCAAATATGTCTTTAAATCACTTAAATTGAAAATTAAGGAATCGTGATTTGCTCCAGGATATCTTGCGTCAAATTATCGTATGTTCATATTGTAATCACACACCTTTATAAAAAAACAAACTAATAGTAACTAAGCCTGTATAGGTATATGAATACTTACAATCATAACATTTAAGCTGTAGTATCCTTTTCTGTTCAGGTAGAGGTGCTGAATATTTTTTTGTGGAGATATAATCCGAACATGCGTACCATCAACACAGCCCAATACGCCGGGAAATCCACTTTTTTCAAAAAAACCAGACCTTGGAAGCATTTATTTCGTCTTCACTCATTTGTGTTTTTATCCATTTCCTACAAATGCGGTGTTCTATTGCTGGTAACACTTCCTTTAAAATAAGTGACATTGTAGATTGAGCTACTCCAATATTGAAGTCATTACCGCTGCACTTTTGATAGCTTCCGTCAGCCAAAAACCGGAGGACAGCACACATTTTTAATATCGGTGGTATAGCTACCATACGCACAGGTTTCTTTAAATGGTCCTTAATTTCGTCTAGGACATAACAAAATGCTTCTTTGTTTAGCCGAAAATAGCTAATAAATCTATGAAAAATAATACTTATTATACAAACATATTTGTTACTTATTTTGGAAATTTCTTACTTTGCACTGGGTAGTTCAAGAGGATTGGAATCATCGCGTATTTTTCTACGTATACGTAGAACATTTGTATTAGCGTCATGATTTTCGTCTTCAAAAAATAAATCCACACTTAAATCCATTCTTTTTATTTTATAAAAACTTGATTTTTTTTCGTTTTTTTTCTTCACTTTACAAATAAAATGCATGGTGTTGCCAACATGAAATCGATATTTCATGTCGGCAACGCCATAACAATTACAACTAAAAATCGTTGTGCTACACAATACCAAAAAATAATTTGGTTGAGTTAAAGTTGGGTTGACTGACAGACGACCAAACTTAGTTGAGTTGAGAACGGCAATAGGGGCATTTATTCTGCAGCTTTTGCAATCTTGTTATTTGCTGTTCTGTGCAGCATGTATACAACACAGTTGATCCAAATTCAAAATGCGGTTTGATCATTACATTATAAATATTTATTGCCGTTATAACTGATATTTTATTTCTTATACGTTTGAAAAATCCGATTTTTTTTCCAATTTTTTTACATATATATTCAATATGTTCTTTTAATTTTAAGTCTTTGTCTATTAGAAAACCCAGATATTTTATATTATTTACTTTTTCTATTGTTACATAATTTATTTTAAACGTTAAGTTAGTGTTCATATTTATTTCCATTATTTTAGTCTTATTTTCGTTTAATTTTAATTTGTTCATTTTTAACCATTTATTTATATTGTCCATATCATTCGTTAAGTTATTATAACATATTTCTTCCGTTGCCGCTTCTGTGAAAATCAGCGTATCGTCTGCATATAAAACAATTTCGCATTTTTCCAAAACTTTTTCCATATCATTAATATATATAATAAATAAAAGCGCACCTAGAATTGAGCCCTGTGGTACTCCAAAATTATTTTCGGTAGCATTTGATAATTTCCCATTAACCCTTGTATATTGCCTGCGATTAGTTAGATATGACTCAAACCATTTTAACTCATTGTCCTGAATTCCGTATTTATATAGTTTTTGTAATAGAATGTCCCTGTCTATTGTTTCGAATGCTCTTTTAAAATCCAGGAATATCGCCAATATTTTATTATTTTTCTTCATGAATTTCCACCTATTTATTACATAGTTGACTGCTGTTTCACATGAATACTTTCTTCTGAAGCCTGACTGATATTTCGAGAGTAGTTTGTGTTGTTCCATATAGTTTTCCAATTGATTCTTAACAATCTTTTCAATGATTTTTTCGAAAGTTTTCAACGTATTTATTGGACGATATTCTTCACATTTGATTGTTTTTTTAACTTTTTCAATGGGGGTAATCATAGATTCTTTCCAGTTATGGGGAAATATTCCCGTTTCTAGTGAATTGTTTATAATATTCAGCATAATAGTGCCGGTAATGTTCCAATTGTCTAATATTAAATTGCTTGTTATTTTATTATAGTCAGGTTTTTTCTTAATATTCTTACATATAATTTTAAGTTCTTCTAAAGATATTGCACGGAATTTAAATTTTAAATCTATCACAGGTATTTTGTTTTCATATTGCACATACATTCAGTCTCGTCTCATCGAACTGTTCGGACGTGTTACTTTTAGTGCGGCTGAATTTTCGGTGAAAAAATCGTAATAGGTGAAAAAGTGTAAAAAGTTGAAATTAAACAAAAAAGTGAAAAAAAAATCGTAATAGGTTAAAATATATATAACAAAAAATAAACATTAAACATCACATAAAAACTGTATGAGTGTTCCTCTCAGATGTAATTCTGAGAAAGAGCTTAGCTCGACTAGAAAAACTAGATGCATCTCTGAGGAAGAATCCATAAAAAAATCTTTGGAGAATTTTCTCACTGCAAGAGCCGTGGAACGGCGTCGTTCCTGTTCGCCCAATATTGTGATTTCAACAGATGAAAAAACATCATCTTCATCAAATAGTGCAGTCAAACCCAAAAAACAAGTAGGTATGGATAAGTACATAACATAAGCGACAGAGGAGCCCGAAGTCTGCTCAAGTGTCATCAAATGCAAAAGCTCCTAAGACCGTGAGTAATGATCAAAATAGGTTTGCTCTCCTCCAGACGGATGAGCCAGAACTTCCGAAGAAGACGTTTAAGCCCCCACCAATTTATCTGAGAGAGCCGACTTCCAGTAAATTGGTACAAGGAATTGTTGCTGTAATAGGTGAAAACATGTTTAGCGTAACCTCAATGAAACATGGAAATATCTTGCGAGACAAAGATACAAGTGAATAGGGAAGATGATTTTCGAAAATTGTCCAACCAGCTGGAAAGGGAGACTAGGGATTTCTATACCTACCAGCTCAAAAGCGCAAAAGGACTCCAAGTCGTTCTAAAGGGTATAGACCCATGTGTTGATCCTGCGGAGATAAAAACCGGTTTAATGGACAAAGGGTTCAAAATCAAGAGCGTAGTGAATATTAGAAACCGTGAAAAGATCCCTCAGCCCATGTTCAGGGTAGAATTGGAACCTGGAGATGTTGTCTTAAAGAAAAATGAGTCCCATCCCATCTACAATCTGATGTACCTTCTGCATCGTAGAATCACCGTGGAAGAACCACATAAGCGTCAGGGACCCGTCCAGTGTCTCAACTGTCAAGAATTTGGTCACACCAAGGCGTATTGTAAATTGCCGACAGTTTGTGTCGCGTGTGGGGAGCTACATGCAACTTCTCAATGCGATAAGTCGAGAACTGACTCAAAAATCAAAAAATGCAGTAACTGCGGAGGTAATCATACCGCAAATTATAGAGGTTGTCCAATTTACACTCATTTGAAAGGCATAAGAACCAACAAGACGTCAGTATTGCCTAATCGCCCTCAACAGCCAAATTTAGCATCGAGTGACAATTTCCCTCAAGTATTACGGTCCACTAGTCATGTAAACGCGCCAAGTTCTAGACAAGTTTCTTACGCAAACGTCGTTAAATGTAATATGCCAGGTCTGGAGCAGGAACCTAAACCCCAATATTCTGAGCCGCATATCAACAATCTAGAGACAACATTGCAGACACTTGTCCAAACTATGAACACTTTCACGACCACCATGACATCCATGATGCAGGAAATGCTGAAAATGCAATCCACTATCTTGCAAGCCATTTTAAAGAAATGATTTATTTAAAAATTTGTTTCTGGAACGCGAACGGCCTCCGCCAACATAAAAATTAACTGGAATACTTCCTGATGGATAAGCAGATTGATGTTATGATGATTGCTGAAACTCACTTGACGTCGACAGGGTACTTCAAAATTAATGGCTACGAGTTCTACGATACTAAAGACCCCCGCGGAAGAGCTTGTGGAGGTTCGGCAATTCTTATAAAGAACAGAATAAAGCATTATCTAATGAATAACATAAGTGAGGATTACCTCCAAGCAACAAACATTTGCATTGAATTCTGTCAATACAAATTTGTTTTATCATCGATTTATTCTCCGCCTCGATTTTCAATAAAAGAACACCAATACCATAACTTCTTTAAATCCCTTGGAGCTAGATTTTTAGTTGCTGGTGACTTTAACGCCAAACACACATTTTGGGGTTCACGTCTGGTAACCCCAAAGGGTCGCGTACTCTTCAACACCATTGCTAAAATGGGCTTAGATGTACTCTCAAGTGGACATCCCACCTATTGGCCGACGGACCGACGGAAGATTCCCGATGTTATTGACTTTGGGGTAATGAAAAATATCCCTGTAGAATGGATGCAAGTGGATCCTTCACTGGACTTGTCCTCAGATCACTCTCCTACTATCATTTCAATGCATTTCCCTCAAGTGTGTGGTTCTCCATTTATGAACATGACTAAGACCCGAGTAAGTTGGATAAAATACAAAAAGTATTTAAGTTCTCATTGCACGGAAAATGTTGTGTTGAGAACTACCGACGATATTGATGAGTCGATTGGCAACTTTACCGAGGACCTTCGACGAGCTGTGCATCACGCTTCCACTTATCACGTTGAATGTAGAAATAGGACAAACAGAACTTATTTCTCTGAACTCGAACATCTCCTATCAGAAAAAAGAAGAATGAGAAGAGAGTGGCAAATTCACAGGTCTCCTGAACTGAAAGCTAGGCTACGGGAATGCAGAGATATACTAAGACATTTCTTAGAAACCCAAAAAACGGCCTCACTTAGATCTTACTTGGAAGGTCTTGATAGTACCCCACAATCTGACTACTCGTTATGGTGGGCGGCAAGAGGTTTAAAAAGACCAGTAAGAGGAAAACCTCCTTTGCGAAATCCGACTGGTGACTGGGCTAGAAATGATTCCGAGAAAGGGACATTATTTGTTAATCATTTGAGAAATGTGTTTACTATAAACAACTCAAATAATAACGAATCTGATTTGCCACCACTTGTTATAAGGCCTCCTGTACCTCTAAGACTAAACTTTCGTGATGTCCAAAACGCTATTGGTACTCTGAACCTTAGAAAGGCTCCAGGTATGGATAAAATCAGCAATAAAATGCTTGTGGAGTTACCTCGTGTAGCAAGAAGAATTATCCTCTTTATATTCAACGCTATTTTACGCCTAGAATACTATCCTGCAGATTGGAAGGTGTCTATGATCACTATGATTCCTAAGCCAGGGAAGGACCATACTAAAGTGGAGTCATATAGGAAAATTAGTCTACTGCCGATAATTTCAAAACTGTTTGAAAAATTGTTAATGACTAAATTGACTCCAATTCTGAATGACACTGAATGTATTCCTAATCATCAATTCAGGTTCAGAGCTAAACACAGTACCACCGAACAAACACACAGATTGGTAAATGTGATAAGAGGGTCGTTTGAAGACAAAAAATACTGCTCCGCCCTTTTCATTGATGTGTCGCAAGCGTTCGACAAAGTTTGGCATGACGGTTTAATGCACAAAATAAAATTAACTCTGCCTGCTAACTCCCATAAACTCATGGAATGTTATTTATACGGTCGCAAATTTAAAATCAAAGAAGGTGATTTTTTAAGTACCGCTCAGCCAATTGAATCAGGTGTGCCACAGGGTAGCATACTGGGTCCTACTTTATATGCCTCCGACATGCCGTCAGACCCTAAAATCCATACGTCAACTTTTGCAGACGATACAGCCTTTATCAGCGTCCATCAGGACCACCAAGTTGCATCACAGAATTTGCTGAATTATGTTTATAAACTAGAGAATTGGCTAGAGCTTTGGAAAATCAGGGTTAACGAACAGAAATGTATTCATATAACTTTCACATTGCGAAAAGATACCTGCTCGTTCATCAGAATAAATAATCAAATTATCCCGCAACACAATGAAGTCAAATACCTCGGCATTCACCTCGACCGCCGTTTAACTTGGAAGTCTCATATTGAAGCGAAACTTACACAAATGAGATTAAAAGCAGTGCAACTTAATTGGCTAATCGGCAGAAACTCTACATTGAAATTGGATTGCAAACTTTTGTTGTACAATGCAATACTAAAGCCAATCTGGTGCTATGGAATTCAATTATGGGGTACTGCCTCAGCATCCAACATTGAAAAAATTCAAAGGGGTCAAAATAAAATTCTACGTATAATTACTGCAGCACCATGGTATGTTAAAAATTCTCGAATCCACAAAGATCTAGGCGTGCCATTAGTAAAAGTCGAATTTACAAAATATGCGTCAAAGTATGTCAGCAAACTTGAACACCATCCAAACCCCCTTGCACGAGACATCCTTAACTTTAGTGGCCACAATCGGTTGAGAAGGAGGGATACCCTTGCTTTAACTCAAGCGCAAAATAGATGACTGGATCAGTTGATGTGAAATTTTTTTAGTATCATAAAAATTTTTGTCTAGCACTGGCTGGGCTTATTATTTTCTTTTTAGTATTAAGATTTGAATACTTATTGTCATTTCAAATATGAAGATTCAATAAATAATTAAATGCAAAAAAAAAAAAAAAAATATTGCACATAAATAATGGAATTTCTAATTTCCTTAATACTATTAACGAAATATTTATTTAAATGTTCAGCTATTTGAAAATTATCTTTATATTCTACATTATCTATTATCACAGTTTTTATCACATTTCTGGATTTTCTTAGTACTAGTTCTTTTATTTTGCTCCACATTTCTTTTTGGTCATTTGCGTTATTTATTTTGTTATTTATGTATTTATTTTTTTCATTTTCAATTCTAGTTTTATATGTATTTCTTATTGTTTTATAGTTATTCCACGCTTCATTTGTGTTTTCAGTTATTGCAATTTGATATTTAAAAATTTTTTCCCTTTTTAGCGTTCTGAGATTGTTGTTAAACCATTTGTTATTTCTATGTTCATTTATTTTTGTTTTCACACTAAATCTTCGTATTGTATTTTCAAAAACACTATCAAAGTTCTTGACATTATCGTTTAATCCTTTTTGTTCATCATATTTCAATATTGCATTTATTTAATTTTTGAATCTTTCCTTATTATATTTAAAAATGTTTATTTCTTTAGTTTTATTGTCTCGATCTATACATTCGCACTCAATAAAAATGTCTATAGATTCGTGATCAGATATTTTATTATTTATATTTCCCTTTGCTGAAACCATTTCACTGTTTGTTATAATATAGTCTATTAAGGTTTTTGAATTTTGTGTTATTCTAGTAAATTCGTTCATTACATGTTTGAGACAATTATCATTAAGTATACTTTTTAATTTCCCCGTATAGAAATCGTTATTCCAGTCAATATTAAAATCTCCAGCTATTAAAATATCACAGTTCGTTTCGCACATTTCTTCTATAAAATCTTTAAATATATCACAAAATTCTGACTTTGAACTACTTGGTGATCTATATACTGCTATAATTATAATTGATATTTTTTTATATTTTGCCATATATGCGCTAATCCAGTATTTCGAGTCTTTAATATTGTCTTTAAGTTTATCAATCTTCCAATGTTTTTTAAAATATATTATTATTCCACCAGTTTTTGATGAGTTTGACAATGTGCTATAATGGTCGTATTGTTTTAGTTCAGTTTCATTTTCGTCTATTTCTGTAGTTTGATGTGTTTCTGTTAGTATTATAAAATCAGGTTTATCTGTTTCTGCTATAATTTCCAATTGGTTGAAGTTATTTGTTAAGCCTTGTATGTTTGTATATAACCCATGTATCTGCTTTGTTTGTTAGGCGGATAAACCTATCCTTCTCTTTTTTAGATTCAGTTTATTCTGATATACCGGACACGCCCGGCTACCAGTGACGTGATTTTCATCAAGACCTAAATTTAATCTTTTATTTTCTTTTATGCAGTTTACACATTTTATTATTGTTTCCTTATTACAGTCTTTACTTCTGTGGTTTCCATGGCATTTGTGGCATACATCTTCATTTTTGCAGTCCGACGATTTATGGTTATATCCTTGACATTTAAAACATTGCATTATATCTGTACCATCGAATACCCTACATCTATCCCATCCAACATTCAGTTTTTGACTTGCTATTATTTTCGGATATGATTCATCGTCTATTTTTAATTTCGCGTTATATATTGTTCTATTATATCTTTTTGTTTCAAATATTTTAATAACATCTATTTCACTATTTTTCAGTATTTCGTTTTGTTTTTTTAATTTTTCTATTATTTCTTTTTCTGGCATTTTAAAATTTAAGTCTGTTATTACTATTTTCATATCAGTATCTTTTGGTACTTTTACTTCGTAGTCTTCACTAATTTCATTTTGTATTGCCTCTTTTATTTTTTCACGTTCTTCGACATTTTTACTTTGAATCACTAATGTACCGTTTTTTCTATTTTCAACATTTGTAATTTTGAAATTAATTGGATTAACTTTTTTGTTTAGTTCAGCTTTGGTTTTTTCTACACTTTGTTTTTCCTTTGGTTTTACAATTAAGGGGACATTTTTTGCTAGATCTGGCATCACTACATTAGCTGTTAAAGCTTGCGCGTACGACATTTTTGTTGGTTTTACATTTGTTTCTTTTATAACCTTCTTTATTTCATTACACATTCTTACATTGTTTTTTTCAATTGTATCATACATTTCTTTGTTTTTATTTTCTACTTGATTTATATTTCCATATAAGTTTTTAACTTCCTGAACATTCTTTTCGCAGAGCTTTTGAATATTATCTATTTTTCTAAATCGTTCATCATAACGTCTTTCAATAGCTTCCAATAATGCTTTAATTTCACTTTCATTTTGTTTAAGTGAACTTTCAAATTCATTTTTATATTCAACTAATGTTTGTTTATTTTTATCGATGCTATCCTGTATTTCCCTTATAACAAGATCTACATTTTGGATGTATTGCATACAATCATTGCATATAAATCTTACAAAATTGTTTTCATCTATAATATTCGCCGAATATTGGTCAATACCGGCACATTTCTTTGTATAGTGATACACTTTATCACATACTCCATTGCATCTAATGCCACTTTCACCTCTTATTGCTGACCTGCATTTACTGCATTCAGTCATAGCTAAATTTTTTAAAACAATTATTTATGTAAAATAACTTATATTTTGTTGTTTCTTTCTTTTCCACTTTATTAATATTAATAATTTTATGTTTTTCAATAGTCACTATCTATTTTTTTAAACACTTTAATATTTTTTTTATAACTTAAATCAGAGCTTTTATATTTTGCTTGTTTATTGTAACAATGTTGCCAATGTGTCTAGACGCAACTTCCCAGTCAAATTATTCATTATGGCGTGCAGTCCGAAATCTAAGAAAACCCGTGATCGCAAAACCTCCACTGCGTACTTTGAACAGATCTTGGGCACGAAATAACGAATAAAAAGGCAACCTTTTCGTAAGTCATTTAAAAAATGTATTCACTCCCAATACGGATACTGACATTAGCGAACTACCGCCTGTTGTTGCCAGACCACCTGTACAAATAAGATTTCAATATCTGGAGGTTGTTGAGGCTATTGATAATTTAAATGTTAAAAAGCACCTGGGTTTGATAAAATTGCACTAGTAAAGATGATTCCTAAGCCGGGAAAAGATCCTTGCAAAGTTGAGTCGTATAGGCCAATAAGTCTATTACCAACTATGTCCAAATTATTCGAGAAATTGCTTATAACCAAGCTGACTCCGATTTTGAATGAAAACAACTGCATTCCCAATCACCAGTTTGGCTTCAGACGTCAACACAGTACAATAGAACAAACACATAGATTGGTACAAGTCATAAGAAAAACCTTTGAGGAAAAGAGATACTGTTCGGCACTCTTTATTGACGTGTCTCAAGCTTTCGACAAAGTATGGCATGAAGGCCTGATATCTAAATTAAAGCAGAACTTGCCGGTGAATCTTCAACACCTACTATGGAAATACTTAATCGACCGTCAGTTTATGATTAAAGAAGGTGATTATTTAAGCCGTCCTCAACCTATAGGTGCTGGCGTCCCTCAAGGTAGTATCTTAGGACCAATTCTATACTTGCTGTACACAGCAGACATGCCAACAAACAATGAAATTCACACGTCAACATTTGCTGATGATACGGCATTTTTCAGTACTCACAAAGATCCAAAAGATGTCTCGATTCAATTACAGCACCACGTAACGCAAGTGGAGAAATGGGCAAGACAATGGAGAATAAAAATAAATGAACAGAAATGCACCCACGTAACATTTACTCTACGTAGGGAATCATGTCCCCCTATTCGTATTAATGACCATATAGTGCCTCAAAACTCACACGTGAAATATCTTGGTATTCATCTGGACCGTCGCCTCACATGGAAACCAAATATAGATGCTAAGCTGACTCAAATGAAACTGAAAGCAGCCCAAATTCATTGGCTCATCGGCAGAAACTCCGTCCTTCGGCTCGATTGTAAGCTTCTACTCTACAACTCAATCTTAAAGCCAATTTGGTGCTATGGTATCCAGTTATGGGGCACTGCCTCCAACTCCAATATTGAGAAAATTCAACGCCGTCAAAACAAAATTCTACGAATGATAACTACCGCTCTTTGGTATATTAAAAACAACAACATACACAACGATCTTGATGTTCCACTTGTCAAATGGGAAATAACTAAACACGGGGCCCTTTATTTGGGTAAGCTGGAAACTCATCCAAATCCCCTCGCTCGAGACATCTTACAACATCCCGGTCATAGCCGTTTGATAAGTAGGGACACCACCGCTCTCAGATGAATAAATACAAGTTGCTCATTATATCCTATCGAATTTGAAAACTAGATTTTGTCTAGCATTGGCTGGACTTATCTTAATTAACTTTAGTTTTAGGATTTGAATACATATTGTTAGTTCATTTAAAATGAAGATACAATAAAAAAGAAAAAAAAAATTATCTCGGTGTCTTAAAGTGAGTTGAATTTTTGTGTAATTATAAAACATAAAATCCTTAAATGCGTTTGATTATGTGTAGATTCAAAACAACTCCTTTCGGCTTGTCGACTACGACTGCAGTTCTGATGGAGATTTTAGTGAAGATTCAAATGAAGATCAAACTTTCAAGCCAAACTTCCAAGAAGATTCTGATATTTCAGATTTTTCGGATTACATGGTCGAAACCAATAAGGTTTTGACGAGACGAAAAAAAAAATTACCCAGAAGCCTGGAAGGTTAATGTCGTCGAGCTAAATACCTTCCATATTCAACAAAAAAAAAAAAGGACCATCCTGCTAAAGCTCCGAAGCATATTGACTGCTCTGAATGTGAGTTTAAATGTACAAATTATTTCTCTGAGGTGGAAAGGCAAGAAATTTGCAAATCGTACTGGGGATTTTCTGACTACAACAGGCAAAAAGACTTTATAATAAAACATGTCGAAACTCACCAACCAAGAAAAAGAATTGATGTAAACAGTGTAAAATCGCGTAATGTGTCCAAAACATATTTTTTTAGAAAATAGCACTGGCAGACTAGAGTACCTAGATAGCAATTTGTCTATTTGGAAAATGTAAGGTCTTTATCGTAATGATTTTTGCCCGAAACGCAACATTACAAAAATTGTCAGCGAAAAAACTTATAGAAGAATATTCTGTAATGATTACAACTATTCGTTTTTTAAACCAAATTTTTTTTGCGCAACATGTGCAAAATATGACCAAGCTTCTAATGCAGACAAAAAAGAACTGGAAGAATAATATACAATGCATCTTCTGAGAAACAATCAGTGTAATGAAGGCAAAGAAAATGATAAGGTCAGATGCAAAACTGATCCTTCATTCATTACATGCACTTTTGATTTGCAAAGTGTCCTTTAATTGCCCTATTCCATTGTGTCATTGTTTTATTACTCCAGAAAAATATGCGTCTACAATTTGACTATCTATGTAGGAAGCGGGGAAATAGCCCACTGTTACACTTGGAACGAATTGAATGGAAAGCGGGGGAGCAATGAAATAGGATCAATTTTATTGAAATTTCTAGAAACTTTACCGTTAACCGTGACAGATGTTTCACTATTCTGTGACACTTGTGGTGGTCAGAATAGAAACCAACAAGTAGCAGCTGTTTTAATGTACGCTGTACAAAATTTAAGCCACTTGAACAGAGTTGAACTTAAATTTTTCGAGTCAGGACATTCACACATGGAGTGTGACTCGTTGCATTCCGCAATAGAGTAGGCTAAGAAAAATAAGAGTGCCTACACAATGACTGATTGGATTCGAATCGTTCAATCGGCTAGATCGATTTTTTTTTTCAATGTTTATTTAATATATATTTAGAACAAAAATTACAAACTCCAAATAAACAAAAAGTATCTTGATAATTTTTTTTATATACAAAGTCCCATTTTAAAGAGCACTCAAGTATAAGACGTATTTGTTAGTAAAGTTAATTTTTTGGTTAATTAAATATTAGTATATATATGTCTATAAAAGTTTTGGTATCCAGGTTTAATGTAAGCAAAAAGATAATAAAAATCTTACTTTTATATTTGTAAAGATAAAATAAAAGGTCAAGGGTTAAAATAAAAGAATTATTATTGAGTTAGCCACCAATATTTATTAAGATTCAGATTAGGTTTAATATTTTTATCATCCAAATAAATACTAGTGTCAAAACGACAGTTTTCAGATGTTAGTTCATTACAACTTATAGTTTTTTCATTGGATCGTCTGTAAATATGATAAAGTATGGGAATACCCTCTTCGTTTTGAATAAAACCATTTTTATCAAGATATAGAAAAGCCTCGGGAGGGATGAAACCATTTTCGATTGTTTTTGAAATATATTCCTCGTCAGCGTAGTAAGGAGCCAAAATTAAATTGTTTTCAATGATATTTGAGCTGTTTACAATGTGATTTCTTATGATATGAATAATAAAGTTATCAAATCTAGATATTTTGGCTTTTTTATAGAGGATTTTGTTTGAAATGTATTTTTTGTAGTTGCTACTTTTTGATCTGTACAATGAAGTACAACATCTGAGACATTTCCTTTCGAAAACGCGAATCTTCTCCATATACGAGGGGCAAATATTAAACTAAATTTGGCAGCCATATGATAAAATTGGTCTAATTAAACTCTGATACATGATGATTTTAACCCTTGGTTGTATATATTTAGAAAAAAAGAATTTTGTGTATACAAAAAATGCATTTCTAGCTTTTATAAGTTTTTGATTAATGTGGTTGTAAAAGTATAGAAATTTATCTAACTCTATTCCTAATAGCCTAACACTTTGTTTTACGGGAATGTTTATATTATTTGTAGATCTAATACCAAATGACTTCCAGTTTCTTCGAATATTACAAATACATTTCCCAACCGGTGGCCTAAAAAGAATACATTCACATTTGTCCAAATTGATCCTCATGTGCCAATCTTTAGAATATTTTTTAATTATCAAAAATTTATTTTGCAAACCGTCATTAATTTTATCAACTGTATTGTCAGCATGATATATAGTTATATCGTCTGCGAAGGCTATAACATTGTCCATTTTGTCTAGTAAATCTAACAAGTATAAATTGAACAGTATAGGAGAATTAACAGTTCCCTGTTGTAATCCGTTGACAATGTTGAATTTTCCAGTACTAACTGATTGTTTTCCATAAATTGAGAAAGTTTTGTTATTTAGCATGTTATGTATAAGGATTACGAAATGAAATGGCAATTTATATTTGAGCAATTTAAAAATAAGGCCAGGAATCCAAATACTGTCAAAAGCTTTTTCAAAGTCGACTAAGCAAGCTCCAGTATATAAAGATTTGTTAAGATTCCATTGAATATTTGAAGCTAATAAATGAATTGCATGTACTGTTGAATGCTTGTGTTTAAAGCCAAATTGTCTTTCACTAACTAACTTATTTTTCTCGCAAAACTTGCTTATAGTCATATTGATACATACTTCAAATACTTTGCTTATATTTGGAAGCAAGCTTATTGCCCGTAAATTTTTTGGATTTGATGTATCCTTATCTTTCTTGGGTAAAACTATCACTTTGGCTTGTTTCCAAGCACGGGGAAAGTAAGCATTATTTAGCATGTTATTGAAAAGTATTCCATATTTGAATATTAAATTTTCGGGTAAATTACGCAATACAACGTTGGGGATATTATCAACGCCTGATGACAATTTAGGTCTTAATTTTTTAAAAATTGATAAAACTGTATCTTTTTGAACAAAAATGTTATTTAATTGAGTTTCGTTTAAGTCATCTGCTTTATTTGACTGTGAAAATGTTGTCAAGGTTGAAAAATTGTATTCATATTGCATTTTTTCTTCCAAAAAATCATTGAAACGACTATCAACTTCCAGATGTACTGTATTATCAGGATCAATCTCCTTAAAAGAGTGAACCGATTCTAAAACCTGTTACGCGCAGTCAAATAATTAAAACAATCACCTAACCCACTCAAAACCGGTCAAGGGGGTATAGAAGGTGGCCCGCTAGCTCAGAAGCAAATGTGGTTCTTGACCCGGGTTTTGACGCGTAAGCATATATACATACTCACACCTTAGGAGTATGTAGAAAAGTTTCAGAAAAAATGCATAGTGCCACGGTGACAAAGACTTCTTAAAAGAACCCGAAAGAGGCTAAGGAAAACCTAGGAAATCCAAAAATGAGGCTGCATCACGCTGGTGATGATATGGCAAGGTGTTGCGCCATGTAGGGTACACTGTTCCCTACCCCAACCTATGACAGACGGGTACTCTACATTTATTTAATCTGTCCCATATGTGTGTGGTGATCTTACTTACTCCTCATAGACGTTCCTAACATTCCTCCTTTAGAATAAAGACTGTTAGCAATTCATTTTAAAATTCACAAACTTTTCTTTAATAATTCATTATTTCTTTTTTTTTTGTAGATATAAAAACTATAATACTGACAATAATAAAACTAATAATATTACTAATACTATATAATAATATTACTAATACTAATATAAAAAAAAGGTACTAACTCTAAAAAATAACCATTCTAATAATATCAATAAGTATACTTAAGTGGTTTCAGGATGTTGTCATCGTTGTTGTTGTTGATTTAGCAGGTGTTGTTGTTGTATTTGTAATTCTTTTAAAAATGCATTTTTATTTTAGATTTTTTTGTAAATCGTTTTGTTGGTGTTTGTGTGGTTGAGGAAACAAAACAGCTGGTTTTCCACCGGCCTTATTGACGGCTGCTGTTGTTAGTGTTGCTGCTGTTATTTCTGCTAATTGTGCTGCTATATACAATTGTGTGAATGTTAGTATTCTTTATATTTTTTCACTATAGCTGTTTTAAATATGTATACAGTAGAATAATTTTGGTGTGTACCAAGAAAAATGATAAGAAAATTTTGTTGTTGTTGGTTTTTATATTAAATTATGTACACACATCGAGGATTATATTAGGTTAATATAAAGTGCTGATGACGTTATTTTAAGAATTTTTTTTCTCCACATTTTTAAGTTTTCTTGGTTGTTTACAATTTTTTTATTTTCACAATAATTTTATAATTTTTTTATTTTAATTAATATTTTTTTTTTGGTTTGCATACTTTTTCCTGTTTTAACTTTTTAGATATCAATTTGATTTTTTCTCATTTCAGTTTAATTTTATAGCTATTATTTTATTTCTCTAGCTATTTTGAATTTCTTTTGTTTCGTCTTTATGAAGTTGCCATCCACGTAGTTTTTATTTATTTTTAGCAGTTATAAAAGTTTTGCTTTGTTGGAAAAATAATGAACAAATTAAGGAAACCGAAATGAATAAGTATGAAAAAAAAACTAAAACACGTCACGTTTGTAAGTCGGAATATTTAGCACTTTAATTTATATATTTAAATTCTTTAGTTTACTTTTTGTGTAGTTTTTTTTTTTAACTTATAAGATTGACACTGCACTTTTTTTTTTAAATCCTTTGCCACTTTTTTTTCCATTTTTTCTAATTTTGCACCCTTTTAAATTTTGTGTTTTTGGTTTTGCTTCTCGATCACGACTGACTTCTAACCTGTTGTACATTTTCTTAAGAAGCCAAAAATGCACAAGAATGTAACGGTTTCTGCATTCTCTGAATGTTTGTCATACCATTGGTTTTGATATGTTGTTGTTGTGAGAGAATACCATGCTTGTGTAAGTAAACCAGGGAAAGGCAGCCTATACTATTACATTTTGCAATTGTATTAGTAATATACTCTCTTCGCTCTCAACACAAATCGGTATTGCCAGAAAACTTTCGTCACTTATCCCCAATTAAAAATTTAAAATCTCCAAAAATATCTATTTTATTATTTGCGAAAAATTAGAAAATCAGTCAGGAAATTGCATTACATCTTCAACATTTATTTCATATGGGCAACATTTTATGCGTATTAAATGTTCAAATGTCCAGCAAAACCTTCTTTTTTACCCAACATTACATTGGCACCATCAGTGCATACAGAGGAAAGCTTACTCTTATCAGTAAAAGAAAGAACTTTTTCATAATAATAATTTAAAGAAAATAAAAAATTCATTTCATATTCATCACACATTTTTATAAAAGTTGGGAAAATTTTTTTTTCTGGCAACACTGATTTTTAAATTACACAACCTGTCTGTTTGAATGCTCATTAAACTTTGTTTATTTCTCTACAATGCGTGTGCACACGTACGTAAGAGAAGAGTAAATGAAAAACGCGGCGCCCATGTTTTGCCTTTCGCTGAAGTAAACAAATAAAAACTCTACACTCATGCTGGTATACTAAATATGCTACGTGGCCGTATTCTACTGGATGAGGGAGAACAGCAACAACAAGGACAATCAGTGTGTGTGTATGACAAACAGGTTACATTTTTTTTCCTTCTAGATCATTCTACTTAATTGCGGTTCTATCAGGCCACTTGCATATTCTCTTTTCTTTGTTTTTCGTTGTAACCAACAAAAGAAACGTTAGCGACGAAAAAAAAAATTGAGGAATTTCAAGTATGCCATATTTGTAACCAAGCATATGCAATAATGGGTTAGGAAAAGAAAATTAGGCATGCACAAAAAAAAAATCCGTAACAAACCTGCTTCAAAATCAATATCCCCGATAGAAGGTTTGAACAGGCAGGATTTAGGCGCGTTTGAGTATACAAAAAAAAACGTGTGGCTCGACCCACGACCGTGAGATTAAGAGTCTCATGCTCTACCAACTGAGCTAGCCGGGCTTCTTGGAAATACGCCATCAAACTTTCCATTAATTTTTCATTTGAAGGTTGTGGACTGCCTTCACGGGTTTTGTCTTGCGTCTCCATTGCAGAGGTTTTCTTGTTCGAAGTGCTAGGTGTTTCTAATGGGGCAATATTTACGTCTAGAAGAGATGCGTTAAGGGGTCTGGGATCTGTCTCGGCAGAAGCAAATTCTTCTGAATTGCCGGAAATTAGTGAGCAAGGTACAGAAGAGCCCCTTGATGCCTTTACGCTACTCTGCGAGTCTATGGATGATTTTCTCCCTACTGGAGTCGTACCTCTTCTCCTACCTCTAGACAGTGATGGACTGCGAACTACTGGTAGTGTTTTGCCTCTTGAAGTTAAGCCAACTGATCTTGACCCAGAAAAACTATGCGACAAATTTTCAGATGCACTTTGTCGTGTGTTGGGTCTGTGCATAATGCACCAAAACGCGAGAAAAGCTTTAGATGTCTGCGAACGCAAGTTGTGTCGCCCGTTTAAAACAAATAAAAAAAATCAGACAAAAAAAATTGTGTCTCAAATATCGAAAAATTCGGTGGCCTATTTAAATGTATATTATGCAAAGACAGCACAAACAAAAAGAAATAAAAATAAAAAAAAAATAAAAAAAACTAATGATACAAATTTTCTTTTTAACAAAAGAAAATATCAAATTGCTGATTAGTAAAAAAAATCAAAACTAATGAAAAGGGAAATGAAAAACAAAAATAATAAAATGAGATTAACTAAAATAGCAAAAAAAAAAATAATAATTGGAAAAAGTAATAAAATATATATTTGAAGTTTTCAAATATATTTATTTGGGAAGAATTATTTAAAATTAATGAAATGAAAATAAAAATCAAATGGAAAAAAAGTAAACAAAACCAAAACTAAATGAAACCAAAAAAATCAAAATAAGGTGCAAAAATGGGAAAAAAATCAAAATAAAGTGCACATCAAAAATATAGGGCAAAATATATGTATAAAGAAAAATCTAAATACAAAATCAAAATCATTCAGTCTCGTCTCATCGAACTGTTCGGACGTGTTACTTTTAGTGCGGCTGAATTTTCGGTGAAAAAATCGTAATAGGTGAAAAAGTGTAATAGGTTGAAATAACACAAAAAGTGAAAAAATAACTCGTAATAGGTTAAAAAAAATCTACGGTAATATCAGTAATTAAAAAAAAACACTAAAAATCGCATAAAAATTGTATGAGCGTTCCTCTCAGATGTAATTCTGAGAAAGAGCTTAGCTCGTCTAGAAAAACTAAATGGGTATCTGAGGAAGAATCCATAAAAAAATCTACGGAGAATTTTCTCACTACAAGAGCCGCAGAACGGCGTCGTTCCTGTTCGCCCAATATAGTGATTTCAACAGATGAAAAAACATCATCTTCAACAAATAGTGCAGTCAAACCAAAAAAACAAGTAGGTATGGATAAGTACATCACCGTTCTCAAGCGACAGAGGAGCCCGACGTCTGCTCAAGTGTCATCAAATTCAAAAGCTCCTAAGACCGTGAGTAATAATCAAAATAGGTTTGCTCTCCTCCAGACGGATGAGCCAGAACTTACTAAGAAGACGTTTAAGCCCCCACCAATTTATCTGAGAGAGCCGACTTCCAGTAAATTGGTACAAGGAATTATTTCGGTAATAGGTGAAAACATGTTTAGCGTAACCTCAATTAAACATGGAAATATCTGCGAGACAAAGATCCAAGTGAATAGGGAAGATGATTTTCGAAAATTGTCCAACCAGTTGGAGAGGGAGACTAGGGACTTCTATACCTACCAGCTCAAAAGCGCAAAAGGACTCCAAGTCGTTCTAAAGGGTATAGACCCATGTGTTGATCCCGCGGAGATAAAAACCGGTTTAATGGACAAAGGGTTCAAAATCAAGAGCGTAGTGAATATCAGAAACCGTGAAAAGATCCCTCAGCCCATGTTCAGGGTAGAATTGGAACCTGGAGATGTTGTCTTAAAGAAAAACGAGTTCCATCCAATCTACAATCTCATTTATCTTCTGCATCGTAGAATTACCGTGGAGGAACCGCATAAGCGCATTGGACCCGTCCAGTGTGTTAATTGTCAAGAATTTGGCCACACCAAAGCGTACTGTAAATTGCCGTCTGTTTGTGTTGCGTGTGGGGAACTACATCCAACTGCTCTATGTAATAAGTCCAAAACTGACGTAAAAATAAAAAAATGCAGTAACTGCGGAGGTAATCATACCGCAAATTATAGAGGTTGTCCAATTTACACGCATTTGAAATCCATAAGTACCAACAAGACGTCAGTATTACCTGATCATCATCAACAGCCTATTTTGGCATCGAGTGACAATTTCCCGCAATTGTTACGGTCCACTAGTCATGTAAACGCGCCTAGTTCTAGACAAGTTTCTTACGCTAACGTGGTTAAATCTAATATGCCAGGTTTGGAGCAGGCACCTAAATCACAATATTACGAGCCTAATATTAACACTCTAGAGACTACATTGCAGACACTTGTCCAAACCATGAACACTTTTACGACCACTATGACATCCATGATGCAGGAAATGCTGAAAATGCAATCCACTATCTTACAAGCCATTTTAAAAAAATGATTTGTTTAAAAATTTGTTTTTGGAATGCGAACGGCCTCCGCCAACATAAAAACGAACTGGAACACTTCCTGATGGATAAGCAGATTGATGTCATGATGATTGCTGAAACTCACTTGACGGCGACAGCGTACTTCAAAATTAATGGCTACGTGTTGTATGATACTAAAGATCCCCGCGGAAGAGCATGTGGAGGATCGGCAATTCTTATAAAGAACAGAATAAAACATTATTTAATGAACAACATATGTGAGGATTACCTACAAGCAACAAACATTTGTATTGAATTCTGTCAATACAATTTTGTTTTATCATCAATTTATTCGCCGCCTCGATTTTCAATAAAAGAACACCAATACTACAGCTTCTTCAATTCCCTTGGAGCTAGATTTTTAGTTGCTGGTGACTTTAACGCCAAACACACTTTTTGGGGTTCACGTCTGGTGACCCCGAAGGGTCGTGAACTCTTCAACACCATTGCCAAAATGGGATTAGATGTACTCTCAAGCGGGCATCCCACCTACTGGCCGACGGACCGACGGAAGATTCCCGATGTTATTGACTTCGGAGTAGTGAAAAATATCCCTGTAGAATCGATACAAGTGGAGCCTTCATTAGACTTGTCTTCAGATCACTCTCCTTCTATTATTTCAATGCGTTTCCTTCAAGGGAATGGCTCTCCATTTCGGGACATATCTAAAACCAGAGTAAGTTGGATAAAGTATAAAAAGTATTTAAGTTCCCACTGCACGGAAAATGTAGTGTTGAGAACTACCGAGGATATTGATGGGTCGATTGGCAAGTTTACTGAGGACATACGAAGAGCTGTACATCACGCCTCCACATACGACGTTGAGTGCAGAAGTGGGACAAATAGAACTTATTTCGCTGAACTCGATCATCTCCTGTCAGAAAAAAGAAGAGTTAGAAGAGAGTGGCAAATCCACAGGTCTCCTGAACTGAAAGCTAGGCTACGGGTATGCAGAGATATACTAAGAAATTTCTTAGAAACCCAAAGAATGGCTTCACTTAAATCTTACTTGGAGGGTCTTGATAGTACCCCACAATCTGACTATTCGTTATGGAAGGCGGCACGAGGTTTAAAAAGACCAGTTAGAGGAAAGCCTCCTCTGCGAAATCCGACTGGTGACTGGGCTAGAAATGATTCCGAGAAGGGGACTTTATTTGTTAATCGTTTGAGAAAAGTGTTTACTATAAACAACTCAAATAATGCATCTGATTTGCCTCCACTCGTTATTAGACCTCCTGTACCTCTAAGACTAAACTTTCGTGATGTCCAAAACGCTATTGGTACTCTGAACCTTAGAAAGGCTCCAGGTATGGATGAAATCAGCAATAAAATGCTTGTGGAGTTACCTCGTGTAGCAAGAAAGATTATCCTCTTTATCTTCAACGCTATTTTACGCCTAGAATACTATCCTGCAGATTGGAAGGTGTCTATGATCACTATGATTCCTAAGTCAGGGAAGGACCACACCAAAGTGGAGTCATATAGGCCAATTAGCCTACTGCCGACAACTTCTAAACTGTTCGAAAAATTGTTAATGACTAAATTGACTCCAATTCTGAATGACACAGAATGTATTCCAAATCATCAATTCGGATTCAGAGCTAAACACAGTACCATCGAACAAACTCACAGATTGGTAAATGTGATAAGAGGGTCGTTTGAAGATAAAAAATACTGCTCCGCCCTTTTCATTGATGTGTCCCAAGCGTTTGACAAAGTTTGGCATGACGGTTTAATGCACAAAATAAAATCAACTCTGCCTGCTAACACCCATAAACTCATGGAAAGTTATTTATACGGTCGCAAATTTAAAATCAAAGAAGGTGATTTTTTAAGTACCGCTCAGCCAATTGAATCAGGTGTGCCACAGGGTAGCATACTGGGCCCTACTTTATATTTGATTTATGCCTCCGACATGCCGTCAGACCCCAAAATCCACACGTCAACTTTTGCAGACGATACAGCCTTTGTCAGCGTCCATAAGGACCACCAAGTTGCATCACGGAATTTGCAGAATTATGTTTATAAACTAGAGAATTGGCTAGAGCTTTGGAAAATCAGGGTAAATGAACAAAAATGTATTCATATCACTTTCACATTGCGAAAAGATACCTGCTCGTCCATCAGAATAAATAATCAAATTATTCCTCAACATAATGAAGTCAAATACCTCGGCATTCACCTCGACCGCCGTTTAACTTGGAAGTCTCATATTGAAGCGAAACTTACACAAATGAGATTAAAAGCAGTGCAACTTAATTGGTTAATCGGCAGAAACTCTACATTGAAATTGGATTGCAAACTTTTGTTGTACAATGCAATTCTAAAGCCAATCTGGTGTTATGGAATTCAATTATGGGGTACTGCCTCAGCATCAAACATTGAAAAAATTCAAAGGGGTCAAAATAAAATTCTACGTATAATTACTGCAGCACCATGGTATGTTAAAAATTCTCGAATCCACAAAGATCTAGGCGTGCCATTAGTAAAAGTCGAATTTACAAAATATGCGTCAAAGTATGTCAGCAAACTCGAACACCATCCAAACCCACTTGCACGAGACATCCTTAACTTTAGTGGCCACAATCGGTTGAGAAGGAGGGAGACCCTTGCTTTAACTCAAGCGCAAAATAGATGACTGGATCAGCTGATGTGAAATTTTTTTAGTATCATAAAAATTTTTGTCTAGCACTGGCTGGGCTTATTATTTTCTTTTTAGTATTAAGATTTGAATACTTATTGTCATTTCAAATATGAAGATTCAATAAATAATTAACTGCAAAAAAAAAAAAAAAAAAAAAAAAAAAAAAAATTAAATACAAAATGAGAAAAAAAAATCCAATTGATTTACAAAAATGAAAAGTCAAATTAAAAACAATTAAAAAAAAAGAAATGAGCCAAAATTACAAAATAAATCAAGAAAAATAATATAAATCGAATTACAAAATAATAAAAATAATAATGATATTAATGGAGCAAAATATAATTATATTAATAGCAATAACAAAAGTAAATTAAAAATATAGCTTATGGATTTTTTTCTTTAATCAAAAGAAAAATGAAAATGTTCAAAAAAATAATAAAAATTTTTTTACCCTCAGGAGGAATGTTAGGCGTTACGCCTGTTTGGTAAAAGATCACACACAATTTCCTCTAAAAGAGAAATAATTAAAAAAAATCTCATCTTTAAAATTCCCAAGCTTTCCCAAATTTATCGCCAGAATTTGAACCGAACTAAATTGTTATGCAACTTGTATTGCCATTGGTTGGCAATTTTATCCAAGGACTCTAACAACTGAATTCGATTCCGTATTGATTCCCTAGAAATCGATTACTAACGCAACGTAACCGCGCGACTCGATGTCGTCAGTTCGGACTTTTAGTAAACGAGTTTCCAGCAAACAATACATGATGTTATTGAAACTCTACGAGAATACTTTAATATTAGGCCGTCGCAAACGAAATTCCAGGTATCTAGTTCCCCAAAACTGTGACTTACGTCCTATTAAAGTTCCCGAAAGTTTTTGAAATTAAAATGTAAAATAAAATCTCCAGCGAATAAATTCAATTCTTTGGTATTACAAAAAGAAATCCTTGTCCCCTTTTTTTTTTTTTGGTGGCATATACGTTGGGCGCCATATATGTTACGGCGACCACGTGCAATCCTTTCCGTTGGCCTGTTACGTTGGCCATTTCGTTGGGCGCCATATATGTTACGCGCCGTCAAATAATTAAAACAATCACCTAACCCACTCAAAACCGGTCAAGGGGGTATAGAAGGTGGCCCGCTAGCTCAGAAGCAAATGTGGTTCTTGACCCGGGTTTTGACGCGTAAGCATATATACATACTCACACCTTAGGAGTATGTAGAAAAGTTTCAGAAAAAATGCATAGTGCCACGGTGACAAAGACTTCTTAAAAGAACCCGAAAGAGGCTAAGGAAAACCTAGGAAATCCAAAAATGAGGCTGCATCACGCTGGTGATGATATGGCAAGGTGTTGCGCCATGTAGGGTACACTGTTCCCTACCCCAACCTATGACAGACGGGTACTCTACATTTATTTAATCTGTCCCATATGTGTGTGGTGATCTTACTTACTCCTCATAGACGTTCCTAACATTCCTCCTTTAGAATAAAGACTGTTAGCAATTCATTTTAAAATTCACAAACTTTTCTTTAATAATTCATTATTTCTTTTTTTTTTGTAGATATAAAAACTATAATACTGACAATAATAAAACTAATAATATTACTAATACTATATAATAATATTACTAATACTAATATAAAAAAAAGGTACTAACTCTAAAAAATAACCATTCTAATAATATCAATAAGTATACTTAAGTGGTTTCAGGATGTTGTCATCGTTGTTGTTGTTGATTTAGCAGGTGTTGTTGTTGTATTTGTAATTCTTTTAAAAATGCATTTTTATTTTAGATTTTTTTGTAAATCGTTTTGTTGGTGTTTGTGTGGTTGAGGAAACAAAACAGCTGGTTTTCCACCGGCCTTATTGACGGCTGCTGTTGTTAGTGTTGCTGCTGTTATTTCTGCTAATTGTGCTGCTATATACAATTGTGTGAATGTTAGTATTCTTTATATTTTTTCACTATAGCTGTTTTAAATATGTATACAGTAGAATAATTTTGGTGTGTACCAAGAAAAATGATAAGAAAATTTTGTTGTTGTTGGTTTTTATATTAAATTATGTACACACATCGAGGATTATATTAGGTTAATATAAAGTGCTGATGACGTTATTTTAAGAATTTTTTTTCTCCACATTTTTAAGTTTTCTTGGTTGTTTACAATTTTTTTATTTTCACAATAATTTTATAATATTTTTATTTTAATTAATATTTTTTTTTTGGTTTGCATACTTTTTCCTGTTTTAACTTTTTAGATATCAATTTGATTTTTTCTCATTTCAGTTTAATTTTATAGCTATTATTTTATTTCTCTAGCTATTTTGAATTTCTTTTGTTTCGTCTTTATGAAGTTGCCATCCACGTAGTTTTTATTTATTTTTAGCAGTTATAAAAGTTTTGCTTTGTTGGAAAAATAATGAACAAATTAAGGAAACCGAAATGAATAAGTATGGAAAAAAAACTAAAACACGTCACGTTTGTAAGTCGGAATATTTAGCACTTTAATTTATATATTTAAATTCTTTAGTTTACTTTTTGTGTAGTTTTTTTTAACTTATAAGATTGACACTGCACTTTTTTTTTTAAATCCTTTGCCACTTTTTTTTCCATTTTTTCTAATTTTGCACCCTTTTAAATTTTGTGTTTTTGGTTTTGCTTCTCGATCACGACTGACTTCTAACCTGGGGGCTAATTCTGGCAGTCGTGATCGAAATTGTTTTCGAATCGAAATTTATTTCGACAGTGCAAAATTTTCTAATGATGGTACTCGATACGAATCGAATCGATTCATTGCTTCAGTGTTGTAAAAAACTTAAATAAGTACGTATTACAACACTGAATAAAATAAAAGAAAATATAAACAAAAAACATATGGTTCTGCAAAAAATAACTCAAGTAAAAGCAAAATTTTTTAAAGAAGTTCTTTTAAATTAAAAATGGACCCAGTTATGTTTTTTTATTCTTCGTCTTTTGATTCTTACAAAATATGAATGACATAAGAAACACCTTCGTCCCATTAAGATTGACAAACAATGAGTAAGTATAAATAAGTACATACATACATACCTACATATGTATGTATTAATGTATGCATGTGTTTTTCTAGACTCAAAAGACATTTTAGGCTCACAAAGCAAGCAAAGCTAAAATTTATTTTTGAAATTTTTGACCTAAAAGTAATAAAATTATTAATATTATGATATTTTTTAAAATAAGTAACAAATTTTTTACTAACATTTTCTTTTTTTCTTCTGTTTGCTAAAAAAAAACGTTATTTCGAACGCTTCTTTGCTTACGAGTAAAAACTCGCAAGGTTGCGTTCGAATAATCATTCGTTATCGAATGCCATCATTAGAAATTTCGATACATTTTATTCGCTATCGAATGAGAGAATCCCAAATGTTAAAAAATTCGAACGTTCGAATGAAAATTTACTCGCATACGAATGCGAGAATTAGCCCCCTGTTGTACATTTTCTTAAGAAGCCAAAAATGCACAAGAATGTAACGGTTTCTGCATTCTCTGAATGTTTGTCATACCATTGGTTTTGATATGTTGTTGTTGTGAGAGAATACCATGCTTGTGTAAGTAAACAAATAAAAACTCTACACTCATGCTGGTATACTAAATATGCTACGTGGCCGTATTCTACTGGATGAGGGAGAACAGCAACAACAAGGACAATCAGTGTGTGTGTATGACAAACAGGTTACATTTTTTTCCTTCTAGATCATTCTATTTAATTGCGGTTCTATCAGGCCACTTGCATATTCTCTTTTCTTTGTTTTTCGTTGTAAACAACAAAAGAAACGTTAGCGACGAAAAAAAAATTGAGGAATTTCAAGTATGCCATATTTGTAACCAAGCATATGCAATAATGGGTTAGGAAAAGAAAATTAGGCATGCACAAAAAAAAATCCGTAACAAACCGAACCAAATATATTTAAGTTATGCTCTTCCCCGTAAATCAAATAATTCTCACCTTCCTTTTCTAGAACTTGGGGGTCGATACCACCGTTTCTTATCAATCTTTCATCCTCTAGAGGAATTCTCAGAATATCTAGTTCGAAAGGCCGTGTTGGCTTAAACTGTTTTCTCACTTCACCAAACATATTTGATGAGTATTTAGGACTGAGTTGTTTAAGTTTGTCTTGAAAATATTTATTTATTGAGATTATAAAATTGTCGTTAAGGAGTTTTCTAATTAGCTTCAATTTCGCCTTCAGAACTTTAATTTCGGATTGTGTTAAAAAGATTTTTAGTCTATTGAAACGTTTAATAATGGTAAGAATTTTACTTTTCTCTACCTGTAACTTTTTAATAATCGAATTGGTGAACCTCTCAGTCGAGTCATGTGTTTTATGTTTTGGAATTGATGTGTCCATGGCTTTTATAATATAATCGTTAAGTTCACGCAAATAAAAATCTATTTCGTTATTCATTAGGTTCCTATAATTCGGAATTATAATATTATCATTGGTTTCTCTTAACAGCATATTTTTGAGATTCTTCCAATTCGTTTTCTTAAAATTAGACAATGCTTCGGGAGATTCTTTAAAGAACGAAAGAGGGTGGTAATTTTCAACTCCTAATAATTTGATTTTAACTGCATCATGATCACTATCATATCCCACAGTCTCGAGACAATTCATGGAATCATTTGTCCTATAAAACTTCAGTCTCGAATCAATTATGCACAAGTCCAGATAAGAATTACATCGTGGGTATGATGAACTACAAGTCGCAAGTAGTTTACATCTAAATCTTATTTCGTAATCCACTATCCATTCTTTCAAATGGTTGCCTTTAGTGTTCGACTCTGAGTTTTTCCAGTCAGTATGTCTGCAATTTAAGTCGCCGGCTAAAATATAATAATTATCTGTATTTTCCAGATTCATTGTTTGAAAAAGACTTAAAAGGTCTGATTTGAACAGATTGCAATTGTTTCCCGAAGGGTAATAGGCAGCTATAATGAAAAGTGTCTTATTTGGGCAAAAAGGTATTTTTACTATGGATGTTTCTAGGTGTCTATAAAGATTGAGGTTTTTATTACTGTGATGGCTATATTTTATTCCTTTTCTGATCAGAATAGCTGTTCCTCCCCCCCCCCCCCTTTTGGCGTTCTTTCTATCGTTTCGTATAAAATTATAGTTTTCAAAATTCAGTTTGTGTTTGGAGTTAAGTTTTGTTTCGTTAATTAAAACTAAATCTGGATTGTTCGGCTAGATCGATTAAAGAACATAAAATCCAAAGCGAATACCAAGTTCATCTATTAAAATTCTCCGACTTCTACAATTTACAGGAACTAGCAAGCAGCACAATAAAAAATCGAAATCGAGACGAATTTGGTATCATGGTTAAAAATAAAATGCCTAAAATTCGAAAAACAATTCCCGGCAACCTTTTTTATAGATACGATCATACATCTGATTATAAGAAAGTAAATGTTGCTGGAAGAGGTAGTCAAAAGAAAAGCGCCACATTGAAGTCAGCTTACAATAATTTACTACCAATTTCATCGGCAAAAAAGGCTGATCTTGTTAAGCTTTGCGATTCAAGACTGGTTCCAGAAGAAATGATTCCATGGTACTAGCAATTGCCAGTAATTAACATGGGAAAGCATGAGCGCTTACCAGAACCTTCCAATGATGAAAGTGGTTTAGAAGATGAATAACATTTTTCCCTTTTTCCTAATAAATTATTGTTTTATATTTTTTTTTAAATGAAGTTATCAGAATAAAAAATTATAATTTTTTCGTTCTTCATTATCTCTCAATTTTTTTTTTCGATTCCGGCAGGTAAAAATCATTAAGGGTTTTATTTTGTATTGTCTTGAAAACTTTTGTAGTTAGACCGAATATATAAAAGCAATTATAATAAAGAAACTATTTTTTAATTTACTCTGCAAAATCGCATCGATCTTATGTATAATAGATTTTTTATACGAAATTTAACATTAAAACCTCAATATCTCTAAACTGGTCTGACTACACTTAGTGAGTTTTACTTGTCACCCGACGATATGTTGTTCCTCCTTTGGAAATTTAACCTCCATGGTATCTAGATTACAGTAATTTTTTTAAAAGAGCTTCAAAGCTTCAATAAAAGCAATACAAATCCACTTGTCTTTGAATCCTTATTTAATGAAATGTAATGTGAATATAACCCCCAAGGCTGGCACTTCTTTTATACAGACGGACCAAAAACAGAAAAACACTTAGGTTTTGCCTTAACAGACCATAGTGGAAGCACAAAAAAAAACGGAATATTACCTCAAAATACGACTATATTTGAAGCCGAAGCCATTGCAGTTATTGAGGCCCTACAGCTTAGCGATGATTCACAAATCAAATATATAATCTGCACAGACAGTCGCTCAGTGTTCGATGCCACTTTAAATCAAAAGAATAAAAATGAATTAATTATTTTAATACAACAGCTAATGATAGAAAGAAGAAAAAAAATTTTTTTTTATTGCCTTTAATTATTTATTGAATCTTCATATATGAAATGACAATAAGTATTCAAATCTAGCCCAGCCAGTGCTAGACAAAAATTTTTATGATACTAAAAAATTTCACATCAACTGATCCAGTCATCTGTTTTGCACTTGAGTTAAGCAAGGGTATCCCTCCTTCTCAACCGATTGTGGCCACTAAAGTTAAGGATGTCTCTTGCAAGTGGGTTTGGATGGTGTTCAAGTTTGCTGACATACTTTGAGGCATATTTTGTAAATTCGACTTTTGCTAATGGCACGCCTAGATCTTTGTGGATTCGAGAATTTTTAACATACCATGGTGCTGCAGTAATTATACGTAGAATTTTATTTTGACCCCTTTGAATTTTTTCAACGTTTGATGCTGAGGCAGTACCCCAAATTGAATTCCATAACACCAGATTGGCTTTAGAATTGCATTGTACAACAAAAGTTTGCAATCCAACTTTAATGTAGAATTTCTGCCGATTAGCCAATTAAGTTGCACTGCTTTTAATCTCATCTGAGTAAGTTTTGCGTCGATATGAGACTTCCAAGTTAAACGACGATCGAGGTGGATTCCGAGGTATTTCACTTCATTATGTTCAGGAATAATTTGATTATTTATTCTGATGAACGAGCATGTATCTTTTCGCAATGTGAAAGTGATATGAATACATTTCTGTTCGTTAACCCTGATTTTCCAAATCTCAAGCCAATGTGCTTGACTCAGAAACAATACGTGTGTTGCAAATTGGACAATATGGTCTAGTTTTTATATTTTTCGACAAACAAGATTTGTGAAAAATATGCCCACAACTTGTTTGAATTTGGCTAGTTGTAGACAAGATTCCTTTACGACATAAATCGCATGTAGTGGTCATGTCGCCTGGGACTATATTGTTTGGATTCATTATAAAAACAATATGAAAAAAATAAAAGTTTAAAATTTAAAAACCAAAATTAATTCGTAATGAAATCAATTGGTTAAAATTGCTAGAAATTGTTATAAAAAAATGCAAAAATATTAAAAAATGAAAAATTCAATAAATTCTAAACGAATCTTAAATTGTATTGACATTTTCATAATAAGTCTGGATAACTTTAACACGTTGTTGGATTGTGTATCTCTCCATGGTTCAAATTGAGTAAGTCTGAAATAGAGAAATGTCAAATAAAATTCGGAAAGAAGCTTGGCGTTTAGGTGTGGTTCACATTCAACATCGGCCCTTACAATTTAACCACCCTTTATAAGAGCTGCCACCAAACTTAGCTTAAGGGTTATTGTTAAATATTATTTTTCTATATTTTTACTGCGTTCATTGGTAACAAATTTTTGTAAAGATCTGGAGTTTCAGATCGTAGTTCCATCAGTAACTTTTGTCATGGGTAGGGTTAAAGACAAAAGAAACTAAATGATTGGCAACGCAAACAAAAAACTAAAAATTGAGATAGAAAGAGATAATGCATATGATAGGAAAGAAACCCGGTAGACACTGTCGAAAAGAAAAGGAAAACAATACTAGAACAACATTAAGCCATATGATCAGACCGCTGAAAGGTTTTGGCGGAATGAAAAATAAAAGATGGCTTTTGGGACGACATCTTTTTTTGAACTGGCTTACTTAATGGTGGATAAGAAGATGGCAGAGGACATTCTGGTTTGTGAGCTTGACGCGTGTGGAAAATATATCTGTGGTGGAGAAAAAAAATAAAAAAAAGAAAATAGTGTGGAAAGTTAAATTTTATTGACTTTTTATAAGAAAAAAAAATAAGGTGAACATTAATTTCGTGGGGAAAAGAAATAAAAACGTGAGTGTGTAAACCTAAAATACACAAAAAAAAAGGATTTAATTAAACTATACAAATTGTGACCCACTCCGGGCTCACCAACGAGCTCCAACACAACCAGCGAGCTCCAACACAACCAACAAGCTCCAACACAACCAACAAACTCCAACACAACCAACAAGCTTCAACACAACCAACAAGCTCCAACACAACCAACAAGCTCCAACACAACCAACAAGCTCCAACACAACCAACAAGCTCCAACACAACCAACAAGCTTCAACACAACCAACAAGCTCCAACACAACCAACAAGTTTCAATATCACCCACAGCCCACCCAAGGGCCAACAAAGAGCCACAACACAAACACCAACTCCAACACCAGCTTCTACACCAACACAAAAGGAAGCCATAACAACAGCCAACCCAAAGGCTAACAAAGAGCCACAGCACCTGTACCAGCACAAGCACCAGCACCCGCTCCTACACCAGGTATTTTGTTCTTTTGTTTAACCGACAAACACCAGGTATATAATTGTTTATTTTCTTTGAAGAACTACAAAATTTTTAATAAAATACACAGAGTTAGTAAGAGTGCAAATAACCTAACGTACAAACTACAACGAAAATTGAGACGAACATAGTTACATATATATATATGAGTTTATAAAATTTGTTTCTTTTGTCAGATAGGGAAAATTTAAGGCAAATCCAAAGTTCTACCGTTCTAGTCAGTCCCTGGCGGAGTTTTTGCCCAGGTGCGCACAGACACATTTTAGGGGTTGAGCTCAGGCCTGTAACTTTTCGTAGGGTAATTGCCCAAGAGGTAGATTCTTTCATTTTCCTGACTTTCTAAAAAGAATAAAAATTATGAAACTAATATATATGTATATCGAAAATTTTTTTTTGAGATTCCACTTACCTTGTACGGCCATAAACTTATAAGACACTTCACGTACGGACAATTAGCTCAATCTGAAAAAGTAAAAAAAAAATTTTTTTTAATTCATTTGGTTAAAATAAATAAAAATTGTTACTTTGTAATTTTTAATTTCACAGTCCATATGAACATGTCATTTTAAACTAATTCAAATAATAAAAATTTCAAATGCGAATTATAACGTGTTTAAAAAGTATTGTATTTAATTTTTAAATTATGAGTGAATAAGCTCACATGGGTAAAACAATAGGAGGGTGATGGGAGGGCAAACGATTGAATTTGGGGACGATCCAATCTAAATTTATTTCAGGTCGTCATGGTGAAGTCCAACTGGATTTTAAGCGGGAGGAAGATCGTTGGCAAAACATCTGCCAACTCAATTCCTAAGAAAGAGGTGCAGCAAAAACGTAAGTACACTGTGCAAAAAGGGTTTAAATAGAAACAATAGATAGTTTTGCGTTCACTTTCTGGCTTCCTTTTTTTTAAATTTTTAATCTTTTCCATTGAAACATTTTGTTTTTGTAATTGGCTGGCATGAATCTTTTTGTAGCAGCCTAGTGTCAGGTTGGTTGGCAAGAACCACACCCCAATACGGCGAGCCCTAGCCGGACTTACGCCAGCGCCCCCAACAATCTGGCCACCACAAACTAACAAGTTTTTTTTTGTGTTTCATTTATGAAACAACGAAGTGTTGCAACTACACTTTGCACAGCTGCCTTCCTCTTTCCGACGTTGAAGCCATTTACGTACCCATAGCCTTTTCCTCTTCCTATTCGCTTCCTCTTGTTTTTAAATTAGTAGAGAAGCTGCTCCACAACTTAACTCAAATAATGTTTTACAATCTTTCATATCGAATTTATTTATGAGAAAATAAATTTATATTGTTTGACAGTTTGATGAAATAAATTACTAAAGCAAATATTTGTTCAAATGTGACCACAAGAAACACATGTTTACCACAATTTAATTTGAAGTTGTTTCACTGCTGTTTTTGAAAACAAATTTTGTAAAATATTTGATCTTAGTGTGACCATCAAACAAATTTTGAAAATATTTAAGGCAAATGCAGGCAAACATGTTTGAAACTAATATTTGCCATATGTGACCGTAGCTTTAGTCTATTTATACAGCAATCATAATTTTTGGATGGTTCGGAGCTAAGATACTAGAATGTTCATGACTGCAAGTCTAGAATGTTCGTGTTTAGAATATTCAGCCAGAGTCCTTAAAACTTAATGTTGCCATATGGCTCAACTATGTTCTTAACAGGGTGTTCTCAAAATGTTTATAAATTAAAACTTCTACAAATGCTAATACTATGTTCCCACGACGACTTGAATCACCTGCTTCGCCTTTTGAATCATGTTTATGAATCATGCTGTTTACATGAATAATAAACTTGATTAGATTTGACAGTTGTCTTTAATAAACAAACAGAATAAAAAAACAGCATTTACAATTTGTGGAAAATAATTTTTTTTAATGGACAAACAAAAGTGAGTGGAAATTAGTTAGCTTATTTGAAAAAAAACATACATTCGTACGTATTTACTTTCTTTACTTCCAGCAACAAGAAAATAATTTGCTTTGTTTACAATAATATTAAATTTTTACAGCTAGTGCAGATAAACTTGCGATAAAAATTAGAGAAGAGTGCAATTTTTCGTGCTTCGCAAGTAGATTCAATATGAATCTGCTTGATTCGCTCTTAAAATTTTGTATGGTGAAGCAAGTTGTTTCGCACATGATTGGGGTGTGAAGCATGAATAGAGAGCGAAGCATGTACCGTGGAAGCATAGTATAAACAAGTTGTATGTCGATAAATATGCCATCTGTTGATAAAGATGTTGTATGTTGATAAGCATGCTGTATGTTGATACCGATCGTTTATATGATTTGAAATACAATTTCGTAACAATATTTTTATTTAGGGGATCAAAAGTTTAATAGTCGGGGCATCTGTTCCTTTAATAGCAATTATGATCTTAGGGCGCGTTTTCACTATGTCATTTTTGTTGTCCAATTGTTGGCAATTTTATGAAAACGGGTTGTCATATGGTGTCATCTATGTTTGCAATTATGATTGCAAAAAATTAAATTTATTGATGACAACCCGTTTTCATACAATTGCCAACAATTTGGACAATTTCACTTATTTTCAAAAAAACTACGTTAAGCAGCTACAATCACCACTTTACTAAAGATTTGAAATATTTATGTCAATATTGTTTTTTCCAAAAATTTATTTCTTAAATAAATAATGAAAATATGCTGTCCCATAAACGAATTTAAGTTGCATAAATGGTTTTTTTCTCTTACAGAATGAACTGCTACTTTACACACTTTCAATAATATTCCGGGCAACGGCGGGTACAAAAAGCTAGTACTATATACCAAGAATGCGAAAATAAAGATTACGCCATGCGCATGATTTCCCGTTATGTGACGTAGAAGGGCCATTCTAAGGGTTACCAATAATGTTTCATGTGTTAGAATTAAAATTTCTTGCGAAAAATGTATGTTTTATGTGATAGTTGGCAACCTTGCAATTGAAATCTCCGAGAGTTCTAAAATAAAATCTGTTTAAAAAAGAAAAACAAACAAAAAAAAAAACAACAAAATATATAAACATGAAGAGTGCAGTGAGCAAATGCAAGCAAAACATGAGTAAAAAAAACAAATGAGACAAAATTAGCCAATAGAAACACAGAATGTTTGACGTCACAGGGCCTAAATGCGCAGAACATTTTAAAATTTTACGCGCGTTGGCGTAATCTTTATTTTATCATTCTTGCTATATATCAGTCAGTCTCGTCTCATCGAACTGTTCGGACGTGTTACTTTTAGTGCGGCTGAATTTTCGGTGAAAAAATCGTAATAGGTGAAAAAGTGTAAAAAGTTGAAATTAAACAAAAAAGTGAAAAAAAATCGTAATAGGTTAAAATATATAAAAAAAAAAAATAAACATTAAACATCACATAAAAACTGTATGAGTGTTCCTCTCAGATGTAATTCTGAGAAAGAGCTTAGCTCGACTAGAAAAACTAGATGCATCTCTGAGGAAGAATCCATAAAAAAATCTTTGGAGAATTTTCTCACTGCAAGAGCCGTGGAACGGCGTCGTTCCTGTTCGCCCAATATTGTGATTTCAACAGATGTAAAAACATCATCTTCATCAAATAGTGCAGTCAAACCCAAAAAACAAGTAGGTATGGATAAGTACATAACCGTTCTCAAGCGACAGAGGAGCCCGAAGTCTGCTCAAGTGTCATCAAATGCAAAAGCTCCTAAGACCGTGAGTAATGATCAAAATAGGTTTGCTCTCCTCCAGACGGATGAGCCAGAACTTCCGAAGAAGACGTTTAAGCCCCCACCAATTTATCTGAGAGAGCCGACTTCCAGTAAATTGGTACAAGGAATTGTTGCTGTAATAGGTGAAAACATGTTTAGCGTAACCTCAATGAAACATGGAAATATCTGCGAGACAAAGATTCAAGTGAATAGAGAAGATGATTTTCGAAAATTGTCCAACCAGCTGGAAAGGGAGACTAGGGATTTCTATACCTACCAGCTCAAAAGCGCAAAAGGACTCCAAGTCGTTCTAAAGGGTATAGACCCATGTGTTGATCCCGCGGAGATAAAAACCGGTTTAATGGACAAAGGGTTCAAAATCAAGAGCGTAGTGAATATTAGAAACCGTGAAAAGATCCCTCAGCCCATGTTCAGGGTAGAATTGGAACCTGGAGATGTTGTCTTAAAGAAAAATGAGTCCCATCCCATCTACAATCTGATGTACCTTCTGCATCGTAGAATCACCGTGGAAGAACCACATAAGCGTCAGGGACCCGTCCAGTGTCTCAACTGTCAAGAATTTGGTCACACGAAGGCGTATTGTAAATTGCCGACAGTTTGTGTTGCGTGTGGGGAGCTACATGCAACTGCTCAATGCGATAAGTCGAGAACTGACTCAAAAATCAAAAAATGCAGTAACTGCGGAGGTAATCATACCGCAAATTATAGAGGTTGTCCAATTTACACTCATTTGAAAGGCATAAGAACCAACAAGACGTCAGTATTGCCTAATCGCCCTCAACAGCCAAATTTAGCATCGAGTGACAATTTCCCTCAAGTATTACGGTCCACTAGTCATGTAAACGCGCCAAGTTCTAGACAAGTTTCTTACGCAAACGTCGTTAAATGTAATATGCCAGGTCTGGAGCAGGAACCTAAACCCCAATATTCTGAGCCGCATATCAACAATCTAGAGACAACATTGCAGACACTTGTCCAAACTATGAACACTTTCACGACCACCATGACATCCATGATGCAGGAAATGCTGAAAATGCAATCCACTATCTTGCAAGCCATTTTAAAGAAATGATTTATTTAAAAATTTGTTTCTGGAACGCGAACGGCCTCCGCCAACATAAAAATGAACTGGAATACTTCCTGATGGATAAGCAGATTGATGTTATGATGATTGCTGAAACTCACTTGACGTCGACAGGGTACTTCAAAATTAATGGCTACGAGTTCTACGATACTAAAGACCCCCGCGGTAGAGCTTGTGGAGGTTCGGCAATTCTTATAAAGAACAGAATAAAGCATTATCTAATGAATAACATAAGTGAGGATTACCTCCAAGCAACAAACATTTGCATTGAATTCTGTCAATACAAATTTGTTTTATCATCGATTTATTCTCCGCCTCGATTTTCAATAAAAGAACACCAATACCATAACTTCTTTAAATCCCTTGGAGCTAGATTTTTAGTTGCTGGTGACTTTAACGCCAAACACACATTTTGGGGTTCACGTCTGGTAACCCCAAAGGGTCGCGTACTCTTCAACACCATTGCTAAAATGGGCTTAGATGTACTCTCAAGTGGACATCCCACCTATTGGCCGACGGACCGACGGAAGATTCCCGATGTTATTGACTTTGGGGTAATGAAAAATATCCCTGTAGAATGGATGCAAGTGGATCCTTCACTGGACTTGTCCTCAGATCACTCTCCTACTATCATTTCAATGCATTTCCCTCAAGTGTGTGGTTCTCCATTTATGAACATGACTAAGACCCGAGTAAGTTGGATAAAATACAAAAAGTATTTAAGTTCTCATTGCACGGAAAATGTTGTGTTGAGAACTACCGACGATATTGATGAGTCGATTGGCAACTTTACCGAGGACCTTCGACGAGCTGTGCATCACGCTTCCACTTATCACGTTGAATGTAGAAATAGGACAAACAGAACTTATTTCTCTGAACTCGAACATCTCCTATCAGAAAAAAGAAGAATGAGAAGAGAGTGGCAAATTCACAGGTCTCCTGAACTGAAAGCTAGGCTACGGGAATGCAGAGATATACTAAGACATTTCTTAGAAACCCAAAAAACGGCCTCACTTAGATCTTACTTGGAAGGTCTTGATAGTACCCCACAGTCTGACTACTCGTTATGGTGGGCGGCAAGAGGTTTAAAAAGACCAGTAAGAGGAAAACCTCCTTTGCGAAATCCGACTGGTGACTGGGCTAGAAATGATTCCGAGAAAGGGACATTATTTGTTAATCATTTGAGAAATGTGTTTACTATAAACAACTCAAATAATAACGAATCTGATTTGCCACCACTTGTTATAAGGCCTCCTGTACCTCTAAGACTAAACTTTCGTGATGTCCAAAACGCTATTGGTACTGTGAACCTTAGAAAGGCTCCAGGTATGGATAAAATCAGCAATAAAATGCTTGTGGAGTTACCTCGAGTAGCAAGAAGAATTATCCTCTTTATCTTCAACGCTATTTTACGCCTAGAATACTATCCTGCAGATTGGAAGGTGTCTATGATCACTATGATTCCTAAGCCAGGGAAGGACCATACCAAAGTGGAGTCATATAGGCCAATTAGTCTACTGCCGACAATTTCAAAACTGTTTGAAAAATTGTTAATGACTAAATTGACTCCAATTCTGAATGACACTGAATGTATTCCTAATCATCAATTCGGCTTCAGAGCTAAACACAGCACCATCGAGCAAACACACAGATTGGTAAATGTGATAAGAGGGTCGCTTGAAGACAAAAAATACTGCTCCGCCCTTTTCATTGATGTGTCGCAAGCGTTCGACAAAGTTTGGCATGACGGTTTAATGCACAAAATCAAATTAACTCTGCCTGCTAACACCCATAAACTCATGGAAAGTTATTTATACGGTCGCAAATTTAAAATCAAAGAAGGTGATTTTTTAAGTACCGCTCAGCCAATTGAATCAGGTGTGCCACAGGGTAGCATACTGGGTCCTACTTTATATTTGATATATGCCTCCGACATGCCGTCAGACCCTAAAATCCATACGTCAACTTTTGCAGACGATACAGCCTTTATCAGCGTCCATCAGGACCACCAAGTTGCATCACAGAATTTGCAGAATTATGTTTATAAACTAGAGAATTGGCTAGAGCTTTGGAAAATCAGGGTTAACGAACAGAAATGTATTCATATAACTTTCACATTGCGAAAAGATACCTGCTCGTTCATCAGAATAAATAATCAAATTATCCCGCAACACAATGAAGTCAAATACCTCGGCATTCACCTCGACCGCCGTTTAACTTGGAAGTCTCATATTGAAGCGAAACTTACACAAATGAGATTAAAAGCAGTGCAACTTAATTGGCTAATCGGCAGAAACTCTACATTGAAATTGGATTGCAAACTTTTGTTGTACAATGCAATACTAAAGCCAATCTGGTGCTATGGAATTCAATTATGGGGTACTGCCTCAGCATCCAACATTGAAAAAATTCAAAGGGGTCAAAATAAAATTCTACGTATAATTACTGCAGCTCCATGGTATGTTAAAAATTCTCGAATCCACAAAGATCTAGGCGTGCCATTAGTAAAAGTCGAATTTACAAAATATGCGTCAAAGTATGTCAGCAAACTTGAACACCATCCAAACCCCCTTGCACGAGACATCCTTAACTTTAGTGGCCACAATCGGTTGAGAAGGAGGGATACCCTTGCTTTAACTCAAGCGCAAAATAGATGACTGGATCAGTTGATGTGAAATTTTTTTAGTATCATAAAAATTTTTGTCTAGCACTGGCTGGGCTTATTATTTTCTTTTTAGTATTAAGATTTGAATACTTATTGTCATTTCATTTTGAAGATTCAATAAATAATTAAATGCAAAAAAAAAAAAAAAAAAAAAAAATTCTTGCTATATACATACCCAATATGTATTGAAAAATTATTTCTCCAATGTTAGAGAAAAGCTTAATTCTCAAGTTGATTTCTAATGTAATTCTCAACTTAAGTTGAAACATTTTTCTCCATCAATTTGAGATTTAATATTTTATCCAATCTTTGAGAAAAATTTTAATTCTCAAGTGGATATCTAACACTTTTCCACTTGAGATCAAACATTTTTTGAACTTGAGTACGATTTGAGATAAATTTGAGATTTTTTCTAATTTTTTTATTCTCGTATGGCAGTATAATTATATTAAATGTCAATTATAATTTTGAATTATTTTTATTTTTTTAGACTGGGATAAGTTAAATCAAAAGATTGACAACTTCCAAAAAAATGTGCTCAAAGGTGTAACGCATTAAGCATATTTCTAAACACAAAAACACAATGCACACCTCAAATATTGTTAGAACACGAAATCACTCAGAAATTACTAAAAAGAGTACTGGAAGAGGTAAAATCGGGGGGAAATAAGACGACCTTAAAGCGAAAGCCAATTTTGCCAAAAACACCATTTCAGTGTCGGATTTCAGCCTATTCGAAGATAAAATTCAAGCATCTGAAAACAAGTTTAACGACCTGGTAAGTTTGACAAAAATATAAACAAAATTATGGCGTTAGTTGTGGTAATTCCATAAAATTTTTAAAAACAGCTTGGCGTAAAATGATAACGGATGAGGTAGATATCAAATATTCCTGGCAAGGAACTAAGACAAAACAACCTGTACGAGCTCTAAGTGTCACAGCGGCATTAAAACGTAATTATGTTATGATTGAAATTAATATTAACTAAATCTAATAATCTTTCCAGAAGCTTATAATTAAAAATTTGCTGCTGCATCATCGGACAGCGAGTTCATTATTTTATGTTTTTTTAATAAATAAGTTACAAAACCAAGTAAAAAACATTGTTTATATCTTAAAGTTATATAAATAAGCTTTCTTTAATATGGCAATTCCGTACCATCCATTTGAAACCAATTGGAGAAATTTCTTTGATATCAAGTTGAGAATCACAAATTTCTCAATTTGATAACTAAGAAAATCACCATATTAAAAATGAGCCTTTTAAGTTGAGAAGACTATAATCGGACAATTGAGGTGCATTTGAGAATTAACGTTGGAGATTTGAGAATGGTATTTGATATCAAATGCATCTCAAGTTGATATCAAACAATAATGTTTATTGGGTATATACATCCATACATATGTATGTATGTACTAGTATGTATATTACATACATACATACATATGTATGTATGTATATTAGAGTGATCCAAAAAATAAAATAGCGAATTGTTCTATGGATTGTATAAACACGTTCTGAATAATATTATAGTGCATTTACACCTACGCCATAAACTAGTTATAAGTTGTTTATGGTGATAAACTAGTTTGAGAAACTTGTTTATCTATACAAATCAAAAACAGGTTTTGTAACTAGCTTTTGAGATAAACTAGTTACGAACAACCAGTTTTTGCTAATGCAACTCTGTTTTTCAACATTTTTCTGAAAACGCTGGACACATTTGACATTTGCTCAAAAATAAAAACAAACTTTTCATGGTGTAAATATACAAGGTGTGCAGTAGCCCAGCTGACTGACTTTGTTTACAATTTACTTATGTCAAAAGTAATATTTTTTCAAGTATTTTGGCAGTAGTACATTATTTTACACAAACAAAATGTCAGCTGTTTTATGACTTGTCAAAGATAAACCACTTAACTGTCAAAAATTCTGATGTAAACGGTATGGTTTATGAAACTAGCTAATGATCATAAACTAGTTTGAAAAATACAAGTGTAAATGCACTATTAGGATGATGATAGGTTAACGTCAACTGGCGCCGCATCGGCTCTGAAGTTTGGAGGTGCATTTACATGGGGAAAATATGTAACATCTCGCTATCTTTCCATTATAAATTCCAAATATGTATATCAAAATTAGACATTTAACCTTCACAATTTAACGGTTAATGTTGTCCGTTTTGAGAAAAACTTTCGGTAGCTTTACATTTTCTTTCGTCCATACAATCTTGAAGCACTCTAATGAATATGGATTACGTTTATTGACAACAGTGACGTAATCATATATTTTCAGTACTGTTATAGCAATTTTTCTTGCTTCGTTTATTCTTAAAATGATCGTCCAACGTATAACTATTGTTTTGAAATTACTTTTATTTTTGTCGAACAATTTGTGCTGGTATAGTAATACACAAAAATACATATGTACATAGTAATTTACAGTGAACAAGAACTCAAGAAATAATTAAATACAACAATAAACGCTATATTTGTAGATTATTAATAAATCAAATTAATATTTATAGAACTTCAGTGGAAATAATAATGTGACAATAACAAAATTAAATGCATATATTGTACTTGATAGAAATAATTTATATTAATTTTAAAAAACTGTTAAATGGTATATGCCTGATAAATATTTATTTCATATTGTAAATTTAAGTGCGTTTGCAGTGATCTTTTGTATGTCTATTAGTAAACATTATGTACAGTGTCTCAAATAAGTTTGTGAAGTTTATATATGTGTACATACATATTTAAAAAGAAACACAATTTAATGTGTGATTTTTTATATTTTTTATTTATATACTTATATATTATAAAACAAGTAAGAGTGCTATATTCGGCTGTGCCGAATCTTAAATACCCTTCACCTAAGCGTAGTAAGAAATACAGAAACTACACTAGCCTAGAATATCCTAATTCTGTGTGTTCTATTCAGTCTTAGTGCAAATTTTATTAGTATATGTATATCAATTGTTTGAAAGACAATTTTACGACCAACATAATTTATGTTAAATATTTTGAAATTTTGTCTAATTTTCACCATTTTTAATTGATTAATTTGCCAATTCTTACCATAATTTACAGAGTTTGTCTGATGTTCATAATAATCTTGAGTGTAACTTAACAAACAGAGTATAAACAAGTAAGAGCGCTATATTCGGCTGTGCCGAATCTTAAATACCCTTCACCTAAGCGTAATAAGAAATACAGAAACTACACTAGACTAGAATATCCTAATTCTATGTTTTCTATTCAGTCTTAGTGCAAATTTTATTAGTATTTGATATATTGTTTGAAAGACAATTTTACGACCAACATAATTTATGTTAAATATTTTGAAATTTTGTCTAATTTTCACCATTTTTAATTGATTTAATTACCAATTCTTTCCATAATTTATAGAGTTTGTCTGATGTTCATAATAATCTTGAGTGTAACTTAACAAACAGAGTATAAAAAAGGGGTACAATTCGGTTTTAGTGATTTTGCTCAAAAAAAAAAAAAAAAAAACAAAATCAAATAGGGCTTTTAGAGGAGATACCAGCAAAAAAAAATTTGTTGAGGCCTATATCTCGGGAACTACTGGGTGTCTGATAATTTGTAATACATTAAATAAAAGGTATTAAAAATACCTTTCCAACGATATATATCATGATTATAAAATATGGACCGAATATAGGTTAAATCCGAAAAGAATATTTTTTGACCCGAATTTATTTGTTTTTTGGAAATGGTTCTATATGGCAGGTATGACAAATTATGGGCCGATCTTCTTAAATTTTGGAACAGTTATTTTCATGCATATGAGGATATTTCACGTCGAATTTCAACATAATAACGGTATATATACGATATATATTAGTATTAACGTGGATTTCGAGGATGGACCTTATGTGGGGGATATAGTCAAATATGGACCGATATTCTCAAGATCCAGCAGTTAGGTTTAGGCATGTATATAAATAATCCGTGTAAAATTTTGGATTGGTACCCTTATTTATAAGCGATTTATGAGTATTAAAGTGATTTTCGGAAGAGGGCTTTATATGGGGCATACGGTTAAAAATAGACCGAAATTCACAAAATTTTGTGGGATGATTTTTGTATATATTAAAATGATCTGTGCAAAGTTTTGAGTCGGTACCGATATTTAGACAGTATATATGGGGACAAATGTCTTTTTCAGGTGTATTCCTTGTATGGGAGCTATGACCAGTTCTGGGCCGACAACCATAAAATTTAGTACAGCAATTTATATGCCTATAAAGAGTATTTATGTCAAATTTTAACCGTTTAACATTATTTATATCTCTTTTATACGTATTTAAGTGAATTTTGGAAGTGGACTTTATATGGGGTCTATGGTCAAACATGGACCGAATTAAAAAAAATTTCGTTTTGCGATTTCTTTTTGTATAAAACTTATTTTTGCTGAATTTTGTCTTGATATTCCAATTTTATAGGCATTTATTTATCATTAAGCCATATTTCGGGAATATATATATTTGTATGGGGGCTATAAGAAATCATGGACCGATTCTTACTATTTTCCGCACACTTTCTTCTTTTATAGCACAAACAACGTATACAAAATTTCATGGTATTATCTGCAATAGTTTTCAAAATATTGCAATAAAATGGATGAAAAATATCAAAGTTTTATGGAGGTGGTCTCACATATAGGTTCATAACTCTGGTTAACCTAAACCGATTTTGCTGATTTTAAATAGCAAACTTCTCGAAAGTACTTCTGACAGAATTATTGAAGGTTTGGATCCCGAGTATATCTGGGGACTTCAAAAAACTGATTTCAACAGACAGACAGACAGACAGACAGACGGACATGGCTTAATCGACTTCGCTATCTATAAGGATCCAGAATATATATACTTTATAGGGTCGGAAAATTTTTTTGTGGAAATTACACACGGAATGACAAACTTATATATACCCTTCTCACGATGGTGAAGGGTATAAAAAGGGGTACAATTCGGTTTTAGTGATTTTGCTCAAAAAAAAAAAAAAAAAACAAAATCAAATAGGGCTTTTAGAGGAGATACCAGCAAAAAAAAAATTTGTCGGCGGTCACGCTTATCTTCGAGGGGGCGGGCCCTTAAAGTTGAAAATATATAGGCCTATATCTCGGGAACTACTGGGTGTCTGATAATTTGTAATACATTAAATAAAAGGTATTAAAAATACCTTTCCAACGATATATATCATGATTATAAAATATGGACCGAATATGGGTTAAATCCGAAAAGAATATTTTTTGACCCGAATTTATTTGTTTTTGGAAATGCTTCTATATGGCAGGTATGACAAATTATGGGCCGATCTTCTTAAATTTTGGAACAGTTATTTTCATGCATATGAGGATATTTCACGTAGAATTTCAACGTAATAACGGTATATTTAAGATATATATTAGTATTAACGTGGATTTCGAGAGTGGACCTTATGTGGGGGATATTGTCAAATATGGACCGATATTCTCAAAATCCAGCAGTTTGATTTAGGCATGTATGTAAATGATCCGTGTAAAATTTTGGATTGGTATCCTTATTTGTAAGAGATTTATGAGTATTAAAGTGATTTTCGGAAGAGGGCTTTATATGGGGCATACGGTTAAAAATAGGCCGAAATTAACAAAATTGTGTGGAATGATTTTTGTATATATGTAAATGATCTGTACAAAGTTTTGAGTCGGTAACGATATTTATACAATATATATAGGCAAAAATGTCTTTTTCAGTTGTGGTCCTTGTATGGGACCTATGACCAGTTCTGGGCCGACCACCATAAAATTTAGTACAACAATTTATTTGCCTATAAAGAGTGTTTATGTCAAATTTTAGCCGTTTAACATTATTTATATCTGTTTTATATGTATTTAAGTGAATTTTGTAAGTGGACTTTATATGGGGTCTATGGTCAAATATGGACCGAATTAAAAAAAATTTCGGTTTGTGATTTCTTTTTGTATAAAACTTATTTTTGCTGAATTTTGTCTTGATATTCCAATTTTATAGGCATTTATTTATCATTAAGCCATATTTCGGGAATATATATATTTGTATGGGGGCTATGAGAAATCATGGACCGATTCTTATTATTTTCCGCACACGTTCTTCTTTTATAGTACAAACAACGTATACAAAATTTCATGGTATTATCTGCAATATATTTCAAAATATTGCAATAAAATGGACGAAAAATATCAAATTTTTATAGAGGTGGTCTCAAATATTGGTTCATAACTCTGGTTGACCTAAACCAATTTTGCTGATTTTAAATAGCAAACTTCTCGAAAGCACTTCTGACAGAATTATTGAAGGTTTGGATCCCGAACATATCTTGGGACTTCAAAAAACTGATTTCAACATCCAGACAGACAGGCAGACAGACGGACATGGCTTAATCGACTTCGCTATCTATAAGGATCCAGAATATATATACTTTATAGGGTCGGAAAATTATATTGTGGAAATTTCACACGGAATGACAAACTTATATATACCCTTCTCACGATGGTGAAGGGTATAATAATAATCTGTCTATTTCAAACTTTTAGTTGAAATAGACTTCTCCAACTCAATGGATCATTGTAATCATATCAGTTTTAGTAGATTCCACCATACTAACTACGCGATTTACTATTTTCTTTCAATTTCTTATTTAATTTTTACATTGAAGTGGGCTTTTCTAAAACCATTGCTCATTTTCATCATGTGATTGCATATGATTCTAGATCAAATCAAGGTAAACTTTGGTTCTCCTTTTATTATACCCTTCACCTTCATGAGAAGCGTATATATAAGTTTGTCATTCCGTGTGAAATTTCCACAATATAATTTTCCGACCCTCTAAAGTATATATATTCTGGATCCTTATAGACAGCGGAATCGATTAAGCCATGCCCGTCTGTCTGTCTGTTTGGATGTCTGAGTGTTAAAATCAGTTTTTTTGAAGTCCCCAGATATATTCGGCATCCAAATCTTCAACAATTCTGTCAGAAATGCTTTCGAGAAGTTTGCTATTTAAAATCAGCAAAATCGGTTCAGGTCAACCAGAGTTATGGACCAATATGTGAGACAACCTCCATAAAAATTTGATATTTTTTGTTCATTTTATTGCAATATTTTGAAATATTTTGTAGATAATACCATGAAATTTTGTATACGGTGTTTGTATGATAAAAGAAGAACGTGTGTGCGGAAAATAGTAAAAATCGGTCCATGATTTCTCATAGCCCCCATACAAATATATATATTCCCGAAATATGGCTTAATGATAAATAAATGCCTATAAAATTGGAATATCAAGACAAAATTCAGCAAAAATAAGTTTTATACAAAAAGAAATTACAAAACGATTTTTTTTTTAGTTCGGTCCATGTTTGACCATAGACCCCATATAAAGTCCACTTCCAAAATTCATTTAAATACGTATAAAACAGATATCAATAATGTTAAACGGCTAAAATTTGACATAAATACTCTTTATAGGCAAATAAATTGTTGTACTAAATTTTATGGTGTTCGGCCCAGAATTCGTCATAGCTCCCATACAAGGACCACATCTGAAAAAGAAATTTTTCCCTATATATATTGTATAAATATCGGTACCGACTCAAAACTTTGCACAGATCAGTTACATATATACAAAAATCATCCCACAAAATTTTGTTAATTTTGGTCTATTTTTAACCGTATGCCGCATATAAAGCCCTCTTCCGAAAATCGCTTTAATACTCATAAATCTCTTACAGATAAGGATATCAATCCAAAATTTTACACGGATCATTTACATACATGCCTAAATCAAACTGCTGGATTTTGAGAATATCGGTCCATATTTGACAATATCCCCCACATAAGGTCCACTCTCGAAATCCACGTTAATACTAATATATATCTTAAATATACCGTTATTATGTTGAAATTCGACGTGAAATATCCTCATATGCATGAAAATAACTGCTCCAAAATTTAAGAAGATCGGCCCATAATTTGTCATAGCTGCCATATAGAACCATTTCCAAAAAACAAATAAATTCGGGTCAAAAAATATTCTTTTCGGATTTAACCCATATTCGGTCCATATTTTATAATCATGATATATATCGTTGGAAAGGTATTTTTAATACCTTTTATTTAATGTATTACAAATTATCAGACACCCAGTAGTTCCCGAGATATAGGCCTATATATTTTCAACTTTAAGGGCCCGCCCCTCGGAAATAGGCGTGACCGCCAACAAATTTTTTTTTGCTGATATCTCCTCTAAAAGCCCTATTTGATTTTGTTTTTTTTTTTGAGCAAAATCACTAAAACCGAATTGTACCCCTTTTTATACCCTTCACCATCGTGAGAAGGGTATATAAGTTTGTCATTCCGTGTGAAATTTCCACAATATAATTTTCCGACCCTATAAAGTATATATATTCTGGATCCCTATAGATAGCGAAGTCGATTAAGCCATGTCCGTCTGTCTGTCTGTCTGGATGTTGAAATCAGTTTTTTGAAGTCCCAAGATATGTTCGGGATCCAAACCTTCAATAATTCTGTCAGAAGTGCTTTCGAGAAGTTTGCTATTAAAATCAGCAAAATCGGTTTAGGTCAACCAGAGTTATGAACCAATATTTGAGACCACCTCTATAAAAATTTGATATTTTTCGTCCATTTTATTGCAATATTTTAAAATATATTGCAGATAATACCATGAAATTTTGTATACGTTGTTTGTACTATAAAAGAAGAAAGTGTGCGGAAAATAGTAAGAATCGGTCCATGATTTCTCATAGCCCCCATACAAATATATATATTCCCGAAATATGGCTTAATGATAAATAAATGCCTATAAAATTGGAATATCAAGACAAAATTCAGCAAAAATAAGTTTTATACACAAAGAAATCACAAACCGAAATTTTTTTTAATTCGGTCCATATTTGACCATAGACCCCATATAAAGTCCACTTACAGAATTCACTTAAATACATATAAAACAGATATAAATAATGTTAAACGGCTAAAATTTGACATAAACACTCTTTATAGGCAAATAAATTATTGTACCAAATTTTATGGTGATCGGCCCAGAAATGGTCATAGCCCCCATACAAAAATCTTCCCGAAATATTGCTCAATTATACATAAATGCCCATAAAATTGGAATGTCAAGACAAAATTCAGCAAAACTAAGTTCTGTGCAAAAAGAAATCGCAAAACGAAATTTTTTTTAGTTCGGTCCATATTTGACCATAGACCCCATATAAAGTCCACTTACAAAATTCAATTAAATACATATAAAACAGATATAAATAATGTTAAACGGCTAAAATTTGACATAAATACTCTTTATAGGCAAATAAATTGCTGTACTAAATTTTATGGTGGTCGGCCCAGAACTGGTCATAGCTCCTATACAAGGACCACATCTGAAAAAGAGATTTTTCCCTATATATATTGTATAAATATCGGTACCGACTCAAAACTTTGCACAGATCATTTTAATATATACAAAAATCATCCCACAAAATTTTGTGAATTTCGGTCTATTTTTAACCGTATGCCCCATATAAAGCCCTCTTCCGAAAATCACTTTAATACTCATAAATCGCTTATAAATAAGGGTATCAATCCAAAATTTTACACGGATCATTTACATACATGCCTAAATCAAACTGCTGGATTTTGAGAATATCGGTCCATATTTGACTATATCCCCCACATAAGGTCCACTACCGAAATCCACGTTAATACTAATATATATCTTAAATATACCGTTATTATGATGAAATTCGACGTGAAATATCCTCATATGCATGAAAATAACTGTTCCAAAATATAAGAAGATCGGCCCATAATTTGTCATACCTGCCATATAGAACCATTTCCAAAAAACAAATAAATTCGGGTCAAAAAATATTCTTTTCGGATTTAACCCATATTCGGTCCACATTTTATAATCATGATATATATCGTTGGAAAGGTATTTTTAATACCTTTTATTTAATGTATTACAAATTATCAGACACCCAGTAGTTCCCGAGATATAGGCCTATATATTTTCAACTTTACGGGCCCGCCCCCTCGAAAATAGGCGTGACCGCCAACAAATTTTTTTTTGCTGGTATCTCCTCTAAAAGCCCTATTTGATTTTGTTTTTTTTTTTTTTTTAAGCAAAATCACTAAAACCGAATTGTACCCCTTTTTATACCCTTCACCATCGTGAGAAGGGTATATAAGTTTGTCATTCCGTGTGAAATTTCCACAATATAATTTTCCGACCCTATAAAGTATATATTGTAGTGTACCCTAATGCACTTTACCAAATAAATATGGGCCACCCTAATAAATAACATGCATAATAACTTGACACCACAAGTGCATTTAATAAAAACAAATCAATGAACATTGATTTGTAAAAAGTGCAACATATGCAGTTTGGAAAATTGAGTGACAAATTATTAAACTCAATTTCCCAAACTAATTGTGATTGGTCAAGAAACAATTGCAGGGGAAATAGAATAAGAATTAAACATAAGATAATTTTGTATAAAAGGGGGCTGACTGCCCAAAATAAATCAGATACAATTTGGATTAACATATAACCACTTGTCTTCTCAATATTCTGACTGAGCACCTTAAACAGTGCTTAGGTGAATCAAAACTGCTGCGACCAGACGCAGCATTCTAAACTAACTGGCAAAATACACGGTAGAGAAAAATATGAAATTATATTCAAATCAAAGAACAAATGACTAAACATAACATGGCGATCCTGCCAGTGACGTTGTAAAAACACTGACGTTGTAAAACCTAATAAATTAATATAATTGGTATATGTCTGAATCAATGGAAAATAGGCCTTCAAAAGAGGATATCGACAAGCTATTCCAGAAGTACGAAGAATACGTGCCTGAGGGAGATACTACAAAGGGAGATACTGCAAACTACCCAACATACAAACCAACACCAACAACTTGTGGGCCAAAGGCAATATCGATTGAAGAATACAGAAGAAGAAACCGCAAACCAGAGCAAACCCAAGCAAACCCAATTTCCACCGGAGAAGAAAAAAGAAGACTTTACATGGAATTAAAAAAAAAAAAAATTATAAAAAAAATAGAAATATTAATTAAAACTGCATTTAAATATAAAATAATATCCCTTTACAAAAAAATAAAAAAAAAAATGGGTAAACCACAGAGTAAGGTAGAAATGCAAGAAAACATAGTAAATAATGGAAATGCAGAGAATATGAAACAGATAATACCAGAATACGCGATAACACTATTTGTAGTAGTAATAGTACTGTATATTGCACATAAAGTAAATAAATATTTTAAAAGTTATGTGGTGAAACATGAGAATAGACCAGCAATCACGAACGTCTAAAAAAAAAAAAAAAACAATAAATAAAGAATTTTATAGATACAATGGTAGGTCCTATTTGGGGAAATCCAATTAAGAAAATTGAACAAGAAAAATCTCTAACTCATAATAACACAAATAGCTCAGTAAAAACTGATGAACCAATAATACCAGAATTTGTAATAACATTACTTATAATAGGGATTTTATTATATATAGCATATAGAATTTATCAATATTTTAAAAATTATGTACTTAAATATAATAATAATGTTATAGCACAAGTTTAAAAAAAAAAAAATAAAATTTTTTTATACCTTTGATAAATTTAAATTTTCATAATTAATGGAAAAAAGCCTAATAAGACTAAAAGAAATATTAAATAATTTAAAGAAAAGTCCAAGAAGGACCTATTCAGGAAAGACAATTAACATTAAGCTACAAGAAATAAAAATCATAACAGAACAATTTGAAATAGCACAGTTGGAAGAAAAAGACGAAAAGAGAATAGCCGCACTTAAATTAGAAGTTAATAACATAGTAAAGAAAATCAAAGAATATCTAAAACCAATCACGATGCCTCAAACGACGATTGAATTTTTGAACACGGCTTCCAAGCTCATCACAGAGTTTGATGGAAAATCAGAAAACTTGCGATCCTTTTTAGATTCCTTATCATTAGTCGACTCCATAAAGGAAACACATGAATCCATTTTGATAAACCTCATAAAAACTAAATTAAAAGGGAACGCGAGAAATTTGTTAAATGATGAAAGCACGGTGACTCAGATTATAGAAAAATTAAAAGCCAATGTCAAATGTGAATCGGTAGAGGTGTTGACAGCAAAAATTATGAACATAAAACAAAATAACAAAACAGCTAACGCTTACTGCTCTGAGATAGAAACTCTCACAAAAGCTCTAGAAAACACTTACATTTCGGACGGACTTTCATGCGAACTCGCTAGTAAATATTTCACTCAAGCCGCCGTTAAGGCAATGACCGCAAACTGTACATTGGACAGGGTTAAACTAATAATGCAAGCTGGACAATTCAGTTCCATGAATGATGCAGTTAGCAAATTTGTTAATAGCTGCACAGAAGTCACTGGAACACAAAATTCCATACTTCATTTCAATAAAAATCAAAACAGCTATCAAAACAATTACAACCGATCAAAAGGTAGAAACAACTACCAAAGGAACACCAATACTAGAAACAATAACAATTTTCAGAACAATAGAAACAACAATTTTCAGAACAATAGAAACAATAATTTCCAAAACAATAGGTATAATAATGATAGTAACAGACGACATATACGTACTTTACACGAAACGGGAAACTCAGGAGGCTCGGAATACGAGAATATTCCGGAAGGCCAAATTTAATGATGCACAATTTGAAAATCTATAAAATGTCTGAAAACAACACGAATTTCATAACATTAAAATACAAAAACAGTAACTTAACATTTTTAATCGACACAGGTGCAGACATTTCACTATGTCGTATAACAAAACATTTAGAAAATGAAAATTACTACCCAGATGAGAAATGTAAATTGACAGGTATTACGAGTCAGGAAATTAATTCATTGGGAACAATTGACCTCGAACATACATTCCAATTGGTAAACGCTGATTTTCCCATTGAGACAAACGGAATTATTGGACGAGACTTCTTAAGAAAATACTACTGTAAAATTGACTATGATACATTTACAGTGTCACTAACTGTGAATGATGAGTCAATAATATTACCCATGCAAACAAAAACATACAATGAGTTGAAAATTACAATACCTCCACGAACTGAAATAATACAGCCAGTCAAACTGAACATTAAAGAAGATTGCGTCATATTTAACAATGAATTGGAAGACGGAATTTTTTTAAGTAACTCGATCGCACCAAAAAATGGAATGACACACATCAAAATTTTAAATACAACAAACTCAGCAATAACTCTAAAGGGCATTAAACTACAAACAGACCCACTTAAAAACTATGAAATATTAAGTTGCAATAACATAAACAATGACGAACGTTTTGAAAAAATAATGAATGAGCTACAAATTAACAACAGTGACAAAAATGCAATGTCATCACTAATAAATATTTTTAAGAAATACCAAAATGTATTTCATTTGCACAATGAAAAATTAACCTGCAACAACTTTTACAATCAGGAAATCATAACTTCAGACAACACACCAGTATATATTAAAAATTACAGACTACCACATTCGCACACTGACACAATAAACGAACAAGTACAGAAAATGCTTAAAGATGACATTATAGAGCCTTCAATCAGCCCATATAATGCACCACTATTATTAGTGCCAAAAAAGGGCACGGAAGACAAAAAGAAATGGAGACTGGTAGTGGACTTTAGAAAACTCAATGGCAGAATCGTAAATGACAAATTCCCACTGACAAGATTAGAAGACATCTTAGACAAATTAGGGAGGGCTAAATGGTTTTCGACCTTAGATATGACCAGCTCTTTCCACCAAATAAAACTAAATAAAGACTCCAGACCACTGACGGCTTTTTCAACAACAAATGGACATTACCAATTCAAAAGATTACCCTTTGGTTTAAAAATATCGTCAAACAGCTTCCAAAGAATGCTGACAATAGCACTTTCTGGTTTGGACTCAGAAGCTTTCCTGTATGTCGATGACATAATTGTGTATGGTTGCAGTCTAAACCACCATAATCAGAATCTAATTAAAGTACTGGACAGATTACAACAGTACAACTTGAAACTCAACCCGAAGAAATGTTGCTTCTTACGACCAGAAGTTGTCTACCTAGGACACTTAATTACAAAGGACGGAGTCAAAACTGACCCAGCAAAATATAAAATAATAGAAAACTACCCGGTACCGAAAAATACGGACGACGTCAGAAGATTCGTTGCATTTTGCAACTATTATAGAAAATTCATACCGAACTTCGCAGAAATAGCAAAAAACTTAAACGCTTTACTAAAGAAATCTGTAAAATTTGAGTGGAAGGACGAATGCCAAAAGGCTTTTGATAAACTCAAAGAAAAATTAATTAATCCACCAATATTACAATATCCAGACTTTAATAAACCCTTCATACTCACAACAGACGCATCAAATTTTGCACTAGGCGCAGTATTATCTCAAGGTGAAATAGGACAAGACTTACCAATTTCATACGCCAGCAAATCCTTGCAGAAACATGACATAAACAAACCTATAATAGAAAAAGAATTGTTGGCAATACACTGGGGTATAAATTTTTTCAAACCATATTTGTATGGAAGAGAGTTCATAGTAGTCACGGACCATCGACCACTCATTTCATTATTCTCTCACAAAAATCCTTCATCAAAGATGACCAGGATAAGACTTGATTTATCAGATTATAATTTTTCAATTGTTTACAAAAAAGGAAATATGAATACAAATGCCGACGCACTCTCGAGAATAGAAATTGACTCTGACATACTTAGACAAATGATACCACAAGAACATGACGACAAACAAAAGAGAGTTCTAATAACAACTAGAGCCATGAAAAATAAAAAACACGAGGCAAATAAAATAGAGGAATTGAATAATGAGTATATAAACAAATTAAATAACAAACGCGCGAAAAATAGATTGGAGGATTGCACATCTCTGAGGTCTGATCAACTTCACATATGGGAATGCACATCCATCAATGATATTAAAAATATGAAAAAATTGCAATTTAACGAAATACAAGATAAAGAAAATTTGAGTATATATATGAAAAATAATACTGTGCACATTGGTCGGGATGATAATTCAACGAAACAAGTTTCGAATATGAAGAAATCTCGTACCCACTACGATAAAAATAATAAGCTAGCAAGATTCAGTGATAAATCAGCGAATCTAGGTTCGATACTGAAGAAACTGATTTCTAAAATGAATATAGAAAATATAAGAGAATTGGCACTTTCGAGTGAAGACAAAATATTTAATTTGTATACAAAAGAAGAACTTAAAAAGGCATATGCACTAATAACAATTAACAACAAAAATCCTCAACTAAAAATATTGATATTTAAGCCTCCAACAAGAATAAAAGATGACATAATAAAATACAAACTAATTGACGAATTTCACAGTTCCTTGAGTTCCGGACACTTAGGAATTAGAAAAACTATCATTAAATTAAAACAGAAATATATTTGGAAAAATATGACTAAAATGGTGAAACAATTTGTGTCATACTGTGACAAATGCAATAAAAACAAACAGACAAACACATTAAGGAACCACTCATACAAACATCTACACCCAACAACAGTTTTGAAGTAATTTCAATCGACACTGTAGGCCCATTACGCATATCAAACAACTACCGCTACATACTAACAATGCAATGCGAGCTGACTAAATTTGTAATTGCACATCCAATGCAAACAAAAGACGCTGTTACTACAGCTAAAACACTAGTGGAACAGATGATCTTGAGATACGGACAATTCAAGGTACTTAAGTCAGACAGGGGTACAGAATTTGCGAATGAAACCATGCGCAACATATGTGAAATATTACAAACAAGACAAATTTTCTCAACACCTTATCATCATCAAACATTAGGTGCCATAGAGAGAAACCTTAAACAGTGCTTAGGTGAATCAAAACTGCTGCGACCAGACGCAGCATTCTAAACTAACTGGAAAAATACACGGTAGAGAAAAATAGGAAATTATATTCAAATCAAAGAACAAATGACTAAACATAACAATATATTCTGGATCCTTATAGATAGCGAAGTCGATTAAGCCATGTCCGTCTGTCTGTCTGTCTGGATGTTGAAATCAGTTTTGTGAAGTCCCAAGATATGTTCGGGATCCAAACCTTCAATAATTCTGTCAGAAGTGCTTTCGAGAAGTTTGCTATTTAAAATCAGCAAAATCGGTTTAGGTTAACCAGAGTTATGAACCAATATGTGAGACCACCTCCATAAAAATTTGATATTTTTCGTCCATTTTATTGCAATATTTTGAAATATATTGCAGATCATACCATGAAATTTTGTATACGTTGTTTGTACTATAAAAGAAGAAAGTGTGCGGAAAAAAGTAAAAATCGGTCCATGATTTCTCATAGCCCCCATACAAATATATATATTCCCGAAATATGGCTTAATGATAAATAAATGCCTATAAAATTGGAATATCAAGACAAAATTCAGCAAAAATAAGTTTTATACAAAAAGAAATCACAAACCGAAATTTTTTTTTAGTTCGGTCCATATTTGACCATAGACCCCATATAAAGTCCACTTACAAAATTCACTTAAATACGCATAAAACAGATATAAATAATGTTAAACGGCTAAAATTTGACATAAATACTCTTTATAGGCAAATAAATTATTGTACCAAATTTTATGGTGATCGGCCCAGAAATGGTCATAGCCCCCATACAAAAATCTTCCCGAAATATTGCTCAATTATACATAAATGCCAATAAAATTGGAATATCAAGACAAAATTCAGCAAAACTAAGTTTTGTGCAAAAAGAAATCGCAAAACGAAATTTTTTTTAGTTCGGTTCATATTTGACCATAGACCCCATATAAAGTCCACTTCCGAAATGCACTTAAATACGCATAAAACAGACATAAATAATGTTAAACGGCTAAAATTTTACATAAATACTCTTTATAGGCAAATAAATTGTTGTACTAAATTTTATGGTGGTCGGCCCACAACTGGTCATAGCTCCCATACAAGGACCACATCTGAAAAAGACATTTTTCCCTATATATATTGTATACATATCGTTACCGACTCAAAACTTTGTACAGATCATGTACATATATACAAAAATCATTCCACACAATTTTGTTAATTTCGGTTTATTTTTAACCGTATCGGAAAATCCCGTTAATACTCATAAATCGCTTATAAATAAGGGTACCAATCCAAAATTTTACACGGATCATTTACATACATGCCTAAATCTAACTGCTGGATTTTGAGAATATCGGTCCATATTTGACTATATCCCCCACATAAGGTCCACTACCGAAATCCACGTTAATACTAATATATATCTTAAATATACCGTTATTACGTTGAAATTCTACGTGAAATATCCCCATATGCATGAAAATAACTGTTCCAAAATTTAAGAAGATCGGCCCATAATTTGTCATACCTGCCATATAGAAGCATTTCCAAAAACAAATAAATTCGGGTCAAAAAATATTCTTTTCGGATTTAACCCATATTCGGTCCATATTTTATAATCATGATATATATCGTTGGAAAGCTATTTTTAATACCTTTTATTTAATGTATTACAAATTATCAGACACCCAGTAGTTCCCGAGATATAGGTCTATATATTTTCAACTTTAAGGGCCCGCCCCCTCGAAAATAGGCGTGGCCGCCAAAAAAATTTTTTTTTGCTGGTATCTCTTCTAAAATCCCTATTTGTTTTTTTTTTTTTTTTTTAACAAAATCACTAAAACCGAATTGTACCCCTTTCTTATACTCTGTTTGTTAAATTACACTGATGATTATTATGAACATCAGACAGACTCTATAAATTATGGTAAGAATTGGTAATTAAATCAATTATAAATGGTCGAAATTAGATAAAATTTCAAAATATTTAACATAAATTATGTTGGTCGTAAAATTGTCTTTCAAACAATATATCAAATACTAATAAAATTTGCACTAAGACTGAATAGAAAACACAGAATTAGGATATTCTAGTCTAGTGTAGTTTCTGTATTTCTTATTACGCTTAGGTGAAGGGTATTTAAGATTCGGCACAGCCGAATATAGCACTCTTACTTGTTTATACTCTGTTTGTTAAATTACACTGAAGATTATTATGAACATGAGACAAACTCTGTAAATTATGGTAACAATTGGTAATTAAATCAATTAAAAATGGTGAAAATTAGACAAAATTTCAAAATATTTAACATAAATTATGTTGGTCGTAAAATTGTCTTTCAAATAATATATCAAATACTAATAAAATTTGCACTAAGACTGAACAGAAAACACAGAATAAGGATATTCTATTCCTTTAACCAGTGTAGTTTTTGTATTTCTTATTACGTTTAGGTGGAGGGTATTTAACATTCGGCACAGCCGAATATAGCACTCTTACTTGTTTCTTCTTAGTTACTTTTTAGGTTAATTAAACAAATTGACCAAAAAGTTTTAAATGAAGTAAGTAAAAAAGTGAAACTTTAATGGTATTTAGCGATCTTTCAATGTCATCTATATATAAAAATTAAATGGTCCATGTATGTAATGGCATCATGTGAGAACGGCTGGAGCGATTTGGCTGATTTTTTTATTCGATTTGAAATTCTCATGAGATGGTTTTCAAAAATTCCGGGTAAAACTCTGACAATTTTTGTTTTAAATTATTTTAATTGAAATTTTAAATTTTGTTATACTTTGTGATTTTGTTTATATGGTCGTGATTTCAATAAAAGTTAATAATTGTATATATTATACTTTGTGGTATGCATTTGGAGTTGGTCCGGTGTTCTTTCCATTTGTGGACAAAGCAAAATCTGTGGCAGAACAAACAAAACAATTTGTGTTAAATTATTTTAAATAAAATTAAGGTGGCGCCAAAATAATAAGATCAAATTAATACACAACTTACCTCTGTGGATTTTTTTTGGAAAGATATGGAGTTGCACATCCTTTGATACACTTTTCATTCCTGGAAATAAATAAATTTATAAAAAAAATTATTATAATTAAAATTAAAATAAATCTAAGGCTAAAAGCATTACATCAATGGCTATCGGCTTAATATTTCTTGAATAAGTATGTATGTTAGTATTTTTGATAATGATAATAAAATTTAAATTAGGTTATGAAACGAAATTTTCTTTAAGAATTCAAAGATTTTGGATATGTTATTACTATTTGGAGTTTTTAAAAATTCAACAATGTTAGAGGGCTTAAAAATTGATGCACGTACATTGAAGAGTACTGGGCAGTCCACTAAGATGTGTTAATGGCGAGGAGCTGCTGTGCAGTTTTGTTCAACAAATATTGATGTGTGAGAGATGTGTTAATCGCAGCTTAGTGAATCATTTATTTTGTAAACAATTGGTTGATGTTGGTAGATTAACAGGTTGTTTTGTTGGGTTAAAAGTTTTGTAGTGGTGGTTGTATTCGTTCCATTTACGTTCTAAAGAGATGTTGAGTTTTGTGGTGGCACATCTGGTTACAAATTGTTTTAATTTTGGAATGAATAAGTATGTGGGATGTAGGTACACAGACTTGGCCGCAAGGTCTGCTGCCTCGTAGCCGTCAATGCCCATGTGACTAGGAACCCATAGTAACTTAACATTTTCAGTCTTGTCTCATCGAACTGTTCGGACGTGTTATTTTTAGTGCGGCTGAATTTTCGGTGAAAAAATCGTAATAGGTGAAAAAGTGTAATAGGTTGAAATAAAACAAAAAAGTGAAAAAATAACTCGTAATAGGTAAAAATATAAAAAAAACATTAAAAATCGTATAAAAACTGTATGAGTGTTCCTCTCAGATGTAATTCTGAGATAGAGCTTAGCTCGACTAGAAAAACTATATGGGTCTCTGAGGAAGAATCCATAAAAAAATCTCTGGAGAATTTTCTCACTACAAGAACGTAGAACGGCGTCGTTTCTGTTCGCCCAATATAGTGATTTCAACAGATGAGGAAACATCATCTTCACCAAATAGTGCAGTCAAACCCAAAAAACAAGTAGGTATGGATAAGTACATCACCGTTCTCAAGCGTCAGAGGAGCCCGACATCTGCTCAAATGTCTTCCAACTCAAAAGTTTCTAAGACCGTCAATAGTGATAAACTAAATGACCAAAACAGATTTTCTCTACTTCAGACGGATGACCCAGAAATACCGAAAAAGATATTTAAGCCCCCACCAATTTACCTGAGAGAGCCCACTTCCAATAAACTGATACAAGGAATTGTTGCTGTAATAGGTGAAAACATGTTTAGCGTAACCTCAATGAAACATGGAAATATCTGCGAGACAAAGATACAAGTGAATAGGGAAGATGATTTTCGAAAATTGTCCAACCAGCTAGAAAGGGAGACTAGGGATTTTTATACCTACCAGCTCAAAAGCGCAAAAGGACTCCAAGTCGTTCTAAAGGGTATAGACCCATGTGTTGATCCCGCGGAGATAAAGACCGGTTTAATGGACAAAGGGTTCAAAATCAAGAGCGTAGTGAATATTAGAAACCGTGAAAAGATCCCTCAGCCCATGTTCAGGGTAGAATTGGAACCTGGAGATGTTGTCTTAAAGAAAAACGAGTCCCATCCCATCTACAATCTGATGTACCTTCTGCATCGTAGAATCACCGTGGAAGAACCACACAAGTGTCAGGGACCCGTCCAGTGTCTCAACTGTCAAGAATTTGGTCACACCAAGGCGTACTGTAAATTGCCGTCAGTTTGTGTTGCGTGTGGGGAGCTACATGCAACTGCTCAATATGATAAGTCGAAAACTGATTCAAAAATCAAAAAATGCAGTAACTGCGGAGGTAATCATACCGCAAATTATAGAGGTTGTCCAATTTACACTCATTTGAAAGGCATAAGTACCAACAAGACGTCAGTATTACATGATCATCGTCAACAGCCTATTTTGGCATCGAGTGACAATTTCCCGCAATTGTTACGGTCCACTAGTCATGTAAACGCGCCTAGTTCTAGACAAGTTTCTTACGCTAACGTGGTTAAATCTAATATGCCAGGTTTGGAGCAGGCACCTAAATCACAATATTAAGAGCCTAATATTAACACTCTAGAGACTACATTGCAGACACTTGTCCAAACCATGAACACTTTTACGACCACTATGACATCCATGATGCAGGAAATGCTGAAAATGCAATCCACTATCTTACAAGCCATTTTAAAGAAATGATTTGTTTAAAAATTTGTTTTTGGAATGCGAACGGCCTCCGCCAACATAAAAACGATCTGGAACACTTCCTGATGAATAAGCAGATTGATGTTATGATGATTGCTGAAACTCACTTGACGGCGACAGGGTACTTCAAAATTAATGGCTACGTGTTGTATGATACTAAAGATCCCCGCGGAAGAGCATGTGGAGGTTCGGCAATTCTTATAAAGAACAGAATAAAGCATTATCTAATGAATAACATAAGTGAGGGTTACCTCCAAGCAACAAACATTTGTATTGAATTCTGTCAATACAATTTTGTTTTATCATCAATTTATTCGCCGCCTCGATTTTCAATAAAAGAACACCAATACTACAGCTTCTTCAATTCCCTTGGAGCTAGATTTTTAGTTGCTGGTGACTTTAACGCCAAACACACTTTTTGGGGTTCACGTCTGGTGACCCCGAAGGGTCGTGAACTCTTCAACACCATTGCCAAAATGGGATTAGATGTACTCTCAAGCGGGCATCCCACCTACTGGCCGACGAAAGATTCCCCATGTTATTGACTTCGGAGTAGTGAAAAATATCCCTGTAGAATCGATACAAGTGGAGCCTTCATTAGACTTGTCTTCAGATCACTCTCCTACTATTATTTCAATGCGTTTCCTTCAAGGGAATGGCTCTCCATTTCGGGAAATATCTAAAACCAGAGTAAGTTGGATAAAGTATAAAAAGTATATAAGTTCCCACTGCACGGAAAATGTAGTGTTGAGAACTACCGAGGATATTGATGGGTCGATTGGCAAGTTTACTGAGGACATACGAAGAGCTGTACATCACGCCTCCACATACGCCGTTGAGTGCAGAAGTGGGACAAATAGAACTTATTTCGCTGAACTCGATCATCTCCTGTCAGAAAAAAGAAGAGTTAGAAGAGAGTGGCAAATTCACAGGTCTCCTGAGCTGAAAGCTAGGCTACGGGTATGCAGAGATATACTAAGAAATTTCTTAGAAACCCAAAGAATGGCTTCACTTAAATCTTACTTGGAGGGTCTTGATAGTACCCCACAATCTGACTATTCGTTATGGAAGGCGGCCAGAGGTTCAAAAAGACCAGTTAGAGGAAAGCCTCCTCTGCGAAATCCGACTGGTGACTGGGCTAGAAATGATTCCGAGAAGGGGACTTAATTTGTTAACCATTTGAGAAATGTGTTTACTATAAACAACTCAAATAATGCATCTGAGTTGCTCCACTCGTTATTAGACCTCCTTTACCTCTAAGACTTAGCTTTAATGATGTTCAAAGCGCTATTGGTACTCTGAATCTTAAAAAAGCTCCAGGTATGGATAAAATCAGCAACAAAATGCTTGTGGAGTTACCTCGTGTAGCTAGAAAAATTATCCTATTTATTTTCAATGCTATTTTACGCCTAGAATACTATCCTGCAGATTGGAAGGTATCTATGATTACCATGATTCCTAAGCCAGGGAAGGACCCCACTAAAGTAGAGTCATATAGGCCAATTAGTCTACTGCCGACAATTTCAAAACTGTTTGAAAAATTGTTATTGGCTAAGTTGATGCCAATTCTGAACGACACTCAATGTATCCCAAATCATCAATTCGGGTTCAGAGCTAAACACAGTACCATCGAACAAACACACAGATTGGTAAATGTGATAAGAGGGTCGTTTGAAGAGAAAAAATACTGTTCCGCGCTTTTCATTGATGTTTCCCAAGCGTTCGACAAAGTCTGGCATGAAGGTTTAATGCATAAAATTAAATTAACTCTGCCTGCTAACACCCACAAACTTATGAAAAGTTATTATATGGTCGCAAATTTACAATCAAAGAAGGCGATTTTTTAAGCCCCGCTCAGCCAATTGAAGCAGGAGTACCCCAGGGTAGCATACTGGGTCCTACTTTATATTTGATTTATGCATCCGATATGCCGTTAGACCCCATAATACATACTTCAACTTTTGCAGACGATACAGCCTTTATTAGCGTTCATAAGGACCATCAAATAGCATCACAGAACTTGCAGAAATATGGATTAATATTTTGTATTGCTGGATTGTTTTTATGGATTAATATTTTTTAGCTTTTATTTTGTGTTGCCTCTTTAATTCCGATAAAATAAAAAATATTATTGTATTTTTTTACAAATTAGATCAATATATTTCAAACATCTTCTGTTCATCTTCAGGATCTATAAAATTTTTAAATACAATAATAAGTTTTTTATTTATAATACATATAATTTTTATAAAAATTGAACAAAAATTAAAAAATTACCTGAATTGATTGAAAATTATGTTTATAAGCTAGATAATTGGCTTGAGCTTTGGAAAATCAGGGTTAACGAACAGAAATGTATTCATATAACTTTCACATTGCGAAAAGATACCTGCTCGTTCATCAGAATAAATAATCAAATTATCCCGCAACACAATGAAGTCAAATACCTCGGAATCCACCTCGATCGTCGTTTAACTTGGAAGTCTCATATCGACGCAAAACTTACCCAGATTAGATTAAAAGCAGTGCAAATTAATTGGCTAATCGGCAGAAATTCTACATTAAAGTTGGATTGCAAACTTTTGTTGTACAATGCAATTCTAAAGCCAATCTGGTGTTATGGAATTCAATTATGGGGTACTGCCTCAGCATCCAACATTGAAAAAATTCAAAGGGGTCAAAATAAGATTCTACGTACAATTACTGCAGCTCCATGGTATGTTAAAAATTCTCGAATCCACAAAGATCTAGGCATTCCTTTGGTGAAAGTCGAATTTACAAAACACGCCTCAAAATATGTCAGCAAACTTGAACACCATCCAAACCCACTTGCACGAGACATCCTTAACTTTACTGGCCATGTTCGGTTGAGAAGGAGGGATACCCTTGCTTTAACTCAAGCGCAAAACAGATGACTGGATCAGTGGATATAAATTTTTTGTAGTATCATAATATTTTGTCTAGCACTGGCTGGACTTATTATTTTCTTTTAGTATTAAGATTCGAAAACTTATTGTCATTTCATTTCTGAAGATTCAATAAATAAAAAAAAAAAACTACAAAAATTTCATATCAACTGATCAAGTCATCTGTTTTGCGCTTGATTTAAAGCAAGGGTATCCCTCCTTCTCAACCGAACATGGCCAGTAAAGTTAAGGATGTCTCGTGCAAGTGGGTTTGGATGGTGTTCAAGTTTGCTGACATATTTTGAGGCGTGTTTTGTAAATTCGACTTTCACCAAAGGAATGCCTAGATCTTTGTGGATTCGAGAATTTTTAACATACCATGGAGCTGCAGTAATTGTACGTAGAATCTTATTTTGACCCCTTTGAATTTTTTCAATGTTGGATGCTGAGGCAGTACCCCATAATTGAATTCCATAACACCAGATTGGCTTTAGACTTGCATTGTACAACAAAAGTTTGCAATCCAACTTTAATGTAGAATTTCTGCCGATTAGCCAATTAATTTGCACTGCTTTTAATCTCATCTGGGTAAGTTTTGCGTCGATATGAGACTTCCAAGTTAAACGACGATCGAGGTGGATTCCGAGGTATTTGACTTCATTGTGTTGCGGGATAATTTGATTATTTATTCTGATGAACGAGCATGTATCTTTTCGCAATGTGAAAGTTATATGAATACATTTCTGTTCGTTAACCCTGATTTTCCAAAGCTCAAGCCAATTCTCTAGTTTATAAACATATTTCTGCAAGTTCTGTGATGCTATTTGATGGTCCTTATGAACGCTAATAAAGGCTGTATCGTCTGCAAAAGTTGAAGTATGTATTATGGGGTCTAACGGCATATCGGATGCATAAATCAAATATAAAGTTGGACCCAGTATGCTACCCTGTGGTACTCCTGCTTCAATTGGCTGAGCGGGGCTTAAAAAATCGCCTTCTTTGATTGTAAATTTGCGACCATATAAATAACTTTTCATAAGTTTGTGGGTGTTAGCAGGCAGAGTTAATTTAATTTTATGCATTAAACCTTCATGCCAGACTTTGTCGAACGCTTGCGACACATCAATGAAAAGGGCGGAGCAGTATTTTTTCTCTTCAAACGACTGTCTTATCACATTTACCAATCTGTGTGTTTGTTCGATGGTACTGTGTTTAGCTCTGAACCCGAATTGGTGATTCGGGATACATTGAGTGTCGTTCAGAATTGGAATCAACTTAGCCAATAACAATTTTTCAAACAGTTTTGAAATTGTCGGCAGTAGACTAATTGGCCTATATGACTCTACTTTAGTGGGGTCCTTCCCTGGCTTAGGAATCATGGTAATCATAGATACCTTCCAATCTGCAGGATAGTATTCTAGGCCTAAAATAGCATTGAAAATAAATAGGATAATTCTTTTAGCTACACGAGGTAACTCCACAAGCATTTTGTTGCTGATTTTATCCATACCTGGAGCTTTTTTAAGATTCAGAGTACCAATAGCGCTTTGAACATCATTAAAGCTAAGTCTTAGAGGTACAGGAGGTCTAATAACGAGTGGAGGCAAATCAGATGCATTATTTGAGTTGTTTATAGTAAACACATTTCTCAAATGGTTAACAAATAAAATCCCCTTCTCGGAATCATTTCTAGCCCAGTCACCAGTCGGATTTCGCAGAGGAGGCTTTCCTCTAACTGGTCTTTTTAAACCTCGTGCCGCCTTCCATAACGAATAGTCAGATTGTGGGGTACTATCAAGACCCTCCAAGTAAGATTTAAGTGAAGCCATTCTTTGGGTTTCTAAGAAATTTCTTAGTATATCTCTGCATACACATAGCCTAGCTTTCAGTTCAGGAGACCTGTGAATTTGCCACTCTCTTCTAACTCTTCTTTTTTCTGACAGGAGATGATCGAGTTCAGCGAAATAAGTTCTATTTGTCCCACTTCTGCACTCAACGTCGTATGTGGAGGCGTGATGTACAGCTCTTCGTATGTCCTCAGTAAACTTGCCAATCGACCCATCAATATCCTCGGTAGTTCTCAACACTACATTTTCCGTGCAGTGGGAACTTATATACTTTTTATACTTTATCCAACTTACTCTGGTTTTAGATATTTCCCGAAATGGAGAGCCATTCCCTTGAAGGAAACGCATTGAAATAATAGTAGGAGAGTGATCTGAAGACAAGTCTAATGAAGGTTCCACTTGTATCGATTCTACAGGGATATTTTTCACTACTCCGAAGTCAATAACATGGGGAATCTTTCGTCGGTCCGTCGGCCAGTAGGTGGGATGCCCGCTTGAGAGTACATCTAATCCCATTTTGGCAATGGTGTTGAAGAGTTCACGACCCTTCGGGGTCACCAGACGTGAACCCCAAAAAGTGTGTTTGGCGTTAAAGTCACCAGCAACTAAAAATCTAGCTCCAAGGGAATTGAAGAAGCTGTAGTATTGGTGTTCTTTTATTGAAAATCGAGGCGGCGAATAAATTGATGATAAAACAAAATTGTATTGACAGAATTCAATACAAATGTTTGTTGCTTGGAGGTAACCCTCACTTATGTTATTCATTAGATAATGCTTTATTCTGTTCTTTATAAGAATTGCCGAACCTCCACATGCTCTTCCGCGGGGATCTTTAGTATCATACAACACGTAGCCATTAATTTTGAAGTACCCTGTCGCCGTCAAGTGAGTTTCAGCAATCATCATAACATCAATCTGCTTATTCATCAGGAAGTGTTCCAGATCGTTTTTATGTTGGCGGAGGCCGTTCGCATTCCAAAAACAAATTTTTAAACAAATCATTTCTTTAAAATGGCTTGTAAGATAGTGGATTGCATTTTCAGCATTTCCTGCATCATGGATGTCATAGTGGTCGTAAAAGTGTTCATGGTTTGGACAAGTGTCTGCAATGTAGTCTCTAGAGTGTTAATATTAGGCTCTTAATATTGTGATTTAGGTGCCTGCTCCAAACCTGGCATATTAGATTTAACCACGTTAGCGTAAGAAACTTGTCTAGAACTAGGCGCGTTTACATGACTAGTGGACCGTAACAATTGCGGGAAATTGTCACTCGATGCCAAAATAGGCTGTTGACGATGATCATGTAATACTGACGTCTTGTTGGTACTTATGCCTTTCAAATGAGTGTAAATTGGACAACCTCTATAATTTGCGGTATGATTACCTCCGCAGTTACTGCATTTTTTGATTTTTGAATCAGTTTTCGACTTATCATATTGAGCAGTTGCATGTAGCTCCCCACACGCAACACAAACTGACGGCAATTTACAGTACGCCTTGGTGTGACCAAATTCTTGACAGTTGAGACACTGGACGGGTCCCTGACACTTGTGTGGTTCTTCCACGGTGATTCTACGATGCAGAAGGTACATCAGATTGTAGATGGGATGGGACTCGTTTTTCTTTAAGACAACATCTCCAGGTTCCAATTCTACCCTGAACATGGGCTGAGGGATCTTTTCACGGTTTCTAATATTCACTACGCTCTTGATTTTGAACCCTTTGTCCATTAAACCGGTCTTTATCTCCGCGGGATCAACACATGGGTCTATACCCTTTAGAACGACTTGGAGTCCTTTTGCGCTTTTGAGCTGGTAGGTATAAAAATCCCTAGTCTCCCTTTCTAGCTGGTTGGACAATTTTCGAAAATCATCTTCCCTATTCACTTGTATCTTTGTCTCGCAGATATTTCCATGTTTCATTGAGGTTACGCTAAACATGTTTTCACCTATTACAGCAACAATTCCTTGTATCAGTTTATTGGAAGTGGGCTCTCTCAGGTAAATTGGTGGGGGCTTAAATGTCTCTTTCGGTATTTCTGGATCATCCGTCTGAAGTAGAGAAAATCTGGTTTGGTCATTTGGTTTACCACTATTGACGGTTTTAGGAACTTTTGAGTTGGAAGACATTTGAGCAGATGTCGGGATTCTCTGTCGCTTGAGAACGGTTATGTACTTATCCATACCTACTTGTTTTTTGGGTTTGACTGCACTATTTGATGAAGATGATGTTTTTTCATATGTTGAAATCACTATATTGGGCGGACAGGAACGACGCCGTTCTACGGCTCTTGTAGTGAGAAAATTCTCCAGAGATTTTTTTATGGATTCTTCCTCAGAGACCCATATAGTTTTTCTAGTCGAGCTAAGCTCTATCTCAGAATTACATCTGAGAGGAACACTCATACAGTTTTTATACGATTTTTAATGTTTTTTTTATATTTTTACCTATTACGAGTTATTTTTTTCACTTTTTTGTTTAATTTCAACTTTCTACACTTTTTCACCTATTACGATTTTTTCACCGAAAATTCAGCCGCACTAAAAGTAACACGTCCGAACAGTTCGATGAGACGAGACTCTCTCGAAAATAATGGCAAATTAATCAGTCACGGTTTCGTTGACCAGTTTTGCTCTTATTTTACTGCTTAGACTTTAGCTATACTTATGGCAGCTGAGTATGCAGCAGAAAACAACTCCAAATTGATTATTTGCTCAGACAGCCTTTCGTCAATACTTGCAATAAAAAACTCAAGGTATGAATCGCTGTTTATAAACAAAATCCGCAACGTCTGCAACAACAACAACAAAATAAAAATCATGTGGGTTCCATCTCAAATTGGCATCATTGGAAACGAACAGGCTGACCAAGCAGCTGAGGATGCACAACGTTGTCCCTTTATCAAATTCGAAACCTCGGAAGCTCGAGATATGCTCAATTATATTGCAATGCATCTAGCAAACGAAAAAAGCCAAACATTGTTAGAGTATCAGCATAACTATAAATATGTTAACCCTAATGGAGAAGAGTACTGAAACGTCGAAATTTGTTCGCCCTAAAATTTTCACACAAACATCTTTTCAAGAGAACACCAGCACTAGGCTTGTGCTTAATCGTTCATTTGAGTGATTGTTCATTTTAGTTCAGTTGAAAAAAATGAACTAGGTCGTTCTTTTCGTTCAGTTGCTCACTGAACAGCTCATTGTATCATGGTGCTGATTTACACATTTGTTATGCTCTTTTTAAAAATTCATTTAGTCGTCGTTGATAGAGGTGTCAAACAATCGATGTGCCACCATCGATATTTCTTGATAGTTTAAAAGAAACTATCGATACATCGAATCCCAACTATCAAAACTTGAAAAAACTATCGATATATCGACGATACTATCGCGATACTATCGGATTTAAAGTTCACGAAGAAAATATTTATATACATCAATTATGTAAAAATGTCATATTATACACCTTTTTCTAACAAAACAAAAATATATTTATTTCTTCATTAAATAACAAAACAAAAAGTGTATCCATTTTTTTAAAAAATAAAAATGTAAAATGTGAGATCAATGGTCAGTCAGCCAGTTATTTTTGTTTATAAAAAGTTTAATTTTACAATACTAGTGGTGGATCATTTCCGATGGACTATCGATAGTAGCTAAAAACTATCGATAGGAAAAAAGAATTATAGAATCCTTAAAAACTATCAATCGATACTATCGATAGTCCCATCGATAGTTTCACACCTCTAGTCGTTGAGCAAGCGATGTGAACACATGCGGATGGTTATTGTCATTTTTTTCCAAAATTTATTAAGCATTGTTGTTGCTTCTTGTTGGACGAAGCATAGCAAACACCCGCGGTTTAATTACAATTGAACACGAAAAATAAACAACTGCTTTAGATGGACTTATTATTGTTTTTTTTAATAACTGTTCTAGAATTATTTTATAATATTGTTAATTGTTATATACGGTCCCTGATGTTTTTTCTTTAGTTGAGCTAAGCTCTTTCTCAGAATTACATCTGAGAGGAACACTCATACAATTTTTATACGATTTTTAATGTTTTTTTTATATTTTTACCTATTACGAGTTATTTTTTCACTTTTTTGTTTAATTTCAACTTTTTACACTTTTTCACCTATTACGATTTTTTCACCGAAAATTCAGCCGCACTAAAAATAACACGTCCGAACAGTTCGATGAGACGAAACTATTAAAAAAAAATGTTGGTCGTAAAATTGTCTTTTAAACAATATATCAAATACTAATAAAATTTGCACTAAGGCTGAGTAGAAAACACAGAATAAGAATATTCTAGTCCTATAACCAGTGTAGTTTTTGTATTTCTTATTACATTTAGGTGGAGGGTATTTAAGATTCGGCGCAAATGGTTACATTACATGTAAGATTGTTATGATAAAAAAAACAAACTCTGTGAATAAAAACATTTGAAATAAATTATATTGTGCGTAAATTTGTCTATCAATAAATATATAAAATACTAATAAAATTTGCGCTAAAACTGAAAATAAATACTCAATAATAATATTAAGTATTTATTTAACTTCATAAATGTAATAAAACTTTAAAAAATTTTATTTGCAGTACATTAAATGACACACATGCTATTATATTGGCTCGTGGAGGCTCGAAAGGAATAAAGCATAAAAACTTATTGCAATTTAATGGAAGCAGTTTACTTGGTGGTACAATTAAAACTATACAAAATACAGGAATATTTGAAAATATATGGGTTTCTACTGACAGTGATCTAATTGAAAGGGAGGCTCTAAAATGTAAGTAATTTTGTTTTTCTTTTTACCGCTTATTTATTCAGAATACATACATATGTATATAAATAAGCTATAGTATAATACATAGTATACAATTTACACGTGCTTCGCTCTCTATTCATGCTTCACACCCCAATCATGAGCGAAACAACTTGCTTCACCATACAAAATTTCAAGAGCGAATCAAGTAGATTCATATTGAATCTACTTGCGAAGCACGAAAAATTGTTCTCTTCTCTAATTTTTATCGCAAGTTTATCTGCACTAGCTGTACAAATTTAATATTATTGTAAACAAAGCAAATTATTTTCTTTTTGCTGGAAGTAAAGACGTACGAATGTATGTTTTTTTCAAATAGGCTAACTAATTTCCACTCACTTTTTTTGTCCATTAAAATAAAATATTTTTCACAAATTGTAAATTCTGTTTGTTTATTAAAAACAACTGTCAAATCGAAACAAGTTTTTTGGTCATGTAAACAGCATGATTCAGACAGCGAAGCAGGTGATTCAAGTCGTCGTGGAAGCATAGTATAAATTAAAGCAGTGAGCGCAAGGTGAATTTATACTAGGTGACAGCATAGCGCCAGCTGATTATTCATGGTGAAATTGAAAATGTCAAAAAGTTGTTTACAAATAGTCAAAGTTTATTGTTTGTATTGTTGTATTGTTTGTTTTCTTTATTTTATGCCAGATGTTTTTGACAGTAACGAAAGTTTTTACACAAACAAAAATGCCTGTTGTTCTTGCCTTGTTGTAATTGTTGTAGCAATGCTGTCACCTAGTATTTAAATTCACCATGAGTGAGCGTGTGTTTGTGATAAGTGTCGTATAGCTTACGGATGGTAAGGTAACAAAGACACATTTGGAACGCTATCATGATCGTACAGAAGGTATGGTCATGGTGACAATAAAAACACGCTACACATTTTTAAAGTTGATCATTTTTTTGGTGGTCTCTTTTGTTTTTTTTTCTTATGTATATAAATTATATATTAAATATATTTTTATAAATTAATTTTATTATCAATTTGAGAATTTTTCTTCTTGCGAGTATTATTTTATTGTAAAAAATTTTTTAAGAAAATTTTATTTATTCGAAGGTTTACTTCAAAGTTAAATATAAAAATTTATTTGAAATTTATTTTTGTATACAACGGAAAGCTATGTAGAACATATAACAGAGGTATACAAAAATAAATTTCAAATAAATTTTTATATTTAACTTCGAAGTAAACCTTCGAATAAATAAAATTTTTTTAAAAAATTTTTTACAATTAATTTTATTATCTTTAAAAAATTATTTATTTCTATTGTTAATTATAATATTAGTTATGACGTCATAGCCTAATTATTTTCATATATATTTTTATTTGTAATGTGTTATCTTCCTAATAGTCTTAATAATAGTCCGACAACCTAATGATAAATTTGATATCCTATCCTAATTTTACAATAAACCCTTTTACATGCTATATAGTTACGGTGACCATCCGTCCTGCATTTTACAGGACAGTCCTGTTTTTTAACATGCTGTCGCTTGAGATTTTTTTGTAAATACAGGACAGTACAATGTCCCTTATTTCATAATTTGATATGCAAATGTCCTCTTTTTAGCATATACATTGCACGAACATTAATACAAAATTATCATAAAAATCCAACTGTATACTTTCCCTACATTTGCAAAAGTGAAAAATTTGTTTACTGGGATATGGGAAATTTCCTATAATTTGGCAACATTGTGAATTGTCAGCTTGAAATTGAATTGTCAATGTCAACTTGTTAAAATAACAATGTTTTTTTTAAATTCACATTTAAAATAGCATTCATTTTATTAGAGATATGGCTCCAACAAAAAGAAATTGTAATTTCAATGATGACTTAAAAAGCGAGTTTCCTTTTATTAAAACAACAAGTAGCTCCAATAAGGTGAGATGTGAATGTTTGGCACTTTTTTCTATAGCAAATAGTGGACGTACTGATATTAAACAGCATTTGCAAACACAAAAGCATAAAAGAGCAGATTTAGCCAAATCATCAAGTAAAGTTTTAACGAATTTTTTAAGAAGTAATACATTCAATGATAAAGAAAAGGACCTGGCTATTGTAGAAGGTACTTGGACATTTCACAGTGTTCAGCACAATTTTTCATTTAGGTCTATCGATTGCACATCAAAACTGATAAAATCGTGTTTCAATGAAAAATATTCTTGTGCTAGAAAAAATGTGAATCCATTGTTAACAATTTTTTACACCAATGTCATTAAATACAATCAAAGCAGATTTGTCAAACGTTCAATGTATCACAATATATTTAGATTGTTCGAATCACAAAAATGTTAAAATATGTCCGATATTAATTCGATACTTTCTGCCGAATAAAGGAATTCAGATTAAGATTTTGGATGTTAAAGACCTTATTGGAGAAACTTCAGATATTATTTCGAAATATGTGCAAGAGACTCTTGAAAAAATGAAATAATTAGTAAAATGATAGCGTTTTGTGGAGAATGCACAAATTGTAGTTTTAGTGGTTCAGCCAGAAAAGGTCAGAATAATATCTTTCACAAAATTCAAAACTTCATTGGCCAAAAACTGATAGGTGTAAATTGCGCTGCACATATTTTGAACAACTGCATACAAACTGCAGCAGAATGCTTACCTATTGATATTGAAGTTATGATTGTTAAAATTTATTCTTTTTTTATATTTATACAGTTAGAATTGAAAATTTCAAAGAAATATTTTTTTTTTTTTTGCATATTCTTTTTTATTGTATCTTCATTTTAAATGAACTAACAATAGGTATTCAAATCTTAAAACTAAAGTTAATTAAGATAAGTCCAGCCAATGCTAGACAAAATCTAGTTTTCAAATTCGATAGGATATAATGAGCAACTTGTATTTATTCATCTGAGAGCGGTGGTGTCCCTCCTTCTCAAACGGCTATGACCGGGATGTTGTAAGATGTCTCGAGCGAGGGGATTTGGATGAGTTTCCAGCTTACCCAAATAAAGGGCCACGTGTTTAGTTATTTCCCATTTGACAAGTGGAACATCAAGATCGTTGTGCATGTTGTTGTTTTTAATATACCAAGGAGCGGTAGTTATCATTCGTAGAATTTTGTTTTGACGGCGTTGAATTTTCTCAATATTGGAGTTGGAGGCAGTGCCCCATAACTGGATACCATAGCACCAAATTGGCTTTAAGATTGAGTTGTAGAGTAGAAGCTTACAATCGAGCCGAAGGACGGAGTTTCTGCCGATGGGCCAATGAATTTGGGCTGCTTTCAGTTTCATTTGAGTCAGCTTAGCATCTATATGTGGTTTCCATGTGAGGCGACGGTCCAGATGAATACCAAGATATTTCACGTGTGAGTTTTGAGGCACTATATGGTCATTAATACGAATAGGGGGACATGATTCCCTACGTAGAGTAAATGTTACGTGGGTGCATTTCTGTTCATTTATTTTTATTCCCCATTGTCTTGCCCATTTCTGCACTTGCGTTACGTGGTGCTGTAATTGAATCGAGGCATCTTTTGGATCTTTGTGAGTACTGAAAAATGCCGTATCATCAGCAAATGTTGACGTGTGAATTTCATTGTTTGTTGGCATGTCTGCTGTGTACAGCAAGTATAGAATTGGTCCTAAGATACTACCTTGAGGGACGCCAGCACCTATAGGTTGAGGACGGCTTAAATAATCACCTTCTTTAATCATAAACTGACGGTCGATTAAGTATTTCCATAGTAGGTGTTGAAGATTCACCGGCAAGTTCTGCTTTAATTTAGATATCAGGCCTTCATGCCATACTTTGTCGAAAGCTTGAGAGACGTCAATAAAGAGTGCCGAACAGTATCTCTTTTCCTCAAAGGTTTTTCTTATGACTTGTACCAATCTATGTGTTTGTTCTATTGTACTGTGTTGACGTCTGAAGCCAAACTGGTGATTGGGAATGCAGTTGTTTTCATTCAAAATCGGAGTCAGCTTGGTTATAAGCAATTTCTCGAATAATTTGGACATAGTTGGTAATAGACTTATTGGCCTATACGACTCAACTTTGCAAGGATCTTTTCCCGGCTTAGGAATCATCTTTACTAGTGCAATTTTCCAAACCGGAGGGTAGTACTCAAGCCGTAAGATGGCATTAAAAAGAAAGAGGATTAATCTTTTTGCAATGCGAGGCAGCTCAAAAATCATTTTATTGCTGATTTTATCAAACCCAGGTGCTTTTTTAACATTTAAATTATCAATAGCCTCAACAACCTCCAGATATTGAAATCTTATTTGTACAGGTGGTCTGGCAACAACAGGCGGTAGTTCGCTAATGTCAGTATCCGTATTGGGAGTGAATACATTTTTTAAATGACTTACGAAAAGGTTGCCTTTTTCTTCGTTATTTCGTGCCCAAGATCCGTTCAAAGTACGCAGTGGAGGTTTTGCGATTACGGGTTTTCTTAGATTTCGGACTGCACGCCATAATGAATAATTTGACTGGGAAGTTGCGTCTAGACCTTCCAGATGTTGTTTGAGAGACTCTGCTTTTTGCGCTTCTAGCAAGATCCTAAGATTTTTGGTACATTCTCTCAACCTAGTTTTAAGTTGGGGCGATCTGTGTTGTTGCCACTCTCTTCGGACTCTCCTTTTTTCAGACAATAGTTGCTCAACATCTGCAGAAAAAACTCTGTTGTACCTATTCGGGCGGTAAGTGGAAGAGGCATGTTCTGCGGCTTTCTCGACATGTTCATTAAGACTTTTTATACAGGCATCGATGTCGTCAGCAGTTTTTAACGGGAGTTTCTCTGTGCAGTGAGTGCTGATGTATTTTTTGTATTTTAACCAATTCAGACGTTTGACAAGAAGTAAGGCATCAGTTACGATTTGCTGAGGACTTCTGATGGTGATTACAGTGGGTGAGTGATCTGAAGAAAGATCCAGTGAAGCCTCGACTTCAATGAGTTCCGGGGATACCCCTTTCGCCACGCCGAAATCGATAACGTCAGGAATTTTTTGCTGGTCAGTTGGCCAATAAGTTGGTTGACCAGTTGAAATCACATTCAGTCCCATTTCAGACAGGGAGTCGTACAAGATACGACCTTTAGGGCTAACGAGTCGTGAGCCCCAGAATGTATGCTTAGCATTGTAGTCGCCAGCCGCTATGAAACGGCTACCTAGTGATTTGTAAAAATCTCTATACTGATCTTTTGTTATTGAAAATCTGGGCGGACAGTAAACTGACGAAATCACGAGGTTTTGACAAAAGTTCTCAATACAGATGTTTGTTGCTTGAAGATAACACTCTGAAAGACCACCCAATGAATGGTGTTTGATTCGCGATTTGACCAATATTGCCGAGCCACCACATGATCTATCTCTGGGGTCCTTGGTGTCGTAGAATGTATAACCACTTATTTTAAAAATGCTTCTCGACGTCATATGAGTCTCGGAAATCAGCATTACATCAATTTTCTTATTAAAAAGAAAATATTCAAGTTCATTTTTGTGTTGGCGTATGCCGTTTGCGTTCCAGAAACATATTTTGAGACAGTTCATGGTCTATTAAGTATGGCCTGCAGTAGCGTGGACTGCATTTTTTGCATCTCCTGCATCATACTTGTCATGCTTGTCATGAAATGGTTCATGGATTGCGCCAGCTTCTCCATTATACCTTCAAGACGGCTAAAATTGTGGCTGTTTGTATCATTTATTGGTGATTCATTTTGCAGTGTTGGTTGGTTAGATCTTAGCACGTTGGCATATGAAAATTGGCTAGTGGATGCTTGTACTACGGGGGGAATAATTGTAATAGGTACTTTTGTCGTCTGGGGAGGGGTAGAAGCGGGTTTGTTGATCAAGGAGCGTTTAACGACCTCGAAAACAGGGCAACCCCTGTAGTTGGCAGTGTGGTTTCCACCGCAATTGCTGCATCTTTTTACCCTGGAATCATCCTTAGGTTTATCGCACTTTGAGGTGTCATGAAGATCCCCACAAATAACACAAACAGTAGGCAACTTACAATAAGATTTTGTGTGACTATATTCTTGGCAGTTCGAACACTGTACTGGGCCAGATCGCTTATGAGGTTCTTCCACTGTAACTCTTCGGTGCATTATGAATTTCAAGTCATATATAGGATGTGTTTCATTTTTCTTCAGCTTAACATCACCAGGTTCTAACTCCACTCTTAATAATGGTTGAGGGATCCTATCTCTGTTTCTTATATTTGATACTGCCTTGATTTTAAAGCCTTTGTCGGCCAAACTGCTCTTGATCTCCTCAGGATCAACAAAAGAATCAATTCCCTTAATTACGACTTGTAGACCTTTTGCGCTTTTAAGTTGATACGTGTAAAAATTCTTTTTGCGTTTTTCAAATTCCGAAACTATTCTCCGATAGTCGTTTTCATTATTAACCTGAATCTTTGTTTCATTAATATTGCCACGCTTAATTGGAGTCACATAAAAAGAATTTTCACCAATTAATGAAACTAATATTTTTATAAGTTCGTTTGAATTTTTTTCTCTTAAATATATTGGAGGTGGTTTTACTGGCTTAATCACAGCGTTAGGGACATCATTTTTCTCTTGGAGGATGGCAAAACGATTTTGCGAGCGTGGCTCTTCAGCATTCTTTGATAATTTTGCGGCTGGTGTAATTTCGGCAGATTTTGGGCTTCTGCCTCTCTTCGATACTGTTATATAACGGTCCATTCCTACCTGTGTTTTTTGTTTTTCTTCAACAGCAACTATAGGAGCGGTCTTATTTGTAGGACTTAATGTGCCTTTTGCAGCTGTTGACGTCTCTCCAATATTTGATAACGAGGACCGTGAAGAAGACGGTCCTTCAGTGATTTTTCTATTTAAATTAAATATGCTTTGGGCTAAGTTTGTGCCCTGTTCAACACATTTATTCAAGTTTGGTGCACTTGCACTTAAATTCAGATTTGTGCTTATTTTTGGTTTCACAGTTAAGTAGTTTTTATTAAATTCGGGATTTTTAATGTTCTCATTACTAACACTTGCCGAGCTCAACACGAAATTAGCATTTCGGCTCTGAGGCCCACTCGCACTGTTAGAATTGTTACTCATTCACTGTCTCCATTCAGTCTCGTCTCATCGAACTGTTCGGACGTGTTACTTTTAGTGCGGCTGAATTTTCGGTGAAAAAATCGTAATAGGTGAAAAAGTGTAAAAAGTTGAAATTAAACAAAAAGTGAAAAAATAACTCGTAATAGGTTAAAATATAAAAAAAAAAAAAAAAAACATTAAAAATCGTATAAAAACTGTATGAGTGTTCCTCTCAGATGTAATTCTGAGAAAGAGCTTAGCTCGTCTAGAAAAACTAAATGGGTCTCTGAGGAAGAAGCCATAAAAAAATCTCTGGAGAATTTTCTCACTACAAGAGCCGTAGAACGGCGTCGTTCCTGTTCGCCCAATATAGTGATTTCAACAGATGATAAAACATCATCTTCATCAAATAGTGCAGTGAAACCCAAAAAACAAGTAGGTATGGATAAGTACATCACCGTTCTCAAGCGACAGAGGAGCCCGAAGTCTGCTCAAGTGTCATCAAATGCAAAAGCTCCTAAGACCGTGAGTAATGATCAAAATAGGTTTGCTCTCCTCCAGACGGATGAGCCAGAACTTCCGAAGAAGACGTTTAAGCCCCCACCAATTTATCTGAGAGAGCCGACTTCCAGTAAATTGGTACAAGGAATTGTTGCTGTAATAGGTGAAAACATGTTTAGCGTAACCTCAATGAAACATGGAAATATCTGCGAGACTAAGATACAAGTGAATAGGGAAGATGATTTTCGAAAATTATCCAACCAGCTGGAAAGGGAGAGCAGGGATTTCTATACCTACCAGCTCAAAAGCGCAAAAGGACTTCAAGTCGTTCTAAAGGGTATAGACCCATGTGTTGATCCCGCGGAGATAAAAACCGGTTTAATGGACAAAGGGTTCAAAATCAAGAGCGTAGTGAATATTAGAAACCGTGAAAAGATCCCTCAGCCCATGTTCAGGGTAGAATTGGAGCCTGGAGATGTTGTCTTAAAGAAAAACGAGTCCCATCCCATCTATAATCTGATGTACCTCCTGCATCGTAGAATCACCGTGGAAGAACCACATAAGCGTCAGGGACCCGTCCAGTGTCTCAACTGTCAAGAATTTGGTCACACGAAGGCGTATTGTAAATTGCCGACAGTTTGTGTTGCGTGTGGGGAGCTACATGCAACTGCTCAATGCGATAAGTCGAGAACTGACTCAAAAATCAAAAAATGCAGTAACTGCGGAGGTAATCATACCGCAAATTATAGAGGTTGTCCAATTTACACTCATTTGAAAGGCATAAGAACCAACAAGACGTCAGTATTGCCTAATCGCCCTCAACAGCCAAATTTAGCATCGAGTGACAATTTCCCTCAAGTATTACGGTCCACTAGTCATGTAAACGCGCCAAGTTCTAGACAAGTTTCTTACGCAAACGTCGTTAAATGTAATATGCCAGGTCTGGAGCAGGAACCTAAACCCCAATATTCTGAGCCGCATATCAACAATCTAGAGACAACATTGCAGACACTTGTCCAAACTATGAACACTTTCACGACCACCATGACATCCGTGATGCAGGAAATGCTGAAAATGCAATCCACTATCTTGCAAGCCATTTTAAAGAAATGATTTATTTAAAAATTTGTTTCTGGAACGCGAACGGCCTCCGCCAACATAAAAATGAACTGGAATACTTCCTGATGGATAAGCAGATTGATGTTATGATGATTGCTGAAACTCACTTGACGTCGACAGGGTACTTCAAAATTAATGGCTACGAGTTCTACGATACTAAAGACCCCCGCGGTAGAGCTTGTGGAGGTTCGGCAATTCTTATAAAGAACAGAATAAAGCATTATCTAATGAATAACATAAGTGAGGATTACCTCCAAGCAACAAACATTTGCATTGAATTCTGTCAATACAAATTTGTTTTATCATCGATTTATTCTCCGCCTCGATTTTCAATAAAAGAACACCAATACCATAACTTCTTTAAATCCCTTGGAGCTAGATTTTTAGTTGCTGGTGACTTTAACGCCAAACACACATTTTGGGGTTCACGTCTGGTAACCCCAAAGGGTCGCGTACTCTTCAACACCATTGCTAAAATGGGCTTAGATGTACTCTCAAGTGGACATCCCACCTATTGGCCGACGGACCGACGGAAGATTCCCGATGTTATTGACTTTGGGGTAATGAAAAATATCCCTGTTGAATGGATGCAAGTGGATCCTTCACTGGACTTGTCCTCAGATCACTCTCCTACTATCATTTCAATGCATTTCCCTCAAGTGTGTGGTTCTCCATTTATGAACATGACTAAGACCCGAGTAAGTTGGATAAAATACAAAAAGTATTTAAGTTCTCATTGCACGGAAAATGTTGTGTTGAGAACTACCGACGATATTGATGAGTCGATTGGCAATTTTACCGAGGACCTTCGACGAGCTGTGCATCACGCTTCCACTTATCACGTTGAATGTAGAAATAGGACAAACAGAACTTATTTCTCTGAACTCGAACATCTCCTATCAGAAAAAAGAAGAATGAGAAGAGAGTGGCAAATTCACAGGTCTCCTGAACTGAAAGCTAGACTACGGGAATGCAGAGATATACTAAGACATTTCTTAGAAACCCAAAGAACGGCCTCACTTAGATCTTACTTGGAAGGTCTTGATAGTACCCCACAATCTGACTACTCGTTATGGAGGGCGGCAAGAGGTTTAAAAAGACCAGTAAGAGGAAAACCTCCTTTGCGAAATCCGACTGGTGACTGGGCTAGAAATGATTCCGAGAAGGGGACTTTATTTGTTAACCATTTGGGAAATGTGTTTACTATAAACAACTCAAATAATAACGAATCTGATTTGCCACCACTTGTTATAAGGCCTCCTGTACCTCTAAGACTAAACTTTCGTGATGTCCAAAACGCTATTGGTACTCTGAACCTTAGAAAGGCTCCAGGTATGGATAAAATCAGCAATAAAATGCTTGTGGAGTTACCTCGTGTAGCAAGAAGAATTATCCTCTTTATCTTCAACGTTATTTTACGCCTAGAATACTATCCTGCAGATTGGAAGGTGTCTATGATCACTATGATTCCTAAGCCAGGGAAGGACCATACCAAAGTGGAGTCATATAGGCCAATTAGTCTACTGCCGACAATTTCAAAACTGTTTGAAAAATTGTTAATGACTAAATTGACTCCAATTCTGAATGACACTGAATGTATTCCTAATCATCAATTCGGCTTCAGAGCTAAACACAGCACCATCGAGCAAACACACAGATTGGTAAATGTGATAAGAGGGTCGTTTGAAGACAAAAAATACTGCTCCGCCCTTTTCATTGATGTGTCGCAAGCGTTCGACAAAGTTTGGCATGACGGTTTAATGCACAAAATAAAATTAACTCTGCCTGCTAACACCCATAAACTCATGGAAAGTTATTTATACGGTCGCAAATTTAAAATCAAAGAAGGTGATTTTTTAAGTACCGCTCAGCCAATTGAATCAGGTGTGCCACAGGGTAGCATACTGGGTCCTACTTTATATTTGATATTTGCCTCCGACATGCCGTCAGACCCTAAAATCCATACGTCAACTTTTGCAGACGATACAGCCTTTATCAGCGTCCATCAGGACCACCAAGTTGCATCACAGAATTTGCAGAATTATGTTTATAAACTAGAGAATTGGCTAGAGCTTTGGAAAATCAGGGTTAACGAACAGAAATGTATTCATATAACTTTCACATTGCGAAAAGATACCTGCTCGTTCATCAGAATAAATAATCAAATTATCCCGCAACACAATGAAGTCAAATACCTCGGCATTCACCTCGACCGCCGTTTAACTTGGAAGTCTCATATTGAAGCGAAACTTACACAAATGAGATTAAAAGCAGTGCAACTTAATTGGCTAATCGGCAGAAACTCTACATTGAAATTGGATTGCAAACTTTTGTTGTACAATGCAATACTAAAGCCAATCTGGTGCTATGGAATTCAATTATGGGGTACTGCCTCAGCATCCAACATTGAAAAAATTCAAAGGGGTCAAAATAAAATTCTACGTATAATTACTGCAGCACCATGGTATGTTAAAAATTCTCGAATCCACAAAGATCTAGGCGTGCCATTAGTAAAAGTCGAATTTACAAAATATGCGTCAAAGTATGTCAGCAAACTTGAACACCATCCAAACCCCCTTGCACGAGACATCCTTAACTTTAGTGGCCACAATCGGTTGAGAAGGAGGGATACCCTTGCTTTAACTCAAGCGCAAAATAGATGACTGGATCAGTTGATGTGAAATTTTTTTAGTATCATAAAAATTTTTGTCTAGCACTGGCTGGGCTTATTATTTTCTTTTTAGTATTAAGATTTGAATACTTATTGTCATTTCATTTTGAAGATTCAATAAATAATTAAATGCAAAAAAAAAAAAAAAAAAAAAAAAAAAAAAAAAAAAAATTCACTGTCTCACTGTATTTAATTTTCTAGTTTTCAAATAATTAAAAATAAATTATTACAATTTATTAATTTTTTATTGCACCTAGTGCAATTATTTGACTTTGTAAAGTTTTTCACCTATTACGAGTTTTTTTCCACTTTTTTATTTAATTTAACTTTTTATACTTTTTCACCTATTACGATTTTTTCACCGAAAATTCAGCCGCACTAAAAGTAACACGTCCGAACAGTTCGATGTATCAAAACATGTGCTTGGTCTCTCTCAAAGAAATATGTGAAGATATTGAAATAGAATAGAAAAAGTTACTAGGACATGGCAAAACTCGACGGTTAACTTTAATGCCTGCTTTGGAAAGATTCATAAAACTATTTGAAGCTTTAAAATTATATTTTATGTCTCAACCAAAATGTCCGACAATATTACGAAATTTTTTTATGAATCCTTGTGCTGAATTATGGTTATCTTTTGCATATAGCCAAGCTTTAACATTTCATAAAGCCGAACGGAAAAAGGAACTGTTTTTACCCCTTACCGTCAAAAATATTATTCTCGAATTACAGAAAAGTAATGATTTTGATGAAACAATAACTAAAGAACATATAACAAATTTTTACCAAACATGCATTCATTACCTAAATCAGTGGGATAAAGCTTTTAGAGATGTAGAAATTTTAGACTGGATATTGATACGAAATATGTTATCTTGGGACAAGATTGAAAAAACTTTATCCTATCTAAATGAATTTAGAAATGATTTAAAAATAAATAATGAAGATTTATTTGATAAAGTAAGCTGCGTGAAAAATTTTGCAAATAATGAAAAAATAGAAGACTGGAGGGTAAAAAATCTCATCAGTAGATGAAAAATGGATTGAAATTTTTAATCACTTTAAGCCAAATGTGATTGCATATAAAAATATATTGATACTTGTTGAATTTTGTCTATGTCTACCAGCTTCAAATGCTGCTACCGAGAGAGTGTTTTCAATAATGAATAATATTTAGACCACCGAAAAATCGCAATTGAAAGTAAATACTTTAAGATCATTATTAATTACAAAATGCAATTTTAAAAATAATTGCTCAGAATTTAAAGGATTTTTAATTAACAATCCAGATGTTTTAAAAAAATCCATTCTGTGGAAAAATATCAAACATCATAACTAAATTTATTATTTATGGCCAAGAAGACTGTTTATAAAACCAAATTTATTTTTTTAAATTATCTATATATATAAAATTCAATGTATGTATGTATGTATGTATGTGACGTATAGACTCCAAAACGGCTGAGCCGATTTTGATGAAATTTTCACAGCATGTTACTGTGACTCTGGAAGGAATAATAGGGTACTTTTTTTTACCACGCCCACTTTTACGCCCACTTTTTTAAAATATTGTAATTGGAGACCAAACCTCTGGACCGATATTTTTGAAATTTTCACTGCATTTAACTGGGACTCTGGTATGATATAGGGTACTTTTTTTGACCACGCCCATTTTTACGCCCACTTTTTAAAAATTATGTAATTGCTCCCATATAGTTTTTAACAGATTTACTTCAAATTGTATACACATTATATACTCCAGGCGAGGTAAAAATAAAGATTTCTTAAGCCACGCCCCTTTCACGCCCCTTTTCACGCCAAATTTTTGAAAGTTTTATACTTTTTGTTCTCTATACAAATTTGTTCATTCCAACGTATTTTTTTTATTTGGTAGTATATTGCTCTTAATACTGTTAGCGTCGCCATATAACTATGAACCACGCCTACTTCATCGCCCCCTTTTTTTAATTCAGATACTTACTTATACCACTAACAATGTTTGCTATACAAAATACTTTTTTTGTAATATGTATTTACCTAAAGTTTTATATACTTTTTAACTACATACATTTTTTTATTACCAAATCCCCATTTTTAGACCCATTTCACCTTAAATTATATTGCTTTTAATCTATATATATATAAATGAATGTGTGTCTGTATGTTTGTGCTTAATAGAAGGCCAAACCCTTGGACCAATCTGCCTGAAATTTTTACAGCATGTTACTGTGACTCTGGAAGGAATAATAGGCTATATGAAGTTTTGATTGTACAAACGGGGGTGGCACCGCCCATATAACCCACAAATTTAACCCGCCATATTTTGGGCATTTTTTGACGTACGTCGGTGATATTTGGTACATATGGTATTGGGGCATAATTAGGAATTCGTACCAGGAGAAAAGTGAGTGGGACCACGCCCCTTTTTAGAAAAATTAAACATCGTAATATAGTCTTAACTACTGGACCGATCGTCATTAAATTTTCACAACAGAATATTCTTACGAAATAATAAATTCTTGGCTATGTAAGTGGACAAAGGGGCATGGTCTCGCCTAAAGCATTGCAATAAATACATTAAAATTAAATAAATTAATGTTTGTAAATATATAAATACGTTTTATTTTATGACGAGGGGGGGGGGGTAGCAAAGCACACCGGGTTTAGCTAGTAATATTATAAAAACTTTTTATTTAACTTTTTATTCTACTCAAGAAAACTTGTATTTGTTGTTACTTAATTATATAATAATAATAATAAATATATTATATGATTATTTTTTCTGTTTTTCTTTTCATTTTTAACATAATTTTGTATTTGTCCTGTATTTTCCTTTCCCAAAAATGGTCACCGTATATATAGTTTAAGTCTATTTTTATGAACTATTTGGTCTTTATTTGTTTTCTTATCCACTATGGTTATATTATTTCTTAGATCTATCTTTACAATTTGAAAAGGACCTTTGTAGTTTGGTTCTATTTTATGTCCTGATTCATTTCCTAATAGAACTAAATCGCCTATTTTTAAATTACAATTTATAGTGTTCTTATCATAAATTTCTTTTGAATTAATTTTATTTTTATTTAATAATAATTGGGCTCTCTTATGAGCTACTTCTATTCTAAATTTTGCTTCTTTGGCATAATCATCTATATTATACAATGGACAAATTCTATCTATAGTATCAAAATGTTTAAATGAATTTGGTAGTTTGGAGAAAACTAATTCATATGGACAGTAATTATGCACTGTTGAAGGAGTGGTATTGAAACAGTAAGTAAAATATTTTATCCATATGTCCCATTCCGTCTTGTCTACTGAAATATAAGAACGTACGTATTCGTTAAAAGTTCTATGGATCGTTCCTAATGTTTGATGGTGGTGGGCGGTTGAGATTAGTTTTCCAATCTTTAATAATTTACATATTTCTGATAAGATAGAATTTTTATACTCTGTTTCCATGTCTGATATGAACGTCTTCATTGGACCATAGGTAAGTATAAAGTTCTCAAATATAGCTTTTGCTATTGTTTTAGCGCTCTTGTCTTGTATTGGTATTGTTACTAAGTACTTAGTTAAGTCGCATATTAGCGTTATTGCATACTCATTTCCTTGAATTGATCTCGGAAATGGTCCTACTGTATCAACATATACTATGTCAAATGGTTTATCAGGTGTTTTTGTTATGGTCATAGGACATTTTATATGCTTCGTTGTTTTTGCTATCTGGCATTTGTGACATGCTTTTACATAATTAGACAGGGCCGGATTTAAACTTTTGCCGCCCTTGGGCACTGAAAAAAATGCCGCCTCATTATTTTTAAAAATTCAAATATCTAATGTATTGCAAATAATTTATTATATATTATATACTTTGATATGACATAAAAAATATTTGTTTTTGTTCTTAGAGCTATACATTTTGCACTCAGCTTGACTCATGTGTGCTGTTTTTATAAGACGTTTGCCAAACGTCACTCAATCATCTGCATGTTGTTGTTGCCGTTACAACAACAAAAACAACATACAGACGATTGAGTGACGTTTGGCAAACGTCTTATAAAAACAGCACAATAATTATAATATAATAATTTTATCACAGGCAAATACGCCTGACTTTTTGAGTTGCGAATTGGTCGATTAAATCCTCACAATCTAAACGTTGAAGCACTTCCGATTCGATGCATAGAATAGCTAAGCTATTGAGTCTATTTGCACTCATTGTAGAACGAAAGTAGTTTTTAACCCTTTTTAAACAAGAAAACGATCGTTCTGCGCCACAGTTTGTTATAGCTAAAGTAATAAATATTCGATATGCGATTTCTACGTTCGGAAATTCAGTGTAAAGGTCGTTTGCTCGCAAAAGTTTCAGAAGATCGGAAGGTGAATTATTTTCCATCGTTTTTTCAGTGCAATAAGCATGGAAGTGCACGAATTCGTCATCCAATGAGAACTCAAGATCTGAAGAATAAATCTTTCTTAAACGTTCAGCTCGTTTAGGAATCTCTCTATTATCCAAATTGCCAAATTCAATTATAACTGAGAACTTTTCCTGTATCTTTTCATACGCAACACATCTTTTTCGTAATTCGAAATCCAGATTGTCAAGAATGACATTAAACGTATTGACTCTAAAGTAGTCTCGACCTGTCAGTTGCACATCTCCATCCCGTGATTCATCAGCATGTAATTTTCTCTTCCTTTGTCTAGAAGCTGTTGTTTTATATTCTTTAATCTCTGAAATATTTAAAGCATTTTTTTCATAGATTTCGAATTCATTTCGCGTATCAGCAACAACTTTAATCAAACCATGATAATCGTCGATCACGTCAGCAATGCTGCAATCAACTTTTTGCAATCTTTGACTAACAGCATTGAATCGCGAGAGTAAAAAATGCCAAAGTATTTGCATAAATGCTGTTTCAAGTCGCTCCATTTGAATACGAATACCTTTTGCTTGTTGTCTTGTAATTGCATTTTCGTCAATATCTTCTTCAATAATAATCAATGTCTCGATTATTTCGTCGAAATATTGATTAAGTACATGAACAGCTTCATAACGAGCTGACCATCTGGTTGCAGATAAAGATTTTAACGCGATTCTTTTTCCGGTATGAGATTGTAAAATTTCCCAGCGCTGCGTCGATGCAGTAAAGAAGTTATATAAAGTTTGTACTGTATTAAAGAATGAAGCAGCTTCTGGTGCGCATTCTACTGCGTGAACTCCAACTAAATTCAAAAAATGAGCAGCACAAGGAGCATGTTCTGCTAGATCATTAATTTCATGAATTCTTGCCTGTAAACCTGAATACATTCCTGATACATTGTTAGCATTATCATATGACTGACTTCGACAGTCTGCGAGGTCAAGATCAAAAAACTCAAGAATAGACAATACAGCAACTTGCAAATCTTCAGCTTTATGTCCAGAATTTTCAATAAATATCAGAAAGCGTTCAACAGGCGTTCCATCTTTTTGCACATATCTGATAACAAAAGAAAGTTGGTCAACGTGAGATATATCAGGTGTGGAATCTACAATAATAGCATAATATTTGGCTGATTTAACTTCTTGAATTATGATAGAAGATACTTTTACTGACAAAAGCTGTATAAATTCTTCGTAGATAGTTTTCGATAAGTAACTTGTACTGCCAGATCCTTTATTTCCAAATTTTCGAATATGCTCTTCTAGGAATGGGTCAAAAAAAGCAAGAAATTCAATCAGCATTAAAAAATTGCCATTATTTGGTGAGCCAAACTTTTCATCACTTCCTCGGAATGGAAGCCCTCGAGAAGCTAAGGCTTTAGTAGCAGCGACTACTCTTCTTAAAACATTTCTCCAATAAGAGATTTCTGTCTCTGTTTGTATGACTAAGTCATGGTCTATTCTATTCTTAGTATCCGATCTTTGCTTAAGGGTTAACATACATTTTTTATGATGTTTGGAGTTTTCATGCTCACCAACACGAACGCCTGCATGTTTCCAATCATCAAATCCGTTTTTGCCATTAAATGAACACTCTCTGTCAAAAAGAAGACAAGCTGCACAAAATACAGAACCTTTACTAACTGAGTAAATGAGCCATGGGCGTGGAACTTTTTCACCGTTGATAAGTTTTCTTAAAAAGAGTGATTCTGACAGCCATCTTGAAGTTCCATCGCTGTAATCACGTTTTGTACCGGAGAAATCCAAATTTTTATTTTGTTTACATCCATGGTTAGCTACGTAATCTCTGGTGAAATCGTTTATAACCCATTCTCCTGGATCATCGCTTATCACAATATCCCCATGCTCATTATCTTCTATATTTATTGTTGGAATTGTAGCTTGAAGTTCACTTTCGTGATGGATATTCTGTGGCAGCGAAGAAGTCGTGGTACTATCAGTATCATTACTCGTAGACAGAGTTCGTTTTGAAGTTGACGTAGAACATGCATCATCACCTGCAAAAATTTACTATTATTCTATTAACCTAATTATGACAGTAAATAATGAATATACATTTTATACACATCGACAAATGAATCATTATTATACTTGGAAAAATATGAATACTTGAAAAAATATGATACAAACCTTCATAATCTAAATTCGTACAATCTCTATTGTTAGTTTCTGATTTTTGTGTAACACATACTTTTTTCGTAAAAAAATCATCTAGTTTGGGAGTTTTACTCAAAACCTCTTGTTCCTTTTTACTTTTGTCCAAAGCGCGCTTTCGATACTCAGATCCACTCAATTTTTTGCGTCCATCAGCCATGTTTGACAATTGATCGTATATTTATGCTCAACATTAATGCAATTTTTTGATATCGATAAATTATTTTAACACTTTACTCAATCAACACTTACTCTTTAATGATGAGCACGTTTAAAAAAGATAAAATAAAACTATGCAACACATAATCAATGATATGAAAAAGGGGAATCCCACAATTTAATATGTACAATGTACATATAGTGTTGCTGTGGCTTATTATTTTGTATTTTTCTCAAAACACAACGAAAGCTATGCAACGAACTGTCAATGAAAGAAAAAGGGGAATGACACAATTTAATTTTGTAACGCTCTTGTGGATTATTGTTGTATACCTACATAAATGGAGGTTTTTTACACAAAAATGGTGTACGCGTCAGGCCATGGGAGTGTCCGTCTAGCAGAGTGTAATTTGTTTTAAAAACACTTGCAAAACAAAGGGACCAAGAAAAATGCATGTTTAGCAGAGGTAATCGCCTGCGGGAGGTGTCCGTTAGTAGAGGTTTCACTGTATTACCATTTTAAATCGTTAAAGAAATGAATTAATTAAATAATTTCGAATATAAATTTTCACTTAATGTGCCAAAATAATGATTTACAAAATTTCAATTTGACAAATATTATACGAGTCGCATTTCTTGAATTATCTATTAAATAATATATGATTAATTAAAATATAAAATTTCTATTGAGAAATTTTGATGACAGTAAAAAATTTTTTTCACTTTCCAAATTTTGCCGCCCTAGAAAATTTGCCGCCCTGGGCTCTAGCCCCGACTGCCCCTAGTGTAAATCCACCACTGTAATTAGATATATCTTTTGACATATTTTTCCAATAATAATATCCTCGTATCTTTTGTGTAGTTCTATATATTCCACAATGTCCTCCTTCTATTGGATCATCGTGATATTTCTGCAGTATATCAAGAATCGCCTTGGCATTCTTATTATTACTTTAGGTCACCTGTTTTAGTAGCGCTACTTTAATTTTCTTTAATACCTTATTGCCCATTATTTTAAAATCATTAAAAGAGATAAATTCCAAAATGTTCTCACTAGGTGCCACTTGTAAATTATAAATATTATGTTCACCGGTACTTTTTCGAGCCTAGGGAAAAATTGTCCTAAGTCAAGATTCCAGTTAGTAAACAAATCATTTATTTGTATATGTCCCAAACGTTCGACAAAGTTTGGCATGACGGTTTAATGCACAAAATTAAATTAAATCTGCCTGCTAACACCCATAAACTCATGGAAAGTTATTTATACGGTCGCAAATTTAAAATCAAAGAAGGCAATTTTTTAAGTACCGCTCAGCCAATACTTTATATTTGATTTATGCCTCCGACATGCCGTCAGACCCCAAAATCCACACGTCAACTTTTGCAGACGATACAGCCTTTATCAGCGTCCATAAGGACCACCAAGTTGCATCACAGAATTTGCAGAATTATGTTTATAAACTAGAGAATTGGCTAGAGCTTTGGAAAATCAGGATAAATGAACAAAAATGTATTCATATCACTTTCACATTGCGAAAAGAAACTTGCTCGTTCATCAAAATAAATAATCAAATTATTCCTGAACATAATGAAGTCAAATACCTCGGCATTCACCTCGACCGCCGTTTAACTTGGAAGTCTCATATTGAAGCGAAACTTACACAAATGAGATTAAAAGCAGTGCAACTTAATTGGCTAATCGGCAGAAACTCTACATTAAAGTTGGATTGCAAACTTTTGTTGTACAATGCAATTCTAAAGCCAATCTGGTGTTATGGAATTCAATTATGGGGTACTGCCTCAGCATCAAACATTGAAAAAATTCAAAGGGGTCAAAATAAAATTCTACGTATAATTACTGCAGCTTCATGGTATGTTAAAAATTCTCGAATCCACAAAGATCTAGGCGTGTCATTAGTAAAAGTCGAATTTACAAAATATGCGTCAAAGTATGTCAGCAAACTTGAACACCATCCAAACCCACTTGCACGAGACATCCTTAACTTTAGTGGCAGCAATCGGTTGAGAAGAAGGGATACCCTTGCTTTAACTCAAGCGCAAAACAGATGACTGGATCAGTTGATGTGAAATTTTTTAGTATCATAAAAATTTTTGTCTAGTGCTGGGCTTATTATTTTCTTTTTAGTATTAAGATTTGAATACTTATTGTCATTTCATATATAAAGATTCAATAAATAATTAAAGGCAAAAAACAAAAAAATTTGTATATATGTTACTATAGATTTTCCTCGTTTGATGTAGCATCTTCCGGGGGAAATCTTTAGTTTATAGTATTTCCTGTATCAGTGTTATTTAAAGGTTCATATATACTGGGCTTATTATTTTTATTTTCATCATTAACAACTAAGAACAACGCATGTGTTAATAATAAATTATGGTAAAGTAACACTAATTTGAAATATGATTTTAATTATAGATGATGCTTTGGTGTATCGGCGACTTCGAGTATTTGCTCAAGATCAGTCTTCATCTTTGGAAGCAGTAAGAGAATTTTTAAATAAACACACTTTTGTTAAAAAATTTGCTTTATTTCAATCAACATCCGTATTTTTGAAGGAGAAGTATATTGTAAAAGCATTTAACAAATTTAAATCTCATCCATGTGTCTTCGCAGCTAAAAGGTACACCAAAACTTTCTTACTTAAATATTTTAAAATATGAGCATGTGTAGCATCAAATTTATGTTCTATTATTTATTTATTTAGTTTTATTATACCCTCCACCACCACAAGTGGTAAAGAGGTAAGTTGGCAGTGTAACATCTAAGACATACCAAAGTATATATATTATTGCACTTTATGGAATTCTAAGTCGTTTGAGCTATGTCTGTCACAGGAACCACCACACCGGGACTGCTCCTGCATTACTTCGGATGAAAGTTGGTTTACTGCTTAGCAGTTGTCATCTTTGTCCTAATCCCCCGTCAAACATACATTTGTATGAGATTAGGGGTTCGGCATATGTACATATTTGTTGGCATTTGGATTTCTCCCTTGTACCAGTTATCCTCTTTGACTAACATTAAGTACACCAATTGCTCCATGGTTGTATTCTCAAACATGTCCTGTGGTACGTTTCGCCTGTTGCTCAAGAAGTTACATTTTACATTATCCTCGCATTCATTGTACATTTCGCTGTTTGTTTTATATGGAATCTTTGTAAGTAGCTACCAAAGTTACCATGCCCCCTAAAAAAATGGGCAGATAAAAATTAAGGTCTTCATGTTTTCGGTTTATCCATATTTTAACATTGGGGTGTTACCGTAACGACCATTACTTTGGAAACACCCATTGGGAAAAAGAATGTGAGTCCATTTGTCTTTTGTTGATTCATTTCATAGTGTTTGCCACGTTTGATGTAACCTTTCTCTTGCAGCTTTTTTTATACGGTATTTTTCGCTTATATGGTTAGGTGCAGCGTTGTCAACTTTGAAATTTCAAAACGCACCAAAATGGAGAAAAAAGGGCACCATTTACAAAAAACGCACCAAGTTAAGAATTTCGTTTTTGTTTCAAATATTTATTGAATTAATTTGAAATTTTTTAATATCATAAATTCTAAAAAAACCTTTTTATCAACGATTATTAGTAAAAGTAATAATAGTAAAAGCCTTTTTTTAATAAATGAGCTAATAAAGATAAAATAAGCATTTAATCGCTCAAAATTTAACTCACAATATGATATTCGAAACTGTTTTCTAGTTAAAGTACCTCTATTTGACATTTTCCAATAAAAAAACCCTGGTTGTTCGTCTACAGTTCAGTAGACCAAACCATTAGGTTATATAAGAATTTTTATTTACATGTTTAAAATGTTAATTTGATTTCAAACAAAGATTTTTGAAGAATTTGATTTCATTTATCATGCATTCGTATTTAAAATACATTTTTTCATCGTATAGATTTCATGAGTTATGAAATATTAAAAAACTGCAATTAAAAATTAGTAAAAATAAAGATTTCATCACGTTTTCGAAAAAATTAAAAAACGCACCGAAATACACAAATACACGAATGAAATGGTACTCAAACAGGTTTATTTTATTCTAGAAAGATTTTTTCTCACACTAAAACAAAAAGTAGTGTTGAATTTGCTTTGGTGCCACCAAAAATTAAAAAGCGCACCATAATTTAAGAAAAAGCGCACTGCGCACCAACTAAAGAATTTTTCGCACCAAAAATTTAAAAGAGCACCAAAAATGGTGCGAAACACACCAAGTTGACAATGCTGGTTAGATGTAATAAACACAGCGTTGCCATTCTACTTTATACTTTATAGACATTTAAGTCAATCACATTATTTTTGTTTCTTATTATTACTTGTGCAAATTATTAATTTTGAGTTGTAAAAATCTGAAATCTATTACAAAACATGCGGACACAGCTGCAGTAGATATTGTGCGGTATGCAGATGTTATTCGTAGCGTTCATGTTATGTGTACTTTTTCTAGTAGGTTTTTAAGCTTTTTATTATTTCAGACAGCCGTACTGAAAACAGGGGCTGTATATTTGGCATTATTCTACTTAATTTCGATGCTATTAGTAAGGCTTTCTCAGATATTGTAATAAAAACCCTTCAAAATAAAGATTTCTGTTGTATAAATGTTCATCGAAGTTCACATGTTGTTAACCCTGCTGTTAGGTTAGAGCCATTTGGTCCAAATTTTTTCAGTATTCCCTTGTAAATTTGGAACGGTGATATATACTGACTAAATTTTTCTGCTAATGGGGTCTTTTAATAAAACAATGTTATGTGCGAAAATTAAATTTTCTAACTTTATTCAGGACTGAGAAAAATACAAAATGACGAATCTTAGGTTAGAGGACCATTTGGTCCAAAGTACATTTTTATAGATTTAAAAAAAAATAAGAATTTATTAGTTGGTTTGAATATATTTTTCATTGCAAGATAAGCACAATGTTTTTCGGTTAGTTTTGCAAATAAAGTTGCTAAATATGTAACATTTTATATCAGACTTCGACTTGCAGCAACTAAAAATTCCACGCTTTCGAGTCCTTGAATGAGAAGTTGGATTATTTGAGGAAGCCTCTGAAACTGTGCATGTTGTACGAATTTCTGTCAATAATTGTGCTGAGAACCCTTGTTGAGGTAATCTAGTCCGTTTCATCATATGAGCCTTAGCTAAAGAAAGTGCTAGTTGTCGAAAAAATCTGTCCATTTGGCACCAAACTTGATCCTGCCGTGCTTATTAGTATTTTCAATGACAATTTTTTCTATTGGAGGCGGAAAAAACAACAAGAAAGCAGACAGGATGTCATCGCATCTAGACACTGCAAATAGAGTTGGCCCTGCTTGTGTTGTGATAACATTCTTAGCCGCAGTTCTAATAGACAGAGGTAATGGAGTCGCTCTCATTCCATGTTGTTTTTAGCAATAAAAAGACGATCAACGGAGCTAGTTTCAACTGAGATGGTTTCCGAAATTAAATCCGTCTCCGAATCGGAAATACCAGATTCACTTTCTTCTTTTAGAATTTCACGTATCTCTACTTCGTTCAACTGCGCCATTTCGTAATAAAAACACTTCCGGACTATTCAAAGAAACTTTCAAACTGAAAGAAGTACTGCACGTATCTGTGCTTCTTCACGACAAAAATCAAAAACGGGATATCCCAAATAATTTTTTACATTACAAAAAAACAAGTGAATGTAAATTCATTGCAAAAATGGGAAATCCCAAAATTATTTTTCATTATCAAGTGAATGTAAATTCATGTCAAATATTTAGAGGAAGTTTTTGATATGTCAAATACTTACTTTAGAAATTGTTGAACCAAAATAGTTACAATGAATAAGATAAAATTATTATTTTGCATGAAAATTGCATTATGGACCAAATGGTCCCTTAACCTAAGATTCGTAAGTTTTTTCTAACCTAACAGCAGGGTTAAAGGCTAAATATAAGAAGAACTATGGGAGCCATAAAATCGCTAGCTTCAGTCGGGTGGGGAGGTTCGTGTCCTTCTCTATCTAGTCTCAGAATACAGATTATATTTATTTTATATAGACTCCCTAAATATTACTAATACTACGTTACAAAGGACCATGATAACTATATTCATATAAAAATAAAACCCCGATATAGTTAAAGTTGAGCAAAGAAATACACAAGGGTTGAGATAAGTTTACCTATATTTTAAAAAGTTTTCAAGGTGTTAGTAGAAAACTATGCTTCAGAACCCGCGCCTACCTACATTCTAACAGCACAAGATTTTAGTCAGAATCCCGAAATTTTAGATATATTCTAGCTTACTATACCATGATTGAAAACATAATGAGAATTTTAGCAATCCATATAGAATTTATTTAACAAGTTATTCATCCATTAATATTTCGCGAATAGTAAAATATAGGTAAATAAAAATATATAAACATTAGCAAATATACTAAACTAAATATACATAATAATAAAGATATGACATTTTAACAATTAAGCAAAATTGCACATAACAAAAATAACAACTTTAAAAATAAATGATTTACATTAATATGTAATTAATATGTACTTAGTTAGTAAAAGAGATTACAACTGTTCTTAATATGACACAATAATAAGAGTTTGTCTTTTCTTTGTTTATTTAAGCTTTTATAAATTTGAGAATGCTAAGTGAAGGTTTAATTTTAATTTTGGGGCTCTTATTATTGCTTACATTATATTAAACTGTGCAATCTATTTTAACTGTATTTTTATAATTCAAGTATTTGTTGTTGTTGTTATTTGATTTTTATTTTGTAATTTTCGTATATGTAAGAGAGTGTTGTTTTACATATTATTTATTTTGTTTTTATCACTCACCAACTTTCATGAAGATGTAGAGGCCTGTCGATCTTTACACGTTGTTGTACCAAATGATGTTTCTCTTTAAAAAATTTTTATAAAATCTTGCATATACGTATTTTGATTAGATATTTTACAATTTAGATATAAAATATAGCATTTAGATTTAGGTTATTAATACAAAATTAGGGGAAGTGCAATATTAGATTTTAGGAATTCATTACTTAAGAATTTTAATTACATAATATTAGAATTATTATTTAAAATAGAAAAAAAAGTTGATTTAGATTTAGACTGTATTTAGATTTGACAATTTTACGATTAATTTTAATTTAGACAAATAGTGAATTTAGAAAATAACGAAAATTGATTTAATTTAGATATAAAGAAAATATTTTAAAATACTTTAATGTTTTGTTTATCATTTTAAACTTTAATCAATATCATTTTACTGAGTTGGTGTTAATTTGTATGAAAAAAAAAAAACGGTTTATAGATAGGTGAACAAATTTTGTCCTCCACTGTATATCGTCTTGAAACCAAATTAAGCTTTTTATGACTTTAGGTTTTTACTTATTTCTTTTGATATTTCGACAAATTCTTTTTTTTTTTGTGATATGTTTGTAGGAATATAAGTGGTCTATGCAAGATTTTGTGTTGTTATAGCTATTATTTATTTATTGACTGATGACTTGGTAAAGCAAACCAGTCACATCTTGCAATCAAATTTATAAATAATAGAATAATTTAGCTTGCATCCAGATAAAATTAAGAATTGAATTGTGCTGTGATATTTCTTGGCAACCTTTAATACTGTGGTAAGATTGAGTGCTTATATTAGTCTTCCGGCTTAAAGCTAACCTCAAAACCAAATCTCACGCGGACGATCAGAGGGGAGTTGAGACAACTATGCAAGCAATCTTGCACAGCTTTTCTTGGTAAGTAACTTAATACCAACGGATTATGTACCTCTTATCTTCCAAAATTTTTTAGGTTATCTGCAGGAAGTGTTAAAACTGGTTTTATTTCTTTTCGCAAAATTCGATCTTCCTTCAACCACGGTTTCACACAAAAAGAAAGATGGATCACATTTTTAGCATTGCAAAGGTTCTTATTACATTTTTTTTTTATTCGGTTCAGATAGGTAACCGATTATTAATAAAACGATTATTCGTTTATTGTAGTAGATTTAATCGACACTGTATTACCCCATTAAATGAAAAATCTTTCTAACAAAAATTATTAATGTTTTATAATAAAGAGATTTCTTTTCAAATCATTATTTTTTAATTAAACTTTGTTTAGAAATCTATTTTTGTATATAATTGGTTGTTTGGCATTTGACAAATATTTCCTAGACTTTGTATACACAATACTACTTAAATGTTTATAAACATTTGTGTTGAGAGATCAACTGTTTAAGGTGACCATATAGTACAAGTGTTCAATGTTTATGCATGTAGACGAAATACATGTAAAATATATGCAAGTAATGTTTATGTTTTGTTTACTTTTAATAGGAATACATATTGTAGCAATAATTTAAATAAGTTTAAAGTTTTTTTTAATGAATTTTCTAAATATAATACAATATTAAGAAAAAAATTATTTTTTTAAAAAATTTTTATATTTTCTTTATTAAAAAGTTGAAAAAAAAAATTTGGGGGTGAAGCATAAACGTTCATTACAATATATGTGACTCAAAAGATAGTCTGCTATCTAGAACTACACCTAGGTATTTCAAAGTTTTACCCATAGTAATCTGATATCCACTCTCAATTTTGGGAATTCAAAATGCCAAAATCAGGACAGCTGAAACTGAGCCTACACCTCCAACTTAATGACGACGAATCTTAGAACGTGTTTCGAGACTTGTCGTGTTTTAGCGGGACGGAGGAAGCTGCAATATTAGCACAGGAGACATTTCTGTGGGGTTTCACTTCAACATACATAAGTCTCGGAATACTACAGTCTTCAGGCCCAGGGTTCATCTTTATCACGTCCATGTTTTCCAATATACCATAATTAAGATCTTACTGGTCTCGATCTTAATGTTCTAGAGACGGGACGATGTCAATGTGGGTCGGCTGAGATTTTGAATGAGGGAACCACGAAGGCATCACTTTTCTAATTGCACCCGTCCTGAGAACATCCCTTATGGTTGGATACCTACTTTCGGCGGTATCCATTTGCCCTGTTACAGGATTTTACTGGGCATTAGAACCATAAATGCCTATAAAATAACAATATCGATACAAAATTCAGCAAAAATATTTTTTTTATGAAAATAAATCACAAAATTTGATTAGTTCGGTCCATGTTTGACCATTGCTCCCACACAAAGTCCACTTCCAAAAATCACTTTAATACGTTCAATAAATAACGGTACCAATCAAAAGAGCATTTACATATGTGCTAAACTGTTGGATTTTGTGAATTTAAGTTAATATTTGGCCAAATCCTCCATATAAGGCCCACTTCCAATATTTTATATGTACCAGGAACGTGATATTTTTTCGGACGGATGGGATTGAAACTGGGGGAAACCGGTACATTATTTCTCCTGGCCCTCATCCAAAACAAATGGTTACGCTTTTTTTTTGAGTAAATATTTGCCATACCATTACCTGTTATAATTAAGAATTTCTGTTAATTTTCATTAGAAAAATATCATATTTGTTTCACTTTTTGAATTTGTTTTGCTTGATTTTTACACATTTTAACAATATTTTCTTATTTTGATATCGAAAATTTCACTTTAAGTAAATATTGTTGCGTTTTTTAACGGTAGTTTATTTAATTTAAATAAACCGGATTCCTTTTAATGGCAAAATAAAAGAATCAAGTAATTTAAAACTATAACGATTCTTTATATATTGAAATGTTCAAAAAACAATTTAAATAAACACACACTTAAATTACAGTTTGAGAGCGCTTTGATGTTCAGTCAACGGTGATTCACAATCAGTTTGACTAGTTTAGCTTATTTCATTTTGATTTAGCCAGGGTCAGCGTTACCGTTGTTGCGACTAAAGTCGCAATTTGACAGTTTGATGCCTTGCCACTTTTTGTGTACCTTTTTTTTTGTTTAAATTGATACATATTAGTTTTTATACCCTTCACCATCATGAGAAGGGTATATATAAGTTTGTCATTCCGTGTGAAATTTCCACAATATAATTTTCCGACCCTATAAAGTATATATATTCTGGATCCTTATACAGGGTGGGCCAAGTTTGACTGAATGATTTGAACTCTATTGGCATATTGTAGCCGTTGTGGTGCATCCCTCGGCAATAATTCTTGGGCCAATTGAATTTTATATGGAAACATCTTCAAATCAACTTTTAGAATACGTCGTAGCGATGTTCTGGAGATGTTCAATTGAGTATTAAATTAAAAATGCAAAAGTTATAAGCATTTCAAATCAGTCAGTCCAAGTTGGCCCACCCTGTAGATAGCGGAGTCGATTAAGCCATGTCCGTCTGTCTGGATGTTGAAATCAGTTTTTTGAAGTCCCACGATATACTCGGGATTCAAATCTTCAATATTTTTTTCAGAAATGCTTTCGAGAAGTTTGCTATTTAAAATCACCAAAATCGGTTTAGGTCAACCAGAGTTATGAACCAATATTTGAGACCACCTCTATAAAAATTTGATATTTTTCGTCCATTTTATTGCAATATTTTGAAATATATTGCAGATCATACCATGAAATTTTGTATACGTTGTTTGTACTATAAAAGAAGAAAGTGTGCGGAAAATAGTAAGAATCGGTCCATGATTTCTCATAGCCCCCATACAAATATATATATTCCCGAAATATGGCTTAATGATAAATAAATGCCTATAAAATTGGAATATCAAGACAAAATTCAGCAAAAATAAGTTTTATACAAAAAGAAATCACAAACCGAAATTTTTTTTAGTTCGGTCCATGTTTGACCATAGACTCCATATAAAGTACACTTCCAAAATTCACTTAAATACGCATAAAACAGATATAAATAATGTTAAACGGCTAAAATTTGACATAAATACTCTTTATAGGCAAATAAATTGCTGTACTAAATTTTATGGTGGTCGGCCCAGAACTGGTCATAGCTCCCATACAAGGACTACATCTGAAAGAGACATTTTTCCCTATATATATTGTATAAATATCGGTACATATATACAAAAATCATCCCACAAAATTTTGTGAATTTCGGTCTATTTTTAACCGTATGCCCCATATAAAGCCCTCTTCCGAAATCCACGTTAATACTAATATATATCTTAAATATACCGTTATTACGTTGAAATTCTACGTGAAATATCCTCATATGCATGAAAATAACTGTTCCAAAATTTAAGAAGATCGGCCCATAATTTGTCATAGCTGCCATATAAGAACCATTTCCAAAAAACAAAAATTCGGGTCAAAAAATATTCTTTTCGGATTTAACCCATATTCGGTCCATATTTTATAATCATGATATATATCGTTGGAAAGGTATTTTTAGTACCTTTTATTTAATGTATTACAAATTATCAAGCACCCAGTAGTTCCCGAGATATAGGCCTATATATTTTAAACTTTACGGGCCCGCCCCCTCGAAAATAGGCGTAACCGACAACAAATTTTTTTTTCGCTGGCATCTCCTCGAAAAGCCCTATGTGATGAAGTTTTTTTTTGAGCAAAATCACTAAAACCGAATTGTACCCCTTTTTTATACTCTGTTTGTTAAATTACACTGATTATTATGAACATGAGACAGACTCTGTAAATTATGGTAAGAATTGGTAATTAAATCAATTATAAATGGTCGAAATTAGATAAAATTTCAAAATATTTAACATAAATTATGTTGGTCGTAAAATTGTCTTTCAAACAATATATCAAATACTAATAAAATTTGCACTGAGACTGAATAGAAAACACAGAATAAGGATATGCTAGTCCTATAACCAGTGTAGTTTTTGTATTTCTTATTACGTTTAGGTGGAGGGTATTTAAGATTCGACACAGCCGAATATAGCACTCTTACTTGTTCAAAATGCGTAAACCGCTCAATTTGAAATATTTACAGAGCAACAACCTTTTTGCAAAATTAAAAAAAAAAAATATTTTGATATGGAATGTCCCATAATCGGCTAATTTCTCGAAAGTGGCATTGCTGGATTTTGATAGCCCTAGTTGGGGGCTATTGAAACCCGCTTTCAAAATGCGTAAACCGCTCAATTTGAAAGAGTTATTCAACAACAACTTTTTTAAAATTTTTTCTTTTGATATGGAATGCCCCATAATCGGCTAATTTCTCGAAAGTGGCATTCCTGGATTTTATTAGCTCTAGTTGGGGGCTATTGAAATCCGCTTTCAAAATGCGTAAACCGCTCAATTTGAAATAGTTACAGAGCAACAACGTCTTTTAATTTTTTTTTTACTCTAAAATGGAATACCCTATAAACGCCGAATTTTTCGAAAGTGACAGTTGTGAATTACAATAGCCCTAGTTGAAATCCGTTTTCAAAATTCAAAAACCGCAAAAATAACTTGAAATATTCAAATGAAACTTGATATTTTAGGTTTGATTTGAAACCTTATTTTTTAAAAAAAAATACTAAAATTTATAACGTGGGCACCACAAAATTAGGTTCCTGAGTGGATTCTCTGTCCGTAGTTCTTTAATAAGCGAAACTTTGCTATATTTTTGTCTTTGTTTTGTTTACATTTTTTGTTTGTTTAAATTGTGCACATGGTAAACACGTGCGTAAAAGAAAAAAAGTTGTTGGAGTTCGGTTGATAATAATTGTTTTCTTCATGTCGATGTCATCCTCACATAATTAGCAACAAATTATCATCATTAACCCTACAAAAACAGTGACGGTCAGTTGACCAGATATATCGGTCATCCCGTAGAACAAACTTTCTACTATCATTTTCTTAAGGCCAATATGAAAAAAATGATGGAAACTTTTGTGTACGTTTGATCTTGCATCCCTGCCTAACTAACAAGTTTAACCGTATGTAGAACATATGTCTGAACTGCTCACTCTAATACTATTTAGAGATCAGCGTTGATCGAAATATTGGTCACATTTGATTAAACAACAATGATGGATATATCGGTCACCGCTGACTTGTCTAACTTGACGGATATATCGGTTATCGCTGACATATCAAACGTGATGAATTTATTCGTCAACGTTGATGGACATCCCAGTTCAAATAAAACACGGTTTTTTCAATTAGTTTTGTAATAGCCCAGGATTCTACCAGATTAATAAATTTATATTTACACGAACTTGTACTTTAATTATTTATTTAATTATCTTCAACATAACCAAATTTACAACTTATTGCATGAGAAAACTAAATTATAATAATCCATATATATGTTGCCAGATCAACTGGTTATTATCGTTGCTGTCACTTTTGGATGGGTTGCCACATCCCTCCTATATTTTAAAGCTTCAACGTCACTTTAGGCCTGAGTCCATTTGGATCGATATTCTGTGATGTTGATGGTACTTCCGGTGACAGCTCATTATTGGCGGAATCCATGTCGTGTTGATGTTCGAGATGTTCTGAATTTTCAACCGAAGTCCTATTAGGTTTGGCTAAAGATGGCAGTGGCGAATCAGCTAAAACTTTCTTAACATGAGTAATGTTTCTACGATACACTCTGCCTTCTCCTGATATTACGACATCATTTCCTTTTCTCTCAGTTACCTCATATTCAGTTTTTCCAAATGTTGTAGATAATTTACTACTGTGAAGAGTATTTCGGAGTAGTACCTTATCACCAACTTTGATGTCACAATCGATGGCGTTTCTGTTAGAATCGGCTCTTTGTTTTCCTTTTTCTTTATTCGCAATATCATTGTCTCTGGCTTCAGAGTCGATAACATGCTCTTCAACGTCATTCAGCGATGGAATCTTATCTCTAATAACTCGATTAAAAATAAGTTCCGATGGAGCTTTTCCAGTTGTACCATGCGGGGTGACGTTGTACATGAGTGTAAACCTACGAATCTCTTTTTTATAGTCCAAACCCTGCGAGTGAGCAATTTGAAGACGTTTTACCAGAGAGCGGTTCAAGTTTTCGACCTCTCCATTAGCTTGGGGCCAATAAGGCGGTGATGTCATCAATTCAATATTATTGGTGTTACAAAATCCCTTGAATTCGTCGCTTACGAATTGGCGACCATTATCAGCTGTTATTGATCTCGGATATCCATGTCGGGCAAATGTTTCCTCGAGAAAGTCAATAATTTCTGTTGATGTTATCTTTCTTATAAATTTAAGTTCATGGTATCGTGAATAGTAATCAATTCTTACAAATACAAAATCGTGATTTGGCAACAGACCCAATAAGTCCATTGCTACACAAGCCCAAGGACTATCCGGCATGGTCCGTCTATTTATAGGCGCAGGTGGTATCGGCCGAGATACCAACATACATTCATGACAGCTCCTGACGTATTTCTCTATATCTCGATCGACCAACGGCCACTAAATCTTTGCTCGTATTCTGCGCTTCATTACGGTTTCGCCTGGATGACCTTCGTGCGCTAGATCCAGCACTTGTTGTCTTAGGCTTCCTGGAATCACGAGTCTTGTTCCTCTTAGCAACAAATTCCCCAAAATACTGAGCTCAAATCTAAATGGATAATACCTGTTCTTAGTTGCTGTACCCCAGTTGTCGGTATTTATACATTCTACTGCCATCATAAGTTCGTCATCTTTGCTATTATGGTGTACAATTTCCAAAACTGTTAACGCTCGCGGAACTGAATGTCCTACGAAAGAACAAATGCTGAATTCCCATGGCTTGTCAAAAGTAACAGCTGCATTCACATTGCCGAGTCTGGATAGCGAGTCTGCAATATTATGCTTTCCCGATTTGTAAATAATTTTGTAGTTAAACGACTGCAGTCGTAGCACCCAACATTCAATACGAGCCGGCGGCTTCCATGTCGGTCTAAAAATAGCTTCAAGGGGCTTGTGGTCTGTTTCTAGCTCAAATTCGATTCCTGCTAAGTAGTAGTAAAACCTCTCTACAGCCCACACCAGAGCGAGACTTTCTTTTTCCGTTTGGGAGTAGCGACGCTCAACTTCGGAAAGCGCTTTACTGGCAAAAGACACAACAAACGGGGTATCGTCAGTAAATTGAATGAGGACCGTTCCCAAAGCTACAGGACTCGCGTTAGCAATCAATCTTGTTCGTCGGTTTGGTGAAAAATAAGTTAGTGTTGGAAGCTCTGCCAACTTTTCCTTAAGTTTTGTAAATGCCTCATTCTGTCTAGTGGACCATATAAACTTTTCATTGGCTTTTATAGTCGCTCTTAAAGGTTCAACTAGATCACTCAAATCTGGTATAAATTTTCCCAAATAGGTTACTAGACCTAGAAAACTTCGAGTTTCCTCACGGGTGTTTGGGGCTCGAAAATTCAAAACACTATCGATTTTGTTCGGGTCAGCGCTTATGCCATCTGACGATAGAATATGGCCTAAAAATTTTAAACTATGTACCTTCCATAAGCATTTGTCGTTATTTATGGCTACATTAAAGCTCTTAAATACGGTAAGAACATCTTCCAAGTGTTTATCATGTTCCTTCTCAGTTGCGCCGAAGACTATTATGTCATCCAAATAGTTTAATGCATTTTTACATGGAACCAAAATATTTTCCATAGTCTTTTGGAATATTTCCGGAGCTGAATTCACGCCAAATAACAGCCTTTTATATCTAAATAAGCCTTTTGAAGTTATAAATGTTGTTATATATCGACTTTCCTCTTCCAGCTCCAATTGGTGATAGGCATTTTTTAAATCCAGCCTTGAAAAGAATTTTGCTCCCTGCAATCTCGTCATGAAACTGTCGAAAGTTGGCAGGGGATAATTTTCTCTTAAAATTTCCGCATTTGCACGTCTCATATCAATACATAGCCGAATGTCTCCATTTTCTTTGAAGACAACGACCACTGGAGATATCCACGCGCTCGGCCCAACAACCGGTTCAATTACATCCAAAGCTAATGCCTCATTTATTTTCGCTTCGACCTTATCCTCAATAGCAACTGGCACTCTACGCAACGGTTGCTGAATCGGTTTTATGGAGGTGTCGATGGATAAGCTTTCTTTAATCCCAACAATTTTATTGAAAGGTTTCACTCTTTCCACATGATTAATGCCAATACCCAACTTCAATACACCCAGTTTGATGGCAGTATCTTTACCCAACAATGATTGCTCGCCACGCTCAATAACGTAAAATTTTGAAATCAAATTTGAACTTTCCTCAAGCCCAATAACAGCTTCAAAAACCGCCTTTATCGTAAGTGGCACATTTCCGGCGTATGCCCTGAATTGGTGCTCTGATTTAAATCGAGTATTCCACATTACTGCTTTTTCGGCCTTCAACAAATACCAATCATCTTCACACAAGAGGTTGTATTTTGATCCAGAATCTATCAACATACTTATTTTCTTACCACCTACAAAACACGATATTACCTCAATCGGGGATTCTCCTTTATCAAATATTTTAAAACAGCAGTCATTATTTGATTTGGATTGGCCATCAATATATCTTATTTTGGAATAACCAAAATCTCGACGCTTTGGATTTCTGTTATCAAATGAGGAAAATTTCCGTTTGTTTGAAATAGTACGGCATTTCCGGGCATAATGTCCCAACAGGCCACATTTGTTGCATTTCGTTTTCCTGGCTGGACAATCTACAATGTTTCCATCATGACTGTTTTGTCCACATCTAAAACATTCACAGTTATTTGCAATTTTATTGATTTCCACAGTCGTACTAGGAGCCTCCATTGATTTTGACTGAGCATTAATTTGCTCATGGACTTGGCAAATTTCAATAATTTCCTTTAATGAGTGCTCTTTTTCCAATACCCTCTTTTTCAAATCCGCAGATGCCCATGAGTCAATCAATTTATCTTTGATGCTGATTTCCAGAATATCAGTCTTTGTTTCACCAAACACACACCTTGAAGCCTGTTGCCGCGTCCTCAATAAGAATTTATTAAAGGTTTCACCCGATTCTGCCTTAAGTGATCGAAACAAATGCCTCTCGAATGTTGAATTTCTTTCTGGGGAAAAATAGTCAGTCAATTTGTCAACTAACATTTGATAGGCATCGTCTTTTTCTCCACACGTAAGTGCACCTGGAATGTTATGTGCAACTTCCTGCAGTTGAGTTCCACCATAATGTAAAAGTTTATTTTTCTTCTTGACCGCATCTGATATTTCTTCCGCCTGAATGTAGAAAGTGAATGCCCTTAGCCACTTTTCCCACTCAGTACGAATAAGCGACTTGTCAATCGTTTCACATAGAAATGGCCTAATCCCATTTGTTTCATTCATGTTCGGAATCAATGTTATTGTTTTCTAAACAAACAAAATGTTTAAATACAATTACTGTCAGGTCGACATATTACTTCAACTTACACTGATCGTCCTGTGTATAATTATTTTCTTTCGTGCCAACACTTGTTTTTATTACCCCCCCCCCCCCCATATTTACCTCGTCGCCAATGTAATAGCCCAGGATTCTACCAGATTAATAAATTTATATTTACACGAACTTGTACTTTAATTATTTATTTAATTATCTTCAACATAACCCAATTTACAACTTATTGCATGAGAAAACTAAATTATAATAATCCATATATATGTTGCCAGATCAACTGGTTATTATCGTTGCTGTCACTTTTGGATGGGTTGCCACAAGTTTCATATGTATTTTAAAATTACATAATAAAATTACATATTAAAAAAAAATATGGAAATTAATTAAATAAAATAGATTAAATAAGAAAATAAATAAATGTAATTATAAATAAAAATAAAGAAATTGAATTTTAAAAAGAAAACAAAAATTAAATTTAGAATATGTACAAATTAATTAAATTAAAGAAATTAAATAAAATAGATTAAATAAATGTATGAATAAATAAATAAAAGAAAATAGATGAAATAAATATAATCTATATATATAAAAATAAGTGTACATTTTGATTGTCACTCCATAACTCGAGAACGGCTCGACCGATTGCCATCAAATTTTTAGGGAAGGTACAGGGAGGAGTGATGATGGTTAGTTGATTTTGAAATCCAAAATCGGTCTAGCCATTCTCCAGTTATGATTTTTTTCCTGAAAAATTCAACATTTGAAAAAAAAGTCCCCTAAAGTATGCTGTACAAATTTGCAAATAAATAAGAGCAGGCAGGTTGTGAATACATCTTATTCTATGAAATACAAATCAATAGTAAATACCGAGCGAAGCCGGGGCGGTCAGCTAGTTATAAATAAAAATTAACAAATTGAATTTTAAAAAGAAAACAAATTGAAATTTAACAAGTAAGAGTGCTATATTCGGCTGTCCGAATCTTAAATACCCTTCACCTAAGCGTAGTAAGAAATACAGAAACTACACTAGACTAGAATATCCTAATGCTGTGTTTTCTATCCAGTCTTAGTGCAAATTTTATTAGTATATATCAATTGTTTGAAAGACAATTTTACGACCAACATAATTTATGTTAAATATTATGAAATTTTGTCTAATTTTCACCATTTTTAATTGATTTAATTACTAATTCTTACCATAATTTACAGAGTTTGTCTGATGTTCATAATAATCTTGAGTGTAACTAAACAAACAGAGTATAAACAAGTAAGAGTGCTATATTCGGCTGTGCCGAATCTTAAATACCCTTCACCTAAGCGTAGTAAGAAATACAGAAACTACACTACACTAGAATATCCTAATTCTGTGTTTTCTATTCAGTCTTAGTGCAAATTTTATTAGTATATATCAATTGTTTGAAAGACAATTTTACGACCAACATAATTTATGTTAAATATTTTGAAATTTTGTCTAATTTTTACCATTTTTAATTGATTTAATTACTAATTCTTACCATAATTTACAGAGTTTGTCTGATGTTCATAATAATCTTGAGTGTAACTAAACAAACAGAGTATAAACAAGTAATGGCGTTTTCTTTTCTGGCAAAAATGTTACACGTTTTTCCCATTTCGCATCTTTTTTAATTTTTTTGTGTTCTTTTCTGAAAAAATATCAACACTGCTAAAGTGTAGTGTGTTCTTTTCTATAAATGTCACACTATAAATTAAAAAAATGGTGCACCTTTCACACTCTGTATTTTTAGAGGGGGAGAATCGCACGATAAAACAGCTGACCAGTGATGCCAACTTTTGAGACTCAAAACGCGTAAACATTTTTGAAAAAAGGGCTAAATGAAAAAAAATCCATATAAAATCACATCCAATTTTTTTTTGCGTTTTGAGTGACTAAAATCCGGCTAAATCTAGCCCGAAAAGAGCTTAGTTGGCATCGCTGCAGCTGACACTTGTTTTGTTTATGAATATGTATTTGTGTTAAGAAACAAAAAAAAATATACAAAATGGAAAATATTGCTACTTTTTTATGTGCTAAAAAATTTTTGATGACTTGTTGAATTCATCTTCATCATCTGATGATGATAAAATATTTTATGATTATGGAAAAGTGAAAGGCTTTGTAGAGAACATAATTAATGAATACTCTGAAGTTAATGTATGTCAAATTTAATAGGACAATATCTCCTACTTCTTATATATATAATATATGTCTATATATATAATTTTAATAGTTTAAGAAGAATTTGCGTATTAGTCGGGAAGGTGCCATTGGTCTTTTTGATAAATATTCATTGTCTTATTTCAAGCGATCTTATCTAGCTTCTTCTTTTTAAAAAAACAAAAACAGCTGTACATGAAAAAAAGTGTTACACTGTTGTAATTTTATGTTCTATTCTGACCATTAAAAATGCGACATCTTTAAAATGTGGGGTAAACATTATAAAAATGTACATAATAACGGTGTAACATTTTATTTCAGAAAAGAAAACACCATATGAGTGCTATATTCGGCTGTGCCGAATCTTAAATACCCTTCACCTAAGCGTAGTAAGAAATACAGAAACTACACTACACTAGAATATCCTAATTCTGTGTTTTCTATTCAGTCTTAGTGCAAATTTTATTAGTATATATCAATTGTTTGAAAGACAATTTTACGACCAACATAATTTATGTTAAATATTTTGAAATTTTGTCTAATTTTCACCATTTTTAATTGATTAATTTGCCAATTCTTACCAAATTTACAGAGTCTGTCTCATGTTCATAATAATCTTCAGTGTAATTTAACAAACAGAGTATAAAAAAGGGGTACAATTCGGTTTTAGTGATTTTGCTCAAAAAAAAACTTCATCAAATAGGGCTTTTCGAGGAGATGCCAGCGAAAAAAAAATTTGTTGCCGGTCACGCCTATTTTCGAGGGGGCGGGCCCTTAAAGTTGAAAATACATAGGCCTATATCTCGGGAACTACTGGGTGTCTGATAATTTGTAATACACTAAATAAAAGGTATTAAAAATACCTTTCCAACGATATATATCATGATTATAAAATATGGACCGAATATGGGTTAAATCCGAAAAGAATATTTTTTGACCCGAATTTATTTGTTTTTTGGAAATGTTTCTATATGGCAGCTATGACAAATTATGGGCCGATCTTCTTAAATTTTGGAACAGTTATTTTCATGCATATGAGGATATTTCACGTAGAATTTCAACGTAATAACGGTATATTTAAGATATATATTAGTATTAACGTGGATTTCGGTAGTGGACCTTATGTGGGGGAGATAGTCAAATATGGGCCGATATTCTTAAAATCCAGCAGTTTGATTTAGGCATGTATGTAAATGATCCGTGTAAAATTTTGGATTGGTACCCTTATTTATAAGCGATTTATGAGTGTTAAAGTGATTTTCGGAAGAGGGCTTTATATGGGGCATATGGTTAAAAATAGACCGAAATTAACAAAATTGTGTGGAATGATTTTTGTATATATGTAAATGATCTGTACAAAGTTTTGAGTCGGTAACGATATTTATACAATATATATAGGCAAAATGTCTTTTTCAGATGTGGTCCTTGTATGGGAGCTATGACCAGTTGTGGGCCGATCACCATAAAATTTAGTACAACAATTTATTTGCCTATAAAGAGTATTTATGTAAAATTTTAGCCGTTTAACATTATTTATATCTATTTTATATGTATTTAAGTGAATTTTGGAAGTGGACTTTATATGGGGTATATGGTCAAATATGGACCGAACTAAAAAAATTTTCGGTTTGTGATTTCTTTTTGTATAAAACTTATTTTTGCTGAATTTTGTCGTGATATTCCAATTTTATAGGCATTTATTTATCATTAAGCCATATTTCGGGAATATATATATTTGTATGGGGGCTATGAGAAATCATGGACCGATTCTTATTATTTTCCGCACACTTTCTTCTTTTATAGTACAAACAACGTATACAAAATTTCATGGTATTATCTGCAATATATTTCAAAATATTGCAATAAAATGGACGAAAAATATCAAATTTTTATAGAGGTGGTCTCAAATATTGGTTCATAACTCTGGTTGACCTAAACCGATTTTGCTGATTTTAAATAGCAAACTTCTCGAAAGCACTTCTGACAGAATTATTGAAGGTTTGGATCCCGAACATATCTTGGGACTTCAAAAAACTGATTTCAACATCCAGACAGACAGACAGACAGACGGACATGGCTTAATCGACTTCGCTATCTATAAGGATCCAGAATATATATACTTTATAGGGTCGGAAAATTATATTGTGGAAATTTCACACGGAATGACAAACTTATATACCCTTCTCACGATGGTGAAGGGTATAAAAAGGGGTACAATTCGGTTTTAGTGATTTTGCTCAAAAAAAAAAAAAAAAAAAAAAAAATTAAATAGGGCTTTTAGAGGAGATACCAGGAAAAGAAAATTTGTTGGCGATCACGTCTATTTTCGAGGGGGCGGGCCCGTAAAGTTGAAAATATATAGGCCTATATCTCGGGAACTACTGGGTGCTTGATAATTTGTAATACACTAAATAAAAGGTATTAAAAATACCTTTCCAACGATATATATCATGATTATAAAATGTGGACCGAATATGGGTTAAATCCGAAAAGAATATTTTTTGACCCGAATTTATTTGTTTTTTGGAAATGGTTCTTATATGGCAGCTATGACAAATTATGGGCCGATCTTCTTAAATTTTGGAACAGTTATTTTCATGCATATGAGGATATTTCACGTCGAATTTCAACATAATAACGGTATATTTAAGATATATATTAGTATTAACGTGGATTTTGGTAGTGGACCTTATGTGGGGGATATAGTCAAATATGGAACGATATTCTCAAAATCCAGCAGTTTGATTTAGGCATCTATGTAAATGATCCGTGTAAAATTTTGGATTGGTACCCTTATTTATAAGCGATTTATGAGTGTTAAAGGGATTTTCGAAAGAGGGCTTTATATGGGGCATCACATTCAGTCTCGTCTCATCGAACTGTTCGGACGTGTTACTTTTAGTGCGGCTGAATTTTCGGTGAAAAAATCGTAATAGGTGAAAAAGTGCAATAGGTTGAAATAAAACAAAAAAGTGAAAAAATAACTCGTAATAGGTTAAAAAATCTACGGTAATATCGGTAATTAAAAAAAAACACTAAAAATCGCATAAAAATTGTATGAGTGTTCCTCTCAGATGTAATTTTGAGAAAGAGCTTAGCTCGTCTAGAAAAACTAAATGGGTCTCTGAGGAAGAATCCATAAAAAAATCTGTGGAGAATCTTCTCACTACAAGAGCCGCAGAACGGCGTCATTCCTGTTCGCCCAATATAGTGATTTCAACAGATGAAAAAACATCATCTTCATCAAACAGTGCAGTCAAACCAAAAAAACAAGTAGGTATGGATAAGTACATCACCGTTCTCAAGCGACAGAGGAGCCCGACGTCTGCTCAAGGGTCATCAAATTCAAAAGCTCCTAAGACCGTGAGTAATAATCAAAATAGGTTTGCTCTCCTCCAGACGGATGAGCGAGAACTTCCGAAGAAGACGTTTAAGCCCCCACCAATTTATCCGAGAGAGCCGACTTCCAGTAAATTGGTACAAGGAATTGTTTCGGTAATAGGTGAAAACATGTTTAGCGTAACCTCAATTAAACATGGAAATATCTGCGAGACAAAGATCCAAGTGAATAGGGAAGATGATTTTCGAAAATTGTCCAACCAGTTGGAGAGGGAGACTAGGGACTTCTATACCTACCAGCTCAAAAGCGCAAAAGGACTCCAAGTCGTTCTAAAGGGTATAGACCCATGTGTTGATCCTGCGGAGATAAAGACCGGTTTAATGGACAAAGGATTCAAAATCAAGAGCGTAGTGAATATTAGAAACCGTGAAAAGATCCCTCAGCCCATGTTCAGGGTAGAATTGGAACCTGGAGATGTTGTCTTAAAGAAAAACGAGTCCCATCCCATCTACTATCTGATGTACCTTCTGCATCGTAGAATCACCGTGGAAGAACCACATAAGCGTCAGGGACCCGTCCAGTGTCTCAACTGTCAAGAATTTGGTCACACCAAGGCGTACTGTAAATTGCCGTCAGTTTGTGTTGCGTGTGGGGAACTACATCCAACTGCTCAATGTAATAAGTCCAAAACTGACGTAAAAATAAAAAAATGTAGTAACTGCGGAGGTAATCATACCGCAAATTATAGAGGTTGTCCAATTTACACTCATTTGAACAACAAGACGTCAGTATTACCTGATCATCGTCAACAGCCTATTTTGGCATCGAGTGACAATTTCCCACAATTGTTACGGTCCACTAGTCATGTAAACGCGCCTAGTTCTAGACAAGTTTCTTACGCAAATGTGGTTAAATCTAATATGCCAGGTTTTGAGCAGGCACCTAAATCACAATATTACGAGCCTAATATTAACACTCTAGAGACTACATTGCAGACACTTGTCCAAACCATGAACACTTTTACGACCACTATGACATCCATGATGCAGGAAATGCTGAAAATGCAATCCACTATCTCACAAGCCATTTTAAAGAAATGATTTGTTTAAAAATTTGTTTTTGGAACGCGAACGGCCTCCGCCAACATAAAAACGAACTGGAACACTTCCTGATGGATAAGCAGATTGATGTCATGATGATTGCTGAAACTCACTTGACGGCGACAGCGTACTTCAAAATTAATGGCTACGTGTTGTATGATACTAAAGATCCCCGCGGAAAAGCATGTGGAGGATCGGCAATTCTTATAAAGAACAGAATAAAACATTATTTAATGAACAACATATGTGAGGATTACCTACAAGCAACAAACATTTGTATTGAATTCTGTCAATACAATTTTGTTTTATCATCAATTTATTCGCCGCCTCGATTTTCAATAAAAGAACACCAATACCATAACTTCTTTAAATCCCTTGGAGCTAGATTTTTAGTTGCTGGTGACTTTAACTCCAAACACACATTTTGGGGTTCACGTCTGGTAACCCCAAAGGGTCGCGTACTCTTCAACACCATTGCTAAAATTGGCTTAGATGTACTCTCAAGTGGACATCCCACCTATTGGCCGACGGACCGACGGAAGATTCCCGATGTTATTGACTTTGAAGTAGTGAAAAATATCCCTGTAGAATGGATGCAAGTGGAGCCTTCATTAGACTTGTCTTCAGATCACTCTCCTACTATCATTTCAATGCATTTCCCTCAAGTGTGTGGTTCTCCATTTATGAACATTACTAAGACCCGAGTAAGTTGGATAAAATACAAAAAGTATTTAAGTTCTCATTGCACGGAAAATGTTGTGTTGAGAACTACCGACGATATTGATGAGTCGATTGGCAACTTTACTGAGGACCTCCGACGAGCTGTGCATCACGCTTCCACTTATCACGTTGAATGTAGAAATAGGACAAACAGAACTTATTTCTCTGAACTCGAACATCTCCTATCAGAAAAAAGAAGAATGAGAAGAGAGTGGCAAATTCATAGGTCTCCTGAACTGAAAGCTAGGCTACGGGAATGCAGAGATATACTAAGACATTTCTTAGAAACCCAAAGAACGGCCTCACTTAGATCTTACTTGGAAGGTCTTGATAGTACCCCACAATCCGACTACTCGTTATGGAGGGCGGCAAGAGGTTTAAAAAGACCAGTGAGAGGAAAACCTCCTTTGCGAAATCCGACTGGTGACTGGGCTAGAAATGATTCCGAGAAAGGGACATTATTTTTTAACCATTTGAGAAATGTGTTTACTATAAACAACTCAAATAATAACGAATCTGATTTGCCACCACTTGTTATAAGACCTCATTTGTGTCCTTGATCGCCCGGACTATTGCCATAAATGTGGGATATCACATCATACCCTTCTCCACCATTTCCAACATCCCACATATTATGCCACAACATCATATTTATAATTTAAATTTACCTTCCCAAAGAAATTTACTGTCAAAATTTTTATTCCTGTTTAGTTTACGATCTCAAACTCCAAGGGATCCCGCTATACACCAGTGTCAACTGTGCCACCGATACCATGCGTTGAGGTTCTGCCGGCGGTTCATTGATATGGATTCTCAAGAACGCAACAGAGTAGTCCGCAGACATCACTATTGTGTCAACTGCCTAGCTCGCACCCACACCGTATACAGTTGTGACAGCCCTGATGGATGCATGTATTGTGGACTGTTACACCATACTCTGTTGCACCAACGATACCCACGCAGAAGCAGAGAAAGAAGCAGAGTTTTCGAACGTCTTGGACCCAACGACGCAACACCACCAGTACCAGCCGAATGCGTCAAACGACCGCTAGTCCCAGCCGACGGAATGTTGCCCGACCAACACACAACCCATCTCGAGGCCGATCCATTCAGCGTCCTACACATAGCACATCTCGCAGCCGCTCGATACAACGTTCTCTCCAGCGAAACCATGCCACCCGAGCAAGCCAGCCTGGTACTTCCGGAATCAACCAGCTAAGACGGCGTCAGCGACCCACAGACCACCAAAGAGTGTTGTCTGAGGCCATCCTCTCGATCGCTACAGTATTGTGCTCGTCTGACTAACTTTTCTCTTGTATTCATGCAAGGAGGGGCGGCATGTCTAAATTAGCACAAAGACATTCCGAACCCTGACAGCGAATCGAAAATACAACGCTGACTAAAGAAGAAAATCAAACATTGTACTCAAAAATCAGTCAAAAAGCACAGACAATTACATCGTCCAAAAAACAACACACTCATCTTTCAAGCATGAAAGCAAACGGTCAACATACCGCATCTTAAATACTAAACTCACAATCAGCAAAAGCAATCACATCAAAACACAAAAGAAAATACACACGCTCAATCAACAGCTACAACCAACGAATCTTTTTAAACATTGCAAAATTATTAGTGCTAAACTTAAACTTTTAGTAAAAGTGTAATTTCTTAATTATAATTATTATTTCTTAAAGTCTAATTCTACATAAAATTTAAACTAACTTCCTACACCTGAATCAATAAAAGAACACCAATACTACAGCTTCTTCAATTCCCTTGGAGCTAGATTTTTAGTTGCTGGTGACTTTAACGCCAAACAAACTTTTTGGGGTTCACGTCTGGTGACCCCGAAGGGTCGTGAACTCTTCAACAAAATGGGATTAGATGTACTCTCAAGTGGGCATCCCACCTACTGGCCGACGGACCGACGGAAGATTCCCGATGTTATTGACTTCGGAGTAGTGAAAAATATCCCTGTAGAATCGATACAAGTGGAGCCTTCATTAGACTTGTCTTCAGATCACTCTCCTTCTATTATTTCAATGCGTTTCCTTCAAGGGAATGGCTCTCCATTTCGGGACATATCTAAAACCAGAGTAAGTTGGATAAAGTATAAAAAGTATTTAAGTTCCCACTGCACGGAAAATGTAGTGTTGAGAACTACCGAGGATATTGATGGGTCGATTGGCAAGTTTACTGAGGACATACGAAGAGCTGTACATCACGCCTCCACATGCGACGTTGAGTGCAGAAGTGGGACAAATAGAACTTATTTCGCTGAACTCGATCATCTCCTGTCAGAAAAAAAAAGATTTAGAAGAGAGTGGCAAATTCACAGGTCTCCTGAACTGAAAGCTAGGCTACGGGTATGCAGAGATATACTAAGACAATTCTTAGAAACCCAAAGAACGGCCTCACTTAGATCTTACTTGGAAGGTCTTCATAGTACCCCACAATCTGACTACTCGTTATGGAGGGCGGCAAGAGGTTTAAAAAGACCAGTGAGAGGAAAACCTCCTTTGCGAAATCCGACTGGTGACTGGGCTAGAAATGATTCCGAGAAAGGGACATTATTTGTTAACCATTTGAGAAATGTGTTTACTATAAACAACTCAAATAATAACGAATCTGATTTGCCACCACTTGTTATAAGGCCTCCTGTACCCCTAAGACTAAACTTTCGTGATGTCCAAAACGCTATTGGTACTCTGAACCTTAGAAAGGCTCCAGGTATGGATAAAATCAGCAATAAAATGCTTGTGGAGTTACTTCGTGTAGCAAGAAGAATTATCCTCTTTATCTTCAACGCTATTTTACGCCTAGAATACTATCCTGCAGAATGGAAGGTGTCTATGATCACTATGATTCCTAAGTCAGGGAAGGACCACACCAAAGTGGAGTCATATAGGCCAATTAGCCTACTGCCGACAATTTCTAAACTGTTCGAAAAATTGTTAATGACTAAGTTGACTCCAATTCTGAATGACACTGAATGTATTCCTAATCATCAATTCGGCTTCAGAGCTATACACAGCACCATCGAACAAACACACAGATTTGAAGACAAAGTTTGGCATGACGGTTTAATGCACAAAATTAAATTAACTCTGCCTGCTAACACCCATAAACTCATGGAAAGTTATTTATACGGTCGCAAATTTAAAATCAAAGAAGGCAATTTTTTAAGTACCGCTCAGCCAATTGAATCAGGTGTGCCACAGGGTAGCATACTGGGCCCTACTTTATATTTGATTTATGCCTCCGACATGCCGTCAGGCCCCAAAATCCACACGTCAACTTTTGCAGACGATACAGCCTTTGTCAGCGTCCATAAGGACCACCAAGTTGCATCACAGAATTTGCAGAATTATGTTTATAAACTACAGAATTGGCTAGAGCTTTGGAAAATCAGGGTAAATGAACAAAAATGTATTCATATCACTTTCACATTGCGAAAAGATACCTGCTCGTCCATCAGAATAAATAATCAAATTATTCCTGAACATAATGAAGTCAAATACCTCGGCATTCACCTCGACCGCCGTTTAACTTGGAAGTCTCATATTGAAGCGAAACTTACACAAATGAGATTAAAAGCAGTGCAACTTAATTGGCTAATCGGCAGAAACTCTACATTAAAATTGGATTGCAAACTTTTGTTGTACAATGCAATTCTAAAGCCAATCTGGTGTTATGGAATTCAATTATGGGGTACTGCCTCAGCATCCAACATTAAAAAAATTCAAAGGGGTCAAAATAAAATTCTACGTATAATTACTGCAGCACCATGGTATGTTAAAAATTCTCGAATCCACAAAGATCTAGGCGTGCCATTAGTAAAAGTCGAATTTACAAAATATGCGTCAAAGTATGTCAGCAAACTTGAACACCATCCAAACCCACTTGCAAGAGACATCCTTAACTTTAGTGGCCACAATCGGTTGAGAAGGAGGGATACCCTTGCTTAACTCAAGCGCAAAACAGATGACTGGATCAGTTGATGTGAAATTTTTTACTTTATTATTTTCTTTTTAGTATTAAGATTTGAATACTTATTGTCATTTCAAATATGAAGATTCAATAAATAATTAAATGCAAAAAAAAAAAAAAAATATGGGGCATACGGTTAAAAATAGACCGAAATTAACAAAATTGTGTGGAATGATTTTTGTATATATGTAAATGATCTGTACAAAGTTTTGAGTCGGTAACGATATTTATACAATATATATAGGGAAAAATGTCTTTTTCAGATGTGGTCCTTGTATGGGAGCTATGACCAGTTGTGGGCCGACCACCATAAAATTTAGTACAACAATTTATTTGCCTATAAAGAGTATTTATGTCAAATTTTAGCCGTTTAACATTATTTATATCTGTTTTATGCGTATTTAAGTGAATTTTGTAAGTGGGCTTTATATGGGGTATATGGTCAAATATGGACCGAACTAAAAAAAATTTCGTTTTGCGATTTATTTTTGCACAAAACTTAGTTTTGCTGAATTTTGTCTTGATATTCCAATTTTATAGGCATTTATGTATAATTGAGCAATATTTCGCGAAGATTTTTGTATGGATGCTATGACCATTTCTGGGCCGACCACCATAAAATTTGGTACAATAATATATTTGCCTATAAAGAGTATTTATGTCAAATTTTAGCCGTTTAACATTACTTATATCTGTTTCATATGTATTTAAGTGAATTTTATAAGTGGACTTTATATGGGGTCTATGGTCAAATATGGACCGAACTAAACCAAATTGCGGTTTGTGATTTCTTTTTGTATAAAACTTATTTTTGCTGAACTTTGTTTTGATATTCCAATTTTATAGGCATTTATTTATCATTAAGCCATATTTCGGGAATATATATTTGTATGGGGGCTATGAGAAATCATGGACCGATTCTTACTATTTTCCGCACACTTTCTTCTTTTATAGTACAAACAACGTATACAAAATGTCATGGTATTATCTGCAATATATTTCAAAATATTGCAATAAAATGGACGAAAAATATCAAATTTTTATGGAGGTGGTCTCACATATTGGTTCATAACTCTGGTTGACCTAAACCGATTTTGCTGATTTTAAATAGCAAACTTCTCGAAAGCACGATGAAGGGTATAAAAAAAGAAAACAAATTAAAATTTAAAAAGAAAACAAGAATTCAAAGAAGTGAAAAATATGAAAATTAAATAACTTAAAACTATTTCTTCGATTTTAATATTTTTTTTGTTTATTTCTATGGTGGGCACGCTCCACCGCCTTTTTCATACTTCTCTGAAATTCCAGAGCACCTTGCTTTTGGAAAACATCTGCAATTTTTAAAAAATATTGAAATATATTAAATATTATAGGGATTAAAATATATGCATGCATGTATGTATATACCTCTTAAAACTTTGTTTACAAGCATGAGGCTTGCCAAAGAAACTTTTTCCCACCTTCCATCCCAATTGTATCGCTCTAACAGGTCATCCGTAAATGTTGCACGGATAACGCTGCCGACATCATCTGAAAGGCCTTTGGATTTTATGAAGAAGGAATTCTGTGAAGTGTTAAATAAGAAATTAAATACATATATAGTATATTAAATTGTGTATTTTTGTTACTATTGTCTGAGCGATATTTTATTCCTAAGAGCCCACGATTTGATCTCTTTACATTTTGTCTTATCTTCGCTATTCCCCGCTACTTCTACAAAAGAGGATGTGTTATGCCCTGACTCGCTTTAAACACTACTCCTATCATCATTCACACTTGCAACCTCATCAGCAAACAAACCTGCGGATGTGGATACAATAGGCACTGACTATTTTTTTTTTGGACATTCATCACTATTTTCACTAAAACACGTTTCCATTAATTTTTTATATTTTTTATATTGGACTCATATGTCCTTTTTTTCCTTTGGCAGGCAGTTTTCAAAATGCCTTTTATTCATTTTTTTTATTTCGTGTAGGATTTAATATGATTTTTTTAATTTTATATTACTTAAGTAAACATTTTTGCTCTGTTTTCAATTTCAAACAAACAATATATGCCATTTTCGAGGATTTACAGAAATTACTTACCTTACAAAAACAATTATGATAAATATGTAAAAAATGCAACCCTATTGGTCAATGTTGATGAATTTTTCTGTCATCAATGACAATCATATGTTTGTTATAATATTAAATTCTTATAAATGTATTTGTAAACATATTTTGTATGTATTATTTTCAGTCATACAGCAGGGTAAGCTGTGTCCACGATGGTCAGATATTACAACGTTGTCATATCTCCCAATGTGCTATCAATGTACTGACATTGAAAAATTTTTAGTAAAAGGTAAATTGTCAGTTTACACGACTGTAAGAAAACTAACAATTTCATTTGCACACAATTGTCACACAATGAATTTATCTGTCAACCGAAATTGTCAGTTTACACGGTTGTCACATTGTTGTGTGGCATTGTCAAATTCGTTTTGCAGCTCTGTGTGTGTGTTTAAAAATTTTATTAATGCACACTTTAATTTACTTCTTTAATTTTCTTCTACTTTTTTGAAAAATTTTATCAATGCACACTTGTTTGTTTATTATTTATGTATATACAGAGTTGCATTTAGAAATAATTTATATGGCAATGCTGCCATTGGCAGATGCATAAACTTTGCACATATGACAATGAAAAGTGTTTGTCAATTGTCTTAAAATAATGGCAATGACAAAATTGTGTGTTTACACGATTGTTAGATGTCTGAAAATATTTTTGTCTTCCAATGCACTGAAAATGCTTTTTCTTACGATGTTGGAAGACAAAAATTTTAAGTGTACACGGTTTTTAGACATTTTCTGCACATTTTTCGGACAACGTTGTAATATCTGACCATAGTGGACACATAGCTTTAGCATCACATTCGTGTCGTCACCATTGGCACCATCCTCATCATCATTTCTTCAACTTCCAGGTTTTTTAAAATTTTTTTTATTAATATATGTATGTATAAATTTATACATTATACTTTAATATTATACCATATTTATATGGGTCAATTTCAAAAAAAACGTACACAACGAGTTTTGTTTTGCTTATTTTTAAAGTTTTTTCAATTCGCCTGTAAGAGTGGCCAATTTATGTAGACATTGACGAAGTATCCGGTGGTACTTTTAGGCTCTCAAAAAAAAAAAAATCAATATTTTTGGATTTTTTTTAGGTTTTCTACGATTTCTATCTTGAGCGTCATTCACCAAATATGTATAAAAAATCTCTAAAAATGCAAATATATTTGAAATTCAAACTTACCACGATGTTGTTTTGTTTCTCAAGAATAGGGTAGCCAGATTTAAAATACGGAAAAACAGTACATTTTATTTTTTAACGAAAACATAACTATTTATTCATGTAATAACATTTTTGTAATATTAATTTAATAAGCAACAAAAAAATTGTTAAAAATACTTAAAAATATGAGATCATAACATATATTATGATCGTTTTTGAATAAGGTATGTACATAGACAATCATCAAAGTCCTTCTAGATTACAAAAATATTTGCTTGTAATACAACGTTTTAAATTTATTAGTTTTTGTAAATCAATCTGTATATGTATTAATTTACATTACAAAAGTGAACTTTAAATTTAATGTCAACTCAATATTACACCTTTTTCAATATTTTTTAGTAAGAATAATGCTGTTCCAATTTACATGGTGTAGAAATTTATTATTTAAAAATCAAGAAGTATCATTTATTGAAAAAAATCCAAGTAACATTTTATCTTAACCCCCTATAACATGACTACTTTAAAATTAAATGTGCCATAAGCTTTTCGAAAAATGTATTTAAATACGTTGTATAAACAATTCTTGATGTTAATCTACAATGTTTAATGGTTAGAGCAATGATGTCCATTTCATGAAACAATTGTTTTTGTATTCATTTCATATGGACAAACAAATTTTTTTGGACACAAATGCTTTAGAGCCATTAACACTGATCTCCTAATCAACTTTAAAGTAGATTAAACCCTGATAAATAATCCTTTTTTTAATAAAGCAATACACTGAACAAAATTTTTTTTTATCAATTTTAATATAAATAAGCTTGTAACGAAAAAAACAGTACTAAAAACAGTACAACGTGTAAAAAACAGTACATTTGCGTACTATTTTGAGTCTTGTGCATAAAACAGTACATTTGGAAAAAAACAGTACGCTAAACACAGTACGTCTGGCACCCCTACTCAAGAATAACTTTTGCGAAAATCACCTTTTCGATTATAAACATAAAATCACGATTTATCTTGTTTTTTAAGTGACTAGTTATTTTGAAATTTTGAGATGAAAATATGTAAATTTTTGTTAAAAAATGCCCCTATTGCGGTTCACAACTTTTTTAATAATTTGGTCGTCTTTCAAAAATCGGTATTGCCATTCACAACTTAAATGTAGTTGACTTTTTGGTTGTGCTGCTGATTTTTTGGTTGTGTTTAATAGTATTGCGGTTCACCATTTTGGATGAGTTTGGTTGACAAAAACGATAAATATACACAACTGCTTATTAGCAGTTGAGTCTTTGTCGGTTATAGATTTAAATAAAATTTTTAATACATTTCCTTTAAAAAAATAATACAAAAAGATAAGAAAAAATGGAAAAATCGTAAGTATAGATGTTTTTTGATCTTAATATAATTAATTAAATGATTAATACACATACGCAGGACAGTCAAAATAACAACCAAAGCCCAATTTGAGCGACTTGTGCAGCTGATGGAAAAAAATCCAGAAATTGCTAAAGGAAAGCAAAAATTTGAGATAACTAAAACTCAGAGTAAGGAAGCGTGGGAAGGATTTACAATAGAATTGAATAGCTTGGGCCCACTTACATGAACATAGGTTTGGATTCATTACAAAGCAAGTATTAAAACAAACTTGCTAATAATAAACAAAACCAACAAGCAGCAGGTGGTGGTCCTTCACAAGAAATTCCGCTTAATGTACTTGAGGATTGCGTGTCCCAGCTGTTATCACTAAATGACCAAGTAGCAGCATCTGGACACACTTTCGGCGTTGAAAACGTTGGTCCGTCAACAAGTCAGGCTTTAGAAACTCCTCAAAATCTCGACATGGAACAAATCGTTACAAATTAACCTGAGATAATAAACACACCAGCCAAGAAAAGAAAAAAATCACCAGAACAAGAGCGTCTGGAACTTCTGAGAAAACAATGCGAGACACAAGCTAAACTTTAAAAAAGTATTCTGGATTTGGAGAAAAACAGTTATAAAAATTATGAAATAAATAAGCAGCTTTTACAAATTAAGCAAAATAAAATTGCCTCTATGAAAAATAATACTTATTATACTAACATATTTGTTACTTATTTTGGAAATTTCTTACTTCGCACTGGGTATTGGAATCATCGCGTATTTTTCTACGTATACGTAGAACATTTGTATTAGCGTCATGATTTTCGTCTTCAAAAATAAATCCACACTTAAATCCATTCTTTTTATTTTATAAAAAATTGATTTTTTTGCGTTTTTTCTTCACTTTACAAATAAAATGCATGGTGTTGCCAACATGAAATCGATATTTCATGTCGGCAACGCCATAACAATTACAACTAAAAATCGTTGTGTTACACAATACCAAAAAATAATTTGGTTGAGTTAAAGTCGGGTTGACTGACAGACGACCAAACTTAGTTGAGTTGAGAACGGCAATAGGGGCAAAAAAGACTTGAACTTAGAGGTTACTTGCAAAGTAATAGGCTTGTAACAATGTATTTAAAAAAAAAAATGCAATTATAAGCGTTTTAAGGGGAAAAAACAAAGTATGACGCTCAATATATTTTTTGACGATCAAGAGATTTTTTTGCACGTAAACAAGAAATTATGCCAAATTTAAAGTTTAACGAAAAAAAATTTTATTCTTTTACAAAAAGTATATAAAAAAACAAAAATTCTTCAAGAAACAAAAATTTTCATACAAAACTAAACATGTACATATTCTTTGATGTATTTAACAAAAATGGAAAAATGAAGTAATTCTTGAAGAAACTTATATGTTTCCACGGTATATGCGTCGCTCTCTATTCATGCTTCACACCCCAATCATGAGCGAAACAACTTGCTTCACCATACAAAATTTTAAGAGCGAATCAAGTAGATTCATATTGAATCTACTTGCGAAGCACGAAAAATTGCACTCTTCTCTAATTTTTATCGCAAGTTTATCTGCACTAGCTGTAAAAATTTAATATTATTGTAAACAAAGCAAATTATTTTCTTGTTGCTGGAAGTAAAGAAAGTTAATACGTACGAATGTATGTTTTTTTCAAATAAGCTAACTAATTTCCACTCACTTTTTTTTTGTCCATTAAAAAAAATTATTTTTCACAAATTGTAAATTCTGTTTTTTTATTAAAAACAACTGTCAAATCGAATCAAGTTTATTAGTCATGTAAACAGCATTATTCATAAACATGATTCAGAAGGCGAATCAAGTCGTCGTGGAAACATAGTATTATACACATATGTAAATATTTGACACAAAACAATAACTTGACTTAATTTAATTTATAAATTTTCATTCGAATTATTATGCTGAAACTGTATAAACTTCATGAAATGACAAGCGGCTTTGTTTTTTTTCATTCTCATTTATTTTTACCACTTTCGAATTAAGTTTGTGGCAAACACAGAATCAGTCAGAAACAATAAAAATTAAACTAAAATATACCACGATTATACCTTTCTTTCTTCTTTATTTTATATTCGTCATTTCGCGCTTTATCGAGCTTTATTTTCTCTCGATATCTCCGTCCTCTTTCAGCCGCTGTTAATTTTGTTGTTTTACTCTTGAAAATTAAAAAATAAAATTTAAAATTAAGCATTTTAAGCTATGAAGCAATATACTTCAAAAATTATGCTCATGAAATATTTGGCAAATTATTTCTCAAATTCACAAATTATAAAAAAATGAGTTGAAACCATGTAAACAATGATTGTCAACTTCAATTTTTTACATTTAATATATTCACTTTTAAAAAAATTAGCAGGGCGCTCATGAAATTTTATGGTGCCCTTACCATGGTGTTCACAAAAACTACGCAAATGCACTTTTTTAAATAAATTTTTTTTTTCGCTTATCACTTTTGTAATAATTAAAGTTTGTACTTTCCTTACGTCATTTACTTTATTTAAACTTGAAATTGAAAACTAGTAATATTACTTGATTTATAAAAAAGTGACGCTCAATGCAAATTGTGGGGACAACCTTTCTTTGCAACGCCAAATTCGCACTAATTAAGTTTTGACAACTATAACAAATCAAAACACAAGAAAGAAACACAATATTTCGAAAACTGTTATTAACCGTTGCATATTTATTTTTTTTTTTGGTTTTATTTTATTTTGTTTACTAAAAGTTCTAACGGTGGACACATGCTTTTGTATGGAAGCAGTCAGAGGGAGAAACAAAATACCATTCTGAATAAACAAAAAAACAAACATACAAATTTGAGAATTACGTTTTTTTGTTACATATTCCTCGGGACAAAAAAAAATTGCGTTTTTAATGAAATTGACCCATATATATTTGGGTATTCACAAGGTGTGCTATCATGTTATATTGTCATAATGTTCTAACATTTTACAATGGTTTAAAAATATTGTTGTTGCTTTGTAAACAAAAAGTGTCTTAAATTAATAGAACTTTGCTTGCTATGTTTATTGTGCTGTCGTAATTAATCAGAAGAGACCTGCGCTGAGCGGCTGAGCTCAAATACATTACAATTATTGTAATGTAAACTTTGTATATTTCACTGGTATAACCAGCAAAATAATTGATTTTATATTTCTTCCGGTTAAAGAATAAAATAGTATGACATACACGATCAGAATAGGGTAAGGGAGCCTTTAGTGAGCTAGCTAATCAGTCGGGATGGGGGGTTCGTTCCCTATTCCTCTCAGGGGTATTGTATTACAATAATAAATTTGTAGACTCCCTATTGAAATAATGAAATACAAATAAATAAAACTAAATACCAAAACAAAAAAAAAAAACTAGAATGAGAATAATCACTGAAACACGAAAACTTTACTAATACTGTATCTACGTTAATTACCAAAATAAAATCAAATAAAGTGTATATAGTCTATTATTCAAGTCCAAATTTTTTTTGATTGCTCTCTGGTGGATTTGAGCAATCCTGGCTCTTTACCCTCCCTAAACCATTATTCTAACGTAGCCAAATATTAGTTAGAACCCAATAAATATTCTAAAATACTTCACTTATAACATGGTCAACATCATCTTTTAAGAAAACACTTTAATTTCTTTTCTTACCAATTCATTTTATGATCTACAAATTCATTATTTATTCATCCCATTTAATATTAATAGAATACAAAAAAAACTTATTTTTAGCTAAAACTATTTATGCCTAACTTTAAAAAAAAATAAAAAAAAAATTTAATTTACAAAAACAAGTATTAAAACTTATCACAATGCTCGTTGCTAATAAGAGTAAACACCCGAATACATTAACGTGGGTATACGATATTATATGATTTAATTTATTTGTGAGGTTTTTTTTTTTTGTTTTGTTATCATTTTAAGTTCTTATATATATATTAATTTTGTTGTTGTTTTCTTTAATTCTTAGGCCCAATAAAACAGTGCGTATTTAAGTGCCATTTATTTTTAAAGTGCATTTAAGTACAAAATTTTGTTTTTCACTGACAACTTAAATGCTAGTTAAATGGCCAACGATGTTCATTTAAGTGCAACTTAAGTTTTAAACATTGAACATATGGTTTTGACATTTGTTTTTGTTTTTTTTTTTCTTTTCAATCATGCTGCTGTATTTTTTAACAGCGTCCAACAAGAAGTCAAAAGTTGGGACTTCTTTTATCCATATTTATGCCACCAAATTTAATATATAAAACACACAAAACAATAAAACACACAAAACAATACAACAAGTAAACACAAAAACCGAAACACAAAATTGTTGGCAAATTTTATTAAAAAAATCAGCTGTTTTCTGAAATATATCGATAATTTTGTTGACATTTCAAAGTGCTACCATATTTTTACCACAAAATCATAACAGCAATTAAGTATGACTGAAAAATGAATCTGTATTTAAATGCAACTTAAGTTTTTATGAAAATTAACTAAAACTACACTTAAATACGCACTGTTTTATTGGGCCTTAGTTTAACATATAAGTAAAGAAAAGTAAAAGCAAATCAAAATAGGTGTTTTATATAAAGAGATAATTAACAGCAATGTAACTATATTTAACAGCAATATAACACACCATCATTACACCCGAGCATACTCTCTGATCTTTATACCTAGTATGTGCAGGGAAATTAGCAAAACAAAGATGACATTAACAGAGTGCACCAAAATTTCTGCTCATTTATAATGGGTTTCATATGTTGTTGTTACATTGGTTTTAAATATGTCATATTAAGTTTATATGTATACAATTTAGGAGGTATGGTTACAAAAAAAAATATGATAATATAATTAAATCAAAGAGAAACTCACCAACATGTCTGACGGTCGAAGAAGGCCTTTTTCGATGTCCAATGTTGTGCAGCAAAACCGAGAAACTCTTTCTGTATATAATGATGTATATATGTAGGTTATGTTTATAGAGAGTTCTTAAAATTTTTTTTTTATGTGTTACTTGAATTTATGTTTATAGAGAATTGACTACATTTTCATTTTTATTATTTACTATGGTAACATTTATTTAAGGTGGAATTATTTTTAAGGTTATGTACATTTTCTTTTTTTTTTTTTGTTTTTTTTTAGCACTTTCGAAACATTGTGATATTACCTAGAGACACTGTATTAGTTTACATTAATTTTAAGCCACCTGAACTTTAACTTATGTAAGGATCAACAACCCAACTTATACAATTTATAGAGGCCTGACTTATTTAATTTTGCTGTTTTTTCACTTGTTCAATGTACACTTGGTTTTCTTTATTGATTTTGTTTCTGTTGTCTACTTTGTTTTTGTTTTATTTAGTTACACCGTACCATCCACATTTACTTTTTCCGTCGTTTGTTTTAAATCAGCTGATTTAAATTCAAAATAGCACACTGAATTATGAACGGTTATTCACAGCAGTCGTATTTTTTCATGTTATTATTGTAAGACATATGACTTTATGACACCTTGTGAATCCCCCAATTGTATTGTAGACCTTACTAACCTAATAAGCATTTTTTTATTAAATTGAATTTTATAATGAATATTGAAATGAATGTGTAAATTCATTTATTTGAGAGAGACAGGCTAAGCATAGATTTGGTAGGTTAAACGTAGTGAAAGTTTCATGGGGTAACATGAGACATATGGTACCCATGTTGCCAATGGAGTATTCCTACGGAATTTTGGGAGGGAATTATGGTACCCAAAATGTCATTACCATCAAGTCATTTCATTTTTGCTCATTTTCGGACAGCTTAATATTGGTATATTTTTTTGTTTGCATAGTAATTTTTTTGTGTTGATTTTTAAGGCAATTTGTTTATATGTGTACGCATCGAAGACTAGGGCCAAGAACCATATCACCTCTGGCAGAGCTAGCCTATTTAACCCTTTTATGCCTTAAGCCCAGTTTTTGTATTTTCCATCAATCTCGAAAAAAAAAATTAATAGCCCGAGCGTAACAATGGCTACTTTTGACTGATTTCAAAGGTTGGCTCATCAAAATAAATGACAATGGGAAAGATGCTGCATTCTGTAAGCTGTGTAATAAAAAACTGAAGTGCCATAAGCCAGTTCTTTCAAGACACATGCGAACAAATTCCCACCAAACTGCTGTTTTTGCTATTAAATCCAGAACCAACATTACCAAAGCCTTACCGAATTCAACATCGAAGAATGAAAGCATTAAGAGAGCTGAACTAAAAATGGTTGGAACATTAACTACTAACCATTTGGCATTTAGATTAGTAGACGATCTTATTCTAGTATTAAAGTCATGTTTACCAGACTCCGAAATACTTAAAGATGTAAACCTTCATAGAACAAAAGCAACATCTTTGGTGAAAAATGTTTTAGGCCCAAGTTTTTCTGAAGAGCTATATTATAAATTGCAGAAAACCGTGTTTTCCATAATAATAGATGGAACAACAGACGTTAGCACAAGGAAGCAGATATCTTTTACCACAATTTATTATAACGATGAAACATCCCGGGTACATTACTCTTTTTTTGATTTCAAAGAGGGTGGATCATCCACAGCAAAAGAAATTTTTGAGCATCTCAAAAGCACAATTATAGAAAAAGATATTCCTTTTGAAAATCTAGTTGGATTTGCATCAGATACACTTAACGTAATGTTTGGACAGTATAATTGAGTAGCTAAGTTGTTAAAAGACGAAAAGCCAGATATTGTTTTGATAAAATGCTCGTGCTACCTAATAAATTTTTAGCGTCGAAAGCCTGCCTAAAACTTCCAACATATTTGGAAGATTTACTTCGTAATCTTGGATCTTATTTTAACAGGAGCTATGTTCGCCAGAAAAAACTTAAGGAATTTCAGGAATATTATCAAACTGGGGTTCATAAAATATTGTCCCCTGCCATTACAAAATGGCTTTCGTTGCATTCATGTGTTAATCGTGTTTTGGAGCAATATGAAGCTTTAAGAAGTTTTTTAAGGATAGAAGTTTTTGAAGATGACGAAAAAACAAGAATTTATTTCGAATTTTTATCGTACGCTTTAGTTATTTTAACTTCATTTAATACTCTTTTTCAATCAGAAAAGCCAGTGTTGTATAAAATGAAATCCGAAATAATGCATATAATGCAAACGTTTTATTCAAATTACATAAAAATTGATGTTTTAAAATCCCAATGCTTATGGGAAATCAACCATTCAGATTTTTTTTTTTTATTGCCTTTAATTATTTATTGAATCTTCATATATGAAATGACAATAAGTATTCAAATCTTAATACTAAAAAGAAAATAATAAGCCCAGCCAGTGCTAGACAACAATTTTTATGATACTAAAAAAATTCACATCAACTGATCCAGTCATCTGTTTTGCGCTTGAGTTAAAGCAAGGGTATCCCTCCTTCTCAACCGATTGTGGCCATTAAAGTTAAGGATGTCTCGTGCAAGTGGGTTTGGATGGTGTTCAAGTTTGCTGACATACTTTGACGCATATTTTGTAAATTCGACTTTTACTAATGGCACGCCTAGATCTTTGTGGATTTGAGAATTTTTAACATACCATGAAGCTGCAGTAATTATCCGTAGAATTTTATTTTGACCCCTTTGAATTTTTTCAATGTTTGAAGCTGAGGCAGTACCCCATAATTGAATTCCATAACACCAGATTGGCTTTAGAATTGCATTGTACAACAAAAGTTTGCAATCCAATTTTAATGTAGAGTTTCTGCCGATTAGCCAATTAAGTTGCACTGCTTTTAATCTCATTTGTGTAAGTTTCGCTTCAACATGAGACTTCCAAGTTAAACGGCGGTCGAGGTGAATGCCGAGGTATTTGACTTCATTATGTTCAGGAATAATTTGATTATTTATTCTGATGGACGAGCAGGTATCTTTTCGCAATGTGAAAGTGATATGAATACATTTTTGTTCATTTACCCTGATTTTCCAAAGTTCTAGCCAATTCTCTAGCTTATAAACATAATTCTGCAAATTCTGTGATGCAACTTGGTGGTCCTTATGGATGCTGACAAAGGCTGTATCGTCTGCAAAAGTTGACGTATGGATTTTGGGGTCTGAAGGCATGTCGGAGGCATAAATCAAATATAAAGTAGGGCTCAGTATGCTACCCTGTGGCACACCTGATTCAATTGGCTGAGCGGTACTTAAAAAATTGCCTTCTTTGATTTTAAATTTGCGACCGTATAAATAACTTTCCATGAGTTTATGGGTGTTAGCAGGCAGAGTTAATTTAATTTTGTGCATTAAACCGTCATGCCAAACTTTGTCTTCAAATCTGTGTGTTTGTTCGATGGTGCTGTGTATAGCTCTGAAGCCGAATTGATGATTAGGAATACATTCAGTGTCATTCAGAATTGGAGTCAACTTAGTCATTAACAATTTTTCGAACAGTTTAGAAATTGTCGGCAGTAGGCTAATTGGCCTATATGACTCCACTTTGGTGTGGTCCTTCCCTGACTTAGGAATCATAGTGATCATAGACACCTTCCAATCTGCAGGATAGTATTCTAGGCGTAAAATAGCGTTGAAGATAAAGAGGATAATTCTTCTTGCTACACGAGGTAACTCCACCATTCAGATGAAAATATATATATTAACGAACATAATATATATATTGGTGTTACTGCTAATGATTCTTTGACGACAATTTCTAATTCGGGAAAAAAAATATTCTCCAAAATTGTCGGGAGTTTTATATCGAGACAATACGTCAAATTAAAATAAGATTTGATTTTAGTGACGATATTTATACAATTGTTGATATTGTGGATGCCAAAAAATCCCAATCTTTTCAACCTAAATCATTATATTTGTTTTAAAAAAGATTTCCATCCTTCAATGTTGATTTGCAAAAACTTGATAATGAGTGGCGACAGCATGCACTCTTAGATTTTGAAAAATTTGGACTTCATAGTAATTTGAAACAAGAAGATTATTGGATAAAGGTTTTTGATTTAAAGAATTCCTTGGGAGACAGATTATTTCCTACTTTGCAAATAGTTATCAACTATATTTTTATACCCTTCACCTTCATGAGAAGGGTACATATAAGTTTGTCATTCCGTGTGAAATTTCCACAATATAATTTTCCGACCCTATAAAGTATATATATTCTGGATCCTTATAGATAGCGGAGTCGATTAAGCCATGTCCGTCTGTCTGACTGGGTGTTGAAATCAGTTTTTTGAAGTCCCCAGATATATTCGGGATCCAAATCTTCAATATTTTTTTCAGAAGTGCTTTCGAGAAGTTCGCTATTAAAAACCAGCCAAATCGGGGTAGGTCAACCAGAGTTATGGATCAATATGTGAGACCACCTCTATAAAAATTAAATTTTTTTGTACATTTTATTGCAATATTTTGAAATATGTTGCAAATAATACCATGAAATTTTGTATACGTTGTTTTTATGATAAAAGAAGAAAATGTGCGGAAAATAGTAAATATTGGTCCATGATTTCTCATAGCCCCCATACAAATATATATATTCCCGGCTTAATGATAAATAAATGCCTATAAAATTGGAATATCAAAACAAAGTTCAGCAAAAATAAGTTTTATACAAAAAGAAATCGCAAAACGAAATTTTTTTTAGTTCGGTCCAATACTCTTTATAGGCAAATATATTATTGTACCAAATTTTATGGTGGTCGGCCCAGAATTGGTCATAGCCCCCATACAAAAATCTTCCCGAAATATTGCTCAATTATACATAAATGCCTATAAAATTGGAATATCAAGACAAAATTCAGCAAAAATAAGTTTTATGCAAAAAGACATTTTTTTTAGTTCGGTCCATGTTTGACCATAGACCACATATAAATACACTTAAATACGTATAAAAGCGATATAAATAATGTTAAACGGCTAAAATTTGACATAAATATTCTTTATAGGCAAATAAATTGCTGTACTAAATTTTATGGTGGTCGGCCCAGAACTGGTCATAGCTCCCATACAAGGACCACATCTGAAAAGGACATTGTTCCCTATATATATTGTATAAATATCGTTACCGACTCAAAACTTTGTACAGATCATGTACATATATACAAAAATCATTCCACACAATTTTATTAATTTCGGTCTATTTTTAACCGTATGCCCCATATAAAGCCCTCTTCCGAAAATCACTTTAATACTCATAAATCGCTTATAAATAAGGGTACCAATCCAAAATTTTACACGGATCCTTTATATACATGCCTAAATCTAACTGCTGGATTTTGAGAATATCGGTCCATATTTGACTATATCCCCCACATAAGGTCCACTCTCGAAATCCACGTTAATACTAATATATATCTTATATATACCGTTATTATGTTGAAATTCGACGTGAAATATCCTCATATGTATGAAAATAACTGTTCCAAAATTTAAGAAGATCGGCCCATAATTTGTCATACCTGCCATATAGAACCATTTCCAAAAAACAAATAAATTCGGGTCAAAAAATATTCTTTTCGGATTTAACCCATATTCGGTCCATATTTTATAATCATGATATATATCGTTGGAAAGGTATTTTTAATACCTTTTATTTAATGTATTATAAATTATCAGACACCCAGTAGTTCCCGAGATATAGGCCTATGTATTTTCAACTTTAAGGGCCCGCCCCCTCGAAAATAGGCGTGACCGGCAACAAATTTTTTTTTGCTGGTATCTCCTCTAAAAGCCCTATTTGATTTTTTTTTTTTTTTTTTTTTTTTAGAGCAAAATCACTAAAACCGAATTGTACCCCTTTTTTATACTCTGTTTGTTAAATTAAACTCAAGATTATTATGAACATCAGACAGACTCTATAAATTATGGTAAGAATTGGTAATTAAATCAATTAAAAATGGTAAAAATTAGACAACATTTCAAAATATTTAACATAAATTATGTTGGTCGTAAAATTGTCTTTCAAACAATATATCAAATACTAATAAAATTTGCACTAAGACTGAATAGAAAACACAGAATTAGGATATTCTAGTGTAGTTTCTGTATTTCTTATTATTTCTGTATTTCTTATTACGCTTAGGTGAAGGGTATTTAAGATTCGGCACAGCCGAATATAGCACTTTTACTTGTTTTATTTTACCCTTTTCGAACGCTGCTGCAGAAAGAATATTTAGCAATTTAAACAATTGTAAGACAGATTTAAGAAATAAACTGGCATCTGATACTATTTATTCGATTATATTTACTAAAGAAGGGATACATAGAAATGGTGGACCAAATGTTGAACCTACTCAAAATATGATAAACAAAAAGTGGAAGCTTTAAATACCTGGAAAAATCAAAAAATTTCATCTTAACAAAAACGTGATGAATTTTACTTTGTTAATTTTTATAAATTACTGTATGAAATAATAAGAATTTTTTGTTTTGTTTTTAAACGCTATTTTTATTAAAAAACGATGTATCGTAAATAAAAATACTGTAAATTTTAACAAAAAAAGCTTATACTACTAAATTCAAAACAAAACACGTTATTTTTCAAAAAAAAAAAAAGAAAAGCATGTGTAATTCCTAATTTCATGTGTAATGAATAGTATATAGGCCAATGTAATAGAGCAATCAGTAGGGCTGTAAATAATCAGGTTGGTAACTCCAATCTTTGTTTTGTTAAAACAGGGCGCTGGTTTAACCCAAAACAGATTTACATCCGTTGAGGGAGGATCACAGGGCAAAAGTGAAAGATATTTTTCTTTTAAGTTAACACTCGGAAAAATCAGGGGCAAGATTAGATTCCAGGATTACATCCTGGAATATTAATAAGAGTAGCAGCTAGAGAACAGGAGGAGTAGGGCACTGGTACAAGTCGCCATTAGTTCACGATACAGCCGACACATTGTTTTTAATAAAAGAGACATAAGAGTGAATTAGATAAAAACCTGTGGAAAACCTGTGGTTTTATCAATTAAAAATTTATGTTATATGGACAGACTGAGCATTCCTTAGCTTCAAACCCGGAGTAACCGGAGGTTCCTTACAAAGCAAAATGAATGAATGATGAAGATTTTTACAAAGCAATACAAAATTATTATGTATTGGTGTCTGGTATTATATACGCCGAAGATTTTTGTGCAATAAAACCAGAATTAATCTGCCTTTCAATTAAACAGTTGATTCTTATTAATTCTCAAAAGTGTGCATTTTAATACTCTGTTATACTCAAAGCCTTAAAGACACACTACAAAATATATTTTTGAACAGTTGCTACACTTTATTGCAATCCTTTATTGTCTTCATTACAGGTGGTAAATTCATTTCACTTCAACACTTCGTGTAAAGTTATACAACGAACTACGAAATTGGATTAAATTTAATTGATATTTTTACCAAACTTTGTTTAAAATTCATTAATTTAATGGGTTGGATTGAGTGGTCACAACTAGACACACTTATGTTCTTTAAAATGATGTCGCATTTTTAATGGTCAGAATGGAACATAAAATCACAACAGTGTAGCACTTTTTTTCATGTACAGCTGTTTTTGTTTTTTTTTGTTAAAAAAGAAGAAGCAGATAGCTCCCTGGTAAGATCGCTTGAAATAAGACAATGAATATCTCTCAAAAAGACCAATGGCACCTTGCCGACTAAAGCTGTGTTCACATTGTGTGTATTTGTCATGTGGAATGTCACTTTTCTATCCACACGTGTTTTCATGTGTATGTCAAAAATTGAGTTTCACATACGGTTTATAATTTACATGTTCAAATTTTGGTATGTCAATTACATTTGACATAACCTATCAAAACACAAAATCTTAAAACAGCTGATATGGTAAAACTTATTCCGCAGGTTATACAAGTATTCCTTCTCTTGCCACATTTCGATCAACTGTAGTACCGCTTCTTTGCACCAGTCATACTTTAACAACATAAAAATAACTATAAAAATTGCAATAAAAACATACATATGTACTACTTTTGTTAACTACTTTTCAATTTTTCCCTCCATTTTCAATAATAAATTTGTATAGTTTTTTTTTGTATTTTTGTTTTACTATTTATAAATTATATTTATTAAAATTTTAATTAATTTTTGCCGCCACAAAATTTTTGTTATAAAAAACAGCTGATGTCACTTGAAAATAGAACTCGTTCTAAATAAAAAATGTAATGTGTATTGCACACATAGAAATAACACATGGTATTGTTTGAAGGTGTTCAGACTATATGTACAAATTTGACATGCGAAAAAGTGACAGTCCACATGACAAATACACATAATGTGAACACACCTTAATACGAAAATTCTTCTTAAACTTTAAAAATATATATGTATGTATATAAACATACATTACATATAAGAAGTATGAGATATTGTCCTATGAAATTTGACATACACCAACTTTAGAGTATTCATTAATTACGTTCTCTACAAAGCCTTTCACTTTTCCATAATCATATAAAATATTTTATTATCATCAGATGATGAAGAAGAATTCAACAAGTCATCCAAAATTTTTTCAGCACATAAAAAAGTAGTAATATTTTCCATTTTGTATATATTTTTTTGTTTCCTAACACAAATACACATTCATAAACAAAACAAATGTCAGTTGGAGCGATGCCTACTTAGCCCTTTTCGGGCTAGATTTAGCCGGATTTTAGTCACTCAAAACGCAAAAAAAAAAAAGAAAATTGGATGTGGTTTTATATGGATTTTTTTTCCATTTAGCCCTTTTTTCAAAAATGTTTACGCGTTTTGAGTCTCAAAAGTTGGCATCACTGGTCAGTTGTTTTATCGTGCGATTCTCCCCCTCTAAAAATACAGAGTGAGAGAGGTGCACCATTTTTTAAATTTATAGTGTGACATTTATAGAAAAGAACACACTACACTTTAGCAGTGTTGACATTTTTTCAGAAAAGAACACAAAAAAATTAAAAAAGATGCGAAATGGGAAAAACGTGTAACATTTTTGCCAGAAAAGAAAACGCCAGTAGTATATGTTGGAACAACACTTTGACCAAATATAATTTAAGTTTATTTGAATAAGGCAACCCTGTTTTAGAAGAAAATGAGTGGAGACGGCGAATGAGTGATGTCAGCTGCAGTTGGGCGCGAATGGCGTCTTGAAGTTTTTTAGGTTAGATTTTAAAGACATGTTGGTTAGATAAGAGCTAGACTTGAATTGAATACTATGAAATAAAACTAGCATTCGTTTTAAAATAACATAAAAGAGTATTTTTTAATTAATCACAAATCACATAAATTGGCGACGAAGATTATAGGAAATCACGCGATGACTACGTTGGAAAACGTACTAACACAGCTTCTTTTGCAACAGCAACAAGCTGCAACTCGTCAACAGGAGTTAATGGAAGTCCTTTCACAGAAATTGGCAAATTCGTTAACCGTCCATCCAGACTCCTCGCAAACACAACAGCAGGAAACACTGATGGATATAATTGCAAGAAATATTCAGGATTTTCGTTAAGATTCTGATGATAATCTGACATTTTCAAATTGGTTTAGTCGTTTTGAGGAACATTTTATGGAAGATGGGAAGAGACTTGATGATGGCTCTAAAACTAGATTGCTTCTTTGAAAGCTATATCAAAACGTTTATACAAAATATGCCGATAGTCTCCTTCCAAGGAAGCCAAAAGAATTGGATTTTGAACAAACCGTCCAACAACTTAGATTATTATTTGATAAAAAAGAATCTTTGTTTAGTCTTCGATATAAATGTCTGAAACGCAAAAAAGTGACTTCGAAGATTTTGTTAGTTATGCTGCAAGGGTAAATAAACAATGTGAACTTTTTGTTCACGGTCAAATGACAACGGTTCATCCGAAATGTTTAATATTCATCATTGGTCTCAACTCATCTAAAGATGCCGATTTACGTAGTAAACTTTTAAATACTTTGGAGACATCTTCTGAACCTCTTAAACTTGAGGTTCTTCTAGCGGAGGCTCAACGATTCAAATCGCTGAAGGAAGACGTTAAGCTTGTAGAAATTCCATGTCCATCTGTCAGTGTGGTGTCATTTGAGCAGTCTCAAGTTCTGAATATATACAATAAGCAGAATTTACAGTCAACAAGTAACAACGATTCTCCTAATAGACCATGCTGGCAATGCGGTGCATTTTGTTAAAAATTGTAATTATTCGAATCACAAATGCAAAATATGCAGAAAAATCGGTCATAAGGATGGCTACTGTGCATGTTTTAGATACAGTGAAAAACAAAATAAACATAAGGCTAGTAATTATCATGCACATTCGTATAAGAGCTTTACTTCCCAAAAAGTTACTGTCGTTTCAGGTCTACATATCAAACAGGTACGGGACCACACTACTTTACGAAAATTCATCACAGTCAACATTGGTGACAACCAAATTCAGCTTCAATTTGATACCGCTTCTGATATTACCATTATATCAAAAACAAATTGGATCAAAATTGGATCACCAAAAATTACCAAATGTTTACGCAATGCAACTTGTGCTTCTGATAATAATATATTAATTATGGGTGAATTTAAGACGACAATTCATCATTTAGAAAAATCTATACCCTCAACGATTTATGTCGCAGATTCCGCTACACTGAACGTTTTTGGGATTGATCTTATTGAGAAATTTGGATACTGGTGTAATAAAAGAAAACACAATAATATTATTTGGGGACAGCCGCTTGTGCGACTGTCCCTTAGTGTAGTTCTTTATTAATTAATTATTTATTATTCTTAAAAACTAAAAGACTTAAAATTACTTAAGCTAGCAGAGGGTCGTCAAGTGCTTGTCACTTGATACCCTCTTTGTTCAAACATACAGTGGCAACATATGCATACATGGGAGAATGCTTAGATAAGCATTTCTCATGGTTATGTTGCCTGAGTGTGTCTGCTATTTGACGCCTAGTACCTACATATGTAGTATAGGTAAGGGACGATAGTTAGACACACTACACTGGGATAGTCCCATAAATAAAATCTGCTTAAGCATTTCAACGAACATGAATAGGGAGAAAAAAAATTTCCGTGTGTTTTACAGGCTTTAACAGGCCATTTCAAAAAGTTTAAAATACATTTGGAAATAAAGTCGAATTGTAAGCCAGTGTTTAAGCCAAAAAGATCAGTACCCTATGCGATGTTACATAGGGTAGAAGAAGAGCTGAATCGGCTTGAAGCTTCAGATATAATAACACCGGTAACACATTCGGAATTGGCCGCCCCAATTGTAGTGGTACGTAAATCCAATGATAAGATTCGTATATGCGGGGATTATTCTACGGGGCTGAATTCGTGTATAGAAAAAAATCAGTATCCAATTCCACACGTGGATGATATTTTTTCAAAAATGGCAAATTGTAGGATTTTCACCACATTAGATTTATCGGATGCTTATCTCCAATTTGAAGTAGATGATGAGGCCAAGAAGATATTAACCATTAACACACATAAGGGTTTATATAAATACTAGCTGACCCGGTCCGCGTTGCTGGCCCTAAGCAAACATTAGTGTTGTATTACCACACGATTTTAATTAAGCTTTTAAAGAAATGTACGGCCTTTAAATAAATTTATGGAATATCTATCATAAAGATTTGTTACAGAATAACTTACTTATGGTCTAGGTGTGGGCTCAATCAAAAAAGAAACGCATTTATTTAAGGCAAATTGGAAATTATATTTATTTATTACTACAGCGGATATACCATGGTGAAATTAAATACTAGGTGATAGCGTAGCGCCAGCTGATTATTCATGGTGAATTTGAAAATGCCAAAAAGTTATATAAAAAAAAAACTTTTTGACAGTGACGAAAGTTTTTCATATAGAAAAATGCCTGTTGTTCTTGCCTTGTTGTAATTGTTGTAGCAATGCGGTCACCTGGTATTTAATTTCACCATGGGATATACAATGTTTTTTGTTTTTTGGCGTGGCGTGTGGAAAACATAAATTTTCCAAAATTAAGCCAGCAATAGTTAATGATGTGACTTGCTTTATTGATGGCAATAGTACAGGTAAGACGTAAAGGGAATTGGAGCCGCTTGAATTGGAATGGTAAATCGTTGGAAATCATCCGAATTCGTGGAATAAGTACATCTTCGCCTTTGAATCTGCCACCGATGATTGTTGCCTCGATTAAATTTGGTGAGGAGTTTTTGATGGTCAATGTGGTTCCGTTGCATAACTTTGGTGCGTTTAAGTTGCGAATAAGAATTACCGGTAATCCAACGTTTAATGTTAGCACATGCGGTGGCATTCCGTGTGGTTCCAATGAATTTAAAATTTCTGTGGGATAATTGACGGCTTGTTCTTCATCCATTACTGTATCGATCGATTTGTATTTAATTAATTTGCCGGGCAGTTTCAATTAAATTTCCTCATTGAGCTTGTTGGCATCGTAATTTGTTGGTGCCAAAATTGTACGTTCCCACAGCCAATCCGATTTTTTGTAGAAGATTGTTAGTCTTGGGAAAACCTTGTCGACAACGCACATAGGGTTCGCTAGAACAAATATTTGGCCAAAATTATTTTAAAGCCATATTAATACTTTTTTTTAATGAAACAGCATTTACAACCAAGCTAACGCTTATCTTCTTAAGTTTGGATCAATTTCTAAGGTTTAAAAACCGTTAAACCCTTTCATGCATATGTTGTATATATATAACAAATTTGTTTTCGTAAAATTTCGTAAACATACAAAAAAATTTTTTTTTTGCTTTTTTTTTCTTATTAGGGCACAAAATAGTCCGAAAAAATCCGAAAAGCAATCTTTTTTAAATCTAATTCAGGTGTTTCATCAAATGATCAAGAAAAAACAGTTTAATTTTAATAGAAATCCTAGTTTCCTTATATTTTATGAACTTTATATTTTCAATGCATAATAATTTTAAAATAACTTTATATTATAATTCTCTTTCCAAAACTAAATTTTCTTTCCCACATTCTTCATCATACTCATCATCAGTACTTTCATCTAGGTCCACTTGCTGATCCTGTATATGATTAAGAATGACAGTGTACTTTTCTTCTTTGTTTGTGTGTTTTATCCACATTTGAAAAATCTCGAAATTTTTAAGATTGAGGGTTTCTAAAACAAGAATCACAAAAAAAGAATTTCGGAAAATATGCCTTATAAGTACTAAAAAAAATTTAAATTTTTTTTAAATTAACAAAAATTTTTTATAAAAATTTAAAAATATTTTTTTTTTAACAGTCTCGTCTCATCGAACTGTTCGGACGTGTTTTTTTTAGTGCGGCTGAATTTTCGGTGGAAAAATCGTAATAGGTGAAAAAGTGTAAAAAGTTGAAATTAAACAAAAAGTAAAAAAAAAAAAAAAATCGTAATAGGTTAAAATATATATAAAAAAAAAAAATTAAAAATCGTATAAAATCTGTATGAGTGTTCCTCTCAGATGTAATTCTGAGAAAGAGCTTAGCTCAACTGGAAAAACTAAATGGGTCTCTGAGGAAGAATCCATAAAAAAATCTGTGGAGAATCTTCTCACTGCAAGAGCCGTGGAACGGCGTCGTTCCTGTTCGCCCAATATAGTAATTTCAATAGATGAAGGAACAGCAACACCTTCTACATCAAATAGTGCAGTGAAACCCAAAAAACAAGTAGGTATGGATAAGTACATAACCGTGCTCAAGCGACAGAGGAGCCCGAAGTCTGCTCAAATGTCATCAAATGCAAAAGCTCCTAAGACCGTGAGTAATGATCAAAATAGGTTTGCTCTCCTCCAGACGGATGAGCCAGAACTTGCGAAGAAGACGTTTAAGCCCCCACCAATTTATCTGAGAGAGCCGACTTCCAGTAAATTGGTACAAGGAATTGTTGCTGTAATAGGTGAAAACATGTTTAGCGTAACCTCAATGAAACATGGAAATATATGCGAGACAAAGATACAAGTGAATAGGGAAGATGATTTTCGAAAATTGTCCAACCAGCTGGAAAGGGAGACTAGGGATTTCTATACCTACCAGCTCAAAAGGACTCCAAGTCGTTCTAAAGGGTATAGACCCATGTGTTGATCCCGCGGAGATAAAAACCGGTTTAATGGACAAAAGGTTCAAAATCAAGAGCGTAGTGAATATTAGAAACCGTGAAAAGATCCCTCAGCCCATTTTTTTTTTTTTTTTTGCAGTTAATTATTTATTGAATCTTCATATTTGAAATGACAATAAGTATTCAAATCTTAATACTAAAAAGAAAATAATAAGCCCAGCCAGTGCTAGACAAAAATTTTTATGATACTAAAAAAATTTCACATCAGCTGATCCAGTCATCTATTTTGCGCTTGAGTTAAAGCAAGGGTATCCCTCCTTCTCAACCGATTGTGGCCACTAAAGTTAAGGATGTCTCGTGCAAGTGGGTTTGGATGGTGTTCAAGTTTGCTGACATACTTTGACGCATATTTTGTAAATTCGACTTTTACTAATGGCACGCCTAGATCTTTGTGGATTCGAGAATTTTTAACATACCATGGTGCTGCAGTAATTATACGTAGAATTTTATTTTGACCCCTTTGAATTTTTTCAATGTTTGATGCTGAGGCAGTACCCCATAATTGAATTCCATAACACCAGATTGGCTTTAGAATTGCATTGTACAACAAAAGTTTGCAATCCAATTTCAATGTAGAGTTTCTGCCGATTAACCAATTAAGTTGCACTGCTTTTAATCTCATTTGTGTAAGTTTCGCTTCAATATGAGACTTCCAAGTTAAACGGCGGTCGAGGTGAATGCCGAGGTATTTGACTTCATTATGTTGAGGAATAATTTGATTATTTATTCTGATGGACGAGCAGGTATCTTTTCGCAATGTGAAAGTGATATGAATACATTTTTGTTCATTTACCCTGATTTTCCAAAGCTCTAGCCAATTCTCTAGTTTATAAACATAATTCTGCAAATTCCGTGATGCAACTTGGTGGTCCTTATGGACGCTGACAAAGGCTGTATCGTCTGCAAAAGTTGACGTGTGGATTTTGGGGTCTGACGGCATGTCGGAGGCATAAATCAAATATAAAGTAGGGCCCAGTATGCTACCCTGTGGCACACCTGATTCAATTGGCTGAGCGGTACTTAAAAAATCACCTTCTTTGATTTTAAATTTGCGACCGTATAAATAACTTTCCATGAGTTTATGGGTGTTAGCAGGCAGAGTTGATTTTATTTTGTGCATTAAACCGTCATGCCAAACTTTGTCAAACGCTTGGGACACATCAATGAAAAGGCCGGAGCAGTATTTTTTATCTTCAAACGACCCTCTTATCACATTTACCAATCTGTGAGTTTGTTCGATGGTACTGTGTTTAGCTCTGAATCCGAATTGATGATTTGGAATACATTCAGTGTCATTCAGAATTGGAGTCAATTTGGTCATTAACAATTTTTCGAACAGTTTAGAAATTGTCGGCAGTAGGCTAATTGGCCTATATGACTCCACTTTGGTGTGGTCCTTCCCTGACTTAGGAATCATAGTGATCATAGACACCTTCCAATCTGCAGGATAGTATTCTAGGCGTAAAATAGCGTTGAAGATAAAGAGGATAATCTTTCTTGCTACACGAGGTAACTCCACAAGCATTTTATTGCTGATTTCATCCATACCTGGAGCCTTTCTAAGGTTCAGAGTACCAATAGCGTTTTGGACATCACGAAAGTTTAGTCTTAGAGGTACAGGAGGTCTAATAACGAGTGGAGGCAAATCAGATGCATTATTTGAGTTGTTTATAGTAAACACTTTTCTCAAATGATTAACAAATAAAGTCCCCTTCTCGGAATCATTTCTAGCCCAGTCACCAGTCGGATTTCGCAGAGGAGGCTTTCCTCTAACTGGTCTTTTTAAACCTCGTGCCGCCTTCCATAACGAATAGTCAGATTGTGGGGTACTATCAAGACCCTCCAAGTAAGATTTAAGTGATGCCATTCTTTGGGTTTCTAAGAAATTTCTTAGTATATCTCTGCATACCCGTAGCCTAGCTTTCAGTTCAGGAGACCTGTGGATTTGCCACTCTCTTCTAACTCTTCTTTTTTCTGACAGGAGATGATCGAGTTCAGCGAAATAAGTTCTATTTGTCCCACTTCTGCACTCAACGTCGTATGTGGAGGCGTGATGTACAGCTCTTCGTATGTCCTCAGTAAACTTGCCAATCGACCCATCAATATCCTCGGTAGTTCTCAACACTACATTTTCCGTGCAGTGGGAACTTAAATACTTTTTATACTTTATCCAACTTACTCTGGTTTTAGATATGTCCCGAAATGGAGAGCCATTCCCTTGAAGGAAACGCATTGAAATAATAGAAGGAGAGTGATCTGAAGACAAGTCTAATGAAGGCTCCACTTGTATCGATTCTACAGGGATATTTTCACTACTCCGAAGTCAATAACATCGGGAATCTTCCGTCGGTCCGTCGGCCAGTAGGTGGGGTGCCCGCTTGAGAGTACATCTAATCCCATTTTGGCAATGGTGTTGAAGAGTTCACGACCCTTCGGGGTCGCCAGACGTGAACCCCAAAAAGTGTGTTTGGCGTTAAAGTCACCAGCAACTAAAAATCTAGCTCCAAGGGAATTGAAGAAGCTGTAGTATTGGTGTTCTTTTATTGAAAATCGAGGCGGCGAATAAATTGATGATAAAACAAAATTGTATTGACAGAATTCAATACAAATGTTTGTTGCTTGTAGGTAATCCTCACATATGTTGTTCATTAAATAATGTTTTATTCTGTTCTTTATAAGAATTGCCGATCCTCCACATGCTCTTCCGCGGGGATCTTTAGTATCATACAACACGTAGCCATTAATTTTGAAGTACGCTGTCGCCGTCAAGTGAGTTTCAGCAATCATCATGACATCAATCTGCTTATTCATCAGGAAGTGTTCCAGTTCGTTTTTATGTTGGCGGAGGCCGTTCGCATTCCAAAAACAAATTTTTAAACAAATCATTTTTTTAAAATGGCTTGTAAGATAGTGGATTGCATTTTCAGCATTTCCTGCATCATGGATGTCATAGTGGTCGTAAAAGTGTTCATGGTTTGGACAAGTGTCTGCAATGTAGTCTCTAGAGTGTTAATATTAGGCTCGTAATATTGTGATTTAGGTGCCTGCTCCAAACCTGGCATATTAGATTTAACCACGTTAGCGTAAGAAACTTGTCTAGAACTAGGATCGTTTACATGACTAGTGGACCGTAACAATTGCGGGAAATTGTCACTCGATGCCAAAATAGGCTGTTGATGATGATCAGGTAATACTGACGTCTTGTTGGTACTTATGGCTTTCAAATGCGTGTAAATTGGACAACCTCTATAATTTGCGGTATGATTACCTCCGCAGTTACTGCATTTTTTTATTTTTACGTCAGTTTTGGACTTATTACATAGAGCAGTTGGATGTAATTCCCCACACGCAACACAAACAGACGGCAATTTACAGTACGCTTTGGTGTGGCCAAATTCTTGACAATTAACACACTGGACGGGTCCAATGCGCTTATGCGGTTCCTCCACGGTAATTCTACGATGCAGAAGATAAATGAGATTGTAGGTTGGATGGGACTCGTTTTTCTTTAAGACAACATCTCCAGGTTCCAATTCTACCCTGAACATGGGCTGAGGGATCTTTTCACGGTTTCTGATATTCACTACGCTCTTGATTTTGAACCCTTTGTCCATTAAACCGGTTTTTATCTCCGCGGGATCAACACATGGGTCTATACCCTTTAGAACGACTTGGAGTCCTTTTGCGCTTTTGAGCTGGTAGGTATAGAAGTCCCTAGTCTCCCTCTCCAACTGGTTGGACAATTTTCGAAAATCATCTTCCCTATTCACTTGGATCTTTGTCTCGCAGATATTTCCATGTTTAATTGAGGTTACGCTAAACATGTTTTCACCTATTACCGAAATAATTCCTTGTACCAATTTACTGGAAGTCGGCTCTCTCAGATAAATTGGTGGGGGCTTAAACGTCTTCTTAGTAAGTTCTGGCTCATCCGTCTGGAGGAGAGCAAACCTATTTTGATTATTACTCACGGTCTTAGGAGCTTTTGAATTTGATGACACTTGAGCAGACGTCGGGCTCCTCTGTCGCTTGACAACGGTGATGTACTTATCCATACCTACTTGTTTTTTTGGTTTGACTGCACTATTTGTTAAAGATGATGTTTTTTCATCTGTTGAAATCACTATATTGGGCGAACAGGAACGACGCCGTTCTGCGGCTCTTGTAGTGAGAAAATTCTCCGTAGATTTTTTTATGGATTCTTCCTCAGATACCCATTTAGTTTTTCTAGACGAGCTAAGCTCTTTCTCAGAATTACATCTGAGAGGAACGCTCATACAATTTTTATGCGATTTTTAGTTTTTTTTTAATTACTGATATTACCGTAGATTTTTTTTAACCTATTACGAGTTATTTTTTCACTTTTTGTGTTATTTCAACCTATTACACTTTTTCACCTATTACGATTTTTTCACCGAAAATTCAGCCGCACTAAAAGTAACACGTCCGAACAGTTCGATGAGACGAGACTGAATGAGACTCAGCCCATGTTCAGGGTAGAATTGGAACCTGGAGATGTTGTCTTAAAGAAAAACGAGTCCCATCCCATCTACAATCTGATGTACCTTCTGCATCGTAGAATCACCGTGGAAGAACCACATAAGCGTCAGGGACCCGTCCAGTGTCTCAACTGTCAAGAATTTGGTCACACCAAGGCGTACTGTAAATTGCCGTCAGTTTGTGTTGCGTGTGGGGAGCTACATGCAACTGCTCAATATGATAAGTCGAAAACTGATTCAAAAATCAAAAAATGCAGTAACTGCGGAGGTAATCATACCGCAAATTATAGAGGTTGTCCGATTTACACTCATTTAAAAGGCATAAGAACCAACAAGACGTCAGTATTACATGATCATCGTCAACAGCCTATTTTGGCATCGAGTGACAATTTCCCGCAATTGTTACTGTCCACTAGTCATGTAAACGCGCCTAGTTCTAGACAAGTTTCTTACGCTAACGTGGTTAAATCTAATATGCCAGGTTTGGAGCAGGCACCTAAATCACAATATTAAGAGCCTAATATTAACACTCTAGAGACTACATTGCAGACACTTGTCCAAACCATGAACACTTTTACGACCACTATGACATCCATGATGCAGGAAATGCTGAAAATGCAATCCACTATCTTACAAGCCATTTTAAAGAAATGATTTGTTTAAAAATTTGTTTTTGGAATGCGAACGGCCTCCGCCAACATAAAAACGAACTGGAACACTTCCTGATGGATAAGCAGATTGATGTCATGATGATTGCTGAAACTCACTTGACGGCGACAGCGTACTTCAAAATTAATGGCTACGTGTTGTATGATACTAAAGATCCCCGCGGAAGAGCATGTGGAGGATCCGCAATTCTTATAAAGAACAGAATAAAACATTATTTAATGAACAACATATGTGAGGATTACCTACAAGCAACAAACATTTGTATTGAATTCTGTCAATACAATTTTGTTTTATCATCAATTTATTCGCCGCCTCGATTTTCAATAAAAGAACACCAATACTACAGCTTCTTCAATTCCCTTGGAGCTAGATTTTTAGTTGCTGGTGACTTTAACGCCAAACACACTTTTTGGGGTTCACGTCTGGTGACCCCGAAGGGTTGTGAACTCTTCAACACCATTGCCAAAATGGGATTAGATGTACTCTCAAGCGGGCATCCCACCTACTGGCCGACGGACCGACGGAAGATTCCCGATGTTATTGACTTCGGAGTAGTGAAAAATATCCCTGTAGAATCGATACAAGTGGAGCCTTCATTAGACTTGTCTTCAGATCACTCTCCTATTATTTCAATGCGTTTCCTTCAAGGGAATGGCTCTCCATTTCGGGACATATCTAAAACCAGAGTAAGTTGGATAAAGTATAAAAAGTATTTAAGTTCCCACTGCACGGAAAATGTAGTGTTGAGAACTACCGAGGATATTGATGGGTCGATTGGCAAGTTTACTGAGGACATACGAAGAGCTGTACATCACGCCTCCACATACGACGTTGAGTGCAGAAGTGGGACAAATAGAACTTATTTCGCTGAACTCGATCATCTCCTGTCAGAAAAAAGAAGAGTTAGAAGAGAGTGGCAAATCTACAGGTCTCCTGAACTGAAAGCTAGGCTACGGGTATGCAGAGATATACTAAGAAATTTCTTAGAAACCCAAAGAATGGCTTCACTTAAATCTTACTTGGAGGGTCTTGATAGTACCCCACAATCTGACTATTCGTTATGGAAGGCGGCACGAGGTTTAAAAAGACCAGGTAGAGGAAAGCCTCCTCTGCGAAATCCGACTGGTGACTGGGCTAGAAATGATTCCGAGAAGGGGATTTTATTTGTTAACCATTTGAGAAATGTGTTTACTATAAACAACTCAAATAATGCATCTGATTTGCCTCCACTCGTTATTAGACCTCCTGTACCTCTAAGACTTAGCTTTAATGATGTTCAAAGCGCTATTGGTACTCTGAATCTTAAAAAAGCTCCAGGTATGGATAAAATCAGCAACAAAATGCTTGTGGAGTTACCTCGTGTAGCTAAAAGAATTATCCTATTTATTTTCAATGCTATTTTACGCCTAGAATACTATCCTGCAGATTGGAAGGTATCTATGATTACCATGATTCCTAAGCCACGGAAGGACCTCACTAAAGTAGAGTCATATAGGCCAATTAGTCTACTGCCGACAATTTCAAAACTGTTTGAAAAATTGTTATTGGCTAAGTTGATTCCAATTCTGAACGACACTCAATGTATCCCAAATCACCAATTCGGGTTCAGAGCTAAACACAGTACCATCGAACAAACACACAGATTGGTAAATGTGATAAGACAGTCGTTTGAAGAGAAAAAATACTGCTCCGCCCTTTTCATTGATGTGTCGCAAGCGTTCGACAAAGTCTGGCATGAAGGTTTAATGCATAAAATTAAATTAACTCTGCCTGCTAACACCCACAAACTTATGAAAAGTTATTTATATGGTCGCAAATTTACAATCAAAGAAGGCGATTTTTTAAGCCCCGCTCAGCCAATTGAAGCAGGAGTACCACAGGGTAGCATACTGGGTCCAACTTTATATTTGATTTATGCATCCGATATGCCGTTAGACCCCATAATACATACTTCAACTTTTGCAGACGATACAGCCTTTAATAGCGTTCATAAGGACCATCAAATAGCATCACAGAACTTGCAGAAATATGTTTATAAACTAGAGAATTGGCTTGAGCTTTGGAAAATCAGGGTTAACGAACAGAAATGTATTCATATAACTTTCACATTGCGAAAAGATACATGCTCGTTCATCAGAATAAATAATCAAATTATCCCGCAACACAATGAAGTCAAATACCTCGGAATCCACCTCGATCGTCGTTTAACTTGGAAGTCTCATATCGACGCAAAACTTACCCAGATGAGATTAAAAGCAGTGCAAATTAATTGGCTAATCGGCAGAAATTCTACATTAAAGTTGGATTGCAAACTTTTGTTGTACAATGCAATTCTAAAGCCAATCTGGTGTTATGGAATTCAATTATGGGGTACTGCCTCAGCATCCAACATTGAAAAAATTCAAAGGGGTCAAAATAAGATTCTACGTACAATTACTGCAGCTCCATGGTATGTTAAAAATTCACGAATCCACAAAGATCTAGGCATTCCTTTGGTGAAAGTCGAATTTACAAAACACGCCTCAAAATATGTCAGCAAACTTGAACACCATCCAAACCCACTTGCACGAGACATCCTTAACTTTACTGGCCATGTTCGGTTGAGAAGGAGGGATACCCTTGCTTTAACTCAAGCGCAAAACAGATGACTGGATCAGTGGATATAAATTTTTTGTAGTATCATAATATTTTGTCTAGCACTGGCTGGACTTATTATTTTCTTTTAGTATTAAGATTCGAAAACTTATTGTCATTTCATTTCTGAAGATCCAATAAATAAACTAAATGTATTAAAAAAAAAAAAAAAAAAAAAAAAAAAAAAACAGCCTGGCCCACGATTTCGAAAGAAAACTTAAGGCCCAACTATAATATGCATATGCTAGCTTAAGCAAACGTGCGAACACATACAAATTGTATGTGGCAAACTATAATGTACTTAACGAAACTTTTCGTTAAGTTTTTCAACTGTCATTTGCTTAAGCAAAAAGCGAAACTGATCGCACATTCTGTACGGAATCAGCTGTTTGTTGTTTGTTTGTGTTTTTAACAAAATGGAGAAAGAAGAAAATACATTTATTTTAAATTTAATAGAAAATGTGGAAAAAATAAGTGCCTTTATAATAAAAGGGCCCTTTTTATTTTAACAAAAATGTCTCTGTCGTGGTTTATTTCTCTGACAGAACAAGAGTGTCTTCTTCTTTTACAGTGTAGTTCACTTATTTCTTTTAATGTGCACAGGCCTTCAAGCGCTAACTTTAATATTTTTATATTATTTAAATTTTTAAGTTTTTCCATTTTTACAAACACAATACGAAAATTAACAAAACATATGTAAACGTTTATTATTATTTACAATGTAGTGCTGCCACAGCTGTACATTTTAGTACTTTTGCCGTTAAATTAAAAAAAAAGGAAAAATTATGCGTTTCTGGTACGAAGTTTTCTTTTAATTATAAAATAATATAATAATATTTATAAAATATAGTCATTTAATGGCTTTTTGTTAAAATAAAAACATTTTTTTTAAACATAAATGAGCAACTGTGGACAAAAAGTTGCAAAGTCATTGTAGCCACCTGAAAGTTAACTCTGACAGCCTTTTCGTTAACTTTTGCAATTTGCTTAAGCTTGCTTATGCATATTATAGTTGGGCCTTTATGCGAATGAAAGTCAGTCACTCACTCTCATTCGCAACAGTGGCCCACTAACTTACGAATTATCGTTCGCTTTGCTTTACGTTGCAAACGTAATCCAAATAAAAAATTAAGTAGCCATATCTTCATTTTAGAAAAAAATCGACAAAATGTAAGAAAAAATCGCTTAAATATATAAATTGTACAATGAAAAATGCAACTGTGTGCTGTTATAATTGACAGTAAAAAGGTAAATAAAACAAACAAAACTTGTATGAAAACAAAAATAGTGCACAATAAAATTTATAAAATAAAAAATATACAATGGATCTTACTATTGCAGTTTATTTCTTAGAGGAATCTGAGAACGTGGAACAAATCGATCGTAGACAATTGCGAGACATATCTGATGTGCTCAGTATGCCAACAAACCAGTAAGTATTAGTGAATATATGTAATTATGTTATATTATGCACAAATGTATAATAATAAATACCTACGCTACAATTGTTTACTGGATTCATAGCAAACTTTCGTATATCTAAGGATATATTTGTTAATATATTGGACGTCATGCAGCGAAATTGTAATTCTGGTTCCAGAACCACACAAATTCGGCCTGACATAAAATTGGCAACATTTATGCGATTCTTAGCTACAGGGAGCTACCAGCGCACGATAGGTAATGAAAGTGTGTCAACTACCAGTATAGCGTCTGTCTATAGAATAATAAAAGAATGCGTAGAGTTGTGTGAAGAGGTCATTTGTCCCCAGTGGATAAAAATGCCACTCCCTGAGGAAGAAAAAGTTATTATGGAGGAATTTTTTAATCGTAGTGGATTCCCGGGCGTAATAGGTTCCGTGGATGGAACCCACATTCGTATTAAGTCTCCAGGGAATAATATGAACCGTTTGTACTATAATAGAAACGGCTATTATAGTTTAAATGCAATGATTGTAAGTACATATGCGTTATGAACTAAAATTCAAAAATAAAAATTACTTTATTAACAGGTTTGTGACCATAAAATGAGCATCAGGTATGTTGATGCTAGATATCCTGGTTGACCAAAACCAGCAAGATGCCTTTGACGATGGGACACGAAAAGCTTGGATACTTGGTAATTTATACTGAACGAAATATGTTCAATACATATGTACATTTTATTATTAAGTGAGGCTTCATGCACCACGACCTATGAGATCTTTTGTGCAGCCTTGAAGTTTCATCATGTTAAATTTAGGCTATGTATAAAGCCAATTATTTTTTTAGATGAGAGATCAATTACATCCCCTGGGGCCATAAAGGCCCTTCCGAGCCATCTTGCTCTGCGTATTGCCAGCATTGGACAGTCGCAAAGAATATGTTCAGAGGTTTCGGCTTCAAGTTCACAAAACCTACACTGATCATTCGCAACATTACCTAGAGTAAATTGGTGATATCTAAAGCTACCGTGTCCTGTGAATAATCCAGTAAGTAATCTCAATTCGCCCTTTCCGAGCGATAGCAATAATTGAGATCTTCGTTTAGACAGAGTAATAAACCTTTTGGACTGTCTAAGTCCTGGCTGGTTGTTCCAACATCGGGAAAATTCCGATTCTACCCAAGAACTAATTCGTTCCATAGTGTAACCACGTGGAATGCCAAAGAATGGTTCCGGGCCTATAAATGGGCGTCGAGCACCTCTATTGGCCAAACAATCAGCACGTTCATTACCAGCATGGCCTTCATGACCTGGTACCCAGCACAAGGTAAGTTCATTATGCGTGCCGAGTTCATTCAATGATGTCCAACAGTCCATAACTACCCTAGACCTTATTTCATATGAAGATAAGGATCTGAGAGCAGCTTGGCTATCAGACATAATAAAAATCCTATTGTGCCTAACTCTGCGTCTCAGACATTCGTTAGAGCATATAAGGATGGCATAAATTTCCGCCTGAAAAATAGATGGGAATGTACCCATTGGGATTCCCCTTTGAAAGTTGGGCCCATATATGCCAGCCCCAGTGTCACCATTAGCCTGTTTGGAACCATCGGTAAACCATACTTGATCGGCATTAATCTGCCACCATGTCTGATTTAACCATTCATCCCTTTTAGGTATAAGGACGTTAAACCTTCTATTTAACACCAGAGTCTTTGACATATAGTCTGATACTGCAATACTAGGATCATTCGCAAAGATGCCTAGTATGCTCATGTGCCCAACCAGATCTCCCGGCAATAGACGGGATATCTCCGGTAGTCTGGATGCACTCCTATAGGCCTCCTCCATTATCAATAAATGTAGGGGTGGGATATGTAGGATTGCACCCAGAGCATGAGTGGGGCAGGTCTTCATGGACCCAGTAATAGAGATACAGATGAGCCGATAGATCTTGTCAAGTTGCGATCTAGCAGTCAGCTGTTCAACTTTTTTCCACCATGCTAAAGCAGCGTATGTTATTATTGGCCTAATAATTGTAATAAACGACCAGTAAATCATCTTCGGTCTTAACCCCCATGTTTTACCAAAAAGTCGCTGGCAGGCATATAATGCTCTAGTAGCTCTTTTGATAGTGTTCGCCAAGTGAGAATTCCAAGTGAGAGAACTATCAAGTGTAACCCCAAGATATTTTACTTCCTTAGAAAACCCAATAGATGAGCCATTCAATGTAGGCTCTATAAGTCTAATAGCTCTACGTTTTGTGAATGGCACAATAATTGTCTTGGCTGGGTTGATGGTTAAACCCTTATCCAAGCACCACTTGTTGGTTATATTTAGATATCGTTACGTCATCCCACCCAGTAATAGAAATTACTAGGTCATCGGCGTAGCCATATGTACGGAATCCTAGGTTGTTAAGTTTTTCCAGTAGTTCATCGATAATCAGAGTCCACAATAAAGGCGATAATACGCCACCTTGTGGGCATCCTCTGGTTGCCCGTATGGTTTTCGATGACCCTCCTAAGTCCAACTTAATAACCCTGGATGACAGCATTTCCAAAATCCATTTCCTTATAATATTCGGAACTCCTTTTCTATACAGTGATAAATCAATAGCACTATATGACGTGTTGTCGAAGGCCCCCTGAATGTCAATAAACGCACAAAGTGATATGTTATTGGCACCAATGGCCTTTTCGATTTGCGTCGTTAATTGATGAATGGCAGTCACCGTAGATTTACCAGGTTGGTAGGCAAACTGGAAACGATGTATTGGATTCATCAAGAGATAGTTATCCCTAATATAACTATCGAGTAGTTTCTCCATCGTTTTCAGGAAAAACGAGCTGAGACTAATTGGTCTGTACGACTTTGGCAGTTGTTCAGATTTTCCCCCAGCCTTAGGTATAAATACCACTTTAACTTCACGCCAAGTCGTTGGCACATGACAAGCCATTAAACTTGATATGAAGATTCTCGATAGTTGAGGGACGATAATGTTATTTCCTTGTTGTAAAAAGCATGGAAAAATTCCATCTGTTCCTGGGGATTTAAATGGGCTAAATTTAGATATCGCCCATTTTACCCGCTCTGTACTAAAGATCCTGCCTGCTAACCGACGCTTTCTATAGGATATTGAGAGAACCCTTGTGAAAGTCGCAGTTTCCATGAAAGGCAATGAACCGGGAAAGTGAGTATCTAGTAGAAGTTTACAGGTCTCCTCCGGTGACTCAGTGTACGTACCATCTGGACGTTTCAGCATACAGAGACCATTAGTATGATCCCGAGATAAGGTCTTTTGTAGCCGAATAGTTTCCGGGAGATTATCAATTTCCTCGCAGTAGCTACGCCACGTTGATCTTTTTGATCTCCTGATTTCCTTATTGTATTCAGTGAGAGCCGTTTTATAGGTGATCCAGTCACCTGTAAGTTTGGCTCTGTTGAATAGATGTCTAGCCTTAGCCCTTAGTTTTTCAAGTCCATTGTGCCACCAGGGTACATCCCTCTTCGGCCTCCTAGACTTTAACTGAGAACTAGATTCGAAAGCAGTACGAATGTTCGAACTTAATTCATTTGCCTCAAAATCGATTTCCGATTTACCAAATATTAAGTCCCTATTGAAATTTTCAGTGTTACCTAAGTGAAAGCGAAAAAGTTCCCAATTCGTATTTTTGGGATTACGAAATTTCGCTTCATACGTCAAAGATCCTTCAATGTCGAACAATATATATTGATGGTCAGACATAGAAATATCATCTGAGACGTGCCAATTCCTTATGGCATATGATAGGTTATTACTAGATAATGTGAGATCCAAAACCTCCTGTCTAATAATATTCCTAAAGGTGGGTTCATCACCCCTGTTTGCTATATTTACATTGTAATTGCAAATGAATTCTAATAAAGACTCACCTCGTTTGTTGATATTACTGCTACCCCAAACCGTATGATGAGCGTTGGCATCACAGCAAATAATCCAACCCAGATTTTTCTTTTGGCAATAGTCTACCAGTTTGAAAACCTCCGATGAAGGCGCCATCGTATCATCCCCTGGCATGTAGGCAGAGGCAATGATTACTTCATGTTCGGCTCCTATCGATGGAATATTTGCCCGTATCGCCACAAGATCCTCATGAACGAATTCTGAGATAGTCAAAAATGTTAGATCCTTTCTGACGAGCAGTGCCGCTCTGGGCCTTATCGCATTTGAATCATAAATAAGCTTACCATGATCGCAATGGAGTCCCTTGATTACCCCTGAGTTGATCCATGGTTCCTGAATAAAACAGATATCCAGGAGGTCTTTGGTGAACCTACGGCATAGCAAATCGGACGCTGCCTTGGCGTGATGTAAGTTCACCTGCAGGCACTTCAAGTGCCTCTTGGCTATATGTTTACTAGCGGTGGGAAACATTAGACTGTTTCCTGGACCGCGCAGCCATCTTTCTACCGCGGTTGGTGCTTTGTAAAACTGCTTCCTCAGCTGAGGCACTGTCACCTTTTCGCGGTCTGTTACCAGAGTTTCTCTTTATTTTGCTCGAGATTGGCCTGTTCGTAGAAGAAGTTATACCTTTTCTCGAACTGGTTGGTTCGTCAGTGGACTTTTTAAGGACAATGTTGTCCTTTAGGTCCTGACGAACCTTTCCGGTTGAGTAGGGTACATCCTTCTTTTGCGTGTCGGGCTTGGTGATTGTACCAGAACAAGAAGGTAAGTCTGTTTGCAATTTAGGGCAATTAATGTCCTTTTTGCTAGAAACTATTTGACTTGTTCTGTCACTCACTTTTGCCCTCATGGGTAGGTCGTACGCCCTGTGTTGGCGATTTGTAGGCCTCATGTGCACTGTGCCATTGTGCCATACCCATAGCCAATGTGGTAGTTTCTCTCCTTTAGTTGGGAAGCCGATTTAGGGTCAATTGCAAAGGTGATTTCAGCAATGCTACCCTTACTGACCCGATTCAATATCTTCCAGAATTCTACCATTAGGTCACCATTCTTACCTTCTATGAGTGATAGAATTCTGTTGTTGGGTATATCAGGTGCTTCGGGAAAATATCCAACGAATTTCTCCGTTCGTGGAACATCCTCCTCTGACACAACCTTCATTGCCGCATCATCCCAAGATTTCAGTGTGGGAACATGATCCTTGATCCATTGAGCTGAATCGTTTCCCTTGCAGTTAAAAACAAGCCAGCCTGGTTTGAACGTACAGCCTGCAAATTGTGGTTTTATTGAGCCTTTTTTCAGCTCCACAATTTTGTCCAGGACTGCTGTCTGTATAAGCTTTAGCTTGTCATCAGACCATATAGTCATTGGGAAATCTGATGGAATTATCCCTAGCCGCACAATTTGGACCATATCCCTGTACGAGGGTAGAGTAGGATTGTTTATGCTTTTGGTACCAGGTATACCATCTGCAGTTGCACTAGCTACTCTTTTAGGGGGGTTAGGTTTATCAGGAGATGATCCATCTGACCTACCTCTTTTCCTGGGGATTTTAAGGTCTCGCATCTCACTGCGAACTTCTTTCATCGGCTTTAGGCACAGTCTTCTTGCCTCATCGATGTCCATACCTTGCTCCATAAAGAGCTTTAGACGTTTGCGTGCAGCCCCACATAATTTTGGTCTATCGTTTGCACTTTTAGTCTGTTGCACCATGGCAACGGTATTGGCGGATGTAGTGGGTTGCGTGTTAGGCGTTAACTCCAATAACGCATCCTCTTCATCCGTTGTGATGGCTACCTCAGTGGATTTGGGACAGGAGTCCCCTAACGCTAAGGTATTAGCCGATATTACTGTTGACGTGTTAGGCACGTTTGAGCCTTCAACAGATTCAGTAAGGTCCATGGCGACCTGTTCTGATTTATCTTCGTTATTCTGTTTAATAGAGTTTTCCATCTGTAAAGAAATGTTCAATTAATGGGGAGAAAACAAAACATCATGCAACAGAGCCCCATGTTGCAGATGGGCATAATACAACTGGACAATGCCCTTGTCCAGAGGCCACCGTTTTAAGACACATTAACGTGGTGCCATTCATTCCATGGACACGGTGCGGATAACATCCGGAATTACGGGTTTTTATCGAGTGTCCGCTCTAGATCCGCCATGTTCTGCTATTACAACAGAGACACCTCGTGTAGGGTGCGGCTCTACACCGCGCATAGACGGTCATTGGATACAGAAGAGGCTTATGCATTATCAATAGATTAGCTATATTGCGCATTCTGAACCCTGCAGTCATTGCTGCTTGCCTCCATATGTACATACTTATATATATATATTTGTCAGTATTAAACAATTTTCACTTATTTTAGGTGATGGTGGCTACAAACTGAAGCCATTCTTAATGACACCATACAGAACCCCAAGAAATGCCATCGAAACGCGGTACAACAAAAAGCATGCCAGTGCGCGCAATGTGGTAGAACGGTGCTTTGGCGTTTTAAAAAATAGATTTCGCTGCATACTTTGTTCGCGAGGACTGCACTACAGTCCTGAGAAAGCTACAAAAATTGTCAAGCCGTGTTGTGCATTACACAACATGTGCATTCAATACAATTGCGATGAAATCGAAATTGAAGAATTTCAAGATGATAATGATTTCAATGACATTGAAGAAGACGATAATGGAGAGGCAACTGCTATGGCTATACGGAGAGGTATAGCTTTAAGCTTATAATTATATACAGTCAGAGACTAAAGTTTAAATACACCTCAAAAATTGATTGTTTAAAAAAAAGTAAACGCTTCAGGAAAACTTAAAGTATACAGTTTTATTTAGTTTTATAAATAACTAAATACAATAACAAAAAATATAGACTTCATTACGAACATAACGGAAATTCTTAAAAATACAATAAAATTCACTAGACAAAAGTTTAAATACATCTTGCAAAACAAAGAACTCTCTTTCATTTCTCAAAAACAAAGTACAATTATACTTTATGTTTCGGTGAAATTATGTTCTTACAAGCCAGAACTTGTATTAGTAGTCTTTTTATTGTCAGCATTACAAGTTTTGTCGAAAATTATGGGCAAAGGTAAAGAAATTGGGTCCATCATTAAACATTTAATAATAAAACGTTTCAACGAAGGAAAATCTTATTGGGAAATAGGAAAATTATTAAATGTGCCTTTTCCAAGTATCCAAAATATAATTAAAAAATATAAGGAAAATGACTCCGTAGCAAATATTCCAAGAAGCGGTCGTCCAAAAAAACTTACCAATCGTGATGTTAACCACATCGTAAAAGAAGTGAAAAAGAATCCAAGAATAAGTGCACCAAAACTTGCAGATGATATCGCTAATAACTATAACAAAAATGTTCATCCAAGAACTGTTCGAAGAGCATTGCGAGAAAATGGATATAAAAGCCGAGTTCCCCGAAAAAGGCCACTAATAAGTGAAAAAACAGAAAACTTAGACTGGAGTTTGGACATAAGTACAAATCAAAGACGCTGAGTTTGGGAAAAGAGTTCTTTTTACAGACGAGAGCAAATTTAATTTATTTGGAAGCGATGGCCATGCAAAGGTCTGGCGCAAGCCAAACACTGCCCTTCAAACCCAAAATTTGGTTCCTACGGTAAAACACGGCGGTGGCAATGTAATAGATTGGCGAGCGATTGGAGCAGCGTGGGTTGAAAATTTGGAGTTTATTGATGGGATCATGAATCAACATACTTAAAAGAGTATATTGGAAAGCAATTTGCAAGCATCCGTCGACATCTTTGGCCTTGGATCCCGTTTGATCTTTTAACAGGATAACGATCCCAAGCACACCGCACTTTCTGTGAAAGAGTGGTTGCTTTATTCTGATCCCAGACAGCTCCATAGCCAACGTCAATCGACAGACTTAAACCCAATTGAGCACGTTTGGGATATAATGAAGCGCAAATTAGTAGCAACTTTAATAACGAGCAAAAAGTCGCTTAAAGAAGCTCTTAAAAGAATCAGGTCAGAAATATCGCCTTCTGAAACAGAAAACTTGGTACTTTCTATGCCACGCCGCTTGCAGACAGTTATTGATAGCCATGGCGGTCCAAAAATTATTGAAATGTTTTCTTTTTTAATTTATCTAAAAAGAATTTATTAACATTCCATTGTCAAACGTCTGAATTGGTTAAAATACAAAAAATACATCAGCACTCACTGCACAGAGAAACTCCCGTTAAAAACTGCTGAAGACATCGATGCCTGTATAAAAAGTCTTAATGAACATGTCGAGAAAGCCGCAGAACATGCTTCTTCCACTTACCGCCCGAATAGGTACAACAGAGTTTTTTCTGCAGATGTTGAGCAACTATTGTCTGAAAAAAGGAGAGTCCGAAAAGAGTGGCAACAACACAGATCGCCCCAACTTAAAACTAGGTTGAGAGAATGTACCAAAAATCTTAGGATCTTGCTAGAAGCGCAAAAAGCAGAGTCTCTCAAACAACATCTGGAAGGTCTAGACGCAACTTCCCAGTCAAATTATTCATTATGGCGTGCAGTCCGAAATCTAAGAAAACCCGTAATCGCAAAACCTCCACTGCGTACTTTGAACGGATCTTGGGCACGAAATAACGAAGAAAAAGGCAACCTTTTCGAAAGTCATTTAAAAAATGTATTCACTCCCAATATGGATACTGACATTAGCGAACTACCGCCTGTTGTTGCCAGACCACCTGTACAAATAAGATTTCAATATCTGGAGGTTGTTGAGGCTATTGATAATTTAAATGTTAAAAAAGCACCTGGGGTTGATAAAATCAGCAATAAAATGATTTTTGAGCTGCCTCGCATTGCAAAAAGATTAATCCTCTTTCTTTTTAATGCCATCTTACGGCTTGAGTACTACCCTCCGGTTTGGAAAATTGCACTAGTAAAGATGATTCCTAAGCCGGGAAAAGATCCTTGCAAAGTTGAGTCGTATAGGCCAATAAGTCTATTACCAACTATGTCCAAATTATTCGAGAAACTGCTTATAACCAAGCTGACTCCGATTTTGAATGAAAACAACTGCATTCCCAATCACCAGTTTGGCTTCAGACGTCAACACAGTACAATAGAACAAACACATAGATTGGTACAAGTCATAAGAAAAACCTTTGAGGAAAAGAGATACTGTTCGGCACTCTTTATTGACGTCTCTCAAGCTTTCGACAAAGTATGGCATGAAGGCCTGATATCTAAATTAAAGCAGAACTTGCCGGTGAATCTTCAACACCTACTATGGAAATACTTAATCGACCGTCAGTTTATGATTAAAGAAGGTGATTATTTAAGCCGTCCTCAACCTATAGGTGCTGGCGTCCCTCAAGGTAGTATCTTAGGACCAATTCTATACTTGCTGTACACAGCAGACATGCCAACAAACAATGAAATTCACACGTCAACATTTGCTGATGATACGGCATTTCTCAGTACTCACAAAGATCCAAAAGATGCCTCGATTCAATTACAGCACCACGTAACGCAAGTGGAGAAATGGGCAAGACAATGGGGAATAAAAATAAATGAACAGAAATGCACCCACGTAACATTTACTCTACGTAGGGAATCATGTCCCCCTATTCGTATTAATGACCATATAGTGCCTCAAAACTCACACGTGAAATATCTTGGTATTCATCTGGACCGTCGCCTCACATGGAAACCACATATAGATGCTAAGCTGACTCAAATGAAACTGAAAGCAGCCCAAATTCATTGGCTCATCGGCAGAAACTCCGTCCTTCGGCTCGATTGTAAGCTTCTACTCTACAACTCAATCTTAAAGCCAATTTGGTGCTATGGTATCCAGTTATGGGGCACTGCCTCCAACTCCAATATTGAGAAAATTCAACGCCGTCAAAACAAAATTCTACGAATGATAACTACCGCTCCTTGGTATATTAAAAACAACAACATACACAACGATCTTGATGTTCCACTTGTCAAATGGGAAATAACTAAACACGTGGCCCTTTATTTGGGTAAGCTGGAAACTCATCCAAATCCCCTCGCTCGAGACATCTTACAACATCCCGGTCATAGCCGTTTGAGAAGGAGGGACACCACCGCTCTCAGATGAATAAATACAAGTTGCTCATTATATCCTATCGAATTTGAAAACTAGATTTTGTCTAGCATTGGCTGGACTTATCTTAATTAACTTTAGTTTTAGGATTTGAATACCTATTGTTAGTTCATTTAAAATGAAGATACAATAAAAGAATATGCAAAAAAAAAAAAAAAAAAAATTAACATTTAAACTTTTGTCGAGTGAATTTTATCGTATTTTTAAGATTTACCGTTATGTTCGTAATGAAGTCTATATTTTTTGTTATTGTATTTAGTTATTTATAAAACTAAATAAAACTGTATACTTTAAGTTTTCCTGAAACTTTTACTTTTCTTTAAACAATCAATTTTTGAGGTGTATTTAAACTTTAGTCTTTGACTGTATATGTACTCATACTGTATGTATATTTAAAAACTTTTTATTATTACCATTATTACTATTATTATTATTACTATTATTATTATTACTGTTATTATTATTACTATTATTATTATTACTATTATTATTATTACTGTTATTATTATTACTATTATTATTATTACTATTATTATTATTACTGTTATTATTATTACTGTTATTATTATTACTATATTATTAAATAAATGAAAATAAAATTAATTCAATGTATATAAAAAACAAAACAAAAACACTAATATAATATAATATGTACAAAAAAACATGGCTTTAAATTATGTTTCCTTTTTACTCGAGAATATTAGTTGAAAAACAATTAACCATTTCTGCTCGAAATGCGTCAATAGATGTTAATATTTTGGCTTGTGTTTCAGCATTTTTTTTGGCTGCATCTGCTTGTAATTCAACCGCATCTGCCATTCTTGTCACTGCTACAACAAGAGCTTTTGTTGCTTCAGCTAAAGTTTTTGTGGCTTCAGCCTGTTCTTTGGCTATAGCAGCTGACGACTCAGATATCCGGACTTGCCTACGAATGAGTGAAATTTGCGCATTTGTTGCTTTTAGCTTTTTGGCTGAAGAGCAACTAGGTAACTCATTCTCGGTTTCACTGTGTTTGCGTTTTTGTGGTGGTTGTTGTGGTATATTATGCTCTAATGGGAGAAACCAATCATCTTGAGTGGAAATTCCTAAAGTGCGATTGGATTGAGTGCCACTAAGGTTGCTTTGTAAGGTGGGTTGGCTTGCGTGTGGTTTTTGTTGCCTGGTGGGTGTAATTACAGCTACCAATGTAATACTCTCGGGTGATGTAGCTACCACTGTGTTATTCCTGAGTGAGTCTTTCAACATTTGATTGTGTTTGGGTTTGTTGCAATCTGCGTAGCCGAATATACTGCCAACCGGTGCTGCAGATTTATTTAGGTTTAGAATTCTATCAATAACTTGCTCCAACGGCGTTAAATTGTACATTCGATACACACCAACACCTGTTTCGCGAAGGCTCTTGTTGTTGTCGGCAATTTTTTTTTTTTTGTTCGGGACTTTAAATATATATGTACATATATGTATATTTAAAAACAACACACAAAGCAAAACCATAATATACAAATTTACCTTTTTCCACTCAACAATGGTACGTATAGGAGGACCAAATGAATTTAATTTTTTGGTAAGTTGCACTGTTCCTCCGTTGACATTTTACTGCTACCATAGACTACTCCTCCCCGAGCAAAATCAGGATGTTCTTCCATATACTCCACGAGAGACTGCAGCTGGTTGTAATTTGATTTTTTGTTGCTAAGATTGTTATATTCTTATTATTATCCATTTACATATATACGTACATATTTAGTTGCAATATATATAAGTATTTTACTTACCATTTATTTTCCATTTTTTCAATTTTTAATTTTTTAACTAGTACTTTTTCTAATTCTTGCACAAACGACAATAAATAAAAAATGAGTCAATTTGACATTTCAGTTCGTACAAACATCAGAAAACGTAAATAGTGAGCCGCAATTTTGTATGGAATTGCTTACGTTAGCGTTCGTATTCGTTTTCTTTCGACTAAGAATATTAGTGAGCCGCAAAACAGCTGTTTGTCGTTTGAAACGACAACGTTCGATATCGTGGGCCAGGCAGTAAATAAATTTTTAAAATTTTTGCAAAGTTATTCACGTATACCCTGTCTACATTTTTGTAGAATACTAGTAGTAAGAAATTTTGATTCCCTGCAAGGTAAACTCAAAAAGTAAAAAAGACGATTTTTGAGGCACAAAGTGATTTTCGTGTGCCTAGACAGGCTCAGATTGTATCACTATGTTCACAAAAGTTGTTCGCCTATGCCGTGCCTACATTTTTGTAGAACATTGTTAGTACAAAATTTGGACATAAATAACCGAAATCAGGAAAAACACGGATGTGCTTTGACCCTTGATCAAAAGTTGCTTTAAGAGCCACCGTGCACGGCACATAAAAAGATGAATAACTCAAAAATCGCAAATTTCCGCAATTCAAGCTAGGGTGAAATGAAAAATATACATCAATATCTTATTTTTTTTTGTCGTATGCCAGCCGAACTGAGCCGAAATTTTAAAACTCTACGTAAATTTAAAAATCGTCAAAAATTCATAAATTTTATAATACACCAACATATTGATATTTATTTACTTCACCTTAAATATTTTGAATTTTTTATAATCTTTTGAATAAACTATATACCTTCAGCTTTATTTTCCATTTTAAACTTTAGAAATTACTTTTTTTTTTAAAAACTAGAAAATATTTAAAAATGTTAAAAAACACCTTCACTCAACTATTTTTTCAAGTGGACTGAAGTTTATCAACTTTAATACTGTAATGTTAAACGGTAAATTGCAATTTACAAAAACAAAATGCATTTGTGGTTGCTCTGTTGTGTTTGCTATTAGATTGCAACAACAAAATTATAATCGTGGCCCATGTAAAATATTTAGTTTTGGCCAAAAATTTGAATTTTGGGACCTTAGTGCAACGGCTTGAATATTCATTTGCATTCGACAGAAGTTAGGCGGGAACGAAATCTCGTTCGTGGCGCGATTAATTGGAATTTTTCCATTTCCGATGTCAAAAAGTTGTTCTGAGAATGTTTGTGCAGACGGGTCTTGCAACAAATGTACACGCATGTTCGTCGATAGCGTGATTTTCTCGACTCGGTTCCAAAGATATGAAGCTTTCAAGCATGCGTTCAGCTCATCTGCGGTCATTGATAACGGGCAAAGTTTGACGAAAATCACCAACAAAAAGAATAAGAGCGCCTCCCATCGGTTTGTAGTATCCTCGAAAATCACGTAGAGTCCGATCAAGCGCTTCGAGCAATTTGTTTGAATGTACCGTTATTTTTTATCAGTGTTGGGGGTTGAATGGGGTAAAACAAATAAAATAATTTTTAAATTGAGGTGTATAAGATACAAAAATGGGGTTAGAGAATAGTTGGGGTTTAGTTCTTAAAAAAATGCAATATGAAAATCGGATTTTGCCACGCCCCTGCGCTCGCAGACTGAAAAACCATGCAAACATTAATTTTTTTATTTTTACCTCGCCTTCAGTAAGATGTGGATACAATCTGTATAAAGTGAATCTGTAAAAACCCATGCAGAAGCAATTAATCAATTAAAAAAGTGGGCGTTAGAGTAGGTGTGGTCGTACCAATGGTGAAGGCAATGGTGGTAATTTGACCTTACCACTGAGACAGCACAACCCGGGCGATTCTCCGGTGAACTTTAATGCACCGCAATGGGTGCACATAATCTCCATTGGGCCAATTTGAACGGAAGGATGCGAGCTGTAGTCAAAAGGACAATCGTAATGAAACGCTACTCGATTCAAATCAACACTTGAAGCTCTTCTTCTTACGCGTTGATTTAGATTTTCACGTTGTTGAATTGCTTGATTTAATCCATGATTTCACATTGCTAATCGAGCCGATTCATTTGTCGCCTGTCTTTCATCTTGTGTTTGCGTTACGCGAAGTCGGGCCATACTAACACGGCGCTGATCTCGTGCGATTTCTTGTTCATCCGTATTCAATCGATTGGTAATATTCCGATTTGTAATTGCATTACGGGTTCGGTGCGAAAGATCAGATTTTCTGGGTCGCGGCATTATGAATAACACTGACAAATTAATGTCACAAAAGCAGTTAATGTCACAAAAACAATGTCACAAAATCATTTAGAGAACTTACCTTTTGAAATCACTTTTAAAAGAGGTTGAAATTTTTCAAATACTACAAAAATAAATCAGGTGTCATAAGTTTATGCACACAACGCCAGCTACTGGCAATAGCAGAACCAGAATTTGTTTTTGTAAAAAAAAGAACAAAAAAAGTTTTCAATCAAATTAGGTGGAAAAACAATTGTCGTAAAAATTGTGATATACAAAAGAACGCCATTTGATTTTTGGATTTTAGAAGATAATAATTAAAAGTAATGGGTGATACAATTTGAAGTAAGTCTTTTAAAACCCTTGTAGAATCGATTACACAATTTTAAAGCAGGCGTGGTCGAATTCGGCTGTACACTGCGGGCGTTGCTACGGCATCAATTTAAAAAAAAGGCGGTCAAAAAAGATCGCTAAAGATGGGACGTGAAAGGAGGCGTGGAGTATGAATCTTAATTTTTGATCTCGTTTATAGTAAAGTGAATATGTTAAAATCAGAGTAGAATCAATTACACAATTTAAAAAAGAAGGCGTGGTAGCAAAAAGAAGTATTCTATAAATACTTAGTGGTGTGATGTGAAAATTTCAGGCAGATCGCTCTAGCGGTCTAGCTTACCTGGCGTCTTGCATGTGATGGGGCGTGAAAGTGGGCGTGGCACACAAACATTTTATTTCTACCTCGCCTACAGTAAGATGTATATACAATTTGAAGTAAATCTGTAAAAACCCATTTAGAATTAAATAAAAAAAAGTAGGCGTTAGAGTGGGCGTGGTCGTACCAACTTACAAACCTTCCCGGGCTCATGCACAACAATTTTGCCGAAGATCATTTACGATTCTATAAAGTACATACACACACTCACACATAAAAACATTAATTTAAAAAAAGTAGGCGTGGTCAATTTCCGAATTTGTTAAGGGTATTCTTCTTCTCTGGCCTGAGACCAGCCTGAATTCGTGCAAATCGTTGCAATCGGTCCTGGCGTTCTTTAGTTATAAAGCTAGTAACTAACGTCACTTTATATAGATAATAGATTGCCTTTCGGTGTCATGTCTGCTCCAGGTTCTTTTCAACAAGCATTGGAAACCATTTTATCTGGCCTAAATGGTGTATTTGGATGACATCATAATAGCTACATCAACAATTGAAGAAAATAGTAAACTTGTAATGGACGTATTTGAACGTTTTAATGACTGCGGATTAACTATTAATTGGGATAAGTGTGAAATGTTTAAGACTTCTATAAAATACCTGGGTCATATTTTGAATTCTGAAGGTATACAACCTGATTCTACGAAAATTTAAGTTATTAAAAATCTACCCAGACCAACAAATGTTCCGGAACTGAGATCGTTTTTAGGAGCAGTAAACTATTATGCAAAATTTTTGCCAAAAATTAGTTGTCTCATCTTTTTTAAATTGTGTCATCCATTGGACGAACTTTTAAAAAAAGACGTTGACTGGGAATGGAATAATAGATGCGAAAAATCATTTCAGGATTTTAAGAAACATTTAACTTCACCATTATTTCTAACACATTATAATCCCGATTTGCCAATAACAGTGGCTGCAGATGCGTCCATGGTTGGTATAGGTGGACAAATTTATCATTCAATGCCAGATGGTTCTAATAAAGTAATTTATCACATTTCGCGTGCTATACAGAAAAGCGTTACAGCCAAATAGAGAGGAAGCCTTGGCTATTGTATACGCATACACAAAATTCCATAAAATGATCTACGGTCGGAAGTTTACTTTGCTCACGGACCATAAACCCTTGTTAGCCATTTTTGGTTCTAAAAAGGGAATTCCGACTCATACGGCCAACAGATTACAAAGATGGGCTTTAACGATGATGTGCTACAATTTTGATATTCAGTATGTGAACACAAAAGAATTTGGAAATGTGGATATATTATCCAGGCTTATTGATAATCAGCATGTCGACGAAGAAGATCTTATAATTGCATCCGTATCAGTGGAAGCGGACTTTAAAACTATTTTACAAGAAAGTTTGCAATAGCTACCAGTTACACGTGAGATGATTCGTAACGCTTCGAAAGCTGATAGAACACTGCTATTGGTATACAAATATATACAAGAAAGTTGGCCGTCATCCCCTAAAAATGTTGATCCGGAATTGTTACCATTTTTCAATAGACGTGAATCCCTCAGTGTGACAGACGGGTGTCTGATGTTTGGAGAACGTGTAATAGTGCCCACTGAATTTAAGACTAAACTATTGAAGTAATTACATAGGGGACAAGGTATTGAAAGGATGAAGGCAATTGCGAGATCATATTTATATTGGCCACATATTAATTCCGATATCTCTATTTATGTTAAACAATGTTCCAGATGTGCTTCAGCTGTCAAATCTCCAACTAAATCTGAACTTAGTTCTTGGCCTATACCTCAACAGATTTTAGAGAGGCTCCATATTGATATCGCTGGGCCAGTCAGAGGTCATTAGTATTTAATTATTGTGGATTCTTTCTCGAAATGGCCAGAAGTCGCTCAGTCAGCAAAATCTGTGGATATGCAAATGGAGGAATATGTAAGTAGATTCGGCGCCCCCAAAACAATTGTGTCTGACAATGGCACACAATTTGTGTGTACCGAATTTAAAAGTTTTTGTACAACATATGGTATTAAACATTTGACAACAGCAACATATCACCCACAGTCAAATGGACAGGCAGAAGGGTTTGTTGACACGATAAAAAGATCTCTACAAAAGGCTTATGAGGTTAACTCAAAGAATGATAAACTCAATTTACTGATATTTCTTGGTCAATATCGTTCAACACCGAATCCGAATGTTCCTGAAAATAAATCACCAGCTGAATGGTTTATTGGTAGAAACCTAAGACTCCAAATGGATCTTTTGAAAGTGGAGGAGAAGGTTGAAGCTTTTAAAAACGTGGAAATGCAAAATTCGTATAATAAAAAGCATGGGGCTCGTAAGAGAAGTTTCAAAGCCTGCGATTTCGTCTTTGCGAAAATTTTTTAAAATAATAAGTTCATTTAAATTCCTGGACAGATAATGGAAAAGTTGGGATCTGTTATGTACAATGTTTTATTGCACACAAATAATAAAATCACCCTGCAGAGGAAACATTCCAATCAGCTTCGCACTAGAGTTTAATATTAAACGAAGGAGGATGTTGGAACAACACTTTGACCAACTACCAAATATAATTTAAGTTTCTTTGAATAAGGCAACCCTGTTTTAGAAGAAAAGGAGTGGAGACGGCGAATGAGTGATGACAGCTGCAATTGGGCGCGAATGGTGTCTTGAAGTGTTTTAGGTTAGATTTTAAAGACATGTTAGTTAGATCAGCGAAACCAAAATTCAAGTGAAAAAGGAAGATGATTTTCGAAAATTGTCCAACCAGTTGGAGAGGGAGGCTAGGGATTTCTATACCTATCAGCTCAAAAGCGCAAAAGGTCTCCAAGTCGTTCTAAAGGGTATAGACCCATGTGTTGATCCTGCGGAGATAAAGACCGGCTTAATGGACAAAGGGTTCAAAATCAAGAGCGTAGTGAATATCAGAAACCGTGAAAAGATTCCACAGCCTATGTTTAGGGTGGAATTGGAACCTGGAGATGTTGTCTTAAAGAAAAACGAGTCCCATCCAATCTACAATCTCATTTATCTTCTGCATCGCAGAATTACCGTGGAGGAACCGCATAAGCGCATTGGACCCGTCCAGTGTGTTAATTGTCAAGAATTTGGCCACACAAAAGCGTACTGTAAATTGCCGTCTGTTTGTGTTGCGTGTGGTGAACTACATCCAACTGCTCAATGTAATAAGTCGAAAACTGACGTAAAAATAAAAAAATGCAGTAACTGCGGCGGTAATCATACTGCAAATTATAGAGGTTGTCCAATTTACACTCATTTGAAAGCCATAAGTACCAACAAGACGTCAGTATTACCTGATCATCGTCAACAGCCTATTTTGGCATCGAGTGACAATTTCCCGCAATTGTTACGGTCCACTAGTCATGTAAACGCGCCTAGTTCTAGACAAGTTTCTTACGCTAACGTGGTTAAATCTAATATGCCAGGTTTGGAGCAGGCACCTAAATCACAATATTACGAGCCTAATATTAACACTCTAGAGACTACATTGCAGACACTTGTCCAAACCATGAACACTTTTACGACCACTATGACATCCATGATGCAGGAAATGCTGAAAATGCAATCCACTATCTTACAAGCCATTTTAAAGAAATGATTTGTTTAAAAATTTGTTTTTGGAATGCGAACGGCCTCCGCCAACATAAAAACGAACTGGAACACTTCCTGATGGATAAGCAGATTGACGTCATGATGATTGCTGAAACTCACTTGACGGCGACAGCGTACTTCAAAATTAATGGCTACGTGTTGTATGATACTAAAGATCCCCGCGGAAGAGCATGTGGAGGTTCGGCAATTCTTATAAAGAACAGAATAAAACATTATTTAATGAACAACATATGCGAGGATTACCTACAAGCAACAAATATTTGTATTGAATTCTGTCAATACAATTTTGTTTTATCATCAATTTATTCGCCGCCTCGATTTTCAATAAAAGAACACCAATACTACAGCTTCTTCAATTCCCTTGGAGCTAGATTTTTAGTTGCTGGTGACTTTAACGCCAAACACACATTTTGGGGTTCACGTCTGGTGACCCCGGAGGGTCGTGAACTCTTCAACACCATTGCCAAAATGGGATTAGATGTACTCTCAAGCGGGCATCCCACCTACTGGCCGACGGACCGACGGAAGATTCCCGATGTTATTGACTTCGGAGTAGTAAAAAATATCCCTGTAGAATCGATACAAGTGGAGCCTTCATTAGACTTGTCTTCAGATCACTCTCCTTCTATTATTTCAATGCGTTTCCTTCAAGGGAATGGCTCTCCATTTCGGGACATATCTAAAACCAGAGTAAGTTGGATAAAGTATAAAAAGTATTTAAGTTCCCACTGCACGGAAAATGTAGTGTTGAGAACTACCGAGGATATTGATGGGTCGATTGGCAAGTTTACTGAGGACATACGAAGAGCTGTACATCACGCCTCCACATACGACGTTGAGTGCAGAAGTGGGACAAATAGAACCTATTTGGCTGAACTCGATCATCTCCTGTCAGAAAAAAGAAGAGTTAGAAGAGAGTGGCAAATCTACAGGTCTCCTGAACTGAAAGCTAGGCTACGGGTATGCAGAGATATACTAAGAAATTTCTTAGAAACCCAAAGAATGGCTTCACTTAAATCTTACTTGGAGGGTCTTGATAGTACCCCACAATCTGACTATTCGTTATGGAAGGCGGCACGAGGTTTAAAAAGACCAGTTAGAGGAAAACCTCCTCTGCGAAATCCGACTGGTGACTGGGCTAGAAATGATTCCGAGAAGGGGACTTTATTTGTTAATCATTTGAGAAAAGTGTTTACTATAAACAACTCAAATAATGCATCTGATTTGCCTCCACTCGTTATTAGACCTCCTGTACCTCTAAGACTTAGCTTTAATGATGTTCAAAGCGCTATTGGTACTCTGAATCTTAAAAAAGCTCCAGGTATGGATAAAATCAGCAACAAAATGCTTGTGGAGTTACCTCGTGTAGCTAAAAGAATTATCCTATTTATTTTCAATGCTATTTTACGCCTAGAATACTATCCTGCAGATTGGAAGGTATCTATGATTACCATGATTCCTAAGCCAGGGAAGGACCCCACTAAAGTAGAGTCATATAGGCCAATTAGTCTACTGCCGACAATTTCAAAACTGTTTGAAAAATTGTTATTGGCTAAGTTGATTCCAATTCTGAACGACACTCAATGTATCCCAAATCACCAATTCGGGTTCAGAGCTAAACACAGTACCATCGAACAAACACACAGATTGGTAAATGTGATAAGACAGTCGTTTGAAGAGAAAAAATACTGCTCCGCCCTTTTCATTGATGTGTCGCAAGCGTTCGACAAAGTCTGGCATGAAGGTTTAATGCATAAAATTAAATTAACTCTGCCTGCTAACACCCACAAACTTATGAAAAGTTATTTATATGGTCGCAAATTTACAATCAAAGAAGGCGATTTTTTAAGCCCCGCTCAGCCAATTGAAGCAGGAGTACCCCAGGGTAGCATACTGGGTCCAACTTTATATTTGATTTATGCATCCGATATGCCGTTAGACCCCATAATACATACTTCAACTTTTGCAGACGATACAGCCTTTATTAGCGTTCATAAGGACCATCAAATAGCATCACAGAACTTGCAGAAATATGTTTATAAACTAGAGAATTGGCTTGAGCTTTGGAAAATCAGGGTTAACGAACAGAAATGTATTCATATAACTTTCACATTGCGAAAAGATACATGCTCGTTCATCAGAATAAATAATCAAATTATCCCGCAACACAATGAAGTCAAATACCTCGGAATCCACCTTGATCGTCGTTTAACTTGGAAGTCTCATATCGACGCAAAACTTACCCAGATGAGATTAAAAGCAGTGCAAATTAATTGGCTAATCGGCAGAAATTCTACATTAAAGTTGGATTGCAAACTTTTGTTGTACAATGCAATTCTAAAGCCAATCTGGTGTTATGGAATTCAATTATGGGGTACTGCCTCAGCATCCAACATTGAAAAAATTCAAAGGGGTCAAAATAAGATTCTACGTACAATTACTGCAGCTCCATGGTATGTTAAAAATTCTCGAATCCACAAAGATCTAGGCATTCCTTTGGTGAAAGTCGAATTTACAAAACACGCCTCAAAATATGTCAGCAAACTTGAACACCATCCAAACCCACTTGCACGAGACATCCTTAACTTTACTGGCCATGTTCGGTTGAGAAGGAGGGATACCCTTGCTTTAACTCAAGCGCAAAACAGATGACTGGATCAGTGGCTATAAATTTTTTGTAGTATCATAATATTTTGTCTAGCACTGGCTGGACTTATTATTTTCTTTTAGTATTAAGATTCGAAAACTTATTATCATTTCATTTCTGAAGATCCAATAAATAAATTAAATGTATTAAAAAAAAAAAAAAAAAAAAAAAAAAAAATGTTAGTTAGATAAGATGAATACCATGAAATAAAACTAGCATTCGTTTTAAAATAACATAAAAGAGTATTTTTTAATTAATCACAAATCACATCAGTATACAAGCTTCGTGATGACCATAGTCTCATTCTTGATTCTCATTCTTAATTTACAGTTTGAAAACAACCATAGAATCTAAGTTTAATGAATTTTTTATAAAAACATAATTTTTGAAAATAAATAATAAAAAAACATTATAGCTTTTAATTTGGATGCGTGCAACTTTTTATGGAGACCAGATAAACGAATGAAGCCTTTTTCAATTTTGATAAACAAATTTAAATTTTATTTTTTTTTGTTTTTGGTGAATACTTTAAAGTAACAGATAATTAATTGTGTTTTTGTAGTATAAAATCTATATAAGGGCAATTTTTTATGAACATGTTTTAACTTTCAAAGAGTTCGAATATTGTTACATTTGATATAAAAATCCAACATGGAAACTTCATTTCTGAAGTTTTTGAAAATACGTTTACAAAGAGAAAAAATACAATTTTTTAATTCTTGGAAAACCTTTAAAGAACATTTAAATAAATATGTATGTATGTATTTATATGTATGTTTTTTTTGGCAGGTCACATAAGCTAAGATGGAAACAACTAGGAACTAATTTAATTTTGCCTTTGAATTTCAATCCTTCTCAAAGGCCAAGACGCCAGGATTGGGAAGGAGAATTCGATGAAACGGGAATGTTTTATTTTGCAACTAAACATTTAGTAAGCAAAAATTGTTTACAAAACAGTAGGTAAGCTGACGCAAAAACTATTTTTACTATTTTCGATATTTTCCATGTACACACATACATTCATATATTTTTAGATGTGCAATTATAGAAGTTGACGCACAAGATGCCATTGAGATTGATAATTTAAATGATTTAAAAATGGCGCAATGTATGCTTGAAATGGACCTAGTAAATTAACTTTAAATATAATGCTGTTTAATTTGAGCTCTTTCTAAATCATCTGTATTGATGTTGTCACTTCACCTTGGATCATTACTGTTTCCGTAAAATTATACTTTATAAATCACTTTGTTTTTGCATCAAAAATCAACGTTCGTACTATAGTTTGTATCAAAGATTAGTTCAGATGTCTTGTTAAATGTTTAATTATAAAAAATCTAAGTATACCAAATGTACATATCGATGGCTTAATATAAAAAAGGATTAACTCAATTAAAAAAAACATCAATGAAAAAAATTTCTATTTTCGATACCTTCATTAAAACAAAAATGAAAAATTTTAAATGATAAATAAAATGCGTTGCTTTTTTTATAAAAAATTGTATTAAAATTTTTGTTGTATCTAAAATTTTACGGATTTTATTAAGTTTTTTCCTTCGTAACAAAAAATCGAATTAGTCGTTTTTTATAAAGCCATCGATATATATGTACATACATATGTATGTATGTAATCTCCATAAAACCTTTTCAAAATGTCATACATAAAATTGTAAAAAAAATATAAATGTTTTGTTAAAATTAAAAAGTTTATCAAGACATTAAGTTGGCATCACTTGAATTATTTATGTCAACCCTGTCAATAATATTAATAAATGGAATAGTTGCTCATTTTCTTTTTGTAAATCAAATAAACAACTTGTGCTTTTTAATTCAAGAAGAAATAACCTTTGAAATAAGTATAAATTACAACAGGTTATGGGCCCAGGAAACTCAAGATAATGGAAAAAGTATTTGAGATCGAAAAATTAACTGGTAGAGAAAATGACTATCAATGGAAGTTTGCTGTGGAACATGCGATGAAGTTGCAGGGTTTTTGGAAAGCAGTTTTGGGTACTGAGCAGGATGCAGCTGTGGCAGAGAGAGCGATGTCAAGGTTGGTGTTATACATATCGGCAAATTTGTATGTACACATCCAAGGTGTATTAACTGCAAAGGATATTTGGGATAAATACCAAGCAACATACGATGATTCGGGTTTGGCGTGACGGTGTGGATTGTTGAGGAAACTAACAACAACGCAATTGACTAATTGTAAGGACATAAGTGAGTATGTTAACACAATTATAGACACCGCACAGAAACTAAATCACATTGGTTTCAAAGTTAATGATGAATGGGTTGGGAGTCTTCTGTTCAGTGGTTTGACAGAACATTTTGGGCAATGATAATGGCTATTGAAAGTAGCAATATAAAAGTTAATGCGGATACCATTAAAACAAAATTACTGCAAGATTTTGATGCGAACAACAAATTTGATACAATAGGAGAATCGGTGTTATTTGCAAATAAAAAAGGTAGAAATTATCCAGAAAGAAATAGAAAAATTATATGTTTTAATTGCAAAAAGGAGGGCCATATTGCAAAATTTTGTAAGGCGGCAAAGAAAAACAAAAATGGCGGGAACAGTGAAAAAACGCTAGCCGCGCAGTTTGCAGAAAATTACATCAGAGCCGACAACGTATGGCTGATTGATTCTGGCGCAACAACACACATGGTGAATTCTGAGCATATATTTGTAAATTTAAAGAGAATTCCCAGCATACCATTCTAGGAGCGCTCCGAAAAAGGAGTCAGAAAAGAGTCCAACAAAAGAGCATTTTCGGAGCGCTCCAAAAAAAAGGAGTCAGAAAAGAGTCCAACTAAAGAGCATTTTTGAAACCAAAGAAAAATTTGCTTGTTACTGTCCTGAGTCGCACGCAGTATGACTCAGAAATTCCACTTAATTATGTGTCAGTCTCGTCTCATCGAACTGTTCGGACGTGTTACTTTTAGTGCGGCTGAATTTTCGGTGAAAAAATCGTAATAGGTGAAAAAGTGTAATAGGTTGAAATAAAACAAAAAAGTGAAAAAATAACTCGTAATAGGTTAAAAAATCTACGGTAATATCGGTAATTAAAAAAAAACACTAAAAATCGCATAAAAATTGTATGAGTGTTCCTCTCAGATGTAATTCCGAGAAAGAGCTTAGCTCGTCTAGAAAAATTAAATGGATCTCTGAGGAAGAATCCATAAAAAAATCTCTGGAGAATTTTCTCACTACAAGAGCCGCAGAACGGCGTCGTTCCTGTTCGCCCAATATAGTGATTTCAACAGATGAAAAACCATCATCTTCATCAAATAGTGCAGTCAAACCCAAAAAACAAGTAGGTATGGATAAGTACATAACCGTTCTCAAACGACAGAGGAGCCCGACGTCTGCTCAAGTATCATCAAATTCAAAAGCTCCTAAGACCGTGAGTAATGATCAAAATAGGTTTGCTCTCCTCCAGACGGATGAGCCAGAACTTCCCAAGAAGACGTTTAAGCCCCCACCAATTTATCTGAGAGAGCCGACTTCCAGTAAATTGGTACAAGGAATTGTTTCGGTAATAGGTGAAAACATGAAAAGATCCCTCAGCCCATGTTCAGGGTAGAATTGGAACCTGGAGATGTTGTCTTAAAGAAAAACGAGTCCCATCCAATCTACAATCTCATTTATCTTCTGCATCGTAGAATTACCGTGGAGGAACCGCATAAGCGTATTGGACCCGTCCAGTGTGTTAATTGTCAAGAATTTGGCCACACCAAAGCGTACTGTAAATTGCCGTCTGTTTGTGTTGCGTGTGGGGAACTACATCCAACTGCTCAATGAAATAAGTCCAAAACTGACGTAAAAATAAAAAAATGTAGTAACTGCGGAGGAAATCATACCGCAAATTATAGAGGTTGCCCAGTTTATACTTACTTGAAGGGCATAAGGACCAATAAGTCGGCAGTATTACCTGCTCATCATCAACTACCTAATCTCACGTCGAGTATGAATTTTCCTCAAATTGTACGACCAACTACTTACGAAAACGCTCCTAATTCTAGACAAGTTTCTTACGCAAACGTGGTTAAATCTAATATGCCAGGTCTGGAGCAGGAACCTAAACCCCAATATTCTGAGCCACATATCAACAATCTAGAGACAACATTGCAGACACTTGTCCAAACTATGAACACTTTTACGACCACCATGACATCCATGATGCAGGAAATGCTGAAAATGCAATCCACTATCTTACAAGCGATTTTAAAGAAATGATTTGTTTAAAAATTTGTTTTTGGAATGCGAACGGCCTCCGCCAACATAAAAACGAACTGGAACACTTCCTGATGGATAAGCAGATTGATGTCATGATGATTGCTGAAACTCACTTGACGGCGACAGCGTACTTCAAAATTAATGGCTGCGAGTTCTACGATACTAAAAACCCCCGCGGAAGAGCTTGTGGAGGATCGGCAATTCTTATAAAGAACAGAATAAAGCATTATCTAATGAATAACATAAGTGAGGATTACCTCCCAGCAACAAACATTTGCATTGAATTCTGTCAATACAAATTTGTTTTATCATCGATTTATTCTCCGCCTCGATTTTCAATAAAAGAACACCAATACCATAACTTCTTTAAATCCCTTGGAGCTAGATTTTTAGTTGCTGGTGACTTTAACGCCAAACACACATTTTGGGGTTCACGTCTGGTAACCCCAAAGGGTCGCGTACTCTTCAACACCATTGCTAAAATTGGCTTAGATGTACTCTCAAGTGGACATCCCACCTATTGGCCGACGGACCGACGGAAGATTCCCGATGTTATTGACTTTGGAGTAGTGAAAAATATCCCTGTAGAATGGATGCAAGTGGATCCTTCACTGGACTTGTCCTCAGATCACTCTCCTACTATCATTTCAATGCATTTCCCTCAAGTGTGTGGTTCTCCATTTATGAACATGACTAAGACCCGAGTAAGTTGGATAAAATACAAAAAGTATTTAAGTTCTCATTGCACGGAAAATGTTGTGTTGAGAACTACCGACGATATTGATGAGTCGATTGGCAACATTACCGAGGACCTTCGACGAGCTGTGCATCACGCTTCCACTTATCACGTTGAATGTAGAAATAGGACAAACAGAACTTATTTCTCTGAACTCGAACATCTCCTATCAGAAAAAAGAAGAATGAGAAGAGAGTGGCAAATTCACAGGTCTCCTGAACTGAAAGCTAGGCTACGGGAATGCAGAGATATACTAAGACATTTCTTAGAAACCCAAAGAACGGCCTCACTTAGATCTTACTTGGAAGGTCTTGATAGTACCCCACAATCTGACTACTCGTTATGGAGGGCGGCAAGAGGTTTAAAAAGACCAGTGAGAGGAAAACCTCCTTTGCGAAATCCGACTGGTGACTGGGCTAGAAATGATTCCGAGAAAGGGACATTATTTGTTAACCATTTGAGAAATGTGTTTACTATAAACAACTCAAATAATAACGAATCTGATTTGCCACCACTTGTTATAAGACCTCCTGTACCTCTAAGACTAAACTTTCGTGATGTCCAAAACGCTATTGGTAATCTGAACCTTAGAAAGGCTCCAGGTATGGATAAAATCAGCAATAAAATGCTTGTGGAGTTACCTCGTGTAGCAAGAAAGATTATCCTCTTTATCTTCAACGCTATTTTACGCTTAGAATACTATCCTGGAGATTGGAAGGTGTCTATGATCACTATGATTCCTAAGTCAGGGAAGGACCACACCAAAGTGGAGTCATATAGGCCAATTAGCCTACTGCCGACAATTTCTAAACTGTTCGAAAAATTGTTAATGACTAAGTTGACTCCAATTCTGAATGACACTGAATGTATTCCAAATCATCAATTCGGATTCAGAGCTAAACACAGTACCATCGAACAAACTCACAGATTGGTAAATGTGATAAGAGGGTCGTTTGAAGATAAAAAATACTGCTCCGCCCTTTTCATTGATGTGTCCCAAGCGTTCGACAAAGTTTGGCATGACGGTTTAATGCACAAAATTAAATTAACTCTGCCTGCTAACACCCATAAACTCATGGAAAGTTATTTATACGGTCGCAAATTTAAAATCAAAGAAGGCAATTTTTTAGGTACCGCTCAGCCACAGGGTAGCATACTGGGCCCTACTTTATATTTGATTTATGCCTCCGACATGCCGTCAGACCCCAAAATCCACACGTCAACTTTTGCAGACGATACAGCCTTTGTCAGCGTTCATAAGGACCACCAAGTTGCATCACAGAATTTGCAGAATTATGTTTATTAGCTAGAGAATTGGCTAGAGCTTTGGAAAATCAGGGTTAATGAACAAAAATGTATTCATATCACTTTCACATTGCGAAAAGATACCTGCTCGTCCATCAGAATAAATAATCAAATTATTCCTCAACATAATGAAGTCAAATACCTCGATCGCCGTTTAACTTGGAAGTCTCATATTGAAGCGAAACTTATGGTGTTTTCTTTTCTGAAATAAAATGTTACACCTTTATTATGTACATTTTTATAATGTTTACCCCACATTTTAAAGATGTCGCATTTTTAATGGTCAGAATAGAACATAAAATTACAACAGTGTAACACTTTATTATCATGTACAGCTGCTTTTGTTTTTGTTGTTTGTTAAAAAAGAAGAAGCAGATAGCTCCCTGGTAAGATCGCTTGAAATAAGACAATGAATATTTATCAAAAAGACCAATGACACCTTCCCGACTAACACGCAAATTCTTCTTAAACTATAAAAATTATATATATAGACATACATTACATATATAAGAAGTAGGAGATATTGTCCTATGAAATTTGACGTACATCAACTTCAGAGTATTCATAATTACGTTCTCTACATAGCCTTTCACTTTTCCATAATCATATAAAATATTTTATCATCATCAGATGATGAAGATGAATTCAACAAGTCATCCAAAATTTTTTCAGCACATAAAAAAGTAGTAATATTTTCCATTTTGTAAAAATATATGTTTCTTAACACAAATACATATTCATAAACAAAACAAGTGTTAGCTGCAGCGATGCCAACTTAGCCCTTTTCGGGCTAGATTTAGCAGGATTTTAGTCACTCAAAACGCAAAAAAAAATAAATAAAATTGGATGTGGTTTTATGTAGATTCTTTTTCCATTTAGCCCTTTTTTCAAAAATGTTTACGCGTTTTGAGTCTCAAAAGTTGGCATCACTGTTCAGCTGTTTTATCGTGCGATTCTCCCCCTCTAAAAATACAGAGTGTGAAAGGTGCACCATTTTTTTAATTTACAGTGTGACATTTATAGAAAAGAACACACTACACTACGGCAGTGTTTACATTTTTTCAGAAAAGAACACAAAAAAATTAAAAAAGATGCGAAATGGGAAAAACGTGTAACATTTTTGCCAGAAAAGAAAACGCCATTACACAAATGAGATTAAAAGCAGTGCAACTTAATTGGTTAATCGGCAGAAACTCTACATTGAAATTGGATTGCAAACTTTTGTTGTTCAAAAATTCTACGTATAATTACTGCAGCTCCATGGTATGTTAAAAATTCTCGAATCCACAAAGATCTAGGCGTGCCATTAGTAAAAGTCGAATTTACAAAATATGCGTCAAAGTATGTCAGCAAACTTGAACACCATCCAAACCCACTTGCACGAGACATCCTTAACTTTAGTGGCCACAATCGGTTGAGAAGGAGGGATACCCTTGCTTTAACTCAAGCGCAAAATAGATGACTGGATCAGTTGATGTGAAATTTTTTTAGTATCATAAAAATTTTTGTCTAGCACTGGCTGGGCTTATTATTTTCTTTTTAGTATTAAGATTTGAATACTTATTGTCATTTCAAATATAAAGATTCAATAAATAATTAAATGCAACAAAAAAAAAATTATGTGTGTACCAAAGAGTTGTTGTCCTGTTATTTGTGCTTTGAACAAAAAAAACATAGCAGTACCACACAAGAATGATAAAAACAAGTGTAATAATGTGTTTATTATTATTAAAATCTCCTTATAAATTTTATAGAGCAGAGGGATGTGGGGATGATCTGTGAAGGAGATATAACTTATAATTACTCACAAATGGAGTAATTACAATTTTAGGGAAAATAAAAGAAAGAAAAGAGATTAATTTCTTCTTTTATTTACAGATATATAATGAGATAGAGTTTAAATTCTCACCTTTGGTTTTAGTCGCCAAATAATAAATGATGATTTTATTTCAAACAATTTATTATAATTCAAGTTAGAAGAGTAGAATTTCAATTTAAGTTTAGATACTTCAAGGTATGACAGTTCTTAGGTAAGTAAGTTTAAGGTATAAATTTTAATTAAAAGTAACTTCGGTTTTGCTAAAACCGACGATAATTTCCATTAATTTTCAGTAGTAGCAACATATTTTCCAAATATTAAGTTAATTGTAATAGATGCTATTCCAATATTTAATAACAGAAACCGAAATTTATAAGGGTTGCTAGCATACAATAACAATTAGAATTTTTTATTAAAGTGTCCAAATTGAATTTGGACATGGCACCAGCCTCAGTTTTAGGCTACAGATGGCGTCTTATTATCAGTGGCACACAATACTTGGGCTAACGATTTGATTGCTTCCGCAAGTAGCTTGGCATCAGGGGTTGGTGGTAATGGTTGTTGATTCGGCTGCTGATGTGATGGTAGGTGCTGTTGACTTATTTGAGATTGCTGTTGTTGATTGATGACAGTACTTCGGTGGTGTCTAGAGCGTTGTGGTGTTGGATGTAAAAGAGTGTGCTGATACCTATCGCACCGTTTGCAAGTATCCATGGATGTGCATGATCTCAGATCGTGACTTCTGGCCAAACAGTTTATGCAATAGTGGTTTCTCTCGACCATTTCTTCTCTCCTTTCTACTGACATCTTCAAAAATTTGCGCCAAAACCTTAGAGCGTGAAAGCTTGTACAAAGTACGCACTTATACACATCTGGATCACGGTGAATAATACGTCGAGTGTTGTTACGATTTTGGGGGTGTCTAGATTGACTAGAGCTTCTGCGTGACCTTAGGCGCGAGCTTAAGCGAAAGTTCGGTCGAATTGCTGTTAATCTTCTGTTGGTTCTTGAGCTAGAGAAAGAAGAAGAAACAGGCGTAATATATTAAACTGTAGCTACTAAATAGTGGAGAATTGAAACAATTATGATTATGTATGGTAGGATTTGAAATCTATATAACAGAGTTATAATGGATTTAAAACTTAGTTAATCAGAATTTTCATCAATCATAAAGGGAAGGTGACACAATTTGACTATTGGTTTGGTAATTATTCCTGTGGCAATGCGTACGTCAGCAATACGCACGTTTTCGTCTGAACCGGGATAAGTCTTTACAATCCTGCTTAATCGCCACTCGTAAGGTGGTTGCAAATCATCCATCACAACTACAAGATCTCCGATTTGTATATTTGGAACTGAGTTCTTCCATTTATATCGTTTGTGTAACGATTTTAAGTAGTCTTCTTTCCATCTAATCGAGAATTGATGATGGATTACCTTGAGCTTTTCCCATCTATTAATAAGAGAAATGTTTTGAATGTCTTGTTCTGGAAAGGCAATCAGAGGCGCACCACTTAGAAAATGACCTGGCGTTAGAGCGGTTAAATCTGAAGGATCCTCTGATAATACAGATATTGGGCGAGAGTTGAGAATACCTCAATGCGAGCTAGAATTGTGGTGAATTCTTCAAAAGTGAGCCTTTGGGCTCCTGTGACTCGTTTTAGATGGAACTTGAAACGGTCGACAAGTCTGAGCATGGTTCCAAGTGAACTGCTTTTGTGCTAAAGCAAACGAAGACAGATACATAGCCTTTTACAAGTGCAGACTTTCATAAGGGTGAAGTTTTGATCTCAAACGGACCAGCAAAGTCAATGCCAGTGATCTGAAATGGAGGTGATAGACTGCATCTTTCTGGGGGTAATGGAGCCATTATTTGCGAACATGGCTGCTGTTTATGAATAATGCAAGTTTTACAGTGTCGAATTATTTTCTTCACTCGGGGTTTGAGCCTGAAAATATAAAATTCGGTTTGAACCATTCGACACATTTGACTACATTCAGCATGAGCTAAGCAATTGTGCAAGTGAGTGAGATAGAGATGGCAAAATCGGGAATTGCCAGGCAATATTATGGGGTAACGCTCATTGTATGGCAGAGACGAAGGAGACAGTCTGCCATTGACTCGAAGGATTGAGTTTGAATCAAGAAATGGGTTAAGTGGTTTTAAGGAACTTTTATTACTTATGGTTTGAGATCTAGACACACACTGATATTCTTCATAATAGTATATTTTTTGAGACCGGATGAGAAGTCTAGATTTTACAAATTTTAGTTCGTCATAAGTTAGTTCATTTTGAGATATATGAGATATATTTGGCCTCATTTTCTTTATGCATTTATTAAAGAATCGAAAAACGTAGCATATCACACGTAAAGCTTTGTGGTATGAGGAAAATCTATTAAGAATATCATCTTCTTGAACTTCTGTGTGCAAAGTTTGTGTTTCATTAATTTTTTCGACTGTTTTGAGTGGGTTACGCTTTGGCCATTCTGATGAGGGTTTATGCAACCGTGCCACCAAAGGGGATTATGCGTAAGATCTTGAGGTTTACAGCCACGGGTTCCTAGATCTGCTGGATTATCGTGGGTTGAAACATGACGCCATGTTGCATTTGGAACGAGACTATGAATTTGTGAAATGCGATTTGCAACATAAGTTTCCCATGTTGAAGGGGGTTTTGAGAGCCAACCTAGGACTATAGACGAATCAGTCCAGAGATATATATCTGTATTGTTAAAATTTAATGATGACGTAACATAGTTCACTATATTTGCCAATAAAACTGCACCGTTCAGTTCTAAGCGTGGGAGACAAATAGTTTGAATTGGAGATACTTTGCTTTTCGCAGTTAATAAGTTTGAGAAGGTGTTATGTGTCTCAGTCTGACAGCGAATGTAGACGGTAGCATAATATGCGGATTTGGAAGCATCTGAGAACCCATGTATTTGAACTGAGTCTGATGGCGTGTATTGTAGCCATCGAGGAATGGCGATTGATTCTAAATTTCAAATATCTTTAACGAGGCTGTTCCAATTTTGAAGAGTTTCTGGTGAAACTTCTTCATCGCAATCCAAGCCTTCTAACCATAGCTGTTGCATTAGTATTTTTACTCTGATGACTATGGGAGATAGCCATCCAGCAGGATCGAAAAGTTTAGCAACTGAAGATAAAATTTGGCGCTTAGTGACGCTTGTAGACTGATCGATTGGAGAATAAGAATAGCTGAATGTATCTGTGCATTCCACTTTATACCAAGAGTTTTGGTTGAGCTGGATTCGTGAAAACAAAGAAAATCTAAATCATATAGATCTTCTTTTGGTAAATGAGAGAGTAATTGAAAATCTACTGCCTCATATCTATCAATGAGAAATTGAGACATTTGTGACCACTTTGGGAGTTCACGGGGAGAACTTAGCGATTGTTCCCAAAGAGAAAGAGTGAAATCCGGTAGCTTTGTTGAAATTAAGCGGATCAGAATAGGGTCCCAGCTCTCTACTGCAACACCGAGAGTTGTAAGAGTTGCGAGGGAGTCACTAACGGAAGATTGTATCCTTCTAATTGATTCGCTGTCTTCATTAATAGCAGGGGGTATATTAAAGAGAATTTTAATTTGGTTGTCAACCAAAACTCGTTTATTCTCATAGCGAGATTTCAGTGCATTCCATGCGAGATCAAAATTTTCATGGGCTAAGGGATACCGTTTTACAATGTCTCCTGCTTCACCTTTTGTTTTGTTTCGGAGGTGATATAATTTTGTGACGGGAGAAAGTTTTGAATGATTAATATATACGGCAGTGAACATGTCTCGAAATGAAGGCCATTGTTCATAACTGACTTTAAATGTCTCTGTATCGCATGGAGGGAGTTTTATACAGTTACTTGAGTTGTCAGTAATAAAGGTGGGATTTGAGACAGGATAACGATATGTTGACTGGAATACTGAAATCGTTAATTTAAGAGTGGCAGTGGTAATATGCTTCTGAGCAATTATGATAATCCTCTTTGGTCCTTGTCTTGAATTCTGTTTCAACTGATCCATCTTGAGATATCATCACTTTGCGATATGAATCCCTTAAATTTACCCATTCTGAGTCTAATTCTTTTTTCTTCACTTCAAGAATGGATTCATTATGCTCTTCCAGTGTATTACTGTTGAATGAGTCACAGATTTCTAGCAAATGGCCACAATCAAAAAGAAACTGTTCTTTATATAGCGGATTAAAGGCAGTAGCAGATGTTTCTGTTACGGAAAGCATATTTGAAAAGTAACTTTATTGAAGAGGGTGATAAAGAACGTTAGTGAGTTTTTCAGTATAAATTTTACCACTATTTTAGGGCTAAACTAAGCAAAACCTCGAATCTTACTATTTAGCACTATTTAAGGATTAAGGGGCTATATGTTTATAGCACTAGATACCTGTTATCTAGTTAGCTTTAGGCTAAATAGTGAGGTTTTGAGTTTTTAAGTTTTTAGGTTGCCTTTTATTATATTATCTTTCCGTGATAGGGGCTATGTAATTATATCACTAGATACCTGTTATCTAGTTAAATTCAACTGAGAATATGAAAAAGTGCTAGATTGGTTTAATATTAGCTGACTTGGAGACAAATAGGGATTATTGTAGGGAATTATATGAGATAATCACTAGCAATTTTCTAAAAATTGTATTCAAATTAATGTAAAGTTTGATAAATAATTACAATAAATGAGTATTTTCCAAATGAGTGTAGGGATAAAATTTTGATCTTGAATAACAATTAACTTTTCAAACACAAGTTTAATTTTGAATAGAACTAAGTTGTATTGAGTAATTTAAATTATGGGAAGAGAAATAAAATTTTCTGAATTTTAATTTTCTATTATACATATAACTGTAAAAAATTATTCCTAAATATTGAATATCCATACTAAATTTCTAACTGTTTAAAAATTGTACTCATTTACTATTCCCTTTTTTATCATATTCTTTCTGTAATATTATTACACTGCTGAATTACTATACTTTTGTACATAAGTATAACGGTAGTAACATTCCTAGTTTAAGTTCACATATTATAATGTTTTTGAAATCAAAGTACCTAGTAATAAATGAATTGTTAAAGCCGACGTACCGGTGATCATAGCGAAAAATCGAGGTTTAAATTAAATTAAAAATTTTTAACATGGTGCTGAAACCCGGGACAGCCGGCTATTAATTGTGTTTAGTCAACAATAAAATATTACTATAAAAAGGTGAATCAAATTCTAAAATGATTCGAAACATTAATTAAAATAAAATGGAAGCGGTATATCGTGCTACGTGCCGTACACAAGTTACAACATTATGTAACACCATTACGGATATTTTAAAAACGTTAAAAGACATAGGTTTTCAAGAAATAAGCAATCCAAGCGACGCGGAGTCTCAGATTGTCATTTATCTTCAGAGATTACGTAATGCTCACGCCAAGAAAAGCAGATGATGATATGAAGACTCTAATAAAATCCGATGATTTAGCGAAGGAATGTGAATCGGTTATTGAATATGACGACAGAGCCATTACCATAATAGCGCAACTTGAACATATTATGCGAATAAATTTTAAACAATCTAGCGGGACACCAATAAGCGGTGTAGAAGAGCGTAATGTAACAATGACCTACCAGGAAGACAATGTTTGTAGCGGAGTAAAACTGAAGCCATTCCAACTAAAAAAGTTTGACGGCAAATTTGAAAACTGGCTGCCCTTTTGGGAACTATTCAAGAGAGCTGTTCATGAAAATAAACAATTGTCAATAGCAGCAAAATTCAATTTTCTTATCGAGTCATTAACAGGAAGAGCAGAGGCAACCATTGCAGGTTTTACGCCCACAGAGAAATGTTACAAAATAGTGGAAAAATTTGTTCAAAAATTAATGAGTATAAAACCAGTGCAGTCATCCAGTGATACTCATAGTCTGCGCCAACTCTATAACGAAGTGATTTCTCTTATGAGGACTTTGTCTTCATTTCAGATTTCTTCATCACAATATGACATAATGGTGAAATCAATTTTATTAAAAAGTATACCAGCAACAATGCGTATAGAATTTCATAGAAGAGTGGCAAAAGGAAATATGAGTACAATATTAAATTCCAGTGTTGATACTGCAATTGAAAATTTAAAAGGTAATGGTTAAGAGGGGGAGCAATTAAGTTTTTTGCTGAACTTTATTAAAAGCGAACTGGAAGCAATGGAAATGGCTCAATTATCAGAAAGTGATAAACGAGTGGTTGAAAAAAGAGAGTATAAACCAAAAATTCACACTGCAGCTACTCTACATGTGAACACCGAGAGAATTCAGTATTGTGTTTTCTGTAAAAGAAATAATCATTCGACAGCTACATGTAGGAGTGTTTTAAGCATCGACGATAAAAAATCAATGTTAAGAAAAGAGGGTAGATGTTACAGATGTACCAACAAAAATCATAACTCCAAATTTTGCAGAACTACAAACATAAAGTGTAGGGAGTGTAGCGGCAAACATGTAACATCAATGTATGAGCGTGAACAAAGAGAAAATAAGAGAAGTGATATACCACAAAAGAGCGAACAGAATATATCAACAACAAAATTAATAACGTCGACTGAAAGCCCCAGTGGAACCAGCAGCGCAGCAGCCACAACACTAAATGTTAGCGAAGAGAAGGAGGAGGGGATATTTCTACAAAGCAATAATAAGTAACGTTGACGATAATGATCAGGTGTTTTCCAGAATAATAATGGATAATGGCAGTCAGCGTACATATATTACTGAAAAATTAAAGAACAAGCTAAAATTAAAAACAAACGGGTAATTAAACTAAATATCGTGGCTTTCGGGAATAAAGAAAATAAAAAAGAAAAAGAAAATGAAATAGTGGAAATAGCGTTGCGAAGTCAATATGATGAAACCATAATAACAATAAACGCAATTGTAGTGCCTTCGATTTGTGTAGATAATCTTCCGTGTCCAAAAACATTAAATAACTTGTCTGATCATATAAAATTAGAACTAGCGGATAATTCAATTATTAATAAAAAAGCAGTAAGCGGTATAAATTTACTTATCCGGCAAGACAATTATTGGAAATTTAATACAAACACCAGCGAGAAAATTACTGATACTTTAATGGCTGTAAAAACATTTTTAGGTTGGACAATTCAAGGTTATACAAAAGCTAATAAGAATCAATATGTGTTAACCGTCACCGAAAACGAAGAACAAAAATTTAAAAGTGAAGAATTCGACATAACAAAGTTTTGGAATTTAGAATCGATCGGTATTAAACAAAAAACGTCTCAAGATGACGATTTATATGAGAAAACTATACGCGGAATAAAATTCATAAGCGGTCGTTATGTTGTAAATTTGCCGTGGAAAACTATTGATGAACATTTGAATGACAATAGAAAAGTAGCTGAAAAACGATTATACAATTTAACAAATAAATTAGTAAAAAGTAATGAAAAGCTGACAGAATATGACAATGAAATACGAGATTTAATTAACAGCGGTATAGCGGAAAATGTAGTGGAAAATAAACATAATACACCAATTTATTATATGCCACACAAACCAGTATATCGGGAGGATAAAACTACTTCTAAATTACGTATTGTTTTCGATGCATCATCCAGCAAAATGGGATGTACAGCTTTAAATGACCATTTAAGCCCAGTTGATAATTTGGTTGCAGATTTGTGAACTATGCTCTTGAGATTTCGGTCTAATAAAATAGCAATAATCGCAGATATAGAAAAGGCTTTCTTGCAAATATTTATATCTGAAAGAGATCGTGACTCTCATCGATTTTTGTGGTATGAAACTCCACCACAAATAAACAAAAAGCTACCCAATATAGTCGAATTCCGTATGACAAGAGTAACATTTGGTGCAACATCTAGCCCATTTTTATTGGTAGCGACCATACAAAAACATATTGAAAAATATAAACAACAATTTGGTTCAATTTGCAGTAAACTACAATAGTCATTTTACGTTGACGATTTAATAATAAGCGCTGAAAATTACGAAGAGGCCAAATGTACTTCTCTAGCGGCCAAAGAAATAATGAAAGATGCCAATTTCAATCTGAGAAAATGGAACACAAACGATGCGAAAGTAGCGGCGATATTTGGTGAGCGCACAGAAATTGTGGAACAAAAGGTTTTGGGTATAAATTGGTGCATAGCGAGCGATTCTATTAGCGTTGATGTAACAAAAAATTTGTGTTATTTGAAGTCATTAAGACCAACAAAACGAAATGTAATGAAGGCCATGGCAAAATTATATGACCCGATGGGGTTTTTAGGGCCATTTACTGTAAGAATTAAATTAACTTTACAGTCCATATGGAAAGAGAACACCACATGGGATCAACTGTTAAGCGGCGAAATTTTCAAACATGGCAAGATGAATTAATTGATTTAAGCGAATTCAATATACCTCGATGTCTTTCATTGTCAATCAAATCAACAAAAGAGCTTCACATTTTTGCAGATGCTAGCTCAAAAGCTTTTGGTGCAGTAGCATACGTTCGACACACAGCAGAAAATGGAGAGGTAAGCACAAATTTAATATGTTCGAAGAATAGAATAAGTCCAATAAAGCAGGAACATAAAGAAGTTACTCTACCCAAATTGGAACTGACGGCAGCGTTAGTAGCAGCGAGACTGAAAGAATTTCTGGTCAAAGCTTTAGATTTCAAAATACATTCTACAACTCTGTGGACAGATTTGTCGATAACGTTGAGTTGGATAAACGGTCAATGCAAACAACCCAGCAAGCCATATGAGTCCGAAAAGAGTCTTTTCTGACACCTTTTTCGGAGCGTTAACGCTCTTTATGAGCCCAAAAAACAATCATAATTGCTCCGAAAACCTTCAGAAAAGAGGGTCATTACATTCGAAAATGGTCCGCCAGAAAGAGCTCTTAGATAATCTCAGAAAGGAGTCTTTTATGAGGGGTTTTTGGGGCTCTTAAAGAGCTCTTAGATAATGCCAGAAAAGAGTATTTTATGAGGTTTTTCTTGGGCTCTGTGTAATCTTGTTTTTATCATTCTTGTGTGGTACAGCTATTTTTTTTTTTTGTTCAAAGCACAAATAGCAGGAGAACAACGCTTTGGTACACACATAATTAAGTGGAATTTCTGAGTTATACTGCGTGCCGACTCTTTAGTTGGACTCTTTTCTGACTCCTTTTTTCGGAGCGCTCCGAAAATGCTCTTTTGTTGGACTCTTTTCTGACTCCTTTTTCGGAGCGCTCCTAAAATGGTATGCTGGGAATGTAAAAAATAATTTAACAAATATTTACGATTGGAGACATTGTGATGTTAAAAGTAACCCTGTAGACTTACTCACAAGAGGAATTAAAGCTAAAGAATTAAATAAATCGCATTTGTGGAAGTTTGGACCCCCATGGTTATTAGAGAGTGAATCCTATTGGCCCGAAAAAATTATTATTGAAAATTTAACAAATTTATTAGCCACAGTACTAGAGACAAACGTTGAAACATTTACTCAGTTGTTGAATTTGAGCGATTTAGTAAATTAACTAGACTTTTAAGATCTACAGCGTACATATTTCGATTTATACAACGAATTAAAAGCGCATCAAAAACTAATAAAAATTTTAACGGACAAAACTATATTGAAGAACTTACAGCCGCCGAATTGCAAAAAGCTGAAAAATATTTAATAAAAGCTGAACAAAACAGGCATTACAGCAAAGAAATTAAAGCGTTGGAGAACAATAAAAATTAAGCAGCTGATTCTAAGTTGTCATCTTTAAATCCCAACATTTTGAATGGTGTACTCAGAGCAAATTGCAGACTTCCCAAGGGAGAATTTTGCAGCGACATACGAAATCCCATAATTCTGCCAAAGAACTCTCATTCAACTTATAGTATTAGATGCTCATCGCAAAACTCATCACAGTGGAATTTCTACAGTATTAGCGCATATCCGTAAAAAGTATTGGATAATACAGGCACGACAACTAATCAAGCGAATTATTCAACGCTGTGTTGTGTGTTTACGCTTTTATGGAAAAAGCGCCATGGAACCTTGGACAGTATTGCCAGCAAAAAGAGTAGTAACCAGTCGACCATTCGAAACCACAGGTGTTGACTTTGCTGGGCCACTCTATGTGACGTATGAAGATAGTGAAAGGAAAGTTTATATTATGCTCTTCACATGCGCAGCTATTAGAGCAGTTCATTTAGAATTGGTAGGTGATATGACTACAAACAGTTGTATAAACGCTTTACGTAAATTTGAGGCGTACCGGCAACAATTATCGCAGATAATGCAAAAACATTTAAGCGAGCTGATTTAGAGCTTAGAAAACTTGAAGAGTTAATAAAATCTAGCGATGTTCAAAGTATGGCAGCCCATCAAAATATTTCATGGAAATTTATACCCGAACGAGCGGCTTGGTGGGGCGGATTTTGGGAACGTCTTGTCAGAAGCGTTAAGAATTGTTTAAAAGAGTCTATTGGAAAAGCAAAGTTATCTACAGATGACCTGACAACTCTATTAGCGGAAGTTGAAAGCGTCGTGAATGCCAGACCAATAACTTATGTTACCAGCGATCATAACGATTTGGAGCCCTTGTCTCCATCAAATTTCTTAACTAATTGTAAATATATCTTATCTTCAACAGATATTAAACACGATGGGTCAGCAATAGCAAAATCATGGTACTTACGACAGTCGCTGATAAAAAATTATATGAAGCGTTGGCGTACCGAATATTTGTGTCAGCTTAGATCCATACACCACAACAAAACCGACTTATCCAAGAGCATAAAGGTGGGGGACGTCGTCCTGCTGCATGAGGATAATAAACCCAGGTTATTATGGCGATTAGCTTTGGTTCAACAAACGTACCAAGGTAGAGATGGCCGAGTTCGAGCGTGTGATGTGCGACTTCAGAACCAACAACGATTGAAAAGACCTATTCAGCTTATGTACCCCTTAGAGATATCAGCTGCCGGGGCGGAGGATGTAAAAAATTATATTAAATATTGAATATCCATACTAAATTTCTAACTGTTTAAAAATTGTACTCATATACTATTCCCTTTTTTATCATGTTCTTTCTGTAATATTATTACACTGCTGAATTACTATACTTTTGTACATAAGTATAACGGTAGTAACATTCCTAGTTTAAGTTCACATATTATAATGTTTTTGAAATCAAAGTACCTAGTAATAAATGAATTGTTAAAGCCGACGTACCGGTGATCATAGCGAAAAATCGAGGTTTAAATTAAATTAAAGATTTTTAATAATAACAAACCTCTAAATATTTTCAAATTTGTTTTTTTTTTTTCTTTTAATTATTAATTGTAAATGCTCTTGCCTGTTTTATTTAAATTTAATTTTATTTAAATTTATAATTTTAATTACTAAAAGGGAGCTCAATGGTAACCCTTGTTGATAATTGCATACCCAAATTGTTTTATTATATACCAGGGATGTGAATTTTGGTGCACTTTGAAATTTATTGTATACTAGCTAAAACCCGGTGTGCTTCGCTACCCGTATTTTTTAAAATTAACTTTGTATGGGAGGTACCACGCCCACTTAAAATTTCCAAAAAAAAAAGTAGCCTATAGCTCCTTCCAGACATACAGAAATATACTGTGAAAATTTCAAGCAAATCGGTGATTTTTAAAATTAACTTTGTATGGGAGGTACCACGCCCACTTAAAATTTCCAAAAAAAAAGTAGCCTATAGCTCCTTCCAGACATACAGAAATATACTGTGAAAATTTCAAGCAAATCGGTGATTTTTAAAATTAACTTTGTATGGGAGGTACCACGCCCACTTAAAATTTCCAAAAAAAAAGTAGCCTATAGCTCCTTCCAGACATACAGAAATATACTGTGAAAATTTCAAGCAAATCGGTTAAGCCGTTTAGCCGTCTATAGACTTCAAACTAATAATAATAAACATAACGACACACATTCACTTTTATATATATAGATATGAAGTTTCAGTATAAACAAATTGTGGATTTAATTTTGTGCTGTATTTTTTAATTATTAATAGCTTGTGTAATTATGTATAGATTGTATCCCTTTCTTCTCTTTTTTTTTTTTTTTTTTTAATTATATGTACAATTTTTTAATTTTTCGCAATGGACTGTATGTGTTGTGTTGGAAATAATTTAATCTTGAAGAGTAATTACACGAACAAATTTTTATTACACCACAATAAAAGAGAACAGATTTCTTTTTCGACAAGTTATAAACTTTATTTGCAATAACTGAAAAGAGTAATTTGCATATCTAACTTTTAATTTATTTACAAATTATTGCAATGTTTTACTCTTAAATTTGGATCACTTTCGCTTTCACCTTAAAAGGGAGCTCATAAAAATTTTTATATAGATATTTTGTTGGTTGAAAAAATTGTTTAAAGCTTAAGAGAGCAAAGCACGATAAATTTCAAGAGCACTTTATGTAACTTGAGAAGAGTAAAACAAACTTACAATTCTTTGAGTTAATTTAAATTACCTTTTAAATTTGTTATTCTTATGTATTTCGATTATGTTTTAATTATAAATACCTTAAATTCCAACGAAGGTATACAACAATTATTTTCTCGTATGAATATATTAAGAGAAGGTACTTTCCATTTGGGCTATTAATTGTGGTATTATTGGTTGTTGGTTCTGACATTCTTACTCTGACTTTGTTTTACCGACCCCGTTGTTTAGCGATCCGCTTTTACTTTCTTACTGATGAGTTTATTGATTTATGCGAGTATGATGATGTTTAAGGTATTTTGTTTGAGGTGACCAGCTTTTCGTCGGAGAAGGACCATGTAATAATGTGTTTATTATTATTAAAATGTCCTCGTAAATTTTATAGAGCAGAGGGATGTGGGGATGATCTGTGAAGGAGATATAACTCACAAATGGAGTAATTACAATTTTAGGGAAAATAAAAGAAAGAAAAGAGATTAATTTCTTCTTTTATTTACAAATATATAATGAGATAGAGTTTAAATTCTCACCTTTGGTTTTAGTCGCCAAATAATAAATGATGATTTTATTTCAAACAATTTATTATAATTCAAGTTAGAAGAGTAGAATTTCAATTTAAGTTTAGATACTTCAAGGTATGATAGTTCTTAGGTAAGTAAGTTTAAGGTATAAATTTTAATTAAAAGTAACTTCGGTTTTGCTAAAACCGACGATAATTTCCATTAATTTTCAGTAGTAGCAACATATTTTCCAAATATTAAGTTAATTGTAATAGATGCTATTCCAATATTTAATAACAGAAACCGAAATTTATAAGGGTTGCTAGCATACAATAACAATTAGAATTTTTTATTAAAGTGTCCAAATTGAATTTGGACAACAAGATTACACAGAACCCAAGAAAAACCTCATAAAAGACTCTTTTCTGACATTATCTAAGAGCTCTTTCTGACGGACCATTTTCGAATGTAATGACCCTCTTTTCTGAAGGTTTTCGGAGCAATCATAATTGTTTTTTGGGCTCATAAAGAGCGTTAACGCTCCGAAAAGGTGTCAGAAAAGACTCTTTTCGGACTCATATGGCTGCTGGGTTAATACAGATGATTCTGTAACTGTAGCTAACGACAGTAAAGTCAAAGTTTTTGGTATTGGTGATGTACGTATTCAACACGAAGTGAACAACAAAATGGAATATTTAACAATAAGAAATGTACTGTTTGTACCAGAACTTTCTGCTAATTTAATATCTGTCAGCCAACTTACGGAAAATAATTTTGAGGTTATGTTCATTAATAGAAAATGTAAAATTGTTAAAGATGGAGTTTTGTATATCGAAGCATTCAAGGAAAGAAAGTTATACAAAATCAATACATATACAAACGAATAATTATGCCAGTAGAGAAGCTTGGCATAGGCGTTTAGGTCACGCTACTGATATTAGTATGAACAATTTAGATGAAAATTTAGAAGATACGTCAAAAGAAAATTCTGGTTTGAAAAATTGTGAATCGTGTTTACAAGGTAAACAAATCCGTATGTCGTATAAGCCCTCAACAACACACACGGATGATATTCTACACACTCAAAAAAATAATGAACTAGAAGTTAGGAAATTTTACTTATTTGAAGGACGTAATGGTTGTCGTATGGCGCCAAAGACATTTTTTATTACAAGTCAGTAAAAAATTTCCTTAATATTGGGAAAAAAATTTACTTAATATTAGTCCGAAATTCCTACTTTTATACAAAATTTTCCTAAATTATAGTAAATTTTAACTAGAATAGTGGAAAAATTATTTTTATACTAGTTCATAAATTATCTGAAACATTCCTTCATTTTAGTTAATATTTACAAGAATATAGTTCAGATAAATTTGAGAGAACAATAAAAATTAGGAAATTTTTCGTCTATTTTAGTTAAAAGATAAATATTTTTTACTTAAAATTATGACAACATGTACCAGTTCTGAGTAAAAATTTACTTCGATTTAATAAATATGTTACTAAAAACGAATAAAAAAGTTATAAATTTAGGTTAATTTTTTCCCAAAATTGGATACAATATATGTAAAAAAGAGTACATTTAAGCCTTAAAACAAGGGAAAAAATCTGCAAATAAGAACTGAAATTGAGTAAGCGCATCCACCCCAGTAGAAAAAAATTTACTAAAATTAACGGAAAAAAATACTAAAACTGAGTAAATTATTCCCAGAAAATAGGAAGAAATGTACTGTAACTTATTAAATACATTTACTCTAATAAAATAAAAAATATGTTACTAGCTAGTATATTTATTCCTTATTTTAAGAATAAATGTACCAAGTAGTAACCTATTTTTTCTAGCTTACTAGAATAAAAGTACTTAAATACAATTACATTTTTTCCAATTTAGGAGTAATATATTTACTTAATTTTAATATTATTTTCCTAGATACTAAATATTGCTTTATCTAGAAATAAACGTATACGAATAGGTTATTTAAAATTTTTATTTATTATTAAAATATTTTACAATGTAAGAATAACAAAAAAAGTATTTACAATTTAGATAAATATTTTTAATGAACTTTGAATTTGTTTGTATAAACATTTTTATTTACCAGAATTGCACTCAGATTCTTTAAATTTTGATAATAGTTCCAAGTTTTCTTTATCTTTAACATTGCGTTCTATGATTTTTAACTTCAGTGTACAAAATGTCTCCCATTTTATCTCAAGTAAATGTTCTTTTCTGTATAAATTTTTGAAAAATCCGCCAATATCTATATATTTATACAACCAATGTTATTATTATATGTATTATGCTAAAATTATACAACTAACTAAATTGTTTCCAAAAGATTGTTTATATATAGGCAATTCTTTAAAAATTTGTTTCAAACCATTTTCAGAAGCTTTTATAAAATTTCTTCTAATGCGAAAAGTGTTGTCCCACTTTTCAAGGACATCTGACATTGGCTCTATGTTATTCATTAACCATTGTTTATCATTTAATATATCATCTTTGTTTGAAATTTAAATTATTTATATTTTGTAAGATATGTATACTTATGGATTCTGTCTAAACAAGGAAAACAATTTAAAAAAATGTACTTCAGAATTTTCTGCTACGTGATAAATTGTGAGAAAATTCAGAACCTTTTCATAGTTAAATTATGGTTCTTTTCAGAAGAACTACGTGGAAGGGACACTCTTTGTGACACACTGCATCTTTGGCTATGGAACACTGAAGGTCCTTAGTCTTCCTTATTATACTATTCCAAGGCAATCGTTACAAAAATACAAATAGCGCAACATATATTTGGAGTTACAAATAATTAAATATTCATTGGAAAATATGAAATTTCAATACAAATGCATTTTCATTTTTCTGAGAAATTTCGTGCAGTGCGGACGTGTTTTTTCCTCGCTCCGTATAAAATCATTTTTTAAATACAAAAAGTATATAAAAAGCATATAAAAATATTGCGAAAAGACGCTAAAAAAAAATAAACAAAATTAAAATAAATCAGCTATCATTATCCGCTGTTAATGATGCTACATACTAAATAATAATCAAAAGTTTAAAATATAAATAAGCATAGAAAATATAAAAATGCCCATTGAGCGCTCTCCCCCGCCGGAGAGGTGCCGCTCCCCTAACAATAAAAAAAGTGATAAACATCTGTCTCAGTCGAACCTTACTACAGTAAATAGCTTATGTGTTATAAGTGCGAATGGTCAAGCACCATCAATAAGCTCAAACTCTCTTCCCGCTCAAAATACTTATGCATCTGCATCAGATTACAATCCGAATGATCACCACAAATATCCTAGTCTCACTGCGCAATCGCAATTGAAACCCCTCTCTTGGAGCTCTCAATGTACTACTCCAACAACTGATACTCAAATAACTGCAACTACATTCCAATTTATTTCAACAACCCCCACACTTACAACTAATAGCACAACTCCTTACTCTTTGGTTACTACTCTCGCACCAACAACTACAACTACCACAACATCGTACTCAGCAATAACAACTCTAGCTTTAGCAACAACAACAGTAACATCAACAGCCTTCTCATACTTACCAATAATGACAACAAGTAAGTTACATGAAATTCATACTCCCTTAAATAAAGAGAAATTAAAAAACAGTAACATATCAAAGAGGCCTCGTAACTCACCCACAAAACTTATTGAAAACACAAACAGCAATAAAAAAGTTAAAACTAAAGAGCAGCCACAAAAAACACTAAAATCTTACTGGTTAAGCCAACCTTCAACCCCAAATAGGTTTGAAATATTATCTATTGATGATAATGAAAATAAAGAAGACCAAATCCAAAATGATGGTGTTCCCCACAAACAACCAGAAAAAAATAAACCTACAAAGCCCCCACCAATATATGTTCAAAACGTGCAATTCATAGATAACCTCAATAATGCTTTAAACTCCTTACCAAATTGTCATTACGAAATACGTGTTCTTAAAGAAAATGAAATAAAAATTCAACCTTTAGAATCTATTCACTACACCCAAATAGTAAACCTATTAAGAGCTAAAAACACCCAATACTACACTTATAAACCTAAAGAACAAAAAGGTTTCAAGGTTTTCTTGCGTAATATGCATTATTCAACCGACAAAGAGGAAATAAAAAAAGAACTATGTGAACTAGGACACGAAGTAACACATATCCAAAATATCCTACAAACTGGTACAAAAAAACCACTATCTCTGTTTTCTATTGAACTTAAATCAAGTCAAAATAATAAGGAAATATATTCTTTAACCCACCTTTTACACTGTAAAATTAGTTTTGAACCTCCACGTTCAAAAAGAACTTTACCTCAATGTACAAACTGCCAAAAATATGGCCACACCAAAAACTTTTGCAACAAAATCCCCGTTTGCGTTAAATGTGCTGGAGATCACAAAACTATGCTTTGCCCAATCAAACAGAAAAGCGAACATATTAAATGCGCGTTATGCGGTGAAAACCATACCGCAAATTATAAAGGATGTATGGTATACAAATCCCTCAAAATTAAGCAATTTCCACCACTAAGAAACAAAGAAAAAATAACCGTCCAAGAACACCAAACACAACAAGCTGATAATTCTCGAAACGTACCTACAACAAACAGTAGAATAAATCCAACAGTGACTTACGCTCAAGCAACAGCACAGAGTCAAAACCCTAATACTGAGGAAATGTCCATTATTAATAATTCTTTATTCAGTTCCACTACACCGCAAATAAGTAATGATATGCAAGACCTTAAAGATATGATGAAGCAACTGATTTCTCAAGTATCTAACATGATGAACATTATCACAGTACTTCTAACTAAGCTCGATGGACAGACTAAGTAAACTTAATATAGTACAATGGAACGCGAACGGGCTTATCCAACACACACTCGAACTAAAATTATTTTTAAATCGCTCTTCAGTAGACGTGCTACTTGTCTCTGAAACCCACTTCACACAAAAAAGCTTTATAGCCATACCAAACTACTCAATCTTTTATACAAATCATCCTGACAACACAGCGCATGGGGGTACAGCAATAATAATACGAAAATCCATTAAATGTACTGAATTACAGAATTTTAGAAAAGATTATATTCAAGCTACTTCCATTTTAATAGAAGATATACACGGTCCATTTGTATTATCTGCAGTCTACTGCCCGCCGAAATATAATAACACAAAAATTGAATATCTTGAACTCCTTAAATCTCTTGGGAATCGGTTTATAGTGGGTGGTGATTTTAACTCCAAAAATACAGTTTGGGGATCTCGATTAACACTATCGAAAGGAAAAAATTTACTAGAGGCAATAAATGAATTCAAATGCAAATTTATAAGTACTGGAGAGCCTACTTACTGGCCTACAAACATTCACAAAAAACCAGATCTCTTAGACTTTTTTATTACCAAGAATATAAGACATGACTATCTAAATATAAAATCATGCTTTGAATTATCTTCTGACCACTCTCCAGTGGTACTTATATACCAAACCGATGTACTTCTATCCAATCAAAATAAATTTATATACAACAAGAAAACCGACTGGGATTGTTTCAGGGAAATCTTAGAGACAAAACTCGAGACAAATATATCGCTAAAAACCGAAGAAGAATTGGATAATTCTATAACTTTTTTCAATGATACGCTTATAAACGCGGTTAGTGATTCTACTCCAACCAGAACACACACAGTAGATAAATTCAGTATCCCACCTCACATCCAAGAGAAAATAAAAGCCAAACGAAGATTAAGAAAAAGATGGCAAACTACAAGGTCAATTCAGGACAAAACCCACCTTAATAGGCTCACAAAAGATCTCAAAAACTTGCTAAAGAAGGACAAAGAAGATAAACTACAAAGATATCTTACTAACCTTGGCTCATCAGCTACAACAAATTACTCGCTCTGGAAAGCAACCAAAAAAATAAATAATGGAATTTTACATCAGCCGCCGATCCAAAAACCTGATCTCACATGGGCCCGCACAAATGAAGAAAAAGCTAATGTTCTTGCAGATCATTTTTCTAAAACCTTTACAAATCCAATGGACGAAAAGGATATAACTCTTCAAAGTTTTCCAAACAGCTCTTCCAACTCTCATATCAAAAGAATTTCAATTAATGAAATTAAACAAATTATAAAAACAACAAAAGATAATAAATCTCCTGGTTATGATCAGATCACCGGAAAACTACTAAAAGAATTGCCGAATAAGGCCCTAGTCTATTTAAGAAATTTATTTAATTCAGTTATAGATATTAAATATTTCCCAAAAGTATGGAAAGTCGCTGAGATAATCGCTATTCCTAAACCAAACAAAGATGCCTCAAAAACAACATCTTACAGGCCAATTAGCCTTCTGCCACTGCTGTCAAAGATCTTCGAAAAACTCTTCTATGAACGTATTGAACCAATTCTTCTAGAAAGACAACTCATCCCCAAACACCAATTTGGATTTAGGCGAAAGTTCTCTACTATACAACAAATTCATAGAGTAACAAATAAAATATCGTCTGATATTGACAAAAAAAACTTTTGCGTTGCAACATACCTCGACGTTGCAAAGGCGTTTGATAGCGTATGGCACAAAGGTCTTCTTCATAAACTAAAAAATCAATTGCCAAAAGAATTCTTCTTAATACTACAAAACTACCTACAAAATCGAAGATTCTATGTTAAATATAAAGACGAGTATTCAAAAATACTTTCTATAAAAGCTGGAGTACCTCAAGGTAGTGTCCTCGGACCAATGCTTTACCTCCTGTTTACATCAGATATTCCAACTCCTACAACAAATAACAATATGATAGCAACATTTGCTGACGACACTGTTCTACTATCATCACACGCAAACATCAAATGGGCTATGCAAAACTTACAACAACTGCTCAATAATACAATGAATTGGTTCCGTAGTTGGGGAATTCAAGTAAACAGTGATAAAACAATTCAAGTAATCTACACTAATAGAAAGATAACAAACTTTCAACCTATTCAAATAAATACTCTACCAATTCTTATGGATACAAAGGCGAAGTATCTTGGCATTATAATTGACTCAAAACTTAACTGGAAAGATCACATCACTCAAAAGAAAAAAGAAATAAACAACAGGTTTAGACAATTATTTTGGCTGTTAGGGAGAGAATCTAAACTAACAACTCAAAGCAAACTACTTATATACAACACAATTATAGCGCCAATTTGGAAGTACGGGGTAGAAATATGGGGTACAGCTAGCACAACAAACTTAAAAATTATTCAACGAGTTCAATCTAAAATATTGCGAACTATTGTCAACGCAGAATGGTATATTAGAGATGAGGACATACATCGAGATCTAAACGTCAAAACAATAAAAGAAATTATCCGTATCAGCAGCATTAAACATACAAATCGTTTAACACAACATTCCAACATGGAACTCAGACAGTTGCCGGCAAACGAAATCCTGGCACCTAGAAGACTTAAACGGTATACACCTTCAGATCTAGCTGAGCGATACTAAAAAAATTTATATATTACTTATCATTCAATAATTCGATTTAAGTTATCTTAGGTACTGATTTAAGATAATTATCATCCCACCTCTGTAAATTAAATTACTTATTGTCATCTTGTTGACAGGTGTAATAATAAAGGGAAGTTAAAAAAAAAAAAAAAAAAAAAATACAAATGCACGTTTTGAATTTAAGGAAACAAACAATAATTACGTAAAAGCTCAAATTTAAAAATTGAAAACCTTGTTTTAGAGAAAATTGTTTAAGTATACATATTTTTACCACACATATGTATTATGTGTACCTGCAAACTCCAGTTCTATATTTTCAAAGTTTTCATCAGACGACGTTGGCACATTTAAACACTAACAAATGAAGCAACAAAAAATAATCAAAAACAATGCTTATAAATACAAAAACAATGTTACGAAACTTTTGTCAAATAAAATTCTTAACAAAGGCAATTACATAGTACATAAACTAAGTCTTCATAAACTAACGTAATTAACTTTTCACTTTTTAATATTGTAAATTTACACTTGTAACTATAACTTAAACACGGCAATGTATGTACATATGTATGTATGTACCATACATAGTACATATTTTATATTTAACAATAAATACTTACCACTTTCCTTTTTATATTTTTGTTAATAATTGTATTTAAAACTTAATTATGTATGTATTATATTTTTAATTTTGCACTTTTATTTTATTTTAATCGTTAATACACAGTTTATGATTTATATTTTAATCGACTGTTTTCCACTACAACTCGTTCAGAATAAAACTAAAATCAAAAGAAAACAAGTACCTATGTGTGTTTTTTTTTTGTATAATTAAAACAGTTACTTTCAACATTCCAATGTTACGCCAGTGCTGTTTACCTAATCGTATTTAGTTTAGGTATTCGGTTCTACGTTTCAGTTCAAAATATATCAAAATTAAGTAAATTATTTTCTAAATGAGAATTTTTCCTCTTGCGAGTACTATTGTAAAAACTTTTTATAAAAATTTTCTTATTCGAAGATTTACTTCTAGTTAAATATAAAAGAATTTGAAATTTATTTTTGTATACCTCTGTATACAAAAATATATTTAACTAGAAGTAAATCTTCGAATAAGAAAATTTTTATAAAAAGTAAATTATTTTCTAAACTTTAGTAAATATTTACTTATAAAACAGTTTTCAAAAACTATTTTATTTTTTTTCAAAAAACGACTTTATGTTCAATATTTTTGTAAGAAATTTTTACTTCAAATTAGTAAAATTTTTCATTATTTTTTAAATTATCTACATTATTTGTTTAGGAATTTAACTTACCTGTTTCAAGTAAATTTTTACTATATTTTTTCTACATTATAAGTAATATTTAGTTAATTATGTTCTAAAACCAAGTACAATTGTACCAGTTATAATTTTCAATTATACAAGTTTTTAAAATTTATCTGTACTTTTTTTTAAGAAAGATATTCCTAAATATCAGTTTGTTACTTTCTAAGAAGAAAGACATCTTTTATTCAATGGTAGGAAATAATATATTGATTTGCTTCTTAATTTATCTGAACTAGATTCTTAAAAGCATTTCTTAATAATTAGTAAGCAATAAACTCGAAGTAGAAGTTTAATAAACATGTATTAAAATGCAATATAAATTTCTCAGTATTTAGGAAAATTTTAACTAATATCAAAGAAAACCATTACCAAGTTTTAAGTATATTATAAATTATGAACTATTTTGGAGTAAACCATTTACTGAACTCAGTTTTTTGAACTAAAACCAAAATTACTTATTTTTATGATGTAATTCCCTTAAGTCTAGGAAAAATTTATTAATTTCTAGTAAATATTATTTTGCGGTTAATAATATTTTCCTACAATCAAGTAATTTATCTATAGAAAATAATAAACTAATATCAAGTTTATGAACTATTTGCTTTTTTACTCAGATTAAGTAATTTTTATTACATTTTAATAAAATTTCCTTAATTTAAGTTAAATTTTACTCAAATTTAGGGAAACTTTTGAACTACTTTTAAAGAATTTTTTTTCATAAAATTTAGTACATGTCTTTTATTTGAGTGCAGATTGTACACACAGATGTTTGTGGTAAAATGGAATAAAAATCAATAGGCGGTGCAGAATACTATGTATTATTGTTGGATGATTTTTCGAATAAAATTTTCCTTTATATGATGAAAAACAATTCAGAAGTGCCAAAAATATTTAAAGAATTTAAAAATCTAGTGGAAAACCAAACAGGCAAACGTATTAAGATTCTTCGATCGGATAATGGTTTGGAATATTGCAATAATGAAATGAAACAGATTTGTAGTGAAAATGGTATACTACATCAAACCTCAGCACCTTATAGTCCACAACAAAATGGTAAAGCTGAAAGAATGAATAGGAGTTTGGTTGAAAAGGCTCGAACGATGCTATATGATGCAAATTTATACTACGTTTCCACGGTACATGCTTTACTCTCTATTCATGCTTCACACCCCAATCATGATGAAACAACTTGCTTCCCCATACAAAATTTTAAGAGCGAATCAAGTAGATTCATATTTAATCAACTTGCGAAGCACGAAAAATTGCACTCTACTCTAATTTTTATCGCAAGTTTATCTGCACTAGCTGTAAAAATTCAATATTATTGTAAACAAAGCAAATTATTTTCTTTTTGCTGGAAGTAAAGAAAGTAAATACGTACGAATGTATGTTTTTTTTCAAATAAGCTAACTAATTTTCACTTACTTTTTTTGTCCATTAAAAAAATATTTTCCACAAATTGTAAATTCTGTTTTTTTTATTTTGTTTGTTTATTAAAAACAACTGTCAAATCGAATCAAGTTTTTGGTCATGTAAACAGCATGTTTCATAACCATGATTCAGAGAGCGAAGCAGGTGATTCAAGTCGTCGTGGAAACATAGTATTAGACAAAAAATATTGAGCAGAGGCAACTAATACCGCCGCATATTTATTAAATGTTATGCCGAAAAAGAAATTCAATGAAAAATCGCCGGAAGAAGTTCGGAGCGGAAAACAACAAAAATTAGATCACTTACGTGCGTTTGCCTGTGTTGCCATGGTAATGACACCAAAACAATTAAGACTAAAATGGGACCCTAGATCAAAAAAATGTGTCATGGTTAGGTATAGTGGAAATTCAAAGGCCTACAGATTGTATGATCCGGAAACCAACAAAATGCACATGAGTCGTAATGTCGTTTTTATTGAAGATAAAATGTATTTTTTAGAGCGAGAAAATTCTGGAAAACAAAATTCTATTTCGACACAACATGATCAAAATTTAGTAAGGATTTACGATGAAATTGATGATTCCATAGAAAACATTAATGCCAATCTACCACAACAAAAACAACAAGATGAAGCTGAAGAAGAAACTTCACGTCGTAATAATTCAAATCTACCACAACAAAAACAACAAGATGAAGCTGAAGAAGAAACTCCACGTCGTTCAGCAAGAATGAAGAAGCCAGTGCGTATGGACGACTATGCCACTTATTTAACGGAAAGTAACGCAGGAAATCCAATTGATTTTTCTGAAGCTGTAAATGGAGACGAAAAGAAACATTGGATGGAGGCAATAAATAGTGAGTACAAATCTTTATCAGAAAACAATTCATGGAGTATCGTAAAAGATAATTCAAATTTAAGAAAATTATCCACAAAATGGGGTTTCAAGAAAAAAAAAAATGATGTAGAAGGCAACGTAAAGTATAAGGCCAGATTAGTAGCAAAAGGTTATGCACAGCGTAATGGCATAGATTATACGGAAACGTATGCACCAGTGATGAGGTATAACACCTTACGTTATTTGTTAACGCTTGCCTTAGAATTTAATATGAGAATAAATCATTTGAACGTTTGTACTGCATTTCTCCAGGGAAATCTAGAGGACGAAATTTACATTGAACCTCCTGAAGGTATATCCATTACAGATGGTGATGTTTTACATTTAAATAAACCATTGTACGGGTTGAAACAAGCATCTAGAATGTGGAATAAGAACTTAGTGAAAAGTTGAAGCATTTAGGAATGAGATAGCTTAAAACCGATCAATGTGTTTATGTACTCAACGACAATACAGAAGATTTTATTATTTTGGCAGTATATGTGGATGATATGATCGTTTTATGGAAAAATGAAAAGTTAAACTAATCGGACAGCTAATGAAGGAGTTCAAAATGAAAGACCTTGGTCCAGCAAAATCATTTTTGGGCATGCAAATTAATTACAACTTTGGCCAGATCATAACAATTGATCAATCGCATTATATAAAGAAGATGTTGGAACGTTTTGATATGGTTTCCTCTAAGCCAGTTTCCACTCCAATGAATTCAAGCACAAAATTTCAAAATGTCGATGAAGTCAACAAAGCCAGTGAGAATAAGTATCCATATCAGGAACTGATTGGTAGTCTTTTATTCGCAGCCCAAGTTTCTAGGCCAGATATAAGTTTCGCTGTAAATCTACTAAGTCGTTTCAACAACAAATACGAAACTTAACAGTGGATAGCGGCGAAACGTGTTTTGCGGTATTTAAAAGGTACCATCAACTATAAATTAACATTTAAAAAGGAATCAAGTTTCGAAACTACATGTTTTTGTGATGCTGATTATGCAGCTGATCCGCAACAAAGAAAATCGGTGAGTGGCTATGTATTACTAAAAAAAAAGGTGGCGCAATAGCATGGGGATCTAAAAAACAGCACTTTCGACTTGCGAAGCGGAATATGTGTCAATGGGGATGGCCGTACAAGAAGTGCTATGGGTGAGAGGATTAGAAGAAGAGTTAATGCAGTCTCAACTTAAATCAACTATACTGTTTTGTGACAATCAAAGTGCAATTCATCTTGCTGAAAATGAATCGTTTCATCCCAGAACTAAGCACATCGATGTAAGGTATCACTTTATTAGAGATAATATTAAATTAGAAAAAAATTTATTAAAGTATATATGTTCTGAGAATAATGTAGCAGACATTATGTCCAAGCCTCTTGTTAATATAAAATTTAATCAGTTTGTTTGTAAAATGAATTTAAAATAAAACTAAATAAACTTTTAGTAAGGATGTTGAAATTAAAAAGTTCATCTAGACATTAAGTTGGCATTATGTACTTGAATTATTTATGTCAACCCTGTCATTAATATTAATAAATAGAATAATTGCGCATTCTCTTTTTGTACATCAAATGAACAACTTGTGCTTTTTAATTCAAGAAGAAATAACCTTTGAAATAAGTATAAATTACAACATGTTTGTATTTTTATACCCTTCACCATCGTGAGAAGGGTATATATAAGTTTGTCATTCCGTGTGAAATTTCCACAATATAATTTTCCGACCCTATAAAGTATATATATTCTGGATCCTTATAGATAGCGAAGTCGATTAAGCCATGTCCGTCTGTCTGTCTGTCTGGATGTTGAAATCAGTTTTTTGAAGTCCCAAGATATGTTCGGGATCCAAACCTTCAATAATTCTGTCAGAAGTGCTTTCATTCAGTCTCGTCTCATCGAACTGTTCGGACGTGTTACTTTTAGTGCGGCTGAATTTTCGGTGAAAAAATCGTAATAGGTGAAAAAGTGTAAAAAGTTGAAATTAAACAAAAAGTGAAAAAATAACTCGTAATAGGTTAAAATATAAAAAAAAAAAAAACATTAAAAATCGTATAAAAACTGTATGAGTGTTCCTCTCAGATGTAATTCTGAGAAAGAGCTTAGCTCGTCTAGAAAAACTAAATGGGTCTCTGAGGAAGAAGCCATAAAAAAATCTCTGGAGAATTTTCTCACTACAAGAGCCGTAGAACGGCGTCGTTCCTGTTCGCCCAATATAGTGATTTCAACAGATGATAAAACATCATCTTCATCAAATAGTGCAGTGAAACCCAAAAAACAAGTAGGTATGGATAAGTACATCACCGTTCTCAAGCGACAGAGGAGCCCGAAGTCTGCTCAAGTGTCATCAAATGCAAAAGCTCCTAAGACCGTGAGTAATGATCAAAATAGGTTTGCTCTCCTCCAGACGGATGAGCCAGAACTTCCGAAGAAGACGTTTAAGCCCCCACCAATTTATCTGAGAGAGCCGACTTCCAGTAAATTGGTACAAGGAATTGTTGCTGTAATAGGTGAAAACATGTTTAGCGTAACCTCAATGAAACATGGAAATATCTGCGAGACTAAGATACAAGTGAATAGGGAAGATGATTTTCGAAAATTATCCAACCAGCTGGAAAGGGAGAGCAGGGATTTCTATACCTACCAGCTCAAAAGCGCAAAAGGACTCCAAGTCGTTCTAAAGGGTATAGACCCATGTGTTGATCCTGCGGAGATAAAGACCGGTTTAATGAACAAAGGGTTCAAAATCAAGAGCGTAGTGAATATTAGAAACCGTGAAAAGATCCCTCAGCCCATGTTCAGGGTAGAATTGGAGCCTGGAGATGTTGTCTTAAAGAAAAACGAGTCCCATCCCATCTATAATCTGATGTACCTCCTGCATCGTAGAATCACCGTGGAAGAACCACATAAGCGTCAGGGACCCGTCCAGTGTCTCAACTGTCAAGAATTTGGTCACACCAAGGCGTATTGTAAATTGCCGACAGTTTGTGTTGCGTGTGGGGAGCTACATGCAACTGCTCAATGCGATAAGTCGAGAACTGACTCAAAAATCAAAAAATGCAGTAACTGCGGAGGTAATCATACCGCAAATTATAGAGGTTGTCCAATTTACACTCATTTGAAAGGCATAAGAACCAACAAGACGTCAGTATTGCCTAATCATCCTCAACAGCCAAATTTAGCATCGAGTGACAATTTTCCTCAATTATTACGGTCCACTAGTCATGTAAACGCGCCTAGTTCTAGACAAGTTTCTTACGCAAACGTCGTTAAATCTAATATGCCAGGTCTGGAGCAGGAACCTAAACTCCAATATTCTGAGCCGCATATCAACAATCTAGAGACAACATTGCAAACTCTTGTCCAAACTATGAACACTTTTACGACAACCATGACATCCATGATGCAGGAAATGCTGAAAATGCAATCCACTATCTTGCAAGCCATTTTAAAGAAATGATTTATTTAAAAATTTGTTTCTGGAACGCGAACGGCCTCCGCCAACATAAAAATGAACTGGAATACTTCCTGATGGATAAGCAGATTGATGTTATGATGATTGCTGAAACTCACTTGACGTCGACAGGGTACTTCAAAATTAATGGCTACGAGTTCTACGATACTAAAGATCCCCGCGGAAGAGCATGTGGAGGTTCGGCAATTCTTATAAAGAACAGAATAAAACATTATTTAATGAACAACATATGTGAGGATTACCTACAAGCAACAAACATTTGTATTGAATTCTGTCAGTACAATTTTGTTTTATCATCAATTTATTCGCCGCCTCGATTTTCAATAAAAGAACATCAATACTACAGCTTCTTCAATTCCCTTGGAGCTAGATTTTTAGTTGCTGGTGACTTTAACGCCAAACACACATTTTGGGGTTCACGTCTGGTGACCCCGAAGGGTCGTGAACTCTTCAACACCATTACCAAAATGGGCTTAGATGTACTCTCAAGCGGGCATCCCACTTACTGGCCGACGGACCGGCGGAAGATTCCCGATGTTATTGACTTTGGAGTAGTGAAAAATATCCCTGTAGAATCGATACAAGTGGAGCCTTCATTAGACTTGTCTTCAGATCACTCCCCTTCTATTATTTCAATGCGTTTCCTTCAAGGGAATGGCTCTCCATTTCGGGACATATATAAAACCAGATTAAGTTGGATAAAGTATAAAAAGTATTTAAGTTCCCACTGCACGGAAAATGTTGTGTTGAGAACTACCGCGGATATTGATGAGTCGATTGGCAAGTTTACTGAGGACATACGAAGAGCTGTACATCACGCCTCCACATATGACGTTGAATGCAGACGTGGGACAAACAGAACTTATTTCGCTGAACTCGATCATCTCCTGACAGAAAAAAGAAGAGTTAGAAGAGAGTGGCAAATTCACAGGTCTCCTCAACTGAAATCTAGGCTACGAGAATGCAGAGATATACTAAGAAATTTCTTAGAAATCCAAAGAACGGCCTCATTTAGATCTTACTTGGAGGGTCTTGATAGTACCTCACAATCTGACTATTCGCTATGGAAGGCGGCACGAGGTTTAAAAAGACCAGTTAGAGGAAAGCCTCCTCTGCGAAATCCGACTGGAGACTGGGCTAGAAATGATTCCGAGAAAGGCACTTTATTTGTTAACCATTTGAGAAATGTGTTTACTATAAACAACTCAATTAATACACCTGATTTGCCTCCACTCGTTATTAGACCTCCGGTACCTCTAAGACTTAGCTTTAATGATGTTCAAAGCGCTATTGGTACTCTGAATCTTAAAAAAGCTCCAGGTATGGATAAAATCAGCAACAAAATGCTTGTGGAGTTACCTCGTGTAGCTAGAAGAATCATCCTCTTTATTTTCAATGCTATTTTACGCCTAGAATACTATCCTGCAGATTGGAAGGTATCTATGATTACCATGATTCCTAAGCCAGGGAAGGACCCCACTAAAGTAGAGTCATATAGGCCAATTAGTCTACTGCCGACAATTTCAAAACTGTTTGAAAAATTATTAATGACTAAGTTGACTCCAATTCTGAATGACACTGAATGTATTCCTAATCATCAATTCGGCTTCAGAGCTAAACACAGCACCATCGAACAAACACACAGATTGGTAAATGTGATAAGAGGGTCGTTTGAAGACAAAAAATACTGCTCCGCCCTTTTCATTGATGTGTCGCAAGCGTTCGACAAAGTTTGGCATGACGGTTTAATGCACAAAATAAAATTAACTCTGCCTGCTAACACCCATAAACTCATGGAAAGTTATTTATACGGTCGTAAATTTAAAATCAAAGAAGGTGATTTTTTAAGTACCGCACAGCCAATTGAATCAGGTGTGCCACAGGGTAGCATACTGGGTCCTACTTTATATTTGATATATGCCTCCGACATGCCGTCAGACCCCAAAATCCATACGTCAACTTTTGCAGACGATACAGCCTTTATCAGCGTCCATAAGGACCACCAAGTTGCATCACAGAATTTGCAGAATTATGTTTATAAGCTAGAGAATTGGCTAGAGCTTTGGAAAATCAGGGTTAACGAACAAAAATGTATTCATATAACTTTCACATTGCGAAAAGATACCTGCTCGTTCATCAGAATAAATAATCAAATTATCCCGCAACACAATGAAGTCAAATACCTCGGCATTCACCTCGACCGCCGTTTAACTTGGAAGTCTCATATCGACGCAAAACTTACTCAGATGAGATTAAAAGCAGTGCAACTTAATTGGCTAATCGGCAGAAACTCTACATTGAAATTGGATTGCAAACTTTTGTTGTACAATGCAATACTAAAGCCAATCTGGTGCTATGGAATTCAATTATGGGGTACTGCCTCAGCATCAAACATTAAAAAAATTCAAAGGGGTCAAAATAAAATTCTACGTATTATTACTGCAGCTCCATGGTATGTTAAAAATTCTCGAATCCACAAAGATCTAGGCGTGCCATTAGTAAACGTCGAATTTACAAAATATGCGTCAAAGTACGTCAGCAAACTTGAACACCATCCAAACCCACTTGCACGAGACATACTTAACTTTAGTGGCCACAGTCGGTTGAGAAGGAGGGATACCCTTGCTTTAACTCAAGCGCAAAACAGATGACTTGATCAGTTGATATGAAATTTTTGTAGTATCATAAAAATTTTTTGTCTAGCACTGGCTGGGCTTATTATTTTCTTTTTAGTATTAAGATTTGAAAACTTATTGTTAGTTCAAAATATGAAGATTCAATAAATAACTAAAAGCTAATAAAAAAAAAAAAAAAAAAAAAAAAAAGAAGTGCTTTCGAGAAGTTTGCTATTTAAAATCAGCAAAATCGGTTTAGGTTAACCAGAGTTATGAACCAATATGTGAGACCACCTCCATAAAAATTTGATATTTTTCGTCCATTTTATTGCAATATTTTGAAATATATTGCAGATAATACCATGAAATTTTGTATACGTTGTTTGTACTATAAAAGAAGAAAGTGTGCGGAAAATAGTAAAAATCGGTCCATGATTTCTCATAGCCCCCATACAAATATATATATTCCCGAAATATGGCTTAATGATAAATAAATGCCTATAAAATTGGAATATCAAGACAAAATTCAGCAAAAATAAGTTTTATACAAAAACAAATAACAAACCGAAATTTTTTTTTAGTTCGGTCCATATTTTACCATAGCCCCCATATAAAGTCCACTTACAAAATTCACTTAAATACATATAAAACAGATATAAATAATGTTAAACGGCTAAAATTTGACATAAATACTCTTTATAGGCAAATAAATTATTGTACCAAATTTTATGGTGGTCGGCCCAGAAATGGTCATAGCCCCCATACAAAAATCTTCCCGAAATATTGCTCAATTATACATAAATGCCTATAAAATTGGAATATCAAGACAAAATTCAGCAAAACTAAGTTTTGTGCAAAAAGAAATCGCAAACCGAAATTTTTTTTAATTCGGTCCATATTTGACCATAGACCCCATATAAAGTCCACTTACAGAATTCACTTAAATACATATAAAACACATATAAATAATGTTAAACGGCTAAACTTTGACATAAATACTCTTTATAGGCAAATAAATTGTTGTACTAAATTTTATGGTGGTCGGCCCACAACTGGTCATAGCTTCCATACAAGGACCACATCTGAAAAAGACATTTTTGCCTATATATATTGTATAAATATCGTTACCGACTCAAAACTTTCCACAGATCATTTACATATATACAAAAATCATTCCACACAATTTTGTTAATTTCGGTCTATTTTTAACCGTATGCCCCATATAAAGCCCTCTTCGGAAAATCCCTTTAATACTCATAAATCGCTTATAAATAAGGGTACCAATCCAAAATTTTACACGGATCATTTACATACATGCCTAAATCTAACTGCTGGATTTTGAGAATATCGGTCCATATTTGACTATATCCCCCACATAAGGTCCACTACCGAAATCCACGTTAATACTAATATATATCTTAAATATACCGTTATTACGTTGAAATTCTACGTGAAATATCCCCATATGCATGAAAATAACTGTTCCAAAATTTAAGAAAATCGGCCCATAATTTGTCATACCTGCCATATAGAAGCATTTCCAAAAAACAAATAAATTCGGGTCAAAAAATATTCTTTTCGGATTTAACCCATATTCGGTCCATATTTTATAATCATGATATATATCGTTGGAAAGGTATTTTTAATACCTTTTATTTAATGTATTACAAATTATCAGACACCTAGTAGTTCCCGAGATATAGGCCTGCCCCCTCGAAAATAGGCGTGACCGGCAACAAATTTTTTTTTGCTGGGATCTCGTCTAAAAGCCCTATTTGATTTTGTTTTTTTTTTTTTTTTTTTGAGCAAAATCACTAAAACCGAATTGTACCCCTTTTTTATACTCTGTTTGTTAAGTTACACTCAAGATTATTATGAACATCAGACAAACTCTGTAAATTATGGTAAGAATTGGTAATTAAATCAATTAAAAATGGTGAAAATTAAATAAAATTTTACAATATTTAACATAAATTGTGTTGGTCGTAAAATTGTCTTTCAAACAATATATCAAATACATACTAATAAAATTTGCACTAAGACTGAATAGAAAACACAGAATTAGGATATTCTAGTCTAGTGTAGTTTCTGTATTTCTTATTACGCTTAGGTGAAGGGTATTTAAGATTCGGCACAGCCGAATATAGCACTCTTACTTGTTTTTTTAGGAATTGACATTTTGTTCAATTCACAACTGATGTTGTACTGTCTACGAGTTGTAACTCGTCTGAGTTTAATAGTTATAGGCAATTTCTTTCTAAATATTTTAAACACGATATTTTTGCATATGTTTTTCAAATGCTGTATGTATGTGTGTTAACGTTTGTCAAAAATTAATTTGAACATTAAACAAGTAAGAGTGCTATATTCGGCTGTGCCGAATCTTAAATACCCTCCACCTAACCGTACTCAGAAATACAAAAACTACACTGGTTATAGGACTAGCATATCCTAATTCTGTGTTTTCTATTCAGTCTTAGTGCAAATTTTATTAGTATTTGATATATTGTTTGAAAGACAATTTTACGACCAACATAATTTATGTTAAATATTTTGAAATTTTGTCTAATTTTCACCATTTTTAATTGATTTAATTACCAATTCTTTCCATAATTTATAGAGTTTGTCTGATGTTCATAATAATCTTGAGTGTAACTTAACAAACAGAGTATAAAAAAGGGGTACAATTCGGTTTTAGTGATTTTGCTCAAAAAAAAAAAAAAAAACAAAATCAAATAGGGCTTTTAGAGGAGATACCAGCAAAAAAAAAATTGTTGGCGGTCACGCCTATTTTGGAGGGGGCGGGCCCTTAAAGTTGAAAATATATAGGCCTATATCTCGGGAACTACTGGGTGTCTGATAATTTGTAATACATTAAAAATACCTTTCCAACCATATATATCATGATTATAAAATATGGACCGAATATGGGTTAAATCCGAAAAGAATATTTTTTGACCCGAATTTATTTGTTTTTTGGAAATGGTTCTATATGGCAGGTATGACAAATTATGGGCCGATCTTCTTAAATTTTGGAACAGTTATTTTCATGCATATGAGGATATTTCACGTAGAATTTCAACGTAATAACGGTATATTTAAGATATATATTAGTATTAACGTGGATTTCGGAAGAGGGCTTTATATGGGGCATACGGTTAAAAATAGACCGAAATTCACAAAATTTTGTGGGATGATTTTTGTATATATGTACCGATATTTATACAATATATATAGGGAAAAATGTCTCTTTCAGATGTGGTCCTTGTATGGGAGCTATGACCAGTTCTGGGCCGACCACCATAAAATTTAGTACAACAATTTATTTGCCTATAAAGAGTATTTATGTCAAATTGTAGCCGTTTAACATTATTTATATCTGTTTTATGCGTATTTAAGTGAATTTTGGAAGTGGACTTTATATGGAGTCTATGGTCAAACATGGACCGAACTAAAAAAAATTTCGTTTTGCGATTTCTTTTTGCACAAAACTTAGTTCTGCTGAATTTTGTCTTGATATTCCAATTTTATAGGCATTTATGTATAATTGAGCAATATTTCGGGAAGATTTTTGAATGGGGGCTATGACCAATTCTGGGCCGACCACCATAAAATTTGGTACAATAATATATTTGCCTATAAAGAGTATTTATGTCAAATTTTAGCCGTTTAACATTACTTATATCTGTTTTATATGTATTTAAGTGAATTTTGTAAGTGGACTTTATATGGGGTCTATGGTCAAACATGGACCGAACTAAAAAAAATTTCGTTTTGCGATTTGTTTTTGTATAAGACTTATTTTTGCTGAATTTTGTCTTGATATTCCAATTTTATAGGCATTTATTTATCATTAAGCCATATTTCGGGAATATATATATTTGTATGGGGGCTATGAGAAATCATGGACCGATTCTTACTATTTTCCGCACACTTTCTTCTTTTATAGCACAAACAACGTATACAAAATTTCATGGTATTATCTGCAATATATTTCAAAATATTGCAATAAAATGGACGAAAAATATCAAATTTTTATGGAGGTGGTCTCACATATTGGTTCATAACTCTGGTTAACCTAAACCGATTTTACTGATTTTAAATAGCAAACTTCTCGAAAGCACTTCTGACAGAATTATTGAAGGTTTGGATTCAGTGTTAGATTTAGCATTTTGTTTCTCGAAAATGCATTGAAATTTTTAAAAATTATGCTAAATACTTTTTAGCATAATTTGTTTGATAAAAAACAATTTTTTCTCCAAAAAAAAAATCAACAAATCTCGTTGCTAGAGGCTTAAAGTGCAATAATATACAAACTGCTAAACCTGAATTCTTGATGGTCTGCTCAAATATAATTAATATAAATGTAAACGTAGTGTCAACCAAGATGATTGCAAAGGACAAAACATTTCTATTTAACCTGGAATCGAATTTGGAGGTTCAAAAAGTCCTCTCTGCCAGAGGGTCTTGAAGTTTATATACAAAAAGATTACACGAGGAGGAACAACATGTTAGATACAATCTCCGTCAGATTAGTAAGAATATAAACAAAAAGAAGAAATATGTTAGAGTTTGCCGTGGTGAATTCTGGATTTTTGTAGAAAATAATAAATATACTTGGTCCAAAGATAAAATTATTGCCTACACTGATGATGACGCTATTATCCTGAAAAATCTTCTAAAACAATGTGGCTGTACTCCAGATATACATATATGTTAAGGAAACACCTCTTAATGTAACTCGAAATCAATAGCAATATAAATTGTGCCATTTAGTTTCATATAATGTAGCAAATCTAGCAAAATCTCTCAATTTTCCTAATTTTTTATCATATCTAAATAAATTTGACATATTTTTCCTTTTTGAAACACATGCCACTGAAGAAAAACAAAATATTTTCGAAGTGTATTTTAGAAATTATTTCACAGAATGGATTTCAGCTGTAAAAAATCGTAATGCTGGTCGGGCAAGTGGTGAATGTTTGTATGGATACAGAACAGAGTTAAAAAAAACATTTGCTTTCAATTTCATAAATATTCATAATAATTTGGTATTAACTGCTAAAATAAATAGTAGTCTATGGTACTTTATACCAAGATATTTAAATTGTACAAACTGGGATGATGATTTTAAGAAATTTAAAAATTTTTTCTGAACGCCAGAATTGGTGTAGAACAAATTCTAGATGTTCCTATTGTAAAAGATACACCAAAGTTTCAGAAAGTTTGAAGCTCAAAGGACAAAACATTGAACAGGGAAGGTAGAAGGTTAATAAATGTTATTGAAATTGCAGGTGGTATTGTTTTAAATGGGCGGACTGTAAGATATGCTCAAGGTGATTTTACCTTTCATGGAGCGAGGAGAGACACTGTCATTGATTATTGCATATGTTCATATAGTTTCTTACAACTCGTCGATGATTTTTACATATCCACAAAACCATGCTCTGATCATATGCCATTGTGTCTAAATATAAAATCTGATAATAATGATATTTTTAAAAACAAAAATTCCTGGCAAAGGTTACGTTGCAATCCAAGTTATGCAAGAAAAATACTGAAGTTTTAGGTCGCCTCTCATGTAACGTTGACCTTCAATCTAATATACTGATTGAAGACTTAGTCTCAACAGTAACGAGCAAAATTAAAAAAGCATATGGTTCGAATTAGGGTTGGCAATCCCACTCTATATTTTCAATATCGCGATTTCGGGATTGCATTTATCTAGTCCTGGGATTCCGGGATTTATCCCGAGATTTAAAAAACTTGTTTTCGAAAGATATTAACATATTATTTCAATAAAATTAATAACATGACTCATTCAAACATTGGTTTATAAGAAACAATTTATTAAATTAAAAAAAAATATTTTTTTTTATATGACACATTTTTAAATTATTTCTAAATAGTTCATTGTTTTTATAGATATTGTCATACGTTATTATTTTTAAAACACGATTTTAGGAAGCAAAGCTTCATCGCCCAAACGTTGCGTAGTTGCGAATAATTCGGCTGCAGAAAAAAGCACGTTCAAACTCTACACTGGTTGGCTTAATAGTCATTAAAAATTCGTATGCTCTTTGCGAAAAGTCACCACGTGTTCCTTCATTTTCAAACAAGAGCATTTCTCTCCGAATTTGTTGGCGGTTCATCTGCTTCTAGTGTTTTTGCCGAATTATTGGCTGTTGTGAAGTTAATTTTATGAATGGAGAATAGGTGCGCATAAAGACCTTTCGTTGATCCACCTCCAATTTTTAAAATCTTTTTGCAGTCGCCATTTTTACACATCGCTGTATAATTACTTTTTTTTCATACTCCACGTAAGAAGCCATTATATTTATTTAAAAAATTTCAGTATTATTTAATTTGAATTTACAGTGAAATAAGCAAAAATATGGCATTAATACTGCTGACATTAATCTACAACAACAAATATAAAAAATATCCATTTCTTGGTGAATCCCCTTTTTGTTTTTATTTTATTGACTCTAAACGAAAGCAACTGTGCAAAATTTAAGTGTTTTGTTTCTAATTTCAGAGCGGTTATTACATTCAAACAACAGATTCGAATTTCTGGAAATTCGAATTATGTACTAAGAGTTCCAATTTACGATTTTTTTTATTGTAGCCCAAAAAGTAAAATCTCGGGATTAAGTGCTCAATCCCGGGATTTTGGGATTGCTAAAAACTGCGGGATCCCGAGATTTCGGCATATTTTGAAATTCATTTTCTGGCAACACTGAGTACTTAAATAATATCTGCAATAATACACACACAACCATTCAGCATCACATCATACCCAGCATACCATTCTAGGAGCGCTCCGAAAAAGGAGTCAGAAGAGCATTTTCGAAACCAAAAAAAAAATTTGCTTGTTACTGCCCTGTCCGGGCAAGAGTGGTAGGCAGCGTTGTCAACTTTGAAATTTCAAAACGCACCAAAATGGAGAAAAAAGCGCACCATTTACAAAAAAACGCACCAAGTTAAGAATTTCCTTTTTGTTTCAAATATTTATTGAATTAATTTGAAATTTTTTAATATCATAATAATTAATAAATGAGCTAATAAAGATAAAATAAGCATTTAACCACTCAAAATTTAACTCACAATATGATATTCGAAACTAAAGTACTAATTGGTAAAAAAGCTAACTTCAGTACATATTTGGTACTTTTTTTTTATATATTTTTGTTTTGTTGATTTTTTCCAATAAAATCTCTTAGGATTCGACTGGTACTCTAACCCTGGTTGTTCGTCTACAGTTCAGTAGACCAAACAACCATCAGGTTATACAAGAATTTTTATTTACATGTTTAAAATGTTAATTTTATTTTCAAACAAAGATTTTTAAAGAATTTGATTTCATTTACCATAGGTACATTCGAATTTAAAATACATTTTTTCATCGTGTAGATTTCATGAGTTATGAATTATTAAAAAACTGCAATTAAAAATTAGTAAAAATAAAGATTTCATCACGTTTTCGAAAAAATTAAAAAACGCACCGAAATACACAAAAAAAATTTCCAGTGTTGAATGAAATGGTACTCAAACAGGTGTATTTTGTTGTAGAAAGATTTTTTCTCACACTGAAACAAAAAGTTGTGTTGAATTTGCTTTGGAGTGACCAAAAATTAAAAAGCGCACCAAAATTTAAAAAAAAGCGCACCGCGCACCAACTAGCGAAACGCACCAAGTTGACAACGCTGGTGGCAGGGTACAGGTCACCGACAGTTAACGAAGTAGCCAGTAATTTTTTCCATTTAATTGTACATATGTATGTTATAGTCGTAAATATTTACATCCTTATACATAGATATGTGATTATAAAAGGCGAATATGGTTTTTGGATACCCGATATGCAGGTTCTGCTCATGATTCACTAATCTGGAACGGTAGCATTGCAAAAAGAGTGTTACAAGAACGATATGCAGGTGGTGAACGTAATACGTGGCTTTTAGGTAAACAATTTATTTGAAACCATTCATATAGAGAAAGTCTCAGAATCTCAGGCTTTTCCGATTTGTTGCAGGTGATGCAGGTTATCCACTTCAGCCATATCTTATGACACCATATGGTTGAAGGAAGTCCAGAGGCTATTTTTAATACAAAGCATGCAAAAGCAAGGAGTATAGTGGATAGAACTATTGGTGTACTAAAAACCCGATTTCGCTGTCTCCTCGGAGCTCGTCAACTGCATTACAAACCAACAAAAACAACTAAAATTACCAATGTTTGCGCTGCACTACACAATATATGTATTGATTATGGTTTAAATAATACGGTTGAGGATCTAAGCAATGCAGAAAATATACAACCTGTTGTTGAATTACATGAATCACAAAGTACTGATAGTATTGAGGCATCCGATATTAGAGAACAAATAAAACTGGTGATTGGAGGTGATTGGTTTACGTGGTAGTTCACTACGTGCGAACACTTAAGTAGAGTCGAAGGGACCCCGTTTTAAAAGACCACACCACTCGTCAGATTTAATGTCTTGTACAACATACTGTAGCTAATATGTGTGTGCAAAAAAAGTCGGGTCTTGCTAGACCCAACCTGTAGCTGTGAGATATCTCAGCAGGTGATTAAGTTTTGACCCGGCTACCTCACCAAGGTCGTTCAGTGTGTAGTTCCCCATGAATTTATGTCTCCTGACACACAGGGCTGGGCATTCGCAGAGAAGGTGAAAAATCGTTTCCTCTTTTTCTCTATCCTTACAGCAACGACAATGGTCGTTAAAAGGGAGTCCCAGGCGATTTGCGTGCTTGCCTAACGTCCAGTGTCCCGTTAATACTGCCAGCAATCTTGATATATCCTTCCCATTTCGAGTTATCAGTTGCATAGTACGTTTCTCATTGAAAGATGGCCACATCAACTTGGCTATCCTACATGTGTCTAAATTACGCCATCTATACTCAGCCTTTGTAAGAAAATGTCTAATACCTTTGATGGTCCCCAGTGGAATCGCTACTGAGACCACATTGGAGATATCTAAGGCAGATCCCGTTCTGGCTAATTCGTCTGCCCGTTCATTGCCGTAGTGGTACCTATGCGCAGGCACCCAAACCAAGGTAATGTCAGATAGACGACCTAGCCTTGACAGAGAATTCCTACATTGCCTAACTAGTGAAGATGAAATTGTGTAGGCATTAAGTGAGAGGAGTGCCGCCTGACTGTCGACAAAAATACCTATATTGCCGCTGATGTTATGATCGTGTAATGTATTACAAGCTGTCATGATTGCAAAAATTTCCGCCTGGAAAACACTACACTCATTCGGAAGACGATACGAGATGTCTACCCAAGGTTCGTCACAGAAGACCCCAGAACCAACACCGCAGCTCATCTTAGAACCGTCTGTGTATATCCTAGTGTCGTATTTGTGCACGAGATTACCCCTATTCCACTCACTCCTGGAGGGAATTAAGACCTTGAATATCCTATCAAAATCCGTGTATGGAGTAATATAGTCAGATGGTTGGATAACGTTTGAAGACAACTGGCCAAGAATCCCCGCGTGGCCATATATTCTCGATTTCCAACAACCGGACGCTTGAAGCCTCGCTGCGCTGCACACTGTGGCCGTGTAGTGTATTTAATGGCCTTAAATCAAGGAGGTTTCGGAGCTTCATGAAATTTTGCACACATTTATGTTAAATTTTTTAAGAATTTTAATTTTTTTTTTTTTTAATACGCCCACTTTTACGCCCACCTCCCATACAACTTGAATAGAAAATGTGGCATAACTTCCATGATTTTAAATATATCAACTCAATTTTCATAAAACGTTAATACTATAATTGTAGAATGAGCTCCTGAAAATATGAACTTAATCCGCCCACTTTTACGCCCACCTCCCATACAAATGATATTTCAAAAATGCCATATCTTCTGTAAATTTGTAACTAGAATGTTTATTTTTCGCAAAAATGCATATAACATCTATTAAATGCTGTTTTGAAATTATGAAGAAAATCCTCTTCTTCATCTACTGTATCATCCACTACTTCATCAGTCAACGTATAAGAATGTGTTAGCCATTTTTCATTGTCATTAAAAAATCTTGATGAAGTACGCTTACACTTGTTCCACTTCTTTAAAAATTGAGGCATAAATGTTTGTTTCAAAAACCGTCTGAACTTTTCTTGATTTTTCTCAGACACTATTTTATAATTCACAAAAACTACACCAATTATAAGATCAATATCTTTTTTACATTGAAAAACAATTTCCGAAAGCGTGCTGAAAGATATTTTTGACTTTTCCATTGTTTATTAAATAAATTTGCTTTAATTGCTTAATAAACACTCACTTATCACTATACCACTCTCAAATATAGTATGTACTATAATGTAAAGAAAGTTTATAACGGATAACGGAGTTAATTTTTAAGAGAAAAAATGCGATCAATGTTAAGTTATTGATAATATATGAAAAGCTCTTCATTTAAAGTGGAGTAAGTTCACATTTAGATTTTTTGTTGTAAACAATGTACCGATATTGCTTTGATAAACACTTTTGTGTACATTTGTTTCTGTAATCGGGACTCAAATTTAGGTTTTTTCTATATAGTATACATGCAATGAAATTTTCGTATTTCTCGATCCCAAATTGGCACCGGCTACGTGTACGAGTAGCAAAGAAAGAAAGAATGCGCATTTGTTTTTGCACGCGTAAAATAACGCATATTTGTTACTGTAATTTTTTGGTTTTTCATTGTTTTTTCGGCGGCGGGCAAATCGGGGCAGGTTTTTTTTTTTTAGTCTGTTAGCTGAGACTCTGAGCTTTAATTTGGTATATGACTCCATGTGTCGCACTGCTTCGCACACAACTAAAAGTCTAAAAGAAAATCATAAATGTTTATTTTTTTGGCTCAAAATACATTGTCAAAGGAAATTTTTTTTTTTAAATTTTTAATTTTTTTTTTTTTAATTTACATAATGCTTAATGTCTATTTTAAGTGAAAAAATACTTATAAGGTACATTCAGTGTATAGTTTATAAGTAACAAGCTTTTGAATATAACATAGAAAACTATCACATTTGAGACTTGTTCACATACTTCAACTTTGCGCTGCTCGGGACAGAAAACCAATGGAGGTATTTGCATGAAATTTTCCACACATGACCTTCAGATAGTTTTTAACCATCTGTGCAAAAATCATCAAAATCGGACAGAAGGTCCAAAATGATTTATTGCCGCAGTGGACACAGTGTGCGCTGCAGGCAGAAGTGGCCATTATGTGAAGGTCAATTGGCATAAGGTGCAATATAGTGTTCAGTGCCTCTGAAGGACTAGTCCTTAGTGCACCTGTTATGCCTATGCAGGCTGATCTCTGAACTTTATATAGTTGGTATACGACGTACTTCCTTCTAGTTGCAGTCCACCATACAAGAGATCCGTAAGTAAGAATTGGACTTACTATAGCCGTATACATCCATTTAACTATGCTGGGACTAAGTCCCCATTTCCTACCAAACATCTTACGACAGGTGTAATAGGCCACCGTTGCCTTCTTTACCCTGTGTTGAGTATTTAGCTTCTATAACAATTTAGAGTCCAGTATAATGCCTAGATATTTTGCATTGTTTGAAAGGGGTATTTTCAACATTGGAAGTTTGAAGCTTGGAATCTTGGTCTTCGTCGTGAAAAGTACAAGTTCAGTTTTGCTCGGGTTTACCCCAAGACCGTTAACTGTGGCCCAGTTGTCGAGCAACCTCAAAGCAGTGGACATAATCTCACTGATCACGTCCGGAAACAGACCTGGTACGAGTATCACCACATCGTTCGCATAAGCAACAACTTTTATCCCCCTACTGTCTAGATCAATGAGAATCGAGTTAATAACGATAAGCCACAGTAGTGGGGAGATTACTCCTCCCTGTGGAGTGCCTCTCTCAACTTGCTTAGACTTAACGGTATTACCAAGATTTGCTGTGACTATTCTTGAATTCAACATGGTAACTAGCCAGTTATTTATATATTCTTCAACAGCTAGGTTAGTAAGAGCTTGCTGAATTGCAAGAGTAGTCACATTATTGAAAGCACCCTCTACATCTAGAAAGGCTGCCATTGTATATTGTTTTTGTTTTTTTTTTTTTTTTTTTTATTGTAGCTTTTATTTATTTATTGAATCTTCATATCATGAAATGACAATAAGTTTTCAAATCTTAATACTAAAAAGAAAATAATAAGCCCAGCCAGTGCTAGACAAAAATTTTTATGATACTAAAAAAACTTCACATCAACTGATCCAGTCATCTGTTTTGCGCTTGAGTTAAAGCAAGGGTATCCCTCCTTCTCAACCGATTGTGGCCATTAAAGTTAAGGATGTCTCGTGCAAGTGGGTTTGGATGGTGTTCAAGTTTGCTGACATACTTTGACGCATATTTTGTAAATTCGACTTTTACTAATGGCACGCCTACATCTTTGTGGATTCGAGAATTTTTAACATACAATGGAGCTGCAGTAATTATACGTAGAATTTTATTTTGACCCCTTTGAATTTTTTCAATATTTGATGCTGAGGCCGTACCCCATAATTGTATTCCATAGCACCAGATTGGCTTTAGAATTACATTGTACAACAAAAGTTTGCAATCCAACTTTAATGTAGAGTTTCTGCCGATTAGCCAATTAAGTTGCACTGCTTTTAATCTCATCTGTGTAAGTTTTGCGTCGATATGAGACTTCTAAGTTAAACGACGATCGAGGTGGATTCCGAGGTATTTGACTTCATTGTGTTGCGGGATAATTTGGTTATTTATTCTGATGAACGAGCAGGTATCTTTTCGCAATGTGAAAGTTATATGAATACATTTTTGTTCATTTATCCTGATTTTCCAAAGCTCTAGCCAATTCTCTAGCTTATAAACATAATTCTGCAAATTCTGTGATGCAACTTGGTGGTCCCTATGGACGCTGATAAAGGCTGTATCGTCTGCAAAAGTTGACGTATGGATTTTGGGGTCTGACGGCATGTCGGAGGCATAAATCAAATATAAAGTAGGACCCAGTATGCTACCCTGTGGCACACCTGATTCAATTGGCTGAGCGGTACTTAAAAAATCGCCTTCTTTGATTTTAAATTTGCGACCGTATAAATAACTTTCCATGAGTTTATGGGTGTTAGCAGGCAGAGTTAATTTTATTTTGTGCATTAAACCATCATGCCAAACTTTGTCGAACGCTTGCGACACATCAATGAAAAGGGCGGAGCAGTATTTTTTGTCTTCAAACGACCCTCTTATCACATTTACCAATCTGTGTGTTTGTTCGATGGTACTGTGTTTCGCTCTGAAGCCGAATTGATGATTAGGAATACATTCAGTGTCATTCAGAATTGGAGTCAACTCAGTCATTAACAATTTTTCGAACAGTTTAGAAATTGTCGGCAGTAGACTAATTGGCCTATATGACTCCACTTTGCTGTGGTCCTTTCCTGACTTAGGAATCATAGTGATCATAGACACCTTCCAATCTGCAGGATAGTATTCTAGGCGTAAAATAGCGTTGAAGATAAAGAGGATAATTCTTCTAGCTACACGAGGTAACTCTACAAGCATTTTGTTGCTGATTTTATCCATACCTGGAGCTTTTTTAAGATTCAGATTACCAATAGCGCTTTGGACATCACGAAAGTTTAGTCTTAGAGGTACAGGAGGTCTTATAACAAGTGGTGGCAAATCAGATTCGTTATTATTTGAGTTGTTTATAGTAAACACATTTCTCAAATGGTTAACAAATAATGTCCCTTTCTCGGAATCATTTCTAGCTCAGTCACCAGTCGGATTTCGCAAAGGAGGTTTTCCTCTCACTGGTCTTTTTAAACCTCTTGCCGCCCTCCATAACGAGTAGCCGGATTGTGGGGTACTATCAAGACCTTCCAAGTAAGATCTAAGTGAGGCCGTTCTTTGGGTTTCTAAGAAATGTGTTAGTATATCTCTGCATTCCCGTAGCCTAGCTTTCAGTTCAGGAGACCTGTGAATTTGCCACTCTCTTCTCATTCTTCTTTTTTCTGATAGGAGATGTTCGAGTTCAGAGAAATAAGTTCTGTTTGTCCTATTTCTACATTCAACGTGATAAGTGGAAGCGTGATGCACAGCTCGTCGAAGGTGATCGTAAAGTTGCCAATCGACTCATCAATATCGTCGGTAGTTCTCAACAAAACATTTTCCGTGCAATGAGAACTTAAATACTTTTTGTATTTTATCCAACTTACTCGGGTCTTAGTCATGTTCATAAATGGAGAACCACGCACTTGAGGGAAATGCATTGAAATGATATTAGGAGAGTGATCTGAGGACAAGTCCAGTGAAGGATCCACTTGCATCCATTCTACAGGGATATTTTTCACTACTCCAAAGACAATAACATCGGGAATCTTCCATCGGTCCGTCGGCCAATAGGTGGGATGTCCACTTGAGAGTACATCTAAGCCCATTTTAGCAATGCTGTTGAAGAGTACGCGACCCTTTGGGGTTACCAGACGTGAACCCTAAAATGTGTGTTTGGCGTTAAAATCGCCAGCAACTAAAAATCTAGCTCCAATGGATTTAAAGAAGTTATGGTATTGGTGTTCTTTTATTGAAAATCGAGGCGGCGAATAAATTGATGATAAAACAAAATTGTATTGACAGAATTCAATACAAATGTTTGTTGCTTGTAGGTAATCCTCACATATGTTGTTCATTAAATAATGTTTTATTCTGTTCTTTATAAGAATTGCCGATCCTCCACATGCTTTTCCGCGGGGATCTTTAGTATCATACAACACGTAGCCATTAATTTTGAAGTACCCTGTCGCCTTCAAGTGAGTTTCAGCAATCATCATAACATCAATCTGCTTATCCATCAGGAAGTGTTCCAGTTCGTTTTTATGTTGGCGGAGGCCGTTCGCGTTCCAAAAACAAATTTTTAAACAAATCATTTCTTTAAAATGGCTTGTAAGATAGTGGATTGCATTTTCAGCATTTCCTGCATCATGGATGTCATGGTGGTCGTAAAAGTGTTCATAGTTTGGACAAGTGTCTGCAATGTTGTCTCTAGATTGTTGATATGCGGCTCAGAATATTGGGGTTTAGATTCCTGCTCCAGACCTGGCATATTAGATTTAACCACATTTAAATCTAGCGTTTTCGTGAGTAGTTGGTCGTACAATTTGAGGGAAATTCATACTCAACATGAAATTAGGTAGTTGATGATGATCAGGTAATACTGCCGACTTATTGGTCCGTATGCCCTTCAAGTATGTATAAACTGGGCAACCTCTATAATTTGCGGTATGATTTCCTCCGCAGTTACTACATTTTTTTTATTTTTACGTCAGTTTTGGACTTATTACATTGAGCAGTTGCATGCAGTTCCTCACACGCAACACAAACAGACGGCAATTTACAATACGCTTTGGTGTGGCCAAATTCTTGACAATTAAGGCACTGGACGGGTCCATTACGCTTATGCGGTTCCTCCACGGTAATTCTACGATGCAGAACTTAAATGAGATTGTAGTATGGATGGGACTCGTTTTTCTTTAAGACAACATCTCCAGGTTCCAATTCTACCCTAAACATGGGCTGAGGGATCTTTTCACGGTTTCTAATATTCACTACGCTCTTAATTTTGAACCCTTTGTCCATTAAACCGGTCTTTATCTCCGCAGGATCAACACATGGGTCTATACCCTTTAGAACGACTTGGAGTCCTTTTGCGCTTTTCAGCTGGTAGGTATAGAAATCCCTACTCTCCCTCTCCAGCTGGTTGGACAATTTTCGAAAATCATCTTCCCTATTCACTTGGATCTTTGTCTCACAGATATTTCCATGTTTAATTGAGGTTACGCTAAACATGTTTTCACCTATTACAGCAACAATTCCTTGTATCACTTTATTGGAAGTGGGCTCTCTCAGATAAATTGGTAGGGGCTTAAATGTCTTTTTCGGTATTTCTGGGTCATCCGTCTGAAGTAGTCATTTGGTTTATCACTATTGACGGTCTTAGGAACTTTTGAGTTGGAAGATATTTGAGCAGATTTCGGGCTCCGCTGTCGCTTGAGAACGGTGATGTACTTATCCATACCTACTGGTTTTTTGGGTTTGACTGCACTATTTGATGAAGATGATGTTTTTTCATCTGTTGAAATCACTATATTGGGCGAACAGGAACGACGCCGTTCTACGGCTCTTGTAGTGAGAAAATTTTCCAGAGATTTTTTTATGGATTTTTCCTCAGAGAGCCATTTAGTTTTTCTAGACGAGCTAAGCTCTTTCTCAGAATTACATCTGAGAGGAACACTCATACAGTTTTTATACGATTTTTAATGTTTTTTTTTGATATATTTTAACCTATTACGAGTTATTTTTTTCACTTTTTTGTTTAATTTCAACTTTTTACACTTTTTCACCTATTACGATTTTTCACCGAAAATTCAGCCGCACTAAAAGTAACACGTCCGAACAGTTCGATGAGACGAGACTGAATGAACACTGATTTTTTTGACAAGAACCGAAGTTCACCAGCGTTGTTGGTTCAAATTCTTCTTTTAACAGAATTCAACCACCAAAACTGATGCACCCAATTTATGAAAGAGAAAAAGTATGTAATAGTTTGGAACGTCAGCGATATAAAACATTTGCTTAAAGACAACTATTTAAACGGCGAAACAAACACATGGTTGTTAGGTAAGAATAAAATGCATTTAATTATAAAAATTGATTTTCAAATTGTAATTCAATTTAAGGTGATGCAGGCTATCCATTAGAACCATACTTAAGTACGCCTTTTAGTTTTGCAAAGGCTGGTGCGCAAGAAAGTCGGTTCAACTTAGTACATTCACAAACTAGGAATGTAGTTGAACGTTCAATAGGAGTTTTAAAAAATAGATTAGATTGGGAGCAAGGCAGCTCCATTAAAAACCTGAAATGGCTGGGAAAATTACATCCGTATGTGCTGCGCTCCATAATATTTGCATTCATTACAAATTACAAGCTCCTGATGTAACGACTTAGAATGAAATTCCACAATATGTAGGTTTAGAAGAGAACATTGACATTACTGCGTCCAATATTAGAAGAAAAATTATGGTATCACTAATTTCTTGAATTTAAAAAAATCTAAATTGACTTTTCTAATAAAAAACAACATATAAAATAAAAAAAAAACGGCCAGATTTTATTAATTCATTAAATTAACATCACATATAAAATAATAACCTCCTTATATACAAAAATTACTTTTCAGTTCTTCTAATTCAATTTCGCGTCTTTTTTAATTCGATTTCATCGGCTCTAAATTTCAGAAGGGATTCTCTATACTTTTCTTTTTTTTCAATTCCCTTTTGTAAATATTTAACTTTCCCTCCTTTAATTTGTAAATCTTTCTATTATATCGCTCTATTTCTTTTAACGACTTCTTAACTTCTGTGCATAGTTCCGTTTGAATGTTAACTTGTTGTTCCAAAAGTATTGCTTAATTATATTCTGGCGTTTTTTTATTTGGCGTTGGTTTAAGGATAAACGCTGACAGAGATGGTTCTCTTATAGTTTCTTCCAAAACCTCATTATTGCTAAGGCTTGCGTCGGGAATAGGATATTCGGTTTCTGTTAAGTTATCTTTTGGTTCAACTCCGAAACTAGGGCCATTTGGATTTACAATGGTATCCAGCTGCAATAATTTTGATGCTGCATCTTCTGTTGGAGTTAGAGCAACTTGTTTGTAAATCCCGCCCCCTGTAGCACGATATTCCGTTTTATTTTGGATCAATTTTTTTTTAACTTTAAATTTAAAATCGGAACACACCTTCATCCAGCCGACAAAGTTCTGCACGGGAGGTCCCAAAACCTTTAGTTTAGTTGCGATTTTTTTTTTATATCAATTTTATTGTGCTTAGAACTGTAGCCTCTACCTAGATGTTGTAATATGAGCATATCCCTTGTCGTTTTTTTTTTGTTTCTCAAAATTTTAAAATGTCACCCACTACATTAGCTGCCACTTTAAAGATAATTTTAAACCTAATATTTTTTAACGGTTCACAAACTGGTATATAGAGTATGTTCAGCGAGATCTGGTGTATTTCATTTATAAAACTTACCACTTAAAGTTTCATGCAGGGCTACCAACTGCTAACAACATTATAAAGAACTTTCTAGAATTTCCAATAGCTCTGGAATATACCGTAATAAATTTTAAAGAAGTGTGTTAGTACAAGAATAAGACGCCATACTGTCTTTTCGTTTTTACCCACCAACCTTACAACATATCAGGCTAAAGAGTTTTGAAGGAAGGCGTTGAAATTTGGTAGCCAGAAAAAGGTTATGTTGAAACAAATAAAATTTGAGGTAATTATTTCAATCACCTTCAGTGAGTTTCTGAACATTTTTATTTTATAATCTTTAGATTATTATTAACATTTTGGTTTACTTGCAATGCAATAAACCCACTTATGCATTTCTTTTAGAACTAATTCGCAACGGACACCATACATATTCAACTTAGTCAAGCACGGTTAATCATTTTATTCAAGGAAATAGACGAATCCCTAGTTTCTGCAGGTTTCAGAACCTCAGAGGAAAAAACTGTTAAAATTCGTCTTTACAACTCTTCAAAAATTAAAAGAAAAAGGTAAGAATCATATTGGCAACTTCTAGTTATCATAAATAGACATTGGCATTACAAAAACTATACATTTTTTTTTTTGTTTCGATAGATACACATAAATTATTGTTGGGAGAGGAATTCTTAGCTAATATCAAATTTAAGGAAAAGGGAGAATTATGCTAGGTCTTGGATGCAACAACTAAGGTGTTAAAAATCCAGTTATTGGTGTAAAGTGAAAAGGAGGTGTAAAAAAGTGTGTGTGGGGTTATTCAATTTCTGAAAAAACAACTTTTAAATTAAATTTTGAAGAAAAAGCAGATAACTAAATTAAAGAAAAAGAAAAGAAAAAAAAACGATAAGGTTTCAAGATAGTTTTATTAAAATAACATTAAAACCATATGTTTAATTTCAGAAATTGATCAAGTAAAAATTATGAATAATATCAATTAACCGGGTTGTTGTAGCATAGTATAACGTAATCAATTAGTTTTCTGTTAAAATAAAAAAAAACCTATTAATGCGTGTTTTCTAAAAAAAATTTTCTTTATAAAACTACATATACTAAATTGCAATTTAAAAGAATATTTACATGCCAAATGATATATTTATCAAAAAAAAAAATTTTAAAAGTAAAAAAATGGCGCCTGATTTAAATAATGATTTTTTTTGTGAGACCAAAATTGTCGTGGCGAAATATTAAAAAAAAAAAGTTTTAAAGCCACTCTGATATTTAAAAGAATTAAATGCTTGAGTAAAAGAAGAAAATTAAGAAAAAAGTGAAAAAAGAGAACTGCGGAAAAGAGGATAAAGAAACCAACAAAAAAAAAACCCACAAAGATCAACGAAGAGAGCGGGGAATTTGGAAAGCTTTTCAACGTCACTGCAAGTAAGTGTATTACATACTTTTTCTCTTTCATAAATTGGGTGCATCAGTTTTGGTGGTTGAATTCTGTTAAAAGAAGAATTTGAACCAACAACGCTGGTGAACTTCGGTTCTTGTCAAAAAAATCAGTGTTCATTCAGTCACGTCTCATCGAACTGTTCGGACGTGTTACTTTTAGTGCGGCTGAATTTTCGGTGAAAAAATCGTAATAGGTGAAAAAGTGTAAAAAGTTGAAATTAAACAAAAAAGTGAAAAAAATAACTCGTAATAGGTTAAAATATATAAAAAAAACATTAAAAATCGTATAAAAACTGTATGAGTGTTCCTCTCAGATGTAATTCTGAGAAAGAGCTTAGCTCGTCTAGAAAAACTAAATGGCTCTCTGAGGAAAAATCCATAAAAAAATCTCTGGAAAATTTTCTCACTACAAGAGCCGTAGAACGGCGTCGTTCCTGTTCGCCCAATATAGTGATTTCAACAGATGAAAAAACATCATCTTCATCAAATAGTGCAGTCAAACCCAAAAAACAGGTAGGTATGGATAAGTACATCACCGTTCTCAAGCGACAGAGGAGCCCGAAATCTGCTCAAATATCTTCCAACTCAAAAGTTCCTAAGATCGTCAATAGTGATAAACCAAATTACTAAAACAGATTTTCTCTACTTCAGACGGATGACCCAGAAATACCGAAAAAGACATTTAAGACCCTACCAATTTATCTGAGAGATCCCACTTCCAATAAAGTGATACAAGGAATTGTTGCTGTAATAGGTTTTTTTTTTTTTTTTTTTTTTTTTGCTTGTTTTTTTTTTTTTTTTTTTTTTTTTTTTAACGTTCGTATGTTTTTATTCAAGAAGAAAACAACAATAGTTTTTCTTAAAAACTAATTACAATAAATATATATCTATATATGTATATATGTATACAATATGACATAAAAAAAACTGTGTTATAATTCAAAATAGCAATTGATATATATATATATGTATTTGTATTTTTTTCTGCTTTGAAATCCAGATCACCAAAGGAATTATTTTATCAATCAGCTTTCATCATCTAGGCAGTGTTGTAGATCGTTTAATCAGGCTAAAATTGGTGTTTTGTGTTTCTTTATATTAATAATTTAATTTGTGTTTTATTTCTTTATAGTATATTTTTCTTCTGTTTTTAAATTTTGTAATGATACCCCGCAAAGCTATTCAGCTTGTCTGCAGGAAATTGAGTTAGAAAAAAATTTATCACTATTGTAAATTCATCGTATACTATTACTTGGTTCAGCTTCATTCATTGCAAGCTAATAAAATGATTTTTTATGAGTTCATTTCTTTTGTAATTATTTGTAATATTTAATATTTGAATTGGAATTTTATTAATAATTGTTGGTAGTGTTACCGAAAGGGTGTTTTTGGCGTATTCATTATTAAAGCGTTCGACTTTAAATCTCCCATGAGCTCTTTGTCTTGTATTATGAGAATGATTAATTGGTTTTAGAAAACTTGTGTTGTTTTGATATTCTTATTGTTGTGTAATATATGTTCTTTATGTTTAGAATTTTTAACTCTTTTGCGATACTATAGTTTTGTTTGATACGATTGTTCTGATTTGTTGTGTTGTTGTTATAATTGTTATAATTGTTATAATTGTTGTCTGTGTTATATTTATGTTTTTTCCATAAAATTTTAAGTAGACGGTCTTGTGTTTTTTGTAGTGTGGTGTTATATTTGACATTCCCCCATGCTGTTATTCCATGTCTTATATATGACTCAGCCAATGAAAAGTATGCTTGACGTAGAACGCTATAATTGGAGCAGTTACTTAAATGATATAGCATATATGACGCTTTTCGCAGTTTCTTTTTTAAATTTTCTATATGGATTTTCCATTTGAATTTATCATCAACATAAACTCCCAGATACTTATATGAATTGGTTAGTTCTATTATTGTTGAGCATTTGTCGTTATTTGTTAGATTTGTGGTAGTGTTTTTGTGTAGACATTCTGTATTATGGAATTTTAAGATTATGGTTGAATTTGTAAGATGAGGCGGTTTAATGTGCATTGCTTTTGTTTTGTTAGCATTAATAATAAGGCCGTTGTCATGACACCATTTTGTAGCCAAGTCCAATTGTTTTTGCATATCTTCGGTTGCCTTTTCTATGTTTTTATCAGCTACTACTATGGCTGTATCGTCGGCGTATGCGTAGGTTGTACCGTTCAGGCAATTCATCAAGTCATTGGCGTATAATATATATAGAATTGGGCCAAGTTTAGATCCCTGTGGTACACCACAGTCATAAAAAACTTCGTTGCTACATTTATTATTGATTTTAACGTAGTATGATCTACATTTCAGATAATCTTTAAACCATGACAATATATTTCCTCTTACACCGATTCTCTCGAGAGTTTGCAAAATTCTGGTGTGCGACAGAGTGTCAAAGGCTTTACTAAAATCGATAAACAACACCAATACATGCATATTTTTACCCAAACATCCGTTTATGTGATTAGAGAAGTCTCCTAGTAATTTATTTATATTTTTTCCTTTTTGAAAACCAAACTGGTTTTTATGGATAATTTTAAATTTATGTAGGAAATCAGTTAATCTTCTAATCACCACTTCTTCTAAGATTTTATCTATTATTGGTAGGATAGATATTGGCCTATAATTATTAAAATCAGTTTTATTACCACTTTTGTGTATTGGCCTTACTATTGATGTTTTAAGTAACTTTGGAACAATTGCTTGTTCCAAACTTGCATTAATGAGTTTTGTCATTATTGGCGTCAATATATCGGCATTTATTTTTAAGTCTTTTGCTCGAATTCCATCAGCTCCAGCACCTTTTCTAATATTAAGTGTTTTTAAGATATTATAAACTTCTTCCTCGTTGGTATAATCAATGTACATCGAGTTTTGTACCGACATATTAATAATATTTATGGTTTTTATGTCGCAAATATGTATAATTTTTTTAACATTCTCATTAAAGTTTATTGCAAAATTATTTATAGTATCAATTATATCTTCGTTTTTGAAATTTTTAGTTATAAAATTGTCTATGTTAGTGTTTTTTTTACCAATTATTTCATTTATTAATTGCCATGTAGCCCGTATATCGCTTCTTTTTTCAATGAACTTGTTTCTATAGTATTTATTTTTTTCATAAATTATTTTTCTATTCACTAAATTTCTAAATGTTTTAAATTCTTGTTCATATGTTTTATTTTTTGGATTATTTCTCCATTTTTTAAAAAGTTTATCCCTAATATCACAGTATTTAACAATTTCTTCACTAATCCACGGATTTGTCGATCTTTTTTTACTAGTCTTTGTTTTTTTAATTGAGTTGTTATATATTTCGCTGAATATTTCATGTATTTTTTTATATAAATCGTTTGAATTTGACATTTGTTCAATTATCGAGTTCCAATTGGTTTCTTGAATTTGTTTATTAATTTTAAAATTATTAAATTGTGGGCTTTCTGTGGCTATCTGTCTTAATGGTGGGGTCTGAGTAATATGGTTGTCCCATCCCTGCTTTTTGTCTTGTTTGTTTATACAGCAAACAAGAGAGTAGTGATCAGATATTGTTGTTGTTATAATTGCAGAGTATGTTTGTGTATTTGCATTATTCATTTTTATAAACAAGTGATCAATACAAGTGCTTGTGTTTTTGTTAAGATCTTCACGTGTGCTCTCATTTATCAAACATTGCATACCATTTGACATTAACATATCTAAATATGATGTTGTTGTTTTGTTTTGTTTTTTTATGTCTATATTTGCATCTCCTACAATAATGATATCTTGCTTGTTTTTTATTTTGTTGATTATTTCTTCGAGTTCTTTTATGAACTCTGAAGCTTTTTGGTTGGGGGGACGATACACAGAAAGAAGAGAAGTGTTTTTGTTGTTAATATTTAGATCAATTTGTAACAATTCAAAACAGTTTGTGTTTAAGGCAACTTGAGTATAGTTAATATTCTCATTTATATAAACGGCTATACCTCCACCTTTACTCTCTCTATTTATGAAAATTGAGTTGAAGCCTTGAACATTGTAAAATTTATTCTCATTATCTTTTATGTTTGTTTCAACGAGAATGATGATATTTATTTTATTTATTATTTTGTTAATGTTGGCAAGAAAAGAACTAAAATTCAATCGTAGTGATCTAATGTTCATGTAAATTAGTGACAAGGGATAACTTAAATAGTCTTTATGGATTTCATTAAAAGATGAGATTGTTTGTTTGTAATTATTATTCATTTTTATTTTTAATTATTTTTGTATGGAAAAAAATAAAAAGGTGTTTATATTTAAACTCAAACACGAATTAAGGCTTAAATTGTGGAGGTTATGGATTCAATATCGGCAGCATTATTAATAATTATTGAAGGGCTGTTTTCGTTTTTTCTAGCGAATATGTTGCCATTTCGAACCCAAACAAATTTCCAGTTAGCTTCATGAGCTTTGGTCTTTGCTATCCACAAAAGTCGCCTGTAATTTGGCGTTAATTGGTCGTTTATATATATAAATTTAATGTTGCTATTATTTTTATCAATACTGTTTATTATTGATGCCTCCACTCTATGCCTCTCTATTTTGTTCATAAATTCTATTTTTTTGTTCAGAGAGTGAAACTCTATCACAATTTTGTTTTGTTGTCTCTTCAAACGATAAGCCTTGCTAATATCATCTTCGTTAATCTCAACATTACGTGAAGCTGCTATTTTTTTAACAACATCAATTGGGGAGATTTGGTTATTGTCAATGTTTTTAATCTCAATGTTGTTAGCAATCATATGTTGTTCGATTTTGTTTATACGTATATCCATGCTGTCTATTTGTTTTTCTCTTTTTTTGTCTTTTTCGTTTAATTCTCCAACTTGAGCTACCAGAGTAGATAGAGTATTAGAGATTGTTGAGAGTGCTGATTGGATTTGCTCTTTTATTTGTAAGTTGGAGGTGTTGATGTTTGAAGTAAGAGTTTCGATTTGGGACTTTATTTCAGTGACATCAGATTGTACTGAGTTAAGCTTGGAATTTACCGTGCTAAGTGATAGGGACTCCTTGAATTTTTTTGCTCTATCATTCTCTTCGGGTATGCTATCATCACGTATCTGCTTTTGCCCATTGTTTTCATCAAATACAAAGGCTTGGTAAATATTATTTGGTGATCTGGTTCGTGGTCTACATACATGACATCTCCAGTTCGTTCTCCTCTCACCCGTCATACTGGCATAAGTTGGCTCCGATAGATTAGAGCATGTAGAGAAGTGATAGTTGTTATTGCAATTGAAGCATTTTACATAACTTGTTGTTGTTATATCTTTTTTACATTGACCACAGACAACTTTACTCATTTTGTTATGTTTTTTGTTTTGTTTTCTTTTTTATCTATATTTTCAGTTTTGCTGTTTTAATAATTTTTTAATTTTGCTGGCATAAATCTATCGATTTTACAGATTTTAACACTAGGTTTTATGTTTTTTTCAATGCGTTTTTATTGTATATATTTTGTTAAGATTTTTAGTTATTAGATTATGCAGTAAATCAAAATTTAGCACGAGCACTTTAAAACACGTCCATTCGCAACGAAGTGAAAACATGTTTAGCGTAACCTCAATTAAACATGGAAATATCTGTGAGACAAAGATCCAAGTGAATAGGGAAGATGATTTTCGAAAATTGTCCAACCAGCTGGAGAGGGAGAGTAGGGATTTCTATACCTACCAGCTGAAAAGCGCAAAAGGACTCCAAGTCGTTCTAAAGGGTATAGACCCATGTGTTGATCCTGCGGAGATAAAGACCGGTTTAATGGACAAAGGGTTCAAAATTAAGAGCGTAGTGAATATTAGAAACCGTGAAAAGATCCCTCAGCCCATGTTCAGGGTAGAATTGGAACCTGGAGATGTTGTCTTAAAGAAAAACGAGTCCCATCCATACTACAATCTCATTTAAGTTCTGCATCGTAGAATTACCGTGGAGGAACCGCATAAGCGTAATGGACCCGTCCAGTGCCTTAATTGTCAAGAATTTGGCCACACCAAAGCGTATTGTAAATTGCCGTCTGTTTGTGTTGCGTGTGAGGAACTGCATGCAACTGCTCAATGTAATAAGTCCCAAACTGACGTAAAAATAAAAAAAATGTAGTAACTGCGGAGGAAATCATACCGCAAATTATAGAGGTTGCCCAGTTTATACTTAATTGAAGGGCATACGGACCAATAAGTCGGCAGTATTACCTGATCATCATCAACTACCTCATTTCATGTCGAGTATGAATTTCCCTCAAATTGTACGACCAACTACTCAAGAAAACGCTCCTAAATCTAGACTAGTTTCTTACGCAAATGTGGTTAAATCTAATATGCCAGGTCTGGAGCAGGAACCTAAACCACAATATTCTGAGCCGCATATCAACAATCTAGAGACAACATTGCAGACACTTGTCCAAACTATGAACACTTTTACGACCACCATGACATCCATGATGCAGGAAATGCTGAAAATGCAATCCACTATCTTACAAGCCATTTTAAAGAAATGATTTGTTTAAAAATTTGTTTTTGGAACGCGAACGGCCTCCGCCAACATAAAAACGAACTGGGACACTTCCTGATGGATAAGCAGATTGATGTTATGATGATTGCTGAAACTCACTTGACGGCGACAGGGTACTTCAAAATTAATGGCTACGTGTTGTATGATACTAAAGATCTCCGCGGAAGAGCATGTGGTGGTTCGGCAATTCTTATAAAGAACAGAATAAAACATTATTTAATGAACAACATATGTGAGGATTACCTACAAGCAACAAACATTTGTATTGAATTCTGTCAATACAATTTTGTTTTATCATCAATTTATTCGCCGCCTCGATTTTCAATAAAAGAACACCAATACCATAACTTCTTTAAATCCATTGGAGCTAGATTTTTAGTTGCTGGCGATTTTAACGCCAAACACACATTTTAGGGTTCACGTCTGGTAACCCCAAAGGGTCGCGTACTCTTCAACAGCATTGCTAAAATGGGCTTAGATGTACTCTCAAGTGGACATCCCACCTATTGGCCGACGGACCGACGGAAGATTCCCGATGTTATTGACTTTGGAGTAGTGAAAAATATCCCTGTAGAATGGATGCAAGTGGATCCTTCACTGGACTTGTCCTCAGATCACTCTCCTACTATCATTTCAATGCATTTCCCTGTGTGGTTCTCCATTTATGAACATGACTAAGACCCGAGTAAGTTGGATAAAATACAAAAAGTATTTAAGTTCTCATTGCACGGGAAATGTTTTGTTGAGAACTACCGACGATATTGATGAGTCGATTGGCAACTTTACGATCACCTTCGACGAGCTGTGCATCACGCTTCCACTTATCACGTTGAATGTAGAAATAGGACAAACAGAACTTATTTCTCTGAACTCGAACATCTCCTATCAGAAAAAAGAAGAATGAGAAGAGAGTGGCAAATTCACAGGTCTCCTGAACTGATAGCTAGGCTACGGGAATGCAGAGATATACTAAGACATTTCTTAGAAACCCAAAGAACGGCCTCACTTAGATCTTACTTGGAAGGTCTTGATAGTACCCCACAATCCGACTACTCGTTATGGAGGGCGGCAAGAGGTTTAAAAAGACCAGTGAGAGGAAAACCTCCTTTGCGAAATCCGACTGGTGACTGAGCTAGAAATGATTCCGAGAAAGGGACATTATTTGTTAACCATTTGAGAAATGTGTTTACTATAAACAACTCAAATAATAACGAATCTGATTTGCCACCACTTGTTATAAGACCTCCTGTACCTCTAAGACTAAACTTTCGTGATGTCCAAAGCGCTATTGGTAATCTGAATCTTAAAAAAGCTCCAGGTATGGATAAAATCAGCAACAAAATGCTTGTAGAGTTACCTCGTGTAGCTAGAAGAATTATCCTCTTTATCTTCAACGCTATTTTACGCCTAGAATACTATCCTGCAGATTGGAAGGTGTCTATGATCACTATGATTCCTAAGTCAGGAAAGGGTCACAGCAAAGTGGAGTCATATAGGCCAATTAGTCTACTGCCGACAATTTCTAAACTGTTCGAAAAATTGTTAATGACTGAGTTGACTCCAATTCTGAATGACACTGAATGTATTCCTAATCATCAATTCGGCTTCAGAGCGAAACACAGTACCATCGAACAAACACACAGATTGGTAAATGTGATAAGAGGGTCGTTTGAAGACAAAAAATACTGCTCCGCCCTTTTCATTGATGTGTCGCAAGCGTTCGACAAAGTTTGGCATGACGGTTTAATGCACAAAATAAAATTAACTCTGCCTGCTAACACCCATAAACTCATGGAAAGTTATTTATACGGTCGCAAATTTAAAATCAAAGAAGGCGATTTTTTAAGTACCGCTCAGCCAATTGAATCAGGTGTGCCACAGGGTAGCATACTGGGTCCTACTTTATATTTGATTTATGCCTCCGTCATGCCGTCAGACCCCAAAATCCATACGTCAACTTTTGCAGACGATACAGCCTTTATCAGCGTCCATAGGGACCACCAAGTTGCATCACAGAATTTGCAGAATTATGTTTATAAGCTAGAGAATTGGCTAGAGCTTTGGAAAATCAGGGTTAACGAACAAAAATGTATTCATATAACTTTCACATTGCGAAAAGATACCTGCTCGTTCATCAGAATAAATAATCCAATTATCCCGCAACACAATGAAGTCAAATACCTCGGCATTCACCTCGACCGCCGTTTAACATGGAAGTCTCATATTGAAGCAAAACTTACACAAATGAGATTAAAAGCAGTGCAACTTAATTGGCTAATCGGCAGAAACTCTACATTGAAATTGGATTGCAAACTTTTGTTGTACAATGCAATTCTAAAGCCAATCTGGTGTTATGGAATTCAACTATGGGGTACTGCCTCAGCATCAAACATTGAAAAAATTCAAAGGGGTCAAAATAAAATTCTACGTATAATTACTGCAGCTCCATGGTATGTTAAAAATTCTCGAATCCACAAAGATCTAGGCGTGCCATTAGTAAAAGTCGAATTTACAAAATATGCGTCAAAGTATGTCAGCAAACTTGAACACCATCCAAACCCACTTGCACGAGACATCCTTAACTTTAATGGCCACAATCGGTTGAGAAGGAGGGATACCCTTGCTTTAACTCAAGCGCAAAACAGATGACTGGATCAGTTGATGTGAAGTTTTTTTAGTATCATAAAAATTTTTGTCTATCACTGGCTGGGCTTATTATTTTCTTTTTAGTATTAAGATTTGAAAACTTATTGTCATTTCATGATATGAAGATTCAATAAATAATTAAAAGCAAAAAAAAAAAAATCTGTGTTTGCAATTTTTTTATAATATTGTAAGGCAAATTAAATAACTATTAATAAACTTATAATAATAAGTGTAAACATATCAATTTGATGTGGTTTGAGTTAAAAAAAAAAAATTAAGAACGAAACTTTCAAAGAAACAACATTTGTATGTACACTGATTTTTTTGCATGGTTCCCTTTATATCATTTCTTTTTTTTTTCTTCTTCAAAAATATTATATTTGTTTTTGCAATGACTATAATAAAAAAATATCAATTTATACTAATTAAATGTTAACGTTAAAAGAAAGAACAACGATAATGAAATAAACTGGAAGAATCACAACTCAAAATCATTGTTATTAGGCATAAAAGAGATAAATATATCTACAATTAACTTCGACTTATGAAAACCATCACAACAAGTGACATATACTAAAGTTAAAAAAAAATTCCCAACAAATTTCGGTATTTGTTGGCAGTTCTCGAAACGGTTTATTTTAATTTATAAAGTGTTCAAATTAGCATAAAGTATTGACCACATTGGAAAAACAAGTGGAACGAAACATTATGCTAAAAACATTGGCAGCAAGTGAAAACAAAAAGAAACAACACTCATCATTCAACAAGCGAAGAGAACGGTCAAATTATAAATAAAACTCACCCTCACAACTCACTCTCAACAAAACAAACATTTAAAATTAAATTGTGTCAAATAATTGTAATTTCATTTTTTATAATTGTGATGTGCTAAATCTTGAAGATAATCTAAATTTCTATTTTTTTAATTGTGATATATTTAATCTTGAAAACAATCTAAAGTTGAAATAAATTCACAAAAATTACAATAAACATACATAAGGAAATCTAAGAAACTTAAATTAAAGAAATACCTGTGACTTAAAAATAAAATGTACAAATACAAATAATTAATACTACCTAAATGTAAAATGAATAAATAATTAAAATCTAAGTAAAAGTTCACAGTTATATACTTTATATTTACCAGTTTAAATCCTAAATAATTATAATACTTAATTTATAAAAGAAATAAAGTTAATACTTACGTGCTAAAGAATTAAAAGTTAAAAACAATTAAAATTGAAATATATATACAATACTTAAATTTAATACCTACTTTCTAAATAATTAAAAGTTAAAATACAACATAAATTTATGAATTGAAAGTTATTATACTTAAATTAAATACTGTGTAAAATCACCTAAACCTAATTAACCTACACATAAAGTAACCCAATAAATTGGAAGTTTGGAATTGAAATTAAACCCTAGTGTCTACCACTTATTTGGCAATTAATCTAAATCTCAGTGATTACCACATACATACTCCAGCAAGATTAAACAATTAGGTAGTTTGTTTATCTTCCATAAGACGCAATTTGTTCCCACAACCATTGGAAAGGGCAAAGTTGTTCATGGTCCTTCACCGACGCTAAACCAGCGAAAAATTGGACATCTCTAATACATCCTTAAATATATAAAAATGGTAACACCAAATCGCAAGTGAGTACAACAACAACATATTAATACAACAAATTAAACACAAAAAATAATAACATCAATAACAACAATAATATTTTACAAAAAAAGAAGAAGAAACTAACACTAAACAGGATTTTCAACAAAACAAAACCGTTAGTCCCGTTACTTTGCATTCCCAAAATTTCAATACTGTTCAAGTATTTCAAGGGCGAATGAAAAAGCAAAGAGGAATGAAAATATTTAACATTCTCAAAAACACAAAGTTACCTAAATCCCTTTGCCACATTTCACACATTTCAATAAAATAAATCTCTGTATGTATTTAAAATTTTAAAACAAACACAGCACATTCAGTTAAAATAAAGAAATCATTTTCCTATAAACACATACAATTACATTTGCTCAAAAATCAAAACCAAGCTCTTTATTACTAATTATATTCTCTTACATATATAAACAAAAATTTTTTCGCAAACAAATACACACATTCATTTATACTTTTTAAAAGATCAAAACAATTCTCTTCGCATTAAATTATATTCTCTAACATATACAAAACATTTTATACAATCACATATTGCATGTAAAATCTCTTTAACATTAAATTTATTATATTACATATTACAACATTTATTTATACATCTTTCATCTCATCTATATATAGATCAGCGAAAGGCAACCTATACTATTACATTTTGCAATTGTATTAGTAATATACTCTCTTCGCTCTCAACACAAATCGGTATTGCCAGAAAACTTTCGTCACTTATCCCCAATTAAAAATTTAAAATCTCCAAAAATATCTATTTTATTATTTGCGAAAAATTAGAAAATCAGTCAGGAAATTGCATTACATCTTCAACATTTATTTCATATGGGCAACATTTAATGCGTATTAAATGTTCAAATGTCCAGCAAAACCTTCTTTTTTACCCAACATTACATTGGCACCATCAGTGCATACAGAGGAAAGCTTACTCTTATCAGTAAAAGAAAGAACTTTTTCATAATAATAATTTAAAGAAAATAAAAAATTCATTTCATATTCATCACACATTTTTAAAAAAGTTGGGAAAAATTTTTTCCGGCCACACTGATTTTTAAATTACACAACCTGTCTGTTTGAATGCTCATTAAACTTTGTTTATTTCTCTACAATACGTGTGCACACGTACGTAAGAGAAGAGTAAATGAAAAACGCGGCGCCCATGTGTTGCCTTTCGCTGATATAGATCAGGGGTTTCCATTTCATAGCTCAATTGAGCCTACCACTACCAAGACATATTTTTATGCTCTTCAATTCAGTCGTCGATGTGACTTCGACAAGTGCACATGTCTAGCGGATGCTATGTTATTTTTTTCAGGTTAACAGATGATGACACTCAAAAAATATTGTGCGATCAAAAATGCTTTTGGTAACATACATAGCAAATTATAAAATATGTATATTACTAACATTTTTTTGCGGCTTTAAATAAATAGATTCTCTCAATTTTATTACTCTCTCGTACTCACTAATACATAAACAAAAAATTTTTGGAAGCCCCTCCCTGCCAACATTTTCTATTGCGGAAGTGACTCAGAAGTGACGCTAAGAAGTTGAAACTCATCTTCTGCGATACCATTTTCTGATCGTAGAAGTGTCTTCCGTATTGAGAAGTTGTACCCCCCGGAAGTAACTTCAATAAGTCACTTCAGCGTAACTTCTAGAAGTCACTTCAGCGTAACTTCAAGAAGTCACTTCTGCTTAACTTAAAGAAGCCGCCTCTCTTTTGCTTTTGATTTTTTTTTTTGCCTTTACAGATAATACACTCATATTGACTATGGGATAACAAATATGTAAAAACTACAGCAATAACTAAACAAAACCACACTTTACCACTGACCGACCACAGCAAATGACAAAATAAAACTAATTTCGATGATGTCGAAAACTTCTTTTTGGCATTCTTTTCATTTCTTTTATAACGGGGCATGTCATTTTCGGCTGGTGTTGTAAACAACAAACAATCTTCCAAACGTCGTCTGGATGATTAAAAGACGACTGCAATGTAAATTGTTATTGTGATCTTCCAATTAACATCTGGAAGTGAGTAAGACGTAACGTCTTTGACGATGGACGATGAAAGAAACTTCCAATTGCTGGCAGGGCTGATATAGATATAATATATATATTAACATTATTCACTCACACACTTTAATAAGTTCATACACACGCTAATTTAAAAAACAAATTCAATCAGAGTCAAAAGAAAAAATATACAAAGCTCTTTAGAATTGAAAGCAAAACCCACCCTAAAAATTGTAGTTAAACTCGGACAATAAACACTCACAAAATTACAAACACAATAATAACTCTCTTAACTGGTGTACCCAACACATATCTCCCATATAAAGTTTTTTTTTCATACAAACAAACACCGGCATACAAAAGAATAGAAACTTGTGTCTCTTAGAAAATAAAACACAAGCAAACACAACAATCAAATTAAATACATGCTCTTAATAATAAATACCAATTATACAAAAAGATCTCTCTTAACTCAACATACACTTCATTTAAGTTCAACACAAATATGTACATAATTAACACTAATATCTCTTGAAAAAAAAAAAACCAAAACAACATTAAACAAAAAACACATCTCTAATTAGAAAACAAATACAGTGGGACACTTATAAGAAAAATTTAAGCAAATTAAATTTGTTTTAACAAGAAATTTATTTAACAATTATCTTATTAATTATCTATTAAAAAGAAAATTGGTTGTTAAAGAGCACAGTTACTTATTGTCTTATATCGTTGATACCCATAGAACAGTGGGTGCAAACAATAAGACATAAGAAAATAAATTCGGAAAAAATTTTGTTTGTTAACAATTAAAATATTACAGTCCACTAATAAATATAAATATTATATAATAAGTCTAATCTCTCTCTTAAATAAAAGGCTTTTGTGAATTAAAATTCCAAGCCTATACCCGCTATACGTTCCTAAAACAAAAGCTTGTGAGAATAAAATTCCAAGCATATTCCCGCTTATATAAAAGGCTATGCGAATAAATCCAAGCCTATTCCCGCTTTATACTATTTTAAATAAAAGGCTATGGAATAAATCCAAGCCTATTCCCGCTTTATACTAAATTTAAATAAAAGGCTTTGCGAATAAAAATCCAAGCCTATTCCCGCTTTATACTATTTTAAATAAAAGACTATGCGAATAAATCCAAGCCTATTCCCGCTTTATACTAAATTTAAATAAAAGGCTTTGCGAATTAAAATTCCAAGCTTATATAATCTCACACAAACAAAAGCTTGTGCAAATTAAAATTCCAAGCTCATTTAATCTCATCCCAAACAAAGCTTGTGAGAATTAAAATCCCAAGCTCATTTAATCACATTCCGATAAAAAGCATACGTAAATTCAAACTCCAAACGTAGCTTATCGAAGCTTAAACAAAAGTTTTTCTCTCAAAATTACAATTGCTTTGCGAATTCACATTCCTCGCCAACTGCACCTTAAAATAATAAATCTCAGAAAATTTTCGGTACATTATTAATAAAAGAAATTACAGATAGTTCCAAAGATCTTAATTACAAAACCTAAATTCAAAGAAAATATATCAAAATGGCAAACAGTAGATTTGCTTTCGACACGGAGAATTTACTCAGATTCTGTAAAAGGGACGACATATTGGATGTCTCAGGGCAATCCGAGGCTCTGTTAGATATTAAAATGAAAGATCTAGACTGTCGCTGGCTAAAAGTAGAAAAATCCTATGAGGATATAATGCTCTCTGATCTAAATGAAGAGATAAAAAACAAAATACGTATACAATACGACGCGTGTGTCGACCAATATTATACGACCACAGCACGAATTCTCGAGATCATTGCACCCAGCCGACAGAGTTTAGATGCCCGCAACTCGTCCAGAGTTGTAAACATATCAGAACCGACAAATCCCACCTATCTTAAATTACCCCCTTGCGACACTCAAACTTTCTCAGGAAGTTGTGAAGAATGGCCTGCTTTTCGTGACATGTTCACAGCAGTTTACATCAATCACCCAAGATTGACATGTGCGGAAAAATTGTACCATCTACGAAATAAAACAACTGAAACAGCAGGACAAATTGTAAATCGATTTCCCCTCACGGAAGACAATTTTAATCTCGCCTGGCAAGCTCTTAAGTCTCGATACGAGAACATTAGGGTTTTAGTGGATAATCAAATCCAGAATCTATTTAATATTCCAAAGGCGGATTTCGAAGACAGTGAGTCCCTTCAGAGAATACATAGTTCGGTAACAGATTGCCTAGCTATGTTAGAATCTCTCGGAGTCTCAGCAAAAGGTTGGGATCCCATATTGGTAAATTTAACTTACTCCAAATTGCCCCAAGAAACCCTAGCCCAATGGGAACAATCCCTAAATGCCAGCAGAGATTTGCCAAAGTGGTCACAACTTAGTGATTTTCTGATTAAACGGTGTGAAGTAGTTGAAAGAATCACAACAATGAAACTCACAAAAAATCCATTTCCCAGTCCTTCAAACTCTAAAAACCGCATTCACACTTATGCTTCCCAAGAAAAACTCAATACTAATTGTAAAATATGTGATGAACAACATGGTTTACGATTATGTCCACAGTTCCGCAAATTTTCAATACAAGAACGAGTCGATTTTGTTTTTAAAAATAAAATTTGTAACAATTGCTTATCGGTTTCACACATCAAAAGTAATTGTAAGAGCAAAAACACTTGTTTAAATTGTGGCAAAACACACCATACTTTGCTTCACATGCGTTCAAATAATAACTTGAGAAAAAACTCTAACACTTCTCAAAATAACAATAATTCTCACGCTCAGAATTTAGCTTCTCAAGCTCAAACCCCACAAGCTCAAGCCACACAAAATCAAGTCCTACAAAATCAAGTTTCACAAAATCAATTCCCACTATCGACGCAGCCTTCAACCTCAAGAGCTGCAGCATATCAGCAAGTTCATTCCAATTATGCCGCAAACAACACAAATATTCTTTTGCGAACAGCCCTAGTTAGAATTGAAAGTAGAGGAGAGCTATTCACAATACGAGCTCTAATTGATCCCGGATCCGAAAGAACTTTCCTTTCAGAAGGGATACGCTCGCGGTTAAACCTGCCATTTAGAAAATCAAGTTTTCAAATAATTGGTATTGGTGGAAAAAGTCAAACAGCTAAAAAAGAATGCATAACTCTAGTGTCAAAGCAAAATGATTTCAGGCTGCAAATATCAGCAATAGTTCTACCAAAGGTAACTAACAAAATCCCATCCACTTCATTCAAAATAATCGAAACATCAGGGCTATCGGATATAGAGCTAGCTGATCCCTACTTCAACATTTCATCATCAATAGATTTGATTTTAGGCAACGACAGTGAACGCCATATAAATCTCGATGGTATTAAAAAAGATATATGTGGCACTGCCTCAGCATACAAAACAATATTTGGTTGGGTTCTAAGCGGACCAATTCCAACACAACCAATATTCTCATTTTCTACTAATGTAATGCCAACCGAATCTTCAAATCTAAACGATTTATTACGCAAATTCTGGGAGCAAGAAGAAATTCCAACTACCCAACTGAGCTCTTCCGAAGATCAGCATTGTGAACAATTTTACGCAAAAACGACAAAACGTCTTCCGGACGGTCGGTATATGGTTCGCTTACCCTTCAGAAAAGAATTCCCGGAAGAAAAATATCTCGGCACATCAAGGTTTATAGCTCTTAGCCAATACGCGAGTATGGAAAAAACTCTAGCTAAAAATGCCCAACTCCAAAAGCAATATCACGAAGTGCTTAGCGAATATATAACCCTTAATCACATGGAACCAACCACCTCTATAGAATACCTCTCAGATAATAAATGCAACTCCTTTTATCTCCCACACCATGCTGTCGTCCGCCCAGACAGCAAAACGACTAAAGTTTGCATTGTTTTTAACGCATCCCGCAAAACAAAATCTGGCTTTTCGCTAAATGATATTCTCTACACCGGCCCAACATTACAAGCGGATTTGGTGAACGTTATCCTAAATTGGCGATTTTACAGATATGTCTTCAGTGGAGATATTCAAAAAATGTACAGACAAATCCTTGTCGATCCACTGGACAGACCATTTCAAAGAATTTTATTTCAAAATTCCCCCCGGGAGGCTGTCAAAGACTATCAAATGAAAACAGTAACCTTCGGAATTAATTGCGCTCCCTTTTTAGCAATCCGAACTTTGTTACAGCTCTCTTCCGATACTCGGGAGCTTTTCCCAAAAGCATCTCACATTCTCAAAACCGAAACTTATGTAGATGACATTCTAGCGGGAGGTCACTCTATAACCGATGCCCTAGATTCTCAATCTCAGCTGATTCAATCCCTTGCATCAGCAGGTTTTCCACTAAAGAAAATTACCTCTAACGACTCTCGATTGTTAGAGCCAATCCCAAAAGAAGATCTATACGATTGTGATTTCCTCAAATTTCATGATGCTAGTGCCACGAAAACTCGGTATTCGTTGGAATGCACTCACAGATCATTTTACTTATACATTTGAACCTTTCCCAGAGGTTACGAAAGCTACAAAACGCCAGGTTCTGTCTTCGGTAGCAAAACTGTTCGATCCAGCAGGCTGGATTTCTCCGGTCATTATACGGGGAAAAATTCTTATTCAACAACTTTGGTTAGAAAAAATCGACTGGTATGAACCTATAAGTCAAGAATCTCTCCAAATTTGGAACGAACTTATAAAAGATATGATACTGGTTGAGAAAATTCAAATCCCTCGCTGGGTGCAGTTCACCCCAGTTGACCAAGTTCAAATACACGGTTTCTGCGACGCCTCAAAACTGGCATATTGTGCAGCCCTTTACATTCGTATTGACACCTCTACCTCTGTGTTTTCTAATTTACTGGTTTCAAAAACAAAAGTCGCCCCCCTAGCAGCCATAACTTTGCCAAGGCTTGAGTTATCAGGAGCTCTATTGTTGTCCAAACTCGCACATCATATAGTCTCTTCACTAAATTTATCAAATTATGAAATTTATCTTTGGTGCGATTCCTCCGTTGTGCTTGGATGGTTAGCAAAACCTCCAGCCACATGGAAGGAAGTTTATGTGTCTAATCGTGTTTCACAAATACACAAATTATTACCCAATGCTAAATGGCGTCATGTACCAACACAGTCTAATCCCGCCGACTTAGGATCTAGAGGTTGTAAACCTCAGGATTTAGCTATCAACAGTCTTTGGTGGAACGGACCATCATGGCTCACAAAATCTCCGTCCTATTGGCCCAAACCCAACGATTTTACACATAACAACGTTACTTTACCGGGAGCTTCTGACTTTATAAATGAAACACCATCCACTTCAATATTGTCTCATAACGCAAATGTTAATGTAACCAGTTTACCCTCTAAGCAGAACTATATTGACATTCTGGATAATTTTTCTTCATACACTCGTGCGCTACGTGTGCTAGCTTATGTTTTCCGATTTATCCGAAAATTCAGTCCATCCTTTGCCAACCCTACGGTTTCTTTAAATTATGAGAATACAACTCTTAGTCACCCAGAAATTAGCTCCGTCAAAACACGACTAATATTACTTGCGCAAAGGCAATATTATGAAAGTGAATATAATTTACTGTCGCAATCCGAACTAATATTAGGAAATAGCCCATTATTCACACTAAACCCCATTATTGATGAAAATAAGATCTTACGTGTCAATGGCAGATTGGCAAATTCCACCTTACCTTATAAAGAACGATTTCCTATAATTCTACCATCCCAGTCTAGATTTTGCATTTTATTTTTATCCCACTTACACAATTTTCTCATGCATGGCGAATGTCAATTAATGTGTCGTATGGCACAAACAGAATTTTATATCCCTCGTCTCAAAATGCGTGTTCGAAAAATAATCCGATGTTGTAAAACTTGTCTGATTTATAAACGAAAATCTTGCTCTCAAATCATGGCCGCACTCCCAGCCGAGCGATGCAGTTTGTCATTACCATTCCACACAACGGGAATAGACTTCGCTGGACCGTTTGAGGCTAAAAGTTTCCACGCACAGAAACTCGTCTACCGTGAAGGCATATGTGTGCGTATTTGTTTGTTTTGCCACCAGAGCAATTCATCTGGAACCTTGTTCAAGCCTTTCCACTATCGCTTTTCAAGCAACCTTCGCTAGGTTTGTTGGCCGAAGAGGACTTCCCCATAAAGTCTTCTCAGATAATGGCCGCAATTTTGTGGGAGCAAACCGCGCCTTTCGAAAAGAATTTTCACTCTTTCTGTCAACCGTATCTCAGGATATTGCGCAAAAATATGTCACCAATAATTTCCATTGGTCCTTTATTCCCCCACACGCACCTCATATGGGCGGTTTGTGGGAAGCTGCGGTAAAAAGTTTCAAGTTTCATTTGAAACGAGTTGCAGGAGCTTATCGGTTCAATTTCGAAGAGTTTACTACTCTATTAGCTCGAATCGAGGGTGTATTAAATTCCCGACCAATCTCCCCTCTGTCTGAAAATCCCTCAGACTTAACCGCGTTGACTCCAGGACACTTCTTAAGAGGCGGTCCCATCGTGGCACTTCCTGAGCCAGCTGTGGAAAATCTCCCTTTGCTCAATCGATGGGAGAAACTTAAAGCTTTCCATCACCAATTTGCCATACAATGGAAAGCAGATTATTTACAATCACTGCATAAACGCTATAAATGGAGATTATCTGTCCCTAACTTACAAATAGGCGACTTTGTAATAGTGATCGACGATCTATTACCCCCGAATGAGTGGCGACTGGGTAGAGTCGAAAAGGTATACCAGGGAAAGGATCAAAAGGTTCGAGTAGTCGACGTGCGCACCGCCGCTGGTACGCTAAATCGCCCAATCACCAAATTATGTTATTTACCCTATAACGAAAATCAAAATTGTCCCGATTAACTTAATGTTCTCTACACAATCTTATAATTACATATACATTTGTCTCCTTGACCGCCCGAACTATTGCCATAAATGTGAGATATCACATCATACCCTTCTCCACCATTTCCAACATCCCACATATTATGCCACAACATCATATTTATCATTTAAATTTACCTTCCCAACGAAATTTACTGACAAAATTTTTATTCCTGTTTAGTTTACGATCTCAAACTCCAAGGGATCCCGCTATACACCAGTGTCAACTGTGCCACCGATACCATGCGTTGAGGTTCTGCCGGCGGTTCATTGATATGGATTCTCAAGAACGCAACAGAGTAGTCCGCAGACATCACTATTGTGTCAACTGTCTAGCTCGCACCCACACCGTATACAGTTGTGACAGCCCTGATGGATGCATGTATTGTGGACTTTTACACCATACTCTGTTGCACCAAAGAGATCCAGACAGGAGCAGAGAAAGAAGCGGGGTTCTCGAACGGCTCGGTACCCGACGACGTATCACCACCAGCAACAGCCGAACGCACCAAAGGACAACTAGCTCCAGAAGACGGAATATTGTACTTCCAAACCGCAACACATCTCGCAGCCGCACTACCGAGACAGGCAGCAGATCTATTCAACGCTCCACGCACAACACCCATCGTAGCCGATCTACTCAGCGTGCAACTCAACGTAACCAGAACACCAGAGCAACCAGACCTGTTTCATATCAAGTTCCAAGAAGACGTCAAAATCTCAGACAAAATCAGCGGGTGCTGTCAGAGGCCATCCGTTCGCTCGCCGCGGTGTTATGTGCAACCGACTAACCTTGATCTTGCATTCATGCAAGGAGGGGCGGCATGTTCAAATTAGCATAAAGTATTGACCACATTGGAAAAACAAGTGGAACGAAACATTATGCTAAAAACATTGGCAGCAAGTGAAAACAAAAAGAAACAACACTCATCATTCAACAAGCGAAGAGAACGGTCAAATTATAAATAAAACTCACCCTCACTCTCAACAAAACAAACATTTAAAATTAAAAGCTGGCAACCCTATTCGCGAGAAAGTCATTTTTTTACAAGTGCTCTGATAAAGAAAATTTAATTTGCATATTGCAGGATACTGAATCATCTTTAAATAGTCTGGTAAATTTAAAATTTTAGACTTAGTTGTTTGTCATCTTAATTGCATCAAATATGCCTAAATCCAGTCGCCGTAGTATTAAAAATCCTAAGATTTTCTGTGAACAATGCAAGCTGGTGGTGAAAGAAGAAGAATCTGATAATTCCATTCAGTGTGATAGATGCTCCAAAACGTTTCACTCTCTTTGCACTGAACTAAACAAACGTCAATTTGAACAGCTGATGAACGATGAGAACATTGAATACATATGCCATCTCTGTTGCGAAAGTGGAGAAAACAAAAATAACAACATTAACAGCGAATTGAATTTGATCAAAACAAAACTGAACAAGCTCGATCAGCTGGATGATATGCATAAGTCGATGATGTTTATGTCCAAACAATTTGATGAGTTATTGAAAGGTGTAACAGAAAATAAGAAAAAAATAGATGCAGTCCAGAAAGAAAATAAAATGTTAAAAGCTGAGATAAGTGAATTAAAACAGTCCGTTAAAATATTAAACGACAGCAGAGTTAAAAACGATTGTTTAGTTAATGGTGTAGAGAATGTTGGAGATGCAACCGCAGTTGATACAATAATATCCATCATGAAGAAAGTCGAAGTTCATTTAAAACCCGAAGAAGTTGATACTGCTTATTTTTTGAAAAAGAAAAATAACGCCAAAAAACAAACGATTGTTGTAAAATGCAATTCATTTAAAACAAAACAGGCATTAATGGCTGCGAAATCTAAATTAATGGAAAAAGAAGAAACGAAATCAATTTTTGTGAATGATTTCCTCAGTAGAGAGACACTTGCACTGCTTAATCATGCCCGAACGTTAAAGACAGTTGGATACCGTAGAATATATGCGTATGACGGACGTGTTTTTACAAAGAGAAGCGAATTATCAAAGCCAAAGTTAATACGATGTGCCGAAGAAGTAGATGAACTTCTCTTGGAAGCAACAACAAATAGAAGCCGTAGAAGCAAGCAAATTATTCATGCAGATTCTGGTGATGACAGTGATGTGGAACCGGGTGCACAATATTTATCACCGGCAAATAATTAACAGCAAACACACTATTTTGTCGTTTTTATTGAATGTTTTGTAATCTCTTTTTTATTTTTTTTTTAATGAATTTTATTACTAACCAATACTTTAATAACTTCATGTCCTTTGAATCTCATTTAATGAATTTGAATAAAAACAAATTTAATATATTGTCAGTTAATAGCAGAAGTATTTCGTCGATAAATAAATTTAATAGATTTCGCAGTTTAATATCAAATTTTCCAATCTTACCCAGTATTATTTGCGTTCAAGAAACATGGTTTAGACAAGAGCTTACAGATCTATACAATATTCCCGGATATAAAGCTGTACACTGTTGCAGAAAAGACGGTTATGGCGGTACAACAGTATATATCAATGAAGGCTTACATTTTAATGTTGATGTGTGTGAAAGCAGGGATTTTATTGATACAATTGTATTGTCTATAGTGTCCAAAAACATCAGAGGCAAAGCTTTAAAGATCGTTTCGTTTTATCGTTCCCAAAAATGTACCGTACCTATATTCTTGGACTATTTGGAAGCTTTACTTTTGCGATTCGGCTTGATGCCATGCATTTTTGTAGGTGATTCGAATCTGAATATTTTAGACAACGTATCACAGGAGTTACTGAGTTTACTTAACTGTTATGGATATATAAACTGCCATAGTATGACTACTCGTCCCTGCAGCGGTAGTTCAATAGATAATGTATATAGCAATTTGCAAATCGGTATACATATAGATTCCGTTGAATGTAATCTTACAGACCATAATCTTATTTGCTGCAGTCTAAATTTGAGCAAGGATAACTGTGATTTTATTGAAATAAAACGACAACACTGCAGTTATGATTGTGTTAAGGAACGGTTACGTCAAAATTTAGATAGTCTAAACCTCAACGGCGATGTTTCGTCTGATACAAGAGAAGTATTGTCGTGTATATCAAATTCAGTAAGGTGTTCTACAATTGAGTCAAGAAGAAAAAAACTAATTAAGTATGAAATAACTCCATGGATCAATGGAAATCTGCAAAAGCTCATTGAATACAAAAACACATTGCTCAAAACTAGAAGAAAGAGAAGAAACCCTGACACAGAGGCCAAGCTAAAAAGAATCAGCAGAATAATTAAAAACGCATGCAAGGAATCACTAAAAAACTACTATGAGGACAATTTAAGAGAATTCAAGCTACAGCCGAAAAAATGTTGGAAATTTCTGAATAAGATAATTGGAAAAAATGTTAAATCAGAGATATTGTTGAAAAATGAGGAAGGCGAGCACATTATAAGTGATGAGATAAAAGCAGAGGCTCTTAATAAATATTTCTTGGATTCGGTTTCGGACCTCAGGCGGCAAATTGAAGTATATCAAAACGAGAACTGTAATTCACTTCGAACACTTCAATATCACAATCGTACGTTCAAATTCAAAAATACAACAACAGAAGAAATGTATGATATAATAACAAAGTTTGAGAAGAGCAAGAGTGCTGGAAGTGATGACATATTGCCATTAGTTTTCATTGAATGCGTTGAAGAATTGAGTCCATGTTTCGTAATCATTTTTAATAACATTATAAACACTTCTATCTATCCTGATTCCTTAAAATATCACAAAATTGTTCCTATACCAAAGGTACCAAATGCAAACTTGTTTCAACAATACAGACCTATAGCTTTACTGTCTATTCTTGACAAAATATACGAAAAAATATTATTCACACAGCTATCCACGTACTTAGAAGATAATCATATGTTGTATGAAAATCAATACGGATTTAAAAAAGGCTGTGGCACCGAGGAAGCAGTAATCAATGTCGTGAATTATGTGTGCGATGGACTAGACAGAGGGTTTTCTGGTGTTGGAGGTATTTTTTACGATTTTTCAAAAGCATTTGATCTTGTAGACCATGTCATTTTATGTGAAAAATTACCTTTTTATGGTATTCGTGGCCAAGAGTTGGAGTTATTTAAGAGCTACCTCGAAAACAGAAAACAATATGTTAAAATAAATACAAGTCAAAGTTCAATACAAGATGTTATGTGTGGTGTGCCTCAAGGTAGTGTTTTGGGACCGTTGTTATTCAAATTATACCTTAATGATATCAACAACCTTGGACTTACTGGGAGAATATTTTTGTACGCTGATGACCTATGTTTATTATACCCATATAAGAATGAACTAGTACTAAAAACATATGCCGAAAGAGATGCGCTGTTAATATCTGAATACGCACGACTTAACAAACTGGTACTGAATGCTACTAAAACAAAGTTCATTCGGTTTAAAGCGCAGTCAAATCGTATTGAACAAAATTGTGTAATTTTTGTTGATGGAAAAGAACTAGAAGAGGTTTCTGTCATTAAATACCTTGGGATCCATATACAGAACAACCTATCCTGGAAGTCGCATGTAGATCAACTAAAACGTAAATTATCATCGGCCATTGGATATTTATATAAGATGAGAAACAAACTCGATAGACATACAAAGCTGCTTATCTATCAATCTTTAATTCAAAGCCATCTGAATTACCTTGTACTTATATATGGACATAAAAGGAACTCCGATATAAAATCTTTGCAAGTATTGCAAAATAAGGCATTGAAGCTGATATATAACCTTCCCAGATCATACCCTACCTTGGACTTATATAAAAACATTGCTAAAGGTATTATGCCTATTTTCGGCCTTCATAGATTGCAGTTACTAATTTATGTTTATAAAGTTTTGCATAACATAGGATATCACAGTATCCGATTGGAAACCGGTCATCATAATTTCAATACAAGACACCGTACTGATCTCAGTGTAGTAAGATGTCGCTTAGAAACTACAAAACAGCGAATTCAATACTTGGGTAGTGTGGAATATAACAAATTACCACAATTTGTTAAAGAGGCTGAAACAATCTCAATTTACAAAAAGAGATTAAAAGAATATTTATATGAAAACTTGGAAATGCTTCTGCTATAAATGCTATTAAGTTAGAATGATCTCATTTTTTATATAATTTAATTAAAAATCAATGAATATGTAAAAAATTTTGTAAAAATAGTTGCTAGCTTGCCTCTATAATGTCCTAGTGGCGCTGAGGCACCTACTTCCAATATAAAATAAATATTTTGAATATTAATAAAAAAAAAAAAAAAAAAAAAAAAAAAAAAATTGTGTCAAATAATTGTAATTTCATTTTTTATAATTGTGATGTGCTAAATCTTGAAGATAATCGAAATTTCTATTTTTTTAATTGTGATATATTTAATCTTGAAAACAATCTAAAGTTGAAATAAATTCACAAAAATTACAATAAACATACATAAGGAAATCTAAGAAACTTAAATTAAAGAAATACCTGTGACTTAAAAATAAAATGTACAAATACAAATAATTAAAACTACCTAAATGTAAAATGAATAAATAATTAAAATCTAAGTAAAAGTTCACAGTTATATACTTTATATTTACCAGTTTAAATTCTTAAATCCTAAATAATTATAATACTTAATTTATAAAAGAAATAAAGTTAATACTTACGTGCTAAAGAATTAAAAGTTAAAAACAATTAAAATTTCTAAATAATTAAAAGTTAAAATACAACATAAATTTATGAATTGAAAGTTATTATACTTAAATTAAATACTGTGTAAAATCACCTAAACCTAATTAACCTACACATAAAGTAACCCAATAAATTGGAAGTTTGGAATTGAAATTAAACCCTAGTGTCTACCACTTATTTGGCAATTAATTTAAATCTCAGTGATTACCACATACATACTCCAGCAAGATTAAACAATTAGGTAGTTTGTTTATCTTCCATAAGACGCAATTTGTTCCCACAACCATTGGAAAGGGCAAAGTTGTTCCAAAGAATAAAAATAATATTCATTAATTTAATTAAAGTTGATACTCGCGAAATATTAAAACCTGGTTGATATTATTCAAAATTTTTTTAATTGATATGAAAAATTAGGAAAAACTAAAAAAATTTCTTGCATGTTGAATATATATTAGAATTGTTAAATAGTTTAAAGTTTAGGATATGTTAAGAATTATTTTGTTAAAGACTAATAAATTGAGAATTCTTTATGAATTATTTTTTTTGCGAATTTTGGAAAATTTCTTATTATATTAAATTTATAAAAAAAAAAATGTTTAGAATTTGAAAGTTGAATTAAATACAATGATGGAATAAAAACTTTCGGACTTATCCTTTGGGGTTGATGGAAAGTTAATCTATGCGTTCGGGTTCTTCTTTAAATTTATTTAGTGTTTGGAAGAACAATGGTTAGGGAGGGTCAAGAGCACTTGGCAGCAACATCATTGCCTCGATATATTAGATTCGACATGAACTAAGGTTAATTAAATTTCATTTTACAATAGACAAGATAAATTTTTGGTGTTGTTTGGGGAATCCATAGCTACTAGTTTTTTTTTCTAATTGTGAGCATTAACTTTTAAACCGGGACTCTGCAATAACAATGATAGTAATGGTTGATTTGTTTGACGTGGGTCAAGAACTCCCCCAACTACTGAAGCTAGCGGCTAAGACGGGTCCCACCGACCTTACGTCATGCAATTTATTAGGGATAAGATGTGCTTTTGGACAGGTTTTGATTAATTAAAGATCACTGTTATTGTTGATGGGTATAAAGCCTCTCAAGTTGTTTTCCAATTAAAATAGCGTCATATCTTATCCTTCTCCCTTGGTATATCACCTCTAAAAGGTTTTGTTATCAAATCCGTTACAGAAATGGCGCCCAACGTGGGGCCTAAGATTTTTGATAGGTTTGTGTCGTAAGATGGTTTAAATTGTCGAAGATTTAGGTCTCAATTCAGGGTCAAATATTGGGGATTTTTATAATACTATTTCTTGAATTCCTATGTAATATTTGGTCATGAATAATATTTTGTTGTCAGTAAATCGGTTACAATATATATTATGAATTTGTAAAAGGAAAAGTTAATTAAACATGTATTTTGTAATAAATTTTACATCCATTTTTGGAATTCGACTACTTGTCGTTAATTGGAACGAGTAGATTCGACCGATTGGCTCTTTATTATTTCTTTGCAATTTCCTGTTTTATTATCATGTTCTGTTTGCAAATTTAGAGGATAGTTGATTAGCGTGTTTAATTTTATAGGAAAGTTTGAAATTTTTTTTCTGGAATATTGAATTATTGTTTCTTTAGACGAAGTTTAATCCGAAAAAAAATATTTTTAAAATAAATATAATTTTGAACCCGGAATTAAAATATCCGTACAATAGCCCAATTTTTATATAAACAATTTGTGTCGAATTTAATGTCAAAATTTCTTTTCAAATTAAAAAAAAATTAAAATGTTTTTAAAAGGAACGAGTTCTTTTCTGTCAACCCCATGTTAAAGGATAGTCTATAAATAATTACTTGTATTTACGAGATCTATATATTTTTTAAATTAAGTTGGAGAAAATTTTATATATAATTACTCTTATTTAATAAACAAGTTTGGTTTATTGATTCGAATTTTCAGTAATTCCAATTTAAACTCTAAATTTTATCATTTTTATTAAATTGTTTTAGAGTAAAAGTTTTTTCCTTTCGTATAAGTTTTTGTTATTTATTCGTGATTTAAGTTGCTTTTGTGGGTCAAAAATTTGATCACTTTAGTCTCGGTAAACAACAGCAACATATTTTTTTTTGAAAAATTTCGTTATTGGAGTTTTATAAAATGGCTGTTTGTCGTAGTACGGAGGATATTCCGTCAGTCACTCAGACTCCATTAGGACCAGCGTGTTCCTTGTGTGAAACGGAAATGAAAGATGACTTAGATTGTGTAACTACTAATTGCAAACACACCTTTCATAAGGAGTGCATAACAAAGTGGCTTTAAAATTCTCAGGAATGTCCAAATTGCAGAAAGTTGTGCCATAAAAAGGATTTAGATTCAATTGGTTCTAGGTCCATAACAAATTTGCGCGGTAGGGGTCGTGGGTCGGCATCCAAAAGATATAACACTAGAGGTTCTAAATTGCAGGATGAAGTGACAGAATCTTCACAGGCATTGCAAAGTGAGGGCGAGGAAAAGGGAGTTATTCAACGTAAATCACCGGAATTAAATAATTCATTGAATAACCAAAGTAATCCGCAAGATTGTTCACAAAATCTTCGCAATTCTACTCGCACTTCAATAGGGAATTCAATACGTGGTCGTAGGACTATCAATAATACGAATAGATGGAATAGTATGTCTCAGATGGTTGAAAGCACTGTGCAACGTGTATTAATGAACATGAGTATAGGTCCTAGACAACCACCTCAAAATGCACAACCATTACCGTTGCCACAAATTCCAATAATAAACGAACAACCAAATTCCGTTATTAATAACTCCACAACTCGAAATCAGAATATTGTTGAAAATCGTGAATATGGAAATAGAATAATTTCAAATGTTGGTAATATAAACCCAGACAGAATAACGTCAATGATTCAAAGTTGGAACGTGAAATTCGATGGATCATCGAAGGGTTTGAGGTGTGAAGAATTTCTTTATAGAATTCAAGTTTTGACAGTTGATAATTTTAATGGGAACTTTGAGGACACAGTTTGTAAGAATTTGCATGTATTATTAAACGGGAAAGCCAAGGACTGGTTTTGGCGATACCATAAAATGGTTAATCGCCTTCAATGGGATTCATTTTTTCTGGCTCTTAAAAAACAATATCAGGATTTTAGAACAACCTTCGATATCAGAGAAGAATTGCATAACAGGAAGCAAAAACAATCAGAATCTTTTGAAGTTTTCTTTGATGCGATAACTGAGATTGTAGACAGATTAGCAGTTCCATTGGAAGACGAAGAATTGATAGAAATTATAACAAGAAACTTAAGACCAGAAATACGTCACGAACTCTTGTGCGTGAAAGTACGTTCTATTGGTCATCTAAAGGAACTATGTCAAAAACGTGAGCTGCTTTTTAACGAAGATTATTTTCGCCGTATACGTAATCATAATAATTTGATTCAACAAAGACGGGTTGCCTGTTGTTGTCGAAAATGTAGATATACCGAACAAATCTAGCGAAGATGGAACGGATTTTGAAATAAATGCGATATCGAATTCCAATAAAATTATTAAATGTTGGAACTGTGAAGAAGAGGGACACTACTGGGACATGTGCTTGAAGGATCGTAAAATTTTTTGTTATGGGTGTGGTCTCCGAAATGTTTACAAGCCTCAGTGTGTTAACTGTTTAAATAAAGCAAAAAATTCAAAAAACTACTTTTAAAACAACCGAGAGAATCCAACGTGATTATAAACAATGAAAATGAAGGTACTGAGAAGTTAAATTTAGATTATAGTAAACTAAGAATTTTGGAAAGAAGTAATAGTAATATTACAGAATTGAATAATAATTTGGAAAGTAAAAATTATAACTTATATCACATAAGGCCCTTGCATCTGAGATTAGAAAAATGTATTAGAGCAAGATTTGGAATTTTTAATGATAGTACCTTAGATCCTAAGATAGTAAAAAAATATAAAAGATCAACAGTAAGGATGAGAAATTTTTATAAGAAAATTAAAAAGGCTCAACGGTTATGTGTATCTTCAATAATTGATTCAAGTAAAGATGGACGCTTGTATGCGGAAGTGAAATTCTTGGATAAAAATGAGTTAGGATTATTGGATACAGGAGCAAACATTAGTTGCATAGGAAAGGACTTAGCTTTGCAAAATTTCTCGAGTCATCCGGAATTTAAGAAAATAACATCTATGGTGAGAACGGCAGATGGAAAAGCTCATGCTGTTACTGGATTAATTCAAGTTCAAATGCATTACAAAAATAAAATTGATAAAATTGACTTGATAAAATAAACTTGGCCCACCCTGTATATTGTTCCAAACCTGAACCAAAGATTAATTTTAGGGTTAGATTTTTGGAGGTCATTGGATTAATTGAAAATATTGTATCTGGTGTTACATTAGATAATCCCACAGAAGATAATAATAATGATGAATATCCTTTAACCATTCTACAAAGGCAGCAGCTAGAATTAGTGAAATCTTTTTTTTCCAAATTTTAAAGTCCAAGGTCTCGGTAAAACCACATTAATTACACATAACATTGATATTGGATCGGCCAAACCAGTGAAGCAAAGATTTTATCCGGTGTCACCAGCAGTTGAAAAACTAATGTACCTAGAGATAGATAGAATGTTAAGTTTGGGTGTAATTGAAGAAAGAACTAGTGCGTGGAGTTCTCCAATGAGATTAGTAGGGAAGCCTGGAAAGGTACGTTTATGTTTAGATGCAAGAAGAATTAATATGTTTACGGTAAAGGATGCATACCCGCAACCAAATATCGAAGGCATTTTTGCAAGGTTACCGAAAGCAAACATTATTTCTAAGATAGACTTAAAGGACGCTTATTGGCAAATCGCTTTAGAGGAAAAATCAAAACCCATTACAGCATATACCATCCCTGGACGTCCGCTGTACCAACTTACAGTCATGCCATTCGGCTTATGCACAGCTCCGCAAACAATGTGTCGTCTAATGGACTATATAATTCCACCAGAGCTAAAGAACTCAGTGTTCGGGTATTTAGATGACGTTTGCGTTGTTTCTGACACATTTGAAAATCATCTTTCGGTATTAATGAAACTTGCAGAACAATTCAAGAAAGCGAACTTAACTTTGAATGTAAAGAAAAGTAAATTTTGTGTGAAAAGGGTATCATACTTAGGTTATATTATAGGTGATGGAGGAGTATCAACTGACCCACAAAAAATTGAATCCGTTTTAAACTGGCCAACGCCGAAAAGTTTAAAACAGGTGAGAGGTTTCCTCGGTCTAACAGGATGGTATAGACGTTTCATTGCGAATTTTTTTTTTGACATTACGCATCCAATTATCGAGGTTATTTCGAAAAAAAGAAAATTTGAATGGACTAGCGAAGCAGCGGAGGCATTTGAAAAAAATAAGAAAGTTTTAACTACCGCACCTGTATTAAGAAACCCTGATTTTAGTAAAAAAATTTTTATTCACTGTGATGCCAGCAATTTTGGTCTTGGGTCTGTGTTAGTACAGTTGGGTGACAAGGGAGAAGAGTATCCGGTGGCTTTCATGTCAAAAATATTTAATAAGTCGCAAAGGAATTATTCCGTTACGGAAAAATAATGTTTGGCCGCAATAGAGGCCATAGAAAGATTTAGATGTTATGTGGAATTACAAAATTTTGAGGTTATCACAGACCACAGTAGCTTGGTGTGGCTAATGAGACAGCCAAATTTGAAAGGAAGATTAGCTCGATGGCTTTTGCGGTTGCAAGCATACAAATTTGATATTAGTCACAGAAAAGGTAGTGAAAATATCGTACCAGACGCTCTAAGCAGAATGTATGAAAATGAACTAGCCTCTTTGGAGTTGATAAGCTTGGAGGTAGATTTAAATGCAGTACATTTTTTGGATGAGGACTACATAATGCTAAAAACAAGTATTTGGAAAATGAAAGTTCCTTCCCGGATATAAAAGTTATGGATCGCTATATATACATTCGAACTAAATTCTCTACGGGGGATGATATTGTTGATTCCAACTCCTGGAAATTATGGATTCCCGACAGACTTAAACCACAGATATTGAAAAGATTTCATGATTCTGTGCTAGCTTCTCACGGTGGAGTAGGAAAAACGTTAGAGTTAATTCGGAGATACTTTTATTGGCCTGGGTTGGCAACTGACGTCAGAAATTATGTAAGAAATTGTGATACTTGCAAAGCCACAAAAGCGTCTAACCAAAAACTTACCCCAGAAACGGGAAAAATGGCTTCCTCAGAAAGCCTTTTTCAAAGGTTTTATATAGATATCCTAGGTCCATATCCAAGGAGTAAAAAAGGATACATCGGTTTGTTTATTATATTAGATCATTTTTCAAAATATCACTATTTGTATCCCTTAAGAAAATTCACGGCTTCAGTGATAATAGAGTTTATGGAGAAACAGATATTTCATCAATATAGTGTTCCAGAAGTGGTAATAAGCGACAACGGAAGCCAATTTAAAGGAAATGAATTTAATGCGTTCTTGACAAAGTTTGGCATAACTCATACGTATACAGCTTTTTATTCCCCACAAAGCAATGCCTCTGAAAGAGTGAATAGATCAATTGTTGCGGCCATACGAGCCTACTTAAAAAAGGATCATAGAGATTGGGACGTTAACATATCAGAGATAAGTTGCGCTCTTAGGAATTCTATTCACAGTTCTATTGGTGTATCTCCCTATCAAGCATTGTATGGCTTTGAGATAGTAACACATGCATCAACCTTTTCGTTGCTTAGATCAATTAACTGCTTAGGAAGCTCGGATATTAGAGTCGAAGGAAAAGATAAATTAACTATTTTACGAAACCAGATATCAGAGAATATAAAAAAAGCATATGAAGCAAATGTAAAACATAATAATTTAAGAGCTAGACCAATTTCATACAATATAGGCCAAGAAGTGTTCAGACGAAACTTTGCACAAAGTAGTGCAGATCGAAGATTAAGTCCAATGTTTGTAAAAGCTAGGATAAAAAAGAAACTGGGAAACTGTTATTATGTTTTAGAGGACATAGTCGGGAAAGGCGTAGGAACATATCATGGTAAGGACATTAAACCATAAATTATTTCCGGCTAATCTGTACAACAAGTTGCCATATTATCTGGTTTTGTAATATGAGCATATCCCTTGTCGTTTTTTTTTTTTTGTTTCTCAAAATTTCAAAATGTCACTCACTACATTAGCTGCCACTTTAAAGATAATTTTAAACCTAATATTTTTTAACGGTTCACAAACTGGTATATAGAGTATGTTCAGCGAGATCTGGTGTATTTCATTTATAAAACTTACCACTTAAAGTTTCATGCAGGGCTACCAACTGCTAACAACATTATAAAGAACTTTCTAGAATTTCCAATAGCTCTGGAATATACCGTAATAAATTTTAAAGAAGTGTGTTAGTACAAGAATAAGACGCCATACTGTCTTTTCGTTTTTACCCACCAACCTTACAACATATCAGGCTAAAGAGTTTTGAAGGAAGGCGTTGAAATTTGGTAGCCAGAAAAAGGTTATGTTGAAACAAATAAAATTTGAGGTAATTATTTCAATCACCTTCAGTGAGTTTCTGAACATTTTTATTTTATAATCTTTAGATTATTATTAACATTTTGGTTTACTTGCAATGCAATAAACCCACTTATGCATTTCTTTTAGAACTAATTCGCAACGGACACCATACATATTCAACTTAGTCAAGCACGGTTAATCATTTTATTCAAGGAAATAGACGAATCCCTAGTTTCTGCAGGTTTCAGAACCTCAGAGGAAAAAACTGTTAAAATTCGTCTTTACAACTCTTCAAAAATTAAAAGAAAAAGGTAAGAATCATATTGGCAACTTCTAGTTATCATAAATAGACATTGGCATTACAAAAACTATACATTTTTTTTTTTGTTTCGATAGATACACATAAATTATTGTTGGGAGAGGAATTCTTAGCTAATATCAAATTTAAGGAAAAGGGAGAATTATGCTAGGTCTTGGATGCAACAACTAAGGTGTTAAAAATCCAGTTATTGGTGTAAAGTGAAAAGGAGGTGTAAAAAAGTGTGTGTGGGGTTATTCAATTTCTGAAAAAACAACTTTTAAATTAAATTTTGAAGAAAAAGCAGATAACTAAATTAAAGAAAAAGAAAAGAAAAAAAAAACGATAAGGTTTCAAGATAGTTTTATTAAAATAACATTAAAACCATATGTTTAATTTCAGAAATTGATCAAGTAAAAATTATGAATAATATCAATTAACCGGGTTGTTGTAGCATAGTATAACGTAATCAATTAGTTTTCTGTTAAAATAAAAAAAAACCTATTAATGCGTGTTTTCTAAAAAAAATTTTCTTTATAAAACTACATATACTAAATTGCAATTTAAAAGAATATTTACATGCCAAATGATATATTTATCAAAAAAAAAAATTTTAAAAGTAAAAAAATGGCGCCTGATTTAAATAATGATTTTTTTTGTGAGACCAAAATTGTCGTGGCGAAATATTAAAAAAAAAAAAGTTTTAAAGCCACTCTGATATTTAAAAGAATTAAATGCTTGAGTAAAAGAAGAAAATTAAGAAAAAAATGAAAAAAGAGAACTGCGGAAAAGAGGATAAAGAAACCAACAAAAAAAAAACCCACAAAGATCAACGAAGAGAGCGGGGAATTTGGAAAGCTTTTCAACGTCACTGCAAGTAAGTGTATTACATACTTTTTCTCTTTCATAAATTGGGTGCATCAGTTTTGGTGGTTGAATTCTGTTAAAAGAAGAATTTGAACCAACAACGCTGGTGAACCTCGGTTCTTGTCAAAAAAATCAGTGTTTGCAATTTTTTTATAATATTGTAAGGCAAATTAAATAACTATTAATAAACTTAAAAATTTCATCGTAATTATAATAATAAGTGTAAACATATCAATTTGATGTGGTTTGAGTTAAAAAAAAAAATTTAAGAACGAAACTTTCAAAGAAACAACATTTGTATGTACACTGATTTTTTTGCATGGTTCCCTTTATATCATTTCTTTTTTTTTTTTCTTCTTCGAAAATATTATATTTGTTTTTGCAATGACTATAATAAAAAAATATCAAAATATACTAATTAAATGTTAACGTTAAAAGAAAGAACAACGATAATGAAATAAACTGGAAGAATCACAACTCAAAATCATTGTTATTAGGCATAAAAGAGATAAATATATCTACAATTAACTTCGACTTATGAAAACCATCACAACAAGTGACATATACTAAAGTTAAAAAAAAATTCCCAACAAATTTCGGTATTTGTTGGCAGTTCTCGAAACGGTTTATTTTAATTTATAAAGAATAAAAATAATATTCATTAATTTAATTAAAGTTGATACTCGCGAAATATTAAAACCTGGTTGATATTATTCAAAATTTTTTTAATTGATATGAAAAATTAGGAAAAACTAAAAAAATTTCTTGCATGTTGAATATATATTAGAATTGTTAAATAGTTTAAAGTTTAGGATATGTTAAGAATTAATTTGTTAAAGACTAATAAATTGAGAATTCTTTATGAATTATTTTTTTTGCGAATTTTGGAAAATTTCTTATTATATTAAATTTATAAAAAAAAAAAAATGTTTAGAATTTGAAAGTTGAATTAAATACAATGATGGAATAAAAACTTTCGGACTTATCCTTTGGGGTTGATGGAAAGTTAATCTATGCGTTCGGGTTCTTCTTTAAATTTATTTAGTGTTTGGAAGAACAATGGTTAGGGAGGGTCAAGAGCACTTGGCAGCAACATCATTGCCTCGATATATTAGATTCGACATGAACTAAGGTTAATTAAATTTCATTTTACAATAGACAAGTTAAATTTTTGGTGTTGTTTGGGGAATCCATAGCTACTAGTTTTATTTTCTAATTGTGAGCATTAACTTTTAAACCGGGACTCTGCAATACAATGATAGTAATGGTTGATTTGTTTGACGTGGGTCAAGAACTCCCCCAACTACTGAAGCTAGCGGCTAAGACGGGTCCCACCGACCTTACGTCATGCAATTTATTAGGGATAAGATGTGCTTTTGGACAGGTTTTGATTAATTAAAGATCACTGTTATTGTTGATGGGTATAAAGCCTCTCAAGTTGTTTTCCAATTAAAATAGCGTCATATCTTATCCTTCTCCCTTGGTATATCACCTCTAAAAGGTTTTGTTATCAAATCCGTTACAATGTGGATGTTCCTCCATAAGCTCTACCAGCAGTTCAAATTGCTTTGGAGTTGTTATTTTTATACTTAATTGAAGAAAAAACACACAAAATTAATAAACTGAGAACGTTACATAAAAATTAAACGTAAACTTACATTTTATTTGTATTCATTTTAAATATTTCAACAAACCAAAAATGGAAGCTTCTCGGTTAAACAAATTTCATCGACAATATTTATAATAATTGACATTCGATATTGCAAAATGTAATTCCATTTTTTGTAATAGATTTATTAGTAGAGTTGTATTTTTATTGGTTTCAACGTACGTAATACCATTTTATAAAATCGACTAATTTTCGGCACGGCAACGTCAACCGTAATAAGGGTGAATATTTCTAAACTATGAACTCTCAAAGAAAATATTTGTTTAAAATTAAAACATTTAAATCTTAGCACTTTTTTGGTGGCAATTTAGGTCCAAAAATTTTTTGGATCTGGTCACGCTGACAAACACCACTACAAAACAAACTAAGCAAACTACCAAAAGACAGCGGGATAACCACCGTAATAATAACTTACCTACCACTGTGTTCAACACCGACTGATCAAAACATTTTCGCTCTGCTTTTATACTTTTTCTGTCGACATTGTACATCCAAGGTGGTTGTCAGCGTTGTCAACTTTGAAATTTCAAAACGCACCAAAATGGAGAAAAAAGCGCACCATTTACAAAAAAAAAGGCACCAAGTTAAGAATTTCGTTTTTGTATCAAATATTTATTGAATTAAATTGAAATTTTTTAAAATCATAAATTCTATTTTCTAAATTCTAAATTCAATGTGCTTGATACATCGAACTGTTCGGACGTGTTACTTTTAGTGCGGCTGAATTTTCGGTGAAAAAATCGTAATAGGTGAAAAAGTATAAAAAGTTAAATTAAATAAAAAAGTGAAAAAAAAACTCGTAATAGGTAAAAAACTTTACAAAGTCAAATAATTGCACTAGGTGCAATAAAAAATTAATAAATTGTAATTATTTATTTTTAATTATTTGAAAACTAGAAAATTAAATACAGTGAGACAGTGAATGAGTAACAATTCTAACAGTGCGAGTGGGCCTCAGAGCCGAAATGCTTATTTCGTGTTGAGCTCGGCAAGTGTTAGTAATGAGAACATTAAAAATCCCGAATTTAATAAAAACTACTTAACTGTGAAACCAAAAATAAGCACAAATCTGAATTTAAGTGCAAGTGCACCAAACTTGAATAAATGTGTTGAACAGGGCACAAACTTAGCCCAAAGCATATTAATTTTAAATAGAAAAATCACTGAAGGACCGTCTTCTTCACGGTCCTCGTTATCAAATATTGGAGAGACGTCAACAGCTGCAAAAGGCACATTAAGTCCTACAAATAGGACCGCTCCTATAGTTGCTGTTGAAGAAAAACAAAAAACACAGGTAGGAATGGACCGTTATATAACAGTATCGAAGAGAGGCAGAAGCCCAAAATCTGCCGAAATTACACCAGCCGCAAAATTATCAAAGAATGCTGAAGAGCCACGCTCGCAAAATCGTTTTGCCATCCTCCAAGACAAAAATGATGTTCCTAACGCTGTGAATAAGCCAGTAAAACCACCTCCAATATATTTAAGAGAAAAAAACTCAAACGAACTTATAAAAATATTAGTTTCATTAATTGGTGAAAATTCTTTTTATGTGACTCCAATTAAGCGTGGCAATATTAATGAAACAAAGATTCAGGTTAATAACGAAAACGACTATCGGAGAATAGTTTCGGAATTTGAAAAACGCAAAAAGAATTTTTACACGTATCAACTTAAAAGCGCAAAAGGTCTACAAGTCGTAATTAAGGGAATAGATTCTTTTGTTGATCCTGAGGAGATCAAGAGCAGTTTGGCCGACAAAGGCTTTAAAATCAAGGCAGTATCAAATATAAGAAACAGAGATAGGATCCCTCAACCATTATTTAGAGTGGAGTTAGAACCTGGTGATGTTAAGCTGAAGAAAAATGAAACACATCCTATATATGACTTGAAATTCATAATGAACCGAAGAGTTACAGTGGAAGAACCTCATAAGCGATCTGGCCCAGTACAGTGTTCGAACTGCCAAGAATATAGTCACACTAAATCTTATTGTAAGTTGCCTACTGTTTGTGTTGTTTGTTGGGATCTTCATGACACCTCAAAGTGCGATAAACCTAAGGATGATTCCAGGGTAAAAAGATGCAGCAATTGCGGTGGAAACCACACTGCCAACTACAGGGGTTGCCCTGTTTTCGAGGTCGTTAAACGCTCCTTGATCAACAAACCCGCTTCTACCCCTACTCAGACGACAAAAGTACCTATTACAATTATTCCCCCCGTAGCACAAACATCCACTAGCCAATTTTCATATGCCAACGTGCTAAGATCTAACCAGCCAACACTGCAAAATGAATCACCAATAAATTATACAAACAGCCACAATTTTAGCCGTCTTGAAGGTATAATGAAGAATCTGGTGCAATCCATGAACCATTTCATGACAAGCATGACAAGTATGATGCAGGAGATGCAAAAAATGCAGTCCACGCTACTGCAGGCCATACTTAATAGACCATGAACTGTCTCAAAATATGTTTCTGGAACGCAAACGGCATACGCCAACACAAAAATGAACTTGAATATTTTCTTTTTAATAAGAAAATTGATGTAATGCTGATTTCCGAGACTCATATGACGTCGAGAAGCATTTTTAAAATAAGTGGTTATACATTCTACGACACCAAGGACCCCAGAGATAGATCATGTGGTGGCTCGGCAATATTGGTCAAATCGCGCATCAAACACCATTCATTGGGTGGTCTTTCAGAGTGTTATCTTCAAGCAACAAACATCTGTATTGAGAACTTTTGTCAAAACCTCGTGATTTCGTCAGTTTACTGTCCGCCCAGATTTTCAATAACAAAAGATCAGTATAGAGATTTTTACAAATCACTAGGTAGCCGTTTCATAGCGGCTGGCGACTACAATGCTAAGCATACATTCTGGGGCTCACGACTCGTTAGCCCTAAAGGTCGTATCTTGTACGACTCCCTGTCTGAAATGGGACTGAATGTGATTTCAACTGGTCAACCAACTTATTGGCCAACTGACCAGCAAAAAATTCCTGACGTTATCGATTTCGGCGTGGCGAAAGGGGTATCCCCGGAACTCATTGAAGTCGAGGCTTCACTGGATCTTTCTTCAGATCACTCACCCACTGTAATCACACATCAGAAGTCCTCAGCAAATCGTAACTGATGCCTTACTTCTTGTCAAACGTCTGAATTGGTTAAAATACAAAAAATACATCAGCACTCACTGCACAGAGAAACTCCCGTTAAAAACTGCTGAAGACATCGATGCCTGTATAAAAAGTCTTAATGAACATGTCGAGAAAGCCGCAGAACATGCTTCTTCCACTTACCGCCCGAATAGGTACAATAGAGTTTTTTCTGCAGATGTTGAGCAACTATTGTCTGAAAAAAGGAGAGTCCGAAGAGACTGGCAACAACACAGATCGCCACAACTTAAAACTAGGTTGAGAGAATGTACCAAAAATCTTAGGATCTTGCTAGAAGCGCAAAAAGCAGAGTCTCTCAAACAACATCTGGAAGGTCTAGACGCAACTTCCCAGTCAAATTATTCATTATGGCGTGCAGTCCGAAATCTAAGAAAACCCGTAATCGCAAAACCTCCACTGCGTACTTTGAACGGATCTTGGGCACGAAATAACGAAGAAAAAGGCAACCTTTTCGTAAGTCATTTAAAAAATGTATTCACTCCCAATATGGATACTGACATTAGCCAACTACCGCCTGTTGTTGCCAGACCACCTGTACAAATAAGATTTCAATATCTGGAGGTTGTTGAGGCTATTGATAATTTAAATGTTAAAAAAGCACCTGGGTTTGATAAAATCAGCAATAAAATGATTTTTGAGCTGCCTCGCATTGCAAAAAGATTAATCCTCTTTCTTTTTAATGCCATCTTACGGCTTGAGTACTACCCTCCGGTTTGAAAAATTGCACTAGTAAAGATGATTCCTAAGCCGGGAAAAGATCCTTGCAAAGTTGAGTCGTATAGGCCAATAAGTCTATTACCAACTATGTCCAAATTATTCGAGAAATTGCTTATAACCAAGCTGACTCCGATTTTGAATGAAAACAACTGCATTCCCAATCACCAGTTTGGCTTCAGACGTCAACACAGTACAATAGAACAAACACATAGATTGGTACAAGTCATAAGAAAAACCTTTGAGGAAAAGAGATACTGTTCGGCACTCTTTATTGACGTCTCTCAAGCTTTCGACAAAGTATGGCATGAAGGCCTGATATCTAAATTAAAGCAGAACTTGCCGGTGAATCTTCAACACCTACTATGGAAATACTTAATCGACCGTCAGTTTATGATTAAAGAAGGTGATTATTTAAGCCGTCCTCAACCTATAGGTGCTGGTGTCCCTCAAGGTAGTATCTTAGGATCGCCGTGAACAAAACAAACTCAACGAAACTTTATCAAACCGTAACAGCTGTTTTATCAAAACAAACATTTTTTCTAGAGTGGTGAAAATTGTTTGTTGTTGTTCATGCATCATCTTGTAGATTTGTTATTGTAAATGCGGTTTGATAAATCACATAGAACAAATCATGTGCTTTTTTAAAACAATAATAATTTTAATGCAAATCAATTAATAAATAATGATGCAAATAAATTAATAAATAATGATGCAAATAAAAAATTAAAGTACATCTAATAAAATAATAAAATTTAATAATGAATTTTGTGCATTAAAAGAATTGTGTGCATTATAATTTATTAGCAATAAGTATATGAAAAATTCCAGTGAAATAATCTATAAATTCTGAACAGGATCTTGTGCACCATATTGGAATGCGAAAACTATTAGCTTGTAAATGTAGAAGTCGGGTGACGTACCTAACAAAATTAAATATTTTAAGTACAGAAATTACTAAAGTGCAGTTTTTTAACATTTTACCTAAAGCATGAAAGTTTGTTGGGCCATACCCCCTATGTTCCATTTTTTTGTGGAAAAATCTATACGGAATTTGATTTCTACACTTATTAGCTACCAACTCCTGTTTTCCGATATGATGCACAAGCTCCCGTTTGGAATTTATAGAGAAATTTATAATGTGCTGTTTTTTTAACATTTTATCTAAAACATGAAAGTTTTTTAGGGCATACCCCCTATGTTCCATTTTTTTGTGAAAAAATCTATACGTAATTTGATTTCTACACTTATTAGCTATTAATTCCTGTTTGCCGATATGATGCACAAGCTCCCGTTTGGAATTTATAGAGAAATTTATAATGTGCTGTTTTTTAACATTTTATCTAAAACATGAAAGTTTTTTAGGGCATACCCCCTATGTTCCATTTTTTTGTGAAAAAATCTATACGTAATTTGATTTCTACACTTATTAGCTATTAATTCCTGTTTTCCGATATGATGCACAAGCTCCCGTTTGGAATTTATAGAGAAATTTATAATGTGCTGTTTTTTTAACATTTTATCTAAAACATGAAAGTTTTTTAGGGCATACCCCCTATGTTCCATTTGTTTGTGGAAAAATCTATACGGAATTTGATTTCTACATTTATTAGCTATTAATTCCTGTTTGCCGATATGATGCACAAGCTCCCGTTTGGAATTTATAGAGAAATTTATAATGTGCTGTTTTTTTACATTTTACTTAAAAGAACTAAGTTTGTTAGGGCATACCCCCTATGTTCCATTTTTTTGTAGAAAAATCTTTACGTAATTTGATTTCTACACTTATTAGCTACTAACTCCTGTTTTCCGATATGATGTACAAGCTCCCGTTTAGAAATAGGGCAATTTATAATACAATTATTGCTTATAATGCACAAAAATTCTATTAATCCACAAAATTCTAATAAATAATCCACAAAATTCTAATAAATAATCCACAAATATCTAATAATCCACAAAATTCACAAATTAATTTTATTTTGATTAAATGTGTTTTAGTTATTATTGATTTCTAAAAAAATTTCATCATTTACTTATTTGCATCGACATTAGCAATTATTGTTTATAAAACACATAAGTTTGTTCAATGTATTTTAGGTTATGTTTGGGTTTGTTAGTTTACAAATTAGAAACGAATGGAATGGACTTTTTAACAAACCGCATTTACACTAACAAATCTACACAATGATACATATTTATTATTTTTTTTTTTATTTTTTTTTTTATTTTTTTTTTTTATTATTTTTATTCAAGAAGAAAACAACAATAGTTTTTCTTAAAAGCTACCCAGCAAGCCATATGATTCCGAAAAGAGTCTTTTCTGACACCTTTTTCGGAGCGTTAACGCTCTTTATGAGCCCAAAAAACAATCATAATTGCTCCGAAAACCTTCAGAAAAGAGCGTCATTACGTTCGAAAATGGTCCGTCAGAAAGAGCTCTTAGATAATGTCAGAAAAGAGTCTTTTATGAGGGTTTTTTTGGGCTCTTAAAGAGCTCTTAGATAATGTAAGAAAAGAGTATTTTATGAGGTTTTTCTTGGGCTCTGTGTAATCTTGTTTTTATCATTGTGTGGTACAGCTATGTTTTTTTTTTGTTCAAAGCACAAGTAACAAGACAACAACGCTTTGCTACACACATAATTAAGTGGAATTTCTTAGTCATACTGAGACTCAGGACAGTAACAAGCAAATTTTTCTTTCGCTCCGAAAATGCTCTTTAGTTGGACTCTTCTGACTCCTTTTTTCGGAGCGCTCCGAAAATGCTCTTTTGTTGGACTCTTTTCTGACTCCTTTTTCGGAGCGCTCCTAAAATGGTATGCTGGGTAATTACAATAAATATATATCTATATATGTATATATGTATACAATATGACATAAAAAAACTGTGTTATAATTCAAAATAGCAATTGATATATATATATGTATTTGTATTTTTTTCTGCTTTTAAATCCAGATCACCAAAGGAATTATTTTATCAATCAGCTTTCATCATCTAGGTAGTGTGTAGATCGTTTAATCAGGCTAAAATTGGTGTTTTGTGTTTCTTTATATTAATAATTTAATTTGTGTTTTATTTCTTCATAGTATATTTTTATTCTGTTTTTAAATTTTGTAATGATACCCCGCAAAGCTATTCAGCTTGTCTGAAGGAAATTGAGTTAGAAAAAAATTTATCACTATTGTAAATTCATCGTATACTATTACTTGGTTCAGCTTCATTCATTGCAAGCTAATAAAATGATTTTTTATGAGTTCATTTCTTTTGTATTTATTTGTAATATTTAATATTTGAATTGGAATTTTATTAATAACTAGCTAAACCCGGTGTGCTTCGCTACCCCCTCGCAAAACGCGCAAAGATATACACATTAAATTTCTTATGTGCACCCTCCACACAGACCCCAATCACCCCTGAAAATTTCATTGAAATCGGGCAAACCGTCTAGGAGGAGTATGCGAACAGAAAGTTTTGCCACTTAATTTTATATATATAGATTGTTGGTAGTGTTACCGAAAGGGTGTTTTTGGCGTATTCATTATTAAAGCGTTCGACTTTAAATCTCCCATGAGCTCTTTGTCTTGTATTATGAGAATGATTAATTGGTTTTAGAAAACTTGTGTTGTTTTGATATTCTTATTGTTGTGTAATATATGTTCTTTATGTTTAGAATTTTTAACTCTTTTGCGATACTATAGTTTTGTTTGATACGATTGTTCTGATTTGTTGTGTTGTTGTTATAATTGTTGTCTATGTTATATTTATGTTTTTTCCATAAAATTTTAAGTAGACGGTCTTGTGTTTTTTGTAGTGTGGTGTTATATTTGACATTCCCCCATGCTGTTATTCCATGTCTTATATATGACTCAGCCAATGAAAAGTATGCTTGACGTAGAACGCTATAATTGGAGCAGTTACTTAAATGATATAGCATATATGACGCTTTTCGCAGTTTCTTTTTTAAATTTTCTATATGGATTTTCCATTTGAATTTATCATCAACATAAACTCCCAGATACTTACATATATGAATTGGTTACTTCTATTATTGTTGAGCATTTGTCGTTATTTGTTAGATTTGTGGTAGTGTTTTTGTATAGACATTCTGTATTATGGAATTTTAAGATTATGGTTGAATTTGTAAGATGAGGCGGTTTAATGTGCATTGCTTTTGTTTTGTTAGCATTAATAATAAGGCCGTTGTCATGGCACCATTTTGTAGCCAAGTCCAATTGTTTTTGCATATCTTCGGTTGCCTTTTCTATGTTTTTATCAGCTACTACTATGGCCGTATCGTCGGCGTATGCGTAGGTTGTACCGTTCAGGCAATTCATCAAGTCATTGGCGTATAATATATATAGAATTGGGCCAAGTTTAGATTCCTGTGGTACACCACAGTCATAAAATACTTCGTTGCTACATTTATGATTGATTTTAACGTAGTATGATCTACATTTCAGATAATCTTTAAACCACGACAATATATTTCCTCTTACACCGATTCTCTCGAGAGTTTGCAGAATTCTGGTGTGCGACAGAGTGTCAAAGGCTTTACTAAAATCGATAAACAACACCAATACATGCATATTTTTACCCAAACATCCGTTTATGTGATTAGAGAAGTCTCCTAGTAATTTATTTATATTTTTTCCTTTTTGAAAACCAAACTGATTTTTATGGATAATTTTAAATTTATGTAGGAAATCAGTTAATCTTCTAATCACCACTTCTTCTAAGATTTTATATATTATTGGTAAGATAGATATTGGCCTATAATTATTAAAATCAGTTTTATTACCACTTTTGTGTATTGGCCTTACTATTGATGTTTTAAGTAACTTTGGAACAATTGCTTGTTCCAAACTTGCATTAATGAGTTTTGTCATTATTGGCGTCAATATATCGGCATTTATTTTTAAGTCTTTTGCTCGAATTCTATCAGCTCCAGCACCTTTTCTAATATTAAGTGTTTTTAAGATATTATAAACTTCTTCCTCGTTGGTATAATCAATGTACATCGAGTTTTGTACCGACATATTAATAATATTTATGGTTTTTATGTCGCAAATATGTATAATTTTTTTGACATTCTCATTAAAGTTTATTGCAAAATTATTTATAGTATCAATTATATCTTCGTTTTTGAAATTTTTAGTTATAAAATTGTCTATGTTAGTGTTTTTTTTTACCAATTATTTCATTTATTAATTGCCATGTAGCCCGTATATCGCTTCTTTTTTCAATGAACTTGTTTCTATAGTATTTATTTTTTTCATAAATTATCTATTCACTAAATTTCTAAATGTTTTAAATTCTTGTTCATATATTTTATTTTTTGGATTATTTCTCCATTTTTTAAAAAGTTGATCCCTAATATCACAGTATTTAACAATTTCTTCACTAATCCACGGATTTGTCGATCTTTTGTTACTAGTCTTTGTTTTTTTAATTGAGTTGTTATATATTTCGCTGAATATTTCATGTATTTTTTTATATAAATCGTTTGAATTTGACATTTGTTTAATTATCGAGTTCCAATTGGTTTCTTGAATTTGTTTATTAATTTTAAAATTATTAAATTGTGGGCTTTCTGTGGTTATCTGTCTTAATGGTGGGGTCTGAGTAATATGGTTGTCCCATCCCTGCTTTTTGTCTTGTTTGTTTATACAGCAAACAAGAGAGTAGTGATCAGATATTGTTGTTGTTATAATTGCAGAGTATGTTTGTGTATTTGCATTATTCATTTTTATAAACAAGTGATCAATACAAGTGCTTGTGTTTTTGTTAAGATATTCACGTGTGCTCTCATTTATCAAACATTGCATACCATTTAACATTAACATATCTAAATATGATGTTGTTGTTTTGTTTTGTTTTTTTATGTCTATATTTGCATCTCCTACAATAATGATATCTTGCTTGTTTTTTATTTTGTTGATTATTTCTTCGAGTTCTTTTATGAACTCTAAAGCTTTTTGGTTGGGGGGACGATACACAGAAAGAAGAGAAGTGTTTTTGTTATTAATATTTAGATCAGCGAAAGGCAAAACATGGGCGCCGCGTTTTTCATTTACTCTTCTCTTACGTACGTGTGCACACGTATTGTAGAGAAATAAACAAAGTTTAATGAGCATTCAAACAGACAGGTTGTGTAATTTAAAAATCAGTGTGGCCAGAAAAAAATTTTTCCCAACTTTTTTAAAAATGTGTGATGAATATGAAATGAATTTTTTATTTTCTTTAAATTATTATTATGAAAAAGTTCTTTCTTTTACTGATAAGAGTAAGCTTTCCTCTGTATGCACTGATGGTGCCAATGTAATGTTGGGTAAAAAAGAAGGTTTTGCTGGACATTTGAACATTTAATACGCATTAAATGTTGCCCATATGAAATAAATGTTGAAGATGTAATGCAATTTCCTGACTGATTTTCTAATTTTTCGCAAATAATAAAATAGATATTTTTGGAGATTTTAAATTTTTAATTGGGGATAAGTGACGAAAGTTTTCTGGCAATACCGATTTGTGTTGAGAGCGAAGAGAGTATATTACTAATACAATTGCAAAATGTAATAGTATAGGTTGCCTTTCGCTGCCTTAAACACAAACTGTTTTGAATTCCCTGCCAGCAATTGGAAGTTTCTTTCATCGTCCATCGTCAAAGACGTTACGTCTTACTCACTTCCAGATGTTAATTGGAAGATCACAATAACAATTTACATTGCAGTCGTCTTTTAATCATCCAGACGACGTTTGGAAGATTGTTTGTTGTTTACAACACCAGCCGAAAATGACATGCCCCGTTATAAAAGAAATGAAAAGAATGCCAAAAAGAAGTTTTCGACATCATCGAAATTAGTTTTATTTTGTCATTTGCTGTGGTCGGTCAGTGGTAAAGTGTGGTTTTGTTTAGTTATTGCTGTAGTTTTTACATATTTGTTATCCCATAGTCAATATGAGTGTATTATCTGTAAAGGCAAAAAAAAAAATCAAAAGCAAAAGAGAGGCGGCTTCTTTAAGTTAAGCAGAAGTGACTTCTTGAAGTTACGCTGAAGTGACTTCTAGAAGTTACGCTGAAGTGACTTATTGAAGTTACTTCCGGGGGGTACAACTTCTCAATACGGAAGACACTTCTACGATCAGAAAATGGTATCGCAGAAGATGAGTTTCAACTTCTTAGCGTCACTTCTGAGTCACTTCCGCAATAGAAAATGTTGGCAGGGTTGTTACAAATTGATCTAAATCAGCGAAAGGCAACCTATACTATTACATTTTGCAATTGTATTAGTAATATACTCTCTTCGCTCTCAACACAAATCGGTATTGCCAGAAAACTTTCGTCACTTATCCCCAATTAAAAATTTAAAATCTCCAAAAATATCTATTTTATTATTTGCGAAAAATTAGAAAATCAGTCAGGAAATTGCATTACATCTTCAACATTTATTTCATATGGGCAACATTTAATGCGTATTAAATGTTCAAATGTCCAGCAAAACCTTCTTTTTTACCCAACATTACATTGGCACCATCAGTGCATACAGAGGAAAGCTTACTCTTATCAGTAAAAGAAAGAACTTTTTCATAATAATAATTTAAAGAAAATAAAAAATTCATTTCATATTCATCACACATTTTTAAAAAAGTTGGGAAAAATTTTTTTCTGGCCACACTGATTTTTAAATTACACAACCTGTCTGTTTGAATGCTCATTAAACTTTGTTTATTTCTCTACAATACGTGTGCACACGTACGTAAGAGAAGAGTAAATGAAAAACGCGGCGCCCATGTTTTGCCTTTCGCTGGTCTACATCAGGGGCTTCCAAAAATTTTTTGTTTATGTATTAGTGAGTACGAGAGAGTAATAAAATTGAGAGAATGTATTTATTTAAAGCCGCAAAAAAATGTTAGTAATATACATATTTTATAATTTGCTATGTATGTTACTAAAAGCATTTTTGATCGCACAATATTTTTTGAGTGTCATCATCTGTTAACCTGAAAAAAATAACATAGCATCCGCTAGACATGTGCACTTGTCGAAGTCACATCGACGACTGAATTGAAGAGCATAAAAATATGTCTTGGTATTGGTAGGCTCAATTGAGCTATGAAATGGAAACCCCTGGTCTACATACATGACATCTACAGTTCGTTCTCCTCTCACCCGTCATACTGGCATAAGTTGGCTCCGATAGATTAGAGCATGTAGAGAAGTGATAATTGTTATTGCAATTGAAGCATTTTACATAACTTGTTGTTGTTATATCTTTTTTACATTGACCACAGACAACTTTACTCATTTTGTTATATTTTGTGTTTTGTTTTCTTTTTATCTATATTTTCAGTTTTGCTGTTTTAATAATTTTTTAATTTTGCTGGCATAAATCTATCGATTTTACAGATTTTAACACTAGGTTTTATGTTTTTTTCAATGCGTTTTTATTGTATATATTTTGTTAAGATTTTTAGTTATTAGATTATGCAGTAAATCAAAATTTAGCACGAGCACTTTAAAACACGTCCATTCGCAACGAAGTGAAACTGAGTAATTTTGCGTCGGCATCATTTTTATATACGTATGTGATCATAGAGATACTCTTTTCAAAAGTTTTAGTTTTTTTGTACTTTTTTTAAATAAAGACCTTGTTAATAAAAAATGTTACGCAATGGCAAGTTGGAAAGAGAAAAAGAATCACACGTACACGAATGTTTACATCAGGTTTTTCACATTGCCCTTAATAAAATGATAGAAACAACTGATGTATAAACCCATCAGCAATACCCATCAGATGATGCATCAAATGACTGTCATTGTTCTTGTAGGGTTGTCTCATCTCATACTAGTACTAGACTCATCCATATATATAAAATTCAATGTATGTATGTATGTATGTATGTATGCATGTATGTAACGTATAGACTCCAAAACGGCTGAGACGATTTTGATGAAATTTTCACAGCATGTTACTGTGACTCTGGAAGGAATAATAGGGTACTTTTTTTTTACCACGCCCACTTTTACGCCCACTTTTTTTAAATATTGTAATTGGAGACCAAACCTCTGGACCGCTATTTTTGAAATTTTTACAGCATTTAACTGGGACTCTGGTATGATTAATAGGGTACCTTTTTTTTGACCACACCCATTTTTACGCCCACTTTTTAAAAATTATGTAATTGCTCCCATATAGTTTTTAACAGATTTACTTCAAATTGTATACACATTATATACTCCAGGCGAGGTAAAAATAAAGATTTCTTAAGCCACGACCCTTTCACGCCCCTTTTCACGCCAAATTTTTGAAAGTTTTATTCTCTATACAAATTTGTTCATTCCAACGTATTTTTTTTATTTGGTAGTATATTGCTCTTAATACTGTTAACGTCGCCATATAACTATGAACTACGCCTACTTCATCGCCCCCTTTTTTTAATTCAGATACTTATACCACTAACAATGTTTGCTATACAAAATACTTTTTTTGTAATATGTATTTACCTAAAGTTTTATATACTTTTTAACTACATACATTTTTTTTTATTACCAAATCCCCATTTTTCGCCCTATTTCACCTTAAATTATTTATATACTATAATTATTGCTTTTAATCTATATATATATAAATGAATGTGTGTCTGTATGTTTGTGCTTAATAGGAGGCCAAACCCTTGGACCAATCTGCCTGAAATTTTTACAGCATGTTACTGTGACTCTGGAAGGAATAATAGGCTATATGAAGTTTTGATTGTACAAACGGGGGTGGCACTGCCCATATAACCCACAAATTTAACCCGCCATATTTTGGGCATTTTTTGACGTTCGTCGGCGATATTTGGTACATATGGTATTGGCATAATTAGGAATACGTACCAGCAGAAAAGTGAGTGGGACCACGCCCCTTTTTAGGAAAATTAAACATCGTAATATAGTCTTAACTACTGGACCGATCGTCATTAAATTTTCACAACAGGATATTCTTACGAAATAATAAATTCTTGACTATGTAAATGGACAAAGAGGCATGGTCTCGCCAAAAGCATTGCAATAAATACATTAAAATTAAATAAATAAATGTTTGTAAATATATAAATACGTTTTATTTTATTTTATGACGAGGGGCGGGGGTAGCAAAGCACACCGGGTTTAGCTAGTAAAAGATACAACAAAATCTATATATATAAAATTGAATGTATGTATGTATGTATGTATGTATGTATGTAACGTATAGACTCCAAAACGGCTGAGCCGATTTTGATGAAATTTTCACAGCATGTTACTGTGACTCTGGAAGGAATAATAGGGTACTTTTTTTACCAAGCCCACTTTTACGCCCACTTTTTTAAAATATTGTAATTGGAGACCAAACCTCTGGACCGATATTTTTGAAATTTTCACAGCATTTAACAGGGACTTTGGTATGATTAATAGGGTAGTTTTTTTGACCACGCCTATTTTTACGCCCACTTTTTAAAAATTATGTAATTGCTCCCATATAGTTTTTAACAGATTTACTTCAAATTGTATACACATTATATACTCCAGGCGAGGTAAAAATAAATATTTCTTAAGCCACGCCCCTTTTTTACGCCAAATTTTTGAAAGTTTTATTCTCTATACAAATTTGTTCATTCCAACGTATTTTTTTATTTGGTAGTATATTGCTCTTAATACTGTTAACGTTGCCATATAACTATGAACTACGCCTACTTCATCGCCCCCTTTTTATACCCTTCACCATCGTGAGAAGGGTATATATAAGTTTGTCATTCCGTGTGTAATTTCCACAAAAAAATTTTCCGACCCTATAAAGTATATATATTCTGGATCCTTATAGATAGCGAAGTCGATTAAGCCATGTCCGTCTGTCTGTCTGTCTCTTGAAATCAGTTTTTTGAAGTCCCCAGATATACTCGGGATCCAAACCTTCAATAATTCTGTCAGAAGTGCTTTCGAGAAGTTTGCTATTTAAAATCAGCAAAATCGGTTTAGGTCAACCAGAGTTATGAACCAATATGTGAGACCACCTCCATAAAAATTTGATATTTTTCGTCCATTTTATTGCAATATTTTGAAATATATTGCAGATAATACCATGAAATTTTGTATACGTTGTTTGTGCTATAAAAGAAGAAAGTGTGCGGAAAACAGTAAGAATCGGTCCATGATTTCTCATAGCCCCCATACAAATATATATATTCCCGAAATATGGCTTAATGATAAATAAATGCCTATAAAATTGGAATATTAAGACAAAATTCAGCAAAAATAAGTTTTATACAAAAAGAAATCTCAAAACGAAATTTTTTTTTAGTTCGGTCCATGTTTAACCATAGACCCCATATAAAGTCCACTTCCAAAATTCACTTAAATACGTATAAAACAGATATAAACAATAGTAAACGGCTAAAATTGGACATAAATACTCTTTATAGGCAAATAAATTATTGTACAAAATTTTATGGTGATCGGCCCAGAAATGGTCATAGCCCTCATACAAAAATCTTCCCGAAATATTGCTCAATTATACATAAATGCCTATAAAATTGGAATATCAAGACAAAATTCAGCAAAACTAAGTTTTGTGCAAAAAGAAATCGCAAAACGAAATTTTTTTTAGTTCGGTCCATATTTGACCATAGACCCCATATAAAGTCCACTTCCGAAATTCACTTAAATACGCATAAAACAGATATAAATAATGTTAAACGGCTAAAATTTGACATAAATACTCTTTATAGGCAAATAAATTATTGTACCAAATTTTATGGTGATCGGCCCAGAAATGGTCATAGCCCCCATACAAAAATCTTCCCGAAATATTGCTCAATTATACATAAATGCCTATAAAATTGGAATATCAAGACAAAATTCAGCAAAACTAAGTTTTGTACAAAAAGAAATCGCAAAACGAAATTTTTTTTAGTTCGGTCCATATTTGACCATAGACCCCATATAAAGTCCACTTCCGAAATTCACTTAAATACGCATAAAACAGATATAAATAATGTTAAACGGCTAAAATTTGACATAAATACTCTTTATAGGCAAATAAATTATTGTACCAAATTTTATGGTGATCGGCCCAGAAATGGTCATAGCCCCCATACAAAAATCTTCCCGAAATATTGCTCAATTATACATAAATGCCTATAAAATTGGAATATCAAGACAAAATTCAGCAAAACTAAGTTTTGTACAAAAAGAAATCGCAAAACGAAATTTTTTTTAGTTCGGTCCATATTTGACCATAGACCCCATATAAAGTCCACTTCCGAAATTCACTTAAATACGCATAAAACAGATATAAATAATGTTAAACGGCTAAAATTTGACATAATTACTCTTTATAGGCAAATAAATTGTTGTACTAAATTTTGTGGTAGTCGGCCCAGAACTGGTCATAGCTCCCATACAAGGACCACATCTGAAAAAGACATTTTTCCCTATATATATTGTATAAATATCGGTACCGACTCAAAACTTTGCACAGATCATTTTAATATATACAAAAATCATCCCACAAAATTTTGTGAATTTCGCTCTATTTTTAACCGTATGCCCCATATAAAGCCCTCTTCCGAAAATCACTTTAATACTCATAAATCGCTTATAAATAAGAGTACCAATCCAAAATTTTACACGGATCATTTATATACATGCCTAAATCTAACTGCTGGATTTTGAGAATATCGGTCCATATTTGACTATATCCCCCACATAAGGTCCATTCTCGAAATCCACGTTAATACTAATATATATCGTATATATACCGTTATTATGTTGAAATTCGACGTGAAATATCCTCATATGCATGAAAATAACTCTTCCAAAATTTAAGAAGATCGGCCCATAATTTGTCATACCTGCCATATAGAACCATTTCCAAAAAACAAATAAATTCGGGTCAAAAAATATTCTTTTCGGATTTAACCCATATTCGGTCCATATTTGATAATCATGATATATGTCGTTGGAAAGGTATTTTTAATACCTTTTATTTAGTGTATTACAAATTATCAGACACCCAGTAGTTCCCGAGATATAGGCCTATGTATTTTCAACTTTAAGGGCCCGCCCCCTCGAAAATAGGCGTGACCGGCAACAAGTTTTTTTTTGCTGGGATCTCGTCTAAAAGCCCTATTTGATTTTTTTTTTTTTTTTTTTTTTTTGAGTAAAATCACTAAAACCGAATTGTACCCCTTTTTTTATACTCTGTTGGTTAAATTACACTCAAGATTATTATGAACATCAGACAGACTCTATAAATTATGGTAAGAATTGGTAATTAAATCAATTATAAATGGTCGAAATTAGATAAAATTTCAAAATATTTAACATAAATTATGTTGGTCGTAAAATTGTCTTTCAAACAATATATCAAATACTAATAAAATTTGCACTAAGACTGAATAGAAAACACAGAATTAGGATATTCTAGTCTAGTGTAGTTTCTGTATTTCTTATTACGCTTAGGTGAAGGGTATTTAAGATTCGGCACAGCCGAATATAGCATTCTTACTTGTTTATACTCTGTTTGTTAAATTACACTGAAGATTATTATGAACATCAGACAGACTCTGTAAATTATGGTAAGAATTGGTAATTAAATCAATTAAAATGGTAAAAATTAGACAACATTTCAAAATATTTAACATAAATTATGTTGGTTGTAAAATTGTCTTTCAAACAATATATCAAATACTAATAAAATTTGCACTAAGACTGCATAGAAAACACAGAATTAGGATATTCTAGTCTAGTGTAGTTTCTGTATTTCTTATTACGCTTAGGTGAAGGGTATTTAAGATTCGGCACAGCCGAATATAGCACTCTTACTTGTTTTTACTTATTTTTATTTTTAATTTTTATTTTTACTCATACAAATCTACACCTACCCTATTGTATTGGAAATATTGATTTTATTTTATTATTATTGATTTAATGGAAGTGTAGATTTGTAGACAACAACTATTATGTACTATGTAACTTTTAAGATACCGTTATCCTGGTATAAATGGATCACTAAAATCAATAAAGAGATCATTATCGATTTGCCTTTAATCATGGCATTTTCATTTATGGCATATAGATCTGCCAGTAAAAAAACATATAACATGGCATATAAAACTGCATGTACAATACTTTCCCAGTGGCGTTAATTAGCGCCGGTAACTAAATAAAAATTATCTCACTCACACACACACACACACCCGTAATCATTACAGTATACAGATTTCTTTATTAAAAGAATCACAAATTGGGAATATAAAGGTATGAATCAGTTACGATGATATCATGTACATACATATATTTTTAATCATTGCATGGAAGGGATCTAATATTTCAATTGATTTTATTTTTTTAATTTAAAATCATTTATTTTTTTTCAACTTTTAGTATTTTTTTTTTAATATTTTCGATTTTTGCTTCACGACCACTAAATTTTTTTCATCCGTACATTTTGGGAGAGTTGCCATTAATGTGTGCAAAAATATGTTAATAATTTTCATGTAATATTATAAAATATTTGTAAATTTTTTACTATAATAATAGTATGTAATTTTAAACTCAACTTGACAGCAATATAATTTTTTAGTATCTGGAACAGTTTTTGTTAAAATGAGTTTAACCTAAATCTAAAAGGATTCGTTTAATAACAGTTCTCATAAAATCACTTCTTAGCTGCATCTTTGTAATTGTAAATTAATTTAATTTTGAAATAAAATATGTATAGGAATATTAGAGTGGTATCAAACATTTTTATTAGATTTACATATAAAATTTTACATTGAGTTGTCCTTTGGTTACTTGCTTATTATGTATGTTATCTACAATAATGTAGAATATATTATAGTAATTATAATTTTACAAAATTAACTTAAGACATTTTATACAATAAGTGGTTAGAAATTCTTAAATAGTAGTTGCTGAATATGCAAAAATGGCTCCTTATAAAATTTATGTTAACACTTTGTTGTACATACATATTTATTCGGATAATTTATGAAGATCTGCATAGTTGACAATAGCTCTATGTAGGAACTCGTATTGTGCCTGAAATTAAAATAAAAAAAAACATACATAATTATTATTTTTAACAAGATTTTAAATAATACTTTGAATAGTGTTTTATGTGTATTAACTAATGTTACAAATCGCTGGCTTAACATGTAAAGGCTCTAAGTCCATATTTTATAATATTACAAGAGAGACAAAAAACAATCAAACTTTTTTTTGAATAAACATTTTTGAAATCTGTAAATACAATTTGTTTTTGTATTTTTCTTTGCTTTTTATTTGCGTAAGAGCAAAATCAAAAAATAAGTACATATTTGCCGAGATAAAAGCTTTTTGGACTTAGAGCTTTTTCTGTTGCTTATTTTGTATGTTTTCATGGACTTAGATCTTTTTCTTAAAACTTGTCTCTACTAATGTATATTTCTTACTTACTACAATGAAAGTGTACTTTTGTTGCTTTTTTATTGTTATACCCTACACCTCCATACTGGGGAGGGTATATTGGATTTGTGCATATGTTTGTAACGCCCAGAAATATTGGTCCAACACCCACCTTAAAGTATACCGATCGACTCAGAATCACTTTTTGAGTCGATGTAACTATGTCCGTCCGTTCGTCTGGCTGGCTGTCCATGTAAAGCTTGTGCGCAGAGTACATGGGATTGAAACTGGTGGAAATCGGTCCAATATTTTACTTGGCTCCCATACAAAAGTCCTCCCGAAATTGGGGTTTACCAATCACAAATGTTTGAATTATGCAAGGAACCAAACAAATTTCATCACAAATGAGTGGTAAATGAAGCTAAATCACATCTACAAATTTTGTGGAGATCGGTTCATAAATAGTCGTAGCTCCCATATAAGACCCTCTTTTAAAAGTATTTATATCGAGATAAAGTTTAACATACACAATATTTATATTCACAGAAATCATGACACTAAATTTTTGGATGAGGGTCCATAATAGGTCATATCTCCCATATAGCGCACATTTCTGAAAAACAGTTTTATACATATACTGGGTGTAGGGTATTATATGGTCGGGTTTGACCGACTATACTTTGTTACTTGCTGTTATTTAAAAATATGTAAAATAATATGTAAAAAGTTAAAGTTTGTTTTGATTATTGTAAAACAGAACCAAAATTTATTCAAAAATATGAATAACATTATTATTGTAATTTCAATTTCGATATTTGAACAAAAATTGTTCAGTCTTATTTTATTGCTGTTATAAAAGAGTAATATTAGTTTAAATTTTTAATGGACTTAAAAGTAAGATAACTGGCGACAACTATTTTTTTTTCGTATGGCAAATCGTGGTAAAATTTATGGTGTTTTGTAGGCAAAGTGGATTTTAGATATTGTAAATCTTCGAACTTTCTAGTCTTTATTTTTCTTCTTTCTTGATGAAGTTGGTGTAAATGCGACCACTCTAGTGCGACTACATTTTCATTTATTTTTTGTGGAAATTTTTCATTCATCAGGAAATCTAAGTTTGAAATTAATTTCACCATTTGGGGTGTATTGTATTCCTAGAAAGTCCGCCACTTTGGAATCGCCTTTTCCACGGCCACACAGTGGTCCCAATGCCACATTTAGCTCATAACTCTATTGCCAAAGTAGCTAGAAGCGTAAAAATTTCTAGGAATCAACTACTTAACATGGCACAATCTTGTGCCAAAAATGGGCGGATTCTATTGAGTGGGTGTGGCACTTTTCATGTAAGATAATAATTATTAAAATGATCTTTAATACATTTTGCTGTTTTTTGCTTAACCAAAAAATAATATAAAATAGTAAAAATACACAAAAAAAAATAAGTTTAGGCTATTTTAATAGTTTAAATTGTTATTTTTATTTACATGTACATATATGTACTTAAAATTTATCCATACATATAGAAATGTGATGTTTTATTGATAAATTAAATGAATTAATCTTGGCTTGTTTCTGAATCCGTTTCATCTTCTAAATCATTTAGCTCATCTATGGTACACTTCTCAGAAATTAAAGCAATGGATTCTTTACACAAGGGTTCTGAGCTTCTATTCGATGTTTTTTTTTCGAAAGGTTGGAAATATAAGGATCTGATGAAAAAAGCAGGTTGTTAAAAACATCTTGTTACTTTCCCGTCACATTTCCCGAGCATGATGTTCTCGAGCATACCTTATGTCTTTGTTTCGAGATTCGAGTGCCTCCTCGGATAACATTCCTATGGGAAGGGCAACATTCTGAATAATATCTGCACCGTGGATCAATATTTTGTGGAGACTAGATGGCATATAATACCATGGATACAGTTCCACGTATAGCTCTGCAGTTTGGAAGGCATATGAACGAAACAATTCTGCATTAATTGCATATCCGGATGCCATTGTTCGCCAAAATGACCCCTAGTCTTCTAATTAAATTTTCGTCTACGCCAGTTATCTGCGAAGCTAGGCATGGTTGCTGGAATTGGCGGTATTGCCATCATTTGTAGTTCCATGCCCTGGCTTCGGTATATCGACTAGCAAATTCATTTTTGTTTTTAAAAGATCAATTATCATATTTTTCCTAGATTGAACCAAAGCCTTTTCCGACTCTCCCCGAGCTTGCCATTTTTTTTACTGAACTTTATATGCAATGTGCAAAATGCACTCTAAGCTTCTAATCCAAGCCTGCAAAGCTCTTTAATTTTTTTAAGGTCATTCATTATGGTAGGTGGTGCTCCACAAATTCCACAACTTTGCGACGCACAGTGGCTGAAAATCGTTTTTCATTGGCCAAAATTCTGTAACTTTTGAACCGATCAAAATATTGAAGTAATTTTTTTTTTAATGGATAGATATTTAGTTCAGCTTGGCTCAGTTGTAATTATATTAAAATTGATTGATGACTTTTTAAGGACTTCTAGGTCAAAGTTGAACTTTTGATTTTTTTAAACTTTTGGAGTGAAATATGGGTTTATTTTTTTTATTTACATATTAAAAAATTTAATATTTGGAACTTAATAATAATTACAATTATTTTTTGTGATAATGGAATTTTTTTTAATGTTACACTCAAAAAAATTTTTACACTCAAAAAAATGTTTACACTAAAAAAAAATAGTAAAATTCACTGGAGATTTTGCTGTTACTACAGAAAAATTTATTCTTTTTTGCTGTCAGATTTGATAATTTTAAAAAACATTTTAAAAATAAAAACTGCAATAGATTTTATTAGCATTTGTAAAAATAGTAGGTTCTATTTATTATTATTTTTAACCGACTTCAAAAAGGAGGAGGTTATCAATTCGAATGGTATGTTGCTTTTTTTATGTTTGTTTCACGATAACAATTTCTGAACCAATTTTAAAAATTCTTTTTTTGTTTGAAAGGGTTTGCTTGCAGGTGGGTCCCATTTAATTTTTATGAAGATCGGATGGACATACGGTTTTTTATTTACCGTTATCTATATTTTTTCTGTGCTTCTCTTATAAATTGTTGAATAACTTCGTGATTTATAAATCAATTTTAAAAGTATTTTTTTTATTTGGAAGATATGGCTTGCAGAAAAATATATTTAAGGTAAAAAAAATTAAAATTTCAGAAATTGATTGAGATATATCGGGGATATATAGCATAAACCGATTTTTAAGAATATATCGAATATGGGTGCCAAAATTTAGCTCTGTTAATGGGAAAACATTATAGATTTAGCATAAACTGATTTTTTAGAAGATTAAGAAGATTTTCAAAATTCTTTCTTTCAATCAAAAAAGTGCAACAACATTAGTTATATTAAACATTTTTGAAAATTAATCCAACATTTTATTTGGCCGAAATTTTGAAGTCGGTTTTTTTAAGAATTATTTACTAATACTATGTTTTTCGTACTTAAATAACAATGAAGGCAATTATAATTATTATTCATTTGAAACAAATATTGATTGCAAATATTCTATATTTTGTTCTGCGCTATTTCTGTTCTTTAGTAGTTTTTTGGCTTCTTCATCTAAATCCCGATGTTCCACTTTCCATTGATTTCGAATATTGGATATGAACGGATCTGATGTTGCCAATAATATATTAAATAGATCTTCATTTGTGGAATTTCGTGAAATTTTTCTAGTATTGTGCTCTCTATAAAATCTGTAATCCTTGTTCCTTTTTTCCTGAGCCTCCTCTGATAGATCTCCAAGTGGCACCAAATGATATTTAATGATATCTTCTCCATGATAAAGGATTTTGAGGACTCTTGCAGACATATTTCTCCATGGGTAGTTGGTTGTATATATTTTTGCAGTTTCCTTAGCATAATCTCCAAATTGTCTAGCGTCAATTTCTTCATTGCACGCAAGTACATCTAGGATTATTTTAAATCTGAAAATAAGGTTTAAATCCACTCCTGTTATTTCAGATGCTGTTTCTGGATCTGAAAAGAATCTTCGTGCGGTAAAATTTGCGATATTCATCTTGAACGTGTTTCTTTTTTGAACTTCTTAACTCTTTGTTGGTTCCATTGTTTCTTATGGATCCTGAAGACCCGAAATCCAAATCATAACTGATTTTTAGTATATGTTCCATAAGTCGTCATTTGATCCACAGTAAAAAGTCATGAAAAAATATGTGATGCTCTTGATAGTCACAGCTAAATTCAAGTGCGGCCGAAAGGGTTAATATCAGGTAAAACTAATTAGTATCTCGCCAATATTGGGTTTTTTTCTTTAGTGGTTTATTATTATAAAATTGTTTATGACTTTGGTTGACCCTAACAGTTGATAACAGGTATATTAGAAAGAGATCATATGTTTACTGTAGAACCTATTGTGATATTTGTATGACTTATTTTTTTGCTAATCAAAACAAAGCCATAAAACCCTTTCGCAGGTATTATATTTAATTATTTTAGATTTACGTAGTCTAAAGTAAAAACACATAAATCTTTAGGCGAAAAAGTGAAAATTTAATACACCATTGTATACGAGTAACTATAGGGCTGCTTAAATTATCGTAATTTGAATTTTTTTAGAGTAATTTCATTAAAATTAAAAAAGTGTTCTACCGGCGGGTCGTGGCGGGTGCAAAATATATATAGGGTTAAAGAAGACACTTTCACCTTTCTTCGGGTGGTATACGTTTCTTGTTCCCTTTTGTTCCCTAGAAGTTCTATTCCACTAAAGTTTAAATTTCAGAAAAATATAGTAGTTTCATAAATATTTCAGAACGCCCCTAATATTAAACGCTAGAGCGGTAACCACTTACAACAAATAAAGACTATAATCCTACCAACATTATAAAGAAGACCGCAGGCCATTATCGATGATAGCTTGCGAGTAGTAACCATTTATTTTTGACAAAAAACAAATAAAAAAACACCTTTTTCTGAAATTAAAAAAAACAGTTGAGTTTGACAGCATGCCACGCCCACAATTATTAATAGTTTAACCTAATTTTTTGGCTACCTTAATATGGATATATTAGGTCCAAAAAAGTGTAAAAATTTTAAAAATCGGTGACAAAAAAAAAATCGACTTTTGGCCAATGAAAAACGATTTTCAGCCACTGTGCGACGGCAAGTTTACTATAGTTGAAAAAACTTTACCATCGATCATGGTCAAAAAGAAACGGTGACTTACATGTATAATGTTGCCTTGTATCTATATTATAGTTGGAACAATTATGGCTATTTGGGATTGTATTAGTTAAATTTCTTGGGTTATTAGTGTATTACTTTCTCGTTGAAATGTAAGCTTAATTGGCCTACAAAAGCGTGCTGAAGAAGGTCGTGGGGTTTTCCATATAACATTGTTTTCATTTTTTAACTCCAATGGAACTAAACACACTATAAATAAATGCTGATCTGTTTCCAATGCTTGCTCCTGGTAAGGTTGCTTGTATGTTGAATGACCGCTGCTACCGTCACATCCCCATTTATTTGTTAACATTAAAGATGAGCTTGTAAATTTTTTCAGATTTCGTCTTTCCAGTTTTATTAGCCTATTTGCTGTATGGTCTAATAAGCTCTATAAAGCCAATTCGGCAGATATTTCTGTAATCTTCACACCATTACATGGGTAACAATCTTTTTTGGCATCCAAGAGTTTTTTATAAGACGGATATATATCAGCATTGTGCTTCGTAGCACCTAGGCGCATAGAAACATACGAACTTTTTGAACATTTTCCATCTATGAACATTGCCAGTGCTTCCTCGCTTGTATAAGGTATCGGTTCCTTGTTTGAGATTTTTAGCATCTTCTTTATTTTGGAAGGCCTGTTTGGAGAAATATCTATACTTTTATAATAGGCAAAACATTACGTCCGTTGCCCTTTTATTTAATTTTTTTTTTGGATTGTGTGTAATAAGAGTATAATAATTTTACAATCCAAATTTTTTGTTTGTTTTATTCTCTTAAGAATATTCCAAATGACATATCAGTGTACTGGCGTACAATTTTGTAAACCATACATTGCAAAAAATACCCTACTAATGACAAATACAGACTTGATGATACATCATCAAGTACTGGAAAAATTACCCAATATCAATATAGAAAATTGATAAAAAAAAATGCCAAAATATTAACAAAGTTAATAAAAACATATCAAATAGATATGAAAATGGCAAAAATCAATATAGAAAATTGATAAAAACATATCAAATAGATATGAAGATGGCAAACATTACGTCCCTTGCCCTTATTACATTTTTTTTTGGATTGTGTGTAATAAGAGTATAATAATTTAACAATCCAAATTTTTTGTTTGTTTTATTCTCTTTTAAAAAAGATGTACTGATTATTATAACATATTTATACATTGGATGGGAATATTTCAAATAACATATCAGTGTACTGGCGTACAATTTTGTAAACCATACATTGCAAAAAATACCCTACTAATAACAAAATATAACATACAATTATAGTACTTTAAGAAAACACAACAAGCTGATAATTCTCGAAACGTACCTACAACAAACAGTAGAATAAATCCAACAGTGACTTACGCTCAAGCAACAGCACAGAGTCAAAACCCTAATACTGAGGAAATGTCCATTATTAGTAATTCTTTATTCAGTTCCACTACACCGCAAATAAGTAATGATATGCAAGACCTTAAAGATATGATGAAGCAACTGATTTCTCAAGTATCTAACATGATGAACATTATCACAGTACTTCTAACTAAGCTCGATGGACAGACTAAGTAAACTTAATATAGTACAATGGAACGCGAACGGGCTTATCCAACACACACTCGAACTAAAATTATTTTTAAATCGCTCTTCAGTAGACGTGCTACTTGTCTCTGAAACCCACTTCACACAAAAAAGCTTTATAGCCATACCAAACTACTCAAGTCATCCTGACAACACAGCGCATGGGGGTACAGCAATAATAATACGAAAATCCATTAAATGTAATGAATTACAGAATTTTAGAAAAGATTATATTCAAGCTACTTCCATTTTAATAGAAGATATACACGGTCCATTTGTATTATCTGCAGTCTACTGCCCGCCGAAATATAATAACACAAAAATTGAATATCTTGAACTCCTTAAATCTCTTGGGAATCGGTTTATAGTGGGTGGTGATTTTAACTCCAAAAATACAGTTTGGGGATCTCGATTAACACTATCGAAAGGAAAAAATTTACTAGAGGCAATAAATGAATTCAAATGCAAATTTATAAGTACTGGAGAGCCTACTTACTGGCCTACAAACATTCACAAAAAACCAGATCTCTTAGACTTTTTTATTACCAAGAATATAAGACATGATTATCTAAATATAAAATCATGCTTTGAATTATCTTCTGACCACTCTCCAGTGGTACTTATATACCAAACCGATGTACTTCTATCCAATCAAAATAAATTTATATACAACAAGAAAACCGACTGGGATTGTTTCAGGGAAATCTTAGAGACAAAACTCGAGACAAATATATCGCTAAAAACCGAAGAAGAATTGGATAATTCTATAACTTTTTTCAAGGATACGCTTATAAACGCGGTTAGTGATTCTACTCCAACCAGAACACACACAGAAGATAAATTCAGTATCCCACCTCACATCCAAGAGAAAATAAAAGCCAACCGAAGATTAAGAAAAAGATGGCAAACTACAAGGTCAATTCAGGACAAAACCCACCTTAATAGGCTCACAAAAGATCTCAAAAACTTGCTAAAGAAGGACAAAGAAGATAAACTACAAAGATATCTTACTAACCTTGGCTCATCAGCTACAACAAATTACTCGCTCTGGAAAGCAACCAAAAAAATAAATAATGGAATTTTACATCAGCCGCCGATCCAAAAACCTGATCTCACATGGGCCCGCACAAATGAAGAAAAAGCTAATGTTCTTGCAGATAATTTTTCTAAAACCTTTACAAATCCAATGGACGAAAAGGATATAACTCTTCAAAGTTTTCCAAACAGCTCTTCCAACTCTCATATCAGAAGAATTTCAATTAATGAAATTAAAAAAATTATAAAAACAACAAAAGATAATAAATCTCCTGGTTATGATCAGATCACCGGAAAACTACTAAAAGAATTGCCGAATAAGGCCCTAGTCTATTTAAGAAATTTATTTAATTCAGTTATAGATATTAAATATTTCCCAAAAGTATGGAAAGTCGCTGAGATAATCGCTATTCCTAAACCAAACAAAGATGCCTCAAAAACAACATCTTACAGGCCAATTAGCCTTCTGCCACTGCTGTCAAAGATCTTCGAAAAACTCTTCTATGAACGTATTGAACCAATTCTTCTAGAAAGACAACTCATCCCCAAACACCAATTTGGATTTAGGCGAAAGTTCTCTACTATACAACAAATTCATAGAGTAACAAATAAAATATCGTCTGATATTGACAAAAAAACTTTTGCGTTGCAACATACCTCGACGTTGCAAAGGCGTTTGATAGCGTATGGCACAAAGGTCTTCTTCATAAACTAAAAAATCAATTGCCAAAAGAATTCTTCTTAATACTACAAAACTACCTACAAAACCGAAGATTCTATGTTAAATATAAAGACGAGTATTCAAAAATACTTTCTATAAAAGCTGGAGTACCTCAAGGTAGTGTCCTCGGACCAATGCTTTACCTCCTGTTTACATCAGATATTCCAACTCCTACAACAAATAACAATATGATAGCAACATTTGCTGACGACACTGTTCTACTATCATCACACGCAAACATCAAATGGGCTATGCAAAACTTACAACAACTGCTCAATAATACAATGAATTGGTTCCGTAGTTGGGGAATTCAAGTAAACAGTGATAAAACAATTCAAGTAATCTACACTAATAGAAAGATAACAAACTTTCAACCTATCCAAATAAATACTCTACCAATTCTTATGGATACAAAGGCGAAGTATCTTGGCATTATAATTGACTCAAAACTTAACTGGAAAGATCACATCACTCAAAAGAAAAAAGAAATAAACAACAGGTTTAGACAATTATTTTGGCTGTTAGGGAGAGAATCTAAACTAACAACTCAAAGCAAACTACTTATATACAACACAATTATAGCGCCAATTTGGAAGTACGGGGTAGAAATATGGGGTACAGCTAGCACAACAAACTTAAAAATTATTCAACGAGTTCAATCTAAAATATTGCGAACTATTGTCAACGCAGAATGGTATATTAGAGATGAGGACATACATCGAGATCTAAACGTCAAAACAATAAAAGAAATTATCCGTATCAGCAGCATTCAACATACAAATCGTTTAACACAACATTCCAACATGGAACTCAGACAGTTGCCGGCAAACGAAATCCTGGCACCTAGAAGACTTAAACGGTATACACCTTCAGATCTAGCTGAGCGATACTAAAAAATTTATATATTACTTATCATTCAATAATTCGATTTAAGTTATCTTAGGTACTGATTTAAGATAATTATCATCCCACCTCTGTAAATTAAATTACTTATTGTCATCTTGTTGACAGGTGTAATAATAAAGGGAAGTTAAACAAAAAAAAAAAAAAAAAAAAAAAAAAAAAAAAATTTTGTATGAAAATTTTGTCTAAAAGCACACTTAAAGCCTACTTTATTTTTTATAAATATGTAAAGGTGCCATCAGACGGGATGTATTTTACATATGTAGTGTCACTTTTCTTACCCATATGTAATTCCGTATGTATGTCAAAATTTCCATTTTACATACTATTCATAATTTTTGCTATCACACCTGCTTATGTTTTTCCGTATGACATAACCTATAAATGTAAACAAAAGCTGACTTTTTAACGTGTATAAATTTCAATAATTGCTTCTTTTGGCCAATCTAACTAAATATAATAAACATAATTTAATTTATTAAAAATTAATTGTCTTTAATTTTTTTTACAATATATTTTTTCAATCAATTTTTTAGAGCGTGTTTTAATCGAAAAAATTACATATGTATTTCCACATGTATTTTACATATGCAAAGTTTCATATGTATCACACGATGTGTACAACTTTTACAGATGGAAAATTTGACAGTACATATGTAAAATACATCCCGTCTGATGGCACCTTAAGTACATTAATGTTTTGACAGCAACAGCAATAGTTAAACTTAAAGTTAAGCAGGTCTTATTTTCGTTGTAGCTTATTTTCGTTGTCCCAACTCAAATATAAGCTAAAAGATTGCATAACCAGACTTAAACAGCTCTTGGGATACCAGAAAACTGAATCACTAAATACATATTTAGAAAATCAAATCCGCAATGGAAAACCTGGCGACCCTTCTTAAGGTACGTTCAGATTGATGAAATATTTGAAGAAAATATTTGTTATTATATTTGCTTCAAATTATGTTAAATAAAAAACTATTTTGTTTTATGTTCAAACTAAGCTCATATTAGGCAGCGCTTGGAGGGTTCGACATGGCTCTCAAACAGTCAGCATGCCTACCTTAGGGGTCGCTCTACAGATACAGCTCTGCATGAGGTTGTAAGGGTTATAGAGAGATCTCTCGAATTTAAACAATATACAATGGCAGCCTTTCTAGACATAGAGGGTGCTTTCAATAATGTGACTACTCTTGCAATTCAGCAAGCTCTTACTAACCTAGATGTTGAAGAATATATCAATAACTGGATAGTTACCATGTTGAATTCAAGAATAGTCACAGCAAATCTTGGTAATACCGTTAAGTCTAAGCAAGTTGAGAGAGGCACTCCACAGGGGGGAGTAATCTCTCCACTACTGTGGCTTATCGTTATTAACTCGATTCTTATTGATCTAGACAGTAGGGGTATAAAAGTTGTTGCTTATGCGGACGATGTGGTGATACTCGTACCAGGTCTGTTTCCGGACGTGATCAGCGAGATTATGTCCACTGCTTTGAGGTTGCTCGACAACTGGGCCACAGTTAACGGCCTTGGGGTAAACCCGAGCAAAACGGAACTTGTACTTTTCACGACGAATACCAAGATTCCAAGCTTCAGACTTCCAATGTTGAGAAACTGCGAAATTCCCCTTTCAAACAATGCAAAATATCTAGGCATTATACTGGACTCTAAATTGTCATGGAAGCTAAATACTCAACACAGGGTAAAGAAGGCAACGGTGGCCTATTACACCTGTCGTAGGATGTTTGGTAGGAAATGGGGACTTAGTCCCAGCATAGTTAAATGGATGTATACGGCTATAGTACGTCCAATTCTTACTTACGGATCTCTTGTATGGTGGACTGCAACTAGAAGGAAGTATGTCGTAGACCAACTATACAAAGTTCAGAGATCAGCCTGCATAGGCATAACGGGTGCACTAAGGACTAGTCCTTCAGAGGCACTGAACACTATATTGCACCTTATGCCAATTGACCTTCACATAATGGCCACTTCTGCCTGCAGTGCAGCGAGGCTTCAAGCGTCCGGTTGTTGGAAATCGAGAATATATGGCCACGCGGGGATTCTTGACCAGTTGCCTTCAAACGTTCTCCAACCATCTGACTACATTACTCCATACACGGACTTTGATAAGATATTCAAGGTCTTAATTCCCTCTAGGAGTGAGTGGAATAGGGGCAATCTCGTGCACAAATACGACACTAGGATATACACAGACGGTTCTAAGATGAGCTGCGGTGTGGGTTCTGGGGTCTTCTGTGACGAACCTGGGGTAGACACCTCGTATCGTCTTCCGAATGAGTGTAGTGTTTTCCAGGCGGAAATTTTTGCGATCATGGCAGCTTGTAATACATTACACGATCATAACATTAGAGGCAATATAGGTATTTTTGTCGACAGTCAGGCGGCACTCCTCTCACTTAATGCCTACACAATTTCATCTTCACTAGTCAGGCAATGCAGGAATTCTCTGTCAAGGCTAGGTCGTCTATCTGACATTACCTTGGTCTGGGTGCCTGCGCATAGGAACCACTACGGTAATGAACGGGCAGACGAATTAGCCAGAACGGGATCTGCCTTAGATATCTCCAATGCGGTCTCAGTAGCGATTCCACTGGGGACCATCAAAGGTATCATCCTCAGACATTTTCTTGCAAAGGCTGAGTATAGATGGCGAAATTTAGACACATGTAGGATAGCCAAGTTGATGTGGCCATCTTTCAACGAGAAACGTACTATGCAACTGATAACTCGAAATAGGAAGGATATATCAAGATTGCTGGCAGTATTAACGGGACACTGGACGTTAGGCAAGCATGCAAATCGCCTGGGACTCCCTTTTAACGACCATTGTCGCAGCTGTAAGGATAGGGAAAAAGAGGAAACGATTTTTCACCTTCTCTGCGAATGCCCAGCCCTGTGTGTCAGGAGACATAAATTCATGGGGAACTACACAATGAACGACCTTGGTGAGGTAGCCGGGTCAAAACTTAATGACCTGCTGAGATATCTCACAGCTACAGGTTGGGTCTAACGAGACACGACTTTTTTTGCACACACATATTAGCTACAGTATGTTGTACAAGACATTGAATCTGACGAGTGGTGTGGTCTTTTAAAACGGGGTCCCTTCGACTCTACTTAAGTGTTCGCACGTAGTGAACTACCACGTAAACCAACCAACCAAGCACAAATATTTCATAACTTTTGTTTGTTGAAACAGCCTAAAAATAGTGTGAAATAAAATAAAATAAAAAAAAAATTGTTTTTTGTGTGTCCAGACTGAAATAAATATTTGGATTAAATATTTATTTGATAAAAGTGTCAAAAAATATAATTTTGTTTACCAAAAAATATTACATTATATAAATAAAAGAAATGCAAACAAACGAAGAGGATTTATTTGTTTTGTGTTGTGGAGCCGCATCTCTGGTGATATTGGAGGTGGAGACTATAAAAGAAAAAAAAACTAAGATACGTGTGCAATAGTTCCTAACTTCAATTTATTTTTATTTATATTGAATGTTCACATAGTATTGTGCTCATGGCTATTTCTGATGCGTACAAATTTTTATACATCGTCGTAGGAACAAATGGCCGAAGGTGGGGTGTTACAATAAAAGTGCTTTCTACATAAAAAATATATGTATGTATATATATATGTGTAAATAAGTTACATGAAGTTAAAAAACAATAGGATAATCAAAAATACGCATATCGCGAAATCCGCCTAAAATATTGAAAAAAGCTCAAGCAACAATTTTTGTGTTTGCCAATATTTTCTGATTGTGATATATTCCGAGTTTTTCTTTTTTTTGCACATTTATCGCGATATGCATATTCTTGTTAACCATATTGGATTTTTAAACATTTACACAATTTATCGAGCCATAACCGCCAAAATAATGTATCCCACACCATAATCGATTGTTGTTTTTTTATCGAAATCGATAGTTCAACATCATTTAAAATTATTAAAATTAAATGTATTACACAAAACAATATTTACATTATAAATTTTAAAGTAATGGCTTTATTCAAACTGATTTTATTTAAAAAAAACCTTCCCCTGTAAAATTTTGAGTTTGTGGGATACATTTTTTCGGCGGTTATGGCTCGTTATATACTAATTTACAGCTTTTTTTTTATCAATTTGCTTATACAATCATTTGTAAAGAACTCAGCTGTTATTTGTCGTTGCTTCTTCTTACAATTTTTTTGGAAGAAAAAATAAATGTTTGCTCAAAAATAAGCAAAATATTTTTTCTTTTGTGTTCACACTTTGTTCACATTGGACAAATATTTGTATGAAAACAAATAATTTTATTTGCTCAAAGACAGCTTTTGTTTTGTTAAACCCTCAAAATTATTTTGTGTTCAGACTATGTTAGAGAAATATTTCATGTTTTTTATAAAATATTTCACCAATCTGAACGCACCTTTATACTTGATATACACATCTGATATGCCAACAAACAATCATACTCACACATCTACACTTGCTAATGATTTTATACATTCATGAAAACCCCCAAGAAGCTTTTCGCTACTTACAAAATCATATATTTCAATTAGAAAATGCTTAAAGCTATGAAGGATAAAAGTTAATGAGCAGAAATGCACACACATAACCTCCTATTTATATCAATAATCAACCAATAACACAACAATCCGAAGGTAAAAACCTTAAGCTTATACTCAGCGTTACCGTTGGCAAATTTGAGAAAGTCGCACAAAAAGGGGATTTATTAAAAAAAAGGGGCACCTCTTTTAAAAAGATGGAAAATAAACAAAACGAAAATAAAAATTGTATTTTTTTTATTTAAATGTTGTATATGATGTATGTTTACATATGCATATAATAAAAAAATTAATAAAAAAAACTAATATGTATCAAGTAAAACAAAAAAAAGGTACACAAAAAGTGGCAAGGCATCTGTAAAAGGGTCAAATTGCCACTTTAGTCGCATCAACGGTAACGCTGCTTATACTATGTTTCCACGACGACTTGAATCACCTGCTTCGCTGTCTGAATCATGTTTCTGAATCATGCTGTTTACATGACCAAATAACTTGTTTCGATTTGACAGTTGTTTTTAATAAACAAACAGAATAAAGAAAAACAGAATTTACAATTTGTGAAAAATATTTTTTTTTAATGGACAAAAAAAGTGAGTGGAAATTAGTTAGCTTATTTGAAAAAAAAACATACATTCGTACGTCTTTACTAAAGGTCTGCGCAAAACCACTTGGTTGTTTGTCAACAGTGAAGACTATGCTGCAGTGTATATGACAGTAATGTAAAAATCTGATTATTGTACACTGCACCATATAAAAAATCTAAGCGAGAGCACACAATAACAATACAACAAAAAAAATAAAGTTTGTTTGTTTTGTGTTTGGCCGGTCAATAGCACCTGCCATTTATTCGTGCATGTGTTTATTCGTCAAGCAATGAAATCTAAGCGAGAGCACACAATAACAATACAACAAAAAAAAAAATAAAGTGTGTTTGTTTTGTGTTTGGCCGATCAATGTGTAACAAAAAGACTGAATTATAATTTTAGTTTTAATGTATTATTTTTTGTTTTGTTTTTTAGTTTAAGTTATTGAATTGTTTCTTAATAAAATTTTTATTTAAAAATTGTATTACGCCTTTGATTTTTAAACATTTGGTTTTCTGTCTACACTAAAGACTATGCTGTAGTGTATATGATAGTAATGTAAAAATCTGATTATTGTACACTGCACCATATAAAAAATCTAAGCAATAACAATACAACAAAAATTTTTTTGTATACATGTCATAACTGTGTTCAACTTGTTACTCATCAGCTATGTTCTCTCGTTGTTTATTATTGTTGTTGGCACACATTGTGTGTGTCATGCAAAACAAGAAGTAAGTGCATTGAAGTATTTGCTAAAAAATAAAATGTCTTAAGTGGCATTCAAGACAACATTTGCAACCCTTTAGTCTTTACTTCCAGCAAATAGAAAATAATTTGCTTTGTTTACAATAATATTAAATTTGTACAGCTAGTGCAGATAAACTTGCGATAAGAATTAGAGAAGAGAGCAATTTTTCGTGCTTCGCAAGTAGATTCAATATGAATCTACTTGATTCGCTCTTGAAATTTTGTATGGTGAAGCAAGTTGTTTCGCTCATGATTGGGGTGTGAAGCATGAATAGAGAGCGAAGCATGTACCGTGGAAACATAGTATTAGTTTAGATTGTACAATGCTACCAAAGACTATAAATATATAAAGATGTTGCACGCAGTGTATTTAAAATTGACAAAATTTTGTGCTTCCTCATGATGCGGGAGGGAAGGAATGTTTTTTTTTTGTTTAGCATTTATTAAATTTATTTATCAGTGTTTCAAAATTTTAACTTTTTCTGTACTGGATAATTTGTATTTGTATGTTTCCCAGTGGCATGCTTCCGTAGTAAAATAAGAACTAGTAAATTAAGCATCTCCATTCTGTGTTTATAACATTCGTTATTCTCATCAAACCAAAAGGAATAAATTGTATCTTTGGTGCAACTTACGCATTGGTCAACAACAAATGTTTTTATGTTTTTTATTGCTTTATTTTTTAAAAATATTTTTTCGAAGACTTTTATATGAATTTTACAAACTCCAAAAAATAAGTCAGATAGAGCGCACAAACTTCCAAATTCGGAATCTTTTGTATAATTTTTTGCATGAACAAACATTTCTGAAGGATATGACAGAATTTGGGCTGGTTTAATTATATCCAGACGACATTTAACGCAAGATATTCGTTGAGCTATGTAACCAACAAAATATCGACTTGACGTTAATTCTATTGGCACATTGTTGGAGGTAAAACAATCGGAGTCTTCATTAAAATATTCTTTATTTTCATCGTATACATCTGCGACATATATTTCAGGGGTATGGGTACTTTCTGATAAACTTCCAGTCCTTATAGTATCTTCTAAAATTGTTTGAAACTCCATAGGTAAAAACATTGCATCGTCGTTTGCACAATTTGATGAGGTGCTAAACTGAGTCATTTTTAAAGATAATAACTTAGCTACTGCCAAATTAAATTCATGAACCGATGGATATTTGCAGTGTCCACCTTTGGCACGTATATATGAAAACAAGTTTTCTATAGGATCTTGGTTAAAATGGCTTGTTAAAATGCAAAGTAAATTTGAATTTTCTTCAAACAGTTCTTTCGACAAAGATAAAATAGCACTCGTTGTTTGAACTAGCCCGGTGATTGAAAATATTTTATTACCATCATATTCAACCTGTTTCATGTAGGTAATCAGCTCTTGAAGTACTTGCCAAGTTGTACTATTAAACTTTAAGCCACGTTTTAGGGGGTTGGAGTCTTTGAAGTGCCTGCTGTTTAAACAGTCAAAGTAACTGTCGAGCTTTTTTATAAATGCACATGTTGAAGTGGCTACCGCTGATGAACTTCGTGTAAACTGTCGATTTTAAATATAAATATAATTTGCAGCAAAATTTGTTTTAAAATAATGCTTCAAAATTACTACTAAATTTTAAAATTTAATTATGGTATTTAATTAATGTATGTAATAAGTAAGTGATTATTTTCATAATTTGCTAGTTTTATTTCTCTCTAAATATGTAATTCTAAATATTTATATAATAAAGGTTTTTTATTTCGGTGCGAATCGATATAGTTTCATTTCTACAACAATAAAACACGTATTCTTACCCTACAATAACACAAACGGTAACATTTAATTTTCTACAGGTTATTTGCACATACATTTTGTGAAAACAAGACTTCTTTTAGTTTGTATGTATTTTGATTCGGCAATATATGTATGTACATTAGGGTGACAATGGTTTGTATGTAAGAAAATTTTTGTTGGAATTATAAAGTTTTCTCAACGGAATATTGTGCCAATAGGTCTAAAAGTTTTGTGCCGAAAATTTGAGCCAAATCGGACAACGTTTTCTGGACGCGCATCGAGGTCAAAGGTCAAGTATTTTTATATTTCGCAGTTAATATGAAATAATGTTGGGAAACTCATTAATTTTCTACATTAGTTTACAAAAACATCTGGATTCTGTAGACTTTTAATAAAAAGGACAGTCAAACTGTTTTTTTTGGGAACTAACCCTCAAATCTCATTTGGGTCAAAGTGACCGACAAACTATTATATTGCAAGAATGTTTTGTATATGTATGTTATTATTGTCAATGTACACAAATGTACAAATTCTGTAGACTTTTGATAAAATAACTTAAAAATATTCCAAGAAAAAAGTTATGATACAAATTTTTAATTAATATAAAGTTTTAAGATTTTTTTTTTCTTTTAAAATTTACAGATCAAAATTTCTTTGAAGAGAATGTAGATTAGCTATCACACTCCAAGAATGTGGATCTTTGCTAAAAAACTTCATTGAAATTCCAAATCTTTTGAAAACTTTTTTGGTATTTTTTGAAAACAAATCTTGTAAAATGTGAGAGTTGTCTCTGGAAATGAAACTTTTTAAGTTTTCCTTCTTTATGATTAGCTTCTTTGGTATTTCTTCATCTTCATTTCCAGATGTATCTACAGACATCTTTGCTACTAACTTTCTTTTTGTCATGTTGTCTATCCTTTCGTCAAACAAACAAAAGCCCACACATTCTTCGTTTAAGTAATACAGATGATTTAATACCTTTGAAATGGCTTTGTCCGCAATATTTTGATTAACTGTTTTGTAGTTTTCTAATTTTCTCAAAAAGATAATGTCATTTAAAGCTGCTTTATCCGCTTTATTTGAATCAAACCAAAAATTTGAGTAACAACTTACAATAAAACCAGTTACTTCTATCAAAGTACTGATTTCGAAATCTGTTACTTGAAGAAACTGATTGCAAACTTTAGATTGTACAATGCTACCAAAGACTATAAATCATTGATGCCCAGTAGTGGCTGATATCAGCAAATTGAGCTCACACGTATACTTACGCTCTTTTGTTTAATCGTCAATCAACCAATAGGAAATCAGCATGTTGAGTGGGAGAGACAAAATACACTTGCAGAACTGCTGTGTCTTATCCATGATTCAAGATAAAAGAAAACGAATGCCTATTACTAAAATATTTACCTATTACTAAAATATTTTTGGAACAAACAATGGAAATCAAAAAGGAAAATATTGCGATATATTAATGATGTCACCCGAGAAGTATTTTATGTTACAAAATGCTTTTGATGACATGCAATGTCTTATTTGTCATGACATTTAAAAAAAACTAAGACATATAATTTAAAAAAACATTTTGAAGATGTTCACAAAGATATGAATAATTTGCAGGGGGAAGAAAAAGAAAAACAATTTAAAATTTATAAAAAAAATTTTATTAAAAAGTTGAAGGAATGGGTAATTAATTCATTAATTTTACTATTTCCCTTATGTTAAACAAAGAAACAGAAAAAAAATGACAACACCCGCCACACATGTGCTTTCGTCGCAATCTCGCTGACGACTAAATAAAATGATTAGCAAATTGTTTTCTTCCAGTGTTATTTTGTCACTCTCACCAATACTACTACATTGGGCATCACTGATGTACATACATATGTGTGTATATCAGTGGTACTCAGCGTTGCCATTTGTCAAGTTTTACCTTTTTTTGCAAGTTTTTTGAGATGCAAAAAAGTTTTTAAGTTTTATTCTAAAAAAAAAAGTTTTTTGAAAATTTATAATTTTTGATAATATTTAGTTAGGCTTGAGTTCATTAAATTTAATTTTCATTAAATTATTATTTAAGCCTAACTAAAAATTATCAAAAATTAAAAAATTAACAGTTCAACTAAAAAAACAATAATTGTAATTTATAATTCATTTATAAGTTTAATTTAGTTTATAAAACAAGTTATTTTCACAATTAACAAAACAATGTTTTTCTACTATGATGCACTACGTTAGTAATTTAATGGATTTTTTAATCCATTTTTACTGCAACAATGTTTAATTTAGTCTACGTCTTAAGTACAGTAAATGTCATATAAATATTTATAAAATGTTAACAGTTTACAACACAAATAAACTCTTTATTTTGTACATACGAGTACATACATATGTACTTAAGGAGTACTCAAGTAAATATGTAAAAATAAAAGTTGTTTTGTTTTCAATAAAATTGGGTTTTAAAATTTTACTACTTAAAAAAGTTTTTTTTTCTAAAAAAAAGTTTTTTTTTTAGAAATAAAAAGTTTTCTTAAAAAAATATATGGCAACGCTGGTGGTACTCAAAAATGAAGATGTATTGGTGAGAGAATTTTCCCAGCAAATATATTGTCAAACGCTAAAAATAAGAAAAAAAAAGAAAGAGTTTTGCCAGATATAAACACCTTAAGAAAAAATATCAGGGACCATAAATAACAATTATCAATATTATAATATATTTTTAGAACAGTTATTTTGAGAAAAAACAAAAATAAGTTCATTTAAAGCAGTTTTTTATTTTTCGTGTTCAATTGTAATTGAATCGCGTGTGTTTGCTATGCTTCGTCCAACAAGAAGCAACAACAATGCTTAATAAATTTCTGAAAAAAAAAAATTACAATAATCATCCGCATGTGTTCACATCGCTTGTTCAACGACGACTGAATGGAAAATAATACGTTCTCTGAGTATAATATGTTTTCTGAGTACAATAAGTGGCAGTAGTAGTTTTGCCATCGACAAATTTGGCACTGACAGTACAATGTATGGCAGCAGGGCTGTCAGATATGGCGATTTCTCGCCAAACGTGGCGATTTTGAAACGTGTTTGGCGTCGAGATTTTCCGTTTGGCGACATGGCGACTTTTTGGCGATTTTTGATATCACTGGCGATTTTCTTGGCGATTTTCACCAAAACATCTATAATAAATTATATGATGCAAAAAATCGTCTTTTTTTGGTTTTTATAAATCCAATTGTCAACGAAATGAATCATTTGAATATGGAATTTCAATCGGACAGCATGGATGCAGGAAGTAGCATGAAAAAATGTATTGTACACTTCTTATGTTTTCAACAAAAGTTTTCAAACCTTCTGTTTTATATAATACTAAAAAGAATGAAAAATTTTTCAATGATTTACATGCAGCTATTGATAATTCAAATTCATTTTTGCCTCTAAATGCAATTGATTTTGGAGCAGAGTTTGAAACAGAATTAAGAAATGCGAAATTGAGCGAAGTAGAAATAATCGTACTTAAAGAAAACTGTTTTGTGTATTTAAAAAAACTTTTAAAAGAGATGATAAGCAGATTACCAGAAAATATAAACTTTTTTAAAGCTTTTGGACAATTTTCTAATTCAAAGTGTGCGAATTTGGCGTTGTTCAAGAAACATTAAGACCATTTATGGATCCAAATGTAGCAATAGGCGTGTATGAAACTCAACAGGGAAAACTTCCGTTCATAAATTGAAATAATTATTTTAATAACGAAATTCCAACAAATTTACTTGAATTTTGGCCAAAAGTGTTTGATTATCACGATACAGCAGGTACGTACCATTTTAAGGAAATATCTTTGGCCGTTCTTACTATATTGATAGTTCCAACCAGTATTGTCTGCGTTGAAAGGGTCTTTTCAATAATGAATTGTACAAAAACTCGACTAAGTAATAAAATTCAATATGAGCTTTTAGACGCTCTATTGAGAATAATTAATCATATGAACGTAAACAAATTATGCTGCAATTCGTTTACACCGACTAATGAAATGATAAAAAAATTCAACTCAACTATGTATGAAAGTCAAGACTCTATAAATGAAATCGCTGAGGATAAAGTTTACGAACTCTTATACTTATCTACTTAATTTCACTTTTTTTTAAATATGATCTCCATTTTTATGTAATTTAAAACTCTCTTTTAACAAAGTTTTAAAATTTTTTAAATAGTAAAAAATACAAAAACGGATATAAATGTGTATATGTTTTACTAAAATATTGTTTAATAAGTAACAATTAATGAATTAAATAAAAAAAAATGTAACAAAAACTAAAAAAAATTATTTTTGGAGATTTTTTTTTGGTTTTTTCTCAATTTTTGGCGATTTTTGACTTAAAAATTAAACTAGGTTTTACTGTGTAAACAAAATTTATTTCTTTTAAATAATAAAAAAAATTAAAAACTGAACAAAATCGGATTTTGGCGAATTTTGGCGATTTTTTACATCCGTTTTGGCGACGAAGCTCAAAAAAATCTGACAACCCTGTATGGCAGTGCAACATCTTTATATATTTATAGTCTTTGATGCTACTTTATAACTCAATCATATGGTGTTATGGAATACATCTATAGGAAACGGTCTCAGCTATTTATGTAGACAGAATTCAAAGACGCCAAAGTAAATTTCTACGAATGATCGCCTGGTATATAACAAATTCAAATATTCGTAAAGACCTAAACGTGCATTTGGTAAAAACTAAGATCCAAAAAATGCTCATTAGCCCGCAACAAAAGGCGACATTCGACTAAGAAGAAGGGATACAGCGGATCAGAGCTGAAGACAAGAAGAAAAAATGCCAACTTATAAATCAAGAGTGGTCAAAAAATTTTCGTCCGGCACTGGCTGGACTAAATAATTAAAACTCATTAGTATACTGTTTGTAAATATTTCTTACGAAAAGAAAAGGACCAGACAGCGATGTGTAAGAATCAGTGTTGTCAGATAATTTTTTTTTTTACCCCCAAAAAATTTAGACACCCACTAGATTCTACACTTTTTTTAAAAAAACCCCCTAAAGTTTCATCATTCATATCTCTATTAAATTTGAATTGAGGTACTATTATTCTAAAATAAATAAATAAATTATATACTCTACTAACCCTTTAACCACTGAAACCCAAATACGAATTATTTTGCTTGAATAATTTTGGTTTTAGTATGAATTTGGGCTGAAAAACACGAATTTAAAGTCCATTTGCCGAGAATATGATTTTTGGAAGCAGTAGGTGAGAAAAACGAAAGACCGTCTGTAGGCGGTCTTAGTGGTTTAGCGAAACAAAAAATGAAAAGTGTTGTAATTTTTAAAAAAAAATTTTATTTACATAAATGCGGGAAAAAGGCTTAAAAATAATATAAAATTGGTTACACATCAATATGGTATTTTGTAAAGCAGTTTTTTGCATCTGAAAAACATAAATTAATTTTGCATTTTGTACATAATGTATGTGTTTCAGACTTTTTGCACAATTTACATGATTTTTTTGATCCCAATTCAGGAAAATGGTTTATTTTGTCGTATCTCAAGCTTGGTACCGGATGGATCGCTTTCTTTCCAACAGAGTTGCTAGTAGTTGGCTCTTCACCAGAAGAAGGACGACCGATGTGTCGCTTTTCTGTGGAAATACATAGTTCCTTAGCAACTTGTAAGCGAAACTCATACATAGTCAATTCTTTTTCTTTTGGGTTGGTATCTGAGTTCTCCTTGGCACTGAGTCTACGATTTAAAATAAATGCATTTGTAATGCTCATATCGAGCAGATGGTAAAAAATCCTAATTGCCATATCATTCGTTTTAATTTTGAGGCCATTCCGGCCCATATAAGAGTCCATTAGATCAACTCCGCCCATGTGCGCATTATATTCGCGAATAATTTGTGGGCAATCAATATTGTCGTATGATTTTCGCTTTCGATTATAACGAGCAACTATCGCTGGCTGACTGACTGAATTGGTTCTCTGAAAAGGCTTAGTACCTACGTAGGTTGAGCACAGTCTTACATTTTTTGTATCCTTCCACAATACAGTAGCAATGTCTATTCCGTAAGCCGATCCAACATATTCCGTTGAATAACCACGTTCTTCCTTCTTTATTGTTTCGCTTTTGTCAGTTGGAAGTTTGCAGTTAGGAACACGATTAACTCTAACAGTACCCAGGCTGAAAATTCCACGTGCTCTAAGGTATACTAAAAGCGGCAAGGATGTGTAAAAATTGTCAAAATACAATATATGATTGACAAAATTTGGAACTGTTTGCGACAACCTGATTACAACATTGCCTGTTGCACCAATGTTTGGTGTGTCGGGCAAAATAATGTCATCATTTTTGGCTCCAGTGTATATTTCAAATTTGTATGAATACCCGCTGCTGTCACATAAAACAAAGAATTTTACTCCCCAAGGATGCGGCTTGTCGGATAAATACTGGCGTAAGTGATGGACCATTTTTGTTGAACACATTTGTTCGTCGATACATAACCGAGCATTTTTTGGAATTGAGTCAAAACGTTCTCCCAAATATTCTGCAACTTTTCTAATTCGAAAAATTGGATCATAACCTGGTTTCCCCTTTTTAATTTGTTGCGAGATATCGTTAAATGAAAAGTATTTTCTTATCTGTCCAAACCTGTTTTTTGACATACATTCTGTGACATGGCGAAAACCATATTCGTCCCAATGCAGTTCAATATTTAGGTAACGAAAAATTGACATATATATTAAAACTCCAATGTACCGTCGAATATCATGTTTATTAGATTTAAACGATGTGTTAATATTTTCCGTAACTGCAGCTCGATTCGTTTCCAAACTTATCAACTCAATTGCATCGTCAGTAAAGAAATAATTAAAAAATTTTAAAGGCGTTTTTAATTTCTTCACCTCAACGGGCATATCAGATTTTCGTCGAAAGGCAACCTCATTTACATGTAACTGCATACACGTTTTACGCCAAATTATACTTTTAAATTCAGCCGATTCTTTGCTAATATTTGATAGATTGCCCCCAGTAAAGCCACCAGCTGATGTTGTAATTTGTGGTCCTGAAAATTCCATAGTAGGCAAGGGTGAGCGGCACCTTTTTTTTTTGTTTTAAACGAAATTTCTTCTTCTGGTCCAATACCATCAACACTCAAATTGTTTGAATTTATCATTCAGAGAATTCAAAAGTGTTGATGATTCCAATTGTTCCAAGCAATCGTTAATTAATACGTTGTCTTCCGGTCTAAGTTCGTCACACACATAGTTTGGGTCTTCGAAGCTATTGCAGAGTCTTCGAAATCTTCATCGTTTTCAATAGAGTCCATAAAATCTGCGATTTCTTGGTCATTTAGTGAAGAAAGCTTGAAGTTTTTATTTCTATCATAGCTTTTAGCTTTATCATGTTGTTCCAACATTGTAAATGTTTTTTATACCCTTCACCATCGTGAGAAGGGTATATATAAGTTTGTCATTCCGTGTGTAATTTCCACAAAAAAATTTTCCGACCCTATAAAGTATATATATTCTGGATCCTTATAGATAGCGAAGTCGATTAAGCCATGTCCGTCTGTCTGTCTGTCTGTCTGTTGAAATCAGTTTTTTGAAGTCCCCAGATATACTCGGGATCCAAACCTTCAATAATTCTGTCAGAAGTGCTTTCGAGAAGTTTGCTATTTAAAATCAGCAAAATCGGTTTAGGTCAACCAGAGTTATGAACCAATATGTGAGACCACCTCCATAAAAATTTGATATTTTTCGTCCATTTTATTGCAATATTTTGAAATATATTGCAGATAATACCATGAAATTTTGTATACGTTGTTTGTGCTATAAAAGAAGAAAGTGTGCGGAAAATAGTAAGAATCGGTCCATGATTTCTCATAGCCCCCATACAAATATATATATTCCCGAAATATGGCTTAATGATAAATAAATGCCTATAAAATTGGAATATCAAGACAAAATTCAGCAAAAATAAGTTTTATGCAAAAAGAAATCGCAAAACGAAATTTTTTTTAGTTCGGTCCATGTTTGACCATAGACCCCATATAAAGTCCACTTCCAAAATTCACTTAAATACGTATAAAACAGATATAAATAATGTTAAACGGCTAAAATTTGACATAAATACTCCTTATGGGTAAATAAATTGTTGTACTAAATTTTATGGTGGTCGGCCCAAAATTGGTCATAGCTCCCATACAAGGACCACATTTGAAAAAGACATTTTTCCCTATATATATTGTATAAATATCGGTACCGACTCAAAACTTTGCACAGATCATTTAAATATATACAAAAATCATCCCACAAAATTTTGTGAATTTTGGTCTATTTTTACCCGTATGCCCCATATAAAGCCCTCTTCCGAAAATCACTTTAATACTCATAAATCTCTTATAAATAAGGGTACCAATCCAAAATTTTACACGGATCATTTACATACATGCCTAAATCAAACTGCTGGATTTTGAGAATATCGGTCCATATTTGACTATATCCCCCACATAAGGTCCATTCTCGAAATCCACGTTAATACTAATATATATCTTAAATATACCGTTATTATGTTGAAATTCGAGGTGAAATATCCTCATATGCATGAAAATAACTGTTCCAAAATTAAAGAAGATCGGCCCATAATTTTCCATAGCTGCCATATAGAACCATTTCCAAAAAACAAATAAATTCGGGTCAAAAAATATTCTTTTCGGATTTAACCCATATTCGGTCCACATTTTATAATCATGATATATATCGTTGGAAAGGCATTTTTAATACCTTTTATTTAGTGTATTACAAATTATCAAGCACCCAGTAGTTCCCGAGATATAGGTCTATATATTTTCAACTTTACGGGCCCGCCCCCTCGAAAATAGGCGTGACCGCCAACAAATTTTTTTTTGCTGGTATCTCCTTCAATAGCCCTATTTCATTTTGTTTTTTTTTTTTTTTGAGCAAAATCACTAAAACCGAATTGTACCCCTTTTTTTATACTCTGTTTGTTAAATTACACTGAAGATTATTAGGAACATCAGACAGACTCTGTAAATTATGGTAAGAATTGATAATTAAATCAATTAAAATGGTAAAAATTAGACAACATTTCAAAATATTTAACATAAATTATGTTGGTCGTAAAATTGTCTTTCAAACAATACATATATCAAATACTAATAAAATTTGCACTAAGACTGAATAGAAAACACAGAATTAGGATATTCTAGTCTAGTGTAGTTTCTGTATTTCTTATTATTTCTGTATTTCTTATTACGCTTAGGTGAAGGGTATTTAAGATTCGACACAGCCGAATATAACACTCTTACTTGTTTTTTTTTTAATTTTGTTGAGAAAAACTGTGTGGTATATTATCTTTTTTTGAATCCGTTAAAAATACGTTACAGAAAATTTTTTTCGCCTTAGCAACTAACACCGTCTACAAACGGTGTTAAAAAAAATCCAAATTTAAACGAAATTAATTGCTTATAAATAAAAATAATTTGAATATATCACAATAAATATATCTAATACTTACCAAAAAAATTCCCGATTTGATTGAGTTACTAGAAATATGTTTTTTTTTTTAATTTTTATTTTCACTAAAATTACACTGAATTTATTTGACTGTTCGCACCAAAATCTTATAAGAAATGTTTATTTCTCTTACACTAACACAGTGACGCCGTTCAAATTGATATTGTTTGTTAAAAAATTGTAAGTAAAATAAGAAAATCATACACTGTCTTAGTGGGGGAATCACAAGTTTAATATAAAGTTGGTTTTTTGATGACCGTCTGTAGACGGTGTTAGTGGTTAAAGGGCTAATTATTAAAAAAAAAACATTTGAATTATTCTTCACTTACATTTTTATGAACTTACGTAAGGTGAACTATTAGGAATACAATTTATATACATACTAGCTAAACCCGGTGTGCTTCGCTACCCCCCCCCCCCCCCTCGTTATAAAAAAATATAACGTATTTACATATATATTTACAAAAAATTATTTATTTGATTTTAATTTATTTATTGCAATGCTTTAGGATATACAATATTTTTAGTTTACTCATCAGGAGCATACACATATAAATCGGTGGGTTTTCCTACACGGGATGTTAACAGTCATCGCAAACACTTACTGAACAGGAAACTGCAATTGTTTAAAATCGAATGGTAAATCCGCTGGTAGCATTGGAATGCGTGGCAAAAGTACATCTGTACCTTTATATTTTCCTGTTATAATAGTCGCTTCTAATAAATTATTTCCCAGTTTTTTTTACTGCAAGTCGAGTGCCATTGAAAGCCGTGGTGATTTATTTAACGCAGTAAAATAAATGGCACTCCAATTTTAAGTTGTAGCACATGTGGTGAAAAGCCTGGCACATCGAGTGAATTTAAGAACTCAACAGGATAATTAACGGCCTTACGGGTTGCTTGATTGATTTGACGCATTTCAAAGTGATATCCATCTTCTCCATATGGAAAAATAATAGGATACTGAAGCGCGTCATATGAGCGATTTCAGTGGGCGTATTTAGTCAAGAATTTACAATTTCGTAAGAATATCCTATTGTGAAAATTTAATGACGATCGGTCCAGTAGTTAAGACTATATTACGACTTTTAGTTTACCTAAAAAGGGGCGTGGTGCCACCCACTTTTCTTCTGGTACGTATTTCTAATTAGCATATACGTCAAAAAATGCCCAAAATATGGCGATTTAAATTTTTGGGATATATGGGCGTTGTCATTCCCGTTTGTCAAATCAAAACAGCATATAGCCTATTATTCCTTCCAGAGTCGCAGTAACATGCTGTCAAAATTTCAGGAAGATTAGTCCAAGGGTTTGGCCTCCTATTAAGCACAAACATACAGACAAACATTTATTTTTATATATTATTAAAATAGGCGTGGTCATACCAACTGAGAAATCAGCCCGGACTCATGTACAATAACTTTGCCGAAGATCATCACGTGACCAAATGCATATTTTACGATTCTATAAACATACTGTTGTTATTTACTAATAAACTTTTCGTATTTATTGTATCTTTTGGATTAACATAACACTGTTTTAATTATAATAGTTATGGGCCCAGCTCGCATATTGATACAATAAAGAAATTTAAATAGAAGGCAATAAGAGACTGTTAAAGTATAATTCAAATAAAAATTAATTAAATTCAAAAATCAAGAATAATGAATTCAATGGCTGGTAGAATTCCATTATTGAATGGATCAAATTATGGTACGTGGAAGGCTCAAATGGAAGCGGTACTACACAAGAACAGATTGCTGAATATCGTGTTAGGTGAAGAAAAAGCTCCAAGGGTAAGAAAACTTCCGGAAGATCCAACAGCTGAACAGATACGTGAGTTTGAACGAGAAATGAATTATGCACAAAAATATATCGATAAAGATATGGATGCAAGAGCTAAAATTTTAATGGCCATAGATACAAATATTGTGACAATGGTAAAAAATATAAAGTGTTCCAAAGATGTGTGGCAATATCAAGAACCCTTTGATCGTAAGTCAATAAGGAAGAAGATAGAGTGTTACCGTAAGTTATTGAATATGAAAATGTCAGAAAATCAATTTATATCACAATTTTTAATTGATTTTGATGTATGTGTTTCATGTGTGTATGAAATGGGAATTGAGATTGATGAAGACCTTTTAGTTGTTATTATGCTTGATGCTTTACCGGATCGATTTTCAGCAGTCAAAGCTGCGGTGGATACAGCAAATGAATTTCCAAAAACAGCAGTTTTAAAATCAAAATTACTTGAAATTGGTGACAAAGAAGAAAATGATGTAAGCAATTCAGCAATTAAAGCTAAGTTTAATAAAAACAAATATCAAAACCAACCAAATAAATACAAAAATCAAGAGGAAGGTAGGTTCAAAAAAAAGTTTGACTATAAATGTTTTCGATGTGGAAGAAAAGGTCATAAAGCTAAAGACTGCAAGACTAGTGAAAACGCTCGGTGTGTTGAACAGGGAACTAAAGATAATAATATTTTAAATGAAGTATTAGTAACTATGACAGAAACAGCTTTTTGCACTAGTTCTCGTGAAAAATGGATAATAGATAGTGGTGCGTCATCTCATATGTGCACCCAAATATCTTTATTTGAAAATATAGATGCTCAATTTAGTGGTAAAGTCAGATTAGCAGATGATAATGAACTAAATATAAAGGGTATCGGAAAGGTTAAAGTACCTGTATATGTAAATGGAAAAAAGCAAGACATAGGCTTATATAACACTCTATATGTACCAGACTTACGATGCAATCTTATATCAACTAGTAAACTGACTGATAATGGTTGTACTGTTTTAATGAAAGGAACAGAAGTGGCTGTTTATAAAGAAGATGATTTAATAATTCAGGGCTACAAAAGAGATAACTTGTATTTTGTCACATTATTCGAAAATATAATGCATACAACTGACAAAGTTGATGATTTCAAAACAGAAATTTGGCATAAAAGATATGGTTCCCTAAATCTGAATCAACTAAGAAAATTGCATATAGATGATATGGTTAAAGGTTTACCTGAATTAAAAGATGGAATAAATTGTGTTTCGTGTATTCGTGGTAAACAAACTTGTTTACCATTTCCTCACAAAAATGAAAAATCAACTACTGAATTACTTGGGATTATTCATACTGATCTTTGTGGTCCAATGAGGACTGAATCACTGGGTGGTAGTTTATACTTTGCAACATTTATTGATGATTATTCTCGAAAAGTATTTCTATATTTTATTCGAAATAAAAGTCAATATTTAGAAAAAATTAAAGAATTTAAGAAGATTGCAGAAACACAGACAGGAAAGAAAATCAAAATTTTTTGAACTTGTTAGCAAGGAATTTACTAATTTTTTGAAAGATAATGGTATCAAAAGGCAGTTGACTACAAGTTACACACCTCAGCAAAACGGAATCACGAAAAGAATGAATAGAAGATTAGTTGAAATGGCCCGTTGCTTTATGATAGAATCCGGCTTACCTATGAGTATTAATACATCTGGATATATCAGAAATCGCTGTCCAACTAAGTTAAATGGTACGAAGACACCAGAAGAGTTGTGGACTGGCAAAAAACCAGATGTAAAATATTTTCGACGTATTGGTTGCATATCATTTGTTTTAGATAAAACAACAAAAAGGTCAAAGTGGGATCCTAGAAGCAATGAGCATATTCTTGTTGGCTATTCAGATGAATCAAAAGATTATGGAAAGCTGGAACCAAACAGATAGTAACAAGTAGAGATGTCAAATTTATAGAAAACTCAATGTACAGTAATAACAAAAATAATAATAATCTGAGTTTTTATGAGTTTGTATCTAATGATAGAGTACGAACTCAATCAGATAACATTATAGATGACCCAATGACAAGTAATTCAATCGAACAAGAATCGAATAAGCAATCTACAAATGATGAATCCGAACAGAAATTACAGAAAGAAAGGAGTAATAATCAAAGGGAGCAAAACAGAGAAAATGATTCGATTAAAAATCGGCTAAGAAATGGGACAAATAAAGAGATAACTCAAATAGTTAGGGAAAATATGATAGATTCTAAAACAGTATCTGAAGCTTTGTCATCCGATTGTTCCAAAGATTGGATTGAAGCTATGAATGATGAATATAAATCATTAATAAAAAAATGATACTTGGTGTTTAACAGATTTACCAAATGGACGGAAGGCAATAGGTTACAAATGGGTTTTCAAATCTAAAATAAGACCAGATGGAATTATAGAAAAACGTAAAGCTAGATTAGTAGCTAAAGGCTATTCCCAACAAATTTGGATCGGATTATGTGGATACCTTTGCTCCAGTAGTTTGTCAAACGTCACTCAGATTGTTATATGCACTCGCTGTTGAGCATGATTTACAATTACGTCAATTAGATGTATCAACTGCATTCTTGAACGGAAACTTAGAAGAGGAAATATATATGGAACAGCCAGAAGGTTTTATTCAGGAGACAACAAAAAAAAAAGTTTGTAAATTAATTAAAGCAGTTTATGGTCTCAAGCAAGCTGGCAGACAATGGTTCAAACGAATTGACTCTGTTATAAAAGATTTTGGTTTACAACAATCAAAATATGTATGATCAATGTATTTACTTCATTAGAAAATATGAAAAAATAATAATTATCGCCTTATATGTTGATGATATTATAATTGCTGCTAATAGTTCGAAATTTATAGAAGATTTTACAAGTCGATTAAAAGAAAATTTTGATATTCGTGATTTAGGAGTTCCAAAACATTGTATTGGCCTGAAAGTAAATGTAAAGGAAGGAGAAATTTCAATTTCCCAACCTGGATATATTTCAAACCTAATAAAGAAATATGGTTTAGAAAATTGCAAACCTTCGAAAATTCCGATGAATCCAGGAATTTAATTAGAAAAAGAAACAACAATTTCCGGAGAGGCACAAAAAGTTGATGAAAAGTTGTATCAAGAAATTATTGGATCTTTACTTTACTTGTCGCTGTATAGTAGACCTGATATAATGTGTGCTGTTAATATGTTATCGCAATTTTCGAAGGACCCACGTAAACAACATCTTAATTCAGCATATCATATTATCAGATATTTAAGTAATACTAAAAATGCAGTACTAACATATAGAAAATGTGGTTTACCACTTATTGGGTTTTGTGATGCAAATTGGGCTCAAGATGTAAATGATAGAAAGTCTCAATCAGGGTTTTGTTTTTTACTCGCAGGTGGTCTTGTATCCTGGGAATCAAAGAAATAAAAAGTGGTAGCAACATCTAGTGCAGAAGCAGAGTATGTAGCACTTACCGAAGCAACCAAAGAAGCTTCGTATTTAGGATACGTTTTGGACGAACTTGGATACTCCAGCAACTCTCCAGTGATGATAAACACAGATTCTCAAAGTGCTCAGAGAATGGCAGAATTTGGTGCTCATCATTCCCGTACTAAGCATATTCATTACAAGTATCACTATGTGAAGGATGCCATAGAAAATAATATAGTTAAACTACAATATCTATCAACAGATAAAATGGTAGCTGATGTTTTGACTAAACCTGTACCTAAACCCAAACATGTATTTTGTTGTAATAATTTTGGAATTGTATTATAAATGCATAATGTTGAGGAGGCATGTTATTTACTGTATAATACTTTGTATTCAACATAATGAATTTGATCAAGTTTTTATTGTTTAATATGTTTTGTGTAAAACATACATTTTTCATTCACTTCTAATAAACTTTTCGTACTTATTGTATCTTTTGGATTAACATAACACTGTTTTAATTATAATACATACAAACATTAATATTTTGTGATGGGGCGTAAAAGTGGGCGTGGCACATACAATTTTATTTTTACCTCGCCTTCAGTAAGATGTGGATACAATTTGTATGAAGTAAATCTGTTAAAACCCATGCAGAATAGACCTCGCCTCAAAATTTTTTTTTTCGAATTTTGCATTTGGGGATTGGTTAAATATGCGATTTGATGTAAAAATTCATGTGGTAAAATTTGAAGTCGATCAGAGTGTGCCAACCCGTGCCACGATGAGATCAAAGTTCAGAATGTATAGAAAACAATCGTTTTTTCATTGATGACAAGTATTTATTATAAAAAAAAAACATGCAGTTCATATAATGTTTTCTTAATTTGCAATTTTTTATATTCAAACATTTCATTAACAAAAAAGAAGAGAATTAATATTATTAAATTATTATAACAGCGACGATTTAGTATATGATGGGAATTCCTTTCGGTAGTTCTTAACAACATGAAGCAAGTACTGTTTGTCTTCTTCGCTGTGTGTTAAGGACCGGTTAAAATCTGTAATAAGTTTGACTTTTCTCTCAGCAGCATCATTAACAACATTAATATTTTTCAGAATTTGAACGCCTTTAATGTATTCTGCTCTTTCGTGCCAATTTGAGGGATCAAAGTTTAAGAAATTGGTGTCTATTTCCAAACGTGCAAAAAAAGTTTTATTTTTATGTGTTACAAAGCAACTCAAATCTTTAGATTGAAATTCTTTTAATTCTTCAATACTAGCGCAAACTTTTTTAGGCAGTGGAAATTACATTGTCTTCCTCAGTTTCGATCTCAGTTGCAAGTGCCGCAACCAGTTTTTTACGTCAAATGGTACGTTGCAATCAAAAAACGCAAGTGCAACTAACTCTTCCGATAAATACCATATGTGGTTTCGGATTTTTGCTAATAATGGTATTGATATGTTTGGTTTCAATATAACTTGCAATCTTTATAACCAGCTGTAAATCGTTCTTTGGTGCTTCGACAGCATAAGTGGTTCTGAACCAGTACGGAACATACAGGCGTACCAGAAATATACAAATATTTCGCAAACCATTCAACTGGGGCCAAATTACCGCATTCGATATCGAGTAAAATTGATCGTAATTTTCTTATTTGAGATTATGGCATTCGATATCGAGTAAGAAATTTAGTACATTTTATCATAATTTCGATATCGAAATAATTTTTCGATACGATAGCTCATTCGATCACGAATGCGGTAATTTGGCCCCTGGCTGGAAGACATTTGAAACTGTCTGTAAAGCATATATTTTTAAATCTTGCATGGGATGTTGCCGCAGGTGCATGAAATGCGAAATTTGGGATGCTGCCACCAAGAAAAATATACGTAAGTTGTAATAACTCTTTATAATCATGTCGAATATTGTGTGTTCCTAAATTTTTCATACAAAACTCTTTGCTGAAGCTACATTCTTCGACACTTACAGCACGTTGCACTTCTTCATCCATAATACCAACTTTGAAATCTGCCAACTTAAAAGTGTTCCTTATTAATTAGAGAAGGAATTGAACTAATATTTATCTTTTTAAGAGAAATTGTTTTTTATTCAGGCAATAGTTCGAATTTTTCAAGAATACTATTGTAAATTACTGGAACAATTGGCAAATTGGAATGCATTTTCTACCCTGGCAAGGTCGTCATCAGCAATCTTCATTGTCCACGATCAATCTGTAAACATCATCTATTTAACTCACCATTTTTGATTTTGAATGTGCGATTGCTGCTCCAGATCCAACTTCAATAATTGGAATGACAATTAACTTGGCTTGGTAAACTACTTCCTGCAATGGCTGGAAAAGAAACAGCTGACCGCCCAGCTATTGTTTTAACTGCAGAAAAAATTTAAAATTTAATTGACATTCCAATTATTGAAGTTGGATCTGGAGCAGCAATCGCACAATCAATATATGATTTTTTAACAAAAATGAACATGATAAATTCATTAGAAATGGTGTGCTTTGACACAACTGCTACTAACACTGGTCAACATAATCGGGCAGCAATGTTGCTGGATAAAATATTAGATCGGAGTTTGATGTGGTTACCGTGCAGGCATCATATTGCAGAAATCTTACTGCGAACTGTTTTTGAGGTATATTTTGGAAAATCTAGTGGTCCAGAAGTTGGTATATTTGAACGTTTTTCACGGGAATGGAACACTTTTAATTTCAAAGTTGGAAATAGACACCAATTTTTTAAACTTTGATCCCTCAAATTGGCACGAAAGAGAAGAATACATTAAAGGCGTTCAAATTCTGAAAAATATTAATGTTGTTAATGATGCTGATAAGAGAAAAGTCAAACTTATTACAGATTTTAACCGGTCCTTAACACACAGCGAAGAAGACAAGCAGTACTTGCTTCATGTTGTTAAGAACCACCGAAAGGAATTCCCATCATATACTAAATCGTCGCTCTTATAATAATTTAATAATATTAATTCTCTTCTTTTTTGTTAATGAAATGTTTGAATATAAAAAATTGCAAATTAAGAAAACATTATATGAACTGCATGTTTTTTTTTTATAATAAATACTTGTCATCAATGAAAAAACGATTGTTTTCTATACATTTTGAACTTTGATCTCATCGTGGCACGGGTTGGCACACTCTGATCGACTTCAAATTTTACCACATGAATTTTTACATCAAATCGCATATTTAACCAATCCCCAAATGCAAATTCGAAAAAAAAAAATTTCCATATAAGTGAGGCGAGGTCTAATGCAGAAGCAATTAATCAATTAAAAAAGTGGGCGTCTACTCTAGCGTAGTCGTACCAACTCAGAAACCTTCCCGGTCGCATGCACAACAACTTTGCCGAAGATTATCAGATGCATAGTTTGCAAGAATAGAATAGTAGAAATGAATTTCAAAAAAGTACCAATATAAGTGTACTGAAATTTGGCCCTTTTTACACCTTTATATTTGATTTATGAATATCATGTTCTCGGTTCTTTTTTGTGTGGATGGAAGAATATGCCTTTTTTTATTTTTAAATTGAATAAATAATATCAAATGTCCTTTTTTTTCCCCGTTTTTGACTCTTTTTTGTCACCCGTGAAAAAATAATTTTCAAAAAAGTACCTATTAATTATCCGTAATACGTATTATTTGAAAAAAAATTTGATAAAAAATTACCAAAAAAGAATACAATTTTTAGGCCATATAAATTCGAATTTCAAAAAAGTACCAAAAAGATTTCTAGTCTTTATTGATCTGAGCCAGATGCATTTAATATAGTATTTCTATGTTTATTTATGTAGGAGATATACATGTTAAGGAAGCGTTCTACGGGGACTATTTTTACCCCATATGGTCACTTCAATTTCGAATTTCAAAAAAGTACTAGACACCTGTCTTCTCTTTTTTTGATTAAAGGCGGACACATTTAAAATATTATTTCTAAGTTTATTTGTTTTGGAGATATAGGGGTACTGGTTTTACCCGTTTTTGCCCCATTTGTCCCCCTTAAAGACCGAATTTCCAAAAATCCCTTCTTAGTGGATCTACATGTTGTAAAAGGAACTTACATGCTAAATTTCAAGTTTATAGGTTCAGCGGTTTGGGCTGGGCGATGAATGAGTCACTCACGCAACTCTTTTATATATGTATATAGATAAACATCTAGATGGTTAGTTTTATTAAAATCAGGGTTCTCCAAAAATTTCAAGAGTAGCAAAGTCTCCTTCACGAGCTGTTTAATATCATTCGAATTGAAAAGTTTGAGCATTTCAGGTGTTGGAATTAAATCTTGACATTTATTGTTTAACTTGACTCTTAAAATACTTTAAACTGTTGAAATATTCATTCTGTTTCGCAGCTTATTTTTTACCACATTATACATAGAGAAAGCTCTTTCAACTGATGCATTGGAATAAGGTAGTAGTAATAAAGATAATCCTAGTTTACTAGTTCTGCAAAATTTTGTATCAAAAAAAAAAAAACATATTCAAAATAAAGTAAATGTTTAAAACGCTTACTAATTTCATTAAAAATACGTGTTTTCAAAACGTGTTTTTTTAGAAAACGTGTAATTAAAGTACTTAAAAAATATGTTTTGCAATCGTTTTTGCTTTTCGTTGGGTGCTCTTCGATTATAAAACCCTTGCTTTGATGTATTTTGTAAATGTCACAGCAACGTTTCATTTGAACGCTTATTTTTATATGTAAATGCTGGCTGGGCATCTATCTATATATCAGTGATGGAGAATTCAATACTATTGTACTATTTTCAGTACTTTTTCACAACAAAAATACCACAGTACCCCCACATCATATTTAGTACTCTTTGTTTGTTTTGCTTTGTTCCCTATTTAGAAATCCAGCGTTATTATTTTTATAATCATTGACAACATTGGCTTCAAAACAAGAATATAAGGAATGCACAAATTCATTATCCATGTTATATATTTCATGTGGAATAACTAATCTACAAAAGTAAACAGATGCAGAAAAAATTACATTTGTTTGTGGTACTATTTTGAAAAATTTTTTAAATTTCTTATGTTACGTACATTTTTGTAATTCTCATTTCTTGTTTGAAATTTTTTGTGTATCATATAAGTTTAAAAGCTTCAAACATATTGGTGAAAGATATATTAATAATATGACATTAACACTAACAAAATGCAGGCATGCTCATATGTTTATTATCTAAACCCACAACAAATAAAAATTTTTGAATCATATATTTTTACTTAAAAATGAATTAATTTTATTTTTGAATTATTTTAAATGGATTTTTAATTTTATTTTTGAATAAAAATATATGTTTCTGTTGTTATTTAGAGTAAAACGCAGTGTATTGGGTGAACATTACAAAAGAACTGAACTAAAAAACATTTTATTGTTTCTCTCATTTTATGAATACAGTTGTACTAATAGTGATGCTAAAACTATATGGTTATTCGATTTACAATACCTTCCCTGAATAAACATCTTCTTTAATAATAAAATAAATTCATAAATTGATTCATTGTTAAATAAAATTATATCAAACCAAATTGATTTGTGAAATACTTATATTTATCAGCTGGTACGCCTTTTGTAAAGATGTCCGCTAACATTTTATTTGTCTCCAAATAATTAAGTTTAACCTCGACACTCTCCAGTTTTTCACGTAGAAACTTTATTCGTATATCGACATGTTTTGTTCTAGATGAGTAGGAGTTGTTTTGTGCAATTTGAATTGCACTTTTGTTGTCGCAATATAATACCATTGAATCAGGAGGATTTTCCACTAATTCACGCTCCAATCGACGAAGCCATATTAATTCCTGAATCGCAGATACTAATGACATAAATTCAGCCTCTGTTGAAGAGAGAGCCACGGTACGTTGTCTTCTAGTACCCCAAGATACTGCTGCGCCTTGCATAGTAAAAATGTAGCCAGTTGTAGAACGCCTGTCATCAATATTACCTGCCCAATCGGCATCACAGTATCCAATCAGATCTTCTGATTCACGATCATACACAAGACCTTTATTAATGGTACCCTTAAGGTATCGCATTACACGTTTGACTGCAGACCAGTGCGCCTTCCCTGGATTAGCATTAAAACGGCTTAGTATATTGACAATATAGCAAATGTCTGGTCTTGTATTCTGAGCTGCAAACAGTAAACAACCAACAGCTTCCATATAAGGAACCTTATTCATTTCTTCTTTTTTTTTTCAGAAGACGGACACATTTCAAGAGAAAGCTTTTGATTCACATCCACTGGCGAACTTACAGGATTACTGTCCACCATAGAAAATCGGTTAAGTACATCTTCAATGTATTTGGATTGATCTATTTTTATTTTACCACCAGATCTTTGAATTCTCATACCCAAGACGGAAAATGCTTCTCCCATATCCTTCATAAGGAAATGTTTAGACAGCTCACATTTCAGTTTATTTGTTATGTGAATATTGTTTGAAAATATTAACACGTCATCCACATAAATGGCCACATACAAAACTTTACCATTACCAACATGATAATATACACATTGATCTGTTTCACTTCTCTTTAGGCCATATTGTAAAAGAATGTTGTTTAAAGTTGTGTTCCAAACACGACTGGATGGTTTTAACCCATAGAGGGCTTTCTTTAAAACACAAACACGGTTACTTCCATCCTTATAACCATCAGGTTGTTCCATACAAATTTCACGTTCAAGATCTCCATTGAGGAATGCTGTAACTGCGTCAAGTTGATGAATATGCAGATCAAATTTTACGGACAATGCAAGTAAAAATCTTATAGACGAATAACGAACTAGAGGAGCGAATGTTTCCTCGTAATCGACACCTTTTCGTTGGCTACAGCCCTTAACAACAAGTCTCGCCTTATGGCGAACTTTATTACCACTTGCATCATATTTTGTCTTGAAGACCCACTTGCATTTAATTGGTCTTTTATCAGACGGTGGATTAGCCAATGTCCATGTATCGTTCAAGGCCAGAGAATTCATTTCTTCGTCCATTGCGGTCCGCCATTGTTCGGCTTCTTCAGAATTCAAGGCTTCTTCTACTGTTACAGGATCATTTGACACAAAACTAGCTGCACAAAAATTGTATTCGGGACTAGATTTTGCTCTTATACGTTCAGACCGTCGAACTTCAACATTTTCAAAACGATCTTCGGCTAACTTGTTGTCGATTGCGTCTTCAAAACTTGTGTTGTTTTCTGAGTTGACATCATATTCTACTTTAAGACTATCTGTTGATACGTTGTTTATTTCATCTTCGCCACCAGTTGGCAAATTATTTGAGTCTTCATTTGGCAATTCATTTACGATACCAGTTGGCAATTCTTCTACCATTGCCTCCCCAGAATTGACAACGTCCTCATCGATACCAACTACAATATTTCGAACTTCATTAGTGAGATCTATATTATTGCTACGTACCTGAACCTCCATGAAAACAACATCACGGCTGACGATTATCTTCTTTGTAGCAGGATCATAAAGTCTGTAGGCTTTACTTTCCGTACTATACCCAACAAAAATACACGGTATGGATTTTGCCTCTAATTTGGAACGCTTCACTTTAGGAATATGAACAAACGCCTTACATCCAAAGACACGAATATGGTTGATGTTTGGTCTTCTACCTGACCATACTTCTTCTGGGCAAATCGTATTTTTTCTACATGGTCTTCTGCCCAAAATTTTTCATCGAGACCAGAATCTATTAACATGCATCTAACACGATCAATTATCGTACGGTTTAAACGTTCGGACACACCATTTTGTTCTGGTGTATATAGTGCAGTTTTTTGATGAATTATGCCACATTTGTCTAACAACTCCTGAAACGATTTATTAACGTACTCAGTGCCATTGTCAGTTCGAAAAATTTTAATTTTCTTCGAGCATTGATTTTCAGCCATAGTTTTAAATTTCTTAAATTCCTCGAAAATATCTGTTTTTCTTTTAATTGGCGATAAAAATACCTTTCGGGAATAATCATCCACAAAAATCACGATAAAACGAGCACCAGAAAACGATTTACTTTTTAATGGACCCATTACATCAGAATGTACTATTTCTAGAATTTCCGTAGCGCGATGACCATCTTCTTTAAATGAATTTCTTACTTGTTTTCCTTGTATACAAATTTCACATTTGTCTAACTTCACTTGAAAATCAAGTTCGCTCGTGTCTCTTATTTTACATAAATTGTCATCACAAATATGGGCGAAGCGTCGATGCCACAAATGAGCACTATTATTTACCATCAACGCTTTTTGTTCTTCGTTTTTTGCATTCTTATTGGCAACACAGTCCAACTTATATAAATTGTTATGTAAACTTGCAGTTACCATGAGCATGTTGTCGCTGCCAAAAATTTCACAACTGTTCTGCTCAAAAACTACTCTCTTGCCGCTTGCCGTCAATTGTCTGACTGACAACAAATTTGCACACAGTTGCGGTATATACTCAACGTCTTTTATAACAGTTTTCGTTTCCCCTTCATCAGTAGACAAGAATACACTTGCATCACCAACACACTCTACTGTGAGTTTGTTGTTGTTTGCTACAATTACTTCTTTACCTTTTGTAGCTTTTAAGTTGTGCAGAATTGATTTTGTTTTTGACATGTGTGTTGTTGCGCCTGAGTCTACATATCGTTCATCTACGCCGACGTCACATGAAGTAAATAAAGACGCTAACAGAATTCTGTCGTTAGATTTTTTTGTTTGATGCTTTGAACCGTTTTCGTTTGAATTTTTCTTTTGCATGTTTGGACAATTCTTAATAAAATGCCCCTCTTTCTTACAACCATGACACTTAAATTTTTTTTGCTTTTGAAATTTTCCTTTGGAAACAAATGCATTTTCCTCCGCTTTTATACCGGTATCAAATTTAGCATCCTGCAAAAGTAAATTCTTCACCATATCAACAGACAATTTTGTCTTAGAATTTTCCACAGCCAAAACAAGGGAACGAAAATCGTCCGGCAGACCGGCCAGCATCAATGATGCTATTAGCTCGTCGTTTATATTCAACCCAGTGTTCTTTACCTTCAAAGAAGTCATTACCATTCTGTTGACGTACTCCTCCATTGAGTCAAAATCTGACAATTTAATTTGAACCAACTGTTTCAATAATTCAACTTTTCGTGTCAGACCGGTGTCCTCAAAGGCACTCATTAAGGCATCCCAGGCTTCTTTTGCACTTGTTGCCGTCGCTATGTGAGCGAAATTGTTAGGATCCACCATTAACGTTATTTCTGCTAAGGCTCTTTCATTTGCATCTACCTCTTCCACTGTAGAGTTTTAGTTCACCCCCAAATTTACAATCTTCCAGCAATTTCTCAATACAAGATACGATTTGGCATGACGCTTCCATATATCGAAGTTTTCGCGATCACGTAATTTCTCAAATGGAAAACACATATTTGATGCCATTTTCACAATCGTTTCTAATTCACTTATCGAAAAAATTTAAATTGTTAATTTAAATGTTTTTACGAAAATATTCTTTTTTTTATTTTCTGTTTAATTTTTACCGCGAACTGGGCACATAACCTGTTGTTATTTACAGTAAAACGCAGTGTATTGGGTGAACGTTACAAAAGAACTGAACTAAAAAACATTTTATTGTTTCTCTCATTCTATGAATACAGTTGTACTAATAGTGATACTAAAACTAAATGGTTATTCGATTTACAACAGTTTCCTAAAGAGTACCAATATGTTGAAAAAAGTACTCTTTTTCTTGATGGTCAGTACCATTTCAATTTTTCATTTTTCCATCACTGCTATATATCGTTGGTCTCATGTAGAAAGGCCCTAACTCGCTATTTTTTCGAAATTAGTTTTTTTTGCAATTCCAATCAGCGTTGCCGTTTTGGTTACTTTTAACCAAAATTGGTTACTTTTTTTTCCAATGTGTACTTGTGTACTTTTTTTTCGGTTTTGGTTACTTTTTTTTAACACAAAAGTAACCATTTTTTACATTGTTTTTACTTTGACTTAATTTACACCACTAATTTTGGTGATAAACTAAACTACCACAATTTAAAGGTTTTTTAAAAATAAAACACTAAACACAGGATTACAAAAAAATACATGCCTGTCTCCAAACATAACAAACACAATAATTGTATTGTTGAACGAGTAAAAGGTTCTTCACAAAAACCATCTAAAAACATGCTACTAAATGCATTTTCATATTGATGTTTGACATCGGAACAAGTTAATTTTTCTTTTGTTTTAGACATGAACGGACCTTAATAAACATTTATAAATTATGTTTTTTTACCAGAAAACCAAAAAAAGCTTTTTACAAATTAGCGTGCTATTTAATTTTTTTTAATAATAAAGTGTTTTTTAAATAGTTAAGATTGGGTTTCTTTCGTAAAAAATGGATAAGTATGTACATCGAATTAAAAAATAATAATATTGGTTTTAAGCACAATTTTTATTTTTGTTAGATTTTTATTTAAAAAGGCTGCTCAAAGTAAAACTAATAATGTCGAGTTATCTTCTGGAAGTGATGATGAGAATAGGTATATTTTCATTCAATTTCAATAACTTTTTTTAAATAATATTTTGTTGTTTAGTGATATTAAAAACAGCCCGAAAAGAAAATTCCGTGTATTGTGGTTGGATGAGTTTCTGTGGCTAAGAAACAAAGAAGGATGTTCTTTCTGCGCTGTCTGTGAAAAAAAAAATTCCAAATCACGTAAGTCATTTATGAAAGCACACTAAAAAAGTGTTCATAAGCCAAATGTGGAAAATAAAAATAACATTTGCAAGTTCTCAAAAAGAAACTCTTAATAAGCAAATGTGGCAGGTACAGCAACTCAATTAACAGAAATGTTAGGAAGTAAATATAAAGCAAATTTAATTTCCAAACTAAAAACGACAAAGTTTTCGTTAATAGTAGACGAAACAACAGACGTATCCACAAAGAAATCACTAGTTCTAGTCGTTCGCTATATGGATAAATCATATAAGAACATTCAAGACAGATTTTTAGCCTCATCTACTTAAACTTTATCTACTAGTGTTTTGTAACAAATGTAATGAAATTAATTACATTTGGTTTTTATTAATATTGTTATTTTTTTCTTTCAATTGTACCTAATTATAAGACTGAACTACAAACTGAAATGCAATGGTTAATTAATATTTTATAATATTTTATAGCTGAAGTATAAATAAAATAAAATTTTAAATATATAAAAATTTTGGTTACTTTTTTTTGCTTTTGGTTACTTTTTTTTACATTTTGGTTACAAAATTTTTTTGGTCGTGGCAACGCTGATTCCAATGCATTTAACGCAAATATACCTCCTCCCAAAAGTTTATTGCAATAGTGTAAAAAATAACGCTTATAAAAGCAGTTGTACAAAAAAAGTTACATGTTGAATATTACAGTTTCTATTATGTTTTTACCTTCTCCTGTAAAGTTTCAAATATGCGAGTTAGGGCCTTTTTACATGAGACCATCGATATATAAAAGTGATTGTGTGTCTGCATGTATGTATGTATGTTTATTATTATTAGTATGGGATCTATAGACGGCTAAACGGCTGAACCGATTTGCTTGAAATTTTCACAGTATATTTCTGTGTCTGGAAGGAGCTATAGGCTACTTTTTTTTTGAAATTTTAAGTGGGCGTGGTACCTCCCATACAAAATTAATTTTAAAAATCAAATACTTAGGAAACTATAATAACTATAGTACTCAAATTTTGCATGAGTAGTAGCGATATGGGGCGTGGCACCTCCCATATGATCAAATCAAATATATACAATAAGATATATGGTACGGTTAATCTACCATCAATATTAATATTTGGGACAAGAATGGGCGGACTATCAATAGTGGCACCTCCCATAGATATGATGACAAATTATATATAGGGAAAGCTATATCAGTTATCAATATTAATATTTATTACGCCAATGCGCTGACTAGCAACAATATTAAGTAAATGTTAAAATTTATATACATTTGAAACCCTCTATATATAAAAGTAAATATGTGTTTGTTTGTGTTTTTATTGTAAATCATAATGTCATAACATTTAATTTAAAAGGACAACTGTAGGTTTTAATATTTTAATAATTATATTTGTTTAACTCTAAACTATTTATTTCATTACGATACGGGTAGCGAAGCACACCGGGTTTTAGCTAGTTATATAAAAAAAACAAGTTAGAGTGCTATATTCGGCTGTGCCGAATCTTAAATACCCTTCACCTAAGCGTAGTAAGAAATACAGAAACTACACTAGACTAGAATATCCTAATTCTGTGTTTTCTATTCAGTCTTAGTGCAAATTTTATTAGTATGTATTTGATATATTGTTTGAAAGACAATTTTACGACCAACATAATTTATGTTAAATATTTTGAAATTTTGTCTAATTTTCACCATTTTTAATTAATTTATTCACCAATTCTTACCATAATTTACAGAGTTTGTCTGAAGTGTAATTTAACAGAGTATAAAAAGGGGTACAATTCGGTTTTAGAGATTTTGCTCAAAACAAACTTCATCAATTAGGGCTTTCAGAGATGCCAGCAAAAAAAAATTTGTTGGCGGTCACGCCTATTTTCGAGGGGGCGGGCCCGTAAATTTGAAAATATATAGGCCTATATCTCGGGAACTACTGGGTGCTTGATAATTTTTAATACATTAAATAAAAGGTATATCTTTCCAACGATATATATCATGATTATAAAATATGGACCGAATATGGGTTAAATCCGAAAATAATATTTTTTGACCCGAATTTATTTGTTTTTTGGAAATGGTTCTATATGGCAGCTATGGAAAAGTATGGGCCGATCTTCTTAAATTTTGGAACAGTTATTTTCATGCATATGAGGATATTTCACATCGAATTTCAACATAATAACGGTATATATAAGATATATATTAGTATTAACGTGGATTTCGAGAGTGGACCTTATGTGGGGGATATTGTCAAATATGGACCGATATTGTCAAAATCCAGCAGTTAGATTTGGGCATGTATGTAAATGATCCGTGTAAAATTTTGGATTGGTACCCTTATTTATAATAGATTTATGAGTATTAAAGTGATTTTCGGAAGAGAGGTTTATATGGGGCATACGGTTAAAAATAGACCGAAATTCACAAAATTTTGTGGGACGATTTTTGTATATATGTAAATGATCTGTGCAAAGTTTTGAGTCGGCACCGATATTTATACAATATATATAGGGAAAAATGTCTTTTTCAGATGTGGTCCTTGTATGGGAGCTATGACCAGTTCTGGGCCGACTACCACAAAATTTAGTACAACAATTTATTTGCCTATAAAGAGTATGTTGCGAATTTTGTTTCACATAAATTTATTTTATATAATTGCCTTATAAATTTGCATCAACAAAAGTAATTTTATCTTTTCTTGTTATGTAGATTTTTTTTGTGTATCATTCCTCTTTTTTATACCATGCTAGAAAATAGGCAGTATCACAAATGAGAGTAACACAGTGTGCTTACATATCTACATACATATGTACATGTCTATAAGTATGTATGCATAATTGTTCACTCAAAATGAAATTAATAAGATATCTTTTGTCTTTCTTTGACATTAGGTTGTTTATTGGTATTTCCATTGTCATCTAATTCTCCTTGAAGAATTTAATAATTCCACTGTGTAATTACTTTCCGTTTACTACTTCAATACACAAATTATGTCGGACTTCAATCATTATTAAAGTTGATTTAGCAGAGTAAACCAGTGATCTTGAGAAATTTAATAAAATACAGTAAATTAACAAAAAAATTATAAATATTTTTGCCAAATAAAAGTATTGGCTAAAAAGAGTTACTTAAAGTTATAAGTTTTACATAGTGCAAAAATTGAGGTAAGATAAAATACGTCTATACCTTCGTTACTATTGTCCCTAATCAATTTTGTTACTCCAAGGTTCTTGATGTACACATGGTAGTACCCTACAATAATCTGCCACGTTGTAAGAACGTTTTTTTTTTTTGGGGAATATTAATTTAAGCTTGTGGCGGCGTTAATTATGCCAAATCGTTTATTAGGCCCGTAGAAGACTCATTTTCCAGCAAAAATCTACACGTGGATCTGAAAGAACACGCTGTCAACAAAATTTGATAATACCTAAGTACCATTTTTTTTTCCGAAATACTGATGTATTCCATTAAACCTAACCTATTTCTAATGTATTAATTTATTGCTAAAAGTCATGCTGCATCTAACATAATACTTAAATCTATCATAAATTACATAACATTTCCATATTCAAAACGGCATAATAAGGTAAATTTCATATTTTTGCTATTTTTCATAACCTAACATTTTGGCGTGTACACCACAAAACATTTAAACAACTTTTTAATTTAGACTAATACATAAAATCTAAAAGAAATTATCATTAATTAAAATATTTTAATATATATTCAGTCATTATGATAAAATAATAAATTTTTGCAGTTCATAAAATTTTTTTCAAAAATGATCATCATAATTAGTAATAAATAAAATAAATAAATAAACAAGCTTTAGTTTATATAATTTATAAATAGACTCTAATGTTCTGAATTGAATTTATAAAACTAATAATTATTTTCTTTCCAAAAGATTATGTAGCTTAATTCTATTTTTTTTCTCTAAAATTCTAAATATTAAATAATGTTTTTTTTTTTACTTAAATTCTCTAAATTAAACAACTACATAAATATTATAACACTTATATTATTATTATTAAAACTTATTCATACTAAATTTCATTTATATATATATTTAAGTCATGTAAACATATTTCATTAATTACTAAGATTTTTCCCCTGGTGTTAACCAATCCATATTATTATCTTTTACTTGAATTTCTATTAATAGCTCTCATACTCTAAATTTAGCATTTCATCATTCATAATTATCATTTACAAAAAAATGCATAAAACATGAAAAAAACCAACGAAAACTACTACAACACGCATTGACTGCTGGGCCCAACAAATCAATCGACGTGGAGGAAATTTCATTCATCAATTGTTTTTTGTAAGTGATGATTATTCTTTATTTTTTTTATTCTTTATATTATTCTACTCTCATTTATCATTAAGTCAGTCCGTTTCACCTTTGTTCCTTTAATTAAATTATTAATGATCATTAGTTCTTTAATATGATCTCTATACTTATTGAGTAAAGCTCATGCACAAGTACATAATTTATAAGTCTCTTTTTAAGTTTAATAAATTTTGCGTATTTTTGTAAACTCTTTTAAAATGAAACATTAGTATTTTTAATAAGGGAAAGATAACCATGTCAATAATAAATATGTAGGTAATTTAAATATGCTGATTTAGGGACAGATTGCTAAATGTAGGGTAACAGGTCTGTCATAGGCGTCTGATGATTCAGTCGGGAGGGAACATTGTACCCTAAGTGGTTCAACATCTTGCCACCATTTCATAGGACAATTTTAGCAATATTTTTTTCCATTCTCTTATCTAATTTTGCATACTCTACGGGTATGTTGAGTATGCTATATGCTTACGCGTCAAATACACGGGTTAAGAACCAACGTACCTTAAATTGAGCTAGCAGGGAACCTTCTTTACATACCCCTTAACCAATGTTATTTGAGCGGTTATTTGCAGATTTTAAGAATTCTGAATTTTTATTATTCGACTATCTAGCCGGCGCGTAACAAGTAATTATGTCAAATTTTAGCCGTTTAACATTATTTATATCTGTTTTATGCGTATTTAAATGAATTTTGGAAGTGGACTTTATATGGGGTCTATGGTCAAACATGGACCGAACTAAAAAAAAGTTTGGTTTTGCGATTTCTGTTTGCATAAAACTTATTTTGCTGAATTTTGTCTTGATATACAACAATTTATTTGTCGATAAAGAGTATTTATGTCAAATTTTAGCCGTTTAACATTATTTATATCTGTTTTATATGTATTTAAGTGAATTTTGGAAGTGGACTTTATATGGGGTATATGGTCAAACATGGACCGAACTAAAAAAAAGTTTGGTTTTGCGATTTCTTTTTGTATAAAACTAATTTTTGCTGAATTTTGGCTAGATATTCCAATTTTATAGGCATTTATTTATCATTAAGCCATATTTCGGGAATATATATATTTTTATGGGGGCTATGAGAAATCATGGAACGATTCTTACTATTTTCCGCACACTTTCTTCTTTTATCATAAAAACAACGTATACAAAATGCATGGTATTATCTGCAATATATTTCAAAATATTGCAATAAAATGGACAAAAAAATATCAAATTTTTATGGAGGTTGTCTTACATATTGGTTCATAACTCTGGTTGACCTAAACCGATTTTGCTGATTTTAAATAGCAAACTTCTCGAAAGCACTTCTGACAGAATTATTGAAGGTTTGGATCTCGAAGATATCTGGGAACTTTAGAAAATTGATTTCAACAGACAGACAGACAGACGGACATGGCTTTATCGACTCCGCTATCTATAAGGATCCAGAATATATACTCTATAGGGTCGGAAAATTATATTGTGGAAATTACACACGGAATGACAAACTTATATATACCCTTCTCACGATGGTGAAGGGTATAAAAAAATTAAATAAAAAAAAATTAAATGAGAATTTTTCCTCTTGCGAGTATTATTGTAAAAACTTTTTATAAATTTTTTTTTTTTTTTTTTATTCGAAGATTTACTTCTAGTTAAATATAAAATGAATTTGAAATTTTTTTTTTGTATACCTCTGTTATATGTTCTACATTAGCTTTCCGTTGGAAAGCATAAATGTAAAATCATAGAGAGATATACAAAGAGACACTAGCAAAATGTAATGCATTTTCTGGCCTGCTAAAGCCTTCGTCAGCATTCTTTGTGTCTATTGGTGTTAATTTTCAAACCTTCTATATTTAACTTTTTAAATTAACTAAATGAGAATTTTTCCTCTTGCGAGTATTATTGTAAAAACTTTTTATAAATTTTTTTTTTTTATTCGTAGATGTAGAACATATAACAGAGGTATACAAAAATAAATTTCAAATTCATTTTATATTTAACTAGAAGTAAATCTTCGAATAAAAAAAAAAAAAAAAAAATTATAAAAAGTTTATAAAAAAAAAAAAAAATCGTATATCTGGGAATATATAACCTCCTATAGAGTCTTCGTCGGACCACCAATAGTGGGCGCACCTCCAAAATAAATTAAATTCGATTATCTTAAAATCAATAACTTTGATGTCCTATTCATATGGAGGGTGAAAATTGAGAAATCAAGAGCGGGCGATGCAAGCCACATACAATGGAAGTATTAAAATTCGTATATCTTAAATAATACAAATGTTATATGAATAAATTCTAAAGAAGTTTTTAACAAGTTTATTTTTTAATTTATACAGTTATGTCACATAATTTAATTGCGTTCGGAAGTGGAATTAATTCCGCATTTTCTTTTTATAGAAAAAGTAAAACGAAAAAGTTTTTCGAAATGAAACCGAGAAATTCATAAAATTACAATTGCACATACTTACATAGCAAATTAAAAGTGGTTTCATTCAGAAAAACTTTTTCGTTGTACTTTTTCTATAAAAAAACTTTTATTGTATTTCATGGAATCACACAAAAACTATTTTGAACACAGTGGTTTTTTACAACGATATTGAAAGAACGCAATAAATTATTTGTAATTTTATTTATAAAAAGGGATACTTACGTAAGTGTCAATAAGCCTTGATCGTTGCGATCTGATTTTCCTGGTAGTTGTGCAAATATCCACGCATCTCTCAGTCCTTAACTGTTGCACTAAAATACACATAGCTACAAATATGGAACTACGATCTGTACCGAAACTACAAAATGTATTCCAAAATCATTATATGTATATTCTTCTATGTAAACAATATTTACGAACCTGCAATGAACAGTAAGGGGAGACTTGCAACCAACATTTTTATCTTTGCTATGGTGACTCACGGCCTGATCAACTAATTCTATTATTCCCCGACAAACCTCTGGTACTTCTCCTTCTACCGTTGGCCATCCATTGTATTGAAATTGGGTCACTTTTATGGTGTCATTAATTTTACAATTTGTTACATTAAATTCTCTTCTAGTATAATAGGGGCAACTTTCACTTTGCATGTATTTTACAAGAATGTGTTCAAATTGAATTTCATCATCTGCCCAATATCGTGGACATCTGCGGGTTCCTTCTCCAATCTGAAAATAATTTGATATTTTGTAATAATATTAATATGTTGCCCCTATTACGGTTCACAACTTTTTTAATAATTTGGTCGTCTTTCATAAATCGGTATTGCCATTCACAACTTATATGTAGTAGAGTTAATGTAGAGTTAAAGTCGGGTTGACTGACAGACGACCAAACTTAGTTGAGTTGAGAACGGCAATAGAGGCATGTATTTATTTATATATTTATTTACTAATTTATTGCAATATCTATATATATAAAATTCAATGTATGTATGTATGTAACGTATAGACTCCAAAACGGCTGAACCGATTTTGATGAAATTTTCACAGCATGTTACTGTGACTCTGGAAGAAATAATAGGGTACTTTTTTTTACCACGCCCACTTTTACGCCCACTTTTTTAAAATATTGTAATTGAAGACCAAACCTCTGGACCGATATTTTTGAAATTTTCACAGCATTTAACTGGGACTCTGGTATGATTAATAGGGTACTTTTTTTTTACCACGCCCATTTTTACGCCCACTTTTTAAAAATTATGTAATTGCTCCCATTAAGTTTTTAACAGATTTACTTCAAATTGTATACACATTATATACTCCAGGCGAGGTAAAAATAAAGATTTCTTAAGCCACGCCCCTTTTCACGCCAAATTTTTGAAAGTTTTATACTCTTTGTTCTCTATACAAATTTGTTCATTCCAACGTATTTTTTTATTTGGTAGTATATTGCTCTTAATACTGTTAGCGTCGCCATATAACTATGAACCACGCCTACTTCATCGCCCCCTTTTTTTAATTCAGATACTTACTTATACCACTAACAATGTTTGCTATACAAAATACTTTTTTTGTAATATGTATTTACCTAAAGTTTTATATACTTTTTAACTACATACATTTTTTTATTACCAAATCCCCATTTTTCGCCCCATTTCACCTTAAATTATATTGCTTTTAATCTATATATATATAAATGAATGTGTGTCTGTATGTTTGTGCTTAATAGGAGGCCAAACCCTTGGACCAATCTGCCTGAAATTTTTACAGCATGTTACTGTGACTCTGGAAGGAATAATAGGCTATATGAAGTTTTGATTGTACAAACGGGGGTGGCACCGCCCATATAACCCACAAATTTAACCCGCCATATTTTGGGCATTTTTTGACGTACGTCGGTGATATTTGGTACATATGGTATTGGGGCATAATTAGGAATACGTACCAGGAGAAAAGTGAGTGGGACCACGCCCCTTTTTTGAAAAATTAAACATCGTAATATAGTCTTAACTACTGGACCGATCGTCATTAAATTTTCACAACAGGATATTCTTACGAAATATTAAATTCTTGACTATGTAAGTGGACAAAGGGGCATGGTCTCGCCTGAAGCATTGCAATAAATACATTAAAATTAAATAAATAAATGTTTGTAAATATATAAATACGTTTTATTTTATGACGAGGGGGGGGGGGTAGCAAAGCACACCGGGTTTAGCTAGTTTAAACATACAATTAATTATGGCCCATAATCATAGTCATAGAAAAAGCAAAAGCATGCTTTTGTTTTAAATTCAGAACAAAATTTATATGTTTTTGTTGTTTAAAAGTCTACTTTTACTTAAAGTATGCTTTTTCTATGACTATGATTATGGGACATTGGCTGGCTCGAATAAAGCCAATTCTACAGGTCCAATTTTCAACCACTTTTTCGAGCATATGGGGCCGTATGTCGGCAATAACGCCATGAATGTTGGCTTCCAATTCCCCTAACGTTTCTGGTTTGTTGGCGTAGACGAGCGACTTCACATATCCCCAAAGAAAATAATCCAATGGTGTCAAATCACACGATCTTGGTGGCCAATTGACAGGTCCATTCCGCGAACTTATGCGCTCATCGAATGTTTCCTTCAATAAATCGATTGTGGCGTGCGCTGTGTGGCATGTAGCGCCGTCTTGTTGGAACCACAACTCATCCACATTCATGCCATCCAATTCGGGAACAAAATAGTCGGTTATCATGGCTCTATACCGGTCACGGTGGCGAATCGATTCATTCGGGTCCTCTTCAACACTTTGCTCTACAGCGGCAATTGTTTCTTCGGTGCGCACTGTTCGACGTCTCTGCGGATGCGTATTATCACATAGAGTAAACGTAGTGCGAAAACGATCCATGGTTAACCGAATTAATTGCTCTGATGGACGATTATGTCGACCATAAAATGGACGGGGCTTGCGGTAAACTTCGCGAACTGAACCGTTATTTTCGAAATAAATTTGCACGATTTGCAAGCGTTGTTCTTATGTCAACCTGTTCATGATGAAATGGCAAACCAAACTGAACATAAATGACATTAGAGTTGCCAGATTTGACCACAAAATGCCAGTTTATCTCTTTTCGAAAAACAAACCTGTAAAAAAACACCCTTTAAATAGTTCAATTGAACTAGGTCGTTGATGAACGACACAACTCTACAAAATAGTTTTGATACACTGTGTATATAAAATATACTCGTATATTTTTTTAACACTTTAAGTAAAAACAAATAGAAAATATACGCTTACCACTGGTAAAATGGTTATAAAAGAATACCCATCTATATTGAACTTATTTTGAATTGACCATATGTATTAAATAACACTCACCTCAGATAACATAACTATAGTAGTTATGCTTTGCTCTGATATCATTCTCCAGAAATCTTCTATTGTATTATCCAATGGATCTTGAGTGATGATAAAGTTTTCTGAGTTGTCATATCCTTCAATAAAAGATGCATTTATATAGGTTGAATTGTCTTTATGTGGAAGTGGTGACAAGATGACCTAATTTGAAAGAACTTACAGTTAGTTATATATACATATGTATTTATATATTATTCTGTGCAAAATTACAAAACATCTTAAGTCTACTTAAAAAATGTTAATGTAATGCAATTTTAAATTGATTAGAAAAAAATTTTGTAAATATTTTAATTCTATTTTTTATGTTTTCTTGTAGAATTGCGTGATAGAGATAAATTCTATGATTTTAGTCGCTGATTGAATAAGAAGGGTTGGGAATTACATATTTGAAAGTAATTAAATTAGCTATTATTTTGATTTAAAAAAAAGTTTAAGTTGTTTTAATATATTGCCGCAGATACGTATGTATATACACTGCGTTTCACTTGAATAGGTGTAGTGTTTTAGTAATCCAATTAAAGTTGCTACTCTCAATATAATTCATGGAAATGATTTTGTTGTGCTTTATGTTAGAGGCCTTTTACACGATGCAATTAATTGCATGCAATTTTTTCTATTCTCTTTTAAAATTGATACGTAAAATGTTGTGCACTTATACGATGCAATTTTACGTGCAACAAATCATGAAATTTTTTGACCTTTAATTACACAACCCTCTTTAGTTTTTCATTTGCAACAAAGAAAACAAAATTTTAAAATATATGTAAATATAATATACAAAAAATATATGTACATATGTATGTATGTATATAAAATAATAGCGGTATTCACACCGAGCTTGTTAGTTTGTTAGTCGGTAGTTTGTTAATTTGTTAAAGTTACCAACTGTGAATGACCCCCTTTTTAAAACTTTGTTAGTCTGGTAACTTTCGTAGTAAAACAGCTGATTTATTGTTTTGACACAATTTATTATTCTGGAAAAAATAAAACATGCCACGAGAAAGTGTAAAAAAAACAATTGTAAACCATTTAATTACTCATGCTTTGACACAAATAACGTTTGCTGACGGTAAGTAGAGAAGATTTATCGAAGTTTAATAGTTTAATTACAAATAATTTAATAATGCAGAAATTTTCCACGATGATGAAGATGAAATCGAATATGTGCTGGATGAACTTTATGAAGATTTACATGCTGTCATGAAGTGCCGCAGAGGAGTTGTGTATGTTCCAAAATCAATTCATTGGCGCGAAGATGTTTTGTCTTCAATGGATGAAAGTCGTTTCTGCCAAATGTTACGCGTGAATCGCGAGCAATTTGGTCATCTACTATCACTTATATGTAGCGACAAAGTTTTTACCAAATGTACCGGCAAGCAGTTTCCAATAGACTTACAACTCGCTATAGATAATAGATTGTACTAGTTGGTTTCTGAAAATACATGTATATGTAAGTATGTATGTCATTGGCATAATCTTCTAAACATATACAAAATTGGGCTACATTACTTCAATGTCCACATTTTCCAACACAAAAGCTAACAGCAATTTATGCTCCGCTTCACTCCACTTTTTTTGCATTTTTGTTCGAATGCGCTTTTTCTTTTGGTTATCCACTACGAGAACAGTTTATGATTTATTAAAATAAAAAAAAAATTATTTATTTAACATACTTACTCTCAATGTACACAAATATTTTTTTAGAAATGTATCACAAATGATTTTTTAAATATATTTATTTAGAAACTGCAACAGCTGATTGTGAGTTACCAACTAACAACTATTTTATCAGGGGTGCCGTGTCGTTAATTTGTTAAATGTTTATCCGTTAGCGCGTTAAATATACAAAAACAAAATGCGTGTAAAAAAGTAACGATTAACGACTAACAAACTAACAAGCTCGGTGTGAATACCGCTAATATATTTACATACATATACATAAATAAAATATACAAAAATTTTATAAATATAAAAAAAAATGGAAGAACAGAAGAAGTAATTAAAAATGTTATGTCGCATTAATTTTTATAACGCACACTTCAAATTCAGAATAAGAATAAAACAAAATAAATAAAATACAAAGGATGGTAAAAAGAAATGTCAAAAATTGCATGACAAACGAAAGTCGTGCAACTTTTTCTACTCCCCTTGCTTCTCTAATCCGTTCGCCAACAAACATCAATTGCATGCAAAATTGCATCGTCTAAAGGACCTCATAAAGATTTACCCCCTTATTCATAAAAACTTACAACAGGTTTATAAGGCAAATTCCCATACAAAATTTGCTTTATAAACCTCTTATAAACCTGTTGTAAGTTTTATGAATAAGGGCATTAACTTTTAAGAAAAAAAAGGGGTAAACACAGAAAATTCGAAAAACATCCGTTAGATTTAATGTGAGTTTATTTTTAATATTTGTGACGAAAATAAGAATTATTTTTGGGTCACTTGAATAGGTGCATATGAAAAAAAAAAAAAAACAAATAACAGTAACAAAATAAATAAAAAAACACAAAAATATTAAAGATTTGGTTATTACTTCAAGTTTTTATTAATTTTTAATAATGTGTAGGAAGTACACAATATTACCTCAAAGATTCTATTTGGAAGGGAGTCTTACAGTTGTGATAAATATTGTAAAGAGATTTGCCATCACGAAGATTTTATTGCAGCAATTAAAGATTCTCGGTCCTTAAATTGTAGTCCAGACTCGTAGACTTTCCGAGACAACCATCCCCACATGTTTTCCATTTTATTTAAATCCGGGGAATATGGTGGCCATGGTAGTAATTCAACTTTTTGCTTACTAATCCACGTTTTAATGACTCTTGCCGTGTGGATAGGAGCATTATCCTGCTGGAAGGTCCATGGGATAGGTCCAAATAACTCTTGGAATTTTGGAAATGCTGTTTAAAGAATTGATTTGTAGGAGTTTGCAGTAATTTTTTTAGTTTGAAATTCCAATTCTATATTTTCTGCAACTTACTTTTTTTAAATGGTCTGCTGCATTTATTACTCTTCTAACGGTAGAAACACTGGCACTGGAACTACTTTTTTCTCTTATTTTTGCAGCAGAGTCACTGGAATTCGAAGCAATTCTTAGAATATTTCGCCTTTCTCCAGCTGTTGTGACCATATTTTGCCTTCCCTTCATGTTTTTGCCATATTTTTCTTTATTTCGTAAGCAATTCCATACTACGTTAGCACTTCTGTTAACTTTTTTTAGAAGGATTTACCTCGACCCATTTTCAATTAAAACTGATTAAAAATTGCTTTTTTCTTACTTTTTAAAAAATTGTTAAATATTTTGCAGTTAGAATTTACACAGAAGACCACACAATGACGTTCTAATCACTGCACCTATTCAAGTGATGCAAAAATAATTCACTCTTTTCTTTTAAAGTTAAATAAATATATAAAAATTTTAAGAAACGCGTTTCTTTACCATAATATATTGATCAGTTGTGAACACAAAATAAATATGAATACTAAAAAAATTGACTAAAAGTCAAACAATAAGAACTTTTCAAACAACATAAACCTTTAAATTAAAATGGAAAAAATCTCACACATCCATTAAAGAAAAGCGTAGGGCGCCCATACCAACCTCAACTTAAACAAGTAAGAGTGTTATATTCGGCTGTGCCGAATCTTAAATACCCTTCACCTAAGCGTAATAAGAAATACAGAAACTACACTAGACTAGAATATCCTAATTCTGTGTTTTCTATTCAGTCTTAGTGCTAATTTTATTAGTATTTGATATATTGTTTGAAAGACAATTTTACGACCACCATAATTTATGTTAAATTTTTTGAAATTTTGTCTAATTTTCACCATTTTTAATTGATTTAATTACCAATTCTTACCATAATTTACAGATTCTGTCTTACGTCTTACGTGGATTTCGAGAGTGGACCTTATGTAGGGGATATAGTCAAATATGGACCGATATTCTCAAAATCCAGCAGTTAGATTTAGGCATGTATGTAAATGATCCGTGTAAAATTTTGGATTGGTACCCTTATTTATAAGCGATTTATGAGTATTAAAGTGATTTTCGGAAGAGGGCTTTATATGGGGCATACGGTTAAAAATAGACCGAAATTCACAAAATTTTGTGGGATGATTTTTGTATATATTAAAATGATCTGTGCAAAGTTTTGAGTCGGCACCGATATTTATACAATATATATGGGGAAAAATGTATTTTTCAGATGTGGTCCTTGTATGGGAGCTATGACCAGTTCTGGGCCGACTACCATAAAATTTAGTACAACAATTTATTTGCCTATAAAGAGTATTTATGCCAAATTTTAGCCGTTTAACATTATTTATATTTCTTTTATACGTATTTAAGTGAATTTTGGAAGTGGATTTTATATGGGGTCTATGGTCAAACATGGACCGAACTAAAAAAAATTTCGTTTTGCGATTTCTTTTTGTATAAGACTTATTTTTGCTGATATTCCTAGATATTCCAATGTTATAGGCATTTATTTATCATTAAGCCATATTTCGGGAATATATATATTTGTATGGGGGCTATAAGAAATCATGTACCGATTCTTACTATTTTCCGAACACTTTCAAAATATTGCAATAAAATGGACGAAAAATATAAAATTTTTATGGAGGTGGTCTCACATATTGGTTCATAACTCTGGTTGACCTAAACCGATTTTGCTGATTTTAAATAGCAAACTTCTCGAAAGCACTTCTGACAGAATTATTGAAGGTTTGGATCCCGAGTATATCTGGGGACTTCAAAAAACTGATTTCAACAGACAGACAGACCGACAGACAGACAGACGGACATGGCTTAATCGACTTCGCTATCTATAAGGATCCAAAATATATATACTTTATAGGGTCGAAAAATTTTTTTGTGGAAATTACACACGGAATGACAAACTTATATATACCCTTCTCACGATGGTGAAGGGTATAAAAACATGACTGCCGTGAGTACATTTTAATACTTCAGACCGAAAGAAATACAACCAATCATGTTTAAAGCAGTGGTGGCCAAAAAGAGAAATGAGAATGTTTAGTTGTGTTTAACAAAAGTGAGAGTGTATTGGTAAATATACGCATGGAGAAATGCATTTGTTTTCTTTTGTTTGCGTTGTTGGATTGTTTTACTATTTTTGCTTATATATGTTAAATGTTCACTTATTATGTTTTTTTTTTCTTTAAGAAAACAGGTACGTAAGTTCTTTTCACATAGTATGTTATCTTAAAAATAAGTTTAAAAATATTATAATTAATTGGTTTTCAGAGGTCTATTGTGCGAATACAAATGAACATTTGGCTGGTGTCATTATTGTCAAGACTTTCGTCGAAACAAACCGAAACGAATTTAGCATTTGTAATCCGCTCATTTGTTTCGGATTGTATAAATAACCCTATTTTTTCTGTTCGACGCATAATAGTGTTGCGGGACAAAACCATTTCATTCACAATATTTTCCATTTTTTTCCCAACATCCCCAAAAAATGGAAAAACTGAAATACAAATTTCTTTCCATAATTCCCTATCCTCAAAAGGTCGACCTTTTTTAGCTAAGGCTAATGAAATTGTATAGGTCGCCTTAAGTTGACCACGTGTTGAGGAAATGATTTGGTCATGATTGGTATTCATGAACTGATTATATTTAATTCTTAAATCTTCTTTTAACTTGATAATTAAATTAGACCTAACAATTCCAGTAAGAGAATACATATCTGAGTGGCGGTTATAGTGCCGCTTTAAATTGCATGCAAATTTCTCTTTAATTTTTTGGTTGCAAACAAGGCATTCTGCTTCATTAAAAATATTTAATGAAAATAAAAATGAATTTTCCCAACCAATATCCCCCATACTGAATGAAAATCAAAAAATGTATTTATTAAAAATCAAAAATTTAATATATTAAATTTATATAATTTTTAAAAAATTTTATTTAATTAAAAATTTTAAATTAATAAAATAAATATTATTAAATAAAATCTATTTAATTTTAAATCAATTATTTAAAATAGAAATATAATATATATACATATATATATGTAAGTTGTATTTTAATGTGCTGTTTGAATATTTTACCAGTGTACCCAGGGCTGTCAGATATGGCGATTTCTCGCCAAACGTGGCGATTTTGAAACGTGTTTGGCGTCGAGATTTTCCGTTTGGCGACATGGCGATTTTTTTTGGCGATTTTTGATATCACTGGCGATTTTCACCAAAACATCTATAATGAATTATGTGATGAAAAAAATCGTCTTTTTTTGGTTTTTATAAATCCAATTGCCCAAAACATCTTTAATGAATTATGTGATGAAAAAATCGTCTTGTTTTTTGGTTTTTATAAATCCAATTGTCAACAAAATGAATTTGGAATTTCAATCGGACAGCATGGATGCAGGAAGCATGCATGAAAAAATGTATTGTACACTTCTTATGTTTTCAACAAAAGTTTTCAAACCTTCTGTTTTATATAATACTGAAAACAATGAAAACTTTTTCAATGATTTACATGCAGCTATTGATTCTTTAAATTCATTTTTGCCTCTAGATGCAATTGATTTTGCAGAGTTTGAAACAGAATTAAGAAATGCGAAATTGAGCGAAGTAGAAATAATCGTACTTAAAGAAAACTGTTTTGTGTATTTAAAAAAACTTTTAAAAGAGATGATAAGCAGATTACCAGAAAATATGAACTTTTTTAAAGCTTTTGGATAATTTTCTATTTCAAAGTGTGCGAATACATTATCTCAAACTAAATTTGGCGTTGTTCAAGAAACATTAAGACCATTTATGGATCCAAATGTAGCAATATGCGTGTATGAAACTCAATGGGGAAAACTTCCGTTCATAAATTGGAATAATTATTTTAATAACGAAATTCCAACAAATTTACTTGAATTTTGGCCAAAAGTGTTTGATTATCACGATACAGAAATATCTGCGTTGAAAGGGTCTTTTATGTAATGAATTATACGAAAACTCGACTACTGCAATTCGTTTACACCGACTAATGAAATGATAAAAAAAATTCAACTCAAATATGTATGAAAGTCAAGACTCTAGTAATGAAATCGCTGAGAATGAAGTTTACGAACTTTTAGACTTATCTACTTAATTTTACTTTTTTTTTAATATGATCTCCATTTTTTTGTAATTTAAAACTCTCTTTTAACAAAGTTTTAAAATTTTTTAAATAGTAAAAAATACAAAAACGGATATAAATGTGTATATGTTTTACTAAAATATTGTTTAATAAGTAACAATTAATGTATTAAATAAAAAAAAAATTAACAAAAACTAAAAAAAATTATTTTTGGCGATTTTTTTGGGTTTTTCTCAATTTTTGGCGATTTTTGACTTAAAAATTGAACTAGGTTTTTTTGTGTAAACAAAATTTATATCTTTTAAACAATAAAAAAAATAAAAACTGAACAAAATCGGATTTTGGCGATTTTTTACATCCGTTTTGGCGACGGAGCTCAAAAAAATCTGACAACCCTGAGTGTACCTATTTCATAAAATTTAATCATAATTTATCAAACAAAGCGACGACAACCTGCCTTTGTTGATGCTGGTATGCAACTGAGTGAATTTTTTTGTTTTTTCCTCTCTATTTTTTTTTTGTTTCGTAAACGTTCGTGCTGTGTGTGTGAAACCCGACCAAACTTCGTCGTTTCAACAAGAGTTGGCCGTCAATGGTTTAAACCAGAGGTCGGCATCCTATAGCACAATAGTGCAGAGAGCACTTCACACATACGCTTAATCTCTTTCATTCAGTCGTCATTGAGACAGCAATGTGTGCACATGCAGCGGATGCTTCTATATTTTTTTTCAGAAATACTTCCCAACAAACATTTCAAATTAATAATAAATTACGAAAAATATTTTATGATTGATAATGCATTTGGTAACATGCATGTAATCAGCTTTTGAAGTATTAGAAGTTCCGTTTATATATCAATCTCGTTGTTAATTTCTTATATGTTACGGAAAATACATTGTGAGTGTATGTTTCCTATCTAAGTTGTTTTGTATAATTAATATAATTATGTTTGCTGGGTAGTTTGCTCACACACACAACCTCATTTTACGCTTTGCCGACCTCTGCTTTAAAGTTTATGTTTGCTGGGTAGTTTGCTCACACACACAACCTCATTTTACGCTTTGCCGACCTCTGCTTTAAAGTTTAAACCAGAGGTCGGCAAAAGTTTAAACCAGAGGTCGGCAAAGCGTAAAATGAGGTTGTGTGTGTGAGCAAACTACCCAGCAAACATAAACATAATTATATAAATTATACAAAACATTTTAGATAGGAAACATACACTCACAATGTATTTTCCGTAACATATAAGAAATTAACAACGAGATTGATATACAAACGGAACTTCTAATACTTCAAAAGCTGATTACATGCATGTTACCAAATGCATTATCAATCATAAAATATTTTTCGTAATTTATTATTAATTTGAAATGTTTGTTGGGAAGTATTTCTGAAAAAAATATAAAAGCATCCGCCACATATGCACACATTGCTGTCTCAATGACGACTGAATGAAAGAGATTAAGCGTATGTGTGAAGTGCTCTCTGCACTATTGTGCTATAGGATGCCGACCTCTGCTTTAAAGCTACGAATTTTCAATAATTGAGCATTTTGTTTCATAACAACGCGCCCCTTTTTTCCTTAGTAAAGTAGGAAGAAAATATGATTAGGCGTATAAATCGGAATGGAAGGATGTTTATTAAATCGGGTCGACCGCATATGTCCAAAAAAATGTCCCAAAGTCTAACGCAAATGTTAAAGACCACAGACATTAAAAAAATGTTTTTTTGCGATCGGAACCCGTTAAAAACAGCCAAATCGTTGTTTTTAAATGCTTTTATTTAGCTTCACTTAGGAAAATCAAAGCCTGCAAAGATTTATCCATTTGCATTGAGTAGAAGGCAGTCAAAAAAGAATTTTATCAAAAAAAAAAAAAAATCATGTATTCGTGTATTGTCATCGGGAATATGTATGCCTGCAAAGTTTCATCCATTTGCATTGAGTACAAGGCGGTTAAATTAACGTTACAAGATTTGATTTTCCGAAGTGAAGGTAAAGAAAAGGTTTAAAAAAGAAGCACGGATTACATCTAACGGAACTTTTTCGAATCTTTTTTGTTAACATTCTTTTTCTCTATAGTTTAACCTATTATAAAAAGTACAACAAAATCATTTCCATGAATTATATTGAGGCCAGCAACTTTAATTGTATTGCTAAAACACTGCACCTATTCAAGTGAAACGCAGTGTATGTATTATTAAAATATATTTTCCACAGTACGAACCCGATTACGATCGTATGGTACCACCAGCTCACTTCTATTTTTTAATATGTTATGTTCATTACCACCCACAGAACATGATTTGTTAGTTTCATCGTTGACTGTCTGCAGTTTCTGAAAAAAATTAAAATTCAATTAGAATATTTTAAAAAAATTAATAACAATTTTTTTTCTTAGCATTTTTCTAAATTGTTTTATATTAACTTGTTTGGCTTCAAAATTCCTTATCACCACACTATGGGCAATATTGCTTTGATAATAAAAATCTATACATTATAACATAATTTGAATTAAAAAATTAATCGATATTTTAACATATTGCTAAGAGAAATACAAGAACTTTAAAAATATGTCTGAAACATAAATTAAGCATTTCGGTCCAAATTCGGTATTGAACTATCGCTAAATAATTCGCAAAAAAGTGCAAGAAATTTTAATTAAACATATTGCAAAAAAAGTGGAAATATTAAAAACCCTACACCCAGTATATGTATTATAGAGTTTTTTTTTTAGAAATGAGCGCTATATGGGAGATATTACCTATTATGGACCGATCATCAAAAAACGTATTGCCATGACTTCCGTTAATATAAATATTAAGTGTGTTAAACTTTATCTCGATATAAATACTTTTAAAAGATTTATGGAGGTTAAAGTGAATTACGGACAGGGTCTTATATGGGAGTTTTAACTAATTATGGACCGACCATTATAAAATTACGTGTCATCATTATTGTATATATAAAACTTATTTTTGTTGAATTTTATTTGGATAACAACATTGTTAATAGATTTATAGCGTGTTCAGATAAGCACCTTAATTGCGATAATCGTAATTAACGCCATTATTGAGCTCAATATTCCATATAAAATCTCAATTAATTATTGCGAAATAAGTACGAAATAGTTATAATAATGAGTAAGATTTCGAATGCAACACTGTTCGCAACTGTGTTTAGTGAACAAAATTGTATAAAATGGCAAATGTCAACAAAAGAAATCATTGAAAAATCAATGTGAAGGTCGGTTTGTTTACATAGAAACACAACAACCATATAGAGTATTTTTCGGAAGTGGATCTTATATGGGAGCTAGGACTAATTATGGGCTGATCATCATAAAATTGTAGCATATTATTTGTATATTTACAAAACATATCTGTGTTCAATATTGTTTGGATACCGACATTTTTAAAAGAGTTATGCTCTTGAAAATGATTTTCGGAAGTGGGCTTTGTCATGTAATAATAAATGAAGTCAGTATCGCTTAGACTCTCAACGTAAGAACACGTCATAATGATGGTGATATGGCTGCTGAGTGGGCAGAGTGGTTGGACGAATATATTATGTAGCGTCAAAAATTGATTCGGAAACCGAAGCTGTACAGGTAGCGAATCTAAAAGTGGCTTTAGGCCGTGAAGCAAATAAGTTACTTCGTAATTTAGGTCTAACGGACGCAGAATTAGGCAGAAGAGAAATTATAATAGACAAGCTGACTAGTCACTTTGCGCCGCCCAGAAATAAAACATACGAACGGTGTAAGTTCCACCGTATAAAACAGCAATCAACAGAACCATTTGAATATTTTTACCAAAAGCTAAGAAGACAAATTAAATACTGCGCTTATAATAGTATGGTAGACGAATTTTTAGTACACCAAATAGTTGTGAGAATTTATGCAGACAGTACAAGAAAAAAGCTATGGATGGAAGAAAATTTAAATTTGGATAAAACTATAAAAATATGCAGAGCAGCAGAAATAACAACAAAACAAATGCGAGAGATAAACAGTGACGAACATAGCGAAGTAGTTAATACAGTTAAGCAACAACAACAAAATGAGAAAAAATACAAATGTAGTAGATGTAACAACCCTGCCAGCAATTGGAAGTTTCTTTCATCGTCCATCGTCAAAGGCGTTACGTTTTACTCACTTCCAGACGTTAATTGGAAGATAACAATAACAATTTACATTGCAGTCGTCTTTTAATCATCCAGACGACGTTTGGAAGATTGTTTGTTGTTTACAACACCAGCCGAAAATGACATGTCCCGTTATAAAAGAAATGAAAAGAATGCAAAAAAGAAGTTTTCGACATCATCGAAATTAGTTTTATTTTGTCATTTGCTGTGGTCGGCCAGTGGTAAAGTGTGGTTTCGATTTGTTATTGTTATTGTTGTAGTTTTTACATATTTGTTATCCCATAGTCAATATGAGTGTATTATCTGTAAAGGCAAACAAAAATCAAAAGCAAAAGAGAGACGAATAAAATAACTTTTGGAAGTTACGCTGAAGTGACTTCTTGAAGTTACGCTGAAGTGACTTCTGGAAGTTACTTCCGGGGGGTACAACTTCTCAATACGGAAGACGCTTCTACGATCAGAAAATGGTATCGCAGAAGATGAGTTTCAACTTCTTAGCGTCACTTCTGAGTCACTTCCGCAATAGAAAATGTTGGCAGGGAAAGTGCATCAGCCAAAAAGTTGTTTTGTGTATAACAAAGAATGCAAAAAGTGTGGAGTAAAGGGTCATTTTGCAATCGTCTGCAAAAGCAAAAACAAAGATGCCAAATACAGTAAAAGAAAAAGACCAACAAAAACTGTGAATACAGTAGAGCAAAATGATGACGATGAAGAATATAGTGATGACGATGAAGAATATAGTTACATAGGTGAAATAAAAGACGGGAATAATAACGAAAACAAATGGTATGCCACTCTTAAAATTGGGCGACACGAATTGCGTGTGAAGTTGGACACCGGGGCTGATTGCAATGTGTTATCGTTGAAGGAAACTAAACGAATTAACGCTACAATTTTAAAGACTAAAAGGTCTGGTTTGATAAGAATTTGTATGGACCCAACAGGACGGAAAACCGGTAGCATACGCAGCTAGGGCTTTTAGTCAATCGCAACTAAATCAGCCGCAAATAGTAAAAGAGGCACTAGCCATACGATTTGGTTGTACAAAATTTCACGAGTACGTATACGGCAAAAAATTGCAGATTGAAACCGACCAGAAACCTTTGGAGACGATTTTTAAAAAACCGATATTATGGGACATAGTACAATATTGTTCGAAAGTCAGCTACGTAAAAAGCAAACACATACCGATAGCTGATACATTAAGTAGATACATCGAAATTGATGAAACTGAACCTAAAATAAAATGCAAAGTAAGCGCTATAAGATCGACGACGCTAGATGCTGTAACGTACACACAATTTAAAAAATCGATTGACGAAGATGCAGAACTGAAAGTTCTTAAGGAGTATATAATGAAAGGTTGGCCCGAAAGTCCCAAGCATCACAAGAAAATATTTATCGTTTAGGCATCAACTTACGTATGATGAAGACTTATTGTTTAATGGTGATAAAATAATTGTACCAAAAAACCAAGTAAATGAAATACTACCACTATTACATTCTGGTCATCTCGGTATCAACAAAACATTATCTATGGCCAGAAAACAGTTATACTGGTACGGTATGACAAAATATATTACATTATATGTTCAAAAATGAAAAGTATGTCAACAAACACAAAGAGCGAACAGCAGCGAAGAGGTGATTATCAAAAAAAATGCCAGAGTATCCTTTCCAAATCATATCGGTGGCTATTTTCCATTTTGAAGGTGATGACTTTTTGTTAATAGCGGACCATTATTCCAATTTTTTTTGATTTTCGTAAATATACAACTTCAGCAGCAGAAACGATATTATTCCTGAAAATGTGGTTTTCGGTTCATGGAATTCCAGAAGTGCTGGAAAGCGGTGGCGGTCCACAATTTACGTCTACGAGATTTAAACAATTCGCTGAAAGTTGGCGATTCAAACATAATATTTCTTCGCCGTACTACCCAAAATCCATCGGTTTTGCAGAACGCAACGTCCAAAATGCAAAAAATCTTTTGAAAAAATGTTCAGTAGACCGTAGTGATATGATTTGTACAAGGCTCTGCTAAATTGGAGAAATACTGATCGAGATAATATATTAAAATCCCCAGCAGAAAGATTATTTAGCCGAAAAACACGCACAACAGTTCCAACGACGAAACAACAACTTTTACCAAAATTCGTAACCGGAGTCACGCAACAATTAAAACGACTGCGGGAGAAGCAAAAGACATATGCCGACCGAGGTTCCAAAACTAAAGCATCCCTACAAGTAGGTGACACGGTTGTTATGCAAACAGGTCATCGGAACTGGACGTCAGCATCTATAATTAACAATACTGAGCATCCACGTTCGGTGATAGTACAAACTGACAACGGCAAAAGGTACCGTAGAAATACGCTTCATTTAAGAAGATCATTAGCCAGTAGAGTTAATGCTGAAGATGAAGAAATAATTGCAACCGGTGAGGATACAACTAACAACAACCTGCCAATCCAACAATCCACTACCGGTGACAATGAAGGGCTTACAGAAGGAAATACAACTAGACCTACAGTTGAGATAACAGGTAATCAGGTCCAAAGAACTATTTTTCAAACCTAAATTACTAAAACAAATTGAAGAAATAATTAAAAACATAAAATTTTTGAATTAATTTTTTTATATACTATTTACTATTTTCAAACCTAAATATTAAAACAAATTAATTTAAAATTGTAATTATATTGTGTTTACTATTTTTCAAACCTAAATTATTGTAAAAAAAGGGGGAGATGTCATGTAATAATAAATGAAGTCAGTATCACTTAGACTCTTAACGTAAGAACACGTCTTTTATTAAGCACGCATATGATAGGCTTAATATGGAAGCTACGACTAATTATGGACAGATCATCTTAAAAATCCACCATACTATTTGTATATACCCGAAACATATTTGTGTTCAATATTGTTTGGATACCGACATTTTTAAGAGTTATGCTCTTTAAAGTGATTTTCGGAAATGGGGCTTATATGGGAGCTATGATGAATTATGGAAAATTTGTTTGGATACTTGCATAATTCAAACATTTATGATCTTTAAACCCTAATTTCGAAAGGAAATTTGTACGTGGGCCATGTGTAATAATGGACCGATTTCCACCAGCTTTAATTCTATCCGTCCTTGGGCCGAAAAAATATCACGTAAAAATTTTTATCGAAATATCTTCAAAATTACGACTTATACTCTGCGCACAAGCTTTACATGGATAGCCAATCAGCCAGACGGACGGACATCGTTAAATCGACTCAGGAAGTGATTCTTAGTCGATCGTTATACTTTAAGGTGGGTGTGGGACCAATATTTCTGGGCGTTACAAACATCAGCACAAAACCCACTATGGTGGCGTAGGGTATAAATATTTATCTTTTGCTGAAATAAAGAAAACATTTGTAATGTTTTTTTTTTCGCTAAAATAAATTTACAAGAAATTAAGTTTGTTGCAGTGATAAATTATATACATCATATAACAAACCAAGGTTCTTTGTGTAAGTTGGTTTAATGTTAATTTCTACATATGTAGTTATAACTATTAGTTAATGAGATAATTTTAAGCCAGTACTTACTTCAAATTCTATTTCTAATTTACACTTTTCTCTTCCGTCTTCAGCTTTTGATTTAAGATGTTCTATCGCACTCGACAAACCAACTGCATTTATTTCTGTATTTCCCAAATGTGCTGTGTCCAGTAATGCTCGATACAAAAATATATATTGTTTCTAGAATTAAAAATAATATTTATTAATAAATATTTAGTTTTTTAGCAACATATTTCTTATGTATTTAGTTCTTAGTCTAATCAAGATTGTTAAAACGTATTAAAAATGTTACCAAGGTATGTTTTCCTCCCCATAGTGGGGTGGGTGGGGTATAATGATAACGATATCCGTACGCCAGTCTGGCTAGCTGTTCATGTAAACATGTGCGCAAAGTACGTACAGGTCGCAATATTGAAGAAATTTCTAAAAAATTTTGTATCTGACTAAAATATGTCTAAACATATATAGCCACATTTTGACCGAATACCGAAACTTTTATAAAGGAAAAATATGATACAAGAATATTGGTATTAGGTCGACTTTTGGCCTAATACAAAATTTAATGGCCCGGTGCCCCGATGGACTAGCCGTTAGTGTGCCAGACTATCAATCAGAGGGTTGCGCCAAAGACTCTGGGTGTTTTCTGCAGACAAGCCAAAAGCTTTGCAGTTTGTGTTTGTTAATTATAAAAAAAAAATTTTGGTGGTGGGTATATAAGATTAGACACAGCCGAATATAAACTCTTACTGGTTTTTGGACTCTAATAGTTAGTACGGTTTGTTTCGGATTAGGTCGAATATCGATTTATTGGCTGAGTATGAGTTTATGTTCGGTTTTAGCCTGCAAAACCCTGTTTCGGTCGGACTCTGACATACTCTGTAATACAGTTTTACCAACATTGTTTATAAATAGGTAAGGTTGTTTTTTTTAATGACACAATCATTTTTTTCGCTTTGGGGTAGGGTAGTACTAGCTAATCTTTGATAAATCTTTTAGAATTCGCAGCTGGCGTTCATTTTGTTGTTTGTTATTTTAATTTGGATACGCAAAGATTCATCATCCATCCACATGCGTTTATATGGGGCGATTTTCATTTAATTTTTTCTGTATGTACGTCCCATTTTTGCTTTAATAGCGATTTGCAGTTACGCAGAATGTGACCGACTCTACCGCAGTTATAATATTTTCTTTGTTTCTCATATAATGCCTACATAAGTTCTTAACAAATTAGTACAGAAACTGGTACACATTCAATAACTTCTGCTGCATTCAAACTTGTTTTTCGTTGTTTCCTATGTTTCTCCGAACAAATCTATCAAACTGGATCTTTAATATATTTAATCTTGTGCTACCATTACAACTAGGGAACTCTATTCTACTATATGTTACTCAAATAATTCCTAACCTGTTGACATTGTTTCAGTTTTATTATAACCTTCACCATTGTGAGAAGGGTATATATAAGTTTGTCATTCCGTGTGAAATTTCCACAATATAATTTTCCGACCCTATAAAGTATATATATTCTGGATCCTTATAGATAGCGAAGTCGATTAAGCCATGTCCGTCTGTCTGTCTGTCTGGATGTTGAAATCAGTTTTGTGAAGTCCCAAGATATGTTCGGGATCCAAACCTTCAATAATTCTGTCAGAAGTGCTTTCGAGAAGTTTGCTATTTAAAATCAGCAAAATCGGTTTAGGTTAACCAGAGTTATGAACCAATATGTGAGACCACCTCCATAAAAATTTGATATTTTTCGTCCATTTTATTGCAATATTTTGAAATATATTGCAGATAATACCATGAAATTTTGTATACGTTGTTTGTACTATAAAAGAAGAAAGTGTGCGGAAAATAGTAAAAATCGGTCCATGATTTCTCATAGCCCCCATACAAATATATATATTCCCGAAATATGGCTTAATGATAAATAAATGCCTATAAAATTGGAATATCAAGACAAAATTCAGCAAAAATAAGTTTTATACAAAAAGAAATCACAAACCGAAATTTTTTTTAGTTCGGTCCATATTTGACCATAGACCCCATATAAAGTCCACTTACAAAATTCACTTAAATACATATAAAACAGATATAAATAATGTTAAACGCCTAAAATTTGACATAAATACTCTTTATAGGCAAATAAATTATTGTACCAAATTTTATGGTGGTCGGCCCAGAAATGGTCATAGCCCCCATACAAAAATCTTCCCGAAATATTGCTCAATTACACATAAATGCCTATAAAATTGGAATATCAAGACAAAATTCAGCAAAACTAAGTTTTATACAAAAAGAAATCACAAACCGAAATTTTTTTTAGTTCGGTCCATGTTTGACGATAGACCCCATATAAAGTCCACTTCCGAAATTCACTTAAATACGCATAAAACAGATATAAATAATGTTAAACGGCTAAAATTTGACATAAATACTCTTTATAGGCAAATAAATTGTTGTACTAAATTTTATGGTGGTCGGCCCACAACTGGTCATAGCTCCCATACAAGGACCACATCTGAAAAAGACATTTTTCCCTATATATATTGTATAAATATCGTTACCGACTCAAAACTTTGTACAGATCATGTACATATATACAAAAATCATTCCACACAATTTTATTAATTTCGGTCTATTTTTAACCGTATGCCCCATATAAAGCCCTCTTCGGAAAATCCCTTTAATACTCATAAATCGCTTATAAATAAGGGCACCAATCCAAAATTTTACACGGATCATTTACATACATGCCTAAATCTAACTGCTGGATTTTGAGAATATCGGTCCATTTTTGACTATATCCCCCACATAAGGTCCACTACCGAAATCCACGTTAATACTAATATATATCTTAAATATACCGTTATTACGTTGAAATTCTACGTGAAATATCCCCATATGCATGAAAATAACTGTTCCAAAATTTAAGAAGATCGGCCCATAATTTGTCATAGCTGCCATATAAGAACCATTTCCAAAAAACAAAAATTCGGGTCAAAAAATATTCTTTTCGGATTTAACCCATATTCGGTCCATATTTTATAATCATGATATATATCGTTGGAAAGGTATTTTTAATACCTTTTATTTAATGTATTACAAATTATCAGACACCCAGTAGTTCCCGAGATATAGGCCTATATATTTTCAACTTTAAGGGCCCGCCCCCTCGAAAATAGGCGTGGCCGCCAAAAAAAATTTTTTTGCTGGTATCTCTTCTAAAATCCCTATTTGTTTTTTTTTTTTTTTAACAAAATCACTAAAACCGAATGTACCCCTTTTTTTTATACTCTGTTTGTTAAATTACACTGAAGATTATTATGAACATCAGACAGACTCTGTAAATTATGGTAAGAATTGGTAATTAAATCAATTAAAAATGGTAAAAATTAGACAACATCTCAAAATATTTAACATAAATTATGTTGGTCGTAAAATTGTCTTTCAAACAATATATCGAATACTAATAAAATTTGCACTGAGACTGAATAGAAAACACAGAATTAGGATATTCTAGTCTAGTGTAGTTTCTGTATTTCTTATTACGCTTAGGTGAAGGGTATTTAAGATTCGGCATAGCCGAATATAGCACTCTTACTTGTTTTTAGATCACGTAGTTTTTTTTGTGGCAATATCTCAATATTTCAATAACCAGTTTTTCTCTTCTTGGACAAGTAACATCTCGTTGTTTTAGTTGTTGCCATCATTGTTTCACAGAATAGAATTAGTGGAGTCTCCATTAATAGTAAAGTTTAAACCTAAATAAAATTAAAAAATCTTGCAAGCAGAAGATATCTGTAGCTTAATTGCCGTATAACCGATACTAACATGATTTCTGGATTAAAATTTCTGATCCATATAAAAGTTGGTTCGATATCGATATTTATTATACATTTTTGTCGGTTTATTTGTTTTTTGGAAATGGTTCTTATATGGCAGCTATGACAAATTAAGGGCCGATCTTATTAAATTTTGGAACATAATAACAGTATATTTAAGATATAAATATGTATATTAGTATTAACGTGGATTTCGGTAGTGGACCTTATATGGGGGATATAGTCAAATATGGACAGATATTCTCAAAATCCATTTAGGCATTAGTGCTGACAAAGTATTGAGTAATGGGTACCAAGTATCGAGTATTTGCCCTTTTTTTTGAATACTCAATACTCAAAAGTAGTTACTCGATACTCTCTGAGTTGTATTTTTAAGCAAGTTGACTGGGTAAAATAGTGCATAAAAATACATCACTGTATAAAAAGACAACATTGTGTAAGCTACAAAATTCATTAATTTTCCGAAGAATTTATTTTAATTATTTCTTAAGTTGTTAACGTTGAATTAAAAGTTAGCTTTACATTTATTTTTGATTTAATAATAAAAAACATACAAAACCAATACCAGTTGAAGATCTATTTTTATTTTTTGAAGAAACTAGTTCAATTTGCAGATAAAAACTGCGTTACAATTTCAAAAAATTCGGTAAAAGTATCGAGTAGTATTGAGTACCCAAATGAAAAGTATTGAGTATTATTGAGTAATGGAAAGTAGTAGAATTTGCCAGCACTATTAGGCATGCATGTGAATGATCCGTGTAAAATGTTGGATTGGTACCCTTATTTATAAGAGATTTATGAGTATTTAAGTGATTTTCGGAAGAGAGGTTTATATGGGGCATACGGTTAAAAATAGACCGAAATTCACAACATTTTGTGGGACGATTTTTGTATATATGTAAATGATCTGTGCAAAGTTTTGCGTCGGTACCGATATTTATACAATATATATAGGGAACAATGTCCTTTTCAGATGTGGTCCTTGTATGGGAGCTATGACCAATTCTGGGCCGACCACCATAAAATTTAGTACAACAATTTATTTGCCTATAACGATTAGTTATGTCAAATTTTAGCCGTTTACCATTATTTATATCTGTTTTATACATATTTAAGTGGATTTTGGAAGTGGACTTTATATGAGGTCTATGGTCAAACATGGACCGAAGTGAAAAAAATTTCGTTTTGCGATTTCTTTTTGCATAAAATTTATTTTTGTTTCTTAATTAGAAACCATGGACCGATTCTTACTATTTTCCGCACACTTTCTTTTTTTATCATACAAACAACGTATACAAAATTTCATGGTATTATCTACAATATATTTCAAAATATTGCAATAAAATTGACAAAAAATAGCAAATTTTTATGGAGGTTGTCTCACATATTGGTCCATAACTCTGGTTGGCCTAAACCAATTTTGTTGATTTTAAATAGCAAACTTCTCGAAAGCATTATTGAAGATTTGGATCCCGAAGATATCTGCGGACTTCAGAAAATTGATTTCAACAGACAGACAGAGAGACGAACATGGCTTAATCGACTCCGCTATCTATAAGGATCCAGAATATAAGTATATACTTTAGAGGGTCGGAAAATTATATTGTGGAAATTATAAACGGAATGACAAACTTTTATATACCCTTCTCGTGAAGGTGAAGGGTATAATAATTTGGCTTACTTTTCCGTTTTTATAAATTATCTGTATCCGTTTTAAAATTAATTCTAAGATTTTTTGGTACATTTATAATTTCTATTATATAACGACGTTTATAATTATTTTCTATTTTTGAAACTAATATGTTCTCAAAGTCGGGATAGTGATTCAAATTTGCATAATGTGATGATAATGCTGTTTTTTGTGATGATATCTATATATACAATGTTTGTATGTTTGTCCTCTATAGACTCTAAAACTATCCAACCGATTTGGCCCAAACCGATTTCATTTGAAAGGTTATAGTCCCAATTAGGTTTACGGCTATATATATTTTAAGTGGGCGTGGCCCCTCCCACATAAATTGAATAACATCATATATCTTTACTATAGTAATAGCAAGAGTTTTGAAACATTGCAGTATCCCATATGTTACTGATTTGAATAATCAGGAAAAAAATGGGCGAGATCGGACCAGTGAGGGTGGCAGCTCCCATACAAAGTAAATATTTAATATCATATATCTACGGTTCTATAATAGCCAGAGTCTTAGAAATTTGTCCACGTTGATTATTTCTTATTGTGAATAGTAATGGGAAAAATGAGCGTGATCGGACCAGTGGACGTGTCAGCTCCCATACAAAGTAAATATTTAATATCATATATATACAGTTCTATAATAGCCAGTGTTGGGGTGAGGAATCCGACTCGATAATGATTTTCACTGGATTTTAAATAAAGAGACATCAGATCAAGTTAAATTCAAATTTATTGATCCATTGTTTCTTATATTAAAATTCCTATACAAATATATACAGTCGAACTTCCCTATAATGAATCTTGACGGGACCAGAAAATCACTTCATTATATAGTAATTATATTTTCCCCCACTTTTTATTTAAAATAATTAGGCATATTAGTTTGGGTTACACTTTTCCATTTTTCTTCCACCGGCAACTGATGTCAAAATTGTTATTGATGTGGCTTTCTTCTTTTTTTTTTTTTTTTTTTTGTTCTTATTTTCCTCTTTTGGGAATCCCCTCATTATATGTGGCATCTTGTACACAGAGTTGTTATTATGCGTAACAGAAAATTGTTTGAAAAATTCATTATATGGAGACAAAAATGCATGTGAGTCAAATATTACACCTGCAAAATTGCTTCATTGTATAGAAAACTTCATTGTATGGAAATTCATTATAAGAAGATCAAAAACAATGAAATTGGAACGGAACAAGTTGTGTGTTTGAAATCAATTCATAATAGGGAGAGCTTCATTGTATAGAAGTTCACTATAGAGAAGTTCAACTGTACAATAAATGAGGGAAATGTTACAAATTATAAATTAAAGTATAAATCTTACTTTTTGGTGTGGAAACCACTAAAGTTGAAATAATTAAGTTTACATAATCTTCCGGTGTAAAGACTTATCGTCACGTCAGCCAACTATGTAAGTACTTACAAATTTTAATAAAATTAATAAAATGGAGTTTGCACCTAGAGCTCAAGCCGTTACTCCGGACAGATAAATATGACATTGTAATACATTTAAATTAAGCTTTACAGCCTGTTTGTAGAACACGACAAAATTAACTCGCGACCAGCCAATTGATGGACGAATACGTAATAAAATGCGTTTGTATAACGCGACTTGATTTGGTCGCGCAGCTTACGTCAATTCGCGTATATGTCAAATGTGTATGAAATCGTACTATTGCCAACATGTTAAAAAATACTTTTTGTTTATATTTTTTCATACGAAATTCTATTTTCAGCTTAAAAGAACGGCAACCCTATTTTCGTGCGTAAATAAAACACAGCTGATACATAAACATACGTACATAAATAAACAAAACAAAAAAAAATTTATAAAAATTTTATAATTTCTTTTTAAAGGTGTTTTGGTAAAAAACAAATAAAATAAAGCGGTATAAGAATAATGGAAGGAAGGTGCTTTGTGTGAATAATTTCAGATAATAAACAAGCTAAAATGTTATCGTCCGTGGAATTGGCATTCTCCAGTGACTCTAGCGAGAGTGAAAATGAAGACACCCGCTTATGCCGAAGAAATATAAGAGATGCTTCTAATGTTCTGGAAATTCCGGAAGAACGGTAAGTTTTTATCAGTAAAAAAAAACTTGTAGTAATATCAGAGTTTAATAATATTTTTTGTATAGCTTTGTAGCAAACTTTCGCGTAAATAAGGAATTATTTAAAGTATTGCTGGGTGAGATGGCACCAAAATTAACAGCCTGGTATAGAAATACCCACATTTTGCCAACAACTACACTTGCAACATTCCTTTCGTTTGTTGCTACTGGTGGCTACCAAGCATCAATTGGCAATGAGTGGGCGAGTTCAATGTGCAAGTCTGAAGTTTCCAAAGCAATAGATCAATGCTTAGATATTTTTGAAGAAGTTCTTTGTGGTAAATGGATTGTTTTAGCTAAAAGTAGAGAGGAGGAAAATAAAGCTAAAGAAACCTTTTATAATAAAGGTGGTATGCCCGGCATTGTAGGGTGCGTTGATGGTACCCATATACGCATTAAGTCTCCGGGAAAAAATTTAATGCATTTATACCACAATTATAAAGGTTTCTACAGTATTAACGCAATGGTAGCAAGTATTGCTTTTATATTTGCATTTATAAATAAGTTTTTTTTTTTTTTTTTTATACATTTAATTTATTTATTGAATCTTCAGAAATGAAATGACAATAAGTTTTCGAATCTTAATACTAAAAGAAAATAATAAGTCCAGCCAGTGCTAGACAAAATATTATGATACTACACAAAATTTATATCCACTGATCCAGTCATCTATTTTGCGCTTGAGTTAAAGCAAGGGTATCCCTCCTTCTCAACCGAACATGGCCAGTAAAGTTAAGGATGTCTCGTGCAAGTGGGTTTGGATGGTGTTCAAGTTTGCTGACATATTTTGAGGCGTGTTTTGTAAATTCGACTTTCACCAAAGGAATGCCTAGATCTTTGTGGATTCGAGAATTTTTAACATACCATGGAGCTGCAGTAATTGTACGTAGAATCTTATTTTGACCCCTTTGAATTTTTTCAATGTTGGATGCTGAGGCAGTAAACCATAATTGAATTCCATAACACCAGATTGGCTTTAGAATTGCATTGTACAACAAAAGTTTGCAATCCAACTTTAATGTAGAATTTCTGCCGATTAGCCAATTAATTTGCACTGCTTTTAATCTCATCTGGGTAAGTTTTGCGTCGATATGAGACTTCCAAGTTAAACGACGATCGAGGTGGATTCCGAGGTATTTGACTTCATTGTGTTGCGGGATAATTTGATTATTTATTCTGATGAGCGAGCATGTATCTTTTCGCAATGTGAAAGTTATATGAATACATTTCTGTTCGTTAACCCTGATTTTCCACAGCTCAAGCCAATTCTCTAGTTTATAAACATATTTCTGCAAGTTCTGTGATGCTATTTGATGGTCCTTATGAACGCTAATAAAGGCTGTATCGTCTGCAAAAGTTGAAGTATGTATTATGAGGTCTAACGGCATATCGGATGCATAAATCAAATATAAAGTTGGACCCAGTATGATACCCTGGGGTACTCCTGCTTCAATTGGCTGAGCGGGGCTTAAAAAATCGCCTTCTTTGATTGTAAATTTGCGACCGTATAAATAACTTTTCATAAGTTTGTGGGTGTTAGCAGGCAGAGTTAATTTAATTTTATGCATTAAACCTTCATGCCAGACTTTGTCGAACGCTTGCGACACATCAATGAAAAGGGCGGAGCAGTATTTTTTCTCTTCAAACGACTGTCTTATCACATTTACCAATCTGTGTGTTTGTTCGATGGTACTGTGTTTAGCTCTGAACCCGAATTGGTGATTTGGGATATATTGAGTGTCGTTCAGAATTGGAATCAACTTAGCCAATAACAATTTTTCAAACAGTTTTGAAATTGTCGGCAGTAGACTAATTGGCCTATATGACTCTACTTTAGTGGGGTCCTTCCCTGGCTTAGGAATCATGGTAATCATAGATACCTTCCAATCTGCAGGATAGTATTCTAGGCGTAAAATAGCATTAAAAATAAATAGGATAATTCTTTTAGCTACACGAGGTAACTCCACAAGCATTTTGTTGCTGATTTTATCCACACCTGGAGCTTTTTTAAGATTCAGAGTACCAATAGCGCTTTGAACATCATTAAAGCTAAGTCTTAGAGGTACAGGAGGTCTAATAACGAGTGGAGGCAAATCAGATGCATTATTTGAGTTGTTTATAGTAAACACTTTTCTCAAATGATTAACAAATAAAGTCCCCTTCTCGGAATCATTTCTAGCCCAGTCACCAGTCGGATTTCGCAGAAGAGGTTTTCCTCTAACTGGTCTTTTTAAACCTCGTGCCGCCTTCCATAACGAATAGTCAGTACTATCAAGACCCTCCAAGTAAGATTTAAGTGAAGCCATTCTTTGGGTTTCTAAGAAATTTCTTAGTATATCTCTGCATACCCGTAGCCTAGCTTTCAGTTCAGGAGACCTGTGAATTTGCCACTCTCTTCTAACTCTTCTTTTTTCTGACAGGAGATGATCGAGTTCAGCGAAATAAGTTCTATTTGTCCCACTTCTGCACTCAACGTCGTATGTGGAGGCGTGATGTACAGCTCTTCGTATGTCCTCAGTAAACTTGCCAATCGACCCATCAATATCCTCGGTAGTTCTCAACACTACATTTTCCGTGCAGTGGGAACTTAAATACTTTTTATACTTTATCCAACTTACTCTGGTTTTAGATATGTTCCGAAATGGAGAGCCATTCCCTTGAAGGAAACGCATTGAAATAATAGAAGGAGAGTGATCTGAAGACAAGTCTAATGAAGGCTCCACTTGTATCGATTCTACAGGGATATTTTTTACTACTCCGAAGTCAATAACATCGGGAATCTTCCGTCGGTCCGTCGGCCAGTAGGTGGGATGCCCGCTTGAGAGTACATCTAATCCCATTTTGGCAATGCTGTTGAAGAGTTCACGACCCTTCGGGGTCACCAGACGTGAACCCCAAAAAGTGTGTTTGGCGTTAAAGTCACCAGCAACTAAAAATCTAGCTCCAAGGGAATTGAAGAAGCTGTAGTATTGGTGTTCTTTTATTGAACATCGAGGCGGCGAATAAATTGATGATAAAACAAAATTGTATTGACAGAATTCAATACAAATGTTTGTTGCTTGTAGGTAATCCTCACATATGTTGTTCATTAAATAATGTTTTATTCTGTTCTTTATAAGAATTGCCGAACCTCCACATGCTCTTCCGCGGGGATCTTTAGTATCGTACAACACGTAGCCATTAATTTTGAAGTACGCTGTCGCCGTCAAGTGAGTTTCAGCAATCAAACATGACATCAATCTGCTTATCCATCAGGAAGTGTTCCAGTTCGTTTTTATGTTGGCGGAGGCCGTTCGCATTCCAAAAACAAATTTTTAAACAAATAATTTCTTTAAAATGGCTTGTAAGATAGTGGATTGCATTTTCAGCATTTCCTGCATCATGGATGCCATAGTGGTCGTAAAAGTGTTCATGGTTTGGACAAGTGTCTGCAATGTAGTCTCTAGAGTGTTAATATTAGGCTCGTAATATTGTGATTTAGGTGCCTGCTCCAAACCTGGCATATTAGATTTAACCACGTTAGCGTAAGAAACTTGTCTAGAACTAGGCGCGTTTACATGACTAGTGGACCGTAACAATTGCGGGAAATTGTCACTCGATGCCAAAATAGGCTGTTGACGATGATCAGGTAATACTGACGTCTTGTTGGTGCTTATGCCTTTCAAATGAGTGTAAATTGGACAACCTCTATAATTTGCGGTATGATTACCTCCGCAGTTACTGCATTTTTTTATTTTTGAACCAGTTTTCGACTTATCACATTGAGCAGTTGCATGTAGCTCTCCACACGCAACACAAACTGTCGGCAATTTACAATACGCCTTGGTGTGACCAAATTCTTGACAGTTGAGACACTGGACGGGTCCTGACGCTTATGTGTTCGTCTAACTTTGACATTTATGACGAGCCAAACCGTGATACACAAACCAAAATTAGTTGACAGCTGTTACGTTTTTAATAACAATCGTCAACAGTCGCGATCTAAAACCCAAAAAAATAAAAACGCTAATGTTAGCTATTATTTTCAGCGGGTCGCGTTCTACAAACAGGTTGTTAGTAATAGAGCTAATTAGTTAAGCGGTTTTGCTAGTGGCGGCAACAGCCAGAGTCTTAGAAATTTTGTGCACGTTGATTATTTGTTAATGTGAATAGTCATGGGAAAATGGGCGTGATCGGACCAGTGGGAGTGGCAGCTCCCATACAAATTGCATATTTAGCTCATATACAAAATTAATATTAAATATCTAGGGTTCTATATTACCTATATAGCCTTCAAATTTTGTACGAGTCCATCAATCTGATCATGTGATGATCTTCGGCAAAGTTGTTGTGCATGAGACCGGGAAGGTTTCTGAGTTGGTATAACCACGCCTTCTTTAACGCCCACTTTTTTTAAATTGATTAATTGCTTCTGCATGGGTTTTTACAGATTTACTTCAAACAATTTGTATACATATCTTACTGAAGACGAGGTAAAAATAAAAACTTTATGTGCCAAAGCTTCTTATTTCTTTCGACTACTCCTACATTTTTTAATTGTGTAATTGATTCTAGCCCGATTTTAACATATTTACTTCAAATCGAATACACATATTACTCTAGGTGAGGTAAAAATTAAGATTCATACTCCACGCCCCATCTCTTGCAGGACAACGCCGGGAAGGTCAGACCGCTGGACCGATCTTACTAAAATTTTGACGGAATATAACTAAGACTCCGGCATGACTAAGAATACTTCTTTCCACCGCCTACCAAAAAATTAAATCGCCATATTTTGTGCATTTTTTTTACCTACGTCGATGATATTTGATACATAGTTATGAGCGGGTAAAGGGGCGTGGTCTCGCCCATATAACCCAAAATTTCAAATCGTCATATTTTGGGAATTTTTTGACCAACAGCGGAGACTGGACCTGTTAACCGAACTTAAATTTTCACAGCGTGCAGCTTTGACTCAGGAATACTTATTACATGATAATATTTTTTGACCATACACACTTCTGCACCTAATTTTTTTACTACGTTCATTAACGGCTTTACCTCAAAGGAGGGTAGCGAAGCACACCGGGTTCAGCTAGTACCTCTATATTTTTGATAAAATTTGTGTCCAGCTATTCTAGTTTTTAGTTTCATTTTAGTTGTACCTATACACAGTGGTGATATTCGAAACAATTAACAACCGGTTCGCTTAAAAAAAATATATTTTTGCCAAATTTTGATAAAAATAGCATTATAAAGTCGCATCTCAATAACAGACCACAAGCCTCTTGAAGGAAATGATATAAACTTTCGTTTAATCAAAAAAAAAGTTACGTTAAAAAAAAAATAGTTTTGATTTTGCAAAATAAGTTAAAAAAAATTGTTTTTTTTTAGCGTCCGAACATTTCTTTCGGCTAATCCGTTCGTGGCGGATGCCCTGGAGCTATAAATTTCTGGAAAATGCCTGAATCATTGCAGAAGTTTGTAAATTTTCCACTCTTGAAGATTGTAGCATTATCGGAAATCATGTCGTCCGGATAACCATTCCTTGAGAAAATATTTTGTAAAATTTCGAGAGTCGAAGCTGATGTTGGAGCCGATTAAGACACTCCCATTTCAGCCCATTTTTTTGACGAGAACAAGAAAATAGTACTCCTGATGAGGTCCTGCGTAGTCGATATGAATACGCTGCCAATTACCATCTGGCTCCTCCCATGGATGTAGCACTGCTTTTGGAGGACTGCTTTTCACCGTTGCACAGGCGGCACAGGAACGCACGTATTTTTCAATGTGATTATCAATTGAATTCCAATATACGTATCGGCTTGCTAGCTGATTCATCTTGGTTATGCCTATATGTGTATGATGTAGTTCATCTAGCACCGACTGTTGTAATGAAGCTGGGACAACCACGCGTTGAATCAACTTTATTTGAATTTTGTAAATAGTATAACATTTTTGAAAGGACATCGTCTTTTCTTGTCTCCTCACACATTACATCAAAATTTAATGCTATTGAATTAATTTGATTTATAGTTGAAACACAAATTGAGTGAACTTTACGATCAAAAGAATTTTGTTTATTCATACCTGGATTTATTATTGGTGCCCTGGATAGACAATCGGCATTCACATTTTCCTCACTTCTTTTAGTAACGACTTCGTAGTTATAACCAGTCAAAAACGAAACATAACGTTGAAGCCGGGATGACTTCATCTGAGGCAGATAGAGTTTTGATGAAAAATTCTCGATAATGGTTGGTTATCAGTAGGGCTGCGATTTTCATGCAAATGCATGTTTATTGTCGATTGTCTATGAGCGATGTCGACCAATTATCTTTCAGAATCAAGAAATTTGCGTTAAAATGGCATCGATTTGTTTTTGCATATTTTGGTGAAAATGCATATTTTGGTTTAAAATGCATATTTTTGCATATTTTAAATTTTTTACTACATATTTTGGAATTTTTGAGTGATTTTTCAAAAAATTTCCAAATAAACAAAAAAAATTAATAAATTATTTTAGTGCTCTGCTTATAAACAACTTTATATAAGAAGGAGATGCATATACTACATAACTTGATGTCGCATACAAACTAAAGGGTTGCAAATGTTGTCTTGAATGCCACTTAAGACATTTTATATTTTAGCAAATACTTCAATGCACTTACTTCTTGTTTTGCATGACACACACAATGTGTGCCAACAACAATAATAAACAACGAGAGAACATAGCTGATGAGTAAACAAGTTGAACACAGTTATGACATGTATACAACAAAATTTTTGTTGTATTGTTATTGTGTGCGCTCGCTTAGATTTTTTATATGGTGCAGTGTACAATAATCAGATTTTTACATTACTATCATATACACTACAGCATAGTCTTTAGTGTAGACCAGGGTCTTCCAAAAATTTTTTGGTACTGTATTAGTGAGTACGAGAGAGTAATAAAATTGAGAGAATGTATTTATATAAAGCCGCAAAAAAATGTTAGTAATATACATATTTTATAATTTGCTATGTATGTTACCAAAAGCATTTTTGATCGCACAATATTTTTTGAGTGTCATCATCTGTTAACCTGAAAAAAATAACATAGCATCCGCTAGACATGTGCACTTGTCGAAGTCACATCGACGACTGAATTGAAGAGCATAAAAATATGTCTTGGTAGTGGTAGCTCAATTGAGCTATGAAATGGAAACCCCTGGTGTAGACAGAAAACCAAATGTTTAAAAATCAAAGGCGTAATACAATTTTTAAATAAAAATTTTATTAAGAAACAATTCAATAAATTAAACTAAAAAACAAAACAAAAAATAATACATTAAAACTAAAATTATAATTCAGTCTTTTTGTTACACATTGATCGGCCAAACACAAAACAAACACACTTTATTTTTTTTGTTGTATTGTTATTGTGTGCTCTCGCTTAGATTTTATTGCTTGACGAATAAACACATGCACGAATAAATGGCAGGTCGTGCTATTGATCGGCCAAACACAAAACAAACAGACTTTATTTTTTTTGTTGTATTGTTATTGTGTGCTTTCGCTTAGATTTTTTATATGGTGCAGTGTACAATAATCAGATTTTTTACATTACTATCATATACACTGCAGCATAGTCTTCACTGTTGACAAACAACCAAGTGGTTTTGCGCAGACCTTTAATACAAACACATCAATTCACATTCAATTTTCAAATAAAAACATAAAGGGTTTTCTAATAGCTACTTGACAACTCTGAATTTAAATTGTGAACGCATTATTTCACTGATCATTTAATTGTTGCTTTCTTTTTTTTCAGTAAACTTAACATTTTCGTTATGGTAAAGTACACGAAGGAACAACGTTTGGAAATTATAAAAATGTACTACCGAAATTCGGAGTCGGTGACCGCAACTTTAAGAGCGTTAACTCCAATTTTCGGTCGTAATTCTCGCCCTAGTAGACAAGCAATAACAAGTTTAGTGCAAAAATTTGAGTCTACATATTCATTGTGTGATGCTGTCGTGCCAGTGAGACAACGGCCTGGTCGAAGTTCCGAAAATATCGCTGCCGTTCAGGCGTCCGTAGCAAACGATTCAAATCAGTCGATTCCGCGGCGTTCTCAAGAACTGGGCATCCCCAAGACCACTTTATGGCGAATTTTGCGTAAGGATCTGGGTTTACACCCATACAAGATTAAGCTGACTCAAGAATTGAAGCCGATGGACCATTTGAGTCGACGTACGTTCTCCGATTGGGCTCTGGAGAAGATGCACCAAGATGATGAATTTCATCGCAAAATCATCTTCAGTGACGAAGCTCATTTTTGGCTCAATGGGTTCGTCAATAAGCAAAATATGCGTTATTGGTCTGCTGAAAATCCACATGTGCTTCACGAATCACCACTTCATCCACAAAAAATTACTGTTTGGTGCGCTTTGCATGCCGGCGGCGTCATTGGGCCATATTTTTTCGTCGACAATAACGATCGTCACGTTACTGTGAATGGCGATCGTTATCGCGCAATGATTAGCGATTATTTTTGGCCCGAATTGGAACACATGGACTTGGATGACATGTGGTTTCAACAAGACGGTGCCACAAGCCACACAGCACACGTTACAATCGATTTAAAAAAAGTTGTCAAGTCCTTATTGGAAAACCCGTTATATGTAATTTTTCATTGTTTTGCATTTGTTTTCTTCAAGAAATTTTAACATGAATTAATAAAATTTTAACATTGAAAACAATAATGCCCATTAATTGTTCGATATTTCATTGTGAGTATATTTTACAGTTTATAACGTATTTTTTGTTTTACGAGATTTTTTTCTAGGAAATATGCCGAAGATTAAGCCGTCAAAATCTCCCATCATAATGAAATACGTCAACGAATTTAACAATGTCTTTAAATCTGATGGTCGAATATTTTATTGCAAAGTTTGCAATAAATCCGTGAGTCACGAAATGAAGTTTTTGGTTGAGCAACTGCTCGAGCGTGTTACACAAAAATCTTCCCAATCGTTGCTTAAACATATAGAGACAACAAATAAGTTTTGTATGGACTTATGTGAAGCATTTATTTCCGCTGACATACCTTTTAACGAACATTTAAGAAATTTCTTTTAAACAAACATAACAGAGTCATTCCATGTCAAACGGTACGTATTTTTTACATCACTAACTTGGATTGCTTCGGCAGTTTGTGTATGCATTCTTCTCTTAAAAATATTTTATACGTGTTTCAAGAAAAAAATATAAAATTTTTTTTTCAAATGTTATGACCAATTGAACTTTGGTGAAATGGCGATTTTTTCAAAGAGGTGTGTTCATTCAATCGCATGTAACTCCTGAAATACTGGACCGATTTTAATGAGCTATACTTTGTTTTAAAGGTAATTTCAACTTCTTCTCAAATACCAAAGCGGTATGACATATCCCCATAGCATTTTTTTAAGTTTGTATCATTTTCATCCTTTTATTTCGATTTTCAAACTGATTACATCTTTTTTTTTTTTTAAATTTTGAGAGTGTGTTCTTATAGGTCTTTTTTACAGACTGTGTGAGTTTTGAAGTGGTGAAATAATGCGTTCTATTTTTAATGATTTTTTTTTTACCTTATACCCTTTGCACAAGCAACAAAAATTTCTGTGAATATAGAAAAAAATATATTTTTCGATAGTTTATTAACACAAGATGCAAACAACAACAAAAAACAAAGAAAACGTAGTTCAGTAATGTGTAATATTTACAGTAAAAAAGAAAACAAAAAAAAAAAAAAAATAGAGTAAAGAAATAAATGTTATGCGTTGTATCGTCTTAATACAGTACTGCTCAGAAGATGATGTTGTCTGAACTTTAATTTTTTTATCTGGTTGTGGAATGAATGCGTGGTAGCCAAGAGTTTCAGAAATTATTTTCGCTTTGTCAAAGCGCTCCTTTAGGTGTTTCGCCCTATCTTCATATTAATAGTTATTAAAGATCTCCGTATGAATATTCTTGACGTTTTTATTCACCCAATCATAAAATTTGACGGCACTATTAATGGGATTTATGAGGCTGGACAATCTTGCACGTGCTGCTAATCTTTTGACTGTTCCTCCCAGACCATGGCAGGGCCCTTTGCCATGAGACGTCGCAAAAAAATGCCATTCCGCTGGTATTCCAAAATCATCTACGTGGAACGTCAGGTTTGATGGTGCAGGACTGGCAATGCTCACCAGAGATACATTGGGTATTACTAGTTATAAAGATATTCTATATACCATAATTTGCAATCCTCCAACAACTAATTGCTACTACCTAAAATGTGATACGTGCCCTGGGAGTGAATTTCTTGCAGAGCAACTAAAGGATGTTTTCGATAAACATATGGTGGACACGATTTCTTACAAACAGTGGGTGACAGTCGATATAAGTTCCCTCGAAACCTTTCAGTCTACTACAGATGAATTCATTGAAAACTTTCGGAAAAACTGCGTCGCTTGTTGACAAATTCATATGTAGCAAAACAGCAGAGTAAATTTTTTAATGAAAGAAAGGCAAATTTGCAGCCTGGAGAATGTATCGTTGTATGTGATTTTTCAGAGAACTATGCCTTTGTGGTTCAGGACTCAATTCAGGGCGCTCACTGGAATAACGACCAGGTTACAATCCATCGATTCGCAATATATTATAAAAAAGACGATCAAGAGGTTTGTTGTAATTACGTTGCAATATTCGAATGTCTGAAACATGATACAATAGCCATGTTTCCAAGAGGGGCTTGTACGATTTTTAAAGAAAATATTAGGACCTTTAAGCAAAATTTGTTACTTTTCTGATGGTGCAAGCGCACAATACAAAAACAAGAAAAACTTTTTAAACCTGACGTTCCACGTAGATGATTTTGGAATACCAGCGGAATGGCATTTTTTTGCGACGTCTCATGGCAAAGGGCCCTGCCATGGTCTGGGAGGAACAGTCAAAAGATTAGCAGCACGTGCAAGCTTGTCCAGCCTCATAAATCCCATTAATAGTGCCGTCAAATTTTATGATTGGGTGAATAAAAACGTCAAGAATATTCATACGGAGATCTTTAATAACTATTAATATGAAGATAGGGCGAAACACCTAAAGGAGCGCTTTGACAAAGCGAAAATAATTTCTGAAACTCTTGGCTACCACGCATTCATTCCACAACCAGATAAAAAAATTAAAGTTCAGACAACATCATCTTCTGAGCAGTACTGTATTAAGACGATACAACGCATAACATTTATTTCTTTACTCTATTTTTTTTTTTTTTTTTGTTTTCTTTTTTACTGTAAATATTACACATTACTGAACTACGTTTTCTTTGTTTTTTGTTGTTGTTTGCATCTTGTGTTAATAAACTATCGAAAAATATATTTTTTTCTATATTCACAGAAATTTTTGTTGCTTGTGCAAAGGGTATAAGGTAAAAAAAAAATCATTAAAAATAGAACGCATTATTTCACCACTTCAAAACTCACACAGTCTGTAAAAAAGACCTATAAGAACACACTCTCAAAATTTAAAAAAAAAAGATGTAATCAGTTTGAAAATCGAAATAAAAGGATGAAAATGATACAAACTTAAAAAAATGCTATGGGGATATGTCGTACCGCTTTGGTATTTGAGAAGAAGTTGAAATTACCTTTAAAACAAGGTATAGCTCATTAAAATCGGTCCAGTATTTCAGGAGTTACATGCGATTGAATGAACACACCTCTTTGAAAAAATCGCCATTTCACCAAAGTTCAATTGGTCATAACATTTGAAAAAAAATTTTATATTTTTTTTTTCTCATCGGGGATGAATTAGAATTTGTAGAGGACTAAATCTGCAAATTTCCATAAAAATCGGAATCATTGCGTTAAATTTTTTCCCAAATTCGTACCGTTTGACATGGAATGACTCAACACTGCTTTACAAATTTTTAATTTGGAAAAATACCAAGAACGCCACTTGCCTAGATAAGTTAATTGGGACCTCCTGAACACGAAAAACGCTGTAATTTTTTTTTCTAAGTACCGTGTTTTAGATAACGGTACTTTTGTGTTTTTCGGTGTATGGTCCCATTCAAACCCTTGTGGAGCCTAACCGAAAAGCCCGATCGAGATGAATGGCATATCGTTTGAAAGGTAATCGAATGCCTTTTCCGCCGATATGCTGCAAATTTCTATCTGATAAGAAATAGCTGAGTTATGGCACCTCAAAGTTCGAAATTTGTCTATTTTTTACGTTTTTTTCAAAATTTTTCTTTTTTATTTCGTTTTTTTTTCTACGTTACAGTTAATATCTGGAATGTTTTATTTTTTGTCCAAATAGTTTATTTAATTACCAACATTTTAAGCGTAATTTGAAAAAAATCGGATAAAAAATAAAGTTTTTATTAAGGATTTTGTGGAACGACAATATTTGCATCTTCATTGCTTACACACTAGCAAAAGTTCAAGTCGCTCGTCATTTTAATTTAAAGTTTTTGAATTTACGCCGAATATAGTGTGTAAGCAATGAAGATGAAAATATTGTCGTTCCACAAAATCCTTAATAAAAACTTTATTTTTTATCCGATTTTTTTCAAATTACGCTTAAAATGTTGGTAATTAAATAAACTATTTGGACAAAAAATAAAACATTCCAGATATTAACTGTAACGTAGAAAAAAAACGAAATAAAAAAGAAAAATTTTGAAAAAAAACGTAAAAAATAGACAAATTTCGAACTTTGAGGTGCCATAACTCAGCTATTTCTTATCAGATAGAAATTTGCAGCATATCGGCGGAAAAGGCATTCGATTACCTTTCAAACGATATGCCATTCATCTCGATCGGGCTTTTCGGTTGGGCTCCACAAGGGTTTGAATGGGACCATACACCGAAAAACACAAAAGTACCGTTATCTAAAAAACGGTACTTAGAAAAAAAAAATTACAGCGTTTTTCGTGTTCAGGAGGTCCCAATTAACTTATCTAGGCATGTGGCGTTCTTGGTATTTTTTGGCTGTAAACCAGTGTAAACGAGAGTATCTACTCTTAGAAAAAATTATTATTTTTTTTTTTTAATACATTTCTTTTATTTATTGAATCTTCAGAAATGAAATGACAATAAGTTTTCGAATCTTAATACTAAAAGAAAATAATAAGTACAGCCAATGCTAGACAAAATATTATGATACTACAAAAAATTTATATCCACTGATCCAGTCATCTGTTTTGCGCTTGAGTTAAAGCAAGGGTATCCCTCCTTCTCAACCGAACATGGCCACTAAAGTTAAGGATGTCTCGTGCAAGTGGGTTTGGATGGTGTTCAAGTTTGCTGACATATTTTGAGGCGTGTTTTGTAAATTCGACTTTCACCAAAGGAATGCCTAGATCTTTGTGGATTCGAGAATTTTTAACATACCATGGAGCTGCAGTAATTGTACGTAGAATCTTATTTTGACCCCTTTGAATTTTTTCAATGCTGGATGCTGAGGCAGAACCCCATAATTGAATTCCATAACACCAGATTGGCTTTAGAATTGCACTGTACAACAAAAGTTTGCAATCCAACTTTAATGTAGAATTTCTGCCGATTAGCCAATTAATTTGCACTGCTTTTAATCTCATCTGGGTAAGTTTTGCGTCGATATGAGACTTCCAAGTTAAACGACGATCGAGGTGGATTCCGAGGTATTTGACTTCATTGTGTTGCGGGATAATTTGATTATTTATTCTGATGAACGAGCAGGTATCTTTTCGCAATGTGAAAGTTATATGAATACATTTCTGTTCGTTAACCCTGATTTTCCAAAGCTCAAGCCAATTCTCTAGCTTATAAACATATTTCTGCAAGTTCTGTGATGCTATTTGATGGTCCTTATGAACGCTAATAAAGGCTGTATCGTCTGCAAAAGTTGAAGTATGTATTATGGGGTCTAACTGCATATCGGATGCATAAATCAAATATAAAGTTGGACCCAGTATGCTACCCTGGGGTACTCCTGCTTCAATTGGCTGAGCGGGGCTTAAAAAATCGCCTTCTTTGATTGTAAATTTGCGACCATATAAATAACTTTTCATAAGTTTGTGGGTGTTAGCAGGCAGAGTTAATTTAATTTTATGCATTAAACCTTCATGCCAGACTTTGTCGAACGCTTGGGAAACATCAATGAAAAGTGCGGAACAGTATTTTTTCTCTTCAAACGACCCTCTTATCACATTTACCAATCTGTGTTTGTTCGATGGTACTGTGTTTAGCTCTGAACCCGAATTGATGATTTGGGATACATTGAGTGTCGTTCAGAATTGGAATCAACTTAGCCAATAACAATTTTTCAAACAGTTTTGAAATTGTCGGCAGTAGACTAATTGGCCTATATGACTCTACTTTAGTGGGGTTCTTCCCTGGCTTAGGAATCATGGTAATCATAGATACCTTCCAATCTGCAGGATAGTATTCTAGGCGTAAAATACACAGAAAAAATTATGGCCAAAAAATATTTAGACAAATTGATTATTGAATTTATTTTTACTTTTTATAATTTTTATATTTGATTCTAATAAATTTTGTGTTTGGTTTTCACGTTTTTAACATAGCAATGTTGTAAACCTTAAATATAAAATAAAACAGCTAATTTAGTATCCAGTTTAGTATATTTTCGTATGAAAATTTAAAAACGTTCTTAAATTAGCGTTTTATATATGTTGTATTGTAAGTTGTATGCAACATTCTTTCGTTTACGAATAAAACAATACAGTATAAAAAACATTGATTCTTACAATTCACTCAATTATAAAAGAAACTATTAATTTCATATATAAAATTTGCCAACATTATTTGCAGGAATAAGTCTATTTCATACTGTAGACCAGGGGCTTCCAAAAATTTTTTGTTTATGTATTAGTGAGTACGAGAGAGTAATAAAATTGAGAGAATGTATTTATTTAAAGCCGCAAAAAAATGTTAGTAATATACATATTTTATAATTTGGTATGTATGTTACCAAAAGCATTTTTGATCGCACAATATTTTTTGAGTGTCATCATCTGTTAACCTGAAAAAAATAACATAGCATCCGCTAGACATGTGCACTTGTCGAAGTCACATCGACGACTGAATTGAAGAGCATAAAAATATGTCTTGGTAGTGGTAGGCTCAATTGAGCTATGAAATGGAAACCCCTGCTGTAGACCAAGAGTACAGGGCTGCTGTAAACTTAAAGAGAATCTTAAGAAAAATAGAGAGAAGTTTTGAGAACAGTACTCATGAGCAGTGTTACCAGAAAAATTGCACTTAGAATCCCCAGTTTTGGTTACTTTGTCTCGAAAAAATTTAACGCCGTATTTTAATAGGCGTTAGATAGAAAAATTTATTTAACAAAAATAAACGTTACAATAATATATAATGCATTTTTCACCTTTTTTTTCAAAGTATTTTTGGCGGCGTGATGCGTTCAGTATAAGCAAAATATAGAAATTTTTAAAAAATTTCTATTTTTTAAAATTTAAAATTTTTTAAAAATTTCTAATTTTTATTTCAAATTTTTTAAAAAAACAAAAAACAATCATAATTGCTCCGAAAACCTTCAGAAAAGAGGGTCATTACATTCGAAAATGGTCCGTCAGAAAGAGCTCTTAGATAATGTCAGAAAAGAGTCTTTTATGAAGGTTTTTTTGGGCTCTTAAAGAGCTCTTAGATAATGTCAGAAAAGAGTCTTTGAGGTTTTTCTTGGGCTCTGTATAATCTTGTTTTTATCATTCTTGTGTGGTACAGCTATGTTTTTTTTTGTTCAAAGCACAAATAACAAGACAACAACGCTTTGGTACACACATAATTAAGTGGAATTTCTGAGTATATACTGCGTGCCGACTCAGGACAGTAACAAGCAAATTTTTCTTTCGCTCCGAAAATGCTCTTTAGTTAGACTCTTTTCTGACTCCTTTTTTCGGAGCGCTCCGAAAATGCTCTTTTGTTGGACTCTTTTTTCGGAGCGCTCGTAGAATGGTATGCTGGGCAGCGTCGTTCATTGTGATCATAATTTTGTTTTCTCTGGAATAGAGAAATATATAACGGTAATAAATTTTGTGTCATTTAAAGTATGCAAAGAAATCATTTAAAGTGTGGAAAAAATCATTTAAAGTGTGGAAGTAGTAATAAAAAGACAGGTTTTTAAAAAATATAAAATATAAGCAGTTTTCAAGATTAATTAAAATAAATGATCTATTAAATACATGGAATTTAAGTCATTTGTATGATAAATTAAAAGGCAAGTAGAAAAAGAAATACATTTCATTCAAATACATATCTAATTGTTATTTTTTTTTTAGATGAAGGCATAACCATCGTGGAGATCACATGTTAAAGACTCATCACATTGAAAAATTATTGACAAATTTTTAAATTTTAGATCAGGCAAAATATGAATATAAATTAGAAGAATGGAAACAATTTAACCAGCGTTTAAATCAGTAAAAGGTATATACGATTTGGCATATCCGAATTTACAGCGTTTAGTTATTCCTTCTTTCCTTCCTGTTTTGTAAAGTTATTTCATGATTTCTTATATATTTATATTTTTTGATATTTGTAGATCAATATTGACTTCTCATTGAAATTTCCTTTGGCAAAAAGTATACATGACAAGTGGACACGGCATAAGGAACAAATTTTGATTACAATAAAATCAAAAATTCAAAATGCGCATATTTCCAGGCAACTTCTAGAATTGGAAAATAAGAATACTAGTAAAATGCATCATCACAAAAATACATACATACATATTTATATTAATAATAATATTAATTTTATGTTTTTGTAGAGTTGCAAAGTTTCATCATTTTTTGGTCGCTTCACCACGTTTTTCCACCACACCAAAAAGCTTCAACCGAGCCTAGCGGATCAAAAATTCGCAAAAAACACACTATTTCTGATTCCCAAGAAGGTTTTGTAACAATGGCCTCATCAAAGGAAGAACTCGAAATGAAATTAAAGTTATTGAAATTACAATGCCGCAACATACAACCAAAATTGCTACTAATTTGTGACTTGGATAATATTCAATCAATTTTTGTCTACATCGATAATGTAAAATATCCATTTTTAACTTTTCTACATGCTGTTGACACTTTATTTAAAACTTTCGTTCTTTTCAATCTAAAATATCCAGAAGAATCGGAAATATTTTATAGTTTTGTACAATCATTTTTTTACGAAATACCTACACCCACAAATTTTTAATATTAGAAATATTGATCTCATGTATAGATTTTCTTGTAAATATTAATAAAAAACAATTTATAGAACTGAATAATACATTTGTTTGATATTGGGACAAAATTTTAATAAAATTGAATAAAATTTTATTTGAAATTTGGACAAAATTTTTATAGAACTAAATAATGCATTTGTTTGATAATGGGACAAAATTTTTATAGAATTAAATAATATTTTATTTGAAGTTTGGACAAAATTTTTATAGAATTGAATAATATTTTATTTGACATTTGGACAAAATTTTTATAGAATTGGATAATATATTTGCTTGAAATATTTACAATATTTTTATAGAATTGAATAAGTTTTTTGGCTGAAATTTGGACAACATTTTTATAGATTTAATAATATATTTGTTTGAAGTTTGGACAACAGTTTTATAGTATTGAATAACATTTTTAATAGAATTTATTTTTCATTTTAAATTGCAAAATACTTTACCAAATTTACGAATTTCGTTATAGGTCCCTTTTTAAGTAAAAATTTGTTTGTTTGTGCGAATTTCGTTATTGAAATCGACTTTCAGTTTTTTCTGTGTAGCATTGAAAATAAATAGGATAATTTTTCTAGCTACACGAGGTAACTCCACAAGCATTTTGTTGCTGATTTTATCCATACCTGGAGCTTTTTAAGGATTCAGAGTACCAATAGGCGCTTTGAACATCATTAAAGCTAAGTCTTAGAGGTACAGGAGGTCTAATAACGAGTGGAGGCAAATCAGATGCATTATTTGAGTTTTTTATAGTAAACACTTTTCTCAAATGATTAACAAATAAAGTCCCCTTCTCGGAATCATTTCTAGCCCAGTCACCAGTCGGATTTCGCAGTGGAGGCTTTCCTCTAACTGGTCTTTTTAAACCTCGAATAGTCAGATTGTGGGGTACTATCAAGACCCTCCAAGTAAGATTTAAGTGAAGCCATTCTTTGGATTTCTAAGAAATTTCTTAGTATATCTCTGCATACCCGTAGCCTAGCTTTCAGTTCAGGAGACCTGTGAATTTGTCACTCTCTTCTAACTCTTCTTTTTTCTGACAGGAGATGATCGAGTTCAGCGAAATAAGTTCTATTTGTCCCACTTCTGCACTCAACGTCGTATGTGGAGGCGTGATGTACAGCTCTTCGTATGCCCTCAGTAAACTTGCCAATCGACCCATGTAGACTAAATATATGACTCCGATCTAGAAAAAATCTGTTCTTTTTTGAAAAGCAAATATTTATGGGCGTTGATGGACGAAACTACTGATATAGAAGGGCGTTACGTTGCAAATGTTATTGTCGAAGTTTTGGATAAAGATAAAGAAGTTTCTAAAAATAAATTCTTGCTTAACGTTGTGGAATTGGAAAAGGCCAACAATGCTACGATAGCTCGTGCTTTCCAAGACTCAATAAATTTCTTGGGTAAGATTTTGACAAAACGCAGATCCTTCTGTTTTTAACCGATGCAGCACCTTACATGGTTAAGGCTGCCAATAGCCTTAAAATATTTTATCCAAAACTGTTACATGTTACCTGCTTGTTACACTGGCTCCTTCACGAGTTTCAATTCTTAAAGAAATGTTCCCCTTCGACCGCAGCCAGTATTAACAAGATGGGGAACAGGTTAGATGCTGTAGAATACTATTCAAAAAACTTTGAGCAATTTAAGAATGCAATTAAAAAAGTAATATAAATATTATTAAATAACATCAAAAGTCAATTAGCATTTGTATTTTCCAACTACGGATATATTGGAGGGATTTGGTTCACTTAATACTCAAATCAAATTATTTAATATTGCAGAAAGTAAAGTTAACAATGTGGACGGAAGAAAATCCCAACAAATTAAAACAAAAATCCAAAGCGTGTTGCAAAAAAATTAAGGATTTCAAAAATAAAACAAATTTCAAATATTTTTGATCTGGAATCAAATGTGGGTTCTGAATTAGAAAAGGAATATTCTCCAAATGAATTGGCTTCCTTCAAGTATGCTCCTATAACTTCGGTTGACGTTGAGAGATCATTTTCTATGTACAAAATTTGTTTGCGTCCGAACATACAAAGTTTTACTTTTGATAATATAAAAAAGTATTTATTTTTTTATACAAACAAAAATTTCAATTAGTTATTTTTGTTTTTAATAAAATTAAAAAAAAAACAAGTAAGAGTGCTATATTCGGCTGTGCCGAATCTTAAATACCCTCCACCTAAACGTAATAAGAAATACAAAAACTACACTGGTTATAGGACTAGCATATCCTTATTCTGTGTTTTCTATTCAGTCTTATGGGTCGATTATGTATAGCAACCAAACTGGAGTTGGGTTGCCAATAGGCAACGCAACTGACGTGCAAGTTGTTATTATGTAAGGCAACTTTCGTTTTTAACATTTTTGTCGAATTTTCGGGTAGAAAAATATATAGTATGTACATATACATACATATATACAAATATAAATAATTTAGCAACAAAATTAATAACAATTAACCAAATTAAATAAAATCAAAGCAACCACAAATTCTCTTGCCATGTTCGGCAACTGAAGTTGCCAGTTGCCATCTGTAATACGTTTGTAATTTAACAAACAGAGTATAAAAAAGGGGTACAATTCGGTTTTAGTGATTTTGCTCAAAAAAAAAAAGAAAAGAGGAGTTACCAGCAAAAAAAAAATTGTTGGCGGTCACCCCTATTTTCGAGGGGGCGGGCCCGTAAAGTTGAAAATATATAGGCCTATATCTCGGGAACTACTGGGTGCTTGATAATTTGTAATATATTAAATAAAAGGTATTAAAAATACCTTTCCAACCATATATATCATGATTATAAAATATGGACCGAATATGGGTTAAATCCGAAAAGAATATTTTTTGACCCGAATTTATTTGTTTTTTGGAAATGGTTCTATATGGCAGCTATGACAAATTATGGGCCGATCTTCTTAAATTTTGGAACAGTTATTTTCATGCATATGAGGATATTTCACGTCGAATTTCAACATAATAACGGTATATATAAGATATATATTAGTATTAACGTGGATTTCGAGAGTGGACCTTATGTGGGGGATATTGTCAAATATGGACCGATATTCTCAAAATCCAGCAGTTAGATTTGGGCATGTATGTAAATGATCCGTGTAAAATTTTGGATTGGTACCCTTATTTATAATAGATTTATGAGTATTAAAGTGATTTTCGGAAGAGAGGTTTATATGGGGCATACGGTTAAAAATAGACCGAAATTCACAAAATTTTGTGGGACAATTTTTACATATATGTAAATGATCTGTGCAGCGTTTTGAGTCGGTACCGATATTTATGCAATATATATAGGGAAAATTTTTTTTCAGATGTGGTCCTTGTATGGGAGCTATGACCAGTTGTGGGCCGACCACCATAAAATTGAGTACAACAATTTATTTGTCGATAAAGAGCATTAATGTCAAATTTTAGCCGTTTAACATTATTTATATCTGTTTTATACATATTTAAATGAATTTTGGAAGTGGACTTTATATGGGGTCTATGGTCAAACATGGACCGAACTAAAAAAAAATTTCGTTTTGCGATTTCTTTTTGTATAAAACTTATTTTTGCTGAATTTTGTCTAGATATTCCAATTTTATAGGCATTTATTTTTCATTAAGCCATATTTCGGGAATATATATATTTGTATGGGGGCTATGAGAAATCATGGACCGATTCTTACTATTTTCCGCACACTTTCTTCTTTTATCATAAAAACAACGTATACAAAATTGCATGGTATTATCTGCAATATATTTCAAAATATTGCAATAAAATGGACAAAAAAATATCAAATTTTTATGGAGGTTGTCTTACATATTGGTCCATAACTCTGGTTGGTCTAAACCGATTTTGCTGATTGTAAATAGCAAACTTCTCGAAAGCATGGCTGACAGAATTATTGAAGATTTGGATCTCGAAGATATCTGGGAACTTTAGAAAATTGATTTCAAAAGACAGACAGACAGACGGACATGGCTTAATCGACTCCGCTATCTATAAGGATCCAGAATATATATACTACGGTGTCCCTTACAAGGCAAACAAATTTTTTTTTTGGAATTTCGAAACGCATATCCTCTAAGTTTTTTACATATACAAAATTATATCTAAATATGAAATTTTATTGTTCTATCATGATTGCAACCCGTGGCGACTAAGGCAAGAAGATTTGCATAATACAGTAAATGAAAACAATGAAAAGGTACAGTAAGAATATTTTAATTTTCCAAATTATATGGGATAACTTCTTTTTAAAATATTTTTTCTGCAGTCTGGAAACAAGTTTCTCTGTTCCTCAACACAGCGCAAGAAAATCTGTTTTTGTTCTTCATCTGCAGTAATAAGTCCGCGAAAATCTTCCACTAATTTGACTGCTCTTTCAGCAGCATCATTTACCACTCGTAAAAGACTTACTTTTCTTTTGGCTTCTGTAATTGCAGCGTTATTTATCCAAGACGCCACATTTGTGCCAAGAAAACTATCATCGATCTGTAATCTAGCAAAAAATACTTTGCTCTTATTTGAAACAAAACTATTTAGTGTTTTAGGTGAAATAAAGAATGGTTAATTTTTCAAAAAATATAATTTAACACAAAGATAACATTATTAGAAAAATGAATTTGACTCACCAAACAACGATTCTGACATTTCATCAGTCGTTGGAATATATCGTTTGTTGAAATCCTATATTTTCCCTCTGTTTAAGTTAATAAGCATATTTGTTTTTGTTTCATCATCCACTTCGTCACCAAAAAGTGATAAAATAACTGCCTCTTCACTTAAATACCATAAATGCTTACAAAACTTACTTACAGGAGCATTCGAAATTGTTTCGTCTATTTCATTATAGTCTTTGATGCTTTCAAAAAACCCAAATCCTGATTAGGTGCTTAAACAGCTTTCGTACACTCGAGCCATGGCTTTACGTAAATTATCACAAGAAATAAGCAAATGTCCTGCGGAGCACTTTTATCATTTGCATCTATGTTGACCTGGGACTGGAGCAAACATATTTTGGTGTAAGGCACCGGGGGGCTTGATTTTTATTTAATTTTCTGGATTGCCATTCAGAAACACAACGCATAGTTCGATTATTTCACGATAATCTTCCCTTATAAAAGATTTTTTCAATGCTATTTTATAAAACCTTAAGATGGATAAAATTTGTTCATCATGAATGTGCTTTCTAACAAAATCGATGCATGCTTCAATCTTATTTAAATCGATATTTTTCCAATTGTCTCTAATTTTTAAAAATTGGTATTTCTGGAGATCAAACATTTTGCTTAATTTTGGCTTCAAATACATTTTTAAGAACTAGTTCATAAATATGATGACGACAAGCGAAAAGCGCCAGGTCTCTGCCTAAACTTTGCTCCAAAAGAGCACAGGCACCATTAAAACGGCCCGTGTTCATTGATGTTGTATCACAACAGATTATTTGCACCTTGTCAATGAGACTCCAGTCATATACTCCAATTTTGGTACTGCAAGAAGTTGTTCTTTGTCACTATAAGAAATTGTAATTGGCAGCCGCTCGTCTTTTGAGCTCCTTACATCTAAGTTGAGTAAAAGTTTGCCATCCCAATGGACGGTTACGACATCAGGTATGTTGTTCTTAAAGTCCCTTTTAGTCCTTATAGTTTCTGCTCGGGATTTCCTCATTTGTGTACGAATTCGTTGAATTGATGATTTATTTTTTGAAAATTCATCGCATCTCAAATCCAGTGCCTCCAGGATAGCCTGAATAATATGCACGGAATCTCTTATACTTAGCTGGCACCTATCTAAAACTGCAACTACTTTAAGTGTTATCAGATTTTTTCTTCCTCTTTTTGAACTGTCACTCTGCAAACTTGCGCTTGTCTCTGGCAGGATTTCATTGTCGTGGGAATATTGTGGATCTTCGGTATCAGAATTAAATATTTCGTCCTCGTCTGAAACTTGCCTGTATTCAACATTTGATGTAGAAGTCGTTGCAACTGCCGCAAATTCGTGTTGCCTTAATTTTCTTTTTTCTTCATGTAATAATCTTTTTCTGGATCTTTCTTCTTTGTCTGCCAACTTTTTGTCTATGCCAGCAATGCAACCCGGTCTACCTGGCTCTCTCTGTTGGTTCAAAAATGCTTTATACTCTTCTATCTTTATAATTTCAAGGGCATCAACATGAGCAATATCAAATAAGTTATCAAGATCACTTTCAAAATCATTTTCACGGGTCCTATAAATATCGAGACTTTTCTTACAATTTTTTTGAAACTTTTTCCAAAGTGTATATTATTTATCTAAAAGTTTCTTGACACAGTTCGGAATTGACTTTAAAGGAATTCTTGCGTTTTCAGAAAAAATTACACATTCTCTAATAACTAGAATTTGTAAAAAAGCACAGCGAGAATTTGTCTATAAGATGATAGCTTAGCACCATTAATTTGATGACAAGGCATTCCGACGGACATTTTTTAATTGAGGCACGGCACTTTATGAAAAACACTATTGAAATGGCAAATTGTCATCGAAAACAGGACATTAATTTAGCAATTGAGCAGAAAGGGGAGTCACCCTTTTAGATAGGCATAGCTATACATATAACATATATGTTACAACGAGTCTCACTTGATGAGTTTATATCATGATGAGTGTCAAATTCATATCATCAGTTGGAGACTATGATATAATAATCAAAGCTCTCGTAACAATATTATATCAGGATATGAAACGTCACTTTCATAAAATTTCAAATAAAATATAAATAAACATTATTAAAAATTACTAAACTAATAAAACAAAACAGTAAATAATAAAAAAAATATTGTAAACTAAATAAAATATGTACAAAAATATAATAACTTATACCAATATTGAACAAAAATTGCACATACTTATAACACTGAACTAAATCCCAAGTCGCCACGGGTTACCATTCTTATATCAAAGTAAAATTTTTTCTGGTGGCTTCTTAGATTATTTCGAAACTTTTTAGCGGGTATGCGCAAAAAAAATGACGTCCAAAAATAAGGGACACCCTAATATATACTTTAGAGGGTCGGAAAATTTTTTTGTGCAAATTACATACGGAATTACAAACTTATATATACACTTCTCACGATGGTGAAGGGTATAAAAACGGTTTTTTTATTGAACATTTTCAAGTTTTACTGCATATGTTGGATTTTTTACTGCATAATTTAAGCGCATATTTTCAATTCTTTAGTGCATGAAAATCTTAGCCCTAGTTATCAGTTACCAACTTGAAAAATCTTCCATAAACGTATTCATGGAAATGTTGAACGGCTTAAATTATGGCCAAAGCCTCACGATCAAGTTGAGAATAATTTTGTTCTGCTGGAGTTAACGATCTCGAAGCAAACGCAATAGGTCTCTCTTCTCCATTGACCTACTATGCCTGTGGGGCTAGCATCGCACGCACGCTGGACCTGCAACTCCGGATTAAACAGCATAAGAACATGATCGCTAGTGATTTTACTCTTCAGCAGTCGTTTGACCAATAGTTTTGTTTTCTTTTGCAATAACCGGCGTAGTGGTGTTGTAATTGTAAATGAATTTGGCATGAACTAGAGGTCTGCACAAATGTATTTGACAGCCAAATGAGTGTTGTGTGTGTATTTGATTTTCAATTCAAATGTGTAAAACAAATGAGAGCTAGTCATTCACGTTCAATCATTTTAAATGAAAGATCAACACAACACCGTTCATGAAAAAGTGAAACACATACACTAACACTAATTGTGTGTGCGTCTCAATTATATTGTATTGCTTGATAAACTCAAATTCATACATCCCACAATAAAAAAAACCTGTGTGAAGTTAAAAATCACACAATTCCTTCGTGTGTTTGTTGTCTTTCTTATTTTGTTAAAATTGGGTTTTCCCCTATTTAATAAATTTTCCTAACGTTCTTTGTTTTGATACGGGCGTTTACTAAGTTTTTGTGTTTCGGTTGCCCAGCAGTCTTGTTTTTTCTTTAGTTTGGATTTACATTAATACAATTGTATTTACTCGTGTAAAACAGCATATTTGTTATTTACAGTTGAATCAAATATTTCTCTCACAACACTCACATAATGAATTGAACGCTTTGCACAATATGTTATTTCTTACACACAATAAATTTTGTGTGATTCTTAAATCACACACAACACACTACTTGCTAGTTTGATGTGTGAATTCATGTGTCGTTTAATCGCACACATGCAGACCTGTAGTATGAACCTTGCGTAATACGTTACCATACCCAGAAAACGTCGAACAGCATCTATGCATTCAGGTTGTGGCATCTCTAAAATAGCTTTTATTTTCGAAGGAGATTTTTTTACTTTGTTGAATTCTATTGTATGGCCTAAAGATTCAATTTGATTTTGAAAAACGTACATTTTGCTATATTCAAATGAAGGTCGTATTTTTGAAGTTGAATTAAAGATGGTTTTAAATTCGTCTTGCACTCAGCTTTAGATTTACCGTGTACTACGATTGTGTTTTAGGAACGTCTCTTAAGATTTGATCAATTATTCTGTTGAATTCGGCTGGAGCAGTTTTAATACCAAACGAGAGTCGATTCATTCGGTAGGTACCTTTGTGTGTAGATAATATCTACTACTAATATCTACTAGATATCCTTTGAATTTCAGTTGACTTTTCGTCGACTGGAACGTGCAAATATGTCTCGTACAAATCAAGACGGCAAAAATATTTTGAGTCCCTGAGACCGGCGTTAGGACCATCTGTCAAAAGAGAGGTGATGCACACTTTAGCTACATCACCTTTTTCGTTGCACAATTCGCATTTTAAATTTGATTTGTTGGTGTGGCAATCACTAGCAAAATTATTATTTTTGCCACAACGTAGGCAAAAACCAAAGATGCCTAATTTTTTGTAATTAATTTTCAAATTCTTTGTTGTGCACCCTTTTGATGGGTTTTTACAAAACGTTTTGAATTTTTTTTTATTAGCAAAAACTTTGTTGATTTCAGCTGTGTTGCATTTTGAAGAAGTTGTTGACAATTCCTTAGCATCCACTTTAGCAGCCTTTGATACGATTTCATCGAACTTAGATGATGCAAAATTTGTTCTCGAATGTTGTTGCCGTGAAGACCTCTTATAAATTGAGCTCTAAGAAATACCTTTGCACGAACACGGTGATAAAAATTCGCACTCACTTATATCCATACGTAATGTAGCCATATACTCGGCTACATATTGATTAGCATCTTGGTATTTTTGTAAAAATTTATGTTGAACCACTAAAACGTTTTTCTTTGGCGCTAAATGTGTTTCCAAAACCTTAAGCAACTCGCTGTACTGTAAATCTGTTGGAGCCTTAGGTGCTGTCAAAGCAGTCAGCATGTTAAAGTTTTTTGCACCAATAGAATTTAAAAGAAGCTTTGCACAATATGCTTCATCGGAATTTACATTTTTCATGGTTAAGTAATTTGTAAACCGCTGAATGTAATTCTTGTAAGCTGGATTATATTATCGGGCTGCTGTTGTCGTACAGCTGTAGAAGCTGAAGCTGCAATACTAATTTTCGACATTTGTTCAATCATTTTAGCCTGCATCTCAAGTTGATACTCCATAAATTTCGCAAATTAATTGGCGTCCATTTTGTTGCAGTTTTTTCGTAAAAGAAAATGATTTGTCAAAATTTGCAGACGCGCAATTTGTACTGTAATTATTTATTTTCCCCTCTTTATTCTTTTACCATCGTCGCCAAATTGCTGTATTCCTTATTCTGCACGATTGAATAAAATTCAGTTAAGTTATATTTAATTAACTTTATTATAAAACTAAATATTATTCATAAATTGTACATAATGATGTGACACAAAAGAGATTAAAAGGAATAATGAAGAAAAACGGTAACATAGTTGCTGTTTGTCACTGATCGACATTGTTACCGACATTGTTTTCTTTTAAATTACAAAAATCTCACTTTTAAACGTTTCTTTTGATTTTCTTTTGTTTTTATTTTTCTTGCGCCAAAGCTGCAAAAACAAATGGTTTTGTTTACAAAATGTATAAAATTTAATGAAAGTATGGCAATATTGTTGAGAGCATTTATCTCTAAAAGTGAGTGTATAAAGCTATGTGTCTACGATCGTCAGATATTACAACGTTGTCATATCTAGCAATGTGCTAGCAATGTACTGACATAGAAAAATTTTTAGCAAAAGGTAAATTGTCAGTTTAGACTGTAAGAAAACTAACAATTTCATTTGCACACAATTGTCACACAATGAATTTATCTGTCAACCGAAATTGTCAGTTCACACGGTTGTCAGATTGTTGTGTGGCATTGTTTTGCAGCTCTGTGTGTGTGTTTAAAAATTTTAAATATTGTCATGGAACAAAAAAGAGCAACTGGAACCTTTTTATGTGCTTATGTCCTAAAGCACACTTTTATTTCTTCTACTTTTTTGAAAAATTTTATCAATGCACACTTGTTTGTTTATTGATGTATATACAGAGTTGCATTTAGAAATAATTTCTATGACAATGCTGCCATTGGCAGATGCATAAACTTTGTACATATGACAATGAAAAGTATTTGACAATTGTCTTAAGTTTACGCGGTTGTTAGACAATTTTTTGAACATTTTTTGGATAACGTTGTAATATCTGACAATCGTGGACACATAGCTTAAGAAAAAACGCTGTCATAATTTTATGTCAAAATGTATGGAAAAAAACGTTCAGCCCAAGTTCAGTTTCATCATTAATATACAGAATTTTACTGTGAATATTTTGATACACAACTTGTATTATATAGGATTGATGAATTTTTTAAAATCAGTATAAAATCGGAGCTCAATGAAAACACGTCTTAATTTTATGAGTGCGTTCTGATCACGACAAGCAAGCTCAAATATACGTTTAGAAAGGCAAAATTAGGAAAATAAATTTAACAGCTATAAGCAGCACCCTACCAGAGATTCAAAATCTGATTGTCAATATTGCTTTGTCCAAAAATTTGTTTTTTGAAATAATTAATGAAAAAAAGTGCTGTCCTAAAAGAATTTAAGTTGCGTGAATGTTGTTTTTCTCCTAAAGAATGAACTGTCACTTTAAACACGAAACATGCTTCGTTTGTGTGCTATTCCTAAAGCCGATTACCAAAATGTTATATGATCAGCGGCCAGAAATAAAATATTAATAATATCGCGGGCAACGCCGGGTACAAAAAGCTAGTATGGAATATATATGGACATATACATATGTATATAGTTACTTTAATTTATAATATGTTGCGGGAGAATGGATATATTGGCTATATTTTTATTTTTTTCAACATTTCTCTACATGTTTTTGAATTTAGGTCTTAGGACGGCTCTTAACTGAAACAAGAGTTTATATTCGACTGTGCCGACTCTTATATACCCTCCATCAAATCACCTTTTATGGGGCAAACGTCATAAAATATTGTACCGTAATTTCTATTTATTTTAGGATTATTTTGGTTGAATTTTACCTCAATAACAATATTTACAAGAATTTTATTCCAGTTAAAGTCAAGAATTTATATTTATTTATTTCTTTCAGAACTGCTCTTTGTTTATATTTTTGCAGCGTGTAACATAAAGCGATTTACTTTAGTTGTCCAATGCTGGACAGTGGCAGAGAAATTGAAAAATAGTCTCCTCTTCTCCTTCATTGTGGGAACTTCTGATTTTTGATAAAAGTTGTACTAGGAAAAAGTGATTATCATGGTATTGTACTTTTAAAATAGCATACGAAAATGTGTCAACAAATCTTATTTTAACATTAGTAAAAGAAAAATGTTTCTAAATTAAATACTTTTGCAGGATAATGGTACTAAACGTGTCGTCCTAGTAATAAATCATTTCATAAATCACAGTTATTTGGAAAATTATAAATCGACATAAATAATCAATAATCTGGACATCAAGTCTGTCGAACAATAAGCTGGCCGACAAATCAGCTAAATTTGCTGCAATCGCCAGTTGCATGTGGTAGAGTGTACAATTTTCTGAGAGCTCTATGGAATATTGAATACAGACTGATTGCTATAAAAAAGTTCCAATTTTCTTGAAATTTTTTTCGTGAAATTCAGAACTGGCAATTTACATTCTCAGAAAATGAATTCAAACATAATTAATTTTAATCAAGAATTCTTCACAGGCCACAAAGTATTTAACTTTTTTTAATTTGAATTTTCTTGCGAAATTATTTATTTTTTTGATATGTAATTTCCAATTTTTATTAGTAATAATTTAGACCTTATTATGAGCGGTCATGACTCCATGTAAAGCCCCAAATCATCATAGAACCCATATCATACATAGACGTTGGTTTTATATTTCTTATATTTAAGGCTTCCACTACACCATACTTCCCCCATCTGTACAAAAATGTTGGTTTTTTTTTTGAAGCTCAGTTAGTCAGAAATAAGTTTTTCACCTGTCTGATGACTGTACATTAGTGTGATTTCTACCCCTCAAATTCGAGGAATAATTGCATTCAGATGACATTAGTAACATCAAATTTAAAAAAAAATTAAAAAAGTTCCCCTTTTTCTAATTGATGAATACGATGCTTGGAAAAATATTCGCATGATAATCTGCGACACAACAGAAGCCACAATACATTGGCTGTCATCACCATGTACTCGACCTCCTTCTGAAGCACGTCATTAATTTTCTTATTCAAGAGTCGACAAGCAAACCAGAACTGGGGGGTTACTCTCTATTGCGATGCGATAACCGTACAATTTGTATGCTTATCGCATCGCATTTGCTTTCGCATCGCAATAGAGAGTAACCCCCCTGAACTATTCCTTCATTGACAAATTAAGAGAAAACTATGTCTCTCTTCAAGCTCAGTACCATCAAGTTGCTACAGATGATGTTAACACAGACGAGAACCCTGGATGGCGAGATGATTCAAAGTTCTTATATGAACTATGTCAGGCATTTCGTCAGTACAAAACAATTTCACGATGGCCCCGAATCAGCTGGAAGAAACTCCCAAACTTACACCAGGCAAGATGGAACTCGCGTGCAATATATGCTGTTATAGCCTTTTTTCTGATGCCACAGTGGCGCCGCATCCTCGGTACAGCATACGACTTCATCTGCTATGAATGGGCAAATGCTTGGTTCAAGTCGCAACACTACAACGAAGCGTCCTTCAATGAACGAGCTGGTCGGTCGAGGAGTCATTAATTGACATTCCCAGATCTAGCCAAAATGCTGAACGTGCTGTAAAACTGATGGAGGGACTACATGCGAACTGGAAAAAATTTGAATTTCTGAATCTAAAGTTCAGAGGAAAAAATTATTTTTAAAAATGTTTTTCTACATTCTGTACTTAACTATTACTAACTGTTTTATATTATTAATTTTTTTACTATTAATCTTTTGCATAAACCGAAAACAGCATGTAATTTTTTTAAAACAAATTAATTTTTCACTTTTTTTTATCCGAATGAAAGGGGGAACTTTTTTTAAAAAACACAAAAATGCAATTAATTCTTACATTACACAAAAACTTCCTGGATTGGTTTCATATTTTTTTTTTTTTTTTGTAATTACACTACTGTATCACTTGGAATTGAACAATTTATTTAATATATTGTTTATGTTGAATTGTATTTTTATATAAACACTATTAAAAGATTTATGCATGTTAAAGTAATTTTCGGGAATTCCTTATATGGGAGCTATGATTATTGACCGATATGCACACAATAAAATCGTCCTCGGGTCATCATCACACGCTTGAACGCCGTGATTTGCATAATGTAATTTAAGGCAACGCTTAGAAAATTGTGGCGTTGCGTTTTACAAAATTGGGGCCTTAAATAAAGTTTCCAGAGATGATATTTTTATATATTTTTTAAAAGGAGATTCGTTTGTACTTTAATTCGGATCCCATATTTATTTATTCATATAAATAGTGGTCTTACATGCAAAACTACTTAATCGGGCTATCTTTTCATTTAATGCTAAAAAATAACATTATTCTTTATACATTATGGCCAAAGACGTGAAAACAATGAGACTATTCAAATTTGACATGTAAGTTTACTAATTGCCAAAAAATCTACGATTAGGAAAGGGAAAATTAAAAAAACAAATATAATAGCTATCAACAGCATTTTACCAGAGATTTAAAATCTGAATGTCAATATTACTTTGTCCACAAATTTGTTTTTCTAAATATATGTAGGTCGTTAATGAATTTGTTTTAGAAAATGCTGTCCCATAAAAAATTATAGTTTCATGAACGGGCAGTGATGGAAAATTGAAAATTTGAAATGGTACTGACCGTCAACAAAAAGAGTACTTTTTCAAAATTTTGGTACTTTTTAGGAAACATATATATATTCAAAAATAAAATTAAAAATCCATTTAAAAATAATAATTCAAAAATAAAATTAATAAAGTTTAATAAAAAAACTATTATAACAACAAACTAAAAATTAATTAGACAATCTTATTTTTCGAGATTAAGGTCAGTTTTTTATTTTTATTTTTTTATTTTTCTATTTTTTCCAATATTTCGCTACACAATGTGTAGCATCTTCAGGGAAACAATAACAAAATTAAGAAATTTAATAACAATAAAAATATTTTTCAAAAAATAATAACAGTAATTGTCAGAATTTAAATATTACACAAACAGAAATATTGATATGAAAAATATTTTAGTTTTTAGTTTTTGTGTTTTTAAAAAAAAAAACTAAAAACTAAAATATTTTTCATATCAATATTTCTGTTTGTGTAATATTTAAATTCTGACAATTACTGTTATTATTTTTTGAAAAATATTTTTATTGTTATTAAATTTCTTAATTTTGTTATTGTTTCCCTGAAGATGCTACACATTGTGTAGCGAAATATTGAAAAAAAAATAGAAAAATAAAAAAATAAAAATAAAAAACTGACCTTAATCTCGAAAAATAAGATTGTCTAATTAATGAAAAGGTCGAACAATCAGTTAAATAATTAAAAATTAATTAATTAAATATATGTTTGAAACATTTTTATTTGTTGTGGGTTAAGATAAAAAACATATGTTAATGCCATATCATTAATAGATATTTCATCAATATGTTTGAATTTTTCAAACTTAAGCTAGATTTACACGATTCAAAGTTTCTTCAAAATTGCTCTTCAAAATGCTTCAAACTCGTTTAAACAGCAAAAATTCTTCAAAATTTATTTTATTTAATAACTATTAAATAAATAAATTTTGAAGAATTTTTGAAGGACTTTGAAGAGCAATTTTGAAGAAAATTTCAATCGTGTAAATCTAGCTTTATATGATACACAAAAAATCTCAAACAAGAAATGAGAATTACAAAAATGTACGAAACATAAGAAATTTAAAAAAATTATCAAAATACTACCACAATCAACTTTAATTATTTATCCATCTGTTTACTTTTGTAGATTAGCTTGTCCCAAATAAATAACATGAACAATGAATTTGTGCACTCCTTATGTTCTTGTTATTGATTATAAAAATAGTAACGCTGGATTTCTAAACAGGGAACAAAGCAAAACAAACAAAGAGTACTAAATATGATGTGGGGGTACTGTGGTATTTTTGTTACGAAAAAGTACTGAAAATAGTACAATACAACGGGTGAACGGGTCTTTTTTCAATGGGGTAAGAACGGGTAAAAAGAGGAATTTTCAGTTTAGACAAAAAGGGGAAAACCGGTAAGACCAAACCGCTGAACTGATTTTATTGAAATTCGATACGTAAATATATCCTTGCTTGAAAGCGCCAACGCTAAATTTTTTAAAACTTGGACAAGGTCGGGACAAAAAGGGGAAAAATCGGTAAGACCAAAAGGCTGAACCGATTTTATTGAAATTTGAAACGTAAATATTTCTATGCTTGATAACGCCAACAGGCTAAATATTTTTTTACAACTTGGAACAGGTCAAGATAAAAAGGGGAAAACCGGTAATCCCAAAAGGATCAACCGATTGGATTGAACATTTGAATGAAGATAGATCCTTGATCGGAAGCGTCTATAGGCTTAATCTTTTTTCAAAATTTGGACCAGATCGGGAAAAACGGTAATCACAAAAAATGTGTGTTTGGGTCATTTTTGGTACCTTTTGCGTCTGTTGTTTAGGATAATGAAATGTGTGTTGTTGCTTTATGCAATCACAGAAATAAATGTTTGAGAAAAAATTTCTTCACAATATGACCCTTAGAAGGCAATAACGGCTAAAAAACAGAAACAGACTTCAAGTGCTAAATATGGATTTCTATAACGGGTACGTTTTTGTTACCTTTTTTCTAGTTGACACAAATTATTTTTTACCGTCGTAGAATCGTTTATTTATTTGCAAAGTAACTTTTTTTATAAACCGACAGTTAGACGGTAACGACGGGTAAGAAACTAATGAACTAACGTTTAATATATTTAATATATTTCGTTTTAATTCATTACTTGTTTGTAACATTTGTGTTGCTCTATGCAATCAAAAAAATATTAATTCTGAAAGTACTTTTTTAACCTTCAAGGATTATTAATTGCTTAAGCTTTTAAGTATACGAGGTCTGATCAAAAAAGTTTTATTTTAAAATTTCGTGAGTTACGTATGTTGGATTTTCGCATTTTTTTTCTGTTATGTTGGTCCACATGTCTGTTATATATGTTGTTGGCCAATTTGGCTTGCCAGTTTGTGTTTGACAGATAAAAAGGTTAGTCGTGTTTTGGTGTGCTGCTCGATTTTTTACTATTCAAAAAAAATGGATCAAAGAAACTGTAAGTTAAGTTTTATGTAAAAAATTAAATTAAATGCGCAAGGACATTTGAAATGTTGACTGTGGCATTTGGCGAGTCTACTATGAGCAGAATACAAGTTCAATTGTGGTATAACTGGTTTAAGGAAGGCCGAGAAGATATCAATGACGATGCTCGTCCTGGTCGCCCGAGCACGTCAACAACCGATGAAAGCATTGACGCAGTGACGAAATTGTCGAATTACTATCAGGGAGGTTGCTGATGATGTTGTCATATCGTTCGGCTCATGCCAATTTTTACGGATGTTTTAGGTATGAAACGTGCAGCAGCGAAGATTGTTCCAAAATTTCTGCATCATGAATTCTTGCCACAAGGTCGTACGGTCAATAAGGAATACTACCTTGAAAATATGCGCCGTTTGCGCGAAGCAATACATCAGAAACGCACAGAATTGTGGAAAAACCAATAATGGATTTTGCACCATGCTAACGCACCAGCTCACACATCGATGCTTGTGCGTGAGTTTTTGGTCAAAAACAAAACCGTTATCATGCCTCAAGCACCGTATTTACCGGACTTGACCCCCGCTGACTTTTTCCTCTTCCCAAAACTGAAGACACCGATGAAAGGAAAAGGGTTTGCAACGATTGAGCAGATAAAAGAATTATCGAAAAAGGAGCTTTTGACGATACCAAAAAGCGCGCTTCAGAAGTGTTTCGAGGATTGGAAAAAACGCTGGCATGAATGTATTATATCTGAGGGGGATTACTTTGAAAGGAACAAGATAGTTATTGATGAATAAATAAATACTTTTTGAAAAAATTTAAAATAACAATTATTTTTTGATCAGACCTCGTAGATATATTTAAGGAAAGTTTAATAGTCTGCTGCATAGGTTTTGAAATTCAAGAAAAATAGCGAAAATACTTAATAGTTGGTGCTTTTTTTTGGTACCTTTTTATTAAATTTTTTAAAGAGATAGAATTGGATTTTTAGCTTTGTACAATCAAAAAAATTGTATTAGATAAGTATTTTCTCTGTTTGCTTTAGAGAATCCCGTAAATACGAAACCAATCTAATAGTGCATTTGCACATACGCCATAAACTAGTTATAAGTTGTTTATGGTGATAAACTAGTTTGAGAAACTTGTTTATCCATACAAATCAAAAACAGGTTTTGTAACTGGCTTTTGAGATAAACTAGTTACAAACAACCAGTTTCTGCTAATGCAACTCTGTTCTTTCAACATTTTTCTGGAAACGCTGGACACATTTGACATTTGCTCAAAAATAAAAAAAGTTTTTCTTAAAAAAAGAAACTGTAATTTAATTTTATTCATCCTGGATGAAAAACACAATTTTTTTTTTTATAACAATGTCCATATTTTTATTAAATTTTTAATTATAAAGTACCTTAATATAATATTCTCTTGGCAGCTACCATGTGTTCTGGGTGCGGGTCATTATAAATTTGAGAACGTTTGCTTATAGAATGCAATATATCGGGTATTGTGTTGATAGCTATGTACATACATATGTATATAAACAAACCAATATTTTCGATTAGTATTAAGTTGGATCAACCTTTTGACAATTTTTCTTGACGCATTTTACCTAATGTTTCGTATCAAGGGATGTCGCTGTAGGTCTACAAGTAGTCATGTTATTCAGATTCGTTGAAAATAGATAAACTTCCTTTATCGACAATTCGATTTACTACAAGGCTTAGAAAATATTTCACCGAACCTTTTCTACTCCACCATAATTTAATTTGCAATCAATTTCTTCTATTTACTCCCTTCTTTAATGGGCAATCAGGAGATCCTTCACATAAATCGCAATTATGTTTATTGAGTCGCCATCTGGTTTGGTATATACACACGGTTCACTTTTGGTAACCACGGTTGGAAACCAATTACCTTCAATACATTATTCAATTTCAAATTCCAAGGCATAGTCTAAATTTTCAAAACTACGAAGTTTTCCTTAAAAGTTTCGGTTCCAAGTTTATTGTGGGCGGAGATTTCAATGTCAAACACCCATGGTGGGGTTCTAGACTTGCGAATCTAAAAGGTAAAGAACTTTATATGTAAATGCATATCATTATTCAGTCTCGTCTCATCGAACTGTTCGGACGTGTTAATTTCAGTGCGGCTGCATTTTCGGTGAAAAAATCGTAATAGGTGAAAAAGTGTAATAGGTTGAAATAAAACAAAAAAGTGAAAAAATAACTCGTAATAGGTAAAAATATCTACAAAACAAAATATTAAAAATCGCATAAAAACTGTATGAGTGTTCCTCTCACTACAAGAGTCGTAGAACGGCGTCGTTCCTGTTCGCCGAATATAGTTATCTCATCCGATGAAAAAACATCAACATCTTCTTCATCAAATAGTGCAGTCAAACCTAGAAAACAAGTAGGTATGGATAAATGCGTCACAGTTCTTAAGCGACAGAGGAGCCCGACATATGCTCAAGTGTCATCAAATTCAAAAGCTCCTAAGACTGTGAGTAATGATCAAAATAGGTTTGCTCTCCTCCAGACGGAGCTTCCTAAGAAGACGTTTAAGCCCCCACCAATTTATCTGAGAGAGCCCACTTCCAGTAAATTGGTACAAGGAATTGTATATGAAGATTCAATAAATAAATAAAGGTGGAAAAAAATGCATATCCAAATACGGTTTTAAAACTATGTCTACAGGAAAGCCACATATTGGCGCTCAGATCCAAATAAAATTCCAGACTTACTAGACTTCTTTGTTTACTCGGGTATATCTGACAATTTACTCGATATAATCGACTCTGATGATCTTAATTCGGATCATACACCTATAATTTTAAGTTACAGCACAATTTTGCCAACTGTTTCTAAATGTAATAAAATAGTTTCATCTAAAACTAATATAAGCTATTTTCAATATTTGATGGATCAGAATTTAGAACTTAAGACATATATTAAATCTGCTGAGAAATTGGATCTGGCTGTAGAAAAATTTACTAAACTCATACACGATGCTGCAGAACTATATACTCCTCCAATACAACCACAAAACGGACAAGCAATTATTTTATCAACAGAAATAAGAGAACTTTTAAGAGAAAGACGAAGAATATGGAAATTAAGCAGAAATCCGAGTGACAAAACCAATTTTAATCGAGCTTCAAATGCATTAAAAAAAGAATAGCTGAATTTAGAAATGATAAAATATCAAATTTTTTAAGAAATTTGAATACTTCGAAAAGTATTTAAAACGGCCAGTTAAAAAAAAAGTACCGATTTTGACAAATGATGGCAGATGGTGCAGAAATAACAAAAGTAAAGCCGAAGCATTCTCCCAACATTTAAAGCATACTTTACTTTACGATGAATGCAAGATATTTAATTTTTTAGATTCACCATATCAAATGGATCTTCCAATACAATCATTTTCACCCAGAGAAGTATGGGGTGTAATCTCCAAGCTTAATAACAAAAAGTCCACAGGACACGATAAAATCGACTCATCAGTGGCTAAATCGTTATCTAAGAAGAGCATTTTATTTTTAACACTATTATATATATATTATTTTAAGGTTATCGTAATTTCCACTGAAATGGAAATGTGCTGAAATAATAATGATTCAAAAACCTAACAAACCTGAAAATTCAATTGCCTCATATAGACCCATAAGTTTGCTAACAACTTTTTCAAAGATATTTGAAAAATTATTTGCATCTAGATTACTACCGATTTTAGAAACACAAAAAATAATACCTGACCATCAATTTGGTTTTCGTCAAAAACATGGAACACCGGAGCAATGTCATCGAATTATCAAAGTTATAACGGATTCATTTGAAAGAAAAATGTATTGTTCAGCGGTATTTTTAGATATAAAGCAAGCATTTGATAGAATATGGCACGAAGGCCTGTTATATAAACTTAAACATATTTTACCAGCTCCATTTTATTCCATACTAAAATCCTATTTAAATGAGAGAACGTTTTATGTAAAGGTTGACGACGAAAAATCAAGCACACATCAAATATACTCAGGCGTACCACAGGGCAGTGTTTTAGGACCCATATTATATACTATTTATACGTCAGATATGCCAACAGATAATGTTACTCTAGCAACGTACGCAGATGATACGGCTATAATATCAACAAACAAATCACCAGTTGAAGCATCATCTATAGTTTAACGAAAATTAAATCTTTTACAACAATGGTTCCACAAATGGAAAATTGAAACAAATACAGAAAAGTCAAATCATGTCACATTTACTTTGCGAAGAGAAAAGTGTCCCCATTGTATTTAAATGGCTTACAAGTACCCAACACATATTGTGTCAAATATTTAGGAATGTATCTCGACAAACGACTTACATGGAAAAACCATATTAAAGCTAAAAAGGAACATCTAAATATCAAGACTAAAAAAATGTATTGGTTACTAGGACCAAAGTCACAACTTAGCCTTGACAACAAAATCAAGTTATACAAAGCTATTTTGAAACCGGTGTGGACTTATGGTATTGAGCTGTGGGGAACGGCCAGTCACTCAAACGTCGAGATATTGCAAAGATATCAATCAAAAACTTTAAGACGAATAGTAGATGCTCCATGATTTCTGACCAACAAACAAATTCATAGAGATCTTCAGAAACCTTTTTTGTTGAATGAAATAAATAAATTCAGCACTCGATACATCAATCGACTTAGTAATCACTGTAATACATTAGCAATTTCCTTGTTAGATGAAACAGATGAAGTTAGAAGACTGAATAGGTTACACGTATTAGATCTCCAATATAGAAAATAAAAAGTTTGTATATAAAATGTTTAATATTAAAAAACTTATTATTTTAAAAATAGTATGTATGTAAATAGTTTATTAAGCCTTTTGAAGTTTAATAACGCATGTAATGTATTCTTTTAATTGATTAAATTTACTAAATATTGTAAAATAGATTGTAAATAAAAACTAAATAATAAAAAAAAAATTCATTATCGTCCTAATTGCTTTTAAACCTAAAGCGACTTTTAGTATACCCCAACTTCTCAACAAGAGAAGCAAAATTACAGACATAACGCTGCATGCACTCTACATGACTTTGCGCACTGGTCTTTTTGGACGATGAACCCCAGGCATCTTTAGATGTTTCGCAGTTCTTCAATCAATCTACATTGACATGAAACCTTCACACGAACGGCGAATTTTTGGTCGCGAATATTCGTCGTCAAAAATAAAACATATTTGTGTATATGAAAATAATTACATACTGAATTCGTCAACGAGGTGAACTCTAAAATATTTTTATTTTTTATTATTATTTATAATAGATTATATAATATTTTAATATACAAATTCAGTTTTTTTATACACATTCAGTCTTAAATATTACTTGTAATCTATATATGGCCAAACATATTTGTTGTGAGCCAGATTGGCATAAAATGTGAGTTTTATATTTTATTATATGTAAGTATGTATATAAAATATGTGACTAGGAAAACTCATTTAATATTAGCTTACGGTATTTTAAACATAGTTCAATATATTTATATAAAGTAGAAAAATATAACCATTTAGAATACTGATAACATCATTTACAGAAAGATTTATTTTATTAAAACAAGTTCTACGTATTTCATTATAAATTGGAAAGACTCCCAAAAAGTGAAATGTATTTTCTACTTCATTAGTATTACATATTGTACAACAAGTTTATGCAGTATTAATAAAAGATCTGCCATTCAATTCTAATAATCCACCTCTAGTTTTAATAAGAAGACAGGTGACACGTGTCAAGTAATTTAATAATGGTACAGGCATAAAGTTAAGATTATGTTGTGGGTATATATCATGATTTTGAGAATTCTTTGCTGTTAACATGTTTTCTTCTTTTGTAGCTCTTTTTTAAATCCAAAAAGACATCCACCACTTGCACGACCAGCTCTGTGTATTTTCTTTGCAGGAATCCATTTTAGAAAATAATTTTGAAAATAAGAATTAAGACGATATTGATTCTCACTAAGAACGTGGGTTTCGAATAAAAAAAAATAGATCAAATTGATTTACATAGGTTAAGAAATAGCCAAAATTTATTGAATTTGCCAAATTTGCAACATTGTATGATAGTAATTTAAATGTACTATATTGTTATTACGAGATCGAAGTCTTAGGAAGATTCTCAATAGGTTGGTTCACGTTTATGACATTAATTTCAGTAGCATAATCAGTATTTGCAAGCAATTTACGAAGATATATTGCATCACTATTTGAAGTAGTTTCAATTTTATGAGACTTGTAGGTATATTTTTTATTATCAACGTAAAGACAAAATTCGCCAAGCCTTACTTTGACTGTCTTATTGCATTTGGTAATACTTTTGCTCAGCTTTCGTAAATTATAACGCACATTTTGTTCATCCACGGTATAATCTTTATTAATAAAAATATTTTTGCCTTTTAATTTCTTTTTCACTGCTGTTACATTATAAGCTTGAAAACTAGACGCCAGTGTAATTGCTTTCCACCAGCAATCATACGTGTAGACATAATATTCGCATTTACTTTGAGGACGTTGTTACATAGGTTTTTACTATTAAGTCCAGAGACTACAATATTAGACGAACGAGAACGACGATCAATAGATTCAAACCTGGATGTTAGCTTATTCACATCCTTTTTTAGTTTAGCATTTTCTTGTTTCAGCTCATCTATTTCAGCTTTTAGTTCATTTAGATCAGACTTCCTAGTAACATCACTAAGTTTTTCATCTAATAGCTTACATAACTTATCCCACGAGAAAACATCACTCGAGTTGTTGTGATTTGAAGATTGCATGTTGAAAGAAGTTAGATATCTTTTACTTTCTGTTCTCTAAGTGTACTCTGGGGATGTTGTATGTAATAATCGTTTATTACTCATTAAAATCACAGCATACCTTCAGGCATATCAGAAAATATACAATAGAGGGGTAGAACCATGGTGAAATTAAATACTAGGTGACAGCATTGCTACAAAAATTATAACAAGGCAAGAACAACAGGCATTTTTGTTTGTGTAAAATACTTTCGTTACTGTCAAAAACAAATGGCATAAAATAAAGAAAACAAACACAAACATTGAAAAAAAACAGAAAAATTTTATTTTCTTTAAAAATTTCGAAACTCGTTATGATTTTTTTCGGGGTATTTTGATTAATGAGGAAATTATAGACAGTCGTATCTATGGTGAAATTTAATATATATATATTCCACAAAAATAATATCTACAAGAGCCAAAAATAGTGTAGTCGGCGCCGCACAGTGGCTGAAAATCGTTTTTCGTTGGCCAAAATTCTGTAACTTTTGAACCGATGAAAATATTGAAGTAATTTTTTTTAGTGGATAGATATTTAGTTCAGCTTGGCTCAGTTTTAATTACATTAAAATTGATTGATGACTTTTTAAGGACTTCTAGGTCAAAGTTGAACTTTTGATTTTTTTTAACTTTTGGAGTGAAATATGGGTTTATTTTTTTATTTACATATTAAAAAATTTAATATTTGGAACTTAATAATAGTTATAATTATTTTTTGTGATAATGGAATTTTTTTAATGTTACACTCAAAAAAAATTTTACACTCAAAAAAGTTTACACTAAAAAAAAAATAGTAAAATTCACTGGAGATTTTGCTGTTACTACAGAAAAATTTATTCTTTTTTGCTGTCAGATTTGATAATTTTAAAAAAACATTTTAAAAATAAAAACTGCAATAGATTTTATTAGCATTTGTAACAATAGTAGGTTCTATTTATTATTATTTTTAACCGACTTCAAAAAGGAGGAGGTTATCAATTCGAATGGTGTTGCTTTTTTTATGTTTGTTCCACGATAACCATTTCTGAACCAATTTTAAAAATTCTTTTTTTTGTTTGAAAGGGTTTGCTTGCAGGTGGGACCCATTTAATTTTTATGAAGATCGGACGGACATACGGTTTTTTATTTACCGTTATCTATATTTTTTCTGTGCTTCTCTTATAAATTGTTGAATAACTTCGTGATTTATGAATCAATTTTAAAAATAATTTTTTTATTTGGAAGATATGGCTTGCAGAAAAATATATTTAAGGTAAAAAAAATGAAAATTTCAGAAATTGATTGAGATATATCGGGGATATATAGCATAAACCGATTTTTAAGAATATATCGAATATTGGTGTCAAAATTTAGCTCTGTTAATGGGAAAACATTACAGATTTAGCATAAACCGATTTTTTAGAAGATTAACAAGATTTTCAAAATTCTTTCTTTCAATCAAAAAAGTGCAACAACATTAGTTATATTAAACATTTTTGAAAGTTAATCCAACATTTTATTTGGCCGAAATTTTGAAGTCGGTTTTTTTTTAAAGAATTATTTACTAATACTATGTTTTTCGTACTTAAATAACAATGAAGGCAATTATAATTATTATTCATTTGAAACAAATATTGATTGCAAATATTCTATATTTTGTTCTGCGCTATTTCTGTTCTTTAGCAATTTTTTGGCTTCTTCATCTAAATCCCGATGTTCCACTTTCCATTGATTTCGAATATTGGATATGAACGGATCTGATGTTGCCAATAATAAATTAAATAGATCTTCATTTGTGGAATTTCGTGAAATTTTTCTAGTATTGTGCTCTCTATAAAATCTGTAATCCTTGTTCCTTTTTTCCTGAGCCTCCTCTGATAGATCTCCAAGTGGCACCAAATGATATTTAATGATATCTTCTCCATGATAAAGGATTTTGTGAACTGTTGCATACATATTTCTCTAGTTGGTAGTTGGTTGTATATATTTTTGCAGTTTCCTTAGCATAATCTCCAAATTGTCTAGCGTCAATTTCTTCATTGCACGCAAGTACTTCTAGGATTATTTTAAATCTGAAAATAGGGTTTAAATCCACTCCTGTTATTTCAGATGCTGTTTCTGAATCTAAAATGAATTTTCGTGCGGTATTGTCATCATTTGTATTGCCTGACCCTTGTTTTGGCTGATCTATAATTAATCCAAATTTGTGATATTCATCTTGAACATGTTTCTTTTTTGAACTTCTTAACTCTTTGTTGGTTCCATTGTTTCTTATGGATCCTGAAGACCAGAAATCCAAATCATAACTGATTTTTAGTATATGTTCCATAAGTCGTCATTTGATCCACAGTAAAAAGTCATGAAAAAATATGTGATGCTCTTGGTAGTCACAGCTAAATTCAAGTGCGGCCGAAAGGGTTAATATCAGGTAAAACTAATTAGTATCTCGCCAATATTGGGTTTTTTTCTTTAGTGGTTTAATGTCGCGATTATTATTATAAAATTGTTTATGACTTTGGTTGACCCTAACAGTTGATAACAGGTATATTAGAAAGAGATCATATGTTTAATGTAGAACCTATTGTGATATTTTTATGACTTATTTTTTTTTTGCTAATCAAAACAAAGCCATAAAACCCTTTCCCAGGTATTATATTTAATTATTTTAGTTTTACGTAGTCTAAAGTAAACATAAACCTTTAGGCGAAAAAGTGAAAATTTCATACACCATTGTATACGAGTAATTATAGGGCTGTTTAAATTATCGTAATTTGAATTTTTTTAGAGTAATTTCATTAAAATTGAAAAAGTGTTCTACCGGCGGGTCGTGGCGGGTGCAAAAGTATATATAGGGTTAAAGAAGACACTTTCACCTTTCTTCGGGTGGTATACGTTTCTTGTTCCCTTTTGTTCCCTAGAAGTTCTATTCCACTAAAGTTTAAATTTCAGAAAAATATAGTAGTTTCATAAATATTTCAGAACGCCCCTAATATTAAACGCTAGAGCGGTAACCACTTACAACAACTAAAGACTATAATCCTACCAACATTATAAAAAAGACCGCAGGCCATTATCGATGATAGCTTGCGAGTAGTAACCATTTATTTTTGACAAAAAAACAAATAAAAAACACCTTTTTCTGAAATTAAAAAACAGTTGAGTTTGACAGCATGCCACGCCCACAATTATTAGTAGTTTAACCTAATTTTTTGGCTACCTTAATATGGATATATTAGCTCCAAAAAGGTGTAAAAATTTTAAAAATCGGTCACAAAAAAAATTCGACTTTTGGCCAATGAAAAACGATTTTCAGCCACTGTGCGCCGGTTCAACGTTGACCTGTTCTGTGTTGGGACAAAATTGTCGTATTGTTAATGCATTTTTGTTGGACAATGTAACAGTGGAGGATAATTGCTGTCTGGAATTTTGTGTTGTTGGTCAGAATACTTTTGTAAAAGCTAATACTGAGCTGAAAGAAGGTTGTGCGATAGGAGAGTCATGTGTGTTGCCGGCGAATACAAAACTAACAAAATCGTTGCTGAAAAATGATGCAGAATGTACATAAGTTTTAGTTAAGTTGTACCTTATATATTTAATGTCGGACGGGGAGAAGTGGTCAATGCAAATAAAACTGCTTGGAGTAAGATTCTTTTGGCATAACTTACTCCACTGTTCTCTTTTTCTTGGGTCTTGAGGAACCTTAAAGAAGGGACCACTTCCAGCTACTCCTTTTTTACGCCATAAGATGCAACAACGCATTTTTCTACAGCAAAAAAATATTCACTTTTAAAGAGGAATCTTAATATTTATCTTACAAAAAAAAACTTACATTTTTAGCAAAACAACTCAAAAACAAACACACTATTTAATATAATTTAATATAATAGAATTTTAAACCATTTAACGCAGATAAAACGGCGACAAAAATTCAATTTTTCAAATACAAAATAATTTTGTAACGTTTTTATATAAACTTTGACTATTTGTAAACAACTTTTTGACATTTTCAATTTCACCATGAATAGAGCAAAAAATAATCAGCTGGCGCTATGCTGTCACCAGCGTTGCCAAATGTGCAGATTTATCTGTTTTTTGCAGTTTTTTGAAGTGCAAAACAGGCTTGCAGATTTTTACTCCAAAAAACAGTTTTTTTAAATCAATGCAGATTTTTCAATTTTATTCGAATAAAACAAAGAAGCAATCAATATTATTATTCCCACTCTATGTGGAATTTTGCGGACCAAAGATTTAAAAAAAAAAAATTCAATTGCACAAATTTTGTACAACCAAAAGAAATGGAAACTAAATTTAATATGAATATGTACAACCAAGGTGAATTTAAATACTAGGTGATAGCGTAGCGCCAGCTGATTATTCATGGTGAATTTGAAAATGTCAAAAAGTTATATAAAAAAAAAACTTTTTGACAGTGACGAAAGTTTTTCATATAGAAAAATGCCTGTTGTTCTTGCCTTGTTGTAATTGTTGTAGCAATGCTGTCACCTGGTATTTAATTTCACCATGTGTACAACTATGATCTCTATACATATGTATGTGATAATTTAAATGAAGTATTATACGTTATGTTTTTACTGTTAATTTTATATACATATGTATATTTTATATCAAATATAAAAATTATATTTTGTTTTCTTTTTTTCTTCAATAAATTAAATATATACAAATATCATTTTATTACATACCGTACATATTCTTCAAAAGTGACTCAATTCAAAATTTTAATTTTTCGGGTTTGTATGCTTAAACAACACACAACACACTTGTTTATCTATAAGAAAAAGGTCAAAGCATTTTGTTACAGTTAACAAGTTATAAAAAACTGTTAAGTCTTTCTTTATATTTCATTTGGTATAAAGTTGCAATTTAATAGTGATTTATTTTTAGTTGTGTCATATAATAAAAATTTTGAATTGAGTTACTTTTGAAGAATGTGAACGATATTATTTAATTTTGTTTTGAAGGTGCAGATTTTTTTCAAAAAAACCAGATTTTTTTTTGGAAATTGTCAGATTTTGTAAAAAAAATTATGGCAACACTGGCTGTCACCGAGTAAAAATTCACCTTGGGTAGAACTTGGCACTACTGTTTGTAATAAACAGCTGTACAAGATTTATGTATGTACTTATGTAAATTCAGAAGCAAAAACAACAATGGTAAACTGCTTAGAATACTAAAATTATAATTTATAAGATCCCACCTCGTTTAAATCGCAATATATTTGCCTAGAAGATACAGATGATCACTCACACCCACCACAGACAAATATAGTTCCTCCGCTTGAGAAAAAAAATGCTGCAACAACAGTGAGACTCCAACAGCCGGACGCCAACCAGAAACAAAAACAACAGCAACGACTACAGCAAGTCAATAAGTCTTTGTGTTTGGGCTACAACACCAGGTAAAACTCGGGCAAAACTGCGATCAGCTCTAAAATATATTTATTTCTATTTCTTACGACGGTGAACGACAAACAAACAATATGGGATGAACATACACCACCATAGTGTGGATTTGTGCTGATGTTTGATGTTTTTGTAGTCCGACCGATCGACTCAGAATCACTTCCTTCTCTGGCTGTCCATGTAAACCTTGTGCTCAAAGTATAGGTCGGAATTCTGAATATATTTCCATAAAATTTGGCACATGATATTTTTTCGGCCGAAGGACGGTGGGATAGAAATTGATTAAAATCCGTCCATTATTTCGCCTAGCCCCCATACTAATGTCATCCCGACATAGGGGTTCATCGGTCATAAATGTTTGATTTCTGCACGTATCTAAACAAATTACGGATATCGGTCCATAACCGACCATAGCTCACATATAAAACCCACTTCCGAAAATTACTTTAACGACCATAAATTTCTTAAAAATGTTGGTATCCAAATAAAATTCATCACAAATAAGTTTCACATGTACAGATATCATACCACCTAATTTTAGAAAGGTCAGTTCATAACCATTTCGAAACTCTCCTTAATATGTATAAATCTTTTAAAACTGTTTATATCGATATAAAATTTTCTTATTTGTTTTTACTTTAATTGTTGTTTTATTTTTTACTTTGTATAATTTAAAATAAATATACAAAATTGTTAACTATAAAAATAGTTTTTACACTCTATCATTAATTATAACAGCTGTATTTTTTTCGTCATTATTGTGCTGCCGAAATTACACCAGCCGCAAAATTATCAAAGAATGCTGAAGAGCCACGCTCGCAAAATCGTTTTGCAATCCTCCAAGACACAAATGATGTCCCTAACGCTGTGAATAAGCCAGTAAAACCACCTCCAATATATTTAAGAGAAAAAAACTCAAACGAACTTATAAAAATATTAGTTTCATTAATTGGTGAAAATTCTTTTTATGTGACTCCAATTAAGCGTGGCAATATTAATGAAACAAAGATTCAGGTTAATAATGAAAACGACTATCGGAGAATAGTTTCGGAATTTGAAAAACGCAAAAAGAATTTTTACACGTATCAACTTAAAAGCGCAAAAGGTCTACAAGTCGTAATTAAGGGAATTGATTCTTTTGTTGATCCTGAGGAGATCAAGAGCAGTTTGGCCGACAAAGGCTTTAAAATCAAGGCCGTATCAAATATAAGAAACAGAGATAGGATCCCTCAACCATTATTTAGAGTGGAGTTAGAACCTGGTGATGTTAAGCTGAAGAAAAATGAAACACATCCTATATATGACTTGAAATTCATAATGCACCGAAGAGTTACAGTGGAAGAACCTCATAAGCGATCTGGCCCAGTACAGTGTTCGAACTGCCAAGAATATAGTCACACTAAATATTATTGTAAGTTGCCTACTGTTTGTGTTGTTTGTGGGGATCTTCATGACACCTCAAAGTGCGATAAACCTAAGGATGATTCCAGGGTAAAAAGATGCAGCAATTGCGGTGGAAACCACACTGCCAACTACAGGGGTTGCCCTGTTTTCGAGGTCGTTAAACGCTCCTTGATCAACAAACCCGCTTCTACCCCTACTCAGACGACAAAAGTACCTATTACAATTATTCCCCCCGTAGCACAAGCATCCACTAGCCAATTTTCATATGCCAACGTGCTAAGATCTAACCAACCAACAGTGCAAAATGAATCACCAATAAATTATACAAACAGCCACAATTTTAGCCGTCTTGAAGGTATAATGGAGAATCTGGTGCAATCCATGAACCATTTCATGACAAGCTTGACAAGTATGATGCAGGAGATGCAAAAAATGCAGTCCACGCTACTGCAGGCCATACTTAATAGACCATGAACTGTCTCAAAATATGTTTCTGGAACGCAAACGGCATACGCCAACACAAAAATGAACTTGAATATTTTCTTTTTAATAAGAAAATTGATGTAATGCTGATTTCCGAGACTCATATGACGTCGAGAAGCATTTTTAAAATAAGTGGTTATACATTCTACGACACCAAGGCCCCCAGAGATAGATCATGTGGTGGCTCGACAATATTGGTCAAATCGCGAATCAAACACCATTCATTGGGTGGTCTTTCTGAGTGTTATCTTCAAGCAACAAACATCTGTACTGAGAACTTTTGTCAAAACCTCGTGATTTCGTCAGTTTACTGTCCGCCCAGATTTTCAATAACAAAAGATCAGTATAGAGATTTTTACAAATCACTAGGTAGCCGTTTCATAGCGGCTGGCGACTACAATGCTAAGCATACATTCTGGGGCTCACGACTCGTTAGCCCTGTCTGAAATGGGACTGAATGTGATTTCAACTGGTCAACCAACTTATTGGCCAACTGACCAGCAAAAAATTCCTGACGTTATCGATTTCGGCGTGGCGAAAGGGGTATCCCCGGAACTCATTGAAGTCGAGGCTTCACTGGATCTTTCTTCAGATCACTCACCCACTGTAATCACCATCAGAAGTCCTCAGCAAATCGTAACTGATGCCTTACTTCTTGTCAAACGTCTGAATTGGTTAAAATACAAAAAACACATCAGCACTCACTGCACAGAGAAACTCCCGTTAAAAACTGCTGAAGACATCGATGCCTGTATAAAAAGTCTTAATGAACATGTCGAGAAAGCCGCAGAACATGCTTCTTCCACTTACCGCCCGAATAGGTACAACAGAGTTTTTTCTGCAGATGTTGAGCAACTACTGTCTGAAAAAAAGGAGAGTCCGAAGAGAGCGGCAACAACACAGATCGCCCCAACTTAAAACTAGGTTGAGAGAATGTACCAAAAATCTTAGGATCTTGCTAGAAGCGCAAAAAGCAGAGTCTCTCAAACAACATATGGAAGGTCTAGACGCAACTTCCCAGTCAAATTATTCATTATGGCGTGCAGTCCGAAATCGAAGAAAACCCGTAATCGCAAAACCTCCACTGCGTACTTTGAACAGATATTGGGCACGAAATAACGAAGAAAAAGGCAACCTTTTCGTAAGTCGTTTAAAAAATGTATTCACTCCCAATATGGATACTGACATTAGCCAACTACCGCCTGTTGTTGCCAGACCACCTGTACAAATAAGATTTCAATATCTGGAGGTTGTTGAGGCTATTGATAATTTAAATGTTAAAAAAGCACCTGGGTTTGATAAAATCAGCAATAAAATTATTTTTGAGCTGACTCGCATTGCAAAAAGATTAATCCTCTTTCTTTTTAATGCCATCTTACGGCTTGAGTACTACCCTCCGGTTTGGAAAATTGCACTAGTAAAGATGATTCCTAAGCCGGGAAAAGATCCTTGCAAAGTTGAGTCGTATAGGCCAATAAGTCTATTACCAACTATGTCCAAATTATTCGAGAAATTGCTTATAACCAAGCTGACTCCGATTTTGAATGAAAACAACTGCATTCCCAATCACCAGTTTGGCTTCAGACGTCAACACAGTACAATAGAACAAACACATAGATTGGTACAAGTCATAAGAAAAACCTTTGAGGAAAAGAGATACTGTTCGGCACTCTTTATTGACGTCTCTCAAGCTTTCGACAAAGTATGGCATGAAGGCCTGATATCTAAATTAAAGCAAAACTTGCCGGTGAATCTTCAACACCTACTATGGAAATACTTAATCGACCGTCAGTTTATGATTAAAGAAGGTGATTATTTAAGCCGTCCTCAACCTATAGGTGCTGGCGTCCCTCAAGGTAGTATCTTAGGACCAATTCTATACTTGCTGTACACAGCAGACATGCCAACAAACAATGAAATTCACACGTCAACATTTGCTGATGATACGGCATTTTTCAGTACTCACAAAGATCCAAAAGATGCCTCGATTCAATTACAGCACCACGTAACGCAAGTGGAGAAATGGGCAAGACAATGGGGAATAAAAATAAATGAACAGAAATGCACCCACATAACATTTACTCTACGTAGGGAATCATGCCACCCTATTCGTATTAATGACCATATAGTGCCTCAAAACTCACACGTGAAATATCTTGGTATTCATCTGGACCGTCGCCTCACATGGAAACCACATATAGATGCTAAGCTGACTCAAATGAAACTGAAAGCAGCCCAAATTCATTGGCTCATCGGCAGAAACTCCGTCCTTCGGCTCGATTGTAAGCTTCTACTCTACAACTCAATCTTAAAGCCAATTTGGTGCTATGGTATCCAGTTATGGGGCACTGCCTCCAACTCCAATATTGAGAAAATTCAACGCCGTCAAAACAAAATTCTACGAATGATAACTACCGCTCCTTGGTATATTAAAAACAACAACATACACAACGATCTTGATGTTCCACTTGTCAAATGGGAAATAACTAAACACGTGGCCCTTTATTTGGGTAAGCTGGAAACTCATCCAAATCCCCTCGCTCGAGACATCTTACAACATCCCGGTCATAGCCGTTTGAGAAGGAGGGACACCACCGCTCTCAGATGAATAAATACAAGTTGCTCATTATATCCTATCGAATTTGAAAACTAAATTTTGTCTAGCATTGGCTGGACTTATCTTAATTAACTTTAGTTTTAGGATTTGAATACCTATTGTTAGTTCATTTAAAATAAAGATACAATAAAAAAGTATATGCAAAAAAAAAAAAAAAAAAAAAAATTATTGTGCTTCATACGACGAATTTACACAACGAATTGTCACCGAATATTTCGTCGTGTTGTGTTCATATCATTAAGGACATAATATAACACACGGTTAAATAAAAAGAAACGATATTTATTGTTCCTAAGTTGATTTGCAAATAAAGGTAAAACTTAACTGACGTTTAAGCGATTTATTATTTTATTGCTTAAATTTTTAAAATCCGAGTTTTTTGTTTACATTTATTTTTTAAACATTTTGTGGGGTTGATACTAAAATTACAAAATTCGTGTTCAAAAGACAAGAATATAAAAGAGATTTATCAAGATGGTGCATATAACAAACAGTTTTAAGATTTTTGGAAACTTTGATCAAATTGTTTTGAAGTTATAAAAGCTACGTCCTTATTTTTTCATCCAAACAAAAGTCCTCTCGGAATGTTAATATGTATATTAAATCTAAAATTTATCTATCCCCGTAAATAATTCACCGCTGAAACATTTTTGTATTTTAAATGCCCCGAGATAAAAACCCGATAAGTAAATAATGTGAGCTTACAGACAAAACAATATAAAATAATTACTTCGGAATAAAACTTAATTTAATACAGTTTTCCTTATATAATAAAATTGCTTATATTAGTACAAACTACATACATATATTTAATAATCAGGCATGTGATGGAAATCGAAAACGAATCAGTATTGCAAATAAATTTTAATGCATTTATAATCTAATTTTTAAAATTTTTGAATCAGTATTGCAAATACATTTTAATGCATTTGTAATCTAATTTTTAAAATTTTTGTTTTAAGATTCTCTTTAGTAGCCCCATATCTTTGTATGTTATGTGATAAAAGTTTTTCAATACAGAAATATTACGAAAAATTGACTTCTAAAACTCATTCGTTTTCGATTTCCATCACATGCCTGAATATATTATTTTTACTATTTCCCTATTTATGTAACAGAGTTGCCATTGCAATACAATGAGATAATAGATATTGCATAATAGTGTGTAGAGTATAAATAAAAAATAAATTAATTTCCATACTTACCAAAGATTGGACAAGAAAGTTTCGTTGATGACGTAAATCACATACAGTATTAAAAATTGAAACTTGAGCCTCTTCGTCTAACTGCTGCAATAAAGAGTCCAAAGCTACCAATGTACCCGTTCGTCCAACACCAGCACTACAGTGAACTAAGATAGGACCGCGCTGTACTGAATACACCGCATTTATATGACGTATGAATTTTATTAATGCTTGTGGGTGTTCAGGTGCCATGAAGTCCTTCCAAACTAAATAATGATATTGTGTGATCTGACGACTTTCTTCTTCGTCCTCATTAATGGAATTTCTCTTAAATATATCCAAAGACCTAACTAAATAATCTCCATTCTTTTTTTCGGAAACAAATTTTACAGAAATATCTCCATATTGTTTCAAATCCATAATTTTTTCAGGCCAATATTTTGCACATTTAGTTTTATTATACTCCTCCAGATTCGTGAGCATTACAATAATCTCCAAGTGCTGTTCCCATATCATTCGCCAGAAATCATTTATAGTGGAGTCCATGGGTCCTTGTGCACAGATGAACTTTTTTCTTTCTTTGTAACCAATTACAAAGTTTGCATTAATATAATCAGATCCTTGAATACCATTTATTTGCGAAAGTTTTACTCTTGTTTGGTCATAAGCTTTAATATCTGGATAACGATTTTTGGGTCCATTTTCTTTTAAATCTGAATTTTTCGTTGTTCTATCACTAAAGCGATTTGGTAACATTTCATATTCGCGTAAGAAACCGTAATCTGTGTCTTTATGCCGATTTTTATAGGCCATATATAGATCCGATTTATGTATTGGTCCAATATCTGTAATTTTTCCGTTGGCTGTTCCAATAAAATGCCGGTGGCTATTTGCTCTACCACCAAAAAGCACCCGGCTACAGTGTTAAAAGTTTAATTTTAAAATTTTTATTTTAAGTGAGATTTGAATTTATTAGTTACCTTAAAGAATCCCTTAAACTAATAACTTCCTCTGCACTTCCAGTATTTTTTGTATTCACCCGATAAACGAAACATAATATCAGTAAAAATACCAACACGATACCAATTAATATAGCCAGAAACAGAATCACTATATTTAATACTACTGCCACATCATCTTCGACAAACAATTCTGCTGAAATGCCTGGTGTAATGACTTCAAAGTAGCTACTGTACGCTCTTAGCAAGGAACTATCATTTCGTACTGAAAAAAGAAGCAAATTAGAATTACCACTCAATTAATAATTAAGAAAGTATAGACTATAGTATAGTCGGGGTTTCTCGACTATTCTTTTTATTAGGAAATATTACATTATTGCATGCACACTTAATTTGAAGGATACGTGCTTTAGAACGATTCACACTAAAATTGATTTTCTTAAATTCATCTATATACATACATACATTGAATATTTTTATTATACGTTGGATAGGTTCAAACAAAATTAAAATAACGTAGTTTTATTTTTGAAACTGCGACCTGTAATTATATTACAAGGTTTATATCACATTACATCGCTTAATCGAGTCTGAATTTGATTTTTAGCTGATTAGTTGGGACAATATTTTTGCACATTACAAAGATCTGCTCACACCTCATATCGTCTTCACTATAAAATTATATTTAATGATGTTCAAAGCGCTACTCTGGATCTTAAAAAAGCTCCAGGTATGGATAAAATCAGCAACAAAATGCTTGTGGAGTTACCTCGTGTAGCTAGAAGAATTATCCTCTTTATTTTCAATGCTATTTTACGCCTAGAATACTATCCTGCAGATTGGAAGGTATCTATGATTACCATGATTCCTAAGCCAGGGAAGGACCCTACCAAAGTAGAGTCATATAGGCCAATTAATCTACTGCCGACAATTTCCAAACTGTTTGAAAAATTGTTAATGGCTAAGTTGATTCCAATTCTGAACGACAAATGTATTCCAAATCACCAATTCGGGTTCAGAGCTAAACACAGTACCATCGAACAAACACACAGATTAGTAAATGTGATAATACGGTCGTTTGAAGAGAAAGAATACTGTTCCGCGCTTTTCATTGATGTTTCCCAAGCATTCGACAAAGTCTGGCATGAAGGTTTAATTCATAAAATAAAATTAGCTCTGCCTGCTAACACCCACAAACTTATGAAAAGTTATTTATATGATCGCAAATTTACAATCAAAGAAGGCGATTTTTTAAGCCCCGCTCAGCTAATTGAAGCAGGGGTACCCCAGGGTAGCATACTGGGTCCTACTTTATATTTGATTTATGCATCCGATATGCAGTTAGACCCCATAATACATACTTCAACTTTTGCAGACGATACAGCCTTTATTAGCGTTCATAAGGACCATCAAATAGCATCACAGAATTTGCAGAATTATGTTTATAAACTAGAGAATTGGCTTGAGCTTTGGAAAATCAGGGTTAACGAACAGAAATGTATTCATATAACTTTCACATTGCGAAAAGATACCTGCTCGTTCATCAGAATAAATAACCAAATTATCCCTCAACACAATGAAGTCAAATACCTCGGAATCCACCTCGATCGTCGTTTAACTTGGAAGTCTCATATCGACGCAAAACTTACACAGATGAGATTAAAAACAGTGCAACTTAATTGGCTAATCGGCAGAAACTTTACATTAAAGTTGGATTGCAAACTTTTATTGTACAATGCAATTCTAAAGCCAATCTGGTGTTATGGAATTCAATTATGGGGTACTGCCTCAGCATCCAACATTGAAAAAATTCAAAGGGGTCAAAATAAAATTCTACGTATAATTACTGCAGCTCCATGGTATGTTAAAAATTCTCGAATCCACAAAGATCTAGGCGTGCCATTACTAAAAGTCGAATTTACAAAATATGCGTCAAAGTACGTCAGCAAACTTGAACACCATCCAAACCCACTTGCACGAGACATCCTTAACTTTAGTGGCCACAATCGGTTGAGAAGAAGGGATACCCTTGCTTTAACTCAAGCGCAAAACAGATGACTGGATCAGTGGATGTAAATTTTTTTTGTAGTATCATAATATTTTGTCTAGCACTGGCTGGACTTATTATTTTCTTTTAGTATTAAGATTCGAAAACTTATTGTCATTTCAGCATCTGAAGATTCAATAAATAAATAAATGGTAATAAATAATAAATTATAGTAGAACAATCCTGAACGTTTAAGTTATAAAATATAAAAAATCTACGTGAAAGATCCTAATTGCCACTGAAAATCGATATTCCAGATTAAATTATCGGATGCCCCGATTAACAGGTTTTGTATGCGTCTGCTGTAAGACTACGCTTTGCATAAATATTTTCAAGATCAGAAAACATTAAGGTCATCAGGAGTTACCAGAATTTGAGTACAATTTGTTAATAAAAGGTTTTATTTTTTTTCGAAACGAATCTCTGTTAAAAAATATTTAACAATATCATCTCTGAAAACTGAAACTTTAAATATTTTTTTCCATATTATTTTCGTATTCAGTTCATCAATAGGCATCGTCGATTGGCATTAATATATTAATCTAATTTAAAAAGAAAAAACCTTTTTAATAAAAGAAACTATTAAGTATTTACTCCATTTTATTTGAAGTTCCAAACCTATGTAATAGACTATAAAACTTTTGGTCCCTTATACATATATATATATATGTCGGGTTTTCATTCATTTTAATTTTTTTTTTTTTTTTGTATTAGCTTTAAGTTATTTATTGAATCTTCATATTTTGAACTAACAATAAGTTTTCAAATCTTAATACTAAAAAGAAAATAATAAGCCCAGCCAGTGCTAGACAAAAAATTTTTATGATACTAAAAAAAATTTCATATCAACTGATCAAGTCATCTGTTTTGCGCTTGAGTTAAAGCAAGGGTATCCCTCCTTCCCAACCGACTGTGGCCTCTAAAGTTAAGTATGTCTCGTGCAAGTGGGTTTGGATGGTGTTCAAGTTTGCTGACGTACTTTGACGCATATTTTGTAAATTCGACGTTTACTAATGGCACGCCTAGATCTTTGTGGATTCGAGAATTTTTAACATACCATGGAGCTGCAGTAATAATACGTAGAATTTTATTTTGACCCCTTTGAATTTTTTCAATGTTTGATGCTGAGGCAGTACCCCATAATTGAATTCCATAGCACCAGATTGGCTTTAGTATTGCATTGTACAACAAAAGTTTGCAATCCAATTTCAATGTAGAGTTTCTGCCGATTAGCCAATTAAGTTGCACTGCTTTTAATCTCATCTGAGTAAGTTTTGCGTCGATATGAGACTTCCAAGTTAAACGGCGGTCGAGGTGAATGCCGAGGTATTTGACTTCATTGTGTTGCGGGATTATTTGATTATTTATTCTGATGAACGAGCAGGTATCTTTTCGCAATGTGAAAGTTATATGAATACATTTTTGTTCGTTAACCCTGATTTTCCAAAGCTCTAGCCAATTCTCTAGCTTATAAACATAATTCTGCAAATTCTGTGATGCAACTTGGTGGTCCTTATGGACGCTGATAAAGGCTGTATCGTCTGCAAAAGTTGACGTATGGATTTTGGGGTCTGACGGCATGTCGGAGGCATATATCAAATATAAAGTAGGACCCAGTATGCTACCCTGTGGCACACCTGATTCAATTGGCTGAGCGGTACTTAAAAAATCACCTACTTTGATTTTAAATTTGCGACCGTATAAATAACTTTCCATGAGTTTATGGGTGTTAGCAGGCAGAGTTAATTTTATTTTGTGCATTAAACCGTCATGCCAAACTTTGTCGAACGCTTGCGACACATCAATGAAAAGGGCGGAGCAGTATTTTTTGTCTTCAAACGACCCTCTTATCACATTTACCAATCTGTGTGTTTGTTCGATGGTGCTGTGTTTAGCTCTGAAGCCGAATTGATGATTAGGAATACATTCAGTGTCATTCAGAATTGGAGTCAACTTAGTCATTAATAATTTTTCAAACAGTTTTGAAATTGTCGGCAGTAGACTAATTGGCCTATATGACTCTACTTTAGTGGGGTCCTTCCCTGGCTTAGGAATCATGGTAATCATAGATACCTTCCAATCTGCAGGATAGTATTCTAGGCGTAAAATAGCATTGAAAATAAAGAGGATGATTCTTCTAGCTACACGAGGTAACTCCACAAGCATTTTGTTGCTGATTTTATCCATACCTGGAGCTTTTTTAAGATTCAGAATACCAATGGCGCTTTGAACATCATTAAAGCTAAGTCTTAGAGGTACAGGAGGTCTAATAACGAGTGGAGGCAAATCAGGTGCATTAATTGAGTTGTTTATAGTAAACACATTTCTCAAATGGTTAACAAATAAAGTCCCTTTCTCGGAATCATTTCTAGCCCAGTCTCCAGTCGGATTTCGCAGAGGAGGCTTTCCTCTAACTGGTCTTTTTAAACCTCTTGCCGCCTTCCATAGCGAATAGTCAGATTGTGGGGTACTATCAAGACCCTCCAAGTAAGATCTAAAAGAGGCCGTTCTTTGGATTTCTAAGAAATTTCTTAGAATATCTCTGCATTCTCGTAGCCTAGATTTCAGTTGAGGAGACCTGTGAATTTGCCACTCTCTTCTAACTCTTCTTTTTTCTGTCAGGAGATGATCGAGTTCAGCGAAATAAGTTCTGTTTGTCCCACGTCTGCATTCAACGTCATATGTGGAGGCGTGATGTACAGCTCTTCGTATGTCCTCAGTAAACTTGCCAATCGACCCATCAATATCCGCGGTAGTTCTCAACACAACATTTTCCGTGCAGTGGGAACTTAAATACTTTTTATACTTTATCCAACTTACTCTGGTTTTAGATATGTCCCGAAATGGAGAGCCATTCCCTTGAAGGAAACGCATAGAAATAATAGAAGGGGAGTGATCTGAAGACAAGTCTAATGAAGGCTCCACTTGTATCGATTCTACAGGGATATTTTTCACTACTCCAAAGTCAATAACATCGGGAATCTTCCGTCGGTCCGTCGGCCAGTAAGTGGGATGCCCGCTTGCGAGTACATCTAAGCCCATTTTGGTAATGGTGTTGAAGAGTTCACGACCCTTCGGGGTCACCAGACGTGAACCCCAAAATGTGTGTTTGGCGTTAAAGTCACCAGCAACTAAAAATCTAGCTCCAAGGGAATTGAAGAAGCTGTAGTATTGATGTTCTTTTATTGAAAATCGAGGCGGCGAATAAATTGATGATAAAACAAAATTGTACTGACAGAATTCAATACAAATGTTTGTTGCTTGTAGGTAATCCTCACATATGTTGTTCATTAAATAATGTTTTATTCTGTTCTTTATAAGAATTGCCGAACCTCCACATGCTCTTCCGCGGGGATCTTTAGTATCGTAGAACTCGTAGCCATTAATTTTGAAGTACCCTGTCGACGTCAAGTGAGTTTCAGCAATCATCATAACATCAATCTGCTTATCCATCAGGAAGTATTCCAGTTCATTTTTATGTTGGCGGAGGCCGTTCGCGTTCCAGAAACAAATTTTTAAATAAATCATTTCTTTAAAATGGCTTGCAAGATAGTGGATTGCATTTTCAGCATTTCCTGCATCATGGATGTCATGGTTGTCGTAAAAGTGTTCATAGTTTGGACAAGAGTTTGCAATGTTGTCTCTAGATTGTTGATATGCGGCTCAGAATATTGGAGTTTAGGTTCCTGCTCCAGACCTGGCATATTAGATTTAACGACGTTTGCGTAAGAAACTTGTCTAGAACTAGGCGCGTTTACATGACTAGTGGACCGTAATAATTGAGGGAAATTGTCACTCGATGCTAAATTTGGCTGTTGAGGATGATTAGGCAATACTGACGTCTTGTTGGTTCTTATGCCTTTCAAATGAGTGTAAATTGGACAACCTCTATAATTTGCGGTATGATTACCTCCGCAGTTACTGCATTTTTTGATTTTTGAGTCAGTTCTCGACTTATCGCATTGAGCAGTTGCATGTAGCTCCCCACACGCAACACAAACTGTCGGCAATTTACAATACGCCTTGGTGTGACCAAATTCTTGACAGTTGAGACACTGGACGGGTCCCTGACGCTTATGTGGTTCTTCCACGGTGATTCTACGATGCAGGAGGTACATCAGATTATAGATGGGATGGGACTCGTTTTTCTTTAAGACAACATCTCCAGGCTCCAATTCTACCCTGAACATGGGCTGAGGGATCTTTTCACGGTTTCTAATATTCACTACGCTCTTGATTTTGAACCATTTGTTCATTAAACCGGTCTTTATCTCCGCAGGATCAACACATGGGTCTATACCCTTTAGAACGACTTGGAGTCCTTTTGCGCTTTTGAGCTGGTAGGTATAGAAATCCCTGCTCTCCCTTTCCAGCTGGTTGGATAATTTTCGAAAATCATCTTCCCTATTCACTTGTATCTTAGTCTCGCAGATATTTCCATGTTTCATTGAGGTTACGCTAAACATGTTTTCACCTATTACAGCAACAATTCCTTGTACCAATTTACTGGAAGTCGGCTCTCTCAGATAAATTGGTGGGGGCTTGAACGTTTTCTTAGGAAGTTCTGGCTCATCCGTCTGGAGGAGAGCAAACCTATTTTGATCATTACTCACGGTCTTAGGAGCTTTTGAATTTGATGACACTTGAGCAGACGTCGGGCTCCTCTGTCGCTTGAGAACGGTGATGTACTTATCCATACCTACTTGTTTTTTGGGTTTCACTGCACTATTTGATGAAGATGATGTTTTATCATCTGTTGAAATCACTATATTGGGCGAACAGGAATGACGCCGTTCTACGGCTCTTGTAGTGAGAAAATTCTCCAGAGATTTTTTTATGGCTTCTTCCTCAGAGACCCATTTAGTTTTTCTAGACGAGCTAAGCTCTTTCTCAGAATTACATCTGAGAGGAACACTCATACAGTTTTTATACGATTTTTAATGTTTTTTTTTTTTTTATATTTTAACCTATTACGAGTTATTTTTTCACTTTTTGTTTAACTACAACTTTTTACACTTTTTCACCTATTACGATTTTTTCACCGAAAATTCAGCCGCACTAAAAGTAACACGTCCGAACAGTTCGATGAGACGAGACTTAATTGATTTTATTATTTTAAATCAAACTTCAAATTATTTAAATTGATTTGATATATTATTTTATTATTTTCAAAAAAATTAAACGAGGCAGTCCCAACTCGTCACTCTCGATTGCTTTTTATTTCTAATCCATTTTTTCAGCCGTGACAGTTGATTCCACCCAAGCTTGACATAAAAGTCCACGCTTGCCGTTTTATAACAAACACATAAACAGCCAGTACTACGACACGGCCATCCTGTCAATTTGCACGTCCTCGTGCAATTAATCTGAAACAAAAAAAAAAAACAAAATCCCATACAGCATCTAACTTTACCACTCGGCCAATTCTGACCAAAATAAAGCTTTCAGTAACATAACATCATTTTCTTATCAAATATCCACTACGATTTTAAATTATAAAACAGTAAAACAACCATTCAATAGATTCAAAAAAATAATCCACATTGTTCAGTTTAGTAATTTCACTCCAATTACTCATAAACAATATCACTTCTATCCAGTGACATTATAAAAACAGCAACCTCTATCCGGTTACTAATCTCAACAATCACTTCCATCCAGTGATACTGCCTCCATCCAGCACAACCAATTAATACCACCTCTATCCGGTGATACTAATTCCCAATTCACACCATTGCTTCTATCCAGCAATGCAATCACCATCAACCACAACAATGCGTATTACATTTTCACATTTTTATTTACATTAATCATACATTATCAACAGAAAACTCAACTAACTTCATCAATATTATCGTCAATATCAACAGGGACATAACCTTCTGGCATTCGCTTTATACGATCGCGAGCATACTTATACGTTCGATTACAACTTAAAGACTTAACTACATACCGGTCGCCATCCAAAACTTCCATCACTCTAAATGGACCCTTGTATTTTGGAACAAGCTTTGTCTGATTGCGCTCCTCGTTTTGTAGTAACACCAAGTCACCTACTACAAAATTGTCCAATCTAGACTTAGTTCTATCAAATCTGATCTTATCATAACAAGCATTTTTTTCTATGTTACAAATGGCCTCATTTCGAACTTCATCAAGGTTCACCAATGGTTCAATTTCATCAGACACTAGCATTTCTACAGGTCTAGCTACCTTACCTATAAGCAATTCCAATGAACTATGTTTGGTAACACGACTTTGAGAACAATTCAAGGCTAATTGAACATCAGGAAGAGCATCCTGCCAGGTGCGATTACTTGTCTCAACTGCCGTGAGCATATTCTTTAACATACTCATTACACGCTCAACTTGACCGTTTGCACGAGCACTACCGGTTGCAATTAAATGTAAATTAATATTGTGTGTACTACAAAATTCTTTAAACTCTCGACTCGTGAAACAACGACCTTGATCGGCAATAATTCTTATTGGAGCACCAAATAAAGAGATAGCATGTCTTAATGCTGCAATACTACTAAGTGTGTCTATGTTAATTGTATGATGTAACAGAACGTATTTCGTGAACGCATCAATCAATACGAAGACGTACTCTTTTCTATCACTTTTCCCACTCAGTTTCCCAGTCGCTTCGATGTGTAAAGTGTGCCAAGGAATAGCAATTTTAGGAATAGAATGCAACTCGGCTTGAATTTTCCCTGAGTGAGACTTGGAAATCTTACATGTCACGCAGTTATCCACAAATTTTCTCACAAATTTGGACATATTCTCGAACCAATAATTCTGGTAGACCTTCTCCAGAGTTTTCTCATAGCCCAAATGTATCAGAGGCTCGTGAGTGTTATTGATAATTGACCATCTCAAAGATCTGGGAACTATTGGCAAACATAGTGACCTACCGTTACGTTGCACTTTTCGATAAAGGACTCCTGATCGGATGTCATAAGTCTTAGATATATCATCATGAAGTTTACCTTCACTTAAATCGGACATAAGTTTTACAATTTCGTCATCACGCTGTTGCTCTGCCAAAAGCCAATTACCAGACAGTTCGGCTATATTAACAATTTTGGGCTCAACTTTCTCATACACTCTATCAGATGAAGGCAGTGGATTCCTTGAAAAGAAGTCCGCATGACACATGCTGTTCCCTTTTCTATAGACAACTTCAAAATCAAATGACTGTAAAAAAGCCCACCATCTATGCACTCTAGGAGTAAGATCAAGCTTTTTACGCGAAGCTTGTAAGGAGTTACAGTCAGTAACAACAACAAATTTACGCCTGTGTAAATAGTGACGAAAATGCTTAATCGCGTTGACGACAGCCAGGGTTTCTAATTCGTAAGAGTGGTACTTAGATTCAGCGACCGAAGTTCTCTTGCTAAAGTAGGCAATAACAAAACTCTTCACATCTTTTTTCTGCATTAAAACAGCACCATATCCAATAGCACTAGCATCCGTATGAAGTTCTATTGGACATGAAGGATCAAATATAACCAATACAGGCTCAGAAGTCAAAACTGTTATCATCTGCTGTCGTAAAACTTCATGCACTGGTTTCCAATCAATTTTATAATGTGAACACGAAGAAAAATATAACTTACCTTTCGCCATGCTGGCACCTCTTTAGTAGGTGGACCACATGCATTGAGTCGGTTACTAATTATTCCCATAATCTTTTAGCCGTTTCTTTTCCCTGTCCACAATTGGGCAGCAAGTTTTGAACAGAAAATTTAATTTATACATACATATGTATATATTTTATAAAGTCAAAAATATTTAATGACTTATATGTTTGTATATTTTTTTTTTTTTTTGAAATAAGTAAATATTTTTGTTTCTTTATTTTTAATATAAACAGCACGTATACGATTTCGATTGCTAATGTAGTGTCGAATGCCATTTCGAGAGATGACATTCGATTGAGTACTCGTTATCTAATGGCAAAATCTTAAATTTCGATGCACCTTACTGTTGAGAATTATTCAATTTGTTCTATAATTATTCATTCATCTACTTGTTATAAAATAGTTTTGTAAATATTTTTGTATTTTTATTTTAAGTCATATAAAATAAAAATTTTCTTCACTCTTTAAACATTCACTGAAAACATAAGACGTATATTTTCTCTGCTAACAGGTTATGGGCCCAGACCCCTAACTTTATAATAATAAATGTTTATTGAGAAGCTTATTGTTGGTGCCAATGGAGGATTTTCAGAACTCTAAGCTAGAAGGTTCGGAAGGATGGATTTGTGGAAATTCCAGATTAAGGTGGTGCTACGTGCTAGCAATCTTTGGGAAATAGTAAGTGGAATTGCAAAGAAGCCTGAACAAGATAATGCTGAGATAAATAAATGGAATTCCTTGGGTGCAAAAGCTCAGAAAACCTTGGTCGTGTCTATGGGTGAGGAACTAATGCTTCATGTTATGAATTGTAATTCAGCGGCAGATATGTGGTCAGTTTCGGAAAATGTATACGAGCAGAAATCAGAAACCTCTATACATAGTGCAGCAGCAATTTTTCCAGTATGAAAAAGCATCTGAAGATACTATATCTGTACATATTTCAAAATTACAAAAGTTGGCAAAACAATTAGAGGATCTTGGTGAAAGAATTTCGGATAACATGCTTATAACAAAGATTCTGATGACATTGCCAAATGAATACAAACATTTCTTTTCGTCTTGGGAAGCAACTGAGAAAGGCGAAAGAACATTAAAGAATTTAACGTCGAGATTGTGTATGGAAGAATCAAGATTGGGTATTCAGCCGTTAAAATCTGAAGCCTTTGTGGCAAAACGAAATCACAAGAAAAATACAAATAGTCAACAAAATCAAGATAGCAACATACGAAGAGGTAAATGCTTTATTTGTAAGGAATTTGGGCATTGGAAGCGATGCAAGTGAACATATGTCTTACAAGAAAGAGTGGTTCCAGAATTATGTGCAATTTGAAACCCCCAAGAGCATTCGAGTTGGAAATGGAGATATTATTCCAGCGGTTGGTAAGGGTGATATTTATGTTAAAGTCTATGATGGTAAGGTCTGGAATTCAAAATTTCTGTCAGATGTACTGTATGTTCCAAACATAAAACTAAATCTATTTTCCACTAATTCAAGTTTGAACAAGGGCTATACTCTAGAAGCAAATGGATATGAATGTGTTTTTAAGCGCGATGGTCAGGTGTATCTAAAAGGCAGAAGAAAAAATTCAAAACTTTTTAAATTATTAATAAAAGTGAATACACATACTGATTGTTCAAACGCACACAAAGAAATAAAATTCAAATTCAGACAAGGAATTCAGTGAATCAAATACAATTTTGTTTGAAACGAGACCTATCAACAAAATTGTAAATTCGAACAAATATATTTAATTGAAAAAAATTGTTTTTTTTTTCAATTAAATTATTATGCTATTAATTAAAAAAGTTATTCAAAACTTCTTTCCAATTTCAAACAAACATATTAACAGAAACAAACAAAAAGTTTATAAAATTTAAAAGCAATTATCTAACAAATTTTTTTCTGAATCTACAAACAAATTGTTTAGTATAATTTGTTAAATTTGAACAAACAAATTCGCAGAATTAAATAAATGTTTTCCGGGTTGTAAGAATAAAAACAAACAAATTTTTTATTGAATCTAATAAAGATTTATTTGAAATTGTTTTATGATTTTTAACAAAAATATTATTGAATTAGTAAACAAATTGTAAAAAGCTGACATGAAAATGAAAAAATTTTTCAGTGTTATAATTTTATTTTTTTTTTTTCAATATTTGTAGCAATAAACTTATATTTATATTATATATTGTAAGATGCTTAAAAATAAATGATATAAAAAATTAGTTCTTCATATAATTTTGATGTCAATACAAAAAATAGTATTTCAATTATGACTTAAATTTTAAAATATCATGTTTAGACGTTTGTGTGTTGACGATTTTTGTTTTCAAAACATTTAAAATGCTATCTTCAAATTGGGACCATCGTTCGTTTATATTTTTAGCCATTGGAAATTTTACGGAACACACATTTTGCTGTATTTCTATCTTCTTTTCCGCAGGAAAATTTAACTTTTTCCACTGCTCCAAGTTATGTTTAAATTTTACCATATCACCAATTGGAAATTAAGCTAAAAGTTTTTCGATATGGTTTATTTTTAATAGGTGGATTATATCAAGTGTTATGTCTTGATCTGTTAAGATAAAAAAGGAAATTAAATTAAGAAATTATAGTAATTAAATAATATATTATTGTACAACTTGCCTTTAAATCTTTGATGTAAGTGCCCCAATTTCCATTTGTTTAAAAGACAATAAAGGTCCATATTAATTATATTATCCATTTTTAGTTGTAAATGTTCTTGTGTACTTCCTTTAGTTTGCAATAAACCGCTCCTTTAGGTAATGTAATTCTATTTTTTCTGAAGGGGGTCCTACAATTTCACAAAAATCAATAATGGTGTATGTATTTGTTTTCAATATTTTGAATTTCATAGGCCATGTAATTTGTGTGAAAAGTAGCATTTATTTTATTGCAGCAAAAGAGTGTCGGTATAATTATAACAATTTTGTATAGTTTAAAATCATTCGTAAATCTGGCTATTATTTTTTTGTTGTTATAATTAAAACCGTATAATTTTGCTAATAATGAGTGAAGAGATTTTGTGGGGAGTCATACAAGTTTTTACACAAAAAACACTTTAATTTCATTTTTTTTACTTTTATTGTTATTTTACCCAATTTATTTAATATTTATTTTAAGTTTTCTTTTTTAATACAAAATTTTTTTTGAATTATTCAACTCTTTTTTACTTTTAATGTATTCACTTCAACTGTTTAATATGAAATAAAACTTACTTCTTTAAAGACTTTTGTACATTTTACTTTTCAACACAAACATTTTTTACAGTTACAATTTTGGATTTTTGTAACAAAAAATGTTCTTACATGTGAAATCACAATTAGTGATGCCAGCGACACATATTAAAACCTTTCTATGCAATTTATTAAAACAAATTGCTGCCGTCTGTGGCGACAATTATGATTATGTGCAAACATCGACAAAGAAATAAGACCAAGAAAACACAAAGAGAGAACAAACACTACACAAGCTACTTACGCATGGAAACATAAAAACACCCTTAAGGCCCAACTATAATGTGCATATGCTAGCTTAAGCAACCCTGCGAATACATACAAATTGTATGTGGTAAACTATAATGTACTTAACGAAACTTTTCGTTAAGTTTTTCAACTGTCATTTGCTTAAGCAAAAAGCGAAACTGATCGCATATTCCGTACGGAATCATCTGTTTGTTGTTTGTTTGTGTTTTTAACAAAATGGAGAAAGAAGAAAATACATTTATTTTAAATTTAATAGAAAATGTGGAAAAAATAAGTGCCTTTATAATAAAAGGGCCCTTTTTATTTTAACAAAAATGTCTCTGTCGTGGTTTATTTCTCTGACAGAACAAGAGCGTCTTCTTCTTTTACAGTGTAGTTCACTTATTTCTTTTAATGTGCACAGGCCTTCAAGCGCTAACTTTAATATTTTTATATTATTTAAATTTTTAAGTTTTTTCTCCATTTTTGCAAACACAATACGAAAATTAACAAAACATATGTAAACGTTTATTATTATTTACAATGTAGTGCTGCCACAGCTGTACATTTTAGTACTTTTGCCGATAAATTAAAAAAAGGAAAAATTATGCGTTTCGGGTACGAAGTTTTCTTTTAATTATAAAATAATATAATAATATTTATAAAATATAGTCATTTAATGGGTTTTTGTTAAAATAAAAACATTTTTTTTAAACATAAATGAGCAACTGTGGACAAAAAGTTTCAAAGTCATTGTAGGCACCTGAAAGTTAACTTTGAACTGGTTATGCATTTGACAGCCTTTTCGTTAACTTTTGCAATTTGCTTAAGCTTGCTTATGCATATTATAGTTGGGCCTTTATTAACGTCAGTTTTGTTGCTCTCTCTCTCTTATATTTTTTTTTTTTATAAATCTGTAACAGTGTTTTGTGTATACATTTGTACAGCAACCACTTATTCGTATGTTATTGCTTGCTATGAATCTGTAACCGTACATGTGCAAGTTGTACGAATACGAAACCTCACACTGTACCCGTTTTTTTGTTTATATTTTTTTATGGAAGAAGTGTTGCTTACTTCAAAAAAAAACTAAAAATATTTGAAGTAAGTTAAATAATTCATACAAAAACCTACCTACAAACGCGTATATTATAATGTTGTATAGTTGTGAACATTGTTTTTGCTTAAATAACAATTAAACAAAAATATTAATAAAAACAGTAAACAAATTTATAGAACTTGCTTAAAATTTTTGAACAAGACATTTGTTCAACAGTTTTTAGCAATAATTTTTTGTGTGCGTTGCTGTTGAGATCAATTCCTTGCAAACATGGCATGGAAGAATGTGTTATCAAGACAAAGAACATGTTAAGAATTTGTTAACACTTCAAAATGTAAAATATTCTGGTGGTGAATTCTTTTGTAAAGGTTGTGTAATGGGTAAGCAACATAGAATGCCATTTTCAGAAAGTACAAACAGAGCAAATGTTGTTGGCGAACTAGTACATACAGATCTGTGTAGACCGATGCAAGTAAAATCTTTTGGTGGTTCTCGTTTTATGGTTGTTTTTCGTGATTATTTCTCTAATTACCGTTATGTGTACTGCATAAAAACAAAATCCGATGTTTCTCAAGTAATTTCAAGATATTTGGATCAAGTGGAAGCAGATACTGGCAAGAAGGTAAAAACTTTACGATCGGATAATGGTTCGGAGTACGTAAATAAAGAAGTAAGTGATATCTTACGTAAATATAAGGTAATACACCAAAAATCAACACCATATACACCAGAACATAATTGTAGAGCTGAACGCGATATGAGAATCATAGTAAAAGCAGCTAGATCTATGATACATTATAAGGGTCTCAATCTAAGTTACTGGGGAGAAGCAGTAAATACTGCAGTTTTTACTTTGAATAGAGCGGGAAAAAGTCCACAGAAAAATAAAACGCCTTTCGAATTATGGTACGATAAAGTGCCTGATATATCCATTCTTCGAGTCTTTGGATCTGATGCATATATTCATGTGCCACAGCAAAAACGTCAGAAATTAGATCCGAAATCTAAGAAAGGTGTATTTGTAGGCTATCAGGAAAACTGTAAGGGTTATCGTATATGGATACCTAGAGAAAATCGTATAGAAATTTCACGAAATGTTATTATTAGGGAAACTGTACAAATAATAGTAGCAACAGATATTGAGAAATGTACAAATCATAACATAGAGAAGGGGAATGAACCTACATTAGAAGACGAAGCTGCAGTAGTGCCAATATCTGATTCAAATGATGAGTTTGAAGATGCCGAAAATGATATGGTAGGAAATGCGTCCAATGTTCATGATGTACCGGGCGCAGAAAATGATATTGTTAATCTAGAAAGTTTTATAGCTCTAGATATTCCATGCAGTCGTTACAATTTAAGACCAAGAAAGCAAAACTTAGAGGATAATGAAATAAATTGTGCATTAGTAGCAGATTATGATGAACCGCAGAATTATCAAGAAGCTATAAGTAGTAATCTTAGAACGCAGTGGAAGAATGCCATGACTGACGAATATGATTTCCTTATGAGTAATAGTACATGGAATCTAGTAGAATTACCTGAAGGAAAAAAAGCAATTACAAAGAAAATATTACAGAAGTTCAACATGCAAGATGCTACGGCTGTAAGTACACCAGGTGAAGCATCAGATCAAGTAAAGTTTCCATTAAGAGAAGCAGTTGGGTCTTTAATGTACTTAGCTATAGTTACAAGGGCTGACATTACATTTGCAGTATCATAGAGCAATTCCATATGAAAACGATCAAAATTGGCAAATTTTTGGACGACCCCTCTCCGATTTTAAAATAAATAGTCTCAATCGATTGCCCAGCAAAAAATAATGTACCTACATATTTTTTTTTTTTTATAGTGACTGGTTTAGTGGTGGTGTACACCACTGTCATGTGACAAAATTGAAGAATTCTTCATAAGGGACCTCATTGAAAGTTGTTTAAAAAAAAAACTACTAAAGCGATCGCAACGAGTGATAGCTCGTTGGAAAGGTATTGAATCAGGCTTTAATTGAAAAAATTTTATCTTAGAAATTTACCTTTAAATTTTCCCATGAAAATTAAATTTTCCGATTTTCCACAGAAGCTCCTAAATTTTCCGGCTAATTTTTTTTTTTGGATTCCTCATAATTTTTGCTTTAAGAATCAGCCCCGACTCCTTGTTTGGACAGGAGAAGAGCATTTAAGAGACCACCTTGTTAAAAATACATTTTAAAAATTATTTTACAGTTAAAAATACATTTATGAAGAAAAAATCTTTCTTATTTTGCTGCTTATACTTAATTACAATATTTATTAAAAATTTCAATTGTCTTGGCATCATTATAAAATTAAAGTAACTTTAAATTTAGCACGTCGGCAGACGAAGAGTACCGCTTTACATTAATTGACATATCAGAAATATTTGGTATGAAGCAATGAAACTTTTGCGTTCCAGTTATAGTTTTGACATTATTATATCTGTTTTGAATTCGTCGCTCCATGGCATCGTGTTCTTTTTGAGTGCATAAAACTGTGTTAATGATTATTTCCTTGCTTTGAATCCACGAAAACAAATGTTGTACATTTAAGATCTGATCAGTATATGGCCTTTGCAAACTTGCCTTAGTCGCCATGCGTTTTAGGGTTCCCCCAAACGCATCGCATGGGCCCTTACCGTGGGACGTCGCGAAAAAGTGCCACTCGACCTTGCAGTTTTGTTCTTCTTCAATTATGCAAAGATTGTAAAAATTTTTTTTATTCTTGTACTGAGAAGCCGCGCCGTCTGAGAAAAACGTTACTTTGTCGATTGCATCGAATTTTGATCTTAAGAATTCAAACAGTTTCATTTGAAATAAATAAACGGACACATAATTATGAGCTAAGCTCTCCGCGACAACAACAAGGCTTACGGTCTGTAGTTCGTTATGTTCGTTTTTGAAATAAATGCAAAAAGGATGCACCGTGCACTGGTCGTTTGCCCAGTGATAAGCCTGAATTTCATCCTGAACGAGAAAAGTGTAATTCTCGGCAAAGTCGCTTATCACAATGAATTCATTTTGGGCTAATTTCTCCTTACTTTCCTTTAGAAATTTCGATTGCATCTCGGATATGAAATGGTGCGCCTTCAGTTCATTCAACTTGAATCCGAATTCCTCGATGAATTCCGGAATCTGCTTTACCACGGTCTCAAGGGAACATCTGCCGCTGCTAATTATCCACTGTTTTAACAGCTGTTCAAACTTTTTCGCCAAATATTGCTCTAGCTCGTCAATCTTCGGACAATTGTCGCATTTAGACAGATGACAATTTTCCGTGGGGTATGCGCACAACGACTTCGACAGGAGGTCCCTATATGTTTCAGTTTCACCGTGAAATACTTTCAATTTCTTGCATGGAAAGAAAATTAATTTGATGTTTTGATGAAACATGCAAACGCAGACTGAATGCGTTCCGTGCCTGTCTAATGCCAGCACGCATTCTTTTGGTCGTAGGATGGCAAACTTAGAAAATCCAACTTCGGATAGATTACATAATAATAATCTGCGCTGCTTGTGTACTTTTTCTCTTTATCTTCACTTGTGATAACATAGTCACGTGTACCTGGTAGAGCTGCAAAACAATCGATAGTACTATCGATAGTATCGATAGTTTTATTTTTTACTGACTATCGATAATTTTCTTTTACTATCGATACTATCGAAGTAATACGAAGTCGATTAAATGTAGCCAACGTTAATTTCTTGCCAAATTATTTTACGCAGGTTTTTAGCCGCCTGATAATTTTTATTGTATCGTTTTAATTTGCCATAATTTCAGACCGTAGAAGTTGCTTAAAACCAAAAACTGTTGATAAACTTTTATTTATCAACAAAAATTATTGGGTATCTGACAGAGCTGTAAAAGAATGAATATGTATTCAAGTTTTGTTTTGTTTTCTTGTTATTTAGCATTCAATTTTAAAAATTTTTTAAAAAAAATGATCTCACTTAATTAGTTTAATGTTGAATTATTAATTAATTTTAATTATTATATTTGTTTAAAACTAAAAAAAAAACATTTTGAAGTAAGCGCTTATGTTTTTTATATACATACTTTTTATGTTTTTTATATACTTTTTATGTTTTTATACCTACCATTCAATTGAAATAAAATTTTTGTTACAAAAATCAACAATTTATTTCCAAAACAAGTTTTTTGAGTTATGATATTGTTTAAATAAATGAGCAATGTGTTAAGCTAGATTTACACGATTGAAATTTTCTTCAAAATGCTTCAAACTCATGTAAACAGCAAAATTTCTTCAAAATTTATTTATTTAATAACAATTAAATAAATAAATAAATTTTTAAAATGCTTCAAACTCGTGTAAACAGCAAAAATTTTGCTGTTTGAAGAAAATTTCAATCGTGTAAATCTAGCTTTAGTAATCTAGGCTGTTTTCATAAACGCAGTATGCAATGCAACATTTCATTGCATAGAGTTCATAATAGCATTTAGAATATAATTTAAAAACTTTTATCACATAAAATATAAAGATATTGGACTATTAAAGAGAATCTTAAAACAAACATTTTTAAATTATATTTCTAAATGCTATTATGAACTCTATGCAATGAAATGTTGCATTGCATACTGCGTTTATGAAAACAGCCTTTATTTCAATTGAATTATTGTGATATTGCAGTCTTGTTACTGCACTTAAGAATATCCGATAGTATCGATAGTATCGATAGTTTTTACTAAAACTATCGAAACTATCGATGGTGCCGACTATCGATAGTTTTGCAGCTCTAGTACCTGGGCAGGCGCGGCTGTTGTCATCATTGCAGTAAAAATCTTGAATCAATTTCACCGTTGCTTCGTTGAGGGGCCTAGAGCCAAATTTCTTGGTGGGAGTCGCCAATATGCCCTTCTGTCAAACTAATGCTTTGCTTCTTCTCGCGATGTAAAAAGATGTTTGAAACTGTTCAGAAATCTTGCGTATAGACCATAATTGAGGCAGCACAGATAAAATGAGATATTTCTCCGGAAAAGTGGTCGCTAAATTGAATTTTCTTTTCAACTGCTCAATCATTTGTTTGCCGTCATCAACGTCATCTGCTTGACTGCATTCGTTATCAGAGCCTTCATCAAATATTGTCGCGATTGCACTCATAACCTTGCCTTTTTTCTCTTTCCTGTATGTTTCACTTCGCAACTTTCTTTTTCTAATAGGCGTTTCACCTAAAGTGGTGGGGAAAATGAATTCTGCTTCTTCACCGTATTGTATATTTAATTCATTCATGTATCGCTTCGAAACACCAGTTAATTTTAATACTTTTATCTTTTTCGAACGATGTCCACTCTTGTTAAACGGATTGCAGCAAAATTTATTCATTTTACTTTAAATTGTCTTTACAGCTTCACTCTTTACTTTACAAAAAAAAAACACTAACACTTTCACAGTATTCAACTGAAATTTGACTCAGAGTGTGTGAAGTATTTATATTTATTTTTTGTTAAAAAATAGGTAAAAAAAAATAAGCGATATTTGCTTTTCTTTAATAGGAAAATTTGCGTGAACTACTGGTCATAAAATAAAAAAAAAAAAAAAATATTTTTAACAAGGTGGTCTCTTAAATGCTCTTCTCCTGTCCAAACAAGGAGTCGGGGCCCATTTTTTTATTGCTGATTCTTAAAGCAAAAATTATGAGGAATCAAAAAAAAAAAAAATTAGCCGGAAAATTTAGGAGCTTCTGTGGAAAATCGGAAAATTTAATTTTCATGGGAAAATTTAAAGGTAAATTTCTAAGATAAAATTTTTTCAATTAAAGCCTGATTCAATACCTTTCCAACGAGCTATCACTCGTTGCGATCGCTTTAGTAGTTTTTTTTTTTAAACAACTTTCAATGAGGTCCCTTATGAAGAATTCTTCAATTTTGTCACATGACAGTGGTGTACACCACCACTAAACCAGTCACTATAAAAAAAAAAAAATATGTAGGTACATTATTTTTTGCTGGGCAATCGATTGAGACTATTTATTTTAAAATCGGAGAGGGGTCGTCCAAAAGGTGGTCGCTTTCATATGGAATTGCTCCATATGCAAGTCGTTTTATGGATTCTTATAATGAGGAACATATCGAGCCATAACCGCCGAAAAAATGTATCCCACAAACTCAAAATTTTACAGGGGAAGGTTTTTTTTAAATAAAATCAGTTTGAATAAAGCCATTATTTTAAAATTTATAATGTAAATATTGTTTTGTGTAATACATTTAATTTTAATAATTTTAAATGATGTTGAACTATCGATTTCGATAAAAAAAATAACAATCGATTATGGTGTGGGATACATTATTTTGGCGGTAATGGCTCAATATTGCAATAATAAAACGTATTTTTAAGTACCTAAAAGGGACTGTTGATCAGGGAATTGTCTTTATTAAATCTGATAATTTATTTATAAAATGTTATTCAGATTCAGATTATGCTGGAGATATGGAATCAAGACATTCAACAAGTGGTAACGTATTAATGTTATCGGGAGGTCCGATTTCATGGTCGTCGAGAAAGCAGCAGACAATAGCCTTATCAACTACAGAAGCAGAGTACATGGCCGCATGTGAAAACGTCATAGAACTTATTTGGGTACAGCGGTTATTAAACGATATTCTGGGTGATAATGTACAATCTCATATTTTATATCTGGATAATCAAAGTGCCATTAAGCTTGTCAAGAACCCACAATTTCACAGGAGAACTAAGCACATTGAGGTCAGGTTTCACTTCATTCGGGAAATGTATGAATCTAAAATGTTTCAGTTGCAATATGTGTCAACGTCAGTACAATTAGCTGATATTTTTACAAAGCCGCTCTTAAAGCAAAAACTTAATAATATAAAAAGAATTGTTAAATATTATTGATTTTAATGGATGAGTAATTATTAAAACAAAAGTGGAAGTGTTGAGAATTATTCAATTTGTTGTATAATTATTCATTCATCTATTTGTTACAAAATACTTGTTATAAAATAGTTTTGTAAATATTTTTGTATTTTTATTTCAAGTCATATAAAATAAAAATTTTCTTCACTCTTTAAACATTCACTGAAAACATAAGAAGTATATTTTCTTTGCTAACACTTACTCGTTATCGAGTGCGGTGATTTCAAAAACAAAAACTTCGATCAGCTTCATTCGATAACGAGTGCGGCGATTTGGGCCCTGATTTAGATTGTCGAAGGAAGCATTTAATTACGTGCTTTGTCGTCTTAAATTTCTTGAACATATGTTCACAGCAGAGCCGCCAAAGCTACAATTAGCGGCCACACTTTCACTTTTGGCAAGTGGATGTTTTCAATACACGGAGGAGAATGATTATTTACTAGGATTAGGACAAAGCATAGCTTCTAAAATTGTTACCCACGTTATAAATGAAATTCAAACAAAACTTTGTTACAACATTGGTTACGTACTTTCCGCCAAAAAGACGTATATTCATGCCTTTACGTCTTTGAATGGTGGGCCACCCATATTTAATATTTTGGTCAAATGATCCCTAGCCTATTTGACACTATTCTTCCTTGGCCGCAATTGGGTAAAATATTCTAAGCCAACTGAGAGTGTTCGGCCATAAATTCTGCCAAAATTTTCTTTGGTGTGCATTTATTTTTCTTATGTTTTTCATGTCAAAACAAAAAGATTATTTTTTTATTACACACATACATACTATGTAAGTATGTACTACATAAGTTAAATAAACTTTTTTTATTGCACAAAATTTGCAGAGAAATTTTGATTTTTTTTAAATTTTGGGTCCTGAAATTTTATATTTTACTCTATACAATTACCACTAACGTATCGAATGACAGATCGAGTGGTGTAACTTAGTTAGTTACATCGAATGCTATCATCTCAAGTTACGATACTTTACGTTCGATATCTAATGTCATGATGTCAATATAAAAAAATCCGATCAAGTTTGATCGATATCGAATGCGGTGATTAAACCCCTGATTGCTTCTCAATTATATAACTTTTATTCGCATTTGTATTTTCTATTTTCTAACTGACATTAGGGGCCAATCACAAAATTTATAGCACTTTCCTGATAGGAGGATTACTTTTGCGCCACCCTGTATTATATTAGACAAACAACATGTGGTCATAAGTGAAGTAATAATACATATAACATTTGGGACATAATTGTACGTTTTCTTTATTCTTATTAATATTAATATTCTTATTATAAATGATAAATTAAAATGTAGAATAAGCAACCCAGCATACCATTCTAGGAGCGCTCCGAAAAAGGAGTCAAAAAAGAGTCTAATAAAAGAGCATTTTCGGAGCGCTCCGAAAAAAGGAGTCAGAAAAGAGCATTTTCGGAGCGAAAGAAAAATTTGCTTGTTACTGCCCTGAGTCGGCACGCAGTATGACCAGCGTTGCCATATATTTTTTTAAGAAAACTTTTTATTTCTAAAAAAAAAACTTTTTTTTAGAAAAAAAAAACTTTTTTAAGTAGTAAAATTTCAAAACCCAATTTTATTGAAAACAAAACAACTTTTATTTTTACATATTTACTTGAGTACTCCTAACTGTCCAACTCCTTATACACACATATATGTATGTACTCGTATGTACAAAATAAAGAGTTTATTTGTGTTGTAAACTGTTAACATTTTATGAATATTTAAGTATATGACATTTACTGTACTTAAGACGTAGACTAAATTAAGCATTGTTGCAGTAAAAATGGATTAAAAAATCCATTAAATTACTAACGCAGTGCAGCATACTAGAAAAACACTGTTTTGTTAACTGTGAAAATAACTCGTTTTATAAACTAAATTAAATTTATAATAAATTATAAATTACAATTATTGTTTTTTTAGTTGAACTGTTAGTTTTTGATAATTTTTAGTTAGGCTTAAATAATAATTTAATGAAAATTAAATTTAATGAACTCAAGCCTAACTAAAAATTATCAAAAATTATAAATTTTCAAAAAACTTTTTTTTGTAGAATAAAACTAAAAAACTTTTTTGCATCTCAAAAAACTTGCAAAAAAAGGAAAAACTTGAGAAATGGCAACGCTAAGTATGACTCAGAAATTCCACTTAATTATGTGTGTTGTTGTCTTGTTATTTGTGCTTTGAACCAGAGCTCCGAAATCTTCGCTCGAATTCGAGTAGAGAGTGAAACTCGCTCGAATTCGAGCGCGAGTACTCCTGCGAGTGAAAAAAAAAATCGAGTATACTCTATTTTTCTATGCCACTCGAATAAGAGCGCATATGCTTCGCTCGATTTCGAGTGCGAGTAAAATACACTCGAAATCGAGCAGATTATACTCTTGCCGAGTACTCTTTCAGTCTTTCTCATACAGTGGAAAATAGAAACTGTTCGTTTTTGCCAATTTGTGTGTGCGTGTGTAGTAGCAAGTATAGACTATGGTAGGGAAAGGTGACTGACGAGGGAGGACTGGGAGGTCGAGAAGAGAAAAGCAGCAGAATGTATTGTTAGGGACCGGTGGTTTTTGTGTACAAAAATGCTCGCGAAGAAGATTTCTCGAAGATTACGATTCACTGTCATAACGAAAATATTTTCGTGTTTCATTATTTATGTCTTTATTGTTCATTATAATATAGAAAATATAAGTAAACTTTTAAAAATATAATACAACTTTTATTATAAAACAAACTAATTGCTCCGCACACGCGCACTGTATGAGAAAGACTGAAAAAGTAACAAAAACCACACGCACACACAAGTCAGCAAAGACAAACAGTTTCTATTTTTCCACTCGATTTCACTCTTAAGAGTAAACTCTCACTCTATTTCGAAGATTTTTACTCCCACTCTTAATTTTTAAAAAGGAGTACTCGCGAGTACTCCCACCTAAAACAAACGAGTGGAGAGTAAACTTTTTGTAACACTCGTACTCTTCGAGTACTCTTCTTCGCGAGTGTTTTTCACTCGCGAGTAAAATCGAGTAAATCTGAGCTCTGCTTTGAACAAAAAAAAAAACAGCTGTACCACACAAGAATGATAAAAACAAGATTACACAGAGCCCAAGAAAAACCTCATAAAAGACTCTTTTCTGACATTATCTAAGAGCTCTTTAAGAGCCAAAAAAACCCCCTCTGACATTATCTAAGAGCTCTTTCTGACGGACCATTTTCGAATGTAATGACCCTATTTTCTGAAGGTTTTCGGAGCAATTATGATTGTTTTTTGGGCTCATAAAGAGCGTTAACGCTCCGAAAAATGTGTCAGAAAAGACTCTTTTCGGACTCATATGGCTTGCTGGGAATTACCTCTAAATAAATGTTATGTGCTTACGAACGAATCAGTTATTTTAAATTATTTATATATTTTTCTATATTTAGAAATTCGTGGTACAAATCGGGCATCAAAAATTATGAATTTAGAAACATTTTATGTGAAAAGTGGATAAAGACTTTAAGGTATTTTGATGGCGCTTTTAACACCCTTTGATAAATTTATAACATATGTATTTTATTTTTTGAAACTTCTAGCAAAAGAGGACTCAGACGCATTCACACATTGAATTTATATTTAAACATACTTCGCTAATAAAGTAGCGGGTTAAATTCTAGTAATGCATATAATTTCTGAATATTTACACTTACCTAAAACCTCTAAATAGCCAGTATAGTTGCTGTTCATATCTATTTCGCCATCAAATACCTCATATACGCCCTTTAATGATATTTTTACATTTGATGTTGTTGTTCCAATATTCTCCACATCTTCATTCAGTTCTTTTAAATTACTTATTTTTTTCGTGGCAATAATTTGCGATGCTTCTTCAGTTAGATTTACACCCGTATTTGCTTCATTCTTAGAAGAATTTAAAGAATCTGCAATAAGGTACAAACAAGAATTGTGTTAATTTATAGTTACTAAACACAGACACTGTATTTGTATGAATATCGGATGTTTATAAATGTTTACACTAGTAAAGAACAACTACAGTGTATTACAACAATATTTCGCCCACTCATTTCAAAATACAATTGTTTTCATTTATACAAAAAATATTGTTATTTGTAATTAATAACAGACAGAAAATCAAAAACATTATAATTGTGTACTTAATTGGTTTAGTTGTTGTTGCATATCATAAAGGTACATACTGACTATCCTATTTAGTCGTACGATATGTCAAAACAATCTTGTGTGTTGATAAAGTATGATAGTGTGGCCTAAAAATTTAACTAAATGACAGATTTTTTTGACAAGTCTGTCCGACTTGCAAAAGTTTTTAAAATTTTTCATAAAATGATAGTTTCTATGCGATCAGTGTTGTATTTTCTAATACAGCTGATAAGAAAACAACAATGTCGCCTTTATTGATTTGAAGCACAAATTATAATTTAAAGGACAGACGTTTAACATTTTTTAAACGTTTGTATAGTTTATACAACTTATTATTTTCACATATAACAACAAAATACAATGAATATAAGTTAATTTAACAGGCGGAAAACTGCGTTTGTTTACATTAGCAAAAACATATGTTTTTGCATCTTTTTTGTGTAATAGTGTGGCACCTATGACATACTTTGATGCGATTTTCTTTTGAGTGTGATAGAAAACGGTAAGATTTTCCAGTGAATGAATCGTACGATTGTGTAGGATAGTGTATCACGACCTTAATTTGCATCAGAAATAGCAGATCATTTATTTTTTTTTTTTTGGCTGCCAACATGAAATCAACATTTCTTAGTTGAGTTGAGAACGGCAATAGAGGCATTTTATACGTATTTAAGTGAATCGGAAGTGGTCATTGTATGGGAGCAATGGTCAAACATGGACCAAACTAATCAGATTTTCGTTTTGTGATTTTTTTTTTTTTCATATGAAACTTATTTTCATTGAATTTTGTATTGATATTTAATAGGCGCTTATGTAATATTAAGCCATATTTCGTGAAGAAATTTGTATAGGGGCTATGAGAAATCATGGACCGTTTCTTATCATTTTCATTACAGTTTATCCTCCCGTAGAAATAATACAGTGGGTGGCCAAGTTATTAGTTACACATGCAAATTTGTTTAGTTTGAAGCCGTATAACATTTTAAAATAGTGAAAATTTATCCTTTTATTTGTTCTTTTAGGTAAATTAAGTGTTTCTAATTCAATTAAAAATAAATTCTTTTGCTTTAAAAATATATATTTGAGGAAAAGGAATATTACAAAATTTTTTGAAAAAAAAAATCTTAATATTTCATAGAACCTTCTTTGTCATCAATTACAGCTTGCACCCTTTTTAGCATGCTTTGAATACATTTTTGAACATTTTATTTTAGTTCTTCATCGTGATGCCAGTCTTTAATCAATTTAATCAAAATTGCATATTTCACACTTCAGAGCAGAATGACAGATAATGATCTACAACTGCACTCTAATGACACCAATCATTGGTGATACTGCACAAAATATTTAACAGTATTACCAGAATTAAAATACGAAAACATCTGGTACAAGAAATAAATTTATATACGTATTAAAAGCGGTTGAATTAATAATTTGGCTACCCACTGTATATACAAAATTGTAACTCCAAGCCTAAAAATGTGTCTACAAAAAAATATATCATTTTAAATATGATAATAACCTAAAATAAACTTTAGTTTTAAAAATATAGCTTTTGTATATTAACAAATACCTTCAAACACTTCCTCATTGTCCTGACCTGAGCCCACAGAAATCGTAGAAGTATAAAATAATTTTTCCTTCGGAAATTTTTAATTTTCCTTTCGGCATGTTTAAACGAGGCCAATAAGGTAAAAATTATTACTAGTAACAATTGGAATATGCATAAAAAGTATCCTTTTAACAAAAGAAATATAAAAATTTCATTAAATTAAAAAAAGTTTAAAAAACTAAAAAAAAATTAACAGGAATGAAAAAGTCAATTACTTCCTTCAACTTATGATGCAAATTGATAAAATGCAGCAATTAATATTTTTTTAAATTTGTTTGAGTTTTCCTATTCAACAATAATATCAATTGCAAAAACTATTAAATGTTTAATCGTTATTTAAAAAAAATGTTCAAAACGAGATACACTGTATCTATTATTTATAAATTTATACATTTTATTTTTTATTTACTACAATAAAGTTTTTATGGATCACTTGAATAAGTAATTGTATATTCTTTCTATATATATAAAATTCAATGTATGTATGTATGTATGTAACGTATAGACTCCAAAACGGCTGAGCCGATTTTGATGAAATTTTCACAGCATGTTACTGTGACTCTGGAAGGAATAATAGGGTACTTCTTTCTTTACCACGCCCACTTTTACGCCCACTTTTTTTAAATATTGTAATTGGAGACCAAACCTCTGGACCGCTATTTTTGAAATTTTCACAGCATTTAACTGGGACTCTGGTATGATTAATAGGGTACTTTTTTTTTGACCACGCCCATTTTTACGCCCACTTTTTAAAAATTATGTAATTGCTCCCATATAGTTTTTAACAGATTTACTTCAAATTGTATGCACATTATATACTCCAGGCGAGGTAAAAATAAAGATTTCTTAAGCCACGCCCCTTTCACGCCCCTTTTCACGCCAAATTTTTGAAAGTTTTATTCTCTATACAAATTTGTTCATTCCAATGTATTTTTTTTATTTGGTAGTATATTGCTCTTAATACTGTTTACGTCGCCATATAACTATGAACTACGCCTACTTCATCGCCCCCTTTTTTTAATTCAGATACTTACTTATACCACTAACAATGTTTGCTATACAAAATACTTTTTTTGTAATATGTATTTACCTAAAGTTTTATATACTTTTTAACTACATACATTTTTTTATTACCAAATCCCCATTTTTCGCCCCATTTCACCTTAAATTATATTGCTTTTAATCTATATATATATATATGAATGTGTGTCTGTATGTTTGTGCTTAATAGGAGGCCAAACCCTTGGACCAATCTGCCTGATATTTTTACAGCATGTTACTGTGACTCTGGAAGGAATAATAGGCTATATGAAGTTTTGATTGTACAAACGGGGGTGGCACCGCCCATATAACCCACAAATTTTACCCGCCATATTGTGGGCATTTTTTGACGTACGTCGGTGATATTTGGTACATATGGTATTGGCATAATTAGGAATACGTACCAGGAGAAAAGTGAGTGGGACCACGCCCCTTTTTAGGAAAATTAAACATCGTAATATAGTCTTAACTACTGGACCGATCGTCATTAAATTTTCACAACAGGATATTCTTACGAAATATTAAATTCTTGACTATGTAAGTGGACAAAGGGGCATGGTCTCGCCTGAAGCATTGCAATAAATACATTAAAATTAAATAAATAAATGTTTGTAAATATATAAATACGTTTTATTTTATTTTATGACGAGGGGGGGGGGGGTAGCAAAGCACACCGGGTTTAGCTAGTATTGTATAAAACTAATCATGACATTTAGTTCTAATTAAAATTATTTGAAGTAAATACGAGTTTTTGAAATATGTTTTTGTAAACAAATAAAAAAGTCGATGCTACTCATGGAAAAAGGGAATTCATTCTCGAGAAATTATTATATAATATGAGTAATTTGTGCATATATAACACAAATTTATCAAAGAGTAAAAACGAGTAACGTTTTCAACAAATATTTTATTGAATCTTCAAAAACTTTAAAAGACCAAATTGAAAATTTACCTGGTGAATCTTTCAACAATTTCCGTACTCTAAATGTATGTCAGAGTATATTTAGTTTCTCAAACTCAACTTGTGCAAAAATAAGTAAAATTATTTCAAATCTTGAAATTAATAAGAGCTGCGGGCATGATGAAATTTCACCTAAAATGTTATTAAAAGTTAATAATCGCATAATTGATACATCTTTATACCCTGATGTACTGAAAATAGCAAAAATTGTGCCTATACCTAAAGAAAATAATGCTACACTAATAGAAAAATATAGACCTATAGCTGTGTTACCTACAATTGATAAAATATTTGAAAAAAATTACATGAACAATTGTCGTTGTACTTGGATGAAAATAATCTACTGTTCAAGCATCAATATGGTTTCAAAAAAGGAAGTGGCACAGAAGAAGCTGTGATTAATGTAATAAAGGTTTAGATAATGGATTTAATGGCGTGGCTGGTATTTTTTATGATTTGACGAAAGCGTTTGATCTTGTTGATCATCAAATATGGATTGAAAAACTAAGCTTTTATGGTTTTAATCAAAGTTCATGTTTGTTGATTAAAAGTTATTTAGAAAAAAGGCAACAATTTGTTGAAATACGACCACTATGACATCCATGATGCAGGAAATGCTGAAAATGCAATCCACTATCTTACAAGCCATTTTAAAGAAATGATTTGTTTAAAAATTTGTTTTTGGAACGCGAACGGCCTCCGCCAACATAAAAACGAACTGGAACACTTCCTGATGGATAAGCATATTGATGTCATGATAATTTCTGAAACTCACTTGACGGCGACAGCGTACTTCAAAATTAATGGCTACGTGTTATATGATACTAAAGATCCACGCGGAAGAGCATGTGGAGGTTCGGCAATTCTTATAAAAAACAGAATAAAACATTATTTAATGAACAACATATGTGAGGATTACCTACAAGCAACAAACATTTGCATTGAATTCAGTCAATACAATTTTGTTTTATCATCAATTTATTCGCCACCTCGATTTTCAATAAAAGAACACCGTAGCTTCTTCAATTCCCTTGGAGCTAGATTTTTAGTTGCTGGTGACTTTAACGCCAAACACACTTTTTGGGGTTCACGTCTGGTGACCCCGAAGGGTCGTGAACTCTTCAACACCATTGCCAAAATGGGTTTATATATACTCTCAAGCGGGCATCCCTCCTACTGGCCGATGGACCGACGGAAGATTCCCGATGTTATTGACTTCGGAGTAGTGAAAAATATCCCTGTAGAATCGATACAAGTGGAGCCTTCATTAGACTTGTCTTCAGATCACTCTCCTTCTATTATTTCAATGCGTTTCCTTCAAGGGAATGGCTCTCCATTTCGGGACATATCTAAAACCAGAGTAAGTTGGATAAAGTATAAAAAGTATTTAAGTTCCCACTGCACGGAAAATGTAGTGTTGAGAACTACCGAGGATATTGATGGGTCGATTGGCAAGTTTACTGAGGACATACGAAGAGCTGTACATCACGCCTCCACATACGACGTTGAGTGCAGAAGTGGGACAAATAGAACTTATTTCGCTGAACTCGATCATCTCCTGTCAGAAAAAAGAAGAGTTAGAAGAGAGTGGCAAATCTACAGGTCTCCTGAACTGAAAGCTAGGCTACGGGTATGCAGAGATATACTAAGAAATTTCTTAGAAACCCAAAGAATGGCTTCACTTAAATCTTACTTGGAGGGTCTTGATAGTACCCCACAATCTGACTATTCGTTATGGAAGGCGGCACGAGGTTTAAAAAGACCAGTTAGAGGAAAGCCTCCTCTGCGAAATCCGACTGGTGACTGGGCTAGAAATGATTCCGAGAAGGGGATTTTATTTGTTAACCATTTGAGAAATGTGTTTACTATAAACAACTCAAATAATGCATCTGATTTGCCTCCACTCGTTATTAGACCTCCTGTACCTCTAAGACTTAGCTTTAATGATGTTCAAAGCGCTATTGGTACTCTGAATCTTAAAAAAGCTCCAGGTATGGATAAAATCAGCAACAAAATGCTTGTGGAGTTACCTCGTGTAGCTAAAAGAATTATCCTATTTATTTTCAATGCTATTTTACGCCTAGAATACTATCCTGCAGATTGGAAGGTATCTATGATTACCATGATTCCTAAGCCACGGAAGGACCCCACTAAAGTAGAGTCATATAGGCCAATTAGTCTACTGCCGACAATTTCAAAACTGTTTGAAAAATTGTTATTGGCTAAGTTGATTCCAATTCTGAACGACACTCAATGTATCCCAAATCACCAATTCGGGTTCAGAGCTAAACACAGTACCATCGAACAAACACACAGATTGGTAAATGTGATAAGACAGTCGTTTGAAGAGAAAAAATACTGCTCCGCCCTTTTCATTGATGTGTCGCAAGCGTTCGACAAAGTCTGGCATGAAGGTTTAATGCATAAAATTAAATTAACTCTGCCTGCTAACACCCACAAACTTATGAAAAGTTATTTATATGGTCGCAAATTTACAATCAAAGAAGGCGATTTTTTAAGCCCCGCTCAGCCAATTGAAGCAGGAGTACCACAGGGTAGCATACTGGGTCCAACTTTATATTTGATTTATGCATCCGATATGCCGTTAGACCCCATAATACATACTTCAACTTTTGCAGACGATACAGCCTTTAATAGCGTTCATAAGGACCATCAAATAGCATCACAGAACTTGCAGAAATATGTTTATAAACTAGAGAATTGGCTTGAGCTTTGGAAAATCAGGGTTAACGAACAGAAATGTATTCATATAACTTTCACATTGCGAAAAGATACATGCTCGTTCATCAGAATAAATAATCAAATTATCCCGCAACACAATGAAGTCAAATACCTCGGAATCCACCTCGATCGTCGTTTAACTTGGAAGTCTCATATCGACGCAAAACTTACAGATGAGATTAAAAGCAGTGCAAATTAATTGGCTAATCGGCAGAAATTCTACATTAAAGTTGGATTGCAAACTTTTGTTGTACAATGCAATTCTAAAGCCAATCTGGTGTTATGGAATTCAATTATGGTTTACTGCCTCAGCATCCAACATTGAAAAAATTCAAAGGGGTCAAAATAAGATTCTACGTACAATTACTGCAGCTCCATGGTATGTTAAAAATTCTCGAATCCACAAAGATCTAGGCATTCCTTTGGTGAAAGTCGAATTTACAAAACACGCCTCAAAATATGTCAGCAAACTTGAACACCATCCAAACCCACTTGCACGAGACATCCTTAACTTTAGTGGCCATGTTCGGTTGAGAAGGAGGGATACCCTTGCTTTAACTCAAGCGCAAAACAGATGACTGGATCAGTGGATATAACTTTTTTGTAGTATCATAATATTTTGTCTAGCACTGGCTGGACTTATTATTTTCTTTTAGTATTAAGATTCGAAAACTTATTGTCATTTCATTTCTGAAGATCCAATAAATAAATTAAATGTATTAAAAAAAAAAAAAAAAAAATTGTTGAAATAAATGGTAGAAAGAGCTGCCCGAGCACTATCAATTCTGGAGTTCCTCAGGGCAGTGTTCTGGGACCTTTGTTGTTTTTAATCTATTTAAATGATATGCAAAACTTGCCTATGTTTGGAAAGCTAACAATATTTGCTGATGATATAAATCTTCTGTATCCCTATATGCATGAAACTGTCTTAAAAACTCAAATGGAATATGATGCAGCTATAATTGTGGAGTACATGAGAATCAATAAATTGATCATCAATGCTCAAAAAACTAAACTAATAAGATTTAGACCTTACTTAGTAAATGGACAAAGTTTCAACATATATGTGGATGGAAATCAAATCACTGAAACCCAATCAACAAAATTTCTTGGAATGCAAAATAATCTTTCTTGGGATATTCATATTCAAAACTTGAAATCAAAAGTAGTATCTGCATCTGTTTTACTTTATATGCTTAAAAATAAATTTAATACGAGAACTAAACTCATTATATATCAGTCATTGATACAAAGTCACTTAAATTACTTACCAAATATATATGCTTATAGGAAAAGCAGTGAACTAAAATCCTTGCAGAGATGTCAAAATAAAGCATTGAAATCTGTTTTTAATTTGCCCTTACATTTTCCAACATTAACCTTTTATAAAGAAATATCTAAAACAATTCTTCCAGTGTCTGGATTATATAAAATGCGCCTATTTACATACGTTTTCAAGATCTTATGGCGTTTTCTTTTCTGGCAAAAATGTTACACGTTTTTCCCATTTCGCATCTTTTTTAATTTTTTTGTGTTCTTTTCTGAAAAAATGTAAACACTGCCGAGGTGTAGTGTGTTATTTTCTATAAATGTCACACTATAAATTAAAAAAATGGTGCATCTTTCACACTCTGTATTTTTAGAGGGGGAGAATAGCACGATAAAACAGCTGACCAGTGATGCCAACTTTTGAGACTCAAAACGCGTAAACATTTTTGAAAAAAGGGCTAAATGGAAAATAATCCATATAAAACCACATCCAAATTTCTTTTTTTTCGCGTTTTGAGTGACTAAAATCCTGCTAACTCTAGCCCGAAAAGGGCTAAGTTGGCATCGCTGCAGCTGACACTTGTTTTGTTTATGAATATGTATTTGTGTTAAGAAACAAAAAAAAAATATACAAAATGGAAAATATTGCTACTTTTTTATGTGCTGAAAAAATTTTGGATGACTTGTTGAATTCATCTTCATCATCTGATGATGATAAAATATTTTATATGATTATGGAAAAGTGAAAGGCTTTGTAGAGAACGTAATTATGAATACTCTGAAGTTGATGTATGTCAAATTTCATAGGACAATATCTCCTACTTCTTATGTATATATGTAATGTATATATAATATATATAATTTTTATAGTTTAAGAAGAATTTGCGTGTTAGTCGGGAAGGTGCCATTGGTCTTTTTGATAAATATTCATTGTGTTATTTCAAGCGATCTTACCAGGGAGCTATCTGCTTCTTCTTTTTTAGCAAAAAAACAAAAACAGCTGTACATGAAAAAAAAAATGTTACACTGTTGTAATTTTATGTTCTATTCTGACCATTAAAAATGCGACATCTTTAAAATGTGGGGTAAACATTATAAAAATGTACATAATAAAGGTGTAACATTTTATTTTAGAAAAGAAAACACCATTAAATAACATCGGTTATCACACTATATCTTTCTCGAGGAATCAAACATTACATAATACAAGAAACAATTCTAATCTTAGAGTGGTTAGATGTCGGCTAGAAACTACAAAATAGAGGATCGAATATGCGGGTACTGTGGAGTTTAACAATCTTCCGGAAAATTTTAAAAATATACAAAGAATTTCAATATTTAAAAAAACTATAAAACAATTTTTACTTCAAAACTTAGATATGCTTCTAGTATAATAGTTTCCAAATATATTCATATTTTTATATACATATAATCTATTCCCTTTTTTTATATATATTTTTAAATTGTAATAATCTTAAGAAAAATTCATTGTAATATTTATTTTGCCAACTCGTCTCAACTATGTCCAAGTGACGCTGAGACCAACTTAAAATTGTTGTTAACTAAAATTTTAATAAATATATTATATATATGGGCATTTCCTCGGGTCACGAACGTATGTTCGTACGCTTTTAATGTACAAAAGATATAGAAAACAAAACTTTTCCTAATTTTTTTTTGCAATTCGATAGCATTTTAGTAGCTCTATGTTTAATACAAAATATAGATTTTATACAGTGTAAGTTTTCATAATGATAGTTATAAACATGTGGTCACGAACGCACATAAAATAGAAGTCAACTTTGGTTGACAGTAGTGAAATTTAAAAATCTGCGAAATGGAACGGAATATTCTAAAGTGATTAATTTATTTTAAAAGTGTATCAATGTAGGTCCAGTATTTACACAATAAAAGATCTCGAGTGGTTTTTGTTCAATTGTCTTAAGTAACGGTCGCGAACGTACGGGTCGCTAACGTACGATTTTTCCATATGTTATTTTTATTATTATCACCATGCATTTTCCCATAAATATTCTCAAATTTCTTTAACAAAATACGTAAATACGTGGCCTCGAGCTCGAAACAACTTTTTTTATTTTATTGAAAAAAAGGTCGAAGAAATCAAAACTTAATTTAATTCAAAATACGTAATACTTAATTTGTATTGTGTAGTAGTACTTATAACAAGAAATAGATTATTTTATTTCATATAAAATTTTAACAGTATTTATAATTTTGTTTTTATGGAATAGGCCGTTAGAGCTGTGCTTAATTTAGAGTCCTCATCACAGAAAACCGAATGCATCATTCTGATACCAGGAATATTCGGTATATTATTCAATTTTTGAAGTAAAATTGGGGACATCTTATTAATTGTATCAGTTCCAATGTATATTATGTTAATTCCAGTAATATGGTATTGGGCACAGTTGTAAAAAGACAATGCATCATTTAAGACAATGTTTTTTGTTTTAGTTATTTGGAAAACCTTTCTCTTTACAATCGCTCCAACCCCATCGACTGCACCTTTCCCATGTGTTTTACAAGCGAATTTAGCCATTAAGTCGGGTAAGCTCCAAAAAATAAATTTATTTTTGAATTGACAGCTACTTCCGTCCGAGAAAATCAATATGTTTTGAAGTCTTCCATGCTTTTTTTTTAATTTCTTCAACAATCTTCGTTATAAAAACGTACACATCGATTTTGCTGTGACTTAAACTATCGCTTATTACGGCAAATGACATAGTTTTGTCAAGCATCCATGCGACGCAAGTAAAAATCGAAACTTGTTTGTAGCTAAAGTGCGCGCTTTGGACTTCATTTTGGCAGACCAGCCTATAATTTTCCGCGAAGTCAATTTGTAAAACAAGTTCTCCGGGCTTGATATTTTTCCTTTTGGCTTCAAAATAATTTTGTTGGTCTCGCTTTACAAAGAAGTGTCTTTTAAAAAGAGGCAGCTGGACTTCTAACTCATGAAATAAATCTGAAAGCGGAGCAACAGAGTCAGTCAAAGTTATTCTATCGTCTACTTTCCGCCAGTGTTGCCATTTTACAATTTCATCCATTTTTGTTAAGTATAATACTGGAACAATAGATTTCACATCTTTTGTACAGTTTTCGCAATCGTTGGTCATACAGCTTTCATTTTTAATATTGCAACAGGCTAATTGTAAAAAACTTTCGAAGGTTTTGGGGAAAGACTGCATAACTGTTGCGCAACCATTTAATTAAAAACTGAAATTGGCGTGATGAATACATACGCACATGTTATGCGGCATTTTGGTCGAGAGTTGAACATGTTTGGGTCGACACTGAAAGAATTTTGTCTTGCTTACGCATTCTCCAATTGATTCATTTTTATAAACTTCGTAAGCTTCCGATACAGTTAGCAGCATATATCGTTTAGCAACATTTTGTCCATCAACAATGAGGGTGTCCTTTTTGGCTGCCGACTGAACGCTAACATCTTCACGCAAGTAAATATCTTTCACTACTTCTAACTTCCTGCCCCATTCAACTTGCGTATATGTTTTATTCTGCTCGTTTTCCGGTTCGGCATACTTCTGAAATAGTCCTTTAATAATTTGAATTTTTTTTCAAATCACTTGGTAATGCCCTTTCAGCCTTTTTCATTGCTTTTCCCAGAGTTTGTCTACACGAATACGCTTCATGATCGTCTTCTTGTTGAGCTTCATTTTTCTTCTTTTGTCGGTATTCTCTCAACCTTGCACGTTCTTCTTCTTGTATTTGTTTTAAAACCTTTTTATTTTTTGTTAATGCTAAGCGTCGTTTTCGCATTCTCTCAGCAGCTTTTTCGCGTAAAATTTTTAGCTTTTGTGGATCGCTTTTAATTTTATTGATATAACGCTTTTGTTTTTCGTTTTGCGATTTATCACATATTTTAACCATCTACGAAAGTAAATTTGCGTGTTAAGAAAATAAATGCATTGCCTATGAAAAAAATTTACTTACGGTCGCGAACGTACGAAATTTTGCAAATAAAAAAGATTTTAATTAATTGTTGCCCAGATTTTTTTTTTAATTACAAATTAGTGACACCGAACTTGATTAAAATTTGTAATATCTGACACCTGTTGACAGTTAATGCAAAGCAATTAAAATAAAATGATGTTTTCGGTCGCGAACGTACGATTAAAACATAGATAAGAAACAAAGTAAAAATTTACCGTTAATCGAACTTTTTTGTTCTCGATACACTTTTATCTTACGAATTGATTGTAATGGAGAGATTTTGAAGAAAGAGTGCATAAATAACATATTTTTGCATGTAAAATAATTAAATATAAAAATTGGTTTATAAATAGCATAAAACAAAATATAAAATTTTCCATTTTCCAGCCCAATTTCCTCATGTAAAACAGCTGAAATATGATATGAACCCATTCTATTATAAAAATATAGACTTTTTTTTATAATCATAAACAATAAAACACGATGATTATCAACATTTTATTTTTGGATCCTGGTTGACGATTTGCAGGAAATGCCCATATATAAAAAAAAGTGGCTTAAATTCTACATTGTTGGCACCAAGTAAGTTTTTTGTACTGGGCTCACATTTTTTTGTTATTTAAAGGAAATACAAAATGTTGTTAGAACCAATATTAACCATTTTTTCTATTTTACCTTTTTCAATTCACTTTGCTTAATTGTATTTCGATACCAATATTTATTTGAGGGTGGGGTGTGAAAGTGATTTTTAAGAATAAGCCTAATACAAGAATTATGCACAGAAAAAAATATTACTAAAATATTTTGAAATATACCCATGTTTATGATAAAATTTTGTTTTGTTTGAAATTTTAATTTCACTTTGTTGAAAATTTTGTAGATAACACTGTTAAACAATTTTTATAATAACCAAAAACGCCTATTTGTTTTAAATCCTGGGGGATTTCATTGCACCATTTTGAGAAATTATGGCCTATTGGCCATAATCGGTCACAAGTTTGTAGTTAAATAATAGTTTTTACAAAAAATATATGTATGCACAATGTACAAATTAAATAAAAAATTAAAGGAATAATATTAAAATAAACTCAAATTTATGCAATAAAATAATAATTAAATTCTCTCTCGAGATAGAAAAACTTGATAATAGTAAAATTGAAAATAGTTGTACTTGTTTAAATATTATTCCATTAAAGAACTTTTAGAGCATCATTAGAAAACATTCGATATTGTTTTGCAATAGGACTGAAATGTTTCATAATTTTGAACTTACTAAACTAAACATATTTACCGTGTGTTTTTGCATTCCCATGACAGCCGGTTCTACGCACCGGAATGACCCGAATTTATTCAACATCAGCAACAACTATATATTTTTAAAATCGGAGCAACATCTTCCGGCATTGTTGCTCCGCATCCTCTTGGTCCGTGCCTGAATTAAAATAAATCCCGGACCATGGTTCTGCACAGTATACCAGAACAGATTGCACCACATGTCCACTCAATTAAGGTGCAACTCTTGAATGGGCTGGTGTCACCTTAGAAATTGCTCCGGACTTAACCATGAAAGGGACTGGTCAGTAAATTTCGTCGCGCCACACAGTGGTATTTTTTTTTTGGCAAAAAGTCTATTTTTTACAGTTATTTTTTAGAAATCTAATGATGCAATTCTGTAGAGAAATGTTAGTAGAAAACCATGATTTGTTTTCGAAAAAAATAAAATTTTGTATAAAAAAAGTGTGGTGAAGTTATCTAAATATTATACAACGAAAACTGATGAAAATTTTACTACATTTCAGTTGTTTATACAATAAATATGGTTCAACTACCAATAGCTTTAGAGCATTTTTATTAAAATATAGTATTTTAAATTTAATAGGAAAGAAAAAATATTTAAATTACATATATAGAGGGTGTTTTTTTGAGAGGTATAGAACTTCGAATTGAAATAAAACACAAGAAAATCGTTTTAATGACCATCAATTTGGCTTTATTGGAAGGATAATTTTATGCCATTAATGTTTAAATATGATTTCAGGCATGTGGCCGCCGCGGCTGGCTCAAATAAAGCCAATTCTACAGGTCCAATTTTCAAACACTTTTTCGAGCATATGGGGCCGTATGTCGGCAATAACGCCACGAATGTTGGCTTCCAATTCCCCTAACGTTTCTGGTTTGTTGGCGTAGACGAGCGACTTCACATATCCCCAAAGAAAATAATCCAATGGTGTCAAATCACACGATCTTGGTGGCCAATTGACAGGTCCATTCCGCGAACTTATGCGCTCATCGAATGTTTCCTTCAATAAATCGATTGTGGCGTGCGCTGTGTGGCATGTAGCGCCGTCTTGTTGGAACCACAACTCATCCACATTCATGCCATCCAATTCGGGAACAAAATAGTCGGTTATCATGGCTCTATACCGGTCTCCATTAATTCGGGTCCTCTTCAACACTTTGCTCTACAGCGGCAATTGTCTCTTCGGTGCGCACTGTTCAACGTCTCTGCGGATGCGTATTATCACATAGAGTAAACGTAGTGCGAAAACGATCCATGGTTAACCGAATTAATTGCTCTGATGGACGATTATGTCGACCATTAAATGGACGGAGCTTGCGGTAAACTTCGCGAACTGAACCGTTATTTTCGAAATAAATTTGCACGATTTGCAAGCGTTGTTCTTTTGTCAACCTGTTCATGATGAAATGGCAAACCAAACTGAACATAAATGACATTAGAGTTGCCAGATTTGACCACAAAATGCCAGTTTTATCTCTTTTCGAAAAACAAACCTGTAAAAAAACAACCTATAGTTTAACAGATCTGAGCAAATCAAAATGACTCCATAAAATTTAGCATTTTCAGTTTTCATTAGAAAAGAAATAAGTTAGCTCGGTCTACCTCCGTGTTAGTACTACTTCTAAATGAAAGTTTGGAATATTTTCTTTCATTTTATGTAAAAAAATTCTGCGACTTTTTGCGATCGCTGAACAAACTTATAAATTTTGTGATAAAACTCACGTATTTTTTATGAATATTTACAATAAATTGCAATGCATATTTACAATAAAAGGTTTTGTATACTTTTAGGCTTTTACTTTTACTTTTTAATAATTGATTGACAACAATATCGAAAAAGTGCATAACAAAAAAAGAAAAACAAAACCATATTATTAATTAAACCGTTATTTAAAATAATAATATTTACAAAAAAGTCTAAGAAAATGATTAAACGTAACTAATTTTTAAAATTAATTAATTTTGTGTTTCATATAGTGAATTGTGCAAGGAACTTATAAATTGCAATAGTAATATGGATTTATTAACTGATTTCATAAAAACTAAAAACATGGTGCTTACTATTAATGAAATTCAAATTGTGAAAAAATAAGTTCAGAAGCGATTTCTTAGTCACTTTTTCAAACGTTAGGCCGAATATCACACAAACAAATCATATTTTTTTAAGAAAAATTATGCTTGGCTAAGAAGTAGGTTTCAAAATAATTAATGTGTACTTCGAATATAATTGAAAATTTTTAGATATATTTGAAAGATCACTTGCTGATGAGCAACCTAGTTGTTCAACAAAAATGGGAAGGCCAGCTAAGGAATTCGGCGATTGCGCTGATCGTAGTAAAAGGTACAAAGCTGCTGATTTAGCGTCCCAGTATAGCAAACAACATTTAGAAATGGCAAGTGCATTAGCAGGCTTAAATTTAAAATCGCAATCATATATTCCTCCCTCAACTGCGCTGGCGTTGTTACTGGATGCAGAGTTAACAAAGTATCAGTACGAAACTATAAAATATGTTTTGCATAAAAAGGGATACAATATTTTACCTCCGTATGCTAAGGTACTAGATGAGAAGAAAAAGTGTTATCCCAGTGAAGTTAAAATATCAGAAAAAGAAGCCTCAGTAAATTTGTAAAGTTTAATGGATCACACCACTAAGCGTTTATTTGAAAGTTTTTCACACGAAAATATTAATAATATGATAAATTTGAATTGCACTCTTATGTCGAAGTGGGGTTGCGATGGCTCTTCTGGACATTCAGAGTACAATCAAAGTTTAGCACCTGCCTTTAAGTTTACGAGCAACCTCTGAAGAGGAATACTGGCGTAAAAGTAGTCCATCATCAACAAGATATTGTCGTCCAATTTCTTTCGAATTCGCTAAGGAGACTAAAGATAAAGTCTTAACAGTTGTTGAGAAAATAAAGTCCGAAATTACCGCTTTAGGAAATACGACTGTTATAGTATGCGGCAAACAATTCAATGTAATACACAATTTAGTGTTCACGATGCTAGATGGTAAAACGGCTCAGACAGTTACAAATACCGCTTCAGCAGCCGTGTACTATATTTGTAAAGCGAAGCCCGCTGAAATGAACCATTTGGATATAATATCAACAAAAACCATTGATAATGAAGCTTTTAAATTAGGTATTTCATCATTACACGCTCGAATAAAATTTATGGAGTGCATACTCCATATATCTTATAATATGCCTCTTCAAAAGTGGTATGCAATTGATTCAAAAAATAAGATATTAAAACAAGAAAACAAACAGCGCATTCAACAAGCATTTAAAGAACGCATAAACTTGGGAGTGCATACTGTACAACAAGGAACTAGGTCATCGAATGACGGAAATACTTCAAGGCGTTTCTTTTCTAATCCTGCTCTCGTAGCAGATATAACAGGTATTAGTGAAGAACTAATAGATCACTTCCGAATTATTTTCCAAATAATTACATGTGGGCACAAAATTGATACGGGGAAGTTTAAGAAATTTTCGTGTGATACTGCTGAGTTATTCGTTCGTAAATACAATTGGTACTTTATGCCAGCTACTGTCCATAAAGTATATGGAAATGACATAATTGATGCAGCTGTGCTCCCTATATGCATGCTCTCCGAGGAAGCGGAAGAAGCACGTAATATGGATTACAGAAATTATAGATTAATGTTTTCCAGAAAATGTAGTAGAACTGCAAAAAATACTGATGTTTTGCATCGTTTGCTTGCATCATCTGATCCCTATATAAGTAAACATATTTTGTAACTAGATGATGCAGTAAAAGAAATGATAAATGATGAATAAAAGTTTATATTTAAATGCATGTATTGAAATTTATTTATAAAATAATTAATTTTGGTAAAGAAACAAAAAGTTGTGGGAAAAATATAGTATGGGTTATATGGGCAGTAAGTGGGGGCGTTAATAGAGCTAACCAAAAGCTCTGTACCAAAACTTTGAACCAAAAATAAATTTTCGGTTCTATAGGCGGTGTGTAGTGGGCGTGGCCAATGTTGATGAAACTTTATATTTTTCTTATTTGAGCTAACCAAAGGCTCTGTGCCAAATTTCAAAAACTTTTGACCAAAAATAAATTTTCAGTTCTATGGGCGGTGGGTAGTGGGCGTGGCCAATTTTGATGAAGCTTTATATTTTTCATAATTAAGCCAACCAAAGGCTCTGTTCCAAATTTCAACATTCTACGAGCACGCCTTATATTTTTTGACAAACATTGTATGAACAAATACCACTGTGCGGCATGCTGCCAACGACGAAACTTATCAGCGTCATCGACATTGACATAGTCTATGTTTAGTTTTGTATTTCAAAATGAATACACAAATTTATTTTAAAAATCATGGTTCTGTATAGAACTTTGAAATGGAATAAAACAGAGATTTTTTTTATAAATTGACATGAAATTTACTTTAGTCGAAAGATAATCTTCTGGCATTATAATTTAAATATGACTTCTGGCATATGACTGGCTCGGATATAGTCTAATCTGATGACTTTTGCCAATATTTGTGGTCGGCGAATGTTATTGCCGATACTTAACTGCTGACAAAATGGCCGCCAGTTAAAAAAGTGTTGCCAACTTATACATTGTTGGGTCTCAAATGAATATTTCTCAATGTTACGCACTGAATAACAAACTTATATATATGTACTCTCATTCACCACTTGTGGTAATCGAGGCTATAAAAACAATACACACAAATTCTTATGATCAAAACCGTTTTTTAATTAACAATTAAGCTGTTCGTTGAATATGTGTAAGTATTTCTAAATATTTTCAAAATTAAAACTTAAAGAAAGAATATCTAAATATTGATAACAAAATTATTTCTTAAAATAAAAACGTCGTTTGGTTACATATTTTTAGTTTTTACAACATATGTAGTTTGGCTTTTCGATATTATTATTATTATTTATCTAGATTTGTATCTTTGTCGAGCTGTCATAGCCATAGTTATTTCAAATATTCTTTTTCATACTCATAATACTCATACTCGTCGGTGTTGCCGTCAGAGTTCCACAAGAAATAGCTATCATTTTTATACTCTAACCATTTTCTTAAACGACTAGAACAGGAGTGCCCAAAAGTTTCTTATGTAAGAGCAAACACCAATACATTTAAATAAAAACTAATTTTTATTGTCCCTGCAGAAGAAGGTGGAGGTATTGACGCCTGGCGAATGGTGCTGCACTGCAGTAAAAGTCAGTAGTGGCAATGGATACGATTTATAGACGGGCGGCGAGTACAGGTAGACTACTCGCACATATTATACTCGTTTGTTTAAGCCGGCAACACTACCAAAATATATAATGGCAATGCTATTAATAACTGTCAACAATTGTTTTATGCTAATTTGTAAAAAAATGTGTAGGAAATTTCTTTATTAAAACAAATATATGTAAAGTACAATGGCCTCAAAAATAAAACTCTTTTCGACAACTGGTGAGTTAATAAACATTTTTTTAAAGCTTATACTAATAATTTTTCATTTACATTTTAGGTGGTTCAAAGTGTGATGGGTGTGCAGCGCTTAATAAAAAACTGCACGATATGAAAGGTAAGTTTTTACAACAGATTAATTCTCAAATTATATTCAATCTCAAACCTTTAACAGAAACGCTTGAACAATAACAACAACAAACACATCAGCAAAATATAAAAATATGCGAGATCCTTGCCGAACATAAAGTGCTGCTGAATCAACTTGTGGATAAAAACAAGGCCATCGACACAGTTATGCAGATTTTCCCTTTAACTTCAGAGAGCCAACTTCATGAGCTTGACAATCTATTTACAAGCCAGAAGGATTTGTATTAAAGAGAATATAAACTTTAATATAACCTAAACTTTTGCAGGTTCGCTACATAAAATCGCTGATAAAAGGTGATATATGCAAAAATCTTGGTCGAGAAATTGTCATGTGAAAGGACGTTGAAGGCGTTCAGGGTAAAAAGAGGTTGAAAGATTTTAAAAATGTGTACGATGCTAAACCCGGTATGTATAGGTAAGCTTCCAATATACTTTCATTGACTTCATATTTGTTTTTTAGATGGAAACTATGAGATGGCAGATCCGTGTAGGAAGTTATGTTGTTGTTTTAATGAAATGTTTAACTTTATAGATTTTTCTTTAAATATTGATGTTATTAAACGCAATATTATATTAAGTTTGAATGTGTAATTGCAGTTATATTAAGAAAATTGTTAATTAATATTTAGTCTGTAAAGATTGTATCCATAGACTTAATTAAATAAATAAATAAATCTCTGATGAACGACCAGAAGAAAAATTAAAATCCGCACTCCACCACGAAAATAATAAAAACCACAAACTAAAGAGCAAGCAAAAGGCCAAAGAAAATCGCACTCAGTTAAGTGCAAGAATAAATTACATTTTATTTTATAAATTTTTTTGTTGTGATATTTCATATTTTAATACCTCGTTAAATAAATAATTGAAAATAAACGTACACGTTAACACATATTAAAATGAAAATCTGTATTCTTTAATTTTTCTCAATACCAATTTACCAAAAAACTACCTACTCAAAGACGATTGGTGGAAAGGTACTCCCAAGTCTGCACTCGTGGACTACTCTGAAAGCGATAGAAAGGCGAGTGCTGGTTTTCGTATGCCAGTCAAATGTTAAAATCAGCACTTGAAATAATTAACTGGGAAATGAAGAGAGAGAGAGAGAGTAGTCGCTATCGCTTGGCGAGTAGTCGAACAGTAGTCTTGCACTACTAATTTTTTCTGAAGGGGTAATTTGTGTTGCAAAAGCCAATACATACAAAGAAACAACACACTTGTTTAAACGGTATCATACGTTAAACAAAAACAAAATCTACATCAGTGATGTTCAGCCCATACAACAATTGTTTGAAAAATTTACACACATTTGTTATGCTCTTTTAAAAACATTCATTCACTCGTCGTTCAGCAAGCGATGAGAACACATGCGACGGACTATCGTCATTTTTTTCAGAAATTTGTTAAGCATTGTTGTTGCTTCTTGTTGGACGAAGCACAGCAAACACACGCTATTCAATTACAATTGAAAACGAAAAATAAAAAACTGGTTTAGATAGACTTATTTTTGTTTTTTATCAAAATAACTGTTCTAAAATTGGTTTTCGATATTGATAATTGTTATTTACGGTCCCTGATATTGTTTCATAAGGTGTTTACATTTGGAAAAAAATTCTTTACTTTTTTCTGATTTTAAGCGTTTGACAATATGTTTGCTGTGCAAAATCTCTCACAAATACATCTACATTTTATTTTTGAACATCATTGATCTACATTGACGATCGCAGTCACCAATGTTTACCAGTAGAGCAGAGGTGATCATTTCATAGAACAATTGCTTATTGGCCCAACCCACTACTTTGTTATGCTCTTTTAATTCAGTTGTCTTTCACAAGGCAAATGGTACACATGCTTAGCGGATGCTTTGAATGTTTTTTTAAAACAGTACGTTAAAAAAGTATGGTACCATTACGAGAATTTTTTGTAATCAAAAATGCATTTGGTAATTCTCAATGCCTTTTGTGTTATAAAACATTTAAAGGTCAATGGGAAACCCGTTTTTAATTTTCAAGATAGGTTTAAAGATTTTGATGCCCTTGAACCATTTCTTGATCTTTTTAAAGCCCCCTTTAAAGTTGAAGTTACAAAATATGAGTTAAAAATACAAACGGAACTCAATATTTTGCGAAGCGAAATAATTTTTTAATATTTTTTAAACCGAAACAATTTTTTACGTTTACTATTTTATAAAAATCGATCGTTTACTTTTTCGTTTTACTGTACCTTTAAATTTGTTTCATTTTCTCACCAATACATAAGCATTTAAATTTTGATCACCTCTGCAGTAGAGCATACGAAAGTGTTGTTGCTTTGCGCTTGCGTGTATAGAGTGAAGTACGACAAAAAAAAAAAACAAATAAGGCAAAGTTGTTTGTGTATTTCGTTTTCTAGTGCTGAGTGCTGTAATGAGTATACAAAACACACAGCCTATAGCCAGGGTTGTCAGAATTTTTTGAGCTCCGTCGCAGAGAGGGTTGAAATGTACCAAAAGTGAGGATTAATTCAAAAGCTGAACTTTATCCTACACATTCGTGTGTGGTACTGGGTGAAAGGTAATTAAATTCTACATCACTATTTGCCAACAACTTTTGTTTTGAGTAAATTACTTTATCGACTGTGAGCTGTCAAAGTCAAATAATTTTTCAAAATTTTTCGTGCCGTGCCTAAAACTGAAAATTGAGATATTTTGGGTGCTGATAATTCTTATTAAGCGTTCTAAAAGTAATTTTATTAAAATGGAACCATCAACTTCAGGTATTTGGCTACATAATTGCATTAATGTTTTTTAGATAAATGTTTTGCAAATATTTTTAATATTTTTTTAAAAATTGCTCCATATTTGGGGTATTTTCGATATATACACAGAGTTTCAACAAATTTCTTGTTGCGATCCAGCAAATTTTATTAAGTGATATTTTAATATAGTATTTTAGCTTATATATTCCACACCAAACTTTTGCAGAGGCACCGCGTTTTTGTACTTATTAAAATTTTTGTGAAAGAACTCCAGTTGCTAAATACTTAATCTGAAAAAACAAACAACAAATCAACTTGTTTGTTTTTAACTCTCTTTTGTCTTTATTTTCGGTATTAAAGTTATTGTTATAAATAAGTTTGGTTTCTATCAGAGATGGTTGCGTGAGTTAATTTTGACTCACGCTCACTTACAAAAAATAATTTCTGTTTTATTTACACCGAATTCTAATTTTTGCATACGTTCGTGCTTTTATTAAATTTAAAATTAACTCACGAGCTCGAAATGATCACGAAAACACTTAATGTTCGAACAAATAAAATTATATGTAACTCACGAACACTGCATTTAAAAAATATCGTGTCACGCTTCCATCTCTTTTAATTATTATAGTTCATTTTACCCTACATAAAAAAATTGGGCACAAGCATGTGAAGATACATAGAAGTATGGTTTTCATTTGCACTTTAATAGAACAAGTAAAGATTCCTACCAGTGTGACCAGATTTTAAAAAAATATAGAGCTAAATCAGGTTAAAAATAGAGCTAAAAAAGGCTAAAAATAAATAAATAAAAGCCAAAAAATAAAGCTAAATTTTTATATTGCTTTTTAATAATATTAATTCATTATTCGTATTATAAATAACACATACTATGCAAAAACCTTTTTTTTAGTCAAAATTTAAGTAAAATATGTTTTTAATCAGTAACCAAATCAAACTATGTATAGTTATGGAACAAAAATATCTTGATGAGCATTAAATTCAAACACATATTCATGTATGTATGCTCGTATAATAATAATGATTATAAAATAATTTTTTGTAATTCTTATGCCAGCATAAGTTAACCACAAAGAAAATAAAGTTAAGAAAAGTCTTAAGACTAAAATAAAATTGATAGCAATTCAAAACTACTTTGGTTGATATATAAAAATAAAGTAAAAACAAAAAATATAAAATTAACATATAAAAAGTGATATCACATGAACGTATGTATGTATCTTTGTACAATGGTGAACATATATAAAAAAGCTCTTAAAGCTAATATACAAAAAGGAATAAATTCAAAGGTATCGGTTAATATAAAGTATAGTATAGAACAAATTTGGAATCCTATAAGATTTGGATTCTTCGTTTGCACAAATTATGAGTATATTTACTAGATTTAAAAATTTTTAATTCCAAAAAATACTTTTTAACAAGCAAACGAATAAACTTGATAAATATTTGACTACATGTTAAATATTTCCTCAAATGAATATTCGTCTTCCTCTAAAGAGTTCGACAAAAAATCACTATTATTTGTATAAATAGATTTATCAAAATTTTTTATGAGATCATTTGTTATTTTAAAATTATGACAACATTTATTTATTCTTTTTAAGCCACATCTTATATAGAGAAGTGAATTTACTGTATTTAAAGTAAATCTGTTTCTAATTTTCGTTTTTATGAGATTCATTCCGCTGAATACGCGCTCAACTTCAGCGTTACTGAAAGGCAAAACTAAAAATTTCATCACAAAAATAGATAATTCCCTAAAGGGGTTTTCATTTACTAAAGAAAAGAAGTTTGTTTGTTGCAGTGATGAAATATTGTTTGGCAAACGTTGGCGTAATTGATATATTAATTGTTTAATAAAATTTTGGCAAGTACATCTTATATCTTTTTCTGTTTCAGAATCTATTATTTGTCTTTTCGAAATCAGATATTGTTCAAAACTATAATTAAAATAAGGTATTGGAGTTAAAAAATCTTCCAAATCAGATTTTAACGGATCAAAATGTTCAGTTTTCAAAATAATTTGATTTGCAAGATCTTTCAATAATAAATAAACTTCTGAAAGCAATAATGTGGGATCTGCGTCGTTGCTTTCAAACATTTTGTTTACTTTTTGAACATCTGATAGTAACGGTTTTAAAAACTTTAAATAAAGTAAATTCTTTTCATTATACAATTTTTTCAAAATTTTAGCTTGATGACACGACTCAGAAACAGATTATAGCAGATATTGAAACATGGCATTGTTTTCATATATGTGTGTAGATCATCAAGCTGTCAAAAACAATAGTGAAAAACTAACTGCAAATCTCCTACTAACGCCCGTGAACAAATCAAACTCAACGAAACTTTATAACAAACCGTAACAGCTGATTTATCAAAACAAACATTTTTTTCCTGAGTGGTGAAAATTGTTTGTTGTTGTTTATGTATCATTGTGTAGATTTGTTAGTGTAAATGCGGTTTGTTAAAAAGTCCATTCCATTCGTTTCTAATTTGTAAACTAACAAACCCAAACATAACCTAAAATACATTGAACAAACTTATGTGTTTTATAAACAACAATTGCTAATGTCGATGCAAATTTTTTTTAGAAATCAATAAATCAATAATAACTAAAACACATTTAATCAAAATAAAATTAATTTGTGAATTTTGTGGATTATTAGAATTTTGTGGATTATTTATTAGAATTTGTGTGCATTATAAGCAATAATTGTTTTATAAATTTCTCTATAAATTCCAAACGGGAGCTTGTGCATCATATCGGCAAACAGGAATTAATAGCTAATAAGTGTAGAAATCAACTAACGTATAAATTTTTCCACAAAAAAATGGAACATAGGGGGTATGCCCTATCAAACTTTCATGTTTTATATAAAATGTAAAAAAACAGCACATTAGAAATTTCTCTATAAATTCCAAACGGGAGCTTGTGCATCATATCGGAAAACATCAATTAATAGGTATTAAATGTAGAAATCAAATACCGTATAGATTTTTTCACAAAAAAATGGAACATAGGGGGTATGCCCTAAAAAACTTTAATTTTTTAGATAAAATATTAAAAAAACAGCACATTATAAATTTCTCTATAAATTCCAAACGGGAGCTTGTGCATCATATCGGAAAACAGGAATTAATAGCTAATAAATGTAGAAATCAAATTCCGTATAGATTTTTCCACCAAAAAATGGAACATAGGGGGTATGCCCTAAAAAACTTTAATTTTTTAGATAAAATTTTAAAAAAACAGCACATTATAAATTTCTCTATAAATTCCAAACGGGAGCTTGTGCATCATATCGGAAAACAGGAATTAATAGCTAATAAATGTAGAAATCAAATTCCGTATAGATTTTTCCACAAAAAAATGGAACATAGGGGGTATGCCCTAAAAAACTTTAATTTTTTAGATAAAATGTTAAAAAAACAGCACATTATAAATTTCTCTATAAATTCCAAACGGGAGCTTGTGCATCATATCAGCAAACAGGAATTAATAGCTAATAAGTGTAGAAATCAAATACCGTATAGATTTTTCCACAAAAAAATGGAACATAGGGGGTATGCCCTATCAAACTTTCATGTTTTATATAAAATGTAAGAAAAACAGCACATTATAAATTTCTCTATAAATTCCAAACGGGAGCTTGTGCATCATATCGGAAAACAGCAATTAATAGCTATTAAATGTAGAAATCAAATACCGTATAGATTTTTCCACAAAAAAATGGAACATAGGGGGTATGCCCTATCAAATTTTCATGTTTTATATAAAATGTAAAAAAACAGCACATTAGAAATTTCTCTATAAATTCCAAACGGGAGCTTGTGCATCATATCGGAAAACAGCAATTAATAGCTACTAAGTGTAGAAATCAAATAACGTATAGATTTTTCCACAAAAAAATGGAACATAGGGGGTATGCCCTATCAAATTTTCATGTTTTATATAAAATGTAAAAAAACAGCACATTATAAATTTCTCTATAAATTCCAAACGGGAGCTTGTGCATCATATCGGAAAACAGGAATTAATAGCTAATAAATGTAGAAATCAAATTCCGTATAGATTTTTTCACAAAAAAATGGAACATAGGGGGTATGTCCTAAAAAACTTTAATTTTTTAGATAAAATATTAAAAAAACAGCACATTATAAATTTCTCTATAAATTCCAAACGGGAGCTTGTGCATCATATCGGAAAACAGGAATTAATAGCTAATAAATGTAGAAATCAAATTCCGTATAGATTTTTCCACAAAAAAATGGAACATAGGGGGTATGCCCTAAAAAACTTTAATTTTTTAGATAAAATGTTAAAAAAACAGCACATTATAAATTTCTCTATAAATTCCAAACGGGAGCTTGTGCATTATATCGGAAAACATCAATTAATAGGTATTAAATGTAGAAATCAAATACCGTATAGATTTTTTCACAAAAAAATGGAACATAGGGGGTATGCCCTAAAAAACTTTAATTTTTTAGATAAAATATTAAAAAAACAGCACATTATAAATTTCTCTATAAATTCCAAACGGGAGCTTGTGCATCATATCGGAAAACAGGAATTAATAGCTAATAAATGTAGAAATCAAATTCCGTATAGATTTTTCCACAAAAAAATGGAACATAGGGGGTATGCCCTAAAAAACTTTAATTTTTTAGATAAAATGTTAAAAAAACATTTTTATAAATTTATAAATTTCTCTATAAATTCCAAACGGGAGCTTGTGCATCATATCGGAAAACAGGAATTAATAGCTAATAAATGTAGAAATCAAATTCCGTATAGATTTTTCCACAAAAAAATGGAACATAGGGGGTATGCCCTATCAAATTTTCATGTTTTATATAAAATGTAAAAAAACAGCACATTTTAAATTTCTCTATAAATTCCAAACGGGAGCTTGTGCATCATATCGGAAAACAGGAATTAATAGCTAATAAATGTAGAAATCAAATTCCGTATAGATTTTTCCACAAAAAAATGGAACATAGGGGGTATGCCCTAAAAAACTTTAATTTTTTAGATAAAATGTTAAAAAAACAGCACATTATAAATTTCTCTATAAATTCCAAACGGGAGCTTGTGCATCATATCAGCAAACAGGAATTAATAGCTAATAAGTGTAGAAATCAAATACCGTATAGATTTTTCCACAAAAAAATGGAACATAGGGGGTATGCCCTATCAAACTTTTATAGAGAGAATTTATAGAGAATTTATAGAGAAATTTATAATATGCTGTTTTTTTTAAAATTTTATCTAAAAAATTAAAGTTTTTTAGGGCATACCCCCTATGTTCCATTTTTTTGTGGAAAAATCTATACGGAATTTGATTTCTACATTTATTAGCTATTAATTCCTGTTTTCCGATATGATGCACAAGCTCCCGTTTGGAATTTATAGAGAAATTTATAATGTGCTGTTTTTTTAATATTTTATCTAAAAAATTAAAGTTTTTTAGGGCATACCCCCTATGTTCCATTTTTTTGTGAAAAAATCTATACGGTATTTGATTTCTACATTTAATACCTATTAATTGATGTTTTCCGATATGATGCACAAGCTCCCGTTTGGAATTTATAGAGAAATTTCTAATGTGCTGTTTTTTTACATTTTATATAAAACATGAAAGTTTGATAGGGCATACCCCCTATGTTCCATTTTTTTGTGGAAAAATTTATACGTTAGTTGATTTCTACACTTATTAGCTATTAATTCCTGTTTGCCGATATGATGCACAAGCTCCCGTTTGGAATTTATAGAGAAATTTATAATGTGTTGTTTTTTTACATTTTATCTAAAACAATGCACAAGCTCCCGTTTAGATTTTGTAGGGAAATTTATAAAACAATTATTGCTTATAATGCACACAAATTCTAATAAATAATCCACAAAATTCTAATAATCCACAAAATTCACAAATTAATTTTATTTTGATTAAATGTGTTTTAGTTATTATTGATTTATTGATTTCTAAAAAAAATTTGCATCGACATTAGCAATTGTTGTTTATAAAACACATAAGTTTGTTCAATGTATTTTAGGTTATGTTTGGGTTTGTTAGTTTACAAATTAGAAACGAATGGAATGGACTTTTTAACAAACCGCATTTACACTAACAAATCTACACAATGATACATAAACAACAACAAACAATTTTCACCACTAAAGAAAAAAATGTTTGTTTTGATAAATCAGCTGTTACGGTTTGTTAAAAAGTTTCGTTGAGTTTGATTTGTTCACGGCGATCTCCTACTACCACCTTGTTTAACTTTAAAGAATTACTTGCTGACATATTGTTTCTGTGATGCCAGATTTTAGCTGTTTGAGACTAGTTTATAAGGTTACCAATATATCTTTATTTTATTGAACTTTCTTTTTTTATTATGTACATATCATAAAATCATTGGAATACAAATAGAAAAAAAGGCTAGAAAAAGCCAAATTCATTTTTTAAAAAAGCTTAAAAAAAAGCTTAAAGCTAAATGAAATATATCAAGCTAAATCCAAAAAAATAAAGCTAAATTTAGCTCGAAAAAAGCTAATATGGTCACACTGATTCCTACTATAAATTGGGAAATTTCAACATATTTTAAATAATTTTTAACATAAGCTAAGTAAATTTACCTAATTTATAGTGGGTAATTTTTTTTAATTTTAATTACGAGTAGAGTGTGTTTAATTTTTATGTGTAAGCTGTTGATAATTAATGCATTATGGTATATTAATATTTTGAAGTAAAAAATAAATTTAAATATTTAATTAAACTTCCTCCGTATAGGAGGGTATTTAAAATTTGGCACTGCCATATTGATTTGTATTTTGTATTGATTATGTCTGTTTACTGTGATGTTATTTATTTGAAGTGTTGTGTAATTGTACATTACTCGTTATTTGGTACAAGGGAAAACGAATAACATTTTGCAAATTATAAACACTTGACATCTTACTATTTTAGGAACAAGTCCCAAAACAATTTTTATTTCTCGTCGGGAATTACATAATTTTATGAAAAATTCAGAACCTAAATTACTAAAAGATAAATTTAAGCTTCTGAGGTTGGATGTAATCAAACGTGTCGACCCTTCAGATATGCTCGATTTTATAAAAAGATTTAATAAATTCTGTTCAGAATATAAGACTCGGTGGGAAAAATGTGTTAGAAAGGAAGAAGCTTTTTTAAAAAATTATAATAATTGGCTTGATGCTTGTTTTGTTCCACCACCAACACCATTAACAAAACGTGGACGCAAGGATGTCTCATTTGAGGAGTGTAAAGAAAACACAAAAGCAAAGAAATGTAAGGAGATAAGAGACAATATTCCTTTACCTGTTTTGGCTCACGCCACACAAATGAGTTTGAGAGCTTCTGGAAAAACTGATGCTTCAAAAATAGTTAAGGAAATAATATCATCTCCAACAAGAGCGACAAAATATAGAAAAAGTTTAGAAACGTACAAGCACAGCAATTAAGTGCGGAGGAAGCACTTTCGGTTTTAGTTGAAGCGAAGTTAACTCGAAACCAATATAATATCATTAGAAAAGCCGCGCCTGATAAATTTCCTTCATATACAAAAGTCCAAGAAGTTAAGAAAAAATGTTATCCAAAACAAGAACATATGAATATTTCTGAAACATCAGCGCAAGTAAGTCTGCAAGGATTGTTAGATCATATCACTGAGCGTCTAGTTATGGTACAGAATTCTGTACTGGATTCATTAAACAACGAGGAAATATCGCAAATGACTTTGTACTCTAAATGGGGCTTTGACGGAAGTTCGGGCCATAGCTCTTATAAACAAGCATTTCACGGATCTGAAGCTAGTGATTCAATATATTTTAAGTTTAAATTTTATTTAATCATTTATAGCTTTCTATTTTAAATTTACAATAAAATTTGTACATTAAGCCCATTTTCCACAAAATTGAAAAAACGTTCCCAAACAGACAAAAATTAATTTTTTTTTTAATTTTTTTTGTTTAATATGGTTTCTTTTTAAGTGTATGACAATTATTGATAAACAAAAAAAATTATAAAAATATATTTCGTTACTTTTTTAAAAAATTTGTAAAATTCTCGAAATCCTTCAATACCCAAATTCAGACTTTAAATTAAACTTATGTTCATATTTATGTAAAATATATATTTATTTTTTTATTTTTTAGCAAGTAGGCAATATAAGCTTTCGTTTGCTTCTCATTTTTAAAAAAAATTACTTTCCATTTTAAAATTACGGCGAAAATTCTGAAACAAACTATAATTTTCCGAAAAATAAAAATGTCTATAAAATCGTAAAAAAAATTTTTTTTAGTGTATCTTTTTTTCAGAATATGCCTTTTTATGTATGTTTAACGATTTGAAAAAAAATTTCAAAAAAATTTAAATTACGGCTCCCATGAATTAATCGCCACATTCGGTGTCATCGAACCCACTGTGCGTCGCCAAAACGGATGTAAAAAATCGCCAAAATCCGATTTTGTTCAGTTTTTATTTTTTTTATTATTTAAAAGAAATAAATCTTGTTTACACAAAAAAACCTAGTTCAATTTTTAAGTCAAAAATCGCCAAAAATATTTTTTTTTTAGTTTTTGTTAATTTTTTTTTTATTTAATACATTAATTGTTACTTGTTAAACAATATTTTAGTAAAACATATACACATTTATATCAGTTTTTGTATTTTTTACTATTTAAAAAATTTTAAAACTTTGTTAAAAGAGAGTTTTAAATTACATAAAAATGGAGATCATATTTAAAAAAAAAGGTAAAAAAGTAAGTAGATAAGTCTAAAAGTTCGTAAACTTCATTCTCAGCGATTTAATTACTAGAGTCTTGACTTTCATACATAGTTGAGTTGAATTTTTTTATCATTTCATTAGTCGGTGTAAACGAATTGCAGTAGTCGAGTTTTTGTATAATTCATTATTGAAAAGACCCTTTCAACGCAGACATTAATGTATCGTGATAATCAAACCCTTTTGGCCAAAATTCAAGTAAATTTGTTGGAATTTCGTTATTAAAATAATTATTCCAATTTATGAACGGAAGTTTTCCCCATTGAGTTTCATACACGCCTATTGCTACATTTGGATCCATAAATGGTCTTAATGTTTCTTGAACAACGCCAAATTTAGTTTGAGATAATGTATTCGCACACTTTGAAATAGAAAATTATCCAAAAGCTTTAAAAAAGTTCATATTTTCTGGTAATCTGCTTATCATCTCTTTTAAAAGTTTTTTTAAATACACAAAACAGTTTTCTTTAAGTACGATTATTTCTACTTCGCTCAATTTCGCATTTCTTAATTCTGTTTCAAACTCTGCAAAATGAATTGCATCAAGAGGCAAAAATTATTTTGAAGAATCAATAGCTGCATGTAAATCATTGAAAAATTTTTCATTGTTTTCAGTATTATATAAAACAGAAGTTTTGAAAACTTTTGTTGAAAACATAATAAGTGTACAATACATTTTTTCATGCATGCTTCCTGCATCCATGCTGTCCGATTGAAATTCCAAATTCAGATGATTCATTTCGTTGACAATTGGATTTATAAAAACCAAAAAAAGACGATTTTTTTCATCACATAATTCATTATAGATGTTTTGGTGAAAATCGCCAGTGATATCAAAAATCGCCAAAAAAAATCGCCATGTCGCCAAACGGAAAATCTCGACGCCAAACACGTTTCAAAATCGCCACGTTTGGCGAGAAATCGCCATATCTGACAGCCCTGCCTATAGCTAAGAGTTTTTACAAATACAAGAGAGCACCAAGGCTTGGGCACTCCTGGACTAGAATCAGCTATCCCTGTACACGGCATTTGTTTAATTTGACAATTTTCTACATCTGTCATTTCATAACGATCGTTTCCCAATTGCTTCCGAATTATGTATGGTCCTCGGTATTTTGGTATCAATTTTTTGTTTACCGCTGCTGTTGTGTCGACATTTTTCAAGACTACTAAGTCTCCTACAACAAATGATTTGGCTGGTTTGTGATGTTCATTGAAATACTTAAAATTTTTTTATTGTGACTTTTATATTGCTTATGTCAGTTCGTCGACTATTTCGCCTCTTTGTGCTATCCCAAAAAGTAACTTACTGGGTGCTAGCCCTTAACATGTATAATGTACCGTTCGGCTAAAAACATTTTAAATTCGTTAGAAGTAAAACACGTTTCTCGGTGGTCTGCTATAATATTCAAAGTATTTCCTTAATACGCAGCATGATTCCCTCGTTCGTGGTGAATTAACCTCATACAACTTCGTATATTTTGTAAAGGCGTCCAGGACTACTAATATATGCTTTCGTTTTGATTTGATTGATGCCAGAGTATGGAAGTGATCTTTATGTAGCGTACTAAATGGGACAGGTTTTTTAACTATACTGTGCAAATTTATTTCATTTTCCCTATGTGGGACTGAGTTGAAAATGCACTTGAGCCAGTTTCCTATGAATTTTCTAACTTTGTCTTTCATGTTCGGAAACTAATATTTTTTTATTTATTTCATACACTTTTCAATTTCAACATGAGCATATTTTTCATATGTTAACCGCATGACATTTTCCTCTAACTCAGCAGGTTCATACAATTGCATTTGCACATTGTCACCTAATCGAAAAATTGAACCATTATCTAACACATAAGTCTCCTGTTTCCAATTTGTATTAAATAGTCTGTATTTTTGGGTCTCTTGTTTTTGTAATCTGTATATTTATATCAACGCCATCTCCAACAATGCACTTAATGCACCAGCGTGAGACATTAATTTAGGTCTGCGGTGTCTAATAATTTTCCATAATTTTTCAGTTCTAGTGCTCATCTTTCTATTTTCGGTGTAATCATTTCTTTGCTCAATGTCAGTGCAAGCGAGTTAGTTACTATGGAAAATTAAATTCGCTACAAATCAACAAGTTGAATCATTGAACCAACAAGTTTTTTGTGAAATCAGGCGAAATTTTACTCCACTAATATTGCAAAGCAACCTTCATCTTTGCAAGAAATGCTCACTTTTTTGTCAAGATGCTCCCACAGATGCTCAATGGGATTAAGGTCTGGCGACTGTGGGGGTAGGATAGAGCACACAACACTCACAATTTTTGAGATATGTTTAGGATCATTGTCCTGTTGAAATATCCAGTTTTGTGGTAAGCTCAATTTCTCCACACTAAGGGCAACATTACGTCTAGGAATGTCGAGGTAATCTTCCTTTTTCATTGTGGATTCGATAAAGACAAGATTACCGACCCCGATGTCACCATGCATTCCCAGACCATTACGGAGCCTACAACGTGCTTTACGGTTTTGATAACTAGGGGTGCCAGACGTACTTTTTTAGCAGTACGCGCACTGTTTTTTTTTTCAAATATACTGTTTTATGCACAAGAATCAAAACAGTACGCAAAAATTGAAAAAAATATTGATAAAAAAAAATTTTGTTCAGTGTATTGCTTTATTAAAAAAAGGATTATTTATCAGGGTTTAATCTACTTTAAAGTTTTTTTTTTTTTTTTTTTTTAATACATTTAATTTATTTATTGGATCTTCAGAAATGAAATGACAATAAGTTTTCGAATCTTAATACTAAAAGAAAATAATAAGTCCAGCCAGTGCTAGACAAAATATTATGATACTACAAAAAATTTATATCCACTGATCCAGTCATCTGTTTTGCGCTTGAGTTAAAGCAAGGGTATCCCTCCTTCTCAACCGAACATGACCAGTAAAGTTAAGGATGTCTCGTGCAAGTGGGTTTGGATGGTGTTCAAGTTTGCTGACATATTTTGAGGCGTGTTTTGTAAATTCGACTTTCACCAAAGGAATGCCTAGATCTTTATGGATTCGAGAATTTTTAACATACCATGGAGCTGCAGTAATTGTACGTAGAATCTTATTTTGACCCCTTTGAATTTTTTCAATGTTGGATGCTGAGGCAGTACCCCATAATTGAATTCCATAACACCAGATTGGCTATAGAATTGCATTGTACAACAAAAGTTTGCAATCCAACTTTAATGTAGAATTTCTGCCGATTAGCCAATTAATTTGCACTGCTTTTAATCTCATCTGGGTAAGTTTTGCGTCGATATGAGACTTCCAAGTTAAACGACGATCGAGGTGGATTCCGAGGTATTTGACTTCATTGTGTTGCGGGATAATTTGATTATTTATTCTGATGAACGAGCATGTATCTTTTCGCAATGTGAAAGTTATATGAATACATTTCTGTTCGTTAACCCTGATTTTCCAAAGCTCAAGCCAATTCTCTAGTTTATAAACATATTTCTGCAAGTTCTGTAATGCTATTTGATGGTCCTTATGAACGCTAATAAAGGCTGTATCGTCTGCAAAAGTTGAAGTATGTATTATGGGGTCTAACGGCATATCGGATGCATAAATCAAATATAAAGTTGGACCCAGTATGCTACCCTGGGGTACTCCTGCTTCAATTGGCTGAGCGGGGCTTAAAAAATCGCCTTCTTTGATTGTAAATTTGCGACCATATAAATAACTTTTCATAAGTTTGTGGGTGTTAGCAGGCAGAGTTAATTTAATTTTATGCATTAAACCTTCATGCCAGACTTTGTCGAACGCTTGCGACACATCAATGAAAAGGGCGGAGCAGTATTTTTTCTCTTCAAACGACTGTCTTATCACATTTACCAATCTGTGTGTTTGTTCGAAGGTACTGTGTTTAGCTCTGAACCCGAATTGGTGATTTGGGATACATTGAGTGTCGTTCAGAATTGGAATCAACTTAGCCAATAACAATTTTTCAAACAGTTTTGAAATTGTCGGCAGTAAACTAATTGGCCTATATGACTCTACTTTAGTGGGGTCCTTCCCTGGCTTAGGAATCATGGTAATCATAGATACCTTCCAATCTGCAGGATAGTATTCTAGGCGTAAAATAGCATTGAAAATAAATAGGATAATTCTTTTAGCTACACGAGGTAACTCCACAAGCATTTTGTTGCTGATTTTATCCATACCTGGAGCTTTTTTAAGATTCAGAGTACCAATAGCGCTTTGAACATCATTAAAGCTAAGTCTTAGAGGTACAGGAGGTCTAATAACGAGTGGAGGCAAATCAGATGCATTATTTGAGTTGTTTATAGTAAACACATTTCTCAAATGATTAACAAATAAAGTCCCCTTCTCGGAATCATTTCTAGCCCAGTCACCAGTCGGATTTCGCAGTGGAGGCTTTCCTCTAACTGGTCTTTTTAAACCTCGAATAGTCAGATTGTGGGGTACTATCAAGACCCTCCAAGTAAGATTTAAGTGAATCCATTCTTTGGGTTTCTAAGAAATTTCTTAGTATATCTCTGCATACCCGTAGCCTAGCTTTCAGTTCAGGAGACCTGTGAATTTGCCACTCTCTTCGAACTCTTCTTTTTTCTGACAGGAGATGATCGAGTTCAGCGAAATAAGTTCTATTTGTCCCACTTCTGCACTCAACGTCGTATGTGGAGGCGTGATGTACAGCTCTTCGTATGTCCTCAGTAAACTTGCCAATCGACCCATCAATATCCTCGGTAGTTCTCAACACTACATTTTCCGTGCAGTGGGAACTTAAATACTTTTTATACTTTATCCAACTTACTCTGGTTTTAGATATGTCCCGAAATGGAGAGCCATTCCCTTGAAGGAAAATCTAGCTCCAAGGGAATTGAAGAAGCTGAAGTATTGGTGTTCTTTTATTGAAAATCGAGGTGGCGAATAAATTGATGATAAAACAAAATTGTATTGCCAGAATTCAATGCAAATGTTTGTTGCTTGTAGGTAATCCTCACATATGTTGTTCATTAAATAATGTTTTATTCTGTTCTTTATAAGAATTGCCGAACCTCCACATGCTCTTCCGCGTGGATCTTTAGTATCATATAACACGTAGCCATTAATTTTGAAGTACGCTGTCGCCGTCAAGTGAGTTTCAGAAATCATCATGACATCAATCTGCTTATCCATCAGGAAGTGTTCCAGTTCGTTTTTATGTTGGCGGAGGCCGTTCGCGTTCCAAAAACAAATTTTTAAACAAATCATTTCTTTAAAATGGCTTGTAAGATAGTGGATTGCATTTTCAGCATTTCCTGCATCATGGATGTCATAGTGGTCGTAAAAGTGTTCATAGTTTGGACAAGAGTCTGCAATGTAGTCTCTAGAGAGTTAATATTAGGTTCGAAATATTGTGATTTAGGTTCCTGCTCCAAACCTGGCATATTAGATTTAACCACGTTTGCGTAAGAAACTTGTCTAGAACTAGGCACGTTTACATGACTAGTGGACCGTAACAATTGAGGGAAATTGTTACTCGAAGCAAAATTAGGCTGTTGAGGGCGATCAGGTAATACTGACGTTTTGTTGGTTCTTATGCCTTTCAAATGAGTGTAAATTGGACAACCTCTATAATTTGCGGTATGATTACCTCCGCAGTTACTGCATTTTTTGATTTTTGAGTCAGTTTTCGACTTGTCGCATTGAGCAGTTGCATGTAGCTCCCCACACGCAACACAAACTGACGGCAATTTACAATACGCCTTGGTGTGACCAAATTCTTGACAGTTAACACACTGGACGGGTCCCTGACGCTTATGCGGTTCTTCCACGGTGATTCTACGATGCAGAAGGTAAATCAGATTGTAGATGGGATGGGACTCGTTTTTCTTTAATACGACATCCCCAGGCTCCAATTCCACCCTAAACATAGGCTGTGGAATCTTTTCACGGTTTCTAATATTCACAACACTATTAATTTTGAACCCTTTGTCCATTAAGCCGGTCTTTATCTCCGCAGGGTCAACACATGGGTCTATACCCTTTAGAACGACTTGGAGACCTTTTGCGCTTTTGAGCTGATAGGTGTACTTTAAAGTTGATTAGGAGATCAGTGTTAATGGCTCTAAAGCATTGGTGTCCAAAAAAAAATTGTTTCTCCATATGAAATGAATACAACAACAATTGTTTCATGAAATAGACATCATTGCTCTAACCATTAAACATTGTAGATTAACATAAAGAATATTAAAACACAAATTGGATTTCATAAATATATCGTTGTTTATACAACGCATTTAAATACATTTTTTCGAAAAGCTGATGGCACATTTAATTTTAAAGTAGTCATGTTATAGGGGGTTAAGATAAAATGTTACTTGGATTTTTTTCAATAAATGATACTTCTTGATTTTTAAATAATAAATTTCTACACCATGTAAATTGGAACAGTATTATTCTTACTAAAAAATATTAAAATTGAGTTGACATTAAATTTAAAGTTCACTTTTGTAATGTAAATTAATACATATACAGATTGATTTACAAAAACTAATAAATTTACAACTTTGTACTACAAGCAAAGCAAAAATATTCTAATCTAAAAGGACTTTGATGATATAAAAGATACAATATGTCATTTAAATTGTATTTTCTATGTACCTTCTTCAAAAACGTTCATAATATATGTTATGATTTCATATTTTAACAATTTTTTTGTTGCTTATTAAATTAATATTACAAAAATGTTATTACATGAAAAATAAAATGTACTGCTTTTTTTTAATTGTACTGTTTTTTTTTTTTTTGGTATAAGATGTACTGTTTTTCCGTATTTCAAATCTGGCTACCCTATTGATAACGCACCTTTCATTCTGATGAGTGAAGCTTCATTCATCATGTCTCGAATATTAGAAGCCGAAATAGTGTCAAAAGGACGGCAAACAATATATTAAGAATAAACTTCAGAGTATAATGAAGATTACTGTTTACTTTGATTTGACGCGTAAAATTCGGGATATTTTTATAAAAAGTGAAACATTTTTTTAGTTTCTTGTTTTAATAAATTTAATTTGTCTTTAATTAACAACGAATTTCGAAATATCGATTTTTACATATCACTTTTTAGTTATATAATATAATATAATATAATATAATATATGTATGTATAACAAAAGTTTGTTTTAAATAATTTTCGGTGTTTACTTTCATTTGGCGCTTACAGTATATTCGGCCGACGAAGTGCACAATGTACGATGTATGTATGTATATGTATACCTAAATTTTTGTAATATGAAGTCATCAAATGTCACCTTAGTACCAAATGAGGGTGTAAATACTAAGCTATTAAATGGCGAATATACAAGTATTAATAAAACCGGAAAAAATAAAGTGTGGGTGGTATTCGCAGGAATTTTAAATGAAAGCGGAATAGAAATCGAAGTTGATGAAAAAACAAAAAAGAAAAGTGTATGCATTGTGACAGAATGGGTAGTCAAAAACTGTCGATAATTTAAAACGATCGAGGACTCAGGGCTTCTTCTTCTTGATATCTGTTGGTGTGAAATATGGTGAAAATGTGACGTTGTAATCTGGTAAGAAAATTGGAATCGATTGGTAAGAAAATTGACTAACACTAAACTTAATTAGACAGCTTAATGAAAACACATGCATATACGAGTACGTCTGCAATTTTTACAGGTGAAAACATAAAATAGAATAATAGTGACAAATAGAGGCTCAATATGATTTCGGCTTTCCGTTCATATATTTCATATATAGATCATATATTTTATATAAATCATTTGCTAAATAATACAGTAGAAAAATCAATAAAAGAAACTACAGATCTCGCTGAACCTTGCAACAAATGCATAAAGCTTGTAAAATATTTTAAAAAATCAGGCTTTAATTCAAAGTTACAGTCTACCCTTAAAATTTAAGCAGCAAACGATGTTTTACGTGTATTTTATTGTTGTAACAAAAACCAAATACATGCAACGCACCGCTGACGCTCTTATTTATCCCTGGAGGTAACCTGGGGTCAAGTGTCTCCAAGTCACCACTTTTGTCCACTGTTTTGGTAACGGTTTGGTGACATTGTCAACAGCATTGTCACAATGGTTATTATTATACAATTATTTTTTTTCAAATGTGAGCCCCGATAGACTACGCAATAGTGTGCCGGACTATCGTTCAGAGGGTTGCGAGTTCAATTCCCGTCAAAGACTTTGGGTGTTTTCAAAATTAAATTTTAATTAGTTTTTTTTTTGTATTTTATTTTTTTTAAATAAAACTCCAAAAATTAGAAAAAAATGCATTTTTATTTACTATTTCAGAAAAGTACCAAAAGTGTAGACAATGTGGTCCCAAAAGAACTACTTAGTCAGTATTGACGCAGTCTACTGGTAGATTTCGTAGGACAAGCCTGTGCTAAATGTCAAAAGTAATAATACATTAGTAAGGGTATAATTCGTCAATAGTAATGGTGACATCGTCAATAGGTAATCAGTATAATTTTACTATTGACATTTCCTGCAGGGATGTTTGTCTCTAATACAGTCTCGGGTACACACATACTCACTCATATCTGCTAGTTTTGGAAGCATCAAAAAACAAACGACCGCAAATAATTGTACACTCAAAAAATTTTTCAGTTGCCAAAATTAAAGACATTTTTTTGATTTTAGTATTTTCATTTGATTTGAATTTTTTGCAAATTTGCAAAATTAAATTATAATTTATTTAATTCTACATATTTATGTACATATATTATTTTATTATTTAATATTATTTGTATATATTTTCTTTCGTTGTTAATTAGTTTATCATTAAATTTTAATATTAATAATTAAAAACGAAAGAAAATATACACAAATAATGTTAAATAATAAAATAATATATGTATGTACATAAACATAATGAATAATTAAATATTTTTAGACTTACAATGCGATGACAAATCAAGCATTGTGCATCGCCATCCATGTTTTCTATAAAAAAATCATTTTCCTATACTTCATTAAACATTTTGTTTTGAGTGTACTCAAAAAAATGCGCAGCGAGATCAGACAGCGAAACAGGTTATAGTATACGTGTGTCATACTACGTTTCCACGGTACATGCTTCGCTCTCTATTCATGCTTCACACCCCAATCATGAGTGAAACAACTTGCTTCACCATACAAAATTTTAAGAGCGAATCAAGTAGATTCATATTGAATCAACTTGCGAAGCACGAAAAATTGCACTCTTCTCTAATTTTTATCGCAACTTTATCTGCACTAGCTGTAAAAATTTATTATTATTGTAAACAAAGCTTGTTGCTGGAAGTAAAGAAAGTAAATACGCACGAATGTATGTTTTTTTTTCAAATAAGCTAACTAATTTCCACTCAGTTTTTTTGTCCATTAAAAAAAAATATTTTCCACAAATTGTAAATTCTGTTTTTTTTTATTCTGTTTGTTTATTAAAAACAACTGTCAAATCGAATCAAGTTTTTTGGTCATGTAAACAGGATGATTCATAAACATGATTCAGAGAGCGAAGCAGGCGATTCAAGTCGTCGTGGAAACATAGTATCAACGTCGCTCACACAGAATTTTGTTCCTTTACACGCGTGTATAGCAAGCGCCCGAGACTGCTCTAATATATATATGTACATAACTATAAAATAGAAAATAATAATACATATTATAATCACCGATTTTTTTTACTAAATTTCAATGTTTTGAATTTAAACATATTTATATAAAAACATTATTACTGTTAAATTAATAGTGCCCGCTGACGCACGTGTGACTGTGAATGCTTCTGCTGTCGTTACATACGCTATTGTTGGAGCAGATGCAAATACGAACGCGTCTTTCGATTACGTTGAGGCACAATCTCACACCGATGCTGTTCTCAACGAGAAAAATGAACCAGCTGCTAGTGCCAAAATTCCTGAGGTTTCTGCTGGAACATCTACTGCCCATGCTGTCGTCCCGAATGCTGATACATTTGCGGCCACCTCTTTAATTTATCGAATGCCGAAAATGACAAACATTCGGTTGGAAATGCTAAAAATTCAGCAACAAATGCGAGAGCTAGAAGCACGAGAACATCCGATTGTGTCAGCTCGTCGTATAGATTTAATAAAACTGGATTCTGCTATACCAATGTTCAGCGGAGACGACTATCACGATACATTTTGAGGATGATGTAAACATTTGAGGTTACACAGAAAAAGGAAAATGTGTTGGTGTGCGTCGACGTTTAGATGGGACCGCGATGAGATACGTCAATAATCTAGGCTTAATCGAATACGAAGTACTGAAGTCAAATCCAATAAGAATGTTCAAGCGAACCGTTTCGCGCCAGGCGGTATACCGCCAATTTCGGTCTCGTACATTAAAAGCGAATGAAACTTGTTTGAGTTATTTGGTGGCATGCAGTCGATCGCAGCCCGGTCAGATATTGAAGAACAAGAACTGGTCGACTTTATTATAGACGGCATAGCTGATAATAGCAACGCTATTACGTACTTGTATGGCGCATGAATTAATAAAACACATGGATAGGTACGAACAACGCCGACAGCAGACGCGCAGTGGGGCAGCCAAAAGCGTTGCCAATGTAAACAAACCAAAGTTAGCCGTTGTTAGTGGAAAAATGAATACCAGATGCAGAAGGCCGCTGTTTTAACTGCTCATCGTTTGGACATTATCTAAGCCACCAAACTCGTGCTTTGTATGCGCGGAAGTCGGATATTTCCACCAGAACTGCTCCAAAAAGAAGAGTCTTACAGCAGCGATTGTTGACGTGGAAGATTTAGACGCATTTCAGACGGTAAGTGTTGCCTTCAGACAAAATAAGCGCACTGAGTTAATTAAAGTTTTTTCCCTACTTGATTCCGGTAGTCCTATTAGCTACATTAAAAAATCGCTTGTACCATTTGAATAAGGAAACTTAAAAACTATAAGAAGTTATCGTGGAGTGGGTAATAGAAAATTAAATGTGCTCAGCCATATTCAGTGCGACATTTTCTTTTGCAATAGATACGTGACACATGAAATTTTTGTTTTACCAGATGAAGAGGCTATTATACCAATGCTAATTGGACGTGATCTGCTATTTAAACTTAATATACATTTATGTAAATTGAAAATATTTCATGATAAGGAAAACCTTTTAAAAATGAATTTGAAACCTATGAATAAACCAAATCTTGAAGTAATCAGTGCGCTTAAGTATTTTAACGTATTCAGAGATCCGCGGGAAAATTGTGCTTCTGCCATTGAAAATACAAATAGTTTGCCACTTAAAGTTACGATTAATGATGTTTTAGAATCGGGTGAGAATATGATAAATAAAAATTGCGCAATTTCTTCTGAAGAAGGTAGAGCTTCCGGTATATGTGGATCGAGTATAATTAATGAGGACGAGCGTGATGAGAAAATGAAGAGTTTGTATGACTAGGGTTATCGCCGATCTTGATATAGACAATAATTTAACTTCAGCGAATGCTTACGCTATGAAATCAGTTATTGAAGAAAACTATTTCAAAGTTTTAGACACTATTGGAAAGCCTCTGAATTATTGTATGAATATTAAACTGCACAGGGGCTGTACTTCAGCGATGTAATATTAACATGGTGTTGAGGAAATTTATCGATGAAGGAAGTATTGTAGTATATCTAGACAACATAAACATTGCAACTAGGACGTTTGAGGAACATTTGTAGATTTTGGGCGAGGTATTCATGGTCTTGGGATCTGCGGTCAACAATTTTTCGAGAATAGTAAGACCCCTAACAGAACTGAAGAAGAAGAGTTGTAAATGAGTGTAATGACGCATTTCAAACGTTGCAAGAATAGTTTTGTAAAGGCACCAGTATTGGCGCCTTGAGACAGAGTTGCACACCGATGCTAGTTCAAAGGGTTTTGGGTCAGTCCTACTGCAGTGACAAGAGGATAGAAAATTTCATCCAGTAGCTTATTATTCAAAATATGCGTGACAGGCAGAGTCCAGATACCATAGCTTTGAGTTGGAGACTTTAGCCATAATATATGCCCTTAGGCGGTTTCGAGTGTATCTGGAAGGAATACCGTTTACAGTTGTAAACCGATTGTAATTCTCTTACACTAACATTAAATAAAAAATTGATTAACCCAAGGATAACCAGGTGGGCATTGGAAAATTTTGATTATAATATCAGACATCGTAAGAGGGAATTAATGACACACGTCGATGCACTTAGCCGTGCAACGTTAGTGGGGATAGTAAGAGAATGTGATATCGACGGAAATATACAGATCGCTTAGAACAGAGATACAAACATTCAGCATATTAGAAACAGACTGGAGGAAGAGGACTTAAAGGATTATGAAATGAGCAATGGGTTAGTTATTCGGCGGGGAACATAGGGGCAGAGGCAATTATATGTTCCCGCTGCAATAGAAGATAATGTGATGCGAAATACTCATGAGAAATGTGGGCATCGAAAAATGCATGAACCAGATAGGAAAATACTATTGGTTTCCGAATATGAAGAACAAGCTAAATCGCTTTATAAGAAAGCATATACTATTCGAATCCCCATATTAAAAATAAAAGGAATTTGTATAACATAGAGAAGAAGCCTATTCCTTTAGACACATTACATATTGATCATCTTGGACCACTTCCATCCACAAGATCCAAACGGAAGCATATCTTAGTTGTGGTAGACGCCTTTACGAAGTTCACAAAGCAGTATTCAGTAAATTCAACAGGGACAAATGAAGTTTTATGTGCCCTAAGGAAATATTTTGAGAATTATTGTCGCGCAAGATGGATAATTAGTGACCGCGGTTCGTGTTTTACGTCCAATGAATTCAGTGAGTTCTTAATGGAGCATAATATTGTCCATGTTCAGATCTCAGTAGGGTCCCCACAATCAAACGGGCAGGTTGAAAGGGTAAAGAGGGATTTAAAGGCTATGTTAGCTAAGTTATCTAAACCGATTGAACATTCTGATTGGGTATAAAAACTGACACAAATAGAATTCGCATTGAACAATACAGTGAACCGGACAACTGGTCAGTCAGCGTGTAGGGTGCTATTCGGAGTAGAACAGCATGGCGAAATGGTAGACGAGATAACGGCGTATCTGCGAGAGGCATACGCTGAAGAAAATGTCAATATAGACTCAATTAGAAAGTCTGCATCGGAGGCTATACAAAAATATCAGTCATATAACATGAAATATTTTAATAAACACCACAAGCCAGCTGAATTGTTCAAAGTAGGAGATTTTGTAGTATTAAAAAACGTTGATACTACTGCTGGTTTGAACAAGAAGCTTATCCCAAATTACCGAGGGCCATATGTTATTCAGAAAAAATTGGGTAACGATCGATATGCAATAGCGGATGTAGAAAACTATCAGATAACACAAATGCCATATTCTGTAGACTCTATTCGGTTAAAAAAATGGCTGGAATATAAAGACCAACTTAATGAGAATTTATCGGACTCTGAAGGCAACACTTATGAATATACAGATTACGAATATTTAGAAGAGGAATGCAACTCTAACGATAATAGACTCTCGTTGGACTCTAAATATGGACACTTATGAATATGAAGATTACCAATATTTAGACGATGAATCCTGTACAAACGAAATGATTGAATATCAGGATTATGAGTATCTAGAAGATGAAATTAATAAGTCCGAATGACAATTGAGGTCAATTGTGATGTCAGGTTGGCCGAAATTGTAGTAGTGTATCATATAATTGCAATATTCAACAAACTTCACTTTTGCTTTTGACAGAGGCTGTTTCCGGATATATAATTTTGGCAAGCTTTGTAATACAGACACCTGTACAGATAAACAAATTGTAGTCTTGCAATTAAATAAAAAATAAAAGTACCAATAATAAAAAGTAAAGTCACTGCACATTAGTTTTTAATTCATTATAGTGAATGGGCGGCAACACTATTACCAGTGAATAAAAGTTTTGTTTGTTTACAAAATTATTCATACAAAAAGATTGAAATATCGCAATTCACTTAATCTGGCAATGCTGTGATTAACAAACGGTCGCGCGCCAGAATTGAATTTTGTTCAACTTTTTTCTTTGCCGCTGAAAACGATGTTGCCATACACATGTATATTACATGCGACATATGACATTTACTTGAATAAAAATAAAATGGAAAAAATTTACCACAAAAAAATAATTTCAGAAATAAAAAAATACAAATTTCTTTTTTTTCAAGCAATTAGGTCACTTTTAATATTTATATAAAAATGTTTTATATATTTATATATCCAATATTTCGTTATCACAATGGATAGCTTCGTCAGGAATAGTTAATACTATAATGCTTCAATTTACACAACGATAAGTATTAATAATAATACTTCATAGATTTGGTTTTTAATATTAAATTATAACTGAGCCGAAAAAATGCAGCTCTGTTAACTTAACAGTCGATAAGTAGTAAGTATGTATGTTAACGGAGCTAACTGACCTAGCTAACTGCACACACATGATAAAACTTTGATGTTTGAATTTAAAATATACGCCCATGTTCTGAAAACGCAAAACACATTTTGACCTGTTCTGAAATCGCTACGATTTGCTAGCGTTTTGCCATTTTTCGAACAATAAAAACAGATGTTTTGTCATAAAATAACGTAAACAAATAAATGCATTACATTACTTTTCGAAGATTAAGTTGAGCAGTTGTTTGCACAAATCGCTAGTTAGTAAAGTAAACAATTGAAGCAGACAATTGACAAACTCAAAAAAAAAATTTTAAATTGCATGTTTTTAATTAAAATCGTGGAAAAATGTTACAAGCTTTAGCTTAAAGAAAAAGAAAACATATTAAATTTAAATTGTGCATAATTTCATTTTGTGTTTAAAGTGCAGTTTCAATAAAATAAGCCAGATCGCTACAGTATACGGTTTGAAAACGTAAAATTTCTAGCGTTTTCGTTTGTCAGAACATGGGCGATAAATTGTATATTTTTATTAAAGTTGTCAGTATGATTTAACAGATCAAGATTTTTTTTATCTCCTCATTACTTTACTTTTTACGATAAATTTTGTTATTTTTTTAAACTTATATTTTAATTTGTTTTGTTCGTTTTCGGAAGCAAATGATTTACGACGAATGTATGTATGATTTTGACACTTGCTTTCGTATTACGAAAGCGATTTCTCAAATTTCCTCTATTTAACTTTTACACTATTTTAAAATCATTGAATTTATATTAATATAACACCGACTTCTAAAACCTATAAGGGTGATGTCCCTTAGAGTTTTGCAACATATAAATCACGTTAACTTTTTAAATTTCTGACTTTCTGCCAAAATATTATTTCAGAATTATTGTAGGCTCTTTTATATTATATTAAATGGAAAAGTTAACTATACTATTTGAGTTTGCTGAAAAGAAAATAAAATAAAAAAATATGTATGTATATAAATATGAAACATTACTTGTATTAGGTGTTGAAAAGTTGAATAAGGACGATTTCAGAGAAGAAAATGTTTCATCTATGCATTGATTACAATCCTTGTCCATATCATCTGCTTTTAAGCCATCGTGTTCAAAATAACGCTTGCCATCGCCAAGAAATATTTCAGATTTGAAATTGTTTCCTGAAAAAATTTCGGCTAGGTAAACGCCTCCTATGGTATTATTTGGTCCATGAACTTCATGGTAAGTGGAGATGTTTAGTTTACTTGGTGGTGGTAGTTCTGCATTATTATTTTTCATTCTTATTAGGTATAGTCTGTAGCAGCATATCGGCCCATTCCTTTCACTTACTCTTGGTATAAATGCTTTGAGTACAAATTTTTCACTATTTATACGCACCTTAGTCCACATGACCCGACTTATAGATTCAGGCACAGATACGGGCATGGTACATTTGCCTGTAGCTGATTCTCCTGTTTTTCGATGTCGGGTTATAGCTGATACTGTTACAGTATAGTTAGTATTTGGAACTACGCCATCGTAGGTAGTATGATAGTTGGGCTCATCAATTCGTCTAATTTTTGGACCCCATGTTTCATTATGCATTTTTCCATTCAACTTATAAGTAGCTACACCCTCTAGTTGTATTTGATATGATATAACCTTTCCATTTGGCTTTTCAGGGTGCATCCAAACAATATCTACTGTGTTTATCTTTGACACATTATGATTAATACATAAAACCTGTAAACTTGTTGGTTTCGATGCAATACCATCCATTGTAGTTCCATTAACAACATCCGACCAAGGGCCACACAACTTCGTTAAATCACAGCAAGCTCGCACTTTAAATTCATATTCGGTTGCTGTTTTTAGATTGTCAAACATATAGGGAAGATTTCTAGAATTTTGCTGATACACAGTTTCCTCAACAATTTTTAGAACATCAGCAGCCTCGGATACAACAAGCTCATAGTATTGCACATATGGAATTAAATCTAAGGGTGGAGGATCCCACCCAATAGTTATTGTAGATGCGGTGCTTCCCGTAGTTTTTACTTTTGGTATAAAAATAGGATCTTTTTCTAATGTTCTTACTGGAAATGGATACTGAAAAGCGTCTCCATTTCCAATACTGTTCTTAGCGGATATTCGAATAATATAGCTTGTATTAGGAAAAAAGTTTTCAAGTACATATGATGTATTACCACCACCAATTATATCTTTGTAATATCTAAGTTCAGGATTTCCTTCTTGTAAATATTGAATAAAATACTTCTGAACTGGATCATTTCCATTATTAACAGTCCAATTTAAATAAATTTTACCAGCTCCTACAGCCTTAACATATTCAATATTTACTTTGGGCTCATCCATTACCAATAAAGCAATATTTTTCCTTGCTATTTCTTCCCCACTTGGCGCATATATAACACATGCATATGAGCCATTTTCTTTTTTATATACCTCTGTCAATTCGAGAGTATAATTGACATGAGTTACATTTATTTTCTCAATATTTGAAGATTGGTCCAGAAAATCGAATATGTTCTCATCCTTTAACCACTTAAGTTGTTTTTCTAATGTCGTATTTTGGGGATATATTTCAATAACACAAAAAAATTTTACGGGATTTCCAATTTTTTGTTTCACTTTTAGTCCATTAACTTTTATAATTTGTGGTAGCAAAAATGGCTGAATGAATACTTTGTTTAATAATCCGGTTTCTATTGATTCGCATGTGTACACGCCTTCATCCGAAATTTGTATATTGGATATATACAAACTTATTTGATATAATTCTTGTCTTTCTGATATCTCATTGGTATTATTATCGTTTTTTTCAATGGATATGGAAGATCTAAAAATAAACATAAATTAAATATTATAATTCATTGTTAACTAATTATATGCTATTATAAAATATGTGTGTACAGTACAACCTCCCTAATCCGGACAGATATAGTTTCAGCTACTGTCTGGATTAGTGGATCGTCCGGACTAAAGTTGAAGTAAAATTTTAAACGCAATACATATACATATATACATATTTTCTTATTTTGTCTTTTCTTGATTTTATATCAAATATTGCCGACTTTGAGACATAGTATTGTTCAGCCACTTGTCTGATTGATTTTCCACTACCAATTGTATTCAATATTTTGCATTTTTCTGCCAACGTGAATATTTTATGTTGTCGTTTATTTACAGGTGTCATATTAACGTCTTAACTCCAAGCAAACTCAAGTAAACTAAAATATTTTACACATTCTTTAATTCTTGCTTACACACAAAAACTTATTTCATCTACCGTTAAAATAACGAACAAATTCTACTGAGAAAAAAGAACACTTGTCCGGATTATAGAGGAAAAATTTCTAAACTGTCCGAAAAATTTAAATGTCTTGATTACTGGATAGTCCGAATTAGCGAGTGTCCGGATTAGGAAGGTTGTACTGTATATCTCTTTTAAAATACACATAAACTCAATCACAAAACTATATTAGGAAAATGGCACGTGTATGACACTATATGGAAATGGTGGTCCTATGGGCACTTTATACAACTATAAAAGTGGGATATCTGAAATAATTTTGGAATTCCAGTAAATTTTAGTTTTTTTGAAGAAATAAATAAATTTTTGTATTCTTCCTTCTTGACTTTGGCTCAGATTCGCTGTATCCCTTCTTCTCAGTCGAGTATAGTCACTATTATTTAATATATTGAGGGATAATGGGTTTGGATGTACTTTAAACTGTTTTAAATATTTTCTGCATTTTTTGGATCTCAGTTTTTACCATATGCCAATGAGCCAATCAATTTGGACTAATTTAAATTACATTTGTATGGCAACGAGTTATGTATTTAACTTCGGATTGTTGTGTTATTGCTTGATTTTTAATATAAAATTTTCTACGCAATGTAAAAGTTATGTGCGTGCATTTCTGCTCATTAACTTTTATCCTCCATCTTTTTAACCAGGTTTCTAATTCAGATATATGATTTTATAGGTACCGAGATGCTTCTTGAGGGCTTTCATGAATGCTAAAAATAGAAGTATCATCAGCAAATGTAGAAGTGTGAGTATATCAGCTGTACAGTAAGAAGCAAAACTGTCCGGATGTTTCGCATTAAGGAAGTAATGTAATAAAAATAATATGTACAAATATACATAGGTATGTATATTATCAAATATATGTATTTTTTATTTAATTGAACCTTATTCTAAATTATAAACCACAAAAACTCACATAAATTACTTCAAAAATATAAAAAAAAAAACACTATTTGGACATTTTTGCACTTTAATATGCGGGGTTTATTGAAACTAATTAACGTTGGCAATTTAATATTTCGCCCAACGGCCTTTATTTTTAATTACGCTTTCAATACGTTTGGCATACTCTCCACCAACTTTTGGATGATATCACTGTCAAGAACTCGCCATTCATGTTGTATGCTCTCCCAAAGCTCGTCAACATTTTTTGGTGGGTTTGCATATGCTCCCAGCCTTCGTTTCACAATAGCCCATAAATTTTCTACAGGATTCAGGTCTGGGCTTTGTGAAATACTTTTTGTAGCATTTTTCGGGGTCTTGATATCTTTAATATGTAGCAAACGTTCAATCTGCCGGGCATCACCATCAGAAAGCAGTCTTGGTCGACCCCCTTGGTTATTATTGCAAGCTACATTACGCCGTTTTTTTATCATTTACCTTGGATTTACTTAAATTTAATCTTTCAGCAATTTTACGGCATGAATAATTTTTTTTCCAACAAATTTATCACATTTTTTTCAATATTAGTTGGCGTTTTTCTCTTTTTTAAAGACTTAGTCTCGTCTCATCGAACTGTTCGGACGTGTTATTTTTAGTGCGGCTGAATTTTCGGTGAAAAAATCGTATTATTTTTTTTTTTTTGCTTTTAATTATTTATTGAATCTTCATTTATGAAATGACAATAAGTATTCAAATATCGTAATAGGTGAAAAAGTGTAAAAAGTTGAAATTAAACAAAAAAGTGAAAAAATAACTCGTAATAGGTTAAAATATATATATTTTTTTTTTTTTTTTTTGCATTTAATTATTTATTGAATCTTCATATTTGAAATGACAATAGGTATTCAAATCTTAATACTAAAAAGAAAATAATAAGCCCAGCCAGTGCTAGACAAAAATTTTTATGATACTAAAAAAATTTCACATCAACTGATCCAGTCATCTATTTTGCGCTTGAGTTAAAGCAAGGGTATCCCTCCTTCTCAACCGATTGTGGCCACTAAAGTTAAGGATGTCTCGTGCAAGTGGGTTTGGATGGTGTTCAAGTTTGCTGACATACTTTGACGCATATTTTGTAAATTCGACTTTTACTAATGGCACGCCTAGATCTTTGTGGATTCGAGAATTTTTAACATACCATGGAGCTGCAGTAATTATACGTAGAATTTTATTTTGACCCCTTTGAATTTTTTCAATGTTTGATGCTGAGGCAGTACCCCATAATTGAATTCCATAACACCAGATTGGCTTTAGAATTGCATTGTACAACAAAAGTTTGCAATCCAATTTCAATGTAGAGTTTCTGCCGATTAACCAATTAAGTTGCACTGCTTTTAATCTCATTTGTGTAAGTTTCGCTTCAATATGAGACTTCCAAGTTAAACGGCGGTCGAGGTGAATGCCGAGGTATTTGACTTCATTATGTTGAGAAATAATTTGATTATTTATTCTGATGGACGAGCAGGTATCTTTACGCAATGTGAAAGTGATACGAATACATTTTTGTTCATTTACCCTGATTTTCCAAAGCTCTAGCCAATTCTCTAGCTTATAAACATAATTCTGCAAATTCTGTGATGCAACTTGGTGGTCCTTATGGACGCTGACAAAGGCTGTATCGTCTGCAAAAGTTGACGTGTGGATTTTGGGGTCTGACGGCATGTCGGAGGCATAAATCAAATATAAAGTAGGGCCCAGTATGCTACCCTGTGGCACACCTGATTCAATTGGCTGAGCGGTACTTAAAAAATTGCCTTCTTTGATTTTAAATTTGCGACCGTATAAATAACTTTCCATGAGTTTATGGGTGTTAGCAGGCAGAGTTAATTTTATTTTGTGCATTAAACCGTCATGCCAAACTTTGTCGAACGCTTGCGGCACATCAATGAAAAGGGCGGAGCAGTATTTTTTGTCTTCAAACGACCCTCTTATCACATTTACCAATCTGTGTGTTTGTTCGATGGTGCTGTGTTTAGCTCTGAAGCCGAATTGATGATTAGGAATACATTCAGTGTCATTCAGAATTGGAGTCAACTTAGTCATTAACAATTTTTCAAACAGTTTTGAAATTGTCGGCAGTAGACTAATTGGCCTATATGACTCTACTTTAGTGGCGTCCTTCCCTGGCTTAGGAATCATGGTAATCATAGATACCTTCCAATCTGCAGGATAGTATTCTAGGCGTAAAATAGCATTGAAAATAAAGAGGATAATTCTTCTAGCTACACGAGGTAACTCCACAAGCATTTTGTTGCTGATTTTATCCATACCTGGAGCTTTTTTAAGATTCAGAGTACCAATAGCGCTTTGAACATCATTAAAGCTAAGTCTTAGAGGTACAGGAGGTCTAATAACGAGTGGAGGCAAATCAGGTGCATTAATTGAGTTGTTTATAGTAAACACATTTCTCAAATGGTTAACAAATAAAGTCCCTTTCTCGGAATCATTTCTAGCCCAGTCTCCAGTCGGATTTCGCAGAGGAGGCTTTCCTCTAACTGGTCTTTTTAAACCTCGTGCCGCCTTCCATAGCGAATAGTCAGATTGTGGGGTACTATCAAGACCCTCCAAGTAAGATCTAAATGAGGCCGTTCTTTGGATTTCTAAGAAATTTCTTAGTATATCTCTGCATTCTCGTAGCCTAGCTTTCAGTTGAGGAGACCTATGAATTTGCCACTCTCTTCTAACTCTTCTTTTTTCTGTCAGGAGATGATCGAGTTCAGCGAAATAAGTTCTGTTTGTCCCACGTCTGCATTCAACGTCATATGTGGAGGCGTGATGTACAGCTCTTCGTATGTCCTCAGTAAACTTGCCAATCGACCCATCAATATCCGCGGTAGTTCTCAACACAACATTTTCCGTGCAGTGGGAACTTAAATAGTTTTTATACTTTATCCAACTTACTCTGGTTTTAGATATGTCCCGAAATGGAGAGCCATTCCCTTGAAGGAAACGCATTGAAATAATAGAAGGGGAGTGATCTGAAGACAAGTCTAATGAAGGCTCCACTTGTATCGATTCTACAGGGATATTTTTCACTACTCCAAAGTCAATAACATCGGGAATCTTCCGTCGGCCAGTAAGTGGGATGCCCGCTTGAGAGTACATCTAAGCCCATTTTGGTAATGGTGTTGAAGAGTTCACGACCCTTCGGGGTCACCAGACGTGAACCCCAAAATGTGTGTTTGGCGTTAAAGTCACCAGCAACTAAAAATCTAGCTCCAAGGGAATTGAAGAAGCTGTAGTATTGATGTTCTTTTATTGAAAATCGAGGCGGCGAATAAATTGATGATAAAACAAAATTATACTGACAGAATTCAATACAAATGTTTGTTGCTTGTAGGTAATCCTCACATATGTTGTTCATTAAATAATGTTTTATTCTGTTCTTTATAAGAATTGCCGAACCTCCACATGCTCTTCCGCGGGGATCTTTAGTATCGTAGAACTCGTAGCCATTAATTTTGAAGTACCCTGTCGACGTCAAGTGAGTTTCAGCAATCATCATAACATCAATCTGCTTATCCATTAGGAAGTATTCCAGTTCATTTTTATGTTGGCGGAGGCCGTTCGCGTTCCAGAAACAAATTTTTAAATAAATCATTTCTTTAAAATGGCTTGCAAGATAGTGGATTGCATTTTCAGCATTTCCTGCATCATGGATGTCATGGTTGTCGTAAAAGTGTTCATAGTTTGGACAAGTGCTTGCAATGCTGTCTCTAGATTGTTGATATGCGGCTCAGAATATTGGGGTTTAGGTTCCTGCTCCAGACCTGGCATATTAGATTTAACGACGTTTGCGTAAGAAACTTGTCTAGAACTAGGCGCGTTTACATGACTAGTGGACCGTAATAATTGAGGGAAATTGTCACTCGATGCTAAATTTGGCTGTTGAGGATGATTAGGCAATACTGACGTCTTGTTGGTTCTTATGCCTTTCAAATGAGTGTAAATTGGACAACCTCTATAATTTGCGGTATGATTACCTCCGCAGTTACTGCATTTTTTGATATTTGAGTCAGTTCTCGACTTATCGCATTGAGCAGTTGCATGTAGCTCCCCACACGCAACACAAACTGTCGGCAATTTACAATACGCCTTGGTGTGACCAAATTCTTGACAGTTGAGACACTGGACGGGTCCCTGACGCTTATGTGGTTCTTCCACGGTGATTCTACGATGCAGGAGGTACATCAGATTATAGATGGGATGGGACTCGTTTTTCTTTAAGACAACATCTCCAGGCTCCAATTCTACCCTGAACATGGGCTGAGGGATCTTTTCACGGTTTCTAATATTCACTACGCTCTTGATTTTGAACCCTTTGTTCATTAAACCGGTCTTTATCTCCGCAGGATCAACACATGGGTCTATACCCTTTAGAACGACTTGGAGTCCTTTTGCGCTTTTGAGCTGGTAGGTATAGAAATCCCTGCTCTCCCTTTCCAGCTGGTTGGACAATTTCCGAAAATCATCTTCCCTGTTCACTTGTATCTTTGTCTCGCAGATATTTCCATGATTCATTGAGGTTACGCTAAACATGTTTTCACCTATTACAGCAACAATTCCTTGTACCAATTTACTGGAAGTCGGCTCTCTCAGATAAATTGGTGGGGGCTTAAACGTCTTCTTCGGAAGTTCTGGCTCATCCGTCTGGAGGAGAGCAAACCTATTTTGATCATTACTCACGGTCTTAGGAGCTTTTGCATTTGATGACACTTGAGCAGACTTCGGGCTCCTCTGTCGCTTGAGAACGGTTATGTACTTATCCATACCTACTTGTTTTTTGGGTTTGACTGCACTATTTGATGAAGATGATGTTTTTTCATCTGTTGAAATCACTATATTGGGCGAACAGGAACGACGCCGTTCTACGGCTCTTGTAGTGAGAAAATTTTCCAGAGATTTTTTTATGGATTCTTCATCAGAGACCCATTTAGTTTTTCTAGACGAGCTAAGCTCTTTCTCAGAATTACATCTGAGAGGAACACTCATACAGTTTTTATACGATTTTTAATGTTTTTTTTTTTATATATATTTTAACCTATTACGAGTTATTTTTTTCACTTTTTTGTTTAATTTCAACTTTTTACACTTTTTCACCTATTACGATTTTTTCACCGAAAATTCAGCCGTACTAAAAGTAACACGTCCGAACAGTTCGATGAGACGAGACTGAATTGTCCATTAAACCGGTCTTTATATCCGCAGGATCAACACATGGGTCTATACCCTTTAGATCGACTTGGAGTCCTTTTGCGCTTTTGAGCTGGTAGGTATAGAAGTCCCTAGTCTCCCTCTCCAACTGGTTGGACAATTTTCGAAAATCATCTTCCCTATTCACTTGGATCTTTGTCTCGCAGATATTTTCATGTTTAATTGAGGTTACGCTAAACATGTTTTCACCTATTACCGAAACAATTCCTTGTACCAATTTACTGGAAGTCGGCTCTCTCAGATAAATTGGTGGGGGCTTAAACATCTTCTTAGGAAGTTCTGGCTCATCCGTCTGGAGGAGAGCAAACCTATTTTGATTATTACTCACGGTCTTAGGAGCTTTTGAATTTGATGACACTTGAGCAGACGTCGGGCTCCTCTGTCGCTTGAGAACGGTGATGTACTTCTCCATACCTACTTGTTTTTTTGGTTTGACTGCACTGTTTGATGAAGATGATGTTTTTTCATCTGTTGAAATCACTATATTGGGCGAACAGGAACGACGCCGTTCTGCGGCTCTTGTAGTGAGAAAATTCTCCAGAGATTTTTTTATGGATTCTTCCTCAGAGACCCATTTAGTTTTTCTAGACGAGCTAAGCTCTTTCTCAGAATTACATCTGAGAGGAACACTCATACAATTTTTATGCGATGTTTAATGTTTATTTTTTTTTATATTTTTACCTATTACGATTTTTTTTTTTTTTTACTTTTTGTTTAATTTCAACTTTTTACACTTTTTCACCTATTACGATTTTTTCACCGAAAATTCAGCCGCACTAAAAAAACACGTCCGAACAGTTCGATGAGACGAGACTGAATGAGTTAAGAATATATTACGATTTTTAATTTTCCTAAAAAGGGGCGTGGTCCCACCCACTTTTCTCCTGGTACGTATTCCTAATTATGCCAATACCATATGTACCACATATCACTGACGTAGGTCAAAAAATGCCCAAAATATTGCGATTTAAATTTTTGGGTTATATGGACGGTGCCACCCCGCTTTGTATAATCAAAACTTCATATAGCCTATTATCCTTTCCAGAGTCACAGTAACATGCTGTGAAAATTTCATCAAAATCGGCTCAGCCGTTTTGGAGTCCACTGTTTTTTTTACAGGTTTGTTTTTCGAAAAGAGATAAAACTGGCATTTTGTGGTCAAATCTGGCAACTCTAATGTCATTTATGTTCAGTTTGGTTTGCCATTTCATCATGAACAGGTTGACAAAAGAACAACGCTTGCAAATCGTGCAAATTTATTTCGAAAATAACGGTTCAGTTCGCGAAGTTTACCGCAAGCTCCGTCCATTTTATGGTCGACATAATTGTCCATCAGAGCAATTAATTCGGTTAACCATGGATCGTTTTCGCACTACGTTTACTCTATGTGATAATACGCATCCGCAGAGACGTTGAACAGTGCGCGCCGAAGAGACAATTGCCGCTGTAGAGCAAAGTGTTGAAGAGGACCCGAATTAATGGAGACCGGTATAGAGCCATGATAACCGACTATTTTGTTCCCGAATTGGATGGCATGAATGTGGATGAGTTGTGGTTCCAACAAGACGGCGCTACATGCCACACAGCGCACGCCACAATCGATTTATTGAAGGAAACATTCGATGAGCGCATAAGTTCGCGGAATGGACCTGTCAATTGGCCACCAAGATCGTGTGATTTGACACCATTGGATTATTTTCTTTGGGGATATGTGAAGTCGCTCGTCTACGCCAACAAACCAGAAACGTTAGGGGAATTGGAAGCCAACATTCGTGGCGTTATTGCCGACATACGGCCCCATATGCTCGAAAAAGTGTTTGAAAATTGGACCTGTAGAATTGGCTTTATTTGAGCCAGCCGCGGCGGCCACATGCCTGAAATCATATTTAAACATTAATGGCATAAAATTATCCTTCCAATAAAGCCAAATTGATGGTCATTAAAACGATTTTCTTGTGTTTTATTTCAATTCGAAGTTCTATAGCTCTCAAAAAAACACCCTTAGATTAAAAGCAATATGTATAATTTAAGGTGAAATGGGGATTTGGTAATAAAAAAATGTATGTAGTTAAAAAGTATATAAAACTTTAGGTAAATACATATTACAAAAAAAGTATTTTGTATAGCAAACATTGTTAGTGGTATAAGTAAGTATCTGAATTAAAAAAAGGGGGCGATGAAGTAGGCGTGGTTCATAGTTATATGGCGACGTTAACAGTATTAAGAGCAATATACTACCAAATAAAAAAAATACGTTGGAATGAACAAAGTATAAAACTTTCAAAAATTTGGCGTGAAAAGGGGCGTGAAAGGGGCGTGGCTTAAGAAATCTTTATTTTTACCTCGCCTGGAGTATATAATGTGTATACAATTTGAAGTAAATCTGTTAAAAACTATATGGGAGCAATTACATAATTTTTAAAAAGTGGGCGTGGTCAAAAAAAGTACCCTATTAATCATACCAGCGTCCCAGTTAAATGATGTGAAAATTTCAAAAATATCAGTCCAGAGGTTTGGTCTCCAATTACAATATTTTAAAAAAGTGGGCGTGGTAAAAAAAAACTACCCTATTATTCCTTCCAGAGTCACAGTAACATGCTGTGAAAATTTCATCAAAATCGGCTCAGCCGTTTTGGATTCTATACGTAACATACATACATACATACATTCAATTTTATATATTTACTAGCTAAACCCGGTGTGCTTCGCTACCCCCCTCCCTGGTTATAAAATAAAATAAAACGTATTTATATATTTACAAACATTTATTTATTTAATTTCAATGTATTTATTCCAATTACATAATTTTAAAAAAGTAGGCGTACAAGTGGGCGTGGTCAAAAAAAGTACCCTATTAATCATACCAGAGTCCCAGTTAAATGCTGTGAAAATTTCAAAAATATCAGTCCAGAGGTTTGGTCTCCAATTACAATATTTTAAAAAAGTGGGCGTGGTAAAAAAAAACTACCCTATTATTCCTTCCAGAGTCACAGTAACATGCTGTGAAAATTTCATCAAAATCGGCTCAGCCGTTTTGGAGTCTATACGTTACATACATACATACATATATACATACATTCAATTTTATATATATAGAAGACTAGCTAAACCCGGTGAGCTTTGCTACCCCCCCCTCGTCATAAAATAAAATAAAACGTATTTATATATTTACAAACATTTATTTATTTAATTTTAATGTATTTATTGCAATGCTTCAGGCGAGACCATGCCCCTTTGTCCACTTACATAGTCAAGAATTTATTATTTCGTAAGAATATCCTATTATGAAAATTTAATGACGATCGGTCCAGTAGTTAAGACTATATTACGATTTTTAATTTTCCTAAAAAGGGGCGTGGTCCCACCCACTTTTCTCCTGGTACGTATTCCTAATTATGCCAATTCCATATGTACCACACATCACTGACGTAGGTCAAAAACTGCCCAAAATATGGCGATTTAAATTTGTGGGTTATATGGACGGTGCCACCCCCGTTTGTACAATCAAAACTTCATATAGCCTATTATTCCTTCCAGGGTCACAGTAACATGCTGTGAAAATTTCATCAAAATCGGTTCAGCCGTTTTGGAGTCCATACGTTACATACATACATACATACATATATACATACATACATACATACATACATACATACATACATACATACATACATACATACATACATACATACATACATACATACTTTCTTTTATTCGTGCTGTGTAATAATTTGTAGTAAATTCCAGCAAAGAAAATGTCAACAAAGCATGTTCACCAAGGAGCGAACACAAAATTGATTTTCTCTTCCCCACCCGTAATTTTCTACCAAGCTAAATGTTTTTCTTCCAAATGTTCGACTGTGTAAACGGGGACTAAACAAGAAATATGGAAACAAGAAGCGAATGGTCGGCTAAGAGAGCCAGAGATCAACAAGTAGTCTCTTCGGTTGAAAATTATGCAAAAACATCGCGTTTATCAAAAATGCATTTGCTCACTGCACTCTTCATGTTTATATTTTTTGTTGTTTTTTTTTTTTTTTTTTTGTTTGTTTTTCTTTTTTAAACAGATTTTATTTTTTAAACTCTCAGAGATTTCAATTGCAAGGTTGCCAACTATCACATAAAGCATAAATTTTTCGCAGGAAATTTTAATTCTAACACATGAAACATTATTGGTAATTCTTAGAATGGCCCTTCTACGTCACATAACGGGAAATCATGCGCATGGCGTAATCTTTATTTTATCATTCTTGGCGTTTATCACATCATGACCAGTGTTGCCAGTGAAATTTCGAGAAAGATACATTTTAGTTTCCAAAATGATACATTTAAAAAAAAAATTAAATCCATTTTTAACGTTTAACATTTATTAACATAACATTTTTATAAAAATATAAATTCATTTTTATATTTATCATAAATATTAGGTATTAAATTTTAAAAATACAGTAAGCAAACTTTAAAATTAATTACATATAAACTACTATAACTACTATCTTTGAATGTTATCAAAACAAATTCATTTTTGTAAAAATAAATATACGAGTTAAGGCGTTTATAAATTTCCTGAAAATGAAAAATATGTTCATATTTCCTCAGAACAACTTCGCACTACTAGTAATCATCGATTTAGGTGGATCGTATGTTGAAACTTCCTTAATGTTCTCTTTCACCATTATTAAAGCTGCTATTGTATTAGTATAGTGTCGGTTACGATGATCAGTCTTAATAAGTTTTAGTTGGCTAAAAATTCTCTCCACACATGCATTCGAAAATGGAAGTACAAATGATAAACAAACTATTTTTTTTTAATTTTTAAACATCGGCTCATTAACAACATTTTTTAAATTAAACTCTTTTTTCCAATACTTATCATCAGCGGCCATGTCGAAGCTCTTCGGGATTGAGGAGAGCGTGCTCACGCCATTCCTTATGCAAAGCATTCTGGTCGATAAAATTTAACAAAGACGGAAATTTTCTTAATACAACAGTTAAATCCTTTTCTTTAAAAGATTGAGCTTCCTTTAGTTAAACATATTTATAATATTAAATATTTCATCGGTAAATAAGAATTTTAAATTGATTTGTTTTAAAACATCAATATAAAATAATTGGCAATAGCAAAATGATAATTTTAAAAACTTTTGTCAGAGACGGAAAGTTTAGTATTTTATTTTTGTACATTTAACGTCCAGATTCAAAAGATACGAAAAATGCCAGGATTATACATGGTACCTGAAGTCATCAAAAGATACCAAAAATGTATCTTTCGTATCCTAATGGCATCACTGTTATAAATGCAAGTGGATATAAGTATGAGTACTACGCCGAAATCGAGCTCATACCATTCCCAATATGTTTGATTCATAAACAACAGTATTTAGATTTACATTTTAAGAAAAATACTCACATACTCATAAAGTATTCAACTCAGTTAAGTCATTTAAAAAATTTTCAGCTTAATCCGTTAGGTATTTATACAAAATAAGTAAAAAAGAAATATAAAAACATACGAGTAAGTTTATAAACATATTGGGGAAAATATAAAATTTATTATTTTATATAATTTTTATAAGCAGGCTGTAAAAAATGAACGACACTAGCATGAATGTATGCGAGTCATACTTATTTTTCTTATCGTCTATATACATTGAGTTAAGGAGAGTCAAAATAAACAATATCATACATGAGATTAAGTCTGAATACAATGAGTACTTTAAACTTTAAAGATGAGTTGTGGTTTGATGATATTGAGACAAGTTTATATACAAAAAGATAGGAGATACAATCTCTGTCAGATTAGTAAGAATATAAACAAAAAGAAGAAAGATGTTAAGGTTCGCCTTGATGAATTCTGGTTTTTTATAGAAAACAAGAAATATACTAGGTCCAAAGATAAAATTATTGCCTACACTGATGATGACGCTATTTTCCTGAAAAATCTTCTAACAGAATGTGGCTGTACTCCGGATATACAGTTGCGTTCATAAAAATAGGAGTAAGCCAATTGAAAATCAAGAATTTAATTTTAAATAAAAAAAACATGGTTTAATTAAATTTTTTTTACTGTAATATAATGTTGATTTAATCCTAAATTTTTTAAATTATTCATTAATTGAATAAAGCTTTCAACAAGTTAGTAACAGGAAGTTAAATAAAAATATGTCTTAAATGTGTTGTTCAAAATAATAGGAGTATTCAGTTTTCATTAATATTTAGTATTAAAAAAGTTAAAAAGGCTTATAATTATTATTGGAAACTTTAAATACGATTAGTATTTGGTAGAATAGCCATTACTTTTTATTACAGCAGCACATCTGCGAGGCATGGAGTCAACTAGATCCTGGCATCGTTTCAGTGGAATTTGAATCCACCCATCGTGCACTACAGACCACAACTCAGCTGCATTTTACGGTTTTCGTTCGGCAACATATTTTTTAACATCCTCCCATAGATGTTCTATGGAGTTTAAGTCTGGGGATTGAGCAGGCCATGACATAACATCCACAACGTTGACACGAAACCACTCCTTTGCCAATTTGCTGGTATGTTTTGGGTCATTGTCTTGTTGGAAAACCAATTTAATCGGCATATTCCACTCTGAATATGGCAGCATTATTCTATCCAATATTTCCACGTACACTTTTTGGTCCATAATGCCTTTTATTTCGTATATTGGACCAACACCGTTGTATGAAAAACATCACCATACCATAGCTTTCACGCCACCGCGGTGCACCGTGTTTAACAGTCTTTCTTGTATACTGGACTGCATTTGCTGTGTTCGGAGGACGTCGTATATACTGCCTGGATCCAGTTCCGTCAAACAAAACAATTTTGCTTTCGTCCGTCCACAAAACATTTCGCCATTTCTCCTTCGGCCAATTGATCTGTTCCTGGGCGTATTTCAATCTTGTCGCAGCATGTTTCTTCTTTAATAAGGGCACTTTACGCGGACTTTTAGCGAATAATTTTTACTCCAGCAAGCGCCTACGAATAGTTACAACACTCATAGGAAGTTCAAGTTCTTTTTGTATTTTAATTGCTGACGCGGAAGGGTCGCCTTTACTTATGCGTGCTATACGGCGGTCATATAGACTCGATGTTTTACGCTTCCGACCTCAAGTCTCAGCTTTATTTTCGTAGGATAAGGCATTTGCAATCATCTGATTAGAGCACGATATCATTTCTCTAATTTCTCTTTATTTTTTCCCTTGATTTCGAAGATTTTTAATAAGTTTACGCGTTTCTTCGTTACAGTGCTTACCACGACCCACTATTTGAAAATAAAACATTATTTTATGTAAAACCATTAAGTTACAACATTTTCGCATATGGTTTTCATATTTACTTTTTATTTCATATACAATTTATACACTTCACCACTTTAATTTTTTATAAATCGCAATTACTCCTATTTTTTTGATTCACGGATTTAATGGATAAATTAGGATATCACTCGAAAAAAATCACAGAAATAAAAGCTATCACGATCATTTCTTTATATATTGTTTTCTTACATTTAATTTAAACAACCCTTAGCTTTTTATATGGTTTTAAAAATACCAGACTAGAAAAATAACTTAATTTAAATATAGAAAACTATTACTCCTATTATTTTGAACGCAACTGTATGTGTTAAGGAAACATCTATTAATGTAACTCAAAATCAAAATCAATGGCAATGTAAATTGTGCCATTTAGTTTCATATAATGTAGCAAATCTAGCAAAATCTCTCAATTTTCCTAATTTTTTATCATATCTAAATAAATTTGACATATTTTTCTTTTTTGAAACACATGCCACTAAAGAAAAACAAAATATTTTCGAAGTGCATTTTAGAAATTATTTCACAGCATGGATTCCAGCTGTAAAAACTTGTAATGCTGATCGGGCAAGTGGTGGATGTTTGTATGAATACAGAACTGAAAAAAACATTTGCATTCAATTTCGTAAATATTAATAATAATTTGGTATTAACTGCTAAAATAAATGGTAGTCTATTGTACTTTATGCCAAGATATTTAAATTGTACAAAATAAAATTTTAAAAAACTCAATCAAATCGGGAATTTTTTTGGTAATTATTAGATACATTTATTGTGATGTATTCCAATTATTTTTATTTATAAACAATTAATTTCGTTTAAATTTGGATTTTTTTGAACACCGTTTGTAGAAGGTGTTAGTTGCTAAGGCGAAAAAAATTTTCTGTAACGTATTTTTAACGGATTCAAAAACAAAATATACCACACAGTTTTTCTCTACAAAATTAAAAAAGCAAACCGTTTACAATGTTGGAACAACATGTTAAAGCTAAGGGCTATGATAGAAATAAAAAATTTAAGCTTTCTTCACTAAATGACCAAGAAATTGTAGATTTAATGGAAAATATAAAACTCGTTTAAGGCTAATAAACATGATATTCGACGGTACATTGGCGTTTTAATATTGTACATATATGTCAATTTTTCGTTACCCAAGTATTGAGCTGCATTGAATATGGTTTCCGTCATGTCCCAGACTGTATGTCTAAAAATAGATTTGAACAGATTAGAAAATACTTTTCATTTAACGAAATCTCGCAACAAGTTAAATAGGCAAAACCAGGTTATGATCCAATTTTTCGAATTAAAAAAGTTGTAGAACATTTTGACTCAATTCCACAAAATGCTCGGTAATGTATCGACGAACAAATGTGTTCAATGGTCCACCACTTACGCCAGTATTTACTCGACAAGCCGTATCCTTGCGGCGTAAAATTCTTTGTTTTATATGACAGCATCGGGTAATTATACAAATTTGAAATATACACTGGACCCAAAACTGATGACATTATTTTGCCCGACACACCAACCATTATTGCAACAGGCAATTTTATAATCAGGTTGTCGCAAACAGTTCCAAATTTTGTCAATCATATATTGTATTTTGACAATTTTTACACATCCTTGCCGCTTTTAGTATACCTTAGAGCACGTGGAATTTTCAGCCTGGGTACTGTTAGAGTTAATCGTGTTCCTAACTGCAAACTTCCAACTGACAAAAGCGAAACAATAAAGAAGGAAGAACGTGGTTATTCAACGGAATATGTTGGATCGGCTTACGGAATCGACATTGCTACTATATTTTGGAAGGAAACATAAAATGTAAGACTGCGCTCAACTTATGTACCACAAAAAAGCGACACACCGGTAATCCTTCTTCTGGTGAAGAGCCAACTACTAGCAACTCTGTTGGAAAGAAAGCGATCCATCCGGTAGCAAGCTTAAGATACGATAAAATAAACTATTTTCCTGAATGGGGATCAAAAAAATCATGTAAATTGTGCAAAAAGTCTGAAACACATACATTCTGTACAAAATGCAAAATTCATTTGTTTTTTAAATGCAAAAAACTGCTTTACAAAATACCATATTGATGTGTAACCAATTTTATATTATTTTTTAGCATTTTTCTGCATTTATGTATGTAAATAAAAAAATTTGTTAAACATTACAACATTTTTAATTTTTTGTTTCGCTAAACCACTAAGACGGTCTTTCGTTTTTCTCACCTAGTGCTTCCAAAAACCATTTTCTCGGAAAATGGACTTTAAATTCGTGTTTTTCAGCCCAAATTCATACTAAAACCAAAATTATTCAAGCAAAATAACTCATATTTGGGTTTCAGTGGTTAAAGGGTTAAGAACTAAATGCAAGCAATGGTTATGGTTGTTTAATTTGTCTTTTTTGCATCGTTTTTTTAAATCGTTGTGATCTTTCCCATGAAATAAATGAACTAGATGATTAATGGATAGACAATGGACATTAAAATAGGATATTAAACAATTGAAATTTGAAGTTATTTTTATTTTGTTTTAATAAAATTTAATTTTTCATTTTTATATTTTTTTTATATTTAACACGCATATCGTTAGTTGAAATTCCAAAAAACGTAACCAATTATTAAAAATTGCCTAACTTAGGCCAAAAATCCGTACTACAAAAATGTCTAGGACAAAGTTGCAGTTTTTATTATTTTCGATAAAAAATACATAGACATTTTAATTAATAAAAATATTGGGATTTAATTCTATAATTCTAGTTTAATATGCAACATTACATATTTTGCATTTCAACTAACGATATGCTTTTTGTTTTTAGTCTTTTTCTTCTCCTGTAATATTTTTTCAATTTCATTTTCAATTTCTGAGTTTCGATTACGTCTCCGCATTCAGTTACGCTACGATCGAAAATTGGTATTCCAAACAAAAACTGAATCGAAAAAACAAGAAGAAGACAACAATGTTTACAAAACCAATTTGTTATTATGAAATGTGGAATAGAAACAAAGAAATGAGCAAGTTTGTTACTATTTTAATAAACAAAAGTCACAACAAACAATAAAAACAGGAAAATAAAAAATGTAAGCGATTAATAATGAGAAATAATAATAATAAAAATAAAATAATGCAAAAGACTTGTGAATTAATAATAATAAAAAGATAATCATTTTTGTTTGCACAATATTGAAGTGCTAGAATCCTGTCAAGCCGGAGGTGGTATTTTTAATTTTTGTACTTGAAGGAGAAATGGAATCCATAGCAGTGGCTTTATGGTTGGAAGAGGAGAACAACGTGACTCAGAACACAGAGGTAAGGCTTGAAAAGCTTGAAAAGAAAATACCTGAACTTTCTCCTTAGATCGTTTATGGTAGCCGCAAGCAATATCCTGTTTTGTTGACATTAAACTTGTCAGCTTTTCGTATTGCTCTGATGTCGTTGTTTTTGACCTGGAAAAATAAATAAATAGGCTGTTTTCCTGTTTGTAGTGACAGTAATTCAAAACTCCTTCGTTCTACCATTACACATTTGTTTAACCATGTTCTTTGTTGCTGCATATCACCTCTTGATTGGCCGTACAACAAAAATTTATATAAATCACTTTTTAAACATTTTATACCTACTTACATTTTTATTTATTTATTTATACATTTATTAAGGTGTTAGGATACTTGCTATTTTTTGTATTGGATTTTTTTAGGATTGATTGAATGAAACTACAAATGCGAGAAAGAACAAGAAATACAATAAAATAAATGCCCCTATTGCCGTTCTCAACTCAACTAAGTTTGGTCGTCTGTCAGTCAACCCGACTTTAACTCTACATTAACTCTACTACATTTAAGTTGTGAATGGCAATACCGATTTATGAAAGACGACCAAATTATTAAAAAAGTTGTGAACCGCAATAGGGGCAAAAATGTAAACAAAACAAACAATATTACCCATGGTGAAATTAAATATCAGGTGACAGCATTGCTACAACAATTACAACAAGGCAAGAACAACAGGCATTTTTGTTTGTGTAAAAACTTTCGTCACTGTCAAAAACATCTGGCATAAAATAAAGAAAACAAACAAAAACAGAAAATTTTTTTTAAGAAAATCGTCTAAATTATTGTTTCTGCCACTCAAGAAGCCATCAGAAGTTGATGTGTAAAAGACTTTTAACAATCTTATAAAAAGTACATACAGTGGAGCTTCTGCGGAGGCTAAATAAAGAAACTGCAGTTCAAAAATTTGCACGACAATGATAAAATTGTACGTGAGAAATTTGAGAAGAATGAAAAAAGCATTGAACTGTTGTCATTGTCCATCGAACAACTACAACAATCTATGCCCGCAGCTGGCGGCTCAGTAGATCCCAACTGTGCTAGTGTACAAAAGTTGAAAAATCTAATACCGTGTTCACATATGAAACTTAATTGAGTCAATATTCTGTTAATTGACAATATTATTTTAAGTGTTCAAGCATACGTAATTTTCGGCTTGCTCAATAATCATTTGACAGTTGGAAAACAATACAAAAAATACTCTAAATGGTTGTTGTCTTTCTATGTAAACAAACTTACCTTCACATTGACTTTTCAATGATTTCTTTTGTTTTCTTTTGTTGACATTTGCGATTTTATACAATTTTGTTCACTAAACACAGTTGTGAACAGTGTTGCATTCGAAATCTTACACAATATTATAACAATTTCGTACTTATTGCGCAATAATTAATTGAGATTTTATATGGAATATTGAGCTCAATAATGGCGTTAATTGCGATTAACGCAATTAAGGTGTATATGTGAACACGCTATAATGGAAGCTGTTGAAACTATAAAGGCGGAACGTGATGCCATAGAATCTGAATTGAAATCTGCTACCTTCAATATGAAAGAGGAATTCTTGGAAGCTTCTAGACTTCTGGTAGTGGAAGTGGTAAGTTGGAAACATTAAGCTTACTATGTTGATAATACTATCTGATACATCAAATTATGTGTATACAACTTGTGAAAAATGTTTTTAAAATATGTTTAATTTTCACTTAGATATATCATCGGCAACAGCATCGTCACCTGCTGCACCAACTGCCGCTGCAACTGGCAGTATTCCCTATCCACAAGCTGTTCAAGGAATGCCTATCAGAGATCAGTTATGAGTACTGAAAAAGTGAGTATACTTGAATCCTGACTTATAATTTGTTATACTTATACGTACTCATACTTCTCTCAATATCATCAAACCAATATTCATCTTTAAAGTTTGAAGTACGCATTATATTCAGACTTATGGCGTTTTCTTTTCTGGCAAAAATGTTACACGTTTTTCCCATTTCGCATCTTTTTTAATTTTTTTGTGTTCTTTTCTGAAAAAATGTCAACACTGCTAAAATGTAGTGTGTTCTTTTCTATAAATGTCACACTATAAATTTAAAAAATGGTGCACCTTTCACACTCTGTATTTTTAGAGGGGGAGAATCGCACGATAAAACAACTGACCAGTGATGCCAACTTTTGAGACTCAAACGCGTAAACATTTTTGAAAAAAGGGCTAAATGGAAAAAAATCCATATAAAACCACATCCAATTTTCTTTTTTTTCGCGTTTTGAGTGACTAAAATCCGGCTAAATCTAGCCCGAAAAGGGCTAAGTTGGCATTGATGCAGCTGACATTTGTTTTGTTTATGAATGTGTATTTGTGTTAAGAAACAAAAAAAAAATATACAAAATGGAAAATATTTTTTATGTGCTAAAAAATTTTGGATGACTTGTTGGATTCATCTTCATCATCAGATGATGATAAAATATTTTATATGATTATGGAAAGAAATCCACAACCGTGAGTGAAAGGCTTGGTAAAGAACGTAATTAATGAATACTCTGAAGTTGATGTATGTCAAATTTCATAGGACAATATCTCCTACTTCTTATATATGTAATGTAAGTTTATATACATATATAATTTTTATATTTGAGAAGAATTTTCGTATTAGTCGGGAAAGTGCCATAGGTCATTTTGATAAATATTCATTGTGTTATTTCAAGCGATCTTACCAGGGAGCTATCTGCTTCTTCTTTTTTAGCAAAAAAACAAAAACAGCTGTACATGAAAAAAAATGTTACACTGTTGTAATTTTATGTTCTATTCTGACCATTAAAAATGCGACATCTTTAAAATGTGGGGTAAACATTATAAAAATGTACATAATAAAGGTGTAACATTTTATTTCAGAAAAGAAAACACCATTAATCTCATGTATGATATTGTTTATTTTGACTCTCCTTAACTCAATGTATATAGACGATAAGAAAAATAAGTATGACTCGCATACATTCATGCGAGAGTCGTTCATTTTTACAGTCCGCTTATAAAAATTATATAAAATAATAAATGTTATATTTTCCCCAATATGTTTTCCTATAAACTTACTTGTATGTTTTTATATTTCTTTTTTACTTATTTTGTATAAATACCTAACGGAATATGCTGAAATTTTTTTTCAATGACTTAACTGAGTTGAATACTTTATGAGTATGTGAGTATTTTTCTTAAGATGTAAATCTAAATACCGTTGTTTATGAATCAAACATATTGGGAATCGTATGAGCTCGATGTCGGCGTTGTAGTCATACTTATATCCACCCGCATTTATAAGTCAACGTTGTTGTGAGTTTGAGTAACTCAGAGTAGTTAAATTTCAATGATTTAAAACCACTTATACTTAAAATGTTATGAGTAGTTGTGAATCGTAAAAAAACGATTCATTGCCGATCTCTGATGCCTATGCCATTTGGTGCCGGACCTAATGCCCCTTATCCATCATATGCACCACCACATTTATTACAAAGCAAATAATTAAAAAACCCATAATATTTTAATTTATATATTTTTTTTAAGTTGCTTATTACAAAATTTTTTGTTTTGGTCCAATTCAATTAATGAATTTTACTTTAGCACAAAATGAAATTCAAAATTAAATACACAAGATTTTTCGTAATTATTAACACAATTAAGTTTTTTGTGTTTTTATTTATTACAATTACTTTTTTATTATTGCATAAAAGTATGTATGAAGTTGTTTTTAAAACAAGTAAACACACATTTTAAACATAAAAATTATATATACCAATAAATAATGCAAATATTGTTAAACAAGAACGTGTATTTTTAGTTTAAAAGTATTTTCTATAATATTTGAAACGAAATTTAGCTATATTGTATGGCTTTATAAATCTTTCTGTTTATAGCGTTTAAAAAATTTCTTTCTTAATCGAAAAACTTTGAGATTTGTATCGCTCAGGCGGAACTTTTTAATGTTAATATCCATAAGAAATGATAAAACACTATCCAAGGTATCGGTGGAAATGGAAATCTGTATAATAATAATAATAAAAATATAAAATAAAAATCTTCTTGAAACACACAAACAAAACTTACCATTTTATTATCAATTATGGCTTGATGGCAATTTAAAAGATTTACTATTAAATCATAATCATTACAATTCTGCTGCTCATGCTCATCTCTGCCCAAACGTAATGTAATATTAAAAGTAATTTGTTTATATTGCTCATTGAAAATCTATGTTAGAAAATTTGTTAAAAAAAAATATATAGATTTTAAATTAATTTTAAGAAAAACTTACAGCTCCTTTAATTGTACTAAATGGGCACTTGGCTATTAAAGTCAACAGTCTTAAGATGTTAGAGAAATTGGGTTCCTCCAATTATCATCTTAACCGCCGATTCTAAGGTTTTGTTGCAAAGTTGTTGTTGTTTTAGCTTTGCTAAATCTTTTAAATCCTCATTAATTTTTGCATTGAACGTATAGCATGGGGATTGCGATAATCCATCTGGAAAACAATGCATCAAATTAATAATTAATTTTTAGCTTAAAAAATATTTAACTGACCGAATGTCCTATATAAATTTTGTTAATACGTCTAAAATCTTCATCCAACTCAAGCTTAAACTTTTCGTTTTCTTTTGAATCCCCTTCGGGTTAGGAGGTTTCCTTTGTCTTATTTGCTTTTGTTAATAAAGCCGAAGCATAGGGCGCAAAACCGGCCAACGTTCTTTTGGCATAACTTACTCCACTGTTCTCTTTTTCTTGGGTCTTGAGGAACCTTAAAGAAGCGACAACTTCCAGCTACTCCTTTTTTACGGCATAAGATGCAGCAACGCATTTTTCTACAGCAAAAAAATATTCACTTTTAAAGTGGAATCTTAATATTTATCTTACAAAAAATACTTACATTTTTAGCAAAACAACTCAAAAACAAACACACTATTTAATATAATAAAGTTTTAAACTATTTAACGCAGATAAAACGGCGACAAAAACTCACTTTTTCAAATACAAAATAATTGTTTAAAGTTTTTTTTTTTATATAAACTTTGACTATTTGTAAACAACTTTTTGACATTTTCAATTTCACCATAAATAATCAGCTGGCGCTACGCTGCCACCTAGTATAAATTCACCTTGATATTACCCACGTTTTGTTCCCACAACAACCCTTCAAAAAAAGCTAAAAATCGCAACAAAGAAATTAAAAACCGCTACTTTCGATCAAAAACTAAAAAATAGGCAACAGTGCTAACATTTAAGGCCCAACTATAATGTGCACATGCTAGCTTAAGCAAACGTGCGAATACATATAAATTGTATGTGGCAAACTATAATGTACTTAACGAAACTTTTCGTTAAGTTTTTCAACTGTCATTTGCTTAAGCAAAAAGCGAAACTGATCGCATATTCCGTACGGAATCAGCTGTTTGTTGTTTGTTTGTGTTTTTAACAAAATGGAGAAAGAAGAAAATACATTTATTTTAAATTTAATAGAAAATGCGGAAAAAAATAAGTGCTTTTACAATAAAAGGGACCCTTTTTATTTTGACAAAAATGTCTTTCTGTCGCGGTTTATTTCTCTGACAGAACAAGAGCGTCTTCTTCTTTTACAGTGTAGTTCACTTATTTCTTTTAATGTGCACAGGCCTTCAAGCGCTAACTTTAATATTTTTATATTATTTAAATTTTTAAGTTTTACTCCATTTTTGCAAACACAATACGAAAATTAACAAAACATATGTAAACGTTTATTATTATTTACATTTTAGTGCTGCCACAGCTGTACATTTTAGTACTTTTGCCGATAAATTAAAAAAAAGAAAAAATTATGCGTTTCTGGTACGAAGTTTTCTTTTAATTATAAAATAATATAATAATATTTATAAAATATAGTCATTTAATGGGTTTTTGTTAAAATAAAAACATTTTTTTTAAACATAAATGAGCAACTGTGGACAAAAAGTTTCAAAGTCATTGTAGCCACCTAAAAGTTAACTCTGAACTGGTTATGCATTTGACAGCCTTTTCGTTAACTTTTGCAATTTGCTTAATCTTGTTTATGCAGATTATAGTTGGGCCTTAAAGGCCCAACTATAATGTGCATATGCTAGCTTAAGCAAACGTGCGAATACATATAAATTGTATGTGGCAAACTATAATGTACTTAACGAAACTTTTCGTTAAGTTTTTCAACTGTCATTTGCTTAAGCAAAAAGCGAAATTGATCGCACATTCTGTACGGAATCAGCTGTTTGTTGTTGTTTGTTTGTGTTTTGAACAAAATGGAAGAAAATATATTTATTTTAAATTTAATAGAAAATGTGGAAAAAAATAAGTGCTTTTACAATAAAAGGGACCCTTTTTATTTTGACAAAAATGTCTTTCTGTCGCGGTTTATTTCTCTGACAGAACAAGAGCGTCTTCTTCTTTTACAGTGTAGTTCACTTATTTCTTTTAATGTGCACAGGCCTTCAAGCGCTAACTTTAATATTTTTATATTATTTAAATTTTTAAGTTTTACTCCATTTTTGCAAACACAATACGAAAATTAACAAAACATATGTAAACGTTTATTATTATTTACATTTTAGTGCTGCCACAGCTGTACATTTTAGTACTTTTGCCGATAAATTAAAAAAAAGAAAAAATTATGCGTTTCTGGTACGAAGTTTTCTTTTAATTATAAAATAATATAATAATATTTATAAAATATAGTCATTTAATGGGTTTTTGTTAAAATAAAAACATTTTTTTTAAACATAAATGAGCAACTGTGGACAAAAAGTTTCAAAGTCATTGTAGCCACCTAAAAGTTAACTCTGAACTGGTTATGCATTTGACAGCCTTTTCGTTAACTTTTGCAATTTGCTTAATCTTGTTTATGCAGATTATAGTTGGGCCTTAAAGGCCCAACTATAATGTGCATATGCTAGCTTAAGCAAACGTGCGAATACATATAAATTGTATGTGGCAAACTATAATGTACTTAACGAAACTTTTCGTTAAGTTTTTCAACTGTCATTTGCTTAAGCAAAAAGCGAAATTGATCGCACATTCTGTACGGAATCAGCTGTTTGTTGTTGTTTGTTTGTGTTTTGAACAAAATGGAAGAAAATATATTTATTTTAAATTTAATAGAAAATGTGGAAAAAAATAAGTGCCTTTACAATAAAAGAGGCCCTTTTTATTTTAACAAAAATGTCTTTCTGTCGCGGTTTATTTCTCTGACAGAACAAGAGCGTCTTCTTCTTTTACAGTGTAGTTCACTTATTTATTTGTAATGTGCACAGGCCTTCAAGCGCTAACTTTAATATTTTTATATTATTTAAATTTTTAAGTTTTTTCTCCATTTTTGCAAACACAATACGAAAATTAACAAAACATATGTAAACGTTTATTATTATTTACAATGTAGTGCTGCCACAGCTGTACATTTTAGTACTTTTGCCGATAAATTAAAAAAAAGGAAAAATTATGCGTTTCTGGTCCGAAGTTTTCTTTTAATTATAAAATAATATAATAATATTTATAAAATATAGTCATTTAATGGATTTTTGTTAAAATAAAAACATTTTTTTTTAACATAAATGAGCAACTGTGGACAAAAACTTTCAAAGTCATTGTAGCCACCTGAAAGTTAACTCTGAACTGGTTATGCATTTGACAGCCTTTTCGTTAACTTTTGCAATTTGCTTAAGCTTGCTTATGCATATTATAGTTGGGCCTTTAATCTCGAAATGTCAATTGTAAGTTAAACATTTTTGTATTTTTTTTTACAGTATTGGATTATTTATCGATAACGCACGTTTGCACAAATGCATTGTTTGCATTTGAAGATTTTTTATGATATACTCATACTCTTTACACTTAGTCAATTTTCCTATGCAAATATATTTGTACTGTTCTCCAATATTGAAAAAATACAAAAAATAGCAAGTGTCATAACACCTTTAGTAGCCTTTACATTTATTATTAGCCTTCTCGGCCAAAATAAAAATATATTACATAGTAATAAAAAACTACCTGAAATTTTAATTAAATTAAAAACTTTTTAAGTTTATAAAAAGAGCAATCGAAAAAATTCCGTTGCTAAAATATAAGCGTAGAAAAACATAAGCCAGAATAGGGGTGAATAAGTAGTTTAAGAACTGCCTCTCCAAACACGTGCATATTCGTATTCTTTAACACTTATTGTATTTATTTTTTACAACGACAATATTTAGTGTGTTTGTGTTTTATAAGAGAAAGTGCATTTCACTTTATAAAGAGAATATCGAATAAAGCAAGTAAACGAAAAAAAGTAAATGTAACAGCCTAATACATATACAATTTTGAAACTGAACTGAAAGTTTTTGGTCTGAATTTTAAATTTTACCTATCCCATCTATAATAACACGTATAGTACGATTGCTGAGAAAGCTCGATATAAATCGAGATAAGATACACCAACAACAAAAGCAGTAACTTTTGATAAAAGTGCACCATGGTAGACTTTTTCAAACGTCTTGGAATTATCTAGATCCAACACATTACTTTCCGCATGCCCGTAGTGACAACAGAAGTTTGTTTGTTTAAGCTCCCTTTAGACGGTATATATTTTGCAGTGTGCTTTTCAAATTTTTCACTGCAAATGTCGTATATAAGCAAAACAAAAATGCTTCTGCAAATGTCCGCCTGTATTTACAATGTAAAACTTTCAATTAGAACATGTTCTATTTTCATCTGACAAAGCACCTGCAACCAGCTGTTTTGCAAGTCATTTGTTAATGGCGCCAAGAACATAATGTTTGTGTTTTAGCAAATTTATATTTAAAAACATTGTATTAAACAAAACATTAAATTTGTATTAATATACAAATGTGATGGAAATCGAAAACGAATGAGTTTTAGAAGTCAATTTTTTCGTAATATTTCTGTATTTAAAAACTTTTATCACATAAAATATAAAGATATTGGGCTACTAAAGAGAATATTAAAACAAAAATTTTAAAAATTAGAATATAAATGCATTAAAATGTATTTCCAAAACTGATTCGTTTTCGATTTCCATCACATGCCTGATTAAACTTTATTTAACTTAAATACAACAATTTTTGTCTTCACATGGCACATTTTCTCTTTAATTCTTGCTTAATTTTTTTATTTTATATATGTATGTATATATGTATATGTCAGATGAAACTAAAAACCGATGTGTAAAAGCAAAAATTATAAACTGCCTGTAAATTGCCAATTTTGACAGACATTCACAATTACATATGGGTATTTTCATACAGCTATACGTGACATTCGTACGCATATGAAGTAATATAAATCTCACAAAAATAGAAGTTAATGAAAAACAATATTACAGTTATGTTGCAATCAAAAGCTTCTATGTTTGAGAAAAAAAATGGGCAGCCTCGAAACTTTGGTGTCGAAAATATCCGATCAAAATAAGGCGATAACGTACGTGACAAAAACGGAAGTGGTTTTAATGCATATTTACGTACATGCGATAATGTACCTTTACAATCCTTTAATATTTAAAGAGAAATCATCTCTGGTTAGTATTATATAAAAGAAAAACATAATAACGTACATGACATAACGTACGTGGCAATTTTTCTCGTATATAAATAATGAAATGTATTTTATAGATAATTTTAGACATAAATTTGGGGAAAGAAAATAAAAGTGTTTACTAATTCAAAAAACGGTGTGATAATAAAAATAATATCAAATTCATAAAATGTTTATTAATATTAATTCAGCCTCTTTTTTGGTGCTCTTTTAATTTTGCTTCGTCTTTTCTTAACTCATCCCGGCACCGTTACATAGTTTTACAACTATTTAAAATAATTTAAATAGAAAATTTGCATTTAACATTGAATTTAATGCATTTAATTTAAATTATCGTTCTTACAATAACATATGCGACAAACTTTAAAAGGTAATACCTTTTTTTATTTCGGTTGAAAAGGAAATTTTAGTTAATATCTTTAATTGGAAGAATTCTTATTTTAGATTTGTAATCTTCTTTACCTGCGACTGCCCGTATACAAATGACACAGTTAAACAATGTTTTTGCATAACGTACGTGACATTAGAATAACATCAAAAGCAAATAAAAATACCGTTATTCGAGCTCTAACTTCGCGTTTTTCTCATTATTATAGTTATTTGTTATTGCAAATTTATTTTTAAGATGCTTCAAATCTATTAATTTAGTTAATAGCAAAGGGAAAATAGTTTATTTTATTTGCAAAAACTGAGTCGAAGAGACAGTTTATCTCTTCCATTTTTGAATTTTAAAATTCCAATAACCTGTAAATGCTTCCATATTATAAAAAATCGAATATTTTTCTCTTATTAAATCATATTAGAAACATTTTTCAAGTACTCTTATTTTTTTGGTCGTGGTTGACATTTTTATGGAACTACCCATATGCATCGTACAACTGACAAGTATTCGTACACTGCAAAATACATACTGTCTAAAACCAGCATTAGCTGTGATTGTTGCATATGTATTTTTGCGAATTATTTTTTAGGTTATTTGTTAGTTTTTGTTGTTTTCTTATTTTAATTCTTTTGTACCTCTACTTTTGTTATTGTTGTATTTATATTGTTGATTTTGGTGTATTTATTTTCGTTTTTTGTTCTGTGCACGTGAATAATATTTCTTCTATACAAAATTAAAACATACTTACATACATACATCCAAAATTTAAACTTACCGTGTACTTAATTCAAGAATTTTGTCTTTAAACTTCCATGTAGAATTTTTATCACTTGAGAAGCATTTGGCAGTAAAATTATCACCCACAAGGATTTTTATCAGTCCTAAAAATACAAAAACAATTATTTAAAGGATTATATTAGTGTAGAACACCAGGGTTACCACTGAAAATTTTCAAAAAGAGGCACAAAAAGGGTATTTTAAATAAAAAAGGGTCAAGTTTTTTATAAACAAACAAAATGACCTTTATTTCAGTTTCAGTAAAAAAAAAACAAAATATTTTAACAATTCTTTAAATCGTATTTAATTTAAATAACAGTACAACTATAAAAACTAATTAAGAGTTCACAGATTATACATACATATGTATGTATGTAAAATTAGGTTTACGTATGTATATTAATTTTTCAATATAAAATTATTCAATATATGTATAAATATATTATATATAAGTATACATATGTATTAGGGTGGTTTTTCAAAATGCATTTTCGATTTTTAAAGGTGCTCACATCTAGAATTATGTAATTTAGTGTTAAAATACAATTGCGAAAATTTTAGCTCAATCGGACTATGCCTTCCCGTGCCGAAAGAGCCTCAAATTTTCAAAAATGCCTGTTTTTCACGAAATAGCGCCATGTTTCTGCTTTAGTTATAAATGCCATAATTTATTACAATAAATTTACTATCAAATGAAAGGTAATTACATTGACTTTAAAATATTAAAGCACAAAATATTCAAGCAGAAATTAAAAATCGGGGAGTCCCCAATTTGATTTTGACGTTGCGCTTGTAATGTTACTTTAAGAGAAATATTCATTTAAAGGTTTTTGTGTTAAGTGAACAGTTCGTACAAGAAAGATATTTAAGTCAAAATGGCAGTACTTCGTTCAATGTTCATATGCGTGCTAAAACTCAGATTTATTTAATTGGACATTAATCTCAACAAATAACCGGCAGCAAGCTACCATCAAACCATCAAGTACATACAAGGAATTTTTTTATAATATGCGTAACATTGGATTACCCCTCTGTGAAGCCGCAAAACTCAAAAACTAAGTTTCTACCATATTTGCCCAAGTTTAATAAAAAAAAATTAAATATTGGAATCTATAAAATGTGTTCTTTTTCTCACTGCAATAGAAAATTTACAAAATATCTCATTCTCTTCTGAATCGGAAGTGGAAGAAATGGTTTCTGACGATGTATTTACCGGCGATGGAAAAATCGGAAAATTAGAAACTGAGAGTAAAAAGAAGAAATACAGTCGCGGATATAAAAAAGTTATAACCGAACAGCTATCAATTTTATTAGATAGGTGCATTTTCGAAAACTTTGGGGCTTTTTCGGCACGGGAAGGCATAGTCCGATTGAGCTAAAACTTTTACAATTGTATTTTAACACTAAATAGAACATTTCTAAGCGTGAGCACTTACAAATTTCGAAAAAAAAAATTTTCCCATATTCAATAAAACCACCCTAATATGTATGTAGATATATATTTATATACATATGTATATACATATGGAGAATTTCACGTCAAGTGACCCAATTTTAAAAATCGATGTCTTCCGATTTGGATGAAATTTGCACCAAGGTTAGTACTATTGGATAGTAGGTCAGAGACAAATTTTCAGCTCTATCAGTGAAGAACTGACGCACAGTGTCGTGATTTTATATAACGAGTGGCCATAAATAGAAGGAGTGGTTGTAAAGAGTTGAAATTTGGCACACGTATTTGATTTGATAAAAGAAAAAAAATAAAAATTTTCTTATTCGAAGATTTACTTCTAGTTAAATATAAAAGAATTTGAAATTTATTTTTGTATACCTCTGTTATAAATGTAAGCATAAATGTAAAATCATAGAGAGATATACAAAGAGACACTAGCAAAATGTAATGCATTTTCTGGCCATAAATAGAAGGAGTGGTTGTAAAGAGTTGAAATTTGGCACACGTATTTGATTTGATAAAAGAAAAAAAATAAAAATTTTCTAGCATTACATTTTGCTAGTGTCTCTTTGTATATCTCTCTATGATTTTACATTTATGCTTTCCAACGGAAGGCTAATGTGGAATATAACAGAGGTATACAAAAATAAATTTCAAATTCTTTTATATTTAACTAGAAGTAAATCTTCGAATAAGAAAATTTTTATAAAAAGTTTTTACAATAGTACTCGCAAGAGGAAAAATTCTCATTTAGTTAAAGAAAAAAAATATTAAAATTTCAAAAACTTTGGAGGAAGGATTCGTGTCCTTCCCATATCTCCTGAAATTAAAAACCGTCATAAAAGATAGAAAAAAAGTCCGAACTTTATGAAATAGTCGTTTAGTTTGATACCCTTAATGATTTGACCAAATTTTATCCAAATCGGGGCAAGGACACGCCCATCTCAAAAATGTCCTTTTTCAAAAAAGTAAAAAAAGGGAACAAAAAGTAAAATTTTTAAATTAATTTCATACACGAAGCACTTGTTACAAAAAAAAATGTGTGTGTCAAATTTTTTCCAATTCGCAACAAGGACATGCACTCCCGGCCACCCCCTAAATCTTGTATAAAATTTTTTTAAAAACGAAAAAAATTCAATGAAAAAAATTCAAATGGTAAGAAAAGTAAATGTTACTTTTTAATATTTACACTTGTTTTATTATTTAAATAAATTATAAAAAATAATGTTTTGAACAATTTTTATTTATTAAATACAATAAAAAAGAAAATGTTAGAATTTGTTTACTCTATTCATCCGAATCACTTTCTTCAAGCTGGTTTATTAAATTTTCTTGATTATCCGCATAAATATTATTTTCCTCAATAATGAAATCATTTATTTCTTCACAACTCCTTTTACATTTTATCTTCTTTTCTATCTATAGATAACTTTGGTTCAGACTGCAAAACCATTCTTTCTATTAGGTCTTTATTAGTATTTGTACGACTATTTTTTCGAGTATGGTTTAAACGAGTTTTTCTAAAAACTTTATGAGTGGCTTCTATAGCTTCCTCAGATAACATACCTACTGGAATCTTGGAGTTTTTTATAAATTCTGCTCCATGAACTAGTATTTTTTGGACAGTAACAGGCATACAATACCAAGAATATTTTTGAACATATAAAATCCATGTTTCTCTAAGCAGCTGTTGAAAATTTATAATATTTATTGTTTTACTGCTTGAAATAGTTTTTAAAATCAAAGAAATTTTTAATTAGTGATGGATCAACCTGCGTTATGGTAGATGAGATATCAATGTTGCTGAAAAACCGTCTCGCAGTATTCCCATCATTTGTTGTACCAAAATATATTTTCCGGAATATATTGTTTCTTTGCTTTTTGTAGACTATAATATGATGGAAAACAGTTCTTGTGCACATCATTTACAACCGTTCGCATATTTTCATATTGTCTATACGATAGATCATTATCTATTAATAATGCTAAAGCCTTTTCTACGGAAATAGAAGTTTCTGGAGTTGGGCTAGATACTCTTTGAACAGCTCTTCGTAATTGCTCAGGGCATGTAGACCTCACAATATCATCTACCTTTCTTCTTTTGGTTCGTTCAGAACTTTCATTAAAGCCTACTCTTGGTCTTCCTTTACGACTTGTACTTGGTCCCTTAATAAATAAAAAAACATGTTTTTTTATTATATTATAAAAAATAAATATTCACATAATGATATTACAATGTATATATCTTCTTCTTCCACATCAAAAAATGAATTTAGCCAGAAAAAGTTTTTGTTTTCAAACACAGATTTCTTTCTGTAGCATTTTTCCCAACTTTTTCTTATTCTAGCTAGAATTGATTTAAGTCTTACAATACTTTTTTGTTGCAATTGTGTCTTAAATTTATCTTCTAAATGATTTTTAATTTCCGTAAGGGCTAGGGAGTGTGTTGTATGTTTGTGCCAAATATTGAAAATTTGCCTAATTTGCACTTGCCTTGACACTGAAAAAGTGAAAAAAATTGACTATTCTGCCAAGCTCTGCAAAAGAGACCCATTTTTTTTTAATGTACATACTTGTATCAATATTATATTAAAGTATCAAAAATAAGTAAGTTGTAAAAAATTTTCTCTCTGTTTACATTCAGAATAACGGTACAAAACACATGATGAATTAAATGTAAAAAAAATATGTTAACATATTTTAGTAATGAAATACTTTAATATTTATAAACAATTTAACTGCATTATCGAAAATTTGCATTAAATTAACCCATTTGTATATACGCTATTTTTCACGTTTTTTGTGTGCATATCAGAGATGTACACGAGTTGATTCACTTTTTTCCTATATGTGTGAACTCACTGTTTTTGTTTTGTTTTCAATCATCAACATGTGCTAATAACATTGCTTGCAGTGTTTGCGCTCTCCTAATTGCTTGTCATTTTCTCAATCACAATCAAAATTATAAATACAAACCAATATGGATTCCAAAAGGGAAAAAACATAAACAAATTACTTGGAGATTTCTCAAACCATATAAATACATGTTTAGGAGAAAACTTACACTGTCTAGCCCTTTTTATTGATTTTAGTAAGGCTTTTGACACACTCTCACACTCTAATTTAATAGACATGTTAGAACGAAACGGCATAAGAGGTCAATGTTTGAAATGGTTCGAAAACTACTTAGAGCTCAGAACTTACCGTGTTAAAATATGTGAAACAGTAAGTAACGAAGCTCAATCCAATAATGGTGTTCCACAAGGGTCAAAACTTTGACCAATATTATATCTCATATATGCAAACGAAATGTTGAACATACTGAAGGAGTGTACTACATTTGCATACGCTGATGACACAGCCATTATAGTATCAAATAAAAACTTTGATACAGCCTGTGAAATCATGCAAAAACAATTTGATGAGGTCTCAAAATGGTGCCATGATAATGGCCTCATAATAAACGCATCTAAAACCAAAATAATGCACATTAAACCACCTCATCTGGCTAGAACAGCAACAAAAATAATATTTCACAACCATCAATGTATTCACACCATAAACGACACAGGGCATATCGAAACATGCACCACAACCATAGAGAATGTACAAATATATAAATATCTCGGAATTTACGTTGATGAAACCTTTAAATGGCTACCCATATACAACAGCTTGCAAAAAAACTTCGAAAAGCCGCTTATAGTTTATACTATCTAAGCAATTGCTCAACCTATGATGTACTCAAACAAGCATATTTTTCATTAGTTAAATCTTACATAAGGCATGGTATAACAGCGTGGGGAAGCTCAACATATTGCAGATTCCTACAGCAATCTCAAAACCAAATTCTAAAAATGCTACTAAAAAAATAAGCAACATAACAATCAACAACTGCAAATGTCGTTAATATATACTTATAACACAAATATCAACAACAACACAAACAACAGTAGCGACGCTAGCACTTCCAACATAAACACAAATTACACAAACAACTCACACAACACTCAACACAAGCAACATTAACTTACTCACCAACATAAGCCCAAACATCACAAATAATATTAACTCAATATAAATAACAATAACATATGCACCAACACAATAAATATCAATAATCAAAACATCACACTTTCTAACAACAACACAAACACCAGCTGCAGATTCCAAAATAATAATGGAACCCCTTTTACCAACAATATTGCCAGCAATCTACAGATCCTAAACATCAAGTCTGTACTACATTTCATTAATCAACGAATTTTACAATGATTCCAGATATCTGAAGCCAATAAACCACGCCTATAATACCAGAAGACGCGCAGAAGGAAGATATAAGGTCGATCGGCATAAAAACAACTGTAGCAAAAATTCGCTGAATACTACACTACCAAATATAATGAACAAAATACCATCATATTTATTAAACATTAGAAATCTATACACTAGAAAGTCTTTTAAAAAAATATTTCATAGAAACGCAATGAAAACTTATTATTATATGTAATCTTTAGTTTTAATATATATATCCTGCAGACAAGCCAAATGGCTTCGCGGGATTAGATGTAAGAACTAAAATGTACATTAAATTGAAAAAATAAATTGGATAAAAAAAAAAAACTTTTTAAACGCCGTTAGCAATAACGAATCAAAAATTAAAACTGTGTTTTGATTTGTAAGCAAAACAATCAAATGATTCATAAAAGCTCAGATTGCATAGTGCAAAATCAGTGCGTTAATTTTTTTAAGTAAGTTTTCAAGATGAACTCCGAAATAATAAAAAATATTGAAAATGGTGTTTTTCGTATTGTAAAAAATAAACAAAGCAGAAGTAAAATTTGGGATATTACAATAATTTATAAAAACACCAAATACATACATAGAGCAATTCCATATGAAAGCGATCACCTTTTGGACGACCCCTCTCCGATTTTAAAATAAATAGTCTCAATCGATTGCCCAGCAAAAAATAATGTACCTACATATTTTTTTTTTTATAGTGACTGTTTAGTGGTGAAGAATTGAAGAATTGAAGAATTCTTCATAAGGGACCTCATTGAAACTTGTTTTAAAAAAAAACTACTAAAGCGATCGCAACGAGTGATAGCTCGTTGGAAAGGTATTGAATCAGGCTTTAATTGAAAAATGAAATTTTCCTAATTTTTCTTAGAAACTTACCTTTAAATTTTCCCATGAAAATTAAATTTTCCGATTTTCCACAGAAGCTCCTAAATTTTCCGGCTAATTTTTTTTTTTGGATTCCTCATAATTTTTGCTTTAAGAATCAGCAATAAAAAAATGGGCCCCGACTCCTTGTTTGGACAGGAGAAGAGCATTTAAGAGACCACCTTGTTAAAAATACATTTTAAAAATTATTTTACAGTTAAAAATACATTTATGAAGAAAAAATCTTTCTTATTTTGCTGCTTATACTTAATTACAATATTTATTAAAAATTTCAATTGTCTTGGCATCATTATAAAATTAAAGTAACTTTAAATTTAGCACGTCGGCAGACGAAGAGTACCGCTTTACATTAATTGACATATCAGAAATATTTGGTATGAAGCAATGAAACTTTTGCGTTCCAGTTATAGTTTTGACATTATTATATCTGTTTTGAATTCGTCGCTCCATGGCATCGTGTTCTTTTTGAGTGCATAAAACTGTGTTAATGGCAATTTCCTTGCTTTGAATCCACGAAAACAAATGTTGTACATTTAAGATCTGGTCAGTATATGGCCTTTGCAAACTTGCCTTAGTCGCCATGCGTTTTAGGGTTCCCCCTAACGCATCGCATGGGCCCTTACCGTGGGACGTCGCGAAAAAGTGCCACTCGACCTTGCAGTTTTGTTGTGCTTCAATTATGCAAAGATTGTAAAAATTTTTTTTATTCTTGTACTGAGAAGCCGCGCCGTCTGAGAAAAACGTTACTTTGTCGATTGCATCGAATTTTGATCTTAAGAATTCAAACAGTTTCATTTGAAATAAATAAACGAACACATAATTATGAGCTAAACTCTCCGCGACAACAACAAGGCTTACGGTCTGTAGTTCGTTATGTTCGTTTTTGAAATAAATGCAAAAAGGATGCACCGTGCACTGGTCGTTTGCCCAGTGATAAGCCTGAATTTCATCCTGAACGAGAAAAGTGTAATTCTCGGCAAAGTCGCTTATCACAATGAATTCATTTTGGGCTAATTTCTCCTTACTTTCCTTTAGAAATTTCGATTGCATCTCGGATATGAAATGGTGCGCCTTCAGTTCATTCAACTTGAATCCGAATTCCTCGATGAATTCCGGAATCTGCTTTACCACGGTCTCAAGGGAACATCTGCCGCCACTGTTTGAAATGCACCTCCTGAATTAACAGCTGTTCAAACTTTTCCGCCAAATATTGCTCTAGCTCGTCAATCTTCGGACAATTGTCGCATTTGGACAGATGACAATTTTCCGTGGGGTATGCGCACAACGACTTCGACAGGAGGTCCCTAAATGTTTCAATTTCACCGTGAAATACTTTCAATTTCTTGCATGGAAAGAAAATTAATTTGATGTTTTGATGAAACATGCAAACGCAGACTGAATGCGTTCCGTGCCTGTCTAATGCCAGCACGCATTCTTTTGGTCGTAGGATGGCAAAATCCCACTTTTTCTGCTGGGTATTTCTCATTGAACTGATGGTATGCTTCGGATAGATTACATAATAATAATCTGCGCTGCTTGTGTACTTTTTCTCCATCTTCACGTGTGATAACATAGTCACGTGTACCTGAGCAGGCGCGGCTGTTGTCATCATTGCAGTAAAAATCTTGAATCAATTTCACCGTTGCTTCGCTGAGGGTCCTTGAGCCAAATTTCTTGGTGGGAGTCGCCAATATGCCCTTCTGTCGAACTAATTCTTTGCTTCTTCTCGCGATGTAAAAATATGTTTGAAACTGTTCAGAAATCTTGCGTATAGACCATGATTGAGGCAGCACAGATAAAATGAGATATTTCTCCGGAAAAGTGGTGTGACGGTGGAAGTCGGAACCCTCGTTTCCACCCACTCAGTAAATTATTATTGATGATTTTTGGTATTATGAACTTTATTTTTGATTCTTTTTTATATGGCTATGAATGATATTAGTTTAGTGAATTATAAAATTTATATATTTATGATTATTGAATTGTGAAATTTATATTATTACATTTATGAATATTGCACTATAAAATGTATATTGTAGTAGTATATATAGTATGGTTAGTTAACCTAACCTAACCTAACTTACGGCGCCATCTAGTGGTCGCCGGCAACAACAACACATGTACACTAGCGCCCCTACGGCAGGTGGTTATAAACAATGATTATCGCGCTGTCAGAATCAGCTGAGCGAACGAGGACATGTTACCATCTGGGTAATTACGCGAGTTGAGAAAAAGGTATAAAAGCAGAGCAAAAGACTGCAAGCGGGATCAATGTGTGTTGAGCAGTTGGAGTGATCGTTGCTAACAGGTGAGTGGTATTGGTAGTAGTTGAGTAGTGTTGATAGATTACCATTCCCGTGGTTATACCGCAGGTTTAGTAATCTATTCACACAGTAACCGAGCGTAGTGGTGTTCTCGTGAGTTATACTCCAGGAGCCCCACTACGAGCTACACAAGGGAGTGTGTCCAGTGGGTTATACCCCAGATTCACCCTCGTGTGTAGTTTGACTGGGCCATATTTGAGGTGGTTGGCGTTCCCGTGGGTTATACTCCAGGATCCCAACTACGAACTACCCCTGAGTAGCGTTTCCGTGGGTTATACCCCAGATTCGCCTTCAAGTGTAGTTTCACTGGGCCTTACACGCGACCTCTTTCCAATCAGACCCGGTTACTTCGAAGGTGATTTGGATTACCAACTACCAATGCCAATTCCCCACGATCCCGGTCGTTCGTACTCTCACCACTCGTCAAGAGATAATTGGTTAAGATTAAAGTAAAGTGATAGATTTCTTGTAAAACAATCTAAATTGTAATAAAGATAGAATTGAAATTGTGTAACGAAGCCGTGTTTTAGTTTAGAGGTCACAAAACTAAAGAAATTGTATTGTGACAGAACCTTGGACAGCCGTGGGTTATACCCCAGCCAAAGAAGGTTCGTTACAGTGGTCGCTAAATTGAATTTTCTTTTCAACTGCTCAATCATTTGTTTGCCGTCAACAACGTCATCTGCTTGACTGCATTCGTTATCAGAGCCTTCATCAAATATTGTCGCGATTGCACTCATAACCTTGCCTTTTTTCTCTTTCCTGTATGTTTCACTTCGCAACTTTCTTTTTCTAATAGGCGTTTCACCTAAAGTGGTAATAGCCTCATTCAAAGGACTCAAAGACATATTGACCATCGGAATGTCTGCCTCACTATCAGATGAAACATTTTGTTCACTTGTCATTTCACTCTCGGATTGTGGCTGCATTTGTTTCAATGCATTTGCTTGTTGAGACAAATCGATTTTACACTTGGGGCAAATGAATTCTGCTTCTTCACCGTATTGTATATTTAATTCATTCATGTATCGCTTCGAAACACCAGTTAATTTTAATACTTTTTCGAACGATGTCCACTCTTGTTAAACGGATTGCAGCAAAATTTATTCATTTTACTTTAAATTGTCTTTACAGCTTCACTCTTTACTTTACAAAAAAAAAAAACACTTTAACACTTTCACGTTTAGTATTCAACTGAAATTTGACTCAGAGTGTGTAAAGTATTTATATTTATTTTTTTTAAAAAATAGGTAAAAAAAAAATAAGCGATATTTGCTTTTCTTTAATAGGAAAATTTGCGTGAACTACTGGTCATAAAATGTTTTTTAAAGAGGGACTTAATTGGTTACTGCCAATAAGCCGACCACAGGTCATAAAATGTTTTGCAAATTTTTTAAATTACCAGGTAATAAATATTTCCGCATATTTATGGAAAATCCGTGTTTTATGACTTGTTTCTGCACGTGTCATTTTAGGCGAAATATTTATTACCTGGTAATTTAAAAAATTTACAAAACATTTTATGACCTGTAACCTCAGTCGGGTTTGGTGTGCCATTACATGCCACTGCTGCTATTATCCATGGATTTATGGCCGATCTTGTGAAGGCAGGCAGACAATATTCACTACACACTCAACTTGGGGCTCTTAAAAAAAAATTGATTTTTTCTTCATAAATGTATTTTTAACTGTAAAATAATTTTTAAAATGTATTTTTAACAAGGTGGTCTCTTAAATGCTCTTCTCCTGTCCAAACAAGGAGTCGGGGCCCATTTTTTTATTGCTGATTCTTAAAGCAAAAATTATGAGGAATCCAAAAAATAAAAATTAGCCGGAAAATTTAGGAGCTTCTGTGGAAAATCGGAAAATTTAATTTTCATGGGAAAATTTAAAGGTAAGTTTCTAAGAAAAATTAGGAAAATTTTATTTTTCAATTAAAGCCTGATTCAATACCTTTCCAACGAGCTATCACTCGTTGCGATCGCTTTAGTAGTATTTTTTTAAACAACTTTCAATGAGGTCCCTTATGAAGAATTCTTCAATTTTGTCACATGACAGTGGTGTACACCACCACTAAACCAGTCACTACAAAAAAAAAATATGTAGGTACATTATTTTTTGCTGGGCAATCGATTGAGACTATTTATTTTAAAATCGGAGAGGGGTCGTCCAAAAGGTGATCGCTTTCATATGGAATTGCTCTCAAATTATCTGTAATCCCAAAATTATTTCAGATATCCCACTATTACAGTTGTATAAAGTGACCATAGGACCAACTTTTCCATATAGTGCCATACCCGAGCCCTTTTCCTAATTTCCACAATATGGCCAAAAATCCTCTCCAGATTTATTTTTGCATAAAACTCCAATTATCTGTAATCCCAAAATTATTTCAGATATCCCACTATTACAGTTGTATAAAGTGACCATAGGACCAACTTTTCCATATAGTGCCATACCCGAGCCCTTTTCCTAATTTCCACAATATGGCCAAAAATCCTCTCCAGATTTATTTTTGCATAAAACTCCAATTATCTGGAATCCCAAAATTATTTCAGATATCCCACTATTACAGTTGTATAAAGTGACCATAGGACCAACTTTTCCATATAGTGTCATACCCGAGCCCTTTTCCTAATTCCCACAATGGCCAAAATCCTCTCCAGATTTATTTTTGCATAAAACTCAAATTATCTGGAATTCCAAAATTATTTCAGATATCCCACTATTACAGTTGTATAAAGTGACCCTAGAACCAACTTTTCCATATAGTGTCATACCCGAGCCCTTTTCCTAATTCCCACAATGGCCGCAAAACCTCTCCAGATTTATTTTTGCATAAAACTCCAATTATCTGGAATCCCAAAATTATTTCAGATATCCCACTATTACTATTACTTTTCCATATAGTGTCATACCCGAGCCCTTTTCCTAATTTCCACAATATGGGCAAAAATCCTCTCCAGATTTATTTTTGCATAAAACTCCAATTATCTGGAATCCCAAAATTATTTCAGATATCCCACTATTACACTTGTATAAAGTGACCATAGGACCAACTTTTCCATATAGTGTCATACCCGAGCCCTTTTCCTAATTCCCACAATGGCCAAAAATCCTCTAAGTATGATTGCTGTTAAGTGAATAACAGTGCTCTGTTAAGTGCAAAATGGGCTCGGCTAAAAATTGCGGTTTTTGGCTGTGCTAGTTAAATTTAAATTTATCTTCACACACATCACCTAATTTTATAATGGTCGGTCCGTAATTAGTCGAAACTCCCATATCAGACCCTCCCCGTAATCAACTTTAACTTCCATAAATATTTTAAAAGTATTTATATCGAGATAAAGTTTAACATACGCAATATTTATATTCACAGAAATCATGACACTAAATTTTTGGATGATCGGTCCACAATAGGTCATATCTCCCATATAGCGCATATTTCTGAAAAACTGTTCTATACATATACTGGGTGTAGGGTATTATGGTCGGGCTTGACCGACTATACTTTCTTACTTGTTTTTTTTTCAAATAGTTTTTTTTATTTTTCCTCAAAAGAAACTTTAGACCATTTCCTTTAAGAGCTTTGTGGTCACTTAGTAGCAAGAGCCATATATATAAAAAAATATTTTAACTCAAAAAACAAAGTTTTTGAATTTTACCATCGCTTAATGGGATGCGAGTGGGATATCTCTCAAAAAAATTATTTTTTAACTCAAGAATAGGATTTTTCAATATTTGGCACATGTATCATTTTCATTTATATATTAATTTTATTAAAATATTTATTATTATTATTCTTATTTAGGATTATAAGTAATAAATAAAAAAATGAAAATAGTGCATATGGTAAAAATTTAAACACTTTCTTCTTTAAAGTTAAAATTTTTTTTATAGATAACCCACTTGCATCCCATTAAGTGACCACAAAGCTCTTTAAGGAAATGGGTGAAAATGAAAATGATACATGTGCCAAATATTGAAAAATCCTATTCTTGAGTTAAAAAATTATTTTTTCCATTAAGCGATTATAAAGGCCTTAAAGTAAATTCTATAACTTTCTTTTCAGAAAAAAGGGCCCAAATTGAAAAAAAAAATTATTTTTAGAATGATTGAAGAAATAGCTATCTAAAGTCCTTTGGACAATTTTTGCTACGACCAATAAGTGAAAAGTTACACTCATTTAAAAAAACCCTGTATGACCAAAATGTCCAACTTTGACCCCCTCTAACTCCGGCAGTTCTTGACTGATAGAGCTGAAAATTTGTGTCTGGCCTACTATCCAATAGTACTAACCATGGTGAAATTTCAAAAATTTCCAAATCGGAAGACATCTACAGAGTGGCTCAGAAAGACCGAATTTGTGTGATTCATTATAACTTTTTTATTATAATTTTTTTTTCTTTTCTTTTTAGTATTTTGTAAAGAAGACTTGGACAATTTATAATGGAGCAATACACAACTGAACAACGTGCCCAAATCGTTGAAATTTATTTTTCAAATCAACGGTCCATTGTGTTGACTCAGCGTGCATACCGTCGTCAATTTAATGTGCGGGTTGCACCCTATCAGTCAACAATAAACCGTCTGGTTGCAAATGTTCGACAATAAGGAGCAGTAAGGAACCTTCCTTGGTGCGGTTTCTTCAGAAAGGATCATTGGCCCATATTATTTTTAAAATGAACGAGGTGTCGCCATTTCCACACACTGCGAGGGCCACAATGGCTATTTTACGCGACATCTTTGGTGAATGAATAATTTCGCGTAAAAGCAATTTTAATTGGCCTCCGCGTTCACCGGATTTAACCGCTCCAGACTGTTTCCTTTGGGTTTATTTAAAAGGGAAAGTTTATGTTAATAATCCTAGGACTATTGAGGAATTAAAAACCAAAATTCGAGACGAAATTAACAACATAACACCGGAAGTTTTGAGAAAGGTCATGGAAAATGTGTTGGAAAGCGCACATTTGTGCAAAGCAGAAAATGGCCACCACTTGCGGGATATCATTTTTAATAACTAATCTAAAAATATTCCCTATAAATTTACTGTGGGTGGTATTATTGATTCCGCACGGTAAGGAAAACTAAGCGGAAAGAAATATCGATCGACATGTTAAATATAATTATTCATTCCTGCGACATGCTGCAATACCGTCTATGTAAAAATGATACCGCAAAAAGGAAAAATACCGCAGCAACGGAAAGAATACTTTCAAATTATGCTTCCGCACAAAAAATGTCTTTCCGCAATCGCGGAACAGAATGAGTAATTCGACCCTGTATTTAAAAAACAAAAAAATATGTCTTAAATTAAAAGTTATAAGGAATTCACACTACTTCGGTCTTTCTGGGCCACCCTGTATTTTAAAAGTTGGGTCACTTGACGTGAAATTGCCCATATATATAAAAGAGTAACGTGACTGACTGATTCATTCATCATCGCACAGCCCAAACTGCTAAAGATAGAAACTTGAAATTCGGGTATTGGGTTCCTTTTACAATTTACTACTAAAAAAAACTACTGTCAGTCAAAACATATAACCCAGCAAGCCATATGAGTCCGAAAAGAGTCTTTTCTGACACCTTTTTCGTAGCGTTAACGCTCTTTATGAGCCCAAAAAACAATCATAATTGCTCCGAAACCCTTCAGAAAAGAGGGTCATTACATTCGAAAATGGTCCGTCAGAAAGAGCTCTTAGATAATGTCAGAAAAGAGTCTTTTATGAGGGTTTTTTTTCTCTTAAAGAGCTCTTAGATAATGCCAGAAGAGTCTTTTATGAGGTTTTTCTTGGGCTCTGTGTAATCTTGTTTTTATCATTCTTGTGTGGTACAGCTATGTTTTTTTTTTTTTTTTTTTTGTTCAAAGCACAAATAGCAGGAGAACAACGCTTTGGTACACACATAATTAAGTGGAATTTCTGAGTCATACTGCGTGCCGACTCAGGACAGTAACAAGCTAATTTTTCTTTCGCTCCGAAAATGCTCTTTAGTTGGACTCTTTTCTGACTCCTTTTTTCGGAGCGCTCCGAAAATGCTCTTTTGTTGGACTTTTTTCTGACTCCTTTTTCGAAGCGCTCCTAGAATGGTATGCTGGGAAGGGATGGACGCCATACAATTTCTGCAACCATGTCTTTTTAACCTTTTTTACCTCTAGAAGCCAAACGGGCACGTACGGGCAGATAAAACCTTTTGAATTATGTAAAGAAATAATCAAAGAACAGGTTTTATAAATATGGCAAATATAGAAAAATATAGATTTTTTTTATTTTCCGTCAAAGTTGAAAAATAGTGAAAAAACGGAGAGTTTTTAAATAGTGATTTACCAGGAGAAACACAAAGCAAACAGTTATTTTTTTTAACATTATACATTTAATAAATACATCAATCAAACGTGGAGTATGAATCTTAATTTTTACCTCACCTAGAATAAAATGTGTATTCGATTTGAAGTAAATATGTTAAAATCCAAGTAGAATCAATTACACAATTGAAAAAAGTAGGAGTAGTCGAAAGAAATAAGCTTTGGCACATAAAATTTTTATTTTTACCTCGTCTTCAGTAAGATGTGTATACAAATTGTTTGAAGTAAATCTGTAAAAACACATGCAGTAGAAATTAATCAATTTAAAATAATGGGCGTTAGAGTAGGCGTGGTCGTACCAACTGAGAAAAAGCTTTGCCGAAGATCATCACATGATCAAATGCATAGTTTACGATTCTATAAAGAACATACATATAAACATTAATTTTTTGAGATGGGGCGTGAAAGTGGGCGTGGCACATACAATTTTTATTTTTACCTCGCCTTCGGTAAGATGTGTATACAATTTGTATGAAGTAAATCTGTAAAAAAAAAAAACATGCAGAATCAATTTAAAAAAAGTGGGCGTGGTTGTACCAACTCAGAAACCTTTCCGGTATCATGTACAACAACTTTGCCGAAGATCATCACATGATCAGATTGATGGACTCGTACAAAATTTGAAGGCTATATAGCTAATATAGAACCCTATATATTTAATATTAATCTTAATTTTGTATATGAGCTAAATATGCACTTTGTATGGGAGCTGCCACGCCCACTGGTATGATCCCGCCCAATTTTCCCATGACTATTCATAATATAATCAACGTGCACAAATTTCTAACACTCTGACTATTATAGAACTGTAGATATATGATATTAAATATTTACTTTGTATTGGAGCTGCCACTCCCACTGGTCCGATCACGCCCATTTTTCCCATGACTATTCACATTAACCCTCCGATGAGTGAGAAGGTCCCTAGGGACCTTTTTGCCTTTTCAAACTGAAATTACTCCTACTTCGGCCACTACAACTCCCCCCCAAAGTTACTCTGTATTCCAAGAGTATTTTGTTGCGCATCTTTTGGAAAAAAATTAAGCCGATCGGATCATTACTTTAGGAGTTATTGAGGTTTTAGTGAGAATAGTACGCGAACGTGTGAATAGGTCTGAATTTCATTAATAAATGCATGTTTTTGGGCATCATTATAATTTTTTTATTGTTTCAACACATAATTTATTTGTTCTGAACACAAAGACCTAAACTCAAAGACATTAGGGATGATGATAAAAACAAAAAATTCTAAGAAAAATTCGAAGACATGCTTTCAAGGAAAGGCACAATATTCTAATTTTATATTACTAGCAATAAACCCTAATGTCTTTGAGTTCAGGTCTTTGTGTCTTTGTGTTCAGAACAAGTAAATTATGTGTTGAAACAATAAAAAAATTATAATGATGATGAAGTAATCCCTAAACGTGTTTGAGTTCAGGTAGACGTACGAAAGAGTATAAAAGAAGTTGTAGTTTCGTAAACCAAATCAGTCAAAGTTTAGACAGACTTCACAAGAAAGAAACCAGGACCTACAGGAAATATACACGAATATACAATAATGCTTTCAATCATGACACAGGAAATAATACACTTAATGCTACGTGAAACAAATCGTAAAGGCAGGGAGGTTACAGCTGTATGGAATTTGGCGAATCCCACGAAGAAAAAGGAGTGGAAGCCAGTGACCGAGAAAGAGTTTGACTAATTTTTTCAGCACATAAAGTAGTAATATTTTCCATTTTGTATATATATTTTTTTCTTGTTTCTTAACACAAATACACATTTAAAAACAAAACAAATGTCAGCTGTTTTATCGTGCGATTCTCGCCCTCTGAAAATACAGAGTGTGAAAGGTGCACCATTTTTTAAATTTATAGTGTGACATTTATAGAAAAAAACACACTACACTTTAGTAGTGTTGACATATTTTCAGAAAAGAACACAAAAAAATTAAAAAAGGTGCGAAATGGGAAAAACGTGTAACATTTTTGCCAGAAAAGAAAACGCCATAAGTCTTTCTCCAGCTATTACTTTTGGATATGTTTCATTGTCAATTTTTAATTTTGCATTATATAATTTTATTATATAGTTTTGTTTGAAAAAATTTTATTAGCTCTATTTCACTACTTTTTATTATTTCATTTTGTTTTTTCAATTTTTCCAATAATTCTTTTTCGGACATTTTAAAATTTAAATCTGTAATTATTATTTGCATCTCAACTTCCTTTGGAATTTTTATTTCACAATTTTCACTAATTTCATTTTGTACTGCTTCTTTAATTTTTTCACGTTCCTCTGTATTTTCACTTTGAATCACTAATGTTCCATTTTTTCTGTTTTCAATATTCGTTATTTAAAATTTATAGGATCTACTTTTTTGTTTAGTTCAGATTTAGTTTTTTCTATACTTTGTTTTTCTTTGGGCTTTATAATTAATGGGACATTTTTCGAAATATCTGGCATCACCAAATTACTTGTCAATGTTTGCGCATATGACATTTTTGTTTTACCGTTGTTGTTGTTTTCTTTAGTAACTTTCTTTAGTTCATTACACATCTTTACATTGTTTTTTTTTTTCAATATTCTCATACATATCTTTGTTTTTATTTTCAACTTCGTTTACATTTCCATATGGGCTAAAGCCTCAGTAAAGGTGGCTATACACTACGTGTTTTTGCTTATGTATTTTTAAGTTTACAACCCACATGTTTTTCTTTATGTCTGTCAAAATTGGTTATTTTACATAAGGGTTTTAATTTTTGGTCACCAACTTGTATGTACAATTACATGTGACATCGCCATGATTATTTACACATAAATTTCCATGTCGTTTCTTTGAAAAAATGCGTTAAAGCCGCTGCAAAAATTTTTGGTGGCGTTACTAAAATGCCGGCGTCAAAAATATTGATTTAAGGTTTTTCGTCTTTTAATATAAAATATGTGGAGCTTGTATCAAAAATTTTTAAATTATTTATATCATTGTTATTAAATTAACAAAATGCGATAAAAAATATTTAATTTATCACTTATGCAAATTCTTCATACGACCGGCTAATGATAGCGCTGATATTTAACCGTCGACAAATCTTTTCGCTTGGCATATACATTTGAAAACATGTGTTTTAACATAAGAAAATAGAGCGTGTTCTAATCGAAAAAATTACATATGTATTTGCACATGTATTTTACACAAGCAAAGTTTATGAGGCTACCAACTACATGTTTTTACTCCGTTATGTAAAATTTGACATATACAATGTAAAAAACACGTAGTGTATAGTCACCTTTAGCCGACTGTAACGGAATGTAGTGTAATGACGTAAAAATGTAAGGAAATTCTATTTCTTACAGATTCATACATTACGGTGCTGCGTTACTTTACATCTCCATAACCATTTGCATTACTTTACACATAGCAATATCCATCAGCTGTTTCTTACTGTTGCAGCTACATTCCATTACAGTCGGCTAACTGAGGCTTAATCCTGCGTTATGAACGTTACATTTGCACGCAAATTTGCTTGTTAAAATTGACACAGCTGGCGTTCACATTGGAATATTTTCATGAAATTTTTTGCAAAATTCAGTTCTTTGGAAGTACTTTAAAACTTGTTTTAAACTTAAAGGTTAACTGTTTTTGAAAAAAAGTTATGCTAGCTTAAAGTTCCGTTACGGACGTCACAAAAAAATGGAAATCGACTTTGAGGCTTATGTGCACTTGCACATTTTTTAGCTAATATTGCATAATAAACAAAAAAAGTTCAAATACTAAAAATTAAGTGGAATATATGACCATATCAATCCAGCTCAGAAAATAAGGCTAAGTAGTCCCGTTAAACAAAAATCTTAATTTTTGTCTGTTACGGACGTTACGTTACGGACGTTACAGTTTTTCTATTAAACCAAATTGTGTATATAATAAACATTCATTTATTAAAAAATCTTTTTAACCTTGTAATTATTTATTTATTAGTTACAAAAAAATTATAGAATATTTCATTACTCTTATATTAGCTTATATTCATTTCTTTATTCGTTTATTTACCTGTTTAACATTGTATCTTATGTTTAATAGACCTAGCTGTTCGAGCTACTTTTATAGTATTATCATTAGAAAAGTCCGAAAAATAATGATATGATTTAAGAGCTGGAATATTTTTTACATTTATCCATGTTTTTAATATTTCGTCTCGAGCGTTTTTTTAAGATGATAAGTTGCCAAACTTTTCGCTTAACAAATTTTTTTGCTCTGTCTGCATTTGAACTCATTTTAATTAATACGAATATATTTGTCACCACGCGCGTTTGTAATTGAAATGAAGTTTGGCAAAGCAAGAATTTCTTAAAGATTTTTAACGGAAAATCCAGTACGTAAACATTGCATGCATGGGAGTACCACCAAATATTTGAAGGGGGCATGGGGGTTGCGACTTACAACATGATTATTAATTACTAATAATTGATTTTCATGAATTATTTTAGTTTTCAGAAGAATTTGAAATTCATCTCAATTTAATTTGCAGATTGGGGGATCGCATGTTATTTTTCAGGTCCCAAATAATTTCAAAATTGCATACTACGCTGATGAGACAGCTTTAATATTTTCAAGCAAACTTACAAGTGCATTGATGAAAAAGATGGAAAAAGGATTCGTGAGTTGCATGAAATATCTTAAAAAATGGAAAATTAAAAATCATCCAGACAAGACGCAAGCAATAATTTTTCCCATTCAACAAATCACCCAAAAGACTCCCTAGACGCCAACTAGCTGTTGGAAACAACCCCATAAATATAGTAAACGAAGTTAATATCTCGGCGTAGTTTTAGATAAAAAACAGATTTTTAATCGCCATATTAACGAAATGTGTTCCAAAGCAATGAAATCTTTTAGAGCTTTATGGCCTTTGTTAAACAGGCGTCAGGCGGATATTAACATATGCTTGTCCTATTTGGAGCACTGCTGCAAAATGCCACTTAAAACGCTTACAAGTCATTCAAAACAAATGTCTTAAAATTATCAACAATAAGCCCTGGTGGTACCCAACCTATCTCATCCATGAAGAAACAGGCTACGAAAGAATTATAGATTAAAAAATAAGTATTTTGAGAACAACGAAAGTTCTTCTTATTTGTTAATAAGAGAATGTAATGTCTTAAACCAAAATTAACTATAAATTATCAAACTGTAAAGGCTGTGCTTATATCAGACAATTGTAATTTAATAGTCATACTATAATCACATGAACCTTTTCGAATAATGTTTGGATTATTTAAATATTCATATAAAGGTTTTTTTACCCAGTTTTACCTTTAAAAATTCTCAACTATGTAAATAAACTCTTTAAATTCGCTAGAGCAACTCAATCATTTATTATAATATCTCTAAAGATAAGATCTAGGGTTTTTTCCCGGACTTTTTCAATTCTCGGGACAGCGGGATTATTTTTTCAATTTCCCGGGATCCCGGAATTTTCCGTTCAATAAAAATAAAAACCATTATAGTGTTTTTTAAAAATTTTATATTTTGTAATAAAAATAAATTAATCCATGAGATCATGCTTTTAAAAGCATAGACATAACAAAAACGTATAAAATACGCTTATATTAACACAAAGGTACATAAGAAATAATAATAACTCAGTTCTTTCTTATCTGTAAATTAAAAGTAATGATAAGCAAAATATCTTAAAATAAATAATACAAAAAAATTAAATTGTTAATCTTGGTTTTGAAAATAAGTTTTTAAAAATTAAAAAGCGTTTATAGACACGTCGGAAAGTCTGTTTCGAATTTTATTTACAAAAAGTCCTGAGAGCGAAAAAATCCGTTCACTTTCAACAGAAGTTGGGCGTATTGTAAGAAGCGCATCAAATAAATTTTGTATCTTTTCGGTTTTTTTCACCACAGCCTTCAAAAAATTGCAAGTCCTTTTTAATGGAATATGTTGAACATTGTTTTAATTTTGCCTTTACAGTATCGTTAACGTCATTTATTGCATTATTTAAAACTTCTTTAAATGTTTTTTCGACTATATCACACTGATCATAACTGCTTTCAATTTCTTCATCTATATTTGGATCTCCAAAAAGACGATTATAAAGACATTCTGCATAAAAAATTATTGAACTTTTGGAAGCGTACGAAAATAAATTTACCACACCAACATTGTTAAAAATATCGGGATTATTTAAAAATGTTATCAGTGTATACAGCCTTTTGTCTCTTCTTTCTTCAATTCTATTTTTAAGGGCTTCAAACATTTGTTGACCAAGAGAAGTCTGTATTGATGAAATTTGCTGGCATAAAGTGTTCGCTATAACATCAGCTTTTAATAAATTCATATTACGACGACAAAGTGCTTCCACTGCAATTTTACTTGCATCTCTTTTGGTAACTTTTATTTTTACCACAACTTCTGTGTTGTTCTGGGAAAGAAATTTTTTCTGGGAAGCGCTGAATGCTGTTGAACAAGTCCTCCTTTAGGTTTTAGGGGACGTCCATTAGATGATAAAAAGTTTACCAGATTCTTACCTTCAGCTACATGGACAGGTATATTCAAACAGCTTATTATCAAATCATTTCTAAAGTCTAAAAATGTGGTGTTCGGGTGGAAGATTTTATAAATAAAAAAAAAAGATATGAAGCAAAACCTTTTTATACCATCTTATGGTTTTTCTTGGATTGGAATAATATGACAAAAGTTATTTTATGCAGTTATGGATAAAACATCGCGTTTATCTTTCCATTTTGTAATGTAAACATTTCCTGTTCTTCGCTATACCATTTCGTTTTTTTTTTTTTAAATTTTAGTGGTAATACATTTAGGATTAGGCTTGCGATTAAAACGTAAGGTACCTGTGGTATGTGTTTTGTAATAAGGTAGTGTTTGAGACAAATCAACACTATTATAATAGTTATCCATATATAAATGATGACCATGGTTAATGAATGGAGCCATAAGCTTCAGGACTATGTTTTTTGTTTTCGATCCGGACGTATCTTTTCCTACATATACATATATCAGTATTTAAAATATAGCCATCACTTGAGGTAAGTTCATAAAACTTTATGCCGTACTTAGCTTGTTTTTCTTTGTTATATTGCTTGAAGGATAACCTTCCTTTAAAAAGCATAAGCGAGAAATCCAAGGACAAATCAATATCAGGTGTTAGGTTTTTTTAATTTCTCAAAACTAGATGAAGCAGCGCCATAACACTTTCCAGCTTTACTGTCGATTTAACCCGTGACATCTAAAGCATCTCAGGATTTGCTGGAATCGTCTTCCAGACATCACATTCGCAAAAACTAGTTGGTAATGTAATTTATTTTTTAAAAACATTTTTTTATAGATGGTTTTCTGTTCTGACCTTGAAGCAAGCACAGAGCAGAAATTTAAGCAACTCATTTTTCGATATTTCTGGGATAATTAATTTATGTCGCTTTCTTGATGGCGGTTTGTGTTATTACTTTCCAATTTCTTTGCATATGCATTGGTTGAAGAAATTAATAAATTTAATATGTATGTATGTCTTCATCAAAAAATCTTTGGGAAACCATAAGTGGAGATGCGTTGAATGAAAATGTTGGTATTGGCTTGATATTCTCGTGCCAAATTTCATCAAATTCACCTTCATTCATTTGAATATCAAGAGAGCATTCATTATCCTCCTCTTGACAAGAATCTTCTGGAGAAGATTTATTTGATTCACCTTTGTCATCGCTTACATCCTCGGTGTCGTTAGAGCTTGAATATCCGGAAAAGTCATTAACCAACAAAATTTCATGTTCACTATCTCCTAGAATTTCATCCACCCTCTTTTGGAAATTTTTATTTGCCATTTCAAAAAAACCCCGTTATAAAACCATTAGAAAATTTAGTTTTTATATATTTTTTTATCTATTAACAAGTTTATCATACTGATTGCACGTAGAAACTTATTTAAATTAACTTCATATATTTCTTATAGACATTTGCCGGGAATTCCCGCAATATGTTTATTTGAGGACGTTTTTGCACAAAAAAAACCAAAAGATGCGTTAACTAAATCGCCAATTTTCTCAATAAGAATAAGTAGAATTTTTGTTTTGTTTATCAAAATAAGTATTTAAGAACATTAGCAACACTCACTTTGTACACAGAACAAAAAAATTAACTTTAACTGTTAAAACACTTGCTGTAATATCAGCGGAAATTCCCGCCATTAGTTTTATTTAAAGACATTGAATGACGGGAATTCCTGTACTTAAGCCAAAAGGGTTAACATTCGGTGTTGCCAACTTGACAGATAAAAAAATAAATTAAATTAAATAAACAACAACAACTACTTACTAACATAAGTACCCTGCAAATAATATTGGACTACGTGATCCATTTTAGATGAAATGGACTACTCACAACATGGTCCAATGTAATGCAGTCATGGACCATGTCGTAGTTAAACAAGAGTTTGTAGTTAAACGACATGGTTTCGTGTTAATACGATTGCATATTGAGTTGTTGTTGTTTAAAACTAACCCTCGTGAGTACTGGGCATAGCTTGGGAATAATGATTAGAAATCCTAATATTTAGCAATTGGATTAGAAATTTTAATTGTGCTGAACAATTGATTAATTATGATTAGATAGCCATTTGAAACGATTACTAATTGATTAGATTAGAAATAATCAAAAATCTAATCACAATTAGTGACGATTAGCATTTCTAATCAAATCTAATCAAAACTAATCCAAAAAATAATTGATTAGATTTCTTGATTATTTTTGATTAGATTTGATTAGTTTAACTATTTTTAACTATTTTTATGAAAGGAAAATATTTATTTATCACATTTGTTGCTATATTTACATAATGTAACAGTTTTTGAATATTGCAATAGTCCAAGACGAAATTCATTGTCAGACTTTTCTTTTGAAAAGTTGGTATTAATGAAGTCTAATGTCAAGTGAATTATATACATATAAGCAGAATCAGCGTACATATACACATGTATGTGGCAATATATAATGCAATTTTATGCAATATTCAAAAACTGTTACATTATGTAAATATAGCAACAAATGTGATAAATAAATATTTTCTTTTCATAAAAATAGTTAAAAATAGTTAAACTAATCAAATCTAATCAAAAATAATCAAGAAATCTAATCAATTATTTTTTGGATTAGTTTTGATTAGATTTGATTAGAAATGCTAATCGTCACTAATTGTGATTAGATTTTTGATTATTTCTAATCTAATCAATTAGTAATCTGAAATTTTTATCAAAATTCAATTCTAATGATTAGATTATTTTATTTTTCTAATCGTAATGATTTCTAATTCTAATCGAAATTCCCAAGCTATGGTACTGGGTTATATGTTCCAATCCTAGGGCATCGCAATGTTAAGTGGACCACCTTTTTTTCATATATTTGGAGTAGTTTTAGAGTACTCCTACTCCTCTTTGGACTAGTCTTTACATGCATGTATGAACTAGTCGCGTTATTTGCAGGGTATGTACATACTTTTAATATCAATTCATTTTTATTTATCGCCAGATTGCTTTTATTTTTAATTGTGTAGATTTTCGATTCCCAAAAAGTCTTGAACAATACAACTTATAGATTACACATCATTCAAATATAGCCAGACCTTATAGTTATCTTTTAAAACATTTTCGTTGTCGATAAATAATAATAATAATGCTAAAGGTATGTTATCTTCTTTTTTCTTTAATATTCCTCCAGATATCCTTCTTGCCGTAAACTACTTAAAAACAGCTTTGTTGATGTTATCGTATCTTGATTTAACAAAATTTTTATTTTTTCCCTGTTTTTTTAAATCATAGCAACCGTACTCTTTGAAATTCCATATTTTTTCTGTCACGTCTTTTTTCTTTGATCCACTGTCTATTTCTTTTATTAATTTAAACTTTTCTTCAACTGGTAAATTTCGTTTCGGTGCTATTCTACATTACAGTATCGTTTTTTTATCTTTTTAACTAGCGTAAAAGAAATTTGTACGTTAACATTTAAATTTTATTTAGGGACTTTACCGAAATCTAAAAACAATAGTACTGCCATATGTATGTATGTACAGGGTGGGCCAACTTGGACTGACTGATTTGAAATGCTTATAACTTTTGCATTTTTAATTTAATACTCAATTGAACATCTCCAGAACATCGCTACGACGTATTCTAAAAGTTGATCTGAAGATGTACATATAAATTTCAAAGCAAAAAAAAATTTTTTAGAAAAAATTCAAATTATAGAAACGTTTTACTACTGTGTTAAAAATTATAACATATGTTCCCACTTAGAATAAAGAACACACTTTTATTTTATTCCGTTTCAGTATTAATTTATTTTTTATTTAAATTAAAATATTATCCGCACTGCGACCTGTCACTTTCAACGATTCAACAAGAAGTAAGATAAAAGTAAAACATACAAGTAAACGGTAGCCAAGCCACACATACATTCAAACTTGCAATAGCGATGATCCGTGTGTGTGTTGCAAATACAACCATTCATTGCATCATTCTATTTACAAATAAAATAAGGGAAATCCCCTATTTTCTTCAACATACTGTTTTTCTTTAAGTTATGGATGAAGTCATTGTTAGCGCCACTGTTGTTACTGTGTAATCGGTTACTTATTTATTGTAGTTATCGCCTTAATGTGATCTCAATCTGTCAAACAAAATCATGTAAAAATCCCAAGCTAATAATTGTACATTTCTAACCGTAAAATAAAAATTAATTTCGAAGTCATAGAGCAATAGCGGCCTCAACATTCTCCAAGAAACAGTTGCTCACACCACATGACTGTGAAACTCTAAAAGATTAAAACTTAATTGGTTTCAAAAAAATTAGATTACGGATTTGTCGCTATTTGTTTCACACTAAAAAGTATGTAATTATAAACATAAATAATTTGTAAAATGTATTCTATTATTTATATTCTAATATAATTTTATATAGGAATTTCAACATACAAATACAATAAATGAAATTTGAATTAACAAAACGTATCAAAAATTGTATTTGTTGTTTATAATCTTGTGAAACTGTGCGCTCTGGCAAACTCCCGCAACAGTCATGTTAAGGAAGTTCAAGTTAAAGAAGCAGGACCTGATAAAATTTCTTTCCAAGATGTTGCTGCCACGAGATTTGATTCAACTTATAGGAAATTCAAGTAATAAAAGTTCAAATAATAGAATTTCGACTGTATTGACAATTTCCACATAAAAATTTTTTTAAATAACAGTAAATTCAGGTTAAAATAACACCAGAGTGAAAATGGGAGCTAATATTTAAATTTTTTAAATGTATTAACACATAATATTATGCATCCTTATTGTGTTTGGCGTTTTTTCGGCGAAAACTAGGCGTTTTTTTTAATGGTACCGTAATTGTCGAAAAACGCCAATGAGTACAACAATTTTTTAATCTTTTACAAAAACCGCCATTAAAACGTTATTGTGTTTGGCGTATTCATCTGTCAAAAGTGCAAAAAATTGTCGTTAAAATATTTGTTCTCGACTTTAATTACGATTTGTGAATTTGCGCCAAAGCTACTAAAATTTATTAAAAAATAATTGAAATGGAAGGAAATAAAATGTAAGTATGCAAAAATATATTGAACTAGGCATGTTCCAGTGAAATAAAAGTAAATTATGTTTAACTTTTTTACTTTTGTTTTCCTGCAGTAGCTTTCTGTATTTTCTGTAAGTGAATATTTATTTCACATTAAACTTGAAACTTTAGCAACAATCTGCTAAGTTTACAGAAAATCAAAAATACATAAGAAGTAAACTTCAATAAAAACTTGATTTTGTTCTAATGTTATGTATATCTGTCTTTTAGTGTAAAAATTACAACTGCAGCACAATTTGCCAAATTAGTTGAAAAAATGGAGCAAAAGTCTTATTTGGCAAAAGGCTTTAATAAAAGTTTAAAGCCCATAAATATTAAGAAGAGTGGAACGCGATTTCTGAAGATTTAAATATAAATATATGAAGATTTAAACAATAAATAGGTATATTTAATTTTTTAACAAACTTTTTGTTAGGAAGTGCAAATATATTCGCTTGCTGTCTTAACTGCTTCTTTAAATCATTAATTTCTTGTATGCTGGTTGTTTCTTCATCTTCAGAGGATGAATAAAAAGCAACACTTAACATTTTCACGAAATATATAAATACAAACTTGATAATTATTCACCAAAAAATTATATTTAAATTTTATTTTTGTTATTTATAAACATATGATTGACAGTTCTTTAACAGGCTGTTTCATAATAATGTAGTTTAGCGTAATCTATTACATTATTATTCATTTACAAAATTTTGTTTGTCGAAAATTTTACACGGTGGCATGAGATTTTACATTCGACAGCAATTACGACAGCTGTCGTTTTTCTACTACGCCAAACACAATAAGGGTGATTGTCTGAAAATACGTTAAGAAATAAGTATTACGAAATAACATAGAAACTACAAAAATAAATAAATTCTCAACTAAGGATTTAAAGAATTTTTAAATTTCTATTTAATAAGTTTACAAAAAAAAAAAATAGTACACAAATAAAATGTGTATTATCATTGTTATAGAGACGTTCTCATTTAACCCCCAAACGATTACATTTTAATAATTATATAAATTTTTAGAAACGCATTAAATTGAGAAATAACATTGATCAGCGCGTTTATGATTTGTTGATAAAACTAATGATGGTTTGATAGAATTAGTAGAATTGTTTTCCTGACACGTGTTTTGATTCGTAAAAATTGAAAAAAATCACCAAATATGGCTTTTAGAGGTGATAAAAATAATATAAAAAAATGTTGTCTGCTACTCCTATTTTTGAGTGTGCGGGTCTTCAAAGTTTAAAATATATGAGCCTATATCTTGGAAACTACTGGGTGTCTGTTAATATTATATAACACATCAAATTAAAGATAATTATTATAATCATTTTAGAAATACATACATACATATATTTTTTAACCAAATTTTGTTTATATTTAAAAAAAAGTGTATATACCTAATGGTGTTTTCTTTTCTGAAATAAAATGTTACATCTTTATTATGTACATTTTTATAATGTTTACACCACATTTTAAAGATGTGGCATTTTTAATGGTCAGAATAGAACATAAAATTACAACAGTGTAACATTTTTTTTCATGTACAGCTGTTTTTGTTTTTTTGCTAAAAAAGAAGAAGCAGATAGCTCCCTGGTAAGATCGCTTGAAATAACACAATGAATATTTATCAAAATGACCTATGGCACTTTCCCGACTAATACGAAAATTCTTCTCAAATATAAAAGTTATATATGTATATAAACATACATTACATATATAAGAAGTAGGAGATATTGTCCTATGAAATTTGACATACATCAACTTCAGAGTATTCATTAATTACGTTCTTTACCAAGCCTTTCACTCACGGTTGTGGATTTCTTTCCATAATCATATAAAATAATTTATCATCATCTGATGATGAAGATGAATCCAACAAGTCATCCAAAATTTTTTAGCACATAAAAAATATTTTCCATTTTGTATATTTTTTTTTGTTTCTTAACACAAATACACATTCATAAACAAAACAAATGTCAGCTGCATCAATGCCAACTTATCCCTTTTCGGGCTAGATTTGGCCGGATTTTAGTCACTCAAAACGCGAAAAAAAAAGAAAATTGGATGTGGTTTTATATGGATTTTTTTCCATTAAGCCCTTTTTTCAAAAATGTTTACGCGTTTTGAGTCTCAAAAGTTGGCATCACTGGTCAGTATTTGTGTTTTTTTTTTGTAAGTAAGAGGCCTTTTTTAATTGCATGCAATTTTTTCCATTCTCTTTTAAAATTGCTACGTAAAATGTTGTGCATTTATACGATGCAATTTTACGTGCAACAAATCATGCAATTTTTTGACGTTTAATTACACATTCCTCTTTAGTTTTTTATTCGCAACAAAGAAAACAAAATTTTAAAATATATGTAAATATAATATACAAAAAAATATATGTACATACATATGTATGTATATAAAATAATATACATATGAGATTTTGTTTATTTTTAAATAAATGTTTTTATAATATTTACAGAAATTCATTGTTTCTTTTTTAAAATGAATAATTAAATATAAAAGTGAATTAAAGCAAAGTAAATTAAATGAATTGGTAAAACTCTTTTTATTTTATGCGCGAACGTCTTTACAGCACAGCGTCGTCTTCTCAACTAAAGGCTGGAACAGAATAGACGCTGTAGTACAACGTAACGAGTAGCGCTGCAAGCTGTCAAAAGTTAATAACAGCAGTTTCAAAGTAGTCTCAACAGAATGTGTAGTTGTAGCTGTAGTTGTAGTTGAGGTTGAAGCGCAGTTTTTAAATTTTTAAACTTTGTTGCGCGACAGTGCTTTGACAGCTGATTGTCAAATGTACAAATGTACATATGTACATAACTATGACAACTAGGGTTACCATGCTTTTAATAAAGGATTACATCAAATATATGAAATGTCGAATTTAATATTGATGTAGAGCAATATGTAGTTGAATATGCATTTATTATACAACTTGATACATATTTTGATAAAAAATTTACATATTATTCATTCATAATTCGTTTTTTAAAATAAGTGTTTTAAAACAGGTTATTTGGCAACCATATAGAAAGCTTCAATATTTTGTTCGCATTTTTTCAAGCTACACTACTCATTACGTCGTCAGCTGCATCTACTACTACTACAGCGTCTATTCTGTTCCAGCCTTAACTCTTCGTCAAAATTCTCTCCCACATACATACATACATATATATAAATACAATATACAAAAATTTTAAAAAATATAAACAATGGAAGATTTTAATACAGAAAAAGTAATTGAAAATGTTCTTGCGCATTAATTTTTATAACGCACACTTCAAACTCAGAATAAGAATAAAACAAAATAAGTAAAACACAAACGATGGTAAAAGGAAATGTCAAAAAATTACATGACAAACGAAGTCATGCAACTTTTTCTACCCCTCTTGCTTCTCTCACCCGTTCGCCTACAAACATCAATTGCATGCAAAATTGCATCGTCTAAAGGGCCTCTAAGTAAGAGAACATGTAGATTAGTTTTAACCCATTGTTTACGCCAAAACAACACTTAGCGATTCTCCTTATTTTCCCTACAATTCCAATTTTCCTTAAGGTATATAAATGCAGAAAGTTATGTCTTGCAGTATACTTCCACTTGTCACAAAGTGCTAAATAAAATGGCAATGTTCTAAAAAGATCGTAAATACTTATTTTCGGCTAGATACAAACTAACCGTTCAATTATCCACTTCATTCTCCTCTACTGGTAAGAAATCCTTTGTTCAAATAATTTAATAAATAATAAGAAAAAATTCCTAATTTCCTTGTTTTCTTTCATTTCTTTTCATATTGTTTGTTAAATTGTTCTGAGTATCAAATTCTAAACGATCTGGTTTCGGCTCAGAGAGTTGATAATCTCTTCCAATTGTCCATCCACTTTCAAGAGCTTTTCAGATAAACATTTGGTCCAATCGAACCGGATTTATTTTGGAAGATTCATCTGTTCTCTGAGATTTCACTCAGTTGTTGTGGATTTCCTACCAACAAATTCTTCAATCATCATACATACACAGGTTAGTTTGTTTTCATTTCATTTACATTGTTTTTTATTACAAAGTGCTTAAGAGTGTTTGTGAAAATATTTGTTCCAAATTAAACAAAACAAAAAGCCGACGGCAATTAATTTTCATAAAAGTGTTGGAAATTTAATAAACAAGAAATAAAATTTACTGTGTGCATCGAATTATTTTTCCCTACACGAATACGTGAATTTTTTCTTTTTTCGCATTATGGAAATAATATACCGACAAGTGTTCTTTTCTCTTTACCATATAATACATTTATACATTTATTTATTATTTCCTTTTCGCATTCATTTGATCTGTGTGTTCCATGGCATTTATAACATACTTCTTCTTTGTTACATTCACTCGCCTTATGGTTGTATCCTTTACATTTAAAGCACATAATTATATCAGTCCCATCAAATATTCTACATTTTTCCCATCCAATGTTCAATTTTTGTGCTGCCTTAATCTTTGTATATGTTTCTTTGTCTACTATTAGTTTACTATTATAAATTACTTTATTATATTTTTTAAATTCATATGATTTTACAACTTTCATTTCATGTTCTTGTAATTGCCGATTTTGTCTTTTTATTTTTTCTATAAGTTCTTCATTTGTATATTTAAATGACATATCCGTTATGATTATTGACATGTTTTCATTTAGCTCTTTTATTTCATATGTTTCACCCATTCCATTTTCAATAGCATTTTTTATTCTATTTCTTTCTTGATCATTTTCGCTTTGTATCACAATTGCACCATTTTTTCTATTTTCGATGTTTTTTATATTTAAATTACCTGGATCAACCTTATTATTTAAGTCTTCTTTTGTTTTCTCTATTTTTTGTTTTTCCTTTGGTTTTATTATTAGGGGAACCTGTTTCTTCACATCTGGTAACACCGTGTTTTTTTTAATTGTGTCAGCGTATGACAGTTTGTTTTGTTTATCACTTGTTTCTTTGATAGCTTTTTTTATCTCTTTGCACATCTTTTCATTGCTTTCTTCGATATTGTTATAAATCTGTTTATTTTTATTTTCATATTCATTTACAACATTGCATATTTTTTTAATTTCACCGACGTTTTTTTCACATATTTTTTGCGCATAGTCTATTTTTTTAAGCCTCTCTTCATACCGTTTTTCTATTGCCTCCAATAAGAGTTTAATTTCATTTTCATTTTGTTTTAATGATGATTCAAATTCATTTTTATATTCGGCTAAATTTATTTTGTTTTTGTAAACCCCATCTTGGATTTCTTTTAACACCAGGTCAACATTATGTATATATTGAACACAATCACCACACATAAACCGCACAAAGTTATCCCCATCCAGAACTTTTACTGAATATTGATCAATACCAGCACATTTTATAGAGCAGTGATACACTTTTTTGCATACTCCGGCACAGCTAATTCCTGATTCTCCACGTATTAAAGTTTTACATTTGTGACACTCAGCCATGGCTGTCCACGGCAAAAATTTACAATTATAATCACTTGTATAACTATAGTTAGTATTTTTCTATGGTTTCCAATAGTCCTGTCTATTTTTTAAGCCAACGAAAGAAAAATAACACAAATTATGTGTAAATTACCCAAATATATTTAGTTGATAAATATTTCATTTAAATTTCACTCGTACTCTTACACCGTTTCTCTTTTTTTTTCTTTTTTCTAGTTCAATTGCATTACAATTGTATATTTATTTCTTCGCTTCAGAAAATATTCCACACACTTTAATTTTCTTAATACTTGTAATAGGTACTTACCTACCGATCTGTTTTGTTTATTTCCAAACAATATTAATTCTCCTTATTAATATTACATTTCAATTACTTGGGTTCGGCTAATTTCTCTTTTTCCCTAGTTCAATTGCATTACAATTCCACACAATTTGCTCTTAACAATTTGTTTTGTTTCTTTCCAAACATTATTAATTATTCTTATTAATATTGCATATATTTATCAACCCTTGCGTTTGTCTCTTTGTATATCTCAGTGATAAACATTTCCAAAATTACACTTGTTTGTGCGTGTGTACATCAAGATATAGTGTACTTATTTTCTCTTCTCCTTTGTTCTTACAATACTCAACTGATCGTCATTAACCCCAGTATGACCGGTGGGTGCATACAATTTTCTTTAATTCTTTTTAACATTTGTTTTAATTAAAACATTTAAATTTATTAATATAATTATTTATAAATAATTATTATATTTGGTCCAATAAATTGAGTTTATTTTGTAATTTGTATAAATACTAATTTTTTTCCAAAACAAATTTTTTAACAACAAATAAATTTCAATTTATTTATTTAAAATTGTTTAACTTCTTTTTCTATAGTCCTATATAAAAAGAATATTCCAGAACATAGCAAATAGAAGTTTTGAAATTTAATTATTTTTCCCTGTTCTCCAAAGGGTTAATTGACTTGTAAATATAAACAAATTCCAGTAACATTCCAGTTACTTTTTCTGAAATCCAGTTCATTAAGACAATTAATTCTTTTAAAAATATATTTTCCTAAAATATTGTTTATTTAACTTGCTATCAAAAAGTAAGTTTCTATTCTATTTCAATATTGATTTTTCTTAATTCTGGTTTTGAATTGTCGGTTGTATTTTTTTCTTCAAATTTTATCCTTATTGCCAATATGTCCCTCAATAATTTCAATCGTCTTGCTAATAGCATTGTGAAGTTTGAGGCTTATTATAATGAAAATCCGTCTCCGATTAATTCAATTCATGAGCTTGAGGTCCATAAATCCGAAGTAATGTCTACCTGGAGTAGTGTCAAATCTGCTTACGAAGAGTTGATGGTTGATAAAGACTATGAAGAGGAGACTGAGACTAAGAAATCTGACGATTTGGAGTATTTAAAGAAAAAATATAAAAACACTTACATTACTTATTGTAATATTTTATCTCAGTTGTTCGAATTGTCAGATAACTTAACTGTCCAGTCTCAGCGTAATAGTAATCCACTATTCACAAATTTCCAATCAGCTTTCAGCCGACAAACTTCTAATTCCGAAATTCTCTACACTATTTCTAATCCTATAAGCTCTCCCAAAGTTGCAAATGGTTTTCAAAATAATATTTCTGGTGCTATATGTAATTTGTGTAATAAAGAAGATCATCCAATACGCAAATGTCCGAAGTTTTTGCAAATGTGTTATTCCGAACGCTTCAATGAGATTAGACGACAAAGTTTATGCCTCAATTGTTTTTCTAACACACATTCTGTTCGAAATTGCTATAGCCAGAAAAATTGCTTCCATTGTAATAAAAGACATAATACCTTGCTCCATAAGGATTGTGATTCATCTGTACAACAATCTGCGCCTAGTTTAGGCTATAATACTATACAGTCCACTAGTAGTTCCAAAGCTGATGTGGTTAAATCTTCCTTTTCTATAAATTCCAAAGAGGTTCTACTGGGAACAGCAATAATGGACATCCACCACTTGGATAAAAAATGGGAAGTCAGAGCTCTAATGGACTCGGGTTCAAAAGGGTCTTTAATTTCTGAGAGACTATTACGAATTCCTACTTCACGTACGAATGCACAAATTTCCGGCCTGAATCGTACTATATCCACTCGTGTCCACAATCAGTGTACTTTCGTAGCAAGTCCTTTTATCTATTCTGATACACAGTTGGCAACTACGGACCTAGCTGTTCCACGATTATTCGGTACTCTTCCTTCCAAAACACTTGGTGGTTCATTAATTTTTCAATTTCCTCCTATCCAGTTGGCAGATCCACAATTCTACGAAAATTCTAAGATAGATCTTTTAATTGGTGGTGACTTCCTCCCGTCAATTATGCTTTCGGGTGTAAGACCTAATGTTTGTGGCTAATTACTGGCTCATCAAACTATATTTGGGTGGATCTTAACTGGGTCGTTGTCTAATATCGCTACTCCCTCGTTAATTTCTAATTTTTGCGAACATTTTTCTGGTAACTGGGAAGTAGCGAATTTTCCAAATAATAAATTTTGTGACGGTCAATATGTAAAGATTGCTCCAAGTAATCTAAATAGCCAAATTTTACTTTATCATCCCATTTTGGATGTGCAACCCGATAAACCATTTCCGAATATTGTCTTGTCAATATTTTCACAAAATAAAATTTGTTTACTTCATATCCCTGACTTGAAATCCAATTACAATACCATAGTTGAAAAATATAACGATTTTATTTATATGTTCAAATATTTTCCGCCGTATATTCTGGAATTTGAAAATTCCTCATTCCACCATATTACTCACACGAAGTTTAAAATCTATAGTCCCCAACTATGCATTATATGTACTAAGTCCATTCTACCTTCTAATAGTTTAAGTTCCACTGAAGTCCTTCATCCTAGTCGAATTTTACAAAATGTCTTATACTTACAAAGCCTAAATTATCCACGTGTCAAGTATGCAGATGTCCAAAAAATGGATCGACAAATACTCGTCGATCTGAAGCAATTCCATATTTTACAATTATTCCAATTCCATAATAGTCCCAACGTAATTCTCCAAGATTACGAAATAAAATTAGTGACAATCGGCGGTAATCCTGCGCCTTACCAAGCTATTCAGATTTTATTCCAACTAGCTGATGACATCGTGGCATCGATAAAAAAAAATGCATTGGGAACGTCACCAAATTATTTCGGATATAGTACCAAGACGTTTGTTTCTTATAATTGATGACAACTGCATTGCAAAGCCACTACGTATTGGTTGGAAAGAAGTTTTATCGAAGTTCGTGTTTCTACCAGAAATCCCGAAGCGGACGATTTGGGTCAAGATTCTTTCACCAAATCAGATATTGTTCCGAACTCTAAAATCCGAATAGCTAATGGTATTTAGATATCCAGTCACTTAATGACATCCAAAACGAAAACCATTCCGTGGAAGTATTTTCCTATGCAACATGTAAAGTCCGTTTTGCATATTTTCAAAAACTCAGCATTGTATTTCAAGTTTTACCAAGTACTTCGAATTTATGATTTTCCATTCATTTTCTCCATTCATCCAAGATTGCAGTATAATTTTCTATTTAATGAAACATATTCCTTTCCCGAAAATCGCGACATAAACCACTCTGAATTCCTTTTTTTTTCATTTTAATGCACTTTTAGTATAAAGCAAACTGAAAACAAACTAACTTTTATTTATCCTTAAGTTATACAAAGCTACTTTGATATTATTGAATTCCATACTACTAATGTATTTTCTTAATAGTTTCCAAACTTATATTGTAATTTTAGTCCTAGTTTCAATCAATATTCTGAATTAACAATAATAATATTAAGTAAATCCTAAGTTAATTTATATTTATATTTCTCCTAGCAAAAAAGAAGTATTTGCGATCATATTTTCTTCCTATTTGTATACTGCAAGGCGGGCGGCAATGTTTACGCCAAAACAACACTTAGCGATTCTCCTTATTTTCCCTACAATTCCAATTTTCCTTAAGGTATATAAATGCAGAAAGTTATGTCTTGCAGTATACTTCCACTTGTCACAAAGTGCTAAATAAAATGGCAATGTTCTAAAAAGATCGTAAATACTTATTTTCGGCTAGATACAAACTAACCGTTCAATTATCCACTTCATTCTCCTCTACTGGTAAGAAATCCTTTGTTCAAATAATTTAATAAATAATAAGAAAAAATTCCTAATTTCCTTGTTTTCTTTCATTTCTTTTCATATTGTTTGTTAAATTGTTCTGAGTATCAAATTCTAAACGATCTGGTTTCGGCTCAGAGAGTTGATAATCTCTTCCAATTGTCCATCCACTTTCAAGAGCTTTTCAGATAAACACCCATAATAAAAGAGTTTTGTTTGAAGTGTTGTTTAAGCAAGATGGTGAATAGAAAAACAATGTCATTCAGTGAAAAAATAAAAATTTCAGAAGAATGTAAAAAAGGTGCAAGTCTTTCTCTTATATCGCAAAAATATGGAATACCAAAGTCTTCGATTTGCACTTTAAAAAAGATGGTAAATAAAATTGTAGAAATTTTAAAAACTACAATCAATGGGACTACAAATCGGCGAAAATTAAAAAAAGGTGAATACCCCAGAATGGAAAACAGTTATATAGCTGGTTTTTAAGTCAAAGAAACAATCATATTCCGGTCAGTGGAATTGTTTTAAAAACAAAATTCAAAAACGAACTTGTGGCAATCAGGTATAAAACTTTCAGCTCGACAAGATTTAGTAGAGCCATTTAAGCATCAATTTCAATGTGAGATAAAGGGAAACAATTTAATGCCGACGAAACTGGGCTCTACTGGAAATTATTGCCAGACAAAACGTTTGTGCATGCCAGAGAAGCTAATGCTCCTGGAAGGAAGCAGTCTAAGGAGAGAGCCACAGTTCTTTTATGCGCAAATGCCTCTGCCAAAAAAATTAAGCCATTGCTAATTGGATAAGCTAAAAAACCACGTTCCTTTAGAAACAGAGTGCTGTCAGTAAATTATACACACTCAAAAAATGCATAGATGAATGCAGGAATTTTTAAAATGTGGTTTTTGGGATGTTTGTCCCGGATTTTTAAAATGTAACTTTGGACATTTTAAAATGTTATAGTAAACTTTCAGGTGACATTTAACGTAGACGACTTAAACACTTGGAATGAGGATGCTATTGATTTTACCAACTTTGAAGATGATGAAAATGAAAATAACGGTCCACCAATGGAGTTGAATGAACCAACATTTAACACTCAGATGACATAAAAGGATTTGAAACCTGTATTTTATGGTGTAATCAAAATAAAATTGATTACACAAAATCTTTCGTGCTGAGAGAATTGCAAAAAAAGCAGTTGAAAATGTTTGCAAGTTTCATAAAAACAATCATTTATTACAGATTTTTAAGACAAATAATTTGTCCCAATATGTAAACACGTATGTACTTACGTACATACATATGTATGTATGTAAGTTCAATAAACATGAATATAATAACATAAAAAGCTCCATTTAATGGTAAATGTAGCTAATTTTTTATTTAAAAAAATGTTCGGTACCTATTACGAATCTCTCAGTTTAACGAAAGGGGCTGACATTATATTATTCGTTATACCGGGATTTGCTGCATATAACGAAATAGATGTGATAAATGCAAAATTCAAATTTCGTGCAATATCAATTATAGAACTCAAAAACATATGTAAAAGCTTAAAAAAGAAATTAGACTATAATAGAGTAAATATTAATATAATATTCGATAATTGGAGTTTATTTGGAGATTTTATGCTGAAAATAGTAAACACCTCGATGGAAACTGGAGTTTTTCCCGAAAACTGGAAAACCTTAATGATAACACCAATTGAAAAGGTTACAAAAACGAACAAATGTGAAGAATTTCGTTCAATAAACACCCTAAAAGTATGTGAAAAAGTTATAGAAAAAATTGTTAAACTGCAACTCGAAGAATATTTAGAGAAAAACAATATACTATCGAAATATCAATCCGGTTTTCGCAAAGTTCGCATCTGTGGACTACGGTATAAAGAGGTGGAAAAATATTAACAAAAATTTTTAAAAAATATTAAAAGAGCTTTTGAAACTATTGATAGAAACATTTTACTACAAAAACTATACAAATACGGAATACAAGATAAAGAATTAAATTGGTTTAAATCATACTTAACTAATAGAAAGCAAATAACGAAATTAAATAACATAAAATCAAACGAGATCAATAACGAATATGGGGTTCCACAAGGATCAATCCTTGGAGCTCTGCTATTTATTATTTACATAAATGATATGCCTAATGTATTTCGAAAATGTGATATAGTGCTATACGCGGACGATACTCTAATTTTTAATGAATCAGAAACAGATGAACAGTGCCAAAATAATCTAATGCAATATATGATAAATATAAATAAATGGTTAAAAATTAATAAATTAAAACTCAACGAAAATAAAAATAATACAAATAAACAAGAACAATACCAAGGTGAATTTAAATACTAGGTGATAGCGTAGCGCCAGCTGATTATTCATGGTGAATTTGAAAATGCCAAAAAGTTATATAAAAAAAAAAACTTTTTGACAGTGACGAAAGTTTTTCATATAGAAAAATGCCTGTTGTTCTTGCCTTGTTGTAATTGTTGTTGTTGTTGTTGTTGTTGTTGTAACAGCAGTAATTGCTGAGTTGACAGCCCTTGGCCGAGTGATTTCGGGTCATTCCGGTGCGTATATCCGGCTGTCGTGGGAATGGTTGTAGCAATGCGGTCACCTGGTATTTAATTTCACCATGAACAATACTTTAACTTTTAAAATAAATGACAGTATAAAAAAGTAGACAAAATAAAATACTTAGGTTTCATAATAGATAAAAATAAGAACTTCAAAGACCATTTAGAATATATTTGCAAAAAAATGGTATCTTTAGAAGAATAAGAAGTAAAGTTTTGACTATAACTGCTATAAATATATTTAATACAATTATAAAACCACACTTTGAATTTGGTTCTACAATCTTATACACATGTTGCACAAATCCACAAATAGAGAGACTACAGAAGCTAACAAACAAAGCGACGAGGAGAATATTATATTGCAATAGGTTTACACCAATTCAGTTTATGCTCGATATACTAAAATGGTTAAGTATCAGACAAAGACTTCAACTTAATACATTGACATTTATATACAAAATGAAGATAAGGAGCACACCAGAATACCTAACGGAACAACTAATATAGGTCAATGAAACACAACCGTACAATCTACGAAATGCCAATGATTTTAGGATACATAAAGCTGTAAATAATGCCATGAAGAGATGCCTATTCTGCAAAGGACTACAACTATTTAATTTATTATCAAATGATATTAAATGTGATCGAAATTGTTTGTGTATTTTTTGTAAAAAACAACAAAACATTAAAAAATTAAAATTTAAAGTAAAATGAATTAAATTGTAAAATAGTTATAAGATAAAGTATTCAAAATACTACTAAATAAATAAATAATAATAATAATAATATTGTCCGTATCGATTTAGAAATCGACGAGATATAGTACATAATATGTATATCTGAGCTTTAAAGCTCTATAACTCACTATCTAAAAGCTTCTTGCCCAAAATACATATTCCACTAATATTAGATTTAAAAGCCGTATAAATAGTAAAAAAATTTAAACAATCGGTGACATATAGCCAACATAAATTTAAGCCTTCCAGACAAATACCTGGACCAAAGGTCTATAAGCTGATAAATTTTAAATTTCTTAGTAATTCCATTTAATATTAATATAAAGTAATTGAGCACCCGATGCCGAGAAATTTTGTCGGCACAAGTCTCTGTCCCTTGCCGGTAATCCTGCTGGTAGGTGTCAGCTTTTTTAAGGGGCCGTCTAATATAAATACATACATAAACATACGCATTGATGTATGCATATAAACATCATTCACAAAAGCATAAACAAACGAATATGTATGTTGCCCCTTAATAAATATCAAAGATGTTGGGCGTCGCCAATAAATAAACTTTGTTTAGTGAAGAAATGTTATATTCTGCATTAACTACAATATGTGCCTAATATATCTCAATAATTACCTTGTTCCTGGTCATTTTTACTTTCACATTCTATAATAAATACACTTAAATATATGACATTTATTAATGCAAAAATAAATAAAATCTGGCGTAAACAAATACAGAATGACATATTTAGCGTCAATATTAAGACACTTATTTTAATGCACTTTAAACAAAATGTATATTTTATTATGTATGAATTAAGAAAATGTTAGATGAGTACTACAGAACATTTAACAATTAAAATAAACAATTCTTTGCGATTTAAAGCCCAATAAATACCGACTGTATATACTTTGTATCACATTCAATAATACTTTTTAATATATAATACCAAAAAAAACATCTGTGTTGTAAAAATTAGTACTAGAAAATTAATTAATACTATACAGTGGTGAACAGGGCTATAGTAAATTTACAATGCGTGCGTTTTCAAAGGACAAAAGCATAAACCCTTAAACGGCATTTAATTTTTTGTTAAGTTTACCACACTATCTCGAAACAGCGTTACCGTTGGCAAATTTGAGAAAGTCGCACAAAAAGGGGATTTATTAAAAAAAAGGGGCACCACTTCTAAAAAGATGGAAAATAAACAAAACAAAAATAAAAATTGTATTTTTTTTATTTAAATGTTGTATATGATGTATGTTTACGTATGCATATAATAAAAAAATTAATAAAAAAAACTAATATGTATCAACTAAAACAAAAAAAAAGTACAAAAAAAGTGGCAAGGGATCTGTAAAAGGGTCAAATTGCCACTTTAGTCGCATCAACGGTAACGCTGTCTCGAAAGAGTGGTTGTCATTGTAAAGTTTCTTTTCGTACATGCTAGCTTGAAAAAGTACCAAAATGGCTCTAATACGATTAAAATTGTGTGTGTGTGCATTTAAATTTTACTATAATTTAATTCAATCATACATTTATTTTGTCATATTTATATTGTATATGATTTTTTATTATATACATACATATTAACATATTCATATATGCAGATGTGTATTATATTAAATCGTGTTGCTCAATTTCCACAAACATTATTATTAAAAAAGTACCAAAAAATATCGCGAATTTATACTATGTTTTCACGACGACTTGGATCACCTGCTTCGCTTTCTGAATCATGTTTATGAATCATGCTGTTTACATGACTAAAGCTATGTGTCCACGATGGTCAGATATTACCACGTTGTCATATCTACCAATGTGCTATCAATGTACTGACATTGAAAATTTTTCAGCAAAAGGTAAATTGTCAGTTTACACGACTGTAAGAAAACTAAAAATTTCATTTGCACACAATTGTCACACAATGAATTTATCTGTCAACTGAAATTGTCAGTTCACACGGTTGTCAGATTGTTGTGTGGCATTGTCAAATTCGTTTTGCAGCTCTGTGTGTGTGTTTAAAAATTTTAAATATTGTCATGGAACAAAAAAGAGCAACTGGAACAATTTTATGTGCTTATGTCCTAAATGCACACTTTTATTTAATTCTTTAATTTTCTTCTACTTTTTTGAAAAATTTTATCAATGCACACTTGTTTGTTTATTGATGTATATACAGAGTTGCATTTAGAAATAATTTCTATGACAATGCTTCCATTGGCAGATGCATAAACTTTGCACATATGACAATGAAAAGTATTTGACAATTGTCTTAAAACAATGACAATGACAAAATTGTGTTTTTACACGATTGTTAGATGTCTGACAATATTTTTGTCTTCCAATGTACTGAAAATGCTTTTTCTTACAACGTTGGAAGTCAAAAATCTTAAGTTTACGCGGTTGTTAGACATTTTTTTAAACATTTTTCAGACAACGTTGTAATATCTGACGATCGTGGACACATAGCTTAAAGTTAGATTTACACGATTGAAAATTTCTTCAAAATTACTCTTCAAAATGCTTCAAACTCAGTGTTGCCATTTTGACGCTTTTCGGGTATTTTATGACGCTTTTTTGGTCTCGTTACCCTTTTATTTTTTTCAAATACTCTTTTTCAAAAAAGGGTATTTTTTGACGCTTTTTCTATTTTTTTGGTGCAGTTTTGGAAGAAGTCCAAAAAGTAAATCTAGCTTTCGAGTCAGCCAATGTCAACCTTTACAGCAATTTGTATTACCTGATTAAGGGCCATTATTACAACTTGCCTTTAATGTTCTTAATAATAAAAGGTAACTTTAATTAAAGTGAGGAATAAAGTGACGATTCGCGAAATTTATAAATAAAATGTACACATATTGTTGTCTATGGAAGTATTTGTTATTGTATGTGAATTTATCGAGAAACGATGATTCTTCCAGAGTATTTTTAGTATTTGTTTTTTTTTTGGTTATAACGTTTATTTAAACAATTTCATATACATATATATTTTAACTATAATAAACAAAAAGTATAACATATAACTTAGATATAACACTGTCCCAAAAAACGGGATCTCAAGTTGTTATGTTGTAATAACTATTATTTTGGTAATATACAGATATTTATTTATATTATAAGAAGTGTATAAATATATAAGGTATTAATGTAAGGAAAAAATGGGGAAAAAACTTTACATATATATCGCAAGAGGTTAAAAAAAAGGTCAATGGATAAAAAGGAGAAAATTATTCAGTGAGCCACCAATATTTATTAACATTTAGAGCCATTATTACAACTTGCCTTTAATGCTCTTAATAATAAAAGGTAACTTTAATTAAAGTGAGGAATAAAGTGACCTTTAAAAATTGTCGTTATTACAACTTCCTTGTAAAATAAAATAATTTTTTTCTAAAATATGGCAATACCAGTTAAAAACCGACTACTTTTGACAAATTACTGACAAGAAACAGTAAATTTTTTGTGTTTGTGAAAATATTTGTTTGTGAAAAAAATATAAATCAAACGTCTGCTTTCCATTTTTGTTTATCAAATTATTTATTCGCAAAACAAAATTAAAATTAATTTATTTTTCATAGTTGTCAATTTTTCAGAACATATGGCAACTTCATATACATAAACATCACTATAAAATTAAAGGCAAGATGATCTTCCCTTTAGCTTATCGGTCGGTTTAGATTAAAGTAAACTTATAATAACCAAATACTTCTTATCTGTCCGATAACATCATACCTTTAACTATTGCCAAGTTGTAATAATGGGCCTAAAAGTATAACAAACTTTGATTATCTAGAAGGTAATTTAGATGAAAACGTTAACGAATTTTGTTATCATTTCGAATAGTCTTACAGAGATTATAAAATAATTGAACAATTTAATAGAATTTACAAAATATCACGTACTCGAACTAAGACGTAAACTTCCTTCAAATTTTATATTGCTTCAAAAATATCTTTATTTCGTGTTGACAATATTTTTAAAAATAGCGAAGCGGATATTATTGATTTCGTACAAAACTTCATTGATGATTCTAATAAATAAAATAGAAATTTCCCTAAAGAATCTAACGTTGCAAAAATGGAAAAATATTGAAAGAACTGATGAATTTTGGATTGAATTCTACAATTTTAAAAATTATTTGGGAGAAAATCCTTTTCATGAACTAGCTGACTTTGTAGTATTCGTATACTTTCTTTTCCTTACTCAAATGCCGAAGTCAAAAAAACGTTTACTTTAATGAATTTTTTTAAACCAAAGATCAGAAACCGACTTTCTTTAAACTCAGCCAAAAGTTTGTTGTTGCAATTACAAATTACCTTCAAGTGTTTACTTAAAAATTAATTCAAATCAAACTTATAAAAGGTCTGAATATTTCATTAAATCTGTTTTGTGGCCCGATGATGATGATTATTAAACAGATGTATTTGAAAATTAAATGGTTTTCTATAAAACTTTATAATTTGTTTTTTATGAATTGTTATTTTATTTTAATTTTTAGTTTACTCCTGGTAACTGAATTGATAATCAAATTAATTATTTATTTAAAAATTTTAACATGCTTTTTGATATTCTAAGTTTCTTGTTTTTACCCTTTGTTTTATTGCCAATTTTAATCTTTTTTTAGGTGTTATTTGCAAAGCAAAACAACACGATACCAAAATTTTTGTTAACTTTTTTTTGGCGCTTTTACCCTTTTTTTGTAATTTTTACCCGTTTTTACTATACATTTGACGCTTTTCTTTATTTCTAAAATGGCAACACTGTTCAAGCTGGTGTAAACAACAAAATTTCTTTATTTAATAACTACACTGTGCTAGAATTTGACACTTTTTTTGTGACAAACGGGGCACCTGGCGGGTTAACCTAATTCGGGTATGCTGAATCCAGTGGTGCTAACCGTTTTTTTAGGTTAGCTTTTTTTTCGAAATATACCGTTATTTCGAAAATGGAGGAGGTTGCACAACATATATTCGCATAACTCAAAAACGGTTGAGTTTATTGAATAAACTAAAAAAACCGAAAATCCGCAATGAAATTTTCTTTAAGTAAAGTTAAACTTTTTTCCAATAGTCGTTGTACAAACATAATTTTTTTTTTTACCAAAAAAAATAGTTTTTTTTAGCAAAATTTCAAAAATTTTGTTTTTTAAAACGGCATAAAAAAAGCTGTGCTTCTAATTTGTTCTGCAGGTATAGCAAACAAAGTTCCAAACAAAACAAGATATAAATAATTAAAATCTGTCTACAACTTTTGATTTTATTCACAAAAGATGAAATATATAATAACCAGACGAAACTTCAAAAATTAAAACATTTATTTTTGTTGTTAATTAAAGTTTAAGTTTTTATTTACAAATTTATTCTTCTTCCTCCTGCAGATTCCAACAAATATCCCCTAATAGCGAATCAAGTTGTTTCCCACTATACCAGTGTTCGAGTCTGGCTGTTACTTGGTGAAATCTCTCGCCATGTTCATCAGACTCGGCTGGTGATTGTTCATTAAATTTGTCTGCATGACAATGCAAAAAATGTATTTGCAATGACATTTTGACGTTTAAGTTTTTAAATGCGGTTAGCATATCTCCAATTAAAATTCGCCAATTTTCAGACCGATGATTTCCTAATACATTTTCTATTACTGATTTCACAGAATTCCAGCCCAATAGCTCCATATCATTCAATGCAAGTTCAAATTGTTGGTCCTTCATTAGACGATGAATGTCCGGTCCATTAAGAATTCCTGTAAAATAAAAACATTATGATATGAAATATAAATCTAATTTAATAAAGTAGCTAGAGTTCATACCTTCTTTTACTTTCATGCCGCTTAATCATGGAAAAATTTGGCGCAATTCGGTAAAAGCAATTCAATGCTTTTATAAAATTTTTTACAATACCCAGTTTGATGTGGAGTGGAGGAAGCAAAATCTTTTCCATCGGCACAAGTGGTAATTCAATAATATTATTTCTATGCAATCTGCTTTCCTCACGTATAGCCCAATACCGTGTATTGTACTGGTCTCCATGGAAACGCGTATTCCATAAACACATGAAGCACATATTTTTAGTATAGCCCAATTGCATGCCTCTTAAAAGAGCCACCACTTTTAAATCTGCGCATATTTTCCACTTGTGGTCTTCATATTTAATTAACTCTATTATTTTTTTCATTGATGCGTTAGTCTCTTTAGTATTTGTGCTTAGTGCTATCGGAATAGGACTTTTTAAATTAGTGACATGTAGCAAAACCTCTTTTAAGCTACTTTTGGACGAATCGATGAATAAGCGCCAATCTTCAGGATTATATTTATGTTGCATTGTTAAAACCAAGCCGCGAATGTTAGTACAATACGCGAGAGAATTATTCTCAATAGATTTAAAAAAAAGTCGTAAATCGACGATGGCGATTGATAGCCCCGTATATTTGTACGTCTGGTGCTAAAATATTAGCTTGCTTTAACTCTTTTGTTAAGAGAATGCTCTGTCTTTGAGACAATTTTAGGCGTCGTACCATTACATCCAGACGATTTTGCGTGATTTCGTCGTGGTTACATGGAATCGTGATGTATGACGGTTGATACATCGATGCAGCTGCTCCACAGGTTTCAACAGATTGAATTATTGAGGGAATATCTTCTGTTGGTATTTGGCTATCCGGAACAGGAATTTCGTCAGAATGTGGCAGCGGAAATTGAGCATATATTGTTGCAGTGTAATATATAGAACCACTTTTTCTTCTGTTCATGCCAGCTGTATGATTTATGCACGCATAACACTCACTTTCAATATGGAGTATGGGATCTCTCTGGTATAGTGGGAAACAACTTGATTCGCTATTAGGGGATATTTGTTGGAATCTGCAGGAGGAAGAAAAATAAATTTGTAAATAAAAACTTAAACTTTAATTAACAACAAAAATAAATGTTTTAATTTTTGAAGTTTCGTCTGGTTATTATATATTTCATTTTTTTTTTACTTAGTCTCGTCTCATCGAACTGTTCGGACGTGTTATTTTTAGTGCGGCTGAATTTTCGGTGAAAAAATCGTAATAGGTGAAAAAGTGTAAAAAGTTGAAATTCAAAAAAAAGTGAAAAAATAACTCGAAATAGATAAAAATATAAAAAAAAACATTAAAAATAGTATAAAAACTGTATGAGTGTTCCTCTTAGATGTAATTCTGAGAAAGACCTTAGCTCAACTAGAAAAACTATATGGGTCTCTGAGGAAGAATCTTTAAAAAAATCTGTGGAGAATCTTCTCACTGCAAGAGCCGTGGAACGGCGTCGTTCCTGTTCGCCCAATATAGTGATTTCAACAGATGAAGGAACATCAACACCTTCTACATCAAATAGTGCAGTCAAACCTAGAAAACAAGTAGGTATGGATAAATACGTCACAGTTCTTAAGCGATAGAGGAGCCCGACATCTGCTCAAGTGTCATCAAATTCAAAACCTCCTAAGACCGTGAGTAATGATCAAGATAGGTTTGCTCTCCTCCAGACGGATGAGACAGAACTTCCTAAGAAGACGTTTAAGTCCCCACCAATTTATCTGAGAGAGCCCACTTCCAGTAAATTGGTACAAGGAATTGTTTCGGTAATAGGTGAAAATATGTTTAGCGTAACATCAATTAAACATGGAAATATCAGCGAAACCAAAATTCAAGTGAAAAAGGAAGATGATTTTCGAAAATTGTCCAACCAGTTGGAGAGGGAGAGTAGGGATTTCTATACCTACCAGCTGAAAAGCGCAAAAGGACTCCAAGTCGTTCTAAAGGGTATAGACCCAGAATTTGATCCTGCCGATATAAAGACTAGCTTAATGGAAAAAGGCTTCAAAATTAAGAGCATAACGAATATTAGAAACCGTGAAAAGACTCCAAAGCCTATGTTCAGAGTGGAATTGGAACCTGGAGATGTCGTATTAAAGAAAAAACGAGTCCCATCCCATCTGCAATATGATTTACCTTCTGCATCGTAGAATCACCGTGGAAGAACCGCATAAGCGTCAGGGACCCGTTCAGTGTGTTAACTGTCAAGAATTTGGTCACGCCAAGGCGTATTGTAAATTGCCGTCAGTTTGTGTTGCGTGTGGGGAGCTACATGCAACTGCTCAATGCGACAAGTCGAAAACTGACTCAAAAATCAAAAAATGCAGTAACTGCGGAGGTAATCATACCGCAAATTATAGAGGTTGTCCAATTTACACTCATTTGAAAGGCATAAGAACCAACAAGACGTCAGTATTACCTGATCGCCCTCAACAGCCTAATTTTGCTTCGAGTAACAATTTCCCTCAATTGTTACGGTCCACTAGTCATGTAAACGTGCCTAGTTCTAGACAAGTTTCTTACGCAAACGTGGTTAAATCTAATATGCCAGGTTTGGAGCAGGAACCTAAATCACAATATTTTGAACCTAATATTAACTCTCTAGAGACTACATTGCAGACTCTTGTCCAAACTATGAACACTTTTACGACCACTATGACATCCATGATGCAGGAAATGCTGAAAATGCAATCCACTATCTTACAAGCCATTTTAAAGAAATGATTTGTTTAAAAATTTGTTTTTGGAATGCGAACGGCCTCCGCCAATATAAAAACGAACTGGAACACTTCCTGATGTATAAGCAGATTGATGTTATGATGATTGCTGAAACTCACTTGACGGCGACAGCGTACTTCAAAATTAATGGCTACGTGTTGTATGATACTAAAGATCCCCGCGGAAGAGCATGTGGAGGATCGGCAATTCTTATAAAGAACATTATTTAATGAACAACATATGTGAGGATTACTTACAAGCAACAAACATTTGTATTGAATTCTGTCAATACAATTTTGTTTTATCATCAATTTATTCGCCGTTTCGATTTTCAATAAAAGAACACCAATACTACAGCTTCTTCAATTCCCTTGGAGCTAGATTTTTAGTTGCTGGTGACTTTAACGCCAAACACACATTTTGGGGTTCACGTCTGGTGACCCCGAAGGGTCGTGAGCTCTTCAACACCATTGCCAAAATGGGCTTAGATGTACTCTCAAGCGGGCATCCCACTTACTGGCCGACGGACCGACGGAAGATTCCCGATGTTATTGACTTCGGAGTAGTGAAACATATCCCTGTAGAATCGATTCAAGTGGAGCCTTCATTAGACTTGTCTTCAGATCACTCTCCTTCTATTATTTCAATGCGTTTCCTTCAAGGGAATGGCTCTCCATTTCGGGACATATCTAAAACCAGAGTAAGTTGGATAAAGTATAAAAAGTATTTAAGTTCCCACTGCACGGAAAATGTAGTGTTGAGAACTACCGAGGATATTGATGGGTCGATTGGCAAGTTTACTGAGGACATTCGAAGAGCTGTACATCACGCCTCCACATACGACGTTGAGTGCAGAAGTGGGACAAATAGAACTTATTTCGCTGAACTCGATCATCTCCTGTCAGAAAAAAGAAGAGTTAGAAGAGAGTGGCATTCACAGGTCTTCTGAACTGAAAGCTAGGCTACGAGAATGCAGAGATATACTAAGAAATTTCTTAGAAATCCAAAGAACGGCGTCTCTTAGATCTTACTTGGAGGGTCTTGATAGTACCCCACAATCTGACTATTCGTTATGGAAGGCGGCACGAGGTTTAAAAAGACCAGTTAGAGGAAAGCCTCCTCTGCGAAATCCGACTGGAGACTGGGCTAGAAATGAATCCGAGAAGGGGATTTTATTTGTTAACCATTTGAGAAATGTGTTTACTATAAACAACTCAAATAATGCATCTGATTTGCCTCCACTCGTTATTAGACCTCCTGTACCTCTAAGACTTACCTTTAATGATGTTCAAAGCGCTATTGGTAGTCTGAATCTTAAAAAAGCTCCAGGTATGGATAAAATCAGCAACAAAATGCTTGTGGAGTTACCTCGTGTAGCTAGAAGAGTTATCCTCTTTATTTTCAATGCTATTTTACGCCTAGAATACTATCCTGTAGATTGGAAGGTATCTATGATTACCATGATTCCTAAGCCAGGGAAGGACCCCACTAAAGTAGAGCCATATAGGCCAATTAGTCTACTGCCGACAATTTCAAAACTGTTTGAAAAATTGTTAATGGCTAAGTTGATTCCAATTCTGAACGACACTCAATGTATCCCAAATCACCAATTCGGGTTCAGAGCTAAACACAGTACAAACACACAGATTGATAAATGTGATAAGACGGTCGTTTGAAGAGAATAAATACTGTTCCGCGCTTTTCATTGATGTTTCCCAAGCGTTCGACAAAGTTTGGCATGAAGGTTTAATGCATAAAATAAAATTAGCTCTGCCTGCTAACACCCACAAACTTATGAAGAGTTATTTATATGGTCGCAAATATACAATCAAAGAAGGCGATTTTTTAAGCCCCGCTCAGCCAATTGAAGCAGGAGTACCCCAGGGTAGCATACTGGGTCCAACTTTATATTTGATTTATGCATCCGATGTGCCGTCAGACCCCATAATACATACTTCAACTTTTGCAGACGATACAGCCTTTATTAGCGTTCATAAGGACCATCAAATAGCATCACAGAATTTGCAGAAATATGTTTATAAACTAGAGAATTGGCTTGAGCTTTGGAAAATCAGGGTTAACGAACAGAAATGTATTCATATAACTTTTACATTGCGAAAAGATACCTGCTCGTTCATCAGAATAAATAATCAAATTATCCCGCAACACAATGAAGTCAAATACCTCGGAATCCACCTCGATCGTCGTTTAACTTGGAAGTCTCATATCGACGCAAAACTTACTCAGATGAGATTAAAAGCAGTGCAACTTAATTGGCTAATCGGCAGAAATTCTACATTAAAATTGGATTGCAAACTTTTGTTATACAAAGCAATTCTAAAGCCAATCTGGTGTTATGGAATTCAATTATGGGGTACTGCCTCAGCATCCAACATTGAAAAAATTCAAAGGGGTCAAAATAAAATTCTACGTATAATTACTGCAGCTCCATTGTACGTTAAAAATTCTAGAATTCACAACGATCTAGGCATTCCTTTGGTGAAAGTCGAATTTACAAAATATGCCTCAAAATATGTCAGCAAACTTGAACACCATCCAAACCCACTTGCACGAGACATCCTTAACTTTAGTGGCCACAGTCGGTTGAGAAGGAGGGATACCCTTGCTTTAACTCAAGCGCAAAACAGATGACTTGATCAGTTGATGTGAAATTTTTTTAGGTGCGCCGTTTGTCACCTTTTCCAACTAGCACATTGTAATTATACGATGGCGTTAAGGGAAAAAATCTCTGAAAAAATATTGCAATATATTAAATGCTCTTTATGGTAAGCATTGAAAAAAGTTGTTGTTGAATAAGTCTTTTAAATTTAGCGGTTTACGCATTTTGAAAGCAATTTTAAATAGCCCCCAACTAGGGCTATTAAAATTTAGGAATGTCACTTTCGAGAAATTAGCCGATTATGGGGCATTCCATATCAAAGTAAAAATTTCAAAAAAGTTGTTGTTGAATAACTCTTTCAAATTGAACGGCTTACGCATTTTGAAAGCGGGTTTCAATAGCCCCCAACTAGGGCTATCAAAATCCAGGAATGCCACTTTCGAGAAATTAGCCGATTATGGGGCATTCCATATCAAATTAAAAAATTTCAAAAAAGTTGTTGTTGAATAACTCTTTCAAATTGAGCGGTTTACGCATTTTGAAAGCGGTTTTCAATAGCCCCCAAATAGGACTATCAAAATCCAGGAATGTCACTTTCCAGAAATTAGTCGATTATGGGGAATTCCATATCAAAATAAAAAATTTCAAAAAAGTTGTTGTTGAATAATTCTTTCAAATTGAGCGGTTTACGCATTTTGAAAGCGGATTTCAATATCCTAGTTACAGGCTATTGAAATCCGTTTTCAAAATTCCAAAACCGCTAAAATAACTGGAAATATTCAAATGAAACTTGATATTTAAGGTTTGATTTGAAAACTGATTTTTTTTAAAAATACTAAAATTGCTAACGTGGGCACCACAAAATTAGGTTTCTGAGTGGATTCTCTGTCCGTGGTTCTTTAAAATTTTAAAATTCGTTAAAAATTGAATTTTTGGTAATAAGCGAAACTTTGCTATATTTTCGTCTTTGTTTTGTTTACTTTTTTTGTTTGTTTTTATTGTGCACATGGTAAACACGTGGTTAAAAGAAAATAAGTTGTTGGATTGCGGTTGATAATAGTTGTTTCCTGCATGTAGATATATATGTATATGTACATGGTAAACACGTGCGTAAAAGAAAAAAATGTTGCGGTTGTGGTTGATTTTGCTCTGTTTATTTCTTCACATATGCATGTATTTTTTCGGCAAATTTTTAAGTAAAAAGTGAGAAAAAATGCAACCCTAAAATTAACGGGTACTTTTTGGTATTGAGTACTCGAAAAATTATGTGTTTTACAACTCTACCAAATAGTCAATGTTTTACTACCTATTGTATTGTATATACGTGTCATATCAAAATTATTAAGTGAGGATTTAAGAATTAAAATGCATACGGTTTTAACTAGAGGAAATGCCACGATTGCCTATACATTATCCGTTTTGGCCTGTTTAACATTTTGTTGTTTCATTTCAACAGTATTTTTGGACTACAGGGTGAATTCTAATATTAATACTGCTAAGATCTTGGTGTAAGTATAGATAGATTTGTGCAATATTATTACACGATTAGTAAATAGTTTTCTTTAGGAAAAATGTTCCAGATTATGGTGCCTTAAGAGAAAAGCACGACTTGGGTTTTATTACCTTTGATTTGGAAACTAACTTAACAAGTTTGTTCAACTGGAATGTAAAACAATTGTTCCTATTTATTACTGCAGAATACAGCACTCCAGATAATGTATTAAATCAAGTTGTTTTGTGGGATAAAATCATACGTAGAGGTGAAAATGCTGTATTAGATTTTAAAAATATGAACACAAAATATTACTTCTGGGACGATGGAAATGGCTTGAGGTAAATAAATTATATTAATCGCAAATATATATGTACATATGTATATATAATACATATCGACAGTTCAATTCCAAACCATGCTATGTCGATATAAAATACGCAGAAGAAGAAATTGAAATTAAAAATTATTTATGTGCTGTGCGGGTCGTTCATCAATGTTGCGAGAAAACCAAAAGAAAGCCTGTTTAGCTATTTTGCTTGCTTTTGTCAATTGTTTTACTTTTCTTTGTTTAATTTTTTCCAATGCGTAGTTTATATTATTTTATTTCTTTTATTTGTTACTTTTTACTGACTTATCATGATTTAATATCATGAAAATGCTATACGGGCAATATTTATCACGAGATCCACGATCCGCGATCTGGATTTCATATTTTAGGCTATTCTGCGATATGGATCGAGATCCATCAATATTGCATTTCTAGTATCACGATATTTATTGAACGTGTAGCAGTGCCCTTAGCATGTTTTTAATTTTTTTGCGTTTTTGAATTTAGATTTTTTCAACTTAAATTCTGTCAAATTTTGGTTAATCAATAGTTATAAACAACAAAGTTCTAACTCATATGGTTTTTTAGATATCGCCTGTAAACTTTAGGAGCTTTTCCCACAAAACTCACTTTTTCGACTTAGCATGTTTTGGAATTGAGCTGTCGATTAAGAAATTACAACTTATATTAATTTCTTAATTTATTCGCTATTAATATTTGATAACGAAGAATGTTTTAAGCCTAAACCAATCTAAAACAGAATACCTTAACTCATATAATTTTCGAAATTTTTTGACAATGAAAGTTTACATATGTATATGTACATATGTAATTGCATATCTAAAATGTTTGTTTCTTTTACTGATTCGGAAAAGTTTTAAATAAAACTTAATGAAAATAATTTGCGATTCCATAAGGCATATGGGTCAATTTAAAAAAAAACGTACACAACGAGTTTTGTTTTGCTTATTTTTAAAGTTTTTTCAATTCGCCTGTAAGAGTGGCCACAAAAATTGCGTTTTTAATGAAATTTACCTATATATATGTATGTATTCTGGGTAGTTATGCATACCTGTGAAAATGAACTTTACGAAGTCCTCAAATTGTATATTGATAATTCTAAAGTATAAATATAATTGCAAGTTTCTGAAATGCAATCAGAAACTTCTGAAATTAAATTGGAAATGTAGTATTGACATTCCTATCATATATGTTAACGGGGAATAGTAAATTAAATCTTGTTGTATATACTCTCCACCACCACAAGTGGTGAATGATGGTATATATAAGATTATTATTCCGTGTGTAACATTGAGAAATAGTCATCTAATACCCAACAAAGGATGTATATATATATACTACTAGCTAAACCCGGTGTGCCTCGCTACCGGCCCCCCCCCCCTCGTTATAAAATAAAACGTATTAATCAGGTATGTGATGAAAATCGATTTCGATCCAAAAACGGTGTAAAATCGAAAGAAGTTGTGATGGCATGACTTATTTCTGTTTTATTTTGTTCTTCTTCTTGTTTGTTTGTCAAATCGAATACGATTTCATTTTCCATTTTGTCCTATGAAAATGTCAAAAAAAAAAGAGTGTGATGGAAACGAAAATTTACTGTTTTAATCGTTTTTAAATCGAACACTCTTTTGTACATGATTTAATAATTTTAATACATAAAATTTATATTTTTAAAATATTTAAGCGAAAATGTAAGTATTTGTGTAGATACATATGTACACAAAGCACACATATGTACAAAAGTTTTTCATCACATCTTAAAGCAAAGCGTTCGTTTTCAGCATTCGATTTCATTTGAAAACGAATCGATTTTCATCACATAATTGTATATATTTACAAACATTTATTTATTTAATTTTAATGTATTTATTGCAATGTTTTAAGATATACAATATTTTTAGTTTGCCCATCAGGAGCATACACATATACACGGGATATTAACCTTGAGCTTTGTTAACAGTCATGGCAAACGCTAACCGAACAGGAACAAATTGTTTAAAATCGAATGGTAAATCTGCTGGTAGCATAGGAATGCGTAGCTGTACCTTTATATTTTCCTGTACCTTTATATTTTCCTGTGTTAATGGTCGCTTCTATTAAATTATTTCCCAGTTTTTTTACTGCAAGTTGAGTGCCATTGCAAAGCCGTGATGATCGATATTACGCAGTAAAATAAATGGCACTCCAATTTTAAGTTGTAGCACACGTGGTGGAAAGCCTGGCACAACTCAACAGGATAATTAACGGCATTACGGGTTGCTTGATTGATTTGACGCATTTCAAAGTGATATCCATTTTCTCCATATGGATAAATAATAGGATACTGAAGCGCGTCATATGAGCGATGCATTTCAGTGGGCGAGGGGCATGGCCTCTTACATAGTCCACTTACATAGTCAAGAATTTATTATTTCGTAAGAATACATCCTATTGTGAAAATATAATGACGATCGGTCCATTAGTTAAGACTATATTACGATTTGTAATTTTCCTAAAAAAAGGGGCGTGGTCCTTTGGACAATTTTTGCTAGGACCAATAGGTGAAAAGTTACACTCATTAAAAAAAACCCTGTATGACCAAAATGGACCAAAATGTTCAACTTTGACCCCCTCCAACTACGGCAATTCTTGACTGATGGAGCTGAAAATTTGTCTCTGGCCTACTATCCAATAGTACTAACCTTGGTTTCATCCAAATCGGAAGACATCGATTTTTAAAATTGAGTCACTTGACGTGAAATTCACGATCAATAGATCGCCTTGTTGTTGTTTGTCCACTGGTGTTTTTGTTTTTGTAAAAATTCTGTTCTGTTTGGTTTATAAGCAAAGCAAGAGTCATTTAATTTTATTGTATTTCTTATATATTTGTTGTCAGTCAATTTAGGTACATACAATTGGGTACATATAATAGATACACTGAAAAACTTTTCCTTTACTGCTATACAGTTTTCGTCTTCTTTTCTGTTTAAATATTTCGATTGTCCTTTTATGTTTTTAATTAAACTGTTTATTAAGTTATGTATTTGGAAAACTGTTCTTCTTCAATATTGAGTATATAATTTCAGTGTTTTTCTGGTGAAATTGCACATCGCTAATATTTAAGACTGTGCTTATAAAACATTTTGCCGTATTGATGATTTGACTTTTTGGCTGTGTGGTGTGAAAATTCATTAATCTTCTAGACGAGGTTTCTTTAGCATACCAATCAAAAATTATTTTATTTATTCCTCTTTTCAAACAAACATGATATTTTGTTATTAGACTCAATCTCAAGTGTAAACTTCATTTTTGGATGATAGTCATTAAACACTGACAAAATAGCTTCCGCGTCCTTTTTTTAATAATTGCAAATATGTTTTTTTTAATATTTTATTCTATCATCATCAATTAATTTTTTTTTTGTTTAATAATTACATTATTTTAGATTTTACTTAAAGGTATTACAACAAATATAAACTTATGTTTTTTAAAAAATAAATATACTAATTATAAAAAGAACAATTATTATTATTATTTAAACTGTTAATTTTAAATCATTGATATTTCTTTTATTTCGGCTCGAGTTCATTAAATTTAATTTTTCATTAAATTATTTTTACTGAAGGTAGGAATTGTTACATGAAAATTATTATTAAAATTTATTGATAATTTTACTTGGCTTAGGATTCGAACCCTGGTTGTTGGTTGAATTTACATATATTTTGAGAAACACCACTTTCTCTCATCAGAATTCTTTACGTTCTCACCCTCTGCACCACTGCGGCGCCCGCTAGCCTACAGTCTAAGATCAATCCTTTAACCAGTATTACTGGTGGTTCGAAATTTGCTGTAATTATCATTTTTCATTTATTTTACATGTAGCTTTCTTTTTCTTCAGTTTTTTCGTATTCATGCCAAGACTTCGTCTCGAAAACCTGAATACATTTTTATTATGTTTGTTGTCCACTTTCGTCGACATCTTTTATGTGTATCACTTAAAGTACAACTACAAACATTAGCTAATAAAAAAATAATAATTATTCTTATCTGTGTTTTATTTAAAATTTAAAAATTGCGTTCTAGTTGGGACACCCTTTATGTGGTGTGTTTTTAATAAAATAATTTGGGACTTCCCCAGTATTATTGTAGTGATTTTAAATTCTGTGAAAATGTTGCGCCGTCGTAAAGTTTTAACTGTAACTGAGCTACAAGCAGAAATAGATGGATAGACTAGTGACGGGGAAGAAAGTGATGTGGGGCATAATGCAGATCAAATCATTTTTTTGATGACTCCGCCGGATAAGGTTGATGATATTAGTGACGATGAAGATATAGATGATAATCTCCAAATACTTCACAATAAAACTCAATTTTCCAATGAAATACCTGGCCACTTTGAGATTGAGTACATTTATGAAAATGATAATGTGAATCTACCAGTAATTTCTAAATTAGGGGATACAAACAATGATCCAATGGATACAGACAATGATCCCCAACCAACTATGTACATCGAAGTCAAAAGGTCGTGTCTCAGTGGGAAATAAACCTAAATGGAGTAAAACGCATTATTACATATTTGATAAACCTTTTGACAATGAAGAGAAAATTGGTATGTTGTGTGCAATACCTTCGTTGTCCTCAGAGAAATTTCTGGTTTCGTTAGGTTAGTACACGCCATTACAACTATGGGAATGCCTTTTTGAGTCATGAATGTGATCGTCGAAAGTACAAATGAATATGCTGGACAAAAAAATGTTTCTGGTTTCGTAACTTCAATTAAAGAAATGAAAACAATTTTGGGAAGTATCTTACATGACATGTATTTATCAATATAAATATAATAAAAATGTTTTTTTCTTGAATTTATGGAGTATACTGTTCTATGGTTTTCTTAGAATGAATCTTTATTCAACAAAATCATAAGTGTTTCAATAATTCAGGGTTGCACTTCTAGGTAATATCAAATATCGTTAATTTAAAAATAGTATGAAAAATCTGATGTAAACAAAAGTAATATAAAGTTGTATTTTAAAGTATGTGGGATGGTGATGCCACATTACTCCCCTTCCCAAGGAACACGGAAACGAACTCTTCTTCCAGAGGCTGTCGTGTAGGCTTCAGGTCTTTCACTGGATGTGGCTGGTTCTTCACATGTTGGAGTTGTGTCTGGTTGTGGCTGCTCTCTACAAATATATGCTGCTTTCAAACGATCGATGCTTACGTTAACATGTTTGCCATTCATATTAATTTTATAAAATTTGTCGAAGCGCTTGATTACAGCAAACGGGCCTTCGTAAGGTGGTTGTAAAGGTCGACGAACTGCATCTGTGCGAACGAATACAGCTGGTGACGTGGCCAGGTTGTTTTCAACGAAAGGTGTCCTTCTATCATGGTTGGATGTTTGTTGCGGTGTTATGCTTTGCATTTTAGAGCGTAAATCGTTGACAAAGTCACTTTCGGAGAAGTTTTTTTTAGATTTGGTATCCTCCAGAAACTCACCAGGAATTCGAAGTGTGCACCCGTATACCAGTTCTGCTGGGCAGGCCTTAATGTCCTCTTTGTAGGATATTCGTAAACCAAGTAATATGAGTGGCAACACTTCCACCCATTTTTCAGTTTGATAGCACTTAATTGCGGATTTAATAACTCGATGGTATCGCTCGATCAAACCATTAGCGGCAGGATGGTATGCAGTTGTTCTCAGATGCGTAATACCCAGGAGACGATTCAGATCTCGGAACAGATTTGACTCGAACTGCCTGCCCTGATCCGTGGTAATTCTCTGCGGGACGCCAAATCGTGATATCCACTGTTGGTAAAATGTAAATGCTATTGTTTCGGAGGTCATGTCTTCCAAAGGGTAGGCTTCGACCCAACGCGTGAAGCGGTCAACACATGTGAGACAGTAACGATAACCCATAGAGGGCGGCAGGGGACCCACAATATCGATGTTTACATGTTCGAATCTTGCTCCAGGAAGAGCGTAATTGGAAATCGGTGCCGCGTTATATCGATGGATCTTGCTTCGTTGACATGGAATACATTCCTTAGCCCATTTTCTGCAATCCCTTCTCAATCCTGGCCAAATAAAACGTTCCGAAATTAGTTTTGTTGTTTTGGCTACGCCAGGATGACTAATATTGTGCAATGAATCAAAAACCATTTTACGGAAAGGCGATGTTAGAAATGGGCGTGCCCTTCCGGTTGAAATGTCGCAAAATATTTCCAGTTGTGTGCCTGGAATTTCGATTTTCTTAATTTCCAAGTTCGAGTCGTTCTCTAAAAATTCTTTAAGCTCCTCGTCGTTTGTTTGATTTTTTGAAAGTTCAGCGTAGTCAATATTCGATGTTGTGTGCAATGCGTTGATTCGCGAGAGGGCATCGGCTGTAATATTTTCCTTTCCAGGTATATAACGGATGTCTGTCGTGAACTGACCCAAAAAATCGAGATAGCGGGCTTGTCGTGGTGTTGCCTTTTCCAATTTTTGTTGGAAAGCGTATTGTAAGGGCTTATGATCAGTGTAAATGCACACCTTTCTACCTTCCACCATGTGACGAAAATACTTACAAGCCTTATAGGCCCCGAGCAGTTCCCTATCATAGGCACTATATTTTTGTTGTGCTGGGTTTAGTCGTTCAGAATAAAAACCTAGGGGTTTCCATATGTTGTCGTCGAGTTGTTGCAAAATGGCGCCCATGGCGGTACCCAATGCATCTACTGAAAGAGCCAATGGTGCATTGGGTTTCGGGAAAACTAATAACGTGGCCTCACAAAGAGAACTTTTACAATTCTCAAATGCCTGCCTTGTCTCATCAGTCCAATCGATTACAGACTGATCGTTTTTTTTATTGCCTTTTATAAGTTTACATAAAAGGGCTTGATGTTCGGCCGCTTTAGGCAAAAATCGACGGAAAAAATTCATCATGCCGAGAAATCTTCGTAGATTACAAACACGTTCGGGTAGTTGGTATTCGGCCAAGGCGTTGACGCGATCAGGTGGAGGGCAAACTCCGTCCTTGTTTACCAAAAATCCTAAAAATCGTACCTCTTGTTGTCCGAAAAAACATTTTGATGGATTTATTATCACGCCGTATTCACGAAGTTTTCCAAAGACTTTACGTAGGTGTTCACGATGCTCCTCTATGTTTTTGGAAGCGACCAGAATGTCGTCTAAATAGGGCCAAGCAAAATCGAATTCGCGTAGAATATGGTCCATGAACCGTTGAAATGTTTGTCCGGCGTTACGTAGGCCGAAACACATATGGGTAAATTCGAATAACCCAAAAGGGGTCGTAATGGCCGTTTTGGGTACGTCCTTGGGCTCCACGGGTATCTGGTGATAGGCCCTGCGTAGATCAATGGTGGAAAAAATTTCACAACCATGTAAAAAATGTGTAAAATCCTGGATGTGGGGAATGGGATAACGATCGGGCTCCGTTATACTGTTGAGCCGCCGGAAATCACCGCACGGTCTCCACTCTCCATTCTTCTTTTGAACCATGTGTAGTGGTGAGGCCCAAGGGCTTCGTGATGGGCGACATATACCCAGATCCATAAGTGTTTGTATCTCGGATTTGGCCACTTTCAACTTTTCGGGGCATAGACGTCTTGGTTTGGCAAAAACAGGTTGACCTTTCGTTACAATATGATGCGTTATATACTGACCTACAGTTCCTTTAATCGAATTAGCTTGTGTGATGTCTTTGAACTCATTTAAAAGGTCCTTAAAAGAATCGTTCTGATTAATAAATGAAAGGCTTTTGTACAACTCACCCTTCTTGCATAAAGAACAATTTCTTTGAACGTTGGTTAAATTATCTACGAGTTTGCGCTGACGTATGTTAACCAATAAGTTGTAAAACGACAAAAAGTCTGCGCCGATTATTGGCTGGGTGACATCGACTATTATGAATTTCCATCTGAAATCACGATGAAGACCCAAGTTCAATGTAATTGTTTTTTCACCAAACATTTTGATTGGTGAATGGTTAGCAGCATATAGATATGAATTGGTTTGTGGATGTTTTCGTTGTATGGGTGAAGGAGGAATGACACTAACTTCGGCACCAGTGTCAATCAGAAATTTTAGTTGGGAATTTCTGTCACTTATAATTAGACGGCAATTGCTTGTAAATTGTCTGTCGGTAGCCGTCATGTCGGACAGACTATTTAGTTTTTTGCGTCTCGGCAGGGTTGACGACACTTTTTTGCCTTGTCGCCGTATTTGCGATGGTACCAGCATATATCATTTGATTCGGTGCTACGGGAGCGAGATCTGCTTCGTGTACGATAGGCAAACTTTGTTTTCAATTCAGCTACCTCCTTGACGAGTAAGCTGATCTGTTGTTCTAGTGTTGACTGTGCTGAAGATACGTGTTGAGGTACAGAAACTGCATTGACGTGTGGTGAGTCGCTTACCTCAAATATCTTGTCAGCGAGTATTGCCAATTTGTCGAGCGGGTCACTACTTATTGAAATTACAGTACGCACATTTGGTGGTAATCGGCTCATCCAGACAGATTTGAGCATGTTGTCGTTCATTTCGGTGCCAGCTAGATCTCGCATCTCGCGAAGTAATTGTGTTGGACGCATGTCGCCGAGTTCCAAATCCTGTAAAAGCTTTTTTAAACGCTTCTGTTCTGAGACAGCATAATGTTCCAAGAGCCTTGTCTTTAATGTGTCGTACATGTTATCCACCGGTGGATTTAGCACAATGTCACTGATTTGTGATAAAACGCTGCTTTCGATGGCTGCTACAACTGTATGATATTTCGTCTTGTCGTTGGTTATACCAGCGGCAGCAAACTGAGATTCTATTTGTGCGATCCATAGAGCGGGTTTGGCATGCCAGAATGGAGGAATCCGTACGGACACTCTTGCAATTTGGGCAGCTTCGTTATCGGCGTTGTTGGCAACATGTTGATGTCTGTTGGTGCCAGCAGTAGCCTCTGCTGCTGCGGAAACACCTACAATTTCGTCATCGACCATAATAATGTATACTCTTTTATAATTTAGGATATCTAAATAGTTGTGATCGTTTATTTAATTGTCTTGCGTTCTAAAAATCGTTTCTTTCTTTGGATCACGTCGGGGTCACCATTTATGGAGTATACTGTTCTATGGTTTTCTTAGAATGAATCTTTATTCAACAAAATCATAAGTGTTTTAATAATTCAGGGTTGCACTTTTAGGTAATATCAAATATCGTTAATTTAAAAATAGTATGAAAAATCTGATGTAAACAAAAGTAATATAAAGTTGTATTTTAAAGTATGTGGGATGGTGATGCCACAAATTCCTACAAAAAAACGCGAAAAAAACAAATTTTTACTTTAAAAATAAAATTCGTATTTCATATTTTTTAGAACCTTTAAATGCCTAAGTGGGTATTTAAATACCCATGCCATAAAATCGTACCTGTGAACCAAACGAGTGGTCCTATCCCTGTGATATTTTTATTTGCGATAGAGGGCATCTAAGGCTATAAGGCACTAAGATGGTTTTCGGGAAGTCAATTCCTCAAATCTTCCAGAGCCATTGACGTTCAAAGTTTTTGATTTTGTAAAATTGCTGATTTTTGACCCGCTCATTTCACACCAATACATGACCCTATATGACCCTCCAATTTTTTTTTTACCTAGTTCCATCATTCCTCTATCTGTCAGTGAAAACAGATTTGTGATACCTCGCATCTGACTCTAGCTAGAATTTTTTAAAAACAGCTCAATTTGTGGGTATTTGTCTACCCATCCGGCGTTAATGGATTAAGGGCAGTTTCTTTTTTATTTATTCCAATATTTCGCTACAATTGGAATATTGGAATAAACAAAAAATAAAATATACTTAAAACGTATAAATGTTTGACTAAATATTAAACCGTCATATCCAGGAAAGTGTTTAGATCAATGATCCGCGAAAATGTGAGTGTATTGGTGACTTTGCGTTCTGGCAAATCAGATTATCATGCTTGTAGTTTTTTATATGGATAATAAAAAAAACATTCAAAACATTGAGTGTACTTTATTTGCAAAATGTCTGAAACAAAGCGACAAATAATATTAAAGGTATCGTCAAAGGCAATGTCTAATCTATGTTATTGAGTTTAACTTCTAATATATAAAAAAAATTTAAATGTATCATATAATAAAAAAAATTTATTTTCATTTTTAGGAACAACAAAAATGTAACACTCTATTTATCATGGAATATAATACCAAATGCCGGAGTCTTACCAACAGTGATGTCATTAGATTCGCATCAGTTCAAATTCCCATCGGAGTATGCTTCTGTATTAATTTAATTTATTCAAATTTGTTTAACATTGCATAAAAAAAGTATAAAAAATCGTGTCTCTTGAAAAATATATTTACAAATTTGGTTATTTATTTCTACAGTCATTCAATGCAATTACAAATAAAAATTAGTATAAAAAATATACATCCTAATTTTAAACGATTTATTTATTAACAAACACCAAACCCGATACAGTGAGTTTAACCTGTTGAAATGTAGAAATTAAATCCTTAATTAAGCTTCAGTTTTGGAGAGATTTAATCGGGGGGGTTACTCGCTATTGCGATGCGAAAGCAAATGCAAAATGGTTATCGCATCGCATTTGCTTTCGCATCGCATTAGAGAGTAACCCCCCAGAACATCCACAACAACGCCATCAGAGGTATTTTCTTTTTCTAAAAAATCATTTCTTCTGAGTAAAATGTATTGATAGGTATTTTAAAGACCTTTCCAAAGATGTATAATATGACCTACTTATATGGAACATCTATAGGTCAGCAAATCTTTACTATGCGAAGCCAGTGTTCTGTATATCATAGAGGAGAAAATCCTTCTGCCCGGCCATAGGCCGTCAATACAGGAAATCTGCATATACGTCAGCACAGGAAATCTGCATACACGAAGCCGGTGTTCTGTATACCTTAGAGGAGAAAATCCTTTCGCCACCCGTAGGCCGGCAATACAATAAAGCCGTTCAATATAAATATAATAAAGCCGTTCAATATAAATATAATAAAAATGTTTTTTTCTTGAATTTATGGAGTATACTGTTCTATGGTTTTCTTAGAATGAATCTTTATTCAACAAAATCATAAGTGTTTCAATAATTCAGGGTTGCACTTCTAGGTAATATCAAATATCGTTAATTTAAAAATAGTATGAAAAATCTGATGTAAACAAAAGTAATATAAAGTTGTATTTTAAAGTATGTGGGATGGTGATGCCACATTACTCCCCTTCCCAAGGAACACGGAAACGAACTCTTCTTCCAGAGGCTGTCGTGTAGGCTTCAGGTCTTTCACTGGATGTGGCTGGTTCTTCACATGTTGGAGTTGTGTCTGGTTGTGGCTGCTCTCTACAAATATATGCTGCTTTCAAACGATCGATGCTTACGTTAACATGTTTGCCATTCATATTAATTTTATAAAATTTGTCGAAGCGCTTGATTACAGCAAACGGGCCTTCGTAAGGTGGTTGTAAAGGTCGACGAACTGCATCTGTGCGAACGAATACAGCTGGTGACGTGGCCAGGTTGTTTTCAACGAAAGGTGTCCTTCTATCATGGTTGGATGTTTGTTGCGGTGTTATGCTTTGCATTTTAGAGCGTAAATCGTTGACAAAGTCACTTTCGGAGAAGTTTTTTTTAGATTTGGTATCCTCCAGAAACTCACCAGGAATTCGAAGTGTGCACCCGTATACCAGTTCTGCTGGGCAGGCCTTAATGTCCTCTTTGTAGGATATTCGTAAACCAAGTAATATGAGTGGCAACACTTCCACCCATTTTTCAGTTTGATAGCACTTAATTGCGGATTTAATAACTCGATGGTATCGCTCGATCAAACCATTAGCGGCAGGATGGTATGCAGTTGTTCTCAGATGCGTAATACCCAGGAGACGATTCAGATCTCGGAACAGATTTGACTCGAACTGCCTGCCCTGATCCGTGGTAATTCTCTGCGGGACGCCAAATCGTGATATCCACTGTTGGTAAAATGTAAATGCTATTGTTTCGGAGGTCATGTCTTCCAAAGGGTAGGCTTCGACCCAACGCGTGAAGCGGTCAACACATGTGAGACAGTAACGATAACCCATAGAGGGCGGCAGGGGACCCACAATATCGATGTTTACATGTTCGAATCTTGCTCCAGGAAGAGCGTAATTGGAAATCGGTGCCGCGTTATATCGATGGATCTTGCTTCGTTGACATGGAATACATTCCTTAGCCCATTTTCTGCAATCCCTTCTCAATCCTGGCCAAATAAAACGTTCCGAAATTAGTTTTGTTGTTTTGGCTACGCCAGGATGACTAATATTGTGCAATGAATCAAAAACCATTTTACGGAAAGGCGATGTTAGAAATGGGCGTGCCCTTCCGGTTGAAATGTCGCAAAATATTTCCAGTTGTGTGCCTGGAATTTCGATTTTCTTAATTTCCAAGTTCGAGTCGTTCTCTAAAAATTCTTTAAGCTCCTCGTCGTTTGTTTGATTTTTTGAAAGTTCAGCGTAGTCAATATTCGATGTTGTGTGCAATGCGTTGATTCGCGAGAGGGCATCGGCTGTAATATTTTCCTTTCCAGGTATATAACGGATGTCTGTCGTGAACTGACCCAAAAAATCGAGATAGCGGGCTTGTCGTGGTGTTGCCTTTTCCAATTTTTGTTGGAAAGCGTATTGTAAGGGCTTATGATCAGTGTAAATGCACACCTTTCTACCTTCCACCATGTGACGAAAATACTTACAAGCCTTATAGGCCCCGAGCAGTTCCCTATCATAGGTACTATATTTTTGTTGTGCTGGGTTTAGTCGTTCAGAATAAAAACCTAGGGGTTTCCATATGTTGTCGTCGAGTTGTTGCAAAATGGCGCCCATGGCGGTACCCGATGCATCTACTGAAAGAGCCAATGGTGCATTGGGTTTCGGGAAAACTAATAACGTGGCCTCACAAAGAGAACTTTTACAATTCTCAAATGCCTGCCTTGTCTCATCAGTCCAATCGATTACAGACTGATCGTTTTTTTTATTGCCTTTTATAAGTTTACATAAAAGGGCTTGATGTTCGGCCGCTTTAGGCAAAAATCGACGGAAAAAATTCATCATGCCGAGAAATCTTCGTAGATTACAAACACGTTCGGGTAGTTGGTATTCGGCCAAGGCGTTGACACGATCAGGTGGAGGGCAAACTCCGTCCTTGTTTACCAAAAATCCTAAAAATCGTACCTCTTGTTGTCCGAAAAAACATTTTGATGGATTTATTATCACGCCGTATTCACGAAGTTTTCCAAAGACTTTACGTAGGTGTTCACGATGCTCCTCTATGTTTTTGGAAGCGACCAGAATGTCGTCTAAATAGGGCCAAGCAAAATCGAATTCGCGTAGAATATGGTCCATGAACCGTTGAAATGTTTGTCCGGCGTTACGTAGGCCGAAACACATATGGGTAAATTCGAATAACCCAAAAGGGGTCGTAATGGCCGTTTTGGGTACGTCCTTGGGCTCCACGGGTATCTGGTGATAGGCCCTGCGTAGATCAATGGTGGAAAAAATTTCACAACCATGTAAAAAATGTGTAAAATCCTGGATGTGGGGAATGGGATAACGATCGGGCTCCGTTATACTGTTGAGCCGCCGGAAATCACCGCACGGTCTCCACTCTCCATTCTTCTTTTGAACCATGTGTAGTGGTGAGGCCCAAGGGCTTCGTGATGGGCGACATATACCCAGATCCATAAGTGTTTGTATCTCGGATTTGGCCACTTTCAACTTTTCGGGGCATAGACGTCTTGGTTTGGCAAAAACAGGTTGACCTTTCGTTACAATATGATGCGTTATATACTGACCTACAGTTCCTTTAATCGAATTAGCTTGTGTGATGTCTTTGAACTCATTTAAAAGGTCCTTAAAAGAATCGTTCTGATTAATAAATGAAAGGCTTTTGTACAACTCACCCTTCTTGCATAAAGAACAATTTCTTTGAACGTTGGTTAAATTATCTACGAGTTTGCGCTGACGTATGTTAACCAATAAGTTGTAAAACGACAAAAAGTCTGCGCCGATTATTGGCTGGGTGACATCGACTATTATGAATTTCCATCTGAAATCACGATGAAGACCCAAGTTCAATGTAATTGTTTTTTCACCAAACATTTTGATTGGTGAATGGTTAGCAGCATATAGATATGAATTGGTTTGTGGATGTTTTCGTTGTATGGGTGAAGGAGGAATGACACTAACTTCGGCACCAGTGTCAATCAGAAATTTTAGTTGGGAATTTCTGTCACTTATAATTAGACGGCAATTGCTTGTAAATTGTCTGTCGGTAGCCGTCATGTCGGACAGACTATTTAGTTTTTTGCGTCTCGGCAGGGTTGACGACACTTTTTTGCCTTGTCGCCGTATTTGCGATGGTACCAGCATATATCATTTGATTCGGTGCTACGGGAGCGAGATCTGCTTCGTGTACGATAGGCAAACTTTGTTTTCAATTCAGCTACCTCCTTGACGAGTAAGCTGATCTGTTGTTCTAGTGTTGACTGTGCTGAAGATACGTGTTGAGGTACAGAAACTGCATTGACGTGTGGTGAGTCGCTTACCTCAAATATCTTGTCAGCGAGTATTGCCAATTTGTCGAGCGGGTCACTACTTATTGAAATTACAGTACGCACATTTGGTGGTAATCGGCTCATCCAGACAGATTTGAGCATGTTGTCGTTCATTTCGGTGCCAGCTAGATCTCGCATCTCGCGAAGTAATTGTGTTGGACGCATGTCGCCGAGTTCCAAATCCTGTAAAAGCTTTTTTAAACGCTTCTGTTCTGAGACAGCATAATGTTCCAAGAGCCTTGTCTTTAATGTGTCGTACATGTTATCCACCGGTGGATTTAGCACAATGTCACTGATTTGTGATAAAACGCTGCTTTCGATGGCTGCTACAACTGTATGATATTTCGTCTTGTCGTTGGTTATACCAGCGGCAGCAAACTGAGATTCTATTTGTGCGATCCATAGAGCGGGTTTGGCATGCCAGAATGGAGGAATCCGTACGGACACTCTTGCAATTTGGGCAGCTTCGTTATCGGCGTTGTTGGCAACATGTTGATGTCTGTTGGTGCCAGCAGTAGCCTCTGCTGCTGCGGAAACACCTACAATTTCGTCATCGACCATAATAATGTATACTCTTTTATAATTTAGGATATCTAAATAGTTGTGATCGTTTATTTAATTGTCTTGCGTTCTAAAAATCGTTTCTTTCTTTGGATCACGTCGGGGTCACCATTTATGGAGTATACTGTTCTATGGTTTTCTTAGAATGAATCTTTATTCAACAAAATCATAAGTGTTTTAATAATTCAGGGTTGCACTTTTAGGTAATATCAAATATCGTTAATTTAAAAATAGTATGAAAAATCTGATGTAAACAAAAGTAATATAAAGTTGTATTTTAAAGTATGTGGGATGGTGATGCCACAAATTCCTACAAAAAAACGCGAAAAAAACAAATTTTTACTTTAAAAATAAAATTCGTATTTCATATTTTTTAGAACCTTTAAATGCCTAAGTGGGTATTTAAATACCCATGCCATAAAATCGTACCTGTGAACCAAACGAGTGGTCCTATCCCTGTGATATTTTTATTTGCGATAGAGGGCATCTAAGGCTATAAGGCACTAAGATGGTTTTCGGGAAGTCAATTCCTCAAATCTTCCAGAGCCATTGACGTTCAAAGTTTTTGATTTTGTAAAATTTCTGATTTTTGACCCGCTCATTTCACACCAATACATGACCCTATATGACCCTCCAATTTTTTTTTTACCTAGTTCCATCATTCCTCTATCTGTCAGTGAAAACAGATTTGTGATACCTCGCATCTGACTCTAGCTAGAATTTTTTAAAAACAGCTCAATTTGTGGGTATTTGTCTACCCATCCGGCGTTAATGGATTAAGGGCAGTTTCTTTTTTATTTATTCCAATATTTCGCTACAATTGGAATATTGGAATAAACAAAAAATAAAATATACTTAAAACGTATAAATGTTTGACTAAATATTAAACCGTCATATCCAGGAAAGTGTTTAGATCAATGATCCGCGAAAATGTGAGTGTATTGGTGACTTTGCGTTCTGGCAAATCAGATTATCATGCTTGTAGTTTTTTATATGGATAATAAAAAAAACATTCAAAACATTGAGTGTACTTTATTTGCAAAATGTCTGAAACAAAGCGACAAATAATATTAAAGGTATCGTCAAAGGCAATGTCTAATCTATGTTATTGAGTTTAACTTCTAATATATAAAAAAAATTTAAATGTATCATATAATAAAAAAAATTTATTTTCATTTTTAGGAACAACAAAAATGTAACACTCTATTTATCATGGAATATAATACCAAATGCCGGAGTCTTACCAACAGTGATGTCATTAGATTCGCATCAGTTCAAATTCCCATCGGAGTATGCTTCTGTATTAATTTAATTTATTCAAATTTGTTTAACATTGCATAAAAAAAGTATAAAAAATCGTGTCTCTTGAAAAATATATTTACAAATTTGGTTATTTATTTCTACAGTCATTCAATGCAATTACAAATAAAAATTAGTATAAAAAATATACATCCTAATTTTAAACGATTTATTTATTAACAAACACCAAACCCGATACAGTGAGTTTAACCTGTTGAAATGTAGAAATTAAATCCTTAATTAAGCTTCAGTTTTGGAGAGATTTAATCGGGGGGGTTACTCGCTATTGCGATGCGAAAGCAAATGCAAAATGGTTATCGCATCGCATTTGCTTTCGCATCGCATTAGAGAGTAACCCCCCAGAACATCCACAACAACGCCATCAGAGGTATTTTCTTTTTCTAAAAAATCATTTCTTCTGAGTAAAATGTATTGATAGGTATTTTAAAGACCTTTCCAAAGATGTATAATATGACCTACTTATATGGAACATCTATAGGTCAGCAAATCTTTACTATGCGAAGCCAGTGTTCTGTATATCATAGAGGAGAAAATCCTTCTGCCCGGCCATAGGCCGTCAATACAGGAAATCTGCATATACGTCAGCACAGGAAATCTGCATACACGAAGCCGGTGTTCTGTATACCTTAGAGGAGAAAATCCTTTCGCCACCCGTAGGCCGGCAATACAATAAAGCCGTTCAATATAAATATAATAAAGCCGTTCAATATAAATATAATAAAAATGTTTTTTTCTTGAATTTATGGAGTATACTGTTCTATGGTTTTCTTAGAATGAATCTTTATTCAACAAAATCATAAGTGTTTCAATAATTCAGGGTTGCACTTCTAGGTAATATCAAATATCGTTAATTTAAAAATAGTATGAAAAATCTGATGTAAACAAAAGTAATATAAAGTTGTATTTTAAAGTATGTGGGATGGTGATGCCACATTACTCCCCTTCCCAAGGAACACGGAAACGAACTCTTCTTCCAGAGGCTGTCGTGTAGGCTTCAGGTCTTTCACTGGATGTGGCTGGTTCTTCACATGTTGGAGTTGTGTCTGGTTGTGGCTGCTCTCTACAAATATATGCTGCTTTCAAACGATCGATGCTTACGTTAACATGTTTGCCATTCATATTAATTTTATAAAATTTGTCGAAGCGCTTGATTACAGCAAACGGGCCTTCGTAAGGTGGTTGTAAAGGTCGACGAACTGCATCTGTGCGAACGAATACAGCTGGTGACGTGGCCAGGTTGTTTTCAACGAAAGGTGTCCTTCTATCATGGTTGGATGTTTGTTGCGGTGTTATGCTTTGCATTTTAGAGCGTAAATCGTTGACAAAGTCACTTTCGGAGAAGTTTTTTTTAGATTTGGTATCCTCCAGAAACTCACCAGGAATTCGAAGTGTGCACCCGTATACCAGTTCTGCTGGGCAGGCCTTAATGTCCTCTTTGTAGGATATTCGTAAACCAAGTAATATGAGTGGCAACACTTCCACCCATTTTTCAGTTTGATAGCACTTAATTGCGGATTTAATAACTCGATGGTATCGCTCGATCAAACCATTAGCGGCAGGATGGTATGCAGTTGTTCTCAGATGCGTAATACCCAGGAGACGATTCAGATCTCGGAACAGATTTGACTCGAACTGCCTGCCCTGATCCGTGGTAATTCTCTGCGGGACGCCAAATCGTGATATCCACTGTTGGTAAAATGTAAATGCTATTGTTTCGGAGGTCATGTCTTCCAAAGGGTAGGCTTCGACCCAACGCGTGAAGCGGTCAACACATGTGAGACAGTAACGATAACCCATAGAGGGCGGCAGGGGACCCACAATATCGATGTTTACATGTTCGAATCTTGCTCCAGGAAGAGCGTAATTGGAAATCGGTGCCGCGTTATATCGATGGATCTTGCTTCGTTGACATGGAATACATTCCTTAGCCCATTTTCTGCAATCCCTTCTCAATCCTGGCCAAATAAAACGTTCCGAAATTAGTTTTGTTGTTTTGGCTACGCCAGGATGACTAATATTGTGCAATGAATCAAAAACCATTTTACGGAAAGGCGATGTTAGAAATGGGCGTGCCCTTCCGGTTGAAATGTCGCAAAATATTTCCAGTTGTGTGCCTGGAATTTCGATTTTCTTAATTTCCAAGTTCGAGTCGTTCTCTAAAAATTCTTTAAGCTCCTCGTCGTTTGTTTGATTTTTTGAAAGTTCAGCGTAGTCAATATTCGATGTTGTGTGCAATGCGTTGATTCGCGAGAGGGCATCGGCTGTAATATTTTCCTTTCCAGGTATATAACGGATGTCTGTCGTGAACTGACCCAAAAAATCGAGATAGCGGGCTTGTCGTGGTGTTGCCTTTTCCAATTTTTGTTGGAAAGCGTATTGTAAGGGCTTATGATCAGTGTAAATGCACACCTTTCTACCTTCCACCATGTGACGAAAATACTTACAAGCCTTATAGGCCCCGAGCAGTTCCCTATCATAGGTACTATATTTTTGTTGTGCTGGGTTTAGTCGTTCAGAATAAAAACCTAGGGGTTTCCATATGTTGTCGTCGAGTTGTTGCAAAATGGCGCCCATGGCGGTACCCGATGCATCTACTGAAAGAGCCAATGGTGCATTGGGTTTCGGGAAAACTAATAACGTGGCCTCACAAAGAGAACTTTTACAATTCTCAAATGCCTGCCTTGTCTCATCAGTCCAATCGATTACAGACTGATCGTTTTTTTTATTGCCTTTTATAAGTTTACATAAAAGGGCTTGATGTTCGGCCGCTTTAGGCAAAAATCGACGGAAAAAATTCATCATGCCGAGAAATCTTCGTAGATTACAAACACGTTCGGGTAGTTGGTATTCGGCCAAGGCGTTGACACGATCAGGTGGAGGGCAAACTCCGTCCTTGTTTACCAAAAATCCTAAAAATCGTACCTCTTGTTGTCCGAAAAAACATTTTGATGGATTTATTATCACGCCGTATTCACGAAGTTTTCCAAAGACTTTACGTAGGTGTTCACGATGCTCCTCTATGTTTTTGGAAGCGACCAGAATGTCGTCTAAATAGGGCCAAGCAAAATCGAATTCGCGTAGAATATGGTCCATGAACCGTTGAAATGTTTGTCCGGCGTTACGTAGGCCGAAACACATATGGGTAAATTCGAATAACCCAAAAGGGGTCGTAATGGCCGTTTTGGGTACGTCCTTGGGCTCCACGGGTATCTGGTGATAGGCCCTGCGTAGATCAATGGTGGAAAAAATTTCACAACCATGTAAAAAATGTGTAAAATCCTGGATGTGGGGAATGGGATAACGATCGGGCTCCGTTATACTGTTGAGCCGCCGGAAATCACCGCACGGTCTCCACTCTCCATTCTTCTTTTGAACCATGTGTAGTGGTGAGGCCCAAGGGCTTCGTGATGGGCGACATATACCCAGATCCATAAGTGTTTGTATCTCGGATTTGGCCACTTTCAACTTTTCGGGGCATAGACGTCTTGGTTTGGCAAAAACAGGTTGACCTTTCGTTACAATATGATGCGTTATATACTGACCTACAGTTCCTTTAATCGAATTAGCTTGTGTGATGTCTTTGAACTCATTTAAAAGGTCCTTAAAAGAATCGTTCTGATTAATAAATGAAAGGCTTTTGTACAACTCACCCTTCTTGCATAAAGAACAATTTCTTTGAACGTTGGTTAAATTATCTACGAGTTTGCGCTGACGTATGTTAACCAATAAGTTGTAAAACGACAAAAAGTCTGCGCCGATTATTGGCTGGGTGACATCGACTATTATGAATTTCCATCTGAAATCACGATGAAGACCCAAGTTCAATGTAATTGTTTTTTCACCAAACATTTTGATTGGTGAATGGTTAGCAGCATATAGATATGAATTGGTTTGTGGATGTTTTCGTTGTATGGGTGAAGGAGGAATGACACTAACTTCGGCACCAGTGTCAATCAGAAATTTTAGTTGGGAATTTCTGTCACTTATAATTAGACGGCAATTGCTTGTAAATTGTCTGTCGGTAGCCGTCAAGTCGGACAGACTATTTAGTTTTTTGCGTCTCGGCAGGGTTGACGACACTTTTTTGCCTTGTCGCCGTATTTGCGATGGTACCAGCATATATCATTTGATTCGGTGCTACGGGAGCGAGATCTGCTTCGTGTACGATAGGCAAACTTTGTTTTCAATTCAGCTACCTCCTTGACGAGTAAGCTGATCTGTTGTTCTAGTGTTGACTGTGCTGAAGATACGTGTTGAGGTACAGAAACTGCATTGACGTGTGGTGAGTCGCTTACCTCAAATATCTTGTCAGCGAGTATTGCCAATTTGTCGAGCGGGTCACTACTTATTGAAATTACAGTACGCACATTTGGTGGTAATCGGCTCATCCAGACAGATTTGAGCATGTTGTCGTTCATTTCGGTGCCAGCTAGATCTCGCATCTCGCGAAGTAATTGTGTTGGACGCATGTCGCCGAGTTCCAAATCCTGTAAAAGCTTTTTTAAACGCTTCTGTTCTGAGACAGCATAATGTTCCAAGAGCCTTGTCTTTAATGTGTCGTACATGTTATCCACCGGTGGATTTAGCACAATGTCACTGATTTGTGATAAAACGCTGCTTTCGATGGCTGCTACAACTGTATGATATTTCGTCTTGTCGTTGGTTATACCAGCGGCAGCAAACTGAGATTCTATTTGTGCGATCCATAGAGCGGGTTTGGCATGCCAGAATGGAGGAATCCGTACGGACACTCTTGCAATTTGGGCAGCTTCGTTATCGGCGTTGTTGGCAACATGTTGATGTCTGTTGGTGCCAGCAGTAGCCTCTGCTGCTGCGGAAACACCTACAATTTCGTCATCGACCATAATAATGTATACTCTTTTATAATTTAGGATATCTAAATAGTTGTGATCGTTTATTTAATTGTCTTGCGTTCTAAAAATCGTTTCTTTCTTTGGATCACGTCGGGGTCACCATTTATGGAGTATACTGTTCTATGGTTTTCTTAGAATGAATCTTTATTCAACAAAATCATAAGTGTTTTAATAATTCAGGGTTGCACTTTTAGGTAATATCAAATATCGTTAATTTAAAAATAGTATGAAAAATCTGATGTAAACAAAAGTAATATAAAGTTGTATTTTAAAGTATGTGGGATGGTGATGCCACAAATTCCTACAAAAAAACGCGAAAAAAACAAATTTTTACTTTAAAAATAAAATTCGTATTTCATATTTTTTAGAACCTTTAAATGCCTAAGTGGGTATTTAAATACCCATGCCATAAAATCGTACCTGTGAACCAAACGAGTGGTCCTATCCCTGTGATATTTTTATTTGCGATAGAGGGCATCTAAGGCTATAAGGCACTAAGATGGTTTTCGGGAAGTCAATTCCTCAAATCTTCCAGAGCCATTGACGTTCAAAGTTTTTGATTTTGTAAAATTGCTGATTTTTGACCCGCTCATTTCACACCAATACATGCCCCTATATGACCCTCCAATTTTTTTTTTACCTAGTTCCATCATTCCTCTATCTGTCAGTGAAAACAGATTTGTGATACCTCGCATCTGACTCTAGCTAGAATTTTTTAAAAACAGCTCAATTTGTGGGTATTTGTCTACCCATCCGGCGTTAATGGATTAAGGGCAGTTTCTTTTTCATTTATTCCAATATTTCGCTACAATTGGAATATTGGAATAAACAAAAAATAAAATATACTTAAAACGTATAAATGTTTGACTAAATATTAAACCGTCATATCCAGGAAAGTGTTTAGATCAATGATCCGCGAAAATGTGAGTGTATTGGTGACTTTGCGTTCTGGCAAATCAGATTATCATGCTTGTAGTTTTTTATATGGATAATAAAAAAAACATTCAAAACATTGAGTGTACTTTATTTGCAAAATGTCTGAAACAAAGCGACAAATAATATTAAAGGTATCGTCAAAGGCAATGTCTAATCTATGTTATTGAGTTTAACTTCTAATATATAAAAAAAATTTAAATGTATCATATAATAAAAAAAATTTATTTTCATTTTTAGGAACAACAAAAATGTAACACTCTATTTATCATGGAATATAATACCAAATGCCGGAGTCTTACCAACAGTGATGTCATTAGATTCGCATCAGTTCAAATTCCCATCGGAGTATGCTTCTGTATTAATTTAATTTATTCAAATTTGTTTAACATTGCATAAAAAAAGTATAAAAAATCGTGTCTCTTGAAAAATATATTTACAAATTTGGTTATTTATTTCTACAGTCATTCAATGCAATTACAAATAAAAATTAGTATAAAAAATATACATCCTAATTTTAAACGATTTATTTATTAACAAACACCAAACCCGATACAGTGAGTTTAACCTGTTGAAATGTAGAAATTAAATCCTTAATTAAGCTTCAGTTTTGGAGAGATTTAATCGGGGGGGTTACTCGCTATTGCGATGCGAAAGCAAATGCAAAATGGTTATCGCATCGCATTTGCTTTCGCATCGCATTAGAGAGTAACCCCCCAGAACATCCACAACAACGCCATCAGAGGTATTTTCTTTTTCTAAAAAATCATTTCTTCTGAGTAAAATGTATTGATAGGTATTTTAAAGACCTTTCCAAAGATGTATAATATGACCTACTTATATGGAACATCTATAGGTCAGCAAATCTTTACTATGCGAAGCCAGTGTTCTGTATATCATAGAGGAGAAAATCCTTCTGCCCGGCCATAGGCCGTCAATACAGGAAATCTGCATATACGTCAGCACAGGAAATCTGCATACACGAAGCCGGTGTTCTGTATACCCTAGAGGAGAAAATCCTTTCGCCACCCGTAGGCCGGCAATACAATAAAGCCGTTGTTTTGTATACCTGGGCAACTCTATAATACGTGCAAATGCACAAATGCTGGTGTGTCAGGAGGACTTATTTTCGTCAGGAGACCACGACGATTCAGAGACGGGAGATTAGTGTTGGAAATATATTTGTATGACTACAATTTCAAATTCGTAACTATTTTTATTGAACTTAATGAATTCCCAATTGTTTAATTATTGGCATGGTGACCCTATATAATTTTTATATATATGGCAACATCGCCTTTTATTTCATTTTCTATTAATATGTATATACTAATTTTTTATGCACTCATCTAGAATTTTCTGAGCGTCCTGCTGAAGTTAATAAAAGCTCTAATAATTTTTAAGTTAAATTGTGGAAACTGGTTTCATTTTTTAATAGGTTATGGGCCTTTTGTCTACGTAATTTCCACTGTGTTTTTGTTTTTTTTAGAGCTGAATCGTCGTGCTGCCAGTTTGGAAATTAAGCTGCCTTTTTTTATATATTTTTTTTTTGTTGCTGCTCAAGATGTCTGAAGCGAAATTTTTTGTGACAAAATTGAATCGTGACAACTATGAGATATGGAAATATAAAATGCAACTGCTATTGAAAAAAGAAAAGGTATGGGATGTTGTGGTAGGAGAAATTCCTCAAGCTCCTGATGATAAATGGAAGGAACGTGCCACTGAAGCATCCATTTTAATTGGTCTGGCCGTCGAGGAATCTGAGGTTTTCCGTATTGCTGGCTGTGTTTATGCAAAGGATGCTTGGCATATTTTAAAGGCATACCTCGAAAAATCAACTCTAAGCAACAAAGTGAAACTGATGAGGACGATTTGTGAATTGAAACTGAGTCCTGATATGGACAAGCACATAAATGATATGAAATTGTTATTCAATAAATTGATTTTGCTTGGCGAGAAAATGTCAGAATCATGGATGGTTTCCATGCTACTTAGTAGTCTACCGGACACGTACGACACTTTAATTACCGCCCTTGAGGTAAGAGATGAGAAAGATCTTACCATGACTTTGGTCGAAAACAAATTGCTCGAAGAGGATGAAAAGCACAGGAAAAGACAAGCTGTCGAAGATACAGTTTTGAAAACAACCAACATATTTAAACCGAATCATAATACAAAGAAAATAGTTTGTCATCATTGCCGTGGTGTTGGTCATATCCGAAGAGATTGCTGGAAACTAAAAAATAATAAATCAAAAAATAACAACAATCAAAATGCTAAAGTTGCCGAAACTGATGAAGCCTGCAACAACTTTTGTTTTTCGCTAAATGGTAAATCCGGTGTTTGGGTGATTGATTCAGGCGCTACGTGCCACATTTGTAGTATCAAAGAGGAATTTCTTGATCTTGATTTAAATTGGTGTGAAAAAGTTACCGTTGCAAATGGTAATGTCGTACATTCCGCTGGAAAAGGTCGCTGTAAATTTAAATTGTTGAACGTAAAAGGTGTTGAAATGGTTGTTACCCTTGATGACGTACTGTATATTCCGCAGTTCAATGGAAATTTGCTGTCCGTAATGAAAATGTCTGCTAGTGGTTTCAAGGTTCTGTTCTGTGATTTGAATTGCAAAATTTTTGATACAAATAATAATGAAGTTGTTATTGTGAAGTGTGTTGACAATTTGTATCAACTTGAAACAAAACGTGAAGGTGCCATGGTCGCTGTTTGCAGTATGACCCGATGTCAACATTTTTATCACAAGATATTTGGTCACAATTAAGACCATGCAGATTGGTAAGCTGAAAAATGATTTCAAAATTGTCGATTGTAAAATTCGTGAAATATGTAAAGTTTGTACGAAATGTAAATTGAGTCGAAAACCATTTTCTAAGAAATCGGAGGCCAAAAGTGGGGAAGTTCTTGATTTGATTCATTCCGATATTTGTGGCCCAATGCAAACCGTTACCCCTGGTGGAAAGAAATATTTTCTAACACTGATTGATGATTATAGTCGGTATACTGTGGTGTATTTGCTGAACCAAAAATCAGAAGTTTTCGACAGGATGAAGATATACATTAATATGGTAAGGAACAAATTCGGAAGAGTTCCTAAAGGTATCATGTCGGACAATGGGGCCGAATATAAGTCGAATAAAATGACTGACCTGTTACAGAGCTATGGTATTGTGTCACTGTTTTCCGTGCCATACTGTCCTCAGCAAAATGGTGTGGCTGAGAGGAAAAACAGATACCTTGTTGAAATGGCTCGTTGTCTACTTGAAGAGGCCGGTCTACCGAATATTTATTGGGGTGAAGCCATTATGTGCTCTAATTATTTGCAGAACAGACTGGTCACCAGTTCTACATCCTGTACCCCCTACGAAAGGTGGGAGGGTCAGAAACCCGACATTGGTAATTTTGAAATTTTTGGTTCTAAGGCGTACGTGTTAATACCTAAGGTGAAAAGAGGAAAATTCGATAACAAATCTGAACTGTTAACCTTCATGGGCTACGACGAGCAGTCCAATGGTTTACGTTTCGTTGATACTAATGATAACAAAATTTATATTAGTAGAGATTATAAATTCGTTTCTAAGAATACTGTAGTAAAATTAGAAGACTGTTGTGATTCATCTGTAGCCAACAATCACTTGGAAATCACCATCCCTTCGAATCGTGTTGATGACGCTGGTGACGAAAATGCTCCGGGCGACTCTGATGGAGATTCTTTCTGTAGTATAGATACTGATCTCGAATATTTTGATGATGATGTGAACAACAATGAAACGAATGACGATTCTGCAGCTGATAAACCAATTTTAAGACGATCAACTAGACAGAATAAAGGTGTTCCACCTGCTAAGTACTTGAATTTGGTGGAGTCGGGGAATATCATTGAACCCAAAACGTACAAACAGGCTGTAATGTCTGAAGAAAAACTAAAATGGCAGTCCGCAATGGAGGAGGAGGTAAATTCCCTCAAGGTTAATGATACGTGGGACTTGGTACGTGCACCACCTGATGCTAATATAGTTGGCTGCAAATGGACGTATAAAATCAAGCGTGGTGTTGATGGCAAGATTTAAAGCTCGATTGGTCACTCAGGGGTTCAACCAGAAGTACGGGTGCGATTATGACGAAGTCTTTGCGCCTGTTGTGCGCCAACCAACATTCCGTATTTTGTTGTCTGTTGCTGCTGCTAGAAACATGCATATTGAACATATGGACATCAAGTGCGCCTTTTTAAATGGCTGTCTGAAGGAGATTGTTTACATGAAACAACCACCTGGTTTCATTGAAGGCGAAAGTGGTCTAGTATGCAAGCTTAAGCGTAGTATTTATGGCTTAAAGCAATCTGCGAACATCTGGAATAAAGCCTTGAACGATGCATTGATTGATGGCGATTTTATCCAAAGTAAAGCTGACCCATGTTTGTACAGCAAAATCATCAATGGGGAAGCTGTTTATGTATTGGTCTATGTTGATGATTTGGGGGTCGCTTCCACGACCAAACAAAATATAGAAAACGTATATATAGAACTTTGTAAAAAATTTGAATTGAACAACCTTGGTGCCATTTCGCAATACCTTGGTATGGAAATTGTAAGAACCAACGATTTCAACTACAAAATTCGTCAGAAACAATATATTGATGAAATGTTAATAAAATTTGGTTTGAAGGATGAGAAATTTTCAAAGTACCCGCTGGATCCTTCATATGGTAAGAATGATTCTGAACCATTGCTCCGTGATGATGAGTACCAAAGTTTATTGGGCTCTTTGCTGTACATATCCACAAATACCCGACCTGATATATCTGCGAGTGTAGCGATATTGGCAAGGAAGTCGAGCAATCCAACAAATGAGGATTGGAACGAGCTGAAACGTATTGCAAAATACCTTAAAGGCACATCAGAAATGTTTTTAAATTTGAATGGTCGCTCTACTGATCAAAATCAACTGGTCGGTTACGCAGATGCCAATTGGGCGGAGAGCAGAATCGATAGAAAATCGAACTCCGGCTACATTTTTCTGCTTAATGGTAGTGCTGTTAGCTGGGCTTGTAAAAAGCAAACTTGTGTTTCGTTATCAACAACAGAGGCTGAGTTTATTGCCCTATCGGAAGCGGCAAAGGAAGCTGTTTGGATCCGAAATGTATTATTTGACCTAGGATGCCAACAAAAGCATCCAACAACAATGTTTGAAGATAATCGTAGCTGTTTAAATCTGATTAAGAACGGAAGGCTTAGCAATCGGTCTAAACATATAGACACAAAATTTCATTTCGTAAAAGATTACGTCGAAAAGAAAATAATCAGCTGCGACTACTGTCCCTCCGAGGAAATGATCGCCGATATGCTAACCAAAGCCCTGCCAGCTTCGAAATTGGAAATCTTCAGATTGAAGTCCAACATTTACTAATTTGTAATTGAGGAGGAGTGTTGGAAATATATTTGTATGACTACAATTTCAAATTCGTAACTATTTTTATTGAACTTAATGAATTCCCAATTGTTAAATTATTGGCATGTTGACCCTATATAATTTTTATATATATGGCAACATCGCCTTTTATTTCATTTTCTATTAATATGTATATACTAATTTTTTATGCACTCATCTAGAATTTTCTGAGCGTCCTGCTGAAGTTAATAAAAGCTCTAATAATTTTTAAGTTAAATTGTGGAAACTGGTTTCATTTTTTAATAGGTTATGGGCCTTTTGTCTACGTAATTTCCACTGTGTTTTTGTTTTTTTTAGAGCTGAATCGTCGTGCTGCCAGTTTGGAAATTAAGCTGCCTTTTTTTATATATTTTTTTTTGTTGCTGCTCAAGATGTCTGAAGCGAAATTTTTTGTGACAAAATTGAATCGTGACAACTATGAGATATGGAAATATAAAATGCAACTGCTATTGAAAAAAGAAAAGGTATGGGATGTTGTGGAAGGAGAAATTCCTCAAGCTCCTGATGATAAATGGAAGGAACGTGACACTGAAGCATCCATTTTAATTGGTCTGGCCGTCGAGGAATCTGAGGTTTTCCGTATTGCTGGCTGTGTTTATGCAAAGGATGCTTGGCATATTTTAAAGGCATACCTCGAAAAATCAACTCTAAGCAACAAAGTGAAACTGATGAGGACGATTTGTGAATTGAAACTGAGTCCTAGTGGTGATATGGACAAGCACATAAATGATATGAAATTGTTATTCAATAAATTGATTTTGCTTGGCGAGAAAATGTCAGAATCATGGATGGTTTCCATGCTACTTAGTAGTCTACCGGATACGTACGACACTTTAATTACCGCCCTTGAGGTAAGAGATGAGAAAGATCTTACCATGACTTTGGTCGAAAACAAATTGCTCGAAGAGGATGAAAAGCACAGGAAAAGACAAGCTGTCGAAGATACAGTTTTGAAAACAACCAACATATTTAAACCGAATCATAATACAAAGAAAATAGTTTGTCATCATTGCCGTGGTGTTGGTCATATCCGAAGAGATTGCTGGAAACTAAAAAATAATAAATCAAAAAATAACAACAATCAAAATGCTAAAGTTGCCGAAACTGATGAAGCCTGCAACAACTTTTGTTTTTCGCTAAATGGTAAATCCGGTGTTTGGGTGATTGATTCAGGCGCTACGTGCCACATTTGTAGTATCAAAGAGGAATTTCTTGATCTTGATTTAAATTGGTGTGAAAAAGTTACCGTTGCAAATGGTAATGTCGTACATTCCGCTGGAAAAGGTCGCTGTAAATTTAAATTGTTGAACGTAAAAGGTGTTGAAATGGTTGTTACCCTTGATGACGTACTGTATATTCCGCAGTTCAATGGAAATTTGCTGTCCGTAATGAAAATGTCTGCTAGTGGTTTCAAGGTTCTGTTCTGTGATTTGAATTGCAAAATTTTTGATACAAATAATAATGAAGTTGTTATTGTGAAGTGTGTTGACAATTTGTATCAACTTGAAACAAAACGTGAAGGTGCCATGGTCGCTGTTTGCAGTATGACCCGATGTCAACATTTTTATCACAAGATATTTGGTCACAATTAAGACCATGCAGATTGGTAAGCTGAAAAATGATTTCAAAATTGTCGATTGTAAAATTCGTGAAATATGTAAAGTTTGTACGAAATGTAAATTGAGTCGAAAACCATTTTCTAAGAAATCGGAGGCCAAAAGTGGGGAAGTTCTTGATTTGATTCATTCCGATATTTGTGGCCCAATGCAAACCGTTACCCCTGGTGGAAAGAAATATTTTCTAACACTGATTGATGATTATAGTCGGTATACTGTGGTGTATTTGCTGAACCAAAAATCAGAAGTTTTCGACAGGATGAAAATATACATTAATATGGTAAGGAACAAATTCGGAAGAGTTCCTAAAGGTATCATGTCGGACAATGGGGCCGAATATAAGTCGAATAAAATGACTGACCTGTTACAGAGCTATGGTATTGTGTCACTGTTTTCCGTGCCATACTGTCCTCAGCAAAATGGTGTGGCTGAGAGGAAAAACAGATACCTTGTTGAAATGGCTCGTTGTCTACTTGAAGAGGCCGGTCTACCGAATATTTATTGGGGTGAAGCCATTATGTACTCTAATTATTTGCAGAACAGACTGGTCACCAGTTCTACATCCTGTACCCCCTACGAAAGGTGGGAGGGTCAGAAACCCGACATTGGTAATTTTGAAATTTTTGGTTCTAAGGCGTACGTGTTAATACCTAAGGTGAAAAGAGGAAAATTCGATAACAAATCTGAACTGTTAACCTTCATGGGCTACGACGAGCAGTCCAATGGTTTACGTTTCGTTGATACTAATGATAACAAAATTTATATTAGTAGAGATTATAAATTCGTTTCTAAGAATACTGTAGTAAAATTAGAAGACTGTTGTGATTCATCTGTAGCCAACAATCACTTGGAAATCACCATCCCTTCGAATCGTGTTGATGACGCTGGTGACGAAAATGCTCCGGGCGACTCTGATGGAGATTCTTTCTGTAGTATAGATACTGATCTCGAATATTTTGATGATGATGTGAACAACAATGAAACGAATGACGATTCTGCTGCTGATAAACCAATTTTAAGACGATCAACTAGACAGAATAAAGGTGTTCCACCTGCTAAATACTTGAATTTGGTGGAGTCGGGGAATATCATTGAACCCAAAACGTACAAACAGGCTGTAATGTCTGAAGAAAAACTAAAATGGCAGTCCGCAATGGAGGAGGAGGTAAATTCCCTCAAGGTTAATGATACGTGGGACTTGGTACGTGCACCACCTGATGCTAATATAGTTGGCTGCAAATGGACGTATAAAATCAAGCGTGGTGTTGATGGCAAGATTCAAAGATTTAAAGCTCGATTGGTCACTCAGGGGTTCAACCAGAAGTACGGGTGCGATTATGACGAAGTCTTTGCGCCTGTTGTGCGCCAACCAACATTCCGTATTTTGTTGTCTGTTGCTGCTGCTAGAAACATGCATATTGAACATATGGACATCAAGTGCGCCTTTTTAAATGGCTGTCTGAAGGAGATTGTTTACATGAAACAACCACCTGGTTTCATTGAAGGCGAAAGTGGTCTAGTATGCAAGCTTAAGCGTAGTATTTATGGCTTAAAGCAATCTGCGAACATCTGGAATAAAGCCTTGAACGATGCATTGATTGATGACGATTTTATCCAAAGTAAAGCTGACCCATGTTTGTACAGCAAAATCATCAATGGGGAAGCTGTTTATGTATTGGTCTATGTTGATGATTTGGGGGTCGCTTCCACGACCAAACAAAATATAGAAAACGTATATATAGAACTTTGTAAAAAATTTGAATTGAACAACCTTGGTGCCATTTCGCAATACCTTGGTATGGAAATTGTAAGAACCAACGATTTCAACTACAAAATTCGTCAGAAACAATATATTGATGAAATGTTAATAAAATTTGGTTTGAAGGATGAGAAATTTTCAAAGTACCCGCTGGATCCTTCATATGGTAAGAATGATTCTGAATCATTGCTCCGTAATGATGAGTACCAAAGTTTATTGGGCTCTTTGCTGTACATATCCACAAATACCCGACCTGATATATCTGCGAGTGTAGCGATATTGGCAAGGAAGTCGAGCAATCCAACAAATGAGGATTGGAACGAGCTGAAACGTATTGCAAAATACCTTAAAGGCACATCAGAAATGTTTTTAAATTTGAATGGTCGCTCTACTGATCAAAATCAACTGGTCGGTTACGCAGATGCCAATTGGGCGGAGAGCAGAATCGATAGAAAATCGAACTCCGGCTACATTTTTCTGCTTAATGGTAGTGCTGTTAGCTGGGCTTGTAAAAAGCAAACTTGTGTTTCGTTATCAACAACAGAGGCTGAGTTTATTGCCCTATCGGAAGCGGCAAAGGAAGCTGTTTGGATCCGAAATGTGTTATTTGACCTAGGATGCCAACAAAAGCATCCAACAACAATGTTTGAAGATAATCGTAGCTGTTTAAATCTGATTAAGAACGGAAGGCTTAGCAATCGGTCTAAACATATAGACACAAAATTTCATTTCGTAAAAGATTACGTCGAAAAGAAAATAATCAGCTGCGACTACTGTCCCTCCGAGGAAATGATCGCCGATATGCTAACCAAAGCCCTGCCAGCTTCGAAATTGGAAATCTTCAGATTGAAGTCCAACATTTACTAATTTGTAATTGAGGAGGAGTGTTGGAAATATATTTGTATGACTACAATTTCAAATTCGTAACTATTTTTATTGAACTTAATGAATTCCCAATTGTTAAATTATTGGCATGTTGACCCTATATAATTTTTATATATATGGCAACATCGCCTTTTATTTCATTTTCTCTTAATATGTATATACTAATTTTTTATGCACTCATCTAGAATTTTCTGAGCGTCCTGCTGAAGTTAATAAAAGCTCTAATAATTAGTCTCGTCTCATCGAACTGTTCGGACGTGTTACTTTTAGTGCGGCTGAATTTTCGGTGAAAAAATCGTAATAGGTGAAAAAGTGTAAAAAGTTGAAATTAAACAAAAAAGTGAAAAAATAACTCGTAATAGGTTAAAATATATAAAAAAAAAACATTAAAAATCGTATAAAAACTGTATGAGTGTTCCTCTCAGATGTAATTCTGAGAAAGAGCTTAGCTCGTATAGAAAAACTAAATGGGTCTCTGAGGAAGAATCCATACAAAAATCTCTGGAAAATGTTCTCACTACAAGAGCCGTAGAACGGCGTCGTTCCTGTTCGCCCAATATAGTGATTTCAACAGATGAAAAAACATCATCTTCATCAAATAGTGCAGTCAAACCCAAAAAACAAGTAGGTATGGATAAGTACATAACCGTTCTCAAGCGACAGAGGAGCCCGAAGTCTGCTCAAGTGTCATCAAATGCAAAAGCTCCTAAGACCGTGAGTAATGATCAAAATAGGTTTGCTCTCCTCCAGACGGATGAGCCAGAACTTCCGAAGAAGACATTTAAGCCCCCATCAATTTATCTGAGAGAGCCGACTTCCAGTAAATTGGTACAAGGAATTGTTGCTGTAATAGGTGAAAACATGTTTAGCGTAACCTCAATGAAACATGGAAATATCTGCGAGACAAAGATACAGGTGAATAGGGAAGATGATTTTCGAAAATTGTCCAACCAGCTGGAAAGGGAGACTAGGGATTTCTATACCTACCAGCTCAAAAGCGCAAAAGGACTCCAAGTCGTTCTAAAGGGTATAGACCCATGTGTTGATCCTGCGAAGATAAAGACCGGTTTAATGGACAAAGGGTTCAAAATCAAGAGCGTAGTGAATATTAGAAACCGTGAAAAGATCCCTCAGCCCATGTTCAGGGTAGAATTGGAACCTGGAGATGTTGTCTTAAAGAAAAACGAGTCCCATCCCATCTACAATCTGATGTACCTTCTGCATCGTAGAATCACCGTGGAAGAACCACATAAGCGTCAGGGACCCGTCCAGTGTCTCAACTGTCAAGAATTTGGTCACACCAAGGCGTATTGTAAATTGCCGACAGTTTGTGTTGCGTGTGGGGAGCTACATGCAACTGCTCAATGCGATAAGTCGAGAACTGACTCAAAAATCAAAAAATGCAGTAACTGCGGAGGTAATCATACCGCAAATTATAGAGGTTGTCCAATTTATACCCCTGACAGACATAGGATTTCTATACCATAATACAAATTCTATGGTTTTTGATACTACATTGCCTTGACAGACATGTAGTACATATACTAGTATTTTTGTTTTTACTTTCCCAATAAACATATTGGCAAGCGTTTTGTAAATTAAGATTGCAGCAAGCTTGCATAAATAAGAGTTTTGCCAATGTCGTTGACAATTTGCTTGCTAATGCAAGTGTTTCATAAATTTAAGCAAAACGTGTCATTCTCGCTGTTAAAAATTGTGCTAATAAGTTGTGTTAATAAATAATGTTAAATTGTTGTTAAAGTTGTTAAATTAAGTGTGTTTGATACTTTTAATTATCATTTGCTATTAAAAAAGGCAATTATTTACTTATTTAATGTCTTTAGCAAAAAGGCAGAAAAGTGTTATGCGCAGAAGCACCGAAATTGTTGAGCATATATGAAACGGTGCGGCTGCAAGTTCTGTACTGGAAAATATAGATAAATTTTCCTTGCTTATATTTGAACACTTATTTTTATATGTAAATGTTGGCTGGGTTTTGATCAAAAAAAAAAAAAAATAAAAGAAATTAAATTAAATATATATGTCATTAAAAGAACTGACAATCGATTTTGTGAAAGGGTTTCCCCAATGTTTATTGAACACAGCTACAGACAACATACTACATTTATACCACAATTATTTTCGTAGTATTGATACCAGATATAAACCAGCTTGTTTTATGGTTTAATTGTAGTACAAGTTGACACACATGTAGTATAGTATACTAATATGGTATGTAAATCCTATGTCTGTCTAGGGTATTACACTCATTTGAAAGGCATAAGAACCAACAAGACGTCAGTATTGCCTAATCATCCTCAACAGCCAAATTTAGCATCGAATGACAATTTCCCTCAATTATTACGGTTCACTAGTCATGTAAACGCGCCTAGTTCTAGACAAGTTTCTTACGCAAACGTCGTTAAATCTAATATGCCAGGTCAGGAGCAGGAACCTAAACCCCAATATTCTGAGCCGCATATCAACAATCTAGAGACAACATTGCAGACACTTATCCAAACTATGAACACTTTTACGACCACCATGACATACATGATGCAGGAAATGCTGAAAATGCAATCCACTATCTCACAAGCCATTTTAAAGAAATGATTTATTTAAAAATTTGTTTCTGGAACGCGAACGGCCTCCGCCAACATAAAAATGAACTGGAATACTTCCTGATGGATAAGCAGATTGATGTTATGATGATTGCTGAAACTCACTTGACGTCGACAGGGTACTTCAAAATTAATGGCTACGAGTTCTACGATACTAAAGACCCCCGCGGAAGAGCTTGTGGAGGTTCAGCAATTCTTATAAAGAACATAAAGCATTATCTAATGAATAACATAAGTGATGATTACCTCCAAGCAACAAACATTTGCATTGAATTCTGTCAATACAAATTTGTTTTATCATCGATTTATTCTCCGCCTCGATTTTCAATAAAAGATAAATATGGAAAGTTATTTATACGGCCGCAAATTTAAAATCAAAGAAGTTGATTTTTTAAGTACCGCTCAGCCAATTGAATCAGGTGTGCCACAGGGTAGCATACTGGGTCCAAGTTGCATCACAGAATTTGCAGAATTATGTTTATAAGCTAGAGAATTGGCTAGAACTTTGGAAAATCAGGCTAGGCTTATTATTTTCTTTTTAGTATTAAGATTTGAATACTTATTGTCATTTCATATATGAAGATTCAATAAATAATTAAAAGCAAAAAAAAAAAAAAAAAAACATGTTCGCCCAATATAGTGATTTCAACAGATGAAAAAACATCATCTTCATCAAATAGTGCAGTCAAACCCAAAAAACAAGTAGGTATGGATAAGTACATAACCGTTCTCAAGCGACAGAGGAGCCCGAAGTCTGCTCAAGTGTCATCAAATGCAAAAGCTCCTAAGACCGTGAGTAATGATCAAAATAGGTTTGCTCTCCTCCAGACGGATGAGCCAGAACTTCCGAAGAAGACATTTAAGCCCCCATCAATTTATCTGAGAGAGCCGACTTCCAGTAAATTGGTACAAGGAATTGTTGCTGTAATAGGTGAAAACATGTTTAGCGTAACCTCAATGAAACATGGAAATATCTGCGAGACAAAGATACAGGTGAATAGGGAAGATGATTTTCGAAAATTGTCCAACCAGCTGGAAAGGGAGACTAGGGATTTCTATACCTACCAGCTCAAAAGCGCAAAAGGACTCCAAGTCGTTCTAAAGGGTATAGACCCATGTGTTGATCCTGCGAAGATAAAGACCGGTTTAATGGACAAAGGGTTCAAAATCAAGAGCGTAGTGAATATTAGAAACCGTGAAAAGATCCCTCAGCCCATGTTCAGGGTAGAATTGGAACCTGGAGATGTTGTCTTAAAGAAAAACGAGTCCCATCCCATCTACAATCTGATGTACCTTCTGCATCGTAGAATCACCGTGGAAGAACCACATAAGCGTCAGGGACCCGTCCAGTGTCTCAACTGTCAAGAATTTGGTCACACCAAGGCGTATTGTAAATTGCCGACAGTTTGTGTTGCGTGTGGGGAGCTACATGCAACTGCTCAATGCGATAAGTCGAGAACTGACTCAAAAATCAAAAAATGCAGTAACTGCGGAGGTAATCATACCGCAAATTATAGAGGTTGTCCAATTTATACCCCTGACAGACATAGGATTTCTATACCATAATACAAATTCTATGGTTTTTGATACTACATTGCCTTGACAGACATGTAGTACATATACTAGTATTTTTGTTTTTACTTTCCCAATAAACATATTGGCAAGCGTTTTGTAAATTAAGATTGCAGCAAGCTTGCATAAATAAGAGTTTTGCCAATGTCGTTGACAATTTGCTTGCTAATGCAAGTGTTTCATAAATTTAAGCAAAACGTGTCATTCTCGCTGTTAAAAATTGTGCTAATAAGTTGTGTTAATAAATAATGTTAAATTGTTGTTAAAGTTGTTAAATTAAGTGTGTTTGATACTTTTAATTATCATTTGCTATTAAAAAAGGCAATTATTTACTTATTTAATGTCTTTAGCAAAAAGGCAGAAAAGTGTTATGCGCAGAAGCACCGAAATTGTTGAGCATATATGAAACGGTGCGGCTGCAAGTTCTGTACTGGAAAATATAGATAAATTTTCCTTGCTTATATTTGAACACTTATTTTTATATGTAAATGTTGGCTGGGTTTTGATCAAAAAAAAAAAAATAAAAGAAATTAAATTAAATATATATGTCATTAAAAGAACTGACAATCGATTTTGTGAAAGGGTTTCCCCAATGTTTATTGAACACAGCTACAGACAACATACTACATTTATACCACAATTATTTTCGTAGTATTGATACCAGATATAAACCAGCTTGTTTTATGGTTTAATTGTAGTACAAGTTGACACACATGTAGTATAGTATACTAATATGGTATGTAAATCCTATGTCTGTCTAGGGTATTACACTCATTTGAAAGGCATAAGAACCAACAAGACGTCAGTATTGCCTAATCATCCTCAACAGCCAAATTTAGCATCGAATGACAATTTCCCTCAATTATTACGGTTCACTAGTCATGTAAACGCGCCTAGTTCTAGACAAGTTTCTTACGCAAACGTCGTTAAATCTAATATGCCAGGTCAGGAGCAGGAACCTAAACCCCAATATTCTGAGCCGCATATCAACAATCTAGAGACAACATTGCAGACACTTATCCAAACTATGAACACTTTTACGACCACCATGACATACATGATGCAGGAAATGCTGAAAACGCAATCCACTATCTTACAAGCCATTTTAAAGAAATGATTTATTTAAAAATTTGTTTCTGGAACGCGAACGGCCTCCGCCAACATAAAAATGAACTGGAATACTTCCTGATGGATAAGCAGATTGATGTTATGATGATTGCTGAAACTCACTTGACGTCGACAGGGTACTTCAAAATTAATGGCTACGAGTTCTACGATACTAAAGACCCCCGCGGAAGAGCTTGTGGAGGTTCAGCAATTCTTATAAAGAACATAAAGCATTATCTAATGAATAACATAAGTGATGATTACCTCCAAGCAACAAACATTTGCATTGAATTCTGTCAATACAAATTTGTTTTATCATCGATTTATTCTCCGCCTCGATTTTCAATAAAAGATAAATATGGAAAGTTATTTATACGGTCGCAAATTTAAAATCAAAGAAGTTGATTTTTTAAGTACCGCTCAGCCAATTGAATCAGGTGTGCCACAGGGTAGCATACTGGGTCCAAGTTGCATCACAGAATTTGCAGAATTATGTTTATAAGCTAGAGAATTGGCTAGAACTTTGGAAAATCAGGCTAGGCTTATTATTTTCTTTTTAGTATTAAGATTTGAATACTTATTGTCATTTCATATATGAAGATTCAATAAATAATTAAAAGCAAAAAAAAAAAAAAAAAAAACATGTGGCTCTGACGTCATGACAACTCTCAGCATTTTGTTTACATTTGTTCAATTCAATTGAACTATTAACTCATATGAACGATGTGATGTCGTTCAGTCTTTTCGTTATTTTTCGTTCAGTTGTTCTTTTTGTTCAGTTGTTCGTTCTTTTTGTTCAGTTCAGTTGTTCTTTTTTATTCAGTTGTTCAGTGAACAACTTTTTATATAGTATGCAACCAGCGCATAGTGAGCTAGCCCATACAAGTTAGCCGGGAAAATTTATTTTTAAATTTAACTCTCTAGTGCCCAAGACCGTCTGTAGAGTGGCTAACTTCATTGTTAACTTATTCGCTTCCCAAATTACGTTTTGGTTTTATTTGCATTTTGTCTAATGCGGGGAAGTCCAAAAATTGTTTTTATTGCATTCGCAACGCAAGCTCGTGCTGTGTGCAGCTATCACTGTCATTTTAAGTTGGAAAATTGTGAAATACGGACGTAATAATTATTTTGCAAAAAGTGTGAATTTCAAAAAATCAAAAAAAAATATTTAAAGGGGTCGCAGGTGAAAGGAAAAATTATTGGTGTGTTGCTGGTAGTATAAAGAAAGCAAAAAAAAAATAAAAGAAAAAAACTTTTCTCAAGCTTTTTATTGGTCTTGCAAGGTAGCCCGTCTGTAGGCGGTCTTAGGACAATTCGGGGAAAAAATATTTTAGGTAAGTTTGAAAGTGGCACATTTAAGGAGTCATTTATAGACATGGGCGTCGACAAATGCAAAAGTTGTCATCGCTTTCTGATGAAGAGATTGGGAAAATTTTGGATTTGATGAATTTCGATAGCGATACTGACGGAGAAGAAGATATGGAAGACGATTTGGATGACAATGCTTGCGATACGGAGTGCAGTATCAACATTGGATTTAAGGAGGATATAAATAGAGCGGTGAATATGTCAGATTCAATGCTGGTATCAGAGATTTGCCTCACTTCAAGCGGAAGTGCCGCATCATTTTAAAAATTATTATCTCCTACTTGATTGCTTCAAATACTCCTCGATCACAGAAACGCAAACGCAATGTGCCTGCTGACCAGAATATTATTCAGCCTAAAGATAGTATTATAGGTGAAACAGCGGAGTTTATTGGATCCGTTTCGGATATAGATCCCAAATCTCAGACTTTCAAGAAAATTTTGTGGCGCCAAAAGAATTTAGTGCTGGATAACTCTGCGATTGCATTTTCTGAGCCCGAACTAGGAGAAGATCTCAAAAAGCTTGATACGTCTTTCAAATGCTTCGAATTCTTTTTGGGCGACACTGTTATTGATCACATTGTTGAACAATCGAATTTATATGACACTCAAAAAGATATCACAACTTCCTTCATTACAACCAATTCGGAAATTCGTCAGTATATTGGCATTTTATTTTTTATGTCAGTTTTCGGTATCCGAGTGTCCGTGCATATTGGGGCGAATTTGCGTTCCAAACAATCCAAAATACGATGTCAAGAAATCGATTTGAGAAAATACGGAGTAATTTGCATTTTAATGATAATAGTAAACTGCCCCCCAGGAATTCTGCAGACCACGATGCTTTGTATAAAATACGACCAATTGTGAATCATTTCAATGAAAAGTTTCAATCCGTTCCAATGACGCAACGTTTATGTGTGGATGAACAAATGTGCGCAACGAAGATGAAGACTTTTCTTCGACAATATTTGCCAGATAAACCACACAAATGGGGAGTAAAACTGTTTGTTTTATGTGACTCCTTCGGCTTTTGCTATAATTTCGAGATATATTGCGGTGCAGGAGACAATGTTGTGCAAACTGGCTCACCGGACCTTGGAGCGGCAGCAAATGTGGTTGTTCGATTGTCACGCAATGTTCCAGATTATAAAAACCAAATAATATATTTCGATAACTACTACACTTCACTGCCACTTCTTGTATATCTCAAATCACGCGGAATTTATTCCTTGGGGACTATTCGTTCAAATCGCATTCCGAATTGTAAGCTGCCAACAGACAACGATCTCAAGAAACAACCACGTGGATATTCTACAGAGTTTTGTGGATCTGCTTTTGGAGTCGACATTTCTTTATCACTTTGGAAAGATAATAAGGCTGTGCGACTCGCATCGACCTACGCAGGCACGAAACCTTTTCAAAATGAAACAAACCCAAAAACACAGGTATCCCGTTTTGTTCGCTCTGAACACAAGTTTGTTGACGTCGATTGCCCCAATACAATCCATGAATACAATAGCCATATGGGTGGTGTCGATCTCATGGATGGCCTTATTGGCCGATATAAAATTCCAGTGAAGAGCAACAAGTATACAAATCGACTGTTCGTGCATTTGCTTGATTTAGCCATGGTAAACGCCTATATTTTGTTCCACAGAATCAACAATGCTAATGATAGGCGCTACCAGCTGCCAAACTTCCGAGCAGAGATAGCATCCGTACTCTGCACGCCGAGTCCATCATTGCCAAAGGCTTCAGGGCGCCCACGCCAAGATTTAAAAAAAATATACAGGACAAAAATCCTTTCTACCGCCCGCAGAAGTTTGTTTCGATGGAGTCGGACATTTTCCGCTGTTTTTATCACGCGCTGGTAAAAAAACTTGTAAATTTGCTGGTTGCAATTCCGAAACTCAAATTGTATGCCGAAAGTGTAATATAAACCTGTGTATTTCTAAGCAAAAGGAATGCTTCTACGGTTTTCACCACCAATAACTTGAATAAACTATTTTTACCTCATATTTAAATATTTTTTTTTTTCAAAGCTTGTTTCAATTAACTTAAAAAATTAAATCTGAATTTCTTGTTTATTTTCTACACATTTCTGTTATAACCTGTTCATTTTTTGTTAATAAAACATTGTACTCTATATGAAAAAACAAAAATAATTTTTGTAAAATTTTTTGGCTTGTTTTCCTAAAGCCGCCTAGAGGCGGTTTTACTTTATGGTGCTATAAAACCCGATCTGACCAAAAATTTAATTTTTTTTTAAATATCATTTACTTTTAACATAAATCAAACCCAAAAATTTGGGTACTAGAGGGTTAATATAGATGGATTTGGTATAAAATGGCTCCATGAAAAATTTTTACAGGATCAAGGATCGATAAGACCTCCCGAGGGGCCCTTGAGAGCCTTAGGGCCTATTTTAAGGGGCCAATGAGGTAAGAATTACTTCTTTACTTTATTTTTTGATGTTTTTACAATGAATTGTGATGTTATAGATGATTCGCCCAATGGAGGTGATAGTCATAGTTGCCAGATAAATAAGGGTTCAAATCGTCAAATCTTGCATAAAAAATCGTCAAAATGCATTTTTCAAAATCGTCAAATAAAATAAAACTTTTTATCAATTCAATATTTTATTTATTTTTTCAAATTAATTTTTTTAATACATAAACAAAAAGTAGAAAAAAAACAAAAAAATTAAATATGTTTAAGAGATCGATAAAAGTTTAAAAAATAGTTATAAATATCAATAATAAAAAAGAGTAACAAATAACAAAACAAAAAAATTAATGTAAAAGGAACACAAATATAAGTAATAAATTACTTTTCAAAATATAGTTTTTAAATCAATTTTTTAAGAAATTTGTATCAATATTTCTTAAAAAATTTATTGAATGAGAATATTTCCTCTTGCGAGTATTATTGTAAAAAATTTTTTATAAAATTTATTTATTCGAAGGTTTACTTCTAGTTACATATAAAACAGAGGTATACAAACATAAATTTCAAATAAATTTTTATATTTAACTAGAAGTAAACCTTCGAATAAAAAAATTTGTTAAAAAATTTATATAATTACAACACTGTGCATTTTAGAATTTTTCAATTATATTTCAGAATTTTCTATTTAATTTAACAGTTAAAAAAATTAAATTTCAATTGCATTTCTGTAGTTTCTAGTTGTATTTCAGAATATTCATATTTCATAAAAGTTAAGTTAAAAATATGTTTTGATTCTGAAGAAACAATTTTTTATTTGATAGCAAATATATATATTTATATCTTTAAAGACTTTTGCTCAAAACATTCCGGAAGAAAATTCTGTTGGAAAAAATGGAAAACATTCCTAAAAAGTGGATCATATCCCAATTTCGAAAAAATTTGTATGTTTATATTTTCAATTCCTGATTCTAATGCGGCAACCGAGAGAATTTGTAGTTTGATGTTAAATTTTTGGAAAAAGCAACGAAACAAGCTTCTAATTCAAAATGTAGAAAGCGAATTAATAATAAAAAAAAATTTGAGTACACTTGTAATGAATTTTAAAAAAGCGATAAATATTTATAATTTTTTCAAGTTGCCAAAAAACAAGTTGTATTAAAACGTTTAATATAGAATAGGAAAAAAATTACACAAGTATACACGGTTTTGGATCTAAGCAAGCAAAAGCTGTTTCTAAGGTTATTTGGGGCTCTGAATCCGAATCTGCACTCGGTTTTTTTTAAATTGGTTGTAGTTTTCGAGATATTAAATAAACACATTTTTTAAAAATTTTGACAATTAATCTCCATTTTATTCATTAAAAAGTGTTAAATTAGAAATGAAGATTAGTCGAACTGAGTCGATTGTACTGTTTGGGATCTGTTTCAAGCATTAAAGTCTAACAGTAGCCGCTCATCATGCCCTCGTCCCAAAATCCTTGGTATCGTTTTTCGATTTTCGCCAAAAATTGGTGTAGTCGCTCTCCATGCTCGTCGCTTGTATCACCCAAGTTTTCAGGAAAAAATTCGAGATGGGAATGCAGAAAATGTATTTTGAGAGACATTCGAGCTGTAATCTTGCAATAATTTTGCAACAAAGTGTCGATTATCTGCTTGAAATCCGGGGATTTGCGGTTACCGAGAAAGTTGTGAACAACATCTTGAAATGATACCCATGCTGCTGCTTCATTGGGGGTTAAACATTTTTAAAAGTTTCTGACGGCCATTAATTTTCGAATATTAGGTCCGACAAATATTCCCTCTTTGATTTTGGTATGATAGCGCCAACATGCGCAATTTACCAATTTTGAAAAACGAATCCCGGATTGGAATTCAGCACCTCAACTAACGTCAAGATTTGTTCTCATCTGCTCTGATCCAAAAGTTGACCGGAATTTGTAATCTTGTGTTATTTTATTTTTTAAAAATAAAATCTAATACACCTGACTAATTTTAAGTTATTTTTTATTACACAAAAATATATATGATCCCTTATTTTGTTTTGTTTTTGTTATTTGAATTGTTATTGTTAATACTGAATTTCCTAGTTCTTAGTTACATCAATTATTTCTTTTATGTACTGAATTTTATGATTTTTTTAAAATAAAAAGTGTACTTTTTTCTTATTTGTACTGCTGTTTTTACTTCGATTTGATATCTGTACTTTTTTTTTCGATTTTATATCTGGCAACCCTAATTGCAAACCTTTATTGTCTTTATTACAGGTGAAAATGGTCTAAAGTTTCTTTTGAGGAAAAATAAAAAAACTCCATTTTGAAAAAAAAAAATGGCTGAAAATGATAAATGTGCCAAATATTGAAAAATCCTATTCTTGAGTTGAAAAATAATTTTTTTGATGGATATCCCACTCGCATCCCATTAAGCGATTATAAAGGCCTTAAAGTAAATTGTATAAGCTTTCTTTTGAGAAAAAAAGGGCCCAAATTGAAATTTTTTTTTTAAAATTAAAAAAAATATTTTTGAAATGATTGAAGAAATAGCTATCTACAGTCCTTTGGACAATTTTTGCTAGGACCAATAGGTAAAAGAGTTACACTCATTTAAAAAAAAACCTTGTATGACCAAAATGTCCAATTTTGACCCCCTCTAACTCCGGAACTTCTGGACTGATAGAGATGAAAATTTGTCTCTGGCCTACTATCCAATAGTACTAACCTTGGTGCAAATCGGAAGACATCGATTTTTAAAATTGGGTCAATTGACGTGAAATTCACCATATATGTACATATTTAAGAACATGGAACAATAAAAACAAATATAAGCAAGAAAATGAAACAATAAATACAAAAATAATTGTAAAAAAAGAACCTAATTTGAGTTTTCTCTATCGATATTTAATGAGATTGTGTGGAGTAAAAGAGAGGAGAAGGTAATTAGCTTTGTCTCAATTAAATCGGAAATTTCTCTTTTACCTAAATTACCAGATAACATGGTTTGATAGTAAACTGCTATGATTTCAGAAACTGTCATGCTCTTATTACTCGACCTAGTAGTGGAACTTCAATAGATAATGTTTTTTGTAATATTGAAACGGAACTTAAAGTTAATTCTGTGGAATGGACGCTATCGGACCATAACTTAACAAATATAGTAATTCATTCTGTAAAGCCCTTATGACACTACATTTTTTGTTCATTGAATTGATATAGAATTGATAGAAAGAAACAGAAAATGTTAGAAAAAGCAAACTATACAAAATGTAAACAAAAAAGCCTTTTAGTTTTTTTTATTAAATGTTGTCAACTTTTTGTGTATGAGAAACATAAAAACAAAACGAACAAAAAAACGGTTAATCGCCAAATTTGCCCATAAACCACAGAGTATAACAGAGGGGACAACTTTGACAGTTCAAAATCGCTACAATCAGCTGACACAGTAGGTATATTAAAAAGAGAAAGAAAATATTTTCTGTTAGTAAATTTGTAATGTGAAAAAGCAAAGCACTATATAAAAGACGAAATTTGTGAACAAAGCAAAATAAACAAAACAATTTTGTGTCAAAGCAAAATCTGTGGCAAAATAAATCAAACAATTAATTTGTGTTGTGTTAAATTATTTAATTTTCAGTGATTCCTTTAAATATAATTAATTATAATCTGTGCTTTGTATATTTTACGGTTAAGTACGTTGTGTTTTGTATAATCTGCAAAAATAATAATAATAGAAATACATGCACTTACCTTTTCCACCAAAATTGAATTTTATTTGAGTCAGAAATAAAGAAAAATAGTAACATAAAGAAACCGACAAGGCAGTTCTCAAAGAAAGAGACAAGAAAAAACCTACACTATCTTTGCTCTTCTGTCACCTCTGTTATACTCTGTGCCATAAACCGCTGATTCAGCAACACTTTTAATATTTCAAGCTTGAAATGTCAATTTTAATGGCGTTTTCTTTTCTGACAAAAATGTCACACGTTTTTCCCATTTCGCACCTTTTTTAATTTTTTTTGTGTTCTTTTCTGAAAAAATGCCAACACTGCTAAAGTGTAGTGTGTTCTTTTCTATAAATGACACACTATAAATTTAAAAAATGGTGCACCTTTCACACTTTTATTTTTAGAGGGGGAGAATCGCACAATAAAACAGCTGACATTTGTTTTGTTTATGAATGTGCATTTGTGTTAAGAAACAAAAAAAAATATACAAAATGGAAAATATTACTACTTTTTTATGTGCTGAAAAAATTTTGGATGACTTGTTGGATTCATCTTCATCATCTAATGATGATAAAATATTTTATATGATTATGGAAAGAAATCCACAACCGTGAGTGAAAGGCTTTGTAAAGAACGTAATTAATGAATACTCTGAAGTTGATGTATGTCAATATCTCCTACTTCTTATATATGTAATGTATGTTTATATATTGTAGCATATAACTCGAAAGAAAACCCTTTCACTAAAATATCATTAAGTTCGTGCATGCATTTGATCAGGCTCCGGCTCGTCGGCTATTAGGCGGGGTATGTGAACTTAACGCAAGATGTAACAGGACTACACAGTAATATATTTTAATTGCATGCATAAAGAAAAAAAAGCAAAAGGAAAACTGAATCTAATAAATGAAGAAAAATATGAAAATGAACTGGTACATGTAATTTGCTGAAAGTAATGAAATATTGCATCTATGCTTTACGTTCTCAGTAGGTGTAATATCTGATACATAAGCCCTCCCAACCTTGATCATCTACCACTTTTCCCATAAAGATATTGTATTTAGATGATCCCTAACAATTCCTATCACTACATAACTCTACTTTGCCTTAAGAATCAAAACGATAAATTTCTAGAAATTCATAGTATTAACATTTATTATAAAAATTTTAAAGACAAAAATCATTAAAACTAAATTTCTAAAAATAATATAATTTGAATAACATTTTCATTTCAACTTGTTAAAAAAAGTAAATTAAAAATTCGCTTCAATGAGCAGTTATTTTCATACCCAATACAATCTGATTATTACGAAATTAGATATCAAAATGAAATCGAAATTAGGTCAGATTGATGTAGGTCAGAGCGGGGTTTAGAAAATTCAAACAGTAAGGGGTAAAGGTTTTAAATTAAAAATATTTAACAATACACAAATTTTACCAATTAATCAAAGGATTTATCTCAATTCTCTTAATAATTAATTATGTTTTAATAATTCAAATTTATAAATTACCACTAAGTATTTTGTTGTATAAATTTATGTTGATTTTGTTTTTTTTTATATTCAATTTTTTTTTTTATTCCTTATGTAAGTATTCTTTTTTTTCTTTGCTTTTCTTATTTTAGATTTATTAAAGCTCTTTTTATTATTATCTTTAGAAGTTTTTTATTCTTATTTCTCTTACTATATTATTATTATTCACATCAACTATAAATTTTACAATTTAATACACTTTTGAATTTTAGTAACTTTCACTACTTTTTATTTAGAATTTAAATCAAAAAAATATCACTCCACATTTTTATTTCTTATTACAGAGTAGTGAAGGAAACTAAAAGCAAAAGTAAAACATAAAAGATTGTAACTTACAAGTTTCTAGTTGTCCAGTTTTTTCCATCGTTGAATGGCCATTCAGCAAGGCTTCCTATATAGGCTGGAGTGAGACAATTATAAAGTTTTATGTTTGATGTGATCGATGATATGAATATACATTTGTTCTACTTATTCTTTCAAATAATAAAAAATTTCAGCAACATGTTGCAGGAAATGTTATCAACATTTTCCTTAAAAAAACAAAAACTTCGACAGATAATTTATATTTTCCGATTCTAAATATTTCTTAATAATAAATTAGATTTTAGATAAGGTTGTCCAGATTGCTTGAAATTTTCTTTGTCTTTAAAGGCAGCGCCAAGATTAGTTTTTTCTTCTGCTATATATTATGTAAGAAGTTATATTACATTTTCACACGAATACGGGGTTGTGGATTTTCTGCATCATTTAGACCACTTGTAACGCGTCGTCTACGAAAAATATAACAAAAAAAAATGTTAAAGAATCGCCTTATGGATTTGCTTTAATTTCTTGGAAGCTTGGTTAAGGGCAAAACAAATGATGTTTGACTAGCTCAGTGGTATAAAATGGTTCTTAACCCGGTTTCACAGACGCTTACATATAATACACTATTTGCGTTAAAATACCATAGTGTATTTAATTTTAATAAAAAGAAAAAAACAAATGCTCAAGTTTTTTTAAATATGCTGTTGGCAAGGTGTTGTGCCGTTTTGGGTACATTTTTCCCTCCCTACTGACTACTGGACTGTCAGACGCCTTGACAGGATGCATACCCTGAAATTTATATTCCTGTCCCTAATGTGTGTGGTGATCTTTACTTACTTTGCGCCATTGTTCCTAGCATTCCTCCTTTAGAAAAATTTAGTAATGCATTTTAGAATTTCTTTCCATTTTTAATAAAAAACTCTCTTTATTTAATTTTCTTAAGTTTAATAGACCTAGCTTCTAACAATTTTTCTTTTTATAATTTTTAAATTTCTCTTTTTGTAATTTCAAAATTATGGTGCATTATGTTTATTTTAACCCATTAACGCCCAAAAGGCCACTGTAGGTGAAAAAATGTTTTTGTTGTTATTTATTAATTCAATGTCAACTAAATAAATGGAATAATAAAAAAAAACTTAAAAATTTGTATTCACTTTTTAGAAAACTGGGTGTCCTCATATGGGGACATTGGGCGTACTAAGTATGAAAATGCCCAAAACAGTGTTTTTCAACGCAAAGCGTTTTTGTACATAATACACATCTCCAGCGACATTTACTTTGACGAACAACACATCGCAATTGGTTTACAATCCGTTACGGATTACGACCGTTGTTTTTGAGATTAGGACCATCTATAGTGGATGATATTTGACGCCACTTTAATGCTTTGGGCTGCAAATAGGACCGCGCAATACTCCGTCTGAATGATAGTTGGTCCATCAGAGTGGTATTTTCAGCTTTACATAGTATTACGTGCAATCGCCAAGCGTTACTTACTGCCAAATCTAAAATATATTCAAATATTAGCCACCACTATTTTTGCCTCTCATGATTTTCGACTTGGTTTTCGACTACCAAATCAAGAACACTGGTCAAATATGTTTTCAAACAAATCTCAAGGGCTGTGGCCGTTCACATTTTTAACGAAATCATCAACTCTACTACTTATTGCATCATTCCTATTATATATTGTGCTATAAGCTGGTTCTTCACGTCTCTATCGAGGATTTTGTTGGTTATTTTGATTCTCTTTTATGTATTTTTATTCGACCTTTATTATTTATTTTATTACTAATTTTCCAAGCTTAAGGTCTTTCTTTTAAATATAAAAACTTTTTAACTTTATTTAAAACCAATATTACGGCACTTCCTTGAGTGCCTTCGTCAGGGGTTTTTTCTTCCTAATTTTACGAATTTTTAACAAATTATAACAAATTAAATAATAACTGACAAATTAAAAAATTTTAAAATTCAAAAAACAAAGAAATATTTTTCAAATGAAAATTGATCTATGTATATGTAAATAAATTATTTTTTTAACTTCCGTTTCTATTTTTATAAATTAAGTGTCTATAATTTTGTGCTACATTTTCAGTGTCTGACTTAAAATTAATTCTCGAAATTGTCGGAACCTTAAAATTTGTAACATTTCTAACATAAATCTACGTTTATAATTATTTTCTGTGTTTAAAACCGTTGTCTTTTCAAAATCTGGATAATGGTTTAGATTAGCACAATGAGTTGATAAAGCTGTTTTCTGTGATATATTTTTCTCTTTTCTTAGAAAACTTAAGAGTGAGACGTAGAATTATCATTTTGTTGTATCAAAGCAATTTATATTTCTCCCGGTACATAATTTGTGATATTTGTACAAAGTAAATCTTGTTCATCACTTTTATCGACATCACTTACAGCAGCAGCATCTGGTGGCATGACTAAAATATCATATGTATCATCATCATCATTTTCCATTATGTAATTAACAGCATTTTCAAGTCGTAAAAAGCTGTTCCGACCTCTAAAAAGATTTCTGTGCGTCATATTGAAGAAGATCAAAAAGCCTGTGAAATTGTAGAATTTATTAATACTTTCGCCCGTTGTCCACAATTGGGGACAGTCGAATAAAACTATCCCTTCTAAATCACTTTTTTACTTTTTTGTCAAACAAATGGAATTTAAAGATTGTTAACACTCTAAACCAAATATTTTGTCGATAAAAACGAATTTTTAAATCAATAGTATTGAAAAAAAAAAACTGGAAGATGACCAACAAAATACACCCGAACAAAATACAATATTAGAAATACTAAATACTGCAAATTCTTTTTATTTTATAGCACGTGTCTCTGATTATAAGTCCAACTAAACCTAAAGAAGCGGTATATATGTTTAAATTAACTAAAATATCGGTTTAAGTTAGAGTTTCCAGCTTTTGAACATGTGTACTCATATGGGGACAGTGGGCGGTAATGGGTTAAATGTAAATGTTTTGGAAAAAAAAGTATAATAATAATATTAGTTTATAATAGTAATAGTTAATGTTAATTCAATTAATAATAGTTCTAATAATAATGCTAATAATATTAATGTTAATAATAATAATGTGATGTAATGTTGTACTTAAGTTTTCAGGGTGCTGACATCGTTGTTGTCGTTGGTTGATGCTAATGATGAAACTTGAGTTGTTGTACGTATTTGTTGCACGTAGTTGTATTTCTTGTTGTTATAATTGTTGTTTTAGTTGTAGTTTGTCTCAATTCAATAGTCTATATTCGTGTTATATGTTGTTGTAACTCACGTTGTTGTTGTTAAACGTCAATTTTGTTACATTTTGTTTAATTTGTTTTAAACTAATCACTCTCTCTCGTTAATTTTTTGTTATGTTGTGTTTGTTTTTGCACGTGTAACACTTTTATTCTTTTTACAACATTTTTCTCTTTTAGGGTTTTTTTAATTTTGTTACAAGTTTTAGGGGTCTTATTTCATTTTCTTGAGTTTTTATTTTGTTGTTACAATTTTCCTTTTTAAAGTTATCTTATTGTTGCAAATTTTCTTCTTTTTAAATTTATCTTATTGTTACAAATTTCTTTCTTTTTTTAAATTCATCTTATTGTTACAATTTTTTTTTAAATTTATCTTATTGTTACAATTTCTCTTTTTTCTTAAGTTTATCTTATTTTTACAATTTTTTTGAGTTTATTCTAAATCTTATTTTGCACTACCCTACTGGTTTTTTATTTGGTTTGCTTTTATCGTTTTTCTTTTCTTTACACCCTTAAGTTTTTCTTCATGCTTTCCTTTTCTTTTTTTTTCATTCACAGTCAATTTAAAAATTTTTTTAAATAAGATAAAATACACAATAACTCAACATATTAAAACTGGTTTTTTGATCGATTTCCTTTAAATTTTCTCTTTACCTCAGAATTCTCTTTAACATTTGTAAAGTTCAAGAAATTTATGTATGTATTAATATTTGGTTAACTGCACAAATTTGCTTTAAAAAAAATCTTAGTTTTTTTTTTTTTGGTATTGAAGCACCTTTTCAATTTAATATGTAGAAACACTAAGGTGTTCCTAATGCACTTGAATTTTGCCTCACTTCCGCCATTTTGTTAAGCGACACTTAATCAATCACTATCCTCCCTAGTGTACTTATACAACAATTAAATGCCAGACACGCCGCGCCAAGTACAAATAACTATTGTTTCAAGGCTAGGATTTAGATTTGTTAATAGAATTAGGATTTTCTTATAACCCAATAAAACGCTGTTTGTTCTTGTATTTTCTTAGATATTCATACAAATTTGAGTAGACAATGTGCTAATTGAACATATATATTTTTTTTTTCGTAATTTTAAACTTTTTTTTTGTCATCACTTTTTCGAATTTTTATGTTCCAAAAATTTATTTTTACATTTAAGGTAAGGGACCGCTTTTATTATTATTGTTGTTGTCGTAATAAATGCATGTTTTTGTGACGTTTATTTAACATTGTGTCAAGGTTATTATTTAGTTTTATTTGCAACAAATACACAATTTTATAGCACTCCACATACTTAATGTGCACATTTCAAGTGGAGTTTTTTTTAAAAAAAAAAGTTTTCTTTTAATGAAAAATGCCTTAGGCGGCTTTTCGCTTTTTCTCTTGTCCTCCGACGACTGTCTCTTTTTTCCCTAACACCACTAACACCACTTATTTTATTTTTTTGAGTTTTTTTTTTCTTTTCACTGGCGACCCGCTCTGCGCAAATATTTTTAGCTGACTGACTAACTTGGTTTTCGCTTGCGTTTTTATACATTGAAAATGCACATTCCAATCAGAAAAAAAATAACTGTTATCACATTCTTTCAATTCATGGCATTTCACAGCAAGAATGTGTTTGTGTATGGGCAGAGGTACTGGTAAAAAAAATCTCTACACAATTATTTGTCTGTTGTGTGTGTGTTAAACACGAGACGCAAATGTGAGAGTGAATGTTTTTTTATGAAGAGAGAAAGAGAGAAAAAATGGGTCATGAATGCGCATGTTAATCACGTTACATTTTTCTTTCCCCTCTTTTCTAGAACATTCTTTTCTGTTGTAAATACTTCCAGATTTTTAACAACGATAAAAAAAGAAGTTGTTGTCAACTGAAATAAAAGATGGGATTTTAAACATGTCATAGCGCAAATGTAATGGGTACGTGGCATTTAACAAAATATGAGCATGAGGCGCATATTCAAGTGGTACCGTTGTATGTATGCTATGTTGGGTGCGGGTGAAGGGACAGGGTTTAGAGCGAAAGACAATTGTCCCTCTAAATCCGTAACAAACCTGCTTCAAATCAAGATCATTGATAGAAGATTTTGAACAGGCAGGATTTAGGCAAATTCGAAATTGCTTACAAATAAAAACTACGTCCAACGTGTGGCTCGACCCACGAAGCCGGGCAGTAATAGGAAAGAAAAGGATATATTTAGGTGTACTAATGTGCGTGTGGCACGACCCACGAAACCGGGCAAACCCTTCAAAATCAATGAAAAAAAATATAGATCTGTTTATGTTAAGGACGAATGTCCGAAGCGTGATACTTGCCAATATAATTGCCCTGGAGATCTTCAATATCGTACAAAGCGTTCCCAATTTTCTTCCTAATTCGGCACTTAATGAATTTTGGGTTAAATTTTGCATTAATGCCTTTCTTAAAATCGCTTTGCGAATGATTTTTTCGGAACACTTCTTGTCCCACAACGAAATTAACAGGCTTACTTCTTGTGTTGTATGTTTTAGAAGCCTTTTCATGGGCAGCATTTAGATTTTCGCGAATCTTCTCTCGTATGTGCTGCAGGCGATCAGAGGTATGTACTTCTGTATCATCAGACAACATGTTTAATTTTTCTAAAATAGCGTAAGATGTTCCATGTGAAATCATATTTTGCCCAAACAGCGCAAAATATGGTGAGCACTGGATGGCTGAATGGAAGTCGCTTCTCAAAATTGTCAAAATCTTTGAAATATTTCTGTCCCAGCTGGAGTGATCGGGCTCATTTTTAAGAAAATAGCGAATTTTTGATACAATCTCTCGGATCACTCTCTCTGAACTATTAGCTTGAGGGGAATAAAAACCTGTTGTAATGTGCGTTATGCCATAAGCTAAAAAAAATTCTTTCATGTCCTTGGATACGAATTGTTTGCCGTTGTCACTATGGACATATTGTGGCATACCAAAAGTACAGAAAATTTCGTTTTGCAAAAACTCGATTATATTGCTTGTGGTTGCTGACTTTAAGGGTTTCAAAAACACGAACTTTGTTAGGTGGTCTACTACTATGAATAAATGGCAATTCTTCGATTTTGTGCATGGATACGGTCCCAAGAAGTCGCAATAAAGCCTTTGAAAAGGGCGAACTGTGACAAACTGATTCCCCATAGGAGGACGTAATGTGGTATTTACCGGTTTTATGATTTTGCAATCATCACAGTTTCGAATGTGCTGTTTGACTTCACGCGCCATTTGTGGCCAATAATATTTTTGCCTTAATCGGAAAATAGTCTTAGTATAGCCGCCGTGACACCCTTCCTCATGTGCGGATTCAATCAGTTTTTGTGTTAAGGCTTTCGGTACCCATAACCGCCAAACGTTTTGTTCCTGCTCATCAGGACTTCGAAATTTTACACGTTTGTAAATGAAATTTTCTGACAAGCACAAGTCTGGAAGTGCGTCCCCATTTACACGAATGGTTTCCCTTAAATCGCTATATTCTTTACCATTAAATTCGGAGGAGTCAGTATCTATTTCTGGTGGATTACGGTCAAGTTCAAGTTCATCTACGTCGAATCTAGAGAGAGCGTCAGGCACTACATTTATGGAACCCTTTCTGTGCTCCATCACAAAGTCAAAATTTTGAAGTTTTAAGCTCCACCTGGCTAATCTGCCATGTAGGTCCTTTTGGCCCATTAGCCACTTTAGACTTGAATGGTCGGTAACAATTTTAAACGGGAGTCCCTCGACATATTGCCTGAACTGTTTTACTGAAATCACGGCCGCTAAACACTCTAGCTCCGTGACTGTATAATTCCGTTGTGCCCGATTCAACTTTTGGGACACAAACGCTATTGGTCTCTCCCTACCTTCATCGTCTAGTTGGTATAGAACACCTCCAACCCCTATACGGGATGCGTCGCATTGTATCACGAACTCTTTTGTGAAATCTGGCTGGGCCAGAACTGGTGCACTTGACAAAGCAGATTTTAAATGGTTAAAAGAATCTACAGCCTCTTGAGTGAGACGAAAAGGTTTGTTTGATTTTTTCAAACAATCAGTAAGGGGGCCTGCTAAATCTGAAAAGTTATTAATAAAGGCGCGGTACCAATTTGACATTCCAATAAACCGTCTGACTTGGCGCGGGGTTTTAGGTAGAGGAAACGCCTCGATAGCTCTTACCTTTTCGGGATCGACTTTTAAATTGCCTCCGCCTATTATGTAGCCGAGATATTTTATCTCAGTCTGACAAAATTTGCTTTTGCCAACGTTTATCGTGAGGCCAGCAGATTTTGGGCATTCTGCAACTTCCGAAAGCAATTTAAGATGATCTTCGAAATTTTGGCTACAGACCAGGAGATCGTCCAAGTAGACGAAAACGTTGCTCCTCAAGCTTGATGGAATAGTCTTGTCCATCAAGCGGCTCATGGTCTGAGGACCATTACATACCCCAAACGGCATTACCCGATATTGGTAAAGAGGTCTGCCTGGTACAGCGAACGCTGTCTTTTCTTTTGACGACTCTGACAATTTATGCCCCTATTGCCGTTCTCAACTCAACTAAGTTTGGTCGTCTGTCAGTCAACCCGACTTTAACTCAACCAAATTATTTTTTGGTATTGTGTAGCACAACGATTTTTAGTTGTAATTGTTATGGCGTTGCCGACATGAAATATCGATTTCATGTTGGCAACACCATGCATTTTATTTGTAAAGTGAAGAAAAAAACGCAAAAAAATCAAGTTTTTATAAAATAAAAAGAATGGATTTAAGTGTGGATTTATTTTTTGAAGACGAAAATCATGACGCTAATACAAATGTTCTACGTATACGTAGAAAAATACGCGATGATTCCAATCCTCTTGAACTACCCAGTGCGAAGTAAGAAATTTCCAAAATAAGTAACAAATATGTTAGTATAATAAGTATTATTTTTCATAGAGGCAATTTTCTTTTGCTTAATTTGTTTATTTCATAATTTTTATAACTGTTTTTCTCCAAATCCTTAATACTTTTTTAAAGTTTAGCTTGTGTCTCGCATTGTTTTCTCAGAAGTTCCAGACGCTCTTGTTCTGGTGATTTTTTTCTTTTCTTGGCTGGTGTGTTTATTATCTCAGGTTCATTTGTAACGATTTGTTCCATGTCGAGATTTTGAGGAGTTTCTAAAGCCTGACTTGTTGACGGACCAACGTTTTCAACGCCGAAAGTGTGTCCAGATGGTGCTACTTGGTCATTTAGTGATAACAGCTGGGACACGCAATCCTCAAGTATATTAAGCGGAATTTCTTGTGAAGGACCACCACCTGCTGTTTGTTAGTTTTATTTATTATTAGCAAGTTTTTTTTAATAATTGCTTTGTAATGAATCCAAACCTATATGAAGTAAAAATTCTAATAAAATGTCTGTTTACAATAATTAAGATGGCATATACTTACACGTTGCCATTCGAAGGATGTACTTGTAGGTGGGCCCAAGATATTCAATTCTATTGTAAATCCTTCCCACGCTTCCTTACACTGAGTTTTAGTCATCTCAAAATTTTGCTTTCCTTTAGCAAGTTCTGGATTTTTTTCCATCAGCTGCACAAGTCGCTCAAATTGGGCTTTGGTTGTTATTTTGACTGTCCTGCGTATGTGTATTAATCATTTAATTAATTATATTAAGATCAAAAAACACCTATACTTACGATTTTTCCATTTTTTTTATCTTTTTGTATTATTTTTTTAAAGGAAATGTATTAAAAATTTTATTTAAATCTATAACCGACAAAGACTCAACTGCTAATAAGCAGTTGTGTATATTTATCGTTTTTGTCAACCAAACTCATCCAAAATGGTGAACCGCAATACTATTAAACACAACCAAAAAATCAGCAGCACAACCAAAAAGTCAACTACATTTAAGTTGTGAATGGCAATACCGATTTATGAAAGACGACCAAATTATTAAAAAAGTTGTGAACCGCAATAGGGGCATTAATTTGGAAAAAAGCGTCCTTCAGATCTATACCACTTATGAAGTGTGTATCTTTTAAACGGCTAAGCAGCCCGTTTATGTGTGGGAGAGGGTATGAATCTTTCTTTGTCAATGTATTTAATTTCCTACAATCTAGGCAAAGCCTGATCTTATTTGGCTTGCGGACAGTTACAATAGGACTACACCATGGTGAATTCGTCTCCTCAATAACTCCAAGAGCTAATAGCCTATCTAGCTCCTCATAGACTTCTGCTTGTCTAGGTGGGGAAAGAGGGTAATGTTTACACTTCACAGGGGTGGCATCACCTGTATCTATGTGGTGCTCAACAAGGTGAGTACAACCAAGACCTAATTTTTCATATGCCGGAAATTTGGAAACAACTAGTTGAAGTCGATATTTCTGTTCGGGACTGAGGTCATGATATGATAATTTGGAATTTGCATCTATTTCAATACATGAAATAATTTGTGGTGCTAGTTCGAAAGCCCTCCAAAAATTAACGCCAAGGTAACCCTCAAGTGATAGTCCAGGTACTATGTAAAACAAAATAGGTTTTGTTACACCCATATATGTCACCGGAAGTGAACAGTAGCCTACGACTTCGGTTTTCGAACCGTTTGCTGTTGAGATATTAGATCTTACTTTTTTTATCTGAATCCCAGTCTGTTTATTAATGAATTCTAAACTGCCTTTGCCCAATGCGGATACGTTAGCTCCCGAATCTAAAAGGCAAAATAATTCGTCACCAAAAATCTTTATTTTCGCAAAGGGTCTGCCATCGTCAGCACTTAATAATTGTGTTTCCTCTACTGATTTCCTAAATTTTTTTCGCATTTTAAATCGTTGTCTGCATTTAAGGATTTTGCGTGAAGGTCTCGCTTTAGAATAAATCTTTTGGGTCTTAAACAAGTTTTGTCTATGCTGGTGTAAGGAAGTATTTGTTGCGTCTGTGAAAGAAGATTGAGGTAAGACCCCCTGTGGGGGTTTACACTCTGCATCTATAGCTAACTCGGGATTTATTGGGGGGAACGAGCATCCCCGGTCGCCCACTCGTTCCGTCGTCTGTTTTCCTGGTGTGGGCCACTACACTTCGGTGTAGTTACACCCCTTTGACCACATTTGAAACAAAAGACGTGTCGGGTTTCGTCGGGACAATAAATATAGCTGTGCCCTAACTGAAGACAGTTCCAGCATTTTATTTTCGAGTAATCCCCTTTTACATAAGATTTGTTTACCTTTAAGGCATCTAACTGTGGATACTCTTCAGATTCCTCAGAATCATCTTCAACTGAAATTTCGTTCACGTGACGCGTTTTGCTCAGTAGGTTTGTTGAAACCTTACTTTCTTGCAGAACCTTCTCAGCCTTCCTTGCAATTAAGCGAAGTTCTCCTAAATCTTTAGGGTTAGCAATAAAAAGCATGATTTTCAATTCAGGGTTGACGTTTTTCTTGATTATTTCAATCAAGGAGATATCGGACATTGGAGTTCTAAGTTTTAAATTTAGTTGTGAAATTGAAGAATGAAAATCATCATAACTTTCTCTTGAAAGTTGTTTCCGCGTTGAAATTTTTAACAAAATTTCATTTTCTGTTTCAAGCGTCCCAAATTCTTTGATAAGAGCTGTTTTCAACATGAAATAAGTTGCTCTGGGGTTCTGTTTTATAAACATCCAATACCAAACTTCAGCTTTTTGGGAAAGAAACATGTGGAAATTTGCCATAAGATGATCTAATGGACACTGAGAACGTTCGGTTAGCGTATCTATCTTGAATAGAAAATCATTTACATTGCCTTCGCCGTTGTAAACAACCTTCCAATCTTTCAACTTAACAAAAAATGCTGAGGAGGCATGTGAAAACGAATTTCCTGCAAGGTTTCCCGCCTGACTGCCTAAACTACCTGCTCTAGGAGAGCTTCTTTCCTCTCGTGGTTGATTTATAGTCTCTCTAATTGCGCTAAGTTCATGTCTAAAATCATCAAGTGTATGTCTCATGGTTTCTTGAACATATGTCATTAACGCTTCCATGTTGTTTACTTCTAAATTTCGGTCGTTTCTTGAACCCGAAGATCCCGTATCTGTATTTGTATCACGTGAAGCCATAATGATTTTCTGGTTTAGATTATCTTGGTTATCTACAAAACCCTTTTCTTCAATTAAACTTTCTAATGACTGAAAATCCAAGTCTCGCAAGGATCTATCTAACAAACCACAATTTGAAACACTTCCAATTTCAATAACCTCTTCGCTAGCTGCTATATCTTCTGAATCTAAGGATCTTGCAGTCGATGGTAACCTTACAGCCCCAATACTAGTACTAGAGTGTGTACTTGGAACACTAGCAGATCTTTTCTGTTTTGGGATTGCACCTAAAATAGACGTACGGGTTTTTATTGGAGTTTTTCCTCTACCTCTGACAGTTGGTAAAGTCGAGCTTAGTTTTTGGGTGAGTGGCTTAGACAAATCTGATTTGGAACGAGTATTATGTTTGTGCATACTGCACTAAAACGCAAGAAAAAAAGTTTAAGTTTGTTTGTAAACGCAAGACGAATTGACCGGTAAGAAAAGAAATTTTTAAAGCAATGAGAGCAGAAAAGAGAAAGTTTTCAACAGCAAAAAAAATTTAAAAAAAATTTTTTTTCATCCGCAAAACAAATCTCGGAGGCAAAAGAAATTTATAAATTGAAGCAATTAAAATGAAAAAAAAATTTGTGAAAAAACCAAAGTGAGAAAAGAAAAGTACTAAATCGAGATATTCGAAAAATTTTTCTTCCGAGAAAAAAAATTTAAATTAATGAAAAGGAAAGCAAAAACAAAATAAAAGTACGCAAAAAAAATGAACTGAAACCAAAAAAAAATCAAAAGAAAGTGCAAATAAAAATATGATAATATAATAATATAATATAGTAATATAATATAATATAGTAATATAATATAATAAAAATATTGGTATAATAAAAAATATTGGTATAATAAAAAATTTCAAAAAAGTAACAAAAAAAATGTATCCTCAGGAGGAATGCTAGGCATTACACCTGTCCAGTAAAAGATCACACACAAATTAATTTTAAAGAAAAATTAATTATTTTATTAAAAAAAAAGTTTAAAAAAAATTTTTTCTTGATTTCACAAGTTTTCCCAAATCTATCGCGAGAATTTGAACCGAACTAAATTATTTTGCAACTTGTATCGCAGCTTGATGGCAATAATTACAAGGACTCAAATAACTATGTTCGATTCCATACAGCTTCTCTAAAAACCGCCTACTAACGCAACGTAACCGCGCAACTCATTGTCGTCAGTCCGGACTTTTAGTAGGAGATTTCCAGGGAAACAGTATTCGATGTTAAAAAAAAACTTTACGTGGATATTTTAATAATTGGCCGTCGCAAACGAAGTTCCAGGTCTCAAATTACCCAAAATCGTGACTATACGTCCTATTAAAAATCCCGAAAGTTTGCAAAAAAAAAATTATACAATAAAATCTCAAGCGATAAATTCACATAAAAACTGTTTATTCATATTAAAAAAAAATTATTTTCACCCTACGGGTGGCATTTGCGTTGGTAAATTTGCCCCACGTTGGGCGCCATATATGTAACGCGTCGTCTACGAAAAATATAACAAAAAAAAAATGTTAAAGAATCGCCTTATGGATTTGCTTTAATTTCTTGGGTTAAGGGCAAAACAAATGATGTTTGACTAGCTCAGTGGTATAAAATGGTTCTTAACCCGGTTTCACAGACGCTTACATATAATACACTATTTGCGTTAAAATACCATAGTGTATTTAATTTTAATAAAAAGAAAAAAACAAATGCTCAAGTTTTTTTAAATATGCTGTTGGCAAGGTGTTGTGCCGTTTTGGGTACATTTTTCCCTCCCTACTGACTACTGGACTGTCAGACGCCTTGACAGGATGCATACCCTGAAATTTATATTCCTGTCCCTAATGTGTGTGGTGATCTTTACTTACTTTGCGCCATTGTTCCTAGCATTCCTCCTTTAGAAAAATTTAGTAATGCATTTTAGAATTTCTTTCCATTTTTAATAAAAAACTCTCTTTATTTAATTTTCTTAAGTTTAATAGACCTAGCTTCTAACAATTTTTCTTTTTATAATTTTTAAATTTCTCTTTTTGTAATTTCAAAATTATGGTGCATTATGTTTATTTTAAATGTAAATGTTTTGGAAAAAAAAGTATAATAATAATATTAGTTTATAATAGTAATAGTTAATGTTAATTCAATTAATAATAGTTCTAATAATAATGCTAATAATATTAATGTTAATAATAATAATGTGATGTAATGTTGTACTTAAGTTTTCAGGGTGCTGACATCGTTGTTGTCGTTGGTTTTTTTTTTTTTTTTTTTTTTTTTTTTTTTTAAAAACAAACACAAACTGCGAAGCTTTTTGGCTTGTCTGCAGAAAACACCCAGAATCTTTGGCGGGAATCGAACCCGCAACCCTCTGACTGATAGTTCGGCACACTATCGCATAGTCTATCGGCTGCTAATGATGAAACTTGAGTTGTTGTACGTATTTGTTGCACGTAGTTGTATTTCTTGTTGTTATAATTGTTGTTTTAGTTGTAGTTTGTCTCAATTCAATAGTCTATATTCGTGTTATATGTTGTTGTAACTCACGTTGTTGTTGTTAAACGTCAATTTTGTTACATTTTGTTTAATTTGTTTTAAACTAATCACTCTCTCTCGTTAATTTTTTGTTATGTTGTGTTTGTTTTTGCACGTGTAACACTTTTATTCTTTTTACAACATTTTTCTCTTTTAGGGTTTTTTTAATTTTGTTACAAGTTTTAGGGGTCTTATTTCATTTTCTTGAGTTTTTATTTTGTTGTTACAATTTTCCTTTTTAAAGTTATCTTATTGTTGCAAATTTTCTTCTTTTTAAATTTATCTTATTGTTACAAATTTCTTTCTTTTTTTTAAATTCATCTTATTGTTACAATTTTTTTTTAAATTTATCTTATTGTTACAATTTCTCTTTTTTCTTAAGTTTATCTTATTTTTACAATTTTTTTGAGTTTATTCTAAATCTTATTTTGCACTACCCTACTGGTTTTTTATTTGGTTTGCTTTTATCGTTTTTCTTTTCTTTACACCCTTAAGTTTTTCTTCATGCTTTCCTTTTCTTTTTTTTCATTCACAGTCAATTTAAACATTTTTTTAAATAAGATAAAATACACAATAACTCAACATATTAAAACTGGTTTTTTGATCGATTTCCTTTAAATTTTCTCTTTACCTCAGAATTCTCTTTAACATTTGTAAAGTTCAAGAAATTTATGTATGTATTAATATTTGGTTAACTGCACAAATTTGCTTTAAAAAAAATCTTAGTTTTTTTTTTTTTGGTATTGAAGCACCTTTTCAATTTAATATGTAGAAACACTAAGGTGTTCCTAATGAACTTGAATTTTGCCTCACTTCCGCCATTTTGTTAAGCGACACTTAATCAATCACTATCCTCCCTAGTGTACTTATACAACAATTAAATGCCAGACACGCCGCGCCAAGTACAAATAACTATTGTTTCAAGGCTAGGATTTAGATTTGTTAATAGAATTAGGATTTTCTTATAACCCAATAAAACGCTGTTTGTTCTTGTATTTTCTTAGATATTCATACAAATTTGAGTAGACAATGTGCTAATTGAACATATATATTTTTTTTTTCGTAATTTTAAACTTTTTTTTGTCATCAAATTTATTTTTACATTTAAGGTAAGGGACCGCTTTTATTATTATTGTTGTTGTCGTAATAAATGCATGTTTTTGTGACGTTTATTTAACATTGTGTCAAGGTTATTATTTAGTTTTATTTGCAACAAATACACAATTTTATAGCACTCCACATACTTAATGTGCACATTTCAAGTGGAGTTTTTTTTAAAAAAAAAAGTTTTCTTTTAATGAAAAATGCCTTAGGCGGCTTTTCGCTTTTTCTATTGTCCTCCGACGACTGTCTCTTTTTTCCCTAACACCACTAACACCACTTATTTTATTTTTTTGAGTTTTTTTTTCTTTTCACTGGCGACCCGCTCTGCGCAAATATTTTTAGCTGACTGACTAACTTGGTTTTCGCTTGCGTTTTTATACATTGAAAATGCACATTCCAATCAGAAAAAAAATAACTGTTATCACATTCTTTCAATTCATGGCATTTCACAGCAAGAATGTGTTTGTGTATGGGCAGAGGTACTGGTAAAAAAAATCTCTACACAATTATTTGTCTGTTGTGTGTGTGTTAAACACGAGACGCAAATGTGAGAGTGAATGTTTTTTTATGAAGAGAGAAAGAGAGAAAAAATGGGTCATGAATGCGCATGTTAATCACGTTACATTTTTCTTTCCCCTCTTTTCTAGAACATTCTTTTCTGTTGTAAATACTTCCAGATTTTTAACAACGATAAAAAAAGAAGTTGTTGTCAACTGAAATAAAAGATGGGATTTTAAACATGTCATAGCGCAAATGTAATGGGTACGTGGCATTTAACAAAATATGAGCATGAGGCGCATATTCAAGTGGTACCGTTGTATGTATGCTATGTTGGGTGCGGGTGAAGGGACAGGGTTTAGAGCGAAAGACAATTGTCCCTCTAAATCAGGGGCTTCCAAAAATTTTTTGGTACTGTATTAGTGAGTACGAGAGAGTAATAAAATTGAGAGAATGTATTTATTTAAAGCCGCAGAAAAATTTTAGTAATATACATATTTTATAATTTGCTATGTATGTTACCAAAAGCATTTTTGACCGCACAATATTTTTTGAGTGTCATAATCTGTTAATCTGAAAAAAAAAACCATAGCATCCGCTAGACATGTGCACTTGTCGAAGTCACATCGACGACTGAATTGAAGAGCATAAAAATATGTCTTGGTAGTGGTAGGCTCAATTGAGCTATGAAATGGAAACCCCTGCTCTAAATCCGTAACACACTGAAACATGTTTTGTTAAAATGTTGGCAACTTCCTTTTTTGGGTGCAATAAAATCACTTTTGGTCCAGGAAGATATTCAAAAAAAAATTTTTAGATGATGGGATGATTGTTCTTTTGTGGATCAACACCAATAAAACCGTTCAGAGGACAAATGCACGCTTTCGTCTAGGATGTACGGCATCACATTCCAAATTAGGCGTTAGGTTGATAATCCTTTTCTGAACCAGCCTCAATATAAATGTTTAATGGAGTTTTTAAAGAAAAACTTGACAAAAGTCTGTGGCACCATCACACATATACAACCGTGTATATTTTTCTTGAAAGTACCTTTAACACTCACATTTATTACAACTCTGTTTTATTTAAATTTAAGTTTCAGTTGATTGTTTTTCCATGAATTGTTAACACGCCTTTTCTGAAGATTAGTTAATAAGTTTGTTTTTTAGTAATAGCATTTAATATTGATTAATAAAATAAAGCCAAAAGTCAATAAAATTAAAACTCCGGAAATTCGTGGCTTTTGGTTTTACTTTTAAAGATTTTTTCTATTTTTACGGCAATACTTTTGCACTTAAATATACTTTGTGAGTATTCAGGTTAAAAAAATTATAAAAAAATGATCCCTATTTTTGGAAAAAATTCTCTTTTATGCCCTAGCTCTAACATTGTGTGAATTGCTTAATAAAAATAGGCGCGATACTCCATATTTTTTTGTAAAAAGTAACTAGTAAATATCATATGTTTTATTTTAAAAGTTTGTTGTAGAGATTTTTTTGATAGACAGTAAAACCTCGATAAAACAACACTTTTGAAATATAAAAGTATTTTAGCCGAATTTGCTAATTTGTAGGAAAATATTATTTTAAATTTGTATGAAAAATTGGTTTATATTTAAATATTAAAATTTATTAGATTTTAAATGAACGTTTAAAAATTTAAATTTAAAGTTATTTTTTTCATGATATACAATAATATTATTATTGCTTGCCAGCACTTTACAATATATAATTTTTATAGTTTGAGAAGAATTTGCGTATTAGTCGGGAAGGTGCCATGGGTATTTTTTGATAAATATTCATTGTCTTACTTCAAGCGATCTTACCAGGGAGCTATCTGCTTCTTCTTTTTTAACAAAAAAAAAAAACAAAAACAGCTGTACATGAAAATAAAGTGTTACACTGTTGTAAAATTATGTTCTATTCTGACCATTAAAAATGCGACATATTTAAAATGTGGGGTAAACATTATAAAAATGTACATAATAAAGGTGTAACATTTTATTTCAGAAAAGAAAACACCATAAGTTGAACAATTTTACATTTTTTTGACATAACTTCATTTTTTATCGATAACTTTAGTAAAATTTTGGACAGTTTGCCAATTATCTTAATACTGCTGAACTCTTTGCACTTGGTAAATTCTTCTATTACATTATATTTGTACTGTTCACCAAAACTTGAACAATGCATTAAAAATGTAGTGTCATAAGGCCTTAACTAATATAACAGATTACATTGATGTTATTCGTTATCTTTGTAACTATGAATATGTTAAAGAAAATCTAAGTCAAGTTTTACTAATGATCCCGATGTTGACACTACATACTTAATAGAGTCTATAACAAATGCTGTTATTAATTCCACATTTGTAACTAGAACAAAAAAAGATTTAAAACTTGAACTAACACCATGGGTTAAGCTGTGTTCACATTGTGTGTATTTGTCATGTGGAATGTCACTTTTCTATCCACATGTGTTTTCATGTGTATGTCAAAAATTGAGTTTCACATACGGTTTATAATTTACATGTTCAAATGTTGGTATGTCAATTACATTTGACATAACCTATCAAAAAAAAAATCTTAAAACAGCTGATATGGTAAAACTTATTCCGCGGGTTATACAAGTATTCCTTCTCTTGCCACATTTCGATCAACTGTAGAACCGCTTCTTTGCACCAGTCATACTTTAACAACATAAAAATAACTATAAAAATTGCAATACAAAATACATATGTACTTACTTTTGTTAACTACTTTTCAATTTTTCCCTCCATTTTCAATAATAAATTTGTATAGTTTTTTTTGTATTTTTGTTTTACTATTTATAAATTATATTTATTAAAATTTCAATTAATTTTTGCCGCCACAAAATTTTTGTTATAAAAAACAGTTGATGTCAGATGGTTTGTCACTTGAAAATATAACTCGTTCTAAATAAAAAATGTCATGTGTATTGCACACATAGAAATAACACATGATATTGTTTGAAGGTGTTCAGACTATATGTACAAATTTGACATGCGAAAAAGTGACAGTCCACATGACAAATACACATAATGTGAACACACCTTTAATGCCAATTTACAATCTCTTATAGAATACAAAACAAGTAAGAAAGTATAGTCGGTCAAGCCCGATCATATAATACCCTACGCCCAGTATATGTATAAAACTGTTTTTCGTTATGTCTATGAATATAAATATTATGTATGTTAAACTTTATCTCGATATAAATACTTTCAAAAGATTTATGGAGCTTAAATTGAATTACGAAGAGGGTCTTATATGGAAGTTTCGACTAATTATGGACCGACCATTAAAAAATTAGGTGTCATTATTTCTGTACTTAAAAAACTTATTTGTGTCAAATTTTATTTGAATACCAAAATTTTTAACCCTTTGAGGACAGCTTTTAACCCGTTGGTACTAAAAATACAAACTATGACCAATTCTACTAGTATAGGCTTAAATAAGCAGTTTGTGAAATGTGAAAGTCATATGTCCTTCCTACGAAGTCCTGGAAGAAGTTGCTTATAAGCAACAATTGTCCATAGTGGTAAATAAAAATAGGGTATTTTTACGAATATAGTTCATATTTTATTTAGCAGTTTTTTTGTATAATGTATGAGTTATGTGTGGTATAAAAGAAAACAATTCTTGCTTGTGTTCGAACACAAATAAACTCCACATTTGGAACATTTGGAAAGCGGAGTTCCAGTTTTACAAAGACGGCAGCGACCTTTCTGACCCCATACCACCCAATGTCCTTTTTCGTCATATCGCAGTGCTTTGGCTGGATCTGGGGTGTACTTCCGTTTTAATGAAGGGCTGCAAACACTGCCTGATGACGAAGGCAAGGTTGATGGTGAGGCTTGCTGGGTGTAAGGGACCTGTGAGTGTGAGAGGTTTGTAGTAGGACGTCCCCTTGCACGTTTATTGACGTTAGAGGAAGACGAAGCGCTAAGCGATTGTGCTATTTCCATTTGAAAATATATTAGTGGCATTGGTTTAGACTTTTGTTTGGTAGCTTTTAAGTCTTTACGATAGAGTAACCAGGCGTTTACAACAGCAGCTCCGAAGCACCAGTAAACAATGCGCATATACCATTTTTTGGATCTATGGTTAATTTTGTAAGGCTCCATGAGCATGTCGGATAAGTCAACTCCTCCCATGTGTTGATTATAGTCGTTAACTATAGCTGGTCTGGGAATATGTATGCATTTTTTTTTTCTTTGCCACACCAACGCTTACAGGATCCCAATGGCTGGTCAGACATATAGGTAGACAACAGCTGCACACTTTTGTTATCAATCCAGCGGATTGCAGTTAAATTATGTGTTACTTCGCATTTCATATCATACGAACCTCTTCCACGTTTTTTTAGTTCGGCTTCTGAAAGAAGTTCGCATTTAGCCATTCTATTTTGTCGCACGGTGCCAGTTGCGAATATGCCCATTCAATTCTGTCACAAGCGTTTCCATTGCATATAAATTGCTTTGCGAAGTCATTAGTTCAAATACTTCCTCATCAAAAAAATTTTCAAAATACTCTATCGGAGCTATTTCCGCATATACGTCATTACATTCAGCATTTTCCCTCCATATTACATCTCCAGGAAACATATCCCGTCTTCTCCTTCAATGTTGACGGCTCGATTTTTTCAAAACTAGCCTCAGTACTTACTTCTTCATCATCACAGCAGTTTATATTCTCATCATCCTTCAGCAAGTTGTCAATGATTTCTGCTTCCACCTCCTCGCCCCTTTCTAAAATTGCCTCAATTGCCTCGTCCACAGTCAGGATCACCTTCAGCATCAGCAGCTTCGTCTTCATCATCTGACATGTCCCAATCAAAGTTTGCAAGAGCTTCAATTTCAGCATCAGTCAGGCCTTTCCTCTGTGTAAGCTTTTCTGCAAACATAATTAATTTATACTTTTTCTATATCCACTATGGACCAAAGTTGCTTATAAGCAACTTCAGGTTTAAAAAAATTCTACCTCTCTAAATATTGAATTTTTTTCTATCTAAAAACATAAATAAATTTACTTACCCTTGTACTTCAACATTTTGTTCACTTTAATTTTTCCAGCTATGCAGGAATATTTAAAAATATTTTTTATTTATAAGCAAATTTATCGTGTACTGATCGCGCACATAAAATCACACTGAATAACTGCGAAAAGCAAAAAACGTAAACACATTATTGCATTAGCTTTTCTATTTTATTGCACACACAACATCATTCTGTTGCTTGCTATTTACCGTTATAATACAGTGTATCCCATACGGGAATAATATGGTCATAAAGTCAGAAGTTGCTTATAAGCAACTATTGTCCTCAAAGGGTTAAGAAATTTATGAATTTTAAAGTGATTTTCGGAAGTGGGCCTTATATGGGAGCTACGATTAATTATGGACCGATACAAATGTCCTTCCAAAATTGGGGTTTACCGGTCATAAATCTTTGAATTATGCAAGTATGCAAACAAATTTCACCAAAAATAAGTAATAAATGATGCTAAATCACATCTACAAATTTCGTGAAGATCGGTCCATAATTAGTCGTAGCTCCCATATAAGGCCCACTTCCGAAAATCACTTAAAAGAGCATAACTCACTCAAAAATGTCGGTATCCAAATAATATTGAACACAAATATGTTTTGTGTATATACATATAATATGGTAGAAGTTTCTGATGATCGGTCCATAATTAGTCGTAGCTCCCATATAAGGCCCACTTCCGAAAATCACTTAAAAGAGCATAACTCTCTTAAAAATGTTGTTATCCAAATAATATTGAACACAAATATGTTTCGTGTATATATGTGTCTAAATTAACATAATGATTTGTTTATAAATTAATGAAATGAATTTCTTATTATTATTATTATTATTCTTATTATTGTTATTATTATTATTATCTTCTTCTAAATTATTTGAATTAAACTTTTGAATTTACTATTAATTACAAATGAATTATGAAAAATTTTCTTTAAGTGTAAAGAAATAAAAAACAGTTTGGAATTTTATGTAAACTTGTTAATTTGTAAATATCATTTATATACAAAACTTAACGAATATAAATAACCGTTATAATGTTGTACTAAAAAAGCCTTAAAGGCAAATATGAAAATTTATAAAATTCAGTAGCAATACAGAAACGTAAAGGTGAGCATCATAATAAATCTCTTATATATATTAAACACTAATCCCCTTGTGTTTTTATTTCTTTCCTTTTCTCGAAAATAACTTTATAATTTCTCAATCCTGAGAAATTATAAAATATTAGTTTATTAATCAACCGATTAATAAAATACATGGTCCTTCGAACCGGATGTCAAAGTAAGTCAACTTAATTTTTCATTATATATTAATCCCTTAAAATACCTAAACCTGTGCAGTGTGTGTAAAAAGTGGAAAAAACGAAAAATTATGTGTCCAAATTCAATGCCAAAATAATTAATCAAAAATCTAAAACATTATTCTCCAATTGTGTCGAAAATCAATGCCAAAATATTTAAATTAAAAAATCAAAAAGTATTTCCATATAATTGAAATAAATACAAAAAATTATTGCCGACGGGAAAACACAAAAAAAATTTACAAAAATTAAAAATACAAATAAGAGCATAGCCATTGCCAAATTTCAGTTAAATCTGGAAAATTTAAAAAAATAAATAAATAAATTCTGAAGAATTGTGCTATATTTTCCAATAAATTGTAATAAAAATTATATTTCCAAAATCTTTTTTTAAAAAAGTAATATCAACAAAATAAAATAAAAAGAACATTTGCTTTATTATAATAAACAAGTAAGAGTGCTATATTCGGCTGTGCCGAATCTTAAATACCCTTCACCTAAGCGTAATAAGAAATACAGAAACTACACTAGACTAGAATATCCTAATTCTGTGTTTTCTATTCAGTCTTAGTGCAAATTTTATTAGTATTTGATATATTGTTTGAAAGACAATTTTACGACCAACATAATTTATGTTAAATATTTTGAAATGTTGTCTAATTTTTACCATTTTTAATTGATTTAATTACCAATTTTTACCATAATTTACAGAGTCTGTCTGATGTTCATAATAATCTTCAGTGTAATTTAACAAACAGAGTATAAAAAAGGGGTACAATTCGGTTTTAGTGATTTTGCTCAAAAAAAAAAAAAAAAACAAAATGAAATAGGGCTTTTAGAGGAGATACCAGCAAAAAAAAAATTTGTTGCCGGTCACGCCTATTTTCGAGGGGGCGGGCCCTTAAAGTTGAAAATACATAGGCCTATATCTCAGGAACTACTGGGTGTCTGATAATTTGTAATACATTAAATAAAAGGTATTAAAAATACCTTTCCAACGATATATATCATGATTATAAAATATGGACCGAATATGGGTTAAATCCGAAAAGAAAATTTTTTGACCCGAATTTATTTGTTTTTTGGAAATGGTTCTATATGGCAGGTATGACAAATTATGGGCCGATCTTCTTAAATTTTGGAACAGTTATTTTCATGCATATGAGGATATTTCACGTAGAATTTCAACATAATAACGGTATATTTAAGATATATATTAGTATTAACGTGGATTTCGAGAGTGGACCTTATGTGGGGGATATAGTCAAATATGGACCGATATTCTCAAAATCCAGAAGTTAGATTTAGGCATGTATGTAAATGATCAGTGTAAAATTTTGGATTGGTACCCTTATTTATAAGCGATTTATGGGTATTAAAGTGATTTTCGGAAGAGGGCTTTATATGAGGCATACGGTTAAAAATAGACCGAAATTCACAAAATTTTGTGGGATGATTTTTGTATATATTAAAATGATCTGTGCAAAGTTTTGAGTCGGTACCGATATTTATACAATATATATAGGGAAAAATCTCTTTTTCAGATGTGGTCCTTGTATGGGAGCTATAACCAGTTCTGGGCCGACCACCATAAAATTTAGTACAGCAATTTATTTGCCTATAAAGAGTATTTATGTAAAATTGTAGCCGTTTAACATTATTTATATCTGTTTTATGCGTATTTAAGTGAATTTCGGAAGTGGACTTTATATGGGGTCTATGGTCAAATATGGACCGAACTAAAAAAAATTTCGTTTTGCGATTTCTTTTTGCACAAAACTTAGTTTTGCTGAATTTTGTCTTGATATTCCAATTTTATAGGCATTTATGTATAATTGAGCAATATTTCGGGAAGATTTTTGTATGGGGGCTATGACCATTTCTGGGCCGATCACCATAAAATTTGGTACAATAATTTATTTGCCTATAAAGAGTATTTATGTCAAATTTTAGCCGTTTAACATTATTTATATCTGTTTTATGCGTATTTAAGTGAATTTTGTAAGTGGACTTTATATGGGGTCTATGGTCAAACATGGACCGAATTAAAAAAAATTTCGTTTTGAGATTTCTTTTTGTATAAAACTTATTTTTGCTGAATTTTGTCTTGATATTCCAATTTTATAGGCATTTATTTATCATTAAGCCATATTTCGGGAATATATATATTTGTATGGGGGCTATAAGAAATCATGAACCGATTCTTACTATTTTCCGCACACTTTCTTCTTTTATAGTACAAACAACGTATACAAAATTTCATGGTATTATCTGCAATAGTTTTCAAAATATTGCAATAAAATGGATGAAAAATATGAAATTTTTATGGAGGTGGTCTCACATATAGGTTCATAACTCTGGTTAACCTAAACCGATTTTGCTGATTTTAAATAGCAAACTTCTCGAAAGCACTTCTGACAGAATTATTGAAGGTTTGGATCCCGAGTATATCTGGGAACTTCAAAAAACTGATTTCAACAGACAGACAGACAGACAGACAGACGGACATGGCTTAATCGACTTCGCTATCTATAAGGATCCAGAATATATATACTTTATAGGGTCGGAAAATTTTTTTGTGGAAATTACACACGGAATGACAAACTTATATATACCCTTCTCACGATGGTGAAGGGTATAAAAAGAGAGTTTAAACTTTAAAGCAGTGGTCCTCACTAGTATTGTTCAGAATACGAAGATTTTCGGCTATTTACATATACACAACACGATCGCAAACAATCAGCGTTGCCAAATGTGCAGATTTATCTGTTTTTTGCAGTTTTTTGAAGTGCAAAACAGGCTTGCAGATTTTTTCTCCAAAAAACAGTTTTTTTTAATCAATGCAGATTTTTCAATTTTATTCGAATAAAACAAAGAAGCAATCAATATTATTATTCCCACTCTATGTGGAATTTTGCGGACCTAAGATTTAAAAAAAAAAATTCAATTGCACAAAAGAAATGGAAACTAAATTTAATATGAATATGTACAACTATGATCTCTATACATATGTATGTGATAATTTAAATGAAGTATTATACGTTATGTTTTTACTGTTAATTTTATATACATATGTATATTTTATATCAAATATAAAAATTATATTTTGTTTTCTTTTTTTCTTCAATAAATTAAACATATACAAATATCATTTTATTACATACCGCACACATTCTTCAAAAGTGACTCAATTAAAAATTTTAATTTTTCGGGTTTGTATGCTTAAACAACACACAACACACTTGTTTATCTATAAGAAAAAGGTCAAAGCATTTTGTTACAGTTAACAAGTTATAAAAAACAGTTAAGTCTTTCTTTATATTTCATTTGGTATAAAGTACAATTTAATAGTGATTTATTTTTAGTTGTGTCATATAATAAAAATTTTGAATTGAGTCACTTTTGAAGAAGGTGTACGATATTATTTAATTTTGTTTTGAAGGTGCAGATTTTTTTCAAAAAAACCAGATTTTTTTTTGGAAATTGTCAGATTTTGTAAAAAAAATTATGGCAACACTGCAAACAATACTCACAACAAGAGCGTAAAAATACTAATATTACATTCAGTTGTTAGTCAACATTCAACAAAGCAGGTTTATGCCGCATGTTTGTTCTTTTTTCAGCTTTTATTTATTTAAGCGTAGAAAAATACAAATATTTCATTCAGTTGTATGACAGCATTGAACAAAGTAGGACTGTTGCGCATGTTTTTTCTTTTTCAGCTAATTTTTGTTGTTGTTTTCAGTACACTGAGAAGCAGTGATCACATAAATGTATACATTTTTTTATATACTTTTTACAGAAATTTTGTTGCATTAAATGATATTATTTTGATATTTTCAAAAGAATTTACTATTTTTTTTATACATACATACATATGTACATAAAATAACATAAGATGAATTTATACAAAATAACAAATTAATTTTTAATTGAGGTTTATTTAAAACATTACATGTTATTTCTTTCTGTGTAGTGTCACCCATACATGTGTAATTACCAAATCCTCTCTTTTTGAGGACCACTGCTTTAAACTTTAAACGGGAAATAAAAAACTCTCTCTCTTATGCATTTACTTATACGCACAGTGGTCACAGTGAATAAAAAATACGAATTATTTTTACAAGAAACTAAATAAAACCTTTTGTACTAAGATAATTGTAATGCACATATAAACAAAAAAAAAAAATCTATCTGTAAGTTCGCCAATCCGTGATTAGTTAAATATTATCATACAGTGATACATATGATAACTAGTGGCAACAAAAAATTTTTTAAAAAAAGTGAAAAAAAAAAAAAAATTTAACGAAATTTAATTATATATATCATCATCATTTAAATTAAAATTTAATTTACATTGGCAATTGTTGATTAATTTCAAAATAATCACCTACAGTGGTTACAAATATATTGGCATTAAATTAAATAAAAATTTTCTATAAAAAACAAAAAAAAAAAAAAAAAATTTCGTTCCCATTCACAAATTTGTTGAATATCAATCTTTGCTCAAACAACGAAAGTTAATATTTTACACACATGCACAGTGACAAAATTAAAACAGAAAAAAAAAATTAAAAACAAACAAAAGTTTCAAACAATTTTAAATTACAACAAAAAACAAAACGAATTTACCTGTTTCTACACTACAAAAATAACATACATAAATACAAATTCTCTGAATTTGGAAAATTTTCGGATTTAGCACATACATACATACTCATAAAAAGCAATCCTTGCTTAAACAACGAAATTTAACAATTTATACCAAAAGGTAATAAAACTCAAAGAAAGGAAAGCGAAATTTAAAGAAAATTTAAAATTATGTTATATCTGACATTTTCTTTTCAGCGTCTTGTTTACTAGGAAAAAATAAAAATCTTAATCCCAAATTGAAAACGTTTGCTCAATTAGAATCGTAATTAAAAAAAAATAAATTGTGTTAGTAAATTTGTGCTTTAAAATCCATTAAAGCTCATCAGTCAAATACACGAATCCTACAAATTCAAAATATTTTTTCATAAAATGTGCACAATTTATTAATTTTCTAAAAATTATCGATTTTAATTTGAACGAAATTTAAAAAATATTTCTTGCTAAAAGAAAAATTGAATTATAAATTCCGTCTTATAAATAAACAAGATAACAAGTTCTTGTTTAACAATATTTTCCTTAAATTTATAAATTTACTAAAAATATTGAGAATTTAAATCCAAATTACAAAGGATTTCTCTATTTTTAATCCAACTTACAAAGGATTTCTCTAATTTAAATCCAAATTACAAAGGATTTCTCTAATAATCCAAATTACAAAAGATTTCTCTAATTTAAATCCAAATTACAAAGGATTTGTCTAATTTAAATCCAAATTACAAAGGATTTCTCTAATTTGAATCCAAATTACAAAGGATTTCTCTAATTTCAATCCAAATTACAAAGGATTTCTCCAACCTCAATCCAAATTACAAAGGATTTCTCCAACCTCAATCCAAATTACAAAGGATTTTCCAATCTCAATCTAGATTACAAAGACCTCAAATCTCGATCCAAAGTATAAACATTTTCTAATTGCAATCCGAATTACAACGTATTCAGAAAATATTTAATTCACTAGTAAAGCTCAATTTACAAAATCTACATTTTACAAAACTAAAAATAAATACACATCAAAACAATGACTTCTCCTAATAATCGTTTTGCATTTGATGCCAGAAATTTGATCTCATTTTGCAACAAATGTGATCAGCAAGAATCTTTAAGCCAAACGGAAACGCTTTTAGAGCTGAAAATGAAAGACATAGATTATCGATGGAATAAAATCGAAAAATCATACGAAGATCTAATGTTATCAGATCAAAGCGAAGAAATAAAAAATATGGCCCAGGAGCAATATGATACATGTGTTGACATGTATTACATAACAGTTTCCAAACTTCTCGATTTGATAAAGACATCAAGAGATAGCATAGAATCTCGCGTTAGTACTGGTTCAGCCTCATTCAATTGTTCAGCTGATAAAATAAGTAATGGACTTAAGTTACCCCCATGCGATACTCAAATATTTTCAGGAGGTTATGAAGACTGGCCAGCATTTCGTGATATGTTCACGGCGGTCTACATAAACCATCCAAAGTTAACTCTAGCAGAAAAACTTTATCATCTCAGAAATAAAACCACAGGAGCTGCCGGAGCAATAGTTAAAAGGTTCCCTTTAACAGATAACAATTTTCCTCTAGCCTGGCAAGCTCTTAAGTTGCGGTATGAAAATATTCGAGTGTTAGTTGATAATCAAATTCGTAACCTTTTCAATATTCCAATAGCTACGGCAGAAGACAATGATTCTCTACAAAAAATTCATAGTGCAGTTACTGACTGCTTAGCTATGCTTGAAACAATGGATGTTTCAGTTGAAGGTTGGGATCCCATATTAGTTAATTTAGTATATTCAAAATTACCCCACGAAACACTAGCTCAATGGGAACAATCGTTAAATGCCAGTAGAGAATTACCAAAATGGTCTCAGTTAAGTGAATTTCTTTTAAAAAGATGTGAAGTAGTGGAACGAATTTCGACTATCAAAGTCAACAAATCCGCTTTTCATAATCAATATGAAACTTAACCACGAGTCCAAATGTATGCATCGCAAGAAAAACTTAACTACAAATGCAAAATGTGTAATGAAGATCACACTTTAAGAACTTGTTCACAATTTCGAAAACTTTCGATTCAGCAACGAGTGGATTTCGTCTTTAAAAACCAATTTTGCAATAATTGTCTTTCACAATCCCATTGTAAGAAAAATTGTACAAGCAAAAATTCTTGTCTTAATTGTGGTAAAAAACATCACACTTTACTGCATATGCGCTCTGTAAATAATTCGCAAAATAATACAAATCAAACGTTTCCAAATGAAAATGGACAAATAAATCAAAATTCTAATTCTGATTCAAGAATACAAAATTCCAGATCCATTGAAATAAATGAAGCTGAAATGAGACCAACGACTTCAAATTCTAATAACAGGTCTCAAGTTCATGCAAATTACGCGACAAATAATACTAAAGTCTTGCTACGAACCGCAATGGTTCAAATAGAAAGTAGAGGAGATAATTTTACTATAAGAGCTCTTATTGACCCAGGTTTTGAACGAACTTTTATATCCGAAAAGATTCAAAATCGATTAAACATCCCATCAAGGAAATCATATTTCGAAATTGTGGGTGTTGGTGGTCAAAGTCAAGTATCAGAGAAAGAATGTGATTTTACTTTAACATTGCGGAAAAACAATTTTCGATTACCAATAAGCGCAATAGTTTTACCTAAAGTTACGAACAAAATTCCCTCCGTTTCTTTCCAAATTCCGAACCCAAATGAGCTTTCCAATATTGAGTTAGCCGATCCTAATTTTAATATCTCATCTTCTATCGATTTAATTCTTGGCAATGACAGTGAACGTTATATAAATCTTGATGGCATAAAGCGAGATGTTTGCGGATTTGCTTCTGCGTATAAAACTGTTTTTGGTTGGGTCCTAAGTGGTCCTGTTAAAACGCAACCTATATATTATTTTTCAACATCCATTAATTCCACTGAAAACTTCACCTTGGATAATTTGGTTCGAATGTTTTGGGAACAGGAAGAAATTCCGTCAACAAAACCATTCTCTTCAGATGATGAATACTGCGAAAGGTTTTATGAGGAAACCACCAAGCGGTTGCCAAATGGGCGATATATGGTTAGATTACCCTTTAGACAGGATTTTTCTGAGTCTAGATTTCTCGGTCCATCAAGATATGTAGCTCTAAGTCAATATGCCAGAATGGAACAAACGTTGGCAAAAAACCCCTCCCTTAATTCCCAGTATAATGATGTTCTCACAGAATATATTTCTCTCGATCATATGGAAGAAACAACTTCTCGCGAATACTTTTCACAAAACAAATGTAACTCATTTTATCTTCCTCATCATGCGGTCATACGACCAGAAAGCAAATCCACGAAAGTCAGAGTGGTTTTCAATGCTTCACGAAAAACCAAGTCGGGATTTTCATTGAATGACGTACTACATACTGGTCCCACACTTCAAGCTGATTTAATGACAATAATTTTAAATTGGAGATTTTACAAATTTGTTTTTAGTGGTGACATACAAAAAATGTATCGTCAGATATTGATAAATCCCAAAGACAGACCATTTCAAAGGATTATATTCCAAAAATCAACCCGGGAGGCTGTCAAAGATTACGAACTTAAAACGGTTACATTTGGAGTAAACTGCGCACCCTTTCTAGCCATTAGAACTTTATTCCAGTTAGCATCGGATTCTCAAAATCAATTTCCAAAAGCATCGAAAATCTTACGTAAGGAAACCTATGTTGATGACATTCTTACTGGAGGTCATTCTCTCGAAGATGCACTCGAATCTCAACAAGAGCTGAAACAAGCTTTAGAATCAGCTGGGTTCCCATTAAAGAAAGTAACCTCTAACAACTCCCGTTTGTTAGCTTCTTTTCCCAAAGAAGATCTTTACGATTCAAATTTTCTGAAATTCCACGATGCAAGTACTACAAAAACTCTCGGTATTCGTTGGAACGCTCTTACTGATTCGTTCACTTATGATTGTGAAACTCTACCCAAAGAAACAAAAATAACTAAACGCCAGATAGTATCTGTGGTGGCAAAGTTATTCGATCCAGCAGGTTGGCTAGCCCCCGTAGTCATAAAAGGTAAAATTCTCATTCAACAACTCTGGCTAGAAAGAATTGATTGGGATGATTGTGTCAGCACAGATTCTCTCCGAATCTGGAATGAAATTATAAGCGATCTCTCGCACATTAAAGAAATCCAAATCCCTCGTTGGATTCAGTTCACTCCCAGTGACAAGATTCAAATTCACGGATTCTGTGATGCCTCGAAACTAGCCTATTGTGCAGCAGTCTATATTAGAATACAAACATCTTCTCCCATAGTATTCTCACATTTGCTAGTCTCCAAAAGTAAAGTCGCACCATTAGCCCCTACAACTTTACCGCGCTTAGAACTGTTGGGAGCCGTAATGCTTTCTAAATTGATACAATATACGACATCTTCACTTAATTTGAATAACTATGAAATAGTTCTCTGGTGTGACTCTTCAATCGTGTTGGGATGGCTAGCTAAACCACCGGCTACATGGAAAGAAATTTATGTTTCTAACCGTATCGGTCAAATTCACACACTAGTTCCCAATGCAAAATGGCGACATATTCCTACCCATTTCAATCCAGCTGACATAGGCTCCCGAGGGTGCAAACCGCAAGATCTTAAAATTAACCATCTTTGGTGGCACGGCCCTGCTTGGCTTACAAATCAACCTTCTGAATGGCCTCAAAGTAACCCTTTAAATTTTTACAAATCTCCAGAAATTATAACCACAGATAAAACAGAACCTCAAAGTCTACCGACCAGCAGCTTTCAAACTACAGTAAGTTCTGTCGATATACTTAAAAGATTCTCATCTTACACCAGAGCATTACGAGTTCTAGCATATGTTTTTCGATACATACGATGGTTTAAACCGACTTTTGCTAATCCAACTAATATCCCTTTATTCAACCCAACTCAGTCAACAGGAAGTAAATTCTGTAAAGACTAGATTAATTATGCTAGCCCAGCAACAATTTTATGACCATGAATACCAAATGCTCTCTAAGAACAAAACTCTTCCCAGAGATAGCCCTTTGGTCACACTAAATCCATTCCTGGATACTAACAGCATTCTACGAGTGAATGGACGTTTAGCTAATTCATTGCTACCATATAACGAAAGATTTCCGATTATATTACCACGTAATTCTCTCTTATGTGATCTGTATCTAACCCATTTACATGAAATTTTAGCTCATGGGGAATGCACCCTGATGTGTCGTATGGTTCAAACTGAATTTTATATCACTCGTCTTAAACTTCGAATTAAAAGAGTGATAAGATACTGCAAAACCTGTATAATACATAAAAAACAACCATGCTCGCAAATAATGGCGGCTCTACCACCCGATCGTTGTACTCTGTCCTTTCCTTTTCATATCACAGGTGTTGATTTCGCAGGACCATTTGAACTCAAAAGTTCAACTTTACGAAGATCTATAATAAAAGGATATGCATGCGTATTTGTATGTTTCGCAACGAAAGCTGTCCACTTAGAACCTTGCTCAAGTCTTTCTTCACCTGCCTTCCAGGCTACATTTGCCCGATTCGTTGGCCGTCGTGGTCTCCCACATAAGCTCGTTTCAGACAATGGACGCAACTTCGTTGGTGCTAATCGAGCTTTACGAAAAGATTTCACCGCCTTCATAAACTCTGTTTCACAAGACATTGCCCAAAAATATATCACTCATGGATTCGAGTGGTCATTTATCCCCCCACAAGCGCCCCACATGGGAGGCCTCTGGGAAGCGGCCGTCAAAAGCTTTAAATTTCATTTAAAGAGAGTTGCAGGAGCTCATCGTTTTAACTTCGAAGAGTTCGCAACGATATTAGCTCGAATCGAAGGAGTATTAAATTCTAGACCCATATCTGCCATGTCTGAAGATCCCGAAGACTTAACAGCATTGACTCCAGGTCATTTCCTCCGGGGAGGTCCTATAATGGCTCTTCCTGATCCATCATACGAAAATTTATCTCTTATAAATCGTTGGGAAAAACTTAAGGCAATTCATCAAAAACTTTCAATAAAATGGAAAGAAGAATACTTGAAATCACTTAATAAGAGGTACAAATGGAAATTCTCCACACCAAACTTGCAGATAGGAGATTTTGTAGTAGTAATCGATGATCTTCTCCCACCATGCGAATGGCGTCTAGGTAGAATCGAAAAAGTTCATAGCGGCTCAGATAATTACGTGCGAGTAGTCGATGTCCGAACGAAAGCTGGCATCATCACTCGTCCTATAACAAAATTATGATATTTACCGTACAATAATTTCCAAGCTGACAACGAATAACTACTTACAATTACCTAATATGATTTCTTTTCCCTTTCTCAATCCCATTATTTTTAAAACCTAATCTTCCAATTCGCCATTACTAATAGTTTTCTACTTTCAGCATGCGCAACTCATCAACCCGGGATCCAGCCATCCATCAATGTCAATTGTGCTACCGGTATCACTCTCTGAGATTTTGCAGACGATTTTTGGATATGGATTCTACAGAGCGCAATAAAACAGCACGCAGATACCACTACTGTATCAACTGCTTTGCCAGAACCCATAATGTCTACAGCTGTGACAGTCCAGACACCTGTATGTACTGCGGACAGCTGCATCACACGCTTTTACACCCAAATCGACGTCCAAGAGCTGCAATCACCAGACGCAGTGTACATGATAGGCTCGGTCATCGTCAGCAGTCATCTCGCATCACCCGCCGATCCATTGAGCCAACCGCACGCAACCATCACAACAGCAGCCGAAACACCAATAACCGAAATCGAAACAGCACCAGCATCGACCAGAGGCGCTCGACTCACCACAACATTCCTCGACGCATCAACATCCATCAAAGGCCCATCACCAAAAACAACAATAATGCTCCTCGTGTCGAAACTCCGGAAACTACCCCCAACCAACGTATCCTATCAGAAGCTATTCGTTCTTTGGCTGTAGTTCTCTGTGCAACATCTCCCAACAATTAGTTGCACAAGTGCAACGAGGGGCGCCATGTCTAAATTAACATAATGATTTGTTTATAAATTAATGAAATGAATTTCTTATTATTATTATTATTATTATTATTATTCTTATTATTGTTAATATTATTATTATCTTCTTCTAAATTATTTGAATTAAACTTTTGAATTTACTATTAATTACAAATGAATTATGAAAGATTTTCTTTAAGTGTAAAGAAATAAAAAACAGTTTGGAATTTTATGTAAACTTGTTAATTTGTAAATATCATTTATATACAAAACTTAACGAATATAAATAACCGTTTTAATGTTGTACTAAAAAAGCCTTAAAGGCAAATATGAGAATTTATAAAATTCAGTAGCAATACAGAAACGTAAAGGTGAGCATCATAATAAATCTCTTATATATATTAAACACTAATCCCCTTGTGTTTTTATTTCTTTCCTTTTCTCGAAAATAACTTTATAATTTCTCAATCCTGAGAAATTATAAAATATTAGTTTATTAATCAACCGATTAATAAAATACAATATGTACATATAATATGGTAGAAGTTTCTGCTGATTGGTCCATAATTAGTCGTAGCTCCCATATAAGGCCCAATTCCGAAAATTACTTAAAGAGCATAACTCACTCAAAAATGTTGGTATCCAAATAATATTTAATACAAATATATCTCAAATGTATACAAACAATACGGTATAATTTTATTGTGATCGGTCCATAATTAGTCGTAGCTCCCATATAAAGCCCACTTCCGAAAATCACTTTAAAGAGCATAACTCATTCAAAAATGATGGTATCCAAATATTATTTAACGTAAATATATTTCATATGTATAAAAATAATACGGTACAATTTTATTGTGATCGGTCCATAATAAGTCGTAGCTCCCATATAAGGCAAACTTCCGAAAATCACTTTACCGATCATAAATTTCTTAAGAATGTTGGTAATCAAATAAAATTGGAGACAAATAATATACAGAAATAATGACACCTAATTTTATAATGGTCGGTCCATAATTAGTCGAAACTCCCATATAAGACCCTCCCCGTAATCAACTTTAACCTCCATAAATCTTTTAAAAGTATTTGTATCGAGATAAAGATTAACATACACAATATTTATATTCACAGAAATCATGACACTACATTTTTAGATGATCGGTCCATATAGGTCATAGCTCCCATATAGCGCACATTTCTGAAAAACTGTTTTATACATATACTGGGTGTAGGGTATTATATGGTCGGGCTTGATTATTTGTAAACGTTATATCTGTGTTGTAAACGTTTATCTTTCTTTGGCGGCAAAAATTTTGTGAAAAATGGCAAATTTGTTGTAATTAATTTTTTTTTGTATAAATATGTGATTTAACATTTACTTTATATTATACAAATAATGCGCGAAATTAAAGATGTTTTGTAAATATAATGGGGAGATACAAAAGAATAAAAAAGCGCAACAACCTAATTATATAAAACTAGCTGAACCCGGTGTGCTTCGCTACTACCCTTTGAAGTAAAGCCGTTAATGAACGTAGTAAAAAAAATTAGGTGCAGAAGTGTGCATGGTTAAAAAATATTATTATGTAATAAGTATTTCTGAGTCAAAGCTGCACGCTGTGAAAATTTAAGATCGGTTAACAGGTAAAGTCTCCAATATATCGAAAACAATGGGGCGTGCTCCTCCCACTTTTCTTTTGGTACGTATTTTTACTCATGCCAATACCATATATAGTAAATACTGCCGCTGTTGGTCAAAAAATGCCCAAAATATGACGATTTTAAATTTTGGGTTATATGGGCGAGGCCACGCCCCTTTACCCACTCACAACTATGTATCAAATATCATCGACGTAGGTAAAAAAATTCACAAAATATGGCGATTTAATTTTTTGGTAGGTGGTCGAAAGAAGTATTCTCAGTCATGTTTTAGTAATATTCTTTCAAATTTTTTAGTAAGATCGGTCCAGCGGTCTGGCCTACCCGGTAGGCGTTGTCCTGCACTAGATGGTGAAAGGGGGCGTGGAGTATGAATCTTAATTTTTACGTCACCTAGAGTAACATGTGTAGTCAATATGAAGTAAATATGTTAAAATCCGATTAGAATCAATTACACTTAAAAAAAGTAGGAGTAGTCGAAAAAAATAAGAAGCTTTGGTACATACAATTTTTATTTTTACCTCGCCTTCAGTAAGATGTGTATACAAATTGTTTGAAGTAAATCTGTAAAACCCCATGCAGAAGCAATTAATCAATTTAAAAAAAGTGGGCGTTAAAGTAGGCGTGGTTGTGCCAACTCAGAAACCTTTCCGGTCTCATGTACAACAACTTTGCCGAAGATCATCACATGATCAGATTATTGGACTCGTACAAAATTTGAAGGCTATATAGCTAATATAGAACCCTAGATACTTAATATTAATCTTAATTTTGTATATGAGCTAAATATGCACTTTCTATGGGAGTTGCCACACCCACTAGCGATAGACAAATTTTCAGCTCTATCAGTCAAGAACTGCCGGAGTTAGAGGGGGTCAAAGTTGGATCATTTTGGTCACACAGGGTTTTTTAAAATGAGTGTAACTTTGCCCCTATTGGTTTTGTTGTAAATAAGATCCGTTGCTTTTGATAGTTTTAATAAGAATGTTGTGTTTTATTCTTTTCTTCTATATTTACATTTACACTTTATAAAGTTGCCATACGATAGTTTTAATAAGAATGTTGTGTTTTATTCTTTTCTTCTATATTTACATTTACACTTTATAAAGTTGCCATACGATCAAATAATACATTTCAAAGTTCCCCATTTAGTAAAAATATACCTATATTCCAATCAGTCCAATAATCGTTGAGGAACTTTCCGTTGTCTCTGAGAGCGCCTTAATCCTGTGTCGTCTCCGATTGGTGTTTGTGTTGCGTTCTGTTGTGGAATGACTTCTGGTTGTCGTTGTTGTAAAACCAAATTAGGTTTGCCATTATTCACTCGTTGAGTTAATTCCTCTGCCTCGGGAGTTGGGTCGGGGTCTAATTGTTGTGTCGATGGTCTACTAGGGTCCACATCTATTTTCCGCATCTGATCTACGTGCCTTTTCCATTTACGTCCATCATCGAGCAGAATTTTATAGTGTAACTCCCCCATCTTCTCCTCCACCACTCCAAATTTCCATTTGTTCTTTGACATGTAATCTCGTATTTATACTCTGTCACCTACTTGGAATTCTTTTTTCGCGATTATCTGCCATCACTTTTCGGTAAAACAAGATCCAGGCGTGATTGAATTTGACGACCCAGCATTAACATTGCGGGTGATTTACCAGTTGCGGGATGAATCGCACGCCTATATGCCAGTAAGATTTTTGTTAATTCTGCATTCGTAGTGTTTGGAGTACAGATGCTAATAATTTATACTTAATTGTCTGCACGTACCTTTCCGCCTGCCCATTCGTGGCGGGGTGATACGGGGCTCCTTGTTTGTGCATAATTCCATTCACCTTAAGAAAATTTTTAAATTCAAAGGAATTAAACTGCGTTCCGTGGTCGCTGACAAATATATTTGGTATTCCAAACTGTGAAAATATCTCTCGGCATTTTTGTATTATCGTTTCTGTTGTCATGTTGGGTATAATATGTACTTCCGGCCATTTACTAAATGCATCCACAAGTATAAATAAATATTTTCCCATGAATGGTCCGGCGAAATCAGCATGTACACGATCGAACGGTTTGTTGGGTCTGGTCCAGCAATGAGTAGGGATTACCTTTTTGGGGTCAGATCGGTTTGACTGGCACATTTCACATTTTAATACTAACTTCTCGATCTCATTATCCAGTTGGTTCCACCAAACGTAAGCTCTTGCTAAACTCTTCATACGAGATATACCAAAATGAGCGGAATGTAACTCCTCCAGAATTTTTCTTCGTAACGGCTTTGGGATATAAACTCTTATGCCTCGTAATAAACATCCATCATGTAGGCTAAATTCCTTCTGAGAAATTCCGAAACGATCTTTCAATTCACAATCGCGACCACATTGTAAACATTGAATTAGCTTTTTAACTTCATTGTCGTGTTGGGTCTTTCTTTTGAGTTCCTCAAAGGTCACAGGTAGATTATCAATAATTTCCACCTCGATTATGTGAACTTCCTCTACGAAATTATATGTGTCTGTACTTGAAAGTCTAGACATCGCATCAGCATTTGCATTTTCTTTCGATTTTCTGCATCATATGTCGTACTCAAATTGCTCCAAAAATAATGCGTAATGTTGCATCCTAGTTGCTGAATGTACTGGTAGACCCTTACTTGGTGAGAAAATTTATGATACAGCTTTGTTGTCTGTAATTAGAGTAAACTTTTTACCATATAAATAATTGTAAAACTTACGAACGCCATATATCATAGTATAAGCTTCTCTATCGATCTGCGAGTACTGCTGTTGCACTTTGCTAAGTGTCTGTGAAGCGAACTGTAAAGGCTTTTCACTTCCATCTTCATAACAATGACTAAGCACGGCGCCAACGCCTGTAGGACTTGCGTCCACCGCCAGCGTCAACGGTAATTGTGGGTCGTAGTGGGTCAAAACAGTGTCAGATTGCATTTGCCTTTTGATGTCCTCAAAAGATTCTTTGCATTTTTCATCAAATACAAAATTTACATCCTTCCGCAAAAGTCGGTTTAGTGGGTATAGTACGTCACTCAAATTTTTTATGAATCTGCCGTAATAGTTAATAAGGCCAAGAAAAGCTCGTACTTCATCTTTATTTTGTGGTTGTTTCATATTTTGAATGGCCTCCACTTTGCTCCTAATTCGATGTATACCCTCTTTATTTATCATGTAACCACAGTATTCGATTGACTCCTTCATAAATTCAGATTTCAGTCTCGTCTCATCGAACTGTTCGGACGTGTTTTTTTAGTGCGGCTGAATTTTCGGTGAAAAAATCGTAATAGGTGAAAAAGTGTAAAAAGTTGAAATTAAACAAAAAATAAAAAAAAAATCGTAATAGGTTAAAATATATATAAAAAAAAAAACATTAAAAATCGTATAAAAACTGTATGAGTGTTCCTCTCAGATGTAATTCTGAGAAAGAGCTTAGCTCAACTAGAAAAACTAAATGGGTCTTTGAGGAAGAAGCCATAAAAAAATCTGTGGAGAATCTTCTCACTGCAAGAGCCGTGGAACGGCGTCGTTCCTGTTCGCCCAATATAGTAATTTCAATAGATGAAGGAACAGCATCACCTTCTACATCAAATAGTGCAGTGAAACCCAAAAAACAAGTAGGTATGGATAAGTACATAACCGTGCTCAAGCGACAGAGGAGCCCGAAGTCTGCTCAAGTGTCATCAAATGCAAAAGCTCCTAAGACCGTGAGTAATGATCAAAATAGGTTTGCTCTCCTCCAGACGGATGAGCCAGAACTTCCGAAGAAGACGTTTAAGCCCCCACCAATTTATCTGAGAGAGCCGACTTCCAGTAAATTGGTACAAGGAATTGTTGCTGTAATAGGTGAAAACATGTTTAGCGTAACCTCAATGAAACATGGAAATATATGCGAGACAAAGATACAAGTGAATAGGGAAGATGATTTTCGAAAATTGTCCAACCAGCTGGAAAGGGAGACTAGGGATTTCTATACCTACCAGCTCAAAAGCGCAAAAGGACTCCAAGTCGTTCTAAAGGGTATAGACCCATGTGTTGATCCCGCGGAGATAAAAACCGGTTTAATGGACAAAGGGTTCAAAATCAAGAGCGTAGTGAATATTAGAAACCGTGAAAAGATCCCTCAGCCCATGTTCAGGGTAGAATTGGAACCTGGAGATGTTGTCTTAAAGAAAAACGAGTCCCATCCCATCTACAATCTGATGTACCTTCTGCATCGTAGAATCACCGTGGAAGAACCACATAAGCGTCAGGGACCCGTCCAGTGTCTCAACTGTCAAGAATTTGGTCACACCAAGGCGTATTGCAAATTGCCGACAGTTTGTGTTGCGTGTGGGGAGCTACATGCAACTGCTCAATGTGATAAGTCGAAAACTGATTCAAAAATCAAAAAATGCAGTAACTGCGGAGGTAATCATACCGCAAATTATAGAGGTTGTCCAATTTACACTCATTTGAAAGCCATAAGTACCAACAAGACGTCAGTATTACCTGATCATCGTCAACAGCCTATTTTGTCATCGAGTGACAATTTCCCGCAATTGTTACGGTCCACTAGTCATGTAAACGCGCCTAGTTCTAGACAAGTTTCTTACGCTAACGTGGTTAAATCTAATTTGCCAGGTTTGGAGCAGGCACCTAAATCACAATATTACGAGCCTAATAGTAACACTCTAGAGACTACATTGCAGACACTTGTCCAAACCATGAACACTTTTACGACCACTATGACATCCATGATGCAGGAAATGCTGAAAATGCAATCCACTATCTTACAAGCCATTTTAAAGAAATGATTTGTTTAAAAATTTGTTTTTGGAATGCGAACGGCCTCCGCCAACATAAAAACGAACTGGAACACTTCCTGATGGATAAGCAGATTGATGTCATGATGATTGCTGAAACTCACTTGACGGCGACAGCGTACTTCAAAATTAATGGCTACGTGTTGTCTGATACTAAAGATCCCCGCGGAAGAGCATGTGGAGGATCGGCAATTCTTATAAAGAACAGAATAAAACATTATTTAATGAACAACATATGTGAGGATTACCTACAAGCAACAAACATTTGTATTGAATTCTGTCAATACAATTTTGTTTTATCATCAATTTATTCGCCGCCTCGATTTTCAATAAAAGAACACCAATACTACAGCTTCTTCAATTCCCTTGGAGCTAGATTTTTAGTTGCTGGTGACTTTAACGCCAAACACACTTTTTGGGGTTCACGTCTGGTGACCCCGAAGGGTCGTGAACTCTTCAACACCATTGCCAAAATGGGATTAGATGTACTCTCAAGCGGGCATCCCACCTACTGGCCGACGGACCGACGGAAGATTCCCGATGTTATTGACTTCGGAGTAGTGAAAAATATCCCTGTAGAATCGATACAAGTGGAGCCTTCATTAGACTTGTCTTCAGATCACTCTCCTTCTATTATTTCAATGCGTTTCCTTCAAGGGAATGGCTCTCCATTTCGGGACATATCTAAAACCAGAGTAAGTTGGATAAAGTATAAAAAGTATTTAAGTTCCCACTGCACGGAAAATGTAGTGTTGAGAACTACCGAGGATATTGATGGGTCGATTGGCAAGTTTACTGAGAACATACGAAGAGCTGTACATCACGCCTCCACATACGACGTTGAATGCAGATGTGGGACAAACAGAACTTATTTCGCTGAACTCGATCATCTCCTGACAGAAAAAAGAAGAGTTAGAAGAGAGTGGCAAATTCACAGGTCTCCTCAACTGAAATCTAGGCTACGAGAATGCAGAGATATACTAAGAAATTTCTTAGAAATCCAAAGAACGGCCTCATTTAGATCTTACTTGCAGGGTCTTGATAGTACCCCACAATCTGACTATTCGCTATGGAAGGCGGCAAGAGGTTTAAAAAGACCAGTTAGAGGAAAGCCTCCTCTGCGAAATCCGACTGGAGACTGGGCTAGAAATGATTCCGAGAAAGGGACTTTATTTGTTAACCATTTGAGAAATGTGTTTACTATAAACAACTCAATTAATGCACCTGATTTGCCTCCACTCGTTATTAGACCTCCTGTACCTCTAAGACTTAGCTTTAATGATGTTCAAAGCGCTATTGGTACTCTGAATCTTAAAAAAGCTCCAGGTATGGATAAAATCAGCAACAAAATGCTTGTGGAGTTACCTCGTGTAGCTAGAAGAATCATCCTCTTTATTTTCAATGCTATTTTACGCCTAGAATACTATCCTGCAGATTGGAAGGTATCTATGATTACCATGATTCCTAAGCCAGGGAAGGACCCCACTAAAGTAGAGTCATATAGGCCAATTAGTCTACTGCCGACAATTTCAAAACTGTTTGAAAAATTATTAATGACTAAGTTGACTCCAATTCTGAATGACACTGAATGTATTCCTAATCATCAATTCGGCTTCAGAGCTAAACACAGCACCATCGAACAAACACACAGATTGGTAAATGTGATAAGAGGGTCGTTTGAAGACAAAAAATACTGCTCCGCCCTTTTCATTGATGTGTCCCAAGCGTTCGACAAAGTTTGGCATGACGGTTTAATGCACAAAATAAAATTAACTCTGCCTGCTAACACCCATAAACTCATGGAAAGTTATTTATACGGTCGCAAATTTAAAATCAAAGAAGGTGATTTTTTAAGTACCGCTCAGCCAATTGAATCAGGTGTGCCACAGGGTAGCATACTGGGTCCTACTTTATATTTGATATATGCCTCCGACATGCCGTCAGACCCCAAAATCCATACGTCAACTTTTGCAGACGATACAGCCTTTATCAGCGTCCATAAGGACCACCAAGTTGCATCACAGAATTTGCAGAATTATGTTTATAAGCTAGAGAATTGGCTAGAGCTTTGGAAAATCAGGGTTAACGAACAAAAATGTATTCATATAACTTTCACATTGCGAAAAGATACCTGCTCGTTCATCAGAATAAATAATCAAATTATCCCGCAACACAATGAAGTCAAATACCTCGGCATTCACCTCGACCGCCGTTTAACTTGGAAGTCTCATATCGACGCAAAACTTACTCAGATGAGATTAAAAGCAGTGCAACTTAATTGGCTAATCGGCAGAAACTCTACATTGAAATTGGATTGCAAACTTTTGTTGTACAATGCAATACTAAAGCCAATCTGGTGCTATGGAATTCAATTATGGGGTACTGCCTCAGCATCAAACATTGAAAAAATTCAAAGGGGTCAAAATAAAATTCTACGTATTATTACTGCAGCTCCATGGTATGTTAAAAATTCTCGAATCCACAAAGATCTAGGCGTGCCATTAGTAAACGTCGAATTTACAAAATATGCGTCAAAGTACGTCAGCAAACTTGAACACCATCCAAACCCACTTGCACGAGACATACTTAACTTTAGTGGCCACAGTCGGTTGAGAAGGAGGGATACCCTTGCTTTAACTCAAGCGCAACACAGATGACTTGATCAGTTGATATGAAATTTTTGTAGTATCATAAAAATTTTTTGTCTAGCACTGGCTGGGCTTATTATTTTCTTTTTAGTATTAAGATTTGAAAACTTATTGTTAGTTCAAAATATGAAGATTCAATAAATAACTAAAAGCTAAAAAAAAAAAAAAAAAAAAAAAAAAAAAAAAATAAATTCAGATTTATCCTTGTTTATACGCATGTTTAATTTTTCCAACCGATTAAGTACTTCCTCAATTCTCTTCAAGTGGGTTGTATCATCAGGAGCAATAATTTTAATGTCATCCAGGAATACTGAAACGCCAGGAATATCGCCCAGCACTTGCTCCATAAGCCTCTGCCACTTCGCTGGAGCACTCGCAATTTTATTTATTTATTTATTTATTTATTAGTTTGTTGTTCTATACAAAAGACTTAGAAGTCTTATATTCCAGTACAGAACTGATGATTTGTTAAACACATTATAAAAAAACATTGCCTTATTTACTGAATTTAATTTTCACAAAATAAATCATATAGACCAAAAATGAGAGAATATAAATATATAACTAAAAAAGAATATTACAATATAACATAAAAATACAATAATAATAACTGAACATTACATTTGTACATACAATCACATTACATTTAACAGATTTGGTTTTTAATTTGAAAATAATTTAATAACGTTTCTTTTAAATTTAAACACGTTGCTGACGGTTTGAGAACTGTGGGGGAGTGAGTTCCAGAGAGGTATTGCATATGTAAAGAATTGCCATTTAGAGGTAAGGCTACGGGATTTAAATACAATTAATCTTTTTCCTCTGTTTGATCTGCAAAATAGTAGCCGTTCATAAAGGTGGTTAGGTTGTCGCGTATATATTATTTTATGAAGGAAAATCAGTACTCGTGTTTTAAGTAAGTTATCAAAACTAATTCCATATAATTTATGCGAAAATGCTGAGATGTGGTCGTATCTTTTTAATCCGTACACATAGCGAACAATATTATTAAATGTTATGTTGAGTTTTCTTATACTTCGTGAGTCACTACTGGCAAAAAGCTCACAACCATACAGAAGTATTAGCGTTAGGTACGTTTTAGCGAGCATAATACGAATATTTAGCGGAGTACAGTGTTGAGTGTGCCAAAGAGACCGGAGCATGGAGAATGTGCGCCCACAAACGTAATTAATATGATCTGACCACGTCAGATCATATTACGTCATAGTACATCATACGTGTTGGTCGGTATAGACCTTTATGTGTATTGAGGGTCGAGAAATGTCTATCGTCGGGATGAACTTCTAGTTGCAGGTATGCCTTAGTCAAATCAATCTTAGAAAATTTTATGCCGCCTGCCATTTTGCTGAAAAGTTCCTCAATAGTGGGTAATGGGTACTCATCGACCACTAATGCTGGACTTAAAGTAATTTTGTAATCGCCACAGATCCTTACTGCGCAATTTTTCTTCGGTACTACTACAATGTGTGTGGCCCACTCACTACGCTCTACTTTTTCCAGCATACCTTCATCGATTTGCTCTTGCAATTGCCTTTCAACTGCCTCCATTAAAGGAAATGGTACCCGTCTGGCCTTCACAAATTTAGGGGTCGCATTAGGTTTAAGGTAGAGTCGAGCCTGAAGTTCTGAAATAGATTCTGAGAAAACGTTTGGATATTTTCTTTTCCACAACTGTATCTGTTGTGATGGGTCCTTGGCCTCCACAGTATTCACTATATTATTACCATTTATAACATTATTCCAATTTAATTTTATCTTGTACTAGCTGACCGCCCCGGCTTCGCTCGGTATTTACTATTGATTTGTATTTCATAGAATAAGATGTATTCACAACCTGCCTGCTCTTATTTATTTGCAAATTTGTACAGCATACTTTAGGGGACTTTTTTTCAAATGTTGAATTTTTTCAGGAAAAAAATCATAACTGGAGAATGGCTAGACCGATTTTGGATTTCAAAATCAACTAACCATCATCACTCCTCCCTGTACCTTCCCTAAAAATTTTATGGCAATCGGTCGAGCCGTTCTCGAGTTATGGAGTGACAATCAAAATGTACACTTATTTTTATATATATAGATAACCATTCTCTACCCATCAATGGTTTGCGCTTTGATCGTACAATGTATAATTTGACTTTAGTATCTATTACCTTTTCAATATTTACCCATATATATCCAACACATTCTAACGGTTTTCCGTAGTAACTTATTAGATCCATGTCCGGGGCTTTGACTTCTAACTTAGGAAAATATACTTTGGCATCCTCAAGATTGATTATTGAAACAGAGGCTCCAGTGTCCACCTCGAAATCTATGAGTTTGTTATTAACCTCCAACTTCTTACGACATCCTGATGCATCTTGTGGGTCATTTATTTGTAATATGTCCTCCACTGTTGAATTATTTTCCGTATTACCATCAATGTAGTGTAGCTGTTTTTTCTCCTTGAAGCAAACTTTTCTTACATGCCCCTTTTTCTTGCAAAAATGACAAATCCCCTCTTTAAATTTACATTTATCCGCTGTATGCTTTGGGTCACCACAACGAAAACATTTTCTCGTATTGGGTCTTTTATTTTTTTCCGCCATTTTGTGAACACTAATTGCCTCTTTTGTATTACCTTGTAATTCGTTGCCGCCTTTCACAGCCAATTCGCTTTCGGTCGCCATTGTTATTGCGTCATCCAAATTTAGAGTCTTTTTCTCCAACAACCTGCTTTGCAGTTTACTATCCAACAGGCCAAAAACAAATTGGTTTCGCAATGCTTTCTCTAAATGTGTTCCAAAATTACAATTGACTGCCAACTTTCGAAGCTCTACCAAAAAATCCATTGTAATGCAGTTTATTTTTCCAGCTGAGGTATGTCTCAGTCTGTCCAAGGTTCGATTCAGAGGTCTGCTTCCTTTGAAATAAAACACGAATATTTATGGGTGTTATATAAAAAATATTCAAAACAAAGCTTTTATTAACGAAACCTTAATCTACTTATTAAATACTTAAATCTACGAAGGTATTCAGGAATTCGAATTTGCGGGATGGTAGAAACTTATACGATGATGAAACGTAGTAGCAGCGGGGCGATAGAAATTTATACGATGATGAAACGTAGTAGCAACGGGACGGTATAAATTTATCCGATGATGAAACGTAGTAGCAGCGGGACGGTAGAAATTTATACGATGGTAAAACGTAGTAGCAGCGGGACGGTAGAAATTTATACGATGATGAAACGTAGTAGCAGCGGGACGGTAGAAATTTATACGATGATGAAACGTAGTAGCAGCGGCACGGTAGAAATTTATACGATGGTAAGAGGAATTCGGGAGCTCTTACGATCGACTAACTACGGTTGCAAAAATACGATTGTAAGAAGAGTTCGGGGGCTCTTACGATCGGCTACCTACGGCTAAAAAAATACGATTGTAAGAAGAACTCGGGGGCTCTTACGATCGGTACAAACTATAACGAAGTCAAGAAGAATTCGGAAGCTCTTGGGTTCGGCTACGGATAAATACGATTGTAAGAAGAATTCGGGAGCTCTTACGATCGGCTAACTATGGATGCAAAAATACGATTGTAAGAAGAATTCGGGGGCTCTTACGATCGGTACAAACTATAACGAAGTCAAGAAGAATTCGGAAGCTCTTGGGTTCGGCTACGGATAAATACGATTGTAAGAAGAATTCGGGAGCTCTTACGATCGGCTAACTACGGATGCAAAAATATGATTGTAAGAAGAATTCGGGAGCTCTTACGATCGGCTAACCCTCTTTTTGTTTTCTCATATTAAAACGAAAATTTTCCAATAATTCATTTGGCTTCGGGTCGAAATGATCTTGTAACATAACCACAATATCGTTGTATTGTAGTTCCTCTGGTGTTCGTGGGGCTAACTTGTCACTCAGTATATTATACGTATCCGCCCCTATAAAATGTAGTAGAAGCTTCTGGTGTTTCGCCCTGCCGCATTCATATAACTCCAATGCTGTCTCAAAACGTTTTACCCATCTGGACAAATCCAATCCATCTACCATATCTCTCTTCGAAAGACTTCCATGGTAGTACGACTGTAAAACAGAAAAGAAAACTCTTCCGATATCTCTCGACGGCTTCTTTATGGTCGTTCCTGTTGCCAGGAAAAGTCGTCTTCTTGCAATTAAAGGGCTCAAAACTAAATAGTGCAACATTTCTGTTTTCCACAGAAGCCGCAGCTGCAACAGCATCCCCCGGCATCTTAAATTTTTAAAATTATTTTTCTGCCTTAAATACTTTGCCTATAATACTTTGCACTTGTACTGTAAAAAGTGCCGTTTTTCTTTTTTCTTATTAATCAAAAAAATCCTCGTCGCCAGAATTGTAAATAAGACCCGTTGCTTTTGATGGTTTTAATAAGAATGTTGTGTTTTATTCTTTTCTTCTATATTTACATTTACACTTTATAAAGTGCCATGCAATCAATACAATAGTGTTACTAATTTAGTGATTAATATGACAGGTTTTATCAAAAATTGTCCAAAGGACTTTATACCGAGTTAATGCGCATTAAAATCTCACTAATTTAAATTAAGATTTTACCGTGACAGACGACAGTTTCTGCATTTAAACTGCATTTAGGTAACAGCTGTTTGTTTGTAAACAACTATTTAATTATGAAAAAATTTGTTTGCCATTTGCTGAAAAACAGTATTTCTTTGAAAAAAAGCTGAAATTACTTTTGCTGAAACTGCTCCATAATGCAAAAATTGTTCATGCACTAGCAACCATCAACCTGAACGTGTTGCTACATGTGGGGACCGCAGTGGGACACTCTGAAATAAGAGAAAGACAATTGTGGAAATCTATTTTTATTATTTTAATTTTACAATTGTCTTCTTCTTCTTTTAGAATAGTAAACAATTTGATAACATATTATTGATTTTCGACGATGTTGCCATATTGAAATAGCTAAATGCAGTATAAATTCAGTTTGATTTTGTCTATTTACGTCTAACTTAATGCGCATTAAGATAGGATAATTCACGAGTTAATTTGAATTAAGACTGTTAATGCATAGCATAGATAGCTATTTCTTCAATCATTCCAAAAAAATTTTTTTTTTAATTTTTGGCCTACTATCCAATAGTACTAATCTTGGTGCAAATTTCATCTAAATCGGATGACATATGGTGTTTTCTTTTCTGAAATAAAATGTTACACCTTTATTATGTACATTTTTATAATGTTTACCCCACATTTTAAAGATGTCGCATTTTTAATGGTCAGAATAGAACATAAAATCACAACAGTGTAACATGTTTTTTCATATACAGCTGTTTTTGTTTTTTTTTTTGTTAAAAAAGAAGAAGCAGATAGCTCCCTGGTAAGATCGCTTGAAATAAGACAATGAATATTTATCAAAAAGACCAATGGCACCTTCCCGACTAACACGCAAATTCTTCTTAAACTATAAAAATTATATATATTATATATACATTACATATATACATAAGAAGTAGGAGATATTGTCCTATGAAATTTGACATACATCAACTTCAGAGTATTCATAATTACGTTCTCTACAAAGCGTTTCACTTTTCCATAATCATATAAAATATTTTATCATCATCAGATGATGAAAATGAATTCAACAAGTCATCCAAAATTTTTTCAGCACATAAAAAAGTAGTAATATTTTCCATTTTGTATATTTTTGTTTTGTTTCTTAACACAAATACATATTCATAAACAAAACAAGTGTCAGCTGCAGCGATGCCAACTTAGCCCTTTTCGGGCTAGATTTAACAGGATTTTAGTCACTCAAAACGCGAAAAAAAAGAAAATTGGATGTGGTTTTATATGGATTATTTTCCATTTAGCTCTTTTTTCAAAAATGTTTACGCGTTTTGAGTCTAAAAAGTTGGCATCACTGGTCAGCTTTTTTATCGTGCGATTCTCCCCCTCTAAAAATACAGAGTGTGAAAAGTGCACCATTTTTTTAATTTATAGTGTGTCATTTATAGAAAAGAACACACTACACTACGGCAGTGTTTACATTTTTTCAGAAAAGAACACAACAAAATTAAAAAAGATGCGAAATGGGAAAAACGTGTAACATTTTTGCCAGAAAAGAAAACGCCAATAGATTTTTAAAATTGGGTCACTTGACCTGAAATTCAACATATGTATGTATATAGATTGTAAACAATGTTTTACCAATATATGGTATTTATAAACAGCAGTTATTCATATATATTTATGAAACCATACACAAAATTGGACATCACACGATCAGTTTATCTGTCAACAAAATGTTTTTTTAATACAAAAAATAATTCAAATTTAAGGATTCCTAGATGTCGTCTAGAAATCACTAAACAAAGAATAGAGTACTTAGACAGTTTGGAATACAATAATTTTCCCAAATTGAAATGCTTCTAATGTAGTATAATTTAACTATTCTATTGTATTTTTTTTAAATTTAGAAATAATTAAAAAAAAGAAATAATTTGTAATCATTTTGCCAACGAAGTCTCAATAATGCCCTAGGGGCGCTGCGACCACACTATAAAGTAAAATTTTAGAAGCAAAAAATTATTGTGTATAATTGTTTTCCTCGTATTTTTTCGCTTTCAATTCACTTTTCACTGTTTTTGGGGAATTGTATTCTTCATGTAAGTATGTAATTATTTGTTTTAATTAGTTTTAACTTAGTTAACTTAATTAACTTAGGACAAGATCGCCGTGAACAAAACAAACTCAACGAAACTTTATCAAACCGTAACAGCTGTTTTATCAAAACAAACTTTTTTTTGTATGGTGAAAACTTGTTTGTTGTTGTTCATGCACCATCTTGTAGATTTTCTCAAGGTGAATTTATACTAGGTGACAGCATAGCGCCAGCTGATTATTCATGGTGAAATTGAAAATGTCAAAAAGTTGTTTACAAATAGTCAAAGTTTATATAAAAAAAAACACTTTTTGACAGTGACGAAAGTTTTTACACAAACAAAAATGCCTGTTGTTCTTGCCTTGTTGTAATTGTTTTAGCAATGCTGTCACCTAGTATTTAATTTCACCATGGATTTCCTATTGTAAATGAGGTTTGATAAATAACATATGTAGAACAAACCATGATGAAAATAAATACATTTAAAAAAAAAAGTTTTTTTTTTTATCAACTGCGCTAAAGTTTAGCTATTTTGCAAATAAATATATCAGGGGCCAAATTACCGCATTCGATATCGAGTAAAATTTATCGTAATTTTCTTTTTTGAGATTATGCCATTCGATATCGAGTAAGAAATTTAGTACATTTTACCATAATTTAGATATCGAAATCATTTTTCGATACGATAGCTCATTCGATCACGAATGCGGTAATTTGGCCCCAGAATTCCATTTTGATAAAAAGTTATATTTGACAATCAGGTGTCAAAGCACTGTCGCGCAGCAAAGTTTAAAAATTTAAAAACTGCGCTTCAACGTCTACTAAAGCGAACGCTACAACCATGGTGAAATTAAATACTAGGTGACAGCATTGCTACAACAATTACAACAAGGCAAGAACAACAGGCATTTTTATTTGTGTAAAGTACTTTCGTCACTGACATACAAGTAGCACATAGCGAGTTTGTTGCTGAGACCGGGTCAAATGGCAATTCTCGCGATACTTTGTGTCAAGAATTCGCCACTGCTTATGACAGTTTCATAGAACTATTGGGAAATCTCAAAGGGGGCACTAAGTTTTATAATGATTTGACAGAATTATTGGTAGTGTTCCAAAATAAAATATCTGATTTCTGTTTTGCCCGTAAAACTGAAAAAGAGGAATTACTCAAAGATCTGACAACAGAATCAAGCCGCCAGGCACCAGGTCCCACACCTACATTACTATCACATTATTCTTCGACTTCTGGTAGTGGAAGTGGTAAGTTGGAAACATTAAGCTTACTATGTTGATAATACCCAGCATACCATTTTCGGAGCGCTCCGAAAAAGGAGTCAGAAAAGAGTCCAACAAAAGAGCATTTTCGGAGCGCTCCGAAAAAAGGAGTCACAAAAAAGAGTCCAACTGAAGAGGATTTTCGGAGCGCTCCGAAAAAAGGAGTCAGAAAAGAGTCCAACTGAAGAGCATTTTCGGAGCGCACCGAAAAAGGAGTCAGAAGAGTCCAACAAAAGAGCATTTTCGGAGCGAAAGAAAAATTTGCTTCCCAGCATACCATTTTCGGAGCGCTCCGAAAAAGGAGTCAAAAAAGAGTCCAACAAAAGAGCATTTTCGGAGCGCTCCGAAAAAAGGAGTCAGAAAAGAGTCCAACTGAAGAGGATTTTTGGAGCGCTCCGAAAAAAGGAGTCAGAAAAGTGTCCAACTGAAGAGCATTTTCGGAGCGCACCGAAAAAGGAGTCAGAAGAGTCCAACAAAAGAGCATTTTCGGAGCGAAAGAAAAATTTTGGAGTCAGAAAAGAGTCTAACTAAAGAGCATTTTCGGAGCGAAAGAAAAATTTGCTTGTTACTGTCCTGAGTCGGCACGCAGTATATACTCAGAAATTCCACTTAATTATGTGTGTACCAAAGCGTTGTTGTCTTGTTATTTGTGCTTTGAACAAAAAAAAAACATAGCTGTACCACACAAGAATGATAAAAACAAGATTATACAGAGCCCAAGAAAAACCTCATAAAAGACTCTTTTCTGACATTATCTAAGAGCTCTTTAAGAGCCCAAAAAACCTTCATAAAAGACTCTTTTCTGACATTATCTAAGAGCTCTTTCTGACGGACCATTTTCGAACGTAATGACGCTCTTTTCTGAAGGTTTTCGGAGCAATTATGATTGTTTCTTGGGCTCATAAAGAGCGTTAACGCTCCGAAAAAGGTGTGAGAAAAGACTCTTTTCGGACTCATATGACTTGCTGGGTTGTTACTGTCCTGAGTCTCAGTATGACTCAGAAATTCCACTTAATTATGTGTGTACCAAAGCGTTGTTGTCTTGTTATTTGTGTTTTGAACAAAAAAAAAAACATAGCTGTACCACACAAGCATAATAAAAACAAGATTATACAGAGCCCAAGAAAAACCTCATAAAAGACTCTTTTCTGACATTATCTAAGAGCTCTTTAAGAGCCCAAAAAAACCTTCATAAAAGACTCTTTTCTGACATTATCTAAGAGCTCTTTCTGACGGACCATTTTCGAACGTAATGACGCTCTTTTCTGAAGGTTTTCGGAGCAATTATGATTGTTTTTTGGGCTCATAAAGAGCGTTAACGCTCCGAAAAAGGTGTCAGAAAAGACTCTTTTCGGACTCATATGGCTTGCTGGGTTGTTACTGTCCTGAGTCTCAGTATGACTCAGAAATTCCACTTAATTATGTGTGTACCAAAGCGTTGTTGTCTTGTTATTTGTGTTTTGAACAAAAAAAAAACATAGCTGTACCACACAAGCATAATAAAAACAAGCCCAGCATACCATTTTCGGAGCGCTCCGAAAAAGGAGTCAGAAAAGAGTCCAACAAAAGAGCATTTTCGGAGCGCTCCGAAAAAAGGAGTCAGAAAAGAGTCCAACTGAAGAGCATTTTCGGAGCGCACCGAAAAAGAAAAGAAAAATTTGCTTGTTACTGTCCTGAGTCTCAGTATGACTCAGAAATTCCACTTAATTATGTGTGTACCAAAGCGTTGTTGTCTTGTTATTTGTGTTTTGACAAAAAAAAAACATAGCTGTACCACACAATGATAAAAACAAGATTACACAGAGCCCAAGAAAAACCTCATAAAAGACTCTTTTCTGACATTATCTAAGAGCTCTTTAAGAGCCAAAAAAAACCCCCTCTGACATTATCTAAGAGCTCTTTCTGACGGACCATTTTCGAATGTAATGACCCTATTTTCTGAAGGTTTTCGGAGCAATTATGATTGTTTTTTGGGCTCATAAAGAGCGTTAACGCTCCGAAAAATGTGTCAGAAAAGACTCTTTTCGGACTCATATGGCTTGCTGGGTACTATCTGATACATCAAATTATGTGTATACAACTTGTGAAGTTGTTTTTAAAACAAGTAAACACACATTTTAAACATAAAAATTATATATACCAATAAATAATGCAAATATTGTTAAACAAGAACGTGTATTTTTAGTTTAAAAGTATTTTCTATAATATTTGAAACGAAATTTAGCTTATGGGTTTATAAATCTTTTTATAGCGTTTAAAAAATTCCTTCTTAATCGAAAAACTTTGAGATTTGTATCGCTCAGGCGGAACTTTTTAATGTTAATATCCATAAGAAATGATAAAACACCATCCAAGGTATCGGTGGAAATGGAAATCTGTATAATAATAAAAATATAAAATAAAAATCTTCTTGAAACACACAAACAAAACTTACTCTCGGCATAGCGTTGGGCATTAACAAACAACGAATTCCCGCAGATATATGCCCCTATTGCGGTTCACAACTTTTTTAATAATTTGGTCGTGTTTCATAAATCGGTATTGCCATTCACAACTTAAATGTAGTAGAGTTAATGTAGAGTTAAAGTCGGGTTGACTGACAGATGACCAAACTTAGTTGAGTTGAGAACGGCAATAGGGGCAATAATGTCGTACGGGGAGAAGTGGTCAATGCAAATAAAGCTGCTTGGAGTAAGATTCTTTTGGCATAACTTACTCCACTGTTCTCTTTTTCTTGGGTCTTGAGGAACCTTTAAGAAGGGACCACTTCCAGATACTCCTTTTTTACGGCATAAGATGCAGCAACGCATTTTTCTACAGCAAAAAAATATTCACTTTTAAAGTGGATTCTTAATATTTATCTTACAAAAATACTTACATTTTTAGCAAAACAACTCAAAAACATTCACACTATTTAATATAATAAAGTTTTAAACTATTTTTTTTTTTTTTTTTTTTGCTTTTAATTATTTATTGAATCTTCATATATGAAATAACAATAAGTATTCAAATCTTAATACTAAAAAGAAAATAATATGCCCAGCCAGTGCTAGACAAAACATTTTTATGATACTACAAAAATTTCACATCAACTGATCCAGTCATCTGTTTTGCGCTTGAGTTAAAGCAAGGGTATCCCTCCTTCTCAAACGATTGTGGCCACTAAAGTTAAGGATGTCTCTTATCTATTTAACGCAGATAAAACGGCGACAAAAACTCACTTTTTCAAATACAAAATAATTTTTTAAAGTTTTTTTTTATATAAACTTTGACTATTTGTAAACAATTTTTTGACATTTTCAATTTCACCATGACTAATCAACTGGCGCTATGCTGTCAACTAGTATAAATTCACCTTGGCTACAACTACACGCCCGTGAACAAACCAAACTCAAAGAAACTTTATCAAACCCTAACAGATGTTTTATCAAAACAAACTTTTTTTCTAGAGTGGTGAAAATTGTTTGTTGTTGTTCATGCATCATCTTGTAGATTTATCGCCGTGAACAAAACAAACTCAACGAAACTTTATCAAACCGTAGCAGCTGTTTTATCAAAACAAACTTTTTCTCTAGAGTGGTGAAAATTGTTTGTTGTTGTTCATGCATCATCTTGTAGATTTGTTATTGTAAATGCGGTTTGATAAATCACATAGCACAAACCATGTGCTTTTTTTAAAACAATAATAATTTTAATGCAAATAAATTAATAAATAATGATGCAAATAAATTAATACATAATGATGCAAATAAAAAAATAAAATACATCTAATAAAATAAAATTTAATAATAAATTTGGTGCATTAGAAGAATTGTGTGCATTATAATTTATAAGCAATAAGTATGTATATGGAAAATTCCAGTGCAATAATCATAAATCCTGAACAGGATCTTGTGCATCATATTGGAATGCGAAAACTATTAGCTTCTAAATGTAGCAATCGGGTGACGTACCTAACAAACTTAAATATTTTAAGTAGAGAAATTACTATTATGCTGTTTTTTAACATTTTACCTAAAGCTGAAAGTTTGTTAGGGCATACCCCCCTATGTTCCATTTTTTTGTGGAAAAATCCATACGTAATTTGATTTCTACACTTATTAGCTATTAATGCCTGTCTTCCGATATGATGCACAAGCTCCCGTTTAGAATTTATAGGGACATTTCTAATTTGCTGTTTTTTACATTTTACCTAAAGCATGAAAGTTTGATAGGTCATACCCCCTATGTTCCATTTTTTTTGTGGAAAAATCTATACGCAATTTGATTTATACACTTATTAGCTACTAACTCCTGTTTTCCGATATGATGCACAAGCTCTCGTTTAGAATTTATAGGGAAATTTCTAATGTGCTGTTTTTTTACATTTTCCGATATGACTTCCGATATGACCTGTTTTCCGATATGACTTGTGCATCATATCGGAAAACAGGAATTTAGAAATAGGGAAATTTATAATACAATTATTGCTTATAATGCACAAAAATTCTATTAATCCACAAAATTCTAATAAATAATCCACAAAATTTTAATAATCCTCAAAATTCACAAATTAATTTTATTTTGATTAAATGTGTTTTAGTTATTATTGATTTATAAAAAAAATTTCATCGTTTACTTATTTGCATCGACATTAGCAATTATTGTTTATAAAACACATAAGTTTGTTCAATGTATTTTAGGTTATGTTTGGGTTTGTTAGTTTACAAATTAGAAACGAATGGAATGGACTTTTTAACAAACCACATTTACACTAACAAATCTACACAATGATACATAAACAACAACAAACTATTTTCACCACTCAACAAAAATATGTTTGTTTTGATAAATCAACTGTTACGGTTTGTTATAAAGTTTCGTTGAGTTTGATTTGTTCACGGGCGTATAGTTGGGCCCAAGGTGAATTTATACTAGGTGACAGCATAGCGCCAGCTGATTATTCATGGTGAAATTGAAAATGTCAAAAAGTTGTTTACAAATAATAAAATTTATTGTTTGTATTGTTGTATTGTTTGTTTTCTTTATTTTATGCCAGATGTTTTTGACAGTAACGAAAGTTTTTACACAAGCAAAAATGCCTGTTGTTCTTGCCTTGTTGTAATTGTTGTAGCAATGCTGTCACCTAGTATTTAATTTCACCATGGTTAGGCCTTTAATTGGAGTAGTTATGCTGTCACCTGGCATATTTCACCATGGTTATGATGTTATACGTGTTTTTCGTTTGTTTATTAATTTAAGGTATAACATGCTTACAAATTAGGAATTATGAACATCTTTACTCTGTGTCTATTGGAAAATTGTGAATTGTTAAATATTGTGTTCTATTTGTTTAGGAATAATATAAATTTATACAAATAACTTCTATTATTCGGCCAACGTTATCTGACATATTATATCAAAGTTAATCGTAGTTAGAGACGCTATGTAAAACCAAAATTTTGTATAAAATTCTTTGTATATTGAACATACAAAAATATTAGTAATTTATGTTGACATCTTCACACAGAATATTAAAATTATAAAAATTGTTTTCATATTGAGGTGTTTACGTTTCGATATTAGCATTTATTTTGATAATTTATTAACCGGTTTAGACATGCATCCTTTAGTATTAATTAAATCATTTGGAAAAGCAAAATGTGGCGACATAATCCACGGTATGTACAAAATTATTTGGTAGTCACGGATCAATTAAAAATTTCTCATGTTAAGAGAAATATATTTTGCATTCTACATAAAATTGTAAAAATCAAGTTAAAATTATTCGTTTTACAATTGATAATAGGGAACAAATCTAGTTTACCGACGCAGCTCCAAATAAAAAAAGTATGTAGGGTGATAGAAAATTGAATAATAAGAAGAAAAAATAAAATAAAAATATTGGCGCAAACGCTTAATTTTTGAGTTATGGACGTTTTTAGTTTTCATAGAAATATGTGATTTGGCTCAAGTTCAGTTTAAAGGGCAACAAAAAAAAAAGAAAAAATAAATGCCACCCAATTCAGAATAAAAAAAGAAAAAAACCAAAATTAAAATTTAAGGTGGCTGAGGCCCGTGGAGGGCCCTGGAACCAAAAAACTGCCCCGCACGACGCAGCTCCAAATAAAAAAAAGTACATATGTAGGGTGAAAGAAAATTAAAAAATAAGAAAAACTAAATTAAAAATATTGGCGCAACCCTTAGTTTTCGAGTTATGGACGTTTTTATTTTTCATAGAAATATGTAAATTTCCACTAACTAAAGCCTCACTACACAGCCGGCCTTTGGCCGTGCGCAAGGATTTTCTCCTCTATGGTATAACAAAAACCGGCTTCGCTAACTAAAGCTTCTCTGCATAGCCGGCCTTGGGCCGGGCGAAAGGGGTTTCTCCTCTATGGTATAACAAACACCGGCAACGCTAACTAAAACTTTTCATTCCCACGACAGCCGGTTCTACGCACCGGAATGACCCGATATCACTCGGCCAAGGGCTGTCAACTCAGCAATTACTGCTGTTACAACAACAACAAAAACTTTTCTGCATCTAAAAAATGCTTAAATTAGCCTAAAGAGGAAAATAATATGCGAATACAACAAAATACATATTTGCAATCGTGAACAAATTACCTTTAATTTGAGTAACCACATATATCACTAAGTGGGCGGGGCAGTTTTTTGGTTCCAGGGGGCTCCACGGGCCTCAGCCCCCTTAAATTTTTATTTTTGTTTTTTCTTTTTTTGGGTGGCATTTTTTTTTTGTTGCTCTTTAAGCTGAACTTCAGCCATGAAAACTAAAAACGTCCATAACTCGAAAACTAAGCGTTTGCGCCTATATTTTTATGTTATTTTTTTTCTTATTTTTTAATTTTCTATCACCCTACATACTTTTTTTTTCATATGGAGCTGCGTCGGTAAACTAGATTTAAGGCGATTTTACCGTGACAGGCGACAGTTTATGCATTTAAAACAGCATTTAAACAGCTATTTGTTTGTAAACAACTGTTTAATTATAAAAAAATTGATTTGGCATTTGGTAAAAAATCAGTATTTATTTGAAAAAAACCTGAAATTACTTTTGCAGAAACTGCTCTATAATGCAAAAATTTTTCATGCACTGATTATGCACCAAATACAAAACAAATTTTTTTATAATTAAGAAGTTGTTTACAAACAAACAGCTGTTTAAATGCAGAAACTGTCGTCTGTCACGGTAAAATCTTAATTCACATTAGTGAGATTTTAATGCAAATTAACGCTGTCATCTATCTACGCTAATTCACGGGTTAATTTGAATTAAGACTGCTAATGCAAATTAACTGTGTCGTCTGTCTACGCTATTAAGTCGGTTTTAGTGATATTTATCAACTCACTTCCAAAATTTGGAACAAGTCGGTTAGTGATATTGCTCAAAAAAAAATCATATAGGCTTTTAAAGGTGCTAAAAGCAATAAAATTTTTTCTTTCTAATTATCCGGATTTCTAAGGTTTTTTCAAAAAATATCGGGTCAATATATAATTTTCCGAAATTGAGCTATAGCCTGTCTATATATCATCGCCTAATAAAGAAATGTAGTTTTCAAGTTATAGCTAAATATATTACAAACTTTGGAGCCCCATCCACTAGAAAATAGGCGTGGCCGGCCAAATTTTTATATTTAATCATTAATTCTGAGTAGCAAAAGTATGAATAAAATTAAACTTACCTAGACGTTTTTTAGATTTTTTAGATTTTAAAAAAATTCGGGTCAAATAATATATTTTTCGGATTTAACCCACAGTCGGTCCATATTTTTAATCATGATATATATCTATGGAAATTTATTAATATCTTTAATTTATATAGGGTTATATATATTCAACTTTGAGGGACTGCCCACTCGAAAATAGGCACTGCTGACAAACAAATTTTGGCTTAAATTAAGACCGTGGCACTAGCTCGGATTTTAAAATTTGTTTTACAGATGATATCCTATTAACTCCTATACCTAAAAATACAAATACACTGCGCGTCATCAGGTTAGCGCCCCCTTTTACTGACCGTTAATGGTAAATACCATGTATGCCGATTGAGCTATTGCCTCACAGTTTTTATCTTAAAGAGTCTGATCTATACTCTTGAAAATAAGACAACAATTACTGCTGTAACGCTCCAGGTAATAGATTAATACATTTTTAGAAAAACTAAATAAAAAAAAACTTTGGTATAATTGGTCCCCAGGATAACGCCATCTGTAATACTTTAATTTTATTAGCATTCTGAACAACTATATATATTAGGGCGGGCCAAATTTTTTGTCGATTAGAGCCGCCCCCTAGGATGATTCTATGGACAATTCTAAGCAACTTTGGTGAAGGAACCATGGGTCTATCTCGATTTTCGAGTCTCCCACTTTTCAAAAAATGATTTTTTTCCCTAGACTTGAAAGCAAGAAAGACTTTCAAAAATAACTTATTCTGCTTTTCTTCCACTAAATTAATTTTTTTTACACATGTTCTTATTTTTAGGTTGAATTTCTGTTGAAAAAAATAAAATAAATATCAATTTTACCGAACATTTTTTCTCGGAGAATAGACGAAAAATATTACAAATATGCATGAAACGCCCTCTGGTGGTGTTTATAGGTAAAAATAAAGATCAAAAATGAATTTCTCGACCCCAAAAACCCCCCATATACTCATAAAAAAGATAATATAACGATGAATAAAAAATCGAATTTCGAATCAAAATGATGTTAGAGGGGAAAAAATCATTTTTTGAAAAGTGGGAGACTCGAAAATCGAGATAGACCCATGGTTCCTTCACCAAAGTTGCTTAGAATTGTCCATAGAATCATCCTAGGGGGCGGCTCTAATCGATTTTTTCGGCTCCATACAAATTGGCCCGGCCTAATATATATATATATATATATATATAGGTTTTTAATACCTACATATTATATTACCTTTATCAGAAATAACTTCAAAAATTCGATTGGGAATTGAACTATAAATTTTTTCTATATAATTCAAGGAAATGGTGGACCAAGCCTGTTTGATGTTTTTGTGCTGTATTGTTTACCAGACTCGTATACTTTCCTTGCCAACCATCCCCAAACGTTCTCGAATCCACGATTGGGGCAGTATGGATTGGATCATTATCGTGCTGAAAATACCACTGTAGATTTCCAAATAGGTTTTGAAAGTGGAAAAAGCTGTTTTTAAAACACTTTTGTAGTTTTCCGATTTTATACGCGTTGTTAAAAACTGCAGCTCGCAGGTGCCCTAGTAGGATACTGCTCCCCACACCATCACATCTCCATTTCTGCTGTGCACGCGGTCCAGATAATGCTCATTTTTATGGAGGTCATGGAAATAGTAATTGTACCCATCAGTCCCCTCTAAATTTCTTTTCATCTGAAAAAACAACGTAATGCCACTGAGTTGACCAAGTCATGTGCGTTTGAGCAAAATGAAGGCGCATTTCCTTTCTTAACACACTTAATGGCGGTTTTTTTTTAATTTTTGTCTCTAGGTGTGTATTTTTTCTTATCACTCTTTAAACCGTTGGAAGACGAGTCTTGTAAATTTGATGCTTGCCTCAGTGTAGCTCGCTTGTCTGCTTGGAAAAGCACACGATTATTACCGCCCTTAAAGCTTTTCCATAGTGTTCCTTATTTTTAAGAAAACTTGCCTTCCAATTTTTTCCAGCAATTTTATGGAAGGACAGCCTAGAATCATTGTAAGCATCAATCTTTGCTTTTTCTTCCAAAGATAAAACTGTGCCTCTTCTCATTTTATTTATTTATTTATTTATTCAGTAATAAAAAGCCAATTAGGCCAAAATAATATTACATAGCAATACAATAAACCTAAGTATAAAAGCAAGGTTAAATATTCAATAAATTTCATGTTACAATACTATCAAATGGGCTCCCCAGCCGTGATAAAAAAGTGTAGATAGGTATGTCAAGATTTAATAAAGAAAAAGAGACAAATGAAATACGGTCCAGTTAGGGATAGTTAGGACACGAATTACATTAATAGAAGAAATCACAAAGGGTCTGAAAAATATTGCAAAAGTTTTACTTTGAAAACATTATTAGAGTGCGTAAAAATTCGCAACTCTAATGGCAGACTATTCCAATAGCTTGTGATTCTAACAACAAAAGACATACTGAAAAAAGATTTAAATATCCTAGGGGGAACAAAGTGAGGATTTCTGTTGCGGGGAGAAAAAATAAATGCATCGCATATAACAGAAGGTCTACCAGTTTTCATAATTTTGTAAAACTTTAGCAAATTGCGAAACTTTACAAATTCACTAAAAGGACAATCAAGAAAGCATTTCACGGACTCGGAAACATGTTCTCTACGTCGAATGTTGAAAGCAAATCTAACTATCGAATTCACCAAGCGCTTCAATCTAGTAAGACACAATCCGATAGTGCCGGATACAACTTCAAAACAGTAAAGAATCTGTGGCATCAGTATCGCATGTGCTAGTTTTGTTCTAACATCCTTAGATAAAAATAGATTAGTACGATAAATCCTACGTAAAGAACCCCAAATTCTACCCGACACAGAGTCAATATGATTCTTGAAGGAAAGTTTAGAGTCTAAAACCACACCCAAACATTTATGATGTTCAACAAATTGTATTAGATCATCACCTAGGAACACATCTAAATTAGGAAAGAAACGATTAGTAGGACCGAACATCATGGCTTTAGTCTTAGTTGTGTTAACCTTTATTGAATTGGCATCCATCCAAAGTCTAATATGGTTCAAATTAGAGTTAATATCATACTAAAAGACTTCAACAAATCTTCTATTACCTCTATATACATAAAAGAAAAACATCATCTGCAAACAGAAATGGTTTACAATTGCTGGTTTGAATAACGTCAACAATGTCATTCACGTAAAGCACAAAGAGGAGAGGACCCAAAATAGATCCCTGTGGGACACCCGTGTGGAGTAGAAGTAAACTAGAAGAAACACCATTTACTACAACAAATTGCGACCTACCAACCAGATACGACATTATAAGCTGACAGGCGGACCTAGAAAAACCAAACGCATCCCTCAGCTTAAAAATCAATTTATTGAAATCAATAGAGTTAAAGGCTTTTGATAAAACCATAGAAATCAAAACACTCAACTTGTCGCTATTGACATTCTCTCTGATAGAATCAGTAAGGCTAAGTAGAAGAGAAGTGGTATTGAGACCATATCGATAGGCATATTGGGAATTACTTATTTTAGTAGAAACCAAGTCATTCATCTGGGCTTTAATAACATTTTCAACAACCTTAGATAAAGCAGGGATTACAGAAATAGGTCTGAGGTCATCCACACTATGTACAACTTTGACCTTAGGGATGGGATTTTGGTTGGTTTACGTGGTAGTTCACTACGTGCGAACACTTAAGTAGAGTCGAAGGGACCCCGTTTTAAAAATTAGGCATAGGAACTATACGCGCTACTTTCCAGGCAGATGGGAAAACTGAGAATCTTAGAATTGCATTTACAAAATGAAGAATCACGTGGGATATATATGGAAAAATTATCTTTAAAAAGCAAATTGATCAACCATCAGTGCCGACAGCTAACAGCAGCACGTCACCAGCATGGATTCCGCAAAATGCACAGTACCACCACAGCATTAACAGCCATTACCACTCAGATCTCACAGGGCTTGAACCAGCAGAGACCCTGTGAAAGGACGATCCTCGTTGCGCTCGATCTATCGAGAGCTTTCGATACCGTCAGCCACGCTACCCTCTTCCAAGACATCCTGCATTCCACAATGCCCAACTATACGAAGAGATGGATCGTGAACTATTTGAGTGGCCGTCAATCATTCGTTGAGTTTAGAGACAAACGCTCACAACCTCGCAGAGTTAAACAAGGAGTTCCTCAGGGCGGGGTCCTGTCGCCACTTCTGTTTAACTTCTACATCTCTAAGCTCCCCACACCTCCACAGGGAGTGGAAGTGATATCATACGCGGACGATTGCACAATAATGTCAACAGGCCACAACATTGATGACTTATGTGATCAAGTGAACAGTTATCTCAATGAAATACACGCTTTCTTCACTGCAAGGAACCTGCAACTATCACCAGCGAAGTCTTCAGCAACACTCTTCACCACCTGGACGAAGGAGGTAAAAATTAATCTTGGCATAGAAGTCGACGGCACACAAATTCCGACAGTGGACCACCCAAAAATCTTGGGAGTCACGTTTGATAGCCTGTTTACCTCCTCAGCTCACGCCACTGCAATCACGAAAAAAAAATTAACGGCCACCCTATTACAGTGGCCGACAAAAGTCTACATACGACCCATATTTTTGCAATTTGGGCATTTTGAAACCATAATGAAGAAAAGTAATAATACAGTTTTGTTTAAGATGTATTTATAATAATAATAACACAAAAAAAATCTTATTTTATTATAAACTTAAACTTTTATTCACAAAAAACTAATAAAATTGAATGACAAAAGTCTACATACGAGCTGTAAATTAACATAAAAAACTTTGGGTATTAAAACTTATTATGTACTTTTTATTAAAATTAATATTTCGTTGGGCCACCATGGGCATCTATAACTGCCTGTAAGCGTCTGGGCATCGAAACAACTAAATTGTCGAGTTATGTTTAGCCATTCTTCTTGAAGCTTCTCTTTAAGCATTGGGTCACTAGTAATAGGAGTTTTGCGAATTTTTCGTTGTAGAATCTCCCACACGTGCTCAATAACATTTAAGTCCGGCCTTTGAGGTGGGGTGTACAACTGTCGTGGGGCATTGTAGAGCAGCCATTCTTTGACAATCTGAGCCGTGTGCCTCGGATCGTTATCTTGCTGGACAATCTAACTCTGACTAAGATTTAAAATATCATCCGAGGGTTTAAAATTTTGTTCCAAAATGAATTTGTACAGATACCGATCCATATTACCCTCAATAAACACTAACTTTCCTACTCCAGAAGCAGCAACAGCACCCCAAACCATCACGCTGCCTCCACCATGCTTAACAGTAGCAACTAGTTCTTCGGCTCCATCGCTGTATTTTTTTTCGCCAAGCTTTTTTTTTTTTTTTTTATTTTTATTTAATTTTATTGACAAATAAATATTGTTTCAAATTCTAATTTGAAGCCTCAGCACCTTATAGATTTTATAGAGGCAATAGCATGGCATTAATAAATTTATATTAACAATATTTAGTTATATATATGTACATATACATATATATATATAAAAACAATTCGTGTGTAGAAATAAATATATTATATTAGAAGTGTTTCTATATTATTTAACAAATATATTTTCAGATTTTGTTTAAAGGATGACATAATGGATATATTTTTTAGGCTAACTGGTAAATTATTGTATTCAATTGGACCAGCAAATGCAATACGTTGCTTGGTTAATTCAATGCGACATCTTGCAATTTGTAAGTTAAATGCTTGTCTTGTTGTTCTACCAGTACGTCTTATATTTGGATAAAATTTGATTGCTTTTGGGCTAAATCCTCTTATAGACTTAAATATGTACAACAACATTTGCTGTTTATATAAACCCCGAACTGGCAATATATGTTTAGCATTGTATTTGTATAAGTTGACAGTGGCATAACGTAGTGGAAGGTTATAAACTATTTTAAGCGCCTTGTTTTGAGCTGATTGTAAGCTTTTTAACGAATTTGTCATACGGCATCCATATATTAATGGCAAGTAAGTTAAATGTGAGTGTACAAGTGCCTGATAAATCATTAATTTTGCATTAGTATTTAGTTTGTTTCTAAACTTATATAAAATTCCAACTGCCGCTGATATTTTAGAATTAACTGTTGCAATATGCACGTCCCACAGCAAATTATAACTTAAATTTAGTCCCAGATATTGTACAACCTTTGATTCTGTAATGGCTGACCCGTCCACGTGAATAACCATTTCTTCCGCATTTCTTTTAACATGTGGTCTAAATCGTATAAATTTAGTTTTATCTGAATTTAAAACCAATTTATTTAACCGGGCAAACTCTGTTAGTATCGCAGCATCATATTCTACTACCGTTTGTAGCACCTTCTCATGTTTGTACTTATAAAATATACATATATCGTCTGCAAACATTATCAATTTCCCATAAAATGTTATATTTTTCAAGTCGTTGATATATATCTTAAAAAGTAATGGTCCTAGGACACTGCCCTGGGGAACCCCATAATGTACAGGTAACAAGCTGCTCATTGAATCACCAATTTGAACAAATTGAAACCTGTTTATAAGGTAATCATTAAGAAGTAACAATGTTTCAGCAGCTAATCCAATATTTCTTAGTTTTTTTATTAAAATATCATGCTGAACTAAATCAAAGGCTCTTGAAAAATCATAAAATACACCTGCTACACCCTTAAAACCAGCATCTATTCCGCCACAAATATATTCTATTACATTTATTAAAGCTTCCTCCGTTCCAGAGCCTTTTGTAAAGCCATACTGACTTTCATACAATATATTTTTTGAATGTAAATAGTTTGACAATTGATCAGATATTATTTTTTCAAAAATTTTATCAACGATTGATAGTACTGACACAGGTCGAAAGTCAGACATACATTTTGAAACAGGTTTTTTTGGTATTGGAATGACTTTATGTATCTTTAAAACATCTGGATATTTCTTAGTCTCAATCATGTTGTTAAAAATTTTAGCAAGTATACCAGATATTAAATTTTTTCTAGTCAGTAACATTGTTGTCGATATATTGTCGTAGCCAACACCCTTATTTAGTTTTAGTGACTCGACAATGCTAACAACATGTGTCGGATCAATTTTGGCTAAATTCCAATAACAGTGTTCCGGTATTAAAGTTCCAAACATATTAATATCATCATTGGGATAAGTTTTTATATTGCTTATCAATTTATGGCTACATTCAGAAAAATATATATTCAGAGCATTAGCCTTATCGCTGTCTAAATATATACCTCTGCCATCTTCTCCAATTAACTCACTTCGTGGTTTATTACATCGGCCAAGTTGTTTATTTAAAAATTGCCATGTTTTTTTAACATCAGTTCCAAACGATTTTAGATTTCTTATATAATAATCATCCCTGAGTTTCTTATTACATGTTTTTATAACTTTACTGATCCTTTTCAATTGTTCGCTAATGTTGTATTTGTTTCTGTTTCTTCGTCTAGCTTTCAATAGTTTGTTTTTAAAGCATATTAAACAGTACAAGCTTTCAGTCATCCAAGGAGCCACTTTAAAGCGTATATTACACGTTACAGCGTATATTACACGCTTTATCTCTCCCATCACTTCCAAATGTGTTATATTTAGATTCATCAGTGAACAAAACTCTCTTCCAGAAATCCATGTCCTTCTGAATATGCTTGTGCGCAAATTCCAAACAAATGCCCCTATTGCCGTTCTCAACTCAACTAAGTTTGGTCGTCTGTCAGTCAACCCGACTTTAACTCAACCAAATTATTTTTTGGTATTGTGTAGCACAACGATTTTTAGTTGTAATTGTTATGGCGTTGCCGACATGAAATATCGATTTCATGTTGGCAACACCATGCATTTTATTTGTAAAGTGAAGAAAAAAACGCAAAAAAATCAAGTTTTTATAAAATAAAAAGAATGGATTTAAGTGTGGATTTATTTTTTGAAGACGAAAATCATGACGCTAATACAAATGTTCTACGTATACGTAGAAAAATACGCGATGATTCCAATCCTCTTGAACTACCCAGTGCGAAGTAAGAAATTTCCAAAATAAGTAACAAATATGTTAGTATAATAAGTATTATTTTTCATAGAGGCAATTTTCTTTTGCTTAATTTGTTTATTTCATAATTTTTATAACTGTTTTTCTCCAAATCCTTAATACTTTTTTAAAGTTTAGCTTGTGTCTCGCATTGTTTTCTCAGAAGTTCCAGACGCTCTTGTTCTGGTGATTTTTTTCTTTTCTTGGCTGGTGTGTTTATTATCTCAGGTTCATTTGTAACGATTTGTTCCATGTCGAGATTTTGAGGAGTTTCTAAAGCCTGACTTGTTGACGGACCAACGTTTTCAACGCCGAAAGTTTGTCCAGATGGTGCTACTTGGTCATTTAGTGATAACAGCTGGGACACGCAATCCTCAAGTATATTAAGCGGAATTTCTTGTGAAGGACCACCACCTGCTGTTTGTTAGTTTTATTTATTATTAGCAAGTTTTTTTTTAATAATTGCTTTGTAATGAATCCAAACCTATATGAAGTAAAAATTCTAATAAAATGTCTGTTTACAATAATTAAGATGGCATATACTTACACGTTGCCATTCGAAGGATGTTCTTGTAGGTGGGCCCAAGATATTCAATTCTATTGTAAATCCTTCCCACGCTTCCTTACACTGAGTTTTAGTCATCTCAAAATTTTGCTTTCCTTTAGCAAGTTCTGGATTTTTTTCCATCAGCTGCACAAGTCGCTCAAATTGGGCTTTGGTTGTTATTTTGACTGTCCTGCGTATGTGTATAATCATTTAATTAATTATATTAAGATCAAAAAACACCTATACTTACGATTTTTCCATTTTTTTTATCTTTTTGTATTATTTTTTTAAAGGAAATGTATTAAAAATTTTATTTAAATCTATAACCGACAAAGACTCAACTGCTAATAAGCAGTTGTGTATATTTATCGTTTTTGTCAACCAAACTCATCCAAAATGGTGAACCGCAATACTATTAAACACAACCAAAAAATCAGCAGCACAACCAAAAAGTCAACTACATTTAAGTTGTGAATGGCAATACCGATTTATGAAAGACGACCAAATTATTAAAAAAGTTGTGAACCGCAATAGGGGCAAAAGTTTGCGACTTTTTTCGCTTATGAGAGGTTTATGCGAGGAGATCTGCTATGGTAACCATTATTATTTAAAGTTCTTTGTATAGTTCTTGGATATACAATTAATTCAGATCATGCAGCGATATCTTCGGCTAATTTTGCGGCATTTACTTTTGGATTTTTGCCCACTTCTTTTAAGATGAAGCTAACGTCTCTACGACTAAGTTTCTTTGGGCGACCTCCACGTGGTGTGTTTTCAACTGTACAAGTCTTTTTAAAGTTATTGACTATTGTCTGAACTGTAGACTTACTTAAATTAAAAAGCTTTGATATTTCACCAAAAGATTTTCCCTCATTTCTGCACTTTACAACAAATTTACGAACATCAATTGATATTTCTTTTCGAGAAGCCATTATTTCTATTAAAGATTTATTTAATCCGCCTAAACTTGAACTGAATACTATTTTAAGAAACCTTAACACAACAAGAAAAGTAGAAAATAAATAACGGCATTTTACTGTTTGAATTCAACAACAAAATCCCATATATGCTGGTCGTATGTAGACTTTTGTCAATGCTTTTTATTTGTTTATTATGAATAATTTTTAAAGTTTACATTACAATAATAATTTTTTTTTGGGCATATCAATAAAAATAGATTACACACAAAACTGCATCATTATTTTTTTTATTCCGCGCTAATGTTCTCATAAAATGTCCAATATAGTGGTCGTATGTAGACTTTTGTCGGCCACTGTATACACAGTTTGATTTTTGCATGTCGGCTTTGTTGTGCATGATGTGATTGGAATTGAACTAAAAACACACGAGCCACTTATAAAGCCGGCAGTACATGGCATGTAAAAAGCCACATTCACATGTGGCTCTGACGTAATTTTGACGTCACCATGAAGCTGCATTGGTAACATGTCGTGTACTACCAATTTTTGTGACAATCACATGCAGTACACATTCACATGTGTGCTTTGTAGAAACATGCACGCGTGTGTTTTTTTTCGCATGCTGTGTACTTCCTTGTTACATTTGAATTCTGACATTTGAGAAGTTTTTACATGCGCATGCAGCCGTCACAAATACATATGTAGCAGCAAGAATTTTTGACACAACATTTTTATTCGCATGTTAGCATTGGCGGCGTTGCCAATACATATATGTATATCAATAATAAAAATTATATGACGGGAAAAACTTTAGGCGGGATAGAACGTTCAATAATTTATTATAATACTAGTGACTTCGTTCACGTGAAAATTACAGCAACATTTAATGATAAGGGTTTATCCAATAACAACTTTACACACATTTTATTTAGTTTTTTACATACATATATTTTACGTACATACATATATTTTTATTTTATTAATTAAAAAAAAAATAAATTAATTAAACAACATTATAGGATTTATTATTTTCTGACAACACATACTCTTGAGCAACTGATATACAGCTGTCCATGTGAAAAGCAAGGGGTATCTAAATATATGACGGCCACTTTTAGCGTTTGACTCTGGGATTTATTGATTGTAATTGCAAGACAAAAGTAAAAGGGTAGAAAAAGCACGAGCTTTTGGTCAATTTGGTTTAAACGATATGCTATCTGTATACTAAATTTATTAAAGAGAGAAAAAGTACCAAAATTAAATACCGCCAAAAGTACCAGTTTTTGCCCCTTAAAAAGGACCTTATATTTTAATTCAATCCAGTGTATATATAAAGTGTATGTATACAACATTTAGCAAACAAAGAAAAAGTACCAAAAACACCCGTTTTTACCTCTTAAAAATTATCCTATAAAAATAAAAAATACGAAAAGTACCATTTTTCTCTTTAAAAAGTACCCTATTTTTTATTTTTACTCCTTAAAAAGTACCCAATACTTTAATTTGGGCCATATGCTAAAAATATGAAAAGTACCAAAAGTACAAACTTGTCAACAAAATTTTATTTCATATAACAATCAAGTAATCACCTCAGCGCCACTTGGGGATTATTGAGACTAGCTGGCAAAAAAATACATATGTATTTATTATTATAATTATAATACATATGCTATAATTATAATACATATGTGTATGTATTTATAATAATAAATACATATGTATATGTATTTATAATAATAAAAAATAATAATGTTTTTTATTATGCATAATGCCGTTCTACACTTTATTTTAAAACTTCTTTAGGGAATTTTTTCCCTGGTGCCATGGCCATCGGTAATTTTCTGATAAAAATTTGGTAACAAAATTTTTTGAACGGTGGCAACACTGATATTTAAAACAGTTGTATGCAATTTATTTCGGGTTTGATTTATTTTGTATTATAAAAACTAATACAGACATAGTCATATATATTTACACAAATTAAAAATGTTAGTATGCTTAGAAATAAAACAAAATTTTGCTGCTTTATAAATAAATTTGCAACAAGAAAACTTCCGTATTGTAATCTTCAAAATGTAAAGATAAAGCTAGTTTAAAAATTTTAACAATAAACTGGACAGTTGTTGATTTAAATTAAAAAAGAAGACTACGCTCTTATCTTTCAAAAGTATTTACACACTTATTTTGTCTGTCAAAAGTATTTACACATTCGTGAAATTAAGTTAAAAACGCTGCAATCTTTAAAAAAACCTCATTTGTTTTGATAGTTTGCAAATTTCTATTGCACAAAAATAAATATTTATAGAAAAGTCGCTAAAAAAATCTTTGAAAATGGTGAAAATAAAAGAAATTCCCATCGAAACGCGAGTTGAGATCGCAACGAAGTTTGGAATGGGTTCCTCGGCATCAGACTTGGGAAAAGAGTACGGAATATTTTGGAAAACAGTCTACAATTTAGTAAAGAAAAAATAAACCTATGGAAGCATACAAAATAGGGTCAGAACTGGTCGGAAATATGTGACAAACAAAATAGAAGATCGTTCTATTCTTAAAATATTCGCAGAAAATCCAGTCGCAAGTCCGGTTAAAGTTGCTGCAGAGGCAGAAAACATCATTGGAAAACCTGTAAGTGAATCCACAATTCGGAGAAGATTAAGGACGTATGATATAAAGACCTATGTCGTGAGAAAAGTAATAGACATATCTGAAAAAAAAAACGTCTAGAGTTTGCCATGGAGTATATCCATAAGCCAGTGGAGTTCTGGCATAATGTATTATGGACGGATGAGTCCTCTTTTCAATTTGAAGGGTCATTTGGAAAAACTTATATGCACCTTTCCAAAGGATCCAAGCATAAAGCAGTACAATCTCTTAATCGTTTCGGCGGGGGTTCAGTAATGTTTTGGGGATGTGTCTCATATAATGGATTTGGAGATCTAGTACCAATACAAAACACTCTAAACCAGGCAGGATATCTAGATATTTTGAATGACCATGTTTTTCCTTCGTCTCAGAGATTATTTCCTGATGAAAATTGGATTTTGCAGCATGATAATGCTCCATGTCACAAAGCATGGTTACCAACAACGTTTTTAAATCGAGTTGGACAAGATGTTCTTCCATGGCCACCCCAGAGTCCAGATCTAAACATAATAGAGAACGTATGGGCATTCATAAAAAGGCAGAGATCTATCCAAATGGGCCGAAAACGAAAGGAAACTATTGATGAAATAATAAATATCTGGAACAGCTTAGAAGAGGAGTTTCTACGCAATTTGATTGCATCTATTCCAGCTAGACTACAATCTGTCATAGATGCTGAAGGAAATTTATCTGGCTACTAATTATTTTTGTTTTTTTTTCGTGTTTTATAATCCTTTTTCTATTGTGTAAATACTTTTGAATGTAAATAAATTTGTGTAAATACTTTTGAAATATGAGGTGCAGACTTCTTTTGTAATTTAAATCAACAATTGTCCAGTTTATTGTTAAAATTTTTAAACTAGCTTAATCTATACATTTTGAAGATTACAATACGGAAGTTTTCTTGTTGCAAATTTATTCATAAAGCAGCAAAATTTTGTTTTATTTCTAAGCATACTAAAACTTTTAATTTGTGTAAATATATATGACTATGTCTGTATGTGTGAAGTCGTGGTCGATGACTTCCGATAACTCATTTCAAATATATGTGACCAAAATGGAAATAGCTGCCCACTTTCTCTTTGACATTTTCAAAAATTCACAAAAATATTTTATAAAACATATGATTGGCGCAAATGTTGACATATGAAATGTACACACATGTTACATATTTACATATTGCAGGAAATGCTGAAAATGCAATCCACTATCTTGCAAGCCATTTTAAAGAAATGATTTATTTAAAAATTTGCTTCTGGAACGCGAACGGCCTCCGCCAACATAAAAATGAACTGGAATACTTCCTGATGGATAAGCAGATTGATGTTATGATGATTGCTGAAACTCACTTGACGTCGACAGGGTACTTCAAAATTAATGGCTACGAGTTCTACGATACTAAAGATCCGCGCGGAAGAGCATGTGGAGGTTCGGCAATTCTTATAAAGAACAGAATAAAACATTATTTAATGAACAACATATGTGAGGATTACCTACAAGCAACAAACATTTGTATTGAATTCTGTCAGTACAATTTTGTTTTATCATCAATTTATTCGCCGCCTCGATTTTCAATAAAAGAACATCAATACTACAGCTTCTTCAATTCCCTTGGAGCTAGATTTTTAGTTGCTGGTGACTTTAACGCCAAACACACATTTTGGGGTTCACGTCTGGTGACCCCGAAGGGTCGTGAACTCTTCAACACCATTACCAAAATGGGCTTAGATTTACTCTGAAGCGGGCATCCCACTTACTGGCCGACGGACCGACGGAAGATTCCCGATGTTATTGACTTTGGAGCAGTGAAAAATATCCCTGTAGAATCGATACAAGTGGAGCCTTCATTAGACTTGTCTTCAGATCACTCCCCTTCTATTAGTTCAATGCGTTTCCTTCAAGGGAATGGCTCTCCATTTCGGGACATATCTAAAACCAGAGTAAGTTGGATAAAGTATAAAAAGTATTTAAGTTCCCACTGCACGGAAAATGTAGTGTTGAGAACTACCGAGGATATTGATGGGTCGATTGGCAAGTTTACTGAGGACATACGAAGAGCTGTACATCACGCCTCCACATATGACGTTGAATGCAGACGTAGGACAAACAGAACTTATTTCGCTGAACTCGATCATCTCCTGACAGAAAAAAGAAGAGTTAGAAGAGAGTGGCAAATTCATAGGTCTCCTCAACTGAAAGCTAGGCTACGAGAATGCAGAGATATACTAAGAAATTTCTTAGAAATCCAAAGAACGGCCTCATTTAGATCTTACTTGGAGGGTCTTGATAGTACCCCACAATCTGACTATTCGCTATGGAAGGCGGCACGAGGTTTAAAAAGACCAGTTAGAGGAAAGCCTCCTCTGCGAAATCCGACTGGAGACTGGGCTAGAAATGATTCCGAGAAAGGGACTTTATTTGTTAACCATTTGAGAAATGTGTTTACTATAAACAACTCAATTAATGCACCTGATTTGCCTCCACTCGTTATTAGACCTCCTGTACCTCTAAGACTTAGCTTTAATGATGTTCAAAGCGCTATTGGTACTCTGAATCTTAAAAAAGCTCCAGGTATGGATAAAATCAGCAACAAAATGCTTGTGGAGCTACCTCGTGTAGCTAGAAGAATCATCCTCTTTATTTTCAATGCTATTTTACGCCTAGAATACTATCCTGCAGATTGGAAGGTATCTATGATTACCATGATTCCTAAGCCAGGGAAGGACCCCACTAAAGTAGAGTCATATAGGCCAATTAGTCTACTGCCGACAATTTCAAAACTGTTTGAAAAATTATTAATGACTAAGTTGACTCCAATTCTGAATGACACTGAATGTATTCCTAATCATCAATTCGGCTTCAGAGCTAAACACAGCACCATCGAACAAACACACAGATTGGTAAATGTGATAAGAGGGTCGTTTGAAGACAAAAAATACTGCTCCGCCCTTTTCATTGATGTGTCGCAAGCGTTCGACAAAGTTTGTCATGACGGTTTAATGCACAAAATAAAACTAACTCTGCCTGCCTCCTGATAATCAGGACATTAATTTCGTGCAGTGCGGACGTGTTTTTTTCCTCGCTCCGTATAAAATCATTTTTTAAGTACAAAAAGTATATAAAAAGCATATAAAAATATTGCGAAAAGACGCTAAAAAAAAAAATAAACAAAATTAAAATAAATCAGCTATCATTATCCGCTGTTAATGATGCTACATACTAAATAATAATCAAAAGTTTAAAATATAAATAAGCATAGAAAATATAAAAATGCCCATTGAGCGCTCTCCCCCGCCGGAGAGGTGCCGCTCCCCTAACAATAAAAAAAGTGATAAACATCTGTCTCAGTCAAACCTTACTACAGTAAATAGCTTATGTGTTATAAGTGCGAATGGTCAAGCACCATCAATAAGCTCAAACTCTCTTCCCGCTCAAAATACTTATGCATCTGCATCAGATTACAATCCGAATGATCACCACAAATATCCTAGTCTCACTGCGCAATCGCAATTGAAACCCCTCTCTTGGAGCTCTCAATGTACTACTCCAACAACTGATACTCAAATAACTGCAACTACATTCCAATTTATTTCAACAACCCCCACACTTACAACTAATAACACAACTCCTTACTCTTTGGTTACTACTCTCGCACCAACAACTACAACTACCACAACATCGTACTCAGCAATAACAACTCTAGCTTTAGCAACAACAACAGTAACATCAACAGCCTTCTCATACTTACCAATAATGACAACAAGTAAGTTACATGAAATTCATACTCCCTTAAATAAAGAGAAATTAAAAAACAGTAACATATCAAAGAGGCCTCGTAACTCACCCACAAAACTTATTGAAAACACAAACAGCAATAAAAAAGTTAAAACTAAAGAGCAGCCACAAAAAACACTAAAATCTTACTGGTTAAGCCAACCTTCAACCCCAAATAGGTTTGAAATATTATCTATTGATGATAATGAAAATAAAGAAGACCAAATTCAAAATGATGGTGTTCCCCACAAACAACCAGAAAAAAATAAACCTACAAAGCCCCCACCAATATATGTTCAAAACGTGCAATTCATAGATAACCTCAATAATGCTTTAAACTCCTTACCAAATTGTCATTACGAAATACGTGTTCTTAAAGAAAATGAAATAAAAATTCAACCTTTAGAATCTATTCACTACACCCAAATAGTAAACCTATTAAGAGCTAAAAACACCCAATACTACACTTATAAACCCAAAGAACAAAAAGGTTTCAAGGTTTTCTTGCGTAATATGCATTATTCAACCGATAAAGAGGAAATAAAAAAAGAACTATGTGAACTAGGACACGAAGTAACACATATCCAAAATATCCTACAAACTGGTACAAAAAAACCACTATCTCTGTTTTCTATTGAACTTAAATCAAGTCAAAATAATAAGGAAATATATTCTTTAACCCACCTTTTACACTGTAAAATTAGTTTTGAACCTCCACGTTCAAAAAGAACTTTACCTCAATGTACAAACTGCCAAAAATATGGCCACACCAAAAACTTTTGCAACAAAATCCCCGTTTGCGTTAAATGTGCTGGAGATCACAAAACTATGCTTTGCCCAATCAAACAGAAAAGCGAACATATTAAATGCGCGTTATGCGGTGAAAACCATACCGCAAATTATAAAGGATGTATGGTATACAAATCCCTCAAAATTAAGCAATTTCCACCACTAAGAAACAAAGAAAAAATAACCGTCCAAGAACACCAAACACAACAAGCTGATAATTCTCGAAACGTACCTACAACAAACAGTAGAATAAATCCAACAGTGACTTACGCTCAAGCAACAGCACAGAGTCAAAACCCTAATACTGAGGAAATGTCCATTATTAGTAATTCTTTATTCAGTTCCACTACACCGCAAATAAGTAATGATATGCAAGACCTTAAAGATATGATGAAGCAACTGATTTCTCAAGTATCTAACATGATGAACATTATCACAGTACTTCTAACTAAGCTCGATGGACAGACTAAGTAAACTTAATATAGTACAATGGAACGCGAACGGGCTTATCCAACACACACTCGAACTAAAATTATTTTTAAATCGCTCTTCAGTAGACGTGCTACTTGTCTCTGAAACCCACTTCACACAAAAAAGCTTTATAGCCATACCAAACTACTCAATCTTTTATACAAATCATCCTGACAACACAGCGCATGGGGGTACAGCAATAATAATACGAAAATCCATTAAATGTACTGAATTACAGAATTTTAGAAAAGATTATATTCAAGCTACTTCCATTTTAATAGAAGATATACACGGTCCATTTGTATTATCTGCAGTCTACTGCCCGCCGAAATATAATAACACAAAAATTGAATATCTTGAACTCCTTAAATCTCTTGGGAATCGGTTTATAGTGGGTGGTGATTTTAACTCCAAAAATACAGTTTGGGGATCTCGATTAACACTATCGAAAGGAAAAAATTTACTAGAGGCAATAAATGAATTCAAATGCAAATTTATAAGTACTGGAGAGCCTACTTACTGGCCTACAAACATTCACAAAAAACCAGATCTCTTAGACTTTTTTATTACCAAGAATATAAGACATGATTATCTAAATATAAAATCATGCTTTGAATTATCTTCTGACCACTCTCCAGTGGTACTTATATACCAAACCGATGTACTTCTATCCAATCAAAATAAATTTATATACAACAAGAAAACCGACTGGGATTGTTTCAGGGAAATCTTAGAGACAAAACTCGAGACAAATATATCGCTAAAAACCGAAGAAGAATTGGATAATTCTATAACTTTTTTCAATGATACGCTTATAAACGCGGTTAGTGATTCTACTCCAACCAGAACACACACAGTAGATAAATTCAGTATCCCACCTCACATCCAAGAGAAAATAAAAGCCAAACGAAGATTAAGAAAAAGATGGCAAACTACAAGGTCAATTCAGGACAAAACCCACCTTAATAGGCTCACAAAAGATCTCAAAAACTTGCTAAAGAAGGACAAAGAAGATAAACTACAAAGATATCTTACTAACCTTGGCTCATCAGCTACAACAAATTACTCGCTCTGGAAAGCAACCAAAAAAATAAATAATGGAATTTTACATCAGCCGCCGATCCAAAAACCTGATCTCACATGGGCCCGCACAAATGAAGAAAAAGCTAATGTTCTTGCATATCATTTTTCTAAAACCTTTACAAATCCAATGGACGAAAAGGATATAACTCTTCAAAGTTTTCCAAACAGCTCTTCCAACTCTCATATCAGAAGAATTTCAATTAATGAAATTAAAAAAATTATAAAAACAACAAAAGATAATAAATCTCCTGGTTATGATCAGATCACCGGAAAACTACTAAAAGAATTGCCGAATAAGGCCCTAGTCTATTTAAGAAATTTATTTAATTCAGTTATAGATATTAAATATTTCCCAAAAGTATGGAAAGTCGCTGAGATAATCGCTATTCCTAAACCAAACAAAGATGCCTCAAAAACAACATCTTACAGGCCAATTAGCCTTCTGCCACTGCTGTCAAAGATCTTCGAAAAACTCTTCTATGAACGTATTGAACCAATTCTTCTAGAAAGACAACTCATCCCCAAACACCAATTTGGATTTAGGCGAAAGTTCTCTACTATACAACAAATTCATAGAGTAACAAATAAAATATCGTCTGATATTGACAAAAAAAACTTTTGCGTTGCAACATACCTCGACGTTGCAAAGGCGTTTGATAGCGTATGGCACAAAGGTCTTCTTCATAAACTAAAAAATCAATTGCCAAAAGAATTCTTCTTAATACTACAAAACTACCTACAAAACCGAAGATTCTATGTTAAATATAAAGACGAGTATTCAAAAATACTTTCTATAAAAGCTGGAGTACCTCAAGGTAGTGTCCTCGGACCAATGCTTTACCTCCTGTTTACATCAGATATTCCAACTCCTACAACAAATAACAATATGATAGCAACATTTGCTGACGACACTGTTCTACTATCATCACACGCAAACATCAAATGGGCTATGCAAAACTTACAACAACTGCTCAATAATACAATGAATTGGTTCCGTAGTTGGGGAATTCAAGTAAACAGTGATAAAACAATTCAAGTAATCTACACTAATAGAAAGATAACAAACTTTCAACCTATTCAAATAAATACTCTACCAATTCTTATGAATACAAAGGCGAAGTATCTTGGCATTATAATTGACTCAAAACTTAACTGGAAAGATCACATCACTCAAAAGAAAAAAGAAATAAACAACAGGTTTAGACAATTATTTTGGCTGTTAGGGAGAGAATCTAAACTAACAACTCAAAGCAAACTACTTATATACAACACAATTATAGCGCCAATTTGGAAGTACGGGGTAGAAATATGGGGTACAGCTAGCACAACAAACTTAAAAATTATTCAACGAGTTCAATCTAAAATATTGCGAACTATTGTCAACGCAGAATGGTATATTAGAGATGAGGACATACATCGAGATCTAAACGTCAAAACAATAAAAGAAATTATCCGTATCAGCAGCATTAAACATACAAATCGTTTAACACAACATTCCAACATGGAACTCAGACAGTTGCCGGCAAACGAAATCCTGGCACCTAGAAGACTTAAACGGTATACACCTTCAGATCTAGCTGAGCGATACTAAAAAATTTATATATTACCTGCTAACACCCATAAACTCATGGAAAGTTATTTATACGGTCGCAAATTTAAAATCAAAGAAGGTGATTTTTTAAGTACCGCTCAGCCAATTGAATCAGGTGTGCCACAGGGTAGCATACTGGGTCCTACTTTATATTTAATATATGCCTCCGACATGCCGTCAGACCCCAAAATCCATACGTCAACTTTTGCAGACGATACAGCCTTTATCAGCGTCCATAAGGACCACCAAGTTGCATCACAGAATTTGCAGAATTATGTTTATAAGCTAGAGAATTGGCTAGAGCTTTGGAAAATCAGGGTTAACGAACAAAAATGTATTCATATAACTTTCACATTGCGAAAAGATACCTGCTCGTTCATCAGAATAAATAATCAAATTATCCCGCAACACAATGAAGTCAAATACCTCGGCATTCACCTCGACCGCCGTTTAACTTGGAAGTCTCATATCGACGCAAAACTTACTCAGATGAGATTAAAAGCAGTGCAACTTAATTGGCTAATCGGCAGAAACTCTACATTGAAATTGGATTGCAAACTTTTGTTGTACAATGCAATACTAAAGCCAATCTGGTGCTATGGAATTCAATTATGGGGTACTGCCTCAGCATCAAACATTGAAAAAATTCAAAGGGGTCAAAATAAAATTCTACGTATTATTACTGCAGCTCCATGGTATGTTAAAAATTCTCGAATCCACAAAGATCTAGGCGTGCCATTAGTAAACGTCGAATTTACAAAATATGCGTCAAAGTACGTCAGCAAACTTGAACACCATCCAAACCCACTTGCACGAGACATACTTAACTTTAGTGGCCACAGTCGGTTGAGAAGGAGGGATACCCTTGCTTTAACTCAAGCGCAAAACAGATGACTTGATCAGTTGATATGAAATTTTTGTAGTATCATAAAAATTTTTTGTCTAGCACTGGCTGGGCTTATTATTTTCTTTTTAGTATTAAGATTTGAAAACTTATTGTTAGTTCAAAATATGAAGATTCAATAAATAACTAAAAGCTATTAAAAAAAAAAAAAAAATGTTACATATTGTGTACTGATAACAAATATGTAGCCATTCAAAAATGTACACATGTGCTGCCATTGCATATGTGTACGCTCCGGCTACATTTGTCACATTTAAATTTTGTGACAAAACTACATTTCGTGTAATATCAAAATTTTAAAACATGTAGCCACTGTTACATATTTAACAAATGTAAACAAAATGCTGAGAGTTGTCATGACGTCAGAGCCACATTTGAATGTGGCTTTTTACATGCCATGTACTGCCGGCTTAAGTAAAAAGCGGCTGGCAGAAAAATATGAAAACATAAAAAATGTGCATTTACTAGCTATTTAACATGTTAGCATTTTTTTATTTCGTCGAAAAGAAAGCTTATTTGACAAAGCAATGATAAAATTTGTAATATGTATGTAAGTACGTCATATATTTTTATATTTTAAATACATACGTAGTTTTATTAAATGTATGTATTTTATCGAAAAACCTTGCAAATTTTAATATTTCAATAATATTGTTATAATTTCTTCCCCCTCAAATGTTAAGAATGAAATCCAAGGTATATAAAAAGTTACAATTTCAGTCTTTCTTATTCACGAATAACTTATTTCTATTATATAATAACGAAAAACAATAACAAAAACTTACATAATTCAACAAGACACAAAACAGGAACTAGTGGACAAAAATCAACTCAAAATAAAATTAAATTCATGGTAAAACACGCTAACAATACGTTGGCTTTAATGTAAAATGAGCTTCATACATTTAACGACACAGTCAGAACATTCATGTTCGCACAAAACAACAAGTGAATAAAACTTGTTCGGCTAACAACACGTTGGCTTTGATGTAAAACAGGAGTGCCCAAAAGTTGCTAATGTAAGAGCAAACACCAATACATTTAAATAAAAACTAATTTTTATTCAGTATTTTTTGTTGTAAAAGCCAATACATACAAAGACACAACACACTTTTTTTTAAAGGGTTTCATACGTTAAACAAAAACAAAATCTACATTGACGATCGCAGTCACCAATGTTTACCAGTAGAGCATACGAAAGTGTTGTTGGTTTGCGCTTGCGTGTATAGAGTGAAGTACGACAAAAAAACAAATAAGGCAAAGTTGTTTGTGTATTTCGTATTGCTAGTGCTGAGCATATAGCTAAGAGTTTCTAATGGTGTTTTCTTTTCTGAAATAAAATGTTACACCTTTATTATGTACATTTTTATAATGTTTACCCCACATTTTAAAGATGTCGCATTTTTAATGGTCAGAATAGAACATAAAATTACAACAGTGTAACACTTTTTTTTCATGTACAGCTGCTTTTGTTTTTTTTTTTTTGTTAAAAAAGAAGAAGCAGATAGCTCCCTGGTAAAATCGCTTGAAATAAGACAATGAATATCTCTCAAAAAGACAAATGGCATTTTCCCGACTAATACGCAAATTCTTCTTAAACTATAAAAATTATATATATATAAACATACATTACATATAAAAGAAGTAGGACATATTGTCCTATGAAATTTGACATACATCAACATCAGAGTATTCATAATTATGTTCTCTACAAAGCCTTTCACTTTTCCATAATCATATAAAATATTTTATCATCATCAGCTGTTTTATCGTGCGATTCTCCCCCTCTAAAAATACAGAGTGTAAAAGGTGCACCATTTTTTTAATTTATAGTGTGACATTTATAGAAGAGAACACACTACACTACGGCAGTGTTTACATTTTTTCAGAAAAGAACACAAAAAAATTAAAAAAGATGCGAAATGGGAAAAACGTGTAACATTTTGGCCAGAAAAGAAAACGCCATAAGAGTACAGGGCTTGGGCACTCCTGATGTAAAATGAGCTTCATACATGTAGGGATTTAGGTTGAGCCCCAAAAAATGTAGGAATTTCTTTATATCATATTATTTATTTTATTAAATTCATTTGTTTATTTTTATTAAATTATTTGATAGTACATTTTAGTTTGCTTATATTAATCTTTAGTTTTACTATATTACATATCAACTTATTTTATTTTATTATTACAAAACTTCGCGTCCGATTTAACTGTTGTCACTTCAACATCTTTCCTACAACTCATCATTCTTTCTGTCCATTCTGTCTCTACTTCAAATTGTTTCATGTCCGTCGTTTCGTCTGTATATAGTATGATGTCCCGCTACGTAAACGTCAGTATAGGTCGACCACGGTTGATACCCTACATACATTTAATGACACAGTCAGAATATTCATGTTCGCAAAAAACAACAAGTGAATAAAACTGAATGATTGAAACGAACGGTTGCGTAAACGAGTGTTTTTATGCATTTGAACAAAAACGATTAAATCATAAATATCAATGTGCATGATTAAGTATACTCGAAAATTTGTCTCTGGACCAAACCTCTGGACCGAAATTTTTGAAATGCAGCATTTAACTGGGGCTCTGGTATGATTAATAGCAAGAATGATAAAATAAAGATTACGCCAACGCACGTAAAATTTTAAAATGTTCTGCGCATTTTGGCCCTGTGACGTCACACATTCTGTGTTTCTATTGGCTAATTTTTTCTCACTTGTTTTTTTACTCATGTTTTGCTTGCATTTGCTCACTGCACTCTTCATGTTTATATTTTTTGTTGTTTTTTTTGTTTGTTTTTCTTTTTTAAACAGATTTTATTTTAGAACTCTCACAGATTTCAATTGCAAAGTTGTCAACTATCACATAAAACATAAATTTTTCGCAAGAAATTTTAATTCTAACACATGAAACATTATTGGTAACCCTTAAAATGGCCCTTCTACGTCACATAACGGGAAATCATGCGCATGGCGTAATATTTATTTTATCATTCTTGATTAATAAGGTACTTTTTTGACCACGCCCACTTTTACGCCCACTTTTTTAAAATGTTGTAATTGGAGACCAAACCTCTGGACCGATATTTTTGAAATTTTCACAGCATTTAACTGGGACTCTGGTTTGATTAATAGGGTACTTTTTTTTACCACGCCCATTTTTACGCCCACTTTTTAAAAATTATGTAATTGCTCCCATATAGTTTTTAACAGATTTACTTTAAATTGTATACACATTATATACTCCAGGCGAGGTAAAAATAAAGATTTCTTAAGCCACGCCCCTTTCACGCTTCTTTTCACGCCCCTTTTCACGCCCCTTTTCACGCCCCTTTTCACGCCCCTTTTCACGCCAAATTTTTTAAAGTTTTATACTTTTTGTTCTCTATACAAATTTGTTCATTCCAACGTATTTTTTTATTTGGTAGTATATTGCTCTTAATACTGTTAACGTCGCCATATAACTATGAACCACGCCCACTTCACAGCCCCCTTTTTGAATTCAGATACCTACTTATACCACTAACAATGTTTGCTATACAAAATACTTTTTTTGTAATACATATGTATTTACCTAAAGTTTTATATACTTTTTATCTACAGATAAGGTAGTCATACATTTTTTTATTACCAAATCCCCCTTTTTCGCCCCATTTTACCTTAAATTATAATTCTGCTTTTAATCTATATAAAAATGAATCTATATATATACATGTTACATTTTCTCTACAACGTGGAAACTGTTCTGAAGTATTTCTGAATAACAATCCAATTCCTCAGGCTGAATGCGTTAAATATCTAGGAATGCATATTGACAAGAGATTAACGTGGAAGTCACTTATAAAGGCAAAGAAGCATCAATTGAATATAAAAACAAACCGCTTAAATTGGTTGTTTGGACCAAAATTAGATTTGAACAACAAAATGTTAATTTATAAAACAATCCTAAAACCAGTTTGGACATACGGTATTCAGTTGTGGGGAACAGCTAGCAACTCGAATATTGAAATATTGCAAAGATACCAGTCAAAAACTCTTAGATCAATTCTCAATGCACCATGGTTTGTATGCAATAATTCAATTCATAAAGATCTTTTCATTTCGCGAGTTATGGACGAAATCAAAAGGTTTAGTAAAAGATATTTGGAGAGGTTAAGTCAGCATGTAAACCCATTACCTATAGTTCTACTTGCTGACACTGATGAAATAAGAAGACTCAAAAAAAACGTTTAACAGCGTTCCAGTGTGCCTTTCCAGGATTTTCTGAGAATCTGCTTAGCATGTTGATGGCAAAACAGATATCTGGTCTGGTTATTTGGGCAGCGAACAATAGACAGCCCACAGCTTGTATGTAAGGGACATCCTTAATGAACATCTTGTTGGCGTCGTTTGATGGACACATATCCGCAGTCAGCTTTTGGTTTAGGTCAATTGGTGTGGAGATTCCATTGCATTGATCCATACCAAATCTTGCAAGCACTTCAGCAATATATTGGCTCTGATCGATTTTTATAGTCCGCGCCTTCTCGTCTTTTCTGATTCGCATTCCCAAGATTGATGAAGCTTGACCCATGTCTTTCATCTTGAATTTTGCTGATAGTGCGGCTTTAAGGTCTGTTATCGTCTTTATGTCGTTTGCAAATATTAATACGTCATCGACATAGATTGCCAACATAAGCGTTTTCTTACTATTTGCTTGGTAATAAATGCATTGGTCGACATTGCTGCGCTCTAGGCCAAAGTTAAGCAGTATGTTTAGTTCCTCATTCCACTAGATTGCTTGAGGCCGTACAGGGATCTCTTTAATTTATATACCAAGCCGGAACCATCGTCGAATCCAATTGGTTGTGTCATGTAGATTTCTTTTTGCAGCTTAGCATTTAGAAATGCTGTCACTGCATCCATTTGGTGTATCAGCAAGTCGTATTTTGCAGCAAGGGCGACTAGAAACCGGATAGAGGTGTATATGACTACCGGTGCATAGGTTTCGTTGTAGTCGATACCCTGCAGCTGACTAAAACCCTTCACTACAAGACGGGCCTTATGACGAACCATCAGCGTTCACCCATTTTGAGGATATGGCCTTCTTTACAGCTGGCAGCTTTGATAGCGTCCACGTTTCGTTAAGCATCAGCGAGTCATATTCCTCCTTCATACCAGCTTTCCAATGGCAGGCATCCGGTGATGTAAACGCCTCTTTTACTGTGGCTGGATCATTTGAAACATACTCGATTGCACAGAAATTGTAGCCTAGTCTTTGCTTGTTTTTAATTCGTTCTGACCGCCGAATTTCACCTTCCGCGACTGTGTCATCTTCGTTGAGTGTGAATGTTTCATCATTTACATCATCGCACAGTGGGAGAAATTACCAATCTAGCGGAGATTTATTAATAACTTCTGAACTAATGCTTATATTTTGTTTCCAAAAATGTTTTTATGTAGATAAAAATGCATTAAATAAAAATTAATAAAAAAATAATTTTTGGTCAAACTTTTTTTTTTAATTTTTTATTTTTTTGTATAAAAGTGCTCTACGTAGTATCTGATGAACTATCGTATGACATTCTATTTTCCTCATCCATAGTAGAGAGAAGACTTAAAACATCATTATCTAATATCTCATCCATTTTTGAAAAGGACACTGAAGTTTTCGACAACATGGTAATGAAAGGATCTGAAGAAATAAATAGACTATGTGCCAAGTCTTCCATTGTATTTTTCCTCGAATTTTTTCGAGTGTGATGAAGCGAAATTTTCTGAGGTCTTTATTTTTTGCCTCCAGAGCTTCTTCAGACATCATGCCAATTGGTAGTGAAACATATTTGATGATATCTGCACCATGTATTAAAATTTTATGGACAGAGGAGGGCATGTAAAACTGTTTAATATTCGGTTTAATTTAAAAGTTAAAAAACATTTCTTTATTAAAGATAAATTCTTAATTACAAAATAAAACGTTGTTATTCAAGAAAGGTATAAAAAGGAATGACAAAATAAAAAAGAACAGAATATAAGTAGCATCGTTCACATTGTTATTAAAAGAGTTGCCATATTGGCCATAAATTCCCAACACTCCTCCTCAATGTGAATGGTGCTTTACAAAACAGAAAAACAAAAATAAATTTTTTCATGCCAATTTCATGAGTTGAACAAAATCCAAGTGCTTATTCTTCGAAAGATTTTTAGTCAGTATATCTGCTATCATATGTTGAGTTGGACAATAATTCAAGACTATCTCTCTTCTCTTCACCACCTCGCGCACATGATGGAATCGAATGTCGATATGCTTAGTGCGTTTATGATACACTGGGTTAGTTGCCAATTTTTCTGCACCTTGATTGTCGATATTTAGGATGACAGCTTCGTCCGTTAAGTATCCAATTTCCATAAGTAATTTTCTCAAAAAGATCGCCTCTTTTGCCGCGTCGGACATTGCTACGTATTCCGCTTCTGTTGAGCTCAGAGCAACACACGATTGTTTCCGGGACTCCCATGAAACTGGACAATCGTTCACGTAGAATATAAAACCAGTGTACGATTTTCGGTCTAAAGCATTGCCACCCCAATCTGCGTCAACAAAACCAGTCACTAAGTTTTCTCCATCCTGGTAAACGATTTTCTTCTCAATAGTACCACGAAGGTAGCGCAAAATACGTTTGACTGCCTGCATATGCTCGACATGCGGGCTAGAGTTTCTCTGCGCCAGCTTGGCAACAGAATGAAGGATATCAGGTCTACTCGTTAAAGCAAGGTACATAAGGGCGCCTATTGCAGACTGATAATCCTGCTGATTAATTTCTTTACAATCTTCCTTATCACATGTTACCTGGTAGTTGGCTTCTAGTGGCGTTGACACAGGCTTGCAATTGTTCATCCCGTATTCCTTAAGTAATTCACGAATGTATTGGGACTGTGATATAGTTATCGCGCCAACGTCCCCCTCACGTTCTACTTCTATACCAAGATAGTAGTGTAGCTTGCCCTTGTCAGTAACTGGGAACCTTTGTGCTAATAATTTTTTCACTTCAGAAACTATCGCTACGTTCTTGCAACCGATGAGTATGTCATCTACGTACACAGCCAGTATCACAAATTCGCTTTTAAATGACATCATATATAAGCAGGGCTCATTTTCACTTTGGTGAAACCCCATTTCCTGAAGTACACAGCTGAGCCTATCAAACCACTCTTTGCCTGATTGTTTCAAGCCATATATTGCTTGTTCGGATGTTCTGAGTCAACAAACAATTCGGGTTGTCGCATGTATATTTCGTGTTGCACCTCACTGTTTAAGTACGCTGAACTTACATCAATTTGATGCAAATGCATTTTCCAATACACTGCCAAAGCTAACACCATACGAATTGTAGAATACCTGACTACAGGGGAAAACGTTTCACCGTAGTCTATGCCAAATTTTTGATTACAGCCTTTTGCCACAAGTCGGGCTTTTAATCGCTCAATCTGGCCAAGTTCGTTCTTCTTTAAAGAAAATACCCACTTTGAATTAATCACCCTGGCATAATTCGGCAAGTCTACTAAAGTCCAAGTTTCATTGTTCTGCAACGATGTCATCTCCGATTGCATGGCATTCCGCCAATTGGTACTGTTTGCACTGTGTAGAGCCTCCTCTACTGTGGTTGGAATACTTTCCTCCACAATATTGTATAATTTTAAACGTTTACTTGGTCTGCCTGGTTTGCCAGTTCTAATCACTTTTGGCCTACCCCTTTTATTAGTGCCAACATACTCCTCCTGAATAGAACTTTCTTCGTTCGATTCAGCTTCATCAGCTGTTTCAAAACCAGCAAAATCAGAGTCGTTAGAAATTATTTCTTCATTATTATTACCGTCATTAGGCACAGGTTCTCCATCAGACTTAATTTCATTGTTCACCTTTGGTACATTTTGTTCTGACACATCAATTATGAAATAATCATCACCTGTTTTTGTTGTTTCCTCACTTTTTGGTTTCACGAAGCAACTCTCGTCAAAAAGGACATCACGTCGCTCTATTATTTGTTTAGTATCTTCATCATATAAGCGGTAAGCCTTAGCCACCTGGGAGTAACCAACCATGACAAAATTATCACCCTTAGCCTCAAATTTACCACTGCCTCCAGCTTTGTTTAGTGCTACAGCATGAGATCCAAAAACTTTTAAATGTTTTACATTTGGCTTACGATCGAACCAGACTTCATATGGTGTTTTATCACCCAATATTCTAGTAGGGCATCTATTGCGTAGGTATGCCGCCGTGTTAATCGCCTCAGCCCATAAGTCTTGCTTAATATTCGCGTGCACCATCATCGAACGTGCCATTTCTATTAAGGTACGATTAGCGCGTTCAGCAACGCCATTTTGTTGGGGAGTATATGGAACTGTCAGCTGACGTGTAATGCCTTCAAGTTCCAAAAAAGTGTCAAACTGTTTATTTATAAATTCACGTCCGTTGTCACTTCTAATCGTCTTAATTTTGTGGCCAGTTTGCCTCTCCACCATTTGTTTAAACACCTTAAATTTGTCGAAAACTTCACCTTTGGCCTTAAGAAAATAAACAAATATTCTCCTGGAATAGTCGTCAATAAATGTGACGAAATACCTTGAGCCGCCTAAAGAGCTGACATTAAAGGGGCCACACACGTCGCTATGTATGAGTTCCAACATGTTCTTCGATCGCGTACTAGATTCCTTCGGAAATGTACCAACATGGATTTTGCTTACCATGCATGTCTTGCAATGTGTTGATTCATCACCCTTTAATTGCATGCCAGCCACCATCGAATTTTTTGACAAAAACTGCAAAGACTTGAAGTTAACATGGCCGAACCTATCATGCCAAACCTGAGTTGACGAGGTTGCCGCAAAAAGTTGGTTTTCTTTACCGTATGCTATAAACAGATTACCCCGTTTTGCAGCCTTTAATATTATTGCACCATCAGAACGCTGAATGGTAGCACCAGATGAATCAAAAATAACCTTCAACCCCTTTTCCGGGAATATAGAACTTCTTGGAATTTAATTTGAAGACCATTATTGTTTTGAATCTGCACATCACCTTTTCCTTGGGCTAATATTTGGTGTTGGCCCGCCAACGAAATGTTTTCCGTATGTTCTTGAAACCTCTCAAACATTTCTTTATTACAGCACATGTGTGCAGTTGCGCCGCTGTCAACACACCACGCTGCTGCTTTATTTGTAAATGTGTGTGTATACGTGTGCAACAGTTGTGTACGTTCTTTTTTCGGTTTTGTGCATTTGTTTGCAAAATGCCCCGTTATACCACAGTTATAGCATTTACCCTTGAACTTGTTTTTACCTTGTTTATTGTCTCTTGTGTTTTTACATTTCTGAGAATTCATCACAAATGCCTGCTGTGTATTAACCGATGCTGCTTCTCGTTCGGATTTTTCTTTGTGTCTTTCGCCTTCTTCTAACAGTTTTTGTTTTACCGTTGATAAACTTGGTAATGTATCTCTCGTTTCCATGGCGATGACGAAATGCTCGAAGTCACTTGGTAGACTGGACAACAGCATTATTGTCAACAGTTCCTCATTAAGTGGTATACCCGCTTCAGCAAGCTTGTCCGCTTTTCTGCAAACATACCCACATGCCTACTAATATTAGCACCCTTATCCATTGTCAAATTCAAAAGGCGTTTATATATAGCAACCTTTTGTATTGGGCCTCTGGGCTTATAAGTTTCTTCCAACTTTTTCCAAGCCTCATGAGAAGTTGCACAGTTTTTAAAAATACTTAGCTGCGATGGCTTAACGCTTAAAGTAATTGTAGCTAGTGCACGTTGATCGCCTTCTTCCCATTTCATTCTTCCAGCATTATCTACTGCAGATTCCTTTTTAACTTCACCATTCACAAGCTTCCACCAGCCGCTATGGATGAGCACACTACGCATTTGTATATTCCAGCTATCGTAGTTTGTGTCGTCAAGCTTGTCAATTTGGTACAATGACGCCATTTTATAAACGTTTTTATTTTTTAAATACTGCAATTTAACAATTTTATCCTTTTCTTCCCGAGGTACACTTCTACCATGGACTTTGTCCTGGGCCCATAACCTGTTTAATATTCGGTTTAATTTAAAAGTTAAAAAACATTTCTTTATTAAAGATAAATTCTTAATTACAAAATAAAACGTTGTTATTCAAGAAAGGTATAAAAAGGAATGACAAAATAAAAAAGAACAGAATATATGTAAGTAGCATCGTTCACATTGTTATTAAAAGAGTTGCCATATTGGCCATAAATTCCCAACAAAAACCATGGATATAAGTCGAGAAAAATAGTTGTTGTGTGGAATGCATACAGTTGGAAAGCATCCATATTAATTTCATATCCCGAAGCCATTGTACGTAATATAACGCTGAATTTATAAATTAGTACGTAGTTAACACCAGTTATTTGAGAAGCCAATTTTGGCTGTTGAAAAAATTTTCTGGCTGTGTTGCTGTTATTAGTGGTGCCTGATCCAGGCATTGGGATATCAACCTAGTAAAAGTAGCGCAATTTTTTTGGCCTGGACCTCACTGCAGAACCCCCTGATTGAATCTTATATAGCCTAGCTGTTACAACAACAACAATGCAATATATAGACGAAAAAGTCATATTAAAATACCATCAGGTACTCTGAAATCTTGCATGTACCCTTAAAAGTTTACTACGCGTACTCTAAAAAGAACAATAAACGTAGTGAACATTTCAATAGTACACATACTCACAAACGAAGTGTACGGTATATTTAGTGAAACATTACCGGTTTGTAGTAGTCATTAAAAGTAACTTATTGAGGAATGAGCTGTAGAATTGATTCGTACATGTCATAAGAAAAAACAAGGAAATAATCAGAAACCATTTTCTCAGAGACAATCAGTCGATTTTGTTGTAATTCACGAGATTGCGGCTATTGGTCTTGACTAAGTCGCTAAGCTTGTTGGAATTTTTTGAATATGCGAAGTAGGTAGTGCGCACTCTGCTGCAATGTGATACTTGCTGGAGTAGAACTGTTTCAACAGAGTTAACCTAGAATCCAGGCAACCAGGACGTGTATGGCAACAATTTATACTGTCAAAATTATACTAACTTCTACACTGACTTGTTAATTTTTCTTATAAAATCGTATTTTATACATTATATAAACATTTAATTTTTTTGGTTTCAGAATTATTGCGCCTTAATAGTGAGAGTATTATGGAACCTATGGCTATATGTATTGATTCATGTAATTTAAAAGCATACAAATTATGTATTTGCACGAAATACTATAAAACTGATGTTTTACTTTTTGAATGTGAAAATATTATATCAATTCCAAATGCAGTAAAAGATGAAATAGAAGGAGCTATTTTCTATTTTGATTCAAATGATGTAAGTATTATTATTAGAACATATGTACACTAGGCAGCATTAGTCTGCGTACAAGAATGAAACCTAAAAATATACGATAAATTTTGTAAAAAACAGATACTAATTTGAAATTGTTTTAACCCTCTAATGCCCAAGGCCGCCTTTAGACGGCCTAGATATATTACGTGTGTGTTTCTCTTTCTATTTATTTTTTTATGTTTTTCTTATTTAATGTGTTTTGGGGAATTCCCGAATTTCTTTTTTTGACATTTGCAACAAGTTCTGATGCGTACATCACCTGCAACAATCAGTCTAATTTGGAATTACGTGAAAATCAGTGAAAATAATTATTTGGAAAAATCATAAATAAACAAAAAAATAAATAAAATATAATTCGTGCACATAGCTGAAAAAAAATTATTGGCGTATAGCCGTAAGAGGTTAGTAATATAAAATAACGTTAGTTTAAAAAAAAGTTTTTAAAAACTTTTAATTTGAGTTACAAGACAGGCCAGGCTGCCTAAAGGTGGTATTGGGACAAAGTGAGAAAAAATATTTCGAGTAAGTTTGAAACTCAAGTAGTTATTTTTTTTTTTACTAAAAAATAATTTGTTTTGGTATCCTTAAAAATGCAACGTCGACAATATTATAAATTATCGTCCTTAATGAGGAACAAATCGAAAAATAATTAGACAATTTGACTTTAGATGGTCTTGGTACGGACAACGAGGGAGAAGACGACTTTGATAGCGATGACGATGTTTGTGATCCAATCTATATGCCATGGGACGAAGGTAATGAGGTGATTGATCGAGTAGTAAGTTTGTCGGAATCAGATCTGGTCGCGGAGATTGGTTTAAGCATGAGTGGAATTAACGCATCGGTGTTAGATACGAGTGTATTGTCTCCAAGTACCTCATCTTCAGTTACTTCGGTACACCTCTTGCACTGAAGCGCATACGCCTTGAGCATGCTGAAGAATCGATCATTCAGACTGAACACAATGTCGTAAACGACGCTGGATCATTTAGCGGATCCATTACTGATATAAAAAAATGTTGTGGCGCCAAAAAAAACCTTGAGCTTGATCAATCTGCGATCTTATTTTGTGAGTCCGAACTTGGGGAAGATTTAAAGAAACTGAATACACCATACAAGTGCTTCATATATTTTTTGGATGACACCATCATTGATCACATTGTAGAGCAGACGAATATATATGCTACTCAGAAAAATATAACGACTTCCTTCTCTACAACAAATTTGGAAGTACGTCAATTAATTGGCATTGGCGTTCGTTCATACTGGAGTGAATATGCTTTCCAAATAATTCAGGACACAATGTCAAGAAACCGTTTTCCGTTTCCGAAACACAAGTAGTATGCCGAAAATGTAACGTAAACATATGCCAGACTCAGGAAAAAGACTGCTTTTTTTATTTTCATCACAAAAAATTACTTTTAATAAATTTTTTCTACATTCTGCATAACTATGCTACAATTAAATTAAATATAAAAGTATTACTTTTTCTATGTATGTAAGTTACTACATACTCCTCCTCTGTGCCGATGACATGCCGGTGTGGCATCAGCTAGATCTTCCGCGGGCGTTCTCTTCATCTTATTATCTGCACTAGACTTGTGTCGTTCATGAACGACCTAGTTCAATTGAACTATTCACTTATATGAACGATGTGATGTCGTTCAGTCTTTTCGTTCAGTTGTTATTTTTGTTCAGTTGTTCAGTTTATTTAGTTCAGTTCAGTTGTTCTTTTTGTTCTTTCTTTTCGTTCAGTTCATTTAGTTCAGTTAAGTTGTTCTTTTTTTATTCAGTTGTTCATTGAACAACTTTTTATATAGTATGCACCAGCATTACCATATATATATATGTATATCCCTTAAATGCATGAGGCCATAACTCTGAATCGTGAGTACACTACCCTTATATAAAATCGCTCACTAAATATAAATTCGGCATTATTTTTCTCTGAATCGTGAGTACTCTACCCTTATATAAAATCATTCACTAAATGTAAATTCGGCACAGTTTTTCCGGAAAATTCAAAAAACTAAATTTTTTTTATGTACCATATATGGTACAGTATGCATTTAAGGGATATATTTTTTAAAAACTTCTTATATTTCAAAAAAACAACTTCGTTTCCAAAAAAAAATTTATTTAAATTCAATGTTAAAAAACTAAAAAGGGAAAAATCTCCCGCGGATTTTTTTATTCATGATTGGGCTGATAATAAAAAACATGGAACAAGTCGGTTTTAATGACTTTGCTAAAAAAAATTTTCATCAAATAGGGCTTTTAGAGGAGATGACAGCAAAAAAAATGTTTTTGACGGTAACGCCTATTTTTGAGGGGGCGGGCCCTTAAAGTTGAAAATATACAGGCCTATATCTCGGGAACTACTGGGTGTCTGATAATTTGTAATACACTAAATTAAAGGTATTAAAAATTCCAAATATATATATCATAATTATAAAATATGGACCGACTATGGGTTAAATCCGAAAATAATATTTTTTGACCCGAATTTTTTTTAATATCTAAAAAAAATTAAAAAAAAATCTATGTAAGTGTTATTTTAGTTTTTTAATATAAAGACTTAAGCTTTAATTTAAGGTATCATATGTACGGTGACCATCCGTCCTGTATTTTACAGGACAGTCCTGTTTTTTAACATGCTGTCCTTTGAGATTTTTTTGTAAATACAGGACAGTACAATGTCCCTTATTTCCTAATTTGATATGCAAATGTCCTCTTTTTAGCATATACATTGCACGAACATTAATACAAAATTATCATAAAAATCCAAAAATTAAAATAGCATTAATTTTATTAGAGATATGGCTCCAACAAAAATAAAATGTAATTTCAATGATGACTTAAAAAGCGAGTTTCCATTTATTAAAACAACAAGTAGCAACAACAAGAGGTGAGATGTGAAAAATGTTTGGCACATTTTTCTATAGCAAATAGTGGACGTACTGCAAACACAAAAGCATAAAAGAGCACATTTAGCCAAATCATCAAGTAAAGTTTTAACGAATTTTTTAAGAAGTAATACATTCAATGATAAAGAAAAGGACCTGGCTATTGTAGAAGGTACTTGGACATTTCACAGTGTTCAGCACAATTTTTCATTCAGGTCTAACGATTGTACATCAAAACTGATTAAATCGTGTTTCAATGAAAAATATTCTTGTACTAGAACAAAATGTGAATCCATTGTTAACAATATTTTTACACCAATGTCATTAAATACAATCAAAGCAGATTTGTCCAACGTTCAATGTATCACAATATATTTAGATTGTTCGAATCACAAAAATTTTAAAATTTGTCCAATATTAATTCGATACTTTCTGCCGAATAAAGGAATTCAGATTAAGATTTTGGATGTTAAAGACCTTTTTGGAGAAACTTCAGATATTATTTCAAAATATGTGCAAGAGACTCTTGAAAAAAATTAAATAATTAGTAAAATGATAGCGTTTTGTGGAGACAGCACAAATTGTAATTTTGGTGGTGCAGTTAGAAAAGGTCAGAATAATATCTTTCACAAAATGCAAAACTTCATTGGGCAAAAACTGATAGGTGTAAATTGCGCTGCACATATTTTGAACAAACAAACATACAAACTGCAGCAGAATGCTTACCTATTGATATTGAAGTTATTATTGTCAAAATTTATTCTTTTTTTATATTTATACAGTTAGAATTGAAAATTTCAAAGAAATATGTGAAGATATTGAAATAGAATATAAAAAGTTACTAGGACATAGCAAAACTCGATGGTTAACTTTAATGACTGCTTTGGAAAGAATCATAAAACTATTTGAAGCTTTAAAATTATATTGTATGTCTCAACCAAAATGTCCGACAATATTACGAAATTTTTTTATGAATCCTTGTGCTGAATTAGGGTTATCTTTTGCATATATCCAAGCTTCAACATTTCATAAACCTATTCTTAAAGTAGAATCACGAAATATTTCAATGTCTGAGGCTTCAATTATTTTAAAAGATTTAAAATTTAAATTGGTCGAACGGAAAAAGGAACTGTTTTTACCCCTTACCGTCAAAAATATTATTCTCGAATTACAGAAAAGTAATGATTTTGATGAAACAATAACTAAAGAACATATAACAAATTTTTACCAAACATGCATTGATTACCTAAATCAGTGGGATAAAGCTTTTAGAGATGTAGAAATTTTAGACTGGATATTGTTACGAAATATGTTATCTTGGGACAAGATTGAAAAAACTTTATCCTATCTAAATGAATTAAGAAATGATTTAAAAATAAATAATGAAGATTTATTTGATGAAGTGAGCAAATAATGAAAAAATAGAAGACTGGAGGGTAAAAAATATATCAGTAGATGAAAGATGGATTGAAATTTTTAATCACTTTAAGACAAATGTGATTGCATATAAAAATATATTGATATTTGTTAAATTTTGTCTATGTCTACCAGCTTCAAATGCTGCTACCGAGAGAGTGTTTTCAATAATGAATAATATTTGGACCACCGAAAAATCGCAATTAAAAATAAATACTTTAAGGCCCAATAAAACAGTGCGTATTTAAGTGCCATTTATTTTTAAATTGCATTTAAGTACAAAATTTTGTTTTTCACTGAAAACTTAAATGCTACTTAAATGGCCAACGATGTTCATTTAAGTGCAACTTAAGTTTTAAACATTGAACATATGGTTTTGACATTTGATTTTGTTTTTTTTCTTCTTTTCAATCATGCTGCTGTATTTTTTAACAGCGTCCAACAAGAAGTCAAAAGTTGGGACTTCTTTTATCCATATTTATGCCACCAAATTTAATATATAAAACACACAAAACAATAAAACACACAAAACAATAAAACACACAAAACAATACAACAAGTAAACACAAAAACCGAAACACAAAATTGTTGGCAAATTTTATTAAAAAAATCAGCTGGTTTCTGAAATATATCGATAATTTTGTTGACATTTCAAAGTGCTACCATATTTTTACCACAAAATCATAACAGCAATTAAGTATGACTGAAAAAATGAATCTGTATTTAAATGCAACTTAAGTTTTTATGAAAATTAACTAAAACTACACTTAAATACGCACTGTTTTATTGGGCCTAAGATCACTATTAATTACAAAATGCAATTTTAAAATGAATTGCTCAAAATTTAAAGGATTTTTAATTAACAATCCAGATGTTTTAAAAAAAATCCATTCTGTGGAAAAATATCAAACTTCATAACTAAATTTATCATTTATGTAGTTTTTTTCTATTTTTTTTGTTAGCCTTTGTAGTAGATCTTTATGTATATGTATTTCCTATTATTATTATAAACTTTGTTTCTTTTAATTTAATACTCATTGAATTTATGAATTTTGTTATTTATTTATTTGTCATAAAAATATGTAAAAATTTTCAGTCAGAAATAATTCTTCAAATACATAACATTAAAATATTATATACAAAATTAAAATATTAATTCTAATTATTAAATATAAAATAATATAACCCACAATTGGCGATCCTGCTCTTTAAGAATATCCAAGTTTTGAATAAGAAACAAGCTACTGTTACTGGATTTAGCTCATCAATTCTATTCTTATCAATTTATATATGTTATATTAAAAAAAAAGAAATCATCATCCTGAATATTTCATCAATCAATATCATAAAATATTTTATTTGTCAAGATAAGCAGCAAGCACGAATTATTAAAAAAAAAAACTAATTTTGAAGAAGAAAAAGTCAAGATCCATAAACAAATTTCCTTGCCTCAAATTTAAACTGAATATCCTGAATAAAAATCAAATATTTATCATCAAACCAAAATTTTTCCCAATAAGTATACTTTCCATATCGTAATTCCCTTAACATCATTATTAATATAAACTCATTACTAAAAATCACAAATTTGAATAGCTTTGTATATTGTTACTTGTTTGTTTATTGTTATTATTTGTAAACTTTTTCTTCGGAAATCATGTTAATACACTCACCAAATTCATCTCGTCATAATTCTACAACACAACCCGACATAGAAAATAATAATTCTGATAATGCTAATACTGAAACTAGGACACCATCTGAAATGAACAGTCGTTCTTTTTCGACTTGTCCTCAATCTAATGGTGAAGTTTGTGCAACCACTATTAAACTTCCCCAATTTTGGACAAATTGTCCAGAAGCGTGGTTTGTTCATGTGGAAATGCAATTTGCAACTAAAAGAGTAACACAAGATATAACTAAATACGAATACGAATACATTATTACTGCGTTACCTCAAGATGTTATCATAACTGTACTTGATATAATTCAAAATCCGCCTTCAGGTGACCGTTACGAACATTTAAAGAAAATTCTTATTGATCGTCATTCCATGAGCGAAACTAGAAAATAAGATAAAATATTATCTGATTCCGAGATCGGAGACCGCAAGCCATCTGAATTCTATCGATCTTTAGCCTTACTCGCAAATTCAAATTTTAGTTCAGATGTTCTAAAGAAACTGTGGTTAAGAAAATTACCAAAAAGTTTAAATATTGCTTTGACTGGTTCGAATTTGACAGATATTAACGAATTAACACGTTTAGCTGATAATATATGGGAAGTATTGCGTGGTAATGAAATTACTTGTGTTAGAAACGCTACTCCAACACAATCCAATTCATCTAACATAGAAAAAGTAGTTGAGAATCTGGTACAAGCTACTACCAATATTTGCAATAGCTTCAATAATCTTTCATTAGATATCGCCTCAATTAAGAACAAGTTAGATGAACAACAGTATAGACGGTCAAATACACGTTTTAGTAGAAGTAGAAGTCGATCTCATTCTAGATCTAGATCTAATAACAAAGACTGGGTTTGTAGATTTCATTATAGATACGGAAGCGAAGCAAGAAAGTGTGAACAACCTTGTTCTTACTTCAAACAAAAAGATGATTCAACAAACTAATAAGTCCCATTATCGGAGCGACAGATAATGGGAATTTGGACTTATCAACACGTCGCCTATTTGTATACGACAAAAGTAATAAAATAAAATTTTTAATTGACAGTGGAGCTGATATATCTGTTCTCCCATCTTCAAAATTTAAAAGCCAAAAGACAGTTTCTGACATTATACTAACGGCAGCTAATGGTTCAAACATATCAACTTACGGTAAGAAAATGTTGAATGTAAATTTAGGATTACGTCGCGAGTTTCCATTCGTTTTTATCATCGCTAGTATTGAGAAACCTATAATTGGTGCTGACTTTTTACACAAATATGGACTTTTAATAGACATAAAGAATAAAACATTAATTGATCCCTTAACAAAATTGTCTATTAACGCATTGTCACATTACTGCAAAATTTCTTTGCCAAAAATTTTTACTGTCGATGATCAGTACACTAATTTACTTAAACAATACCCTTCATTAATATATGAACCTGATTACACAAAACCAGTTAAACACTCAACAATACATAGATTGGCAACTAATGGTCCTCTACCATATACCAAACCAAGACGTTTGGATCCTATCAAATATAAAGTAGCTAAAACCGAATTTGATTTTCTGGTTAAATCTGGCATTTGTCGACCTTCTAACTCATGTGTAGCATCTGCATTGCATTTAGTTCCAAAAAAAGACCCCAATGATTGGCGACCTTGTGGTGATTTCAGACGATTAAATTGTATTACAGTTCCTGACAGATACCCATTACCACACATACATGACCTCAATATAAACATGACTAATAAAAACATTTTTTCAAAAATTGATTTAGTACGAGCTTACCATCAGATTCCGATGGCAGAAGAAGATATTTTCAAAACCGCAATTACAAGTCCATTCGGCTTATTTGAATTTACACGGATGCCATTTGGTTTAAGGAACTCAGCTCAAACTTTCCAGAGATTTATTAATGAAGTTTTTAATGGACTCGACTTTGTTTTCGTTTATATTGACGATGTACTAATCGCTAGCGAAAACGAAGATGAACATATAAATCATTTAAAATTAGTTTTCGATCGTTTAGACGAATATGGTTTAAATATTAAACCGGGAAAGTGCACTTTCGGAACGCCATATATAGATTTTCTAGGTCACACTATTTCTAAAGAAGGGGTTAAACCATCAGAAGAAAAAATATCTGCAATACGAAATTTTGAACGACCAAAGACTGTTAAACAAATGCAAAAGTTTATAGGAATGGTAAATTATTATCATAGATATATTCCAAAGTTAGCAGAATTATCTAGCCCAATCCACACAATGATTACACATGCATTAAAAAATAAAAATAAATTAATAGAATGGGTCGACGAGAGTTGTAACGCTTTTGAAAGTATTAAAGATCAATTCGCTTCAAGTGTTTTATTAAATCATTTTAATAACGAAGATAAATTGACTTTAACTGTTGATGCTTCTAATATAGCAATTGGTGGTGTTCTACAACAAATCCATAATGGAATTCCGAAACCATTATCTTTCTTTTCGAAGAAATTATCTCCACCTGAGACTAAATATAGCACTTTCGATCGTGAACTCTTAGCAATTTATTTGAATATTAAACATTTTAGACATATCTTAGAAGGAAGGTCATTTACAGTTTACACAGACCACAAACCACTAGTTTTTGCTCTAAATTCGAAAACAGAAAGAAGTCAAAGACAAACCAGACACTTGGAATATATTTCACAATTTACAGATGACATTAAACATATAAAAGGAGATGCGAATATTGTAGCAGATACATTATCCAGAGCTTTTGAGTTGGATGCATTTCAACATTCCGATATAAATTTTAAACTTTTACATACCGAACAACAGAAAGACGCTGAACTTAGGGAAATTTTGGAAGACAATGACAAACATCTTAATTTGAAACTTGTTAATATTTCATTATTTAATTCAAATTTGTGGTGTGAAATTTCTCAGGAGAGACCTAGACCTTTCTTACCTAATAATCTACGAAAAATAATTTTTGAGAAATTACATTCAATTGCCCATCCAGGTAGTAAAGCTACTCGTAGACTGATTTCACATCGTTATTTTTGGCCCAATATGAATAAAGATATCAATCTGTGGTCTACACAATGTGTCAGTTGTCAAAAATCTAAGGTACATAGATATACCAAATCACCTACTATGAAAATAAACATTCCTAAAGGCAGATTCGAACATATTCACCTTGATATAGTTGGTCCATTACCTCCATCCCGTAATCATCGATACATTTTTACAATTATTGATCGTTTTACACGTTGGCATGAAGCTTATCCTCTTAAAGATATCACTGCACTAACAATAGCACAAACATTTTTTACAAATTATATAAGTCGTTTCGGAATACCACTTAAGATAACTAGTGATCAAGGTACTCAATTTACTTCGAGAATATTTACAGAATTAACGAAGTTATTACCCAGCATACCATTTTCGGAGCGCTCCGAAAAAGGAGTCAGAAAAGAGTCCAACAAAAGAGCATTTTCGGAGCGCTCCGAAAAAAGGAGTCAGAAAAGAGTCCAACTGAAGAGCATTTTCGGAAAAATTTGCTTGTTACTGTCCTGAGTCTCAGTATGACTCAGAAATTCCACTTAATTATGTGTGTACCAAAGCGTTGTTGTCTTGTTATTTGTGTTTTGAACAAAAAAAAAAACATAGCTGTACCACACAAGCATAATAAAAACAAGATTACTCAGAGCTCAAGAAAAACCTCATAAAAGACTCTTTTCTGACATTATCTAAGAGCTCTTTAAGAGCCCAAAAAAACCCTCATAAAAGACTCTTTTCTGACATTATCTAAGAGCTCTTTCTGACGGACCATTTTCGAACGTAATGACGCTCTTTTCTGAAGGTTTTCGGAGCAATTATGATTGTTTTTTGGGCTCATAAAGAGCGTTAACGCTCCCAAAAAGGTGTCAGAAAAGACTCTTTTCGGACTCATATGGCTTGGAATAGGAAGTCATAAAATCACCACTACACCTTATCACCCACAATCGAACGGTATAGTAGAAAGATTTCATAGACAGTTAAAGGCAACAATTATGGCTAATGAAAATTCTGAGAATTGGTATGATATTCTTCCGTTGGCTTTGCTCGGTCTTAGATCAGTTTTCAAAGAGGATTTAAAAGCAACTTCCGCAGAAATGGTGTACGGTCAAAACATAAGGTTACCTGGAGAAGTTGTAGTTTCAAACATGGAAGAAACATCATTTAAGTTTTTAAATAATTTAAAAGAAATGTTCGTTCTAATTTATCACATCACAAAAACAATAATTCAGATGTTTATATCCCGAAAGATCTCTTAACTTGTAAATATGTATTTGTACGCGTAGACCAAAAAAGATCCTTACAACAACCATTTGAAGGACCATACAAAGTAATTGAAAAAGATAAAAAAATTTTCAAGTTAGATATGGACGGAAAAATCAGAACGATTTCTATCGATAAATTGAAACCTGCTTACATTGAAAACACAAATACAGAACAGACTCAAAATAGAACTAAAAAGAGAGTAACATTCAATTTATTAACCATTAATCTTTCCGAAGGGGGAGTATTGTAGTAGATCTTTATGTATATGTATTTCCTATTATTATTATAAACTTTGTTTCTTTTAATTTAATACTCATTGAATTTATGAATTTTGTTCTTTATTTATTTGTCATAAAAATATGTAAAAATTTTCAGTCAGAAATAATTCTTCAAATACATAACATTAAAATATTATATACAAAATTAAAATATTAATTCTAATTATTAAATATAAAATAATATAACCCACAGCCTTAGTCAAGAAGACTGTTTTTAAACCAAATTTATTTTTTTAAATTATAATATTATAAAAACTTTCTATTTAACTATTTATTCTAATCAAGAAGACTTGTTTTTGTTGTTACTTAATTTTATAATAATAAATATATTATATGATTATTTTTTCTGTTTTTCTTTTAAGTTTTAACATAATTTTGTATATGTCCTGTATTTTCCTTTCCCAAAAATGGTCACCGTAATTATATGTGTCTGTAGGTTCTATAATCATAGAATTATAAGATCTGAAAAATTAAAAAAAAAACACATTTTTTTCAAAATTTTGTATACAGGATAGGATTTTCTCCTCCATGATATACAGAACACCGGCTTCGCATAGTACAGATTGTATTTTTTATGGTGAAATGTCATAATCTTTCTTGACTTGAAAATATTGTAATTTCTCCACTTTCTTATATAGACCTTTTTCCCGGATTTTTTAGATTTAACAAAAAAAAAATTCGGATCAAAAAATAATGTTGCAAAATGTGGGTAAATAATCAGAATAAAGAAAAATTTAAATTAATTAAAGGAATGAAATAATTCATAGATTTAGTCATAATCGCTGTCGCTATCCGTATCCGATAAAAACTTATATCGAGTAGAGTGCGTGATTCCTGTTGAAGTTGAAGGGATATCGTCTTGAGTACCGTCTAGTGAAGAATTCATGGCATTTTTAAATTGAGTGGAGTGCTCTGCTGAAGGTGGTAAACTATTTTTAAAAAGCAATTTCCAGTTGCACGATATATATGTTATTTTTTCTGCTATTTGTGTTGTTAAACACTTCCTTTTCTTTGAAATCATTTTTGGCATTGTAATTGGCAAAATCGAATGCATCTACCTCCTCACAGGGATCAAGATCACTTCCTTGTGCCTTAGGATCTAGCATATTCGCAGCTAAATGTATCGGTTTTATGTTTTTTCACAATTTTAACTAAAGTTGCTGTTAGAACTTGGTTGTTTTTAATTGTTTTGATTATACTTACAATATATGAGTAATTATTCTGTAAGGTATCACATTTTAAAAAATCCTGACAAATTAAATGAAGACTATGCGCTACACAACCCCTAGGCACAACATTCGGGTAGGCTTTTTTTACTATTTTGAATGCCTTTTTCATATTTGCAATTGTCGCCAATTAACACAAACAACTTTTGTTCACCGTATTCCTTCACGATTTTGATATATAGTTAGCAGTATGCCGATTGGCCAGTCTTGACAGACTTTTTACAAATACAGTTTCGTCATTAAGGTCATTAAAAAAGTCCTTCCACAATGGATGCTCCACCATAGCCAAAGGAGCGCTGGTTACAAACATAGCCTTAGTTGTATTGTGCTAAATTAAAAGGAAGATGCATATGGGCAATATCGTGTCAACTGACCCAACTTTTAAAATCGATGTCTTCCGATTTGAATGAAATTTGCACCAAGGTTAGTACTATTGGACAGTGGGCCAGACATTTTCAGCTCTGTCAGTCAAGTTAGTTAGAGGGGGTCAAAGTTGGACATTTCAGTCAAACCGGGTTTTCTTAAGTGTAACTTTTCATCTATTGGTCCTAGAAACAATTGTCCAAAGGACTTTAGATAGCTATTTCTTCAATCATTCCAAAAATATTTTTTTTAATTAAAAAAAAATGTATTTTTTTTTAATGAAAAAAGAAACCATTTCCTTTAAGAGCTTTGTGTTCACGTAATGGGATGCGAGTGGGGTATCCATAAAAAAAATTTGCAACTCAAAGTAGAAAGTGTTTCAATATTTACCATATACACTATTTTAATTTTTTTTCCTATTTATTACTTACTAGCTAAACCCGGTGTGCTTTGCTACCCCCCCCTCGTCATAAAATAAAACGTATTTATATATTTACAAACATTTATTTATTTAATTTTAATGTATTTATTGCAATGCTTTAGGCGAGACCATGCCCCTTTGTCCACTTACATAGCCAAGAATTTATTATTTCTTAAGAATATTCTGTTGTGAAAATTTAATGACGATCGGTTTAGTAGTTAAGACTATATTACGATGTTTAATTTTTCTAAAAAGGGGCGTGGTCCCACTCACTTTTCTCCTGGTACGTATTCCTAATTATGCCAATACCATATGTACCAAATATCACCGACGTACGTCAAAAAATGCCCAAAATATTGCGGGTTAAATTTGTGGGTTATATGGGCGGTGCCACCCCCGTTTGTACAATCAAAACTTCATATAGCCTATTATTCCTTCCAGATTGGTCCAAGGGTTTGGCCTCCTAGTAAGCACAAACATACAGACACACATTCATTTATATATATATAGATTAAAAGCAATATAATTTAAGGTGAAATGGGGCGAAAAATGGGGATTTGGTAATAAAAAAATGTATGTAGTTAAAAAGTATATAAAACTTTAGGTAAATACATATTACAAAAAAAGTATTTTGTATAGCAAACATTGTTAGTGGTATAAGTAAGTATCTGAATTAAAAAAAGGGGGCGATGAAGTAGGCGTGGTTCATAGTTATATGGCGACGTAAACAGTATTAAGAGCAATATACTACCAAATAAAAAAATACGTTGGAATGAACAAATTTGTATAGAGAACAAAAAGTATAAAACTTTCAAAAATTTGGCGTGAAAAGGGGCGTGAAAGGGGCGTGGCTTAAGAAATCTTTATTTTTACCTCGCCTGGAGTATATAATGTGTATACAATTTGAAGTAAATCTGTTAAAAACTATATGGAGCAATTACATAATTTTTAAAAAGTGGGCGTAAAAATGGGCGTGGTAAAAAAAGTACCCTATTAATCATACCAGAGTCCCAGTTAAATGCTGTGAAAATTTCAAAAATATCGGTCCAGAGGTTTGGTCTCCAATTACAATATTTTAAAAAAGTGGGCGTAAAAGTGGGCGTGGTAAAAAAAAGTACCCTATTATTCCTTCCAGAGTCACAGTAACATGCTGTGAAAATTTCATCAAAATCGGCTCAGCCGTTTTGGAGTCTATACGTTACATACATACATACATACATTGAATTTTATATATATAGATAGCTAAACCCGGTGTGCTTTGCTACCCCCCCCCCTTCGTCCTAAATAAAATAAAACATATTTATATATTTACAAACATTTATTTATTTATTTTAATGTATTTATTGCAATGCTTTAGGCGAGGCCATGCCCCTTTGTCCACTTACATAGTCAAGAATTTATTATTTCGTAAGAATATCCTATTGTGAAAATTTAATAAAGTATAAAACTTTCAAAAATTTGGCGTGAAAATGGGCGTGAAAGGGGCGTGACTTAAGAAATCTTTATTTTTACCTCGCCTGGAGTATATAATGTGTATACAATTTGAAGTAAATCTGTTAAAAACTATATGGGAGCAATTACATAATTTTTAAAAAGTGGGCGTAAAAATGGGCGTGGTCAAAAAAGTAAACTATTAATCATACCAGAGTCCCAGTTAAATGCTGTGAAAATTTCAAGAATATCGGTCCAGAGGTTTGGTCTCCAATTACAATATTTTAAAAAAGTGGGCGTGGTAAAAAAAAGTACCCTATTATTCCTTCCAGAGTCACAGTAACATGCTGTGAAAATTTCAAAAATATCGGTCCAGAGGTTTGGTCTCCAATTACAATATTTTAAAAAAGTGGGCGTGGTAAAAAAAAGTACCCTATTATTTCTTCCAGAGTCCCAGTTAAATGCTGTGAAAATTTCAAGAATATCGGTCCAGAGGTTTGGTCTCCAATTACAATATTTAAAAAAATTGGCGTAAAAGTGGGCGTGGTAAAAAAAGTACCCTATTATTCCTTCCAGAGTCACAGTAACATGCTGTGAAAATTTCAAAAATATTGGTCCAGAGGTTTGGTCACCAATTACAATATTTTAAAAAATTGGGCGTAAAAGTGGGCGTGGTAAAAAAAGTACCCTATTAATCATACCAGAGTCCCAGTTAAATGCTGTGAAAATTTCAAAAATATCGGTCCAGAGGTTTGGTCTCCAATTACAATATTTTAAAAAAGTGGGCGTAAAAGTGGGCGTGGCAAAAAAAAGTACCCTATTATTCCTTCCAGGGTCACAGTAACATGCTGTGAAAATTTCATCAAAATCGGCTCAGCCGTTTTGGAGTCTATACGTTACATACATACATACATACAAACATACATACATTGAATTTTATATATATAGATAATACTAAATAACTTTTCCACTTCGATATTTTCACAAATTGTTTTATTTTTATTGTTGTTAAATCATAAATCAAATTTTTATTTTTGATAATTTTTCTGACTAGGATTCTAACCTGGGTTGTTGGTTGAATTTACATATGTTTCGAGAAACACCACTTTCTCTCATCAGAATTCTTTACGTTCTGACCCTTGCACCACTACGGTGCCTGCTAGTCAACAGACAACATCAATCCTTTAACCAGTGACTGGTGGTTCGAAGTTTTCTGTAATTATCATTTTTTTTTTTTTTTATTAATTCAACCAACAACCCAGGTTCGAATCCTAGTCAGAAAAATTATCAAAAATAAAAATTTTTCAAGTTGTTACACAATTCCTTCTTCAGTAAAAATAATTTAATGAAAATTAAATTCAATGAACTTAAACCTAACTAATAGAAAATATCAAAAATTGGATTATTAATTATTTAAATTTTTTTTTTTAATGCTAGTATGGAGTCTTACCTTTCATTTTATTATAGCGAGAGCACTGAGCACGACCGAGCAACCTTTTTTTTCCAAGGAAGTTTGTAATCACGGCACATTATAGAACAAATTTTATTGTATCATATCTTTTAAACCATATGAGCGAATTTTATAATTTTTTTTTTAAATACGCAGAAAAGGCTATATTTGAAGAAAATCACTATTTAAATCAGAGCAATAAAATTATCTTACGTACAAACACTTTAGAAATGCGTAAACAGTTTTCAATATTTTGGACCAAAATTTACATGTGACTTTACTTCATTATTTCAAAGACAAATAAACGTTTTTTTGGAATACTGTTTATGGATTCTTCATACTGAATCAATTTTCTACAAAACTGCATCATTACATTTTTAAATTTTATGTGTCGAAAAAATGACTTATTGCACAAAAAATCCCACTGTGCGCCGTTTTGAATTGTTAGATATGGTATCAAAACATTTTGTTGACGATCCAAATAAAAGAAGGCTTTTTTGATTAAACGTTACAATTAATGGTTTATTCACTAAAAAGAACGAAATATTTCAAATTATATTAAAAATATATACAGTGAACTCGCGAAAACGTGAACACTCGAAAGTGTGAACGTCTCAAAAACGTGAACAAATTTATTTTTCAATAGAGTATTCTAAAACATGAACAAAATCTGAAAGCGCTGAAACGTAAACATTTTTTTTACTTTTTGTTTTTTAATCTGTTTTTAAATTGGGAAATCCCCGCCCTGTTTGTTTGTTTACTTAAGTTTGAATGTTTTTTTTTTCGTTTATGTATGGTTTGACCTGTTAGTTGCTCTTTGATTTTGCTACGTAGATGTTGCAAGTGGTTAAAAAATTTTAATTCGTGAAAGTGAAAAATGTCATTAAAAAAACCTAAAGTGTTAACTTTAAAAGATAAAGTTGATATTCTTGAATTATTGCAAAAGGGTTTTAGTGTTAGTGGCTTGGCAAGAAAATATGGAGTTGCAAAAGCAACAGTTTCTTCCATTAAAAAGAAAAAACTGGAACTTACTAATCGTGTTAATAATACACTTTATGGCACTGGAAAGCGTAAAACATTACGTGCTTCTGAACTTCCGAGAATGGAAAAGAATCTTTATAAATGGTTCCTTCACATGCGAAATAAAAAAATGCCGGTAAGTGGACTGATGTTAAAAGCCAAAGCTTTAGAAATTCACGTTCAAATTAAAGAAAATGATCGTGGTTTTAAAGCCAGTGACGGATGGCTTCAAAAATTTAAACAAAGGTTCGGTGTTCGCCTTCTTAAAATTTCTGGAGAAAAGCTTTCTGCACAGCCCCAACTTGTTGACCCATTTAAGGAAAAGTTAAGAGCAAAAATGGAAGAACTCTCTCTTTGTGAAGATCAACTTTATAATGCTGACGAATCCGGGTTATATTGGAAGCAGTTGCCAGATAAAACATATGTGTCATCCTTGGAGAAAAGTGCTCCAGGCGCAAAGATGGAAAAACAACGATTAACTTTCATGGGCTGTTCAAATGCGTCGGGAGCTCATAAACTTAAACTATTGGTAATTGGAAAATCTAAAAATCCCCGAAGCTTCAAAAATTTTATTTGTCCAGTGAATTACAAATTTTCCAAGTCAGCATGGATGACATGTACAATTTTTTATGACTGGTTTCATCAATGCTTTGTTAAAGAGGTAGATTTCAAATGAAAAATTAAAAACTGAAAACTTTGTAATAATTTTTGCTTTAGGTTACTGAATTCTTGACTAAAAAGGGGCTACCAGTTAAAGCCCTTCTGTTAATAGACAATGCTCCATCACATCCACCTTTATCCCAATTGATTTCTGATATGCTTGGTTTTCACTATGTCAGTTTTGTTGTCAAATTGTCTAAATTGTTATGAAATTACCAACAATTTGGGCAATTTGACAACAAAACTGACATAGTGAAAACCAAGCAATAACGGATACATTTGTGCAATGTTTTTGCCACCCAACGTAACATCGTTAATTCAGCCCATGGACCAGAATGTTTTAAAAATAACTAAACTGTATTATAGAAAAAGTCTCTTATCATTAGTGGCTGGAAAACAAACAGAATTGTTAGAATCTATTAAGATGTTAACTATAAAAGATGCAATTAACCTTTTGGACTCAGCATGGAGTAGAATTTCGCAACAAATTTTAAACAAATGCTGGAAAAATATTTTAAATTTAGTTTCGGACCAAGATGACCCCGATGATAATATTCCATTAAGTATTTTAAGAGAGAGGATATCTCCACCCGAAATACGACAGCTAGAAAATAGTGCGGTTCTACTTCTTCAGGCGCTGAATTCTCAGGTTTGTTTTATTATAAGTTTCAGTGTTTTTAGAGAATTTAATTTAAATTTAATTACAGATCGATGTTACTCTTTCCACTGTCAAAGATTGGAACAACAATCCTGAAGAAAATTGCACAGAAGTGGGAAGTATTGAAATTCAGGATGATATCGAACATGATGATGATTCCATTATATTCCAGCCAGAAATTATAATTAAATCCAAGGAAGCTGTAGAAGCCTTGGATAAGGCTTTAATATGGGCTGAAAACGAGATGGTAGACCAAAGTGACATTAGAGTGCTGAGAAACCTTAAAGAAAAAGCTGTGTTAAAAATGGCAAAACAAAAAACTTACCAAAAAAAAATTACTAATTTTTTCCTTTAAACTTTATTTAACTGATTCTTAATTATTCAACCAAAAAAATGTTCCTATTAGTTTTAGCTTATTTTTTTTGTTTATCAAATATGAATTTCTTGCATCCTTTATTTTATATTATTTTTTTTGTTATTTATCGAATGCAAAGTGTACTGAATATATTGGATTTTATTTTTTGTTATTAAAAAGAAATAAAATAATTAATTTAAAATAGTGTTTTTTAGCATTTTTACTTATTAAAATGTCATTTTTTATATTAAGTAGGGTAATTTTTTGTTTTAAATTTGTTTACTCGATAACGTGAACAAACTCGAAAATGTGAACTGCCTTGGTAAAAATTAGTTCACGTTATCGCGAGTTCACTGTATATAAAAAATAGCTTACATTTGTTTAACCTTCCTTTCAATTCAACAGTAAAAATTTAGTAATAAAAATTTGACAATATTTAAAAAACATAATAAATTTAAAAACTAGATTTCTAATAAAAATATTTAAACAAGTAAATTCATTTACACAAATATAAAATTAACAATTTTCCACCCCCGTGAATTGACTTAGGGAAATTCACAACTAAGTACCCAAATCTAAAAGCGCTAGTTTTGAAGCAGGTCTTTTGAAAATACCATCGATAGTTTTTATATCTGCCGATCGTACAGTGCCATCAGCACCACAATATACCTTAATAATTCGACCTCGTCTCCATTTTGATCTTGGTAGATCTATATCACATACGAGAATTATATCCCCAACTTCTAATGACTTTGTAGGCAAACACCACTTTACACGACGAGTTAAGTCAGGCAAATACTCTTTTATCCATCGTACCCAAAATCCATTCTTTAAGTTTTTTAATATACGCCATTGTTTTCTCATATTTAAAAATTTATTTTCAATTTCGGTTGGAGTTTGAGTAGAATTGGTAGTGCCTATTAAAAAGTGGTTTGGAGTTAGTGGTTCGGGATCTTGAGGACTTGTGGGAATATGTGTTAACGGTCTCGAGTTAACTATATTTTCTGCTTCGATTAATAGGCTTTGAAAAGTGTCTAATTTGGGTTCAATATCTTTCATTAATACAACCAGTGTCTTTTTTATCGATTGTACCAATCGTTCCCATGCTCCACCTGCACTGGGGTCAAAAGGCGTATTAAAAATCCATTTAATTCCTAAAGGCGTTAACAAGCGCGTTATTTTATCGTGGTCTAAAAAATTTGATTCGTTTCGTAATTCTTTCCTTAAACCAACAAAATTTCTTCCATTATCACTACGGATTTGAACAGGAACACCACGTCGATTAATAAAGTTTCTAAGACAAAGAATAAATGAATCCGAAGATAAACTATTTGCCACTTCTAAATGAACAGCTCTTACTGTCATACACGTAAACAAGACCACCCATCGCTTTTCTTTACATTTACGGATTTTGATATTAAATGGGCCGAAAAGGTCTACTCCAGTATATGTAAATGGACGAACGAATGGTGTTACACGATCTTTAGGTAGTATACTCATCTGAGGTTGTTGGGGCCTTGCCTTTCTTAACTTACATGAAGAGCACTTTGCTTCAACGTTTTTTAGTAATCGACGAATGGATGGTATCCAAAACTTTTCTCTAACATCACATATAACCTTTGAAAAATTTTGATGGCAATTTTTTTGATGAAAATGATCGACAATTAGATGAGAAAAACGATGGGATTTCGGAAGTAAAATAGGTCTTCTAGTATATTCAGGAAGAAATGTCGCGTTATCGAGTCGACCGCCAACTCGTATAATGCCATCGTTATCCAGGTATGGATTCAGGGTCAGTAACTCACTTGATTTGGAAATTGTTTTGGATGATTCCAAACAGGCGTATTCTTTGCAAAAATACTTCTTCTGAATATCTCCAATAATTATTAATTCAGCGCGAAATTCTTCTTCGACTGATAATTCTCCATTTTTTTTTGATTGGTTTTGACGAATATTGCCTAAAAATCGTAAAATCCAAGCAATGTGTCTTCGAACCCTTAAATACTTTGAAGAACGGTTAATGACGATGTCAATAACGTCTGTATATTTTGTTGATAGCATAACGAAATGTTTTGCTTTTAATTCATCGTTTGATTTGTCTTCTTTACTTGATGTGCCACAATCGACTGGCCAATTTTCCTCCTCATACAAGAGAAATTTTGGGCCGTTTTTCCACATACTTTCTGGATTATAATTGATGGGGAATATAAATCTAGTACCTTTGTCTGCAGGATTATTTAAAGTTGAACACCAATGCCATTGAGATTCATCAGAGCTTTCCAATATTTCGGAGACCCTGTTTGCAACATATTGTTTGTATTTCCGATGATCTGAATATATCCATCGGATTACTGTACGTGAGTCGGTCCAAAATATAATTTTATTTACGCATATTTCATGACAGTTGATAATGTTGACTTTAAGGCGGACCGCCATTACTGCAGCTTGTAACTCTAGTTTTGGTATTGAGTGAAAACGTAGGGGAGCACATGATGTTTTTCCAATAATAAATGAGATTTTGACACCATTTGGATATTCAATTCTCCAATATGCTACTACTGCCATCGCTTGCTCACTTGCATCACAAAAGATGTGCAATTGTACTATTTTCTCAATACAATCTTTAAAATAAAATCTTGGAATTTTAAAGTCATTTAAAGTATGCACATTATCCATCCAATTTTTAAATTTTGTATAAATTTCTTCAGGTAACGCCTCGTCCCAACCAATGCTGTATTTCCATACCTTTTGCATTAGTAATTTAACAAAAATCATAAAATCTGCAACGAATCCAAATGGGTCAAATACGGACATTGCAATACAAAGTAATTCCCGCTTTGTAGGAATTCTTCTCATCTCTAAAACATCTTTAGAGACTTTGTGAAACTTTAATATGAATATAAAATTATCAGAATATGACATCCAGTGCATACCCAAAATTCGTTCAACAGCTTTTTCTACATCAACAGTACCATTATTATTTTCAATATTCAGCTCTTTGGCCACAACTCTTGAATTTGTTAAAATATTATGCATTTCAAAGCCACCAGCTTTATGAATTTCTTTTATCTTTCGTACAACTTCTATGGCTTCTTCCTCGGTGTCAAAACAGTCCACATAATCGTCAACGTAGTGTTTTTCGATTATACCCTTTACAGCTCGCGGAAACATTTCAATAAATTCTTCAGCATTTTTATTTTTTACATATTGAGCCATAGTTGGTGAGCAAGTAGCGCCGAATGTCATTCTTTGCATTACATATGTTTTAATCGGTTTTGAAGAATCTCCATCTCTCCATAAAAATCTTTGAGCGTCTTGATCTTCTTTTGTAACGATGACTTGATGAAACATTTCTTTCAAATCGCCGCAGACAGCAATTTTTGATAGTCTAAATTTAAATAGCACAGATAAAAGAGGTTGATTGATATCTGGACCGGATAAAAGTGCTTTATTCAAAGAAACTTGATCAACTTACTCCGAAGTGTGGTAAGTAAAAGGTTTTGTTGGAACGTATCATAGAAACTTCATTCGACATAATTTTAGCGTATCCCTTTTCTACATATTCATTTATTTTTGCACAATATTCTTTTGCAAATGTAGTATTTCTAGACATCTTTTTCTCTACAGCATTTAAACGTTTTAGAGCCATTTGATAGGAGTCAGGGAATGCTAAAAAATCTTCTCGCCATAATAAACCGGATTCAAATCTTACTCCACAGCGTTTTGTTGTTTTATTCAAAATATCCAATGCTCTTTGATCTTTCTTGGAAATTAACGTCTTTATGGGAGTTCGCACGCCTAAAGTTTCCAGTCCAAAATAGCCTTTCATAAGATTTTCTATCTCTATAAATGATTCACGTTCCTTTTCAGATTTCAATACATGACATGATACAAATCTATGTATAGGTCGTTTTATTGTTCCATATATAATACATCCTAGCCTTGTTTTAGTTATGATAGGGCCAGCTGGTGATAATACTCTCGGGGATTCAATACCCACAGTTAAAAACGCGTGAGCTAAACTTATAATCATTTTAGGCTTTACATTTTCGTAGTTATGAACAGATATATCTGAAAAAGGCAAATCCCTATTTCCCTGAGGAACCATGGACCAATTAAAGCTTTGTCGAGGCAAATCCAGTTTAGATGTAACATAGACTTTGCTCATATTATATTTTTCAGAATTATTTTTTATGCTACTTATGGTGATATTTACAATTTTCGATTCTTCACGAGTAACTTGATTATTTATCCACTGAACTTCTAAAACGTCACTGTCGCCTGTTATTCCTAATTCTTGAACTACACCATCATCAATCATTGAAACATTTGCTCCATCGTCAATAAACGCATAAATAATTATGTCATTCTTAGGGCCGTATAATTTTACCGGTATAATTTGGAAGAGTATGGCATTTTTATCAGTATTTCTATCAGTTAAACAACTTCGAGCTCCAGTAACATTATTTTCCAATGAACTAGTTTCGAGAATGGGTGGTGGAGAAGGGCGATCTTTATGCAAAAGTTTATGATGAGTACTGATACAGGAATTTTGACCACATAACTTCTTTGAAAAACATTTTGCGGCTTGATGGCCTTCTTTAAGACACCTAAAGCAAGTCTTTAGATTTCTTACCTTTTCCCATTTTGCTACTAAAGGGAGTTTACAAAATTGTTCACAAAAGGCCAATGATTTACAATCTCTATTGCACAGTTTACATTTCTTTATTTCAACCGAAACACATGCATAGTTTGTATTTTCTTTATAAATAGGAAGAGAATCGGTTACCATATTTACAACTTTTCTTACACCACCGAGCCAATTTGAAAAATCAACAATTGTGGGCATTCTTCCCATGTTCAAACATTTATCAGCCCATTGAAGGCGTCTTGATACGGGCAACTTTAAAACTAGTTCACTTAGTAGCATTGGGTTTATTAAGTGATAATTTCCCCCAACTGATTCCAAGAACGTGGTCATATTTATGACTTTATTAGCGAATACAATCAGAGAGTTAAGATCTGTCTCTTCTACCGAGTCCAGGGAACGAATTTTGTATATTTGTGACTTAATTAATTGTTCAGGGCGTCCATATGTTTCTGCTAGAATATCGATTATGGAGTTAACATTTTTTGAATTTGATAGAAGAGACTCAACTGTGTCACGAGCATTTCCTTCTAAAGAGTCTCTAAGACGTATGATATTGTGTAGATCAGAATATTCAAATTCGAAAGTTGTGCTTTTGAAAGATTCATAAAATGTTTGCCAATCTTCGGGGAGACCTGAAAATTTTGGTAATGCGTATATTTTCTTTTGTCGATTTTGAATGATTGCATTCATTGGATATGGAGGAGCAGCATTTACTAAGGGAATATTAGTATTGGATGATACGTTTGCGGAAGTAGAAGGATGAAAATTAATGGACGGACCATGTGTAGTACTATTGGAAGAGATATTAATATTTGGATCAGATATAAAATTAGTTGAACACGATGATTGAGCATTTATTGGAATAATGTGTTCTACATTATTATTTTGCGTCGAAATATTTCTAATTTCGTTTGTTAAGCATGTGATAGATTTTTGAGTTTCTATGTTATTTGACAATACCAGTGACTGAATAGCACAAATTTGACGTTGCATAACTTCCATACTTTTAGTTAAAGTTAATGTTACCTGTTCTAAGCTCTCATGTATATTTGATGGTGGGTTTGCCTGGGGAATTACTGAATGAAATTCGGAAATAGCATTGTTAACTTCAGATGTACTATCTTCCTCAATATGAACGCTAGCGGTTCTAGTGTCATTTGTTTGATCGTTAGGTTGTCGCTGGGGGGAACGTGTTAATGGCATTATTGTCGACTTCTTAATTGCATTCGATAATTCTTTAATTTCAATATATCCCACGTCCTCACAAAAAACAAGAAGAGGACCACAAATAAGCGTATAGCAATTAATTTGAATCCACAAATTGAATAAAATTGTTGACGATCCAAATAAAAGAAGGCTTTTTTGATTAAACGTTACAATTAATGGTTTATTCACTAAAAAGAACGAAATATTTCAAATTATATTAAAAATATATATATAAAAAATAGCTTACATTTGTTTAACCTTCCTTTCAATTCAACAGTAAAAATTTAGTAATAAAAATTTGACAATTTTGTTCGGATGAATTTATTGGTACTGATCTTATTACTTCTTGCAGGTATTGCTATAAAATTTATAGTGGGAGCATTTCTAATTGGTATTCTAATGTCATGATCAATTTCATTTGATCGAATAATTATTTGGTATCTATTGTTAGAATATTCTAGTATACAATTATACTTTCGTATAAAATCCATTCCAATAATTCCATCTGGTTGAATTTTAAAATCATCCTTAACTACATGACATGTATGTTTTATAAGGTATCTATCTATTTTTAATTCACATTGAACACTACCTAGTGTTGAAATTATACCATGGCCTATTCAATTAAGATTTTTTCTGTTATAAACATTTATAGACTGATCTAAAACTTGATTGTGCTTGATAATTGAAATATCAGCGCCAGTGTCTATTAAGAAGACTGAAGTCGTGTCATTTAGAGTAGTTCTACAGCGTAGGTAGCTACATAAATTCAAATTGATATTGTAGGTGTTTGTTTCTATTGAGTATTTAGGGGTGCTTGCCCGTTTCCCGAGTCTTTTTCTGCAATTGAATTAATATTCCTATTTTGATAGTCATTACGGTTTCTGTTACCGTTATTATTCCGGTATGAACCATTAGTATTTTTGTTGTAGTTATTGTTACGATTGTTACCATTATTGTTATTACGATAGGAGCCATTATTGTTGCGATTATTATTGTTATTTCTATTTTGGTTTGTATTCTGATTAAAATGTCTATTTTGGCTCCTGACTTGGTTGCTATTGTTGTAACCTTGGCTTCTGTCACCATATGTAAGAATTGAGTTTTCTTGTCAATAGCTTCGGTGCAACTAGTTAAGGTGTTATGACACTTGCTATTTTTTGTATCGGATTTTTTTAGGATTGATTGAATGAAACAACAAATGCGAGAAAGAACAATAAAATAAAATGTAAACAAAACAAACAATATTGCCCACGTTTTGTTCCCACAAAAACCTGTCAAAAAAAGCTAAAAATCGCAAAAAAAAATTTAAAACCGCTACTTTCGATCAAAAACTAAAAAAAATAGGCAACAGTGCTAACATTTAATCTCGAAATGTCCATTTTAAGTTACAAGTATTTTTTTGACGGTCTTGGATTATTTATCGATAACACACTTATATTTGTTTCCATTTCAGGATTTTTTATGATATACTCATACTCTTTACACTTAGCCAGTTTTCCTATGCAAATATATTTTTACTGTTCTCCAATATTGAAAAAATACAAAAAATAGCAAGTGTCATAACACCTTTATGAATTTTGTTAAAACTTCATTCATATTATTGAAGGTCGCTGATTCCATGATCAGTTTGACTCTTTCATTGGAACTATTTTTGGTAATGGCTGTAGTAGCTGAACGTGTCGCATACTTGTTGGCTATCTCATGAGGTAATCCATCTCTGATGTAAGCAGTCTCGAATTTTTTCGTTAATTCCTCCATTTATTTGGCATAGGAATTAACATTTTTACCGATGTGCCTGACGCTCATTAATTTGGCGGCCAGAACGCCTACGGATTCTCGTTTTACCGAGTTCTTTAGTTTTAACACTATCTCTGCCAAGCTAGATTTTGAGGAAATCAAATTACTAGCGGTACCTTTCAATTTGGTCTTTATTAGGTTTACCGCTACTGATTCATGAGTTTCTTTTATTGAATCTACTATGTTGATGGCGTCAATAAAGTTCTGTAAATTTTCAGAGGTTCCATCAAACTCTGACAAGTGTTTCCGGCATGATTGTAGATGTTGTTTGAGAAGTACTTGTGGAAGGTTGCGGTACTGAAATGTCGATTTCGGTACTTGGTTTATGTTCAAAAGTTATTGGTTCATGTATAGAAATCGGAATTAAGACGTCGATTCCTTTCTTACTGCAAACCAGAATAGCTTTTTCTCTTAAATCCGAGAAAAAAGCGTCCGCAGCTACCTGACGTGTTTTCAGTAGTCTCAAATAGTTCGCATTAAAGACAACTCGTACACTTGAGAGTATATGTTTTCTGATTGTGATTAAACGATCGACGTTTAAACATTTATGGACTCTCAAAAATACTTTTTTACATTTATATGAAAGAAAATTAGTTGGAAATTTAGGATGTTACAAACATACATTACACTGCACAACACATAATTTCGGGACTCAATTCTGATAATTGCTTATGAAAGTAGCCCCAAAAAGAAGAACTTCTGCATCATTCGTTTGGTCATTTTACATGAAGAAGTAATTTAAAAACTAATTTGAAGTTAGTAAGTATCGTATAGGGCATCTGTCACGTTTTAGGCTCTTTTGTTTGTCATATCTCGAGAACCAATAGTCGGAATAAGCTGAAACAAATTTAGAAAAATCGGTTCATACAACGTTTCGCTACATAAGCAACAGTTTCGCATTTATAAATAAATGTATGAAGAAAAAAACTATTTTTTGCCTAAAAAATTAAATTTTTTTATTTTTAATTCATAAAAAATCCACAACGGTAAATTTCAATATGAATTTGTATTTGGAAACGCCAATTTTAAGCGTTTTTCAGAACATGGACGAATAATATATTTAGTATTACATCGTTACCAGTGGTAAAAAGACAAAGAAACGTTTTAAATATTAAAGATAAAGTTAAAATAATTAACGAGCATTCAGAAAAAATTGTGAGTGTAAAATGTTAGCTCAAAAAATACAAAGTTTTAAAAAGAATAAATTTTTTTAATATAAATATTTATGTCCACCAATGTACACTTGTTAAATAATAGAAGTATTTAAAAACTTTATAATTAAAATTGTTATTCGATTAACCGTGAAAATCGATTATCCGTAATGCTGCTGGTCCCGACCATCACGGATAATCGAGGCCTGACTAATTACTTTTTTCCGGTAAACTATTGAATTTGAATCAAATCTTAAATTAACACAACTTGTTTATATATAAAAAATAACATTAAAGCTTAACTTACAAACACGTTTAGGTTGCTTGATTTGATGTTGTTGTTGGTGTTGATTTTGTTGGACTTGTTGTCGTTGTTGTTGTTTCTGTTGCTTTTGTTGTGGTGGTCGTTTGGATACTTACACCCTTATTTCTTCTTGCTGCCTAAGCCAAATTCGTTGTCTATTGACTTCTTCTTGGAGTAACTCGGCGTGTTAACTCCTTTGTTGTTTTTTTTTATTATTTTTTTTTATTGATCTTATATGATTTGAGTTTTTATTTGTTTTAATTTTATTTGTATTTGTTGACCACTTTTGTTGTTTTTTCATTTATTGATGTTATTTCACTTCGATTTTGTTTTTTTGTTCATCAACTTTTAGTTTTATTTAATTTAGATTGTATTTTATTCTTTTTTTAGTTTTGTTGATGTTTCAGTTTTAATTGAGCAATTTATCACTTATTTGCCCAGTCTTTTCTAGTTTTTCTCTCAAGGAAACAAATGTTAAACGTTTTTCAATTTCATAATTTCATCTATAGTTGTTTGTAGCTAATTTTATTTTAAAAAGCCAGTATCACATTAATTACACTGTGCTAGTTGAAAAATGTGACAAACGGGGCACCTGGCGGGTTAACCTAATTCGGGTACGCTAAATCCAGTGGTGCTAACCGTTTTTTTAGGTTAGCTCGTTTTTTCGTAATATACCGTTATTTCGAAAATGGAGGAGGTTGCACAACATATATTCGCGTAACTCAAAAACGGTTTAGTTTATTGAATAAACTAAAAAAACCGAAATTCCGCAATGAAATTTTCTTTAAGTAAGGTTAAACTTTTTTCCAATATGCGCGGTCGTTGATTAAACATAATTTTTTTTACCAAAAAAAATAGTTTTTTTTAGCAAAATTTCAAAAATTTTGTTTTTTAAAACGGCATAAAAAATTGGAAAACGCAGCTGTGCATCTAATTTTATTAATAGCGTAGACAGTCGGCACAGTTAATTTGCATTAACAGTCTTAATTCAAATTAACTCGTGAATTATCCTATCTTAATGCGCATTAAGTTAGACGTAAATACACAAATTTTTTTTTTTCACCTTTATTTATTTATTGAATCTTCATATACTGAAATTACAATAAGTATTCAAATCTTAATACTAAAAAGAAAATAATAATCCCAGCCAGTGCTAGACAAAAATTTTTATGATACTAAAAAAAATTCACTTCAACTGATCCAGTCATCTGTTTTGCGCTTGAGTTAAAGCAAGGGTATCCCTCCTTCTCAACCCATTGTGGCCACTAAAGTTAAGGATGTCTCGTGCAAGTGGGTTTGGATGGTGTTCAATTTTGCTGACGTAATTTGACGCATATTTTGTAAATTCGACTTTTACTAATGGCACGCCTAGATCTTTGTGGATTCGAGAATTTTTAACATACCATGGTGCTGCAGTAATTATACGTAGAATTTTATTTTGACCCCTTTGAATTTTTTCAATATTTGTTGCTGAGGCCGTACCCCATAATTGTATTCCATAACACCAGATTGGCTTTAGAATTGCATTGTACAACAAAAGTTTGCAATCCAACTTTAATGTAGAATTTCTGCCGATTAGCCAATTAAGTTGCACTGCTTTTACTCTCATCTGAGTAAGTTTCGCTTCAATATGAGACTTCCAAGTTAAACGGCGGTCGAGGTGGCTTCCGAGGTATTTGACTTCATTATGTTGAGGAATAATTTGATTATTTATTTTGATAAACGAGCAAGTTTCTTTTCGCAATGTGAAAGTGATATGAATACATTTCTGTTTATTTACCCTGATTTTCCAAAGTTCTAGCCAATTCTCTAGTTTATAAACATAATTCTGCAAATTCTGCAACTTGGTTGTCCTTATGGACGCTGATAAAGGCTGTATCGTCTGCAAAAGTTGACGTGTGGATTTTGGGGTCTGACGGCATGTCGGAGGCATAAATCAAATATAAAGTAGAACCCAGTATGCTACACTGTGGCACACCTGATTCAATTGGCTGAGCGGTACTTAAAAAATTGCCTTCTTTGATTTTAAATTTGCGACCGTATAAATAACTTTCCATTAGTTTATGGGTGTTAGCAGGCAGAGTTAATTTTATTTTGTGCATTAAACCGTCATGCCAAACTTTGTCGAACGCTTGGGACACATCAATGAAAAGGGCGGAGCAGTATTTTTTGTCTTCAAACGACCCTCTTATCACATTTACCAATCTGTGTGTTTGTTCGATGGTGCTGTGTTTAGCTCTGAAGCCGAATTGATGATTAGGAATACATTCAGTGTCATTCAGAATTGGAGTCAACTTAGTCATTAACAATTTTTCGAACAGTTTAGAAATTGTCGGCAGTAGGCTAATTGGCCTATATGACTCCACTTTAGTGGGGTCCTTCCCTGGCTTAGGAATCATGGTAATCATAGATACCTTCCAGTCTGCAGGATAGTATTCTAGGCGTAAAATAGCATTGAAAATAAAGAGGATAATCCTTCTAGCTACACGAGGTAACTCCACAATCATTTTGTTGCTGATTTTATCCATACTTGGAGCTTTTATAAGATTCAGAGTACCAATAGCGCTTTGAACATCATTAAATCGAGTGGAGGCAAATCAGATGCATTATTTGAGTTGTTTATGGTAAACACTTTCTCAAATGGTTAACAATTAAAGTCCCCTTCTCGGAATCATTTCTAGCCCAGTCGCCAGTCGGATTTCGCAGAGGAGGCTTTCCTCTAACTGGTCTTTTTAAACCTCGTGCCGCCTTCCATAACGAATAGTCAGATTGTGGGGTACTATCAAGGCCCTCCAAGTAAGATCTAAGTGAATACTTTTGGCGAGTATTATAATATCTTTATTATAGATGTTAACCAAAGTGATGATGAGAAAAAGGGGTTTGACCTATAGCAGGATTAAAGGGGGTAATCTATATATATAAAATTCAATGTATGTATGTATGTATGTAACGTATAGACTCCAAAACGGCTGAGCCGATTTTGATGAAATTTTCACAGCATGTTACTGTGACTCTGGAAGGAATAATAGGGTACTTTTTACCACGCCCACTTTTACGCCCACTTTTTTAAAATATTGTAATTGGAGACCAAACCTCTAGACCGATATTTTTGAAATTTTCACAGCATTTAACTGGGACTCTGGTATGATTAATAGGTTACTTTTTTTTACCACGCCCATTTTTACGCCCACTTTTTAAAAATTATGTAATTGCTCCCATATAGTTTTTAACAGATTTACTTCAAATTGTATACACATTATATACTCCAGGCGAGGTAAAAATAAAGATTTCTTAAGCCACGCCCCTTTTCACGCCAAATTTTTGAAAGTTTTATACTTTTTGTTCTCTATACAAATTTGTTCATTCCAACGTATTTTTTTTATTTGGTAGTATATTGCTCTTAATACTGTTAACGTCGCCATATAGCTATGAACCACGCCTACTTCATCGCCCCCTTTTTTAATTCAGATACTTACTTATACCACTAACAATGTTTGCTATACAAAATACTTTTTTTGTAATATGTATTTAGCTAAAGTTTTATATACTTTTTAACTACATACATTTTTTTATTACCAAATCCCCATTTTTCGCCCCATTTCACCTTAAATTATATTGCTTTTATATCTATATATATAAAATTCAATGTATGTATGTTTGTATGTATGTATGTATGTAACGTATAGACTCCAAAACGGCTGAGCCGATTTTGATGAAATTTTCACAGCATGTTACTGTGACCCTGGAAGGAATAATAGGGTACTTTTTTTTTGCCACGCCCACTTTTACGCCCACTTTTTTAAAATATTGTAATTGGAGACCAAACCTCTGGACCGATATTTTTGAAATTTTCACAGCATTTAACTGGGACTCTGGTATGATTAATAGGGTACTTTTTTTACCACGCCCACTTTTACGCCCAATTTTTTAAAATATTGTAATTGGTGACCAAACCTCTGGACCAATATTTTTGAAATTTTCACAGCATGTTACTGTGACTCTGGAAGGAATAATAGGGTACTTTTTTTACCACGCCCACTTTTACGCCAATTTTTTTAAATATTGTAATTGGAGACCAAACCTCTGGACCGATATTCTTGAAATTTTCACAGCATTTAACTGGGACTCTGGAAGAAATAATAGGGTACTTTTTTTTACCACGCCCACTTTTTTAAAATATTGTAATTGGAGACCAAACCTCTGGACCGATATTTTTGAAATTTTCACAGCATGTTACTGTGACTCTGGAAGGAATAATAGGGTACTTTTTTTACCACGCCCACTTTTTTAAAATATTGTAATTGGAGACCAAACCTCTGGACCGATATTCTTGAAATTTTCACAGCATTTAACTGGGACTCTGGTATGATTAATAGTTTACTTTTTTGACCACGCCCATTTTTACGCCCACTTTTTAAAAATTATGTAATTGCTCCCATATAGTTTTTAACAGATTTACTTCAAATTGTATACACATTATATACTCCAGGCGAGGTAAAAATAAAGATTTCTTAAGTCACGCCCCTTTCACGCCCATTTTCACGCCAAATTTTTGAAAGTTTTATACTTTATTAAATTTTCACAATAGGATATTCTTACGAAATAATAAATTCTTGACTATGTAAGTGGACAAAGGGGCATGGCCTCGCCTAAAGCATTGCAATAAATACATTAAAATTAAATAAATAAATGTTTGTAAATATATAAATACGTTTTATTTTATTTTATGACGAGGGGGGGTAGCAAAGCACACCGCGTTTAGCTATCTATATATATAAAATTCAATGTATGTATGTATGTATGTAACGTATAGACTCCAAAACGGCTGAGCCGATTTTGATGAAATTTTCACAGCATGTTACTGTGACTCTGGAAGGAATAATAGGGTACTTTTTTTTACCACGCCCACTTTTACGCCCACTTTTTTAAAATATTGTAATTGGAGACCAAACCTCTGGACCGATATTTTTGAAATTTTCACAGCATTTAACTGGGACTCTGGTATGATTAATAGGGTACTTTTTTTACCACGCCCATTTTTACGCCCACTTTTTAAAAATTATGTAATTGCTCCCATATAGTTTTTAACAGATTTACTTCAAATTGTATACACATTATATACTCCAGGCGAGGTAAAAATAAAGATTTCTTAAGCCACGCCCCTTTCACGCCCCTTTTCACGCCAAATTTTTGAAAGTTTTATACTTTTTGTTCTCTATACAAATTTGTTCATTCCAACGTATTTTTTTATTTGGTAGTATATTGCTCTTAATACTGTTTACGTCGCCATATAACTATGAACCACGCCTACTTCATCGCCCCCTTTTTTTAATTCAGATACTTACTTATACCACTAACAATGTTTGCTATACAAAATACTTTTTTTGTAATATGTATTTACCTAAAGTTTTATATACTTTTTAACTACATACATTTTTTTATTACCAAATCCCCATTTTTCGCCCCATTTCACCTTAAATTATATTGCTTTTAATCTATATATATATAAATGAATGTGTGTCTGTATGTTTGTGCTTACTAGGAGGCCAAACCCTTGGACCAATCTGCCTGAAATTTTTACAGCATGATACTGTGACTCTGGAAGGAATAATAGGCTATATGAAGTTTTGATTGTACAAACGGGGGTGGCACCGCCCATATAACCCACAAATTTAACCCGCAATATTTTGGGCATTTTTTGACGTACGTCGGTGATATTTGGTACATATGGTATTGGCATAATTAGGAATACGTACCAGGAGAAAAGTGAGTGGGACCACGCCCCTTTTTAGAAAAATTAAACATCGTAATATAGTCTTAACTACTAAACCGATCGTCATTAAATTTTCACAACAGAATATTCTTACGAAATAATAAATTCTTGGCTATGTAAGTGGACAAAGGGGCATGGTCTCGCCTAAAGCATTGCAATAAATACATTAAAATTAAATAAATAAATGTTTGTAAATATATAAATACGTTTTATTTTATGACGAGGGGGGGGTAGCAAAGCACACCGGGTTTAGCTAGTATATCTATATATATAAAATTGAATGTATGTATGTAACGTATGGACTCCAAAATGGCTGAGCCGATTTTGATGAAATTTTCACAGCATGTTACTGTGACTCTGGAAGGAATAATAGGCTATATGAAGTTTTGATTGTACAATCGGGGGTGGCACCGCCCATATAACCCAAATATTTAAATCACCATATTTTGGACATTTTTTTTACCTACATCAATGATATGTGGTATATATGGAATCGGCATAATTAGGAATACGTACCAGGAGAAAAGTGGGTGGGACCACGCCCCTTTTTAGGAAAATTAAAAATCGTAATATAGTCTTAACTACTGGACCGATCGTCATTAAATTTTCACAATAGGATATTCTTACGAAATAATAAATTCTTGACTATGTAAGTGGACAAAAGGGCATGGCCTCGCCTAAAGCATTGCAATAAATACATTAAAATTAAATAAATAAATGTTTGTAAATATATAAATACGTTTTATTTTATGACGAGGGGGGGGGGGGTAGCAAAGCACACCGGGTTTAGCTAGTCTATAATAAAGATACAATTATAATTACTCAGAAATTGAATAATTTATTTATTTATTATTGGAAAAACATCATGTGCTCCCCTACGTTTTCACTCAATACCAAAACTAGAGTTACAAGCTGCAGTAATGGCGGTCCGCCTTAAAGTCAACATTATCAACTGTCATGAAATATGCGTAAATAAAATTATATTTTGGACCGACTCACGTACAGTAATCCGATGGATATATTCAGATCATCGGAAATACAAACAATATGTTGCAAACAGGGTCTCCGAAATATTGGAAAGCTCTGATGAATCTCAATGGCATTGGTGTTCAACTTTAAATAATCCTGCAGACAAAGGTACTAGATTTATATTCCCCATCAATTATAATCCAGAAAGTATGTGGAAAAACGGCCCAAAATTTCTCTTGTATGAGGAGGAAAATTGGCCAGTCGATTGTGGCACATCAAGTAAAGAAGACAAATCAAACGATGAATTAAAAGCAAAACATTTCGTTATGCTATCAACAAAATATACAGACGTTATTGACATCGTCATTAACCGTTCTTCAAAGTATTTAAGGGTTCGAAGACACATTGCTTGGATTTTACGATTTTTAGGCAATATTCGTCAAAACCAATCAAAAAAAAAAATGGAGAATTATCAGTCGAAGAAGAATTTCGCGCTGAATTAATAATTATTGGAGATATTCAGAAGAAGTATTTTTGCAAAGAATACGCCTGTTTGGAATCATCCAAAACAATTTCCAAATCAAGTGAGTTACTGACCCTGAATCCATACCTGGATAACGATGGCATTATACGAGTTGGCGGTCGACTCGATAACGCGACATTTCTTCCTGAATATACTAGAAGACCTATTTTACTTCCGAAATCCCATCGTTTTTCTCATCTAATTGTCGATCATTTTCATCAAAAAAATTGCCATCAAAATTTTTCAAAGGTTATATGTGATGTTAGAGAAAAGTTTTGGATACCATCCATTCGTCGATTACTAAAAAACGTTGAAGCAAAGTGCTCTTCATGTAAGTTAAGAAAGGCAAGGCCCCAACAACCTCAGATGAGTATACTACCTAAAGATCGTGTAACACCATTCGTTCGTCCATTTACATATACTGGAGTAGACCTTTTCGGCCCATTTAATATCAAAATCCGTAAATGTAAAGAAAAGCGATGGGTGGTCTTGTTTACGTGTATGACAGTAAGAGCTGTTCATTTAGAAGTGGCAAATAGTTTATCTTCGGATTCATTTATTCTTTGTCTTAGAAACTTTATTAATCGACGTGGTGTTCCTGTTCAAATCCGTAGTGATAATGGAAGAAATTTTGTTGGTTTAAGGAAAGAATTACGAAACGAATCAAATTTTTTAGACCACGATAAAATAACGCGCTTGTTAACGCCTTTAGGAATTAAATGGATTTTTAATACGCCTTTTGACCCCAGTGCAGGTGGAGCATGGGAACGATTGGTACAATCGATAAAAAAGACACTGGTTGTATTAATGAAAGATATTGAACCCAAATTAGACACTTTTCAAAGCCTATTAATCGAAGCAGAAAATATAGTTAACTCGAGACCGTTAACACATATTCCCACAAGTCCTCAAGATCCCGAACCACTAACTCCAAACCACTTTTTAATAGGCACTACCAATTCTACTCAAACTCCAACCGAAATTGAAAATAAATTTTTAAATATGAGAAAACAATGGCGTATATTAAAAAACTTAAAGAATGGATTTTGGGTACGATGGATAAAAGAGTATTTGCCTGACTTAACTCGTCGTGTAAAGTGGTGTTTGCCTACAAAGTCATTAGAAGTTGGGGATATAATTCTCGTATGTGATATAGATCTACCAAGATCAAAATGGAGACGAGGTCGAATTATTAAGGTATATTGTGGTGCTGATGGCACTGTACGATCGGCAGATATAAAAACTATCGATGGTATTTTCAAAAGACCTGCTTCAAAACTAGCGCTTTTAGATTTGGGTACTTAGTTGTGAATTTCCCTAAGTCAATTCACGGGGGTGGAAAATTGTTAATTTTATATTTGTGTAAATGAATTTCCTTTAACCAGTGACTGGTGAAAAAATTCAAAGGGGTCAAAATAAAATTCTACGTATAATTACTGCAGCTCCATGGTATGTTAAAAATTCTCGAATCCACAAAGATCTAGGCGTGCCATTAGTAAAAGTCGAATTTACAAAATATGCGTCAAAGTATGTCAGCAAACTTGAGACATCCTTAACTTTAGTGGCCACAATCGGTTGAGAAGGAGGGATACCCTTGCTTTAACTCAAGCGCAAAATAGATGACTGGATCAGTTGATGTGAAATTTTTTTAGTATCATAAAAATTTTTGTCTAGCACTGGCTGGGCTTATTATTTTCTTTTTAGTATTAAGATTTGAATACTTATTGTCATTTCAAATATGAAGATTCAATAAACAATTAAATGCAAAAAAAAAAAAAAAAAAAAATATCGAATATTGGTGCCAAAATTTAGCTCTGTTAATGGGAAAACATTATAGATTTAGCATAAACCGATTTTTTAGAAGATTAACAAGATTTTCAAAATTCTTTCTTTCAATCAAAAAAGTGCAACAACATTAGTTATATTAAACATTTTTGAAAATTAATCCAACATTTTATTTGGCCGAAATTTTGAAGTCGGTTTTTTTTAAGAATTATTTACTAATACTATGTTTTTCGTACTTAAATAACAATGAAGGCAATTATAATTATTATTCATTTGAAACAAATATTGATTGCAAATATTCTATATTTTGTTCTGCGCTATTTTTGTTCTTTAGTAGTTTTTTGGGTTCTTCATCTAATCCCGATGTTCCACTTTCCATTGATTTCGAATATTGGATATGAACGGATCTGATGTTGCCAATAATATATTAAATAGATCTTCATTTGTGGAATTTCATGAAATTTTTCTAGTATTGTGCTCTCTATAAAATCTGTAATCCTTGTTCCTTTTTTCCTGAGAATCCTCTGATAGATCTCCAAGAGGCAAATGATATTTAATGATATCTTCTCCATGATAAAGGATTTTGTGAACTGTTGCAGACATATTTTTCTATGGGTAGTTGGTTGTATATATTTTTGCAGTTTCCTTAGCATAATCTCCAAATTGTCTAGCGTCAATTTCTTCATTGCACGCAAGTACTTCTAGGATTATTTTAAATCTGAAAATAAGGTTTAAATCCACTCCTGTTATTTCAGATGCTGTTTCTGGATCTGAAAAGAATCTTCGTGCGGTATTGTCATCATTTGTATTGCCTGGCCCTTGTTTTGGCTGATCTATAATTAATCCAAATTTGCGATATTCATCTTAAACATGTTTCTTTTTTGAACTTCTTAACTCTTTGTTGGTTCCATTGTTTCTTATGGATCCTGAAGACCCGAAATCCAAATCATAACTGATTTTTAGTATATGTTCCATAAGTCGTCATTTGATCCACAGTAAAAAGTCATGAAAAAATATGTGATGCTCTTGGTAGTCACAGCTAAATTCAAGTGCGGCCGAAAGGGTTAATATCAGGTAAAACTAATTAGTATCTGGCCAATATTGGGTTTTTTTTTCTATAGTGGTTTAATGTCGCGATTATTATTATAAAATTGTTTATGACTTTGGTTGACCCTAACAGTTGATAACAGGTATATTAGAAAGAGATCATATGTTTACTGTAGAACCTATTGTGATATTTTTATGACTTATTTTTTTGCTAATCAAAACAAAGCCATAAAACCCTTTCCCAGGTATTATATTTAATTATTTTAGTTTTACGTAGTCTAAAGTAAAGAAACATAAACCTTTAGGCGAAAAAGTGAAAATTTAATACACCATTGTATACGAGTAATTATAGGGCTGTTTAAATTATCGTAATTTGAATTTTTTTAGAGTAATTTCATTAAAATTAAAAAAGTGTTCTACCGGCGGGTCGTGGCGGGTGCAAAAGTATATATAGGATTAAAGAAGACACTTTCACCTTTCTTCGGGTGGTATACGTTTCTTGTTCCCTTTTGTTCCCTAGAAGTTCTATTCCACTAAAGTTTAAATTTCAGAAAAATATAGTAGTTTCATAAATATTTCAGAACGCCCCTAATATTAAACGCTAGAGCGGTAACCACTTACAACAACTAAAGACTATAATCCTACCAACATTATAAAAAAGACCGCAGGCCATTATCGATGATAGCTTGCGAGTAGTAACCATTTATTTTTGACAAAAAACAAATAAAAAACACCTTTTTCTGAAATTAAAAAAACAGTTGAGTTTGACAGCATGCTACGCCCACAATTATTAATAGTTTAACCTATTTTTTTGGCTACCTTAATATGGATATATTAGCTCCAAAAAGGTGTAAAAATTTTAAAAATCGGTGACAAAAAAAAATTCGACTTTTGGCCAATGAAAAACGATTTTCAGCCACTGTGCGGCGGTCGAGGTGAATGCCGAGGTATTTGACTTCATTATGTTGAGGAATAATTTGATTATTTATTCTGATGAACGAGCAGGTATCTTTTCGCAATGTGAAAGTGATATGAATACATTTTTGTTCATTTACCCTGATTTTCCAAAGCTCTAGCCAATTCTCTAGTTTATAAACATAATTCTGCAAATTCTGTGATGCAACTTGGTGGTCCTTATGGACGCTGACAAAGGCTGTATCGTTTGCAAAAGTTGACGTGTGGATTTTGGGGTCTGACGGCATGTCGGAGGCATAAATCAAATATAAAGTAGGGCCCAGTATGCTACCCTGTGGCACACCTGATTCAATTGGCTAAGCGGTACTTAAAAAATTGCCTTCTTTGATTTTAAATTTGCGACCGTATAAATAACTTTCCATGAGTTTATGGGTGTTAGCAGGCAGAGTTAATTTAATTTTGTGCATTAAACCGTCATGCCAAACTTTGTCGAACGCTTGGGACACATCAATGAAAAGGGCGGAGCAGTATTTTTTATCTTCAAACGACCCTCTTATCACATTTACCAATCTGTGAGTTTGTTCGATGGTACTGTGTTTAGCTCTGAATCCGAATTGATGATTTGGAATACATTCAGTGTCATTCAGAATTGGAGTCAACTTAGTCATTAACAATTTTTCGAACAGTTTAGAAATTGTCGGCAGTAGGCTAATTGGCCTATATGACTCCACTTTGGTGTGGTCCTTCCCTGACTTAGGAATCATAGTGATCATAGACACCTTCCAATCTGCAGGATAGTATTCTAGGCGTAAAATAGCGTTGAAGATAAAGAGGATAATTCTTCTTGCTACACGAGGTAACTCCACAAGCATTTTATTGCTGATTTTATCCATACCTGGAGCCTTTCTAAGGTTCAGAGTACCAATAGCGTTTTGGACATCACGAAAGTTTAGTCTTAGGGGTACAGGAGGCCTTATAACAAGTGGTGGCAAATCAGATTCGTTATTATTTGAGTTGTTTATAGTAAACACATTTCTCAAATGGTTAACAAATAATGTCCCTTTCTCGGAATCATTTCTAGCCCAGTCACCAGTCGGATTTCGCAAAGGAGGTTTTCCTCTCACTGGTCTTTTTAAACCTCTTGCCGCCCTCCATAACGAATAGTCAGATTGTGGGGTACTATCAAGACCCTCCAAGTAAGATTTAAGTGAATCCATTCTTTGGGTTTCTAAGAAATTTCTTAGTATATCTCTGCATACCCGTAGCCTAGCTTTCAGTTCAGGAGACCTGTGAATTTGCCACTCTCTTCTAACTCTTCTTTTTTCTGACAGGAGATGATCGAGTTCAGCGAAATAAGTTCTATTTGTCCCACTTCTGCACTCAACGTCGTATGTGGAGGCGTGATGTACAGCTCTTCGTATGTCCTCAGTAAACTTGCCAATCGACCCATCAATATCCTCGGTAGTTCTCAACACTACATTTTCCGTGCAGTGGGAACTTAAATACTTTTTATACTTTATCCAACTTACTCTGGTTTTAGATATGTCCCGAAATGGAGAGCCATTCCCTTGAAGGAAAATCTAGCTCCAAGGGAATTGAAGAAGCTGAAGTATTGGTGTTCTTTTATTGAAAATCGAGGTGGCGAATAAATTGATGATAAAACAAAATTGTATTGACAGAATTCAATGCAAATGTTTGTTGCTTGTAGGTAATCCTCACATATGTTGTTCATTAAATAATGTTTTATTCTGTTCTTTATAAGAATTGCCGAACCTCCACATGCTCTTCCGCGTGGATCTTTAGTATCATACAACACGTAGCCATTAATTTTGAAGTACGCTGTCGCCGTCAAGTGAGTTTCAGCAATCATCATGCCATCAATCTGCTTATCCATCAGGAAGTGCTCCAGTTCGTTTTTATGTTGGCGGAGGCCGTTCGCATTCCAAAAACAAATTTTTAAACAAATCATTTCTTTAAAATGGCTTGTAAGATAGTGGATTGCATTTTCAGCATTTCCTGCATCATGGATGTCATAGTGGTCGTAAAAGTGTTCATGGTTTGGACAAGTGTCTGCAATGTAGTCTCTAGAGTGTTAATATTAGGCTCGTAATATTGTGATTTAGGTGCCTGCTCCAAACCTGGCATATTAGATTTAACCACGTTAGCGTAAGAAACTTGTCTAGAACTAGGCGCGTTTACATGACTAGTGGACCGTAACAATTGCGGGAAATTGTCACTCGATGCCAAAATAGGCTGTTGACGATGATCAGGTAATACTGACGTCTTGTTGGTACTTATGGCTTTCAAATGAGTGTAAATTGGACAACCTCTATAATTTGCGGTATGATTACCTCCGCAGTTACTGCATTTTTTTATTTTTACGTCAGTTTTGGACTTATTACATTGAGCAGTTGGATGTAGTTCCCCACACGCAACACAAACAGACGGCAATTTACAGTACGCTTTGGTGTGGCCAAATTCTTGACAATTAACACACTGGACGGGTCCAATGCGCTTATGCGGTTCCTCCACGGTAATTATACGATGCAGAAGATAAATGAGATTGTAGATTGGATGGGTCTCGTTTTTCTTTAAGACAACATCTCCAGGTTCCAATTCTACCCTGAACATGGGCTGAGGGATCTTTTCACGGTTTCTGATATTCACTACGCTCTTGATTTTGAACCCTTTGTCCATTAAACCGGTCTTTATCTCCGCAGGATCAACACATGGGTCTATACCCTTTAGAACGACTTGGAGTCCTTTTGCGCTTTTGAGCTGGTAGGTATAGAAGTCCCTAGTCTCCCTTTCCAGCTGGTTGGACAATTTTCGAAAATCATCTTCCCTATTCACTTGGATCTTTGTCTCGCAGATATTTCCATGTTTAATTGAGGTTACGCTAAACATGTTTTCACCTATTACCGAAACAATTCCTTGGAAGTCGGCTCTCTCAGATAAATTGGTGGGGGCTTAAACGTCTTCTTCGGAAGTTCTGGCTCATCCGTCTGGAGGAGAGCAAACCTATTTTGATTATTACTCACGGTCTTAGGAGCTTTTGAATTTGATGACCCTTGAGCAGACGTCGGGCTCCTCTGTCGCTTGAGAACGGTGATGTACTTATCCATACCTACTTGTTTTTTTGGTTTGACTGCACTGTTTGATGAAGATGATGTTTTTTCATCTGTTGAAATCACTATATTGGGCGAACAGGAATGACGCCGTTCTGCGGCTCTTGTAGTGAGAAGATTCTCCACAGATTTTTTTATGGATTCTTCCTCAGAGACCCATTTAGTTTTTCTAGACGAGCTAAGCTCTTTCTCAGAATTACATCTGAGAGGAACACTCATACAATTTTTATGCGATTTTTAGTGTTTTTTTTAATTACCGATATTACCGTAGATTTTTTTTTAACCTATTACGAGTTATTTTTTCACTTTTTTGTTTTATTTCAACCTATTGCACTTTTTCACCTATTACGATTTTTTCACCGAAAATTCAGCCGCTCTAAAAGTAACCTTAAATATATTTTTCTGCAAGCCAAAATTAAAATTTCAGAAATTGATTGAGATATATCGGGGATATATAGCATAAACCGATTTTTAAGAATATATCGAATATGGGTGTCAAAATTTAGCTCTGTTAAATAAATTAGCTCTTCCAAATAAAAAATTTATTTTTAAAATTGATTCATAAATCACGAAGTTATTCAACAATTTATAAGAGAAGCACAGAAAAAATATAGATACCGGTAAATAAAAAACCGTATGTCCGTCCGATCTTCATAAAAATGAAATGGGACCCACCTGCAAGCAAACCCTTTCAAACAAAAAAATTAAAATTGGTTCAGAAATGGTTATCGTGGAACAAACATAAAAACAGCAACATACCATTCGAATTGATAACCTCCTCCTTTTTGAAGTCGGTTAAAAATAATAATAAATAGAACCTACTATTTTTACAAATGCTAATAAAATCTATTGCAGTTTTTATTTTTAAAATGTTTTTTAAAATTATCAAATCTGACAACAAAAAAGAATAAATTTTTCTGTAGTAACAGCAAAATCTCTAGTGAATTTTACTATTTTTTTTTAGTATAAACATTTTTTTGAGTGTAAAAATTTTTTTGAGTGTAACATTAAAAAAATTCCATTATCACAAAAAATAATTATAATTATTATTAAGTTCCAAATATTAAATGTTTTAATATGTAAATAAAAAAAGTAAACCCATATTTCACTCCAAAAGTTAAAAAAAATCAAAAGTTCAACTTTGACCTAGAAGTCCTTAAAAAGTCATCAATCAATTTTAATGTAATTAAAACTGAGCCAAGCTGAACTAAATATCTATCCATTAAAAAAAAATTACTTCAATATTTTGATCGGTTCAAAAGTTACAGAATTTTGGCCAACGAAAAACGATTTTCAGGCACTGTGCGACGGCATGATGTAAAGTGACACTATTGCACTTGAAATGTATGCACACGTTTAGCTATGACCATATGCATGGGAATGTCTGGTTTGCTTTAAGCTAAATCAAATTACCAAAATATTCTCATGCATTAGTTTAAGAATTAGTCGTCTAGTAAATTCTCATAAGTAGTATATAAGTAGAATGTATTTAGTATTAGAAGACAATTTTACTTCAACTGTCAATAAAGCTAGAGTGCGACATTTTGGTTGCAACTAGAAAGCATAATAAAGAACAATCATCTTTTATTCCAACTACATCAGAGTGTCCCACTGCGGTCCCCACATGTAGCAACATGTTCAGGTTGATGGTTGCTAGTGCATGAACAAGTTTTGCATTATGAAACAGTTTCAGCAAAAGTAATTTCAGCTTTTTTTTCAAAGAAATACTGTTTTTTCAGCAAATGCCAAACAAATTGTTTCATAATTAAATAGTTGTTTACAAACAAACAGCTGTTACCTAAATGCAGTTTAAATGTAGAAACTGTCGTCTGTCACGGTAAAATCTTAATTCAAATTAGTGAGATTTTAATGCGCATTAACTCTGTCGTCTGTCTACGGTATAATACCCCAATTCCTACCAATTGCCTTATTACAGAACAATTCTTTAGTTGGTGCGCGGTGCGCTTTTTTTTAAATTTTGGTGCGCTTTTTAATTTTTGGTGGCACCAAAGCAAATTCAACACAACTTTGAGAAAAAATCTGTCTACAATAAAATACACCTGTTTGAGAACTATTTCATTCAACACTGAAACATTTTTTTGTGTATTTCGGTGCGTTTTTTAATTTTTTCGAAAATGTCATGAAATCTTTATTTTTACTAATTGTTAATTGCAGTTTTTTAATAATTCATAACTCATGAAATCTATACGATGAAAAAATGTATGATAAATGAAATCAAATTCTTCAAAAATCTTTTTTTGAAAATCAAATTAACATTTTAAACATGTAAATAAAAATTCTTGTATAACCTGATGGTTTGGTCTACTGAACTGTAGACGAACAACCAGGGTTAGTGGAATCCTAACAAATTTTATTGGAAAAAATCAAATATAAGTACTTTAAATATATAAAAAAAAAGTACTGAAATTAGCTTTTTTATCAATTAGTACTTTGTTTCCGAATATCACATTGTGAGTTAAATTTTGAGTGGTTAAATGTTTATTTTATCTTTATTAGCTCATTTATTAAAATAAAAGGCTTTTACTATTATTACTTTTACTAATAGTCGTTGATAAAAACTTTTTTTTTATAGAATTTATGATATTAAAAAAAATTCAAATTAATTCAATAAATATTTGAAACAAAAACGAAAATCTTAACTTGGTGCTTTTTTTTGTAAATTGTGCGCTTTGTTCTCCATTTTGGTGCGTTTTGAAATTTCAAAGTTGACAACGCTGTATAAAGCCGACATGACCTTAGATGTTCTTGCCAGTATATTAGGTTTCCAAAATAATTTGATGTCAAGGATAACACCCAAGAATCTTGCTTTGTCCGAGATTATCAATTCTATACCATTTAATCTGGGAAGTCTATAAGTGGGAATCTTATATTTTCTAGTGAATAATACAAGTTCCGTCTTTACTGGATTCATTGCTCCAATTCATAGTAGCATTTAGAATATAATTTAAAAAGAGAATCTTAAAACAAACATTTTTAAATTATATTTCTATTATGAACTCTATGCAATGAAATGTTGCATTGCATACTGCGTTTATGAAAACAGCCAAAACAATTAAAAGTAAGTTTTAAGTTTAAAGTTGTTTTTAAAAAGAACCGACTTTAGTATTTGTCTATGGTTATGGCCCAATTAAATTAAATACAATTTCGTAACAATATTAATGTTCAGATCAGAGCTAATTTTTATTTATTAAATACAATATTTTTTATTACTCAGTATATCATTTAGTCCGCTATCTATTATTTTGTTATACTAAAACTCCTCAGCAATTGAAAATCCTTACTTTAATTTTTTATATCGCCCTAATTATAATTGAATTCAATAATTTTGTAGCTTTATAGTTCATGAACATACAAACATATATATTCATTATTTGTTGTTGCCCAAAAGAATTTTGGTAAAGAATTGTATCTTTTGTTTTTTCTTTAATTCTTTTGCGTAGCGGTATTTAGTTTTTTTTGATTTTTGCCTTGTAAAGTTAATTACATACATACATATATCATATTTTTAAATAAATGAATTTTTTATTATTCTTTTGTCTCTCTTAAGAAAAGCATGGTTTGTCTTTTTACTTAGTAAGACAGAATAGAGGAAAGTTAATTGGTTGTAATAAAATTAAAAAGAACATTACAATCAATTACATCATTTTTAAATTAAAAGTTCAAATAATTTATCGGGCTCATTTGGAGCCACTTTTTTGCACAACATACGTGAATTTTTTGGCTATTCACGTCAACAATTAATTTTAATTTATTTATTCATCTAAATCATTTGTTATAATATTTAATTTGTACAATTATATACATATTTATAAACTTCTTTTAATTAAAATTTAAATAATATTTTAATATTTTAGTCACATTTTCTTTCGGAATTGGAAGCATTAGTGAAGTTTGTTAAAGATAACAATATAGGAGTGTCAACTTTAATCACAAGAAATTTGAATGAAAACAGTGTAGATGGAATATCATATGATGAACTAAAAAGCAGATGTAAACTTGACATAAATGTTATTGATTTAAATGCCAAAATGGATAATGATGAACCAGTTGGTTATGCAGAGTTGCTTGAACTTCTTGAAAATCATGTTTGGTCTAGTGTTCATATCTCATCACACAATTCTAACAGTAAGTAACATTTACACTATAGTGTATATATATGTAGGTACTTATATAAACAGTGGATCAATTAAATTTAGAAATACCATGGTTTCCAAGAGAAATCTCTAATAACATTGCTCCTCCTTAACTTGAAACAATAATTCTGGGGACTAATTATGGTAGTCATATACGATCGAACACTTAAGGCCCAACTATAATATGCATGTGCTAGCTTAAGCAACCGTGCGAACACATATAAATTGTATATGACAAACTATAATGCTCTTAATGAAACTTTTCGTTAAGTTTTTCAACTGTCATTTGCTTAAGCAAAAAGCGAAACTGACCGCACATTCTGTACGGAATCAGCTGCTTGTTTAATTTGTATGTAGTACATACATACATATATATGTACTCGAATGTATGTATATGATTTCATATAAAATAGGATGTCCAAAACGGCTGGGCCGATTTTGATGAAATATTCAGGGAATATTCAGGCGGGGACAATGTGAACTCTGATTTTTGATTTTCGGGGCGTGGAAAAATCCAATTTTCATATTGCACCACCAATGATATATACATATTTATTTTTTTTTTTTCTTTTATTTAATTTTTTTTGAAGCCGTTGCCATGTTTTTCAAAACGAGATATCAAACTCTTAAATCGGTTATGTAGTTCCGATGATATTTACAAAAATCGTATGTTATTAACCATCCAATATCAAAATTTTAAAACTTTCGAAATGTTGCATTCAAAAATCCGAGTTTTCGGTTTGTTTACAAAATATTTACATCATTCGATAACACAAGATATTCCGCGCTTACTAAGGTTCAACATTGTACAATAAGTTAAAAATAATATTATACATATATCGATGATAAACAATTTTTTGTACTCTTGCATTTAAGATACCTACATTTATTTATGTAAAATTTTAGCCGTTTAAAATGTTTCAGTACCAACAATTTTGATTACTTAAAAGGCACTAACAAGCACAGTGAGAAATTGTAATACTATGTTTCCACGACGACTTGAATCACCTGCTTCGCTGTCTGAATCATGTTTATGAATCATGCTGTTTACATGACCAAAAAACTTGATTCGATTTGACAGTTGTTTTTAATAAACAAACAGAATAAAGAAAAACAGAATTTACAATTTGTGAAAAATATTTTTTTTTTAATGGACAAAAAAAAGTGAGTGGAAATTAGTTAGCTTATTTGAAAAAAACATACATTCGTACGTCTTTACTTCCAGCAAATAGAAAATAATTTGCTTTGTTTACAATAATATTAAATTTGTACAGCTAGTGCAGATAAACTTGGATAAGAATTAGAGAAGAGAGCAATTTTTCGTGCTTCGCAAGTAGATTCAATATGAATCTACTTGATTCGCTCTTGAAATTTTGTATGGTGAAGCAAGTTGTTTCGCTCATGATTGGGGTGTGAAGCATGAATAGAGAGCGAAGCATGTACCGTGGAAACATAGTATAAAAAGCGCTATAAATACCCGCTTTTTAAAAACGGGTATTTAATAAAATTTCGAGTATTTGGAAAGCAAAAAAGCACCAAAAAATACCCGAAAGCGTCAAAATGGCACCGCTGCGCAAAACATTCAAACTCAAAGAGAGCGACATGTATAAAAAGAAACAAACAACCCCCTCATGAATAAAAATTTCGCGGGAGTTTTTTTCCCTTTTCCCATTTTTCGTATTCAAATTCAATGTTAAAAAAATACAAAAGGAAACAACTCCCGCGGATTTTTTATTCACGATTGGGCCGAAAATAAAAAGAATTATTCGGCCCTGTTTTGTAAACCGAATCCGAGTAAATTTCTCGTTTTAAAACGAATTATCATTTTTTGGTGTTCTGTAAACCGAATTCACATAATTTTTCTTGTTTTGAAACCGAGTAAACAAACCTAGTCGAAAGGAAATCGACTGCGTAAGTATTTTAATGAATGACTACAAAAATTTTTTTTTTTTTTTTTTTTTTTAATACATTTAATTTATTTATTGGATCTTCAGAAATGAAATGACAATAAGTTTTCGAATCTTAATACTAAAAGAAAATAATAAGTCCAGCCAGTGCTAGACAAAATATTATGATACTACAAAAAATTTATATCCACTGATCCAGTCATCTGTTTTGCGCTTGAGTTAAAGCAAGGGTATCCCTCCTTCTCAACCGACTGTGCCACTAAAGTTAAGGATGTCTCGTGCAAGTGGGTTTGGATGGTGTTCAAGTTTGCTGACGTACTTTGACGCATATTTTGTAACTTCGACGTGTAATGCATGTTCACATGTGTGTCACAACCACTTTTATATTTCATTAAATTACTTAAAGTCATCAAGTGATTGTCACTTGATACCCTCTTTGATCAAACATACAGTGGCAACATATGCATACATGGGAGAATGCTTAGATAAGCATTTCTCATGGTTATGTTGCCTGAGTGTGTCTGCTATTTGACGCCTAGTACCTACATATGTAGTATAGAATAAGCTAGTATTTAAATTATACTAAAAATTATTATTAAGGCATTAATAAAGAAAACACAAAGGTGAGCAGAAGCTCGGCCAGTAAAAAAACAACATTTTTTAATTATTTTAAACTTTTAATCATTAAATGGCGACCGTGACAGATATTGAATAGAACTTTAAATTGAAAATTAAGTGATTACAAAAAAATTATTATTAAACAAAAACTTTAATAATAAAACAAAACTTTAATAATAAATTTTAAATTGAAAATTAAGTGATTACAAAAAAAAATTATTAAACAAAAACTTTAATAATAAAACAAAACTTTAATAATAAATTTTAAATTGAAAATTAAGTGATTGCCAATTAAAAATTATACTAAACAAAAATATATCTTATCTTCAAACAAACAAATATTGGATAAAATTTGAAAACAACAATGGTTTGGTGGAAGAAAGTACTTCAAACCATTCCAATACTAGTGGCCGGCTATGAAGTAGGAAAAGCCACTGAAGACAACAATAACAACGACAACATCAACAACAACAAGGAGCTAACAATCGCATTAAGCGATATTGAGAAAATAACACAAAACGGAAATCAAAAAAGCTACATCGAAGTGTGCGCAGTATTAGGAATACTACTAATGTTTATAATAATATACCAGTTGCTGAAAAGGAGGATTACAGCTGTCGCCCACCACATGAGAGAGCAACAAATATAAAATATAACGGGGAAAGGAGAAGAAAAATCGGTGTATTGTAAGTTTAATGTATAAGTATATTAGTTAAAAAAAAAAATATTAATCTTAATTGAAAATTTTAATTATTTAAACTTTTAATTATTAAATGACTTTAATTAATTGAATAATTGAAAAATTTTAATTGTATAACATGTTTACTGCGATTCCCAAGGGACCCTCCAGTAATAATTCCTAGTTTTCCAATCTTTGATATTTCTTGTAGAATATTATGAAATGGGAACAGATAATTGATAGCGTAGCCACTTTTCAGATTAAATTTGAGCAGTCATATAAATGTCTGAATAAAACTCGGACAATAAAACAAGAGACGGTAGAGAAACATGTACAAAATTTGATAGAGACCTACAACGCAATTAGGGCAATTTTACATGGAAACTATGACAGGTTCACTTCCCAACACAAAGTAGAAGTAAATGAGATATTTTTGAAATTAAGAGATAAATTGTTAAAAATTTTCCATAGGCATAGGATAAATATTAAAGTACCGCTAGCACTTGGCTGTGAGGTAATTAAGGAAATTACGGATACAGAAGAAGAAATTAGTGAAACGGACGAAGGCGAGGATACAAAAACAGTAGCAAGAGAAATTTTTGATACGGAGACCAAAAGGAACAAAGAAACAATAATGTCACGAACAGAGGACGATATAATTGACAAAACGACAAAAATTGTCCCGGTGTTTGACGGTGGTATAAACGATTTACAGAGTTTTCTTGACGCCCTTACTCTCATTGACAGAATCAAAGATACACATGAAGTGGTTGCTGTAGAAGTAGTTAAAACAAAACTTAAGGGTCAGGCAAGGAACTTGATCACTGATGAAAGCACCATTCAAGGTATTAAGACGCGACTACAAACGTCCATTAAGGGCGAGTCCTCCGAATTGTTATGTTCCAAGCTGATGAACATAAGGCAAAGTTCAAAATCGGCAACCGCATATGCGGATGAAATTCAGGAGATTGCGAAAAAATTAGGTGGAGCCTACATAACAGAAGGCTACCCACATGAAATTGCCGATAAGTTGGTAAGACTTAATGCGGATAAGGCAATCTCACGGAACGCTTCAATTGATGAGGTTAAACTCATCATCAAAACTGGAAATTTTTCGTCATTGAATGAAGTGATTTCCAAATTCGTAGAAGCGAGTACAGAAGCTTCAACCTCTAATTCCTCGGTCTTTTACTTTCAAAGACGTGGAGGTAACAATCCAGGTGCCAGACTCAGTAACTATCGTGGACGCGGCAAAAGATGGCGTCCGAATAATAATTTCAATAATAATAGGTATAGCAATAGTGGTTCTAACGGTAATAGTTGGCGACTGGGAAGCCAAAACAATAACTTTAGAAACCACACTAACAATTCACAGAATAGAGGACGAGTAAGATTGACACATGAAATCTCGGAAAACGAGATTTCCCCTCAAGACATGGGGGGCAATCGTCAAAATTTGGATTAAAAACTGGATCAATATTCCACTTGAATCTCAATTTAAGTAGTTTTATCGAGATTCACTTATCAACCAATAATAATTTAAATACATTACTTGTAGACACCGGAGCGGATGTCTCATTAATCAAAGTAAATACGCTCGGTTCATTGAAATTTAACGTGAAAGACATTATTCAAATATCTGGGATAGGAAAAGGAAATATAGAGTCCTTGGGAACGGTTCAAATTGATTTGGTAGTAAGGAAATTTTTAATTCCTCATAAATTTCATGTAGTTTCGGATGCATTCCCAATGCCATTCCAAGGTATATTGGGTTTAGATTTCTTGAAAACGTATAATGCTGTTATTCAGTACGGACACGACACGAACTCTAATTTACTGTCATTAAGACCATATAATTTGAATTATCCTATAGATATTCGGTTACTTGAAAGCCTGAATGATGGTGTTATGACACTACCAGCTCGCGCCGAAGTTTTCAGAGCCATAACAATTGACAACGACTTTTCTGATTTGGTGGTTCCAAGGCAATTGATACAAGATGGAGTCTATGTAGCTGGATGTATAGTATCCAAAAGATTCCCATATGTAAGGATAGTGAACACAAATTCAGACAATAAATATTTAAGTGACGTATCAATTAAATGTGAGAAACTATCTGATTATGAAATTCTGGATACGACTAAAGTAGACAAAACAAGAATGCAGACTATTCTAGGCAGATTAGAGAAAAATTTTCCCGATATAGCAAGATTCGAATTGCTTGAATTATGTTCAAAATATATTGATATTTTTGCTTTGGAAAGTGACAGAATAAGTACGAACAATTTCTACACACAGAAATTAAGAGTGTCAGACCACAATCCGGTCTACATTAAAAATTATCGTACGCCACACTCCCAAAAAGATGAAATAGTGAGACAAGTTGAAAAGCTTCAGCGGGATGGAATCGTCGAGCCATCTGTTTCCAATTATAATAGTCCTATTATGCTCGTGCCGAAAAAGGCATTGCCAAATAACCCTGACAGGCGATGGCGTTTGGTGGTCGATTACCGCCAAATAAATAAAAAGCTAATAGCGGATAAGTACCCACTGCCCAGAATTGAAGATATTTTGGATCAGTTGGGCAGAGCCAAATTTTTCTGTTGTTTGGATTTAACCTCTGGCTTTCATCAGGTGGGATTGGATGAAAAATCAAGAGACATTACTTCATTTTCGACAGAGAATGGTTCTTTTCGTTTCAAGCGTTTACCATATGGCTTGAAGGTGGCTCCAAATTCTTTTCAAAGAATGATGAATTTAGCCTTTACAGGTTTGACGCCTTCTAAAACCTTCGTTTATATGGATGATGTTATTGTAACAGGATGCTCAGTAAAGCATATGCTTAAGAATTTAGAAACAGTTTTCCAAAGATGCAGACAATGCAACTTAAAATTACATCCGGATAAATGTACTTTTTTCAGATCTGAGGTTACATATTTGGGTCATAGATGCACTGACAAAGGAATTTTACCAGACAGTAGCAAATATGATTCAATTAGGAACTACCCTAGACCGACAAATGGTGATGAAGTTCGTCGATTTGTAGCTTTCTGTAACTATTACAGACGTTTTATATCTAATTTTGCATCTTATTCTGTGCATTTAACTAGGCTAACTAGAAAGAAGGAACCTTTTATATGGACTGAAAATTGTGAGCAGGCTTTTCAAAATCTCAAAAAGGCACTATTATCACCACAAATTCTTCAATATCCTGTTTTCGACGAAACTTTTTACATAACCACCGATGCAAGTAAAATTGCTTGTGGTGCAATATTATCCCAGGAAAAAGATGGTATGCAGCTTCCGATTGCATACGCATCACGTTCATTAACCAAGGGAGAATCAAACAAAGCCCCAATAGAACAGGAATTGATCGCTATACAATGGGCAATTAATCACTTTCGACCATATGTTTATGGTAACAAATTTATTGTGCGTAGCGATCATAAACCATTGACATATTTATATTCATTAAAAAACCCATCTAGCAGACTAACGAGAATTCGTATGGAACTAGAGGAATATGATTTTGTTATAGAACATATCAGAGGAAAGGACAATTCTGGAGCGGACGCGTTATCACGAATTGACTTTAGTGATATTAAATCAATTCCTTTTGCCAATAATGTTTCCATGGTAATGACACGAGCTCAATCAGGAAACCAGACTCAAGACAAGATTAAGAAAAGGGATGATCAAATGATTCCCGAAAGGCCTAAAGTTTTTGAAACTATTGGCTTCGATTGTGTAAAGAAATGGGTTAAGCTTAGAATGAATACTAACGAAAGAAACCCTATTATATTTTTTAAAAGAGGCAAACAAGTGCTAGCACCTAAAGTTAATATAGGAAATACTGTTGTTAATGGAAATATCGATTTAGATCAATTTTTTCCAATTCTTGAAAAAGAAGCAATAAGTAGAAATTTAAATAAAATTCAATTGAATTTAAATGATAATTTATTTAGCCTCGTAACTGTAGAAGAATTTAAACTAAAGGCAAGTCAACATTTAAACAAATTACAAATAGCGCTTACTCCAAGAATATGCATAGTAACAGATAAAGAGGAACAGATGTTTTTACTAAGAAAATTTCATGATGATCCTATGTTTGGTGGTCATCCTGGAACAACCAGACTACTTAGGAAACTTCGTCAATCTTATTATTGGAAGAACATCACCAAAGATGTAAGCCAATACGTGAGGAACTGTCTTCAATGTCAGATTAATAAGACTACAAGACACATAAAACCGAGTATGATTATTACACCAACACCTCAAAAACCCTTTCAAACTATAATAATAGACACTGTAGGACCCCTACCTATAACCGAAAAAGGAAATCAATATATTATTACAATAATATGTGACCTAACTAAATACCTTGTAGCTGTGCCAGTAACTAATAAATCTGCTAAGACGATAGCAAAGGCATTAGTAGACCATTTTATATTAATTTATGGACCTATGAATAAAATACTTAGTGACATGGGCACAGAATACAATAATCAGGTACTTTCTGAACTTCTCGCACTACTAAACATAGAAAAATCAATATCAGCCCCTTATCATCACCAATCATTAGGAACAGTTGAAAGATCGCACCGTACATTTAATGAATACATACGTTCATACATTCACGCATCTAGAAACGATTGGGACGAATGGATAAAATATTTCACATATACTTTTAATACAACACCCTCAACGGTACATGGATACTGTCCATTTGAGTTGATTTTCCCGAACGTTCCAAACCATAACCCACTAATACCATATGATAAAGTAGATACAGTATATAATTTCGATAATTATTCAAAAGAAGTAAAATTCCGACTACAAACTGCATTAACAAGAGCTGAACATTTAATTAAAAAATCAAAATTAAATCAAAAGCACTTACACGACAAAAACCTCAACAACATTACTATTACCGTAGGTCAGGAAGTATTCATAAAAAATAACACAGCACACAAACTAGAATCAATTTACAAGGGACCATACAAAGTCATTGACGTTGACGACAAAAATAATATTACAGTAAGCATAAACGGAAAAAATCATAAAATTAACAAACAAAATGTGAAAACATTTTAACAATATACTATTTGTACACTAGTTATTATATTTGACATATACTTTTATATATATTATCATTAATAATCAAATTACTATATTCATTTTAATTTAACTTGAAATTCTCCAAAATGTTTATAATATATAAGAATATTTTATAAAAAAAAAAAAAAAATACAATGTTATATAAAACAAAAAGAAAAATTACCTATTAAGAAATATACCATCATTAGAATTATATAAGATTATTAATTAATAATAATAATAATTAACTATAAAAGTTTGTATAAAAATTTAAGTTTGTAAAGAAAGCTCCTACTGATATCACTTGATCAATGATCTCACTGGGACCTTTCTCTTTCAAAAAGGGAGGTGTAATGCATGTTCACATGTGTGTCACAACCACTTTTATATTTCATTAAATTACTTAAAGTCATCAAGTGATTGTCACTTGATACCCTCTTTGATCAAACATACAGTGGCAACATATGCATACATGGGAGAATGCTTAGATAAGCATTTCTCATGGTTATGTTGCCTGAGTGTGTCTGCTATTTGACGCCTAGTACCTACATATGTAGTATAGAATAAGCTAGTATTTAAATTATACTAAAAATTATTATTAAGGCATTAATAAAGAAAACACAAAGGTGAGCAGAAGCTCGGCCAGTAAAAAAACAACATTTTTTAATTATTTTAAACTTTTAATCATTAAAGACGTTTACTAATGGCACGCCTAGATCTATGTGGATTCGAGAATTTTTAACATACCATAGAGCTGCAGTAATAATACGTAGAATTTTATTTTGACCCCTTTGAATTTTTTCAATGTTTGATGCTGAGGCAGTACCCCATAATTGAATTCCATAACACCAGATTGGCTTTAGAATTGCATTGTACAACAAAAGTTTGCAATCCAACTTTAATGTAGAATTTCTGCCGATTAGCCAATTAAGTTGCACTGCTTTTAATCTCATCTGAGTAAGTTTTGCGTCGATATGAGACTTCCAAGTTAAACGACGATCGAGGTGGATTCCGAAGTATTTCACTTCATTGTGTTGCGGGATAATTTGATTATTTATTCTGATGAACGAGCATGTATCTTTTCGCAATGTGAAAGTTATATGAATACATTTCTGTTCGTTAACCCTGATTTTCCAAAGCTCAAGCCAATTCTCTAGTTTATAAACATATTTCTGCAAGTTCTGTGCTGCTATTTGATGGTCCTTATGAACGCTAATAAAGGCTGTATCGTCTGCAAAAGTTGAAGTATGTATTATGGGGTCTAACGGCATATCGGATGCATAAATCAAATATAAAGTTGGACCCAGTATGCTACCCTGGGGTACTCCTGCTTCAATTGGCTGAGCGGGGCTTAAAAAATCGCCTTCTTTGATTGTAAATTTGCGACCATATAAATAACTTTTCATAAGTTTGTGGGTGTTAGCAGGCAGAGTTAATTTAATTTTATGCATTAAACCTTCATGCCAGACTTTGTCGAACGCTTGCGACACATCAATGAAAAGGGCGGAGCAGTATTTTTTCTCTTCCAACGACTGTCTTATCACATTTACCAATCTGTGTGTTTGTTCGATGGTACTGTGTTTAGCTCTGAACCCGAATTGGTGATTTGGGATACATTGAGTGTCGTTCAGAATTGGAATCAACTTAGCCAAGAACAATTTTTCAAACAGTTTTGAAATTGTCGGCAGTAGACTAATTGGCCTATATGACTCTACTTTAGTGGGGTCCTTCCCTGGCTTAGGAATCATGGTAATCATAGATACCTTCCAATCTGCAGGATAGTATTCTAGGCGTAAAATAGCATTGAAAATAAATAGGATAATTCTTTTAGCTACACGAGGTAACTCCACAAGCATTTTGTTGCTGATTTTATCCATACCTGGAGCTTTTTTAAGATTCAGAGTACCAATAGCGCTTTGAACATCATTAAAGCTAAGTCTTAGAGGTACAGGAGGTCTAATAACGAGTGGAGGCAAATCAGCTGCATTATTTGAGTTGTTTATAGTAAACACATTTCTCAAATGGTTAACAAATAAAATCCCCTTCTCGGAATCATTTCTAGCCCAGTCACCAGTCGGATTTCGCAGAGGAGGCTTTCCTCTAACTGGTCTTTTTAAACCTCGTGCCGCCTTCCATAACGAATAGTCAGATTGTGGGGTACTATCAAGACCCTCCAAGTAAGATTTAAGTGAAGCCATTCTTTGGGTTTCTAAGAAATTTCTTAGTATATCTCTGCATACCCGTAGCCTAGCTTTCAGTTCAGGAGACCTGTGAATTTGCCACTCTCTTCTAACTCTTCTTTTTTCTGACAGGAGATGATCGAGTTCAGCGAAATAAGTTCTATTTGTCCCACTTCTGCACTCAACGTCGTATGTGGAGGCGTGATGTACAGTTCTTCGTATGTCCTCAGTAAACTTGCCAATCGACCCATCAATATCCTCGGTAGTTCTCAACACTACATTTTCCGTGCAGTGGGAACTTAAATACTTTTTATACTTTATCTAACTTACTCTGGTTTTAGATATGTCCCGAAATGGAGAGCCATTCCCTTGAAGGAAACGCATTGAAATAATAGAAGGAGAATGATCTGAAGACAAGTCTAATGAAGGCTCCACTTGTATCGATTCTACAGGGATATTTTTCACTAGTCCGAAGTCAATAACATCGGAAATCTTCCGTCGGTCCGTCGGCCAGTAGGTGGGATGACCGCTTGAGAGTACATCTAATCCCATTTTTGCAATGGTGTTGAAGAGTTCACGACCCTTCGGGGTCACCAGACGTGAACCCCAAAAAGTGTGTTTGGCGTTAAAGTCACCAGCAACTAAAAATCTAGCTCCAAGGGAATTGAAGAAGCTGTAGTATTGGTGTTCTTTTATTGAAAATCGAGGTGGCGAATAAATTAATGATAAAACAAAATTGTATTGACAGAATTCAATGCAAATGTGTGTTGCTTGTAGGTAATCCTCACATATGTTGTTCATTAAATAATGTTTTATTCTGTTCTTTATAAGAATTGCCGAACCTCCACATGCTCTTCCGCGTGGATCTTTAGTATCATATAACACGTAGCCATTAATTTTGAAGTACGCTGTCGCCGTCAAGTGAGTTGCAGAAATCATCATGACATCAATCTGCTTATCCATCAGGAAGTGTTCCAGTTCGTTTTTATGTTGGCGGAGGCCGTTCGCGTTCCAAAAACAAATTTTTAAACAAATCATTTCTTTAAAATGGTTTGTAAGATAGTGGATTGCATTTTCAGCATTTCCTGCATCATGGATGTCATAGTGGTCGTAAAAGTGTTCATAGTTTGGACAAGAGTCTGCAATGTAGTCTCTAGAGAGTTAATATTCGGCTCGAAATATTGTGATTTAGGTTCCTGCTCCAAACCTGGCATATTAGATTTAACCACGTTTGCGTAAGAAACTTGTCTAGAACTAGGCACGTTTACATGACTAGTGGACCGTAACAATTGAGGGAAATTGTTACTCGAAGCAAAATTAGGCTGTTGCGGACGATCAGGTAATACTGACGTCTTGTTGGTTCTTATGCCTTTCAAATGAGTGTAAATTGGACAACCTCTATAATTTGCGGTATGATTACCTCCGCAGTTACTGCATTTTTTGATTTTTGAGTCAGTTTTCGACTTATCGCATTGAGCAGTTGCATGTAGCTCCCCACACGCAACACAAACTGACGGCAATTTACAATACGCCTTGGTGTGACCAAATTCTTGACAGTTAACACACTGGACGGGTCCCTGACGCTTATGCGGTTCTTCCACGGTGATTCTACGTTGCAGAAGGTAAATCAGATTGTAGATGGGATGGGACTCGTTATTCTTTAATACGACATCTCCAGGTTCCAATTCCACCCTAAACATAGGCTGTGGAATCTTTTCACGGTTTCCAATATTCACAACACTCTTAATTTTGAACCCTTTGTCCATTAAGCCGGTCTTTATCTCCGCAGGGTCTATACCCTTTAGAACGACTTGGAGACCTTTTGCGCTTTTGAGCTGATAGGTGTAGAAATCCCTAGCCTCCCTCTCCAACTGGTTGGACAATTTTCGAAAATCATCTTCCTTTTTCACTTGAATTTTGGTTTCGCTGATATTTCCATGTTTAATTGATGTTACGCTAAACATATTTTCACCTATTACCGAAACAATTCTTTGTACCAATTTACTGGAAGTGGGCTCTCTCAGATAAATTGGTGGGGGCTTAAACGTCTTCTTAGGAAGTTCTGGCTCATCCGTCTGGAGGAGAGCAAACCTATTTTGATTATTACTCAGGGTTAAGGAGCTTTTGAATTTGATGATACTTGAGCAGATGTTGGGCTCCTCTGTCGCTTAAGAACTGTGACGTATTTATCCATACCTACTTGTTTTCTAGGTTTGACTGCACTATTTGATGAAGATGATGTTTTTTCATCTGTTGAAATCACAATATTGGGCGAACAGGAACGACGCCGTTCTACGGCTCTTGTAGTGAGGAAATTCTCCACAGATTTTTTTAAGGATTCTTCCTCAGAGACCCATCTAGTTTTTCTACTCGAGCTAAGCTCTTTCTCAGAATTACATCTGAGAGGAACACTCATACAATTTTTATGCGATTTATAGTGTTTTTTTTTTAATTACCGATATTACCGTAGATTTTTTTAACCTATTACGATTTTTTTTCACTTTTTTGTTTTATTTCAACCTATTACACTTTTTCACCTATTACGATTTTTTCACCGAAAATTCAGCCGCACTAAAAATAACACGTCCGAACAGTTCGATGAGACGAGACTGATTACTGACTACAAAAATAACTAAAAAACAAGTGCAATATAAAATATGAAGTCTTTTTTATTTATTCTATTAAAATTACATGCATTTTAATATATTTGAATTTTAAAAAAATATATTTGAAAAGCACCCTAAAACTTCTAAATATTTTGCTTTAAGAGTGATAAAAAAAAGTTTAATGAACAAAACACTATTTTATAGAGAATATAAAAGGCATTTGAATAAACAACACAACAACACTCTTGTAATAATAGTAAATATTATACATTAAATTGTTATGACAAACACTTTATAACTAAATTAAATTTTAATTCAAAAAAACTTATTTAAAATGAAATAATTACTTAAATCACAAGTATTTTGCAAAAACACAATTTATTTTTAACATGGCGATCACCATTTTTTCTTATTTTCGAAAAAGTAGAGTCACCACTGTTTGTGAATATGTAAAATATTTGCGATAAAAATAAAGACCAAATATATATCTAAAGGTTCAATTACCTTAAATGTTCTTTTATTACTCACCATTATTTAGCAATAAAATAAAATAATTTGTCTGGCAACTCTAGAATTGTATAACCTATGTTTTTGTAAAATAAATCACAAACAATTTCCGAACGCGGCATAATTAAACAGAAGTAAAAATAAAGATGTAAGCAATTTTGGATTGGAATCATCCCTTAATTGTCTTCTTTGTATGTTTAATTGGCGTATTTTACGTTTTTTTTTATGGAATTTTAGCTCAACACAAACGCTCCGGGCATTTTTATATCTTTCTTTTTATTTACAAATTGTGAATTTTTTTAATCAACAACTGACTTCGACGTTTAACTAAAAATGCGAGCCTAATTTCGAATCATATCAATACGAGTAATTTGCAGAACACCAAAAAGCGATTTATTCGGTTTTAGATTTTTATCGTTTTTAAAAATGATTCGATTTACAGAACAGGATCGATTGTTACCGATGTGGTAACACTAATCATTTAGCAAACGAATGCACTATAAAAAGTAAGAGTGCTATATTCGGATGTGCCGAATCTTAAATAACCTCCACCTAAACGTAATAAGAAATACAAAAACTACACTGCTTATAGGACTAGAATATTCTTATTATGTGTCTTCTATTCAGTGTTAGTGCAAATTTTATTAGTATATATATATTAGATATATTGTTTGCAATACAATTTTACGACCAACATAATTTATGTTAAATATATTGAAATTTTCTCTAATTTTCACTATATTTAATTGATTTAATTGCCAATTCTTACCATAATTTACAGAGTTTGTCTGATGTTCATAATAATCTTGAGTGTAACTTAACAAACAGAGTATAAAAAGGGAACATTTCGGTTTTAGTGCTTTTGCTAAAAAAAACTTCATCAAATAGGGCTTTGAGAGGAGATGCCAGTAAAAAAATTTTTGTTGTCGGTCACGCCTATTTTCGAGGGGGCGGGCCCGTAAAGTTGAAAATATATAGGCCTATATCTCGGGAACTACTGGGTGCTTGATAATTTGTAATACATTAAATAAAAGGTATTAAAAATATGATGTATATCATGATTATAAAATGTGGACTGAATATGGGTTAAATCCGAAAAGAATATTTTTTGACCGGAATTTATTTGTTTTTTGGAAATGTTTCTATATGGCAGCTATGACAAATTATGGGCCGATCTTCTTAAATTTTGGAACAGTTATTTTCATGCATATGAGGATATTTCACGTCGAATTTCAACATAATAACGGTATATTTAAGATATATATTAGTATTAACGTGGATTTCGGTAGTGGACCTTATGTGGGGGATATTGTCAAATATGGACCGATATTCTCAAAATCCAGCAATTTGATTTAGGCATGCATGTAAAAATCCGTATAAAATTTTGGATTGGTACCCTTATTTATAAGAGATTTATGAGTACATACTACGGTTAAAAATAGACCGAAATTCACAAAATTTTGTATGATGATTTTTGTATATATGTTAATGATCTGTGCAAAGTTTTGAGTCGGTACCGATATTTATACAATATATATAGGAAAAAATTACTTTTTCAGATGTGGTCCTTGTATGGGAGCTATGACCAATTCTGGACCGATCTCCATAAAATTTAGTACAACAAATTATTTGCCTATAAAGAGTATTTATGTCAAATTTTAGCCGTTTAACATTATTTATATCGGTTTTATACGTATTTAAATAAATTTTTGAAGTGGACTTTATATGAGGTCTATGGTCAAACATGGACCTAACTAAAAAAATTTCGTTTCGCGATTTTTTTACATCAAACTTATTTTTGTTGAATTTTGTATTTTTTTTTTTTTTTTTTTTTTTTTTTATACATTTAATTTATTTATTGAATCTTCAGAAATGAAATGACAATAAGTTTTCGAATCTTAATACTAAAAGAAAATAATAAGTCCAGCCAGTGCTAGACAAAATATTATGATACTACAAAAAATTTATATCCACTGATCCAGTCATCTGTTTTGCGCTTGAGTTAAAGCAAGGGTATCCCTCCTTCTCAACCGAACATGGCCAGTAAAGGTAAGGATGTCTCGTGCAAGTGGGTTTGGATGGTGTTCAAGTTTGCTGACATATTTTGAGGCGTGTTTTGTAAATTCGACTTTCACCAAAGGAATGCCTAGATCTTTGTGGATTCGAGAATTTTTAACATACCATGGAGCTGCAGTAATTGTACGTAGAATCTTATTTTGACCCCTTTGAATTTTTTCAATGTTGGATGCTGAGGCAGTACCCCATAATTGAATTCCATAACACCAGATTGGCTTTAGAATTGCATTGTACAACAAAAGTTTGCAATCCAACTTTAATGTAGAATTTCTGCCGATTAGCCAATTAATTTGCACTGCTTTTAATCTCATCTGGGTAAGTTTTGCGTCGATATGAGACTTCCAAGTTAAACGACGATCGAGGTGGATTCCGAGGTATTTGACTTCATTGTGTTGCGGGATAATTTGATTATTTATTCTGATGAACGAGCATGTATTTTTTCGCAATGTGAAAGTTATATGAATACATTTCTGTTCGTTAACCCTGATTTTCCAAAGCTCAAGCCAATTCTCTAGTTTATAAACATATTTCTGCAAGTTCTGTGATGCTATTTGATGGTCTTTATGAACGCTAATAAAGGCTGTATCGTCTGCAAAAGTTGAAGTATGTATTATGGGGTCTAACGGCATATCGGATGCATAAATCAAATATAAAGTTGGACCCAGTATGCTACCCTGGGGTACTCCTGCTTCAATTGGCTGAGCGGGGCTTAAAAAATCGCCTTCTTTGATTGTAAATTTGCGACCATATAAATAACTTTTCATAAGTTTGTGGGTGTTAGCAGGCAGAGTTAATTTAATTTTATGCATTAAACCTTCATGCCAGACTTTGTCGAACGCTTGCGACACATCAATGAAAAGGGCGGAGCAGTATTTTTTCTCTTCAAACGACCGTCTTATCACATTTACCAATCTGTGTGTTTGTTCGATGGTACTGTGTTTAGCTCTGAACCCGAATTGGTGATTTGGGATACATTGAGTGTCGTTCAGAATTGGAATCAACTTAGCCAATAACAATTTTTCAAACAGTTTTGAAATTGTCGGCAGTAGACTAATTGGCCTATATGACTCTACTTTAGTGGGGTCCTTCCCTGGCTTAGGAATCATGGTAATCATAGATACCTTCCAATCTGCAGGATAGTATTCTAGGCGTAAAATAGCATTGAAAATAAATAGGATAATTCTTTTATTTTGTATTGATATTCCAATTTTATAGGCATTTATGTATAATTGAGCAATATTTCGGGAAGATTTTTGTATGGGGGCTATGAGAAATCATAGACCGATTCTTACTATTTTCCGCACACTTTCTTCTTTTATCATAAAAACAAGGTATACAAAATTTCATGGTTTATCTGCAATATATTTCAAAATATTGCAATAAAATGGACAAAAAATATCAAATTTTTATGGAGGTGGTCTCACATATTGGTCCATAACTCTGGTTGGCCTTAACCGATTTTGCTGATTTTAAATAGCAAACTTCTCGAAAGAATATCTGAAAGAATTATTGAAGATTTAGATCCCGAGGATATCTGGGGACTTCAGAAAATTGATTTCACCACTCAGACAGACAGACGGACATGGCTCAATCGACTCCGCTATCTGTAAGGATCCAGAATATATATACTTTATAGGGTCGGAAAATTATATTGTGGAAATTACACACGCAATGACAAACTTATATATACCCTTCTCATGAAGGTGGAGGGTATAAAAACATAACCCGTAGTGGATTTACGATCATCTAGATTTCAGCCCAATCAGCAACACAATACCCGCTAATTTCTTCATTTAGTTTCTTTTCATATACAATTCCGTTATTTATCGTGTCTTTGATGTACCGCATTATTCTTTTTACAGCTTCACATAACATCCCATTATGGCCAAAAGGGCCGCCTGGCTGTCCACATATATCGTGACCTCCGAGCCCATGTCAATGTTGTCTCTCATCAGTTCCACGGCCCTTAAGATCCCCAGAACTTCCGCCTGAAAAGCACTACAGTCGTCAGGAAGCCTATATGACATTCTGATGTCCAGATCCTCAATGTAGACCCGCGCGCCCGTGCCATTCATCTTCGAGCCATCGGTGAAAATAGCAAATCCATCATATAATTTGCCCCTTCCCAACCAGCTCTCCCTAGACGGTAATATCACCTCCGGCAACCGCCTAAAATCTACCATAGTGCTTACATAGTCCGTAGAGCCAGGCGATCCAAGGCAATTTCCATCTGCCCCAATCTTACACAGGATCCGAGAATGACCGTGCGTGTGACCCTTTAACATTCCCAGCTCCCTCAGTCTAAGAATGCTTCTGGCTGCCATTCCCATCACATACTGCTCTATGGGTAAACGATTAAGAATGGCATCCAGAGCCGCTTGAGGAGTGCTTCTCATGTCCCCTGTTATGCCGATTGAAGCACACTGAGCTTTAGACAGAAGATTTCTTCGATTAGCCAGTGTCATTGCCTCCACCGAACACAGCATCTATATATAAGAATGGGCCTAACCACCGAAGTGTGCAGCCATCCAACCACTGACGGCCGAAGTCCCCAGCTCTTACCTATCGATAATCTGCAAGCATAGTAGGCATTGAGACCCTTTTTAAGCCTCTCCTGAGTATTCCTTCCCCCTGACAGCTTTCTGTCCAGGAAAACTCCCAGATACTTAGCACTATCTGATAGTCTAAGCTCTACTCCTCCCAGTACCGGCACCCTGAAATTTTCCACCCTGTACTTCCTAGTAAACAGAACTAACTCTGTCTTCTCCGGATTGACTCCCAAGCCCTTCTCACTAGCCCAAGCTGACAGTTCGCCCAGTGCCCCTTGCATGACTTCGCTAATTGTCGGCAGAAACTTGCCCAATACCAATATAACTACAACATCCGAGTAGGCCACGACCTTCTGACCCATTCTGTCAAAAAAGTCTCAGAACGACATTGGCAGCCAAGAGCCATAGTAAGGGGGAGAATACCCCCCTGTGGTGTCCCTCTGGTCACCAGTTTCCTTAGGCGTTCGTTTCCCCAGTCAGAGTGAATGACTCTGCTGCTAAGCATCAGAGTTATCCATTCGACCAGGAACGACGGAACCATTAGGTGACCTAATGGTGCCTGCCTAACAGGCTCCATCTTTAAATTGTTAAAGGCGCCCTATATATCAAGGAATGCCGCCAAGGTGTATTCCTTGTTTCGCAGTCCTTTCTCTATATAATATAATGATTACGGGTGTGTGTATCTCCAAGTTAGAGATGTTTGGCAGGATCGCCATGTAATGATTACGGGTGTGTGTATGTAAGTGTGCTTTTCATTATATTACCGGCGCTAATTAACGCCACTGGTAAAGGTTTTGTGTGGGCAGTTTAATATGCCCAGTTTTATTCTTTTTTACTGGCAGATTTGTATGCCATAAATAAAAATGCCATGATTAAAGGCAGATCAATAATGAATGTTTATTGATTTTTGGTATCCCTTTTTATACAAGGATAACGGTACCTTAAAGTTACATTACAATAAAACAATTGTTGTATACAAATCTACACTTCCATTATGTTTCCAATTAATCAATAATAATAAATAAATCTATACTTCCAATATATTTCCAATGATACAATAATACATTAGGGCAGTGTAGATTTGTATGAGTAAAAAAAAATAAGTAAATAATAATTACGCTAATTATATTATACTACAATAACCCACCACATCATCAAGCGCACTCTCAACAGATCTACCCTTAAAGTAGGCATGCTGAGCGCCACTGATGATGCCGGCGTCAATTTTAGTTCTCAGATATAGATCGATCAGTCTTTCCAGTGTCTTCAAAAGAAAAGACGACAAGCTGATCGGTCTAAAATCTTTGGGTTTAGAGTGACCGGTTTGGGTATAAACACGACCCTAACTTCCCTCCATCCTTTAGGAATGTACCCGTTCAGTACACATACCCTAAAAAGTTCCACCAACAGTAGGAGCGATGATCTCCCGATTATTTTGTAGCATCGCCGGAAAGATACCATCTGGTCCTGCCGATTTGTAAGACCCAAATGTATTGACCGCCCATGTTACTTTATCCAAGGTAATCATGTCTCCACTGCCCCCCTTACCTCATCACCTGAGTGCGAAACCGGGAAGGGGTCGTCATTCTCAACCTGCTCTCCCGCCACAGGATCCACACACCCCGGAAAGTGAGTCTCCATAAGAAGGCATAAGGTTTCAGAGCTAGATTCCGTCCATGAGTCGTCCGGTCTAAATCCCGGGACTGCTGGGTCCTTGGATAAGATTCTTCTGAACCTGGACATCTCATTTACAGATTCAACTGACTCGCTAAACTTGAGCCACGAGTCCCTTTTCGCTCTCCTAATGTCCTTCTTATACCTATTGTAACCCAATCTACAGTTACTCCAATCCTCTTCCCTGCGCGTATATTTTGCCCTGTTGAACAACCTTCTTACAGTAGATCTTTGAGTCTTCAGCTCCTCCGTTCACCATCGCGGTTGTTCGCGTCTGCCCGGGAAGTTCAGCGGACAGGATCTCTCATAACTACTGGTTAGTGCCTCCGTAAAGGTACCCACCAGTCGTTCCACTCCGGTCGGAGTCGATCTCCACTCATGTGTAACCCTAAGGTTATCTACCACTAATTCCGAAAAAGAATCCCAATTCGTCCTTCTCAGGTTCCTACGAACTCCTTTTTGATCTATCAAACACTAGATTAAAGGATAGACGACTATGGTCAGAGAAAGAAAATTCCAAAGCCACCCTCCAATCCTTCACTAATTCCCTACAGTTCGTCAACGTAATATCCATTACTGCCTCCCTATCCCTATTCCTGAATGTTGGCGTATTCCCCATATTACAGATATAGAGATTGTTAGCAATAATAAAATCAAACATAGGCTCACCTCTTTTGTTGATGTCGGTACTTCCCCATTGCGTATGGTGTGCGTTTGCGTCACACCCCAATACCAGCTTCGAGCCTGTTCTGCCCGAATTCTTCACCAACTCCTTTAATTTTTCACCAGGAGGATCGGTAGCCTCGTATGGCAAGTAGACCGATGCTAGAGTCAGAACCGTTCTGTCCTTGGCTTCTACTGTCACGACCGTGAGGTCTCCCCCACTGAAAGAATGAGACAAATTAAATTTAAGTTCACTTATTGCCATCGGTATGAGGTACAAACAATGTATACCCCGTGGCCTTCAACCCAACCACCCGGTTTTTATTAATCTTGGATTAAAGCCACATCCACGTTGTTATAATGAGTTGGGTTACTAGTTCGGTTGAGGCTGCTTCACAGTGATGCAAGTTTATTTGTACCACTTTCAGCCTCTTAGGGTTTATCATTTTTAGGAAACCTAAACTTGATAGACCCCAACCGTAAAACTGTAACCCCTCCCATTAATTTCAACATCTTGAGAGACTTCTGGTCTATTGCGAACCTGAAGTCCCTCCCTTGGTTCTCATTACAGCCAAATGGAGCTAACAACTTCCATTGTGCTGTAATGAGTCCCTTGTTTTGATTGGACAGTAGCCCCAGTTTTATAGGTGGGGGTATCCAAACTAGCCTCCGAACAAGTGCTGCCACACCTGCCAATTGCAGCTTTTAAAAACTCAAAAGGTTTTTTTTATTGCCGCAACTGACAGTTTTGACACCTCTTACCCAGTTAGCCCCTCTGAGCGATACTTCGTCCTGCCTTCCTTTGACGCTAAAAATTTCGTCGAGTAGTTTGTTCTCTAGCACCTGCTATTTCTCGACACTGATCCTACCATCGGGATCCTTTCGATCAATGACAGCTGCCAGAATACCGTCCTTACCCGACGACTCCCTTAGCTTCCTTAATGTTGAGGGCTGGCCAGCTTTGGAACCAGTCCTCTTGCTGATTTCCTTGCGGGAATCTACAAGAGGGCCAACACCAGTCTGACCAGTCCTCTTAGCCTTTGGGTATTCCTGGTCATCATCAGACCTAACTGCCCCTCTGTTGGGGGGCTTAGCAGAGTTTGGTCGATGATCACCCGATTTCCCTGCAGATTTTGACTGGTTTGTCCCGGTAATTCCTTTAGTGACTCCCCTTTGGGAGTGACTGTCGGAGATTATCAAGACATTTCTAGTCCTAATCGCGCGACTAGTGATTGGTAATTCGCTTATAGGCTTGGCTCCCCCAGCCGATACCATTTTGTCGCAGCTAAGATTGTCAGGCCTTAAGCCTTTACCCTTCTCCTCTTTGCCCGTTGCCTTCTTTAAGGATTCAGCAGCAAAGGCTGCTGAGGATTCATTGTCTTTTCTGACAACATTTGAGTCCACAGCAGTCTTTGTTGTGTATCCCGCAGGATAGGGAATACCTAGGACAGCAACGACAGATCCATGGATTCGTTCGAATCTTGACACGTTCTTTCGGTGCTTCCTCAGTAAATGTCTATCCCGCCCATCGTTCAGTGAGGGATCTTTCTAAGGTATCTTTTCCAGAAAGGCTAAGGAGACTATCACACCACTTTTGGCATTTTCAAGGCTTGTTCGACAATCCGATGTGACCTGTTCTGTCGCATCCTGCCGAACGACGGGCTTTAATGCACCCGCCAGTCCACTCTCCGTTCCGAGTGTGACCTCCGAAACCGAAAATCTAGCTCCCTGGTCCTGATCATGAGCTTGCATCACTGTGATGCAAGTTAGACCAGCTAGTCTTTCAGAGGCCCCAGATCGAGACGGTGAGCCAACCGGGGATTCCATCCCATCCCTTTCTGTCAGTTCCGTTAGTAACTGACCCTCCTGCGAATACTAAGCCAATCGGAGTCTGGATTTGACACCGAACCTGCCGAGCTGTCAGAGACATTTTCCGCATCGACTTCTAGAGTCGCGTCATTTCTTCTTTTATTTTTTGGATCTTCAATTTTGGTCCCACGAGTATGCGCGTATGGGAATGGACCATCCATGCAGTGACAGCGTACATGGACTAGGCAAAATTTTGTTTACAACCGACCCGTGACCTGGCGTTGAAGGGGAGCTGTTAGCGACTAGTCTTCTTTAACCACTAACTAGCCATTCAGGTTCTTGGCACTGCTACCAACCACGCTAACCTTACAAGTGCAGTCAGTTTTGGTCCGCGGGTTGTTATTTGAATTAAGGAAGGAACCTATCACTTTGATCTAGTGTGTCTCTAGCCTTAATAAGTTCCATTGTCACCAGCTTGTTCCCCCTTTGCGACATTCTATAAAAGTGTCACAAAGGCGTAGCAACCTGGCTATCCCATCTTCTAATTACAACCTAGCTATGTAAATATGCTCATGGCCATTTTTAGAATGTATCATGAACTTATTTACATCACTCCAGCCGCCATCGCCACTAGTGACCATTTGTATGAAAGATGTATCACAGCCGCAGTCCGATGGAAGACTGACTAAACTTTGTAATAAATACATTGGTCGAATTCACTTCTTGTAAGTCCAAAATCTATTAACTCACGATTAAGGGTTTCATTCCATACCCTACCAGATTGTTTGAGATCATAAATAGATTTTTGTAAGTTACAAACTTTATCTGTTCCATCTTCAAATATTTCAGGTTGTTCCATATATACCGTTTCTTTTAAGATTCCATTTAAATATGCACACACGCTATCCATTTGATGTATGTGCATGTCATGCTTCACAGCTAATGCTAATAAATACATTATAGAGACATACCTGACAACTGGAGAATAAGTTCGTTAAAGTCCACACCTTCTCTTTGTGTAAACAACTTCACCACCAATCTTGCTTTCCATCTTAACGGACTACCATGTTCATCAGTTTAGTTTTGAATATCCATTTTGATTTTACTGCTTTTTCACTAGATGGAAGTTTTGTTAGTACCCATAATTTATTCTAATTCAATGACTTGATTTCTTCTTTCATCGCCATCTTCCACTTGTTGGCATCTTCTGAGCACATAGCATCTTGAACACTTACTGCATCATTTGAGACAAACTGGCATGCACAAAAGTTCTTTGCATTTTTAATTCTGCTAGCCAACCTTTCCGATCTTCGCACTGCATTCGTTGATGGTATATTTTGTTCCTCATAATGGGTTGGAACACATTCGTCTTCATTAACTTCTATTGGAATACGTACGCCCATTCAACAGAATCATCATATATACTGACATCGTTTTCATTGAACGTATTTTCAGAATCTTGAATTGAAAAGTTATTAAGGAACACTTCTTTCAGAATTTAATTCTTCAGATGTCAATTCAACATGGCTATTGCTGTCCCCTGAATTGACACTTTCTGCTTGAAATAACTCGGTATAATAATAATCTTCATTTCTTTTCAGGTTAGGTTTGTTATGTTCCAGAAACACGACATCTCTGCTTGTAATTATGCTTTCATTTTCTGGATTAAATGACCTGCTTTCTGTACAATATCCAACCATTATGCACTCAATTGATTTTGCATCTAATTTGGAACGTCTTTCTTTAGGAACATGGACCAATGCAGGACAACCAAACACTCTAAGAAACTTTAAATTTGAACGACGACCAGACCAGATTTCTTGAGGACTACGATCTTGATCACGACAAGGAGTTCTATTTATTAAATAACGAGCCGTATTTACAGCTTCTGCCCAAAATCTGTTATCCAAACCGCTATCTATTAACATGCATCGTACTCGTTCAATTATTGTTCGATTTAACCTTTCCGCTACACCATTTTGTTCCGGGGTGTAAACACAAGTCTTTTGATGAACTATTCCATTAATTTTCAAAAATAAGGAAAAAATTTTGCTCAAGTATTCTCCTCCATTATCAGTACGAAGTATTTTTATCTTTTTAGAACTTTGGTTTTCACCCATATTTTTAAATTCCACAAAAATATAGAACACATCGGATTTATTCTTCATTGGATAAGTAACAACTTTTCTTAAATAATCGTCTTATAAATCTTGATCCGGCAAAAGAACTTGTTTTAAGTGGTTCAAAATTTACACCATAATTAGATTTCTTAACGTCATTCAAAGTTTTATTACAAATATGACCCATTCTTCTATGCCATAATTAAAAATTTGTTGATGCTACAAAAGATTTTCCATTTTCTATATTGATTTCTATTTCAATCTTGTAAAGATCATCTACAATTTCGGCTTTTGCTACCAGGAATCCATTTTCGTCAATGATTTTGCACGATTCGTTTTCAAATATTATTTTCTTTCTATTTTCTGCCATTTGCTTCACCGATAATAAATTAGCACACATTTTTTATCGTCACATCATCATTTCGATTTTGACCAACTATATTCAATTTAATGTCACCAATACATTTGACATTCAGTTCACCATTCCCACGACAGCCGGATCTACGCACCGGAATGACCCGATATCACTCGGCCAAGGGCTGTCAACTCAGCAATTACTGCTGTTACAACAACAACAACAACAACAACATTCAGTTCACTATTATTTGCTATAATCACTTTTTTATTTTCAATAGTTTTTTTATTGGTCATAAAATCTTCACAGTTCACCATATGATTACTAGCACCACTGTCTACTATCCAATTAAGAAATTTATTTTTATTTCTTACTTGATTCCTCTGAGTGTTGTTACAAACTTGCATACATTTGCTTGTTGATGCCATTAAAGTCGATGAATCTTGTATGTTGCTTTTCTTCTTAAATTTATCGTTGTTATATTTATTCTTCTTTGTTCCGGGTTGACAATTTTTCGAAATGTGTCCAAACTTCTTACACTTGTAACACTGAACTTGTTTCTTATTACGTGTTTCTTTTGAATACAATGCTGCTTCGTTATTTGTTTTATTATCAAACTTTGCGTCTTGCATACGCATTTATCAACGCATCCCATGCTTCCTTTGCTGTTTTTGCTGTGGCAATATGACCATAATTGTTGGGATCAATCATCAACTTTATTTCCGCTAATGCACGTTCATCTACAACTGAATCTGCATCACCTCTTACGCCTTTTTCTATAATATTCCAACAGCCCTTCATGACCTAACACGATCTTGCCTGTCTCTTCCAGACATCAAAGTTCTCCCGTCCTCTTAATTTATCCATTGTAAATCCTGCCGGGAGGTTTGCCATCTTTTACACCAGGAGTGCCCAAAAGTTGCTTATGTAAGAGCAACCACCAATACATTTAAGTAAAAACAAATTTTTATTCAGTATATTTTGTTGTAAAAGCCAATACATACAAAGAAACAACACACTTTTTTAAACGGTATCATACGTTAAAGAAAAACAAAATCTACATTGACGATCGCAGTCACCAATGTTTACCAGTAGAGCATACGAAAGTGTTGTTGCTTTGCGCTTGCGTGTATAGAGTGAAGTACGACAAAAAAAAAAACAAATAAGGCAAAGTTGTTTGTGTATTTCGTATTGCTAGTGCTGAGTGCTGTAATGAGTATACAAAACACACAGCCTATAGCTAAGAGTTTTTAAAAATACAAAAGAGCCCCAAGAGTATGGGGCTTGGGCACTCCTGCTTTATAGTAAATATTTTGGCAATTATTTATGTACATATATATTAGAGGTCTGCATGTGTGCGATTAAACGACACATGAATTCACACATCAAACTAGCAAGTGTGTGTTGTGTGATTATTGAAAAAATTTTTTTGTAATACCTTTGGCTGTTTTGGATTTTTTTTTTTGCTAATTTTTTTATTGCATTTGTATTTGCTGTTCTCAGATTTTTCTAACTTTGTTATATCAATTCTTCAATTAATTTAGTACATACCAATTTTTCCTTGTTTAGTTTATGCCAAGAGTTTTATGCTTCATTCTATGATGTGGCTCCTTGCTTCTAGTTTAAATTTGCGACTTAACACGTACATATGAATAATGGAGCTGCTCCTTACAGCACTACTTCGTGTTGAGACATGTAGGTATTGAAGTTGTTTAGGGAAAACAACTGCCCATTTGTTTATAATGAAATGTGGATGAACTGGTATGCCACTAATATAATCCAGCCCTAGCCTTTCGAAGGACCAAATGATGAGTTGTCCAGCCACTAAGGTTATTAAATAAAGGCTTAACAGGGTTCCTCTTGAACTTCTTCATTGGCTGCTTAATTAAGACAACTGAATTATTACTTTAAAAAATTCATTATAAAAGAAAAAGTACAAAACAATATAAAAACTTACATACTACAAAACTGCTTTGAGAAAAACAAAGGTTGAACACGGTTCAACATTGGTCATACAGTGTTTTTTTAAATGAGTGTAACTTTTTACCTGTTGGTCCTAGAAAAAATTGTCCAAAGGACTGTAGATAGCTATTTCTTCAATCATTTCAAAAATATTTTTTTTTTAATTTTTAAAAAAAAAATTTTTAATTTTTTTTTTTTTAAATATTTTGGCACATGTATCATTTTCATTTATATATTAATTTTATTAAATTATTTATTATTATTCTTATTTAGTATTATAAGTAATAAATAGGAAAAAAAATTAAATTAGTGTATATGGTACTTTCTTCTTTGAGTTGGAAATTTTTTTATAGATACCCCACTTGCATCCCATTAAGTGACCACAAAGCTCTTAAAGGAAATGGTTTAAAGTTTCGTTTGAGGAAAAATAAAAAAACTCTATTTTGAAAAAAAAAAATAAAAAAATGTGTCAATTATTGAAAAATCCTATTCTTGAGTTAAAAAATAATATTTTTGATGATATCCCACTCGCATCCCATTAAGCGATTATAAAGGCCTTAAAGTAAATTGTATAAGCTTTCTTTTGAGAAAAAAAAGGTCCCAAATTTAAAAAAAATTAAGAAAAAATATTTTTTAAAAAATTTTTTTTTAAAAATTAAAAAATTGTTTGTAAATTTTGTTCGGCATAACGTCATAAGGTAACAAATTTTTAAATGAAAAATATAAAAATATTTTGTTTTAAAAATTTTTTTTCAATCAATTTCACAAGGAAAATTTACATAAAATCAAGGATATTCTAAGAATGAACGACTTCCCAAAAAAGACGATTGACGATTTAATAAAACGTGTGAGGAATAAATGTCCTTTAACCAAAAATATAGATACAGAGACAAAAATATTTAAATCAGTCGGTTATATACCGAAATTTTCTGAGAGAATTAAAAATTCCAATATATATAATAAGGACAAGTTCCAGTTAGCCTTTAAATGTAATAATACTGTCAACAAATTATTCAGCAAGATGAAATCAAAATTGAAAATTGGAGAAAAACCTAACGTAGTGTACAAAATTAATTGCAATGGCGACAACAACAACATATGTCAGAAGACATATGTAGGTACAACCAAAACTAAGTTAAAAACCAGACTATCATCACATAAATCTGACATGAAGGCAACTTACAAACCACTGGAACAAAAAACAGCACTCGCGGCCCACTGTGCAATTACTGGACACACACCAAATTTCAATGATGTAAAAATATTAGCAGAAGAGAAAAATTATGCGAGGAGGTTCACTCTAGAGATGTTACACATACTTAATTTAGAGACAGATGAGAGATTAAACTACAAAATTGATACGGAGAACATATTAGCTCACACATACAAACACACGATACACAAAAACAAAAAGAGACCAAAACAAAACATTAAAAACACTAGTTGACAAAAGCTTACGACTGGACAACAAACTCAACAGAGTGAAATTTGTTTTTCATTTATTTATTTTAAATGTAATTATAATTTGTTTGTGCTTGAAATGCTTTGTGTAACTTATAATAATTTGTTTAATATATTTTTGTATTTTTATATAGAACCCCTGAAGATGGTCAACAAAGTTGACCGAAATATTGGAAATAAATAAAATAGAAATTTTTAAAACAAAACTCGGAGGCTATTTTTAATTGCAGATCTGCTTGGAAATGAAACTCTATTCTTTTAATTTATCTGCTGTAAACACTTCCAGGCCAACACATTTTTCAACCACAAACAGCACATTACTTGACCTTGTTTTTGTAAGTAACGAGCGAAATTGATTCTGAGTCGATCGGTATACTTTAAGGTTGGTGTTGGACCACTATTTCTGGGCGTTACAAACATCAGCAGGGTATAAAAATAAATTAGGAACATTTTCATAAAAATCACCAAAACAGAAGTGTACAAATATTTGCAAAACTCCATTTTCAATGCAGAAATTAAAGGCCAGTTAATTAAATAGTAAAATATTTCTTTGGAGGTTATTGTCAAATATGGACCGATTCCATTAAATTTCGGTAGGGTGATTATATTTGTTTCAGTGTGACAGGAGGGAAAATATGTTTGCCAAAATACATACATATGTAATTGCCGCTGTTTGACTGCTGTTTGGTAAAATAAATTTTATCAAATATTTGCTCCTAGAATGACCATCTAACAAAATGCGTAAACTTTTAAAGCAAATATGAGCGAGCACACATGTTAGAGTCAAATGTTTGCTATATGTGGGCCACCCTCATGTATACCAAATTCAGAATTCAAACAGGAATTGTTAGAAAATATTTCTTTTGTTTGAACATTTTTTATTTTGCCTCAAAATATTATAAATAACATTATACATATATATATATATGCAATTAATATATTTTATTTTTACAGAAATATATAATTCGGTGGAAAGCGACGCTAATGTTGAAGACGCACTAAACGAATTCGAAGAATTACTAAATAAGTTTCAACAATTCAAAGACGTGTCTCGATCTATGGGCCGAGAGGAAGTTCTCGAAAATGCGGAAAATCTTGCAGAACTCTTTGCGAATATTTTAAATGAGGATTGAATAGTTAAGAAATATTTCAAACTTACAAATAAGTATATTTGATCATGTATTTTAGAATTTACACCAGTAACACACCATAAAAAATAACAAAGTTGAACTATACGTATGTGAGGTTGATGTGAGAAACATTTTTCAGCAAATTATATAATAAAGTGTTCATATTAATCGAATTATTTCTTCTTTATTGGTGTTACGTATTGTTATGTATGGCATCGCCAGTTAAGATCGACACAGTGGCAACATTGAGAAAAAACACCATGATACTTTTTACTTACTTCTCATTCTGTATTAACCTCACTTCTTTTGTAGTTGTTCACTTTATTAATTACTCAGCACATGTTTCAATAAAGACATAAGTTAACGCTAATAAAGTATTTTATTTCAAACTAAGGTACATAAAAGTGGTGTCAGAAGTGTTTTAAAATGCCACTGGATGAAGAGGAAACCAAACAAATAACTACTATTTTCGCAGATGCATTACGGGAGGCTGTTTCCCAAGCAACACAAGCAGCCGTCTCAGCAATGTCACAACACCGACAAGTAGAAGATGGAAATACTGCCTCTACAAACATACTACCTAAACCTCCGGCTTTTAGCATTGGGGAATTTAACGGAACAGAAATGTCGTCAGTCGAAAATTATTTCGAGCGGTTCGATTTGGCACTGAATCTCAGCAAAATACCAAAGCCTGATCACCGGAATTATGCACGAGTGCATATGGGGATGCATCTTAATGAAGCTTTAAAATTTCTTATTCACCCGAGAGAACCGGATAGTTGCACTTACGAGGAATTGAAGAAAATATTAATTGGTCACTTCGACAAAAGAAGAAATAAATACGCGGAGAGTGTAAAATTCCGACAACTAACACAAAACAAAGGGGAATCAATTGCAAACTTCGCACTTCGTTTGAGGCAGGCTGCCGCTCACTGTGAATATGGAGAATTTATTGATCGCATGCTGATCGAGCAATTAATTTTTGGTATCGAATCACGAATGTCTTGTGATGAAATTATTTCAAAAAACCCGGGTACTTTTAGAGAGGCATATGAGATTGCACATTCACTAGAAGCAACTCAACAAACAACGTCATATGTGAAAAAAGCACCAGAGAATGATTTAGAGCAAACAAATAGACTGGGTTATGCACCAGTACAAACGAAAAGGAGACCTTTCCTTAGAGAATCTACTCGTAATCGTACAAAGTTGAGTAACGAGAAAACAGCACAAACGTCCTGCCACGGATGTGGGGGAAACCACCCACGAACACAATGTAAATTTCGGGATTCCACATGTTTCACCTGTGGCAAAAAAGGACATATTGCAAAGGTATGTCAATCGAAGTCCAATCAGATTACAGATGACAAAGTTGACAGTGACTGTGATTCATTGGATGAACACAATACAATAAATTTGGTGAAGAATAAAAACACAACAAAGAAAATGGTCAGAACGTTTATAAATGGAAGCGAAATCGAAATGGAAATAGATACAGGTGCACCGTGTGGAATTGTAGGCAGAAAATACCTTCGAATGTTAAAACATAATGGCATCCGGAAGACACAAAGGAAATTTTCTAGTTACACTGGTCACCCAATCCCTTGTTTGGGTCGAATACCGGTAGTTGTAAAATTGGGTAAAACAATTCGAAAATTAAATCTTTATGTTATGGATGGCGATTACGATCCATTATTTGGACGAGAGTGGATCTCACATTTCGTTAATGAGATAAATTGGTCCGAATTATTTTCGTCCTCCGACAAAGTTAATTCAATAAAATTGTCCTCACCCTCACTTAATGCAACACAACAGCAAAGGCTACAAGCGCTGCTCCTAAAGTATAAAGACATGTTTGGCGAAAAGGCAGGGAAACTGGAAGGACCACCTGCAAAACTTCATCTCAAACCAGATGCGACTCCAATTTTTGCCAAGGCAAGGGAAATTCCTCTAGCACTTAGGGGAATGTATGCTGCAGAAATCGACGCAAAGATCGCATCGGGATTCTATCGGAAAGTAGACTATTCTGAGTGGGCGTCCCCTACTCACGTGGTGGCAAAAAAGAATGGAAAAATCCGTATCACAGGTAACTATAAACCAACCCTTAATCCTCGAATGATAATAGATGAGCATCCAATTCCAAAGGCCGAAATGTTACTCAATAAGATAGGCGATTCGAAAGTTTTTTGCCATTTAGACATCACAGATGCTTACTCTCACCTGGCAATTGATGAGGAGTTCGCTCATGCCCTTACCTTAAACACACCAACACACGGGTTGATAAGACCGACAAGAGCGGTTTACGGCGCTGCAAATATCCCCGCAATTTGGCAACGGCGTATGGAACAAATCTTATTCGGGCTGTCTAACGTATGTAGTTTCTTTGATGACATATTGATTTATGCTTCAAATTTCGAAGATCTCTTAATTGCACTTCAGAATACTCTAGATAGACTCAAAAAAACACGGTTTGCGCCTTAATAAGGAAAAATGTATATTTGCCGCTTCCTCCGTAGAATTCTTGGGCCATAAAATCGATTCAAACGGTATACACAAATCGGATTCGCACATGAAAGCTGTCAAAGAAGCTCCTATTCCCTCATCAGTCGAGGAATTACAATTATTTCTGGGAAAAGCTTGCTATTACAGTTCATTCATTTCAAACTTTTCGACTCGAAGCAGTCCGCTAAGAGAAATGCTTAAGAGGGAACAATTTAAATGGACACCCGAAGGTAACAAGGCATACGAGGACATAAAAAATGCACTAACCTCATCAGAAGTATTAATGCCATACAATCCAAATTTACCTTTATTACTAGCTACCGATGCGAGTAAAGTGGGTCTCGGCGCCGTCCTCTCTCATCGCCTGGAAAACGGACTGGAAAGACCAATAGCGTACGCTAGCCGCTCCCTATCAACAACAGAGCAAAAGTACCCACAAATGGATCGAGAAGCTCTAGCTATAGTCTGGGCTGTGCAAAAATTTTTCCTATACGTATACGCTCGCCACTGGACCCTAATAACCGACCACAAACCTTTGGCACAAATTCTCCACCCACACAAGTCGTTACCAATATTGTGCATTAGTCGTATGGCAAATTACGCGAACTTTCTGGCAAACTTCGATTTTGAGGTTATTTTTAAACCAACGAAAGCCAATGCTAATGCTGATTTTTGTTCCCGTGCCATTAAGAAAGATAATTCCATAAACCAGGTTAATTTTGCGGTGAGTAATGATTTTTGGATTCATGATGAATTTGACGAATTTATGGTGGGTCAAATACAACAACTCCCGGTTAAATCAAGAAAAATCGCCAAGGAGACGTTGGTCGATGATCATCTTGGAACGATTGTAAGACACTTAGAAACAGGAAAAAATCTACAAAGACTAGGGTATACGTCACCCGAAAATAATTACAAGCTTATGAATGGATGCTTATTATTTGAACATCGCGTTGTCATTCCGGGATCTCTTCAAAGCAGAATTCTCGGAGACTTACATGCGGGCCATTTAGGTATTGTTAAAATGAAAGGCTTAGCACGCTCATTTGTATACTGGCCAGGAATTGATTCTGACATAGAGAATATGGCTCTTAGCTGCGAAAGCTGCTCAAAAAACTCACACAACCCTCCGAAATACGGGGACCACCACTGGCAGTACCCGAACGGGCCATGGGAGAGAGTCCACATTGATTACGCGGGGCCGGTAGCAGGCGAAATGCTTCTCATTATTTCCGATGCGTACAGCAAATGGCTGGAAGTCAAACCGACAAATGTTACAACGACTTCTGCCACAATTAGCATTTTGGACGAACTGTTTGCAGCATATGGGGTACCGGTCACACTAGTAACGGACAATGGTACTAACTTTACGTCACGGGAATTTAAAGATTTTTTGGATAGAGTTGGTGTGCAATTCCATAAGCGAACAGCTCCCTATCACCCAGCTACGAACGGACTGGCCGAGCGGTCAGTACAAACCGTAAAAAACGCCCTAAAGGCCATGGAAACAACAAAACCGAAATTAAAGGAAGATATAAATGAATTCCTTCGTCAATACAGGCGGGCCCCTCATTCAACAACAGGACAATCCCCTGCAAACCTCTTTCTGGGACGGTATCCCCGCTCAAGACTCGACTTAGTATTCCCTGAAAACATTTCACAGACAGTTACTGAAAGGCAATTTTTGAAAACGACGTCTAACTGGCGCTCATTCCAGCCTGGCCAAAGCATTTGGTTCCTCTCGAACAACAGCAAAAAGGATAAATGGTTAGGTGGAGTTGTAAGTCGACGATTAGGAGACCTACATTATGAAATCGCTTTCCAGGGGGAGATGTACAAACGTCATATTGATCAACTAAAGAATCGTATACAGGGTAATCAAACCAATTATTCTGGAGGAAGACAGGATCCGCAGCATTTAAACTACGAACGAAGACCTAATGTATGTCACGAGTATTCGACGCCACCCGAAGTGACGGGTAATAATTCAGAAGGAAGGAAGAAATCAACCACACCACAGATTGTTACAACCCAGCCATCAGCAACTACTACTGAAACTACTCGAACACCAACCAATATGGGGAAAACAGTATCACCAAAAGAAGGCACCAACGCAACGGCGTCGCCTGTGGATGCTTGTGAGACACCATCAAGCCAAATGGAGCCGCCACCACCTGCGGCACCAAGTAGGACCATGACCAGCCAGATGTATCAACCACTTAGGAGATCAACCAGGGTACGGAAACGGTGTCTGCGCTTTTCTCCATGAAGAATAAGGATGCGCGGGAAGAAATGTTATGTATGGCATCGCCAGTTAAGATCGACACAGTGGCAACATTGAGAAAAAACACCATGATACTTTTTACTTACTTCTCATTCTGTATTAACCTCACTTCTTTTGTAGTTGTTCACTTTATTAATTACTCAGCACATGTTTCAATAAAGACATAAGTTAACGCTAATAAAGTATTTTATTTCAAACTAAGGTACATAAAACGTATATTTTAAAATATAAAAGTTTCTTTTCCAATAAATGTCTTCTGTGCTTGCCTTAAAATGAATACTATTTAAATCTCTTCTGTTTTCTTTAAATTTGATTGCATTGTTATTTTTTTAATAGAATATATTAAATATAAATAATACACAAATATGGTATTTAGAACATTTCTTGTAGCTATTATTTAATAGTTGAAAATATGGCTTAAGTCGGTTTTAGTGACTTTTTTCAAATCACTTCCAAAATTTTATCACTAATACAGTTTTAAATAACATATCAAATGATAGGTATTTTATAGCGTAGACTACACAGTTAATTTGCATTAACAGTCTTACAGCCTGCTTATAGAACGCGACTCGACGACCGGTGGACGAGTGAGAAATAAAAAGCGTTTATAGAACGCGAGACGATTTTGTCGTGCCACTTATACTATGTTTCCACGACGACTTGAATCACCTGCTTCGGTCTCTGAATCATGTTTATGAATCATGCTGTTTACATGAACAAAAAACTTGATTCGATTTGACAGTTGTTTTTTATAAACAAACAGAATAAAAAAAAAACAGAATTTACAATTTGTGGAAAATATTTTTTTAATGGACAAAAAAACTGAGTGAAAATTAGTTAGCTTATTTGAAAAAAAACATACATTCGTACGTATTTACTTTCTTTACTTCCAGCAACAAGAAAATAATTAGCTTTGTTTACAATAATCCAACTAGCGACTCGACGACCGGTGGACGAGTGAGAAATAAGAAGCGTTAATAGAACGCGAGTCGATTTTGTCGTGCCACTTACGTTAATTCGCGCATATTTAAAAATTGTTTGAAACCCTACTATTGCCAACGTGTTAAAAAATATTTTTTGTTTATATTTCTTCATACAAAATTTAATATTAAACCTTATTAAATGCCAACCCTACTATTATGAAAAATATCAAATAAACATAAACAAACAAAAAAAAAAAAAATTTTTTCTTAGGTTTTATTTATTTATTGAATCTTCATATCTCGAAATAACAATAAGTTTTCAAATCTTAATACTAAAAAGAAAATAATAAGACCAGTCAGTGCTAGACAAAAATTTTTATGATACTAAAAAAATTTCACATCAACTGATCAAGTCATCTGTTTTGCGCTTGAGTTAAAGCAAGGGTATCCCTCCTTCTCAACCGACTGGTGCAACTAAAGTTAAGGATGTCTCGTGAAAGTGGGTTTGGATGGTGTTCAAGTTTGCTGACATATTTCGAGGCATATTTTGTAAATTCGACTTTTACTAATGGCACGCCTAGATCTTTGTGAATTCTAGAATTTTTAACGTACCATGGAGCTGCAGTAATTATACGTAGAATTTTGTTTTGACCCCTTTGAATTTTTTCAATGTTGGATGCTGAGGCAGTACCCCATAATTGAATTCCATAACACCAGATTGGCTTTAGAATTGCATTGTACAACAAAAGTTTGCAATCCAATTTCAATGTAGAGTTTCTGCCGATTAACCAATTAAGTTGCACTGCTTTTAATCTCATTTGTGTAAGTTTCGCTTCAATATGAGACTTCCAAGTTAAACGGCGGTCGAGGTGAATGCCGAGGTATTTGACTTCATTATGTTGAGGAATAATTTGATTATTTATTCTGATGGACGAGCAGGTATCTTTTCGCAATGTGAAAGTTATATGAATACATTTCTGTTCGTTAACCCTGATTTTCCAAAGCTCAAGCCAATTCTCTAGTCTATAAACATAATTCTGCAAATTCTGTGATGCAACTTGGTGGTCCTTATGGACGCTGATAAAAGCTGTATCGTCTGCAAAAGTTGACGTGTGGATTTTGGGGTGTGACGGCATGTCGGAGGCATAAATCAAATATAAAGTAGGGCCCAGTATGCTATCCTGTGGCACACCTGATTCAATTGGCTGAGCGGTACTTAAAAAATCATCTTCTTTGATTTTAAATTTGCGACCGTATAAATAACTTTCCATGAGTTTATGGGTGTTAGCAGGCAGAGTTAATTTTATTTTGTGCATTAAACCGTCATGCCAAACTTTGTCGAACGCTTGCGACACATCAATGAAAAGGCCGGAGCAGTATTTTTTGTCTTCAAACGACCCTCTTATCACATTTACCAATCTGTGTGTTTGTTCGATGGTACCATGGTGAAATTAAATACCAGGTGACAGCATTGCTACAACAATTACAACAAGGCAAGAACAACAGGCATTTTTCTATATGAAAAACTTTCGTCACTGTCAAAAAGTTTTTTTTTTATATAACTTTTTGATATTTTCAAATTCACCATGAATAATCAGCTGGCGCTACGCTGTCACCTAGTATTTAAATTCACCTTGGATGGTACTGTGTTTAGCTCTGAATCCGAATTGATGATTTGGAATACATTCAGTGTCATTCAGAATTGGAGTCAACTTAGTCATTAACAATTTTTCGACCAGTTTAGAAATTGTCGGCAGTAGGCTAATTGGCCTATATGACTCCACTTTGGTGTGGTCCTTCCCTGACTTAGGAATCATAGTGATCAAGGACACCTTCCAATCTGCAGGATAGTATTCTAGGCGTAAAATAGCGTTGAATATAAAGAGGATAATTCTTCTTGCTACACGAGGTAACTCCACAAGCATTTTATTGCTGATTTTATCCATACCTGGAGCCTTTCTAAGGTTCAGAGTACCAATAGCGTTTTGGACATCACGAAAGTTTAGTCTTAGAGGTACAGGAGGTCTTATAACAAGTGGTGGCAAATCAGATTCGTTATTATTTGAGTTGTTTATAGTAAACACATTTCTCAAATGGTTAACAAATAATGTCCCTTTCTCGGAATCATTTCTAGCCCAGTCACCAGTCGGATTTCGCAAAGGAGGTTTTTCTCTCACTGGTCTTTTAAAACCTCTTGCCGCCCTCCATAACGAGTAGTCAGATTGTGGGGTACTATCAAGACCTTCCAAGTAAGATCTAAGTGAGGCCGTTCTTTGGGTTTCTAAGAAATGTCTTAGTATATCTCTGCATTCCCGTAGCCTAGCTTTCAGTTCAGGAGACCTGTGAATTTTCCACTCTCTTCTCATTCTTCTTTTTTCTGATAGGAGATGTTCGAATTCAGAGAAATAAGTTCTGTTTGTCCTATTTCTACATTCAACGTGATAAGTGGAACCGTGATGCACAGCTCGTCGAAGGTCCTCGGTAAAGTTGCCAATCGACTCATCAATATCGTCGGTAGTTCTCAACACAACATTTTCCGTGTAATGAGAACTTAAATACTTTTTGTATTTTATCCAACTTACTCGGGTCTTAGTCATGTTCATAAATGGAGAACCACACACTTGAGGGAAATGCATTGAAATGATAGTAGGAGAGTGATCTGAGGACAAGACCAGTGAAGGATCCACTTGTATCCATTCTACAGGGATATTTTTCACTACTCCAAAGTCAATAACATCGGGAATCTTCCGTCGGCCAATAGGTGGGATGTCCACTTGAGAGTACATCTAAGCCCATTTTAGCAATGGTGTTGAAGAGTACGCGACCCTTTGGGGTTACCAGACGTGAACCCCAAAATGTGTGTTTGGCGTTAAAGTCGCCAGCAACTAAAAATCTAGCTCCAAGGGAATTAAATAAGTTATGGTATTGGTGTTCTTTTATTGAAAATCGAGGCGGAGAATAAATCGATGATAAAACAAATTTGTATTGACAGAATTCAATGCAAATGTTTGTTGCTTGGAGGTAATCCTCACTTATGTTATTCATTAGATAATGCTTTATTCTGTTCTTTATAAGAATTGCCGAACCTCCACAAGCTCTTCCGCGGGGGTCTTTAGTATCGTAGAACACGTAGCCATTAATTTTGAAGTACCCTGTCGACGTCAAGTGAGTTTCAGCAATCATCATCACATCAATCTGCTTATCCATCAGGAAGTATTCCAGTTCATTTTTATGTTGGCGGAGGCCGTTCGCGTTCCAGAAACAAATTTTTAAATAAATCATTTCTTTAACATGGCTTGCAAGATAGTGGATTGCATTTTCAGCATTTCCTGCATCATGGATGTCATGGTGAAAGTGTTCATAGTTTGGACAAGTGTCTGCAATGTTGTCTCTAGATTGTTGATATGCGGCTCAGAATATTGGGGTTTAGGTTCCTGCTCCAGACCTGGCATATTAGATTTAACGACGTTTGCGTAAGAAACTTGTCTAGAACTAGGGTTTACATGACTAGTGGACCGTAATAATTGAGGGAAATTGTCACTCGATGCTAAATTTGGCTGTTGAGGGCGATTAGGCAATACTGACGTCTTGTTGGTTCTTATGCCTTTCAAATGAGTGTAAATTGGACAACCTCTATAATTTGCGGTATGATTACCTCCGCAGTTACTGCATTTTTTTATTTTTGAGTCAGTTCTCGACTTATCGCATTGAGCAGTTGCATGTAGCTCCCCACACGCAACACAAACTGTCGGCAATTTACAATACGCCTTGGTGTGACCAAATTCTTGACAGTTGAGACACTGGACGGGTCCCTGACGCTTATGTGGTTCTTCCACGGTGATTCTACGATGCAGAAGGTACATCAGATTGTAGATGGGATGGGACTCGTTTTTCTTTAAGACAACATCTCCCGGTTCCAATTCTACCCTGAACATGGGCTGAGGGATCTTTTCACGGTTTCTAATATTCACTACGCTCTTGATTTTGAACCCTTTGTCCATTAAACCGGTTTTTATCTCCGCAGGATCAACACATGGGTCTATACCCTTTAGAACGACTTGGAGTCCTTTTGCGCTTTTGAGCTGGTAGGTATAGAAATCCCTAGTCTCCCTTTCCAGCTGGTTGGATAATTTTCGAAAATCATCTTCCCTATTCACTTGTATCTTTGTCTCGCAGATATTTCCATGTTTCATTGAGGTTACGCTAAACATGTTTTCACCTATTACAGCAACAATTCCTTGTACCAATTTACTGGAAGTCGGCTCTCTCAGATAAATTGGTGGGGGCTTAAACGTCTTCTTCGGAAGTTCTGGCTCATCCGTCTGGAGGAGAGAAAACCTATTTTGATCATTACTCACGGTCTTAGGAGCTTTTGCATTTGATGACACTTGAGCAGACTTCGGGCTCCTCTGTCGCTTGAGAACGGTGATGTACTTATCCATACCTACTTGTTTTTTGGGTTTGACTGCACTATTTGATGAAGATGATGTTTTTTCATCTGTTGAAATCACTATATTGGGCGAACAGGAACGACGCCGTTCTACGGCTCTTATAGTGAGAAAATTTTCCAGAGATTTTTTTATGGATTCTTCCTCAGAGAGCCATTTAGTTTTTCTAGACAAGCTAAGCTCTTTCTCAGAATTACATCTGTTTTTATACGATTTTTTTGATGTTTTTTTTTTTTTTTTTATATATTTTAACCTATTACGATTTTTTTTTCACTTTTTTGTTTAATTTAAACTTTTTACACTTTTTCACCTATTACGATTTTTTCACCGAAAATTCAGCCGCACTAAAAGTAACACGTCCGAACAGTTCGATGAGACGAGACTGGATGAAAATAATTTAATAATGTTTCTTTTAAATTTAAACACGTTGCTGATGGTTTGAGAACTGTGGGGGAGTGAGTTCCAGAGAGGTATTGCATATGTAAAGAATTGCCATTTAGAGGTAAGGCTACGGGATTTAAATACAATTAATCTTTTTCCTCTGTTTGATCTGCAAAATAGTAGCCGTTCATAAAGGTGGTTAGGTTGTCGCGTATATATTATTTTATGAAGGAAAATCAGTACTCGTGTTTTAAGTAAGTTACAAAACTAATTCCATATAATTTATGCGAAAATGCTGAGATGTGGTCGTATCTTTTTAATCCGTACACATAGCGAACAATATTATTAAATGTTATGTTGAGTTTTCTTATACTTCGTGAGTCACTACTGGCAAAAAGCTCACAACCATACAGAAGTATTGGCGTTAGGTACGTTTTAGCAAGCATAATACGAATATTTAGCGGAGTACAGTGTTGAGTGTGCCAAAGAGACCGGAGCATGGAGAATGTGCGCCCACAAACGTAATTAATATGATCTGACCACGTCAGAGTGTTGTTAAACATAATACCAAGATTCTTAGCATTGTTTACAATTTCAATTGCTTGATTGTTTACAGTTATATTAACATTAGATGTTAAATAGTTGGTTTTTAAGTTTTTTCCGATAATTATACATTTAGATTTCTTAGGATTAATACTCAGTCCATTTGCTGTTGCCCACAAATAGATATCCTTTAATTCTTTGTTCAATATTTTAACACATAGTTCAAACGAGGTAACTTTGCAGCTAATGTAAAGCTGAATATCATCCGCATACATTCGAATTGTACATTCTTGTAGTTTTGTTTGTAAATCGTTGGAATACAGTGAAAACAAAAGCGGGCCTAGGATTGAGCCTTGAGGAACACCTCTTCTTATTGGCAAGGGCTTACCATTTGTGTTGAGAGCTTTAACATACTGAGTCCTGTTACTAAGATAGGATTGAATTAAATTCGTGGCCGTTGTTGAAAACCCAAACATATTCCTCAATTTGTAACATAGAACATTGTGATCTACAGTGTCAAATGCCTTTGAGTGATCTAGTAGAACTAGGAATGTAACATGTCCACCGTCAACATCTTTCCTTATGTCTTCAGCAACATCCACCAGAGCAGTTATGCAACTATTCTTTTTTCGAAAGCCAGACTGTTTATCAGTTAATAAATTATTATCAATAAAGTCTATTATTTGGGTTTGAATTAGTTTTTCTAGAACTTTCGAAAGAAATGGTAAAATTGCTATGGGTCTATATTCAGAATTTGATTTGGGTATTGGAATAATTTCTGCAGTTTTCCAGCATGTAGGGTAAGAACTTGAAAGTAAGAATTTTATTGAAAATAAATGTCAGGTGAGGAAGCAGTTTTGGTAAAATAATTTTAAGAAATTTGGGATGAATACCATCTGCGCCAACAGCATTGGAAGTAATAGATAGACACAGGCAAAAGAGAAATGATTTCGAAAGATATCACTATGGTTCCGGTAGTAATTGAGATCAGCAGTTATCATTGGTGTACTAAGAAACTGTTCATTAATTTTATCCGCATTATCTTGTTGTAACTCCTGTTTCATTTTTCCAATGCCAATTTCACGTATTATTTGCCATTTTTTCCTACCATCCAGGGCATTTGTGAATTTTTCAGCATATAATTCAGATTTAGCTTTTCGGATTAACTTATTAACTGAATTTCTGAGTATGCGATAATGCTCATGTAACTGCGTGGTTTTAAAACGTTTCCATCTAGAAAAAGCTAAGTCTCTAATATGAATGGCATTTTTTATTTTATTAGTGAACCAAGGTTTTTTCTTCCTGCTTATAGTTATTGTTTTTAAAGGAACTGTTAGATTGAACAGCGTATTGACGTTATATTCGAAGAACGAAAGTTGCTCATCTACTGTGTACTTATGAAATAGACAACTCCAATCGATTTTATGGAATTCTAGTTCTAGAAAATGTAAATTGATATTTCTAAAATCCCGAAACGTTATGTATTGATCAGGTACAACATATAAGTGAAAATTATAGGTAAGAAATATTAAGTCATGTTTAGAGAAACAAGGTGCTGATAGTTGATCATAAATCAATATTTTAGATAAATTGTTAACGTAGAACAGATCCAAAAGAGTATTATTCGTAGTCGTAAAGTGAGTTGGGACACTTGTGTTAGGTGAGCTAAGGCCCAATGATGTCATAACATCTGAGAAATTTCGCTCAACTAATATATTGGAGTTAAAATCTCCAGCAATAACAACATCATCATATAAAACCGTTAACATTTCGACTTTTTTAAATAAATGATCCAAACGTACATTCCTGTTTGGTCTATAAACACAGCCTAGAAGCAATTTTCTTTCATCGCTGCTCACTTCAAGAAATATATATTCTACTTGATTTTCTTCATCAATTTCATCATCAATACCAGGATCTCCAGATTTGCTTATAATTTTAAATTTAATACCTTTTTTAATATATATCGCAACACCGCCATATCCATTCCTATCATTTCTGCATATATTATAACCAGCTAATGAGATTGATAAATCCGATAGACTATCATCAAACCATGTTTCAGAAATACAGATAAAATCAATTTGTGAATTCTCGAATATGTAACGAAACTCATCTATTTTATTCTTGAGGCTTTGAGCGTTGATGTGACATATTTTAGCTCCATTTCTTTGTTTGGCTAAATTATTTACCATATTAGCTAACCCATCTCTTGAACGAATTCCAATGTCATTTAAATTTCGCATATTTGTTTTTACTCCTAACAGGAGCAACGAAAGCAGATAACAAATAGTTCAGAACAAGAAACATTATTAAGTACAAGATTGTAACTATACAGAACGAATAATATAAAAAACATACAATGAATATTGAGTATACACAGTGAAAAATAACTAAAACAAATGAATATTGTGATAAAAAAGCATTTATAAGTTGTTTGTAATAAAAATTAATTATCATATAAAATAAAATTATTTTATTAACGCTATTCAGATTCTTGAAATAACTTATTTAATTGACCAATAGTATTAATTTGAATTGCATCTCCGTTGCTTGTCTTCTTTATATAGATGAGCCCTCGCATTGAAAAAGCACTATGAAGTAGTTTATCCTTTTTGAACCGAACAGCCGCTCGTAATATATTGAAGTTATCTGAAGTTAAGTTTTCTTTGACATAAAAATAATTGTCAGAATCGATGCCAATATGGCCAAGTTTAAATGTAAAGTCTTTGTTTGATTTACGATAATTGGCCAACGATTTAAGAAAGAAGTTTTTATCATATGGGGACCACATTTTGACAATTATTACTGCATCTTTAGAGTTGACTTTGTTTTTGTTATTTTGATTTTGTAAGCGGAAAATCGACTTAATTGCAGGAACTGAAACATTAATTGTAGAGCAAATGTTATTGAAGATTCCATATAAGTCCTCATTTTCATAAAATGGAATTTCATTTAGACGAAGGTCACACGCCACATTATTATTTTCTTGCCGTTTTATTTTTGTTTGTAATATTTTTATTTCATCCTGCATACTTTTAAATTCGACCGCGACTGTTTCTAATTGAACGACTCTTTCAGTAATTTCATGTAAACCACTCTTTAACGCGTTAAATCTTTTATCAAATTCATTTAAGAGATCATTTTTATATTCGTTAAATTTAATCTCCATCATTGATTGTAATTGCTCTGTGAGCTTATCAAAACGTTTGTCCATTATAGTTATAAACTTCAGGGGAGATTCTGTATTTGTTAAACGAGGTGTTTTACATGCATTATCAACAAAAGAGTTGTGCATTTCTCTTAAACGTTTTTGTGCGGGAGTATCAGCCATAGTTAGTGTGTTAGTTGGTTTATTAATTTGATGTGATTACAAAATTCTAGTTTGTTGTTGTAGTTAACAATTAAGAGCAATAAAAGATCACTGAACTCTTCTTTTAAGTATTAATAGGTATATTTTATTTTTATAAAAAAAATGAACTGTTTAAAGTTGTTGTATTAAATTCAAAGTTTTGTTTTTATTCAGTTAATTTTTAAGTATTTATATATACTTAGAGCACATTTGATGTTGATATTGTTGTTTAAATTGTTATTGTTTTTTATATTACTGAATTGTTCTTTTTCTTTTTGTACTTTATTTGTTTATTTTTTTGTATTTTACTGAGTTTGTTAATATGTATATATTTTTAACTAGATTTAGTATTAAAACAAAAGAGAATTGTTACAGGAGATATAAAAAAAAACACAACCGTCTTCTAGCACTGCTCAATTTAATATCTTAATTAATTTGCTAGTTTTATTTCTCTCTAAATATGTAATTCTAAATATTTATATAATAAAGGTTTTTGATTTCGGTGCGAATCGATATAGTTTCATTTCTACAACAATAAAACACGTATTCTTACCCTACAATAACACAAACGGTAACATTTTCTTTTCCACAGGTTATTTGCACATAAATTTTGTGAAAACAAAAGAAGTCTTGTTTTTTTAGTTTGTATGTATTTTGATTCGGCAATATATGTATGTATATCAGTGGTACTCAAAAATAAAGATGTTTTGGTGAGAGAATTTTCCCAGCAAACATATTGTCAAACGCTTAAAATAAGAAAAAAAGAAAGAGTTTTAGCTAGATATAAACACCTTAAGAAAAAATTACAGGGATCATAAATAACAATTATCAATATCAAAACACAATTTTAAAACAGTTATTTTTAGAAAAAACAAAAATAAGTCCATCTAAAACAGTTTTTTATTTTTGTGTTCAATTGTAATTGAATCGCGTGTGTTTGCTGTGCTTCGTCCAACAAGAAGCAACAACAATGCTTAATAAATTTCTGGAAAAAAATGACGATAACCATCCCCATGCGTTCTCATCACTTGCTCAACGACGACTGAATGAATCTTTTGAAAAGAGTCATACACAAGGGGATTTTCGCAAAATCCCATCAATAATTTAGCAGTGGCAAAACAATGTATGGCAGTGCAACATCTTTATATATTTATAGTCTTTGTTACAACACTTGTGGAGTACATGCAAGACAACCCACATCTAGCAAAAGGTATACCAGTATTTGGAGCCAGTATGCTTTCAACGTTTGAGGAGTGGAAGCAGCTGACTGCAAAATTAAACAGCATTGGACCGCCGACACGAACAATAGATGAATGGAAAAAGGTTTATGTATTTTACTTCTTTGTGTTCATCAGCATATTTATTAACATATTTTATTTACAGACCTGGGCGGATTTAAAGTCCCGGACAAAAGAAAAATTGCGTCTAACCAGAAAAGTCTGAGAGAAACAGGTGGCGGACTATATCGCTTTTCTAATGTAACCCTCCGTTACTATCGTTACTTACTTTGTTACTATCGTTGGGTGTAATCCACCCAAGTTAAGTTCCTGCGTTTTCTAACTGTAAAATTCAAAAATACAGATAATGTAATTTTTTAAAATAATGAGCACTAAAATACCGAACAAATTTGGCTTTATTCATACGTATATCTATTATTTATTTCAAATTATATGTTGTTTATTTACATTCAATTAAAAAGAGTAAATAAAAAATTATATTAAATGTATTATGTAAAACTAGTGATAATTAAGAAAATTTTTAAGCCAATCCTCTACGGCTAACTGATTTGGAAAGCAGAAAAGATGTAGAAAAAAAAGTTATTTAATAATATTTTTTTGAACAAAGTAAAATTTTGCATAAAAATTGAGCTAAATATCAAGAAAATTTCGGTTACTCATTATATCCATCAAACATATCATCATGAGTTTCCTAATTTGTTTCCAATTCTGAGTTTGTGGATTGATAGCAATTAGTATGTAGTGGGTTGCTGTGACTTTTGGAAACAAAAATTTTGCATTTTGCTGTGTTTTTGTTTTTCGATCCTTTTTATTACCGCATATCTGACAACGACTCTGTTTAGGTCTTTTGGCTGGTGGTGAATTGTTTTATGAATCATTCTGGTTTTCTCAAAGTAGTTTAGTAAATTTTTGACAGCTTATTTTGATATTATTTGGCAACGTCTTAATTTTGCCACGTTTTCCCATATGTGGTGCAATAAGCCTTAAAGCAAAATCTTTGATGAAAAGTGAACGCTTTTTGTATTTTAGTGGTGGATTTTGAGTGCACAACTAAACAATACGCATATTTATGGCAGCCACATTCAGCAAGAAATAGAATATTACCAGAGGCCAGCGATTACAATTTCTGGCTACGTTATATGTAGCACCTAACTGGTCAGTAGTATCGACTCCTCATTTGGTTTTGTTATAAAACCCAATTATTTCTGGTAAACACTTTGGAGCTCTAGCAGCTTACCATCTCTATGCATGGTAGAGATCAACAAAACAAACTTATTTTTTTTTTTTTTTGGAATGTACGATAAAATCTCATTTTTCTTTCTAAAACCAAAAACCGTCGAATAAATTAAACGATTTTTAGCATGAGCGAACGAGGGTGGTAAGACTTTGCTGGCTTGTTGGGAATATACTGCCTAAAACTGCATCGTCCGTGAAAGCTTTCCAACTTTTCGTCAACCGTGATCTGTGCACAAACAAAAATTTTTTTACAATTTTTATTGAAAGTTTCAAAAATTTCACGTATTGGCGCAAGTTTGTCGAATTTTCGACGCTCCTGACGGGTATCCACATTGTCAAAACGAATGCATCTCAATAAAAATTGGAACCGAATATTTCATGAGATGACTTATGCAAAGCAGCGATAAACAATAAACTAAGTAAAGCATTTATTTCATCCTTGTCTGTGATATTTGCTTTTGTCGTGAAAAACAAGTGCTTTTATTTATACTAGCGATCACAAAAAGTTTAATGTACAAGGTTACTATCGATGGGTATAAAACACCAAAAAAAGTTAAACGCTATTACTATCGTGGGTGTAAACCACCCAAGCTCTTTTTAAAACAAATTTTATGTAAACATAATCTCGGATTTATATAGTAAAATGCACTTCTAAACATTAAAAACTATTTAAAGGTAGATTACATTACAATAAAAGGGCGATTTTCATGAAAAATTATATAGTTAACTTAAAAATTCAGGCTTTTGGGTGGAATCCACCCAGACGATAGTGATGCAGGGTTAACATAATTAGAAGAAATGATAGATAGAACGCTATGTCTGTCATCAGCTGTGGCGCCAAGTGGCAAGGTATTTGGATTTAAAGGTTACAAAGGTTCGAATACATCGATAGAGGCCTGCTTTGTGTCTCTGGTAGAGTCACCAACAACTTCAAAAAAACTGTAGCCGTGGTCACTCCCACCAGACTAAAGGTAGATGAAAAACTCAACCCGGAGACCACAACAAATTTACGACAGACTCCACTACCTTTGCAGCAAACAAATTTACATAAACGGCAATATTGCAATGATAGTGATGATTACCATCCTGCTTCATCCTCTACAAAGAAAAAAAAAACACGGTTGAAGAGCAATAATCTTTAATTCGTCGTCAAATAAAAATTGCAGAACAGACCGTAGCAGCTAACAACGATTGGCTGATGCTGCTGATATCCAAGCAGAATCGTCAAAAAGAGTCGCAATTGCCGCAGAAGCATCCATTAATAGAATGGAGAAAATTTTAAAAAAATATTTTGTAAAATAAAATCTTATTTATAAATATAATTTTAAATGAAATATAATTTAAAGTGTTTGTTATTAAAAATTAATTAATTTGTTATTTATATTATTTTTTTACGTATACGTATATACTTTGTTGTTACAAATAAATGAATTTAAATATTTGTTAAAAATTAATTAACTTTTTTTTATATTGTATTTTAAATTTATAATTTATTTAGAAAAAAATATATAAATAAATAACTCTATCAAAATATTTCTAAGAAAAGGTACATATGTATGTACATTAGGGTGGCCCCAAAATAAAGTTTGCGGATGTTCCCGACTAATATGAAAATTTGATTAATTTTAAAACTACGTTTCTCAATTTTTTTGTCCTGGGGCCAATATTTGGTGAGCTGGATCAAAGGATAAAAATGTCCTTTTTAGAGGTTTTTTTGATTTTTTTCACATTTCTTCCAAAGGAACTATATGTAAATTTGGTATCATATGAAAGGTCTTTGAGAGGCGCATGCAATGGTTTATCAAAAATTAAAAAACAATTTTTTTTAATTTAAAAATTTTTAAAATTTCAGACAAAATTTTAGTAATTTTTTATTTTTTCATAGAATTTACTTAAATAAATAGTTGAAATTTCTTGATTATAAACATCATGCAATTTAACCCAAATGGTTTTTCCCGTTTTTAGCTTATAAAATTTACGTTATTTTAATACCCATTACATTAACGAATTGAGTTAACAGAGATTGTCAGATAGGGAAGAGTTAAGGTTAAAAAAAAAAAATTAATAAAAATTTAAATAGGTTGAATTTTAAAAAACGGGAAAAACCATTTGGGTTAAATTGCATGATGTTTATAATCAAGAAATTTCAACTATTTATTTAAGTAAATTCTATGAAAAAATAAAAAATTACTAAAATTTTGTCTGAAATTTTAAAAATTTTTAAATTAAAAAAAATTGTTTTTTAATTTTTGATAAACCATTGCATGCGCCTCTCAAAGACCTTTCATATGATACCAAATTTACATATAGTTCCTTTGGAAGAAATGTAAAAAAAATCAAAAAAACCTCTAAAAAGGACATTTTTATCCTTTGATCCAGCTCACCAAATATTGGCCCCAGGACAAAAAAATTGAGAAACGTAGTCTTAAAATGAATCAAATTTTCATATTAGTCGGGAACATCGATACCTTATTTTTTCTCCATACAAACGGGGCCACCCTAATGTACATACTTACATATCGAGCCATTACCGCCAAAATAATGTATCCCACACCATAATCGATTGTTGTTTTTTATCGAAATCGATAGTTCAACATCATTTAAAATTATTAAAATTAAATGTATTACACAAAACAATATTTACATTATAAATTTTAAAATAATGGCTTTATTCAAACTGATTTTATTTAAAAAAAACCTTCCCCTGTAAAATTTTGAGTTTGTGGGATACATTTTTTCGGCGGTTATGGCTCGATATGTACATAAAAAAAAACAAAAAAAAAGGAAATGAGTACATATTTAACTATTTATTTAAATTGTTTATTATAAATTTATGGCAATATTTCTTCTAATTGATGCTGCTCCCACATCATCTTCCTCAACCACCACTACTGCTTCATCCCTTTCCTCTTCTGCTGCTATTTCCGGCTCTTCGCATTTGTAGTAGATGCACATATTATGAAGTGCACAACAGGCACTTTGCTTTTTGTTGTTTGTAGTGCAGACCTCGTGAACCTATTATGCATCGGAATCTATTTTTAAGCACTCCAAAACAACGCTCAACAACATTTCGGGTGCTGGTATGTTTTGTGTTGTATCGTTTCTCGTTTACATCCCTTGGATTTCTATATGGTGTCATTAAAAAAGGTTTTAATTTATATCCGCCATCACCTATAAAAAATAATACTTTTTTTTTAATTATAAGACCTATGAAACGTATAAACTCTTACCTAGAATCCAAGTGTTTTTTTGACCATTTTCGAATTTTTCTTCAAGAGCATGATCCGCAATACTATGATCCCATACAAATGCGTCGTGGTTAGCGCCAGGATGTCTAGCATCAACATACAATATATATGTTTTGTGGTCACAGATCTTAAAGAAATCACAATATTTTACAAATTATTATATCAAAATTTATGAAAACTTACCACCATTGCATTAATGCTATAAAAACCCTTACGGTTATAGTAATGATGTTTAACATCATCACCTGGAGATTTTATACGGATATTAGTGCCATCGACACAACCAATTACCCCGGGAAAGCCTGTAGTATTGAAAAAAGCTTCTTTGATAATGTGTTCTTCTTCAGGACGAACCATCTTAATCCATTGGTTGGCTATAAAATTTTCAAAAAATTCTAGGCATTCAAAAATTATTCTGCACACCGTGGTTACTGATGAGGAGGACATAAATTCATTTCCTACGGTCTGCTGATAGCTACCTGTTGCTAAAAATCTAAGAAACGTTGCCAATTTTACGTCGTGGCGAACACAACTGCTTCTGTAGTTTGGATTAGATACCCGACCAAACTTTTTCAGGAGTTCCATAAATATTTCCTTTGACACGCGAAAATTTGCAATAAATCTTTTAAAATTTGTAGATTTTTTTAAATTTTCTTTTATAAATATTTTTGTTTTTATTTTTGTATTTGTTATTGTATATTTAAAACCAAACAATTTAGTAGTATAGTTAATACTTTTAAGGAAATTTTCTAAAAAGAGCGAAAATTTTTGATCTGTTATTATTTTAATTTTAACAACGTATGTTGAGAAATTTGACACACGTAAGAGCAGGCGAATGAAAAATATTTAAATAGAGAAATCCAAATCGAATCGAATTCGAGTGACTAGTCTTCGTTCGCATTGATTTTCATTCGACATCAAGAAATAGGCCATAAGTTAAAATGTAATTTTAGATCATAAGAATTTTAAATAATAAATAAGCACATTATACAATTTTAATAGGTTAATGCACTTTAAGTTAAAATGTAATTTTAGATCATAAGAATTTTAAATAGCAAATAAGCATATTTTTAATATAAATATATATGTGAAATTATGACATAAATAAATCGGTTACAATTTGGATTAACATACAACCATTTGTCTTCTCAATATTCTGGCTGAGCACCTTAAACAATGCTTAGGTGAATTAAAACTGCTGCGACCAGACGCAGCATTCTAAACCAGTGGTCCTCAAAAAGAGAGGATTTGGTAATTACATACAATGTATGGGTGAAAACAACAACAAAAATTAGCTGAAAAAGAAAAAACATGCGCAACAGTCATACTTTGTTCAATGCTGTCATACAACTGAATGAAATATTTGTATTTTTCTACGCTCTTGTACTGAGAAATAAATAAATAAAAACTGAAAAAAGAACAAACATGCGGCATAGACCTGCTTTGTTGAATGTTGACTAACAACTGAATGAAATATTAATATTTTTACGCTCTTGTTGTGAGTATTGTTTGCGATCGTGTTGTGTACATGTAAATAGCCGAAAATCTTCGTATTCTGAACAATACTAGTGAGGACCACTGTTCTAAACTAACTGGAAAAATACACTCTAAAGAAAAATAGGAAATTTTATTAAAATTAAAAGAACAATAATAAAACATAATATTATTCTTATTTAGTATTATAATTAATAAATAGGAAAAAAATTAAAATAGTGCATTGAATTGAAACACTTTCTTCTTTGAGTTGCAATTTTTTTATAGATATCCCACTTGCACCCCACAAAGCCCTTAAAGGATATGGTCTAAAGTTTCTTTTGAGGAAAAATAAAATAAATTCCATTTTGAAAAAAAAAAAATAAAAAAATGGGGGAAAATGAAAATGATACATGTGCCAAATATTGAAAAATCCTATTCTTGAGTTAAAAAATAATTTTTTTGATAGATATCCCACTCGCATCCCATTAAGCGATTATAAAGGCGTTAAAGTAAATTGTATAAGCTTTCTTTTGAAAAAAGGGCCCAAATTGAAAAAAAATTAAAAAACAATATTTTTTAAAAATACTTTTTTTAAAAATTAAAAAAAAATACAATTATTGTTTTTAGTTGAACTGTTAATTTTTAAATTTTTGATAATTTTTAGTTAGGCTTGAGTTCATTAAATTTAATTTTCATTAAATTATTATTTTTACTGAAAAATTTAAAAATTAACAGTTCAACTAAAAACAATAATTGTGCTTAAAATAGCCAGGGCACAAGCTTATAATGTTTGCATTTGTACTTTAAGTGGTACACATGAAAAATGTCGACGAAAGTGACAAAAAACATAATAAAAACAAATGTATTCAGGTTTTCAAGACAAAGTCTTGACAGAAAGAATACGAAAAAACTGAAGAAAAAAGGAAAGCAAATTTCGAACCACCGGTAACACTGGTTAAAAGATTGATGTTTGTCTGTTGGCTAGCAGGCACCGCAGTGGTGCAGAGGTTAGAACGTAAAGAATTCTGATGAGAGAATGTGGTGATTCTTGAAACGTGTAAATTAAACCCAGGTTCAATCCCCAGCTCAGCCAAGAAAAATTATCAATAAAGTTTTAATAAGATTTCATGTTGTAAAAACAATTCCTACCTTCAGTAAAAATAATAATTTAATGAAAATTAAATTTAATGAAAAAAATATTTTTGGAATGATTGAAGAAATAGCTATCTAAAGTCCTTTGGACAATTTTTGCTAGGGCCAATAGGTGAAAAGTTACACTCATTTAAAAAAAAAACCCTGTATGACCAAAATGTCCAACTTTGACCCCCTCTAACTCTGGCAGTTCTTGACTGATAGAGCTGAAAATTTGTCTCTGGCCTACTATCCAATAGTACTAACTTTGGTGCAAATTTCATCCAAATGGGAAGACATCGATTTTTTAAATTGGGTCACTTGACGTGAAATTCACCATATATATTTTTTTTACAGGTTTGTTTTTCGAAAAGAGATAAAACTGGCATTTTGTGGTCAAATCTGGCAACTCTAATGTCATTTATGTTCAGTTTGGTTTGCCATTTCATCATGAACAGGTTGACAAAAGAACAACGCTTGCAAATCGTGCAAATTTATTTCGAAAATAACGGTTAAGTTCGCGAAGTTTACCGCAAGCTCCGTCCATTTTATGGTCGACATAATCGTCCATCAGAGCAATTAATTCGGTTAACCATGGATCGTTTTTGCACTACGTTTACTCTATGTTATAATACGCATCCGCAGAGACGTCGAACAGTGCGCACCGATGAAACAATTGCCACTGTAGAGCAATGTGTTGAAGAGGACCCGAATGAATCGATTCGCCACCGTGCACAGCAATTGGAGCTTTGTCCATCAACGTTATGGAAGATTTTGCGCAAAGATCTTGGCTTGCGACCTTACAAGATACAGCTTGTGCAAGAATTAAAGCCGCGAGACCATGCAATGCGTCGTGATTTTGGTGTATGGGCCGAAAATAAGATTGATCTCGATGCTGATTTTCATCGCAAAATTTTGTTCAGTGATGAGGCTCATTTTTGGTTGAATGGCTACGTCAACAAGCAAAATTGCCGCATTTGGAGTGAAGAGAATCCACATGAGACCCTTGAGACGCCATTACATCCACAAAAACTGACTGTTTGGTGTGCTCTATGGGCTGGTGAAGTCATTGGACCATACTTCTTCCGAAATAATGCTGGAGAGGCAGTTACCGTTAATGGAGACCGGTATAGAGCCATGATAACCGACTATTTTGTTGCCGACTTGGATGGCATGAATGTGGATGAGTTGTGGTTCCAACAAGACGGCGCTACATGCCACACAGCGCACGCCACAATCGATTTATGGAAGGAAACATTCGATGAGCGCATAATTTCGCGGAATGGACCTGTCAATTGGCCACCAAGATCGTGTGATTTGACACCATTGGATTATTTTCTTTGGGGATATGTGAAGTCGCTCGTCTACGCCAACAAACCAGAAACGTTAGGGGAATTGGAAGCCAAGATTCGTGGCGTTATTGCCGACATACGGCCCCATATGCTCGAAAAAGTGGTTGAAAATTGGACCTGTAGAATTGGCTTTATTCGAGCCAACCGCGGCGGCCATATGCCTGAAATCATATTTAAACATTAATGGCATAAAATTATCCGTCCAATAAAGCCAAAATGTTGGCCATTAAAACGATTTTCTTGTGTTTTATTTCAATTCGAAGTTCTATACCTCTAAAAAAACATGTACAAAAACCAAGGTTCATTCTACAGTCTGAAATAAGCATATAAACATAGACTTTATTTAAGCATATGTATGTATTATAACGAATTATGCATGTACTTATCATTTTTTTTAAATAAAATATTCGATTTTAAGCATATCGCACCTGTTCAACAAAAGGGTAGTAACTAAAAATTTTCTATTTTTCAGTAGAGACAAAAAACTATTAAATAGTAACTCTGAAGATATGAAGAGTGACATAACGGTATTTTTTGACGAAAGAGTAGACAAAATAATAGGAGATTTTTACAGTGGGTAAAATAGATCATTATGTATCGTTTTTTAATAAAAAGTGAAAATTTAAAAATTTTGAGTTACTACCCTTTTGTTGAACAGGTGGGATATATAAATAGTCTTTATATTGTTACGTTTTTACCTTTTAAAAACATTGGTTTATTTCCTTTAAATCGTCCCGGCTTTGGTTTTTTTACAAATTATGTTCATGAAGGTCTTGACAGGTACTTTGATAAAAAAAAAATTACAGTATAAATAAGAGTTCCTCAACCCCTTGAATGTCATATGGAAAAGATTTTGCTTCCTCCACTCCACATCAAAGTAGGTATTGTAAAAAATTTTATAAAAGCATTGAACCCAGATGGAATTGCTTTTACCGAATTGCGCCGAATTTTTCACGATTAAGCGGCATGAAAGTAAAATAAGGTATGAACTCTAGCTACTTTATTAAATTAGATTTATATTTCATATCATAATGTTTTTATTTTGCAGGAATTCTTAATGGACCGGACATTCATCGTCTAATGAAGGACCAACAATTTGAACTTGCATTGAATGATATGGAGCTATTGGGCTGGAATTCTGTGAAATCAGTAATAGAAAATGTATTAGGAAATCATCGGTCTGAAAATTGGCGAATTTTAATTGGAGATATGCTAACCGCATTTAAAAACTTAAACGTCAAAATGTCATTGCAAATACATTTTTTGCATTGTCATGCAGACAAATTTAATGAACAATCACCAGCCGAGTCTGATGAACATGGCGAGAGATTTCACCAAGTAACAGCCAGACTCGAACACTGGTATAGTGGGAAACAACTTGATTCGCTATTAGGGGATATTTGTTGGAATCTGCAGGAGGAAGAAGAATAAATTTGTAAATAAAAACTTAAACTTTAATTAACAACAAAAATAAATGTTTTAATTTTTGAAGTTTTGTCTGGTTATTATATATTTCATCTTTTGTGAATAAAATCAAAAGTTGTAGACAGATTTTAATTATTTATGTCTTGTTTTGTTTGGAACTTTGTTTGCTATACCTGCAGAAAAAATTAGAAGCACATCTGCGTTTTCCAATTCTTTATGCCGTTTTAAAAAACAAAATTTTTGAAATTTTGCTAAAAAAAACTATTTTTTTTTTGTAAAAAAAAATTATGTTTCATCAACGACTGCGCATATTGGAAAAAAGTTTAACCTTACTTAAAGAAAATTTCATTGCGGAATTTCGGTTTTTTTAGTTTATTCAATAAACTAAACCGTTTTTGAGTTACGCGTATATATGTTGTGCAACCTCCTCCATTTTCGAAATAACGGTATATTTCGAAAAAACGAGCTAACCTAAAAAAAACGGTTAGCACCACTGGATTCAGCGTACCCGAATTAGGTTAACCCGCCAGGTTTCCCGTTTGTCACATTTTTCAACTAGCACAGTGTAATTGTAATAAGCTATTATTGTGGAGTATCTATCGCAACAGCAAGTCGCGTTGTAAAAAAGTGTCCAAAGCAATTGCAATTGAGTTTTTAAGTTTTTTTTATTATATAACTTATAAAATACAAATTATGTTTTTTTTGATGCCGCCTTTTTAGAAAATTTTTAAATTTGAATCTTTCATTACACAATTTTTCGTAAACAAATACATGCAGTATTGCCATACTTTCTACTGAATGCTTTTGTTAAGTAATCAAATGATGGTGAAACGTAAATCGGTAGCCGTTGGTTAAATGGTCCATGTTAAACAAACCGATAATTAGTTAATTTTCAGTTAAAAATAAAATAATCGTACATTGTGAAAATGGCCGTTACTCTTATTACACTGTGCTAGAATTTGACACTTTTTTTGTGACAAACGGGGCACCTGGCGGGTTAACCTAATTCGGGTACGATGAATCCAGTGGTGCTAACCGTTTTTTTAGGTTAGCTCGTTTTTTCGAAATATACCGTTATTTCGAAAATGGAGGAGGTTGCACAACATATATTTGCGTAATACCCTAGACAGACATAGGATTTGCATACCATATTATTATACTATACTACATGTGTGTTAACTTGTACTACAATTAAACCATAAAACAAGCTGGTTTATATCTGGTATCAATACTACGAAAATAATCGTGGTATAAATGTAGTATGTTGTCTGTAGCTGTGTTCAATAAACATTGGGGAAACCCTCTCACAAAATCGATTGTCAGTTCATTTAATGACAGTTATATTTTATTTAATTTCTTTTAATTTTTTTTTGATCAAAACCCAGCCAACATTTACATATAAAAATAAGCTTTCAAATGTAAGCAAGGAAAATTTATCTATATTTTCCAGTACAGAACTTGCAGCCGCACCGTTTCATATATGCTCAACAATTTCGGTGCTTCTGCGCATAACACTTTTCTGCCTTTTTGCTACAGACATTAAATAAGTAAATAATTACCTTTTTTAATAGCAAATGATAATTAAAAGTATCAAACACACTTAATTTAACAACTTTAACAACAATTTAACATTATTTATTAACACAACTTATTAGCACAATTTTTAACAGCGAGAATGGCACGTTTTGCTTAAATTTATGAAACACTTGCATTATCAAGCAAATTGTCAACGACATTCGCAAAACTCTTATTTATGCAAGCTTGCTGCAATCTTAATTTACAAAACGCTTGCCAATATGTTTATTGGGAAAGTAAAAACAAAAATACTAGTATATGTACTACATGTCTGTCAAGGCAATGTAGTATCAAAAACCATAGTATTTGCATTATGGTATAGAAATCCTATGTCTGTCAAAAACGGTTTAGTTTATTGAATAAACTAAAAAAACCGAAATTCGGCAATGAAATTTTCTTTAAGTAAGGTTAAATTTTTTTCCAATATGCGCAGTCGTTGTAGAAACATTTTTTTTTGACCAAAAAAAATTGTTTTTTTTAGCAAAATTTCAAAAATTTTGTTTTTTAAAACGGCATAAAAAATTGCAGCTGTGCTTCTAATTTTTTCTGCAGGTATAGCAAACAAAGTTCCAAACAAAACAAGACATAAATGTAGTTGTTTTTCGTTATTATAGTACGAAAATAAAATTTTCTCATTTGATTTCTGTTAATTCATTTCTTTATTGTAATTTATTTTAATAATATTTAATATCTAATTTGTTTTATTTTTTAATATTATTATAAGTTTTCATTTCACTTAGTTTAAGTTAGATTTAGTTTATATCTAGTTATGTTAAAATAAGTTATTTTAGTTCTAAATAGTAGTTTGTATTTATTTAATTCACTTTTGTAGTTCAATTTCACTTAGTTTAAGTTAGATTTATTTTATCTGTTCTTCTATGTTTAGTTACACTTTACTTCAATATTTAAAAATCAATTTTACAACGCACTGAATGATCGTCACCAACTCAACTTCTAAAACTCTACTGACTTCTGTTTTGTCTTGTTCTTAAAACGTATGCATGTGAATGTGTGTATGTGAATATGTTTGCTGTTGTTTCAGTCTATTCCCGTGTAGTGTCAATGTAGCGTTTGTCATTAGAGTTGCCATCCCTCAACCGGCCGTCCTGACTATACATTCGCCCTCGAATGTCCTTCCCACTTTTTCATCATATCTACTACGGTAGTTGTGTTCCTAGGACCTTCACAGTTCCCAACTCGCTCGACTTCATACCGACCATGGTTTAGCTTCTTTGTTACACGATACGGTCCAAGAAATTTCGGTCTCAACTTCATACCGGTTCCGAACTGAGTACGCTTAATGGCGACTAACTCGTTGATATTATACTCGATCTCTGGGATTCTATTGCGGTTGTATTCTTTACGATTTTCTTGCTGTATCTCAAATATATTCTCTCTAGCTTCTCGTCTTGTGTTATCACGTTCAGAGTTTAAAGTTTCTATTGTTAATTCATTGAGCATTTGATGAATATCTGCATCATTCCCGTTCCTCATTTCTAGTCCAGTTAATAATTTGAAAGGTGAGACTTTCGTGCTTCTAGGTGGAGTACTATTTAAAACCTGTTGAACTCTGCCTACGTGTGTATACCAGTTACATAGTTTCTCTACGCACAACTTTGTTAGCATACTGATTATTGTGCTGTTCATTCTCTCTACTTGACCATTCCCCCTAGGCACACCTGTTGCTATCAGAAGGTGTTGTATATTTTGGATTGACAGTATTCTTCAAATTCACCGGAAGTAAATGCACTACCCCTATCGGTTATTATTCTGCTCGGGTTTCCAAAAATTATTGCCTGTTTCGTTAATCGATCTACTACTTCGCTTGAGCCAGTACTCTTAGTGGGGTACAGCCAAACAAATTTGGAAAAAGCGTCCACGACAACTAATATATAATTGTACTGCTTGCGAGTACATTCCATCGGTCCTACGTGATCTAGGTGATAAGTTAATAAAGGAGCATCTGCCTTTTCGATTGGACTGAGAAATCCTTCCTTGCGACCTCTTTTCGCGACAGAAATTAAACATTCTACACAGCTCTTAATTATGTGCTCAACTTTATCAGCAAGTTTTGGAATGTAGTCCGACTTCCGTATTAGTTCCTGGGTTTTTTGGGTAGAAAAATGTCCTTGTTTATGCGCCATTTGTATTATTTCCCTTTCCATCGATGTCGGTACTACTATTAGTTCATTATTAGGGTCCTTGTACAGAATATCAAATTTAATAAAATAATCCTCATATGAGTCCTTTTCTAATATTTTCCGCACAGTTTTAATCCAATCGTCCTGCATTTGTGCTTGTTTTAACCTGTGCCCTAATGAATCCTCGATCATGAGACAATTTAAGCGACTAAGGGCGTCAACGTGCTTCATTTTATTTCCCGGTTTATGTTCAATTTCGTAGTTAAACTCTTGCAAGAAAAGTGCCCATCTAGAAACTCTTGTTGGTACGTCTTGTTTGCGCATTGTTAGTGCAAATGCGTTGCAATCAGTAACAGTTTTTATCGGTATTCCCAGTACAAATATTCTCCATTTTTTAAGTGCTTCTATTACAGCTAAGACTTCCAGCTCGTATGAATGATATCGTTGTTCGCTCGTAGTAGTTTTCCTGCTCATGTATTCCACGGAATGGAATTGTGAATCTTCATCTTTTTGCAGTAACACTGCACCGTATCCATATAAACTAGCATCCGTATGGATTTCCGTGACTGACTTCGGATTGAAAATTTTAAGTACTGGTGGATTTATCATCGAATTTGTTAATTGTTTAAATGCTAAAATCTCCTCGTCTCCTATTTTAAATTTTTCGTTCTTCCTCAACAGATTCGAAAGCGGTCTAGCCATAGATGCATAACCTGGTATAAATCTACGTAAGAATGAGGTAAGTCCTAGAAATCTTTGCAATGCCTTTTGCGTTTTTGGAAATGGAAAATTTACAATTGTTCTTGTCTTCTCAGGTGAAGGGGAGATTGTTGAGTTTTCAAAAACGTATCCTAAGAAGTTTATTTTCCTCTGTAGGAATTGACATTTTGTCCATTTTATTCTAAGTCCATTTGTTTCCGCCACCCTTAAAACTTTCTCCAACTTTTCTGCACCTTCAACTTCATCCTTTGACGGTATAACAATATCGTCCATATAGAGCACTAACGTTCCATCATTAATCAATTCACGGAATACTGCCATTATGTATCTGCAAAAAACGGCAGGTGAATTGGATATACCGAAAGGTACAAACTTGAACTCATATTGTCCAGAATTGGTTACAAAAGATGTATATTTTTGTGAATCTGGTTCAATTGGTACGTGAAAAAATTTGTTGCGTAAGTCTAATGTTGTGAAAACTTTTGCTCCTTTAAGTCTGTTGATGATATCATCCATTACTGCCATTGGAAAATTATCTCGTATAATTTTCTCGTTAAGTTTCCGGTAGTCACAGCATAGACGTTTGGTTCCATCCTTTTTCTGCACTAACACTACTGGTGCTGAATATTCGGAATAGCTGTTTTCTATAATTCCGTCCTCTAACCATTCTTTAACCTGATTATCGATTATACGTTGATGCGGATATGGTACTCGACGAGGTCTATGTGTTACAGGGATATCATCTTTAAGAATAATTCTCATCTTCACTGGATGAGCGTTCGGTTTAACTGGCCTATATGTTTTAATTCTATGCAGGATCTTTTCTTGCATCTTCGTATTGAGGTGTTCCAGTTTTATTTCGTCCTCTATGAAATATCCACTTGCTGCTGCTTGCATTATTTTCGCGAAATCACTATTGAGTTCCGTGCTTAGATCGATGTCCCCTATTTTCTTTTCCTCACGTATTGACATGTCAGTTATATTGTCTTCCCTCACATTTCCTAAAGACCATTCCTGTATTTTCTGATGAATTTTCGCACCATCGGCATTTATTATTAGATCTACTTGACCCAATATATCATTACCTGTCACAGCCGAATACAATATGTCATTTTCCTTAGCCACATGTACGCTTATTAAAACTTCTGCTGTGTTCAATTTGATGCGAGTTTTGAAGCTTCCTAACGTTTTTATTGTCTTGCCTCCTATTCCTGTTAGTAATTTGTAATTGGGTTGCAACTCTACATCGCTCAACATCAATAGAGTATCGTATCGGATGACACTTATGTCGCTTCCAGTGTCTACAATCGCAGAGATTTTTCTTCCGTTAATTTCAATATCCGTAAAAATTCTTCTGGAAGTAGATGCGATATCGTCAGCTAATGTATGGACGTTGTTATTTTCTGTTCTGTTGTTATTTCCACCTCTGTTGTTAGTTAAACCCCTATTGTTATTTTCACGCCTGTTGTTATTTTCGTCCTCCTGTCTTCCATTATTATCATTACCCGTACAATTAAACGATTTATGGCCAAATTTCTTACATTTGAAGCACTTCACTTCAGGCTTTTTACATTCATTTGCCAAATCACCTTTGTCTCCGCATTTGAAACATCGTTTATCATTCTTCGTGCCTACCGTTGTCTTTGATTCGAAAACGAATCCCTTCGAGTTTGATGACTCTCCGGCCGTCCTAATTCTTTCGTAAGTTTTTAGCTTTTCTTTCAGATCATCTATATCTTGAGCCTGGTAAAGAATTGACTTATTGCTGTTTGAATCCCTGATTCCTTGAATAAAATAGTCAATAAGACTTTCATCATCTATCTTAATTGGTTTACCAATTTCCTGAAGGCTATATAAGTATTCACGAAATGTCTCGTTATCTTTCTTCCGTCTGTTCGACAAAAGCTTGTGTATCTCCAACGACGACAATTTTACCTTAAATTCTCTTACAAGCGAACTTTTCAATGCTGACCAATTTGTTATGTCAGATTGGCTTCTGACGTAAATCTTTGCAGCTCCTTTCAACAGCTGTTTAGCGTAAATAAATTTCCGCAAATTATCCCAACCGACCGTGGTTGCCACGTCTTCGAATTCCTGTAGCCAATGGCTAATATCAGGCAGACCGTCACCGGAAAAAGCCGACACCGAATCCTGAATATCCCGTAGTGTGAAAGTATTACCGCGCTCTATTACGCGTTCCATTACCGCTGAAGCTTCCCCATACTCGGAGTCCGTCTCTTCTTCCTTTCTAAGCCCTAAATGTTTCATTAACCTTTCTTGCAGTTCCGCTTTGTTACCGACCTTAGGTAGATCTGCTTCTCCCAATCTTACCTTTAATTCTTCTACGGTCAACCCTAAAATATCGTCAGTGTTCGCCATGTTGATCGGCGCTTACAAATGCTATCAGTGTGTGTTGTAAAAAAAATTAATTAAGGACAATAAAATCCTAATTAAAATCAATGAAAAGTTATAACCATTGAATTGAAACAATTCGGGAAGAAAATAAAATTCTATTACTGAACTTACTTTCTTGAAATCTTATCAAAACAAAATGATTTCACTTTTTTGAAATCTTGACAAAATGTAAAAAAAAAATTTCTTCCAATGATAGTTTCTTTCAATGTTGCGTTATCCCTTTTCTTCACTTCTACAAAATATATATGTATGTTAAAATACTCAAATCCTCTTTGTACGTCTATAATCATCTATAATTATTAACATCTAAAATCTTCTAAATTCATCACATATAAAATCTTCTATTAGGCAAATATTTTTTCTATTGATCATTAACATCTAAATATCATCTATGTGATCAACATCAAAACAAAACATCGAAATTTTCAAAAAGAAAAAATATTTCCTCTATCTTCATCAACAAATCTAGCTTAATGGCTATCTCTTATTCATTTAATATTTCTTCTATCTTCATTTACAAATATAGCTTAATGACTATCTCTTATTCATTTTTAACATTTGTAATTGTAATTTCATTTTACATCAGTGTTCCCATATACATACATTTAATTGTATTTTAAAAATTCTTAAAACAATTGCAATTGTTTCATTTTACTATGTTTTAGCTCAAAGCAAAGTTAATTTTATTTGTAGAATAAAATCCCGCGATATTTTCCCAAATTGAAAATATTTTATAATTTTGTATATGGCAACACTGTTCTCATATAATTAATATATAAAATGCAATACATAATAATATATAAATTGTCTACTTATCTAAAACATATTCACCCTTATTACGGTTCTCGAAATTATGTTTCGACTACTGTCGAACTCTTTGTCGAATTTAGTTTTTAATGGTACTACGTAAATTTTTCGACTACTTGAAAATTTGTAACAGATTAAATATTACAGGACGTTCCATAATTTTTAAAACTTTAAATATTATGAGGCTGCCTATGACAAACTGTCAAAACAATTAATGGCGGCATCAAAAATAAAGTTAAATAATAAATTTATATTTCAATTTGTAGATTATGAAAACCTTTGTTTTTAATTTTTATTAAAATAGTTTGAATAAAATTAAGAAATTCATATTACATACTTAGTATAAATTACTAAAAAACTTAAAGCAGACTTCATGTTTCATTTTGTACATTTGGCAGAAAAACTTATAAAAAGAGAAAAAGCAGCATATTTTATTTAATAAAGTCGATGTCTAAGTTTCGAAACCATGCTTATGTTCTTCCAATTCAGTTTTACGTCTTTTAATTTCGATTTCATCTGCTCTTAGTTCCAGCAATAGCTTTTTATGTTCGTTTTTTTTCTTTAGTTCCCTTTTGTAGAGTTCAATTTTTTTTTTAATTTCCTAGTTTCCTTTAGTTTCCTACCATATCTTTCTATCTGTTTTAAAGAATTTCAACTCATTTTTTACTAAGCTGTCTTTTTTTTAAATTTTTTGTTGACGACTTTATCTCGTGATGTGCTTGCGACAATTTTTTCACTTTCCAAACCACAACAAACATAAACGGATTCTTCAAAGAAATCGTTGTCGATGCCTATTTCCTGTCCATCAGAATTTGTTAGACTATTTAATTGTAATAAAGCAGAAGCAGCTTCTTCTACTGCAGACAAAGTAAACTGTTTGTTTAAGCCGCCCCTTGTGGCACGACATTCAGTTTCTTTGTGCAAAATTTTTTTCTTTAAATTGCATTTATAATCGGCCCAAACCTTTAACCACTCAGGACCAGTTCGAAAAGGCGGTCTTACTGAGTTGAGTTTGTTCGAAATTTCCTTCCATTCCTCTTTGGTGTTCAATGTTTGTAGGCCGCTGTCGTAGGATTGTGACAGTTCTGGTTTTTGCTCCAGCAACTCAACAACCATCTTCTCACACTGTTTAGCTGTTGTAATTTTTATTCTAAAATCATATTCATAGTATTAAAAATTTATTTATAAATGAGTATTTTTATAAAATACTTACGATTTTGTTGATTTCATTTTGAATTTTTCTTTGTCGTATGAGAAAAAACGATCGACTATTATTTTTACTTTTGACAGCTGAATTCGACACTCGCGGTAAGAAACTTGTAATAGAATTTTAAGCAGGATTGTATGTTATTGCTATTCGAGAAATGTAGTACCAAAATGTAAAATCGACTATTTTGCAGCTCGAATGCGAGAACCGTTAATAGGCTGATTATTAGTGTACATATGTTCTGAATGCTGTCATCCATCAACTGATGCTTGCTGCTACACTTCTGCTGTCGTCTTCGCTGTTTTTATTTTCTGGTCACTGCTGTTGCTGCTATACTTCTACCAAAGACTATAAATATATAAAGATGTTGCACGCAGTGTATTTAAAATTGACAAAATTTTGTGCTTCCTCATGATGCGGGAGGGAAGACAAAAGGGAAAGAAGCACAAAGAGCGTAACAAGCTGTCGTTCTCTTGTTGTGTATAAGATCTTTTAATTCTCATTTATCATTGTTTGTTTGCATGTGTATGCATTTGTGTGTTGTACATTGCATTAAAAATATAAAAATAAAATAAAAACCTAACAAAAGAATTTTTGTTTCTTACAATTTTTGTGCAAATAACTTTCGTCAATAATGTGACCGATTGTGTAATTGTAGGGTAAGAGTATGTGTTTTATTGTTGTACAGACAAAACTATATCGATTCGCACCGAATTAGGTATAATGCTATTTTTTAGACTATTCAATTATGTATGTTTGTATCTACTTACCATATATAATTTTATAGACAGTTCAATTCTGAACTTCTGTATAGAATGAAGTTGTAATAACAGGAATGTTTTTTTTGTTTAGTATTTATTTATCAGTGTTTCAAAATTTTAACTTTTTCTGTACTGGATAATTTGTATTTGTATGTTTCCCATGTGGCATGCTTCCGTAGTAAAATAAGAACTAGTAAATTAAGCATCTCCATTCTGTGTTTATAACATTCGTTATTCTCATCAAACCAAAAGGAATAAATTGTATCTTTGGTGCAACTTACGCATTGGTCAACAACAAATGTTTTTATGTTTTTTATTGCTTTATTTTTTAAAAATATTTTTTCGAAGACTTTTATATGAATTTTACAAACTTCAAAAAATAAGTCAGATGGAGCGCACAAACTTCCAAAGTCGGAATCTTTTGTATAATTTTTTGCATGAACAAACATTTCTGAAGGATATGACAGAATTTGGGCTGGTTTAATTATATCCACACGACATTTAACGCAAGATATTCGTTGAGCTATGTAACCAACAAAATATCGACTTGACGTTAATTCTATTGGCACATTGTTGGAGGTAAAACAATCGGAGTCTTCATTAAAATATTCTTTATTTTCATCGTATACATCTGCGACATATATTTCAGGGGTATGGGTACTTTCTGATAAACTTCCAGTCCTTATAGTATCTTCTAAAATTGTTTGAAACTCCATAGGTAAAAACATTGCATCGTCGTTTGCACAATTTGATGAGGTGCTAAACTGAGTCATTTTTAAAGATAATAACTTAGCTACTGCCAAATTAAATTCATGAACCGATGGATTTTTGCAGTGTCCACCTTTGGCACGTATATATGAAAACAAGTTTTCTATAGGATCTTGGTTAAAATGGCTCGTTAAAATGCCAAGTAAATTTGAATTTTCTTCAAACAGTTCTTTCGACAAAGATAAAATAGCACTCGTTGTTTGAACTAGCCCGGTGATTGAAAATATTTTATTACCATCATATTCAACCTGTTTCATGTAGGTAATCAGCTCTTGAAGTACTTGCCAAGTTTTACAAATATTTCTTTCCAATACAGTCTGGCGAAAAATGTCTTTCACATATGTATAAAGTCCGTGATCTTTCTAGAAAACATTCGTCAAAATTGCAATTTTCTAACCATGCTTTAAGCAATATGGCGTTAAGATATGGGAAACGAAAGATTTTTTAGTTTGGAACACTTCTTTTGGATTTGCCACAATGCGGTAAACAACACTTAGTGCCTGATAAAGACGATATTTTTTTTTTTGTTTTCGCTATTGAATTCAACTTTTTTTGTCCTTCTTCGTACATTATGATTTTAATTATTTATTATATTTATTAAACGTGTTATTAGAGCGATGCACTACAATTTTATGAACACTTTTAAATGTAAAGTTTACATAATTAACCAAATCTTCATTTTCAATGCACAATTGTGCTGCAAAAACAATAAAACAAACTCACACCGACGCTTGTTCTCAGTTGTTTGCATTATAAACACAAAATGTGATGAGTAAAAATAACGGTAAATTAAAAACTGTATGTATTTTTTTATATTTTTACCATAGTAACCAAATGTAAATATAATTTGCAGCAAAATTTGTTTTAAAATAATTCTTCAAAATTACTACTAAATTTTAAAATTTAATTATGGTATTTAATTAATGTATGTTATAATTAAGTGATTATTTTTATAATTTGCTAGTATTATTTCTCTCTAAATATGTAATTCTAAATATTTATATAATAAAGGTTTTTTATTTCGGTGCGAATCGATATAGTTTCATTTCTACAACAATAAAACACGTATTCTTACCCTACAATAACACAAACGGTAACATTTAATTTTCTACATGTTATTTGCACATACATTTTGTGAAAACAAGACTTCTTTTAGTTTGTATGTGTTTTGATTCGGCAATATATGTATGTACAATGTACATTGTACATCATTGATGGACATTTCACCAAACAATTGTTTATAATCAACGCCCCCCTTTTTCTTATGCTCTTCAGTTTAGTCGCTCAAAAGAGAGATTTTTTTCCAATTACAGTCGGTAATATAAATGGCAATATAAACTTTAGTCGCTCAACAGACTTTGGCAAATGCACATGTTAGCTTGATGCTTAAAGATTTTTTTACAATTTCAGTGGTTGATATAAATGGCAATGCAATTAAAAGATTATTTTATGATAAACAATGCGTTTGGAAACCTACAATGTCTTTTATGTCATCAAATATTTAAAAAATATAAAAAAAATTTTTCGGATCTAAAATTCATTTGTAGTAAACAACGTAATAAAATTAGTTCTATGTCTTTGAAACATATACTGCTCTTACGAAACTCTCATGACAGCATTAATGTAGACGATTTCGTTTAATTTAATTCCTCATACGAAAATCTTTGTGACAACTTTTGCTTGTCACAGTACTTTAAATAACTCTCACATTATCTCACTAATACAAGTGTAAAACGATTTTGTCCACCTCTGATGTACATACCCTGCCAACATTTTCTATTGCGGAAGTGACTCAGAAGTGACGCTAAGAAGTTGAAACTCATCTTCTGCGATACCATTTTCTGATCGTAGAAGTGTCTTCCGTATTGAGAAGTTGTACCCCCCGGAAGTAACTTCAAGAAGTCACTTCAGCGTAACTTCAAAAAGTCACTTCAGCGTAACTTCAAGAAGTCACTTCTGCTTAACTTCTTTTGCTTTTGATTTTTTTTTTGCCTTTACTGATAATACACTCATATTGACTATGGGATAACAAATATGTAAAAACTACAACAATAACAAAACAAAACCACACTTTATCACTGACCGACCACAGCAAATGACAAAATAAAACTAATTTCGATGATGTCGAAAACTTCTTTTTGGCATTCTTTTCATTTCTTTTATAACGGGACATGTCATGTTCGGCTGGTGTTGTAAACAACAAACAATCTTCCAAACGTCCTCTGGATGATTAAAAGACGACTGCAATGTAAATTGTTATTGTTATCTTCCAATTAACGTCTGGAAGTGAGTAAGACGTAACGCCTTTGACGATGGACGATGAAAGAAACTTCCAATTGCTGGCAGGGTACATATGTATGAATATCAGTGGTACTCAAAAATGAAGATGTATTGGGGAGAGAATTTTCCCAGCAAACATATTGTCAAACGCTAAAAATAAGAAAAAAAAGAAAGAGTTTTGCCAGATATAAACACCTTAAGAAAAAATATCAGGGACCATAAATAACAATTATCAATATTATAATATATTTTTAGAACAGTTATTTTGAGAAAAAACAAAAATAAGTTCATTTAAAGCAGTTTTTTATTTTTCGTGTTCAATTGTAATTGAATCGCGTGTGTTTGCTATGATTCGTCCAACAAGAAGCAACAACAATGCTTAATAAATTTCTGAAAAAAAAAATGACAATAACCATCCGCATGTGTTCACATCGCTTGTTCAACGACGACTGAATGGAAAATAATACGTTCTCTGAGTACAATAAGTGGCAGTAGCAGGGCTGTCAGATATGACGATTTCTCGCCAAACGTGGCGATTTTGAAACGTGTTTGGCGTCGAGATTTTCCGTTTGGCGACATGGCGATTTTTTGGCGATTTTTGATATCACTGGCGATTTTCTTGGCGATTTTCACCAAAACATCTATAATAAATTATATGATGAAAAAAATCGTCTATTTTTGGTTTTTATAAATCCAATTGTCAACGAAATGAATCATCAGAATTTGGAATTTTTGGATGCAGGAAACATGCATGCAAAAATGTATTGTACACTTCTTATGTTTTCAACAAAAGTTTTCAAACCTTGTTTTATATAATACTGAAAACAATGAAAAATGTTTCAATGATTTACATGCAGCTATTGATTCTTCAAATTCATGTTTGCCTCTAAATGTAATTGATTTTGGAGCAGAGTTTGAAACAGAATTAAGAAATGCGAAATTGAGCGAAGTAGAAATAATCGTACTTAAAGAAAACTGTTTTGTGTATTTAAAAAACTTTTAAAAGAGATGATAAGCAGATTACCAGAAAATATGAACTTTTTTAAAGCTTTTGGACAATTTTCTATTTCAAAGTGTGCGAATACATTATCTCAAACTAAATTTGGCGTTGTTCAAGAAACATTAACACCAGTAATGGATCCAAATGTAGCAATAGGCGTGTATGAAACTCAATAGGGAAAACTTCCGTTCATAAATTGAAATAATTATTTTAATAACGAAATTCCAACAAATTTACTTGAATTTGGCCAAAAGTGTTTGATTATCACGATACAGCAGGTACGTACCATTTTAAGGAAATATCTTTGGCCGTTCTTACTATGTATATTGATAGTTCCAACGAGTAATGTCTGCGTTGAAAGGGTCTTTCCAATAATGAATTGTACAAAATCTCGACTAAGTAATAAAATTCAATATGAGCTTTTATACGCATTATTGAGAATAATAATAATAATCATATGAACGTAAACAAATTATGCTGCAATTCGTTTACACCGACTAATGAAATGATAAAAAAATTCAACTCAACTATGTATGAAAGTCAAGACTCTAGTAATGAAATCGCTGAGGATGAAGTTTACGAACTCTTATACTTATCTACTTAATTTTACTTTTTTTAAATATGACCTCCATTTTTATGTAATTTAAAACTCTCTTTTAACAAAGTTTTAAAATATTTTAAATAGTACAAAATACATAAACGGATATAAATGTGTATATGTTTTACTAAAATATTGTTTAATAAGTAACAATTAATGAATTAAATAAAAAAATTTAACAAAAACTAAAAAAAATTTATTTTTGGCGATTTTGTTGGTTTTTTCTCTGTAGACAGATTTTAATTATTTATGTATTGTTTTGTTTGAAACTTTGTTTGCTATACCTGCAGAAAAAATTAGAATCACAGCTGCGTTTTCCAATTTTTTATGCCGTTTTAAAAAACAAAATTTTTGAAATTTTGCTAAAAAACACTATTTTTTTGGTAAAAAAAAAAATTATATTTCTACAACGACTGCGCATATTGGAAAAAAGTTTAACCTTACTTAAAGAAAATTTCATTGCGGAATTTCGGTTTTTTAGTTTATTCAATAAACTAAACCGTTTTTGAGTTACGCGAATATATGTTGTGCAACCTCCTCCATTTTCGAAATAACGGTATATTTCGAAAAAAAAAACGAGCTAACCATAAAAAATGGTTAGCACCACTGGATTCAGCGTACCCGAATTAGGTTAAACCGCCAGGTGCCCCGTTTGTCACATTTTCCAACTAGCACAGTGTTATTATACAAACCAAATTTATAAGGAACCTATATACAGTGTGACCAGATTTCCAAATAGTACAAAGCTAAAGGGATTATGACACTACATTTTTAATGCATTGTTCAAGTTTTGGTGAACAGTACATATATAGTAATAGAAAAATTTACCAAGTGCAAAGAGTTCAGCAGTATTAAGATAAATGGCAAACTGTCAAACATTTTACTTAAGTAATCGATAAAAAATTAAGTTATGTCAAAAAAAATGTAAAATTGTTCAACTTAAAATTAACATTTCAAGCTTGAAATATTAAAAGTGTTGCTGAATCAGCGGTTTATGCGCAAATTTGGCGATTAACCGTTTTTTTGTTCGTTTTGTTTTTATGTTTCTCATAAACAAAAAGTTGACAACATTTAATAAAAAAAACTAAAAGGCTTTTTTGTTTACATTTTTTATAGTTTGCTTTTTCTAACATTTTCTGTTCCTTTCTATTTCTATCAATTCTATATCAATTCAATGAATAAAAAATGTAGTGTCATAAGGGCTTATACTATGTTTCCACGGTACATGCTTCGCTCTCTATTCATCTTCACACCCCAATCATGTGCGAAACAACTTTCTTCACCATACAAAATTTTAAGAGCGAATCAAGTAGATTCAATATGAATCTACTTGCGAAGCACGAAAAATTGCACTCTTCTCTAATTTGTATCGCAAGTTTATCTGCACTAGCTGTAAAAATTTAATATTATTGTAAACAAAGCAAATTATATTCTTGTTGCTGGAAGTAAAGAAAGTAAATACGTACGAATGTATGTTTTTTTTTCAAATAAGCTAACTAATTTCCACTCACTTTTTTTTGTCCATTAAAAAAAATTATTTTCCACAAATTGTAAATTCTGTTTTTTTATTCTGTTTGTTTATTAAAAACAACTGTCAAATCGAATCAAGTTTATTAGTCATGTAAACAGCATGATTCATAAACATGATTCAGAAGGCGAAGCCGGTGATTCAAGTCGTCGTGGAAACATAGTATTAACTCACGTATTAAAAAAAGCTAAAAAGGAAATTAAAAGCCAAAAAATAAAGCTAAATTCTTTTATAGCTTTTTATAATCACTTTTCATGATTTCGATATTTTTAATTTTTAAATAGTGTTTATGTAGATATATACCAGAGATGTACACGAGTTGATTCACTTTTTTCCTATATGTATGAACTCACTGTTTTTGTTTTGTTTTCAATCATCAACATGTGCTAATAACATTGATTGCAGTGTTTGCGCTCTCCTAATTGCTTGTCATTTTCTCAATCACTTTTTAAACGCCGCTAGCAATAACGAATCAAAAATTATAACTGTGTTTTGATTTGTAAGCAAAGCAATCAAATGATTCATAAAAGCTCAGATTGCATAGTGCAAAATTAGTGCGTTAATTTGTTACGAAACCTCCTCTTGGTCATGTATGTGGGTCGCTGACTAGCTCAAAAATCTCTATGCAGGGGTGGTCCACTGGAGCCCGCACCACATATCTGCTTCGCACAATAAAAAAATTAAAAGTAAACAAAAAAAAACTACTAAAGAACACAAATGCACGAATATTAAAACACCCTACAGTACACCAATTGAAAACACTAATAACCTGGGACAGATGTGATACCCAGACCGTCGTTGCCCTTTTCCCATCCTACGTCATCCCATTATGTTCAGATGACCCCTATTTTTTTAGATTATGTTTACACACAACTTACCCCTTTACCATTTTGACCATGTCGAACCAAGACGACTGCAATCCACTATATAAAATTTAGCAAAACATTATTTATTAAATATAACTAAAACTACATTATAATAATTTATTTCTAAAGTGGCTTTTATGCATTGTAAAAAAAAAGTAAAAATCTAAATTAATTTTATGTTTAAAAACTATTGACAAAAAAAAACTAATTTAAAGGATCTAACTTAAACTGTTATTGGCTTATCATTTAAGCCTGTATTAATAAATTTTCCCGAATATTTTTCCTATCCCTAAATGAGCTCGTTGAAGGACAGATATGTTTCGCAAAACCTAAATACTTCCTTTGGTTTGCTTTTACTTAACGTAAACTAATCTATTGTAATTTATAACTATCGAGCTGGATCCTTTTCACAATTAATGCCCTAATAATAAAATTTCTTAAAATTAAATGTTCAAAGCTTAGTCTATTATGTTTAAATTATCAAATTTTTTTTTTTTTTTTAAGGATTTCTTAAAAGTAATTCCTAAATTTTAACCTAATTTCTACATTCACTGCGAACAATATGTTTGTTTCCCTTTTTTATTATTTTTCCAACTGGGATTTCTATTTAATATTTATTTTTTTGGGTTTCAGACTCCTACTAAAACACAATGTACGTTCTTGGAGAGAGCTTTTGGTTCTTGGACAGAGCTTTTTGTTCTTGGACAGAGCTTTTACTTCTTGGACAACGAAAGCTTTTTCCAATCTAGAGTCACCCGGTCTATTAAAATTTAAATAAATGAACGTTACCTTTATGGATATTTCAGAAAGTATGTACATTTATTAAATATCTTACTGCTTCTGTTTTTTTTTGATGATGACTCCAAAAAAAAATTGTTGCACGAGTCAGTTCTGGTCCAATCACAATACAATAACGTAACCATATATATAACACATAGGTACATGAAATCACATTAAGAAAAAGATCAATGTACTTTTCCGATGGTTTTGCATTTTCCATATTTAGGACGAAAATTAAATTTCTCTTAAACTGGAAATACATAACCACCTTACCATTACATCTGGTAGCTTTAACATACCAAAAGTACTAAAATTTACAACCTTACTTAACATTTTCCAGTCTGCAAATACAAACTTTCTTGATAGCTAAACAATAATATGAGACACTATAATAATATAAACAAGCAAAAAAAATTTAACAGAAACAAAAGTAATTAATTGACATCAAAACCAACATAAATAAAATACATAAACACTCCACAACCCTCAACTAGACATCACCCAACAAAATCATTCACAAGGAATCTATATTATTAAATCCACACTAAGAACACAATCATGAGCAACTAGACTCTTTGAACAGCACATATAAACGACAAACACAACGAGACAATACTCAACCCAACTGAAGACCAACAACACGAAGTCAAACAATCACCATTTCCACTATCGCAACAAATTTTTTTAAATAAGTTTTCAAGATGAACTCCGAAATAATAAAAAATATTGACAAATATGAGTGAAAATATAGTTTTATTAGCAATTACAATAATTTATAAAAACAACAAATACATACATATATTTATCTTTAAATAATAAAATATTGAACATGAAGTATTACATTATTTCTTTTGCTAACCTCTGAAAAATGGCTGAAATTTGTACTTATTTTTTCTATTATTATCATTATTACTATCCCTATAATAATACATATGTTTAAGCACTATCAAATAAAATTAAAAAGAATATGCGATAAATATAGTAAAGTGTATATTTACTCAAAAAGCTCTGCGTATATTCATAACACTCATACTGATTCAATGCTTTTGTGAATGGTAAGAGCTTACAGAATAAGCAAGCAATTATATAATAATGTAATAAAAATCCTCGGGCTGGATTTGAAAGTTTATTACATAAGGAAATTGGTGCTTTAAATACTACTTTTCCTGACATTACCCTGACCGCCGTCATGTGTACCCGTATGGATATACTTTCTGGAGGAAATGTTTTTTCCTCATTTTTTTCACGTATTTCCAGTATGTGTTCAAATATTTATTATTATTTATATATTTCGCTTATACCTTTTATTTATTAGTAAAAAAAACTTAAAAAATTCATAATATTGATACTTGAGAGATCAAATGTAATCTATGCTAACTTAAAACCAAAATATATATAGATATAATTTTTTAAAACATCTGAAACATATTTACTTTTTAAAAAAATCAAAAATTTTTGACTGTGTTTTTTTGACTGATATATTTATCTGCACAGCAGATTCGCGATGATTTTGAAGCACAAGAATATCTTTAAGATCCATTTCATTCAGCCCATTGAATGCAATTGTTATATGAATCAATAGCAGTCTGATGGGAATTCTGGAAAGTTTTAGAATTTCAACGACATTTTCATCAGAACTATCGATTTCTTCCACTTCATCTAGATTTTCACAACAATAGTTCGATCCGTTATCATCATTTTCAAATATCCATTCATTGATTTCATCATTAGAAATTGCTTCCTCTGGCATAATTTCTTGAAAATAGTCGGAGACAGATAACAATAATGAATTTTCTCTTTCGACTTATTATTACACTCAGTGGTGTAATAATTGCATTTGAAAGGAGACAAACTGCATTACGTAAAGTAAAAGCCTTAATTTTTTCTTCAATATTTTAGCCTTTACTTCCAATTAAATGCGCTAATAGGCTTTTCTTATAGTACAACTTTGTTATGTTAATGACATTTTGATCCATTGACTGAATAAGAGCTGTACAATTTGGTGGAAAACACATGACTATTATTAATCCGTCATCACTTTTTAATTCGTTATCCTCAGGATGGCAGGGTGCATTGTCCAGTAGCAATGACGCCATCTTTGGAAGTCCTTTAGATTTGAAGACCATCCGTTACTTGCGTGAAAATCACCACGACTTTCATTAATTTTGTTATGTAGCTGAATAGCCTTTGACTTTAAGATTTCAGACGAAACAGGCAAATTTAATTCTCTTTGTTTTAAAAACCATTTATACAGAGCTTTTTCCATTACTGGATACTCACAGGCTCTAATTACTATACGCTTTCCTGGGCCGGATTCAGCATTTGTAACAAATTTAATTTATTTTGCTTAATTCTTGTTATTGTTATTGTATTCCTGGCATAATGCTTTGACCGATATATTTTTTTCAAATTTATTCAAAATTTCACTCTTTTGTTGAATGGTTAATTTACTGCACTTTGTTACCTTCACCATTTTTATACGCTTTTAATACTGTGACTGATCGCGACAATCTTTTTACCAAACTGATAAAAAACAACAGACACGTGCTGCTTGTCAGTTTTTTATGAAAACTATTCCAATAAATAACTGTAAAATAATGCAAAAACTATCCAGATAACAAAAAAATAGAGTTAAAAAAATAGTTGCGTTTATTGAGGTAAGTTTTTTAAAAAGTTGCGTTGACTGAGTCTACAATGCATTTGATTCAGGTGTTGCGTTAATCGAGTTGTTGCGCATAACGAGAGTTGCAGTAATCGAGTTCGCACTGTATATATATTAAGTTTATTAATATTAAAAATATTAGGTTTTAATTTTAATATTTATTAAACTAAATGTCAATTATAAAAAAAAAAAATAGTAATAGGTCACGGTAAGTTAAATAATTTTTTATATTTAAAACATCAAAGATGTCATAATCATGACATGTGATTATATGTTAAAATATATTAAAATCAGTTTGATTTTATTGAATGTAGAGTATTTTAAATGAATATAAGATGAACAATAACAATAATATTTTATAATTAAACAAAAAAAATTTAAAGAATATTACAACCCTTGTTGCAATTTGAAATTGAATATATGTTCATTTTATATTAATTTATATTTGAATTTGTCTGTAATTAATTGTGAGAGTGTTTTTGAGTATGGCTGATAAAATAATAATCAATAGGAAATAATAACACACTTACATTTATTTAAGTCCAACGATGTCAGCAGGCGCCGGATGACAGTAGACGTTTAATTTAAGAGAGTTTGAATTATGTTTTTATGTATATATTAAAGACGTGCATTAGTACACAACAAAGTATTGTACAATGTAGTATAATTGGTAAATACCTTGTATATGTTGTGCAAACGAGAAGTTGTAAAGTAAATGTTGTGCTGTTGTCAAACAGATGGTTGTAGATGTTGTGTCGTTCTGGTTTGATCACTCTACACAGAACATCGCATGTTCGTTCTACTATGTTGTATTGGGAACTACACAACATGCATTCATTTCTCTCTCTCATATACGCAAATAATTATTGTACTTATAGTGTGCTTGATTATTTATTTTTATGTTATGTTAAAATGAATACCTTTGAAAAATTAGTATTTTTTACTATTCACCTTTTCTGGTATAAATACAAAATTTTTCCATCCAAAAAACAAATAAATTTGTCTTTTTATTCTATTTTACTGCAGTCAGACAAAAATAGTATTCCACAAATACTCACTACATCGGTTCGAAACGATATACTACTTTGTATTGTGCAACTTGTATGTAGTATTGTAAGTTGATACAACTCAACTACACACAACCTACGAGAGTAGAGCACAACATCTACAAATACAACATAAATGAAAACAGGCACTCAAACTTACTCAAAAAAGAAATCATGGCCAACTTGTGCGATGTTGTGTACTAACCCTGCCAACATTTTCTATTGCGGAAGTGACTCAGAAGTGACGCTAAGAAGTTGAAACTCATCTTCTGCGATACCATTTTCTGATCGTAGAAGTGTCTTCCGTATTGAGAAGTTGTACCCCCCGGAAGTAACTTCCAGAAGTCACTTCAGCGTAACTTCAAGAAGTCACTTCAGCGTAACTTCCAGAAGTTATTTTATTCGCCTCTCTTTTGCTTTTGATTTTTGTTTGCCTTTACAGATAATACTGACTATGGGATAACAAATATGTAAAAACTACAACAATAACAATAACAAATCGAAACCACACTTTACCACTGACCGACCACAGCAAATGACAAAATAAAACTAATTTCGATGATGTCGAAAACTTCTTATTTGCATTCTCTTCATTTCTTTTATAACGGGACATGTCATTTTCGGCTGGTGTTGCAAACAACAAATAATCTTCCAAACGTCGTCTGGATGATTAAAAGACGACTGCAATGTAAATTGTTATTGTTATCTTCCAATTAACGTCTGGAAGTGAGTAAGACGTAACGCCTTTGACGATGGACGATGAAAGAAACATCCAATTGCTGGCAGGGAATGCACGTCTTTAGTATATATGTATATATGAGTGTGATTTGTGTATTATATATTATATGAATAATTAAATTTTTATCTAATACCGATCCACATTATTGTATATGTATGTATGTTTATGTTTCAAATCGTAGTTTTAATTATTAAGTGTGGTATAGTTTTAGGGTATTTTCAAATATTAATAAAAGTTATCTTAGGTGACCATATCAATTTTAACTACATATTGAAATTTAAAACATAAATTAGATTTTACAATAGAATTTAACCAAAAACAAATAAAAAAATTAAAAGATTTCAGAAAATTTGATATTTAGGAATATTAGGAATTAAAGATATTAACAATTTAGAATTTAAAAGCAAAAATTTAGAATTTTGTAATTAAAGCTTTAAGATTAGATTATTAACACGTTAGTCTAAATATTAAGACCTGGTCACCTTAACAGACAATTGTAATTGAGTTTGAAAAGATTTAACCTTAACTGGATTAAACTGATTAACGGACACACGAAATTTTGAATCTATTTTGTAGTTGGTCCCAAAGTTTGATGTTGAATCTTTTGTTATAAAAGTAGATTTGAATTCTCTCAGAATTGAATGTTGAATCTCTTGGTATATGTATACGCAATCGTTCCAAAGCTCAAGATTTTATATAGGGTTTGTTTTCACACCAAATATCTCAAATTTAAATACACTATATATAAAAAAAATCACTATTTTACAACAAAATCTTAAAAATCACAGAAATAATGACCTTACCTCAATTAGAATAAAAAATCGATGGCGAAATTTGTATATAAGACCTTTGGGAGCAACCACCAATATCCAAAACAATCAAAAGTAAATGTATTTTTAATGAGCTCTTGCGACCGACTCAGTTTCAAGAAAATTTTCAAATTATGAAAAATTTTATATATTTTTAACAAATTAGAAATATATGAAAATCAAGGCTAACTGAACAAAACATAAAATATTAAAACCCAAAATAAATTATAGTAATATACATGTACATATGTAGATAAAGTTCAACGAAGTCACCCTCACAAAACAGGTGAAATGCAAAGCTCGCTGCAGAATTTTATCTGAAAAAGGTGGCAATTTTTAAATTACAAGAGAAATCATATCCTTTTCACAACAGCCTTTACACCAGTAGGTGGAATAGGTGGAATATTGTCTTTAATAGTTTGGTTTGTCACGTCAGGAATGTTGGACTTAGCAGGTGAATTATTCTTCTCAGGTACAGTATATGATATAGTAGAATTTAATAATTTTGTTTTGGATTCCCGTCCTTCTTTGTACGGACATCCCTCAACCCGTTTCCCCGCTTCTGACAACAATTGGGACATTTAGGTTTAAAAATATTTTTCGCCCCACAACCGTAACAAAATATAGTCCTAGGTTCTAGGCAATCTATGAAACTGTGTCCTACTTTGTCACAATTCTAACACTTACTGTTTCCTAACATCAAACAAATTTCATCATCTTCTTCCAAAGTTTTGTCCTCATCTATAATGACTTCGGAAATCTGAGTTTTATTAAAACCACGTTTATTTAGATTTATAACTGACATATCCTTAATAAATTTCTCGTGTCTTCGAACAGCACGTCTTAAATGGGCAACTCTAGTAATATCTAAATGTAGAATTTCGTGTCTACCTCCGGTCTCAAATTACGTTGTATGGTCTCGCACAATTCATATTCTCGCGTTCAGTGCGGTTCAGAGATATTTGATCGGTGTGCTCTTGTCTGTTCTGTTCAACTGATCTTAGATTGGCTAAAGATAAATCTTTGAAACCTTCTGCAATCATATTGGCTACTTCATTTCTAAATTCCCTTAAATAACTATTAACTATGCGATGAACATTATCATCCATGTTTTCCTGTTCAGCTTCCCTACGCGCTTGTAAACGAGTCACAGGTCTTCTAATTTGATTAGCAGGTATTTGTGTATCACCACCAGCTTCCTGATCTATGGCAATATCTTCTTCTATCTGAGATGGTATATCTCCGGTACTTCGCACCAGAGGCATTTTCCTTTTCGTTAAGTGCTTAAGGATATTTATGTCAAAAATTAGGTAAAGTCAAGGTTATCGAAGTATCAAAATTGTTTACAATAAATAAAATTCTATCAGAAAAATCGACATCAGTATAATTACTACTCAGTGAAGTATTTAGGTAGGAGTATAGAGGGGAAAAGAAACTAAAAAAAAATAAACAAAATTAAAAGGTTCAAAGAAAAATCAAAATAAAAAAAATCATCAAATACCACAACTATAAAGAAAATAATAAGGAGACAGAGAATAACTCATAATTGTTGGACATCTTCGACTGAAGTCAAAGAATGTTAATTCCGAAACAAAGAAATAAGTTATAGAATGAAATTTAGGGATTGATTATCCGTTAAAGGATAATAACAAAATAATAAAATATTTAAAATATTGAAGTTTAAATGAAAAGTGTTTTTATTAAAATTCCAAAAATTTTAAGACGCATGCGCGGGCTAAAGATGTCATTTAATTGAATATTTTTTTTTAAGTATTACCTTTTTAAGTCTAGACAGCAAAATATTACTATTAGAACTTTATTAATTAACTTTTATTTTTTCCCATACACAAGCGCCCCACCCTAATGTGTACCATTTGCCATGTGAAAGACCAGCAATGCCAACTTAGCCCTTTTCGGGCTAGATTTAGCCCGATTTTAGTCACTCAAAACGCGAAAAAAGAAAATTGGCCCTAAACTAAAAAACGCGTAAATCTAGCACGTTTTACAATTAACTTTTAGCCTTTTTAGCCCTTTATTAAGCCCTTTATTCACTCAGTCTCGTCTCATCGAACTGTTCGGACGTGTTTTTTTAGTGCGGCTGAATTTTCGGTGAAAAAATCGTAATAGGTGAAAAAGTGTAAAAAGTTGAAATTAAACAAAAAATAAAAAAAAAAATCGTAATAGGTTAAAATATATATAAAAAAAAAAAACATTAAAAATCGTATAAAAACTGTATGAGTGTTCCTCTCAGATGTAATTCTGAGAAAGAGCTTAGCTCAACTAGAAAAACTAAATGGGTCTTTGAGGAAGAAGCCATAAAAAAATCTGTGGAGAATCTTCTCACTGCAAGAGCCGTGGAACGGCGTCGTTCCTGTTCGCCCAATATAGTAATTTCAATAGATGAAGGAACAGCATCACCTTCTACATCAAATAGTGCAGTGAAACCCAAAAAACAAGTAGGTATGGATAAGTACATAACCGTGCTCAAGCGACAGAGGAGCCCGAAGTCTGCTCAAGTGTCATCAAATGCAAAAGCTCCTAAGACCGTGAGTAATGATCAAAATAGGTTTGCTCTCCTCCAGACGGATGAGCCAGAACTTCCGAAGAAGACGTTTAAGCCCCCACCAATTTATCTGAGAGAGCCGACTTCCAGTAAATTGGTACAAGGAATTGTTGCTGTAATAGGTGAAAACATGTTTAGCGTAACCTCAATGAAACATGGAAATATATGCGAGACAAAGATACAAGTGAATAGGGAAGATGATTTTCGAAAATTGTCCAACCAGCTGGAAAGGGAGACTAGGGATTTCTATACCTACCAGCTCAAAAGCGCAAAAGGACTCCAAGTCGTTCTAAAGGGTATAGACCCATGTGTTGATCCCGCGGAGATAAAAACCGGTTTAATGGACAAAGGGTTCAAAATCAAGAGCGTAGTGAATATTAGAAACCGTGAAAAGATCCCTCAGCCCATGTTCAGGGTAGAATTGGAACCTGGAGATGTTGTCTTAAAGAAAAACGAGTCCCATCCCATCTACAATCTGATGTACCTTCTGCATCGTAGAATCACCGTGGAAGAACCACATAAGCGTCAGGGACCCGTCCAGTGTCTCAACTGTCAAGAATTTGGTCACACCAAGGCGTATTGCAAATTGCCGACAGTTTGTGTTGCGTGTGGGGAGCTACATGCAACTGCTCAATGTGATAAGTCGAAAACTGATTCAAAAATCAAAAAATGCAGTAACTGCGGAGGTAATCATACCGCAAATTATAGAGGTTGTCCAATTTACACTCATTTGAAAGCCATAAGTACCAACAAGACGTCAGTATTACCTGATCATCGTCAACAGCCTATTTTGTCATCGAGTGACAATTTCCCGCAATTGTTACGATCCACTAGTCATGTAAACGCGCCTAGTTCTAGACAAGTTTCTTACGCTAACGTGGTTAAATCTAATTTGCCAGGTTTGGAGCAGGCACCTAAATCACAATATTACGAGCCTAATAGTAACACTCTAGAGACTACATTGCAGACACTTGTCCAAACCATGAACACTTTTACGACCACTATGACATCCATGATGCAGGAAATGCTGAAAATGCAATCCACTATCTTACAAGCCATTTTAAAGAAATGATTTGTTTAAAAATTTGTTTTTGGAATGCGAACGGCCTCCGCCAACATAAAAACGAACTGGAACACTTCCTGATGGATAAGCAGATTGATGTCATGATGATTGCTGAAACTCACTTGACGGCGACAGCGTACTTCAAAATTAATGGCTACGTGTTGTATGATACTAAAGATCCCCGCGGAAGAGCTTGTGGAGGATCGGCAATTCTTATAAAGAACAGAATAAAACATTATTTAATGAACAACATATGTGAGGATTACCTACAAGCAACAAACATTTGTATTGAATTCTGTCAATACAATTTTGTTTTATCATCAATTTATTCGCCGCCTCGATTTTCAATAAAAGAACACCAATACTACAGCTTCTTCAATTCCCTTGGAGCTAGATTTTTAGTTGCTGGTGACTTTAACGCCAAACACACTTTTTGGGGTTCACGTCTGGTGACCCCGAAGGGTCGTGAACTCTTCAACACCATTGCCAAAATGGGATTAGATGTACTCTCAAGCGGGCATCCCACCTACTGGCCGACGGACCGACGGAAGATTCCCGATGTTATTGACTTCGGAGTAGTGAAAAATATCCCTGTAGAATCGATACAAGTGGAGCCTTCATTAGACTTGTCTTCAGATCACTCTCCTTCTATTATTTCAATGCGTTTCCTTCAAGGGAATGGCTCTCCATTTCGGGACATATCTAAAACCAGAGTAAGTTGGATAAAGTATAAAAAGTATTTAAGTTCCCACTGCACGGAAAATGTAGTGTTGAGAACTACCGAGGATATTGATGGGTCGATTGGCAAGTTTACTGAGGACATACGAAGAGCTGTACATCACGCCTCCACATACGACGTTGAATGCAGATGTGGGACAAACAGAACTTATTTCGCTGAACTCGATCATCTCCTGACAGAAAAAAGAAGAGTTAGAAGAGAGTGGCAAATTCACAGGTCTCCTCAACTGAAATCTAGGCTACGAGAATGCAGAGATATACTAAGAAATTTCTTAGAAATCCAAAGAACGGCCTCATTTAGATCTTACTTGCAGGGTCTTGATAGTACCCCACAATCTGACTATTCGCTATGGAAGGCGGCAAGAGGTTTAAAAAGACCAGTTAGAGGAAAGCCTCCTCTGCGAAATCCGACTGGAGACTGGGCTAGAAATGATTCCGAGAAAGGGACTTTATTTGTTAACCATTTGAGAAATGTGTTTACTATAAACAACTCAATTAATGCACCTGATTTGCCTCCACTCGTTATTAGACCTCCTGTACCTCTAAGACTTAGCTTTAATGATGTTCAAAGCGCTATTGGTACTCTGAATCTTAAAAAAGCTCCAGGTATGGATAAAATCAGCAACAAAATGCTTGTGGAGTTACCTCGTGTAGCTAGAAGAATCATCCTCTTTATTTTCAATGCTATTTTACGCCTAGAATACTATCCTGCAGATTGGAAGGTATCTATGATTACCATGATTCCTAAGCCAGGGAAGGACCCCACTAAAGTAGAGTCATATAGGCCAATTAGTCTACTGCCGACAATTTCAAAACTGTTTGAAAAATTATTAATGACTAAGTTGACTCCAATTCTGAATGACACTGAATGTATTCCTAATCATCAATTCGGCTTCAGAGCTAAACACAGCACCATCGAACAAACACACAGATTGGTAAATGTGATAAGAGGGTCGTTTGAAGACAAAAAATACTGCTCCGCCCTTTTCATTGATGTGTCCCAAGCGTTCGACAAAGTTTGGCATGACGGTTTAATGCACAAAATAAAATTAACTCTGCCTGCTAACACCCATAAACTCATGGAAAGTTATTTATACGGTCGCAAATTTAAAATCAAAGAAGGTGATTTTTTAAGTACCGCTCAGCCAATTGAATCAGGTGTGCCACAGGGTAGCATACTGGGTCCTACTTTATATTTGATATATGCCTCCGACATGCCGTCAGACCCCAAAATCCATACGTCAACTTTTGCAGACGATACAGCCTTTATCAGCGTCCATAAGGACCACCAAGTTGCATCACAGAATTTGCAGAATTATGTTTATAAGCTAGAGAATTGGCTAGAGCTTTGGAAAATCAGGGTTAACGAACAAAAATGTATTCATATAACTTTCACATTGCGAAAAGATACCTGCTCGTTCATCAGAATAAATAATCAAATTATCCCGCAACACAATGAAGTCAAATACCTCGGCATTCACCTCGACCGCCGTTTAACTTGGAAGTCTCATATCGACGCAAAACTTACTCAGATGAGATTAAAAGCAGTGCAACTTAATTGGCTAATCGGCAGAAACTCTACATTGAAATTGGATTGCAAACTTTTGTTGTACAATGCAATACTAAAGCCAATCTGGTGCTATGGAATTCAATTATGGGGTACTGCCTCAGCATCAAACATTGAAAAAATTCAAAGGGGTCAAAATAAAATCCTACGTATTATTACTGCAGCTCCATGGTATGTTAAAAATTCTCGAATCCACAAAGATCTAGGCGTGCCATTAGTAAACGTCGAATTTACAAAATATGCGTCAAAGTACGTCAGCAAACTTGAACACCATCCAAACCCACTTGCACGAGACATACTTAACTTTAGTGGCCACAGTCGGTTGAGAAGGAGGGATACCCTTGCTTTAACTCAAGCGCAACACAGATGACTTGATCAGTTGATATGAAATTTTTGTAGTATCATAAAAATTTTTTGTCTAGCACTGGCTGGGCTTATTATTTTCTTTTTAGTATTAAGATTTGAAAACTTATTGTTAGTTCAAAATATGAAGATTCAATAAATAACTAAAAGCTAAAAAAAAAAAAAAAAAAAAAAAAAAAAGCCCTTTATTACTTTTTGCTCGATATAGCCAAAGACTATAAATATATAAAGATGTTGCACTGCCATACATTGTTCTGCCACTGCTAAATTATTGATGGGATTTTGCGAAAATCCCCTTGTGTATGACTAATGAGAGAATTTTACACACATTTGTTATGCTCTTTTCAAAACATTCATTCAGTCGTCGTTGAGCAAGCGATGAGAACGCATGCGGATGGTTATCGTCATTTTTTTTCAGAAAATTATTAAGCATTGAAGCAACAATCTTGTTGGACGAAGCATAGCAAACACACGCGATTCAGTAACAATTGAACACAAAAATAAAAAACTGTTGTAGATGGACTTATTTTTGTTTTTTCTGAAAATAACTGTTTTAAAATTGTTTTTTGATATTGATAATTGTTATTTATGGTCCCTGATATTTTTTCTTAAGGTGTTTATATCTGGCTAAAACTCCGTTTTTTTTTTTCTTATTTTAAGCGTTTGACAATATGTTTGCTGGGAAAATTCTCTCACCAAACATCTTCATTTTTGAGTACCACTGATATACATACATATGCATTCACAATGTACATTGTGAAGAATTTCTGCAAATTAGCCAATTAAGTTGCACTGCTTTTAATCTCATCTGTGTAAGTTTCGCTTCAATAAGAGACTACCAAGTTAAATGGCGGTCGAGGTGAATGCCGAGGTATTTGACTTCATTATGTTGAGGAATAATTTGATTATTTATTTTGATGAACGAGCAAGTTAGTTTTCGCAATGTGAAACTGATATGAATACATTTCTGTTCATTTACCCTGATATTCCAAAGCTCTAGCCAATTCTCTAGTTTATAAACATAATTCTGCGTCCTTATGGACGCTGATAATGGCTGTATCGTCTGCAAATGTTGACGTGTGGATTTTGGGGTCTGACGCATGTCGAAGGCATAAATCGAATATAAAGTAGGGCCCAGTATGCTACCCTGTGGCACACCTGATTCAATTGGCTGAGCGGTACTTAAAAAATTGCCTTCTTTGGTTTTAAATTTGCGACCGTATAAATAACTTTCCATGAGTTTATGGGTATTAGCAGGCAGAGTTAATTTTATTTTGTGCATTAAACCGTCATGCCAAACTTTGTCGAACGCTTGGGACACATCAATGAAAAGGGCGGAGCAGTATTTTTTGTCTTCAAACGACCCTCTTTTCACATTTACCAATCTGTGTGTTTGTTCGATGGTGCTGTGTTTAGCTCTGAAGCCGAATTAATGATTAGGAATACATTCAGTGTCATTCAGAATTGGAGTCAACTTAGGCCCAATAAAACAGTGCGTATTTAAGTTCCATTTATTTTTAAAGTGCATTTAAGTACAAAATTTTGTTTTTCACTGAAAAATTAAATGCAACTTAAATGGCAACTTAAGTTGTAAACATTGAACATATGGTTTTAACATTTGTTTTTGTTTTTTTTTTCTTTTCAATCACGCTGCTGTATTTTTTAACAGCGTCCAACAAGCAGTCAATCTCTATTAAAGTAAAGTTGGGACTTCTTTTATCCATATTTATGCCACCAAATTTAATATATAAAACACACAAAACAATACAACAAGTAAACACAAAAGCCGAAACACAAAATTGTTGCCAAATTTTATTCAAAAATTCACATGTTTTCTGCAATATATCGATAATTTTGTTGACATTTCAAAATGCCCTCTTACCACAAAATCATAACAGCAATTAAGTATGACTGAAAAAATGAATCTGTATTTAAATGCAAATTAAGATTTTATGAAAATTAACTAAAACTACACTTAAATACGTTTAATTGAGCATTAGTCATTAACAATTTTTCGAACAGTTTAGAAATTGTCGGCAGTAGACTAATTGGCCTATACGACTCTACTTTTGTGGGGTCCTTCCCTGCCTTAGGAATCATGGTAATCATAGATACCTTCCAATTTGCAGGATAGTATTCTAGGCGTAAAATAGCGTTGAAGATAAGGAGGATAATTCTTCTAGCTACACGAGGTAACTCCACAAGCATTTTGTTGCTGATTTTATCCATACCTGGAGCTTTTTTAAAATTTAGAGTACCAATAACGCTTTGAACATCATTAAAGCTAAGTCTTAGAGGTACAGGAGGTCTAATAACGAGTGGAGGAAAATCAGATTCATTATTTGAGTTGTTTATAATAAACACATTTCTCAAATGGTTAACAAATAATGTCCCTTTCTCGGAATCATTTCTAGCCCAGTCACCAGTCGGATTTCGCAAAGGAGGTTTTCCTCTCACTGGTCTTTTTAAACCTCTTGCCGCCCTCCATAACGAGTAGTCCGATTGTGGGGTACTATCAAGACACTCCAAGTAAGATCTAAGTGAGGCCGTTCTTTGGGTTTCTAAGAAATGTCTTAGTATATCTCTGCATACCCTGTAGCCTAGCTTTCAGTTCAGGAGACCTGTGAATTTGCCACTCTCTTCTCATTCTTCTTTTTTCTGATAGGAGATGTTCGAGTTCAGATAAATAAGTTCTGTTTGTCCTATTTCTACATTCAACGTGATAAGTGGAAGCGTGATACACAGCTCGTCGAAGGTCCTCGGTAAAGTTGCCAATCGACTCATCAATATCGTCGGTAGTTCTCAACACAACATTTTCCGTGCAATGAGAACTTAAATACTTTTTGTATTTTATCCAACTTACTCGAATCTAAGTCATGTTCATAAATGGAGAACCACACTTGAGCGAAATGCATTGAAATGATAGTAGGAGAGTGATCTGAGGACATGTCCAGTGAAGGATCGACTTGCATCCATTCTACAGGGATATTTTTCACTACTCCAAAGTCAATAACATCGGGAATCTTCCGTCGGCCAATAGGTGGGATGTCCACTTGAGAGTACATCTAAGCCCATTTTAGCAATGGTGTTGAAGAGTACGCGACCCTTTGGGGTTACCAGACGTGAACCCCAAAATGTGTGTTTGGCGTTAAAGTCGCCAGCAACTAAAAATCTAGCTCCAAGGGATTTAAAGAAGTTATGGTATTGGTGTTCTTTTATTGAAAATCGAGGCGGAGAATAAATCGAGGATAAAACAAATTTGTATTGACAGAATTCAATGCAACTGTTTGTTGCTTGGATGTAATCCTCACTTATGTTATTCATTAGATAATTCTTTATTCTGTTCTTTATAAGAATTGCCGAACCTCCACAAGCTCTTCCGCGGGGATCTTGAGTATCGTACAACACGTAGCCATTAGTTTTTAAGTACCCTGTCGACGTCAAGTGAGTTTCAGCAATCATCATAACATCAATCTGCTTATCCATCAGGAAGTATTCCAGTTCATTTTTATGTTGGCGGAGGCCGTTCGCGTTCCAGAAACGAATCATGGATGTCATGGTGGTCGTAAAAGTGTTCATAGTTTGGACAAGTGTTTGCAATGTTGTCTCTAGATCAGGGGTTTCCATTTCATAGCTCAATTGAGCCTACCACTACCAAGACATATTTTTATGCTCTTCAATTCAGTCGTCGATGTGACTTCGACAAGTGCACATGTCTAGCGGATGCTATGTTATTTTTTTCAGGTTAACAGATGATGACACTCAAAAAATATTGTGCGATCAAAAATGCTTTTGGTAACATACATAGCAAATTATAAAATATGTATATTACTAACATTTTTTTGCGGCTTTAAATAAATACATTCTCTCAATTTTATTACTCTCTCGTACTCACTAATACATAAACAAAAAATTTTTGGAAGCCCCTGCTCTAGATTGTTGATATGCGGCTCAGAATATTGGGGTTTAGGTTCCTGCTCCATACCTGGCATATTAGATTTAACCACGTTTGCGTAAGAAACTTGTCTAGAATTAGGAGCGTTTTCGTGAGTAGTTGGTCGTACAATTTGAGGAAAATTCATACTCGACATGAAATTAGGTAGTTGATGATGATCAGGTAATACTGCCGACTTATTGGTCCGTATGCCCTTCAAGTAAGTATAAACTGGACAACCTCTATAATTTGCGGTATGATTTCCTCCGCAGTTACTACATTTTTTTATTTTTACGTCAGTTTTAGACTTATTACATTGAGCAGTTGCATGTAGTTCCCCACACGCAACACAAACAGACGGCAATTTACAATACGCCTTGGTGTGACCAAATTCTTGACAATTAAGACACTGGACGGGTCCAATACGCTTATGCGGTTCCTCCACGGTAATTCTACGATGCAGAAGATAAATGAGATTGTAGATTGGATGGGACTCGTTTTTTTTAAGACAACATCTCCAGGCTCCAATTATACCCTTAACATGGGCTGAGGGATCTTTTCACGGTTTCTAATATTCACTACGCTCTTGATTTTGTCCATTAAACCGGTCTTTATCTCCTCAGGATTAACACATGGGTCTATACCCTTTAGAACGACTTGGAGTCCTTTTGCGCTTTTTGGTATAGAAATCCCTAGTCTCCCTCTCCAACTGGTTAGACAATTTTCGAAAATCATCTTCCCTATTCACTTGGATCTTTGTCTCGCAGAGATTTCCATGTTTAATTGAGGTTACGCTAAACATGTTCTCACCTATTACAGCAACAATTTCTTGTATCAGTTTTTTGGAAGTGGGCTGGTAAATTGGTGGGGGCTTAAATGTCTTTTTTGGTATTTCTGGGTCATCCGTCTGAAGAAGAGCAAATCTGTTTTGATCATTTGGCTTATCACTATTGACGGTCTTAGGCACTTTTGAATTGGAAAACATTTGAGCAGATGTCGGGCTCCTCTGTCGCTTGAGAATGGTGATGTACTTATCCATACCTACTTGTTTTTTGGGTTTGACTGCACTATTTGATGAAGATGATGGTTTCTCATCGGATGAGATAACTATATTGGGCAAACAGGAACGGCGCCGTATTTCGGCTCTTGTAGTAAGAAGAGACTCTACGGATTTTCTTAAGGATTCTTCTTCAGATATCCATAGATTTTTTCTACTGTAGCTTAGCTCTTTCTCAGAATTACATCTGAGAGGAACACTCATGCATTTGTTATGCAATTACAAGAGTTCAATGAAAAATGCTTAAAAAAATGCTGTTAGGTGACCGGTTTTAAATCACGAGATTTCAATAATTTCACTGCACAGAACACCTTTTCAGTGATTTCAAATCACTTTACGAAAAAGTGATTTTCAGAACATGCCTGCATATGTACTATTTAATACTATGTATTTAATCTACGTATGCACCTTATTTATTAAAATGTAATATGAAATGTAATTTAAATACGTAGGTATCTCATGGTAGTAATTTTTTTTCTAATAAATTATTTTATAAAAATGTGTTTGTTGTTTTGATTTTTAAAAGAAACATTTTATAATTTAGCCCCTTTTCGAACTTTATCGAAAATTTTGACATGATGTGGCTTTAAACGGATTTTTTTCAATTTAGCCCTCTTTTCAAAAATGTGTACGCGTTTTGAGTCTCAAAAGTTGGCATTACTGTAAAAGACAACTGAATTAAAAGAGTATAACAAAGTAGTGGGTTGGGCAAATAAGCAATTGCACTATGAAATTATCATCTCTGATTTAAATGTACACACACACAATTAAAAATGACCATTCTGTATTTTTACACACTTATATTACGGTTTAAGAACACACTTAAATTAAAGTCTTTGATGTTTACATAACAATGACTCCCAATAAACTGATTAACTTGATTGGCCCTGTTAGTCTATTTATACAGCAATTATAATTTCTGGAAGGTTGGGAGCTACGATACTAGAATGTTCATGACTGCAAGTCTAGAATGTTTGTGTCTAGAATATTCAGCAAAAGTCGTTAAACTTAATATTGTTATAACAGGATGTTCTCAATAATGTTTATAAATAAAAACTTTTAAAAATGCTAAACATGTTGTATGTCGATAAGCACACCATCTGTTGATAAAGATGTTGTATGTTGATAAACATGCTATATGTCGATTCCGACCGTTAAATTTAAATAGAAATACAATTTCGTAACAATATTATAAAAACAAATGTTTTTATTTTTTTTTTATTAATTTACATACATATGTATATCGACAAATATATTACATAAAATATTTTTACATATACATGAAGTTTATAATTATTATTTAAGTTTTCGATGTATGATTATTATAAAAAATATTCAAAAAGTTGCCACCGAAAGCTCGCGTTCATCAAAAACAGCTTTTGCATAATTAATCTGCAAAGATCAAGAAATATATGATTAGAAAGATAATGTAAGTATACTTTTTTAGAAATTAATTTTTAATACATATTAGAAGTTTATTTTTAATACATATCGAAAAAAGTAAGAAATGTTATAGCGTAGACAGACGACAACGTTAATTTGCATTAAAATCTCACTAATGTGAATTAAGATTTTACCCTGACAGACGACAGTTTTTGCATTTAGTAAACAGCTGTTTGTTTGTAAACAACTGTTTAATTGTGACAAAATTTTCGTGAAAAATCAGTATTTATTTGAAAAAAAAAGCTGAAATTACTTTTGCTGAAACTGTTCCATAACCTGAACGTGTTGATACAAGTGGGGACCGCAGTAGGACACTCTGAAATAAGAGAAAGGCAATTGTGGAAATCTATTTTCATAATTTTAATTTTACAATTGTCTTCTTCTTCTTTTAGAATAGTAAACAATTTGATAACATATTATTGATTTTCGACGATGTTGCCATATTGAAATAGCTAAATGCAGTATAAATTCACTTTGATTTTGTGCATTTACGTCTAACTTAATGCGAATTAAGATGGATAATTCACGAATTAATTTGAATTAAGACCTCTAATGCAATTTAACTGTGTCGTCTGTCTACGCTATTAGGCACAGTGGGGTTATTGTTAATTTCGATTTGAAAAGAAAATCGTTCGTATTTGTATATGTACTTTTTACCAGAGTACCGCGATTGCTCGAATTGAGATCTTTCGCGAAAGAAATTAATTCGATCGAATTTAATTTGCGAATTTAATTCGAATTTCATTTTTCAATTCGCGAAATTTATAAATAAAATGTACACATATTGTTGTCTATGGAAGTATTTGTTATTGTGTGTGAATTTATCGAGAAACGATGATTCTTCCAGAGTATTTTTAGTATTTGTTTTTTTTTTTTTGTTATAACGTTTATTTAAACAATTTCATATACATATATATTTTAACTATAATAAACAAAAAGTATAACATATAACTTAGATATAACACTGTCCCAAAAACGGGATCTCAAGTATATTAATTATGTTGTAATAACTATTATTTTGGTAATATACAGATATTTATTTATATTATAATAAGTGTATAAATATATAAGGTATTAATGTAAGGAAAAAATGGGGAAAAAACTTTACATATATATCGCAAGAGGTTAAAAAAAAGGTCAAGGGATAAAAAGGAGAAAATTATTCAGTGAGCCACCAATATTTATTAACATTTAGAGCCATTATTACAACTTGCCTTTAATGCTATTAATAATAAAAGGTAACTTTAATTAAAGTGAGGAATAAAGTGACCTTTAAAAATTGTCGTTATTACAACTTCCTTGTAAAATAAAATAATTTTTTTTTAAAATATGGCAATACCAGTTAAAAACCGATTACTTTTGACAAATTACTGACAAGAAACAGTAAATTTTTTGTGTTTGTGAAAATATTTGTTTGTGAAAAAAATATAAATCAAACGTCTGCTATCCATTTTTGTTTATCAAATTATTTATTGGCAGAACAAAATTAAAATTAATTTATTTTTCATGAAGTTGTCAATTTTTCAAAACATATGGCAACTTCAAATACATAAACCTGACTATAAAATTAAAGGCAAGATGATCTTCCCTTTAGCTTATCGGTCGGTTTTAGATTAAAGTAGACTTATAATAACCAAATACTTCTTATCTGTCCGATAACATCATACCTTTAACTATTGTTAAGTTGTAATAATGGGCCTTAATGTTTTTATCTTTAAAAAAATGCTAGTCTCAAATCTGAGGTTTTCAGTTGTAATTTGCTTACTATGTATGGATTTAATATTGGATCTTCTAAAAATGTGGTAAAATATAGGAATACCATTTTCATTTTGCATAAATCCGTTACGATCGAGGTATAAGAAGGCCTCGGGTGGTGCATATCCAGAATTTAGACATTTTATAATGTCTAATTATTTAGACATAATTAAATTATTGTCACTATATTCAATACATCTTAGTATATGATTCCTTATAGCATATAAACTAAAATTATCAATTCTGCTTACTTTTGCCTTATTATACAACTTCTTATTCGAAATGTATTTCCTTTCAAAGATTCTATATTTCTCCATATAAGATGGAGAAATATTGAACCATATTTGGCAGCCATATGTTAAAATAGGACGAATTAGGCATTGATACATAATAATCTTAACCTTTGGTTTTATGTTTTTTGAGAAAAATAGTTTCTTGTATTTAAAAAGAGCTTTTCTGGCCTTATTAATTTGTATGTTAATGTGTTTATTAAAATACAGGAATTTATCAAGATGAACTCCTAAGTACCTCACCATATCCCTGGTTGGTATAGTTACGTTAGCATTGGATTTAATACCAAAGGATTTTCAATTCTTTTTAATATTATTGTTACATTTTCCCACAGGAGGTCGAAAAAGTATAGCCTCACATTTATTGGTGTTAATCTTCATTTGCCAATCAGTAGCATATTTTTGTACGATATTAAAGCACTGTTGTAGATTTTCATTAATATTTGTAATATTATTATCTGAATGATAAATGATGATATCATCCGCAAATCCTATAATATTATTAACCTCATTTAAAAGATCATGTATAAATAAATTAAAAAGAATTGGGGAATTAACCGTTCCTTGTTGTAAACCATTTACAATAGTAAATTTTTTTGTACTGGATTTGTTTTTATCACAGACTATAAAGGACTTGTTATTAATCATATTGTGCACAAGTATAATAAGGTGTATAGAAAATTTATATTTTAATAATTTATATATTAATCCAGGGATCCATATACTATTAAATGCTTTCTCGAAATCAATCAGACAAGCTCCTGTGCACATAGATCTGTTTAAATTCCAGTAAATATCGGAAAGTAATAAGTGTATTGCGTGGACCGTTGAGTGTCTATATTTGAACTTAAATTGCCTATCGTTAATTAGATTATTCTTTTTGCAAAGTTCTACTATATAGTTATTAATACATGCTTCAAAAATCTTGCTTATATTTGGAAGTAAGCTAATTGCCCTCAAATTTCTTGGATCACTGGTGTCCTTGTCTTTCTTTGGCAAGACTACCACTTTTGCTGTTTTCCATGCTCTAGGAAAATAAGAGTTGTTAAGCACATTGTTAAAGAGTATGAGGTATTCTAGCACAATCACTTCTGGGATATGTTTCAAGATAATATTAGGAATGTTATCAATTCCTGACGATATTTTGTTCTTTAAGTGAAAGAAGATGTAAAAAAGTGTATCTTTATTTATAAAAAAATTTGCATTTATTTCATTTGCCTTATTGGATGAGTTAAATATTGTTACGGTTCAATTATTGTTTTCAAACTCTAAAAAACTTGAGAAACAACTATTAATTTCAACATGAAGGTTGTTATCAGGATCAATCTCCTTGTGAGAGTGAACTGATTCTAAATAGGTTCCAATTACATTCAACTTCTGTTCATCGTCTTTCACCAATTAATCGTTATTAACATTCTCTTTTTCTAGTTCTTCAGGGTTAATTCCTGAATATCTAAGCCACCTTTCATTTTCCTGGGAAACTCTAATAAAATCTATATTGGAAGCATGTTCGGATCTGAATTGTTTCTTTACCTCGCTATACATATTAGATGAGTCACGGTGGTCGATGTTTCTAAGTTTTTCTTGAAAATGATTATTAACTGATATGCAAAAGTTTTCGTTAATGAGCTTTTTGGTTAATCTTAATTTAGTTTTCAGTAGATTTAGTTCCGTATTCGATAATAAGCATTCTAGTCTATTATGTTTATTAATAATTGTCACAATTTTACTCTTTTCAGAATGTAATTTTTTAATTATTGAGTTAGTAAATTTCTCAAAAGAGTTAATGCCTCTAAATTTCGGAACTGACTTCTCTATAGACCTAGTTATAAAACTATTCAATCTAATTAGATAGTCATCAATTTCAGGGTTAGATAGATTTCTATCATTCGGAACTGATTCGCAATTATCAAATTCATTTAACATATTCCTCTGGAAACTTTTCCAGTTAGTTCTTTTATAGTTGTATTTTAAATTTATGGGTTCCCTGATAAATATCATAGGACTATCATTTTCTACGCCTAAGATTGTTATTTATAGTGCGTTATGATCACTATCATAGTCAATTGTTTTAAGGCAATTATTTGTATTATTCTCTTTGTGGATTACTAAACGGGAGTCTGCCAAACACAGGTCCAAATATGAATGACTGCGAGGATATAAAGGTGAAGCAGAAGCGTATAAAACACATCTGTATAAGATTTCATTGTTTGACATCCATTCTTTTAGTTTGTTTCCCTTTACGTTATGCGTGTTGTTTCGCCAATCACTAAGGTCCCCTGCTAATATATAAAAGTAATTAGGATTCTGCAATTCCAAGGACTGAACAAGTTGAAGTATTTCATATTTAAACATATTATCATTATTACCAGAAGGATAGTAAGCTGATATAACAAATAACATTCGGTTAGATAGCATTGGAATTTTTACCACGCAAGCTTCCAGACATTTAAAAGAATTGATAGTTCTATTGGTGTGATGAGTGAATTTTATCACATTTTTTATTAAAATTGCTGTACCACCTCCAGCTTTTACGTCTTTTCTATCTCTACGTATCATATTATAGCCTTTAAAGTTCATTTTATGTCTAAAGTTGAGTTTAGTCTCATTTAATAATAACAAATCTGGGTTATAATCATTAATAAAGTTACTTAAGTCTAGTCTTCTACTTAAATTAATTATCGAGTTAACATTGATTTCAAATATGTTTAGTTTTTTTAGAATTATTTCTGCCATTTTAAATAATTATGATTCTAAAATAGTGAAAATTGTATCTATTTTAGATACTTGTAGCCGAAGCTGTTTATTCAAATTTATAATCTGATTAGATAAATTTTGCATAGACTGATTTAGTTGTTCTAGTGCGGCCTGAATGGGATTATTATTTACATTTTGGAAATTATTCATCTTAACGGTGTCTGCAAAAGTCATGTTATCATTTACATGAATGGTTTTATTATTTGTTCGAATTTGCGATAAATTTTGTCTTCTGGAGCGAATTTTTTGTTGAAGTTCTTTGCATTTTTCGCATCCCTTGTATGATGCCGGGTGGCCATATTTTTTACAAAGAACACAAAACAGCTTTTCTTTTTCGTTTTCGGGAACATTTCGTATGGAACATTTTCCAATAATCATGCGTTTTATTGCATTTGACACATCTATGTGGTAGATAACAATTTGATGCGCTATGAAGGAAACTTTGACAGTTTCTGCATTGTGTAATTTCGGGTTTTTTTAGGGGTTCCCAGTGGATGCATCGATATAGAAGACCCTTGATTTTTTTAAGTTCATTAATTTTACTTTCATTACTTATTTGAACTAAGTAAATTGGTAATTTGTTTGCATATTTAGTTGCTTTCTTTGTTGTAAAAGCACTAACCTTTTCGAATTTTAAATATTCGTTTTGGAATTTACAAAGTTCTTTGAATATGTCATTTATGTCCATTTCGGCACTTAGACCTTTAAGTACATAAGTATTTGTTTTTGTTATTTTAGGTGTATACGTAAAAAACTTAGTTTTACTTTTTTCTAAATAAGCTTTCACTTTAATGTAATCATCAATAGATGACATAAACAGTGATGTTTTTTTGTTACGAAATTCTTTTACATTAAATTCTGATATTTTTAAACCATCTCTGATAAATTTAATAAGTTCATTAGGTTCCACATCAAAAATATTTAGAGGTGGAACTTTAGTAGATGAGCTTTTGTTTTGTTTATACGATAAATTATTTTTTGAGCTTTCTTTATTATTATTCACTGCTTTATTTTTATTGTTGTTGAAAACATCGTAAGATGTTGATGGATTATTGCGCTCTTGCACATGGTTTTCAAATATTTTTAAACATTCTTCATCGCAGTCTTTATTATCATTATCGAGTATTGAATAATAATTGTTTTTAAGTTGTTTTGGCAATGTTACATTACTCATATTGCTTTTTCTTTTACGCACATTCTCCGTTTGATCTACTATTAAGCATTAAACACATTCGAGACAGCAGGCTACACGACAGCTACATACTCATCAGCTGATCCCGAAATCTGACGTTTTAATAAAAAATAAATTTGTTCTTTGAATTTTTTAAATAACATATTGGCTGAAGAGAATTTTATTGATTTTATAGAAGCTATTACTAAAATACAACAAAAAAGTAAATAAAAACATTAAAAATAATAAATCTTAAACAATAAAGCACTTACAAACTTTAATCAAACAAAACAATGAAAATGTAAACAGCTGTTGTAGTAATCCATTTATATTTCAGTGGTGCCACTTAAGGCTTTTATTTTTTTTAAAGTAGCGTTTTTTTTATGAAATATGAAAAACATATGTACATGATTCCAGACATGCTAATAAACTTCACTCATTTTTATTATTATTAATATAATAAAATATTATTGATACATTTAACAACTCTTGATGCATAAATGATCATAACATTTTAATTTTGTATTTTGCTTTTTATTTTATTTAATTTGCTTTACACATTTTGCTATATGGTCAACACTGTTTTTGTTTTGTTGCCAACAAAAATGCTGTCTCGAATGTGTTTAATGCTTTACATTAGGATTTTTATTAATATTTTCATTGTTATTATGTGGATAAGAGTTTTGAGCATTAAGCTCACTCATTACTTTTCTCTTTTTTTTTTTTGGTTTTTTTTGTTGCTAATTAAGAGTCTCTATCTCTTGTATGTAAAAAAAAAAAACAGATATTGAAAACCGTAAGAAGACAACAAAACGCTGTATACATTAAATAAATAAATGCACATTGAATAAACAATAGTTCAATCGATCTCCGCTAAACGTCTGTCCTCGATGACATTCACGAAAGAACTCTCTTAGTATTTGTTTTATGCAGATTTAGGAAGCTTTTTTGTAAACTTTTCAACCTGACATATACACCAGGTATTTAGTATGCAATTACACCAATACAAAATTAATGCACATTGAACCTCGACATCTTAGAGATTTCACAACGCTCAATGCATTCACCAAAAATCACTAAACTCAAATACACGTAATGAAACATGTACCACAAAGATTGAGCTAGTACAATCATATCGCACCCTAAATACAAAAGGGTCACAACTCAAAATACAAACATTTTCAGAAGAGATAAAAAAGTTCATAGTGCACAAGCAACAAACTTAACATAAAACAAGTAAGAAAGTATAGTCGGTCTAGCCCGACACTATATGTATAAAACAGTTAATCACAAATGTGGGCTATATGGGAAATATGACCTATTATGGACCGATCATCCAAAAATTTAGTGTCATGATTTCTGTGAATATAAATATTGTGGATGTTAAACTTTATCTCGATACAAATACTTTTAAAAGATTTATGGAGGTTAAAGTTGATTACGGGAAGGGTCTTATATGGGAGTTTCGACTAATTACGGACCGACCATTATAAAATTAGGTGTCATCATTTCTGTATATTATTTGTGTCGAATTTTATTTGATTACCAACATTCTTAAGAAATTTATGATCGTTAAAGTGATTTTCGGAAGTGGGCCTTATATGGGAGCTACGACTAATTATGGATCTATCATAATAAAATTGTATCGTATTATTTGCATGCATATGAAATATATTAGGGTTCAATATTATTTGGATACCAACATTTTTGAGAGAGTTATGCTCTTTAAAGTGATTTTCGGAAGTGGGCCTTATATGGGAGCTACGACTAATTATGGACCGATATTCACGAAATTTGTAGATGTGATTTAGCTTCATTTATTACTCATTTTTGGTGAATTTTGTGTGCATACTTGCATAATTCAAAGATTTATGACCGGTAAACCCCAATTTCGAGAGGACATTTGTATGGGGGCCACGTGAAATAATGGACCGATTTCCACCAGTTTCAATCCCATCCATCCTTGGGGCAAAAAAATATCACGTACCAAATTTTATCGAAATATCTTCAAAATTGGGACCTGTACTCTGCTCACAAGCATGGACAGCCAGCCAGCCGGACGGACGGACGGACATCGTTAAATCGACTCAGAAAGTGATTCTGAGCAGATTGGTATACTTTAAGATGGGTGTTGGACCAATATTTCTGGAAGTTACAAACATATGCACAAATCCAATATACCCTCCCCACTATGGTGGTGTAGGGTATAAATAGACATAGGTAACTGTATTTTTCCAGTTAAAGAAGATAGTGATGTGAAAGAAATTTTTGCAGTAGTTAGAGATGTGTACTCTGAATTAATTTATTGAAAAAGTCAGTTTTGGAAAATGGCATTTGTTAAAATTTAAGTCGCGACAACTTTTTAACGATTGTATATTTTCATAATTGTTTCTGCTATTTAATTAAATTTAAGTTTCCAATTTTGTTTTTAAAAAAGGGTGGCAAATTTAAAAATTGCGAGATTTTAAATAATATTGGGACATAATAAGAAAAAATGAAGCTTGATACTAGTTTTTAAAATCAATCAAATTACTTTTTTTCAGCTTTGCAAAATTTTTGAGTCCGACTAAATATAAAAAATATTCTATGAGTCGGACTTTGGACTATATATTTATCTTGAAAATACATTTAATATACTACTGTCGAACTCTAGAATTAAAAAATGTTTAAAGAAGTAAAAAATTAGTGTCTTCCAAAAGGAAATATTTGTGTGTTTGGTACGATCTGCGATCCTTTTCTAACTGAAGGTTCTTTTCAGCTTTTTACTAGAAGCAGACAGCCTCTGTTTTGCAGAAGGTGATCTATTCTGTGACCACTTTCTTCTGAGTTTTCTTTTTTCTGCACACACAATACGCAAGTTACAATAATGTTTAGTATGTTCAAATTAGAACATTGGAAAGGAGGTTAAGAATTTCCTCCATAGTTATTCTGCGATTCAATAGGTATCGCATTGAGTATATTGGGTGATTTTCATTTGCCTTTAATTTACTTTCCTCAAGCTCCAATTTAACCATAAACAACTCTATATAATATCATAGAAATCATTTTTTTAAAAACGGGTCAGCTATCTACTTGTTATCACGAAAAACATAATATTTTGGGTGCATACAATAAAATAATCAAATAAAAAGTAAATAAAAAATACTTACACATCTTGATGCTCTTTCAGCAATATCTTCACTTTGACATCTGACTCTTGGTCGAGTGACTTTTGGTACATTTGTTGATATTTCTATATAATAGTTTGGTAGAACTTTACTTGATGTACTTGTATTAGTTGTAAGTGGATGGCATGATAAAACTTCGCTTAAATGACATTCAAACATAATAGCAGGATCTTCTTCGCACCTTGAAAAAATTCGTACATATTCAGTCGATATTAAAAGTCTAAGTTGTGCTTCTTTATCATTACAAAGATTTGGTTCATAAAATATCAGTTTTTCTGCAAAATTTCGTCGATTTATTATATAAAGGTATTGCTGACCTTTACTTTGCCGATAGGAATAAAATGGTAAAAGTCCACCCGGGGCTCCAGTTACACAGCGTGGCAAACGTTTACGATCTGGTAGATAATGATGAGATCCTCTACTTGTTTCTCTCACAGCGCTAGCAGTTTCTGATGCTAAATCAAGAACACCTATCAATGGCTTCGTGACTGTACCTACAATACCTTTGCCGAGACCACTTAAAAATCCCGGAAGACCATCAGACTGTGCTCCAACGTAAGTGTGACGAACAATGCTTGTGACTCCACCAAGTAATCCAAATCCAAAACCTTTAAGCCCAGCTGCTAAATGGCCTCCTGAAGTCGGATACGCTACTTCTAATATTTTTTGCCTTGTTTCATTATCGTGCTCATCTAAAACGACTCTTCCAAGGCTGTCAGATAATGTTTCGGTCAATTTAGCAGTAGAGTTAGATATACCATGAGTAACGTTCTTAACTAAACTTTTAACTGATCCCTCAAAAATAAGGCCAGATACTCCTTCAGATAAGTCATTTGCAAATCCCAAAGGATTTCCCAAAAAATCAACGCTACCTAAAATGGATGCTGCATGCCACTTTAACTGATTCATATAATGAGCTTTAACTGCTTTCAGGTAGACTTCTAATGTTTCAAAATGATGTCTGTCTGAGAATTTATCGAATTCGATGACCGCATCTTCGAACTTAATAAGGGTTAGTCCCAAGGATTTCTTAATTTCAAAGAGTTCAGCATTTAATTTCGACGCTGTTAAAACACTGAGTCGTACCTAAAATATATATATTAATATCATTATAAGTACATTATTACATAATTTGCTAAAATTAACACAAACAATTATTTAATACATATAAACACAATTTTTGTCACACCAATACATTTTTATTTAATGTTTGATTGATTTTATACTAATTTTTTTTTGAATACATTTTATTTATTTATTGAATCTTCAGATGTTGAAATGACAATAAGTTTTAACACAAAATGCCGAAGTCTCTGACTAAGTCCTTCAGTGAGATTGTTAAAGACAATCTCATGCGGGCTGTCATTGACAGAAGCAAAAATGACGGATCCATATCCCAGTCCAACTGGGCTATGGCTAAGCAAAAGCTGTTGGGAGTGTTCTGGAAGGATTACAAAGCAAACCCAGGCACCCCTCCTCAATGTGATGATGCTGGATGGTACCAGGGTCACATTAAACTTATGTCTTGTGCAGATGAACGCTCAGCGTCGCTGCTCGAGACTGCCATTGCATTGCTAGGGGAGGTATGGCCGGGATCTAGGCTGGAGGTGGTACCTATTAGTGAGATACCCCGAAGGCCTAGATCTATAGCTACAATACCTGCTGAGCCATCCAAACCGGAGGAGATCTTAGAGATCATTCAGTACTGCAACCCTCAATTGCCTACCAGTGACTGGAAGGTAGTGAAGGTTACGGAGGCTGAAGGATCTACAAGAAAGGCAATCGTAGTCCTGAATAAGGACTCTTTGGAAGCGCTTAGGAAGACACGAGGGAAGGTGTACTATGGCTTTGGTACCATCATCCTTTGTGTCTATCGAAGCGACAACAAGGACGATGCCACTCCTGTCAGCAATGTCAAACCCATGTCTGATGAGGACATGGAATGCAACACTACCATCACTCCAGACGAAACTGAAGATGCCAACTCTGTCACAGATATAGTGGGTGCCTTCTTTGAACGTCTGGACGAGGTGGTTGACGAGGACGCCCTTCTGAGCTCTGATCAGGAGGACGTCAACGTCACCGTTATTAAAAAGGAAGATGGTGAAGTTGACTCAGATCAATCTTCACCACTCTAAAGCAGCTTCTGCTGCACTGCTCCTCCGAATAGCTCAGAAAGGGGAGGAGTTCTTAATGGTCCAAGAACCATGGATCCACAAGGATCGGGTTTATGGACTAAATATGAGAGGTTACAAGCTTCTCCATACCAAAGGTTCAGGTAAAATAAGATCCTGTATTTTAGCCAAAAGCTCTATGAATATCTTCATCCTATCTGATTACAGTGACGAAGATACAGTTACAGCCTCCTGGGAAACTAGGGATAGTGGCACTATTTGGCTGATTTCCAGCTATATGGCTCACGACCAGGGGGATAATCCTCCAAACGAGAAGCTTAGAAGTGCGGTACGGAAGGCGAATGAATCCAGGATACCAGTCATAATCTGCACGGATGCTAACTCGCACCACATAGTATGGGGTAGTAGCGATACCAACTGTAGAGGTGAGAATCTTTTCAACTTTATACTCGAAAGTAGTTTAGAAGTAGTAAATAGAGGTTCAGAACCGACTTTTATTGTAGCAAATAGAAGAGAGGTTCTTGACTTGACACTTGTGAGTGCTTCATTTAGTAGCATGATCTTTAATTGGACTGTCTCTAGAGACTGTTCTTTATCGGATCATCTATACATTGATTTCAATGTTACTGATGTACAGGTCCCAATCGGGAATTTAATTCAAAATCGTAGAAGAACTGATTGGGCATTACAACATGATATTCTTGCACAATCACTGCCTAATCCTACGACCATTGAAAGCGTCAATGATATCGAGAACGCCGTAAACGTGCTGACTGAGTCATTTAGCTTTGCTACAAATATGGCCTGTAGGCCTACTATATCCAAGGGGAAGAATAAACCTCCTTGGTGGAATCCTGAGATAGCGCATGCAAGAGGCACATGTCGTAAATTGTTTAATGAGGCGAAACGTATGGGCACCTGGGCAGCCTACAAAACTTCATTAAATCGCTTTAAGAACCTAATAAGAAATGCGAAAAGGAAAGCTTGGAGGGACTTCTGCGATGGAGTGGAAGGCTCATCTGAGACAAACAGACTTCGTAAAATCTTATCAACCTCACCGGTTGTGCCAAGCTACATTCAGAAACCGTGTGGCAACTGGACCCTGAATAGTAAGGAAACTCTTGATGTATTACTTGATACTCATTTTCCAGGCTGTGTTCCGGTCAATGACCTTAATCCTGCAGCTCCCAGTTTTAACAGTGGCCCTCAATGCAACTCCATTCCGATTAATCGTGAAAGGATACGATGGGCGATTAGTAGTTTTGGTCCTTTTAAGTCACCAGGACCAGATGGCATTATTCCAGCAGATCTTCAGAAAAATGAGGATATTGTGATCCCTTGGCTCATCAATATATACAATGAATGTATTACCAGAACCTATTTACCGTCAATGTGGACTAGATGTAAGGTTGTGTTTATACCCAAAGGAGGTAAAACGACACACACTAAACCTAAGGACTATAGACCAATTAGTTTATCGTCTTTCCTGCTCAAGACTCTGGAAAGGGTCATTGACATCCACCTGAGAATGACTCTTCCTACGGAACTAATCTCGCCGAATCAGCATGCCTACACCAAAGGTAAGTCTGTGGAAACCGCTCTACACTCACTGGTGGGCTCCATTGAGGAGTCACTAGGACATAAAGAGTACTCTTTAGTTGCCTTTCTTGATATAGAAGGGGCCTTCAATAACGTCAGACCATCATCTATTCTTTCTGAATTGGAGAGATTGGGTGCTGAATCTAGTACTTGTCAATTTATACGTAGACTACTTGGTAATAGGGTCATATGTGCCACGCTTGGTAGTTCTACTGTAAACAGAATGGCAAATCGTGGCACGCCTCAAGGAGGAGTCCTATCACCTCTATTGTGGAACTTGGCTATAAATTCCCTGCTGGTTGAGATGGATGGCAGGAGAATAAAGACAGTCGCATATGCGGACGATGTTGCGGTTTTAATATCCGGTAAATATCTTGATACAATATCTAGATGTTAGTTAGTTAGTTAATTGTTCTTTATTTTTTTTTTTTTTTTTTTTTTTTTTTTTTAATTCATTTTTGTTGTTACAAAGTTATATAAAAAAATTTAAAGTAAATAGAACATACGACTTTGACCAATGTCGTCAGTCGGATAGATATTGTGATTTAAATAATTAAATTCATCAATAAGCTGTTTTCGATAACCTATTGCATCTATAACAAAAAGATATATAACTTTAAAGTTTTGCTTTGCATTATTTAAGATATTTATTGAATCATTTTCAGTTATTGTGGTTCTTTTAAAATATTTATAGCGGATTTCCCGTAAAATTGGACATATGGCAATAAAGTGCAGAATATTTTCCGTTTCGTTTCTATTACATAAAGAGCATATGCGGGGCCTATGTGTCTGAAATCTAGTTCCATTGAGCTCAATCAGGTCACATCTGGCTTTAAAGATGTAGCTTACTGCCGTCGTATTATTATAGATTTCGAAATATGTTTGTTGCTCCTTGTAGTTAAGTTTTGAATAAAAACGATTTGTTCTGGTTGCCTGTAGTAGGTGGTTTTCTCTTTCTTTTCTTTTTAGCCCGGTTAGTATATCAAATCTTAAACGTTCCCAGTTCTCTCTTGAAACGCATTCGGAAATTTGTATTGTAGTTACATCCCAAGCTAGTTTTTCTATGTGTTTATACCAATACGATTTTTTTTCTATTGTGAGTTTGGTTAGTTTACTTGGTAAGCGGTTATCGTCATAATCAAATAAGGTCTTTATTATATAACTCAGATGTAAATCAAGAGTGTATATATAGTTATTTTCAATACCAGTTTCTAACATCAATGCGTACGTTGGGGTAAATGCAGGTAGCTTAAGTATTTTTTTTAAGAAAAAGCGTTGAAGTTTGTCTACCTCTTCAAACAACGAATATCCCCATACTTGGGCACCATATGACTGGATTGCACGACACACTGATTGGAAGAGATTCCATTTTGCCTTTAATCCGATTTCTTTTTTTGATAAAAATTCTTTCCAAGTGGCGTTTATATTGTTCTTAGCAGATTTATTCCTTTTTTCTATATGTTTGCTAAACGACATTTTAGGTGATATTGTTACTCCGAGATAAGTATATTCGTTTGTCACTCTGATAGGTTCCCCCTTAAATAACCATTGTTCACGAGCAGAAATTCTGCCCCCATTTCTCAGTATCATCATTTCGGATTTGTTTAAATTTAGCTCTAGATTCCAAATTTCACAATATATTTCTAGCCTTTTAATCATATATTGCATCGTGTTTATATCATCTGCCAAAATCACGATATCATCAGCATACATTAAAAGCCTGATATTTTCTGTGCCCACATTAACACCTCCTCCTATATAATCATGTAAATCATTGAGATACACCGAAAAAAGCGTTGGAGATAATATACATCCTTGTTTTACACCGGATCCTGTTTCAAACTCCTCAGACAGTTCTTCTCCATTCCAAACTTTAAACTTTGTATGGCTGTATATACTTTCTATCATTTGAGAAAATTTTGTTGATACGCCAATGCCAATATCTAGATGTATGGAGTCAGCACTTAGTGTACTGAACAGATGGAGCGTATCATGTGGGCTAAGTGTGAACCCTCTTAAAACGGAACTAGTACTTTTCACAAGGAGATATAAGATTGATAACTTTATTCCACCGAAATTGAATGGTATCAGACTAAAGATTGCGGAAAGTGCCAAATACCTTGGCATCATTCTAGATAGAAAATTATCTTGGACGTTGAATATACAGAACAGGATTAATAAGGCCTACGTGGCTATATACTCATGCAAAAAGGCAATTGGTACCAACTGGGGGATTAACCCTAAAGACATCAATTGGATTGTAAATGCTGTTGTAAGGCCCATTCTTTTCTATGGGGTATTGGTATGGTGGCATGCACTTGGGAATTCCTCACACAGACATGCGGTCGAACGTGTACTAAGGAATTGTGCCATACTGATAACTGGCGCGGTAAGAACAACGCCAACAAAGGCACTGCTTACTATGCTGAACTGGCTACCAGTGGATTTAATGGCAACTCAACTGACTCTAAATTCTGCTGTGAGGCTTAAGGATGGTTACTCATGGACTCAAAGAGACCATGGTCACTCTACAATAACAAGACATTGTGAAAACGCTCATAGGAATGTTGACTATTGCATACCGAAACCATCTTTCGATCTGCTATTCTCCATATGCATCCCGAATAGGACCACATGGACAGACGGGCTCTATACCCCCAATGAAGCAATAAGGATTTTTACTGACGGTTCCAAAAGGGGAAACAGAGTTGGAGGTGGATTCTACATTGAAGAATTTGGAATCAGATCCTCTTTTAGGCTTCCTGATTTCTGCTCTGTCCTTCAAGCAGAGATCTCTGCCATTAAGCGAGCTGCAAACTGGCTGAAGTATTATCAAGTATCTGGAGATATATGCATATTTACCGATAGCAAAGCCGCCGTAAGTAACATAGCAGGTGTCTATTCGACATCGAGGTTAACCGCAGAATGCCGGATATCTCTGAACGAGATAGCGGAACATTCTAGGATAGCGCTGATATGGGTCCCTGGACACAGCTCGATACAGGGTAACTATATTGCTGACGATTTAGCCAAGGAAGGTACAATGCTGGCTGATGAGGAGATTGACTCCTTCACTGGCATTAACATGAAAAGTCTGAAATCACTGATTCAAGATGAGATGTTCAGACTTGCTCAGGTAAGGTGGACGAACGAAATCACCTGCTCTATCTCTAGGTCCACTTGGCCCTTATTTGATATGGGAAGGACGAAATCTTTACTTAGTTCTCGTCGCGACCTAATTAGGCTTATTGTCTCTCTACTTACAGGTCACTGTACTTTTGGGACACACGCCAGAAGACTTGGTCTACAACATAACGACTTTTGTAGAAGCTGTCATAACGAGGAGGAGGAGGAGACGGTCATCCACTTCCTTTGCGAATGCCCGGCCCTATCGATGAAGAGGGAACGTATACTCGGGGCACCCTCTCTTTCATGTTTGGGTGCACTATCCAGGATAAATCCAAAATGCATCGGCACCTTTGCTAAGAAGTCTGGATGGTTTGACAGGGAAGCAACCGATGCGGTCTGAAACTGAGAGGTTGCCCACCAATGGGTATCACAATGGGACCAATATAATGGACCCAAGTGAGCTGTTTCAGAAAACGGCTACCCATATAACCTAACCTAACCTAACACAAAATTTGGTTTTAACGTTAAAACCAAAAAATAAAACCTGGTTTTATCATACAAAATAATTTGGTTAAAACCATTTTAAAACCATTTTAAAACCTTTTTTGATTTGGTTTTAAGTAGGTTTTCTGAAATACAACCATGTTTTAGTTGTACTAAATTCAGTGCCACCAAGTTAAAAATATTGAAAACAACTGATAATGACAATAAAAATAAAAATTAAAAAAATTAAAAATAATGGAAACAGCAGCAACAACAAATAAAAAAATTAAAAGAAAACGAAGCTTTTGGACAGTGCACACAGAAAATGTTTTTGTGGAATTATGGGAGGAAAAAATAGACGAGTTAACAGGAAAAAGGAAGAACTCCCATATATATAAAGAAATGGCTACTGAGCTGGCCAAGAATGGACTGGAGATTTCTCCAGAGGAAGTCAAAGCGAAAATTACCAACTTAACAGTAAAATTTCGGCAAGAAAATGACACTTTAATTATTTTCTTTCGCTTACTGCAAATCTTGTATTGGACCTTCTGGTGGATCTCCATCTAATTGGCCACTTTATGACAAAGGGAATCAAATAATTGGTTCCCTCCCTATTAATAACACTAACACTACCGCAAATGTGGAGGACAGCATAATAGCTAATAAACTGCACAGATTAATTTTATTTGAAAAAATTTTAAATTTTTGTTTAAAGATACACAAGACGTAGAAATGATTGAAAGTTTATCTGACGCTAAACGACAACTTCATCAGAAGACATAGCACAACTGTTATCGCCTGCCATTGTTTCATGTTTTTGTTTTTTATATAGAACAATTTCATTTCCGAGTACTTCACTTTGTATCTGAAGTTCCATAATCTTAAAATATTCACTAACAAAATAAAAAATAATTTCTATTTTGGAACGCATTGCCAAAATCTGATTTTATTAAAATTGTAGTGTAAACGCAAAATCAGCTGTTAATAGTTTTAATGTTAAAACCAGGTTTTAACTTTAGGTGTGAAACACTATTAATACTAAAAGAAAATAATAAGTCCAGCCAGTGCTAAACAAAATATTATGATACTACAAAAAATTTACATCCACTGATCCAGTCATCTGTTTTGCGCTTGAGTTAAATCAAGGGTATCCCTCCTTTTCAACCGAACATGGCCATTAAAGTTAAGGATGTCTCGTGCAAGTGGGTTTGGATGGTGTTCAAGTTTGCTGACATATTTTGTAAATTCGACTTTCACCAAAGGAATGCCTAGATCTTTGTGAATTCTAGAATTTTTAACATACCATGGAGCTGCAGTAGTTATACGCAGAATTTTATTTTGACCCCTTTCAATTTTTTCAATGTTGAGGCAGTACCCCATAACTGAATTCCATAACACCAGATTCGCTTTAGAATTGAATTGTACAACAAAAGTTTGCAATTAAACTTATCCAATTATGTTGCACTGCTTTTAATCTCATCTGTGTAAGTTTTGCGTCGATATGAGACTTCCAAGTTAAACGACGATCTAAAAGCCACCGGTTTCCAAAGTAATTTAAATCCAAAGTTCACTTAAAAGTTTGCATAAACATTAATAGTGTTAACAATTTACAAGTTACACTGTGTAAACGGTCCTTAAAAATTATTAAGGATAAACAAACAGTTTTGAAATTGTCGGCAGTAGACTAATTGGCCTATATGACTCTACTTTGGTAGGGTCCTTCCCTGGCTTAGGAATCATGGTAATCATAGATACTTTCCAATCTGCAGGATAGTATTCTAAGCGTAAAATAGCATTGAAGATAAAGAGGATAATTCTTCTAGCTACACGAGGTAACTCCACAAGCATTTTGTTGCTGATTTTATCCATACCTGGAGCTTTTTTAAGATTCAGAGTACCAATAGCGTTTTGAACATAATTAAAGCTAAGTCTTAGAGGTATAGGAGGTCTAATAACGAGTGGAGGCAAATCAGATGCATTATTTGAGTTGTTTATAGTAAACACATTTCTCAAATGGTTAACAAATAAAATCCCCTTCTCGGAATCATTTCTAGCCCAGTCACCAGTCGGATTTCGCAGAGGAGGCTTTCCTCTAACTGGTCTTTTTAAACCTCGTGCCGCCTTCCATAACGAATAGTCAGATTGTGGGGTACTATCAAGACCCTCCAAGTAAGATTTAAGTGAAGCCATTCTTTGGGTTTCTAAGAAATTTCTTAGTATATCTCTGCATACCCGTAGCCTAGCTTTCAGTTGAGGAGGCCTGTGAATTTGCCACTCTCTTCTAACTCTTCTTTTTTCTGACAGGAGATGATCGAGTACAGCGAAATAAGTTCTGTTTGTCCTATTTCTACATTCAACGTGATAAGTGGAAGCGTGATACACAGCTCGTCGAAGGTCCTCGGTAAAGTTGCCAATCGACTCATCAATATCGTCGGTAGTTCTCAACACAACATTTTCCGTGCAATGAGAACTTAAATACTTTTTGTATTTTATCCAACTTACTCGGGTCTAAGTCATGTTCATAAATGGAGAACCACAGACTTGAGCGAAATGCATTGAAATGATAGTAGGAGAGTGATCTGAGGACATGTCCAGTGAAGGATCGACTTGCATCCATTCTACAGGGATATTTTTCACTACTACAAAGTCAATAACATCGCGAATCTTCCGTCGGTCCGTCGGTCAATAGGTGGGATGTCCACTTGAGAGTACATCTAAGCCCATTTTGGCAATGGTGTTGAAGAGTTCGCGACCCTTCGGGGTCACCAGACACGAACCCCAAAATGTGTGTTTGGCGTTAAAGTCACCAGCAACTAAAAATCTAGCTCCAAGGGAATTGAAGAAGTTATGGTATTGGTGTTCTTTTATTGAAAATCGAGGCGACGAATAAATTGATGATAAAACAAATTCGTATTGACAGAATTCAATGCAACTGTTTGTTGCTTGGAGGTAATCCTCACTTATGTTATTCATTAGATAATGCTTTATTCTGCTCTTTATAAGAATTACCGAACCTCCACATGCTCTTCCGCGGGGATCTTTAGTATCATGCAACACGTAGCCATTAATTTTGAAGTACCCTGTCGCCGTCAAGTGAGTTTCAGCAATCATCATGACATCAATCTGCTTATCCATCAGGAAGTGTTCCAGTTCGTTTTTACGTTGGCGGAGGCCGTTCGCGTTCCAAAAACAAATTTTTAAACAAATCATTTCTTTAAAATGGCTTGTATTATAGTGGATTGCATTTTCAGCATTTCCTGCATCATGGATGTCATAGTGGTCGTAAAAGTGTTCATAGTTTGGACAAGTGTCTGCAATGTAGTCTCTATAGTGTCAATATTAGGCTCATAATATTGTGATTTAGGTTCCTGCCCCCAACCTGGCATATTAGATTTAACCACGTTTGCGTAAGAAACTTGTCTAGAACTAGTCGCGTTTACATGATTAGTAGACCGTAACAACTGAGGGAAATTGTCACTCGATGCAAAATTAGGCTGTTGAGGATGATCAGGTAATACTGACGTCTTGGTGGTTCTTATGCCTTTCAAATGAGTGTAAATTGGACAACCTCTATAATTTGCGGTATGATTACCTCCGCAGTTACTGCATTTTTTGATTTTTGAATCAGTTTTCGACTTATCACATTGAGCAGTTGCATGTAGCTCCCCACACGCAACACAAACTGACGGCAATTTACAGTACGCCTTGGTGTGACCAAATTCTTGACAGTTAAGACACTGGACGGGTCCCTGACGCTTATGCGGTTCTTCCACGGTGATTCTACAATGCAGAAGGTAAATCAGATTGTAGATGGGATGGGACTCGTTTTTCTTTAATACGACATCTCCAGGTTCCAATTCCACCCTGAACATAGGCTGTGGAATCTTTTCACGGTTTCTAATATTCGTTATGCTCTTAATTTTGAAGCCATTTTCCATTAAACTAGTCTTTATCTCGGCTGGATCAACATCTGGTTCTATACCCTTTAGAACGACTTGGAGTCATTTTGCGTTTTTCAGCTGGTAGGTATAGAAATCCCTTCTCTCCCTCTCCATCTGGTTGAACAATTGAGCAGATGTCGGGCTCCTCTGTCGCTTAAGAGCTGTGACGTATTTATCCATACCTACTTGTTTTCTAGGTTTGACTGCACTATTTGATGTAGAAGATGCTGATGTTTTTTATTCTGTTGTTGTTGGGCGAACAGGAACAACGCCGTTCTACGGCTCTTGTAGTGAGAAAATTCTCCACAGATTTTTTTAAGGATTCTTCCTCAGAGACCCATATAGTTTTTCTAGTCTTTCTCAGAATTACATCTGAGAGGAACACTCATACAGTTTTTATGCGATTTTTAATGTTTTTTTTTTAATTACCGAGATATTACCGTAAATTTGTTTACCTATTACGAGTTATTTTTTCACTTTTACACTTTTTCACCCATTACGATTTTTTCACCGAAAATTCAGACGCACTAAAAATAACATGTCCGAACAGTTCGATGAGACGAGACTGAATAAAGGACAAATTTACTATGAGTTGTTAACTATTCTCTAATTAAATTGATACGTGGAAAATATAATATAGACCAGAGGTAGGCACAGCGTAAAATGAGGTTGTGTGTGTGAGCGAACTACCCAGCAAACATAAACATAATTATATAAATTATACAAAAAAAAACTTAGATAGGAAACATACACTCACAATGTATTTTCCGTAACATATAAGAAATTAACAACGAGATTGATATATAAACGGAACCTCTAATTCTTCAAAAGCTGATTACATGCATGTTACCAATTGCATTATCAATCATTAAATATTTTTCGTAGTTCATTATAAATTTGAAATGTTTGTTGGGAAGTATTGTAGTGTGTTTGACTAGTCGAAGTTACCATACCTTCTGTATGTAACTTAATATCAACACTTTGTTGATATTATTGTCTACACTGCATAAATGTGGGACAGCGTTTGTTATGCTGTCTCAGCATATTCCCACGTTATGTATTAAGTATGTATAAGTGTATATTGTATAGTTAGTAAGTTCGTTTTAAGTAGCTTAATAAGAATTAAAGTAATCATTAATAAAGTCTGGAAATGAACAGTCGCACAAGCGGCTGTTTAATCAACAAAATAAAAAGTGTTATTATTTAAAGTTATTACAGTATTTCTGAAAAAAATATAAAAGCATCCGCCGCATGTGTACACATTGCTGTCTCAATGACGACTGAATGAAAGAGATTAAGTGTACGTGTGAAGTGCTCTCTGCACTATTGTGCTATAGGATGCCGACCTCTGATATAGACGTATTCACCTCTATCGTGAAACACAAGAGGAATTATTGTTCCCTTTAAATTTTTATTTCCCTCAAAGTGAAAAATGCTATCGTGAATCTCCCTTGAAATTTGTATTCCCTTCATTGTATATGTATATGTTTAATAGCGTAGATAGACGACACAGTTAATTTGCATTAGCAGTCTTAATTCAAATTAACTCGTGAATTATCCCATCTTAATGCGCATTAAGTAAGACGTAAATGCACAAAATCAAACTGAATTTATACTGCATTTAGCTATTTCAATATGGCAACATCGTCGAAAATCAATAATATGTTATCAAATTCTTTACTATTCTAAAATAAGAAGAAGACAATTCTAAAATTAAAATAATATAAATAGATTTCCATAATTGCCTTTCTCTTGATTCAGAGTGTCCTACTGCGGTCCCCACATGTAGCAACACGTTCAGGTTGATGGTTGCTAGTGCATGAACAATTTTTGCATTATGGAGCAGTTTCAGCAAAAGTAATTTCAGCTTTTTTTCAAATAAATACTGAGTTTTTTCGTATAATAAATAATAAAAATGTATTCAGGTTTTCGAGACGAAGTCTTGGCATGAATACGAAAAAACTAAAGAAAAAGGAGGCAACATGTAAAATAAATGAAAAATGGTACTTACAGCAAATTTCGAACTGTGGGCTAGCGGGCGCCGCAGTGGTGCAGAGGGTGAGAACGTAAAGAATTCTGTACTGGGATTCACTAACTTTTTTAACGATAATCGTATCGTTAAAATAAATATAACGAAAATTTATCGAATTTGCAATTCAGTAACATTTTTAACGATATTCGCTGTCGGCTGAAGTCAGCTGTTACTCTTAACAAGTTTTTCTCTCGTTATATTTTTGACATTTTGTATACAAAGGTGCCACATTTTATTAAATTAAATGAGTACAAAAAAAACAGCTGTATACTATCGTTAAAAAAAGTTACGGAATCACACAATCGTTACTGCAAACGACTATTTATGTCGACAAATGTTACGATTGTCGGATCGTTAAAAGTTAGTGAATCGCAGTACTGATGAGAGAAAGTGGTGTTTCTCGAAACATATGTAAATTCAACCAACAACCCAGATTCGAATCCTAAGCCAAGAAAAATTATCAATAAATTTTAATAATAATTTTCATGTAACAATTCCTACCTTCATAAAAATAATTTAATGAAAAATTAAATTTAATGAACTCTAGCAGAAATAAAATAAATATCAATGATAAGAAAAAAAGTTTAAAATAAATAAATCGTGTGAAATAAATGTTAAGAATTGAAGCAATCATTTTATTAGAGGAGCAAGAAAATAGGCACAACGAATTGTTCGCCGACTCTTTTGTATGGAACACAAGTAATTACAGAAGTACTCGTATAATGGAAAACAACTATTAAAATTAGGACCGCAAACATGGTTATTAGGTAAATAATGAAATACATACATACATGCCATTCTGTAACATTTTTAATTGGAGGACCAGCAGTGTTTAGTTCTTCTTTAAGTGACTTTCAAATTCTGTCACCACTTCTTTTAAAAGTCTCACAAAACCACATGCCATTGTCTGTTATTTTGCATTCTATTTCGGATAACATAACTTTGCACTTTGGTAATATGTATATCTTGTCCTAAGTTAATTTTTTAAAACTTTGATATATGCAACTAATTAAAACAAATAAATACTTACATGAAGAATACAATTCCCCAAAAAAGTAAAAAGTGAATTGAAAGCGAAAAAATACGAGGAAAAAAATTATACACAATAATTTTTTGCTTCTAAAATTTTACTTTATAGTGTGGTCGCAGCGCCCCTAGGGCATTATTGAGACTTCGTTGGCAAAATGATTACAAATTATTTCTTTTTTTTTAATTATTTCTAAATTTAAAAATATACAATGGAATAGTTAAATTATACTACATTAGAAGCATTTCAATATTATTAAGATAAAAATCTTTTAGCTTTTTTTTTAAATAATGATATTGATGTAGGTACATTTTTTTTAGAAATTGGGGAAAATTATTGTATTCCAAACTGCCTAAGTACTCTATTCTTTGTTTAGTGATTTCTAGACGATATCTAGGAATCCTTAAATTTCAATTATTTCTTGTATTAAAAAAACATTTGGTTGACAGATAAACTGATAGTCCAATTTTGTGTATGGTTTCATAAATATACATATATGAATAATATGAATTTTAAAAATCGATGTCATCCGATTTGGATGAAATTTGCACCAAGGTTAGTACTTATTTGTATAATACAGGGTGGGATAACTTGGACTGACTGATTTGAGGGTGGGCCAACTTGGACTGACTAATTTGAAATGCTTATAACTTTTGCATTTTTAATTTTTTTTAATTTTTTTTTTGCAGATAATACAGAATTTTATAAAATTTCATAATGTCATCATACTCAGTGGAAGAACGTGTAAAAATTGTTGAATTTTATTATGCATTAAAAACACAAAAGTTATAAGCAGTTCAAATCATTCAGTCAAACTTGGCCCACCCTGTATAAACTAAATGTTATTCAGTCTCGTCTCATCGAACTGTTCGGACGTATTATTTTTAGTGCGGCTGAATTTTCGGTGAAAAAATCGTAATAGGTGAAAAAGTGTAATAGCTTGAAATAAAACAAAAAAAGTGAAAAAATAACTCGTAAAAGGTTAAAAAAATCTACGGTAATATCGGTAATTTAAAAAAAAAACAGTAAAAATCGCATAAAAATTGTATGAGTGTTCCTCTCAGATGTAATTCTGAGAAAGAGCTTAGCTCGACTAGAAAAACTAGATGGGTCTCTGAGGAAGAGTCCTTAAAAAATCTCTGGAGAATTTTCCCACTACAAGAGCCGTAGAACGGCGTCGTTCCTGTTCGCCCAATATAGTGATATCAACAGATGAGAAAACATCATCTTCACCAAATAGTGCAGTCAAACCCAAAAAACAAGTAGGTATGGATAAGTACATCACCGTTCTCAAGCGACAGAGGAGCCCGAAGTCTGCTCAAGTGTCATCAAATGCAAAAGCTCCTAAGACTGTGAGTAATGATCAAAATAGGTTTGCTCTCCTCCAGACGGATGAGCCAGAACTTCCGAAGAAGACGTTTAAGCCCCCACCAATTTATCTGAGAGAGCCGACTTCCAAGGAATTGTTGCTGTAATAGGTGAAAACATGTTTAGCGTAACCTCAATGAAACATGGAAATATCTGCGAGACAAAGATACAAGTGAATAGGGAAGATGATTTTCGAAAATTGTCCAACCAGCTGGAAAGGGAGACTAGGGATTTCTATACCTACCAGCTTAAAAGCGCAAAAGGACTCCAAGTCGTTCTAAAGGGTATAGACCCATATGTTGATCCTGCGGAGATAAAGACCGGTTTAATGGACAAAGGGTTCAAAATCAAGAACGTAGTGAATATTAGAAACCGTGAAAAGATCCCTCAGCCCACGTTCAGGGTAGAATTGTAACCTGGAGATGTTGTCTTAAAGAAAAACGAGTCCCATCCCATCTACAATCTGATGTACCTTCTGCATCGTAGAATCACCGTGGAAGAACCACATAAGCGTCAGGGACGCGTCCAGTGTCTCAACTGTCAAGAATTTGGTCACACCAAGGCGTATTGTAAATTGCCGACAGTTTGTGTTGCGTGTGGGGAGCTACATGCAACTGCTCAATGCGATAAGTCGAGAACTGACTCAAAAATCAAAAAATGCAGTAACTGCGGAGGTAATCATACCGAAAATTATAGAGGTTGTCAAATTTACACTCATTTGAAAGGCATAAGAACCAACAAGACGTCAGTATTGCCTAATCATCCTCAACAGCCAAATTTAGCATCGAGTGACCATTTCCCTCAATTATTACGGTCCACTACTCATGTAAACGCGCCTAGTTCTAGACAAGTTTCTTACGCAAACGTCGTTAAATCTAATATGCCAAGTCTGGAGCAGGAACCTAAACCCCAATATTCTGAGCCGCATATCAACAATCTAGAGACAACATTGCAGACACTTGTCCAAACTATGAAGAGTTTTACGACTACCATGACATCCATGATGCAGAAAATGCTATCCACTATCTTACAAGCCATTTTAAAGAAATGATTTATTTAAAAATTTGTTTCTGGAACGCGAACGGCCTCCGCCAACATAAAAATGAACTGGAATACTTCCTGATGGATAAGCAGATTGCTGAAACTCACTTGACGTCGACAGGGTACTTCAAAATTAATGGCTACGAGTTCTACGATACTAAAGACCCCCGCGGAAAAGCTTGTGGAGGTTCGGCAATTCTTATAAAGAACAGAATAAAGCATTATCTAATGAATAACATAAGTGAGGATTACGTCCAAGCAACAAACATTTGCATTGAATTCTGTCAATACAAATTTGTTTTATCATCGATTTATACTCCGCCTCGATTTTCAATAAAAGAACACCAATACCATAACTTCTTTAAATCCCTTGGAGCTAGATTTTTAGTTGCTGGTGACTTTAACGCCAAACACACATTTTGGGGTTCACGTCTGGTAACCCCAAAGGATCGCGTACTCTTCAACACCATTGCTAAAATGGGCTTAGATGTACTCTCAAGCGGTCATCCCACCTACTGGCCGACGGAAGATTCCCGATGTTATTGACTTTGGGGTAGTGAAAAATATCCCTGTAGAATGGATGCAAGAGGATCCTTCACTGGACTTGTCCTCAGATCACTCTTCTACTATCATTTCAATGCATTTCCCTCAAGTGTGTGGTTGTCCATTTATGAACATGACTAAGACCCGAGTAAGTTGGATAAAATACAAAAAGTATTTAAGTTCTCATTGCACGGAAAATGTTGTGTTGAGAACTACCGACGATATTGATGAGTCGATTGGCAACTTTACCGAGGACCTTCGACGAGCTGTGCATCACGCTTCCACTTCTCACGTTGAATGTAGAAATAGGAGAAACAGAACTTATTTCTCTGAACTCGAACATCTCGTATCAGAAAAAAGAAGAATGAGAAGAGAGTGGCAAATTCACAGGTCTCCTGAACTGAAAGCTAGGCTACGCGAATGCAGAGATATACTAAGACATTTCTTAGAAACCCAAAGAACGGTCTCACTTAGATCTTACTTGGAAGGTCTTGATAGTACCCCACAATCTGACTATTAGTTATGGAGGGCGGCAAGAGGTTTAAAAAGACCAGTGAGAGGAAAACCTCCTTTGCGAAATCCGACTGGTGACTGGGCTAGAAATGATTCCGAGAAATGGACATTATTTGTTAACCATTTGAAAAATGTGTTTGCTATAAACAACTCAAATAATAACGAATCTGATTTGCCACCACTTGTTATAAGGCCTCCTGTACCTCTAAGACTTAGAAACTCAAAGAACGGCCTCACTTAGATCTTACTTGGAAGGTCTTGATAGTACCCCACAATCTGACTACTTGTTATGGAGGGCGGCAAGAGGTTTAAAAAGACCAGTGAGAGGAAAACCTCCTTTGCGAAATCCGACTGGTGATTGGGCTAGAAATGATTCCGAGAAATGGACACTATTTGTTAACCATTTGAAAAATGTGTTTGCTATAAACAACTCAAATAATAACGAATCTGATTTGCCACCACTTGTTATAAGGCCTCCTGTACCTCTAAGACTAAACTTTCGTGATGTCCAAAACGCTATTGGTACTCTGAACCTTAGAAAGGCTCCAGGTATGGATAAAATCAGCAATAAAATGCTTGCGGAGTTACCTCGTGTAGCAAGAAGAATGATCCTCTTTATCTTCAACGCTATTTTACGCCTAGAATAATATCCTGCAGATTGGAAGGTGTCTATGATCACTATGATTCCTAAGTCAGGGAAGGACCACACCAAAGTGGAGTCATATAGGCCAATTAGTGAAAAATTGTTAATGACTAAGTTGACTCCAATTCTGAATGACACTGAATGTATTCCTAATCATCAATTCGGCTTCAGAGCTAAACACAGCACCATCGAACAAACACACAGATTGGTAAATGTGATAAGACGGTCGTTTGAAGAGAAAAAATACTGCTCCGCCCTTTTCATTGATGTGTCGCAAGCGTTCTACAAAGTTTGGCATGACGGTTTAATGCACAAAATAAAATTAACTCTGCCCATAAACTCATGGAAAGTTATTTATACGGTCGCAAATTTAAAATCAAAGAAGGTGATGTTTTAAGTACCGCTCAGCCAATTGAATCAGGTGTGCCACAGGGTAGCATACTGGGTCCTACTTTATATTTGATTTATGTCTCCGACATGCCGTCAGACCCCAAAATCCATACGTCAACTTTTGCAGACGATACAGCCTTTATCAGCGTCCATAAGGACCACCAAGTTGCATCACAGAATTTGCAGAATTATGTTTATAAGCTAGAGAATTGGTTAGAGCTTTGGAAAATCATGGTTAACGAACAAAAATGTATTCATATAACTTTCACATTGCGAAAAGATACCTGCTCGTTCATCAAAATAAATAATCAAATTATCCCGCAACACAATGAAGTCAAATACCTCGGCATTCACCTCGACCGCCGTTTAACTTGGAAGTCTCATATTGAAGCGAAGCACTCTTCAAAGAGTACATCTAACGTGCGGACGTGTTTTTTCCTCGCTCCGTATAAAATCATCTTTTAAGTACAAAAAGTATATAAAAAACATATAAAAATATTGCGAAAAGACGCTAAAAAAAAAAATAAACAAAACTAAAATAAATCAGCTATCATTATCCGCTGTTAATGATGCTACATACTAAATAATAAACAAAAGTTTAAAATATAAATAAGCATAGAAAATATAAAAATGCCCATTGAGCGCTCTCCCCCGCCGGAGAGGTGCCGCTCCCCTAACAATAAAAAAAGTGATAAACATCTGTCTCAGTCAAACCTTACTACAGTAAATAGCTTATGTGTTATAAGTGCGAATGGTCAAGCACCATCAATAAGCTCAAACTCTCTTCCCGCTCAAAATACTTATGCATCTGCATCAGATTACAATCCGAATGATCACCAAAAATATCCTAGTCTCACTGCGCAATCGCAATTAAAACCCCTCTCTTGGAGCTCTCAATGTACTACTCCAACAACTGATACTCAAATAACTGCAACTACATTCCAATTTATTTCAACAACCCCCACACTCACAACTAATAACACAACTCTTTACTCTTTGGTTACTACTCTCGCACCAACAACTACAACTACCACAACATCGTACTCAGCAATAACAACTCTAGCTTTAGCAACAACAACAGTAACATCAACAGCCTTCTCATACTTACCAATAATGACAACAAGTAAGTTACATGAAATTCATACTCCCTTAAATAAAGAGAAATTAAAAAACAGTAACATATCAAAGAGGCCTCGTAACTCACCCACAAAACTTATTGAAAACACAAACAGCAATAAAAAAGTTAAAACTAAAGAGCAGCCACAAAAAACATTAAAATCATACTGGTTAAGCCAACCTTCAACCCCAAATAGGTTTGAAATATTATCTATTGATGATAATGAAAATAAAGAAGACCAAATTCAAAATGATGGTGTTCCCCACAAACAACCAGAAAAAAATAAACCTACAAAGCCCCCACCAATATATGTTCAAAACGTGCAATTCATAGATAACCTCAATAATGCTTTAAACTCCTTACCAAATTGTCATTACGAAATACGTGTTCTTAAAGAAAATGAAATAAAAATTCAACCTTTAGAATCTATTCACTACACCCAAATAGTAAACCTATTAAGAGCTAAAAACACCCAATACTACACTTATAAACCCAAAGAACAAAAAGGTTTCAAGGTTTTCTTGCGTAATATGCATTATTCAACCGATAAAGAGGAAATAAAAAAAGAACTATGTGAACTAGGACACGAAGTAACACATATCCAAAATATCCTACAAACTGGTACAAAAAAACCACTATCTCTGTTTTCTATTGAACTTAAATCAAGTCAAAATAATAAGGAAATATATTCTTTAACCCACCTTTTACACTGTAAAATTAGTTTTGAACCTCCACGTTCAAAAAGAACTTTACCTCAATGTACAAACTGCCAAAAATATGGCCACACCAAAAACTTTTGCAACAAAATCCCCGTTTGCGTTAAATGTGCTGGAGATCACAAAACTATGCTTTGCCCAATCAAACAGAAAAGCGAACATATTAAATGCGCGTTATGCGGTGAAAACCATACCGCAAATTATAAAGGATGTATGGTATACAAATCCCTCAAAATTAAGCAATTTCCACCACTAAGAAACAAAGAAAAAATAACCGTCCAAGAACACCAAACACAACAAGCTGATAATTCTCGAAACGTACCTACAACAAACAGTAGAATAAATCCAACAGTGACTTACGCACAAGCAACAGCACAGAGTCAAAACCCTAATACTGAGGAAATGTCCATTATTAGTAATTCTTTATTCAGTTCCACTACACCGCAAATAAGTAATGATATGCAAGACCTTAAAGATATGATGAAGCAACTGATTTCTCAAGTATCTAACATGATGAACATTATCACAGTACTTCTAACTAAGCTCGATGGACAGACTAAGTAAACTTAATATAGTACAATGGAACGCGAACGGGCTTATCCAACACACACTCGAACTAAAATTATTTTTAAATCGCTCTTCAGTAGACGTGCTACTTGTCTCTGAAACCCACTTCACGCAAAAAAGCTTTATAGCCATACCAAACTACTCAATCTTTTATACAAATCATCCTGACAACACAGCGCATGGGGGTACAGCAATAATAATACGAAAATCCATTAAATGTACTGAATTACAAAATTTTAGAAAAGATTATATTCAAGCTACTTCCATTTTAATAGAAGATATACACGGTCCATTTGTATTATCTGCAGTCTACTGCCCGCCGAAACATAATAACACAAAAATTGAATATCTTGAACTCCTTAAATCTCTTGGGAATCGGTTTATAGTGGGTGGTGATTTTAACTCCAAAAATACAGTTTGGGGATCTCGATTAACACTATCGAAAGGAAAAAATTTGCTAGAGGCAATAAATGAATTCAAATGTAAATTTATAAGTACTGGAGAGCCTACTTACTGGCCTACAAACATTCACAAAAAACCAGATCTCTTAGACTTTTTTATTACCAAGAATATAAGACATGATTATCTAAATATAAAATCATGCTTTGAATTATCTTCTGACCACTCTCCAGTGGTACTTATATACCAAACCGATGTACTTCTATCCAATCAAAATAAATTTATATACAACAAGAAAACCGACTGGGATTGTTTCAGAGAAATCTTAGAGACAAAACTCGAGACAAATATATCGCTAAAAACCGAAGAAGAATTGGATAATTCTATAACTTTTTTCAATGATACGCTTATAAACGCGGTTAGTGATTCTACTCCATCCAGAACACACACAGTAGATAAATTCAGTATCCCACCTCACATCCAAGAGAAAATAAAAGCCAAACGAAGATTAAGAAAAAGATGGCAAACTACAAGGTCAATTCAGGACAAAACCCACCTTAATAGGCTCACAAAAGATCTCAAAAACTTGCTAAAGAAGGACAAAGAAGATAAACTACAAAGATATCTTACTAACCTTGACTCATCAGCTACAACAAATTACTCGCTCTGGAAAGCAACCAAAAAAATAAATAATGGAATTTTACATCAGCCGCCGATCCAAAAACCTGATCTCACATGGGCCCGCACAAATGAAGAAAAAGCTAATGTTCTTGCAGATCATTTTTCTAAAACCTTTACAAATCCAATGGACGAAAAGGATATAACTCTTCAAAGTTTTCCAAACAGCTCTTCCAACTCTCATATCAGAAGAATTTCAATTAATGAAATTAAAAAAATTATAAAAACAACAAAAGATAATAAATCTCCTGGTTATGATCAGATCACCGGAAAACTACTAAAAGAATTGCCGAATAAGGCCCTAGTCTATTTAAGAAATTTATTTAATTCAGTTATAGATATTAAATATTTCCCAAAAGTATGGAAAGTCGCTGAGATAATCGCTATTCCTAAACCAAACAAAGATGCCTCAAAAACAACATCTTACAGGCCAATTAGCCTTCTGCCACTGCTGTCAAAGATCTTCGAAAAACTCTTCTATGAACGTATTGAACCAATTCTTCTAGAAAGACAACTCATCCCCAAACACCAATTTGGATTTAGGCGAAAGTTCTCTACTATACAACAAATTCATAGAGTAACAAATAAAATATCGTCTGATATTGACAAAAAAAACTTTTGCGTTGCAACATACCTCGACGTTGCAAAGGCGTTTGATAGCGTATGGCACAAAGGTCTTCTTCATAAACTAAAAAATCAATTGCCAAAAGAATTCTTCTTAATACTACAAAACTACCTACAAAACCGAAGATTCTATGTTAAATATAAAGACGAGTATTCAAAAATACTTTCTATAAAAGCTGGAGTACCTCAAGGTAGTGTCCTCGGACCAATGCTTTACCTCCTGTTTACATCAGATATTCCAACTCCTACAACAAATAACAATATGATAGCAACATTTGCTGACGACACTGTTCTACTATCATCACACGCAAACATCAAATGGGCTATGCAAAACTTACAACAACTGCTCAATAATACAATGAATTGGTTCCGTAGTTGGGGAATTCAAGTAAACAGTGATAAAACAATTCAAGTAATCTACACTAATAGAAAGATAACAAACTTTCAACCTATCCAAATAAATACTCTACCAATTCTTATGGATACAAAGGCGAAGTATCTTGGCATTATAATTGACTCAAAACTTAACTGGAAAGATCACATCACTCAAAAGAAAAAAGAAATAAACAACAGGTTTAGACAATTATTTTGGCTGTTAGGGAGAGAATCTAAACTAACAACTCAAAGCAAACTACTTATATACAACACAATTATAGCGCCAATTTGGAAGTACGGGGTAGAAATATGGGGTACAGCTAGCACAACAAACTTAAAAATTATTCAACGAGTTCAATCTAAAATATTGCGAACTATTGTCAACGCAGAATGGTATATTAGAGATGAGGACATACATCGAGATCTAAACGTCAAAACAATAAAAGAAATTATCCGTATCAGCAGCATTAAACATACAACTCGTTTAACACAACATTCCAACATGGAACTCAGACAGTTGCCGGCAAACGAAATCCTGGCACCTAGAAGACTTAAACGGTTTACACCTTCAGATCTAGCTGAGCGATACTAAAAAATTTATATATTACTTATCATTCAATAATTCGATTTAAGTTATCTTAGGTACTGATTTAAGATAATTATCATCCCACCTCTGTAAATTAAATTACTTATTGTCATCTTGTTGACAGGTGTAATAATAAAGGGAAGTTAAAAAAAAAAAAAAAAAAAAAAAAAAAAAAATATTGAAGCGAAACTTACACAAATGAGATTAAAAGCAGTGCAACTTAATTGGCTAATCGGCAGAAACTCTACATTGAAATTGGATTGCAAACTTTAGTTGTACAATGCAATACTAAAGCCAATCTGGTGCTATAGAATTCAATTATGGGGTACGGCCTCAGCATCAAACATTGAAAAAATTCAAAGGGGTCAAAATAAAATTCTACGGCTAATTACTGCAGCTCCATGGTATGTTAAAAATTCTCGAATCCACAAAGATCTAGGCGTGCCATTAGTAAAAGTCGAATTTACAAAATATGCGTCAAAGTATGTCAGCAAACTTGAACACCATCCAAACCCACTTGCACGATACATCCTTAACTTTAGTGGCCACAATCGGTTGAAAAGGAGGGATACCCTTGCTTTAACTCAAGCGCAAAACAGATGACTGGATCAGTTAATGTGAAATTTTTTAGTATCATAAAAATTTTTGTCTAGAACTGGCTGGGCTTATTATTTTCTGTTTAGCATTAAGATTTGAATACTTATTGTCATTTCATATATGAAGATTCAATAAATAATTAAAAGCAAAAAAAAAAAAAATATTTGGTCGGGCTTGACCGACTATACTTACTTGTTTTGTATTCTATAAGAGATTGTAAATTGGCATTAACCCATGGTGTTAATTCAAGTTTAAAATCTTTTTTTGTTCTAGTTACAACTGTGGAATTAATAACAGCATTTGTTATAGACTCTATTAAGTATGTAGTGTCAACATCGGGATCATTAGTAAAACTTGAATCTGTAAGTGTGCGACTTAGATTTTCTTTAACATATTCATAGTTACAATGATAACGAATAACATCAATGTAATCTGTTATATTAGTTAAAGAATCAATTATTATATTTATTAAGTTATGGTCCGATAGCGTCCATTCCACAGAATTAACTTTCCGCTTCAATATTACAAAAAAACATTATCTATTAAAGTTCCACTACTAGGTCGAGTAATAAGAGCATGACAGTTTCTGAAATCATAGCAGTTTACTATCAAACCATGTTTCTTTTTTTTTTTTTTTTTTTTGTTTTTTTTTTAGCTTTTATTTATTTATTGAATCTTCATATATTGAAATAACAACAAGTTTTCAAATCTTAATACTAAAAGAAAATAATAAGCCCAACCAGTGCTAGACAAAACATTTTTATGATACTACAAAAATTTCATAACAACTGATCAAGACATCTGTTTTGCGCTTGAGTTAAAGCAAGGCTATCCCTCCTTCTCAACCGACTGTGGCCACTAAAGTTAAGGATGTCTCGTGCAAGTGGGTTTGGATGGTGTTCAAGTTTGCTGACGTATTTTGACGCATATTTTGTAACTTCGACGTTTACTAATGGCACGCCTAGATCTATGTGGATTCGAGAATTTTTAACATACCATAGAGCTGCAGTAATAATACGTAGAATTTTATTTTGACCCCTTTGAATTTTTTCAATGTTTGATGCTGAGGCAGTACCCCATAATTGAATTCCATAACACCAGATTGGCTTTAGAATTGCATTGTACAACAAAAGTTTGCAATCCAACTTTAATGTAGAATTTCTGCCGATTAGCCAATTAAGTTGCACTGGTTTTAATCTCATCTGAGTAAGTTTTGCGTCGATATGAGACTTCCAAGTTAAACGACGATCGAGGTGGATTCCGAAGTATTTCACTTCATTGTGTTGCGGGATAATTTGATTATTTATTCTGATGAACGAGCAGGTATCTTTTCGCAATGTGAAAGTTATATGAATCCATTTCTGTTCGTTAACCCTGATTTTCCAAAGCTCAAGCCAATTCTCTAGTTTATAAACATATTTCTGCAAGTTCTGTGATGCTATTTGGTGGTCCTTATGAACGCTAATAAAGGCTGTATCGTCTGCAAAAGTTGAAGTATGTATTATGGGGTCTGACGGCATATCGGATGCATAAATCAAATATAAAGTTGGACCCAGTATGCTACCCTGGGGTACTCCTGTTTCAGTTGGCTGAGCGGGGCTTAAAAAATCGCCTTATTTGATTGTAAATTTGCGACCATATAAATAACTTTTCATAAGTTTGTGGGTGTTAGCAGGCAGAGTTAATTTAATTTTATGCATTAAACCTTCATGCCAGACTTTGTCGAACGCTTGGGAAACATCAATGAAAAGCTCGGAACAGTATTTTTTCTCTTCGAACGACCGTTTTATCACATTTACCAATCTGTGTGTTTGTTCGATGGTACTGTGTTTAGCTCTGAACCCGAATTGGTGATTTGGGATACATTGAGTGTCGTTCAGAATTGGAATCAACTTAGCCAATAACAATTTTTCAAACAGTTTTGAAATTGTCGGCAGTAGACTAATTGGCCTATATGACTCTACTTTAGTGGGGTCCTTCCCTGGCTTAGGAATCATGGTAATCATAGATACCTTCCAATCTGCAGGATAGTATTCTAGGCGTAAAATAGCATTGAAAATAAATAGGATAATTCTTCTAGCTACACGAGGTAACTCCTTTTTTAAGATTAAGAGTACCAATAGCGCTTTGAACATCATTAAAGCTAAGTCTTAGAGGTACAGGAGGTCTAATAACGAGTGGAGGCAAATCAGATGCATTATTTGAGTTGTTTATAGTAAACACATTTCTCAAATGGTTAACAAATAAAATCGCCTTCTCGGAATCGTTTCTAGCCCATTCTCCAGTCGGATTTCGCAGAGGAAGCTTTCCTCTAACTGGTATTTTTAAACCTCGTGCCGCCTTCCATAACGAATAGTCAGATTGTGGGGTACTATCAAGACCCTCCAAGTAAGATCTAAATAATGCCATTCTTTGGATTTCTAAGAAATTTCTTAGTATATCTCTGCATTCCCGTAGCTTAGCTTTCAGTTGAGGAGACTGTGAATTTGCAACTCTCTTCTAACTCTTTTTTTTTTTCTGACAGGAGATGATCGAGTTCAGCGAAATAAGTTCTATTTGTCCCACTTCTGCACTCAACGTCGTATGTGGAGGCGTGATGTACAGCTCTTCGTATGTCCTCAGTAAACTTGCCAATCGACCCATCAATATCCTCGGTAGTTCTCAACACTACATTTTCCGTGCAGTGGGAACTTAAATACTTTTTATACTTTATCCAGCTTACTCTGGTTTTAGATATGTCCCGAAATGGAGAGCCATTCCCTTGAAGGAAACGCATTGAAATAAAAGAAGGATAGTGATCTGAAGACAATAAGAAGACTCCACTTGTATCGATTCTACGGGGATATTTTTCACTACTCCGAAGTCAATAACATCGGGAATCTTCCGTCGGTCCGTCGACCAGTAGGTAGGATGCCCGCTTGAGAGTACATCTAAGCCCATTTTGCCGTTCGCGTTCCAAAAACAAATTTTTAAACAAATCATTTCTTTAAAATGGCTTCCTGCATCATGGATGTCATAGTGGTCGTAAAAGTGTTCACAGTTTGGACAAGTGTCTGCAATGTAGTCTCTAGAGTGTTAGTATTAGGCTCGTAATATTGTGATTTAGGTTTCTGCTCCAAACCTGGCATATTAGATTTAACCACGTTTGCGTAAGAAACTTGTCTAGAACTAGGCGTGTTTACATGACTAGTGGACCGTAACAATTGAGGGAAATTCTCACTCGATGCAAAATTAGTCTGCTGAGGATGATCAGGTAATACTGTCGTCTTGTTGGTTCTTATGCCTTTCAAATGAGTGTAAATTGGGCAACCTCTATAATTTGCGGTATGATTACCTCCGCAGTTACTGCATTTTTTGATTTTTGAGTCAGTTTTCGACTTATCGCATTGAGCAGCTGCATGAAGCTCCCCACACGCAACACAAACTGACGGCAATTTACATTACGCTTTGGTGTGACCAAATTCTTGACAGTTAAGACACTGGACGGGTCCCTGACGCTTATGCGATTCTTCAGATTGTAGATTGGATGGGACTCGTTTTTCTTTAATACGACATCTCCAGGTTGCAATTCCACCCTGAACATGGGCTGAGGGATCTTTTCACGGTTTCTAATATTCGTTATGCTCTTAATTTTGAAGCCATTTTCCATTAAACTAGTCTTTATCTCGGCAGGATCAACATCTGGGGGTATACCCTTTAGAACGACTTGGAGTCGTTTTGCGTTTTTAAGCTGGTAGGTATAGAAATACCTAATCTCCCTCTCCAACTGGTTGGACAATTTTCGAAAATCAGCTTCCTTTTTCACTTGAATTTTGGTTTCGCTGATATTTCCATGTTTAATTGATGTTACGCTAAACATATTTTCACCTATTACCGAAACAGTTCCTTGTACCAATTTACTGGAAGTGGGCTCTCTCAGATAAATTGGTGGGGGCTTAAACGTCTTCTTAGGAAGTTCTGGCTCATCCGTCTGGAGGAGAGCAAACCTATTTTGATCATTTGGATTATCAATACTCACAGGAGCTTTTGAATTTGAAGACACTTGGTAAATATAAATATTATTTTTATACAGACCACACCCTGTTGTATATCTGATATATTTTGGCAACGCTAGAATTTTATTAACTAGGGGATTTTTAAAAATCTTTAAGCAGTATTTTTGATTTTAGCATACTGGTGTTTCTTTAAAGAAATTGTTATAAAAATGTCACAATAATTGTTTTTTATAAATATGTACTGCTAGATATTCACACTAAAAATGTGAGAAAGTATTTTTAGAAAATTAATTATATTCTACCCAAAATTATGGACTGATGTTCAAGTGTCACCTTGAGGTGACACTGGGTATTATGCATACGTGTGTATGTATGCATACCAGATATTGTATATCTTGCAAAATTTTGACTATTGCTTTTATGTTTTATGAAAGATTAAGCTTGGACGAAATTGTACAAATGCTCGAGACTGGAGATGAACCTGGTGACATCATATTGCTTCCTCCAGAGGATGGTGAAGTTACCGATGAAGACAGTGGAGATAAAAATGATGTCAATTTCATTCACGTTCGTAGCCGAATTTGCGCTCAGAGGTTGAAGTGCAATCAAGACCTAATAGAGAAGATGAAGAAGTGGTTCAAGACGAAAACATTGCAGAGCAGGAACCTGCTCCGAAGAAGAAAAAGAAAGAACTTTCAGTAAAGAAGTGGACAAAAACCGCTTCAGTTTTTTCTTCATGCTGTAAAGGGGACAGCGATCAAGATATTGTAGGCACATTTCAGGAAGATATCAATGTCACTGATTGCTTTGAGTTACTGTACAGCAAAGATTTAATAAGCCTCATTGCTGTATGCTCTATAGAGGAACCATTCATTGAATGTAACCGAAAATGAAATTCGAGTTTATATTGCTATTCTACTGTTGACTGGTTACATGACACGAATATACATGCGAATGTTTTGGGAAAACAAATCGGACACGTACAATGATTTGGTTCCAGCAGTATAAGACGAAATCGCTTTTTTGAAATGCAGCAATATTTACATTTATGTGATAGTAACGCATTGCCTCAAAATGATAAATTTGCCAAGGTTCGTAAATACTTTGAGTTGATTGTTGCTAATTTTACCACCAATTTTGATAAGACCAACGCATCGCACATTTCAATTGATGAAACTATTGTTCCATATTCTGGGAGACATAGCACAAAACAACATATTCATGGGAAACCATTACGATTTGGATATAAAATTTGGTCTGCAGCTACGGTACAAGGATATTTAGTAAACTGCGAATTATATCAAGGTGCAAGTGGTCCAAGCTTGAAGTTGCAGCCAGAGTATGGCCCAGGTGCTGCAGGTATTTTAGATCTTCATTCAAGACTCCCTCAAGAACTAGGTCCTTTTAATCTGTACTTTGGTAATTTCTTTACTGGTCTGCCTTTGCTAAACTATTTACATGACCATAACATTGGTGGTACAGGAACTATTAGAGAAAATCGTCTTGAAAATTGCAATCTTCCAAATGCTAAAGAAATGCGAAAGAGGCCTACAGGAGAGATAGATTACAAGACTTCTGAAAAAATAATTGTCGCAAAATGGCATGACAATAGCATTGTAAGCATTGCTTCCAACTGTCACGAACTGGCGCCTATCACAAAAGTAGATAGAATTGGTGTTATCAATAAAAAGAGAACAAAAATTCAAGTTGATTGCCCAGCACTTGTAAAAATGTATAATAAGTATATGGGTGGTGTAGACCGCTTTGATGAAAAAAAGGTGCTTTCCTCTCTTTGCATTTGGACTGGATGCTGCTTGCCAGAACGCTTGGCTCATCAAAAGAAAATGCAACAACAGCTGAACTTATTGTGAATTCCGTAGAGCAATCGTAGTGTCATATTTGCAAAAATACGGAACAAAGCCAACTAAGAGCAACAATTGTGGTGTTCCCATTGTGTTAAGAGTTTCAAATGAAACTAGATTGGGAGGGTGCCCAAAAGACCATATTGAGCAGAATTGCTCACAACATCGCTGCGGCTTTTGTCATGAACGCACTAGAAAAATGTGTGCCAAATGCAACATACGCCTCCATATTAAATGTTGGTATAAATTCCACAACAAATAAAAAATTATATAATTATTGTTAAATCAAACGTAAATTTCAATGCATTTATTAAATTATTCCGCTATTAAATTATACCGCTATAATAACACAACTACCAATATTTATTTTATTTTTTACTTTTTTATAGTGTTAACTATGCGTATTTATACTATTTAGAATACAAACTAATTGTCCTCCCATTGGCGATGATATGGGAATTGCCGGGTTAATTTAAGTAAAATAAGTCTTAGTTTTCGTTTTAAGATTTATCTTCTTGATTTAAGAATAAATTGGACTTAATTTAAGAGTTTTTTTACTTAAATCAAGAACAATATTCTTGTTTTAAGAAAATCTGCGCTTGATTTGTGAAATCAATCCCGATTTTTACTTATTTTAAGTATGAACTAGTAAAAACGTACTTGAAAATTTCAGGCTAAAACTGAGAAAAATAAACTTAATTTTAGAATGCCATTTTTCTTTCTGTGTAGCATTGTGCTTATGGCCATTGCAAATGCTTCATATAAGTTTTTGTACATTGATGTAGGGTGAAACGGCCGTATATCTGACGGTTGTGTCTTTAGAAAATGTACATTTAATGAAGCTCTTAAAAGTAATACATTAAATATACCTATGCCAAAACCAATTTCATCTTTAAATGTTCCAGTGCCATATGTCCTCATTGCAGACGATGGCTTTGCATTGACCCCAAATATTTTAAAACCTTTTAATGCGCGGAATTTGAATGCTATCCAAAGAGTTTTCAATTATCGGTTATCAAGAGCTAGGCGAATAATCGAAAATGCCTTTGGAATTTTGTCCACACGATTAAAAACAAGACAAGTGACACTTGCGTGTTGCATGAAGGCCTTTATACCTTAACACGAACTTTGTTGACCACTATACTGCAGACGGAACACTAATTCCTGGAGAATGGCGCAGTGATAATAATGCACAAAGTTTAGAAAATATGCAAAGACATCGCTCGTACGTAGCAAATGAAACATGAATGAAAACAATGAAACAATGAAACAATAATAAGAGATAAATTTTCGCGATATTTTGTGAAAGAAGGTAAAGTTAATTTTCAATATAAACATATATATATATATATGTACATACATTTATAATTTCAATTAATAAAAATGTAAATATGTATATAAAAATGTAAATATGTATGTATATAAAAAAATTAATAAATTAAAAAGGGACAAATATTAAAAGCATTAACAACGAAACAAGAAACTTAAATATATATGTAGGTATAATTCAATATTTAAAGCATTAAGTTACTACACTGTTGAAACAGCTGTTATTTTCCATTGTTATACCCTTCACCATCATGAGAAGGGTATATATAAGTTTTTCATTCCGTGTGAAATTTCCACAATATAATTTTCCGACCCTATAAAGTATATATATTCTGGATCCTTATAGAAAGCGGAGTCGATTAAGCCATGCCCGTCTGTCTGTCTGGATGTTGAAATCAGTTTTTTGAAGTCCCAAGATATATTCGGGATCCAAATCTTCAATAATTCTGTCAGAAATGCTTTCGAGAAGTTTGCTATTTAAAATCAGCAAAATCGGTTTAGGTCAACCAGAGTTATGGACCAATATGTGAGACAACCTCCATAAAAATTTGATATTTTGCAATATTTTAAAATATATTGCAGATAATACCATTAAATTTTGTATACGTTGTTTGTATGATAAAAGAAAAAAGTGTGCGGAAAATAGTAAGAATCGGTCCATGATTTCTCATATATATATATATTCCCGAAATAATGCTTAATGATAAATAAATGCCTATAAAATTGGAATATCAGGACAAAATTGGGCAAAAATAAGTTTTATACAAAAAGAAATCGCAAGACGAAATTTTTTTTCTCTCAAAAACTTTGTAAGTTCAAATAATTATTTGCTCGTATAAGTGGAAAATATTTGACTGAGTGTGGTCACATTATGTTCATATTAGAGACATTTTTATTTGCTACCAAACCAATGAACTTACTCAAAAACATGTTTGCACCAAACAAATGTTTCATGGTCACATTACAGCAAAGAAATATTTGCAACTTTTGGGCAAATGTTTTACAAATGTGACCACAACTTAAAATTTACGGAAACAATTGAGAAATACGTATTAATTTTAGCTTTTAAAAACTTTACATATAATGAAATTGAAAAAAGAAATATTTATTTAAACTCATTATATTGTGACTTATAGCCTGTTCAGCGATTTCGAACGATAACGTTCGCTTAGATAAGACTTAAGACACAAACTTGATTGTGGAATAAACAAACTTGATTGAGTAAAAAAAACAGATACGATAAAAAGTTTGTGTCTTAAGTCTTATCTAAGCGAACGTTATCGTTCGAGATCGCTGAACAGGCTATTAATAATTTATTACAGTTTATTAAATAATGTTAAAAAGCAAGTCATTATTTAGCAGGTGACAAAAACGGCGAGTGAACTTCATTATCACTAGTATCATCATTTATATTATAATCACGACGTATTGACCTTATAGTGCTATTTGTTGTTGCTTCTAGCAGTATATTATCTACTTATTCAAAAGTTTTAATAAGTCTTCGATTTGACATGTTATCATTCATGTAATCATTCTCGATTGAATTATTCCAAAAAAATTTTTTCCTGGGAGATTTTCATGATCGCAAATACATACTTGAAAAGGGAAAAAATTACGAGGGAAAAAGTATTCACGATAGGAGAAAATATATATATATAAAAATATATATTTTTCACGATAGGAAATTGTGTCTATTTTTTTTAAATATATAAAACTTTTGACAAATTAGATATTTTTTTTACTTTTGTTTATTTATCGTATCTTCATTAAAAATGAACTAACAATAAGTATACCAAATCATATATCTAAAACTTTTAATTATCAGTTCAGCCAATGCCGGACAAAAATTGTTTGACAATTTTTGGTTATAAGTATAAAGTGGGCATTCGTCCTTCTTATCTTCAGCTCAGATGCGCTGTATCTCTTCTTCCTAGTCGAATATAGGCACTATTATTTAATATGTTGCGAGCTAATGGGTTTGTGTGTACTTCAAGCTTTTTTAAGTGTTTTTCTGCATTTTTTTAGATCAAAGTTTTTACCAATGGCACGTCTTAATGGATATTCGCATTTTTTATATACCAGGGGGCAACTGTGATCATTCGTAGCAAATTATTTTGGCGTCTTTGAATTCTGTCTACATTTGAAGCTGTGGCTGTTGCCCATAGCTGTATTCCATAACACCATATAGATTAGAGTTTCTGCCAAGAAGCCAGTTAATTTGGATCAATTTAATTTCATTTGAGTCAATTTTGCATTTATATGGGATTTCCATGTAAGGCGACGTACAGCTTGCAATAGCATGGATTGCATTTTAAGCATTTCCTGCATCATGTTACTCATAGAATTCGTAAAATTATTGTCCGATAGAACCAGGGCTGAAGTTAAAATAGGTTTTGATTGTTTGGCGCTATGTTGATATTATTATTGGGTAACAGGTTTTAAACATTTTGGTTGCTTTTTAGAACAATAGCGTAGGATATATTTTTGGTTGTGGGCTCCTCATACCGGGGTACTTTATGTCTTAGTGTTAGAGAGCTCTTTACAATAGAATATACTGGGCAACCTCTATAGTGAGCAGTATGATTTCCTCCACAATTACTACATTTTTTGATGGTGTGGTTATTCTTCCGTGCAATAAATATCTTAGATGATAAATTGGGTGTGTTCCACCTTTCTTTAACATCAACAGGTTCAAATTCTACTCAAAAAAGTGGTTGGGGGATTTTTCCACGATTTTTAATATTTATCACGTTCTTTATCTTAAAGCCTTTAGTTTCCAAATAGCTTTTTATTTCCCGCGGTTCTACACAGGAGTCCTTAATAACAATTTTAAGTCTTTTACTGCTCTTCAAAATCAGTTCAAAATTACCTCTCTTGAAAGGGACCATAAAAAACGAATTTTCACCAATTAACGAAATTAAATCCTTCACTAGTTTGCTAGAGTTTTGTTCTCTCAAGTATATTGTGGGGTCTAAATGATTTTGTTATTTGTGTATCATTTATTTCATTATCGAAAATAGCCAACTTAAAGTTCTATACATATAATTTCAAATTTAGTTTAAGTGAGTGAAAATCTCAAATTACTCAAGAATTATATAGGGGAATGTAACCTTATTGTCTGGTGAAACTAATAATAAATACAAAATAAATATCAAAAAATTGAATTGCTTACCTGTGTTGCTCCAATTGAACAGTTTTCAAAGTAAAATCTTTTAGCCTTTTTCGAAAATGGATTTTCGTAAATACGGTATATGTGATTATCAGCTATTTTATCATGTCGATGAGTATGTTTTTTGTATCCCAAAAATAACGCAGTCTTTAGAATAAATCTTTCTTCTAATACAACAGTGCAAGGGTTAATGTCAAAAGTGAAATATTCAAATATAACAGCATTTATATTCGGACTTGGTAATAATTTTGCTCTTAAAATTAAAGCCTCCCGATTTGAATTTTCCGTATTTGTTTTCCAAGTGTATAACACTATAGGACATTGTGTTTCCAACAGCTGATTGTCTATTTGCAAGTCTCCAACTTTTAAGTCTATAGACTTTGTAAAGGGCAATAGTATTATATCAAATGTGATGTCTTCTAATGTTATGTAAGCTAGTTCTTCGCAAGGTGATCGTGTGACTATAGAAATGCCCAATCCTTTCAACAGCGTAAGTTTAATCTAAAAATATAAATATTTGTTTAAAGTTTTCACTTTTCATTCACATTATTTTCATAGAAATTGTAGGAAAACGGTAGATGCAGTAAACCATAAATCATTTCTAATAAAAAGTGTTCACAATTGTTGGTTAAAATAATAAATGAAAATGATAAAAGAATAAAAAAAGTTATTATTTTATACAACAATTGTCTTGTTAATAATAAAATGCTTGTTTTCAAAGCTTCATAAAGAAAACAAACAGGAAATTAAAAAAGAAATTGGTGTCATTTAAAAGAAAAAATGTTATAAATACATTTAGTATATTAAAACTGAAAAAATGCTCTTTTTCACGTCACAGCTTATTTTATGCAGTCAATGTGGAAAATTGTGTGCAAAATTTCATGCAAATATCTCCATTGGTTTTATGTCCCGAGCAGCGCAAAGTTGAAGTATGTGAACAAGTCTAAAATGTGATAGTTTTCTATGTCATATTCAAAAGCTTGTTACTTATAAACTATACACCAAATGTACCTTATAAGTATTTTTTTACTTAAAATGGACATTAAGCATTATGTAAATTAAAAAAAAAAAAAATTAAAAAATTGAAAAAAAATTACTTTTGACAATATATTTTGAGCCAAAAAATAAACATTTATGATTTTCCGTTAGACTTTCAGTTGTGCGCGAAGCAGTGCACTATACCAAATTAAAGCTGAGAGTCTCAGCTAACAGATTAAAAAAAAAAACCTGCGTAAATTTGCGCGCCGCCGAAAAAACAATGAAAAACCAAAAAATTAGAGTAAAAAAAATATGCGTTATGCGTTATTTTACGCGTGCAAAAACAATTGCGCATTCTTTCTTTCTTCGCTACTCGTACACGTAGCCGGTGCCGATTTGGGAGCGAAAAATACGAAAATTTCATTGCATGTGTGCTATATAGAAAAAACTTAAATTTGAGTCGCGATTACAAAAACAAATGTACCAATATCGGTACATTATTTACGTAGACTAAACAACAAAAAATCTAAATGTGAACTTACTCCATATCAACCTTTAATTAGGCAATGTTCGAATAAGTAGTGAATTGTATCTGATACCATTCTACCTATAGGTGCGTTTATTTTTCAAAGGAATGTTATCAGAAGAAGCCCAGGAAGCGGGGAACAAAGATTATAGACGTTATAGGCTATATAACTCGCGTAAGACTGGGCGCTGTTCTACTAACCAAGTCGTAATGCATCATTTGTTGATATCCTCCGACCCATACATCAATTCATTTAGAACGAAATTGAAGCTTAAAAAATTAGATTATCACGAAGATGTGAAAAAGTTGTTAATAAATGAAATAGAGTAAAACTGACAAAATTTTTGTATTGGAGTTGTATGTATTTTCTTCATATTTTCAAAACAGCATTTAATAGATGTTATATGCATTTTTGCGAAAAATAAACATTCTACTAGTTACAAATTTACAGAAGATATTGCATTTTTGAAATATCATTTGTATAGGAGGTGGGCGTAAAAATGGGCGGATTAAGTTCATATTTTCAGGAGCTCATTTTACAATTATAATATTAATGTTTTATGAAAATTGAGTTGATATATTTAATATCATGAAAGTTATGCCACATTTTCTTTTTAAGTTGTATGGGAGGTGGGCGTAAAAGTCGGCGTATTTTTGTAAAAAAAAAATTAAATTCTTAAAAAATTTAAAATAAATGTGTGCAAAATTGCATGAAGCTCCGCAACCTCCTTGATTTATGGCCATTAAATACACTACACGGCCACAGTGTGCAGCACTGCGAATAATGGCCCCAAAGAAAAAAACATAAAAAACGCAAATTTTTTCATATTTTCCCAGTAAAAAATAGGATCATCTAAAGAGTAATCCTGGAGCGCTCCTTTGCGAGTAATGGATTACTCCATAAAACTCCAAACCTCACAGGATTTTTAACACAGCAGACACGAGTACTCCTTTTAAGCTCCTTATGGAGTACTCCCTTTGATCTTGAAAATGACGACAGAGGGAGTAATCGTTTTTGTCTACTAAAAGAGCATAGCGGGAGTAATCGTTTTTGTCTCCTAAAAGAACATAAAGTCCGCAGACACGAGTACTCCTTTTAAGCTCCTTATGGAGTACTCCCTTTGATCTTGAAAATGACGACAGAGGGAGTAATCGTTTTTGTCTACTAAAAGAGCATAGCGGGAGTAATCGTTTTTGTCTCCTAAAAGAACATAAAGGGAGTAATCGTTTTTGTCTACTAAAAGAGCATAGTGGGAGTAATCGTTTTTGTCTCCTAAAAGAACATAAAGGGAGTAATCGTTTTTGTCTCCTAAAAGAGCATAAAGGGAGTAATCGTTTTTGTCTCCTAAAAGAGCATAAAGAGAGTAATCATTTTTGTCTCCTAAAAGAGCATAAATACAAATTTGGTTATTTTTTACAAAAACAAGAAAGCCTCGAAAAATAGCAACGGCGGAAATGAAATTTGCAATCCCGTTTTCTTGAATTTGAGTGGCATCACCGGAAATGAATTGAGGGAATTGAGGAGATTTTTTAACAGCAACGAAAAATAGCAACGAATCCCACTGAATATAGAAAGTTTTTCGTGCAAAAAATTGTCTGATTTTTATCTTTATCCCAGAAACTAGCTCTAAATAGAAAAACAAAACGAAAATATTTTACAGTTATGTCAAAGAAAAAAAAAAAAAACCAAAACGAACTGATACATCCCTCATTGATCCATTTGGAGTATTAAGCGAGGCATAGACAACAAAACAAAAAAAGTTTTGATAGCTCGCTTATTACTCCAAATGGATGAACAAGTCATTACTCCTTTATTGCTCGATTATTTATTAATCCATATATTTTTTACTGGGTTATTATGAAGTTTAGACCTAATTTTTATATGAAAAATCACAGCAAAGGCTAAGAAAAATTACCCCAAGCTTAAACTTAAATGTGGCTCTAAATGTTGGGGCCATTTATCGTTATGAAAAAAATATGTAAACGAATTTTCACCCCAATTTTCGAAAAAAAGGTCGAATAAAAGAACTAAATAATCAAATTTTGTAATTTTTATAAAATTGATTTTAATTTATTTATTGCAATGCTTTAGGATATACAATATTCAGTAAGATGTGGATACAATTTGTATGAAGTAAATCTGTAAAAACCCATGCAGAAGCAATTAATCAATTTAAAAAAGTGGGCGTTAGAGTAGGCGTGGTCGTACCAACTCAGAAACCTTCCCGGTCTCATGCACAACAACTTTGCCGAAGATCATCACATGATCAGATGAAAACCACAAAATTTTGCATCAGATGTTTGGGTTAATTTTTAATTTTTATATTTTTAGTATATTTAACAGTATTAACGAATGAAATTTAGTCCCAAAGTACAAAAACAAAATTTCTTGGGCTCTTTTTTCATTCTACGATTTTGGGCTAATTTTTCTTCTTAAAATGCAAAATTACCACAAAGAAAAAGTGCATTCTAACCCCAATAAAAATAAAAACGGCCATAAAATTTCGTGATTTTGTAGTCAGTGTATTTTGTTGGGGTTATTTTTCGTTTTTTTTTTTTACCAATTTTTCCTGCAGCGCACTCAGTGCAGCGTTGTTGGGTTTTCGTTTTTCTTTTTTTTCTACTTTTATCAATATTTTCTGTTGAATTGTGAGTCTGATTTTGTAACGTCAAGTGTCAATTTAAAATACAGCGACTCTCAGCTTATTTCAACCAACTTGTATTAAAATATTTATCTGGCTATAACTTCTATGAAAAGAAATCTAAAATTTTTAAATTTTTTTATAGGTAAAGAATGTTTAAAACAAAAGTCCAAAAAATATGTGACTTAGGTAATACAAAACAGAAAAAGTATATATTTTGCAAATTCTTCCATGGATTCATGATAAGGGCAGAAAAGCACCTAAAAAAATTTTTAATGAAGCTAATGAGCGTTACATAGTTTGAAAAATAAGACAGAACCACGAGTTTTCGGCTCTAAAATTGAGTTAAAAATGAGCTTAATAAAACATATAGTGCAGAAACTATACGTCGTGTACTTCGAAACCATGATTTTAGTGGTAGAGTTGCTCGGAAAAACCCTTTCTTTACAATAAAATTCAATAAGACCTAAACTTTTGGAAACATGTTATTTTTGCGGACGTGTCTTAGTTTAATATCTTTGGCTCAGATAAAACATTTTTTTTTTTCTTGGACCAGCACTCAGGGGATGACCCCTACTTATGCATTGTGTTGGAACTAGGAAAATCGGTTATGTGAAGGAGGATAGAGGGAGTAGTGTTTGACTTGAATTTTCCTATATTGTAAGTGGCAGGGAATACTTCTGCTGGTAATTTGTTCCACATACGGACAGTACGGCTTAAGAACGAATTTTCCCTGCAGTGTGTTGTGTTGTGTGATGATGATCCAATGAATCAATAGAGTTGGCTACCCTACTGTCACCGATAAGCATCTGCGCCCTCTCCTGTACGCGGTCGAGTAACTTCAAAATAGACTTCGAAGCACCGGCCCATACATGAGAGTTGTATTCCATTTTCGGTCGAATATCAGATGGAGTAAAGTATTTTCTACACCGTTTTAAAAAACCAAGGCACTTGAGTGCTTCTTTCGATACTTGAAAAATGTGTTTGGTCCAGCGGACATCACACTGGATTCTCATGCCTAGAACGTCAAGAGCGTCTGATTCCTAATAATATTTACACCGCCTATAAAAACAGATGAAGCAACATGATCTGTTGTGCGTTAATAAACAACACTGAGTCTTACGAGCGTTAAAATCGACTCTATTCGCACAACCCCATTCCGAGATTGTTTCAAGATCTCGGTTCAGCGTATAATTCATATTTCGTCTCATATCCCCAATCTCCAAAGGGTTTGGTCTATGGTTAAATGAGTATGAATGGCAAATGTTGCTATCATCTGCAAAAGAGTAGATAGGGTTTGAAGTTTGACAAGGAAGGTCATTTATAAAGATGAGAAATAAAGTGGGAGAAAGAACGGAGCCTTGCGGTACCCCTGCATTATTCTTGAACTCGTCTGATGAGATTCCATCTATAACAACTCGTATAGTGCGATTTCTGAGGAAACTTGATATAAATCGAGAGAATTTATCACCGACACTAAAAGCAATGAGTTTCGATAAGAGAGCACCATGCCAGACTCTGTCGAACGCCTTAGAAATATCTAGAGCCACCACTTTACTTTCGCCAAAACGATGTATAGTACGACACCAAATGGGAGTTATTGCACTGTACCGTAAAAAATCCAATAACTTTTAAAAGAAAAAGAAACCCAAAATCAGATATTGAAAACGAGAATGCAAAAAGAATTAAGTTGTTGGACTTAAGCATTAAACAAAAAGAATTGGAAATAAAATGCTTGGAAGAAAATCATTTAATACAAAAAAGGAGGAGCGAAATGTTAGAAAATCAAGGAAAAGAGGAGCATAAATTAAAATAAGTTAAAAATACTGCGTGAAATATTTTCCTCTCTTATGCTATCTTGGGAACTTTCCACAGGCGAACTATGGCTAGGAATATCGTCCGGATCTAAACAATAATATCACAATTTTTATTTAAATAGATTTAGATTTTTCATACAAAATAACCTTACCAAAATGTTGCTCGTTATATATATGTAATTGATAAATATTGAAGTACGGCAAGAGCCACAATCAAAACTTTTATTATTATTATTATTTATTATTTATTAATAGATTATATAATATTTTAATATACAAATTCAGATTCTTTTTTTTTTATACAAATTCAGTCTTAAATATTATTTTTAATCTATATATGGCCAAACATATTTGTTGTGAGCCAGATTGGCATAAAATGTGATTTTTATATTTTATTATATGTACATATATAAAATATGTGACTAGGAAAACTCATTTAATATTAGCTTACGGTACTTTAAACATAGTTCAATATATATATATAAAGTAGAAAAATTATAACCATTCAGAATACTGATAACATCATTTACAGAAAGATTTATTTTATTAAAACAGGTTCTACGTATTTCATTATAAATTGGACAGACTCCCAAAAAGAGAAATGTATTTTCTACTTCATTAGTATTACATATTGTACAACAAGTTTATGCAGTATTAATAAAAGATCTGCCATTCAGTTCTAATAATCCACCTCTAGTTTTAATAAGAAGACAGGTGACACGTGTCGAGTAATTTAATAATGGTACAGGCATAAAGTTATGATTAAGTTGTGGGTACATATAATGATTTTGAGAATTCTTTGCTCTTAACATGTTTTCTTCTTTTGTAGCTCTTTTTTAAATCCAACCACTTGCACGACCAGCTCTGTGTATTTTCTTTGCAGGAATCCATTTTAGAAAATAATTTTGAAAATAAGAATTAAGACGTTGTTGATTCTCACTAAGAACGTGGGTTTCGAATAAAAAAAAAAAATAGATCAAATTGATTTAGATAGGTTAAGAAATAGCCAAAATTTATTGAATTTACCAAATTTGCAACATTGTATGATAGTAATTTAAATGTACTATATTGGTATTACGAGATCGAAGTATTAGGAAGATTCTCAATAGGTTGGTTCACGTTTATGACATTAATTTCAGTAGCATAATCAGTATTTGCAAGCAATTTACGAAGATATATTGCATCACTATTTGAAGTAGTTTCAATTTTATCAGACTTGTAGGTATATTTTTTATTATCAACGTAAATACAAAATTCGCCAAGCCTTACTTTGACTGTCTTATTGCATTTGGTGATACTTTTGCTCAGTTTTCGTAAATTACAACGCACATTTTGTTCATCCACGGTATAATCTTTATTAATAAAGATATTTTTGCCTTTTAATTTCTTTTTCATTGCTGTTACATTATAAGCTTGAAAACTAGACGCCAGTGTAAAGCAAAGTGATTTTCCACCAGCAATCATACGTGTAGACATAATATTCGCATTTACTTTGAGGACGTTGTTACATAAGTTTTCAACTTCTTGTGTAGCTGTATTATTGTTTTTACTATTAAGTCCAGAGACTACAATATTAGACGAACGAGAACGACGATCAATAGATTCCAACCTGGATGTTAGTTTATTCACATCCTTTTTTAGTTTAGCATTTTCTTGTTTCAGCTCATCTATTTCAGCTTTTAGTTCATTTAGATCAGACTTCCTAGTAACATCACTAAGTTTTTCATCTAATAGCTTACATAACTTATCCCACGAGAAAACATCACTCGAGTTGTTCTGATTTGAAGATTACATGTTGAAAGAAGTTAGATATCTTTTACTTTCTGTTCTCTCAGTGTACTCTGGAGATGTTGTATGTAATAATCGTTTAATGAGTATTAAAATCACAGCATACCTTCAGGCATATCAGAAAATATACAATAGAGGGGTAGAACTTGGCACTACTGTTTGTAATAAACAGCTGTACAATATTTATGTATGTACTTATGTAAATTCAGAAGCAAAAACAACAATGGTAAACTGCTTAGAATACTAAAATTATAATTTATAAGATCCCACCTCGTTTAAATCGTAATTTATTTGCATAAAAGATACAGATGATCACTCACACCCACCACAGATAAATATAGTTCTTCCGCTTGAGAAAATAAATGCTGCAACAACAGTGAGACTCCAACAGCCGGACGCCAACCAGAAACAAAAACAACAGTAACGACTACAATAAGTCAATAAGTTTTTGTATTTGGGCTACAACACCAGGTAAAACTCGGGCAAAACTGCGATCAGCGACGGAAATGTGTTTGTGGAACTCTTAACAAATATGTTGAGAATCAGAGGCGATAATTTTACATTTAATTTTTTAATTTTTTATCTATTTATTTTGCAGAACAATATTTTTCTTTTCTACTTCTTGACAGCTCAAAGGCAGGGTTACCAATCAAAACTTTTCCATTCTTTCTAGAAATCTGCATTTTATCCAAAAGGATAGGAAACTTGCTCTTCCAAACGCCGAAGAGCCTTTCAACAACATTTCTCGTTAATATTTTTTTTTTTTTTTTTTTTTTTTTGCATATTCTTTTTTATTGTATCTTCATTTTAAATGAACTAACAATAGGTATTCAAATCTTAAAACTAAAGTTAATTAAGATAAGTCCAGCCAATGCTAGGCAAAATCTAGTTTTCAAATTCGATAGGATATAATGAGCAACTTGTATGTATTCATCTGAGAGCGGTGGTGTCCCTCCTTCTCAAACGGCTATGACCGGGATGTTGTAAGATGTCTCGAGCGAGGGGATTTGGATGAGTTTCCAGCTTACCCAAATAAAGGGCCACGTGTTTAGTTATTTCCCATTTGACAAGTGGAACATCAAGATCGTTGTGTATGTTGTTGTTTTTAATATACCAAGGAGCGGTAGTTATCATTCGTAGAATTTTGTTTTGACGGCGTTGAATTTTCTCAATATTGGAGTTGGAGGCAGTGCCCCATAACTGGATACCATAGCACCAAATTGGCTTTAAGATTGAGTTGTAGAGTAGAAGCTTACAATCGAGCCGAAGGTCGGAGTTTCTGCCGATGAGCCAATGAATTTGGGCTGCTTTCAGTTTCATTTGAGTCAGCTTAGCATCTATATGTGGTTTCCATGTGAGGCGACGGTCCAGATGAATACCAAGATATTTCACGTGTGAGTTTTGAGGCACTATATGGTCATTAATACGAATAGGGGGACATGATTCCCTACGTAGAGTAAATGTTACGTGGGTGCATTTCTGTTCATTTATTTTTATTCCCCATTGTCTTGCCCATTTCTCCACTTGCGTTACGTGGTGCTGTAATTTAATCGAGGCATCTTTTGGATCTTTGTGAGTACTGAAAAATGCCGTATCATCAGCAAATGTTGACGTGTGAATTTCATTGTTTGTTGGCATGTCTGCTGTGTACAGCAAGTATAGAATTGGTCCTAAGATACTACCTTGAGGGACGCCAGCACCTATAGGTTGAGGACGGCTTAAATAATCACCTTCTTTAATCATAAACTGACGGTCGATTAAGTATTTCCATAGTAGGTGTTGAAGATTCACCGGCAAGTTCTGCTTTAATTTAGATATCAGGCCTTCATGCCATACTTTGTCGAAAGCTTGAGAGACGTCAATAAAGAGTGCCGAACAGTATCTCTTTTCCTCAAAGGTTTTTCTTATGACTTGTACCAATCTATGTGTTTGTTCTATTGTACTGTGTTGACGTCTGAAGCCAAACTGGTGATTGGGAATGCAGTTGTTTTCATTCAAAATCGGAGTCAGCTTGGTTATAAGCAATTTCTCGAATAATTTGGACATAGTTGGTAATAGACTTATTGGCCTATACGACTCAACTTTGCAAGGATCTTTTCCCGGCTTAGGAATCATCTTTACTAGTGCAATTTTCCAAACCGGAGGGTAGTACTCAAGCCGTAAGATGGCATTAAAAAGAAAGAGGATTAATCTTTTTGCAATGCGAGGCAGCTCAAAAATCATTTTATTGCTGATTTTATCAAACCCAGGTGCTTTTTTAACATTTAAATTATCAATAGCCTCAATAACCTCCAGATATTGAAATCTTATTTGTACAGGTGGTCTGGCAACAACAGGCGGTAGTTCGCTAATGTCAGTATCCGTATTAGGAGTGAATACATTTTTTAAATGACTTACGAAAAGGTTGCCTTTTTCTTCGTTATTTCGTGCCCAAGATCCGTTCAAAGTACGCAGTGGAGGTTTTGCGATTACGGGTTTTCTTAGATTTCGGACTGCACGCCATAATGAATAATTTGACTGGGAAGTTGCGTCTAGACCTTCCAGATGTTGTTTGAGAGACTCTGCTTTTTGCGCTTCTAGCAAGATCCTAAGATTTTTGGTACATTCTCTCAACCTAGTTTTAAGTTGGGGCGATCTGTGTTGTTGCCACTCTCTTCGGACTCTCCTTTTTTCAGACAATAGTTGCTCAACATCTGCAGAAAAAACTCTGTTGTACCTATTCGGGCGGTAAGTGGAAGAGCAATGTTCTGCGGCTTTCTCGACATGTTCATTAAGACTTTTTATACAGGCATCGATGTCTTCAGCAGTTTTTAACGGGAGTTTCTCTGTGCAGTGAGTGCTGATGTATTTTTTGTATTTTAACCAATTCAGACGTTTGACAAGAAGTAAGGCATCAGTTACGATTTGCTGAGGACTTCTGATGGTGATTACAGTGGGTGAGTGATCTGAAGAAAGATCCAGTGAAGCCTCGACTTCAATGAGTTCCGGGGATACCCCTTTCGCCACGCCGAAATCGATAACGTCAGGAATTTTTTGCTGGTCAGTTGGCCAATAAGTTGGTTGACCAGTTGAAATCACATTCAGTCCCATTTTAGACAGGGAGTCGTACAAGATACGACCTTTAGGGCTAACGAGTCGTGAGCCCCAGAACGTATGCTTAGCATTGTAGTCGCCAGCCGCTATGAAACGGCTACCTAGTGATTTGTAAAAATCTCTATACTGATCTTTTGTTATTGAAAATCTGGGCGGACAGTAAACTGACGAAATCACGAGGTTTTGACAAAAGTTTTCAATACAGATGTTTGTTGCTTGAAGATAGCACTCTGAAAGACCACCCAATGAATGGTGTTTGATTCGCGATTTGACCAATATTGCCGAGCCACCACATGATCTATCTCTGGGGTCCTTGGTGTCGTAGAATGTATAACCACTTATTTTAAAAATGCTTCTCGACGTCATATGAGTCTCGGAAATCAGCATTACATCAATTTTCTTATTAAAAAGAAAATATTCAAGTTCATTTTTGTGTTGGCGTATGCCGTTTGCGTTCCAGAAACATATTTTGAGACAGTTCATGGTCTATTAAGTATGGCCTGCAGTAGCGTGGACTGCATTTTTTGCATCTCCTGCATCATACTTGTCATGCTTGTCATGAAATGGTTCATGGATTGCGCCAGATTCTCCATTATACCTTCAAGACGGCTAAAATTGTGGCTGTTTGTATCATTTATTGGTGACTCATTTTGCAGTGTTGGTTGGTTAGATCTTAGCACGTTGGCATATGAAAATTGGCTAGTGGATGCTTGTACTACGGGGGGAATAATTGTAATAGGTACTTTTGTCGTCTGGGTAGGGGTAGAAGCTGGTTTGTTGATCAAGGAACGTTTAACGACCTCGAAAACAGGGCAACCCCTGTAGTTGGCAGTGTGGTTTCCACCGCAATTGCTGCATCTTTTTACCCTGGAATCATCCTTAGGTTTATCGCACTTTGAGGTGTCATGAAGATCCCCACAAACAACACAAACAGTAGGCAACTTACAATAAGATTTTGTGTGACTATATTCTTGGCAGTTCGAACACTGTACTGGGCCAGATCGCTTATGAGGTTCTTCCACTGTAACTCTTCGGTGCATTATGAATTTCAAGTCATATATAGGATGTGTTTCATTTTTCTTCAGCTTAACATCACCAGGTTCTAACTCCACTCTAAATAATGGTTGAGGGATCCTATCTCTGTTTCTTATATTTGATACTGCCTTGATTTTAAAGCCTTTGTCGGCCAAACTGCTCTTGATCTCCTCAGGATCAACAAAAGAATCTATTCCCTTAATTACGACTTGTAGACCTTTTGCGCTTTTAAGTTGATACGTGTAAAAATTCTTTTTGCGTTTTTCAAATTCCGAAACTATTCTCCGATAGTCGTTTTCGTTATTAACCTGAATCTTTGTTTCATTAATATTGCCACGCTTAATTGGAGTCACATAAAAAGAATTTTCACCAATTAATGAAACTAATATTTTTATAAGTTCGTTTGAATTTTTTTCTCTTAAATATATTGGAGGTGGTTTTACTGGCTTAATCACAGCGTTAGGGACATCATTTTTCTCTTGGAGGATGGCAAAACGATTTTGCGAGCGTGGCTCTGCAGCATTCTTTGATAATTTTGCGGCTGGTGTAATTTCGGCAGATTTTGGGCTTCTGCCTCTCTTCGATACTGTTATATAACGGTCCATTCCTACCTGTGTTTTTTGTTTTTCTTCAGCAGCAACTATAGAAGCGGCCTTATTTGTAGGACTTAATGTGCCTTTTGCAGCTGTTGACGTCTCTCCAATATTTGATAACGAGGACCGTGAAGAAGACGGTCCTTCAGTGATTTTTCTATTTAAATTAAATATGCTTTGGGCTAAGTTTGTGCCCTGTTCAACACATTTATTCAAGTTTGGTGCACTTGCACTTAAATTCAGATTTGTGCTTATTTTTGGTTTCACAGTTAAGTAGTTTTTATTAAATTCGGGATTTTTAATGTTCTCATTACTAACACTTGCCGAGCTCAACACGAAATAAGCATTTCGGCTCTGAGGCCCACTCGCACTGTTAGAATTGTTACTCATTCACTGTCTCACTGTATTTAATTTTCTAGTTTTCAAATAATTAAAAATAAATTATTACAATTTATTAATTTTTTATTGCACCTAGTGCAATTATTTGACTTTGTAAAGTTTTTCACCTATTACGAGTTTTTTTCCACTTTTTTATTTAATTTAACTTTTTTATACTTTTGCACCTATTACGATTTTTTCACCGAAAATTCAGCCGCACTAAAAGTAACACGTCCGAACAGTTCGATGTATCAAACTCGAAAATATAATGGATTTAATATAATGGATTTGTTGTAAAGTTCTTCTTTAATATTTTTTTGGATTCTGCACAGGCGTAAATAAATATTGTGAGCATTTGTAACCTCCTTCGCCTAATAATCGGCCCTTAAACTTTTCTTTCTCAAATCTTTCTTCTATTTTACTTTCATTAAATATCGTGGAATCATGCGTGCTTCCTCGCCAACACTCAACAATATCGGTTATTTTTAAAGAAGAGTCACAAACAACCTACATAGGTATTTTTAAAAATTACTGTAAACATTTTTTAACATTTATTTCTTATAATTTAATATACATATATACCTGCACATTTAGAGAGAGCATATGGGTGCAATCAATTGCTCCAATAACATTTTTAAATCCATCAATTTCTTTAAACTTCTCCATTACAATAATTTGTTCGGCATTTTTATAAAACTTTTGGCTTTTTTCGCAAACGTCTGGGCAACCTTTGCACAAACTCGGCTCATCGTAGACTGGCAGAAACCATTGTACTCTGCACAGTCATCTTGAACATTATTGCGTCCCCAACATCTTAATGCTGATAGAATTTGTATATATGGAAGAATGCTACCACCTTTTTTTACCTTTCCATTTAAGGTCGGCTTGTACTAGTTTTATTAATTTTTTAGCATTTTCTTTGGAAAATCTATATTTAAGACGAAACTCTTCATCGTTATACTCTACAAATGGTTTCAGAATAACTTCCTGAGTCGATTTAACAATGTCCGTCCGTCTTGCTGGCTGTCTATGTAAAGCTTGTACGCAGGTCGCTATTTTGAAGATACTTCAACAAAATTTGGTAGGTACATGATATTTATTCAGCCCAAGAACGGATGAGATTGAAACTGTTGGAAATCGGTCCACTATTTCACCTGGGCCTCATACAAATGTCCTCCCAAAAAAGGGGTTTAACGATTATAAATGTTTGAATTATTCAAGTATCCCAACCAAATTTCAGCACAAGTGAGTGATAAATAAAGCCAAATCACATATACAAATTTTGAGCAGAGTGGTGTATAATTGATCATAAAGAGCATAACACTCTTAAAAATGTTGGTATCCAAATAATATTGAACACAAATTTGTTTTATATATGTATGTATATGCAAACCTTTTCGTACAGTTTTATGATGATCGGTTTATAATTAGTCGTAGCTCCCATATAAGGCCCACTTTCGAAAATCACTTCCAAGAGCACATCTCTTCAAATAAAATTCAACACAAACATGTTTCATATATAAAGAAAGGAGGACACCTAATATTATAATGGTCGGTCTATAATTATTCAAAACCCCCATATAATTCACTTTAATCTCCATAAATCTTTTATCGAGATAAAGTTTAGCATACACAATATGTATTTTTATTTACAGAAGTAATGGCATTAAATTTTTGGAATTGCCATTCACAACTTAAATGTAGTTGACTTTTTGGTTGTGCGGCTGATTTTTTGGTTGTGTTTAATAGTATTGCGGTTCACCATTTTGGATGAGTTTGGTTGACAAAAACGATAAATATACACAACTGCTTATTAGCAGTTGAGTCTTTGTCGGTTATAGATTTAAATAAAATTTTTAATACATTTCCTTTAAAAAAATAATACAAAAAAGATAAAAAATGGAAAAATCGTAAGTATAGGTGTTTTTTGATCTTAATATAATTAATTAAATGATTAATACACATACGCAGGACAGTCAAAATAACAACCAAAACCCAATTTGAGCGACTTGTGCAGCTGATGGAAAAAAATCCAGAAATTGCTAAAGGAAAGCAAAAATTTGAGATAACTAAAACTCAGAGTAAGGAAGCGTGGGAAGGATTTACAATAGAATTGAATAGCTTGGGCCCACTTACATGAACATAGGTTTGGATTCATTACAAAGCAAGTATTAAAACAAACTTGCTAATAATAAACAAAACCAACAAGCAGCAGGTGGTGGTCCTTCACAAGAAATTCCGCTTAATGTACTTGAGGATTGCGTGTCCCAGCTGTTATCACTAAATGACCAAGTAGCAGCATCTGGACACACTTTCGGCGTTGAAAACGTTGGTCCGTCAACAAGTCAGGCTTTAGAAACTCCTCAAAATCTCGACATGGAACAAATCGTTACAAATTAACCTGAGATAATAAACACACCAGCCAAGAAAAGAAAAAAATCACCAGAACAAGAGCGTCTGGAACTTCTGAGAAAACAATGCGAGACACAAGCTAAACTTTAAAAAAGTATTAAGGATTTGGAGAAAAACAGTTATAAAAATTATGAAATAAACAAGCAGCTTTTACAAATTAAGCAAAAGAAAATTGCATCTATGAAAAATAATACTTATTATACAAACATATTTGTTACTTATTTTGGAAATTTCTTACTTCGCACTGGGTAGTTCAAGAGGATTGGAATCATCGCGTATTTTTCTACGTATACGTAGAACATTTGTATTAGCGTCATGATTTTCGTCTTCAAAAAATAAATCCACACTTAAATCCATTCTTTTTATTTTATAAAAACTTGATTTTTTGCGTTTTTTTCTTCACTTTACAAATAAAATGCTCGGTGTTGCCAACATGAAATCGATCTGACTTCTCTGACGATCTCTGAACCACCAGTCACTGGTTAAAAGATTGATGTTTGTCTGTTGACTAGCAGGCACCGTTGTGGTGCAAGGGGTCAGAACGCAAAAATAATTCTGATGAAAGAAAGAACGGCCAAAGATATTTCCTTAAAATGGTACGTAACTGCTGTTACTTTTGGCCAAAATTCAAGTAAATTTGTTGGAATTTCGTTATTAAAATAATTATTTCAATTTATGAACGGAAGTTTTCCCTATTGAGTTTCATACACGCCTATTGCTACATTTGGATCCATAAATGGTCTTAATGTTTCTTGAACAACGCCAAATTTAGTTTGAGATAATGTATTCGCACACTTTGAAATAGAAAATTATCCAAAAGCTTTAAAAAAGTTCATATTTTCTGGTAATCTGCTTATCATCTCTTTTAAAAGTTTTTTTAAATACACAAAACAGTTTTCTTTAAGTACGATTATTTCTACTTCGCTCAATTTCGCATTTCTTAATTCTGTTTCAAACTCTGCAAAATCAATTGCATCTAGAGGCAAAAATGAATTTAAAGAATCAATAGCTGCATGTAAATCATTGAAAAAGTTTTCATTGTTTTCAGTATTATATAAAACAGAAGGTTTGAAAACTTTTGTTGAAAACATAAGAAGTGTACAATACATTTTTTCATGCATGCTTCCTGCATCCATGCTGTAAGATTGAAATTCCAAATTCAGATGATTCATTTCGTTGACAATTAGATTTATAAAAACCAAAAAAGACGATTTTTTTCATCACATAATTTATTATAGATGTTTTGGTGAAAATCGTCAGTGATATCAAAAATCGCCATGTCGCCAAACGGAAAATCTCGACGCCAAACACGTTTCAAAATCGCCACGTTTGGCGAGAAATCGCCATATCTGACAGCCCTGCTTACGGTTTATGATATTTTTCCTTTAAACTTCGTTTACTCGTCAATATGAATACATGTATGTCACATGTATTTAATATACATGATATTTGTGGATCATGAATGAGAGTAACAAATATATATCTCAGTAGCAGTTTTGAAAGCTCTACGCCTAGTTTTATTGTGGAAGGAAGGGAAACGAGTTAAATTAGATCGGTTTAATGGTTTAAAAAGTAAAAGAGTTTAGTCTTTCATATTTTGACTGCGGTTCTGTAAAGTTGTGAATTATTTTTCAGTGTATTTAAATAATAAAGATAGTGTAAAATTTAATAAAAGGTATCAAAGTTTTGAAAATATAAATTTATTAATGCCATATAAACGAATAGAATATTTAAAGAAGACGGCATAACATTTTCCGTAAAATCTTCATTTTTGTGGTATTCGTCCCCAACACAAATGTGTATTGTGGGACCTCGGACCTCGGGCCAACTACCAAATACACATGTGCTATTTCTCACACCGTTACGTAATCGGTGGAACCACATTTTATGCCAAGGGACTACGTGATTTTCCCACAACCAACTTAACTTCACCACTTTTACTCTTCATCCGAAGCATAAAGGAATACACATTTTTTTTCCTATAAAAACATTTCCATATCTACCAAAATTTTGAGACTTTGGGACAATTCTTCAACACACGTGTTCATTTTCAACATCGTCACCTAATCCGGTGAACCAACATTTCACAAACCCCGAATCAACTTCACCACTTGCAAAAATACTTACGTATTACTTACGTAAGACTTATTTTGCCCATAAATTTATCTCCATTGCTACAAAACATCAGGCCAGTGTACCATGATAATTATCATCTTTCCGATTCAACATCTTTATATATATAAAAAAGGTGGCGAAAGAGAAGGAATGAAGAAGAGAGGAACTAATCTATAAAATTATCCAGGCATATCATAGCATTTAGACCAAAATTTTATATAACTATTCCGTCCAAATTCACGAATAATTCGACTAACTCACTATAATTCCAAGTATCAAATTGTTCGGTCGCTTGGTTAATAAATAAAACTTATTTTAAGCTGGTTTACTAAATCAGTTTTATTCGCACCTAAAATCTGAAATTTAACAATTCTTATAAAATTTCTTATAATCTATTAATTTATACATACATTTAAGTTTTCTTGTAAATTTAACCCACGGTTGAACAGATTTGATTATTTAAAACAATTTAATTAAAACTGACTGTCAATAATTGACGAGTCTTACCGATTTCATATAGCAAAGGGAATTTAATAATTTTTATCACGTCATTAAATTTATTAAAAACAAGGTTGTATTTTAGTGTGCTTAATTGCATTGTTGCATTTTAATTTAGGTTCTAAGTCAGGGTACGCAATACGACGTAACACAAATATTTTTTTTTTAGCCTTTATTTATTTATTGAATCTTCATATCTTGAATTCACAATAAGTTTTCAAATCTTAATACTAAGAAGAAAATAATAAGTCCAGCCAGTGCTAGACAAAAATTTTTATGATACTAAAAAAAATTTCACATCAACTGATCCAGTCATCTGTTTTGCGCTTGAGTTAAAGCAAGCGTATCCCTCCTTCTCAACCGATTGTGGCCACTAAAGTTAAGGATGTCTCGTGCAAGTGGGTTTGGATGGTGTTCAAGTTTGCTGACGTACTTTGACGCATATTTTGTAAATTCGACTTTTACTAATGGCACGCCTAGATCTTTGTGGATTCGAGAATTTTTAACATACCATGGAGCTGCAGTAATTATGCGTAGAATTTTATTTTGACCCCTTTGAATTTTTTCAATGTTTGATGCTGAGGCAGTACCCCATAATTGAATTCCATAACACCAGATTGGCTTTAGAATTGCATTGTACAACAAAAGTTTGCAATTCAACTTTAATGTAGAATTTCTGCCGATTAGCCAATTAAGTTGCACTGCTTTTAATCTCATTTGTGTAAGTTTCGCTTCAATATGAGACTTCCAAGTTAAACGGCGGTCGAGGTGAATGCCGAGGTATTTGACTTCATTGTGTTGCGGGATAATTTTATTATTTATTCTGATGAACGAGCAGGTATCTTTTCGCAATGTGAAAGTTATATGAATACATTTTTGTTCGTTAACCCTGATTTTCCAAAGCTCTAGCCAATTCTCTAGCTTATAAACATAATTCTGCAAGTTCTGTGATGCAACCTGGTGGTCCTTATGAACGCTAATAAAGGCTGTATAGTCTGCAAAAGTTGACGTATGTATTATGGGGTCTGACGGCATATCGCATAAATCAAATATAAAATTGGACCCAGTATGCTACCCTGGGGTACTCCTGCTTCAATTGGCTGAGCGGGGCTTAAAAAATCGCCTTCTTTGATTGTAAATTTGCGACCATATAAATAACTTTTCATAAGTTTGTGGGTGTTACCAAGCAGAGCTAATTTTATTTTATGCATTAAACCTTCATGCCAGACTTTGTCGAACGCTTGGGAAACATCAATGAAAAGCGCGGAACAGTATTTTTTCTCTTCAAACGACCGTCTTATCACATTTACCAATCTGTGTGTTTGTTCGATGGTACTGTGTTTAGCTCTGAACTCGAATTGGTGATTTGGGATACATTGAGTGTCGTTCAGAATTGGAATCAACTTAGCCATTAACAATTTTTCAAACAGTTTTGAAATTGTCGGCAGTAGACTAATTGGCCTATATGACTCTACTTTAGTGGGGTCCTTCCCAGGCTTAGGAATCATGGTAATCATAGACACCTTCCAATCTGCAGGATAGAATTCTAGGCGTAAAATAGCATTGAAAATAAAGAGGATAATTCTTCTAGCTACACGAGGTAACTCCACAAGCATTTTGTTGCTGATTTTATCCATACCTGGAGCTTTTTTAAGATTCAGAGTACCAATAGCGCTTTGAACATCATTAAAGCTAAGTCTTAGAGGTACAGGAGGTCTAATAACGAGTGGAGGCAAATCAGACGCATTATTTGAGTTGTTTATAGTAAACACATTTCTCAAATGGTTAACAAATAAAGTCCCCTTCTCTGAATCATTTCTAGCCCAGTCTCCAGTCGGATTTCGCAGAGGAGGCTTTCCTCTAACTGGTCTTTTTAAACCTCGTGCCGCCTTCCATAACGAATAGTCAGATTGTGGGGTACTATCAAGACCCTCCAAGTAAGATCTAAGGGAGGCCGTTCTTTGGATTTCTAAGAAATTTCTTAGTATATCTCTGCATTCTCGTAGCCTAGCTTTCAGTTGAGGCGACCTGTGAATTTGCCACTCTCTTCTAACTCTTCTTTTTTCTGACAGGAGAAGTTCGAGTTCAGCGAAATAAGTTCTGTTTGTCCCACTTCTGCACTCAACGTCATATGTAAAGGCGTGATGTACACCTCTTCGTATGTCCTCAGTAAACTTGCCAATCGACCCATCAATATCCTCGGTAGTTCTCAACACTACATTTTCCATGCAGTGGGAACTTAAATACTTTTTATACTTTATCCAGCTTACTCTGGTTTTAGATATGTCCCGAAATGGAGAGCCATTCCCTTGAAGGAAACGCATTGAAATAATAGAAGGAGAGTGATCTGAAGACAAGTCTAATGAAGGCTCCACTTGTATCGATTCTACAGGGATATTTTTCACTACTCTGAAGTCAATAACATCAGGAATCTTCCGTCGGCCAGTAGGTTGGATGCCCGCTTGAGAGTACATCTAAGACCATTTTGGCAATGGTGTTGAAGAGTTCACGACCCTTCGGGGTCACCAGACGTGAACCCCAAAATGTGTGTAGCTCCAAGGGAATTGAAGAAGCTGTAGTACTGGTGTTCTTTTATAGAAAATCACATGCTCTTCCGCGGGGATCTTTAGTATCATACAACACGTAGCCATTAATTTTGAAGTACCCTGTCGCCGTCAAGTGAGTTTCAGCAATCATCATGACATCAATCTGCTTATCCATCAGGAAGTGTTCCAGTTCGTTTTTATGTTGGCGGAGGCCGTTCGCGTTCCAAAAACAAATTTTTAAACAAATTATTTCTTTAAAATAGCTTGTAAGATAGTGGATTACATTTTCAGCATTTCCTGCATCATGGATGTCACAGTGGTCGTAAAGGTGTTCATAGTTTGCACAAGTGTCTTCAATGTAGTCTCTAGAGTGTTAATATTAGGCTCGTAATATTGTGATTTAGGTTCCTGCTCCAAACCGGGCAGATTAGATTTAACCACGTTTGCGTAAGAAACTTGTCTAGAACTAGGCGTATTTACATGACTAGTGGACCGTAACAATTGCGGGAAATTGTCACTCGATGCAAAAATAGGCTGCTGAGGATGAACAGGTAATACTGACGTCTTGTTGGTTCTTATCCCTTTCAAATGAGTGTAAATTGGACAACTTCTATAATTTGCGGTATGATTACCTCCGCAGTTACTGCATTTTTTTTATTTTTGAGTCAGTTTTCGACTTATCACATTGAGCAATTGCATGAAGCTCCTCACACGCAACACAAACTGACGGCAATTTACAATAAGCTTTGGTGTGACCAAATTCTTGACAGTTAAGACACTGGACGGGTCCCTGACGCTTATGCGATTCTTCAGATTGTAGATGGGATGGGACTCGTTTTTCTTTAATACGACATCACCAGGTTCCAATTCCACCCTGAACATAGGCTGTGGAATCTTTTCACGGTTTCTAATATTCGTTATGCTCTGAATTTTGAAGCCATTTTCCATTAAACTAGTTTTTAGCTCGGCAGGATCAACATCTGGGTCTATACCCTTTAGAACGACTTGGAGTCCTTTTGCGCTTTTAAACTGGTAGGTATAGAAATCTCTAGTCCCCCTCTCCAACTGGTTGGAGAATTTTCGAAAATTATCTTCCTTTTTTACTTGAATTTTGGTTTCGCTGATATTTCCATGTTTAATTGATGTTACGCTCAACATATTTTCACCTATTACCGAAACAATTCCATGTACCAATTTACTGGAAGTGGGCTCTCTCAGATAAATTGGCTTAAACGTCTTCTTAGGAAGTTCTGGCTCATCCGTCTGGAGGAGAGCAAACCTATTTTGATCATTTGGATTATCAATACTCACGGTCTTAGGAGCTTTTGAATTTGATGACACTTGAGCAGATGTCGGGCTCCTCTGTCGCTTAAGAAGTGTGACGCATTTATCCATACCTACTTGTTTTCTAGGTTTGACTGCACTATTTGATGTAGAAGGTGTTGATGTTCCTTCATCTGTTGAAATCACTATATTGGGCGAACAGGAACGACGCCGTTCCACGGCTTTTGCAGTGAAAAGATTCTCCACAGATTTTTTTAAGATTCTTCCTCAGAGACCCGTATAGTTTTTCTAGTCGTGCTAAGCTCTTTCTCAGAATTACATCTGAGAGGAACACTCATACAGTTTTTATGCGATTTTTAATATTTTGTTTTGTAGATTTTTTTACCTATTATGAGTTATTTTTCCACTTTTTTGTTTTATTTCAACCTATAACACTTTTTCACCTTTCATATCAAATATACCTTTAGAATTCTGTATCACCAGATATTATTTAAACATTTTTTTATTAACCACTTTCAAAACATAATCACATTCTAACATCCTAACATTTAGTTTTCTTAATTATAAAAACAAAAAAAAATTAATAATAGTGTTTTTGAATTAAGACTTAATCTAAAATTTAAAATTATATCTATACGACATAATCAACCAATAGCGAAACAGTTTATTCCAAATATGATCCTTTTATATTTATAACTTAATGAAACACTAACGGTCTAATTCATAAATACATTATAACAGTGTAATAAGGCAATGAGAGGCAAAATACGAAAAAATTTAATTCATAAATGCATAATAGCTTGTTAGCTGGTTATAAGTCACTTGTATGTTTTGATATTTTTATTGTGTTCTCTACCCAACATTAACCATTTAATAAAGTGACACTTGAATGCTTGTTTGCAAAATATTTGAACAGATACGAGTTTTTGTTTTTTGTATAAAACTTAAAAAATAATGAGTAAAGAAGTAAAAATGTTTACAAGAAATTTGTCTTAAGTCGGTTTTAGTGCCTTTTTTCAAATCACTTCCAAAATTTTATCACTCATAGTTTTAATTTCTAGTTAAAATAAATTTTTTTTTGCCGGCCAGGCCTATTTTCGAGTGGGCGGTGTGCTTCAAAGATTATAATATATTTAGATATATCTTGAAAACTACATTTCTTTACGATATATATATCATATGATAGGCACTTTCAGTCTCGTCTCATCGAACTGTTCGGACGTGTTACTTTTAGTGCGGCTGAATTTTCGGTGAAAAAATCGTAATAGGTTGAAAAGTGTAAAAAGTTGAAATTAAACAAAAAGTGAAAAAAATCGTAATAGGTTAAAATATATAAAAAAAAAAAAACATTAAAAATCGTATAAAAACTGTATGAGTGTTCCTCTCAGATGTAATTCTGAGAAAGAGCTTAGCTCGACTAGAAAAACTAGATGCATCTCTGAGGAAGAATCCATAAAAAAATCTTTGGAGAATTTTCTCACTGCAAGAGCCGTGGAACGGCGTCGTTCCTGTTCGCCCAATATTGTGATTTCAACAGATGAAAAAACATCATCTTCATCAAATAGTGCAGTCAAACCCAAAAAACAAGTAGGTATGGATAAGTACATAACCGTTCTCAAGCGACAGAGGAGCCCGAAGTCTGCTCAAGTGTCATCAAATGCAAAAGCTCCTCAGACCGTGAGTAATGATCAAAATAGGTTTGCTCTCCTCCAGACGGATGAGCCAGAACTTCCGAAGAAGACGTTTAAGCCCCCACCAATTTATCTGAGAGAGCCGACTTCCAGTAAATTGGTACAAGGAATTGTTGCTGTAATAGGTGAAAACATGTTTAGCGTAACCTCAATGAAACATGGAAATATCTGCGAGACAAAGATACAAGTGAATAGGGAAGATGATTTTCGAAAATTGTCCAACCAGCTGGAAAGGGAGACTAGGGATTTCTATACCTACCAGCTCAAAAGCGCAAAAGGACTCCAAGTCGTTCTAAAGGGTATAGACCCATGTGTTGATCCCGCGGAGATAAAAACCGGTTTAATGGACAAAGGGTTCAAAATCAAGAGCGTAGTGAATATTAGAAACCGTGAAAAGATCCCTCAGCCCATGTTCAGGGTAGAATTGGAACCTGGAGATGTTGTCTTAAAGAAAAATGAGTCCCATCCCATCTACAATCTGATGTACCTTCTGCACCGTAGAATCACCGTGGAAGAACCACATAAGCGTCAGGGACCCGTACAGTGTCTCAACTGTCAAGAATTTGGTCACACCAAGGCGTATTGTAAATTGCCGACAGTTTGTGTTGCGTGTGGGGAGCTACATGCAACTGCTCAATGCGATAAGTCGAGAACTGACTCAAAAATCAAAAAATGCAGTAACTGCGGAGGTAATCATACCGCAAATTATAGAGGTTGTCCAATTTACACTCATTTGAAAGGCATAAGAACCAACAAGACGTCAGTATTGCCTAATCGCCCTCAACAGCCAAATTTAGCATCGAGTGACAATTTCCCTCAAGTATTACGGTCCACTAGTCATGTAAACGCGCCAAGTTCTAGACAAGTTTCTTACGCAAACGTCGTTAAATGTAATATGCCAGGTCTGGAGCAGGAACCTAAACCCCAATATTCTGAGCCGCATATCAACAATCTAGAGACAACATTGCAGACACTTGTCCAAACTATGAACACTTTCACGACCACCATGACATCCATGATGCAGGAAATGCTGAAAATGCAATCCACTATCTTGCAAGCCATTTTAAAGAAATGATTTATTTAAAAATTTGTTTCTGGAACGCGAACGGCCTCCGCCAACATAAAAATGAACTGGAATACTTCCTGATGGATAAGCAGATTGATGTTATGATGATTGCTGAAACTCACTTGACGTCGACAGGGTACTTCAAAATTAATGGCTACGAGTTCTACGATACTAAAGACCCCCGCGGAAGAGCTTGTGGAGGTTCGGCAATTCTTATAAAGAACAGAATAAAGCATTATCTAATGAATAACATAAGTGAGGATTACCTCCAAGCAACAAACATTTGCATTGAATTCTGTCAATACAAATTTGTTTTATCATCGATTTATTCTCCGCCTCGATTTTCAATAAAAGAACACCAATACCATAACTTCTTTAAATCCCTTGGAGCTAGATTTTTAGTTGCTGGTGACTTTAACGCCAAACACACATTTTGGGGTTCACGTCTGGTAACCCCAAAGGGTCGCGTACTCTTCAACACCATTGCTAAAATGGGCTTAGATGTACTCTCAAGTGGACATCCCACCTATTGGCCGACGGACCGACGGAAGATTCCCGACGTTATTGACTTTGGGGTAATGAAAAATATCCCTGTAGAATGGATGCAAGTGGATCCTTCACTGGACTTGTCCTCAGATCACTCTCCTACTATCATTTCAATGCATTTCCCTCAAGTGTGTGGTTCTCCATTTATGAACATGACTAAGACCCGAGTAAGTTGGATAAAATACAAAAAGTATTTAAGTTCTCATTGCACGGAAAATGTTGTGTTGAGAACTACCGACGATATTGATGAGTCGATAGGCAACTTTACCGAGGACCTTCGACGAGCTGTGCATCACGCTTCCACTTATCACGTTGAATGTAGAAATAGGACAAACAGAACTTATTTCTCTGAACTCGAACATCTCCTATCAGAAAAAAGAAGAATGAGAAGAGAGTGGCAAATTCACAGGTCTCCTGAACTGAAAGCTAGGCTACGGGAATGCAGAGATATACTAAGACACTTCTTAGAAACCCAAAGAACGGCCTCACTTAGATCTTACTTGGAAGGTCTTGATAGTACCCCACAATCTGACTACTCGTTATGGAGGGCGGCAAGAGGTTTAAAAAGACCAGTAAGAGGAAAACCTCCTTTGCGAAATCCGACTGGTGACTGGGCTAGAAATGATTCCGAGAAAGGGACATTATTTGTTAACCATTTGAGAAATGTGTTTACTATAAACATCTCAAATAATAACGAATCTGATTTGCCACCACTTGTTATAAGGCCTCTTGTACCTCTAAGACTAAACTTTCGTGATGTCCAAAACGCTATTGGTACTCTGAACCTTAGAAAGGCTCCAGGTATGGATAAAATCAGCAATAAAATGCTTGTGGAGTTACCTCGTGTAGCAAGAAGAATTATCCTCTTTATCTTCAACGCTATTTTACGCCTAGAATACTATCCTGCAGATTGGAAGGTGTCTATGATCACTATGATTCCTAAGCCAGGGAAGGACCATACCAAAGTGGAGTCATATAGGCCAATTAGTCTACTGCCGACAATTTCAAAACTGTTTGAAAAATTGTTAATGACTAAATTGACTCCAATTCTGAATGACACTGAATGTATTCCTAATCATCAATTCGGCTTCAGGGCTAAACACAGCACCATCGAGCAAACACACAGATTGGTAAATGTGATAAGAGGGTCGTTTGAAGACAAAAAATACTGCTCCGCCCTTTTCATTGATGTGTCGCAAGCGTTCGACAAAGTTTGGCATGACGGTTTAATGCACAAAATAAAATTAACTCTGCCTGCTAACACCCATAAACTCATGGAAAGTTATTTATACGGTCGCAAATTTAAAATCAAAGAAGGTGATTTTTTAAGTACCGCTCAGCCAATTGAATCAGGTGTGCCTCAGGGTAGCATACTGGGTCCTACTTTATATTTGATATATGCCTCCGACATGCCGTCAGACCCTAAAATCCATACGTCAACTTTTGCAGACGATACAGCCTTTATCAGCGTCCATAAGGACCACCAAGTTGCATCACAGAATTTGCAGAATTATGTTTATAAACTAGAGAACTGGCTAGAGCTTTGGAAAATCAGGGTTAACGAACAGAAATGTATTCATATAACTTTCACATTGCGAAAAGATACCTGCTCGTTCATCAGAATAAATAATCAAATTATCCCGCAACACAATGAAGTCAAATACCTCGGCATTCACCTCGACCGCCGTTTAACTTGGAAGTCTCATATTGAAGCGAAACTTACACAAATGAGATTAAAAGCAGTGCAACTTAATTGGCTAATCGGCAGAAACTCTACATTGAAATTGGATTGCAAACTTTTGTTGTACAATGCAATACTAAAGCCAATCTGGTGCTATGGAATTCAATTATGGGGAACTGCCTCAGCATCCAACATTGAAAAAATTCAAAGGGGTCAAAATAAGATTCTACGTACAATTACTGCAGCTCCATGGTATGTTAAAAATGCTCGAATCCACAAAGATCTAGGCGTGCCATTAGTAAAAGTCGAATTTACAAAATATGCGTCAAAGTATGTCAGCAAACTTGAACACCATCCAAACCCCCTTGCACGAGACATCCTTAACTTTAGTGGCCACAATCGGTTGAGAAGGAGGGATACCCTTGCTTTAACTCAAGCGCAAAATAGATGACTGGATCAGTTGATGTGAAATTTTTTTAGTATCATAAAAATTTTTGTCTAGCACTGGCTGGGCTTATTATTTTCTTTTTAGTATTAAGATTTGAATACTTATTGTCATTTCAAATATGAAGATTCAATAAATAATTAAATGCAAAAAAAAAATATGATAGGCACTTAAATAACCTTTCCAACGATATATAACATGACCTATTTGTATGAACCACCTATAGGTCAATTTCGGAAAATTATTTTTTGATCCTATATTTTTTTAAAAAATGTTAAAAATTCTGGAAAAAGGTCTATATGAGTAGATATATAAATCTCAAAATTTTAAACTTAAGAAATCAAGCTTCAAGCTTTAAGGTATAACATGATCATGTAGGTAATGTAGATCCGAAGATATTAAAGAAAGATTATGACATTTCACCATAAAAAATACAATCTGTACTATGCGAAGCCGGTGTTCTGTATACCATAGAGGAAAAAATCCTTTCCTGTACACAAAATTTTTAAGAAATTTTTTTTTTTAATTTTTCAGATCTTATAATTCGGTGATTTAGTATCTATAGACACATATCATACCTTAAATTAAAGCTTTATGTCTTGGCTATTTATATAAATAAAGTTAAATCACACTTATGTAGATTTTTTTTAAATTTTTTAGACATTCAAAAAAAATTCAGGTCAAAAAATATTATTTTCAGGTTTAACCCATAGTTGGTCCATACTTTGTAATCGTGGTATATACCGTTGGAAAGGTGTTTTAATACCTTTAATTTGATGTATTACAAATTATCATAGACCCAACAGTTCCCGATATGTAGGCTAATATATTTTCAACTTTGAGGGCCCGCCCCCTCGAAAATAGACGTGGCCGCCAAAAAATTGTTTATGGCTTTTATCTCCTCTAAAAGACCTATTTGATGAATTTTTTTTTTTTTTTTTGAGCAAAGTCAGTAAAACCGACTTGTTCTATAAATTTAATTAACCGAATTCGTAAGTATATACATACATACATACATACATATGTATGCATATGTATATACAAATGGTATCTTCATAGCAACTATTACATTGCAGAAATGTCGACATCTACTACAAGACGATCAAAAAAAAAAATTGCTATTACGTTTCCTATTCAATACGGAAGGAGAAGCATCATAAATTGTGTCCATTCTTTTTATTTATATAAATATTACTTACATAAAAATAAACATAATTATAGAGATGCATAAAAAATTACATTAAAGTGAGTAGTCGACTACCTGTTGTTGACGGCGGCACAGAGTACTCTTTAAACTCTGTGCCAGCGGTGAATAATTGTATTTAAAAGCAATTTTTTTACTATTGAAATTACTTTTTATATAATAACAAGTAATAAAACAAATGTTTTTTAACATTTCGATTAAATTATGTGCAATAATTCATATTATTTTCAGTTTTCTATTAGGGTACTTAAATAATCAATTGTAATTATATTCATCACTAAGTATAAAATGAGAGTGAGAATAACATGTTATTGCCAACATAAAAGTACAAAACTATTAAAACCGACAAATTGTTAATTTACTCTTATTGTGTTTTTATGAATACAAATTTTTATCAATAGCTTATAAAACAAAAATAAACTTATAACTATTATCAGCTTATAAGCTAAAATTTGAAATTTTTATGAATTAGACCGTTAACATACAAAGATAATGCGATCGATCTTTGATTAATGTCGGTAAAATAAAAAAAAAATTACAAAATCTTACCATCAATTCATCCAGCATAGCAAAATTGTTGTTATCTGTCATTCCTTTATTAAAAACAGATGCATGATTCCACAATGGATCTGGCGCAAGTATTATTTCATCAGAATTCAATTTTACATCGCGTATTTGTATAGATTTTATTGGGCCATCCATTTTATTAATTACTTCGAGATGTCCGGAACCAGGGCGTAGTTTTTGAATTGCAATGCTTTGTTCAAATGGAATATGATTTGAATTTGAAGCTCTCGAGTGGGTCTCAATTCTCCCCAAAACCGCATGTAAACCAGGCTGCAATCCATATACACCATTAGCAGCCTACAAAAACAACATAATATAAGAATTTATTGTATTGATTTTTTAATCATTTAGTTACTGTTCAAGTTAAAAATTCGAACACTAATTATTAATTTGATACTACGTTAAGATTTATCTTTCTACATACATGTTAGCAGTGCTGATATTCAGCCGGTTCCCTCGAACCGGTTGTTGAAATTTTAAAAATTTTCAGTACCGGTTGTTGCATATTCACCCTTATCGTGAAAAAAATTATACATGAAATTTGTTCCCTTTTATTTTTTAACATCGAATTTTAATAGGAAAAATGTGAAAAGGGAACAAATTTCATGTGAAGTTTTTATTCACGATAGGGGTGATTATGTTTTTTGCTTTAACGGTTTTATATAATGTGTGTTTATCAAGGTGATATAGTCTCGGCAACAAACACAATATTGTTCAGTTGTTCATTGTCCAAACGTACAAACAAATGATTTTTTATTGGTCATACATTGGATTCTTGGATGATGATGTTTTCGATAGCGTTTTCTTCAATCTTTTGAGAAAACAATAAAACAAATTTTTTTGACTTTTATTTTGCAAAATCAAAACTATTTTTTGTTAAAAACGTAACTCTTTTTTATTAAACGAAAGTTTATATCATTTCCTTCAAGAGGCTTGTGGTCTGTTACTGCGACTTTAAAATTTTCGCTATTTTTATCAAAATTTGGAAAAAATATAATTTTTTTAAGCGAACCGGTTGTTAATTGTTTCGAATATCACCACTGCATATTAGTTCATGCTTGAAAGAGTGTAGAAATAAATCCTAAATGGTCGAGACTAGTTTGCATAGTTTCTGCTTTTATCTAAACACTCGTGAACAACAGCCACAGATAATCGCAAAGGTAATATTAAATTAAACAATATTATATTTTTTATTATTGAAATAACCACAAAATTATTAAACAAATTGTTCGAACTATTTGTTTATTAAAATTATATCCTTGTTAAGCTTGAGGTCAACATTTTTTTTATTTATTTCTTTATTTATTATCCAAAGAACGGCTTCACTTAAATCTTACTTGGAGGGTCTTGATAGTACCCCACAATCTGACTATTCGTTATGGAAGGCGGCACGAGGTTTAAAAAGACCAGTTAGAGGAAAGCCTCCTCTGCGAAACCCGACTGGTGACTGGGCTAGAAATGATTCCGAGAAGGGGACTTTATTTGTTAATCATTTGAGAAAAGTGTTTACTATAAACAACTCAAATAATGCATCTGATTTGCCTCCACTCGTTATTAGACCTCCTGTACCTCTAAGACTAAACTTTCGTGATGTCCAAAACGCTATTGGTACTCTGAACCTTCGAAAGGCTCCAGGTATGGATAAAATCAGCAATAAAATGCTTGTGGAGTTACCTCGTGTAGCAAGAAAGATTATCCCCTTTATCTTCAACGCTATTTTACGCCTAGAATACTATCCTGCAGATTGGAAGGTGTCTATGATCACTATGATTCCTAAGTCAGGGAAGGAACACACCAAAGTGGAGTCATATAGGCCAACAATTTCAAAACTGTTTGAAAAATTGTTATTGGCTAAGTTGATTCCAATTCTGAACGACACTCAATGTATCCCAAATCACCAATTCGGATTCAGAGCTAAACACAGTACCATCGAACAAACACACAGATTGGTAAATGTGATAAGACGGTCGTTTAAAGAGAAAAAATACTGTTCCGCGCTTTTCATTGATGTTTCCCAAGCGTTCGACAAAGTCTGGCATGAAGGTTTAATGCATAAAATTAAATTAACTCTGCCTGCTAACACCCACAAACTTATGAAAAGTTATTTATATGGTCGCAAATTTACAATCAAAGAAGGCGATTTTTTAAGCCCCGCTCAGCCAATTGAATCAGGTGTGCCACAGGGTAGCATACTGGGTCCTACTTTATATTTGATATATGCCTCCGACATGCCGTCAGACCCTAAAATCCATACGTCAACTTTTGCAGACGATACAGCCTTTATCAGCGTCCATCAGGACCACCAAGTTGCATCACAGAATTTGCAGAATTATGTTTATAAACTAGAGAATTGGCTAGAGCTTTGGAAAATCAGGGTTAACGAACAGAAATGTATTCATATAACTTTCACATTGCGAAAAGATACCTGCTCGTTCATCAGAATAAATAATCAAATTATCCCGCAACACAATGAAGTCAAATACCTCGGCATTCACCTCGACCGCAATATATGAAGATTCAATAAAAAAAAAAAACAAAAAAAAATTTATTATATTCTCCGATATGTATTTCGCTACAACAATGTGTAGCACTTCAGGAAAACAAATTTGTTTCCCTAAAAATATATATGTATATAAATAAATAAACAACTAAAAAGTTTTGACCTCAACCTAAATAAGGATTTACCTATAATTTTAATAACCACAAAACTATTTGTTTTTTTATTTTATTCTGCAAATAAAGCGTGATCCATTTCGAGGCTTCCTACATTTCATTACATAGAGTTCATAATAGCATTTAGAATATAATTTAAAAACTTTTATCACATAAAATATAAATTTATTGAACTATTAAAAGAATCTTAAAAAAATTTTTTTAATTATATTTCTCTTGTATGGTGGACTGCGACTAGAAGGAAGTATGTCGTAGACCAACTATACAAAGTCCAGAGATCAGCCTGCATTGGCATAACTGGCGCACTAAGGACTAGTCCTTCAGAGGCACTGAACACTATATTGCACCTTATGTCAATTGACCTTCACATAATGGCCATTTCTGCTTGCAGCGCAGCGAGGCTTCAAGCGTCCTGTAGTGTGCACATAAATTTGTACACAAAACCAATTTTACAAATGCCACCCATACATACTGTTCTTTGTTGTGATTTAAATTATGTCAATATAGAATCATTAAACGAGAGAGTAAAACTTAGTATGTTAGAGAATAAGTTATTGAGTGATTTATAAAATCACTCAACCTTTTATTTGTAAGTTTTTAGATATAAGAAAGAATTTTTATAATAAACAATTAATTTATTAATCAGAACTGAAAAAGAGTAGAAGTTTTAATAAATCATCAGCAACAATAAATAACATCCATCACTTGAACACTATCACAGTCCGGTTGTTGGAGATCGAGAATATATGGCCACGCGGGGATTCTTGGCCAGTTGCCTTTAAACGTTCTCCAACCATCTGAATATTTGGCTCCATACACGGATTTTGATAGGGTATTCAAGGTCTTATTTCCCTCCAGGAGTGAGTGGAATAGGGGTTATCTCGTGCACAAATATGACACTAGGATATACACAGACGGTTCTAAGATGAGCTGCGGTGTTGTTTCTGGGGTCTTCTGTGACGAACCTGTGGTAGACATCTCGTATCGACTTCCGAATGAGTGCAGTGTTTTTGAGGCGGAAATTTTTGCAATCATGGCAGCTTGTAATACATTACACGATCATAACATTAGCGCCAATATAGGTATTTTTGTCGACAGTCAGGCAGCACTCCTCTCACTTAATGCCTACACAATTTCATATTCACTAGTTAGGCAATGTAGGAATTCTCTGTCAAGGCTAGGTCGTCTATCTGACATTACCTTGGTCTGGGTACCTGCGCATAGGAACCACTACGGCAATGAACGGGCAGACGAACTAGGCAGAACGGGATCTGCCTTAGATATCTCCAGTGTGGTCTCAGTAGCAATTCCACTGGGGACTATCAAAGGTATCATCTTCAGACATCTTCTTACAAAGGCTGAGTATAGATGGCGTAATTTGGACACATGTAGGATAGCCAAGTTTATGTGGCCATCTTTCAACGAGAAACGTACTATGCAACTGATAACCCGGAATAGGAAGGATATATCAAGATTGCTGGCAGTATTAACGGGACACTGAACGTTAGGCAAGCATGCAAATCGCCTGGGACTCCCTTTTAACGACCATTGTCATAGTTGTAAGGATAGGGGAAAAGAGGAAACGATTTTTCACCTTCTCTGCGAATGCCCAGCCCTGTGTGTCAAGAGAAAATATGGGGAAAATATACATTGAACAACCTTGGTGAGGTAGTCGGGTCAAAACTCAATGACCTACTGAGATATCTTACAACTACAGGTTGGGTCTAGCAAGACACGACTTTTTTGTACACACATATTAGCCACAGTATGTTGTATACGACAATAAATCTGACGAGTGGTGTGGTCTTTTAAAACGGGGTCTCTTCGACTCTACTTAAGTGTTCGCATGTAGTGAACTACCATGTCTGACATAATTATTGAAGATTTGGATCCCGAAGATATCTGGGGCCTTCAGAAAATTGATTTCAACAGACAAACAGACATGGCTTAATCGACTCCGCTATCTATAAGGATCCAGAATATATATACTTTATAGGGTCAGAAAATTATATTGTAGAAATTACAAACGGAATGACAAACTTATATATAACCTTCTCATGAAGGTGAAGGGTATAATAGGAGAAAGAACTTACAATAGTTGGTTCCATCGCTACATGAAGGCCTCCAGCATATTGATAAATCGATGTTCTTGTTGTTGCTATTTTATTGCTTGTACTTTATGTGTTATACTCTCATTTAATATTTTACAATTTGCAAATTTTCCAAAAAAATAAAGTCTGAGAAAAAACTTCAAGTCAAAATCGGCATTTTCACCGCAGACGTATGGTCTAGTGGACTGTTTTGCTCAGTACAATCCCAAGAATCAGAAACGCGATTCGCCCATTAAGATTTCTTTCCATCCATACTAATCGCCCACTCTAATGTGTCTACATATGTATAAAGATCTAGAAAAACCTAATTGGGAAATTTAACAGAAGTACCACAGTGGGAACATGTTAAAAAAGTTATAGATATATTGATCGAAAAAGAACATATCGATTGCAATAAAGATACGGAAGTATTCGATGAATATTCCCTCGTATCTAAATATGTAACATCGCAAAAAATTGATGAATGGAATCAACAAAATATTTCTACGGAAAATCGTTGGGTGAAAGTATTTAAACATTTTAAAAACAATTACCAAAACCATGCAAATTTTCAAATTATCGTTGAATATATATTATGTTTCCCTGGAACAAATGCGCCAGTTGAACGTGCATTTTTTTTGATGAACAAGTTGTGGACCGCAGATAAAACTCAATTAAGGGTATCAGTGCTTAAGGCTATGTTAACTGTTAAAGTTAATATTAAAAATCCTGCCAAGAATTCCACACATATTTGAAATCGTCACCTAAAATTTTGAAACAAATGTGTACCTCTGAAAAATATAACAATGTATAAACAATTTTTTTGTAGTGCAACGTAAAATAAATAATGCCATTCACTAATGTAGAACATATAACAGAGGTATACAAAAATAAATTTCAAATAAATTTTTATATTTAACTAGAAGTAAACCTTCGAATAAAAAATTTCATAAAAAATATTATTATATTATCTATGCAGTTTTACTTCATATAATTGAACCCATCAGAATTATTCGATGTCCCGTTTTCAGATAAAAAAATAAGGTCACTTTATGCATAAGTGTTGTTGATAATCTAAAATTGATTTTAATGTGATATTATGTTTAGGAAAATATTTAGGTTTAGTACTATGGATGTTGTTATAATTTTGTTTATGTAATATGTTGTTAGATTTGTTTTTGGAATAATAAATTAGATAAGTGAAGTTTTTGTGATCAGCATTTTGGAACAAAAAAATATGTCTTTCAGATTTTAACAACATTCAGATTTAAATTCACGATTCACTAAAGTATCAGATGCCTTAAAAATAGCAAACTTTAGGTTGAACCGGATTGGTGAGGTTTTAGTAGGTGATTCAAATCTATAAAATCTCGTCTTGTCTTTTGTGGATATTAGTATTTAGAGGAAATAAACATGTGCCTTTTCGGAGCGCTGATTCTTAAGAGGAATTTGATGCGAATACATAAGTAGCAAACAAACTTTATGATGCCCGTTTAGGTGGTGATTAATCACGTGTTATGGAAACACTAAAAATTGTCGGGGATTCCGGAATATTTGGAAACGGCAAATAGCTGCCGAAGCTCCGGAACAAGTTTCCACAACCCCTGTTTTTTTGTCCACTGATAGGATTAATGTATTTAACAAAAATTAGATTTATGTACTTGGGGAAGTAATTAATCTAATATCTTATATATAAGTGTAAGGCTTTCATAAACTTTAATAATTTCCACTATTTATTATTTTTAAAACCACTTTCTACCGTCCAATCCAAAGTCAGATTTAAAAAGAACGAGGTAATGCTTAACATTTACCTCTTTGACTTGACTCTTGATATTTTAACACAAATATGTACATATGTACAGTAGACTGGTCCTTATTTGACCATAATTTTTTTTTGTAATATTTTTTATGCAGCGCCCTTTTAAGTTGTTAATTATAGCAAAAATAAGATTCTGTAAAAATTTCAAGTCGATATCTTAAAACTAACACGTGCCGCATTGAGCTTTAAAACATTTATTTACGTAAGTATGTATGCCTGTATAAAATATTATATATATGTATGTTCTTCTATGCTAACATTTGAAAATGCCGTTACTTTTTCTGCTAGTTTTTTGTCAAAGCTAACGTGATTGTTTTTTTGTAAAGTTAATATTGATTCTCTCCAAAAGAACGCTGGATTTTTTTTTTCATAGCAATACCATTAAAAATCATTTGTTGTCCAGCAGTCAATTACATTAAACGTATTTAAAATGGCACTGCAAGTCACTTAATATTGCAATTGTAAGTCGAATTATTTGTCCTTATTTTTAGTTTCAGAGCAGAGAACTTTTAACATAGATTCAGAAACCTCGGATGTTGACGAAGAAATTAATAGTTCACGCAGTTCAGACATTACTTACAATATTTCCAAACAACCACCTAGTTCGGTGGCAATCCGAGGTAAAAAGTTAATTGTGAATCATAGATTGTCAGCCGCTATGGACAAATGTAAAGTAAGCGATAGAGATGCAGTTCATCTATTGTGTGCGTGCGTAGAAAGCTTATGTTTGAACCCAATGGATTATATTATAAATCGATCTTCAATCAGTAGAGCCCGTCAACAATATCGCGAAGATATAGCCATATATATTCAATCTGAGTTTACAGAGCTAAATGATGATTTTGGTGTTGTTCATTGGGATACAAAGCTTCTCCCAAATGTGACAGGAATGGGAAAACAAGATCGATTGCCCATTATTATTAAAACCCCTTCTACCGAACAGCTCCTAGGTGTTCCGCACATTCCTTCGGGATCGGGCAAAGAAATTTCTAGTGCAGTTTTTGATACTTTGGAGAAATGGAATTTGCTGGAAAAAGTTCAAGCTTTTGTATTTGACACAACATCTTCGAACACCGGTAGATTTAATGGAGCTTGCACATTGCTGGAGATGAAATTGGGACGGAATATATTGTTTTTGGCATGTCGCCACCATGTTTTTGAAATAATTTTACAAACTGCAATTTCACCAGTGCAGTTGTATTCCTCATGCGGTCCCGACATTCCTCTATTTAAAAAGTTTAAAACATCTTTTCCCAAAATTAACGCTAACAATATCTCAGACTACACTACGAGTAGCGAACTGGTTATTGGTGAAAACCAACAGGAAATACTTTTATTCTGCCTTAATACCCTTAAAAGTTACCAACAGCCTCGTCATGACTACACAGAGTTCCTAGAACTAGTCGTCATTCTTTTGGGAGGCATTCTTCCAAAAGGAAATAAGATACGAAAACCTGGCGCTTATCATCAGGCCCGATGGATGGCCTGAATTTCGAACTACAGAAGCTGAGACAAAAGCATTATGTAGGATATGTGGCTTTGTTGTAGTTAATTACATAAAACCATGGTTTAATACTAATAAAAACATTGAAGCGCCATGGAACGACATTCAACTTTTAAAATGTTTAAATAGATATAAAGAAAAGGATGAATTAGTTGCGGAAGCCTGCTTGCAAAAGTTTTTAAATCATCTTTGGTACTTAGCTGATGAGCCAGTTCTCTTTTCCCTTTTTGATGAAAATGTACCACTTGAAGTTAAACAACGAATGACTACAAAATTGCGGGAACTAATTAATAATAAAGAAAGTGAAGGTGTTGAAGAAAACGATTTAGCTCCGAAAAAATGTTTACTACCTTATAACGACTTGAACGAAAATCACTAAAAAGTCCTTGATTTTTTTGAGCGTTTTCAACTAAACACATCGTTTATTGAAACTGATGCCAGCGAATGGTCTCGCAATGAATATTTTAACAAAGGAAGGGAAGTATTAAAATCAGTAAACGTTGTTAATGGCTCAGCTGAAAGGGGAGTCAAATTGATGGAAGAGTTTAACACATCATTCACTAAAAATGAAAACCAAAAGCAGTTTATTTTACAAGTAACAACAGAATATTTTAATTTTTTTTATATATATAATCTATTTCTTATGCAATTTTTCAGATCGTGCAAAACTACCGAAAGAAATATCCGCAACATACGAGAAAAGCCATGAGTGTTAGTTATTAATAAAAATATATGTAGATAAATAAATAAATGTATGTACATATGTTACGATTTTATTATCTCTATTTAGACAATTTACATTTATTTTAGTAGTTGAAATAAATTGATAAATTTCATTGTCATAAGTTGATTATTAGTGAGGCGTACTTCCCAAATTTCTTTTAAACAAAGAATTTTAAATTTCAAGGTTACACATTGGTTTTTTTTCCTTACACTCATATATCCATTTGTATGTAAGTATGCATGTATGCTGCACTCTTTATTTTGATTAAACACCATTTAAGAGTTAAAATATTTTTACTATGTACATATAATAATAATAACACTCTGTATGTTGTTGTTGTTGAGTGTCTTTGTCACTCTTGTGTTTTTTTATACAAGAGAACACAATCAGTTGTTATTGCTTTTCATTGCTGTCGATACAGTTTTTTTCTTGTCAATGAGAGCAGATCGTTTTTTTGCATGTGCTTTTTTTTAGTAAATTTCTTGTGTTTTTCAATTTGTTCATCACACTCAAAAATAAGTAGCGTTTCATTACCAGTTTGTTTATATAAGACTTAAGAATTTTTTTTTTTTTTAGTTGCAAAATGCAACGGGACTTCTTTTTTTGTTTTGGAAAAGACGCTTGCGTTTGACTTGTCTGCTATATTATTTTCTGGAACAAAGTCATTAAATCAGTAAACGTTTAGCAGTAAACATTGACCGCGGAGAAAATAAAAGTGATTTCATTGCATAAAATTATAAGTTGTGAAAATATCAGAGACCTAATTTTTTTTGTGAAATTAACAGTGGCCTATTTTACCATTATTATAATTACATCATATTTACTGGAGAATATTGAAGGTAAGCTTCCAAGTTGTGGCTAGTGGTAAAGACATTTTAAATTAATGTAGGTATTTTCTTGATTTAGGAAAGGAACCGGACACGTCAAGTTTTATCACGTGGTGTATTCCACCACACGAATCTTTATAAGTGTCTTCTAAAATAAAGTTCATCACATCGCTTTGATTCCTACAAGTGTTTCCTTGAAAATATAGTTTTCTGTGTCAAATCTAGAAATTTTCCTGTCAAGTTCTAGAAGATTCCAAAAATAACACAGAAAAGAAAGCTCACGTGGGCTTCACGTCACCATAAACCACGTGCAAGCCTTTCATTTTGCAAGTCAATTTATCATAAATTGCAAACCACACTTAAAACGTCATTATTTTTTTTGTTCAAAACTTAAAGCCTAAAAAAATTTTTTTTTGAATTGATGAATTCCAAAATTTAAAAAAAAAATAATCTTAAAACGAAATATCTACTTTTTTGATCTAAGTACTCTAAATTAGGTACTTGTAATATTTTTCCCCTGCTATTGTCATAAATTAAAACAAAACAAATGAAATTATAATTATGCTAATGTTTAACTTAACTTAAATTAGTATTTAGCCATTAATTAATTAAACCTTTTCAAAATTTCCATATTATTAATAAATTAATAGAAAAACTTAAAATATTGCTTTAAAATCTTTTTTTTTTTTTTTGCTTTTTCTTTTTTATTGTATCTTCATTTTAAATGAACTAACAATAGGTATTCAAATCCTAAAACTAAAGTTAATTAAGATAAGTCCAGCCAATGCTAGACAAAATCTAGTTTTCAAATTCGATAGGATATAATGAGCAACTTGTATTTATTCATCTGAGAGCGGTGGTGTCCCTCCTTCTCAAACGGCTATGACCGGGATGTTGTAAGATGTCTCGAGCGAGGGGATTTGGATGAGTTTCCAGCTTACCCAAATAAAGGGCCACGTGTTTAGTTATTTCCCATTTGACAAGTGGAACATCAAGATCGTTGTGTATGTTGTTGTTTTTAATATACCAAGGAGCGGTAGTTATCATTCGTAGAATTTTGTTTTGACGGCGTTGAATTTTGGAGTTGGAGGCAGTGCCCCATAACTGGATACCATAGCACCAAATTGGCTTTAAGATTGAGTTGTAGAGTAGAAGCTTACAATCGAGCCGAAGGACGGAGTTTCTGCCGATGAGCCAATGAATTTGGGCTGCTTTCAGTTTCATTTGAGTCAGCTTAGCATCTATATGTGGTTTCCATGTGAGGCGACGGTCCAGATGAATACCAAGATATTTCACGTGTAAGTTTTGAGGCACTATATGGTCATTAATACGAATAGGGGGACATGATTCCCTACGTAGAGTAAATGTTACGTGGGTGCATTTCTGTTCATTTATTTTTATTCCCCATTGTCTTGCCCATTTCTCCACTTGCGTTACGTGGTGCTGTAATTTAATCGAGGCATCTTTTGGATCTTTGTGAGTACTGAAAAATGCCGTATCATCAGCAAATGTTGACGTGTGAATTTCATTGTTTGTTGGCATGTCTGCTGTGTACAGCAAGTATAGAATTGGTCCTAAGATACTACCTTGAGGGACGCCAGCACCTATAGGTTGAGGATGGCTTAAATAATCACCTTCTTTAATCATAAACTGACGGTCGATTAAGTATTTCCATAGTAGGTGTTGAAGATTCACCGGCAAGTTCTGCTTTAATTTAGATATCAGGCCTTAATGCCATACTTTGTCGAAAGCTTGAGAGACGTCAATAAAGAGTGCCGAACAGTATCTCTTTTCCTCAAAGGTTTTTCTTATGACTTGTACCAATCTATGTGTTTGTTCTATTGTACTGTGTTGACGTCTGAAGCCAAACTGGTGATTGGGAATGCAGTTGTTTTCATTCAAAATCGGAGTCAGCTTGGTTATAAGCAATTTCTCGAATAATTTGGACATAGTTGGTAATAGACTTATTGGCCTATACGACTCAACTTTGCAAGGATCTTTTCCCGGCTTAGGAATCATCTTTACTAGTGCAATTTTCCAAACCGGAGGTTAGTACTCAAGCCGTAAGATGGCATTAAAAAGAAAGAGGATTAATCTTTTTGCAATGCGAGGCAGCTCAAAAATCATTTTATTGCTAATTTTATCAAACCCAGGTGCTTTTTTAACATTTAAATTATCAATAGCCTCAACAACCACCAGATATTGAAATCTTATTTGTACAGGTGGTCTGGCAACAACAGGCGGTAGTTGGCTAATGTCAGTATCCATATTGGGAGTGAATACATTTTTTAAATGACTTACGAAAAGGTTGCCTTTTTCTTCGTTATTTCGTGCCCAAGATCCGTTCAAAGTACGCAGTGGAGGTTTTGCGATTACGGGTTTTCTTAGATTTCGGACTGCACGCCATAATGAATAATTTGACTGGGAAGTTGCGTCTAGACCTTCCAGATGTTGTTTAAGAGACTCTGCTTTTTGCGCTTCTAGCAAGATCCTAAGATTTTTGGTACATTCTCTCAACCTAGTTTTAAGTTGGGGCGATCTGTGTTGTTGCCACTCTCTTCGGACTCTCCTTTTTTCAGACAATAGTTGCTCAACATCTGCAGAAAAAACTCTGTTGTACCTATTCGGGCGGTAAGTGGAAGAAGCATGTTCTGCGGCTTTCTCGACATGTTCATTAAGACTTTTTATACAGGCATCGATGTCTTCAGCAGTTTTTAACGGGAGTTTCTCTGTGCAGTGAGTGCTGATGTATTTTTTGTATTTTAACCAATTCAGACGTTTGACAAGAAGTAAGGCATCAGTTACGATTTGATGAGGACTTCTGATGGTGATTACAGTGGGTGAGTGATCTGAAGAAAGATCCAGTGAAGCCTCGACTTCAATGAGTTCCGGGGATACCCCTTTCGCCACGCCGAAATCGATAACGTCAGGAATTTTTTGCTGGTCAGTTGGCCAATAAGTTGGTTGACCAGTTGAAATCACATTCAGTCCCATTTCAGACAGGGAGTCGTACAAGATACGACCTTTAGGGCTAATGAGTCGTGAGCCCCAGAATGTATGCTTAGCATTGTAGTCGCCAGCCGCTATGAAACGGCTACCTAGTGATTTGTAAAAATCTCTATACTGATCTTTTGTTATTGAAAATCTGGGCGGACAGTAAACTGACGAAATCACGAGGTTTTGACAAAAGTTCTCAATACAGATGTTTGTTGCTTGAAGATAGCACTCTGAAAGACCACCCAATGAATGGTGTTTGATTCGCGATTTGACCAATATTGCCGAGCCACCACATGATCTATCTCTGGGGTCCTTGGTGTCGTAGAATGTATAACCACTTATTTTAAAAATGCTTCTCGACGTCATATGAGTCTCGGAAATCAGCATTACATCAATTTTCTTATTAAAAAGAAAATATTCAAGTTCATTTTTGTGTTGGCGTATGCCGTTTGCGTTCCAGAAACATATTTTGAGACAGTTCATGGTCTATTAAGTATGGCCTGCAGTAGCGTGGACTGCATTTTTTGCATCTCCTGCATCATACTTGTCAAGCTTGTCATGAAATGGTTCATGGATTGCACCAGATTCTCCATTATACCTTCAAGACGGCTAAAATTGTGGCTGTTTGTATAATTTATTGGTGATTCATTTTGCAGTGTTGGTTGGTTAGATCTTAGCACGTTGGCATATGAAAATTGGCTAGTGGATGCTTGTGCTACGGGGGGAATAATTGTAATAGGTACTTTTGTCGTCTGAGTAGGGGTAGAAGCGGGTTTGTTGATCAAGGAGCGTTTAACGACCTCGAAAACAGGGCAACCCCTGTAGTTGGCAGTGTGGTTTCCACCGCAATTGCTGCATCTTTTTACCCTGGAATCATCCTTAGGTTTATCGCACTTTGAGGTGTTATGAAGATCCCCACAAACAACACAAACAGTAGGCAACTTACAATAAGATTTAGTGTGACTATATTCTTGGCAGTTCGAACACTGTACTGGGCCAGATCGCTTATGAGGTTCTTCCACTGTAACTCTTCGGTGCATTATGAATTTCAAGTCATATATAAAATGTGTTTCATTTTTCTTCAGCTTAACATCACCAGGTTCTAACTCCACTCTAAATAATGGTTGAGGGATCCTATCTCTGTTTCTTATATTTGATACTGCCTTGATTTTAAAGCCTTTGTCGGCCAAACTGCTCTTGAACTCCTCAGGATCAACAAAAGAATCAATTCCCTTAATTACGACTTGTAGACCTTTTGCGCTTTTAAGTTGATACGTGTAAAAATTCTTTTTGCGTTTTTCAAATTCCGAAACTATTCTCCGATAGTCGTTTTCATTATTAACCTGAATCTTTGTTTCATTAATATTGCCACGCTTAATTGGAGTCACATAAAAAGAATTTTCACCAATTAATGAAACTAATATTTTTATAAGTTCGTTTGAGTTTTTTTCTCTTAAATATATTGGAGGTGGTTTTACTGGCTTATTCACAGCGTTAGGGACATCATTTTTGTCTTGGAGGATGGCAAAACGATTTTGCGAGCGTGGCTCTTCAGCATTCTTTGATAATTTTGCGGCTGGTGTAATTTCGGCAGATTTTGGGCTTCTGCCTCTTTTCGATACTGTTATATAACGGTCCATTCCTACCTGTGTTTTTTGTTTTTCTTCAACAGCAACTATAGGAGCGGTCTTATTTGTAGGACTTAATGTGCCTTTTGCAGCTGTTGACGTCTCTCCAATATTTGATAACGAGGACCGTGAAGAAGACGGTTCTTCATTAATTTTTTTTTTCTTTTTTTTTTTTTTTTTTTTCTATTTAAATTAAATATGCTTTGGGCTAAGTTTGTGCCCTGTTCAACACATTTATTCAAGTTTGGTGCACTTGCACTTAAATTCAGATTTGTGCTTATTTTTGGTTTCACAGTTAAGTAGTTTTAATTAAATTCGGGATTTTTAATGTTCTCATTACTAACACTTGCCGAGCTCAACACGAAATAAGCATTTCGGCTCTGAGGCCCACTCGCATTGTTAGAATTGTTACTCATTCACTGTCTCACTGTATTTAATTTTCTAGTTTTCAAATAATTAAAAATAAATTATTACAATTTATTAATTTTTTATTGCACCTAGTGCAATTATTTGACTTTGTAAAGTTTTTCACCTATTACGAGTTTTTTTTCACTTTTTTATTTAATTTAACTTTTTATACTTTTTCACCTATTACGATTTTTTCACCGAAAATTCAGTCGCACTAAAAGTAACACGTCCGAACAGTTCGATGTATCAAGCACAACTCTGTGAAAGTTATATGAATACATTTTTGTTCGCTAACCCTGATTTTCCAAAGCTCTAGACAATTCTCTAGCATATAAACATAATTCTGCAAATTCTGTGATGCAACTTGGTGGTCCTTATGGACGCTGATAAAGGCTGTATCGTCTGCAAAAGTTGACGTATGGACTTTGGGGTCTGACGGCATGTCGGAGGCATATATGAAATATAAAATAGGACCCAGTATGCTACCCTGTGGCACACCTGATTCAATTGGCTGAGCGGTACTTAAAAAATCACCTTCTTTGATTTTAAATTTGCGACCGCATAAATAACTTTCCATGAGTTTATGGGTGTTAGCAGGCAGAGTTAATTTTATTTTGTGCATTAAACCGTCATGCCAAACTTTGCCGAACGCTTGCGACACATCAATGAAAAGGGCGGAGCAGTATTTTTTGTCTTCAAACGATCCTCTTATCACATTTACCAATCTGTGTGTTTGTTCAATGGTGCTGTGTTTAGCTCCAGTCGGATTTCGCAAAGGAGGTTTTCCTCTCACTGGTCTTTTTAAACCTCTTGCCGCCCTCCATAACGAGTAGTCAGATTGTGGGGTACTATCAAGACCTTCCAAGTAAGATCTAAGTGAGGCCGTTTCTAAGAAATGTCTTAGTATATCTCTGCATTCCCGTAGCCTAGCTTTCAGTTCAGAAGACCTGTGAATTTGCCACTCTCTTCTCATTCTTCTTTTTTCTGATAGGAGATGTTCGAGTTCAGAGAAATAAGTTCTGTTTGTCCTATTTCTACATTCAACGTGATAAGTGGAAGCGTGATGCACAGCTCGTCGAAGGTCCTTGGTAAAGTTGCCAATCGACTCATCAATATCGTCGGTTGTTCTCAACACAACATTTTCCGTGCAATGAGAACTTAAATACTTTTTGTATTTTATCCAACTTACTCGGGACTTAGTCATGTTCATAAATGGAGAACCACACACTTGAGGGAAATGTATTGAAATGATAGTAGGAGAGTGATCTGAGGACAAGTCCAGTGAAGGATCCACTTGCATCCATTCTACAGGGATATTTTTCACTACCCCAAAGTCAATAACATCGGGAATCTTCCGTCGGTCCGTCGGCCAATAGGTGGGATGTCCACTTGAGAGTACATCTAAGCCCATTTTAGCAATGGTGTTGGAGAGTACGCGACCCTTTGGGGTTACCAGACGTGAACCCCAAAATGTGTGTTTGGCGTTAAAGTCACCAGCAACTAAAAATCTAGCTCCAAGGGATTTAAAGGAGTTATGGTATTGGTGTTCTTTTATTGAAAATCGAAGCGCAGAATAAATCGATGATAAAACAAATTTGTATTGACAGAATTCAATGCAAATGTTTGTTGCTTGGAGGTAATCCTCACTTATGTTATTCATTAGATAATGCTTTATTCTGTTCTTTATAAGAATTGCCGAACCTCCACAAGCTCTCCCGCGGGGGTCTTTAGTATCGTAGAACTCGTAGCCATTAATTTTGAAGTACCCTGTCGACGTCAAGTGAGTTTCAGCAATCATCATAACATCAATCTGCTTATACATCAGGAAGTGTTCCAGTTCGTTTTTATATTGGCGGAAGCCGTTCGCATTCCAAAAACAAATTTTTAAACAAATCATTTCTTTAAAATGGCTTGTAAGATAGTGGATTGCATTTTCAGCATTTCCTGCATCATGGATGTCATAGTGGTCGTAAAAGTGTTCATGGCTTGGACAAGTGTCTGCAATGTAGTCTCTAGAGTGTTAATATTAGGCTCGTAATATTTTGATTTAGGTGCCTGCTCCAAACCTGGCATATTAGATTTAACCACGTTAGCGTAAGAAACTTGTCTAGAACTAGGCGCGTTTACATGACTAGTGGACCGTAACAATTGCGGGAAATTGTCACTCGATGCCAAAATAGGCTGTTGATGATGATCAGGTAATACTGACGTCTTGTTGGTACTTATGCCTTTCAAATGAGTGTAAATTGGACAACCTCTATAATTTGCGGTATGATTACCTCCGCAGTTACTGCATTTTTTGATTTTTGAATCAGTGTTCGACTTATCACATTGAGCAGTTGCATGTAGCTCCCCACAAGCAACACAAACTGATAGCAATTTACAGTACGCCTTGGTGTGACCAAATTCTTGACAATTGAGACACTGGACGGGTCCCTGACGCTTATGTGGTTCTTCCACGGTGATTCTACGATGCAGAAGGTACATCAGATTGTAGATGGGATGGGACTCGTTTTTCTTTAAGACAACATCTCCAGGTTACAATTCTACCCTGAACGTGGGCTGAGGGATCTTTTCACGGTTTCTAATATTCACTACGCTCTTGATTTTGAACCCTTTGTCCATTAAACCGGTCTTTATCTCCGTAGGATCAACACATGGGTCTATACCCTTTAGAACGGCTTGGAGTCCTTTTGCGCTTTTCAGCTGGTAGGTATAGAAATCCCTAGTCTCCCTCTCCAACTGGTTGGACAATTTTCGAAAATCATCTTCCCTATTCACTTGAATTTTGGTTTCGCTGATATTTCCATGTTTAATTGATGTTACGCTAAACATATTTTCACCTATTACCGAAACAATTCTTTGTACCAATTTACTGGAAGTGGGCTCTCTCAGATAAATTGGCTTAAACGTCTTCTTAGGAAGTTCTGGCTCATCCGTCTGGAGGAGAGCAAACCTATTTTGATCATTACTCGCGGTCTTAGGAGCTTTTGAATTTGATGACACTTGAGCAGACGTCGGGCTCCTCTGTCGCTTGCGAACGGTGATGTACTTATCCATACCTACTTGTTTTTTGGGTTTCACTGCACTATTTGATGAAGATGATGTTTTCTCATCTGTTGAAATCACTATATTGGGCGAACAAGAGCGACTCCGTTCTACGGCTCTTGTAGTGAGAAAATTCTTCAAAGATTTTTTAAGGATTCTTCTTCAGAGACCCATCTAGTTTTTCTAGTCGAGCTAAGCTCTTTCTCAGAATTACATCTGAGAGGAACACTCATACAGTTTTTATGTGATGTTTAATGTTTATTTTTTTTTTATATTTTTACCTATTACGATTTTTTTTTACTTTTTGTTTAACTTCAACTTTTTACACTTTTTCACCTATTACGATTTTTTCACCGAAAATTCAGCCGCACTAAAAAAACACGTCCGAACAGTTCGATGAGACGAGACTGAATCAATTATAATTAATGTTAACTAAATATTTTCCATTATTTTGATTTATAAATATTTTTGATATATAAATATAATAAAAATAAATATTGTTTTTGTAATATTATAAAAAGTAATATGCAATTTTAAATAATTTCAAAGGGGAATGGTACACAATACAAAATATGAATTATTGTAAGTAATAGTCATGTCTAATATAGGGGCAGGTATAACATTCTAGGTACTTTTCCTGTCAAGGCGTCTGACTTTAAGTCAGTGGGAGGGAACCGATGTACCCTACATGGCTCAATAACTTGCCATGGTTAGTTTTGCGATTTTTTTTGTTTTCTGACATATATATGTATATATATATATTTCTTTTGCACACTACTGGTATTATCTTTGGCATGGTTAGTGTGTTATGTGTTTACGCGCAATAGAATTTATGGGTTGAGAATCAAATTTACCTTTCCTGTGGCTAGCTGGGAAATCTTCATCCATGCCTCCTCAACAATTTTATTTTGGTATAACAATTTTAGTTTTTTTTGAAATGTAATAAAAAAAAATTTTTTTTCTATCATTCAGCTTGTATCCGGCGCGTAACACATATGTACGTATGAATTTATAATTTGAGTTTTTTTTATACCGAAAGGCAAAAATATTAGTCTTGATACACAAAAATGTCAAATGCATGTGTTAGGTGGACTTACATATGTACGTAACTTTAAATCCTAATGCGGCACGTGTTAATATTAAAATATTAACTTGAAACTTTTACACAACGATTTTTTGGCTAAAAATAAAATTTTAAGAGGGTGCTGCATTAAAAATTTTGAAGTCAGAAAATAAGGACCAGTCTAATGTACAGTGGTGATATTCGAAACAAGTAACAACCGGTTCGCTTAAAAAAAATATATTTTTGCCAAATTTTGATAAAAATAGCGAACATTTTAAAGTCGCATCCCAGTAACAGACCACAAGCCTCTTGAAGGAAATGATATAAACTTTCGTTTAATCAAAAAAAAGTTACGTTTTTAACAAAAAATAGTTTTGATTTTGCAAAATAAAAGTCAAAAAAAATTGTTTTATTTTTTTCTCAAAAGATTGAAGAAAACGCTATCGAAAACATCCCAGCAAGCCATATGAGTCCGAAAAGAGTCTTTTCTGACACCTTTTTCGGAGCGTTAACGCTCTTTATGAGCCCAAAAAACAATCATAATTGCTCCGAAAACCTTCCGAAAAGAGGGTCATTACATTCGAAAATGGTCCGTCAGAAAGAGCTCTTAGATAATATCAGAAAAGAGTCTGTTATGAGGGTTTTTTGGGCTCTTAAAGAGCTCTTAGATAATGCCAGAAAAGAGTCTTTTATGAGGTTTTTCTTGGGCTCTGTGTAATCTTGTTTTTATCATTCTTGTGTGGTACAGCTATGTTTTTTGTTTGTTCAAAGCACAAATAGCAGGAGAACAACGCTTTGGTACACACATAATTAAGTGGAATTTCTTAATCATACTGCGTGCCGACTCAGGACAGTAACAAGCAAATTTTTCTTTCGCTCCGAAAATGCTCTTTAGTTGGACTCTTTTCTGACTCCTTTTTTCGGAGCGCTCTGAAAATGCTCTTTTGTTGGACTCTTTTCTGACTCCTTTTTCGGAGCGCTTCTAAAATGGTATGCTGGGATCATCATCCAAGAATCCAATGTATGACCAAAATAAAATCATTTGTTTGTACGTTTGGACAATGAACAGCTGAACAATATTGTGTTTGTTTCCGAGACTATATCACCTTGATAAACACACATTATATAAAACCGTTAAAGCAAAAAACATAATCACCCCTATCGTGAATAAAAATTTCACATGAAATTTGTTCCCTTTTCACATTTTTCCTATTAAAATTCAATGTTAAAAAATAATAGGGAACAAATTTCATGTGGAATTTTTATTCGCGATAAGGGCGAATATGCAACAACCGGTACGGAAAATTTTTTAAAATTTTAACAACCGGTTCGAGGGAACCGGTCCGAACCGGCTGAATATCAGCACTGTGTATATGTATTTGTTTGAATATTATAATCGGCCTTATTACGGTTCTCGTATTCGAGCTTTAAAAATCTCGTTTGTGCACTATGGTACTACGTTTCTCGAAAGCCATAAATATACAACCCTTTTTATAATTCTTTTACAATTTGTTGTACTACGATTCTCGCATTCGAATGTCAAAAGCTCAAAAAATAGTCGTACATTTTATTTCAATCGACAAAAAAGAAAATTTAATTAATTAATATAATAATAAATAAATAAATAATAAAAGTTATGAAAGCATCAAAAGAGTAAGTATTTTCGTTAATAATCTGTTAATAAACTGTTTTTATCAAATGAAAATAATTTTAGATTGAAAATAACCACACGGAAGCAGTTCGAAAAAATGGTGGAGTTGCTCGAATCAAAACCAGAATTGGCGCAATCCTATCACAGTGGCCTACACAAAGTGGATACAAAGGCAGAATGGGTAGAAATATCGAAAGCTTAACACTTTAAGATCACCTTCACGTACAGGGCCTCAATGGATGGAAGTGTGGGCCGACTATAAATGGAATTAAAAAAAAACTTATTCATAACAAAGCTGAATGTCGAGCAACGGGTGGAGGTTCAAACAACCAATATGTATATACTAACACCGATAGAGGATGCTCCTTCATCTTTATTGCAATTGAACAGTATTATAAGTCCCGATGGCGAGGAAATAGGTATTAATTCTTCTAAAGATTTTGGAAATATTTCTGTTGAAATCAATGAAAGTGACGAAATATGTGGCCCAAGTACGTCAAGAAATATTCGAAGATAAACTACCAAAAACGTTTCCGACATTAAAAAACAAAGAATTGAACTGGAGGAATACAAAAGTCGTTTTAACCAGTTTTACATTGTTTAAATTTTTACTATTTTCAAAAACAAAAGACTTATGTATGAAATTTGACATTGATTTTTATATTAAACTTTTATCTTTTTTGTGTTCAAACTTAAACCAAATGAAAGGAATGTGATTTTAATTTTTAGTATATTCTAATACTCCGTAAATGACTCTGCGGTCATGAAAAACAAATTGAATTTTATATTTTTTCCGTTTGTTGACGCCAATTTATTTTTATTATTAATTATTAATATATCAAATTATTTTATATATTTTGTGTCACCCTTTTCTTTTAATTCTATTACAAATTCTTGCAGACGAAAATTTTACGTAGTACCACAGAGAAAAAAATTCGAGAACCAATACGGCAATACTCGAATCAAGATTTCGAGAACTGTAATAAGGCTCTGTTTGTTAATAGCTTCGATCAACAAGAAGCAACAACAATGCTTAACAAATTTCTGAAAAAAATGACGATAGTCCGTCCCATGAGTTCTCATCGCTTGCTCAACGACGACTGAATGAATGTTTTTAAAAGAGCATAACAAATGTGTGTAAATTTTTCAAACAATTGTTGTATGGGCTGAACATCACTGCTTTATGTGCAACATTGGAACAAATCTAGTTTACCGACGCAGCTCCAAATAAAAAAAGTACGTAGGGTGATAGAAAATTGAAATACATATGTAATTTTTCCACTAACTAAAGCTGCTCTGCATAGCCGGCCTTCGGCCTTGCGCAAAGCTTTTATCCTCTATGGTATAACTAACACCGGCTTCACTAACTAAAACTTTTCTGCACCTAAAAAAAATGCTTAAATTAACCTAAACAGGAAAATAATATGAGCAAATTACCTTTAATTTGAGTACCCACACATATCATATCCCCACGGGCCTCAGCCCCCTTAAAATTTAATTTTTTTTTCTTTTTTTATTCTGAATTGGGTGGCATATTTTTTTTATTTTTTTTTTCGTAGTCCTTTAAGCTGCACTTCAGGCAAATCACATATTTCTATGAAAACTAAAAACGTCCATAACTCGAAAACTAAGCGTTTACGACAATATTTTTATTTAATTTTTTTCTTCTTATTTTTCAATTTTCTATCCCCCTAGGTACTTTTTTTATTTGGAGCTGCGTCGGTAAACTAGATTTAAGCCGCAACATTTTAAATTTGTGCCAAATTTTCGAGTGTCGAAAGAGATTTTTGTTCACATTTTAGAAATGTTAAAGGATAAGTGGCCAGCATCATCCCGTAGCACAAAAATTCGGCCAGATATCAAAATAGCGACAATCTTGCACTTCTTGGGCACGGGGAATTATCAGCGTGGAATCGGGAACGAAAACTTATCCTCAACAGCTAAGTCAACAGTTCAAAGGATAATTTCGGAATGTTTGCAGCTGTTTGAGGATATCGTTTGCCCGCAATGGATACAAATGCCTCAACCTGAAGAAGAAGCAAGTATTGTTGAATTTCTTTTAACCGTACGGGATTTCCTGGAGTAATCGGATGTGTTGATGGAATGCATATGTGAATAGAGTCTAAAAGTGAAGAAGTCACGTTTATATTACATTAGAAAAGGATACTGTAGCATAAACGCAATGAAGGTAAGTTAATTTATACAAATGTGTTATTCGGGTTTACGAATTGTTTGTAGATGCAAGATATCCTGGCTCCAATTATTATGCTTTCATATGGGAAAACAGCTTAGCCAACCAGAAGCTGCAAGAAAAGTTTGAAGGTGGTAAACGCAATGCTTGGATACTAAATAATGTTAATTATTATTTTATGATAGTGGCTGCCTTCCTAAACGCATGTTGCTTTGAAGTACAACAATGTTTAATATTCCAAATAATTTGGTTTGTTTCTTGTTATTGGGGATGGCGGATACCAGCTTAAGCCGTTTTTGCTAACGCCGTTCAGGATTCCAAAGGACGTGTATGAAAGACACTTCAACGCAAAACACACCAGTACGCGAAATGTAGTTGAACGGTGTTTTGGTGTACTAACAAACAGATTTCGCTACATTCTTGGTTCAAGGGGTCTCCTTTACTCCCCAGAGTGTATTAAATACATATAAATGTGCACATGAAGTAACGGCTGAAATTGTAGCACGCGATGATACTATCGATAGTGAAAAAATTGTGGATGATGGGGAGGAAATGACAGCAGTAGCGATAAGAAGAAGTGTTGCATTAAATTTATAATTGATTAAATCAAACGGCCCTTTGGAGGGCCACCGAAAATATTTAAAAAATAGAAAATTTTTAGTTTTATATTAATAATTGATTTAATCAAACGGCCTTTCTGGGAGCCACCGAAAATATTAAAAAATACACAAAAAAATTTCAAAATAAAATAAAACAAGTAAGAGTGCTATATTCGGCTGTGCCGAATCTTAAATACCCTTCACCTAAGCGTAATAAGAAATACAGAAACTATACTAGACTAGAATATCCTAATTCTGTGTTTTCTATTCAGTGTTAGTGCAAATTTTATTAGTATTTGATATATTGTTTGAAACACAATTTTACGACCAACATAATTTATGTTAAATATTTTGAAATGTTGTCTAATTTTTACCATTTTTAATTGATTTAATTACCAATTCTTACCATAATTTACAGAGTCTGTCTGATGTTCATAATAATCTTCAGTGTAATTTAACAAACAGAGTATAAAAAAAACAAACAGAGTATAAACAAGTAAGAGTGCTATATTCGGCTGTGCCGAATCTTAAATACCCTTCACCTAAGCGTAATAAGAAATACAGAAACTACACTAGACTAGAATATCCTAATTCTGTGTTTTCTATTCAGTGTTAGTGCAAATTTTATTAGTATTTGATATATTGTTTGAAACACAATTTTACGACCAACATAATTTATGTTAAATATTTTGAAATGTTGTCTAATTTTTACCATTTTTAATTGATTTAATTACCAATTCTTACCATAATTTACAGAGTCTGTCTGATGTTCATAATAATCTTCAGTGTAATTTAACAAACAGAGTATAAAAAAAACAAACAGAGTATAAAAAAGGGGTACAATTCGATTTTAGTGATTTTGCTCAAAAAAAAAAAAAAACAAAATTAAATAGGGCTTTTAGAGGAGATACCAGCAAAAGAAAAATTTGTTGCCGGTCACGCCTATTTTCGAGGGGGCGGGCCCTTAAAGTTGAAAATACATAGGCCTATATCTCGGGAACTACTGGGTGTCTGATAATTTGTAATGCATTAAATAAAAGGTATTAAAAATACCTTTCCAACGATATATATCATGATTATAAAATATGGACCGAATATGGGTTAAATCCGAAAAGAATATTTTTTGACCCGAATTTATTTGTTTTTTGGAAATGGTTCTATATGGCAGCTATGAAAAATTATGGGCCGATCTTCTTAAATTTTGGAACAGTTATTTTCATGCATATGAGGATATTTCACGTCGAATTTCAACATAATAACGGTATATTTAAGATATATATTAGTATTAACGTGGATTTCGAGAGTGGACCTTATGGGGGGGATATAGTCAAATATGGACCGATATTCTCAAAATCCAGCAGTTAGATTTAGGCATGTATGTAAATGATCCGTGTAAAATTTTGGATTGGTACCCTTATTTATAAGCGATTTATGAGTATTAAAGTGATTTTCGGAAGAGGGCTTTATATGGGGCATACGGTTAAAAATAGACCGAAATTCACAAAATTTTGTGGGATGATTTTTGTATATATTAAAATGATCTGTGCAAAGTTTTGAGTCGGTACCGATATTTATACAATATTTATACGGAAAAATGTCTTTTTCAGATGTGGTCCTTGTATGGGAGCTATGACCAGTTCTGGGCCGACCACCATAAAATTTAGTACAACAATTTATTTGCCTACAAAGAGTATTTCTGTCAAATTTTAGCCGTTTAACATTATTTATATCTCTTTTATACGTATTTAAGTGAATTTTGTAAGTGGACTTTATATGGGGTCTATGGTCAAACATGGACCGAATTAAAAAAAATTTCGTTTTGCGATTTCTTTTTGTATAAAACTTATTTTTGCTGAATTTTGTCTTGATATTCCAATTTTATAGGCATTTATTTATCATTAAGCCATATTTCGGGAAGATTTTTGTATGGGGGCTATGACCAATTCTGGGCCGACCACCATAAAATTTAGTACAGCAATTTATTTGCCTATAAAGAGTATTTATGTCAAATTTTAGCCGTTTAACATTATTTATATCTCTTTTATACGTATTTAAGTGAATTTTGGAAGTGGACTTTATATGGGGTCGATGGTCAAACATGGACCGAATAAAAAAAAATTTCGTTTTGCGATTTCTTTTTGTATAAAACTTATTTTTGCTGAATTTTGTCTTGATATTCCAATTTTATAGGCATTTATTTATCATTAAGCCATATTTCGGGAATATATATATTTGTATGGGGGCTATAAGAAATCATGGACCGATTCTTACTATTTTCCGCACACTTTCTTCTTTTATAGTACAAACAACGTATACAAAATTTCATGGTATTATCTGCAATAGTTTTCAAAATATTGCAATAAAATGGATGAAAAATATCAAATTTTTATGGAGGTGGTCTCACATATAGGTTCATAACTCTGGTTAACCTAAACCGATTTTGCTGATTTTAAATAGCAAACTTCTCGAAAGCACTTCTGACAGAATTATTGAAGGTTTGGATCCCCAGTATATCTGGGGACTTCAAAAAACTGATTTCAACAGACAGACAGACAGACAGACAGACAGACAGACAGACAGACAGACAGACAGACAGACGGACATGGCTTAATCGACTTCGCTATCTATAAGGATCCAGAATATATATACTTTATAGGGTCGGAAAATTTTTTTGTGGAAATTACACACGGAATGACAAACTTATATATACCCTTCTCACGATGGTGAAGGGTATAAAAAGGGGTACAATTCGATTTTAGTGATTTTGCTCAAAAAAAAAAAAAAAAACAAAATTAAATAGGGCTTTTAGAGGAGATACCAGCAAAAGAAAAATTTGTTGCCGGTCACGCCTATTTTCGAGGGGGCGGGCCCTTAAAGTTGAAAATACATAGGCCTATATCTCGGGAACTACTGGGTGTCTGATAATTTGTAATGCATTAAATAAAAGGTATTAAAAATACCTTTCCAACGATATATATCATGATTATAAAATATGGACCGAATATGGGTTAAATCCGAAAAGAATATTTTTTGACCCGAATTTATTTGTTTTTTGGAAATGGTTCTATATGGCAGCTATGAAAAATTATGGGCCGATCTTCTTAAATTTTGGAACAGTTATTTTCATGCATATGAGGATATTTCACGTCGAATTTCAACATAATAACGGTATATTTAAGATATATATTAGTATTAACGTGGATTTCGAGAGTGGACCTTATGGGGGGGATATAGTCAAATATGGACCGATATTCTCAAAATCCAGCAGTTAGATTTAGGCATGTATGTAAATGATCCGTGTAAAATTTTGGATTGGTACCCTTATTTATAAGCGATTTATGAGTATTAAAGTGATTTTCGGAAGAGGGCTTTATATGGGGCATACGGTTAAAAATAGACCGAAATTCACAAAATTTTGTGGGATGATTTTTGTATATATTAAAATGATCTGTGCAAAGTTTTGAGTCGGTACCGATATTTATACAATATTTATACGGAAAAATGTCTTTTTCAGATGTGGTCCTTGTATGGGAGCTATGACCAGTTCTGGGCCGACCACCATAAAATTTAGTACAACAATTTATTTGCCTATAAAGAGTATTTCTGTCAAATTTTAGCCGTTTAACATTATTTATATCTCTTTTATACGTATTTAAGTGAATTTTGTAAGTGGACTTTATATGGGGTCTATGGTCAAACATGGACCGAATTAAAAAAAATTTCGTTTTGCGATTTCTTTTTGTATAAAACTTATTTTTGCTGAATTTTGTCTTGATATTCCAATTTTATAGGCATTTATTTATCATTAAGCCATATTTCGGGAAGATTTTTGTATGGGGGCTATGACCAATTCTGGGCCGACCACCATAAAATTTAGTACAGCAATTTATTTGCCTATAAAGAGTATTTATGTCAAATTTTAGCCGTTTAACATTATTTATATCTCTTTTATACGTATTTAAGTGAATTTTGGAAGTGGACTTTATATGGGGTCGATGGTCAAACATGGACCGAATAAAAAAAAATTTCGTTTTGCGATTTCTTTTTGTATAAAACTTATTTTTGCTGAATTTTGTCTTGATATTCCAATTTTATAGGCATTTATTTATCATTAAGCCATATTTCGGGAATATATATATTTGTATGGGGGCTATAAGAAATCATGGACCGATTCTTACTATTTTCCGCACACTTTCTTCTTTTATAGTACAAACAACGTATACAAAATTTCATGGTATTATCTGCAATAGTTTTCAAAATATTGCAATAAAATGGATGAAAAATATCAAATTTTTATGGAGGTGGTCTCACATATAGGTTCATAACTCTGGTTAACCTAAACCGATTTTGCTGATTTTAAATAGCAAACTTCTCGAAAGCACTTCTGACAGAATTATTGAAGGTTTGGATCCCCAGTATATCTGGGGACTTCAAAAAACTGATTTCAACAGACAGACAGACAGACAGACAGACAGACAGACAGACAGACAGACAGACGGACATGGCTTAATCGACTTCGCTATCTATAAGGATCCAGAATATATATACTTTATAGGGTCGGAAAATTTTTTTGTGGAAATTACACACGGAATGACAAACTTATATATACCCTTCTCACGATGGTGAAGGGTATAAAAAGGGGTACAATTCGATTTTAGTGATTTTGCTCAAAAAAAAAAAAAAAACAAAATTAAATAGGGCTTTTAGAGGAGATACCAGCAAAAGAAAAATTTGTTGCCGGTCACGCCTATTTTCGAGGGGGCGGGCCCTTAAAGTTGAAAATACATAGGCCTATATCTCGGGAACTACTGGGTGTCTGATAATTTGTAATGCATTAAATAAAAGGTATTAAAAATACCTTTCCAACGATATATATCATGATTATAAAATATGGACCGAATATGGGTTAAATCCGAAAAGAATATTTTTTGACCCGAATTTATTTGTTTTTTGGAAATGGTTCTATATGGCAGCTATGAAAAATTATGGGCCGATCTTCTTAAATTTTGGAACAGTTATTTTCATGCATATGAGGATATTTCACGTCGAATTTCAACATAATAACGGTATATTTAAGATATATATTAGTATTAACGTGGATTTCGAGAGTGGACCTTATGGGGGGGATATAGTCAAATATGGACCGATATTCTCAAAATCCAGCAGTTAGATTTAGGCATGTATGTAAATGATCCGTGTAAAATTTTGGATTGGTACCCTTATTTATAAGCGATTTATGAGTATTAAAGTGATTTTCGGAAGAGGGCTTTATATGGGGCATACGGTTAAAAATAGACCGAAATTCACAAAATTTTGTGGGATGATTTTTGTATATATTAAAATGATCTGTGCAAAGTTTTGAGTCGGTACCGATATTTATACAATATTTATACGGAAAAATGTCTTTTTCAGATGTGGTCCTTGTATGGGAGCTATGACCAGTTCTGGGCCGACCACCATAAAATTTAGTACAACAATTTATTTGCCTATAAAGAGTATTTCTGTCAAATTTTAGCCGTTTAACATTATTTATATCTCTTTTATACGTATTTAAGTGAATTTTGTAAGTGGACTTTATATGGGGTCTATGGTCAAACATGGACCGAATTAAAAAAAATTTCGTTTTGCGATTTCTTTTTGTATAAAACTTATTTTTGCTGAATTTTGTCTTGATATTCCAATTTTATAGGCATTTATTTATCATTAAGCCATATTTCGGGAAGATTTTTGTATGGGGGCTATGACCAATTCTGGGCCGACCACCATAAAATTTAGTACAGCAATTTATTTGCCTATAAAGAGTATTTATGTCAAATTTTAGCCGTTTAACATTATTTATATCTCTTTTATACGTATTTAAGTGAATTTTGGAAGTGGACTTTATATGGGGTCGATGGTCAAACATGGACCGAATAAAAAAAAATTTCGTTTTGCGATTTCTTTTTGTATAAAACTTATTTTTGCTGAATTTTGTCTTGATATTCCAATTTTATAGGCATTTATTTATCATTAAGCCATATTTCGGGAATATATATATTTGTATGGGGGCTATAAGAAATCATGGACCGATTCTTACTATTTTCCGCACACTTTCTTCTTTTATAGTACAAACAACGTATACAAAATTTCATGGTATTATCTGCAATAGTTTTCAAAATATTGCAATAAAATGGATGAAAAATATCAAATTTTTATGGAGGTGGTCTCACATATAGGTTCATAACTCTGGTTAACCTAAACCGATTTTGCTGATTTTAAATAGCAAACTTCTCGAAAGCACTTCTGACAGAATTATTGAAGGTTTGGATCCCCAGTATATCTGGGGACTTCAAAAAACTGATTTCAACAGACAGACAGACAGACAGACAGACAGACAGACAGACAGACAGACAGACAGACAGACAGACAGACGGACATGGCTTAATCGACTTCGCTATCTATAAGGATCCAGAATATATATACTTTATAGGGTCGGAAAATTTTTTTGTGGAAATTACACACGGAATGACAAACTTATATATACCCTTCTCACGATGGTGAAGGGTATAAAAAGGGGTACAATTCGATTTTAGTGATTTTGCTCAAAAAAAAAAAAAAAAAACAAAATTAAATAGGGCTTTTAGAGGAGATACCAGCAAAAGAAAAATTTGTTGCCGGTCACGCCTATTTTCGAGGGGGCGGGCCCTTAAAGTTGAAAATACATAGGCCTATATCTCGGGAACTACTGGGTGTCTGATAATTTGTAATGCATTAAATAAAAGGTATTAAAAATACCTTTCCAACGATATATATCATGATTATAAAATATGGACCGAATATGGGTTAAATCCGAAAAGAATATTTTTTGACCCGAATTTATTTGTTTTTTGGAAATGGTTCTATATGGCAGCTATGAAAAATTATGGGCCGATCTTCTTAAATTTTGGAACAGTTATTTTCATGCATATGAGGATATTTCACGTCGAATTTCAACATAATAACGGTATATTTAAGATATATATTAGTATTAACGTGGATTTCGAGAGTGGACCTTATGGGGGGGATATAGTCAAATATGGACCGATATTCTCAAAATCCAGCAGTTAGATTTAGGCATGTATGTAAATGATCCGTGTAAAATTTTGGATTGGTACCCTTATTTATAAGCGATTTATGAGTATTAAAGTGATTTTCGGAAGAGGGCTTTATATGGGGCATACGGTTAAAAATAGACCGAAATTCACAAAATTTTGTGGGATGATTTTTGTATATATTAAAATGATCTGTGCAAAGTTTTGAGTCGGTACCGATATTTATACAATATTTATACGGAAAAATGTCTTTTTCAGATGTGGTCCTTGTATGGGAGCTATGACCAGTTCTGGGCCGACCACCATAAAATTTAGTACAACAATTTATTTGCCTATAAAGAGTATTTCTGTCAAATTTTAGCCGTTTAACATTATTTATATCTCTTTTATACGTATTTAAGTGAATTTTGTAAGTGGACTTTATATGGGGTCTATGGTCAAACATGGACCGAATTAAAAAAAATTTCGTTTTGCGATTTCTTTTTGTATAAAACTTATTTTTGCTGAATTTTGTCTTGATATTCCAATTTTATAGGCATTTATTTATCATTAAGCCATATTTCGGGAAGATTTTTGTATGGGGGCTATGACCAATTCTGGGCCGACCACCATAAAATTTAGTACAGCAATTTATTTGCCTATAAAGAGTATTTATGTCAAATTTTAGCCGTTTAACATTATTTATATCTCTTTTATACGTATTTAAGTGAATTTTGGAAGTGGACTTTATATGGGGTCGATGGTCAAACATGGACCGAATAAAAAAAAATTTCGTTTTGCGATTTTTTTTTGTATAAAACTTATTTTTGCTGAATTTTGTCTTGATATTCCAATTTTATAGGCATTTATTTATCATTAAGCCATATTTCGGGAATATATATATTTGTATGGGGGCTATAAGAAATCATGGACCGATTCTTACTATTTTCCGCACACTTTCTTCTTTTATAGTACAAACAACGTATACAAAATTTCATGGTATTATCTGCAATAGTTTTCAAAATATTGCAATAAAATGGATGAAAAATATCAAATTTTTATGGAGGTGGTCTCACATATAGGTTCATAACTCTGGTTAACCTAAACCGATTTTGCTGATTTTAAATAGCAAACTTCTCGAAAGCACTTCTGACAGAATTATTGAAGGTTTGGATCCCCAGTATATCTGGGGACTTCAAAAAACTGATTTCAACAGACAGACAGACAGACAGACAGACAGACAGACAGACAGACAGACAGACAGACAGACAGACAGACGGACATGGCTTAATCGACTTCGCTATCTATAAGGATCCAGAATATATATACTTTATAGGGTCGGAAAATTTTTTTGTGGAAATTACACACGGAATGACAAACTTATATATACCCTTCTCACGATGGTGAAGGGTATAAAAAGGGGTACAATTCGATTTTAGTGATTTTGCTCAAAAAAAAAAAAAAAAAACAAAATTAAATAGGGCTTTTAGAGGAGATACCAGCAAAAGAAAAATTTGTTGCCGGTCACGCCTATTTTCGAGGGGGCGGGCCCTTAAAGTTGAAAATACATAGGCCTATATCTCGGGAACTACTGGGTGTCTGATAATTTGTAATGCATTAAATAAAAGGTATTAAAAATACCTTTCCAACGATATATATCATGATTATAAAATATGGACCGAATATGGGTTAAATCCGAAAAGAATATTTTTTGACCCGAATTTATTTGTTTTTTGGAAATGGTTCTATATGGCAGCTATGAAAAATTATGGGCCGATCTTCTTAAATTTTGGAACAGTTATTTTCATGCATATGAGGATATTTCACGTCGAATTTCAACATAATAACGGTATATTTAAGATATATATTAGTATTAACGTGGATTTCGAGAGTGGACCTTATGGGGGGGATATAGTCAAATATGGACCGATATTCTCAAAATCCAGCAGTTAGATTTAGGCATGTATGTAAATGATCCGTGTAAAATTTTGGATTGGTACCCTTATTTATAAGCGATTTATGAGTATTAAAGTGATTTTCGGAAGAGGGCTTTATATGGGGCATACGGTTAAAAATAGACCGAAATTCACAAAATTTTGTGGGATGATTTTTGTATATATTAAAATGATCTGTGCAAAGTTTTGAGTCGGTACCGATATTTATACAATATTTATACGGAAAAATGTCTTTTTCAGATGTGGTCCTTGTATGGGAGCTATGACCAGTTCTGGGCCGACCACCATAAAATTTAGTACAACAATTTATTTGCCTATAAAGAGTATTTCTGTCAAATTTTAGCCGTTTAACATTATTTATATCTCTTTTATACGTATTTAAGTGAATTTTGTAAGTGGACTTTATATGGGGTCTATGGTCAAACATGGACCGAATTAAAAAAAATTTCGTTTTGCGATTTCTTTTTGTATAAAACTTATTTTTGCTGAATTTTGTCTTGATATTCCAATTTTATAGGCATTTATTTATCATTAAGCCATATTTCGGGAAGATTTTTGTATGGGGGCTATGACCAATTCTGGGCCGACCACCATAAAATTTAGTACAGCAATTTATTTGCCTATAAAGAGTATTTATGTCAAATTTTAGCCGTTTAACATTATTTATATCTCTTTTATACGTATTTAAGTGAATTTTGGAAGTGGACTTTATATGGGGTCGATGGTCAAACATGGACCGAATAAAAAAAAATTTCGTTTTGCGATTTCTTTTTGTATAAAACTTATTTTTGCTGAATTTTGTCTTGATATTCCAATTTTATAGGCATTTATTTATCATTAAGCCATATTTCGGGAATATATATATTTGTATGGGGGCTATAAGAAATCATGGACCGATTCTTACTATTTTCCGCACACTTTCTTCTTTTATAGTACAAACAACGTATACAAAATTTCATGGTATTATCTGCAATAGTTTTCAAAATATTGCAATAAAATGGATGAAAAATATCAAATTTTTATGGAGGTGGTCTCACATATAGGTTCATAACTCTGGTTAACCTAAACCGATTTTGCTGATTTTAAATAGCAAACTTCTCGAAAGCACTTCTGACAGAATTATTGAAGGTTTGGATCCCCAGTATATCTGGGGACTTCAAAAAACTGATTTCAACAGACAGACAGACAGACAGACAGACAGACAGACAGACAGACAGACAGACAGACAGACAGACGGACATGGCTTAATCGACTTCGCTATCTATAAGGATCCAGAATATATATACTTTATAGGGTCGGAAAATTTTTTTGTGGAAATTACACACGGAATGACAAACTTATATATACCCTTCTCACGATGGTGAAGGGTATAAAAAGGGGTACAATTCGATTTTAGTGATTTTGCTCAAAAAAAAAAAAAAACAAAATTAAATAGGGCTTTTAGAGGAGATACCAGCAAAAGAAAAATTTGTTGCCGGTCACGCCTATTTTCGAGGGGGCGGGCCCTTAAAGTTGAAAATACATAGGCCTATATCTCGGGAACTACTGGGTGTCTGATAATTTGTAATGCATTAAATAAAAGGTATTAAAAATACCTTTCCAACGATATATATCATGATTATAAAATATGGACCGAATATGGGTTAAATCCGAAAAGAATATTTTTTGACCCGAATTTATTTGTTTTTTGGAAATGGTTCTATATGGCAGCTATGAAAAATTATGGGCCGATCTTCTTAAATTTTGGAACAGTTATTTTCATGCATATGAGGATATTTCACGTCGAATTTCAACATAATAACGGTATATTTAAGATATATATTAGTATTAACGTGGATTTCGAGAGTGGACCTTATGGGGGGGATATAGTCAAATATGGACCGATATTCTCAAAATCCAGCAGTTAGATTTAGGCATGTATGTAAATGATCCGTGTAAAATTTTGGATTGGTACCCTTATTTATAAGCGATTTATGAGTATTAAAGTGATTTTCGGAAGAGGGCTTTATATGGGGCATACGGTTAAAAATAGACCGAAATTCACAAAATTTTGTGGGATGATTTTTGTATATATTAAAATGATCTGTGCAAAGTTTTGAGTCGGTACCGATATTTATACAATATTTATACGGAAAAATGTCTTTTTCAGATGTGGTCCTTGTATGGGAGCTATGACCAGTTCTGGGCCGACCACCATAAAATTTAGTACAACAATTTATTTGCCTATAAAGAGTATTTCTGTCAAATTTTAGCCGTTTAACATTATTTATATCTCTTTTATACGTATTTAAGTGAATTTTGTAAGTGGACTTTATATGGGGTCTATGGTCAAACATGGACCGAATTAAAAAAAATTTCGTTTTGCGATTTCTTTTTGTATAAAACTTATTTTTGCTGAATTTTGTCTTATAGGCATTTATTTATCATTAAGCCATATTTCGGGAAGATTTTTGTATGGGGGCTATGACCAATTCTGGGCCGACCACCATAAAATTTAGTACAGCAATTTATTTGCCTATAAAGAGTATTTATGTCAAATTTTAGCCGTTTAACATTATTTATATCTCTTTTATACGTATTTAAGTGAATTTTGGAAGTGGACTTTATATGGGGTCGATGGTCAAACATGGACCGAATAAAAAAAAATTTCGTTTTGCGATTTCTTTTTGTATAAAACTTATTTTTGCTGAATTTTGTCTTGATATTCCAATTTTATAGGCATTTATTTATCATTAAGCCATATTTCGGGAATATATATATTTGTATGGGGGCTATAAGAAATCATGGACCGATTCTTACTATTTTCCGCACACTTTCTTCTTTTATAGTACAAACAACGTATACAAAATTTCATGGTATTATCTGCAATAGTTTTCAAAATATTGCAATAAAATGGATGAAAAATATCAAATTTTTATGGAGGTGGTCTCACATATAGGTTCATAACTCTGGTTAACCTAAACCGATTTTGCTGATTTTAAATAGCAAACTTCTCGAAAGCACTTCTGACAGAATTATTGAAGGTTTGGATCCCCAGTATATCTGGGGACTTCAAAAAACTGATTTCAACAGACAGACAGACAGACAGACAGACAGACAGACAGACAGACAGACGGACATGGCTTAATCGACTTCGCTATCTATAAGGATCCAGAATATATATACTTTATAGGGTCGGAAAATTTTTTTGTGGAAATTACACACGGAATGACAAACTTATATATACCCTTCTCACGATGGTGAAGGGTATAAAAAGGGGTACAATTCGATTTTAGTGATTTTGCTCAAAAAAAAAAAAAAAAACAAAATTAAATAGGGCTTTTAGAGGAGATACCAGCAAAAGAAAAATTTGTTGCCGGTCACGCCTATTTTCGAGGGGGCGGGCCCTTAAAGTTGAAAATACATAGGCCTATATCTCGGGAACTACTGGGTGTCTGATAATTTGTAATGCATTAAATAAAAGGTATTAAAAATACCTTTCCAACGATATATATCATGATTATAAAATATGGACCGAATATGGGTTAAATCCGAAAAGAATATTTTTTGACCCGAATTTATTTGTTTTTTGGAAATGGTTCTATATGGCAGCTATGAAAAATTATGGGCCGATCTTCTTAAATTTTGGAACAGTTATTTTCATGCATATGAGGATATTTCACGTCGAATTTCAACATAATAACGGTATATTTAAGATATATATTAGTATTAACGTGGATTTCGAGAGTGGACCTTATGGGGGGGATATAGTCAAATATGGACCGATATTCTCAAAATCCAGCAGTTAGATTTAGGCATGTATGTAAATGATCCGTGTAAAATTTTGGATTGGTACCCTTATTTATAAGCGATTTATGAGTATTAAAGTGATTTTCGGAAGAGGGCTTTATATGGGGCATACGGTTAAAAATAGACCGAAATTCACAAAATTTTGTGGGATGATTTTTGTATATATTAAAATGATCTGTGCAAAGTTTTGAGTCGGTACCGATATTTATACAATATTTATACGGAAAAATGTCTTTTTCAGATGTGGTCCTTGTATGGGAGCTATGACCAGTTCTGGGCCGACCACCATAAAATTTAGTACAACAATTTATTTGCCTATAAAGAGTATTTCTGTCAAATTTTAGCCGTTTAACATTATTTATATCTCTTTTATACGTATTTAAGTGAATTTTGTAAGTGGACTTTATATGGGGTCTATGGTCAAACATGGACCGAATTAAAAAAAATTTCGTTTTGCGATTTCTTTTTGTATAAAACTTATTTTTGCTGAATTTTGTCTTGATATTCCAATTTTATAGGCATTTATTTATCATTAAGCCATATTTCGGGAAGATTTTTGTATGGGGGCTATGACCAATTCTGGGCCGACCACCATAAAATTTAGTACAGCAATTTATTTGCCTATAAAGAGTATTTATGTCAAATTTTAGCCGTTTAACATTATTTATATCTCTTTTATACGTATTTAAGTGAATTTTGGAAGTGGACTTTATATGGGGTCGATGGTCAAACATGGACCGAATAAAAAAAAATTTCGTTTTGCGATTTCTTTTTGTATAAAACTTATTTTTGCTGAATTTTGTCTTGATATTCCAATTTTATAGGCATTTATTTATCATTAAGCCATATTTCGGGAATATATATATTTGTATGGGGGCTATAAGAAATCATGGACCGATTCTTACTATTTTCCGCACACTTTCTTCTTTTATAGTACAAACAACGTATACAAAATTTCATGGTATTATCTGCAATAGTTTTCAAAATATTGCAATAAAATGGATGAAAAATATCAAATTTTTATGGAGGTGGTCTCACATATAGGTTCATAACTCTGGTTAACCTAAACCGATTTTGCTGATTTTAAATAGCAAACTTCTCGAAAGCACTTCTGACAGAATTATTGAAGGTTTGGATCCCCAGTATATCTGGGGACTTCAAAAAACTGATTTCAATAGACAGACAGACAGACAGACAGACAGACAGACAGACAGACAGACAGACAGACAGACAGACGGACATGGCTTAATCGACTTCGCTATCTATAAGGATCCAGAATATATATACTTTATAGGGTCGGAAAATTTTTTTGTGGAAATTACACACGGAATGACAAACTTATATATACCCTTCTCACGATGGTGAAGGGTATAAAAAGGGGTACAATTCGATTTTAGTGATTTTGCTCAAAAAAAAAAAAAAAACAAAATTAAATAGGGCTTTTAGAGGAGATACCAGCAAAAGAAAAATTTGTTGCCGGTCACGCCTATTTTCGAGGGGGCGGGCCCTTAAAGTTGAAAATACATAGGCCTATATCTCGGGAACTACTGGGTGTCTGATAATTTGTAATGCATTAAATAAAAGGTATTAAAAATACCTTTCCAACGATATATATCATGATTATAAAATATGGACCGAATATGGGTTAAATCCGAAAAGAATATTTTTTGACCCGAATTTATTTGTTTTTTGGAAATGGTTCTATATGGCAGCTATGAAAAATTATGGGCCGATCTTCTTAAATTTTGGAACAGTTATTTTCATGCATATGAGGATATTTCACGTCGAATTTCAACATAATAACGGTATATTTAAGATATATATTAGTATTAACGTGGATTTCGAGAGTGGACCTTATGGGGGGGATATAGTCAAATATGGACCGATATTCTCAAAATCCAGCAGTTAGATTTAGGCATGTATGTAAATGATCCGTGTAAAATTTTGGATTGGTACCCTTATTTATAAGCGATTTATGAGTATTAAAGTGATTTTCGGAAGAGGGCTTTATATGGGGCATACGGTTAAAAATAGACCGAAATTCACAAAATTTTGTGGGATGATTTTTGTATATATTAAAATGATCTGTGCAAAGTTTTGAGTCGGTACCGATATTTATACAATATTTATACGGAAAAATGTCTTTTTCAGATGTGGTCCTTGTATGGGAGCTATGACCAGTTCTGGGCCGACCACCATAAAATTTAGTACAACAATTTATTTGCCTATAAAGAGTATTTCTGTCAAATTTTAGCCGTTTAACATTATTTATATCTCTTTTATACGTATTTAAGTGAATTTTGTAAGTGGACTTTATATGGGGTCTATGGTCAAACATGGACCGAATTAAAAAAAATTTCGTTTTGCGATTTCTTTTTGTATAAAACTTATTTTTGCTGAATTTTGTCTTGATATTCCAATTTTATAGGCATTTATTTATCATTAAGCCATATTTCGGGAAGATTTTTGTATGGGGGCTATGACCAATTCTGGGCCGACCACCATAAAATTTAGTACAGCAATTTATTTGCCTATAAAGAGTATTTATGTCAAATTTTAGCCGTTTAACATTATTTATATCTCTTTTATACGTATTTAAGTGAATTTTGGAAGTGGACTTTATATGGGGTCGATGGTCAAACATGGACCGAATAAAAAAAAATTTCGTTTTGCGATTTCTTTTTGTATAAAACTTATTTTTGCTGAATTTTGTCTTGATATTCCAATTTTATAGGCATTTATTTATCATTAAGCCATATTTCGGGAATATATATATTTGTATGGGGGCTATAAGAAATCATGGACCGATTCTTACTATTTTCCGCACACTTTCTTCTTTTATAGTACAAACAACGTATACAAAATTTCATGGTATTATCTGCAATAGTTTTCAAAATATTGCAATAAAATGGATGAAAAATATCAAATTTTTATGGAGGTGGTCTCACATATAGGTTCATAACTCTGGTTAACCTAAACCGATTTTGCTGATTTTAAATAGCAAACTTCTCGAAAGCACTTCTGACAGAATTATTGAAGGTTTGGATCCCCAGTATATCTGGGGACTTCAAAAAACTGATTTCAACAGACAGACAGACAGACAGACAGACAGACAGACAGACAGACAGACAGACGGACATGGCTTAATCGACTTCGCTATCTATAAGGATCCAGAATATATATACTTTATAGGGTCGGAAAATTTTTTTGTGGAAATTACACACGGAATGACAAACTTATATATACCCTTCTCACGATGGTGAAGGGTATAAAAAGGGGTACAATTCGATTTTAGTGATTTTGCTAAAAAAAAAAAAAAAAAACAAAATTAAATAGGGCTTTTAGAGGAGATACCAGCAAAAGAAAAATTTGTTGCCGGTCACGCCTATTTTCGAGGGGGCGGGCCCTTAAAGTTGAAAATACATAGGCCTATATCTCGGGAACTACTGGGTGTCTGATAATTTGTAATGCATTAAATAAAAGGTATTAAAAATACCTTTCCAACGATATATATCATGATTATAAAATATGGACCGAATATGGGTTAAATCCGAAAAGAATATTTTTTGACCCGAATTTATTTGTTTTTTGGAAATGGTTCTATATGGCAGCTATGAAAAATTATGGGCCGATCTTCTTAAATTTTGGAACAGTTATTTTCATGCATATGAGGATATTTCACGTCGAATTTCAACATAATAACGGTATATTTAAGATATATATTAGTATTAACGTGGATTTCGAGAGTGGACCTTATGGGGGGGATATAGTCAAATATGGACCGATATTCTCAAAATCCAGCAGTTAGATTTAGGCATGTATGTAAATGATCCGTGTAAAATTTTGGATTGGTACCCTTATTTATAAGCGATTTATGAGTATTAAAGTGATTTTCGAAAGAGGGCTTTATATGGGGCATACGGTTAAAAATAGACCGAAATTCACAAAATTTTGTGGGATGATTTTTGTATATATTAAAATGATCTGTGCAAAGTTTTGAGTCGGTACCGATATTTATACAATATTTATACGGAAAAATGTCTTTTTCAGATGTGGTCCTTGTATGGGAGCTATGACCAGTTCTGGGCCGACCACCATAAAATTTAGTACAACAATTTATTTGCCTATAAAGAGTATTTCTGTCAAATTTTAGCCGTTTAACATTATTTATATCTCTTTTATACGTATTTAAGTGAATTTTGTAAGTGGACTTTATATGGGGTCTATGGTCAAACATGGACCGAATTAAAAAAAATTTCGTTTTGCGATTTCTTTTTGTATAAAACTTATTTTTGCTGAATTTTGTCTTGATATTCCAATTTTATAGGCATTTATTTATCATTAAGCCATATTTCGGGAAGATTTTTGTATGGGGGCTATGACCAATTCTGGGCCGACCACCATAAAATTTAGTACAGCAATTTATTTGCCTATAAAGAGTATTTATGTCAAATTTTAGCCGTTTAACATTATTTATATCTCTTTTATACGTATTTAAGTGAATTTTGGAAGTGGACTTTATATGGGGTCGATGGTCAAACATGGACCGAATAAAAAAAAATTTCGTTTTGCGATTTCTTTTTGTATAAAACTTATTTTTGCTGAATTTTGTCTTGATATTCCAATTTTATAGGCATTTATTTATCATTAAGCCATATTTCGGGAATATATATATTTGTATGGGGGCTATAAGAAATCATGGACCGATTCTTACTATTTTCCGCACACTTTCTTCTTTTATAGTACAAACAACGTATACAAAATTTCATGGTATTATCTGCAATAGTTTTCAAAATATTGCAATAAAATGGATGAAAAATATCAAATTTTTATGGAGGTGGTCTCACATATAGGTTCATAACTCTGGTTAACCTAAACCGATTTTGCTGATTTTAAATAGCAAACTTCTCGAAAGCACTTCTGACAGAATTATTGAAGGTTTGGATCCCCAGTATATCTGGGGACTTCAAAAAACTGATTTCAACAGACAGACAGACAGACAGACAGACAGACAGACGGACATGGCTTAATCGACTTCGCTATCTATAAGGATCCAGAATATATATACTTTATAGGGTCGGAAAATTTTTTTGTGGAAATTACACACGGAATGACAAACTTATATATACCCTTCTCACGATGGTGAAGGGTATAAAATGGGGTACAATTCGATTTTAGTGATTTTGCTCAAAAAAAAAAAAAAAAACAAAATTAAATAGGGCTTTTAGAGGAGATACCAGCAAAAGAAAAATTTGTTGCCGGTCACGCCTATTTTCGAGGGGGCGGGCCCTTAAAGTTGAAAATACATAGGCCTATATCTCGGGAACTACTGGGTGTCTGATAATTTGTAATGCATTAAATAAAAGGTATTAAAAATACCTTTCCAACGATATATATCATGATTATAAAATATGGACCGAATATGGGTTAAATCCGAAAAGAATATTTTTTGACCCGAATTTATTTGTTTTTTGGAAATGGTTCTATATGGCAGCTATGAAAAATTATGGGCCGATCTTCTTAAATTTTGGAACAGTTATTTTCATGCATATGAGGATATTTCACGTCGAATTTCAACATAATAACGGTATATTTAAGATATATATTAGTATTAACGTGGATTTCGAGAGTGGACCTTATGGGGGGGATATAGTCAAATATGGACCGATATTCTCAAAATCCAGCAGTTAGATTTAGGCATGTATGTAAATGATCCGTGTAAAATTTTGGATTGGTACCCTTATTTATAAGCGATTTATGAGTATTAAAGTGATTTTCGGAAGAGGGCTTTATATGGGGCATACGGTTAAAAATAGACCGAAATTCACAAAATTTTGTGGGATGATTTTTGTATATATTAAAATGATCTGTGCAAAGTTTTGAGTCGGTACCGATATTTATACAATATTTATACGGAAAAATGTCTTTTTCAGATGTGGTCCTTGTATGGGAGCTATGACCAGTTCTGGGCCGACCACCATAAAATTTAGTACAACAATTTATTTGCCTATAAAGAGTATTTCTGTCAAATTTTAGCCGTTTAACATTATTTATATCTCTTTTATACGTATTTAAGTGAATTTTGTAAGTGGACTTTATATGGGGTCTATGGTCAAACATGGACCGAATTAAAAAAAATTTCGTTTTGCGATTTCTTTTTGTATAAAACTTATTTTTGCTGAATTTTGTCTTGATATTCCAATTTTATAGGCATTTATTTATCATTAAGCCATATTTCGGGAATATATATATTTGTATGGGGGCTATAAGAAATCATGGACCGATTCTTACTATTTTCCGCACACTTTCTTCTTTTATAGTACAAACAACGTATACAAAATTTCATGGTATTATCTGCAATAGTTTTCAAAATATTGCAATAAAATGGATGAAAAATATCAAATTTTTATGGAGGTGGTCTCACATATAGGTTCATAACTCTGGTTAACCTAAACCGATTTTGCTGATTTTAAATAGCAAACTTCTCGAAAGCACTTCTGACAGAATTATTGAAGGTTTGGATCCCCAGTATATCTGGGGACTTCAAAAAACTGATTTCAACAGACAGACAGACAGACAGACAGACAGACGGACATGGCTTAATCGACTTCGCTATCTATAAGGATCCAGAATATATATACTTTATAGGGTCGGAAAATTTTTTTGTGGAAATTACACACGGAATGACAAACTTATATATACCCTTCTCACGATGGTGAAGGGTATAAATATTGTGTAATTCTCCGAATTTAACTTTTTTAATTTTCCGTTAAAGCTTTCAACATTCCTTCTAAAGATAATAAAATTTGTTCATTGGCAACAGTATTTGCTTTAGCAGATGCAGCTTGTATATCTGCAGCATCTGCTATTCTTTTGGCAGCATCTGCAATTGCTTTTGTTGCCTCTGCGGATGAGGCAAAACGCACCAAAATGGAGAAAAAAGCGCACCATTTACAAAAAAACGCACCAAGTTAAGAATTTCGTTTTTGTTTTAAATATTTATTGAATTAATTTGAATTTTTTTAATATCATAAATTCTATAAAAAGCTTTTTATCAACGATTATTAGTAAAAATAGTAATAAATGAGCTAATAAAGATAAAATAAGCATTTAACCACTCAAAATTTAGCTCACAATATGATATTCGGAACTAAAGTACCAATTGGTAAAAAAGCTAATTTCAGTACATATTTGGTACTTTATTTTTATATTTTTGTTTTCTAGTTAAAGTACTTCTATTTGATTTTTTTGAATAAAATTTTTTTGGATTCCACTGGTACTCTAAACCTGGTTGTTCGCCTACAGTTCAGTAGACCAAACCATCAGGTTATACAAGAATTTTTATTTACATGTTTAAAATCTTAATTTGATTTTCAAACAAAGATTTTTTAAGAATTTGATTTCATTTATCATACATTCGTATTTAAAATACATTTTTCATCGTATAGATTTCATGGGTTATGAATTATTAAAAAACTGCAATTAAAAATTAGTAAAAATAAAAATTTCATCACATTTTCGCAAAAATTAAAAAACGCACCGAAATACACAAAAAAAATTTGCTGTGTGTGTATTTTATTGTAGAAAGATTTTTTCTTACACTGAAACAAAATGTTGTGTTGAATTGGCGCCATCAAAAATTAAAAAGCGCACCAAATTTAAAAAAAAGCGCACCGCGCACCAACTAAAGAATTTTTCGCACCAAAAATTTAAAAAAGCACCAAAAATGGTGCGAAACGCACCAAGTTGACAACGCTGATCGTTGTCATTGCTCTCAAGTTGCCGTTTATGTGGTTGCTGTGAAAACGGTGAAAGCTCTGCTGGTTGGTGAGAGGACTGTGGCATTTTTTCAGCACTTTTTTGATGTCTTGTAGGCATGACAACGGCAACAGACTTGATAGTTCTGGGTGGTGTATCCGATCAGGGTGAAGCAACTTTCGATTAAATCATTGCTTTTTGGACTTTTTCGTTCCGTAAAACCAAAAACCTAACCCTCAGGTGCCGCGGCTTTGGATAATAACTAATTCGGAAAGCGCGTTCACCCGATAGAGACCACCTCCAGGCGTGGTGAACACAACCTTTTTTAGTTCTCAGCTATCTTTTTTTGGTTCTTGATTTTAAATCAGTCCAAGTCTGAAATTGCGCAGATGTAAATAAAATTGACCAAACAGAATCGAATTCCTTACATTCTTCCACTCAACAATGCTGCGCACTGGTGGCCAATATGAGTTCAGATTCTTGGTCAGACCAATCCACTGTTCTTCCATGGAGTTTTTATTTTTGCCAAAACTAGCAGAGCCTCTAGCAAACTTTAGATTTGCTTCCATATATTCAACAAGAATCTGTAGCTGCTACAAGTTTGATTTTTAACGCTAATCAATTGCATTTGGGCAATAAAGAAGAATTTATTATACAACAAATACCGATTTTCCATAATTAAGCTTCTTAATTTTTAATATTTTTTTTTAGCTTTTATTTATTTATTGAATCTTCATATCTTGAAATTACAATAAGTTTTCAAATCTTAATACTAAGAAGAAAATAATAAGTCCAGCCAGTGCTAGACAAAAATTTTTATGATACTAAAAAAATTTCACATCAACTGATCCACGATTATACGGTTTGCCGAGGATACACGGGCCGGATGTGCCATTACGTCCAATATCCTCTTCTGTAGAAGTACCGTGCTACGATCTTTCTAGACACATAGGGACCATTTTGAAAAACGTTATATTGGAAAAGTATAACATAAAGAACTCATTGGAACTGAAAACTAAATTAAACGAAATAATTTTGGAAGACGACGGGATTTTTATATCATTAGACGTGATATCGTTATTTACTAACATACCTATACACTTAGCTATAAGTAACATAATGAGCAAGTGGGAAACATTGAAAAAGCATACAAAAATCCCCAGGCAACTATTTTCGGAAATACTTCAATTCTATCTTAACGACAATAACTATTTTATTTATGATGATAAATTTTGTGGACGAACATACGGAGTGCCCGTGGGAAACCCTTTGTCGCCAACGATTGCTGATATTGTCTTGGACACACTTTTTGGGGGGAACCACCGAGGGATTGGAAGGGGACATTATAAGAGTAGAATTATTAACGAAGTATGTAGACGACCTCTTTGCCATCATAAGGAGGAACGACGACGATGGAATATTAGAATTATTCAACGGTTAGCATAACGAACTTGAATTTACAATTGGGAAGGGAATGAACGGATCAATTCCGTACCTTGACATGGGGATCATACGGGAAAACAACGAGATGGTGACTGATTGGTATATGGAATCTATGGCATCTGGTCGCATTATGAATTTCCATTCCACACGACCATTTGGACAGGAAACTAATACTGCGACAGACTTCATTGATAAGGTTCTACAATTGGGTGGTGGAAGGTTTGGATCCAGGAACATAGGGACAATTAGGGAAATACTACTGAACGATAACTATCCACGAGAAATAATCAACGAATTAATACATAGGATAATAAATCCCATATCCGGGTAAAATAACACAAATATAGATAATACATCTGGTTTGGATCCAGGAACATAGGGACAATTAGGGAAATACTACTGAACGATAACTATCCACGAGAAATAATCAACGAATTAATACATAGGATAATAAATCCCATATCCGGGTAAAATAACACAAATATAGATAATACATCTGGTAACACCAAATTCTTTAGTGTACCATATATACCAAGACTCACAGGAAACAGGAAGCTTAGGGAAGTAATGAGGGAAGAAGGAATAGTTTTGGCACACAGGGCAAACAAGACAATAAATCCACTATTTACGCAGACGAAGACAAAAATCGGGAAAGAGGACCAAAGCAATGTAGTTTATGAAACTAAATGTGCAGGAAAATTAAACGGAAACTGTGATAAGATTTACATTGCAACGACAAGAAGAGCTTTAGGAGTTAGAATGGCGGAACACGAAACAGACATTGAAAAGTACCGGCTTTCTACTGCTCTTGCCCGACACTGTTTTGAGAATAGACACACGGCTGATCTCGGGAATATGAGAATATTGCATAGGGAACGAGAGCATGACAAGGGATTTACATTGGAAGGTTTAAGTATACGACAGAGAACGGACATCGCAATAAACAACGAGACAGACAAGGACAACGCTAATGCAAATTACAATATTGCACTTGTTTAAATTTTGGTTTGATTACAACTGTGATACCTGGCATTAAGGGACAATCTACGGTGATATTTTTAATTAATTATTTTTGCATTTATTTAAAATTATATGTTATATGTCGTACCTTTTGTGTCGTGAGAAACATCTTTTATTTAAAACTAAATGTAAAACTCGATAAGAAGGGATATGTAAGTCTGATTGTTGAAATAATATTATGTGCCTTATTGTTGTTATTAAAATATTGTTCTTTTGTTAATGTTGCCAGATTTAATAAAAATTCATCCCCTGAAGATGTTGGCAAAATGCCAACGAAACGTCGGATAGAAAATGTATAAATAAATAAAGTCTTTTATTTACATTTAGGAGGAAAACTGACCTTAAAAGCCTGTTTTAGAAACAATTTCTATAAAAACCAAGATACTTAGTATAAAAAAGGTCGATTAACTTATAAAATCCAATCATCTTTTTTGCGCTTGAGTTAAAGCAAGCGTATCCCTCCTTCTCAACCGATTGTGGAAACTAAAGTTAAGGATGTCTCGTGCAAGTGGGTTTGGATGGTGTTCAAGTTTGCTGACATATTTCGAGGCATATTTTGTAAATTCGACTTTTACTAATGGCACGCCTAGATCTTTGTGAATTCTAGAATTTTTAACGTACCATGGAGCTGCAGTAATTATACGTAGAATTTTGTTTTGACCCCTTTGAATTTTTTCAATGTTGGATGCTGAGGCAGTACCCCATAATTGAATTCCATAACACCAGATTGGCTTTAGAATTGCATTGTACAACGAAAGTTTGTAATCCAACTTTAATGTAGAGTTTCTGCCGATTAGCCAATTAAGTTGCACTGCTTTTAATCTCATCTGAGTAAGTTTTGCATCGATATGAGACTTCCAAGTTAAACGACGATCGAGGTGGATTCCGAGGTATTTGACTTCATTGTGTTGCGGGATAATTTGATTATTTATTCTGATGAACGAGCAGGTATCTTTTCGCAATGTGAAAGTTATATGAATACCTTTCTGTTCGTTAACCCTGATTTTCCAAAGCTCAAGCCAATTCTCTAGCTTATAAACATATTTCTGCAAATTCTGTATCGTCTGCAAAAGTTTAAGTATGTATTATGGGGTCTGACGGCATATCGGATGCATAAATCAAATATAAAGTTGGACCCAGTATGCTACCCTGGGGTACTCCTGCTTCAATTGGCTGAGAGAGGCTAAAAAATCGCCTTCTTTGATTGTAAATTTGCGACCATATAGGTAACTTTTCATAAGTTTGTGGGTGTTAGCAGGCAGAGCTAATTTTATTTTATGCATTAAACCTTCATGCCAGACTTTGTCGAACGCTTGGGAAACATCAATAAAAAGCGCGGAACAGTATTTTTTCTCTTCAAACGACCGTCTTATCACATTTACCAATCTGTGTGTTTGTTCGATGGTACTGTGTTTAGCTCTGAACCCAAATTGGTGATTTGGGATACATTGAGTGTTGTTCAGAATTGGAGTCAACTTAGCCATTAACAATTTTTCAAACAGTTTTGAAATTGTCGACAGTAGACTAATTGGCCTATATGACTCTACTTTGGTGGGGTCCTTTCCTGGCTTAGGAATCATGGTAATCATAGATACCTTCCAATCTGCAGGATAGTATTCTAGGCGTAAAATAGCATTGAAAATAAAGAGGATAATTCTTCTAGCTACACGAGGTAACTCCACAAGCATTTTGTTGCTGATTTTATCCATACCTGGAGCTTTTTTAAGATTCAGAGTACCAATAGCGCTTTGAACATCATTAAAGCTAAGTCTTAGAGGTACAGGAGGTCTAATAACGAGTGGAGGCAAATCAGACGCATTATTTGAGTTGTTTATAGTAAACACATTTCTCAAATGGTTAACAAATAAAGTCCCCTTCTCTGAATCATTTCTTGCCCAGTCTCCAGTCGGATTTCGCAGAGGAGGCTTTCCTCTAACTGGTCTTTTTAAACCTCGTGCCGCCTTCCATAACGAATAGTCAGATTGTGGGGTACTATCAAGACCCTCCAAGTAAGATCTAAGTGAGGCCGTTCTTTGGATTTCTAAGAAATTTCTTAGTATATTTCTGCATTCTCGTAGCCTAGCTTTCAGTTGAGGAGACCTGTGAATTTGCCACTCTCTTCTAACTCTTCTTTTTTCTGACAGGAGATGATCGAGTTCAGCGAAATAAGTTCTGTTTGTCCCACTTCTGCACTCAACGTCATATGTGGTAGTTCTCAACACTACATTTTCCGTGCAGTGGGAACTTAAATACTTTTTATACTTTATCCAACTTACTCTGGTTTGAAGGAAACGCATTGAAATAATAGAAGGAGAGTGATTTGCAGACAAGTCTAATGAAGGCTCCACTTGTATCGATTCTACAGGGATATTTTTCACTACTCCGAAGTCAATAACATCGGGAATCCTCCGTCGGCCAGTAGGTGGGATGCCCACTTGAGAGTACATCTAATCCTATTTTGGCAATGGTGTTGAAGAGTTCACGACCCTTCGGGGTCACCAGACGTGAACCCCAAAATGTGTGTTTGGCGTTAAAGTCACCAGCAACTAAAAATCTAGCTTCAAGGGAATTGAAGAAGCTGTAGTATTGGTGTTCTTTTATTGAAAATCGAGGCGGCGAATAAATTGATGATAAAACAAAATTGTATTGATAGAATTCAATACAAATGTTTGTTGCTTGTAGGTAATCTTCACATATGTTGTTCATTAAATAATGTTTTATTCTGTTATTTATAAGACTTGCCGAACCTCCACATGCTCTTCCGCGGGGATCTTTAGTATCATACAACACGTAGCCATTAATTTTGAAGTACGCTGTCGCCGTCAAGTGAGTTTCAGCAATCACCATGACATCAATCTGCTTATCCATCAGGAAGTGTTCCAGTTCGGTTTTATGTTGGCGGAGGCCGTTCGCGTTCCAAAAACAAATTTTTAAACAAATCATTTCTTTAAAATGGCTTGTAAGATAGTGGATAGCATTTTCAGCATTTCCTGCATCATGGATGTCATAGTGGTCGTAAAAGTGTTCATAGTTTGTACAAGTGTCTGCAATGTAGTCTCTAGAGTGTTAATATTAGGTTCGTAATATTGTGATTTAGGTTCCTGCTCCAAACCTGGCATATTAGATTTAACCACGTTTGCGTAAGAAACTGTTTACATGACTAGTGGACCGTAACAATTGAGGGAAATTGTCACTCGATGCCAAAATAGGATGTTGAGGATGATCAGGTAATACTGACGTCTTGAGTGTAAATTGGACAACCTCTATAATTTGCGGTATGATTACCTCCGCAGTTACTGCATTTTTTGATTTTTGAATCAGTGTTCGACTTATCACATTGAGCAGTTGCATGTAGCTCCCCACACGCAACACAAACTGACGGCAATTTATAATACGCCTTGTGTGACCAAATTCTTGACAGTTAAGACACTGGACGGGTCCCTGACGCTTATGCGGTTCTTCCACGGTGATTCTACGATGCAGAAGGTAAATCAGATTGTAGATGGGATGGCACTCGTTTTTCTTTAATACGACATCTCCAGGTTCCAATTCCACCCTGAACATAGGCTGTGGAATCTTTTCACGGTTTCTAATATTCACTACACTCTTAATTTTGAACCCTTTGTCCATTAAGCCGGTCTGTATCTCCGTAGGATCAACACATTCGTCTATACCCTTTAGAACGACCTGGAGTCCTTTTGCGCTTTTGAGCTGATAGGTATAGAAATCCCTAGTCTCCCTCTCCAACTGGTTGGACAATTTTCGAAAATCATCTTCCCTATTCACTTGGATCTTTGTCTCGCAGATATTTCCATGTTTCATTGAGGTTACGCTAAACATGTTTTCACCTATTACAGCAACAATTCCTTGTATCAGTTTATTGGAAGTGGGCTCTCTCAGGTAAATTGGTGGGGGCTTAAATGTATTTTTCTTTATTTCTGGGTCATCCGTCTGAAGTAGAGAAAATCTGTTTTGGTCATTTGGTTTATCACTATTGACTAGGGGTTACATTACCGGTAAACGGTTAACCGGTTTTCCGGTTTTACCGGTCGTATTGATTACCGAATTTACCGGTAAATTTAAAAGAAAAATACCGGCAATTTCGGTAATTGTTGATAAATATTTCATTCCAGTTGAAGTTAAATTTAAATATAAAATGTTATATTTTAAGAAATATTTTTTTTTATTATTAGGTTAAAACTACATAAACCTTCATTGATACAAACTATTGTGACGATTCGTTCTATATTGAACATTAGAAATGAATGTAACTCGACAAATGATTCAAACGAGTCTTCTGATGATGTAGAAGAAATCCCTGAATCAACCCAGTTAACAATGAAAGACAGGCTACAATTGGCCATTAAAAATCAAAATAAAATAAAATAAAATTGAATAAAATTTCCAACGTAACCAATACCACGATTTTAACAAAAGTAATAAAAAAAGAAATCGCACTCCTTGAAAAAGAACAAAAGCGTGGAAAGTATCTGACGATAGCGTTCAACCACCTCTTGACAGTAAAGCCGACGAGTGTGGAATCAGAAAGAGCTTTTTCTGCAGCAGGGTTAATTTGCACAAAAATTAGAACCAGCCTTAATGACAATACAATTGACACCATTTGCCTATTGCGAGCATATTTTAATACACACGCAGATCTATTCAAAAATTAAAATTTTCTCTTAATGATATAATATTTTAACATTCTTATTTTGTTTTATTAATAATTACATTTATTTTAAACTAGCTGACCCGGTCCGCGTTGTTGGCCCTAAGGAAACATTAGTGTTGTATTACCACACGATTTAAATTAAGCTTTTAAGGAAATGTACGGCCTTTAAATAAATTTATGGAATATCTATCATAAAGATTTGTTACAGAATAACTTACATATGGTCTAGGTATGTGCTCAATCAAAAAAGAAACGCATATATTTAAGGCAAATTGGAAATTATATTTATTTATTACTTCATCTTGGGGCCAGCGGATATACAATGTTTTTTGTTTTTTTGGCGTGCCGTGTGAAAAACATAAATTTTCCAAAATTAAGCCTATTGCTGGCTTAATGATGTGACTCTTGCTTTATTGATGGCAATAGTACAGGTAAGACGCAAAGGGAATTGGAGGCGCTTGAATTGGAATGGTAAATCGTTGGAAATCATCCGAATTCGTGGAATAAGTACATCTTCGCCTTTGAATCTGCCACCGATGATTGTTGCCTCGATTAAATTTGGTGAGCAGTTTTTGATGGTCAATGTGGTTCCGTTGCATAACTTTGGTGCGTTTAAGTTGCGAATAAGAATTACCGGTGATCCAACGTTTAATGTTAGCACATGCGGTGGCATTCCGGGTGGTTCCAATGAATTTAAAAATTCAGTGGGATAATTGACGGCTTGTTCTTCATCTATTACTGTATCGATCGATTTTTATTTGATGAATTTGCCGGGCAGTTTCAATTGAATTTGCTCATTGAGCTTGTTGGCATCGTAATTTGTTGGTGCCAAAATTGCACGTTCCCACAGCCAATCCGATTTTTTGCAGAAGATTGTTAGACTTGGGAAAACCTTGTCGACAACGGCTTGAATATTCATTTGCATTCGACAGAAGTTAGGCGGGAACGAAATCTCGTTCGTGGCGCGATTAATTGGAATTTTTCCATTTCCGATGTCAAAAAGTTGTTCTGAGAATGTTTGGACAGACGGGTCTTATAAGAAATGCACACGCATGTTCGTCGATAGCGGGATTTTCTCGACTCGGTTCCAAAGATATGAATCTTTCAAGTATGCGTTCAGCTCATCTGCGGTCATTGATAACGGGCAAGGTTTGACGAAAATCACCAACAAAAAGAATAAGAGCGCCTCCCATCGGTTTGTAGTATCCGAAAATCACATAGAGTCCGATCAAGCGCTTCGAGCAATTTGTTTGAATGTACCGTTATTTTTTATCAGCGTTTGAAAAAACTCACAAATGTGCACAAAATGTAGGTATCTTAAATGTAAGGGTACATAAAGTTTTTTATCATCGATTGATGATATAATATTATTTTTAACTTATTGTATAATGTTGCACCTTAGTAAGCATTCCGCGCTTCTGTCTTCTGTTATCGAATGATGTAAATATTTTGTAAATAAACCGAAAACTCGGATTTTTGAATGCAACATTTCGAAAGTTTTAAAATTTTGATATTGGATCGTTAATAACATAAGGTTTTTGCAAATATCTTCGGAACTACCGAATAACCGATTTAAGAGTTTGATATCTCGTTTTGAAAAACATGACAACGGCTTTCAAAAAAATTAAATAAAATAAAAAAAGCAAAATATATGTATGTATGCTCTTATGTCATTGGTGGTGCAATATGAAAATTGGATTTTGCTGCGCCCCTCCGCCCGCAGACTGAAAATCCATGTAAACATAAATTTTTTGTGATGGGGCGTGACACATCAATTTTTTTATTTTTACATCGCCTGCAGTAAGATGTGGATACAATCTGTATGAAGTAAATCTGTAAAAAACCCATGTAGAAGCAATTAATCAATTAAAAAAGTGGGCGTTAGAGTAGGCGTGGTCGTACCAATGGTGAAGGTAATGGTGGTAATTTGACCTTACCACTGAGACAGCACAACCCAGACTATTCTCCGGTGAACTTTAATGCACCGCAATGGTTGCACACAATCTCCATTGGGCCAATTTGAACGGAAGGATGCGAGCTGTAGTTAAAAGTGAAATCGTAATGAAACGCTACTCGATTCAAATCAACACTTGAAGCTCTTCTTCTTACGCGTTGATTTAGATTTTCACGTTGTTGAATTGCTTGATTTAATCCATGATTTCTCATTGCTAATCGAGCCGTTTCATTTGTCGCCTGTCTTTCTTCTTGTGGTTGTGTTACGCGAAGTCGGGCCATACTAACACGGCGCTGATCTCGTGCGATTTCTTGTTCATCCGTATTCAATCGATTGGTAATATTCCGATTTGTAATTGCATTACGGGTTCGGTGCGAAAGATCAGATCTTCTGGGTCGCGGCATTATGAATAACACTGAGAAATTAATGTCACAAAAGCAGATAATGTCACAAAAACAATGTCACAAAATCAGTTAGGGAACTTACCTTTTGAAATCACCTTTAAAAAAGGGTGAAAATGTTTAAATACTACAAAAATAAATCAGGTGTCAAAAGTTTATGCACACAACGCCATTTACTGGCAATAGCAGAACCAGAATATGTTTTTGTAAAAAAAAAATGAACAAAAAAAGTTTTCAGTCAAATTAAGTGGAAAAACAATTGTCGTAAAAATTGTGATATACAAAAGAACGACATTTGATTTTTGAAGATAATAATTAAAAGTAATGGGTGATACAATTTGAAGTAAGTCTTTTAAAACCCTTGTAGAATCGATTACACAATTTTAAAGCAGGCGTGGTCGAATTCGGCTGTACACTGCGGGCGTTGCTACGGCATCAATTTAAAAAAAAAGTAGGTGGTCAAAAAAGATCGCTAGAGATGGGACGTGAAAGGAGGCGTGGAGTATGAATCATAATTTTTGATCTCGCCTAGAGTAAAGTGAATATGTTAAAATCAGAGTAGAATCAATTACACAATTTAAAAAAGAAGGCGTTAAAGTAGGCGTGGTCGCAAAAAAGAAGTATTCTATAAATACTTAGTGGTGTGATGTGAAAATTTCAGGCAGATCGCTCCAGCGGTCCGGCTTACCTGGCAAGCGTCTTGCATGTGATGGGGCGTGAAAGTGGGCGTGGCACATCAAACACATCTGTTAAATGAGTTCAATGTCTTTAAGGTATTCTCAACTTGATTCGTTTTGACGACCTATTTGGAATTTTAAAAACGAATCAAGTTGAGAATACCTTAAAGACATTGAACTCATTTAACAGACATATACAGTTTACATTAGAGAGAGAAATGGATAACAAATTACCATATTTAGATTCCCTAGTCATCAGGGATGGTAATATAATTAAGATAAACTGGTACCAAAAACCTATATCTTCTGGCAGACTTATTAATTATTATTCAAAACATCCCAGAAGAATAATAATCAACACTGCTACAAACTTTATCACCAGAGTTCTAAGTACGAGCAATACCGAATTTCACGAGGAAAATAAGAGAATAATTAGACATATTTTACACAAGAATGACTTTCCGTATATAACAATAGACAATTTGATGAAATATACATTAAATAAGAAAAAATCTGACAATTCGATAGAAACGAAACCACCAAAAATTTACAAATCTGTTGAATATATACCTGGATTATCAGAAAGGATGAAGTACTCTGATATATATGACAAGGAAAAATACATATTAGCAATGAAAACGGGTAATACGACAGCAAAATTATTCAACAACTTGAAATCTAAATTGGACAAACTAGAAAAATCAAATCTAGTATACCAAATTAAATGCGACGGCGACGATACTGATATATGTCCAAAAATATACGTAGGTACAACGAAGACAAAATTAAAAACTAGATTGTCATCACATAAATCGGACCTAAAATCAAATGACAAACCTCTTTCACAAAAAACAGCACTTGCTGCCCATTGTGCAACAACTGGACATCGACCAAACTTTAATAATGTAAGAGTAATTGTAGAGGAGAATAATACTAGTAAACGATATATGCAAGAGATGTTACATATAATTAATACTCCAATTGATAAGAGAATGAACTACAAAACAGACACTGATAATTGCGCTCACATATATAGACATACAATAAACAAATACAAAAATAATAATAAACAAAAAAGCTAACAGTCAGTGAAGTAAACTTAAGATATTAACATCGGACAACACTGTATTAAACACTAAGTAAATTGTTTGTTATTATAATTTTAAGAAAATTGTTACAATTATAATAATTATGTTTTTTAGATTATATTTCTTCCCTGAAGATGATCAACAAAGTTGGTCGAAATATTGGAAATAAATAAAATATAATAAAAATTAAAAACGAACAAGAGTTTTTATATTTTTAATAAAAGGGACCTCAAGCCGAACTAATAAAATAGAAAGATTTTTAAAAAATTTACCGTTTACCGGTAAAAGCAAATTTCGGTAATTTTATATGCCCTACTATTGACGGTCTTAGGAACTTTTGAGTTGGAAGACATTTGAGCAGATATCGTGCTCCTCTGTCGCTTGAGAACGGTGATGTACTTATCCATACCTACTTGTTTTTTGGGTTTGACTGCACTATTTGATGAAGATGATGTTTTTTCATCTGTTGAAATCACAATATTGGGCGAACAGGAACGACGCCGTTCTACGGCTCTTGTAGTGAGAAAATTCTCCACAGACTTTTTTAAGGATTCTTCCTCAGAGACCCATATAGTTTTTCAAGTCGAGCTAAGCTCTTTCTCAGAATTACATCTGAGAGGAACACTCATACAGTTTTTATGCGATTTTTAATGTTTTTTTTTTTTTTTTTTTGTAATTACCGTAGATTTTTTTTTTACCTATTACGAGTTATTTTTCACTTTTTTGTTTTATTTCAACCTATTACACTTTTTCACCTATTACGATTTTTCACCGAAAATTCAGCCGCACTAAAAATAACACGTTCGAACAATTCGATGAGACGAGACTATAATTTTGAAAACTATTTTTTTTCTTTTGTCGATAACCACAACACAAGTGACTAATTTTGACAGTTGTTGTCGCACAAAATTTGTAAGTGGATTTATATGAAGACGATTACGTTATCGCTCGCTTTCATTGTCGATCGAAATGTCTTGCACCACAATTTTAGTGGGGCGCAAATCAGTTGTTTGTCGTTAAAAATGCAAGCGAGCGATGTCGATCGATATGCTGGGCCAGGCAGTTAAATTGTTGTAATACTTATGTAAGTAAAATCGCATAACTCTGTACCTTATTAGCCTGTAAGACTTGTAAATAAATAAAATAAATTAAAAAAAAAAAAATACTGACAACAGTTTAACCACAATTATATGCTACAATATACCTAGCTAGCAAATACATAATATACAGATTTCTATGTATTTAAATCATTAAGCGACCATTAGAGCCTAACCGGCAAGGTTCCAAAAATTTTCACAATTTTTTTTTTACTTACTGTTAATATTATTGTATTATTTAATTAATTTTTGAATACGTACTGAATATTCAAATCAGTGTTTAATTAAGTATTTTTATGGACGGTATATGAGACATTTTTGTAAGGTTTGACAAAATAAAATTCTAATGACGTCACTCACCTGTACACACATATTTGCATGACACATCAGTCTTCCGTTTTCGAACCGCCAAGTTTGTGTGGTGACTCTTTGATTATTTTGTGGTCGTACAACAAGCTTTGTATAGTCAGTGGGATTTGGAGGTTTTTCAAGATCTAAAACTAAGCGAGGCGTGGGATGTGTTGATTTAGAAAATTCCGTAGGAGGAGAAGAACCTTCATGTTCTAATTGACCATAGGAATTCATTAACCATAATTGCGAGCGGTCACCTGTACACTTTTTAGTTATTATTACTCGTTTGTCCTTAACGCCTAAAACTAATTGTTGCCCTTCAATTCCTACATTTTTGTTATCACTATCAGATACAACTAGTCGAAATGTTTCCTTAAAAACAATATATATAAAATTTGCATATGTAATGCTTTTAGTAGAACCGGTTTTGTTGATAGAGTATTCAATAAAATTGCCACCAGGTGCTTCTATAAATAAAGCTTGAGGTCCTATAGGATCATCTAATACATATGCCAGTGACGATTGTGGTTTTACAATAGTTCTCCAATGTGGTTCGATACCTTTTTGAGAAAAATATATTGGTACTTCCGAATAATTATCAATTCGTATTGGCGGTGGCAAAGTACTAGCATCCGTAAAGTGTAAAAGGTATGTTCCTCCATGCAATATAACTTCCAAACGTAAAAATATCATTTCCCCCAACTCATTTCGAACATTTATATATAGGCTTTTTGCTTCATTTACTGGCAACCCGCTGGACCAATTAGAATTGTCATTATCTGCTACTCTTACACACAACAAAGGCTCCTGTTCACAATTTGGCCAATGAAAGGGGAAATTGCAGCCTGGAAAGGCAATTATTACCTTATCTGATGAAATTGTTTTCTGGAAAGAAATGAAAATGATTATCAAGTATTAAATATCCATAGTGTATGTATACTCTGCGCAATGGCAGTCCCACTCAAATTATTTTTGTTATTAGAAAATAACTAACAACGTAAAAAATTAGGAAAAATTCAGCCCTAAAAGTTCTTTTATGGGAAAATTTTTTTCATAACAAATTTAAATATTTCTGTATTCAGCATTCCTAAAAAATTGGTTCTACAATTTCACTTCCGAGCTAAAGTTCTTAATGCTCCCCATAGCTTTTGGTCATTCGTTAAAAGAATAATGTTTGGGGTTGGCCAATCATTCACTAAATCGGTTGATAAAGCTAACCTTTTGGCTGAATTATTTGTAAATAATTCAAACTTACTGGAGAGCAATCAAAATTCTGCCCGAACTCGAAAATTATCAGTAACTATGGCAAATATATTCTTCCGCGCGAATTACATATACAAATACACACACATACACTAAGAACGACCCAATTGATGACTTTTTAGCAAATATAATGAATACTAAATAAAGAAATGTAAAACGACACCTATTTCCTGTCTAATTAAATAAAGTAAACTTAATTTCATATTTTTCAGTCGCAATTCTAAAAATTGGTAACAATCCCAAATTAATTAATAAATATTGTAAAAATTTGCATTTCCGTTCCAATAACAAACATGCAATGTTAAATAAATATTTTATTGTAATACATTTTTATTTGAGAATTTTTCCTCTTGCGAGTATTATTTTATTGTAAAAAATTTTTTAAAAAAATTTTATTTATTCGAAGGTTTACTTCAAAGTTAAATATAAAAATTTATTTTTGTATACCTCTGTTATATGTTCTACATAGCTTTCCGTTGGAAAACGTAAATGCAAAAACATACAGAAATATACAAAGAGACACTAGCAAAATGTAATGCATTTTCTGGCCTGCTAAAGCCTTCGTCAGCATTCTTTGTGTCTATTGGTGTTCATTTTCAAATTTCTTATATTTAACTTTTCAAATTGACTCTTTGAGAATTTTTCCTCTTGCGAGTATTATTTTATATTTAACTTTGAAGTAAACCTTCGAATAAATAAAATTTTTTTAAAAAAATTTTTACAGTAATACATTTTTGTTAATCAACAAAATAAAAATAAGTTAGTCGATAAGAGAATAACATTGTAAAAATCAGTCTTGTATCTTCCATCAAAATCGTCAGACAAACAATAAATAAATAAAATAAATAAAAACTTTAACACCGTTGTTTTTTTTATTGAAATTAAATAAAGGAATTATTAAAGTCGCGCGCTCAGTTAAAAAGATTTTAACGTATATTATCATAGATAAGTCTCCTGAGCCGGATGGTATGCCAGCACTGGTTTTGAAGCAGCGTTATTCGACGGTACCTTGTCCAATAGCTAACCTTTTCAGCACCTTATATCGTACCGGTGAATTTCCCACGTATTGGAAGGTTACTAATATAACGCCAATTCCTAAAAAGGAAGAGGCTACCAACATTGATAATTATCGCCCAATAGCAATTTACTCTGCACTTTCGAAAGTTATGGAAAGTATGGAAAATTACAATCTTGTGGAATATCTGGAGTCCAACAATTTATTTAGCGAACACCAGTACGACTTTCGTAAGGGACACTCTACGGGAGACTTACTAGCCTTCATATCGGAAAAATGGTATCGTTCTATACATGCTTTTGGCAAATGAATATAGTAGCTCTAGATATTTCCAAGGCGTGCGACACAGTCTGTCATAGTGCTCTTCATCGTAACTTATTGCCTTTAGTGTCGGTGATAACTTCTCTCGATTTATATCGAGTTTCATCAGAAATCGCACTATACGTGTTGATATAGATGGGATTTCATCAGACGAGTCAAGGTTTAATCAGGGATAGCGAAGGTGTTTATTGGTGAATGTAGGGTATCTAACTCAATGTGAGTTGAGTTTTACTGTTCTATTGATTAGGGTATTCAATTAATCGGGGTTTTAGTTTAATCGAGCAAATAATTAATCGGGTTGAGATTTAATCGGTTAATAATCGGTTAATTAAGAATTATTCGGTTAACCGAACAATTTAAATTTAAATAAATAGATTGGTTAATATTAAAATAAACACTTATTTTATGCTTAGAATTTATATTTTATTAATAAAAAGAAACAAATAAAACGTAACAATTCATAAGTAATAAAAAATTAAAGTAAATGAGATCCTTCTTTGTACATATGTATATGAGTTAAACTAAGGTTTTAAAGGGATCTTGTGAAATAATCTTTTAAAAAAAGAATATTATTCAAATGTATAGCTTTTAAACGGTTTTTTTCTTAATTTTTTATAATACTTGACTTGGAAAAAACTCTCTCGCTGATTGTGGATGTTGGAGAAATCGAAAGTAAGGCATTATAAAGAATATCCAATTTATCAGTTCTGTTCTTTGTTTTTTCTAAGCATACAAAATCATCCATTATACCATTGAAGTCCTTTTTTTACATTTTTAATACTATTAATACTTTGGTTTAGTTCTAAAAAAAAGACTATTTTTACTAATGTCAGAAGTTTCTTCTATTATCATGTCGTCATCCGAGTCATTATGACAAAGTTCATCATGGAACATTCTAGAAAAAAGTTCATTTCCAAATTCCTTAGTTTCAGTTTTAGAGCTATATTTCAAAAAACTATTGCTAGAAGGAAACGTTCCTGAGTTAAGGAACAAAATAAGCGTATTTAAAATTTCGTCTATCATTAAGTCTGTACTTTAAGCTTTCAATTAAATCATTTGCAATAGAATTGTTGGCCTTGACCAAATTATTAATTAAAAATTTAATAATTCCTTCAAAATCAATTAGAGTAGCAGAATCCTTACTTAGCTCTTTAATAGAGACGTCCAAAGGCTTTAATATTTTAGATAAGTTTTCCAAAACTTGTATTTCTAAAATCGAAAAAGGAATCAAATTAAAATCAACTAGTGCATGGTTTACGCATTTATATATTCAAGGGAAGTTGTCTATCATATTGGACAAGGATGACCAGCGATGTTTAACATCATGTGTAAGGCGAATCTCTCTATTTTCTTGCAACTTTACATATGCCTGTAATTTTTGCTGTTTTTCATTTAAATTATTAAAAAGTTTATGAATAAGGGGGATAGTAATTAAATACTTATATAAAAAATACATTAAAATATTTACAAAAAAGATAAATTTCGGTTAATCGGCACAAATTAACCGATTTATTTGTTATTTGAAAATCGCCAATATCAAATTATTCGAACAGGTAATCGACCCAAATTAACCGGTTAACCGATTAACGGTTAACCGATTGAATACCCTACTATTGATACTATAATGGAATGTGTTCTGCTGAAATTAGAGAACTTGTTCCCGATTTTTACGCAATACACGTTCTTCAGTCATGGCGAATCCGTCCATTTTGTGTTTATTCTTGCAAATCATTTGCAAGATCAAATAGTAACAAATAACAGCTGTTGTAGCATCCTTAATATTAAAAAAATCGCGAAAAGATGACAGCTGGAAAATAATCATAATTTTTTATGTCCGTAATATAATTCAGACTACTCATTGTAATTTCTAATGAAATTTGTGGATTTATTTTTTGTGCTTATCTTCCTTAAGATACAGACGTGTTTTAGCCCGCTCCGCATAAAAAAATGTCGTAAAACATTGTTTAAAACAAAAAATATGACATAATTGTTTACCTATACCCTACACCACCATAGTGGGGAGGGTATATTGGATTTGTGCTGATGTTTATAACTGTAGTGAACGTATACATTGTTTGGTCACTGTAATCTTTCACACCAAAGAATGTTTAAAACTGCAACGTATGCATAAATGCATTCATTCATGTTTGTGTTGAAAAGCAGCAAGGTTGTTATTGACCGCTAAAATCGATCAGTTTACATTATTCTGAAATGAAAAGTCAGTCAATTTCTCTTGAGTGAAAATGTAAAACTTTCTATATAATATATCGTTGGTCTCATGTAGAAAGGCCCTAACTCGCTATTTTTTTGAAATTTGTTTTTTTTGCGATTCCAATGCATTTAACGCAAATACACCTCCTCACAAAAATGTATTGCAATAGTGTAAAAAATAACGCTTTTGTTTTTCGTACCAACTATATAAATAAAATGTACTTTTTAGACCTCCATGGTACCATTTTTAATATTTGTTAAATATCATAAAACTTTACCACAAATTTACTTTATAGAAAATTCGATATACATATCTTATAGCAACATTATTGCGTTAATTGTCGCGATTATATAAAAATATTCTTATTTATGAAGAATCGAGTCATTTTTCGAAAAGTTAACCTTGGTAAATATATATATTTCCAAAATAACTAGAATTATTATTGTAAAAATAAAAGAAATAGAAGAGTTAACTTCTAACGATTTTGAAATCCTGATTAACTGCATTTTAAGCTTTAGTTTTTGAATTTAACCTCAAAATCATTTAATGTAAATGAATATGTCAAAGACTCATATTGTTCGATAATTCAACCAAAAATTTATTGTAATAATCATCTTATAGATGCATATTTAAAGATCAAATTGATATCATTTCCAAAATGTTCATGAAATTTAATATATAAAAAAGCGAAACGAAAAATTTGTTCGGAATGAAATCAATTGTTTGTTTTACTTTTTCTTTAGAAACAAAATACGGAAATAATTCCACTTCCGAACGGAGTTAAATTCTGTGACATGGCTGATATTTATCTGTTTCATCTGAAATACCAAATTTTGATGCAACAGTATTTTGAAATTCTACCGTATGACTCGTGATAGTACCACGGTACCAACTGTGTTTAAAATGTATCAAAAAAAAGTACAATTGTACCATGTTTGCCATCAGTGGTATATAACTACAATCAAATTTAAACGATTGAAAAAAAGTAATTGGCAAAATAAAAAATAAAATAAAAATTGTTTAAAAAAAAAAATTTTTGAAATAAAGATTTTATTGATAACTAGCTGACCCGTTGCTTTGCCTTAAAATTTTATTTTTTTTGGAAAGGTTTCAAGCCAATCGGTCAATTATAATTAGAAAGGCCACCAGTGCCACCAGACCCATTATTTTTTATGACTAATCTTGTACCGTTGCACAACTTAGGATAGTTGACTGCTTCATCAGGATCGGTAACAGTGTCGATCGATTTGAACAATATGTCATTGTCGGGCAATAATTGTTGTATTTTGAAGTTAATAATAGCTTGCAAATGTGGAAATATGCTTTCAATCAAAGCCTCTTTCGTATTTACCATGTTGCAGAAATTTTCTGCCAATTTGATATATTGTGTGTATCCATGCAGTGGTATTGTTCCATTTCCAATCTTGAGCAATTGCTCGGAGAATGATATTGCCAATGGATCGTTTTGCAGTTGTACACGTATATTTTTGTTAAGACGTAATGTAGTTACATTTCGCCATATGTAGCGCGTGTAATGACTTTCATCATTCTATCTAGAGCAGAGGTCGGCAAAGCGTAAAATGAGGTTGTGTGTGTGAGAAAACTACCCAGCAAACATAAACATAATTATATAAATTATACAAAACAACTTAGATAGGAAACATACACTCACAATGTATTTTCCGTAACATATAAGAAATTAACAACGAGATTGATATACAAACGGAACTTCTAATACTTCAAAAGCTGATTACATGCATGTTACCAAATGCATTATCAATTATAAAATATTTTTCGCAATACATTATTAATTTGAAATGTTTGTTGGGAAGTATTTCTGAAAAAAATATAAAAGCATCCGCCGCATGTGCACACATTGCTGTCACAATGACGACTGAATGAAAGAGATTAAGCGTATGTGTGAAGTGCTCTCTGCACTATTGTGCTATAGGATGCCGACCTTTGATCTAGAGCTTCAAGTGAATGCTTGTGGGCCATAGTGCATTCATCCCAGATAATAATTTTGCATTTTTGCAAAACTTTAGCCATACCGGAATGCTTTTTTATATTGCACACTGCATCTGGATTTGTGTGAATGTTCAACGGCAACTTGAGTGCTGAATGTGCAGTCCGTCCGCCATCAAGCAAAGTGGCTACAATAACAAATATTAAAAGATGTTGCCGAGAACAATAAAAAGTTAGAAGTTATTCAAAAAGAAAATCGTGTTTTAAAAAACGAAATAAACTCGTTAAAAGATTCTGTAAAATTCCTAAGTGGCCAACGAGTTAAAAATGATTGTAATGTTAAAGGTGTAGTTACAGATAATAATGCAACTGCTGTTGAGACAATTAATGAGTTATCAAAAAAAGCTGGCGTTGAATTAAAAGAAGAAAACATTGATGAGGCATACTTTTTTTAAAAACAATAATAAAAGGATAAATGAAAACAAAACAATGGTTGTTAAATTCAATAATAAAAAATCTAAAGATAATCTCATGATGTGTAAAGCTAAACTTAAAGACAGAGATGACACAAAAAAAGTTTTTATTAGTGATTACCTAAGCAAAGAGACATTAAATCTATTTCATTACGCAAAATCCCTGAAAACAATTGGCTATAATTATATTTATACAAGTGGATCAAGAGTATTTGCAAGGAAAACAGAAATTTCAAGACCTAAGCTAATAAAGAATGAAAATGATGTTGACAATATTATGTCGGAAGCTGCAACATTGAAGCAAAGGTATAAAACAACTAATCAGACAGTTACTGCCGATGAAGATGATGAAAACGATGGCTCAGATTTTTTATCTCCAGTTTAAATCTATATATATAAAATTCAATGTATGTATGTATGTATGTATGTAACGTATAGACTCCAAAACGGCTGAGCCGATTTTGATGAAATTTTCACAGCATGTTACTGTGACTCTGGAAGAAATAATAGGGTACTTTTTTTTTACCACGCCCACTTTTACGCCCACTTTTTTAAAATATTGTAATTGAAGACCAAACCTTTGGACCGATATTTTTGAAATTTTCACAGCATTTAACTGGGACTCTGGTATGATTAATAGGGTACTTTTTTTGGCCACGCCCATTTTTACGCCCACTTTTTAAAAATTATGTAATTGCTCCCATATAGTTTTGAACAGATTTACTTCAAATTGTATACACATTATATACTCCAGGCGAGGTAAAAATAAAGATTTCTTAAGCCACGCCCCTTTCACGCCCCTTTTCACGCCAAATTTTTGAAAGTTTTATACTTTTTGTTCTCTATACAAATTTGTTCCTTCCAACGTATTTTTTTTATTTGGTAGTATATTGCTCTTAATACTGTTAACGTCGCCATATAACTATGAACCACGCCTACTTCATCGCCCCCTTTTTTAATTCAGATACTTTCGTATACCACTAACAATGTTTGCTATACAAAATACTTTTTTTGTAATATGTATTTACCTAAAGTTTTATATACTTTTTAACTACATACATTTTTTTATTACCAAATCCCCATTTTTCGCCCCATTTCACCTTAAATTATATTGCTTTTAATCTATATATATATAAATGAATGTGTGTCTGTATGTTTGTGCTTAATAGGAGGCCAAACCCTTGGACCAATCTGCCTGAAATTTTTACAGCATGTTACTGTGACTCTGGAAGGAATAATAGGCTATATGAAGTTTTGATTGTACAAACGGGGGTGGCAACGCCCATATAACCCACAAATTTAACCCGCCATATTTTGGGCATTTTTTGACGTACGTCGGTGATATTTGGTACATATGGTATTGGCATAATTAGGAATACGTACCAGGAGAAAAGTGAGTGGGACCACGCCCCTTTTTAGGAAAATTAAACATCGTAATATAGTCTTAACTACTGGACCGATCGTCATTAAATTTTCACAACAGGATATTCTTACGAAATAATAAATTCTTGACTATGTAAGTGGACAAAGGGGCATGGTCTCGCCTAAAGCATTGCAATAAATACATTAAAATTAATTTGTAAATATATAAATACGTTTTATTTTATGACGAGGGGAGGGGGGTAGCAAAGCACACCGGGTTTAGCTAGTATTATATAAAATCATATGCATAAAAAAATAAATAAATAATTAAATAAAAAAATATATTATGAATAATAAATATTTTAACACTTTTGAAAATTTTTTAAGATATTTAAAAACTTTAAATTTTTCGTACTTAAATATTATTTCTGTAAATGTTAGAAGCATTTCGTCAATAAATAAGTGTAACCAATTTAAAACTTTAATCACTAATTTTGAAAAATTGCCCAATATTATTGCAATTCAAGAAACGTGGTTTAATGAGGAGTTATCTAAAATATATCAAATAGCAGGTTACAATAGTGATCATTGCTGTAGAAAAGATGGTTTTGGAGGAACATCAATCTATATAAGAGATAATCTGCAGTATAGCGTTGAAGTTTGTGAAAGCAAGATGTTTTGTGATATGATAGTTTTAGCACTGGAGAATTACAAAATAAATGGCAGATCAATAAAAATAGTATCCTTTTATCGATCGCAAAAATGTAGCCTAAATCAGTTCTATGACATTATCGAAAATTTCATGCAGATGTATGGAAAATGCTTTTGTATTCTTGTTGGCGATTCCAACATTGACTTTTTACATAGTGCATCAACTGAGTTGTTAAATTTAATTGACAGTTATGATTTTAGAAATCGTCATACGTTGATCACACGTCCTATATCTGGAACATCAATTGACAATGTATTTACTAATATTGCTGATTCTGCTTTAATTGATGCTATTGAATTCAAGTTATCTGATCACAACATGATATCCTGTAAAATTAAAAAGAAGCTTCCAAACCCCAATTACCTGGAAGTAATTCAAAAAAAAATGTGATTACAACAAAATTAAAGAATATATACTGAATGATAATTCTATTCAACAAACTGGTAATCCATCTATTGACACTTCAAATCTAATTCAGTGTCTGTCAAATGCACACATAAATTCAACATGCGTAACAGCTAAAAAAGAATTGCTTAAGACTAAAATAACACCATGGATGAATGAACATTTGCAGAGTTTAATTTTACTTAAAAGAAGAATCTTACGACAAAGACGAAAAAACTCTGGTGATGTCAATATTGAGAATAAACTGAGAAGATTAAGCAAAGTTATTAAAGTTGCGTATCGTGACTCTATGAACAATTATTATCATAACTATATCAACAATATTCAGCAAGATCCCAAAAAGTGTTGCAGGTTCTTAAATGAAAGTTTGGGAAGGAATAAAAAAACACAAGTAAATCTAAAGAATTTAAATGGAGAACTAATTACAAATGATGAATACATGTGTGAACTTATTAACAAATATTTTTTACAAACGCCAAAATTAATGAAAGACCCAATTTACTATTCATCCAATGATTTTTGAATGGACTTAGAACTTTGAGATATTGTAATAAAATTTTTAGTTTTACGAATGTAACAGTAGAAGAAATCTACGATATAACATCAAATCTCTCTACAAATAAATCTGCTGGCCATGATGGTTTATCACCTAAATTATTTATTAAATGTGGTTTAGAAATAGTACCTTATTTGTTTAATATTTTTAATAACATTATTTTAACATCTCAATACCCAGATATATTAAAAATATCAAAAATCATTCCAATACCTAAAATAGTAAATGCTAATAGAGAAGATATGTACAGACCTATAGCTTTACTACCTGTTATTGATAAAATTTTTGAAAAAATAATACATCACCAACTTTTAAATTATCTTGAAAACAATAACCTATTGTACAATTGTCAATACGGATTCAGAATTGGTAGTGGTACTGAGAATGCTGTTGTTAATGTTGTGAATTACATATGCGAAGGATTAGATCAAGGTTATAAAGGAGTCGCTGTCATTTTCTATGACTTCTCAAAAGCATTTCATCTTGTGGATCATAAAATCATGTTTGAAAAGCTTCAATACTACGGAATACAGAACTTGATTTATTTAAAAGTTATTTGACAAACCGCAAGCAATATGTTGAATTAAATAATAGTCGAAGTTTTGTCGAGGATATACTACACGGGGTTCCACAAGGCAGCGTTTTAGGCCCACTATTATTTACTATTCATATAAATGATATTGTGAATCTCGAGCTTAATGGAAAAATATACTTGTATGCAGATGATATATCTATTTTCTATCCCTATAAACACGAAACAGCGTTAAGAGCCTACATGCAGAAAGATGCAGACATGATTTTTGAATTTGCAAGGCTAAATAAGTTAGTCATTAATGCGACAAAGACTAAAGTTATAATATTTAAGCCCCATTTACATACAACCGTTGAGAATTTTGGTATTATTGCAAATGGAGAAGAGGTTTTGGAGTGTAACTCTGTAAAATATTTAGGAGTAATATTGCAAAGCAACTTAAAATGGAACCTACATATTGAAACTGTTAAATCAAAAATATATCCAGTAATAGGAATCTTATATAAATTTAAATATAAATTTAACGAAACTACAAAATTAATGATTTATCAAACATTGATTCGGAGTCATTTGAACTATTTAATAATGATATATGGCTATAAAAATAGTACAGAATTGCAGTCTCTCCAAAGAGTACAAAACAAAGCACTAAACACCGTATACAACCTACTATTAACCTACCCTACAATCACCCTGTATAAGGAAGTTTGTAAAAATATCTTGCCAGTGAACGGAACCTATAAATTACAATTACTTATATTTGTTTTCAAATCTCTTTATAACATTGGTCATAACACGATAGTCTTCTCAACGAATCAAACAACTATCAATACAAGAAACAGTTCCAATTTAAGAACAACTAGATGCAGACTTGAAACCACAAAACAAAGAGTTGAACACATTGGCTGTTTTGAATATAACAATTTATTACAATACATAAAAAGTATAAATACTGTATCTGCTTTTAAGAATAATGTAAAGAAATTTTTATTAAGAAATTTCCGTTGGAAAGCACATGGAAAGCTATGTAGAACATATAACAGAGGTATACAAAAATAAATTTCAAATTATTATGTTTAACTAGCAGTAAACCTTCGAATAAAAAATTTTACAATTAGTACTCGCAAGAGGAAAAATTCTCATTCAGTAAATTTAAAAAGTTGAATATAAGAAATTTGAAAATAAAAAATAGTAGACACAAAGAATGCTGACGAAGGCTTTAGCAGGCCAGAAAATGCATTACATTTTGCTAGTGTCTCTTTGTATATCTCTCTATGATTTTACATTTATGCTTTCCAACGGAAAGCTATGTAGAACATATAACAGAGGTATACAAAAATAAATTTCAAATTATTATGTTTAACTAGAAGTAAACCTTCGAATAAAATATTTTACAATTAGTACTCGCAAGAGGAAAAAATCTCATTCAGTAAATTTAAAAAGTTTGTCTAAATTAACATAATGATTTGTTTATAAATTAATGAAATGAATTTCTTATTATTATTATTCTTATTATTGTTATTATTATTATCTTCTTCTAAATTATTTGAATTAAACTTTTGAATTTACTATTAATTACAAATGAATTATGAAAGATTTTCTTTAAGTGTAAAGAAATAAAAAACAGTTTGGAATTTTATGTAAACTTGTTATTTTGTAAATATTATTTATATACAAAACTTAACGAATATAAATAACCGTTATAATGTTGTACTAAAAAAGCCTTAAATGCAAATATGAAAATTTATAAAATTCAGTAGCAATACAGAAGCGTAAAGGTGAGCATCACAATAAATCTCTTTATATATTAAACACTAATCCCCTTGTGTTTTTATTTCTTTCCTTTTCTCTAAATTAACTTTATAATTTCTCAATCCTGAGAAATTATAAAATATTAGTTTAATAACCAACCGATTAATAATATACATGGTCCTTCGTCCTTCTCCAATAGTGAACTGGCCTTCAAGGAATCTAAGAAGCTTTCCCACAGCATAATCCCAAGGAAAAAGAGCGATTGTTTTGCCGTCGGGTTCTTTATCATCTTCATCAAATCAAGCAAGTACAAAACGTACAATGTCAAAGTAAGTTAACTTAATTTTTCATTATATTTTAATCCCTTAAAATACCTAAACCTGTGTGTGCAGTGTGTGTAAAAAGTGGAAAAAACGAAAAATTATGTGTCCAAATTCAATGCCAAAATAATTAATCAAAAATCTAAAACATTATTCTCCAATTGTGTCCAAAATCAATGCCAAATTATTTAAATTAAAAAATCAAAAAGTATTTCCATATACTTGAAATAAACACAAAAAATTTACCAAAATTAAAAATACAAATAAGAGCATAGCCATTGCCAAATTTCAGTTTAATCTGGAAAATTTAAAAAAAAAAAATAAATAAATTCTGAAGAATTGTGCTATATTTTCCAATAAATTGTAATAAAAATTATATTTCCAAAATCTTTTTTTAAAAAAGTAATATCAACAAAATAAAATAAAAAGAACATTTGCTTTATTATATGTAATAAAAAAGAGAGTTTAAACTTTAAAGTAACAAAAACCACCACCTTTTTGTCGATGATCAGCAACATAACATCAAACAGAAACCAATATTAATAGATGTATACACATACAAACCAACAAAAATATTTCTGCGTTACTAACTGTGATACTCTTACTCTTTTGTTGTTCTCTTAAAATAAGTGTGCAAAATATAAAACAAAAATAATAAAAAAATGCACAGTAGGCTATATGGGGAAAAATATTAGTAAAAAAAATAAATAATAACATTAAATTAAATCTTTTACTTTTAAAGTCAAAAAACAAAAGAGAATAATAAATTAATTAAAAAATCGAACTTAGATTTACAGTGGTTAACAAAATTAATTTGAAAAAACAATATTTTGAAAATGTGTTAATCTTAATTATATTTACCACGGTTCGCAGTCTATTACTGGAAATAAAAAACTCTCTCTCTTATGCATTTACTTATACACACAGTGGTCACAGTGAATAAAAAATACGAATTATTTTACAAGAAACTAAATAAAACCTTTTGTACTAAGATAATTGTAATGCACATATAAAAAAAAAAAAAATCTATCTGTAAGTTCGGCAATCCGTGATTAGTTAAATATTATCATACAGTGATACATATGATAACTAGTGGCAACAAAAAATTTTTTCAAAAAAGTGAAAAAAAGAAAAAAAAAATTTTTAACGAAATTTAATTATATATATCATCATCATTTAAATTAAAATTTAATTTACACTGGCAATTGGTGATTAATTTCAAAATAATCACCTACAGTGGTTACAAATATATTGGCATTAAATTAAATAAAAATTTTCTATAAAAAAAATTTCGTTCCCATTCACAAATTGGTTGAATATCAATCTTTGCTCAAACAACGAAAGTTAATATTTTACACACATGCACAGTGACAAAATTAAAACAAAAAAAAAAAAAAATTTAAAAACAAACAAAAGTTTCAAACAATTTTAAATTACAACAAAAAACAAAACAAATTTACCTGTTTCTACACTACAAAAATTTTTTTTTTTTTTTTTTTTTTTTTTTTTTTTTTTTACATTTATTATTTATTGAATCTTCCTTGATAGGAATTTACAATAAGTATTAAAAACTTAACCTAAGGATAATAAAATTGCTTCTGTCAATACAGGTACAACTATTAGTGCTCAAAAAAAAAAAAAAAATAACCAATTAAATCAGCGGTTTCTCTTCTCTTAAGGCGTCTATGACCCTCAAATGAAAGCAAATCTCTTGCAAGAGGATTAGGGTGAGTTGGAAGTTTATGTAAGTAATTACTGGTAGCTTTTCTGATCTCCTCTTTAATTGTGAGGATATTGAGATCCTTATGGATGTTACTATTTTTTATAAACCATGGAGCACACGTTATTTGCCGCAAAAGTTTAGATTGTCTTCTTTGTAGTTTTTCAATGTTTGATGGTGAGGCTGTGCCCCAAATCTGGATGCCGTATAGCCATATAGGCTTTAATATTGCCTTATATATTAGTACCTTTAACTCTAAATTTAGAGCTGACCTCTGTCCTACTAGCCAATAAAGTTGGGCGGATTTTAACTTTATTTGACTGATTTTTGCCGCAATATGATGGGACCATGTTAGGCGGCGGTCCAGGTGAATACCAAGATATTTAACATGATTTTGTTGAGGAATTCTTATATTGTTTATCAAAACATGTGGGCACGTGTCCCTCCTGAGAGTAAAAGTTATGTGCACGCACTTGGCAGCATTGACCTTTATCTTCCATTTGTTCAACCATGCTTCCAGCACATTTATATGCTCTTGGACAAATTCGGATGCAACAATTGCGTTTTTATTGATGCTCATAATTGCTGTATCATCCGCAAAGGTAGACGTATGTGTTGATGTGCTTGTGGGCATATCTGCTGTAAAGAGAATGTAAAGGAATGGACCTAGTATACTTCCTTGCGGAACACCAGCGTGAATTCTCTTGGTCGAAGACGTATCATCCTTAGATCTTATCCGAAAAGATCTATTTGTTAAGTAGCTTTTTAGTAATTTGTGTGTACTCTCAGGGAGACATCTTGTAATTTTGAACAACAAACCGTCGTGCCAAACCTTGTCAAATGCTTGAGAAATGTCAATAAAGAGTGCAGAACAATACTGTTTATTCTCGAAAGCCCCTCGAATCAAGTTTGTTATTCTATGTACTTGCTCCACTGTACTGTGCTTCCTCCTAAAACCAAATTGGTGATTGGGAATAATAGCACTGATGTCATTTTGTGATACTAGGCTATCAAGAAACATTTTTTCGAATAGTTTCGAAAGTATGGGCAGCAAACTTATTGGGCGGTAAGAAGTTACTTGGGTTAAGTCCTTACCCGGCTTGGGAATCATTTTAATGTCCGATAATTTCCATGCCGATGGAAATATACCGATGCGCAACAGGGAATTAAAAATAAATAAGATAATTCGCATAGCAGACATTGGGAGATTAATAATCATTGTAGCGGTAATTTTATCATTACCTGGTGCTTTTTGTGTCTTCAGACCTTTGACTGCTGCTCTAGCATTTGAAAGTCTAAATTTCATTGGTTGTTGAACTATTTCGCTAATAGGTGATAGGTTGACAGAAGATGTAAAAACATTGGGAGTAAATACACTTTGTAGGTGGTTTGCAAATTCTTCAAGTTTTTCAACTGAATTTTTAGCCCATTCACCGTTTTGTAGGCGAATAGGAGAGTCATATGTCGTAGGGCATCGCATTTTACTCGTAGCCTTCCATAAACTGAAGTTCGTGTTATCCGTTGGTGTTAGATTTTCCAGATAATGCTTGAGATTTAATTCTTTGTCACTCTGAAGTGAGGAGCGCAAAAGTTTTTGGATCCGATTTAGTTGGGCCTTTACGCCAGGAGAACGAGTTTGCTGCCATTGACGTCTTAATTTCCTTTTTTGCTTTATAATACACTCTATGTGATCTGGGCAATTGGACAATTTTTTCTTTATCACAGGTGCAGGAGGCGTGGATACTCTGGCCGCTTCAACTAAGACTTTGGTGAAGATATTAACAGCCGATTCTACTTCATTTTCGGATTTCAAAGGGAGGTTGTGTGGTATATGGGCACTTACATACTTTTTATATTTCAGCCAGTTTGTTCTCTTATTAGGATAACGATGACAACTGAGCTCCAAGTTAACTGGTTCATTATAAAAAGTTAGAAACGTTGGCGAATGGTCAGAGGAAAGATCCAGTGAAGGGGTCATTGTTAAACGTTCACGATTAATATTTTTGATAACAGCAAAATCTATTACATCAGGGATCTTCTTGAGGTCTGCTGGCCAGTACGTGGGTTGACCTGCAGAGATAGCGTCCAATCCATGAGATGATACCGCATCAAGTAATTGCCTGCCTTTTGGACTAATTAGTCGGGAACCCCAAAAAGTGTGTTTTGCATTGTAGTCACCAGCTGCTATGAATTTCGGCCCCAGTGATTTAATATAAGCAAGAAACTCTTCCTTGCAAATACTGTGTTTGGGTGGACAATATACTGCCGATACTGTGATACCGTAATGGGTTAAATTAACCGACGTAGCCTGGATATAGTCTTTTCGATATTCTTGCATGGGAAAGTGCTTGATAGTTTTATGAATTATTATCGCCGACCCTCCGCAAGCTCTACCACTTGGGTGTTTTGTATCGTAAGTATAATAGTCCTTTACTTGAAAGAAGTTTTTTTGTGTAAAGTGCGTTTCTGAGACCAGAAACACATCAATTTCATTTAAATATAAAAATTGTTGCACTTCATTTTTATGTTGGCTTAAGCCGTTGGCGTTCCAGAAGCATATTTTTAAAGGGTTCATTTTTTACTACTACAAAAATAACATACATAAATACAAATTCTCTGAATTTAAAAAATTTTCGGATTTAGCACATACATACATACTCATAAAAAACAATCCTTGCTTAAACAATGAAATTTAACAATTTATAGCAAAAGGTAATAAAACTCAAAGAAAGGAAAGCGAAATTTAAAGAAAATTTAAAATTATATTATATCTGACATTTTCTTTTCAGCGTCTTGTTTACTAGGAAAAAATAAAAATCTTAATCCCAAATTGAAAATTGTGTTAGTAAATTTGTAAATTTGTGCTTTAAAATCCATTAAAGCTCATCAGTCAAATACGCGAATCCTACAAATTCAAAATATTTTTTCATAAAATGTGCACAATTTATTAATTTTCTAAAAATTATCGATTTTAATTTGAACGAAATTTAAAAAATATTTCTTGCTAAAAGAAAAATTGAATTATAAATTCCGTCTTATAAATAAACAAGATAACAAGTTCTTGTTTAACAATATTTTCCTTAAATTTATAAATTTACTAAAAATATTGAGAATTTAAATCCAAATTACAAAGGATTTCTCTAATTTAAATCCAAATTACAAAGAATTTCTCTAATTTAAATCCAAATTACAAAGGATTTCTCTAATTTAAATCCAAATTACAAAGGATTTCTCTAATTTAAATCCAAATTACAAAGGATTTCTCTAATTACAATCCAAATTACAAAGGATTTCTCCAACCTCAATCCAAATTACAAAGGATTTCTCCAACCTCAATCCAAATTACAAAGGATTTTCCAATCTCAATCTAGATTACAAAGACCTCAAATCTCGATCCAAAGTATAAACATTTTCTAATTGCAATCCGAATTACAACGGATTCAGAAAATATTTAATTCACTAGTAAAGCTCAATTTACAAAATCTACATTTTACAAAACTCAAAATAAATACACATCACAACAATGACTTCTCCTAATAATCGTTTTGCATTTGATGCCAGAAATTTGATCTCATTTTGCAACAAATGTGATCAGCAAGAATCTTTAAGCCAAACGGAAACGCTTTTAGAGCTGAAAATGAAAGACATAGATTATCGATGGAATAAAATCGAAAAATCATACGAAGATCTAATGTTATCAGATCAAAGCGAAGAAATAAAAAATATGGCCCAGGAGCAATATGATACATGTGTTGACATGTATTACATAACAGTTTCCAAACTTCTCGATTTGATAAAAACATCAAGAGATAGCATAGAATCTCGCGTTAGTACTGGTTCAGCCTCTTTCAATTGTTCAGCTGATAAAATAAGTAATGGACTTAATTTACCCCCATGCGATACTCAAATATTTTCAGGAGGTTATGAAGACTGGCCAGCATTTCGTGATATGTTCATGGCGGTCTACATAAACCATCCAAAGTTAACTCTAGCAGAAAAACTTTATCATCTCAGAAATAAAACCACAGGAGCTGCCGGAGCAATAGTTAAAAGGTTCCCTTTAACAGATAACAATTTTCCTTTAGCCTGGCAAGCTCTTAAGTTGCGGTATGAAAATATTCGCGTGTTAGTTGATAATCAAATTCGTAACCTTTTCAATATTCCAATAGCTACGGTAGAAGACAATGATTCTCTACAAAAAATTCATAGTGCAGTTACTGACTGCTTAGCTATGCTTGAAACAATGGATGTTTCAGTTGAAGGTTGGGATCCCATATTAGTTAATTTAGTATATTCAAAATTACCCCACGAAACACTAGCTCAATGGGAACAATCGTTAAATGCCAGTAGAGAATTACCAAAATGGTCTCAGTTAAGTGATTTTCTTTTAAAAAGATGTGAAGTAGTGGAACGAATTTCGACTATCAAAGTCAACAAATCCGCTTTTCATAATCAATATGAAACTCAACCACGAGTCCAAATGTATGCATCGCAAAAAAACTTAACTACAAATGCAAAATGTGTAATGAAGATCACACTTTAAGAACTTTTTCACAATTTCGAAAACTTTCGATTCAACAACGAGTGGATTTCGTCTTTAAAAACCAATTTTGCAATAATTGTCTTTCACAATCCCATTGTAAGAAAAATTGTACAAGCAAAAATTCTTGTCTTAATTGTGGTAAAAAACATCACACTTTACTGCATATGCGCTCTGTAAATAATTCTCAAAATAATACAAATCAAACTTTTCCAAATGAAAATGGACAAATAAATCACAATTCTAATTCTGATTCAAGAATACAAAATTCCAGATCCCTTGAAATAAATGAAGCTGAAATGAGACCAACGACTTCAAATTCTAATAACAGGTCTCAAGTTCATGCAAATTACGCGACAAATAATACTAAAGTCTTGCTACGAACCGCAATGGTTCAAATAGAAAGTAGAGGAGAGAACTTTACTATAAGAGCTCTTTTTGACCCAGGTTCTGAACGAACTTTTATATCCGAAAAGATTCAAAATCGATTAAACATCCCATCAAGGAAATCATATTTCGAAATTGTGGGTGTTGGTGGTCAAAGTCAAGTATCAGAGAAAGAATGTGATTTGACTTTAACATCGCGGAAAAACAATTTTCGATTACCAATAAGCGCAATAGTTTTACCTAAAGTTACGAACAAAATTCCCTCCGTTTCTTTCCAAATTCCGAACCCAAATATTCCAATATTGATTTAGCCGATCCTAATTTTAATATCTCATCTTCTATCGATTTAATTCTTGGCAATGACAGTGAACGTTATATAAATCTTGATGGCATAAAGCGAGATGTTTGCGGATTTGCTTCTGCGTAGAAAACTGTTTTTGGTTGGGTCCTAAGTGGTCCTGTTAAAACGCAACCTATCTATTCTTTTTCAACATCCATTAATTCCACTGAAAACTTCACCTTGGATAATTTGGTTCGAAGGTTTTGGGAACAGGAAGAAATTCCGTCAACAAAACCATTCTCTTCAGATGATGAATACTGCGAAAGGTTTTATGAGGAAACCACCAAGCGGTTGCCAAATGGACGATATATGGTTAGATTACCCTTTAGACAGGATTTTCCTGAGTCTAGATTTCTCGGTCCATCAAGATATGTAGCTCTAAGTCAATATGCCAGAATGGAACAAACGTTAGCAAAAAACCCCTCCCTTAATTCCCAGTATAATGATGTTCTCACAGAATATATTTCTCTCGATCATATGGAAGAAACAACTTCTCGCGAATACTTTTCACAAAACAAATGTAACTCATTTTATCTTCCTCATCATGCGGTCATACGACCAGAAAGCAAATCCACGAAAGTCAGAGTGGTTTTCAATGCTTCACGAAAAACCAAGTCGGGATTTTCATTGAATGACGTACTACATACTGGTCCCACACTTCAAGCTGACTTAATGACAATAATTTTAAATTGGAGATTTTACAAATTTGTTTTTAGTGGTGACATACAAAAAATGTATCGTCAGATATTGATAAATCCCAAAGACAGACCATTTCAAAGGATTCTATTCCAAAAATCAACCCGGGAGGCTGTCAAAGATTACGAACTTAAAACTGTTACATTTGGAGTAAACTGCGCACCCTTTCTAGCCATTAGAACTTTATTCCTGTTAGCATCGGATTCTCAAAATCAATTTCCAAAAGCATCGAAAATCTTACGTAAGGAAACCTATGGTGATGACATTCTTACTGGAGGTCATTCTCTCGAAGATGCACTCGAATCTCAACAAGAGCTGAAACAAGCTCTAGAATCAGCTGGGTTCCCATTAAAGAAAGTAAGCAGATAGTATCTGCGGTGGCAAAGTTATTCGATCCAGCAGGTTGGCTAGACTCCGTAGTCATAAAAGGTAAAATTCTCATTCAGCAACTCTGGCTAGAAAGAATTGATTGGGATGATTGTGTCAGCACAGATTCTCTCCGAATCTGGAATGAAATTATAAGCGATCTCTCGCACATTAAAGAAATCCAAATCCCTCGTTGGATTCAGTTCACTCCCAGTGACAACATTCAAATTCACGGATTCTGTGATGCCTCGAAACTAGCCTATTGTGCAGCAGTCTATATTAGAATACAAACATCTTCTCCCATAGTATTCTCACATTTGCTAGTCTCCAAAAGTAAAGTCGCACCATTAGCCCCTACAACTTTACCGCGCTTAGAACTGTTGGGAGCCGTAATGCTTTCTAAATTGATACAATATACGACATCTTCACTTAACTTGAATAACTATGAAATAGTTCTCTGGTGTGACTCTTCAATCGTGTTGGGATGGCTAGCTAAACTACCGGCTACATGGAAAGAAATTTATGTTTCTAACCGTATCGGTCAAATTCACAAACTAGTTCCCAATGCAAAATGGCGACATATTCCTACCCATTTCAATCCAGCTGACATAGGCTCCCGAGGGTGCAAACCGAAAGATCTTAAAATTAACCATCTTTGGTGGCACGGCCATGCTTGGCTTATAAATCAACCTTCTGAATGGCCTCAAAGTAACCCTTTAAAATTTTACACATCTCTAGAAATTATAACCACAGATAAAACAGAACCTCAAAGTCTACCGATCAGCAGCTTTCAAACTACAGTAAGTTCTGTCGATATACTTAAAAGATTCTCATCTTACACCAGAGCATTACGAGTTCCAGCATATGTTTTTCTTTCTTTCGCTAATCCAACTAATATCTCTTTCACTTATTCAACCCAACTCAGTCAACAGGAAGTAAAGTCTGTAAAGACTAGATTAATTAGCTAGCCCAACAACAATTTTATGACCATGAATACAAAATGCTCTCTAAGAACAAAACTCTTCCCAGAGATAGCCCTTTGGTCACACTAAATCCATTCCTGGATACTAACAGCATTCTACGAGTGAATGGACGTTTAGCTAATTCATTGCCACCATATAACGAAAGATTTCCGATTATATTACCACGTAATTCTCTCTTATGTGATCTTTATCTAACCCATTTACATGAAATTTTAGCTCATGGGGAATGCACCCTGATGTGTCGTATGGTTCAAACTGAATTTTATATCACTCGTTTTAAACTTCGAATTAAAAGAGTGATAAGATACTGCAAAACCTGTATAATACATAAAATACAACCATGCTCGCAAATAATGGCGGCTCTACCACCCGATCGTTGTACTCTGTCATTTCCTTTTCATATCACAGGTGTTGATTTCGCAGGACCATTTGAACTCAAAAGTTCAACTTTACGAAAATCCTCTATAATAAAAGGATATGCATGCGTATTTGTATGTTTCGCAACGAAAGCGGTCCACTCAAGTCTTTCTTCACCTGCCTTCCAGGCTACATTTGCCCGATGCGTTGGCCGTCGTGGTCTCCCACAGACAATGGACGCAACTTCGTTGGTGCTAATCGAGCTTTACGAAAATATTTCACCGCCTTCATAAACTCTGTTTCACAAGACATTGCCCAAAAATATATCACTCATGGATTCGAGTGGTCATTTATCCCCCCACAAGCGCCCCACATGGGAGGCCTCTGGGAAGCGGCCGTCAAAACCTTTAAATTTCATTTAAAGAGAGTTGCAGGAGCTCATCGTTTTAACTTCGAAGAGTTCGCAACGATATTAGCACGAATCGAAGGAGTATTAAATTCTAGACCCATATCTGCCATGTCTGAAGATCCCGAAGACTTAACAGCATTGACTCCAGGTCATTTCCTCCGGGGAGGTCCTATAATGGCTCTTCCTGATCCATCATACGAAAATTTATCTCTTATAAATCGTTGGGAAAAACTTAAGGCAATTCATCAAAAACCTTCAATAAAATGGAAAGAAGAATACTTGAAATCACTTATTAAGAGGTACAAATGGAAATTCTGCACACCAAACTTGCAGATAGGAAATTTTGTAGTAGTAATCGATGATCTTCTCGCACCATGCGAATGGCGTCTAGGTAGAATCAAAAAAGTTCATAGCGGCTCAGACAATTACGTGCGAGTAGTCGATGTCCGAACGAAAGCTGGCATCATCACTCGTCCTATAACAAAATTATGTTATTTACCGTACAATAATTTCCAAGCTGACAACGAATAACTACTTACAATTACCTAATATGATACTTTTCCCTTTCTCAATCCCATTATTTTAAAACCTAACCTTCAAATTCGCCATTACTAATAGTTTTCTACTTTCAGCATGCGCAACTCATCAACCCGTGATCCAGCCATCCATCAATGTCAATTGTGCTACCGGTATCACTCTCTGAGATTTTGCAGACGATTTTTGGATATGGATTCTACAGAGCGCAATAAAACAGTACGCAGATACCACTACTGTATCAACTGCTTTGCCAGAACCCATAATGTCTACAGCTGTGACAGTCCGGACACCTGTATGTACTGCGGACAGCTGCATCACACGCTTTTACACCCAAATCGACGTCCAAGAGCTGCAATCACCAGACGCAGTGTACATGATAGGCTCGGTCATCGTCAGCAGTCATCTCGCATCACCCGCCGATCCATTGAGCCAAGCGCACGCAGCCATCACAACAGCAGCCGAAACACCAATAACCGAAATCGAAACCGCACCAGCATCGACTAGAGGCGCTCGACTCACCACAACATTCCTCGACGCATCAACATCCATCAAAGGCCCATCACCAAAAACAACAATAATGCTCCTCGTGTCGAAACTCCGGAAACTACCCCCAACCAACGTATCCTATCAGAAGCTATTCGTTCTTTAGCTGTAGTTCTCTGTGCAACATCTCCTAACAATTAGTTGCACAAGTGCAACGAGGGGCGCCATGTCTAAATTAACATAATGATGTGTTTATAAATTAATGAAATGAATTTCTTATTATTATTATTATTATTCTTATTATTGTTATTATTATTATCTTCTTCTAAATTATTTGAATTAAACTTTTGAATTTACTATTAATTACAAATGAATTATGAAAGATTTTCTTTAAGTGTAAAGAAATAAAAAACAGTTTGGAATTTTATGTAAACTTGTTATTTTGTAAATATCATTTATATACAAAACTTAACGAATATAAATAACCGTTATAATGTTGTACTAAAAAAGCCTTAAGGCCCAACTATAATATGCATATGCTAGCTTATGCACACGTGCGAACACATATAAATTGTATGTGGCAAACTATAATGTACTTTACGAAACTTTTCGTTAAGTTTTTCAACTGTCATTTGCTTAAGCAAAAAGCGAAACTGATCGCACATTCTGTACGGAATCAGCTGTTTGTTGTTGTTTGTTTGTGTTTTGAACAAAATGGAGAAAGAAGAAAATATATTTATTTTAAATTTAATAGAAAATGCGGAAAAAAATATGTAAGTGCCTTTACAATAAAAGGGACCCTTTTTATTTTAACAAAAATGTCTTTCTGTCACCGTTTATTTCTCTGGCAGAACAAGAGCGTCTTCTTCTTTTACAGTGAAGTTCACTTATTTCTTTTAATGTGCACAGGCCTTCAAGCGCTAACTTTAATAATATTTTTATATTATTTAAATAAAGTTTTTTCTCCATTTTTGCAAACACAACACGAAAATTAACAAAACATATGTAAACGTTTATTATTATTTACAATTTAGTGCTGCCACAGCTGTACATTTTAGTACTTTTGCCGATAAATTAAAAAAAGGAAAACTTATGCGTTTCGGGTACGAAGTTTTCTTTTAATTCTAAAATAATATAATAATATTTATAAAATATAGTCATTTAATGGCTTTTTGTTTAAATAAAAACATTTTTTTAAACATAAATGAGCAACTGTGGACAAAAAGTTTCAAAGTCATTCTAGGCACCTGAAAGTTAACTTTGAACTGGTTATGCATTTGACAGCCTTTTCGTTAACTTTTGCAATTTGCTTAAGCTTGCTTATGCATATTATAGTTGGGCCTTTAAAGGCAAATATGAAAATTTATAAAATTCAGTAGCAATACAGAAGCGTAAAGGTGAGCATCACAATAAATCTCTTTATATATTAAACACTAATCCCCTTGTGTTTTTATTTCTTTCCTTTTCTCTAAATTAACTTTATAATTTCTCAATCCTGAGAAATTATAAAATATTAGTTTATTAATCAACCGATTAATAATATACAAAGTTGAATATAAGAAATTTGAAAATAAAAAATAGTAGACACAAAGAATGCTGATGAAGGCTTTAGCAGGCCAGAAAATGCATTACATTTTGCTAGTGTCTCTTTGTATATCTCTCTATGATTTTACATTTATGCTTTCCAACGGAAAGCTATGTAGAACATATAACAGAGGTATACAAAAATAAATTTCAAATTATTATGTTTAACTAGAAGTAAACCTTCGAATAAAAAATTTTACAATTAGTACTCGCAAGAGGAAAAATTCTCATTCAGTAAATTTAAAAAGTTGAATATAAGAAATTTGAAAATAAAAAATAGTAGACACAAAGAATGCTGATGAAGGCTTTAGCAGGCCGGAAAATGCATTACATTTTGCTAGTGTCTCTTTGTATATCTCTCTATGATTTTACATTTATGCTTTCCAACGGAAAGCTATGTAGAACACAAGAATGATAAAATAAAGATTACGCCATGCGCATGATTTCCCGTTATGTGACGTAGAAGGGCCATTCTAAGGGTTACCAATAATGTTTCATGTGTTAGAATTAAAATTTCTTGCGAAAAATGTGTGTTTTATGTGATAGTTGGCAACCTTGCAATTGAAATCTCTGAGAGTTCTAAAATAAAATCTGTTTAAAAAAGAAAAACAAACAAAACAAAAAACAATAAAAATATAAACATGAAGAGTGCAGTGAGCAAATGCAAGCAAAAAATGAGTAAAAAAAACAAGTGAGAAAAAATTAGCCAATAGAGACACAGAATGTGTGACGTCACATGGCCTAAATGCGCAGAACATTTTAAAATTTTACGCGCGTTGGCGTAATCTTTATTTTATCATTCTTGGTAGAACATATAACAGAGGTATACAAAAATAAATTTCAAATTATTATGTTTAACTAGAAGTAAACCTTCGAATAAAAAATTTTATAAAAAATTTTACAATTAGTACTCGCAAGAGGAAAAATTCTCATTCAGCAAATATTTTTAAGCTTATTTTAATACAAGTTTATAGAATTTGAATAAGTAAATGCCAACTCGCCTCAATAATGTCATTAGACGCTGAGGCATATAAATAGCAACAAAAATCTTGTAAATAAAAAATTTTTTTAATAAAAAAAAAAAAAAAAAACTGATGAAGCAATTGCCAACGCAATATGAGTTTGTGATCGAATGCCCGCTATGTCCAAAAAGAAAAATCTATCGATCGTATGCATTATTTTGTTCATCAGTGAGTAGTTGTTCATAATTTAAAACGAAAGTAGTTAAAGAGACCGTATCGAACTGTTGTTCGCGATGAATCTCACTGTTAATGATGTCTGTTGCTGGCCGGTTAGGTGAGGGCATAGCAAAATGAATGAGTGGCATATTCGAAATCTGAATGCAAATATCTTCAGTCTTTGTTTGCGCCTCGTTATATATTTCCGGCGAAAAATCGACATTGGGATCTTTATGAGCGATCCAAATGTGAAGTAGAATGTCGTCGCTCATGGCATCTTTATATTTATCCCAGAGGAAAACATGTCGTCAATAATATGGCGAATAAATGGCGATTTTAATGAGGAGACTAACTTAATGCTGCATCTGCAAGTGTAATATCCCAATGGCTGTCATCTTGTAGCAATTGTTATTCGGGACACGCATCATGATATGTATCGTACAAAATCCCATTGACTGTTCGCAAGTGTTGGAAGGACGTCGGTCCAGGAACATTAACCAGCAATAAACGCAAGAAGAAACATTCGCGTTGCTTTGGATGGACTGTGTATAATCGTCCTAATGTATTTCCCATAAATATGCCGTTGTATACTTCAACCGAAACACCTCGCTGTCGTGGTTCCCATATTTTTGACTGTTTGTTCCATGTGAAAAAGCGTGGCACATCAGTATATGTATACATTAATGTCTTTGCGAATTGACCGGGAATTTTATTAATTTCTTCAGACTGTATTTTGTCGACCAACCAAATCAAAATGTGCGCGTGGGGCAAACCTCGATTTTGCCATTCAACAGAATACAGCCAAGTTCATTAACGATTTTAACTTTTGTCTGCAGACACGTGCAGCGATATCGTGCCGATCTATTGCAGTTTGACCTGGGAATAACGCAATTTTAATTTCATCCCATTTTGGATTACACGTAAATGTTTTTTTTTTATTAGCTTTTATTTATTTATTGAATCTTCATATATTGAAATAACAATAAGTTTTCAAATCTTAATACTAAAAAGAAAATAATAAGCCCAGCCAGTGCTAGACAAAAATTTTTATGATACTACAAAAATTTCATATCAACTGATCAAGTCATCTATTTTGCGCTTGAGTTAAAGCAAGGTTATCCCTCCTTCTCAACCGACTGTGGCCACTAAAGTTAAGGATATCTCGTGCAAGTGGGATTGGATGGTGTTCAAGTTTGCTGACGTCCTTTGACGCATATTTTGTAAATTCGACGTTTACTAATGGCACGCCTAGATCTTTGTGGATTCGAGAATTTTTAACATACCATGGAGCTGCAGTAATAATACGTAGAATTTTATTTTGACCCCTTTGAATTTTTTCAATGTTTGATGCTGAGGCAGTACCCCATAATTGAATTCCATAACACCATATTGGCTTTAGAATTGCATTGTACAACAAAAGTTTGCAATCCAACTTTAATGTAGAATTTCTGCCGATTAGCCAATTAAGTTGCACTGCTTTTAATCTCATTTGTGTAAGTTTCGCTTCAATATGACACTTCCAAGTTAAACGGCGATCGAGGTGGATTCCGAGGTATTTCACTTCATTGTATTGGGGGATAATTTGATTATTTATTCTGATGAACGAGCAGGTATCTTTTCGCAATGTGAAAGTTATATGAATACATTTCTGTTCGTTAACCCTGATTTTCCAAAGCTCAAGCCAATTCTCTAGCTTATAAACATAATTCTGCAAGTTCTGTGATGCTATTTGGTGGTCCTTATGAACGCTAATAAAGGCTGTATCGTCTACAAAAGTTGAAGTATGTATTATGGGGTCTGACGGCATATCGAATGCATAAATCAAATATAAAGTTGGACCCAGTATGCTACCCTGGGGTACTCCTGCTTCAATTGGCTGAGCGGGGCTTAAAAAATCGCCTTCTTTGATTGTAAATTTGCGACCATATAAATAACTTTTCATAAGTTTGTGGGTGTTAGCAGGCAGAGTTAATTTAATTTTATGCATTAAACCTTCATGCCAGACTTTGTCGAACGCTTGGGAAACATCAATGAAAAGCGCGGAACAGTATTTTTTCTCTTCAAACGACCGTCTTATCACATTTACCAATCTGTGTGTTTGTACTGTGTTTAGCTCTGAACCCGAATTGGTGATTTGGGATACATTGAGTGTCGTTCAGAATTGGAATCAACTTAGCCACTAACAATTTTTCAAACAGTTTTGAAATTGTCGGCAGTAGACTAATTGGCCTATATGACTCTACTTTAGTGGGGTCCTTCCCTGGGTTAGGAATCATGGTAATCATAGATACCTTCCAATCTGCAGGATAGTATTCTAGGCGTAAAATAGCATTGAAAATAAATAGGATAATTCTTCTAGCTACACGAGGTAACTCCACAAGCATTTTGTTGCTGATTTTATCCATACCTGGAGCCTTTTTAAGATTGAGAGTACCAATAGCGCTTTGAACATCATTAAAGCTAAGTCTTAGAGGTACAGGAGGTCTAATAACGAGTGGAGGCAAATCAGATGCATTATTTGAGTTGTTTATAGTAAACACATTTCTCAAATGGTTAACAAATAAAGTCCCCTTCTCGGAATCATTTCTAGCCCAGTCACCAGTCGGATTTCGCAGAGGAGGCTTTCCTCTAACTGGTCTTTTTAAACCTCGTGCCGCCTTCAATAACGAATAGTCAGATTGTGGGGTACTATCAAGACCCTCCAAGTAAGATTTAAGTGAAGCCATTCTTTGGGTTTCTAAGAAATTTCTAGACTGGCTTTCAGTTCAGGAGACCTGTGAATTTGCCACTCTCTTCTAACTCTTTTTTTTTCTGACAGGAGATGATCGAGTTGTAGTGAACGATTTCATATTTAAAAAAACAAAAAAAGTAAACTCATTTATGTTTTTCGCTATTGATATCTTTTTCATTATGACAACAATTTATTTAAAATTTTCTTTATGTAATAATAAATAAAACGTCTGTGCATTTCAAACCATTAATATTGCGTCGGACAAAATCTTTTTCACCTAACTTCTATTGTTAATTCCTTTGTTTATACTTTTATATACATATATTTTTATTAACATTACAACATATGTTTATAAACATTGCTTTGCACTCTCAATGAATGGATACAAATGTTGTTAGGCATACACTGGACAAAAAACAGTGATAGAAGGCAGCAAACTCATAACAGTGTTAGAAAGCAAATATTAGAATAATACTTTTTACGCAGTTCTAGTTTAAAATACGAAATTAGTAATTTTAATAGTTTAGTTTTCTGTATACGCGTTGAGTCTTGAGATATGAAGTAAAATAACACCAATGAAATTAAACGTCAATACTGGGCGAGATTATTTTACTTTGTTAATCTATTTATTATTAGGGCGTACCCCCTTAGTATTCGTTAGGACCCATTGTTGTATTTGGGGCGGATTAAATACGAATAAATAAATACTCGAAAATGCAACCCCACGAAAAGATAAGTCAAGTCAAGACCAACGCCGACTTCCCAACTTCCCTTTTTGATCACGACTTCTCAAGAATTAACATCAATTTTCTTAGTTTTCTTAAAATTCGAATCTGATTTTCTATATACCATCGCAGTCAAAATCACAGTAAAATTATCTAATTAATATTTTCCCTATCATATCGAATATCGGCGACATTCGATTTTGGTAAGATTTTTGGGAAAATCTTTAAGAAATAATCTTGGGACTCAACTTGAGCACGTTTGGAATAATATTCGGAAGTGTTAGCTGTATCTAACTTTCATCTCCGCCAAATCCTTGTGATTCCTGAAATTCAGACAAATTAGTGGATGCTCAAACATCACCCAAAAGATTTGTGTTTCTCACAAGCAAAATCCCCAGCGCACTATTGATAGTATCACACTATTGCCCTGATACAGGACGTATGCCTCGACATCTTTTAAAATAAGGGTAGAAACGTAGGCCAGAAGTGGAAATCATATGCCAAAGTACTGGGAATCTAAATTTGTATCTATTTTGGAAGCCAACAAGATTCAATAATTGGCATAGGACAAGTTATATTATCAAACTCCGGCCAAACGCACCACGTAACTTGTCTAAGACTTCATTTACTAGCTGCATTCGGTTAAATTATTAACATTAATGACTGGTCTTGTTAATCCTATGCCTACTACTCAGGATAGCCAGATGGTGGATATAAAATATCCATAACGAACAATCTACACCTACATCGAATCACCTGAAACTAGCATATAAGAAGATAAACAAAAACAAACCCTAGCATTATATATCTCCTAAACTTGATCCTATATTAAATTGATTAGCAACAACAAATAGCCTAAATTAAATCCATCTACAACTAAATACATATATGTATATGCAAGAAATAATCTAATTTTTCCGAACAACCAAAAAATTTACAACATAACCAACACCAGTGATCGAGGAGGCCTCATCGTCATCGTAAGTGTGGTGAGTAAAACTGAACTTTTTATTTGAATGATATTCTTGCATATATATAAATATTTTACATACTTTTCTAAAATAAACAACAACAAAATCAGTCAATGAATAAGTTCTACAAAAGAAATTATGAATGAATGACGTCACCTTGTTTCGAATTACTTTTATTAAATTTTTTTATTTGCTTGTTACACATCTCTAAAATGGTTGTTGTAATTTTCTTTTACAACTTCATTCGTTAATAATTTTTTTTTTGGAATTTAGTGTAGAAAGATTTTTTTTAGGAAAAGAGAAAAATACCTAGACCTATAATTCCAACATTTAGTTTATTTTATTAAAATATAATATAAATTTGTGTTAAAAGCTAAAAAATTTAATGGTGCAAATTATTCTAAACCAAGTAACAGATAAACTAGATGATGAAATGATAGGCTATATATAATTATTATTTGTATTATTTTTATTTCTAGTATAATTTTTATGTAAAATCAACATTATTTTTAATTTTTGTTATTGATACGTTGAAGAATACTATTTATATGTTGGTTTTCTCTAGTTTAATTGATAAATCGAAGCAATTGAATTGATGAATGAAAAAGACGAAAGAGAAAACAAAACATATGCATAATATTCGTTCAATTTTATTTTATATTTTTTTCTTATGCTTTGTTTTCAATTGTCATAATTTTGTTTTCAGTATTGCCAATATTACTTTATATAAAGTGGTATGAACCGTAAACGTTAGCGTTAACGAATTTCAATTAAAGTAGTAACAAATTGTTTCTAATAGTTTTTCTTAATTACGAGTACTTTTACCATAAAACTAGTTGTTATATTGTTTTTTTTGAATCCGAATTAAAATTGTAATATTTTCTGGCTAAAAGTTAAAAAAAAAAAATTATGCATAGGTATATGAAATTTCTTGAATTAATAGAACAACTTATGTTATTTATATTAGTTTTATTTTGAAATAAAAAAAGAAAAGAAGAAAAAAAAACTGAATAAGTTAAAATGAATTACTAAATCTCTGTAGTATGTTTTCGTTATGGGCTGATTAGTTAGAGTGCTTAGCATTACTTGTGGGATCTTAGACTAAAACTTTAATTGCGCTACTAAGATCAAGGATGGGTGGGTTATGAAGCGTTATTCCCAGCAACACCCGGGAATTGTGAAGGCCGGTGTAATCAATACCATTTTTCTTCTCTATTAAATAGCGTTGTAGGGGCTTATTTTGTTTTTCAAACGCTATTACGGACCACTTTAACGTAGTATGAATTTTTGTATTAAATTACTAAATAGGGAGTCTTTATAAAATTGTATGTAGCAAACATGAGTTAAGTGAGATAAGGTCACGAACCCCCCTCCGACTGATCGCTAGCGATACTAGGCTCCCGCAGACCACTCTCTCTCTTTTCCGGTAGTGATCCTTAATTTCGGTTAAGTTGAGCATAAAAAGTTGATGTTCCTAACATCAGTCATTATACTTGTGTATAGTACATTACAGAGTTCAGCGAAATAAGTTCTATTTGTCCCACTTCTGCACTCAACGTCGTATGTGGAGGCGTGATGTACAGCTCTTCGTATGTCCTCAGTAAACTTGCCAATCGAAGCATCAATATCCTCGGTAGTTCTCAACACTACATTTTCCATGCAGTGGGAGCTTAAATACTTTTTATACTTTATCCAGCTTACTCTGGTTTTAGATATGTCCCGAAATGGAGAGCCATTCCCTTGAAGGAAACGCATTGAAATAATAGTAGGAGAGTGATCTGAAGACAAGTCTAATGAAGGCTCCACTTGTATCGATTCTACAGGGATATTTTTCACTACTCCAAAGTCAATAACATCGGGAATCTTCCGTCGGTCCGTCGGCCAGTAGGTGGGATGCCCGCTTGAGAGTACATCTAATCCCATTTTGGCAATGGTGTTGAAGAGTTCACGACCCTTCGGGGTCACCAGACGTGAACCCCAAAAAGTGTGTTTGGCGTTAAAGTCACCAGCAACTAAAAATCTAGCTCCAAGGGAATTGAAGAAGCTGTAGTATTGGTGTTTTTTTATTGAAAATCGAGGCGGCGAATAAATTGATGATAAAACAAAATTGTATTGACAGAATTCAATACAAATGTTTGTTGCTTGTAGGTAATCCTCACATATGTTGTTCATTAAATAATGTTTTATTCTGTTCTTTATAAGAATTGCCGATCCTCCACATGCTCTTCCGCGGGGATCTTTAGTATCATACAACACGTAGCCATTAATTTTGAAGTACGCTGTCGCCGTCAAGTGAGTTTCAGCAATCATCATGACATCAATCTGCTTATCCATCAGGAAGTGTTCCAGTTCGTTTTTATGTTGGCGGAGGCCGTTCGCATTCCAAAAACAAGTTTTTAAACAAATCATTTCTTTAAAATGGCTTGTAAGATAGTGGATTGCATTTTCAGCATTTCCTGCATCATGGATGTCATAGTGGTCGTAAAAGTTCATGGTTTGGACAAGTGCCTGCAATGTAGTCTCTAGAGTGTTAATATTAGGCTCGTAATATTGTGATTTAGGTGCCTGCTCCAAACCTGGCATATTAGATTTAACCACGTTAGCGTAAGAAACTTGTCTAGAACTAGGCGCGTTTACATGACTAGTGGACCGTAACAATTGCGGGAAATTGTCACTCGATGCCAAAATAGGCTGTTGACGATGATCAGGTAATACTGACGTCTTGATGGTACTTATGCCTTTCAACTGAGTGTAAATTGGACAACCTCTATAATTTGCGGTATGATTACCTCCGCAGTTACTGCATTTTTTTATTTTTGAATCAGTTTTCGACTTATCACATTGAGCAGTTGCATGTAGCTCCCCACACGCAACACAAACTGACGGCAATTTACAATACGCCTTGGTGTGACCAAATTCTTGACAGTTGAGACACTGGACGGGTCCCTGCCGCTTATGTGGTTCTTCCACGGTGATTCTACGATGCAGAAGGTACATCAGATTGTAGATGGGATGGGACTCGTTTTTCTTTAAAACAACATCTCCAGGTTCCAATTCCACCCTGAACATGGGCTGAGGGATCTTTTCACGGTTTCTAATATTCACTACGCTCTTGATATTTAACCCTTTGTCCATTAAACCGGTCTTTATCTCCGCAGAATCAGCGCTTTTGAGCTGATAGGTATAGAAATCCCTAGTCTCCCTCTCCAACTGGTTGGACAATTTTCGAAAATCATCTTCCCTATTCACTTGGATCTTTGTCTCGCAGATATTTCCATGTTTTATTGAGGTTACGCTAAACATGTTTTCACCTATTACAGCAACAATTCCTTGTATCAGTTTGTTGGAAGTGGGCTCTCTCAGGTAAATTGGTGGGGGCTTAAATGTCTTTTTCGGTATTTCTGGATCATCCGTCTGAAGTAGAGAAAATCTGTTTTGGTCATTTGATTTACCACTATTGACGGTCTTAGGAACTTTTGAGTTGGAAGACATTTGAGCAGATGTCGGGTTTCTCTGTCGCTTGAGAACGGTTATGTACTTATCCATACATACTTGTTTTTTGGGTTTGACTGCACTATTTGATGAAGATGATGTTTTTTCATCATCTATTTTTTCACTTTTTTGTTTAATTTCAACTTTTTACACTTTTTCACCTATTACGATTTTTTCACCGAAAATTCAGCCGCACTAAAAGTAACACATCCGAGCAGTTCGATGACACGAGACTGAATGACACGTAAATGTAATGAACAAATCTGGTCATCCATACGCGCGAATTAAAGAACTGTATTTAATTAAGTTCAAAAAAATCAACCGTTTAGGTTGAACACCAATTTATTTCTCAAATATTATTTTGTTTACAATGGGTTTTTATAATTTTCTTAATATTATTTACAATGGTTTTTAATATTAATTACTAGGAAAAAGAATACAATGCAACTTAGGCTAAATTATAAATATTGTGAAATGTTATGTTTGCATTTACTTGTACGGAAGTTCAGTTTATTGAACTTACGTACAAGTCAAAAATATGAATTGGGCCAAAAATGAAATTTGGAATAATTCTAAAGAATTCAATTGGAGCAATTTCCTGTCTAGTATATTGGCCTCTTTGTTGTAGTTGGTAGTGTGTACATAACTCCTCCCTGCCCAGTTTGAAGCGTAGGGACAGAAGGAACTGAAGGGACTGCAGCTTCATTGTGGACTTCTTGTTTAATATTTAACTTGTATACTCTTCTCAAGATATAAATTGTTACTGCAATGATAATTAGCCATATGAAGGATTCAATTAAGTTCTGCACATCTAGTCTGGATGATATTGAAATAATCTCATTTTGCTGGTTGATGTTATAATCTGATAGCTTTTTTAGGGTAATAGTTTTCATCTCAGTTGAAGCATGAATTTGGGAGGTTGATACTGGGGCAATATATACGTCATCCCAGAATGTATTGATGTCGTCACCATAGGTTATATTATTTACGTATACTTCACAGTGTTTGTAATGCACTACGCCTGTTCCATGCAAGGAGTGGTTGTTGATTTTGCAAGTAGTCTCGATCTGTGTTTTAGGAATATTAATGAATACGATTAAGTTAGGTTCTGGTTGCCAAATTGATTGTGTCTCGCCGACGTCGTTGGTAACACACTGTGCATCCTGGTTTTTAAAGAGATGGCCGATACAACTAGAGTTGGAGGTTACTTCTTCATTTTTAAATTTTGAACAAAAAAATATATTTTCTATTTTTGAACATTTCTCTGATATATATAAAATTTTAAATTCATTATACATTAAGTAAGGTTCACTTATAATAATCTTAGTTCTATTAATGGGTAAGGGAATTACATGATAAAATTTGTAGGGTTTGGGATCAAGGTTGGGGATCAGTACATTAAAAATAATATTGGATTCGTTGTAATAAGCCTGGAGTCCTAGTAATTCGTATATGTTTTCTATTGATTTGGTTTTAATAGATTCGTCCTCTAAATGTTTGCTAATCTGTTCTATTTCCTCTGGGTGTAAAATTAATTTAGGAATTATGTTAAGTTTTGCCAAAATAATTGCCTCCAAAATGTCGTTAATATGACTTGTTAGTATATCAATATTGTAGTTAATTTGGTTAAGGTATTGAATTTCTCTGATTGAGAATTCTGAACTTTTTATTATGTGGTTAGTTAGATTTGCCTGTTTGTTTAAAAAATGCTGTATGGTTTGTTGCATCTCATTTATGTGATTGGTTATATTGGAAAATCTCGCAACCATATTTAGGTTAAATCTATGGTCCTTTGTCAAGGTCTTCTGAAATTCTATTTGATTAAATTTGAGTTGTTCAATTTGATCATTTATTTTATGAGCGTCATATGCGTCCATGTTTCCTGTAATAAATTTAATTGCATGTCCAACTCCGTTAATCAGTCCTCGTTTGCTGCGTTTGGTCATTAAACTGTTTAATTTTAGTTTCAGTTCTCTGAGTTTCAATTTTGTGGTTTCAGTCTGGGTTCCTGTTGAACTGTTTCGTTCGAAGGTCCTAAGAGTGTTGTTGATGTTTTCAATGTTTTCCCTATATTTATCCAGATTAATCACATGAATGAGGTTGCTGTATCCTGTTATGTGTCTTGCTGGTCCCAAGTCTATTGGCAAAACACCCATGTTAGATGTTAGGTCTCGAATCTCAATATATTGTGCCGTAGTTAAAGTGGCCCTAAAAAGAAGATTTTTTTCGTTTCTTTTTTAGTCGGGATTTATGTATTTTCTGGTTATTGGTGGTAGTAATTGTATGCAAATTGTCTTCTTTTACTTTATGTTTGGAAAATCTCGAAGTGATTTTATTACGTTTACTGTTTTTTCTATATATTGTTTCATTACTTTGCCTAGGCTCTGGATCTTCCCTAGATTCATTTAATTTGTTTGTACGATTAAGAGCGGAAACCTCTAATTTTTCTTTAATTTTTGGGTATAAAGTTTCTTGAAATTCATTAAGTTTTTTCAAGTAATCATGTTCATTGTTGAATTTTAGATTTTTATCAAATTCGTATGTTCGGCCATGAAAGAGCTCAAAAGGGGTTAGTTTTGTGGCCGAATGTACTGAGTTATTATATGTTAATACAACTTCTGTCATCAACTCTTGATGGTCGGACTCCATTCTGCGGGTTTTTTTTTCTTCCAGAATGAGTCTATAAATTTCGGTGAACGTAGAATGGAGTCTTTCGACAGGTGAGTTGCTACTTGTTTGTTGAAATGAGGTATGGTGTAGTTCAATACCATATTGTCTGCAGAATTCTTTGAAAATATTGCTTTTAAACTCAGATCCTTGGTCACATGTAATTTTCTTAGGAATGCCGTATGAGCTCAGAAATGATTTAAGTGATTTAAGTACTGTTATACTATTCCTGTTTACAAGAACGTATGCTGCTGCGAATTTTGAAAATTTATCTATAATTGTTAAATTTTGATGATTATTTATTGTGTATAAGTCGATATGCAGTGTATCTAATGGTTTAGAGGGGGTTTCGGGTAGTCTGCAAGTCGATATTTTCTTTAAGTTCCTGTAATGCATCGATTCCTAGGAGCCCGTCAAAGTAGTTGTGAAACTTAAAAATTACAAATTCTAAATGACCCTTTTCTCTAAATTCTGTGAATATTGGCAATTTAGTTTTTGTGTTCAGAGTGTATTTGTTGGATATAGTCGTTATAGTCACGGGTGGACAGTTTGTTTGGTTTTCTAATGGTATAAATTCGGGGTTGATAAATGATGAGGATGCACCTGAATCTATTAAGAATCTTAATGGGCGGCCAAATGGGGATGATATCAATATCAATGGCAATTTAGTTCCATGTTTGTTTATATCTATGTATCCCGTGGGATTTTCAAGGCTGATACTTGAAAATTTCCAGTATCATCTATATTGGCCATATTTGACATTTCTTGATTTGGATAATTATCCGCAGATTGCACAATGTTCCGGAAATTTGAATTTATTTGAGGTTGGAAGTTTTGTCTGATCGTACCTGCTCTATTGTATGAGTACATATTTGGAACTTCATGGTGTGCGTCAAAGTTGTGGAAATTTGAGTTGAAATTCATTCGGGGTTCAAAATTTTGCCTGATCATATCTGTCCTGTTGTATGAATATATGTTTGGTACTTCGTGGTTTTTATCTAAAATTTGATCGAAGTTGTGAAAATTTGAGTTGAAATTCGTTCGGGGTTGAAAATTTTGCCTGGTCATACCTGTCCTGTTGTATGAATTGGGAACATTTTGTCTAAAATTTGATCGCATTGTGTTATTATCAGTCGGTTCTGTCTTTAAAGGCATTATAGCATTACTAATGCTATGATTATTGTTTCCAAAATTATTGTTATTAAAATAGCGATTTGTATTATATTGAGGATTTTGGAATTGCCTTTGTCCTAACTGGATTTGTCCGTAATATGGTCTCTGAATCTTATTCTGCTGAATTTGATAATCTCTTCTATAAAAAGGTTGTGCCTCTCGGGGGTAAAGTTTCGATTGGTGTGGTTTGTAAGGCTTCTGGTCTTGTTTAGCCGAAATAATATTCTGCTCTTTTATGCAGTAAGAGAGTGCTACTGGAAGTGTTTCGGGACGCATAGCACGGATTGTTGCGCCCAAAGGATCTTTAAGTCCGCTTAAGAATGCATTTAGGCACATTTCTGAAAATAATTCTTTTTTTGAATTAATGACTTTTTGGTCTTTTTCATTGATGAGAATATTGTTCAATAGTGCAGCTTGGATCTCTATAATTTCGGCATGAAACTGTTCTAGTGTTCTATCAGTTTGGCGGATGTTATGGAGGTCTCTGATCAATGTCGTTTCTGTCCTTTTATCTGCGAAAGCAGATATCAAGTTGTTTTTAATTTCATTCCAGTCCAATTGCGTCAAATATGTATTTAAAAGTTCGTTCGCTGATCCTACGATTTTGTTCCTAATTGCCCTAAGTAATATTTGTCCGTAGGGTGTTTGTTCCATACCTTTAAGAAATAGTAGAATTTCTTCTACGTTAGTTATGAAGTCATACAAAAGGCGAGGATTGCCGTCAAAATTTGGGAGGTCTTTGATAACGTCTGGAATTCTTAATGAGTTAAGAATTTCCTGCGTGTTATTCATACTTTGATAGGAATTTTGTGTTTGAGAGGAAGAATGGGTTTGGATCGAATCTTGATTTGGCATTTCAGGTATAATAGGTAAACTTGAATGGTGTTCTTGTGTTATGTTATCAAGGCTTTTTGGCTTTTTTGTTAATTTAAATAAGGCTTCAGTCTTTGCCTTCCTTTTGAACATTAGATACAGAGATAAATGTATATATGTATTTTGTTCTAGTTGGAAATTTTATTATTACTTAAAATATCTTATTTCTAAATGCTTACAAATATAGCAGGAATGGAGCCGTAGTCAGCATGGAGAAGTAGATTGGTGTAGGTTCCCAGTCGTAAATGGATTGAAATCCAACGGTGTCAATTTTCGGTGGACTGTTGCTTGTGATGATTTTTCTAACGGAGATATCCTCTCCCCGTTTTATGTGTGTTAAAGTCTTGTTTAATGTTCTTATTATTATTATTAACTTTGTATATCTTTTTTTTTTTTTTTTATTATATTTTTTTTTTGTTGACGTTTTTTAACAGAGATATTCCCTCCCTGTTCTATAACGTTTTTAAGTAACGGAGATATTCTCTCCCCGTTCTACGTGTGTTAAAGTTTTGTTTAATGTTCTTATTATTATTATTAATTTTGTATATCTTTCTTTTATTGTATTTTTCTTTAGCGTTTTTTTTTTGTTGACGTTTTTTAACAGAGATATTCCCTCACTGTTCTATAACGTTTTTAAGTAACGGAGATATTCTCTCCCCGTATTATACTTCTTTTCTTTTTTAACGATTTTAACAGAGATATTCTCTCCTTGTTTTATACCGTTTTTGTTTAAAAAAAATTCTTTTCTATAGGTTTTTTTTTTTTTTTGTAAAGCAATTGTTATTCTAATATTTTACTTTTTCTTTTTGTAATAACTTTTTGTTAAAATATTAATGTCACTTGTGAATATTATTTTCCTTTTTGAAATAACTTTTTGTTAAAATATTAATGTCACTTGTGAATATTACTTTATTATTATATTTTTTTTTTATATCATCACTGTCAAAGTCACTTAAAATTGATACCGCGACTGCCCGAGTAGACTGCGCCAATTAAAGAACTGTATCAAAATCAACCGTTTAGGTTGAACACCAATTTATTTCTCAAATATTATTTTGTTTACAATGGTTTTTTATAATTTTCTTAATATTATTTACAATGGTTTTTAATATGAATTACTAGGAAAAAGAATACAATGCAACTTAGGCTAAATTATAAATATTGTGTAATGTTATGTTTGCATTTACTTGTACGGAAGTTCAGTTTATTGAACTTACGTACTTTTATAATTTTCTTAATATTATTTACAATGGTTTTTAATATTAATTACTAGGAAAAAGAATACAATGCAACTTAGGCTAAATTATAAATATTGTGAAATGTTATGTTTGCATTTACTTGTACGGAAGTTCAGTTTATTGAACTTACGTACAAGTCAAAAATATGAATTGGGCCAAAAATGAAATTTGGAATAATTCTAAAGAATTCAATTGGAGCAATTTCCTGTCTAGTGTATTGGCCTCTTTGTTGTAGTTGGTAGTGTGTACATAACTCGCGCACAAAAGTCATGGCGTCTTGAATATATTCCTGCATCACGCAAATGAAAATATTCCTCAGCTCGAAGTTTCGCTAGATTAAACCTGATGTATCGTAATCGCTCACTTTCAATTTTCGCATACATATGAACGATATATTGATGAAACAGCTGGCGGCATCGGAGAATATTATTGTCTTCATTGGTAGGAATCATCAACCGATATGCGTAGAAGTTCATCGCGCTTACTTTCTTGCTGGTCTCTACACCTGCAAAGTAAAAATATAATTCAGACAAAAATTATATTAGCATAAAAATATAATATTAGGTAATGACATGTGTAGATTGTACATGTTGCTGGATTTCTTTGTTTGATATTTAAGTGATATCCATCTTCTCCTTTCTCCAAAATATCAATGGATATTGTAAAGCGTCGTAAGAGCGATGAGTGTCTGCAATCGTATGTACTGTTTTGTCTCTGCGTTTGATTCGTTTATCTCGACGTTCAAATGCATCGCCAACCATAAGAACTGCAACTTCATTAATGGTCGGTGCATTATATCGGCCCGCGTGCTGCCAAGCTGGTACTTTGTCTGCTTTGATGACGATCGCATAGTTGTCGTTTTGCAGTTTGTTTGAAATGGTATTAAACAACTGGAGCAACTGGTTGTGGTTCTGTAAAAAGTATTCTAAAATACCCACAATTGCTAGCTCCTTCATCTGTTCGATATGGTTGTACTGACAGCGTGCGTTTATTTGCTGCTCCTCATCACACATGAAGTAGATTTGCAGAAATTTTGAATTACTATGCCTATTAAAGACCCAATTTGATGATACACTTGGCCCTGAATCTTAAAGGATGATTAAAAATTGCGACCATACTCATTGTGAACGATTTTTGTTGCTCCAAATGATGTCATTTGAAAGCACGAATTGAATTTGCGAATTTTACGCAAAAACAATTTAGATTGAGATGTACCTCCTATTGGCTGGAGGCTGGAAGTGCTTTCAATGGTTCTGGCGGCGAATTCAATGGTAACAATACATCTTTTCAAGACACACAGCAGAAACCGACCAATTCACCTTTATATTTGAGTGAATGACAGTGTTGGCATTGTTTGCTCATAGCACCGGTAACAATTTGTGAATGTAACGAATAGTCGATGTCCGACTCATATTCAAACGCAAGTCGAAGAAGTGATGCACGTGTCAATGTGCGATACACTTGCAAACGCTGTTGTTCGCGTGTTCTGAATGTGTCGGTGACTCGTTTATTTTATTGATAATATACATATGTATGTACATATATAAAAGCTTTAATTATCGTACCATGAAGCCATGTGTTTCTTTTTCCATTTAAATAAGCAGTTTTAAGAAAATGGTTTGCCGCACTCTGGTCCCACATAAACGCATCATGATTTTCTCCTGTGTGTCTTGCATCTACGTATGTTATTTTCATGGTTTCATCGCAAATCTAATGAAAATAAAAATATTCTTGCACTATTTGTATACAAATGTATATATGTATGTACATTAGGGGTATTCTATTATGACTTTTTTTTGTTTTTTTAAATTTACATGGCTGTACACGATGAGAAACATTAAAAAAATCATAAGTGCGTTTTTAGTTTTTTATTTCATTCAAAAAAGTTCACGCACCAAACGATTTTAAAATTTACATGCGCATATACACACAAACATGTACATTTGCATTGGCAATGTATAGCTGTTGACCGCTTTTGCTATTTGTTTTCGTTTTCTTTTGTTTTGTTATACTTGAAAACGAAAATTAAAAAATTCTTACATTGGAAATATTTTTAATTATTTAATTTGACATTAGAAGAAATAAATTTCAAATTCAAGGTTCATCCATTTTTACAAAACGAATATAAATCTTTCACTTCTTTGATGGCTCGTTCAGCACATATATTAGTCCGTTTTAAATTTGGAATGGCTGAATCTTCCTTCACCCAGTGTCTATTTAAACATTGGTGTGCAGTTTTGAACGGCTTTACAGATTCTTCCAAGCATTCAAAATTATTGTTGCAAAAACGTTGGTCGGAAAACCATACTTCGTACCATGCACTGCATATAAATTGACAAAGTGGTAAAAGTTTTTCTCTGTGATTGGGAAGGAGTATAAATGTGAGCAATGCAAGAATAGCTCTGGAGTTCCAACGGGCGTTACTGAGCGATGGTAAAACTCGAAAGTTAATGAACGGAAAAACGTTATGTTCAAATATTGTGACACTTTTTCCATTCTCAAGCACCATTACCGCTACTCGCACTTCTTTAGTTTCATTTGACAATACCACTACCTGCACTTCCTTTTTCCAAACTTTCTCCCGTCAAATTGAAGACACAAATTCTCTTTTTGTAACGTTGTCATATATTTTGCTTCCAATCGCTCGGCTGATTTCATTGAGGCTTTATATACGGCAGATTGTGTGGGTGCTGGAATAGCAATGCCTGATTTCACTAATGCTTCACATACTTTAGTTGTTTTCCTGCTACTCAAACTTGTTTCCTCTATCATGTCTACTGCGACCCTTGTTTGACACTTGACTTTTCTAAGTCTTTTAGCAGGTGGTTCAGGGTGATACAATTCACTGTCTCAGATACACTTGAATTTATATTACTTTTGTTTTGTACGGTCACTGGTTTAAGTAAAACAATTTTTGATTGATGAATATTTGTTTCCTTTTCAGTGGTGTATCCAACATCTCCATTGGAAGCAGAGGAGTACTTAGTTCTGACTGCAAAATAGCGGTAAATTTTTACCACTACTTTCAAAAAAACCAAAATTATAACACAACAAAACAAAATAAGAATAAGAACTAGAAAGCAAACGAAAACAAATAGCAAAAGCGGTCAACAGCTATACATTGCCAATGCAAATGTACATGTTTGTGTGTATATGCGCATGTAAATTTTAAAATCGTTTGGTGCGTGAACTTTTTTGAATGAAATAAAAAACTAAAAACGCAGTTAACATTTTTTTAATGTTTCTCATCGTGAATGGGCATGTAAAACATAGGTTAAAAAAATAGAATACCCCTAATGTACATATATATGTTTGTGCGTTTGAACTTACAAACATTACGTATATGCTATAGTAATCTTTTCTATTATAGTATATGTAGATGGTTCTTTTGGTAACCAGGGGACTTTATATGAACAGGACTCCCATCCACACAGCCCACAATACCAGGAATTCCAGCAAGCTGATAAAAAAAACTTTTGTTTTATTTTCTTCATCTAAGCCTCTATCAAATTTAATCCATTTTGGACCTAGATGTTGCTCAAATATAACCAACAGCTCACTAATTATTTTTGAGACTTGGCACTTGGACCAGAGATGTACACGAGTTGATTCACTTTTTTCCTATATGTATGAACTCACTGTTTTTGTTTTGTTTTCAATCATCAACATGTGCTAATAACATTGATTGCAGTGTTTGCGCTCTCCTAATTGCTTGTCATTTTCTCAATCACTTTTTAAACGCCGTTAGCAATAACGAATCAAAAATTATAACTGTGTTTTGATTTGTAAGCAAAACAATCAAATGATTCATAAAAGCTCAGATTGCATAGTGCAAAATCAGTGCGTTAATTTTTTTAAATAAGTTTTCAAGATGAACTCCGAACTGTTAAAAACTGTTAATAATTTGCTTTTCTTGAATTCAGTGTACAAATATGAGTGAAAATATAGTTTTATTAGCAATTACAATAATTTATAAAAACAACAAATACATACATATATTTATCTTTAAATAATAAAATATTGAACATGAAGTATTACATTATTTCTTTTGCTAACCTCTGAAAAATGGCTGAAATTTGTACTTATTTTTTCTATTATTATCATTATTACTATCCCTATAATAATACATATGTATGTTTAAGCACTATCAAATAAAATTAAAAAGAATATGCGATAAATATAGTAAAGTGTATATTTACTCAAAAAGCTCTGCGTATATTCATAACACTCATACTGATTCAATGCTTTTGTGAATGGCAAGAGCTTACAGAATAAACAAACAATTATATGCATTTTGTAACAAACCACTTGCTGTGGTGAATCATGCAATAACAGCTTTCGTTTAGTTATGTATAGTGCTAACTCAGTCTTCACTTTTACAAAATAATAAATATGTCATTTGAATGGTATTCATGCACATCTCTGACTTGGACATCGACGAATTATATTCATTTCCCACTGATGCCTGGTAGTCACCAGTAGCTACAAAAGACAAAAACGTCGCGAGTTTCGTAGATGCTGGAATGTGGGTGTTGCGGTATGCTGTTTTTAATTTTATTATTATATTATGTTTTATTACAACTTACTGTTCCACCGGTAGGTCCATTACATTTAGCGTATCGCGGACATTTCTTCTGCATAAACAAAAATCATCACTCTCACTTGTATCACTACTAAAATGTATTTAATTTTTATGTCTGTTTTTTATTTTTATTTCTGTTTTTTATTTTCATTTTCTGTTTTATATTATTTTTATTTGAAAACTAATAATTACAAACTACTTTTATTTTGTAAATAAAACACAGCTGTTTTTATTACCATGGAAAAAAATATGAAACTACATGCTTTGGCAATAATGTCATTTGAGAGTACAATAATATCAACGTAACAATACGTAAGTCAGACGTGTGTATTATAAAAACTCATTTGTTTACGTACTCGCCCGTGTACCACTCGTTCGCGTGAGAATACACTTGTTATCTAGAAACATGCCACAAGTCACAAATAAAAATTATAAACTTCAAAATTCAAGTTAAATTTTAAATAAAACAGCTTTTTTTATCCAAATTTAGGTCATAATCCTGAATACAGGATATCTCTAAATTTAAGAATAAAAATAACAGTACAATAAAACACCATACGGCGATCCTGCCAGACTAAGAGAGGATCCTAATCCACGCCGAGGATAAGAAGGGCTGTTCAGCCAAAAAACAAGCCAGGACACTTGAAGAAGACTAGAAGAAGATCCCGGACAAGTTACTCAAATGGTTGGCCACATTCCATCAAAATATACTTAATTAAAGATAATAATATTAAAAACAACAAAAAAATACTTAACCCAGAAAGTGCATTGGCATGTCTGGTAAGAGTATATTTAATATTAAAATATACTAATATTACAAAATATTTTTTAAATTTTTTTGTATTCATATGCCGAATGGAACAAACACTTAATGAAATACTACAAGAGCTAACTGAAGCTGAAAAAAGGTGGGCAAACCTATTAAAAACATAAAAAAAAGAAATAATAAGACAAAAAACCTGAACCACTAAAATACTTTAAATATATGGGCAATTTCACGTCAAGTGACCCAATTTTTAAAATCGATGTCTTGCGATTTGGACTAAATTTGCACCAAGGTTAGTACTATTGGATAGTAGGCCAGATACAAATTTTCAGCTCTATCAGTCAAGAACTGCCGCAGTTAGAGGGGGTCAAAGTTGGATATTTTGGTCAAACAGGGTTTTCTTAAAATGAGTGTAACTTTTCACCTATTGGTTCTAAAAAAAATTGTCCAAAGGACTTTAGATAGCTATTTCTTCAGTCATTCCAATTGATTTTTTTTTTCAAAAGAAAGCTTATACAATTTCCTTTAAGGCCTTTATAGTCGCTTAATGGGATGCGAGTGGGATATCTATCAAAAAAAATATTTTTAAACTCAAGAAAAAGATTTTTCAATATTTGGTACATGTATCATTTTCATTTTCCCCCATTTTTTTATTTTTTTTTTTCAAAATGGAGTTTTTTTATTTTTCCTCAAAAGAAACTTTATACGATTTCCTTAAGAGCTTTGTGGTTTTTTGTTCTTTTTTTTGCTTAAAGAAAGCTTAGTTCTTTTCCTTTATGAGCTTTGTGGTAACTTAATGGGATGCAAGTGGGGTATCTATAAAAAAAATTTCCAACTCAAAGTAGAAAGTGTTTAAATTTTTATCATATGCACTATTTTCACTTTTTTCCTATTTATTACTTATAATATTAAATAAGAATAATAATATTAACTAATTTAATAAAATCAATATATAACTTTTGAAATTGCCAATCTTTCTTCCTTCTTATTTATTGCCTTTATTTTTAGCTTTTTTGGCAAACCGTTCTTGGAGTTACTAGGTTCAGCTGCTGATTTCGCTGTCTTTTTTTGGCTTTGGAAAGAAATCGCCTTGAGTAGATGCAGAAAACTTTTTCAACTGGAATCTTCCATCGATAAGTGGTATAAAAGCATGGTATTGAAATGTGCCATCAATTGTTACAGGAGCGTCGAATCTACTCTTCAATGTTTTTAATGTTTCCTCATGATCATCTTTGTTACTAAAAACTACTTTAGTTTCTTTACAATGGTTTTTTTGTAGGCTATACCTTGCTGCATTTATTTTGAAATTTTCTCCAATGCCATCACATGCTCCTTTGCTATGTGCAGTTGAATGAGAATGCCATTCAGCTGGAATTCCAAAATCTTTTTCGTGAGCTATAAGATTTGCGTCGCTATTTTTGTTTTTAAAATGTTGACGAGCTCCATCCGAAACGTAGTATACCTTCTCCACTATTAATTTAGATTTTAGATAATTTAGAATTATCTTCTGGTATTCATAAACTGTAGCGGTATCATGTTTTAAATCATCGGATATGATTGTCATACTCTAGTGTTCCAGTTTTTCATCCTCTATGTAGTAAATAACAACTGCATATATAGTTGCTTGGTCATTATTGAAGTGGAATCCTTGTATGACATCCTGAATAACATATTTATAGTTCTCTGCAAATCATATGAAATCACGAATTCACCAGACTTCAAATGTGTTTTCAAATCATTCAAAAATTACCATTGCTGTTTGACTAAAAAGTCATGGGTTCTCAAATTATCAAACCATTGCATATTTCTTCCACAAAATCATCCACATTTAAAATTACTGTTTTTAAGGTACATCTTTCAGTCTGAAGCCAAGATTTAAATTTTATCTCATTATACATTCTCGATCAAAATAGTTCATTAAATTCTTTTTAATGAATGTGGTCTCTGGGCAATTTGAACATTCGCAAAATTGACAAAAGTGTTTGCTTGACAGTTTTTTTTAAATCATAAGTGACCAGCAATATTCTGAAATCATTTTTATCTTATTTTTTCTTCAAAGCGTTTTTCAATAGTTGCCATTTCCTGGTGAAAATGTTCGCTTTGGGCATCACTGAACTGGGAAATGCGAAGTCCAAATGCGAATGCAGATAATGAATTTTTATGGGCATGTGGCAGCACTTAAAAACTCATTGAAAACTGAAAGAGATGCCGCTTTAATATTTGAATTTGCGCGATTAAATCGATTAGTTCTTAACCCTGATAAAACCAAATTAATACGCTTTAGACCACATGCTTTAAGTATAAATAGTGATTTCAACGTGATTATTAATGGAAAAGCTGTTTACGAATCCCATTCCGTTAAGTATTTGGGAATCACATTGCAAAGTAACTTGTCATGGGATTTACATATAACCGACTTAAAAAGGAAAATAGCTCCAGCAATTGGGATTTTATATAAATTAAAAAATAAACTGGATGTTAAATCAAGGATGGTGATATTTCAATCATTGATTCAATCGCATCTGAATTACTTAGCAATTATATATGCTTACAATAAAAATAACATTTCACTGAAATCGCTTCAATGCATGCAAAACAAAGCATTAAAAATTATTTACAAACTACCAATTCTAAATTCAACTGTCACATTGTTCAAAGATATAAGCAAAAAACAATTTTACCAATTTATGGATTGCATGTGTATCAGGTGTTAATGTTTGTTTTTAAATGCATTAACCATATTGGTCACCAAAGCATGACATTTTCTCAACAGCAATCTAGTTTTAACACACGAAACAGAACAAATTTAAGAATTCCTCGATGTAGACTAGAAACTACCAAGCAACGTATTGATTACGTGGGTGCTGTAAAATTCAATAATTTACATGCAGATTTGAAATCAATTAATCGAATTTCACTATTTAAATCGTCTTGTAAACAACATTTATTTAACAACATCGAAACGCTTTTGTAATTTTTATTTTTTGTAAAACAGTTTTTATACATATTTTTTGTAATTTAATAATCTTAATTTTAAGTTAAGTCTTTTATTTGTACTTTTGAAATTAATTAATTTGCCAACTTGCCTCAATAATGCCTTACGGCGCTGAGGCCGAAATTGAAATGTATTTAAAATATTTTGTACAAATAAATTTTTTCTGTAGAAAAGTTTTTTCTATAGAAAAAAAAAAAAAAAAAAAAAAAAAAAAAAAAACTTTGACATAGTCGTTGCTTCTGTGATTTCCAAGGAAAATAATTGCATAGCGCAACAAAACTATTCCATGCACGTCTTTCAACGGAACTTAGCTTGTTATTGAAATCTGCATCTCTCATAATTTTTCGAATTTGAGGTCCAATAACAATACCTAAAAGTTATCAAAACAGATAAAAACTATGAAAAACATACTAGATATATAAACAAATTAATTAATACCTTCTTTTATTTTGGCTTCACTTAGTTTTGGGAACACCGCTTTGAGATGACAAAAAGCATCGCCGTTTACATCTAATTTTTTTACAAATTATTTCATGTATCCCAGTTTAAGATGCAGTGGTGGCAGAATAACGTCCTCAGCTTTAACTAATTGGTCATTTAAAAAGTTATTGCTGCCTTTTCTATGTGACTCGCGAGATGGCCATACTTTGCGATCATAACGATTCGGTGCACGACTATCCCATTCACAAAGATAGCACGGATACTTTGTGTAACCACCTTCCATACCAAATAAAATTGTCAAAATCTTTAAGTCAGCCACGACTTTCCATTTATGGGTGGTATAGCTAACAAACATTAGTATATATTTCATCACTTCGTAAGTTTCTTTTGTCTTAGTCGCATATGCGATTGGAGCTGAAGGTAATTGATTTTGGTTATGCAATAAAACAGCTTTTAAGCCTAGATATTAAGAAAAGTTTAGACGATGTGTTGAATCAGCATATATATGCTGACAGCCATATGTTTAAAATTAGCAGCAAATTCTTATGTCATATGTTAGACATTGCAGACACTTGTCCAAACTATGAACACTTTCACGACCACCATGACATCCATGATGCAGGAAATACTGAAAATGCAATCCACTATCTTGCAAGCCATTTTAAAGAAATGATTTATTTAAAAATTTGTTTCTGGAACGCGAACGGCCTCCGCCAACATAAAAATGAACTGGAATACTTCCTGATGGATAAGCAGATTGATGTTATGATGATTGCTGAAACTCACTTGACGTCGACAGGGTACTTCAAAATTAATGGCTATGAGTTCTACGATACTAAAGACCCCCGCGGAAGAGCTTGTGGAGGTTCAGCAGTTCTTATAAAGAACAGAATAAAGCATTATCTAATGAATAACATAAGTGAGGATTACCTCCAAGCAACAAACATTTGCATTGAATTCTGTCAATACATATTTGTTTTATCATCGATTTATTCTCCGCCTCGATTTTCAATAAAAGAACACCAATACCATAACTTCTTTAAATCCCTTGGAGCTAGATTTTTAGTTGCTGGCGACTTTAACGCCAAACACACATTTTGGGGTTCACGTCTGGTAACCCCAAAGGGTCGCGTACTCTTCAACACCATTGCTAAAATGGGCTTAGATGTACTCTCAAGTGGACATCCCACCTATTGGCCGACGGACCGACGGAAGATTCCCGATGTTATTGACTTTGGGGTAGTGAAAAATATCCCTGTAGAATGGATGCAAGTGGATCCTTCACTGGACTTGTCCTCAGATCACTCTCCTACTATCATTTCAATGCATTTCTCTCAAGTGTGTGGTTCTCCATTTATGAACATGACTAAGACCCGAGTAAGTTGGATAAAATACAAAAAGTATTTAAGTTCTCATTGCACGGAAAATGTTGTGTTGAGAACAACCGACGATATTGATGAGTCGATTGGCAACTTTACCGAGGACCTTCGACGAGCAGTGCATCACGCTTCCACTTATCACGTTGAATGTAGAAATAGGGCAAACAGAACTTATTTCTCTGAACTCGAACATCTCCTATTAGAAAAAAGAAGAATGAGAAGAGAGTGGCAAATTCACAGGTCTCCTGAACTGAAAGCTAGGCTACGGGAATGCAGAGATATACTAAGACATTTCTTAGAAACCCAAAGAACGGCCTCACTTAGATCTTACTTGGAAGGTCTTGATAGTACCCCACAATCTGACTACTCGTTATGGAGGGCGGCAAGAGGTTTAAAAAGACCAGTAAGAGGAAAACCTCCTTTGCGAAATCCGACTGGTGACTGGGCTAGAAATGATTCCGAGAAAGGGACATTATTTGTTAACCATTTGAGAAATGTGTTTACTATAAACAACTCAAATAATAACGAATCTGATTTGCCACCACTTGTCTTAGAGGTACAGGAGGCCTTATACTCCTGTACCTCTAAGACTAAACTTTCGTGATGTCCAAAACGCTATTGGTACTCTGAACCTTAGAAAGGCTCCAGGTATGGATAAAATCAGCAATAAAATGCTTGTGGAGTTACCTCGTGTAGCAAGAAGAATTATACTCTTTATCTTCAACGCTATTTTACGCCTAGAATACTATCCTGCAGATTGGAAGGTGTCTATGATCACTATGATTCCTTAGTCAGGGAAGGACCACACCAAAGTGGAGTCATATAGGCCAATTAGTCTACTGCCGACAATTTCAAAACTGTTTGAAAAATTGTTAATGACTAAGTTGACTCCAATTCTGAATGGCACTGAATGTATTCCTAATCATCAATTCGGCTTCAGGGCTAAACACAGCACCATCGAACAAACACAAAAAATACTGCTCCGCCCTTTTCATTGATGTGTCGCAAGCGTTCGACAAAGTTTGGCATGACGGTTTAATGCACAAAATAAAATTAACTCTGCCTGCTAACACCCATAAACTCATGGAAAGTTATTTATGCGGTCGCAAATTTAAAATCAAAGAAGGTGATTTTTTAAGTACCGCTCCGCCAATTGAATCAGGTGTGCCACAGGGTAGCATACTGGGTCCTACTTTATATTTCATATATGCCTCCGACATGCCGTCAGACCCCAAAATCCATACGTCAACTTTTGCAGACGATACAGCCTTTATCAGCGTCCATAAGGACCACCAAGTTGCATCACAGAATTTGCAGAATTATGTTTATAAACTAGAGAATTGGCTTGAGCTTTGGAAAATTAGGGTTAACGAACAGAAATGTATTCATATAACTTTCACATTGCGAAAAGATACATGCTCGTTCATCAGAATAAATAATCAAATTATCCCGCAACACAATGAAGTCAAATACCTCGGAATCCACCTCGATCGTCGTTTAACTTGGAAGTCTCATATCGACGCAAAACTTACCCAGATGAGATTAAAAGCAGTTCAAATTAATTGGCTAATCGGCAGAAATTCTACATTAAAGTTGGATTGCAAACTTTTGTTATACAATGCAATTCTAAAGCCAATCTGGTGTTATGGAATTCAATTATGGGGTACTGCCTCAGCATCCAACATTGAAAAAATTCAAAGGGGTCAAAATAAGATTCTACGTACAATTACTGCAGCTCCATGGTATGTTAAAAATTCTCGAATCCACAAAGATCTAGGCATTCCTTTGGTCGAATTTACAAAACACGCCTCAAAATATGTCGGCAAACTTGAACACCATCCAAACCCACTTGCACGAGACATCCTTAACTTTACTGGCCATGTTCGGTTGAGAAGGAGGGATACCCTTGCTTTAACTCAAGCACAAAACAGATGACTGGATCAGTGGATATAAATTTTTTGTAGTATCATAATATTTTGTCTAGCACTGGCTGGACTTATTATTTTCTTTTAGTATTAAGATTCGAAAACTTATTGTCATTTCATTTCTGAAGATCCAATAAATAAATTAAATGTATTAAAAAAAAAAAAAAAAATATGTTAGACGTTTACACGATATGTTGAAAGTAGTAAATTTTTTGATGTCAGCATATGTCAGCAAATGAAATGTAAACATAAGTGTTAGCATACGATTTTTGTGTTTATACGATATGTTGAATCTTATGTGGTGCTACATATGCTGAGTCGTATAAACATTTGTTTGTAAAATTAGTCAGTTTGACAACATTTCTCAATTATTATTCAACTTCTGTATTTTATGTGTAATTTTTGAAATAAAACAAGTATGAGTGCTATATTCGGCTGTGCCGAATCTTAAATACCCTCCACCTAAACGTAATAAGTATTGAAAAGTGAAAGGCAATATTTTCTATTTGGTATCTCAATACGAAGTGAAGTAAAAATGTTAGTTAATAGAAAATTTAAAACATAGAAGACAAAGTAAAACTAGATTAAATATTATTGTATATTACTTTACATCAATTAAACCCAATTTTTGAAAGCAAAATTTATGTGTTGGTGCAGTTGTAGCTTTTGTCAAAGAATCTGCTATCATCTCATCTGTCTTGATAGGAAAAAATTCTACTTGTTTGGCATTCTTCTTCTCTCTTATAAAATGATGACGCACATTAATGTGTTTTGAACGGGCTCGATATACATTTGTAGATGACAAAGCTATTGCACTTCTATTGTCACATAATATTGGGGTTGGCTTATTTGAAATATCTGAAACGAGTTCATAAAATAATTCTATTAAACACACAACTTCTTGTGTAACTGCAGACATCGCCATATATTCCGCCTCGGTTGAAGATAAGGCTACGGTTTGTTGTTTTTTGCTGCTCCATGAAATAGCACCGGATTGTAAAACAACAACATAACCTGTAATTGACTTTCTTTCATCGACGTCGTTGACCCTGAATGTGCATCTGAATGTGCTATTAGCTCATTATTACCATCTTGACTGTAGCAAAGTTTGGATTTCTTTGTTCCTTTCAGATATCTGAATACTCTTTTTACAGCATTCCAATGTTCTTGGCTAGGATTGTTATTAAAACGACTTAAAAAACTTACTGCATGACTAATATCAGGTCTTGTACACTGTGTTAAGTACATCAGGCTTCCAATTGCTTGCTGATAAGGAAAAACGTTACCTGGACTCTCTTCTGCTTGCTTCCTTAGCTTTTGATTTGAATCCATAGGTACTTGAACGACATTACAATCTGACATATTGAACTTTTGCAGTATTTGGTCAATATAATTTTCTTGGTCTAAATAAATTTTGTTGTTCTCTCCGGTAATTCGAATATTTGAACACTTTTTTGCTTCTCCAAGCAACTTCATATGTAGTTCTTGACACAGCTTCTTCTTTATGGATTTTCGAAATGTTGAATCCGTCAACGTAAATTGCTAACTACGTTCGCTTTGTATTTGCAATATGGTAATACACTCATGGATCTATTCTTGATTTCTTGAAACCAATCTTATTAAAAATTTTGTTGTTCCATACTAAACTAGCTTGCTTTAATCCATACAAAGCCTTATTGAGTTTTAGAATAGAGTTTGAATTTGCACATTTTACACCCTCTGGCTGTTGAATAAATATTTCCTCATCCAATTCTCCCTGCAAAAACGCCGTAACGACATCCATTTGTTCTATTTCCAGATTGTATTTTGCAGCTAAGGCGATTAACATTCTTAAGGATGTGTATCGAATCACTGGAGAATATGTTTCTTCGTAGTCGATCCCTTTTTTCTGTAGAGCCCTTTACGACCAAACGTGCTTTATACCTTTTTGATCCATCTGGCTCGTCCTTAACTTTAAAAACCCACTTGGTTTTGATTGCATTTTGACAACTTGGTTGATTTACTTCAGTCCAAGTATGGTTGGTTTTCAATGAATTGATTTCACTACTAATTGCCTCTAACCATTTTTCTTTATCTGGACGTCTTAAAGCTTCTTCATACGTTAATGGCTCATCAGTAATATCTGTTGCAATAAGACCATTTTGAGATTTCTTTGCTAAACGTTCACTACGTCTTGGAACCATGTCGTGAGATTCAACTGCTTCGTTGTGTTTATTTGATGTTGTAATATTTTCCTCGTCGATTACTTCCTCCACTTCATTGTTATCCTCTGTAAATGAAGAGAATAATAATGAATCATTATCGACATCGTTACCTGTAGAGTTTAAGGTTTCTTGAGTTTCAATGTGATTTTGCTTTAAAGGAGGAATTTGGAACCAATATTCAGCAATCGTATTAGCGTTGTTTAATAACATAAACTCTTCTTCAAAAAATATTACATCACGACTTGTAGTTACAAGCTTCTTAACTGGATCATATAATCGATATCTTTTCGATTCATTGCAATAACCAATAAAAATCATCTTCTCAGATTTTGCATCAAGTTTTCTTCTTTTTTGATGAGGAACGTGAACCATTACACTGCAACCGAATACTCGTAAATGATTAAGATTTGGTTTTCTTACATTCCATATTTCATCTGGACATTTCTGTAAAACTCTATGTGGAATTCTATTCATCAAATAACTAGCATTACATACTGCTTCTGCCCAAAAACCTTTGTGAAGTTTGGCATCGAATAACATACAGCGAGCTTTTTCCATCAGAGATCTATTCATCCGCTCAGCGAGACCATTTTGCTGTGGATTGTAAGGCACACTTTTCTGATGCATAATTCCATACTTTTTTTAAAAATCGGACATCTTCCGATTTATAAATTCGCCACCATTATCTGATCGTAGACATTTTAGTTTCTTTCCTGTCTGATTTTCGACGAATGTTTTGAAATTAACAAATGTTTCAAAAACATAACTTATTTTTAAAAAAATATGTAAACACTTTTCGGCTAAAATCATCAGTAAACGTCAACATGTAAAGACTTCCACCATTAGATTTGACTTCCATAGGGCCGCATAAATCTGTGTGAACTATTTCCAAAATATCACTGGCTTTTGAACCTTCTTTGGGGAATTTGGATTTTGCATGTTTCCCTTGAGCACATACCACACAGTTTATCGTAACAGGACTGTCATATTTTAACATACCATCGGATTTCATTTTTTCCATTAGCCTGCTGATTCACATGACCTAAACGTCTATGCCATGTCTCGAAATTTGATGATTCACTAGCCAAATAAATCCGTGGATTAGTAGGCATACATAATTTATACACACCGTCGACTAATTTTGCAGAAGCCACCAATGTGTTATTTTCGTCTAATACACTACATCCATTTTTATTAAAAACAACTCTTTTGTTTCTTTTAATAATTTCGCTCATAGATAACAAATTAGCCCCAAGCTCTGGCACATACAAAACATCTTCAATTGTAACTCTCTGAGATCCACCAGGAATTGAGACATCGATTACAACTGTGTACCTTTGCCTACTGCATTTAATGTTTTGTCGTTGGCAATACGTATTTCGCCTTCATATTTCTGAATATTTTTTGAATGAACCATATGTACAGATGCCCCGCTTTCGAAGTACCAATCATCTAGGTTTAAACCTTTAACGACATAGGCTGCAAACATTGAATGATTTTTCTTAGTAGATTCTCGATTTGGGCATTTTGTTGCATAATGACCAAATTTATTGCAACTGTAACACTTTATGTTCTTTAAATCCTTTTATTTTTATTTATCTTCTTTGTTGCTAGAGCTGAGTTTGGCATTTGCGTTTCGTACTTAACATCTTGAAGTAGCTTCGACTTGACAGCAGCCGCAGTTAACACCTTACCGGAACTTTCTATGCTCATAATCATGGGATTATATTCCGCTGGTAAGCCTTTTAACAAAATTGACGCTATCCATTCATCAGATACGTTGAATCCAATACCATTTAACTTCTGTGCAGTTGACACAACTTCAGATACATAATGTTCTACAGAATTGCATTCCATCATCTGCATTGAGCAAAGTTTTCGTAGGAGACCAATACGCCTGTCCAAACCAGAATCTTGAAATAAATTCTTCAATTTATCAAATATTTCTTTCGCAGAAACAGCTTCTTGCACGTAAACATATAAATCCTTATGAATTGCCAGAATGAGACGGCATCTTGCTTGTGTTTGCTTCACAGCATCTTCGCACGTACCTTCAATACAGCACCTTTTCCAATTCAAATTGAGCTTTTAACGCAAAACACCACGTTGACCAATTTTCAGATCCAACTAATTTCTCCACTTGAGTAATTGCGCTAGCGTTCGCCATTTTAACAGACTCCCGTATAATTCCAAAATAACCGAATTGCACAATCAAAAAATATCAATGATGAATAAGGCCCATAACCTATTGAAAAGTGAAAAGCAATATTTTCTATTTGGTATCTCAATACGAAGTGAAGTAAAAATTTTATTTAATAGAAAATTTAAAACATAAAAGACAAACTAGAAGTAAATCTTCGAATAAGAAAATTTTTATAAAAAGTTTTACAATAGTACTCGCAAGAGGAAAAATTCTCATTTAGTTAATTTAAAAAGTTGAATATAAGAGGTTTGAAAATTAACACCAATAGACACAAAGAATGCTGACGAAGGCTTTAGCAGGCCAGAAAATGCATTACATTTTGCTAGTGTCTCTTTGTATATCTCTCTATGATTTTACATTTATGCTTTCCAACGGAAGGCTAATGTGGAATATAACAGAGGTATACAAAAATAAATTTCAAATCCTTTTATATTTAACTAGAAGTAAATCTTCGAATAAGAAAATTTTCATAAAAGACAAAGTAAAACTAGATTAAATATTATTGTATAAAGTAAAGTATAATTTGTTACAGTACAACAATAAGAAATACAAAAACTACACTCACTGGTTACATGATTAGAATATCCTTATTCTGTGCTTTCTCTTCAGTCTTAGTGCAAATTTTATAAGTACATATTTGATATATAGACTGAAAGACAATTTTACGACCAATATAATTTATGTTAAATATTTTGAAATTTTGTTTAATTTCGACCATTTATTATTGATTTAATTACCAATTCTTACCATAATTTACAGAGTTTGTCTGATGTTCATAATAATCTTGAGTGTAATTTAACAAACAGAGTATAAAAATATATAGGCCTATATCTCGGGAACTACTGGGTGTCTGATAATTTGTAATACATTAAATAAAAGGTATCCTTTCCAACGATATATATCATGATTATAAAATACGGACCGAATATGGGTTAAATCCGAAAAGAATATTTTTTGACCCGAATTTATTTGTTTTTTGGAAATGGTTCTATATGGCAGCTATGAAAAATTATGGGCCGATCTTCTTAAATTTTGGAACAGTTATTTTAATGCATATGAGGATATTTCACGTCGAATTTCAACATAATAACGATATATTTAAGATATATATTAGTATTAACGTGGATTTCGCTAGTGGACCTCATTATAGATATTATATAGATATTCTCAAAATCCAGCAGTTTGATTTAGGCATGCAGGTAAATGATCCGCGTAAAATTTTGGATTGGTACCCTTATTTATAAGAGATTTATGAGTATTAAAGTGATTTTCGGAATAGGGCTTTATATGGGGCATACGGTTAAAAATAGACCGAAATTCATAAAATTTTGTGGGATGATTTTTGTATATATGTAAATCATCTGTGCTAAGTTTTGAGTCGGTACCGATATTTTTACAATATATATAGGGATAAATGTCTTTTTCAGATGTGGTCCTTGTATGGGAATATGAACAGTTCTGGGCCGACCACTATAAAATTTAGTACAACAATTTATTTGCCTATAAAGAGTATTTAAGTCAAATTTTAGCCGTTTAGCATTATTTATATCTGTTTTATACGTATTTAAGTTAATTTTGGAAGTGGACTTTATACGGGGTCTATGGGCAAACACGGACCGAACTAAAAACAATTTCGTTTTCCGATTTCTTTGTACATAAAACTTATTTTTGCTGAATTTTGTCTTGATATTCCAATTTCATAGGCATTTATTTATCATTAAGCCATATTTCGGGAATATATATATTTGTATGGTGGCTATGAGAAATCATAGACCGATTCTTACTATTTTCCGCACACTTTCTTCTTTTATAGTACAAACAACGTATACAAAATTTCATGGTATTATCTGCAATAGTTTTCAAAATATTGCAATAAAATGGATGAAAAATATCAAATTTTTATGGAGGTGGTCTCACATATAGGTTCATAACTCTGGTTAATCTAAACCGATTTTGCTGATTTTAAATAGCAAACTTCTCGAAAGCACTTCTGACAGAATTATTGAAGGTTTGGATCCCGAGTATATCTGGGGACTTCAAAAAACTGATTTCAACAGACAGACAGACGGACATGGCTTAATCGACTCCGCTATCTATAAGGATCCAGAATATATATACTTTATTGGGTCGGAAAATTATATTGTGGAAATTACACACGGAATGACAAACTTATATATACCCTTCTCATAAAGGTGAATGGTATAAAACATGACTGCCGTGAGTACATTTTAATATTTCACACCGAAAGAAATACAACCAATCATGTTTAAAGCTACGAATTTTCAATAATTGAGCAATTTGTTTAATAACAACGCGCCCCACCGTTTTCTTTAAGGGATGTGTGCGATTTTTTCCATTTTGATTTAAAAGTTTATGTTTTTTTGACTTTTAGTCGATTTTTTTAGTATTCATATTTATTTTGTGTTCACAACAGATCAATATATTAAGGTAAAGAAAAGCGTTTCTTGAATTTTTTTTTTTTATTTATTATTTTTTACTTTTTAGTAACGACTAGCTTTAATTAATACACTAAAATTTCCATGCTAATTCCAGGTCTATTGTTTTCCTTAGTAAAGTAGGAAGGCAATATGATTAAGCGTATAAATCGGAATGGAAGGATGTTTATTAAACCGGGTCGACCGCATATGCCCAAAAAAATGTCCCAAAGTCTAACGCAAATATTAAAGATCACCTTCAGACATTTAAGAAAAAATTTTTTGCAATCGGAACCCGTTAAAAGCGGCCAAAATCTTTGTTTTTAAATGCTTTTATTTAGCTTTACTTCGGAAAATCAATTTTACAAAAAAAAAATGTTGCCCCCCCTAGATTTTATTCTGGCTACGCCCATGTATTCGTGTATTGCCATCGGGAGTATGAATGCCTGCAAAGTTTTATCCATTTGCATTGAGTAGAAGGCAGTCAAAAAAGCATTTTATCAAAAAAAAATGTTTTGCCCCCCTAGATTTTATGCTGATGAATGCCTGCAAAGTTTTATCCATTTGCATTGAGTAGAAGGCAGTCGAAAAATCATTTTACCAAAAAAAAAAAAATTTGCCCCCCTAGATTTTATCCTGGCTACGCCCATGTATTCGTGTATGGTCATCGGGAATATGTATGCCTGCAAAGTTTTATCCATTTGCATTGAGTAGAAGGCAGTCAAAAAAGAATTTTATCAAAAAAAATTTTTTGCCCCCCCCCTAGATTTTATCCTGGCTACGCCCATGTATTCGTGTATTGCCATCGGGAGTATAAATGCCTGCAAAGTTTTATCCATTTGCATTGAGTAGAATGCAGTCAAAAAAGCATTTGATCAAAAAAAAATGTTTTGCCCCCCTAGATATTATCCTGGCTACGCCCATGTATTCGTGTATTGTCATCGGGAATATGTATGCCTGCAAAGTTTTATCCATTTGCATTGAGCAGAAGGCAGTCAAAAAAGAATTTTACAACAAAAAAATTGTTTGCCCCCCCTAGACTTTATCCTGGCTACGCCCATGTATTCGTGTAGTGCCATCGGGAGTATGAATGCCTGCAAAGTTTTATCCGTTTGCATTGAGTAGAAGGCAGTCAAAAAAGCATTTTATCAAAAACAATTTTTTGACCCCCCCCCCTTGAATTTATCCTGGCTACGCCCATGTATTCGTGTATTGTCATCGGCAATATGTGTGCCTGCAAAGTTTCGTCCATTTGCATTGAGTAGAAGGCAGTCAAAAAAGCATTTTATAAAAAAAAACTTTGCTCCCCCCCTAGATTTTATCCTGGTGAATGCCACCAAAGTTTTATCCATTTGCATTGAGTAGAGGGCAGTCAAAAAAGTATTTTACCAAAATTCACTTGCAGAACTCTACACAGATTAATAACTATGTTGATACGTACCATTTCCATGACATCGCACTTCTGAGCAAATTCCAGCCTGTTAGTACTTCTATTATACAGTTGAAAACGAGGTGTGAGTGTTATAAATGTTGTACAACTATATAAACCAGTTCCTCTCTGCACATTAACTCCAATAACATAATTAATTTTTGATTGTTCTGCCTTTAACTCACGGAAAGTAGTTTCTTTGTGAATTCCAAAACTCTTGCACCACTAAAATTAATAGTTTTATAAGGAGTTTATAAAAGGTGTTGATATTAATTTATTTATTAGATACAACTAAAGCTAGATTTACACGATTGAAATTTTCTTCAAAATTTCTCTTTAAAATGCTTTAAACTCGTGTAAACATCAAAATTTCTTCAAAATTTATTGATCAAAATTTATTGAACAAAACTTTTGAAGATTTTATTGTCGTGTAAATGAGCATCAAAATCGCATCTGGCAATATTGATAACAGTAAATAATTTGACAGCATGTTCATTCTTTTGATTCAAAACCATACAATACATACATATACATACATGTGCTGGTGCTATAATATTGATGTGTTTTCCATCTAATTCAATCGGAATTGGGAAAATTCCACATTTTATTTATACTTTGGGAAATACTCTCCCATTCCTCTTCTGTTGCTGGCATCTGTACCAATAGATATTATTTTTGATATGTTTTTTTTATTTAATAAATTAGGTTTTACTTTTAAAAATTCATATTTTAATACTTTATATAATGCAGCGCAGACTTCAGGCACAATATAGCATATCGATGATCTTGATCTTTTAAACAAGAACATCAGACTTGGGTAACTGTCCCCAGTCGCTAAAAATCTCAAAGTAATTGCCAGGCGTTCTCCGGGGCATAAACCTTCCCGCATATAAGTATTAGCCTGTTCTATTGATGGGGTGACGAGATTTAGGAAATAATCAAAATTGTCTGGTGACATTCGCACAAAGTTTTTGTATAAAGGTGTGTTCACATTGTGTGTATTTGTCATATGGAATGTCACTTTTCTATCCACATGTGTTTTCATGTGTATGTCAAAATTTGAGTTTCACATACGGTTTATAATTTACATGTTCAAATGTTGGTATGTTAAGTACATTTGACATAACCTATCAAAAAAAAAAAAATCTTAAAACAGCTGATTGCTGTATGTGTATAATAAAAATTAAATTTATAATTAAATAAAACTGTAATTTAAAATGGAATGAGAGATTTTTGTTTTACTATAAATTATATTTATTAAAATTTCAATTAATTTTGCCGCCACAAAATTTTTGTTATAAAAAACAGCTGATGTCAGATGGTTTGTCACAAGAAAATAGAACTCGTTCTAAATAAAAAATGTCATGTGTATTGCACACATAGAAATAACACATGCTATTGTTTGAAGGTGTTCAGACTATATGTACAAATTTGACATGCGAAAAAGTGACATTCCATATGACAAATACACACAATGTGAACACACCTTAAGTCAGGATCATTCCTTATCAATCGCTCCCTAAAAGAGACATACCTTCCAAAAAAAGGTCGAACCCTATGTTCCTTTTGTTTTCTTCTTTTTTTGCATTATTATCAGCTACTTCTTCCTACAATAGTAAAAATGTTGATGCTATGATGATTGTGTCGTCGTCCATATAATAATAAATTATTTCACAAAAGAAGCAAAACAGCTGATCAAAGTCAATATAAAAAGTTTACCAATAGTGTAAATTAGCTTCAACAAATTTTGATAAAATGTTTATCAAAAGATTTTGAAATATATTGAACGAATATTTTGATCAAATTTTTGAAACGTGTAAATAGAACATCAAAATAAATTTTAAAAATTTTGATAAGACTTTAAAATACCTTCAATCGTGTAAATCTAGCTTAATATAACAAAACAAAGAGTTAATAAGATTAGTATTTTGTAAAATAGAAAGCTCGACCATATCTTAAAATGATTTTTAGAAGAGGGTCTTATATGGGATCTATGAATAATTATGGAACGATGAAACTTATTTGGATACCAAAAAACGTTTTTTGTTCATTGTTCAAAATTTGCCTTATTATTTTTTTATGAAAACAAAAAAATATATACACCTAATTCTGGTTTTACACGGTTTTGATTTAACACGGTTTGTAAATAATTTTTGCGAAATGTATGTTCATATCACAAATTGAGGGGAGTTAACTTTTTTCGGATACAAGCAAATTTACTGGTCAGAGCAATTGTAAATAGCACAAATTTAGGGGAATTCCCTTTTAGTGGATACAATCAAAAGAACTTGTCATACATTAATAGCCTGTTCAGCGATCTCGAACGATAACGTTCGCTTCGATAAGGCTTAAGACACAAACTTTTTATCGTATCTGTTTTTTTTTACTCAATCAAGTTTGTTTATTCCACAATCAAGTTTGTGTCTGTCTTACTTTTATTTGCCAGCAACTCATTTTTTCATCTGCTGCTAAATGTCGAATTTACCGCTTAGTCCTGGGGTCAAATTACCGCATTCGTGATCGAATAAGCTATCGTATCGAAAAATGATTTCGATATCGAAATTATGATAAAATGTACTAAATTTCTTGCTCGATATCGTATGCCATAATCTCAAATAAGAAAATTACGATCAATTTTACTCGATATCGAATGCGGTAATTTGGCCCCTGGCGTTTATGACTGAAATCCTGCATTTATTTCTGACTTAATTTTTGTAATCTTTTAGAAGATTAGAGATTGTATTTCGTGTCGGTTTGCCAGCAAGCCACATGCCCTTAATTTTTCCGCGTTCCTAGTCAGTTAATTCAGTTCCACTGGCATTGTTTGCTGCAAACATTGTATATGTATGTAAATGCATATACATTCATATATGTAAACTTATATTATAAAAAGTACATACATATATATTTAATTTAAACCTAAGAAAGATTATGTCATAACTTTTCACCATCTGAAACTCGACTGTCAAGCAATGCACATATAAATATTTTCTATGTAATTTTAAGTTAATATCAAAAATTTGAAATAACGGATCAACAAAAAAAAAACAAATATCTGATTATAATGAAAGAAAGATGTACATATATAATTATTTGTCATAGATATGTATAAAATAAATGAATACTCTAGTTCGCTACATTTTCTATTGAGGTTTTAAATTGGTTAAAAAAAAAGATTCAAATTGTTAACAAAGTCAAATAATTGCACTAGGTGCAATAAAAAATCAATAAATTGTAATAATTTATTTTTAATTATTTGAAAACTAGAAAATTAAATACAGTGAGACAGTGAATGAGTAACAATTCTAACAGTGCGAGTGGGCCTCAGAGCCGAAATGCTTATTTCGTGTTGAGCTCGGCAAGTGTTAGTAATGAGAACATTAAAAATCCCGAATTTAATAAAAACTACTTAACTGTGAAACCAAAAATAAGCACAAATCTGAATTTAAGTGCAAGTGCACCAAACTTGAATAAATGTGTTGAACAGGGCACAAACTTAGCCCAAAGCATATTTAATTTAAATAGAAAAATCACTGAAGGACCGTCTTCTTCACGGTCCTCGTTATCAAATATTGGAGAGACGTCAACAGCTGCAAAAGGCACATTAAGTCCTACAAATAAGGCCGCTTCTATAGTTGCTGCTGAAGAAAAACAAAAAACACAGGTAGGAATGGACCGTTATATAACAGTATCGAAGAGAGGCAGAAGCCCAAAATCTGCCGAAATTACACCAGCCGCAAAATTATCAAAGAATGCTGAAGAGCCACGCTCGCAAAATCGTTTTGCCATCCTCCAAGAGAAAAATGATGTCCCTAACGCTGTGATTAAGCCAGTAAAACCACCTCCAATATATTTAAGAGAAAAAAATTCAAACGAACTTATAAAAATATTAGTTTCATTAATTGGTGAAAATTCTTTTTATGTGACTCCAATTAAGCGTGGCAATATTAATGAAACAAAGATTCAGGTTAATAATGAAAACGACTATCGGAGAATAGTTTCGGAATTTGAAAAACGCAAAAAGAATTTTTACACGTATCAACTTAAAAGCGCAAAAGGTCTACAAGTCGTAATTAAGGGAATTGATTCTTTTGTTGATCCTGAGGAGATCAAGAGCAGTTTGGCCGACAAAGGCTTTAAAATCAAGGCAGTATCAAATATAAGAAACAGAGATAGGATCCCTCAACCATTATTTAGAGTGGAGTTAGAACCTGGTGATGTTAAGCTGAAGAAAAATGAAACATATCCTATATATGACTTGAAATTCATAATGCACCGAAGAGTTACAGTGGAAGAACCTCATAAGCGATCTGGCCCAGTACAGTGTTCGAACTGCCAAGAATATAGTCACACAAAATCTTATTGTAAGTTGCCTACTGTTTGTGTTGTTTGTGGGGATCTTCATGACACCTCAAAGTGCGATAAACCTAAGGATGATTCCAGGGTAAAAAGATGCAGCAATTGCGGTGGAAACCACACTGCCAACTACAGGGGTTGCCCTGTTTTCGAGGTCGTTAAACGTTCCTTGATCAACAAACCAGCTTCTACCCCTACCCAGACGACAAAAGTACCTATTACAATTATTCCCCCCGTAGTACAAGCATCCACTAGCCAATTTTCATATGCCAACGTGCTAAGATCTAACCAACCAACACTGCAAAATGAGTCACCAATAAATGATACAAACAGCCACAATTTTAGCCGTCTTGAAGGTATAATGGAGAATCTGGTGCAATCCATGAACCATTTCATGACAAGTATGATGCAGGAGATGCAAAAAATGCAGTCCACGCTACTGCAGGCCATACTTAATAGACCATGAACTGTCTCAAAATATGTTTCTGGAACGCAAACGGCATACGCCAACACAAAAATGAACTTGAATATTTTCTTTTTAATAAGAAAATTGATGTAATGCTGATTTCCGAGACTCATATGACGTCGAGAAGCATTTTTAAAATAAGTGGTTATACATTCTACGACACCAAGGACCCCAGAGATAGATCATGTGGTGGCTCGGCAATATTGGTCAAATCGCGAATCAAACACCATTCATTGGGTGGTCTTTCAGAGTGTTATCTTCAAGCAACAAACATCTGTATTGAGAACTTTTGTCAAAACCTCGTGATTTCGTCAGTTTACTGTCCGCCCAGATTTTCAATAACAAAAGATCAGTATAGAGATTTTTACAAATCACTAGGTAGCCGTTTCATAGCGGCTGGCGACTACAATGCTAAGCATACATTCTGGGGCTCACGACTCATTAGCCCTAAAGGTCGTATCTTGTACGACTCCCTGTCTGAAATGGGACTGAATGTGATATCAACTGGTCAACCAACTTATTGGCCAACTGACCAGCAAAAAATTCCTGACGTTATCGATTTCGGCGTGGCGAAAGGGGTATCCCCGGAACTCATTGAAGTCGAGGCTTCACTGGATCTTTCTTCAGATCACTCACCCACTGTAATCACCATCAGAAGTCCTCAGCAAATCGTAACTGATGCCTTACTTCTTGTCAAACGTCTGAATTGGTTAAAATACAAAAAATACATCAGCACTCACTGCACAGAGAAACTCCCGTTAAAAACTGCTGAAGACATCGATGCCTGTATAAAAAGTCTTAATGAACATGTCGAGAAAGCCGCAGAACATGCTTCTTCCACTTATCGCCCGAATAGGTACAACAGAGTTTTTTCTGCAGATGTTGAGCAACTATTGTCTGAAAAAAGGAGAGTCCGAAGAGAATGGCAACAACACAGATCGCCCCAACTTAAAACTAGGTTGAGAGAATGTACCAAAAATCTTAGGATCTTGCTAGAAGCGCAAAAAGCAGAGTCTCTCAAACAACATCTGGAAGGTCTAGACGCAACTTCCCAGTCAAATTATTCATTATGGCGTGCAGTCCGAAATCTAAGAAAACCCGTAATCGCAAAACCTCCACTGCGTACTTTGAACGGTTCTTGGGCACGAAATAACGAAGAAAAAGGCAACCTTTTCGTAAGTCATTTAAAAAATGTATTCACTCCCAATATGGATACTGACATTAGCCAACTACCGCCTGTTGTTGCCAGACCACCTGTACAAATAAGATTTCAATATCTGGAGGTTGTTGAGGCTATTGATAATTTAAATGTTAAAAAAGCACCTGGGTTTGATAAAATCAGCAATAAAATGATTTTTGAGCTGCCTCGCATTGCAAAAAGATTAATCCTTTTTCTTTTTAATGCCATCTTACGGCTTGAGTACTACCCTCCGGTTTGGAAAATTGCACTAGTAAAGATGATTCCTAAGCCGGGAAAAGATCCTTGCAAAGTTGAGTCGTATAGGCCAATAAGTCTATTACCAACTATGTCCAAATTATTCGAGAAATTGCTTATAACCAAGCTGACTCCAATTTTGAATGAAAACAACTGCATTCCCAATCACCAGTTTGGCTTCAGACGTCAACACAGTACAATAGAACAAACACATAGATTGGTACAAGTCATAAGAAAACCCTTTGAGGAAAAGAGATACTGTTCGGCACTCTTTATTGACGTCTCTCAAGCTTTCGACAAAGTATGGCATGAAGGCCTGATATCTAAATTAAAGCAGAACTTGCCGGTGAATCTTCAACACCTACTATGGAAATACTTAATCGACCGTCAGTTTATGATTAAAGAAGGTGATTATTTAAGCCGTCCTCAACCTATAGGTGCTGGCGTCCCTCAAGGTAGTATCTTAGGACCAATTCTATACTTGCTGTACACAGCAGACATGCCAACAAACAATGAAATTCACACGTCAACATTTGCTGATGATACGGCATTTTTCAGTACTCACAAAGATCCAAAAGATGCCTCGATTAAATTACAGCACCACGTAACGCAAGTGGAGAAATGGGCAAGACAATGGGGAATAAAAATAAATGAACAGAAATGCACCCACGTAACATTTACTCTACGTAGGGAATCATGTCCCCCTATTCGTATTAATGACCATATAGTGCCTCAAAACTCACACGTGAAATATCTTGGTATTCATCTGGACCGTCGCCTCACATGGAAACCACATATAGATGCTAAGCTGACTCAAATGAAACTGAAAGCAGCCCAAATTCATTGGCTCATCGGCAGAAACTCCGTCCTTCGGCTCGATTGTAAGCTTCTACTCTACAACTCAATCTTAAAGCCAATTTGGTGCTATGGTATCCAGTTATGGGGCACTGCCTCCAACTCCAAAATTCAACGCCGTCAAAACAAAATTCTACGAATGATAACTACCGCTCCTTGGTATATTAAAAACAACAACATACACAACGATCTTGATGTTCCACTTGTCAAATGGGAAATAACTAAACACGTGGCCCTTTATTTGGGTAAGCTGGAAACTCATCCAAATCCCCTCGCTCGAGACATCTTACAACATCCCGGTCATAGCCGTTTGAGAAGGAGGGACACCACCGCTCTCAGATGAATAAATACAAGTTGCTCATTATATCCTATCGAATTTGAAAACTAGATTTTGTCTAGCATTGGCTGGACTTATCTTAATTAACTTTAGTTTTAGGATTTGAATACCTATTGTTAGTTCATTTAAAATGAAGATACAATAAAAAGAATATGCAAAAAAAAAAAAAAAAAACAAAATTCTACGAATGATAACTACCGCTCCTTGGTATATTAAAAACAACAACATACACAACGATCTTGATGTTCCACTTGTCAAATGGGAAATAACTAAACACGTGGCCCTTTATTTGGATAAGCTGGAAACTCATCCAAATCCCCTCGCTCGAGACATCTTACAACATCCCGGTCATAGCCGTTTGAGAAGGAGGGACACCACCGCTCTCAGATGAATAAATACAAGTTGCTCATTATATCCTATCGAATTTGAAAACTAGATTTTGCCTAGCATTGGCTGGACTTATCTTAATTAACTTTAGTTTTAAGATTTGAATACCTATTGTTAGTTCATTTAAAATGAAGATACAATAAAAAAAAAAAAAAAAAAAAAAAAAAATTGTTAATTTTATTGTTCGTTTTAAATGAAAGAAGTTAGGAAGCTTTTTTAATAAAATGCATTATGCGTAAATCGTAGGTATCTTGTCTTATAGGTAACTAAGTAAATACTATATTTTACTTACCAGGTTGTTATCACCAAAATTTTTTCCTAGGCGAAATTCTAGTAATGGAGAACCTTCCTGATCGGAAAATGAAAACATAAGTGGTGAAACTTCTCTGGCATGCTCGTGTTCATCAAATTGTCCAGATGCTATAAGGTTCGTACCTTCTTGTCTGAAGATAAGTGGTAATCCTGTTTTGTTTATGATCCAAATTGGAGCCCCGATAAATATTTCCATTCCTTTGCCTTGAAACGATTGTATTGAGATGCGTAAAAATAACTCTCTATTTAAAACATCAATCAATTTTAATTTCGGCTCTACAACGCCAGTATGTCCCATGGGAATTTTAAGCTGGCCAGATAGCTTGTAATTGTCTAAAGTAATGCTGAGGCAAAACGATTCATTAATGTCAATTGAGTAAATTTCGATTTCTTCAGCAGCATTTAATCTACCCTGAGTGTGGCCCATAATTTTGAATAGTAAATCACAGCACAACAAATTTTTCAACTTTAGTGGAGATATTAGTGTTATTGTGTGGCCTGGTGTTGAGAAAGTGTCCCGTATGGGATATCTATCTTTTTTAATTTCTGTCAGTACATGAAATGGCGTTTTGTCTGGAGAAAAACATGAATGTATATCCTGAATACGGTCATTAGTATTGCAGTGTGTCCATTGGATGGAACGTGTACAGAAGCCATTGTCATCTAGTTGTGATTCATAAACTATTGCTCTAATATTTTCCTCCGCAATATCATTGTCGCTATCATTGTTTTCCACAATTGAGTGTGGTTTTAAATAAATAGAAGAATCCACAAATCGCAGTGGTATCGTTACCTTTTCTAAAGGATTTAATGTCATCAACATCGATTCTTTTTCATTTTTCATTTTCATGCGCAATAGAAACGGTTTCATTGTATTATTAACTGTGTTTAAAGCAGAACGAACTATAATTAATTTTTGTGCTGATCCCACAAGTGAGATTTCAAAAACAATTCGCGCTTTTTTATTATATTGCATATCTTGATTAGCATAACGGAAAAATGTTCCAACTTTATCAATAGAAATGGGACCAATTAATGTCCAACCATGGATTTGAACCAGTATCTGATGCATGTTTAGTTTATGGGAATCCAAATGTCTTAATTTACTTTGAGGACCAAAATCGAAAGGAACTACTTCATTGTGTTGGGCAGATATCCAGTCACACATTAGATCTTGCTGCGTCACTTCTGTACGTGTTATACCGCCAGCATGAGAGAAAAATATTTTGAATATAAGTGGTTCACCTGTTAAGTTTTTCAAAGCAAACGGCACGAATGGAAGTCGTCTTCTAATATTGTTTGCCAAGTTTGTACTTGGGATATCATGATTTTTATAAACAGCCCGTTTAAAATAATCCTCTGTCCAGTTTTTGTGGACCAAATCACATAACTCTAAAAGTGTAGATGTAATATTACATTTTAAGACCTGTTTGCTATTTGCATGTATAAACAAACACTTTGTTTTAGCCACTGTACACTTCGAGTACTTCCAACGCCCTGCACATTGCCATGGTTCAATTATTGGCTCCCAACCGCTCAGTCGTCGATTGTAATAATCGCTAGCTATTACGGTATCAATTTCTCCTTCATAGCATTTAGTATTTTTTTCGTCTCTTGTCTGAATTTTTTGACTAATTGTAAGATTCGACAGGGAAACTTCCAGAAGAGGTACATCTGCATCTAAGCAATCATCAATTATACACACTGATATCGAGTTGGCGTTCAAAATAATACAACTTACTGCAACAGCAGTACTCGAGTTTTTATATTTCTGTTGTGATAACCAAACCGCTGCTTCATTAATATTGAAACCGTTCACCTCCAACGCATTCCAACAATCTGTATGTTTAAAGCCCATTGCAACTAATGGTGCTATTTTATCGAAGTCATTACGTTGATTGGAATTCCTTAACACATGCCTGTTTGTCTGTTTTGGTATGGACTGCATAATTCGGGAAAACAGCATAGCATCGTTGTATGAAATTCGCAGAAAAATTTTATTTTGAATCTGAACTTGAAAACAGTTGTTACGCAGCTCCATATTAAGCGTAAAAGGATCAATAATTGACTGAGAACTTTCGTTTTCAGATCCCAAAATACAGGAGAATATTTCGAGATGATTTATATCTATTGAAATAGGAACAATACTGTTTGGTTTGTAGGAATAAACCGTGGTGCTTTTTAATATTATAGCATTTGTATCAATTTGATCATTGTTTTCTACAAACACTATTTCCGAATTAGTAATGTTCAATACAAATTCATATTTAGAGTTGTCCTCAAGACATGCCGATGTCTTAGCTGATTCTTGTGGAGTTGAAATATTCGTCATTGTTTTCAGAGCTTGGCTAATTTCTGAGGACATGTACGGATCTTCTTTTAAAAAATTATTTAGTTTTTCCAAGTAATCTAGAATAGCCATTATTCTCATATTATTTAAAAGTATTGTGTATTTTGACGTATCGTTTCGTTTACGGCTATGAATTTCAGCTTGCACCACATTTTGCGAGGAACCTTCAACAGATGGTTTTAATATGTATTTGAATATATTCTTTGATAAGGAACCTGCAAAATGCTTTCTGGCGTCCATAATAAGAATTTCGCTTGAAATTAAATCAATATCCTGAGAGCCGTCACCGAAGGAGTCAATTTCCAGAGTAGATTTTATAAATTTAATGCAGGCCAATGTAGAATTTGTATTAAGATTGCTGATCTCAACTGCTTCAGCCAGAGATATAATCACATTTTCCAAAAGGAAATTCATTGATAAAGTATTCCAATTCGATTGATGATTATTGTGCGTTACATTTACTTTCGTCATTGAGCAAAGTTTCTCAATAGATTCACTGATATTAACTTGAAAGTTGTAGTATACATCATCTATAGTCTCCCCTAGGTTGTAATTAAGAAAGCCTCGAATAAGTTTGTATTGTTGCAAATTAATAAGTCCATGAAGCTCTGAAAGTGTCCCTTTAACTGTTGTATCTGGAATATTATGACTCACATCTGATTCAGTGTTCCTTATAACTTGTAACTTTAAATGACACTTTTCTTTAAATATCGCATTGCCAAGCTTTACGACACTGAAATTGCCGATGTGAAGTGTATTGGAATTTATTTTAACTGTGGAACTCCTCTGTTTATTATTTTCGCGTTCACCGGTAAGAACATTTATATTTACAAGGTCAATGTTCATTAAATCAACAATTTCATTGTAATCAATCACTTCGGTACGCTTTTCATTTGAGGAACTCAAGTCTTTAGCGTAATGAAAACTGTTTACTAGCGTGAATTTACCAAGGTCAGCAATTAACAAGTGGTTACTATTATATGATACTGGCAATAAAATAATTGGAGACTCTGCATGTATTTCCAATCCAATTTTTACACCACTATTGCTTTGATTTTGTCCAGTGTCATTTTTTTTAATTCGATTCATGACTGGCTAGAATGCAAATGGAATTGATATTAATTAAAGTAATAAAACAAATTTGTATGCAGAAGGAACCAATGAAATAGAAATAGTAATAGTCAAAAACTTAGAACATTTAATTCTAAAATTATTATATAATTTCTTGATTTCTAGAACAACTGTATACCTAACCTTTATGTATGCTTGACGTTATAGTAACGTTATTTTTAAATACGAATAATGGAACTCTATATTTCAATACAATTTTGGTTTCACAATTATTTGGAGGACTGTACAATTTGGCGATTATTGTAAACAAAAATCCGCCAATACTACTCGATAAAGGAAGTCAGTTGCTTTTAAGCTCTTTTTGAATAAAACGCATCTTTATTTTTATGTGCACTTAGTTTTCCGCTGTTTCTCACAAAATCAAGTTTCTAACTCTTCAGCTCAGAAAGTGGTTAGAATTTAATTTAGTGCAGTCGACTAGTAAAGTCTTAAATGTTAAACAAAGTAAAAATGTCTTCCTTAGAAACATCCACTTCTTCAGTTTATTATTTGAAACTGGGTTTTATGCGACTTTTTCCATATTATGAAATAATAAGAAGCATTCAAGTACTAAAGGATTTGTAAATTTCATTTGCTAAATTCACGCATTTTAATGTTATTGAAAAGTCTGAACAAAGTTTTTCATATATTTTGCTTTAAATTTGATTACTCGTTTAATTTATTTCGCTCACTTTTGGACATATGTATCTATAAGTTAGTTATTAGCAATAACTATTTGCGTCTAATTTATATGTCTCCTCGTTAGGTCCTATTTTGCTTTAATTGTTTTTAAACTTCCGACATTTTTTAGTGTCAAACATCTCTTATCATCAAAGAGTATTGGGGCAAAATTGTCTTTTCTTTAGGTCCTGTCCTATCTTTAACGGATGGACATAGCGTAGAATTTTATAAGCACCCAGAATGTATATTCATTTGTGTTACAAACGGAATAAAAATCAATATACCTCCTATCATTTTCGAGGTGCCAATAAAATCCTACACAGAAAAAAATCATCTTTTTTTTCAATTGATTTTAAAATAATTTTCAATTAAAATATTAATTGATTCAATAAATTTTTCTGATTTTTCTAATATTTTCAATTATATCTCAAATTTTTTTTTTAATTGATACTATCATTTTGTTTACAGGTCCGATTTCAATTAAATTTTTAAATGATTCCACAAATATTTTAAATGAAACTCATTTTTATTTTTTTCTGTGTACTAGAACTGAAACAAATCTAATGTTATATACAAAAGCATAAATATTTGTGAAACTAAAAATAAATTCTTACCGACTGCAGTTGCAATAGCTCTTTTACGAACAAGTGAATTTCCACGATGAACCTCTTGGTATGCACATATTTAACGGATGACATGAAAAGTAACAAAGTTGCATCTTCATCTAGTGTTCTTGTTGGGTTATTTGCTTTTCCAAAATTTACCCTGAAAAAAAAATGATAATGTCAGCCGAAAACCTTAGGTTCAATTAAGCCCAATGTTGTTCATTGTATTATGTTCGTTTTTATACCCTCCACCATCACAAGGGGTGAATGAATTATTACGACGATTTCTAAATACACAGTGGCTCTCTGAACAGTGAAATCTGAACTTTTTTAATTTTTAAAGGTACAGTAGTTTCCCGGTTTAACGTATACTCAATTTAACGAATTCGCGATTTAACGAACAGTCAATTCTTTGCATTGAGTAACTTATATTACGAACAAATGAAAATGTTAAAAAAATAAATGAAATCAAAAGAGAGTCATTGTACATTTGTACATTATGTCGTCTTCTATTACAGTCATTTTTTAGTTTTGTTTGAACTAATTATTTAATTGAATGTGATATAAACTAATTATTATTTTGTTTTTGTTATGAATTAGAATAAATAAACATGATTTTTTTAATAAAACATATTTAAAAAACTGCCGTATTTAACGAATTTTTCGATATAACGAATGGGCCTGACAATATATAATTCGTTAAACCGGGAAACCACTGTATCTTAAATTAAAAAGAATGTATTATACAAAAGTCCGAAAATATATGGTTTAGGTAATACAAAACAGAAAAAGAAAATTAAGTGCAAATTCTTCCTTCACACCTTATTTCAACCAAACACTTTTACGAACTTCTAAATTGGCATCACTCCTGGAGTAACGAAGTTATGGTTGCAATGTATAGTGTATGTGCTATAATTGTGCACACTTTAATTTGTTTATTGTAACATAACACTTGGTTTAGTGAGTAAAAGAATTTGTATATTGTAGTTAGGCTTGCCACCCGTACTTTATAATAAAGTATGGTACGTTATTTCGAGTAATTTTACTCTATACTTTATGAGAATAATAAAGTACGCGAAAATACTTTATTTAGCATGATCTAGTCTTTGGATATGAAACAAAAAAAAAAGTAAAACTGTTGTCTTCACCGGAACTGACTAGCGAAATTCACACGAATTTTTTATTATTTATTGATAAATCCTTAGGGCGTGTAGCATGCAATATTGAATGGCCTAAAATATGAAATCCAGATCGCGGATCTCGTGATAAATATTGAACGTGTAGCATTTTCATAATATTAAATCATGATACGTCAGTAAAAAGTAACAATTAAAAGAAATTAAATAATATAAAATACGCAGTGGAAAAAATTAAACAAAGAAAAGTAAAACAATTGACAAAAGCAAGCAAAATAGCTAAACAGGCATTCTTTTGGTTTTCTCGCGACATTGATAAACTGACGCGATAAATATTGAACATGTAGCATACGCTCGTGATCCATCAATACTTTAAAATGGATCGCGATCCAAATATCACGATATTTATTGAACGTGTAGCAATGCCCTTAGAGTACCTGAATAAATAGTTTGATTTTAAAAACACAAACTGGTTATGTACAATTACATAGCAAAATAAATTAAAAGAGTAATATTGAATTTGATAATATTGTTAACATAATCGAAAATTTAAATCTGCATAAACTTAATATAAATATGGATGATATTTATGGACAAACTATGTTATTAAGCAAACTTTATGATAAGATATACAGTTCTGAAGGTTTTGCGGAATTATCTATTGCAAGTAAATGACAGCTAGTATTTAATAAGATTTATCAAATTTGTATAAACTAATTTCATTTTTACTTTCTATTCCTGCCACGCCAGCATTCACAGAGAGAGTTTTTTTTTGTAATGAAGAGCAAATGGCGAGACGAAAGAAACAAAGCGTCTCTAAATCTGAGAAACAAATCGTGTGGCCTCATTGGGATTTGTGGACTGTTGCGAAAACGCAACGTTGGCTAATAACATGCAAACCACATTTCAAGTATTACTTATATATTTATTTAGTTAGAAATTTAATTAAATTCATTTATTTAGCGGACGGATTTTAGCGAATCTATGAGAAACGTCCATTTCGTTGAAACATTCCATATTACATATCGCTAGCTTAGAGTGCAAAGGCGCCAACTGCACTTTTTTTTACAAAATTGAGATTTTAATGCAGAAAAGAGAATCAAAAAATACATTGTTTAAAAAAAAAAGGTTGGAAACTTTTTTTTGTCATATGCTTTCGTGTTGACGCGCAAAAGTGCCATCTGCATAGCTGACAAAAAGCGCGCGCTAAGTTCATTAAACACATGTGATTATTGCTAAATTGTGCTAGTTGTTCGTTCGTCCTCCGTAAAAATTAATTTATTAATGTTTCTAACAATGATTTTACTCGCAAAAGGTAACATATCCTTATTATTGTTTTACAAATATTGACTAAATTATTGCTACATTTATTAAAAGGTCTGCATGGCAAAATACTAAAGTAATAACACTGCTTTACAATCAATTGAAACCAGCAATAACATTGACCCTTTTGGCTATAATATAGACGATGGTGTTTTAGGACTCGTGCCTTATAGTTTCCACAGCGATTCGGAATATTCCATGGACATGCCCGTAAAATCCAAAACGCGCAAGAAGAGAGTGCAAGTTAAACACGCAGATTGGATGAGCAGTCAAAAAAAAAAAAATATCGAAGACAAATCATATTAGAAAAAAAAGACGGACTAGAATTCAAAACGAATGATTTACAATTTTTACGTAAAAGATTGGTGTCCAAAACATGAAATAAAGCCGCTTTCAATTTCGTATTTTATGAAGCATTTCAATTAAAAAATTATGGATTATGTTAATTAGTAGTATTTTTGTTGAACTATTAATATTTCAATTTTGATATTTTCTTTTAGTTAGGCTTAAGTTCATTTGAATTTAATTTTCATTAAATTGTTTTTACTGAATAAAGAATTATTTAACAACTTGAAAAAATTTTATTTTTGATAATTTTTCTGACTAGGATTCGAACCTGGGTTGTTGGTTGAATTGACATACATATGTTTCGAGAAACACCACTTTCTCTCATCAGAATTCTTTACGTTCTGACCATTGCACCACTACGGTGCCTGCTAGTCAACAGACAACATCAATCCTTTAACCAGTGACTGGTGGTTCGAAGTTTTCTGTAAATTATCATTTTTTATTAATTTCTATTTAAGTTGTTGTTTTTTCCTTTTTCTTCAGTTATTTCTTTCGTATTCATGTCGAGACTTCGTCTCGAAAACCTGAATACATTTGTTTTTATTATGTTTGTTGTGCACTTTCGTACACATGTAAACAATACGGCTTGTGCCTTAGCTATAGGGTAATTAGTAGTATTTTTGTTGAACTATTAATATTTCAATTTTGATATTTTCTTTTAGTTAGGCTTAAGTTCATTTGAATTTAATTTTCATTAAATTGTTTTTACTGAATAAAGAATTATTTAACAACTTGAAAAAATTTTATTTTTGATAATTTTTCTGACTAGGATTCGAACCTGGGTTGTTGGTTGAATTGACATACATATGTTTCGAGAAACACCACTTTCTCTCATCAGAATTCTTTACGTTCTGACCATTGCACCACTACGGTGCCTGCTAGTCAACAGACAACATCAATCCTTTAACCAGTGACTGGTGGTTCGAAGTTTTCTGTAAATTATCATTTTTTATTAATTTCTATTTAAGTTGTTGTTTTTTCCTTTTTCTTCAGTTATTTCTTTCGTATTCATGTCGAGACTTCGTCTCGAAAACCTGAATACATTTGTTTTTATTATGTTTGTTGTGCACTTTCGTACACATGTAAACAATACGGCTTGTGCCTTAGCTATAGGGTAATTAGTAGTATTTTTGTTGAACTATTAATATTTCAATTTTGATATTTTCTTTTAGTTAGGCTTAAGTTCATTTGAATTTAATTTTCATTAAATTGTTTTTACTGAATAAAGAATTATTTAACAACTTGAAAAAATTTTATTTTTGATAATTTTTCTGACTAGGATTCGAACCTGGGTTGTTGGTTGAATTGACATACATATGTTTCGAGAAACACCACTTTCTCTCATCAGAATTCTTTACGTTCTGACCATTGCACCACTACGGTGCCTGCTAGTCAACAGACAACATCAATCCTTTAACCAGTGACTGGTGGTTCGAAGTTTTCTGTAAATTATCATTTTTTATTAATTTCTATTTAAGTTGTTGTTTTTTCCTTTTTCTTCAGTTATTTCTTTCGTATTCATGTCGAGACTTCGTCTCGAAAACCTGAATACATTTGTTTTTATTATGTTTGTTGTGCACTTTCGTACACATGTAAACAATACGGCTTGTGCCTTAGCTATAGGGTAATTAGTAGTATTTTTGTTGAACTATTAATATTTCAATTTTGATATTTTCTTTTAGTTAGGCTTAAGTTCATTTGAATTTAATTTTCATTAAATTGTTTTTACTGAATAAAGAATTATTTTATGTTCACCAAAAAAAGAAGAAGCCAGAAATTAAAAACAAAAGGACAAAGCCAAAGAGCATATCGTGCTAATTGTAGATCTGCAAGCGGTTTTATTGTGCGCCAAAATGGGAAGTAAGCAGCCTATACTATCGTACAAAATTGCAGGTGCACAACTTAGTGTTCTATAATTTGATAAGCCATAAATGTTACTGCTTTATTTGGAATGCGGTTGAAGGTGGCGTGTCTGCGGAAGAATTCGCAAGCATTTGGGTATATTTTGTTGAACAAAAAATTCTTCCTTACCTCAGTGACACTGAAATCCCGGCAAAAATTATATTTTACAGCGACGGATGCTCATACCAAAATAGAAATGTTACATTGAGTAATGTTTTTTTGAATAATAACACTAGCCAACAAGGTTTTTGACTGGAGCAACCAAATACATTTCCCAGTGTAATTTGGTGCGCTGAATTCGAATCTGTAAATGGTTTTTCTCTATCACGTCAGGTTTTCGAGATATAAAAAAAAGCTTTTATTAGATTTTTCCATAAAAAGTTATTAGTTTATTTAAAAATCAATGAGTTTTCAAAAGTGAATGGCGTTATATGATTGTCGTTTGTATTTCGTTGGTTCGGTTTCACGTATTAGAGTCCAACAATAGTCTCCCAGCATACTTTTATCCCAAAATCCTTGATAGTTTCTTTCAATTTTCATTAAATCTTGATGGGCGCGTTCCCCTTGTTCGTCGCTAACAGCACCTAGGTTTTGTGGGAAAAAATCTAAATGCGAATGGAGAAAATGTATTTTGAGTGACATTCGTGCACCCAATTCATGATAACTTTTCAATAATTCAGCAACAATTTGTCTGTAGTTTTCACTCTTATTGTTTCCAAGAAAACTTTTCACGATGCACTTAAAAGACTCCCAGGCTGTATATTCTTTCTCCGATAAACACTGCGAAAAATTATGATCATTGATAAGCTTCCTGATCTGAGGGCCAACAAATATCCCTTCTTTTATTTTAGCATATGAAATTTTAGGAAAAACTTTTAACAAATATTTAAATGCTGCACCATCTTTGTCCAGAGCCTTCACAAAGTTCTTAAAAAGGCCCAATTTTATGTGCAGCGGTGGAAGAAGAACATCATTTGGATCAATTAATGGTTTATTTGAAATGTTTTGTTTTCCTGGTGAATATTCAGTCCTTTTTGGCCACTCTGTTCTGAGGTAATGATGAAGTGTGGCGCGACTATCCCATAGACACAGGAAACAGCAATATTTTGTGAAACCTCCTTGCATACCAGTCAACAAACCAATGACCTGAAACAGATTCAAAAATAAAAACTGTTATTTACGATCATCTATGTTTACATATGTAAAGAAATTTAAATCACATACCTTAAGATCACCACAGATCTTCCATTTATTATCATTGTATTTAAGTAATGTCAAAATTTCAGTCATTGACTCATAATTTTCCTTCGTATTAATGGCATGAGCAATTGGTATGGATGGTTTTTTATTGCCATTATGTAAAAGAAGTGCCTTTAAACTGTACTTAGAGCCATCAATAAATAATCTCCATTCAGTTTTGTCATATGGCTGGTTCATTTTTCGAAATAAACCATTAACATCAGTGCAGTACAGAAAAGAGCCTTTCTTTTCAAAATATGCAGTCAATTCCAAACCTCTTTTTCTATAGATTGTTACTTTCGTCCCAGTTGCAAGATGTTTCCACTGCTGCATGCGTGAAGCAAGTATTTCTGCGTCTTGCTTCGTTAAATGCAAGTCCCGAATTAGATCACTCAGCTCAGCTTGAGTCACTAAATGGCGCTTACTATCAGCCTCATACAAACTACAACTGCTGCCGAAAGATATTTCGGACTCACTGCTCGTAGCACCGGGAATGACTGGTAGTGGATCAGTTGATAGACGTTGAACTGGTTTGGAAACTGATAGGACATTAGGGTAGGTAATACTTTTTCGATTTTTCATATTGAATCCAGTAACTTTTGTTAAACAGAAATAACAATCAGTTTGGTGGTTACTTAACTCTCTTCAAAGTACTGGAATTGAAAAATCTAAATAGATTTTCTCGCCATTTGACCACTTGTATAAAATAGTTCTGCAACGATTGCAAAACATTGTCGGTGTCCACGGTTTGTCCAAGTTTCCGACAGCAAAACCAAAATAATGTAGATATGCATATTTTAGTGATTCTGATATTGCATATCCTTTTTTTCCAATCAGATATTCACCACACACAAAGCAAAAATAGCTCGGATTAGTAACACACGATCTCACTGACATGCTTAAACTCTACCTTTATACAAATTTATAATGAATGTAGGCTTTTGTCAAATTAATAACTGTGAAATTGTAGCGTCAGTATTAACTATTTTACAGTATTGCCAGCATGCGATAAAAAACGAACTGGACGTGATAGCCCAACTTTGTTGCCAGATTCGAATTCAGCGCAGCCAGATTAGCTAAAAAACATACTTCGTTTCCCCAGTCAAAATTTTTTGCCTAATTTGTTGGCCAGTGTAATAGAACAACAAATTTTAGAAACTGGACACACTCACCCATCAAGCGCGCGTTAAAGCATCGGACTATAAACGTACCTGCAGAATATATTGCTATTTGTAAGGATGCTCGAAAGAACCCAGAACCTTATGAAGTGAAATATTGGGATCACACTTTTTTCAAAACGTTTAGAGACCTTCAATTCGTGAAAAGCATTTGTCCTGGCCGGGAAAAAGGTGATACCAAAGTCACTGATATTCGTGCAATAAGATATACAGCAGAAAAAGAAATGTTTTACAAATTGAGATTCCCAAATTCATGGCAACAACATCCTCAAAGAATAAATAAAACTATTTCTCCGTTAGATTGATCTGATTTACCGCAACTTCACAATGAAAGAAAAAAAATTACAACTAAGAAATATGACGATTTGCAACATTTAAAAATTACCTTGCCAAAAGATCACCACAAGTTTTATAACGAATTACCTCACAAGTAATATACACATATCTTCGGCATTAACAACAGAAATTAAGTCATATTATTTAAATCAAATAAGAAAAATGTTCTAAATGAAAAAAGGTGCTAAATGATTTGCACAAATCAAAAATAGCAACAGAAAGGGTGCTAAATCACAAAAATTCTTGTAAATCAAAGATGCAATATTTTTTTTTTTTTTACTTACTGTATATGTATGTAACAACAAAGCAAATAAAATTGCATTAAAGAAAAATTACAAAATATGATGTAAATTTTTTTATATAGTTTTTTGTCTCTCCTGAAAAATTTCAAAAAGTGCAGTTGACGCCTTTGCACTCTAAGCTAGCGATATGTAGATTGCTGGACAATGGGAACACCTAATGTAGGTTGACATGGCCAATAATGTTGAATATGGGGAAGAGTATAATAACCTGACAAAACAAGTCAGAAAGTATAGTCGGTCAAGCCCGACCATATAATACCCTACACCCAGTATAAATAAGTTTTTCGGAAATGGCCGTTATATGGGAGATATAACCTATTGTGGACCGATCATCCAAAAATTTAGTGTCATGACGTCAGTGAATATAAGTATTATATGTGTTAAACTTTATCTCGATATAAATACTTTTAAACGATTTATGGAGCTTAAAGTGCATTCCGGAGAGGGTCTTACATGGGAGCTACGAGTAATTATGGACCGATCTGCACAAAACTTGTAGATCCTATTCATCCTTGGGCCGAAAAAATATCTCGTACCAAATCGAAATATCTTCAAAATTGCGACCTGTACCCTGCGCACAAAGTTTACATGGACAGCCAGCCAGACGGACGAATGGATATCGTTAAATGTAAAAAAACATCGATGTTTTTTTTCGATGCGATGTATCACAAACATACATCGATGTTGCATCGATATTTCATAAAAGACATCGATGTTTTTTATACATCGGTTGTTTTTTTTTTTTTGATTGTTTATTATTATTATATTTTCGAAAAATACTTTTTTTTGCCAAGGGTTTCACCACTCAATCTGTTTCTTTGTTGAGTCCTATGTTCCCACCATTATAAGGTATTTAAAAGCGATCTTCTAAAGCTTGGGAAAGTGTGATTTATAATCTTTCCAAATATCCAACGGATTTTCGTTGAGTCTCCAACAGGAGTCCTCAACTAAACTTAAAGTTCATCAGACAATATATCTTCAGTCTTCTTGCTTTTCCAATTTTTTCTATGAACCAGTTTTTAATGGCTAGTCCATAATGAAAAAGTGTCCTTACTTTTATCGGATTTTTCTGAGTCAGATTCAATATCTTCATTTTGCAAAAGAGTATTTTTCATTAATTCCTTGATCTTTGATACAACATTGGCAACGGCTATTGCATCATTAAAGTGCATTTTTTAAAATGTTAGATATGTATACACGTTTATGTACACGATGTTTCGAAACAATACATCGACTGTTTTTAAAACATCGATGTTTTTTGTCCATCCCTAATTCTGGATCGACCGGTAGTTAAAAAACAACAGCACAAATCCAATATACCCTCCCCACTATGGTGGTGTAGGGTGTAATAACTATAATAATAATAGAAATAATTATAATAACACTAACAACAGTAACAGGAATAACAACAATAATAATAGAAGAAATGGGCAAAATAATGTATACAGTATTCATGCAATCCCTGGAGATTCAGAACGCCTCTTTAAGAAGGAAAAATTAAGGATATATTCGATAAAAGCTAAAACATCAAATTTAATTTACCTAAATGCTAAAAACAAAAGAATATTTCTGAAAGATCAAAAATATCATTGTGTAAAGAAAATATAATTCATAATTATTACTATAACGCTAAGCACACATTCAGAGGATCAAGACTAATTACTCTAATGTGGGATTGCATGTGATTTCGTGCGGAAAACCTACTTACTGGTTTACTGACCCACAGAAGATACCGGATGTTATAGATTTTGGAATGATAAAAACATCTCTAGAGAAATGTTTTAAGTTGAATCTTCGTTAGAAATTTCATCAGATCACTCTCCCACATTTGTTACTATATCGAGCCCCCGTGAAACTGTATCCCCGACTGGTAATTTAGTGATGACAGGCATGAGTATAAATTGTCTTAAATATATAGAATACCTACGTACACATTCTTCTAAAAACATTCCGCTGAGAAACCCAGAAAATATCGATTACTCTCTTATCAATTTGGATAATGATCTTAAACTGATATTATAGAATTATAAAATAATAGATATAATAAAAGTCCTAAGATAGGTCTTATCTTATGTAATCATTTCAAAAAAAAGTATTTAACACAAAAACACTTCACATGAAACAATTGACTTGCCACTATATACCATTTGGGAGCTGCTGTACCCCTACGTTTTGTGATTCAAGATATCGAAAAGGCTATTGTCGAATTATACTCTAACCGTCTAATTCATAAAAATTTCAAATTTTAACTCATAAGGTGATAATAGTTATAAGTTTTTTTTTTGTTTTATAAGCTACTGATAAAATTTGTAATTATAACTACACAAGAAGAGTAAATTCACAATTTGTAGATTTTAATAGTTTTGTAGTTTTATGTTGGCAATAACATGTTATTTTCGCTCTCATTTTATATTTAGTGATGAATATAATTACAATTGATTATTTAAGTACCCTAATAGAATACTAAAAATAATATGAATTATTGCACACAATTTAATCGAAATGTTAAAAAACACATTTATTCACCGCTGGCACAGAGTTGAAAGAGTACTATGTGCTGCCTTCAATAACAATTAGTCGACTACTCACTTTAATGTAATTGTTTATGCATCTCTATATTTATGTTTATTTTTATGTAAGTAATATTTATATAAATAAAAAGAATGGACAAAATTTATGATGCTTCTCATTCCGTATCGAATAGGAAAAGTGCTAGCAATTGTTTTTGATCGTCTTGTAGAAGACGGAAAATGATTTTTTGATCCTATATTTTTTTAAAAAACCTTAAAAATCCTGAAAAGAAGGTCTATATGGGTAGATATATAAATTAGGTAATAAAGATCCGAAGATATTAAAGAAAAATTATGACATTTCACCATAAAAAATACAATCTGTACCAAGGTGAATTTATACTAGGTGACAGAATAGCGCCAGCTGATTATTTTTTGCTCTATTCATGGTGAAATTGAAAATGTCAAAAAGTTGTTTACAAATAGTCAACGTTTATATAAAAACGTTACAAAATTATTTTGTATTTGAAAAATTTAATTTTTGTCGCCGTTTTATCTGCGTTAAATAGTTTAAAATTCTATTATATTAAAGTATATTAAATAGTGTGTTTGTTTTTGAGTTGTTTTGCTAAAAATGTAAGTTTTTTTGTAAGATAAATATTAAGATTCCTCTTTAAAAGTGAATATTTTTTTGCTGTAGAAAAATGCGTTGTTGCATCTTATGCCGTAAAAAAGGAGTAGCTGGAAGTAGTCCCTTCTTTAAGGTTCCTCAAGACCCAAGACAAAGAGAACAGTGGAGTAAGTTATGCCAAAAAAATCTTACTCCAAGCAGCTTTATTTGCATTGACCACTCTCCCCGTCCGACATTATATATATAAGGTACAACTTAACTAAAACTTCTGCATCATTTTTCAGCAACGATTTTGATAGTTTTGTATTCGCCGGCAACACACATGACTCTCCTATCGGACAACCTTCTTTCAGCTCAGTATTAGCTTTTACAAAAGTATTCTGACCAACAACACAAAATTCCAGACAGCAATTATCCTCCACTGTCACATTGTCCAACAAAAATGCATTAATAATACGACAATTTTGTTCCAAACACAGAACAGGTCAACGTTGAACCGGCGCCGACTACACTATTTTTGGCTTTTGTAGATATTATTTTTGTGGAATATATATATATTTAATTTCACCATGGATACGACTGTCTATAATTTCCTCATTAATCAAAATGCCCAGAAAAAAATCATAACGAGTTTCGAAATTTTTAAAGAAAATAATATTTTTCTGTTTTTTATCAATGTTTGTGTTTGTTTTCTTTATTTTATGCCAGATGTTTTTGACAGTAACGAAAGTATTTTACACAAACAAAAATGTCTGTTGTTCTTGCCTTGTTGTAATTGTTGTAGCAATGCTGTCACCTAGTATTTAATTTCACCATGATCTGTACTATGCGAAGCCGGTGTTTTGTATGCCATAGAGGTAGGGTTACCATATTCATTTTGAGAAAAAGAGGACGTCGACCAAAAAAGCCGGACATTTACCTTAAAAAGAGGACAACACTCTGTAGCAAAATATTAAAAAAACAACGCCTTAAAATACACAAAACAAATTTAAAATTCTATTTACATATAACAACAACACAAAACTTAAACAAAATATTAAAAAAATTATATTTTATCAGTCTGATCTCATAACTACTATAACATAAAAACATAACAATTAACAAATTCATTTTAAAACTTCACATGTACTACATATACTATATATTTTTTAGTAGAAGTTGTCAAGTTTCATGTATATTTTTCAGCACTTTCAATTTGAACCAATATATCGAGCCATTACCGCCAAAATAATGTATCCCACACCATAATCGATTGTTGTTTTTTTTTTATCGAAATCGATAGTTCAACATCATTTAAAATTATTAAAATTAAATGTATTACAAAAAACAATATTTACATTATAAATTTTAAAATAATGGCTTTATTCAAACTGATTTTATTTAAAAAAAACCTTCCCCTATAAAATTTTGAGTTTGTGGGATACATTTTTTCGGCGGTTATGGCTCGATATTATTATCGCATTTTATTTAAATATTCATAAAACTCTTGAAAATTCATATCAAAATTATATTTGACTTTAATAATATCAGAAATAGTTTCTGTGTTTAATTTGTTTCTTTCTGGTGTCCACTGAATTCAGATCTTTTAGAACTAAGAACTTTGAGAAATATTATAAAACAAAATTCCCAAAGGTTAACACACACATTCAGGGAAAGAATTGACCATTTTAAAATTTGGAATGATTTGGAATTTATAATAAGATTTCACCTTTCAAAGAAAAGTACATCCGCCTCCAATAAATTAGCACTTCTTTTGGCACCTCTTCCAGACATTTCTGGACAAAACTGAAAAAGTCGTTGCAAACAATTAAATTTGGCAATTAATTGGTGTAACTCTAAACGTCAAACACCAATGTTACTACATTTTTCACCGAATGCAGTCGGTAGTCTTTTTAGCGGCTAGGTAAGGAAAACTAATATGTATAAACTCTAGTAGTTATTTATTTTTTAAAATTACGGGCATAAGACAGGTAAACATAGACCAAAAGCCAAAGCCGTTTAAAATTGTGACGGCGCATACTTATATGGCTGCCAAAAAGCATCAAACACAATGGCCCATAACCATAGTCATAGAATAAGCATACTTTAAGTAAAAGTAGACTTTTAAACAACAAAAACATATAAATTTTGTTCTGAATTTAAAACAAAAGCATGCTTTTGCTTAAAGTATGCTTTTTCTATGACTATGATTATGGGCCAATGTGTTTACACAAGAAAGCATGTCATGACCTCGTGTGTATTTAAAAATAATAATACATCAATGCCAACAATACTTTCGATGCAATAAAACGAAATTAAAAGTAGGACAAACCCAGGACACTTGCAAAAAAAGAAGTAGGACTACCCCGGACGCCTTAAAAAAGAGGACGGTGTCCGGGGAAAAGAGGACGTATGGAACCCTACATAGAGGAGAAAATTCTTACGGAAAATTCTTACAGGAAATCTAAAGCCAGTAAACTATATACCATAGAGAAGAAAATCCTTTCCTGTATACATAATTTTGAAGAAATATCTTTTTTTTTAATTTTTCATATCTTATAATTCTGTGATTATAGTATATATAGACCATATCATACCTTAAATTAAAGCTTTATGTCTTGGCTATTTATATAAATAAAGTTAAATAACTCTTATATAGAATTTTTTTTTAATTTTTTAGATATAAAAAAAAATTCAGGTCAAAAAATATTATGTATTTTCAGATTTAACCCACAGTTGGTCCATATTTTGTAATTATCATAGACCCAATAGTTATTGTAGACCCAATAGTTCCCGAGATATAGGCTAATAATTTTCAACTTTGAGGGTCCGCCCCCTCGTAAATAGCCGTGACCGCAAAAAAAAAATTTATTGCTTTTAGAGGATTAATAATTTTCAACTTTGAGGGTCCGCCCCCTCGTAAATAGCCGTGACCGCAAAAAAAAAATTTATTGCTTTTATCTCCTCTAAAAGCCCTATTTGATGAATTTTTTTTTTGAGCAAAGTCAGTAAAACCGACTTGTTCTATAAATTTAATTAACCGAATTCGTAAGTATATACATACATACATATGTATGTATATGTATATATACAAATGGTATCTTCATAGCAACTATTACATAGCAGAAATGTTGACATCTTCTACAAGACGAAAAACAATTGCTAGCACTTTTCCTATTCGATACGGAAGGAGAAGCATCATAAATTGTGTCCATTCTTTTTATTTATATAAATATTACTTAAATAAAAATAAACATAATTATAGAGATGCATAAACAATTACATACAAATAGGTCCATACAAATAGTTCATGTTATATATCGTTGGTCATTAAAAGGTCATTAAAATGCCTATCAGTTGATATATATATCGTCTAATAAAGAAATGTAGTTTTCAAGATATATATAAATATATTATAAACTTTGGAACCCTGCCCACTCGAAAATAGGCGTCGCCGCCAAAAGAAATTTTCTATTTTATTCAGAATTTAAAACTTTATGAGTTATAAAATTTTGGAAGTGATTTGAAAAGTCACTTAAACCGACTTAAGCCAAATATATTGTAAACATTTTTACTTCTTTAATCACTTTTTTATCTTTTATACATGTGTACGAAAGTGGACAACAAACATAATAAACAAATGTATTCAGGTTTTCGAGACGAAGTCTTGACATGAATACGAAAGAAAAAACTGAAGAAAAGGAAAAACAACTCAAATAGAAATTAATAAAAATGATAATTACAGAAAACTTTGAACCACCAGTCACTGGTTAAAGGATTGATGTTGTCTGTTGACTAGCAGGCACCGTAGTGGTGCAAAGGGTCGGAACGCAAAAAGAATTCTGATGAGAGAAAGTGGTGTTTCTCGAAACATATGTAAATTCAACCAACAACCCAGGTTCGAATCCCAGTCAAGAAAAAATATCAAAAATAAATTTTTTCAAGTTGAGAAACTATTCCTACTTCAGTAAAAATAATTTAATGAAAATTAAATTTAATGAACTCAAAGCCTAACTAGAGAAATATCAAAAATTAAATATTAACAGTTCAACTAAAAATACTAATTATTCTAATTATTTTTATTTTTAACACCATATTACGTCTTGAATATTATCTACCAAAATGAAAGGTTTTGCTGGTTACCATAATACCAAAGCCAGGAAAAGATCACACAAAAGTAGTACCATATGGACCCATCAGCCTATTGTCGAATATATCAAAGCTATTCGAAAAGATACTCATGAACATGAAGAAAACACAGTACTATCGCATAAACCCATAGACTTGTCAATATGGTCAAAAAAAACATTTGAAGAAAAAAATATTGTTTCGCTCTTTTTATTGACATTTCTCAAGCGTTTGATAAAGTGTGGCATGATGGTCTAATATACAAGTTGAAACTAAATTTACCCGTAAACACACACAAGCTATTGGAAAGCTACTTAACTGGTCGAACATTTAAGCTTAAGGAAGGAGATTTCTTAAGCTCCGCACAACCTATTGAAGCAGGAGTACCTCAAGGAAGCATGCTGGGACCTTTTTTATACTTGATATACACATCTGATATTCCAACAAACAATCGTACTTACTCATCTACATTTGCTAATGATACTGCTATTCATGAAAACCATCAAGGGTGCTGTAGCTTAATTGGTTAGCGCATTTGACCATTAAGCATGAGTTGGTATTTGTAGCCCGGGTTCGACTCCCAGCCGCTGTCACTCAAACAAAATCAGTTTCTGATAATTATTAGTTTTCTTTTCTATCCATTATAACTAATATTTATCACAGCGCCCTCCTTCGGTGGTATAGCATTAAAACGCCACCGAAGTAAAATAATTAAATAAAGGCTATAAAATCAAGTTTTAAAAATTGTTACGCGCGCTATGACCAGTTCTGGGCCGACCACATATCTCTTTTATACATATTTAAGTGAATTTTGGAAGTGGACTTTATATGGGGTCTATGGTCAAACATGGACCGAACTAAAAAAAATTTCGTTTTGTAATTTCTTTTTGTATAAAACTTATTTTTGCTGAATTTTGTCTTGATATTCCAATTTTATAGGCATTTATTTATCATTAAGCCATATTTCGGGAATATATATATTTGTATGGGGGCTATCAGAAATCATGGACCGATTCTTACTATTTTCCGCACACTTTCTTCTTTTATTATACAAACAACGTATACAAAATTGCATGGTATTATCTGCAATAGTTTTCAAAATATTGCAATAAAATGGATGAAAAATATCAAATTTTTATGGAGGTGGTCTCACATATAGGTTCATAACTCTGGTTAACCTAAACCGATTTTGCTGATTTTAAATAGCAAAATTCTCGAAAGCACTTCTGACAGAATTATTGAAGGTTTGGATCCCGAGTATATCTGGGGACTTCAAAAAACTGATTTCAACATCCAGACAGACAGACGGACATCGCTTAATCGACTTCGCTATCTATAAGGATCCAGAATATATATACTTTATAGGGTCGGAAAATTTTTTTGTGGAAATTACACACGGAATGACAAACTTATATATACCCTTCTCACGATGGTGAAGGGTATAAAAAGGGGTACAATTCGATTTTAGTGATTTTGCTCAAAAAAAAAAAAAAAAAACAAAATGAAATAGGGCTTTTAGAGGAGATACCAGCAAAAAAAAAATTTATTGACGGTCACGCCTATTTTCGAAGGGGCGGGCCCGTAAAGTTGAAAATATATAGGCCTATATCTCGGGAACTACTGGGTGCTTGATAATTTGTAATACACTAAATGAAAGGTATTAAAAATACCTTTCCAACGATATATATCATGATTATAAAATATAGACCGAATATGGGTTAAATCCGAAAAAAATATTTTTTGACCCGAATTTATTTGTTTTTTGGAAATGGTTCTTATATGGCAGCTATGACAAATTATGGGCCGATCTTCTTAAATTTTGGAACAGTTATTTTCATGCATATGAGGATATTTCACGTCGAATTTCAACATAATAACGCTATATTTAAGATATATATTAGTATTAAAGTGGATTTCGAGAGTGGACCTTATGTGGGGGATATAGTCAAATATGGACCGATATTCTCAAAATCCAGCAGTTAGATTTAGGCATGTATGTAAATGATCCGTGTAAAATTTTGGATTGGTACCCTTATTTATAAGCGATTTATGATTATTAAAGTGATTTTCCGAAGAGGGCTTTATATGGGGCATACAGTTAAAAATAGACCGAAATTAACAAAATTTTGTGAAATGATTTTTGTATATATTAAAATGATCTGTGCAAAGTTTTGAGTCGGTACCGATATTTATACAATATATATAGGGAAGAATGTCTTTTTCAGATGTGGTCCTTGTATGGGAGCTATGACCAGTTCTGGGCCGACTACCATAAAATTTAGTACAACAATTTATTTGCCTATAAAGAGTATTTATGTCAAATTTTAGCCGTTTAACATTATTCATATCTGTTTTATACGTATTATAAATGAATTTTGGAAGTGGACTTTATATGGGGTCTATGGTCAAACATGGACCGAACTAAAAAAAATTTCGTTTTGCGATTTCTTTTTGCATAAAACTTATTTTTGCTGAATTTTGTCGTGATATTCCAATTTTATAGGCATTTATGTATAATTGAGCAATATTTCGGGAAGATTTTTGTATGGGGGCTATGACCAATTTTGGGCCGACCACCATAAAATTTAGTACAACAATTTATTTGTCTATAAAGAGTCTTTATGTCAAATTTTAGCCGTTTAGCATTATTCATATCTGTTTTATACGTATTTAAATGAATTTTGGAAGTGGACTTTATATGGGGTCTATGGTCAAACATGGACCGAACTAAAAAAAATTTCGTTTTGCGATTTCTGTTTGTGTAAAACTTATTTTAGCTGAATTTTGTCTTGATATCCCTATTTTATAGGCATTTATTTATCATTAAGCCATATTTCGGGAATATATATATTTGTATGGGGGCTATGAGAAATCATGGACCGATTCTTACTATTTTCCGCACACTTTCTTCTTTTGTCATACAAACAACGTATACAAAATTTCATAGTATTATCTCCAATATATTTCAAAATATTGCAATAAAATGGACGAAAAATATCAAATTTTTATAGAGGTGGTCTCACATATTGGTTCATAACTCTGGTTGACCTAAACCGATTTTGCTGATTTTAAATAGCAAACTTCTCGAAAGCACTTCTGACAGAATTATTGAAGGTTTGGATCCCGAGAATATCTGGGGACTTCAAAAAACTGATTTCAACAGACAGACAGACAGACAGACAGACAGAGAGACAGACGGACATCGCTTAATCGACTTCGCTATCTATAAGGATCCAGAATATATATACTTTATAGGGTCGGAAAATTTTTTTGTGGAAATTACACACGGAATGACAAACTTATATATACCCTTCTCACGATGGTGAAGGGTATAAAAAGGGGTACAATTCGATTTTAGTGATTTTGCTCAAAAAAAAAAAAAAAAAAAAAATGAAATAGGGCTTTTAGAGGAGATACCAGCAAAAAAAAATTTATTGGCGGTCACGCCTATTTTCGAAGGGGCGGGCCCGTAAAGTTGAAAATATATAGGCCTATATCTCGGGAACTACTGGGTGCTTGATAATTTGTAATACACTAAATGAAAGGTATTAAAAATACCTTTCCAACGATATATATCATGATTATAAAATATAGACCGAATATGGGTTAAATCCGAAAAAAATATTTTTTGACCCGAATTTATTTGTTTTTTGGAAATGGTTCTTATATGGCAGCTATGACAAATTATGGGCCGATCTTCTTAAATTTTGGAACAGTTATTTTCATGCATATGAGGATATTTCACGTCGAATTTCAACATAATAACGCTATATTTAAGATATATATTAGTATTAAAGTGGATTTCGAGAGTGGACCTTATGTGGGGGATATAGTCAAATATGGACCGATATTCTCAAAATCCAGCAGTTAGATTTAGGCATGTATGTAAATGATCCGTGTAAAATTTTGGATTGGTACCCTTATTTATAAGCGATTTATGATTATTAAAGTGATTTTCCGAAGAGGGCTTTATATGGGGCATACAGTTAAAAATAGACCGAAATTAACAAAATTTTGTGAAATGATTTTTGTATATATTAAAATGATCTGTGCAAAGTTTTGAGTCGGTACCGATATTTATACAATATATATAGGGAAAAATGTCTTTTTCAGATGTGGTCCTTGTATGGGAGCTATGACCAGTTCTGGGCCGACTACCATAAAATTTAGTACAACAATTTATTTGCCTATAAAGAGTATTTATGTCAAATTTTAGCCGTTTAACATTATTTATATCTGTTTTATACGTATTTAAATGAATTTTGGAAGTGGACTTTATATGGGGTCTATGGTCAAACATGGACCGAACTAAAAAAAATTTCGTTTTGCGATTTCTTTTTGCATAAAACTTATTTTTGCTGAATTTTGTCGTGATATTCCAATTTTATAGGCATTTATGTATAATTGAGCAATATTTCGGGAAGATTTTTGTATGGGGGCTATGACCAATTTTGGGCCGACCACCATAAAATTTAGTACAACAATTTATTTGTCTATAAAGAGTCTTTATGTCAAATTTTAGCCGTTTAGCATTATTTATATCTGTTTTATACGTATTTAAATGAATTTTGGAAGTGGACTTTATATGGGGTCTATGGTCAAACATGGACCGAACTAAAAAAAATTTCGTTTTGCGATTTCTTTTTGCATAAAACTTATTTTAGCTGAATTTTGTCTTGATATCCCTATTTTATAGACATTTATTTATCATTAAGCCATATTTCGGGAATATATATATTTGTATGGGGGCTATGAGAAATCATGGACCGATTCTTACTATTTTCCGCACACTTTCTTCTTTTGTCATACAAACAACGTATACAAAATTTCATAGTATTATCTCCAATATATTTCAAAATATTGCAATAAAATGGACGAAAAATATCAAATTTTTATAGAGGTGGTCTCACATATTGGTTCATAACTCTGGTTGACCTAAACCGATTTTGCTGATTTTAAATAGCAAACTTCTCGAAATCACTTCAGACAGAATTATTGAAGGTTTGGATCCCGAGAATATCTGGGGACTTCAAAAAACTGATTTCAACAGACAGACAGACAGACGGACATCGCTTAATCGACTTCGCTATCTATAAGGATCCAGAATATATATACTTTATAGGGTCGGAAAATTTTTTTGTGGAAATTACACACGGAATGACAAACTTATATATACCCTTCTCACGATGGTGAAGGGTATAAAAAAGGGGCACCATTTTTAAAAAGATGGAAAATAAACAAAACAAAAATCGTATTTTTTTTATTTAAATGTTGTATATGATGTATGTTTACATATGCATATAATAAAAAAATTAATAAAAAAAACTAATATGTATCAAGTAAAACAAAAAAAAGGTACACAAAAAGTGGCAATGCATCTGTAAAAGGGTCAAATTGCCACTTTAGTCGCATCAACGGTAACGCTGCTGCCAGTGCCAAAATTGTCGATGGCAGTACGGCTACTGCCACTTATTGTACTCAGAAAACATATTATACTCAGAGAACGTATTATTTTCCATTCAGTCGTCGTTGAGCAAGCGATGTGAACACATGCGTATGGTTATTGTCATTTTTTTTTCAGAAATTTATTAAGCATTGTTGTTGCTTCTTGTTGGACGAAGCATAGCAAACACACGCGATTCAATTACAATTGAACACAAACAATAAAAAACTGTTTTGGATGGACTTATTTTTGTTTTTTCTGAAAATAACTGTTCTAAAATTGTTTTTTGATATTGATAATTGTTATTTATGGTCCCTGATATTTTTTCTTAAGGTGTTTATATCTGGCTAAAACTCTTTCTTTTTTTATTTTAAGCGTTTGACAATATGTTTGCGGGGAAAATTCTCTCACCAAAACATCTTCATTTTTGAGTACCACTGATATACATACATATATTGCCGAATCAAAATACATACAAACCAGAGACCTGCAACAAGTATGAACGAGCCGACTTATTCACTAACGTTGAATTTTAAGAACAATACAAAAAAGTATGATTCAATTTTATGCTTATTCACTTTTTATGCACACACAGAAAATTCAGCAACGAGTATAAATCATTTCCAACACTTGGTTCGAACTGCAATGTTTGAAAACAAAAATTCTTGTTTATACACAGTTTGTTTTTTGCATGTCGGCTTTGTTGTGCATGATCTGATTGGAATTGAACTAAAAACACACGAGCCACTTATAAGTAAAAAGCGGCTGGCAGAAAAATATGAAAACATAAAAAATGTGCATTTACTACCTATTTAACATTATTTCGTCGAAAAGAAAACTTATTTGACAAAGCAATGATAAAATTTGTAATATGTACAGTTTGTCAAATATATCTTTGCACAGCAAAAAAAAAAATTAAAGAAAAAATGTAAAATGAGCTGCTTCATACATTTAACGACACAGTCAAACATTCATGTTCGCACAAAACAACAAATGAATAAAACACATGTTCGGCTAACAACACGTTGGCTTTGATGTAAAACGAGCTTCATACATTTAACGACACAGTCAGAATATTCATGTTCGCAAAAAACAACCAGTGAATAAAACTGAATGTTTGAAACGAACGGTTGCATAAACGAGCGTTTTGTGCATTTGAACAAAAACGATTAAATCATAAAAATCAATGTGCATGATTAAGTATACCCGAAAGTTTAGTACTCGTTGCAGGTCTCTGATACAAACTAAAAAAACAAGACTTCTTTTGTTTTCACAAAATGTATGTGCAAATAACCTGTGGAAAAGCAAATGTTACCGTTTGTGTTATTGTAGGGTAAGAATACGTGTTTTATTGTTGTAGAAATGAAACTATATCGATTCGCACCGAAATAAAAACCTTTATTATATAAATATTTAGAATTACATATTTAGAGAGAAATAAAACTAGCAAGTTATGAAAATAATCACTTAATTATTGCATACATTAATTAAATACCATAATTAAATTCAAATTTACTGTGCATTTTAACGAGCCATATTAACCAAGATCCTTTAAAAAAGTTGTTTTCATATATAAGTGCCAAAGGTGGACACTGAAAAAATCCATCGGTTCATGAATTTAATTAGGCAGTATCTAAGTTATTATCCTTAAAAATTACTCAGTTTAGCACCTCATCAAATTGTGCAAACGATGATGCAATGTTTTTACCTATAGAGTTTCAAACAATTTTAGAAGATACTATAAGGACTGGAAGTATATCATATATGTATAGTATATAAAATATAGAATATTTTAATGAAGACGCCGATTGTTTTACATCCAACAATGTGCCCATAGAATTAATATCAAGTCGATATTTTGTTGGTTACATACATATGTAGCTCAACGAATATCTTGCGTTAAATGTCGTTTAAATTTAATAAACCAGCGCAAATTTTGTCATATCTTTCAGAAATGTTTGTTCATGCAAAAAATTATACAAATGATTCCGAGCAATGCGTAAGTTGCTCCAAAAATACAATTTATTCCTTACGGTTTGATGAGAATAACGAATGTTATAAACACAGAATGAAGATTCTTAATTACTAGTTCTTATTTTACTACGGAAGCATTCCACATGGGAAACATACAAATACAAATTATCAAGTACATATAGAAAAAGTTAAAATTTTGAAACACTGATAAATAAATTTAATAAATACTAAACAAAAAAAAAAAAAAACATTCGTGTTATTACAACTTCATTCTATACAAAAATAGAGACAGAAGTTCATAATTGAACTGTCTATAAAATTATATATGACTAGGTTTTTCCTATGTTTTTTCCTAACACTGGAAATATATATTTTTTAATTAGTATATTTATTTTTAAAAACATAAGTTTATATTTGTTGTAATACCTTTAAGTAAAATTTCAAATAATGTAATTATTAAACAAAAAATTTTAATTGATGATGATGGAATAAAATATTAAAAAAAAAAATTATATTTGGTAAGTAGATACAAACATACATAATTGAATAGTCTAAAAAATAGCATTATACTTAATTCGGTGCGAATCGATATAGTTTTATCTGTACAACAATAAAACACATACTCTTACCCTACAATTACACAATCGGTCACATTATTGACGAAAGTTATTTGCACAAAAATTGCAAGAAACAAAAATTCTTTTGTTAGGTTTTTATTTTATTTTTAAATTTTTTAATGCAATGTACAACACACACACACATGCATATAAGTATGTACATGCACACATACGGTGATAAGTCCCCTTTTACAGTTGAGATATTGAAAGCCAGACATTTTTCTCAGTCCGCTTTGAACTTGCCTAAACCTTTTAGAGTTGCGAAATTAATAGACAGACAGAAATTTCTTGTTTCTTTTTCGTTCTTCTTCTATGTTGATTGTTGTGGAATTTTTTATTATAAAAACGCACTGAAAATTAAAGAAATTAAAAAACATATTCAAACAACTGTCAATTATAAAGTTTTTGTTATCAATAAATCTATTTAGTTAATAAATTTAGTTTTTTTTTGCAATACGCGCGTTAAAGTGAGAAAATTGATGTGAAGCAACAACATGAAAAATGCGAAGGGCGGAAACTGTAAACGAAAAATGTCTTAAAATGTCCAGTACAGTAGAGGTCTACCGCACACTCTTCCTCTTCAATACATCGCCTACAAACTTCGTCTGTCTGTCTTTCAATTTCTCAACTGTAAAAGGGGACTAAATGAGAATTAAAAGATATCATACACAACAAGAGAACGACAGATTGTTACGCTCTTTCTTTGTGCTTCTTTCCCTTTTGTCTTCCCTCCCGCATCATGAGGAAGCACAAAATTTTGTTAATTTTAAATCAGAGGTAGGCAAAGCGTAAAATGAGGTTGTGTGTGTGAGCAAACTACCCAGCAAACATAAACATAATTATATAAATTATACAAAACAATTTAGATAGGAAACATACACCTACAATGTATTTTCCGTAACATATAAGAAATTAACAACGAAATTGATATACAAACGGAACTTCTAATACTTCAAAAGCTGATTACATGCATGTTACCAAATGCATTATCAATTATAAAATATTTTTCGCAATACATTATTAATTTGAAATGTTTGTTGGGAAGTATTTCTGAAAAAAATATAAAAGCATCCGCCGCATGTGCACACATTGCTGTCACAATGACGACTGAATGAAAGAGATTAAGTGTATGTGTGAAGTGCTCTCTGCACTATTGTGCTATAGGATGCCGACCTATGTTTTAATACACTGCGTGCAACATCTTTATATATTTATAGTCTTTGATCATACTCTCCTATTTCAATCAATAATCAAGCAATAACACAAAAATCCGAAGTTAAATACCTCGGTATATACCTCGATCGACCTTACATGGAAATTCCATATAGATGCAAAATTAAATTGAAATTACTTTAAATTAATTGGCTCATTAGCAGAAACTCTAAGCTAAGTTTAGATTGCAAGATTTAGATTCTTACTTTACAACTCAATCATAAAACCTATATGGTGTTATGGAATACAGCTATGGGAAATAGCCTCAGCTTCAAATGTTCTGTAACTTTAGTGAAAACTTCTCGCGTCGAAAAGATGTGAAACAAAATTGCCATTGTTTCTCGAAAAGTGAGAAAAAAATGTGTCTGCAACTCATGTCGAAAACTATAAAAAGGGACTACGTCGTTACGTTAGAAATGTCATAATATACATATTTAATTAGTTTTAGGTTTCGATTTTTTTCTTATTTTGTACCATATAAATATTTCCTATAAGAATTAGAATTAACAGTAAAAAGTGTTTAATAAAAATAAACAAACCCTGAAAATCTTTTAATTTAATTTTTTGTTTCTCTCTATTTATTATTTATTTATTATTATTATTAGATAGCTTAGCACAACAAGATAAAAATATTATAAATTATAGTGCTAGTGGGTATATAATAAAGTGCGGCACAAACACAACCAAAATGTCATATGCTTGGTTTTCACTATGTCAGTTTTGTTGTCAAATTGCCCAAATTGTTGGTAATTTCATAACAATTTAGACAATTTGACAACAAAACTGACATAGTGAAAACCAAGCATTAACAAGTATTCATGCCCTGCCAGCAATTGGAAGTTTCTTTCATCGTCCATCGTCAAAGGCGTTACGTCTTACTCACTTCCAGACGTTAATTGGAAGATAACAATAACAATTTACATTGCAGTCGTCTTTTAATCATCCAGACGACGTTTGGAAGATTGTTTGTTGTTTACAACACCAGCCGAAAATGACATGTCCCGTTATAAAAGAAATGAAAAGAATGCAAAAAAGAAGTTTTCGACATCATCGAAATTAGTTTTATTTTGTCATTTACTGTGGTCGGTCAGTGGTAAAGTGTGGTTTCGATTTGTTATTGTTGTAGTTTTTACATATTGGTCTGTAAAGGCAAAGAAAAATCAAAAGCAAAAGAGAGGCGAATAAAATAACTTCTGGAAGTTACGCTGAAGTGACTTCTTGAAGTTACGCTGAAGTGACTCCTGGAAGTTACTTCCGCGGGGTACAACTTCTCAATACGGAAGACGCTTCTACGATCAGAAAATGGTATCGCAGAAGATGAGTTTCAACTTCTTAGCGTCACTTCTGAGTCACTTCCGCAATAGAAAATGTTGGCAGGGTGAATTCATGAAATTGCAATTAGTGTGTATGTGTTATTTACGAAAATATTTCTTTTGTTTCACGATCGCAGTGTTGCCAGAAAATGAATTTGAAAATATGCTAAAACTTGAAAAACTAAGTGCTAAATGTTCTAAAGAAGAAAACAAAGTGCTAATTTTTTTCAATATAACAAAACAATTGTTATTTCAAATGTTACAAATATCAATTATAGTTTTTTCTAATTTTGTTCATAACAATTGTTGACTTGTTTTAATAGATTACATTTCATATATTAATTCAAAAATGTCAGTGGTCATTTACTTACCACACCGAAAAAAATTTAGTAGAAATATTAATAAAAGTTATTTTTTATTTCTCCAAAAGTATTTTTTGGAGTAAAATAGTAAAAATTTTTTTTATCAAGCAAATTATGGTAAAAAGCATTTAGCATAATTTTTAAAAATTTCAATGCATTTTTCATACTTAGTCTCGTCTCATCGAACTGTTCGGACGTGTTATTTTTAGTGCGGCTGAATTTTCGGTGAAAAAATCGTAATAGGTGAAAAAGTGTAAAAAGTTGAAATTAAACAAAAAAGTGAAAAAATAACTCGTAATAGGTAAAAATATAAAAAAAAAACATTAAAAATCGTATAAAAACTGTATGAGTGTTCCTCTCAGATGTAATTCTGAGAAAGAGCTTAGCTCAACTAGAAAAACTATATGGGTCTCTGAGGAAGAATCCTTAAAAAAATCTGTGGAGAATCTTCTCACTGCAAGAGCCGTGGAACGACGTCGTTCCTGTTCGCCTAATATAGTGATTTCAACAGATGAAGGAACATCACCACCTTCTACATCAAATAGTGCAGTCGAGCCTAGAAAACAAGTAGGTATGGATAAATACGTCACAGTTCTTAAGCGACAGAGGAGCCCGACATCTGCTCAAGTGTCATCAAATTCAAAAGCTCCTAAGACCGTGAGTAATGATCAAAATAGGTTTGCTCTCCTCAAGACGGATGAGCCAGAACTTCCTAAGAAGACGTTTAAGCCCCCATCAATTTATCTGAGAGAGACCACTTCCAGTAAATTGGTACAAGGAATTGTTTCGGTAATAGGTGAAAATATGTTTAGCGTAACATCAATTAAACATGGAAATATACGCGAAACCAAAATTCAAGTGAAAAAAGAAGATGATTTTCGAAAATTGTCCAACCAGTTGGAGAGGGAGAGTAGGGATTTCTATACCTACCAGCTGAAAAGCGCAAAAGGACTCCAAGTCGTTCTAAAGGGTATAGACCCAGATGTTGATCCTGCCGAGATAAAGACTAGCTTAATGGAAAAAGGCTTCAAAATTAAGAGCATAACGAATATTAGAAACCGTGAAAAGACTCCACAGCCTATGTTCAGGGTTGAATTGGGACCTGGAGATGTCGTATTAAAGAAAAACGGGTCCCATCCCATATACAATATCATTTACCTTCTGCATCGTAGAATCACCGTGGAAGAACCGCATAAGCGTCTTAACTGTCAAGAATTTGGTCATACCAAACCGTACTGTAAATTGCCGACAGTTTGTGTTGCGTGTGGGGAGCTACATGCAACTGCTCAATGCGATAAGTCGAAAACTGACTCAAAAATCAAAAAATGCAGTAACTGCGGAGGTAATTATACCGCAAATTATAGAGGTTGTCCAATTTACACTCATTGGAAAGGCATAAGAACCAACAAGACGTTAGTATTGCCTAATCATCCTCAACAGCCAAATTTTGCATCGAGTGACAATTTCCCTCAATTGTTACGGTCCACTAGTCATGTAAACGCGCCTAGTTCTAGACAAGTTTCTTACGCAAACGTCGTTAAATCTAATATGCCAGGTTTGGAGCAGGAACCTAACTCACAATATTACGAGCGTAATATTAACACTCTAGAGACTACATTGCAGACACTTGTCCAAACCATGAACACTTTTACGACCACTACATCCATGATGCAGGAAATGCTGAAAATGCAATTCACTATCTTACAAGCCATTTTAAAGAAATGTTTTTTTAAAAATTTGTTTTCGGAATGCGAACGGCCTCCGCCAACATAAAAACGAACTTGAACACTTCCTGATGGATAAGCAGATTGATGTCATGATGATTGCTGAAACTCACTTGACGGCGACAGGGTACTTCAAAATTAATGGCTACGTGTTGTATGATACTAAAGATCCCCGCGGAAGAGCATGTGATTTTCAATAAAAGAACACCAATACTACAGCTTCTTCAATTCCCTTGGAGCTAGATTTTTAGTTGCTGGTGACTTTAACGCCAAACACACATTTTGGGGTTCACGTCTGGTGACCCCGAAGGGTCGTGAACTCTTCAACACCATTGCCAAAATAGGATTAGATGTACTCTCAAGTGGGCATCCCACCTACTGGCCGACGGACCGACGGAAGATTCCCGATGTTATTGACTTCGGAGTAGTGAAAAATATCCCTGTAGAATCGATACAAGTGGAGCCTTCATTAGACTTGTCTTCACATCACTCTCCTTCTATTATTTCAATGCGTTTCCTTCAAGGGAATGGCTCTCCATTTCGGGACATATCTAAAACCAGAGTAAGTTGGATAAAGTATAAAAAGTATTTAAGTTCCCACTGCACGGAAAATGTAGTGTTGAGAACTACCGAGGATATTGATGGGTCGATTGGCAAGTTTACTGAGGACATACGAAGAGCTGTACATCACGCCTCCACATATGACGTTGAGTGCAGAAGTGGGACAAACAGAACTTATTTCGCTGAACTCGATCATCTCCTGTCAGAAAAAAGAAGAGTTAGAAGAGAGTGGCAAATTCACAGGTCTCCTCAACTGAAAGCTAGGTTACGAGAATGCAGAGATATACTAAGAAATTTCTTAGAAATCCAAATAACGGCCTCACTTAGATCTTACTTGGAGGGTCTTGATAATACCCCACAATCTGACTATTCGTTATGGAAGGCGGCACGAGCTTTAAAAAGACCAGTTAGAGGAAAGCCTCCTCTGCGAAATCCGACTGGAGACTGGGCTAGAAATGATTCCGAGAAGGGGACTTTATTTGTTAACCATTTGAGAAATGTGTTTACTATAAACAACTCAAATAATGCATCAGATTTGCCTCCACTCGTTATTAGACCTCTTGTACCTCTAAGACTTAGCTTTAATGATGTTCAAAGCGCTATTGGTGGTCTGAATCTTAAAAAAGCTCCAGGTATGGATAAAATCAGCAACAAAATGCTTGTGGGGTTACCTCGTGTAGCTAGAAGAATTATCCTCTTTATTTTCAATGCTATTTTACGCCTAGAATACTATCCTGCAGATTGGAAGGTATCTATGATTACCATGATTCCTAAGCCAGGGAAGGACCCCACTAATGTAGAGTCATATAGGCCAATTAGTCTACTGCCGACAATTTCAAAACTGTTTGAAAAATTGTTATTGGCTAAGTTGATTCCAATTCTGAACGACACTCAATGTATCCCAAATCATCAATTCGGATTCAGAGATAAACACAGTACCATCGAACAAACACACAGATTGGTAAATGTGATAAGACAGTCGTTTGAAGAGAAAAAATACTGCTCCGCCCTTTTCATTGATGTGTCGCAAGCGTTCGACAAAGTCTGGCATGAAGGTTTAATGCATAAAATTAAATTAACTCTGCCTGCTAACACCCACAAACTTATGAAAAGTTATTTATATGGTCGCAAATTTACAATCAAAGAAGGCGATTTTTTAAGCCCCGCTCAGCCAATTGAAGCAGGAGTACCCCAGGGTAGCATACTGGGTCCAACTTTATATTTGATTTATGCATCCGATATGTCGTTAGTCCCCATAATACATACTTCAACTTTTGCAGACCATCAAATAGCATCACAGAACTTGCAGAAATATGTTTATAAACTAGAGAATTGGCTTGAGCTTTGGAAAATCAGGGTTAACGAACAGAAATGTATTCATATAACTTTCACATTGCGAAAAGATACATGCTCGTTCATCAGAATAAATAATCAAATTATCCCGCAACGCAATGAAGTCAAATACCTCGGAATCTACCTCGATCGTCGTTTAACTTGGAAGTCTCATATCGACGCAAAACTTACCCAGATGAGATTAAAAGCAGTGCAAATTAATTGGCTAATCGGCAGAAATTCTACATTAAAGTTGGATTGAAAACTTTTGTTGTACAATGCAATTCTAAAGCCAATCTGGTGTTATGGAATTCAATTACTACTCAGCTCGAATCCACAAAGATCTAGGCATTCCTTTGGTGAAAGTCGAATTTACAAAACACGCCTCAAAATATGTCAGCAAACTTGAACACCATCCAAACCCACTTGCACGAGACATCCTTAACTTTACTGGCCATGTTCGGTTGAGAAGGAGGGATACCCTTGCTTTAACTCAAGCGCAAAACAGATGACTGGATCAGTGGATATAAATTTTTTGTAGTATCATAATATTTTGTCTAGCACTGGCTGGACTTATTATTTTCTTTTAGTATTAAGATTCGAAAACTTATTGTCATTTCATTTCTGAAGATCCAATAAATAAATTAAATGTATTAAAAAAAAAAAAAAAAAAAAAAAAAAAAAAACAAATTTAATTCAAGTCTAAATCAAAAAGAAACATACACAATGAAAAATTCAAAGGGGTCAAAATAAAAGTCTACGTATAATTACTGCAGCTCCATGGTATATTAAAAATGCTCGAATCCACAAGGATCTAGGCGTGCCATTAGTAAACGTCGAATTTACAAAATATGCGTCAAAGTACGTCAGCAAACTTGAACACCATCCAAACCCACTTGCACGAGACATCCTTAACTTTAGTGGCCACAGTCGGTTGAGAAGGAGGGATACCCTTGCTTTAACTCAAGCGCAAAATAGATGACTGGATCAGTTGATGTGAAATTTTTTTAGTATCATAAAAATTTTTGTCTAGCACTGGCTGGGCTTATTATTTTTTTTTTAGTATTAAGATTTGAAAACTTATTGTCATTTCATGATATGATGATTCAATAAATAAATAAAAGCTACAAAAAAAAAAAAAAAAAAAAAAATTCGAGAAACAAAATGCTAAATCTGAAAGTGCTAAAATGGCAACAATGCACGATCAAAACATTGAAGAAGAGAACACAAGTACAACAAAACAATGTTACAATAGAACAAGGCTTAAGTAGAAGAGAAATGAAGTAGAACATCAAAACTATTTTGGAACATTGAAAACATGTTTAAATAACTTGTAGACAAACTTGCAAAGAAATTTTTGCATTTTTAATGAACATAAAAAATCTATTGTACATACATTTTTTTAATTCACATTTGGAAAAATAAATAAAACAACAAAACAAATAAAAATAAATGATATTATTTATGGCGTTTTCTTTTCTGGCAAAAATGTTACACGTTTTTCATATTTCGCTCCTTTTTTATTTTTTTTGTAATAGACTGGCTAATAAAGGGCGGGAATCACCAAATAAAATATTTACAAAAGCTGACGAATGTTGGATATTGCGTACAATTAAGCAAGATTTGAGTTTTGGCGAAAAAAGTAGAACGACTGCTTGGAAAGACATGTAATCTCGAAATCATAAGACGAATACGTTGCAGTAGTAATAAAGACAGCATGTAATAAGTGAATATTAGCCCCAAATATTTGGAAAGTAGATTGCAGTACGTCAGAGAAAATGTTGAGAAAGACCAATCGTTTTAGAACACCGTTATATTTGCTGATGACACCAAATGTAATCTTTTTGGGTCCGATGGCTAGTCATACAATATGTTTGTCGAAAGTCAATTGCGAAAATACAACCAAAAAATTTACGCGGCACAGTAAAACACGGTCGTAAGCTGGTGTCGTAAACTTACCGTCTAATTCATAAAAATTTCAAATTTTAACTCATAAGGTGATAATAGTTATAAGTTTATTTTTGTTTTATAAGCTACTGATAAAATTTCTAATTATAACTGCACAAGACGAGTAAATTAACAATTTGTCGGTTTTAATAGTTTTGTAGTTTTATCAAAGACTATAAATATATAAAGATGTTGCACGCAGTGTATTTAAAATTGACAAAATTTTGTGCTTCCTCTTGATGCGGGAGGGAAGACAAAAGGGAAAGAAGCACAAAGAAAGAGCGTAACAATCTGTCGTTCGCTTGTTGAGTATAAGATCTTTTAATTCTCACTTATCATTGTTTGTGTGCATGTGTATGCATGTGTGTGTTGTACATTGCATTAAAAATGTAAAAATAAAATAAAAACCTAACAAAAGAATTTTTGTTTCTTACAATTTTTGTGCAAATAATTTTCGTCAATAATGTGACCGATTGTGTAATTGTAGAGTAAGAGTATGTGTTTTATTGTTGTACAGACAAAACTATATCGATTCGCACCGAATTAGGTATAATGCTATTTTTTAGACTATTCAATTATGTATGTTTGTATCTACTTACCATATATAATTTTATAGACAGTTCAATTATGAACTTCTGTATAAAATGAAGTTGTAATAACAGGAATGTTTTTTTTTGTTTAGTATTTATTAAATTTATTTATCAGTGTTTCAAAATTTTAACTTTTTCTGTACTGGATAATTTGTATTTGTATGTTTCCCATGTGGCATGCTTCCGTAGTAAAATAAGAACTAGTAAATTAAGCATCTCCATTCTGTGTTTATAACATTCGTTATGCTCATCAAACCAAAAGGAATAAATTGTATCTTTGGTGCAACTTACGCATTGCTCAACAACAAATGTTTTTATGTTTTTTATTGCTTTATTTTTTAAAAATATTTTTTCAAAGACTTTTATATGAATTTTACAAACTTCAAAAAATAAGTCAGATGGAGCGCACAAACTTCCAAAGTCGGAATCTTTTGTATAATTTTTTTGCATGAACAAACATTTCTAAAGGATATGACAAAATTTGGGCTGGTTTAATTATATCCACACGACATTTAACGCCAGATATTCGTTGAGCTATGTAACCAACAAAATATCGACTTGACGTTAATTCTATTGGCACATTGTTGGAGGTAAAACAATCGGAGTCTTCATTAAAATATTCTTTATTTTCATCGTATACATCTGCGACATATATTTCAGGGGTATGGGTACTTTCTGATAAACTTCCAGTCCTTATAGTATTCGTTTGAATTGATGTTTAATTTGTCAACTTCGGCTTCAATAGATTTTGTGTTCATTACTTTTTTTTCTAATGTTTTGACAGTTCTTTTTAAACTTTCGTTTTTTTTCATTAAATTTTTATTTTTTTGCGTCTCAGCTTTAAGTTTTTTAAACATATTAAAATATTTCTTTCGATAAAATTCTTCATTTTTACAACTTTTTTGACAATTTGTGCATAATGAGGGTGATTCCGATCTCTTACGTTTACGTGGTGAAGATTTATATAAATAAAAGTCAACATCCTCACTTTCGAAATTATATTTTACATTTGGTTACATGTAAATATAATTTGCAGCAAAATTTGTTTTAAAATACTGCTTCAAAATTACTACTAAATTTTAAAATTTAATTATGGTATTTAATTAATGTATGTAATAATTAAGTGATTATTTTCATAATTTGCTAGTTTTATTTCTCTCTAAATATGTAATTCTAAATATTTATATAATAAAGGTTTTTTATTTCGGTGCGAATCGATATAGTTTCATTTCTACAACAATAAAACACGTATTCTTACCCTACAATCAGCGTTACCGTTGATGCGACTAAAGTGGCAATTTGACCCTTTTACAGATGCCTTGCCACTTTTTGTGTACCTTTTTTTGTTTTACTTGATACATATTAGTTTTTTTTATTAATTTTTTTATTATATGCATATGTAAACATACATCATATACAACATTTAAATGAAAAAATACGATTTTTATTTTGTTTTGTTTATTTTCCATCTTTTTAAAAGTGGTGCCCCTTTTTTTTAATAAATCCCCTTTTTGTGCGACTTTCTCAAATTTGCCAACGGTAACGCTGCCTACAATAATACAAACGGTAACATTTACTTTTCCACAGGTTATTTGCACATACATTTTGTGAAAACAAAAGAAGTCTTGTTTTTTTAGTTTGTATGTATTTTGATTCGGCAATATATGTATGTATATCAGTGGTACTCAAAAATGAAGATGTATTGGGGAGAGAATTTTCCCAGCAAACATATTGTCAACGCTTAAAATAAGAAAAAAAGAAAGAGTTTTAGCCAGATATCAACACCTTAAGAAAAAATATCACGGACCATAAATAACAATTATCAATATCAAAAAACAATTTTAGAACAGTTATTTTCAGAAAAAACAAAAATTAGTCCATCTAAAACAGTTTTTTATTTTTCGTGTTCAATTGTAATTGAATCGCGTGTGTTTGCTATGCTTCGTCCAACAAGAAGCAACAACAATGCTTAATAAATTTCTGAAAAAAAAAATGACAATAACCATCCGCATGTGTTCACATCGCTTGCTCAACGACGACTGAATCACAGAGTATAACAGAGGTGACAGAAGAGCAAAGATAGTGTAGGTTTTTTCTTGTCTCTTTCTTTGAGAACTGCCTTGTCGGTTTCTTTATGTTACTATTTTTCTTTATTTCTGACTCAAATAAAATTCAATTTTGGTGGAAAAGGTAAGTGCATGTATTTCTATTATTATTATTTTTGCATTTTATACAAAACACAACGTACTTAACCGTAAAATATACAAAGCACAGATTATAATTAATTATATTTAAAGGAATCACTGAAAATTAAATAATTTAACACAACACAAATTAATTGTTTGATTTATTTTGCCACAGATTTTGCTTTGACACAAAATTGTTTTGTTTATTTTGCTTTGTTCACAAATTTCGTCTTTTATATAGTGCTTTGCTTTTTCACATTACAAATTTACTAACAGAAAATATTTTCTTTCTCTTTTTAATATACCTACTGTGTCAGCTGATTGTAGCGATTTTGAACTGTCAAAGTTGTCCCCTCTGTTATACTCTGTGGACTGAATGGAAAATAATACGTTCTCTGAGTACAATATGTTTTCTGAGTACAATAAGTGGCATCGACAAATTTGGCACTGACAGTACAATGTATGGCAGTGCAACATCTTTATATATTTATAGTCTTTGGTTTATGTTGGCAATAACATGTTATTTTCGCTCTCATTTTATATTTACAATTGATTATTTAAGTACCCTAATAGAATACTAAAAATAATATGAATTATTGCACACAATTTAATCGAAATGTTAACACATGTTTTATTACTTCTTTTTAATAAAAAGTAAGTTCAATAGTAAAAAATTTGCTTTTAAGTAATATTTATATAAAAAAAGAAGGAACACATTTTATGATGCTTCTCCTTCCTTACTGATATAATAACATTTATTTATTTGGGGACAGCCGCTTGTGCGACTGTCCCTTTGAGTAGTTCTTTATTGATTATATCATTTATTATTATTAAAACCTAAAAGACTTAAAACTACTTAAGCTAGCAGAGGGTCGTCAAGTGCTTATCACTTGATACCAAAGTTGAAAATATATTAGCTTATATCTCGGGAACAAAATATGGACCAACTATGGGTTAAATCTGAAAATATTATTTTTTGACCTGAATTTTTTTTAATATCTAAAAAATTTAAAAAAATTCTATATAAGTGTTATTTCACTTTATTTATATAAATATCCAAGACATAAAGCTTTAATTTAATTAAGGTATGATATGTGTCTCTAGGTACTATAATCACAGAATTATAAGATCTGAAAAATTAAAAAAAAACATATTTCTTCAAAATTATGTATACAGGAAAGGATTTTCTTCTCTATGGTATACAGTTTACCGGCTTTAGATTTCCTATATTGCGTAAGGTTTTTCTCCTCTATGGTATACAGAACACCGGCTTCGCATAGTTGTTTTTATGGTGAAATGTCATAATCTTTCTTTAATATCTTCGGATCTTTATTACCTACATGGTCGTGTTATACCTTAAATTAAAGCTTTCTTGACTTTAAAATTTTGTAATTTATGTATCTACTCATATAGACCTCTTTCCAGGATTTTTTAAAAAAATATAGGATCAAAAAATCATTTTCCGAAATTGACCTACAGGTGGTCCTTACAAATAGGTCGTGTTATATATCGTTGGAAAGGTCAAAATGCCTATCATTTGATATATATATATATATATCGTCTAATAAAGAAATGTAGTTTTCAAGATATATCTAAATCTATATATATAAAATTCAATGTATGTATGTATGTATGTAACGTATAGACTCCAAAACGGCTGAGCCGATTTTGATGAAATTTTCACAGCATGTTACTGTGACTCTGGAAGGAATAATAGGGTACTTTTTTTTACCACGCCCACTTTTACGCCCACTTTTTTAAAATATTGTAATTGGAGACCAAACCTCTGGACCGATATTTTTGAAATTTTCACAGCATTTAACTGGGACTCTGGTATGATTAATAGGGTACTTTTTTTTTGACCACGCCCATTTTTACGCCCACTTTTTAAAAATTATGTAATTGCTCCCATATAGTTTTTAACAGATTTACTTCAAATTGTATACACATTATATACTCCAGGCGAGGTAAAAATAAAGATTTCTCAAGCCACGCCAAATTTTTGAAAGTTTTATACTTTTTGTTCTCTATACAAATTTGTTCATTCCAACGTATTTTTTTATTTGGTAGTATATTGCTCTTAATACTGTTTACGTCGCCATATAACTATGAACCACGCCTACTTCATCGCCCCCTTTTTTTAATTCAGAGACTTACTTATACCACTAACAATGTTTGCTATACAAAATACTTCTTTTGTAATATGTATTTACCTAAAGTTTTATATACTTTTTAACTACATACATTTTTTTATTACCAAATCCCCATTTTTCGCCCCATTTCACCTTAAATTATATTTCTTTATATCTATATATATATATAAATGAATATGTGTCTGTATGTTTGTGCTTAATAGGAGGCCAAACCCTTGGACCAATCTGCCTGAAATTTTTACAGCATGTTACTGTGACTCTGGAAGGAATAATAGGCTATATGAAGTTTTGATTGTACAAACGGGGGTGGCACCGCCCATATAACCCACAAATTTAACCCGCCATATTTTGGGCATTTTTTGACGTACGTCGGTGATATTTGGTACATATGGTATTGGCATAATTAGGAATACGTACCAGGAGAAAAGTAAGTGGGACCACGCCCCTTTTTAGAAAAATTAAACATCGTAATATAGTCTTAACTACTGGACCGATCGTCATTAAATTTTCACAACAGGATTTTCTTACGAAATAATAAATTCTTGACTATGTAAGTGGACAAAGGGGCATGGTCTCGCCTAAAGCATTGCAATAAATACATTAAAATTAAATAAATAAATGTTTGTAAATATATAAATACGTTTTATTTTATGACGAGGGGGGCGGGGTAGCAAAGCACACCGGGTTTAGCTAGTATATTATAAACTTTGCAGCCCCGCCCACTCGAAAATAGGCGTGGCCACCAAAAAATATTTATTTTAATCAGAATTTAAAACTCTATGAGTGATAAAATTTTGGAAGTGATTTGAAAAAAGTCACTAAAACCGACTTAAGCAAATTTATTGTAAACATCTTTACTTCTTTAATCCCTTTTTTTAACTTTTATACAAAAAAAATTAATACAATTTTTTCGTATTTTGCCTCTCATTGCCGTTTTATTTATTTATTTTAGGTCTACGGATTAAATCCTTACAGACCAATTATAAAAATGTATATAATATACAGAATAACAAAAAAAAATTAGACAGCCATTTAATTACACTGATTAAGGTACAAAGTGATATTACGTTTAATGACATTAACATTAACAGAAAAATCAACTAGAAAATATAATGATTTTTATAATGTTTACAAATTTTATTAGAGAATCAGAATTACCATAATTTGTTTGATTTATTTGAATATAAATTGGAATGTAGAAACGAGTTGATCGATGAGGAACCATAAAGTTTATGTTGCTGAGTAGGAAGTCGGAACAGACTGCACCATTTATTAGGTTAATTTTTTTTTTTTTTTTGCTTTTAATTATTTATTGAATCTTCATATATGAAATGACAATAAGTATTCAAATCTTAATACTAAAAAGAAAATAATAAGCCCAGCCAGTGCTAGACAAAAATTTTTATGATACTAAAAAATTTCACATCAACTGATCCAGTCATCTGTTTTGCGCTTGAGTTAAAGCAATGGTATCCCTCCTTCTCAACCGATTGTGGCCACTAAAGTTAAGGATGTCTCGTGCAAGTGCGTTTGGATGGTGTTCAAGTTTGCTGACATACTTTGACGCATATTTTGTAAATTCGACTTTTACTAATGCCACGCCTAGATCTTTGTGGATTCGAGAATTTTTAACATACCATGGTGCTGCAGTAATTATACGTAGAATTTTATTTTGACCCCTTTGAATTTTTTCAATGTTGGATGCTGAGGCAGTACCCCATAATTGAATTCCATAGCACCAGATTGGCTTTAGTATTGCATTGTACAACAAAAGTTTGCAATCCAATTTAAATGTAGAGTTTCTGCCGATTAGCCAATTAAGTTGCACTGCTTTATATCTCATTTGTGTAAGTTTCGCTTCAATATGAGACTTCCAAGTTAAACGGCGGTCGAGGTGAATGCCGAGGTATTTGACTTTATTGTATTGGGGGATAATTTGATTATTTATTCTGATGAACGAGCAGGTATCTTTTCGCAATGTGAAAGTTATATGAATACATTTTTGTTCGTTAACCCTGATTTTGCAAAGCTCTAGCCAATTCTCTAGCTTATAAACATAATTCTGCAAATTCTGTGATGCAACTTGGTGGTCCTTATGGACGCTGATAAAGGCTGTATCGTCTGCAAAAGTTGACGTATGGATTTTGGGGTCTGATGGCATGTCGGAGGCATAAATCAAATATAAAGTAGGACCCAGTATGCTACCCTGTAGCACACCTGATTCAATTGGCTGAGCGGTACCTTCTTTGATTTTAAATTTGCGACCGTATAAATAACTTTCCATGAGTTTATGGGTGTTAGCAGGCAGAGTTAATTTTATTTTGTGCATTAAACCGTCATGCCAAACTTTGTCGAACGCTTGCGACACATCAATGAAAAGGGCGGAGCAGTATTTTTTGTCTTCAAACGACCCTCTTATCACATCTGTGTGTTTGTTCGATGGTGCTGTGTTTAGCTCTGAAGCCGAATTGATGATTAGGAATACATTCAGTGTCATTCAGAATTGGAGTCAACTTAGTAATTAACAATTTTTCAAACAGTTTTGAAATTGTCGGCAGTAGACTAATTGGCCTATATGACTCCACTTTGGTGTGGTCCTTCCCTGACTTAGGAATCATAGTGATCATAGACACCTTCCAATCTGCAGGATAGTATTCTAGGCGTAAAATAGCGTTGAAGATAAAGAGTATAATTCTTTTTGCTACACGAGGTAACTCCACAAGCATTTTATTGCTGATTTTATCCATACCTGGAGCCTTTCTAAGGTTCAGAGTACCAATAGCGTTTTGGACATCACGAAAGTTTAGTCTTAGGGGTACAGGAGGCCTTATAACAAGTGGTGGCAAATCAGATTCGTTATTATTTGAGTTGTTTATAGTAAACACATGTCTCAAATGGTTAACAAATAATGTCCCTTTCTCGGAATCATTTCTAGCCCAGTCACCAGTCGGATTTCGCAAAGGAGGTTTTCCTCTCACTGGTCTTTTTAAACCTCTTGCCGCCCTCCATAACGAGTAGTCAGATTGTGGGGTACTATCAAGACCTTCCAAGTAAGATCTAAGTGAGGCCGTTCTTTGGGTTTCTAAGAAATGTCTTAGTATATCTCTGCATTCCCGTAGCCTAGCTTTCAGTTCAGGAGACCTGTGAATTTGCCACTCTCTTCTCATTCTTCTTTTTTCTGATAGGAGATGTTCGAGTTCAGAGAAATAAGTTCTGTTTCTCCTATTTCTACATTCAACGTGATAAGTGGACGCGTGATGCACAGCTCGTCGAAGGTCCTCGGTAAAGTTGCTAATCGACTCATCAATATCGTCGGTAGTTCTCAACACAACATTTTCCGTGCAATGAGAACTTAAATACTTTTTGTGTTTTATCCAACTTACTCGGGTCTTAGTCATGTTCATAAATGGAGAACCACACACTTGAGGGAAATGCATTAAATTGATAGTAGGAGAGTGATCTGAGGACAAGTCCAGTGAAGAATCCACTTGCATCCATTCTACAGGGATATTTTTCACTACTCCAAAGTCAATAACATCGGGAGTCTTCCGTCGGCCAATAGGTGGGATGTCCACTTGAGAGTACATCTAAGCCCATTTTAGCAATGGTGTTGAAGAGTACGCGACCCTTTGGGGTTACCAGACGTGAACCCCAAAAAGTGTGTTTGGCGTTAAAGTCACCAGCAACTAAAAATCTAGCTCCAAGGGAATTGAAGAAGCTGTAGTATTGGTGTTCTTTTATTGAAAATCGAGGCGGAGAATAAATCGATGATAAAACAAATTTGTATTGACAGAATTCAATGCAAATGTTTGTTGCTTGGAGGTAATCCTCACTTATGTTATTCATTAGATAATGCTTTATTCTGTTCTTTATAAGAATTGCCGAACCTGCACAAGCTCTTCCGCGGGGGTCTTTAGTATCGTAGAACTCGTAGCCATTAATTTTGAAGTACCCTGTCGACGTCAAGTGAGTTTCAGCAATCATCATAACATCAATCTGCTTATCCATCAGGAAGTATTCCAGTTCATCTTTATGTTGGCGTTGGCCGTTCGCGTTCCAGAAACAAAGTTTTAAACAAATTATTTCTTTAAAATGGCTTGCAAGATAGTGGATTGCATTTTCAGCATTTCCTGCATCGTGGATGTCATGGTGGTCGTAAAAGTGTTCATAGTTTGGACAAGTGTCTGCAATGTTGTCTCTAGATTGTTGATATGCGGCTCAGAATATTGGGGTTTAAGTTCCTGCTCCAGACCTGGCATATTAGATTTAACGACGTTTGCGTAAGAAACTTGTCTAGAACTAGGCGCGTTTACATGACTAGTGGACCGTAATAATTGAGGAAAATTGTCACTCGATGCTAAATTTGGCTGTTGAGGATGATTAGGCAATACTGACGTCTTGTTGGTTCTTATGCCTTTCAAATGAGTGTAAATTGGACAACCTCTATAATTTGCGGTATGATTACCTCCGCAGTTACTGCATTTTTTGATTTTTGGGTCAGTTCTCGACTTATCGCATTGAGCAGTTGCATGTAGCTCCCCACACGCAACACAAACTGTCGGCAATTTACAATACGCCTTGGTGTGACCAAATTCTTGACAGTTGAGAGACTGGACGGGTCCCTGACGCTTATGTGGTTCTTCCACGGTGATTCTACGATGCAGAAGGTACATCTGATTGTAGATGGGATGGGACTCGTTTTTCTTTAAGACAACATCTCCAGGTTCCAATTCTACCCTGAACATGGGCTGAGGGATCTTTTCACGGTTTCTAATTATCACTACGCTCTTGATTTTGAACCCTTTGTCCATTAAACCGGTCTTTATCTCCGCAGGATCAACACATGGGTATATACCCTTTAGAACGACTTGGAGACCTTTTGCGCTTTTGAGCTGATAGGTATAGAAATCCCTAGTCTCCCTTTCCAGCTGGTTGAACAATTTTCGAAAATCATCTTCCCTATTCACTTGTATCTTTGTCTCGCAGATATTTCCATGTTTCATTGAGGTTACGCTAAACATGTTTTCACCTATTACAGCAACAATTCCTTGTACCAATTTACTGAAAGTCGGCTCTCTCAGATAAATTGGTGGGGGCTTCAACGTCTTCTTCGGAAGTTCTGGCTCATCCGTCTGGAGGAGAGCAAACCTATTTTGATCATTACTCACGGTCTTAGAAGCTTTTGCATTTGATGACACTTGAGCAGACTTCGGGCTCCTCTGTCGCTTGAGAACGGTTATGTACTTATCCATACCTACTTGTTTTTTGGGTTTGACTGCACTATTTGATGAAGATGATGTTTTTTTATCTGTTGAAATCACTATATTTGGCGAACAGGAACGACGCCGTTCTACGGCTCTTGTAGTGAGAACATTTTCCAGAGATTTTTTTATGGATTCTTCCTCAGAGAGCCATTTAGTTTTTCTAGACGAGCTAAGCTCTTTCTCAGAATTACATCTGAGAGGAACACTTATACAGTTTTTTACACTTTTTCACCTATTACGATTTTTTCACCAAAAATTCAGCCGCACTAAAAGTAACACGTCCGAACAGTTCGATGAGACGAGACTGAGGTTAAATAAAAATGAAACGCTAAGCATAGCTCTTCTGCTCTCCAACGTTGGTAATTTTATTAATGCAAGCCTTGTAGTATAAGGAGGAATAATGACGTTAGAATTCCATGTTGAATTACCCAAACAAAAAAGAAGAAATTGTTTTTGCACTGATTCTATAATGTTTTTGAGATAATCCACATCCGGATCCCAAATAACAGATCCATATTCCAAGATTGGTCTGAATAAAGATGTGTATAGCCGTTTAGTAATGATTGGTTCAGTAAACTCCGGGGCTACGTTTTATAAAAGCCAACACACCACTAGCTTTGTTTACCAATACATATGTGTTTTTTGAAATTTAATTTAGGATCCAAAAGTACTCCAAGATCTGAAAATTCCGTAACCAAATCAAGTTGATGTCCGCCCAATGTAAAGTTAAATAAAGCATTATCATTTCTTGAAAAACGCATATGTTTGGACTTTTTCAGATTCAGCTCCATTAAATTAAGCACGCACCATTGAAATAGTTCATCCAAATCATGTTGCAACAAATTTTTTTTCAATGTTATTGTCGTAGCTATGAAATATATTCACATCATCGGCATACATTAAGACGTTACAATATTTAATTACGCACGGCAAATCATTGATGAACAAAGAAAATAAAATTGGACCAATGTGACTGCCTTGGGGCACTCCAGAACTTACAATAATATTTTTTGATGTAGTATTATTGAAAACAACATTTTGTTTTCGGTTTGCTAAATATGATTTAATCAAATTTAAGCTCCTTTTAATAAATCCACGATTTACTATAGTGGTCAGTTGCATGAGATTAGTTACTGTTGAACGACCTTTACTAAAACCGTGCTGACAGGAAGAGAGTAGGGACGAAATTTGATGAAGGAGATTGTCGGTAACACACTTTTCAAAAAGTTTAGGGATTGCACTTAACTTTGCTATGCCTCTATAGTTTGTGACACATGACTTACTGCCAGATTTAAATAGCGGAATAATGAAGGAGTCTTTCCATGACTGAGGAGAATAACCATATTTTAAGGATATATTAAATATTATGCTTAATGGGGTAGCTAATGCATGTGCGCAATTCTTGAGAACACAACTAGGAACACCATCAGGACCCATATGGTGTGAAGACTTAACAGATTTTAAGGAGTCTAAAATCTGATTTGTGTGGATTGGAGAAAAGTGTATCGTTTGATGGCCCGCAATTGGATGTGGGTATTCATTTAAATCATATTGGGAATCAGAGTAAGTGGTGGAAAAAAAATATCAGCAAACAAGTTCCTTATTATATGATCGTCACTAGATTCGTTAGCACCATACTTCATTGTTTTTGGGAAGCCACCAGATTTCTTTTTGGAATTAACAAATTTATAAAATGATTTCGAATTTTCCTATATTAAAAGTGGCAGAGAATACTTCTGCTGGTAGTTTATTTCACATACGGACAGTACGGCTAAAGAACGAATTTTCCCTGTAGTGTGTTTTGCGATCCACAACAAATGGGTGAGCACTGACTGAAAAACGTGTATTACGTAAAAAACTATGTGTTTCAGGAACAAGTTCCCTGATTTCAGCACAACACATTCCATTATAGTATCGAAAGAACAGTGAAACACAACACATATTGCGACGATGCTACAATGAATCAATAGAGTTGGATACCCTACTGTCGCCGATAAGCATCTTCGCCCTCTCCTGTACACGGTCGAATAACTCCAAAATAGACTTCGAAGCACCGGTCCATACATGATAGTTGTATTCCATTTTCGGTCGAATATAGGTGATGTAAATAGTAATAAAATGGAGTGAAGTATGTTCTACACCGTTATAAAAACCAAGGCACTTGAGCGCTTCTTTTGACACTTGAAAAATGTGTTTGGTCCAGCGGACATCACACTGGATTCTCATGCCTAGACCGTCAAGAGCGTCTGATTCCTTAATATTTACATCGCCCATAAAAACAGATGAAGCAACATGACCTGTTGTGCGTTTGTGCGTTAATAAACAACACTGAGTCTTACGTGCGTTAAAATTGACTCTGTTCGCACAACCCCATTCCGAGATTGTTTCTAGATCTCGGCTCAGCGTATCATTCAAATTTTGTCCAATCTCCAAAGGGTTTGGTCTATGGTTAAATGAGTGTGAATGGCAAATGTTGCTGTCATCTGCAAAATAATAGATAGGGTTTGAAGTTTTCCATAGAAGGCCATTTAAAGATGAGAAATAAAGTGGGAGAAAGAACGGAGCCTTGCGGTACCCCAGAATTAATCTTGAACTCGTATGATGAGATCCCATCTATAGCAACTCGTATAATGCGATTTCTGAGGAAACTCGATATAAATCGAGAGAAGTTATCACCAACACCAAAAGCCTTAGAAATATCTAGAGCCAACACTTTACTTTCGCCAAAACGATGTATAGAACAACACCATTTTTTCGATAGGAAGTACTGGCGGTCGCTAAGTAAATTGTTGGATTCTAGATATTTCACAAGATGGTAATTTACCATACATTCCATAACTTTCGAAAGTACAGAACAGATTGCTATTGGATGATAATTATCAGGGTTTGTAGACTCTCCCTTTTTAGGAATCGGCGTTACAGTAGCAACCTTCCAACACATGGGAAATTCACCAGCACGGTATAAGGTGCTGAAAAGGTTAGCTAATGGACGAGCTAGCGTGGAAGAACACTGCTTCCAGACCAGTGCTGCTATACCATCTGGCCCAGGAGACTTATTTATATTAAGATCCGCTAAAACCCTTTTAACTGCGCGCGTGCGAAAGAATATATTTGGCATAGTTACTGATACTCTTTCGAGCACGGGCAGTGGTTGTTTGCTTTCCGGTAAGTTTGAATTATTTGCAAAAGGTTAGCTTTGCAACCGGGTCAGTGAATGGTTGGTCATTCTTTAAAAGAGTAGGAATTGAAGAACTAACATTATACATTACTCTTTTAACGAATGACCAAAAGTTTTGAATACCCCGGGGAGCAGTAAGAATTTTTGCTCGGAGGCGTTGCTCGTGTAGAGATTTTTCACGCCTCAGCTCTTTGGCACACAAAGACCTCACTCGTTTGCGTAGCGAATCAGTTTCGGCCTTTTTATTATTTCGCCAAATTCTGAATGCTTTAGCATGGGGCGTTTTTGTATGGGAAAAAATAAAAGTTAATTAATAAAGTTCTAATAGTAATATTTTGCTGTCTTAGACTTAAAAAGGTAATACTTAAAAAAAATATTCAATTAAGTGACATCTTTAGCCTGCGCATGCGTCTTAAAATTTTTGGAATTGTTATAAAAACATTTTTGCTATTTTAGCACTTTCAGTGCTAGATTTAGCGTTTTGTTTCTCGAAAATAAAAAAAATTTTTTCTCGAACAAATCTTTACTATTTTACTCCAAAAAATACTTTTAGAGAAATAAAAAATAACTTTTATTAATATTTCAACTAAATTTCTTTCGGTGTGGTAAGTAAATGAACACGTAAATTTTAATGTATGAAATGTAATCTATTAAATCAAGTCAACAATTGTTATGAACAAAATTAGAAAAAACTATAATTTATATTTGTAACATTTGAAATAAAAATTGTATTGTTACATTGAAAAAATTTAGCACTTTTTTTTCTTCTGTAGAATATTTTAGCACTTAGTTTTTCAAGTTTTAGCATATTTTGAAATTAATTTTCTGGCAATACTGCATCTCATATATGCATATACTTTTTTGTAGAAGAAAGAAATACAAAAATGACTTATGGCGTTTTCTTTTCTGGCAAAAATGTTGCACGTTTTTCCCATTTCGCACCTTTTTTAATTTTTTTGTGTTCTTTTCTGAAAAAAATGTCAACACTACTAAAGTGTAGTGTGTTCTTTTATATAAATGTCACACTATAAATTTAAAAAATGGTGCATATTTCACACTCTGTATTTTTAGAGGGGGAGAATCGCACGATAAAACAGCTGACATGGAAAATATTACTACTTTTTGTGCTGGAAAAATTTTGGATGACTTGTTGGATTTATCTTCATCATCTGATGATGATAAAATATTTTATAAGATTATGGAAAGAAATCCACAACCGCGAGTGAAAGGCTTTGTAGAGAACGTAATTAATGAATACTCTGAAGTTGATGTATGTCAAATTTTATAGGACAATATCTCCTACTTCTTATATATGTAATGTATGTTGATATATATAATTTTTATAGTTTAAGAAGAATTTGCGTATTAGTCGGGAAGGTGCCATTGGTCTTTTTGAGAGATATTCATTGTCTTATTTCAAGCGAAATTACCAGGGAGCTATCTGCTTCTTTTTTAACAAAAAACCAAAACAGCTGTACATGAAAAAAAGTGTTACACTGTTGTGAGTTTATGTTCTATTCTGACCATTAAAAATGTGACATCTTTAAAATGTGACATAATAAAAATGTACATAATAAAGGTGTAACATTTTATTTCAGAAAAGAAAACACCATTATTCTCTCATCAATACACACACATACCTAAAATGTTTCTTGACAGTACTTAGCAGCGCTGTCAACTTGGTGCGCGGTGCGCTTTTTTTAATTTCGGTGGGTGTTTAGACGTATTTAGTTAAAATGAGTTAATTAAAATTAAAATGAATTTAACATTAATTTAAAATTTAATTTTGCTTTTAATTAGGCTGAAACCCTGACTGCTATAATTAGTATATATACAAAAGGGAGTGTTTTGAATTTGCTTTGTCACAAGAAAAAATATGAGGAGTCGTTAATCAGCAGCAGCAGGAGTCAGCCATATATGTATAATAAAGGAAAATATATTATTAAAAAATAACAGAATAAACTGAGTTATTTCTCGTCCGTAAAATAACGGGCTGAACAGTGGGTTTTTTAATCTTTCCGAAAATGTGATGAAATCTTTATTTTAACTAATTTTTAATTGCAGTTTTTAATAACTCATTATCATGAAATCTATACGATGAAAAAGGACTCCATTAAATGCATTTTAAATACGAATGTATGTCAATCAAATTCGTCACATGAAGGTTATTGCTAAAGGTAAATAGGGTGAAATTCTTAGTTTAAAACTAAGATTAACATTTTCAACATGGAAACAAAAATTCTTGTTTAGCATGATGGATTGGTCTACTGAACTGTAGATGAACAACCAGGGTTAGAGTTCTAGTAGAGTCCTAACATATTTTACTGAAAAAATTCAAATAGATGTACTTAAAATAGAAAACAAAAATAATATACTGAAATAAGCCCTTTTTTTATCAATTAGTACTTCAATTTCGAATATCATATTGTGAGTTAAAGTTTGAGAGGTTAATGCTTATTTTAAATTTCTCGTTTATTTAAAAAAGCTTTTACTTTTTTATTATTATTAATCGTTGATCTCTTTTCAAAAAGTTTTATATAGAATTTATGAATTTTTTTATGAAAATTTATGAAAAACAAAATTAATTACATATCTAGTGCAAAGGAATATAATGCAATTTGTTTAGTTTATTTTTTATTTTTGTTAAGTGTTTTTTTTTTAAAACACTGATCTTTAGAAGACTGTTTTTTTGTTATATTTATAATACAAAAATATTATACTTTTTATGTAAAATTAATTCAATAAACAAATTAAATAAAAAAAATTGTAAACTTGTTTATTTTTAATGGCGCGTTTTTTCTTGATTTTGGTGCGTTTTGACATTTCAAAGTTGACAACGCTGGTACTTAGTCCCAATTTACACGAATCAATTCTTTAAGCTTAGCTGATTACCTTTTCGACATCGGGGTGAGGGGAAGATAAGACGAGTACACACTTGATTCACATATGTAATACGAATAAGATAGTAACACATAAGTGTATACTCTCAATTAAAAATACGAATAATTTAAGCCAGTGATGCCAACCTTTGAGACTCAAAACGCGTAAATATTTTTAAAAAAGGGCTAAATTGAAAAAAAAAATCCGTTTAAAGCCACATCCTGTCAAAATTTTCGATAAAGTGCGAAAAGGGACTAAATTATAAAATGTTTCTTTTAAAAATCAAAACAACAAACACATTTTTATAAAATAATTTATTAGAAAAAAAATTACTACCATGCGATACCTACATATTTAAATTACATTTCATATTACATTTTAATAAATAAGGTACATATACATTTAAAATTTGTCGTTACTGAACAAAATTTCGATTTCTTGTTCATCATCATTCATTCATCATTTTCAGTCGAATAAATTTTTGAGCACACTTCGTCAGGTTTTTGTAGTTTGAACAACATACATTCAGGTATGTGATGGAAAACGATAACGAGTGAGTTTTTGAAGTCCATTTTAAAGTATTTCTAATTAAATTTTTAAAATTTTTGTTTTAAGATTCTCTTTAATAGCAAATTATCTTTATATTTTGTGGGATAAAATTGTTTTAATACAGAAATATTACGAAAAAATTAACTTCTAAAACTCACTCGTTATCGTTATCGTTTTCCATCACATATCTGATCATCTCTTTTTAGGCTATATTTAATGTGTATTAAACTGTTACACGTATTTAATGACATTTTGTTTCTAATTTTATTTTTGAATAAATTCATGACACTAAAACTCCTCTCAACTTCTGCGTTTGAATACGGATACATATGTATGTCAATATGTGTTTGGCAAAACTGGACAGTTTAAGGTATGGGTTATTACCAATAGCATTATTTCGATATTATTAGATTAAAGGAAGAAAAAGTACGAAAAAACTAAAAAGTAATAAAGGGCTAAAAGTTAATTGTAAAGCGTGCTAGAATTACACGTTTTTTAGTTTAGGGCCAATTTTCTTTTTTCGCGTTTTGAGTGACTAAAATCGGGCTGAATCTAGCCCGAAAAGGTCTAAGTTGGCATCGCTGATTTAAGCAATTATATTGTGCTGTGTAAATACCGAAGAAATTTAAAGGAAAAATTCTATCTATTTTTTCAATAAGAATTGCTTCGTGTCAATTAAGGCTTACTGTTTCTCGAGACTACTCTACAGTGAAGGCATTAAAAAATTCTGTATGGTTTAATTGTGCGATCAAATGTATTTGTGTATGCCTCTAGTTTCTGCTCTATGCGCATTGAGTATTTTAAAGGCGGCATTTCGGAGTACACCACAAAGAGACGTAATAACAACACTCTTCTAAAAGCCATATAGAAAACAAGATGCATGTCGATGGCATATACGGATGACGGTGGTCACTATAGGCAATGATATAGGGTGTTTTTTTGATTGGTGTAGAACTTCGAATTGAAATAAAACACAAGAAAATCGTTTTAATTACCATCAATTTGGCTTTATTGAAAGGATAATTTTATGCCATTAATGTTTAAATATGATTTGAGGCATGTGGCCGCCGCGGCTGGCTCGAATAAAGCCAATTCTACAGGTCCAATTTTCAACCACTTTTTCGAGCATATGGGGCCGTATGTCGGCAATAACGCCACGAATGTTGGCTTCCAATTCCCCTAACGTTTCTAGTTTGTTGGCGTAGACGAGCGTCTTCACATATCCCCAAAGAAAATAATCCAATGGTGTCAAATCACACGATCTTGGTGGCCAATTGACAGGTCCATTCCGCGAAATTATGCGCTCATCGAATGTTTCCTTCAATAAATCGATTGTGGCGTGCGCTGTGTGGCATGTAGCGCCGTCTTGTTGGAACCACAACTCATCCACATTCATGAAATCCAATTCGGGAACAAAATAGTCGGTTATCATGGCTCTATACCGGTCTCCATTAATTCGGGTCCTCTTCAACACTTTGCTCTACAGCGGCAATTGTTTCTTCGGTGCGCACTGTTCGACGTCTCTGCGGATGCGTATTATCACATAGAGTAAACGTAGTGCGAAAACGATCCATGGTTAACCGAATTAATTGCTCTGATGGACGATTATGCCGACCAAAAAATGGACGGAGCTTGCGGTAAACTTCGCGAACTGAACCGTTATTTTCGAAATAAATTTGCACGATTTCCTAGCGTTGTTCTTTTGTCAACCTGTTCATGATGAAATGGCAAACCAAACTGAACACAAATGACATTAGAGTTGCCAGATTTGACCACAAAATGCCAGTTTTATCTCTTTTCGAAAAACAAACCTGTAAAAAAACACCCTATACTAGAAATCTAAAATCACTTTTAGAATAGTGCCAAAAATCTGGTTTCGAAGTAACGCCAACCAAAATAAAACTAGTACTATTCAAAATTAGCTACCCTACAATTAATAAACATTATCAGATAATGCAAAATATCTTGGACTAATACAGGAAAGTAAACAAAATTGAAAATTAAAGACACAATCCAGGACCACTAAATTAAAAACTGCATTATTTTGCTTAAAAGGGACAATTGGCAAAAAAAAAAAAAAAAAAAAAAAAAAAAAAAAAAAAAAAAAAAAAAAACGGCGCATTAGCCAATGCGGCTACACGATTTTATTATCAAACTAATTCCATTCTACAGGGCAGGAGTTTGGTGTTTAGCAAAGTAGAAGAAAAATTTCCAAAACAGGTTTGAACATATGGGTACTCCATTTATGGCATTGTTCATTATAATTAACTATATAATGAAAAAAAAACGTTAACAAATCATATTATTTTATAATTCGAGCTTTTCTTAATGAATTCTAAAAAGGCAAAGCACCGATGATTTGGGTCACGGGATTCATTTTTATTTTATACAAATTTAAGCTCAGTCTCGTCTCATCGAACTGTTCGGACGTGTTTTTTTAGTGCGGCTGAATTTTCGGTGAAAAAATCGTAATAGGTGAAAAAGTGTAAAAAGTTGAAATTAAACAAAAAAGTGAAAAAATCGTAATAGGTAAAAATATAAAAAAAAAAAAAAAAAAAATATATAAAAAAAAAAAAAAAAACATTAAACATCACATAAAAACTGTATGAGTGTTCCTCTCAGATGTAATTCTGAGAAAGAGCTTAGCTCAACTAGAAAAACTAAATGGGTCTCTGAGGAAGAATCCATAAAAAAATCTGTGGAGAATCTTCTCACTGCAAGAGCCGTGGAACGGCGTCGTTCCTGTTCGCCCAATCTAGTAATTTCAATAGATGAAGGAACATCAACACCTTCTACATCAAATGGTGCAATCAAACCTAGAAAACAAGTAGGTATGGATAAATACGTCACAGTTCTTAAGCGACAGAGGAGCCCAACATCTGCTCAAGTATCATCAAATTCAAAAGCTCCTAAGACCGTGAGTAATGATCAAAATAGGTTTGCTCTCCTCCAGACGGATGAGCCAGAACTTCCTAAGAAGACGTTTAAGCCCCCACCAATTTATCTGAGAGAGCCCACTTCCAGTAAATTGGTACAAAGAATTGTTTCGGTAATAGGTGAAAATATGTTTAGCGTAACATCAATTAAACATGGAAATATCAGCGAAACCAATATTCAAGTGAAAAAGGAAGATGATTTTCGAAAATTGTCCAACCAGTTGGAGAGGGAGGCTAGGGATTTCTACACCTATCAGCTCAAAAGCGCAAAAGGTCTCCAAGTCGTTCTAAAGGGTATAGACCCATGTGTTGACCCTGCGGAGATAAAGACCGGCTTAATGGACAAAGGGTTCAAAATTAAGAGTGTTGTGAATATTAGAAACCGTGAAAAGATTCCACAGCCTATGTTTAGGGTGGAATTGGAACCTGGAGATGTCGTATTAATGAAAAACGAGTCCCATCCCATCTACAATCTGATTTACCTTCTGCATCGTAGAATCACCGTGGAAGAACCGCATAAGCGTCAGGGACCCGTCCAGTGTGTTAACTGTCAAGAATTTGGTCACACCAAGGCGTATTGTAAATTGCCGTCAGTTTGTGTTGCGTGTGGGGAGCTACATGCAACTGCTCAATGCGATAAGTCGAAAACTGACTCAAAAATCAAAAAATGCAGTAACTGCGGAGGCAATCATACCGCAAATTATAGAGGTTGTCCAATTTACACTCATTTGAAAGGCATAAGAACCAACAAGACGTCAGTATTACCTGATCGTCCTCAACAGCCTAATTTTGCTTCGAGTAACAATTTCCCTCAATTGTTACGGTCCACTAGTCATGCAAACGTGCCTAGTTGTAGACAAGTTTCTTACGCAAACGTGGTTAAATCTAATATGCCAGGTTTGGAGCAGGAACCTAAATCACAATATTTCGAGCCGAATATTAACTCTCTAGAGACTACATTGCAGACTCTTGTCCAAACTATGAACACTTTTACGACCACTATGACATCCATGATGCAGGCAATGCTGAAAATGCAATCCACTATCTTACAAGTTATTTTAAAGAAATAATTTGTTTAAAAATTTGTTTTTGGAACGCGAACGGCCTCCGCCAACACAAAAACGAGCTGGAACACTTCCTGATGGATAAGCAGATTGATGTCATGATGATTTCTGAAACTCACTTGACGGCGACAGCGTACTTCAAAATTAATGGCTACGTGTTATATGATACTAAAGATCCACGCGGAAGAGCATGTGGAGGTTCGGCAATTCTTATAAAGAACAGAATAAAACATTATTTAATGAACAACATATGTGAGGATTACCTACAAGCAACAAACATTTGCATTGAATTCTGTCAATACAATTTTGTTTTATCATCAATTTATTCGCCATCTCGATTTTCAATAAAAGAACACCAATACTACAGCTTCTTCAATTCCCTTGGAGCTAGATTTTTAGTTGCTGGTGACTTTAACGCCAAACACACTTTTTGGGGTTCACGTCTGGTGACCCCGAAGGGTCGTGAACTCTTCAACACCATTGCAAAAATGGGATTAGATGTACTCTCAAGCGGTCATCCCACCTACTGGCCGACGGACCGACAGAAGATTCCCGATGTTATTGACTTCGGAGTAGTGAAAAATATCCCTGTAGAATCGATACAAGTGGAGCCTTCATTAGACTTGTCTTCAGATCACTCTCCTTCTATTATTTCAATGCGTTTCCTTCAAGGGAATGGCTCTCCATTTCAGGACATATCTAAAACCAGAGTAAGTTGGATAAAATATAAAAAGTATTTAAGTTCCCACTGCACGGAAAATGTAGTGTTGAGAACTACCGAGGATATTGATGGGTCGATTGGCAAGTTTACTGAGGACATACGAAGAGCTGTACATCACGCCTCCACATACGACGTTGAGTGCAGAAGTGGGACAAATAGAACTTATTTCGCTGAACTCAATCATCTCCTGTCAGAAAAAAGAAGAGTTAGAAGAGAGTGGCAAATTCACAGGTCTCCTGAACTGAAAGCTAGGCTACGGGTATGCAGAGATATACTAAGAAATTTCTTAGAAACCCAAAGAATGGCTTCACTTAAATCTTACTTGGAGGGTCTTGATAGTACCCCACAATCTGACTATTCGTTATAGAAGGCGGCACGAGGTTTAAAAAGACCAGTTAGAGGAAAGCCTCCTCTGCGAAATCCGACTGGTGACTGGGCTAGAAATGATTCCGAGAAGGGGATTTTATTTGTTAACCATTTGAGAAATGTGTTTACTATAAACAACTCAAATAATGCATCTGATTTGCCTCCACTCGTTATTAGACCTCCTGTACCTCTAAGACTTAGCTTTAATGATGTTCAAAGCACTATTGGTACTCTGAATCTTAAAAAAGCTCCAGGTATGGATAAAATCAGCAACAAAATGCTTGTGGAGTTACCTCGTGTAGCTAAAAGAATTATCCTATTTATTTTCAATGCTATTTTACGCCTAGAATACTATCCTGCAGATTGGAAGGTATCTATGATTACCATGATTCCTAAGCCAGGGAAGGACCCCACTAAAGTAGAGTCATATAGGCCAATTAGTCTACTGCCGACAATTTCAAAACTGTTTGAAAAATTGTTATTGGCTAAGTTGATTCCAATTCTGAACGACACTCAATGTATCCCAAATCACCAATTCGGGTTCAGAGCTAAACACAGTACCATCGAACAAACACACAGATTGGTAAATGTGATAAGACAGTCGTTTGAAGAGAAAAAATACTGCTCCGCCCTTTTCATTGATGTGTCGCAAGCGTTCGACAAAGTCTGCCATGAAGGTTTAATGCATAAAATTAAATTAACTCTGTCTGCTAACACCCACAAACTTATGAAAAGTTATTTATATGGTCGCAAATTTACAATCAAAGAAGGCGATTTTTTAAGCCCCGCTCAGCCAATTGAAGCAGGAGTACCCCAGGGTAGCATACTGGGTCCAACTTTATATTTGATTTATGCATCCGATATGCCGTTAGACCCCATAATACATACTTCAACTTTTGCAGACGATACAGCCTTTATTAGCGTTCATAAGGACCATCAAATAGCACCACAGAACTTGCAGAAATATGTTTATAAACTAGAGAATTGGCTTGAGATTTGGAAAATCAGGGTTAACGAACAGAAATGTATTCATATAACTTTCACATTGCGAAAAGATACATGCTCGTTCATCAGAATAAATAATCAAATTATCGCGCAACACAATGAAGTCAAATACCTCGGAATCCACCTCGATCGTCGTTTAACTTGGAAGTCTCATATCGACGCAAAACTTACCCAGATGAGATTAAAAGCAGTGCAAATTAATTGGCTAATCGGCAGAAATTCTACATTAAAGTTGGATTGCAAACTTTTGTTGTACAATGCAATTCTAAAGCCAATCTGGTGTTATGGAATTCAATTATGGGGTTCTGCTTAAGCATCCAACATTGAAAAAATTCAAAGGGGTCAAAATAAAATTCTACGTATAATTACTGCAGCACCATGGTATGTTAAAAATTCTCGAATCCACAAAGATCTAGGCATTCCTTTGGTGAAAGTCGAATTTACAAAACACGCCTCAAAAAATTGCAAACTTGAACACCATCCAAACCCACTTGCACGAGACATCCTTAACTTTACTGGCCATGTTCGGTTGAGAAGGAGGGATACCCTTGCTTTAACTCAACCGCAAAACAGATGACTAGATCAGTGGATATAAATTTTTTGTAGTATCATAATATTTTGTCTAGCATTGGCTGGACTTATTATTTTCTTTTAGTATTAAGATTCGAAAACTTATTGTCATTTCATTTCTGAAGATCCAATAAATAAATTAAATGTATTAAAAAAAAAAAAAAAAAAAAAAAAAAAAACAAATTTAAGTCAAGTCTAAATAAAAAAGAAACATACACAATGAATAAGATACTAATGTAATTTCCTAAAAATATATTTCTTATTATAGTTTATTTGACCTTTTTTATTAATATTCCATAATAATTAAAAAAATTATTCTCGATAAATAATAATTTGAATTATTTTGAAATTTATAAAATAAAATTTTTTTTCTGAAGATGTTACACAACGAAGTAGCGAAATGTCGAGAATAAAGATTTTATTTAAAAAATATTTCTTTTGGAAACAGAATAGACACAAAAAAACATTTGTTGTAAACCTGTTATGGTCCTTATGGTATATATATATATATATTCAACCACAAAATTAAATATATATTTTTGAAAAATTTAAGATATTCTTATCTAGGAATTCACTGAAATATTTTAATTTTTCATTTTGCACTATATTGGCTTGAAGTAATAATAGTTCAAATCTTTATCGGAATAGTATTAATACACAATTATGAATTTTAATCAATAAATATTTACGATAAATTACAACATACCTTTTATATGTAAAACTCAATGCCTCTGTTCCAGATATGGAAAACTTTTCCTGATACAAATAGCCATATGGTGTTAAGTCGTACAGAGAAATAGATCCCAATCGTCCATCTATTGATTCAATTACATCTACCTTATAAATATGCAGGATAACATTTGATATGTTAGCTTTGGATAATTCTGACTCATTTCTAACCAAAATGAGGTTAAGGGACCGCACGGATATCTGTAACTCCCTCTTGGAAACGCTTTGACCTGCAGCAATAAATAAATATTAAAATTGTTATATTCATATAACTATAATGATTAATATTTAAGTTAGGTTTTAAAATATGTAATTTATAAACATTACATCCATATTTATAATATAAACCAACATTAGAGTGTTTCAAGACCGTCCCCACCCCTACAAAATCTATGGATCTATGATAGGATAACGGTAATTCTCTCCGCATCGTCTTCAAAGTTTGAAGGTGCATTTACAAGAGAAAATATAATTTTTTGAGTTTTAAAAAAATTTCGCCAATAAGTATATATTTTTGCAATTTTATAATATTTTTTTTTATTGCCTTTAATTATTTATTGAATCTTCATATATGAAATGACATATTCAAATCTTAATACTAAAAAGAAAATAATAAGCCCAGCCAGTGCTAGACAAAAATTTTTATGATACTAAAAAATTTCACATCAACTGATCCAGTCATCTGTTTTGCGCTTGAGTTAAAGCAAGGGTATCCCTCCTTCTCAACCGATTGTGGCCACTAAAGTTGAGGATGTCTCGTGCAAGTGGGTTTGGATGGTGTTCAAGTTTGCTGACGTACTTTGACGCATATTTTGTAAATTCGACTTTTACTAATGGCACGCCTAGATCTTTGTGGATTCGAGAATTTTTAACATACCATGGTGCTGCAGTAATTATACGTAGAATTTTATTTTGACCCCTTTGAATTTTTTCGGCAAAATTTCAGTTTATGGGGGACACCCCTGGGGAAAAAAAAAAAATGCCACGCCCCCTTAAATGACCCCAGGAGTGCGAAAATCATAATAAATAAGGGGGCTCACGCCCCCGATGGGCGTGGCAGTCGAAAAACGACCCGGCGCACCTACGTAGACAATATGGGTATCAAATGAAAGCTAATGTCTTCACGATTCCAAAAATAGCCGTAGTTGCCAGATCGGGCGATTTTTGTAGCCGATATGGCCATTTTGGCAAAATTTGGGGTGGGGGAAATTTTTTTTTTTTTTTTTTGCGTGACCGGCCTACGGCCGGGCTTAGAGGTTTTTAACTCCAGTATGTCTTAATTCTAGACGGCGGGGATCTCGAGTGCTCGGCCTCTGGCCGAGCTAAAAAGAAATAAACAAAAAAAGTCCTTCCCCCATTTTATAAAAATTAACATATCTTCCTCAAATTCTGGACGATCTGGCAACTACGGGTATTTTTGGAATCGTGAAGACATTTCCTTTCATTTGATACCAATATTGCCTAAGTAGGTGGCATGGGTCGTTTTTCACCCCCGCCCCTATTTAACAAAAATGGCCGTATCGGCTGCAAAAACCGCCCGATCTGGCAACTATGGCTATTTTTGGAATCGTGAAGACATTAGCTTTCATTTGATACCCATATTGTCTACGTAGGTAGGCCGGGTCGTTTTTCGACTGCCACGCCCATAGGGGGCGTGAGCCCCCTTTTTCATTATGATTTTCGTACTCCTGGGAACATTCTGAAGGGGATGGCATATTTAGATTTTTTCTCTAGGGGTGTCCCCCATAAACTGAAATTCAGCCATTTTTTCAATGTTGGATGCTAAGGCAGTACCCCATAATTGAATTCCATAGCACCAGATTGGCTTTAGTATTGCATTGTACAACAAAAGTTTGCAATCCAATTTAAATGTAGAGTTTCTGCCGATTAGCCAATTAAGTTGCACTGCTTTATATCTCATTTGTGTAAGTTTCGCTTCAATATGAGACTTCCAAGTTAAACGGCGGTCGAGGTGAATGCCGAGGTATTTGACTTTATTGTATTGGGGGATAATTTGATTATTTATTCTGATGAACGAGCAGGTATCTTTTCGCAATGTGAAAGTTATATGAATACATTTTTGTTCGTTAACCCTGATTTTGCAAAGCTGTGATGCAACTTGGTGGTCCTTATGGACGCTGATAAAGGCTGTATCGTCTGCAAAAGTTGACGTATGGATTTTGGGGTCTGACGGCATGTCGGAGGCATAAATCAAATATAAAGTAGGACCCAGTATGCTACCCTGTGGCACACCTGATTCAATTGGCTGAGCGGTACTTAAAAAATCACATTCTTTGATTTTAAATTTGCGACCGTATAAATAACTTTCCATGAGTTTATGGGTGTTAGCAGGCAGAGTTAATGTTATTTTGTGCATTAAACCGTCATGCCAAACTTTGTCGAACGCTTGCGACACATCAATGAAAAGGGCGGAGCAGTATTTTTTGTCTTCAAACGACCCTCTTATCACACCTGTGTGTTTGTTCGATGGTGCTGTGTTTAGCTCTGAAGCCGAATTAATGATTTGGAATACATTCAGTGTCATTCAGAATTGGAGTCAACTTAGTCATTAACAATTTTTCAAACAGTTTTGAAATTGTCGGCAGTAGACTAATTGGCCTATATGACTCCACTTTGGTGTGGTCCTTCCCTGACTAAGGAATCATAGTGATCATAGACACCTTCCAATCTGCAGGATAGTATTCTAGGCGTAAAATAGCGTTGAAGATAAAGAGTATAATTCTTCTTGCTACACGAGGTAACTCCACAAGCATTTTATTGCTGATTTTATCCATACCTGGAGCCTTTCTAAGGTTCAGAGTACCAATAGCGTTTTGGACATCACGAAAGTTTAGTCTTAGGGGTACAGGAGGCCTTATAACAAGTGGTGGCAAATCAGATTCGTTATTATTTGAGTTGTTTATAGTAAACACATGTCTCAAATGGTTAACAAATAATGTCCCTTTCTCGGAATCATTTCTAGCCCAGTCACCAGTCGGATTTCGCAAAGGAGGTTTTCCTCTCACTGGTCTTTTTAAACCTCTTGCCGCCCTCCATAACGAGTAGTCAGATTGTGGGGTACTATCAAGACCTTCCAAGTAAGATCTAAGTGAGGCCGTTCTTTGGGTTTCTAAGAAATGTCTTAGTATATCTCTGCATTCCCGTAGCCTAGCTTTCAGTTCAGGAGACCTGTGAATTTGCCACTCTCTTCTCATTCTCCTTTTTTCTGATACGAGATGTTCGAGTTCAGAGAAATAAGTTCTGTTTCTCCTATTTCTACATTCAACGTGATAAGTGGAAGCGTGATGCACAGCTCGTCGAAGGTCCTCGGTAAAGTTTCCAATCGACTCATCAATATCGCCGGTAGTTCTCAACACAACATTTTCCGTGCAATGAGAACTTAAATACTTTTTGTATTTTATCCAACTTACTCGGGTCTTAGTCATGTTCATAAATGGAGAACCACACACTTGAGGGAAATGCATTGAAATGATAGTAGGAGAGTGATCTGAGGACGAGTCCAGTGAAGGATCCACTTGTATCCATTCTACAGGGATATTTTTCACTACTCCGAAGTCAATAACATCGGGAATCTTCCGTCGGTCCGTCGGCCAGTAGGTGGGATGCCCGCTTGAGAGTACATCTAATCCCATTTTGGCAATGGTGTTGAAGAGTTCACGACCCTTTGGGGTTATCAGACGTGAACCCCAAAATGTGTGTTTGGCGTTAAAGTCACCAGCAACTAAAAATCTAGCTCCAAGGGATTTAAAGAAGTTATGGTATTGACAGAATTCAATGCAAATGTTTGTTGCTTGGAGGTAATCCTCACTTATGTTATTCATTAGATAATGCTTTATTCGTTCTTTATAAGAATTGCCGAACCTTCACAAGCTCTTCCGCGGGGGTCTTTAGTATCGTAGAACACGTAGCCATTAATTTTGAAGTACCCTGTCGCCGTCAAGTGAGTTTCAGCAATCATCACGACATCAATCTGCTTATCCATCAGGAAGTGTTCAAGTTCGTTTTTATGTTGGCGGAGGCCGTTCGCATTCCAAAAACAAATGTTTAAACAAATCATTTCTTTAAAATGGCTTGTAAGATAGTGGATTGCATTTTCAGCATTTCCTGCATCATGGATGTCATAGTGGTCGTAAAAGTGTTCATGGTTTGGACAAGTGTCTGCAATGTAGTCTCTAGAGTGTTAATATTACGCTCGTAATATTGTAATTTAGGTTACTGGTCCAAACCTGGCATATTAGATTTAACCACGTTTGCGTAAGAAATTTGTCTAGAACTAGGCGTGTTTACATGACTAGCGGACCGTAACAATTGAGGGAAATTGTCACTCGATGCAATATTAGGCTGTTGAGGATGATCAGGTAATACTGACGTCTTGTTGGTTCTTATGCCTTTCAAATGAGTGTAAATTGGACAACCTCTATAATTTGCGGTATGATTACCTCCGCAGTTACTGCATTTTTTGATTTTTGAGTCAGTCTTCGACTTATCGCATTTGGCAGTTGCATGTAGCTCCCCACACGCAACACAAACTGTCGGCAATTTACAGTATAACAAATAAAAATCGTTCAAGTCGTGAAGTCTGTTTGGGATCATTGTCGTACATATATAAAATTCTATAATAGCGGCAAATTTTCTTTATCGAATGGTATCATTGTATTTTCTAATATATTTTTATAAAAATTTTGATCCATTTTAAAGAAATTCTTGCCATTGGCCCAATTCCGTGTCAAGAAAACGAACCCTACATTACCACCGCCGTGTTTAATTTTTATTATGGTATACTTTGGTTGATGCTGCTGATTATTCGGACGCCATACCAACTTTGATTCATCACTCCAAAGTACGTTTTTTCAATAACTTATTGTAATTTCAATGTTTTTTGCAAACTGTAGCCTTGATTTTTTATTCTTTTTCGAAACAGAAGTTTTCGTTGTGCGACGCACACTGTGGCCGTGTAGTGTATTTAATGGCCATAAATCAAGGAAATTTTGCACAAATTTATTTTAAATTTTTTAAGAATTTTAATTTTTTTTCAAAAATACGCCCACTTTTACGCCCACCTCCCATGCAACTTAAAAAGAAAATGTGGCATAACTTCCATGATTTTAAATATATCACCTCAATTTTCATAAAAAATTAATATTACAATTGTAGAATGAGTTTCTGAAAATATGAACTTAATCTGCCCATTTTTACGCCCACCTCCCATACAAATGATATTTTAAAAATGCCATATCTTCAGTAAATTTGTAACTAGAATGTTTATTTTTCGCGAAAATGCATATAACATCTATTAAATGCTGTTTTGCAAATATGAAATAAAAATCCGCCCACTGTAACGCCCACCCCACCCCCCCCCCATACAACTTAAAAAGAAAATGTGGCATAACTTCCATGATTTTAAATATATGAACTCAATTTTCATAAAACTTCAATATTATAATTGTAGAATGAGCTCCTGAAAATATGAACTTAATCCGCCCATTTTTACGCCCACCTCCTATACAAATAATATTTCAAAAATGCAATATCTTCTGTAAATTTGTAACTAGTAGAATGTTTATCTTTCGCAAAAATGCATATAACATCTATTAAATACTGTTTTGAAAATATGAAGAAAATACATACAACTCCAATACAAAAATTTTGTCAGTTTCACTCTATTTCATTTATTAACAACTTTTTGACATCTTCGTGATAATCTAATTTTTTAAGCTTCAATTTCGTTCTCAATTTAAGTTTTTTCTATATAGCACACATGCAATGAAATTTTCGTATTTCTCGCTCCCAAATTGGCACCGGCTACGTGTACGAGTAGCAAAGAAAGAAAGAATGCGCAATTGTTTTTGCACGCGTAAAATAACGCATAACGCATATTTTTTACTTCAATTTTTTGGTTTTTCATTGTTTTTTCGGCGGCGCGCAACTATGCGCAGGTTTAGAGTGTCTGTTAGCTGAGACTCTCAGCTTTAATTTGCTATATGTGTCGCACTGCTTCGCGCACAACTGAAAGTCTAAATATATTGTCAAAGGATATTTTTTTAAATTTTAAAAAAAATTTTTTTTTAATGTCCATTTTTTTTTTTTTTTTTTTTTTTTTGCATTTAATTATTTATTGAATCTTCATACTAAAAAGAAAATAATAAGCCAGTGCTAGACAAAAATTTTTATGATACTAAAAAAATTTCACATCAACTGATCCAGTCATCTATTTTGCGCTTGAGTTAAAGCAAGGGTATCCCTCCTTCTCAACCGATTGTGGCCACTAAAGTTAAGGATGTCTCGTGCAAGTGGGTTTGGATGGTGTTCAAGTTTGCTGACATACTTTGACGCATATTATATGGGTAGAATATTATCAAATTATTAGCACATCTAACGTGCGGACGTGTTTTTTTTCTTCGCTCCGTATAAAATCATCTTTTAAGTACAAAAAGTATATAAAAAACATATAAAAATATTGCGAAAAGACGCTAAAAAAAAAAATAAACAAAATTAAAATAAATCAGCTATCATTATCCGCTGTTAATGATGCTACATACTAAATAATAAACAAAAGTTTAAAATATAAATAAGCATAGAAAATATAAAAATGCCCATTGAGCGCTCTCCCCCGCCGGAGAGGTGCCGCTCCCCTAACAATAAAAAAAGTGATAAACATCTGTCTCAGTCAAACCTTACTACAGTAAATAGCTTATGTGTTATAAGTGCGAATGGTCAAGCACCATCAATAAGCTCAAACTCTCTTCCCGCTCAAAATACTTATGCATCTGCATCAGATTACAATCCGAATGATCACCAAAAATATCCTAGTCTCACTGCGCAATCGCAATTGAAACCCCTCTCTTGGAGCTCTCAATGTACTACTCCAACAACTGATACTCAAATAACTGCAACTACATTCCAATTTATTTCAACAACCCCCACACTTACAACTAATAACACAACTCCTTACTCTTTGGTTACTACTCTCGCACCAACAACTACAACTACCACAACATCGTACTCAGCAATAACAACTCTAGCTTTAGCAACAACAACAGTAACATCAACAGCCTTCTCATACTTACCAATAATGACAACAAGTAAGTTACATGAAATTCATACTCCCTTAAATAAAGAGAAATTAAAAAACAGTAACATATCAAAGAGGCCTCGTAACTCACCCACAAAACTTATTGAAAACACAAACAGCAATAAAAAAGTTAAAACTAAAGAGCAGCCACAAAAAACACTAAAATCATACTGGTTAAGCCAACCTTCAACCCCAAATAGGTTTGAAATATTATCTATTGATGATAATGAAAATAAAGAAGACCAAATTCAAAATGATGGTGTTCCCCACAAACAACCAGAAAAAAATAAACCTACAAAGCCCCCACCAATATATGTTCAAAACGTGCAATTCATAGATAACCTCAATAATGCTTTAAACTCCTTACCAATTACGAAATACGTGTTCTTAAAGAAAATGAAATAAAAATTCAACCTTTAGAATCTATTCACTACACCCAAATAGTAAACCTATTAAGAGCTAAAAACACCCAATACTACACTTATAAACCCAAAGAACAAAAAGGTTTCAAGGTTTTCTTGCGTAATATGCATTATTCAACCGATAAAGAGGAAATAAAAAAAGAACTATGTGAACTAGGACACGAAGTAACACATATCCAAAATATCCTACAAACTGGTACAAAAAAACCACTATCTCTGTTTTCTATTGAACTTAAATCAAGTCAAAATAATAAGGAAATATATTCTTTAACCCACCTTTTACACTGTAAAATTAGTTTTGAACCTCCACGTTCAAAAAGAACTTTACCTCAATGTACAAACTGCCAAAAATATGGCCACACCAAAAACTTTTGCAACAAAATCCCCGTTTGCGTTAAATGTGCTGGAGATCACAAAACTATGCTTTGCCCAATCAAACAGAAAAGCGAACATATTAAATGCGCGTTATGCGGTGAAAACCATACCGCAAATTATAAAGGATGTATGGTATACAAATCCCTCAAAATTAAGCAATTTCCACCACTAAGAAACAAAGAAAAAATAACCGTCCAAGAACACCAAACACAACAAGCTGATAATTCTCGAAACGTACCTACAACAAACAGTAGAATAAATCCAACAGTGACTTACGCTCAAGCAACAGCACAGAGTCAAAACCCTAATACTGAGGAAATGTCCATTATTAGTAATTCTTTATTCACTTCCACTACACCGCAAATAAGTAATGATATGCAAGACCTTAAAGATATGATGAAGCAACTGATTTCTCAAGTATCTAACATGATGAACATTATCACAGTACTTCTAACTAAGCTCGATGGACAGACTAAGTAAACTTAATATAGTACAATGGAACGCGAACGGGCTTATCCAACACACACTCGAACTAAAATTATTTTTAAATCGCTCTTCAGTAGACGTGCTACTTGTCTCTGAAACCTACTTCACGCAAAAAAGCTTTATAGCCATACCAAACTACTCAATCTTTTATACAAATCATCCTGACAACACAGCGCATGGGGGTACAGCAATAATAATACGAAAATCCATTAAATGTACTGAATTACAGAATTTTAGAAAAGATTATATTCAAGCTACTTCCATTTTAATAGAAGATATACACGGTCCATTTGTATTATCTGCAGTCTACTGCCCGCCGAAACATAATAACACAAAAATTGAATATCTTGAACTCCTTAAATCTCTTGGGAATCGGTTTATAGTGGGTGGTGATTTTAACTCCAAAAATACAGTTTGGGGATCTCGATTAACACTATCGAAAGGAAAAAATTTGCTAGAGGCAATAAATGAATTCAAATGCAAATTTATAAGTACTGGAGAGCCTACTTACTGGCCTACAAACATTCACAAAAAACCAGATCTCTTAGACTTTTTTATTACCAAGAATATAAGACATGATTATCTAAATATAAAATCATGCTTTGAATTATCTTCTGACCACTCTCCAGTGGTACTTATATACCAAACCGATGTACTTCTATCCAATCAAAATAAATTTATATACAACAAGAAAACCGACTGGGATTGTTTCAGAGAAATCTTAGAGACAAAACTCGAGACAAATATATCGCTAAAAACCGAAGAAGAATTGGATAATTCTATAACTTTTTTCAATGATACGCTTATAAACGCGGTTAGTGATTCTACTCCATCCAGAACACACACAGTAGATAAATTCAGTATCCCACCTCACATCCAAGAGAAAATAAAAGCCAAACGAAGATTAAGAAAAAGATGGCAAACTACAAGGTCAATTCAGGACAAAACCCACCTTAATAGGCTCACAAAAGATCTCAAAAACTTGCTAAAGAAGGACAAAGAAGATAAACTACAAAGATATCTTACTAACCTTGACTCATCAGCTACAACAAATTACTCGCTCTGGAAAGCAACCAAAAAAATAAATAATGGAATTTTACATCAGCCGCCGATCCAAAAACCTGATCTCACATGGGCCCGCACAAATGAAGAAAAAGCTAATGTTCTTGCAGATCATTTTTCTAAAACCTTTACAAATCCAATGGACGAAAAGGATATAACTCTTCAAAGTTTTCCAAACAGCTCTTCCAACTCTCATATCAGAAGAATTTCAATTAATGAAATTAAAAAAATTATAAAAACAACAAAAGATAATAAATCTCCTGGTTATGATCAGATCACCGGAAAACTACTAAAAGAATTGCCGAATAAGGCCCTAGTCTATTTAAGAAATTTATTTAATTCAGTTATAGATATTAAATATTTCCCAAAAGTATGGAAAGTCGCTGAGATAATCGCTATTCCTAAACCAAACAAAGATGCCTCAAAAACAACATCTTACAGGCCAATTAGCCTTCTGCCACTGCTGTCAAAGATCTTCGAAAAACTCTTCTATGAACGTATTGAACCAATTCTTCTAGAAAGACAACTCATCCCCAAACACCAATTTGGATTTAGGCGAAAGTTCTCTACTATACAACAAATTCATAGAGTAACAAATAAAATATCGTCTGATATTGACAAAAAAAACTTTTGCGTTGCAACATATCTCGACGTTGCAAAGGCGTTTGATAGCGTATGGCACAAAGGTCTTCTTCATAAACTAAAAAATCAATTGCCAAAAGAATTCTTCTTAATACTACAAAACTACCTACAAAACCGAAGATTCTATGTTAAATATAAAGACGAGTATTCAAAAATACTTTCTATAAAAGCTGGAGTACCTCAAGGTAGTGTCCTCGGACCAATGCTTTACCTCCTGTTTACATCAGATATTCCAACTCCTACAACAAATAACAATATGATAGCAACATTTGCTGACGACACTGTTCTACTATCATCACACGCAAACATCAAATGGGCTATGCAAAACTTACAACAACTGCTCAATAATACAATGAATTGGTTCCGTAGTTGGGGAATTCAAGTAAACAGTGATAAAACAATTCAAGTAATCTACACTAATAGAAAGATAACAAACTTTCAACCTATCCAAATAAATACTCTACCAATTCTACAAAGGCGAAGTATCTTGGCATTATAATTGACTCAAAACTTAACTGGAAAGATCACATCACTCAAAAGAAAAAAGAAATAAACAACAGGTTTAGACAATTATTTTGGCTGTTAGGGAGAGAATCTAAACTAACAACTCAAAGCAAACTACTTATATACAACACAATTATAGCGCCAATTTGGAAGTACGGGGTAGAAATATGGGGTACAGCTAGCACAACAAACTTAAAAATTATTCAACGAGTTCAATCTAAAATATTGCGAACTATTGTCAACGCAGAATGGTATATTAGAGATGAGGACATACATCGAGATCTAAACGTCAAAACAATAAAAGAAATTATCCGTATCAGCAGCATTAAACATACAACTCGTTTAACACAACATTCCAACATGGAACTCAGACAGTTGCCGGCAAACGAAATCCTGGCACCTAGAAGACTTAAACGGTTTACACCTTCAGATCTAGCTGAGCGATACTAAAAAATTTATATATTACTTATCATTCAATAATTCGATTTAAGTTATCTTAGGTACTGATTTAAGATAATTATCATCCCACCTCTGTAAATTAAATTACTTATTGTCATCTTGTTGACAGGTGTAATAATAAAGGGAATTTAAAAAAAAAAAAAAAAAAAAAAAAAAAAAAAAACATACCATGGAGCTGCAGTAATTATACGTAGAATTTTATTTTGACCCCTTTGAATTTTTTCAATATTTGATGCTGAGGCAGTACCCCATAATTGAATTCCATAACACCAGATTGGCTTTAGAATTGCATTGTACAACAAAAGTTTGCAATCCAATTTCAATGTAGAGTTTCTGCCGATTAACCAATTAAGTTGCACTGCTTTTAATCTCATTTGTGTAAGTTTCGCTTCAATATGAGACTTCCAAGTTAAACGGCGATCGAGGTGAATGCCGAGGTATTTGACTTCATTATGTTGAGGAATAATTTGATTATTTATTCTGATGGACGAGCAGGTATCTTTTCGCAATGTGAAAGTGATATGAATACATTTTTGTTCATTTACCCTGATTTTCCAAAGCTCTAGCCAATTCTCTAGTTTATAAACATAATTCTGCAAATTCTGTGATGCAACTTGGTGGTCCTTATGGACGCTGATAAAGGCTGTATCGTCTGCAAAAGTGACGTGTGGATTTTGGGGTCTGACGGCATGTTGGAGGCATAAATCAAATATAAAGTAGGGCCCAGTATGCTACCCTGTGGCACACCTGATTCAATTGGCTGAGCGGTACTTAAAAAATTGCCTTCTTTGATTTTAAATTTGCGACCGTATAAATAACTTTCCATGAGTTTATGGGTGTTAGCAGGCAGAGTTAATTTAATTTTGTGCATTAAACCGTGTAACGAACCTTTCTTGCTGAGGTATAACTCGCGGTTGTCCAACGTTCTGTCACAATAAAATTTTTTTTATTTATTAGTGACCTCTTAAAATAAAACACGGCTTGCTCTTCGAATTTTATAATTATACTTTATTTACACCAATTTCTATCTTTGGCCACTCGCTTATTCCACTGAATAAAATACACTAAAATATCTCTATTGTAAACGCAGGTTATCTATTCCAATCGTCGGGTATCGTTAAGAAGGTATTGGTAGTTGGTAGTAATATGACCTCAAATAATGCCACATGGAACTAACACTGGAGGATGAATCCGTAGTAAAACCCCGGAAACACTACTCCGCTCAAATCACGCCCAGTGAAGCTAGCACTTGAGAGTGAATCCGTAGTAAAACCCCGGAAACACTTCTCTCCTGCAGCTCGCAATGGTGAAACCGTAGTAAAACCCCGGGAACACCATCACGCTCGGCTTATGGTGACTGGTTCACAATGTGGTCATAGTTAAGGCCCAGTGAAGCTAGTACTGGAGGATGAATCCGTAGTAAAACCCCGGAAACACGACTCCAGTGTAGCGCGCAGCAGTAAAACCGTAGTAAAACCTCGGAAACACTACTCCGCTCAAATCACGCCCAGTGAAGCTAGCACTTGAGAGTGAATCCGTAGTAAAACCCCGGAAACACTTCTCTCCTGCAGCTCGCAATGGTGAAACCGTAGTAAAACCCCGGGAACACCATTACGCTCGGCTCTGATCTGTTCACAAATGCGGTCGCAAATAAGATCCAGTGACTACTAGCCCTTGAGAGTGAAGCCGTAGTAAAACCCCGGAAACACTCCTCTAGCGCAGTTTGCAGTATAGAACCTACAATGCAACCACAATTTGCCTACAGTACCACAAACTACCAATTTACTACCACTTACCTATTATGGACCGCACACCACAACTGATGAAAACAGACTGCCCTTCTTCCAGGTTTTTGTTCTGCTTTTATACTTTTCTATTAGGATGCATTTTTACTAGATGGTAACAAGTTACCAACAACACAGCTGATTATGACAACTGCACTAAACGTTGTCATTACTACCCGCCGCAATGGGCGCTAGTGTGCATGGGCTGTTGTTCTTGCTGACACTAGGTGGCACCATAAATAATTTATAGTGATAGAACACAACCCTGAAATACTAAAAAATAATAATGTAATATTACAATATTAATGTAAAATTCATATCAACTACAAAATTAGTGTAACATTCATAAAAATCTTTGATAATTAAATAACAATAACTTACTCGGGTCTTGGTCATGTTCAAAAATGGAGAACCACACACTTGAGGGAAATGCATTGAAATGATAGTAGGAGAGTGATCTGAGGAAAGTCCAGTGAAGGATCCACTTGCATCCATTCTACAGGGATATTTTTCACTACTCCAAAGTCAATAACATCGGGAGTCTTCCGTCGGTCCGTCGGCCAATAGGTGGGATGTCCACTTGAGAGTACATCTAAGCCCATTTTAGCAATGGTGTTGAAGAGTACGCGACCCTTTGGGGTTATCAGACGTGAACCCCAAAATGTGTGTTTGGCGTTAAAGTCACCAGCAACTAAAAATCTAGCTCCAAGGGATTTAAAGAAGTTATGGTATTGGTGTTCTTTTATTGAAAATCGAGGCGGAGAATAAATCGATGATAAAACAAATTTTTATTGACAGAATTCAATGCAACTGTTTGTTGCTTGGAGGTAATCCTCACTTATGTTATTCATTAGATAATGCTTTATTCTGTCCTTTATAAGAATTGCCGAACCTCCACAAGCTCTTCCGCGGGGGTCTGTCCATTTTAAGTGAAAAAACACTTATAAGGTACATTTGGTGTATAGTTTATAAGTAGCAAGCTTTTTAATATGACATAGAAAACTATCACATTTGAGACTTGTTCAAATACTTCAACTTTGCGCTGCTCGGGACAGAAAACCAATGGAGATATTTGCATGAAATTTTCCGCACATGACCTTTAGATAGTTTTTAACCATCTGTGCAAAAATCATCAAAATCGGAGAGCAGGTCCAAATTGATATATTGCCGCAGTGGACACAGTGTGCGACGCAGCCATGTGATGACTGCACTTCAATCTGTATTTGCCTGGAAGTTTTTAATGGACCAGCTTAAGAGATTATTTTTATAACTTGATTTTCTCTTTTGTTTCTTTTTCGCTGTTTGGAAGCTGTTTTCACATTTGTAGTTATCCCATATGTATTCAAATGATTGATGACATTGTATACTTTTCCTCTGGAGCAACCAAGCAAATTATCAGAGGTTTTTAGTTTAATAATTTTTTTTCTTCTTCCAAAACATATAGTGCTTTACCCATACATACTTTATACAACCAATATACAAACATACAAACTTAATAATTTTGCAATAAAACACTTTTTATACCCTACACAACCATAGTGGGGAGGGTATATTGGATTTGTGCATATGTTTGTAACGCCCAGAAATATTGGTCCAACACCCACCTTAAAGTATACCGATCGACTCAGAATCATTTTTTAAGTCGATTTAACGATGTCCGTCCGTCCTTCCGTCTGACTGGCTGGCTGCCCATGTAAAGCTTGTGCGTAAAGTACAGGTCGCAATTTTAAAGATATTTTGATAAAATTTGGTAAGTGATATTTTTTCGGCCCAAGGACGTATGGGATTGAAACTGGTGGAAATCGGTCCATTATTTCACCTGACCCCCATACAAAAATCCTCCCGAAATTGGGGTTTACCGATCATAAATATTTGAATTATGCAAGGAACCAAACAAATTTCATCACAGTGGTAAATGAAGCCAAATTACCTATACAAATTTTGTGCAGATGGGTCCATAATTTGTCGTAGCTCCCATATAAGGCCCACTTCCGAAAATCACTTTAAAGCGCATAACTCACTCAAAAATGTTGGTATCTATATGGGTCAATTTAAAAAAAACGTACACAACGAGTTTTGTTTTGCTTATTTTTGAAGTTTTTGCAATTCGCCTGTAAGAGTGGTCAGTTTATGTAGAAATTGATGAAGAATCCGGTGGTACTTTTAGGCCCTCAAAAAAAATCAATATTTTTGGATTTTTTTTAGGTTTTCTATGATCTATCTTGAACGTCACACACCAAATATGTATAAAAAATCAAAAAAATGCAAAAATATTTGAAATTCAAGCTTACTACGATATTCTTTTGTTTCTCAAGATTGACTTTTGCGAAAATCACCCTTTCGATTATAAACACAAAATCACGATTCACCTTGATTTTTATTTTTTTTAAGTGACTAGTTATTTTAAAATTTTAAGATGAAAATATGTAAATTTTTGTTAAAAAAAAAATACTTGAGCTTAGAGGTTAATTGCAAAGTAATAGGCTTGTAACAATGTATTTAAAAAAACTGCAATTATAAGCGTTTTAAGGAAAAGAAAACTAAGTTTGACGCTCAAGATATTTTGTGACGATCACGAGATTTTGTTGCACGTAAACAAGAAAATTGCTGCCGGCGATTACAACGCTAAACATACATATTGGGGCTCCAGACATATTAATCCTAGAGGTAATCAGCTAAACAATACCGTAACTGCAAATAATTTTGATGTTGTATCGAGTGGTGAGCCTACCTATTGGCCAACCGACTTCAACAAGCTACCAGACCTTATTGACTTTGCTGTAATTAAAAACATCAAGCGTTATCAGGTACTAGTTAGTTCGTCTTATAATCGTCCTAACAGAAAAACAAATTGGTTAAAGTGTAAAATGTATGTGAGCTCTCACCTATCACAGTGCATTCCCCTAAAAAATTCATCTGACATCCAAATAGCTGTCGACCGATTTACAGAAGTCTTGGATTCTGCAGCAAGAAATGCAACCCCAATCACGCGGACAATTAAACGTGCTCCTTACAAAACATCGACGGATATAGAGACCCTTAGCAACTACAATTATGCCTGACAACTCTTCGCAACAAATTGAGACAGAACCACGAGTCTGCAACATTCATGGTAAGGTCGCAAGATAAATACTCCCCCCTCAAGAAAATTACTGCTGGTGTCCCCCAAGACACAGCGGATATGCCAACAAACCTGAACACGCATACCTCTACATTTGCAGACGACACAGCATTTATTAGCGTTAACCATGACCATTGATGCAGTCCCACATCAATGAACTAAAGGCCTGGCTAGAAAAATGGAGAATAAAGGTTTTTTTTTTTTTTTTTTTTTTTTTTTATACATTTAATTTATTTATTGAATCTTCAGAAATGAAATGACAATAAGTTTTCGAATCTTCATACTAAAAGAAAATAATAAGTCCAGCCAGTGCTAGACAAAATATTATGATACTACAAAAAATTTATATCCACTGATCCAGTCATCTGTTTTGCACTTGAGTTAAAGCAAGGGTATCCCTCCTTCTCAACCGATTGTGGCCACTAAAGTTAAGGATGTCTCGTGCAAGTGGGTTTGGATGGTGTTCAAGTTTGCTGACATATTTTGAGGCGTGTTTTGTAAATTCGACTTTCACCAAAGGAATGCCTAGATCTTTGTGGATTCGAGAATTTTTAACATACCATGGAGCTGCAGTAATTGTACGTAGAATCTTATTTTGACCCCTTTGAATTTTTTCAATGTTGGATGCTGAGGCAGTACCCCATAATTGAATTCCATAACACCAGATTGGCTTTAGAATTGCATTGTACAACAAAAGTTTGCAATCCAACTTTAATGTAGAATTTCTGCCGATTAGCCAATTAATTTGCACTGCTTTTAATCTCATCTGGGTAAGTTTTGCGTCGATATGAGACTTCCAAGTTAAACGACGATCGAGGTGGATTCCGAGGTATTTGACTTCATTGTGTTGCGGGATAATTTGATTATTTATTCTGATGAACGAGCATGTATCTTTTCGCAATGTGAAAGTTATATGAATACATTTCTGTTCGTTAACCCTGATTTTCCAAAGCTCAAGCCAATTCTCTAGTTTATAAACACATTTCTGCAAGTTCTGTGATGCTATTTGATGGTCCTTATGAACGCTAATAAAGGCTGTATCGTCTGCAAAAGTTGAAGTATGTATTATGGGGTCTAACGGCATATCGGATGCATAAATCAAATATAAAGTTGGACCCAGTATGCTACCCTGGGGTACTCCTGCTTCAATTGGCTGAGCGGGGCTTAAAAAATCGCCTTCTTTGATTGTAAATTTGCGACCATATAAATAACTTTTCATAAGTTTGTGGGTGTTAGCAGGCAGAGTTAATTTAATTTTATGCATTAAACCTTCATGCCAGACTTTGTCGAACGCTTGCGACACATCAATGAAAAGGGCGGAGCAGTATTTTTTCTCTTCAAACGACTGTCTTATCACATTTACCAATCTGTGTGTTTGTTCGATGGTACTGTGTTTATCTCTGAATCCGAATTGATGATTTGGGATACATTGAGTGTCGTTCAGAATTGGAATCAACTTAGCCAATAACAATTTTTCAAACAGTTTTGAAATTGTCGGCAGTAGACTAATTGGCCTATATGACTCTACTTTAGTGGGGTCCTTCCCTGGCTTAGGAATCATGGTAATCATAGATACCTTCCAATCTGCAGGATAGTATTCTAGGCGTAAAATAGCATTAAAAATAAATAGGATAATTCTTTTAGCTACACGAGGTAACTCCACAAGCATTTTGTTGCTGATTTTATCCATACCTGGAGCTTTTTTAAGATTCAGAGTACCCATAGCGCTTTGAACATCATTAAAGCTAAGTCTTAGAGGTACAGGAGGTCTAATAACGAGTGGAGGCAAATCAGATGCATTATTTGAGTTGTTCATAGTAGACACTTTTCTCAAATGATTAACAAACAAAGTCCCCTTCTCGGAATCATTTCTAGCCCAGTCACCAGTCGGATTTCGCAGAGGAGGTTTTCCTCTAACTGGTCTTTTTAAACCTCGTGCCGCCTTCCACAACGAATAGTCAGATTGTGGGGTACTATCAAGACCCTCCAAGTAAGATTTAAGTGAAGCCATTCTTTGGGTTTCTAAGAAATTTCTTAGTATATCTCTGCATACCCGTAGCCTAGCTTTCAGTTCAGGAGACCTGTGGATTTGCCACTCTCTTCTAACTCTTCTTTTTTCTTACAGGAGATGATCGAGTTCAGCGAAATAAGTTCTATTTGTCCCACTTCTGCACTCAACGTCGTATGTGGAGGCGTGATGTACAGCTCTTCGTATGTCCTCAGTAAACTTGCCAATCGACCCATCAATATCCTCGGTAGTTCTCAACACTACATTTTCCGTGCAGTGGGAACTTAAATACTTTTTATACTTTATCCAACTTACTCTGGTTTTAGATATGTCCCGAAATGGAGAGCCATTCCTTTGAAGGAAACGCATTGAAATAATAGAAGGAGAGTGATCTGAAGACAAGTCTAATGAAGGCTCAATAAAGGTTAACCCGGCTAAATGTGCTCACTTAACTTTCACGCTCAGAAGACAAACGTGCCCAACTGTAAAAATAAATAACATCACTGTTCCGGTAGAAAACCATGTGAAGTACTTGGGAATTCATATAGATAGACGCTTGGCCTGGTCTCGTCATATTGAAGCGAAAATAACGGCTATGAAACTTAAAGCAGCTGAACTACATTGGCTTCTCGGTCGAAACTCAAACTTGTCTTTAGACAACAAAATTCTCCTATACAAGTCCATCATAAAACCAATATGGACATATGGCATCCAATTATGGGGTACTGCATGCGCATCTAACATCCAAAAGCTTCAAAGAAGACAATCTAGAATATTGTCTGCGCTCCATGGTATATACGTAATGATAAAATCCACAGAGATCTCAACGTCCCCACTATCCAGGAAGAAATTCAAAAATATTAAATTAGCTACATTGATAAACTAATGGAACACCCTAACTACCTCGCTCGAGGCTAAAAAGAACCGATACTCTGAGCCTAACTAGAAGACATTTTTAAAATTTGAATACAACAGTTAGTGGTTACATTGGTAACAACTAATAAACAACAAGTAGAATTAAGATTTGAATACATATTGTAAATTTCAAAAAGAAAGATTCAATAATAAAAAATAAATTAAAAAAAAAACTTCAAAATTAAAAAATAAGCTCAAAATTAATTAATTAAAATTTTAAGCTATGAAGCGATATATTTCAAAAGTGATGTTCATGAAATGTTTGCCTATTTTGGTGTTCTTTCATAGGCAATTTATTCCTCAAATTCACAAATTATAAAAAAAAATGAGTTGAGACCATGTAAACAATGATTGTAAACTTCAATTTTTTACATTTAATATATTCACTTTTAAAAAAATTAGCGTGACGCTCATGAAATTTTATCGCGCCCTTACCATGGTGTTCACAAAAACTACGCAAATGCACACTTTTTTTGATAGATTTTTTTTCGCCTTTTCACTTTTGTAATAATTAAAAATGGTACTTTCCTTACGTTATTTACTTTATTTAAATGCAAATTGAAAACTAGTAATATTACTTGATTTATAAAAAAACGACGCTCAATGCAAATTGTGGGGGACAACCTTTCTTTGCAACGCCAAATTCGCACTAATTAAGTTTTGACGACTATAACAAATCAAAACACAAGAAAGAAACGCAATAATTCGAAAACTGTTATTAAATGTTGCATATTTAAATTTTTTCTTGATTTTATTTTATTTTGATTACTAAAAATTCTAACGGGGGACACATGCTTTTGTTTGGAAGCAGTCAGAGGGAGAAACAAAACACCATTCTGAATAAACAAAAAAACAAACATACAAATTTGAGAATTACGTTTTTTTGTTACATATTCCTCGCTGATCACTCTCAAATTTTTGTTTTTTTTTTTTACCTAAAATAAAGGGTGTCCCAAATAGAACGCAATGGTGTTCGGTATTGTGAAATGATAACCAGTTTTTTCTTGCCTAGAATTGAAGAAATGTAGGGTATGTGGTTTCAACAGGACGGCGCCACATGTCATACAGCCAGAGAAAATGCATCAGTCATTTCCTGGTCGTGTTATTTCGCGTTTTGGAGACCAGAATTGGCCGCTAGATCGTGCGATTTAACACCTTTAGATTTTTTTTGGAGTCGATGGTTTACGCGAATAAGCCGACGACGACTCAAGCCTTAAAAGAGGAAATTGGACGCTGCATTAATGAAATACCGCAGCATTTATGCAAAAAGGTTTAAAAATTGAATTAAAAGATCGCGTGTGTGCCAGCAAAGCCGCGGCGACCATCTGGACGATATCTTGTTCAATACATAACCTCATTCTGTCAGATTTTTTTTAAATATCTGTGTTTTATTTAAAATTTAAAAATTGCGTTCTAGTTGGGACACCCTTGTTTGTTTTATTAAATTTAAGTAATATAAGTACTCACTGTTACAAGATGTCTGTTTTTGTTGATCATCTGTCGTCTCTGCTTGATTTGTAATAAGTCCAAAGAAATCGAACACCATAAACCATTTTTCAATGGATATAATTAAATTTAGACTGTTGAAATCAATCGAACTTTTAATTTCTTCTGTTTTTTGTATGTTTGCAGACTTATCTGTAAACGACTTGTATATTACTAGATTTTCAGTTTTTATCTTTTGATTAATTTCAAGATCGATTTTTTTTAAAACTTTAATATTGGAACTGTTACTTTCAATATTAGTTACGGTTTTTTCGTTTAAATTTATAGGCATAGACATACATTTATTGAGAATTTGAAAATTGTGAAGATTTGACAAATCTGGACACGAATGTGAAAGTTTATTTCTCGATAAATTATTATTTTTATCACTATCACATGAGGAATCGACCATATTTCTATATTTGGAATTTGTTGGACATTTTAAGTCTTCCATAATAACGGACCGCAGTAGCACTTGAACCTCCCTTTGCAGTGTGGTGTCCTTTTTATAAAAACTAAATTCTTGTAATGTTATATGTATAAGAGAAATATTGTGCTCATTTTTCAGGTCAAGTTTAAATATCGGCACTGAAAACTGTACGCAAATTTTATCGAAATCATTCGATTTTAGCGGGTCGGCTACAACAGCTTCTTCGAATGCCTCAGCTTCTTTTTCAGTTTTACTGATTGAATCTTTCAAAAGTATAATATTAGTTGCATAACCTAAGCTCTCTATAAGTTGTTCATATTGAGATCTTGATAAACATATGTTTAAGCTTTGTGTAACACTCCCATCAACCTGAAATATAGAAACAAATGTGAAATTTAGAGAGTAATTTTTTAAATAATTAATAATATTGGCGCATAGTCAGAAATCGTAACTAAAGCCGAAACTTATTAAACAGAAACTAAAAAATAGTTCACAAATAGTTAAAGATCTTATTCACAAATCCTAATACTATGTTTCCACGGTACATGCTTCGCTCTCTATTCCTGCTTCACACCCCAATCATGTGCGAAACAACTTGCTTCACCATACAATATTTTAAGAGCGAATCAAGTGGATTCATATTGAATCTACTTGCGAAGCCCGAATAATTGCACTCTTCTCTATTTTTTATCGCAAGTTTATCTGCACTAGCTGTAAAAATTTAATATTATTGTTAACAAAGCAAATTATTTTCTTGTTGCTAGAAGTAAATACGTACGAATGTATGTTTTTTTTCAAATAAGCTAACTAATTTCCATTCACTTTTGTTTGTCCATTAAAAAAATTATTTTCCACAAATTGTAAATTCTGTTTTTTTTTATTCTGTTTGTTTATTAAAGACAACTGTCAAATCGAATCAAGTTTATTAGTCATGTAAACAGCTGATTCATAAACATGATTCAGAAGGCGAAGCAGGTGATTCAAGTCGTCGTGGAAACATAGTATAACTAACTTAGCAACTGCTTTCAGCTGTTAAAAGAAATGCAACACTGCTTTAGTAGATTTTTCTTGACGAAAAACACATCTCTAGTTTGTTTTCTTTTTTTTTTTTGTCAAAATTTACACAATTAGAAAAGAAAATAAGGTAAGTTTATTATTATTGTTAGAAAAAAATATGTATTTATTGCTTTGTGTATTTTAGAGAGACTCAAATTGGTCGCCAGATGAAAAACTACATTTAAATGTATTTGTTAGTTGGCATTTAGTTACAGCTTTACCCATAATTAAGTTGTAACTTTTCGTGCTGAAAGTAATCAACTAAGGGCCATTATTACAACTTGCCTCTAATGTTCTTAATAGTAAAAGGTAACTTTAATTAAAGTGAGGAATAAAGTGACCTTTAAGATTTTTCGTTATTACAAATTCCTTGTAAAATAAAATAATTTTTTTTCTAAAATATGGCAATACCAGTGAAAAACCGATTACTTTTGACAAATTACTGACAAGAAACAGTAAATTGTGTGTGTTTGTGAAAAAATATACATAAATCAAACGTCTGCTTTCCATTTTTGTTTATCAAATTATTTATTGGCAAAACAAAATTAAAATTAATTTATTTTTCATGAATTTGACATTTTGTTGCTGATTTTATCCATACCTGGAGCTTTTTTAAGATTCAGAGTACCAATAGCGCTTTGAACATCATTAAAACTAAGTCTTAGAGCTACAGGAGGTCTAATAACGAGTGGAGGCAAATAACATGCATTATTTGAGTTGTTTATAGTAAACATGGTTAACAAATAAAGTCCCCTTCTCGGAATCATTTCTAGCCCAGTCTCCAGTCGGATTTCGCAGAGGAGGCTTTCCTCTAACTGGTCTTTTTAAACCTCGTGCCGCCTTCCATAACGAATAGTCAGATTGTGGGGTACTATCAAGACCCTCCAAGTAAGATTTAAGTGAAGCCATTCTTTGGGTTTCTAAGAAATTTCTAGCCTGGCTTTCAGTTCAGGAGACCTGTGAATTTGCCACTCTCTTCTAACTCTTCTTTTTTCTGACAGAAGATGATCGAGTTCAGCGAAATAAGTTCTATTTGTCCCACTTCTGCACTCAACGTCGTATGTGGAGGCGTGATGTACAGCTCTTCGTATGTCCTCAGTAAACTTGCCAATCGACCCATCAATATCCTCGGTAGTTCTCAACACTACATTTTCCGTGCAGTGGGAACTTAAATACTTTTTATACTTTATCCAACTTACTCTGGTTTTAGATATGTCCCGAAATGGAGAGCCATTCCCTTGAAGGAAACGCATTGAAATAATAGAAGGAGAGTGATCTGAAGACAAGTCTAATGAAGGCTCCACTTGTATCGATTCTACAGGGATATTTTTCACTACTCCGAAGTCAATAACATCGGGAATCTTCCGTCGGTCCGTCGGCCAGTAAGTGGGATGTCCGCTTGAGAGTACATCTAAGCCCATTTTGGCAATGGTGTTGAAGAGCTCACGACGCTTCGGGGTCACCAGACGTGATGTGAAAATGTGTGTTTGGCTTTAAAGTCACCAGCAACTAAAAATCTAGCTCCAAGGGAATTGAAGAAGCTGTAGTATTGGTGTTCTTTTATTGAAAAGCACATGCTCTTCCGCGGGGATCTTTAGTATCATACAACACGTAGCCATTAATTTTGAAGTACCCTGTCGCCGTCAACTGAGTTTCAGCAATCATCATGACATCAATCTGCTTATCCATGAGGAGGTGTTCCAGTTCGTTTTTATGTTGGCGGAGGCCGTTCGCGTTCCAAAAACAAATTTTTAAACAAATCATTTCTTTAAAATGGCTTGTAAGATAGTGGATTGCATTTTCAGCATTTCCTGCATCATGGATGTCATAGTGGTCGTAAAAGTGTTCATAGTCTGGACAAGTGTCTGCAATGTAGTCTCTAGAGTGTTAATATTAGGCTCGTAATATTGTGATTTAGGTGCCTGCTCCAAACCTGGCATATTAGATTTAACCACGTTTGCGTAAGAAATTTGTCTAGAACTAGGCGTGTTTACATGACTAGCGGACCGTAACAATTGAGGGAAATTGTCACTCGATGCAATATTAGGCTGTTGAGGATGATCAGGTAATACTGACGTCTTGTTGGTTCTTATGCCTTTCAAATGAGTGTAAATTGGACAACCTCTATAATTTGCGGTATAATTACCTCCGCAGTTACTGCATTTTTTTATTTTTGAGTCATTTTTCAACTTATCGCATTGAGCAGTTGCATGAAGCTCCCCACACGCAACACAAACTGACGGCAATTTACAATACGCTTTGGTGTGACCAAATTCTTGGCAGTTAAGACACTGGACGGGTCCCTGACGCTTATGCGGTTCTTCCACGGTGATTCTACGATACAGAAGGTAAATCAGATTGTAGATGGGATGAGACTCGTTTTTCTTTAATACGACATCTCCAGGTTCCAATTCCACACTGAACATAGGCTGTGGAATCTTTTTACGGTTTCTAATATTCGTTATGCTCTTAATTTTGAAGCCATTTTCCATTAAACTAGTCTTTATCTGGGCAGGATCAACATCTGGGTCTATACCCTTTAGAACGACTTGGAGTCCTTTTGCGCTTTTCAGCTGGTAGGTATAGAAATCCCTACTCTCCCTCTCCAACTGGTTGGACAATTTTCGAAAATCATCTTCCTTTTTCACTTGAATTTTGGTTTCGCTGATATTTCCATGTTTAATTGATGTTACGCTAAACATATTTTCACCTATTAAGCATGGTATTCTGTTCGTCATTTCGTGCGAAATACTATCAAAAGCCCATATAAAAAAAATTGATGCGAAATAAATGCGAAATAATGCTGCTGAAGTTGTACTCTGTTCTTGTTGTGAAAAGTTACGAAATGTTTCTGGCAGCATGTGTTTTCAACCAAAAAATGTATATGGCAACATTTTTTTCAACTGCGAAATAATGTAAGCGGCACTTATTTCGCACGAAATTGAAAACAACAGCTGTTTAGATTTTATTTGTTATTGTGTTTTTAATTTAATAATTTCGCACAAAAATTATTCAAATTGAAAATAATACTAATAAAACAAAAACTAATAAAGACAAAAATAAATTTAGTGAAACTGAGAAGCGTCTAATCATATCAGCAGTACGAAAAAGAAAAAATATAAGGAATAAAACCAATAAATTACATTGTAACCACAACGCCATAAAAGCATCATGGATAACACAACGTAACAAAATAAAAAAAATTTCATATGCTTTTAAAACCACTATACAATTTTGATGTATCATGACTACCTTTGTACAAAAATGGTAAAATTTTTAAATTCTATGGATAGATTTTTTTTCTAAAAATTTTTTTGTAAAATTGCATTTTTTTTTTAGACGCTTTTTCACATTATTGGTGATAACTCAAAAACGGCTAATCGGATATTATTCAAATATAATCAGAAAAATTAAGATTTACATAGCCTTTAATCCGTCTAATCGGATCAACAGTTTCGGAGTTATAATAAAAAATGTAAGAAAAAAATATATTTTTTACGTAAAAATGGCAAAAATTTTTGTTTTAAAAAAATCATGAAAAATAGAAAACGGCAAAAAATGTTCAGATTCATTATTCTATTACAAAGCCAAAAATAATAGCAACAAAACGAGATATCGACCATAAAAATCGACTGATTATTTTCGAATTTATTCACAATTAAGTAAATTCGCTTATTTTCACAAAATTTTAGTTTTTTGCTTGATATACTTACGTATAGAGCGGTTTTTCAAATGTATGAAAAAAAAATAAATTTTCCAATTTCATGTCGGATTATTATGAGATTTGGTGACAAACTTTCACCCGCAAAATTTTAGTCGAATTTGGACAAGGTTAACACGTGGCGCCCAGGCCCCAAATCTGAAAAATAGCGTTTGAATGGAAAAAATTGAAAAATTTTGAGTTTTTGCAAAATTAAAGCTATTTATTCCCCCTTTTGCAAAAAAGTGGATTCTGATTCTTAGTGCAAACACAATGAGATTCGCAATAAGCTACATATCTTTAAAATCAGTTAAACAGTTTTCCAGTTATTACAATTTGCCCTGGCCATTACATGTACTTGAGGACTTGCCGAAGACAATTTACAAAAACATTTTACTTGGTTTAAAATTTTTTACGATTTTATCTTTTTTTTCTACTTGTAAACAATAAAATATAAAATTTCATTAAAATTGACTGATATCTTCCTATTACACAACGCAACAAAATAAAAAAATAGATGTTTTTAAAACTACTATACAATATCCAAGTTCTGTTGAAGTGTTTTGGATGAATAAGAAATGTATGGCAAAAGAAGTACGAGAAATACTGTTTTGGGTATCCCGGTATCCGGATGAAGGAATCGGATCTCATAACGGAGGAAACTAAAGTTTCGTATTACCGTACTCGAGAAAATGGCTTACTTCATTATTTTGCAGAAGAGGACGATTTTGTCTACTGCACAGATATTCCTGGTTTGATGACTGCCATGGGCTTACATGGATATGATTCAAGCGAATGGCGTTTATTTATTGGCTCATCAAAACGCAGCTTGAAGTGTGTCCTTTTGCATAATGGAAATAAATTTCACTCCTTGCCAATCGCACATTCAACCAAAGTGAAAGAAGAATACTCTGTAATTGCATTGGTCATGAAGAAGATAAAGTATAGTGAACATAACTGGGTAATTTGTGTTGATTTTAAGATGGTAAATTTCCTATTAGGTCAACAAAGTGGATATACCAAATACCCTTGTTTTTTATGTTAATGGGACAGCAGAGCTAAGTCAGAACACTGGAAGAGAAAACAGTGGCCTTATAGGGAAACACTGAATCCAGGTATGCCAAATTTTATAAATGTACCTCTGGTGCCCCGAGATCGTATCATATTACCCCCTCTTCACATTAAACTTGGTCTGATGAAACAATTTGTTAAAGCACTTAACAAAGATGGTGAATGTTTCAAGTATATTTCAAGGAAATTTCCAAATTTGAGTATGGAAACGCTGAGAGCAGGAATATTTACCGGCCCATAAATTCGCAAATTGGTCAAAGATACCGATTTTCTCAGCTCAATGTCAGAAATTGAGAAAAATGCATGGGATTCGTTTGTATGGGTTATTCAAAATTTCTTAGGAAATAACAAGGATGATGATTATGTTGCGCACGTTGAAGAGATGTTAACTCACTTCCAGAATCTTGGATGCAACATGAGCGTCAAAGTACATTACCTTCACAGTCACCTAGATCGTTTTCCTGAAAATCTAGCAGACTTCAGTGAGGAACAGGGCGAACGATTTCATCAAGATATTCGGACAATGGAGGAACGATACCAGGGTCGCTGGGATGCACACATGATGGCAGATTTTTGCTGGAGTATTCAGAGTAATACTTCGTTATTCAATAATAGAAAATCTCATAAAAGAAAATTCCACAGTTTGTAGGTTATAATATTTATTTTCTTATTTTATATGTTGTAATAAATTTAAATATAGGTTATTCACGGTTTGTTGCTTAATTTACTTAATTGTGAATAAATTCGAAAATAATCAGTCGATTTTTATGGTCGATATCTCGTTTGGTTGCTATTATTTTTGGCTTTGTAATAGAATAATGAATCTGAACATTTTTTGCCGTTTTCTATTTTTCATGATTTTTTTAAAACAAAAATTTTTGCCATTTTTACGTAAAAAATATATTTTTTTCTTATATTTTTTATTATAACTCCGAAACTGTTGATCCGATTAAAGCAAAAGATATAGACGGATTAAAGGCTATGTAAATCTTAATTTTTCTGATTATATTTGAATAATATCCGATTAGCCGTTTTTGAGTTATCCCAATAATGTGAAAAAGCGTCTAAAAAAAAATGCAATTTTACAAAAAAATTTAAAAAAAAAATCTATCCATAGAATTTAAAAATTTTACCATTTTTGTACAAAGGTAGTCATGATACATCAAAATTGTATAGTGGTTTTAAAAGCATATGAAATTTTTTTTATTTTGTTACGTTGTGTAATCTTTATGGAGTATCCTTTGAAAGTTTGCTAAAAATTTGCACTCTTATTTTTTTACATAAAATAATCAACTTTCAAACACTTAAATATATATTCGATAAAATACGTTTTTTTCAATCGCCACGAAACCGAAATATTCGGTCTTATTATGAGTGTCGTTTTTTTATTACGACAATTGTCGTAGTCGTTGTCGTTTTTAATTTTGTTTTGTATCATGTAAAATTTACGACAACGACACTTTTGTAATAGAATGAAAATAAATGAAACAATCATAATTTGCATGATTTTAAATAATTATGAACTACCTGGTTATGTAAACTGTCAAAAACAGTTATTTATTTTAATTTATGAATTATTATTTTTATTTGAACTGTTAATTTTAAATCTTTGATATTTCTTTATTTAGGCTCGAGTTCATTAAATTTAATTTACATTAAATTATTTTTTCTGAAGGTAGGAATTGTTACATGAAAATTATTATTAAAATTTATTGATAATTTTTCTTGGCTTAGGATTCGAACCTGGGTTGTTGGTTGAATTTACATATGTTTCGAGAAACACCACTTTCTCTCATCAGAATTCTTTACGTTCTGACCCTCTGCACCACTGCGGCGCCCGCTAGCCCACTGGTGGTTCGAAATTTGCTGTAACTATCATTTTTTTCCTTTATTTTACATGTTGCCTCCTTTTTTCCTTCAGTTTTTTCGTATGCATGCCGAGACTTGGTCTCGAAAACCTGAATACGTTTTTTTATTGTGTTTGTTGTCTACTTTCTTAAATTACAACTACAAACATTAGCTTGTGTCTATGTGCTTATGTTAAGAATTATTATTTTTATTTGAACTGTTAATTTTAAATCTGCAGAGGGTCAGAACGTAAAGAATTCTGATGAGAGAAAGTGGTGTTTCTCGAAACATATGTAAATTCAACCAACAACCCAGGTTCGAATCCTAAGCCAAGAAAAATTATCAATAAATTTTAATAATAATTTTCATGTAACAATTCCTACCTTCTGTAAAAATAATTTAATGTAAATTAAATTTAATGAACTCGAGCCTTAATAAAGAAATATCAAATATTTTAATTTATTTAATTATTTAAATCAAAATGTTAAGCATTGCTGCATTCTCATCTTCTGAAGATGAAGACGAATATACCACAGCCGAGATGAATGGTATTCGGAGACAATTACGGGAACAGTCCAGCATATTTTGTATGCCAAATTCTAAGTAAGTAAAAAATAAGTAAATATATGTAATATAAATGGATAATTTTTTTTTTTAGATTTGTAAGTTACTTTAGAATAAATAAGGAGGGTTTTAAATATTTTTTTTTTTTTTAGCTTTTATTTATTTATTGAATCTTCATATCTTGAAATGACAATAAGTTTTCAAATCTTAATACTAAAAAAAAAATAATAAGCCCAGCCAGTGCTAGACAAAAATTTTTATGATACTAAAAAAATTTCACATCAACTGCTCCTGTCATCTGTTTTACGCTTGAGTTAAAGCAAGGGTATCCCTCCTTCTCAACCGACTGTGGCCACTAAAGTTAAGGATGTCTCGTGCAAGTGGGTTTGGATGGTGCTCAAGTTTGCTGACATACTTTGACGCATATTTTGGAAATTCGACTTTTACTAATGGCACGCCTAGATCTTTGTGGATTCGAGAACTTTTAACATACCATGGAGCTGCAGTAATTATACCTAGAATTTTATTTTCACCCCTTTGAATTTTTTCAATGTTTGATGCTGAGGGGTTCTTTAGTATCGTCCAACACGTAGCCATTAATTTTGAAGTACCCTGTCGACGTCAAGTCAGTTTCAGCAATCATCATAACATCAATCTGCTTATCCATCAGGAAGCATTCCAGTTCATTTTTATGTTGGCGGAGGCCGTTCGCGTTCCAGAAACAATTTTTAAATAAAGTTTTAAAATCATATCAATGTGGACCACCAGTTTTATTTTTGGGTTAATAAAATCCCAAATCCCCAATACCTAAGTATAAAAATGATCAAAATTTCAAAACATTTATAACTTAAAACCCAATGCATAATACATTTTTTAAGATATTTCTCGAGCTCAGAAGACCAAAACCATAAATACAAAAATTATCGCATAAAATATCAGTTTAATTAAAAAACTAACAAATTTTGGCTTTTTTAACAGAAGAAAAAATTACACTAGATATTCTTCCTATTCTCGAAACGTACCATATTCAAAAGCTGTTCCAGAATTCCCCCATTGGAGAACAAGCTGCATTCGAAAATAATTTAAGGCAGTGGAAAAATAATATTGATTCAAAAAATAAATCCGAAGACCAGATATATATTGAGAAGAACTCTTCAAAACGTAATACAGAAAAGCTCTCCGTAATGCAAATCTTGTCTAATTGTAAAAATGGAAAAGAAAAATTCTACGGCACTCATGAAATATTTCATGAGAGAACAACGGAACCTCCTGATTAAAACCATAGTAAAATTAATAGTAATATATATATTTTACATTACAACTAATACTAAAACTTGTTATTTAGATAAGAATTTGTTTCTTTCATTTCTTTGTGTTATTTTTTATGAAAAAATAAATAAAAATTATAAATTTTTTAATGGATATAGCATTAGTTTTATTTTGAATTTTAATTTTGAATGTAATTATTATTTGTGATAATAATTTAAGTTATTAAATATAATAAATTAAGTTAATTCAATTAAACTTTTAATTTAAATTGAAGGAATAAAATCAATTAATAGTTTATTGGAACTAATTAAACTTTTAATTGGGGTTTTCCTTAATTTTATTTAAAGATTTAATTAATATATTAATTGGGTTTTTTTTCCAAAATAATCAATTAAAAATTTAATTAGTAATATTAAATGTTTAATTGCAAATATTTTCAATTAAAATATTTTCAATTAAATCTCAAATTTTTTTTTCATTTCATACTATACAACATTGCAGACACTTGTCCAAACTATGAACACTTTTACGACCACCATGACATCCATGATGCAGGAAATGCTGAAAATGCAATCCACTCTCTTGCAAGCCATTTTAAAGAAATGATTTATTTAAAATTTGTTTCTGGAACGCGAACGGCCTCCGCCAACATAAAAATGAACTGGAATACTTCCTGATGGATAAGCAGATTGATTTTATGATGATCGCTGAAACTCACTTGACGTCGACAGGGTACTTCAAAATTAATGGCTACGAGTTCTACGATACTAAAGACCCCCGCGGAAGAGCTTCTGGAGGTTCGGCAATTCTTATAAAGAACAGAATAAAGCATTATCTAATGAATAACATAAGTGAGGATTACCTCCAAGCAACAAACATTTGCATTGAATTCTGTCAATACAAATTTGTTTTATCATCGATTTATTCTCCGCCTCGATTTTCAATAAAAGAACACTTCTTTAAATCCCTTGGAGCTAGATTTTTAGTTGCTGGTGACTTTAACTCCAAACACACATTTTGGGGTTCACGTCTGGAAACTCTTCAAGACCATTGCTAAAATGGGCTTAGATGTACTCTCAAGTGGACATCCCACCTATTGGCCGACGGACCGACGGAAGATTCCCGATGTTATTGACTTTGGGGTAGTGAAAAATATCCCTGTAGAATGGATGCAAGTGGATCCTTCACTGGACTTGTCCTCAGATCACTCTCCTACTATCATTTCAATGCATTTCCCTCAAGTGTGTGGTTCTCCATTTATGAACATGACCAAGACCCGAGTAAGTTGGATAAAATACAAAAAGTATTTAAGTTCTCATTGCACGGAAAATGTTGTGTTGAGAACTACCGGCGATATTGATGAGTCGATTGGAAACTTTACCGAGGACCTTCGACGAGCTGTGCATCACGCTTCCACTTATCACGTTGAATGTAGAAATAGGAGAAACAGAACTTATTTCTCTGAACTCGAACATCTCCTATCAGAAAAAGAAGAATGAGAAGAGAGTGGCAAATTCACAGGTCTCCTGAACTGAAAGCTAGGCTACGGGAATGCAGAGATATACTAAGACATTTCTTAGAAACCCAAAGAACGGCCTCACTTAGATCTTACTTGGAAGGTCTTGATAGTACCCCACAATCTGACTACTCGTTATGGAGGGCGGCAAGAGGTTTAAAAAGACGAGTGAGAGGAAAACCTCCTTTGCGAAATCCGACTGGTGACTGGGCTAGAAATGATTCCGAGAAAGGGACATTATTTGTTAACCATTTGAGAAATGTGTTTACTATAAACAACTCAAATAATAACGAATCTGATTTGCCACCACTTGTTATAAGGCCTCCTGTACCTCTAAGACTAAACTTTCGTGATGTCCAAAACGCTATTGGTACTCTGAACCTTAGAAAGGCTCCAGGTATGGATAAAATCAGCAATAAAATGCTTGTGGAGTTACCTCGTGTAGCAAGAAGAATTATCCTCTTTATCTTCAACGCTATTTTACGCCTAGAATACTATCCTGCAGATTGGAAGGTGTCTATGATCACTATGATTCCTAAGTCAGGGAAGGACCACACCAAAGTGGAGTCATATAGGCCAATTAGTCTACTGCCGACAATTTCAAAACTGTTTGAAAAATTGTTAATGACTAAGTTGACTCCAATTCTGAATGACACTGAATGTATTCCTAATCATCAATTCGGCTTCAGAGCTAAACATAGCACCATCGAACAAACTCACAGATTGGTAAATGTGATAAGAGGGTCGTTTGATGACAAAAAATACTGCTCCGCCCTTTTCATTGATGTGTCACAAGCGTTCGACAAAGTTTGGCATGACGGTTTAATGCACAAAATAAAATTAACTCTGCCTGCTAACACCCATAAACTCATGGAAAGTTATTTATACGGTCGCAAATTTAAAATCAAAGAATGTGATTTTTTAAGTACCGCTCAGCCAATTGAATCAGGTGTGCCACAGGGTAGCATACTGGGTCCTACTTTATATTTGATTTATGCCTCCGACATGCCATCAGACCCCAAAATCCATACGTCAACTTTTGCAGACGATACAGCCTTTATCAGCGTCCATAAGGACCACCAAGTTGCATCACAGAATTTGCAGAATTATGTTTATAAGCTAGAGAATTGGCTAGAGCTTTGCAAAATCAGGGTTAACGAACAAAAATGTATTCATATAACTTTCACATTGCGAAAAGATACCTGCTCGTTCATCAGAATAAATAATCAAATTATCCCCCAATACAATAAAGTCAAATACCTCGGCATTCACCTCGACCGCCGTTTAACTTGGAAGTCTCATATTGAAGCGAAACTTACACAAATGAGATATAAAGCAGTGCAACTTAATTGGCTAATCGGCAGAAACTCTACATTTAAATTGGATTGCAAACTTTTGTTGTACAATGCAATACTAAAGCCAATCTGGTGCTATGGAATTCAATTATGGGGTACTGCCTCAGCATCCAACATTGAAAAAATTCAAAGGGGTCAAAATAAAATTCTACGTATAATTACTGCAGCACCATGGTATGTTAAAAATTCTCGAATCCACAAAGATCTAGGCGTGCCATTAGTAAAAGTCGAATTTACAAAATATGCGTCAAAGTACGTCAGCAAACTTGAACACCATCCAAACCCACTTGCACGAGACATCCTCAACTTTAGTGGCCACAATCGGTTGAGAAGGAGGGATACCCTTGCTTTAACTCAAGCGCAAAACAGATGACTGGATCAGTTGATGTGAAATTTTTTAGTATCATAAAAATTTTTGTCTAGCACTGGCTGGGCTTATTATTTTCTTTTTAGTATTAAGATTTGAATACTTATTGTCATTTAATATATGAAGATCCAATAAATAAATTAAATGTATTAAAAAAAAAAAAATAAAGAACCTTTACAATGCAAAAACCTAGATCTTTGTGAATTCTAGAATTTTTAACATACCATGGAGCTGCAGTAATTGTACGTAGAATCTTATTTTGACCCCTTTGAATTTTTTCAATGTTTGATGCTGAGGCAGTACCCCATAATTGAATTCCATAACACCAGATTGGCTTTAGAATTGCATTGTACAACAAAAGTTTGCAATCCAACTTTAATGTAGAATTTCTGCCGATTAGCCAATTAATTTGCACTGCTTTTAATCTCATCTGGGTAAGTTTTGCGTCGATATGAGACTTCCAAGTTAAACGACGATCGAGGTGGATTCCGAGGTATTTGACTTCATTGTGTTGCGGGATAATTTGATTATTTATTCTGATGAACGAGCATGTATCTTTTCGCAATGTGAAAGTTATATGAATACATTTCTGTTCGTTAACCCTGATTTTCCAAAGCTCAAGCCAATTCTCTAGTTTATAAACACATTTCTGCAAGTTCTGTGATGCTATTTGATGGTCCTTATGAACGCTAATAAAGGCTGTATCGTCTGCAAAAGTTGAAGTATGTATTATGGGGTCTAACGGCATATCGGATGCATAAATCAAATATAAAGTTGGACCCAGTATGCTACCCTGGGGTACTCCTGCTTCAATTGGCTGAGAGAGGCTAAAAAATCGCCTTCTTTGATTGTAAATTTGCGACCATATAGGTAACTTTTCATAAGTTTGTGGGTGTTAGCAGGCAGAGCTAATTTTATTTTATGCATTAAACCTTCATGCCAGACTTTGTCGAACGCTTGGGAAACATCAATAAAAAGCGCGGAACAGTATTTTTTCTCTTCAAACGACCGTCTTATCACATTTACCAATCTGTGTGTTTGTTCGATGGTACTGTGTTTAGCTCTGAACCCAAATTGGTGATTTGGGATACATTGAGTGTCGTTCAGAATTGGAGTCAACTTAGCCATTAACAATTTTTCAAACAGTTTTGAAATTGTCGACAGTAGACTAATTGGTCTATATGACTCTACTTTGGTGGGGTCCTTTCCTGGCTTAGGAATCATGGTAATCATAGATACCTTCCAATCTGCAGGATAGTATTCTAGGCGTAAAATAGCATTGAAAATAAAGAGGATAATTCTTCTAGCTACACGAGGTAACTCCACAAGCATTTTGTTGCTGATTTTATCCATACCTGGAGCTTTTTTAAGATTCAGAGTACCAATAGCGCTTTGAACATCATTAAAGCTAAGTCTTAGAGGTACAGGAGGTCTAATAACGAGTGGAGGCAAATTTGATGCATTATTTGAGTTGTTTATAGTAAACACATTTCTCAAATGGTTAACAAATAAAGTCCCCTTCTCGGAATCATTTCTAGCCCAGTCTCCAGTCGGATTTCGCAGAGGAGGCTTTCCTCTAACTGGTCTTTTTAAACCTCGTGCCGCCTTCCATAACGAATAGTCAGATTATGGGGTACTATCAAGACCCTCCAAGTAAGATCTAAGTGAGGCCGTTCTTTGGATTTCTAAGAAATTTCTTAATATATCTCTGCATTCTCGTAGCCTAGCTTTCAGTTGAGGAGACCTGTGAATTTCTGACAGGAGATGATCGAGTTCAGCGAAATAAGTTCTGTTTGTCCCACTTCTGCACTCAACGTCATATGTGGTAGTTCTCAACACTACATTTTCCGTGCAGTGGGAACTTAAATACTTTTTATACTTTATCCAACTTACTCTGGTTTAGATATGTCCCGAAATGGAGAGCCATTCCCTTGAAGGAAACGCATTGAAATAATAGAAGGAGAGTGATTTGAAGACAAGTCTAATGAAGGCTCCACTTGTATCGATTCTACAGGGATATTTTTCACTACTCCGAAGTCAATAACATCGGGAATCTTCCGTCGGCCAGTAGGTGGGATGCCCACTTGAGAGTACATCTAATCCTATTTTGGCAATGGTGTTGAAGAGTTCACGACCCTTCGGGGTCACCAGACGTGAACCCCAAAATGTGTGTTTGGCGTTAAAGTCACCAGCAACTAAAAATCTAGCTCCAAGGGAATTGAAGAAGCTGTAGTATTGGTGTTCTTTTATTGAAAATCGAGGTGGCGAATAAATTGATGATAAAACAAAATTGTATTGACAGAATTCAATGCAAATGTTTGTTGCTTGTAGGTAATCCTCACATATGTTGTTCATTAAATAATGTTTTATTCTGTTCTTTATAAGAATTGTCGAACCTCCACATGCTCTTCCGCGTGGATCTTTAGTATCATATAACACGTAGCCATTAATTTTGAAGTACGCTGTCGCCGTCAAGTGAGTTTCAGAAATCATCATGACATCAATCTGCTTATCCATCAGGAAGTGTTCCAGCTCGTTTTTATGTTGGCGGAGGCCGTTCGCGTTCCAAAAACAAATTTTTAAACAAATCATTTCTTTAAAATGGCTTGTAAGATAGTGGATTGCATTTTCAGCATTTCCTGCATCATGGATGTCATAGTGGTCGTAAAAGTGTTCATAGTTTGGACAAGAGTCTGCAATGTAGTCTCTAGAGAGTTAATATTCGGCTCGAAATATTGTGATTTAGGTTCCTGCTCCAAACCTGGCATATTAGATTTAACCACGTTTGCGTAAGAAACTTGTCTAGAACTAGGCACGTTTACATGACTAGTGGACCGTAACAATTGAGGGAAATTGTTACTCGAAGCAAAATTAGGCTGTTGCGGACGATCAGGTAATACTGACGTCTTGTTGGTTCTTATGCCTTTCAAATGAGTGTAAATTGGACAACCTCTATAATTTGCGGTATGATTACCTCCGCAGTTACTGCATTTTTTTATTTTTGAGTCAGTTTTCGACTTATCGCATTGAGCAGTTGCATGTAGCTCCCCACACGCAACACAAACTGACGGTAATTTACAATACGCCTTGGTGTGACCAAATTCTTGACAGTTAACACACTGGACGGGTCCCTGACGCTTATGCGGTTCTTCCACGGTGATTCTACGATGCAGAAGGTAAATCAGATTGTAGATGGGATGGGACTCGTTTTTCTTTAATACGACATCTCCAGGTTCCAATTCCACCCTAAACATAGGCTGTGGAATCTTTTCACGGTTTCTAATATTCACAACACTCTTAATTTTGAACCCTTTGTCCATTAAGCCGGTCTTTATCTCCGCAGGGTCAACACATGGGTATATACCCTTTAAAACGACTTGGAGACCTTTTGCGCTTTTGAGCTGATAGGTGTAGAAATCCCTAGCCTCCCTCTCCAACTGGTTGGACAATTTTCGAAAATCATCTTCCTTTTTCACTTGAATTTTGGTTTCACTGATATTTCCATGTTTAATTGATGTTACGCTAAACATATTTTCACCTATTACCGAAACAATTCTTTGTACCAATTTACTGGAAGTGGGCTCTCTCAGATAAATTGGTGGGGGCTTAAACGTCTTCTTAGGAAGTTCTGGCTCATCCGTCTGGAGGAGAGCAAACCTATTTTGATTATTACTCACTGTCTTAGGAGCTTTTGAATTTGATGATACTTGAGCAGATGTTGGGCTCCTCTGTCGCTTAAGAACTGTGACGTATTTATCCATACCTACTTGTTTTCTAGGTTTGACTGCACTATTTGATGAAGATGATGTTTTTTCATCTGTTGAAATCACAATATTGGGCGAACAGGAACGACGCCGTTCTACGGCTCTTATAGTGAGAAAATTCTCCACAGATTTTTTTTAAGGATTCTTCCTCAGAGACCCATCTAGTTTTTCTACTCGAGCTAAGCTTTTTCTCAGAATTACATCTGAGAGGAACACTCATACAATTTTTATGCGATTTATAGTGTTTTTTTTAATTACCGATATTACCGTAGATTTTTTTAACCTATTACGATTTTTTTCACTTTTTTGTTTTATTTCAACCTATTACACTTTTTCACCTATTACGATTTTTTCACCGAAAATTCAGCCGCACTAAAAATAACACGTCCGAACAGTTCGATGAGACGAGACTGAATAATGAACGTTCTTTATAAGATAAATTCTAATTTAAAGGATACGTATTTAAATGTTTGTTTTAATTTGTTCTGGTTGAATATTATTTTACCACTCCTGCCGCATCATCCGAATATCAAAAATTCGAGAATTCAATTGAATTTCAATTCTAGGCAAGAAAATACCGAAATCCATTGACACCATTGCACCATTTGGATACAGGAGTCGATTAAGCCATGTCCGTCTGTCTGTCTGAGTGTTGAAATCAAATTTCTGAAGTCCCCAGATATCTTCGGGATCCAAATCTTCAATAATTCTGTCAGACATGCTTTTGAGAAGATTGCTATTTAAAATCAGCAAAATCGGTTTAGGCCATCCAGAGTTATGGACCAATATGTGAGACAACATCCATAAAAATTTGATATTTTTTGTCCATTTTATATATTTAAAGAAGAAGTGTGCGGAAAATAGTAAGAATCGGTCCATGATTTCTCATAGCCCCCATACAAATATATATATTCCCGAAATATGGCTTAATGATAAATAAGTGCCTATAAAATTGGAATATCAAGACAAAATTCAGCAAAAATAAGTTTTATACAAAAAGAAATTGCAAAACGAAATTTTTTTTCAGTTCGGTCCATGTTTGACCATAGACTCCACTTCCAAAATTCACTTAAATACGTATAAAACAGATATAAATAATGTTAAACGGCTACAATTTGACATAAATAAATTTTGTACTAAATTTTATGGTGGGCGGCCCACAAGTGGTCATAGCTCCCATACAAGGACCACATCTGAAAAAGACATTTATCCCTATATATATTGTATAAATATCGGTACCGACTCAAAACGTTGCACAGATCATTTACATATATACAAAAATCATCTCACAAAATTTTGTTAATTTCGGTCTATTTTTAACCGTATGCCCCATATAAAGCCCTCTTCCGAAAATCACTTTAATACTCATAAATCTCTTATAAATAAGGGTACCAATCCAAAATTTTACACGGATCATTTACATACATGCCTAAATCTAACTGCTGGATTTTGAGAATATCGGTCCATATTTGACTTTATCACCCACATAAGGTCCACTCTCGAAATTCACGTTAATACTAATATATATCGTATATATAGCGTTATTATGTTGAAATTCGACGTGAAATATCCTCATATGCATGAAAATAACTGTTCCAAAATTTAAGAAGATCGGCCCATAATTTGTCATAGCTGCCATATAAGAACCATTTCCAAAAAACAAATAAACCCACAAAAATGTCTAATAAATATCGATATCGAACCAACTTTTATATGGATCAGAAATTTTAATCCAGAAATCATATTAGTATCGGTTATACGGCAATTAATAATTCTGTCAGACATGCTTTCGAGAAGTTTGCTATTTAAAATCAGCAAAATCCGTCCATAAATAACGGAGATATGAGCAAAAATCCGAGACAACCTCTGAAAATTTCATCAAAAAAACTTAGTGTATTAATATTGTTCATCAAAGATGGCGTTGATCAAACAAAGTGTTCGAAAACTTTAAGTGTGTTCTTAAACCGTAATATAAGTGTGTAAAAAGACAGTGTGTTCGTTTTAAATTGTGTTTGTGTACATTTAAATAAATAAAGACTCGTTATATTTTCTTCAAACTACTTGACGCTTTTATTTTGCATTTAAAAAGAATCCGGTTTTGTTAAAGGAAATAAACCACCGTTTTTAAAAGGTAAAAACGTAACAATATAAAATATATATCGTTGGTCTCATGTAGAAAGGCCCTAACTCGCTATTTTTTTGAAATTTGTTTTTTTTTGCGATTTCAATGCATTTAACGCATATACCCTCCTCACAAAAATTTATTGCAATAGTGTAAAAAATAACGCTTTTATAAGCAGTTGTACAAAAAAAGTTACATGTTAAATATTACAGTGCCTATTATGTTTTTACCTTCTCCTGTAAAGTTTCAAATATGCGAGTTACGGCCTTTCTACATGAGACCATCGATATGTATATATGTATATAATATAATTATGCATCCACAACAAAGGTGAAGGGTATATAAGATTCGGCATAGCCGTATATAGCACTCTTACTTGTTTTTATTCTATTCAAAATTTTCAGGAGATGGTTTTTAAAAAAATTAAAAATTTCCTGGTAAAACTCGGAAATGTTAGGTTGTTAAATATTGCCTCCTTTTCTCTTCTCATTTTTCTTAATAAGAGACATTTTTTGAAGAAACTTGAAGAACTGGCACCAAAGCCTCCTTCTTTCACTTCTCATTTTTTTAATTGTTTCAATTGTTGTTGCATATAATAATAATCGAATTTTGAAAAACTTTTTAAGCAATAAATTGATACAAATTTTTCTTTTACTGAAATTTTTGTGTCTTAATTTTATATGAAATACAAATCATTAGTAAATACCGAGTGAAGCCGGGGCGGTCAGATAGTGTCTAATAAATATCGATATCAAACCAACATATAATAATAATATAATAATAATAGCGATCTGTAATAATGAAATTCTACCTAAATAAGCGTTACTGGATACTGGAAAGATATCAGTTCATAATTAGTCCGCGTCCACTAGAACACCTATAAACTCGGTATTGAGATGATGTACGAGTATGCCTCACCTTTTTGTACTATTTTCCTTAACCTGGTGAGTATGAACAAATGTTGAACCTATTTTTAGTTTTATAAATGGCTACATTACATATAAGATTGTGATGATAAATATACAAACTCTATAAATAATTGTAAGAATTGGTAATTACATATAAATTTTTAAAATTAGACAAAATGTCAAAACATTTGCGCTAAAATTTAATAAGAAATACTAAATAATGATATTCTGGTCCTAACAATAGCGTAGTTTTTGTAATTCTCATCATATTTATGTGGAGGATATTTAAGATTCGGCAAAACCGAATATAGCATTATAACTTGTTTTAAATACGAGTAAATTTATATTTTTAATTTCAATATTTCGCTACTTCTAATTATTTGTCTTATGGAAAATTTTGTTTTTAACATACAAAAATATTAAAATAATTTGTATAACAAATTATTACATTTATAAATTTTTAGCTTAAATTATTAATAAATATATCAGATTAAAAGACATAAAATATGCATTTTAAAATATAACATTTCCATTTAAATTTCATTTTGTTCTAAATTATAATTTAAATGTTAGGAAATCTCACAAAATATTGTTATTTGACACGTATTAAATACCAATTTGGTACTAATTTATCACTGTATAACTTGCATGTCATAAGGATACTCACCGAATAACTTCTGTAAGGAACAACACGCTTACTTGAAATAAAAGTCTGTGGAAACTTTCGAATATACACTCGACAATAAGAGTTCAAATTTAGGTTTGAAAGAAAGGTTGAAACAATATAATTTACTTCGTTGTAAATATAATCCTTTTGATGCTCCGAAAGGTAACGCCATGTCGATCTAAGAAGAGTCCAGGAACAAGCTGGAGTGAAAATATTGACGAATGCGAAATATAAGCTCGTTCTGGACTAATATGTGGTTATTGGTAAGGACCCGATAATTTATATAAATAATTTCACAGTTATCACAATAGGCCTGAGCGCGATAAATTGGAACACAATTTAATAGAAATAATTGTGTATTTGCATTAAACATAAATACCAAAACATTGGTCAAATAACGTATACATTGATAAAAAAAAATATAAAATTTTAGCTTATTTTTTTTTCTTTTTTTTTCCTTTTCTAACAACTTTCTACAGAGCCTGGTCTTAACAGCGGTCCTTAGAAAAGGTTTATAAGCAGCCAAATTAATTTAATTTGACATTCTGAAATCGGATTTTCAGGAAAATAACAAAATTAACATAAGAAACTCACTACTTTTTACTTAATTATAAAATGCAAAAAAAAAAAAAATTATGAATTTAGTTAAACATTTTTACTTACTAAAAGCGTTTGGTATTTATTCCATTCTCTGGCTGCTTCAGATGATCCAAATTCATATATACACTGAAACAGAAGAGCTGTATCGTATAATATTGCAACTGCGTCTTTATGACATGAATATATTTCATTGGCTTTAGGTAGCACTTTGGGGTTCATGTCGGTTCTTTTATCAATGTTTAATGAGCAAAGGTTAACATTTCTAATATCTATAAAATATATATCTCTGGTTTTAGTTTCCGAACAATTCTCAAAACTCTCGTGCGTGTTACGTATTGTTATTTTGCCCAAGTTAGCAACTAAAACCTCTGCACTCTTACATGACCGTGGCAAAACTAATACTGGTGTACTAAGAATAACATCAAGCCTGAAAGAAAGATATCATATTTTAAATTTTATAAATAAAAAAATTTATACTAATGTGTTATTTGGCCAAATACAATAGATATTTTATGTTTGAATTTTATCAAATCACCTAATTGGGCCTATATTATTTAATGTAAATAAAAAACTTTTCTTTACATGTTTTCCAACGTTTCGTCAATTATTTGTTGACTTCATCAGGGTTACGTCTATTTAATTAAAAATTATAATACATTAACAAAACAAATACACCAAATATTTTTTTTTCGTTTTAAACTTACAAATTTAACAGTAATTTTCACATTAAATTAAATATGGATAAATATTACAAAAAACAAAGAACATTTAACACAAAAAAAAATAAATTAAAAACCACAGCTTAAAAATTAATATCACAGTTATATTGCAACTCTATAGCTTGTATTTATATTGTCAGTATAAGCCGATAGCCATTGATGCTAGTGCTTTTAGCCTTAGATTTATTGTAATTTTAATTATAATAAATTTTTTAATAAATAAATAAAAATAAATATTGTCAGTATCCTCCTTTTTGTTCATTGTCCATTCTATTTTTTGTTGTATACGTAAGCTTTCTATTGTGTACCTTTTCCTTACTACACCCTCTATGTCTAAAATTTTTACGTCATCAAAGTTGATTTTATGTCCAGATGACAGAATATGTGTTGCCAACCCTGTTGATTCTCTAAGTTTTGTTATGTCGTTTTTATGTTCAATCATTCTTGTTTACAATGATCGTTTTGTCGTACCTATATATGTATAGGGTGTTTTTTTTAAGCTAGATAGAACTTTAAATTGTAAAAAGTAACACAAAAAATTAAATTTTGATGAAATATTGTTTTTTTATCGTTTCAGTATACTCTGACAAATCATCATGAATAGACTCACGTTTGAACAACGCTACGAAATTATCCAAATTTACTTTGAAAATCAGTCGTCGATTCGCGCAACTTATAGACGACTTCGTCATTTTTATGGCATACATAATCGTCCATCTTTTTTGGCTTAACGGGTTTGTTAATAAGCAAAATTGCCGCATATGGAGCGAGACCAATCCACAAGAGACCCTACAGACTCCATTACATCCAGAAAAATGCAGCGTTTGGTGCGGTTTTCACGCTGGTGGCATCATCGGACTTTATTTCTTCAAAAATGGGGCCGGAGCTCGCGTTACGTCAAGAACAGCCGCGGTGCCCATATGCCCGAAATCATTTTCAAATGTTAATGTCACGTATTGATCTTTCGAATAAAAAAATTTTGATTATAATTAAATTTTTTGTGTTATTTTTTACAATTTAAAGTTCTATCTACCTTAAAAAAACACCCTATATATCTGATTGCATCTCTGTTCGTCATTTCCCATTCATTCAAGTTCGTACACAACATTGCATTGTTGTTGTTTTTATATCGGTGCTTTTACATTTGAAAAAATTGTACTGAGTATTTATACTATGTATTTAAAATGGATATTCTTCGTCTTTAATTCATTTATCGTTTCGTCAAGTAGGCTATCAAGTATAGCTAAATATTTGGAATGGCTATGGGTAACCCTCTTTCTCCTACAGTGGCCGATATAATACTTGATAGCCTTCTCCTTTTCGTCGTATAGATTTCATGATAATGAATTATTAAAAACTTAAAATTAAAATTGTCATCATATTTTCGTAAATCGTTCTTCAGCATTAGATTTAAGTTATGTCATATGTTTTACTTTTTGAAGTGGAAATATAAATTTGCACTGATTGCAATGCTATAAAATCTAGAACTATATACTATGGTGCATTACTATAATTCCACTTGATGTTTGCTATTTGTTGTAAAGTTACAAACGGGTTTTTAAAACCTGTACAATTTTTTTTTTTAATTTTTTAAGAAGGGGCATAACGTGAGTACCATTGGCTCTGAATGTTTTGTACTAATTTTGCTTTGTCATAATTTTATAATTCTGTAGGTCAATATTAATTGTAATTATTAAAAAGAATCAGCTAAAGATTAAAATTAAATTAATAAATTAAAATAATAAATTTATATTTAAAATTAAAATAAATTGCATTTATTAGTTATAAAAAAGTCAAAATAAGAAATAGAACCAAAACTATTATATTCAGATTATGCGTTTAATGTAGACTTCCAAATCTTGGAAGTCAATGAAGTCTGGATGTGATTTACTCGGACGCGTATCTTCCAATGATGTTTACTGCTGCAATGAGGTTTTCTTTTCTGAAATAAAATGTTACACCTTTATTATGTACATTTTTATAATGTTTACCCCACATTTTAAAGATGTCGTATTTTTACTGGTCAGAATAGAACATAAAATCACAACAGTGTAACACTTTTTTTCATGTACAGCTGTTTTGTTTTTTTTGGTTGTTAAAACAAAAGAAGCAGATAGCTCCCTGGTAAGATCGCTTTAAATAAGACAATGAATATTTCTCAAAAAGACCAATGGCACCTTCCCGACTAATACACAAATTCTTCTTAAACTATAAAAATTATATTATATTATATTATATAAACATACATTACATATATAAGAAGTAGGAGATATTGTCCTAAGAAATTTGACATACATCAACTTCATAGTATTCATTAACCCTAGAAAACTAAACCTATTTTTTTACAGGTTAATACTAAACCTCGCCTGTGAGGCTACTTTTTTAAAAAACACAAAATTAGTATTTTTGAAAAAGTTTTTTTTATTAAAAAAATAGCTCATCGTAAAGAATACAATTAATTATTAACAAAACAAAAAGGAATTCATTTATTTTTTGATATATTAAATAATAAAATTGGCATTAAAAGGAACACATTTTTTTTTAAGAGATCATTTTTTAAAATTAAAAAAAATAAATTAAATTTTAGTTCAAAAACTTAAAAAAATATATAATCTTATAGCTATTTATACGTATTTATAGAAAAACAAACAAAATTGTTTGTATATCATATATATTTTGCTTTCCACATAAAAATTAAGTCATACAGTTTTTCGGGTATCACATTCGAAGCAATTTGGTGATCTATGTTCTTGGCAGTATGTTTTGTTGCATTTAGCGCAGTAATAAATACTCATACGTCTCTTGCTGGGCGCAATTTACAGGTTGCTCTCTTACCTTTTTTTATTTCTGGTTCTGTATCATTCTGCTGATCTTCAGAAGTGGGGAAACAGTTATTTATTGCTTCACGAACTCGTTTTTGCATGGAAGGTCTTTCATTCAGCCTTATTCTGCACCATTCGTGGCATAAATCCTTGCTAAGCTCTTTCATAAATTCTCTTCTAGTCATAGGCTTTATTTTAAGTTCTTCACAGTTGGAAACATATACGGTCTAATTCGTAAAACTTTCAAATTTTAACTTATAAGCTGATAATAGTTATAAGTTTCTTTTTGTTTTATAAGCTACTGATAAAAATTTGTATTCATAACTACACAATAAGAGTAAATTAACAATTTGTCGGTTTTAATAGATTTGTAGTTTTATGTTGGCAATAACATGTTATTTTCACTCTCATTTTATACTTAGTGATGAATATAATTACAATTGATTATTTAAGTACCCTAAGAGAATACTAAAAATAATATGAATTATTGCACACAATTTAATCGAAATGTTAAAAAAACATTTGTTTTATTACTTGTTATTATATAATACTATGTTTCCACGGTACATGCTTCGCTCTCTATTCATGCTTCACACCCCAATCATGTGCGAAACAACTTGCTTCACCATACAAAATTTTAAGAGCGAATCAAGTAGATTCATATTGAATCTACTTGCGAAGCACGAAAAATTGCACTCTTCTCTAATTTTTATCGCAAGTTTAGCTGCACTAAAAAAAATTTAATATTATTGTAAATAAAGCAAATTATTTTCCTGTTGCTAGAAGTAAATACGTACGAATGTATGTTTTTTTTCAAATAAGCTAACTAATTTCCATTCACTTTTGTTTGTCCATTAAAAAAATTATTTTCCACAAATTGTAAATTCTGTTTTTTTTTTATTCTGTTTGTTTATTAAAGACAACTGTCAAATCGAATCAAGTTTATTAGTCATGTAAACAGCATGATTCATAAACATGATTCAGAAGGCTAAGCTGGTGATTCAAGTCGTCGTGGAAACATAGTATAAAAAGTAATTTCAATAGTAAAAAAATTGCTTTTAAATACAATTATTCACCGCTGGCACAGAGTTTAAACAGTACTATGTGCTGCCTTCAAAAACAATTTGCCGACTACTCACTTTAATGTAATTGTTTATGCATCTCTATAATTTTTTTTTTTTTTTTTATTTTTTTAAATTCTTTTTTATTGTATCTTCATTTTAAATGAACTAACAATAGGTATTCAAATCCTAAAACTAAAGTTAATTAAGATAAGTCCAGCCAATGCTAGACAAAATCTAGTTTTCAAATTCGATAGGATATAATGAGCAACTTGTATTTATTCATCTGAGAGCGGTGGTGTCCCTCCTTCTCAAACGGCTATGACCGGGATGTTGTAAGATGTCTCGAGCGAGGGGATTTGGATGAGTTTCCAGCTTACCCAAATAAAGGGCCACGTGTTTAGTTATTTCCCATTTGACAAGTGGAACATCAAGATCGTTGTGTATGTTGTTGTTTTTAATATACCAAGGAGCGGTAGTTATCATTCGTAGAATTTTGTTTTGACGGCGTTGAATTTTCTCAATATTGGAGTTGGAGGCAGTGCCCCATAACTGGATCCCATAGCACCAAATTGGCTTTAAGATTGAGTTGTAGAGTAGAAGCTTACAATCGAGCCGAAGGACGGAGTTTCTGCCGATGAGCCAATGAATTTGGGCTGCTTTCAGTTTCATTTGAGTCAGCTTAGCATCTATATGTGGTTTCCATGTGAGGCGACGGTCCAGATGAATACCAAGATATTTCACGTGTGAGTTTTGAGGCACTATATGGTCATTAATACGAATAGGGGGACATGATTCCCTACGTAGAGTAAATGTTACGTGGGTGCATTTCTGTTCATTTATTTTTATTCCCCATTGTCTTGCCCATTTCTCCACTTGCGTTACGTGGTGCTGTAATTTAATCGAGGCATCTTTTGGATCTTTGTGAGTTGACGTGTGAATTTCATTGTTTGTTGGCATGTCTGCTGTGTACAGCAAGTATAGAATTGGTCCTAAGATACTACCTTGAGGGACGCCAGCACCTATAGGTTGAGGACGGCTTAAATAATCACCTTCTTTAATCATAAACTGACGGTCGATTAAGTATTTCCATAGTAGGTGTTGAAGATTCACCGGCAAGTTCTGCTTTAATTTAGATATCAGGCCTTCATGCCATACTTTGTCGAAAGCTTGAGAGACGTCAATAAAGAGTGCCGAACAGTATCTCTTTTCCTCAAAGGGTTTTCTTATGACTTGTACCAATCTATGTGTTTGTTCTATTGTACTGTGTTGACGTCTGAAGCCAAACTGGTGATTGGGAATGCAGTTGTTTTCATTCAAAATCGGAGTCAGCTTGGTTATAAGCAATTTCTCGAATAATTTGGTCATAGTTGGTAATAGACTTATTGGCCTATACGACTCAACTTTGCAAGGATCTTTTCCCGGCTTAGGAATCATCTTTACTAGTGCAATTTTCCAAACCGGAGGGTAGTACTCAAGCCGTAAGATGGCATTAAAAAGAAAGAGGATTAATCTTTTTGCAATGCGAGGCAGCTCAAAAATCATTTTATTGCTGATTTTATCAAACCCAGGTGCTTTTTTAACATTTAAATTATCAATAGCCTCAACAACCTCCAGATATTGAAATCTTATTTGTACAGGTGGTCTGGCAACAACAGGCGGTAGTTGGCTAATGTCAGTATCCATATTGGGAGGGAATACATTTTTTAAATGACTTACGAAAAGGTTGCCTTTTTCTTCGTTATTTCGTGCCCAAGATCCGTTCAAAGTACGCAGTGGAGGTTTTGCGATTACGGGTTTTCTTAGATTTCGGACTGCACGCCATAATGAATAATTTGACTGGGAAGTTGCGTCTAGACCTTCCAGATGTTGTTTGAGAGACTCTGCTTTTTGCGCTTCTAGCAAGATCCTAAGATTTTTGGTACATTCTCTCAACCTAGTTTTAAGTTGGGGCGATCTGTGTTGTTGCCATTCTCTTCGGACTCTCCTTTTTTCAGACAATAGTTGCTCAACATCTGCAGAAAAAACTCTGTTGTACCTATTCGGGCGAGAAGTGGAAGAAGCATGTTCTGCGGCTTTCTCGACATGTTCATTAAGACTTTTTATACAGGCATCGATGTCTTCAGCAGTTTTTAACGGGAGTTTCTCTGTGCAGTGAGTGCTGATGTATTTTTTGTATTTTAACCAATTCAGACGTTTGACAAGAAGTAAGGCATCAGTTACGATTTGCTGAGGACTTCTGATGGTGATTACAGTGGGTGAGTGATCTGAAGAAAGATCCAGTGAAGCCTCGACTTCAATGAGTTCCGGGGATACCCCTTTCGCCACGCCGAAATCGATAACGTCAGGAATTTTTTGCTGGTCAGTTGGCCAATAAGTTGGTTGACCAGTTGATATCACATTCAGTCCCATTTCAGACAGGGAGTCGTACAAGATACGACCTTTAGGGCTAATGAGTCGTGAGCCCCAGAATGTATGCTTAGCATTGTAGTCGCCAGCCGCTATGAAACGGCTACCTAGTGATTTGTAAAAATCTCTATACTGATCTTTTGTTATTGAAAATCTGGGCGGACAGTAAACTGACGAAATCACGAGGTTTTGACAAAAGTTCTCAATACAGATGTTTGTTGCTTGAAGATAACACTCTGAAAGACCACCCAATGAATGGTGTTTGATTCGCGATTTGACCAATATTGCCGAGCCACCACATGATCTATCTCTGGGGTCCTTGGTGTCGTAGAATGTATAACCACTTATTTTAAAAATGCTTCTCGACGTCATATGAGTCTCGGAAATCAGCATTACATCAATTTTCTTATTAAAAAGAAAATATTCAAGTTCATTTTTGTGTTGGCGTATGCCGTTTGCGTTCCAGAAACATATTTTGAGACAGTTCATGGTCTATTAAGTATGGCCTGCAGTAGCGTGGACTGCATTTTTTGCATCTCCTGCATCATACTTGTCATGCTTGTCATGAAATGGTTCATGGATTGCACCATATTCTCCATTATACCTTCAAGACGGCTAAAATTGTGGCTGTTTGTATCATTTATTGGTGATTCATTTTGCAGTGTTGGTTGGTTAGACCTTAGCACGTTGGCATATGAAAATTGGCTAGTGGATGCTTGTGCTACGGGGGGAAAAATTGTAATAGGTACATTTGTCGTCTGAGTAGGGGTAGAAGCGGGTTTGTTGATCAAGGAGCGTTTAACGACCTCGAAAACAGGGCAACCCCTGTAGTTGGCAGTGTGGTTTCCACCGCAATTGCTGCATCTTTTTACCCTGGAATCATCCTTAGGTTTATCGCACTTCGAGGTGTCATGAAGATCCCCACAAACAACACAAACAGTAGGCAACTTACAATAAGATTTAGTGTGACTATATTCTTGGCAGTTCGAACACTGTACTGGGCCAGATCGCTTATGAGGTTCTTCCACTGTAACTCTTCGGTGCATTATGAATTTCAAGTCATATATAGGATGTGTTTCATTTTTCTTCAGCTTAACATCACCAGGTTCTAACTCCACTCTAAATAATGGTTGAGGGATCCTATCTCTGTTTCTTATATTTGATACTGCCTTGATTTTAAAGCCTTTGTCGGCCAAACTGCTCTTGATCTCCTCAGGATCAACAAAAGAATCAATTCCCTTAATTACGACTTGTAGACCTTTTGCGCTTTTAAGTTGATACGTGTAAAAATTCTTTTTGCGTTTTTCAAATTCCGAAACTATTCTCCGATAGTCGTTTTCATTATTAACCTGAATCTTTGTTTCATTAATATTGCCACGCTTAATTGGAGTCACATAAAAAGAATTTTCACCAATTAATGAAACTAATATTTTTATAAGTTCGTTTGAGTTTTTTTCTCTTAAATATATTGGAGGTGGTTTTACTGGCTTATTCACAGCGTTAGGGACATCATTTTTGTCTTGGAGGATGGCAAAACGATTTTGCGAGCGTGGCTCTTCAGCATTCTTTGATAATTTTGCGGCTGGTGTAATTTCGGCAGATTTTGGGCTTCTGCCTCTCTTCGATACTGTTATATAACGGTCCATTCCTACCTGTGTTTTTTGTTTTTCTTCAGCAGCAACTATAGGAGCGGCCTTATTTGTAGGACTTAATGTGCCTTTTGCAGCTGTTGACGTCTCTCCAATATTTGATAACGAGGACCGTGAAGAAGACGGTCCTTCAGTGATTTTTCTATTTAAATTAAATATGCTTTGGGCTAAGTTTGTGCCCTGTTCAACACATTTATTCAAGTTTGGTGCACTTGCACTTAAATTCAGATTTGTGCTTATTTTTGGTTTCACAGTTAAGTAGTTTTTATTAAATTCGGGATTTTTAATGTTCTCATTACTAACACTTGCCGAGCTCAACACGAAATAAGCATTTCGGCTCTGAGGCCCACTCGCACTGTTAGAATTGTTACTCATTCACTGTCTCACTGTATTTAATTTTCTAGTTTTCAAATAATTAAAAATAAATTATTACAATTTATTAATTTTTGTTGCACCTAGTGCAATTATTTGACTTTGTAAAGTTTTTCACCTATTACGAGTTTTTTTTTCACTTTTTTATTTAATTTAACTTTTTATACTTTTTCACCTATTACGATTTTTTCACCGAAAATTCAGCCGCACTAAAAGTAACACGTCCGAACAGTTCGATGTATCAAGCACATTTATCTCCATAATTATGTTTATTTTTATGTAAGTAATATTTATATAAATAAAAAGAATGGACACAATTTATGATGCTTCTCCTTCCGTATTGAATAGGAAACGTGCTAGCAATTGTTTTTGATCGTCTTGTAGTAGATGTCGACATTTCTGCTATGAAGATACCATGGTTTGCAAACAAACAAAGAACGGTTAATCGCCAAATTTGCCCATAAACCGCTGATTCAGCAACACTTCTAATATTTCAAGCTTGAAATGTCAATTTTAAGTAGAATAATTTTACATTTTTTTGACATAACACAAATACATTTGTACCCAGTAAAAAATAGGATCATCCAAAGAGTAATCCTGGAGCGCTCCTTTGCGAGTAATGAATTACTCCATAAAACTCCGAACCTCATAGGATTTTTAACACAGCATGTCCGCAGACACGAGTACTCCTTTTAAGCTTCTTATGGAGTACTCCCTTTGATCTTGAAAATGACGACAGAGGGAGTAATCGTTTTTGTCTCCTAAAAGAACATAACGGGAGTAATAGTTTTTGTCTCCTAAAAGAGCATAAAGGGAGTAATCATTTTTGTCTCCTAAAAGAGCATAAATACAAATTTGGTTATTTTTTACAAAAACAAGAAAGCCTCGAAAAATAGCAACGGCGGAAATGAAATTTGCAATCCCGTTTTATTGAATTTGAGTGGCATCACCGGAAATGAATTGAGGAAATTGAGGAGATTTTTTAACAGCAACGAAAAATAGCAACGAATCCCACTGAATATAGAAAGTTTTCCATGCAAAAAATTGTCCGATTTTTATCTTTATCCCAGAAACTAGCTCTAAATAGAAAAACAAAACGAAAATATTTTACAGTTATGTCAAAGAAAAAAAAAAAAAAACCAAAACGAACTGATACATCCCTCATTGATCCATTTGGAGTATTAAGCGAGGCATAGACAACAAAACAAAAAAAGTTTTGATAGCTCGCTTATTACTCCAAATGGATGAACAAGTCATTACTCCTTTATTGCTCGATTATGGATTAATCCATATATTTTTTACTGGGTATATACATATACATACATATGTATGTATATACTTACGAATTCGGTTAATTAAATTTATGGAACAAGTCGGTTTTACTGACTTTGCTCAAAAAAAAAAATTCATCAAATAGGTCTTTTAGAGGAGATAAAAGCAATAAACAATTTTTTTTGGCGGCCACGTCTATTTTAGAGGGTGGGCCCTCAAAGTTGAAAATATATTAGCCTATATATCTGGAACTATTGGGTCTATGATAATTTGTAATACATCAAACTAAAGGTATATATCACGATTACAAAGTATGGACCAACTATGGGTTAAATCTGAAAATAATATTTTTTGACCTGCATTTTTTTTAATGTCTAAAAATTTTAAAAAAAAATCAACATAAGTGTTATTTAACTTTATAAATAGCCAAGACATAAAGCTTTAATTTAAGGTATGATATGTGTCTATAGATACTATAATTATGATCTGAAAAATTAAAAAAAAACATATTTCTTCAAAATTTTGTATACAGGAAAGGCTTTTCTTCTCTATGGTATACAGTTTACCGGCTTAAGATTTCCTGTATTGCGTAAGGATTTTCTCCTCTATGGGATACAGAACACCGGCTTCGCATAGTACAGATTGTATTTTTTATGATGAAATGTCATAATCTTTCTTTAATATCTTCGGATCTACATTACCTACATGATCATGTTATACCTTAAAGCTTGAAGCTTAATTTCTTGACTTTAAAATTTTGAGATTTATATATCTACTCATATAGACCTTTTTCCAGAATTTTTAACATTTTTTAAAAAAATATAGGATCAAAAAATAATTTTCCGAAATTGACCTATAGGTGGTTCATACAAATAGGTCATGTTATATATCGTTGGAAAGGTTATTAAAGTGCCTATCATATGATATATATATCGTCTAATAAAGAAATGTAGTTTTCAAGATATATCTAAATATATTATAAACTTTGAAGCACACCGCCCACTCGAAAATAGGCTTGGCCGGCAAAAAAAAAAAAATTATTTTAACTAGAAATTAAAATTATGAGTGATAAAATTTTGGAAGTGATTTGTAAAAAGTCACTAAAACCGACTTAAGCCAAATTTATTGTAAACATTTTTACTTCTTTAATCACTTTTTTTTTAACTTTTATACATAAAAAAAACACAAATTTTCTTATCTGTTCAAATATTTTGCAAACAAGCATTCAAGTGTCACTTTATTAAATGGTTAAAGTTGGGTAGAGAACACAATAAAAATATCAAAACATACAAGAGACTTATAACCAGCTAACAAGCTATTATGCATTTATGAATTAAATTTTTTCGCATTTTGCCTCTCATTGCCTTATTACACTGTTATAATGTATTTATGAATTAGACCGAATGTATTCAATTCTGAAATTCTGTGCAATAAATATCAGATTTACCGATATAATAGAAATAATCGAAACGGCGCACAGTGGTATTTGTTCATACAATGTTTGGCAAAAAATATACGGAGTGCTCGTAGAATGTTGAAATTTGGCACAGAGCCTTTGGTTGGCTTAATTAAGAAAAATATAAAGTTTCATCAAAATTGGCCACGCCCTCTACCCACCGCCCATAGAACCGAAAATTTATTTTTTGTCCAAAGTTTTTGAAATTTGTCACAGAGCCTTTGGTTAGCTCAAATAAGTAAAATATAAAGTTTAATCAAAATTGGCCACGCCCACTACCCACCGCCCATAAACCCAAAATTTATTTTTGGTCCAAAGTTTTTGAAATTTGGCACGGAGCTTTTGGTTAGCTCAATTAACGCCCCCACTTACTGCCCATATAACCCATACTATATTTTTTCCCACAACTTTTTGTTTCTTTACCAAAACTAATTATTTTATAAATAAATTTCAATACATGCATTTAAATATAGACTTTTATTTTATTTATCATCTATCATTTCTTTCATCTAGTTCCAAAATATGTTTACGTGGTTGACGTATACTACTTATATAGCGATCAGATGATGCAAGCAAACATGCAAAACATCAGTATTTGTTGCAGTTCTATTACATTTTCTGGAAAACATTAATCTATAATTTCTGTAATCCTTATTACGTGCTTCTTCCGCTTTCTCGGAGAGCATACCTATAGGGAGCACTGCTGCTTCAATTATGTCATTTCCATGTATCAATACTTTATGGACAGTAGCTGGCATGAAGTACCAATTGTATTTACGAACGAATAGTTCAGCAGTATCCCACGAAAATGTCTTAAACTTCCACGTATCAATTTTGTGCCCACATGTAATTATTTGGAGAATAATTCGGAAGCGATCTATTAGTTCTTCACTAATACCTGTTATATCTGCTACGAGAGCAGGATTAGAAAAGAAACGCCTTGAAGTATTTCCGTCATTCGACGACCCAGTTCCTTGTTGTACAGTATCCACTCGCAAGTTCATGCGTTCTTTAAATGCTTGTTGAATGCGCTGTTTGTTTTCTTGTTTTAATATCTTATTTTTTGAATCAATTGCAGACCACTTTTGAAAAGGCATATTATAAGATATATGGAGTATGCACTCCATAAATTTTATTCGAGCGTGTAATGATGAAATACCTAATTTAAAAGCTTCACTATCAATGGTTTTTGTTGATATTATATCCAAATGGTGCATTTCAGAGGGCTTCGCTTTACAAATATAGCATACGGCTGCTGAAGCGGTATTTGTAACTGTCTGAGCCGTTTTGCCATCTAGCATCGTGAACACTAAATTGTGTATTCCATTGAATTCTTTGCCGTATACTATAGCAGTCGTATTTCCTAAAGCGGTAATTTCGGACTTTATTTTCTCAACAACTGTTAAGACTTTTTCTTTAGTCTGCTTAGCGAATTCAAAAGAAATTGGACGACAATATCTTGTTGATGATGGACTATTGTTACGCCAGTATTCTTCTTCAGAGGTTGCTCGTAAACTTAAAGGCACCATCGATACTAATAGCAGGTTCTTGTCAGTAACATCAGGTGCTAAACTTTGATTGTACTCTGAATTTCCAGAAGAGCCATCGCAACCCCACTTCGACATTAGAGTGCAATTCAAATTTATCATATTATTAATATTTTCGTGTGAAAAACTTTCAAATAAACGCTTAGTGGTGTGATCCATTCAACTTTGCAAATTTACTGAGGCTTCTTTTTCTGATATTTTAACTTCACTGGGATAACACTTTTTCTTCTCATCTAGTACCTTAGCATACGGATGTAAAATATTGTATCCCTCTTTATGCACAACATATTTTATAGATTCGTACTGATACTTTGTTAACTCTGCATCCAGTAACAACGCCAGCGCAGTTGAGGGAGGAATATATGATTGCGATTTTAAATTTAAGCCTACTAATGCACTTGCCATTTCTAAATGTTGTTTGCTATACTGGGACGCTAAATTAGCAGCTTTGTACCTTTTACTACGATCAGCGCAATCGCCGAATTCCTTAGCTGGCCTTCCCATTTTTGTTGAACAACTAGGTTGCTCATCAGCAAGTGATATTTCAAATATATCTAAAAATTTGCAATTATATTCAAAGTACACATTAATTATTTTGTTTTGAAATCTACTTCTTAGCCAAGCATAATTTTTCTTACAAAAATATGATTTATTTCTGTGACATTCGGCCCAACGATTTCATTTTAAAAATTAGTTACGTTTAATAATTTTCTAGGCTTTTTTTTGCAAATAATTTTATTTTAAATAACGGTTTAATTAATCATATGGTTTTGTTTTTCTTTTTTTGTTATGCACTTTTTCGATATTGCTGCCAATCAATTATTAAAAAGTAAAAGTAAAAGCCTAAAAGTATACAAAACCTTTTATTGTAAATATGCATTGCAATTTATTGTAAATATTCATAAAAAATACGTGAGTTTTATCACAAAATTTATAAGTTTGTTCAGCGATCGCAAAAAGTCGCAGAATTTTTTTTACATAAAATGAAAGAAAATATTCCAAACTTTCATTTAGAAGTAGTACTAACACGGAGGTAGACCGAGCTAACTTATTTCTTTTCTAATGAAAACTGAAAATGCTAAATTTTTTGGAGTCATTTTGATTTGCTCAGATCTCTTAAATTATATATGTAATTTAAATATTTTTTCTTTTCTATTAAATTTAAAATACTATATTTTAATAAAAATGCTCTAAAACTATTGGTAGTGGAACCATATTTATTGTATAAACAACTGAAATGTAGTAAAATTTTCATCAGTTTTCGTTGTATAATATTTAGATAACTTCACCACACTTTTTTTATACAAAATTTTATTTTTTTCGAAAACAAATCATGGTTTTCTACTAATGAAACATTTCTCTACTGAATTGCATCATTAGATTTCTAAAAAATAACTGTAAAAAAATTGACTTTTTGCAAAAAAAAAAATACCACTGTGTGACGTACTGAAGAAAAGAATTACTTTATATCTAAATTGTTGAACTAATTATTTATATATATTACTGTTTTGTCATTTATATGTAGTCAGTAAGGATGTCAAATCTATTGATCTAAATATGGGGCTATGGCAAAATATGATCAAGATTTCATATTATCTGCATTTTATTTGAAGAAAATAGCGAAAAATATCTGAAACTTTGGTCTATAACTCGGATCCTATTGGACCGATTTCACTAATTTTCAATACCAAACGTTTCGGTTGATCACAAAATGCTTTGTTAAAATTCCATTATTCTATGTCTTTTTTCGAAGCTCTATCGTGCCTGCAACAGACGGGCATGACTAGATCGTCTTAGAATCTCATAAGGAACCAGAACATATAGACTTTTTGGTTCCAAATTAAAGACTTACTTAATGAAATTTTTCCCAAATATGCTATGTTAAAAAGAGCTGTTTGATATTGAAAATGGTCCAAATCGGTTAGTAGTAGTGCCAAAGTTATGCACCAAAATTTGAGCCAACATCGATATTTTTCAATATATACATACATATATTACAAATAATATCATAAAATGTTGGCCATATTACTTCAAAAATCACTTGAATACGCATAAATCTACTATAAAAATCATTATCAGGTTGAAATTCAAGACAAATAATTCTCCAAATAATTGGTTCATTATAGAGACCAATTCCTAAAATTACTAAAGTACGCAAAAATATCGTATAAACATTGTTATCAAGTTGAAATTCGGCAACAATAATCCTCAAGTTTGCCGTACCAAATTTTACACAATAATATTTGCGAACTTTTTGAATAAAATGTCCTTCCGTCATTTAAAAACGAGGAGACCTTGAAATAATTCGCCACAAATAGTTATTGCTAATATCAATGTTCAAAAACGACCAAATAGGCTGAATTGTTAAAACGTTTTTGATCAAGATATATGAAAAACGTTATTCTCTTAAATGTATGAATCTATATTATATATTAAAATGGATCCCATTAACTACATTTCAAATTCTAAAGAGGGGCACTACTTATCATAACATTTTGCACATATTTTCAACTAGTGGTATTATCTTCAACTGCTAGTGAAACTTTATTATAATACGTCTCCCTTTAATACTTATGTATTCTATTTCTGTTTATTTCATTCTTATTACATATTATGGAAAACCGAAAAATGGCTTTGCTACGCCCAGATTTATTTCCAAAAATGTTGACTCTGCTCTACTGTGTACTATATTATCAAAAATAATTTCTAACCTAATTCTAATTCTTCTGAAACTAACTTTTTAATTCCACAATTTTTTTTCAAGAACTTCAAAGTTTTAATGATTTAATATAAGTATACATATGTATATTAATTAATTAATTAATTACTTATTCTCAAGGATACGAAAGAATACAATTTCTTGAGGTCACTTCCTGTTTGATGCCGATATTCCCATAAGAAGTATTTTAAAACATTATTATTATAACTCAAATATTTATAAAACTCTGAAGTTCTATAACAAGGAGAACATATGTTGAACTGAATATGCAGTCTTACTACATTCGACATCAAACTTCATGAATATATGGATTTATTTAAATTGAATTCGTATTTCGTCATGTGACTTTACATGGGTTCGTAATTAGAAAATTGCGATAAGCCCACTAAAATTGGTCACCTCGGGCCCAAATATTTATTATAGGAACAAATAAATTAATTTTTATATAGAACTATGCACATTTTGCATTAAAAACGTTAAACAATAATATGAAGAAATAAAAAAATATTTGTATAAATATGTATAAATTAAAATTATATACTTACGAAATATCACCAAATGTATTGCTAATTTTCTTTAAACGGGTTGAACTCATGTGGTGTACAAGTCCTTTTGCCATATATGTCGCTTTATTACGCAATGATTTCACAAAATTTCTGAAAAACAATATAATGTTCAGTTTTAAAATTTAATTTATTTACATTACAAAGCACATACAAAATTCCTTAATTAGCTTTCTGGGCTTAAGTCAGTTTTAGTGACTTTTTTCAAATCACTATCAAAATTTTAACACTAATAGAATTTTAAATTCTGATTAAAATAAAAAAAAATTGGGGCGGTCACGCCCATTTTCGAGTGGGCGGGGCTCCAAAGTTTGTAATATATTTAGCTATATCATGAAAACTACTTTTTTTTATTAGACGATATATATTTTAAAGACCTTTCCAACGATATGTAACACGACCTATTTATATGGACCACCTAGTAATAAATTTAGGAAAATAATTTTTTGATTCGAAATTTTTTAAAAAAAAATCTAAAAAGCCGGGAAAAAGGTCTATATGAGTAAGTAGATAAATTACAATATTTTAAAATCAAGAAATTAAGCTTTAATTTAAGGTATAATATGACCTCGTAGGTACTATAGATCCGAAGATATTAAAGAAAGATTATGACATTTCACTATAAAAAATATAATCTGTACTATGCGAAGCCGGTGTTCTGTATACCATAGAGGAGAAAATCCTTCCGCCCGGCCGTAGGCCGGCAATGCACAGTTGCTTAAGTTGGCTTAAGCTAGTTTATGCACATTATGGTTGGACCTTTAATCTCTTCACAAATACATAATATTACCAGTCACATAAATAAAAAACAGATACAAATAGGAAATTACTTGAATAAACTAATGGATTACTTACAAAATAAAATATTAAATATGGATGATGAAATTAAGTTCTTGGAACACATCTACCAAATAAATAATGACATCTCACTTCTACGCAACCATATAGATGACATCAGACAGATAATATTTTCCTGCAAGCTAGGTATAATTCCCTCAGATATATTTACTAAAACAGAACTGGACTTAATATATGACTTCGACAGCTATACAAATACCAACGTAGCCGTAGCACTACAGGTCAATAACATTATACTTATCCTCCAAATACCTCAATATTCAAAAAAAAATCGCTATTCGACCCCTGAAAGACTCGATATATGTATCATGGCACAAAGTAAAAGGTTGGCCGTTTTATCTAAATTCCATGCGATGCCAGCGACTTGGACATACAAAAAAGTGGTGTAAAAATAGTCCTCTTTGTGAAACATGCGCTTTGCCCCCATACGAACCTACAGAATGTACCAGGTATTTTGTATTTTTCTTTTGCTGCCTTTAATGCTGTTTAAAAATTTAACATTCCTTAGAATTTGCTGCATGACTTTCAGAACAGGGTGGTTACTCTCTATTGCGATGCGAAAGCAAATTCGATGCGTAAGAGTATTAAGCTATTATTTGCCATATGTGACCGTAGCTTAACACTAATAAAATAATACAAAAATTTAAAAACCGTTACTAAAACAACAAAATCACCTTTTAATATTAATAATAAACCACAAAGCACATACTCCAATAACCACACTTTCACAGAAATTCCAAAGCAGCACCAACAATGACAACGCGATCAATGTTAAAGCAAACAACAAGTACTCAACCAACAACAATAATAACTAAAAAAACAAGTAAGAGTGCTATATTCGGCTGTGCCGAATCTTAAATACCCTCCACCTAAACGTAATAAAAAAATACAAAAACTACTCTGGTTATACGACTAGAATATCCTTATTCTGTGTTTTCTATTCAGTCTAAGTGCAAATTTTATTAGCACATATTTGATTCAGTCTCGTCTCATCGAACTGTTCGGACGTGTTAAATTTAGTGCGGCTGAATTTTCGGTGAAAAAATCGTAATAGGTGAAAAATTGTACATAATAGGTTGAAATAAAACAAAATAGTGAAAAAATAACTCGTAATAGGTAAAAATATCTACAAAACAAAATATTAAAAATCGCATAAAAACTGTATGAGTGTTCCTCTCAGCTGTAATTCTGAGAAAGAGCTTAGCTCGACTAGAAAAACTGAGGAAGAATCCTTAAAAAATCTATGGAGAATTTTCTCACTACAAGAGCCGTAGAACGGCGTCGTTCCTGTTTGCCCAATATAGTGATTTCAACAGATGAAAAAACATCATCTTCATCAAAGAGTGCAGTCAAACCCAAAAAACAAGTAGTTATGGATAAGTACATAACCGTTCTCAAGCGACAGAGGAGCCCGACATCTGCTCAAGTGTCATCAAATTCAAAAGCTCCAAAGACCGCGAGTAATGATCAAAATAGGTTTGCTCTCCTCCAGCCCCCACCAATTTATCTGAGAGAGCCCACTTCCAGTAAATTGGTAAAAGGAATTGTTTCGGTAATAGGTGAAAATATGTTTAGCGTAACATCAATTAAACATGGAAATATCAGCGAAATCAAAATACAAGTGAAAAAGGACGATGATTTTCGTAAATTGTCCAACCAGTTGGAGAGGGAGAGTAGGGATTTCTATACCTACCAGCTGAAAAGCGCAAAAGGACTCCAAGTCGTTCTAAAGGGTATAGACCCAGATGTTGATCCTGCCGAGATAAAGACTAGCTTAATGGAAAAAGGCTTCAAAATTAAGAGCATAACGAATATTAGAAACCGTGAAAAGATTCCACAGCCTATGTTCAGGGTGGAATTGGAACCTGGGGATGTCGTATTAAAGAAAAACGAGTCCCATCCCATCTAGAATATGATTTACCTTCTGCATCGTAGAATCACCGTGGAAGAACCGCATAAGCGTCAGGGACCCGTTCAGTATCTTAACTGTCAAGAATTTGGTCATACCAAAGCGTATTGTAAATTGCCAACAGTTTGTGTTGCGTGTGGGGAGCTACATGCAACTGCTCAATGTGATAAGTCGAAAACTGATTCAAAAATCAAAAAATGCAGTAACTGCGGAGGTAATCATACCGCAAATTATAGAGGTTGTCCAATTTACACTCATTTGAAAGGCATAAGTACCAACAAGACGTCAGTATTACCTGATCATCGTCAACAGCCTATTTTGGCATCGAGTGACAATTTTCCTCAATTGTTACGGTCCACTAGTCATGTAAACGCGCCTAGTTCTAGACAAGTTTCTTACGCTAACGTGGTTAAATCTAATATGCCAGGTTTGGAGCAGGCACCTAAATCACAATATTACGAGCCTAATATTAACACTCTAGAGACTACATTGCAGACACTTGTCCAAACCATGAACACTTTTACGACCACTATGACATCCATGATGCAGGAAATGCTGAAAATGCAATCCACTATCTTACAAGCCATTTTAAAGAAATGATTTGTTTAAAAATTTGTTTTTGGAATGCGAACGGCCTCCGCCAACATAAAAACGAGCTGGAACACTTCCTGATGCATAAGCAGATTGATGCCATGATGATTGCTGAAACTCACTTGACGGCGACAGCGTACTTCAAAATTAATGGCTACGTGTTATATGATACTAAAGATCCACGCGGAAGAGCATGTGATTTTCAATAAAAGAACACCAATACTACAGCTTCTTCAATTCCCTTGTAGCTAGATTTTTAGTTGCTGGTGACTTTAACGCCAAACACACATTTTGGGGTTCACGTCTGGTGACCCCGAAGGGTCGTGAACTCTTCAACACCATATCCAAAATGGGCTTAGATGTACTCTGAAGTGGGCATCCCACCTACTGGCCGACGGAAGATTCCCGATGTTATTGACTTCGGAGTAGTGAAAAATATCCCTGTAGAATCGATACAAGTGGAGCCTTCATTAGACTTGTCTTCAGATCACTATCCTTCTATTATTTCAATGCATTTCCTTCAAGGGAATGGCTCTCCATTTCGGGACATATCTAAAACCAGAGTAAGTTGGATAAAGTATAAAAAGTATTTAAGGTCCCACTGCACGGAAAATGTAGTGTTGAGAACTACCGAGGATATTGATGGGTCGATTGGCAAGTTTACTGAGGACATACGAAGAGCTGTACATCACGCCTGCACATATGACGTTGAGTGCAGAAGTGGGACAAACAGAACTTATTTCGCTGAACTCGATCATCTCCTGTCAGAAAAAAGAAGAGTTAGAAGAGAGTGGCAAATTCACACGTCTCCTCAACTGAAAGCTAGGCTACGAGAATGCAGAGATATACTAAGAAATTTCTTAGAAATCCAAAGAACGGCCTCACTTAGATCTTACTTGGAGGGTCTTGATAGTACCCCATAATCTGACTATTCGTTATGGAAGGCGGCACGAGGTTTAAAAAGACCAGTTAGAGGAAAGCCTCCTCTGCGAAATCCGACTGGAGACTGGGCTAGAAATGATTCCGAGAAGGGGACTTTATTTGTTAACCATTTGAGAAATGTGTTTACTATAAACAACTCAAATAATGCATCAGATTTGCCTCCACTCGTTATTAGACCAACTGTTCGTCTAAGACTTAGCTTTAATGATGTTCAAAACGCTATTGGTGTACTCTGAATATTAAAAAAGCTCCAGGTATGGATAAAATCAGCAACAAAATGCTTGTGGAGCTACCTCGTGTAGCTAATAGAATTATCCTATTTATTTTCAATGCTATTTTACGCCTAGAATACTATCCTGCAGATTGGAAGGTATCTATGATTACCATGATTCCTAAGCCAGGAAAGGACCCCACCAAAGTAGAGTCATATAGACCAATTAGTCTACTGTCGACAATTTCAAAACTGTTTGAAAAATTGTTAATGGCTAAGTTGACTCCAATTCTGAATGACACTGAATGTATTCTAAATCATTAATTCGGCTTCAGAGCTAAACACAGTACCATCGAACAAACACACAGATTGGTAAATGTGATAAGACGGTCGTTTGAAGAGAAAAAATACTGTTCCGCGCTTTTCATTGATGTTTCCCAAAGCGTTCGACAAAGTCTGGCATGAAGGTTTAATGCATAAAATAAAATTAGCTCTGCCTGCTAACACCCACAAACTTATGAAAAGTTACCTATATGGTCGCAAATTTACAATCAAAGAAGGCGATTTTTTAAGCCCCGCTCAGCCAACTGAAACAGGAGTACCCCAGGGTAGCATACTGGGTCCTACTTTATATTTGATTTATGCCTCCGACATGCCGACAGACCCCAAAATCCACACGTCACTTTTGCAGACGATACAGCCTTTATCAGCGTCCATAAGGACCACCAAGTTGCATCACAGAATTTGCAGAATTATGTTTATAAACTAGAGAATTGGCTAGAGCTTTGGAAAATCAGGGTAAATGAACAGAAATGTATTCATATCACTTTCACATTGCGAAAAGAAACTTGCTCGTTCATCAAAATAAATAATCAAATTATTCCTCAACATAATGAAGTCAAATACCTCGGCATTCACCTCGACTGCCGTTTAACTTTGAAGCGAAACTTACTCAGATGACATTAAAAGCAGTTGAACTTAATTGGTTAATCGGCAGAAACTCTACATTGAAATTGGATTGCAAACTTTTGTTGTACAATGCAATATTTAAGCCAATCTGGTGCTATGGAATTCAATTATGGGGTACGGCGTCAGCATCAAACATTGAAAAAATTCAAAGGGGTCAAAATAAAATTCTACGTATAATTACTGCAGCTCCATGGTATGTTAAAAATTCTCGAATCCACAAAGATCTAGGCGTGCCATTAGTAAAAGTCGAATTTACAAAATATGCGTCAAAGTATGTCAGCAAACTTGAACACCATCCAAACGCACTTGCACGAGACATCCTTAACTTTAGTGGCCACAATCGGTTGAGAAGGAGGGATACCATTGCTTTAACTCAAGCGCAAAACAGATGACTGGCTCAGTTGAAGTGAAATTTTTTTTAGTATCATAAAAATTTTTTCTCTAGCACTGGCTGGGCTTATTATTTTCTGTTTAGTATTAAGATTTGAATACTTATTGTAATTTCAGTATATGAAGATTCAATAAATAAATAAAGGTGAAAAAAAAAAAAACATATTTGATATATTGTTTGAAAGACAATTTTATGTTAAATATTTTGAAATTTTGTCTAATTTTCACCATTTTAAATTGATTTAATTACCAATTCTTACCATAATTTACAGAGTCTGTCTGATGTTCATAATAATCTTCAGTGTAATTTAACAGAGTATAAAAAGGGGTACAATTCGGTTTTAGTGATTTTGCTCAAAAAAAAAAAAAAAAAAAAAAAAAAAAAAACAAAATGAAATAGGGCTTTTAGAGGAGATACCAGAAAAAAAAATTTGTTGGCGGACACACCTATTTTCGAGGGGGCGGGCCCGTAAAGTTGAAAATATATAGGCCTATATCTCGGGAACTACTGGGTGCTTGATAATTTGTTATACACTAAATAAAAGGTATTAAAAATACCTTTCCAACGACATATATCATGATTATAAAATGTGGACCGAATATGGGTTAAATCCGAAAAGAATATTTTTTGACCCGAATTTATTTGTTTTTTGGAAATGGTTCTTATATGGCAGCTATGACAAATTATGGGCCGATCTTCTTAAATTTTGAACAGTTATTTTCATGCATATGAGGATATTTCACTTCGAATTTAAACATATTAACGCTATATATACGATATATATTAGTATTAACGTGGATTTCGGTAGTTGACTTTATGTGGAGGATATAGACAAATATGGACCGATATTCTCAAAATTCAGCAGTTTGATTTAGGCATGTATGTAAATGATCCGTGTAAAATTTTGGATTGGTACCCTTATTTGTAAGAGATTTATGAGTATTAAAGTGATTTTCGGAAGAGGGCTTTATATGGGGCTACGGTTAAAAATAGACCGAAATTAACAATATTTTGTGGGATGATTTTTGTATATATGTAAATAATCTGTGCAAAGTTTTGAGTCGGTACCGATATTTATACAATATATATAGGGAAAAATGTCTTTTTCAGATGTGATCCTTGTATGGGAGCTATGACCAGTTCTGGGCCGACCAACATAAAATTTAGTACAACAATTTATTTATATCAAATTTTAGCCGTTTAACATTATATATATCTGTTTTATACGTATTTAAATGAATTTTGGAAATGGACTTTATATGGGGTCTATAGTCAAACATGGGCCGAACTAAAAAAAATTTCGTTTTGCGATTTCTTTTTGCACAAAACTTAGTTTTGCTGAATTTTGTCTTGATATTCCAATTTTATAGGCATTTATGTATAATTGAGCAATATTTCGGGAAGATTTTTGTATGGGGGCTATGACCAATTCTGGGCCGACCACCATAAAATTTAGTACAACAATTTCTTTGCCTATAAGGAGTCTTTATGTCAAATTTTGGCCGTTTAGCATTATTCATATCTGTTTTATACGTATTTAAATGAATTTTGGAAGTGGACTTTATATGGGGTCTATGGTCAAAGATGGTTCGAACTAAAAAAAATTTCGTTTTGCGATTTCTTTTTATATAAAACTTATTTTAGCTGAATTTTGTCTTGATATTCCAATTTTATAGGCATTTATTTGTCATTAAGCCATATTTCGGGAATATATATATTTGTATTGGGGCTATGAGAAATCATGGACCGATTCTTACTATTTTCCGCACACTTTCTTCTTTTATAGTACAAACAACATATACAAAATTTCATGGTATTATCTGCAATATATTTCAAAAATATAAAATTTTTATGGAGGTGATCTCACATATTGGTTCATAACTCTGGTTGACCTAAACCGATTTTGCTGATTTTAAATAGCAAACTTCTCGAAAGCATTTCTGACAGAATTATTGAAGACTTGGATCCCGAATATATCTTGGGACTTCAAAAAACTGATTTCAACATCCAGACAGACAGACGGACATGGCTTAATCGACTCCGCTATCTATAAGGATCCAGAATATATATACTTTATAGGGTCGGAAAATTATATTGTGGAAATTTCACACGGAATGACAAACTTATATATACCCTTCTCATGAAGGTGAAGGGTATAATAAAGATACCTCACCTTTACCAAAGAGATTATCACATCACAACGATGATTATAAATTATAATTATAATTTATAATGAACAAGACGAAATAATGTTTTTTTTTTTTTAATACATTTTATTTATTTATTGAATCTTCAGAAATGAAATGACGATAAGTTTTCGAATCTTAATGCTAAAAGAAAATAATAAGTCCAGCCAGTGCTAGACAAAATATTATGATACTACAAAAAATTTACATCCATCTGTTTTTCACTTGAGTTAAAGCAAGGGTATCCATTAGACCTCGCCTCAAAATTTTTTTTTCGAATTTTGCATTTGGGGATTGGTTAAATATGCGATTTGATGTAAAAATTTATGTGGTAAAATTTGAAGTCGATCAGAGTGTGCCACCCCGTGCCACAATGAGGTCAAATTTCAAAATCTTTAGAAAACAATCGTTTTTTCATTGATGACAAGTTATTTATTATAAAAAAAAAACATGCAGTTCATATAATGTTTTCTTAATTTGCGATTTTTTATATTCAAACATTTCATTAACAAAAAAGAAGAGAATTAATATTATTAAATTATTATAAGAGCGACGATTTAGTATATGATGGGAATTCCTTTCGGTAGTTCTTAACAACATGAAGCAAGTACTGATTGTCTTCTTCGCTGTGTGTTAAGGACCGGTTAAAATCTGTAATAAGTTTGACTTTTCTCTCAGCAGCATCATTAACAACATTAATATTTTTCAGAATTTGAACGCCTTTAATGTATTCTGCTCTTTCGTGCCAATTTGAGGGATCAAAGTTTAAGAAATTGGTGTCTATTTCCAAACGTGCAAAAAAAGTTTTATTTTTATGTGTTACAAAGCAACTCAAATCTTTAGATTGAAATTCTTTTAATTCTTCAATATGTACTAGCGCAAACTTTTTTAGGCAGTGAAAATTAAATTGTCTTCCTCAGTTTCGATCTCAGTTGCAAGTGCCGCAACCATTTTTTTACGTCGAAGGGTATGTTGCAATCAAAAAACGCAAGTGCAACTAAAGGCCCAACTATAATGTGCATATGCTAGCTTAAGCAAACGTGCGAACACATATAAATTGTATGTGGCAAACTATAATGTACTTAACGAAACTTTTCGTTAAGTTTTTCAACTGTCATTTGCTTAAGCAAAAAGCGAAACTGATCGCACATTCTGTACGGAATCAGCTGTTTGTTGTTGTTTGTTTGTGTTTTGAACAAAATGGAAGAAAATATATTTATTTTAAATTTAATAGAAAATGCGGAAAAAAATAAGTGCCTTTACAATAAAAGGGACCCTTTTTATTTTAACAAAAATGTCTTTCTGTCGCTGTTAATTTCTCTGACAGAACAAGAGCGTCTTCTTCTTTTGCAGTGTAGTTCACTTATTTCTTTTAATGTGCACAGGCCTTCAAGCGCTAACTTTAATATTTTTATATTATTTAAATTTTTAAGTCTTTTCTCCATTTTTACAAACACAATACGAAAATTAACAAAACATATGTAAACGTTTATTATTATTTACAATTTAGTGCTGCCACAGCTGTACATTTTAGTACTTTTGCCGAAAAATTAAAAAAAAGGAAAAATTATGCGTTTCGGGTACGAAGTTTTCTTTTAATTATAAAATAATATAATAATATTTATAAAATATAGTCATTTAATGGCTTTTTGTTAAAATAAAAACATTTTTTTTAAACATAAATGAGCAACTGTGGACAAAAAGTTTCAAAGTCATTCTAGGCACCTGAAAGTTAACTTTGAACTAGTTATGCATTTGAAAGCCTTTTCGTTAACTTTTGCAATTTGCTTAAGCTTGCTTATGCATATTATATATAGTTGGGCCTTAACTCTTCCGATAAATACCATATGTGGTTTCGGATTTTTGCTAATAATGGTATTGATATGTTTGGTTTCAATATAACTTGCAATCTTTATAATCAGCTGTAAATCGTTCTTTGGTGCTTCAAAAGCATAAGTGGTTCTGAACCAGTATGGAACATACAGGCGTACCAGAAATATACAAATATTTCGCAAACCATTCAACTGGGCCAAATTACCGCATTCGATAGCGAGTAAAATTGATCGTAATTTTCTTATTTGAGATTATGGCATTCGATATCGAGTAAGAAATTTTAGTTTTATCATAATTTCGATATCGAAATCATTTTTCGATACGATTTAAGAGAAAAGTTTTTTTTATTCAGGCTAATAGTCCAAATTTGTCAAGAATACTATTGTAAATTACTGGAACAATTGGCAAATTGGAATGCATTTTCTACCCTGCCAAGGGTGTCATCAGCAATCTTTATTGTCCACGATCAATCTGTAAACATCATCTATTTAACTCACCGTTTTTTGATTTTGATTGTGCGATTGCTGCTCCAGATCCAACTTCAATAATTGGAATGACAATTAACTTGGGATGGTAAACTACTTTCTGCAATGGCTGGAAAAGAAAAAGTTGACCGCCTAGCTATTGTTTTAACTGCAGAAAAAATTGAAAAGTTAATTGACATTCCAATTATTGAAGTTGGATCTGGAGCAGCAATCGCACAATCAATATATGATTATTTAACAAAAATGAAAATGATAAATTCAGTAGAAATGGTGTGCTTTGACACAACTGCTACCAACACTGGTCAACATAATAGGGCAGCAATGTTGCTGGAGAAAAAATTAGATCAGAGTTGGATGTGGTTACCGTGCAGGCATCTTACTGCGAGCTGTTTTTGAGGTATATTTTGGAAAATCTAGTGATCCAGAAGTTGGTGTATTTGAACGTTTTTCACGGGAATGGAACACTTTTAAGTTGGAAGATTTCAAAGTTGAAAACAGACACCAATTTTGTAAACTTTGATCCCTCAAATTGGCACGAAAGAGCAGAATACATTAAAGGCGTTCAAATTCTGAAAAATATTAATGTTGTTAATGATGCTGCTGAGAGAAAAGTCAAACTTATTACAGATTTTAACCGGTCCTTAATGAAATGTTTGAATATAAAAAATCGCAAATTAAGAAAACATTATATGAACTGCATGCACACTCTGAACGACTTCAAATTTTACCACATGAATTTTTACATCAAATCGCATATTTAACCAATCCCCAAATGCAAAATTCGAAAAAAAAATGAGGCGAGGTCTAGTATCCATCCTTCTCAACCGAACATGGCCACTAAAGTTAAGGATGTCTCGTGCAATTGGGTTTCGATGATGTTCAAGTTTGCTGACATATGTTGAGGCATATTTTGTAAATTCGACTTTCACCAAAGGAATGCCTAGATCTTTGTGAATTCTAGAATTTTTAACGTACCATGGAGCTGCAGTAATTATAATTAGAATTTTATTTTGACTCCTTTGAATTTTTTCAATGTTGGATGCTGAAGCAGTACCCCATAATTGAATTCCATAACACCAGATTGGCTTTAGAATTGCATTGTACAACGAAAGTTTGTAATCCAACTTTAATGTAGAGTTTCTGCCGATTAGCCAATTAAGTTGCACTGCTTTTAATCTCATCTGTGTACGTTATGCGTCGATATGAGACTTCCAAGTTAAACGACGATCGAGGTGGATTCCGAGGTATTTGACTTCATTGTGTTGCGGGATAATTTGATTATTTATTCTGATGAAAGAGCAGGTATCTTTTCGCAATATGAAAGTTATATGAATACATTTCTGTTCGTTAACCCTGATTTTCCAAAGCTCAAGCCAATTCTCTAGTTTATAAACATATTTCTGCAAATTCTGTGATGCTATTTGATGGTCCTTATGAACGCTAATAAAGGCTGTATCGTCTGCAAAAGTTGAAGTATGTATTATGGGGTCTGACGGCATATCGGATGCATAAATCAAATATAAAGGAGGACGCAGTATGCTACCCTGGGGTACTCCTGCTTCAATTGGCTGAGCGGGGCTTAAAAAATCGCCTTTTTTGATTGAAAATTTGCGACAATATAAATAACTTTTCATAAGTTTGTGGGTGTTAGCAGGCAGAGCTAATTTTATGTTATGCATTAACCCTTCATGCCAGACTTTGTCGAACGCTTGAGAAACATCAATGAAAAGCGCGGAACAGTATTTTTTCTCTTCAAACGACCGTCTTATCACATTTACTAATCTGTGTGTTTGTTCGATGGTACTGTGTTTAGCTCTGAACCCGAATTGGTGATTTGGAATACATTGAGTGTCGTTCAGAATTGGAATCAACTTAGCCATTAACAATTTTTCAACCAGTTTTGAAATTGTCGGCAGTAGACTAATTGACCTATATGACTCTACTTTGGTAGGGTCCTTTCCTGGCTTAGGAATCATGGTAATCATAGATACCTTCCAATCTGCAGGATAGTATTCTAGGCGTAAAATAGCATTGAAGATAAAGAGGATAATTCTTCTAGCTACACGAGGTAGCTCCACAAGCATTTTGTTGCTGATTTTATCCATACCTGGAGCTTTTTTAATATTCAGAGTACACCAATAGCGTTTTGAACATCATTAAAGCTAAGTCTTAGACGAACAGTTGGTCTAATAACGAGTGGAGGCAAATCTGATGCATTATTTGAGTTGTTTATAGTAAACACATTTCTCAAATGGTTAACAAATAAAGTGCCCTTCTCGGAAGCATTTCTAGCCCAGTCACCAGTCGGATTTCGCAAAGGAGGTTTTCCTCTCACTGGTCTTTTTAAACCTCTTGCCGCCCTCCATAACGAGTAGTCAGATTGTGGGGTACTATCAAGACCTTCCAAGTAAGATCTAAGTGAGGCCGTTCTTTGGGTTTCTAAGAATTGTCTTAGTATATCTCTGCATACCCGTAGCCTAGCTTTCAGTTCAGGAGACCTGTGAATTTGCCACTCTCTTCTAACTCTTCTTTTTTCTGACAGGAGATGATCGAGTTCAGCGAAATAAGTTCTATTTGTCCCACTTCTGCACTCAACGTCGTATGTGGAGGCGTGATGTACAGCTCTTCGTATGTCCTCAGTAAACTTGCCAATCGACCCATCAATATCCTCGGTAGTTCTCAACACTACATTTTCCGTGCAGTGGGACCTTAAATACTTTTTATACTTTATCCAACTTACTCTGGTTTTAGATATGTCCCGAAATGGAGAGCCATTCCCTTGAAGGAAATGCATTGAAATAATAGAAGGAGAGTGATCTGAAGACAAGTCTAATGAAGGCTCCACTTGTATCGATTCTACAGGGATATTTTTCACTACTCCGAAGTCAATAACATCGGGAATCTTCCGTCGGCCAGTAGGTGGGATGCCCGCTTGAGAGTACATCTAAGCCCATTTTGGATATGGTGTTGAAGAGTTCACGACCCTTTAGGGTCACCAGACGTGAACCCCAAAATGTGTGTTTGGCGTTAAAGTCACCAGCAACTAAAAATCTAGCTCCAAGGGAATTGAAGAAGCTGTAGTATTGGTGTTCTTTTATTGAAAACTTTTTTTTTTTTGATAACACTGTCTAACAAATTAAGAGTTTTTGAATGGAACAGAATAGCGACCCTATAATTCTGAAAGGGTATGTTGAGTAGATCATTTTTGTAGAACAAACTTATGGTCCAGCACGTCTGAGTTTTTTTTTACAGTGGGTCAAAGTTTTAATTTTTTGGTCGAAGGGAGCATTATACTATATGAATAAAATGTTGTAAGTTAATGTCTGAGAGAATTCTTATGGTCAGAGTTGTTTGTGGAATTGTATGAGGATTATTTTTGTGGAAGATCTTAACCCTCTAACTGGTCTCTTTATGGGTCAATTTGACCCTTTTTTCGATAAAATCAAAAAATATCCTTTAAAAAAGGACATTTAAGGATTAAACTATTCTACGAAAATGTTTGGCCGAAAATTTCAGTGGGGGTCGCCAAAGACACCATTGTTGTAAATAAAGCTCTTTACGATTAATTGGCAAAATTACACGCCAACACATACAAAGCAGGTGAAAACATCGTCAAGTTCGGCCGGGCCAACACTGAGTTCTCGCGTCTAGTCAGCTGTGACTTACAAATCAGCTTACAAATCGTAAAGAGCTTTATTTACAACAATGGCGTCTTTGGCGACCCCCACTGAAATTTTCCGCCAAACATTTTCGTAGAATATTTTAATCCTTAAATGTCCTTTTTTAAAGGATATTTTTTGATTTTATCGAAAAAAGGCTCAAATTGACCCATAAAGAGACCAGTTAGAGGGTTAAGATCTTCCACAAAAATAATCCTCATACAATTCCACAATACAACCCTGACCATAAGAATTCTCTCAGACATTAACTTACAACATTTTATTTATATAGTATAATGCTCCCTTCGACCAAAAAATGAAAACTTTGACCCACTGTAAAAAAAAACTCAGACGTGCTGGACCATAAGTTTGTTCTACAAAAATGATCTACTCAACATACCCTTTCAGAATTATAGGGTCGCTATTCTGTTCCAAAAATGGTGTTGGACAGTGTAATTAACAAACACAAACATCGAAGCTTTTTTTTTTTGGCTTGTCTGCAGAAAACACCCAGAGTCTTTGGCGGGAATCGAACCCGCAACCCTCTGACTGATAGTCCGGCACATTATCGCCTAGTCTATCGGGCACTCGGGCAAATCACATGCTCTTCCGCGGGGATCTTTAGTATCATACAACACGTAGCCATTAATTTTGAAGTACCCTGTCGCCGTCAAGTGAGTTTCAGCAATCATCATGACATCAATCTGCTTATCCATCAGGAAGTGCTCCAGTTGGTTTTTATGTTGGCGGAGGCCGTTCGCGTTCCACAAACAAATTTTTAAACAAATCATTTCTTTAAAATGGCTTGTAAGATAGTGGATTGCATTTTCAGCATTTCCTGCATCATGGATGTCATAGTGATCGTAAAAGTGTTCATAGTTTGGACAAGTGTCTGCAATGTAGTCTCTAGAGTGTTAATATTAGGCTCGTAATATTGTGATTTAGGTTCCTGCTCCAAACCTGGCATATTAGATTTAACCACGTTTGCGTAAGAAACTTGTCTAGAACTAGGCGCGTTTACATGACTAGTGGACCGTAACAATTGAGGGAAATTGTTACTCGAAGCAAAATTAGGCTGTTGAGGATGATCAGGTAATACTGACGTCTTATGCCTTTCAAATGAGTGTAAATTGGACAACCTCTATAATTTGCGGTATGATTACCTCCGCAGTTACTGCATTTTTTGATTTTTGAATCAGTTTTCGACTTATCGCATTGAGCAGTTGCATGTAGCTCCCCACACGCAACACAAACTGACAGCAATTTACAATACGCCTTGGTGTGACCAAATTCTTGACAGTTAAGACACTGGACGGGTCCCTGACGCTTATGCAGTTCTTCCACGGTGATTCTACGATGCAGAAGGTAAATCAGATTGTAGATGGGATGGGACTCGTTTTTCTTTAATATGACATCTCCAGGTTCCAATTCCACCCTAAACATAGGCTGTGGAATCTTTTCACGGTTTCTAATATTCACAACACTCTTAATTTTGAACCCTTTGTCCATTAAGCCGGTCTTTATCTCCGCAGGATCAACACATGGGTCTATACCCTATAGAACGACTTGGAGTCCTTGTGCGCTTTTGAGCTGATAGGTATAGAAATCCCTAGTCTCCCTCTCCAACTGGTTGGACAATTTTCGAAAATCATCTTCCTTTTTCACTTGAATTTTGGTTTCGCTGATATTTCCATGTTTCATTGAGGTTACGCTAAACATATGTTCACCTATAACTACGGTGACCATTTTTGGGAAAGGAAAATACAGGACAAATACAAAATTATGTTAAAAATGAAAAGAAAAACAGAAAAAATAATCATATAATACATATATTTATTATTATTATTATAAAATTATGTAACAACAAAAACAAGTCTTCTTGACTAGAATAAAAAGTTTTTATATATGTATTATAATTTAAAAAAATAAATTTGGTTTTATAAACAGTCTCCTTGACTAAGGCTAACAAAAAAAAATAGAAAAAAACTACATAAATGATAAATTTAGTTATGAAGTTTGATATTTTTCCACAGAATGGATTTTTTTTTAAACATTTGGATTGTTAATTAAAAATCCTTTAAATTCTGAGCAATTCATTTTAAAATTTCATTTTGTAATTAATAATGATATTAAAGTATTTACTTTAAATTGCGATTTTTCGGTGATCCAAATATTATTCATTATTGAAAACACTCTCTCGATAGCAGCATTTGAAGCTGGTAGACATAGACAAAATTCAACAAGTATCAATATATTTGTATATGCAATCACATTTGTCTTAAAGTGATTAAAAATTTTAATCCATCTTTCTTCTACTGATATATTTTTTACCCTCCATTCTTTTATTTTTTCATTATTTGCAAAATTTTTCACGCAGCTCACTTCATAAAATAAATCTTCATTATTTATTTTGAATTCATTTCTAAATTCATTTAGGTAGGATAAAGTTTTTTCAATCTTGTCCCAAGATAACATATTTCGTAACAATATCCAGTCTAAAATTTCTACATCTCTAAAAGCTTTATCCCACTGATTTAGGTAATGAATGCATGTTTGGTAAAAATTTGTTATATGTTCTTTAGTTATTGTTTCATCAAAATCATTACTTTTCTGTAATTCGAGAATAAGGGGTAAAAACAGTTCCTTTTTCCGTTCGACCAATTTAAGTTTTAAATCTTTTAAAATAGTTGAAGCCTCAGGCATTGAATTATTTTGTGATTCTACATTAAGGGCGCGTTTTCACTATGTCATTTTTGTTGTCAAATTGTCCAAATTGTTGGCAATTGTATGAAAACGGGTTGACATCAATAAATTTAAATTTTTGCAATCATCATTGCAAACATAGATGACGCCATATGACAAGCCGTTTTCATAAAATTGCCAACAATTTGGACAATTTGACAACAATTTGACAACAAAAATGACATAGTGAAAACGCGCCCTAAGAATAGCTTTATGAAATGTTGAAGCTTGGCTATATGCAAAAGATAACCATAATTCAGCACAAAGATTCATAAAAAATTTCGTAATATTGTCGGACAAATGAGACATAAAATATAATTTTAAAGCTTCAAATAGTTTTATGATTCTTTCCAAAGCAGGCATTAAAGTTAACCATCGAGTTTTGCTATGTCCTAGTAACTTTTTATATTCTATTTTAATATCTTCACATATTTCTTTGAAATTTTCAATTCTAACTGACAGATTATAGGAAATTTCCCATATCCCAGTAAACAAATTTTTCACCTTTGGAAATGTAGGGAAAGTATACAGTTGGATTTTTATGATAATTTTGTATTAATGTTCGTGCAATGTATATGCTAAAAAGAGGACATTTGCATATCAAATTACCAAATAAGGGACAATGTACAGTCCTGTATTTACAAAAAAATCTCAAAGGACAGCATGTTAAAAAACAGGACTGTCCTGTAAAATACAGGACGGATGGTCACCGTACCTATAACCGAAACAACTCCTTGTACCAATTTACTGGAAGTGGGCTCTCTTAGATAAATTGGTGGGGGCTTAAACGTCTTCTTAGGAAGTTCTGGCTCATCCGTCTGGAGGAGAGCAAACCTATTTTGATCATTACTCGCGGTCTTAGGAGCTTTTGAATTTGATGACACTTGAGCAGATGTCGGGCTCCTCTGTCGCTTAAGAACTGTGACGTATTTATCCATACGTACTTGTTTTCTAGGTTTGACTGCAATATTTGATGCAGAAGATGTTGATGTTTTTTCATCTGTTGAAATCGCTATAGTGGGCGAACAGGAACGACGCCGTTATACGGCTCTTGTAGTGAGAAAATTCTCCACAGATTTTTTAAGGATTCTTCCTCAGAGATCCATATAGTTTTTCTAGTCGAGCTAAGCTCTTTCTCAGAATTACATCTGAGAGGAACACTCATACAGTTTTTATTCGATTTTTAATGTTTGTTTTCCTATTACTAGTTATTTTTTGCCTTTTTTGTTTTCTTTCAACCTATTACACTTTTTCACCTATTACGATTTTTTCACCGAAAATTCAGCCGCACTAAAAATAACACGTCCGAACAGTTCGATGATACGAGACTGAATTGTTGAAGAAGAATAGTTTTCTCACTACTTTTTCACAATGGATCGAAAAATAATACAGTGGAACTTAAATGGTCTAATTAATAATTACCACCAACTACAACTAATACTTAATGACCTTAATCCTGACATTATTTCTCTTCAAGAAACACAGGTATGTGTGTTAATAAAAGAATATAATTTTACCCAAACAGTACGTGGGCATTTTCCACAATTTAGCTGATAACAACTCAGCGAAGCAGGGTATTGCCATACTTATCAAAAAACAATAATGGGTCGATTACGGATGGCAACCGAACCTCAGTGGAGTTGACAGTTGCCAAAAACATATTACAGATGGCAACTGACAACTGTAAGCTGTTAACTTCAGTTGCCGAACATGACAACCGAGAATCTGTGGTTGCTTTGATTTTTATTTTAAGTGGCAAATTTTAAATGTTAGTTATTTTGTTGTTAAACTATTTATATTTTTAACATACATACATATGTACATATAAATGTTTGTTTTCTACTCGATAATTCGAAAAACAGATTAAACATAATAACAACTTGCATGTCAGTAGCGTTGCCTATTGGCAACCCAACTCCAGTTTGGTTGCTATACATAATCGACCCATAAGTTTTAACATTGTTAAAAAAAATAATGACATAGCTACACATTAGGGCGGGTCGATTTAATAATCGCCCATGGCTCAGTGAAAATCGTATTCTAGGGATCAAAATAAGAAACTTTGCCGAAGGAACCATACCTCTAAAACGAATTCTACTAACCCCAACTGTTGACTTTTGTCCCGTAGGGTCAAGTTTTGAAAAATCCCACTTTGACCCATTTAGAGTGCCCCAATCGAGTCCAAATGTATGACCGACCCCACTAACTTTGGAGGGCCGATCCACCCATGCCAGTGGCACACCCCCTGGAACTCCCCTGAGGGGTTCCCCATACAAACATTTAAAAAAATCACCATTTTGGCACTTTATTTTATTATTTTTTATTTATTGTATTTATTTTTATTATTTTATTTATTTTTTCTCTTTAGAAATGTATTTAGTCAGAACATATGTAAATGAAAAAATTAATTTAACTTACTAATAGAAAAGAAAATAAAAAAAATTACTGTTTGAAGTCTTTTTTGCTTTCAAGTCTGGGCAATTTCGCACGGCTCTCTAATGTCGTCGCCATAACATCTACATTTTCTGGTATAACTCGTTTGGAAACGCTAGCTAGCAATTGAACGTGTCGTTCTGTTGCAGGTCGTAAAATAGGTTGTGTGGGTTTTTTAAGCCACCAAAAGACACAGTTGCATGTCGTAAACTTACTTAAGAAAAATCGGTTACAGGTAGAATTGAGCATAAAATTATCATAAAGGATTTTCCAGAAGTAATAAAAGGCGCACTTGCTTAACAGAATTTGCTTAATTTACATGTAAGTACTTTATGGGCAGTTTTGACAACAAAATCGGTTACAGGTAGAATTGAAATTACCATTTCATTCTTATTACCTCGTCTCGTAGACCATATATAACGCAACAGTTTTTGTGAATGCATTCAGTAGTTGTGAAGAACTCGAAGTGTGAAGTGCTAATTTCAGATAAAAAAAAAATTAAAAAAAAATCATGCCCAATCAAAAAGTTTACAATGAATCCACCATCCTCTACACCGCAAGATGAAGCAATAACAACATCAACAACTATAGAAAACACACTTCACACTTAACATAATTTGAAACCGCCCTAAATATCTTCTTTTTTGCTCACTTACAAATTTTCTTGTTGTACATTTATTAAACAACTTTTCGAAGAATTGAAAAAACTTAAAATTTCCCAATAAACTTATTTTTTACAAAGTGTGCATTTCTTCAAAATTTCTCAATTTTGTAAGAAAGCAAAATAGACATTTAATTTCTTAATTTCGTAAAAATTTTAATTTTCACAAAATAAGCACTTAATATTAGCTATAAGTAAACTGTAAAAGAATAGATTAGTTTAGTCATAAGATTGATCCCAACAATTAAAGAAATATAAAAATACAAACTAAAAAATTTTTTTTTGTAAAGTAAAGTAAAACAAAACTGTTATTCTCAAAAATGGAGCTTTTACGGGAGCTATGCCCAATTATGGACCAACTTTCACAAAAGTTTTACATACTTATAACTAATCTGTGTAAAATTTCATTTCGATATGGATGTTTATTTAATTTAATGAGTTTTCGAAAGTAGTCTTTATAAGAGATGCATCATCATGAAATTCTGTACGACGATTTATATATACCCTGTAGGATTTTTATGAACTAGTTGAACATAAAGTTGACTATTGGCTCACTCATAACTGGTTAAAAAATGTTTAAAATTATAGTAAATTATATTAAAAAAGAAAACATTGAACTAATTTTCAATAATTTTGTGAAAATATAATAAAATAAAAATTAAATATTTTCTGTATTAAATAGTGTCTATTAAAAAAAAACTAATATTAAATTGTGTAATATTTAAAAATATTTGAAAAAATGATGATCTATGATGCTTTAATGGGTAAATAAAGCATATGTATATATATTTTTTATTTGCATTCATCATAATTTTTTGTATCATTTGACAGATTCAATTCGTGCCAACGGAGAAGAAAATACCGAAAAATAGATGAGATATGCTCTCAAATTGTTAAAAAAAACGTCACTTTCAAGCTACATATATGCGTAGGTAAAAAGAAGGAGGATTTAGCAGATAACAATAATTAGCATTAATTAATAGAATTATATATTTTTGTATTTTAGAATGTAAAATAGATCTAAGACTAAGATTATTTAATAATAAACTCATTTTTAAATTAGCAAACAAATGAATTTTTAAGTTATTGCATTATTAAGAAAATCAATTATAAATTAGTCAGTTCATAGCTAACTTATAGTGCACTTTTATGTATGCATCAGAAGCTAACTCATAATGAGGTAACTTCTGGTTAACTGAAAATTATGTATAATAAGTGAGTACTGACTCGTTCCTAGGACATTATATAGTAAAACTGATTAGTATTTTACAAATAAAATGGTTAGGTTTTGAGTCACCTCTGACTGATTTGTGGTTAACCATGAGTTAGTTATAAGTTAACTCAAAATCCGACTGGGTATATGCGAATTACATATGTATGTGAATATCAATGTAATAATGATTTTTATAAGAGATCCATGCGCCTTTAAGTGGTTTTTCGAAGTAAACTTTATATGGAAAGTACGGTGATCATCATAAAATGGGATATGAATATTTCTATATATGTATGTATGGACAATTTATGTCGAATTTAAACTTGCTGCTGATGCTTATAAGAGATTTATGCGCATTTAAGTGATTTCTGAAAGATTTCTTTTATTTGGGGGTCACGGTCAACTATCATCAACATATTGAGATTGACGATTTTTATATCTGCATGGACTATTTGTGTTGAATTCCAACTTGATAGTGCTTTTTATAAGGGACTAGCTGAACCCGGTGTGCTTCGCTACCCCCTTTGAGGTAAAGCCGTTATTGAACGTAGTAAAAAAATTAGGTGCAGAAGTGTGCATGGTCAAAAAATATTATCATGTAATAAGTATTCCTGAGTCAAAGCTGCACGCTGTGAAAATTTAAGATCGGTTAACAGGTCCAGTCTCCAATATATCGCAAGCAATGGGGCGTGCTCCTCCCACTTTTCTTTTGGTACGTATTTCTATTCATGCCAATATTATATATAGCAAATATATCGCCTTCAGTAAGATGTGTATACAAATTGTTTGAAGTAAATCTGTAAAAACCCATGCAGAAGAAATTTGTAACGACACGTTACCGCTAACTGCTGGGGTAGTCCAACGGGTTCCAGGGTCGGTGCACGAGCCAATGAATAAAACACCAATTGTTTTATTACGTTATAAACAGCCTGTATTGTCTACTTTAAACTATTTATACAGTCGATACGTGTAGCCGTCGACGGCAGCGTATGCGAGAGGTAAGCCGGTATGTACCTGGTATAACCACACACTTACCCTCTTACGTATCCACTCGTACTTCAAGAAGGATGTGTACTCGCCTGGGAAACCAGCAGGCAGTACCCACCCTTCTAGTCTGCTTATGTCGAAGTAAAGACCACTTAAGATGTGAGCGCACCTTCTTTAGTGGTTCTTACCTTGGACTGATAGAGATCTAATGATTCAAGTTCTACTTAGAATGTGATCGCACCTTTCCAAGCAGCTCTTAGCTCATGTCGATTCTATCAACGACTGCCTCGCATCAGTTGATGTTCGCCCTTTTATACGGTTGTGCTGTGTACACAGTCATCTACACATACACACACATATTGCCCTGTCAACAATACAGCTGGTATTGTTACGGGTTGTATTTTTGTGCAGTAGACTAGTACCCTTGACAACTAGGTGGCGCGGCCAACCTAATTTCCGTTAAATTCAAACTTATAACCTAAACAACGTAAATATAATTATAAGTATAAACCTAAATATTAGTTTAACTTCAGAATATAATAATAATAATATCATAATAAAAGTAAATTCAAAAACAAAAGATATACTCCATACAAAATAATAACCTAATAATACTTCATTATAGAACTGGTGGCAGTAAAACGAGACCTACCGACTTTGCTCGTTACACCATTCTCTCTCCTCCCGGAACTACGGACGCCAGCAACAGAATAATTAGTATTTAGTTGAACTGTTAATATTTAATTTTGATATTTCTTTTAGTTAGGCTTAAGTTCATTAAATTTAATTTTCATTAAATTATTTTTACTGAAGAAGGAATTGTTTTACAACTTGAAAAATTTTTATTTTTGATAATTTTTCTTGACTGGGATTCGAACCTGGGTTGTTGGTTGAATTTACATATGTTTCGAGAAACACCACTTTCTCTCATCAGAATTCTTTTTGCGTTCTGACCCTTTGCACCACTACGGTGCCTGCTAGTCAACAGACAACATCAATCCTTTAACCAGTGACTGGTGGTTCGAAATAACATCAACCCGGAGGGTACCGTTCGGCAACATGGTAACCCGGTATCTTCGAAGTTCATGACTCGTAAATCTTCCTGTGAAAGGAATGGTTTTAGTGCGCTCAAGTGGGCTGTGCGGGTATCACTGTTATCTGCTAGGCTGACTTCTACGATCACTGGTGAGATGTATCCTCGGACAATATAGGGGCCCGCGAATTTCGGCGCTAGCTTTGCAGTGAAATTATCAGCTGCCTTGGAAAGTGGATGTTGCCGAACCAGAACTCGATCCCCAACTGCCGGGTGCCAGCTTCGCCGGCGCAGACCATAATTCCGCATCTGCTTTGCCGATGCCCTTGCTAAGTTCTTTCGGACGGTATCGACAACTTCCCTCAGCTCTTGAGCCCGCTCATCGGGCGCTAGACTTCTCGCCCCTGTTCTGATCGTCACCGTATCATAAAGCGCCTTAGGTAATCGAGGTTCCCGGCCCTGAGTAAGATAGGCAGGAGTGAATCCCGTGGATTCGGATTTGATAGTGTTGATGGCAAGCATAATTTCGGGTATACACTCGTCCCAGGTAGTATGCTGGTTCCTCGTGAATTGGGCGATGATAGTCTTGATGGTTCGGTTTGCCCGTTCCGTGGGGTTTTCCTGCGGTGTGTAGGGAGCTGTGAATTGCTGTTTGACTCCCAGTTCACTCAAACACTTCTTGAGAGGCCCAGACGTGAACTGCGACCCGTTATCTGTGATTAAGACTCGAGGCACACCATATCGTGCGATGATGCGTTCCCTTAACGCTTCCTTCACCCCTTCTGCGATCGCCTTTCTAAGTGGCACCGGCTCCAGCCATTTCGAAAAAAGGTCGAAAAACACTAGAAGCACTGTATTCTCATGTTTACTTCGGGGAAGGGGCCCCACGAAGTCAGCACATACTACTGCCCAGGGTTCTTCGGGCATCCGGGTTAGCATGTCACCCGCAGGTGCCTGCTGCAGGGTTTTATATCGCTGACATGTTGGACAACCGCGCACATAACTTTTGACGTCATTCCAGGCCAATAATATCGTGTGGATATCTTGTTGATAGTCTTGGCAACGCCCAAGTGTCCTCCGGCTGCCTGGTCATGGTTTTCGTATAGTACCTGCCGTCGTAAGTGTTCGTCGACACAGAGTTTCCATGGGACATCTTCTGGTCCGTGGGTTCCGGTAGGGACGTATCGGTAGAGTTGACCGTTGATCACCGCGAAATACTCCCTGGGGTTTTGTTGTACTTGGGCCATACGTTCCTCGACCCAACTGCGGGTCCCCGGAGTTCCGGTCTGCAACATACTGATTACGTGGCCTGGTTGTCGTGACAAGGCATCGGCCACAAGGTTCTGCTGGCCCCTCCTGTATTGGATTGAAAATTGATACTGCTGCAGCTCCAGGGCCCATCTCGCTAATCTCCCTGTCGGATTATCGCTGGGGTTCAACCATTTCAATGCCAAATGGTCGGTCATGATGACAAATTCATAGCCTTCCAGGTAAGGCCGCATCTTTCGGACTCCCCACACTATGGCCAAGCATTCTTTTTCTGTGGCCGAATAGTTCTTCTCGGCCGCGTTCAGATGCCGGCTTGCATAGGCTATTACACGTTCGCCCCCCATCGATGATCTGAGTTAATACGACTCCCAGGCCGTAATCACTGGCATCAGTTTGTAACACGAAGGGTATTGTGAAGTCGGGACAGGCTAGTACAGGAGCCTCGGTTAGATTTTTCTGTAGAGTTTTGAAGGCACTCTGTTATTCATCTCCCCATCTCCAGTGGTTACCCTTCTTCAATAACTTCGTCAAGGGCTGAGAGGTTTCCGCGAAGTGGTTCACGAATCGTCGGTACCACGAGGTGATGCCTAGGAAGCGTCGCAGCTCTTTGAGAGTCTTTGGTACTGGCATATTTGAGATGGCAGCGATCTTGTCGGGGTCTGTCTTGATCCCCTCCCGTGTTACGATGTGCCCCAAGTATTTGGTTTCAGCCTTAAAAAATTCGCACTGTAGCTGCCGGATGACCTCTTGGTCACTCTGTAACGACATTATACGGGCGAGATTACCTCGGATATTGCTTACCTCTGAACGTGTGGCTGACATTAATCCCGCACATTGGATGGACGTCTTGATGATGTGTAGAAAATCCACTCCCAAGATAACATTCTCCGTAGCTTCGGACATGACCAGGCCCTCTTTCTGGGCGGTCTGATTTCCGAAGGTTACTGTATAGGTGACCTCCCGCATGATATTCTTGCTGGCGCCGTCAGCTAAAAATACGTCCACATTCACGGTGGTCATCTTCGGCCTTGCTGATATTATTCGTATGATCGCCGGGGATAAGAAACTTTATGGCCCCGGTGTCCACGATGCCCGACAGTATCATCCCGTTGATGGCGATGTCAGCTTTTAACTTGTTTTCATCCCAGCAAAGGGACGTCGGGTTACCAACCAAGACGGAAGGTCGTCGAGACCGTCTCCTTTTGGATCGCTTATTTTGGCCGGTGCTGATTGATCGATGGTGCTCATAACGGGGCGTAGGGTGATTAGGTATGCACTCTAAGTCGGAAGCCAACCGGATTAGGTCTGTAAGGTTGGTGAAATCTTGCCTGCGAATATACCATTGGTAGTCCGACTGTGCGTTACGGAATATTCTTTCCACCTTCTGTTGCTCGGTCATACTGGAGTGCCGCATCAGGTCTTGTATGGCGTATCTCGTCATCTAATTTCTCAAAATAGCGGGCGGGTAGGAAGAACTCCAAAAAATCCGCCTTAAAAGACTCCCAGTTTAACCAGGCTCGGTAATTATTTCGCAGCCATACCAAAGCTTTGTCTTGGAACAATTCCGTTACCGACCTACCGACTTTGCTCGTTTCAATTAATCAATTTAAAAAAAGTGGCTGTTAGAGTAGGCGTGGTCGTACCAACTGAGAAACCTTCTCGGACTTAATCACAACAACTTTGCCGAAGATCTTCACATTATCAAATGCATAGTTTACGATTCTATAAAGGACATACATACAAACATTAATTTTTTGAGATGGGGCGTGAAAGTGGGAGTGGCACATAAAATTTTTATTTTTACCTCGTCTTCAGTAAGATGTGGATACAATTTGTATGAAATAAATCTGTAAAAACCCATGCAGAAGCAATTAATCAATTTAAAAAAGTGGGCGTTAAAGTAGGCGTGGTTGTACCAACTCAGAAACCTTCCCGGTCTCATGCACAACAACTTTGCCGAAGATTATCACATGATCAGATTGATGGACTCGTACAAAATTTGAAGGCTATATAGCTAATATAGAACCCTAGATATTTAGTATTAATCTTAATTTTGTATATGAGCTAAATATGCACTTTGTATGGGAGTTGTCACGCCCACTGGTATGATCCCGCCCAATTTTCCAATGACTATTCATAATATAATCAATGTGCACAAATTTCTAATGGGTCGATTACGGTTGGCAACCGAACCTCAGTGGAGTGGACAGGTGACAAAAACATATTACAGATGGCAACTGACAACTTGGCAACCGAGAATTTGTGGTTGCTTTGATTTTTATTTTAAGTGGCAAATTTTAAATGTTAGTTATTTTGTTGTTAAATTATTTATATTTTGTTGCGAATTTTGTTTCACATAAATTTATTTTATATAATTGCCTTATAAATTTGCATCAACAAAAGTAATTTTATCTTTTCTCGTTATGTAGATTTTTTTTTGTGTATCATTCCTCTTTTTATACCATGCTAGAAAATAGGCAGTATCACAAATGAGAGTAACACAGTGTGCTTACATATCTACATACATATGTACAAATTAACTTTTGTAGTTGTGTGTTGTTTATTTTTATTAATTTTATGTTTATTTATTATAGGTATTATTTAGTTTTTAGAATTTAGAGTTTAATTAATTTATTTTTAATATGTCTACTATGTAGATTTTTTATTTTAGTTTTATATTTTTATTATATTATTATTTAGTGTTTAGGTTTATTTTTATTAATTTTAAATTTATTTATTATAGGTATTATTTAGTTTTTAGATTTATTTTTATTAATTTTAAATTTATTTATTATAGGTATTATTTAGTTTTTAGAATTTAGAGTTTAATTAACTTATTTAATATTTTCTTAAGTTTACTAATTATATTAATACTAGCTAAACCCGGTGTGCTTTGCTACCCCCCCCCCCCTCGTCATAAAATAAAGTAAAACGTATTTATATATTTACAAACATTTATTTATTTAATTTTAATGTATTTATTGCAATGCTTTAGGCGAGGCCATGCCCCTTTGTCCACTTACATAATCAAGAATTTATTGTTTCGTAAGAATATCCTGTTGTGAAAATTTAATGACGATCGGTCCAGTAGTTAAGACTATATTACGATGTTTAATTTTCCTAAAAAGGGGCGTGGTCCCACTCACTTTTCTCCTGGTACGTATTCCTAATTATGCCAATACCATATGTACCAAATATCACCGACGTACGTCAAAAAATGCCCAAAATATGGTGGGTTAAATTAGTGGGTTATATGGGCGGTGCCACCCCCGTTTGTACAATCAAAACTTCATATAGCCTATTATTCCTTCCAGACTCACAGTAACATGCTGTAAAAATTTCAGGCAGATTGGTCCAAGGGTTTGGCCTCCTATTAAGCACAAACATACAGACACACATTCATTTATATATACTAGCGGACCCCGATGCACTTCGTTGCAACCAACCAAAAAAAGAAATGAAATATTCTAGATTTTTTTTATGAAATGAATGCATTGTATTTAAAAATTATTAATGTTAATCCAAAACATTTGGATATACAATATTTTTCGTTTGCCCATTTGAAGCGAGCACAAACAAACAATTTGGAGTTCCAACTCTTGAGCAGGCCACGTATAGCTGTCCATGTGAAAAGCACGGCTCCCCCAAATTTAATCCGCATATTTGAAGCGTTTGTCCTTGCGCCTTATTGATGGACATGGCAAATGATAGACGCACTGGGAATTGCAAACGCTTAAATTCAAATGGCATGTCTGTTGGAATCAGTGGAATACGTGGTATGAGCACAATTTCACCTTTCGCTGTTCCGGTCAATATTGTGGTTTCAATTAAATTCGGCATCAATTTTTTTACTGCCAATCTTGTGCCATTGCACAATTTCGGTGCATTTAAATTCCGTAGTAAAATAATTGATGAGCCAACCTTTAAATTCAAACAATGCGGTGGCATACCAGGTGGCTCCAATGAATTCAAAAATTCAATTGGATAATTCACTGCATCATCTGCATTCATTGCGCTATCAACAGATTTATATGATGTCACTGCACCTGGCAATTTTTCTTGAATCTGATAATTGACTTCATTGACGTGTACATTTTTTGGTGCCAGTATTGCGCGTTCTCTCAACCAATTAAGATTCCTGTAATTTTGAACAAAAAAAGCACCGTACGCAGTAACAACAATGTCCACATTACGAATGAATTCGATATTGAGTACACGCTAAATGGATGATGCAATAAGATGAAATTATGGAAAAAAATCACTTTTCACTATGTTTTCTGGAATCCAAACACATTTTTTGCACTGAACACACTTAAAATCACCTTTTAAATTTTCAATACTTACCAATATTTATGAAACTCAAAAAAAAAAAAAAAAATCACTTGTAATAAAAGAAAGTGATTTGCAAACATGTGCATTTCAACAGGTTCATCTGTTTGACATTTGTATGCTGTCAATCAAATGAATGTGTGTATGTATGAGTTTGTGTATTAGGTTGGATAGATTTTTTTCGTTAGGTCGAACCGAAATTTAAACTTTTTTTTTCAAATGTTGAATTTTTTCAGGAAAAAAATCATAACTGGAGAATGGCTAGACCGATTTTGGATTTCAAAATCAACTAACCATCATCACTCCTCCCTGTACCTTCCCTAAAAATTTTATGGCAATCGGTCGAGCCGTTCTCGAGTTATGGAGTGACAATCAAAATGTACACTTCTTTTTATATATATAGATATAGATTAAAAGCAATATAATTTAAGGTGAAATGGGGCGAAAAATGGGGATTTGGTAATAAAAAAATGTATGTAGTTAAAAAGTATATAAAACTTTAGGTAAATACATATTACAAAAAAAGTATTTTGTATAGCAAACATTGTTAGTGGTATACATAAGTATCTGAATTAAAAAAGGGGGCGATGAAGTAGGCGTGGTTCATAGTTATATGGCGACGTTAACAGTATTAAGAGCAATATACTACTAAATAAAAAAAATACGTTGGAATGAACAAATTTGTATAGAGAACAAAAAGTATAAAACTTTCAAAAATTTGGCGTGAAAAGGGGCGTGGCTTAAGAAATCTTTATTTTTACCTCGCCTGGAGTATATAATGTGTATACAATTTGAAGTAAATCTGTTAAAAACTATATGGGAGCAATTACATAATTTTTAAAAAGTGGGCGTAAAAATGGGTGTGCCCAAAAAAAAGTACCCTATTAATCATACCAGAGTCCCAGTTAAATGCTGTGAAAATTTCAAAAATATCGGTCCAAAGGTTTGGTCTTCAATTACAATATTTTAAAAACGTGGGCGTAAAAGTGGGCGTGGTAAAAAAGTACCCTATTATTCCTTCCAGAGTCACAGTAACATGCTGTGAAAATTTCATCAAAATCGGCTCAGCCGTTTTGGAGTCTATACGTTACATACATACATACATACATACATACATACATTGAATTTTATATATATAGATGTCTACTATGTAGATTTTTTATTTTAGTTTTAACTTACTATATTTAATATATAGTTCTATTCTTAAGTCACTAATTTCACACCGAAAATTAACTCAACATAAACTTAACTTATTTTACACTACATTACATTTTCATTTTTACTTTTTACATTTTGTATTTATTGCTCCTTCTTTTCCAGCGCGTGGTCTGTGACCGAGTGACTATATTTTTGATCAATCAAAAATATCAGTCAAAGAAAAATCAAGATCAATGAAACAGATTTACATACACGGTAACAAAACACAATAAACAAATAATGAAAACACGAATGAAGAGAAAATCAAAAACAATGAAACAGTTCTACATGGTAACAAAACACAACAAACAAATAATGAAAATATGAAAAGAATAGCAGCAAAAGTAAGATAAATCATTATACAACACGTTCCGTAACTTACATGTCTATAAGTATGTATGCATAATTGTTCACTCAAAATTAAATTAATAAGATATCTTTTGTCTTTCTTTGACATTAGGTAGTTTATTGGTATTTCCATTGTCATCTAATTCTCCTTGAAGAATTTAATAATTCCACTGTGTAATTACTTTTCGTTATACTACTTCAATACACAAATTATGTCGGACTTTAATTATTATTAAAGTTGATTTAGCAGAATAAACCAGTGATCTTGAGACATTTAATAAAATACAGTAAATTAACAAAAAAATTATAAATATTTTTGCCAAATAAAAGTATTGGCTAAAAAGAGTTACTTAAAGTTATAAGTTTTACATAGTGCAAAAAATTGAGGTAAGATAAAATACGTCTATACCTTCGTTACTATTGTTCCTAACCAATTTTGTTACTCCAAGGTTCTTGATGTACACATGGTAGTAACCTACAATAATCTGGCACGTTGTAAGAACGTTTTTTTTTTTGGAGGGAATATTAATTTAAGCTTGTGGCGGCGCTAATTATGCCAAATCGTTTATTACGCCCGTAGAAGACTCATTTCCCAGCAAAAATCCACACATGCATCTGAAAGAACACGCTGTCAACAAAATTTGATAATACCTAAGTACCATTTTTTTCCGATATACTGATGTATTCCATTAAACCTAACCTATTTATAAATTTATGTATTAATTTATTGCTAAAAGTCATGCTGCATCTAACCTAATACTTAATCATACTTAAATCTATCATAAATTACATAACATTTTCATATTCAAAACGGCATAATAATGTAAATTTCATATTTTTGCTATTTTTCATAACCTAACATTTTGGCGTGTACACCACAAAACATTTAAACAACTTTTTAATTTAGACTAATACATAAAATCTAAAAGAAATTATCATTAATTAAAATATATTTAATATATATTCAGTCATTATGATAAAATAATACATTTTTGCAGTTCATAAAATTTTTCCAAAAATGATCATCATAATTAGTAATAAATAAAATAAATAAATAAATAAGCTTTAGTTTATATAATTTATAAATAGTCTCTAATGTTCTGAATTGAATTTATAAAACTAATAATTATTTTCTTTCCAAAAGATTATGTAGCTTAATTCTATTTTTTTTTCTCTAAAATTCTAAATATTAAATAATGTTTTTTTTTTACTTAAATTCTTTAAATTAAACAACTACATAAATATTATAACACTTATATTATTATTATTAAAACTTATTCATACTAAATTTCATTTATATATATATTTAAGTCATGTAAACATATTTCATTAATTACTAAGATTTTTCCCCTGGTGTTAACCAATCCATATTATTATCTTTTACTTGAATTTCTATTAATAGCTCTCATACTCTAAATTTAGCATTTCTCATCATTCATAATTGTAATTTACAAAAAATGCATAAAACATGAAAACAACAACAACAACGCATTGACTGCTGGGCCCAACAAATCAATCGACGTGGAGGAAATTTCATTCATCAATTGTTTTTTGTAAGTGATGATTATTCTTTATTTTTTTTTATTCTTTATATTATTCTACTCTCGTTTATCATTAAGTCAGTCCGTTTCACCTTTGTTCCTTTAATTAAATTATTAATGATCATTAGTTCTTTAATATGATCTCTATACTTATTGAGTAAAGCTCATGTACAAGTACATAATTTATAAGTCTCTTTTTAAGTTTAATAAATTTTGCGTATTTTTGTAAACACTTTTAAAATGAAACATTAGTATTTTTAATAAGGGAAAGATAACCATGTCAATAATAAATATGTAGGTAATTTAAATATGCTGATTTAGGGACAGATTGCTAAATGTAGGGTAACAGGTCTGTCATAGGCGTCTGATGATTCAGTCGGGAGGGAACATTGTACCCTAAGTGGTTCAACATCTTGCCACCATTTCATAGGACAATTTTTTTTCCATTCTCTTATCTAATTTTGCATACTCTACGGGTATGTTGAGTATGCTATATGCTTACGCGTCAAATACACGGGTTGAGAACCAACGTACCTTAAATTGAGCTAGCAGGAAACCTTCTTTACATACCCCTTAACCAATGTTATTTGAGCGGTTATTTGCAGATTTTAAGAATTCTGAATTTTTATTATTCGACTATCTAACCGGCGCGTAACAATTTTTAACATATAAATGTTTATTTTCCACTCGAAAATTCTAAAAACAGATTGAACACGAAAGTTTCCTTACATAATAACAACTTGCATGTCAGTTGCGTTGCCTATTGGCTCGTAGACTTTTCAAAAACTGGCTGAAAACCCAAGAGTTCCATATTGTGGGATGCTCATCACAAATCGTAAGTTTATGCTAAGGAAGTTATTTGCAAAAAGAGAGACACAGTTCACAGTTTTTAGCTCAGCAAAAGCATAAAAGAAAAATTCAGAAACTGTAAGTTTTAAGCAGCAGCAATTTTTTTAAAGTGAATTGCTGTGGCTGACTGTGTCAGCAAATAACATTACATAGTAAAGCTACAGTCAATAGTTTTATTTTTGTTTTCTGACTTTGTGCTCTGCTTTTGCTTGTGTATTTTCTTCTAGTTAAAGTTAAGCACATACGTAGTGCTTGAAAATAGTTAAGCATTTTTAAACCCTGTTATTTTGTAAAAGGTGCACAACTGATATTTGTTATTCTTTAGAAAAGGGTGTTTTTGTAATAACTAAATTCACTTTGAATTGTACTACTATTAAGTCTGTTAAATAAATCTCGAATCCATTCATGTTATTACTTTTACTCATTAAGTTTGAGCGTTTGCAATAATAGCAGGTAATGTTGTCAGGAAAATTAGGTGAATAATTCCCATAATGTTATTGTAACAAAAACAATATACAAGTTAAAAATTGTAACTTGCAATTCAATTGAACATAATCATAATTTTTTAAACAAAAGATATTTTTATTATACTTACTTGAAATATTGTTTAAATTCTTTAACACATAAATATATTTCTTCGATGAATCTGGGACAATGAGTATACCAAACAGATGCCATTCGCACCTTAATTGCAACTGTAGAATTTTTATTTTGCGTTATTTTAAAACTTAAGGCGTTGGTATATTGAAATTCGTCATCATCCATCCCATACATTTCATTAGTAAGTGTATATAACGTATCATCTTTAAAAAGATACGGTGGATCTGTTAGTGGATCCTTGCCCACGGAAAATATACGTTGATGATTAAAACCTTCGGGAGTTATATCAATAATTTGTATGCCTCCTAATGCACCTGCTACACACAAATCCTTTCCCAGTGTTGCATGTATTTTAGCTTCACTCATTGTAAGTGTTCCAACTTTACGTCCAAAATTTCCATTCTCAAATCTGGAGCTTCTTAGTACTAAAATGTTTAGACGATGGAAATCAAAATTGATTTCAGTCTTAACTTTTTCAACTCCAATGTGGTCTTTAGGTTCATTAGATTTTAGTTTACTATCTTGTGTCTTAAGGTTAGTTTTATACAGTTTATAATTGTCAATTATTCGTTTTCCAAATCCAAGAAGTTCCACAATCGTCTCTTGGTTAGCTACATACAAAAATATAGGTAAGCAATGATATTATAGGTCTAAATTGAAATTCGTATTACTAAAACGCTGACATCGAATTTGAAATCAATAAAATCAACTATTATTTTAAATTTTGTTGCATAAAAAATTTAAGCAGAATTCAAAATATTGTTTTATTAATTGTTTGATATTCCACAAATTTTTTTTTTGAATTTTCAAAAATTCTTTTTTATATTATTTTAAAAAATATTTCCAATCTTTTTTTTGTATGTTATTATTTTGTATTTTGAAAATATTTAAAAACTGTTTTTTTTTTAATTCTTATGGTATGGAAGAAATATTATACTTTAAAAAATTTACTTAAACATAGTTAAACTGATTAATTTAATAATTAAAATCGTACCTATAATGTCCAAGTTATTAAATCTTATATTCGCAATTTGTAGTGGTTCTACGCCGCCCGTGGATTCAATAATATTGATTTCTATCGTTATTAAAGCATCGTCAGCATCACAATCATAACCTTTTGCTATTAAAATATAAATGTAAATTAAATAAATTATTAAATATTCAGTAAATTAGTAAAAAAAATCTTTTAAAAATGTATAGTAACATATTTTTTTTAATATAAGTTATATCAGAACTACATTTCACAAAAGAAGACTGCGGATTACAATACTAAGTTTTTGAGATTTACTTCACAACTAAATTCAGATGAAGAACCATGAAATTTTAAATTAGCATGTAATATCATCTTCGACTACTTATTTCTACATACAATCCAATTTTCTAATAATATAAAATTTTGATACATATTTAGATATACAGGGGTGTGATACCCTGTTTAATAAATATCGAGATATTTCTAGTATCACGATATTTATTAAACGTCTAGCAGTGCTCTATGACACCAAATCATTTTTTCTAGTCGGTTTTAAAACCAATTCTGACAATATTGGTTTCTATGACATCCCTGATAATTTTTAAGTAATGAAAAATGACGGCAAAAAATCGTCAATATAGACGAAAAGTTATTAACAGTAATACCATGTTAAATTATGATGAATAATATTTTTATTGATAAATAAATAATAATTTATATACCCTGCAAAAAAAAAATTGAATTCCATTGAATTGCAAAACGACATCTAATGGTGGATTCACGCATCGGGCTTAAATTTATATTAGCTATATGTCATCGATCGTTTAATTTTTTATTTTACCATTTTTACCTTTATGGCTTTTAAATATAAGATTAGTGATATAAGAAGCTTTCAGTTAGGGAGTTATAGTTTGAAATACCTTTCGAAATATGCATAACATGACTCATTTTACTAACCCATTAAAGCACAAATTCAAAGAATATATTTTTTTACAAAAATCTCGTTATTTCAAAAATTCATCGATTTCAAAGCACTTTCAAATGATATATATATTGCCAATTGAAACTAAACAGTTCTAAAAATCGGCTAGTCTGTTTTAGTGCCATCACTTCTAAAATTCTATCACTAGTAGTTTTAAATTCTGAGTAAAATAAAAAAAATTGTCGGAAACGCCTATTTTCGAGTGAACGGGCCCTCAAAAATGAATGAAGATATATAACGATATACATATATCACGATTATAAAATATGGGTTAAATCCGAGAAAAATATTTTTTGATTTGAATTTTTTTTTATATCAAAAAAATCCTAAAAAAAGTCTATATACCGACTTGTTCCTTAAAATCATATAATTAAATACTATACTATGAAGAATATTAAATTTTAATTTAATATTTAATTTTAATTTTCCATTTTTAAACCTAAATATCTTCTTCATTTATAAAAATACTAGCTGAACCCGGTGTGCTTCGCTACCCCCTTTGAGGTAAAGCCGTTACTGAACTTAGTAAAAAATTAGGTGCAGAAGTGTGCATCGTCAAAAAATATTATCATGTAAAAAGTATTCCTGAGTCAAAGCTGCACGCTGTGAAAATTTATGATCCAGTTTCCAATATATCGAAAACGATGGGGCGTGCTCCTCCCACTTTTCTTTTGGTACGTATTTCTTATCATGGCAATACCATATATAGCAAATACTGCCGCTGTTGGTCAAAAAATGCCTAAAATATGACGATTTTAAATTTTGGGTTATATGGGCGCGGCCACGCTCCTTTACCCACTCACAACTATGTATCAAATATCATCGACGTAGGTACAAAAATGCACAAAATATGGCGATTTAATTTTTTGGTAGGCGGTCGAAAGAAGTATTCTTAGTCATGCCGGAGTCTTAGTTATATTCCGTGAAATTTTTAGTAAGATCGGTCCAGCGGTCTGGCCTTCCCGGCAGGCGTTGTCCTGCAATAGATGGGGCGTGGAGTATGAATCTTAATTATTACGTCACCTAGAGTAATATGTGTATTCGATTTGAAGTAAATATGTTAAAATAGATAGAATAGATAAATAGAAAATAGAGTAGAATCAATTACACAATTTAAAAAAGTAGGACTAGTCGAAAGAAATAAGCTTTGGCAAATAAAATTTTTATTTTTACCTCGCCTTCAGTAAGATGTGTATACAAATTGTTTGAAGTAAATCTGTAAAAACCCATGCAGAAGAAATTAATCAATTTAAAATAGTGGGCGTTAGAGTAGGCGTGGTCGTACCAACTGAGAAACCTTCCCGGACTCATACGCAACAACTTTGCCGAAGATCATCACATGATCAGATTGATGGACTCGTAAAAAATTTGAAGGCTGTATAGCTAATATAGAACCCTAGATATTTAGTATTAATCTTAATTTTGTATATGAGCTAAATATGCACTTTGTATGGGAGCTATCACGCCCACTGGTATGATCCCGCCCAATTTTCCCATGACTATTCATAATATAATCAACGTGAAAATTATTTTTTTTTTTTTTGCTTTTAATTATTTATTGAATCTTCATATATGGAATGACAATAAGTATTCAAATCTTAATACTAAAAAGAAAATAATAAGCCCAGCCAGTGCTAGACAAAAATTTTTATGATACTAAAAAAATTCACATCAACTGATCCAGTCATCTGTTTTGCGCTTGAGTTAAAGCAAGGGTATCCCTCCTTCTCAACCGATTGTGGCCACTAAAGTTAAGGATGTCTCGTGCAAGTGGGTTTGGATGGTGTTCAAGTTTGCTGACATACTTTGACGCATATTTTGTAAATTCGACTTTTACTAATGGCACGCCTAGATCTTTGTGGATTCGAGAATTTTTAACATACCATGGAGCTGCAATAATTATCCGTAGAATTTTATGTTGACCCCTTTGAATTTTTTCAATGTTTGATGCTGAGGCCGCACACTGTGGCCGTGTAGTGCATTTAATGGCCTTAAATCAAGGAGGTTTCGGAGCTTCATGAAATTTTGCACACATTTATGTTAAATTTTTTAAGAATTTTAATTTTTTTTTTTTTTTTTAATACGCCCACTTTTACGCCCACCTCCCATACAACTTAAATAGAAAATGTGGCATAACTTCCATGATTTTAAATATATCAACTCAATTTTCATAAAACGTTAATATTATAATTGTAGAATGAGCTCCTGAAAATATGAACTTAATCCGCCCACTTTTACGCCCACCTCCCATACAAATGGTATTTCAAAAATGCCATATCTTCTGTAAATTTGTAACTAGAATGTTTATTTTTCGCAAAAATGCATATAACATCTATTAAATGCTGTTTTGAAAATATGAAGAAAATCCTCTTCTTCATCCACTGTATCATCCACTACTTCATCAGTCAACGTATAAGAATGTGTTAGCCATTCTTCATTGTCATTAAAAAATCTTGATGAAGTACGCTTACACTTGTTCCACTTCTTTAAAAATTGAGGCATAAATGATTTTTCTCAGACACTATTTTATAATTCACGAAAACTACACCAATTATAAGATCAATATCTTTTTTACATTGAAAAACAATTTCCGAAAGCGTGCTGAAAGATATTTTTGACTTTTCCATTGTTTATTAAATAAATTTGCTTTAATTGCTTAATAAACACTCACTTATCACTATACCACTCCCAAATATAGTTGGGGTATTCACAAGGTGTGCTATCATGTTATATTGTCATAATGTTCTAACATTTTACAATGGTTTAAAAATATTGTTGTTGCTTTGTAAACAAAAAGTGTCTTAAATTAATAGAACTTTGCTTGCTTTGTTTATTGTGCTGTCGTAATTAAAAATTTTTCGTTTATTTACTTGAGTTTGCCATCACAACATCTAAAATGTATTTTTCGCACAAACTGGCTATTATTTTAGTTTTTTCACTTATTTTTGGCATTGTGGAAAACAATATTAATTTTTATATTTGTTTTAAATCAGCTGATTTTAATTCAAAATAGCACACTGAATTATGAGGGGTTGTTCACAGCAGTCGTATTTTTTCATGTTATTATTTTAAGACATATGACTATATGACACCTTGTGAATCCCCCAAGTATGTATAATGTAAAGAAAGTTTATAACGGATAACGGAGTTAATTTTTAAGAGAAAAAATGCGATCAATGTTAAGTTATTGATAATATATGTAAAGCTCTTCATTTAATGTGGAGTAAGTTCACATTTAGATTTTTTGTTGTTTAGTCTACGTAAACAATGTACTGATATTGCTTTGATAAACACTTTTGTGTACATTTGTTTTTGTAATCGGGACTCAAATTTAGGTTTTTTCTATATAGTACACATGCAATGCAATTTTCGTATTTCTCGATCCCAAATTGGCACCGGCTACGTGTACGAGTAGCAAAGAAAGAAAGAATGTGCATTTGTTTTTGCACGCGTAAAATAACGCATATTTTTTACTGTAATTTTTTGGTTTTTCATTGTTTTTTCGGCGGCGGGCAAATTGGGGCAGGTTTTTTTTTTTTAGTCTGTTTGCTGAGACTCTCAGCTTTAATTTGGTATATGACTCCATGTGTCGCACTGCTTCGCACACAACTAAAAGTCTAAAAGAAAATCAAAAATGTTTATTTTTTTGGCTCAAAATATATTGTCAAAGGAAATTTTTTTTTTAAATTTTTAAAATTTTTTTTTTTTAATTTACATAATGCTTAATGTCTATTTTAAGTGAAAAAATACTTATAAGGTACATTCGGTGTATAGTTTATAAGTAATAAGCTTTTGAATATAACATAGAAAACTATCACATTTGAGACTTGTTCACATACTTCAACTTTGCGCTGCTCGGGACAGAAAACCAATGGAGGTATTTGCATGAAATTTTCCACACATGACCTTCAGATAGTTTTTAACCATCTGTGCAAAAATCATCAAAATCGGACAGAAGGTCCAAATTGATTTATTGCCGCAGTGGACACAGTGTGGGCCGTACCCCATAATTGAATTCCATAGCACCAGATTGGCTTTAGTATTGCATTGTACAACAAAAGTTTGCAATCCAATTTTTTTTTTTTTTTCTTTTGTTTTCTATAGAAAAAACTTTTCTACAGAAAAAATTTATTTGTACAAAATATTTTAAATACATTTCAATTTCGGCCTCAGCGCCGTAAGGCATTATTGAGGCAAGTTGGCAAATTAATTAATTTCAAAAGTACAAATAAAAGACTTAACTTAAAATTAAGATTATTAAATTACAAAAAATATGTATAAAAACTGTTTTACAAAAAATAAAAATTACAAAAGCGTTTCGATGTTGTTAAATAAATGTTGTTTACAAGACGATTTAAATAGTGAAATTCGATTAATTGATTTCAAATCTGCATGTAAATTATTGAATTTTACAGCACCCACGTAATCAATACGTTGCTTGGTAGTTTCTAGTCTACATCGAGGAATTCTTAAATTTGTTCTGTTTCGTGTGTTAAAACTAGATTGCTGTTGAGAAAATGTCATGCTTTGGTGACCAATATGGTTAATGCATTTAAAAACAAACATTAACACCTGATACACATGCAATCCATAAATTGGTAAAATTGTTTTGCTTATATCTTTGAACAATGTGACAGTTGAATTTAGAATTGGTAGTTTGTAAACAATTTTTAATGCTTTGTTTTGCATGCATTGAAGCGATTTCAGTGAAATGTTATTTTTATTGTAAGCATATATAATTGCTAAGTAATTCAGATGCGATTGAATCAATGATTGAAATATCATCATCCTTGATTTAACATCCAGTTTATTTTTTAATTTATATAAAATCCCAATTGCTGGAGCTATTTTCCTTTTTAAGTCGGTTATATGTAAATCCCATGACAAGTTACTTTGCAATGTGATTCCCAAATACTTAACGGAATGGGATTCGTGAACAGCTTTTCCATTAATAATCACGTTGAAATCACTATTTATACTTAAAGCATGTGGTCTAAAGCGTATTAATTTGGTTTTATCAGGGTTAAGAACTAATCGATTTAATCGCGCAAATTCAAATATTAAAGCGGCATCTCTTTCAATTCTTGTTTTAAGTGATAAATCATACTTATAGGGGTAAAACAAGCACACATCATCTGCAAACATAAAGAGTTGCCCATCTAAATTTAAATTTTTTAAATCATTTAAATATATAGAAAACAAAAGAGGGCCCAATCCACTACCCTGCGGTACACCATAAACAACAGAACCAAAAAAACTGTCCGTGTTGTTTATATTAACATATTGTTTTCTATTAACGAAATAATTTTTAAACAATAAGAGTTCTCGTCCCTGAATACCATATTTCATTAATTTCTGTATCATTATTTCATGATCTACTAAATCAAAAGCTTTAGTAAAATCAAAAAATATTCCAGCAACTCCACTAGAACCACCATCAAGCCCACTACAAATGAACCGCACTACATTCAACACAGCATCTTCAGTACTACAACCCCTTCGAAATCCAAATTGATAATTGTATAAAAAAGTATTTTCCTCCATATAAAATAGAAGTTTGTCATAAAGAATCTTCTCAAAAATTTTATCAATTGTAGAAAGAACAGCAATAGGTCTATATTTATTTCAATGTAGAGTTTCTGCCGATTAGCCAATTAAGTTGCACTGCTTTTAATCTCATTTGTGTAAGTTTCGCTTCAATATGAGACTTCCAAGTTAAACGGCGGTCGAGGTGAACGCCGAGGTATTTGACTTCATTGTGTTGCGGGATAATTTGATTATTTATTCTGATGAACGAGCAGGTATCTTTTCGCAATGTGAAAGTTATATGAATACATTTTTGTTCGATAACCCTGATTTTCCAAAGCTCTAGCCAATTCTCTAGCTTACAAACATAATTCTGCAAATTCTGTGATGCAACTTGGTGGTCCTTATGGACGCTGATAAAGGCTGTATCGTCTGCAAAAGTTGACGTATGGATTTTGGGGTCTGACGGTATGTCGGAGGCATATATCAAATATAAAGTAGGACCCAGTATGCTACCCTGTGGCACACCTGATTCAATTGGCTGAGCGGTACCTTCTTTGATTTTAAATTTGCGACCGTATAAATATTATTCCATGAGTTTATGGGTGTTAGCAGGCAGAGTTAATTTTATTTTGTGCATTAAACCGTCATGCCAAACTTTGTCGAACGCTTGCGACACATCAATGAAAAGGGCGGAGCAGTATTTTTTGTCTTCAAACGACCCTCTTATCACATTTACCAATCTGTGAGTTTGTTCGATGGTGCTGTGTTTAGCTCTGAAGCCGAATTGATGATTAGGAATACATTCAGTGTCATTCGGAATTGGAGTCAACTTAGTCATTAACAATTTTTCAAACAGTTTTGAAATTGTCGGCAGTAGACTAATTGACCTATATGACTCCACTTTGGTGTGGTCCTTCCCTGACTTAGGAATCATAGTTATCATAGACACCTTCCAATCTGCAGGATAGTATTCTAGGCGTAAAATAGCGTTGAAGATAAAGAGGATAATTCTTCTTGCTACACGAGGTAACTCCACAAGCATTTTATTGCTGATTATTGATTTCTAAGGTTCAGAGTACCAATAGCGTTTTGGACATCACGAAAGTTTAGTCTTAGAGGTACAGGAAGCCTTATAACAAGTGGTGGCAAATCAGATTCGTTATTATTTGAGTTGTTTATAGTAAACACATTTCTCAAATGGTTAACAAATAATGTCCCTTTCTCGGAATCATTTCTAGCCCAGTCACCAGTCGGATTTCGCAAAGGAGGTTTTCCTCTCACTGGTCTTTTTAAACCTCTTGCCGCCCTCCATAACGAGTAGTCAGATTGTGGGGTACTATCAAGACCTTACAAGTAAGATCTAAGTGAGGCCGTTCTTTGGGTTTCTAAGAAATGTCTTAGTATATCTCTGCATTCCCGTAGCCTAGCTTTCAGTTCAGGAGACCTGTGAATTTGCCACTCTCTTCTCATTCTTCTTTTTTCTGATAGGAGATGTTCGAGTTCAGAGAAATAAGTTCTGTTTGTCCTATTTCTACATTCAACGTGATAAGTGGAAGCGTGATGCACAGCTCGTCGAAGGTCCTCGGTAAAGTTGCCAATCGACTCATCAATATCGTCGGTAGTTCTCAACACAACATTTTCCGTGCAATGAGAACTTAAATACTTTTTGTATTTTATCCAACTTACTCGGGTCTTGGTCATGTTCAAAAATGGAGAACCACACACTTGAGGGAAATGCATTGAAATGATAGTAGGAGAGTGATCTGAGGAAAGTCCAGTGAAGGATCCACTTGCATCCATTCTACAGGGATATTTTTCACTACTCCAAAGTCAATAACATCGGGAGTCTTCCGTCGGTCCGTCGGCCAATAGGTGGGATGTCCACTTAAGAGTACATCTAAGCCCATTTTAGCAATGGTGTTGAAGAGTACGCGACCCTTTGGGGTTATCAGACGTGAACCCCAAAATGTGTGTTTGGCGTTAAAGTCACCAGCAACTAAAAATCTAGCTCCAAGGGATTTAAAGAAGTTATGGTATTGGTGTTCTTTTATTGAAAATCGAGGCGGAGAATAAATCGATGATAAAACAAATTTGTATTGACAGAATTCAATGCAACTGTTTGTTGCTTGGAGGTAATCCTCACTTATGTTATTCATTAGATAATGCTTTATTCTGTTCTTTATAAGAATTGCCGAACCTCCACAAGCTCTTCCGCGGGGGTCTTTAGTATCGTAGAACTCGTAGCCATTCATTTCTAATAGGTCGATTACAGTTGGCAACCGAACCTCAGTGGAGTGGATAGTTGCCAAAAACATATTACAGATGACAACTTGGCAACCGAGAATTTGTGGTTGCTTTGATTTTTATTTTAAGTGGTAAATTTTAAATTTTAGTTATTTTGTTGTTAAACTATTTATATTTTTAACATATAAATGTTTATTTTCCATTCGAAAATTCGAAAAACAGATTGAACACGAAAGTTTCCTTACATAATAACAACTTGCATGTCAGTTGCGTTGCCTATTGGCAACCCAACTCCAGTTTGGTTGCTATACTCTGACTATTATAGAACTGTAGATATATGATATTAAATATTTACTTTGTATGGGAGCTGCCCCTCCCACTGGTCCGATCCCGCACATTTTTTTTTTTGATTATTGAAAACGGTAACATATGGGATACTGCAATGTTTCAAAACTCTTGCTATTACAATAGTCAAGATATATGATGTTATTCAATTTATGTGGGAGGGGCCACGCCCACTTGAAATATATATAGCCGTAAACCTAATTGAGGCTATAACCTTTCAAATGAAACCGGTTTTGGCCAAATCGGTTGGATAGTTTTAGAGTCTATAGAGGACTAACATACAAACATTTTAAAGGGTGTCCTAACTAGAACGCAATGGTGTCATTGGTGTTCGGTATCGTGAAATGATAACCAGTTTTTTCTTGAATAGAATTGCAGAAATTAATGTGAGGGCATATGGTTTCAACAAGACGGCGCCACATGTCATACAGCCAGAGAAAATGCATCAGTCATTTTTCGGTCGTGTTATTTCGGGTTTTGGACACCAGAATTGGCCGCCTAGATCGTGCGATTAAACACCTTTAGATATTTTTCTTTGGGGTTTACGCGAATAAGCCGACGACGAATCAAGTCTTAAAAGAGGAAATTGGACGATGCATTAATGAAATACCGCATCATTTATGCAAACAGGTCATTGAAAATTTCATTAAAAGATCGCGTGTGTGCCAGCAAAGCCGCGGCGGCCATCTGCACGATATCTTTTTCCATACATAACCTCATTCTGTCTACTTTACGATATAATAAAGTTTCACGATTTATTTTTAAATATCTATGTTTTATTTAAAATTTAAAAATTACGTTCTAGTTGGGACACCCTTTATTTTATATATATAGATATGGTACAATTTTATGATGATCGGTCCATATTAATCGTAGTTCCCATATAAGGCCCACTTCCGAAAATCACTTTAACGACCATAAATTTCATAAAAATGTTAGCATCCAAATAAAATTCAACACCAATAAGTTTCATATATGTATGTATACAGAAATTATGACACCTAATTTTTTTAATTTAAAAAAAAATTTAATTTTTTTTTAATTATTTTTTTTTTATTTTTTTCAATTTGGGACCTTTTTTTCTCAAAATAAAGCTTATATCGGGTGTTTTTTTTACAGGTTTGTTTTTCGAAAAGAGATAAAACTGGCATTTTGTGGTCAAATCTGGCAACTCTAATGTCATTTATGTTCAGTTTGGTTTGCCATTTCATCATGAACAGGTTGACAAAAGAACAACGCTTGCAAATCGTGCAAATTTATTTCGAAAATAACGGTTCAGTTGGCGAAGTTTACCGCAAGCTGCGTCCATTTTATGGTCGACATAATCGTCCATCAGAGCAATTAATTCGGTTAACCATGGATCGTTTTCGCACTACGTTTACTCTATATGATAATACGCATCCGCAGAGACGTCGAACAGTGCGCACCGAAGAAACAATTGCCGCTGTAGAGCAAAGTGTTAAAGAGGACCCGAATGAATCGATTCGCCACCGTTCACAGCAATTGGAGCTTTGTCCATCAACTTTATGGAAGATTTTGCGCAAAGATCTTGGCTTGCGACCAACAAGACGGCGCTACATGCCACACAGCTTTGACACCATTGGATTATTTTCTTTGGGGATATATGAAGTCGCTCGTCTACGCCAACAAACCAGAAACGTTAGGGGAATTGGAAGCTAACATTCGTGGCGTTATGGCCGACATACGGCCCCATATGCTCGAAAAAGTGGTTGAAAATTGGACCTGTAGAATTGGCTTTATTCAAGCCAGCCGCGGCGGCCACATGCCTGAAATCATATTTAAACATTAATGGCATAAAATTATCCTTCCAATAAAGCCAAATTGATGGTCATTAAAACGATTTTCTTGTGTTGTATTTCAATTCGAAGTTCTATACCTCTCAAAAAAACACCCATTACAATTTACTTTAAGGCCTTTATAATCGCTTAATGCGATGCGAGTGGGATATCTATAAAAAAATTGGTGTGGACCTCCAGCTACACCATTCGTCCAGTATTCGTTTCTTTCAGTGAATGAAAACAGAAAGAAAGAGCAAAAACAATACAAAACCTAATGAGAAAATAAATATTTTTTGGTTGTTGCTTTATGTGCGATTTGTTGACAGTAAACTAGTAAAGTTTGATATTTTGGCAAAGAAAAATGAACTCCGATCAAATTTTAGACAAAATTAATTCTTTGATATTTCTTTATTTAGGCTCGAGTTCATTAAATTTAATTTACATTAAATTATTTTTACTGAAGGAAGGAATTGTTACATGAAAATTATTATTAAAATTTATTGATAATTTTTCTTGGCTTAGGATTCGAACCTGGGTTGTTGGTTGAATTTACATATGTTTCGAGAAACACCACTTTCTCTCATCAGTATTCTTTACGTTCTCACCCTCTGCACCACTGCGGCGCCCGCTAGCCCACAGTCAAACATCAATCCTTTAACCAGTATTACTGGTGGTTCGAAATTTGCTGTAATTATCATTTTTCATTTTATTTTACATGGTGCCTCCTTTTTTCCTTCAGTTTTTTCGTATTCATGCCGAGACTTCGTCGACATTTCTTATGTACCAATTAAAGTACAACTACAAACATTAGCTTGTGCCTTAGCTTATGTTAAGAATTATTTTTTATTTGAACTGTTAATTTTAAATCTTTGATATTTCTTTATTTAGGCTCCAGTTCATTAAATTTAATTTACATTAAATTATTTTTACTGAAGGTAGGAATTGTTACATGAAAATTATTATTAAAATTTATTGATAAAGCCAAGAAAAATTATCACATTCTCATCTCATCGAACTGTTCGGACGTGTTACTTTTAGTGCGGCTGAATTTTCGGTGAAAAAATCGTAATAGGTGAAAAAGTGTAAAAAGTTGAAATTAAACAAAAAAGTGAAAAAAATAACTCGTAATAGGTTAAAATATATATATAAAAAAAAATATTAAAAATCGTATAAAAACTGTATGAGTGTTCCTCTCAGATGTAATTCTGAGAAAGAGCTTAGCTCGACTAGAAAAACTAAATGGGTCTCTGAGGAAGAATCCATAAAAAAATCTCTGGAGAATTTTCTCACTACAAGAGCCGTAGAACGGCGTCGTTCCTGTTCGCCCAATATAGTGATTTCAACAGATGAAAAAACATCATCTTCATTAAATAGTGCAGTCAAACCCAAAAAACAAGCATTTCAGCATTTCCGTTCTCAAGCGACAGAGAAGCCCGACATCTGCTCAAATGTCTTCCAACTCAAAAGTTCCTAAGACCGTCAATAGTGGTAAACCAAATGACCAAAACAGATTTTCTCTACTCCAGACGGATGATCCAGAAATACCGAAAAATACATTTAAGCCCCCACCAATTTACCTGAGAGAGCCCACTTCCAACAAACTGATACAAGGAATTGTTGCTGTAATAGGTGAAAACATGTTTAGCGTAACCTCAATTAAACATGGAAATATCTGCGAGACAAAGATCCAAGTGAATAGGGAAGATGATTTTCAAAAATTGTCCAACCAGTTGGAGAGGGAGACTAGGGATTTATATACCTATCAGCTCAAAAGCGCAAAAGTACTCCAAGTCGTTCTAAAAGGTATAGACCCATGTGTTGATCTTGCGGAGATAAAGACCGGTTTAATGGACAAAGGGTTCAAAATCAAGAGCGTAGTGAATATTAGAAACCGTGAAAAGATCCCTCAATGGACATGTTCAGGGTGGAATTGGAACCTGGAGATGTTGTCTTAAAGAAAAACGAGTCCCATGCCATCTACATTCTGATGTACCTTCTGCATCGTAGAATCACCGTGGAAGAACCACATAAGCGTCAGGGACCCGTCCAGTGTCTCAACTGTCAAGAATTTGGTCACACCAAGGCGTATTGTAAATTGCCGACAGTTTGTGTTGCGTGTGGGGAGCTACATGCAACTGCTCAATGTGATAAGTCGAAAACTGATTCAAAAATCAAAACATGCAGTAACTGCGGAGGTAATCATACCGCAAATTATAGAGGTTGTCCAATTTACTCTCATTTGAAAGGCATAAGAACCAACAAGACGACAGTATTACCTGATCATCGTCAACAGCCTATTTTTGCATCGAGTGACAATTTCCCTCAATTGTTACGGTCCACTAGTCATGTAAACGCGCCTAGTTCTAGACAAGTTTCTTACGCTAACGTGGTTAAATCTAAAATGCCAGGTTTGGAGCAGGAACCTAAATCACAATATTACGAGCCTAATATTAACACTCTAGAGACTACATTGCAGACACTTGTCCAAATTATGAACACTTTTACGACCACTATGACATCCATGATGCAGGAAATGCTGAAATGCAATCCACTATCTTACAAGCCATTTTAAAGAAATGATTTGTTCAAAAATTTGTTTTTGGAACGCGAACGGCCTCCGCCAACATAAAAACGAACTGGAACACTTCCTGATGGATAAGCAGATTGATGTCATGATGATTGCTGAATCTCACTTGACGGCGACAGGGTACTTCAAAATTAATGGCTACGTGTTGTATGATACTAAAGATCCCCGCGGAAGAGCATGTGATTTTCAATAAAAGAACACCAATACTACAGCTTCTTCAATTCCCTTGGAGCTAGATTTTTAGTTGCTGGTGACTTTAACGCCAAACACACATTTTGGGGTTCACGTCTGGTGACCCCGAAGGGTCGTGAGCTCTTCAACACCATTGCCAAAATGGGCTTAGATGTACTCTCAAGCGGACATCCCACTTACTGGCCGACGGACCAACGGAAGATTCCCGATGTTATTGACTTCGGAGTAGTGAAAAATATCCCTGTAGAATCGATACAAGTGGAGCCTTCATTAGACTTGTCTTCAGATCACTATCCTTCTATTATTTCAATGCGTTTCCTTCAAGGGAATGGCTCTCCAGTTCGGGACATATCTAAAACCAGAGTAAGTTGGATAAAGTATAAAAAGTATTTAAGTTCCCACTGCACGGAAAATGTAGTGTTGAGAACTACCGAGGATATTGATGGGTCGATTGGCAAGTTTACTGAGGACATACGAAGAGCTGTACATCACGCCTCCACATACGACGTTGAGTGCAGAAGTGGGACAAATAGAACTAAATTCGCTGAACTCGATCATCTCCTGTCAGAAAAAAAGAAGAGTTGGAAGAGAGTGGCAAATTCACAGGTCTCCTGAACTGAAAGCTAGGCTACGAGTATGCAGAGATATACTAATAAATTTCTTAGAAACCCAAAGAATGGCTTCACTTAAATCTTACTTGGAGGGTCTTGATAGTACCCCACAATCTGATTATTCGTTATGGAAGGCGGCACGAGGTTTAAAAAGACCAGTTAGAGGAAAGCTTCCTCTGCGAAATCCGACTGGTGACTGGGCTAGAAATGATTCCGAGAAGGGGACTTTATTTGTTAACCATTTGAGAAATGTGTTTACTATAAACAACTCAAATAATGCATCTGATTTGCCTCCACTCGTTATTAGACCTCCTGTACCTCTAAGACTTAGCTTTAATGATGTTCAAAGCGCTATTGGTACTCTGAATCTTAAAAAAGCTCCAGGTATGGATAAAATCAGCAACAAAATGCTTGTGGAGTTACCTCGTGTAGCTAGAAGAATTATCCTCTTTATTTTCAATGCTATTTTACGCCTAGAATACTATCCTGCAGATTGGAAGGTGTCTATGATTACCATGATTCCTAAGCCAGGGAAGGACCCCACTAAAGTAGAATCATATAGGCCAATTAGTCTACTGCCGACAATTTCAAAACTGTTTGAAAAATTGTTATTGGCTAAGTTGATTCCAATTCTGAACGACACTCAATGTATCCCAAATCACCAATTCGGGTTCAGAGCTAAACACAGTACCATCGAACAAACACACAGATTGGTAAATGTGATAAGACGGTCGTTTGAAGAGAAAAAATACTGTTCCGCGCTTTTCATTGATGTTTCCCAAGCGTTCGACAAAGTCTGGCATGAAGGATTAATGCATAAAATTAAATTAACTCTGCCTGCTAACACCCACAAACTTATGAAAAGTTATTTATATGGTCGCAAATTTACAATCACAGAAGGCGATTTTTTAAGTCCCGCTCAGCCAATTGAAGCAGGAGTACCCCAGGGTAGCATACTGGGTCCAACTTTATATTTGATTTATGCATCCGATATGCCGTCAGACCCCATAATACATACTTCAACTTTTGCAGACGATACAGCCTTTATTAGCGTTCATAAGGACCATCAAATAGCATCACAGAACTTGCAGAAATATGTTTATAAACTAGAGAATTGGCTTGAGCTATGGAAAATCAGGGTTAACGAACAGAAATGTATTCATATAACTTTCACATTGCGAAAAGATACCTGCTCGTTCATCAAAATAAATAATCAAATTATCCCGCAACACAATGAAGTCAAATACCTCGGCATTCACCTCGACCGCCGTTTAACTTGGAAGTCTCATATTGAAGCGAAACTTACACAAATGAGATTAAAAGCAGTGCAACTTAATTGGCTAATCGGCAGAAACTCTACATTGAAATTGGATTGCAAACTTTTGTTGTACAATGCAATACTAAAGCCAATCTGGTGCTATGGAATTCAATTATGAGGTACGGCCTCAGCATCAAACATTGAAAAAATTCAAAGGGGTCAAAATAAAATTCTACGTATTATTACTGCAGCTCCATGGTATGTTAAAAATTCTCGAATCCACAAAGATCTAGGCGTGCCATTAGTAAACGTCGAATTTACAAAATATGCGTCAAAGTACGTCAGCAAACTTGAACACCATCCAAACCCACTTGCACGAGACATCCTTAACTTTAGTGACCACAGTCGGTTGAGAAGGAGGGATACCCTTGCTTTAACTCAAGCGCAAAACAGATGACTTGATCAGTTGATATTAAATTTTTGTAATATCATAAAAATGTTTTGTCTAGCACTGGCTGGGCTTATTATTTTCTTTTTAGTATTAAGATTTGAAAACTTATTGTTATTTTAATATATGAAGATTCAATAAATAAATAAAAGCTAAAAAAAAAAAATTATTAATAATGTAATAAATATTTATTTAGTTGGTTATGTTAAAAAACACATCTAAAACAAACAAAAGCTTTTTTCTTCGTGCAATGCCATAGTTTATGTTTTTCCAAAATATTTTAATTTTTTAAACTAATTATTATAAAACAAGTAAGAGTGCTATATTCGGCTGTGCCGAATCTTAAATACCCTCCACCTAAACGTAATAAGAAATACAAAAACTACACTAGTTATAGGACTAGAATATCTATTCTTATTCTGTGTTTTCTATTCAGTCTTAGTGTAAATTTTATTAGTATTTGATATATTGTTTGAAAGAAAATTTTACGACCAACATAATTTATGTTAAATATTTTGAAATTTTGTCTAATTTTCACCATTTTTAATTGATTTAATTACCAATTGTTACCATAATTTTCAGAGTTTGTCTGATGTTCATAATAATCTTGAGTGTAATTTAACAGAGTATAAAAAAGGGGAACAATTCGGTTTTAGTGACTGCTCAAAAAAAAAAAAAAACTTCATCAAATAGGGATTTTAGAAGAGATGCCAGCAAAAAAAATTGTTGGCGGTCACGCCTATTTACGAGGGGCGGGCCCGTAAAGTTGAAAATATATAGGCCTATATCTCGGGAACTACTGGGTGTCTGATAATTTGTAATACATTAAATAAAAGGTATTAAAAATACCTTTCCAACGATATATATCATGATTATAAAATATGGGTTAAATCCGAAAAGAATATTTTTTGACCCGAATTTATTTGTTTTTTTGGAAATGGTTCTTATATGGCAGCTATGACAAATTATGGGCCGATCTTCTTAAATTTTGGAACAGTTATTTTCATGCATATGAGGATATTTCACGTTGAATTTCAACATAATAACGATATATTTAAGATATATATTAGTATTAACGTGGATTTCGAGAGTGGTCCTTATGTGGGGTATAAAGTCAAATATGGACCGATATACTCAAAATCCAGCAGTTTGATTTAGGCATACATGTAAATGATCCGTGTAAAATTTTGGATTGGTACCCTAATTTATAAGAGATTTATGAGTATTAAAGTGATTGTCGGAAGAGGGCTTTATATGGGGCATACGGTTAAAAATAGACCGAAATTTTGTGGAATGATGTTTGTATATATGTAAATGACCTGTGCAAAGTTTTGAGTCGGTACCGATATTTATACAATATATATAGGGAAAAATGTCTTTTTCAGATGTGGTCCTTGTATGGGAGCTATGACCAGTTCTGGGCCGACCACATATCTCTTTTATACATATTTAAGTGAATTTTGGAAGTGGACTTTATATGGGGTCTATGGTCAAACATGGACCGAACTAAAAAAAATTTCGTTTTGTAATTTCTTTTTGTATAAAACTTATTTTTGCTGAATTTTGTCTTGATATTCCAATTTTATAGGCATTTATTTATCATTAAGCCATATTTCGGGAATATATATATTTGTATGGGGGCTATCAGAAATCATGGACCGATTCTTACTATTTTCCGCACACTTTCTTCTTTTATTATACAAACAACGTATACAAAATTGCATGGTATTATCTGCAATATATTTCAAAATATTGCAATAAAATGGACGAAAAATATCAAATTTTTATGGAGGTGGTCTCACATATTGGTTCATAACTCTGGTTGACCTACCCCGATTTTACTGATATTAAATAGAAAACTTCTCGAAAGCATTTCTGACAGAATTATTGAAGATTTGGATCCCGAATTTATCTTGGGACTTCAAAAAACTGATTTCAACAGACAGACAGACGGGCATGGCTTAAGCGACTCCGCTATCTATAAGAATCCAGAATATATATACTTTATAGGGTCGGAAAATTATATTGTGGAAATTTCACACGGAATTACAAACTTATATATACCCTTCTCATGGTGAAGGGTATAAAAAGAAAAATGTTCATTTAATATTATATGTATTACAACCATAAAACAGCAAAAATTTGTTGATTTAATTTTTTGTTAGTATGTACAACTTATACAATCAGCATTGAAACCATTCATACCAATCGTTAACCATTCGTACCAATCGTTAGGTATTCGTTGCTTTTGGGAGTATACATTTACATTTGTACAAGATGTGCAATGCAAGCATCATTTTTCGTTAAACTCCGTTTTGTGAATAATGACATGTATTGCTTTACGGAATTGATTTATGTTGTCAACATGAGGTTCGTTTTTATACCCTTCACCTTCATGAGAAGGGTATATATAAGTTTATCATTCCGTGTGTAATTTCCACAATATAATTTTCCGACCCTATAAAGTATATATATTCTGGATCCTTATAGATAGCGGAGTCAATTAAGCCATGTCCGTCTGTCTGTCTGTCTGTTGAAATCAGTTTTTTTAAGTCCCCAGATATATTCGGGATCCAAATCTTCAATAATTCTGTCAGACATGCTTTCGAGAAGATTGCTATTGCTGGCATCTCCTCTAAAAGCCCTATTTGATGAAGTTATTTTTGAGCAAAATCACTAAAACCGAATTGTGCCCCTTTTTTATACTCTGTTTGTTAAGTTACCTCAAGATTATTATGAACATCAGACAAACTCTGTAAATTATGGTAAGAATTGGTAATTAAATCAATTAAAAGTAGTGAAAACTAGACAAAATTTCAAAATATTTGAAATAAATTATGTTGGTCGTAAAATTGTCTTTCAAACAATATATCAAATACTAATAAAATTTGCACTAAGACTGAATAGAAAACACAGAATAAGAATATTCTAGTTCTATAACCAGTGTAGTTTCTCTATTTCTTAGTACGTTTAGGTGGAGGGTATTTAAGATTCGGCACAGCCGAATATAGCACTGTTACTTGTTTGTGATCGTATTCAAAATCTAAAATTAACCAATCAATCCGTTCTCTGTTTTAGCACCCTTGACTAAGCTAAGGGATTTCATCAAATTGAAATCGCGGAAGAGGATATTCATAAGACTGCTTTCAGCGTAAAGGACGGTCACTATAAATTTCTAAGAATACCGTTTGGACTAAAGACTGCGCAGGCAATCAATTCAACTTATTGAGATTTATTGAAACCAAAAATAGAGGGTGTTCCAACTAGAATGCAATTTTTAAATTTGGCGCCATTCGAAGTGTCATTGTTTGACATTTGCACAATTGTTATTGTTTGCTAGTAGAAGGTACGAGGTTAGTAAAAATGGAGCGCTACACGAATGAACAACGCATTCTCATTGTGAAATTGTTTTACCAAAATGGTGAAAGTTTTGCGGCTACAGTTCGCAAATTGCGATCAATTTGGGGTCACAATAATGCTCCAAAAGAGTCAACTGTAAAGAGATTAATGGATAAATTTGCCGAAACTGGGTCTGTTAGTAATGTAAAGACAACAACGCGCCTTCGACCAGGTCGGTCGACCGAAAATGTTGCAGCTCTACGTGATGATGTCGCTCAACCTCCATCCACTTCAATTCGACACCGAACTCAGCAAATTGGTGTCTCCAAATCCACTATGCAGCGAATTTTGGCGAAAGATTTGCATCTTCATGCATTCAAAGTTCAATTGACTCATGAACTGACGCCAGCTGACCATGGACAGCGAAGGGAGTTCGTTAATTGGGTATTGGAGAGACAACATGAAAATGCTGATTTTGCCGATGATGATGACTTCGTCAATAGGCAGAATTGTCGCATTTGGGGTGAGGAAAATCCTCAAGTGATTGACGAGAAGCAATGGCATCCTCAACGTGTTACTGTGTGGTGTGGTTTTTGGGCTGGAGGAATCATTGGACCTTTTTTATGAAAATGAGGCAGGTCAAGCGCAAACAGTCAATGGTGTTCGGTATCTTGAAATGATAACCAGTTTTTTCTTGCCTAGAATTGAAGAAATTAATGTGGACGGCATGTGGTTTTAACAAGACGGTTACACATGTCATACAGCCAGAGAAGCAATTCAATTGCTGCATCAGTCATTTAAAACTTGCGTTCTAGTTGGGACACCCTTTATAAACCGCTGGAGTTTTTCCCCTTTTTATTTTTTTTAACATTGAATTTGAATAGCAAAAATGGGAAAAGGGATAAAACTCCCGCGGAATTTTTATTCATGATTGGGCTGAATAACTTTAGGACTTAAGGACTGACATTTTAAAGAATTTTTGATATTTCTTTAGTTAGGCTTTGAGTTCATTAAATTTAATTTTCATTAAATTATTTTTACTGAAGTAGGAATTGTTTTACAACTTGAAAAAATTTTATTTTTTTATAATTTTTCTTGACTGGGATTCGAACCTGGGTTGTTGGTTGAATTTACATATGTTTCGAGAAACACCACTTTCTCTCATCAGAATTCTTTTTTTTTGCGTTCTGACCCCTTGCACCACTACGGTGTTTGTTAGCCAACAGACAAACATCAATCCTTTAACCAGGTGGTTCGAAGTTTTTCTGTAATTATCACTTTTATTAATTTCTATTTAAGTTGTTGTTTTTCCTTTTCTTCAGTTTTTTCTTTCGTATTCATGTCAAGACTTCGTCTCGAAAACCTGAATACATTTGTTTATTATGTTTGTTGTCCACTTTCGTACAACTGTAAACATTATGGCTTGTGTCTTAGCTATTTTATAGAATAATGATTATCAGTCAGAGGGTTGCGGGTTCGATTCCTGCCAAAGACTCTGGGTGTTTTCTGCAGCTAAGCCAAAAAGCTTCGCAGTTTGAGTTTGTTAATTATAAAGATATACCTTTTTATAATCGAGGCTTTTTAAAATTGCTCAAGTTTGGAAAGGGCTTAGGGTTGATGTTCCTTAAATGAGCCAAATTATATTTCTTTCAGAAAAATATACAAAATATATACGAGAATGAATAATTTTTGTAAAGAGAACTAGAAATTACAATATATATTTTCAAGTGCTATCAAATATTTATAAACATTCAGATAATTATTTTTGTGATTTTTTTTCTAAATTTTGTATGCTCGTGGACGCCAACTAACCCAGTAAAAAATGTGCTTCAAAAGGAGCCGGTTTTATGTATGAATTCATACCTCAAATCGCTTCAAACCTGCTGATGGGATGCATGATTTTTGTATGAGGTGTTCCCGGTTTGAAGGACTACTTTCTGCTGACAATAAGCGCTTCTTTTAACCTAATCAAGCATGCAAATAAAGCACTTTGCTGAAGTGTTTTTTTAATTCTATCTGAATGTTTTCGCTTAAGAAAAATTCATAGTAACTGAGAAGCACGATATTCGTGTTGTAATTGACTTTCGTTGTCATACGTAAATCTTTAGGCTATAATTTAATTTTTGGTTTTTCGCTTTGAAACCTTCTTCGTTGTCAGCACTAAAAAAGCATATTTTTTGTATATTTTATTCGTAAGCATTTACTGCTTCAAAAGAACGCTTTTATTGAAGCGCTCGATTATGCGCTTTTTCTCTTAAGTGCTTCAAACAAACACGAATTTTTTACTGGGAACCCACAACGAAGTAACAGGTGGTCGGATGTTCTTTACTGGGTAAGAACATCCAATGACAGCAGACCAGTTACACCATCAAGAATGTTAGCTTGTAATTTGATAGCTCTTAAAAGAAAGAGACTATGAATTACATTTAAGGCCGTATGGAAAACCTGACTCACCCTTATAAGCAGCTAGTTTATACTATTACCTGATTGTAAGTCGTTCACCACTTTATTTATGATGTGAGGGCTTGTTGGTCTTTCATATCCATTGGGATCAGGAGATCCAGGCGAAATTGGAGAACATGGCTCGCTTTGCTTTAGACTTCCAGATATGCTGTCCATCCTAAAAGAATAAAATGTGCAATTTTGTATATATACGACCATTGCATGTTGAATATGTGATTAAGATACTTACTCAACATGACGATGACTTGCAATTAGTAACTCAAAATCGTGACCAAAAGACTGAATTGCATCTACTAATAAGAAGCCATGAACTGACATGTTGATACTAATTTCTCCAGTCTTTTTTGTTATTCCTGCTTTCGCTCCGATAATTTGAAGTTCGGCGATGCTTTTTTCTCTGGACTGCACTTCTAGAATCATCTGACCTATTAGAAATTGGAAAATTGTAGTATTTGAACTTTCCTTTATTTCGTCATTCTCATCTGTCGTTTCACCGTAAGAAACATTATTAGTACTTATGTCTGAGTTAATATTTGGTTTGTATATCTCCAATGTAATTTGATTTAAAATTCTTAAACTCTCCGTAATTTTTTGCTCATTAATATGTGCAACAATTTTGTTGAGATTTCCAAACAATGTTATCGCAGGGAATTCAGGATCAGATGTATTGATAATGCACCTTTCTAGCTGAATTGATATATTAAATTTGTCCAGCAAATGAAAACTAGAAGACATTTTAGAACACACGTATCCACATTCTCGATATTTACATACAAGTACTTGCAGATCGGTAAGGTTTATTATATATTTATCATATATTTCACTATGTAAAGTATTTTCTAATCCAGTGTCTTTGTTTATGACAAATTTTGAAATGGTTGAAATTTCGTTGCCAGTTGATGTGATAGTCGGTAAATCATATGGACTAGCTTTTGATCCTGGTGGTGTTGAACATGGCGTCATAAAAAGTTCATCTTCACTATCCACATCTGCTGGATTGTCTTTAAATAAAGCAAAACTACTACTATCGCGTTCATTTTTAAAAAGCTGAAATCGGCCAAAATCTATCACAAATACAGATGTGTTCTTATCCTTAAAATTGTCCACACATATAATTCTAGGCGCAGAAATGTCAATCTCAAAAGACCACTTTTTCCTATAATCCTAAATGAAAAGTATAATTTAAGAAGTGTCATAGTTTTCGGTTTATTAAAGCACTTACCTTGTGACCCATTAGCACACTTTTCCAGTTCTTGAAGAATTTCAAACGAGACTCGTTATATTTTTTTTCAGATATCATATACGTATTTATTTTCAGATCATTGATCGGTTTGGCGAAAAAGCATATTAGCCACTTAAATATACTTTCGTTATAGACAACATCTAGACTTTTAGAGTTAATTGTTAATCTATAATCCGATTGATGTTCGGCGGGATTTTTTTCATATTGCAACTGGAACCATGGTTCTTTTCCATCAATTACATCTTTTTTGGTAAAAAGTCCAATAAAATTATTATACAGCGATTTCTGATTTTCTTGAGTTTGGGGTCTTATTATGTAAGGGAACTCCGTCAAATCCGTTAGTTTATCATTTAAACATACTGAACCCAGTGATATTCCTACACAATACGAACTGAATTTTGGCTTAATTTCTATAAATGATAAAAGATTTTGAAACTCCATTTCTAATGCAATTATATTTTTGGTCATTTGACCTGACATCAAAGAGATTCTACCCTCGGAAAGAGCAAAAGTGAAATTTGCAAATATTGCATCTCTATTTGAGAATGTGTCATTTTCAATTGTTTCCTTAATAGCAATCAAAATATCATCCTCTATTTTTTCATAATTTTCATCATTTGCCGTTGAAGCATTCCCATACCAACCAAGCCAATTTGGAAACCAGTGGTACAAAATACTTTTACCTTGGTTCAAGTTTCTGCTTCTCACATGTAGTCTCACATTAGTTGTAGCAGAAAGATTGCTACAACTAATTTCCCTTAGAAATTTAAGTTCATCAAGACAGCGAACTTTTTCCATTTCAATTTTAAACTGTTTGTCCTCTTTCGATATACTTTCCGTTGGATTAATTAGTAAACGTTTATATATATTGATGTAACGAATGTTCTCTTTGGCAATTTTCCACTTTTCTTCGCTATTCCGAAAATTAAATCCGTGACATGTCAATGCATATTTCCACCAAATTTTTGCGTTTCCTGCAATTTCACTGCTCGGTCTGGAAATTTTAAACGATCTCATACGTTTAATTCCCTGAAGAAATGATATGCATTTTACAATCTCCTTATACTGCACCTTAAATATAACAATTAAGATGATATATGTATTACTGTGAGTGAGTAAAGAGCACTTAGCACCAAATTGTAAAGTTTATCAAAACTAACTTTTTCGAACCAATAAAAATTACATACATATTTTGTTTAATTGTTTAATAAAATTGTTTTAATAACTTGTTTTAATAAAAAATCCATTCATTTTTGTCAATGAACTACGATAAAATGTCAGTTATTTAAAAAATTTAAAAACTTCAGTTCCTTCATTAAATTTTATTTGTGTTCAGTAAAAATTTTTATTGTAAAATGTCTCTTACGATTATTTGGCGTGAAGGAAATTAAAATTAAAAAAATCAAACAGTTCAGTAATTTAATTAAATGTTTTAATATTTACGATTAAGGCATAATTAGGGATTCCAATACCGACAGCCTTTCGGTATTTCGACATTTCGGTGTTTAAGAAATCTCGATAATAACGGTATTATCGATATTTTCGGTATTGTTTATAAAATAAAAATATCTAAACATAAAGCACCAAGAATAAAACAATTTTCGATTATAGTATATTATTCAATCCAATTTATTGTTTATTTAATATATGTATGTATGTAGGTTTTAAAATAAAAGACAATTAATTTATAGTTATTAAAAAAAATAAAACAATTCCTTCTTTTTGTAAGTTGAAATATGTTCGCAGAAAACATAAATTGTCGATGCTTTTATCCGGTAGGCGTGAAAGCTTTTGCTTTCGAATCGAAATGCACAATAACCACCTAGAATTTTAATGAAACAGAGCTTCATTAAATTAATGCTATTGCCGTATTAAAGTATTTTTTCTAAACCAAAGTCATATATTCTGTATTACTTTATAATTTCTACACATTATTACTGGATTCAGGTTGTTGACTTTTAAACATTTGTAACGAGAGTGTTAAGCGAACAGTTTGCGTGCACGTCAAACGATGGAATAATAAATGGGAAAATATATTATTGTCACATATGAGGTGAATAAAATTTTACTGGCCTATAGAACTACATACGTTTTTGACAAATAGAGTGTGAGTCAAACGGTAGTAAAGTGCTTTGGTAAATTATAGTTTTCCTATGGAAAAAGAAATTTATAATTCTGCTATACCAAATGAAAGCGCGACGAATATTTTTATAAAAATATTTTTAAACCGTAAATGTCCTTTCGGCAGAAATAACTCCTTTTTTATATTCATATTACTCTTATTCTACATTTACACCTACGCAAAATCTAGTACTTAAGGGATTTTGAGCGAAATCTTGTTCATTTCTACTAGATTTCCAATACAAAACAAAATCTAGTTCGTCACGAGATTTTGGCAAAATCTCACAAAATCTTCCAATACAACTCTGAATTTCATACTAAAGTACTAAAAAATACAGCACTGAACAAGAAAAATTTGACAGTTCTACAAAAATAAATTTAAAAAAAATAAAAAGAGCGGGATATAAAAAAAAATGCGCCAAACTACGCCGTATATTAAATACATAAAAAAATAAACATTTCTTTGTTTTGTCTGTTTTTGTCATTGACGTCAACAATTGAAATGTTTCCAGTTCATTCGAAAATTTTCTATGAAAGTTTCTTCTGGCATAATAGGCACATCTTCCTCATAAAACGAGCAGTGGCGAGTCTATAATATAAACGCATTTAGTTAAATTACGCCAACTTATTTCCCATACTTCCGTGTGTCCGCGTGTAGTACCTTTGCAGAAGTTTGTGAAACCTTAAACAGCTTCGAAGTACTATTAACAACTATGTTCACCTTCAATTCTTATAAAGAACAGAATAAAACATTATTTAATGAACAACATATGTGAGGATTACCTACAAGCAACAAACATTTGTATTGAATTCTGTCATACAATTTTGTTTTATCATCAATTTATTCGCCGCCTCGATTTTCAATAAAAGAACCCCAATACTACAGCTTCTTCCCTTGGAGCTAGATTTTTAGTTGCTGGTGACTTTAACGCCAAACACACATTTTGGGGTTCACGTCTGGTGACCCCGAATGGTCGTGAGCTCTTCAACACCATTGCCAAAATGGGCTTAGATGTACTCTCAAGCGGACATCCCACTTACTGGCCGACGGACCAACGGAAGATTCCCGATGTTATTGACTTCGGAGTAGTGAAAAATATCCCTGTAGAATCGATACAAGTGGAGCCTTCATTAGACTTGTCTTCAGATCACTCTCCTTCTATTATTTCAATGCGTTTCCTTCAAGGGAATGGCTCTCCATTTCGGGACATATCTAAAACCAGAGTAAGTTGGATAAAGTATAAAAAGTATTTAAGTTCCCACTGCACGGAAAATGTAGTGTTGAGAACTACCGAGGATATTGATGGGTCGATTGGTAAGTTTACTGAGGACATACGAAGAGCTGTACATCACGCCTCCACATATGACGTTGAGTGCAGAAGTGGGACAAAGAGAACTTATTTCGCTGAACTCGATCATTTCCTGTCAGAAAAAAGAAGAGTTAGAAGAGAGTGGCAAATTCACAGGTCTCCTCAACTGAAAGCTAGGCTACGGGAATGCAGAGATATACTAAGAAATTTCTTAGAAACCCAAAGAATGGCTTCACTTAAATCTTACTTGGAGGGTCTTGATAGTACCCCACAATCTGACTATTCGTTATGGAAGGCGGCACGAGGTTTAAGAAGACCAGTTAGAGGAAAGCCTCCTCTGCGAAATCCAACTGGTGACTGGGCTAGAAATGATTCCGAGAAGGGGACTTAATTTGTTAACCATTTGAGAAATGTGTTTACTATAAACAACTCAAATAATGCATCTGATTTGCCTCCACTCGTTATAAGACCTCCTGTACCTCTAAGACTTAGCTTTAATGATGTTCAAAACGCTATTGATACTCGGAATCTTAAAAAAGCTCCAGGTATGGATAAAATCAGCAACAAAATGCTTGTGGAGTTACCTCGTGTAGCTAGAAGAATTATCCTCTTTATCTTCAATGCTATTTTACGCCTAGACTATTATCCTGCAGATTGGAAGGTATCTATGATTACCATGATTCCTAAGCCAGGGAAGGACCCTACCAAAGTAGAGTCATATAGGCCAATTAGTCTACTGCCGACAATTTCAAAACTGTTTGAAAAATTGTTAATTGCTAAGTTGATTCCAATTCTGAACGACACTCAATGTATCCCAAATCACCAAATCGGGTTCAGAGCTAAACACAGTAAAATCGAACAAACACACAGATTGGTAAATGTGAGAAGACGGTCGTTTGAAGAGAAAAAATACTGTTCCGCGCTTTTCATTGATGTTTCCCAAGCGTTCGACAAAGTCTGGCATGAAGGTTTAATGCATAAAAAAAATTAGCTCTGCCTGCTAACACCCACAAACTTATGAAAAGTTATTTATATGATCGCAAATTTACAATCAAAGAAGGCGAATTTTTAAGCCCCGCTCAGCCAATTGAAGCAGGAGTACCCCAGGGTAGCATACTGGGTCCTTGATTTATGCATCCGACATGCCGTCAGACCCCAAAATCCACACGTCAACTTTTGCAGACGATACAGCCTTTATCAGCGTCCATAAGGACCACCAAGTTGCATCACAGAATTTGCAGAATTATGTTTATAAACTAGAGAATTGGCTAGAGCTTTGGAAAATCAGGGTAAATGAATAGAAATGTATTCATATCACTTTCACATTGCGAAAATAAACTTGCTCGTTCATCAAAATAAATAATCAAATTATTCCTCAACATAATGAAGTCAAATACCTCGGCATTCACCTCGACCGCCGTTTAACTTGGAAGTCTCATATTGAAGCGAAACTTACTCAGATGAGATTAAAAGCAGTGCAACTTAATTGGCTAATCGGCAGAAATTCTACATTAAAGTTGGATTGCAAACTTTTGTTGTACAATGCAATTCTAAAGCCAATCTGGTGTTATGGAATTCAATTATGGGGTACTGCCACAGCATCAAACATTGAAAAAATTCAAAGGGGTCAAAATAAAATTCTACGCATAATTACTGCAGCTCCATGGTATGTTAAAAATTCTCGAATCCACAAAGATCTAGGCGTGCCATTAGTAAAAGTCGAATTTACAAAATATGCGTCAAAGTGCGTCAGCAAACTTGAACACCATCCAAACCCACTTGCACGAGACATCCTTAACTTTAGTGGCCACAATCGGTTGAGAAGGAGGGATACCCTTGCTTTAACTCAAGCGCAAAACAGATGACTGGATCAGTGGATGTAAATTTTTTTGTAGTATCATAATATTTTGTCTAGCACTGGCTGGACTTATTATTTTCTTTTAGTATTAAGATTCGAAAACTTATTGTCATTTAAGCATTTGAAGATTCAATAAATAAATAAATGGTATTAAAAAAAAAAAAAAAATATTCTCGTTCTGTACTACTCTGCAGTCAGCTGTTTTGTGCGATGTTCGATTACATTTTCCACAATGGATCTTCTTCTGTGGTTCCGGGCACTTGGCGGAGTAGTGTCCATACTTCGAACAATTATAGCACTTGACTTTATCGAGTACCCTCTTACCCTCACTCTTGTCTGACTCGGGTTTCGTGATGTCGTCAATATTTTTCCTTACCTTACTGTTGGCTGTATTTGGTGTTCTAACCTCATTGTAACTACAGTAACTGTTGATATCACGAAGCAGTTGGTTGCACGTTATGTACTTTTTGGAGATTCTCCTTTTCAAGTCAACGTCGTTGATGCCATTTACAATATGACATGTAATAGCACATTCTGTCAAACCACTCTTCTTTCCAAGGCCAAGCATTTCCTAATAATACTCCTGTGGAGTTTCATTAAAACGACAAATCATTTTCGACATCTTGATGTGAATGTCGGCTGCATTTTCGGTACATGGGAAATCTGAAAGAAAATTATCAGTAAATTGAGGCCATGACAGAAATACCTCCTGCATCGAATCAACCCAATGCTTCGCAGGGCCACTCATTTTCTGTTGTACTGCAAAGATAACCGATTGATCATCCCAACCGTATGCAGCTTTTAACGTCCCCACACGTTTAACAAATTGTACGGCATTCAGTGATTCGTTCAATGTTGGATTATAATCAGGTAAAAGGTTTATCATTTTCCTTATATTCGTGTAGTTATAGCCAGTATTGCAGACGTTCTGCAGACAAGCTTGTGTCGAAGTGGACAGTTGTGGTATGGCGTTCTGATAACTACAAGTTGGTTGTCGCACGTAGGTCGATGTTAGCGTCTGTGGACCGTTCGTGTTTGGTGGTATCTGTTGAGCGTAACTTCTGGGGAAAAACATATTTGAATGTGTAACTATCGGTACGTTATTCATAGGCGTGTTGTATGATGATCGGCGTTGTGATAGAGCACGGAGCAGCAATCACCTGATTTTCAACGTGGTTAGTATAACGATCGCCATATACTGGTCGTGGTGACGCAAATGGTACATGACACGGATTTATTTGCGGCACGCTTGTTAACGGCGGTGTTGATGAGGCTGTTGTAAAACCGTTAAATGAAGCACTATTCGTGTGTGGGCCAGAATCGTTTTGCAAGGGCGATGACGCAATGTCTGGAACAAAACCTACTGGTTCGTTGTCATTAACGTGCGCTCGCATACTCGAAATCAGCTCTTCCAATTGAAAAACTCGTTGTGTCAGATCATCGTCTCTGATGCAATCACGTGCCTCAACGTTGTTCGTTTCAAGACGTTCAATTAGTACGGCCTTTTTGCCGGAAGATGAAAACCCCTTTTCCCTGCATTTCGCTTGCAGTTGCTTCACGGTCAAGCTGTGTAGATTTTCCATATCGTAAATTAGGAATTCAGATCCCACTTCTGCAATTGTCAAAAAGAACTGAATTAAACGACTTGATTTGATAATTACAAAAATAACTGTTTATTTATTAAAAGTTCAAGTTCAGGGCGATGTCGTAGTTTTTACTATCTTCCGTTGAGTTTAAAATCAAACAGCGTTGTTGTTATACATGGTTGCATATCTACTACCTTTTGTTACGTTGACACATGTTTTTCGGTATAAAAGCATTCTCGCAAAAAATTACGTCTCTCTTGTCAACTATTTTTCCTTCTCGCACATCAAACAATCTATAGGCCTTTGTAGTCGTAGAATAGCCGACGAAAATGTATTCCTTGCCTTTTGCCGAAAATTTCTTCCTATGAGTCTTATCTAACGACACAACAGGTGAACCGAAAATTCTAAAATGAGCTACATCAGGTTTCTTACCATGCCATATTTCAAAAGGTGTCTTATCCGTCAGAATTTTCGTTATCGTGCGGTTTCTAATATATACAGCAGTGTTGGCGGCTTCAGCCCACAGTTTCTCATCAACGCCAGAATAAAGCATCATGCTTCGTGCGATCTCAACTATCGTCCTATTGGCTCGTTCAGCAATACCATTTTGCTGTGGGGTGTACGGTACTGTTAGCTGCCTTTGTATACCATTTTCCTCTAGTAATTTATCGAAATGGGAATTCACGTACTCTCTGCCACTGTCGCTTCTTATACACTTAATGCTGATATCTAGTTGTTTCTCAACAAAAGATTTAAACAATTTAAATTTATCGAAAACCTCACCTTTGTTCTTCATAATATATACAAATAAAGGGTGGTTAAATTTCAAGGGCCGATGTTGATTTTGAATAAAACACAATCTATTTAGGAAATTATTGTAATTTTATTTTATTATTATTACTCAATTATGTATGGAACAAAATATCGGCCAAATGGGCGCCGCGACCACGGCGGCACACCTCCATCCGATGGTCCAAATTTTCGATGACCCTGAGGCATAATGGAGGTTCTATGCCGTTAATGTGCCGAATTATCTCATCCTTTAGCTCTTGAATTGTTGCTGGCTTATCGACGTACACCGTTTCTTTCAAATAACCCCAAAGAAAAAAGTCCAACGGTGTCAAATCACATAATCTTGACGGCCAATTGACATCGCCATTACGTGAGATAACACGGCCATTGAATTTGTTGCGCAAAAGAGCCATTGTTTCGTTAGCTGTGTGGCAAGTGGCACCGTCCTGCTGAAACCACATATCGTCCACATCCATATCTTCCAATTCGGGCCATAAAAAGTTCGTTATCATCTCACGATAGCGAACACCATTCACAGTAACTGTCTCTCAAGCGATGGTTCATTCATAGGACCACAAACGTCGGTATGAATTAGGTCCAATAAATTGTCTGCTCTGTGCTGATTTGATGGGAATGGTTGTGAGCAAATTTTGGATTTCATACATGTTGTACAACTTAAATTCCGTGGAACATCCGTAATATCCAAACCACTTACCGCATTCTCATTAATTAAATCACCCATACTCTTGAAATTAAGGTGGCCATATCGGTTGTGCCAACGTATAGCCTCATTTGAAAGTAGAAAATTTGACTGACGGTATACGGAGAATTTCAACAAATTCATTTTATTCTTAGCCTCCAAAATAATTTCATCCATTTTAGTTCTTATCTCCGCTGAATCTCTATTAAAATGTACGGTACAGCCATTTGCAATCGCCTTTCCAACCGATATAAAATTTTCCACCATTCTAGGAACGTAAAACACTTCTTTCAAAGTTATGTCGCCATCTTGAGTTTTTATTTTCACATCTCCTTTACCTTCTGCTTTTATGTAACTGTCACATGCCAATACAATTTTTTCGTTGGTTTCCACGAAATTTACAAATAAGTTACGTTGGCAACACATATGAGACGTGGCGCCGCACACTGTGGCCGTGTAGTGTATTTAATGGCCATAAATCAAGGAGGTTGCGGAGCTTCATGAAATTTTGCACACATTTATTTTAAATTTTTTAAGAATTTTAATTTTTTTTTAATACGCCCACTTTTACGCCCACCTCCCATACAACTTAAATAGAAAATGAGGCATAACTTCCATGATTTTAAATATATCAACTCAATTTTCATAAAACTTCAATATTATAATTGTAGAATGAGCTCCTGAAAATATGAACTAAATCCGCCCACTTTTACGCCAACCTCCCATACAACTTAAATAGAAAATGTGGCATAACTTCCATGATTTTAAATATATCAACTCAATTTTCATAAAACTTCAATATTATAATTGTAGAATTAGCTCCTGAAAATATGAACTTAATCCGCCCATTTTTACGCCCACCTCCCATACAAATGATATTTTAAAAATGCCATATCTTCAGTAAATTTGTAACTAGAATGTTTATTTTTCGCAAAAATGCATATAACATCTATTAAATACTGTTTTAAAAATATGTTGGAGTTTATTTTTAAGAGAAAAAATGCGATCAATGTTAAGTTATTGATAATATATGTAAAGCTCTTCATTTAACCTTTAAGGTGTGTTCACATTATGTGTATTTGTCATGTGGACTGTCACTTTTTCGCATGTCAAATTTGTACATATAGTCTGAACACCTTCAAACAATATCATGTGTTATTTCTATGTGTGCAATACACATGACATTTCTTATTTAGAACGAGTTCTATTTTCAAGTGACAAACCATCTGACATCAGCTGTTTTTTATAACAAAAATTTTGTGGCGGCAAAAATTAATTAAAATTTTAATAAATATAATTTATAAATAGTAAAACAAAAATACAAAAAAAAAAACTATACAAATTTATTATTGAAAATGGAGGGAAAAATTGAAAAATAGTTAACAAAAGTAAGTACATATGTATTTTTTTATTGCAATTTTTATAGTTATTTTTATGTTGTTCCAGTATGACTGGTGCAAAGAAGCGGTTCTACAGTTGATCGAAATGTGGCAAGAGAAGGAATACTTGTATAACCCGCGGAATAAGTTTTACCATATCAGCTGTTTTAAGATTTTTTTGGTAGGTTATGTCAAATGTAATTGACATACCAACATTTGAACATGTAAATTATAAACCGTATGTGAAACTCAAGTTTTGACATACACATGAAAACACATGTGGATAGAAAAGTGACATTCCACATGCCAAATACACACAATGTGAACACACCTTAAAAAAACACAAATAAAAAAACACATACATATATACAACACAACAAAGAAAACTGTAATACAAGCAAGCACTACAACGTTAACAAGACTTGCTTAACTTCAGCACTACAAACGTTCACAGTTTTTAGCTCAGCAAAAGCATTAAAGAAAAATTCAAAAACTGTAAATTTTAAGCAGCAGCAAATTTTTTAAAGTGAATTGCTGTGGCTGACTGTGTCAGCATATAAAATCACATAGTTAAGCTACAGTAATAGCTTTATTTGTCTTGCGCTGCGCTGTTGCTTGCTCACTAAAGGTGTGTTCACATTGTGTGTATTTGTCATATGGAATGTCACTTTTTCGCATGTCAAATTTGTACATATGTCTGAACACCTTCAAACAATAGCATGTGTTATTTCTATGTGTGCAATACACATGACATTTTTTATTTAGAACGAGTTCTATTTTCTTGTGACAAACCATCTGACATCAGCTGTTTTTATAACAAAAATTTTGTGGCGGCAAAAATTAATTCAAATTTTAATAAATATAATTTATAGTAAAACAAAAATCTCTCATCCCATTTTAAAATACAGTTTTATTTAATTATAAATTTAATTTTTATTATACACATACAGCAATCACCTGTTTTAAGATTTTTTTTTTTGATAGGTTATGTCAAATGTACTTAACATACCAACATTTGAACATGTAAATTATAAACCGTATGTGAAACTCAAATTTTGACATACACATGAAAACACATGTGGATAGAAAAGTGACATTCCACATGACAAATACACACAATGTGAACACAGCTTTAATTAGGAGCATCAAGAAAATCACGCAATTAATCGCATGGGGTATTAGTTGACCCCAAAGTTTATTGCAAGTGTTAGATTACAAAAAAATAAAAATTAGTATGTTTTGTAAAATTTTTAAAGTTATTTATTTTAATCTATATATATAAAAGAGAGTGACGTTAGTTACTAGCTTTATAACTAAAGAACGCCAGGACCGATTGCAACGATTCGCACGAATTCAGGCTGGTCTCAGGCCAGAGAAGAAGAATACCCGGAAAAAATTCAGAAATTGACCACGCCTACTTTTTTTTTTAAATTAATGTTTTTATGTGTGAGTGTGTGTATGTATTTTATAGAATCGTAAACGATCATGTGATGATTTTCGGCAAAGTTGTTGTGCATGCGCCCAGGAAGGTTTGTAAGTTAGTACGACCACGCCCACTCTAACGTCTACTTTTTTTTATTTAATTCTAAATGGGTTTTTACAGATTTACTTCAAATTGTATATACATCTTACTGTAGGCGAGGTAGAAATAAAAGTTTGATGTGCCACGCCCACTTTCACGCCCCATCACATGCAAGACGCTTGCCAGGTAAGCCGGACCGCTGGAGCGATCTGCCTGAAATTTTCACATCACACCACTAAGTATTTATAGAATACTTCTTTTTTGCGACCAGGCCTACTTTAACGCCTTCTTTTTTAAATTGTGTAATTGATTCTACTCTGATTTTAACATATTCACTTTACTCTAGGCGAGATCAAAAATTAAGATTCATACTCCACGCCTCCTTTCACGTCCCATCTCTAGCGATCTTTTTTGACCACCTACTTTTTTTTAAATTGATGCCGTAGCAACGCCCGCAGTGTACAGCCGAATTCGACCAGGCCTGCTTTAAAATTGTGTAATCGATTCTACAAGGGTTTTAAAAGATTTACTTCAAATTGTATCACCCATTACTTTTAATTATTATCTTCTAAAATCCAAAAATCAAATGTCGTTCTTTTGTATATCACAATTTTTACGACAATTGTTTTTCCACTTAATTTGACTGAAAACTTTTTTTGTTCATTTTTTTTTACAAAAACATATTCTGGTTCTGCTATTGCCAGTAAATGGCGTTGTGTGCATAAACTTTTGACACCTGATTTATTTTTGTAGTATTTAAACATTTTCACCCTTTTTTAAAGGTGATTTCAAAAGGTAAGTTCCCTAACTGATTTTGTGACATTGTTTTTGTGACATTATCTGCTTTTGTGACATTAATTTCTCAGTGTTATTCATAATGCCGCGACCCAGAAGATCTGATCTTTCGCACCGAACCCGTAATGCAATTACAAATCGGAATATTACCAATCGATTGAATACGGATGAACAAGAAATCGCACGAGATCAGCGCCGTGTTAGTATGGCCCGACTTCGCGTAACACAACCACAAGAAGAAAGACAGGCGACAAATGAAACGGCTCGATTAGCAATGAGAAATCATGGAATTCAACAACGTGAAAATCTAAATCAACGCGTAAGAAGAAGAGCTTCAAGTGTTGATTTGAATCGAGTAGCGTTTCATTACGATTTCACTTTTAACTACAGCTCGCATCCTTCCGTTCAAATTGGCCCAATGGAGATTGTGTGCAACCATTGCGGTGCATTAAAGTTCACCGGAGAATAGTCTGGGTTGTGCTGTCTCAGTGGTAAGGTCAAATTACCACCATTACCTTCACCATTGGTACGACCACGCCTACTCTAACGCCCACTTTTTTAATTGATTAATTGCTTCTACATGGGTTTTTTACAGATTTACTTCATACAGATTGTATCCACATCTTACTGCAGGCGATGTAAAAATAAAAAAATTGATGTGTCACGCCCCATCACAAAAAATTTATGTTTACATGGATTTTCAGTCTGCGGGCGGAGGGGCGCAGCAAAATCCAATTTTCATATTGCACCACCAATGACATAAGAGCATACATACATATATTTTGCTTTTTTTATTTTATTTAATTTTTTTGAAAGCCGTTGTCATGTTTTTCAAAACGAGATATCAAACTCTTAAATCGGTTATTCGGTAGTTCCGAAGATATTTGCAAAAACCTTATGTTATTAACGATCCAATATCAAAATTTTAAAACTTTCGAAATGTTGCATTCAAAAATCCGAGTTTTCGGTTTATTTACAAAATATTTACATCATTCGATAACAGAAGACAGAAGCGCGGAATGCTTACTAAGGTGCAACATTATACAATAAGTTAAAAATAATATTATATCATCAATCGATGATAAAAAACTTTATGTACCCTTACATTTAAGATACCTACATTTTGTGCACATTTGTGAGTTTTTTCAAACGCTGATAAAAAATAACGGTACATTCAAACAAATTGCTCGAAGCGCTTGATCGGACTCTATGTGATTTTCGGATACTACAAACCGATGGGAGGCGCTCTTATTCTTTTTGTTGGTGATTTTCGTCAAACCTTGCCCGTTATCAATGACCGCAGATGAGCTGAACGCATACTTGAAAGATTCATATCTTTGGAACCGAGTCGAGAAAATCCCGCTATCGACGAACATGCGTGTGCATTTCTTATAAGACCCGTCTGTCCAAACATTCTCAGAACAACTTTTTGACATCGGAAATGGAAAAATTCCAATTAATCGCGCCACGAACGAGATTTCGTTCCCGCCTAACTTCTGTCGAATGCAAATGAATATTCAAGCCGTTGTCGACAAGGTTTTCCCAAGTCTAACAATCTTCTGCAAAAAATCGGATTGGCTGTGGGAACGTGCAATTTTGGCACCAACAAATTACGATGCCAACAAGCTCAATGAGCAAATTCAATTGAAACTGCCCGGCAAATTCATCAAATAAAAATCGATCGATACAGTAATAGATGAAGAACAAGCCGTCAATTATCCCACTGAATTTTTAAATTCATTGGAACCACCCGGAATGCCACCGCATGTGCTAACATTAAACGTTGGATCACCGGTAATTCTTATTCGCAACTTAAACGCACCAAAGTTATGCAACGGAACCACATTGACCATCAAAAACTGCTCACCAAATTTAATCGAGGCAACAATCATCGGTGGCAGATTCAAAGGCGAAGATGTACTTATTCCACGAATTCGGATGATTTCCAACGATTTACCATTCCAATTCAAGCGCCTCCAATTCCCTTTGCGTCTTACCTGTACTATTGCCATCAATAAAGCAAGAGTCACATCATTAAGCCAGCAATAGGCTTAATTTTGGAAAATTTATGTTTTTCACACGGCACGCCAAAAAACAAAAAACATTGTATATCCGCTGGCCCCAAGATGAAGTAATAAATAAATATAATTTCCAATTTGCCTTAAATATATGCGTTTCTTTTTTGATTGAGCACATACCTAGACCATATGTAAGTTATTCTGTAACAAATCTTTATGATAGATATTCCATAAATTTATTTAAAGGCCGTACATTTCCTTAAAAGCTTAATTTAAATCGTGTGGTAATACAACACTAATGTTTCCTTAGGGCCAGCAACGCGGACCGGGTCAGCTAGTTATGTATAAAAAAACAAAAACATAACATTTTTTCATTTAAAAACATAAAACATTAATAAAATTCACTACTTATTCGAACATTGCCTAATTAAAGGTTAATGTAGAGTAAGTTCACATTTATATTTGTTGTTTGGTGTACGTAAACAATGTGTACATTTGTTCTTGTAATCGCGATTCAAATTTAAGTTTTTTCTATATAGCACACATGCAATGAAATTTTCATATTTCTCGCTTCCAAATTGGCACCGGCTACATGTACGAGTAGCAAAGAAAAAAAGAATGCGCTGTTGTTTTTGCACGCGTAAAATAACGCATAACGCATATTTTTTACTGTAATTTTTTGGGTTTTCATTGTTTTTTCGGAGGTGCGCAAATTTGCGCAGCTTTTTGTTTTAGTCTGTTAGCTGAGACTCTCAGCTTTAATTTGATATAGGACTCCATGTGTCGCATTGCTTCGCAGACAACTAAAAGTCTAACGGAAAATCATAAATGTTTATTTTTTTGGCTCTAAATATAGTGTCAAAGGAATTTTTTTTAATTTAGATAATGCTTAAGTGATAAAATACTTATAAGGTACATTCGGTGTATAGTTTATAAGTAACAAGCTTTTGAATATGACATAGAAAACTATCACATTTTAGACTTGTTCACATACTTCAACTTTGCGCTGCTCGGGACAGAAAACCAATGGAGATATTTGCATAATATTTTCCACACATGACCTTTAGATAGTTTTTAACCATCTGTGCAAAAATCATCAAAATCGGAGAGAAATTCCAAATTGATTTATTGCCGCAGTGGACACAGTGTGCGCCGCTGTCAACACACCAAGATTTTCTGTCAAAAGTATTATTGTTGGCAGCTGCAAGCATTGCAAATGATCGGTGTTGTTTTCTCGTATCGTCGCCAATTTGTTTCGTACTCCTCCAATTTTTTGCGAAGTGTCCACGCTTGCCACAATTATAACATTTAAATTTTCGACCGTTAACATTGTTGTTGTTGTTGCCATTGCTAGAGTCATTGCTGCTATTATTGTTCTTGTTCTTCATGTGTTGTTTTGATCGAGCTACAAAAGCCTGTTGACTTACAACTACAGCCTCATCACCATCACTATGTTGTATGCGTCGATCACCTTCTTCGATTAACTTTATTTTTAGCAAATCTAACGACGGAAGGGAATCTCGTGTCTCTATAGCTATGACAAAATTTTCGAACTCCTTGGGTAGGCTAGAGACTAAAATAATTACCAATAGCTCTTCAGCAATTTTAATGCCAACTTCTCAGATATTTCCGTAAATGAATTTAGGTATTCAGACATAGTCGTTGTTTCCATCATACGTAGATTTAAAAGTTTCTTGTAGAGGGTAACTTTTCGTATTGGGCCACTTGGTCTGTAGACTTCATCAAGCTTCTTCCATGCTTCCAAAGCTGACTTACAGTTCTTTATATAGTTTAACTGAGTTGTCTTCACTGATAGAATAATCGTGGCGAGTGCCTTCTCGTCCTTTTGTTTCCACAATTCGGCTTGTGCTGTGTCCTCTGGCTTGACGACAGTTCCATTCGTAATGGACCACAAATCTGAGTGCGCTAATACACACTTTATCTGCACACACCATGCGTCATAATTACTGTTGTCCAATTTGTCTATTTGGAACATTGACGAACTCATCATCACACAAATTGAATAAACTTAGAAAACTTCAAATTAAATTGTTACTCTTTACAAAATAAACTTGAGCTCTTCTGGGCCCATAACCTGTCGATTCAAAAGTTTTATTAAGAATGAAATGATAAAAGAATTCAACACAAAAGTAACGTTTAAACTTATACCGTAGACAGACGACAGAATTAATGCGCATTAAAATCTCACTAATTTTTTTTTTTTTTTTTTTTTTTTTTTTTTTTTTGCATTTAATTATTTATTGAATCTTCAAAATGAAATGACAATAAGTATTCAAATCTTAATACTAAAAAGAAAATAATAAGCCCAGCCAGTGCTAGACAAAAATTTTTATGATACTAAAAAATTTCACATCAACTGATCCAGTCATCTATTTTGCGCTTGAGTTAAAGCAAGGGTATCCCTCCTTCTCAACCGATTGTGGCCACTAAAGTTAAGGATGTCTCGTGCAAGGGGGTTTGGATGGTGTTCAAGTTTGCTGACATACTTTGACGCATATTTTGTAAATTCGACTTTTACTAATGGCACGCCTAGATCTTTGTGGATTCGAGAATTTTTAACATACCATGGTGCTGCAGTAATTATACGTAGAATTTTATTTTGACCCCTTTGAATTTTTTCAATGTTGGATGCTGAGGCAGTACCCCATAATTGAATTCCATAGCACCAGATTGGCTTTAGTATTGCATTGTACAACAAAAGTTTGCAATCCAATTTCAATGTAGAGTTTCTGCCGATTAGCCAATTAAGTTGCACTGCTTTTAATCTCATTTGTGTAAGTTTCGCTTCAATATGAGACTTCCAAGTTAAACGGCGGTCGAGGTGAATGCCGAGGTATTTGACTTCATTGTGTTGCGGGATAATTTGATTATTTATTCTGATGAACGAGCAGGTATCTTTTCGCAATGTGAAAGTTATATGAATACATTTCTGTTCGTTAACCCTGATTTTCCAAAGCTCTAGCCAATTCTCTAGTTTATAAACATAATTCTGCAAATTCTGTGATGCAACTTGGTGGTCCTGATGGACGCTGATAAAGGCTGTATCGTCTGCAAAAGTTGACGTATGGATTTTAGGGTCTGACGGCATGTCGGAGGCATATATCAAATATAAAGTAGGACCCAGTATGCTACCCTGTGGCACACCTGATTCAATTGGCTGAGCGGTACTTAAAAAATCACCTTCTTTGATTTTAAATTTGCGACCGTATAAATAACTTTCCATGAGTTTATGGGTGTTAGCAGGCAGAGTTAATTTTATTTTGTGCATTAAACCGTCATGCCAAACTTTGTCGAACGCTTGCGACACATCAATGAAAAGGGCGGAGCAGTATTTTTTGTCTTCAAACGACCCTCTTATCACATTTACCAATCTGTGTGTTTGCTCGATGGTGCTGTGTTTAGCTCTGAAGCCGAATTGATGATTAGGAATACATTCAGTGTCATTCAGAATTGGAGTCAATTTAGTCATTAACAATTTTTCAAACAGTTTTGAAATTGTCGGCAGTAGACTAATTGGCCTATATGACTCCACTTTGGTATGGTCCTTCCCTGGCTTAGGAATCATAGTGATCATAGACACCTTCCAATCTGCAGGATAGTATTCTAGGCGTAAAATAGCGTTGAAGATAAAGAGGATAATTCTTCTTGCTACACGAGGTAACTCCACAAGCATTTTATTGCTGATTTTATCCATACCTGGAGCCTTTCTAAGGTTCAGAGTACCAATAGCGTTTTGGACATCACGAAAGTTTAGTCTTAGAGGTACAGGAGGCCTTATAACAAGTGGTGGCAAATCAGATTCGTTATTATTTGAGTTGTTTATAGTAAACACATTTCTCAAATGGTTAACAAATAAAGTCCCCTTCTCGGAATCATTTCTAGTCCAGTCACCAGTCGGATTTCGCAAAGGAGGTTTTCCTCTTACTGGTCTTTTTAAACCTCTTGCCGCCCTCCATAACGAGTAGTCAGATTGTGGGGTACTATCAAGACCTTCCAAGTAAGATCTAAGTGAGGCCGTTCTTTGGGTTTCTAAGAAATGTCTTAGTATATCTCTGCATTCCCGTAGCCTAGCTTTCAGTTCAGGAGACCTGTGAATTTGCCACTCTCTTCTCATTCTTCTTTTTTCTGATAGGAGATGTTCGAGTTCAGAGAAATAAGTTCTGTTTGTCCTATTTCTACATTCAACGTGATAAGTGGAAGCGTGATGCACAGCTCGTCGAAGGTCCTCGGTAAAGTTGCCAATCGACTCATCAATATCGTCGGTAGTTCTCAACACAACATTTTCCGTGCAATGAGAACTTAAATACTTTTTGTATTTTATCCAACTTACTCGGGTCTTAGTCATGTTCATAAATGGAGAACCACACACTTGAGGGAAATGCATTGAAATGATAGTAGGAGAGTGATCTGAGGACAAGTCCAGTGAAGGATCCACTTGCATCCATTCTACAGGGATATTTTTCATTACCCCAAAGTCAATAACATCGGGAATCTTCCGTCGGTCCGTCGGCCAATAGGTGGGATGTCCACTTGAGAGTACATCTAAGCCCATTTTAGCAATGGTGTTGAAGAGTACGCGACCCTTTGGGGTTACCAGACGTGAACCCCAAAATGTGTGTTTGGCGTTAAAGTCACCAGCAACTAAAAATCTAGCTCCAAGGGATTTAAAGAAGTTATGGTATTGGTGTTCTTTTATTGAAAATCGAGGCGGAGAATAAATCGATGATAAAACAAATTTGTATTGACAGAATTCAATGCAAATGTTTGTTGCTTGGAGGTAATCCTCACTTATGTTATTCATTAGATAATGCTTTATTCTGTTCTTTATAAGAATTGCCGAACCTCCACAAGCTCTACCGCAGGGGTCTTTAGTATCGTAGAACTCGTAGCCATTAATTTTGAAGTACCCTGTCGACGTCAAGTGAGTTTCAGCAATCATCATAACATCAATCTGCTTATCCATCAGGAAGTATTTCAGTTCATTTTTATGTTGGCGGAGGCCGTTCGCGTTCCAGAAACAAATTTTTAAATAAATCATTTCTTTAAAATGGCTTGCAAGATAGTGGATTGCATTTTCAGCATTTCCTGCATCATGGATGTCATGGTGGTCGTGAAAGTGTTCATAGTTTGGACAAGTGTCTGCAATGTTATCTCTAGATTGTTGATATGCGGCTCAGAATATTGGGGTTTAGGTTCCTGCTCCAGACCTGGCATATTACATTTAACGACGTTTGCGTAAGAAACTTGTCTAGAACTTGGCGCGTTTACATGACTAGTGGACCGTAATACTTGAGGGAAATTGTCACTCGATGCTAAATTTGGCTGTTGAGGGCGATTAGGCAATACGGACGTCTTGTTGGTTCTTATGCCTTTCAAATGAGTGTAAATTGGACAACCTCTATAATTTGCGGTATGATTACCTCCGCAGTTACTGCATTTTTTGATTTTTGAGTCAGTTCTCGACTTATCGCATTGAGCAGTTGCATGTAGCTCCCCACACGCAACACAAACTGTCGGCAATTTACAATACGCCTTCGTGTGACCAAATTCTTGACAGTTGAGACACTGGACGGGTCCCTGACGCTTATGTGGTTCTTCCACGGTGATTCTACGATGCAGAAGGTACATCAGATTGTAGATGGGATGGGACTCATTTTTCTTTAAGACAACATCTCCAGGTTCCAATTCTACCCTGAACATGGGCTGAGGGATCTTTTCACGGTTTCTAATATTCACTACGCTCTTGATTTTGAACCCTTTGTCCATTAAACCGGTTTTTATCTCCGCGGGATCAACACATGGGTCTATACCCTTTAGAACGACTTGGAGTCCTTTTGCGCTTTTGAGCTGGTAGGTATAGAAATCCCTAGTCTCCCTTTCCAGCTGGTTGGACAATTTTCGAAAATCATCTTCCCTATTCACTTGAATCTTTGTCTCGCAGATATTTCCATGTTTCATTGAGGTTACGCTAAACATGTTTTCACCTATTACAGCAACAATTCCTTGTACCAATTTACTGGAAGTCGGCTCTCTCAGATAAATTGGTGGGGGCTTAAACGTCTTCTTCGGAAGTTCTGGCTCATCCGTCTGGAGGAGAGCAAACCTATTTTGATCATTACTCACGGTCTTAGGAGCTTTTGCATTTGATGACACTTGAGCAGACTTCGGGCTCCTCTGTCGCTTGAGAACGGTTATGTACTTATCCATACCTACTTGTTTTTTGGGTTTGACTGCACTATTTGATGAAGATGATGTTTTTACATCTGTTGAAATCACAATATTGGGCGAACAGGAACGACGTCGTTCCACTGCTCTTGCAGTGAGAAAATTCTCCAAAGATTTTTTTATGGATTCTTCCTCAGAGATGCATCTAGTTTTTCTAGTCGAGCTAAGCTCTTTTTCAGAATTACATCTGAGAGGAACACTCATACAGTTTTTATGTGATGTTTAATGTTTATTTTTTTTTTTTTATATATTTTAACCTATTACGATTTTTTTTCACTTTTTTGTTTAATTTCAACTTTTTACACTTTTTCACCTATTACGATTTTTTCACCGAAAATTCAGCCGCACTAAAAGTAACACGTCCGAACAGTTCGATGAGACGAGACTGATTTCACTAATTTGAATTAAGATTTTACCGTGACAGACGACAGTTTCTGCATTTAAACTGCATTTAGGTAACAGCTGTTTGTCTGTAAACAACTATTTAATTATGAAAAAATTTGTTTGGCATTTGCTGAAAAAACAGTATTTCTTTGAAAAAAAGCTGAAATTACTTTTGCTGAAACTGTTTCATAATGCAAAACTTGTTCATGCACTAGCAACCATCAACCTGAACGTGTTGCTACATGTGGGGACCGCAGTGGGACACTCTGAAAGAAGAGAAAGGCAATTGTGGAAATCTATTTTTATTATTTTAATTTTACAATTGTCTTCTTCTTTTAGAATAGTAAACAATTTGATAACATATTATTGATTTTCGACGATGTTGCCATATTGAAATAGCTAAATGCAGTATAAATTCAGTTTGATTTTGTGTATTTACGTCTAACTTAATGCGCATTAAGATAGGATAATTCACGAGTTAATTTGAATTAAGACTGTTAATGCAAATTAAATGTGTCGCCTGTCTACGCTATTAAGGCCCAACTATAATATGCATAACCAAGATTAAAGGCCCAACTATAATATGCATATGCTAGCTTAAGCAAACGTGCGAACACATATAAATTGTATGTGGCAAACTATAATGTACTTAACGAAACTTTTCGATAAGTTTTTCAACTGTCATATTATTTACAATGTAGTGCTGCCACAGCTGTACATTTTAGTACTTTTGCCGATAAATTAAAAAAAAGGAAAAATTATGCGTTTCTGGTACGAAGTTTTCTTTTAATTATAAAATAATATAATAATATTTATAAAATATAGTCATTTAATGGCTTTTTGTTAAAATAAAAACATTTTTTTTAAACATAAATGAGCAACTGTGGACAAAAAGCTGCAAAGTCATTGTAGCCACCTGAAAGTTAACTCTGAACTAGTTATGCATTTGACAGCCTTTTCGTTAACTTTTGCAATTTGCTTAAGCTTGCTTATGCATATTATAGTTGGGCCTTAAGCAAATTGCAAAAGTTAACGAAAAGGCTGTCAAATGCATAACCAGTTCAGAGTTAAGGCCCAACTATAATGTGCATATGCTAGCTTAAGCAACCCTGCAAATACATATAAATTGTATGTGGCAAACTATAATGTACTTAACGAAACTTTTCGTTAAGTTTTTCAACTGTCATTTGCTTAAGCAAAAAGCGAAACTGATCGCATATTCCGTACGGAATCAGCTGTTTGTTGTTTGTTTGTGTTTTTAACAAAATGGAAAAAGAAGAAAATACATTTATTTTAAATTTAATAGAAAATGTGAAAAAAATAAGTGCCTTTATATTAAAAGGGCCCTTTTTATTTTAACAAAAATGTCTTTCTGTCGTGGTTTATTTCTCTGACAGAAAATTATCGTCTTCTTCTTTTCCAGTGTAGTTCACTTATTTCTTTTAATGTGCACAGGCCTTCAAGCGCTAACTTTAATATTTTTATATTATTAAAATTTTTAAGTTTTTTCTCCATGTTTGCAAACACAATACGAAAATTAACAAAACATATGTAAACGTTTATTATTATTTACAATGTAGTGCTGCCACAGCTGTACATTTTAGTACTTTTGCCGATAAATTAAAAAAAAGGAAAAATTATGCGTTTCTGGTACGAAGTTTTCTTTTAATTATAAAATAATATAATAATATTTATAAAATATAGTCATTTAATGGCTTTTTGTTAAAATAAAAACATTTTTTTTAAACATAAATGAGCAACTGTGGACAAAAAGCTGCAAAGTCATTGTAGCCACCTGAAAGTTAACTCTGAACTAGTTATGCATTTGACAGCCTTTTCGTTAACTTTTGCAATTTGCTTAAGCTTGCTTATGCATATTATAGTTGGGCCTTAAGCAAATTGCAAAAGTTAACGAAAAGGCTGTCAAATGCATAACCAGTTCAGAGTTAAGGCCCAACTATAATGTGCATATGCTAGCTTAAGCAACCCTGCAAATACATATAAATTGTATGTGGCAAACTATAATGTACTTAACGAAACTTTTCGTTAAGTTTTTCAACTGTCATTTGCTTAAGCAAAAAGCGAAACTGATCGCATATTCCGTACGGAATCAGCTGTTTGTTGTTTGTTTGTGTTTTTAACAAAATGGAAAAAGAAGAAAATACATTTATTTTAAATTTAATAGAAAATGTGAAAAAAATAAGTGCCTTTATATTAAAAGGGCCCTTTTTATTTTAACAAAAATGTCTTTCTGTCGTGGTTTATTTCTCTGACAGAAAATTATCGTCTTCTTCTTTTCCAGTGTAGTTCACTTATTTCTTTTAATGTGCACAGGCCTTCAAGCGCTAACTTTAATATTTTTATATTATTTAAATTTTTAAGTTTTTTCTCCATTTTTGCAAACACAATACGAAAATTAACAAAACATATGTAAACGTTTATTATTATTTACAATGTAGTGCTGCCACAGCTGTACATTTTAGTACTTTTGCCAATAAATTAAAAAAAGGAAAAATTATGCGTTTCGGGTACGAAGTTTTCTTTTAATTATAAAATAATATAATAATATTTATAAAATAAAGTCATTTAACACTATGTTTCCACGACGACTTGAATCACCTGCTTCGCCTTCTGAATCATGTTTATGAATCATGCTGATTACATGACTAATAAACTTGATTCGATTTGATAGTTGTCTTTAATAAACAAACAGAATAAAAACAAGTAAGAGTGCTATATTCGGCTGTGCCGAATCTTAAATACCCTTCACCTAAGCGCAATAAGAAATACAGAAACTACACTAGACTAGAATATCCTAATTCTGTGTTTTCTATTCAGTCTTAGTGCAAATTTTATTAGTATTTGATATATTGTTTGAAACACAATTTTACGACCAACATTATTTATGTTAAATATTTTGAAATGTTGTCTAATTTTTACCATTTTTAATTGATTTAATTACCAATTCTTACCATAACTTACAGAGTCTGTCTGATGTTCATAATAATCTTCAGTGTAATTTAACAAACAGAGTATAAAAAAGTAAGAGTGCTATATTCGGCTGTGCCGAATCTTAAATACCCTTCACCTAAGCGTAATAAGAAATACAGAAACTACACTAGACTAGAATATCCTAATTCTGTGTTTTCTATTCAGTGTTAGTGCAAATTTTATTAGTATTTGATATATTGTTTGAAACACAATTTTACGACCAACATAATTTATGTTAAATATTTTGAAATGTTGTCTAATTTTTACCATTTTTAATTGATTTAATTACCAATTCTTACCATAATTTACAGAGTCTGTCTGATGTTCATAATAATCTTCAGTGTAATTTAACAAACAGAGTATAAAAAAAACAAACAGAGTATAAAAAAGGGGTACAATTCGATTTTAGTGATTTTGCTCAAAAAAAAAAAAAAAAACAAAATTAAATAGGGCTTTTAGAGGAGATACCAGCAAAAGAAAAATTTGTTGCCGGTCACGCCTATTTTCGAGGGGGCGGGCCCTTAAAGTTGAAAATACATAGGCCTATATCTCGGGAACTACTGGGTGTCTGATAATTTGTAATGCATTAAATAAAAGGTATTAAAAATACCTTTCCAACGATATATATCATGATTATAAAATATGGACCGAATATGGGTTAAATCCGAAAAGAATATTTTTTGACCCGAATTTATTTGTTTTTTGGAAATGGTTCTATATGGCAGCTATGAAAAATTATGGGCCGATCTTCTTAAATTTTGGAACAGTTATTTTCATGCATATGAGGATATTTCACGTCGAATTTCAACATAATAACGGTATATTTAAGATATATATTAGTATTAACGTGGATTTCGAGAGTGGACCTTATGGGGGGGATATAGTCAAATATGGACCGATATTCTCAAAATCCAGCAGTTAGATTTAGGCATGTATGTAAATGATCCGTGTAAAATTTTGGATTGGTACCCTTATTTATAAGCGATTTATGAGTATTAAAGTGATTTTCGGAAGAGGGCTTTATATGGGGCATACGGTTAAAAATAGACCGAAATTCACAAAATTTTGTGGGATGATTTTTGTATATATTAAAATGATCTGTGCAAAGTTTTGAGTCGGTACCGATATTTATACAATATTTATACGGAAAAATGTCTTTTTCAGATGTGGTCCTTGTATGGGAGCTATGACCAGTTCTGGGCCGACCACCATAAAATTTAGTACAACAATTTATTTGCCTATAAAGAGTATTTCTGTCAAATTTTAGCCGTTTAACATTATTTATATCTCTTTTATACGTATTTAAGTGAATTTTGTAAGTGGACTTTATATGGGGTCTATGGTCAAACATGGACCGAATTAAAAAAAATTTCGTTTTGCGATTTCTTTTTGTATAAAACTTATTTTTGCTGAATTTTGTCTTGATATTCCAATTTTATAGGCATTTATTTATCATTAAGCCATATTTCGGGAAGATTTTTGTATGGGGGCTATGACCAATTCTGGGCCGACCACCATAAAATTTAGTACAGCAATTTATTTGCCTATAAAGAGTATTTATGTCAAATTTTAGCCGTTTAACATTATTTATATCTCTTTTATACGTATTTAAGTGAATTTTGGAAGTGGACTTTATATGGGGTCGATGGTCAAACATGGACCGAATAAAAAAAAATTTCGTTTTGCGATTTCTTTTTGTATAAAACTTATTTTTGCTGAATTTTGTCTTGATATTCCAATTTTATAGGCATTTATTTATCATTAAGCCATATTTCGGGAATATATATATTTGTATGGGGGCTATAAGAAATCATGGACCGATTCTTACTATTTTCCGCACACTTTCTTCTTTTATAGTACAAACAACGTATACAAAATTTCATGGTATTATCTGCAATAGTTTTCAAAATATTGCAATAAAATGGATGAAAAATATCAAATTTTTATGGAGGTGGTCTCACATATAGGTTCATAACTCTGGTTAACCTAAACCGATTTTGCTGATTTTAAATAGCAAACTTCTCGAAAGCACTTCTGACAGAATTATTGAAGGTTTGGATCCCCAGTATATCTGGGGACTTCAAAAAACTGATTTCAACAGACAGACAGACAGACAGACAGACAGACAGACAGACAGACAGACAGACAGACGGACATGGCTTAATCGACTTCGCTATCTATAAGGATCCAGAATATATATACTTTATAGGGTCGGAAAATTTTTTTGTGGAAATTACACACGGAATGACAAACTTATATATACCCTTCTCACGATGGTGAAGGGTATAAAAAGGGGTACAATTCGATTTTAGTGATTTTGCTCAAAAAAAAAAAAAAAAAACAAAATTAAATAGGGCTTTTAGAGGAGATACCAGCAAAAGAAAAATTTGTTGCCGGTCACGCCTATTTTCGAGGGGGCGGGCCCTTAAAGTTGAAAATACATAGGCCTATATCTCGGGAACTACTGGGTGTCTGATAATTTGTAATGCATTAAATAAAAGGTATTAAAAATACCTTTCCAACGATATATATCATGATTATAAAATATGGACCGAATATGGGTTAAATCCGAAAAGAATATTTTTTGACCCGAATTTATTTGTTTTTTGGAAATGGTTCTATATGGCAGCTATGAAAAATTATGGGCCGATCTTCTTAAATTTTGGAACAGTTATTTTCATGCATATGAGGATATTTCACGTCGAATTTCAACATAATAACGGTATATTTAAGATATATATTAGTATTAACGTGGATTTCGAGAGTGGACCTTATGGGGGGGATATAGTCAAATATGGACCGATATTCTCAAAATCCAGCAGTTAGATTTAGGCATGTATGTAAATGATCCGTGTAAAATTTTGGATTGGTACCCTTATTTATAAGCGATTTATGAGTATTAAAGTGATTTTCGGAAGAGGGCTTTATATGGGGCATACGGTTAAAAATAGACCGAAATTCACAAAATTTTGTGGGATGATTTTTGTATATATTAAAATGATCTGTGCAAAGTTTTGAGTCGGTACCGATATTTATACAATATTTATACGGAAAAATGTCTTTTTCAGATGTGGTCCTTGTATGGGAGCTATGACCAGTTCTGGGCCGACCACCATAAAATTTAGTACAACAATTTATTTGCCTATAAAGAGTATTTCTGTCAAATTTTAGCCGTTTAACATTATTTATATCTCTTTTATACGTATTTAAGTGAATTTTGTAAGTGGACTTTATATGGGGTCTATGGTCAAACATGGACCGAATTAAAAAAAATTTCGTTTTGCGATTTCTTTTTGTATAAAACTTATTTTTGCTGAATTTTGTCTTGATATTCCAATTTTATAGGCATTTATTTATCATTAAGCCATATTTCGGGAAGATTTTTGTATGGGGGCTATGACCAATTCTGGGCCGACCACCATAAAATTTAGTACAGCAATTTATTTGCCTATAAAGAGTATTTATGTCAAATTTTAGCCGTTTAACATTATTTATATCTCTTTTATACGTATTTAAGTGAATTTTGGAAGTGGACTTTATATGGGGTCGATGGTCAAACATGGACCGAATAAAAAAAAATTTCGTTTTGCGATTTCTTTTTGTATAAAACTTATTTTTGCTGAATTTTGTCTTGATATTCCAATTTTATAGGCATTTATTTATCATTAAGCCATATTTCGGGAATATATATATTTGTATGGGGGCTATAAGAAATCATGGACCGATTCTTACTATTTTCCGCACACTTTCTTCTTTTATAGTACAAACAACGTATACAAAATTTCATGGTATTATCTGCAATAGTTTTCAAAATATTGCAATAAAATGGATGAAAAATATCAAATTTTTATGGAGGTGGTCTCACATATAGGTTCATAACTCTGGTTAACCTAAACCGATTTTGCTGATTTTAAATAGCAAACTTCTCGAAAGCACTTCTGACAGAATTATTGAAGGTTTGGATCCCCAGTATATCTGGGGACTTCAAAAAACTGATTTCAACAGACAGACAGACAGACAGACAGACAGACAGACGGACATGGCTTAATCGACTTCGCTATCTATAAGGATCCAGAATATATATACTTTATAGGGTCGGAAAATTTTTTTGTGGAAATTACACACGGAATGACAAACTTATATATACCCTTCTCACGATGGTGAAGGGTATAAAAAGGGGTACAATTCGATTTTAGTGATTTTGCTCAAAAAAAAAAAAAAAACAAAATTAAATAGGGCTTTTAGAGGAGATACCAGCAAAAGAAAAATTTGTTGCCGGTCACGCCTATTTTCGAGGGGGCGGGCCCTTAAAGTTGAAAATACATAGGCCTATATCTCGGGAACTACTGGGTGTCTGATAATTTGTAATGCATTAAATAAAAGGTATTAAAAATACCTTTCCAACGATATATATCATGATTATAAAATATGGACCGAATATGGGTTAAATCCGAAAAGAATATTTTTTGACCCGAATTTATTTGTTTTTTGGAAATGGTTCTATATGGCAGCTATGAAAAATTATGGGCCGATCTTCTTAAATTTTGGAACAGTTATTTTCATGCATATGAGGATATTTCACGTCGAATTTCAACATAATAACGGTATATTTAAGATATATATTAGTATTAACGTGGATTTCGAGAGTGGACCTTATGGGGGGGATATAGTCAAATATGGACCGATATTCTCAAAATCCAGCAGTTAGATTTAGGCATGTATGTAAATGATCCGTGTAAAATTTTGGATTGGTACCCTTATTTATAAGCGATTTATGAGTATTAAAGTGATTTTCGGAAGAGGGCTTTATATGGGGCATACGGTTAAAAATAGACCGAAATTCACAAAATTTTGTGGGATGATTTTTGTATATATTAAAATGATCTGTGCAAAGTTTTGAGTCGGTACCGATATTTATACAATATTTATACGGAAAAATGTCTTTTTCAGATGTGGTCCTTGTATGGGAGCTATGACCAGTTCTGGGCCGACCACCATAAAATTTAGTACAACAATTTATTTGCCTATAAAGAGTATTTCTGTCAAATTTTAGCCGTTTAACATTATTTATATCTCTTTTATACGTATTTAAGTGAATTTTGTAAGTGGACTTTATATGGGGTCTATGGTCAAACATGGACCGAATTAAAAAAAATTTCGTTTTGCGATTTCTTTTTGTATAAAACTTATTTTTGCTGAATTTTGTCTTGATATTCCAATTTTATAGGCATTTATTTATCATTAAGCCATATTTCGGGAAGATTTTTGTATGGGGGCTATGACCAATTCTGGGCCGACCACCATAAAATTTAGTACAGCAATTTATTTGCCTATAAAGAGTATTTATGTCAAATTTTAGCCGTTTAACATTATTTATATCTCTTTTATACGTATTTAAGTGAATTTTGGAAGTGGACTTTATATGGGGTCGATGGTCAAACATGGACCGAATAAAAAAAAATTTCGTTTTGCGATTTCTTTTTGTATAAAACTTATTTTTGCTGAATTTTGTCTTGATATTCCAATTTTATAGGCATTTATTTATCATTAAGCCATATTTCGGGAATATATATATTTGTATGGGGGCTATAAGAAATCATGGACCGATTCTTACTATTTTCCGCACACTTTCTTCTTTTATAGTACAAACAACGTATACAAAATTTCATGGTATTATCTGCAATAGTTTTCAAAATATTGCAATAAAATGGATGAAAAATATCAAATTTTTATGGAGGTGGTCTCACATATAGGTTCATAACTCTGGTTAACCTAAACCGATTTTGCTGATTTTAAATAGCAAACTTCTCGAAAGCACTTCTGACAGAATTATTGAAGGTTTGGATCCCCAGTATATCTGGGGACTTCAAAAAACTGATTTCAACAGACAGACAGACAGACAGACAGACAGACAGACAGACAGACAGACAGACGGACATGGCTTAATCGACTTCGCTATCTATAAGGATCCAGAATATATATACTTTATAGGGTCGGAAAATTTTTTTGTGGAAATTACACACGGAATGACAAACTTATATATACCCTTCTCACGATGGTGAAGGGTATAAAAAGGGGTACAATTCGATTTTAGTGATTTTGCTCAAAAAAAAAAAAAAAAACAAAATTAAATAGGGCTTTTAGAGGAGATACCAGCAAAAGAAAAATTTGTTGCCGGTCACGCCTATTTTCGAGGGGGCGGCCCCTTAAAGTTGAAAATACATAGGCCTATATCTCGGGAACTACTGGGTGTCTGATAATTTGTAATGCATTAAATAAAAGGTATTAAAAATACCTTTCCAACGATATATATCATGATTATAAAATATGGACCGAATATGGGTTAAATCCGAAAAGAATATTTTTTGACCCGAATTTATTTGTTTTTTGGAAATGGTTCTATATGGCAGCTATGAAAAATTATGGGCCGATCTTCTTAAATTTTGGAACAGTTATTTTCATGCATATGAGGATATTTCACGTCGAATTTCAACATAATAACGGTATATTTAAGATATATATTAGTATTAACGTGGATTTCGAGAGTGGACCTTATGGGGGGGATATAGTCAAATATGGACCGATATTCTCAAAATCCAGCAGTTAGATTTAGGCATGTATGTAAATGATCCGTGTAAAATTTTGGATTGGTACCCTTATTTATAAGCGATTTATGAGTATTAAAGTGATTTTCGGAAGAGGGCTTTATATGGGGCATACGGTTAAAAATAGACCGAAATTCACAAAATTTTGTGGGATGATTTTTGTATATATTAAAATGATCTGTGCAAAGTTTTGAGTCGGTACCGATATTTATACAATATTTATACGGAAAAATGTCTTTTTCAGATGTGGTCCTTGTATGGGAGCTATGACCAGTTCTAAGCCGACCACCATAAAATTTAGTACAACAATTTATTTGCCTATAAAGAGTATTTCTGTCAAATTTTAGCCGTTTAACATTATTTATATCTCTTTTATACGTATTTAAGTGAATTTTGTAAGTGGACTTTATATGGGGTCTATGGTCAAACATGGACCGAATTAAAAAAAATTTCGTTTTGCGATTTCTTTTTGTATAAAACTTATTTTTGCTGAATTTTGTCTTGATATTCCAATTTTATAGGCATTTATTTATCATTAAGCCATATTTCGGGAAGATTTTTGTATGGGGGCTATGACCAATTCTGGGCCGACCACCATAAAATTTAGTACAGCAATTTATTTGCCTATAAAGAGTATTTATGTCAAATTTTAGCCGTTTAACATTATTTATATCTCTTTTATACGTATTTAAGTGAATTTTGGAAGTGGACTTTATATGGGGTCGATGGTCAAACATGGACCGAATAAAAAAAAATTTCGTTTTGCGATTTCTTTTTGTATAAAACTTATTTTTGCTGAATTTTGTCTTGATATTCCAATTTTATAGGCATTTATTTATCATTAAGCCATATTTCGGGAATATATATATTTGTATGGGGGCTATAAGAAATCATGGACCGATTCTTACTATTTTCCGCACACTTTCTTCTTTTATAGTACAAACAACGTATACAAAATTTCATGGTATTATCTGCAATAGTTTTCAAAATATTGCAATAAAATGGATGAAAAATATCAAATTTTTATGGAGGTGGTCTCACATATAGGTTCATAACTCTGGTTAACCTAAACCGATTTTGCTGATTTTAAATAGCAAACTTCTCGAAAGCACTTCTGACAGAATTATTGAAGGTTTGGATCCCCAGTATATCTGGGGACTTCAAAAAACTGATTTCAACAGACAGACAGACAGACAGACAGACAGACAGACAGACAGACAGACAGACAGACGGACATGGCTTAATCGACTTCGCTATCTATAAGGATCCAGAATATATATACTTTATAGGGTCGGAAAATTTTTTTGTGGAAATTACACACGGAATGACAAACTTATATATACCCTTCTCACGATGGTGAAGGGTATAAAAAGGGGTACAATTCGATTTTAGTGATTTTGCTCAAAAAAAAAAAAAAAACAAAATTAAATAGGGCTTTTAGAGGAGATACCAGCAAAAGAAAAATTTGTTGCCGGTCACGCCTATTTTCGAGGGGGCGGGCCCTTAAAGTTGAAAATACATAGGCCTATATCTCGGGAACTACTGGGTGTCTGATAATTTGTAATGCATTAAATAAAAGGTATTAAAAATACCTTTCCAACGATATATATCATGATTATAAAATATGGACCGAATATGGGTTAAATCCGAAAAGAATATTTTTTGACCCGAATTTATTTGTTTTTTGGAAATGGTTCTATATGGCAGCTATGAAAAATTATGGGCCGATCTTCTTAAATTTTGGAACAGTTATTTTCATGCATATGAGGATATTTCACGTCGAATTTCAACATAATAACGGTATATTTAAGATATATATTAGTATTAACGTGGATTTCGAGAGTGGACCTTATGGGGGGGATATAGTCAAATATGGACCGATATTCTCAAAATCCAGCAGTTAGATTTAGGCATGTATGTAAATGATCCGTGTAAAATTTTGGATTGGTACCCTTATTTATAAGCGATTTATGAGTATTAAAGTGATTTTCGGAAGAGGGCTTTATATGGGGCATACGGTTAAAAATAGACCGAAATTCACAAAATTTTGTGGGATGATTTTTGTATATATTAAAATGATCTGTGCAAAGTTTTGAGTCGGTACCGATATTTATACAATATTTATACGGAAAAATGTCTTTTTCAGATGTGGTCCTTGTATGGGAGCTATGACCAGTTCTGGGCCGACCACCATAAAATTTAGTACAACAATTTATTTGCCTATAAAGAGTATTTCTGTCAAATTTTAGCCGTTTAACATTATTTATATCTCTTTTATACGTATTTAAGTGAATTTTGTAAGTGGACTTTATATGGGGTCTATGGTCAAACATGGACCGAATTAAAAAAAATTTCGTTTTGCGATTTCTTTTTGTATAAAACTTATTTTTGCTGAATTTTGTCTTGATATTCCAATTTTATAGGCATTTATTTATCATTAAGCCATATTTCGGGAAGATTTTTGTATGGGGGCTATGACCAATTCTGGGCCGACCACCATAAAATTTAGTACAGCAATTTATTTGCCTATAAAGAGTATTTATGTCAAATTTTAGCCGTTTAACATTATTTATATCTCTTTTATACGTATTTAAGTGAATTTTGGAAGTGGACTTTATATGGGGTCGATGGTCAAACATGGACCGAATAAAAAAAAATTTCGTTTTGCGATTTCTTTTTGTATAAAACTTATTTTTGCTGAATTTTGTCTTGATATTCCAATTTTATAGGCATTTATTTATCATTAAGCCATATTTCGGGAATATATATATTTGTATGGGGGCTATAAGAAATCATGGACCGATTCTTACTATTTTCCGCACACTTTCTTCTTTTATAGTACAAACAACGTATACAAAATTTCATGGTATTATCTGCAATAGTTTTCAAAATATTGCAATAAAATGGATGAAAAATATCAAATTTTTATGGAGGTGGTCTCACATATAGGTTCATAACTCTGGTTAACCTAAACCGATTTTGCTGATTTTAAATAGCAAACTTCTCGAAAGCACTTCTGACAGAATTATTGAAGGTTTGGATCCCCAGTATATCTGGGGACTTCAAAAAACTGATTTCAACAGACAGACAGACAGACAGACAGACAGACAGACAGACAGACAGACAGACAGACGGACATGGCTTAATCGACTTCGCTATCTATAAGGATCCAGAATATATATACTTTATAGGGTCGGAAAATTTTTTTGTGGAAATTACACACGGAATGACAAACTTATATATACCCTTCTCACGATGGTGAAGGGTATAAAAAGGGGTACAATTCGATTTTAGTGATTTTGCTCAAAAAAAAAAAAAAAAACAAAATTAAATAGGGCTTTTAGAGGAGATACCAGCAAAAGAAAAATTTGTTGCCGGTCACGCCTATTTTCGAGGGGGCGGGCCCTTAAAGTTGAAAATACATAGGCCTATATCTCGGGAACTACTGGGTGTCTGATAATTTGTAATGCATTAAATAAAAGGTATTAAAAATACCTTTCCAACGATATATATCATGATTATAAAATATGGACCGAATATGGGTTAAATCCGAAAAGAATATTTTTTGACCCGAATTTATTTGTTTTTTGGAAATGGTTCTATATGGCAGCTATGAAAAATTATGGGCCGATCTTCTTAAATTTTGGAACAGTTATTTTCATGCATATGAGGATATTTCACGTCGAATTTCAACATAATAACGGTATATTTAAGATATATATTAGTATTAACGTGGATTTCGAGAGTGGACCTTATGGGGGGGATATAGTCAAATATGGACCGATATTCTCAAAATCCAGCAGTTAGATTTAGGCATGTATGTAAATGATCCGTGTAAAATTTTGGATTGGTACCCTTATTTATAAGCGATTTATGAGTATTAAAGTGATTTTCGGAAGAGGGCTTTATATGGGGCATACGGTTAAAAATAGACCGAAATTCACAAAATTTTGTGGGATGATTTTTGTATATATTAAAATGATCTGTGCAAAGTTTTGAGTCGGTACCGATATTTATACAATATTTATACGGAAAAATGTCTTTTTCAGATGTGGTCCTTGTATGGGAGCTATGACCAGTTCTGGGCCGACCACCATAAAATTTAGTACAACAATTTATTTGCCTATAAAGAGTATTTCTGTCAAATTTTAGCCGTTTAACATTATTTATATCTCTTTTATACGTATTTAAGTGAATTTTGTAAGTGGACTTTATATGGGGTCTATGGTCAAACATGGACCGAATTAAAAAAAATTTCGTTTTGCGATTTCTTTTTGTATAAAACTTATTTTTGCTGAATTTTGTCTTGATATTCCAATTTTATAGGCATTTATTTATCATTAAGCCATATTTCGGGAAGATTTTTGTATGGGGGCTATGACCAATTCTGGGCCGACCACCATAAAATTTAGTACAGCAATTTATTTGCCTATAAAGAGTATTTATGTCAAATTTTAGCCGTTTAACATTATTTATATCTCTTTTATACGTATTTAAGTGAATTTTGGAAGTGGACTTTATATGGGGTCGATGGTCAAACATGGACCGAATAAAAAAAAATTTCGTTTTGCGATTTCTTTTTGTATAAAACTTATTTTTGCTGAATTTTGTCTTGATATTCCAATTTTATAGGCATTTATTTATCATTAAGCCATATTTCGGGAATATATATATTTGTATGGGGGCTATAAGAAATCATGGACCGATTCTTACTATTTTCCGCACACTTTCTTCTTTTATAGTACAAACAACGTATACAAAATTTCATGGTATTATCTGCAATAGTTTTCAAAATATTGCAATAAAATGGATGAAAAATATCAAATTTTTATGGAGGTGGTCTCACATATAGGTTCATAACTCTGGTTAACCTAAACCGATTTTGCTGATTTTAAATAGCAAACTTCTCGAAAGCACTTCTGACAGAATTATTGAAGGTTTGGATCCCCAGTATATCTGGGGACTTCAAAAAACTGATTTCAACAGACAGACAGACAGACAGACAGACAGACAGACAGACAGACAGACAGACAGACGGACATGGCTTAATCGACTTCGCTATCTATAAGGATCCAGAATATATATACTTTATAGGGTCGGAAAATTTTTTTGTGGAAATTACACACGGAATGACAAACTTATATATACCCTTCTCACGATGGTGAAGGGTATAAAAAGGGGTACAATTCGATTTTAGTGATTTTGCTCAAAAAAAAAAAAAAAACAAAATTAAATAGGGCTTTTAGAGGAGATACCAGCAAAAGAAAAATTTGTTGCCGGTCACGCCTATTTTCGAGGGGGCGGGCCCTTAAAGTTGAAAATACATAGGCCTATATCTCGGGAACTACTGGGTGTCTGATAATTTGTAATGCATTAAATAAAAGGTATTAAAAATACCTTTCCAACGATATATATCATGATTATAAAATATGGACCGAATATGGGTTAAATCCGAAAAGAATATTTTTTGACCCGAATTTATTTGTTTTTTGGAAATGGTTCTATATGGCAGCTATGAAAAATTATGGGCCGATCTTCTTAAATTTTGGAACAGTTATTTTCATGCATATGAGGATATTTCACGTCGAATTTCAACATAATAACGGTATATTTAAGATATATATTAGTATTAACGTGGATTTCGAGAGTGGACCTTATGGGGGGGATATAGTCAAATATGGACCGATATTCTCAAAATCCAGCAGTTAGATTTAGGCATGTATGTAAATGATCCGTGTAAAATTTTGGATTGGTACCCTTATTTATAAGCGATTTATGAGTATTAAAGTGATTTTCGGAAGAGGGCTTTATATGGGGCATACGGTTAAAAATAGACCGAAATTCACAAAATTTTGTGGGATGATTTTTGTATATATTAAAATGATCTGTGCAAAGTTTTGAGTCGGTACCGATATTTATACAATATTTATACGGAAAAATGTCTTTTTCAGATGTGGTCCTTGTATGGGAGCTATGACCAGTTCTGGGCCGACCACCATAAAATTTAGTACAACAATTTATTTGCCTATAAAGAGTATTTCTGTCAAATTTTAGCCGTTTAACATTATTTATATCTCTTTTATACGTATTTAAGTGAATTTTGTAAGTGGACTTTATATGGGGTCTATGGTCAAACATGGACCGAATTAAAAAAAATTTCGTTTTGCGATTTCTTTTTGTATAAAACTTATTTTTGCTGAATTTTGTCTTGATATTCCAATTTTATAGGCATTTATTTATCATTAAGCCATATTTCGGGAAGATTTTTGTATGGGGGCTATGACCAATTCTGGGCCGACCACCATAAAATTTAGTACAGCAATTTATTTGCCTATAAAGAGTATTTATGTCAAATTTTAGCCGTTTAACATTATTTATATCTCTTTTATACGTATTTAAGTGAATTTTGGAAGTGGACTTTATATGGGGTCGATGGTCAAACATGGACCGAATAAAAAAAAATTTCGTTTTGCGATTTCTTTTTGTATAAAACTTATTTTTGCTGAATTTTGTCTTGATATTCCAATTTTATAGGCATTTATTTATCATTAAGCCATATTTCGGGAATATATATATTTGTATGGGGGCTATAAGAAATCATGGACCGATTCTTACTATTTTCCGCACACTTTCTTCTTTTATAGTACAAACAACGTATACAAAATTTCATGGTATTATCTGCAATAGTTTTCAAAATATTGCAATAAAATGGATGAAAAATATCAAATTTTTATGGAGGTGGTCTCACATATAGGTTCATAACTCTGGTTAACCTAAACCGATTTTGCTGATTTTAAATAGCAAACTTCTCGAAAGCACTTCTGACAGAATTATTGAAGGTTTGGATCCCCAGTATATCTGGGGACTTCAAAAAACTGATTTCAACAGACAGACAGACAGACAGACAGACAGACAGACAGACAGACAGACAGACGGACATGGCTTAATCGACTTCGCTATCTATAAGGATCCAGAATATATATACTTTATAGGGTCGGAAAATTTTTTTGTGGAAATTACACACGGAATGACAAACTTATATATACCCTTCTCACGATGGTGAAGGGTATAAAAACAAACAGTATAAAAAAGGGGTACAATTCGGTTTTAGTGATTTTGTTAAAAAAAAAAAAAACAAATAGGGATTTTAGAAGAGATACCAGCAAAAAAAATTTTTTTTGGCGGCCACGCCTATTTTCGAGGGGGCGGGCCCTTAAAGTTGAAAATATATAGGCCTATATCTCGGGAACTATGGGTGTCTGATAATTTGTAATACATTAAATAAAAGGTATTAAAAATACCTTTCCAACGATATATATCATGATTATAAAATATGGACCGAATATGGGTTAAATCCGAAAAGAATATTTTTTTACCCGAATTTATTTGTTTTTGGAAATGCTTCTATATGGCAGGTATGACAAATTATGGGCCGATCTTCTTAAATTTTGGAACAGTTATTTTCATGCATGTGGGGATATTTCACGTAGAATTTCAACGTAATAACGGTATATTTAAGATATATATTAGTATTAACGTGGATTTCGGTAGTGGACCTTATGTGGGGGATATAGTCAAATATGGACCGATATTCTCAAAATCCAGCAGTTAGATTTAGGCATGTATGTAAATGACCCGTGTAAAATTTTGGATTGGTACCCTTATTTATAAGCGATTTATGAGTATTAAAGGGATTTTCCGAAGAGGGCTTTATATGGGGCATACGGTTAAAAATAGACCGAAATTAACAAAATTGTGTGGAATGATTTTTGTATATATGTACATGATCTGTACAAAGTTTTGAGTCGGTAACGATATTTATACAATATATATAGGGAAAAATGTCTTGTATGGGAGCTATGACCAGTTGTGGGCCGACCACCATAAAATTTCGTACAACAATTTATTTGCCTATAAAGAGTATTTATGTCAAATTTTAGCCGTTTAACATTATTTATATCTGTTTTATGCGTATTTAAGTGAATTTTGTAAGTGGACTTTATATGGGGTCTATGGTCAAATATGGACCGAACTAAAAAAAATTTCGGTTTGTGATTTCTTTTTGTATAAAACTTATTTTTGCTGAATTTTGTCTTGATATTCCAATTTTATAGGCATTTATTTATCATTAAGCCATATTTCGGGAATATATATATTTGTATGGGGGCTATGAGAAATCATGGACCGATTTTTACTATTTTCCGCACACTTTCTTCTTTTATAGTACAAACAACGTATACAAAATTTCATGGTATTATCTGCAATATATTTCAAAATATTGCAATAAAATGGACGAAAAATATCAAATTTTTATGGAGGTGGTCTCACATATTGGTTCATAACTCTGGTTGACCTAAACCGATTTTGCTGATTTTAAATAGCAAACTTCTCGAAAGCACTTCTGACAGAATTATTGAAGGTTTGGATCCCGAACATATCTTGGGACTTCACAAAACTGATTTCAACATCCAGACATACAGACAGACAGACAGACAGACGGACATGGCTTAATCGACTTCGCTATCTATAAGGATCCAGAATATATATACTTTATAGGGTCGGAAAATTATATTGTGGAAATTTCACACGGAATGACAAACTTATATATACCCTTCTCACGATTCAATATGAATCTACTTGATTCGCTCTTAAAATTTTGTATGGTGAAGCAAGTTGTTTCGCACATGATTGGGGTGTGAAGCATGAATAGAGAGCGAAGCATGTACCGTGGAAACATAGTATAAAACTCAAATTTTGACATACACATGAAATCACATGTGGGTAGAAAAGTGACATTCCACATGACAAATACATATAATGTGAACACAGCTTAAGATTAGGACACACTAATATTACTCAGAATTACATATTTAACCCCAACCAAAATAATAACTGTAAGCTATGTAATAGTAATTCTTAGTTAAAGATTGGCCACCTTCTTATTAATGGTAGTTATATAAAACAAGCCGAAATCTATTTATTTAGAAAAATCTGCCTATTGGATCTTTTAAAAACCATACATATAAACAACATTAAAGCCGTAAACATGCTATTAAATTTTAATAATTAAAACATTGCAATATTTACAACTCGATCTAGTTAAAACTGAATTGGGTCAAATACCTTTGTTGTTAGTACCTAAGCCTTCTTTCTATTCATAATTGATTATGTCTATAAACTTTGTAAATAAATAAATCAGTTTTTGTTTCTACTTTTTACTTACTTCATTCAGCACAACTATGACTTGCGGTAATGCAACATCACAAGATATTCTGGGTCGACTTTTATTCCGTATAGCCTGTTTGCAACGTTCTCGTTTAAATTTTGCTGTAGCATTTATAGGATTAATTAAAAATTTGTGGGTTTCCACTTTACATAAATTATTCATGTTTTCCAAAAGGTCCTTCGAAGTTAATTTGGAGCACATGTTAATTTCATGCAGTTGATCCCAATAAAAAAATAAATCTTTTAATTCCAACAATTTATAAGAAACATTATTACAATCGTTGTTTTTTGATCCAGGCATCCAACTGACATCACATGTTTGTGCCGAAAGAGATTTTATTCGTATGCCAGCAGAAAAGGGAGAATTACGATCAGTGACTGTGTCTTCATATCGTAGATGGACATCCATAATTTTTAACTCTAAATTTTCCAAAATATTGGTGGCCAATGTTGCACCATAATTTAACCAGCTTGAATATGACAGCGAGTAATAACTTTCCACATTACAATCATTTTCCACCCTCCAAGTAGCTTCTTTAGCATCCAAAATATTAAGTTTATATTCATATTCGTCTTGTTTTTCCTTCTCATCGTCCCACTCGTCTAAATTTTTTGGTCCAAATACACCATATACTCGCTCAATCACAATACACCAAGGTGAAGTACGAAATTGTCTTACAGGAATCTGTAGTTTAATTTTTCCAATACTTCCAGAAAGAGCTTCCACAGGTATTCCAAAAGATCTTAGAGCATCTTTTCTAATGGGAACATTTTCCAATTCGACTTCACCTATAATAACAATTAAATGATAATGTTTTTATTACATATTTATGAATATTAGAATGACTCACACTAAAAAGTGTTTTTCTAAGCCTTCTCGAAATAGTCCTTTAATTTATTCAGGGGTGTCATAGAAACCAATATTGTCAGAATTGGTTTCAGAATTGCTACACGTTCAATAAATATCGTGATACTAGAAATATGTCTATATTTATTGAACGTGTAGCAGTGCCCTATGACACCAAAGCATTTTTTCTTGTCGGTTTTAAAACAAATTCTGACAATATTGGTTTCTGTGACACCCCTGATTATTTTTTTGGATTTTGTAATATTAACTAACTCATTTATTTCCTTGTAAATAATTAATTTTTCAACCATATTAGCTTGCCAACTATATATAATTTTCTACGTCAACAATAAATAAATATTTATAAATATAAATAAAATTAAATAAAATGACTCATTATGGCGAAACACGAAAAATCTTAGAAGACCTTTGTTATGTAAGCCCCCTTGCAAATTTTAAGTGGTAGTTGGGCAAGAAATGACACTGAACAAGTAAGAGTGCTATGTTCGGTTATGCCGAATCTTATATACCCTTCACCTTTGTTGTGGATGCATAATTATATTATATACATACATACATATATGTATATTTTATATTGTTACTTTTTTACCTTTTAAAAACGGTGGTTGTTACGGATTTAGAAAGACATTTTCTTGTCGTCCCAAACCTTGCAAAAAATAATAATGGTTTTTATTTAAAATGTTAAATAAATAGAACAAAAATGAAAATAAATTGAAATTCATTAATTATTAAAGCGAATGTGGAGTTTAGGATAAATTTATGTGAAATGGCAATGTATCCACTTTTGCACGTTAAAGTTCGTTTAATAGACCATGAACTGTCTCAAAATATGTTTCTGGAACGCAAACGGCATACGCCAACACAAAAATGAACTTGAATATTTTCTTTTTAATAAGAAAATTGATGTAATGCTGATTTCCGAGACTCATATGACGTCGAGAAGCATTTTTAAAATAAGTGGTTATACATTCTACGACACCAAGGACCCCAGAGATAGATCATGTGGTGGCTCGGCAATATTGGTCAAATCGCGAATCAAACACCATTCATTGGGTGGTCTTTCAGAGTGTTATCTTCAAGCAACAAACATCTGTATTGAGAACTTTTGTCAAAACCTCGTGATTTCGTCAGTTTACTGTCCGCCCAGATTTTCAATAACAAAAGATCAGTATAGAGATTTTTACAAATCACTAGGTAGCCGTTTCATAGCGGCTGGCGACTACAATGCTAAGCATACATTCTGGGGCTCACGACTCGTTAGCCCTAAAGGTCGTATCTTGTACGACTCCCTGTCTGAAATGGGACTGAATGTGATTTCAACTGGTCAACCAACTTATTGGCCAACTGACCAGCAAAAAATTCCTGACGTTATCGATTTCGGCGTGGCGAAAGGGGTATCCCCGGAACTCATTGAAGTCGAGGCTTCACTGGATCTTTCTTCAGATCACTCACCCACTGTAATCACCATCAGAAGTCTTCAGCAAATCGTAACTGATGCCTTACTTCTTGTCAAACGTCTGAATTGGCTAAAATACAAAAAATATATCAGCACTCACTGCACAGAGAAACTCCCGTTAAAAACTGCTGAAGACATCGATGCCTGTATAAAAAGTCTTAATGAACATGTCGAGAAAGCCGCAGAACATGCTTCTTCCACTTACCGCCCGAATAGGTACAACAGAGTTTTTTCTGCAGATGTTGAGCAACTATTGTCTGAAAAAAGGAGAGTCCGAAGAGAGTGGCAACAACACAGATCGCCCCAACTTAAAACTAGGTTGAGAGAATGTACCAAAAATCTTAGGATCTTGCTAGAAGCGCAAAAAGCAGAGTCTCTCAAACACCATCTGGAAGGTCTAGACGCAACTTCCCAGTCAAATTATTCATTATGGCGTGCAGTCCGAAATCTAAGAAACCCCGTAATCGCAAAACCTCCACTGCGTACTTTGAACGGATCTTGGGCACGAAATAACGAAGAAAAAGGCAACCTTTTCGTAAGTCATTTAAAAAATGTATTCACTCCCAATATGGATACTGACATTAGCCAACTACCGCCTGTTGTTGCCAGACCACCTGTACAAATAAGATTTCAATATCTGGAGGTTGTGGAGGCTATTGATAATTTAAATGTTTAAAAAGCACCTGGGTTTGATAAAATCAGCAATAAAATGATTTTTGAGCTGCCTCGCATTGCAAAAATATTACTCCTCTTTCTTTTTAATGCCATCTTACGGCTTGAGTACTACCCTCCGGTTTGGAAAATTGCACTAGTAAAGATGATTCCTAAGCCGGGAAAAGATCCTTGCAAAGTTGAGTCGTATAGGCCAATAAGTCTATTACCAACTATGTCCAAATTATTCGAGAAATTGCTTATAACCAAGCTGACTCCGATTTTGAATGAAAACAACTGCATTCCCAATCACCAGTTTGGCTTCAGACGTCAACACAGTACAATAGAACAAACACATAGATTGGTACAAGTCATAAGAAAAACCTTTGAGGAAAAGAGATACTGTTCGGCACTCTTTATTGACGTCTCTCAAGCTTTCGACAAAGTATGGCATGAAGGCCTGATATCTAAATTAAAGCAGAACTTGCCGGTGAATCTTCAACACCTACTATGGAAATACTTAATCGACCGTCAGTTTATGATTAAAGAAGGTGATTATTTAAGCCGTCCTCAACCTATAGGTGCTGGCGTCCCTCAAGGTAGTATCTTAGGACCAATTCTATACTTGCTGTACACAGCAGACATGCCAACAAACAATGAAATTCACACGTCAACATTTGCTGATGATACGGCATTTTTCAGTACTCACAAAGATCCAAAAGATGACTCGATTCAATTACAGCACCACGTAACGCAAGTGGAGAAATGGGCAAGACAATGGGGAATAAAAATAAATGAACAGAAATGCACCTACGTAACATTTACTCTACGTAGGGAATCATGTCCCCCTATTCGTATTAATGACCATATAGTGCCTCAAAACTCACACGTGAAATATCTTGGTATTCATCTGGACCGTCGCCTCACATGGAAACCACATATAGATGCTAAGCTGACTCAAATGAAACTAAAAGCAGCCCAAATTCATTGGCTCATCGGCAGAAACTCCGTCCTTCGGCTCGATTGTAAGCTTCTACTCTACAACTCAATCTTAAAGCCAATTTGGTGCTATGGTATCCAGTTATGAGGCACTGCCTCCAACTCCAATATTGAGAAAATTCAACGCCGTCAAAACAAAATTCTACGAATGATAACTACCGCTCCTTGGTATATTAAAAACAACAACATACACAACGATCTTGATGTTCCACTTGTCAAATGGGAAATAACTAAACACGTGGCCCTTTATTTGGGTAAGCTGGAAACTCATCCAAATCCCCTCGCTCGAGACATCTTACAACATCCCGGTCATAGCCGTTTGAGAAGGAGGGACACCACCGCTCTCAGATGAATAAATACAAGTTGCTCATTATATCCTATCGAATTTGAAAACTAGATTTTGTCTAGCATTGGCTGGACTTATCTTAATTAACTTTAGTTTTAGGATTTGAATACCTATTGTTAGTTCATTTAAAATGAAGATACAATCAAAAAGAATATGCAAAAAAAAAAAAAAAAAAAAGTTCGTTTAATCTGGCAGCAAGAATAAATGGACGGTTGGAGCGAATTTATGTACATAAGCACCGTTATTTGATATTTATAAAAATATCAAAGCAACAGTAAATGTAATTTTTCTAATTGTTCATATTTTTTTTGCAAATTTTTAACTTATCGCGTGCTTTTAATAAAAATGAGAAAAATTTCAGACTTTTTAGAAAACCAAGTGATGGGCATTACAAATAATAATTACTCAGCCCGCGAAATTGCTAAGATATTGTATTTGAGCAAAAGCGCATTTTTCTGTGAAGTTGTACAGGCAGCAAGAAGAATTTTAAAAAGTTACTTTACAATAGTGTGTTTAGTTCAATTTATTACATTAAATAACAATTCGGGCACTTTTAAAATTATTAAATATATTGCAAAATTAAAATTTAAAAAAAGAGAAAAAATCAAAGAAAAATTTTGTTTTATTGGATTATTTTAGAACAAATCAAAAAATTTTACAAAAATGTGTTAAAATTCAGAATTATTTCTTTAAAGACCAAAATACCAATGTATGTGCTCACAAAAAAAAAAGGAAAATCATAAAAATAGATATACATTTATATTAATAAACCTACATAATGAAAAAAAAACATGTTAAAATAATTTTTTTTATTAGCCTTTATTTATTTATTGAATCTTCATATATTGAAATGACAATAAGTAATCAAATCTTAATACTAAAAAGAAAATAATAAGCCCAGCCAGTGCTAGACAAAAATTTTTATGATACTAAAAAAATTTCACATCAACTGATCCAGTCATCTATTTTGCGCTTGAGTTAAAGCAAGGGTATCCCTCCTTCTCAACCGATTGTGGCCACTAAAGCAAGTGGGTTTGGATGGTGTTCAAGTTTGCTGACGTACTTTGACGCATATTTTGTAAATTCGACTTTTACTAATGGCACGCCTAGATCTTTGTGGATTCGAGAATTTTGAACATATCATGGAGCTGCAGTAATTATACGTAGAATTTTATTTTGACCCCTTTAAATTTTTGCAATGTTTGGTGCTGAGGCCGTACCCCATAATTGAATTCCATAGCACCAGATTGGCTTTAGTATTGCATTGTACAACAAAAGTTTGCAATCCAACTTTAATGGAGAATTTCTGCCAATTAGCCAATTAAGTTGCACTGCTTTTAATCTCATCTGTGTAAGTTTCGCTTCAATATGAGACTTCCAAGTTAAACGGCGGTCGCGGTGAATGCCGAGGTATTTGACTTCATTATGTTGAGGAATAACTTGATTATTTATTTTGATGAACGAGCAAGTTTCTTTTCGCAATGTGAAAGTGATATGAATACATTTCTGTTCATTTACCCTGATTTTCCAAAGCTCTAGCCAATTCTCTAGTTTATAAACATAATTCTGCAAATTCTGTGATGCAACTTGGTGGTCCTTATGGACGCTGATAAAGGCTGTATCGTCTGCAAAAGTTGACGTGTGGATTTTGGGGTCTGACGGCATGTCGGAGGCATAAATCGAATATAAAGGAGGACGCAGTATGCTACCCTGGGGTACTCCTGCTTCAATTGGCTGAGCGGGGCTTAAAAAATCGCCTTCTTTGATTGTAAATTTGCGACCATATAAATAACTTTTGATAAGTGTGTGGGTGTTAGCAGGCAGAGTTAATTTTATTTTGTGCATTAAACCGTCATTCCAAACTTTGTCGAACGCTTGGGACACATCAATGAAAAGGGCGGAGCAGTATTTTTTGTCTTCAAACGACCCTCTTATCACATTTACCAATCTGTGTGTTTGTTCGATGGTGCTGTGTTTAGATCTGAAGCCGAATTGATGATTAGGAATACATTCAGAGTCATTCAGAATTGGAGTCAACTTAGTCATTAACAATTTTTCGAACAGTTTAGAAATTGTCGGCAGTAGGCTAATTGGCCTATATGACTCCACTTTGGTGTGGTCCTTCCCTGACTTAGGAATCATAGTGATCATAGAAAAATAAAATAAACATCTAAAACATATAAAATTTTATAAATCATGAACTTAATAAACAAAATTTAAAAAGGCACAACAGTACAAAAAAAATTAAAGAATTTAAAAACACTGTACCTATTTAATTAAGATTTTTGTAATTGTATACATTTTTTGATAAAAAAAAAATGTACTAAACTCCAATATAAGAACTTAAACGAACATAAGAAACTTCAAATAACTGAAAGGAAAAATAAATTTGAGACGGCAACAATTTTTGTAATACATTAAGAACCGAAGGAATTAACCGTCGAATGGAGAAACTAAATAAATAGATTAAAATCTAAACAATAAATTTTGTTTGAAATGTAGAACTGAAACCACGGTTTTTTTTTATTTGTATTTTTAAATATTTTAAAATACTATCTTAAGCAAAACTCTAAATCAACACTACAAAATATGATACAAAAATACAAAATTCACGTTCAAAAATAATAAAACAACCAGCCAAAACTCTAAAACAACTGTGGCTTTACATACAGTGGCTCTATCGCATAATCGGACAAGTGTTTGTATGATATTTACGTTCTCTGAACTAAAACAAATCGTAACAATTTTTATTTATTTTTTGTTTTTATTTGCACTCTACACTCTAATCTTTCCAAATATAAAAAAAAATATCAATATTCTCGATGATAACTGTAAATTTACATAGAAAAACAAATTTAATTCATTTTTTTGCGCTCAACGCATAATCGGACAAAGTAAAACATCAATAATAAAAATACCGTTACTTTACAAATATGCAATTCAAAACTTTTTTTGTCACATTTAGTCATAACTTGCATTTATTGGCAGACATTTCTAGTTCTAAACAGAAGAAAATCAAAAGAAACGTTTAAAAGTGAGATTTTTGTAATTTAAAAGAAAATAAGTGATATTATAGAAAAATTAAACAAAAATTGGAAAAGCCGTCGGCAATACAGGTTGGTACACAGAAAAAATATAAAAACATTAAATGACAGTTCGTGAAGTTGCAGCCGTCGTTTCAATTATGGGCTTGTTTTCTCTGAGAGTCGTTTTTGCTTGAAGTTGCGGTCGTATTCTGTTTCATCATTAAGAACGAAAGAAGGCCCAACTATAATATGCATATGCTAGCTTAAGCAAATTGCAAAAGTTAACGAAAAGGCTGTCAAATGAATAAGCAATTCAGAGTTAACTTTCAGGTGGCTACAATGACATTGCAACTTTTTGGTCACAGTTGATCATTTATGTTTAAAAAAAATGTTTTTATTTTAACAAAAAGCCATTAAATGACTATATTTTATAAATATTATTATATTATTTTATAATTAAAAGAAAACTTCGTACCAGAAACGCATAATTTTTCCTTTTTTTTTTAATTTATCGGCAAAAGTACTAAAATGTACAGCTGTGGCAGCACTACATTGTAAATAATAATAAACGTTTACATATGTTTTGTTAATTTTCGTATTGTGTTTGCAAACATGGAGAAAAAACTTAAAAATTTTAATAATATAAAAATATTAAAGTTAGCGCTTGAAGGGTTTTGCACATTAAAAGAAATAAGTGAACTACACTGGAAAAGAAGAAGACGCTCTTGTTCTGTCAGAGAAATAACCGCGACAGAAAGACATTTTTGTTAAAATAAAAAGGGTCCCTTTTATTGTAAAGGCACTTATTTTTCCGCATTTTCTATTAAATTTAAAAAACACAAACAAACAACAACAAACAGCTGATTCCGTACAGAATGTGCGATCAGTTTCGCTTTTTGCTTAAGCAGATGACAGTTGAAAAACTTAACGAAAAGTTTCCTTAAGTACATTATAGTTTGCCACATACAATTTATATGTGTTCGCACGTTTGCTTAAGCTAGCATATGCACATTATAGTTGGGCCTAGAGATTTTAACAACAACAACTACAAATGTTGCTCTACAACATCACCACATTCACCAGCCAAAATTAACAACGAATAAACCAGGAGTGCCCAAAAGTTTCTTATGTAAGAGCAAACACCAATACATTTAAATAAAACCCAATTTTTATTCAGTATTTTTTGTTGTAAAAGCCAATACATACAAAGAAATAACACACATTTTTAAACGGTATCATACGTTAAACAAAAACAAAATCTACATTGACGATCGCAGTCACCAATTTTTACCAGTAGAGCATACGAAAGTGTTGTTGCTTTGCGCTTACGTGTATAGAGTGAAGTACGACAAAAAAACAAATAAAGCAAAGTTGTTTGTGTATTTCGTATTGCTAGTGCCGAGTGGTGTAATGAGTATACAAAACACACAGCCTGTAGCTGAGTTTTTACAAATACAAAAGAGCACCAAGAGTATAGGGTTTGGGCACTCCTGGAATAAACCATCAACAACACCAAATAGCAAGAAGAAGAAGCTGACAGTGGTATTTTGTTTGGCAAAAAGTCTATTTTTTTATAGTTATTTTTTAGAAATCTAATGATGCAATTCTGTAGAGAAATGTTTCATTAGTAGAAAACCATGATTTGTTTTCGAAAAAAATAAAATTTTGTATAAAAAAAAGTGTGGTGAAGTTATCTAAATATTATACAACGAAAACTGATGAAAATTTTACTACATTTCAGTTGTTTATACAATAAATATGGTTCCACTACCAATAGTTTTAGAGCATTTTTATTAAAATATACATAGTATTTTAAATTTAATAGGAAAGAAAAAATATTTAAATTACATAGTATATAGTTTAAGAGATCTGAGCAAATCAAAATGACTCCAAAAAATTTAGCATTTTCAGTTTTCATTAGAAAAGAAATAAGTTAGCTCGGTCTACCTCCGTGTTAGTACTACTTCTAAGTGAAAGTTTGGAATATTTTCTTTCATTTTATGTAAAAAAAATTCTGCGACTTTTTGCGATCGCTGAACAAACTTATAAATTTTGTGATAAAACTCACGTATTTTTTATGAATATTTACAATAAATTGCAATGCATATTTACAATAAAAGGTTTTGTATACTTTTAGGCTTTTACTTTTACTTTTTAATAATTGATTGACAGCAATATCGAAAAAGTGCATAACAAGAAAAGAAAAACAAAACAATATGATTAATTAAACCGTTATTTAAAATAATAATATTTGCAAAAAAAAGTCCTAGAAAATTATTAAACGTAACTAATTTTTAAAATGAATTCATTTTGTGTTTCATATAGTGAATTGTGCAAGGAACTTATAATTTGCAATAGTAATGTGGATTTATTAACTGATTTCATAAAAACTAAAAACATGGTGCTTACTATTAATGAAATTCAAATTGTGAAAAAATCAGTTCAGACGCGATTTCTTAGTCACTTTTTAAAACGTTGGGCCGAATGTCACAGAAACAAATCATATTTTTTTAAGAAAAATTATGCTTGGCTAAGAAGTAGGTTTCAAAACAAAATAATTAATGTGTACTTTGAATATAATTGAAAATTTTTAGATATATTTGAAATATCACTTGCTGATGAGCGACCTAGTTGTTCAACAAAAATGGGAAGGTCAGCTAAGGAATTCGGTGGGTAGTGGGCGTGGCCAATTTTGATGAAACTTTATATTTTTCTTATTTGAGCTAACCAAAGGCTCTGTGCCAAATTTCAAAAACTTTGGACCAAAAATAAATTTTCGCTTCTATGGGCGGTGGGAAGTGGGCGTGGCCAATTTTGATGAAACTTTATATTTTTCTTATTTGAGCTAACCAAAGGCTCTGTGCCAAATTTCAAAAACTTTGGACCAAAAATTAATTTTCGGTTCTATGGGCGGTGGGTAGTGGGCGTGGCCAATTTTGATGAAACTTTATATTTTTCTTATTTGAGCTAACCAAAGGCTTTGTGCCAAATTTCAAAAACTTTGGACCAAAAATAAATTTTCGGTTCTATGGGCGGTAGGTAGTGGGCGTGGCCAATTTTGATGAAACTTTATATTTTTCTTATTTGAACTAACCAAAGGCTATGTGCCAAATTTCAAAAACTTTGGACTAAAAATAAATTTTCGGTTCTATGGGCGATGGGTAGAGGGCGTGGCCAATTTTGATGAAACTTTATATTTTTTTTAATTAAGCCAACCAAAGGCTCTGTGCCAAATTTCAACATTCTACGAGTACTCCTTATATTTTTTGCCAAACATTGTATGAACAAATACCACTGTGCGACGTGAGGTACAGCAACACAACATCTACCGGGTATCAAACTTATGGTGTTTTCTTTTCTGAAATAAAATGTTACACCTTTATTATGTACATTTTTATAATGTTTGGACCAAAAATAAATTTTCGGTTCTATGGGCGATGGGTAGAGGGCGTGGCCAATTTTGATGAAACTTTATATTTTTTTTAATTAAGCCAACCAAAGGTTCTGTGCCAAATTTCAACATTCTACGATTACTCCTTATATTTTTTGCCAAACATTATATGAACAAATGCCACTGTGCGACGTGAGGTACAACAACACAACATCTACCGGGTATCAAACTTATGGTGTTTTCTTTTCTGAAATAAAATGTTACCCCTTTATTATGTACATTTTTATAATGTTTACCCCACATTTTAAAGATGTGGCATTTTTAATGGTCAGAATAGAACATAAACTCACAACAGTGTAACACTTTTTTCATGTGCAGATGTTTTTGTTTTTTTTTTTTTTTTGTTAAAAAAGAAGAAGCAGATAGCTCCCTGGTAAGATCGCTTGAAATAAGACAATGAATATCTCTCAAAAAGACCAATGACACCTTCCCGACTAATACGCAAATTCTTCTTAAACTATAAAAATTATATATATGAACATACATTACATATACAGGGTGAGCCAACTTAGTCAGTCCAAGTTTGAAATGCTTATAACTTTTGCATTTTTAATTTAATACTCAATTGAACATCTCCAGAACATCGCTACGACGTATTCTAAAAGTTGATCTGAAGATGTTTCCATATAAAATTCAATTGGCCCAAGAATTATTGCCGAGGGATGCACCACAACGGCTACAATATGCCAATAGAGTTCAAATCATTCAGTCAAACTTGGCCCACCCTGTATAAGAAGTAGGAGATATTGTCCTATAAAATTTGACATACATCAACTTCAGAGTATTTATTAATTACGTTCTCTACAAAGCCTTTCACTCGCGGTTGTGGATTTCTTTCCATAATCATATAAAATATTTTATCATCATCAGATGATGAAGATAAATCCAACAAGTCATCCAAAATTTTTCAGCACATAAAGTAGTAATATTTCCATTTTGCATATTTTTTTTTGTTTCTTAACACAAATACACATTAATAAACAAAACAAATGTCAATTGTTTTATCGTGCGATTCTCCCCCTCTAAAAATACAGAGTGTGAAAGGTGCACCATTTTTTAAATTTATAGTGTGACATTTATAGAAAAGAACACACTACACTTTAGCAGTGTTGACATTTTTTCAGAAAAGAACACAAAAAAAATAAAAAAGGTGCGAAATGGGAAAAACGTGTAACATTTTTACCAGAAAAAAAAACGCCATTAGTATACGTTTAAAATAAAGTACATAATACCAAATAATTGTAATTTTTTTCTCGTCAAGCAATAATTAAAATGTAAAATAGAAACGCTTTTGTAGAATTATTTATAAATACTGCAATTTTTACGATAAATATTAATTAAAATATAATATAATATATAAATAATTATATAAAGTTTTGATTAAGTATAACTTTATAACATGCAGAGTTGTAAACGAATCATTCATTTTTGAATTAATTCGCGAATCATTCATGCAATGAATTGGTAAAATTTTGAATTAATTCTTTTCTCCAAAAAACGAATTGAAGTAAATTTGAATCAATTCATTTGAATTTAGCGAACATGAATTGCAATTCATTTTCAATTCAAATGAATTGGTAAAATGAATTTCAATTCATTTGAATTGAATTGATTTTGAATTAATATAAATGAGTTAGAAAAAATGTATTGCAATTCATTCCCAATTCATTTGAATTGATTTTGAATTAATTCAAATGAGTTAAAATATGAATTGCAATTCATTTTACCAATTCATTTGAATTAACTCGAAAAATGAAAAAAGACTAATACAAAAGCATCACCCTTTTTCCAAGTACTTCTATTCGGTACTTTATAATAAATATATATCCACTATTAATAATGAATCACCCATTGTCTATTACTTTTAATCCAAGCATTTATTACTTATTTATAATAATTCTCTTTGTTACATTTATTTCAATTTATCTTATGGACCGTTAGGCTTTAAGTATAAAAAGTCTGTTAAGAAGGCTTTCTTAAAGTATAATGTCACCGTCAGCTGCTGTTGAACGATTGTTTTCGTACGCGTCTATTCTAAATATCCCTAAACGTGGAAATCTATTAGATGATAATTTTGAAAAATTATTATTGCTGAAAGTGAACGATGCATTCTAATTCAATCTAATTAGTATTTATTTTATAATTTAAATAATAGAAAAATTAGTTGATGCCTATAATTCTTCCTAATTTCATCTTTATTTGTAAAATATAATTACATTTTGTTAAATAAATATTACTTAAATATTAAAAAAATATTACATACATAAGTATTACTAAAGTGTTTGTCCTTTAATGTTCGTGGGTCACAAAATTTCATAAATTATTAATAGATTTTAAATACTGAATGTCTTGTTATTCAGCGTATATCAAAAGCGAAATAAGTAGTACTTGAAGAACCAAACTCCAAACACCAAGTTTACTTCAACTAATGCAATTCATTTTTGATTTGATAAATTTGAATTACAAGTTACTTTTGTAATTCATTTGAATTAATTCCAAATCATTTCAATTCAAATGAATTAGAAATGAATTCGATTCATTTTACCAATTCTTTTGAATTAAAAAATTAATTGCAATTAATTTTGCCTAATTCAAATGAATTGCAGCTCATTTTGCCCAATTAATTTTTATTTATTTATTTATTTATTTATTTCGATAATATTCAATTTATATACATTTGTCTTAGAAGGTAAAGAGTTTAGGGCTAATGCTCCTTTTCTACTTAATAATGAGCTATGAATTCTAATATATACATATATACAGATGAATTATTATTAAAATTGAAGGAGAAAAATGTTCAAAAACCTATTTGAAACAAATTAAAAAAAAAAAAAAAAAATACTACTGCTAAAATTACATTGAATGAAGTTCATTGATGTGTGGGTGCTGAGAAGTTGAGCATCTGCTATTGAAGTTTGTGGTCAATTTGACTAGTCTATCTTGGACAAGTTCGAAGCCAGCAAGATCATGTAGACGACGAGTGGAATAATGCCATGGTAGATTGAATACCATCTTAAGTAATTTGTTTTGTGCTACTTGAAGCTTACTTATATGACATTTAGCGGACGAGAACCAGACTGGTGCACAGTAAAACATAACGGGGTGAAATATGGATTTAATAATTAGTTTCTTGTTGTCAATATTTAGTTGAGATTTTCTATTTATTAGAGGGTACAAAACTCTTATCAATTTGTTGATTTTATTAACAATGTATGGTATATGGTTATTGAAGTTAACTTTAGTATCAAGTATAACACCCAAATATTTGACATTGCTGTCCCATGGTATGTCAAAGTTTAAAAAACGCAACGAACTTTGGGGAATAAAACATGTTTTCCGTTTTCTCGTAAAATAAATAGCTTTTGTTTTTCCGGGATTTATCATAATTTTCCATTTTTTGAAATAATTCTTCAAGCTATTGAGAGCAACCTGTAAATTATGAATTATATCCACTGAATGAATGTCGGAGCAGAGAATTGATGTATCGTCAGCAAATATTGACATTGTGCAATTTGATAGTTCAGGAACATCAGCTGTAAAAATGTTGTAAAGAATTGGTGACAGACATGACCCTTGAGGACAGCCAGCGTTAATATTGATCCTATGTGACGAAGTTTTACCCAAGAAAACATTAAAGGATCTGTTGTCAAGGAAATTTTGTAAAATTTTTATAGTTTCTATAGGAAAGTTAAATTTGTTCAATTTGAAGATTAAGCCATTGTGCCAGACTGAATCAAAAGCAGCTTTTATATCTAGTAAAACCATACCAGTTGATTTACCAATATTGAAATTATTTTTGATCATTTTCCTGATTTTTAGTAATGGTTGTGAAGTATTATGTTCACTTCTGAATCCAAATTGTTGAGGGGGTAGAATATTATTTGCATCGATGTATAGAATAATCTTTTCCTTTAAAATTTTTTCCAAAATTTTGCTTAACGATGAGAGTAACCTTATAGGTCTATATGAAAGAATGGAGTCAGGAGACTTGTTTGGTTTGAGAATTGGAATAGTTTTAGAGATTTTCCAAGCAGTAGGAAAATAACATAGATTTAGGCAAGCATTTATGATTGTTGTAAGATAATTTAGACCTTTACTTGGTAATTTTTTTAAACATTTGTTATTTATACCATCTGCACCTGGTGATTTATTGTTTTTTAATTTTTTTATGATGGCAGCCACTTTTCCACGAGAAGTAAAGTGTGAATTGGGTGGAGTGACGTCTGTATTTCTGACTTGAGTTGCGGCATCATTAACCTCAGAAACAGTTATGTTGTCGCTTAGATGTGCTGAAGAGCAATGGTTCAAATTAAAAGTTTCAGCCATTATTTCAGCTTTTTCTAACTGGGTGTGGTAAACATTATTGTTGGATTTTAAAATTGGTATATTAGTAGATTTCTTCCTTAAAAGTTTAGATACTTTCCAAAAAGGGGGGGATGCCATATCCATTTTTGACAAGGTGGAGTTCCAAGAATGGTTTCTGAATTTTATTATTTCTTCTTTAATATTTTTGTTTAAACGACACATTGCTTCATGGTCACTTCTGTCTCTAATCCTTTTCCAGTTTCTTCTAAAAATATTCCTCATTTGCATCATAGTTATAATGTTTTTAGGTAATGGTCTAGTCGTTGGTGATATATGTTGTTTTGGAACTGATTTCTCTATTGCGGTTTTTACAACATTGCTTAAAACATTAATCATAACGTCAATTTCATTGGTATCTGTTATTGTTCTGTGATCCTCTATATTCGGGATATTTCTACTTATAAATTTGGTAAAACGTGTCCAATTTGCCTTATTGAACGCATAGACTAAATTGTCTCTCGACTTGTAGATTAAATTTATATTACACATAATAGGTCGTTAATAACTTTAACAGCTGAAATGTTTGTTAACATATTGGTTAAAATGAGATCTAATGTTGATGGTTGTTTGTTTGGATCCGCTGGAATATATGTATTTTCATGGGGAAAAGCAATTTGGAAATTGTTTAGTTGTATATTTTCATATAGAATGTTACCCCAGGTGTTATTTCTTGAACATCCCCAATAGTTGTGCCTGCAGTTTAAATCTCCGCCTAAAATGTATTTATTATTTGTATCTGTTAATTTACGAAGGTCAGATTTAAATTTGAGTTTCTTGGAAAACTCTGATCCTACTGTGCCTCCTGGAAAATAACAGGAATAAATGTCTATAAGTTCGCTCCCACAATTAACTCTAACTCCGATATTTTCTATAATTTCAGTTGTTTTTGGTGGTAACAATTGATGTTGAATGTTTTTTTTTTATTAAAATAGCTACTCCTCCTCCAGTACCAGTTTGTCGATCATATCTATAACAGTAGTAACTATTATGTCTAATTGATAAATTGATATTCAACCAGGTTTCACAAATTAGACATATATCAACATTATATTTATCTAAGAAATTAAATAGTTCTTCTTTTTTTGTACGAATACTACGTGCGTTCCATGATGTCAGCTTAATATTATTGTTCATTGATACAAAAATTTACATGCTAGGTTTGTAACAACCTAAAATTGCTCTTCTGGAGATTTACAACTTTAAAGATTTGTTATTAATTCAAATGTAAGATTTTTTAGTTCTTCAAATGAGAACAGATTGTTGTTGTTGTTAGCATTATTATTTGCAGCAATGCTAGATTGAATGAATGGATGACTCATTGGAGGCGTATATGGAAGATATCCACTCTGATTTAGAGAGTTTGGGAAATTATTATTATAATTAGACCTGCTATTATAGCCTTGGTTGGTTTGTCTATTGCTCTTTGGTTGAGCGCGTTGTCTGATTTGTTTGTACACTTCCCTGCTAGGGCAATCTGGAGACATAGCCTTATGGGGATCTTTACAATTGTCACACTTAATGACCGTTGTAGAACATTCTTCCGTTTTATGATTTCCAGCACAATTAGCACAAAATGGTTTCACCTTGCACCTACTGGAACCATGTCCATATAGTTGGCAGTTGTAACATTGCGTCAGTTTTGATTTGTTAGGTTTTTGGTATTCCCACCTCACCTTTATATAATTAATTACGGAATATTTTTGCCTCAGTTCCTTTAGAGTGATTGATTTTCTTTCAAAGTATACTATGAAAATAATATGTTCTCTGCTATTGTCCATAGACCTAGTAACAATTTTGACATTAGTGCACTTAAGACCCAATTTTAGCAATCGAGTCTTCACAACAAATGGGTCGGTTTTGTCCAGTCCCAAAAGGACGGCCTTATAGGGCTTTTCATTTTTTTGGGCATAAGTAAAATACTCCAAATTAAATTTATTAGTAAGGGCATCACATACTTTGTCATATTCATCTTTATTGGTGCAAAATAATTTCAAACCAATTGAAATTTTACGTATAGAGTAGTTTTTTACATTTAATATTCTACACATTTCATGTATTTGCTCAATTTGACATTTTAAGATTGTTATAGGTGGTATGGTAACCTTAATACCTTTTTCGATAACAACTTCATCATTATCATCATCGAGAGTTTGTAGTAGTGTATAATAATTATGGTTTGTAGTTCTCTGAGAGCTACTTTCCGTTGCTTGTCTCTTACTCATGTTGTGCCTATGCGAGGCAACAATAACATCTTCAACGTTTCTGCGCTTAATTTTGTTTTTATTTTTTATTTATTTGAAGTGATAAACAAAACACGGGGGAGTATAAAAAAAAAATACCGTACACTTTTTGTCTGTAGATCAAAAGTAACAAGAATAATGTGACTTAACACAAAAGTTCGAAGTCGATTCGGGGGCCGGTTATACGTTGATACCGGAAAACGAATTTAATAAATTAAATATAAATACAAAAATAAGAAAATCAAACATAGCTTTTCGAACGTATACGGGTGATGTATTTGTACCATTGGGTGTCTCAGACGTAAACGTTAAGTACAAAAACAGAACATCAAATGAAGAACTATATGTAGTGTCTGCAAATCGTTCAGCTCTTTTAGGAAGGGTATGGATTCGTCATTTAAAGATAAATTTATCAAATGTCGATCAACGTGAACAACATAAAAATAATGATATTGGTAAAATTAATTCAATTTCGGATATACAGCTACAATTTCCAAGCATTTTTGAAGAAACAGTAGGATGTATTCCTGACTTTACATGCAGTCTAAAATTACATGATGGTGCTAAACCTGTATTTTTGAAGGAAAGACAGGTACCGTTTGCATTACGCGAAAAAGTTGAACGTGAGCTGGATAGCTTGGAGAAGGACGGTATTATTACCAAAGTATATACCAGCAATTGGGGTTCACCATTGGTGGTAATTCCTAAACCGGACGGAAGTGTTCGGTTGTGTGTCGACTACAAAGTGGCAGTAAATCCTCAACTAAAGGCGGCGCACTACCCTATAAAAAGAATCGATGAAATTTTCAACAATCTAAAGAACGCAAAATATTTCTGTAAGCTAGACTTATATACGCCTTAGTATTTACACGTTTTGGTAGATGATGACAGCAAACAAATTCAGACAATTTCTACACACAGAGGTACGTATCAAATGAATAGATTTTCTTTCGGAATTGAAACTGCTCCAAGTGAGTTTAATCGTATTCTAGATCAATTTCTACAAGGACTCGAAGGTACAATTTCATACTTTGATGACATCATCATACATGGGTCAACTTCATTACAAAGTGATACTCGATTATGGTTATGAACTTAAACGTCATATTAATCAACTATATAAATCAAATGTTGAAGTACCGAAAAAGTCCGTGACATTTGCGGAACCACCGGTTAAACAAAAACCAAATTTAGAGGAAGTTCACATCGAGCATAGAATTACTAATCCAGTAATTCAACCAATACCACCTGAAGAATCTCAGCTGATAGCAACGCCGGAGGGGAGCTTAAGAAGATCAAGTCGTGTAAGAAGACCTCCAACTCATTTGAAGGACCACGTATGCTATTAAGCGTGGGAGATTGTAATGTATTATTACTAGAGGGCAATCCTTTTTTATGTTTGCATATCTTTAGTACTTATCCAATTCTTAATAACCGTTATATTTTATGTACCTTTTTTGTTAAATGCATATAGAATATACTTGTCATTCCTCTTTTAACGTTTACTTGTTGAACAAGCATTCATATTGAATTTTAAATAAATAATAATTAATTTATATATTGAAATATTAAATATACGCGTGTTATTATTTATATGTAAAGATACAACAGACCGATATTCTCAAAATCCAGCAGTTTGATTTAGGCATGTATGTAAATGATCCGTGTAAAATTTTGGATTGGTACCCTTATTTATAAGAGATTTATGAGTATTAAAGTGATTTTCGGAAGAGGGCTTTATATGGGGCATACGGTAAAAAATAGACCGAAATTCACAAAATTTTGTGGGATGATTTTTGTATATATGTAAATGATCTGTGCAAAGTTTTGAGTCGGTACCGATATGTATACAACATATATAGGGAAAAATGTCTTTTTCAGATGTGGTCCTTGTATGGGAGCTGTGGCCAGTTCTGGGCCGACCACCATAAAATTTAGTACAACAATTTATTTGCCTATAAAGATTATTTATGTAAAATTTTAGCCGTTTACCATTATTTATAACTGTTTTATACGTATTTAAGTGAATTTTGAAAGTGGTCTTTATATGGGGTCTATGGTATATGGACCGAACTAAAAAAAATTTCGTTTTGCGATTTCTTTTTGTATAAAACTTATTTTTGCTGAATTTTGTCTTGATGTTCCAATTTTATAGGCATTTATTTATCATTAAGCCATATTTCGGGAATATATATATTTGTATGGAGGCTATGACAAATCATGGACCGATTCTTACTATTTTCCGCACACTTTCTTCTTTTATCATACAAAATGTATAATATATCTGCAATATATTTCAAAATATTGCAATAAAATGGACAAAAAATATCAAATTTTTATGGAGGTTGTCTCAAATATTGGTCCATAACTCTGGTTGACCTAAACCGAATTTGCTGATTTTAAATAGCAAACTTCTCGAAAGCATTTCTGACAGAGTTATTGAAGATTTGGATCCCGAGTATATCTGGGGACTTCAAAAAACTGAATTCAACACACTATAAGGATCCAGCATATATATACTTTATAGGGTCGAAAAATTATATTGTGGAAATTACACACGGAATGACAAACTTATATATATGTACTTATATATGTGCTTCGGATCGTTATCCGGATAAAAAGCAAATGTGTCCAATATGTTTAATTTTTCAGCACTCTGTTTCCCACAACAGCCGGTTCTACGCACCGGAATGACCCGAATTTATTCGGCCAAGGGCTGTCAACATCAGCAACAACTATTTATTTTTAAAATCGGAGCAACATCTTCCGGCATTGTTGCTCCAAATCTTTTTGGTCCGTACCGGAATTGAAATAAATCCCGGACCATGGTTCTGCACAGTATGCCAGAACAGACTGCACCACATGTCCACCCAATTAAGGTGCAACTCCTGTATGGGCTGGTGTCACCTCAGAAATTGCTCCGGACTTAATAACGAAAGGGAGTGGTCAATAAATTTAGTCGCCCCATGCTGCCAACGGCGAAACTCATCAGCGTCATCTACATCTTCATCATCAAGCTCATACGCTACGCCACCACCCTCCCTAGCACAATCACAATTACTGCAGCAACAACAACATCTACAACAGCAGATACCACCATCGCCGCTAACACCTGTGATTGCTTTCCGGAGACCTGGGGCGATATCCATATTGCAGTTCAACTGCAACGGCCTCCAAAGTAAAATAGCCGAGATAACTAGATTTATGCAACAAAACAACATCATGGTCGCTGCGGTCCAGGAGACAAAACTGACGAACAATTCCAGTCTGCTCGGTTGTAACGGATACAACATTCTCGGAAAAGACCGCACCAGAGATTACGGTGGAGGCATCGCATTCATAACACACAATACCGTGCAGTATAGTTCTATCTCTTGATCTTAACACTGGTGACCAATACCTCGAAGCTCAACGTATTGAGGTCAAATCAGGAGATACGGAGTTGGAGCTCTATAATGTCTATGTTCCGCCAGTAGCCAGCTGTCCAACAGGCTACCGCCCCGACATTAGGACATTCCTAAATGGCCATACACGCCTAGTGCTTGAGGACTTTAACGCGCACCACCAACTTTGGCACTCTAATCTAGGGGAAGACCAAAGGGGTACGTCGTTAGCGGAACAAATTGACGAATCTGACTTCTGCACACTGAATGATGATGCCCCCACACGGATTATGGGATACTGCGCAAGCTCACCAGACATCACCATAGCGAGTCCTGGTCTGATCAACTACGCAACCTGGCGAGCAGTAGTTACTCTAGGATCAGATCATCTACCCATAATCATTTGTCTGGATCGACACAATGATTTCATCGTTTCTGAACGCCGTACTTACATCAACCAAAAGAAAGCAGACTGGCACGGCTTCAGAAATATTCACTGATCACATCTTCAATGGTCTTCTTACACCTTCCAACATACCAAGCAGAAAGGAAATTTCGCGAAACCATCACAGCAGCAGCCGCTCGCTACATTCCAGCTGGTCGATTATCAGTAGTTCGCCCGAACTTCCCAGCAGAAGCAGCGGAACTAGCAAATGAGCGTGATGAAATCCGAAATACCAACCCTGACGATCCAAGAATCGCACAGCTGAACCGCAACATCAGCAGGTTGGTAAATGAGGATAAGCGGAAAAAATGGTAAGACCATTTAAAGAACTGCAACTTAATTTCAGGAGTTGGTAAGTTGTGGTCAACAGTCAGATCTCTCTCCAACCCAATGAAGAAGGATGACAGGTTCGCGATTAAGTTCGCTGACAACACAATATCAGACCCTGAACGGTGCTCGCGAGCGTTCTGCCGACAATTTATTGAGCACCCCGAGAGAGACAAGGCGAAACGAAGTGTTGTACGTAAACTACGCAACCTTCCTATCTCAGACATACCACAACTATTCACATCAACTGAAGTTGCAGAGGTCATCAATGCAGCTAAACCATCCAAAGCTATTGGCCCAGACGGTTGTTGTTGTTGTTGTAACAGCAGTAATTGCTGAGTTGACAGCCCTTGGCCGAGTGATATCGGGTCATTCCGGTGCGTAGAACCGGCTGTCGTGGGAAAAAAAAGAATTTACTCACACAATAGGCCCAGACGGTATATCCATGCTGATGTTAAAACACCTTGGCGAGCGGGGAGACGAGTATCTGACGTCGGTTCTTAACCTGTCAGTAAGAAGCTTGATAATACCTAATGCCTGGAAAAAAGGTAGAGTTATCCCCTTCCTAAAACCGGGAAAAGATGCGACTGAGGGAACTTCCTACATGCCGATTTCCCTTCTATCACCGGTCGCAAAAACTCTAGAGGCTCTCCTCCTCCCCCAGCTAACCCGACACCTACCAGCAGTACGTCACCAGCATGGATTCCGCAAAATGCACAGTACTACCACAGCATTAACTGCCATTACCACTCAGATCTCACAGGGCTTGAACCAGCAGAGACCCTGTGAAAGGACGATCCTCGTTGCGCTAGATCTATCGAAAGCATTCGATACCGTCAGCCATGCTACCCTCTTCCAAGACATCCTGCATTCCACAATGCCCAACTATACGAAGAGATGGATCGTGAACTATCTGAGTGGCCGTCAATCGTTCGTTGAGTTTAGAGACAAACGCTCACAACCTCGCAGAGTTAAACAAGGAGTTCCTCAGGGTGGGGTCCTGTCGCCACTTCTGTTTAACTTCTACATCTCTAAGCTCCCCACTAGAGGTGGAGAAACATCGATGTTTGCTACCACCGATGTTTTCGATGTTTTGAAGAAAATATACATATTATTGTAAAGTATGCAAAATGAACGTGCAAACACCAAACTGGTAAAAATAATAGTAATTAAAATAAATAAAATATTAAATATAAAATTGTATTTATTGAATAAAATAAAAAAAAACATAACATTTAAATTCATAGGTTAAAATAATAAAACGTTTCACAAACGTATTTAAAAATAAGAGATCGTGTATAAAAAATAGAGATCGAAAATCTTTAAAAATTTTCAAAAATTGACTGGTTTTTGTTAATAAACATAAGTTTATCGACCACGAGCGGCTTGAGGCGCGTTCGCCGATCGGAAATAATTTGCCCAGCCTTGCTGAACATTCGTTCTGACTCGCAGGAAGTTGCCGGCACGCATAAATATTTTTTTGCTAGCTCTTTGATAGCCACCATACTTTCTGCATTCAACTTGTCGATTTTTATAGAGGTGACAAACAAAACATCGATAGTCTTCGTCAAACATCGATGTTTACCAAAAATGCAAAAACATCGATACATCGAAAGTACCATCGATGTTTTCTCCACCTCTACTCCCCACACCTTCACAGGGAGTGGAAGTGATATCATACGCGGACGATTGCACAATAATGGCAACAGGCCACAACATTGATGACTTATGTGATCAAGTGAACAGTTATCTCAGTGAAATACACGCTTTCTTCACTGCAAGGAACCTGCAACTATCACCAACGAAGTCTTCAGCAACACTCTTCACCACCTGGACGAAGGAGGTAAAAATTAATCTTGGCATAGAAGTCGACGGCACACAAATTCCGACAGTGAACCACCCAAAAATCTTGGGAGTCACGTTTGATAGCCTGTTTACCTCCTCAGCTCACGCCACTGCAATCACGCACAAACTGCGAAGTAGAAATAAGGTACTTAAAGCGCTAGCCGGTAGCACTTTGGGTATGGATAAAGAAACCTTGTTGGCTACATATAAAACGATTGGCCGGTCAGTGGTAAACTACGCTGCCCCAGTGTGGTCACCTTCGTTGAGTGATACCCAGTGGAGAAACATACAAAGCTGCCAAAATGCCGCCTTACGCACCATCACAGGCTGCATGCAAATAACCTCAGAACACCATCTACATGAGGAAACGAAGGTTCTACCCGTAAAGGAACATAATGTCATGCTGACAAAACAGTTCCTCCTGGGATGTCATCGGAGGAATCACCCATGCTTTAACATCACACAGCTGGAGTCTCCCCCGAGGCATGGCAGGAAGGACCTTCGAATAAACGAGCAAAACATACGAAGATATACACAGGATCCACTAGATCAAAACTCGTATATAGCAGCTTTGAACGACATTCACAGAGATGCCATCCATACCACGGTCGCAGGATACCGCATGAATGTCGTACTTGGAGGCCGCCCACCGCCCATTGCAGATACTGAACAACAACTGCCACGAAATACAAGAGTAGTTCTGGCACAACTGAGATCGGGATGGAGCAATAGACTTAATGCCTTTTGGTCCCGCATAGACCGTGCCGTCCCCAACCTATGCCCTGCATGTGGCCAGGGTCCTCACGACACCAACCACATCTTCAATTGCCCAGACAACCACACTTCACTTTGTCCAATGGATTTATGGACCAATCCAGTAGAAGTTGCCCAGTTTCTTGGTCTGCACCTTACTGCAGAACCCCCGGATTAAAAAATTAAGAATTAATTAGTTCTAGCTGTTACAACAACAACAGTCCCCAGATCTCAACATTATTGAGCATGTGTGGGAAGAACTTGCCCGAAAGCTCTATAAATCTACTTTCAACACATTAGACCAGTTGAAAGAGGGAATACGACGTGAATGGAACAATATAAGTCCAGAGTTTTGCGCTAATCTCATGCAGTCGATGTCCCGACGGTTAGAAGCAGTAATAAAAGCAAAAGGTTTTGCTTCCTAGTTCTAAAACTGTATATTTCATTTGACTGTCCAATTATGCGTTTGACGTTAAATTTGTTATTTTAGTTTTCTTTTCTTATTTAAAAATCGTTTTGAATAAAACACGCTAAGTATTATACATTGTTTTAAAGGTTTTTTAATAATCTACAATATAGCATCAATTTTTTTAGAATTATTTTTATTAAAGTGAAAAAATCGGCATTTGAATATTAACATGCCAAGTGTCCAATTATGGGTTTGAACCACTGTACGTTGTTTGTACTTGTTTGTATTCTGAATGAAATGAATAATATATAGCACGGTTATGGCTCGATATAGTCTGAACACCTTCAAACAATAGCATGTGTTATTTCTATGTGTGCAATACACATGACATTTTTTATTTAGAACGAGTTCTATTTTCTTGTGACAAACCATCTGACATCTGCTGTTTTTTATAACAAAAATTTTGTGGCGGCAAAAATTAATTGAAATTTTAATAAATATAATTTATAGTAAAACAAAAATCTCTCATTCCATGTTAAAATACAGTTTTATTTAATTATAAATTTAATTTTTATTATACACATACAGCAATCAGCTGTTTTAAGATTTTTTTTTTTTTTTTTTTGATAGGTTATGTCAAATGTACTTAACATACCAACATTTGAACATTAAAAACTTCTTCTGAGTTGTTGTTGCCTTTCTTTTAAAACTCTACCTACCTATACATAAATACATATGCACATAATGTGTCTAAAAGTAAAATTTTCTCATTGAAAAATTTCGTTTTCAGCAATTACTGTTTTTTTGTTACATGTTTTCTTAATTTTCTATAATTTTGAAAATAAATGTCCTCATAAATGTTGATGAATTTCTATTATGTCTATACCATTCTTGTTTTGGTTGTTATTATTACATTCATACCGCATAATTACGCCCACAACTTTTTAATTTCTTAGTTACCTACATCTTTAATTTAAAATTTTCTGAATTCCTATTAGAAATAGCACGAAAGCATTTGAAGACTCAATAAATAAATAAATAATTTATCAGAATAATTATTAAAAATCATATACCTACTGAATTTACAAAAAAAAAAAACAACAAATCATTACCTTGAAAAGGCATCATGTACTTCAATTCCTTATCTTAACACACAATTCTATACAAATTATTCTTTTATACACTCAAATTAACGTATACTGTATGTATGAACCTTTTCTTATTTCTAGTTTTTTCCCAGTTTTCTGCACATTGCATATATGCGGCGTAAATATTCCACATATGCGACGTTTGTTTATTTATGCGGCGAAGAAATCGTATATATGCACATTTTATTTTTAACATTTTCAACTGCGGACAATTTCGTTTTTACATATTTCAACTTCGTATGTTTGCCAGTTTTTATTTTTCATGTGCCATAGTTGTTTTTGAATCTCGCATATTGCTGGCTGTTATACTATGTTTCCACGACGACTTGAATCACCTGCTTCGCCTTCTGAATCTTGTTTATGAATCATGCTGTTTACATGACTAATAAACTTGATTCGATTTGACAGTTGTCTTTAATAAACAAACAGAATAAAAAAAAAAACAGAATTTACAATTTGTGGAAAATAATTTTTTTTAATGAACAAACAAAAGTGAGTGGAAATTAGTTAGCTTATTTGAAAAAAAACATACATTCGTACGTATTTACTTTCTTTACTTCCAGCAACAAGAAAATAATTTGCTTTGTTTACAATAATATTTAATTTTTACAGCTAGTGCAGATAAACTTACGATAAAAATTAGAGAAGAGTGCAATTTTTCGTGCTTCGCAAGTAGATTCAATATGAATCTACTTGATTCGCTCTTAAAATTTTGTATGGTGAAGCAAGTTGTTTCCCACATGATTGGGGTGTGAAGCATGAATAGAGAGCGAAGCATGTACCGTGGAAACATAGTATTAGTGGTTTTTCAAGTTAGAGACCTTTTAGATGATGCAATTAATTGCACGCAATTTTTTCCATTCTCTTTTAAAATTGCTACGTAAAATGTTGTGCACTTATACGATGCAATTTTACGTGTAACAAATCATGCAATTTTTTGACGTTTAATTACACATTCCTCTTTAGTTTTTCATTCGCAACAAAGAAAACAAAATTTTAAAATATATGTAAATATAATATAGAAAAAATATATGTATATAAAAATGTATGTATATAAAATAATATACATACATTTACATAAATACAATATACAAAAATTTTAAAAAATATAAAAAATGGAAGATTTTAATACAGAAGAAGTAATTGAAAATGTTCTTGCGCATTAATTTTTATATCGCACACTTCAAAGTCAGAATAAGAATAAAACAAAATTAGTAAAACACAAACGATGGTAAAAGGAAATGTCAAAAAATTGCATGACAAACGAAGTCGTGCAACTTTTTCTACCCCTCTTGCTTCTCTCACCCGTTTGCCAACAAACATCAGTTGCATGCAATTAATTGCATGCAAAATTGCATCGTCTAAATGGCCTCTTACTATTTCTTTGCATGGTTTATGGTTCGGTAGTAAGCTATAAAAAGTATGCGTGTGTTCTAGTAGTAAATATATTGCAAATGAAAAATTTTCATTTTGTGTTCTAGTTGCTACTAGAAATATTTTGTATGGCAAAATATTTTTAGAATTACTACTAGAAATATTTCTACATTTTTAGTATGTGAAAAGTAAAATATTATTTTCTTAAAATATTTTTCTAGTTTTCCTATGAAATATTTTGCTATTTTGCTAGTAGTAATTTTAAACTCTGATTATCAGTATATCCAGCCCTGTTACGCTCGGGCTATTAGAATTTATCAAGATTGAAGGGAAACACAAAAACTGGGCTTAAGGCATATAAAGGTTAAAAAGGCTAGCTGTGCCAGAGGTGATATGGTTTTTGGCCCTAGTATTCGACGCGTACACATAAAAACAAATTGCCTTAAAATCACCACAAAAATAATACTAAGCAAAAAAAACAATATTAAGCTGTCCGAAAAGGAGGAAAAATGAAATGACTTGATGGTAATGTCACTCTGGGTACCATATTTTCCTCCCAAAATTCAGTAGAAGTATTCCATTGGCAACATGGGTACCTTATGTATCATGTTACCCCATGAAACTTTCACCGCGTTATACCTAACAAATGCTTAGCCTGCCTCTCTCAGATTAACGAATTTGCGCAGTCATTTCAATAATAAATATAAAATTCAATTTAATAAACAAATTCGCATAATGTTAGCAGATCTACAATACATTCTCAATTAATGGGTAATATATAATATGGTGTTCACACATGCATTTCTAATTGAAATTTTTCAATTAACGCCTAATTGAATTCAATTATCCATGAAAAATTTCAATTAAGGTAATTGCTTCATTAAGAGTTAATTGTTCTAATAATTGTTTAAATTAAAAATACAACCCTGTGACAAGTAAAACCTAAAATGGCAGTTGTTTAGCTCTTAAGTTAATAAAGAATATTTTTAGGCTGAAAATTATAATATTAGAACCAAATATGTAAATAAATTTTTTTGTCAGCTGCTGTCAAACGCTAATTAAATTAGCAATATTAAGCACGTGTGAACACTTTTTAATTAACCAATAATTAAAAATTAATGTCTGAACACCATATAAGATGTATTCACAACCTGCCTGTTCTTATTTATTTGCAAATAAAATATCTAAATTTGTACAGCATACTTTAGGGGAATTTTTGAATTTTTTTCCTTACAAACCATCTCATGAGAATTTCGAATCGAATAAAAAAAAAAAATCAGCCAAATCGCTCCAGCCGTTCTCACGTGATGACATTAAATATTCATTTTTATATTCCTACATATCAGAGTTGTAAATGAATGATTCTTTTTTGATTTCAATTCATTACGAATTAGCTAAATTTTGAATTAATTCTTTTCAACAAAAAAAAAGAATTGAATTAAATTTGAATCAATTCATTTGAATTTAGCGAACATGAATTGCAATTCATTTTTTAATTCAAATGAATTGGGCAAAATGAGTTGCAATTCATTTGAATTAGGCAAAATTAATTGCAATTAATTTTTTAATTCAAAAGAATTGGTAAAATGAATCGAATTCATTTCTAATTCATTTGAATTGAAATGATTTGGAATTAATTCAAATGAATTACAAAAGTAACTTGTAATTCAAATTTATCAAATCAAAAATGAATTGCATTAGTTGAAGTAAACTTGGTGTTTGGAGTTTGGTTCTTTAAGTACTACTTATTTCGCTTTTGATATACGCTGAATAACAAGACATTCAGTATTTAAAATCTATTAATAATTTATGAAATTTTGTGGCCCACGAACATTAAAGGACAAACACTTTAGTAATACTTATGTATGTAATATTTTTTTTAATATTTAAGTAATATTTATTTAACAAAATGTAATTATATTTTACAAATAAAGATGAAATTAGGAAGAATTATAGGCATCAACTAATTTTTCTATTATTTAAATTATAAAATAAATACTAATTAGATTGAATTAGAATGCATCGTTCACTTTTAGCAATAATAATTTTTCAAAATTATCAACTAATAGATTTCCACGTTTAGGGATATTTAGAATAGACGCGTACGAAAACAACCGTTTAACAGCAGCTGACGGTGACATTATACTTTAAGAAAGCCTTCTTAACAGACTTTTTATACTTAAAGCCTAACGGTCCATAAGATAAATTGAAATAAATGTAACAAAGAGAATTATTATAAATAAGTAATAAATGCTTGGATTAAAAGTAATAGACAATGGGTGATTCATTATTAATAGTGGATATACACATATTTATTATAAAGTACCGAATAGAAGTACTTGGAAAAAGAGTGATGCTTTTGTATTTGTATTTTTGGTGCCCCGATAGACTAGGCGATAGTTTGCCGAACTATCAGTCAGAGGGTTGCAGGTTCGATTCCTGCCAAAGACTCTGGGTGTTTTCTGCAGATAAGCCAAAAAGCTTCGCAGTTTGTGTTTGTTAATTATTATTTATAGTATCATGCAAAAAAAAGTCTTTTTTAATTTTTCGAGTTAATTCAAATGAATTGGTAAAATGAACTGCAATTCATATTTTAACTCATTTGAATTAATTCAAAATCGATTCAAATGAATTGGGAATGAATTGCAATTAATTTTTTCTAACTTATTTATATTAATTCAAAATCAATTCAATTCAAATGAATTGAAATTCATTTTACCAATTCTTTTGAATTGAAAATGAATTGCAATTCATGTTCGCTAAATTCAAATGAATTGATTCAAATTTACTTCAATTCGTTTTTTGGAGAAAAGAATTAATTCAAAATTTTACCAATTCATTGCATGAATGATTCGCGAATTAATTCAAAAATGAATGATTCGTTTACAACTCTGCTACATATATAGATAGAAAACATTCGTATCCCTGTAGGATTTTTATGAAGTAATTCAAAATAAAGTTGACTATTGGCTCACTCATAACTGGTGTATGAATAAAAAAACGTTTAAAATTATAGTAAAAAAGAAAACATTGAAATAATTTTCAATAAATTTTTGAAAATATAATAAAATAAAAATTTAAAATTTTAACGTACTTTTTTAAAATTTGGATATAATTTTCAAAGGGATATCCAGAAAAATTAATACAAGAACCATGTTCTCTAAGACACTCACTTAAATGTAATAGTCCATGGATGTTGTGTGACGCTGCTTTCACCAAAAACAATGGGAAAGTTTTTTACAAATAATTTCAACATTTTTTGTGCATTATCTACATTTCTTATACACGTCCTTGGGCAAGAAAGGAGACGATATGCACAATGTAGCAAAATAAATTCATAATAAAAATGATCATGAGAAACAAGAAGACTGCAAAGAAGAGAAGACTTTAAGTGAAAAGTGTTTGGTATTATAAAAATCGTCCAAGTCGAGACAAATACTTAGGGAAGAAAATCTAAGTGTTCCAAAAAGTGCAAATTAAAATACAGCCATTATGTTTAAAAGATGGTTTTCCTGGACAATATTATCATGTGGGTATTGTAAATCAATTGAAATTCAAATTCTATATTTTTTATTTGCATTCAACAGTGATTATATTTTGTATAATTTGACAGATTCAATTCGTGCCAACAGAGAAAAAAATAGCGAAAAACGGATGAGATATCGACAGTTCAATTCCAAACCATGCTATGTCGACTTAGCATGTTTTTAATTTTTTTGAGTTTTTGAATTTAGATTTTTCAACTTAAATTCTGTAAAATTTTGGTATTGTGATTGGCCAGTCCAATCAATAGTTATAAACAACAAAGTTCTACCTCATATGGTTTTTTAGATATTTAGGAGCTTTTCCTGCAAAACTCACTTGTTTGGAATTGAGCTGTCGATATGGTTTATGGTAAAAAAACGTCACTTTCAAGCTATATGCGTAGGTAAAAATAAGGAGGCTTTAGAATGTAAAATAGAAATAAGACTTTTATTTTATTTAATAATAAACTTTTTTTAAATTAGCAAACAAATGCATTTTTAAGTTATTGCATTATTAAGAAAATCAATTATAAATTAGTCAATTCATAGCTAACTTATAGTGCACTTTTATGTATGCATCAGAAGCTAACTCATAATGAGGTAACTTCTGGTTAACTGAAAATTATGTATAGTAAGTGAGTACTGACTCGTTCCTAGGACATTAAATAGTAAAACTGATTAGTATTTTACAAATAAAATGGTTAGCTTTTGAGTCACCTCTGACTGATTTGTTGTTAACCATGAGTTAGTTATAAGTTAACTCAAAATCCGACTGGGATAAATTGATCAATTTTAAATGTGTGAACGAATTATTCTATTCAAACATGTTGAAATGTCTAATTCAAATTATTGGTTTAATCGAATTAATAAAATTATTCGTTTAATCGAATAATTTGGATAGTCTAATACTTATAAATATACAAAGCAAGACAATGTAAGGTAAAGATATATTACAAATAAACATTAAAGGACAGTAAAAAAGCAAAATTAAGAATATTAAAAAAATCAAATCATATATGTGGTTATTGAGTGCTCCAAAAAAATTTAATTGGCCCTCCTCACTCATAGAATTTGTTCTTTGGATTTTAAAACCACATTCTGGAAAATATTCGGATAATAGGATAACGTTAACTGGAGATGAATGTATGTATATGATTATGGGGATATATAATTTTTTAAATTTTTGGAAAATTTTGCCATTAAATAATTATTTTTGCATTTGAATGTTAAAGAAATTATAAATCGCGTAATTATCGTTTTAATAAAATATAAAAGACATAAATTGGTTAACAAATTTTAAAGTTACTAAGTATTTTCCAGGCCATTGATATGTTTTAGACAACTAGAGAAACATTTAAAAATGTAGGAAAACAACAAATTATGAGAAATATTCGTAATTTAATTTTTTCCCTTTTAAATGCACTTCAAAAATTCAAAACCATTCGGTACCAGTTAACGTTATCCTATCATCCTTTTATTTCAATATTGATTCTTGAAGTACTCTAATGTATATAAACTTTAACCGTCCGTTGTCCATGGCAACAGCTATTAATCCCATGAACAAAGTTTTATTGAAATTATGTTGTAAATATGAAAAATATGGAAAGAAAAACTACTGCAAGAGTTTGACTTTAAACCACTATATTATTTAACTTTAAAAAATAAAAAAAAAATCCTTATCTGCCCCATACATCAAAACAAAATAAAAAAATTCATTTCGATTACTGTTTCACAAATTCAGATATTTCATTATTGAGGAAACAAATTTTGCAGTTTTCTTGAAATTAAACAGACATTAAATTGATCATGATAATCTATCATCGGTATGAAATAATTCAGAGTTTAAGGACGAAGAGCACTGGACCTTATGTACATACTATGTATATTAAGTGTAGCATCGATTTTTATAGTTACTTAGAAGTGCCAGATAGAGTACATAGGAATTGTTGTTGTTTTGTGGGACTTAATTGGTATGGCAAGTTACAAGAAATAAAACAAATATATATTTGACATTTGGTTTATAATAGCCAAAATAAGTCTTGATAAGAACTAACTTCTCTAATTACTGTTTTTGAAATCACTTAGCGTATATGTTTAGCCAATTCCAATTTGACTACATAGTTACCTGATACAAGAGCGATAGATAGTTGAGCTGGGTTAAAATCTTCAAGATATTTGCCGAGATAGGTGTTTAACACCCAAGTTATTAACTCATTTAGCATAACAATTTCTAATATAGTTTAATGAACAAAAATAATTAGTGATTTGTTTACTTTGATTCTATTTCATAAGTCAAACGACAACAAATCTGTAATAACAATATTTTTAATTGACTAAAACAGCAACTATGCTAGTCAGATACTGAAACACAGAGTGACACATGGAAATTTAATTAAAATCATTGCTATAAAATAAAATAATAGCATACATATACAGTGTATCGCAAAATTTGTTTACTCTCTTTTTATACTCTGTTTTTTAATTCGTGGTAAATATGGAAATTTTTTTTAATTTTATAATTGTTAAATCCTTTCCAGATTGTTATGAAAATCAAACAAAATCTGTAAATTATGGTAAAAATTGGTTATTACATCTATTCTAAATGGATAAAATTACATAAAATGTCAAAACATTTGAAATAAATTATGTTCGTAAAATTGTCTTTAAACTAAAATAATACTAATAAAATATGCACTAAGACTAAATAAAAAACACAGAATAATGGCCAGTTTTTAACTTGATATTTAAATACGAAATTAGTTAATTTTTCCTTAAACTTAAGTTTTATTTAACTATGGTTTCATTTTTTCAGTCTCAAATTGCGTTTGGTTTTCATTATGATAAAAGTATGGTAGCACTATTGAATGTCAAAAAAATATAAACAGTAGTTTACAAGATAAGGTCCAAACATAATAATTGACATTTCAAGCTTGAAATATTAAAACACTGTTGCTGAATCAGCGGTTTATGGGCGGTTTATGTTTCTCATAAACTTTTTTAGTTTGCTTTTTCTAACATTGTCTGTTTCTTTCTATCAATTCTATATCAATTCAATGAACAAAAAATGTAGTGTCATAAAGGCTTAAGCTACAGTCAATAGTTTTATTTTTGTTTTGTTTGGCTTGCGCTGCGCTGTTGCTTGGTCACTAACAGAGTTTTTAGTGTAAGCTAATACTACGTTTCCACGGTACATGCTTCGCTCTCTATTCATGCTTCACACCCCAATCATGAGTGAAACAACTTGCTTCACCATACAAAATTTTAAGAGCGAATCAAGTTGATTCATATTGAATCAACTTGCGAAGCACGAACAATTGTACTCTTCTCTAATTTTTATCGCAAGTTTATCTGCACTAGCTGTAAAATTTTAATAGTATTGTAAACAAAGCAAATTATTTTCTTGTTGCTGGAAGTAAAGAAAGTAAATACGTACGAATGTATGTTCTTTTGATATCTAAAATACTTTAAGAAGTAAATACGACTATTCCCCTTTATGGATGGTACAACACCGGGTTTGGTGGACCCGATACTTAACACCGAAAAATTGCCACCGGTGTAGATGATTATGACATCATTGGTAATTTAATGACCCAGAGTGGAATTCCTACTCAAAATCAGTCAGTTTCTGAATTGGATATTGCTGCCGACATTGAATTCCAAGAAGTTAGGTCGAAAAGATCAAAGAGAAGCAACAACAACCGTAGATGTCACCAAACTTGGTTCAACTACAATTTCACAGAATCGTTTTGATATATTGGGTCGTCTTGATATAGAAGTAAATGAGAGTGCCTCTACAAGCAAGGGAGCTACTATGAATAAGAATATAACTAATCAAAATGGTGAGAAGGACTTCGGTAGGTCATTAAGAAGAAATTTTTGTCCTCCAATTATTTTACATAACGTAAATGCAAAAAGGCTAGTTGACCAACTAAATGAAAGATCTCCAAAGGTGATATATGTTACGAGTCTATTTTCTGATCTGGTGTGCTTCGATGTCACCTCGACTAGTTCTACTTTCGGCGTGGGAACCCAACCCACATCTACAACACCAAGAGGCTGTATCAATAAAAAAAAAATAAATAAAAATATCTAAAACACTTCCAAATATATATCAAACCTATACAAGGGTTTAATCAACACAGAACATCAGAAAATTTAACCATGGATTAGATGTTAGGTCCATGTGTGTTTTGCCCTCCCTACCATGGTCCTTTATTCTCCTTAGGACTCCTATTATAGTCTATCCAACAACTTACCAATTCATCACACTCTCGTTTTCTTCGGCCCACTGTACCTGAAATCTTACACAATTAGCAACACATATTTACGCAAATTCTATTACACATTACATTTATTAATTAAAACACTTAATCTTAACATTTATAAAACTTATATCTAAATAACGGATTTAAATAAAGTCTCTCACTATAACTTAAAACAAAAATTAAAAAAAAAACTTGTACCTAAACTATTATTTTTAAAATGCTCGTTATTGGTTGAATTATCTATTTCTATTTTTTTTTTTTTTTACTACTTATTATCTATGTCCATTTTTTTCTCTTTCTTTTCAAAATTTTAAAACCTTTATGTTTAAACCGAACGGTCTTTTGACCTGTTGTTTGAATTTAAGACAGATCGTCTGTATCTACTTATATAGCTCTTTTTATCTTTTATTGATTTAAATACACCTCACTTGCCCTTTCTGGCAGTGAAATTAATCATAATAAATATTTAGTTTTCTCTTTTTTTATAGAAACTGTAATAATATTCTGACCTTTCACATATAATTTCTTCCTATATCAATAATACACAACAAAAAAAAAACACAATTTGCCTACACACAAGGATTACTAAAAGAAAAGTTCTGAAGAGTTATAATCCCTTCAAATATAATACGAAATTTTTTTTTTATCCCTTTTCTTCTGCTTTATGTCCCTAAAGGAGCTCCCTGAAAGACACCTAAGACAGGGTTAATCAAATTATTTTTATTGTCAAGCTATTAGATGTCGTATTTTTGCAAGTTTTATGTGAACACTATTACCTTCGGTCTATTTCAAATTTTAAATGTACGTCTTTTTCCACCGTTTATGTCCCCACAGGATGAATCCGGAATTACCGCCTCAGTCCAATTTAATGGTGTGGCTTCCTAATCCCCTGGCACAAAATCTATTATAAAAATTACCTATTTGAAACAATCCTTCATTTCTCAGCGTATTCTTGAATTTATACTCACAAGTTTATTAAAATTTAAAATAAACAAATTATTACTGTTCTGCATGGATACTTTATTTCTTTTTGCAAATTACCACAGTTCACTAACTTTTCCTGTTCACACTTCTTTATATTCTCCTTGAGAAGTTTTCTTAACGACTTCAGTTGATAGAATGTCTATTCACATAAACTCAGGACGTTCATTACCTATGCTTTTCTCTAAAATTTAAACAAGCACAGTAACAGAAAAACATACAAACAACATCATAATAAAAAAATAACATAACGTGATTTTACAATATAGTGGACATCAACACAGTTTGGGTGAATGTACTTAAAGCCTTGGCCTTGAGAAGTCGTCTTTTCCTCAAGAGATAAGTTTTGAGTTTATATTTCTCTTACTTATCTTACTTGCTACTTGGCAATCCTACTTTCGCAATGCTTATTATGATATACGAATCTCCCTGTCATTGATCATGTCCCACATTTTGACATATTAACAATACAAACATTTAACACAAGACTAAAAAAAATTAAAACAACAAAAAAAAACATAAGGAATCTACATCTGTCCATGGAGAACGTCTACCTCAACAACACTCTGGCGTATCAAGACAGCACTCGCAGATAAGACAGTGTGAGGTAGTATTGTTTTTTTTTTTTAAGTTGAGCGCCCAACGTGGGCTACACCCACGACACTACCTCCAACGAGTTAGCCGGGCAATCTACACTACTAACGTTAAAATTAGGGAAGTATAATAATTTATGGTTATTTGTATAAATGGTACTTTGTTCATATTCCTTACTATTTTCAGGTATCATGTGAGTTGCTTAGGATACTAAACACTGTACGAGGAACAATATTAGTTTCCACACGGAGAAAATAATTAACATATCAATGACAACAACACGAACCTTAACCTAATATTGCACTCATAAGTTAAAATAGTATTAACTGTCTTTAATATATTGCACTTTCAATACTTGAAAACTATATCGCACATTATTCCCTTTACTGTTTAATATCTTTTGCGTGGTAAATTCCCAATGGTGAACCCGATAAGCTTTCCAATTCATACATGTTGTTCCCTATAACCTTTAAAATTTTACATTTAGTAAATTTTTTACATAGTTTTCCGTTTATGTTTCTCTTAAAATCGCTAAGGATAAAATTTCTTTTATACACTTCCTGTCCAGGAACGAATTTCACTATCCTTGCACCGTGGTTATATCTTAAAGCACTCTTTTCATATGCGTTCTTCAGATTCTCTTTCATCTTATCCCAGTTTTATTCTATCCGCATTCTCGATCACAACCTCATTATCGTTCAAAGCTTTTAATTGTCTGGCTAGCTTATAGTCTGATCCGCAGGTGAACATATTTTGACCAAACAACGCGAAAAAAGGACAACATCCTGTCGCGGAATGCCAAGACGTTCGTAAAGACAACTCAATATTTGGTAAATTAATGTCCCATTCCCTATGATCGTCCTCCAGATATGCTCTGATGGCCGAAAGGGCACTTTGATTCATTCTCTCAGATGCATTCGACTGCGGAGAGTGAACAGCTGTTCTCATATGTGTAATTTGATAGGTTTCTATTAGTCTTGTAAACTCTTTTGATCTGAACTGTTGTCCATTGTCTGATTGGATAACTTCCGGTACACCGAAAACATGAAATACCTGCTCTTTTAAAAACTTCACTACATTTACAGTCGTAGCTTCTTTCATAGCTTTTAGAAAGACAAACTTGGTCATATGATCTACTACAATAAATATATATGCATTACCCGTTTTTGATCTTGGATATTTACCAAGAAAATCTATGTAGAGTTTTTGAAAAGGCCTATCTGTAATAACCTGTTTACCTATTTCCGGTCTTAACACCATGTTAGTTGGTTTAGTTTCCTTGCAAATAGTACAATTCCTTGTTTAATTTGAGATACCATATTAGGCCAGTAGTATTTGGTTCTCACTCTTTGTAGCGTTTTGGCAATACCTCCGTGAGCCTTGTTCTCTGGTTCATGAGCTTCCCTTATTAGTTCATGGGTTAACGAACTAGGAATCCATAATTTCCATTTAAATTCCTCCTGTGAATCTGTTTCGGTTATACACCTTTTAAAAACTAAGCCGTTATTAACTTTTATATCAGGTAATTTATCGCCATTTTCCGTTACAGTGTCTATTTAATCCTTATACTCTTCCGATTCAAATTCCAACGTATCAACACCTAATATGTTTCCTTTATCCATTTCTATTTCCTCTACTAATCTGAACAACGTGTCTGCTACTATGTTTTCTGATCCTTTACAATGTTCGATTTCAAAATTGTAACTCTGTAATTGTAGAGCTCATCTTGGCAACCTACCACTCAAATCCCTAAGTGACATCAGCCATTTCAAACTTGCGTGATCGGTAATCACTGTAAATGGCATTAGTTCTATATACGGCCTAAATCTCTTGATGGCCAAAACAGCAGCCAAACACTCCTTTTCCGTTACACTGTAATGTTTTTGCACTTCGATTAGTTTTTGGGAAAAGAATGATATCGGTTTTTCATTGCCTGAATCATCTTTTTGAAACAATACTGCTCCGACCGCATAATCCGAAGCATCGCATTGTACAAAAAATCGTTTCCCGAAATTCGGGTGTGCAAGTACCGGAGCCGATGTCAAGGCCTTTTTCAACTTATGAAAACTCTCGATGGCTTTCTCATTAAGTTTGAACTTTGTTCCTTTCTTTATTAGATCAGATAGGGGAGCAGTCAAGGTAGAGAAATCGCGTATAAAACGGCGGTACCAACCAGCGGTACCTAAAAAACTGCGAACTTCTCTAACTGATTTAGGCAATGGTATATTTCTAATTGCTTCTATCTTCTTAGGATCTGTTTTCATAATACTTCACACAAAATTTTGATTTTCCTAAACCTATCGTTAAGTTTGCCGTGTTTAAACAGTTAGCCACTTGCTCTAGTAAATTTAAATGCTGGTCAAAATCCGCAGATATTATTAATAAATCGTCCAGATAAGTGAAAACACTTTGTTTCAATTCCTGAGGAATTACTTTGTCCATCAACCTACATAGTCTTTGCGCCGCGTTACATAAACCAAACGGCATAACGACATACTGATATAAAGGCCGGCCTGGAACAGTGAACGCCGTATACGTCCTTGACTTTTTTCCAGCTCGATTTGCCAAAAGGCATATTTTAAATCGACACTGCTGATGTAATACGTCTCGTCCAGTCTACTCAGAATTCCTTCAATGTTCTGTATGGGGTATGCGTCCTTGATTGTCCTGTCATTTAATTTCCTCGCATCCAGGCATAAACGGTTCTTCCCTGGCTTTCGTACAAGTGTGCATCTGTTGCTCCAAGGACTCTGACTTTCCTCTATAATTCCTAATTTTAACATGTTATCAATCTCTGCATATATTAAGTCCTGCACCGCTGGCGACACTGGGTAATATCTATTCTTAACTGGTGTTGTATTATCCGCTAGTTTTATGGTATGAAGCTCTAAATTGGTTCTGCCCAAACCATCTTTTTCAAAAGTTCGAAAATTGTCAACTACTTTTCTCAATCTATCCCTTTGTTGACTAGACAGATCGTGTTGTTCCACATCCTCCAACTCAAGTGAAAAAGTTTCCATTACATTTTCTGGTTTCATTTCTGATATTTCAAACAGACCCGGTGCAATATCGAATTTTTTCCAAAAATCGATTCCTAAGTAGGCTTTTTGAATCAAATTAGGACACAAATAGAATTCTATGTTATGCTTTTGTCCTTTATACTCTGCTCTAGCTTCAATTTTTCCTAAACTCTGGTAAAGTTTCCCGCCTGCCGTTCGGATTTCAGAGAAAACTGGTTTAATTCGACTGTTTAACTTCTCTACTATTTGTTCGCAATCTCTCCCTAGCAAACTTATCGAGGCCCCACTATCTAAAAGACATTTTACTTTAATATTATCTAGTTTTACTTCGATAAATGCTCTGGGATCTATATCGTTGTTAGTGATCTGATCACATTTTTGGACAAATTTATTTATTTCCCTGCATAATGTCTTCTTTCTCTTAAATCTATTCCTAGTACTTTTAATTTTCCTTAGTTTCGCATGATCACCACCTGTATTGAAAATTCTGTTCCTAACATCTATATATCGTTTCAAGCGCTCATCATAAGACCTTACAATTGTTTTATTTTTAATGCTGCCTTTTTTTCTATTTCATTTCTATTTGATTTATCTGTCAAAATTACTTTTTTATCGCTTATTTTGTATTTTTCCGGTTCAATATAAACACACTGAATACCTATATCTCTTGTTGTTCGGCTGTTGTCTGTGTAGAGCGTGTTTCTGCCGCCTTCATCACACTCCCTATCCTGTTTCCCGCACATTTGGGACAGTTAGGAGTAACAACTCCCATTAACCCGCATTTGTAGCAGAATAAGGTTCTCTGAACACTGGGACAATCTTTAAATAGATGACCTAGTAATCTACAATTCCAGCAAAGCATTCTGTCTGTACTCATAGTGTTCGATTTCCGGTAAGTATTGTCCATTTTATATTTTATTTCCTCCACTACTTCTGTTTTCTTTTCCCTTTCAAGATCTATTTCAACTTCCTCGACTTGTCGCCTATGTGGTATGGAATGGGTATGTGGAATGTTGGAAGTCTGCCTACGGAAATAATTCCTTTCAACTTCCTTACAGGTATCTCTCAAATGCTCTACAGAAAACACTTGCACAGAATACACTATTTGTGAAATACCCTGGCGTAAGTTTCTCTTCAATATCCTTATCACTTCATATTCTGGCAAGGGATTTCTAAGTCTTGCTCTTAATTTTCTCATAGCCTGAAAGAAATCATCAATTGACTCTCCGGGTTGTTGTCGTCGCTCTTCAAAATCCCTTAATCTTTCATATTCACTTCGAATTGAACCATATTGTACCCTAAGAGCCCTTTTCAGTTCATCCCACGATTCAATTGGACTTTGTTGCACGAGGAGCCAATACCAGTCTTTGGCATCTCCCTTTCGCAATTTGTGGAATTCGCCTTGTAAATCCTGCCATGAGTAATTATGATATTTGAGCATATATTGTATTCTAAATATGAAGTCTTCTATATATAGCTTATCTATGTTGCCATCGAAACTGATGTCCCATTCATCTACACCTATTAGATTCCTCATTGGTTTATGCGTTGTAAAAAGGTTTTGTGGTGAGTTATTTGTAGGCGTATTTCTATCTGAAGTGTGATCCCTAAAATCTAACCTCCTTTGTGGACATGGATTAGTTTCCGGCGTCCCCTTTGACGGTGGTCTGTCTATCGGGCCTGACCTTTTATCACTCTCCTCACTAATCAAAGATCCTACACCATCACTTGTTTTTCCTGCTATATTAATTTTTTGAAATTCCTTAATCACTCTGGAAAACCCTTCATCTAAACTTCCCTTTACTTTCATCTCTAGTTTGTCCTCGAGTTCTGATCTATAATTCTTCATATTCTCCGCTATCAACTCTCGGATACGCACATCCCAAGCTCTCGGACTATGGCCCGCTGAAGATCCTTTTTTTGTCTGTGGAATATTTGGTGGTGGAACAATCGTTTCTGACATGTCTATAAATGTCCCTGTCTCCCTAAGTTCTTCGTCGGTATTTAACTGGCATTTTCAAAACTTGATCTTATACACAAAATTTAAATTAAGCACAAAATAAACAAATACTAATATTACATTAATTCTTACCTACATTTACCAAGTACAAAATTTAAACACAAATAAACGTTACACTATTTTACATTACGTGACTTACAAACATAAAAGAAGATTTTATAAAACCACTACATCTAACCTATCTGACACAATAATAAAAAAAAAACAATTTTCATAAAAATTTACAGGTACATTGGTATTCCGGTAGAAAAAAGAGAGTATTTATGATAGTTGTTGGTATATTAACACTTTCCTTACATTACATGATGTCTGTTAAATAACCCTAAAATAATTTCTATATACATAAATCCCAAACATGCAAACTGAACACTCATATATTTCAGGACAATCTGCGATTCATGTTTCTGGCTTCCGGCTTAATAAAATCAATATCTGCAGCTAGGTTTACTGTACTATACCCTAGGACAAATATTACTTTATTTTACTTGTCACTATCTATCACAAAAGCAAACTGATTCTTCAGGACATTTATGTAAGATAATACGATTCGGAATCCATAGTTCCAGTATTCGCGAACTTGACTATTAATGTCAAGGACGATTCTGAATATATTTTCTCCTAACTTCCCCTACTGAGAGTCCATACTATTTCAAAATACGCAAACTAACATATCTTTCCGTTAGGACGATTTCAAACTAGCATTTAAACCCTATTCTCAATTCTATTGACTTGCGTTTAGCTGTTGTACGCGACCTACTTTTCCACCCTAGAATACATATCCGTGCATTTGAAAATGAACTCCAGTGTGTCTCTTTTTTTTTAAAACATTGGGCGCCATTTATTGTTACGAGTCTCTTTTCTGATCTGGTGTGCTTCGATGTCACCTCGACTAGCTCTACTTTCGGCGTGGGAACCCAACCCACATATACAACACCAAGAGGCTGTATCAATAAAAAAAAATAAATAAAAATATCTAAAACACTTCCAAATATATATCAAACCTATACAAGGGTTTAATCAACACAGAACATCAGACAATTTAACCATGGATTAGATGTTAGGTCCATGTGTGTTTTGCCCTCCCTACCATGGTCCTTTATTCTCCTTAGGACCCCTATTATAGTCTATCCAACAACTTACCAATTCAATTAAGGTCTAATTTTAATTTTATTACATTCTATATTCTAGATTTTTCTGACAAAAATTGGACTTATTCCGATTGTTATAGTTAAAAACGAATAATTTCTGCACTCCGATATGGAGCACAATTAGGGTTGCCATACGGGCCTGATTTGGCCTGATTGTCAAGTTTTTTAATGCGCGTCAAGTGTCAAGTGAAAAAGTGATTTGTCAAGTTTTTTTGTAAGTTCATTTTTTTCTCAAATTTATTCTAGCTATGTAATAATACTTAAAAAAATAACTTTATATTTCTAAACAAATCGAAAGAGCATATGTTTACTATCAATACAACTAAGGACTAATATGATACATATGTACATATATGTATACAAAATGATAGAATATGGTCATATTTTTTAAAAAAAAGTGTGCAGAAAGCAATCTTCAGAATTTAAAAAAGTTGATCTCATTTGTGCTTTCTATCCCAATAAGCAATGCCTTTTGTGAAAAAGCATTTAGTGTTCTAAATAATTGATATACCAAATATAATAATAGAATGTCCTTCGATCTTATAAAAGCCGAACTATTAATAACAATAAATTTTAATGAGGATTGCAAAAACTTTCAAAATTTTTAACAACACCCGATGGTAGAGAATTAATTAATTCTGTATCTAAGAATAATGTGGCAAAATAAATAGAACCTATATTTTTATGCCCTTCACCATCGTGAGATGGGTATATATAAGTTTGTCATTCCGTGTGTAATTTCCACAAAAAAATTTTCCGACCCTATAAAGTATATATATTCTGGATCCTTATAGATAGCGAAGTCGATTAAGCCATGTCCGTCTGTCTGTCGGTCTGTCTGTCTGTCTGTTGAAATCAGTTTTTTGAAGTCCCCAGATATACTCGGGATCCAAACCTTCAATAATTCTGTCAGAAGTGCTTTCGAGAAGTTTGCTATTTAAAATCAGCAAAATCGGTTTAGGTCAACCAGAGTTATGAACCAATATGTAAGACCACCTGCATAAAAATTTGATATTTATCGTCCATTTTATAGCAATATTTTGAAATATATTGCAGATAATACGATGAAATTTTGTATACGTTGTTTTTATGATAAAAGAGAAAAGTGTGCGGAAAATAGTAAGAATCGGTACATGATTTCTTATAGCCCCCATACAAATATATATATTCCCGAAATATGGCTTAATGATAAATAAATGCCTATAAAATTGGAATATCTAGACAAAATTCAGCAAAAATAAGTCTTATACAAAAAGAAATCGCAAAACGAAATTTTTTTTTAGTTCGGTCCATGTTTGACCATAGACCCCATATAAAGTCCACTTCCAAAATTCACTTAAATACGTATAAAAGAGATATAAATAATGTTAAACGGCTAAAATTTGACATAAATACTCTTTATAGGCAAATAAATTGTTGCACTAAATTTTATGGTAGTCGGCCCAGAACTGGTCATAGCTCCCATACAAAAATCTTCCCGAAATATTGCTCAATTATACATAAATGCCTATAAAATTGGAATATCAAGACAAAATTCAGCAAAAATAAGTTTTATGCAAAAAGAAATCGCAAAACGAATTTTTTTTTAGTTCGGTTCATGTTTGACCATAGACCCCATATAAAGTCCACTTCCAAAATTCACTTAAATACGTATAAAAGAGATATAAATAATGTTAAACGGCTAAAATTTGACATAAATACTCTTTATAGGCAAATAAATTGTTGTACTAAATTTTATGGTAGTCGGCCCAGAACTGGTCATAGCTCCCATACAAGGACCACATCTGAAAAATAAATTTTTCCCCATATATATTGTATAAATATCGGTGCCGACTCAAAACTTTGCACAGATCATTTTAATATATACAAAAATCATCCCACAAAATTTTGTGAATTTCGGTCTATTTTTAACCGTATGCCCCATATAAAGCCCTCTTCCGAAAATCACTTTAATACTCATAAATCGCTTATAAATAAGGGTACCAATCCAAAATTTTACACGGATCATTTACATACATGCCTAAATCAAACTGCTGGATTTTGAGAATATCGGTCCATATTTGACTATATCCCCCACATAACCCCCCGTTGCCACATGCAAGTAATTACTTGTAAGTTGAGTATACATATTATCTACGAAAAATACCGAAAAACAACAATATTTGTTTGAGTGGCTACACTAGCAAGTGCAAGTTCATTTTTGAAATGTCGTCAGCAAAGAAACTTCAAACAAAATTTTTTCATAAAATTCTGTTAATTTTCAAGCTCATAAGGATCCAATATTGCCGTATTGTCAAAAGAAATTAATACGGAAAAAAAATTTGTAATTTACAATTTTTTTTAGTAAATGCATGAAATTAATATTTAAAAATACTATTAAGATCTGTTTTGTAATAGTTTTGTTCTTTTTTCTTAATAATTTTTTGTAAACCCCCGAAAATTTGTTATAAACATAATTTTTATTTTAACATTGGTAGCACTGTTTATTTATTTGTCATTCTACTTACGGCAAGTGCTTACAACAAAATTCTCTCGTAAGTTGAGTTGTAAGTGCGAAAAATATGATTGTGTCAGTAAAAAACTGTAATTGTATTGAGTTTTTCGAACTTGCACTTGCATGTGGCAACGGGGGGTAAGGTCCACTACCGAAATCCACGTTAATACTAATATATATCTTAAATATACCGTTATTATGTTGAAATTCTACGTGAAATATCCTCATATGCATGAAAATAACTGTTCCAAAATTTAAGAAGATCGGCCCATAATTTGTCATACCTGCCATATATAACCATTTCCAAAAAACAAATAAATTCGGGTCAAAAATATTCTTTTCGGATTTAACCCATATACGGTCCATATTTTATAATCATGATATATATCGTTGGAAAGGTATTTTTAATACCTTTTATTTAATGTATTACAAATTATCAGATACCCAGTAGTTCCCGAGATATAGGCCTATATATTTTGAACTTTAAGGGCCCGCCCCCTCGAAAATAGGCGTGACCGCCAACAAATTTTTTTTACTGGTATCTCCTCTAAAAGCCCTATTTGATTTTGTTTTTTTTTTTTTTTTTGAGCAAAATCACTAAAACCGAATTGTACCCCTTTTTATACCCTTCGCCATCGTGAGAAGGGTATATATAAGTTTGTCATTCCGTGTGTAATTTCCACAAAAAAATTTTCCGACCCTATAAAGTATATATATTCTGGATCCTTATAGATAGCGAAGTCGATTAAGCCATGTCCGTCTCTCTGTCTGTCTGTCTGTCTGTTGAAAACAGTTTTTTGAAGTCCCCAGATATACTCGGGATCCAAACTTTCAATAATTCTGTCAGAAGTGCTTTCGAGAAGTTTGCTATTTAAAATCAGCAAAATCGGTTTAGGTCAACGAAAGTTATGAACCAATATGTGAGACCACCTCCATAAAAATTTAATATTTTTCGTCCATTTTATTGCAATATTTTGAAATATATTGCTGATAATACCATTAAATTTTGTATACGTAGTTTTTATGATAAAAGAGGAAAGTGTGCGGAAAATAGTAAGAATCGATCCATGATTTCTTATAGCCCCCATACAAATATATATATTCCCGAAATATGGCTTAATGATAAATAAATGCCTATAAAATTGGGATATCAAGACAAAATTCTGCAAAAATAAGTTTTACACAAAAAGAAATCGCAAAACGAAATTTTTTTTAGTTCGGTCCATGTTTGACCATAGACCCCATAGAAAGTCCACTTCCAAAATTCATTTAAGGACGTATCAAACAGATGTAAATAATGTTAAACTGCTAAAATTTGACATAAATACTCTTTATAGGCAAATAAATTGTTGTACTAAATTTCATGGTGGTCGGCCCAAAATTGGTCATAGCCCCCATACAAAAATCTTCCCGAAATATTGCTCAATTATACATAAATGCCTATAAAATTGGAATAGCACGACAAAATTCAGCAAAAATAAGTTTTATGCAAAAAGAAATCGCAAAACGAAATTTTTTTAGTTCGGTCCATCTTTGACCATAGACCCCATATAAAGTCCACTTCCAAAATTCATTTAAATACGTATAAAACAGATATAAATAATGTTAAACGGCTAAAATTTAACATAAATAATCTTTATAGGCAAATAAATTGTTGTACTAAATTTTATGGTGGTCGGTCCAGAATTGGTCATAGCTCCCATACAAGGACCACATCTGAAAAAGACATTTTTCCCTATATATATTGTATACATATCGGTACCGACTCAAAACTTTGCACAGATCATTTTAATATATACAAAAATCATCCCACAAAATTTTGTGAATTTCGGTCTATTTTTAACCGTATGCCCTATATAAAGCCCTCTTCCGAAAATCACTTTAAGATTCATAAGTCTCTTATAAATAAGGGTACCAATCCAAAATTTTACATGGATCATTTACATACATGCCTAAATCAAACTGCTGGATTTTGAGAATATCGGTCCATATTTGACTATATCCCCCACATAAGTTCCACTACCGAAATCCAAATATACATATATCTTAAATATAGCGTTATTATGTTGAAATTCGACGTGAAGTATCCTTATATGCATGAAAATAACTGTTCCAAAATTTAAGAAGATCGGCCCACAATTTTTCATAGCTGCCATATAGAAACATTTCCAAAAAACAAATAAATTCGGGTCAAAAAATATTCTTTTCGGATTTAACCCATATTCGGTCCATATTTTATAATCATGATATATATCGTTGGAAAGGTATTTTACCTTTTATTTAGTGTATTACATATTATCATGCACCCAGTAGTTCCCGAGATATAGGCCTATATATTTTCAACTTTACGGGCCCGTCCCCTCGAAAATAACGTGACCGCCAACAATTTTTTTTGCTGGTATCTCCTCTAAAAGCCCTATTTCATTTTGTTTTTTTTTTTTTTTTTTTTTTTTTAGCAAAATCACTAAAACCGAATTGTACCCCTTTTTTATACTCTGTTTGTTAAATTACACCGAAGATTATTATGAACATCAGACAGACTCTGTAAATTATGGTAAGAATTGGTAATTAAACCAATTAAAAATGGTAAAAATTAGACAACATTTCAAAATATTTAACATAAATTATGTTGGTCGTAAAATTGTCTTTCAAACAATATATCAAATACTAATAAAATTTACGCTAAGACTGAATAGATAGCACAGAATAAGGATATTCTAGTCTAGTGTAGTTTCTGTATTTCTTTATACGCTTAGGTGAAGGGTATTTAAGATTCGGCACAGCCGAATATACCACTCTTACTTGTTATTTTAGTTCTTGTTTTATACTCTGTTTGGTAAATTACACTGAAGATTATTATGAACATCAGACAAACTCTGTAAATTATGGTAAGAATTGGTAATTAAATCAATTATAAATGGTCGAAATTAGATAAAATTTCAAAATATTTAACATAAATTATGTTGGTCGTAAAATTGTCTTTCAAACAATATATAAAATACAAATAAAATTTACGCTAAGACTGAATAGATAGCACAGAATAAGGATATTCTAGTCCTATGACCAGTGAGTGTAGTTTTTGTATTTCTTATTACGTTTAGGTGGAGGGTATTTAAGATTCGGCACAGCCGAATATAGCACTCTTACTTGTTTTTTCTTAAGATAGTACCAATATTTTTTTTAAATCACATCTAAGTTTTCGTTAAAATATATATTAAATACTGAATTTTAATTGTTATATTGTTGTGTATTTCTTTTATATTGTTTCTGTTCTTTTTTCCTTTTTATGATATTTTATAATTTTCATAATTTTTATGAAAAATTGTCAAGTTTTTTTTCAAAATGAAGTTTTTTTTTTGGTCAATGTCAAGCTTTTTGGCAAATTGGATCTGGCAAGCCTAAGCACAATACACTTAGGTCTTTTTTTATGCGGTAGATGCGTTCCAAAGAAAACCGCATAAAGAAAATCCGCATAAAAAAAGGCTGATGTTCACACAAAATGGATGATTCGTTCCAAAAAGTTGAAAAATTTAGGTGTAAAAATTAGACCAAAATCGCTTTAAAAAGTCACAAGATAAAAAAAAAATAACCAAAAACAATTCATATATTTATTATAAAAATTACATAAAAAAGGGGAAAACAGTCAATTTTATTACATTTATCTGCTTAAACAGGTTTATAAAAGTTGAAAAATAAGTACGAGCTAAAAACCAAAAAAAATCATTTATAGAATTTAAAATTTGATACTTAAATGTAATATGTAATGTCTTACCATATTAACGGAATCACTACTTGATTATGCATACAATCTTTATTTAGAATATTTTGATCTGTTTTTTTTAAATAATTTGTCATTAATTTTGAGTTGTATTTTTTTTAACTGATTGTGTTTTGGCGATATCCTGACATAAGGTTACAAATTTATCTATTAGCGGTATTCACACCGAGCTTGTTAGTTTGTTAGTCGTTAATCGTTACTTTTTTACGCGCATTTTCTTTTTGTATATTTAACGCGCTAACGGATAAACATTTAACAAATTAACGACACGGCACCCCTGATAAAATAGTTGTTAGTTGGTAACTCACAATCAGCTGTTGCAGTTTCTAAATAAATATATTTAAAAAATCATTTGTGATACATTTCTAAAAAAATATTTGTGTACATTGAGAGTAAGTATGTTAAATAAATGATTTTTTATTTTATTTTAATAAATCATAAACTGTTCTCGTAGTGGATAACCAAAAGAAAAAATGAGTAATTAAATGGTTTACAATTTTTTTTTTTTACACTTTCTCGTGGCATGTTTTATTTTTTCCAGAATAATAAATTGTGTCAAAACAATAAATCAGCTGTTTTACTACGAAAGTTACCAGACTAACAAAGTTTTAAAAAGGGGGTTGTTCACAGTTGATAACTTTAACAAATTAACAAACTACCGACTAACAAACTAACAAGCTCGGTGTGAATACCGCTATTGAGTTTAAAGGCTTTTTCAGTATCTGGTTCGTTCAGAAGGATTTGATTTTGTACCTCATTAGCTGTCTAAAGAATTTTTGCAACCGTTTGAACATTGAGTGGTGCTATAATGTCTTCGTCACAATCACTTTCTGGATTTTCATCATTTTCTTTCAAATTTTGAAAATTACTATGCAGTAGTGATGCCAACAAAATAATTCTGAAAAACCGAATAACTTCAAATCCGCATAAAAATAAACCGCATAAAAACAGACCTAAGATTAAGTTCTTGAATTATAGAGGGATTACTGATCTATAATTTTTTATACAATTATTGCTTATACTACACAAAAATTCTATTAATCCTCAAAATTCACTAAATATTTTTTGATTAAATGTGTTTTAGTTATTATTGATTTCTAAAAAAATTATGGTTTTCGTATTGTGTTTGCAAAAATGGAGAAAATACTTAAAAATTTATATAATATAAAAATACTAGCTAAACCCGGTGTGCTTCGCTAACCACCCCCCCCCCCTCCCTCGTTATAAAATAAAATTAAATAAAATGTATTTATATATTTACAAACATTTATTTATTTAGCTTTAATGTTTTTTTTTGCAATGCTTTAGATATTAGTGCTGGCAAATTCTACTACTTTCCATCACTCAATAATATTCAATACTTTTCATTTGGGTACTCAATACTACTCGATACATTTAACGGATTTTTGAAATTGTAACGCATAGTTTTTATCTGCAAATTTAACTAGTTTATTCAAAAAATAAAAATAGATCTTCAACTATTATTGGTTTTGTATGTCTTTTATTATGAAATCAAAAATAAATGTAAACCTAACTTTTAATTCAACTTAAGAAATAATTAAATTAAATTCTATGGAAAATTAATATTTTGTTTTGATTAAAGAATTGAAAAACTTGCCTAAAAATACAACTCAGTAAGTATCGAGTAACTACTTTTGAGTATCCAAAAAGAGGGCAAATAGTCGATACTCGGTACCCATTACTCAATACTTTGCCAGCACTATTATACAATGTTTCCACGACGACTTGTATCAACTGCTTCGCTCTGTGAATCATGTTTATGAATCATGCTGTTTACATGACCAAAAACTTGATTCGATTTGACAGTTGTTTTTAATAAATAAACCAGAGTACCAAATATTCATTCATTTGTTGCTCATGTTCATGAAAAAAAAATTTTGATTTTTTTTGTGTTATGTTCTATTCGTGTATGAAGAGACACGAAATATTTTGTTTTATTCATTCATGTATGATAGGATTTGTAATGTTTTTTTTTCTTACTAAATTGAGAAAATAAGAGAAACAGTTTTTATTTCATACATTTGGACATTTTTGTAATTTGTTCACATAAGAAGAACATCAGGTTTTACTTTGCACTAGCATTCAAAAATCAAAAGCAAAAAATGTTTTTATTTGAAGCTGCATACATGAAGAAAATAAGAATGCGTGTAATTTTGTTTTGCATTGTTGTGGTATGATTTATTGAGGTCAGTGCAGATTTGAATTTACAATTGAATAAACAAACGTTTGCGTAGCAATGAATAGAAAAAACTTTCTAATATTCTAATAACAAAGCTTAATTGTGAACTCTTAAATTTTGATATTGAAAATGTTTTTACTTCTGTAAATGAATAAAGAATATACATACATACATATGAATGTATGTACAAAATTTCTTATGTTTTAAATTAAAACTTTTAATAAAAATTGGTATGAAACCTACTCAATTCATTTTGAAGTTTTTTTATATTTACTAAATATTATTTAGGTACCTACACATAATTTAATAAATATACATACATACATATGTAGCAACAAAACGAAATATAACATTACAATTAACTTCCCATAACAACTAAAGTTAAACAACACAAAATAGAAGATCATAAAGTAAACCGTTATAACATAAACACATGCATTGTGAACAATTTTTATACCCTTCACCATCGTGAGAAGGGTATATATAAGTTTGTCATTCCGTGTGTAATTTCCACAAAAAAATTTTCCGACCCTATAAAGTATATATATTCTGGATCCTTATAGATAGCGAAGTCGATTAAGCCATGTCCGTCTGTCTGTCTGTCTGTCTGTCTGTCTGTTGAAATCAGTTTTTTGAAGTCCCCAGATATACTGGGGATCCAAACCTTCAATAATTCTGTCAGAAGTGCTTTCGAGAAGTTTGCTATTTAAAATCAGCAAAATCGGTTTAGGTTAACCAGAGTTATGAACCTATATGTGAGACCACCTCCATAAAAATTTGATATTTTTCATCCATTTTATTGCAATATTTTGAAAACTATTGCAGATAATACCATGAAATTTTGTATACGTTGTTTGTACTATAAAAGAAGAAAGTGTGCGGAAAATAGTAAGAATCGGTCCATGATTTCTTATAGCCCCCATACAAATATATATATTCCCGAAATATGGCTTAATGATAAATAAATGCCTATAAAATTGGAATATCAAGACAAAATTCAGCAAAAATAAGTTTTATACAAAAAGAAATCGCAAAACGAAATTTTTTTTTATTCGGTCCATGTTTGACCATCGACCCCATATAAAGTCCACTTCCAAAATTCACTTAAATACGTATAAAAGAGATATAAATAATGTTAAACGGCTAAAATTTGACATAAATACTCTTTATAGGCAAATAAATTGCTGTACTAAATTTTATGGTGGTCGGCCCAGAATTGGTCATAGCCCCCATACAAAAATCTTCCCGAAATATGGCTTAATGATAAATAAATACCTATAAAATTGGAATATCAAGACAAAATTCAGCAAAAATAAGTTTTATACAAAAAGAAATCGCAAAACGAAATTTTTTTTAATTCGGTCCATGTTTGACCATAGACCCCATATAAAGTCCACTTACAAAATTCACTTAAATACGTATAAAAGAGATATAAATAATGTTAAACGGCTAAAATTTGACAGAAATACTCTTTATAGGCAAATAAATTGTTGTACTAAATTTTATGGTGGTCGGCCCAGAACTGGTCATAGCTCCCATACAAGGACCACATCTGAAAAAGACATTTTTCCGTATAAATATTGTATAAATATCGGTACCGACTCAAAACTTTGCACAGATCATTTTAATATATACAAAAATCATCCCACAAAATTTTGTGAATTTCGGTCTATTTTTAACCGTATGCCCCATATAAAGCCCTCTTCCGAAAATCACTTTAATACTCATAAATCGCTTATAAATAAGGGTACCAATCCAAAATTTTACACGGATCATTTACATACATGCCTAAATCTAACTGCTGGATTTTGAGAATATCGGTCCATATTTGACTATATCCCCCCCATAAGGTCCACTCTCGAAATCCACGTTAATACTAATATATATCTTAAATATACCGTTATTATGTTGAAATTCGACGTGAAATATCCTCATATGCATGAAAATAACTGTTCCAAAATTTAAGAAGATCGGCCCATAATTTTTCATAGCTGCCATATAGAACCATTTCCAAAAAACAAATAAATTCGGGTCAAAAAATATTCTTTTCGGATTTAACCCATATTCGGTCCATATTTTATAATCATGATATATATCGTTGGAAAGGTATTTTTAATACCTTTTATTTAATGCATTACAAATTATCAGACACCCAGTAGTTCCCGAGATATAGGCCTATGTATTTTCAACTTTAAGAGCCCGCCCCCTCGAAAATAGGCGTGACCGGCAACAAATTTTTCTTTTGCTGGTATCTCCTCTAAAAGCCCTATTTAATTTTGTTTTTTTTTTTTTTTTTGAGCAAAATCACTAAAATCGAATTGTACCCCTTTTTATACCCTTCACCATCGTGAGAAGGGTATATATAAGTTTGTCATTCCGTGTGTAATTTCCACAAAAAAATTTTCCGACCCTATAAAGTATATATATTCTGGATCCTTATAGATAGCGAAGTCGATTAAGCCATGTCCGTCTGTCTGTCTGTCTGTCTGTCTGTCTGTCTGTCTGTCTGTTGAAATCAGTTTTTTGAAGTCCCCAGATATACTGGGGATCCAAACCTTCAATAATTCTGTCAGAAGTGCTTTCGAGAAGTTTGCTATTTAAAATCAGCAAAATCGGTTTAGGTTAACCAGAGTTATGAACCTATATGTGAGACCACCTCCATAAAAATTTGATATTTTTCATCCATTTTATTGCAATATTTTGAAAACTATTGCAGATAATACCATGAAATTTTGTATACGTTGTTTGTACTATAAAAGAAGAAAGTGTGCGGAAAATAGTAAGAATCGGTCCATGATTTCTTATAGCCCCCATACAAATATATATATTCCCGAAATATGGCTTAATGATAAATAAATGCCTATAAAATTGGAATATCAAGACAAAATTCAGCAAAAATAAGTTTTATACAAAAAGAAATCGCAAAACGAAATTTTTTTTTATTCGGTCCATGTTTGACCATCGACCCCATATAAAGTCCACTTCCAAAATTCACTTAAATACGTATAAAAGAGATATAAATAATGTTAAACGGCTAAAATTTGACATAAATACTCTTTATAGGCAAATAAATTGCTGTACTAAATTTTATGGTGGTCGGCCCAGAATTGGTCATAGCCCCCATACAAAAATCTTCCCGAAATATGGCTTAATGATAAATAAATGCCTATAAAATTGGAATATCAAGACAAAATTCAGCAAAAATAAGTTTTATACAAAAAGAAATCGCAAAACGAAATTTTTTTTAATTCGGTCCATGTTTGACCATAGACCCCATATAAAGTCCACTTACAAAATTCACTTAAATACGTATAAAAGAGATATAAATAATGTTAAACGGCTAAAATTTGACAGAAATACTCTTTATAGGCAAATAAATTGTTGTACTAAATTTTATGGTGGTCGGCCCAGAACTGGTCATAGCTCCCATACAAGGACCACATCTGAAAAAGACATTTTTCCGTATAAATATTGTATAAATATCGGTACCGACTCAAAACTTTGCACAGATCATTTTAATATATACAAAAATCATCCCACAAAATTTTGTGAATTTCGGTCTATTTTTAACCGTATGCCCCATATAAAGCCCTCTTCCGAAAATCACTTTAATACTCATAAATCGCTTATAAATAAGGGTACCAATCCAAAATTTTACACGGATCATTTACATACATGCCTAAATCTAACTGCTGGATTTTGAGAATATCGGTCCATATTTGACTATATCCCCCCCATAAGGTCCACTCTCGAAATCCACGTTAATACTAATATATATCTTAAATATACCGTTATTATGTTGAAATTCGACGTGAAATATCCTCATATGCATGAAAATAACTGTTCCAAAATTTAAGAAGATCGGCCCATAATTTTTCATAGCTGCCATATAGAACCATTTCCAAAAAACAAATAAATTCGGGTCAAAAAATATTCTTTTCGGATTTAACCCATATTCGGTCCATATTTTATAATCATGATATATATCGTTGGAAAGGTATTTTTAATACCTTTTATTTAATGCATTACAAATTATCAGACACCCAGTAGTTCCCGAGATATAGGCCTATGTATTTTCAACTTTAAGGGCCCGCCCCCTCGAAAATAGGCGTGACCGGCAACAAATTTTTCTTTTGCTGGTATCTCCTCTAAAAGCCCTATTTAATTTTGTTTTTTTTTTTTTTTTGAGCAAAATCACTAAAATCGAATTGTACCCCTTTTTATACCCTTCACCATCGTGAGAAGGGTATATATAAGTTTGTCATTCCGTGTGTAATTTCCACAAAAAAATTTTCCGACCCTATAAAGTATATATATTCTGGATCCTTATAGATAGCGAAGTCGATTAAGCCATGTCCGTCTGTCTGTCTGTCTGTCTGTCTGTCTGTCTGTCTGTCTGTCTGTCTGTCTGTTGAAATCAGTTTTTTGAAGTCCCCAGATATACTGGGGATCCAAACCTTCAATAATTCTGTCAGAAGTGCTTTCGAGAAGTTTGCTATTTAAAATCAGCAAAATCGGTTTAGGTTAACCAGAGTTATGAACCTATATGTGAGACCACCTCCATAAAAATTTGATATTTTTCATCCATTTTATTGCAATATTTTGAAAACTATTGCAGATAATACCATGAAATTTTGTATACGTTGTTTGTACTATAAAAGAAGAAAGTGTGCGGAAAATAGTAAGAATCGGTCCATGATTTCTTATAGCCCCCATACAAATATATATATTCCCGAAATATGGCTTAATGATAAATAAATGCCTATAAAATTGGAATATCAAGACAAAATTCAGCAAAAATAAGTTTTATACAAAAAGAAATCGCAAAACGAAATTTTTTTTTATTCGGTCCATGTTTGACCATCGACCCCATATAAAGTCCACTTCCAAAATTCACTTAAATACGTATAAAAGAGATATAAATAATGTTAAACGGCTAAAATTTGACATAAATACTCTTTTTAGGCAAATAAATTGCTGTACTAAATTTTATGGTGGTCGGCCCAGAATTGGTCATAGCCCCCATACAAAAATCTTCCCGAAATATGGCTTAATGATAAATAAATGCCTATAAAATTGGAATATCAAGACAAAATTCAGCAAAAATAAGTTTTATACAAAAAGAAATCGCAAAACGAAATTTTTTTTAATTCGGTCTATGTTTGACCATAGACCCCATATAAAGTCCACTTACAAAATTCACTTAAATACGTATAAAAGAGATATAAATAATGTTAAACGGCTAAAATTTGACAGAAATACTCTTTATAGGCAAATAAATTGTTGTACTAAATTTTATGGTGGTCGGCCCAGAACTGGTCATAGCTCCCATACAAGGACCACATCTGAAAAAGACATTTTTCCGTATAAATATTGTATAAATATCGGTACCGACTCAAAACTTTGCACAGATCATTTTAATATATACAAAAATCATCCCACAAAATTTTGTGAATTTCGGTCTATTTTTAACCGTATGCCCCATATAAAGCCCTCTTCCGAAAATCACTTTAATACTCATAAATCGCTTATAAATAAGGGTACCAATCCAAAATTTTACACGGATCATTTACATACATGCCTAAATCTAACTGCTGGATTTTGAGAATATCGGTCCATATTTGACTATATCCCCCCCATAAGGTCCACTCTCGAAATCCACGTTAATACTAATATATATCTTAAATATACCGTTATTATGTTGAAATTCGACGTGAAATATCCTCATATGCATGAAAATAACTGTTCCAAAATTTAAGAAGATCGGCCCATAATTTTTCATAGCTGCCATATAGAACCATTTCCAAAAAACAAATAAATTCGGGTCAAAAAATATTCTTTTCGGATTTAACCCATATTCGGTCCATATTTTATAATCATGATATATATCGTTGGAAAGGTATTTTTAATACCTTTTATTTAATGCATTACAAATTATCAGACACCCAGTAGTTCCCGAGATATAGGCCTATGTATTTTCAACTTTAAGGGCCCGCCCCCTCGAAAATAGGCGTGACCGGCAACAAATTTTTCTTTTGCTGGTATCTCCTCTAAAAGCCCTATTTAATTTTGTTTTTTTTTTTTTTTGAGCAAAATCACTAAAATCGAATTGTACCCCTTTTTTATACTCTGTTTGTTTTTTTTATACTCTGTTTGTTAAATTACACTGAAGATTATTATGAACATCAGACAGACTCTGTAAATTATGGTAAGAATTGGTAATTAAATCAATTAAAAATGGTAAAAATTAGACAACATTTCAAAATATTTAACATAAATTATGTTGGTCGTAAAATTGTGTTTCAAACAATATATCAAATACTAATAAAATTTGCACTAACACTGAATAGAAAACACAGAATTAGGATATTCTAGTCTAGTGTAGTTTCTGTATTTCTTATTACGCTTAGGTGAAGGGTATTTAAGATTCGGCACAGCCGAATATAGCACTCTTACTTGTTTTGTTTCATTTTTGTATAGTAGCATTGGACATTTTTTACTTCTCACTATTCACATACGTATGTATATGTACTCTAAAGAAAAAAACTAGTGTATTTATTTATGTATGCTGTAATGTCAAAAAATTCTTAGCTAATCATTTTCGAATGTGCACGTAAAACAAAACATTTGCAAATTTCATTCATGACAATTTATCATGAATGCATAAATTTAAGTGTTCATACATGAATTCTTCTGAACCCTGAAATAAACAGAATAAAAAAAAAACAGAATTTACAATTTGTGGAAAATATTTTTTTTTTTAATGGACAAAAAAACTGAGTGAAAATTAGTTAGCTTATATGAAAAAAGCATACATTCGTACGTATTTACTTTCTTTACTTCCAGCAACAAGAAAATAATTTGCTTTGTTTACAATAATATTAAATTTTTACAGCTAGTGCAGATAAACTTGCGATAAAAATTAGAGAAGAGTGCAATTTTTCGTGCTTCGCAAGTTGATTCAATATGAATCAACTTGATTCGCTCTTAAAATTTTGTATGGTGAAGCAATTTGTTTCACTAAAGATTGGGTTGTGAAGCATGAATAGAGAGCGAAGCATGCACCGTGGAAACGTAGTATTAGATATACAATATTTTTAGTTTGTCCATCAGGAGCAAACACATATACACGGGATATCAACCTTGAGCTTTGTTAACAGTCATCTTAAGCGCTAATCGAACAGGAAAAAATTTTTTATAATCGAATGGTAAATCTGTTGGTAACATTGGAATGCGTAGCAAAAGTACATCTGTACCTTTATATTTTCCTGTTATAATGGTCGCTTCTATTAAATTATTTCTCAGTTTTTTTTTACAAGTCGAGAGCCATTGAAAGCCGTGATGATCGATATTACGCAGTAAAATAATTGGCACTCAAATTTTAAGTTGTAGCACATGTGGTGGAAAGCCTGGCACATCGAGTGAATTTAAGAACTAGTGCTGGCAAATTCTACTACTTTCCATTACTCAATAATATTCAATACTTTTCATTTGGGTACTCAATACTACACGATACTTCTAACGAATTTTTTGAAATTGTAACGTATAGTTTTTATCTGCAAATTGAAGTAGTTTCTTCAAAAATAAAAATAGATCTTCAACTATTATTGGTTTTGTATGTCTTTTATTATTAAATCAAAAATAAATGTAAAGCTAACTTTTAATTCAACGGTTAACAACAACTTAAGAAATAATTAAAAAAAAAATTGTAGCATACACATTGTTGTCTTTTTATACAGTGATGTATTTTTATGCACTATTTTACCCACTCAACTTGCTTAAAAATACAACTCAGAAAGTATCGAGTAACTACTTTTGAGTATTGAGTATCCAAAAAAAAGGTCAAATACTCGATACTCGGTACCCATTACTTAATACTTTGCCAGCACTATTAAGAACTCAACAGGATAATTAACGGCCTTACGGGTTGCTTGATTGATTTGATGTATTTTAAAGTGATATCCATCTTCTCCATATGGAAAAATAATAGGATACTGAAGCGCGTCATATAAGCGATGCATTTCAGTAGACGAGGCCATGCCCCTTTGTCCACTTACATAGTCAAGAATTTATTATTTCGTAAGAATATCCTATTGTGAAAATTTAATGACGATCGGTCGGTAGTTAAGACTATATTATGATTTTTCATTTTCCTAAAAAGGGGCGTGGTCCCACACACTTTTTTCCTGGTACGTATTCCTAATTATGCCAATATCATATGTACCACATATCATTGACGTATGTAGGTCAAAAAAATGCCCAAAATATGGCGATTTAAATTTTTGGGTTATATGGGCGGTGCCCCCCCCCCCCGTTTGTACAATCAAAACTTCATATAGTCTATTATTTCTTCCAGAGTCACAGTAACATGCTGTGAAAATTTCAAGTAGATCGGTACAAGGGTTTGGCTTCCAATTACAATATTTTCAAAAAGCAGGCGTAAATGTGGGTGTGGTCAAAAAAAAGTACCCTGTTAATCACACCAGAGTCCCAGTTAAATGCTATGAAAAATTCAAAAATATCGGTCGAGAGGTTTGGTCTCCAATTACAATATTTTATAAAAGTGGGCGTGGCCAAAAAAGTACCCTGTTAATCACACCAGAGTCCCAGTTAAATGCTATGAAAAATTCAAAAATATCGGTCCAGAGGTTTGGTCTCCTGTTATGTCCCATTGTGTATTGTAACAATCTGGCTACGCTAAAAATGAATTGTATAATTGGCATCATGATTAGTCTTAAGGTAAGTTTAGACGATATGTTGAATCAGCATATATGTATATGCTGACAGCCATATGATTACAATTAGCAGCAAATTCCTATGTCATATGTTAGACGTTTATACGATATGTTGAAAGTAGCAAATTTTTTGATGTCAGCATATGTCAGCAAATGAAATGTCAACATAAGAGTTAGCATACGATTTTTGTGTTTATACGATATGTTGAATTTTATGTGGTGCTACATATGCTGAGTCGTATAAACATTTGTTTGTGAAATTAGTCAGTTTGGCAACATTTTTCAATTATTATTCAACTTCTGTATTTTATGTGAAATTTTTGAAATAAAATTAAATAATAAAAATATCAATAAAAAAAAAACATAAATGATGACGTGGGAGGAAATTGGTCTAGCTATTGCGTTTTTAAGCAAATTTTTATATGCAAATCTGTCTTAATAAACGTTTCTTAAATTTAATAATCGTTTTTGAATAAGGGGGTTATTGTTTATTTCTAGAGACCTGGGGCCAAATTATCGCATTCGATATCGAGTAAAATTGATCGAAATTTTCTTGAGATTATGGCATACGATATCGAGCAAGAAATGTAGTACATTTTATCATAATTTCGATATCGAAATCATTTTTCGATACGTTAGCTCATTCGATCACGAATGCGGTAATTTGTCGATTAATTTGAACAATGCCACCGGCCATTAATTTGCGTTTTGTGTTCTTGTGTGTGTATGTGTGTAGGTACATATGCAACAAGAATTGTATTTACATAAAAAAACTATCGGCGGGTGGACTTAAAGGTCGTGATACACTATCGTACACAATCGTACGATTCATTCAGTGGAAAATCTGACCGATTTCTATCACACTCAAAAAGATCGCAACAAAGTATGTCATAGGTGCCACACTATTACACAAAAAAGATGCAAAAACATATGTTTTTGCTAATGTCAACAAACGCAGTTTTCCGCCATTTAAATTAATATTTCTGTTCAATTATTTCAATTATTTGTTAATTATTTATTATTTCAATCAATTATATATAATAAATTGTATAAACTATACAAACAATTAAAAAATGTTAAACGTCGTCTGTCCTTTAGATTATAATTTGTGATTTAAATCAATGAAGCCGACATTGTTGTTTTCTTATCAGCTTTATTAGAAAATACAACTCTGATCGCATATGAATTTGCCATATGCTGAAAAGCTTGCATACGCTTTTCAACAAATAACATATCTGTCAACATACGCAGGAAATTTGTCAAACACTAATAATATGCTGTTTACACGATATGCTAAAATTACCAACATACGTTTGTTGGCATTGTTAGCAAATGTTGTTAAACATACGTATGCTGAAAAAATTTTGCTTTTACACGATATGTAAGCACTTGTCACAAATTTTTCAGCATAAATATGCTGATTCAACATATCGTCTATACTTAGCTTTAAATAGTTCGTAAGATATAATAAAATAAAGAGTTATAAACACAGACTTAGTCTGTGGTTATAAAAACGAGTTCAATGCGTGTTTCAATTGGATAAAGGTTACAATAAAGTGGCGACGAGAGAAAAATTCAAATAAAAATAAAATACAATGGATAATGAACAATTTAAACAGTTGTTGGAAGCTTTTACAATTTCCCAACGTGAGTTGCTGCGACAAGTACGTACAAATACATCAAATCAACAGGCACAACAACAACAGCAACAGCCGCCATTACAAATCCAGCTGCCGCCATTTGAAAATTTCGACGAAAGTAAAGAAAATTTTAAATTATACAGGCAAAGATTCGAAAATTACTTAAAAATGAAGGGTGCATTAGAAAACAGAACCTTGTGCCAACAAATGTTTTTAAATTCTATCGGGGCAGTACATTTTAAGCTACTGGTATCATTAGTAGCCCCCAAGAATATTACAGAAGTGGCATACGATGAGTTGGCGAAAAAAACTGGAAACACATTTGTGCCCTAGGAGAAACATATGGGTCATCCAGCATCGGTTCTTATCAACATATCAAAGTGAAGAACAAACATTACCTAGTTATGTGGCTCATCTATGGCGTTACATTAATGAGTGCGAGTTCGTTTCGGTATGTGCATGCCATGCCGACATTTCTAATATTTTCTTACTTGCACAATTTATCCGAGGGATCAAAGACAACACTATACGGGAACAATTGCTGCAATCTGAAGAGTCCGATTTTGAAAAAATTGTGGAAAAGGCATTGTCGTTGGAAGCGTCAAAGATTGATAGCCGTGAACTCAATTCAAAGCAACCACCCAACATAAATGATGTCAACAAATTGCACCACAAGCCTCCCAGCTCAAGTCACCGTAGGAATCGTTCAAGACATCGGTCGTCGTCAAGACAACGTTTACGTTCAAAATCAAAAATAAATTTTAGCCAACTTGGAATTGAAAATGTATGCATAAGATGTGGAAGAGATAATCATAAGGCAAGTGAATGTCGCACTAACCGACATAACCTCAAATGCAGGTCGTGTGGAAAAACAGGCCATGTTAGCCAGGTATGTCTCAAGACTTTAATGAACTCAACAAACAAAAATTCAATATCCGGAAATAATGAGGATGAGAATGAAATACACCAGGGGGCTAATTCTCGCATTCGTATGCGAGTAAATTTTCATTCGAACGTTCGAATTTTTTAACATTTGGGATTCTCTCATTCGATAGCGAATAAAATGTATCGAAATTTCTAATGATGGCATTCGATAACGAATGATTATTCGAACGCAACCTTGCGAGTTTTTACTCGTAAGCAAAGAAGCGTTCGAAATAACGTTTTTTTTTAGCAAACAGTAGAAAAAAAAGAAAATGTTAGTAAACAATTTGTTACTTACTTTAAAAAATATCATAATATTAATAATTTTATTACTTTTAGGTCAAAAATTTCAAAAATAAATTTTAGCTATGCTTGCTTTGTGAGCCTAAAACGTCTTTTGAGTCTAGAAAAACACATGCATACATTAATACATACATATGTAGGTATGTATGTATGTACTTATTTATACTTACTCATTGTTTATCAATCTTAATGGGACGAAGGTGTTTCTTATGTCATTCATATTTTGTAAGAATCAAAAGACGAAGAATAAAAAAACATAACTGGGTCCATTTTTAATTTAAAAGAACTTCTTTAAAAAATTTTTCTTTTACTTGAGTTTTTTTTTTGCACAACCATATGTTTTTTGTTTATATTTTCTTTTATTTTATTCAGTGTTGTAATACGTACTTATTTAAGTTTTTTACAACACTGAAGCAATGAATCGATTCGATTCGTATCGAGTACCATCATTAGAAAATTTTGCACTGTCGAAATAAATTTCGATTCGAAAACAATTTCGATCACGACTGCCAGAATTAGCCCCCAGATGTATGACATCAACCAGATTGTCGATATTCACAACAGTCAGCATTACACTGAGGAAAATGATGTTGCAAAATATTACGTAATTGTTCAAATAAAAAAACGTCCTCAAAAGTTTGAAGTAGATTCCGGTGTAGGATTTACTTTGATTCCAAGAAATCAATTTGAGCAGCTTAAAATAGAGGCAGAACTTAAACCATCGTCAATCGCATTTAGATCTTACACTAAAAATATCGTAATTCCAGATGGTAAAGTAAAAGTAGAAGTCAAATAAAACAATCGTAGTTCAATGGAAGAAATGTATGTAGTGCTCTTTTGGGACAAAGTTGGATACGACATCTGAATATCAACCTCCAACAAGTGGACAGTCCAGTAGTCAACAAAATAAACATTAATAAAATGACTCAATTATTTACAATGGAAGAGATAACCAAGCAATTTCAGGAAGTTTTTACGGAAACCGTTGGTTGTGTACCAAATTTTGAAGTTACGCTGCAACTTCGCGAAGATGCTAAACCAGTATTCTACAAAGAGCGCGAAGTTCCATACGCCCTCCTTGATCGTGTCGAAAAGGAGCTTAACGATTTGGAAGCAGCCGGAATTATTTCCAAAGTTGAAAGGAGTGACTGGGGATCTCCACTTGTAATTATTCCCAAGGCTGACGGGGGAGTACGTCTCTGCGTCGATTACAAAGTTGGTGTAAACAAACAACTGGTGTCGGCAAATTACCCAATACGCCGTATTGACGAAATTTTGAACAACCTTAAGGGATCGAAGTATTTCTGTCGGCTTGACCTTTATAAAGCATATTTACATTTGCGGGTGAGTCAAGAGTCTAGCAACATTCAAACTATATCAACTCATAGAGGCACATACAAAGTAAATCGACTTTCATTTGGAATAAAAACAGCCCCCTCAGAGTTCAACCGCATCATCGAACAAATTTTAGCTGGATTGAAAAACACCATGCCATATTTCGACGATATCATCGTGCATGGAGCTACAGAAGAAGAATGCAGAAATAATTTAATATCATTTTTACAAAAATTAAAAGAACACGATTTACATCTAAATAAAAGTAAATGTTTATTTTTTCAAACGCAGATCGAATATTTAGGTCACGTAATTCAATTTAACGAAATTTCTAAATCCCCAGCAAAAATTCAGGCAATAGTCAACATTCCGCGTCCAGTTACAGTGGACAATGTCAGAAGATTTTTGGGAATGGTAACATACTATTCCAGATTTATTCCAAATTTATCAACCATCACTTTTCCATTACGTCAAATAGTAAAGAAGAATTCAAATTTTTGTTGGTCGTCTGAATGTGAAACAGCGTTTTTGAAACTAAAAAATAATTTATCCAGCGATCAGGTTCTAATGCCATTTCATCCGGAACTTCCAATAATGGTAGCATGCGATGCAAGTCCCACAGGAATTGCTGGAGTACTATCACACTTGGTGAACGGAGTAGAACGTCCTGTCGCTTTTGCATCCAGATCATTGACATCTGCTGAGAGAAATTATAGTCAGTTAGATCGAGAGGCGTTGGCAATAATATTTACAGTAAACCACTTTTTTATGTACCTCTACAGTAGAAAATTTCAACTTATTACTGATAATCGTCCATTAACACGTATTTTTCATGAACATACTAAAATGCCAGCAATTACATCAGCTAGGTTACTTCGTTATGCCGAATTCCTTGCGGGTTTCAGCTACTAAATAAAATACAAAAAAGGGTCAGAGCATAGTAATGCCGATTGTTTGTCACGGGCAACAAAAATATGGGAGAAACCCTCTACAGATAAGGTAATAAATGATGAAGTAAACGAATTGTGCTCAGTATCTGTGTTCGAAATCTCGAATGAATACGTTAATAATGAAATTTTAGCATCGGAAACAGCAAACGACCCAGAGCTCTCAAAAATAATGTCGAATTTAATGAACACTGATGAAAGTGAAAACACATATACCCTTAATAATGATATAATCTTTAGAGGTCAGCGAGTTGTAATACCCAAAACGTTACAATCAAAAATTTTAAAAGAACTACACCATACTCATTCCGGAATTACAAGGATGAAACAACTCGCCAGGAGATACTGCTATTGGAAAGGGATCGATCGTGATATACAGGATATGGTAAGGTCGTGTGAGGCATGCGTCCAAGTTCAATCTAAACCCAAAAAAGCCCCACTTCATCAATGGGAGGAACCAGCAGAAAACTGGGAACGTATACACATTGACTATGCAGGACCTTTTCAAGATAGTTTTTTCTTAATAGTCGTAGATGCAAAGTCAAGATGGACTGAAGTTCGAATAATACGGGACGCTCCAACATCACAGACGTCAACAAATCTTCTTTCTGATATTTTTGCCACACATGGATTTCCTTCGATTATGGTATCCGATAACGCAACCATATTTACCAGCGATCAATTCAAAACATATTGTAACAAAAACGGAATATTTCAAAAATTAATAGCACCTGGACACCCTAGTACAAATGGGTTAGCTGAACGCAACGTTCAAACGCTTAAACGTAAACAAAAATCAATGGCGTCGGAACCAGGATCTCTATACAAAAAAGTCAATGAAATAATGCAAAGGTACCGCGGGCTCTTAAGGGGTTCTTAATTCTGGAAAAAGTCCGGCGGAACAGTATCTCAACAGGCGTATTCGAATCCGACTGGATGCATTCCCATCCCCATTCCGGGGGTACGAAAAATCAGCGTGGGAGAAAGAGTGCAGGTACTTCACAGTAAAGATAACAGAACAATTTGGAAGATTGGCTGTGTTCTACGTAAGTTTGGTGAACTTCACTATCTTATTAAACTCGATGATGGTTACGTTTTAAAGCGACATATAGACCAACTAAAATCTACTAGAGTTCAACAACGTAGAGTGCATTTTTCTCCAGATATTGAAAGCAACACTTCTAGTCAACAATCCATCGATTACAGTCAGCAAAATTTCGGACCAGTATCAAGTCCCCCTGAGGAGCCGCGAAATCAACAAGAGTCAGAAATTCAAGAACCCCTTGAGGAGCTGCCAAGTCAGGAGCAAGTGATTCAAAGATCTGAGCGTATACGCAATAGACCAACGTATTTAAATGATTACATATCAGAGTAGAAAATCAATCCTTTAACCAGTGACTGGTGGTTCGAAGTTTTCTGTAATTATCATTTTTTTTTTATTAATTTCTATTTAAGTTGTTGTTTTTCCTTTTTTTCAGTTTTTTTTCTTTTCGTATTCATGTCAAGACTTCGTCTCGAAAACCTGAATACATTTGTTTATTATATGTTTGTTGTCCACTTTCGTACACATGTAAACATTATGGCCTGTGCCTTAGCTATTTATAGAATATTAGTATTTTTAGTTGAACTGTTATTTTTAGTTGAACTGTTAATATTTAATTTTGATATTGCTTTAGTTAGGCTTTGAGTTCATTAAATTTAATTTTCATTAAATTACAACAACTTAAATAGAAATTAATAAAAAAAAATGATAATTACAGAAAATTTCGAACCACCAGTCACTAGTTAAAGGATTGATGTTGTCTGTTGACTAGCAGGCACCGTAGTGGTGCAAAGGGTCAGAACGCAAAAAGAATTCTGATGAGAGAAAGTGGTGTTTCTCGAAACATATGTAAATTCAACCAACAACCCAGGTTCGAATCCCAGTCGAGAAAAATTATCAAAAATAAAATTTTTCAAGTTGTAAAACAATTCCTACTTCAGTAAAAATAATTTAATGAAAATTAAATTTAATGAACTCAAAGCCTAACTAAAGCAATATCAAAATTAAATATTAACAGTTCAACTAAAAATACTAATATTAAATTAAAATTTAAATTCTGTTCTGATTTCCTAATGCTATTGTTTGTGTTTTTATGATTTTCCATTGAAATACTTTGAGTATTTTTAAATTCCCATTTTTCTGAATTCCCAAAATCACTAAAATATTTTGTAGGTGTCGACACTATAAATCGACGTTATCTTTGCACACGTTGGTTGTGCTCTTATGTACAGGGTGGGCCAAGTTTGACTGAATGATTTGAACTCTATTGGCATATTGTATCCGTTGTGGTGCATCCCTCGGCCACGACTGTGCCTCGGCAATAATTCTTGGGCCAATTGAATTTTATATGGAAACATCTTCAGATCAACTTTTAGAATACGTCGTAGCGATGTTCTGGAGATGTTCAATTGAGTATTAAATTAAAAATGCAAAAGTTATAAGCATTTCAAATCAGTCAGTCCAAGTTGGCCCACCCTGTATATCAGTCAGCTGTGCTACAACATTCACTTTGGAATGATCCTTAATCGCGTAGGTTAAGAAATAAATAGTGCAAATCAACCGCAACAGTATTTTTTTTATAACGTATTACAAACAATTATTATAATTGTAGATTTGTAAGTTTGCCCTTGAAACATATTTTGTTGTTATTGTTAACAAAAGCAAGAAGAAGAGGAATATCTAAAACATTTTAATTATAAACATAATAAATTACATTTTATTTTATGATGGTATCTATTCATTTAATGTTCTTTATTAATTATTTAATAACTTCTGATTTACAGGAGGATAGTTGGATTTACATAAAAAATATTTTATTAAACGGGAATGCTGGTGAAATACATGAAACACTTGTAGCCATAAAAGATTCTGTAATAGGAAGCAACAAGCAAAAGAATCTTCTAATATCGTATGGAATATTACCTATTTTAATAAGAATTTGTTCAAATAACGATGACATAACAAATAAAATAGAGGCGCTGATAATTATTGGTAAGTATGTAGTTTTTTAATATCATGGAGTTCATTGTACATATTAAGTTTTTACGAAATATTTAAGATTTAATTCATACCAGTTCTAGAAAATGTCCATGTTTTAATTAATATTATTTATTTATTTTGATTTTATAACAATTAAAATTATAATACACCTTAAGATTAAAGCACTAGCAACATAGGCTATCGGCTTAAGAATATTTACAAAAGTTTAAATTTCATGTTGAATATTAAGATGCATAAGAAATTTGTTAGTTAAATTTATATTTTTCTCTGATGGTATATTATGCACTGATAAATTTAATCTGTATTGAAAAGGGTGGGACAGTGAGCTAAGAGGTGAATTGTGAAGTAGGAACACACAGGTTATGGGTGAGTCTAGTATGGATTAGATGAAGCCCTGTATAACATTTGTTTTTAGGGAGGATTGTAGAAATTGGAAGCTGAAGTGGTAATTTATTCGGGTTTATTTTATTGTACAGGTGGTTATAATATTTCCATTTTTTGTTATTTGAGGAGTTCAAATTGTATATGGCACTTCTTTTTGTAAATGATCTTGATTTGGGAATAAAAGTGATAGGTAGTTGGAAGCATATTAGATTCCTTGGCTTAAATGTCTGCTGCTTCATTACCCTTAATACCAATGTGACTTGGTTCCCAAAATACTTTAATGTTCATTTTCACTTGTATTAAAAGCTGCTGAATAAATACCTACAATTGTCTCGTTTTTATTTTCGTGTTCTTATTAGCTTCGAAAGCCGATCGACTATCAGTGCAGACTATAGTTTTAAAGGGGAGCTTTTGTGAAATTTAAAAGCTTCAAATATTGTTGTAGAAGTCCTACCATTTGAGAAGATCCGTTTTCGTCAAAAATTGCAAATCCAACAGGTTTTGATATTTTTGAACCGTCTGTGAATATAAACTTTTGAACTTTACGTGCAAAAGTGGATACATTGCCATTTTACATAAATTTACCCTAAACTTCACATTAGCTTTTGTAATGTGAGAATTGAAAAATGTATTATTTTTTTAATAATTTTTCAAAAATATTGTTTTCATTCACGATTGAAAAGCTATATAGATTTTTCCTTTTTTTTTAGTTCTTTAAACGTAGTTCTTTAAACGGTGGAATAGCAAATCAATGGAATTTTGATTCCGCTCACCTTGCTTCGGGATGGGAAAAGGCACTTAGGTGTTTGGCTTTAGCTCGCCGGGAATGGGATGTTCGTTCCCATCAAAGGTGCTCACATTATCTTTAAATACGTGCCGGTGGAATCAGCCAAAGATGGAACGAAGCATACAAAATAACACTGAACACTGAACAAAACAACTGTAGCTATTTAATGATAGGAAAGTAATTTATTTGGGAGATTATTAACCTAGACTCGGGTCTTCAGGATTAGATGTTAGTGTCCTGGACAGGCGGCCCACCCCTGGTCATAGCCATCCGTGACATTACTCTTGCCTGTATTCAAAATTGAAAATTTAAGTAACGCCCCTTAACAAAACTTACCACATTACCCTCAAGTTAGTCACATTTCAACCAATAATTAGAAGATTATTTCATGTTTCAATATATATAATTCTTTTAAAATATAATATTTATTTTAATAACAAATTTAAAAAAAATTATAATTAAATACGAAGTATGTGTAAATACATAAAGAAATCTTATTTAATCTATAAAAGCACACAATCGTAAGTGTATTAATCTAGTATTCAAGGAGAAACTACACTGAAACTATTATAAAAAAAATCTTAATGATACTTGTAATCATAAAGAAAATATAATAGTATGGATATATATTATCAATATTACTTAATTTTAGGAAATTTCTTTTAAAATTGGTATTTAATTAATTTTTTTTTTTTTTTTGTACAAATTAATATTAATAATTCATTATTAATAAATCAGAAAAAATTTTTTTAATAGTAATTTCAAACGACATTTCTCTTTTTGTTTTTGAAACGTATTTTCATGTTTAGTTTTTAAAAAAAAATTGATCAATTTTCTTTTTAAAGAATACTACTAAATTATTATTTGCTTAATAATAATATTTGGTTAAATTTAAAAAAAAAGAAATATAATGTTTTATTCTAAATTCAGGGTTTAAATTAATTCTTTAATTTATTCCAAATTTCCTCCTATTTAAAAAGATTTAAAATTTGGAGTAAATTCACTCATTCCTCACTTATTTACATGAAAATAAATGAACAATTTATATAGCTAATTATTATAATTATAATATGAATTTAATTTTAATTTATTACTAATTTTCTCTTTGATTATCTTTTATATATAAATCCATTATTTCTTTAAGTGCTATGATTTTTGATTTTAAATACCTTTTTTTGATTATTTTGTCTTGAATTTAAGCTTACTTATTTCGATTTTTAATACTAAGTTTCAATGTTGTGATTAGTTAATATTTTTTTTAGCATACTTTTAGGCTAGATATATTAATTGTAATAGGGTTAGTGTTAGTTGTAGGATACATATATATCATATATTTTTTTTTTAGGTTAGGAATTATGTCTACAATATAACCTGTTTCAGTTTTCCCCTTTTTGAAGGTCTGCTGCTCTTCTTCTCTAGATTTTGGTCCTAGCTATATATATCTCCTACTCTCTTTCCACTGGCTCTTTTCTGGTCAGGACTTGTACAATTTGGCACGGCTTACACAAACACCAATAACACGATACTCACAGATGGACGGGGCACACTGCGTACATGGAAGACAATCACCTTTTTATTTTTTTAGTTCTTTTCTAAGCTTATTTATTGTGTCTATTTTATTCTTATTCTTTTATTTTTATAATTTTCTAGCAGCTCAGTCTCTATGGTTTTTTTCTTATTAGATTGATTTTTCTTTTAGAGCTTGTTATGGAACACCCCAACATAAATAACATCCATACACTGACAACGAACACATTAAGGACAGTCTTACACTTTTTTTGTATTTTTAGATTTTTCTTTTCTTGTGGTTAATTAATTTTCAATAACCATTCATTTTAGTTAATTAGTTTTTAATTCTTTTAGTTTAATGTCACAATTAAGCCAGCTTTTTTTGTTATTTCGTTCTTTTGCGTATTGTGTCTTGTCGCTTTCTGTTTTCTTTTATTTGTTATTTAATTTTCATTTTTTTCATTTGGTTATTTAGTTTTTATTTTTTTTTTTTTTTTAACTCTTAATATTTTGTTGATTAGTTTTTTAATTCTTGATTTTTTTTGCGCATCGTGACTTATTGACTCTCTGAACCACGTTTTTCATCCGTTTCAGTCTAGTCCCTTTTTTCTTCTCCTAACAAACGTTTCTATCTTCTACCAGCTTCAAGCCACCTCGTCACAAGTCCCGAAGGTTTTTCGCCCTTCGCATCACGCCACGTCATCATCTAACTCGTGTGCGCATTTTTATTAGAATTGCATTTATGCGTACGTTTTTACTCTATTTCAATGCAACTCTGACTTTGGTGAATTTCTGCGATCAGACAGTGACTTCCAAACTATTTACCGTCACAAAGCCAACTCTTTTAACGTAGCTAGCGAAGGGAAAAGATTTGGGAGCAAAGCGGGTTCCTGCTGTAACAGGTACTCGGTTAACGGTGAATAGTGAAAGGTGAAAACATAGCCCTGACCTTGACTATCCCCATGGTAGAAAAATGGAATGTATTATCATTCTATATTCATCTTTTTCTATTTTTGAAGTTTACATTATAATAGTAACACCATATTAATTAAAAATTCTCCGGTGTGTTCTTTGAAATAAAAAATTTTGAATACCTAATTTTCATTGATTCGAAAACTATTAAAAAAACTAAAAAATATTTACTTGCAATCTGGGATCAAAGGTGAAATAGATTAACTATTGCTTCAGATGTTGAGCGTGAATTACCCCAATCAATTGCCCCTTGAGGTTCTCGATCTCATACCGACTGTTGCCTATTAGTCTCCTGATTCTACACTTCAGCCAAGGTTTACAGAATTTTGCGTTGATACCTTTAGAAAATTTACTTTGAATAAAATTCTTCCTGTAAACTTCCTGACCTGGGTTATATTTTACTTCTCTGCTTTTGAGGTTATAGGATTTGACATTTCTTAAGTATGCATCATGGAGTTTTTCGTTTACTTTTTGGTGAACTAGCTGCATACGTGAGGACTTAGGTAATATTAACATCTCTCCTTCTTCAGACGAGTTTAATTTTCTTAATATCTCGTAAGCGTCAGCATGGGTAATCATGTTATAGCCCGTTAATGAACAGTAGGGTGAAATTCCGGTGGAAGAGTGAACAGACGATCTAAGAGAGCATTCTATCTTTGATAGATTCTCATCCCATCTAGCTTGATCTTCGTTTAGAAAACTCCGAATCGAACTAAGTATGCTTTGATTAACCCTTTCGCTTGCGTTGGATTGGGGCGAATAGATAGGACAACGGAAGTGTTTTATCCCAAATAATTTCAAGAAATCTCTAAAAGTTTCAGAAACGAATTGTTTGCCGTTGTCGGAATGTAATATTTCTGGCACTCCGAACTTATAGAACACTTCGTCTCTTAGGAATTTCACGACGGATTTTGTATTGGCTTTAGATAAGGCTTTCAGAAGGACAAATTTAGTTTTGTGGTCTAGCACGATGAAAATAAAAGTGTTGCCAGATCTTGTTCTGGGATATGGGCCAAGGAAATCCACGTAAATTTTCTGAAACGGCCTTTGTGTTCGCACTTCGTTCCCCATAGGTGGACGTAATACGTGTTTTGGATTTTTGATTTCTTTACAAATAGAACATTCTCTAACGAAATCTCTGATTTGTCTTGTCATAGAGGGCCAATAGAAATATTCACGAATATTATGAAGTGTTTTCGCCACTCCTCCATGTACGGTGTTGTCTACATGTGATTTTGTAATTAGACTATCTGTCAGCTCCGTTGGTACCCATATTCTCCAACATTCATCCTCACTGTCGACCTCATGTCTATTGAATTTAACCTTTTTGTAGATAATTCCCTCTTCAACTTTTAAGTCCGGTAACCTAGCCTTGTTTTGCTCTATTGTGTCTATGAGCACCGTATACTCTTCGTTTCTGAACGCATCGGAATTAAAATCTATTAGACTGTTAATCTCGGCCACTACTTCCTCCACATCAAGTCTAGATAACATGTCCGGGACAACGTTCTTGGTTCCCTTTCTGTGTTCTATATTAAATTTGAAACCTTGGAGTTTCAAACTCCATCTAGCCAACCTGCCGTTCAAATCCTGTTGCCGCATCAGCCATTTCAAACTGGAATGGTCTGTTATCACCGTGAAGTCCATCAACTCTATGTATTGTCTAAATTTTTCTATTGCCAACACCACTGCGAGACATTCTTTTTCCGTTGTGGAGTAGTTCTTCTGAGCCTTGTTCAGTTTTCTCGAAAAGTATTCAATCGGATGTTCTCCCTCTGTGTCATCCTTCTGAAACAAGACTGCTCCTACTCCGACATTGGATGCATCGCATTGGACGTAAAATGGTCGCTCAAAATCTGGGCTTGACAATACCGGACTTGTCACTAGGCGTTGTTTAAGAATTTCGAATGAATTTAGGGCTTCAGGTGTTAATTTGAATATAGGGGCTTTTCTGAGGGTATCAGTAAGAGATGCGGTTAGAGTCGAGAAATCAGGTATGAACCGGCGATACCAGCCTACAGTTCCTAAAAATCTCCTAACTTCCTTCTGGTTTTTCGGTTGTTTAATGTCCAAAATCGCCCTAACTTTATCCTCGTTTGGCTTAAGTTTACCTCCTCCCACAATATAGCCTAAGTATTGCAGTTCCTTGTAGCAGAATTTGGACTTCTGCATGTTAATGGTCAATCCGGCCTCCGTGAGCTTTTGACCTACTGTTTTGAGCATATCCATGTGATCCTGAAAATTCGAGGAAACCACCAACAGGTCATCCAGGTATACGAACACTCTATCCCTTAGTTCAGATGGCACCACTTTATCCATCAATCGACAAAGTCTCTGGGCAGCGTTGCACAGTCCGAAAGGCATCACCTTGAACTGGTATTGGGGCCTACCCGGGACTGTGAACGCTGTCTTTGGTCTACTCGTTTCCTCCAGAGGGATTTGCCAGAAGGCATCCTTGAGGTCGATCGCTGAAATAAAGTGGGTGTCACCTAACCTAGCCAACAAACCGTCAATATTGGGAAGAGGATACGCATCCTTCTTTGTAACTTTATTTAACTCCCTGGCGTCAAGGCACAACCGATTTTTCCCAGGTTTCATGACTAGGGTAGTGCGGTTGTTCCATTCGGCTCCTGTGGTAACTTCGATAACGTCTAGCTCCAACATTCTATCTAACTCGGAGTAAATTAGTTTCTGGACCGCTGGGCTGACGGGGTAATGCCTCATTTTCTTGGCTGGTGCGTCTCCGGTATCTATGACATGCTTTTCTAGAGCCGTCTTACCTAATCCATACCGGGTATAACAGTGAAATGAGAGCTTGACCTTTTCCAATACTCTACGCTGACATGAAGTTAGTTGATGAACTTTCGCGTTTTCCGGATCTTCCAATAAGATTTCGTCTACTGTTTTTTTATTAAAGCTAATCTGTAACCCAATTTTCTTCCAAAAGTCATAGCCTAAGATCAGCTCCTGATTCAAGTTAGGTACCAGATATAACACTGATTCAACAGACTGATTCGCGTATTTTATATTTGTTTCTAATTTACCTATTATCATGTGCTGTTTACCATCAGCAGTCCTAACTGACGACTTATAATCCAGTATTCTAGCTCCCATTTTCTTGACATTATCTAGACAATTCCTACCAAGGCAACTTATAGACGCACCGCTGTCGAGGAGACCCTGATAGACAAAACCTTCTATGGCGACAGACATATAGGGTCGGATATCGCCCTCACTCACTAACATGGTTGAAGCTATACATTTTCTCTCTAATTTTCTTGTGGTATATCTTTTCCTTGTCCTATTAATCTTTTCGCTTACTATTGGTTGTTCATCTGCGAAGATTTCTGACTTTTTCTGTTCATACAACTCAAGCCGCTTCTTATATGAAAGATTCGGGTTGATAGATGTTCGGAATCCGGTTTTGTAATCCTTTTCTGTAACTTGGCTATTTGTCTGTTTTTCTTTCATGACCATTGGACTAAACGGTGGCTCGGCGCTCTTTAGGTGTTTGATTCCCTTACAACTATCCTCATTCCGTTTATTTCTAGTTAATACAACATTAAAACAATCATTCTTTACTGGGGGACGTTCGGATTGGAACACGACGGCCCAGTTTTCCGTGCGTTCTGCTTTGTGTTTCCCATGCACCTGGGACAAGTTGGGCAAGTGACGTCCTCGAACCCACATTTGTAACAGAACACACTTCTTCGGGCTACTGGACATTCTATAAACGAGTGTCCAGGCGTCTTGCAGTTCCAGCACACAAGTTTATTTGTTGCTAGCCTTTCTGTCTGTAGTGCATCTATTTGTCTTGCTTGACCATCTTCCTCTTCACAAACATATCCCTCAAGTTCATATATCCTACGGTTGTTACCCAAATGAGTGCGCTGTGTTGACCTCTTGGCAATGTTCCTTTCCGCCCTTTTGCATTCCTCCAATAAATGATCAAAATTGTCTACCCTGATTGGGTAAACTAACTGGGCTAGGCCATCCTTTAAATTATCTTTCACTATTTTAACTAGTTCACTTTCAAGGACATGAACTCTCATTTGGTTTTTAAGTTTCACTATTTCGGTTATGAAGACATCCGCGGTCTCATTCGGTGCCTGCCTTCTTTCCATTATTTTTCTTTGGATTTCGAAATCGCTTTCGAAGTTCCGGAATTTCCTTATCAAATTGAATTTGAAGGTGTCCCAGTCACATATGGGGTGTTTCATGCGAAACGACCAAAACCATGTGCTTGCAGCACCAGAGACTAAATGGTGGAAACCCTTCATCAAGACCTCCCAGGAGCAATTATAATCGTTCCTTAGAGCTTCTACCCGGAAAACGAAATCCTCAACCGTTAAGTACTTATTAGACCCATCATATTTTATCCCCCACTTTTCTAATTGGTTTGGGATAATTGGATTAAATCCATGAAACTGGGGAGAATTGTCAATGTCTGGATGATTTTGAGGGCTGTTCCCAAATAGTTGATGTGGCACATGCGGATGTTGTCGCTGTGGGTTTGCCATTTGTGGATTGGTTGGGTGGACTAATCTTGGAGGTGGTTGGCCGCGGTAATTAATATTGAACGGTGTTTGGTAATCGTTATTTAGATGGAACTGTCTGTGGTTAGGTGGTTCTGGGTTTTCTGCAGAGTTACCTCGCTCGGAGCGTATGGACTCCCTAATAAGTTGTGGTAACATTAGCTGCATGTTCTGGACCTCTCTCATGATTGCGGCTTGAGCAACGCTCACCGACGCATTAACGTATGCTCTGAGGGTCAATCTCTCTTCCTCCGTCTCGACAATGGGGTTTGCCTCCTCGTTAACTGACGGTAAGTTTCTATTTTGTCTACTCATATTACCTGTACTACTTCCCAACAATGTATTGTCCCTGGCCGTTAAGCTACTGTATGCTGGTGCGGATATAGTGTCGTTGCTTTCAGGAGAAGAATTGGTGTTGGGTTCGAACCCACTTGGAAATCTAATAGACAATAGTGGCGTGACCGCGTTGGTTGAAATGCTAGGCGTGGTTATCTGAGGGTTGACTGTGGCTGTGGTGTTTGGGTTATCAGACTCTATATCACTATTGGTCTGTTGTCTACTTGTTGAACGAAGATTACGAGTGCTCATCGTCAAACAGCGCAAACTGACGGTAATAGTTACGCTAATACCGTAAATATATCTCTGATAAGTATGAACAACAAATAGGCGTCAGTCTAAACCAAAAAAATATTCCCACTATTCTAAGCTAAAACAGGTTTCACCGAAATATTGCAACTTGTTCGACGTAAAAGTAAGTCTCTTAAACTCAGAAACAAAATACTATATAATATAAAAGAAGTATACCAGATAGGTTCTCAAAAATAATTATCAAAAAGAAATCACAAAATAATATGGATTCTATAAAACTAATTTACCTTTGCACTATACCACTTTAAGTAGCAGCAGTATAAGTATATGATGAAAAGCAGATGTATGTAACTAATATAGTAAAACAGATTTAATATTTCTTGTTTTGAAATAAGTTTCAATGATAATAAGTACACTCAAATCTACTGTTAGTAATATAGGTTCTAATCGGGTTGCTTAAATTTAGTAACTACTTTGTTTTGAAACTACTAGTAATAGTACTGTTATTTAAGTTTAGTAAATACTTTATATAATATTTGTACGATGGTTGAAATGTGTGTAACTTGGCGTAAGTAAATTATAGTGGTAATTAAAATATACCCTCGAGTCCTTTGTCATCAATGTTTGGCGATACTTTCACTCGTATAACGAAAATATTTCCAGTTCCGTTTAGAATGCAAAGTTTGGTACCAAAGACTGAGAAGATTAGATTTTACAATCAGTTTTTTTGATAGTAATAAAAACAGGCAAATCTAATTAAAAAAAACAAATCTCCTATTTCTGTATAATTCGGTGTTATTAATATGTAGGTACTTTACCTCATTAAATAGCCATGGACGGATCATAATACAATACTACATATAGTGAGTCGCCTGAATTTACCTCTCCTCTCTTCCAAAAACAGAAGCAAATGACGTCTACGCTTTATAGCCCTTCGCGTCATGCCTCCTGTTATGGATTCGATTTGATGCAATCCATTTGACTCCCAAGTATCTAAACTTTCTTCGTATAATGTCGCAACGCAGGCATGAAACTATTTATAGTTCCTTCCGGGACATACATTATCTTCCGAAAAATTTGAATCTTGGATGAAACATCTTTATTACTTAAAAAAAAATAAAATGTTTAAATATATATTTGTGAAGCCAACGAATGAACTTCATCACCCTATGGGTGAATCAGAACTTTCGGTGGCCCCACGTTGGGCGCCATTTTTGTAATGTGAGAATTGAAAAATGTATTATTTTTTTAATAATTTTTCAAAAATATTGTTTTCATTCACGATTGAAAAGCTATATAGATTTTTCCTTTTTTTTTAGTTCTTTAAACGTAGTTCTTTAAACGGTGGAATAGCAAATCAATGGAATTTTGATTCCGCTCACCTTGCTTCGGGATGGGAAAAGGCACTTAGGTGTTTGGCTTTAGCTCGCCGGGAATGGGGGGTTCGTTCCCATCAAAGGTGCTCACATTATCTTTAAATACGTGCCGGTGGAATCAGCCAAAGATGGAACGAAGCATACAAAATAACACTGAACACTGAACAAAACAACTGTAGCTATTTAATGATAGGAAAGTAATTTATTTGGGAGATTATTAACCTAGACTCGGGTCTTCAGGATTAGATGTTAGTGTCCTGGACAGGCGGCCCACCCCTGGTCATAGCCATCCGTGACATTACTCTTGCCTGTATTCAAAATTGAAAATTTAAGTAACGCCCCTTAACAAAACTTACCACATTACCCTCAAGTTAGTCACATTTCAACCAATAATTAGAAGATTATTTCATGTTTCAATATATATAATTCTTTTAAAATATAATATTTATTTTAATAACAAATTTAAAAAAAATTATAATTAAATACGAAATATGTGTAAATACATAAAGAAATCTTATTTAATCTATAAAAGCACACAATCGTAAGTGTATTAATCTAGTATTCAAGGAGAAACTACACTGAAACTATTATAAAAAAAATCTTAATGATACTTGTAATCATAAAGAAAATATAATAGTATGGATATATATTATCAATATTACTTAATTTTAGGAAATTTCTTTTAAAATTGGTATTTAATTAATTTTTTTTTTTTTTGTACAAATTAATATTAATAATTCATTATTAATAAATCAGAAAAAATTTTTTTAATAGTAATTTCAAACGACATTTCTCTTTTTGTTTTTGAAACGTATTTTCATGTTTAGTTTTTTAAAAAAAAATGATCAATTTTCTTTTTAAAGAATACTACTAAATTATTATTTGCTTAATAATAATATTTGGTTAAATTTAAAAAAAAAGAAATATAATGTTTTATTCTAAATTCAGGGTTTAAATTAATTCTTTAATTTATTCCAAATTTCCTCCTATTTAAAAAGATTTAAAATTTGGAGTAAATTCACTCATTCCTCACTTATTTACATGAAAATAAATGAACAATTTATATAGCTAATTATTATAATTATAATATGAATTTAATTTTAATTTATTACTAATTTTCTCTTTGATTATCTTTTATATATAAATCCATTATTTCTTTAAGTGCTATGATTTTTGATTTTAAATACCTTTTTTTGATTATTTTGTCTTGAATTTAAGCTTACTTATTTCGATTTTTAATACTAAGTTTCAATGTTGTGATTAGTTAATATTTTTTTTAGCATACTTTTAGGCTAGATATATTAATTGTAATAGGGTTAGTGTTAGTTGTAGGATACATATATATCATATATTTTTTTTTAGGTTAGGAATTATGTCTACAATATAACCTGTTTCAGTTTTCCCCTTTTTGAAGGTCTGCTGCTCTTCTTCTCTAGATTTTGGTCCTAGCTATATATATCTCCTACTCTCTTTCCACTGGCTCTTTTCTGGTCAGGACTTGTACAATTTGGCACGGCTTACACAAACACCAATAACACGATACTCACAGATGGACGGGTCACACTGCGTACATGGAAGACAATCACCTTTTTATTTTTTTAGTTCTTTTCTAAGCTTATTTATTGTGTCTATTTTATTCTTATTCTTTTATTTTTATAATTTTCTAGCAGCTCAGTCTCTATGGTTTTTTTCTTATTAGATTGATTTTTCTTTTAGAGCTTGTTATGGAACACCCCAACATAAATAACATCCATACACTGACAACGAACACATTAAGGACAGTCTTACACTTTTTTTGTATTTTTAGATTTTTCTTTTCTTGTGGTTAATTAATTTTCAATAACCATTCATTTTAGTTAATTAGTTTTTAATTCTTTTAGTTTAATGTCACAATTAAGCCAGCTTTTTTTGTTATTTCGTTCTTTTGCGTATTGTGTCTTGTCGCTTTCTGTTTTCTTTTATTTGTTATTTAATTTTCATTTTTTTCATTTGGTTATTTAGTTTTTATTTTTTTTTTTTTTTTAACTCTTAATATTTTGTTGATTAGTTTTTTAATTCTTGATTTTTTTTGCGCATCGTGACTTATTGACTCTCTGAACCACGTTTTTCATCCGTTTCAGTCTAGTCCCTTTTTTCTTCTCCTAACAAACGTTTCTATCTTCTACCAGCTTCAAGCCACCTCGTCACAAGTCCCGAAGGTTTTTCGCCCTTCGCATCACGCCACGTCATCATCTAACTCGTGTGCGCATTTTTATTAGAATTGCATTTATGCGTACGTTTTTACTCTATTTCAATGCAACTCTGACTTTGGTGAATTTCTGCGATCAGACAGTGACTTCCAAACTATTTACCGTCACACTTTAATAATTAATGAATTTCAATTTATTTTCATTTTTGTTTTATTTATTTAACATCTATCTTCTCTATATAAATAAAAATGAAATCTTGTGTGTTGCTAAGCGCATAACTCGAGAACGGCTTGACTGATTTCGCTAATTTTTTTTTTGAAATGTGTGTAATAGTATGAGAAAGGTTTGTATGGAAAGAAAAATTGGAAAAGTTGCTTGGAAAATTTAAAAATTCTGAAAAAACTAAAATTGTGTTTTCAATGTGATTTTACATTTTTTATGTTATTTTTTTATATATTCCGCTTACACTTAGTACGAATAACGATTAAGTTTGGAAAATATGCATGTTTAAGGTCATCAATGTTTGGCGATACTTTCACTCGTATAACGAAAATATTTCCAGTTCCGTTTAGAATGCAAAGTTTGGTACCAAAGACTGAGAAGATTAGATTTTACAATCAGTTTTTTTGATAGTAATAAAAACAGGCAAATCTAATTAAAAAAAACAAATCTCCTATTTCTGTATAATTCGGTGTTATTAATATGTAGGTACTTTACCTCATTAAATAGCCATGGACGGATCATAATACAATACTACATATAGTGAGTCGCCTGAATTTACCTCTCCTCTCTTCCAAAAACAGAAGCAAATGACGTCTACGCTTTATAGCCCTTCGCGTCATGCCTCCTGTTATGGATTCGATTTGATGCAATCCATTTGACTCCCAAGTATCTAAACTTTCTTCGTATAATGTCGCAACGCAGGCATGAAACTATTTATAGTTCCTTCCGGGACATACATTATCTTCCGAAAAATTTGAATCTTGGATGAAACATCTTTATTACTTAAAAAAAAATAAAATGTTTAAATATATATTTGTGAAGCCAACGAATGAACTTCATCACCCTATGGGTGAATCAGAACTTTCGGTGGCCCCACGTTGGGCGCCATTTTTGTAATGTGAGAATTGAAAAATGTATTATTTTTTTAATAATTTTTCAAAAATATTGTTTTCATTCACGATTGAAAAGCTATATAGATTTTTCCTTTTTTTTTAGTTCTTTAAACGTAGTTCTTTAAACGGTGGAATAGCAAATCAATGGAATTTTGATTCCGCTCACCTTGCTTCGGGATGGGAAAAGGCACTTAGGTGTTTGGCTTTAGCTCGCCGGGAATGGGGGGTTCGTTCCCATCAAAGGTGCTCACATTATCTTTAAATACGTGCCGGTGGAATCAGCCAAAGATGGAACGAAGCATACAAAATAACACTGAACACTGAACAAAACAACTGTAGCTATTTAATGATAGGAAAGTAATTTATTTGGGAGATTATTAACCTAGACTCGGGTCTTCAGGATTAGATGTTAGTGTCCTGGACAGGCGGCCCACCCCTGGTCATAGCCATCCGTGACATTACTCTTGCCTGTATTCAAAATTGAAAATTTAAGTAACGCCCCTTAACAAAACTTACCACATTACCCTCAAGTTAGTCACATTTCAACCAATAATTAGAAGATTATTTCATGTTTCAATATATATAATTCTTTTAAAATATAATATTTATTTTAATAACAAATTTAAAAAAAATTATAATTAAATACGAAATATGTGTAAATACATAAAGAAATCTTATTTAATCTATAAAAGCACACAATCGTAAGTGTATTAATCTAGTATTCAAGGAGAAACTACACTGAAACTATTATAAAAAAAATCTTAATGATACTTGTAATCATAAAGAAAATATAATAGTATGGATATATATTATCAATATTACTTAATTTTAGGAAATTTCTTTTAAAATTGGTATTTAATTAATTTTTTTTTTTTTTGTACAAATTAATATTAATAATTCATTATTAATAAATCAGAAAAAATTTTTTTAATAGTAATTTCAAACGACATTTCTCTTTTTGTTTTTGAAACGTATTTTCATGTTTAGTTTTTTAAAAAAAAATGATCAATTTTCTTTTTAAAGAATACTACTAAATTATTATTTGCTTAATAATAATATTTGGTTAAATTTAAAAAAAAAGAAATATAATGTTTTATTCTAAATTCAGGGTTTAAATTAATTCTTTAATTTATTCCAAATTTCCTCCTATTTAAAAAGATTTAAAATTTGGAGTAAATTCACTCATTCCTCACTTATTTACATGAAAATAAATGAACAATTTATATAGCTAATTATTATAATTATAATATGAATTTAATTTTAATTTATTACTAATTTTCTCTTTGATTATCTTTTATATATAAATCCATTATTTCTTTAAGTGCTATGATTTTTGATTTTAAATACCTTTTTTTGATTATTTTGTCTTGAATTTAAGCTTACTTATTTCGATTTTTAATACTAAGTTTCAATGTTGTGATTAGTTAATATTTTTTTTAGCATACTTTTAGGCTAGATATATTAATTGTAATAGGGTTAGTGTTAGTTGTAGGATACATATATATCATATATTTTTTTTTTAGGTTAGGAATTATGTCTACAATATAACCTGTTTCAGTTTTCCCCTTTTTGAAGGTCTGCTGCTCTTCTTCTCTAGATTTTGGTCCTAGCTATATATATCTCCTACTCTCTTTCCACTGGCTCTTTTCTGGTCAGGACTTGTACAATTTGGCACGGCTTACACAAACACCAATAACACGATACTCACAGATGGACGGGTCACACTGCGTACATGGAAGACAATCACCTTTTTATTTTTTTAGTTCTTTTCTAAGCTTATTTATTGTGTCTATTTTATTCTTATTCTTTTATTTTTATAATTTTCTAGCAGCTCAGTCTCTATGGTTTTTTTCTTATTAGATTGATTTTTCTTTTAGAGCTTGTTATGGAACACCCCAACATAAATAACATCCATACACTGACAACGAACACATTAAGGACAGTCTTACACTTTTTTTGTATTTTTAGATTTTTCTTTTCTTGTGGTTAATTAATTTTCAATAACCATTCATTTTAGTTAATTAGTTTTTAATTCTTTTAGTTTAATGTCACAATTAAGCCAGCTTTTTTTGTTATTTCGTTCTTTTGCGTATTGTGTCTTGTCGCTTTCTGTTTTCTTTTATTTGTTATTTAATTTTCATTTTTTTCATTTGGTTATTTAGTTTTTATTTTTTTTTTTTTTTTAACTCTTAATATTTTGTTGATTAGTTTTTTAATTCTTGATTTTTTTTGCGCATCGTGACTTATTGACTCTCTGAACCACGTTTTTCATCCGTTTCAGTCTAGTCCCTTTTTTCTTCTCCTAACAAACGTTTCTATCTTCTACCAGCTTCAAGCCACCTCGTCACAAGTCCCGAAGGTTTTTCGCCCTTCGCATCACGCCACGTCATCATCTAACTCGTGTGCGCATTTTTATTAGAATTGCATTTATGCGTACGTTTTTACTCTATTTCAATGCAACTCTGACTTTGGTGAATTTCTGCGATCAGACAGTGACTTCCAAACTATTTACCGTCACACTTTAATAATTAATGAATTTCAATTTATTTTCATTTTTGTTTTATTTATTTAACATCTATCTTCTCTATATAAATAAAAATGAAATCTTGTGTGTTGCTAAGCGCATAACTCGAGAACGGCTTGACTGATTTCGCTAATTTTTTTTTTGAAATGTGTGTAATAGTATGAGAAAGGTTTGTATGGAAAGAAAAATTGGAAAAGTTGCTTGGAAAATTTAAAAATTCTGAAAAAACTAAAATTGTGTTTTCAATGTGATTTTACATTTTTTATGTTATTTTTTTATATATTCCGCTTACACTTAGTACGAATAACGATTAAGTTTGGAAAATATGCATGTTTAAGGTTAATGGACCACCCCCATTGTACGTCCACTTTATCGGTATACGTAATATACGTATTATTTGTTGTTTGTTGGTCGTGAAGAAGTTTTGAATTAAGAAAATTTACAATTTTTAATGCACTATTATAAACGTCGTTATATGTTAGAAATATTAGAAAGCAGATACAGATAATGTTGCTCAAACCTCTACATAGATACATAATTTATAAAAACAAAAACCCTAAAAATTAAATTATTATTTTTCAATATTTTTTGTTTGTGTAATATTTAAAATTTTTTATTCTGACAATTATTGTTATTTTGAAAAATATTTTAGTTATTAATAACACTGGTTTACAAATTTTTAATTTGGAAAAATACCAAGAACGCCACTTGCCTAGATAAGTTAATTGGGACCTCCTGAACACGAAAAACGCTGTAATTTTTTTTTCTAAGTACCGTTTTTTAGATAACGGTACTTTTGTGTTTTTCGGTGTATGGTCCCATTCAAACCCTGGTGGAGCCCAACCGAAGAGCCCGATCGAGATGAGTGGCATATCGTTGGAAAGGTAATCGAATGCCTTTTCCGCCGATATGCTGCAAATTTCTATCTGATAAGAAATAGCTGAGTTATGGCACCTCAAAGTTCGAAATTTGCCTATTTTTTACGTTTTTTTCAAAATTTTTCTTTTTTATTTAATTTTTTTTCTACGTTACAGTTAATATCTGGAATGTTTTATTTTTTATCCAAATAGTTTATTTAATTACCAACATTTTAAGAGTAATTTGAAAAAAATCGGATGAAAAATATAGTTTTTATTAAGGATTTTGTGGAACGACAATATTTTCATCTTCATTGCTTACACACTATATTCGGCGTAAATTCAAAAAATTTTAATTAAAATGGCGAGCGACTTGAACTCTTACGTTTTTTTCGGATGTATCTTCGCGAATGAGGAACCAACAATAGTCCGCCATCATTTCTTCGTCCCACCAGCCTTTGTAACGTCTCTTGATTTCTTCCATTTCTTGGTGAAATCTTTCACCTTGTTCATCACTTTCGGAGCCCAAGTTGCTGGGGAAAATATCCAAATGACTGAATAAGAAGTGTAATTTAGGTGTCATATTTGAACCTAAAGGTTAAAAAGAATAAATTTTAAATCATAACGGCCTTTTTGATATACATGTTTTCACTCAACGCTTACCAATGGCATTGAATTTTTGCAGTAATGTATTGATCTTCTCTGATCAAATGACAGTCTTACCATGAATTACCTTTGACAAAAATTTCCGAGAGCCACAGCGAGCAAAATTGAAGCTGGTATATTTGATGGCCCTCAAATTCGGGCTCTGTACGGTGACCAAGCATTTAATGAGTGTTAAGGTCCAGCTTATTTGGAGGCATGGGAAGCATTCCAGGACATCGTTCACAACTTTTTGGGAAACTACAGAAGTCCTGATTACGCAGAGAAGATCAATACATTACTGCAAAAATTCAATGCCATTGGTAAGCGTTGAGTGAAAACATGTATATCAAAAAGGCCGTTATGATTTAAAATTTATTCTTTTTAATCTTTAGGTTCAAATATGACACCTAAATTACACTTCTTATTCAGTCATTTGGATATTTTCCCCAGCAACTTGGGCTCCGAAAGTGATGAACAAGGTGAAAGATTTCACCAAGAAATGGAAGAAATCAAGAGACGTTACAAAGGCTGGTGGGACGAAGAAATGATGGCGGACTATTGTTGGTTCCTCATTCGCGAAGATACATCCGAAAAAAACGTAAGAGTTCAAGTCGCTCGCCATTTTAATTTAAATTTTTTGAATTTACGCCGAATATAGTGTGTAAGCAATGAAGATGAAAATATTGTCGTTCCACAAAATCCTTAATAAAAACTATATTTTTCATCCGATTTTTTTCAATTTACGCTTAAAATATTGGTAATTAAATAAACTATTTGGATAAAAAATAAAATATTCCAGATATTAACTGTAACGTAGAAAAAAAATTAAATAAAAAAGAAAAATTTTGAAAAAAACGTAAAAAATAGGCAAATTTCGAACTTTGAGGTGCCATAACTCAGCTATTTCTTATCAGATAGAAATTTGCAGCATATCGGCGGAAAAGGCATTCGATTACCTTTCCAACGATATGCCACTCATCTCGATCGGGCTCTTCGGTTGGGCTCCACAAGGGTTTGAATGGGACCATACACCGAAAAACACAAAAGTACCGTTATCTAAAAAACGGTACTTAGAAAAAAAAAATTACAGCGTTTTTCGTGTTCAGGAGGTCCCAATTAACTTATCTAGATAAGTGGCGTTCTTGGTATTTTTTGGCTGTAAACCAGTGTAATTGTTGTAGCGAAATATTATAATTAATAAAAAAATACGAAATTTTGACCTTATTCTCAATTAAAATATATTAATAACTTATTTGTTTTTACTTTTGTTTTGCTTGCGATCTGTCTAACAGATACCGTTATTTTATTAATCTTAAAAATTATTTTGCCACTTGTGCAAATGTCGTTTGACTTCTTAATGTCAATTTGTAAATAGAGATCGGTTACATAGTGAAAATTCAATTAAGTTGTGATTCTATTGTGAAATATCAGAAAAATATTAAAGTGTTTCCGCAAAAGTGAATTTGTGCAACGGTGGTTACATAGTTACGACAAATCTGGTTAAATTGTGATTCTGTCGTAAAAAACATCAGAAAAATATTAAAGTGCTCCCGAATAAGTGAATATTTGTAACAGTGGTTAGTTTTGCTGAATTTTCAACCCGTTGTAAGTTCATCGCAATCGCTTCTCTGATCAAATGACAGTCTTACCATGAATTACCTTTGACAAAAATTTCCGAGAGCCACAGCGAGCAAAATTGAAGCTGGTATATTTGATGGCCCTCAAATTCGGGCTCTGTACGGTGACCAAGCATTTAATGAGTGTTAAGGTCCAGCTTATTTGGAGGCATGGGAAGCATTCCAGGACATCGTTCACAACTTTTTGGGAAACTACAGAAGTCCTGATTACGCAGAGAAGATCAATACATTACTGCAAAAATTCAATGCCATTGGTAAGCGTTGAGTGAAAACATGTATATCAAAAAGGCCGTTATGATTTAAAATTTATTCTTTTTAATCTTTAGGTTCAAATATGACACCTAAATTACACTTCTTATTCAGTCATTTGGATATTTTCCCCAGCAACTTGGGCTCCGAAAGTGATGAACAAGGTGAAAGATTTCACCAAGAAATGGAAGAAATCAAGAGACGTTACAAAGGCTGGTGGGACGAAGAAATGATGGCGGACTATTGTTGGTTCCTCATTCGCGAAGATACATCCGAAAAAAACGTAAGAGTTCAAGTCGCTCGCCATTTTAATTTAAATTTTTTGAATTTACGCCGAATATAGTGTGTAAGCAATGAAGATGAAAATATTGTCGTTCCACAAAATCCTTAATAAAAACTATATTTTTCATCCGATTTTTTTCAATTTACGCTTAAAATATTGGTAATTAAATAAACTATTTGGATAAAAAATAAAATATTCCAGATATTAACTGTAACGTAGAAAAAAAATTAAATAAAAAAGAAAAATTTTGAAAAAAACGTAAAAAATAGGCAAATTTCGAACTTTGAGGTGCCATAACTCAGCTATTTCTTATCAGATAGAAATTTGCAGCATATCGGCGGAAAAGGCATTCGATTACCTTTCCAACGATATGCCACTCATCTCGATCGGGCTCTTCGGTTGGGCTCCACAAGGGTTTGAATGGGACCATACACCGAAAAACACAAAAGTACCGTTATCTAAAAAACGGTACTTAGAAAAAAAAAATTACAGCGTTTTTCGTGTTCAGGAGGTCCCAATTAACTTATCTAGATAAGTGGCGTTCTTGGTATTTTTTGGCTGTAAACCAGTGTAATTGTTGTAGCGAAATATTATAATTAATAAAAAAATACGAAATTTTGACCTTATTCTCAATTAAAATATATTAATAACTTATTTGTTTTTACTTTTGTTTTGCTTGCGATCTGTCTAACAGATACCGTTATTTTATTAATCTTAAAAATTATTTTGCCACTTGTGCAAATGTCGTTTGACTTCTTAATGTCAATTTGTAAATAGAGATCGGTTACATAGTGAAAATTCAATTAAGTTGTGATTCTATTGTGAAATATCAGAAAAATATTAAAGTGTTTCCGCAAAAGTGAATTTGTGCAACGGTGGTTACATAGTTACGACAAATCTGGTTAAATTGTGATTCTGTCGTAAAAAACATCAGAAAAATATTAAAGTGCTCCCGAATAAGTGAATATTTGTAACAGTGGTTAGTTTTGCTGAATTTTCAACCCGTTGTAAGTTCATCGCAATCGCTTCAGGAAATTAAATAAATTTAATCGTTTCATCTCCAACAAATTTACAGGTTATAGAGTAAGAACAAAGTGTATAGCAGCATTACAATGCCGCCAATAAGACGTTTTAATATAGGTCGCAGAACACGCAATGCTACAAACCAAATGAATTTTCAAAATAATAGAACTGCAGAACAGCGCGAAGAGCGAAATGAAACGGAAAGGAATCGGTTATCACAAGCACGTTCAGCACATACACAAGAAGAAAGAGAAAATGCAAATGAAGCTAATATACATCGACAGATAAATCATCGTTCAATAGAAGCCAATTGCGTGGCAATAAATTTAAATGAACGTACAAGAAGACAAACAAATGTTGCGTTGCGTACTTATCGATGTGCATTCCGTTACGACATGACAATTGATTACAGTGCCGACCAAGCCGTTGCTATTGGATCGATGAGTGTTGTGTGCCCATATTGTAATGCACTGAAATACAAAAATGAAACTCCTGGATTGTGTTGCGCAAGTGGCAAGGTCAAACTGGCTCAATTGGTTCCGCCACCAGAGCCATTACGCTCATTGGTTTCTGGTATAGGAACAGATTCCAAACATTTCTTGACACAAATTCAGAAATACAACAGTTGCTTCCAAATGACTTAATTTGGTGCAACAAATGTAGTTCGGCACCAGTTTTTACCCACTTTCAAGGTAAATGATTGTGTTCATCTACAGTATTTATTTTTTTACATAGATAAAGTATTACAGATTCAAGGTCAAATATATCATCGAGCTGGCTCGCTATTACCACACCTAAATGCAGACTATAAATTTCTGCAGATTTATTTCATGGGAAATACAACAGAATAAAAATAATAATTGATGAAGATAATTTCGTCCGTTTTATATGCGACGATTGTTTGCAATATATCCATAATGTTGATCTTTTCTTAAAAGAAATACAAGATGGTGTTGACAAAAACAAAGTAACATTAAAAGAATATAAACATGAATTTGAAAGCTCACTGAAGCAAAATGAAATAGAAATTAAAGAACTACTTGAAGCTATAGAAAAGAGATACGATGAGAGATTTAAAAAAATTTATAAAATTCAAAAACTATGTGAAAAAAATGTTCAAGAAGTAAATAAAATTTACGGAAATGTAAATGAAATAGAAAACAAAAATAAAGATATGTTTAGTACAATTGAAAAGAATAATATAAATATGAGGCCATTTAGACGATGCAATTTTGCATGCAATTAATTGCATGCAACTGATATTTGTTGGCGAACGGGTGAGAGAAGCAAGAGGGGTAGAAAAAGTTGCACGACTTCGTTTGTCATGCAATTTTTTGACATTTCCTTTTACCATCGTTTGTGTTTTACTTATTTTGTTTTATTCTTATTCTGACTTTGAAGTGTGCGTTATAAAAATTAATGCGCAAGAACATTTTCAATTACTTCTTCTGTATTAAAATCTTCCATTTTTTATATTTTTAAAAATTTTTGTATATTGTATTTATGTAAATGTATGTATATTATTTTATATACATACATATGTACATATATTTTTTGTATATTATATTTACATATATTTTAAAATTTTGTTTTCCTTGTTGCGAATGAATAACTAAAGAGGAATGTGTAATTAAACGTCAAAAAATTGCATGATTTGTTGCACGTAAAATTGCATCGTATAAGTGCACAACATTTTACGTAGCAATTTTAAAAGAGAATGGAAAAAATTGCATGCAATTAATTGCATCATCTAAAAGGCCTCTATGTGTAATGAAATAAAGAAAATTGTAAAAGAAACGAATGTCAAACCAAAAATGACATATGCACAAAAAGTGGCAAATAAATTGGTGATGCCAGATTTAGCAAAAAATGTCCCATTAATAACACTGTGCTAGTTGGGTACTCTGAATCCAGTGGTGCTAACCGTTTTTTTTGGTTAGCTCGTTTTTTCGAAATATACCGTTATTTCGAAAATGGAGGAGGTTGCACAACATATATTCGCGTAACTCAAAAACGGTTGAGTTTATTGAATAAACTAAAAAAACCGAAATTCCGCAATGAAATTTTCTTTAAGTAAGGTTAAACTTTTTTCCAATATATATTATATCCCGTGTATTGTACTGGTCGCCATGGAAACGCGTATTCCATAAGCACATATTTTTAGTATAGCCCAATTGCATGCCTCTTAAAAGAGCCACCACTTTTAAATCTGCGCATATTTTCCACTTGTGGTCTTCATATTTAATTAACTCTATTATTTTTTTCATTGGTGCGTATGTCTCTTTAGTATTTGTGCTTAGTGCTATCGCAATAGGACTTTTTAAATTAGTGACATGTAGCAAAACTGCTTTTAAGCTACTTTTGGACGAATCGATGGAATAAGGTATGAACTCTAGCTACTTTATTAAATTAGATTTATATTTCATATTATACTGTTTTTATTTTACAGGAATTCTTAATGGACTGGACATTCGCCGTCTAATGAAGGACCAACAATTTGAACTTGCATTGAATGATATGGAGCTATTGGGCTGGAATTCTGTGAAATCAGTAATAGAAAATGTATTAGGAAATCATCGGTCTGAAAATTGGCGAATTTTAGTGGGAGATATGCTAACCGCATTTAAAAACTTAAACGTCAAAATGTGATTGAAAATACATTTTTTGCATTGTCATGCAGAAAAATTTAATGAACAATCACCAGCCGAGTCTGATGAACATGGCGAGAGATTTCACCAAGTAACAGTCAGACTCGAACACTGGTATAGTGGCAAACAACTTGATTCGCTATTAGGGGATATTTGTTGGAATCTGCAGGAGGAAGAAGAATAAATTTGTAAATAAAAACTTAAACTTTAATTAACAACAAAAATAAATGTTTTAATTTTTGAAGTTTCGTCTGGTTATTATATATTTCATCTTTTGTGAATAAAATCAAAAGTTGTAGACAGATTTTAATTATTTATGTCTTGTTTTGTTTGGAACTTTGTTTGCTATACCTGCAGAAAAAATTAGAAGCACAGCTGCGTTTCCAATTTTTTATGCCGTTTTAAAAAACAAAATTTTTCAAATTTTGCTAAAAAAACTATTTTTTTGGTCAAAAAAAAATTATGTTTCTACAACGACTGCGCATATTGGAAAAAAGTTTAACCTTACTTAAAGAAAATTTCATTGCGGAATTTCGGTTTTTTTAGTTTATTCAATAAACTAAATCGTTTTTGAGTTACGCGAATATATGTTGTGAAACTTCCTCCATTTTCGAAATAACGGTATATTTCGAAAAAACGAGCTAACGTAAAAAAAAACGGTTAGCACCACTGGATTCAGCGTACCCGAATTAGGTTAACCCGCCAGGTGCCCCGTTTGTCACAAAAAAAAGTGTCAAATTCTAGCACAGTGTAATAAAACCTAAGGAAAAACAGAGTATAGAAAAAACGAAATCTGATTTAAATGAAAAAGTGGACCCAATAAACTTTAAGATAACTAATGTTGAAAATAGAAGAAATGGTACTATTGTTATTCAAAGCATAGATAATGAAGAAAGAGAAAAAATAAAAGAAGCTATACAAAAGGAAATAAGTGAAAATTATGAAGTCAAAGTGCCGAAACAAACCGAAATGCAATTAATAATAACGGACATGAACTTTAAATTACAAGAAAATGATTTGTTAGAAAAATTAAGAAAACAAAATGAAATACTAAAAAATAGCAAAATTGAAATAATAAAAATTTTTGAAACAAAAAGGTATAATAAAGCAGTATTTAATGCTAAAATAAAAATCGATAATGAATCGTATCCGAAAGTATTATCAGGCCAAAAGCTTAATGTAGGATGGGATAAATGTAGAGTTTTTGACGGTACAAATGTAACAAAATGTTTTAAATGCCAAGGATACAACCACAAAGCATCAGTGTGCAGAAATGAAGAAATATGCTACAAATGTCACGGTAACCACAAAAGCAAAGATTGCAAAAATGAAACGGTAAACAAATGTGTAAATTGCATTAAAGAAAATAAAAGGCTGAACTTAGGACTTGATGAAAATCATTGTACAAACAACAGGGAATGCCCAGTTTATCAAAATAAACTATCATTGAAAATGAAAAGAATAGGTTTGACAGTTTAACAAACACAGAAAATATATGGAATATACACAAACATTCAAGGACTTTTAAATAACTTCGCCCAGTTGGAAATTACAGTCGAAACCGTTAAACCAGAGTTTATATTGCTCTCTGAAACTCATATCACGAATAACATTGATGAGAAGGAATATGAAATAAAAGAATATGATAACTATCCAACAATTTCGAATTCTTCGAAGACTGGAGGTGTAATATTATATATAAAAAAGCAATGGTATATAAATAAAATAAAGGAACATATAGTAGACTCAAAGCACTGGATTAGTGCCTATATGGCTAAACGAGAACATATATCATTTATTATAGTAATTGTTTATAGATCACCAGGCTGTTCTAAATCCGAATTTTGTGATACATTTCAAGAGTTCCTAGATGAAATTTGTGAAAAAAGCTGTGATATTTTAATAGCAGGAGATTTTAATATAGACTGGTATAAAGATTTTTATAAAGATAAACTTGAAAGTATTTTAAATGACAATGGGCTTAAACAAATCATAAGTGAATGCACCAGAATAACGCAAACATCGAAAACATTAATAGACTACATAATAACGAACAATAAAATAATCTCGGCAAAAAATAATATAAGAGCAATTCCATATGAAAACGATCAAAATTGGCAAATTTTTGGACGACCCCTCTCCGATTTTAAAATAAATAGTCTCAATCGATTGCCCAGCAAAAAATAATGTACCTACATATTTTTGTTTTTTTTTTATAGTGACTGGATTAGTGGTGGTGTACACCACTGTCATGTGACAAAATTGAAGAATTCTTCATAAGGGACCTCATTGAAAGTTGTTTAAAAAAAAAAACTACTAAAGCGATCGCAACGAGTGATAGCTCGTTGGAAAGGTATTGAAGTAAGCTTTAATTGAAAAATAAAATTTTCCTAATTTTTCTTAGAAATTTACCTTTAAATTTTCCCATGAAAATTAAATTTTCCGATTTTCCACAGAAGCTCCTAAATTTTCCGGCTAATTTTTTTTTTGGATTCCACATAATTTTTGCTTTAAGAATCAGCAATAAAAAAATGGGCCCCGACTCCTTGTTTGAACAGGAGAAGAGCATTTAAGAGAGCACCTTGTTAAAAATACATTTTAAAAATTATTTTACAGTTAAAAATACATTTATGAAGCAAAAATCTTTCTTATTTTGCTGCTTATACTTAATTACAATATTTATTAAAAATTTAAAATTTCTAGGTGCGCTTTTATTTAATACTAGCTAAACCCGGTGTGCTTTGCTACCCCCCCCCCCTTGTCATAAAATAAAATAAAACGTATTTATATATTTACAAACATTTATTTATTTAATTTTAATGTATTTATTGCAATGCTTTAGGCGAGACCATGCCACTTTGTCCACTTACATAGTCAAGAATTTATTATTTCGTAAGATTATCCTGTTGTGAAAATTTAATGACGATCGGTCCAGTAGTTAAGACTATATTACGATGTTTAATTTTCCTAAAAAGGGGCGTGGTCCCACTCACTTTTCTCCTGGTACGTATTCCTAATTATGCCAATACCATATGCACCAAATATCACCGACGTACGTCAAAAAATGCCCAAAATATGGCGGGTTAAATTTGTGGGTTATATGGGCGGTGCCACCCCCGTTTGTACAATCAAAACTTCATATAGCCTATTATTCCTTCCAGAGTCACAGTAACATGCTGTAAAAATTTCAGGCAGATTGGTCCAAGGGTTTGGCCTCCTATTAAGCACAAACATACAGACACACATTCATTTATATATATATAATTTAAGGTGAAATGGGGCGAAAAATGGGGATTTGGTAATAAAAAAATGTATGTAGTTAAAAAGTATATAAAACTTTAGGTAAATACATATTACAAAAAAAAGTATTTTGTATAGCAAACATTGTTAGTGGTATACGTAAGTATCTGAATTAAAAAAAGGGGGCGATGAAGTAGGCGTGGTTCATAGTATTATGGCGACGTTAACAGTATTAAGAGCAATATACTACCAAATAAAAAAAATACGTTGGAATGAACAAATTTGTATAGAGAACAAAAAGTATAAAACTTTCAAAAATTTGGCGTGAGAAGGGGCGTGAAAGGGGCGTGGCTTAAGAAATCTTTATTTTTACCTCGCCTGGAGTATATAATGTGTATACAATTTGAAGTAAATCTGTTAAAAACTATATGGGAGCAATTACATAATTTTTAAAAAGTGGGCGTAAAAATGGGCGTGGTCAAAAAAAAGTACCCTATTATTCCTTCCAGAGTCACAGTAACATGCTGTGAAAATTTCATCAAAATCGGCTCAGCCGTTTTGGAGTCTATACGTTACATACATACATACATACATTTAATTTTATATATATAGACTAGCTAAACCCGGTGTGCTTTGCTACCCCCCCCCCCTCGTCATAAAATAAAACGTATTTATATATTTACAAACATTTATTTATTTAATTTTAATGTATTTATTGCAATGCTTTAGGCGAGACCATGCCCCTTTGTCCACTTACATAGTCAAGAATTTATTATTTCGTAAGAATATCCTGTTGTGAAAATTTAATGACGATCGGTCCAGTAGTTAAGACTATATTACGATGTTTAATTTTCCTAAAAAGGGGCGTGGTCCCACTCACTTTTCTCCTGGTACGTATTCCTAATTATGCCAATACCATATGTACCAAATATCACCGATGTACGTCAAAAAATGCCCAAAATATGGCGGGTTAAATTTGTGGGTTATATGGGCGGTGCCACCCCCGTTTGTACAATCAAAACTTCATATAGCCTATTATACCTTCCAGAGTCACAGTAACATGCTGTAAAAATTTCAGATTGGTCCAAGGGTTTGGCCTCCTATTAAGCACAAACATACAGACACACATTCATTTATATATATATATAGATTAAATGCAATATAATTTAAGGTGAAATGGGGCGAAAAATGGGGATTTGGTAATAAAAAAATGTATGTAGTTAAAAAGTATATAAAACTTTAGGTAAATACATATTACAAAAAAAGTATTTTGTATAGCAAACATTGTTAGTGGTATACGAAAGTATCTGGATTAAAAAAGGGGGCGATGAAGTAGGCGTGGTTCATAGTTATATGGCGACGTTAACAGTATTATGAGCAATATACTACCAAATAAAAAAAATACGTTGGAATGAACAAATTTGTATAGAGAACAAAAAGTATAAAACTTTCAAAAATTTGGCGTGAAAAGGGGCGTGAAAGGGGCGTGGCTTAAGAAATCTTTATTTTTACCTCGCCTGGAGTATATAATGTGTATACAATTTGAAGTAAATCTGTTAAAAACTATATGGGAGCAATTACATAATTTTTAAAAAGTGGGCGTAAAAATGGGCGTGGCCAAAAAAAAGTACCCTATTAATCATACCAGAGTCCCAGTTAAATGCTGTGAAAATTTCAAAAATATCGGTCCAAATTTTAAAAAAGTGGGCGTAAAAGTGGGCGTGGTAAAACAAAAGTACCCTATTATTTCTTCCAGAGTCACAGTAACATGCTGTGAAAATTTCATCAAAATCGGCTCAGCCGTTTTGGAGTCTATACGTTACATACATACATACATACATACATACATACATACATACATACATACATACATACTAAAGGTCTGCATGACTACATTCAAAAGGCATATGAATACATTCATTTATTTTTTAAGTAGGTAAAGTAAAATACAACACACGATTTAGGTACGTAGTGCCTTACATTTTGTGTTTAAAAAACAAATGAATGAACACACAAAGCGAAAGAGAAAAAAACCAACTGTATTTGTACAGAAAAACAACAACCATATTCATATAAAACAGACATAATAAAATTTGTATAAGCTTCGAATATAATATTATTTGAATGTTTTACTCCTTACATGAATATATTATTATTATCACTAGTAATTTTTGTTATGGAAATTGTAAATATAAAACGCAAAAATGTGAAGGTCCATTTTAATATACTTTTATTCCAATTTTTATAATTTTTGTTACAAAATTCTGTTTAATAGAGATATATTTGTAATAAGAATACAAACAAGTACTAATTTTACTATGTAGTATTTCTTATACACATTCTAACTGTTACCATATACATACGAATGTTTGCATTTGCAAATTGAGTAAATAAATGTTCAAAGAAAAAGAGTAAATGCAATGTGTGCCTTCGTTATGACAAAGTAAAACACAGACTACACTCTCTTTTATATTTTAACTATTAAACTCTGTAAACCACTCTTTAACTATTTAAATATTTGAATGAATATTGAAATGCTTGTGTGTGATAAACAAATGAATGTATTCTTGCAGCCCTTTAATACATACATACATACATTGAATTTTATATATATAGATATACATATATTAATGATATGGAAAAAGTTTTGGAAAAATGCGAAATTGTTTTATATGCAGACGATACGCTGATTTTTACAGAAGCGGCAACGGAAGAAATATGTTATAATAACTTAACGAATGATATGGACAATATAAATAAATGGTTAAAAATGAACAAATTAAAATTAAACGAAAATAAGACTAAAATAATGGAAATAAATATGAACACTAACTTAACGTTTAAAATAAATTATGTAACAACAGAAAAAGTAAATAATATAAAATATCTGGGTTTTCTAATAGACAAAGACTTAAAATTAAAAGAACATATTGAATATATATGTAAAAAAATTGGAAAAAAAATCGGTTTTTTCAAACGTATAAGAAATAAAATATCAGTTATAACGGCAATAAATATTTATAATGTAATGATCAAACCGCATTTTGAATTTGGATCAACTGTGTTGTATACATGCTGCACAGAACAGCAAATAACAAGATTACAAAAGCTGCAGAATAAAGCCATGCGCTCTATCTTAAATACAATCGATTTACCCCAATAGAACATATGTTAGATACACTTAAATGGCTTAATATATAACAAAGACTAGAGCTAAACACAATTAATTTTATTCAAAAAATAAAAATGGGAGATGCACCTGATTATTTAATTGAACAAATAAGGTACGTAGGAGAGGTTCAACCATATAGCCTAAGGAACGCTCAAGATTTCAGATTACAGCGAGCAGATAACAACACGATGAAAAGATCTCTCTTTTATAAGGGATTAAATCTCTACAACATGATGCCTAATAATATTAAAAATGAAATAAATCCAAATGTATTTAGAAGAAAAACTTTATTTTTTATAAGAAATATTTAATGAGTAGTGTTCTGTCGTTTGCCTCGTACACACGCGTTTTTTCTAGTCTGTCCGAAATGTCGTGTTCCGTCTTTTTCTAATAATATGTTTTATTTGTCTTTTGTGCGAGTGTCCGGAAAAAATAATTTTTACTTACAATAATAAATAATAAAATAATTCAATAAATATACAACACAAATTCAATAATAAACAAAACTAAAATTCAACAAAAAATCTTACGAAAAACAAATCACAAAAATCCATACATAAATAATAAAACAAAAAATACAACACAAACTTCTCTTAAAAACCAAACATCAACAACAAAAATTAATTTAAAGAAAAACAAAACACAAGAATGCATAAATAACAAAACAATAGTGTTGGCACTACGGGCCGTTTTCCATCTACAATGACCAGATCAGGGCTTTTATGGCCCCAATCAGCAGTGTCATTGTATTTTTCCCCATCCTCATATACATTAATTTTTTTGTGATATCGATGGCATTGTGTTAATTGTTGTTGGCTGCTTGGTGATGAAGGTATAACACTGGTTACTAGGCAGCCTCATTAACGACAATTAATTTCATTGTTATTTGTATCACAAAATAATAGACATTTTACTTGAGTTTTTGTAGTAATTGTAATGACAGGTTGTTTCCGAATCGACTTTTGTAACATACGAGGGTTAAGAGCGAATTTTTTCTCTGTGTATGCTCACGTTTGTCTTCGTCGGCCGGATGTTTTCGCCTTATGTGAAACCCAGGTATCTGAGAATGCTGATCCACAGGATTTTCATATACCTGGTTATCAATTTCTATCTCTTTTTAATTTCCACCGGGGCATTGCCATGTACATACGCAATGAAGTCGTGTACCAGTACCAGCAATCATTAGGTACGTATGATGCAGAATTTAACTGTCTATGGGTTAAGTTCAAAATCAGGGCACACTATTTGCATTTCGGGTTTCTTTATAGAAGTCCAAATGCGGCAAGGGATACTACCATATCTGGCTTCGATACCCTTTCCGATTCCATAACGAAGATTCTCGAGAGTTGTCCTAGCAGTGAAATTGTTGTTGCTGGTGATTTCAATGTTCACAACTCCTCTTGGCTTCGCCATTCAAGCCATACAACTACTGAAGGGCAATATGTTGAGTTATTCGCAGCGCACAATCACCTTGCGCAACTTGTGAAAGAACCAACGCATATTCCATGCGTTGATGGGCACCAAAACAACACCCTCGACCTTTTTCTAACCTCACACCCTAATAAGTATGAGGTAGATGTTCTTGCACCTCTTGGTAATTCGGATCATTGTACCATTTCCGCCTCCTTTTCGCTCTCCGAACTTCGTAACGTTTCAAGACCACCTACGAAACGTTCAACATTTGTATACGAAAAGGCTCGTTGGGCTGAGCTCAACGAATTCTTCCGGCATTTCAATTGGAAACTTTGTTTCTTAGACAATAATGTCAATGCCATGGCGAATATGGTCGAAAATATAATTATGATGGGGATGAAAAAATTCATACCATCAAAGAAAATTTCGATTAAATCTAAAGAAACATCTTGGTTTAATCAGAATTGCAAAATTGCAATCAGATCCAGAGAGGAAGCATTCAGGATTTGGCGAAATAATAAAAACGCTGAAACTGATTCGCTACGCAAACGAGCGAGGTCTTCGTGTGCCAAAGTGCTGAGGCGTGAAAAATATCTATACGAGCAACGCCTTCGTGCAAAAGTTCTTACTGCTCCTCGGGGCAGTAAAAGCTTTTGGTCATTCGTTAAAAGAATAAAGGATAATGCTAGTTCTTCAATTCCTACTCTTTTAAAAAATGACCAACCATTCACAAACCCGGTTGACAAAGCTAACCTTTTGGCTGAATTATTTGCAAATAATTCAAAATTACCGGAAAGCAATCAACCACTGCCCGTGCTCGAAAGAGTATCAGTAACTATGCCAAATATATTCTTTCGTACGCGTGCAGTTAAAAGGGTATTAGCAGAACTTAACATAAATAAATCTCCTGGGCCAGATGGCATACCAGCACTGGTCTTGAAGCAGTGTTCTTCGACGCTAGCTCGTCCATTAGCTAACCTTTTCAGCACCTTATACCGTGCCGGTGAATTTCCCATATGTTGGAAGGTTGCTAATGTAACGCCAATTCCTAAAAAGGGAGAGGCTACAAACCCTGAAAATTATCGCCCAATTGCAATCTGTTCTGCACTTTCGAATGTCATGGAAAGTATGGTAAATTACCATCTTGTGAAGTATCTAGAGTCCAACAATTTACTTAGCGACCGCCAGTACGGCTTCCGTAGAGGACGCTCTACGGGAGACTTACTGGCCTTCCTATCGGAAAAATGGTGTCGTTCTATACACCGTTTTGGCGAAAGTAAAGTGGTGGCTCTAGATATTTCTAAGGCGTTCGACAGAGTCTGGCATGGTGCTCTCTTATCGAAACTCATTGCTTTTGGTGTCGGTGATAACTTCTCTCGATTTATATCGAGTTTCCTCAGAAATCGCACTATACGAGTTGTTATAGATGGGATCTCATCAGACGAGTTCAAGATCAATTCAGGGGTACCGCAAGGTTCCGTTCTTTCTCCCACTTTATTTCTCATTTTTATAAATGATCTTCTTTGTCAAACTTCAAACCCTATCTACTCTTTTGCAGATGATAGCAACATTTGCCATTCATACTCATTTAACCATAGACCAAACCCTTTGGAGATTGGGGAAATGAGACAAAATATGAATGATACGCTGAACCGAGATCTTGAAACAATCTCGGAATGGGGTTGTGCGAATAGAGTCGATTTTAACGCACGTAAGACTCAGTGTTGTCTACTAACGCACAAACGCACAACAGATCATGTTGCTTCATCTGTTTTTATGGGCGGTGTAAATATAAAGGAATCAGACGCTCTTGACGTTCTAGGCATGAAAATACAGTGTGATGTCCGCTGGACCAAACACATTTTTCAAGTGTCGAAAGAAGCGCTCAAGTGCCTTGGCTTTTTAAAACGGTGTAGAAAATACTTCACTCCATCTGATCTTCTTACTATTTACACCACCTATATTCGTCCGAAAATGGAATACAACTCTCATGTATGGGCCGGTGCTTCGAAGTCTATTTTGGAGTTACTCGACCGCGTACAGGAGAGGGCGAAGATGCTTATCGGTGACAGTAGGGTATCCAACTCTATTGATTCATTGGAGCATCGTCGCAATGTGGGTTGTGTTTCACTGTTCTATCGATACTATAATGGAATGTGTTCTGCTGAAATTAGGGAACTTGTTCCTGAAACACGCAGTTTTTTACGTAATACACGTTCTTCAGTCAGGGCTCATCCTTTTGTGGTCGACTGGACAGTGGATCGCACAACACACTACAGAGAAAATTCGTTCTTTAGCCGTACTGTCCGTATGTGGAACAAACTCCCAACAGAAGTATTCCCTGCCACTTTCAATATAGGAAAATTCAAGTCAAATGTTCACAAACACTACTCCCGCTATCCTCCCTCCCATAACCTATTTTCCTAGTTCCAACACAATGCATTGCATAAGTAGGGGTCATCCCCTGAGTGCTGGTCCAAGAAAAAAAAAAAAAAAATTTAAACCAGAGTTTATAGATTTAAACTGTAAAATGAACATGAAATGTTATATAAAAGTATTTGAAATACTACTAATAAATAAATAAATAAATAAATAAATAAATAAAATTGTCTTGGCATCATTATAAAATTAAAGTAACTTTAAATTTAGCACGTCGGCAGACGAAGAGTACCGCTTTACATTAATTGACATATCAGAAATATTTGGTATGAAGCAATGAAACTTTTGCGTTCCAGTCATAGTTTTGATATTATTATATCTGTTTTGAATTCGTCGCTCCATGGCATCGTGTTCTTTTTGAGTGCATAAAACTGTGTTAATGGCAATTTCCTTGCTTTGAATCCAGGAAAACAAATGTTGTACATTTAAGATCTGGTCAGTATATGGCCGTTGCAAACTTGCCTTAGTCGCCATGCGTTTTAGGGTTCCCCCTAACGCATCGCATGGGCCCTTACCGTGGGACGTCGCGAAAAAGTGCCACTCGACCTTGCAGTTTTGTTCTTCTTCAATTATGCAAAGATTGTACAAATTTTTTTTATTCTTGTACTGAGAAGCCGCGCCGTCTGAGAAAAACGTTACTTTGTCGATTGCATCGAATTTTGATCTTAAGAATTCAAACAGTTTCATTTGAAATAAATAAACGGACACATAATTATGTCGTTCTAAAGGGTATAGACCCATGTGTTGATCCTACGGAGATAAAGACCGGTTTAATGGACAAAGGGTTCAAAATCAAGAGCGTAGTGAATATTAGAAACCGTGAAAAGATCCCCCATGTTCAGGGTAGAATTGGAACCTGGAGATGTTGTATTAAAGAAAAACGAGTCCCATCCCATCTACAATCTGATGTACCTTCTGCATCGTAGAATCACCGTGGAAGAACCACATAAGCGTCAGGGACCTGTCCAGTGTCTCAACTGTCAAGAATTTGGTCACACCAAGGCGTACTGTAAATTGCCGTCAGTTTGTATTGCGTGTGGGGAGCTACATGCAACTGCTCAATGTGATAAGTCGAAAACTGATTCAAAAATCAAAAAATGCAGTAACTGCGGAGGTAATCATACCGCAAATTATAGAGGTTGTCCAATTTACACTCATTTGAAAGGCATAAGTACCAACAAGACGTCAGTATTACCTGATCATCGTCAACAGCCTATTTTGGCATCGAGTGACAATTTCCCGCAATTGTTACGGTCCACTAGTCATTTAAACGCGCCTAGTTCTAGACAAGTTTCTTACGCTAACGTGGTTAAATCTAATATGCCAGGTTTGGAGCAGGCACCTAAATCACAATATTACGAGCCTAATATTAACACTCTAGAGACTACATTGCAGACACTTGTCCAAACCATGAACACTTTTACGACCACTATGACATCCATGATGCAGGAAATGCTGAAAATGCAATCCACTATCTTACAAGCCATTTTAAAGAAATGATTTGTTAAAAAATTTGTTTTTGGAACGCGAACGGCCTCCGCCAACATAAAAACGAACTGGAACACTTCCTGATGGATAAGCAGATTGATGTCATGATGATTTCTGAAACTCACTTGACGGCGACAGCGTACTTCAAAATTAATGGCTACGTGTTATATGATACTAAAGATCCACGCGGAAGAGCATGTGGAGGTTCGGCAATTCTTATAAAGAACAGAATAAAACATTATTTAATGAACAACATATGTGAGGATTACCTACAAGCAACAAACATTTGCATTGAATTCAGCCAATACAATTTTGTTTTATCATCAATTTATTCGCCACCTCGATTTTCAATAAAAGAACACCAATACTACAGCTTCTTCAATTCCCTTGGAGCTAGATTTTTAGTTGCTGGTGACTTTAACGCCAAACACACTTTTTGGGGTTCACGTCTGGTGACCCCGAAGGGTCGTGAACTCTTCAACACCATTGCCAAAATGGGATTAGATGTACTCTCAAGCGGGCATCCCACCTACTGGCCGACGGACCGACGGAAGATTTCCGATGTTATTGACTTCGGAGTAGTGAAAAATATCCCTGTAGAATCGATACAAGTGGAGCCTTCATTAGACTTGTCTTCAGATCACTCTCCTTCTATTATTTCAATGCGTTTCCTTCAAGGGAATGGCTCTCCATTTCGGGACATATCTAAAACCAGAGTAAGTTGGATAAAGTATAAAAAGTATTTAAGTTCCCACTGCACGGAAAATGTAGTGTTGAGAACTACCGAGGATATTGATGGGTCGATTTGCAAGTTTACTGAGGACATACGAAGAGCTGTACATCACGCCTCCACATACGACGTTGAGTGCAGAAGTGGGGCAAATAGAACTTATTTCGCTGAACTCGATCATCTCCTGACAGAAAAAAGAAGAGTTAGAAGAGAGTGGCAAATTCACAGGTCTCCTCAACTGAAAGCTAGGCTACGAGAATGCAGAGATATACTAAGAAATTTCTTAGAAATCCAAAGAACGGCCTCACTTAGATCTTACTTGGAGGGTCTTGATAGTACCCCACAATCTGACTATTCGTTATGGAAGGCGGCACGAGGTTTAAAAAGACCAGTTAGAGGAAGCCTCCTCTGCGAAATCCGACTGGTGACTGGGCTAGAAATGATTCCGAGAAGGGGACTTTATTTGTTAATCATTTGAGAAAAGTGTTTACTATAAACAACTCAAATAATGCATCTGATTTGCCTCCACTCGTTATTAGACCTCCTGTACCTCTAAGACTTAGCTTTAATGATGTTCAAAGCGCTATTGGTACTCTGAATCTTAAAAAAGCTCCAGGTATGGATAAAATCAGCAACAAAATGCTTGTGGAGTTACCTCGTGTAGCTAAAAGAATTATCCTATTTATTTTCAATGCTATTTTACGCCTAGAATACTATCCTGCAGATTGGAAGGTATCTATGATTACCATGATTCCTAAGCCAGGGAAGGACCCCACTAAAGTAGAGTCATATAGGCCAATTAGTTTACTGCCGACAATTTCAAAACTGTTTGAAAAATTGTTATTGGCTAAGTTGATTCCAATTCTGAACGACACTCAATGTATCCCAAATCACCAATTCGGGTTCAGAGCTAAACACAGTACCATCGAACAAACACACAGATTGGTAAATGTGATAAGACAGTCGTTTGAAGAGAAAAAATACTGCTCCGCCCTTTTCATTGATGTGTCGCAAGCGTTCGACAAAGTCTGGCATGAAGGTTTAATGCATAAAATTAAATTAACTCTGCCTGCTAACACCCACAAACTTATGAAAAGTTATTTATATGGTCGCAAATTTACAATCAAAGAAGGCGATTTTTTAAGCCCCGCTCAGCCAATTGAAGCAGGAGTACCCCAGGGTAGCATACTGGGTCCAACTTTATATTTGATTTATGCATCCGATATGCCGTTAGACCCCATAATACATACTTCAACTTTTGCAGACGATACAGCCTTTATTAGCGTTCATAAGGACCATCAAATAGCATCACAGAACTTGCAGAAATATGTTTATAAACAGAGAATTGGCTTGAGCTTTGGAAAATCAGGGTTAACGAACAGAAATGTATTCATATAACTTTCACATTGCGAAAAGATACATGCTCGTTCATCAGAATAAATAATCAAATTATCCCGCAACACAATGAAGTAAAATACCTCGGAATCCACCTCGATCGTCGTTTAACTTGGAAGTCTCATATCGACGCAAAACTTACCCAGATGAGATTAAAAGCAGTGCAAATTAATTGGCTAATCGGCAGAAATTCTACATTAAAGTTGGATTGCAAACTTTTGTTGTACAATGCAATTCTAAAGCCAATCTGGTGTTATGGAATTCAATTATGGGGTTCTGCCTCAACATCCAACATTGAAAAAATTCAAAGGGGTCAAAATAAGATTCTACGTACAATTACTGCAGCTCCATGGTATGTTAAAAATTCTCGAATCCACAAAGATCTAGGCATTCCTTTGGTGAAAGTCGAATTTACAAAACACGCCTCAAAATATGTCACCAAACTTGAACACCATCCAAACCCACTTGCACGAGACATCCTTAACTTTACTGGCCATGTTCGGTTGAGAAGGAGGGATACCCTTGCTTTAACTCAAGCGCAAAACAGATGACTGGATCAGTGGATATACATTTTTTGTAGTATAATAATATTTTGTCTAGCACTGGCTGGACTTATTATTTTCTTTTAGTATTAAGATTCGAAAACTTATTGTCATTTCATTTCTGAAGATCCAATAAATAAATTAAATGTATTAAAAAAAAAAACAAATGTTTCTGCAAGGATTTGCTAGCGTATGAAATTGGTAAGTCTTGTCCTATTTCACTTTGAGATAATACTGCGCCTAGTGCAAAATTTGATGCGTCTGTTGTGAGTATGAAGGGTTTATTAAAGTCTGGATATTGTAATATTGGTGGATTAATTAATTTTTCTTTGAGTTTATCAAAAGCCTTTTGGCATTCGTCCTTCCACTAAAATTTTACAGATTTCTTTAGTAAAGCGTTTAAGTTTTTTGCTATTTCTGCGAAGTTCGGTATGAATTTTCTATAATAGTTGCAAAATGCAACGAATCTTCTGACGTCGTCCGTATTTTTCGGTACCGGGTAGTTTTCTATTATTTTATATTTTGCTGGGTCAGTTTTGACTCCGTCCTTTGTAATTAAGTGTCCTAGGTAGACAACTTCTGGTCGTAAGAAGCAACATTTCTTCGGGTTGAGTTTCAAGTTGTACTGTTGTAATCTGTCCAGTACTTTAATTAGATTTTGATTATGGTGGTTTAGACTGCAACCATACACAATTATGTCATCGACATACAGGAAAGCTTCTGAGTCCAAACCAGAAAGTGCTATTGTCAGCATTCTTTGGAAGCTGTTTGACGATATTTTTAAACCAAAGGGTAATCTTTTGAATTGGTAATGTCCATTTGTTGTTGAAAAAGCTGTCAGTGGTCTGGAGTCTTTATTTAGTTTTATTTGGTGGAAAGAGCTGGTCATATCTAAGGTCGAAAACCATTTAGCCCTCCCTAATTTGTCTAATGGTGTTTTCTTTTCTGAAATAAAATGTTACACAGTTATTATGTACATTTTTATAATGTTTACCCCACATTTTAAAGATGTCGCATTTTTAATGGTCAGAATAGAACATAAAATGACAACAGTGTAACACCTTTTTTTCATGTACAGCTGTTTTTGTTTTTTTTTTTTTTTTGTTAAAAAAGAAGAAGCAGATAGCTCCCTGGTAAGATCGCTTAAAGTAAGACAATGAATATTTATCAAAAACACCAATGGCACCTTCCCGACTAATACGCAAATTCTTAAAGTATAAAAATTATATATATAGACATACATTACATATATACATAAGAAGTAGGAAATTTGACATACATCAACTTCAGAGTATTCATAATTACGTTCTCTACAAAGCCTTTCACTTTTCCATAATCATATAAAATATTTTATCATCATCAGATAATGAAGATGAATTCAACAAGTCATCCAAAATTTTTTTTCAGCATATAAAAAAGTAGTAATATTTTCCATTTTGTATATTTTTTTTGTTTCTTAACACAAATACACATTTATAAACAAAACAAATGTCAGTTGTAGGGAAGCCAACTTAGCCCTTTTCGGGCTAGATTTAGCCGGATTTTAGTCACTCAAAACGCAAAAAAAAAGAAAATTGGATGTGGTTTTATATGGATTATTTTCCATTTAGCCTTTTTTTCAAAAATGTTTACGCGTTTTGAGTCTCAAAAGTTGGCATCACTGGTCAGCTGTTTTATCGTGCGATTCTCCCCCTCTAAAAATTCAGAGTGTGAAAGGTGCACCATTTTTTTTAATTTATAGTGTGACATTTATAGAAAAGAACACACTACACTTTAGCAGTGTTGATATTTTTTCAGAAAAGAACACAAAAAAATTAAAAAAGATGCGAAATGGGAAAAACGTGTAACATTTTTGCCAGAAAAAAAAACGCCATAAGATGTCTTCTAATCTTGTCAGTGGGAATTTGTCATTTACGATTCTGTCATTGAGTTTTCTAAAGTCCACTACCAGTCTCCATTTCTTTTTGTCTTCCGTGCCCTTTTTTGGCACTAATAATAGTGGTGCATTATATGGGCTGATTGAAGGCTCTATAATGTCATCTTTAAACATTTTCTGTACTTGTTCGTTTATTGTGTCAGTGTGCGAATGTGGTAGTCTGTAATTTTTAATATATACTGGTGTGTTATCTGAAGTTATGATTTCCTGATTGTAGAAGTTGTTGCAGGTTAATTTTTCATTGTCCAAATGAAATACATTTTGGTATTTCTTAAAAATATTTATTAGTGATGACATTGCATTTTTGTCACTGTTGTTAATTTGTAGCTCATTCATTATTTTTTCAAAACGTTCGTCATTGTTTATGTTATTGCAACTTAATATTTCATAGTTTTTAAGTGGGTCTGTTTGTAGTTTAATGCCTTTTAGAGTTATTGCTGAGTTTGTTGTATTTAAAATTTTGATGTGTGTCATTCCATTTTTTGGTGCGATCGAGTTACTTAAAAAAATTCCGTCTTCCAATTCATTGTTAAATATGACGCAATCTTCTTTAATGTTCAGTTTGACTGGCTGTATTATTTCAGTTCGTGGAGGTATTGTAATTTTCAACTCATTGTATGTTTTTGTTTGCATGGGTAATATTATTGACTCATCATTCACAGTTAGTGACACTGTAAATGTGTCATAGTCAATTTTACAGTAGTATTTTCTTAAGAAGTCTCGTCCAATAATTCCGTTTGTCTCAATGGGAAAATCAGCGTTTACCAATTGGAATGTATGTTCAAAAGCTATGTCATCTATTTTTAACTCGAGGTCAATTGTTCCCAATGAATTAATTTCCTGACTCGTAATACCTGTCAATTTACATTTCTCATCTGGATAGTAATTTTCATTTTCTAAATGTTTTGTTATACGACATAGTGAAATGTCTGCACCTGTGTCTATTAAAAATGTTAAGTTACTGTTTTTGTATTTCAATGTTATGAAATTCGTGTTGTTTTCAGACATTTTATAGATTTTCAAATTGTGCATCATTAAATTTGGCCTTCCGGAATATTCTCGTATTCCGAGCCTCCTGAGTTTCCCGTTTCGTGTAAAATACGCATATGTCTTCTGTTATTATCATTATTGTACCTATTATTTTGGAAATTATTGTTTCTATTGTTCTGAAAATTGTTGTTTCTATTGTTCTGAAAATTGTTATTGTTTCTAGTATTGGTGTTCCTTTGGTAGTTGTTTCTACCTTTTGATCGGTTGTAATTGTTTTGATAGCTGTTTTGGTTTTTATTGAAATGAAGTATGGAATTTTGTGTTCCAGTGTGCAGCTATTAACAAATTTGCTAACTGCGTCATTGATGGAACTGAATTGTCCAGCTTGCATTATTAGTTTTACCCTGTCCAATGTACAGTTTGCGGTCATTGCCTTAACGGCGGCTGGAGTGGAATATTTACTAGCGAGTTCGCATGAAAGTCCGTCCGAAATTTAAGTGTTTTCTAGAGCTTTTGTGAGAGTTTCTATCTCAGAACAGTAAGCGTTAGCTGTTTTGTTATTTTGTTTTATGTTCATAATTTTTGCTGTCAACACCTCTACCGATTCACATTTGACATTGGCTTTTAATTTTTCTATAATCTGAGTCACCGTGCATCATTTATCAAATTTCTCGCGTTCCCTTTTAATTTAGTTTTTATGAGGTTTATCAAAATGGAATCATGTGTTTCCTTTATGGAGTCGACTAATGATAAGGAATCTAAAAAGGATCGCAAGTTTTCTGATTTTCCATCAAACTCTGTGATGAGCTTGGAAGCCGTGTTCAAAAATTCAATCGTCGTTTGAGGCATCGTGATTGGTTTTAGATATTCTTTGATTTTCTTTACTATGTTATTAACTTCTAATTTAAGTGCGGCTATTCTCTTTTCGTCTTTTTCTTCCAACTGTGCTATTTCAAATTGTTCTGTTATGATTTTTATTTCTTGTAGCTTAAGGTTAATTGTCTTTCCTGAATAGGTCCTTCTTGGACTTTTCTTTAAATTATTCAATATTTCTTTTTTTTTATATTTTTTTTTTTTTTATTTCATGTAAAGCCTTCTTTTTTCTTCTCCGGTGGAAATTCCCATCAATTGTACTAGTGTAGTTCTTTCTCTTTTTATCCTTAATTTCTTTCCGCCTCTTTTCTTTTTCTTTAATGTTGCTTGGGTTTGCTCTGGTTTGCGGTTTCTTCTTCTGTATTCTTCAATCGATATTGCCTTTGGCCCACAAGTTGTTGGTGTTGGTTTGTAGTATCTCCCTTTGTAGTATCTCCCTCAGGCACGTATTCTTCGTACTTCTGGAATAGCTTGTCGATATCCTCTTTTGAAGGACTATTTTCCATTGATTCAAACATATACCAATTATATTAATTTATTAGGTTTTACAATGTCAGTGGCAGGATATGAATATTATGTTCTTCAACGTCAGTGTTTTTACAACGTCACTGGCAGGATCGCCATGTTATGTTTAGTCATTTGTTCTTTGATTTGAATATAATTTCCTATTTTTCTCTACCGTGTATTTTTCCAGTTAGTTTAGAATGCTGCGTCTGGTCGCAGCAGTTTTGATTCACCTAAGCACTGTTTAAGGTGCTCAGTCAGAATATTGAGAAGACAAGTGGTTATATGTTAATCCAAATTGTATCTGATTTATTTTGGGCAGTCAGCCCCCTTTTATACAAAATTATCTTATGTTTAATTCTTATTCTATTTCCCCTGCAATTGTTTCTTGACCATTCACAATTAGTTTGGGAAATTGAGTTTAATAATTTGTCACTCAATTTTCCAAACTGCATATGTTGCACTTTTTACAAATCAATGTTCAGGGTGACCCATATTTATTTGGTAAAGTGTTGATGCACAGCTCGTCGAAGGTCCTCGGTAAAGTTGCCAATCGACTCATCCATATCGTCGGTAGTTCTCAACACAACAATGAGAACTTAAATACTTTTTGTATTTTATCCAACTTACTCGGGTCTTATTCATGTTCATAAATGGAGAACCACACACTTGAGGGGAACGCATTGAAATGATAGTAGGAGAGTGATCTGAGGACAAGTCCAGTGAAGGATCGACTTGCATCCATTCTTGGTTGGTTGGTTGGTTTACGTGGTAGTTCACTACGTGCGAACTCTTAAGTAGAGTCGAAGGGACCCCGTTTTAAAAGACCACACCACTCGTCAGATTTAATATCTTGTACAACATACTGTATCTAATATGTGTGTGCAAAAAAGTCGTGTCTTGCTAAACCCAACCTATAGCTGTGAGATATCTCAGCAGGTCATTAAGTTTTGACCCGGCTACCTCACCAAGGTCGTTCAGTGTGTAGTTCCCCATGAATTTATGTCTCCTGACACACAGGGCTGGGCATTCGCAGAGTAGGTGAAAAATCGTTTCCTCTTTTTCTCTATCCTTACAGCTACGACAATGGTCGTTAAAAGTGAGTCCCAGGCGATTTGCATGCTTGCCTAACGTCCAGTGTCCCGTTAATACTGCCAGCAATCTTGATATATCCTTCCTATTTCGAGTTATCAGTTGCATAGTACGTTTCTCGTTGAAAGATGGCCACATCAACTTGGCTATCCTACATGTGTCTAAATTACGCCATCTATACTCAGCCTTTGCAAGAAAATGTCTGAGGATGATACCTTTGATGGTCCCCAGTGGAATCGCTACTGAGACCGCATTGGAGATATCTAAGGCAGATCCCTTTCTGGCTAATTCGTCTGCCCGTTCATTGCCGTAGTGGTTCCTATGCGCAGGCACCCAGACCAATGTCAGATAGACGACGTAGCCTTGACAGAGAATTCCTGCATTGCCTGACTAGTGAAGATGAAATTGTGTAGGCATTAAGTGAGAGGAGTGCCGCCTGACTGTCGACAAAAATACCTATATTGCCTCTAATGTTATGATCGTGTAATGTATTACAAGCTGCCATGATTGCAAAAATTTCCGCCTGGAAAACACTACACTTATTCGGAAGACGATACGAGATGTCTACCCCAGGATCGTCACAGAAGACCCCAGAACCAACACCGCAGCTCATCTTAGAACCGTCTGTGTATATCCTAGTGTCGTATTTGTGCACGAGATTACCCCTATTCCACTCACTCCTGGAGGGAATTAAGACCTTGAATATCCTATCAAAATCCGTGTATGGAGTAATGTAGTCAGATGGTTGGAGAACGTTTGAAGGCAACTGGCCAAGAATCCCCGCGTGGCCATATATTCTCGATTTCCAACAACCGGACGCTTGAAGCCTCGCTGCGCTGCAGGCAGAAGTGGCCATTATGTGAAGGTCAATTTGCATAAGGTGCAATATAGTGTTCAGTGCCTCTGAAGGATTAGTCCTTACTGCACCTGTTATGCCTATGCAGGCTGATCTCTGAACTTTGTATAGTTGGTCTACGACATACTTCCTTCTAGTTGCAGTCCACCATACAAGAGATCCGTTTTTTTTTTTTTTTTTTTTTTTTTTTTTTTTGCATTTAATTATTTATTGAATCTTCAAAATGAAATGACAATAAGTATTCAAATCTTAATACTAAAAAGAAAATAATAAGCCCAGCCAGTGCTAGACAAAAATTTTTATGATACTAAAAAAATTTCACATCAACTGATCCAGTCATCTATTTTGCGCTTGAGTTAAAGCAAGGGTATCCCTCCTTCTCAACCGATTGTGGCCACTAAAGTTAAGGATGTCTCGTGCAAGGGGGTTTGGATGGTGTTCAAGTTTGCTGACATACTTTGACGCATGTTTTGTAAATTCGACTTTTACTAATGGCACGCCTAGATCTTTGTGGATTCGAGAATTTTTAACATACCATGGTGCTGCAGTAATTATACGTAGAATTTTATTTTGACCCCTTTGAATTTTTTCAATGTTGGATGCTGAGGCAGTACCCCATAATTGAATTCCATAGCACCAGATTGGCTTTAGTATTGCATTGTACAACAAAAGTTTGCAATCCAATTTCAATGTAGAGTTTCTGCCGATTAGCCAATTAAGTTGCACTGCTTTTAATCTCATTTGTGTAAGTTTCGCTTCAATATGAGACTTCCAAGTTAAACGGCGGTCGAGGTGAATGCCGAGGTATTTGACTTCATTGTGTTGCGGGATAATTTGATTATTTATTCTGATGAACGAGCAGGTATCTTTTCGCAATGTGAAACTTATATGAATACATTTCTGTTCGTTAACCCTGATTTTCCAAAGCTCTAGCCAATTCTCTAGTTTATAAACATAATTCTGCAAATTCTGTGATGCAACTTGGTGGTCCTGATGGACGCTGATAAAGGCTGTATCGTCTGCAAAAGTTGACGTATGGATTTTAGGGTCTGACGGCATGTCGGAGGCATATATCAAATATAAAGTAGGACCCAGTATGCTACCCTGTGGCACACCTGATTCAATTGGCTGAGCGGTACTTAAAAAATCACCTTCTTTGATTTTAAATTTGCGACCGTATAAATAACTTTCCATGAGTTTATGGGAGTTAGCAGGCAGAGTTAATTTTATTTTGTGCATTAAACCGTCATGCCAAACTTTTTCGAACGCTTGCGACACATCAATGAAAAGGGCGGAGCAGTATTTGTTGTCTTCAAACGACCCTCTTATCACATTTACCAATCTGTGTGTTTGCTCGATGGTGCTGTGTTTAGCTCTGAAGCCGAATTGATGATTAGGAATACATTCAGTGTCATTCAGAATTGGAGTCAATTTAGTCATTAACAATTTTTCAAACAGTTTTGAAATTGTCGGCAGTAGACTAATTGGCCTATATGACTCCACTTTGGTATGGTCCTTCCCTGGCTTAGGAATCATGGTGATCATAGACACCTTCCAATCTGCAGGATAGTATTCTAGGCGTAAAATAACGTTGAAGATAAAGAGGATAATTCTTCTTGCTACACGAGGTAACTCCACAAGCATTTTATTGCTGATTTTATCCATACCTGGAGCCTTTCTAAGGTTCAGAGTACCAATAGCGTTTTGGACATCACGAAAGTTTAGTCTTAGAGGTACAGGAGGCCTTATAACAAGTGGTGGCAAATCAGATTCGTTATTATTTGAGTTGTTTATAGTAAACACATTTCTCAAATGATTAACAAATAATGTCCCTTTCTCGGAATCATTTCTAGCCCAGTCACCAGTCGGATTTCGCAAAGGAGGTTTTCCTCTTACTGGTCTTTTTAAACCTCTTGCCGCCCTCCATAACGAGTAGTCAGATTGTGGGGTACTATCAAGACCTTCCAAGTAAGATCTAAGTGAGGCCGTTCTTTGGGTTTCTAAGAAACGTCTTAGTATATCTCTGCATTCCCGTAGCCTAGCTTTCAGTTCAGGAGACCTGTGAATTTGCCACTCTCTTCTCATTCTTCTTTTTTCTGATAGGAGATGTTCGAGTTCAGAGAAATAAGTTCTGTTTGTCCTATTTCTACATTCAACGTGATAAGTGGAAGCGTGATGCACAGCTCGTCGAAGGTCCTCGGTAAAGTTGCCAATCGACTCATCAATATCGTCGGTAGTTCTCAACACAACATTTTCCGTGCAATGAGAACTTAAATACTTTTTGTATTTTATCCAACTTACTCGGGTCTTAGTCATGTTCATAAATGGAGAACCACACACTTGAGGGAAATGCATTGAAATGATAGTAGGAGAGTGATCTGAGGACAAGTCCAGTGAAGGATCCACTTGCATCCATTCTACAGGGATATTTTTCATTACCCCAAAGTCAATAACATCGGGAATCTTCCGTCGGTCCGTCGGCCAATAGGTGGGATGTCCACTTGAGAGTACATCTAAGCCCATTTTAGCAATGGTGTTGAAGAGTACGCGACCCTTTGGGGTTACCAGACGTGAACCCCAAAATGTGTGTTTGGCGTTAAAGTCACCAGCAACTAAAAATCTAGCTCCAAGGGATTTAAAGAAGTTATGGTATTGGTGTTCTTTTATTGAAAATCGAGGCGGAGAATAAATCGATGATAAAACAAATTTGTATTGACAGAATTCAATGCAAATGTTTGTTGCTTGGAGGTAATCCTCACTTATATTATTCATTAGATAATGCTTTCTTCTGTTCTTTATAAGAATTGCCGAACCTCCACAAGCTCTTCCGCGGGGGTCTTTAGTATCGTAGAACTCGTAGCCATTAATTTTGAAGTACCCTGTCGACGTCAAGTGAGTTTCAGCAATCATCATAACATCAATCTGCTTATCCATCAGGAAGTATTCCAGTTCATTTTTATGTTGGCGGAGGCCGTTCGCGTTCCAGAAACAAATTTTTAAATAAATCATTTCTTTAAAATGGCTTGCAAGATAGTGGATTGCATTTTCAGCATTTCCTGCATCATGGATGTCATGGTGGTCGTGAAAGTGTTCATAGTTTGGACAAGAGTCTGCAATGTTGTCTCTAGATTGTTGATATGCGGCTCAGAATATTGGGGTTTAGGTTCCTGCTCCAGACCTGGCATATTACATTTAACGACGTTTGCGTAAGAAACTTGTCTAGAACTTGGCGCGTTTACATGACTAGTAATACTTGAGGGAAATTGTCACTCGATGCTAAATTTGGCTGTTGAGGGCGATTAGGCAATACTGACGTCTTGTTGGTTCTTATGCCTTTCAAATGAGTGTAAATTGGATAACCTCTTTAATTTGCGGTATGATTACCTCCGCAGTTACTGCATTTTTTGATTTTTGAGTCAGTTCTCGACTTATCGCATTGAGCAGTTGCATGTAGCTCCCCACACGCAACACAAACTGTCGGCAATTTACAATACGCCTTGGTGTGACCAAATTCTTGACAGTTGAGACACTGGACGGGTCCCTGACGCTTATGTGGTTCTTCCACGGTGATTCTACGATGCAGAAGGTACATCAGATTGTAGATGGGATGGGACTCATTTTTCTTTAAGACAACATCTCCAGGTTCCAATTCTACCCTGAACATGGGCTGAGGGATCTTTTCACGGTTTCTAATATTCACTACGCTCTTGATTTTGAACCCTTTGTCCATTAAACCGGTTTTTATCTCCGCGGGATCAACACATGGGTCTATACCCTTTAGAACGACTTGGAGTCCTTTTGCGCTTTTGAGCTGGTAGGTATAGAAATCCCTAGTCTCCCTTTCCAGCTGGTTGAACAATTTTCGAAAATCATCTTCCCTATTCACTTGTATCTTTGTCTCGCAGATATTTCCATGTTTCATTGAGGTTACGCTAAACCTGTTTTCACCTATTACAGCAACAATTCCTTGTACCAATTTACTGGAAGTCGGCTCTCTCAGATAAATTGGTGGGGGCTTAAACGTCTTCTTCGGAAGTTCTGGCTCATCCGTCTGGAGGAGAGCAAACCTATTTTGATCATTACTCACGGTCTTAGGAGCTTTTGCATTTGATGACACTTGAGCAGACTTCGGGCTCCTCTGTCGCTTGAGAACGGTTATGTACTTATCCATACCTACTTGTTTTTTGGGTTTGACTGCACTATTTGATGAAGATGATGTTTTTACATCTGTTGAAATCACAATATTGGGCGAACAGGAACGACGCCGTTCCACGGCTCTTGCAGTGAGAAAATTCTCCAAAGATTTTTTAATGGATTCTTCCTCAGAGATGCATCTAGTTTTTCTAGTCGAGCTAAGCTCTTTCTCAGAATTACATCTGAGAGGAACACTCATACAGTTTTTATGTGATGTTTAATGTTTATTTTTTTTTTTTTTTTTTTATATATTTTAACCTATTACGATTTTTTTTTCACTTTTTTGTTTAATTTCAACTTTTTACACTTTTTCACCTATTACGATTTTTTCACCGAAAATTCAGCCGCACTAAAAGTAACACGTCCGAACAGTTCGATGAGACGAGACTGATTGAAGACAAGAGATCCGTAAGTAAGAATTGGACGTACTATAGCCGTATACATCCATTTAACTATGCTGGGACTAAGTCCCCATTTCCTACCAAACATCTTACGACAGGTGTAATAGGCCACCGTTGCCTTCTTTACCCTGTGTTGAGTATTTAGCTTCCATGACAATTTAGAATCCAGTATAATGCCTAGATATTTTGCATTGTTTGAAAGGGGAATTCGCAGTTTCTCAACATTGGAAGTTTGAAGCTTGGAATCTTGGTCTTCGTCGTGAAAAGTACAAGTTCCGTTTTGCTCAGGTTTACCCCAAGACCGTTAACTGTGGCCCAGTTGTCGAGCAACCTCAAAGCAGTGGACATAATCTCACTGATCACGTCCGGAAACAGACCTGGTACGAGTATCACCACATCGTCCGCATAAGCAACAACTTTTATACCCCTACTGTCTAGATCAATGAGAATCGAGTTAATAACGATAAGCCACAGTAGTGGAGAGATTACTCCTCCCTGTGGAGTGCCTCTCTCAACTTGCTTAGACTTAACGGTATTACCAAGATTTGCTGTGACTATTTTTGAATTCAACATGGTAACTATCCAGTTATTGATATATTCTTCGACATCTAGGTTAGTAAGAGCTTGCTGAATTGCAAGAGTAGTCACATTATTGAAAGCACCCTCTATATCTAGAAAGGCTGCCATTGTATATTGTTTAAATTCGAGAGATCTCTCTATAACCCTTACAACATCATGCAGAGCTGTATCTGTAGAGCGACCCTTAAGGTAGGCATGCTGACTGTTTGAGAGCCATGTCGAACCCTAAAGGCGCTGGCTAATATGAGCGTCAATGAGTCTTTCCAACGTCTTAAGTTGAAAAGATGAAAGACTAATTGGACGGAAATCCTTCGCCTTCTCATGACTTCTTTTGCCAATTTTGGGAATAAAAACGACCCTGACTCTCCTCCAGTTAACCGGAACATGGTTGAGGGAGAGACAGAGCGTAAAAATTCTATGAAGCCAGGGAATGATATGCCTTTTTGCACTTTGGAGCATCTTTGGCAAGATACCATCCGGCCCAGGTGACTTGAATGGTGCAAAACTGTCAATCGCCCATGATATCCTGTCATAGGAGATGATGTTACTATCAATATTGGATAGAGTCATGCCTACATTCTCAATAACCGTATCCATAGCAACATCCTTACAGCCTGGAAAATGTGTATTCAGTAGGATGTCAAGTGACTCTGCTGAGGATTCGGACCAGGAGTCATCATTCCCCTTGATATAAGTGGGATTGGATTGCCCCTTGGCCAGAATTCTGCTAAGTCTTGCAGAGTCTCTTGTGTTATATATAGATTCGCAGAAGCGTCTCCACGAGTTTCTTTTTGCGACTACTATAGCTTTCTTGTAAGCTTTCAATAGATCACGATATGGTTGCCATGATTTACTATTATAGCTACTGTTAAAGGCCCTACGAGTTTCCCTGCGTAGTTTAGATAGCTCCGAATTCCACCATGGAGGGAAGCTTTTCTTAGCCTTAGTGACTGGACAGGAAACTTCAAAAGCTTTAACTACAATTTTACTAAAGTTTTCCTCCAATCTTTCAAGACCAGTGATTGAATCTTCTACAACTGGCATATTTCTAAGTTTATGTTTAAGGATCCCATTAAATTTGAACCAATCAGTCCTTCTTGGGTTCCTAAATTGTATTTTTTCTGTCGAGTTCTGAAGCCTAATTTTGAAAAGAATCCAGTTATGATCAGAGAATGATCTTTCACTAGATACTCTCCACCTATCTACTGATACCTTAGACCTATCATTAATGAGTGTAATATCTAATACTTCCTCCCATCCATTATAGTTGTCCGAACTCGGAAAAATTAATGTAGGCGTGTTACCAGAATTACATATACTTAGTTTGCTGGAGTTAATGAAATCAAGTAAAGACTCACCCCTTTCATTTGTTTCCTTGCTGCCCCAGATTGAATGCCTTGCATTAGCATCGCAGCCCAGGATAATGTCCGATGCTCTAACAGATGACATCAGAGTACTCACCTCGACTGGAGGAGCTGTTTTGTCGTGTGCCATGTAGCTGGAGGCAATCAAGAGGCTACTGTTGCCTGGTAGCTCGACCCTTGCTGCTGTAAGGTCCTCTGAACTAAGCTGCGTACAGAGAAAAATGTTAATAGATTTTTTTTGGCAATAATACATGATCTTGGCCTACCATTGTTTCTTGCATAGAGTATATTATATGCTAAGGCCGGGAGACCCTTCACGTCCAGGTTTGAAACCCAGGGTTCTTGCACCAGCCCAATGTCCAGGTCCTCTTCAGCTAAGAATACCCGAAGGTTATCTGTAGCACATTTCGAGTGCTGCAGATTTATCTGCACTACCTTAAGCGCCATTGTTAGTATCTGGGGGGGTTTCGATAGCTTCATATCTGTGAGCAGAGAGCTTGCAACTTCAACCTCATCCGCCTCACCGCTACCTGTTCCTTTGAGCCGAAACACCCTGACCTTAGCGTCCCTCACTCCGAAGAACAGCTTAAAACCCGCCTTCTCAAGCCCCACTGAGCCAGATTCGGTGATGGCGAGGATAAGGCATGTGTGGCCTTCGCCTTGCTCAATGCGGATGATGGACCAGTCATCCATGTGGATGTTGGGGTTCTGCAGCTTCAGACAGTCCAACATCTTGTGTGCATCGGTTGCCATCTTTGGTAACCAAATACGTGCACGCGGTCTCATCGGAATATCCTGAGCAGGGATCAGTTTAAGGCTTAAACCCTCCCATGCGCCACTAATATTAGCGATGCATTTGCTAAGAAAGTCCTTTGAGAACCCGTCCATGTATTTGATCACCCTGTATCCCCGGTGAATTTCACCAGAGTCAAATCGAGGTGCCGTACCAGTCCTATTAGCGATCAGGTATTCCATAACGAGCTCAGCTAAGCACCCCATTCTGTTACTACAGGATTGATGGCACCGTCTTTCTCTGTCGCCAGAGCCATTATGAGATGGCCTTTAACCACCTCATTAAAGGGTCGTCTGGCGGATGTGGTCGTGGTAGATGTGGGTCCCGGAGCGCCTTTTTTATCGGCAACCTTTCTCCGTTTAGGCGATTTTTCACCCTCTGTTTGAGAGCGATTTCGCTTGACCCTTTCTGTTGCTAAGGCTGCTGCCTTTGATGTGCAGTATAATATCTGATTTTATTTAGATCGATCACTGAGCTTTTATACTCTGATCGATCAATATTTCTTATTACACAATAATTAGTATTGAACATAGTACTCCTTGCTTCACACATTCCTCATTCATGCAAGCCCAGCATATTATTTTATTCGCTGGAATCAACTAGCAAAAAGCAAAATTACGTCACATATTCTTTGCTTTATACAACTTGGTGTTATAGCAAAGTCAGTGACTTTAGTTTTGCCCCGCTCGAGCCAATGACACTTTTGTTTATAAGTGTCAAATTACACTTTGGCTGGCACAATTTCTGTGAGTTGATTTTAGTCGCTTTGTGAACATAAATACTGACTCAGACAATTCTGTTGACGACAATGTCATGAATAAAGAATATTGGAAGAACAGTACACTGAAGAGCAAATGTGGAGGTACACTACACCCTCTTCATTGCTTACAATATAGTTGAGTTACTTATGTTCGCTTATAACTAATAAAATAAAGTTTATACAAAAATTCTTCGTAAGTTAGTGCTTTGTTTATGATTATGTTAAATACATCAAAAATGTTTAAAATTTGTTAAAAAAAATTTTTAAATATTCTTACATTGCTAATTGTGTGTTGGGAAGTTAAATGGTAATTATGTTTGATAAAATAGTAAACATTTTTAGAATAGTACTTTAGTTTTGTAAAAAAAAATTCTTAATGGTTAAATTGGGTTGAGTAATAAAATTTGAAAAAAAAAAAAATATAAAGATATAACTTCAGTTTGTTTTATATAACTTAATATTATTATGTACTAATTTTTTCTTATCATTTATTTTTATTAATATATTAGGGTCATTAACTTCAATTATTTCATATGGGCCTTTATATGGCGCCATGTTTTTCTTTCTGTTTTCAACTTTCAGCAATACTAGATTTCCTTTTGTCAATTTTAATGTCTTTCTTTCTGATTCTGAAAAATCCTTTCTTTTATTTTTGGCTATATTTAGAAATGTCTTAGCTTTTTCTATAGAGAATTGCAGTCTAGCCTTTAGTTCGTTACAGTAATTTTCATAATTGTAAAATGTTTTCTCACTCATAACAGTATCCCCTGGTATGGACGCTATATGTACAAAAACTAATTCAAATGGACTATATTCAGTTTCTATGTGTGGTGATGTGTTGTATGCAAATGTGTAGTATGGCAACCATAAGTGCCAGTTATCATCTTGCACAAAAGAAAGAAAATACTCATTGAGTACTCTATGGTTTCTTTCTACTGTACCAAGTGTCTCGTGGTGGTATGGTGTAGAAAATTTCTGTTCTATTTTAAGTAGTGTGCATATTTCTCTTAGAAGTTCATTGACGAATTCGGTTCCCCTATCAGATTTCAGTGTTTTAAAAATACCGTATTTTAATATTACATGATCGACTAAAGTTCTAGCAATTGTTGCAGCTTCTTTATTTTTCATTGGGCATGCAATTACAAATTTTGAAAGTTCGCATTGTATGGTCAATATGTATCTTAATTCGTCTGATGGTCGTAGTGGACCTACTGTATCTACTGTCATAGTCTCGAACGTTTTTGAAGGAGTGTCAGTAATTGTGAGTGGTTCTTTTGTATGTTTGGTCTGTTTATTTCTTTGGCATGTATCGCATGTGTTTATATAATTTTTTACCATTTTACTAAGGTTTTTCCAAATATATTTCTGTTTTAGTTTCATAATGGTTTTTCTAATACCGAAATGACCTCCGCAAGGGGTCTCATGGTGTCTCTTTATTATTTCCAATTGTTCATTTTTATTTGCAATCGTTTGAGGCTTTGTATATGTAAGAATAACGATTTCGTTTTCCATTTTTGGCAGTTTATTAAATTCTTTAAAGAATTCTTCCCGGGGAATAATATCAAATATGGCATCGCTGTTTTCTAGACAGTACGAGCTCTTTATATTAGAGTGTGGTTTCTTCAAGGTATCTTCATCGGAATGAAGTGAATTATCGCCACATCTCTTACTAAGTTCATATTGTAGCATCTTCTTAAAATCGTCGGAACGACATGAAACTTCACTACAATAGACTAGTATTTCATTACAATTTTCTTGGTATATTTTAACCATTTTATTCTGCCTTTTATCAATTATAAATTTAAGCTTGCAAGCATTTTTTATATCTTTTATGGATGTGCAATTCCATTGCCTCTTTTTGTTTAATATTCTTTGTTTTACTTCTAGTTATTATTAATGTTTTCTTCATTGTTGGGTCTTCTTTGGTTGGTATCATTGTTTTTAATAAGTCTGAGTTGATATTAATTCTTGATAAAGCATCAGCGTTTGTGTTATTTTTGCCTTGTTTATATATTATATCAAAATCGTAGTCTGATAATTCGATTCTCATTCTTGTTAGCTTTGAGCTTGGATTCTTGTGGGTGAATAGTGATATTAGTGGTCTGTGGTCAGTTACGACTGTGAATCTTCTTCCGAACAGGTATGGCCTAAAGAACTGTATGCCCCAATGTATGGCTAATAATTCTTTTTCAATCACCGGTTTATTTCTTTCATGTTTAACAAGGCTTTTGCTGGCATATGAGATTGGTAAATCTGTTCCAATTTCGCCTTGTGAAAGTATCGCTCCAAGTGCGTAGTCGGATTCGTCTGTTGTTAAAATGAATGGCTTCTCAAAGTCTGGGTATTGCAGTATTGGAGGATTTATTAGTTTATCCTTTAGTGTTTCGAATGCCTTCTGATGTTGTTCCTTCCATTCGAATTTTACATTCTTTCCCACCAATGCGTTTAGACAGTTAGCAATTTGTGCGAAGTCTTGTATAAATCTTCTGTAATAATTACAGAATGCTACAAATCTTCGTACTTCGTCTGCATTCTTTGGCGTTGGATATTTTGTTATGGCGTCGAATTTACTTGGGTCTGGTTTGATTCCATTAGATGTAATTAAATGGCCCAAGTATATGACTTCATGTTTCAGGAATGAGCATTTGCTAGCATTTAATTTCAGGTTATAATGCTTTATTCTGTCTAATACTTTTATTAAGTTTTTGTTGTGGTGGTCCAAACTACAACCAAAAACGATTATGTCATCCACGTATAAAAACGCTTCAGACTCTAATCCGGATAATGCGATTGTTAGCATTCTTTGGAAACTATTCGAAGAAATTTTAAGTCCGAATGGTAATCGTGTGTACTGGTAATGACCGTCTGGTGTTGAAAATGCAGTACACGGTCTTGATTTTGGCTTCAGTTCAATTTGATGGAAAGAAGATGTCATGTCTAGTGTTGAAAAGTATTTGGCTCGTCCTAGTTTATCTAGGATATCTTCTAAACGTGTTAAAGGGAATTTATCGTTAACAATCTTGTTATTTAGTTGTCTATAATCAACCACTAATCTCCACTTTTTTATGTCAGTTTGGCCCTTTTTAGGTACTAGAAGTAGCGGTGCATTGTATGGGCTTTTAGAGTTTTCAATTATGCCGTCGTTTAATAAACCCTGTACTTGTCGGTTTATTTCGTCTTTGTGCGTTTGTGGTAATCTGTAGTTTCTTATATATACTGGTGTTGGATTGTTTAGTTCTATATTTTGTTTGTAAAAATTGTTAGCTGATAATTGTTCTCTTTCTAGATGGAATACTGATTGATACTTTCTTTGTATATTTTTCAGTATCAATTGTTCTTTCTGACCAACTTTGTCGAGATTGACACTTTTCGTCACTTGTTGGAATCTTTGCTCATTTTCATCGTGTTCATTGGTACTCACTATGTCATAGTTTTTTAGAGGGAAAGTATGGACTTTCAGATTTCTGATCGCTATTTGTTTATCTGTTGTGTTTAAAATTTTAATATGTTTATTTCCGTTTTTCGGAATTATTGTGTTTGCCAGAAATACTCCGTGGGTGATTTCTCTATTGCATACGATTGAGTCTTCTTCTAACGAAATATTGAAGGTTGTGATTATTTCCGATCTTGGTGGTATGTTTATATGATTTATTTCTGATGCTGCATTGTTAATTGGGATTTCAAATTGTTCCGTGTCTGTGTTTACAGTTAGCAAATATTTGTCATAATCTATGTTACAGTTGAATTTTGTTAGAAAATCTCTTCCGAGAATTCCATCGGCAGGTATTGGGAAATCTTCGTGTACTAATTGTACTTTATGGTTTATTATTGTATCATCTAGAATTATTTTAATAGTAGTGGATCCTATAGATTTTATTTCTTCTTCAGTGATGCCAGTTAGAAGGCAGAAATCGTTGGAATTTTCTATGTATTTTTGTAAGAAATTTTCTTTTATTAATGTTATATCTGCTCCAGTGTCTAGTAATAATTTTAATTTGACTTTGACGTCTTTAACTGTTATTTCTATATAATTTTTTAAATCTGATGATACCTTGTATATTCGTTGAGTTTCTACTCTTCTTGGCCCTCTGGAGAATAGATCTGTTCTTCTATCTCCGGGTCGCTGAAGTTTCCCTGGTCGTCGTTATAGTTATCTTCATTGTAATTATCATTTTCGATGCAGTGGATGTTTCTATTGCGATTTTGGTTGTTTCTATTTATATTGTAACCGTTGCCATTGTTGCTTTGGTTATATCTGTTGTTGTTGCGATATTTGTTGTTGGGATAGTTGTTGTTATAGTTGTTTGAATTATTGTTTTGATAGTTTCTATTAATAAAATTATTATTCTGATTTTTATTTCGGTTGTTGTTTTGATTGCTTCTATTGTTGTTATTGCGGTAATAGTTTTGGTTGCTGCGGTTGTTGTTATTATTATAATTGTACTGAGTATTGTTTCTGCTATTATTGTTACCGTTTCTATTATTGTTTCCTTGGGCGTTTTGGTATAATATTCGTTGAGTTTTACTGGTTGTATTGACTTCTTCGGCAAGTATGAGTGCTTCTTGCTTCAATTGTTTGTATAATATTTCTGTCATTTAGACCATTTTTGAATGTGTTAAAACCTATCTTGTAGTTTATTGCTGTTACTGTTGGCCTGTATGTTTCACCTAGTTCTAATGTCTGTATCTCTGTCAGTTCGCTGATAAGTGACTCGATGTATTCACCATATTTGGTGATGCTGTGTGTGTTTTGTGTTAAGTTTGTCAGTTCGTTTAGAATTGTATTTGCTGTTTTTGTTGGTTTAAAAATTGTTCTCAGTTTAGTCAATATCTGGTCTGTACTATTCGGAATACTTTATTCTGGGTCTTCTTGTCCAGTCTGGTGGTATATATAAAATCAAAAAATGCTGTCTTCTGGTTGGCGGTCAGTGTATTGTCCACAAGTTTAACAGTCGAAATGAAGTTGTCTAATGCATTCTTGTCACCTGTGAAAATCGGAATGATTTTCATGTATTGTATTATGTCACGTATATCCATGGCTGTTCGTGTATGACTGTTATCGTTTAGATGTGGAGTGTATTGGTTTTGTGTATTTTGGTTTGCCAATAGTAATGAGTGTGGGATATCCAGTTCTTGCTTGTCATCTGCTTTTTCCTGTTCGAATCTATTCTTTCTGTGTGTAACTTCTCTATATTTTCCTTTTAATTCCTTGAATTTATTTAAATTTTTGTCTTTCTGTTCTTTGGTATATTCAGATGAGGACAATATCCTCTCAGCTTCAACAGTTATTGTACTTAGTTCTGTGAACTTCTCATCTATTGTCTCTAATTTATAAGGCTTACCTAGACTTTTCTTTGCGTTTTCTATGCTGTTATTTATTCTGTTAAAAATATGGTCCATTATTATTATTTTTTTTTTTTGTTTAAGCATTTATTTCATTTCTAATTGTTAATGTTTTCATTTTCTTGTTTATGTAGTTTTTCAAGAATTTAATTAAGAAAAATATACTTATTATAATTGCGACGAGTAAAAGTATTTCCGTGTTGAGGCTTATGGTCTTCGAGTTGTTGTTTATAATCGTTTCATCTTTTGTTGTTTTGTCTAGCATGTTTGTTGAAAGTTGGCGCAGTTCTAGGGTTGAATAGATAATTCTGCTTTTCTCTTCGCTTTGTTGAGTTTCCGTTTTTTTCTCTTAGCAGCTCTTAATTTGTTGAGTTTGATTATTATTTGAGCTCGTTGTTTGAGTCTGTTTTCGGTCTCCCCTTCTGTTGATATGATTGTGGCAATTACTTCCAAGTCTCTTTTTGTTCGACTTATTTGATCTTCGCGGTTTAGTTTGATTCTGTTATTATATATTTGTTATTATTATTACAGTTCTTTATAAACGGCTATTTTCAAAGGGAGATTCTTCCTTGACTTTGAAGGTGGTCTTCCTTCTATTTTTATTATGGTCGTTGTCATCAGGTTAAGTCGGCAGGATCGCCATGTGGTGTGTGTTGTGTGTGGGTATTTTTTATAAGATTATTTATGTGTTTCCTTTTTTTGTTGGTATTTCCATACAGCGCTACAAACCGCTATTATGGAACACCAAAAATGAGACATTCAACGCTTTTGAGTGCAGTATAATATCTTTATACAACTTGGTGTTATAGCAAAGTCAGTGACTTTAGTTTTGCCCCGCTCGAGCCAATGACACTTTTGTTTATAAGTGTCAAATTACACTTTGGCTGGCACAATTTCTGTGAGTTGATTTAAGTCGCTTTGTAAAGATAAATACTGACTCAGACAATTCTGTTGACGACAATGTCATGAATAAAGAATATTGGAAGAACAGTACACTGAAGAGCAAATGTGGAGGTACACTACACAGTGTAAACACTCTCTCACAATTTGAGTGGTAGGTACTTATAAGCACTCATGTTTGGCTGTATATGCTCTACATGATTGTTTACAAAATACCAAATAATTATGTCTGTGGTGTTAGGTGTCGTCTACAGCAATGCACCTTGCTGGCTGGCATGAGTTCTGCTTGCTCAGCATTTTCCCACAGATAATAAGAACAATATTTAAGTTAGATTTAAAATAGATTTAAGAATTAAAATTAAAGGGGACAGTCAGATAAGCGGTTGTCCCCAAACAAATATAAAGTGTTTTTTTTTTTTAAATAAATCTAACTTATTACACTGTAATAAAATTACAAATTTTAGGATCAATACCCCAGCATATCAATGTATCTCATATAACATGAATTACTATCCGATCAAATAAAAAATGTTATCCAAATATGAGTCATTCCATGTCAAACGGTACGAATTGGGGAAAAAATTTAACGCAATGATTCCGATTTTTATGGAAATTTGCAGATTTAGTCCTCTACAAATTCTACTTCATCCCCGATGAGAAAAAAAAATATGAAAATTGTTTTTCAAAAGTTATGACCAATTGAACTTTGGTGAAATGGCGATTTTTTCAAAGAGGTGTGTTCATTCAATCGCATGTAACTCCTGAAATACTGGACCGATTTTAATGTGCTATACCTTGTTTTGAAGGTAATTTCAACTTCTTCTTAAATACCGAAGCGGTATGACATATCCCCATAGCATTTTTTTAAGTTTGTATCATTTTCATCCTTTTATTTCGATTTTCAAACTCACATTTTAGGTAGTAGCAATTAGTTGTTGGAGGATTGCAAATTATGCTATATAGAATATCTTTATAACTAGTAATACCCAATGTATCTTGGGTGAGCATTGCGAGTCCTGCACCATCAAACCTGACGTTCCACGTAGATGATTTTGGAATACCAGCGGAATGGCATTTTTTTTCGACGTCTCATGGCAAAGGGCCCTGCCATGGTCTGGGAGGAACAGTCAAAAGATTAGCAGCACGTGCAAGCTTGTCCAGCCTCATAAATCCCATTAATAGTGCCGTCAAATTTTATGATTGGGTGAATAAAAACGTCAAGAATATTCATACGGAGTTCTTTAATAACTATTAATATGAAGATAGGGCGAAACACCTAAAGGAGCGCTTTGACAACGCGAAAATAATTTCTGAAACTCTTGGCTACCACGCATTCATTCCACAACCCGATAAAAAAATTAAAATTCAGACAACATCATCTTCTGAGCAGAACTGTATTAAGACGATACAACGGATAACATTTATTTCTTTACTCTATTTTTTTTGTTTTCTTTTTTACTGTAAATATTACACATTACTGAACTACGTTTTCTTTGTTTTTTTGTTGTTGTTTGTATTTTGTGTTAATAAACTATCGAAAAATATATTTTTTTCTATATTCATAGAAATTTTTGTTGCTCGTGCAAAAGGTATAAGGTAAAAAAAAATCATTAAAAATAGAACGCATTATTTCACCACTTCCAAACTCACACAGTCTGTAAAAAAGACATATAAGAACACACCCTCAAAATTTAAAAAAAAAAAAAGATGTAATCAGTTTGAAAATCGAAATAAAAGGATGAAAATGATACAAACTTAAAAAAATGCTATGGGGATATGTCATACCGCTTCGGTATTTAAGAAGAAGTTGAAATTACCTTCAAAACAAGGTATAGCACATTAAAATCGGTCCAGTATTTCAGGAGTTACATGCGATTGAATGAACACACCTCTTTGAAAAAATCGCCATTTCACCAAAGTTCAATTGGTCATAACATTTGAAAAAAAAATTTTATATTTTTTTCTTGAAACACGTATAAAATATTTTTAAGAGAAGAATGCATACACAAACTGCCGAAGCAATCCAAGTTAGTGATGTAAAAAATACGTACCGTTTGACATGGAATGACTCATATGTCTATATATCTCTCAATTGAAAAAAAAAACTAAGTAGTAATATAATTTTTACGTAACTCTTTATTCTACTTCTACATACATATATCATTATAAAATTAATTTTTTGCAGGTTCTGTTGCAAAAGGAACTCCGGAAAATGTGAAACTTCTAATTCAGGAATACCAAATATTGCCAATAATTAAAAGAGAACTTACACAAATAACAACAAACAAATACAGTCTGGAAATATGTTTAAGTGCATTATGTTCGATATTTCGGCATTTTCCATCAACGATTTCAAATTTTTTTGATGATACTTGCACCTTACCTCACTTTTTAAGTAAGTATATCTATTCTTTTTGAAATTTTAATTCCGTAGTCAGTAAAATTATTGAAGAAGGAAACGGAATTTTTAAAATGATGTTATGAAAAAGCGCGTTTTCCAGGCTTTCAGCATATTTTAGATTTAATACAAATAGAACATATTCAAAAACTTCGTCTTGAAAAAAACAACAGATAATGTTTCCATACAATTTTCTCAAATTATACCATTGATTTCAACAAATAATTTTGAAAAAACTTAAAATTTGTATTCCTTTAGTACAATTAATAATAACATAGAGCAATGTACTGACATTGACAATTTGTTAGCAAAAGGTAAATTGTTGTTGTTGTTGTAACAGCAGTAATTGCTGAGTTGACAGCCCTTGGCCGAGTGATATCGGGTCATTCCGGTGCGTAGAACCGGCTGTCGTGGGAATGAGGTAAATTGTCAATGCTTTTTCTTTCAACGTTGGACCGGTTGTTAGACATTTCTGAACATTTTTCGGACAACGTTGTAAGATCTAACAATCGACGACAGCAGGGCAAAATAATCATTCACATATAAACGTGTGTATTTTATTTTTGACATATTGTAGTCCGTAGCCTGCATGTTGTATTGCAGTCGAGACAACACCACATTTTAGTGTTGTGAACGATAATCCGGGCCTACATTTCTTAATATGCACTTAAACATCCCGGCCTCTTGCGTTAACGCAACCTTAAAAGGGACTGAGATTTTAAGTTTTTAGGAGTTTAATATAAATTCAAACAAAAGTGAAACTTTACTTCATATATATATGGATTATCAGTTTGTTTTTGACAGATAAAAAGTTTAGTCGTGTTTTGGTGTGCTCTTCGATTTTTTACTATTCGAAAAAATGGATCAAAGGAATTGTATTAAGTTTTGTGTAAAAAATTAAATTAAATGCGCAAGGATATTTGAAATGTTGACTGTGGCGTTTGGCGAGTCTACTATGAGCAGAACACAAGTTCAGTTGCGGTATAACCAGTTTAAGGAAGGCCGAGAAGATGTCAATGACTTAGAGATCGCACTTAAACTTTTTGAAAACCGCACAATCGAGGCTAACATCATAAAAGTTACTAGACTAAAACTCAAAGAATTAAAAAATAAATTCTTAACATTATACCCAAATCGAAGACAGAAAAGAGGATTGTTCAACGGGCTAGGCTCTGTAATTAAAGTAATAACAGGAAACATGGACGCCAAAGACGCCCAAACGATTAAAGAACAAATAACCAAATTCACATCCCGGCATTACCAAACAACATAGTATCCGCAAAATCCACAACCGAAGTCTTAAACCTGGAAAAACTAAACGAGTACAATCTTCAAACAGGCATCAAGGTCAACAACTTAGAAGTAACAACAAAAACAATACATTCCATCACAACATCGACAACCATACTCATTATAGTCATCAAAAAGAGAAATACCTACAAACATCTCCTACCAGGTCTACAACACATCGCTCTGACCCCAACAACGTCATTGTGGCCGTCGCTCTATCTTAAGGGGGAGGAGTTACGACACCCATCTCACAACCAACAACAATTTAACCACCACCCAAACCACAGAGAGCATAATGCAGCTAATACAATCACAACACCAACAACTACTCCAATTTCATTTATTTAAATTATTAAATAAGTTTATATGTAAACAATTAAGTACTTCACTTAACTAACAAATTCCAAGAAATCCCAAACTCACTTTTCTTTAACACTTACATATGTATGTCATTACATATGTTTATTACTTCTTTTAGTTTATAGTGCATATATCAATCAGTACTACTACTAGTCTTTTTATTTTGTGACGTTGTCAGACAACTTCATTAATTCAGAAGTAAGCAGGAATTTGGGATCAAGGGCTTCTCAAAGGGGTTTGTTACTAGAAATCTACTTGCGTAGGGAGAAACCAACAGAACTCAATGTTCTTATTGCTAGAAGCTTACTCCAAATGTGACGGTTTCCAACTCAAAGTCCTGGGGCTTATCTTCTGGAGTTTTTCTAAAAATAATGAGCTTGCCCGTCAATATCCATCCAAATGTAGTGCTTTGTGCCACAATGGAGTGATTTGGATAGTAGCGAATACAATCACGAATGATTTTTGGGTAAACGTCCCCACCAAACAGTAAATCGACATGAGAAATTGAATTGGAAAAAATATCTGCGAGTTGAATATGTGGGATCTTGAAGGTTAGAAGATTTGAAATTTTATGGTATGGTAAATCACCCGTTAATTTATTAACAACATTAGCATCAATTGTGAGCTCAAATTATTTTTCAATGGCAGAACTGATAGAAAGCGACTGTAACAGTTAAAGAACCGTTTAGAACCGTTCTGAGTTCGCGATGATTTCGTGGGTAGCTTTGTTTGGATTTTTTTTTCGATATACGAGTAAAAGATGCTGTGTCTATAAGTGCACGAACAGCACAAAACCTGTTGAGGTCTAACCTCATTTTGATGACATGATGTGAGGGTTTCTTCGGAAGAGTTTACTTTAGAGGGTGTATTTAAAGCATGTGAATTGCTTTGATTTGAATTTGATTTGATTTGAAGGAAGGAGTTATGTTCCTTTTTGCACAGAGGGAAAACATATTGGCTTTGACATAGTTTAAAACTGTGAGAGGTGGCCAAACAATTGGACAACGTTTTTATTTTTTGACTACATCAAATCTCTCATCGATTGTCATTTTAAGAAATATAGGACTTAGTCTAAGGGAGTGCATTTTTTAGGGGATTAACAAATAAATATATTTATTTGATAACTAATAACCTTACGGGATTCAACAAACTTGGATTTCTTATAAGTGTTATTTTTTCCATTTGCAGTAGTAGAGTTAATGTTGAGAGGCGATTTAATATCTGTGCCGGACTCAAGTGTTTGATATCTAGCAGTTAAGAAAACGTCCATCTGTTTCCATGTGGGTAAATCTGAGCTATCGTGAAGGGATTTTCCATAAGTTTAAGTTCAAATCGGGAAAAGAAATGGAACACACAAAACCAAATATTATTTCCTAGTTACCTGTTCTAATATCTAGAAGATTGGTAACACAATCATTAATGGTTCTTTGAATTTGTTTTATATTGGGAAGTGATTCCTAAGTGATAGGGGACAGATTAAAATGTATCTTCAGTTGGGCATTAATAAGAACTCTCTTATTTTCATACCTGTCAACCAGGTTTTGCCAGGCCATTTCGAAACCGTGATTATTTAATGGGAATGTTTTTAAAATATCGTGAGCTTCACCCTAAGTCTTTTTTAGAAGGTGACACAGCTTTTCAATATTTGTTAAACGTGGGTTGTTTCCGTAGAGCGCGGAAAACACATCGCGTAAAATATTCCATAAAATCTCGGTAAAAAATTTCCGTGTCACATGTCCGTAGACTAACAGACGCTGATATTGTTTGCGAAATTGGAAAATCTTTATCTGAAGTCAAGTGTAATATTTCTTTAACCTTGGATAAGGACCTCTTATAAAATCTATCTTTAAGAGATTCCAAATTCACTTCTTCTCCCAAAGAACCATAATCAAGTAAAATTCTATCATAACTTGATCGGAAATAAGTCCAAAGTAAGAGTAATTCATCTTTATGGATGTCTAATGAATAAATGCTATGGTAAGCAATAGTTATACTCGCTAAATATGCTTAAAATTCTACCACTTTATCCGAGGTTTTTATAAATGTATCTAACTAGCTGTACCCTGCGCGCGTTGCTACGCTACCAATTAAAATAAATTTGAAAGAAATACATTACAGAAATATTCAATTCATTTTAAATAATCAGGTGTGCCACAGGGTAGCATACTGGGTTCAACTTTATATTTGATTTATGCATCCGATATGCCGTCAGACCCCATAATACATACTTCAACTTTTGCAGACGATACAGCCTTTATTAGCGTTCATAAGGACCATCAAATAGCATCACAGAATTTGCAGAAATATGTTTATAAACTAGAGAATTGGCTTGAGGTTTGGAAAATCAGGGTTAACGAACAGAAATGTATTCATATAACTTTCACATTGCGAAAAGATACCTGCTCGTTCATCCGAATAAATAACCAAATTATCCCTCAACACAATGAAGTCAAATACTCAGAATCCACCTCGATCGTCGCACAGTGGCTGAAAATCGTTTTTCATTGGCCAAAAGTCGAATTTTTTTTGTCACCGATTTTTAAAATTTTTACACCTTTTTGGAGCTAATATATCCATATTAAGGTAGCCAAAAAATTAGGTTAAACTATTAATAATTGTGGGCGTTTCATGCTGTCAAACTCAACTGTTTTTTTAATTTCAGAAAAAGGTGTTTTTTATTTGTTTTTTGTCAAAAATAAATGGTTACTACTCGCAAGCTATCATCGATAATGACCTGCGGTCTTTTTTATAATGTTGGTAGGATTATAGTCTTTAGTTGTTGTAAGTGGTTACCGCTCTAGCGTTTTATATTAGGGGCGTTCTGAAATATTTATGAAACTACTATATTTTTCTGAAATTTAAACTTTAGTGGAATAGAACTTCTAGGGAACAATAGGGAACAAGAAATGTATACCACCCGAAGAAAGGTGAAAGTGTCTTCTTTAACCCTATATATACTTTTGCACCCGCCACGACCCGCCGGTAGAACACTTTTTTAATTTTAATGAAATTACTCTAAAAAAATTCAAATTACGATAATTTAAACAGCCCTATAGTTACTCGTATACAACGGTGTATTAAATTTTCACTTTTTCGCCTAAAGGTTTATGTTTTTTACTTTAGACTACGTAAAACTAAAATAATTAAATATAATACCTGCGAAAGGGTTTTATGGCTTTGTTTTGATTAGCAAAAAAATAAGTCATAAAAATATCACAATAGGTTCTACAGTAAACATATGATCTCTTTCTAATATACCTGTTATCAATTGTTAGGGTCAACCAAAGTCATAAACAATTTTATAATAATAATCGCGACATTAAACCACTAAAGAAAAAAACCCAATATTGGCGAGATACTAATTAGTTTTACCTGATATTAACCCTTTCGGCCGCACTTGAATTTAGCTGTGACTACCAAGAGCATCACATATTTGTTCATGACTTTTTACTGTGGATCAAATGACGACTTATGGAACATATACTAAAAATCAGTTATGATTTGGATTTCGGGTCTTCAGAATCCATAAGAAACAATGGAACCAACAAAGAGTTAAGAAGTTAAAAAAAGAAACATGTGAATATCGCAAATTTGGATTAATTATAGATCAGCCAAAACAAGGGTCAGGCAATACAAATGATGACAATACCGCAAGAAGATTCTTTTCAGATCCAGAAACAGCATCTGAAATAACAGGAGTGGATTTAAACCTTATTTTCAGATTTAAAATAATCCTAGAAGTACTTGCGTGCAATGAAGAAATTGACGCTAGACAATTTGGAGATTATGCTAAGGAAACTGCAAAAATATATACAACAAACTACCCATGGAGAAATATGTCTGCAACAGTTCACAAAATCCTTTATCATGGAGAAGATATCATTTGGTGCCACTTGGAGATCTATCAGAGGAGGCTCAGGAAAAAAGGAACAAGGATTACAGATTTTATAGAGAGCACAATACTAGAAAAATTTCACGAAATTCCACAAATGAAGATCTATTTAATATATTATTGGCAACATCAGATCCGTTCATATCCAATATTCGAAATCAATGGAAAGTGGAACATCGGGATTTAGATGAAGAAGCCAAAAAACTACTAAAGAACAGAAATAGCGCAGAACAAAATATAGAATATTTGCAATCAATATTTGTTTCAAATGAATAATAATTATAATTGCCTTCACTGTTATTTAAGTACGAAAAACATAGAATTAGTAAATAATTCTTTAAAAAAAACCGACTTCAAAATTTCGGCCAAATAAAATGTTGGATTAACTTTCAAAAATGTTTAATATAACTAATGTTGTTGCACTTTTTTGATTGAAAGAAAAAATTTTGAAAATCTTGTTAATCTTCTAAAAAATCGGTTTATGCTAAATCTGTAATGTTTTCCCATTAACAGAGCTAAATTTTGACGCCCATATTCGGTATATTCTTAAAAATCGGTTTATGCTATATATCCCCGATATATCTCAATCAATTTCTAAAATTTTAATTTTTTTACTTTAAATATATTTTTCTGCAAGCCATATCTTCCAAATAAAAAAATTATTTTTAAAATTGATTCATAAATCACGAAGTTTTTCAACAATTTATAAGAGAAGCACAGAAAAAATATAGATAACGGTAAATAAAAAACTGTATGTCCGTCCGATCTTCAGAAAACTTAAATGGGGCCTACCTGCAAGCAAACCCTTTCAAACAAAAAAAGAATTTTTAAAATTGGTTCAGAAATGGTTATCGTGGAACAAACATAAAAAAAGCAACATACCATTCGTATTGATAACCTCCTCCTTTTTGAAGTCGGGTAAAAATAATAATAAATAGAATAGAAATAGAGCTAATAAAATCTATTGCAGTTTTTATTTTTAAAATTATCAAATCTAACAGCAAAAAAGAATAAATTTTTCTGTAGTAACAGCAAAATCTCCAGTGAATTTTACTATTTTTTTTAGTGTAAACATTTTTTTGAGTGTAAAAATTTTTTTGAGTGTAACATTAAAAAAATTCCATTATCATAAAAAATAATTATAATTATTATTAAGTTCCAAATATTAATTTTTTTAATATGTAAATAAAAAAATAAACCCATATTTCACTCCAAAATTTAAAAAAATTCAAAAGTTCAACTTTGACCTAGAAGTCCTTAAAAAGTCATCAATCAATTTTAATGTAATTAAAACTGAGCCAAGCTGAACTAAATATCTATCCATTAAAAAAAAAATTACTTCAATATTTTGATCGGTTCAAAAGTTACAGAATTTTGGCCAATGAAAAACGATTTTCAGCCACTGTGCGTCGTTAAACTTGGAAGTCTTACACAGATGAGATTAAGAGCAGTGCAACTTAATTGGCTAATTGGCAGAAATTCTTCACTAAAGTTGGATTGCAAACTATTATTGTACAATGCACTACTAAAGCCAATCTGGTGCTATGGAATTCAATTATGGTGTACTGCTTCAGCATCAAACATTGAAAAAATTCAAAGGGGTCAAAATAAAATTCTACGTATAATTACTGCAGCTCTATGGTGTGTTAAAAATTCTCGAATCCACAAAAGTTGATGTGAATTTTTTTTTAGTATCATAAAAATTTTTGTCTATCACTGGCTGGGCTTATTATTTTCACCTTCATGAGAAGGTTATATATAAGTTTGTCATTCCGTGTGAAATTTCCACAATATAATTTTCCGACCCTATAAAGTATATATATTCTGGATCCTTATAGATAGCGGAGTCTGTCTGTCTGGATGCTGAAATCAGTTTTTTGAAGTGCCAAGATATACTCAGCATCCAAATCTTCATTAATTCTGTCAGAAATGCTTTCGAGAAGTTTGCTATTTAAAATCAGCAAAATCGGTTTAGGTGAACCAGAGTGAGACAACCTCCAAAAAATTTGATATTTTTTGTCCATTTTATTGCAATATTTTGAAACATATTGCAGATAATACCATGAAATTGTGTATACGTTGTTGGTATGATAAAAGAAAAAAAGTTTGCGGAAAATAGTAAGAATCGGTCTATGATTTCTCATAGCCCCAATACAAATATATATATTCCCGAAATATGGCTTAATGATAAATAAATGCCTATAAAATTGGAATAGCAAGACAAAATTCAGCAAAAATAAGTTTTATACAAAAAGAAATCGCAAAACGAATTTTTTTTTGATATTTCTTTGGTTAGGCTTTGAGTTAAATTTAATTTTCATTAAATTTTTATTAAATAATTTCTAAGCTTGAGGTCACTTTTTTGTTTTTTATAAAAGATTTTTTAATTCTTATATATAATTATCTCAATATTTCGATTTCCTTTGGAAATCTTCTTCAGGAGTTATTTTAATATTATAACAAATTTTCTATGTGTAAAAATTTTTTGATATAAGTTTGAAAGGGGTTGACAAAATTGAAAACATGTTTTACAGAAAAATAATTTTAAATTTTCGATAATAATTTGCAGATTTTTCAATTTTATTCGAATAAAACAAAGAAGCAATCAATATTATTATTCCCACTCTATGTGGAATTTTGCGGACCAAAGATTTAAAATAAAAAAATTTTAATTGCACACATTTTGTACAAACAAAAGAAATGGAAACTAAATTTAATAAGAATATGTACAACTAATACATACAAAAGTAGGTCTAATGAATTTTCTATGATCTCTATACATATCTATGTATGTGATAATTTAAATGAAGTATTATACGTTATGTTTTTACTGTTAATTTTATATACATATGTATATTTTATATCAAATATACAAATTATATTTTGTTTTTTTTTTGTCTTCAATAAATTAAATATATATACATATATTATTTTATTACATACCGCACACATTCTTCAAAAGTGACTCAATTCAAAATTTTAATTTTTCGGGTTTGTATGCTTAAACAACACACAACACACTTGTTTATCTATAAGAAAAAGGTCAAAGCATTTTGTTACAGTTAAAAAGTTCTAAAAAACAGTTAAGTCTTTCTTTATATTTCATTTAGTATAAAGTGGCAATTTAATATGTAGTGATTTATTTTTAGTTGTGTCATATAATAAAAATTTTGAATTGAGTCACTTTTGAAGAATGTGTACGATATTATTTAATTTTGTTTTGAAGGTGCAGATTTTTTTCGAAAAAAAAACAGATTTTTTTTGGGAATTGTCAGATTTTGTAAAAAAAAATATGGCAACACTGAGCACCATATCACGGGCCATACAGGATAGTAAAAACACGGAGTAAATTCTATTTTAGATACAGGAGGTAAATTAAGGAAATATCACAATAATATGATAAAGAAATATAATTAAATGAATTATGTTATTTATTATTAGTTATTATAATGTAAAAATAGTTTTAGTATACAAAAAAAATAATATGTTAAAGAAATATAATTAAATGAATTATGTTATTTATTATTAGTTATTATAATGTAAAAATAGTTTTAGTATAAAAAATAAAAAAAAAAAAAAAATTTATGTATAAAAATGATTTTTTTTCAATAGTGGGTGAGGGTGTAGTGGATCGATAATCACTCACATCTCTAATAGTATATTTTCTTATTGTGAATTACAACAGCTGATTTAGACATAATTGTAAACATAGGAGAAGAAGAAGTAAACATAGAACATAGAATAAGTTAGATGTAAGTACCGTTATTTTAGTTTATAAGAGGACGAAATTCAAAATAAAAAGAATTCAGAATCATAACTCAGCCGAGTAATTGGCTCTTGTTTTTATTTAAAAAAAACTTTAAATTATCAGCGCTTTGAAGTGCTTTGCCTTGGCATTCTTTAGTGCCGGCTAATAATAATTTAGAAGCCAGTGGCGTTACCAAACGCCGGCTAACAACCCTTAGGTAGGGAATTGTATAAAAAGTGCAGTGCATACATTACATTAGAAAATTTTGCAATGTCGAAAAAAATTTCGATTCGAAGACAATTTCGATCACGACTGCCAGAATTAGCCCCCTGTTGTAAAACAGTGTCGTTAGACTAGGTCATTGCTACCCCTATCCGCCACCTGGGGACGCGTCCGATGGGAGACTGATAACTCCACACGGCGTTTCTCGATTTAACGATCATTCGATTCTACGAATAACACATTTAACGAACAGTCAAAGTCATTCCATTGAGTACCTTATATAACGAACATAGAAAACGTTAATAAACAGTTAAATTTGATACTGAGGGCAAACATCAAATCTACGAAATTTTACGTATGTAATTAGTATTTCATAGCTGATCGGTTTGGTTTGACGCGTGCGCATGCAAAGTTAAAAATTAAATAAAAACCAAAAGGTGGGGAATTTCCAAGAATGGAAAAAAAACTATACGACTGGCGGCACTGCCATATTCCTATAACAGGGGGGTTACTCCGGTAAAAGAAAAGAAGCTGCAGATAAGGTGATACTGATCTGGCTGCAGTCCTGGGGGGTTACTGCGTATTTCGATTCGAAAAGAAAATCATTCGAATTTGTATACTTTTTACATTGTATTTCGAAAGCTTTTGCTTTCGAATCGAAATACGGAGTAACCCCCCAGGATCAATGCTACAATATAAGGCGAAGGTAATTCACCAAAAATGGAGGAAGTTTTAATGCTAGCCATGGGTGGCTGACACGGTTCAAAAAAAGATTCGGTGTACGGCTCTTGAAGCAATGTGGTGAAAAGCTTTCGTCCGATGCAGAGGAGCGAGATGTTACTGCTTTTTTGAAATCGTTTACTCTATACGATGCTGCGACAGCTTTAGTTTCAGGATGGAAATCTGTTTCTGAATAAGCGTTAGCCAATTGTTGGAAAAAACTTTTTGGCATTTTTGATGATTACGATGAAGAAGACAATTTACCTCTATCGGATTTAGTAATTCTAGATGAGGATATTTCAGCAACGAGAAACGGGGTTAGATTGTTTTCCCAGATGTAATGAATTCTTAAATTCGTCTTATTCAGAATGTTTTAACTTTTTCTAATAATTTGAAGGTGGAATTGTCAGCATTCGACTTAAATGGATTGGTTCAACAGACTCCCGCATATGATTTCGACGACGTTGAAGATGGAAGTGAAGACAGTGTACAATACGAAGTTGCGAAAATTAAACACGTAGACGCTATGCACAGTTTTGAAAAGTGCATTGAATGGGCCAGGCAAATGAACATTGATCCTGCAAAGTTGGCGGTGTTGACAGCTGCAAAAAGTTGCAGTACCAAATAACATCAGCTGTCAATGAAACAAACATATATAAATACATTATTTAAACGAAAATCTTGAAATCTAACAATGAATATGATATGAATATAATGAGAAATACGAAAACTACACTGGTTATAGGACTAGAATATCCTTATACAGTGTTTTTTCAACTAATAGCTTAACATTTTATATATGTATTTATTATTATTAAGTGAGGCCTCATGCACCACGACCCATGAGATCTTTTGTGCAGCCTTGAAGTTTCATCATGTTAGATTTAGGCTATGTATAAAGCCAATTATTTTGTTAGATGAGAGATCAAATACATCTCCTGGGGCCATAAAGGCCCTTCCGAGCCATCTTGTTCTGCGTATTGCCAGCATTGGACAGTCGCAAAGAATATGTTCAGAGGTTTCGGCTTCAAGTTCACAAAACCTACACTGATCATTCGCAACATTACCTAAAGTAAATTGGTGATATCTAAAGCTACCGTGTCCTGTGAATAATCCAGTAAGTAATCTCAATTCGCCCTTTCCGAGCGATAGCAACAATTGAGATCTACGTTTAGACAGAGTAATAAACCTTTTGGACTGTCTAAGTCCTGGCAGGTTGTTCCAAAATCGGGAAAATTCCGATTCTACCCAAGAACTAATTCGTTCCATAGTGTATTCACGTGGAATGCCAAAGAATGGTTCCGGGCCTATAAATGGGCGTCGAGCACCTCTATTGGCCAAGCAATCAGCACGTTCATTACCATCATGGCCTTCATGACCTGGTACCCAGCACAAGGTAAGTTCATTATGCGTGCCGAGTTCATTCAATGATGTCCAGGAGTCCATAACTACCCTAGACCTTATTTCATATGAAGATAAGGCTCTGAGAGCAGCTTGGCTATCAGACATAATAAAAATCCTATTGTGCCTAACTCTGCGTCTCAGACATTCGTTAGAGCATATAATGATGGCATAAATTTCCGCCTGAAATATAGATGGGAATGTACCCATTGTGATTCTCCTTTGAAAGTTGGGCCCATATATGCCAGCCCCGTCACCATTAGCCTGTTTCGAACCATCGGTAAACCACACTTGATCGGCATTAGTCTGCCACCATGTCTGATTTAACCATTCATCCCTTTTAGGTATAAGGACGATAAACCTTCTATTTAACACCAGAGTCTTTGACATATAATCTGATACTGCAATACTAGGATCATTCGCAAAGATACCTAGTATGCAAATGTGCCCAACCAGATCTCCCGGCAATAGACGGGATATCTCCGGTAGTCTGGATGCACTCCTATAGGCCTCCTCCATTATCAATAAATGTAGGGGTGGGATATGTACGATTGCACCCAGAGCATGAGTGGGACAGGTCTTCATGGACCCAGTAATAGAGATATAGATGAGCCGATATATCTTGTCAAGTTGCGATCTAGCAGTCAGCTGTTCAACTTTTTTCCACCATGCTAAAGCAGCGTATGTTATTATTGGCCTAATAATTGTAATAAACGACCAGTAAATCATCTTCGGTCTTAACCCCCACGTTTTACCAAAAAGTCGCTGGCAGGCATATAATGCTCTAGTAGCTCTTTTGATAGTGTTCGATAAGTGAGAATTCCAAGTGAGAGTACTATCAAGTATAACCCCAAGATATTTTACTTCCTTAGAAAACCCAATAGATGAGCCATTCAATGTAGGCTCTATAAGTCTAATAGCTCTACGTTTTGTGAATGGCACAATAATTGTCTTGGCTGGGTTGATGGTTAAACCCTTATCCAAGCACCACTTGTTGGTTATATTTAGAGCAGTCTGCATCCTTTCCGATATCGTTACGTCATCCCACCCAGTAACAGAAATTACTAAGTCATCGGCGTAGCCATATGTACGGAATCCTAGGTTGTTAAGTTTTTCCAGTAGTTCATCGATAACCAGAGTCCACAATAAAGCCGATAATACGCCACCTTGTGGGCATCCTCTGGTTGCCCGTATTGTTTTCGATGACCCTCCTAAGTCCAACTTAATAACCCTGGATGACAGCATTTCCAAAATCCATTTCCTTATAATATTCGGAACTCCTTTTCTATACAGTGATAAATCAATAGCACTATATGACGTGTTGTCGAAGGCCCCCTGAATGTCAATAAACGCGCAAAGTGATATGTTATTGGCACCAATGGCCTTTTCGATTTGCGTCGTTAATTGATGAATGGCAGTCACCGTAGATTTACCAGGTTGGTAGGCAAACTGGAAACGATGTATTGGATTCATCAAGAGATAGTTATCCCTAATATAACTATCGAGTAGTTTCTCCATCGTTTTCAGGAAAAACGAGCTGAGGCTAATTGGGCTGTACGACTTTGGCAGTTGTTCAGATTTTTCCCCAGCCTTAGGTATAAATACCACTTTAACTTCACGCCAAGTCGTTGGCACATGACAAGCCATTAAACTTGATATGAAGATTCGCGATAGTTGAGGGACGATAATGTTATTTCCTTGTTGTAGAAAGCATGGAAAAATTCCATCTGTTCCTGGGGATTTAAATGGGCTAAATTTAGATATCGCCCATTTTACCCGCTCTGTACTAAAGATCCTGCCTGCTAACCGACGCTTTCTATTGGATATTGAGAGAACCCTTGTGAAAGTCGCAGTTTCCTTGAAAGGCAATGAACCGGGAAAGTGAGTATCTAGTAGAAGTTTACAGGTCTCCTCCGGTGACTCAGTATACGTACCATCTGGACGTTTCAGCATACAGAGACAATTAGTATGATCCCGAGATAAGGTCTTTTGTAGCCGAATAGTTACCGGGAGATTATCAATTTCCTCGCAGTAGCTACGCCACGTTGATCTTTTTGATCTCCTGATTTCCTTATTGTATTCAGTGAGAGCCGTTTTATAGGTGATCCAGTCACCTGTAAGTTTGGCTCTGTTGAATAGATGTCTAGCCTTAGCCCTTAGTTTTTCAAGCCCATTGTGCCACCAGGGTACATCCCTCTTCGGCCTCCTAGACTTTAACTGAGAACTAGATTCGAAAGCAGTACGAATGTTCGAACTTAATTCATTTGCCTCAAAATCGATTTCCGATTTACCAAATATTAAGTCCCTATTAAAATTTTCAGTGTTACCTAAGTGAAAGCGAAAAAGTTCCCAATTCGTATTTTTGGGATTACGAAATTTCGCTTCATACGTCAAAGATCCTTCAATTTTTTTTTTTTTTTTTTTTTTGTAATACATTTTATTTATTTATTGAATCTTCAGAAATGAAATGACAATAAGTTTTCGAATCTTAATACTAAAAGAAAATAATAAGTCCAGCCAGTGCTAGACAAAATATTATGATACTACAACAAATTTACATCCACTGATACAATCATCTGTTTTGCGCTTGAGTTAAAGCAAGGGTATCCCTCCTTCTCAACCGAACATGGCCACTAAAGTTAAGGATGTCTCGTGCAAGTGGGTTTGGATGGTGTTCAAGTTTGCTGACATATTTTGAGGCGTATTTTGTAAGTTCGACTTTCACCAAAGGAATGCCTAGATCTTTGTGAATTCTAGAATTTTTAACGTACCATGGAGCTGCAGTAATTGTACGTAGAATCTTATTTTGACCCCTTTGAATTTTTTCAATGTTGGATGTTGAGGCAGAACCCCATAATTGAATTCCATAACACCAGATTGGCTTTAGAATTGCATTGTACAACAAAAGTTTGCAATCCAACTTTAATGTAGAATTTCTGCCGATTAGCCAATTAATTTGCACTGCTTTTAATCTCATCTGGGTAAGCTTTGCGTCGATATGAGACTTCCAAGTTAAACGACGATCGAGGTGGATTCCGAGGTATTTGACTTCATTGTGTTGCGGGATAATTTGATTATTTATTCTGATGAACGAGCAGGTATCTTTTCGCAATGTGAAAGTTATATGAATACATTTCTGTTCGTTAACTCTGATTTTCCAAAGCTCAAGCCAATTCTCTAGCTTATAAACATATTTCTGCAAGTTCTGTGATGCTATTTGATGGTCCTTATGAACGCTAATAAAGGCAGTATCGTCTGCAAAAGTTGAAGTATGTATTATGGGGTCTAACGGCATATCGGATGCATAAATCAAATATAAAGTTGGACCCAGTATGCTACCCTGGGGTACTCCTGCTTTAATTGGCTGAGCGGGACTTAAAAAATCGCCTTCTTTGATTGTAAATTTGCGACCGTATAAATAACTTTCCATGAGTTTATGGGTGTTAGCAGGCAGAGTTAATTTTATTTTGTGCATTAAACCGTCATGCCAAACTTTGTCGAACGCTTGCGACACATCAATGAAAAGGGCGGAGCAGTATTTTTTCTCTTCAAACGACCGTCTTATCACATTTACCAATCTGTGTGTTTGTTCGATGGTACTGTGTTTAGCTCTGAACCCGAATTGGTGATTTGGGATACATTGAGTGTCGTTCAGAATTGGAATCAACTTAGCCAATAACAATTTTTCAAACAGTTTTGAAATTGTCGGCAGTAGACTAATTGGCCTATATGACTCTACTTTAGTGGGATCCTTCCCTGGCTTAGGAATCATGGTAATCATAGATACCTTCCAATCTGCAGGATAGTATTCTAGGCGTAAAATAGCATTGAAAATAAATAGGATAATTTTTCTAGCTACACGAGGTAACTCCACAAGCATTTTGTTGCTGATTTTATCCATACCTGGAGCTTTTTTAAGATTCAGAGTACCAATAGCGCTTTGAACATCATTAAAGCTAAGTCTTAGAGGCACAGGAGGTCTAATAACGAGTGGAGGCAAATCAGATGCATTATTTGAGTTGTTTATAGTAAACACATTTCTCAAATGGTTAACAAATAAAGTCCCCTTCTCAGAATCATTTCTAGCCCAGTCACCAGTCGGATTTCGCAGAGGGGGCTTTCCTCTAACCGGTCTTTTTAAACCTCGTGCCGCCTTCCATAACGAATAGTCAGACTGTGGGGTACTATCAAGACCCTCCAAGTAAGATTTAAGTGAAGCCATTCTTTGGGTTTCTAAGAAATTTCTTAGTATCTCTCTGCATACCCGTAGCCTAGCTTTCAGTTCAGGAGACCTGTGGATTTGCCACTCTCTTCTAACTCTTCTTTTTTCTGACAGGAGATGCTCGAGTTCAGCGAAATAAGTTCTATTTGTCCCACTTCTGCACTCAACGTCGTATGTGGAGGCGTGATGTACAGCTCTTCGTATGTCCTCAGTAAACTTGACAATCGACCCATCAATATCCTCGGTAGTTCTCAACACTACATTTTCCGTGCAGTGGGAACTTAAATACTTTTTATACTTTATCCAACTTACTCTGGTTTTAGATATGTCTCGAAATGGAGAGCCATTCCCTTGAAGGAAACGCATTGAAATAATAGAAGGAGAGTGATCTGAAGACAAGTCTAATGAAGGCTCCACTTGTATCGATTCTACAGGGATATTTTTTACTACTCCGAAGTCAATAACATCGGGAATCTTCCGTCGGTCCGTCGGCCAGTAGGTGGGATGCCCGCTTGAGAGTACATCTAATCCCATTTTGGCAATGGTGTTGAAGAGTTCACGACCCTTCGGGGTCACCAGACGTGAACCCCAAAAAGTGTGTTTGGCGTTAAAGTCACCAGCAACTAAAAATCTAGCTCCAAGGGAATTGAAGAAGCTGTAGTATTGGTGTTCTTTTATTGAAAATCGAGGCGGCGAATAAATTGATGATAAAACAAAATTGTATTGACAGAATTCAATACAAATGTTTGTTGCTTGTAGGTAATCCTCACATATGTTGTTCATTAAATAATGTTTTATTCTGTTCTTTATAAGAATTGCCGATCCTCCACATGCTCTTCCGCGGGGATCTTTAGTATCATACAACATGTAGCCATTAATTTTGAAGTACGCTGTCGCCGTCAAGTGAGTTTCAGCAATCATCATGACATCAATCTGCTTATCCATCAGGAAGTGTTCTAGTTCGTTTTTATGTTGGCGGAGGCCGTTCGCATTCCAAAAACAAATTTTTAAACAAATCATTTCTTTAAAATGGCTTGTAAGATAGTGGATTGCATTTTCAGCATTTCCTGCATCATGGATGTCATAGTGGTCGTAAAAGTGTTCATGGTTTGGACAAGTGTCTGCAATGTAGTCTCTAGAGTGTTAATATTAGGCTCGTAATATTGTGATTTAGGTGCCTGCTCCAAACCTGGCATATTAGATTTAACCACGTTAGCGTAAGAAACTTGTCTAGAACTAGGCGCGTTTACATGACTAGTGGACCGTAACAATTGCGGGAAATTGTCACTCGATGCCAAAATAGGCTGTTGACGATGATCAGGTAATACTGACGTCTTGTTGGTACTTATGGCTTTCAAATGAGTGTAAATTGGACAACCTCTATAATTTGCGGTATGATTACCTCCGCAGTTACTGCATTTTTTGATTTTTGAATCAGTTTTCGGCTTATCACATTGAGCAGTTGCATGTAGCTCCCCACACGCAACACAAACTGTCGGCAATTTACAATACGCCTTGGTGTGACCAAATTCTTGACAGTTGAGACACTGGACGGGTCCCTGACGCTTATGTGGTTCTTCCACGGTGATTCTACGATGCAGAAGGTACATCAGATTGTAGATGGGATGGGACTCGTTTTTCTTTAAGACAACATCTCCAGGTTCCAATTCTACCCTGAACATGGGCTGAGGGATCTTTTCACGGTTTCTAATATTCACTACGCTCTTGATTTTGAACCCTTTGTCCATTAAACCGGTCTTTATCTCCGCGGGATCAACACATGGGTCTATACCCTTTAGAACGACTTGAAGTCCTTTTGCGCTTTTGAGCTGGTAGGTATAGAAATCCCTAGTCTCCCTTTCCAGCTGGTTGGACAATTTTCGAAAATCATCTTCCCTATTCACTTGTATCTTTGTCTCGCATATATTTCCATGTTTCATTGAGGTTACGCTAAACATGTTTTCACCTATTACAGCAACAATTCCTTGTACCAATTTACTGGAAGTCGGCTCTCTCAGATAAATTGGTGGGGGCTTAAACGTCTTCTTCGGAAGTTCTGGCTCATCCGTCTGGAGGAGAGCAAACCTATTTTGATCATTACTCACGGTCTTAGGAGCTTTTGCATTTGATGACACTTGAGCAGACTTCGGACTCCTCTGTCGCTTGAGAACGGTTATGTACTTATCCATACCTACTTGTTTTTTGGGTTTCACTGCACTATTTGATGAAGATGATGTTTTCTCATCTGTTGAAATCACTATATTGGGCGAACAGGAACGACGCCGTTCTACGGCTCTTGTAGTGAGAAAATTCTCCAGAGATTTTTTTATGGATTCTTCCTCAGAGACCCATTTAGTTTTTCTAGTTGAGCGAAGCTCTTTCTCAGAATTACATCTGAGAGGAACACTCATACAGTTTTTATACGATTTTTAATGTTTTTTTTTTTTTTATATATTTTAACCTATTACGATTTTTTTTTACACTTTTTTGTTTAATTTCAACTTTTTTACACTTTTTTCACCTATTACGATTTTTTTCACCGAAAATTCAGCCGCACTAAAAAAAACACGTCCGAACAGTTCGATGAGATGAGACTAAGTGATCCTTCAATGTCGAACAATATATATTGATGGTCAGACATAGGAATATCATCAGAGACGTGCCAATATCTTATGACATACCGAGCCATTACCGCCAAAATAATGTATCCCACACCATAATCGATTGTTGTTTTTTTATCGAAATCGATAGTTCAACATCATTTAAAATTATTAAAATTAAATGTATTACACAAAACAATATTTACATTATAAATTTTAAAATAATGGCTTTATTCAAACTGATTTTATTTAAAAAAAAACTTCCCCTGTAAAATTTTGAGTTTGTGGGATACATTTTTTCGGCGGTTATGGCTCGATATGATAGGTTATTACTAGATAATGTGAGATCCAAAACCTCCTGTCTAATAATATTCCTAAAGGTGGGTTCATCACCCTTGTTTGCTATATTTACATTGTAATTGCAAATGAATTCTAATAAATACTCACCTCGTTTGTTGATATTACTGCTACCCCAAACCGTATGATGAGCGTTGGCATCACAGCAAATAATCCAACCTAGATTTTTCTTTTGGCAATAGTCTACCAGTTTGAAAACCTCCGATGAAGGCGCCATCGTATCATCCCCTGGCATGTAGGCAGAGGTAATGATTACTTCATGTTCGGCTCCTATCGATGGAATATTTGCCCGTATCGCCACAAGATCCTCATAAACGAATTCTGAGATAGTCAAAAATGTTAGATCCTTTCTGACGAGCAGTGCCGCTCTGGGCCTTATCGCATTTGAATCATAAATAAGCTTACCATGATCGCAATGGAGTCCCTTGATTACTCCTGAGTTGATCCATGGTTCCTGGCTAAAACAGATATCCAGGAGGTCTTTGGTGAACCTACGACATAGCAAATCGGACGCTGTCTTGGCGTGGTGTAAGTTGACCTGCAGGCACTTCAAGTGCCTCCTGGCTATATGTTTACTAGCGGTGGGAAACATTAGTCTGTTTCCTGGATCGCGCAGCCATCTTTCTACCGCGGTTGGTGCTTTTTAAAGCTGCTTCCTCTGCTGAGGCACTGTCGCCTTTTCGCGGTCTGTTACCAGAGTTTCTCTTTATTTTGCTCGAGATTGGCCTGTTCGTAGAAGAAGTTATACCTTTTCTCGAACTGGTTGGTTCGTCAGTGGACTTTTTAAGGACAATATTGTCCTTTAGGTCTTGACGAACCTTTCCGGTTGAGTAGGGTACATCCTTCTTTTGCTTGTCGGGCTTGGTGATTGTACCAGAACAAGAAGGTAATTTTTTTTTGCAATTTAGGGCACTTAATGTCCTTTTTCCTAGAAACTATTTGACTTGTTCTGTCACTCACTTTTGCCCTCATGGGTAGGTCGTTCGCCCTGTGCTGGCGATTTGTACGCCTCATGTGCACTGTGCCATACCCATAGCCAATGTGGTAGTTTTTCTCCTTTAGTTGGGAAGCCGATTTAGGGTAAATTGCAAAGGTAATTTCAGCAATGCTACCCTTACTGACCCGATTCAATATCTTCCGGAATTCTACCATTAGGTCACCATTTTGACCTTCTATGAGTGATAGAATTCTGTTGTTGGGTATATCAGGTGCTTCGGGAAAATATCCAACGAATTTCTCCGTTCGTGGAACATCCTCCTCTGACACAACCTTTATTGCCGCATCTTCCCAAGGTTTCAGTGTGGGAACATGATCCTTGATCCATTGAGCTGAATCGTTTCCCTTGCAGTTAAAAACAAGCCAGCCTGGTTTGAACGTACAGCCTGCAAATTGTGGTTTTATTGAGCCTTTTTTCAGCTCCACAATTTTGTCCAGGACTGCTGTCTGTATAAGCTTTAGCTTGTCATCAGACCATATAGTCATTGGGAAATCTGATGGAATTACCCCTAGCCGCACAATTTGGACCATATCCCTGTACGAGGGTAGAGTAGGATTAGGTGTGTTTATGCTTTTGGTACCAGGTATACCATCTGCAGTTGCACTAGCTGCTTTTTTAAGGGGGTTAGGTTTATCAGGAGATGATCCATCTGACCTACCTCTTTTCCTGGGGATTTTAAGGTCTCGCATCTCACTGCGAACTTCTTTCATCGGCTTTAGGCACAGTCTTCTTGCCTCATCGATGTCCATACCTTGCTCCATAAAGAGCTTTAGACGTTTGCGTGCAGCCCCACATAATTTTGGTCTATCATTGGCACTTTTAGTCTGTTGCACCATGGCAACGGTATTGGCGGATGTAGTGGGTTGCGTGTTAGGCGTTAACTCCAATAACGCATCCTCTTCATCCGTTGTGATGGCTACCTCAGTAGATTTGGGACAGGAGTCCCCCAACGTTAAGGTATTAGCCGATATTACGGTTGACGTGTTAGGCACGTTTGAGCCTTCAACAGATTCAGTAAGGTCCATGGCGACCTGTTCTGATTCATCTTCGTTTTTTTGCTTAAGAGAGTTTTCCATCTGTAAAGAAATAATCTATTAATGGGGAGAAAACAAAACATCATGCAACAGAGCCCCATGTCGCAGATGGGCATAATACAACTGGACAATGCCCTTGTCCAGAGGCCACCGTTTGAAGACACATTAACGTGGTGCCATTCATTCCATGGACACGGTGCGGATAACATCCGGAATTACGGGTTTTTATCGAGTGTTCGCTCTAGATCCGCCATGTTCTGCTATTACAACAGAGACACCTCGTGTAGGGTGCGGCTCTACACCGCGCATAGACGGTCATTGGATACAGAAGAGGCTTATGCATTATCAATAATCCAGCTATATTGCGCATTCTGAACCCTGCAGTCATTGCAGCTTGTCTCCATATGTATATATGTATATAAATTTGAGAGGCGATTTTACGAACAACAAATGCTTAGAAATTTTATCTAATTTTGACCGTTTAAAATTGATGTAATTACCAATTCTCAACATAATTTACAGAGTTTGTCTGATATTCATAATAATCTTGAGTGCAATTTAGCAATTTATAAAATTAAAAAAACATGTTTCCATATTCACAAGTTAAGAAACAGGGTAAAAAAGGGTAAGATTGTAAGGTGAGGCTTCTTTGGGTTAAATTTGATCTTAATAACTTTATTTACAAGAGATATATAGTAAAAACGGACCAATTATGGACTTAAAGCTTCTAAATCCTGTATCCAGTAATGTGATTTGGTTGAAATTCATCTCAATAACGTTATTTACAAGAGTTGTATGGTCTATAATGTTCGTGTCTAGAATATTCAGACAAAGTCGGTAAAATTCAATATTGCCATATTACTCAGCAATGTTTATAACAGGGTGTTCTCAATAAATTAAATTTTCTACAAATGTTAAATAAGTTGTATGCCGATAAACACGCCATCTGTTGATAAAGATGTTGTATGTAGATAAACATGCTGTATGTTGATACCGACCGTTAAATTTAAATTCGGCCCTATTCCCGTTGGCGTTGTCGTTTTTATTGTCGTTTCTATGTCGTTGTCGTTTTTATCGTCGTTTCGTTTCTATTCTGTCATTCTTGCAACATATTGAAACGAAGACGAGAAATTATCGAAAAGAACCAAAAAGATTAGGCAGCACTATTACAGTGATGCCAAATTTAACTTGTTTTTGAAAAATAAAAAAAATGGCGAATACTGAATTTTATTATTCAAGTGAGGAAGAAGAAATAATTAAACCGAAAGAAATTACGACAGCAGATTGACATCTTCTCCATTCCCGATTCAGTGTAAGACAATTTATTTTAATAAAAACGTTTTTAAATACAAATAAATTAAATAAAAGTAAACTAATTACTCTCTTTTCCAATACTAAACAGCTGATTTTCCAATAATTGTAATTTTTCTTTTTTATGGAGGCATCAAGACACAGGAGCTTTTCTTCTTTTTCTGTTTTGCTTTTGTAAATTTCAAGACGTTCCTCTTCTATTAGCAGTCTCCTTTTCTGGTAATTATATATATCTTTCAAATATCCCTTTATGGATTTGGAATAACTGCATCTCTCTTGTAGCAGTTCGGTTTGCGTTCTTTTCAGAAGCTTTGGCCCTCACCCTTGTCAAAACAGTAGGTAAATCGTCATTAACGTCTGGTTCTGTGGTGGAAGCTGTAAACCTCATCCTTCTCGAAACAGTAGGTAAACCGTCATTAACGTTTGATTCTGTGGTGGAAGTTAAAATTAAATTTTCCAAGGTAGCATTGTGTGTTCCTTGTTCAATTGGGTACGCCGGAACTTGCAATTCTTCTCCGAATCCTAACTCATCACCTGTCGGGTTTACCTGCTTTTCAAATTCTAATAAATTAGCCACAGCTTCTTCGAATGGAGATAACAGAACCTGTTTATAAACTCCTCCTCCTGTTGCTCTACATTCAGCTTTATTCTTTACCAGCTTTTTTTTTACTTTGAACTTCAAGTCCTTCCACACCTTTAAGTTGTATTAAATAAATTTTTTAATAAAATTTTAATTATTTGTTATCGCTATTTTATTCTTACTTACTTTGTGCCAACCATCACTGTAACTAACTGGAGATCCAAGCGGATTTAATTTTTCTGAAGTTTCTCTCCAAAAGATTTTGAAATTTAAGGGTTTTATGCCCTTACGAAAACCCTTAGCATAAGCAGGCGCCTTTTCCATTTCGGAAACTAAAGTTTCAAACTGTTGCATTGTTGCTGTTTTCATTTTAAATTTATTTAAATTAGAGTCGTTTTAATCTTGTCACTTAAAATGGCGACGACAAAAAATACATGTTCCTTTGTCGTTTTTATTATCGTTTCAAATTAGGTAATAACGTTTCAATTTCGATAACACCAACGGTTATGCCAAATTGTCGTTTTTTTCTCGTTTTAAAACTACAACGCCAACGATAATAGGGCCGATTGAAATACAATTTCGTAACAATATATACAGGACGCTCTTTAAATACTACGAAATTGATATAACTTTGAATTGTTCATATGCCCGATGTAGGCTTTATATTTTTACAAGTTTTTATTAAAATCTGAATATTGTTTAGAAATGCCAGATTTAGTTGAATTTTTTTGAGAAATCCTTTTTGTGCTTGGCTATTTGTAAAATATAATTTCTTTGTTCAATATATAATATTGTATTTTTCAATTTCATTCTTAGGTCTGACATATTCCGGAAGTTCATTAAATATACAGATATACGTAGCGGCAGTACTATCATTATTATGTCATACCAGAAGAGATCAGACAGATCTGTTAAATGCGTGTGCTATACCAAATTTAGTTCGTCTAATTAATAATGAAAATGTACATTTACATGTTCCTGTACTTCGATGTCTTTGTCGCATGGCTTTTGAAAACAGATCGGTGTCAGATATTATTTGTGTTACAAGGTTAGTATATATTTTTAGACAATCTGCATGGTTCGATTTTACGATGCACATAGAGACTGAGCAAGATACCCAATTTTGTATTGGGTACTGATTTGAAGGTCTGACGGTAAACCTTATTTGGTAAACATTTACAAGGTACTCCTATTTAACCCAATCGAAAATGGCAAAAAATAAATAACTTTCAAGTTATCCGATTCGTTGGCAAACTGGGGTGCAATTTTTAAAAGTATGGCAAATTTCCTCGACAATTTAATTCGAAAGTTTCAATTCGTTTACTTACATTATAAGCTTTTATGTTTAACGTCAATAACAAAACATAATCTCAAATTTAAAGGTTTTTTTAATTTCAGATTCGAATTTTAATAAAAACTCGAATCAAACTCTACTTAATGTGTGATCTTTGTGAATATTATCTTCAAGCCACTACGATCTGTATTCTTAACGAAAATAGTGATTTTATAGATTTCAGTACAGAAAGTCAATATAATAAAATCGTAAACATATCCTGGTGATAACGACTGACTATCCAAAAGAAATGATTCAAGTTGAATATTCGTTAGAGCTATCATCAAATCACTCACTCACAATTGTTACTATATTGAGCCCCCGATAATTTGTTTCCCAGACTTGTATTTTAGATATAAGAGGCACAAGTATGAATTGGCTTAAATATAAACAAGTAAAAGAGTATAGTCGGTCAAACCCGACCACATAATACCCTACACCCAGTATATGTATAAAAAGTTTTTCAGAAATGGGCGCTATATGGGAGATATAACCTATTATGGACCGATCATCCAAAAAATTTAGTGACGATTTCTGTGAATATAAATATTATGTATGTTATACTTTATCTCGCTGTAAATACTTTTAAAATATTTATGGAGGTTAAAGTAAATTACGGAGAGGGTCTTATGTGAGAGTTTCGTCTAATTATGGACCGACCATTATAAAATTAGGTGTTATCATTTCTGTGTGAAACTTATTTGTGTTGAATTTTTTTTAGATATTAACATTTTTAAGAAATTTATGGTTGTTAAAGTGATTTTCGGAAGTGGGCCTTATATGGGAGCTATGACTCATTCTGGACCGATCATCATACAATTGTACGTATTTGTGTTCAATATTATTTGGATACCGACATTTTTAAGTGAGTTACGCTCTTTAAAGTGATTTTCGGGAGTGGGCCTTACATGGGAGCTATTGTAAGGGTTTGTTTTATTGTTTTCTAATTTAAGACCCTATAGTACTCTTATTTATTTAAAAGAGCCTTAGAGTAGTAGGCGGCTCTATAAGATGGCAACGTTAATTGCCGAAGTTTGTTTGTGAGGAATAAAACAACTCTCTCGTTTAAAGTCAGAATTATTTCTATTTTTATTTACAATTTACCCTAGCTTATATACTATTTCTTATTCTATGTTTTTCTTAAAGAATAGTCTTTTCTCCTACTTATAATCAATAAATTCTATGTTTATTATATACTTATTTATTTCTCCTACTTATTTGTTTATATTTATTTAAAACTCAAATTACCATACTAATGCACTCAAGTGACCCACTTCAGTTAACACTTGACTATGCAATTTTGTTTGGGTTTTATTAATTACTTTTCTTTTAACTTATTCTACATACATATGTATATATATATTTTTGGGTGTGCATGTTTATAACACATGTTTGTTTGTTTGGGTATGCATGTTTACAACACATGCACTACACCCTTACCGTTTAAAAGAAAAAAAAAATTTTTATGAAAAAAAATTTTTTTTTTTTTTTTGTATTAAATTACAAGATAGTACTTAACATAATTTTATTCTATTCTTATGTATAGTCATAGGTTTATTATTTATTAAAATTGTGACATTTACGTCTTGGGTGTTTATTATTTCAAAAGGACCGGTATATTGGTTTTCATTTTTCTTTGCGGTTTCTTTTCTTAAAAATACTTTATCTCCTATTCTTAGGTTGATATCGTTAATATTCTTATCTTTAATATTTTTTTGTTTTATTTTATTTTCTAACAGTTTTTTATTTGCCATTTCATGTGCATGTTTTAATTTTATTTTTAATTCTGTGATATAATCTTCATAATTATAAAATTTATCGTTTGATATAGGTTCAAATGGCATTGATGCTAATTTTCCAAATACAAGTTCAAATGGCGTAAAACCTGTGGACGAGTGTGGGGTTGTATTATACGCGAATGTGTAATACGGAATCCATTCATCCCAATTGTACTGTTCTGTAAAAGAACGCATGTATTCGTTTAGAACTTTATGATTTCTTTCTATACTACCTAAGGTTTCATGATGGTATGCTGTTGAAGTTACATGCTTGATTTTCATGAGTGTACATATCCTATTGAATAATTCATTTACGAATTCAGTTCCTCTGTCCGTTTTTATTGTATTTATTGTGTTTTTATTGTATTTGATTTTAAGTTTGTACCACTAAAATTGTTTTTGGGTTAATTTTTCTTATCATGGCTTTCCAAAAATTGACAACGATGAACTAAATTTTTGTAGCAAGTATCCCATCATCCAGCTCAGATAAAACGATATGAATTATGATTGCATTCATAACATCCATTTCTGATCCTAGTGATAAAAGCGAACCACGAATTGCCGAAACGGTATCTATGATATTACGCAATGAAATGATATCACCCTTTGACATTTGTGAAATGTTGAAAAGGAAAGTAACGTGTACCACAAAAATTAGTATTATATTGTCGTAACGCTTCCTTTATCTTTCAAGGGCCTTAGGGTAATTTTCATCCGTTAAAAAAATTTAAAAAATGCAATATTGACAAAGTGGCATACAATTTATCCTTTATAATAATGCCTCGTAGGCTGCAACAAGTTTAAATATAAAAGGGGAATACCATATCGTATTAATATTATAAATATTTTTGTAAAGAGTAAAAATTTTGTATTCATACACATATAAATATTTTCCATGAAGTTCATATTATATTTTAATTTTGTTTTTTATGAAATAATATAAAAAAAAATATTTATTTTTATTTATTTGAAATCACTGCAAACATACTTTAAAATAAAAATAATTAATAGTTTCTTTTTACAAGCAATAAGGTCACTTGAATTTTATATAAAAATATTCAATTTATATTTATTTCCAATATTTCGCTATCACAATGGGTAGCTTCTTCAGCGATAATACAAGTTTTGAATTCAAAACTGAAGAATCTATCCATTGTGAAATATTGGAAATAAATATAAATTAAATATTTTTATATAAAATTCAAGTGAAAAAGGTCAAGTAAACGAACTAAATAATAAAAATAATTATTAAAAAAAAACTTTTTTTAAATAATAATTCACTATAAAACATAATTATTTGTCACATTTATGTGAAGTAACGTTTTGTATTTTTTAAAAAAACGTATCCATTTGTTCTATAAATATAAACATCCCACATTATAAATGAAGAATAACAAAGACCGGTCGATCATATCACTCCCACAGTGATATTACAAAGTACAAATACAAATATATTATCGCGTAGATCTTAATATTTGTATATCCTTTTGTAACAATGTGCTTTTATTTACAGCTATCAAGGGCGGTCATTGTTGGATACGCTTAATTATTTCATTTCACGATCATTTTCTGCTGAAACACAGTTGTGTGCTGCAAAATGTATTACGTATATATACAGATCGGGAACGCTGCTTTCCTCGGATTTTAGGATATTGCATAGAACTCTTCCATGTTTAGTTCGTTTGTGTTCAGATCATTTTAACTGTTCTATAAGAGCTCCCGCTGCTGAAACTCTGTCTTATTTAATTGAGGTGATAAACAATACTTATTATCCAAATATTATTTTTTATGCTGACAATGTTATAATTTAGATCGATGCGGAACTGCAGAGGACGGCAGCAATTTGCAATCACTTACTAAAGTCATTATTTCAACTTCTTAAAATAAATAATGCTGAAATGAAGCAAGCAGCCTTAAAATGCTTAGCAGCCTTAGGAGCAAACGATGAAATCATTCGAAAACAAATTGTCGATACAAATAATTTAATAACTGATATATTGGAAAATTTAAACAGTTGGGAAATACAGGTAAATATTATGCGAAAGAATATAATATGTAATATACATATACATATACTTACAGTAAATCACAAAACTATTTTGCCTACTCAATTTTAGGAGAAATTTGTTTTCCATTTATACAATTGGATTATAACCGCTGGTTAAAAATTCCGACACGAAAACCATTAAACTTTTTCAAGATAAGAAATATTTTACAACTTATCAACAAATCAATTCAATATATTTGTGATGAATAGATGTGACCAAACAATGAACAATTTAATAAATTGGTATATAGGTCGCGAAAGCATTAAAACTTATCAGGAAGTAGTTCTCCAAAATCGTTAAATGCATAAGAAGAAACACTAAAAGCATGGGGAACCCTCTAAAACTACATTTATTCGGTACAGAGATCAACGACCAACTAAGAATAACATTATGAACAAATGTAAACAACGAAACTCTCCGTAGGGTTACCGTTATTTTTTTCGTATTTTCACTTCGCAAACCCCTTAGATTGATTCCAAATTAGAAAAAATATATATAAAAAATTTTAGATCGTTTGCATAATTATTAGGCGTGTCTTGAGCCCAAAAAGTTTGCTATAAATGCTATTTTTCTTACTATGGCTCTCCTTAATTGTTCACAACTTCAGTAATATTTATTTTAGAGAAAAACATTATTCACAAATATTCTAGGGCTATATCTGATGAACAATGTTGCTCTGTATTAGTTTTATTTAACATTAACAGCCTACAAATTTGTAAACACTTATACACCAGTCAATTCTGAAGTTCCGTCATTGAACAAAAATGCAGCCTCAACTCAATTAAATTTACAATTCACTCAAATTGAACAGCTTAAAAATGGAGCAGGTTCCTATGCCAATGTTTTGATAACGGGTTACCAGCAACCTAGTGTTCCCCAAAATACGGGAGGGATGAAAGCACTTATGCAGGCGCTTACCCAGAATATTGCCTCTCTAAATCAAAATATGACAAACTTTATGTCATAAATGCAAAACACAATACAAGAGCTTTTAAGAGCGCAGAATCAAATGATACAATTCCTCTTAACAAAAAAATAAGTTATTTGAGAATATGTTTCTGGAATGCAAACGGTTTAAACCAACACAAATCAGAGGTATCCCATTTCATGCAGAATAAAAACATCGACGTGGTTATGATTTCGGAAACTCATCTTACCAACAGGTATAACTTTTTTATTTCAGGTTATACATTCCAAGAATGATAAAATAAAGATTACGCCAACGCGCGTAAAATTTTAAAATGTTCTGCGCATTTAGGCCCTGTGACGTCACACATTCTGTGTTTCTATTGGCTATTTTTTTTCTCACTTGTTTTTTTTACTCATGTTTTGCTTGCATTTGCTCACTGCACTCTTCATGTTTATATTTTTTGTTGTTTTTTTGTTTGTTTGTTTTTCTTTTTTAAACAGATTTTATTTTAAAACTCTCAGAGATTTCAATTGCAAGGTTGCCAAGTATCACATAAAACATAAATTTTTCGCAAGAAATTTTAATTCTAACACATGAAACATTATTGGTAACCCTTAGAATGGCCCTTCTACGTCACATAACGGGAAATCATGCGCATGGCGTAATCTTTATTTTATCATTCATGCAGCAGACAGCCTCTGTTTTGCAGCAGGTGATCTATTTTGTTGCCATTCTCTTCTGAGTTTTCCCTTTTCGAAAAGAAGTCGTTCAATATCTGAGTTAGAAATGTGCATATTAGTTTTAGGAAATGTTTCACTCTTAGAATGATTAAGAGCCAATACCATTAATGACGTGAAGTCATTGACACATTTATCTGCATCTTCCTCACACTGAATACAAAGATCTGTGTGGATATAACTGCTGATATATTTTTTATATTTAAGCCAATTTGTTTTAAAGTAACATGTTTCAGTATGAATTTTTGAAATGTTAGTCCTTCCATAATAAGATACTATAATTGGGGAATGATCAGAAGACAAATCATATGATATTTCTGTAGATATTGATTTTGATTAATATTTCTTGTTATGGCAAAGTCTATGACATCAGGAATTTTTTTAGGATCAGTAGGTCAGTATGTTGATTGTCCAGGGGACACAAAATCCAAGCCATTTTTACGATCAACTAATGCTGTCTACCTCTGGGATTCATTAGTCGAGAGCCCCAGTAAGTGTGTTTGGCAATATAGTCGCCACATGCCAGAAAGCGACCTCCTAACCTAAAGAATTCTTCAAACTTCTCCTTTGTCATTGAAAAGCGTGGCGGGCAATATATCGCGCTTATATCTAAATTTCCAGCAAAACTTTCCAGATGAATGGATGTTGCCTGCATATAGTCTTTTGAGAATTCATCTAGGGGATAATGTTTCAAACGATTTCTAATTAAAATACTAGTACCACTATGTGATTTGCCATCTGGATGATTTGTACCGTAGAATGTATCAAGAATGATAAAATAAAGATTACGCCATGCGCATGATTTCCCGTTATGTGACGTAGAAGGGCCATTCTAAGGGTTACCAATAATGTTTCATGTGTTAGAATTAAAATTTCTTGCGAAAAATTTATGTTTTATGTGATAGTTGGCAAAAACAAGTGAGAAAAATATTAGCCAATAGAAACACAGAATGTGTGACGTCACAGGACCTAAATGCGTAGAACATTTTAAAATTTTACGCGCGTTGGCGTAATCTTTATTTTATCATTCTTGGTCTGCTGCTAGTAAAAATCTGAAAAAAACCCTTCAATTGGAAGAGAATCGCAGAAATAGAAATTACATTCAAAGTTTGACAAATACCAAACGCAGAAATTTTTCCCTTTGGAAGACAACGAAAAATATCAAGCCACCGGTAGAGGTGCAAAGTCCTTTAAGGAAAGTTGACGGTACTTGGGCTCGTAGCACAGATGAAAACGCTACAATTTTTGCTGATCATTTAAGTACAGTCTTGCAACCAAACTCGCCAACAACTGTTTTTGAACTTGAAGAGCCACCTGTGTCAACATTATCTAATGATAACATATTAGCTATAAGCCCAGAAGACATTAAAGAAGTAATCAAGGATAATATAATATTAAGAAAATCACCTGGAAATGATTCAGTTATACCTACTGTGATTAAAAACCTACCGAGTGTGGCAATAATTTTGTTGTCTATAATATTTAAGCATGGAGTTTTTCTGACAAATTGGAAAACTTCTCAGATAATAATGATACCAAAACCAGGTAAACACTTGACCATACCATCCTCCAATAAGCTTACTTCCTTGCTTATCTAAGCTATTCGAAAAGGTGTTCCAAAAGAAATTTTAAATGAGAAAAATATAATCCCAGTTCATCAATTTGGTTTCCGGGAACGCCACGGAACAATTGAACAAGTTAATCGTATAACCGGAGAAATAAGAAAATCCTTTGTATTAAAGAAATATTGTTCAACAATATTTTTGGATGTCGCTCAAGCCTTCGATAAAGTATGGCAAAAAGGACTGGTATATAAAATAAAATGCTTGCTACCACAATGTACCCATAAACTATTGGAATCTTATCTATTGGACCGCTTATTTACAGTTAAGTACAACGATTACGTGAGAAGAGAATATAGGATTAGGGCAGGAGTACCACAAGGAAGTGTTCTTAGACCTACCCTTTTGATTTACACCTCTGATTTGCCTATGAACGATATACTAACTATTTCTACATTTGCTGATGACACCGCAATTACTAGCTCGCATAAAAATCCATATATAGCGGCTAGTATACTAGATAACTATCTAAGCTGTGTGGAACCATGGTTAAACAAATGGAGAATACGAGTAAATGAGTTAAACAGCAAACATGTTACATTCACATTGATGGGATGCTGTCCACCTGTCACACTTAACAATGTAAATATACCTCAGTCCGATTATGTTACATACCTTAGTATTCACTTGGATAGGAAACTTACTTGGCGTCGTCATATAGAAACCAATTAAAATATATGGCATCCAATTGTGGGGAACTGCTAGTAATACCAGTATTGAACTTATTGAACAGAGGGCACAATCAAAAATTCTTAAGACCATGACGGGCGCACCATGGTACATAAGAAATGAAAACATCCACAGAGATCTAGAAGTACCATTGGTAAAGGATGAATTCAGAAGGGTGCGCGAGAACTACATCAAAAAGCTACGAACCCACCCGAATCCGCTGGCTAGAATTCTAGCTCAGAGCCAGACGGAGTCGAGGCTTCGTAGAGCTTAACAGCCAATAAGAAATTAATGCTCTGTTAGAGAGTAATTAGATTTATTTTAGTTTTAAGATTTGAATACTTACTGTAAGGCCTAAAAAAATAAGGCAGATTCAATAAATAATAAAACGTTAAAAAAAACATTAATATTTATTACAGAAAAAAACAAATTAAAGAATAACAGCGAAATTTTGACATACCTTCGCATTCTTTGTCTGGTGATTATTTATTTTATTAAATGGTGTAATTATAAAAAGTTTTGTAATAAAATCTCCTTCGTGCTCATAGGAAATTGGTTTTGATAGTTTTTGACTACTTGCAATAAAACTATTGTTCCTCGTCTTTTGTGAGCATTGGGTTGTAGCCTGGCATCAATTTCACTGCTCGTTCAGCTGTATCGTTTACCACGTTGATGTCATTAACATGAAGTTGGATTGTTTTTCAAAAATGCTGTATAGATATTATAGCGAAGAAAAAAGTTGTTTGTCTCAAAAGAAATGAACTGATTCATTTCGCCTTCGATAACCAGCACAACATTTAAATTTTGAATTGAGGCCTCACGCCTCAATGCCTTCACCATCTCTTTTTTTGAGTCAAAAGAAACATTGTTATCAAAAAATTCTAAAGCCACACACTCAGGACTCCAGTACCCTAAGTGGTTTTTAAATTTGTGTAATGCAACTTGAGATATATGTATGTATCAGCATCATTTTTTTTTAAAGAATCCAGTTTTTTAAGCTATCTTTGTATGGTGCTTGAGCAGCAGAAGAGGCAGAGAACCACATCTCAACATACAGTGGGTGGCAAAATTAATAGTTACACTTATTAATTAAGACGCTTTTAATACGTATATAAATTTATTTCTTGTACCAGATGTTTTCGTATTTTAATTCTGATAATACATACTGTTGTAGATCATTATCTGTCATTCTGCTCTGAAGTGTGAAATATGCAATTTTGATTAAATTCTGGCATCACGATTAAGAACTAAAAGAAAATGTTCAAAAATGCATTCAGAGCATACCAAAAAGGGTGCAAGCTGTAATTGATGCCAAAGAAAATTCTACGAAATATTAAGATTTTTTTTTTAAAAAATTTTGTAATATTTCTTTTCGTCAAATATATATTTTTAAAACAAAAGAAGTTATTTTTAATTGAATTAGCACTCACGCTACAGAAATCAGAGTAATCATTTATTTGATTTTTTTTTGAAACACAGTTACTTTTGATTTGTTGTTCTTTGTGTTTTATTACATTTTATTTATTATTAGAAGTGAAAAGAACATAAAAAAGTGTTAAAACGCAATAAAATGTATTCCATAAATGAAAATAATCTTGAAAAGGCTTCAAATCGACATTGTTCTATTTTTTCTGAAAAATTACGTGAATAAATATTTCAACGTTTTTGGCAGATGTCATGGGACCAGAAAAAACTTTACGTAACCAGTACTGTTGACGTTTTCGCCAAAAAGAGGACTTATGTGGAAAATTCAAAAGCGTTCTTTTTATACAACAAAACAAAGCGCTATCAAGTGTGCCGTAAAATGTTTTTGTCAACCCTCGGAATTTCGGAATCTATGGTAAGAGGTTGGATTAATTCCTGTGAACTTCATAATGCTCAACTGGGACCTGATAATAAGAAAATCTTGCAAGCTGAAAAACAAAGAAATACAAAAAAGGGCCAGGAGTATGAGGTTCGTTTAAATTATTTAAATAAATGGTTGGAAGGCATCCCAAAATTAGAATCGCATTACCGACGTCAGTACACGAAAAAAATATATATCCAAACAGATTTTAAATCTTATGCATCTGTGTATGAAGTTTACTCCCAAGATTGTGATTCGCAAATAGAAAATGGTATTTCACCTGTATCGTTTCCTAATTTCATGGATGTCTTGAAGAAAAAAAATTACTCAATTTTTAAGCCTAGAAACGATATGTGTGACACCTGTGTATCGTTTGAGTCAAAAAATATATTGCAAAAAGAATACGACTTTCACAGAATGCAAAAAGAGGACATGAGAGAGAAAAAAACATGATATTGAAAATGCTAAGGAGGGTTTACTATCGCTATTATGCATGGATATGCAAGCCGTAAAACTAATACCGCAGTTAAAGGCAAATGCATCGTACTACAAAATGAAACTCCAGGTCCACAACTTTACAATTTATAATGTTATAACTCATAAGACTGAAAACTACGTATGGGATGAAACAGAAGGAAATCTAATTGCTTCTACCTTCGCCACAATTGTTGTAAATCATTTAAAAAGAAATGCTGAATACGCCGAATGTACATCATTTTGTAATATATTCTGATGGGTGCTTCTATCAAAACAGAAATGTTGTATTGTCCAATGCCTTAGTTTCGTTTTGTGTAGAAAATAATGTTACCATTGAGCATAAATACTTAATCGTGGGACATACCCAAATGGAATGCGATTCCACCCACTCATTAATACAAAGAAAAATTAATAATAAAAATATTAATTTGCCCTTTTGAGTTAATTGAGCTAATGAAAGATGCACGAAAAAATCCATATCCACTTACTGTTCATCTCCTATACCACGATTATTTACAGGATTATGAAAATCTTCCAATGCGATACGCTTCTATCCGTCCTGGTAATTTCTTTTATTTTATTGCCATTTAACTTCATTCTACCTAAATAAAATTATTTTTTAGGAAAAGGGATTGGGGACCCTAAAGTCAACATGATTCGGGTTTTGGCGTATGACCGAACAGGATATATATATTACAAAATCAATATTAAAGACAATTATCAGCTTTTACCACAAAGATCTGCTACACGTTTTGAAATTCGTCGTCCTAAGTTATTACATTCTGAAAGGTTAAAAATCTCCAAAAAGAAATGGCAACATTTACAAGATTTAAAAACTTTGCTTCCGGCAGACTGCCATTACTTTTATGATAACATACCTTTTGAATAATTTTTTTGCTGTAGCTTTATTTAATGAAATGTTTTCTTTTTATTTAATTTAATTAATTTAACTTTTTATTTAGTTATTAACATTGCAATAAATAAAAAAGTAGATTTTTTTGTAAAACCACCTATAATTTTATTTAAAAATCAAAAACTTTAGGAAAATTAAAAAAATTCTATTTTAAAAGGCCGTGACGTACTAAATAAAGAGGAAAATAAATCATCAAAAATCATGATAAAAGTTTAAATGTAAAAGTTTTAGTGTAATTTAAGCAAACATTAAGCACTTTTTGTTTAAACAAGTAAGAGAAACTATAAGTATTATTATTTAATGTAAATAATAATCATGTGTTCAAAGGAATGCCTAATTATTCATACTAATTAGTATTGCTGATAGGTTGTTTGGTTTCAGGTTTTTACAATTCCAAATAACCTAAGCGCCATATCATAAGCTGTGTTTAGAAAAACAAAGCTTTCTCAACCGATATATACTTCTGGTTTCATTTTAATCATAATATATAATTTTCGGTTCAATATTGCAAATAGTTAAAATTTTATAACGTTTTTTCTCTCTCCTGTAAACTTTTGAAAACTGTTGATAGGTTGTTTGGTCTTTAAGGTGACGATTTGTGTTAGCTCAAGAAACGTTCACAAATTCAATTATTTTATCGCTATCTGCTGTTAAATATATTTTGACATCATTATTTTCCATTCTAGACTGAGAATTATTTTGGTTTATATTTCCTTATGCATTTCTAAATTGCTCAAATATTTTTACATTTGGGTTTTCGGTTTTACTCATCTTAACTTCAAAGGCACTGCTCTCTGCCAGTTCCACTTTTAAGTGCGGGCACTTCAAGTAGTTGCTCCGTACGCCCGCATGAAATTATGACTGGAAGTCTGTCAACTTTTTCATTTTCAGTAAGAGCTGGTAACAGCTTCCGTCCCAGTGCAAACAAATTGCACCAAGTTCGTTCTTGTTGAAACGTTCCTTTATATTTTTGAACTGTTCTGCTCGTATTTTTCCCTTGCATTATGTATAGACGTTTTATTTACACGCCCATGTTCTGAAAAACGCAGCGTTTTCAAATCGCATACAGTTTTAAAAACGCAAAACGCATTTTGACCTGTTTTGAAATCGCTACGATTTGCTAGCGTTTTGCCATTTTTCGAAGCTATGTTCGAACAGTAAAAACAGATGTTTTGTCATAAAATAACGTAAGCAAATAAATAAATTTCAAATTAAAATGCATTACATTACTTTTCGAAGTTCAAGTTGATCAGCTGTTTACACAAATCGCTAGTTTAAAAGTAAACAATTGAAACAGACAATTGACAAGTTCAAAGAAAATTTTTAAATTGCATATTTTAAATTAAAATCGTGGAAAAATGTTACAAGCTTTAGCTTAAATAAAAAGAAAACTTATTAAATTAAAATTTGAAAAAAAAATAATTTAAAAAAAAATTTTTAAAAATGAAAATTTTTAAAAATGAAATTTTTTTTTTTTTTGGAAATGATTGAAGAAGTGAAAAAAAATATATAAAATATAAGTAGCTATCTAAAGTCCTTTGGACAATTTGTGCTAGGAGCAATAGGTGTAAAGTTATACTCATTCTAAAAAAACCCTGTATGACCAAAATTTCCAACTTTGACCCCCTTTAACTCTGACATTTCTAGACTGATAGAGCTGAAAATTTGTGTCTGGCCTACTATCCAATAATACTAACCTTGGTGCAAATTTCATCCAAAAAAGAATGCTGAAGAGCCACGCTCGCAAAATCGTTTTGCCATCCTCCAAGACAAAAATGATGTCCCTAACGCTGTGAATAAGCCAGTAAAACCACCTCCAATATATTTAAGAGAAAAAAACTCAAACGAACTTATAAAAATATTAGTTTCATTAATTGGTGAAAATTCTTTTTATGTGACTCCAATTAAGCGTGGCAATATTAATGAAACAAAGATTCAGGTTAATAATGAAAACGACTATCGGAGAATAGTTTCGGAATTTGAAAAACGCAAAAAGAATTTTTACACGTATCAACTTAAAAGCGCAAAAGGTCTACAAGTCGTAATTAAGGGAATAGATTCCTTTATTGATCCTGAGGAGATCAAGAACAGTTTGGCCGACAAAGGCTTTAAAATCAAGGCAGTATCAAATATAAGAAACAGAGATAGGATCCCTCAACCATTATTTAGAGTGGAGTTAGAACCTGGTAATGTTAAGCTGCAGAAAATTGAAACACATCCTATATATGACTTGAAATTCATAATGCACCGAAGAGTTACAGTGGAAGAACCTCATAAGCGATCTGGCCCAGTACAGTGTTCGAACTGCCAAGAATATAGTCACACTAAATCTTATTGTAAGTTGCCTACTGTTTGTGTTGTTTGTGGGGATATTCATGACACCTCAAAGTGCGATAAACCTAAGGATGATTCCAGGGTAAAAAGATGCAGCAATTGCGGTGGAAACCACACTTCCAACTACAGGGGTTGCCCTGTTTTCGAGGTCGTTAAACGCTCCTTGATCAACAAACCCGCTTCTACCCCTACTCAGACGACAAAAGTACCTATTACAATTATTCCCCTCGTAGCACAAGCATCCACTAGCCAATTTTCATATGCCAACGTGCTAAGATCTAACCAACCAACACTGCAAAATGAATCACCAATAAATGATACAAACAGTCACAATTTTAGCCGTCTTGAAGGTATAATGGAGAATCTGGTGCAATCCATGAACCATTTCATGACAAGCATGACAAGTATGATGCAGGAGATGCAAAAAATGCAGTCCACGCTACTGCAGGCCATACTTAATAGACCATGAACTGTCTCAAAATATGTTTCTGGAACGCAAACGGCATACGCCAACACAAAAATGAACTTGAATATTTTCTTTTTAATAAGAAAATTGATGTAATGCTGATTTCCGAGACTCATATGACGTCGAGAAGCATTTTTAAAATAAGTGGTTATACATTCTACGACACCAAGGACCCCAGAGATAGATCATGTGGTGGCTCGGCAATATTGGTCAAATCGCGAATCAAACACCATTCATTGGGTGGTGTTTCAGAGTGTTATCTTCAAGCAACAAACATCTGTATTGAGAACTTTTGTCAAAACCTCGTGATTTCGTCAGTTTACTGTCCGCCCAGATTTTCAATAATAAAAGATCAGTATAGAGATTTTTACAAATCACTAGGTAGCCGTTTCATAGCGGCTGGCGACTACAATGCTAAGCATACATTCTGGGGCTCACGACTCGTTAGCCCTAAAGGTCGTATCTTGTACGACTCCCTGTCTGAAATGGGACTGAATGTGATTTCAACTGGTCAACCAACTTATTGGCCAACTGACCAGTAAAAAATTCCTGACGTTATCGATTTCGGCGTGACGAAAGGGGTATCCCCGGAACTCATTGAAGTCGAGGCTTCACTGGATCTTTCTTCAGATCACTCACCCACTGTAATCACCATCAGAAGTCCTCAGTAAATCGTAACTGATGCACAGTGGTCCAAGATGCCAATCTAGCTGGAAAAAAGTCAATTTTTTTATGTTTCAAAATTCACATAATTTGTTTGGTATTTGTTAGACAACTATCCACTGTACATAACTGTATATCAGGTTTTTTTATTTTTTTCTTATTTGCTTTGTTATGATGTTTCGAAAATGATCAACTGCATTGTCTCTGTTGTTATAGAAGGCCAGTCGATTCACAGCATCACTTTTGAACTGTTTGTAACATCAAACAATAACACATGTTGAATTAATTTTTTTTATACTGCATTATGTCAGGTATGTTCTATCTATATTATAAATAAATGTTGAATTTAAATGTTTTGTATGTAAAATAATGGGTAAGAGGAAATATGTATTTTGTGAAGTCAATATTTAGCATTTTATGGTTTTTAGAGTAACTTTTAAATAGGATTCCCGTGGATTCCCGTGAAATGAATTGTGCCGTGTTTATCTGTGTAATGTCCACTTTAGATGATAAAAAAATTAGCTGCAATTATTGACCGGTAAACTTTTTATATACATAAATAGATAACAAACCCATAACACGGAGAGAACTATATAATGTGTGGATTGCCGAAATACAAAGCAAAGAAAAGGCAAATGCTGTTATTAGGTATTTTTTTGCTAAGAGTGGGTTACAGAAAATTAAAACGGAAGATTATTGCGATAAAGTTAAGTTAGCTGTACGGAGACTAACGTATTCAATTAACGAAAGATGGATAAAAGCAAAAAGATCTAAAAAACATTTTGAAGACTCCAACAAAATTTGGTTAGATGGACTTTTTTGTCTTCCTTCTGAAAACACATTAAAAATTCCAGAGGATTTAGGGATCCAACCGTCAACGTCAAATTTTGGCAGACCTCGATCAGATTTTTTTGCTAAATCTGAAAAGGGAAAGCGCTTGGAAGTGTCAGCTTTAGTTGGTGAATGTTCACCTGAGAAACTAGCTTTCGCTGCTGGCGTTAGTCTTTATAAATCTGGCAAGAGGGATGCTGCCGCGATTCTAAAAAACGTAAATGAATCTCCAACAAAAGCAACTAAGATTTAAAAAATTGTGAGTGGACAATCGAAGGAACCAATACCATATACAGATGAAGAAGCATTACGTCTGTTTATCGATGGAAAATATACGAAAGCAAGTTATAATGCGATGCGTGCTGGTGCTAATATTCGTAACGCAGACATTTACCCATCATATCATAGAATTTTAAAAGCTAAACAAAAGTGCTACCCAAGTAATGGAATAAAAGTATCCGATGTTATAGCAGAAGTGCCTCTGCAGGACTTAGTTGATCACACTGCATGTAGAATTGTAAAGTTACAAAAAGAGGTCATAAATAACTTTAGTTGTACGGAATTGACTTTGATTTATAAATGGGGTTGTGATGGTAGCAGTGGACACTCAACCTATAAGCAAAAATTTAGTTCAAATGATTCCCGCAAAACAGATGAATATTTGTTTGCAATTTGCTTGGTGCATTTGCAGCTAAAGTCCGGTGACGATATTGTATGGGAAAACCCACGTACATCATCTACACGTTTTTGCAGACCGATTAAACTGATTTTTGAAAAGGAAACAAAATCTTTGATTCAAAGCGAAACTAATTATATACAAAATCAAATTGATGAAATCAGAAATGAATTTGCTTATTGATATTGCAAAGCCGGGAGAGGGAAGTTCAAATGACGGTAATACCGCTAGAAAATTTTTTCAGCAACCTTCCTTAACTTCTCAAATAACAGGAGTAAATGAAAATTTAATAAAAAGGCTAGGAATAATTTTGAGAACTATGTCATCTGGTTATGCAATTAATGTGGAAGCGTTCCGAAAGTATACAATGGATACTGCGGAACTATACGTGGAATTGTACGAATGGTACTATATGCCATCGAGTGTGCACAAAATTTTGATACACGGCGCAGACATAATTCAAAATGCGGCACTTCCGATAGGAATGATGTCGGAGGATGCGCTTGAGTCTCGGAACAAAGATTTCAGATTTATTCGTGAACATCACACTAGAAAGATGTCACGAGAGACAACAATGGAAGATCTTTTTAAATATTTGCTTATGTCATCAGATCCATTAACTTCGTCTTTTTCAACAAAACCATTTCTTAGCCCTCGAAATGAAGAACTATTAGATGATGAAGAAATTTCGTTACTTTTAGATCCTTTCATACAGGAAGATATAGAATAATTTAAATAAAAGATTATTTTTTTATATATACATATTAATATTATTATGTTGTTTTGTATGTACACAGAAAAAAGAAATACATATTTGCCAGGAATTTTTTAATAAATATTATGAATCTAGCATGAATTTTTTCCCCAAAACTTTTTAATTTAAAAAGTTTTAAAAACTTGCTCATAAATATTAGAACTTTATTCATGGTGCAAATTATTGCCTTAATACTGAGTTTTTCGCAAATAAAATGAAAGTCATGAATAGTTTATGGTATGTAAGTATATTGCAGAGATTTTAGGAGAAAAATTGCAAACAAATAACATAAAAATAAGCGAATTTACGCGCTTTCTTGAATGCTTTTCAAATCGCTCAATTCATTCCGGAAAAACTTCTAATGTTTCAGGAAAACATCACGCATATACTTACTCCCTATATTTTGCTGAAATGTGATCGTGATAATCCAAAAACGTAAAAAATTTTTAACTTTCTTCATAAAATTTTTTTTAGAAATTAAAATAAAATATTTTTTTGAAGTCCCATTTTTTCCTGATATTTGGAAAAGTATGAAGAAAAGCATCCAACTTATGAACTTAATTTTAAATGTTATGTATTGAAATTAAGTAAAATGATTCATGATATTTATGTACATATGTATGTATTATGTTAAATTCAAATAAAACTTTTTAATGAAAATTTCGCAATTATGTATTACAAAGAATTTGTTATTTTAAAAATTTTTCATATTTATTAGTAATATTAAAAAGCTGTGCCCGAAAGCCGTGTTCGATTGCGCATATGCAGTCGAATTTTAAAATTTCCAAAATGAGTTTTCTCCTCTTCTTAATTAATACAATAACATTATAAATCGTTACATTTTGATATTATTAAAACGCCATTAAAAATTGCCACGCCCATTTTATCTACAACGCCCACTTTTTGCGCAAGGAATGCTTTCAATAAGAAGTACATAGTACCAAAGTTTCATCCTTCTAGCTGCTTCCGAAGAGAAGTTATGACTTTTTTCCAGCTAGATTGGCATCTTGGACCACTGTGTGATGCCTTACTTCTTGTCAAACGTCTGAATTGGTTAAAATACAAAAAATACAAAAATGCAAAGAGAAATTCCCGTTAAAAACTGCTGAAGACATCGATGCCTGTATAAAAAGTCTTAACGAACATGTCGAGAAAGCCGCAGAACATGCTTCTTCCACTTACCGCCCGAATAGGTACAACAGAGTTTTTTCTGCAGATGTTGAGCAACTATTGTCTGAAAAAAGGAGAGTCCGAAGAGAGTGGCAACAACACAGATCGCCCCAACTTAAATCTAGGTTGAGAGAATGTACCAAAAATCTTAGGATCTTGCTAGAAGCGCAAAAAGCAGAGTCTCTTAAACAACATATGGAAGGTCTAGACGCAACTTCCCAGTCAAATTATTCATTATGGCGTGCAGCCCGTAATCGCAAAACCTCCACTGCGTACTTTGAACGGATCTTGGGCACGAAATAACGAAGAAAAAGGCAACCTTTTCGTAAGTCATTTAAAAAATGTATTCACTCCCAATATGGATACTGACATTAGCCAACTACCGCCTGTTGTTGCCAGACCACCTGTACAAATAAGATTTCAATATCTGGAGGTTTTTGAGGCTATTGATAATTTAAATGTTAAAAAAGCACCTGGGTTTGATAAAATCAGCAATAAAATGATTTTTGAGCTGCCTCGCATTGCAAAAAGATTAATCCTCTTTGTTTTTAATGCCATCTTACGGCTTGAGTACTACCCTCCGGTTTGGAAAATTGCACTAGTAAAGATGATTCCTAAGCCGGGAAAAGATCCTTGCAAAGTTGAGTCGTATAGGCCAATAAGTCTATTACCAACTATGTCCAAATTATTCGAGAAATTGCTTATAACCAAGCTGACTCCGATTTTGAATGAAAACAACTGCATTCCCAATCACCAGTTTGGCTTCAGACGTCAACACAGTACAATAGAACAAACACATAGATTGGTACAAGTCATAAGAAAAACCTTTGAGGAAAAGAGATACTGTTCGGCACTTTTTATTGACGTCTCTCAAGCTTTCGACAAAGTATGGCATGAAGGCCTGATATCTAAATTAAAGCAGAACTTGCCGGTGAATCTTCAACACCTACTATGGAAATACTTAATCGACCGTCAGTTTATGATTAAAGAAGGTGATTATTTAAGCCGTCCTCAACCTATAGGTGCTGGCGTCCCTCAAGGTAGTATCTTAGGACCAATTCTATACTTGCTGTACACAGCAGACATGCCAACAAACAATGAAATTCACACGTCAACATTTGCTGATGATACGGCATTTTTCAGTACTCACAAAGATCCAAAAGATGCCTCGATTCAATTACAGCACCACGTAACGCAAGTGGAGAAATGGGCAAGACAATGGGGAATAAAAATAAATGAACAGAAATGCACCCACGTAACTTTTACTCTACGTAGGGAATCATGTCCCCCTATTCGTATTAATTGCCATATAGTGCCTCAAAACTCACACGTGAAATATCTTGGTATTCATCTGGACCGTCGCCTCACATGGAAACCACATATAGATGCTAAGCTGACTCAAATGAAACTGAAAGCAGCCCAAATTCATTGGCTCATCGGCAGAAACTCCGTCCTTCGGCTCGATTGTAAGCTTCTACTCTACAACTCAATCTTAAAGCCAATTTGGTGCTATGGTATCCAGTTATGGGGCACTGCCTCCAACTCCAATATTGAGAAAATTCAACGCCGTCAAAACAAAATTCTACGAATGATAACTACCGCTCCTTGGTATATTAAAAACAACAACATACACAACGATCTTGATGTTCCACTTGTCAAATGGGAAATAACTAAACACGTGGCCCTTTATTTGGGTAAGCTGGAAACTCATCCAAATCCCCTCGCTCGAGACATCTTACAACATCCCGGCCGTTTGAGAAGGAGGGACACCACCGCTCTCAGATGAATAAATACAAGTTGCTCATTATATCCTATCGAATTTGAAAACTAGATTTTGTCTAGCATTGGCTGGACTTATCTTAATTAACTTTAGTTTTAGGATTTGAATACCTATTGTTCATTTAAAATGAAGATACAATAAAAAAGAATATGCAAAAAAAAAAAAAAAAAAAATTTATAATAAAAGATTCGTTATAAAAAAATCGAAGACAACTGAAACAAGTGATTCAACAATAACTCTGTGGGACCATTTTTATCGGAGCAAAAGCAGAAGTTTTTTTAAGAGAACATATTGAGAATGACGAAATAGTTGCAATTAAAACTAATATAGTGCAGTTTTAGATTGCATTTTTAAATCAACTTAAAAGATTTGACTTTGATAGATCTGACTTGCAATTTTTGAAATTAATAACACCAGCTGAAACTTTGTCGGCAAATCAATTCTGCCTTTGTTATCAAAGTTCGAGCAGTTGGTAGATTGTGATAGCGATAAAAGTGTATCTCAGTGGAATTTACTAAGAGTTAGTGATCACAACTTGAATTATGAAATCGAGATTGATGTTTTTTGGGAAGAAGTTGGCAAAATTAAAAATGGTCTCAATGAAAATATGTTTAGCGATCTAGTTAAATTTCTTTTCAATTTATTGTCTTTACCGCATGGTTCAGCAGCTGATAAATAAGACTGATTCGCAGTATATATGGTCAGCAAAAAGAGACTTTAAAATCTAGAAGTTTTTCCAAATATACAAGGTGGCGCAAAAGTAATCCTCCTATCAAAAAATGCTATAAATTTTGCGAGGCCCCTAATGTCAGTTCTGTCAGCAATATTCCGCGTTCTGGAGAAGTGTAGCGTAACATTGTTTATTAACGTGTATTTCGCATGTGTTTACTACACAAATGTCAAAACAGAACTGAACTTATGGGCCTCGCATACTTAAGATTTTTTTACTTCCATTATTACAAATGAATTGTTATTTATTTTTATAAACATACATATGTATTCATAAACATTGTTATGTATAAACTATTTGTAATGTTTTTTTAATGAATATATTTTCTTATATAAATGCCATTGCTTTCAAATAATTTCTTTTTGGTAGATTAAAACGCGATTTGGTAGTTTTTTTTCACCTTTATTTATTTATTGAATCTTCATATACTGAAATTACAATAAGTATTCAAACCTTAATACTAAACAGAAAATAATAAGCCCAGCCAGTGCTGGACAAAAAATTTTTATGATACTAAAAAAAATTCACTTCAACTGATTCAGTCATCTGTTTTGCGCTTGAGTTAAAGCAAGGGTATCCTTCCTTCTCAACCGATTGTGGCCACTAAAGTTAAGGATGTCTCGTGCAAGTGGGTTTGGATTGTGTTCAAGTTTGCTGACGTACTTTGACGCATATTTTGTAAATTCGACTTTTACTAATGGTACGTTTAGATCTTTGTGGATTCGAGAATTTTTAACATACCATGGAGCTGCAGTAATTATACGTAGAATTTTATTTTGACCCCTTTGAATTTTTTCAATGTTTGATGCTGAGGCCGTACCCCATAATTGAATTCCATAGCACCAGATTGGCTTTAGTATTGCATTGTACAACAATAGTTTGCAATCCAACTTTAGTGAAGAATTTCTGCCAATTAGCCAATTAAGTTGCACTGCTTTTAATCTCATCTGAGTAAGTTTCGCTTCAATATGAGACTTCCAAGTTAAACGGCGGTCGAGGTGAATGCCGAGGTATTTGACTTCATTATGTTGAGGAATAATTTGATTATTTATTTTGATGAACGAGCAAGTTTCTTTTCGCAATGTGAAAGTGATATGAATACATTTCTGTTCATTTACCCTGATTTTCCAAAGCTCAAGCCAATTCTCTAGTTTATAAACATAATTCTGCAAATTCTGTGATGCAACTTGGTGGTCCTTATAGTCGCTGATAAAGGCTGTATCGTCTGCGAAAGTTGACGTGTGGATTTTGGGGTCTGACGGCATGTCGGAGGCATAAATCAAATATAAAGTAGGACCCAGTATGCTACCCTGTGGCACACCTGATTCAATTGGCTGAGCGGTACTTAAAAAATTGCCTTCTTTGATTTTAAATTTGCGACCGTATAAATAACTTTTTATGAGTTTATGGGTGTTAGCAGGCAGAGTTAATTGTATTTTGTGCATTAAACCGTCATGCCAAACTTTGTCGAACGCTTGGGACACATCAATGAAAAGGGCGGAGCAGTATTTTTTGTTTTCAAACGACCCTCTTATCACATTTACCAATCTGTGTCTTTGTTCGATGGTGCTGTGTTTAGCTCTGAAGCCGAATTGATGATTAGGAATACATTCAGTGTCATTCAGAATTGGAGTCAACTTAGTCATTAACAATTTTTCGAACAGTTTAGAAATTGTCGGCAGTAGACTAATTGACTCTACTTTGGTGTGGTCCTTCCCTGGCTTAGGAATCATGGTAATCATAGATACCTTCCAATCTGCAGAATAGTATTTTAGGCGTAAAATAGCATTGAAAATAAAGAGGATAATTCTTCCAGCTACACGAGGTAACCACAAGCATTTTGTTGCTGATTTTATCCATACCTGGAGCTTTTTTTTAAGATTCAGAGTACCAATAGCGCTTTGAACATCATTAAAGCTAAGTCTTAGAGGTACAGGAGGTCTAATAACGAGTGGAGGCAAATCAGATGCATTATTTGAGTTGTTTATAGTAAACACATTTCTCAAATGGTTAACAAAAAAAGTCCCCTTCTCGGAATCATTTCTAGCCCAGTCGCCAGTCGGATTTCGCAGAGGAGGCTTTCCTCTAACTGGTCTTTTTAAACCTCGTGCCGCCTTCCATAACGAATAGTCAGATTGTGGGGTACTATCAAGACCCTCCAAGTAAGATCTAAGTGAGCCCGTTCTTTGGATTTCTAAGAAATTTCTTAGTATATCTCTGCATTCTCGTAGCCTAGCTTTCAGTTGAGGAGACCTGTGAATTTGCCACTCTCTTCTAACTCTCCTTTTTTCTGTCAGGAGATGATCGAGTTCAGCGAAATAAGTTCTATTTGTCCCACTTCTGCACTCAACGTCGTATGTGGAGGCGTGATGTACAGCTCTTTGTATGTCCTCAGTAAACTTGCAAATCTACCCATCAATATCCTCGGTAGTTCTCAACACTACATTTTCCGTGCAGTGGGAACTTAAATAGTTTTTATACTTTATCCAACTTACTCTGGTTTTAGATATGTCCCGAAATGGAGAGCCATGCCCTTGAAGGAAACGCATTGAAATAATAGAAGGAGAGTGATCTGAAGACAAGTCTAATGAAGGCTCCACTTGTATCGATTCTACAGGAATATTTTTCACTACTCCGAAGTCAATAACATCGGGAATCTTCCGTCGGTCCGTCGGCCAGTAAGTGGGATGCCCGCTTGAGAGTACATCTAAGCCCATTTTGGCAATGGTGTTGAAGAGTTCACGACCCTTCGGGGTCACTAGACGTGAATGTGTGTTTGGCGTTCATTAGTTCACTTAGTCTCATCTCATCGAACTGTTCGGACGTGTTTTTTTTAGTGCGGCTGAATTTTCGGTGAAAAAAATCGTAATAGGTGAAAAAAGTGTAAAAAAGTTGAAATTAAACAAAAAAGTAAAAAAAAAAAATCGTAATAGGTTAAAATATATAAAAAAAAAAAAAAAAAACATTAAAAATCGTATAAAAACTGTATGAGTGTTCCTCTCAGATGTAATTCTGAGAAAGAGCTTCGCTCAACTAGAAAAACTAAATGGGTCTCTGAGGAAGAATCCATAAAAAAATCTCTGGAAAATTTTCTCACTACAAGAGCCGTAGAACGGCGTCGTTCCTGTTCGCCCAATATAGTGATTTCAACAGATGAGAAAACATCATCTTCATCAAATAGTGCAGTGAAACCCAAAAAACAAGTAGGTATGGATAAGTACATAACCGTTCTCAAGCGACAGAGGAGTCCGAAGTCTGCTCAAGTGTCATCAAATGCAAAAGCTCCTAAGACCGTGAGTAATGATCAAAATAGGTTTGCTCTCCTCCAGACGGATGAGCCAGAACTTCCGAAGAAGACGTTTAAGCCCCCACCAATTTATCTGAGAGAGCCGACTTCCAGTAAATTGATACAAGGAATTGTTGCTGTAATAGGTGAAAACATGTTTAGCGTAACCTCAATGAAACATGGCCAGTAGGTGGGATGCCCGCTTGAGAGTACATCTAATCCCATTTTGGCAATGGTGTTGAAGAGTTCACGACCCTTCGGGGTCACCAGACGTGAACCCCAAAAAGTGTGTTTGGCGTTAAAGTCACCAGCAACTAAAAATCTAGCTCCAAGGGAATTGAAGAAGCTGTAGTATTGGTGTTCTTTTATTGAAAATCGAGGCGGCGAATAAATTGATGATAAAACAAAATTGTATTGACAGAATTCAATACAAATGTTTGTTGCTAGTAGGTAATCCTCACATATGTTGTTCATTAAATAATGTTTTATTCTGTTCTTTATAAGAATTGCCGAACCTTCACATGCTCTTCCGCGGGGATCTTTAGTATCATACAACACGTAGTCATTAATTTTGAAGTACCCTGTCGCCGTCAAGTGAGTTTCAGCAATCATCATGACATCAATCTGCTTATCCATCAGGAAGTGTTCAAGTTCGTTTTTATGTTGGCGGAGGCCGTTCGCATTCCAAAAACAAATTTTTAAACAAATCATTTCTTTAAAATGGCTTGTAAGATAGTGGATTGCATTTTCAGCATTTCCTGCATTATGGATGTCATAGTGGTCGTAAAAGTGTTCATAGTTTGGACAAGTGTCTGCAATGTAGTCTCTAGAGTGTTAATATTACGCTCGTAATATTGTGATTTAGGCTGCTCCAAACCTGGCATATTAGATTTAACCATGTTTGCGTAAGAAACTTGTCTAGAACTAGGCGCGTTTACATGACTAGTAGACCGTAACAATTGATGGAAATTGTCACTCGATGCAAAATTTGGCTGTTGAGGATGATCAGGCAATACTGACGTCTTATTGGTTCTTATGCCTTTCAAATGAGTGTAAATTGGACAACCTCTATAATTTGCGGTATGATTACCTCCGCAGTTACTGCATTTTTTGATTTTTGGGTCAGTTTTCGACTTATCGCATTGAGCAGTTGCATGTAGCTCCCCACACGCAACACAAACTGTCGGCAATTTACAATACGCTTTGGTATGACCAAATTCTGACAGTTAAGACACTGAACGGGTCCCTGACGCTTATGTGGTTCTTCCACGGTGATTCTACGATGCAGAAGGTAAATCAGATTGTAGATGGGATGGGATTCGTTTTTCTTTAATACGACATCTCCAGGTTGCAATTCCACCCTGAACATAGGCTGTGGAATCTTTTCACGGTTTCTAATATTCGTTATGCTCTTAATTTTGAAGCCTTTTTCCATTAAGCTAGTCTTTATCTCGGTAGGATCAACATCTGGGTCTATACCCATTAGAACGACTTGGAGTCCTTTTGCGCTTTTCAGCTGGTAGGTATAGAAATCCTTACTCTCCCTCTCCAACTGGTTGGACAATTTTCGAAAATCATCTTCTTTTTCACTTGTATTTTGGTTTCGCTGATATTTCCATGTTTAATTGATGTTACGCTAAACATATTTTCACCTATTACCGAAACAATTCTTTGTACCAATTTACTGGAAGTGGGCTCTCTCAGATAAATTGGTGGGGGCTTAAACGTCTTCTTAGGAAGTTCTGGCTCATCCGTCTGGAGGAGAGCAACCTATTTTGATCATTACTCACGGTCTTAGGAGCTTTTGCATTTGATGACACTTGAGCAGACTTCGGACTCCTCTGTCGCTTGAGAACGGTTATGTACTTATCCATACCTACTTGTTTTTTGGGTTTCACTGCACTATTTGATGAAGAAGATGTTGATGTTTTTTCATCTGTTGAAATCGCTATAGTGGGCGAACAGGAACGACGCCGTTCTACGGCTCTTGTAGTGAGAAAATTCTCCACAGATTTTTTTAAGGACTCTTCCTCAGAGATCCATATAGTTTTTTTAGTCGAGCTAAGCTCTTTCTCAGAATTACATCTGAGAGGAACACTCATACAGTTTTTATGCGATTTTTAATATTTTTTTTTGGAGATATTTTTACCTATTACGAGTTATTTTTTCACTTTTTTGTTTTATTTCAACCTATTACAATTTTTCACCTATTACGATTTTTTCACCGAAAATTCAGCCGCTCTAAAATTAACACGTCCGAACAGTTCGATGAGACGAGACTGAATCTGGTAGTTTTTGAAAATAAATTTGGTAGGAAAAAAATTTTGTCAGTGGCAACGCTGAAAGTGACTCGTAGTTGTATACCTGTGGGATAACCACGGGCACACCACTACGCTCGGCTTTTGATATCGCACCAAACTGAACACCTGCGGAATAACCACGGAATCTGCAATTTGGGGCTACACAAACACCACTACAAAACAAAATATCAAAAGACTACAGCGGGATAACCACCGTATTATATAGGGTGTTTTTTTACAGGTTTGTTTTTCGAAAAGAGATAAAACTGGCATTTTGTGGTCAAATCTGGCAACTCTAATGTCATTTATGTTCAGTTTGGTTTGCCATTTCATCATGAATAGGTTGACAAAAGAACAACGCTTGCAAATCGTGCAAATTTATTTCGAAAATAACGGTTCAGTTCGCGAAGTTTACCGCAAGCTCCGTCCATTTTATGGTCGACATAATCGTCCATCAGAGCAATTAATTCGGTTAACCATGGATCGTTTTCACACTACGTTTACTCTATGTGATAATACGCATCCGCAGAGACGTCGAACAGTGCGCACCGAAGAAACAATTGCCGCTGTAGAGCAAAGTGTTGAAGAGGACCCGAATTAATGGAGACCGGTATAGAGCCATGATAACCGACTATTTTGTTCCCGAATTGGATCGCATGAATGTGGATGAGTTGTGGTTCCAACAAGACGGCGATACATGCCACACAGCGCACGCCACAATCGATTTATTGAAGGAAACATTCGATGAGCGCATAATTTCGCGGAATGGACCTGTCAATTGGCCACCAAGATCGTGTGATTTGGCACCATTGGATTATTTTCTTTGGGGATATGTGAAGTCGCTCGTCTACGCCAACAAACCAGAAACGTTAGGGGAATTGGAAGCCAACATTCGTGGCGTTATTGCCGACATACGGCCCCATATGCTCGAAAAAGTGGTTGAAAATTGGACCTGTAGAATTGGCTTTATTCGAGCCAGCCGCGGCGGCCACATGCCTGAAATCATATTAACATTATTGGCATAAAATTATACTTCCAATAAAGCCAAATTGATGGTCATTAAAACGATTTTCTTGTGTTTTATTTCAATTCGAAGTTCTATACCTCTCAAAAAAACACCCATTATAACTTACCTACCACTGACTGCCCCCGATTTTCATTTTTGCTCTGCTTTTATACTTTTTCTGTCGACATACAACCAAGGTGGTTATGTCTACCCATTCGTTTGGCCAGCTGTTTGTCTCATCTGTTGGGTATGTGCTGTTTGCTTACACGCCGCTAGAGGGTCTCATATGCCAATTCGCGTAACTATCCCTAGATGTCGCTTTACCCGGCCGTTAGTCAATTTGACAAACAGCAATGTGTATTCAAATACTAATACTAGTAGACTCATAAACGATACAACAAAATATTCTATATATAAAAACAAGTAAGAGTGCTATATTCGGCTTTGCCGAATCTTAAATACCCTTCACCTAAGCGTAATAAGAAATACAGAAACTACACTAGACTAGAATATCCTAATTCTGTGTTTTCTATTCAGTCTTAGTGCAAATTTTATTAGTATTTGATATATTGTTTGAAAGACAATTTTACGACCAACATAATTTATGTTAAATATTTTGAAATTTTGTCTAATTTTCACCATTTTTAATTGATTTAATTACCAATGCTTACCATAATTTGCAGAGTCTGTCTGATGTTCATAATAATCTTGAGTGTAACTTAACAAACAGAGTATAAATAAAAAAGGGGTACAATTCGGTTTTAGTGATTTTGCTTAAAAAAAAAAAAAACAAAATCAAATAGGGCTTTTAGAGGAGATACCAGCAAAAAAAAATTTGTTGGCGGTCACGTCTATTTTCGAGGGGGCGGGCCCTTAAAGTTGAAAATTTATAGGCCTATATCTCGGGAACTTAGTTTTGCTGAATTTTGTCTTGATATTCCAATTTTATAGGCATTTATTTATCATTAAGCCATATTTCGGGAATATATATATTTGTATGGGGGCTATGAGAAATAATAGACCGATTCTTACTATTTTCCGCACACTTTCTTCTTTTATAGTACAAACAACGTATACAAAATTTCATGGTATTATCTGCAATATATTTCAAAATATTGCAATAAAATGGACGAAAAATATCAAATTTTTATAGAGGTGGTCTCAAATATTGGTTCATAACTCTGGTTGACCTAAACCGATTTTGCTGATTTTAAATAGCAAACTTCTCGAAAGCACTTCTGACAGAATTATTGAAGGTTTGGATATTGAACATATCTTGAGACTTCAAAAAACTGATTTCAACATCCAGACAGACAGACAGACGGACATGGCTTAATCGACTTCGCTATCTATAAGGATTCAGAATATATATACTTTATAGGGTCGGAAAATTATATTGTGGAAATTTCACACGGAATGACAAACTTATATATATGTACCCTTCTCACGATGGTGAAGGGTATAAAAAGGGGTACAATTCGATTTTAGTGATTTTGCTCAAAAAAAAAAAAAAAAAAAACAAACTCAAATAGGGCTTTTAGAGGAGATACCAGCAAAAAAAAATTTGTTGCCGGTCACGCCTATTTTCGAGGGGGCGGGCCCTTAAAATTGAAAATACATAGGCCTATATCTCGGGAACTACTGGGTGTCTGATAATTTGTAATACATTAAATAAAAGGTATTAAAAATACCTTTCCAACGATATATATCATGATTATAAAATGTGGACCGAATATGGGTTAAATCCGAAAAGAATATTTTTTGACCCGAATTTATTTGTTTTTTGGAAATGGTTCTATATGGCAGGTATGACAAAATATGGGCCGATCTTCTTATATTTTGGAACAGTTATTTTCATGCATATGAGGATATTTCACGTCGAATTTCATCATAATAACGGTATATTTAAGATATATATTAGTATTAACGTGGATTTCGGTAGTGGGCCTTATGTGGGGGATATAGTCAAATATGGACCGATATTCTCAAAATCCAGCAGTTTGATTTAGGCATGTATGTAAATGATCCGTGTAAAATTTTGGATTGGTACCCTTATTTATAAGCGATTTATGAGTATTAAAGTGATTTTCGGAAGAGGGCTTTATATGGGGCATACGGTTACAAATAGACCGAAATTCACAAAATTTTGTGGGATGATTTTTGTATATATTAAAATGATCTGTGCAAAGTTTTGAGTCGGTACCGATATTTATACAATATATATAGGGAAAAATCTCTTTTTCAGATGTGGTCCTTGTATGGGAGCTATGACCAGTTCTGGGCCGACCACCATAAAATTTAGTACAGCAATTTATTTGCCTATAAACAGTGTTTATGTCAAATTTTAGCCGTTTAACATTATTTATATCTGTTTTATATGTATTTAAGTGAATTTTGTAAGTGGACTTTATATGGGGTCTATGGTCAAATATGGACCGAACTAAAAAAAAATTCGTTTTGCGATTTCTTTTTGCACAGAACTTAGTTTTGCTGAATTTTGTCTTGATATTCCAATTTTATAGGCATTTATGTATAATTGAGCAATATTTCGGGAAGATTTTTGTATGGGGGCTATGACCATTTCTGGGCCGACCACCATAAAATTTGGTACAATAATTTATTTGCCTATAAAGAGTGTTTATGTCAAATTTTAGCCGTTTAACATTATTTATATCTGTTTTATATGTATTTAAGTGAATTTTGGAAGTGGACTTTATATGGGGTCGATGGTCAAACATGGACCGAATAAAAAAAAATTTCGTTTTGCGATTTCTTTTTGTACAGAACTTAGTTTTGCTGAATTTTGTCTTGATATTCCAATTTTATAGGCATTTATTTATCATTAAGCCATATTTCGGGAATATATATATTTGTATGGGGGCTATGAGAAATAATAGACCGATTCTTACTATTTTCCGCACACTTTCTTCTTTTATAGTACAAACAACGTATACAAAATTTCATGGTATTATCTGCAATATATTTCAAAATATTGCAATAAAATGGACGAAAAATATCAAATTTTTATAGAGGTGGTCTCAAATATTAGTTCATAACTCTGGTTGACCTAAACCGATTTTGCTGATTTTAAATAGCAAACTTCTCGAAAGCACTTCTGACAGAATTATTGAAGGTTTGGATCCCGAACATATCTTGAGACTTCAAAAAACTGATTTCAACATCCAGACAGACAGACAGACAGACAGACGGACAGACAGACAGACAGACAGACGGACATGGCTTAATCGACTTCGCTATCTATAAGGATCCAGAATATATATACTTTATAGGGTCGGAAAATTATATTGTGGAAATTTCACACGGAATGACAAACTTATATATACCCTTCTCACGATGGTGAAGGGTATAACAAGGTAATAGTCTCAGTTCAAAAAGAAATATATAATTGCAGCAAAAGAATTATATAAAATTACAAATTAGATAATATAAAAATTAATTCATTATTAATTCAATTAATTCATATAAACAGCAAAAGAATCATATAAAATTACAAATTATATAACATAAAAATTACTTCATTATTAATTTAATTCATTCAAAAACACAAGCAATATAACTATAAAGTGTGGGTGGAAACGAGGGTTCCCGACTTCCACCGTCACACACGTATCCGACGTATTCGACGAAAATAAACAAATTTACAGGAATTTAAAAAAACAAAATACTTAAAACTTTAAATTAAAAAAATTCAACAATACACATATATTAGTTTATCTATCCTAATAATATCAATCCAGAATTTTAGGTATGAGTAGGGTTGCCATGCGTCCTCTTTTCCCCGGACACCGTCCCCTTTTTTAGGGCGTCCGGGGTAATCCTACTTCTTTTTTTGCAAGTGTATCGAAAGTATTGTTGGCATTGATGTGTGATAAATGAAAGTCAGTTTGTATTATTAGAGCAACTAGTTGTCGCTTTGACTTTATTATCAGAATTGAATTTTATTACTAAATACATTCTACTTATATACTACTTATGAGAATATACTAGACGACTTATTCTTAAACTAATGTATGGAAATATTTTGGGTAATTTGATTTGACTTAAAGTGTTCCCATACATATGGTCGTAGCTGAATGCGTGTGTCCATTTCAAGTGCATTGCAACCCCGGCGTTTACTACAGTGTATATTTACACCAGAGGTCGGCATCCTATAGCACAATAGTGCAGAGAGCACTTCACACATACGCTTAATCTCTTTCATTCAGTCGTCATTGAGACAGCAATGTGTGCACATGCGGCGGATGCTTTTATATTTTTTTCAGAAATACTTCCCAACAAACATTTAAAATTAATAATGAATTACGAAAAATATTTTATAATTGATAATGCATTTGGTAGCATGCATGTAATCAGCTTTTGAAGTATTAGAAGTTCCGTTTGTATATCAATTTTGTTGTTAATTTCTTATATGTTACGGAAAATACATTGTGAGTGTATGTTTCCTATCTAAGTTGTTTTGTATAATTTATATAATTATGTTTATGTTTGTTGGGTAGTTTTCTCACACACACAACCTCATTTTACGCTTTGCCGACCTCTGATTTACACCAACCCGCTAATGAGCATGCACCTTATGTATATCTGTTTGTTTTGTTTACTGTAAGAGGACACTTGTTTTGTTCAGTTACTTAAAACAATGCATTCATGTAATAGTGCTACACCTCCTTTCTTAATAAGAATGTTCATATAACATTTTTTTTTCTTTTGTATGGACATTCTTTTACAAACTATTTATATTTAGATAATATTATTGTGAGTTTATAATGGTATATGAATTACTAATGGTATATGAATTAGTAATGAGGTATTTGAATTAGTAATGGGGCCCTTACAATTCTTTTACTTATCGTGATAAATTTTAAGTCTATTCTTATGTACTATTTGTTCTTTATTATTTATCTTATCTACTATAGTTACATTGTTTCTTAGATCTATGTTTTTAATTTCATATGGGTCTTTATAGGATTCTCCCAGCTTGTGTCCTGTTTCATTTTTTAATAATACAAAATCTCCTATCTTAAAGTTGTAATCTAATGTATTCCTATCATATTTATCTTTTTGCCTAATTTTACTTATGTCTAATAATTGTTTTGCTCTCCTTAGTGCTATTTCTAACCTATATTTTGTCTCTTTGGCATAATCATCCACATTATATAGTGGTGCAACTCTATCTATTTCATTGAAATCTTTAAAATTATTTGGTATTTTACTGAAAACTAGTTCGTAAGGACAGTAATTATGTACTGTTGATGGTGTTGTATTAAAACAGTAAGTAAAATATCTAAGCCACTCATCCCAATCATCTTTATCTATTGATATGTAAGAACGTACATACTCGTTAAAAGTTCTATGAGTTCTTTCTATTGTACCTAATGTCTGGTGATGATGTGCTGTCGAAGTTAATTTTTCAATTTTCAATAGGTTGCAGAGTTCAGTCATAATACAGTTTTTGTATTCTGTACCCATGTCCGTAATGACCGTCTTCATTGGTCCATAGGTAAGTATAAAATGTTCAAATATAGCTTTGGCTACTGTTTTAGCGCTTTTGTCTTTTATTGGTATTGTTACTAAATACTTAGTTAAGTCGCATATTAGCGTTATTGCATAGTCATTTCCTTGAATTGATCTCGGAAATGGTCCTACTGTATCAACATATACTATGTCAAATGGTTTATCCGGTGTTTCTGTTATGGTCATAGGACATTTTATATGCTTCGTTGTTTTTGCTATCTGGCATTTGTGACATGCTTTTACATAATTAGATATATCTTTTGACATATTTTTCCAATAATAATATCTTCGTATCTTTTGTGTAGTTCTATATATTCCACAATGTCCTCCTTCTATTGGATCATCGTGATATTTCTGCAGTATATCAAGAATTGCCTTGACATTCTTATTATTGATTTGGGTCACCTGTTTTAGTAGCGCTACTTTAATTTTCTTTAATACCTTATTGCCCATTATTTTAAAATCATTAAAAGAGATAAATTCAAAAATTTTCTCACTAGGTGCCACTTGTAAATTATAAATATTATGTTCACCGGCCACTTTTTCGAGCCTAGGGAAAAATTGTCCTAAGTCAAGATTCCCGTTAGTAAACAAATCATTTATTTGTATATATGTTACTATAGATTTTCCTCGTTTGATGTAGCATCTTCCAGGGGAAATCTTTAGTTTATAGTATTTCCTGACGTCAGTGTTATTTAAAGGTTCATATATACTGGGCTTATTATTTTTATTTTCATCAATTTTCTGCTGTTGAACTACTGTATTATTATCATTATTTGCATGTTTATTGGTCATAGATCTGGTTGTGACTTTTAGTATAGAATTATTCATTTCTTTTAAGTCGTTAATGGTTATCCTTGATAACGCGTCCGCAACGTAATTATCTTTTCCCCTAAGATATTCAATAGTAAAGTCATATTCTTCTAGGTCGAGTCTCATTCTTATTAGTTTGGAACTTGGATTCTTCATAGAAAATAAATAAGATAATGGTTTATGATCAGATCGTACTAAGAAATGTTTTCCATATATGTATGGTCTAAAATGTGTAATAGCCCAATGAATGGCAGTTAGTTCTTGTTCAATAATAGCTTTATTGCTTTCACCCTTACTGAATGCTTTAGAGGCATATGCTATAGGTAGATGTTTTCCTTCATATTCTTGTGTTAATACTGCACCACAAGCTTTTTTGCTTGTGTCTGTTGTTATGCAAAATTGTTTCTTGAAATCGGGGTATTGAAGCAATGTTGGCTTCATTAAGGCCTTTTTAAGATATTCAAATGCGAAATTGCAATCATCTGTCCATTCGAATTTTGTATTCTTTTTAGTTAGTTGTGTTAAATGTCTTGAATATTCTGAAAAATTTTTAATGAATCTTCGATAGTAGTTGCAAAAGGCGACAAATCTTTTTGCACTATCTGCATCTGTTGGTTTAGGGTAGTTTTCAATTATTGCATAATTAGTGTCATCCGGCAGTATTCCTTTGTCAGTACATTTGTGACCAAGGTATGTAACTTCCTTCATGAAAAAAGAACATTTTTCTGGGTGTAGTTTTAGATTGTGTTTTCTACATAACTCGAAAACTTCTCTTATATTTGAAAGCATTTGTTTCTCTGAACATCCTAATACAACTAAATCATCCATATACAGGAAGGCTTGGTTGAGTTTTAATCCACTAAAAGCTAGTGTCATCATTCTTTGAAAAGAATTAGGGGCTATTTTTAGACTGTATGGTAATCTCGTAAATCTATATGAACCGTTGTTTGTCGAAAACGATGTTAAATCCCTAGATTTGTTTTCTAAACTAATTTGATGAAATCCAGACATTAAGTCTAAACAAGAAAAGTATTTTGCTCTACCTAGTTGGTCTAATATGTCATCTATCCTAGGTAGTGGGAACTTATCTGCAATTAATTTTTTATTTATTTGTCTATAATCTACGACAAGTGTCCATCTTTTATTTTCAGTATTTGGGAGTGATTTCTTGGGTACTAATAAGATTGGACTGTTGTATTCGGAGTAAGATGGTTCCACTATTTTGTCAGTTATTAATTTGTTAACTTGTCTGTCTATTTCTTCTTTATGTGAATGCGGTATTCTGTAATTCTTTATATATATCGGTGTTGGATCTTTTACTCTTAACTTTTGTTCATAAAAATTGTTAGTGCTAATTGGTTCTGTTTCTAATCCAAAAATATCGCTGTATTCAGAGCATATGTTAGTTAGTGTTGTGTTAAAAGGTATTGGAAAATTTTTCTGTAATATTTGTAATATTTTTGATTTTTTATTGGTGTTACTATTATTAGTTTTATTTGTGATTATATCATAGTTTGATATTTTTTCGTTTAATATATTGTTTGGATTTACTGTTGTATTAGTGTAATTAGTATTTACCCTGTAGTAAATAAAATAGTCAGTTGATAAAAAACATTAATTATAAACTAATTATTTTGCAAATGACTACAAATTGGTTTAAATCTCATGCAGATATCAACCAAACATATTGCGCAAGTCTCTTGCGCTGTTGTTTTCTTTGAAAAGTGAGTTTGAAAGGGGGGAAGCACAACATGTAAGAAATAAATAAAAGCAAAATGTAAAAAAAGAAAACAAAAGAAGCTGTCGTGAAGTCAAATGTCACATGTCAATCAAAGCAAACAAGGTCTTTGAGGTAAACGGTGCTCAATTTTAATATCTTTATATTTTATGTGATAAAAGTTTTTAAATTATATTTCTAAATGCTATTATGAACTCTATGCAATGAAATGTTGCATTGCATACTGCGTTTATGAAAACAGCCTTTCTATGAGCAGTATAAACTTTGCATTTTACTTGTTTTCATTACAACTTTTATTTTAAGTCATTTTTTTTTTTATTTTAATAATTATTTCTATTTATAAATATATATTGTATATACGTATAGTTTTGATTACTAAAAAAAATCAAATGATTAAATAAAACGACAAAACAGTTTGACGGTTTAAAAAGTAATGAATTTTATTTTTCTTTTAAGTTGGTGAAATCATACTTACACACACACAATGAATAACATATTCACTTGTGTTGCTGATAATAAAAATTATTAAAATCAGAGTGTTGTGTTTTTACTTAGATTCTATTGTGTGAAAATGCAGTGTTAACTTAGTGTTTATTAGTGTATTTGCAATAAATACGCCTGGTATTGGTTCTTGATTTGGTATCAATAACACAACGTAACAAAATAAAAAAAATTTCATATGCTTTTAAAACCACTATACAGTTTTGATGTATCATGACTACCTTTGTACAAAAATGGTAAAATTTTTAAATTCTATGGATAGATTTTTTTTAAAAATTTTTTTTGTAAAATTGCATTTTTTTTTAGACGCTTTTTCACATTATTAGTGATAACTCAAAAACAGCTAATCGGATATTATTCAAATATAATCAGAAAAATTAAGATTTACATAGCCTTTAATCCGTCTATATCCTTTGCTTTAATCGGATCAACAGTTTCGGAGTTATAATAAAAAATGTAAGAAAAAAATATATTTTTTACGTAAAAATGGCAAAAATTTTTGTTTTAAAAAAATCATGAAAAATAGAAAACGGCAAAAAATGTTCAGATTAATTATTCTATTACAAAGCCAAAAATAATAGCAACAAAACGAGATATCGACCATAAAAATCGACTGATTATTTTCGAATTTATTCACAATTAAGTAAATTAAGCAACAAACCGTGAATAACTTAAATTTATTACAACATATAAAATAAGAAAATAAATATTATAAACTACAAACTGTGGAATTTTCTTTTATGAGATTTTCTATTATTGAATAACGAAGTATTACTCTGAATACTCCAGCAAAAATCTGCCATCATGTGTGCATCCCAGCGACCCTGGTATCGTTCCTCCATTGTCCGAATATCTTGATGAAATCGTTCGCCCTGTTCCTCACTGAAGTCTGCTAGATTTTCAGGAAAACGATCTAGTTGACTGTGAAGGTAATGTACTTTGACGCTCATGTTGCATCCAAGATTCTGGAAGTGAGTTAACATCTCTTCAACGTGCGTAACATAATCATCATCCTTGTTATTTCCTAAGAAATTTTGAATAACCCATACAAACGAATCCCATGCATTTTTCTCAATTTCTGACATTGAACTGAGAAAATCGGTATCTTTGACCAATTTGCGAATTTGTGGGCCGGTAAATATTCCTGCTCTCAGCTTTTCCATACTCAAATTTGGAAATTTCCTTGAAATATACTTGAAACATTCACCATCTTTGTTAAGTGCTTTAACAAATTGTTTCATCAGACCAAGTTTAATGTGAAGAGGGGGTAATATGATACGATCTCGGGGCACCAGAGGTACATTTATAACATTTGGCATACCTGGATTCAGTGTTTCCCTATAAGGCCACTGTTTTCTCTTCCAGTGTTCTGACTTAGCTCTGCTGTCCCATAAACATAAAAAGAAGGGTATTTGGTATAGCCACTTTGTTGACCTAATAGGAAATTTACCATCTTAAAATCAACACAAATTACCCAGTTATGTTCACTATACTTTATCTTCTTCATGACCAATGCAATTACAGAGTATTCTTCTTTCACTTTGGTTGAATGTGCGATTGGCAAGGAGTGAAATTTATTTCATTATGCAAAAGGACACACTTCAAGCTGCGTTTTGATGAGTCAATAAATAAACGCCATTCGCTTGAATCATATCCATGTAAGCCCATGGCAGTCATCAAACCAGGAATATCTGTGCAGTAGACAAAATCGTCCTCTTCTGCAAAATAATGAAGTAAGCCTTTTTCTCGAGTACGGTAATACGAAACTTTAGTTTCCTCTGTTATGAGATCCGATTCCTTCATCCGGATACCGGGATACCCAAAACAGTATTTCGCGTACTTCTTTTGCCATACATTTCTTATTCATCCAAAACACTTCAACAGAACTTGGATATTGTATAGTAGTTTTAAAAGCATCTATTTTTTTATTTTGTTGCGTTGTGTAATAGGAAGATATCAGTCAATTTTAATGAAATTTTATATTTTATTGTTTACAAGTAGAAAAAAAAGATAAAATCGTAAAAAATTTTAAACCAAGTAAAATGTTTTTGTAAATTGTCTTCGGCAAGTCCTCAAGTACATGTAATGGCCAGGGCAAATTGTAATAACTGGAAAACTGTTTAACTGATTTTAAAGATATGCAGCTTATTGCAAATCTCATTGTGTTTGCACTAAGAATCAGAATCCACTTTTTTGCAAAAGGGGGAATAAATAGCTTTAATTTTGCAAAAACTCAAAATTTTTCAATTTTTTCCATTCAAACGCTATTTTTCAGATTTGGGGCCTGGGCGCCACGTGTTAACCTTGTCCAAATTCGACTAAAATTTTGCGGGTGAAAGTTTGTCACCAAATCTCATAATAATCCGACATGAAATTGGAAAATTTATTTTTTTTCATACATTTGAAAAACCGCTCTATACGTAAGTATATGAAGCAAAACACTAAAATTTTGTGAAAATAATCAGTCGATTTTTATGGTCGATATCTCGTTTTGTTGCTATTATTTTTGGCTTTGTAATAGAATAATGAATCGGAACATTTTTTGCCGTTTTCTATTTTTCATGATTTTTTTTAAAACAAAAATTTTTGCCATTTTTACGTAAAAAATATATTTTTTTCTTACATTTTTTATTATAACTCCGAAACTGTTGATCCGATTAAAGCAAAAGATATAGACGGATTAAAGGCTATGTAAATCTTAATTTTTCTGATTATAATTGAATAATATCCGATTAGCCGTTTTTGAGTTATCACTAATAATGTGAAAAGCGTCTAAAAAAAAATGCAATTTTACAAAAAAAATTTTTAAAAAAAATCTATCCATAGAATTTAAAAATTTTACCATTTTTGTACAAAGGTACCCATGATACATCAAATGCATATAGTGGTTATTCGAGCATATTTTCGCTGTTGCCCTGTGTAATTCAGTTTCATTGGAGCATATATTTATTTTACGTATTACTTCTGACCTTGCTGGTAAGACAATGTTATTATTATTATTTGTAAGTGGTATTTTTATATCTTGTGGTATATTAAAAGGTCTAAGGATAAGATAATCAAAGTCCTCATTAAAATCTAAAACGCAGTTGTATTTTTTCATAAAATCCATACCAATTATACCATCGCATGGTATCGGAAATTCATCATTTACTATATGAAAGTTGTGTGGTATCTGGAAGTTTTGGGCTCTTAGCTCAAAAAATTTAGTTCCTAAGGAATTTATTTCACCTTTTCCTATCCCACTTAATGTTGTTATTTTGTTTTTATTGCTTTCCTCTAATTTAAAATATTTTGATTTAACTATCGAAATATCTGCTCCAGTATCTACTAACAATGTTATTTGAATATTTGTGTTATTAATGTAAGCATTTATGAAAAAACAAAAGTTAAGATTAAGATTATATAATTTTGTTTTTATTGGTTTGATCCTAGGGGAAGATTCGAGTTTTCCGAATCTCTTTCATTGCTTGCCGTCGTATGTACGTAATTTCGGTTTCTATTGTAATTAGTTCGTCTTTGATGGTAAGTATTATTTTTATTTCTGTTGTTGTTGTGGTTTCTATTATTATTGTTTCGAGAGTAGTTGTTTCGTCCACGAAATCTAGAGGAATTATTATTTGGTCGTTGTTGGAAATGTAATATTGTGTTTTGTTGTCCAGTTGCTTCTGTACAACTGTTGACAAACTTGCTGATTGCTTCATTCATATTACTAAACTGTCCGGCTTCCATAATAAGTTTTTCTTTATCATTGGTACAGTTCTTTGTCATTGCTTTTACTGCTGTCTGTGTTGCATATTTATTTGCGATTTCGTTTGTTACTCCATCAGCTATGTACGCAAGTTCTAATGACTTAGTAAAAGCTTCTATTTCACTACAATATGTATTAGCAGTTTTATTATTTTGTCTAATATTCATTGCTTTTGCTGTCAAGACCTCGACTGACTCGCCTTTAATTGTATTTTCTAATTTGTTTACTATATCTGCTATGGTATTTTCATTATTTATAATATTTCTGGTATTTCCTTTTAATTTTGTTTTTATTAAAGATACTGCTATAATTTCATGTGAACCTTTGATTGAGTCTACTAAGGCTATTGCATCTAAAAATGATCGTAAATTTTCTGCCTTTCCGTCAAACTCAGGAATTAATTTAGAGGCGGTGTTAAGAAATTCTACCACTGTTGGAGACATTGTTGCTTCTATTTTATTTATTATTGGAAAAATTTTTTCGATTTGTATCCTTTCATGGATATTATTTGATATATATAAAGTTGTAAATTGTTGACCTTTAGTTTTGTTGTTTGTAAATTTTGTTCGGTAACAAATTTTTAAATGAAAAATATAAAAATATTTTGTTTTAAAAATTTCTATTTTATTTTATTCCCAATATTTCGGTCAACTTTGTTGACCATCTTCAGGGGTTCTATATAAAAATACAAAAATATATTAAACAAATTATTATTTGGCACTCGCAGCCCACTGTGCAATTACTGGACACACACCAAATTTCAATGATGTAAAAATATTAGCAGAAGAGAAAAATTATGCGAGGAGGTTCACTCTAGAGATGTTACACATACTTAATTTAGAGACAGATGAGAGATTAAACTACAAAATTGATACGGAGAACATATCAGCTCACACATACAAACACACGATACACAAAAACAGAAAGAGACCAAAACAAAACATTAAAAACACTAGTTGACAAAAGCTTACGACTGGACAACAAACTCAACAGAGTGAAATTTGTTTTTCATTTATTTATTTTAAATGTAATTATAATTTTTTTGTGCTTGAAATGCTTTGTGTAACTTATAATAATTTGTTTAATATATTTTTGTATTTTTATATAGAACCCCTGAAGATGGTCAACAAAGTTGACCGAAATATTGGAATAAAATAAAATAGAAATTTTTAAAACAAAATATTTTTATATTTTTCATTATTTGATATATTTATATCGAAATTCTTTTTTTTGCTGTTATTCTTACTACTTTGTCTCTTGTGTCTTGGTAAAAGGCTTCAGCAGCTATCTTATGATTTTTTGTAAGTCTTTTGTAATTTACATTTAAAAGGGTTATAATTTCTTCCAAACTATTATTTAGTATTTTCAAATGTTTATGTAAAGTATCGTCTTTTATTGGTCTGTCTAAATTCAGACATTTATAGGATTTTTCTACTTCTACTTTAATGTTTCTGCGTCTTTCAAGAATGCTTTTCCAATCCATATACAAATTTTCTTCTTTCTTCCTTTTATTTATATTGTAATTGACTCATTATTTCTATTTTGATATCTTTTCTTTAAATTTTTATGATGCATTTGATATATGCGACAAAAAAAATTTATGATTAATATTAAAGTTATTATAACTAAGAATATTTCTATTTTAAAAGTATTGATGTTTTCTTCTCTTATATCTACTTCATTTACTACGTTTGCTCGTGGCTGATTAAAGGTAGTCTGCGATTTACACATTGTTTAAAATTAAAAAAAAAATTAATGTTTGTCAACGGCGGTTAACGCCTACCGACCTATACGTGCATCTAGTGCACTGTAGTTTTTTTTTATTAATTAATTATTGCCGACTGCTTTGTTTTCGCATTGCACCGATATGCCACGACGAACCATCTCCTTCAATCCGCAACGCAAATCACGGAAATATCACAGTGCATATCAACTTAACAACTGTATATTTGTAACATGAATGTATGTGAATGAAACAGGAAGTAATCGAGACCGGAACAATTTTGAAACGAATGGCGACTGCTTTGGAATCCATGCAGGTGGAGGCCAGGTGTTTTCTTCCTTCTCTTCTCTTTTGTCAGGCCGTTATTGGATGGACTGACAGTATTTTCAAAAAATTTAATTTATTTCATCCTTTTTATTGGTGCTCTATTTGTTAAAGCACTCCAAGGAATTTTGAATTTCTCCTGTTTTTTGGGTGCTCTGTGTATTGAAGCACTCCAAGGGACTTTGGAGATCTTTGGGTGCTCTGTATTTTTAAAGCACTCCAAAGAAGTTTGGCAGGATCGCCATGTGATAAATGAAAGTCAGTTTGTATTATTAGAGCAACTAGTTGTCGCTTTGACTTTATTATCAGAATTGAATTTTATTACTAAATACATTCTACTTATATACTACTTATGAGAATATACTAGACGACTAATTCTTAAACTAATGTATGGAAATATTTTGGGTAATTTGATTTGACTTAAAGTGTTCCCATACATATGGTCGTAGCTGAATGCGTGTGTCCATTTCAAGTGCATTGCAACCCCGGCGTTTACTACAGTGTATATTTACACCAAGCCGCTAATGAAAATAAAACACAAGAAAATCGTTTTAATGACCATCAATTTGGCTTTATTGGAAGGATAATTTTATGCCATTAATGTTTAAATATGATTTCAGGCATGTGGCCGCCGCGGCTGGCTCGAATAAAGCCAATTCTACTGGTCCAATTTTCAACCACTTTTTCGAGCATATGGGGCCGTATGTCGGCAATAACGCCACGAATGTTGGCTTCCAATTCCCCTAACGTTTCTGGTTTGTTGGCGCTCATCGAATGTTTCCTTCAATAAATCGATTGTGGCGTGCGCTGTGTGGCATGTAGCGCCGTCTTGTTGGAACCACAACTCATCCACATTCATGCCATCCAATTCGGGAACAAAATAGTCGGTTATCATGGCTCTATACCGGTCTCCATTAACGGTAACTGCCTCTCCAGCATTATTTCGGAAGAAGTATGGCCCAATGACTCCACCAGCCCATAGAGCACACCAAACAGTCAGTTTTTGTGGATGTAATGGCGTCTCATGTGGATTCTCTTCACTCCAAATGTGGCAATTTTGCTTGTTGACGTAGCCATTCAACCAAAAATGAGCCTCATCACTGAACAAAATTTTGCGATGAAAACCAGCATCGAGATCAATCTCATTTTCGGCCCATACACCAAAATCACGACGCATTGCATGGTCTCGCGGCTTTGATTCTTGCACAAGCTGGATCTTGTAAGGTCGCAAGCCAAGATCTTTGCGCAAAATCTTCCATAAAGTTGATGGACAAAGCTCCAATTGCTGTGCACTGTGGCGAATCGATTCATTCGGGTCCTCTTCAACACTTTGCTCTACAGCGGCAATTGTTTCTTCGGTGCGCACTGTTCGACGTCTCTGCGGATGCGTATTATCACATAGAGTAAACGTAGTGCGAAAACGATCCATGGTTAACCTAATTAATTGCTCTGATGGACAATTATGTCGACCATAAAATGAACGGAGCTTGCGGTAAACTTCGCGAACTGAACCGTTATTTTCGAAATAAATTTGCACGATTTGCAAGCGTTGTTCTTTTGTCAACCTGTTCATGATGAAATGGCAAACCAAACTGAACATAAATGACATTAGAGTTGCCAGATTTGACCACAAAATGCCAGTTTTATCTCTTTTTGAAAAACAAACCTGTAAAAAAAACACCCGTTATATCTGTTTGTTTTGTTTACTGTAAGAGGACACTTGTTTTGTTCAGTTACTTAAAACAATGCATTCATGTAATAATGCTACAGATGTATACTTTTTTTTAAATACACGCGATGTCATGACATGCTTTTTTATGTAAAAAAATTGTGTTTGATGCTTTTTGGCCGCCATATGCGCCTTCACAATTTTAAACGGCTTTGGCTTTTGGCCTTTGTCTACGTCTCTTATGCCCGTAATTTTAACAAATAGATAACTACTAGAGGTTATACCAATTAGTTTTCCTTACCTAACCGGTATAAAGAATTTGGTAATTTTAACGTTTTTTTATCTACGTGTAACTGACTGCATTCGGTGAAAAATGTGGTAACATTGTTGTTTGACGTTTAGAGTTACATCAATTAATTGCCAAATTTAATTGTTTGCAACGACTTTTTAGTTTTGTCCAGAAATGTCTGGAAAAGGTGCCAAAAGAAGTGCTAGTTTATTGGAGGGAGAAAAAACAGCTGATGCACTTTTATTTGAAAGACGAAATCTTCTTATAAATTCCAAATCATTTCAAATTCCCTGAATGTGTGTGTTAACCTTTGGGAATTTTGTTTTATGATATTTCTCAAAGTTCTTAGTTCTAGAAGTTCTGAATTCAGTGGACACCAGAATGAAACAAATTAAACACAGAAACTATTTCTGATATTATTAAAGTCAAATATAATTTTGATAAGAATTGTCAAGTGTTTTATGAATATTTAAAAAAATGCGATAATAATATATTGGTTCAAATTGAATGCGCTGAAACATATACATGAAACTTGACAACTTCTACTAAAAATTTATATACAGTGAAACTTCGATATAACGAAGCTGAAGGGGATCGAAAAATACTTCGTTATAGCTATTGTTTCGTTATAGGTATGGATTAGTGAAACCTTAGTATAACGAAATTTAAAGAAATATGAAAAAAATTCGTTATAACTATAGTTTTTTTTTTATAACAAAAATTCACTATTCAAGAGGGAAATAAAAAATGAAACTTAAGTTTTTTATAATTTTTTTGTTTTTTTATTTTATGTACATTTGTACATATTAGATTTTAATAAAATATTGGGTTATTTTTGTTTGTTTACGCAAGTTTACAATGCAATTATCAATATTTCTTTCGACAGATGCTAAACTGTCGAATGTATTTTGGGGTGTAGAATCCTGAGCCTCAAAAAATGTTTGCAGTTTTCCGACAATTATTTTAGCCTCTTTTGTGGTTACAACATTTTCTATTTCTTCAGTTTCTTCATCCTCCTGCTCATCATTATCTTGTGGTTTCGTTACACTAGCACTAATAATGTCATCATCGGTAAGGGACCCGGTAGAAGTAATGTTGTCATCGAAATTCACAAAATCATCAAACCGTTCTGTTAAATTAAAATGGTTGTTTAGAATAAGCCAATCTTCGCTGTCTTGAAGGCACACATTTTCTGTAATCAAGGTATTTGGACGCTCGACAAAGCCACAAGTTGCAAAACAGTTAACAATTGTTAATTTTTCGACACTTTCCCACGCCTTGTGTGCCATTCTTACTCTTTCTAAAACGTTTATAGAGCTTTTGCGTCCCTCTTCAAGATCGTTGATTAAAATCTTGACTACCTCTTTGCGATAAAAGTGTTTGAAATTTTTGATTATTCCAAGATCTAGAGGTTGTAGTTTCGATGTTGCGTTTGGCGGCAAAAATTTTAAGTTGATCGATTTAAGTGGTGAAGCATTTTTATGTGCTGTGCAGTTATCCACAAACAATAAAATCTTACGATTGGTCTTAGTCATATCGTTGTCAATTTTTTTTAAGTAATCAAACCATATATCGCTGGTCATCCAAGCTTTTTTGTTCGCAGTGTAGTCCACTGGTAAGCTTTTTATGTTTTTAAAACATCTTGGATTAGTCGATTTTCTGATTATGAGCAATTTTCTCTTCTCAGAGCCTGTACTGTTAACAGTAAATAAAATAGATAATCTTTCTTTGCTATGTTTTCCACCGTGGCATATTTCGTACTTAAACGCCATTGTTCGGTCTGGTGCGCATTTAAAAAATAATCCAGTTTCGTCTGCATTAAAAATATTTTGCGGCTCATATTCTGCCAACAATGTTTTCCATTCAGAACAAACTTGATCACTTACACTGGCACTTTCTCCACTTACTTTTCGACACCCGATATCATTTCGCTTTTTAAAATTATCAAGCCAACTGTTACTAGCTTTAAAATCTTTGTGTCCCAGGCGTGCTGCAAACTGTTCAGCTTTGATTTTTACCATTGGTCCTCCTAAAGGAATGTTTTGTGTTCGACATTGTGTAAACCATTTAGATAAACAATGCTCAACGTCTTCATATTCTGCAAGGCGTATTCTTTTGCACTTCAAAGGCTTAGTGCTGCAAATAATCTCCCGATTTTTTAAAATTGTAGAAAGAGTACTCGGCAGTATAACATATGCACTTCCAAACACATTTTTTCGTTGGTTTTAAACGGGACTTCCCCATGTTACATAAAATTTAATTTTGCTTTATTCTGACTTCGTTGTATAGAGGCTGTAGAGTTAACACTTCGTTATGTAGAGGCTTTTGATGCAAACAAGACTTTAACGACTTACATACTTAAAATGTTTTACATACTCCTCAACTATGATTTCGTTGTATAGAGGATTTTGAAAGAATATTTCGCTATATAGAGGCTTTATAGCTCAGAATTTCTTCGTTATAGCTATAGTGCATTTTTGTATGAAAAACTTTGCAATGAAGAGGTTTTGTCAAGGGATTTAGAAAAAATTCGTTCTATTGAGTTTTTCGTTATAACGAAGTTCGTTATATCGAAGTTTCATTGTATAATACATGTGAAGTTTTACAGCCTGTTTATAGAACGCGACTCGCTAATAAAAACCGCTGAAATGTTAGCGGTTTTGTTGTTTTGGGTCATAGAACACGACTGTTGACAAGTTTGTTAAAAAAACGTAACTGCTGTCAATTTATTTGGTATATACAAGACGGTTAGAGTCGCCGAAGTGTCAAAATTGGACGAATATAAAATTGTGTTCGCGCGTAAAATTTAATTACAATTTCATTGAAAAATGCAAACACAAAATGGATATTTCAACAAAAAAAGTAAGTACACATTGATATCATAAATGTTTTTTTTAGTTTATTTCGACTTGTTAAATTTTCAGCATTAAAATAACTACAGCAATGCAGTTTAGGCAATTGGTGGATTGCATAGAGGAGTTTCCACACTTGGCCACATCAGCTCCTCAGTGTGGTAGCAGCAAATCTACTATGGAATGTACTTGGGAGACTGTGGCAATTAAAATAAATTCTTGTTTATTTAAAAAAATATATCTGAAAATAAAGACAAAATTTTAATACATTCATACATAAATTCATGAATATATTCATACTTCAATCAATTTGCACTTATTTGTTTAAAAAGTTACAGAAGACTCCTTGTTTTTTAATAGAAAACGTTTTATAATTCTGTTTTTATCAAAAAATTTTAAAAATTCGTTAAATTTTGTTTTATGTACTTTTTTGTTTGTTTATGTTTATTTGATAGTTTTCATAAAAGTAGAGTTGCCATTTTAATATTTAATATTAAATTTTGTATGAAGAAATATAAACAAAAAATATTTTTTAACACGTTGGCAATAGTAGGGTTTCATACAACTTTGACATATGCGCGAATTAACGTAAGTGGCACGACAAAATCGACTCGCGTTCTATAAACGCTTTTTATTTCTCACTCGTCCACCGGTCGTCGAGTCGCGAGTTGGGCGAGTCGCGTTCTATAAACAGGCTGTTAATTTAAAACCAGCTGAAGTTGTTTTTAAATAATTTAACATTACTTTAAAATTAACCAGTGTGCAAAGAACAAAAACTGGATGTGTACAAAAATATAAAAAAGTAAAAAAAAATCTTATCTGCAGTAACCCAATTCGCCTCTCTTTCACTTTGTGTTTTTTTTTTTTTTGTTCCTGTAAAGAGTTAGAGGCCTTTTAGATGATGCAATTAATTGCATGTAATTTTTTCCATTCTCTTTTAAAATTGCTACGTAAAATGTTGGGCAATTATACGATGCAATTTTACGTGCAACAAATCATGCAATTTTTTGACGTTTAATTACACATTCCTTTTTAGTTTTTCATTCGCAACACAGAAAACAAATTTTTAAAATATATGTAAATATAATATAAAAAAAATATATGTACATATGTATGTATATAAAATAATATACATACATACATATACATAAATACAATATGCAAACATTTTAAAAAATATAAAAATGGAAGATTTTAATACAGAAGAAGTAATTGAAAATTTTCTTGCGCATTAATTTTTATAACGCACACTTCAAAGTCAGAATAATAAAACAAAATAAGTAAAACACAAACGATGGTAAAAGGAAATGTCAAAAAATTGCACGACAAACGAAGTCGTGCAACTTTTTCTACCCCTCTTGCTTCTCTCACCCGTTCGCCAACAAACATCAATTGCATGCAAAATTGCATCGTCTAAAGGGCCTCTTATTAAAAAATCAACGCCAAAAGAGCCTAATACCTACTCCATTTTTCCACCGCAAACTTTTCTTAAACTTTCCCGCTTAATTTTATTATTTTGCCTATTTTTGGTTTTTTCTTCAATTTTCAATGACAGCTGTTTAACCCTCCGATGAGTGACAGTTCTGAACTTCACGGCCGTGTGAAAAGGTCTCTACGGACCTTTTTTGTAAATCATGTTTTTTTTTCATATAAAAAATTGTTTTTTGATTTTTTTATGGTTTTATTGTTTATAACTAAATTCTACATACAAAAATAATTTTTTAAATTTTTTTTTAATTATTGTTGTTAAGCGTGTACTTCTTGTCCCCCGCCCTGTGCGCAAGTGTTGCAGTATGCCCGCGTTTTCCGCTGCCGCCCTTACTCAGAACGGCAAAGGCGACATGACGATCTACTTGACCTAGCCGCAAACGACGGTGCATTGCCTTCCATCGGTCTGGGTAATACCTGAAATGAAAAGAAAAATAAAAAACAAATAAATATATATTCTATTCTTGATTTTGAAGATGTTTTTCTTACCCTGACATCGAATGCTTCCATCACATTGCGTATCATTGGATATGAGGTTGTATGGTTGTTCAGGATACGTTCTTCGATATTTGGTGTGGCCAATTGTTCCGTTAGCGGTAACAAGAACGACCGCCGTCTGTCACTCCTTTTTATAGGCTTCATTTCGTTGTAAATCGTAAAAGCAGCCAATGCAGCGACGTCCAGCATATTATAAAACATGGCCAATGGCCATCGTTGTGTTGCTCTTTTGCAGCTGTAAGTGCCTAGCATTTGCATTTGTTGGCGTTGTAATCTAATATAGCATAGGGCTTCCGCTTCTCGGTTTGCTCGTCAAGGCGGCATGAATTAATCGCCACTTTTCATGCATTTGGCCCCACTGTGCGACGTCAAGGTCGACGATCCTTCTTGTTCCAAAATCGCAGGAACAACTGCAGGGTCCGCAGCGTTCAGTATAGGGGTTTGGGCAGACTTATCAGCGAGGGTTTGTGCAGCTTTGGAAGTACTTAGTTTGATGTCCAGAGTGACTTCGCTGCGGGGATGGAAACCATCAGAAGACTTGATGATTTGTGTGTGTTTTTTGCGATCGGCCAACTTGGATATCCCTGGCTGACCTTTCGCAATTTTGTTTTTTGTTTTGTTTTTAAATTAGTTGTGTTAAATTTTGGTCCAACGAGTAGGCACGTAAGATGATGGACCATCCATGCAGTGACGGCGTACATGGACTAAGCAAAATACTCATTTACAACCGACCCGTGCCTTGGCGTCGGAGGGGAGCTGTTAGCGACTAGTCTTCTTTAACCACTAACTAGCCATTCAGGTTTTTGGCACTGCTGCCAACCACGCTAACCTTACAAGTGGAGTCAGTTTTGGTCCGCGGGTTGTAATTTGGATTTTAGGGAAAGGATAATATTACCACTAGTGACCACTATGGTCCAGTGTATCACTAGCCTTAACATTGTTCCTATATCACTAGTTTGTTCCCCCTTGCGACCATTCGTTTCAAATGTATCACAAAGGCGCAGCAAACCGGCTCTCCCATCTACCTAATCACAACCTAGCTATGTAAAGAATGTCCAGACCATTTGTCAGAAAATGTATCATAGACAAATTTGCATCGCTAAGCTTTCAGCACCACTAGTGACCATTTGTGTAAAAATGTATCACAGTCGCGATGAAAGCTTCCCCTATCCGCCACCTGGGGACGCGTCCGATGGGAGACTGACTAAACTCCACACTGATGATTTCCCTTAACATGAAACTTATTTTTGATGCATACGGTTTTTACGTAGGCATTTATAGACCATAGATATATTCCGAGAAGACATTTGTATAGCTCTATCGTGCCTTCAAGGGACGGGCGAACATAGCTCGTGGAATAATCGTAAGGGGCCCAGAATATATACACTTTGGTTCTACAATCAAAATTTCGATGTGTTACAAACGGAATGACAAACTTATTAAATAACACAAGTCTTTTTGGTAGTGGGTATAAAGATTCAAAATTTTTAGTAATAAATAATAAAAATATTTCCTGGATATATGAAAATGAATTAAAAATTTTGAATATTAAGCTAACCTAAAGCTATGTGTCCACGATCGTCAGATATTACAACGTTGTCCTTAAAATGTTCAGAAAATGTCTAACAACCGTGTAAACTTAAAATTTTTGCCTTCCAACGTTGAGAGAAAAAGCATTTTCAGTACATTGGAAGACAAAAATATTGTCAGACATCTAACAATCGTGTAAACACACAATTTTGTCATTGTTTTAAGACAATTGACAAACACTTTTCATTGTCATATGTGCAAAGTTTATGCATCTGCCAATAGCAGCATTGTCATAGAAATTATTTCTAAATGCAACTCTGTATATCGTTGGTCTCATGTAGAAAGGCCCTAACTCGTTATTTTTTCGAAATTAGTTTTTTTGCGATTCACAAAAATTTATTGCAATAGTGTAAAAAATAACGCTTTTATAAGCAGTTGTACAAAAAAAGTTACATGTTGAATATTACAGTTTCTATTATGTTTTTAACTTTTCCTGTAAAGTTTCAAATATACGAGTTAGGGCCTTTCTATATGAGACCATCGATATGCATAAATAATAAACAAACAAGTGTGCATTGATAAAATTTTTGAAAAAAGTGGAAGAAAATTAAAGAATTAAATTAAAGTGTGCATTAATAAAATTTTTGAAAAAAGTGGAAGAAATTTAAAGAATTAAATTAAAGTGTGCATTAATAAAATTTTTAAACACACACACAGAGCTGCAAAACGAATTTGACAATGCCACACAACAATCTGACAACCGTGTAAACTGACAATTTCGGTTGACAGATAAATTCATCGTGTGACAATTGTGTGCAAATGAAATTGTTAGTTTTCTTACAGTCGTCTTAACTGACAATTTACCTTTTGGTAAAAAATTTTCAATATCAGTACATTGATATTACATTGCTAGATATGACAACGTTGTAATATCTGACCATCGTGCACACATAGCTTAAGCTGACTAACCTAAACGAGATCTCATATTCGTGCAAAAGTATTCAAAATCCAACGAGTTTTGGTATTTAAACTGTTCTTTATACTTTTAAGTTCTTTTGAAATAATAAAAAAATATTTTTATTAAATGATGCGACTAATTGCTATTCATTCACAAATATTATCCAAAACATAATACATATATTTGGCGAGGAAATAATATAAAGACTTAGCTTAGGCCAAATAATGTCGAAATATTTTCCAAATTGACCTGTACTTTGCGCACTATGTTAACATGAGCAACCATCCAGACGAACGGATGGGCGTACGGATATTGTTAAATCGACTAAGAGAATGTTACAGAGCCGATCGGTATAAACCTCACTTGAGGTGGGATTTACAATTATAATGTTTATAGAGTAGTTAGAAATTGTTCTCAGTACTAAAATAATTCAGAAAAACTGCTTTTATTAGTATCCAGTTCTCTATGCACAGTGTAATTTTTAAAAAAGAAAACGTTCAAGGTTTCTGGGAAACTTAAGAGTCCTGGAAATTATATGCCCTTATCGCGATTTAAAAATTAAGCTGGCTTTTTTGTATATGTTCCAGGTGAGGATAGCTTCCGTTCGATGTCTTCACTCATTATCCAGGTCTGTTCAACAACTTAGAACAACATTTCAGGTATGAGTTATTTTATTCACACGTAATTGATTAATTATTACAATCTAATAATTATATAGTTTTTAATTAGATATACCATATCAATTTAATTATTAAGATACATACAATAACATAACTTTAGTATTTTCGTATTTTTATATTATTCTGTTAAACTCTGATTTTCGAATATCATAACTACATGCATATATTTAGAGGTACTTGCATCAATCAAATAATTATTTCGTAAAATTTTGCAATTCCTTTCTTCAAAAATGCAAAATTTATTAAAATTTTACTCTAAAGTTCTTTTTTGTCATGATAAGATAGTTGTAAGATAATTGTAAAACACTTTTTACTATCAGATGTGCAGAGCTTAAGCATCTGACATTGTCATAGAAATTATTTACATTTGCAACTGTATATACATACATAATAATATTTAAAAAAAAGTGAAAGAAAATAGAATAAAATAATAAATGGATAGCGACATTTCAAATAATGAATCCTGCGTGTGCAATGAGCCAATTGAATTAAATTTTCCTATTCAGTCATCAACAAGCTCTGAAGGCGTCAACAAATCAGGCCGAAACAAAACTCTTACCGCAAAAAGGCAGAATCCGTGTGGTCACATGAAAGTATTATCAAACTTATCGAGGAAGTTGAGATACGGCTAAGTTTTTTTAGATGTATAGAACTTTCAGTTGGCAACACCTTTTAACGGGCGGCAATTTTGTCATCTGTAGAGTGATTTATGTTTGCAGTCGCTGATAAGCCCGAAACGATTTACCACTTAGACCACAAATGTTGAAAAAAGTCATCGAAAATTTTATCTCCAGATTAGATTCCATTTCGTACATCTAAAACAAACAAAGAATCATGATTTTCAAAATAAATTTGCACAATTTGGAAGCGTTGTTCGTTGTTCTATTCATATTGAAATGCCAAACAAAACTAAACATAAATCAAATGACAGCTGACGAAATGGCCGCCATTTAAAAAAGTGTTGCCAACTTAATGTTTGATATTTAAAAAAATATCCTATACATACTTATCTCACCCTAAATACAAAAGGGTCACAACTCAAAATACTAAAATTTTCAGGAGAGAAAAAAAACTTCATCGTACACAAGCAACACACTTAACAAAAAAATAGACGTATTTTTCAGTTAAAGAAGATAGTGATGTGAAAGACATTTTTGCAGTAGTTAGCGATGTGCACTCTGAATTAGTTTATGGAAAAAAGTCAGTTTTGGAAAATTTTGAGTTGTGACCCTTTTGTATTTAAGGTTCGATTTGCAGCTAAAATTGTTTTAATTCCTGTTTTTTGTTCCATGACAATATTTTACATTTTTAAACACACAATTCTGGCAATACCAGACAACGAATTTGACAATTTTTGCCATACAACAATCTGACAACCGTGTGATCTGTTAATTTCTGTTGACAGATGAACTGACAATTTTGCTAACAATTTTTTAATATCAGGACATTGCAGGATCTGACAACATTGCATAATTTGACACCGTTTGTACATAGTTTTAGTATAAAAGTTGCTATAGTTATTAGACGGAGTGCATAATGGTTTCATTAATGCTTCCATTAACAAATCGGATACTTTTAAATTGCAAATAAATGCGCAAATTTTTTAAAAATTGTAACGAGTCTTTATTATTTACATTACATTAATTTTACATTAAATAAAACACTCCGCCAGCACAAACATCACTTTAATAATCACACTTGATTTATTACACTTTTGATGTACAAGTCAAGATCAAGATGCTCAAGTTACTAACTGATTTTTGCTATTTATATACCAGTAGCATATTTTAGCAACTTCCAGCATTATCTAGCGGATTTACAACATTATCGAACAAGATTTTTCACCAAGAGTATTTCATATGACAATCATCGATTTACACTAAAGGCCTTATGACACTACATTTTTAATGCATTGTTCAAGTTTTGGTGAACAGTACAAATATAATGTAATAGAAAAATTTACCAAGTACAAAGAGTTCAGCAGTATTAAGATAAATGGCAAACTGTCAAACATATTACTAAAGTTATCGATAAAAAAATGAAGTTATGTCAAAAAATGTAAAATTGTTCAACTTAAAATTGACATTTCAAGCTTGAAATATTAGAAGTGATGCTGAATCAGCGGTTTATGGGCAAATTTGGCGATTAACCGTTTTAACCGTTGTTTGTTTTGTTTTTATGTTTCTCATAAACAAAAAGTTGACAACATTTAATAAAATATACAAAACCACAACAAAAGAAAAAAACTAAAAGGCTTTTTTGTTTACATTTTTTATAGAGTGCTTTTTCTAACATTTTCTGTTTCTTTCTATCAATTCTATTGTAATAATCAGTGTTGCCAATTTAGCTCTTTTGTGGCTAAATTTAGCCATTTTCAATCCTTTTTAGCCAAAAAAAATTAATTTAGCTCTTAGCCACTGTTTTAGCCATTTTTCATTTTATTTAGATATTTTTTAGCCATTTTCTCATATGAGAACAATTTTAGGGTTTTCTGATCAAATGTAAAGAAAAACTAATTAAATTTAACATTAATAATCGGTTTAACGTTAAATGCATAATTATGATATGATTAAATACATATTAGTGCACAAAAAATGCTATTAGTGAACACTTGCACTGCTAGTTGTAATAAAAAAAATCCCTACAAAACAAAACTTTTTACTACAAGGAAATACAACCGATACCAGAAAGCATATATCGTCACCTAAAATGCCCAAAGACGTAACCCTCATGATCATAATTTTACAGGAGAAGCAAAAAACGTTATATAATAAAAACTGTTTAATTGAAAATCGCGATTTCTTCACATCTTGTCTTAAGATAGACGACAAACTTCAGGTGACGATATGTACATATCGCGATTTTCAACGCTTTTTGCTTCTCCTGTAAAATTATGATATTGATGGTTACAAAAGCAAGAAGCCTCTATGTTCTTAGCAGTCCACAGCTCTATTGTCACGATCAATCACTTAGGAGAACTTTGTAAGAGTAAATTTAACTGCACTGCTCTGAAAGTACATAGGATTAAATGTAGTAATATCATTAAAAATGTTCTGGGTCCTCATATTAATCAAGACCTTATGAAAGATATTAGGGGATAGCTATTGAGCAATTCCATATGAAAGCGATCACCTTTTGGACGACCCCTCTCCGATTTTAAAATAAATAGTCTCAATCGATTACCCAGCAAAAAATAATGTACCTACATATTTTTTTTTTTTTATAGTGACTGGTTTAGTGGTGGTGTACACCACTGTCTGTGACAAAATTGAAGAATTCTTCATAAGGGACCTCATTGAAAATTGTTTAAAAAAAACTACTTAAGCGATCGCAACGTTCCCCCTAACGCATCGCATGGGCCCTTACCGTGGGACGTCGCGAAAAAGTGCCACTCGACCTTGCAGTTTTGTTCTTCTTCAATTATGCAAAGATTGTAAAATTTTTTTTTATTCTTGTACTGAGAAGCCGCGCCGTCTGAGAAAAACGTTACTTTGTCGATTGCATCGAATTTTGATCTTAAGAATTCAAACATTTTCATTTGAAATAAATAAACGGACACATAATTATGAGCTAAACTCTCCGCGACAACAACAAGGCTTACGGTCTGTAGTTCGTTTTATTCGTTTTTGAAATAAATGCAAAAAGGATGCACCGTGCACTGGTCGTTTGCCCAGTGATAAGCCTGAATTTCATCCTGAACGAGAAAAGTGTAATTCTCGGCAAAGTCGGTTATCACAATGAATTCATTTTGGGCTAATTTCTCCTTACTTTCCTTTAGAAATTTCGATTGCATCTCGGATATGAAATGGTGCGCCTTCAGTTCATTGAACTTGAATCGGAATTTATTAGAATGTATTTAATTAGCATCTGGTAACACTAAAATCACCTAATACACATTGTCAAATGTCAAACAAAAAGAAACGCTTATGTCAATAAAAATGAGAGTTGTGCTCTCTTTCACTTCAACATTCAACGAGATTGGTTGTGTTTTAATTTTCACTGAAGTTTTAGCTAGTTATCAATTCCACTATAATCAATTAATATTCTAAAAGGTTATGGGCCATCCGCTGGTAATTTTAGTTAAAACTCGAAGCAAATAAAACAACCGGTGCAGACAAATTAATATTTTTTACTAATTAAATAAGAAAGTCAGTATTTTTCGTAACAATCGTGAAGAGTGCATGACCGCGTGTACAGCTTATGGAAAAATACGACAATAGTTTAGCAGGAAAAGCCGACGAAACATTGGAACATCTTTTAGACCGGAAAAGTTTTAATTTCGATGTAGAAGATTCATCGAACGATACAAACATGAATAGTTCAATTCCGTTTGACCGATTAAAAGGCCGTTAAGATTTTGGCGAATGGAAAGTTGGTGCTAAATCTCACTTAATTATAAAAGATTTGTGGAGTTGTTGTGGAACTGCAATTGCAGATACTGCAACGACAGCAGAGAAAACAAAAGATCAAAAGGCTATAGCAGAAATTACGCTATTGCTTGAGCCATCCAATTACACGTATATTGAGTCAGCTAAAACAGCTAAAGAAGCTTGGGACAGTATTACGGCAGCGTTTGATGATACGGGTACCAGCCGAAAGGTGAAATTGTTACAACAAATGGTATCACTCAAACAAGAGAATTGCGGTTCAATGGAAACGTACGTGAATAAAATGAATCAATTGTGGTCACAAGTTAAACGTGCTGGTTTTAACATTGACGATGAAGTAGCAGGTTCATTAATGTTGGTAGGTTTGCCATCCAAATATGATTCGATGGTAATAGGTTTGGAAACCGCCAACGAAAAAATAAACTTCGACAAAGTCAAAAATATGCTGTTGCAAGGTTTTGCATTTGGAGATGAAGCCGATGATGTAAGTGAAGCGGCATTAGCCGTCAAGTATAAAAACAAATACCAGAAGCAGCAACAACAACAGCAGAAAAGTGATAAAGTTTGTTATGGTTGTGGTTCCAGTGAACATTTTATTCGGAATTGCTCTAAAGTAAATGATAAAAATAAGAATAAAAATAAAAGTAAATACAAAATAAATAAACAGAAAGCGTTGTTTACATCCTTTATCGTGGATAAAAAAGAACCACCAAGTTCAGACGATTGGTTTGTCGATAGTGGTGCAACGGAAACAATGTCAAATAACATCGCATTAATAAACAATCAAAAGAAAATCGATCGAAAAGAAGTGACAGTCGCGAACAATGATAAAATGACAATCGATTGTGTCGGTGATATAAATCAAAATATTGTGGTAAACGGCAAACAAGAAAATATAACTATTTCCAACGTTCATTATGTGCCAAATATCTGTGCTAATCTTTTATCGGTTAGTGAAATGGTAAAGAAAGACCACACAGTGATTTTTAACATTGAGGGTTGTAAAATTTTCGATTCGGATTGGAATTTGCTTGCCACAGCAAGTTTAGTAAATGATTTGTTTAAATTAGATGTCGTACGTAATGAAAAGACATTGATCGTTGAAAATCAAAAAGATTCGGTTGTCGCGGAAAAGCCAAAAGAAAATTCTATTTTATGGCATCGTCGATTCGGACACACAAGTTTTAATTACATGAATTTTTTAAAAAAAGACATCAAACATTTGAAAATACCGAAAAACAGTGTATGTGAGACGTGTGTAAAAGGCAAACACAGTCGTAAGCCATTCTGTGACTCTGGACATCGTGCAAAACAGTTGCTTGAACTTGTACACACGGATTTATGTGGTCCGTTACCGGTAAAATCACACAGTGGCAATAAATACATTTTAACTTTTGTTGACGATTTTTCGCATAAACTGTACATATATATAATAAAAAGAAAAAGCGAAGTATTCAAATGTTTTATTGATTTCAAAACAATGGTAGAAAATCAAAGTGAACACAAAATAAAAATCTTACGTAGTGACAACGGCACCGAATATTTTAGTAATGCATTCCAACGATATTGCAAAAACAATGGTATTCAACAGCAGAAAACGGCAGCGTACACACCACAGCAAAACGGTGTAGCAGAACGAATGAATCGTACGATTTTGGAAAAAGTGCGATGTATGTTGATTGATTCCGGTGTTGCGAAGGCTTTTTGGGCAGAAGCAGTAATGACAGCTGCTTATATCATCAATCGAGTGCCATGCAAAGGAAGTGGTGATAAATCACCTGAAGAAATCTGGTCCGGTACAAAGCCCAATTTGTCATTGTTAAAAGTTTTTGGTTGTAAAGCATATGTACAAGTTCCAGCGACAAAAAGAAAGAAATTAGACGATAAATCAACGGAATGCATTTTCGTCGGATATTCAACCGATTCCAAAACGTATCGGCTTTACAACAAGCAAACAAAATCGATATTAACGAGCAGAGATGTCATTTTCTTGGAATCCGGTGTAACAACTCAGGTAAATAATTCTGAAATAGATACAATTAATCAATTTTGTTTGCAATATTCGAAAGGTGAGGAGGACAAGAATGACAGTAGTGAATCAGAGGAGGTAGTGAAGCCAAATCAAGCCAATTTGTCATCGAATGATTCTCATACTGTACAACCAAATGGTTCATCGAGTGGTTCTCCAAATGGGCAGTCAATTCAAGACGATTTGACATCCAATGATATACATAATACATCATCGAAATGTTCACCGCCACAATTAGATGATTCAATTGATCCAGCGGCATCATCAACACCAAATGTGAGTAAAAATGATTATGATGATACATTGCAGACAGCAGTAGCAGCCGATCGAACGTCAAACGAACTATCAAATGATGATGGTTGTACAAGTGAATGGGAGCCAGAAGATTCATTTGAAAGGCGAGTGATGAATGAAAATGCTGATGAGACGGCAATAGTTAGACAATCAACACGAAATGCAAACAAACCGAAACCAAACTATGCTACGTTTGCTTATGCATTTATGTCAAGTGATCCATCCACATTCAAGCAAGCAGTATCGAGTGATAGCGTTGATTTGTGGAAGGATGCAATGAAGGAAGAGTTTGATTCTTTGCAAGCGAATAAGACATGGGAATTGGTTGAGCTACCGCCGGGTAAAACGCCAGTCAAGTGTAAATGGGTCTATAAAACAAAGCGAGACACTCATGGAAAAGTCGTACGTCACAAAGCAAGATTAGTTGCAAAGGGCTACATGCAAATCGAAGGTGTTGATTACAACGAAACTTTTTCACCGGTAGTTCGATTTACAACAATTCGATATTTGATGACAGTTGCAGCAAAGTTTAATTTAAACATACGTCAATTGGATGTTGTGACAGCTTTTCTACATGGTACACTAGAAGAAGAAATTTACATGACACAGCCAGAGGGGTTCAGCGATGGATCGAAACGTGTATGCAAGCTCACCAAATCGATTTATGGTCTCAAGCAATCAAGTCGAGTGTGGAACAACACATTGAACAAGGTGTTATTGAATTTTGGACTGAAGCGATCATCGACCGACCAATGCGTGTACTATTTTGTTGAGGGAAATCGCATTTTTATTGTGGCAGTTTATGTAGATGACATCATCATATTTTCCAACAACAACGAAATGGAAAAGAATCTCACCAAGGTGCTGTTCGATGAATTCAAAATGAAAGACATGGGAGAGATATCATCGGTGCTTGGTATTCGTGTAACGCGTGACAAAAAATCAGGTACAATTTCTCTTGATCAAACTAAGTATATAGAAGATCTTTTATCAAGTTTTAACATGAGAAACTGTAATGCGTTGACTACACCAATGGATGCAAATCAAAAGTTAACGAAAAATATGTGTCCAAGCAACGAAGTGGAGGCAAAAGAGATGATGAATGTGCCATACCGTCAATTAGTTGGTGCATTGCAATTTTGTGTTCAAGTATCCAGGCCGGATATTTGCTTCGCTGTGAATGTGCTAAGTCGTTACAATCAAAACCCAGGTAAAGCACATTGGGCAGCAGCTAAACGAGTTCTACGTTATTTAAAAGGTACAATCGACAAGAAACTAACGTATACAAATCAAAAGACGGAAATTCAAGGGTATTGCGATGCTGATTGGGCTGGTGATGAAGATGAACGCAAATCAACGACCGGATACGTATTCACATTGCAAAATGGTGCCATTTCATGGTGCTCAAAACGACAACCAACCGTCGCCATATCAACAACAGAGGCTGAATTCATGGCAATGACCGCAGCAATACAAGAATGCATTTGGTTAAAGAAACTAGAACAAGAGATTTTTGTTAATTCTATTCGAATGACTAAATTGTATTGTGATAATATTGGTGCGATCAATTTTGCTGTTAATAATACATATTCAGCCAGAACCAAACACATAGACATAAAAGAAAAATTTATTCATCAGAAGGTTCGAGAAAAGGTTGTTAATCTAATCCATTTAGCTACAAATGAAATGCCAGCTGATATGCTTACAAAGGCAGTATCAAGCACAAAAATTAATTTAGTTTCGAAATTACTTGGATTGGATTAAAAAAAAAAAAAATAATAACTTAATTAAATTGCATAATTCTATTCCGTAAATTATTTAAAGTTTTTCTTATTGATATCTAAAATAATATTCTAATTATTTGAATTTGATTGAATGAATTGAACATTATAAATTGTTGTAAATTAAAGAGAAAATAAATATTCAATTCAGGGAGAGTATTAGAATGTATTTAATTAGCATCTGGTAACACTAAAATCACCTAATACACATTGTCAAATGTCAAACAAAAAGAAACGCTTATGTCAATAAAAATGAGAGTTGTGCTCTCTTTCACTTCAACATTCAACGAGATTGGTTGTGTTTTAATTTTCACTGAAGTTTTAGCTAGTTATCAATTCCACTATAATCAATTAATATTCTAAAAGAATTCCTCGATGAATTCCGGAATCTGCTTTACCACGGTCTCAAGGGAACATCTGCCGCTGCTAATTATCCACTGTTTGAAATGCACCTCCTGAATTAACAGCTGTTCAAACTTTTCCGCTAAATATTGCTCTAGCTCGTCAATCTTCGGACAATTGTCGCATTTGGACAGATGACAATTTTCCGTGGGGTATGCGCACAACGACTCCGACAGGAGGTCCCTATATGTTTCAATTTCACCGTGAAATACTTTCAATTTCTTGCATGGAAAGAAAATTAATTTGATGTTTTGATGAAACATGCAAACGCAGACTGAACGCGTTCCGTGCCTGTCTAATGCCAGCACGCATTCTTTTGGTCGTAGGATGGCAAACTTAGAAAATCAGAGCCTTCATCAAATATTGTCGCGATTGCACTCATAACCTTGCCTTTTTTCTCTTTCCTGTATGTTTCACTTCGCAACTTTCTTTTTCTAATAGGCGTTTCACCTAAAGTGGTAATAGCCTCATTCAAAGGACTCAAAGACATATTGACCATCGGAATGCCGATGCCGAGAATTACACTTTTCTTGTTCAGGATGAAATTCAGGCTTATCACTGGGCAAACGACCAGTGCACGGTGCATCCTTTTTGCATTTATTTCAAAAACGAACATAACGAACTACAGACCGTAAGCCTTGTTGTTGTCGCGGAGAGTTTAGCTTATAATTATGTGTCCGTTTATTTATTTCAAATGAAAATTTTTGAATTCTTAAGATCAAAATTCGATGCAATCGACAAAGTAACGTTTTTCTCAGACGGCGCGGCTTCTCAGTACAAGAATAAAAAAAGAATACTTTAAAGACATTGAACTCATTTAACAGGCAGATACAGTTTACAGTAGAGAGAGAAATGGATAACAAATTACCATATTTAGATTCCCTAGTCATCAGGGATGGTAATATAATTAAGATAAACTGGTACCAAAAACCTATATCTTCTGGCAGACTTATTAATTATTATTCAAAACATCCCAGAAGAATAATAATCAACACTGCTACTAACTTTATCACCAGAGTTCTAAGTACGAGCAATACCGAATTTCACGAGGAAAATAAAAGAATAATTAGACATATTTTACACAAGAATGACTTTCCATATATGTATAACAATAGACAATTTGATGAAATATACATTAAATAAAGAAAAATCTGACAACAATTCGATGGAAACGAAACCACCAAAAATTTACAAATCTATTGAATATATACCTGGATTATCAGAAAGCATGAAATACTCTGATATATATGACAAGGAAAAATACATATTAGCAATGAAAACGGGTAATACGACAGCAAAATTATTCAACAACATGAAATCTAAATTGGACAAACTAGAAAAATCAAATCTAGTATACCAAATTAAATGTGACGGCGACGATACTAATATATGTCCAAAAATATACGTAGGTACAACGAAGACAAAACTAAAAACTAGATTGTCATCACATAAATCGGACCTGAAATCAAATGACAAACCACTTTCACAAAAAACAGCACTTGCTGCCCATTGTGCAACAACTGGACATCGACCAAACTTTGATAATGTAAGAGTAATTGTGGAAGAGAATAATACTAGTAAACGATATATGCAAGAGATGTTACATATAATTAATACTCCAATTGAAAAGAGAATGAACTACAAAACAGACACTGATAATTGCGCTCACATATATAGACATACAATAAACAAATACAAAAATAATAATAAACAAAAAAGCTAACAGTCAGTGAAAGAACCTTAAAATATTAACATCGGACAACACTGTATTAAATATTAAGTAAATTGTTTGTTAATATAATTTTAAGAAAATTGTTACAATTATAATAATTATGTTTTTTAAATTATATTTCTTCCCTGAAGATGATCAACAAAGTTGAATATTGGATATAAATAAAATATAATAAAAATTAAAAACGAACAAGAGTTTTTATATTTTTAATAAAAGGGACCTCAAGCCGAACTAATAAAATATAAAGATTTTTAATAAAAAAATTTTTACAATCTTTGCATAATTGAAGAAGAACAAAACTGCAAGGTCGTGGCACTTTTTCGCGATGTCCCACGGTAAGGGCCAATGCGATGCGTTAGGGGGAACCCTAAAACGCATTGCGACTAAGGCAAGTTTGCAAAGGCCATATAGGTACTGACCAGATCGTGAATTCAAAGCAAGGAAATTGCCATTAACACAGTTTTATGCACTCAAAAAGAACACGATGCCATGGAGCGACGAATTCAAAACAGATATAATAATGTCAAAACTATAACTGGAACGCAAAAGTTTCATTGCTTCATACCAAATATTTCTTATATGTCAATTAATGTAAAGCGGTACTGTTCGTCTGCCGACGTGCTAAATTTAAAGTTAGTTTAATTTTATAATGATGCCAAGACAATTGAAATTTTTAATAAATATTGTAATTAAGTATAAGCAGCAAAATAAGAAAGATTTTTTCTTCACAAATGTATTTTTAACTGTAAAATAATTTTTAAAATGTATTTTTAACAAGGTGGTCTCTTAAATGCTCTTCTCCTGTCCAAACAAGGAGTCGGGCCCATTTTTTTATTGCTGATTCTTAAAGCAAAAATTATGAGGAATCCAAAAAAAAAAAATTAGCCGGAAAATTTAGGAGCTTCTGTGGAAAATCGGAAAATTTAATTTTCATGGGAAAATTTAAAGGTAAATTTCTAAGAAAAATTAGGAAAATTTTATTTTTCAATTCAATACCTTTCCAACGAGCTATCACTCGTTGCGATCGCTTTAGTAGTTTTTTTTTAAAACAATTTTCAATGAGGTCCCTTATGAAGAATTCTTCAATTTTGTCACAGACAGTGGTGTACACCACCACTAATCCAGTCACTATAAAAAAAAAAACAAAAATATGTAGGTACATTATTTTTTGCTGGGTAATCGATTGAGACTATTTATTTTAAAATCGGAAAGGGGTCGTCCAAAAATTTGCCAATTTTGATCGTTTTCATATGGAATTGCTCTATTATAGTATTTTAATAGATGAATCTAGTGATGTTACATTGACCAAAATTTTTAGTATGGATTTGTATTTTATTATTGTTTATATTAATTGTGTGTATAAAAATGTTTAGGTTTAGCCATAATATATTTTAGTCGAAACAAATTGTATCCACATTTCTAAACATTGAAAAACTTGAAGGTGGCACAGCCGATAACATTTTAAAGGGAGTAAAAAATTGTCTTAAACAAATAAATAATTTTTATAGTTATTTATGAACTATTTACAAACTTTTATCTTTATTTTGTTATATAAAAACTAAAAGGAAAATATGATCTCTTGTGTAATTATTACTAGAAGCTAATAAAATATGAATTATTTTTGGTTTTTGTTTAATTCATCAGACTTTTTAATTCAATAATATATAGCAATTTTTTTTGCTATTTTTGAGCCATTTTTATACAAAGATTTGGCCATTTTTAGTCATGAAGTTTTGGCAACACTGGTAATAATATTAAACAAAACAATATTAAAAAAAAACCAATTAGTGTCATCAATTATTGTGTGAATGAAACAATTACAAGTGTTTTCGATCTAGTGCTGGCAAATTCTACTACTTTCCATTACTCAATAATATTCAATACTTTTCATTTGGGTACTCAATACTACTCGATACTTTTAACGGATTTTTTTAAATTGTAACGCATAGTTTTTATCTGCAAATTGAAATAGTTTTTTCAAAAAATAAAAATAGATCTTCAACTATTATTGGTTTTGTATGTATTTTATTATTAAATCAAAAATAAATGTAAAGCTAACTTTTCATTCAACGTTAACAACTTAAGAAATATTTGACAGCTTTATTTCGGCGGTTGGTTTAATTTTCTAGCTTACAGATTGTAGTCTTTTTATACAGTGATGTATTTTTATGCACTATTTTACCCACTCAACTGCTTAAAAATACAACTCAGAAATTATCAAGTAACTACTTTTGAGTATTGAGTATCCAAAAAGAAAGGGCAAATACTCGATACTCGGTACCCATTACTCAATACTTTGCCAGCACTATTTCGATCTTCAATTTTCCTTACAAATATTCGAACCTATAACGTATTTGTGATCGTTGTATTATTGTTGTTTTTTAACATTTTCTGTTTATAAATAAAATATTTTGTTGTCATAAAAGTTTTGTTGGCTTGTTTGTTAGTTACACTTATTTTAGAACTTAAAAATATAAAATATTGATAATTTTGAAAAAAGTGTTATTTAAAAGCCACACTATGATTTGTAAAAAAAATTTTCTTTTGAAAAGAATGTAACTGATTTGAAAAAAAACATTACTTAAAGAAGATAAAAATATAAAACTTTATTAAAGTGAAAAATAACAAAAAGGCGTTAGACACACTACACTATATCAATTCAATGAACAAAAAATGTAGTGTCATAAGAGCTTAAGCAACTCCCCTAGTCAAGTCGCATTAAACTGTCATAACACACTAAGGCGCAATAAAACAGTGCGTATTTAAGTGCCATTTATTTTTAAATTGCATTTAAGTACAAAATTTTGTTTTTCACTGAAAACTTAAATGCTACTTAAATGGCCAACGATGTTCATTTAAGTGCAACTTAAGTTTTAAACATTGAACATATGGTTTTGACATTTGTTTTTGTTTTTTTTTTTCTTTTCAATCATGCTGCTGTATTTTTTAACAGCGTCCAACAATAAGTCAAAAGTTGGGACTTCTTTTATCCATATTTATGCCACCAAATTTAATATATAAAACACACAAAACAATACAACAAGTAAACACAAAAACCGAAACACAAAATTGTTGGCAAATTTTATTAAAAAAATCAGCTGTTTTCTGAAATATATCGATAATTTTGTTGACATTTCAAAGTGCTACCATATTTTTACCACAAAATCATAACAGCAATTAAGTATGACTGAAAAAATGAATCTGTATTTAAATGCAACTTAAGTTTTTATGAAAATTAACTAAAACTACACTTAAATACGCACTGTTTTATTGGGCCTAAGGGCCGTTTTTTCTTTTTCTTTGTCCGTAATCTTTACTTGTCAAAATCCACTTTGCAAGTCCGAAATGGAGCACCATTTGTTGCTGCTAGCGTGTACATAGTTACCTCAATTCTAGGTAACGTTCTTGTTTTTAACGGACATATTTGTTTATTCCGCCTTTGTTTAACAGTTTATTACTGCCTCTTTTGAAGCTCATTCAAATAAGTATTTCGGAATTTGGTCCAACAACTTTTTCATTGGAACTTAACTGTTGTTGACGTTTTTACGAGGGCTTTTGCTGTTATAATGCCCATATTAAATATTCGGACTGCTGCACAGTGGTCGTAGCTGTATGAAGTCGGCGGCCAAATATACATCCAGTATCATCGTGAAACTTCGGTCACGGTTTTATAAATATGTCAGAACTATAGGAGTGGTTGATGACTTATACGCAAACCTTCTCCCTAGCGTACCCTAGCACCCACATTCACCCCACTTGAAAAAACCTTGAAAAAAATTTACGAAACTTGTTTATAATTAATAGCGGTATTCACACCGAGCTTGTTAGTTTGTTAGTCGTTAATCGTTACTTTTTTACACGCATTTTGTTTTTGTATATTTAACGCGCTAACGGATAAACATTTAACAAATTAATGACACGGCACCCCTGATAAAATAGTTGTTAGTTGGTAACTCACAATCAGCTGTTGCAGTTTCTAAATAAATATATTTAAAAAATCATTTGTGATACATTTCTAAAAAAATATTTGTGTACATTGAGGGTAAGTATGTTAAATAAATGAAAAAATGGAAAATTTCTGCATTATTAAATTATTTGTAATTAAACTATTAAACTTCGATAAATCTTGTCTACTTACCGTCAGCAAACGTTATTTGTTTCAAAGCATGAGTAATTAAATGGTTTACAATTGTTTTTTTTACACTTTCTCGTGACATGTTTTATTTCTTCCAGAATAATAAATTGTGTCAAAACAATAAATCAGCTGTTGTACTACGAAAGTTACCAGACTAACAAAGTTTTAAAAAGGGGGTCGTTCACAGTTGGTAACTTTAACAAATTAACAAACTACCGACTAACAAACTAACAAGCTCGGTGTGAATACCGCTAATATGTTTTCATAAGTTTTTTTTTTTTAATACATTTAATTTATTTATTGGATCTTCAGAAATGAAATGACAATAAGTTTTCGAATCTTAATACTAAAAGAAAATAATAAGTCCAGCCAGTGCTAGACAAAATATTATGATACTACAAAAAATTTATATCCACTGATCCAGTCATCTGTTTTGCGCTTGAGTTAAAGCAAGGGTATCCCTCCTTCTCAACCGAACATGGCCAGTAAAGTTAAGGATGTCTCGTGCAAGTGGGTTTGGATGGTGTTCAAGTTTGCTGACATATTTTGAGGCGTGTTTTGTAAATTCGACTTTCACCAAAGGAATGCCTAGATCTTTGTGGATTCGAGAATTTTTAACATACCATGGAGCTGCAGTAATTGTACGTAGAATCTTATTTTGACCCCTTTGAATTTTTTCAATGTTTGATGCTGAGGCAGTACACCATAATTGAATTCCATAACACCAGATTGGCTTTAGAATTGCATTGTACAACAAAAGTTTGCAATCCAACTTTAATGTAGAATTTCTGCCGATTAGCCAATTAATTTGCACTGCTTTTAACCTCATCTGGGTAAGTTTTGCGTCGATATGAGACTTCCAAGTTAAACGACGATCGAGGTGGATTCCGAGGTATTTGACTTCATTGTGTTGCGGGATAATTTGATTATTTATTCTGATGAACGAGCATGTATCTTTTCGCAATGTGAAAGTTATATGAATACATTTCTGTTCGTTAACCCTGATTTTCCAAAGCTCAAGCCAATTCTCTAGTTTATAAACATATTTCTGCAAGTTCTGTGATGCTATTTGATGGTCCTTATGAACGCTAATAAAGGCTGTATCGTCTGCAAAAGTTGAAGTATGTATTATGGGGTCTAACGGCATATCGGATGCATAAATCAAATATAAAGTTGGACCCAGTATGCTACCCTGGGGTACTCCTGCTTCAATTGGCTGAGCGGTACTTAAAAAATCGCCTTCTTTGAATTTAAATTTGCGACCATATAAATAACTTTTCATAAGTTTGTGGGTGTTAGCAGGCAGAGTTAATTTAATTTTATGCATTAAACCTTCATGCCAGACTTTGTCGAACGCTTGCGACACATCAATGAAAAGGGCGGAGCAGTATTTTTTCTCTTTAAACGACTGTCTTATCACATTTACCAATCTGTGTGTTTGTTCGATGGTACTGTGTTTAGCTCTGAACCCGAATTGGTGATTTGGGATACATTGAGTGTCGTTCAGAATTGGAATCAACTTAGCCAATAACAATTTTTCAAACAGTTTTGAAATTGTCGGCAGTAGACTAATTGGCCTATATGAGTCTACTTTAGTGGGGTCCTTCCCTGGCTTAGGAATCATGGTAATCATAGATACCTTCCAATCTGCAGGATAGTATTCTAGGCGTAAAATAGCATTGAAAATAAATAGGATAATTCTTTTAGCTACACGAGGTAACTCCACAAGCATTTTGTTGCTGATTTTATCCATACCTGGAGATTTTTTAAGATTCAGAGTACCAATAGCGCTTTGAACATCATTAAAGCTAAGTCTTAGAGGTACAGGAGGTCTAATAACGAGTGGAGGCAAATCAGATGCATTATTTGAGTTGTTTATAGTAAACACATTTCTCAAATGGTTAACAAATAAAATCCCCTTCTCGGAATCATTTCTAGCCCAGTCACCAGTCGGATTTCGCAGAGGAGGCTTTCCTCTAACTGGTCTTTTTAAACCTCGTGCCGCCTTCCATAACGAATAGTCAGATTGTGGGGTACTATCAAGACCCTCCAAGTAAGATTTAAGTGAAGCCATTCTTTGGGTTTCTAAGAAATTTCTTAGTATATCTCTGCATACCCGTAGCCTAGCTTTCAGTTCAGGAGACCTGTGAATTTGCCACTCTCTTCTAACTCTTCTTTTTTCTGACAGGAGATGATTGAGTTCAGCGAAATAAGTTCTATTTGTCCCACTTCTGCACTCAACGTCGTATGTGGAGGCGTGATGTACAGCTCTTCGTATGTCCTCAGTAAACTTGCCAATCGACCCATCAATATCCTCGGTAGTTCTCAACACTACATTTTCCGTGTAGTGGGAACTTAAATACTTTTTATACTTTATCCAACTTACTCTGGTTTTAGATATGTCCCGAAATGGAGAGTCATTCCCTTGAAGGAAACGCATTGAAATAATAGAAGGAGAGTGATCTGAAGACAAGTCTAATGAAGGCTCCACTTGTATCGATTCTACAGGGATATTTTTCACTACTCCGAAGTCAATAACATCGGGAATCTTCCGTCGGTCCGTCGGCCAGTAGGTGGGATGACCGCTTGAGAGTACATCTAATCCCATTGTTGCAATGGTGTTGAAGAGTTCACGACCCTTCGGGGTCACCAGACGTGAACCCCAAAAAGTGTGTTTGGCGTTAAAGTCACCAGCAACTAAAAATCTAGCTCCAAGGGAATTGAAGAAGCTGTAGTATTGGTGTTCTTTTATTGAAAATCGAGGTGGCGAATAAATTGATGATAAAACAAAATTGTATTGACAGAATTTAATGCAAATATTTGTTGCTTGTAGGTAATCCTCACATATGTTGTTTATTAAATAATGTTTTATTCTGTTCTTTATAAGAATTGCCGAACCTCCACATGCTCTTCCGCGTGGATCTTTAGTATCATATAACACGTAGCCATTAATTTTGAAGTACGCTGTCGCCGTCAAGTGAGTTTCAGAAATCATCATGACATCAATCTGCTTATCCATCAGGAAGTGTTCCAGTTCGTTTTTATGTTGGCGGAGGCCGTTCGCGTTCCAAAAACAAATTTTTAAACAAATCATTTCTTTAAAATGGCTTGTAAGATTGCATTTTCAGCATTTCCTGCATCATGGATGTCATAGTGGTCGTAAAAGTGTTCATAGTTTGGACAAGAGTCTGCAATGTAGTCTCTAGAGAGTTAATATTCGGCTCGAAATATTGTGATTTAGGTTCCTGCTCCAAACCTGGCATATTAGATTTAACCACGTTTGCGTAAGAAACTTGTCTAGAACTAGGCACGTTTACATGACTAGTGGACCGTAACAATTGAGGGAAATTGTTACTCGAAGCAAAATTAGGCTGTTGCGGACGATCAGGTAATACTGACGTCTTGTTGGTTCTTATGCCTTTCAAATGAGTGTAAATTGGACAACCTCTATAATTTGCGGTATGATTACCTCCGCAGTTACTGCATTTTTTGATTTTTGAGTCAGTTTTCGACTTATCGCATTGAGCAGTTGCATGTAGCTCCCCGCACGCAACACAAACTGACGGCAATTTACAATACGCCTTGGTGTGACCAAATTCTTGACAGTTAACACACTGGACGGGTCCCTGACGCTTATGCGGTTCTTCCACGGTGATTCTACGATGCAGAAGGTAAATCAGATTGTAGATGGGATGGGACTCGTTTTTCTTTAATACGACATCTCCAGGTTCCAATTCCACCCTAAACATAGGCTGTGGAATCTTTTTACGGTTTCTAATATTCACAACACTCTTAATTTTGAACCCTTTGTCCATTAAGCCGGTCTTTATCTCCGCAGGGTTAACCTTTTGCGCTTTTGAGCTGATAGGTGTAGAAATCCCTAGCCTCCCTCTCCAACTGGTTGGACAATTTTCGAAAATCATCTTCCTTTTTCACTTGAATTTTGGTTTCGCTGATATTTCCATGTTTAATTGATGTTACGCTAAACATATTTTCACCTATTACCGAAACAATTCTTTGTACCAATTTACTGGAAGTGGGCTCTCTCAGATAAATTGGTGGGGGCTTAAACGTCTTCTTAGGAAGTTCTGGCTCATCCGTCTGGAGGAGAGCAAACCTATTTTGATCATTACTCACGGTCTTAGGAGCTTTTGAATTTGATGATACTTGAGCAGATGTTGGGCTCCTCTGTCGCTTAAGAACTGTGACGTATTTATCCATACCTACTTGTTTTCTCGGTTTGACTGCACTATTTGATGAAGATGATGTTTTTTCATCTGTTGAAATCACAATATTGGGCGAACAGGAACGACGCCGTTCTACGGCTCTTGTAGTGAGAAAATTCTCCACAGATTTTTTTAAGGATTCTTCCTCAGAGACCCATCTAGTTTTTCTACTCGAGCTAAGCTCTTTCTCAGAATTACATCTGAGAGGAACACTCATACAATTTTTATGCGATTTATAGTGTTTTTTTTAATTACCGATATTACCGTAGATTTTTTTAACCTATTACGATTTTTTTCACTTTTTTGTTTTATTTCAACCTATTACACTTTTTCACCTATTACGATTTTTTCACCGAAAATTCAGCCGCACTAAAAATAACACGTCCGAACAGTTCGATGAGACGAGACTGAAATGTTTTCATAAGTTAACATTTTTTTCCAATACTAGTTTTAAAAAATACAAATATTGACTACATAATTAAATATGAAATAATTAGCCAATTCACAATGTGTTCTAAAGTCCTAAGTCATAAAATACTATTTAAGGCCAAATAGCACTTGTAAAATCGACGATGTCGAAAATAAGTTGAACACCAAAGGTTTCCTTTGGAGCTCAGAATTTGTTAATTTAGCCTAGGTAGAAACACTTTATGCTAATATCAAATGTGTTGATTTGGGCCTGAGTAGAAACACTAAGACCAGGTAGTAATAACAAAAGTTAATCGTTGTTTACCTTAATGTCTTTATTTTGGTGGTTCTTTTATACAATTTAATTGCTTACGTCTAACTTAAATTAATAATTAAAATATTCAATTTTAGTAATTATAAAAAATGCCTTTAGTTGCATTATTGCAATATTGCATAAAATAAGGTAAATGACATTTAGTTTTTTATTGTAACATTAAACGATTGTAGAGGCAATGACTGCAATAAACAATTTCAAGGGCAAATGACTAAATATTGTCGTATATGCAATTTTGTAGTTTTAGTAAATATGTAAAATTATTTTGGTTTCTTTTGGTTTTATTATGGTTAACATTCTCCGCCACGTTGAGCGGATAGCGAAATATAAAAATATGTATATAACAAAAAAAAAAAGGAAAAACTAAATTAATAAAATAAGAATTAATAATATAAGAGTTAACAAAAATATTGGTTGTTTTTAAACCTCAGAGTTTTGCTGGCGTGGTGTTGATTGTGGGGCTGAATTTGGCATCATTGGGGACAAGTTGATTGAGGCTCCCTTGTAGCATTTAATTTTCCGGCCTATTAGGATGACTATTATCAATAATGACAGAAGTAATGCCAACGAGCCGATATGCGGATGATGAAGTACCGGATACTTTACTTCTCTTGGAAGATTTTTGATGTCTGATAGCTGTCTTTGGCTGGTGGTGAGCTCATCTAATTTGGTATCTAAATCGATGTTTGGTGCTAGTAGCCTCTTGACCTCGGAGGGTTTGCCAATTGCCGTAATATTGCCAAACATGGCATTTGAAGTATGAAGAGTAGTGATACTAGTTTCATGCCCATGGATAGCTAGTAACCTTCCCTTGATGATACAAGTTGGTTGCATGGACAGGAGACCAGATCGGTTGACGGTAAAATCTATGGTTTCAGAGTTGCACACTGCAGTTAGCTCTAATGGATTTGGTGTTGCATAAAGCCAACGATTGATAGTGTTTAGTGCGATAAAATAAACTTTGTTCTGTATGTTCCCGAAACAACATTGTGGGGATGTCTTGTTGTTAAACAGAGCAATTTCGCAGGAATAGCTGCTTGAGTCTTGAGTAACGCTGACTTGTAATGTAGTGCAAAGATATATGTCGCTCCTTGCCACAATACATTTATTGAATTGACGTGTGTTTAGAGTCAGATATTCATCTCGGTGGCTGTTCACAGCGAGATATTCAATATTAGTTGTTATAGCAATAGTCGTGTTGTTTATCTCGGTGGGCATAGGGATGACCTTGAAGAGCTCAAAATGTTTCTAGTTCACTAACGGTAGTTCAATCATGAAGATGACACTCTCCTGTGTTACTGTGCCCTTGACGCTCATGAATTTGTATAATTCCAGCAAGTCAGTATCTTCAACTGGTAACGAGCGACCAATAGGAAGGTTGCCTTTTATCTTAGCTATCTCTGTTTTTAATTGTTTTGGTGTGAGGAGAAGTGGAATAATTTTACCGTGATTTGAGTGCGTAAGGGCAGCGACAAGCTCTGTCTCAATTCTTTGTAATTCTGCCGCAAGTGTATTTAATTGAATCGCCATGGTCATTAGATTTTGGGTGTGTCGTAAATTTGAGTTCTCGTGTCTAACTGCATTCAAATCATTATAGATGCTTGTCTTGAGCTCTGAGAAATGCAAATGCATCTCATTCTCGCCTTGCTTGAGAATATTAATTGTCGAATTTATTACCGAAGTTTGGTTTTTGAGTAGCAGATGCAAATACTCCTCGTCTTGCTTTACATTAGCTATAGTTTGAGCCATTTGTTCTGCATAATCCGAATCCAGGACTCCAAATAGAGCATGAGCCATATTCCCTACAATATCTAGTGCAGCTCTTCGGTTTCTTCTTGGAGTTAAAAGGTCTGATTCTTGAATGAGATTGTCCCACGTGTGCTGAAGTTCGAGGTAGAGCATTCTACATGATTCAGTAGTTATTGATTGTTCGCATAATTTTGAAAATGTTGTTATTCCGGCTTCCAGAACGTTGTTCCTTTCCCAAATTGGTGTGAGATCGTAATATATAATAAATTTCCAGGTAGCAGTTACCAATTTTGTCGACCCTATGCCTTCGAAATATAATCCTGGGTTGGAGGAAAATTCCGTGACATTGACTGGAGAGGCTAGTATTATCGGCAGTAGAAGGAGCGAAATAAAAAGTGTACTGAAGATTCCTTGCGAAGCATATGATACTACCTTCCGTTTTGGCTGTATAGTATCGCCTTCTGATGAGAGTTGTCTCTTTTGCGATGTTGGCTTGTCATATTCGGAGTGTTCTATGTGAAAATCGTTGAGCAGGGGCGCCAATCTATGAATTGGCCTCTTGAAGGTTCCCTTAGCTGTTTTGACGTCGCAGACCCTAATAAGTCCATCATCTCCCTTGTAAATTCGGCTGATTTTTCCCAGTGGCCATTGTAGTACAGGAGTATTATCTTCCTTGAGAATAACAAGCATGCCTTCAATGACGTTTGGTGAAGGAGACTTCCATTTTCCCCTTTGTTGTAGCTCATGTAAATATTTTTGTGTCCATTCCTTCCAGAATTTGTGTTTAATCTCTGAAGTTATTTTCCACCTTGCATCTAATAGTAATTTTGGAGATTGGGCATTTACATCCACGGCAGATGTTAATGGCTCACCTACTAGAAAATGGCCTGGTGTAAGAGCTTGAAGATCTTCGGAATTTGAAGAGAGAGGAATTATAGGTCGCGAGTTTAGGATGGCTTCTATTTCAACCACTACTGTTTCCAATTCCTCATATGTAAGTGATGCAGCGGCCACACTTCTCAGCAGCAGATGTTTGGCTGATTTAATTGCCGCTTCCCAAAGGCCACCGAAATGAGGGGCTCATGGTGGAATAAATTTAAAAGTAATTGATTGATTGCTGCATACTCGTGTAATTTTTTCTTGGGCTGATTGAGCATATAGTGGTTCTTCTAATTCAACTAATTTGTTGTTTGCTCCCACGAAGTTAGTAGCATTGTCGCAATATAGTGTCTGACAATGGCCCCTTCTGCTGATAAATCGTCGCAATGCTCCTATAAAGGCTTCTGTGGACAGATTGGACACAACTTCCATGTGAATGGCCTTAGTTGCAAAACAGCAAAATACTGCGATATAAGCCTTGTCTGGTCTTTTGCCCCTAATTTTGTAATGTATCCAAATCGGTGCAAAATAATCAACTCCTGAGGTAATGAATGGACGTCCTGGCGTCACTCTGTCAGCTGGTAGGTTTCCCATTAATTGTTTAAACAGCATTGGCTTAGCCTTGGTGCATCGTATGCATTTGTGGACGGTACTGCGCGCGACTGATTTCCCGTTGGTAATCCAGAACTGCGCCCTGGATGCAGCTAACAATGCTTGTGGGCCGCAAAGACGATTTTCTTCATGTATCATTTGCATCAATAACCCCACCATAAAATGATTGTGTGGTAAAATTGCTGGATGCTTTGCCTTGAATGGTAATGTTGATTGCTCCAGACGACCGCCTACACGCATTACCTGGTATTCATCCAAGAATGGATTTAATGAGGCCAAAGAACTGGATTTATGCACGGGTGTTTTGTGTAATAATCTTTCCAGTTCTTCCCCAAATTCCGAAGCTTGCATGATTTTGATGATAACATTCAGAGCTTCTTCCATTTCATCTGCATCGAGCGCCTTGTGGGGTGGGCCACAAATTTTCGTAGTTTTGGAATTTGTGATGAATCTCAAAACATAACCGATCGTGCGCTGAAGAGTCTTGAATGAGTTTCGATGGTTTATTCGATTTATGCAGTCTTCGTATCCTTGCTGCGAAGTAGATATTGTCAAAACATGTTTTGTTATTTTTCGTTCTTCGTTGCAAGGTATATCAGAAACTTGTGGAGGTGAGTTCGTCCACTCACTTTTTTGTCCCGATAGAAATAGCGGACCATAGAACCAAATCGAATGTTGTGATAGGTTTTCTGGTGCTAGTCCTCTGGATATTGCGTCAGCTGGATTTTGTTTAGAATTGACATGTCGCCATTGATCTGAGTCGCTTAATTCATGTATTTTGGCTATCCTGTTTGCCACAAAAGTGTGAAAGGATGCTGCAGTCGAATTTATCCAAGCAATGATAATCTTTGAATCTGTCCAGAAATAGTTTGCAGTATTTTGTAGGCGAAGATCTTTCTTTACTCTATTTGTCAGCTCCACCCCTAGTACTGCTGCACATAGTTCCAGCCGAGGCAGCGTCTGTTTTTTAATGGGTGCTACACGGGACTTGGAACATATTAGTCTTGTTGATACAGTTTTGTCTTTGTATGTTGAACGAATATAGATTGCTGTTCCATAAGCTCGTTCCGATGCATCAACAAACGTGTGAAGCTGCGTTGTTACTGGTCTTTCGGTTTTTAGTACGAACCAATCGATCTTAATTTTGTTTAATGCTTCTATGCTTGTTCGAAAGTTATTCCATACGGTAATTGCCACAGCTCCTGCAAAAATATTTTGGCTCGTACGACCACTGGCCCAAAAATTCCTAGTGGGTCAAATATCTTGGCAAGTTCTGAGCTTACTATTCGTTTTGTTACACCCTTTGCATAATTTTCCGATGGAACTTGTGCTCGTCCGCATAATTGATCAGACTTTGGCAGCCATATTAATCCAAGTGTTTTAATCGAGCAGTTTGAGTTTTCGTCCAAGTCCAAGTTGAAGGCATTTGGTAGCTAGGTATGGAGCTGAGGAGGTGCCGTAGGTGACAGTTTTGAGACGATAATATTTGATATCTTGATGTTTATTATATCTCCAAATGATGAGCTGGAACATCTGGTCTGAATTATTGACTTGAATTTGTCGGTACATTTTTTCGATGTCTGCAGTGAAGACGAATTTATGCATCCGAAATCTCAGCAGTACTGAAAATAGCTCACTTTGTACAGTTGGTCCGGCATGAAGGATGTCGTTGAGTGAGGAGCCACTGGATGTTTTAGCTGATGCGTCAAACACTACTCGCAATTTTGTAGTTGAACTTTCTGGTTTCAGCACGCAATGATGAGGCATGACGTAATGTACATCAGGAATGTCATCTTCCTGTATTTCTTCCATGTGCCCCAAGGATTCATATTCTTCCATAAATTTATTGTATTCTGCTCTAAGTTCTGGCTTAAGGTTCAACCGTTTTTCCAATGACAAAAATCGATTGAAAGCCATTGTTTTAGAAGTTCCGAGAATCGATGGATTCTCTGCAAATGGTAAGCGGACAACGAATCTCCCGTCCTTGTTTCTTTGTAAGTTTTGTAAGAAATGATCTTCACATCGTATCTCAGCTAAAGATAATGCACGTTCTGAATTATTTGCCTCTTCAAGTTTCCAGAACTTTTCAATGAGCTCGTTTGTTGTCTGCTGTTCTGGGGTAAATACTGCACAAGTAACCAAGTTGTCGTTGTTTTCTTGTAATTTACCCGTTACGACCCAGCCCAAAGCTGTATTTTGTAAAATTGGTAAGTTCTTGTTGATCCTTATTTGTTGTGGTCGCATCAGTTGGTGATAAAATTCTGCGCCGATCAGCATATCAATTTTGTCAATTTCATTGAAACATGGATCTGCTAGATTAATATTATCAGGAATATTCCAATCTGATGTGTTGAATGATTGTGTAGGCTGAGATGATACAATGGTTGGGAGTACAAATGCTTCGATTCTGGTAGTATAATTGCCTGAGCATGCATGTAGCTCTAAATTGATTCGTCGAGATGCGTTGTGAATCTTACGGCCTATTCCTTCAATGCGCAAAGAAGAATCTGAAGAGTCCAATGATAACTTGTTTAACACTCGATTTGTGACCAGATTGACTTGTGATCCAGAGTCTAGAAGAGCACGGAATATGCCGGTGCGGCCATTGGTTCCAATCACCTTTACTCTTGCTGTGGCGAGTAATACATAGGTGTTGCCGCTGAGTTGCGTGTTTGTTGCAGCTACGATTGGGGAATTTTTGTCTGAAGTAGTGGCTGGATTTTTCGTATTGTCGGAGCTTCCAACAGAGGTTTTTGATGAACCTTGTTTTGGTTTTTCTAAATGCAGCAATGTGTTGTGCCTTTTTGCGCACCTTGAGCATGAGCGTGATGTGCATGATTTGGAGGTATGATCTGATTTAAAGCAGTTGACACAAAGTCTCGTCTTTTGTGTCCATTGTAGTCTCTCGGCTGGGGACATTTTCAAGAACTTTTCACAGTAATATATGGGATGTCCTGTAATTCCACATACCTTACAATTTGGATTTGCTGTAGCTGCCGTTGTAACCTTGATTCTATCCTTCCCCCTATGCTCTATGAATTTGAGCAGTTCATCAAGACTTACGAGGCTCTTGTTGTCTTCGAGTGATTGCTCAAATATTATTTGAGTTGAGGGATCAAGCTTCTTCAATAGTATGTGGACGATTATAGCGTCCCATTTGTCTACCGGAAGTCCCTGTGCCATTAGACCATGGGTGCATTCTTTTGTGAGGTCATGTGTACTTTTTAGAGCTTGAGCTGTTTCATTTTTCACTTGTGGATGAGAGAGCAAGTTGTTGAGTAATGTTGTCACAATGAGCCTTTTGTTATCGTACCTACTGACGAGAATATTCCATGCGATTGCATAATTTGCTGTTGCAATTGGCAAATGATTTATCAGCTTTTTTGCTTCATCTGTTAGATGTGTCGTCAAATAGAACATTTTTTCCACTTCGCTCATTGCTGAATTGTGAATTAGTTGAGTATAGAGGTCTTTTAAAGCTACCCATTGGAGATAACTGCCGTTGAATTTTGGAATCTGAATTTTTGGCAGGTGTGGTTGACACTGCTCAATTCTGTTGATGTGTTGTGGAGTACCTTCATTGGAAAGACCGCCTTGTTGTTGTAGAGTACATTTAATGTTGTGGACTTCGGCTTCCGTTTTGTAGAATTCATCCAACGTGTACCCATCTATTTGTTCTTTGGTGGTTAGTTGCCATAACATGTCATTGTTTCTCGAAAGATCACTCATATATTTATCAATGAGCGTTAAATTTGCTTGATACTGTGCTGCCTCATGCATTTCTTCAGCCATAGCTTCGTCCATTGTTCGTCTTAGCGCTCTTGTTAGCGCCCGCTGATTACGAAGAATTCTACTCGTACTTTCGTCAATTTGTGGCTCTCCCTGTATGCAGCTGCTGGCACCTTCATTCTCTTTGAGTTGTTTAGTTGCTGTATTTGAGAGTCTCTTGATTTCAGACTCAAATAGCTCTTTATACTTGAGTGTGTCGCCTGAAGTACGCAAGTACTGGTCCGTAAAATATTCGTGCTGCACTGGAATATTTGATAGACACCTTATTTTGTTGTCAGTGCTCTCAAATTCTAGCCATGCAGTGTCAAGTCGATGTAAACGTTCCAGGTAGTACTCCTTCGTTTTTCTTGTTGCCGGGTCCTTTTTATAGTTTCGGATTATGGCCTCTATTTGATCCGCCGTCTTTTGTTGCTCTGCTATTAGGACGTCAAATGTTGCCATGGTTGATGATTTGTTGTTTTTATGAACCAACTGTTGTGTGGTGTAATATTTTTTGTGTGACCCTGTGCCAAGTTACAGGATCGTCGGATCACCAATTGTAGATTTTGGTGGATTGTTGAACGCTGCGTGTAGCGTTGTTTTTAGTATTAAAAGTCCCTTACTGCTGGTGGGGGGAAACTAATAATTCAAAAACTTTGTTTTTTGATGTAATCCTGTGCCAAGTTACAGGACCGTCGGGGTCACCAAATGTAAAATCGACGATGTCGAAAATAAGTTGAACACCAAAGGTTTCCTTTGGAGTTCAGAATTTGTTAATTTAGCCTAGGTAGAAACACCTTATGCTAATATAAAATGTGTTGATTTGGGCCTGAGTAGAAACACTAAGACCATGTAGTAATAACAAAAGTTAATGTCTTTATTTTGGTGGTTCTTTTATACAATTTAATTGCTTACGTCTAACTTAAATTAATAATTAAAATATTCAATTTCAGTAATTATAAAAAATGCCTTTAGTTGCATTATTGCAATATTGCATAAAATAAGGTAAATGACATTTAGTTTTTTATTGTAACATTAAACGATTGTAGAGGCAATGACTGCAATAAACAATTTCAAGGGCAAATGACTAAATATTGTCGTAAATGCAATTTTGTAGTTTTAGTAAATATGTAATATTATTTTGCTTTCTTTTGGTTTTATTATGGTTAACAGCACTGTTGTGAACGGCCTGTCATATATTATTTATTTTCATAAACGTCATTACTGAATACACACATTCAATAAACATCAAACGTCAAATATAAATAAAAATATTTTAAGGGCGCAATTTATTAAAATAAAAAATGGCCAGCAAAAGAGAAAAAGAAAAACCAAGTAAGAAAGTATAGTCAGCCAAGCCCGACCATATAATACCCTACACCCAGAATATGTATAAAACAGTTTTTTTAGAAATGTGCGCTATATGGGAGATATGACCTAGTATGGACCGATCACAATAAAATTGTATGGTATTGTTTGTATACATATGAAATATATTTGCGTTCAATATTATTTGGATACTAACATTTTTGAGTGAGTTATGTTCTTTAAAGTGATTTTCGGAAGTGGGCCTTATATGGGAGCTACGACTAATTATGGACCGATCATAATAAAATTATATTGTATTGTTTGTATACATATGGGATATATTTGTGTTAAATATTTTTTGGATACTAACATTTGTAACAATATGTAATAAAAAATTATAAAATGGTTAAGGGAGGTTGTTACATTAAAAAAATTTAAACCGTAATAAAAAATATATACGAAATATATTTTGATTCTGTTTTTTTTGTATGAACGATAAGCTATCGTTATATTTTTAAAAGTTTACAACTCAAATTTTGGTCGACTAGAATTGCCAGGGTTGCCACGCAATTGCGCGATACTTTTTTTAAAGGACAAAGTCGGATACAGTTTTACAGTAAAAACCACTGAACCGATTTTGATGATTATTTTTTTATTTGTAGATTTTTAAATTCTCTAGTACTAATTGTGGCAATATTTTGACATTTTGAGCTTATAATATTTTTAATGAATGAAGAATAGTAAATTTTTTTCCATTTTATACCCTACACCAATATACCCTAGATTTGTGCTGATGTTTGTAACGCCCATAAATATTAGTCCAACACCCACCTTAAAGTATACCAATCGACTTAGAATCACTTCCTGAGTCGATTTAACGGTGTCGATATATCATATCTACAAATGTTGTCCATGTCAGTCCATAATTAGTCGTAGCTCCCATATAAGGCCCACTTCCACTTCACTTATAAGATCATAACTCTTTTAAAAATGTTGGTATCCAAATAATATTGAACACAAATATGTTTCGTACATGTACAAATAATATGGTAGAATTTTATGATGATCGTTAATAAATAATTAAATAAATATCTTCAAAATGTTGTTATCCGAATAAAATTTAATAAAAATAAGTTTTTTTTTTTAAATTAACGTGCACAATATGTTTGTTTTTTTTTTTTAAATAATTAACAAACACAAAATGCGAAGCTTTTGGCTTATCTGCAGAAAACGCCCAGAGTCTTTGGCGGGAATCGAACCCGCAACCTATTGACTGATAGTCCGGCACTCTATCGCCTAGTCTATCGGGGCACTTTTTTTAAATAATTAACAAACACAAACTGCGAAGCTTTTGGCTTATCTGCAGAAAACGCCCAGAGTCTTTGGCGGGAATCGAACCCGCAACCCTTTGACTGATAGTCCGGCACTCTATCGCCTAGTCTATCGGGGCACTCAATGGTTGGTCCATAATTAGTCAAAACTCCCATATAAGACCCTCTCCGTAATTCACTTTAACCTCCATAAATCTTTTAAAACTATTTATATCGAGATAAATTATAACATACACAATATTTATATTCACGGAAGGCATGGCATTAAATTTTTGTATGATCGGTACATAGGTAAAATCTCCCATATAGCGCCCATTTCTGAAAAACTGTTTAATTTATATACTGGGTGTAGGGTATTATATGGTCGGGCTTGACCGACTACACTCTCATACTTGTTTTTATTAAAATATTATTAAAATGGTTATTAAAAAAAACCAGGAACATGCAAAGAAAATACTATATTCAGTAAAACAAAATCTCTTTGGCAGAAACAATTACAGCAATAGTCTAAATGTATTTATCACACATGGCAAATATGTAATAAAAAAGCGTAACCGCTATAAACCGCTATAAAATTAGAAGTCATGATTATGAATATATGTCACTTATTTTATGCTCGTTAAAGTGATTTCCGTAAGTGGGCCCTATATAGGAGCTATGTATGGTCAATTATGGACCGCAAATCGAAATTTTTTTTAGTTCGGTCCATGTTTGACCATAGACCCCATATAAAGTCCACTTCCACAATTCACTTATATACTGTATAAAAAAGATATAAATAATGGTAAACGGTTAAAATTTGACATAAATAATCTTTATATGCAAATAAATTGTTGTACTAAATTTTATGGTGGTCGGCCCAGAATTGGTCATAGCTCCCATACAAGGACCACATCTGAAAAAGACATTTATCCCTATATATATTGTATAAATATCGGTACCGACTCAAAACGTTGCACAGATCATTTACATATACAAAAATCATCCCACAAAATTTTGTGAATTTCGGACTATTTTTAACCGTATGCCCCACATAAAGCCCTCTTCCAAAAATCACTTTAATACTCATAAATCTCTTCTAAATAAGGGTACCGATCCAAAATTTTACACGGAATTTTTTACATGCATGCTTAAATCAAACAGCTGGATTTTGAGAATATCGGTCCATATTTAACTATATCCACTACCGAAATCCACGTTAATACCAATATATATCTTAAATATACCGTTATTATGTTGAAATTCGACGTGAAATATCCTCATATGCATGAAAATAACTGTTCCAAAATTTAAGAAGATCGGCCCATAATTTGTCATAGCTGCCATATAAGAACCATTTCCAAAAAACAAATAAACCCACAAAAATGTCTAATAAATATCGATATCGAACCAACTTTTTTATGGATCAGAAATTTTAATCCAGAAATAATATTAGCATCGGTTGTACGGCAACTAAGCTACAGATATCTTTAGAATCCAAATCTTCAATAATTCTGTCAGACATGATTTCGAGAAGTTTGCTACTTAAAATCAGCAAAACCCGTCCATAAATAACGGAGCTATGAGCAAAAATCCGAGACAACCTCTGAAAATTTCATCAAAAAACTTAGTGTATTAATATTGTTACGAATAATTTCATCAACAGATGGCGTTGATGAAACAAAGTGTTCGAAAATTTTAAGTGTGTTCTTAAACCGTAATATAAGTGTGTAAAATGACAGTGTGTTCATTATACCCTTTTTTAAATTGTGTTTGTGTATATTTAAATAAATAAAGACTCGTTATACATATTTTCTTCAAACTACTTGACGCTTTTATTTTGCAGTTAAAAAGAATTCGCTTTAATATTAGGGTACACTACACCCTCACCCTTAAGAAAAAAATTAGGGGATTAATTTTTTTTTTACATAATACACATATATTAAGATCAATGTTAAAACATAATCTGTAATTTTGTTTATTATGTAAAAAAAAAATTAATCCCCTAATTTTTTTCTTAAGGGTGAGGGTGTAGTGTACCCTAATACACTTTACCAAATAAATATGGGCCACCCTAATAAATAACATGCATAATAACTTGACACCACAAATGCATTTAATAAAAACAAATCAATGAACATTGATTTGTAAAAAGTGCAACATATGCAGTTTGGAAAATTGAGTGACAAATTATTAAACTCAATTTCCCAAACTAATTGTGATTGGTCAAGAATCAATTGAAGGGGAAATAGAATAAGAATTAAGCATAAGATAATTTTGTATAAAAGGGGGCTGACTGCCCAAAATAAATCAGATTCAATTTAGACTTCAAACTGGCATTAACTGCCTTGAAACTCTTTCATTTCGAAATCTCCTTTAGCCCTCAATTCTATGAGATCAGCTAAAGTAAATAGCGTGGCCAGTGGCAAACTCTGCCGGTCACAAAACAGATACAACAAAATATAACGGACATCGTTACAAAGGAAATAAACCATATATAATTATACATCCACAACAAAGGTGAAGGGTATATAAGATTCGGCATAGCCGAATATAGCACTCTTACTTGTTTTTATTTTATTTTTAGTTAACAATCCCAGTAAAAAATATATGGAGTAATCCATAATCGAGCAATAAAGGAGTAATGACTTGTTCATCCATTTGGAGTAATAAGCGAGCTATCAAAACTTTTTTTGTTTTGTTGTCTATGCCTCGCTTAATACTCCAAATGGATCAATGAGGGATGTATCAGTTCGTTTTGGTTTTTTTTGCTTTGACATAACTGTAAAATATTTTCGTTTTGTTTTTCTATTTAGAGCTAGTTTCTGGGATAAAGATAAAAATCAGACAATTTTTTGCATGGAAAACTTTCTATATTCAGTGGGATTCGTTGCTATTTTTCGTTGCTGTTAAAAAATCTCCTCAATTCCCTCAATTCATTTCCGGTGATGCCACTCAAATTCAAGAAAACGGGATTGCAAATTTCATTTCCGCCGTTGCTATTTTTCGAGGCTTTCTTGTTTTTGTAAAAAATAACCAAATTTGTATTTATGCTCTTTTAGGAGACAAAAATGATTACTCCCTTTATGCTCTTTTAGGAGACAAAAACGATTACTCTCTTTATGTTCTTTTAGGAGACAAAAACGATTACTCCCACTATGCTCTTTTAGTAGACAAAAACGATTACTCCCTTTATGTTCTTTTAGGAGACAAAAACGATTACTCCCGCTATGCTCTTTTAGTAGACAAAAACGATTACTCCCTCTGTCGTCATTTTCAAGATCAAAGGGAGTACTCCATAAGGAGCTTAAAAGGAGTACTCGTGTCTGCGGACTTTATGTTCTTTTAGGAGACAAAAACGATTACTCCCGCTATGCTCTTTTAGTAGACAAAAACGATTACTCCCTCTGTCGTCATTTTCAAGATCAAAGGGAGTACTCCATAAGGAGCTTAAAAGGAGTACTCGTGTCTGCGGACATGCTGTGTTAAAAATCCTATGAGGTTCGGAGTTTTATGGAGTAATTCATTACTCGCAAAGGAGCGCTCCAGGATTACTCTTTGGATGATCCTATTTTTTACTGGGATTGAACATTGGTCTATATACATACATACATGTATGTACATTTGAAAACAAAATTTTCTTAAAACTTCGTATTTTTGAGATAGTATTTTAACACTCACATTATTTCTTGAATGCTCGTAACATATTTTAACTTTATCTTCAATATTTAAAAGGTTTCTCTGTCTTTTTCCTACTGTTAACGATGCCGTACTAAATATATTTATATCTAATCACCCGTACTTCCCAAATTTCAAACTTATCGTATGCAAACAAGGGAATTACCCATTTTCATGTTTATTATATTGTGTGTATGAATTAGATGTTATTAAAAAAATTCTGTCATCATGGATAATAGAGGAAATCACTGTTAATCGAAGCAAACAATTTGAATATATTGCAAATAAAAAACATTACACGGATAATCGAGGCCCGACTGTATGTAGAGACCTGGGGGGTTACTCTCTATTGCGATGCGAAAGCAAATTCGGTGCGTAAGAGTATCAGTTTGTACGCTTATCGCATCGAATTTGCTTTCGCATCGCAATAGAGAGTAACCCCCTGAATTAATACCATTAACCCTTTAATGAAAATTAAATTTAATGAACTCAAGCCTAACTAAAGAAATATCAAAAATATGCTAAAACTTGAAAAACTAAGTGCTAAAATGTTCTACAGAAGAAAATATAAGTGCTAAATTTTTTCAATGTACCTAACAATACAATTTTTATTTCCAATGTTACAAATATAAATTATAGTTTTTTCTAATTTTGATCATAACAGTTATAATAGCAAATAAAGTGACACATATAGGAGTACAGTGACTCCAACGCATAATCGGACAGTAATTTGACTTAAATATGCTCTGAACAAAGACTAAATGTACTTAAGGTATTGTTTTTTTAGATTGTATTTACACTTTATCTACTTAAGTTTTACAACAATGCAAACATTTTGTAACGGACTATTTATGTAAAAACAAAAAAAACTCAAAAACAACATATGTAGAAGAGAAGGCATGCGAAAAATTCCGTTATTTTTTAAATACTAAAATCTAGACTGGATTTTTTGTCATATTTATTTCTAAATATGTAGTAAGAAGTATATTTTTTATATTTTATTGTGACATGAGTTTTATATTACTAAAGGTATGGTCACACGTGGCAAATGTTTACTCACAAAAGCGTAACCACTTGTTGTAGCACAAATTTGTTTGACGTTGGTTACTCTTTCAAGAATAAACAGCATCAAATAAAATAAGACTAAATACTCGTACCTATATGTATGTGGTCTCTTGTCCTTAATCAACGAAGTTTTTTTTTAATAAATAAACGAGTTCAAAAATATTTTATTTAGTGGTTACGTCTTTTTCGGCAAATATGTATTTGCTAAGTGTGACCGAATCTTAAGTATGAACTATACTTGCTTATAAATTAAATATTTATGTATTTTTTATTGTTATAGGACCACGCCATTTGGGAACCATTGCTTGGTATTATAAATAACGATCCGTCTATAGAGTTTCTTATCATTGTGACTGCTACACTTTGTAATCTTCTACTTGAATTTTCTCCTGCAAAAATTCCACTTCTTAATTCTGGAATTATTGAAAAACTATCGAACTTATCTGACCACGATGAATCTTCATTAAAGTTAAATTGTATATGGGCTTTAATGAACTTAGCGTATCAATCTGAAGAGAATACAAAAACCAACATTATTAATACATTTGGTTTAAGAAGAATCTTAAAGATTTTTAATGAATCGAATCCGTTAGTTATTTTAAAAACATTAGGATTGCTGAGAAATCTTCTTTGCCATACTTATCACATTGAACTAATAATGACGACACACTCGAAAGATCTTCTAGACGGCTTCTGTATAGTTTTGGAAAATAATAATTCACCGGAAATAAAAGAACAAGTGCTGTGTATTTTAGCAAACATTACCTCAATGAGTCAAAACGACTACATAACATCAAATAGTAACATTATGGACATTGTTTGTGAGTTATTGGTATGTATTAAATTAATTATATAATATATGTATAGTAACTAAACGTTGCACATAGGGTTTTTTTTTGCCAATCTAGCCGGACATTACTTTTTGTGTTAGCTTGAATTGCTTCTTAAAAGTTATTGAGTGCCCCTAGATCGGACCAAGGAGGAAAAAGTTCCCCCTAGAAGAACTAATCCAACCTCTGAAAAATGCAATTTCTTTTTTTCAAGTTTTTCCATACTTTTGTTTGGCAAATTCAACTTTTAACGTCGCACAGTGGCGCCATTTGAGTTTTTTCGTTGCAAAAATCATATCTTTTGAACCGAATAAGATAATTGAACAGTTTAAACAGCATGATAGATAACTGTTCAGCCTATGAAATGAACGTTTGGAAAGGGTGCCACGCTTTGTAGGGGCCTACTTATGGCTTATCAAAGTTAAAATTAGTAGAAAAATCAATTTTATGATAACTAAAAAAAAATTATTTTTACATTTTTAGATTGTTTTTATTTTTTTTTCTTTAGGGTTTTATGTTTTAAATTATAACCCAACAAATTAAACAAAAAAATAATTGTTTTTTTTTAAATTAATTTTTTCAATTTTCTGTAAAATATTCATCACAATTCGTAAGAGAAGGTATATCTAAAAGACTAACCATTTCTAAACTATAATTATTTTCTAACTCTATTCGTGACTTCACATGCCGCAGGGAAGAAATAAGTGGATCGAAAGATGCTGCCAACATGTTGAAGAGGTCCTCATTTTGCCTTACCCTTGATGCTTTGAATGTGTTCTGCAATCTATATTTTTTATAAAATTTGTTAAGAGACTCCTGTGCTTCTTCAGAAAGCTCTCCAATTGGCAAAGACTGGTACTCAATTATATCTTTGCCATGCGCCAATATTTTATGGACGGTCGGGGTCAACTTCTTCTGTGGATACATTTCTGCTAAAAGAGATGCAGTTTTCGACGCATATTCTCCATATTTTGTAGAATTGACATTTTCTTTGCAGTTTAAAACATCCAAGATCGTTCCCAATCTTTTCACGATTTGATTGTCAATTCCAGTGTTTTTAGTTACTGCCTCATCATTTTCAAAAAAACTCCTAGAAGTGTTTTCATCGTTTGAGTTACCATATCCGTGCTTGGGACAGTTTACTTTTAGTCCTGTATTTGCTTCTTTCTGATCTTTTCCTTATCCTTTATTGATGTATTTTCATCGAAGTTTTCCTCCTCTTGTGGTAGGGTATACGCCAGTTTTAGCAAGAACTCCATACACCTAATCCTTGCGTGCAATGGTGGCATTCCATATTCGTAATTCTTCTCATTTGTAGAATCGTTTAAACTACCAAAGTTCTTCTGATTCTTTTTGCAAATCGGGCATGACATTGTTGATTTTGGTCCTGTCAGTACGTTTACGACTTTTCCGTCAACCATGGTCAGGCGGAACTCGAAATTGCATTCAATATATTTTCCTTCTCCAATTTGCAGCTTTGTAGGCTTAATCTTGCTTATTTGTTCTTCAATGTCCTTCACCATGGTCCTTATAAGTTCTGCCGATTCCCTTGCAAACTGAAACTGATGACGGACGTGGATTTTTCCAGTGTAGGGAAACATCAGATTTTAGCCGCAAAGGAAAAACCGATGCCATAAACATATTTCCGTCCGATATTGTAGCGTCATCGGAAGATATCCTTTGCTTATAAAGGCTTTGTCCGGATGATCCATCGCAGCCCCATTTGCTGATCACTGTCAACTTCTCAGGAAGAATTTTCACCTCATTTTCAGGAAGACTCTCCAACAACCGTTTTACTGTATGGCCTGCAGATTGGCTTTCGCAGAAACTTCCGTAAACTCCGTATGCAGTGGTCGTGAATTTATTTTGACTTGTATCCGGATAAAACGTCAGCGCCGTGTCGCGTTAAAGATGCCCGTAGTTTCTCATATTTCTTTTTGGAAAGTTCTAAGTCCATAAACAAGGCCAAGGCTTTTTCGGAACGATACTTTTTAATGGCTGCGTTTGTGAGCCTTTTTAGTCGCAGTGGGCTTGCATCAGCAACAGATTTGGTTATCTGCGACCTAACTCTTTCACTATCCTTTGTATATTTAATAGACAGTGCGTCCGATAAATGCAAGTCATTGGTGGCATCGGCAAGTTTCCTGCATATTGGACTTACCTGCACCAAAACCCGTGCAAAAGTTGGATGTCCAGGTAAACCCAAAGTAGTGTACTAAAAAAAACTACTGTCAGTCAAAACATATAAGGGATGGACGCCATACAAATTCTGCAACCATGTCTTTTTAACCCTTTTTACCTCTAGAAGCCAAACGGGCACGTACGGGCAGATAAAACATTTTTAATTATGTAAAGAAATAATCAAAGAACAGGTTTTGCAAATATGGCAAATATACAAAAATATACATTTTTTTATTTTCCGTCAAAGTTGAAAAATAGTGAAAAAACGGATAGTGATTTACCAGGAGAAACACAAAGCAAACAGGTAATTTTTTTTATCATTATACATTTAATAAATACATCAATCAATACAAAGAAAAAATATGGTGATTCGTTACCTATTTTTCGTGATATTACACCTGAAATCACAACAAATTGACTAAAAACTTTGAACGGTTAGATCTTCTAAACTAAAAATGTGATATTATTAAGAGTGGCATATTTGAAATCGTTGAAGAGTTTCTTATAACATGGGTTTATTCAAAACTTCGTCGGCGCTCATGAAAATTTTGATTTTTGCAACCTCGTTTGCTCTACAGGCGCCACTGTGCGTCGACGAAAGTTAAAAAACCTAAAATTAGACCCAACAGATCGTAAAATTACACTTTTCGACCCCATCCTAGTTTGTGGTCGATTTCATAAAATAATATTTAAAAAAATGTAAATATTAAAAAAAATATATTACTAACGCCTTAATAGTATAAAAATGAAATTTTTTAACTTTAATGGGCAGAGGGAGGTATCCCTCCAAGCCCACCCTCAAGTCCAAAAAAAACATTTTTAAGATTTTATGTGACTTTTATGTATTTCATAGTATTTAAGTCATCTGAAAATAATAAATTTATTCGTAATTATAACTTTTTTATAATAGTAACAACAAATTTTATTTAAAATAATAACAACTATTTTATTTAAAATAGCTTCTCTTTTGAACTAAGATGATTCTAAATCCTCTTCCGAATCTAAACTCTCTTCAGATCCAAGTACAGGTGGAAGCATAAAAGAAACTGCTTCTTTCGTAAAGTTTCAACGAGTTTAGCATTACATTCTTGTATAATTTGGAATAACTCTAATTTCGTATACACTTTTTCCATTTTACTCTCGAAGCTTCAAAATGGTTCTGATAACAATTTTATGCAATAACCACAATATAGATATAGTAAAAAAACTAAGTACCTGGAGCCCAGATATGATTTTTTATTAACCCGCCAGGTGCCCCGCTTGTCACTTTTTCCAACTAGCACAGTGTTATCAATCAATAACCCCCATTTTCACTAAGTTTTGTACATATATTCCATACAAAAATTATTTTAACTGTCAGTTCGACAAAAAAATATTCGTTAAGTTAAATATTACTGATAATATTTAGTTTGTTTATTCGATATTTTATAATTTCTTTCTTTAATCAATAAGGTCACTTTTAAATTTTATATAAAAATGTTTTATATATTTATATATATTTAAATTCGATATTTCGCTATCTCAATTAATAGCTTCTTCAGGGATATTATACTTTTTCAATTATAATAAAATAACAATTAAAATATAAATTTTTTTTATTGTAGCTTTTATTTATTTATTGAATCTTCATATCATGAAATGACAATAAGTTTTCAAATCTTAATACTAAAAAGAAAATAATATGCCCAACCAGTTCTTTTTTCAATCTTATTGCCTTTAATTATTTATTGAATCTTCATATATGAAATGACAATAAGTATTCAAATCTTAATACTAAAAAGAAAATAATAAGCCCAGCCAGTGCTAGACAAAAATTTTTATGATACTAAAAAAAATTTCACAGCAACTAATCCAGTCATCTGTTTTGCGCTTGAGTTAAAGCAAGGGTATCCCTTCTTCTCAACCGACTGTGGCCACTAAAGTTAAGGATGTCTCGTGCAAGTGGGTTTGGATGGTGTTCAAGTTTGCTGACATACTTTGACGCATATTTTGTAAATTCGACTTTTACTAATGGCACGCCTAGATCTTTGTGGATTCGAGAATTTTTAACATACCATGGAGCTGCAGTAATTATCCGTAGAATTTTATTTTGACCCCTTTGAATTTTTTCAATGTTTGATGATGAGGCAGTACCCCATAATTGAATTCCATAACACCAGATTGGCTTTAGAATTGCATTGTACAACAAAAGTTTGCAATCCAACTTTAATGGAGAGTTTCTGCCGATTAGCCAATTAAGTTGCACTGCTTTTAATCTCATCTGAGTAAGTTTTGCGTCGATATGAGACTTCCAAGTTAAACGACGATCAAGGTGGATTCCGAGGTATTTGACTTCATCGTGTTGCGGGATAATTTGATTATTTATTCTGATGGACGAGCAGGTATCTTTTCGCAATGTGAAAGTGATATTTTTTTTTTTTTTTTTTTTTTTTTTTTGCATTTAATTATTTATTGAATCTTCATATTTGAAATGACAATAAGTATTCAAATCTTAATACTAAAAAGAAAATAATAAGCCCAGCCAGTGCTAGACAAAAATTTTTATGATACTAAAAAAATTTCACATCAACTGATCCAGTCATCTATTTTGCGCTTGAGTTAAAGCAAGGGTATCCCTCCTTCTCAACCGATTGTGGCCACTAAAGTTAAGGATGTCTCGTGCAAGGGGGTTTGGATGGTGTTCAAGTTTGCTGACATACTTTGACGCATATTTTGTAAATTCGACTTTTACTAATGGCACGCCTAGATCTTTGTGGATTCGAGAATTTTTAACATACCATGGTGCTGCAGTAATTATACGTAGAATTTTATTTTGACCCCTTTGAATTTTTTCAATGTTGGATGCTGAGGCAGTACCCCATAATTGAATTCCATAGCACCAGATTGGCTTTAGTATTGCATTGTACAACAAAAGTTTGCAATCCAATTTCAATGTAGAGTTTCTGCCGATTAGCCAATTAAGTTGCACTGCTTTTAATCTCATTTGTGTAAGTTTCGCTTCACTATGAGACTTCCAAGTTAAACGGCGGTCGAGGTGAATGCCGAGGTATTTGACTTCATTGTGTTGCGGGATAATTTGATTATTTATTCTGATGAACGAGCAGGTATCTTTTCGCAATGTGAAAGTTATATGAATACATTTCTGTTCGTTAACCCTGATTTTCCAAAGCTCTAGCCAATTCTCTAGTTTATAAACATAAACTGTGATGCAACTTGGTGGTCCTGATGGACGCTGACAAAGGCTGTATCGTCTGCAAAAGTTGACGTATGGATTTTAGGGTCTGACGGCATGTCGGAGGCATATATCAAATATAAAGTAGGACCCAGTATGCTACCATGTGGCACACCTGATTCAATTGGCTGAGCGGTACTTAAAAAATCACCTTCTTTGATTTTAAATTTGCGACCGTATAAATAACTTTCCATGAGTTTATGGGTGTTAGCAGGCAGAGTTAATTTTATTTTGTGCATTAAACCGTCATGCCAAACTTTGTCGAACGCTTGCGACACATCAATGAAAAGGGCGGAGCAGTATTTTTTGTCTTCAAACGACCCTCTTTTCACATTTACCAATCTGTGTGTTTGCTCGATGGTTCTGTGTTTAGCCCTGAAGCCGAATTGATGATTAGGAATACATTCAGTGTCATTCAGAATTGGAGTCAATTTAGTCATTAACAATTTTTCAAACAGTTTTGAAATTGTCGGCAGTAGACTAATTGGCCTATATGACTCCACTTTGGTATGGTCCTTCCCTGGCTTAGGAATCATGGTGATCATAGACACCTTCCAATCTGCAGGATAGTATTCTAGGCGTAAAATAGCGTTGAAGATAAAGAGGATAATTCTTCTTGCTACACGAGGTAACTCCACAAGCATTTTATTGCTGATTTTATCCATACCTGGAGCCTTTCTAAGGTTCAGAGTACCAATAGCGTTTTGGACATCACGAAAGTTTAGTCTTAGAGGTACAGGAGGCCTTATAACAAGTGGTGGCAAATCAGATTCGTTATTATTTGAGATGTTTATAGTAAACACATTTCTCAAATGGTTAACAAATAATGTCCCTTTCTCGGAATCATTTCTAGCCCAGTCACCAGTCGGATTTCGCAAAGGAGGTTTTCCTCTTACTGGTCTTTTTAAACCTCTTGCCGCCCTCCATAACGAGTAGTCAGATTGTGGGGTACTATCAAGACCTTCCAAGTAAGATCTAAGTGAGGCCGTTCTTTGGGTTTCTAAGAAATGTCTTAGTATATCTCTGCATTCCCGTAGCCTAGCTTTCAGTTCAGGAGACCTGTGAATTTGCCACTCTCTTCTCATTCTTCTTTTTTCTGATAGGAGATGTTCGAGTTCAGAGAAATAAGTTCTGTTTGTCCTATTTCTACATTCAACGTGATAAGTGGAAGCGTGATGCACAGCTCGTCGAAGGTCCTCGGTAAAATTGCCAATCGACTCATCAATATCGTCGGTAGTTCTCAACACAACATTTTCCGTGCAATGAGAACTTAAATACTTTTTGTATTTTATCCAACTTACTCGGGTCTTAGTCATGTTCATAAATGGAGAACCACACACTTGAGGGAAATGCATTGAAATGATAGTAGGAGAGTGATCTGAGGACAAGTCCAGTGAAGGATCCACTTGCATCCATTCTACAGGGATATTTTTCACTACCCCAAAGTCAATAACATCGGGAATCTTCCGTCGGTCCGTCGGCCAATAGGTGGGATGTCCACTTGAAAGTACATCTAAGCCCATTTTAGCAATGGTGTTGAAGAGTACGCGACCCTTTGGGGTTACCAGACGTGAACCCCAAAATGTGTGTTTGGCGTTAAAGTCGCCAGCAACTAAAAATCTAGCTCCAAGGGATTTAAAGAAGTTATGGTATTGGTGTTCTTTTATTGAGAATCGAGGCGGAGAATAAATCGATGATAAAATAAATTTGTATTGACAGAATTCAATGCAAATGTTTGTTGCTTGGAGGTAATCCTCACTTATGTTATTCATTAGATAATGCTTTATTCTGTTCTTTATAAGAATTGCCGAACCTCCACAAGCTCTTCCGCGGGGGGTCTTTAGTATCGTAGAACTCGTAGCCATTAATTTTGAAGGACCTTGTCGACGTCAAGTGAGTTTCAGCAATCATCATAACATCAATCTGCTTATCCATCAGGAAGTATTCCAGTTCATTTTTATGTTGGCGGATGCCGTTCGCGTTCCAGAAACAAATTTTTAAATAAATCATTTCTTTAAAATGGCTTGCAAGATAGTGGATAGCATTTTCAGCATTTCCTGCATCATGGATGTCATGGTGGTCGTGAAAGTGTTCATAGTTTGGACAAGTGTCTGCAATGTTGTCTCTAGATTGTTGATATGCGGCTCAGAATATTGGGGTTTAGGTTCCTGCTCCAGACCTGGCATATTACATTTAACGACGTTTGCGTAAGAAACTTGTCTAGAACTTGGCGCGTTTACATGACTAGTGGACCGTAATACTTGAGGGAAATTGTCACTCGATGCTAAATTTGGCTGTTGAGGGCGATTAGGCAATACTAACGTCTTGTTGGTTCTTATGCCTTTCAAATGAGTGTAAATTGGACAACCTCTATAATTTGCGGTATGATTACCTCCGCAGTTACTGCATTTTTTGATTTTTGAGTCAGTTCTCGACTTATCGCATTGAGCAGTTGCATGTAGCTCCCCACACGCAACACATAAACTGTCGGCAATTTACAATACGCCTTGGTGTGACCAAATTCTTGACAGTTGAGACACTAGACGGGTCCCTGACGCTTATGTGGTTCTTCCACGGTGATTCTACGATGCAGAAGGTACATCAGATTGTAGATGGGATGGGACTCATTTTTCTTTAAGACAACATCTCCAGGTTCCAATTCTACCCTGAACATGGGCTGAGGGATCTTTTCACGGTTTCTAATATTCACTACGCTCTTGATTTTGAACCCTTTGTCCATTAAACCGGTTTTTATCTCCGCGGGATCAACACATGGGTCTATACCCTTTAGAACGACTTGGAGTCCTTTTGCGCTTTTGAGCTGGTAGGTATAGAAATCCCTAGTCTCCCTTTCCAGCTGGTTGGACAATTTTCGAAAATCATCTTCCCTATTCACTTGTATCTTTGTCTCGCAGATATTTCCATGTTTCATTGAGGTTACGCTAAACACGTTTTCACCTATTACAGCAACAATTCCTTGTACCAATTTACTGGAAGTCGGCTCTCTCAGATAAATTGGTGGGGGCTTAAACGTCTTCTTCGGAAGTTCTGACTCATCCGTCTGGAGGAGAGCAAACCTATTTTGATCATTACTCACGGTCTTAGGAGCTTTTGCATTTGATGACACTTGAGCAGACTTCGGGCTCCTCTGTCGCTTGAGAACGGTTATGTACTTATCCATACCTACTTGTTTTTTGGGTTTGACTGCACTATTTGATGAAGATGATGATGTTTTTTCATCTGTTGAAATCACAATATTGGGTGAACAGGAACGACGCCGTTCCACGGCTCTTGCAGTGAGAAAATTCTCCAAAGATTTTTTTATGGATTCTTGCTCAGAGATCCATCTAGTTTTTCTAGTCGAGCTAAGCTCTTTCTCAGAATTACATCTGAGAGGAACACTCATACAGTTTTTATGTGATGTTTAATGTTTATTTTTTTTTTTTATATATTTTAACCTATTACGATTTTTTTTTTTCACTTTTTTGTTTAATTTCAACTTTTTACACTTTTTCACCTATTACGATTTTTTCACCGAAAATTCAGCCGCACTAAAAGTAACACGTCCGAACAGTTCGATGAGACGAGACTGAATGACCAATAGCGCTGTGAACATCATTTTAGCTATTTAATTTAATTATTATAGTAGAAGCATGTCGAGGTTTTGAAGCAAATATTATTTTAATCTTCTTTTAAATACAGAAATAGATTCCGAATTTTTGACAAATATTGGCAGGTTATTATATTGTAAACTACCGTTGTATTCAATCCTTTGCTTAGTAGATTCTAGGCGGCACCTGACTGTAAATTAGATATTTGCCTTGTATATACTAAAGGGCTGCAAGAATACATTCATTTGTTTATCACACACAAGCATTTCAATATTCATTCAAATATTTAAATAGTTAAAGAGTGGTTTACAGAGTTTAATAGTTAAAATATAAAAGAGAGTGTAGTCTGTGTTTTACTTTGTCATAACGAAGGCACACATTGCATTTACTCTTTTTCTTTGAACATTTATTTACTCAATTTGCAAATGCAAACATTCGTATGTATATGGTAACAGTTAGAATGTGTATAAGAAATACTACATAGTAAAATTAGTACTTGTTTGTATTCTTATTACAAATATATCTCTATTAAACAGAATTTTGTAACAAAAATTATAAAAATTGGAATAAAAGTATATTAAAATGGACCTTCACATTTTTGCGTTTTATATTTACAATTTCCATAACAAAAATTACTAGTGATAATAATAATATATTCATGTAAGGAGTAAAACATTCAAATAATATTATATTCGAAGCTTATACAAATTTTATTATGTCTGTTTTATATGAATATGGTTGTTGTTTTTCTGTACAAATACAGTTGGTTTTTTTCTCTTTCGCTTTGTGTGTTCATTCATTTGTTTTTTAAACACAAAATGTAAGGCACTACGTACCTAAATCGTGTGTTGTATTTTACTTTACCTACTTAAAAAATAAATGAATGTATTCATATGCCTTTTGAATGTAGTCATGCAGACCTTTAGTATATACATTATGTTGATTAAACTGCAATATGATCGTATGGTGTCCAATATTTTGCAAAACCTTATATACATAAACAAGCAGTTGCATTTTGTGTAAACCGTAAACAGGCAAAATAGTACGTGCTATATCTTTATATAATGATGAAGTAGAGACTAAATTAGGCAGTTTATAAATATTTTTCAGTATTAGGACCTCTGCTTTTTAAAATTTATATTAACGATCTTCAGAATATCGGACTGAAAGGAAAAGTGTTTATGTATGCAGTTGATCTGTGAATTTTTTATCCATATAAGCAATAGAAGTACTTAAATCCACCATTGAGCATGATACGGAATTAATTTCAAAGTTCACAATAATTAATAAACTAGTTTTAAAGTGTTGGAAATAGATGGCAAACAAATAACAGAAGTAAATGTTATAAAATATCTGCACCTTCAAAGTAATCTTGCATGGAATTCCCATATACAATATGTTAAATCTAAAATAGTTCCAGTAGTCGGAATCTTGTATAAACTTATACATAAACTCGATGTGAGATCAAAACTCATGATATTGAATCGTTAATACAGAGCAATATTAACTATTTGTTACTTATTTATGAACACAAGCGAAATGCTGATTTAAAATCTTTGCAGGTTTTGCTGCCCTGCAGTACTCCATACTTTATGTGTTCCATTGAACTATTTTTTGAACTTATGGCAACACATTGTTTTTTATTAGAGAGGTAACTTTTAAAATACGCTAGATCTCGTCCTGCAATGCCATAAAAGGTCATTTTTTATATTAAAATTTAATGTTCCACCAAATCAAACGCTTTAGAAAAGTCATAGAATAATCCTCCGACACCTGTATAACCTCTGTTTAAACAATCACAAATATAATTTACAACATTGATAACTGCTTCATCAGTGCCGCATCCTTTTCGAAAATCATATTGATCACTTGTTAGTAAATTGTCCATTTCTAAATAAGCTGATAATTGTTTCTAAATAAGTTTTTCAAAAATTTTATCCAATATTAACAGAACAGAAATTGGACGATTTTCTCCACTTTATCTGCTGAAGTTTCTTTTGGAATCGAAGTTATCTTTTGGATTTTTAATAAATCTGGAAAAATTGAAGTACTAATAGAGTTATTGAATATTTTTACGATATGTGGAATTAGTTCATCAGCACATTCAACAATTAATTTACATGAAATATTATCAAAGCTAGGAGATTTATGAACATCTAAACCTTCCACTAATTCGCGTGTTTCATTGATGTCAGTATATTGAAGTTTAAAAATGTTGCGATGTCGTCGAAGAGATCTGAAGTCATTTCAACTTTCTCCAGGAATACTATTGTGACGATGGAAGTCGGGAACCCTCGTTTCCACCCACACATATTGTTTGTATTGGGGAAAATAAACTAAATGAATTTTTTTTTTATAATTTGTAATCCTGGATAATTCTTGCATGAATTAAATTTAAGTTGAATTAATTTTCTAATTGGTAATTTTTTATAATAACGAATGAATTTGCTTTTATATTTGATGATTTGTAATTTTGTATAATTCTTGTATGAATTAAATGTAAATTGATTAACGGCGACATCTAGTGGCAGTGACACGAATTGACACTTGAGACACACCTTCTAGCGGCATATAAGCAAACATCGCATACATAGCAAATGTGACAAACAGCTGAGCGAACGGATAGACGCAACTACCTTGGTTGTATGTCAACAGAAAAAAAGGTATAAAAGCAGAATAAAAATTAAAATCGAGATCAGTCAGTTTTGGTCAGTCAGTTTTGATCGGTCTGTTCACACAGTGGTAGGTAAGTTGTTCTTCAGTAGTTTGTTTTGTTTGGTCTGTAGTGGTGCTGGTGTGGTCTCAGTTGTGAATTCCGTGGTTGAACCGCAGGTTTACAATTTGGTACTACACCAACATCCAAAGCCGAGCGTAGTAGTGTGCCCGTGGTTGGACCGCAGGTTTACTACTACGAGTCACTCGACACATCGTTTCCGTGGTTGGACCGCAGATTCGTTGTTGTTTGGTGGCTTCACTGGGCATTTGTGAGGATATACCCTATCGACGTACCACTGTTGACTGTGTCAAGCTGGCCATCCGTACAGCAAACATTTGTGCGTGGTGATCGTGTCTCACCAAAAACGCCTTGGTAATCGTGTTGTGACAGACATAAGTAAACACTAAATTTAAGAAAAACTAATTAATAAATAAAGCATAATTTAAGAATAAAAAGGCAGAAAGTTTTCCTTTTTTTAAACGAGCGTCTCAAGTAAATAAAATTTATTGTGAGTGAACCCTGGGTATCCGGCGAGATATACCCCAGCAAAGAAAAAAGGTTCGTTACACTATTAATTTGTTGTTTCAAATAGTGATTTAGCAAGTCAGCTTTCGTACTATTTTCTTTAATTAAATTGCCGCTATCATCTTTCAATTTTATTTCGAACTTTTTATCTCTACCAACTGTCTGATTCAGAAACTGCCAAGATTTTTTAGGATCATGTCTTACTTTTTCAAATTTCTCTTGACAATAAGATAGCATAGCATTTCTTGTAGCTATTTTAATTACCTTGCTGATTCGTTTCAGTCTATCTTCTAAATCTAGGTTAAATTTTCTTTTCCTTATCTTTAAAAGGCTTTTTTTCAGACGGTGTAATTTCAGCATTCAAAAATTGTTTTTTCTTTTTAATCGTTGTGGACCTTTGAACAGCATTAGTGATGCATGATATAAATTCAGATACATTATCTGAAGGATTTCTAGTAATAACGAGGGAATTCATATCATTTCGTAGATTTTGTTTTACTTTGTCATAATCACGATGGGAATTTACAATTACTTTTGTATCATATGTTTTAATTTGGGACTTTAGTGTACAAAAAACGAAGTTATGATCCGAAATTATTACTAAAAACATTGTCTATTGATTTTCCAGTAGCAGGTCGAGTAACGAGCGTGTGACAATTTTGACAGTCGTATGTATCAATAATTGCTGTCAGTTCTCCTGAAATTGATGCGTCTAAAAAATCTATATTGGAATCTCCAACCAAAATGCAAGGAAACTGAGCGAAAAGTTGTAGAATATAATCCATATATGTTAAAAAGTTGCCAAAGCTACATTTTTGAGATCTGTAAAACGACATGATTTATGATCGTTTAGTGTTATTACTATTGCTTCAATAAAGTTTTGACTTTCACACAATTAAACAGAGTACTGGATGCTATCTATGATATAAATTGACGTTCTATCATAAAAGCATCACTTCGGAAACAGTGAATACTAACATACCCAGGTATATTATACAAGCCAAGTAAATCATTTTTAAGCCATGTTTCTTGAATACAGTTTGCCAAATTTTTTTTTTTTTTTTAGCTTTTATTAATTTATTGAATCTTCATATCTTGAAATGACAATAAGTTTTCAAATCTTAATACTAAAAGAAAATAATAAGCCCAGCCAGTGCTAGACAAAAATTTTTATGCTACTAAAAAAATTTCACAACTACTGATCCAGTCATCTGTTTTGCGCTTGAGTTAAAGCAAGGGTATCCCTCCTTCTCAACCGACTGTGGCCACTAAAGTTAAGGATGTCTCGTGCAAGTGGGTTTGGATGGTGTTCAAGTTTGCTGACATACTTTGACGCATATTTTGTAAATTCGACTTTTACTAATGGCACGCCTAGATCTTTGTGGATTCGAGAATTTTTAATATACCATTGAGCTGCAGTAATTATACGTAAAATTTTATTTTGACCCCTTTGAATTTTTTCAATATTTGATGCTGAGGCCGTACCCCATAATTGAATACCATAACACCAGATTGGCTTTAGAATTGCATTGTACAACAAAAGTTTGCAATCCAACTTTAATGTAGAATTTCTGCCGATTAGCCAATTAATTTGCACTGCTTTTAATCTCATCTGGGTAAGTTTTGCGTCGATATGAGACTTCCAAGTTAAACGACGATCGAGGTGGATTCCGAGGTATTTGACTTCAGTGTGTTGCGGGATAATTTGATTATTTATTCTGATGAACGAGCAGGTATCTTTTCGCAATGTGAAAGTTATATGAATACATTTCTGTTCGTTAACCCTGATTTTCCAAAGCTCAAGCCAATTCTCTAGCTTATAAACATATTTCTGCAAGTTCTGTGATGCTATTTGATGGTCCTTATGAACGCTAATAAAGGCTGTATCGTCTGCAAAAGTTGAAGTATGTATTATGGGGTCTAACGGCATATCGGATGCATAAATCAAATATAAAGTTGGACCCAGTATGCTACCCTGGGGTACTCCTGCTTCAATTGGCTGAGCGGGGCTTCAAAAATCGCCTTCTTTGATTGTAAATTTGCGACCATATAAATAACTTTTCATAAGTTTGTGGGTGTTAGCAGGCAGAGCTAATTTTATTTTATGCATTAAAGTAGTATGTTTATGTATGTTTGGGACCACTTTTTCCATACAAAATTCGGTGCATGCCTGGATGGGAGTATGTGATTGTTAAATGAAATAGTTAGTGTAAAATGTGTTTGTGTTTTGTGAATGTGGTATTGTGTTGATGTTTCCATGCCTGGATATTTATGTCCGTCCGTCTGTGGTTGAGTGATGTGTGTGTGTGTGTATGTGTATATGTTTTTCTGGCTGGGAGTATGTGATTGTTAAATGAAATAGTTAGTGTAAAATGTGTTTGTGTTTTGTGAGTGTGGTATTGTGTTGATGTTTCCATCCCTGGATATTAGTATAAGTGTGTGTTTGTTTTGATTTAATTGTTTGTTTTGTTTATTGGATAATGTATACAATATACCACTTCTTAATAAAAAAGAAGTGAGTGTTTGTTTTGTTTAGTTTTTTGTTTTTGTTTTAGTTACAGTTTTGTGTTTTTGTCATTGTTTTGTTTATTGGATAATGTATACAATATACAATATTTCGATTTTTGAATATTATGCTCCATTTGATTTATCCATTAAATTTGTACTCATAAAAATATTTTTTTAATATTTTGTTTTTCACAAGTGTATTAATACATTTAAATTCTTAGTAAATTTATTACTTTTTAACTTCGTTGACTTCGATAATTATTTAATAGTTTTTACCACACCAACTGAATGCATTAACATAGTTGAGTATTTTCAACTAAATTTTTTACTTTGAATACTATAAGTGAGAGTTCTTAATAAAAAAGAAGTGAGTGTTTGTTTTGTTTAGTTTTTTGGTTTTAGTTACAGTTTTATGTTTTTTCATTGTTTTGTTTATTATAATGTATACAACCCTGCAGGAAATGTCAATAGTGAAGCTGTACTGATTTACTATTGACACAGTCACCAGTACTAGTGACTTAGTATACCCCAGACAATGCTAATTACTATAGACATTTAACATGTGCGTGTCATTGAAAATCCACTACTGACATAGTTACTATTGACAAGGTAGTTCTTTTGGGACCACATTGTCTACACTTTTCTGAAATAGAAAATAAAAATGCATTTTTTTTGCTAATTTTTGGAGTTTTATTAAAAAAAAAATAAAATACTAAAAAATATTCAATAAAAAATAAATTCGAAAACACCCAGAGTCTTTGGCGGGAATCGAACCCGCAACCCTCTGACTGATAGTCCGGCACACTGTCGCCTAGTCTATCGGAGCTCACAAATGAAAAAAGATAATTGTATAATAATAACCATTGTGACAATGCTGTTGACAATGTCGCCAAACCGTTACCAAAATAGTAGACAAATGTGGTGACTTGGAGACACTTGTCCCCAGGTTTCCTTCAGGGAATATACAATATTTCGATTTTTGAATATTATGCTCAATTTGATTTATCCATTAAATTTGTACTCATAAAAATATTTTTTTTTTTTTTTTGGGGTTTGTTTTAAGAAATATTTGAATAAACATTATGATAAGGCAAAAACTATTATTTTACAATAAGAAAAATATAATATAAAAGGGATAGATTTAAAAATATTTCTATTAGTAATTCTTAAAAAGATTATAAAAAAACACAATTTAAAAATGAGCGGAATTATATTCGAAAATTGCGACAAATGTGTTTGCAGCTTAAAACTTAAGAATTCATTCAAATTATGGATGAATGAAAAATTTGAAGAAGAAGTGAAGAAGAATTCTTTTCGAGGGTTCGAAAAGACAAAAATTTTAAACCACTCTTTGAGGAAATCATCATAAATGATGTTCTAGTAGAAAAGCTAGATCATCATATTGATGATATAATGATGGAATGGGATTCCAATATTTGTTAGGATTACACTGGTCCTCTAACCCTGGTTGTTCGTCTACAGTTCAGTAGACCAAACCATCAGGTTATACAAGAATTTTTATTTACATGTTTAAAATGTTAATTTAATTTTCAAACAAAGATTTTTGAAAAATTTGATTTCATTTATATTTGTATTTAAAATACATCTTTTCATCGTATAGATTTCATGAGTTATGAATTATTAAAAAACTGCAAGTAAAAATTAGTAAAAATAGAGATTTTATGACATTTTCGAAAAAATTAAAAAACGCACAGAAATACACGAACAAAATTTTGCAGTGTTGAATGAAATGGTAATCAAACAGGTGTATTTTATTGTAGAAAGATTTTTTCTCACACTGAAACAAAAAGTTGTCTTGAATTTGCTTTGGTGCCACCAAAAAATTAAAAAGCGCACCAAAATTTAACAAAAAGCGCACCGCACACCAACTAAAGAATTTTTCGCACCAAAAATTTAAAAAAGCACCAAAAACTATGCGAAACGCACCACGTTGACAACGCTGATAAACATATTCCGATTTTATTTACTAATTGTTCCACTTGAACAAAATGTAAAGTTAGCATTAAGTATACAAATGAATATGACACATCGAGCTCTGATTGCTAAACCAAATGTTCACAGTTCAATAAAAATTCATGAAAATGCTATTCAAATGACTAGAGTAAAACTGAATATAATAAACCCATTTATATAGGATTTTCAGTTTTAGAAATATCAAAATGGAAAATGTATAGTTTTCATTATGATTACATAAAACTTAAATATCGAGAAAACATTAGACTCAATTATATGGATACTGATTCTTTTGTTTATGATATTAAAACAAATGATCTGTATAATGATATAAAAAATGATATTTGTACACATTTTGATACATCTGCATATCCGATAGATAATGTATACAATATACCACTTCTTAATAAAAAAAGTTATAGGGATGATGAAGGATGAGTGTAATGGTAAAATTATTAAGGAATTTATTGGTTTAAGAGCTAAAATGTATTCCGTTAAAATTGATCAAATTGATAAAGAAATCAAAAAAAATTAAAGGAGTTAAACAATATGTAACTAATAAATTAAGTATAAGTGACTTTAGAAAATTTTTTTTTAGAAATAAAATTGTATTATGATTCAATGTATATTAAGGTACATCAAATTTATACTCAAAATATAAGTAAACTAACATTAAGTTATTTAGCTGATAAGAGATATATAAGAGAAAATGATATCAATACATATGCATGGGGACATTATAAAATAAAGTCTTCATCAAATTTATATAATGAAATTATGAATGATGATTATGATGAAATTTTCCTAAATGTAAATATATAGTATATTAAGTAGTTTATAAGAATCTAATGTAAAAAAATAATATGAATTAATAAAAATATGTACTTATATATAAACTAAACAATTTTTTCTTTTTATTTCATTTTAAATTATATTTATTATACAAAAACTTTAAACACAAGTGACCACAATTAAATGTATTGAATTGTTGTTTTCGTTCATAATTATATTCAATGGGTAATTTTAAATAGTTGACGATTTCAAGTGGTGGTTGTAAGTCTCCAAAGCTGTCAAAGTATTCTTTATAAATATGATTTTTATAATATGCCATTATGTGTTGTTGTTGTTGTTTTTATTGATTGTTGTGAAGATAAAAATGGATATGATGAATTTAAAGTTGATTTAATTTTTTTATTTTTCTTTAAGGATTGATAATCATCTAGTTTATTAATTATATTTTTTAAAGGTTTAGTTATAGGTTAAAATATATCTTCTAACAGATTAACTTTTTCAATTTCATATAATTTAATATTTTTTAATTTTTTCTTTAATACTGATCTAGTATTTATAAGTTATTTCATTAGTTTTTTGTTCATGATTATGTTTTTATCTGTTTCTGATTTGCTCTTTATCTGTTTCTGATCAGCTTTATAACTGTTTTTATCTGTTTCTGATCTGCTTTTTATCTGTTTCTGATCAGCTTTTTATCTGCTTCTGATCAGCTTTTTATCTGCTTCTAATCAGCTTTTTATCTGTTTCTGATCTGCTTCTGATCAGCTTTTTATCTGCTTCTGATCTGCTTTATAACTGTTTTTGATCTGCTTCTGATCAGCTTTATATTTAACATAACCTTACAATTGAATAAAATTATCAGAAACCTTTCTATAACGTCCTTTATTGACTATATCATCCTTACTTATGGTTAAAAACCCATATTTAACTTTACAACATTCACTGCAAATCGTTGTAAATTTATTAAATGACATATCACCGATAACGTGATCATTATAAATATGCCGTAAATTCATTTCATCTTGGTGGTCCGGGGTGGTGTTAGGCAGGAAGGGGTGATATGAGAATGGGGTGTGAAGAAGAATATGATCATAAAAAAAATTCGAAATCGTGCATTCGAATAAAGTTTAACTTTAAACAAAGTTAAACATGCACGTTTTCGAATTTTATTTTCTTCACACCCCATTCTCATATCACCCCTTCCTGCCTAACACCACCCCGGACCACCAAGATGAAATGAATTTACGGCATATTTATAATGATCACGTTATCGGTGATATGTCATTTAATAAATTTACAACGATTTGCAGTGAATGTTGTAAAGTTAAATATGGGTTTTTAACCATAAGTAAGGATGATATAGTCAATAAAGGACGTTATAGAAAGGTTTCTGATAATTTTATTCAATTGTAAGGTTATGTAAAATATAAAGCTGATCAGAAGCAGATCAAAAACAGTTATAAAGCAGATCAGAAGCAGATAAAAAGCTGATCAGAAGCAGATCAGAAACAGATAAAAAGCTGATTAGAAGCAGATAAAAAGCTGATCAGAAGCAGATAAAAAGCTGATCAGAAACAGATAAAAAGCAGATCAGAAACAGATAAAAACAGTTATAAAGCTGATCAGAAACAGATAAAGAGCAAATCAGAAACAGATAAAAACATAATCATGAACAAAAAACTAATGAAATAACTTATAAATACTAGATCAGTATTAAAGAAAAAATTAAAAAATATTAAATTATATGAAATTGAAAAAGTTAATCTGTTAGAAGATATATTTTAACCTATAACTAAACCTTTAAAAAATATAATTAATAAACTAGATGATTATCAATCCTTAAAGAAAAATAAAAAAATTAAATCAACTTTAAATTCATCATATCCATTTTTATCTTCACAACAATCAATAAAAACAACAACAACAACACATAATGGCATATTATAAAAATCATATTTATAAAGAATACTTTGACAGCTTTGGAGACTTACAACCACCACTTGAAATCGTCAACTATTTAAAATTACCCATTGAATATAATTATGAACGAAAACAACAATTCAATACATTTAATTGTGGTCACTTGTGTTTAAAGTTTTTGTATAATAAATATAATTTAAAATGAAATAAAAAGAAAAAATTGTTTAGTTTATATATAAGTACATATTTTTATTAATTCATATTATTTTTTTACATTAGATTCTTATAAACTACTTAATATACTATATATTTACATTTAGGAAAATTTCATCATAATCATCATTCATAATTTCATTATATAAATTTGATGAAGACTTTATTTTATAATGTCCCCATGCATATGTATTGATATCATTTTCTCTTATATATCTCTTATCAGCTAAATAACTTAATGTTAGTTTACTTATATTTTGAGTATAAATTTGATGTACCTTAATATACATTGAATCATAATACAATTTTATTTCTAAAAAAAAATTTTCTAAAGTCACTTATACTTAATTTATTAGTTACATATTGTTTAACTCCTTTAATTTTTTTTGATTTCTTTATCAATTTGATCAATTTTAACGGAATACATTTTAGCTCTTAAACCAATAAATTCCTTAATAATTTTACCATTACACTCATCCTTCATCATCCCTATAACTTTTTTTATTAAGAAGTGGTATATTGTATACATTATCTATCGGATATGCAGATGTATCAAAATGTGTACAAATATCATTTTTTATATAATTATACAGATCATTTGTTTTAATATCATAAACAAAAGAATCAGTATCCATATAATTGAGTCTAATGTTTTCTCGATATTTAAGTTTTATGTAATCATAATGAAAACTATACATTTTCCATTTTGATATTTCTAAAACTGAAAATCCTATATAAATGGGTTTATTATATTCAGTTTTACTCTAGTCATTTGAATAGCATTTTCATGAATTTTTATTGAACTGTGAACATTTGGTTTAGCAATCAGAGCTCGATGTGTCATATTCATTTGTATACTTAATGCTAACTTTACATTTTGTTCAAGTGGAACAATTAGTAAATAAAATCGGAATATGTTTATCAGCGTTGTCAACGTGGTGCGTTTCGCATAGTTTTTGGTGCTTTTTTAAATTTTTGGTGCGAAAAATTCTTTAGTTGGTGTGCGGTGCGCTTTTTGTTAAATTTTGGTGCGCTTTTTAATTTTTTGGTGGCACCAAAGCAAATTCAAGACAACTTTTTGTTTCAGTGTGAGAAAAAATCTTTCTACAATAAAATACACCTGTTTGATTACCATTTCATTCAACACTGCAAAATTTTGTTCGTGTATTTCTGTGCGTTTTTTAATTTTTTCGAAAATGTCATAAAATCTCTATTTTTACTAATTTTTACTTGCAGTTTTTTAATAATTCATAACTCATGAAATCTATACGATGAAAAGATGTATTTTAAATACAAATATAAATGAAATCAAATTTTTCAAAAATCTTTGTTTGAAAATTAAATTAACATTTTAAACATGTAAATAAAAATTCTTGTATAACCTGATGGTTTGGTCTACTGAACTGTAGACGAACAACCAGGGTTAGAGGACCAGTGTAATCCTAACAAATATTGGAATCCCATTCCATCATTATATCATCAATATGATGATCTAGCTTTTCTACTAGAACATCATTTATGATGATTTCCTCAAAGAGTGGTTTAAAATTTTTGTCTTTTCGAACCCTCGAAAAGAATTCTTCTTCACTTCTTCTTCAAATTTTTCATTCATCCATAATTTGAATGAATTCTTAAGTTTTAAGCTGCAAACACATTTGTCGCAATTTTCGAATATAATTCCGCTCATTTTTAAATTGTGTTTTTTTATAATCTTTTTAAGAATTACTAATAGAAATATTTTTAAATCTATCCCTTTTATATTATATTTTTCTTATTGTAAAATAATAGTTTTTGCCTTATCATAATGTTTATTCAAATATTTCTTAAAACAAACCCCAAAAAAAAAAAAAAAATATTTTTATGAGTACAAATTTAATGGATAAATCAAATTGAGCATAATATTCAAAAATCGAAATATTGTATATTCCCTGAAGGAAACCTGGGGACAAGTGTCTCCAAGTCACCACATTTGTCTACTATTTTGGTAACGGTTTGGCGACATTGTCAACAGCATTGTCACAATGGTTATTATTATACAATTATCTTTTTTCATTTGTGAGCTCCGATAGACTAGGCGACAGTGTGCCGGACTATCAGTCAGAGGGTTGCGGGTTCGATTCCCGCCAAAGACTCTGGGTGTTTTCGAATTTATTTTTTATTGAATATTTTTTAGTATTTTATTTTTTTTTTAATAAAACTCCAAAAATTAGCAAAAAAATGCATTTTTATTTTCTATTTCAGAAAAGTGTAGACAATGTGGTCCCAAAAGAACTACCTTGTCAATAGTAACTATGTCAGTAGTGGATTTTCAATGACACGCACATGTTAAATGTCTATAGTAATTAGCATTGTCTGGGGTATACTAAGTCACTAGTACTGGTGACTGTGTCAATAGTAAATCAGTACAGCTTCACTATTGACATTTCCTGCAGGGTTGTATACATTATAATAAACAAAACAATGAAAAAACATAAAACTGTAACTAAAACCAAAAAACTAAACAAAACAAACACTCACTTCTTTTTTATTAAGAACTCTCACTTATAGTATTCAAAGTAAAAAATTTAGTTGAAAATACTCAACTATGTTAATGCATTCAGTTGGTGTGGTAAAAACTATTAAATAATTATCGAAGTCAACGAAGTTAAAAAGTAATAAATTTACTAAGAATTTAAATGTATTAATACACTTGTGAAAAACAAAATATTAAAAAAATATTTTTATGAGTACAAATTTAATGGATAAATCAAATGGAGCATAATATTCAAAAATCGAAATATTGTATATTGTATACATTATCCAATAAACAAAACAATGACAAAAACACAAAACTGTAACTAAAACAAAAACAAAAAACTAAACAAAACAAACACTCACTTCTTTTTTATTAAGAAGTGGTATATTGTATACATTATCCAATAAACAAAACAAACAATTAAATCAAAACAAACACACACTTATACTAATATCCAGGGATGGAAACATCAACACAATACCACACTCACAAAACACAAACACATTTTACACTAACTATTTCATTTAACAATCACATACTCCCAGCCAGAAAAACATATACACATACACACACACACACATCACTCAACCACAGACGGACGGACATAAATATCCAGGCATGGAAACATCAACACAATACCACATTCACAAAACACAAACACATTTTACACTAACTATTTCATTTAACAATCACATACTCCCATCCAGGCATGCACCGAATTTTGTATGGAAAAAGTGGTCCCAAACATACATAAACATACTACTCATTAAACCTTCATGCCAGACTTTGTCGAACGCTTGGGAAACATCAATGAAAAGCGCGGAACAGTATTTTTTCTCTTTAAACGACCGTCTTATCACATTTACCAATCTGTGTGTTTGTTCGATGGTACTGTGTTTAGCTCTGAACCCGAATTGGTGATTTGGGATACATTGAGTGTCGTTCAGAATTGGAATCAACTTAGCCATTAACAATTTTTCAAACAGTTTTGAAATTGTCGACAGTAGACTAATTGGCCTATATGACTCTACTTTAGTGGGGTCCTTCCGTGGCTTAGGAATCATGGTTGTTTGAACATAAATAACGAAAAATGTTTTTTGTTCTTAAAGAAAAAACTAGCGTAGAAATTTTTATAAGATGTATGTTGTTCTTTATTGTTTCACTATTCACTTAACAATGACAAAAATATGTGTGTTTAAAAAATGTTTAAATATGCATGTTAAAGGGAATGCAAAGAATGCAATCCCGTTAGCTTTAATATATTTACTTAAGTGGGCAAAGAAAACAACAAGTATAAGCAAATGTAACTACAAAAGAGATGCGACATGAGCAACAAAGAGTTTAAAGGAATGAATTCATATAAAAGAAAAAACAATTATTTAATATTACAAATACTATGTGTTTAATACGTTTTGACCGTACATACTGCCCCCATTGAAAGGCACTTTCAATTAGCTTCGGTAGGTAGAGGTGCAATTTTGTGAATGGATCGCCGGAGAACTCCCTTTGATGTCTTTAGATCCACAACTCTTACTTTTCCGTCACGGCCTGGGATAGCTTTATTTACTCGAGCTAGAAGCCAATGTTGAGGTGGAATGTTGTCTTCGTGAACGATAACAAGTGCGCCTTCTTTCACGTTTTCGCAAGTTTTGAGCCACTTGCATCTTTGTTGCAAATTTAATACGTAGTCACGAACCCACAGTATCCAAAACTGCTGTTTGAGATAAGTCACAAGTTGCCATCTCTTTAAGTAGTTGATGTTTTTGTAACTGTCTAGATTTTCGTCAGGTATCGCCATTAAGGAAGAGCCAATTAACATGTGGGCAGGTGTTAGTGCTTCACCATCATTTGGATCATCAGATCTTGGTACCAATGGTCGAGAATTTAAGATGGCTTCGACTTCGACAAGGATTGTTTGGAATTCTTCGTAAGTTAAGTTAGCTTGAGACATATTCTTGACAAGAATTGTTTTTGTAGATTTGACGGCTGACTCCCACAGGCCACCAAAGTGGGGAGAACGAGGAGGGATGAACGAAAATTTAAATCCTGTGATTGTACTGTAGTGCATGAGTTCCTTGATATTAGAATCATCGAAAAAGCGTTGTCTTAATTCTTGGAGTTTGGAGCTTGCTCCAACAAAGTTTGTTGCGTTATCACAATACAGTCTCTGAGGGATTCCACGACGACCGATAAACCTTTTGAGACATAAAAGAAATGTATTAGTTGAAAGATCCGAAACTAATTCAATATGAACGGCTTTAGAAGAGAAGCAAACAAAAATAGCGACATAAGTTTTGTAAGGAGCCTTTCCTCTAATACGATAAGAGGTGTAGAAAGGACCACAAAAGTCTACACCAGAGACGAGAAAAGGTCGTTGCGCCTTAAACCGATCTGCAGGAAGATCTCCCATTAATTGTTGCAATAATCTTGGATTATATTTGAAACAATGCACACAATTTCGCACAACTTTTCTTACGACTTCTCTGGCGTTTATTACCCAAACTTGTTGACGAAGAATTCCTATTAGTGCCTTTGGTCCAGCATGTAGATGTTTTCGATGAAGATATTCAATGTAAATTTTTGTAAATCGATGATCCTTTGGCAAAAGCGCAGGAAATTTTGTTTCATACGACAATGGTGCATTTGCTAGCCGACCTCCTACTCGAAGAATGACTAAAGTTGAGTTGCAGCACTGCATATTGTCTAGAAATGGGGCCAGTTTTTGAAAGCAAGGTTTTAAGCTTTCGCCCTTGTTGAGCGAAGTAATTTCCTCTTTAAATATTGAACGTTGAATATTGTATATGATTCTATAAAATGCTGATTGTAGCTCTTCTGAAGTTACAAAAGAGTTTCTTTTTTGTTTGTCAAAAAAACGATGAATGTAGACGACGATGTGAAGAAGACGAAGATACGAAGAGTGACGAGAAATTAAATGATCAATGATTGATTCAACGATGATAGTTGTTTTGAGAACAGTTTTTCTCATTTCATTTTGTGGTAGTTCTACAATTTCAGCATTGCTCTTTGGCCAATTTGCTTCAGGTTCTGAAAGAAATTTTGGACCAGTAAACCATATTGTGTTAATAAGATCATTTGCAAGACAGCCTCTAGAAACTATATCTGCAGGGTTTTGTTTTGAAGGCACATGCTTCCATGGAATATTATGAGTTAAATTCTGTATTTCTGATACTCGATTGGCAACAAAACAAACAAAGGACGACGAATGATTGGTAAGCCAATTTAGGACTATTTTCGAGTCTGACCAAAAGAAAATTCGGTATGTGAAGCGATTAAATTTAAATTTAATTTTGTCCCAAGTTTTACTGAGCAATAAGGCTGCGCAAAGTTCCAAACGGGGCAAAGATTGGTGAACAACTGGTGCTACCCTTGATTTCGCTATAAGTAAAATTGATTTAAACTCGTTATTATGAGCTACTCGTATATAGAGACAACAACCATATGCCAATTGAGAGGCATCTGCAAAGCCATGAATATCAAACTTTATTTGTGGAGACGTTCCTACAAATCTTGGTATTTCGATTAGGTTAATGTATGGAAGGCTGTGCTCAATTTGTTTCCAGCGGTTGGATAAATGTGTGTTGAGTGGTGCGTCCCAATCTAAGTTTTGTTTCCACATTTCTTGAATTAAAACCTTGCAACTAATTACTATAGGACTTAGAAAGCCAAGAACATCAAAAATTTTCGCTGCTGCTGACAAAACCGCTCTTTTTGTTGGAACTTCAATAACTGGTATATTAAAACGAAAACAAAAAACGTCATCTTTGGGCCTCCATGATGTACCAAGTGCTTTGGTGATGTATTCTTCATTTGTTTTTAAAAGCCTTTCTCCATTGCAAGAAGCGATATTTGGACAGTTTGAATTCCATTTCGACAATTGTAGACCAGCTTTTTGTAATATTTCTACGATTTCAAATTTTTTGCGTGAAAGATCTGAAAAATTGTCTGCGCCCGTGAGCAGATCATCGACGTATAAATCATGTTTGAGCATTTCAGAACCCACAGAAAATTCACTTTTGTAAAAATCAGCTATAAAAAATAGACTTCGAACTGCAAGAAAAGGAGCAGATGACATACCATAGGTCACGGTGTTTAGCTGATATAACGAGATTGGATCACTAACATCTCTTCTCCATAAAATTAGCTGGAAGTTACGATCTCTTTCGTCTATTAAAAATTGTCGATACATTTTGCAAATGTCTGCTGATAGAGCTAGTTTATTTAATCGAAACGATAAGATTGTTATTATGAGCTCCTGTTGGATTGTTGGACCAACCATTAGAGCTTCATTCAAGGACATGTTTGTAGATGTGCGACATGAGGCATCAAAGACCACTCTTAGCTTTGTTGTTGTGCTTTGAGGGCGTAAAACAGGATGGTGAGGAATTATATAATGCGAAAAATTTAAACAATTGAAGTTAACAGGCGACATATGACCAAGTCGTATGTACTCGTCCATGAAATCAGTGTACATTTGTCGCAAATTTTCATCTCTTGAAAGTCGTTTTTCTAAATATAAAAGTCGTCTACGGGCTATTTCAAATGAACTGCCAAGTTGTTTAATAGAAGATTTAAATGGTAAACATACCTGAACTCTTCCATCACGATCAAAATTAGTGTTCTTAACGAAATGGTCTTCACACTGTTGTTCTTCTTCTGTGAGGACAGATGAATGTTGATGAAATTCTTCAATTTCCCAAAAGGCCTTTAGTAATGAGTTCAGATCCTCACCTTTTGTAATTACATTACATGATAACACACGTTGAGAGCATTGAGAATCGACTCTGCCACCAATGATCCACCCAAGGGATGTGTTTATTAGATTAGGTAGTCCAATTCCGAGAGAAATTTTGCCGTCGAGTAGCAAGTCAAAGAAGATCTCAGAACTAATTAAAATGTCAATACGCTGAGGTATGTGGAATTGTGGGTCTGCTAATTCCAAGTCATTGGGAATGTTCCAGTTTGTTGTATTCATTTGTTCTGGTGGGTGTTGAGATGAAATCGATTTTGTAACCAGGAAACATGTTGTCCACTCAAAATCGGAGACACGAGATCTAAGTGTAGCTGTAACCATAGATTTTAATTGGGTACGGATATCAGAAATGCCAGAAATTTCTTGAGTCGATCTAGTTTGCTTTAGACGAAGACGATTTACAGCTTCTTGAGTTATAAGGTTGACTTCTGAACAGGAATCCAACAGAGCGCGTAGAGGTTGTAGACAGCCGAATGAGTCTTTAACGAAAACAATAGCTGTTGGAAGCAAGTTTATACGACACGCAGTAGTAAGAAAAGACGAAAATTTAGTAAGATGAGTTAAAGCTGGATTATTCTGTGTTGGTAATACTGATTGTTGCGACGACGAAGATGAAGATCGAAAAGACGAATGGTGTGGTTGCTGAGATGATGAATTTAAAGTGGGATTAGGCTGAAGCTGCAAATTCAAATGCGATTGGTTTTGATGCAATGAATGCGAAGAAGTGTTTGAATTATTTGTTGATTGAAAATCCGAATTATGTAAAGATGTGTGGTGCGATATTCGACAAGTGCGACAACGAGATTTGGACGGGCACTGAGAAACAAAATGGCCCTTCTTAAGGCAATTTATACACAGTTTTAAGGATTTAACAGCCTCGAAACGACGACATATTGGGAGCGACAAATAGGTAGAACAGCTTCCCATGTAATGATCTTTAGACTTGCAGTATTCACAAAATGTAGTTGAAACAACGAACGATGACCCTATACGTTTGGAAATTTGCTTTGATTTATTGTCACGAGATTGAAAAGAGTCCACTTCCGCAGTTCGGCTTTCCAGATACTGACAGCGATGAGTTAGAATTGAGAAGCACTGTTGCCATGATGGTAGAGATTTGAAATCCTGTTTTTCATCATAAACCTTTTTGGACTCTCCATCAATTTTCGACAAGACAATATGTATGATAATGGCATTCATGACATCTAGCTCAGAGCCCAAAGAGAGCAAGGAACTGCGAAGAGCCGAAACATTATCAAGAATTGAGCGTAGCGAACTAGCGCTTGGGTTTGTCATAGGAGTTATTGAAAACAATGAATTTATGTGATCGATAAATATTAATGATTTATTATCGTATCGTTCGACTAAGCTATCTACAGCTTTTTGGTAATTTGACTCAACAACTTGAAAGGGTTCAATAACTGCCAATGCTTGGCCCGATAAACAGTTAAGTAGGTAATTAAACTTGTCTATTATAGCAATGCTTGGTTCGTTGTGAACCAATGTGTTGAAAGTATTTATAAATCTTGAAAACTCTGCATATTTTCCATCGAATTTAGGTAACTTGATTTGAGGCAATCGAGTGTGATGCGATATATATGGTTGAGTTGCATTCAAAAAACTTTGTTCGATATCACCAGAACCACGTTTAATATTCATAAAACTTACCAAAGGAGCCTTAGCAGATATAAAGAGTTCTTCAATATCCGATCGATGGGTGTCTGACTCATCCAGTTTCTCAATTTGTGCTTGAATGTGGCTTATTTGCTTAAAATATGATTCGAGAATTTGCAGTCGGCATTCAAGAATGGTGTAGTCTGATGTACTTCCATCTTTTTCGATTTTAGTTTTCATTTGAGTAATATTTCGTTTCATTGTTGTTCGTTGTTGCTTTAATGACGAAAGCGTGTTAGCTCCAGCATCAGTTTTGTCACAGTTTATGTTGTCAGATTTATCAGTACTCATGTTGAAATTAATTATTTATGAAGTTGACCCCAGATGTATTAAAGTCTTGCTAAAGTTGATAAGAATTGTGTTAAAGTTGCTCAAATTGTTAAAGCTGACATTAAACTGATAAAAATTCCATAAAAATTGCAAAAGTACTACGCGCAGAAAAAAAGTACCAATCCTTACTTAGAAGGGCCAACACTATTCGTGAGTGCCAACACTGTTTGAATTCGATCTCCAATAAAATGTACGCGTATGTGTGTGCAATGCAAAGACAAAAATATATTAAGAGCGTAGACGGTAAATGATTTTTATTTTCTTTTTCACTTACTTGATTAAACTGTTTAAGAGCATCGCAGCGAAGAGAAGTTGTTGTTGTTAAGAGAGTATGACTTACTGTATGTAAAGCAGAGGACGGTGGCTAGCAAATGCGATGACGATGATGATGATGTTTATGACGATGATTGTAGATAAGGCTGATGATTATCAAAGGGACGATGATGATGATGTTGATCACGGTGCTTGTGTGTACAACTGTTGCACTACTACGATGATGGTTAATGATGATTATTCTTTCTTGAAGAAATGCAAAAACGACGACGATGATGATTACGAAAATGTCTATGGTTTGATTTTGTTTAACTTTAATTAAAACAAAAAGCATTTAATAATATTTAGTCCAATATAGAAATGGTTGTGATTGATTAGTGCTTCTTTGTTTTTTAGTTTATTTCTTTAGAATCACTTTATTTATAAATTATTTTTATTTATGTCCTGTCACGGTCGCCAATTTTATGTTTGAACATAAATAACGAAAAATGTTTTTTGTTCTTAAAGAAAAAACTAGCGTAGAAATTTTTATAAGATGTATGTTGTTCTTTATTGTTTCACTATTCACTTAACAATGACAAAAATATGTGTGTTTAAAAAATGTTTAAATATGCATGTTAAAGGGAATGCAAAGAATGCAATCCCGTTAGCTTTAATATATTTACTTAAGTGGGCAAAGAAAACAACAAGTATAAGCAAATGTAACTACAAAAGAGATGCGACATGAGCAACAAAGAGTTTAAAGGAATGAATTCATATAAAAGAAAAAACAATTATTTAATATTACAAATACTATGTGTTTAATACGTTTTGACCGTACAATGGTAATCATAGATACCTTCCAATCTGCAGGATAGTATTCTAGGCGTAAAATTGAAGATAAAGAGGATAATTCTTCTAGCTACACGAGGTAACTCCACAAGCATTTTATTGCTGATTTTATCCATACCTGGAGTCTTTCTAAGGTTCAGAGTACCAATAGCGTTTTGAACATCATTAAAGCTAAGTCTTAGAAGTACAGGAGGTCTTATAACAAGTGGTGGCAATTCAGATTCGTTATTTGAGTTGTTTATAGTAAACACATTTCTCAAATGGTTAACAAATAATGTCCCTTTTTCGGAATCATTTCTAGTCACCAGTCGGATTTCGCAAAGGAGGTTTTCCTCTCACTGGTCTTTTTAAACCTCTTGCCGCCCTCCATAACGAGTAGTCAGATTGTGGGGTACTATCAAGACCCTCCAAGTAAGATCTAAGTGAGGCCGTTCTTTGGGTTTCTAACAAATGTCTTAGTATATCTTTGCATACCCGTAGCCTAGCTTTCAGTTCAGGAGACCTGTGAATTTGCCACTCTCTTCTCATTCTTCTTTTTTCTGATAGGAGATGTTCGAGTTCAGAGAAATAAGTTCTGTTTGTCCTATTTCTACATTCAACGTGATAAGTGGAAGCGTGATGCACAGCTCGTCGAAGGTCCTCGGTAAAGTTGCCAATCGACTCATCAATATCGTCGGTAGTTCTCAACACAACATTTTCCGTGCAATGAGAACTTAAATACTTTTTGTATTTTATCCAACTTACTCGGGTCTTAGTCATGTTCATAAATGGAGAACCACACACTTGAGGGAAATGCATTGAAATGATAGTAGGAGAGTGATCTAAGGACTATGCGATTTTTAATGTTTTTTTTTTTTTGAATTACCGTAGATTTTTTTTTTTTTTACCTATTACGAGTTATTTTTCACTTTTTTGTTTTATTTCAACTTATGTATTACACTTTTTCACCTATTCCGATTTTTTTTTACCGAAAATTCAGCCGCACTAAAAATAACACGTCCGAACAGTTCGATGAGACGAGACTGATCTGTTTGCCAAAATTTGCTATCAATGTTTTAAACTTATTGAATTTTGCAAGAGTCGATATGCTTCTTACGTTAATCGATATAATACATAAATTGTGAATATTTAGTTTTTCATTTAGATACATTTCAAAAGAATTAATTGATTGAAAATACATATTAATTTATTATGGTAAAAAAAGAAATATTAAAATGTTTAGTTAATGAGAAAATAAAATTTACGATGGTGACAAGTAATCATCATTTTCTTTTTCATCATCAGAACCAACAGCAGCTTCCCTCTGATACCTTTGAGACCTTCTGGATGTACCTTTTGTTGATTCTAAAGGTGGCTATACACTACGTGTTTTTTACATTGTATATGTCAAATTTTACATATGAAATAAAAACATATAGTTGGTGACCTCATAAACTTTGCTTCTGTAAAATACATGTGGAAATACATATGTAATTTTTTCGATTAGAACACGCTCTATTTTCTTGTGTTTTCAAATGTGTATGCCATGCGAAAAGATTTGTCGACGGTTAAATATCTGCGCTATCATTAGCCGGTCGTATGAAGAATTTGCATAAGTGATAAATTAAATATTTTTTATCTCATTTAGTTAATTTAATAACAATGATATAAATTATTTAAAAATTTTTGATACAAGCTCCACATATTGTATATTAAAAGACGAAAAACCGTAAATCAATATTTTTGACGCCGGCATTTTAGTGACGCCACCAAAAATTTTTGCAGCGGCTTTAACGCATTTTTTAAAGAAACGACATGGTAATTTATATGTAAATAATCATGGCGATGTCACGTGTAATTGTACATACAAGTTGGTGACCAAAAATTAAAACCCTTATGTAAAATAACCAATTTTGACAGACATAAAGAAAAACATGTGGGTTGTAAACTTAAAAATACATAAGCAAAAACACGTAGTGTATAACCACCTTAACAGGAGTTGATCTACTTCATCAGCATTCTTTATAAACTTGGGTTTTGATAATTCGCTCATTTTTACAAAGTCCTTTCCATTTGCAGCATACACTCTACGATAACCAACTAATTTAAGTGATTTGGCATGATTTAAAAGATTTAACGTTTCCCTGCCAAGAAAATCATTTACAAAAATCGATTTAGTTTCCTCTCTTTGGTTAAGTTTAGGCAAAGACTATAAATATATAAAGATGTTGCACGCAGTGTATTTAAAATTGACAAAATTTTGTGCTTCCTCATGATGCGGGAGGGAAGACAAAAGGGAAAGAAGCACAAAGAAAGAGCGTAACAATCTGTCGTTCTCTTGTTGAGTATAAGATCTTTTAATTCTCACTTATCATTGTTTGTGTGCATGTGTATGCATGTGTGTGTTGTACATTGCATTAAAAATGTAAAAATAAAATAAAAACCTAACAAAAGAATTTTTGTTTCTTACAATTTTTGTGCAAATAACTTTCGTCAATAATGTGACCGATTGTGTAATTGTAGGGTAAGAGTATGTGTTTTATTGTTGTACAGACAAAACTATATCGATTCGCACCGAATTAGGTATAATGCTATTTTTTAGACTATTCAATTATGTATGTTTGTATCTACTTACCATATATAATTTTATAGACAGTTCAATTATGAACTTCTGTATAGAATGAAGTTGTAATAACAGGAATGTTTTTTTTGTTTAGTATTTATTAAATTTATTTATCAGTGTTTCAAAATTTTAACTTTTTCTGTACTGGATAATTTGTATTTGTATGTTTCCCATGTGGCATGCTTCCGTAGTAAAATAAGAACTAGTAAATTAAGCATCTCCATTCTGTGTTTATAACATTCGTTATTCTCATCAAACCAAAAGGAATAAATTGTATCTTTGGTGCAACTTACGCATTGGTCAACAACAAATGTTTTTATGTTTTTTATTGCTTTATTTTTTAAAAATATTTTTTCGAAGACTTTTATATGAATTTTACAAACTTCAAAAAATAAGTCAGATGGAGCGCACAAACTTCCAAAGTCGGAATCTTTTGTATAATTTTTTGCATGAACAAACATTTCTGAAGGATATGACAGAATTTGGGCTGGTTTAATTATATCCACACGACATTTAACGCAAGATATTCGTTGAGCTATGTAACCAACAAAATATCGACTTGACGTTAATTCTATTGGCACATTGTTGGAGGTAAAACAATCGGAGTCTTCATTAAAATATTCTTTATTTTCATCGTATACATCTGCGACATATATTTCAGGGGTATGGGTACTTTCTGACAAACTTCCAGTCCTTATAGTATCTTCTAAAATTGTTTGAAACTCCATAGGTAAAAACATTGCATCGTCGTTTGCACAATTTGATGAGGTGCTAAACTGAGTCATTTTTAAAGATAATAACTTAGCTACTGCCAAATTAAATTCATGAACCGATGGATTTTTGCAGTGTCCACCTTTGGCACGTATATATGAAAACAAGTTTTCTATAGGATCTTGGTTAAAATGGCTCGTTAAAATGCAATGTAAATTTGAATTTAATTATGGTATTTAATTAATGTAGACTTCTTTTAGTTTGCATGTATTTTGATTCGGCAATATATGTATGTACATACATATGTGTGTATATCAGTGGCAGCGTTGCCATATATTTTTTTAAGAAAACTTTTTATTTAAAAAAAAAAAACTTTTTTTTAGAAAAAAAAACTTTTTTAAGTACATAGTAAAATTTCAAAACCCAATTTTATTGAAAACAAAACAACTTTTATTTTTACATATTTACTTGAGTATTCCTAACTGTCCAACTCCATATATATCGTCCCCTCGATATAACAGTAGCGTATGTGCTTATACGCTATTATTTTTTTTATTGCATATTTAAAATCTCCATCATTGATTTTTTGTCTGGTCAAAATTTCGTTAAATTCTACTTCCAAAAAGTGGGTCAAAATATCGTTGGAAAAAATAGTGTACAATAATTTCTTGTTAAAAATTTTCCTTCAATAAGTGAGTAAGCTCATATGCGCTATTTTACTTGAAATGTCATTCCAAAGTTGTTAAAAGAATAATAGTTTAAGTCATAAAATAGCTTGTAATAATATACACTATTGTTTGATAAATAGTTTCATTCCGACCATTTCTATGTCCAAAATTTGTGCAAAAAGAATGTAATTCCTCGTGGCTCGCAGTCATTTTTTTAACTCACAAGGTGGAAAGAAGCGAAATTGTTTAGATGAGCCAGATGTAGCAGAGGAAGAGAAAGAAGACGAATGAATTTCTAGTTATTTGTTATAATTTTTTGTTTAAAATAACGAAAATTGGAAAGTAATGCATATGTGCCACTTTATTAACAAAACTATGAATTATAATGTTACAACTTGATATTTTTGAGATCAAATATTTTAATAAAAAATACCGTAAAATTATTGAATAAAACAGCGTATACCACACAAAATAAAATAGTGTATCTGATACATCATACGAATTCCTTAAAAAATAAACTAGCCTATATGGAGGACTTGCGGTTTGAATGAGAGAATTGTGGTCTCAAAGAATACGTAGAATAAAAAAAATTGGCCAATTTAAAGACAAGAAACGGTATTAGGTGTTCGCCGAAAAATTCAATATGAAGAATTTTTATTTACCGCAATATTGAGACATCCGATTTGACAAAAACTTTAAACTCTCCCTTCTCAAAACCCCAAAAAAATTATACGCTATTGTTATATTGAGGGGACGATATGTACTCGTATGTACAAAATAAAGAGTTTATTTGTGTTGTAAACTGTTAACCTTTTATAAATATTTATATGACATTAATTGTACTTAAGACGGGGTAATACTAAATTAAACATTGTTGCAGTAAAAATGGATTGAAAAGGTATAATATCGTTAAATTACTAACGCAGTGCATCATAGTAGAAAAAGCCTTAATTTGTTAATGGTGAAAATGATTTGTTTAATAATCTAAATTAAACTCATAAATAAATTATAAATTTGCAAAAAACTTTTTTTTTTAGAATAAAACTTGAAAACTTTTTCGCATCTCAAAAAACTTGCAAAAAAAGGTAAAACTTGACAAATGGCAACGCTGATCAGTGGTACTCAAAAATGAAGATGTATTGGTGAGAGAATTTTCCCAGCAAACATATTGTCAAACGCTAAAAATAAGAAAAAAAAAGAAAGAGTTTTGCCAGATATAAACACCTTAAGAAAAAATATCAGGGACCATAAATAACAATTATCAATATTATAATATATTTTTAGAACAGTTATTTTGAGAAAAAACAAAAATAAGTTCATTTAAAGCAGTTTTTTATTTTTCGTGTTCAATTGTAATTGAATCGCGTGTGTTTGCTATGCTTCGTCCAACAAGAAGCAACAACAATGCTTAATAAATTTCTGAAAAAAAAATGACAATAATCATCCGCATGTGTTCACATCGCTTGTTCAACGACGACTGAATGGAAAATAATACGTTCTCTGAGTATAATATGCTTTCTGAGTACAATAAGTGGCAGTAGTAGTTTTGCCATCGACAAATTTGGCACTGACAGTACAATGTATGGCAGTGCAACATCTTTATATATTTATAGTCTTTGGTTTAGGTTTAGCTGACATTACTTTCTGCTTTGAGGCTTTAGAATTAAATTTAGCAACAATTGTTTTTCTTTTTGAATTTTTATTTTTTCCAATGAAATAGGCATCATCAAACTCATCATTTTTTAACTCAATATCAACAGATTTCATAATATTTATAACAGCATCTACAGCATTGCTATTATCTGGAACCTCCATGCCATTAAGAGCGTGTTCTAATCGAAAAAATTACATATGTATTTCCACATGTATTTTACATATGCAAAGTTTCATATGTATCACACGATGTGTACAACTTTTACAGATGGAAAATTTGACAGTACATATGTAAAATACATCCCATCCCGTCTAATGGCACCTTAAGCAAACAATCGTTTTTTACTCGATCATCATATAAAAATCTTACTGTTTGTTTTAATTCATTTATTTCAACTTTCAAAACTTTATTTTCTCTTTGTACTGCATCTAATTTTTTCTTATTTTCCTCCATAGCCTTTATAATATCGAGCCATAACCGCCAAAATAATGTATCCCACACCATAATCGATTGTTGTTTTTTAATCGAAATCGATAGTTCAACATCATTTAAAATTATTAAAATTAAATGTATTACACAAAACAATATTTACATTATAAATTTTAAAATAATGGCTTTATTCAAACTGATTTTATTTAAAAAAAACCTTCCCCTGTAAAATTTTGAGTTTGTGGGATACATTTTTTCGGCGGTTATGGCTCGATATGATCAAATTGCCTGGACATAAATGACATTGATTCTTGCAGTGTGTCCAGCTGATTTAATTTTAAAAGTTGTTTTTTTATGACGTTTAATTCAGATTTTACATTCTCCCCATTTTCGTTACTACATACATGGCACACATAATCTTCTACTTCATTGTTTACAAGATAATTGAATTGTTTTTTGCTTAGTTTTGTACATAATACATGGTAAATCTTTTTGCATTTATCACATTGGATTTAGCTTTCTTCTTCTTCAATTTCTGTTTTGCATTGACCGCAACTATTTACAGTTACTTTTTTACACTTCGACGAGTAGATTTAGGCATTCTTGATAATTTTTAAATACCTTAATAATTTTTAAGAAAAAACTATTTAGTAAACCTTTTAACTGGTTTTTTAAAACTTTTTATTGTTTATTTAAAAAAAAATCTTGTTGGGCCACTTCAAAAAAATCAACTTTTCCACGATAGAGTTGCCAGATCGAATATTTTTTTTTTCAAGTATTACCTTTTTAAGTCTAAGACAGCAAAATATTACTATTAGAACATTATTAATTAACTTTTATTTTTTCCCATACACAACCGGCCAACCCTAATGTACATGTATATGTCATTGGTGGTGGAATATGAAAATTGGATTTTGCCACGCCACTCCGGCCGCAGACTGCAAATCAGACTTCTCATTGTCCCCCGCCTGGATATTCTGAAGATTCCCTGAAAATTTCATCATACGTTATACCCCTGACAGACATAGGATTTCTATACCATAATACAAATACTATGGTTTTTGATACTACATTGCCTTGACAGACATGTAGTACATATACTAGTATTTTTGTTTTTACTTTCCCAATAAACATATTGGCAAGCGTTTTGTAAATTAAGATTGCAGCAAGCTGGCATAAATAAGAGTTTTGCGAATGTCGTTGACAATTTGCTTGCTAATGCAAGTGTTTCATAAATTTAAGCAAAACGTGTCATTCTCGCTGTTAAAAATTGTGCTAATAAGTTGTGTTATTAAATAATGTTAAATTGTTGTTAAAGTTGTTAAATTAAGTGTGTTTGATACTTTTAATTATCATTTGCTATTAAAAAAGGTAATTATTTACTTATTTAATGTCTTTAGCAAAAAGGCAGAAAAGTGTTATGCGCAGAAGCACCGAAATTGTTGATCATATATGTAACGGTGCGGCTGCAAGTTCTGTACTGGAAAATATAGATAAATTTTCCTTGCTTATATTTGAACACTTATTTTTTATGTAAATGTTGGCTGGGTTTTGATCAAAAAAAAAAAAAATTAAAAGAAATTAAATAATATATAACTGTCATTAAATGAACTGACAATCGATTTTGTGAGAGGGTTTCCCCAATGTTTATTGAACACAGATAAATACAACATGCTACATTTATACCACGATTATTTTCGTAGTATTGATACCAGATATAAACCAGCTTGTTTTATGGTTTAATTGTAGTACAAGTTGACACACATGTAGTATAGTCGGTCATTTAACTGAACGGGTTGATCATATAAAATGTCTCGGAATATACCTTGATAATAAACTTTCCTTTGATGCTCATATTGATGTTTTGCGCGGTAAGGTCTTTGGTATTTTGCGTAAGATTTATTCATCTAACTTGTATTTGCCACTACGTATTAGGTACAACATGGCTTATTCATTATTGATGTCATTGATATTATATGGTATTGAGGTTTACTCTGGTACAGGTTCAACACGTTTAAACAAAATTAGTAGTATTTTAAATTCTGTAGTGCGATTTGTTTATAATATTAAGCGTAGAGATCATGCATAAAAATATACAATTTATCGTTCGCTCTTGCTGCCCTCAAAAAGCAGCGACTTCTTACACTCTATGCAGACTTTACGGAATGCATAAAAATATACAATTTATCGTTCGCTCTTGCTGCCCTCAAAAAGCAGCGACTTCTTACACTCTATGCAGACTTTACGGAATGCATAAAAATATACAATTTAAGCGTAGAGATCACATTTCCTATTCTGTTCAGTGTTTTCTTGGTTGTTCTTTTATAGGCTTTATTAAGTATCGAAACATTATTTATTTCATAATATTATCAAATTTAGAAGGCCACTTCCATTGTACAGATCTTTCACTTTTTCACGATCCATTAGAAATCCTCAAATTTGTATACCCAGAATTTCATCTTCTTTCTTTGATAAATCTTTTGTTGTGAGAATTGCTAGATTGTGGAATATTCTACCTTATTCCTTGCGAATTCTTATCTACTACTCACCGATGACTTCTAATTAATGGATAGCTATAGTTTTCTTCAATCTTATAATGCCTTTTGTTTCAATTATCTTATTCTACTTATCGATGATTTATTTCGAACCTATGTACGCCTATATATTGCCGCTGATCGGGCCTGTGTGGGTTTTTTTTATCTATTAGTTTACTGTGGCTGGGGAGCCATAAAATTTTTTTTCTCTTTTATATGCATAATTAATATTCTTATTTCAATTTATATTGAATTGTTACACTGTGCTAGAATTTGACACTTTTTTTTGTGGCAAACGGGGCACCTGGCGGGTTAACCTAATTCGGGTACGCTGAATCCAGCGGTGCTAACCGTTTTTTTAGGTTAGCTCGTTTTTTCGAAATATACCGTTATTTCGAAAATGGAGGAGGTTGCACAACATATATTCGCGTAACTCAAAAACGGTTCAGTTTATTGAATAAACTCAAAAAACCGAAATTCCGCAATGAAATTTTCTTTAAGTAAGGTTAAACTTTTTTCCAATATGCGCAGTCGTTGTAGAAACATGATTTTTTTTTGACCAAAAAAAAATATTTTTTTTAGCAAAATTTCAAAAATTTTCTTTTTTAAAACGGCATAAAAAATTGGAAAATGCAGCTGTGCTTCTAATTTTTTCTGCAGGTATAGCAAACAAAGTTCCAAACAAAACAAGACATAAATAATTAAAATCTGTCTACAACTTTTGATTTTATTCACAAAAGATGAAATATATAATAACCAGACGAAACTTCAAAAATTAAAACATTTATTTTTGTTGTTAAATAAAGTTTAAGTTTTTATTTACAAATTTATTCTTCTTCCTCCTGCAGATTCCAACAAATATCCCCTAATAGCGAATCAAGTTGTTTGCCACTATACCAGTGTTCGAGTCTGACTGTTACTTGGTGAAATCTCTCGCCATGTTCATCAGACTCGGCTGGTGATTGTTCATTAAATTTTTCTGCATGACAATGCAAAAAATGTATTTTCAATCACATTTTGACGTTTAAGTTTTTAAATGCTGTTGGCATATCTCCAATTAAAATTCGCCAATTTTCAGCACAGTGGGTTCGATGACACCGAAAGTGGCGATTAATTCATGGGAGCCGTAATTTAAATTTTTTTGAAATTTTTTTTCAAATCGTTAAACATACATAAAAAGGCATATTCTGAAAAAAAGATACACTGAAAAAAATTTTTTTTTACGATTTTATAGACATTTTTATTTTTCGGAAAATTATAGTTTGTTTCAGAATTTTCGCCGTAATTTTAAAATGGAAAGTAATTTTTTTTAAAAATGAGAAGCAAACGAAAGCTTATATTGTCTTCTTGCTAAAAAATAAAAAAATAAATATATATTTTGCATAAATATGAACATAAGTTTAATTTAAAGTCTGTATTTGGGTATTGAAGGATTTCGAGAATTTTACAAATTTTTTAAAAAAGTAACGAAATAAATTTTTATAATTTTTTTTGTTTATCAATAACTGTCATGCACTTAAAAAGAAACCATATTAAGCAAAAAAAATTAAAAAAAATAAATTTTTGTCTGTTTGGGAACGTTTTTTCAATTTTGTGGGAAATGGGCTTAATGTACAAATTTTATTGTAAATTTAAAATAGAAAGCTATAAATGATTAAGTAAATTTTAAACTTAAAATATATTGAATATATTATTAAAAAGATAAATAAAAAATAATATATACATATATAAATATTTCAACATAATTGATTTAAACTCCTATTTGTCCTTACGACAAAATTTCATGAATTCTAAAATTTGTATAATATGTTAATAAAAAACAATATTTTAATTTTTTTATGCATTTTGTTTGTATTTAAGAAAAAAATTATATATTACTATCATGTGTTTCTTGAGAAATAATAGGCGATAGCAAAAGCTGTAGTTCGGAATTTGATAATTGTTGCTTTTCTTTCCGCTCATTTTGTTTATTTATACTAGATATTAATGGGTCTGAACTGAGAAAAAATCTATTTTTTGTAATTTTACATGAAATTTCTTAAAATTATTTAGCTTATGTTAGAAATTATTTAGAATATGTTGAAATTTCCCAATTTATAGTAGGAATCTTTACTTGTTCTATTAAAGTGCAAATGAAAACCATACTTCTATGTATCTTCACATGCTTGTGCCCAATTTTTTTATGTAGGGTAAAATGAACTATAACAATTAAAAGAGCTGGAAGCGTGACACGATATTTTTTAAATGCAGTGTTCGTGAGTTACATATAATTTTATTTGTTCGAACATTAAGTGTTTTCGTGATCATTTCGAGCTCGTGAGTTAATTTTAAATTTAATAAAAGCACGAACGTATGCAAAAATTAGAATTCGGTGTAAATAAAACAGAAATTATTTTTTGTAAGTGAGCGTGAGTCAAAATTAACTCACGCAACCATCTCTGATAGAAACCAAACTTATTTATAACAATAACTTTAATACCGAAAATAAAGACAAAAGAGAGTTAAAAACAAAGAAGTTGATTTGTTGTTTGTTTTTTCAGATTAAGTATTTAGCAACTGGAGTTATTTCACAAAAATTTTAATAAGTACAAAAACGCGGTGCCTCTGCAATAGTTTGGTGTGGAATATATAAGCTAAAATACTATATTAAAATATCACTTAATAAAATTTGCTGGATCGCAACAAGAAATTTCTTGAAACTCTGTGTATATATCGAAAATACCCCAAATATGGAGCAATTTTTAAAAAAATATTAAAAATATTTGCAAAACATTTATCTAAAAAACATTAATGCAATTATGTAGCCAAATACCTGAAGTTGATGGTTCCATTTTAATAAAATTACTTTTAGAACTCTTAATAAGAATTATCAGCACCCAAAATATCTCAATTTTCAGTTTTAGGCACGGCACGAAAAATTTTGAAAAATTATTTGACTTTGACAGCTCACAGTCGATTAAGTAATTTACTCAAAACAAAAGTTTTTGGCAAATAGTGATGTAGAATTTAATTCCCTTTCACAAAGTACCACACACGAATGTGTGTGTTCAGCTCTTGAATTAATCCTCACTTTTGGTACATTTCAACCCTCTGTGCGATGATTTCCTAATACATTTTTTATTACTGATTTCACAGAATTCCAGCGCAATAGCTCCATATCATTCAATGCAAGTTCGAATTGTTGGTCCTTCATTAGACGAATTCCTGTAAAATAAAAACATTATGACATGAAATATAAATCTAATGGTGTTTTCTTTTCTGAAATAAAATGTTACACCTTTTTTATGTACATTTTTATAATGTATACCTCACATTTTAAAGATGTCGCATTTTTAATGGTCATGTACAGCTGTTTTTGTTTTTTTGTTAAAAAAGAAGAAGCAGATAGCTCCCTGGTAAGATCGCTTGAAATAACACAATGAATATTTATCAAAATGACCTATGGCACTTTCCCGACCAATACGAAAATTCTTCTCAAACTATAAAAATTATATATGTATATAAACATACATTACATATATAAGAAGTAGGAGATATTGTCCTATGAAATTTCACATATGTACATTAACTTCAGAGGATTCATTAATTACGTTCTTTATAAAGCCTTTCACTCACGGTTGTGGATTTCTTTCCATAATCATATAAAATATTTTATCATCATCTGATGATGAAGATGAATCCAACAAGTCATCCAAAATTTTTTCAGCACATAAAAAAGTTGTAATATTTTCCATTTTGTATATTTTTTTTTTTGTTTCTTAACACAAATACACATTCATAAACAAAACATTCCATTTAGCCCTTTTTCAAAAATGTTTACGCGTTTTGAGTCTCAAAAGTTGGCATCACTGGTCAGTTGTTTTATCGTGTGATTCTCCCCCTCTAAAAATACAGAGTGTGAAAGGTGCACCATTTTTTAAATTTATAGTGTGGAATTTATAGAAAAGAACACACTACACTTTAGCAGTGTTGACATTTTTTCAGAAAAGAACACAAAAAAATTAAAAAAGATGCGAAATGGGAAAAACGTGTAACATTTTTGCCAGAAAAGAAAATGGCATAATTTAATAAAGTAGCTAGAGTTCATACCTTCTTTTACTTTCATGCCGCTTAATCGTGGAAAAATTCGGCGCAATTCGGTAAAAGCAATTCCATCTGGGTTCAATGCTTTTATAAAATTTTTTACAATACCCAGTTTGATGTGGAGTGGAGGAAGCAAAATCTTTTCCATCGGCACAAGTGGTAATTCAATAATATTATTTCTATGCAATCTGCTTTCCTCACGTATAGCCCAATCCCGTGTATTGTACTGGCGTCGTTCCATTATATCCAGACGATTTTGCGTGATTTCGTTGTGGTTACATGGAATCGTGATGTATGACGGTTGATACATCGATGCAGCTGCTCCACAGGTTTCAACAGATTGAATTATTGAGGGAATATCTTCTGTTGGTATTTGGCTATCCGGAACAGGAATTTCGTCAGAATGTGGCAGCGGAAATTGAGCATATATTGTTGCAGTGTAAGATATAGAACCACTTTTTCTTCTGTTCATGCCGGCTGTATGATTTATGCACGCATAACACTCATCTTCAATATGGAGTATGGGATCTCTCCAAATCATTGGAACACCAAATGGCATAGTATCTCCATTTTTTTTCCACTTATTTAAATGGTAAATGCACTTTGTACACACTATTGATGGTGACCAACTCTTGCCACATATGACACTTAAAGAAAACTATGTTTCATACAAGTTAATTGTTTCAGTAGTCATTTTACGGCGACTTGGCATATTTGTATATTTCCCACACACATAACAAAAGTTATGAAACTTGTTACACGCTTCCATCTTAGATATTTCAATATAAATGATTAGACTCAAGACTGTCAAAGACTTTAAACTTCACTAGCACTCGCCATATGACATTGAAGGGGTTGAGGAACTCTTATTTATACTGTAATTTTTTATCAAAGTACCTGTCAAGCCCTTCATGAACATAATTTGTAAAAAAACCAAAGCCGGGACGATTTCTGTTTCTACCTGTTCCAGGTATAACAATAGAATACGTTACTTAAGTTTTTACAAGACCGATTTGTGCGGTTTTTGTCTGCACAAGAAAATACAAATATGTAAAAATGTATGACTTTATTTTATTTTAATTCTAATGTTAGGTACAAGTTAATATTTAATGAAACACAAATTTTTATCGGCTATGCCAATTTTTTTATTTGGTTTATTACCTGGCTATGCCAGTCTTTCCAGTTACAACGTATGAATTGAACTAACTGTTTTTTAACAAACAATTCTAAACGATACCTTAATTTAAGTTAGTATTGCCGCACATTATGCTGTTGTCATCACTTCTGTTGTTGGTGTTGCTTAATTTAAATTAATAATATAAATAATTTGGAGCGGATGTGCATGCAGGTAGAGTTACACAGTTGAATTTGCTAGCTTTTCGATTCCATTGCAAAATTCCTGGAATTATTTAGGCAGACAGATGCTTATGTTACAGAAAATAATATAAATTATTTGGAGCGGATGCGCGTGCAAGTAAAGTTAGTTGGCACCCGCTAACTACTCCCCCCTTGCAGTGAAGACGTCCTCGGCTTCTTTTAAAACTCTATCCAGAACTATGATATTGCTGTTTTTCCTCCGTTTTGCTGCGATTATTTTACCCACAAAAATTATAACGACGAATGTCGTAGCAACAATGAAAATTATCACCCATTGTCTAGATCGCAGGTGAATTAATTCTTTAAGGCTGGCGATGTGACCAATGTTTTTGATGTTGGCATTATGTAAATATGAGAGTGATAGTAGTGTAACATGTTCCGTGATGTTAACAAACTGAGCCGATGTAGCTTCGGGGTGTGAGTGGCTGATGTTCTTCCAATTGGTGAATGTCGTGTCATTTAGGGTCACTTTGCTTTCGAAAATAACCAAGAATGTGCCATTTATTGTAATTGTTGAATTGTCATTTTCGCATACTTTTACTGGTTGATTGTTTACGACGACGACACCGTCATTGACTTCCTCTATTGGAGAAATGTGATCTGATGAGGTTGTTTTGCATGTTGCTAGATGATTGTCTAACAGTTGTTGTATGCACGAGCTATTTTTTAGAGGTTGGCAAAATGTTATTGACGTCGCTTCCTTACATTTGTAGAGAGGATGATGTGCTTTTTGGCATTCAGCTAAAGTGTTAGTTTCTAAATTAAGTATCTTATTTTCATGTATAACTGGCAGTATTTTTATCTTATTACATACATTAGAAATTTTTGGAAATTTAACTACAAAGTAAATATTATTATTGGCTTGAAAAACTTTTAATTTTGAAATACTAAGTATATCGCTTATGCTAACATTGGCAAAGTGTTCGTTAATTAATACATTTTTTATCTCGTTACTATCTAATATTATTGGGTTTACAATGTTTAACTTTGCTAGAGTAATTGAGTAAATGGTGTTTTCAATACTAGTCATTATGGCTTTGTTTCTAGCAATTGCTAGGTCAAATAAATGTCCGGTGTCGATTTGAGTCTCCTTCGATGTACTCAGTAGTTTGTTGACTGTTTCCGTGATTTGGTTAATTTTCGTTTGCAACTCAGAATTAATAAGCACCTGTTGGTCATTGGCTTCTATTAAGCCCTCCTCCTTAAGGACCACTTGATTAAAGTCTTCAAAGTCCGGAGTGCCAGCGATGTATTTCAATGCTGTTCCTAATATATTAATACTTCTGGAATATCGGTGATGAATCTTTATCGCGTTTAGTAGGGTAAATATGTGGTCAACGTCGGCTTTAAGTAGTTTCCTCATGTGAGATTGCGGAAAATTGTTAAGTATGTTCTCGGTATCGTGTGCGACATTTTCGTAGTCGGTCAGGTTTGTCATGTGCAGCAAAAACCCATAGCGGTCATAAGTGGCTACCATTCCATCAGTTATCGGGATAAAATAGGAGCTGGTATAGTTAAGTATTTTAGCTCGTGTATATGGAGTAGTAGATAATAGAAGAAGTCTGCAAAGGCAGGAGAAAGAGGAAGAAGAGAGAAAAAAAATATATTACCTCAGATTGTCTTTATGTACTGCTCTCCCGTCAATGAGAACTCTAGTTCCCAGATCAGCTTGAACATATTTTTCAGTAAAAAGTTTAGTAAATTTATTTCCTATTCTTTTATTTGTCTTCACATGAACCTTGTCGCCAGGTTTAAAGCTTCGCTTATGGCGATTTTTATTGTGATATTTAAGGTTTGTTTCTTGAGTCTTAGCAAGCTTTTGCCTAATCTCTTCTACTATTGTTTGAGGAGTTGAGTGAATTATATCTATAGGTCTATAACCTGTAATCGAATGAATTGTTCTATTGTATTTTGCGACGGCCAGTGATATGAGCTCAGGCGTATCGGAAATATTTTGCTCTATTTTAGTACATCTAGCTATTTCTGTGAGGGTGCTATGGAATCTTTCGACCTGTCCGTTGCTGACGCTATGAAATGGGGGTGTGGTACAGATTGAAATGTTAAAGGTATTTTTCAAGATTGTTTTTATAGTTTCGGAGTTAAATGAACGTTCATTATCACGAACAATGGTTTTTGTATTCTTAAAAAAACTAATCATGGTTATCAGTGGCTGTCTTATGTCAACGATTGCTCTCGACTGAATAGGGTTTACACATGCAAATTTTGAAAATTTGTCAATTAATGTGAGAAAATGCTGTTTATCTGTAGAATAGATATCAATGTGTAATATCTCTCCCGGATAAGAGGGTATAGGTGTTTGGCCTATCTCTACTTTGTTAGGGTGCCTTTGGTACTTTGCTTCCCGACATATCTTGCACGTTGATATTATTTCCTTTACTTTTTGTCTTAGCTCAGGAAAGTAGTAGTCCTTTAGAATTTGTTGCACATTTTCTCGCGCATTTCGATGGGCTCGATTGTGCTCAGCTACCGCTATTTCTGTTTGGTCGTCTCGATTGAAGACATCGATTACAATTTTATTTGCAAAGCGAAACTTAATTGAGGGGAATGCTGTTAGTAATTTGTCTTGGACTTCCGCTAGAATTGATAAATCGCAGTATATTGCATTAACAACATCGGGGTTAACCACCTCCTTAAGTATTTGTAACAGGTCATTAAAATTTACGTATGTAACTGTGTGTCTAATTCTAGATTTAAAAAGTATTCTAGTTTTCTTCTCTGTTTCTTTACCCTTGCACAAGATTATCTGGTTTCTAAAACAATTAAGTGGATTCTGAACGGTAGGTATGGTTTTTGTTAGTGAAACTTCACTATGCGCAGTAGCACCTTCTGAACTGGAAGATTCCTCTAACATGTTTAAATGTTGTCTGGTTAGGGCATCTGCAACGTAGTTTTCTTTCCCTGGCTTATAAAAAAATTTCGGTGAGAACTCTTCTACAAATGCTCTCCACCTTTTAATTTTCGCATTTGAATTCCTATCGGATATTGCAAAGGTAAGTGGTTGGTGGTCCGTGAAAATATTTAGTTGTCTGGTTCCGTACAAATAGTTGCGTAGTTTCTGTAGCGCCCACACTATGGCCAATAATTCACGCTCATTCGTGGCGTAGTTTTCCTCGGCATTCGACAGTGTTCTTGATATCATTGTAATCGGTCGCCCATTCTGTGATAGAACTGCACCGATTGCGTGTGAAGAGGCGTCCGTTGTCAAGTCAAAGGGTTTTTCGTAATCCGGGTATAGAAGGAGAACATCCTCGGATGCAAGTATTTTCTTAACTTTTTCGAACGCTAAGTATGCCTCATCATTAAGTTCCACCTTTATATTTTTTGAACGGTTTGATCCTACGTGTCCGTTATCCCCTCTCAGAAATTCTGTTAGTGGTTTAACAATTTTCGCGTAGTCTTTCACAAAGCGTCTGTAGTATCCTGCCAGACCTAAAAATGACCTCAGGGCTCTGAGAGTCTTTGGTACGTCGTAGTTAATGATATCTTTAATCTTTTCAGGGCAGGTTTTAATCCCATCGCTCGACACGATAAAACCCAAAAATTCTACCTCTGACCTAAAAAATTTTGATTTCTCCGCTGAAACACGCATTCCTGCCTCAAACAGTTTGGTAAGAATTGTGTCAACATGTTCTAAGTGTTCCTCCCTAGTTCCGGAAAAGATAATCACATCATCGATATAGACATGACAGCATTTGCCTATTTGATCTTATAGTATGTCGTCTATAGCCCTTTGAAAGATGCTTGGGGCATTTTTCAGCCCGAATGGTAAACGACAAAACTCATATTTACCGTTGTTGACAGAGAAGGCAGTTTTCTCACGGTCTCTTTCAGCCAAATTAATTTGGTGAAAACCAGATTTGAGGTCTAGTGTCGTAAAATAATTGGACTTTTCTGGGATAGGGTATTTGTCGCAGATCGTCTTTTCGTTTAGTTTCCTGAAGTCAATTACCAAACGCATTTGACGATTTCCTTCGGTATCGAGTCCTTTCTTGTCAACTATCCATATAGGGTTATTAAATGGAGAGCGCGATGGCCGAATTATTTTATTAGCTAAAAGATTCTCTATCTCCTTATTGACAAAAGATGCAGCCGCTATTGGATAGGGGTATGATTTTGAGTAAACTGGTTCGTTGTCCGTTGTCCTTATTGTCGCTATTACGTTAGTATTATATGGTAATGCCTCATTTGGGTCAGCAAATGCTCCTGCTTTGGTTCTGATGAGCTGTGATAATTGCGCATTTTCGGAGGCCTTTAAACCTAAATTATTAATATCTCGACAGTAGAGGTATGACAAGACCTCTTTTCCGTACCTGTAATTTAAGATACCTTTTTTAATATCAAGGAGAGCGTCTATGCTTTTAAGAAGATCAAAGCCTATAATTCCGTCAAAAGTTTGAAGTGTGGGTAAAATAAAGAAATGTCCATTAATATTGAAGATGTTAATAGTGCATTTTTGGAAAATTCTTTCGGTGCCATGTATTGATTTTACTGTGAAGGGTATTTCTAAATTTTTTATGCCTTTTAAAGATCTAAGTGTTTAATATAATTCTTCGAGGCACCCGTGTCCACAAAGAATTTTAATTCCTTTCCTGCAAATCTCCTACTGACGTAGGGCAGGAGTGATTTAGGTCTAAAAAATTAATTTCGTCTCTATATTCCGTCTCATTTACGTTTTGTTGGTTATCATAATAGTTACCGTTGAGGTTATCATTGAAATAATCATTGTTGTAGTCGTTATAGTAATCGTCTTGTGTGTAGCCCTCATAGTATTGTTCGTCGAATGAGTCGTCTGGTTGTCCTAGGTTCATTACGTGGTTAATGCGTTGTAACTTGGCAACGGGCTGTTTGTCACTTTCATACTGCCTCTTCGGTGGCCTGTTTCTATAGTCAGTGAATTGAGTCCTTTCTGCGTTTGAATTATTTTGAGGTTGGCTAGTACCTAATTCCCGTGGTCCCTGATTTGGAATAAGATGCGTTCTTTCCTGTAGTGCTCTATTCTGTCTAAAACGTGACGCGGATGGATCTACCTCCATCGGTACAGGTTGTTGCCATTGTGGGCCTACGGTAAGTCTACGAAATTGTGGCAAACTATTGTTCGGCCTTGATGGCATAAGTATCTGTCGATTATTAAAGGAGCTTGCGAACAGTGACCTTGCATGATTTGCTTCTAGCTCTTGGGCGAGTGCTAGTGCTGTAGGCATATCACCTGGCCTAGATGAAAATAATATGTCACAAAGGGGTCTATTAAGTCCTGAAATAAACACTCGTAGTGCATCCTGTCTATATTTCTCATTGAGAGAATCAATGAGCCCGATCTGTCCGCTGTGTGTCATTATGGTTTTATTTACTAACAGCGTGAGTTTCTTTTCTACCTCCTCATAGAATTCGGTTATAGATAGCCGACCCTGTCGCATTGTTGACATTTCCTGCTCAATTAAATAGACGGGATGTTTATCCGCGTATGTAAAATCAAGCCTAGCGATTATTGCTTGAAAGTTGAGACAGGTATTAAATGATGATAGAATTGTATCCGCTGATCCTACAATTTTGTTCCTAATAATTGCAACTGCTTGGTAATGTTTTGAACTACCAACGTAGTTTTCAAAAATTTTGTATGCTGTGTGAGCAGCTTGCCTCCAGGACACATACCGTGTCTGGTCCCCAGAAAATTCGGGTAGTGACTTTACGAGGTCCAAAGATTCATCGCAAATAATACCGGCTTCTATTGTAACATCCCTATAGTCCTCAATGTGTGATGGAATTTCCATCTGTCTTATTCTATTAGTCAGTTCGTCCAGTTTTTGTTGGAAGTCCCGTTTTGTTTGTTCTGTTGTGGCCTTTATGGCGGCGTTTAGTATTGTCTGTAGAACCTGAGGATCCATTTTTCAAAATTCGAAACTACCAATTTAGTTCTCAATTATTCTTTTAGCAAAACGTCTTAATTATGGGAAAAAATATCAGAACAATATAATATGATAATAATAGTACTAATAATAATAATAATATAAAGATAGTCTTGCAATACTACTGCTGCTTCCATTATCCGTCAGCTTTTTTGTATTTGGTGCTCGAAAAATTCTAAGTAGTTGGTTGTTTTTATTCAGAAATTGGGACTTCTTTCTTTTACAAAAATTTGTTTTAATGGTTTAACGTTTATTTATGCTTATCTCCTTATCTATGAGGATGACCACTTTTTTCTTTTATAAAGAAATTTTTTTATTTTAAATCGTCACTATATTGGATTTTTTTTATTTTATTTATTAATAAATTGTCACTAATTTGGTGTGAGGACTGCCACTTTTTCTTTTATAAAGAATTTTTTGTTTGTTTTAAATCGTCACTATATTGGATTTTTTTTTATTTATTAATAAATTGTCACTATTTTGGTGTGAGGACTGCCACTTTTTCTTTTATAAAGAATTTTTTGTTTGTGGCCCCACGTTGGGCGCCAGTTAATATTTAATGAAACACAAATTTTTATCGGCTATGCCAATTTTTTTATTTGGTTTATTACCTGGCTATGGCAGTCTTTCCAGTTACAACGTATGTGAACTAACTGTTTTTTAACAAACAATTCTAAACGATACCTTAATTTAAGTTAGTATTGCCGCACATTATGCTGTTGTCATCACTTCTGTTGTTGGTGTTGCTTAATTTAAATTAATAATATAAATAATTTGGAGCGGATGTGCATGCAGGTAGAGTTACACAGTTGAATTTGCTAGCTTTTCGATTCCATTGCAAAATTCCTGGAATTATTTAGGCAGACAGATGCTTATGTTACAGAAAATAATATAAATTATTTGGAGCGGATGCGCGTGCAAGTAAAGTTAGTTGGCACCCGCTAACTTACACACTACGCAACTCGTTTCTGCAATACCATGCCATAAAACACGACTACACACTATGCACCCAACATCAATGCAACCAGAAAATATCAAAATATTTAGATATTTTTGCCTGGTATTCTATTGGTATACCTGGAACAGGTAGAAACAGAAATCGTCCCTGTTTTTACCTGTTGAATGATATGGAGCTATTGGGCTGGAATTCTGTGAAATCAGTAATAGAAAATGTATTAGGAAATCATCGGTCTGAAAATTGGCGAATTTTAATTGGAGATATGCCAACAGCATTTAAAAACTTAAACGTCAAAATGTGATTGAAAATACATTTTTTGCATTGTCATGCAGAAAAATTTAATGAACAATCACCAGCCGAGTCTGATGAACATGGCGAGAGATTTCACCAAGTAACAGTCAGACTCGAACACTGGTATAGTGGCAAACAACTTGATTCGCTATTAGGGGATATTTGTTGGAATCTGCAGGAGGAAGAAGAATAAATTTGTAAATAAAAACTTAAACTTTATTTAACAACAAAAATAAATGTTTTAATTTTTGAAGTTTCGTCTGGTTATTATATATTTTATCTTTTGTGAATAAAATCAAAAGTTGTAGACAGATTTTAATTATTTATGTCTTGTTTTGTTTGGAACTTTGTTTGCTATACCTGCAGAAAAAATTAGAAGCACAGCTGCGTTTTCCAATTTTTTATGCCGTTTTAAAAAAGAAAATTTTTGAAATTTTGCTAAAAAAACTATTTTTTTTTGTAAAAAAAATTATGTTTCTACAACGAAAATATTGGAAAAAAGTTTAACCTTACTTAAAGAAAATTTCATTGCGGAATTTCGGTTTTTTGAGTTTATTCAATAAACTGAACCGTTTTTGAGTTACGCGAATATATGTTGTGCAACCTCCTCCGTTTTCGAAATAACGGTATGTTTCGAAAAAAACGAGCTAACCTAAAAAACGGTTAGCACCGCTGGATTCAGCGTACCCGAATTAGGTTAACCCGCCAGGTGCCCCGTTTGTCACATTTTCCAACTAGCACAGTGTTATTAATTGTTTAAGATGATTCTTTTTTATTATCATTATGGAATTTACACTATGTAATATTGTTATTCTGGCCATCTAGGCTTAAGGTCGTTTTTGAGAGGTGTTTTTTTTGAGAGGTATAGAACTTCGAATTGCAATAAAACACAATAAAATCGTTTTAATGACCATCAATTTGGCTTTACTGGAAAGATAATTTTATGCCATTAATGTATAAATATGATTTCAGGCATGTGGCCGCCGCGGCTGGCTCAAATAAAGCCAATTCTACAGGTCCAATTTTCAACCACTTTTTTGAGCATATGGGGCCGTATGTCGGCAATAACGCCACGAATGTTGGCTTCCAATTCCCCTAACGTTTCTGGTTTGTTGGCGTAGACGAGCGACTTCACATATCCCCAAAGAAAATAATCCAATGGTGTCAAATCACACGATCTTGGTGGCCAATTGACAGGTCCATTCCGTGAAATTATGCGATCATCGAATGTTTCCTTCAATAAATCGATTGTGGCGTGCGCTGTGTGGCATGTAGCGCCGTCTTGTTGGAACCACAACTCATCCACATTCATGCCATCCAATTCGGGAACAAAATAGTCGGTTATCATGGCTCTATACCGGTCTCCATTAATTCGGGTCCTCTTCAACACTTTGCTCTACAGCGGCAATTGTTTCTTCGGTGCGCACTGTTCGACGTCTCTGCGGATTCGTATTATCACATAGAGTAAACGTAGTGCGAAAACGATCCATGCTTAACCGAATTAATTGCTCTGATGGACGATTATGTCGACCATAAAATGGACGGAGCTTGCGGTAAACTTCGCGAACTGAACCGTTATTTTCGAAATAAATTTGCACGATTTGCAAGCGTTGTTCTTTTGTCAACCTGTTCATGATGAAATGGCAAACCAAACTGAACATAAATGACATTAGAGTTGCCAGATTTGACCACAAAATGCCAGTTTTATCTCTTTTCGAAAAACAAACTTGTAAAAAAACACCCTATTACGAAATGAATAAATAAATAAATAAATTGTTATTTTTAATTTTTTTTTTTTTTCATATTCTTTTTTATTGTATCTTCATTTTAAATGAACTAACAATAGGTATTCAAATCCTAAAACTAAAGTTAATTAAGATAAGTCCAGCCAATGCTAGACAAAATCTAGTTTTCAAATTCGATAGGATATAATGAGCAACTTGTATTTATTCATCTGAGAGCGGTGGTGTCCCTCCTTCTCAAACGGCTATGACCGGGATGTTGTAAGATGTCTCGAGCGAGGGGATTTGGATGAGTTTCCAGCTTACCCAAATAAAGGGCCACGTGTTTAGTTATTTCCCATTTGACAAGTGGAACATCAAGATCGTTGTGTATGTTGTTGTTTTTAATATACCAAGGAGCGGTAGTTATCATTCGTAGAATTTTGTTTTGACGGCGTTGAATTTTCTCAATATTGGAGTTGGAGGCAGTGCCCCATAACTGGATACCATAGCACCAAATTGGCTTTAAGATTGAGTTGTAGAGTAGAAGCTTACAATCAAGCCGAAGGACGGAGTTTCTGCCGATGAGCCAATGAATTTGGGCTGCTTTCAGTTTCATTTGAGTCAGCTTAGCATCTATATGTGGTTTCCATGTGAGGCGACGGTCCAGATGAATACCAAGATATTTCACGTGTGAGTTTTGAGGCCCTATATGGCAATTAATACGAATAGGGGGACATGATTCCCTACGTAGAGTAAATGTTACGTGGGTGCATTTCTGTTCATTTATTTTTATTCCCCATTGTCTTGCCCATTTCTCCACTTGCGTTACGTGGTGCTGTAATTGAATCGAGGCATCTTTTGGATCTTTGTGAGTACTGAAAAATGCCGTATCATCAGCAAATGTTGACGTGTGAATTTCATTGTTTGTTGGCATGTCTGCTGTGTACAGCAAGTATAGAATTGGTCCTAAGATACTACCTTGGGGGACGCCAGCACCTATAGGTTGAGGACGGCTTAAATAATCACCTTCTTTAATCATAAACTGACGGTCGATTAAGTATTTCCATAGTAGGTGTTGAAGATTCACCGGCAAGTTCTGCTTTAATTTAGATATCAGGCCTTCATGCCATACTTTGTCGAAAGCTTGAGAGACGTCAATAAAGAGTGCCGAACAGTATCTCTTTTCCTCAAAGGGTTTTCTTATGACTTGTACCAATCTATGTGTTTGTTCTATTGTACTGTGTTGACGTCAGAAGCCAAACTGGTGATTGGGAATGCAGTTGTTTTCATTCAAAATCGGAGTCAGCTTGGTTATAAGCAATTTCTCGAATAATTTGGTCATAGTTGGTAATAGACTTATTGGCCTATACGACTCAACTTTGCAAGGATCTTTTCCCGGCTTAGGAATCATCTTTACTAGTGCAATTTTCCAAACCGGAGGGTAGTACTCAAGCCGTAAGATGGCATTAAAAAGAAAGAGGATTAATCTTTTTGCAATGCGAGGCAGCTCAAAAATCATTTTATTGCTGATTTTATCAAACCAAGGTGCTTTTTTAACATTTAAATTATCAATAGCCTCAACAACCTCCAGATATTGAAATCTTATTTGTACAGGTGGTCTGGCAACAACAGGCGGTAGTTGGCTAATGTCAGTATCCATATTGGGAGTGAATACATTTTTTAAATGACTTACGAAAAGGTTGCCTTTTTCTTCGTTATTTCGTGCCCAAGATCCGTTCAAAGTACGCAGTGGAGGTTTTGCGATTACGGGCTGCACGCCATAATGAATAATTTGACTGGGAAGTTGCGTCTAGACCTTCCATATGTTGTTTAAGAGACTCTGCTTTTTGCGCTTCTAGCAAGATCCTAAGATTTTTGGTACATTCTCTCAACCTAGTTTTAAGTTGGGGCGATCTGTGTTGTTGCCACTCTCTTCGGACTCTCCTTTTTTCAGACAATAGTTGCTCAACATCTGCAGAAAAAACTCTGTTGTACCTATTCGGGCGGTAAGTGGAAGAAGCATGTTCTGCGGCTTTCTCGACATGTTCGTTAAGACTTTTTATACAGGCATCGATGTCTTCAGCAGTTTTTAACGGGAGTTTCTCTTTGCAGTGAGTGCTGATGTATTTTTTGTATTTTAACCAATTCAGACGTTTGACAAGAAGTAAGGCATCAGTTACGATTTACTGAAGACTTCTGATGGTGATTACAGTGGGTGAGTGATCTGAAGAAAGATCCAGTGAAGCCTCGACTTCAATGAGTTCCGGGGATACCCCTTTCGCCACGCCGAAATCGATAACGTCAGGAATTTTTTGCTGGTCAGTTGGCCAATAAGTTGGTTGACCAGATGAAATCACATTCAGTCCCATTTCAGACAGGGAGTCGTACAAGATACGACCTTCAGGGCTAACGAGTCGTGAGCCCCAGAATGTATGCTTAGCATTGTAGTCGCCAGCCGCTATGAAACGGCTACCTAGTGATTTGTAAAAATCTCTATACTGATCTTTTGTTATTGAAAATCTGGGCGGACAGTAAACTGACGAAATCACGAGGTTTTGACAAAAGTTCTCAATACAGATGTTTGTTGCCTGAAGATAACACTCTGAAAGACCACCCAATGAATGGTGTTTGATTCGCGATTTGACCAATATTGCCGAGCCACCACATGATCTATCTCTGCGGTCCTTGGTGTCGTAGAATGTATAACCACTTATTTTAAAAATGCTTCTCGACGTCATATGAGTCTCGGAAATCAGCATTACATCAATTTTCTTATTAAAAAGAAAATATTCAAGTTCATTTTTGTGTTGGCGTATGCCGTTTGCGTTCCAGAAACATATTTTGAGACAGTTCATGGTCTATTAAGTATGGCCTGCAGTAGCGTGGACTGCATTTTTTGCATCTCCTGCATCATACTTGTCATGAAATGGTTCATGGATTGCACCAGATTCTCCATTATACCTTCAAGACGGCTAAAATTGTGGCTGTTTGTATAATTTATTGGTGATTCATTTTGCAGTGTTGGTTGGTTAGATCTTAGCACGTTGGCATATGAAAATTGGCTAGTGGATGTTTGTGCTACGGGGGGAATAATTTTAATAGGTACTTTTGTCGTCTGAGTAGGGGTAGAAGCGGGTTTGTTGATCAAGGAGCGTTTAACGACCTCGAAAACAGGGCAGTGTGGTTTCCACCGCAATTGCTGCATCTTTTTACCCTGGAATCATCCTTAGGTTTATCGCACTTTGAGGTGTCATGAAGATCCCCACAAACAACACAAACAGTAGGCAACTTACAATAAGATTTAGTGTGACTATATTCTTGGCAGTTCGAACACTGTACTGGGCCAGATCGCTTATGAGGTTCTTCCACTGTAACTCTTCGGTTCATTATGAATTTCAAGTCATATATAGGATGTGTTTCATTTTTCTTCAGCTTAACATCACCAGGTTCTAACTCCACTCTAAATAATGGTTGAGGGATCCTATCTCTGTTTCTTATATTTGATACTGCCTTGATTTTAAAGCCTTTGTCGGCCAAACTGCTCTTGATCTCCTCAGGATCAACAAAAGAATCTATTCCCTTAATTACGACTTGTAGACCTTTTGCGCTTTTAAGTTGATACGTGTAAAAATTCTTTTTGCGTTTTTCAAATTCCGAAACTATTCTCCGATAGTCGTTTTCGTTATTAACCTGAATCTTTGTTTCATTAATATTGCCACGCTTAATTGGAGTCACATAAAAAGAATTTTCACCAATTAATGAAACTAATATTTTTATAAGTTCGTTTGAGTTTTTTTCTCTTAAATATATTGGAGGTGGTTTTACTGGCTTATTCACAGCGTTAGGAACATCATTTTTGTCTTGGAGGATGGCAAAACGATTTTGCGAGCGTGGCTCTTCAGCATTCTTTGATAATTTTGCGGCTGGTGTAATTTCGGCAGATTTTGGGCTTCTGCCTCTCTTCGATACTGTTATATAACGGTCCATTCCTACCTGTGTTTTTTGTGTTTCTTCAACAGCAACTATAGGAGCGGTCCTATTTGTAGGACTTAATGTGCCTTTTGCAGCTGTTGACGTCTCTCCAATATTTGATAACGAGGACCGTGAAGAAGACGGTCCTTCAGTGATTTTTCTATTTAAATTAAATATGCTTTGGGCTAAGTTTGTGCCCTGTTCAACACATTTATTCAAGTTTGGTGCACTTGCACTTAAATTCAGATTTGTGCTTATTTTTGGTTTCACAGTTAAGTAGTTTTTATTAAATTCGGGATCCTTAATGTTCTCATTACTAACACTTGCCGAGCTCAACACGAAATAAGCATTTCGGCTCTGAGGCCCACTCGCACTGTTAGAATTGTTACTCATTCACTGTCTCACTGTATTTAATTTTCTAGTTTTCAAATAATTAAAAATAAATTATTACAATTTATTAATTTTTATTGCACCTAGTGCAATTATTTGACTTTGTAAAGTTTTTCACCTATTACGAGTTTTTTTTTCACTTTTTTATTTAATTTAACTTTTTATACTTTTTCACCTATTACGATTTTTTCACCGAAAATTCAGCCGCACTAAAAGTAACACGTCCGAACAGTTCGATGTATCATGCACATTCTTTTTTAATAATTTCCTCCTTATTAGTGCTGGCAAAGTATTCAGTAATGGGTACCGAGTATCGAGTATTTGCCCTTTTTTTGGATACTCAAAAGTAGTTACTCGATACTTTCTGAGTTGTATTTTTAATCAAGTTGAGTGAGTAAAATAGTGCATAAAAATACATCACTGTATAAAAAGACAACAATCTGTAAGCTACAAAATTAAACCAACCTTGAATTAAAAGTTAGCTTTATATTTATTTTTGATTTAATAATAAAAGACATACAAAACCAATAATAGTTGAAGATCTATTTTTATTTTTTGAAAAAACTATTTCAATTTGCAGATAAAAACTATGCGTTACAATTTAAAAAAATCCGTTAAAAGTATCGAGTAGTATTGAGTACCCAAATGAAAAGTATTGAATATTATTGAGTAATGGAAAGTAGTAGAATTTGCCAGAACTAGCCCTTATTACCCCCAATTGTGAAAATATTTATGTTAAATATGTTTAAAGGTAAAGAATTAAAAATTTCCGAGAGAAAAAAGTGGGTCATTATAATATTATTATTAATCTTGGGATTTTGCCAATTCACACAATGTCTACTATCAACTGCAAAAAAGACAAAATATTTTTACACATTTCTTACAATTTCATGTTTGAATGAAAAACATTCTCTTGAACTATGTAACTATGTAATGACTATGCAACATAGATAGGTTTATGACACACTGTATGTCATTTCATATTATGTCAATGAATTAGCATATTTATGCTGAAAAATATGTTACAAGTGCTTACATATCGTGTAAACGCAAAATGTTTTCATCATACGTATGTTTAACAACATTTGCTAACACTTTGTTAACAATGCCAACAAACGTATGTTGGTAATTTTAGCATATCGTGTAAACAGCATATTATTAGTGTTTGACAAATATCCTGCGTATGTTGACAGATATGTTATTTGTTAATGCAAGGCCACTACTGATTATCCTATTTAGTCGTACGGTATGTCAAAAAATCGTATGTGTTCATAAAGTATGATAGTGTGTCCTAAAAATTTAACTAAATGAAAGATTTTTTTGACAAGTCTGTCTGAAGTTAAAAATTTTCAAAAAATGATAGTTTCTATGCGATCAGAGTTGTATTTTCTAATACAGCTGATAAGAATACAACAACACAAATATTAATTTAAATGGCGGAAAACTGCGTTTGTTTACATTAGCAAAAACATATGTTTTTGCATCTTTTTTGTGTAATAGTGTTGCGATTTTTTTTTTTAGTGTGATAGAAATCGGTCAGATTTTTCAGTGAATGAATCGTACGATTGTGTAGGATAGTGTATCAGCCGCCTATAGTTTTTTTTTAATGTAAATACACTTCTTGTTGCATATGTACCTGCAAACACACAAAACGCAATATAGTGGCCGGCGGCATTGTTGAAATTAATCGACACAGGTCTCTGGAAATAAACAATAAATTATTATAAATCATAGGTCGGCATTCTATAGCACAATAGTGCAGAGAGCGCTTCACACATACGCTTAATACTATGTTTCCACGACGACTTGAATCACCTGCTTCGCTCTCTGAATCATGTTTATGAATCATGCTGTTTACATGGCCAAAAAACTTGATTCGATTTGACAGTTGTTTTTAATAAACAAACAGAACAAAAAAAAAAACAGAATTTACAATTTGTGGAAAATATTTTTTTTAATCGACAAAAAAATTGAGTGAAAATTAGTTAGCTTATTTGAAAAAAAAGACATACATTAGTACGTTTTTACTTTCTTTACTTCCAGCAACAAGAAAATAATTTGCTTTGTTTACAATAATATTAAATTTTTACAGCTAGTGCAGATAAACTTGCGATAAAACTTAGAGAAGAGTGCAATTTTTCGTGCTTCGCATTATGATTCAATATGAATCTACTTGATTCGCTCTTAAAATTTTGTATGGTGAAGCAAGTTGTTTCACTAATGATTGGGGTGTGAAGCATGAATAGAGAGCGAAGCATGTACCGTGGAAACGTACTATAATCTCTTTCATTCAGTCGTCATTGAGACAGCCATGTGTGCACATGCGGCGGATGCTTTTATATTTTTTTCAGAAATACTTCCCAACAAACATTTCAAATTAATAATGAATTACGAAAAATATTTTATAATTGATAATGCATTTGGTAACATGCATGTAATGAGCTTTTGAAGTATTAGAAGTTCCGTTTGTATATCAATCTCGTTGTTAATTTCCTTTATGTTACGGAAAATACATTGTAAGTGTATGTTTCCTATCTAAGTTGTTTTGTATAATTTATATAATTATGTTTATGTTTGCTGGGTAGTTTGCTCACACACACAACCTCATTTTACGCTTTGCCTACCTCTGTTATAAATGCATCTTTTTGCTTTTAATTCCACTTCATCGTCATCCAAGATCTACACTGTACAAGCAATAGCTACACCAATTTCCTCCCACGTCATCATTTATGTTTTTTTTATTAATATTTTTATTATTTAAAATTTTATTTCAAAAATTACACATAAAATACAGAAGTTGAATAATAATTAAAAAATGTTGTCAAACTGACTAATTTTACAAACAAATGTTTATACGACTCAGCATATGTAGCACCACATAAAATTCAATATATAAACATAAAAATCGTATGCTAACTCTTTATGTTGACATTTCATTTGCTGACATATGCTAAAATCAAAAAATTTGCTACTTTCAACATATCGTGTAAACGCCTAACATATGACATAGGAATTTGCTGCTAATTTTAATCATATGGCTGTCAGCATATATATGCTGATTCAACATATCGTCTAAACTTACCTTTACATTGTCATTTATCTATTTTAATATTATTTACATCTTCTTTTTCAGTTCAACTCCGACAATAAACTTCAAAATGCTGCTTTATATGTTATTAATAATATAATACAATATAGCGATGGTTGGTTTAAAAATATATATTTGGATAACTGTTACAAAATAACTATTTTTAAACGTTTAGATGAGCTGTATAAATCGTTCTCCGGTATACAACCGCAGAGTGATTACGTTTGTAGAATTTTAAAAGAGATTGTTATTAAATGCAATAAAATGTACCCTGAAATTTTTAACTAGTTTTAATAAATATATGTTTATTATATTACCTCATAAACAAGAGATATGTTCAATTCATGTTCAATTCACAACCTAGTATAATGTTGTATGTTGTAACAATTATACAGCTATTGTATTGTGAACATTTTGGTTGTTGTTTTTTTTTATTGAAAGGAGGAGAAACTATTATAAATTCAGACTACTTACATATATCTCACACGACACTACAACTTCAGTTGTGAACTGAACAATAAGGATCATGAAAATAGATTGGCTTTAAAAAGTGGTGAGTACGATTTTAAATCATATTTTTTGTTTCTGTTATTGTAGTTTTAGGAAAATAATATTTTGGAAATAATTCGATATACATATTCAATAGACAAATTCAACTATAAGGTTATTATTACTCTACCAGAAAATTCCAACAATGACATTTTTAAAGAACTGTTTTTCATTTGATTTCTAAAAGATCTAACCTTTCAAAGTACCAACTATAAAAATGTCATAAGCAGAGTTCGAAAAAAACACAAATGTAGCATATGTTAGTGTTCGGTACGGAATATTTTCATATACAGTGCACATACACATTTACTACAACCCAGCGGAAAAATTGCAAGTTCTTTTATTTGTAGGCGTTATAGAAGACCTTTTTACACATTCTAAAAAATACTTATTCTGCTATGCCTTTTTTAAGAAAGAGTTCTAGAAGGCGTTTCATAAACATTTAAAATTGCATTTCAAAAAAAGTCATCAAATCATAATTTCAATAGCAAACACGAATGGTTTATCGTCACGACAACAGCAAACATTATATTGCTCACTTTGTTATACGAGTAATAAAAACTAATAAAGAGAGCGTCTACAAATTTAGTCTTTTATGAAAGTTTGTGGTGTAAATTACGCGTGAAGTAGTACTTTATATATGTACATATGATTTTTAAATTAACTTAAAACCCTCCTTTACTTTCCTCAATGAAATTATTAATTTAACATATCTTCAACTGCGCCTTCTATGAGCCATTACTTGGTAGATCTTCCAAATTCTCTTCTTAAGTAGGCCTTCTATCAGCATCTAACTAGTAACGAGTAGGCAAAGCCTTGATTACCAAGGACAAACCGTGTAAAATTAAAACGGCTTTGCAATGCGGTTGAAAGTCCTTGTGACTGCAAAATATGGCCTTCTGAAAGGCCTATTTACAGCATTTGTTTCCGCTGTGAACATGTACGAAATACACTACGTTTAGTGTATGTGTACGGAACTTCTTGTGTATGTGTGGAGCATTCAGTGTTGCCAGGAGATTTTTTGTATAAGTCGCTTTTTTCCCTACAAGCAAAAAAAATATTTCCCCACATTTTTCTTCAATCAGTCTCGTCTCATCGAACTGTTCGGACGTGTTACTTTTAGTACGGCTGAATTTTCTGTGAAAAAATCGTAATAGGTGCAAAAGTGTAATAGGTTGAAATAAAACAAAAAAGTGAAAAAATAACTCGTAATAGGTTAAAAAAATCTACGGTAATATCGGTAATTAAAAAAAACACTAAAAATCGCATAAAAATTGTATGAGTGTTCCTCTCAGATGTAATTCTGGTAAAGAGCTTAGCTCGTCTAGAAAAACTAAATGGGTCTCTGAGGAAGAATCCATAAAAAAATCTCTGGAGAATTTTCTCACTACAAGAGCCGCAGAACGGCGTCGTTCCTGTTCGCCCAATATAGTGATTTCAACAGATGAAAAAACATCATCTTCATCAAATAGTGCAGTCAAACCCAAAAAACAAGTAGGTATGGATAAGTACATCACCGTTCTCAAGCGACAGAGGAGCCCGACGTCTGCTCAAGTGTCATCAAATTCAAATGCTCCTAAGACCGTGAGTAATGATCAAAATAGGTTTGCTCTCCTCCAGACGGATGAGCCAGAACTTCCTAAGAAGACGTTTAAGCCCCCACCAATTTATCTGAGAGAGCCGACTTCCAGTAAATTGGTACAAGGAATTGTTTCGGTAATAGGTGAAAACATGTTTAGCGTAACCTCAATTAAACATGGAAATATCTACGAGACAAAGATTCAAGTGAATAGGGAAGATGATTTTCGAAAATTATCCAACCAGTTGGAGAGGGAGACTAGGAATTTCTATACCTACCAGCTCAAAAGCGCAAAAGGACTCCAAGTCGTTCTAAAGGGTATAGACCCATGTGTTGATCCTGCGGAGATAAAGACCGGTTTAATGGACAAAGGGTTCAAAATCAAGAGCGTAGTGAATATCAGAAACCGTGAAAAGATCCCTCAGCCCATGTTCAGGGTAGAATTGGAACCTGGAGATGTTGTCTTAAAGAAAAACGAACCCATCCAATCTACAATCTCATTTATCTTCTGCATCGTAGAATTACCGTGGAGGAACCGCATAAGCGTATTGGACCCGTCCAGTGTGTTAATTGTCAAGAATTTGGCCACACCAAAGCGTACTGTAAATTGCCGTCTATTTGTGTTGCGTGTGGGGAACTACATGCAACTGCTCAATGTAATAAGTCCAAAACTGACGTACAAATAAAAAAATGTAGTAACTGCGGAGGAAATCATACCGCAAATTATAGAGGTTGTCCAGTTTATACTTACTTGAAGGGCATACGGACCAATAAGTCGGCAGTATTACCTGATCATCATCAACTACCTAATTTCACGTCGAGTATGAATTTTCCTCAAATTGTACGACCAACTACTCACGAAAACGCTCCTAATTCTAGACAAGTTTCTTACGCAAACGTGGTTAAATCTAATATGCCAGGTCTGGAGCAGGAACCTAAACCCCAATATTCTGAGCCACATATCAACAATCTAGAGACAACTGTAACGAACCTTCTTTGGCTGGGGTATAACCCACGGCTGTCCAAGGTTCTGTCACAATACAATTTATTTAGTTTTGTGACCTCTAAATTAAAACACGGCTTCGTTACACAATTTCAATTCTATCTTTATTACAATTTAGGTTGTTTTACTGGAAATCTATCACTTTACTTTATTCTAGCTAATTATTTCTTGACGAGTGGTGTGAGTACGAGCGACCGGGACCGTGGGACGATGGCAGTGGTAGTTGGTAACCCAAATGGCCTTCGAGGTGACCGGGTATGATTGGAACGAGATCACGTGTAAGGCCCATTGAAACTACACCTGAAGGCGAATCTGGGGTATAACCCACGGAAACACTACACAGGGGTAGTTCGTAGTTGGGATCCTGGAGTATAACCCACGGGAACGCCAACCACACTCAAATATGGCCCAGTCAAACTACACACGAGGGTAAATCTGGGGTATAACCCACTGGACACACTCCCTTGTGTAGCTCGTAGTGGTGCTCCTGGAGTATAACTCACGAGAACACTACTACGCTCGGCTTTGAGCTGGGTGGAAATGCGACCACCAATGAAACCCAGTGAAGCCTACACCGGGTGATGTATCTGAGGTATAACCCACTGGACACACTCCCTTGTGTGGCTCGTAGTGGTGCTCCTGGAGTATAACTCACGAGAACACTACTACGCTCGGTTACTGTGTGAATAGATTACTAAACCTGCGGTATAACCACGGGAATGGTAATCTATCAACACTACTCAACTACTACCAATACCACTCACCTGTTAGAAACGATCACTTTAACTGCTCAACACACACTGATCTCGCTTACAGTCTTTTGCTCTGCTTTTATACCTTTTTCTCAACTCGCGTAATTACCCAGATGGTAACATGTACTCGTTCGCTCAGCAATACATTTTATAGTGCAATATTCATAAATGTAATAATAAAAATTTTACAATTCAATAATCATAAATATTTTTTTTTTTTTTAAACATTTCATTTATTTATTGAATCTTCAGAAATGAAATGACAATAAGTTTTCGAATCTTAATACTAAAAGAAAATAATAAGTCCAGCCAGTGCTAGACAAAATATTATGATACTACAAAAAATTTATATCCACTGATCCAGTCATCTGTTTTGCGCTTGAGTTAAAGCAAGGGTATCCCTCCTTCTCAACCGAACATGGCCACTAAAGTTAAGGATGTCTCGTGCAAGTGGGTTTGGATGGTGTTCAAGTTTGCTGACATATTTTGAGGCGTGTTTTGTAAATTCGACTTTCACCAAAGGAATGCCTAGATCTTTATGGATTCGAGAATTTTTAACATACCATGGAGCTGCAGTAATTGTACGTAGAATCTTATTTTGACCCCTTTGAATTTTTTCAATGTTGGATGCTGAGGCAGAACCCCATAATTGAATTCCATAACACCAGATTGGCTTTAGAATTGCATTGTACAACAAAAGTTTGCAATCCAACTTTAATGTAGAATTTCTGCCGATTAGCCAATTAATTTGCACTGCTTTTAATCTCATCTGGGTAAGTTTTGCGTCGATATGAGACTTCCAAGTTAAACGATGATCGAGGTGGATCCGAGGTATTTCACTTCATTGTGTTGCGGGATAATTTGATTATTTATTCTGATGAACGAGCAAGTATCTTTTCGCAATGTGAAAGTTATATGAATACATTTCTGTTCGTTAACCCTGATTTTCCAAAGCTCAAGCCAATTCTCTAGCTTATAAACATATTTATGCAAGTTCTGTGATGCTATTTGATGGTCCTTATGAACGCTGATAAAGGCTGTATTGTATGCAAAAGTTGAAGTATGTATTATGGGGTCCAACGGCATATCGGATGCATAAATCAAATATAAAGTTGGACCCAGTATGCTACCCTGGGGTACTCCTGCTTCAATTGGCTGAGCGGGGCTTAAAAAATCGCCTTCTTTGATTGTAAATTTGCGACCATATAAATAACTTTTCATAAGTTTGTGGGTGTTAGCAGGCAGAGTTAATTTAATTTTATGCATTAAACCGTCATGCCAGACTTTGTCGAACGCTTGGGAAATATCAATGAAAAGCGCGGAACAGTATTTTTTCTCTTCAAACGACCGTCTTATCACATTTACCAATCTGTGTGTTTGTTCGATGGTACTGTGTTTAGCTCTGAACCCGAATTGGTGATTTGGGATACATTGAGTGTCGTTCAGAATTGGAATCAACTTAGCCAATAACAATTTTTCAAACAGTTTTGAAATTGTCGGCAGTAGACTAATTCGCCTATATGACTCTACTTTAGTGGGGTCCTTCCCTGGCTTAGGAATCATGGTAATCATAGATACCTTCCAATCTGCAGGATAGTATTCTAGGCGTAAAATAGCATTGAAAATAAATAGGATAATTTTTCTAGCTACACGAGGTAACTCCACAAGCATTTTGTTGCTGATTTTATCCATACCTGGAGCTTTTTTAAGATTCAGAGTACCAATAGCGCTTTGAACATCATTAAAGCTAAGTCTTAGAGGTACAGGAGGTCTAATAACGAGTGGAGGCAAATCAGATGCATTATTTGAGTTGTTTATAGTAAACACATTTCTCAAATGATTAACAAATAAAGTCCCCCTTCTCGGAATCATTTCTAGCCCAATCACCAGTCGGATTTCGCAGAGGAGGCTTTCCTCTAACTGGTCTTTTTAAACCTCGTGCCGCCTTCCATAACGAATAGTCAGATTGTGGGGTACTATCAAGACCCTCCAAGTAAGATTTAAGTGAAGCCATTCTTTGGGTTTCTAAGAAATTTCTTAGTATATCTCTGCATACCCGTAGCCTAGCTTTCAGTTCAGGAGACCTGTGAATTTGCCACTCTCTTCTAACTCTTCTTTTTTCTGATAGGAGATGTTCGAGTTCAGAGAAATAAGTTCTGTTTGTCCCACTTCTGCACTCAACGTCGTATGTGGAGGCGTGATTTACAGCTCTTCGTATGCCCTCAGTAAACTTGCAAATCGACCCATCAATATCCTCGGTAGTTCTCAACACTACATTTTCCGTGCAGTGGGAACTTAAATACTTTTTATACTTTATCCAACTTACTCTGGTTTTAGATATGTCCCGAAATGGAGAGCCATTCCCTTGAAGGAAACGCATTGAAATAATAGAAGGAGAGTGATCTGAAGACAAGTCTAATGAAGGCTCCACTTGTATCGATTCTACAGGGATATTTTTCACTACTCCGAAGTCAATAACATCGGGAATCTTCCGTCGGTCCGTCGGCCAGTAAGTGGGATGCCCGCTTGAGAGTACATCTAAGCCCATTTTGGCAATGGTGTTGAAGAGTTCACGACCCTTCGGGGTCACTAGACGTGAATGTGTGTTTGGCGTTAAAGTCACCAGCAACTAAAAATCTAGCTCCAAGGGAATTGAAGAAGCTGTAGTATTGGTGTTCTTTTATTGAAAATCGAGGCGGCGAATAAATTGATGATAAAACAAAATTGTATTGACAGAATTCAATACAAATGTTTGTTGCTTGTAGGTAATCCTCACATATGTTGTTCATTAAATAATGCTTTATTCTGTTCTTTATAAGAATTGCCGATCCTTCACATGATCTTCCGCGGGGATCTTTAGTATCATACAACACGTAGCCATTAATTTTGAAGTACGCTGTCGCCGTCAAGTGAGTTTCAGAAATCATCATGACATCAATCTGCTTATCCATCAGGAAGTGTTCCAGTTCGTTTTTATGTTTTTCCTGCATCATGGATGTCATAGTGGTCGTAAAAGTGTTCATAGTTTGGACAAGTGTCTGCAATGTAGTCTCTAGAGTATTAGTATTAGGCTCGTAGTATTGTGATTTAGGTTCCTGCTCCAAACCTGGCATATTAGATTTAACCACGTTTGCGTAAGAAACTTGTCTAGAACTAGGCGCGTTTATATAACTAGTGGACCGTAACAATTGAGGGAAATTGTCACTCGATGCAAAAATAGGCTGTTGAGGATGATCAGGTAATACTGATTCTTGTTGGTTCTTATGCCTTTCAAATGAGTGTAAATTGGACAACCTCTATAATTTGCGGTATGATTACCTCCGCAGTTACTGCATTTTTTGATTTTTGAATCAGTTTTCGACTTATCACATTGAGCAGTTGCATGTAGCTCCCCACACGCAACACAAACTGTCGGCAATTTACAGTACGCTTTGGTATGACCAAATTCTTGACAGTTAAGACACTGAACGGGTCCCTGACGGTTATGCGGTTCTTCCACGGCGATTCTACGATGCAGAAGGTAAATCATATTACAGATGGGATGGGACTCGTTTTTCTTTAATGCGACATCTCCAGGTTCCAATTCCACCCTGAACATAGGCTGTGGAGTCTTTTCACGGTTTCTAATATTCGTTATGCTCTTAATTTTGAAGCCTTTTTCCATTAAGCTAGTCTTTATCTCGGCAGGATCAACATCTGGGTCTATACCCTTTAGAACGACTTGGAGTCCTTTTGCGCTTTTGAGCTGGTAGGTATAGAAATCCCTAGTCTCCCTCGCCAACTGGTTGGACAATTTTCGAAAATAATCTTCCCTATTCACTTGGATCTTTGTCTCGTAGATATTTTTTCATGTTTAATTGAGGTTACGCTAAACATGTTTTCACCTATTACAGCAACAATTCCTTGTACCAATTTATTGGAAGTGGGCTCCCTCAGGTAAATTGGTGGGGGCTTAAATGTCTTTTTCGGTATTTCTAGGTCATCCGTCTGAAGTAGAGAAAATCTGTTTTGCTCATTTGGTTTATCACTATTGACGGTCTTAGGAACTTTTGAGTTGGAAGACATTTGAGCAGATGACGGCCTCCTCTGTCGCTTGAGAACGGTGATGTTCTTATCCATACCTACTTGTTTTTTGGGTTTGACTGCACTATTTGATAAAGATGATGTTTTTCATCTGTGGAAATCACTATATTGGGCGAGCAGGAACGACGCCGTTCTACGGCTCTTTTAGTGAGAAAATTCTCCACAGATTTTTTTAAGGATTCTTCCTCAGAGACCCATATAGTTTTTCTAGTCGAGCTAAGCTTTTTCTCAGAATTACATCTGAGAGGAATACTCATACAGTTTTTATGCGATTTTTAATGTTTTTTTTTTTTAATTACCGTAGATTTTTTTTTACCTATTACGAGTTATTTTTCACTTTTTTGTTTTATTTCAACCTATTACACTTTTTCACCTATTACGATTTTTTCACCGAAAATTCAGCCGCACTAAAAATAACACGTCCGAACAGTTCGATGAGACGAGACTAACTTCATGAAATGAAATGCCAAAATCTCTCACTTTTGGTTTTGCTTTCGCAAAGAATTTAAATACAAAATAAAAATAAAAAATAAGTGATAAAAATATGTACATATATATGTAGGTACAAATGGAAAACAAGTGGTAAGTAAAAATGCATATGATATACATATGTATGTAGGTTTTTAACAACTTTTTTTTAGTTTAAAGAAATCAACAATGCAGCAACTAAAGAGATTAGTGCTGTCTTTGGTTCTAAGAAGTTTAAGGTAGACGAGGATTGGAAAAAGCTCTGCAGCAATTTAAATGCGCTTGGACCTCATTCACGTACAAATTAATAGACAACATTACTCTAAAAGAGCAATTTGAAATAACACTTGCGAAAGTGTTTAGCAAGGAAATTAAGAATGACTATTTGTACTATTGGCGAATGGAAGAAGGTTAGTAATTTTGTTAGCCTTTTAGAAAAAAACCATTAAATATTTATGGTCTTATAGACCTGGGCAGATTTGAAATCCAGAACAAAAAATAAATTTGGGGAAAACCAAAAGAGAGACGGGTGGTGGCTTATACCGCTACAACAATTTAACAGAGCTAGAGGGTATTATAGACAGGACGCTATTTGTATCGTCTGCTAGCACCCGAAGGTAAAGTGTTTGGTGTACAAGACGAATCAATTGATGATTGGTTTGTTGCGCTGGTGGAGTCACCAGATAGGTGCATCAAATCCGTTGCAGTGGTTACTCCAACTAGAAGTTCGGAAACTTCCCACCAGACAAAAACAAAACTTCTACCAATGAACAAAAACCAGCCGAAATGCCCACCAAAGCTCTAGGGAACATCAACAAAACATCACCGCTGTTACTGCTGCTAAGAAACGCCAGGAAAGTTGCTTCAGCGACTGTTAAAATAATCCAGTAGCCTCCCATTCGGCAAAAAAGGGAAAATTTGCTAATGAGCAAATTAATCTGATCCGCCAACAGCTGAGAATAGCTGAGAGCTGCTGAACAAGCCAATTCTATAAAAAGAATGGCTGATGCTGCCGAGGTGCAAGCTAAATCAGCAAAGAGGTTGGCTAATGCCTTTGAAACAACAGCAGCTGGTATAAGGGAGCTAGTAAAACCAATAAATAAGGCTAGAAAATATGTTAGAAAAAAATTTTTCTAAAAGTTAATAACGATTAATTAATAACTATCTATCTCATTTAAAAAGTAAACAGCTACCGGTAAATCCATCTTTATCAAACAAATATGGCTTTTTTGAACGCGATTTCCACTTTTCACTTAAAGTTTTTTTATATGTATATACACTCAAAAAAATAATGAACTAGAAGTTAGGAAATTTTACTTATTTTGAGGACGTAATGGTTGTCGTATGGCGCCAAAGACATTTTTTATTAGAAGTCAGTAAAAAATTTCTTTAACATTGGGAAAAAAAATTTACTTAATATTAGTCCGAAATTCCTACTTTTATACAAAATTTTCCTAAATTATAATAAATTTTAACTAGAATTGTGGAAAAAATTATTTTTACATTAGTTCATAAATTATCTGAAACATTCCATCATTTTAGTTAATATTTACAAGAATATAGTTCAGATAAATTTAGGAGAACAATAAAAATTAGGAAATTTTTCGTCTATTTTAGTTAAAAAGATAAATCTTTTTTATTTAAAATTATGACAACATGTAACAGTTCTGAGTAAAAATTTACTTCGATTTAATAAATATGTTACTGAAAACGAATAAAAAAGTTATGAATTTAGGTTAATTTTTTCCCAAAATTGGATACAATATATGTAAAAAAGAGTACATTTAAGCCTTAAAACAAGGAAAAAAATCAGCAAATAAGAACTGAAATTGAGTAAGCGCAACCACCCACAGTAGAAAAAAATTTATTAAAATTAACGGAAAAAAATACTAAAACTGAGTAAATTATTCCCAGAAAATAGGAAGAAATGTACTGTAACTTATGAAATACATTTATTCCTTAAAATAAGTAGTAACCTATTTTTTCTAGCTTACTAGCATAAAAGTACTTAAATACAATTACATTTTTTCCAATTTAGGAATAATATATTTACTTAATTTTAATATTATTTTCCTAGATGCTAAATATTGCTTTATCTAGAAATAAACGTATACCAATAGGTTCTTTAAAAGGTTTATTTGTTATTAAAATATTTTACAATGTAAGAATAACAAAAAAAGTATTTAAAATTTAGATAAATATTTGATTTAATTATAGTTTTGAAGATATCTATTTAAATTACAATATAATATTTGTACAGGATTTAAATTTAATTTTATTATTTCTTTATGGTTACCAAGTATTTTTAGGTCTTAAATAGTAGTTACAGTTTAATTCATGAATATGAATTGGAGGTGACTTTATGGATGTTGCTGGTAGTATTTTATAATCTAACTAGCTGACCGCCCCGGCTTCGCTCGGTATTTACTATTGATTTGTATTTCATAGAATAAGATGTATTCACAACCTGCCTGCTCTTATTTATTTGCAAATTTGTACAGCATACTTTAGGGGACTTTTTTTCAAATGTTGAATTTTTTCAGGAAAAAAATCATAACTGGAGAATGGCTAGACCGATTTTGGATTTCAAAATCAACTAACCATCATCACTCCTCCCTGTACCTTCCCTAAAAATTTTATGGCAATCGGTCGAGCCGTTCTCGAGTTATGGAGTGACAATCAAAATGTACACTTATTTTTATATATATAAAAAATATAAGAAGATAACTTAGGACTAACAGAATATGATGAAAATACTTTTACATATGATACAATTTTAATCATTTGACAAAATAGAAATATATTACCATCAATTTCATAAATTTCTTGAATTTTAAATGCAGTAAAGTTTGGGTCATAACTATAAATTACAAATCCAATTTTATATAGAGTTCCGTAACGCTGAAAGCTATTGAAACATGTGTATCGCTCTATTTTATCTTTTTTTATAAATTGGATTAATTCATTATAGAATGCAGAGTTGTTAATACCATACTTTTTGTTTCCCATTACAAAAATTGTTTTTTCAAAATTTACGATTGTTTCCGAAAAAGAAATGCAGAATTTAATTGCTAACGATAGCACAACATTCCTTCTTGAATTTATATTTTTTACATAAGATTTCAGTTGTCTATGTTTTGATTCAAAGTTAAAAGTCCATAAATAAAAGAATATTCCAGAATGTTCCCAAATTCTACAATAATGAGACAAAAAATGCGAATAAATTGATGATAAAACAAAATTGTATTGACAGAATTCAATACAAATGTTTGTTGCTTGTAGGTAATCCTCACATATGTTGTTCATTAAATAATGTTTTATTCTGTTCTTTATAAGAATTGCCGATCCTCCACATGCTCTTCCGCGGGTATCTTTAGTATCATACAACACGTAGCCATTAATTTTGAAGTACGCTGTCGCCGTCAAGTGAGTTTCAGCAATCATCATGACATCAATCTGCTTATCCATCAGGAAGTGTTCCAGTTCGTTTTTATGTTGGCGGAGGCCGTTCGCATTCCAAAAACAAATTTTTAAACAAATCATTTCTTTAAAATGGCTTGTAAGATAGTGGATTGCATTTCCAGCATTTCCTGCATCATGGATGTCATAGTGGTCGTAAAAGTGTTCATAGTTTGGACAAGTGTCTGCAATGTAGTCTCTAGAGTGTTAATATTACGCTCGTAATATTGTGATTTAGGCTGCTCCAAACCTAGCATATTAGATTTAACCACGTTTGCGTAAGAAACTTGTCTAGAACTAGGCGCGTTGAGGATGATCAGGCAATACTGACGTCTTATTGGTTCTTATGCCTTTCAAATGAGTGTAAATTGGACAACCTCTATAATTTGCGGTATGATTACCTCCGCAGTTACTGCATTTTTTGATTTTTGAGTCAGTTTTCGACTTATCGCATTGAGCAGTTGTATGTAGCTCCTTACACGCAACACAAACTGTCGGCAATTTACAGTACGCTTTGGTATGACCAAATTTTTGACAGTTAAGACACTGAACGGGCCCCTGACGCTTATGCGGTTCTTCCACGGTGATTCTACGATGCAGAACGTAAATCATATTGTAGATGGGATGGGACTCGTTTTTCTTTAATACGACATCTCCAGGTTCCAATTCCACCCTGAACATAGGCTGTGGAGTCTTTTCACGGTTTATAATATTCGTTATGCTCTTAATTTTGAAGCCTTTTTCCATTAAGCTAGTCTTTATCTCGGCAGGATCAACATCTGGGTCTATACCCTTTAGAACGACTTGGAGTCCTTTTGCGCTTTTCAGCTGGTAGGTATAGAAATTCCTACTCTCCCTCTCCAACTGGTTGGACAATTTTCGAAAATCATCTTCCTTTTTCACTTGAAGTTTGGTTTCGCTGTTATTTCCATGTTTAATTGATGTTACGCTAAACATATTTTCACCTATTACCGAAACAATTCCTTGTACCAATTTACTGGAAGTGGGTTCTCTCAGATAAATTGGTGGGGGCTTAAACGTCTTCTTGTTAAGTTCTGGCTCATCCGTCTGGAGGAGAGCAACCCTATTTTGATAATTACTCACGGTCTTAGGAGCTTTTGAATTTGATGACACTTGAGCAGATGTCGGGCTCCTCTGTCGCTTAAGAACTGTGACGTATTTATCCATACCTACTTGTTTTCTAGGTTTGACTGCACTATTTGATGTAGAAGGTGTTGATGTTCCTTCATCTGTTGAAATCACTATATTGGGCGAACAGGAACGACGCCGTTCCACGGAATTACATCTGAGAGGAACACTTATACAGTTTTTGTACGATTTTTAATGATTTTTTTTACAAACATGAAAACAAAAACAAAAATACAATGTTGTTTCTGTTGTTTTTGTATTGTTGTAATCTTGATGTCACCTTGTAGTGATTTCACCATGGATTACGCCATGCGCATGATTTCCAGTTATGTGACGTAGAAGGTCCATTCTAAGGGTTACCAAGAATGTTTCATGTGTTAGAATTAAAATTTCTTGCGAAAAATTTATGTTTTATGTGATAGTTGGCAACTTTGCAATTGAAACCTCTGATAGTCTTAAAATAAAATCTGATTAAAAAAGAAAAACAAACAAAAAAAAAAACAACAAAAACTATAAACATGAAGAGTGCAGTAAGCAAATGCAAGCAAAACATTTTTTTTTTTTTTTGCATATACTTTTTTATTGTATCTTCATTTTAAATGAACTAACAATAGGTATTCAAATCCTAAAACGAAAGTTAATTAAGATAAGTCCAGCCAATGCTAGACAAAATCTAGTTTTCAAATTTGATAGGATATAATAAGCAACTTGTATTTATTCATCTGAGAGCGGTGGTGTCCCTCCTTCTCAAACGGCTATGACCGGGATGTTGTAAGATGTCTCGAGCGAGGGGATTTGGATGAGTTTCCAGCTTACCCAAATAATGGGCCACGTGTTTAGTTATTTCCCATTTGACAAGTGGAACATCAAGATCGTTGTGTATGTTGTTGTTTTTAATATACCAAGGAGCGGTAGTTATCATTCGTAGAATTTTGTTTTGACGACGTTGAATTTTCTCAATATTGGAGTTGGAGGCAGTGCCCCATAACTGGATACCATAGCACCAAATTGGCTTTAAGATTGAGTTGTAGAGTAGAAGCTTACAATCGAGCCGAAGGACGGAGTTTCTGCCGATGAGCCAATGAATTTGGGCTGCTTTCAGTTTCATTTGAGTCAGCTTAGCATCTATATGTGGTTTCCATGTGAAGCGACGGTCCAGATGAATACCAAGATATTTCACGTGTGAGTTTTGAGGCACTATATGATCATTAATACGAATAGGGGGACATGATTCCCTACGTAGAGTAAATGTTACGTGGGTGCATTTCTGTTCATTTATTTTTATTCCCCATTGTCTTGCCCATTTCTCCACTTGCGTTACGTGGTGCTGTAATTTAATCGAGGCATCTTTTGGATCTTTGTGAGTACTGAAAAATGCCGTATCATCAGCAAATGTTGACGTGTGAATTTCATTGTTTGTTGGCATGTCTGCTGTGTACAGCAAGTATAGAATTGGTCCTAAGATACTACCTTGAGGGACGCCAGCACCTATAGGTTGAGGACGGCTTAAATAATCACCTTCTTTAATCATAAACTGACGGTCGATTAAGTATTTCCATAGTAGGTGTTGAAGATTCACCGGCAAGTTCTGCTTTAATTTAGATATCAGGCCTTCATACCATACTTTGTCGAAAGCTTGAGAGACGTCAATAAAGAGTGCCGAACAGTATCTCTTTTCCTCAAAGGTTTTTCTTATGACTTGTACCAATCTATGTGTTTATTCTATTGTACTGTGTTGACGTCTGAAGCCAAATTGGTGATTGGGAATGCAGTTGTTTTCATTCAAAATCGGAGTCAGCTTGGTTATAAGCAATTTCTCGAATAATTTGGACATAGTTGGTAATAGACTTATTGGCCTATACTTTGCAAGGATCTTTTCCCGGCTTAGGAATCATCTTTACTAAAGCGATTTTCCAAACCGGAGGGTAGTACTCAAGCCGTAAGATGGCATTAAAAATAAAGAGGATTAATCTTTTTGCAATGCGAGGCAGCTCAAAAATCATTTTGATGCTGATTTTAACATTTAAATTATCAATAGCCTCAACAACCTCCAGATATTGAAATCTTATTTGTACAGGTGGTCTGGCAACAACAGGCGGTAGTTGGCTAATGTCAGTATCCATATTGGGAGTGAATACATTTTTTAAATGACTTACGAAAAGGTTGCCTTTATCTTCGTTATTTCGTGCCCAAGATCCGTTCAAAGTACGCAGTGGAGGTTTTGCGATTACGGGCTGCACGCCATAATGAATAATTTGACTGGGAAGTTGCGTCTAGACCTTCCATATGTTGTTTGAGAGACTCTGCTTTTTGCGCTTCTAGCAAGATCCTTAGATTTTTGGTACATTCTCTCAACCTAATTTTAAGTTGGGGCGATCTGTGTTGTTGCCAGTCTCTTCAGACTCTCCTTTTTTCAGACAATAGTTGCTCAACATCTGCAGAAAAAACTCTATTGTACCTATTCGGGCGGTAAGTGGAAGAAGCATGTTCTGCGGCTTTCTCGACATGTTCATTAAGACTTTTTATACAGGCATCGATGTCTTCAGCAGTTTTTAACGGGAATTTCTCTTTGCATTTTTGTATTTTTTGTATTTTAACCAATTCAGACGTTTGACAAGAAGTAAGGCATCAGTTACGATTTACTGAGGACTTCTGATGGTGATTACAGTGGGTGAGTGATCTGAAGAAAGATCCAGTGAAGCCTCGACTTCAATGAGTTCCGGGGATACCCCTTTCGTCACGCCGAAATCGATAACGTCAGGAATTTTTTACTGGTCAGTTGGCCAATAAGTTGGTTGACCAGTTGAAATCACATTCAGTCCCATTTCAGACAGGGAGTCGTACAAGATACGACCTTTAGGGCTAACGAGTCGTGAGCCCCAGAATGTATGCTTAGCATTGTAGTCGCCAGCCGCTATGAAACGTCTACCTAGTGATTTGTAAAAATCTCTATACTGATCTTTTGTTATTGAAAATCTGGGCGGACAGTAAACTGACGAAATCACGAGGTTTTGACAAAAGTTCTCAATACAGATGTTTGTTGCTTGAAGATAACACTCTGAAAGACCACCCAATGTGGTCTTTGACCAATATTTGACCAATATTGCCGAGCCACCACATGATCTATCTCTGGGGTCCTTGGTGTCGTAGAATGTATAACCACTTATTTTAAAAATGCTTCTCGACGTCATATGAGTCTCGGAAATCAGCATTACATCAATTTTCTTATTAAAAAGAAAATATTCAAGTTCATTTTTGTGTTGGCGTATGCCGTTTGCGTTCCAGAAACATATTTTGAGACAGTTCATGGTCTATTAAGTATGGCCTGCAGTAGCGTGGACTGCATTTTTTGCATCTCCTGCATCATACTTGTCATGCTTGTCATGAAATGGTTCATGGATTGCACCAGATTCTCCATTATACCTTCAAGACGGCTAAAATTGTGGCTGTTTGTATAATTTATTGGTGATTCATTTTGCAGTGTTGGTTGGTTAGATCTTAGCACGTTGGCATATGAAAATTGGCTAGTGGATGTTTGTGCTACGGGGGGAATAATTTTAATAGGTACTTTTGTCGTCTGAGCAGGGGTAGAAGCGGGTTTGTTGATCAAGGAGCGTTTAACGACCTCGAAAACAGGGCAACCCCTGTAGTTGGCAGTGTGGTTTCCACCGCAATTGCTGCATATTTTTACCCTGGAATCATCCTTAGGTTTATCGCACTTTGAGGTGTCATGAAGATCCCCACAAACAACACAAACAGTAGGCAACTTACAATAAGATTTAGTGTGACTATATTCTTGGCAGTTCGAACACTGTACTGGGCCAGATCGCTTATGAGGTTCTTCCACTGTAACTCTTCGGTTCATTATGAATTTCAAGTCATATATAGGATGTGTTTCATTTTTCTTCAGCTTAACATCACCAGGTTCTAACTCCACTCTAAATAATGGTTGAGGGATCCTATCTCTGTTTCTTATATTTGATACTGCCTTGATTTTAAAGCCTTTGTCGGCCAAACTGCTCTTGATCTCCTCAGGATCAACAAAAGAATCTATTCCCTTAATTACGACTTGTAGACCTTTTGCGCTTTTAAGTTGATACGTGTAAAAATTCTTTTTGCGTTTTTCAAATTCCGAAACTATTCTCGGATAGTCGTTTTCATTATTAACCTGAATCTTTGTTTCATTAATATTGCCACGCTTAATTGGAGTCACATAAAAAGAATTTTCACCAATTAATGAAACTAATATTTTTATAAGTTCGTTTGAGTTTTTTTCTCTTAAATATATTGGAGGTGGTTTTACTGGCTTATTCACAGCGTTAGGGACATCATTTTTGTCTTGGAGGATGGCAAAACGATTTTGCGAGCGTGGCTCTTCAGCATTCTTTGATAATTTTGCGGCTGGTGTAATTTCGGCAGATTTTGGGCTTCTGCTTCTCTTCGATACTGTTATATAACGGTCCATTCCTACCTGTGTTTTTTGTTTTTCTTCAACAGCAACTATAGGAGCGGTCTTATTTGTAGGACTTAATGTGCCTTTTGCAGCTGTTGACGTCTCTCCAATATTTGATAACGAGGACCGTGAAGAAGACGGTCCTTCACTAATTTTTCTATTTAAATTAAATATGCTTTGGGCTAAGTTTGTGCCCTGTTCAACACATTTATTCAAGTTTGGTGCACTTGCACTTAAATTCAGATTTGTGCTTATTTTTGGTTTCACAGTTAAGTAGTTTTTATTAAATTCGGGATCTTTAATGTTCTCATTACTAACACTTGCCGAGCTCAACACGAAATAAGCATTTCGGCTCTGAGGCCCACTCGCACTGTTAGAATTGTTACTCATTCACTGTCTCACTGTATTTAATTTTCTAGTTTTCAAATAATTAAAAATAAATTATTACAATTTATTAATTTTTATTGCACCTAGTGCAATTATTTGACTTTGTAAAGTTTTTCACCTATTACGAGTTATTTTTTCACTTTTTGTTTAATTTAACTTTTTATACTTTTTCACCTATTACGATTTTTTCACCGATAATTCAGCCGCACTAAAAGTAACACGTCCGAACAGTTCGGTGTATCAACTGCGTATGCAAAACATGAGTAAAAAAAAAACAAATAATCTTCAGAGCAATTTAACAGAGTATAAAAAAGGAGTACAATTCGGTTTTAGTAATTTTGCAAAAAAAAACAAAATCAAATAGGGCTTTTAGAGAAAAAATTGTTGGCGGTCACGTCTATTTTCGAGGGGGCGGGCTCGTAAAGTTTAAAATGTATAGGCCTATATCTCGGGAACTACTGGGTGCTTGATAATTTGAAATACATTAAATAAAAGGTATTACCTTTCCAACGATATATATCATGATTATAAAATATGGACCGAATATGGGTTAAATCCGAAAGAAATATTTTTTGACCCGAATTTTTTTTTTTTGGAAATGGTTCTTATATGGCAGCTATGACAAATTATGGGCCGATGTTCTTAAATTTGGGAACAGTTATTTTCATGCATATGAGGATATTTCACGTCGAATTTCAACATAATAACGGTATATTTAAGATATATATTAGTATTAACGTGGATTTTGGGAGTGGACCTTATGTGGGGGATATTGGCAAATATGGACCGATATTCTCAAAATCCAGCAGTTTATATAGGCATGTATGTAAATGATCCGTGTAAAATTTTGGATTGGTAACCTTATTTATAAGAGATTTATAAGAATTAAAGTGATTTTCGAAAGAGGGCTTTATATGGGGCATACGGGTAAACATAGACCGAAATTCACAAAATTTTGTGGGATGATTTTTGTGTATATTTAAATGATCTGTGCAAAGTTTTGAGTCGGTACCGATATTTATACTATATATATAGGGGAAAATGTCTCTCTCAGATGTGGTCCTTGTATGGGGGCTATGACCAATTTTGGGCCGACCACCATAAAATTTAGTACAACAATTTATTTGTCGATAAAGAGTATTTATTTAAAATTTTAGCCGTTTAACATTATTTATATCTGTTTTATACGTATTTAAATGAATTTTGGAAGTGGACTTTATATGGGGTCTATGGTCAAACATGGACCGAACTAAAAAAAAGTCGTTTTGCGATTTCTTTTTGTATAAAACTTATTTTTGCTGAATTTTGTCTTGATATTCCAATTCTATAGCCATTTATTTATCATTAAGCCATATTTCGGGAATATATATATTTGTATGGGGGCTATGAGAAATCATGGACCGATTCTAACTATTTTCCGCACACTTTCTTCTTTTATCATACAAATAACGTATACAATATTTCATGGTATTATCTGCAATATATTTCAAAATATTGCAATAAAATGGACAAAAAATATCAAATTTTTATGGAGGTTGTCTCAAATATTGGTCCATAACTCTGGTTGACCTAAACCGATTTTGCTGATTTTAAATAGCAAACTTCTCGAAAGCATTTCTGACAGAATTATTGAAGATTTGGATCCCGAGTATATCTGGGGACTTCAAAAAACTGATTTCAACAGACAGACAGACGGACATGGCTCTGCTATCTATAAGGATCCAGAATATATATACTTTATAGGGTCGGAAAATTTTTTTGTGGAAATTACACACGGAATGACAAACTTATATATATCCTTCTCACGATGGTGAAGGGTATAAAAATAAAAAACAAATATATTCGGCTGTGCCGAATCTTAAATACCCTCCACCTTAACGTAATAAGAAATACAAAAACTACACTGGTTATAGGACAAGAATATTCTTATTTTGTGTTTTCTATTCAGTCTTACTGCAAATTTGATTAGTATTTAAATATTGATTGAAAGGCAATTTTGCGACCAACATGAATTTTTTTTTTTAGCTTTTATTTATTTATTGAATCTTCATATCTTGAAATGACAATAAGTTTTCAAATCTTAATACTAAAAAGAAAATAATAAGCGCAGCCAGTGCTAGACAAAAATTTTTATGATACTAAACAAATTTCACATCAACTGATCCAGTCGTCTGTTTTGCGCTTGAGTTAAAGCAAGGGTGTCCCTCCTTCTCAACCGATTGTGGCCACTAAAGTTAAGGATGTCTCGTGCAAGTGGGTTTGGATGGTGTTTAAGTTTGCTGACGTACTTTGACGCGTATTTTGTAAATACGACTTTTACTAATGGCACGTCTAGATCTTTGTGGATTCGAGAATTTTTAACATACCATGGAGCTGCAGTAATTATACGTAGAATTTTATTTTGACCCCTTTGAATTTTTTCAATGTTTGATGCTGAGGCAGTACCCCATAATTGAATTCCATAGCACCAGATTGGCTTCAGTATTGCATTGTACGACAATAGTTTGCAATCCAACTTTAATGTAGAATTTCTGCCGATTAGCCAATTAAGTTGCACTGCTTTAAATCTCATCTGAGTAAGTATGTATTATGAGGTCTGACGGCATATCGGATGCATAAATCAATTATAAAGTTGGACCCAGTTGAGTCGAAGATGTCGAAATAATTTGAACACCAAAGGTTTCCTTTGGAGTTCAGATTTTGTCTGGGTTAGCCTAGGTAGAAACACCTTATGCTAAAATGTATTAAATTTAGCCTTAGTAGAAACACTAAGACCGTGAAGCAGTGACAAAAGCTAATCTTTGTTTACCTTAATGTGTTTATTTTGGTTGGCTTTTTATACAATTTAATTGCTTACGTCTAACTTAAAATTAATAATAACAATATTAAAATATCCAATTTCAATAGGTATAAAAAAATGCCTTTAATTGCATTATTGCATAAAATAGAATAAGGTGAATGACTTTTAGTTTTATTATTGTAACATTAAACGATTGTAGACTGCAATAAAGGGAAAATTATTAAATATTGTCGTATATGCATTTTTGTAATCTAGTAAATATGTAAAATCATTTATTTAGCTTTTATTATGGTTAACATTCTCCGCCACGTTGAGCGTATAGCTAAAAAATTAATAATATAAGAGTTAAAAGATATTGGTTGTTTTTTAACCTCAGAGTTTTGCTGGCGTGGTGTTGGTTGTGGAGCTGAATTTGGCATCATTGGGGGACAAGTTGATTGAGGCTCCTTTGTAGCATTTAACTTTCCGGCCTATTAGGATGACTATTATCAATATTGACAGAAGTAATGCCAACGAGCCGATATGCGGATGATGAAGTTCCGGATACTTTACTTCCTTTGGAAGATCTTTGATGTCTGATAGCTGTCTTTGGATAGTGGTGAGCTCATCTAATTTGGTATCTAAATCGATGTTTGGTGCTAGTAGCCTCTTGAACACGGAGGGTTTGCCAATTGCCGTAATATTGCCAAACATGGCATATGAAGTATGAAGAGTAGTAATACTAGTTTCATGCCCATGGATAGTTAGTAACTTTCCCTTGATGATACAAGTGGTTTACTAACGGTAGTTCAATCATGAAGATGACATTCTTCTGTGTTACTGTGCCCTTGACGCTCATGATTTTGTACAATTCCAGCAAGTCAGTATCTTCAACTGGTAACGAACGACCAATGGGAAGGTTGCCTTTTATTTTAGCTATCTATGTTCTTAACTGTTTTGGTGTGAGGAGAAGTTGACTTATTTTACCGTGATTTGAGTGCGTGAGGGCAGCGACAAGCTCTGTCTCAATTCTTTGTAATTCTGCCGCAAGTGTATTTAATTGAATCGCCATGGACATTAGATTTTGGGTGTGTCGTATATTTGAGTTCTCGTGTCTAACTGCATTCAAATCATTATAGATGCTTGTCTTGAGCTCTGAGAAATGCAAATGCATATCATTTTCACCTTGCTTGAGAATATTAATTGTCGAATTTATTACCGAAGTTTGGTTTTTGAGTAGCAGATGCAAATACTCCTCGTCTTGCCTTACATTAGCTATAGTTTGAGCCATTTATTCTGCATAATCCGAATCCAGGAGTCCAAATAAAGCATGAGCCATATTCCCCACAATATCCAGTGCAGCTCTTCGGTTTCTTCTTGAAGTTAAATGAGATTGCCCCAAGTGTGCTGAAGTTCGAGGTAGAGTATTCTCATGATTCAGTAGTTATTGATTGTTCGCATAATTTTGAAAATGTTGTTATTCCGGCTTTCAGAACCTTGTTCCTCTCCTAAATTGGTGTGAGATCGTAATATGTAATGAATTTCCAGGTAGCAGTTACCAATTTTGTCGACCCTACGCCGTCGAAGTACAATCCTGGGTTGGAGGAAAATTCTGTGACATTGACCGGAGAGGCTAGTATTATCGGCAGTAGAAGGAGCGAAATAAAAAGTGTACTGAAGATTCCTTGCGAAGCATATGATACTACCATCCGTTTTGGCTGTATGAGAGTTGTCTCTTTTGCGATGTTGGCTTGTCATATTCGGGGTGTTCTATATGAAAATCGTTGAACAGGGGCGCCAATCTATGAATTGGCCTCTTGAAAGTTCCCTTAGCTGTTTTGACGTCGCAGACCCTAATAAGTCCATCATCTCCCTTGTAAATTCGGCTGATTTTTCCCAGTGGCCATTGTAGTACAGGAGTATTATTTTCTTTGAGAATAAAAAGCATGCCTTCAATGACGTTTGGTGAAGGAGACTTCCATTTTCCCCTTTGTTGTAGCTCATGTAAATATTTTTGTGTCCATTCCTTCCAGAATTTGTGTTTAATTTCTGAAGTTATTTTCCACCTTGCATCCAATAGTAATTTTGGAGATTGGGCATTTACATCCACGGCAGATGTTAATGGCTCACCTGCTAGAAAATGAAGAGAGCAGAATTAAAGGTCGCGAGTTTAGTATGGCTTCTATTTCAACCACTACTGTTTCCAATTCCTCATATGTAAGTGATGCAGCGGACACACTTCTCAGCAGCAGATGTTTGGCTGATTTAACTGCCGCTTCCCAAAGGCCACCGAAATGAGGGGCTCTTGGTGGAATAAATTTAAAAGTAATTGATTGATTGCTACATACTCGTGTAATTTTTTCTTGGGCTGATTGAGAATATATTGATTCTTCTAATTCAGCTAATTTGTTGTTTGCTCCCACGAAGTTAGTAGCATTGTCGCAGTATAGTGTCTGACAACGGCCTCTTCTGCTGATGAATCGTCGCAATGCTCCTATAAAGGCTTCTATGGACAGATTGGACACAACTTCCATGTGAATGGCCTTAGTTGCAAAACAGCAAAATACCGCGATATAAGCTTTGTCTGGTCTCTTGCCCCTAATTTTGTGATGTATCCAAATCGGTTCAAAATAATCAACTCCTGTGGTAATGAATGGACGTCCTGGCGTCACTCTGTCAGCTGGTAGGTTTCCCATTAATTGTTTAAACAGCACTGGCTTAGCCTTAGTACATCGTAAGCATTTGTGGACGGTACTGCGTGCGACTGATTTCCCGTTGATAATCCAGAATTGCGCCCTGGATGCAACAATGCTTGTGGGCCGCAATGAAGATTTTTTTCATGTAGAAATTGCATCAATAACCCCACCATAAAAAGATTGTGTGGTAAAATTGCTGGATGCTTTGCCTTGAGTGAGCGACAAATTTTCGTAGTTTTGGAATTTGTGATGAATCTCAAGACATAACAGATCGTGCGCTGAAGAGTCTTGAAGAAGTTTCGATGGTTTATTCGATTTATGCAGTCTTCGTACCCTTGCTGCGAGGTAGATATTGTCAAAACATGCTTTTTTATTTTTCTTTCTTCGTTGCAAGGTATATCAGAAACTTGTGGAGGTGAGTTCGTCCACTCACTTTTTTGTCCTGATAGAAAGAGCGGACCATAGAACCAAGTTGAATGTTGTGATAGTTTTTCTAGTTCTAGTCCTCGGGATATTGCGTCAGCTGGATTTTGTTTAGAACTGGCATGTCGCCATTGATTTGAGTCGCTTAATTCATGTATTTTGGCTATCCTGTTTGCCACAAAAGTGTGAAAAGATGCTGCAGTCGAATTTATCCAAGCAATGACAATCTTTGAATCTGTCCAAAAAAAAATTTGCAGTATTTTGTAGGCGAAGGTCTTTCTTTACTATATTTGTCAGCTCCACCCCTAGTACTGCTGCACATAGTTCCAGCCGAAGCAGCGTATGTTTTTTAATTGGAACATATTAGTCTTGTTGATACAGTTTTGTCCTTGTATGTTGAACGAATATAGATTGCCGTTCCATAAGCTCGTTCCGTTGCATCAACAAACGTGTGAAGCTGCGTTGTTACTGGTCTTTCGGTTTTTAGTACAAACCGATCGATCTTAATTTTGTTTAGTGCTTTTATGCTTGTTCGAAAGTTATTCCATACATTTTGAAGATCCAGGGGTAATTCATCATCCCATGAAATTGGTAACTGCCACAGCTCCTGCAAAAATATTTTCGCTCGTACGACCACCGGCCCAAAAATTCCTAGTGGGTCAAATATCTTGGCAAGTTCTGAGCTTACTATTCGTTTTGTTATACCCTTTGCATAATTTTCCGATGGTACTTGTGATCGTCCGCATAATTGATCAGACTTTGGCAGCCATATCAATCCAAGTGTTTTAATCGAGCAGTTTGAGCTTTCGTCTAAGTCCAAGTTGATCACCTGGTCCTCAGGTGCAATACCATTTAGCAACTGGGAATGGTTTGAACACCATTTCCGAAGTTTAAAACCAGTCCTTTTTAGAATTAGGTTAAGTTGTTGTTGTGATTCCAATGCAGTACTGATAGAGTCGGCCCCGCTTAGGCAATCGTCCACATAAAAATCATCACGTAATATTGATGCACCTAGTGGATATTCCGTGGCATTTTGAGTCGCTAGGTGTTGAAGGCATTTGGTAGCTAGGTATGGAGCTGAGGAGGTGCCGTAGGTGACAGTTTTGAGACGATAATATTTGATATCTTGATGTTTGTTATATCTCCAAATGATGAGCTGGAACATCTGGTCTGAATCATTGACTTGAATTTGTCGGTACATTTTTTCGATGTCTGCAGTGAAGACGAATTTATGCATCCGACATCTCAGCAGCACTGAAAATAGCTTGCTTTGTACAGTTGGTCCGGCATAAAGAATGTCGTTGAGTGAGGAGCCACTGGATGTTTTAGCTGATGCGTCAAACACTACTCGCAATTTTGTAGTTGAACTTTCTGGTTTCAGCACGCAATGATGAGGCATGACGTAATGTACATCGGGAATGTCGTCTTCCTGTATTTCTTCCATGTGCCCCAAGGATTCACATTCTTCCATAAATTTATTGTATTCTGCTCTAAGTTCTGCCTTAAGGTTCAACCGTTTTTCCAATGACAAAAATCGATTGAAAGCTATTGTTTTGGAAGTTCCGAGAATTGATGGATTCTCTGCAAATGGTAAGCGGACAACGAATCTCCCGTCCTTGTTTCTTTGTACGTTTTGTAAGAAATGATCTTCACATCGTTTTTCAGCTAAAGATAGTGCACGTTCTGAATTATTTGCCTCTTCAAGTGTCCAAAACTTTTCAATGAGCTCGTTTGTTGTCTGCTGTTCTGGGGTAAATACTGCACAAGTAACCAAGTTGTTGTCGTTGTTTTCTTGTAATTTACCCGTTACGACCCAGCCCAAAGCTGTATTTTGTAAAATTGGTAAGTTCTTGTTGATCCTTATTTGTTGTGGTCGCATCAGTTGGTGATAAAATTCTGCGCCGATCAGCATATCAATTTTGTCAATTTCATTGAAACATGGATCTGCTAGATTAATATTATCAGGAATATTCCAATCTGATGTGTTGATTGATTGTGTAGGCTGAGATGATACAATGGTTGGGAGTACAAATGCTTCGATTCTGGTAGTATAATTGCCTGAGCATGCATGTAGCTCTAAATTGATTCGTCGAGATGCGTTGTGAATCTTACGGCCTATTCCTTCAATGCGCAAAGAAGAATCTGAAGAGTCCAATGATAACTTGTTTAACACGCGATTTGTGACCAGATTGACTTGTGATCCAGAGTCTAGAAGAGCACGGAATATGCCGGTGCGACCATTGGTTCCAATCACCTTTACTCTTGCTGTAGCGAGTAATACATAGGTGTTGCCGCTGAGTTGCGTGTTTGTTGCAGCTACGATTGAGGAATTTTTATTTGGAGCAGTGGCTGGATTTTGCGTATTGTCGGAGCTTCCAACAGAGGTTTTTGATGAATCTTGTCTTGGTTTTTCTAAATGCAGCAATGTGTTGTGCCTTTTTGCGCACCTTGAGCATGAGCGTGATGTGCACGAATTGGAGGTATGATCTGATTTAAAGCAGTTGACACAAAGTCTCATCTTTTGTGTCCATTGTAGTCTCTCGGCTGCGGACATTTTTAGGAACTTTTCACAGTAATATATGGGATGTCCTGTAATTCCACATACCTTACAATTCGGATTTGATGTAGCTGACGTTATAACCTTGGCTCTATCTTTCCCCCCTCCAGATTCGCACAATTTTCCTCGCGTTTCCAATGCTTGGAACTTATGCTCTATTAATTTGAGCAGTTCATCAAGACTTACGAGGTTCTTGTTGTCTTCGAGTGATTGCTCAAATAGTGTTTGAATTGAGGGATCAAGCTTCTTCAATAGTATGTGGACGATTATAGCGCCCCATTTGTCCACCGGAAGTCCCTGTGCCATTAAACCATGTGTGCTTTTCTTTTGTATACTTTTTAGGGCTTGAACCGTTTCATTTTCCACTTGTGGATGAGAGAGCAAGTTGTTAAGTAATGTTGTCACAATGAGCCTTTTGTTATCGTATCTATTGACAAGAATGCGATTGCATAGTTAGCTGTTGTAATTGGCAAATGGTTTATCAACTTTTTTGCCTCATCTGTTAGATGTGTCGTCAAATAGAAAATTTTTTCAACTTCGCTCATTGCTGCATTGTGAATTAGTTGAGTATACAGGTCTTTGAAGGCTACCCATTAGAGATAACTGCCGTTGAATTTTGGAATCTGAATTTTTGGCAGGTGTGGTTGACACTGCTTAATTCTGTTGATGTGTTGTGAAGTACTTTCATTGGAAAGACCGCATTTTCGTTGTAGAGTACATTTAATGTTGTGCACTTCGGCTTGCGTTTTGTAGAATTCATCCAACGTGTACTCATCTATTTGTTCTTTGGTGGTTAGTTGCCATAGCATGTCATTGTTTCTTGAAAGATCACCCATATATTTATCAATGAGCGTTAATTTAGCTTGATATTGTGCTCCCTCATGCATTTTGTGGTGTGTGTGTGTGGGTATTTTTTTTATATGATTATTTATGTGTTTCCTTTTTTTGTTAGTATTTCCATACAGCGCTACAAACCGCTATTATGGAACACCAAAAATGAGACATTCAACGCTTTTGAGTGCAGTATAATATCTGATTTTATTTAGATCGATCACTGAGCTTTTATACTCTGATCGATCAATATTTCTTATTACACAATAATTATTCATGCAAGCCCAGCATATTATTTTATTCGCTGGAATCAACTAGCAAAAAGCAAAATTACGTCACATATTCTTTGCTTTATACAACTTGGTGTTATAGCAAAGTCAGTGACTTTAGTTTTGCCCCGCTCGAGCCAATGACACTTTTGTTTATAAGTGTCAAATTACACTTTGGCTGGCACAATTTCTGTGAGTTGATTTTAGTCGCTTTGTAAACATAAATACTGACTCAGACAATTCTGTTGACGACAATGTCATGAATAAAGAATATTGGAAGAACAGTACACTGAAGAGCAAATGTGGAGGTACACTACAATTTATTCGGCCATAGCTTCGTCCATTGTTCGTCTTAGCGCCCGCTGATTACGAAGAATTCTGCTCGTAATTTCGTCAATTTGTGTCTTTTCCTGTATGCAGCTGCTGGCACCTTCAGTCTCTGCGAGTTGTTTAGTTGCTGTATTTGAGAGTTTCTTGATTTCATACTCAAATAGCTCTTTATACTTGAATGTGTCGCCTGAAGTACGCAAGTACTGGTCCGTGAAATATTCGTGCTGCACTGGAAGTTTCGATAGACACCTTAGTTTGTTGTCAGTGCTCTCAAATTCTAGCCATGCAGTGTCAAGTCGATGTAAATGTTCAAGGTAGTACTCCATTGTTTTTCTTGTTGTCGGGTCCTTTTTATAGTTTCGGATTATGGCCTGTATTTGATCTACCGTCTTTTGTTGCGCTAATATTAGGACGTCAAATGCTGCCATGGTTGATGATTTGTTGTTTGGACCAAATGTTGAATCGACGTTTATGAACCAACTGTTGTGTGGTGTAATGCTATATTGCTTTGATTGTTGTGTGATCCTGTGCCAAGTTACAGGATCGTCGGATCACCAATTGTAGATTTTGGTGGGTTGTTGAACGCTGCGTGTAGCGTTGTTTTTGGTATTAAAATTCCCTTACCGCTGGTGGGGGGAAACTAATAACATTCAAAACTTTGTTTTTTCTGATGTAATCCTGTGCCAAATTGCAGGACAGTTGAATCACCAAATGTTGATTGGTGTATTGTTGTGTGATCCTGTGCCGAGTTACAGGACAACTGTATCACCAAATTTTGATTGATTTGAATTCATCCAACGTGTACTCATCTATTTGTTCTTTGGTGGTTAGTTGCCATAGCATGTCATTGTTTCTTGAAAGATCACCCATATATTTATCAATGAGCGTTAATTTTGCTTGATATTGTGCTCCCTCATTCATTTATTCGGCCATAGCTTCGTCCATTGTTCGTCTTAGCGCCCGCTGATTACGAAGAATTTTGCTCGTAATTTCGTCAATTTGTGTCTCTTCCTGTATGCAGCTGCTGGCACCTTCAGTCTCTGCGAGTTGTTTAGTTGCTGTATTTGAGAGTTTCTTGATTTCATACTCAAATAGCTCTTTATACTTGAGTGTGTCGCCTGAAGTACGCAAGTACTGGTCCGTGAAATATTCGTGCTGCACTGGAAGTTTTGATAGACACCTTAGTTTGTTGTCAGTGCTCTCAAATTCTAGCCATGCAGTGTCAAGTCGATGTAAACGTTCAAGGTAGTACACCTTTGTTTTTCTTGTTGTCGGGTCCTTTTTATAGTTTCGGATTATGGCCTGTATTTGATCTACCGTCTTTTGTTGCGCTAATATTAGGACGTCAAATGCTGCCATGGTTGATGATTTGTTGTTTGGACCAAATGTTGAATCGACGTTTATGAACCAACTGTTGTGTGGTGTAATGCTATATTGCTTTGATTGTTGTGTGATCCTGTGCCAAGTTACAGGATCGTCGGATCACCAATTGTAGATTTTGGTGGGTTGTTGAACGCTGCGTGTAGCGTTGTTTTTGGTATTAAAATTCCCTTACCGCTGGTGGGGGGAAACTAATAACATTCAAAACTTTGTTTTTTCTGATGTAATCCTGTGCCAAATTGCAGGACAGTTGAATCACCAAATGTTGATTGGTGTATTGTTGTGTGATCCTGTGCCGAGTTACAAGACAACTGTGTCACCAAATTTTGATTGGTGTGTTGTTGTATGATCCTGTTGCAAGTTACAGGACCGTCGGGGTCACCAAATGTTGATTGGTGTATTGTTGTGTGATCCTGTGCCGAGTTACAGGACAACTGTGTCACCAAATTTTGATTGGTGTGTTGTTGTATGATCCTGTTCCAAGTTACAGGACCGTCGGGGTCACCAAATGTTGAGTCGACGATGTCGAAATAATTTGAACACCAAAGGTTTCCTTTGGAGTTCAGATTTTGTCTGGGTTAGCCTAGGTAGAAACACCTTATGCTAAAATGTATTAAATTGAGCCTTAGTAGAAACACTAAGATCGTGAAGCAGTGACAAAAGCTAATCTTTGTTTACCTTAATGTGTTTATTTTGGTTGGCTTTTTATACAATTTAATTGCTTACGTCTAATTAAAATTAATAATAACAATATTAAAATATCCAATTTCAATAGGTATAAAAAATGCCTTTAATTGCATTATTGCATAAAATAGAATAAGGTGAATGACTTTTAGTTTTATTATTGTAACATTTAACGATTGCAGAGGCAATGACTGCAATAAACAAGTTCAAGGGAAAATTATTAAATATTGTCGTATATGTATTTTTGTAATCTAGTAAATATGTAAAATCATTTATTTAGCTTTTATTATGGTTAACAGACCCAGTATGCTACCCTGGGGTACTCCTGCTTCAATTGGCTGAGCGGGGCTTAAAAAATCTCCTTCTTTGATTGTAAATTTGCGACCATATAAATAACTTTTCATAAGTTTGTGAGTGTTAGCAGGCAGAGCTAATTTTACTTTATGCATTAAACCTTCATGCCAGACTTTGTCGAACGCTTGGGAAACATCAATGAAAAGCGCGGAACAGTATTTTTTCTCTTTAAACGACCGTCTTATCACATTTACCAATCTGTGTGTTTGTTCGATGGTACTGTGTTTAGCTCTGAACCCGAATTGGTGATTTGGGATACATTGAGTGTCGTTCAGAATTGGAATCAACTTATCTATTAAAAATTTTTCAAACAGTTTTGAAATTGTCGGCAGTAGACTAACTGGCGTATATGACTCTACTTTAGTGGGGTCCTTCCCTGGCTTAAGAATCATGGTAATCATAGATACCTTCCAATCTGCAGGATAGTATTCTAGGCGTAAAATAGCATTGAAAATAAAGAGGATAATTCTTCTAGCTACACGAGGTAACTCCACAAGCATTTTGTTGCTGATTTTATCCATACCTGGAGCTTTTTTAAGATTCAGAGTACCAATAGCGCTTTGAACATCATTAAAGCTAAGTCTTAGAGGTACAGGAGGTCTAATAACGAGTGGAGGCAAATCAGATGCATTATTTGAGTTGTTTATAGTAAACACATTTCTCAAATGGTTAACAAATAAAGTCCCCTTCTCGGAATCATTTCTAGCCCAGACTCCAGTCGGATTTCGCAGAGGAGGCTTTCCTCCAACTGGTGTTTTTAAACCTCGTGCCGCCTTCCATAGCGAATAGTCAGATTGTGGGGTACTATCAAGACCTTCCAAGTAAGATTTAATTGAAGCCATTCTTTGGGTTTCTAAGAAATTTCTTAGTATATCTCTGCATACCCGTAGCCTAGCTTTCAGTTCAGGAGACCTGTGAATTTGCCACTCTCTTCTAACTCTTCTTTTTTCTGATAGGAGATGTTCGAGTTCAGAGAAATAAGTTCTGTTTGTCCCACTTCTGCACTCAACGTCGTATGTGGAGGCGTGATGTACAGCTCTTCGTATGCCCTCAGTAAACTTGCAAATCGACCCATCAATATCCTCGGTAGTTCTCAACACTACATTTTCCGTGCAGTGGGAACTTAAATACTTTTTATACTTTATCCAACTTACTCTGGTTTTAGATATGTCCCGAAATGGAGAGCCATTCCCTTGAAGGAAACGCATTGAAATAATAGAAGGAGAGTGATCTGAAGACAAGTCTAATGAAGGCTCCACTTGTATCGATTCTACAGGGATATTTTTCACTACTCCGAAGTCAATAACATCGGGAATCTTCCGTTGGCCAGTAGGTGGGATGCCCACTTGAGAGTACATCTAATCCTATTTTGGCAATGGTGTTGAAGAGTTCACGACCCTTCGGGGTCACCAGACGTGAACCCCAAAATGTGTGTTTGGCATTTAAGTCACCAGCAACTAAAAATTTAGCTCCAAGGGAATTGAAGACGCTGTAGTATTGGTGTTCTTTTATTGAAAATCGAGGCGGCGAATAAATTGATGATAAAACAAAATTGTATTGACAGAATTCAATACAAATGTTTGTTGCTTGTAGGTAATCCTCACATATGTTGTTCATTAAATAATGTTTTATACTGTAATTTATAAGAAATGCCGAACCTCCACAAGCTCTTCCGCGGGGATCTTTAGTATCATACAACACGTAGCCATTAATTTTGAAGTACGCTGTCGCCGTCAAGTGAGTTTCAGCAATCATCATGACATCAATCTGCTTATCTATCAGGAAGTGTTCCAGTTCGTTTTTATGTTGGCGGAGGCCGTTCGCATTCCAAAAACAAATTTTTAAACAAATCATTTCTTTAAAATGGCTTGTAAGATAGTATATTGCATTTTCAGCATTTTCTGCATCATGGATGTCATAGTGGTCGTAAAAGTGTTCATAGTTTGGACAAGTGTCTGCAATGTAGTCTCTAGAGTGTTAATATTACGCTCGTAATATTGTGATTTAGGTTCCTGCTCCAAACCTGGCATATTAGATTTAACCACGTTTGCGTAAGAAACTTGTCTAGAACTAGGCGCGTTTACATGACTAGTGGACCGTAACAATTGAGGGGAATTGTCACTCGATGCAAAAATAGGCTGTTGAGGATGATCATAATAGAAAATAAAAAATCGGGCACGGTAGTTTGGAAGCAGAGGGAAGAGGCATGGCCTAAAATAGAAAGGAAGTTTTCAGCAGCAACTGGCTCGAACAGACCTTGGAAGCCACTCCGTGACAAGTACGAATTTATAAAACGAAAGTCCAAGGCGGAGTTAGCTAACCAGAAATCCGAAATTTACCGTATAGGTGGGGGAATGGCATCTTCCAGAGTTAGCACTGTGTCCTCGAAAATAGCTGCCATGCTGGGAGATTCGGCCACTGGATTAGAAAGCAATTACGATAGTGACTTTAGTAAGTATATATCGCTAATTTTCTGCAACAACGTAGTAATTCAAAAAAGTCGTTTCAAGAAAAACGGCTTTGAATGTTTTATAACATTTTACTAATCTATATATATAAAACTAGCTAAACCCGGTGTGCTTTGCTACCCCCCCCCCTCGTCATAAAATAAAACGTATTTATATATTTACAAACATTTATTTATTTAATTTTAATGTATTTATTGCAATGCTTTAGGCGAGACCATGCCCCTTTGTCCACTTACATAGTCAAGAATTTATTATTTCGTAAGAATATCCTGTTGTGAAAATTTAATGACGATCGGTCCAGTAGTTAAGACTATATTACGATGTTTAATTTTCCTAAAAAGGGGCGTGGTCCCACTCACTTTTCTCCTGGTACGTATTCCTAATTATGTCAATACCATATGTACCAAATATCACCGACGTACGTCAAAAAATGCCCAAAATATGGCGGGTTAAATTTGTGGGTTATATGGGCGGTGCCACCCCCGTTTGTACAATCAAAACTTCATATAGCCTATTATTCCTTCCAGAGTCACAGTAACATGCTGTAAAAATTTCAGGCAGATTGGTCCAAGGGTTTGGCCTCCTATTAAGCACAAACATACAGACACACATTCATTTATATATATACTAGCTAAACCCGGCGTGCTTCGCTACCCCCCACCCCCCTCATTTTAAATAAAACGGATTTATATATTTACAAACATTTATTTATTTAATTTTAATGTATTTATTGCAATGCTTTAGGTTTAGTTTGCCCATCAGGAGCATACACATATACACGGGATATTAACCTTGAGCTTTGTAAACAGTCATCGCAAACGCTAACCGAACAGGAACAAATTTTTTAAAATCCAATGGTACATCTGTTGGTAGCATTGGAATGCGTAGCAAAAGTACATCTGTACCTTTATATTTTCCTGTTATAATGGTCGCTTCTACTAAATTATTTCTCAGTTTTTTTACTGCAAGTCGAGTGCCATTGCAAAGCCGAGGTGATCAATATTACGCAGTAAAATAATTGGACCTCCAATTTTAAGTTGTAGTTGTTGTTGTGGTGGAAAGCTTGACACATCGAGTGAATTTAGGAACTCAACAGGATTTGACGCATTTTAAATTGATATCCATCTTCTCCATATGGAAAAATTATAGGATACTGAAGCGCGTCATATGAGCGATGCATTTCAGTGGGCGAGGCCATGCCCCTTTGTCTACTTACATAGTAAAGAATTTATTATTTCGTAAGAATATCCTATTGTAAAAATTTAATGACGATCGGTCCAGTAGTTAAGACTATATTACGATTTTTAATTTTCCTAAAAAGGGGCGTCGTCTCACCCACTTTTCTCCTGGTACGTATTCCTAATTATGCCAATACCATATGTGCCACATATCATTGACGTAGGTCAAAAAATGCCCAAAATATGGCGATTTAAATTTTTAGGTTATATGGGCGGTGCCACCCCCGTTTGTACAATCAAAACTTCATATAGCCTATTATTCCTCCCAGAGTCACAGTAACATGCTGTAAAAATTTCAGGCAGATTTGTCCAAGGGTTTGGCCTCCTATTAACCACAAACATACAGACACACATTAATTTATATATATATAGATTAAAAGCAATATAATTTAAGGTGAAATGGGGCGAAAAATGGGGATTTGGTAATAAAAAAATGTATGTAGTTAAAAAGTATATAAAACTTTAGGTGAATACATATTACAAAAAAAGTATTTTGTATAGCAAACATTGTTAGTGGTATAAGTAAGTATCTGAATTAAAAAAAGGGGGCGATGAAGTAGGCGTAGTTCATAGTTATATGGCGACGTTAACAGTATTAAGAGCAATATACTACCAAATAAAAAAATACGTTGAAATGAACAAATTTGTATAGAAAATAAAACTTTCAAAAATTTGGCGTGAAAAGAGGCGTGAAAGGGGCGTGGCTTAAGAAATATTTATTTTTACTTCGCCTGGAGTATATAATGTGTATACAATTTGAAGTAAATCTGTTAAAAACTATATGGGAGCAATTACATAATTTTTAAAAACTGGGCGTAAAAATGGGCGTGGTCAGAAAAAGTACCCTAGTAATCATACCAAAGTCCCAAAAATATCGGTCCAGAGGTTTGGTCTCCAATTACAATATTTTAAAAAAGTGGGCGTGGTAAAAAAAAGTACCCTATTATTCCTTCCAGAGTCACAGTAACATGCTGTGAAAATTTCATCAAAATCGGCTCAGCCGTTTTGGAGTCTATACGTTACATACATACATACATACATACATTGAATTCATTTATATATATATACTAGCTAAACCCGGTGTGCTTTGCTACCCCCCCCCCCCCCCTCGTCATAAATAAAATAAAATTTTAATGTATTTATTGCAATGCTTCAGGCGAGACCATGCCCCTTTGTCCACTTACATAGTCAAGAATTTAATATTTCGTAAGAATATCCTGTTGTGAAAATTTAATGACGATCGGTCCAGTAGTTAAGACTATATTACGATGTTTAATTTTCCTAAAAAGGGGCGTGGTCCCACTCACTTTTCTCCTGGTACGTATTCCTAATTATGCCAATACCATATGTACCAAATATCACCGACGTACGTCAAAAAATGCCCAAAATATGGCGGGTTAAATTTGTGGGTTATATGGGCGGTGCCAACCCCGTTTGTACAATCAAAACTTCATATAGCCTATTATTCCTTCCAGAGTCACAGTAACATGCTGTAGAAATTTCAGGCAGATTGGTCCAGGGGTTTGGCCTCCTATTAAGCACAAACATACAGACACACATTCATTTATATATATATAGATTAAAAGCAATATAATTTAAGGTGAAATGGGGCGAAAAATGGGGATTTGGTAATAAAAAAATGTATGTAGTTAAAAAGTATATAAAACTTTAGGTAAATACATATTACAAAAAAAGTATTTTGTATAGCAAACATTGTTAGTGGTATAAGTAAGTATCTGAATTAAAAAAAGGGGGCGATGAAGTAGGCGTAGTTCATAGTTATATGGCGACGTTAACAGTATTAAGAGCAATATACTACCAAATAAAAAAAATACGTTGGAATGAACAAATTTGTATAGAGAATAAAACTTTCAAAAATTTGGCGTGAAAAAGGGCGTGAAAGGGGCGTGGCTTAAGAAATCTTTATTTTTACCTCGCCTGGAGTATATAATGTGTATACAATTTGAAGTAAATCTGTTAAAAACTATATGGGAGCAATTACATAATTTTTAAAAAGTGGGCGTAAAAATGGGCGTGGTCAAAAAAAAGTACCCTATTAATCATACCAGAGTCCCAGTTAAATGCTGTGAAAATTTCAAAAATAGCGGTCCAGAGGTTTGGTCTCCAATTACAATATTTAAAAAAAGTGGGCGTAAAAGTGGGCGTGGTAAAAAAAAAGTACCCTATTATTCCTTCCAGAGTCACAGTAACATGCTGTGAAAATTTCATCAAAATCGGCTCAGCCGTTTTGGAGTCTATACGTTTCATACATACATACATACATACATACATACATTGAATCTATATATATAAAGTTCAATGTATGTATGTATGTATGTAATGTATAGACTCCAAAACGGATGAGCCGATTTTGATGAAATTTTCACAGCATGTTACTGTGACTCTGGAAGGAATAATAGGGTACTTTTTTTTACCACGCCCACTTTTACGCCCACTTTTTTTAAATATTGTAATTGGAGACCAAACCTCTGGACCGCTATTTTTGAAATTTTCACAGCATTTAACTGGGACTCTGGTATGATTAATAGGGTACTTTTTTTTGACCACGCCCATTTTTACGCCCACTTTTTAAAAATTATGTAATTGCTCCCATATAGTTTTTAACAGATTTACTTCAAATTGTATACACATTATATACTCCAGGCGAGGTAAAAATAAAGATTTGTTAAGCCACGCTCAAAGCTCAAAACGAAATTTTTTTTAATTCGGTCCATGTTTGACCATAGACCCCATATAAAGTCCACTTACAAAATTCACTTAAATACGTATAAAAGAGATATAAATAATGTTAAACGGCTAAAATTTTACATAAATACTCTTTATAGGCAAATAAATTGCTGTACTAAATTTTATGGTGGTTGGCCCAGAACTGGTCATAGCTCCCATACAAGGACCACATCTGAAAAAGAGATTTTTCCCTATATATATTGTATAAATATCGGTACCGACTCAAAACTTTGCACAGATCATTTTAATATATACAAAAATCATCCTACAAAATTTTGTGAATTTCGGTCTAGTTTTAACCGTATGCCCCATATAAAGCCCTCTTCCGAAAATCACTTTAATACTCATAAATCTCTTATAAATAAGGGTACCAATCCAAAATTTTACACGGATCATTTACATACATGCCTAAATCTAACTGCTGGATTTTGAGAATATCGGTCCATATTTGACTACATCCCCCACATAAGGTCCACTCTCGAAATCCACGTTAATACTAATATATATCGTATATATACCGTTATTATGTTGAAATTCGACGTGAAATATCCTCATATGCATGAAAATAACTGTTCCAAAATTTAAGAAGATCGGCCCATAATTTGTCATAGCTGCCATATAAGAAACATTTCCAAAAAACAAATAAATTCGGGTTAAAAAATATTCTTTTCGGATTTAACCCATATTCGGTCCACATTTTAAAATCATGATATATATCGTTGGAAAGGTATTTTTAATACCTTTTATTTAGTGTATTACAAATTATCAAGCACCCAGTAGTTCCCGAGATATAGGCCTATATATTTTCAACTTTACGGGCCCGCCCCCTCGAAAATAGGCGTGACCGACAACAAATTTTTTTTTCCTGGTATCTCCTCTAAAAGCCCTATTTAATTTTGTTTTTTTTTTTTTTTTTTTGAGCAAAATCACTAAAACCGAATTGTACCCCTTTTTTATACTCTGTTTGTTAAATTACACTGAAGATTATTATGAACATCAGACAGACTCTGTAAATTATGGTAAGAATTGGTAATTAAATCAATTAAAAATGGTAAAAATTAGACAAAATTTCCAAATATTTAACATAAATTATGTTGGTCGTAAAATTGTCTTTCAAACAATATATCAAATACTAATAAAATTTGCACTAAGACTGAATAGAAAACACAGAATTGGGATATTCTAGTCTACTGTATTTTCTGTATTTCTTATTACGCTTAGGTGAAGGGTATTTAAGATTCGGCACAGCCGAATATAGCACTCTTACTTGTTTTAATTCAGATACTTACTTATACCACTAACAATGTTTGCTATACAAAATACTTTTTTTGTAATATGTATTTACCAAAAGTTTTATATACTTTTTAACTACATACATTTTTTTATTACCAAATCCCCATTTTTCGCCCCATTTCACCTTAAATTATATTGCTTTTAATCTATATATATATAAATGAATGTGTGTCTGTATGTTTGTGCTTAATAGGAGGCCAAACCCTTGGACCAATCTGCCTGAAATTTTTACAGCATGTTACTGTGACTCTGGAAGGAATAATAGGCTATATGAAGTTTTGATTGTACAAACTGGGGTAGCACCGCCCATATAACCCAAAAATTTAAATCGCCATATTTTGGTCATTTTTTGACCTATGTCGATAATATTTGGTACATATGGTATTAGCATAATTAGGAATACGTACCAGGAGAAAAGTGGGTGTGACCACGCCCCTTTTTAGGAAAATGAAAAATCGTAATATGGTCTTAACTACTGGCCCGATCGTCATTAAATTTTCACAATAGAATATTCTTAAGAAATAATAAATCCTTGACTACGTAAGTGGACAAAGGGGCATGGTCTCGCCCACTAAACTAAAGCATTGCAATAAATACATTAAAATTAAATAAATAAATGCTTGTAAATATATAAATATGTTTTATTTTATAACGATGGGTTGGGGGGGGTAGCGAAGCACACCGGGTTTAGCTAGTTATATATATAAAATAGGATGTATGTATGTAACGTATGGACTCCAAAACGGCTGGGCCGATTTTGATGAAATTTTCAGGGAATCTTTAGAATATTCAGGCGGGGGACACTGTGAACTCTGATTTTTGATTTTCGGTCGGCGGGCGGAGGGGCGTGGAAAAATCCATTTTTCATCACTGTGTACCTTATAGGAGACCAAACCTCTGGACCGATATTTTTGAAATTTTCACAGCAATTAACTGGGACTCTGGTATGATTAAAAGGGTACTTTTTTTGGTCACGCCCACTTCTACGCCCACTTTTTTTAAATTATGTAATTGCTCCCATATAGTTTTTAACATATTTACTTCAAAATGCATACACATTATATACTCCAGGCGAGGTAAAAATAAAGATTTCTTAAGCCACGCCCCTTTCACGCCTCTTTTCACACCAAATTTTGTTTGAAAGTTTTAAAATGTTTGTTCTCTATACAAATTTGTTCCTTCCAACGTAATATAACTATGAACCACGCCTACTTCACCGCCCCCTTTTTTAACTCAGATACTTACTGATACCACTAACAATGTTTGCTATACAAAATACTTTTTTTGTAATATGTATTTACCTAAGGTTTTATATACTTTTTATCTACATTTTTTTTATTACCAAATCCCCCTTTTTCACCCCATTTTACCTTAAATTATAATTAATCTGCTTTTAATCTATATATATAAAAATGTGTCTGTATGTTTGTGTTAATAGGAGGCCAAACCCTTGGACCGATCTGCCTTAAATTTTCACAGCATGTTTTTTTTTAATAGTGTTTTTTTTTAATAGTGTTTTCACACCTAAAGTTAAAACCTGGTTTTAACATTAAAACTATTAACAGCTGATTTTGCGTTCACACTACAATTTTAATAAAATCAGATTTTAACTCACTGACAATAAAATTTAATTTTTTAAAAAATAAGTGTATTTCTTAAGGCAATATTTTTTAGTTTTCCTTTGTATGAAAAAGTAAAAAATTTTGACAATGCTTTCCAAAATCAAAATCAGCATTAAAGCAACAACTACAGAATACAGTACTTTTAAAAGAAATGAGTTCACTAATCGGCTCACTAAATGTTCCTGTTGTCATTTTGGCGGACTCGGCTTTTCGATTGTCAACTTCAGTAATGAAACCGTAGCCTTTTCGCACTGATAAAACGAAAAGTCAAAAGCAATTTAATTATGCTTTATCGAAATGTCGGAGAGTAGTTGAAAATTCTTTTGGCCATCCAAAGGGCAGGTATTGTATTTAAACATGTTAGGACTTGCTTTTTAAAAAAAAAAGACAATTTTAGGTTTCGGCGCATTGGAAAAGGCGTTGACAACCAAATCATTAATGTCAACAAAATTGTTAAGGCGCGTTGCATACTGCATAATTTTTTAATAAAAGAAAAGGATGAAATAGATCCCTCTTGGATGATTGATATTTTCAGTCACAGAAAGAAGGCATGGCCTCACTCATGACCACAACAAAGAAGGTGAAGAAATAAGAAAAGCATTTTGTTTACACTTTTGTAAGTTTTAATTATTTATTATTAATCTAATTTATTAACAACCAAAGAAAAAAACTCATTAGATATTTAAAATCGCATAAAGAGGCCATTTAAATTCGTACGGAATGCGCGGTTATTGCACTTTGCTTAAGAAAATGACAGTTTCATAAAAGTAAACAAAAAGTATCCTTAAGTTCATGGTTTGTAACTACTTTTATGCATTTTTTTGAGAGCTGTTTTTCAAAAAATCCAAGATTCCAGTAGTCAATCTATTCGTGCTATCCCTCATATCTTTAAATGTTTTTAATTTTTCTTTTTCAATCGCTATCAGTTCTTCCGTACACTTTTTGTCCTCTGTCATTGCTTTTTCAAATGAATTTCCAAACATTTCTAATATTTTTTTTTATTTTTAGCTCCCCGAGAACATGATGGGATGTTGGCAGGCGATAACAGCTGTGGCATGCCTTTTGATGAAGTTGTCGCCGATTGAGTATGCAGTGACGGATCAATCATTTCTACGTCTTGTTGGTCTTGTATATCTTTAAACAAAAATGTTAAATTTTTTCAAATAAAATTAATCTATATAGTTTAATACCTATTATGCTGTCCTCCACAATTGCGGTAGTGTTATTAATAGGGTGGGAACCAATTATTTGCTTCACTTTGTCATAAAGTGGCCAATTAGACGAAGATCCACCAGAAGGTCCAATTTACCGAAATTTTACTGTCAAGTTGGTAATTTTTGCTTTGACTTCCTCTAGAGAAATCTCCAGTCCATTCTTGGCCAGCTCAGCAGCCATTTCTTTGTATATATGGGAGTTTTTCCTTTTTCCTCTTAACTCGTGAATTCTTTCCTCCCATAATTCCACAAAAACATTTTCTGTGTGCAAATTCCAAAAGCTTCATTTTCTTTTCATTTTTTTATTTGTTGTTGCTGCTGTTTCCATTATTTTTTTTTTTTTAATATTTAGTATTCCACTCGTAACGTTTTTTAATTTAATTTATTTTTATTGTCATTATCAGTTGTTTTCAATATTTTTAACTTGGTGGCACTGAATTTAGTACAACTAAAACATGGTCGTATTTCATAAAACCTACTTAAAACCAAATCAAAAAAGGTTTTAAAATGGTTTTAACAAAATTATTTTGTATGGTAAAACCAGGTTTTATTGTTTGGTGTTAACGTTAAAACCAAATTTTGTGTTAAAACCTTAGGTGTGAAAACACTATAAGCGAAGTAACACTCAGGCAATTAATATGCCTATATATATTTGCGTTACTTTCTTTGGAAAGGGGATAGTTGAAAGAAGAACGCTTTTTTTATATCACAACTCTGCAATTGCGCATTATGTTGGTTTTTAGTTCAAAATTGCAGCGCTGCTTGCTTGATTTTATAGCCTTTATTTAATTATTTAACTTCGGTGGCTTTTTTAAATGCTATACCACCGAAAGAGGGCGCTGTGATAAATATTAGTTAAGATTTATAAAAAGAAAACTAATAATTATCAGAAACTGATGTTGTTTGAGTGGCAGCGGCTGGGAATCGAACCCGAACTACAAATACCAACTCATGCTTAATGATCAAATACGCTAACCAATTAAACTACAGTCACCCTCACTGTAACTCTGGAAGAAATAATAGGCTATATGAAGTTTTGATTGTACAAACGGGGGTGACACCGCCCATATAACCCAAAAATTTAAATCGCCATATTTTGGGCATTTTTTGACCTACGACAATGATATGTGGCACATATGGTATTGGCATAATTAGGAATACGTACCAGGAGAAAAGTGGGTGGGACCACGCCAGAGATGTACACGAGTTGATTCACGTTTTTCCTATATGTATGAAATCACTGTTTTTGTTTTATTTTCAATCATCGACATGTGCTAATAACATTGCTTGCAGTGTTTGCGCTCTCCTAATTGCTTGTCATTTTCTCAATCACTTTTTAAACGCCGTTAGCAATAACGAATCAAAAATTATAGCTTTGTTTTGATTTGTAAGCAAAACAATCAAATGATTCATAAAAGCTCAGATTGCATAGTGCAAAATCAGTGCGTTAATTTTTTTAAATAAGTTTTCAAGATGAACTCCGAAATAATAAAAAATATTGAAAACGGTATTTTTCGTATTGTAAAAAATAAACAAAGCAGAAGTAAAATTTGGGATATTTTATGTCAAATTGAAAATGACGAAGGTAGGCTTATTGATGGAGTGGTGATATGTGAGAAGTGTAATAACATATTAAAATATAATGGAAAGCAAACATCTAATCTCATCCGTCACAAGTGTTATGCTGTAAGAAATTGCAACGTTGCTGTAAAAAAAGTTAACAATGCAGATAAGGAAATTCTTTTATTGGCGTGTTCGCAATGGGTTGTAGAGGACTGTCGTCCATTTTCCGTTGTAGACGGCGAAGGTTTTAAAAAGGTCGTGGAGTCACTCTTAAATATTGGAACAAAATATGGCAATCATTTAGACGTATCCGACATGTTGCCCAATTCCACAACCATATCACGACGAATAAACAACATAGCAGAAGACAAAATAATACTAATGAAGGAGGAATTGAAATTAGCAATAACAAGCGGAACGGCGTCCATAACATCAGATCTCTGGACTGACAATTTTGTCAAAAGAAATTTCTTATGTGCCACATTTCATTTTATGAAAGATTTAAAGTTAAAAGAAATTGTTTTAGGCGTCAAATCAATGGACTTAGAGAGAAGCACAGCAAATAATGTTTTACCGAAATTGAACTCCATTTTGGCAGACTTCGAAGTAAATAGCATGGAGAATATAACGTTTGTTACTGACAGAGAATCAAATATTGTGAAGGCTCTTTAAAATCAAAATAGGATTAATTGCGCAAATCACCTATTGAATAATGTTTTGGATTGTGGTTTTCACAGCACGAACGAATTAATTCCATTTTTGGATGGTTGCAAAAAGTTAGTCAAGTATTTTAAAAAGACTTCCTTGCAACACATGCTAACAACTTCTCTTAAAAATTATTGTATTACTCGGTGGAACTCACATCTTAATTTATTTCAATCAATTTCGAATAATTATTTCAAAATCCAAGAAATTCTTTCCTCAGTCAATGAAACACATAGAATCTCAGATATCAACTTATCCCTTCTTAATGCACTAGTTGAAGTTTTTGAAAAGGTTGATATTGTAAGCAGAAAGTTACAAGATGTTAATTACGTCACATTCAATTACGTTTACTTAACAATCAACACCATCAGAACTATTTGCGAAGAAAGGGATACTGATATTCAAGTAATAAAGGCATTAAAAAGAAATATTTTGGGACAAATAGAAACAAAGTACATTCCTAATTTAAGTATTCTTCACTATACGGCTTGTTTTTTGTATCCACCTACCAATTCTGGTCTAGACGAAAGTAAATTAAATGAAGTTAAAGAGTTTTGTGTTTCCGAAATAATGAAATCTGTTTCGCCGTCCGATAGACCAGCTAATTCTTCAATACATAATGAATCACCACAGGATTTCCAACTATTTTTCTTATCTTTTATGACCTCAATTAATCCGTCCGTGGCAGAAAGTATATCTGATGAAATAAATCGTTATAGCTATCTAAAAATAGGAGTTGATGTTAATTTTGATGTTATGCAGTGGTGGGAAAGTCATAATTCAGAATACCCTCGGTTATATAAGTTTGCCCAAAAAATTTTGGCTATACCTGCAAGCAGTGCCGCTTCAGAACGAGTTTTTTCTGCCACAGGTAACATAATAACTGAAAAACGTAACCGTATTGGGCCAAAAACTGTTAATAATTTGCTTTTCTTGAGTGTACAAATATGAGTGAAAATATAGTTTTATTAGCAATTACAATAATTTATAAAAACAACAAATACATACATATATTTATCTTTAAATAATAAAATATTGAACATGAAGTATCACATTATTTCTTTTGCTAACCTCTGAAAAATGGCTGAAATTTGTACTTATTTTTTCTATCATTATCATTATTACTATCCCTATAATAATGCATATGTTTAAGCACTATCAAATACAATTAAAAAGAATATGCGATAAATATAGTAAAGTGTATATTTACTCAAAAAGCTCTGCGTATATTCATAACACTTATACTGATTCAATGCTTTTGTGAATGGTAAGAGCTTACAGAATAAGCAAGCAATTATATGCATTTTGTAACAAACCACTTGCTGTGGTGAATCATGCAATGACAGCTTTCGTTTAGTTATGTATAGTGCTAACTTAGTCTTCACTTTTACCAAATAATAAATATGTCATTTGAATGGTATTCGTGCACATCTCTGGACCACGCCCCTTCTTAGGAAAATTAAAAATCGTAATTAGTCTTAACTACTGGATCGATCGTCATTAAATTTTCACACTAGCATATTCTTGCGAAATAATAAATTCTTGACTATGTAAGTGGACAAAGGGACATGGCCTCGCCCACTCAAATGCATCGCTCATATGACGATGCATCAGTATCCTATTAATTTTCCACATGGAGAAGATACGGGTCTATTTTTACCCGTATGTCCCATATAAAGCCCTCTTCCGAAAACACTTTAATCGCTTATAAATAAGGGTACCAATCCACAATTTTACACGGATCATTAACATACATGCCTAAATCTAACTGCTGAGAATTGAGAATATCGGTCCATATTTGACTATTTCCCCAAATAAGGTCCACTCTCGAAATCCACGTTACTACTAATATATATCGTATATATAGCGTTATTATGTTGAAATTCGACGTGAAATATCCTCATATGCATGAAAATAACTGTTCCAAAATTTAAGAAGATCGGCCATAATTTTTCATAGCTGCCATAGCTGTCAAAAAATATTCTTTTCGGATTTAACCCATATTCGGTCCATATTTTATAATCATGATATATATCTTTTTTTTTTTTCGTTGGACAGGTATTTTGAATACCTTTTATTTAGTGTATTACAAATTATCAAGCACCCAGTAGTTCCCGAGATATAGCCCGAGATATAGGCTTTTTTTTTTTTTTGAGCAAAATCACTAAAACCGAATTGTACCCCTTTTTTATACTCTGTTAAATTGCACTGAAGATTATTATGAACATCAGACAGACTCTGTAAATTATGGTAAGAATTGGTAATTAAATCAATTAAAAATGGTGAAAATTATACAACATTTCAAAATATTTAACATAAATTATGGTCGTAAAATTGTCTTTCAATCAATCTATCAAATACTAATAAAATTTACACTAAGACTGAATAGAAAACACAGAATAAGGATATGCTAGTCCTATAACAAGTGTAGTTTTTGTATTTCTTATTACGTTTAGGTGGAGGGTATTTAAGATTCGGTACAGTACTTTTACTTGTTTTTATATAGAAACGTTTTTTTAAATAATTGGGTATCTCATTAACTATTGGAGATATCGCAATATTCGAGATGAGGTGTTTTGTACAGCTTTCTAGGTGGAATGGGTCACCTCGGGTCCCACAGTTTTGAAAAACAATCGTCAAAAATTCTTTTATGATTCGAATGAACTGAAAATGTAAATAGCCCTTGAGAAGATCTACAAAAATGAGTTAATGAGGTAAAAAAAAACTTTTCTTAACCACTGTGTGTATTTACTTTGATTGTAATTTTTGAGTTTGGTAAAGAGGTTGTTTGCAGAGAGGAACAGACAGACTGGTCACACTGGACGCCAACAAGCTTAAAGCAAGCAAAATCAAAAGAGCTAGTAGTAGGCGGTAAGAGGAAGAGAAATCTAGAAGACGAAAGGATTCAGTTGACAATACTCCAACAACAATTTTATAGAGACGAAAATACTAGTGCCCAGGAGAAGCATGAACAGGAGGTCTTGTCGTTAAAATTAAAAAATGAAATCCTGCAGCTGGAAGTAGCCGAAAAAAAACAAAACCTTGCGAACATATAAATTATTTTCTATTATTTTTTAACTAAAATGTGGTTTTTTGTTTAGTTGTTTTTAATGTTAATGTTAATTTTTTATTTTTTCTTCTTTTTATGTAGTTTTTAATTTTTTTAAACTGAAATGTAATTTGTTCTTGTTTTTGTTATTTTTTTTTGCAATGTAATTATAACTAGTCGCCTGGTGAATTTTGTACAAGACTGAAAATAAAATAAGAAAATATGTAGTTATGAAAATATTTTTTTTTTGTAGATTAGTAATTAGTCCAAATAAAAAGTTATGAACTTACTTTGCAAAGTAGTTTTCTATTAAATTAGTTCTTGCCGCTGAATTATAATTATTTAAAATGTTGTTTTGTCCTATGATGTTATCTAACAACAATTCTTCTGGAGATTCCCATTATTCTTCTGTTGATGGAAGTGTGTCTTTTGCAATAATAGTAATATTGTGGAGTACAGCACATGCCACAATAACAGCCATTTAAGTCTTGTTTACCAGTCGCAAGCCATTTGATAATACTGGGAAACGTCTCTTCCAAACTCCAAAACACCTCTCAATCGTATTACGAGTATGAATTTGAGATTCATTATAAACATTTTCTGGTCTTGTATGCGGATTCTGCAATGGGGTCATCATAATATTATATTTGCATTGCTTATATCCAGAATCACCTAAAATAACGTAATTTTGAAATTGACCGTCTTTCATGCGAAATTTTAATCGACTATTTTTAAATATATTGCTATCGTGCGCTGATCCAGGCCACCTTTCCACCAAATCTTGGAACAGTAGTTTAGCATTGCACACTGCTTGAACGTTGAAGGAAAAATAACCTTTTCTGTTGCGGAAAATTTCTCCGGTGTTTCCTCCTGGCTTTTGAGTACGGATGTGGGTGCAATCAATGGCACCGATAACTTTCGGGAACTTTGCAATTATAAAGAAATCTTCCACTGTTTGCTGCATTTCTCTTATATCGGAAGGGAATTTGATATATTCTTTCGACAAGCCAGCCAACGACTGGCTGTAGACATGCTAACACCACAAAAATCACCCACTGTAATCAAGAAATTTCCACTTGCATAAAACCTTAACGTTATTAATAACTTGTGCTTGATACATCGAACTGTTCGGACGTGTTACTTTTAGTGCGGCTGAATTTTCGGTGAAAAAATCGTAATAGGTGAAAAAGTATAAAAAGTTAAATTAAATAAAAAAGTGAAAAAAAACTCGTAATAGGTGAAAAACTTTACAAAGTCAAATAATTGCACTAGGTGCAATAAAAATTAATAAATTGTAATAATTTATTTTTAATTATTTGAAAACTAGAAAATTAAATACAGTGAGACAGTGAATGAGTAACAATTCTAACAGTGCGAGTGGGCCTCAGAGCCGAAATGCTTATTTCGTGTTGAGCTCGGCAAGTGTTAGTAATGAGAACATTAAAGATCCCGAATTTAATAAAAACTACTTAACTGTGAAACCAAAAATAAGCACAAATCTGAATTTAAGTGCAAGTGCACCAAACTTGAATAAATGTGTTGAACAGGGCACAAACTTAGCCCAAAGCATATTTAATTTAAATAGAAAAATCACTGAAGGACCGTCTTCTTCACGGTCCTCGTTATCAAATATTGGAGAGACGTCAACAGCTGCAAAAGGCACATTAAGTCCTACAAATAGGACCGCTCCTATAGTTGCTGTTGAAGAAAAACAAAAAACACAGGTAGGAATGGACCGTTATATAACAGTATCGAAGAGAGGCAGAAACCCAAAATCTGCCGAAATTACACCAGCCGCAAAATTATCAAAGAATGCTGAAGAGCCACGCTCGCAAAATCGTTTTGCCATCCTCCAAGACAAAAATGATGTTCCTAACGCTGTGAATAAGCCAGTAAAACCACCTCCAATATATTTAAGAGAAAAAAACTCAAACGAACTTATAAAAATATTAGTTTCATTAATTGGTGAAAATTCTTTTTATGTGACTCCAATTAAGCGTGGCAATATTAATGAAACAAAGATTCAGGTTAATAACGAAAACGACTATCGGAGAATAGTTTCGGAATTTGAAAAACGCAAAAAGAATTTTTACACGTATCAACTTAAAAGCGCAAAAGGTCTACAAGTCGTAATTAAGGGAATAGATTCTTTTGTTGATCCTGAGGAGATCAAGAGCAGTTTGGCCGACAAAGGCTTTAAAATCAAGGCAGTATCAAATATAAGAAACAGAGATAGGATCCCTCAACCATTATTTAGAGTGGAGTTAGAACCTGGTGATGTTATACCATGTTCACACTTGAGTTTTTAAACGCGTTTAAGCAAAATGTTGATTAAGTTAATCAAAGCCGTTCACATTACATTTGAGATGATTAAGTTGACAGTTCTAGACAGGTTATAAATAAACAACACACAAATTTTGTTTTAAATATTGAAAATGGGAAAAAATTCTTTAATAAAGTTTTAATCAGATTATTTTAAAGTAATTAATGATGGAATTGTGAACATCCATTTTTTTTAATTTTTTTAAATGTTCACGTTCTGTCAAAAATTATTTATCGGTAGTACACCTATAAGGTATGTTCACTATGGCCGATGCTACATCCTAATCAGTTTGATGTATGTTCAGATGATTCTAAGTGATTAATGAAATGATTAAAATGTAATCATGTCAATATGAAGTGATTATCAAATCACTTCAATGTATGGTTAATCATCTCAATTTTGAAGTGATTAGAGCTTAATCACGTTTGAGGTGCTTAAACGCGTTTAAAAACTCAAGTGTGAACATGATATTAAGCTGAAGAAAAATGAAACACATCCTATATATGACTTGAAATTCATAATGCACCGAAGAGTTACAGTGGAAGAACCTCATAAGCGATCTGGCCCAGTACAGTGTTCGAACTGCCAAGAATATAGTCACACTAAATCTTATTGTAAGTTGCCTACTGTTTGTGTTGTTTGTGGGGATCTTCATGACACCTCAAACTGCGATAAACCTAAGGATGATTCCAGGGTAAAAAGATGCAGCAATTGCGGTGGAAACCACACTGCCAACCACAGGGGTTGCCCTGTTTTCGAGGTCGTTAAACGCTCCTTGATCAACAAACCCTCTTCTACCCCTACTCAGACGACAAAAGTACCTATTACAATTATTCCCCCCGTAGCACAAGCATCCACTAGCCAATTTTCATATGCCAACGTGCTAAGATCTAACCAACCAACACTGCAAAATGAATCACCAATAAATGATACAAACAGCCACAATTTTAGCCGTCTTGAAGGTATAATGGAGAATCTGGTGCAATCCATGAACCATTTCATGACAAGCATGACAAGTATGATGCAGGAGATGCAAAAAATGCAGTCCACGCTACTGCAGGCCATACTTAATAGACCATGAACTGTCTCAAAATATGTTTCTGGAACGCAAACGGCATACGCCAACACAAAAATGAACTTGAATATTTTCTTTTTAATAAGAAAATTGATGTAATGCTGATTTCCGAGACTCATATGACGTCGAGAAGCATTTTTAAAATAAGTGGTTATACATTCTACGACACCAAGGACCCCAGAGATAGATCATGTGGTGGCTCGGCAATATTGGTCAAATCGCGAATCAAACACCATTCATTGGGTGGTCTTTCAGAGTGTTATCTTCAAGCAACAAACATCTGTATTGAGAACTTTTGTCAAAACCTCGTGATTTCGTCAGTTTACTGTCCGCCCAGATTTTCAATAATAAAAGATCAGTATAGAGATTTTTACAAATCACTAGGTAGCCGTTTCATAGCGGCTGGCGACTACAATGCTAAGCATACATTCTGGGGCTCACGACTCATTAGCCCTAAAGGTCGTATCTTGTACGACTCCCTGTCTGAAATGGGACTGAATGTGATTTCAACTGGTCAACCAACTTATTGGCCAACTGACCAGCAAAAAATTCCTGACGTTATCGATTTCGGCGTGGCGAAAGGGGTATCCCCGAAACTCATTGAAGTCGAGGCTTCACTGGATCTTTCTTCAGATCACTCACCCACTTTAATCACCATCAGAAGTCCTCAGCAAATCGTAACTGATGCCTTACTTCTTGTCAAACGTCTGAATTGGTTAAAATACAAAAAATACATCAGCACTCACTGCACAGAGAAACTCCCGTTAAAAACTGCTGAAGACATCGATGCCTGTATAAAAAGTCTTAATGAACATGTCGAGAAAGCCGCAGAACATGCTTCTTCCACTTACCGCCCGAATAGGTACAACAGAGTTTTTTCTGCAGATGTTGAGCAACTATTGTCTGAAAAAAGGAGAGTCCGAAGAGAGTGGCAACAACACAGATCGCCCCAACTTAAAACTAGGTTGAGAGAATGTACCAAAAATCTTAGGATCTTGCTAGAAGCGCAAAAAGCAGAGTCTCTCAAACAACATCTGGAAGGTCTAGACGCAACTTCCCAGTCAAATTATTCATTATGGCGTGCAGTCCGAAATCTAAGAAAACCTGTAATCGCAAAACCTCCACTGCGTACTTTGAACGGATCTTGGGCACGAAATAACGAAGAAAAAGGCAACCTTTTCGTAAGTCATTTAAAAAATGTATTCACTCCCAATATGGATACTGACATTAGCCAACTACCGCCTGTTGTTGCCAGACCACCTGTACAAATAAGATTTCAATATCTGGAGGTTGTTGAGGCTATTGATAATTTAAATGTTAAAAAAGCACCTGGGTTTGATAAAATCAGCAATAAAATGATTTTTGAGCTGCCTCGCATTGCAAAAAGATTAATCCTCTTTCTTTTTAATGCCATCTTACGGCTTGAGTACTACCCTCCGGTTTGGAAAATTGCACTAGTAAAGATGATTCCTAAGCCGGGAAAAGGTCCTTGCAAAGTTGAGTCGTATAGGCCAATAAGTCTATTACCAACTATGTCCAAATTATTCGAGAAATTGCTTATAACCAAGCTGACTCCGATTTTGAATGAAAACAACTGCATTCCCAATCACCAGTTTGGCTTCAGACGTCAACACAGTACAATAGAACAAACACATAGATTGGTACAAGTCATAAGAAAAACCTTTGAGGAAAAGAGATACTGTTCGGCACTCTTTATTGACGTCTCTCAAGCTTTCGACAAAGTATGGCATGAAGGCCTGATATCTAAATTAAAGCAGAACTTGCCGGTGAATCTTCAACACCTACTATGGAAATACTTAATCGACCGTCAGTTTATGATTAAAGAAGGTGATTATTTAAGCCGTCCTCAACCTATAGGTGCTGGCGTCCCCCAAGGTAGTATCTTAGGACCAATTCTATACTTGCTGTACACAGCAGACATGCCAACAAACAATGAAATTCACACGTCAACATTTGCTGATGATACGGCATTTTTCAGTACTTACAAAGATCCAAAAGATGCCTCGATTCAATTACAGCACCACGTAACGCAAGTGGAGAAATGGGCAAGACAATGGGGAATAAAAATAAATGAACAGAAATGCACCCACGTAACATTTACTCTACGTAGGAAATCATGTCCCCCTATTCGTATTAATGACCATATAGTGCCTCAAAACTCACACGTGAAATATCTTGGTACTCATCTGGACCGTCGCCTCACATGGAAACCACATATAGATGCTAAGCTGACTCAAATGAAACTGAAAGCAGCCCAAATTCATTGGCTCATCGGCAGAAACTCCGTCCTTCGGCTCGATTGTAAGCTTCTACTCTACAACTCAATCTTAAAGCCAATTTGGTGCTATGGTATCCAGTTATGGGGCACTGCCTCCAACTCCAATATTGAGAAAATTCAACGCCGTCAAAACAAAATTCTACGAATGATAACTACCGCTCCTTGGTATATTAAAAACAACAACATACACAACGATCTTGATGTTCCACTTGTCAAATGGGAAATAACTAAACACGTGGCCCTTTATTTGGGTAAGCTGGAAACTCATCCAAATCCCCTCGCTCGAGACATCTTACAACATCCCGGCCGTTTGAGAAGGAGGGACACCACCGCTCTCAGATGAATAAATACAAGTTGCTCATTATATCCTATCGAATTTGAAAACTAGATTTTGTCTAGCATTGGCTGGACTTATCTTAGTTAACTTTAGTTTTAGGATTTGAATACCTATTGTTAGTTCATTTAAAATGAAGATACAATAAAAAAGAATATGCAAAAAAAAAAAAAAAAATAATAACTTAGTCTGAGGTGATACGGAATAATGACTGGAAGAAAATTTATTAATTAGTACACAAATTATAAACATATACATACATATATATGAACAAACCTCTGGCTCCTTGACTGTAAAGAGTGGCAAATTTTTTCTAATATATATTGGAATGTATGCTTTGATAATCGAAGTCTTTGCCACTTGCTCGCGAAATTTTTTTGGAGCTCTACTTTGAGGCTGACTGCATTCAAAAATATTCTCCAGGTTATTAATATAATTCAAACGTCTGCTTTCCATTTTTGTTTTTCAAATTATTTTTTGGCAAAACAAAATTAAAATTAATTTATTTTTTATGAAGTTGACATTTTTTTTAAAACATATGACAACTTCAAATACTTAAACCTCACTATAAAATTTAAAGGCAAGATGATCTTCCCTTTAGCTTATCGGTCGGTTTTAGCTTAAAGTAAACTTATAATAACCAAATACTTCTTATCTGTCCGATAACATCATACCTTTAACTATTTCCAAGTTGTAATAATGGGCCTTAAAAAGTCAGATAACTTTACAATGTATATTCAAAATAAAAGAGTATTAAGAATATAAAAAATTACGCATAATCAAATTTTTAAAAGATGATGTATAAAAAAAGTTTAAGTCCAGCAAAACACTTAGACGCCAATCTTTCCAATTATTACCCAGCCCAAGAATGTGTCTTGTGCCATTGGAGACCCAACTGATTCGGGCTTAATACTGGGTCGAATTAGACGAGGGTAGATGTCTGCTCCGAGAACGAAATTAATGTCTGATTTTTTGTAGAAGTTGGGATCGGCGAGACGAAGATTTGTATACAGCTCCGCAACTCTCTCGTCAATTGTTTCGTTCGGCTGTTTCCGGGGAAGATATGTAGTTACCTTAGCCGTTAAGTTAAAAGCAGTGTTCTCGTCAAAGCGCGGACGAAATTTGACATGACACCATTTGTCGGAACCTACTTGTTCATCGTCCAATTTGTATCGGTCCACAATGAATTTAGCTATGGAACTAAAATCCACACAAGGGTTTAGAATGCCTCTCACACTAACCCAATTATTATCCAACTGCATCATGACAACGATAGTCGGGAGGAGAGTAGTAACTCGGGGGTTGTGACTTGACTGTGCAGCCTAACGCCCAGATGATTGGTGGCGGTGTAACAAAGTATGGTGTCTGCCACCGCACTGTCGACAAAAATCGGAGTTACGGCACCGACCGACTAAATGGGAGTGAGCAAGACAATTCTCACAGTACTTGTGCCTTCTAACTATTTTCATCTTCTCCGAGACGTTCATCGCCTTAAACTTGAGGCACTTTTTAAGAGAATGGTTTTTGAGGCATAACCGACAGTCTGGTGATTGCGTATTTCCACGAGAACTGCGGCCGTGGGGTTGTCAGTTTCTTTCTTCCAAAGGGGAGGGGCTTCTATGATTTTGACGTCGCATTGTCATTGCTGTAAATAAGTAAATAGTGTATTATTAGGGTAGCTCGGGGTTAGGAAGTAAAACTAATTTTACTATGGGCCTAGTTACTATGCCAATAGTAGATCGTATTTCGGCGACTTTAACGCGGTTATCTGAACCTCGTATTACTTTTTCGATGCGGCCAAGCCGCCATTGATTAAGAAGTAAGTTGTCCTCTCGGACGACAACTAGGTCTCCGATAGCATAGTCTCGCTGGGGATACTTCCATTTATTGCATTTGTGGAGCTCTTTGCGGTATTCCTCTATCCACCTCTGATTAAAATGATAATGAAGAACTTTCAGTTTCTGCCAACGATTAACATAGCTTAACGAATGATCGGTTAAGTCTGGTTCTGGGGATGAAAGCAAAGGTGTTCCTATTAAAAAATGTCCTAGGGTAAGCGCACAGAAATCTGTCGGGTTTTCACTATTGGGGTATAGAGGTCTTGAATTTAAGCAAGATTCGATTCGAGCTATCATCGTGGAGAACTCTTCAAATGTAAAACTGTGACTGTTAGAGACTCGTTTGACGTGCATTTTAAAACTTTTGACTCCAGCTTCCCAGAGTCTTCCCATGTGTAGTGCACCTGGTGGGATAAAATGCCACTCCAGCGAGGTAAAACTGTGCTGACTTTGCAGTTTCCGTCGGACAAGCGACATAAAATGCGTCTTGTCAGCGTCTAAAATATGGCAACCGCCAACAAAAGCCGTTCCATTGTCTGAGTAGAGCGCATTAGGCGATCCTCGTCGGGAAAAAAATCGGGCGAAACCTGCCAGGAAAGCTTGAGTTGAGATCTCACTGGTGGCCTCTAAATGAATCGCCTTCGTGGCGAAGCAGACGAAGACTAACACGTAACCTTTAGTTACCTTGCACCGACCAACATAACTTTTCAGATCGAACGGTTCTGCGAAATTGACCCCAGTATTAGTAAATGGACGTGAAAATGTTGTTCTCTCAGGGGATAAAGCTGCCATTATTTGCTGGCTTTTCTGGCGTTTTTGTATTACGCATGCACGACACCCTGAAATTGTGATTTTGATAAGAAGCTTTAGCTTGGGGACATTGTACTAGAGTCTCATTAACCGATATAAGAGCGCATTCTGACCATGTATCAAATATTTATGGAGATATTCTAAAAACAAACGGATTAAACGTTAATATGGGACTTTTCCGAGAAATCACTTGGTCTTTAGAGAGTAAGTTATATTTATTCTCGAAGTACAACTTATGTTTGCAGCGATAGTAAAAACGAAAGACGTAACATATCACTCGCATTGCCCTTGGAAGATCGGAAAACTGACTCAAAATATCTGTATTTTCCACCTGAGCCAAATGAGCACGAATTGGTTTTGCCTCTTCTTCCGTGGAATAGTCTGCAGGAATCTTAGGCCATTGATTATGGGGAAGCTTCAGCCATGAAGGTCCCTGCCACCACAAGTCGCTTGCTGCAAGTTGTGTTATTGTAAGTCCACGGGATACCAAATCGGCGGGATTACTTTTAAAGTCAACATGAACCCAGCATTTACATTTTCGACCATTGAGGTGACTCTGTTTGCAACGAAAGTCTTCCACTTATTGGGGGTTTTTGTAGCCAGGCCAAGACTATTGTTGAATCGGTCCACAAAAACAACTTAAGATTTTTTAGATTAAGCTGCGACTGAATAGACACGATTAGCTATTAGCTCGGCGCCACACAGCTCTTTTCGGGGAAGTGAAATAAATTTAACTGGGGCTAACCTCGTTTTAGCGACCAGCAAATGAGTTGACACAAGCCCAAGATTCTGTGCGCGTATATACAGCGTTGCAGCATATGCCCTTTCCGACGTGTCACAGACCCCATGCAGTTCTATGGAGTACGACGGGTCGAAATCGACGAACCGGGGAATTTTGATATTTTCAATATTGGGGTAGTCATCTAAGAATTCATGCCATTGCTGCAGAGCGGATGGCTTGAGAACATTGTCCCAGTTTGTTTAATTTCGCCAAATTTGCTGCATAATCATTTTTGGCACGATTATCTTGGGAGCCAGCCACCCAGCGGGATCAAATAGTTTCGCGATTTCGGATAACACCGATCTCTTTGCTATGGAGTTACGATCGGGGTAATCCCTCGGACAAAAGTAAAAATGATCTCTACCCGCATTCAAACGTAGACCCAACGTTTTTGTAGTGGAGGAGTCTGAAAGTTTCAGGAACTCTGAGCCCAATAGGTGCTCGGGGGATAGGCCTTCCAACGAGTGATCGTTGTTGGCGGTCCACTTACGTAGAGAGAAACCAGCAGACTGTAGGACTTGAATAAGTTCATTCCTAGACTTTATAGCTGAGGAAAGTGTGTGAGCGCCAGCCAGAACATCATCAACGTACATATAATTACGAAGAACTTCGGAGACTTCGGGGTGCTTTTCTTCACATGATTCGGCTAATGCAAACAGGGTTAGTATAGCCAGATAGGGGGCACAGTTTACACCAAATGTAACTATTTTTAGTTCGAAATCCTGCAGATCCTCCCGGGGGCAAGTTCGAAAAATTATCCGTTGAAACGGGGTATGGGTTGGATCCACTAGAATTAGACGATACATCTTCTCTATGTCCGCATTGAAGACATATCTAAACAGTCGCCACCGCAATATAAGAACGGTTAAATCAGATTAGAGAATAGGACCGGGGTAGAGTAAATCATTAAGACTAGTTCCATTAGACGAAGGGCTCGAGAGCGTTAAACATTACACGTAATTTTGTGGTTGTGCTATCGGGTATGACAACCGCGTGATGGGGTAAGTAGTATGTGCATTTAGCACTTGCTGGAGTGACAGCTGTCATATGATTTAAAGTTGTATACTCGCTGATGACACGATCGTATTCGGATTTAACTTGGTGGTTTTTTAGTAACCTAGTTTCATTTCTAAGGAACTGGGAAAGAGCAATATGACGGGATTAGCCCATGTTCAGAAATTCGGGGTATTCACGACGAAATGGTAAAGAGAGTACAAAGCGACCATTATCATTACGATAAGTCGTAGATTGAAAAAAAGACTCACAATATTGGTCATCTTTGTAATAATAATATCTTTATTATTCTTAAAAACTAAAAGACTTAAAATTACTTAAGCTACTCAAACATACAGTGGCAACACAACTGCATATATGGGAGAATGCTTAGATAAGCATTTCTCATGGTTGTGCTGCCTAAGTGTGTCTGCTATTCGACGCCTAGTACCGTACGTATGTAATGTAGGTAAGGGTCGATAGTAAGACACACTACACCTCCCCATTTGGAAGAATAATCAATACTTTAAATTGATTTTTCTAATTGCATGTTTGAACATTACAATTTTATTACTATTTATGTCCTAATATATAAATATATGTATGAATATAGTTATAAATTTTAAAAATTAATTATCTAATTTAATGGATCTTCATTTCTTTTGTACGTGTATAATATATTATAATTTTTATAACTATATAATTTTTATAAAATGAACTAAATACATAGTATGGATCTTAAATTGTATAAAATAATACAACTAATAAACAAAATAAAATATACCTTATAAATATATACATTATATAATAAATTCAAAACACCTTACATTCATGACTAAACAAATGTACGAAATTACAGTAGTTCTAATAAACAATAAAATGATTTTATCGTTTTATTGAAAATTTTCTATTTTTATAGGCTCAATAAAGATATGTTGAATTTACAACAAGAAACAACACGAAATATACTTTTATAAATGTATTCTGTACCCATGTCCGAAATGAACGTCTCCATTGGACCATAGGCAGGAATAAAATTTTCAATATGGCTTTCGAAAATAAATTAAGTTTCAAAAATCAAACAGTGTAAACATGTGACATGACAATTTACCCACTCTATAACTTAGACAATTACTACAAAAAGTAAAATGGTGGGAGCACTAAGGTCAATCTTTTTAAGAGACCATTCCCTTTAATTTTAAAGGTTTCATTTTCTATTCCCGGGATATTAAATGGACGACCACCTTGTGAAAGTCTTAAGGTTGTTAGATCAATGTTATTATTATTAAGTGAGGATATTTAATTTATCCTGAGTAAAATGCATCTTTGGCATTTTGTGGTGCTCATATATCACTACTAGTGGTGTATCAAATATAAACTAATGGCGTTTTCTTTTCTGGCAAAAATGTTACACGTTTTTCCCATTTCGCACCTTTTTTAATTTTTTTGTGTTCTTTTCTGAAAAAATGTCAACACTGCTGAAGTGTAGTGTGTTCTTTTCTATAAATGTCACACTATAAATTTAAAAAATGTCGCACCTTTCACACTCTGTATTTTTAGAGGGGGAGAATCGCACGATAAAACAGCTGACATTTGTTTTGTTTACGAATGTGTATTTGTGTTAAGAAACAAAAAAAAATATACAAAATGGAAAATATTACTACTTTATGTGCTGAAAAATTTTGGATGACTTGTTGGATTTATCTTCATCATCTGATGATGATAAAATATTTTATATTATTATGGAACGAAATCCACAACCGCGAGTGAAAGGCTTTGTAGAGAACGTAATTAATGAATACTCTGAAGTTGATGTATGTCAAATTTTATAGGACAATATCTCCTACTTCTTATATATGTATGTAATGTATGTTTATATATATAATTTTTATAGTTTAAGAAGAATTTGCGTATTAGTCGAGAAGGTGCCATTGGTCTTTTTGAGAGATATTCATTGTCTTATTTCAAGCGATCTTACCAGGGAGCTATCTGCTTCTTCTTTTTTAACAAAAAAAAACAAAAACAGCTGTACATGAAAAAAAGTGTTACACTGTTGTGATTTTATGTTTTATTTTGACCATTAAAAATGCGACATCTTTAAAATGTGGGGTAAACATTATAAAAATGTACATAATAAAGGTGTAACATTTTATTTCAGAAAAGAAAGCGCCATAAGTTTCAAGAGTGTAAGCATCAGGCCGATGCCAATTACATCTGTTTTAGCCAGTCGCAATATTTAGCTTTTAACCACTGCACATGTAATATGGGAAATCTTAATGTTTCATTTATTCACAGAAACAACGAAATGCATAATAGGAATAATTTTTTTTAAATATTATTAAAATTTTTCCCCGAACTACATATTTTCATTTTTTTTTGTGGTGTCATTAATATTTTTAATCTTATCCATTTCGGCATACATATGTATTTTTATTTACAAATACCAACAACATTAAAACTATTACTAAAAAAATACAACAACATTAGCTAATTGTTGTAACATTTTTTTTGTGAATATTTCCCCAGTCAGTACTTTTCTTTTATACATTTTTTTTTTTGAAACTAACAAAATTTCCCCTATTGACAGTCCGTAATATGTTGGTAAGCTCATCACTGTCTTGTAAGATTAAAATATTGGCAATCATGTTTTAATTGCTTTAATTACTTTTTCGTAAGATCATGTATATTTCATGTATATGCTATACATGATGAGTGAGAAAAAATATATCACTCTGTCCTTCTTGTTCTTAAAGAAAAAAAGCTTTTAATGTTCGAAAAGTGAGATATATAGAGAATATAGAATGCAATAAGCGGTAAAAGAACAAGTGATATGTCAGTAATGTTTAATTAAGACGTTCTTTCTAATTTTGGCGTGCTAAATCTAAGTATGTATACATAGAACAAAGCGGCACTAAATTTTTATTATAAGAAAAAAACAAAACGTGTTCTTATAAGTGAAAAGTACAGTTAATTTTTTTTGTTAATTTTTAAACCCAATTGTAAAACAATTAAGAAAACTGAGAATTTCTTATAAAAATTAATTGAGTCAAAAGCCAACAAAAGACTTAACGAAATCTCAGAGGATCACAAAGGACCAAGTCTTCTACTCAACTTTGATTTTTTTATTGAATTCCGGCCCTACAAGGTAATACCACTAATTAATTACGTAAGCGGAGTTTGCATTTAAATTATTTGGAATTTATTTCATTTAGGCCATCGGGAAAGTGTCCGGGAATCCGGATTAACGCACATTTCCTAAGAATTACTTTTCTGCCAAAATTCCCAATAGTATCTTATCTTACATCCGAGTGGAACGAGAAATTATAAAACCAGAATACCCTGGAGATTTAAAGTACCTGTCCGTTGCGATCTTATAAAGTTCACCAACTCCCTACAACTACAACATCAGACATCATTATCCTTATTAGTCAAATTTAACCTCTAACTTATATCTACTATCCTACTCAAAATATCCTTTATATTACTTTCAATCATACAAACCCAAAAATTTTATTAAGACAATATTTAAACTAAAACTTTAACATCAGTTCAGTTCATCATCATTCAAATTTGCACCTAACCAATTAACAAACATCAATATCCCAATTTTATATAGATACCAATATGTACTTTCATATATTTATAATCTAATTCTTACACTAAAAATCTTAGTTTTTTTCTCTAAACATTCAACTCCCTACCATTATTATTTTTATTTTTCAATTATCCCTATTATACAAAATTTCCCCATATGCATAATTAACCATTTTTTTTATTAACGGAAACCCTAAAACTTTTGTAAAAGAAAAATATTAGTATAACACTTATTAATTTTACTAAGTATAAACACTAAAAAACAGAATCAAATAAGAGATCACTCAATGCCCATCGACATGCTGAAGGCCTTCAAGCTACGTTGGAGTTATACAAAAAAATCGTAAGTTTGTTCTTTTATTGTTTATTTGCTTTTGTTATTATCGTTATACTTCTTTTTTTTGCTTTCTCTTAATTTTTTTTATTATTGTTGCAAAGACATTTTTATGTATTAAGATTCTCAAATTAATGAATTTAAGAGAATTAACTAAGATTTCTTTGCAATAACATGTATTTAAATATTCCCCATTAGATATAAAAGACATTTTTAGTGAATTAGTTTATTTTTTTTTACTACTCATACATACATATATCTATTCTATGAATTTTTGTTTATTTTTTTTGTATTATAATTAACTACCTAACTATGAATTTTTCCTTTATAATAAATTAGATATAGTTTCAAATATGAAATAGTGTATAATTAAAGGTAAAACTTCGAAGTCAGAGGAAAACAGGTAAAGTGTATTAGGGGATTCCCATATAAAAATTATATAGACCACCAGGGAGTCCATAGGTGTGGAGGGTAATGAGGTCAAGGCTTTTCCATCTGGTCCTACAAGGTCTTTTCAAGGGAAAATTTATATATATTGTTTTTTTTTATTATTAGGGCATATTTTAGCACACGTGATTTTTTTTTTTGTACGGCTTTACGTCTACTAGGAAACAAGATCCCCGACCCTTTTGCCCGAACTAGCTAGCCTATCAAGCACGTGTGTAAAGTTTCCAATAGGGACTAATGGGTGGTAATATTATTGCGGATCTTATTGGGGTATTTCATTATATTATGGAACCAACAACTTTCCCACTACTCGCCCATATAAAAGCGACTGTTACAAATAAATGGCGCCCAACGTGGGGCCCGAAAAGTTACATGATATATAGCCAACTTTTGTTTACACAAATTGGAACAAATCTTTATGGTAGTATCTGTTAATTTTTTTGGACCTATACAAAATTCTAGCATAAATTTTATAAAAAAAATATATATAGATATACATATATATAGAAAGATAGATATTTTTGATATACTTTTTACAATTGTGTTGTTTTTGTTTGGTTTTGACCAAGAATGAAATACCATTCAGAAATGTTGGATATCACTGTATTAAAGCTAGGTATTGTTGTTTTTATGCAGTCCTTTATGAGCTGAATGATTATTCATTCCTTTTTGTCAAGTAAGATTGTATCAAAAATGTCATTCTAGGAAAAAACTCTAATGTACGGACGAAATAGTATATAGGGATAGGATAAATTTTCGGAATAGCAATTATGAAGCATAAACCAAATATAGCTCTGATTGACCACTTTTTATTTTTTTTCCTGGGTATTATTTGTGTCCTTATCTTAGTCCACGTCCGAATAACAATTTTTCCTTGAATTTAAAAGAAAAAAAAAAAAATATCTTATTATAGTATATTTGTCATTGCATAACAAAATACACAAATACAACCTGTTTCTGAAGACCAATTACGAAGTTTTACTTATATGTATTTTAATATTGTTTAATAATTACATTATAATATGTCGATAAACCAAAGTAGTGAAAAGGTCCCATTAGGGGATAATAATCATGGCGTACCACAATGCTTGATTTGTAATAGGGATTATGAGATTGATGATGTAGTAGTTTCGACTCCTTGTAGTCATATTTTTCATAAGGATTGTATAGTAAAAGTCATTAAAGAGACACAAAGTTGTCCCATTTGTGCTTCTGCATGTAGACAGACCAGACTTAAATGTCATAATATTTTAGAAAATGCTGATAACGAAACAGCTATTGTCCAATCTGGTTCTAATTTTCAAAATGTTAATCAGGGTGCGATTCCTAAAGTCCCTAATCAGAAAAATAAACCTCCTAAACGTAATTTACTAGAATTCCCAATGTCTGAAACACCAGCCTCAAACATGGGTGCTCGTGTTAATAATGATGGTAGATTATTAGATGACCTACTAAATGTTTCACAATCACAACATACACAATCACTTCAAAGACAGAATTTACATGATATTAGCGACCATACCCTGCAAAATCTCATAAATGAAGCCGTTCGAAGTCAGTTGGCTAGTATGAAAATAAGTCAGAATACTAATTCCTTGCATAATTTTGTATCTCGAAACAATTATGGGAATCGTAGTAGTATTGGAAGTCGTAATTTTGAGAATGGTCCAAGAAATTCAATAAATGTACCTAATTTTAGACCAAATCGTAATAACAGTAATCAAAACTTTACTTTAAATTGGACATCAGATAAAATTTCCTCCATCATATCAGGATGGCATTTGAAGTTTAGTGGCCAGGACGAAAATAGTTTGTCGGTTGACAATTTTATATATCGCGTTCATGCCTTAACAGTTCAGAGTCTAAGAGGAGATTTTAATACACTTTGCCAACATATTCATATTTTGTTTAGCGATAAAGCCATTGATTGGTTTTGGCGTTTTCATGCTACCGTAGCTAGAGTAGATTGGGATACACTTTGTAGAGAATTGAGAAATCAATTTAAAGACCGACGAACTGATTTTGATTTAAGAGAACAGATGCGTGGTAGAAAACAACGAAACGGTGAAAAATTCGATTCTTACTATGATGCCATATTACAGATCACAGATCGTTTACAAGTTCCAGTAAATGAATATGATTTAATTGAAATTTTAAAACGCAATTTGCGGCCCGAGGTCCGAAAAGAAATGTTGCATTTCGATATTAATTCTATATCTGAATTAAGGGATTTTGTAAGAAAACACGAGATCTTAGACGAAGAGTTAAGTAGGTATAGGGCCAATAGAACTTTTGTATCACATAAAATAGTATCGGAATTAGAAAATGACCCACCAGTTAGTACAGATATGATTAAAATTTAAGAAATTAAAGAATTAATCTGTTGGAATTGTTCCAAAACCGGCCATAAATTTGAAGATTGTTTAGGGGATAGAAAGATTTTTTGTTATGGTTGCGGTATTCCAAACATTTTTAAACCGAATTGTACAAAATGCAATAAATATCCAAAAAACTACCCGGACCACAGTTCGAAAGGAAAATTTCAGTCCCGGGGAACTCAAATATAAATTCGTCTTCAATCAAATCTCATACAGTAGGAAATAGTAAAGTAAAAGATACTGAATACTGTAAAACAGTTGTGATTCCTACTTATTTAAAACCTTATCACATTAGATTAAAAGAATATAAAGAAGCGAAATTAAGAATATTTAGTGAGGAAATAGAGGTGAAAAATAATGATAAAAATGTAAAAAGATCAACTAAGAGATTAAGAAAATTTTGGAAAAATATAATTCAGAATAGAAGAAGTGTTTGTTCGGCTATAATCTCAGACAAAAGTAAATTTGATTTAAGACCTTTTGCAACAATCCGAATTTTTAATGAAGATGTGGTAGGGATGATTGACACCGGAGCTACAGTATCATGCATCGCATCCGATTTTGCAAAAAAGTTTTTATATGAGAATAAATACCCTTTTGAAAAATTTAAAGTTTACCTTAAAACTGCTGACGGTACACAACATTCTACAGTCGGTAGGGTTACCACTCATGTTAGTTTTAGAGGAAGATCCGAAACTTTAAAATTTCTGATAGTACCTAATTTGAGTCAAAATTTATATTTAGGTGTAGATTTTGTACACACATTTGATTTAGCGAATGACTTGTTTAGTGAGAAAATTTCGGAAATAGAAAAGTCAAATTTGAAACCTGAAATATCTGATTCTAATTGTCACAATTTAAGTATAGATGAAAAGATTAAACTAGACGAAGCTATTAGTTCATTTCCATCATACTCAAAGAAAGGTCTTGGTAGAACTACATTGGTCACACATGTTATTGATACCTCGAATAATAAACCCATAAAGCAAAGGTATTTTGCAGTTTCGCCTGCCGTGGAGGAGTTATTATTCAAGGAAATAGATAGAATGCTTCAATTAGGGGTTATCGAGGAGTCCCAAAGTCCTTGGTCGTCGCCTGTGGCACTTGTGCACAAGCCTGGGAAGGTACGTCTGTGTTTGGACGCCAGGAAACTTAACAGTGTCACCGTGAAAGACGCTTATCCTTTGCCCTTAATTGATGGAATTCTCAGCAGGCTCCCAAAAGCAAGATTCATTACGAGTCTTGACCTGAAGGATGCCTTCTGGCAAATTCCATTGGACGAGGGGTCAAAGGAGAAGACAGCTTTCACGGTGCCTGGTCGTCCACTATATCAGTTCGTAACCATGCCCTTTGGCTTGTGTAACGCGCCACAGACGATGTCCAGACTGATGGACAAGGTTATCCCGGCACATATGCGAAACAAAGTCTTTGTATATCTAGATGACTTGCTCATCATAACTGAGACTCTCGAAGAACACATTTTATTATTGCACGAACTATCGTTTCATTTGAGGACAGCGAATCTGACTATTAACATTGAAAAAAGTAAATTCGTACTTAAACAAGTAAAATACTTGGGACATGTAATAGGCCATGGCACGATTCGGACAGACCCAGACAAAGTTCAAGCCATTAGGGATTATCCGCTTCCGAAGTCCGTCCGTCAATTAAGGCGATTCCTGGGGATTTGTGGGTGGTACAGACGATTTGTCCGCAACTTCGCGACCGTTACAGCTCCGTTAACAGATATGTTAAAGAAAAAGAACAAATTTATTTGGTCCGACGCCGCCAAATTTTCATTCGAAGAATTGAAAAATTCATTATGTTCCGCACCGGTGTTGCACAATCCGGATTTTTCCCGTCCATTTTCCATCCAATGCGACGCAAGTCAATATGGGATTGGGGCCGTACTGGCGCAGACAAATGACGATAACGAAGAAGTACCTGTAGCTTATATGAGTCAAAAATTAACATCTGCCCAAAGAAACTACACTGTTTCAGAGCAAGAATGTTTAGCTGCGGTGACGGCAATAAAGAAATTTCGAGCTTACGTCGAGGGGCACACATTTGAGATCATAACGGATCACGCATCACTCAAGTGGCTAATGAACCAGGGTGATTTGCACGGTAGACTTGCAAGGTGGGCGCTTAAGCTACAAGGCTTCCACTTTATGATACGTTATAGAAAGGGAAGTCAGAATATTGTTCCAGATTCGTTGTCCCGAATGTTTGCGGAAAATAATGAGGGTATTCAGGTCGTAAACGTGGAAACTATTTTTGCTAACGAAATTGAGAATTCTATTGAAATAGATTTAGAATCAGATGCATTTAAGTCACAAGAATATTTGTCATTGATAACGGGACTTCAGAACAAAATTAAATATATACCAGATATTAAAATTGATAACGGATTTATATATAAAAAAATTGAGCACTCATCCGGCGACGAAGTTCAAGAGCAAATGTCGTGGAAACTGTGGGTTCCTTCCTCACTAACAGAGGACTTGATAAAAAGGGCTCATGATCATCCTCTTTGTGCGCACGGCGGTGCACACTGTGGCCGTGTAGTGCATTTAATGGCCTTAAATCAAGTAGGTTTCGGAGCTTCATGAAATTTTGCACACATTTATGTTAAATTTTTTAAGAATTTTAGTTTTTTTTTTTTTTTTAATACGCCCACTTTTACGCCCACCTCCCATACAACTTAAATAGAAAATGTGGCATAACTTCCATGATTTTAAATATATCAACTCAATTTTCATAAAACGTTAATATTATAATTGTAGAATGAGCTCCTGAAAATATGAACTTAATCCGCCCACTTTTACGCCCACCTCCCATACAAATGATATTTCAAAAATGCCATATCTTCTGTAAATTTGTAACTAGAATGTTTATTTTTCGCAAAAATGCATATAACATCTATCAAATGCTGTTTTGAAAATATGAAGAAAATCCGCCCACTGTAACACCCACCCCCCATACAACTCCAATACAAAAATTTTGTCAGTTTCACTCTATTTCATTTACTAACAACTTTTTTACATCTTCGTGATAATCTAATTTTTTAAGCTTAAATTTCGTTCTAAATGAATTGATATATGGGTCGGTGGATATCAACAAATGATGCATTACGTCTTCGTTAGTAGAACAGCGCCCAGTCTTGCGCGAGTGATATAGCCTATAACGTCTATAATCTTTGTTCCTCGCTTCCTGTGCTTCTTCTGATAACATTACTTTGAAAAATAAACCATATGTTAATTTAAAATGTATGAAACAAATTGTATATTTAACCTACCTATAGGTAGAATGGCCTCAGATACAATTTTGCTACCATGTATCAAAACTTTATGCACGAGTAGCAAAGAAAGAAAGAATGCGCATTTGTTTTTGCACGCGTAAAATAACGCATATTTTTTACTGTAATTTTTTGGTTTTTCATTGTTTTTTCGGCGGCGGGCAAATTGGGGCAGGTTTTTTTTTTTTAGTCTGTTAGCTGAGACTCTCAGCTTTAATTTGGTATATGACTCCATGTGTCGCACTGCTTCGCACACAACTAAAAGTCTAAAAGAAAATCATAAATGTTTATTTTTTTGGCTCAAAATATATTGTCAAAGGAAATTTTTTTTTAAATTTTTTAAAATTTTTTTTTTTAATTTACATAATGCTTAATGTCTATTTTAAGTGAAAAAATACTTATAAGGAACATTCGGTGTATAGTTTATAAGTAACAAGCTTTTGAATATAACATAGAAAACTATCACATTTGAGACTTGTTCACATACTTCAACTTTGCGCTGCTCGCGACGGAAAACCAATGGAGGTATTTGCATGAAATTTTCCACACATGACCTTCAGATAGTTTTTAACCATCTGTGCAAAAATCATCAAAATCGGACAGAAGGTCCAAATTGATTTATTGCCGCAGTGGCCACAGTGTGCGGTGTAGGAAAAACACTAAGGCGTGTAAAAACATTTTTCTTTTGGCCCAAAATGACTAAACAGATATCAGATTACGTACTAAATTGTGACGTTTGTAAACAAACGAAGGCTACAAATAAAATATTAAGACCTCCAATGGGTCTACAGTCAACGTCGGCCCGAGTTTTTCAAAAACTTTATCTTGATCTTTTAGGACCATATCCTAGGTCATCATCTGGTAATGTTGGTATTATTATAGTCTTAGACCATTTGTCTAAATTCCACTTTCTTGAGCCTATAAGAAAATTCACTGCCAATATTATTGTAGAATTTCTGGAGAAACGCGTCTTTCACATTTTCGGAGTTCCCGAATCGGTTACCACTGACAATGGGGTGCAATTTAAATCGAATCTGTTTAAAGAATTCTTGAAATCTTATGGCGTTTTTCATAATCTTACAGCAATTTACTCCCCACAAGCGAACGCTAGCGAGCGAGTAAATCGCTCGGTGTTAGCTGCCATACGGGCATATGTTAAACCGTCACAAAGGAACTGGGATGAGAATCTTTCGGCTATTAGTTGTGCGCTGAGAAACTCTGTACACGTTAGTACTGGTTTCTCACCATACTTCCTTTTGTTTGGGCAAAATATGTTGGTAAACGGAAATTCGTATAAGCTTTTAAGATCATTGAATTTATTGGAAGAAGCACACACAGATTTAAAGACACATGAAAAATTGGAATTGGTCAGAAAAAAAGCTCAAGATAATATAAGAAAAGCTTATGAAAGAAATGTTAAGACTTATAATCTTCGTGCTCGCCCAGTTCATTACGAACCCGGTCAAATCGTATTTCGCAGAAATTTTGCGCAGTCAAAAGCTATAGACCATTTCAATTGCAAATTAGCCAATAAGTTTGAAAAGGCTAAAATTATTGCCAAGCATGGATCAAATTATTATGAACTGCAAGACATGTCAGGGAAAAACCTGGGAAAATTCCATGCCAAAGATATTCGCATTTGACTTCAGCTTTTGTTTCATTTTTTTTTATAAAAAAAAAAAAAAAAAAATTCTACAACACCTGTTTTGTAATATGGGAAATCTTAATGTTTCATTTATTCACAGAAACAACGAAATGCATAATAGGAATAATTTTTTTTAAATATTATTAAAATTTTTCCCCGAACTACATATTTTCATTTTTTTTTTGTGGTGTCATTAATATTTTTAATCTTATCCATTTCGGCATACATATGTATTTTTATTTACAAATACCAACAACATTAAAACTATTACTAAAAAAATACAACAACATTAGCTAATTGTTGTAACATTTTTTTTGTGAATATTTCCCCAGTCAGTTTTCTTTTATACATTTTTTTTTTGAAACTAACAAAATTTCCCCTATTGACAGTCCGTAATATGTTGGTAAGCTCATCACTGTCTTGTAAGATTAAAATATTGGCAATCATGTTTTAATTGCTTTAATTACTTTTTCGTAAGATCATGTATATTTCATGTATATGCTATACATGATGAGTGAGAAAAAATATATCACTCTGTCCTTCTTGTTCTTAAAGAAAAAAAGCTTTTAATGTTCGAAAAGTGAGATATATAGAGAATATAGAATGCAATAAGCGGTAAAAGAACAAGTGATATGTCAGTAATGTTTAATTAAGACGTTCTTTCTAATTTTGGCGTGCTAAATCTAAGTATGTATACATAGAACAAAGCGGCACTAAATTTTTATTATAAGAAAAAAACAAAACGTGTTCTTATAAGTGAAAAGTACAGTTAATTTTTTTTGTTAATTTTTAAACCCAATTGTAAAACAATTAAGAAAACTGAGAATTTCTTATAAAAATTAATTGAGTCAAAAGCCAACAAAAGACTTAACGAAATCTCAGAGGATCACAAAGGACCAAGTCTTCTACTCAACTTTGATTTTTTTATTGAATTCCGGCCCTACAAGGTAATACCACTAATTAATTACGTAAGCGGAGTTTGCATTTAAATTATTTGGAATTTATTTCATTTAGGCCATCGGGAAAGTGTCCGGGAATCCGGATTAACGCACATTTCCTAAGAATTACTTTTCTGCCAAAATTCCCAATAGTATCTTATCTTACATCCGAGTGGAACGAGAAATTATAAAACCAGAATACCCTGGAGATTTAAAGTACCTGTCCGTTGCGATCTTATAAAGTTCACCAACTCCCTACAACTACAACATCAGACATCATTATCCTTATTAGTCAAATTTAACCTCTAACTTATATCTACTATCCTACTCAAAATATCCTTTATATTACTTTCAATCATACAAACCCAAAAATTTTATTAAGACAATATTTAAACTAAAACTTTAACATCAGTTCAGTTCATCATCATTCAAATTTGCACCTAACCAATTAACAAACATCAATATCCCAATTTTATATAGATACCAATATGTACTTTCATATATTTATAATCTAATTCTTACACTAAAAATCTTAGTTTTTTTCTCTAAACATTCAACTCCCTACCATTATTATTTTTATTTTTCAATTATCCCTATTATACAAAATTTCCCCATATGCATAATTAACCATTTTTTTTATTAACGGAAACCCTAAAACTTTTGTAAAAGAAAAATATTAGTATAACACTTATTAATTTTACTAAGTATAAACACTAAAAAACAGAATCAAATAAGAGATCACTCAATGCCCATCGACATGCTGAAGGCCTTCAAGCTACGTTGGAGTTATACAAAAAAATCGTAAGTTTGTTCTTTTATTGTTTATTTGCTTTTGTTATTATCGTTATACTTCTTTTTTTTGCTTTCTCTTAATTTTTTTTTTCAATTTTTTTTATTATTGTTGCAAAGACATTTTTATGTATTAAGATTCTCAAATTAATGAATTTAAGAGAATTAACTAAGATTTCTTTGCAATAACATGTATTTAAATATTCCCCATTAGATATAAAAGACATTTTTAGTGAATTAGTTTATTTTTTTTTACTACTCATACATACATATATCTATTCTATGAATTTTTGTTTATTTTTTTTGTATTATAATTAACTACCTAACTATGAATTTTTCCTTTATAATAAATTAGATATAGTTTCAAATATGAAATAGTGTATAATTAAAGGTAAAACTTCGAAGTCAGAGGAAAACAGGTAAAGTGTATTAGGGGATTCCCATATAAAAATTATATAGACCACCAGGGAGTCCATAGGTGTGGAGGGTAATGAGGTCAAGGCTTTTCCATCTGGTCCTACAAGGTCTTTTCAAGGGAAAATTTATATATATTGTTTTTTTTTATTATTAGGGCATATTTTAGCACACGTGATTTTTTTTTTGTACGGCTTTACGTCTACTAGGAAACAAGATCCCCGACCCTTTTGCCCGAACTAGCTAGCCTATCAAGCACGTGTGTAAAGTTTCCAATAGGGACTAATGGGTGGTAATATTATTGCGGATCTTATTGGGGTATTTCATTATATTATGGAACCAACAACTTTCCCACTACTCGCCCATATAAAAGCGACTGTTACACACATTGGAGCCAAATGAATGAAAAGTGGCGATTAATTCAAAATATGAACTTTAAAATTCATGATCGTGTTTGGTACCGGGTGAAAGTGGATAAAATTCTGCATCACTAATTGCAAAAATTATACTTTTAAGTTGTTTGCTTTAGTTGAAGTGAGCACTTAAAGTTGAATAATTGTTATTTTTTTTGTGCATATTGAAAAAAAGTGAAAATTTTGATATTTCAATTGATAATTTTTTCTATTAATACTTCTAAAAGTTAAATTTTTATAATGGAACCGTCAACTTCAGGTAGTTTACTATATAGTACATGTTTTTTTGTTTAAATAAATGTTTTAAAAATATTAAATGTTAATAAAATAAAATTAGCCCAAAAATGGGCTATTTTTGATTTATATATGGAGTTTCAACAACTTGGTTCGTGAGCTTGCGTAAAATCGTCTATATAGTGTTATAATATCAGATCTCAACTAATAAACCCCAAAATATTTTTTTGCGATTTTTTGCGATTTTTGAGTTATGCTTGTTTTTGTGAAATAACTCAAGATGCTAAAAATCCACAAATATGAAAAAAAAACAAAACAAAACATCAAGTTGTTTTTACTTTGTTTTGTCATTATTTTCGTTATAGTAAAAATTGAATTTATGAAAGAAACGGTCAGCAGTATTAAAACAGAAAAAGAAAGAGTGGAGACAGAAAAAAATGCTCTTATCGATACAGTAATATCAGTTGGAGAAAGAAAGATAAAAGTGAACCACAAACTAATTCTCGTTATGATTGACGGTAAAGTGTGTAACGCGATTACAGACACAAAGTCCACACAAAAGTGCTACATATGTGGCGCTACCAGCAAGGAGTTCAACAATATTGAACAAATGATTTCTAGAGATTCCAACGTAGACTTCATGGAGTTCAGTTTGTCTGTCCTATATGGCTGGATAAGATTTTTTGAATGTCTTATTCACTTGGCATATAAACTTCCAATTCAAAAATGGCAGGCAAGAAGTGACGAAGAAAAAAAAAATTATTGCTGAAACTAAAAGTCGTATTCAACGCGAATTTAAAAAGAGAACGGGATTGATCATTGATCAACCAAAACCTGGTTTTGGTAACTCTAATGACGGGAATACTGCAAGACGTTTTTTTAAGAATGCAGAAGTATCTGCTGAAATTACTAATATTGATTTAGAGTTGATCAAAAATATGCACACAATATTAATTGTAGTTTCTAGTGGTATTGAGGTCAACATTGAAAAATTTACAAACTTCGCTAATAACACTGCCAGGCTATTTGTGAAAAAATATCCATGGTACTATATGCCTCCTACTCTTCACAAATATTTTATTCATGGGCCTGAAATTATATCATTATCGCCATTGCCAATTGGTCAGCTAACCGAAGAGTCTCAGGAAGCCAGAAATAAAGATTTTAAAAGTTATAGGGAGAATTTTGCCCGTAAATGCAGTCGAGAAAAAACAATGGAAGATATCTTTAATAGATTTCTCTTAAGTTCAGATCCGTTTATAACAAGCATGAACAATAGTTCTAAAAAGAAAAAAAAGCTAATGCCAAAATCTGAACTGGAGTTGCTTGTACTTCCCAGCAATCAAAATAGCAATGATGAAGATGGAGATGAAGATGAAGATTAAGATTATTGTAACGAATTAATTTATGATTATGAAATTGAATGTGAAGTAAATACTAACATTGAAGGTAATAATGATTATAATAAAATATTGTTGTTTTCAAAAAGAAAAAAAAATAGAATAACCGAATTTAATTAAATTTTTTTTAAATAGTGTGTTTATGGTTATTTATCAATAAAAGCAAAATTTTAAAATTTCGAGCAAAAAGGTATGATTTTAATTTAAAAATTTTCTAATAGAAATACATATAAAATATTTATTCCTTATTATTTTTAAAAATATTACTTATTTTTCTTAAAGTACATTTAGTATGCTTTAATTTGCAATTTAATTGAATAATTTATAGCGCACCGTTCCAAAGTTACAGCAAAAAATGTGAAAAAAGAGGATTTTTTACAGAACACAAAATGACCCATAAAGGGTTAAAAAATGTGTTTTTTCACTCTGTTTTTTTTAATGTTGGTTTTTTATGTATTTATAAATATCCATTAATAAAAAATATTTTTTTTTTAATTACGACTTCTATGAATTAATCGCCACTTTTCATGCATTTGGCCCCACTGTGCACTGGAGGGACTCGTAAGTATCGCAGTAATTCATGGATTTACATAATTTTGTTAACATTTTTAAGGATTCTTTTTGTAATCTTACAAATATTTATTATTTTCGGACTTTAAATAAACCGTATTTTTTTAAATATACCCTTTTTTGTTATTAGTTTTAATTATAATTAATTATTATACATTATAAATTTTCTTTTAATTTACATTTTGAAAATTTAGTGTTTCATCTTGAACAACAATTTTTGTGTTTTTTATTATTATTATTATTTACTTATCTATAATTAATTTTACTGTTAGTGAGGACATGTCCTATCCTAATGTTTCCTATTTATTTTTATTATACCATCTTAAATGGTTAGTTATTAATTATTTTCTTATTTTATTTAATTATACCACTGGAGGGACGCTTGCATTTCGCAGTGATTATTTATTTGTTAGTACGTGCGTTAGGGAGACTTTGGGTATCCCAAATACACAAAATATTAGTTAATAAGTATGTATATTAAATAATAATTACAAAAACATTTTTTTTGTATTAATTAATAAAAATTATAAAATTTTGGAATTAAAAAAATAATATTACATACTATCAAATAAGATGACCATGATGAAACCTGTGGTGATGATGATTCATATCGACGAGCATTGGGCCCGTGCAATCGTTGTTGCTGCCGCTGCTATTGTGGATGGTGCGTTGGCCGCACCAGCATCTTCCTTCCCGGTAACTCGGCGTGTTACCAATTACTTTTCACATATTGTATTGTTTTTGTTTTTCATTTTATTTAATGTTTTTCATGTTGTTTTGTTCTTATAATTTTCATTTTATGTATATGTTTTTTTCACTTGTTGTTTCATTTTGTTGCTTTTCGTTCTGTGCACTTTTCTCACATATTTACGAAAGGAAAATACAGGACATATACAAAATTATGTTAAAAATGAAAAGAAAAACAGAAAAAATAATCATATAATATATTTATTAATTAATCTATATATATAAAAATAAGTGTACATTTTGATTGTCACTCCATAACTCGAGAACGGCTCGACCGATTGCCATAAAATTTTTAGGGAAGGTACAGGGAGGAGTGATGATGGTTAGTTGATTTTGAAATCCAAAATCGGTCTAGCCATTCTCCAGTTATGATTTTTTTCCTGAAAAAATTCAACATTTGAAAAAAAAGTTCCCTAAAGTATGCTGTACAAATTTGCAAATAAATAAGAGCAGGCAGGTTGTGAATACATCTTATGGCCTATTCCACGATGTCGAAAGATAACGTTCGCTTAGATAAGACTTAAGACACAAACTTTTTATCGTATCTATCTTTTACTCAATCAAGTTTGTTTATTCCACAATCAAGTTTGTGTCTTAAGTCTTATCTAAGCGAACGTTATCTTTCGACATCGTGAAACAGGGGGTTATTCTATGAAATACAAATCAATAGTAAATACCGAGCGAAGCCGGGGCGGTCAGCTAGTATTATTATAAAATTAAGTAACAACAAAAACAAATCTTCTTGACTACAATAAAAAGTTAAATAAAAAGTTTTTATAATATAATAATTTAAAAAAATAAATTTGGTTTTATAAACAGTCTTCTTGACTAAGGCCCAACAAAACAGTGCGTATTTAAGTGCCATTTATTTTTAAAGTGCATTTAAGTACAAAATTTTGTTTTTCACTGAAAACTTAAATGCTACTTAAATGGCCAACGATGTTCATTTAAGTGCAACTTAAGTTTTAAACATTGAACATATGGTTTTGACATTTGTTTTTGTTTTTTTTTTTCTTTTCAATCATGCTGCTGTATTTTTTAACAGCGTCCAACAAGAAGTCAAAAGTTGGGACTTCTTTTATCCATATTTATGCCACCAAATTTAATATATAAAACACACAAAACAATAAAGCACACAAAACAATACAACAAGTAAACACAAAAACCGAAACACAAAATTGTTGGCAAATTTTATTAAAAAAATCAGCTGTTTTCTGAAATATATCGATAATTTTGTTGACATTTCAAAGTGCTACCATATTTTTACCACAAAATCATAACAGCAATTAAGTATGACTGAAAAAATGAATCTGTATTTAAATGCAACTTAAGTTTTTATGAAAATTAACTAAAACTACACTTAAATACGCACTGTTTTATTGGGCCTAAGGCTAACAAAAAAAAATAGAAAAAAACTACATAAATGATAAATTTAGTTATGAAGTTTGATATTTTTCCACTGTTTAAGCCATTGGTGGCCAACTCTTGTTGAAACGACGAAGTTTGGTCGGGTTTCACACACACAGCACGAATGTTTACGAAACAAAAAAAAAATAGACAGGAAAAAACAAAAAAATTCACTCAGTTGCATACCAGCATCAACAAAGGCAGGTTGTCGTCGCTTTGTTTGATAAATTATGATTAAATTTTATGAAATAGGTACAATGGTAAAATATTCAAACAGCACATTAAAATACAACTTATATAAAGGGTGGTTAAATTGTAAGGGCCGATGTTGAATGTGAACCACACCTAAACGCCAAGCTTTTTTCTGAATTTTATTTGACATTTCTCTATTTCAGACTTACTTAATTTGAACCATGGAGAGATACACAATCCAACAACGTGTTAAAGTTATCCAGACTTATTATGAAAATGGGCGTTCAAATCAAAATGCATATCGTGCACTTCGTGATTTTTTTGGTCAATTTGATCGTCCAAATGTGCGTACAAACGCAAAAATCGTGAAAAAATTCGAGCAAACCGGGTCTGTAGAAGATGTGAGAACACCAGTGCATGATCGTACAGCTCGTACTGCAGAAAATATTGCTGATGTTCGCGATAGTGTGACTGAAGAGCCGTCCACCTCAACTCGTCGTCGTGCCCAACAATTTCACCTCTCACGCTCGTCGTTGATGAACATTATGCATAAAGACTTGCATTTACACGCTTACAAGGTGCAATTGGCTCAAGAACTAAAGCCTCTTGACCATTCCAAACGTCGTGAATGGGCAGAATAGTGGCAAGAAATGGCAACAGTGGATGATCAATTTTCGAAGAAAATCATCTTCAGTGATGAGGCACATTTTCACCTCAGTGGATTCGTCAATAAACAGAATTGCCGCATTTGGGCGAATGAGAATCCAAGAGTGATTGTCGAAAAACCAATGCACCCACAAAGAGTGACTGTTTGGTGCGGTTTATGGGCTGGTGGCATCATCGGGCCGTATTTTTTCCAAAATGAGGCCGGTCAGGCAGTTACTGTGAATGGTGTTCGCTATCGTGAGATGATAACGAACTTTTTATGGCCCGAATTGGAAGATATGGATGTGGACGATATGTGGTTTTAGCAGGACGGTGCCACTTGCCACACAGCTAACGAAACAATGGCTCGTTTGCGCAACAAATTCAATGGCCGTGTTATCTCACGTAATGGCGATGTCAATTGGCCGCCAAGATCATGTAATTTGACACCGTTGGACTTTTTTCTTTGGGGTTATTTGAAAGAAAAGGTGTACGTCGATAAGCCAGCAACAATTCAAGAGCTAAAGAATGAGATATTTCGGCACATTAACGGCATAGAACCTCCATTATGCCTCAGGGTCATCGAAAATTTGAACCATCGGATGGAGGTGTGCCGCCGTGGTCGCGGCGCCCATTTGGCCGATATTTTGTTCCATACATAATTGAGTAATACCAATATATCATAATAAAATGAAATTACAATAATTTCCTAAATAGTTTGTGTTCTATTCAAAATCAACATCGGCCCTTAAAATTTAACCACCCTTTATTAAGGCGGGTCAAATTTGTTGTCGATTAGAGCCGCCCCCTAGGATTATTCTATGGACAATTCTAAGCAACTTTGGTGAAGGAACCATGGGTCTATCTCGATTTTCGAGTCTCCCACTTTTCAAAAAATGCAACATCGTGCGAAGACAAATGCTTCAAATTACTTTCGGTCTCGTTGATGTTGTTGCGGTTGGCGATGTAAACGGCAATGCATTTGGATCCATTGTACACTTTTACTAAAAGAATTAAAAAACAAGTAAGAGTGCAATATTCGGCTGTGCCGAATCTTAAATACCCTCCACCTAAACGTAATAAGAAATACAAAAACTACACTGGTTATAGAACTAGAATATTCTTATTCTGTGTTTTCTATTCTGTCTTAGTGTAAATTTTATCTATTAGTATTTGATATATTGTTTGAAAGACAATTTTACGACCAACATAATTTATGTTAAATATTTTGAAATTTTGTCTAATTTTCACTATTTTTAATCGATTTAATTACCAATTCTTACCATAATTTATAGAGTTTGTCTGATGTTCATAATAATCTTGAGTGTAACTTAACAAACAGAGTATAAAAATGCGTACAATTCGGTTTTGCAACTGCAGTGTTACTCGTTGCTTTTGTCTCTCTTTGTTACTCATACCGACAGGCAATTGTGGTGGTGGTTTTTAATCCACAAAACACTCTGTTTTAAACCATCAAAGCAAGCGCTTCACCCATAAAAAGAAAACCACAAATAAAACTTTAATATAATAACATCACATACATACATATCGAGCCATTACCGCCAAAATAATGTATCGAACACCATAATCGATTGTTGTTTTTTTATCGAAATCGATAGTTCAACATCATTTAAAATTATTAAAATTAAATGTATTACACAAAACAATATTTACATTATAAATTTTAAAATAATGGCTTTATTTAAACTGATTTTATTTAAAAAAAACCTTCCCCTGTAAAATTTTGAGTTTGTGGGATACATTTTTGCGGCGGTTATGGCTCGATATATACTAAGAATTTTTATTTTATTTGAAATCGTCTATTGTGACAAGTTGTGTTTTTGACTCGTGTTTAATATATTTTGTTCTTATATAGAAAGTAAAAAGTGCATCGTTATATTGGACTGCAAAAATAAGAAAAAATAGAATTGCAAGCAAAACGTCCACATTGCCACCAATCAATAAAGTGCGTTTAAAAGGTTCCATTTTATATAAGTAAAGTGCAAACACAGTGTATTCAATAACTTTTCTTTAATATTCTTATTGTGAAATTAATCAACCTAAGAAGAAAAACAGTTTGGCCGACATACACAAAGGACACCACCCTACAGTTTTGCCCCAACATCTCTTATTGGAAGAAGCAACAATAACAACAGGTTGTCTGATAGACACCTTACCTCATCATCATCCAGGTGATCAACCCCCATCACCCTCATCCAGGAATAAAGGTATCACCCTACACTCACAATCATCCATTTCACCCTACAGTCCACGTAAGTCACCCCCCATTATCATTATTATTTTCACATCTCATTTATTTACCCCAACTTAATTATCCCTTAACCCGTGTACATATACATTTTGGTCCTTCGAACCGGATATCTGGGTCATCCAAACCCCAGAGATATCCCTCCCTAACCATCTCATTCCGGGTCATCCATAACCCGGTACATCCCTCTAATAAAAATATTTTCCCGCAAATTTTACGCAACTATATCTTAATGTTTGATATTCACCCCGAAAATTTCTAAAGTTTTTTCCCGCGCATTCATATGGTATATTATTCCCCCGCAAATTATACCCATTTCGTTTCCCGCGCAATTTATATGGCTATAATATTCCCCCGCATATTATAGCCATTTTCCTTTTTTTCCGCGAAAAAATTTATGTGGTTATAATATTTACCCCGCAAAATTATAACCCAACTTTTCGCGAAAAAACTGTTACCTTTTCCCCCCTCAACATCTTAAATATTTAACATATTTTGTGGACACGTATTCTTGTTATCCCGTTACAAATTCTTGTCCCTATGTATGTATGTATAACCAATCTTTCCAGAAATAAAATTGCCGTTTAACAAAAACAACAACGTGTTGTCATTTGCGCATTTTGTTGTCCCTTATATGCGCTTATTTATCATACGGTAAATTAACGCTTCGAACAAAAGGGAACACCAAAACGCTGGCATCTTCACATTTTGTTGTTTACTTGTTGTGCATTTTTTATTAAACGAAAGATCTAACGGTAGCCTGACTAAAGAAAAATACAAAAAAACAAAAACAGTGTTGACCATATAGCAAAATGTGTAAAGCAAATTAAATAAAATAAAAAGCAAAATACAAAATTAAAATGTTATGATTATTTATGCATCAAGAGTTGTTAAATGTATCAATAATATTTTTTAATATTAATAATATTATATTAATAATAATAAAAATGAGTGAAGTTTATTAGCATGTCTGGAATCATGTACATATGTTTTTCATATTTCATAAAAAACGCTACTTTAAAAAAATAAAAGCCTTAAGTGGCACTACTGATATATAAATGGATTACTACAACAGCTGTTTATATTTTCGTTGTTTTGTTTGGTTAAAGTTTGTAAGTGCTTTATTGTTTAAGATTTATTATTTTTAATGTTTTTATTTACTTTTTTGTTGTATTTTAGTAATAGCTTCTATAAAATCAACAAAATTCTCTTCAGCCAATATGTTATTTAAAAAATTCGAAGAACAAATTTAGTTTTTATTAAAACGTCAGATTTCGGGATCAGCTGATGAGTATGTAGCTGTAGTTTTCAAAATAATTAAGTAGCTGGCTACAGGGCGGCATAAGTACCCAGCGGCATTTGCACTCGTGTAGTCGTGTAGCCTGCTGTCTCGAATGTGTTTAATGCTTCATAGCAAACAAACAAAAAGCACATGTCAAAGTCATTTCATATAAAGGCAATTTACATACATACATACAAACCCTGCATTCTACTGTTTCTGTATATTTATGGTATTTGTATGAACCTGATTTCTGTTTTTCGTTTACTCATCCCATGTACGAAAGAGTTCCTACATTTCTTATTTAAATGAGAGACCTAACGGTAGCCTGACAAAAGAAAAATACAAAATACCGCATCAAAACATAGTGCATACCCAGCAAGCCATATGAGTCCGAAAAGAGGCTTTTCTGACACCTTTTTCGGAGCGTTAACGCTCTTTATGAGCCCAAAAAACAATCATAATTGCTCCGAAAACCTTCAGAAAAGAGGGGCATTACATTCGAAAATGGTCCGTCAGAAAGAGCTCTTAGATAATGTCAGAAAAGAGTCTTTAATGAGGGTTTTTTTGGGCTCTTAAAGAGCTCTTAGATAATGCCAGAAAAGAGTCTTTTATGAGGTTTTACTTGGGCTCTGTGTAATCTTGTTTTTATCATTCTTGTGTGGTACAGCTATGTTTTTTTTTGTTCAAAGTACAAATAACAAGACAACAACGCTTTGCTACACACACAATTAAGTGGAATTTCTTAGTCATACTGAGACTCAGGACAGTAACAAGCAAATTTTTCTTTCGCTCCAAAAATGCTCTTAAGTTGGACTCTTTTCTGACTCCTTTTTTCGGAGCGCTCCGAAAATGCTCTTTTGTTGGACTCTTTTCTGACTCCTTTTTCGGAGCGCTCCTAAAATGGTATGCTGGGATACTTGTTAATGTTGTTGTTGTATTTTTCTTACACAGGCATATGAAATACCTATTGGCATTTTTTGTAAGTTTCATAGCAAAAAAGCAAAAGCCAACGTCATTTCATATAAAGTAAATTTACATACATACATACAACTGTTTTTCTTGTTTTTGTACTTTGATGGTAATTTTGTGGGTGCTTTGATTCTGCTTTTTCTTTTCATCTCATGTACCAAAAATGTTCTCCCGTTTGTTCTCTCTCAAAATATTCTCTCTCTCTCTCTCTCGATTAACTCGTTGTTTTGTACCAAACAAACGAATAAATGCATTTATGTAGTACTGATACTCCCAGGTCACTGGGACAATAGTGATCATATAAGAAATTATGTACTAACCAGTGGATACGAGGAGAGATCGATCAGTCACCGAAAATTATGTAATTTTGTAATGTGCTCGATTTTGTTATTAAATATTACCCAACTGAAAATTAATAAAAAAAAAATTTTTTTTAACAATTGAAAATTTCTTTATACGTTATAGCGTGTTCAGTTATGACCCTTAGGGCCATTATTACAACTTGCCTTTAATGTTCTTAATAACAAAAGGTAACTTTAATTAAAGTGAGGAATAAAGTGACCTTTAAGATTTTTCGTTATTACAACTTCCTTGTAAAATAAAATATTTTTTTTTCTAAAATATGGCAATACCAGTTAAAAACCGATTACTTTTGACAAATTACTGACAAGAAACAGTAAATTTTTTGTGTTTGTGAAAATATTTGTTTGTGAAAAAAATATAAATCAACGTCTGCTTTCCATTTTTGTTTATCAAATTATTTATTGGCAAAACAAAATTAAAATTAATTTATTTTTCATGAAGTTGTCAATTTTTCAGAACATATGGCAACTTCAAATACATAAACCTCACTATAAAATTAAAGGCAAGATGATCTTCCCTTTAGCTTATCGGTCGGTTTTAGATTAAAGTAGACTTATAATAACCAAATACTTCTTATCTGTCCGATAACATCATACCTTTAACTATTACCAAGTTGTAATAATGGGCCTTAATTGCGTTAATCGCAATTAACGCCATTATTGAGCTCAATATTCCATATAAAATCTCAATTAATTATTGCGCAATAAGAACGAAATTGTTATAATATTGAGTAAGATTTCGAATGCAACACTGTTCACAACTGTGTTTAGTGAACAAAATTGTATAAAATGCAAATGTCAACAAAAGAAATCATTAAAAAATCAATGTGAAGGTAAGTTTGTTTACGTAGAAACACAACAACCATATAGAGTATTTTTTGTATTGTTTTCCAACTGTCAAATGATTATTGAGTAAGCTGAAAATTGCGTATGCCTGAACACTTAAAATAATATTGTCAATTAACCGAATATTGACTCAATTAAGTTTCATATCTGAACACATTATTACACAAAATGAAGATTTCTTTAAATTTTTAATACTACACAACTGAAAATTTTTTATATTACACAAATGAAAATTTCTTTAACTTTTCTTTAAATTTTATCGAAGTCGCTTTTACGAAGCACAACTAAAAATTTCTTTAAATTTTCTTTAAATTTTACCCAAGTCGCTTTTACGAAGCGCAACTGAAAATTTCCTTAAATTTTCTTTTACACCTACCCAAGTCGCTTTTACGAAGCGCAAATGAACATTTCTGTAAATTTTCTATAAATATTATAACAGTCGCTTCTACGAAGCACAACTGAAAATTTCCTAAAATTTTCTTTAAATTTTACCGAAGTCGCTTTTACGAAGCACAACTCTAGACATATTTCCCCCGTTATTATATAATACCACCGTAACCATTACTGACATGAAAAATTTAATTCGTTATTCGGATCAAGTGGTCGAATTTCAAAGCTACTTTGATGGGCTCGCGGTAGAATCGCATTCGCTACACACTTTGCAGACACACGAGAAACACATCCAACTCCATTGGTTCAGATTTCAGTCATCTTACGAAACCGTCCTGGATCAATATGATCTATAAAAGATGACCTCGATTACGACACTCTCAAGGGACGTTATTACGCCACTTTTGGCGCTTATACCGCGGTCGTCGCAAGAATTCACTAGCTCAACGAAGAGCTTCAAGCCAAGGCTAAATTGACTTCCCCTTCCACGGATATCACAGTCGATCTAACCCCTCATATCTCATTGCCCCCTTGCGATACAGAAATTTTTCATGGAGATTATCAATCTTGGCCCACCTTCCGTGATATGTTCACAGCGCTTTACCGCAATAATAAACGTTTATCACCTGTCGAAAAAATGTGCCATCTGGTAAAAAAGACGCATGGTGAAGCTCGCGAACTTCTGAAGACTTGCCCTATGACAAACGATGGTTTTAACATGGCCTGGCAAAATTTGGTAAATCGCTACGAAAATAAGCGCATTTTAGTAAACGCACAATTAAAGTTGCTGTTTAATCTACAACCAATAGTGAAAGAGACTAGTGCTGATATGCGACAACTGCAGCGTGCCATCAACGACTGTATCACCAATCTGCGTTTGCTACAAATAGAAGCCGACAATTGGGATGTCATCTTCGTTTACATTTGCTCCACCTGTCTGCCCGAAACCACATTAAGCTTATGGGAGCAATCTTTACCGCGCTCCAGTGACCTGCCAACGTGGAAAGCTTTGGATGAATTCTTGTCCTCGAGATTCCAAACTTTATATTCTGTCGCAGATATTAGGTCGATATTCATAAGCTTACATCCCCCAAAACCTTCTCCATCGGCAAAATCTAATAAATCAAACCACTCAGTAGGATCCAAGATTAACAGCTACCAGACTAATGTCTCCAATGACAAGCTTGGCAAGTGCGATTTGTGTACCCAATATCACCCTCTCAGATTTTGCGCAGTCTTTCTACAAATGTCAGTTGAAGAACACTATACCGAGGTGAAGAAACAAAATAAGTGCACCAACTGCTTGGGAACTCACGGAGCGAACACATGCCCAAGCAAATTTGTTTGCAGGATATGTAAAGGGAAACATCACACGCTGCTTCATCGCGTTGAACAAAGGAAAAGCAGTAATACTCCGGCGGTAAATACACCAGTCAATAGCGATAATACCCCTCCTAGTGATCTAGATTTCTCCCCCTCTACATCGGCTCAAGCTGCAAGTAGAACGTTGCAATCTTTTTCCACGCAACTCGAACCCACCACACAATCGGTTATTCTCGGTACAGCGTTAGTTGACGTTTTCAATAGTGACCTCAAGTGCACTGTCCGTGCACTAATTGACTCCGCCTCAGAGACCTCATTTATTTCCAAAAAATTACAAAGGCATCTCGGCCTCCCTACTCGACCGTCAACAGTTCAGGTCCACGGTTTAAGCGACACCGTGACCGCCACCTCAACCCAAAGCTGTCATATAAAAATTGGGTCTCCAATTGATAAGTCATTCGAAACTTATTCAGATGCCTTAGTCATCAATAGGCTTACTGGACAGCTCCCTTACTTCCCGTCATCCGCGTTAAAAAATGACCGTTTTTCCCAATTACAATTGGCTGATCCGTATCGCCCCAACTGCTCTGAAGTTGAATTACTTCTCGGTGCGGATGTTTACCCGAAAATACTCCAAGACGGTCTACAAAGAGACAGCAATCTCTGCTAGCACAAAAGACAGTTTTCGGCTGGATTATCACGGGATAGGTACCTGTAAGTCCGTGCAAGAAGGCAGTATTATCATTTTTTAACACTATAGAACTAAATAATCAGCTTCAGCGGTTTTGGGAATTAGAGGGCATCCCGAGGAGAAAAACGCCCTCCCCGGAGGACACATACTGCGAAAATTTGTACACATCTACTACGTTTCGTAATACAGAAGGTCGTTATGTAGTTTCACTCCCCTTTAGATCAGAATATCCCGAAAATATAAATATTGGCCCCTCTCGAAAAATTGCTTTCTCCCAGTTTCTACGAAACGAGGCGAGATTAACCAAAAACCCCCAGTTGATAATTGATTACGATAAGGTAATCACGGAGTATTCCACTCTAGGTCAAATGACCACAGTAACCCCCATAAATGGTGAGAGCGGCAACTACTATTTGCCCCACCATGCTGTCTTAAAACCCGACAGCACCACCACAAAATTGCGTGTGGTATTTAATGCCTCAAGCCCTTCGTCTAACGGCACTGCCTTCGTTGGCGCAGCTAACATCTTAAAAAGCGATAAAAGGCACTTCCTATCAAGACGTTTTTAACCCCGTGGAATGGCATTTCATCCCCCCTGGCGCCCCTCATATGGGTGGCCTCTGGGAGGCCGGCGTTAAAAGCTTCAAAAAGCTTTGCCATATCCACAACTTCACTTATGAAGAATTCAGCACCATGTTGGCACGAATTGAGGCGTCCTTAAACTCTAGACCCATAAGTCCCATGAGCGAAAACCCAAATGATCTACAGTGGGGAGCAGAGGTGAGTACATGTTTGTATTTTCTGCATTGTAAAGATCATAAAAATGGTAATATTGGAGCGATTTTTAAATTTCTTTTTCTATTTTAATTCTTATTTAGTTCTTTACATAATTCTTAATAAGAGAAATAAAAGCCCAATAAAACAAGATTGTAATTTAAATAACAACAAAACAACTTGTATGTACTCAGTTTTGCTCACACTTGTTATCAACCAAATAATTGAAACATTTATTAATTTACCGTTATTTGAAATTAAGTTTTGAAATTTGTTGCTGCAATCTTTAGTTTTGTCAATATGAATTTTAGTTTTAAATCATAATTGAATAACTCCGTGTTCCAAAAACGTCGTTTTTTTAATTTAAAAAAGTAAAAGTTAATATTTTTTTAAAAATGAAGAAACTATCGATAGCCGTGGAAAATTTGATAATAAATAAAACAACGGATGACTCCTCGTCACGTATGATAGCAAAAGAGCTTAATATAAGCCAATCAGTAGTTGTTAGAGTGTTAAAACGGCGAAATGTAGCTTCTAAAGACAGGCTTTCAGTCGCCAACGAATATTATCTGATGGAGACGCACGCCCTATAATGAGAAAAATGAGAACAGACACGTCTTTAGTCCTAAAAGAAGCTTCCTGAGCAATAAATAAAAATGTTAGCCGATGTACAGCAAGAAGAACGCTACACAATATTGAATACATCTCAGCTGTAAAAACCCTAAACCAGCACTGTCAGATAAAAATGTTTCAGCACGTTTAAAATTCGACAGACTACACAAAGATTGGACTGTTGATGACTGGAAACGCGTAATATGGTCAGATAAATCCAAGTTTAACCGATATCAATCTGACGGTAAAAAGTATTATTGGCGTCGACAGCGGGAGAGTATACAACGACACCATGTTAAACAGATTGTAAAGCATCATAATGGTTTGGGGTTACTTTACATTGTGGCGTGTTGGTAGATTACAAAAGATTTATGAAATCATGAGAAAAGAAGACTATTTAAAAATATTGCAGATTCAACTTCCCGATTTTGTAGATCTGAGCGCATACCCTGAGTAAGAAGTTGTGTTTCAACAGGATGGAGACCCAAAACACACCTCGAAAATCGTTAAGGAATGGTTGAATGGGCAAACATTTCAATTGATGCAGTGGCCTCCGCAAAGTCCCGACCTCAATCCAATTGAAAATTTGTGGTAAATTGTGAGAAAAGACGGTTGGGACAGTATCGAACAGCTCCGTCTAAACTTCGCTGAGTTGTGGCAACGTGTGGAGCTGGAGTGGCAGAGAATTCCACATGAAATTATCCAAAAGTTGGTTGAAAGTATGCCCAATCGCATAAATAGTGTATTAAAAAATAAAGGGCTGTGGACTAAGTACTAAAAATTTAAAAGTTTTTTTGTTTCCTGAAAGTGCAAAACTGAGTACATAAGATTTAATTTTATTTAATTTAGTTTGTTCCCTGAATACGTAGTTTTTTTGTTTTGTTTTAAGATCATTATTGTAATCCACTAATTAATAAATAAAATAAAAAAGTAATAATTTAAATCGCTTTGTTATTACCATTTTTATGCACCTGCAAATGCAGAAAATAAGAACATGTACTCACCTCTGCTCCCCACTGTATGCGCTCTAACGCCAGGTCAGTTTCTCATTGGGACCCCACTCTTATCCCCCCGAAACCCGACGTCTCCAGCCATTCCATCGGCTATCTCAATCGTTGGCAAAAGCTCAGAGTCCTTCATCAACAGTTAGCCCGCAGATGGAAGGAGGAATACTTAACGGAGCTCCATAAGAGGAATAAGTGGAAATACCCCCATCGAGACTTCGAAATCGACGATCTTGTTGTCGTCAAACAAGATAATTTACCCCCCAATCAATGGCGTCTCGGACGTGTTGAGAAAATCTTATCTGGCCCCGATCATCGAGTCAGAATAGCCGAAATACGCACGGCTAATGGCGTCGTCACGCGACCCATTGTCAAACTCGTTTTACTCCCCATCCCCATGACATCGTAACAATTAACTCTACCCCCTTATTTTTCCTCATTACAGCTAACATGCCCTCCCGTAGCCAAGTCTCTACAATAGAGAACAAAAGCCAAGCGGAGAAACCGAAAACCAACACCCCAGACTATCGTATATGCCGCAAAGGTCACCCGCTGCGTAAATGCAGTAAATTTCTGCAAATGGCTGTCTTCGCCAGGAAGGATGCAGTGGAACATCATCGGTACTGTCGCAATTGCCTCGCACACTCCCACAAGATTGCTGACTGTCGCAGCAAAGAGCGCTGTCATGACTGCAACGGTCCTCACCACACCCTTCTTCATCAGGCCGAAATCTGTCATCATCCGAATTAAAATCAAAAATGAGTGGTGCCAAGTATGCGGCCTACTAGATTCATGTGCTCCCACAAGCTCAAAAAATATTATTTTCAGATTTAACCCATAGTTGGTCCATACTTTGTAATCGTGATATATATCGTTGGAAAGGTGTTTTTAATACCTTTAATTTGATGTATTACAAATTATCATAGACCCAATAGTTCCCGATATATAGGCTAATATATTTTCAACTTTGAGGGCCCGCCCCCTCGAAAATACACGTGGCCGCCAAAAAAAATTGTTTATTGCTTTTATCTCCTCTAAAAGCCCAATTTGATGAATTTTTTTTGAGCAAAGTCAGTAAAACCGACTTGTTCCATAAATTTAATTAACCGAATTCGTAAGTATATATGTACATAAGTATGTACATTAGGGTGGCACTTATTTTAAAAAATGTCAAATTTTGAGAACTGCGCCCCCCTAATTTTTTACGTTTGGTGAAAATTTGAGTCAAATTGGATAATTCTAAACCGCGGCGCACAGAGGTTAAAGTTCAAATTTTGGGAAATTTGCGTTTTTTAAGCAAACGTGTATAGCTTTGGTTATTATTTTCACAAATATTGTAATGAAACACAGACAATTAATACACTATTACTTAATATTCATTAATCTTTTTTTTTGCACAAAATCGTTAACCCATTTTAGCCTTGGGGTCATTAATGATCCATTTCATAAAAATTTAAAATTTTTATATGAATTGTCAACATAATATTAATTATAATATTTTGCTACGTGCGTTATTAAAATTTGTTTTAAAAACATCTACAAAAAAAGTAAAATAATCGTATTGAAATATATGTATGCATATTTTAACCTCCTTATTCATAAAACTTGTTAAAGGTCTATAACAGGCTTATAAAGCAAATTTTGTATGGATATTTGCTTTATAAGCCTATATATATTATAAACCTCTCCGTCTTACAAAAGTAGAAGAAGACAAACAGTTTTTAATTAACCAAAGGTTAAAAGGTCGGCCTGGATGCATGCTTGGAGTAGATATACAGTTATGCAGGAAAACTGAGAGAATTAAAAAAGAATCGAGGCTAAAGAAGCCAAAAAAAAAAACATATGGAATCTTCCTTAGATTTAATAGGTAATTTAAGTTATTCAATTTAATTCAATTTCAATAATTTAAAGTTAAATTTCTATAGGTCGTGATATTTTACATTGTGTCTCTGATTCGGAATGCGAATCGAATAATAGTGAAGAGAAAATTGAGAACTTGTCACCGCCTGAACCAAAAATAGCTCGTAAAGATATACCGAGGGTTGCTGCAGTATTTGATAGGTAAAGTTAAGTATTAGAGATACTGTTCATATATTGGTTGCATTTTTAGAAGCATTGGGAATAAATCCTAATAATTATGTTATTAACCGTACGTCTGTGCGCAAGCAAAAAGATATTTTGAGGAAAAACATCAGCAAGAACGTTGTTCAAAGATTTAAATGTTTAGACCAGCCCTGGGACACAAAACTTTTGAATAATATTACGGGAAAATCGGAGGATCGTCTAGCCATATTAGCCGCGGCTCCTAATACTGAACAAATTTTAAATATTCCTGACATTCTATCCGGAACAGGCCTTGAAATATCTTCTGATGTATATGATAGTACTTTGAAGAAGTTTGATATTTTGGACAGAACACAGGCATTCATTTTCGACACAAGAGCGTCAAATACTGGAAGGTTTAAAGGTGCCTCTGCTCTATTGGAAAAAAGGATTGGACATGATATACAATGTATAGGTTGCCGACATCATATATATGAAATAGTATTGGCCGCAGTATTATCTGAGACCAATAACGGAATACATACCGCAGGGCCTGACATAGTTATATTTAAAAAATGTAGAAAAGTTTGGCTTGAAATTCGCCAAGAAAACTACGAGCCTGGATCCTCGATTTAAAGAAATAATTGGTGATAAGTGCGACAAAATTATAGCTTTTGCAAACAAAAAAGTAATAAAAGAATATCCGAGAAATGACTACAAAGAATTTTTGGAGTTAATTGTTATATTTTTAGGAGGAACTTCATCGCGCGGTATAGCATTCTATTACCTGGAGCATTTCATTTAGCTAGGTGGATGTCAAAGTGTATATACTGCCTTAAAATTTTACTATTTAGAAACCAATTTAAAGAAATGTCTAAAGGTGAGACTAAAGGCTTAATAGAGCTGGCAGGCTTTATTATAAAATGTTACATGACATTTTGGTTTGATGCAGCAAAATCTCAATTGGCTCCTATAAATGACATAATGTTTATACGTAAATTGGAAGAATACAGGCAAGTAAAAGAAAATGTTGCAGAAAAAGCTATTTCGAAAATTATAAATCACTTATACTACTTAAGCAAAAAAGTGGGATTCGCCTTATTTGATTCTAGAATATCTGTGGAAACTAAGGCTAAACTTGTTGAAAATATTAATAAAAATAAAATTTCCGACGACATATTGGAAGAAATTGAACCACCTCCCAAAAAGCTGCAGTTAAGACAAGGAGAAGTAAAACGTTTTATTTGCAGATACGATGCAAGTATTTAGACAGAATTGTGTTCCAGAAATACAATTAAATTATTCAGCCGCTTTAACATGTGTACCGATTTCCTTAAAGAAGACCCCAAAACAGAAGCGGAGAGCTTATAGTAGAAAAAATAAAAATTGTCAACGACTGTACAGAAAGAGGAATAAAGCTAGTGCAAGATTACCATCAAAAAGTTACTAAAGATGAGGTTCAGAGACAGTATTTGTTCAAGGTATTGAACATATATTTAATATCGTAACATATGTATACTTCTAAATACCTATGTATATATTTTTTTGTTTAAAATTGATCAACATTATATAGAGCAATACCCCAAAGACGCGACTTTAAAGGATTTGTCAATCAAATTTGATTCATAAGCTTTACATTAATTAATGCAACGATTTACATTCATATAATTGCTTATACAAACATTCTCAAAATATACTTACAGTGAGTATTATAATAAATGGATCATTTATGACCCCAAGGCTGAAATGGGTTAACGATTTTGTGCAAAAAAAATATTAATGCATATTAAGTAATAGTGTAATAATTGTCTGTGTTTCATTACAATATTTGTGAAAATAATAACCAAAGCTATACACGTTTGCTTAAAAAACGCAAATTTCCCAAAATTTGAACTTTAACCTCTGTGCGCCGCGGTTTAGAATTATCCAATTTGACACAAATTTTCACCACATATATATTAGACCAAATGTAAAAAATTAGGGAGGCGCAGTTCTCAAAATTTGACATTTTTCAAAATAAGTGCCACCCTAATGTACATATGAATGTATATGTATATACAAATGGTATCTTCATAGCAACTGTTACATAGCAGAAATGTCAACATCTACTACAAGACGATCAAAAACAATTGCTAGCACGTTTCCTATTCCATTCTTTTTATTTATATAAATATTACTTAAATAAAAATAGACATAATTATAGAGATGCATAAAAAATTACATTAAAGTGAGTAGTCGACTACCTGTTGTTGACGCCGGCACAGAGTACTCTTTAAACTCTGTGCCAGCGGTGAATGATTGTATTTAAAAGCAATTTTTATACTATTGAAATTACTTTTTATATAATAACAAATAATAAAACAAATATTTTTTTAACATTTCGATTAAATTATGTGCAATAATTCATATTATTTTCCGTTTTCTATTAGGGTACTTAAATAATCAATTGTAATTATATTCATCACTAAGTATAAAATGAGAGTGAAAATAACATGTTATTGCCAACCTAAAACTACAAAACTATTAAAACCGACAAATTGTTAATTTACTCTTATTGTGTAGTTATGAATACAAATTTTTATCAGTAGCTTATAAAACAAAAAGAAACTTATAACTATTATCAGCTTATAAGTTAAAATTTAAAATTTTTATGAATTAGACCGTTAGAATTTTGAAATATGAAAAAATCTATAGATAGCAAAAAGTAATTACTGAAAATACTAATGAAGCGTGGAATAACTACAGAATAATAAGAAATACATATAAAGTTAAAGTTGAAAATGAAAAAAATAAATTTATAAACAATAAAATTAGTAATGCACATAACCAAAAAGAAATGTGGTCAAAAATAAAAGAACTAGTACTAAGAAAACCCAGAAGGATAATTTACAAATAGCTAAAAATTTTAATAATTATTTTTTTTTTTATTGTGCTTATTTCGTGTTGAGCTCGGCAAGTGTTAGTAATGAGAACATTAAAAATCCCGAATTTAATAAAAACTACTTAACTGTGAAACCAAAAATAAGCACAAATCTGAATTTAAGTGCAAGTGCACCAAACTTGAATAAATGTGTTGAACAGGGCACAAACTTAGCCCAAAGCATATTTAATTTAAATAGAAAAATCACTGAAGGACCGTCTTCTTCACGGTCCTCGTTATCAAATATTGGAGAGACGTCAACAGCTGCAAAAGGCACATTAAGTCCTACAAATAAGACCGCTCCTATAGTTGCTGTTGAAGAAAAACAAAAAACACAGGTAGGAATGGACCGTTATATAACAGTATCGAAGAGAGGCAGAAGCCCAAAATCTGCCGAAATTACACCAGCCGCAAAATTATCAAAGAATGCTGAAGAGCCACGCTCGCAAAATCGTTTTGCCATCCTCCAAGAGAAAAATGATGTCCCTAACGCTGTGAATAAGCCAGTAAAACCACCTCCAATATATTTAAGAGAAAAAAATTCAAACGAACTTATAAAATTATTAGTTTCATTAATTGGTGAAAATTCTTTTTATGTGACTCCAATTAAGCGTGGAAATATTAATGAAACAAAGATTCAGGTTAATAATGAAAACGACTATCGGAGAATAGTTTCGGAATTTGAAAAACGCAAAAAGAATTTTTACACGTATCAACTTAAAAGCGCAAAAGGTCTACAAGTCGTAATTAAGGGAATTGATTCTTTTGTTGATCCTGAGGAGATTAAGAGCAGTTTGGCCGACAAAGGCTTTAAAATCAAGGCCGTATCAAATATAAGAAACAGAGATAGGACCCCTCAACCATTATTTAGAGTGGAGTTAGAACCTGGTGATGTTAAGCTGAAGAAAAATGAAACACATCCTATATATGACTTGAAATTCATAATGCACCGAAGAGTTACAGTGGAAGAACCTCATAAGCGATCTGGCCCAGTACAGTGTTCGAACTGCCAAGAATATAGTCACACTAAATCTTATTGTAAGTTGCCTACTGTTTGTGTTGTTTGTGGGGATCTTCATGACGCCTCAAAGTGCGATAAACCTAAGGATGATTCCAGGGTAAAAAGATGCAGCAATTGCGGTGGAAACCACACTGCCAACTACAGGGGTTGCCCTGTTTTCGGGGTCGTTAAACGCTCCTTGATCAACAAACCCGCTTCTACCCCTACTCAGACGACAAAAGTACCTATTACAATTATTCCCCCCGTAGCACAAGCATCCACTAGCCAATTTTCATATGCCAACGTGCTAAGATCTAACCAACCAACAGTGCAAAATGAATCACCAATAAATGATACAAACAGCCATAATTTTAGCCGTCTTGAAGGTATAATGGAGAATTTGGCGCAATCCATGAATCATTTCATGACAAGCATGACAAGTATGATGCAGGAGATGCAAAAAATGCAGTCCACGCTACTGCAGGCCATACTTAATAGACCATGAACTGTCTCAAAATATGTTTCTGGAACGCAAACGGCATACGCCAACACAAAAATGAACTTGAATATTTTCTTTTTAATAAGAAAATTGATGTAATGCTGATTTCCGAGACTCATATGACGTCGAGAAGCATTTTTAAAATAAGTGGTTATACATTCTACGACACCAAGGACCCCAGAGATAGATCATGTGGTGGCTCGGCAATATTGGTCAAATCGCGAATTAAACACCATTCATTGGGTGGTCTTTCAGAGTGCTACCTTCAAGCAACAAACATCTGTATTGAGAACTTTTGTCAAAACCTCGTGATTTCGTCAGTTTACTGTCCGCCCAGATTTTCAATAACAAAAGATCAGTATAGAGATTTTTACAAATCACTAGGTAGCCGTTTCATAGCGGCTGGCGACTACAATGCTAAGCATACATTCTGGGGCTCACGACTCGTTAGCCCTAAAGGTCGTATCTTGTACGACTCCCTGTCTGAAATGGGACTGAATGTGATTTCAACTGGTCAACCAACTTATTGGCCAACTGACCAGCAAAAAATTCCTGACGTTATCGATTTCGGCGTGGCGAAAGGGGTATCCCCGGAACTCATTGAAGTCGAGGCTTCACTGGATCTTTCTTCAGATCACTCACCCACTGTAATCACCATCAGAAGTCCTCAGCAAATCGTAACTGATGCCTTACTTCTTGTCAAACGTCTGAATTGGTTAAAATACAAAAAATACATCAGCACTCACTGCACAGAGAAACTCCCGTTAAAAACTGCTGAAGACATCGATGCCTGTATAAAAAGTCTTAATGAACATGTCGAGAAAGCCGCAGAACATGCTTCTTCCACTTACCGCCCGAATAGGTACAACAGAGTTTTTTCTGCAGATGTTGAGCAACTATTGTCTGAAAAAAGGAGAGTCCGAAGAGAGTGGCAACAACACAGATCGCCCCAACTTAAAACTAGGTTGAGAGAATGTACCAAAAACCTTAGGATCTTGCTAGAAGCGCAAAAAGCAGCGTCTCTCAAACAACATCTGGAAGGTCTAGACGCAACTTCCCAGTCAAATTATTCATTATGGCGTGCAGTCCGAAATCTGAGAAAACCCGTAATCGCAAAACCTCCACTGCGTACTTTGAACGGATCTTGGGCACGAAATAACGAAGAAAAAGGCAACCTTTTCGTAAGTCATTTAAAAAATGTATTCACTCCCAATACGGATACAGACATTAGCGAACTACCGCCTGTTGTTGCCAGACCACCTGTACAAATAAGATTTCAATATCTGGAGGTTGTTGAGGCTATTGATAATTTAAATGTTAAAAAAGCACCTGGGTTTGATAAAATCAGCAATAAAATGATTTTTGAGCTGCCTCGCATTGCAAAAAGATTAATCCTCTTTCTTTTTAATGCCATCTTACGGCTTGAGTACTACCCTCCGGTTTAGAAAATTGCACTAGTAAAGATGATTCCTAAGCCGGGAAAAGATCCTTGCAAAGTTGAGTCGTATAGGCCAATAAGTCTATTACCAACTATGTCCAAATTATTCGAGAAATTGCTTATAACCAAGCTGACTCCGATTTTGAATGAAAACAACTGCATTCCCAATCACCAGTTTGGCTTCAGACGTCAACACAGTACAATAGAACAAACACATAGATTGGTACAAGTCATAAGAAAAACCTTTGAGGAAAAGAGATACTGTTCGGCACTCTTTATTGACGTCTCTCAAGCTTTCGACAAAGTATGGCATGAAGGCCTGATATCTAAATTAAAGCAGAACTTGCCGGTGAATCTTCAACACCTACTATGGAAATACTTAATCGACCGTCAGTTTATGATTAAAGAAGGTGATTATTTAAGCCGTCCTCAACCTATAAGTGCTGGCGTCCCTCAAGGTAGTATCTTAGGACCAATTCTATACTTGCTGTACACAGCAGACATGCCAACAAACAATGAAATTCACACGTCAACATTTGCTGATGATACGGCATTTCTCAGTACTCACAAAGATCCAAAAGATGCCTCGATTCAATTACAGCACCACGTAACGCAAGTGGAGAAATGGGCAAGACAATGGGGAATAAAAATAAATGAACAGAAATGCACCCACGTAACATTTACTCTACGTAGGGAATCATGTCCCCCTATTCGTATTAATGACCATATAGTGCCTCAAAACTCACACGTGAAATATCTTGGTATTCATCTGGACCGTCGCCTCACATGGAAACCACATATAGATGCTAAGCTGACTCAAATGAAACTGAAAGCAGCCCAAATTCATTGGCTCATCGGCAGAAACTCCGTCCTTCGGCTCGATTGTAAGCTTCTACTCTACAACTCAATCTTAAAGCCAATTTGGTGCTATGGTATCCAGTTATGGGGCACTGCCTCCAACTCCAATATTGAGAAAATTCAACGCCGTCAAAACAAAATTCTACGAATGATAACTACCGCTCCTTGGTATATTAAAAACAACAACATACACAACGATCTTGATGTTCCACTTGTCAAATGGGAAATAACTAAACACGTGGCCCTTTATTTGGGTAAGCTGGAAACTCATCCAAATCCCCTCGCTCGAGACATCTTACAACATCCCGGTCATAGCCGTTTGAGAAGGAGGGACACCACCGCTCTCAGATGAATAAATACAAGTTGCTCATTATATCCTATCGAATTTGAAAACTAGATTTTGCCTAGCATTGGCTGGACTTATCTTAATTAACTTTAGTTTTAAGATTTGAATACCTATTGTTAGTTCATTTAAAATGAAGATACAATAAAAAAGAATATGCAAAAAAAAAAAAAAAAAAAAATTTTGTTGAAAGCATCAAGGAAATTAGAAGTTCCATTGAATATGTGCAATATGAAAATAAAATATATGTGATAGATCTAAAATTTAAATTTCGTGCAATTTCTTTACAAGAACTTAAAATAGAATGTAAGAACATCAATAAAAAACCTGACTACAAACAAATAACCAACAATTTAATATTAGATAACTGTGATATTATCGGCAATATTATGCTAAATATTATAAACAAATCTTTAGAAACGGGAGTTTTCCCTAACAACTGGAAAGAATCAATGATAACACCTATAGAAAAAATTAAAAACACTAAAGGCCCAACTATAATATGCATATGCTAGCTTAAGCAAACGTGCGAACACATATAAATTGTATGTGGCAAACTATAATGTACTTAACGAAACTTTTCGGAAAAAAATAAGTGCCTTTACAATAAAAGCGACCCTTTTTATTTTAACAAAAATGTCTTTCTGTCGCGGTTTATTTCTCTGACAGAACAAGAGCGTCTTCTTCTTTTACAGAGTAGTTCACTTATTTCTTTTAATGTGCACAGGCCTTCAAGCGCTAACTTTAATATTTTTATATTATTTAAATTTTTAAGTTTTTTCTCCATGTTTGCAAACACAATACGAAAATTAACAAAATATATGTAAACGTTTATTATTATTTACAATGTAGTGCTGCCACAGCTGTACATTTTAGTACTTTTGCTGATAAATTTAAAAAAAAGGAAAAATTATGCGTACCCGAAGAAGTTGTTACATGATCCTTTGGGAGCACTAGATTGAACCATGGCCGACTAGCTTTCAGCATGACTTACTCAGGAGTGGTCCCTCCCTTCAATCTAGACTCAGGACTGTACCAATAAAAGATTATTAAACACAAAAATACAAACAGAAACTAACATGACTTTACTACCATACATCGAGATCTCACTACAATAGGAGGTAGATGTTTCTCCAGCCGCCCTTCCCTACCATGGTTACGTCTAAACCGAATATTAACAGTAACCCAATAAAACCGGTCGCAGTTCATCCTACCCCGTAAATAAATAAATTTAAGCCCTCATGATTCTTATTACATCTTCATACATAATATAACACATATTTATTAAACATAATACAAAAAAAAATACAAAACTATCATATATTATAACGCATTTTAATAATCTATTAGCAATATTCACAATATTCACCCATCAGGCGTTTCTACCTGCCACAGTAAAAGTAATTGCCGTACCTTGAAAACCGTTTCAGTAATTTATTTTATCCTATGATTTGAAAGAGCTCTCTAAAATCAAATATCTAGGATGTGGTGGACAGTAGGTATTATGTATATATGTATATATTTTTTTAAACTAAAACGTTTCGGATATGATATCTATTGTGACTCATTACTAATAAACTTTTACATTTACTTAAAAATTACACTAAGACCTACGCTTAACATTAATTAATGACTTAATTATCTAATTTTTAATCTTATTACTATCAGCTTCAATTATATAGAGGAATATAATGCTGTCTATTACGATCCAGTTTTCCTCTTATCTGGACGTTTTCATTCTCTCTTTTCTTCCTATTTGTCACTTTTCTATGTTCTGGACGGGTTCTTTTTTTGTTTTGCCTTCTTTTTTTTATTTTTTTTATTTTTATTGGTTACCTGGTTAATTTCTCTTGAGGGGGGGGGGGGGGGCTTTTTTGAAGAACCTTTATCGAGTAACTTCCCAGGAAGTTTCCGGTTTCTTATTATTCTGGTCCTGTTCCAGAAAGAAACCAGTCTCAAGCTGTTTATTTAAACAAAAAAAAAAAAAAACACAAGCATAATCCACCTCTTAAAAAAAACTAATATGCATATCAGCTAAACTTACGTTCTCCTTTTTACTGATAACAAATAACAGGAATATTGAACTTCGTTTGCCTTCCCAACAATTATTATATTTAGCCTAACAAAAAGAAATTATTGTATAAATTAACGTTGAACCAACTAGTTTTCCTATTTATCATTTGCTCACCTTCGTTTCTAATTATTTCGACAACGTTAATCCTTCACTTCAGTTATTTAAATTTTTGCAACTTATTAATATGTCTTCACTTTTTTTTATAATTTGTTTTTCTTTTGCGCACTGCCTTATTTAACTATAATATTCAACGTCCAGAACTGCATTGAACTGAAATACCACAATATGGCTATGGCTGGATTATATTAATCGCGCCTTCCCACAGAGCCATCTTTATTTCAATTTCCCTCTTATTTATATTCTCGAGTATATGTACCTTTATCCTTTTCTACCATAACCTTTAATAATTATCCCTTCTTGCCTTCACATTTACTTATTTGGTCCGCCCACTATATAACACTTAAAACATTAACATAAAAAGGATATAAATTCATTCATCCGTCTTACTAAGTTATGTATGGTAAGCAAAACGAAGTTGAAAAACTACACATTAAACGTTACCCAACACTGAATATCATCTGTTTAGTTTTTCTAGAAACACCGTCAAAAAATGCATACCATGCATTGTCCCGTTACATATATTTTTAAAATAAATTATTAATTTGTCAATATTTTCAGGCTTGTACGCGGGGCTTAACATTTGGAACACACAAATAATCAAAAGGTATTCATAAAGGGGTAGCACGACCGTTGGGTACTTTGGCAGGTGTCTGGATATGAGGACTAGTGCTCGCCCTATGAATTTTCCCTGGCACGTCCAGGCAAAATAAATGTTTCTCATAACCCATACATTCGGCACCCTCGAAAACCCACCGCAACAAAACACCGGGTTTCGTGATGACAATTAGAGAGGGACGGTGTGCGTGGACAATTTACTCCCTACGTGGGGAACTCCCACACCCTGAAGTCTCACTAGCCGGGCACATACAGGTATGTATGCACAATTACACTGTTCATATTCATTGTTTCATTATTATTATTTCTAGTTGCTTTTATGGGCGGTACAGTGTCGTTGACCATCATTCTTACTGTGAATGTTCAGATAAGTTCCAAATAGTATACACAATTTTAAGAATTTCACTTTGTGGTAAATTTTTTTCTAGGTACTCTAATTCTATCAACATTCTGGACTATGTCGTAAATGCCACAATTGGGATTCTAAAAGTATGAACATATAAACATCAATGAAAGTATAATCACGCATATAACATTTAAAAAAAACATATTTACATGACAACTACAAAAAAAACTAATCACCGATTAAGTATAGATTTGTATGAATAGTCATATAAATTGTATGTCTTAAATTCTAATATTGCACATAGTAAAACTCTATCACAGATCCGTTAGTATAGTTGTTGTAGTCTATCTTTTAATGTCTTTCGCATGATAAATACCTATAGATTTCCCTTGCATATTTTCAAGTTCGTACATGTTGTTGCCTATCGGTTTAAGTACCCTACACTGTATGAACTTTTTACAAAACTTTGCGTTCCTATTTCTTTCGAAGTCGCTTAAAATGTTATTGCGCCTAAAAACTTCTTGCCCTGGTAAAAATTTAGTATTTCTTGCACGTTTGTTGTACCGTTCAGCACTTTTCTCATACGCCTTATGCATATTCTGCTTAATTTTTTCTCTAATTAATTGGAGTTAATGATGATAGTTTTCTCGCCAGCTTATAATCTGATCCGTTAGAGAACATATGAAACCCGAATAAGGCAAAAAATGGAGATATCCCTATTGCGGAATGAATTGAGGTTCTCAAGGCGCACTCTATTTCTGACAAATACATATCCCAATCACGATGATCCTCATTTATATAGGTTCTGATAGCATTTAATACAGATTGGTTAACCCTTTCTGCAGCGTTTGATTACGGACTGTAAAAAGCTGTTTTCATGTGACGGATCTTATAGGCCTGAATCATGTCTTGAAAAGTTTTTGACGCAAATTGTACACCGTTGTCAGAGTGTATTATTTCCGGTACTCCGAATTTGTGGAAAATTTCATTTATCAAAAATTTGACAACATTTCCTGCGGTAGACTCTCTCATTGCCTTTAAGAAGATAAATTTTGTAAAATGATCTACAACAATAAATATAAAACAGTTTCCGCTTTTTGACCTAGGATATTTACCGAGAAAATCGACGTATAACTTCTGAAATGGTCGATCAGTTACCACTTCCTTACCAATTTCAGGCATTAGATTTTGGTTTACTGATTTGACCTCTTTACAAATCTGACACCTGTTGACATATTCTTTTACCTGAAGAGTCATTCTAGGCCAGTAAAAGAAACGTTTAACTCTTTCTAGGGTTTCAGCTATCCCACCATGAGCAGCTGTAGTTTCATTGTGAGCTTCTCAATCATGTTAGGTTAGGTGGAATCCACAGTTTCCATGCATATTGTTCTCCTAGTGTTGGATCACTTATAGTTTTCTTGAAAACTTACAATTTTTAAGTCGGGAAGGTGATTTTAATTTGCTTTAATATTTTCAATTAGTTCTAAGTACTCTTCGCTATTAAACTCAGTAGTTTCGAAATCTAGTAAGTCTACCAAATCTATTTCTTCTATTATACCCATCTTCTCTATTGGCGATCTGGAAAGCATATCTGCGACTATATTTTCAGAGCCTTTTCGGTGTTGAATATCAAAATCGTACGCTTGTAATTGGAGTGACCAACGCGCTAGCCTACCACTTATATCTTTGAGCTGCATTATTTCTCGTGTCGTTTTTGGAATCTTTATATTTCTTATCGCAACAACTTTCTCAGGATTGGTTTTTAGCATCCCTCCTCCAATAATAAATCCTAGATATTTTAATTCTTGAAAGCAAAATTTCGACTTTTTGATACCTATTGTGAGATTAGCTTTCTTTAAACAATTTGCCACTTCTTCCAATAATCGTATGTGCTCTTCAAAAGTACTTTATATTATGAGCAGGTCATCAAGATACATGAAAACATTTTGCTTTATTCGTTGTGGTACTACTTTATCCATTAGTCTGCAAAGGCGTTGGGCCGCATTGCAAAGACCAAATGGCATGACTCTAAACTGGTAGAGTGGTCGTCCAGGTAGTGTAAAGGCTATGTACGGCTTGCTTTCCTCATCCAGTTCAATCTGCCAAAATACGTATTTTAAGTCAATGCTGCTAATAAAGTAAGTTTCGTCTATTCGACTTATTATTCCATCAATGTTTTGCAATGGGTATGCATCCTTTATTGTAAGGTTGTTTAATTTTCTAGCATCCAGACAAAAGCGATTTTTACCGGGCTTACGTACCACCGTTGTTCGATTGTTCCATGGACTTTCACTGACTTCTATTACGTTTAGCTTAAGCATTGTATCAATTTCGTTATATGTTATTTCCTGTACAGCAGGCGAAATTGGGTAATGTCGGTCTTTAACGGGTACTGCACCTTCAATCAACTTTATTGTATGTTTTTCCAAAGGAGTTACACCTAATCCGTTTTCCTCAAAAGTGTTAAAAAGTTCTATTACCTTGTCTAATTCATCTTGCTGATCGGCGGTTAATATATGCGGCTTCATTCTATATTCTAACTCTCTATTTACTAAATCAGGTTGAACTTTATCAATATTCATCTCATCTATCCTAACCGTCTCTGGTACTAGATCGAATTTTTCCCAAAAATCTATACCTAAATACAATTCCTGTTCCAAATCAGGACAAAGATACAATAACATTGTTTGTTCTTGATCTTTATACTCAATGGATACTTTTGTTTTTCCCAGTATTCTGTGATGTTGACCACTGGCAGTTTTCACACTGGTCAGCATTGGATTAACTAGAATACCCAACTTAGTTATTAATTCCCTACAATTGTTTCCAATGATACTAACGGATGCCCCCGAGTCTAACAATCCTTTCATCTCATGCCCACATATCTCCACTTTCACAAAAATTCTTGGATCTCTATTTCTATCTATTTCATGAATTGCTTCTATTATCCTTTTCCTTATTTTACGACGCTCATTGAATTTATGCCTGATCTTTAAAATCCTCTCTGATACTGTCGCATTTAACGAATTTATTCCGAATATCCTTGTTCTAACTCTATTATAATTTTCCTGTCTCGCCTGTAATGGTAAATAGTGTCTAATCTGAGATATATTTTCCTTACTATTCGTTTTTTTAGACTGATCTAGTACAATTTTCTTTCCATTTTTTTCAAAGCTTACTCCCTTACAGATGCAGGGTGTTCCTTCTGACGAGAGTCCCCCGTTATACTCACGCCATTCATCGCGTTTTTTTGTTGGCATATTGGACACTTAGGAGTTGTGACGTTTGGCTTTCGGCACTTATAGCAGAACAGAGTTCTTTGTTCTACTGGACATTCCATATATACATGCCCAGCTGTTTTGCAGTTCCAACATATTAGAGGTTGTTTTTGTTGTTGAAATTGTTGTTGTCCCATTCGTAAGGCCTCAACTTCCCTTATTTCATGTATTGGACTCACTTCATTATCTGGATAACCATTGTTTTCTAATTGGACTTCATTTATATGTTTACTACTACGAGCTGGTGGTATCACATTTCTCATATCTCTTCTGGGGAAATTACGATCTGCCTCATTGCATTCAATGCGTAATTGTTCTACGGATGAAACAGCTAGTGGATACACAATTCTTGCTAGATGTGAATTTATGTTGCGCTTCATGATTTTTATCATATCATATTCTAGCATTGGTTGCGTAAGTTTTGATCTCAACTTATTCATCTCGTGAAAGAACGCATCAATCGTTTCATTACTTTGTTGTTTTCTTTCTACTAGATCTCTCATTACTTCAAAGTTGGAATGTGGAGTCTGATATTGCGAGAGTAGCGCGAGACGCAGTACAGGCCATTCGGTTAAACCATGAGTACCTATAAAGTACCAATACCAATCTTTGACCGAATCTGATACTAACAAATGAAAATCTCTAACGACTTCTCTATCTGGTATACTATAATGTGTTTTTAGATGCTCCAATCGAAATATAAAATCATCGATACTCATAGTCTTGTTATCAAATACAAGCCCTAATTTATCAATTCGAATCTGCCTAAAATCAAAAGACGAATTTCCATTTGGAGCTGCCCTATTATCCCTATGAGAAAAATTCATATTTACTGATGGTATTGGGTTATTGATAAATTGGCTTGAAAATGGATGATATGACGTACGCGATGCATTTATCCCCGGTAAGTATGTGTTTCCATTCCCGGAATTGCCTCTCATTTCACAATTTTCTACTGATGTGTCATTTCTATCTTCCCTCGACACACTAGGCGTCTCAGTCTGGGTAGGAGCAGAATGCGCTCTAGTTAGAACATTAACAGCCTTTGTTAGATCGCCTATAGTTTTTCTAACTTCGGTCATTTCTTCGTGAACCATTTTCCTAACTTTGTCCTCCAGGGATCTCTGGAGAACTAACGCTTCATCAGCGACCATTTCCCTAACACCTGGGCCTATGTCACCACTACCCGCGTTTGTCCCAGTTGAGGGTGCCTGAAAACCTGAGTCCGGCGTTTGATTGGAAGTATTTCTATGTATCGAAGCCATAATCGTACCAGATAAATCCGTAAACTGGGATCCTATGTTCATATTTTCATTGGAATTAGCCATACTATCTTTTGGTTGATTTATTCTTCTTTGTTTTGGTTCAGTGTGGATTGACGATCGATTTAAATCAAATTTAGATACCCTACTTCTTTTTCTATTACCTTGACCATTCACTGGTTTACTATTGGTTTCAATACTACTATTTCTTTCTTTGTTTTTAGCTTGGTACCTGGTTTGGACGTTCATCACATCAAAACTCCAAATTCTACTCTAGTCTTTGATTTCTAATTGCTGGTTAACATATGCATGTAAGTTATAGTGAAGTTTTTATAAAAACGTAAATATTAGAAATAACATTCACCCAAAATAAAAAAAAATATTAATTGTATCCTAAAGCCTATGGTTTACAATGAATATTGTTAAATAACTAAACTAATGAAATAAATTGAATAATCAAAAAATAATTATATAAGTATTTGTATCCTAACCTTAATATTTTCTAAATAATGTTGTTAAATAACTAAACTAAAAAAAAAAAATGTACTAAAAAAAATATAATCAATACTTTTGCTAAATATATAAATTAAAAAATAACAAAAAAATAATATCTATATAAATTCTAAATTCAAACACCTACAAAATGTAATAATTTACTGATATCGAAGATATACATAAACACAAAAAAAAATAATTGTCATAAATGAATTTAAAAACTAACGATTTTAATCTAATATTAAGTAAAGTTTCTTAATAATTCTCTGAATACAAGGGGCGGAAAAGATATGTGGTGGTGCATGCGTTTATACAAATTGGCTCTCTCTATACTGAGAGTTTCTGTATTGAGATCTCTCATTCAATCAAATCAAAAAAAAACTATTTTCAGACTTGATTACCTATTGCTCTTTTATTAGACATCAATGACCTGGTTGAGAACATTTTAATACAACTGACCTCAAATACTATTATCGAGCGGTTATTAAGATGTTTCCCATCAGGTTGTAATCAAGATCTCTAGTAATTTAAAATATTATTATACATTTTACTCTTAGGTTGACTTTGTGCACTTATAAGGTCATTCTTATTCTCGAACTCTTAGTTTATTAATCACACCTAATTAGTGGTAAATTCTTCTAATTTCAAATATGATTACTATTACTGACCTATACTACTATCTTCCAGAATTATTACCTAGAAAGGCTACAGGTCCTAAATTAGTATCAGATATGGACTAGAAGAATTTAGCATGTCTATGGACTTATACTCTAGTGAACCATTGTGTTGTGTCTAAATCTTGTTCTTTTTTTCTTTTTTTTAAATAGGCGTTATACGCCAGTTCTTCTTTCGTTTGGGCGCCATATTGTTACATGATCCTTTGGGAGCACTAGATTGAACCATGGCCGACTAGCTTTCAGCATGACTTACTCAGGAGTGGTCCCTCCCTTCAATCTAGACTCAGGACTGTACCAATAAAAGATTATTAAACACCAAAATTCAAACAGAAACTAACATGACTTTACTACCATACATCGAGATCTCACTACAATAGGAGGTAGATGTTTCTCCAGCCGCCCTTCCCTACCATGGTTACGTCTAAACCGAATATTAACAGTAACCCCATAAAACCGGTCGCAGTTCATCCTACCCCTTAAATAAATAAATTTAAGCCCTCATGATTCTTATTAAATCTTCATACATAATATAACACATATTTATTAAACATAATACAAAAAAAATACAAAACTATCATATATTATAACGCATTTTAATAATCTATTAGCAATATTCACAATATTCACCCATCAGGCGTTTCTACCTGCCACAGTAAAAGTAATTGCCGTACCTTGAAAACCGTTTCAGTAATTTATTTTATCCTATGATTTGAAAGAGCTCTCTAAAATCAAATATCTAGGATGTGGTGGACAGTAGGTATTATGTATATATGTATATATATTTTTAAACTAAAACGTTTCGGATATGATATCTATTGTGACTCATTACTAATAAACTTTTACATTTACTTAAAAATTGCACTAAGACCTACACTTAACATTAATTAATGACTTAATTATCTAATTTTTAATCTTATCAGCTTCAATTATATAGAGGAATATAATGCTATCTATTACGATCCAGTTTTCCTCTTATCTGGACGTTTTCATTCTCTCTTTCCTTCCTATTTGTCACTTTTCTATGTTCAGAACTGCAATGAACTGAAATACCACAATATGGCTATGGCTGGATTATATTAATCGCGCCTTCCCACAGAGCCATCTTTATTTCAATTTCCCTCTTATTTATATTCCCGAGTATATGTACCTTTATTAGAGTTTTTCACGGGAATTCCCGGGACGGGAATTTCCGGGAATTCCCGGAACTTTTTCTGTCCCGAAATCCCGGGAAATTGTTACGGGAATTCCCGGGAATTTTTTAAACTACTATATGGTAACTTTTTTTAAATAAAGTATGGTAGCTCATACTTGATATAACATCAGCTGTTAGTTTTTGGCAGTTATTCTTCTTTCTTTATCTGTTTCTTCTCATTGTTGAACAATTTCGATACATGATGAACAATTTGAAGGTAAGTATTAACATTTTTATATATAATTACTATTTAGAGATGTTGTATAATGTTTGACCATTTTTGTTTAGATGAACGAATCCTATGCATGGCAATACTTTAAGAAAAACTCTTCGGACACTGCGGTATGCTCACTATGTGCCAAAATAATTTCATGCAAAGGTAAAAGTACAAGCGGTTTGATTCGTCATCTTAAAGGAGTTCATAAAAAACATGATGGAAATGACGAATCTAATGAGGAACCAGCGGAAAAAATACAAAAAGTCCAAACAACAATACTGCAATTCACAAAAAACAACAATCTTGAAACTCTTAGTACGATTGTTTCTAGGCTGGCAGCTGTTGACGGTCTTTCCATAAGATCAATAACAAAAAGTTCATTTATAAGAGAGTCTCTACGCCAAAGAGGCCTTTGTTTGCCCAAAAGTGAACGCGATGTACGAATATTAATAATGGAAAAGTTTATTAAAATAAAAAATGAAATGAAATTATCTATTGAAGAACAGCTAAAAAATAAATTGAGATTTTCGCTAATAATGGATGAATGGACCAGTCCTAAAAATAGAAGATACTTAAATATCTGCCTATATGGTAAAGAAAAAACAATTTACAATTTGGGGATGGTTTATATACCTGGAAAGAGTGGTGCCATAGAAATTCGTAACCTCATGGAAACTAGATTAAAAGAGTACAATATAAATTTTGAAAATCACATAGTTTCCACAACAACTGATGGACCAAATGTTATGAAAAAATTTGTAAAAGAAAGTCCAGTTGATGGAATATTTTGTCTCAACCATGCAGTACATCTAGCAGTGGTCGACGTTTTATATAAAAAACCTTTAATTGAAACTGAAAGTATATGTATAGAAGATAGCGACAACGAAAACTTTGATGACGAATTTCAAAACGAACACCAGGGACAGGTTTTCGAAATAAGTATCAATTACAAAGTAGTTTTGGACCAAACACGACGTATTATTAAAATTTTTAAAATGAGTCCTAAAAAATATAGTGTTTTGCAAAAATACGTAATGGCTGAATACAATAAAGAAATAAGCCTGGAATTAGACATTGTTACCAGATGGAACTCTTTGGTTCCAATGATTGAGAAAATATTGTTATTGAAAAATTCAATAAAGAAAAGTTTGATCGATTTAGAAATGGGTGAACTCTGGATTGAGTCTAATGTGAATGTGTTAGAAAATATGTTGAAGATCTTAAAACCAATAAAGTTAGCGGCCGAAGCTTTATGTCGTAGAGATGTTAATATCTTAACTGCGGACGCTATAATAAGTGCCTTATGCCTACAAATTTCTAAAATAAATACATCTTTGGGAAAAACAATGCATGACTCCCTAAGAGATCGTATTACTGAAAGGAGAGATTCAAAATTGTACACACTATTAAAGTATTTAAATAACCCAAATATATTTGACGAGAATTGCAACTTCTTTCCTAATGCTTCGAAACACGCCGTCGTTTTATATACAGAACAAATTTATAAGCGCCTCTTTGGTGAGAAAGAAATTGATGAAATTCAAGATATTGACTACAGCAGCAGCATTTTAGAAGAACAAACTTTTGAGGCAATTTTAAATGCTGCTATAAACAACGTTACCGATAAATCTAAAATAAACACAAAAACTCATTTAAATTCTATAAGAAAAGATTTACGTTTTTTCGAAAGTTCAGAAAATGTGGAAAAATTATTTCAGGCCCTGTTAACCATAAAACCTTCCTCTGTAGAAAGCGAAAGGGTATTTTCACTAGCAGCACTATGTGTAACCAAAATAAGAAATCGACTTTCTGACGAATCGATAAACGCACTATCAGTTTTGAAAACACATTTGAATGTTTCTGCTAAAACAATGTTCTATACTGCAATAAGAGACTTTAAGTCTTGTGTATAGAATTGAAATAAATAAATAAATAAATAAATAAATAAAATAAATAAATAAATTGAAATTTGATTTATCATCTTTTATGTACTATTCCATTTTAATGATCTCCTTACAAATAAATCCTTTTATACTCTTGGGTTAAAAATGGTACAAATTTATAATTTTTGTTATTAGTATTATATCCAATATATCTTTATAAAAAATTGAATAAATATAATTTTCTGTTTTTGTTTTAAATACGCTTTTATTAATTTTCAATAAAATTTTCTTTTATTTATAAAAAAAATATTTAGTTTGAATTATGTTTATTATGAAGCGGGAATTCCCGGGATCCCGGGAAATTCAGAAGTCAATCTCGATTTCCCGGGAAATGAAAAAGAGCGGGAAAAGAAAAACCCTAACCTTTATCCTTTTCTACCATAACCTAATTAATTATCCCTTCTTGCCTTCACATTTACTTATTTGGTCCGCCCACTATATAACACTTAAAACATTAACATAAAAAGGATATAAATTCATTCATCCGTCTTACTAAGTTATGTATGGTAAGCAAAACGAAGTTGATTCACAATAATAAAAAAAAACACATTAAACGTTACCCAACACTGAATATCATCTGTTTAGTTTTTCTAGAAACACCGTCAAAAAATGCATACCATGCATTGTCCCATTACATATATTTTTAAAATAAATTATTAATTTGTCAATATTTTCAGGCTTGTACGCGGGGCTTAACATTTGGAACACACAAATAATCAAAAGGTATTCATAAAGGGGTAGCACGACTGTTGGGTACTTTGGCAGGTGTCTGGATATGAGGACTAGTGCTCGCCCTATGAATTTTCCCTGGCACATACAGGCAAAATAAATGTTTCTCATGACCCATACATTCGGCACCCTCGAAAACCCACCGCAACAAAGTTTTTTTTTAATTATAAAATAATATAATAATATTTATAAAATATAGTCATTTAATGGCTTTTTGTTAAAATAAAAGCATTTTTTTAAACATAAATGAGCAACTGTGGACAAAAAGTTTCAAAGTCATTGTAGCCACCTAAAAGTTAACTCTGAACTGGTTATGCATTTGACAGCCTTTTCGTTAACTTTTGCAATTTGCTTAAGCTTGATAATGCATATTATACTTGGGCCTTAAGACATTTGAAAAAATTGTAAAAAATCAATTATAAATTATTTAGAATAAAATAAGCTTTTATCAAAATATCAATCAGGTTTTAGAAAAGAACATTCATGTGAGACAGTAGTTAACTACGTAATAAACAGAAATTTATGAAGAAAAATAATAAAATAATGGCAATTTTTTTGGACTTTAAAAGAGCATTTGAAACAATAGTTAGGAATATACTATTAAAAAAATAATATAATTACGGAATTCAAGATACGGAACTTAAATGGTTTGAATCATATCTAAATAATCGTCGACAGATCGCAAAGATTAACAATATATTAGCAAATGATATTGAAAATGATTTTGGAGTACCACAAGGATCAATATTAGGAGCACTTTTATTTATATTATATATTAATGATATGGAGAAAGTTTTAGATAGATAGAAATTGTCTTATACGCAGATGATACTCTAATCTTCACAGAAACACCCACAGAGGAGATATGTTACAGCAATTTAAAAAATTATATGGACAACATTAATATATGGTTAAAAATGAATAAACTAAAGTTAAACGAAAACAAGACAAAAATAATGGAAATAAATAAGAACACTAATATAAAATTAATAATGTAATAATAGAAAAAGTGAACAATATAAAATATCTGGGTTTTCTTATAGATAAAGACATAAAATTAAAAGATCATATTGAATATATATGTAAAAAAATTGGATTTTTCAAACAAAATATCTATTATAACAGCAGTACAATGATAAAGCCACATTTTGAATATGGTTCAACTGTGCTATACACATGCTGTACAGATCAGCAATTATCAAGACTACAGAAATTACAAAATAAAGCTATGCATTCAATACTTAAATGTAATCGATATACATCAATACAACATATGTTAGCTACGCTTAAATGGTTAAACATAAAACAAATACTGGAATTAAACACAATCAACTTTATTCAAAAGATGAAAGTAGGAAATGCACCTGAATATTTGGTTGAACAATTAAGATACGTGGGTGAAGTACAACCATATAGCCTAAGAAACGCCTCAGACTTTAGAATTCAACGAGCTGATAACAACACCATGAAACGATCACTATTTTATAAAGGACTGACTCTCTTTAATACAATGTCAAATAATATTAAAAATTAATTAAATTCAAACATATTTAGAAGAAAAATTGTATCATTTGTAAAAAATAACAATGTAAACCAAAATTAAAAGATGTAGTTTGTTACAAAATGTAAAAAGCATTATAAAAGTATTTAAAATACTACTAATTATAATAATAAATAAAAAAATGAAAACAATTAGAAGACAGTAAACTAAAAATAAGAAAAGAATTTTAAAATTTGGTTACAAAAATTACAAATTTTGGTTACCAAAATGTGGTTACAAAATTACAAAAAAAAAATTTTATGAAAACAGTTCCAAAAATCTGGTTAGAAAACAGTTACAAAATTACATACACATGTACATAAAATCGAAAAGACTAAAGGCCCAACTATAATATGCATATGCTAGCTTAAGCAAACGTGCGAACACATATAAATTGTATGTGGCAAACTATAATGTACTTAACGAAACTTTTCGTTAAGTTTTTCAACTGTCATTTGCTTAAGCAAACAGCGAAACTGATCGCACATTCTGTACGGAATCAGCTGTTTGTTGTTGTTTGTTTGTGTTTTGAACAAAATGGAAGAAAATATATTTATTTTAAATTTAATAGAAAATGAGAAAAAAAATAAGTGCCTTTACAATAAAAGGGACCCTTTTTATTTTAACAAAAATGTCTTTCTGTCGCGGTTTATTTCTCTGACAGAAGAAGAGCGTCTTCTTCTTTTACAGTGTAGTTCACTTATTTCTTTTAATGTGCTAACTTTAATATTTTTATATTATTTAAATTTTTAAGTTTTTCTCCATTTTTGCAAACACAATACGAAAATTAACAAAACATATGTAAACGTTTATTATTACATATTTAAAGGCCCAACTATAATATGCATATGCTAGCTTAAGCAAACGTGCGAACACATATAAATTGTATGTGGCAAACTATAATGTACTTAACGAAACTTTTCGTTAAGTTTTTCAACTGTCATTTGCTTAAGCAAAAAGCGAAACTGATCGCACATTCTGTACGGAATCAGCTGTTTGTTGTTGTTTGTTTGTGTTTTGAACAAAATGGAAGAAAATATATTTATTTTAAATTTAATAGAAAATGTGGAAAAAATAAGTGCCTTTACAATAAAAGATACCCTTTTTATTTTAACAAAAATGTCTTTCTGTCGCAGTTTATTTCTCTGGCAGAACAAGAGCGTCTTCTTCTTTTACAGTGTAGTTCACTTTTCTTTTGATGTGCACAGGCCTTCAAGCGCTAACTTTAATATTTTTATATTATTTAAATTTTTAAGTTTTTTCTCCGTTTTTGCAAACACAATACGAAAATTAACAAAACATATGTAAACGTTTATTATTATTTACAATGTAGTGCTGCCACAGCTGTACATTTTAGTACTTTTGCCGATAAATTAAAAAAAAAAAGGAAAAATTATGCGTTTCTGGTACGAAGTTTTCTTTTAATTAAAATAATATAATAATATTTATAAAATGTAGTCATTTAATGACTTTTTGTTAAAATAAAAACATTTTTTTTAAACATAAATGAGCAACTGTGGACAAAAAGTTGCAAAGTCATTGTAGCCACCTGAAAGTTAACTCTGAACTAGTTATGCATTTGACAGCCTTTTCGTTAACTTTTGCAATTTGCTTAAGCTTGCTTATGCACATTATAGTTGGGCCTTTACAATGTAGTGCTGCCACAGCTGTACATTTTAGTACTTTTGCCGATAAATTAAAAAAAAGGAAAAATTATGCGTTTCGGGTACGAAGTTTTCTTTTAATTATAAAATAATATAATAATATTTATAGAATATAGTCATTTAATGGCTTTTTGTTAAAATAAAAACATTTTTTTTAAACATAAATGAGCAACTGTGGACAAAAAGTTTCAAAGTCATTGTAGCCACCTGAAAGTTAACTCTGAACTGGTTATGCATTTGACAGCCTTTTCGTTAACTTTTGCAATTTGCTTAAGCTTGCTTATGCATATTATAGTTGGGCCTTAATAAATAAAAAAAAGATCTACTTAAAATAAGTAAACGTGTGCACAAATAATACAAAAGTTTGGTAACATGCCGGGTTACCAGAAGGAAGAAATCGGAGCGGTCAAAGTCCGATCAGGCAACACCTAATCAACTCCCAACGGCATCAATATGTAATTATACTATATTATTTTTAATTTTAAATTTAATATTAATTATTAATTTAATTATATTATTTTTTTAATTCCAAAATTTTATATTTAATATTCATTTAATTCCAAGTTTATTCTCTGATTGATAAAAATTTTTTTTTTTATAATTATTAATACTTAATTATTAATTTATTTGCAAGCTTCTTTATTAATTGAAAAAAATATTTTTTTTATCCCTCCAGTAGCATAAATATATTGTAAAATCAATGCGATACTTACGAGTCCCTCCATTGGTAAAAAACTAATTATTGTAAATATTTTGTATACATGCAATATTTTTCTTTAAACAGTAAATATTTCAATGATTTTTGGAGCATTGTCTATAAAATTTTATTGTTCATAAAATATAAAAATATATATATAAATACCAAAACATTCCTTAATTTCATTTATTCAAATATTATACATACATATCTGTGATTCATATGTACGAAACAAACAAATTTCCACTATGCATACCACAGTAGCTTCACGAAATCATAATCCATTCGTAAAGCCCTCCCTGCGGGAAATTTGTGTCAATTGTTCTAGAAGCACTTGTCCTGTGACCAGTGAATACAATATTATTTCAAAAAGGAACGAATTATGATAAGTGAAAACAAGACATATCACTTAACTGGTGTTAATGTGTTTGAAGTGTAGTTACTACTGAGGAAAGGTAACTGACACAAAATTAGTCCTGTCACTGGGTTTTGTGGGTGTTATGTTCAATGTCTTTATATGGCAAGATGTTGTTCTAGAAAGTGGTAAAAACACATCTTTTCGGCTCATTTTGATGGGTCACATAATGAATGCAAATGAACCTGTTCAGTTTTGGATATTATGAAACTGGTCACCAAATATGATTCAAATTTTTTGAACTTTTTTTTACCAAATATTATTAAAATACGTTGACAAAGATTGTCACATTTGAACTAGTTAAGTGATATGTTCTCTTTTCACAGGTCACGTGACCTGTCCCAAAGTCTAATTGTTCGTTAGATTTCAAGCTATTTTTTTTCATACATTTCTCTTTTTTTTAATTAAAATTGTTTAATTTTCATTACTTTTTAATATAAATTATTTATGACTTATAAAATTCTTGGAAAAATACCATTTAAATTATAAATAAAATATGTACTATTTTTCTTAATGCACTCAAAAAACTTAAGTGCCGTTATTTTTCTTCAAATAGAAACAAAACATTTTTATTAAGGTGGATTCACCCATTCGTTCTTAACAAAAATTTTGTTCGAACAATTTTTTTTTATATGAAGTTTGACGTCTCTCTCTTTGAGAGAGAGAAAATATTTTTTCCGAACTTGAATTGGTTTAATTTTATATTTTTTCTGGACAAAAATGAATTGAGTTGCCAATAGGTTGCATTTTTTCATACAAATAACAATGCCTTATGTATATCCATGGCCATCAGCAAAAGCAACTTTGTTTTTTCATTCATTTTGAATTTATATCTGTGATTTTGAATACACAATACTTTAAAATAATTTAATATTTGTATTTTAACACTTAAAACCCAAAGCAAAATAAATCAATGGCCGCACTTGTAAAACTAATAGATTTTGTTTACATATGGCAGCTTTGATTTTTCAGAAAAATCGTTCGAAATGGGTGAATCGTGCTGCAAAAAACTCTCAGTAAAAAAAATTTTCTCCGGAAAAAATTTTTGTTAAGAACAAATGGGTGAATCCACCTTTATTGTCTTCCTAAACCGGTTATCGCAAAAAACTCTCTTGCTTTTGATATATAATAGAGAGAAACAAAACATAATGAGAACAATAGAAAGCGTACACTTGCTACTTTGTTTGCGTATGAATAACGAATTAATGTGTATGTTTTTATTTGCAATGTGCGTGTGTATTTGCCGATACATTGTAAAACACATAAAGGGACTAGTGTACGTTGCAAACTCAACTTTATTTTACACTCGCAATAACATACATAAATATTTCACAGACCGTTTTATGTTCTGATATTGACAACAAGTGTTCTTTGTGAAATTTAAAATAAATATAAAATTAAATAAAAGTGAATAAAAATAATAAGTTAACTTTATTTTGGTAAAACTCAAATTTTTAAAACGGTAAGTAAAATGACTAAAAGAGGAATAAGTAAAGAAGATTAATTTCTCAGAAAAAAGAAGAATTTGTCAATAATTTAATTGATGTAGAAACCCAAAATATAGAGTTTAGTAAAAATTGTGATATTGCAACAGGTTCTGGAATATCTGCGACATCATTTGAAAGTGTAGAAATAGTCGCTAGGAAGCCTCTGAGAAAAAAACTGAAAGAATGGATAATTAGGAATAGACGAAGTAGAAAATCAGTTGAAGAATTATTGGCCATACTTAAAGAAGACCATTCAGATGTACCTCTTAGCATGAAAACAATAATTCCAAACAAGGAAAAAGCTTTGATGAAACAAGTTCAAACAACAAAAAGGTAATACAAATTTTGTATTTTAATTTTTATATTATATTTAATTTTTTTGCTTACATTTATTTTAGAAATATTAAAAGATCAAAACCAAAAAATTATGGAGGCATTAGCAGGTCTACATGTTCTTACAAAAATATTAATGAAGCAAGAAGAATCATCAAATAAGCTAATTATTCCCAGTAGATTCAGAAGCAAATTTTATAGAAATCGAAAGCCAGATAAATGAAAGCAATAAACATTTATTTGTAAGTATACATTTTATTTAAATTCCATAAAAAATATTTTACTATATAGAGCAATTCCATATGAAAGCGATCACCTTTTGGACGACCCCTCTCCGATTTTAAAATAAATAGTCTCAATCGATTGCCCAGCAAAAAATAATGTACCTACATATTTTTTTTTTTTTTATAGTGACTGGTTTAGTGGTGGTGTACACCACTGTCTGTGACAAAATTGTCGAATTCTTCATAAGGGACCTCATTGAAAGTTGTTTAAAAAAAAACTACTAAAGCGATCTCAACGAGTGATAGCTCGTTGGAAAGGTATTGAATCAGGCTTTAATTGAAAAATAAAATTTTCCTAATTTTTCTTAGAAATTTACCTTTAAATTTTCCCATGAAAATTAAATTTTCCGATTTTCCACAGAAGCTTCTAAATTTTCCGGCTAATTTTTTTTTTGGATTCCTCATAATTTTTGCTCTAAGAATCAGCAATAAAAAAATGGGCCCCGACTCCTTGTTTGGACAGGAGAAGAGCATTTAAGAGACCACCTTGTTAAAAATACGTTTTAAAAATTATTTTACAGTTAAAAATACATTTATGAAGAAAAAATCAATTTTTTTTAAGAGTCCCAAGTTGAGTGCTGTAAAGACAATTTAAAGTAAAATGAATAAATTTTGCTGCAATCCGTTTAACAAGAGTGGACATCGTTCGAAAAAGATAAAAGTATTAAAATTAACTGGTGTTTCGAAGCGATACATGAATGAATTAAATATACAATACGGTGAAGAAGCAGAATTCATTTGTCCCAAGTGTAAAATCGATTTGTCTCAACAAGCAAATGCATTGAAACAAATGCAGCCACAATCCGAGAGTGAAATGACAAGTGAACAAAATGTTTCATCTGATAGTGAGGTGGTCCGATGGTCAATATGTCTTTGAGTCCTTTGAATGAGGCTATTACCACTTTAGGTGAAACGCCTATTAGAAAAAGAAAGTGGCGAAGTGAAACATACAGGAAAGAGAAAAAAGGCAAGGTTATGAGTGCAATCGCGACAATATTTGATGAAGGCTCTGATAACGAATGCAGTCAAGCAGATGACGTTGATGACGGCAAACAAATGATTGAGCAGTTGAAGAAAAATTCAATTTAGCGACCACTTTTCCGGAGAAATATCTCATTTTATCTGTGCGGCCTCAATCATGGTCTATACGCAAGATTTCTGAACAGTTTCAAACATCTTTTTACATCGCGAGAAGAAGCAAAGAATTAATTCGACAGAAGGGCATATTGGCGACTCCCACCAAGAAATTTGGCTCAAGGACCCTCAGCGAAGCAACGGTGAAATTGCTTCAAGATTTTTACTGCAATGATGACAACAGCCGCGCCTGCCCAGGTACACCTGACTATGTTATCACACGTGAAGATGGAGAAAAAGTACACAAGCAGCGCAGATTATTATTATGTAATCTATCCGAAGCATACCATCAGTTCAATGAGAAATACCCAGCAGAAAAAGTGGGATTTTCTAAGTTTGCCATCCTACGACCAAAAGAATGCGTGCTGGCATTAGACAGGCACGGAACGCATTCATCTGCGTTTGCATGTTTCATCAAAACATAAAATTAATTTTCTTTCCATGCAAGAAATTGAAAGTATTTCACGGTGAAATTGAAACATATAGGGACCTCCTGTCGAAGTCGTTGTACGCATACCCCACGGAAAATTGTCATCTGTCCAAATGCGACAATTGTCCGAAGATTGACGAGCTAGAGCAATATTTGGCGGAAATGTTTGAACAGCTGTTATTTCAGAAGGTGCATTTCAAACAGTGGATAATTAGCAGCGGCAGATGTTCCCTTGAGGACGTGGTAAAGCAGATTCCGGAATTCATCGAGGAATTCGGATTCAAGTTGAATGAACTGAAGGCGCACCATTTCATATCCGAGATGCAATCGAAATTTCTAAAGGAAAGTAAGGAGAAATAGCCCAAAATGAATTCATTGTGATAAGCGACTTTGCCGAGAATTACACTTTTCTCGTTCAGGATGAAATTCAGGCTTATCACTGGGTAAACGACCAGTGCACGGTGCATCCTTTTTGCATTTATTTCAAAAACGAACATAACGAACTACAGACCGTAAGCCTTGTTGTTGTCGCGGAGAGTTTAGCTCATAATTATGTGTCCGTTTATTTATTTCAAATGAAAATGTTTGAATTCTTACGATCAAAATTCGATGCAATCGACAAAGTAACGTTTTTCTCAGACGGCGCGGCTTCTCAGTACAAGAATAAAAAAATTTTTTACAATCTTTGCATAATTGAAGAAGAACAAAACTGCACTTTTTCGCGACGTCTTACGGTAAGGGCCCATGCGATGCGTTAGGGGGAACCCTAAAACGCATGGCGACTAAGGCAAGTTTGCAAAGGCCATATACGGACCAGATCTTAAATGTACAACATTTGTTTTCGTGGATTCAAAGCAAGAAAATTGCCATTAACACAGTTTTATGCACTCAAAAAGAACACGATGCCATGGAGCGACGAATTCAAAACAGATATAATAATGTCAAAACTATAACTGGAACGCAAAAGTTTCATTGCTTCATACCAAATATTTCTGATATGTCAATTAATGTAAAGCGGTACTCTTCGTCTTCCGACGTGCTAAATTTAAAGTTACTTTAATTTTATAATGATGCCAAGACAATTGAAATTTTTAATAAATATTGTAATTAAGTATAAGCAGCAAATAAGAAAGATTTTTTCTTCATAAATGTATTTTTAACTGTAAAATAATTTTTAAAACGTATTTTTAACAAGGTGGTCTCTTAAATGCTCTTCTCCTGTCCAAACAAGGAGTCGGGGCCCATCTTTTTATTGCTGATTCTTAAAGCAAAAATTATGAGGAATCCAAAAAAAAAATTAGCCGGATAATTTAGGAGCTTCTGTGGAAAATCGGAAAATTTAATTTTCATGGGAAAATTTAAAGGTAAATTTCTAAGAAAAATTAGGAAAATTTTATTTATTAATTAAAGCCTGATTCAATACCTTTCCAACGAGCTATCACTCGTTGCGATCGCTTTAGTAGTTTTTTTTTTAAACAATTTTCAATGAGGTCCCTTATGAAGAATTCTTCAATTTTGTCACAGACAGTGGTGTACACCACCACTAAACCAGTCACTATAAAAAAAAAAAATATGTAGGTACATTATTTTTTGCTAGGCAATCGATTGAGACTATTTATTTTAAAATCGGAGAGGGGTCGTCCAAAATTTTGCCAATTTTGATCGTTTTCATATGGAATTGCTCTATATATTTTATATATATATATATATATATATATATATATATATATATATATATATATATATATATATATGTACATATGTATGTATGTATGCACTTAAAGTTTAATGCCCAGTTTTTAACTTCATATTTAAATACGAAATTAGTTAATTTTTACTTAAACTTATACTATGTTTCCACGACGACTTGAATCACATGCTTCGCCTTCTGAATCATGTTTATGAATCATGCTGTTTACATGACTAATAAACTTGATTCGATTTGACAGTTGTTTTTAATAAACAAACAGAATAAAAAAAACAGAATTTACAATTTGTGGAAAATATTTTTTTTAATCGACAAAAAAATTGAGTGAAAATTAGTTAGCTTATTTGAAAAAAAAGACATACATTAGTACGTATTTACTTTCTTTACTTCCAGCAACAAGAAAAAAATTTGCTTTGTTTATAATAATATTAAATTTTTACAGCTAGTGCAGATAAACTTGCGATAAAACTTAGAGAAGAGTGCAATTTTTCGTGCTTCGCATTATGATTCAATATGAATCTACTTGATTCGCTCTTAAAATTTTGTATGGTGAAGCAAGGTGTTTCACTAATTATTGGGGTGTGAAGCATGAATAGAGAGCGAAGCATGTACCGTGGAAACGTAGTATAACTTTTCACAAAACTGTATATGATATGAGCTTGAATCATACGTCATAAAATGCACATTTATACTATGTTTTCACGACGACTTGAATCACATGCTTCGCCTTCTGAATCATGTTTATGAATCATGCTGTTTACATGACTAATAAACTTGTTTCGATTTGACAGTTGTTTTTAATAAACAAACAGAATAAAAAAAAAAACAGAATTTACAATTTGTGGAAAATAATTTTTTTAATGGACAAACAAAAAGTGAGTGGAAATTAGTTAGCTTATTTGAAAAAAAATACATTCGTACGTATTTACTTTCTTTACTTCCAGCAACAAGAAAATAATTTGCTTTGTTTACAATAATATTAAATTTTTACAGCTAGTGCAGATAAACTTGCGATAAAAATTAGAGAAGAGTGCAATTTTTCGTGTTTCGTAAGTAGATTCAGTATGAAGCACTATTAAATATAAAAAAATATAAACAACTTCTTCATTTAACAGCTGATTTCATATTTAGTTTCCAAATTGTTGTAATCTAAATGGACAAAAGCTGCATCATTCATGTCCTCTTCATCTAAATTCATTGTTTTATTTGATATTTAGTTGATATTGATAATAATTAGCACAATGTTTTTATTCGCGGAAAGTTTATTAAATATTTTTTTCGTCTCATCGAACTGTTCGGACGTGTTACTTTTAGTGCGGCTGAATTTTCGGTGAAAAAATCGTAATAGGTGAAAAAGTGTAAAAAGTTGATATTAAACAAAAAAGTGAAAAAAATAACTCGTAATAAGTTAAAATATATATAAAAAAAAACATTAAAAATCGTATAAAAACTGTATGAGTGTTCCTCTCAGATGTAATTCTGAGAAAAAGCTTAGCTCGTCTAAATGGGTCTCTGAGGAAGAATCCATAAAAAAATCTCTGGAGAATTTTCTTACTACAAGAGCCGTAGAACGACGTCGTTCCTGTTCGCCCAATATAGTGATTTCAACAGATGAAAAAACATCATCTTCATCAAATAGTGCAGTCAAACCCAAAAAACAAGTAGGTATGGATAAGTACATAACCGTTCTCAAGCGACAGAGAAGCCCGACATCTGCTCAAATGTCTTCCAACTCAAAAGTTCCTAAGACCGTCAATAGTGGTAAACCAAACGACCAAAACAGATTTTCTCTACTCCAGACGGATGATCCAGAAATACCGAAAAAGACATTTAAGCCCCCACCAATTTACCTGAGAGAGCCCACTTCCAACAAACTGATACAAGGAATTGTTGCTGTAATAGGTGAAAACATGTTGCGTAACCTCAATTAAACATGGAAATATCTGCGAGACAAAGATCCAAGTGAATAGGGAAGATGATTTTCGAAAATTGTCCAACCAGTTGGAGAGGGAGACTAGGGATTTCTATACCTATCAGCTCAAAAGCGCAAAAGGACTCCAAGTCGTTCAAAAAGGTATAGACCCATGTGTTGATCCTGCGGAGATAAAGACCGGTTTAATGGACAAAGGGTTCAAAATCAAGAGCGTAGTGAATATTAGAAACCGTGAAAAGATCCCTCAGCCCATGTTCAGGGTGGAATTGGAACCTGGAGATGCTGTCTTAAAGAAAAACGAGTCCAATCCCATCTACAATCTGATGTACCTTCTGCATCGTAGAATCACCGTGGAAGAACCACATAAGCGTCAGGGACCCGTCTCAACTGTCAAGAATTTGGTCACACCAAGGCGTATTGTAAATTGCCGTCAGTTTGTGTTGCGTGTGAGGAGCTACATGCAACTGCTCAATGTGATAAGTCGAAAACTGATTCAAAAATCAAAAAATGCAGTAACTGCGGAGGTAATCATACCGCAAATTATAGAGGTTGTCCAATTTACTCTCATTTGAAAGGCATAAGAACCAACAAGACGACAGTATTACCTGATCATCGTCAACAGCCTATTTTTGCATCGAGTGACAATTTCCCTCAATTTTTACGGTCCACTAGTCATGTAAACGCGCCTAGTTCTAGACAAGTTTCTTACGCTAACGTGGTTAAATCTAAAATGCCAGGTTTAGAGCAGGAACCTAAATCACAATATTACGAGCCTAATATTAACACTCTGGAGACTACATTGCAGACAGTTGTCCAAACTATGAACACTTTTACGACCACCATGACATCCATGATGCAGGAAATGCTGAAAATGCAATCCACTATCTTACAAGCCATTTTAAAGAAATGATTGGTTTAAAAATTTGTTTTTGGAACGCGAACGGCCTCCGCCAACATAAAAACGAACTGGAACACTTCCTGATGGATAAGCAGATTGATGTCATGATGATTGCTGAAACTAACTTGACGGCGACAGGAAACTTCAAAATAATGGCTACGTGTTGTATGATACTAAAGATCCCCGCGGAAGAGCATGTGGAGGTTCGGCAATTCTTATAAAGAACAGAATAAAACATTATTTAATGAACAACATATGTGAGGATTACCTACAAGCAACAAGCATTTGTATTGAATTCTGTCAGTACAATTTTGTTTTATCATCAATTTATTCGCCGCCTCGATTTTCAATAAAAGAACACCAATACTACAGCTTCTTCAATTCCCTTGGAGCTAGATTTTTAGTTGCTGGTGACTTTAACGCCAAACACACTTTTTGGGGTTCACGTCTGGTGACCCAGCAGGGTCGTGAACTCTTCAACACCATTGCCAAAATGGGATTAGATGTACTCTCAAGCGGGCATCCCACCTACTGGCCGACGGACCGACGGAAGATTCCCGATGTTATTGACTTCGGAGTAGTGAAAAATATCCCTGTAGAATCGATACAAGTGGAGCCTTCATTAGACTTGTCTTCAGATCACTCTCCTTCTATTATTTCAATGCGTTTCCTTCAAGGGAATGGCTCTCCGTTTCGGGATATATATAAAACCAGAGTAAATTGGATAAGGTATAAAAAGTATTTAAGTTCCCACTGCACGGAAAATGTAGTGTTGAGAACTACCGAGGATATTGATGGGTCGATTGGCAAGTTTACTGAGGACATACGAAGAGCTGTACATCACGCCTCCACATACGACGTTGAGTGCAGGAGTGGGACAAATAGAACTTATTTCGCTGAACTCGATCATCTCCTGTCAGAAAAAAGAAGAGTTAAAAGAGAGTGGCAAATTCACAGGTCTCCTGAACTGAAAGCTAGGCTACGGGTATGCAGAGATATACTAAGAAATTTCTTAGAAACCCAAAGAATGGCTTCACTTAAATCTTACTTGGAGGGTCTTGATAGTACCCCACAATCTGACTATTCGTTATGGAAGGCGGCACGAGGTTTAAAGATACCAGTTAGAGGAAAGCCTCCTCTGCGAAATCCGACTGGTGACTGGGCTAGAAATGATTCCGAGAAGGGGACTTTATTTGTTAATCATTTGAGAAAAGTGTTTACTATAAACAACTCAAATAATGCATCTGATTTGCCTCCACTCGTTATTAGACCTCCTGTACCTCTAAGACTTAGCTTTAATGATGTTCAAAGCGCTATTGGTACTCTGAATCTTAAAAAAGCTCCAGGTATGGATAAAATCAGCAACAAAATGCTTGTGGAGTTACCTCGTGTAGCTAGAAAAATTATCCTATTTATTTTCAATGCTATTTTACGCCTAGAATACTATCCTGCAGATTGGAAGGTATCTATGATTACCATGATTCCTAAGCCAGGGAAAGACCCCACTAAAGTAGAGTCATATAGGCCAATTAGTCTACTGCCGACAATTTCAAAACTGTTTGAAAAATTGTTATTGGCTAAGTTGATTCTAATTCTGAACGACACTCAATGTATCCCAAATCACCAGTTCGGGTTCAGAGCTAAACACAGTACCATCGAACAAACACACAGATTGGTAAATGTGATAAGACGATCGTTTGAAGAGAAAAAATACTGTTCCGCGCTTTTCATTGATGTTTCCCAAGCGTTCGACAAAATCTGGCATGAAGGTTTAATGCATAAAATTAAATTAACTCTGCCTGCTAACACCCACAAACTTATGAAAAGTTATTTATATGGTCGCAAATTTACAATCAAAGAAGGCGATTTTTTAAGCCACGCTCAGCCAATTGAAGCAGGAGTACCCCAGGATAGCATACTGGGTCTAACTTTATATTTGATTTATGCATCCGATATGCCGTTAGACCCCATAATACATACTTCAACTTTTGCAGACGATACAGCCTTTATTAGCGTTCATAAGCACCATCAAATAGCATCACAGAACTTGCAGAAATATGTTTATAAACTAGAGAATTGGCTTGAGCTTTGGAAAATCACATTGCGAAAAGATACCTGCTCGTTCATCAGAATAAATAAGCAAATTATCCCGCAACACAATGAAGTGAAATACCTCGGAATCCACCTCGATCGCCGTTTAACTTGGAAGTCTCATATTGAAGCGAAACTTACACAAATGAGATTAAAAGCAGTGCAACTTAATTGGCTAATCGGCAGAAATTCTACATTGAAATTGGATTGCAAACTTTTGTTGTACAATGCAATTCTAAAGCCAATCTGGTGTTATAGAATTCAATTATGGGGTACTGCCTCAGCATCAAACATTGAAAAAATTCAAAAGGGTCAAAATAAAATTCTACGTATTATTACTGCAGCTCCATGGTATGTTAAAAATTCTCGAATCCACAAAGATCTAGGCGTGCCATTAGTAAACGTCGAATTTACAAAATATGCGTCAAAGTACGTCAGCAAACTTGAACACCATCCAAACCCACTTGCATGAGACATCCTTAACTTTAGTGGCCACAGTCGGTTTAGAAGGAGGGATACCCTTGCTTTAACCCAATCGCAAAACAGATGATCAGTTGATATGAAATTTTTGTAGTATCATAAAAATTTTTGTTTAGCACTGGCTGGGCTTATTATTTTCTTTTTAGTATTAAGATTTGAAAACTTATTGTTATTTCAATATATGAAGATTCAATAAATAAATAAAAGCTAATCAAAAAAAAAAAAATAAAAAAAAAAATCAATGCGAAATTTTCACAATGAAAAACTTAAGTTGTATTTATTTCTTATACACTAATAAAGTAAGTCGTAATCAGAACATCAAGTGTTTCAATACATAACATTGGCGACGAGGCAAAACAAAATAAAAAAACCCAAAGTGTTTAAGTGTTTATGGCCAGTTTTTAACTTAAAAATTAAAGTGTGTTTAAACTTAAAGTCTGTTTAAATACCAAATTAATTTTTATAGATCATATTTAAATAGAACTTAATAAACTTGCCGCGAACGAAAACATTGTGCTAATTATTATCAATATCAACTAAATATCAAATAAAACAATGAATTTAGATGAAGAGGACATGAATGATGCAGCTTTTGTCTATTTAGATTACAACAATTTGGAACGTGAGCAAAGATAGCTTCGATTTTTAGCGTCGAAAACGCCAAAATATATTAGTGATTTTGGGAGTTCAGAAAAATGGGAATTTAAAAATACTTAAAGTATTTCAATGGAAAATCATAAAAAAACAAACAATAGCATTAGGAATTCAGAACAGAATTAAAATTTTAATTTAAAAAAATAAAAAATATTTTATAAGAAAAGTTGGTTGAAAATAGTCAGACAAATATGGGATTTCATATTTCATGGAATACAGGCGACGTCAAGAAACTACCTATATAGATTATGAAAGTACATCATCTAAGGTATCTAAAACGCCTTCCGTGCAAAAAATCCGCTGGACAGTTTTCCAGAAAAGTGGCTTCATCCAAAATGGCCAAAAAAATCTGGGATTATTTATTGCTTGGAATACAGGCGACGTCAAGCAACTACCTATATCTATATATATAAAATTCAATGTATGTATGTATGTATGTAACGTATAGACTCCAAAACGGCTGAGCCGATTTTGATGAAATTTTCACAGCATGTTACTGTGACTCTGGAAGGAATAATAGGGTACTTTTTTTTTACCACGCCCACTTTTACGCCCACTTTTTTAAAATATTGTAATTGGAGACCAAACCTCTGGACCGATATTTTTGAAATTTTCACAGCATTTAACTGGGATTCTGGTATGATTAATAGGTTACTTTTTTTTACCACGCCAATTTTTACGCCCACTTTTTAAAAATTATGTAATTGCTCCCATATAGTTTTTAACAGATTTACTTCAAAATGTATACACATTATATACTCCAGGCGAGGTAAAAATAAAGATTTATTAAGCCACGCCCCCTTCACGCCCCTTTTCACGCCAAATTTTTGAAAGTTTTATACTTTTTGTTCCCTATACAAATTTGTTCATTCCAACGTATTTTTTTTATTTGGTAGTATATTGCTCTTAATACTGTTAACGTCGCCATATAACTATGAACCACGCCTACTTCATCGCCTCCTTTTTTAATTCAGATACGTATACCACTAACAATGTTTGCTATACAAAATACTTTTTTTGTAATATGTATTTACCTAAAGTTTTATATACTTTTTAACTACATACATTTTTTTATTACCAAATCCCCATTTTTTGCCCCATTTCACCTTAAATTATATTGCTTTTAATCTATATATATATAAATGAATGTGTGTCTGTATGTTTGTGCTTAATAGGAGGCCAAACCCTTGGACCAATCTAAAATTTTTACAGCATGTTACTGTGACTCTGGAAGGAATAATAGGCTATATGAAGTTTTGATTGTACAAACGGGAGTGGCACCGCCCATATAACCCACAAATTTAACCCGCCATATTTTGGGCATTTTTTGACGTACGTCGGTGATATTTGGTACATATGGTATTGGCATAATTAGGAATACGTACCAGGAGAATAGTGAGTGGGACCACGCCCCTTTTTAGGAAAATTAAACATCGTAATTTAGTCTTAACTACTGGACCGATCGTCATTAAATTTTCACAACAGGATATTCTTACGAAATAATAAATTCTTGATTATGTAAGTGGACAAAGGGGCATGGTCTCGCCTAAACATTGCAATAAATACATTAAAATTAAATAAATAAATGTTTGTAAATATATAAATACGTTTTATTTTATGACGAGGGGGGGGGGTCATCAATACGAATAGGGGGACATGATTCCCTACGTAGAGTAAATGTTACGTGGGTGCATTTCTGTTAATTTATTTTTATTCCCCATTGTCTTGCCCATTTCTCCACTTGCGTTACGTGATGCTGTAATTGAATCGAGGCATATTTTGGATCTTTGTGAGTACTGAGAAATGCCGTATCATCAGCAAATGTTGACGTGTGAATTTCATTGTTTGTTGGCATGTCTGCTGTGTACAGCAAGTATAGAATTGGTCCTAAGATACTACCTTGAGGGACGCCAGCACCTATAGGTTGAGGACGGCTTAAATAATCACCTTCTTTAATCATAAACTGACGGTCGATTAAGTATTTCCATAGTAGGTGTTGAAGATTCACCGGCAAGTTCTGCTTTAATTTAGATATCAGGCCTTCATGCCATACTTTGTCGAAAGCTTGAGAGACGTCAATAAAGAGTGCCGAACAGTATCTCTTTTCCTCAAAGGTTTTTCTTATGACTTGTACCAATCTATGTGTTTGTTCTATTGTACTGTGTTGACGTTTGAAGCCAAACTGGTGATTGGGAATGCAGTTGTTTTCATTCAAAATCGGAGTCAGCTTGGTTATAAGCAATTTCTCGAATAATTTGGACATAGTTGGTAATAGACTTATTGGCCTATACGACTCAATTTTGCAAGGATCTTTTCCCGGCTTAGGAATCATCTTTACTAGTGCAATTTTCCAAACCGGAGGGTAGTACTCAAGCCGTAAGATGGCATTAAAAAGAAAGAGGATTAATCTTTTTGCAATGCGAGGCAGCTCAAAAATCATTTTATTGCTGATTTTATCAAACCCAGGTGCTTTTTTAACATTTAAATTATTAATAGCCTCACCAACCTCCAGATATTGAAATCTTATTTTTACAGGTGGTATGGCAACAACAGGCGGTAGTTGGCTAATGTCAGTATCCATATTGGGAGTGAATACATTTTTTAAATGACTTACGAAAAGGTTGCCTTTTTCTTCGTTATTTCGTGCCCAAGATCCGTTCAAAGCACGCAGTGGAGGTTTTGCGATTACGGGTTTTCCTAGATTTCGGACTGCACGCCATAATGAATAATTTGACTGGAAAGTTGCGTCTAGACCTTCCAGATGTTGTTTGAGAGAATCTGCTTTTTTCGCTTCTAGCAAGATCCTAAGATTTTTGGTACATTCTCTCAACCTAGTTTTAAGTTGGGGCGATCTGTGTTGTTGCCACTCTCTTCGGACTCTCCTTTTTTCAGACAATAGTTGCTCAACATCTGCAGAAAAAACTCTGTTGTACCTATTCGGGCGGTAAGTGGAAGAAGCATGTTCTGCGGCTTTCTCGACATGTTCATTAAGACTTTTTATACAGGCATCGATGTCTTCAGCAGTTTTTAACGGGAGTTTCTCTGTGCAGTGAGTGCTGATGTGTTTTTTGTATTTTAACCAATTCAGACGTTTGACAAGAAGTACGGCATCAGTTACGCTTTGCTGAGGACTTCTGATGGTGATTACAGTGGGTGAGTGATCTGAAGAAAGATCCAGTGAAGCCTCGACTTCAATGAGTTACGGGGATACCCCTTTCGCCACGCCGAAATCGATAACGTCAGGAATTTTTTGCTGGTCAGTTGGCCAATAAGTTGGTTGACCAGTTGAAATCACATTCAGTCCCATTTTAGACAGGGAGTCGTACAAGATACGACCTTTAGGGCTAACGAGTCGTGAGCCCCAGAATGTATGCTTAGCATTGTAGTCGCCAGCCGCTATGAAACGGCTACCTAGTGATTTGTAAAAATCTCTATACTGATCTTTTGTTATTGAAAATCTGGGCGGACAGTAAACTGACGAAATCACGAGGTTTTGACAAAAGTTCTCAATACAGATGTTTGTTGCTTGAAGATAACACTCTGAAGGACCACCCAATGAATGGTGTTTAATTCGCGATTTGACCAATATTGCCGAGCCACCACATGATCTATCTCTGGGGTCCTTGGTGTCGTAGAATGTATAACCACTTATTTTAAAAATGCTTCTCGACGTCATATGAGTCTCGGAAATCAGCATAACATCAATTTTCTTATTAAAAAGAAAATATTCAAGTTCATTTTTGTGTTGGCGTATGCCGTTTGCGTTCCAGAAACATATTTTGAGACAGTTCATGGTCTATTAAGTATGGCCTGCAGTAGCGTGGACTGCATTTTTTGCATCTCCTGTGGTTGATGATAGAAAAACAAGTGAAGTAAAAACACAATGAAAATTTTCATGTTAGTCAAGCTAACTTTAAATATACCTTTTTGTTATAGCAAAGGGATATTTTTTTTTTTTTTTACGTTTAATTAAACACTTCAATAATATTGGCAATACTAATTCATATTAAATTTAAATTATTAGTGTCGAAACCGTGTTTGGACATGGCGCCGGCCTTGCAGTCATGCAACAGATGTAGATTTGCTGGATACACACAGCACTTCTGCCAGGGCCTTGATAGCCTCAGATAGTAATTTGGTGTTTGGCGTTACCACTTTTGCTTGCGGTTGGTTTTGTTTTGGTTTGCGGTTGTTGATAGTTACTTTCCGAACTTCAAGCCGGGGCAGGTGCAACAACGTGTGGTGTAATTTATCACACCTCTTACAGGTTTCCCCCGAGGAACAGGAACGTATTGTATGACTCCGTGCCAAGCAATTAGAACAATATTTATGGCGCTCCACTAGTTCTTTACGTTTTTCTACTTCCATTGACAGAAACCTCTTGCAGAATTTTAAAGGGTGATACCTTTGGCAAACCAAACATTGATGAAATTTCGCATCTTGTCGGAGTCGACGTCGTTGTATGACACGTTGGGTGTTGGGCCGATTACCACGGTGATGTCCCATTTTGCGTTAGTTGAGATTGCTAATAAAAAGAGGGTGAATTAGTATACAATTTCAGAAGAGATTGGATGAATGTAAATTATTATAATAATGGTATGAACATTCAAAACTAATAATTAAGAGAGAATGAATTGATTAGCTAGGGGTAACTGTATTGATTATAAATTGGATGTTATAAATTGATAAGCAGATACCATGTATGATATTAATCACACTCTTGGTCGTTTAAAAACGGTAAGTAGCACAATTTAACAATTGCGCGGTTTATAATCCCAGTTTCTATTCGAACATCTGCGGCACGTACATTGGTGTCGGAACCAGGGTGTGTTTTTGCGATTCTACCCAGTCGCCATTCACAGGTAGGTTGTAGGTCGTCCAATACTACTACTAGATCTTCGACTTTAAGATTTCGAGATTGATTCTTCCACTTATAACGTTTGTGAAGTGACTTCAAGTAATCTTCTTTCCATCTTATTGAGAACTGATGGTGAAGAGCTTTTAGTTTTTCCCATCTATTTATAAGCGACATATTTATACACGACTCCTCTGGAAATGCCATGATAGGTGCCCCTTTTAAGAAATGTCCTGGCGTCAGTGCAGTAAGATCTGAAGGATCTTCTGACAGGACTGAGATTGGGCGCGAATTCAGGACGCCCTCGATCCGTGTTAAAAGGGTAGAGAACTCCTCGAAATTTAATTTTTGTGCTCCTGCCACCCTTTTAAAATGAAATTTAAACGACTTTACTGCCGCTTCCCAAAGCCCTCCCATATGAGGCGCATGTGGCGGAATAAACTTCCATTCAAAGCCATGGGTGGCGTATTTGTTGGATATATCTGGTGCGGCAGACTTGATGAACGCCGAAAATTCTCGTAAAAGTATCCTGCTAACGGCAACAAAGTTTCTCCCGTTATCTGACATTACCCTCTGGGGGAGCCCCCGCCTCCCGACAAAACGGGCGAATGCAGCTTCGAATGCTGCTGCTGTCAGATCTGAACACGCTTCTAGATGAATCGCTTTTGTGCTGAAACATACAAAAACGCACACATATCCTTTTAAAAAGATGGATTGGCGTAATGATGATGCTTTTATTTCAAAGGGCCCGGCGAAGTCTATTCCCGTAATTTGAAAGGGAGAGGTCAGTAGGCATCTTTCTAGAGGGAGTGGGGCCATTATTTGAGAACATGGTTGTTGCTTGTAGATTATACAGACCTTGCAATGCCTGATTATATTTTTTATTCTAGGTTTAAGTCTAGATATATAAAATTCGGTTTGCACCATTCTACTCATTTGATTGCATTCAGCATGTAAGAGAAATGTATGCAAATGGCTGAGGTATAATTTACAAAAACGGGAGTTGCCTGATAAAATTACAGGATATCGTTCGTTATAGGGTAATAAAGATTGAGACAGCCGCCCATTTGCTCTCATAACTGAGTTTGAATCAATAAATGGGTTTAGTGTTTTTAACAGACTTCTGCCCGATATTGGCTGAGAGTTCGCCAATTGTGCATATTCTTCAGCGAAATATGATTTTTGAGACATTATTATGAGTCTTCTTTTGACAAAAATGATTTCCTTTTGAGTTAAGGTAAAGGTTTTTGGGTTAGCAAGAGTTTTAGTGATTCGGTGAAAAAACCTGAAAATGTAGCATATTACGCGAAGAGCTCGGCAATATGAAGAAAATGTCTCGAGTATATCTTTATTTTCTGTCAGGGTACAAAGGGTTTGTACTTTTTTGTTATTCTCAGTGGGTCTGAGCGGATTTCTGTTCGGCCATGTATTTTCCGGATTGGTAATCCAGTTTGGTCCATGCCACCAAAGCGCGCTTATTGCCAGATCTGAGGTTCTGCATCCTCGAGTTCCAAGATCTGCTGGGTTATCATTTGTTGGGACATGTCGCCAAGTTGCTTGTGGTACTAACTGATGAATTTGCGATATACGATTAGCTACATAAGTTTCCCAAGTGGATGGGGTCTTTGCGAGCCAACCTAATACTATGGATGAATCAGTCCATAATGTTATTTGTTTTTCATTAAGTTCAAGGGATGAAGTAACATTTTTAACAAGTTTCGCCAACAGAACTGCTCCGTTGAGCTCTAATCGCGGAAGACAAATAGTCTGAATTGGGGCAACTTTACATTTTGCGACTAATATGGGTGTTTTTTTTACAGGTTTGTTTTTCGAAAAGAGATAAAACTGGCATTTTGTGGTCAAATCTGGCAACTCTAATGTCATTTATGTTCAGTTTCGTTTGCCATTTCATCATGAACAAGTTGACAAAAGAACAACGCTTGCAAATCGTGCAAATTTATTTCGAAAATAACGGTTCAGTTCGCGAAGTTTACCGCAAGCTCCGTCCATTTTATGGTCGACATAATCGTCCATCAGAGCAATTAATTCGGTTAACCATGGATCCTTTTCGCACTACGTTTACTCTATGTGATAATACGCATCCGCAGAGACGTCGAACAGTGCGCACCGAAGACACAATTGCCGCTGTAGAGCAAAGCGTTGAAGAGGACCCGAATGAATCGATTCGCCACCGTGACCGGTATAGAGCCATGATAACCGACTATTTTGTTCCCGAATTGGATGGCATGAATGTGGATGAGTTGTGGTTCCAACAAGACGGCGCTACATGCCACACAGCGCACGCCACAATCCATTTATTGAAGGAAACATTCGATGAGCGATTAATTTCGCGGAATGGACCTGTCAATTGGCCACCAAGATCGTGTGATTTGACACCATTGGATTATTTTCTTTGGGGATATGTGAAGTCGCTCGTCTACGCCAACAAACCAGAAACGTTAGGGTAATTGGAAGCCAACATTCGTGGCGTTATTGCCGACATACGGTCCCATATGCTCGAAAAAGTGGTTGAAAATTGGACCTGTAGAATTGGCTTTATTCGAGCCAGCCGCGGCGGCCACATGCCTGAAATCATATTTAACCATTAATGGCATAAAATTATCCTTCCAATAAAGCCAAATTGATGGTCATTAAAACGATTTTTCTTGTGTTTTATTTCAATTCGAAGTTCTATACGTCTCAAAAAAACACCCTATAAATTTGAGAAAACTGTACGCGATTGAGTTTGGCATCTAACATAGACTGTGGCACAGTACGCGGTTTTTGACGCATCCGAGAAACCGTGTAGTTGAACATTATCGTCTGGTTTATATTGTATCCAACGGGAAATGCGTATCTTTTCAATACTTGAGATGTCTTTAACGAGACTGTTCTACTGCTGTAAGGATTCTGCAGAAACATCTTCATCCCATTCTAATCCTTCTAGCCACAGTTGTTGCATAAGTATTTTCGCTTTGATAATTACGGGTGCAAGCCAGCCGGCTGGATCAAAGAGTTTTGCAACAGTTGAAAGTATCGCCCGCTTTGTAATCTTTTCAGATTGAAAAATCGGTATAAAACTATAGCTGTAACTGTCTGTGAGGGCATTCCACTGAATGCCAAGAGTTTTTGTAGCACTGGCTTCGTGAAAGCGTAAGAAGTCTTTATCATATAAGTCCTCTTCTGGTAGTCGTGTTAACAGTTGGGGATCATTTGCTGTTATCTTTTTTAAGGGCATTCCAGCAGACTTCAAAACTTGAATTAATTGAGCTTGAGCTGATATGGCATCGTTTATAGTGTGACCGCCTGAGAGAACGTCATCTACATAAGTTTCATGGCGTAGTATGGCAGCTACTATTGGGTTTGAGACTTCATAGTCAGACGCAATTTGCAGCAGAGTTCGTATTGCAAGATACGGTGCGCAATTAATTCCAAAAGTTACGGTTTTAAGTTAAAAATCTTTAACGGGTCCGTGGGGATCGGTTTGGAAAACAATTTTATGAAATGGCCTGTCCTGGGGATGAATCATAATTTGGCGGTACATTTTTTTTTATATCCGCACTAAAAACATACTGGCAACTCTAATGTCATTTATGTTCAGTTTCGTTTGCCATTTCATCATGAACAAGTTGACAAAAGAACAACGCTTGCAAATCGTGCAAATTTATTTCGAAAATAACGGTTCAGTTCGCGAAGTTTACCGCAAGCTCCGTCCATTTTATGGTCGACATAATCGTCCATCAGAGCAATTAATTCGGTTAACCATGGATCCTTTTCGCACTACGTTTACTCTATGTGATAATACGCATCCGCAGAGACGTCGAACAGTGCGCACCGAAGACACAATTGCCGCTGTAGAGCAAAGCGTTGAAGAGGACCCGAATGAATCGATTCGCCACCGTGACCGGTATAGAGCCATGATAACCGACTATTTTGTTCCCGAATTGGATGGCATGAATGTGGATGAGTTGTGGTTCCAACAAGACGGCGCTACATGCCACACAGCGCACGCCACAATCCATTTATTGAAGGAAACATTCGATGAGCGATTAATTTCGCGGAATGGACCTGTCAATTGGCCACCAAGATCGTGTGATTTGACACCATTGGATTATTTTCTTTGGGGATATGTGAAGTCGCTCGTCTACGCCAACAAACCAGAAACGTTAGGGTAATTGGAAGCCAACATTCGTGGCGTTATTGCCGACATACGGTCCCATATGCTCGAAAAAGTGGTTGAAAATTGGACCTGTAGAATTGGCTTTATTCGAGCCAGCCGCGGCGGCCACATGCCTGAAATCATATTTAACCATTAATGGCATAAAATTATCCTTCCAATAAAGCCAAATTGATGGTCATTAAAACGATTTTTCTTGTGTTTTATTTCAATTCGAAGTTCTATACGTCTCAAAAAAACACCCTATAAATTTGAGAAAACTGTACGCGATTGAGTCTGGCATCTAACATAGACTGTGGCACAGTACGCGGTTTTTGACGCATCCGAGAAACCGTGTAGTTGAACATTATCGTCTGGTTTATATTGTATCCAACGGGAAATGCGTATCTTTTCAATACTTGAGATGTCTTTAACGAGACTGTTCTACTGCTGTAAGGATTCTGCAGAAACATCTTCATCCCATTCTAATCCTTCTAGCCACAGTTGTTGCATAAGTATTTTCGCTTTGATAATTACGGGTGCAAGCCAGCCGGCTGGATCAAAGAGTTTTGCAACAGTTGAAAGTATCGCCCGCTTTGTAATCTTTTCAGATTGAAAAATCGGTATAAAACTATAGCTGTAACTGTCTGTGAGGGCATTCCACTGAATGCCAAGAGTTTTTGTAGCACTGGCTTCGTGAAAGCGTAAGAAGTCTTTATCATATAAGTCCTCTTCTGGTAGTCGTGTTAACAGTTGGGGATCATTTGCTGTTATCTTTTTTAAGGGCATTCCAGCAGACTTCAAAACTTGAATTAATTGAGCTTGAGCTGATATGGCATCGTTTATAGTGTGACCGCCTGAGAGAACGTCATCTACATAAGTTTCATGGCGTAGTATGGCAGCTACTATTGGGTTTGAGACTTCATAGTCAGACGCAATTTGCAGCAGAGTTCGTATTGCAAGATACGGTGCGCAATTAATTCCAAAAGTTACGGTTTTAAGTTAAAAATCTTTAACGGGTCCGTGGGGATCGGTTTGGAAAACAATTTTATGAAATGGCCTGTCCTGGGGATGAATCATAATTTGGCGGTACATTTTTTTTTATATCCGCACTAAAAACATACTGATATTTCCTCCAGTTTAGAACAATTGTCATCAAATCACGTTGTAAAGTTGGGTCTGTACATAAAACATAAGTAAGAGAATATTTGGACTTTGTTTTCCATGATGCGTTAAATACAACTCTTACTTTAGTCGATTTATGTTCGGGTTTAACCACCGCGTGATGTGGTAAGTAAAATGAGTGGTATTTTTCTTGTATCACTACTTCACGTAATGAAGTTTCTTCCATGTGATCAAGTGTTATGTATTCTTTAAGAACAGCATTGTATTGGGATTGTAGTTCTAATTCTTTAGCGAGTGTTTTTTCTACTCTAGAATATTGCGCCAGAGCAACAAAACGCGACGAACCGAGGAAAATTTGTTCTGGAAATTCCTTCTTGAACGGTAATCTTACGCAATATCTCCCGTTTTCAAGACGTTTATTCGTTGTAGCGTAAAGTTCTTCGCAGTACTTATCTTCTTCAGACATCATACTGGGCGAAGGGATTTCTTCTTGTTCCCAGAATTTTCTTAAAATACTATCAAGATTACGGGATTCAGACGGAACTATAGAAGTCGTAAAGGTTTGAACGCTCTGAGTTTTAATGGGACCACTGAGTACCCATCCGAATACGGTATTATAAGCTGATGCCCCTCCGCAAACATTTTTTTTTAATGCCTTCGATATTCAGAAAATGATCATAGTCATTACCTAATATTAAGTCTATTTGAGAAGATTTATTAAAGTATGGGTCAGCCAAATCTTAATTATCTAATTCGACAGACTTTGGAATCTGAAATGAGTAGGCTGGAAGTTTTTTAGTGAGTTTAGGTAAAACTATGGCTTTTATCGGGAAATCTAAGTTGTACCTTTTAGCATATAATGTGAATTCACATTCTTTGTTTGACGATTGGCATTGTCCGCCTATTCCGACAATTTCGAAGTGCGAATTCTTATATGGGAGCTGAAGTCTATTTCTTATTTTTTCTGATATAAAAGTTCGTTGTGATCCTGGATCTATCAACGATCTTATAGTAAACAACTCACCCCTATGATTAATTTGCATTAAAGCTGTGCGCAATAGTATGTTCTCATAACTTGTAGAGAAATTGGCTTGAACTTGATTCGCTTAGGAACGTTCATTTTGGATATTGTTATAGTTTTTGGTCGATACGCTTGGTATATTATCGCTTTCTTGGTTATGTTGGGTTTCCGAGGTTTTTTGTGAGCTTTGCTGCCTCATGTGTAAAAGTGTGTGATGTTTCTTTTTACATGTGTAACACAAATGTTTGCTTTTACAATTGGCTTTAATATGTGTCGGTGATTAACAATTATTACAATACTTATTTTTGTAGACAAAGTCAACTCTTTGTTTAACAGTGAAATTTCGAAATTGTGGACAAGACCTTAAGGAGTGACTTTCATTACATGTTGCGTTTAGACTATCTTGAGAGGTATAAGTTTGTATATTAGCTTGAGGGTTATTTGTTAATGTGAAGCTACCTTTTGTAGCTTTAATACTAGAGAGACGTTTAACCGTTTCGTACCTGTCTATCAGAAACTGAGACATTTGCGACCATTTCGGAAGCTCACGAGGTTGAACAAGAGTTTGTTCCCAAAGAGCTAGCGTTAAATCCGGATGTTTTGTTGAGATTAATCGAATAAGGATCGGATCCCAACTCTCAACTTCAATCCCAAGGGTTCTAAGTGTAGCCAGAGTCATTTACTGACGATTGGATTCGCTATCTTCGCTAGTGGCTGAAGGAATATCAAAAACAATCTTAATTTGGTTGTCAACAAGCACGCGCTTGTTTTCATAGCGGGTCTTAAGAGCATTCCATGCGAGTTCAAAGTTTTCATGGGAAAGAGCATATCTTTTTACTATTGCGCCTGCTTCGCCTTTTGTTTTGCTGCGAAGATGATACAACTTTGTGACAGGAGTTAGCTTTGTGTGATTTATGTACACTGCCGTGAATATATCACGAAATGAGGGCCATTGCTCGTAACTGCCTTTAAACACCTCTGTATCACAAGGTGGAAGTTTTATGCAGTTACTCGCGTTATCGGGTGTATAACTTTGAAATGGGACCGAATAGCGAGATGTCGATTGCAAATTTGGAAATTGAGATGATTCTAGTCTGCTGACTTTTAATAATTCAACAATTTGAGACGTGCCCTGAAAATATGCGTCTGAACATGTATCAAACTTACACCGAGCCTGATTTTTGAATTCTGTTTCGATTAAACCATCTTGAGATAACATTACTTTTTGATACGTAGTGTCTAACCTTGCCCATCTTGATTCTAATTCTTTTAGTTTTACTTCCAACATTGATTCATTTGGCTCTTCTATTGCGCTATTCTTAATTTTGTCGCAGAACTGCAGTAAGTGACTGCAATCAAACATAAACATATCCTTTTTGGAATCGCAGAACGAATTATCTGATGTTGAAGATTTATCAGATGAAGACGGCATATTTTTTTGAGTAGAGAGTGGGATTTATTTTATAAAAATTAAAAAAAAGAATTGGTAAGTTTACAAATCACCAATGAGTGAATATGTAAATGAATAAGATGAATCAATTTAGTTTGAATATGGGGGAATAAATCACTTATGTATATACGTTTTCTCTAGCTTAGTTTGGGCTTGTAAATTATTACGAAAATTTAAATTTTTCCTTTTTTTGCCCTAGAATAGTTTCATACAGCTAATAGTAGAAAGTTTAAGAAAGGAGCACAAGTGTTACATGTATTTTTGAAAGAATGTTGAAATTTTAATTTCAATTTGAGATTAAATAAATATTTTACGTAATGTATTAAATGAAAATACTATTCAATTGATCTATTCTAGCGTTTGGTATCTATTTACCAGTAGCGTTTATTTGAAAGAAATTAATTTCCCACAATAAATCTATCTATTGAATTAAAATTTTGAGAAGAGTGCTGTTTATTAGTTTACAGCGGTAGATATCAGTATTTGACACTTAAAATTGTTTATGTAAAAACAATTTTCTCAAGTTTAATTATTATTGTAGAATTGGTAGAATATGTTCAATTGAAATCGTATGAATATAGCCAAGTTAATTTATCATAAAGTAACGCAGGAGAAACTGAAATATAGCTTATGAAACGATTTTTTTTTTGTATTTTGAGGGTTAGGTGTAAATAACACAAAACAATTTTATTTGCTTACTTTATGTTGTTGAATCAAAACAAACCTTTTGAGTTTTTTTTTTCATGAGAGAAATTTGAGTGTGATCTCTTATTATTCGTATCAACTAGAATAGACTAAGAGATTTCTCTCATTAGGATTTAAGAGAATTGGTTAACAAACACAAGTATTTATGCTTTAAAATAAGGGCTGTTTTCAATTATTTTAATTAAGCCAATAGCAAATGTATGATATTTATTTAAATTTGTGTTTTAAATAAATGGGTAAATATATACATATGTAGGTATGTATTTATGGATGTATATATGTATGTGTATATGTTTTATTTATCTTTATGTATATAATTGCATGTGTTTGTTTGTTTTTTAAACTAAGCTCCAAAGCAACAACACGTTGAGTTTTTTCTTTTTATACTTAATTCGTCCACTTTTTATTTGTAATTTTTGAAGAATTGCTAACGGGATCTTATCTCTTTGTATCTGCGAAATTGGGTTGAAGCACAAGTAATTTTCTTAATTTGTTAGGTAAAGTTTTTTTCTATATTTAAAAAAAATTTTTGCTAAAATTTTTATAGGTATGAACAATTTTAGTCACTTTTTTCTCCGGGTTTTTTTCAAATGAAACGAATATATTTATTTACTGCTTGTGTCCAATAATTTTGATTTTGACGCATATAGGCATGTATGTATTTATCTAAAAAAAATGGCGCTTTTATGTTGAAAATTGATTCTCTATGTACTATTGGTACCTATGTACAATTAGAGTTAACGGGCATTTGGACGGCACTTAAGGCCCAACTATAATATGCATATGCTAGCTTAAGCAAACGTGCGAACACATATAAATTGTATGTGGCAAACTATAATGTACTTAACGAAACTTTTCGTTAAGTTTTTCAACTGTCATTTGCTTAAGCAAAAAGCGAAACTGATCGCACATTCTGTACGGAATCAGCTGTTTGTTGTTGTTTGTTTGTGTTTTGAACAAAATGGAAGAAAATATATTTATTTTAAATTTAATAGAAAATGTGGAAAAAAATAAGTGCCTTTACAATAAAAGAGACCCTTTTTATTTTAACAAAAATGTCTTTCTGTCGCAGTTTATTTCTCTGGCAGAACAAGAGCGTCTTCTTCTTTTACAGTGTAGTTCACTTATTTCTTTTAATGTGCACAGGCCTTCAAGCGCTAACTTTAATATTTTAATATTATTTAAATTTTTAAGTTTTTTCTCCATTTTTGCAAACACAATACGAAAATTAACAAAACATATGTAAACGTTTATTATTATTTACAATGTAGTGCTGCCACAGCTGTACATTTTAGTACTTTTGCCGATAAATTAAAAAAAAAGGAAAAATTATGCGTTTCTGGTACGAAGTTTTCTTTTAATTATAAAATAATATAATAATATTTATAAAATATAGTCATTTAATGGCTTTTTGTTAAAATAAAAACATTTTTTTTAAACATAAATGAGCAACTGTGGACAAAAAGTTGCAAAGTCATTGTAGCCACCTGAAAGTTAACTCTGAACTAGTTATGCATTTGACAGCCTTTTCGTTAACTTTTGCAATTTGCTTAAGCTTGCTAATGCATATTATAGTTGGGCCTTTATATATTCTTTCTTTTTCTTTTATACCCCTGACAGACATAGGATTTCTATACCATAATACAAATACTATGGTTTTTGATACTAAATTGCCTTGACAGACATGTAGTACATATACTAGTATTTTTGTTTTTACTTTCCCAATAAACATATTGGCAAGCGTTTTGTAAATTAAGATTGCAGCAAGCTTGCATAAATAAGAGTTTTGCGAATGTCGTCGACAATTTGCTTGCAAATGCAAGTGTTTCATAAATTTAAGCAAAACGTGTCATTCTCGCTGTTAAAAATTGTGCTAATAAGTTGTGTTAATAAATAGTGTTAAATTGTTATTAAAGTTGTTAAATTAAGTGTCTTTGATACTTTTAATTATCATTTGCTATTAAAAAAGTTAATTATCTACTTATTTAATGTCTGTAGCAAAAAGGCAGAAAAGTGTTATGCGCAGAAGCACTGACATTTTTGAGCATATATGAAACGGTGCGGCTGCAAGTTCTGTACTGGAAAATATAGATAAATTTTCCTTGCTTACATTTGAAAGCTTATTTTTATATGTAAATGTTGGCTGGGTTTTGATCAAAAAAAAAATTAAAAGAAATTAAATAAAATATAACTGTCATTAAATGAACCGACAATCGATTTTGTGAGAGGGTTTCCCCAATGTTTATTGAACACAGTTACAGACAACATACTACATTTATACCACGATTATTTTCGTAGTATTGATACCAGATATAAACCAGCTTGTTTTATAGTTTAATTGTAGTACAAGTTAACACACATGTAGTATAGTATACTAATATGGTATGCAAATCCTATGTCTGTCTAGGGTATTAGGTATTTCAGATTTAATTTTGCAAAATGGAGTTTTTTGGCTAATGAACTATTACATACGTATTTATAACCTTTTTTGGAAATTTCGAATTTCCTTCACTTTTTAATCTACGTTTGTGAGATGGCACTTTTGATTTTTAAACTGAACTTTTTTTTTTTTTTTTTAATACATTTCATTTATTTATTGAATCTTCAGAAATGAAATGACAATAAGTTTTCGAATCTTAATACTAAAAGAAAATACTAAGTCCAGCCAGTGCTAGACAAAATATTATGATACTACAAAAAATTTATATCCACTGATCCAGTCATCTGTTTTGCGCTTGAGTTAAAGCAAGGGTATTCCTCCTTCTCAACCGAACATGGCCACTAAAGTTAAGGATGCCTCGTGCAAGTGGGTTTGGATGGTGTTCAAGTTTGCTGACATATTTTGAGGCGTATTTTGTAAGTTCGGCTTTCACCAAAGGAATGCCTAGATCTTTGTGAATTTTAGAATTTTTAACGTACCGTGGAGCTGCAGTAATTGTACGTAGAATCTTATTTTGACCCCTTTGAATTTTTTCAATGTTGGATGCTGAGGCAGAAGCCCATAATTGAATTCCATAACACCAGATTGGCTTTAGAATTGCATTGTACAACAAAAGTTTGCAATCCAACTTTAATGTAGAATTTCTGCCGATTAGCCAATTAATTTGCACTGCTTTTAATCTCATCTGGGTAAGTTTTGCGTCGATATGAGACTTCCAAGTTAAACGACGATCGAGGTGGATTCCGAGGTATTTCACTTCATTGTGTTGCGGGATAATTTGCTTATTTATTCTGATGAACGAGCAGGTATCTTTTCGGAATGTGAAAGTTATATGAATACATTTCTGTTCGTTAACCCTGATTTTCCAAAGCTCAAGCCAATTCTCTAGTTTATAAACATATTTCTGCAAGTTCTGTGATGCTATTTGATGGACCTTATGAACGCTAATAAAGGCTGTATCGTCTGCAAAAGTTGAAGTATGTATTATGGGGTCTGACGGCATATCGGATGCATAAATCAAATATAAAGTTGGACCCAATATGCTACCCTGGGGTACTCCTGCTTCAATTGGCTGAGCGGGGCTTAAAAAATCGCCTTCTTTGATTGTAAATTTGCGACCATATAAATAACTTTTCATAAGTTTGTGGGTGTTAGCAGGCAGAGTTAATTTAATTTTATGCATTAAACCTTCATGCCAGACTTTGTCGAACGCTTGGGAAACATCAATGAAAAGCGCGGAACAGTATTTTTTCTCTTCAAACGATCGTCTTATCACATTTACCAATCTGTGTGTTTGTTCGATGGTACTGTGTTTAGCTCTGAACCCGAACTGGTGATTTGGGATACATTGAGTGTCGTTCAGAATTGGAATCAACTTAGCCAATAACAATTTTTCAAACAGTTTTGAAATTGTCGGCAGTAGACTAATTGGCCTATATGACTCTACTTTAGTGGGGTCCTTCCCTGGCTTAGGAATCATGGTAATCATAGATACCTTCCAATCTGCAGGATAGTATTCTAGGCGTAAAATAGCATTGAAAATAAATAGGATAATTTTTCTAGTTACACGAGGTAACTTCACAAGCATTTTGTTGCTGATTTTATCCATACCTGGAGCTTTTTTAAGATTCAGAGTACCAATAGCGCTTTGAACATCATTAAAGCTAAGGCTTAGAGGTACAGGAGGTCTAATAACGAGTGGAGGCAAATCAGATGCATTATTTGAGTTGTTTATAGTAAACAGTTTTCTCAAATGATTAACAAATAAAGTCCCCTTCTCGGAATCATTTCTAGCCCAGTCACCAGTCGGATTTCGCAGAGGAGGCTTTCCTCTAACTGGTCTTTTCAAACCTCGTGCCGCCTTCCATAACGAATAGTCAGATTGTGGGGTACTATCAAGACCCTCCAAGTAAGATTTATGTGAAGCCATTCTTTGGGTTTCTAAGAAATTTCTTAGTATATCTCTGCATACCCGTAGCCTAGCTTTCAGTTCAGGAGACCTGTGAATTTGCCATTCTCTTCTAACTCTTCTTTTTTCTGACAGGAGATGATCGAGTTCAGCGAAATAAGTTCTATTTGTCCCACTTCTGCACTCAACGTCGTATGTGGAGGCGTGATGTACAGCTTTTCGTATGTCCTCAGTAAACTTGCCAATCGACCCATCAATATCCTCGGTAGTTCTCAACACTACATTTTCCGTGCAGTGGGAACTTAAATACTTTTTATACCTTATCCAACTTACTCTGGTTTTAAATATGTCCCGAAACGGAGAGCCATTCCCTTGAAGGAAACGCATTGAAATAATAGAAGGAGAGTGATCTGAAGACAAGTCTAATGAAGGCTCCACTTGTATCGATTCTACAGGGATATTTTTCACTACTCCGAAGTCAATAACATCGGGAATCTTCCGTCGGTCCGTCGGCCGCTTGAGAGTACATCTAATCCCATTTTGGCAATGGTATTGAAGAGTTCACGACCCTTCTGGGTCACCAGACGTGAACCCCAAAAAGTGTGTTTGGCGTTAAAGTCACCAGCAACTAAAAATCTAGCTCCAAGGGAATTGAAGAAGCTGTAGTATTGGTGTTCTTTTATTGAAAATCGAGGCGGCGAATAAATTGATGATAAAACAAAATTGTACTGACAGAATTCAATACAAATGTTTGTTGCTTGTAGGTAATCCTCACATATGTTGTTCATTAAATAATGTTTTATTCTGTTTTTTATAAGAATTGCCGATCCTCCACATGCTCTTTCGCGGAGATCTTTAGTATCATACAACACGTAGCCCTTAATTTTGAAGTACGCTGTCGCCGTCAAGTGAGTTTCAGCAATCATCATGACATCAATCTGCTTATCCATCAGGAAGTGTTCCAGTTCGTTTTTATGTTGGCGGAGGCCGTTAGCATTCCAAAAACAAATTTTTAAAGAAATCATTTCTTTAAAATGGCTTGTAAGATAGTGGATTGCATTTTCAGCATTTCCTGCATCATGGATGTCATAGTGGTCGTAAAAGTGTTCATGGTTTGGACAAGTGTCTGCAATGTAGTCTCTAGAGTGTTAATATTAGGCTCGTAATATTGTGATTTAGGTGCCTGCTCCAAACCTGGCATATTAGATTTAACCACGTTAGCGTAAGAAACTTGTCTAGAACTAGGCGCGTTTACATGACTAGTGGACCGTAACAATTGCGGGAAATTGTCACTCGATGCCAAAATAGGCTGTTGACGATGATCAGGTAATACTGACGTCTTGTTGGTACTTATGCCTTTCAAATGAGTGTAAATTGGACAACCTCTATAATTTGCGGTATGATTACCTCCGCAGTTACTGCATTTTTTGATTTTTGAGTCAGTTTTCGACTTATCACATTGAGCAGTTGCATATAGCTTCCCACACGCAACACAAACTGACGGCAATTTACGGTACGCCTTGGTGTGACCAAATTCTTGACAGTTGAGACACTGGACGGGTCCCTGACGCTTATGTGGTTCTTCCACGGTGATTCTACGATGCAGAAGGTACATCAGATTGTAGATGGGATAGGACTCGTTTTTCTTTAAGACAACATCTCCAGGTTCCAATTCTACCCTGAACATGGGCTGAGGGATCTTTTCACGGTTTCTAATATTCACTACGCTCTTGATTTTGAACCCTTTGTCCATTAAACCGGTCTTTATCTCCGCAGGATCAACACATGGGTCTATACCCTTTAGAACGACTTGGAGTCCTTTTGCGCTTTTCAGCTGGTAGGTATAGAAATCCCTACTCTCCCTCTCCAACTGGTTGGACAATTTTCGAAAATCATCTTCCCTATTCACTTGAATTTTGGTTTCGCTGATATTTCCATGTTTAATTGATGTTACGCTAAACATATTTTCACCTATTACCGAAACAATTCTTTGTACCAATTTACTGGAAGTGGGCTCTCTCAGATAAATTGGTGGGGGCTTAAACGTCTTCTTAGGAAGTTCTGGCTCATCCGTCTGGAGGAGAGCAAACCTATTTTGATCATTACTCACGGTCTTAGGAGCTTTTGAATTTGATGACACTTGAGCAGACGTCGGGCTTCTCTGTCGCTTGAGAACGGTGATGTACTTATCCATACCTACTTGTTTTTTGGGTTTCACTGCACTATTTGATGAAGATGATGTTTTCTCATCTGTTGAAATCACTATATTGGGAGAACAGGAACGACGCCGTTCTACGGCTCTTGTAGAGAGAAAATTCTCCAGAGATTTTTTTATGGATTCTTCCTCAGAGACCCATCTAGTTTTTCTAATCGAGCTAAGCTTTTTCTCAGAATTACATCTGAGAGGAACACTCATACAATTTTTATGCGATTTTTAGTGTTTTTTTTTTAATTACCGATATTACCGTAGATTTTTTTAACCTATTACGAGTTATTTTTTCACTTTTTTGTTTTATTTCAAGCTATTACACTTTTTCACCTATTACGATTTTTTCACCGAAAATTCAGCCGCACTAAAAATAATACGTCCGAACAGTTTGATGAGACGAGACTGAAAAATGAAACTGAACTTTACGTATTTTTTTTACTGTAAGAAATTTAGGGGGTTTCTGACTTTATGTTTTGCTTATTTTGTATGCTTGTTTGATCATCTAAATCATTCTAATTTTTTTTTTTTTTTTGTTTTAGTTTTAATAAGAATTTGCTTTTCTTACCCGTATTTTTAATTGCACTTTATTTTGTAACTCGTGTTGTATGTTTTGTTGTTTATTTAGTTTTTATTATTTTGCTTGTTTAATGATTTACTACGTATTTAAATTTCTACTTACTCCGATTGTAGCACAAGTGAAACTGATGTTTATTATTTTGCTTTACCTTCTTCTGCTTATTATTTTGAAAGAGTTTTTTTTTTGTTTTTTATAGAAAAAGGGCTCAAATTAAATGAGAATTTTTAAGGTGACCAGACCTCTCGAAGGACCATGAACAAAACACTGGGGGGTTTTTCTAAAAACTGACTGACTTGGGTTCGTCTATGTCAGTAGTCGTCAGTGTATATTTAGACCTTAGGACCAGGGTTAAGAAGCTGACGGCTGGTTTGGGTTGTGGAGAAGAACAATTGCTCCACAGAGATATAAATTTTAAAAAGAAAAACAACAATGAATTGTTTGGTGGGAATTCAATATAATAATTTTTATTAAGAGTTATGCTCACCGCTGTGGTTGATGATAGAAAAACAAGTGAAGTAAAAACACAATGAACCGCATTTATAAAGATGACAAATACATAGTTGCAATAATTATAAAAAATGTAATTGTTTATTTTATTGTCAACACGCAATGCTTAATTATATTTTTACCAATGAATAGAAATGAATTCATTAAAAAAATTAGACAATTAATATTTGTTGTTCACAAATTAGCTAGGTACCAAAGAGCTAGAGATTTACTACAAATATTCGATTAATTTTGACGTATAAAGGCTGGAACAGAATAGACGCTGTAGTACAACGTAACGAGTAGCGCTGCAAGCTGTCAAAAGTTAATAACAGCAGTTTCAAAGTAGTCTCAACAGAATGTGTAGTTGTAGTTGTAGTTGAGGTTGAAGCGCAGTTTTTAAATTTTTAAACTTTGTTGCGCGACAGTGCTTTGACAGCTGATTGTCAAATGTACATATCTACATAACTATGACAACTAGGGTTACCATGCTTTTAATAAAGGATTACATCAAATATATGAAATGTCTAATTTAATGTTGATGTAGAGCAATATGTAGTTGAATATGCATTTATTATACAACTTGATACATATTTTGTTAAAAAGTTTACATATTATTCATGCATAATACGTTTTTTAAAATAAGTGTTTTAAAACAGGTTATTTGGCAACCATATAGAAAGCTTCAATATTCTGTTCGCATTTTTTCAAGCTACACTACTCATTACGTCGTCAGCTGCATCTACTACTACTACAGCGTCTATTCTGTTCCAGCCGTAACACTACATAATCCACATAATCCGCACGCTTTTGAAGCAACTCCATCTCTTCTTCACTTAGTTTTACGGTGGTTCCCTGTTCCTTAAGTAAAAAGTGTTGCAGGAACAAACGTAAACTTTGTTTAAATTGTTGCAACTTTAAATTCTTGGCCAATCTCTCGAAAGCTTGATACAATTCCTGCTCCTCCGACGTTTATGAAAAGAGGCACAGCCTTCGTTATTGGAAGGATAACATAATTTGTTGAGCATTAAGTTGTTCGCTGGACAAATTTGGCACTTTTAAAGCACTGTCTTTAGAATTCCGCGGGAGTTTTATCACTTTTTATTTTTTTTAACATTGAATTTGAATAGGAAAAATGGGAAACCGCCGCGGAATTTTCATTCATGATTGGGCTGTATATAAATTTTTCAAAAATGGGGTATGATGCTTTATTATAAATTATATAATGCATTATATTTCAATGTTGCATCTACTGACACAGAGTTGTATTGCAATTTTAACAAAGCGCTGTCAACTTAGCGTTTTCAACACTGTTTTTATGCAGCGTTTTCTTTAATAAACGTGACTGCATATATTTTCGGATTATGATAGTGTATATATCTTTGATGATTATATTTCTCTTGACCAAATATATTTCATTCAACTTACCTATTGTAAAAAATATTTTATGGATCGACATTTTTCTGACCTATTTGTGGATATAGGATTTTCGGCTAACAGGCGATTAAATGAGGTTTCATATGCATTATTTGCACAATTTGACATAAAAGTGATCTCTGACAACATGATTATATTTTGTCAATTATCATATCTAGGAATCATTTATTAGTATTACTGAATTTTTAGAGCTTTAGCTCAAACGTAACTAAATTGTGTGATAAAAATTTTGCAAAGTTCTTAAAAAAAGTCAAATAATATATGTATGTACTTTTTATAAAAGGACTTAAAGTCTATCAACTGAAAAGTGGAATGAATAGTTTATAGACGTGTAATTTTTGTTGTAGACTTTTATTTATCCATATACATTTTACTAATCGATAATAAAAAACAAAATAAAAACCAAACAATCAACTCAATCGCTAATTTGTGAACAACAAATATTAATTTTCTAATTTTTTTAATGAATTCATTTCTATTCATTGGTAAAAATATAATTAAACATTGCGTGTTGACAATAAAATAAACAATTACATTTTTTATAATTATTACAACTAGTTATGTATTTGTCATCTTTATATATGCCGTTGATTTGGTAAAAACGCGCTTAAAAGAAAAAATTTTCCTACACTTAAAGAAATTGATTCCTTCATAGCAAAAAGCACGTGGTTTATGAAAAAATGCTGGAAAGCTTTTTTTATTCAGTGGGATGTATACTACTCAATTTCTATTGAGTCTATGTCCTAACACTACCCTGATTCTATTTTATTTAAAATCCCAGATTTTTTTGGCCATTTTGGATGAAGCCACTTTTCTGGAAAACTGTCCAGCGGATTTTTTACACGGAAGGCGTTTTAGATACCTTAGATGATGTACTTTCATAATCTATATAGGTAGTTGCTTGACGTCGCCTGTATTCCAAGCAATAAATAATCCCAGATTTTTTTGGCCATTTTGGATGAAGCCACTTTTCTGGAAAACTGACCAGCGGATTTTTTGCACAGAAGGCGTTTTAGATACCTTAGATGATGTACTTTCATAATCTATATAGGTAGTTCCTTGACGTCGCCTGTATTCCAAGCAATAAATAATCCCAGATTTTTTTGGCCATTTTGGATGAAGCCACTTTTCTGGAAAACTGTCCAGCGGATTTTTTGCACGGTAGGCGTTTTAGATACCTTAGATGATGTACTTTCATAATCTATATAGGTAGTTTCTTGACGTCGCCTGTATTCCATGAAATATGAAATCCCATATTTGTCTGACTATTTTCAACCAACTTTTCTTATAAAATATTTTTTATTTTTTTAAATTGAATTAAAATTTAAATTGTGTTCTGAATTCCTAATGCTATTGTATGTGTTTTTATGATTTTCCATTGAAATACTTTGCGTAGTTTTAAATTCCCATTTTTCTGAATTCCCAAAATCCCTAATATATTTTGGCGTTTTCGACATTAAAAATCGACGCTATCTTTGCCCACGTCAATTTGGAAACTAAATATGAAATCAGCTGTTAAATGAAGAAGTTGTTTATATTTTTTTATATTTAATAGTGCTATCATACTTTTATCATAATTAAATATCAAACTTAATTTTAGACTGAAAAAATTAAACTGTATTTAAATACAACTTAAGTTTAAGTAAAAATTAACAAATTTCGTATTTAAATATGAAGTTAAAAACATATATAAGTGTGTCATTCCGTGTGTAATTTCCACAATAAAATTTTCCGACCCTATAAAGTATATATAATCTGGATAATCGGAGTCGATTAAGCCATGCCCGTCTGTCTGTCTGTCTCTTGAAATCAGTTTTTTGAAAACCCCAGATATACTCGGGATCCAAATCTTCAATAATTCTGTCAGAAATGCTTTCGAGAAGTTTTCTATTTAAAATCACCAAAATCGGTTTAGGTCATCCAGTATTATGGACCAATATGTGAGACTACCTCCATAAAAATTTGATATTTTTTGTATATTTTATTGCAATATTTTGAAATATATTGCAGATAATACCATGAAATTTTGTATACGTTGTTTGTATGATAAAAGAAGAAAGTGTGCGGAAAATAGTAAGAATCGGTCCATGATTTCTCATAGCCCCCATACAAATATATATATTCCCGAAATATGGCTTAATGATAAATAAATGTTTATAAAATTGGAATATCAAGACAAAATTCAGCAAAAATAAGTTTTATACAAAAAGAAATCACAAACCGAAATTTTTTTTTAGTTCGGTCCATATTTGACCATAGACCCCATATAAAGTCCACTTACAAAATTCACTTAAATACATATAAAACAGATATAAATTATGTTAAACGGCTAAAATTTGACATAAATACTCTTTATAGGCAAATAAATTGTTGTACTAAATTTTATGGTAGTCGGCCCAGAACTGGTCATAGCTTCCATACAAGGACCACATCTGAAAAATACATTTTTCCCCATATATATTGTATAAATATCGGTGCCGACTCAAAACTTTGCACAGATCATTTTAATATATACAATCATTTTAATATATCCCACAAAATTTTGTGAATTTCGGTCTATTTTTAACCGTATGCCCCATATAAAGCCCTCTTCCGAAAAACACTTTAATACTCATAAAATCGCTTATAAATAGGGGTAAATCCAAAATTTTACACGGATCATTTACATACATGCCTAAATCTAACTGCTGGATTTTGAGAATATCGGTCCATATTTGACTTTATCACCCACATAAGGTCCACTCTCGAAATTCACGTTAATACTAATATATATCGTATATATAGCGTTATTATGTTGAAATTCGACGTGAAATATCCTCATATGCATGAAAATAACTGTTCCAAAATTTAAGAAGATCGGCCCATAATTTGTCATAGCTGCCATATAAGAACCATTTCCAAAAAACAAATAAATTCGGGTCAAAAAATATTCTATTCGGATTTAACCCATATTCGGTCCATATTTTAGAAGCATGATATATATCGTTGGGAAGGTATTTTTTTTTTTGTATTTGTCTATCGGGGCACTTTTTATTTAATGTATTACAAATTATCAGACACCCAGTAGTTCCTGAGATATAGGCCTATATATTTGCAACTTTACTGGGCCGCCCCCTCGAAAATAGGCGTGACCGCCAACAAATTTTTTTGCTGGTATCTCCTCTAAAAGCCCTATTTAATTTTTTTTTTAGCAAAATCACTAAAACCGAATTGTACCCTATTTTATACTCAGTTTGTTAAATTACACTGAAGATTATTATGAACATCAGACAGACTCTGTAAATTATGGTAAGAATTGGTAATTAAATCAATTAAAAATGGTGAAAATTAGACAACATTTCAAAATATTTAACATAAATTATATTGATCGTAAAATTGTCTTTCAAACAATATATCAAATACTAATAAAATTTGCACTAAGACTGAATAGAAAACACAGAATTAGGATATTCCAGTCTAGTGTAGTTTCTGTATTTCTTATTATACTATGTTTCCACGGTACATGCTTCGCTCTCTATTCATGCTTCACACCCCAATCATGAGCGAAACAACATGCTTCACCATACAAAATTTTAAGAGCGAATAAAGTAGATTCATATTGAATCTACTTGCGAAGCACGAAAAATTGCACTCTTCTCTAATTTTTATCGCAAGTTTATCTGCACTAGCTGTAAAAATTTAATATTATTATAAACAAAGCAAATTTTTTTCTTGTTGCTGGAAGTAAAGAAAGTAAATACGTACGAATGTAAGTTTTTTTTTTCAAATAAGTTAACTAATTTTCACTCAGTTTTTTTGTCCATTAAAAAAAAATATTTTCCACAAATTGTAAATTCTGTTTTTTTTTATTCTGTTTTTTTATTAAAAACAACTGTCAAATCGAATCAAGTTTTTGGTCATGTAAACAGCATGATTCATAAACATGATTCAGAAGGCGAAGCAGGTGATTCAAGTCGTCGTGGAAACATAGTATTACGTTTAGGTGGAGGGTATTTAAGATTCGGCACAACCGAATATAGCACTCTTGCTTGTTTTTACTTATTTTAGGTCTACGGAATAAATCCTTACAGACCAATTATAAAAAATTTATATAATATACAAAATAATAAAAAAGATTAGACAACCATTTAATTACACTGTTTTAGGTACAAAGTGATATTACGTTTAATTACATTAACATTAACAGAAAAATCAATTAGAAAATAAAAATCATTATAATGTTTACACAATTTTCTAAGGCCATCATACTATCTTGTTTCCTAGAAACCATTACGTTGTTAATACAAGAAATGCAATGAATTTAAGAATAGTGCGATGTCGCTTATACTACGTTTCCACGGTACATGCTTCGCTCTTTATTCATGCTTCACACCCCAATCATTAGTGAAACAACTTGCTTCACCATACAAAATTTTAAGTGCGAATCAAGTAGATTCATATTGAATCAACTTGCGAAGCACGAAAAATTGCACTCTTCTCTAATTTTTATCGCAAGTTTATCTGCACTAGCTGTTATTTTCTTGTTGCTGGAAGTAAAGAAAGTAAATACGTACGAATGTATGTTTTTTTTCAAATAAGCTAACTAATTTTCACTCAGTTTTTTTGTCCATTAAAAAAAATATTTTCCACAAATTGTAAATTCTGTTTTTTTTTTTTATTCTGTCTGTTTATTAAAAACAGCTGTCAAATCGAATCAAGTTTTTTGTTCATGTAAACAGCATGATTCATAAACATGATTCACAGAGCGAAGCAGGTGATTCAAGTCGTCGTGGAAACATAGTATTAGTCCCCTTTTACAGTTGAGAAATTGAAAGACAGACAGACGAAGTTCATAGGCGATGTATTGAAGAGGAAGAGTGTGCGGTAGACCTCTACTGTACTGGACATTTTAAGACATTTTTCGTTTACAGTTTCCACCCTTCGCATTTTTCATGTTGTTGCTTCACATCATTTTTCTCACTTTAACGCGCATATTGCAAAAATAATTAAATTTATTAACCAAATCGATTTATTGATAACAAAAACTTTATAATTAACAGTTGTTTGAATATGTTTCTTAATTTCTTTTATTTTCAATGCGTTTTTATAATAAAAATTTCCACAACAATCAACATAGAAGAACGAAAAAATAAACAATAAATTTCTGTCTGTCTATTAATTTCGCAACTCTAAAAGGTTTAGGCAAGTTCAAAGCGGAATGAGAAAAATGTCTGGCTTTCAATTTCTCAACTGTAAAAGGGGACTTAGAAAAACGAAACAACGTGTAGAATATATAGGTAGTTTTGAGTACAATAATCTACCGCGAGAAATGAAAAATATACAACATATTTCACGATTCAAGAAAAAAACTAAAGAATATTTGTTCGAAAATATAGAAATGCTTCTATTGTAATATGACATATATGCAGTTGTTAATATATACATATATTTTCCTTCAATTATTTATTATTATAATTTTTTTATTATTATTATTTATATATTATTTTATAAATGAATTATAAAACATTAATATTGCCAACTGGCCCCAAAAATATCTATTGGACCTGGGGCTTTATATGTAATGTAATGAAAACTTAAGAAAAAGAAAATATGAATAAATAAATCCATTTTTGCGAATTTGCGAATTTTTGCAGATAATTTAAAAAAAATCAGAATTAGCATAATTTGTTTGATTAATTTGAATATAAAGTGGTTGATCGATGAGGAACATTAAAGTTTATGTTGCTGAGTAGGAAGTCAGAACAGACTGCACCATTTATTAGGTTAAATAAAAATGAAACGCTAAGCATAGTTCTTCTGCTCTCCAACGTTGGTAATTTTATTATTGCAAGCATTGTAGTATAAGGAGGAATAATGACGTTAGGATTACATGTTGAATTACCCAAACAAGAGAAGAAACTGTTTTTGCACTGATTATATTATGTTTTTGAGATAATCCGCATCCGGATCACAAATAACAGATCCATATTCCAAGATTGGTGTTACTAAAGATGTGTATTACCGTTTAGTAATTATTGGTTCAGTAAACTCCTTAGCCCATCGTTTTATAAAAGCCAACACACCACGAGCTTTGTTTACCATCATATATATGTGTTTTTTTAAATTTAATTTAGGATCCAAAAGTACTCCAAGATCTGAAAATTCCGTAACCAAATCAAGTTGATGTCCGCCCAATGTAAAGTTAAATAAAGCGTTATCATTTCTTGAAAAACGCATATGTTTGCATTTTTTCAGATTCAGTTCCATTAAATTAAGCACGCACCATTGAAATAGTTCATCTAAATCATGTTGCAGCAAATTTTTGTCAATGTTATTGTTATAGCTATGAAATATCTTCACATCATCGACATACATTAAGACGTTACAATATTTAATTACGCACGGCAAGTCATTGATGAATAAAGAAAATAAAATTGGACCAATGTGACTGCCTTGGGGCACTCCAGAACTTACAATAATATTTTTTGATGTAGTATTATTGAAAACAACATTTTGTTTTCGGTTTGTTAAATATGATTTAATACAATTTAAATTCCCGTGTGTACTGACTTTATCAAAAAGCTTTACTAAAATCCGTGTAAATACAATCTGCAAATTTCCTTTTAATAAATCCACGATTTACTATAGTGGTCAGTTGCATGAGATTAGTTACTGTTGAACGACCTTTACTAAAACCGTGCTGACAGGAAGATAGTAGGAACGAAATTTGATGAAGGAGATTGTCGGTAACACACTTTTCAAAAAGTTTAGGGATTGCACTTAACTTTGATATGCCTCTATAGTTTGTGACACATGACTTACTGCCAGATATAAATAGCGGAATAATAAAGGAATCTTTCCACGACTGAGGAAAATAACCATATTTTAAGGATATATTAAATATTATGCTTAATGGAGTAGCTATTGCATGTGCGCAATTCTTTAGAACACAACTAGGAACACCATCAGGACCCATATGGTATGAAGACTTAACAGATTTTAAGGAGTCTAAAATCTGATTTGTGTGGATTTGAGAAAATTGTATCGTTTGATGGCCCGCAATTGGATGTGGTGTAAATCATATTGGATATCAGAGTAAGTGGAGGAAAAAAAAATCAGCAAACAAGTTGCTTATTATATGATCGTCACTGGATTCGTTAGCACCGTACTTCATTGTTTTTGGGAAGCCACCAGATTTCTTTTTGGAATTAACAAATTTATAAAAGGATTTCGGATCGCTGTTAAAATTATGTTTCATATTAAGGTAAGTTTAAACGATATGTTGAATCAGCATATATATGCTGACAGCCATATGATTACAATTAGCAGCAAATTCCTATGTCATATGTTAGACGTTTACACAATATGTTGAAAGTAGCAAATTTTTTGATGTCAGCATATGTCAGCAAATGAAATGTCAACATATGAGTTAGCATACGATTTTTGTGTTTATACGATATGTTGAATTTTATGTGGTGCTACATATGCTGAGTCGTATAAACATTTGTTTGTGAAATTAGTCAGTTTGACAACATTTTTCAATTATTATTCAACTTCTGTATTTTATGTGAAATTTTTGAAATAAAAGTAAATAATAAAAATATCAATAAAAAAAAAACATAAATGATGACGTGGGAGGAAATTGATCTAGCTATTGCGTTTTTATGCAAATTTTTATATGCAAATCTGTCTTAATAAACGTTTGATCAATTTAATAATCATTTTTGAATAAGGGGGTTATTATTTATTTCTAGAGACCTGGGGCCAAATTATCGCATTCGACATCGAGTAAAATTTATCGTAATTTTCTTATTTGAGATTATGGCATACGATATCGAGCAAGAAATTTAGTATATTTTATCATAATTTCGATATCGAAATCATTTTTCGATACGTTAGCTCATTCGATCACCAATGCGGTAATTTGTCGATTAATTTGAACAATTCCGCCGGCCATTATATTGCGTTTTGTGTTCTTGTGTGTGTATGTGTGTAGGTACATATGCAACAAGAATTGTATTTACATAAAAAAAACTATCGCCAGGTAGTCTTAAAGGTCGTGATACACTATCGTACACAATCGTACGATTCATTCAGTGGAAAATCTGACCGATTTCTATCACACTCAAAAAGATCGCAACAAAGTATGTCATAGGTGCCACACTATTACACAAAAAAGATGCAAAAACATATGTTTTTGCTAATGTCAACAAACGCAGTTTTCCGCCATTTAAATTAATATTTGTGTTCAATTATTTTGTTATATGTGAATATAATAAATTGTATAAACTATACAAACAATTAAAAAATGTTAAACGTCGTCTGTCCTTTAGATTATAATTTGTGATTTAAATCAATGAAGCCGACATTGTTGTTTTCTTATCAGCTTTATTAGAAAATACAACTCTGATCGCATATGAATTTGCCATATGCTGAAAAGCTTGCATACGCTTTTCAACAAATAACATATCTGTCAACATACGCAGGAAATTTGTCAAACACTAATAATATGCTGTTTACACGATATGTTAAAATTACCAACATACGTTTGTTGGCATTGTTAACAAAGTGTTAGCAAATGTTGTTAAACATACGTATGCTGAAAAAATTTTGCGTTTACACGATATGTAAGCACTTGTCACAAATTTTTCAGCATAAATATGCTGATTCAACATATCGTCTATACTTAGCTTTAGATATATAGTTTTTATACAGCTCTGTGTTTAATAAGTTACATATATTCAGCACGTGAAACCGCAAATCTGCTATAATCAAACATCAAGCTAGTTGTCTTATATTTTTTAAAGCGTTTATTTTTTATGTTTTTAAGTCTGGATAATTCTTTTGTGCACCACATCTGGTCCCCGATTTTTGTGCATTGCTAATTTAGGAACCCATTCGTTAAAAAGTTTGATAATTTTTCATAAAATTTTGCAATCATGGAATCAATAGCTGCTGGAGTATAAAGCTATGTGTCGACGATGGTCAGATATTACAACGTTGTCCGAAAAATGTGCAGAAAATGTCTAACAACCGTGTAAACTTAAAATTTTTGTCTTCCAACGTTGTAAGAAAAAGCATTTTCAGTACATTGGAAGACAAAAACATTTTCAGACATCTAACAATCGTGTAAACACACAATTTTGTCATTGTCATTGTTTTAAGGCAATTGACAAACACTTTTCATTATCATATGTGCAAAGTTTATGCATCTGCCAATGACAGCATTGTCATAGAAATTATTTCTAAATGCAACTCTGTATATACATAAATAATAAACAAACAAGTGTGCATTGATAAAATTTTTGAAAAAAGTGGAAGAAAATTAAAGAATTAAATTAAAGTCTGCATTAATAAAATTTTTCAAAAAAGTGGAAGAAAATTAAAGAATTAAATTAAAGTTTGCATTACTAAAATTTTTGAACACACACACAGAGCTGCAAAACGAATTTGACAATGCCACGCAACAATCTGACAACCGTGTAAACTCACAATTTCAGTTGACAGATAAATTCATTGTGTGACAATTGTGTGCAAATGAAATTGTTAGTTTTCTTACAGTCGTGCAAACTGACAATTTACCTTTTGCTAAAAATTTTTCAATGTCAGTACATTGATAGCACATTGGTAGATATGACAACGTTGTAATATCTGACCATCGTCGACACATAGCTTAACAATGAATTGATAGTAAATCATGTCAATTCGTATTTAAGTCATCGTAGTTACATTTTGAAACAGAAAACCTTTTCACACACTTATTTTTTTTCAAAATAAAGTTTATACAATTTACTTTAAGGCCTTTGTAATCGCTTAATGGGATGCGAGTGGGATATTTATCAAAAAAATTATTTTTTAACTCACGAATACGATTTTTCAATATTTGGCACATGTATCATTTTCCCCCCATTTTTTATTTATTTTTTTTTCAAAATGGAGTTTTTTTTATTTTTCCTCAAAAGAAACTTTAGACCAGCGTTGCCACAACCAAAAAAAAATTTTAACCAACACTGAAAAAAAATAACCAAATTGGGGAAAAATAAACCAAAGTTGTTTTATTCATTTATATGTAACAAATTCAAGTTTTAATAAAAAAGAAACATATAAAAATTGATAAAAAAAAAAACAATAGGTTTGTTTAGTGACTAAAAACTTTTACAAATTTGTAAAAATTGTTACAAATATATTTGAAATTTGTTACAGAAAAGTTTATTTATATATACAAATACGTTAAAAATTTCTTCTAAATTTAATTTTAAAACTTGTCATGCTAATTTTATATTTACTAAATAAAATATTCTTACATTTTTTATTATCAATAAAAATAACCAAAATGAAAAAAAATTACACATTTACACACTGAACAAAAATTAACCAAATTTGGTTAAAATTAACCAAAACGGCAACGCTGCTTTAGACCATTTTCTTTAAGAGCTTTGTACCCTTTTACAGTTGAGAAATTGAAAGGCAGACATTTTTCTCATTCCGCTTTGAACTTGTCTAAACCTTTTAGAGTTGCGAAATTGAAAACGAATTTTTTTGTTTATTTTTTCGTTCTTCTTCTTCTTCTATGTTGATTTTATTATAAAAACGCATTGTAATAAAAGAAATTAAAAAACTTATTCAAACAACTGTTAATTATAAAGTTTTTGTTATCAATAAATCTATTTGGTTAATAAATTTAATTATTTTTGCAATATGCGCGTTAAAGTGAGAAAAATGATGTGAAACAACAACACGAAAAATGCGAAGGGTGGAAACTGTAAACGAAAAATGTCTTAAAATGTCCAGTACAGTAGACGCAAAGACTACCGCACACTCTTCCTCTTCAATACATCACCGACAAACTTTGTCTGTCTGTCTTTCAATTTCTCAAATGTAAAAGGGGACTTTGTGCATTGTTGCCAATTTATCGATATGAAGAAAACAACTATTATCATCCGCACTCTAACAATTCTTGTTCCTTTTACGCACGAGCTTACCATGTTCACAATAAACAAAAACAAAATATTGTAGGGTTAGTGTGCGGTTGATAATAGTTGTTTTCTTCATATCGATTATAAAAACTACTTTTTATGCAACTTTGTCAAAACTTTTGGTGTTCTCTAATTACATCAGTAATGAGTACAGACCAGAGACCTGCGCCGATCGGTTGACAGCCGGCTGAGCCTAGCCGCCGACAAGTTGTAGTAGCCGCCGAAACATTTTTGGCTGAAAAAAAATTTTCTTTTGTAATATGGTAATATAATACCAATATCTGCACTTGTTTTTCTGAATGTGGTAACTATTTCAATTTTACTTGATTGTTTATGTGAATACGGGTAACTTTTTCAATTGTACGTTATTTTTCATAAAGGCATACAAAATAAAAAGTTGAAAAAATGGAAAATCATAAAATTATAGGTTTCTTTCAAAATTCAGACAATTGGAATTTAACCCAGAATCCGACTCCGACCTGACAGAGATGAATAAAATTAATGCACGTTTGCATGTCCAGATATGATGCACAGATTTGCGACCATTTAATATTGTTGAAAACCCGGAATTTTTAGATTATATGAAAGTAAATAAACCCAATTTATGACAAATCACAGACATCAGAAAGGTGGAAGATAATATATACAAAACAACAATATTAAAATTTTTAAACACCTTATTATTGTTTATATGACATTTTTTATTAAGATTTTAGTAATTATTTAAGCTTGAGGTATTTTTTATAAAAAATTTTTAAATTTTATTTCAAATTTGAATTAAAATTGTTCCTGAAGAAGCTACTCAAAGAGTAGCGAAATGTTGAAATAAAATTTAAAATGTTTTTATAAAAAAGACATCAAGCTTAAATAATTACTAAAATTTTTAACCACCTATTGCCCAACAAATATTGCCCTGCTCCTTGAAATGTCGTATCAAAATATCACATTGATTAATACTGTTATACATAGCAATGTTGACGAAAATAGGCATTTATAACTTATTTAAATTTCATATTACATGCCAATTTTCAGCCGGCTGACAGTCGAATTTGAGCCGCCGCCGGCTAATTTTAGTGGCAGCAGACGCCGCCGTCAAATTTGATCAGCGCAGGTCTCTGTACTACAGAGTACTTCAACATTCAGTACTATCGCAACTTTTACATCTAACACGTTCAGTATGAAGCTTGTAAGGTAAATTAAATTGGAATATTAAATCAGTAAATGTTTATATTTATATAGTGGGTCGAATTCCGTTTCGCGATTGCGGAAAAAAATTTTTTGTGCGGAAGCATAATTTGAGATTAGTCATTCCTTTGCTGCGGTATTTTTCCTTTTTGTGGTATCATCTCTACACAGATAGTATTGCGGCATGCCGCAGGAATGAATAATAACATTTTACATATTAATCGATATTTCTTTCCGCTTACTTTTCCTTTCCGTGCGGAATCAATAATACCACCCAGTATATCACAAATTTAAAAAACATATTTTTTGTCGCCGGCTTTTAGTTCTCAATTAAAGAAAAAAAATCAAGATCAAAGTTAATTAATAATTTACATGTCAATATTTTACATATTTATATAAAAAATTAATTCTTAAACTAAAATATATTAACGAAAAAAAATACTGTTGAAAAAATTTACATGCCAAACTCGCTTGAAATATTTGGTATTCTAAATTTTAGTGGTACATATTTTTTCTCATTCTTTTTAACTTGGCTTTGCTAGAAACAATGTTTCTGAATAATTTTATTAAATTAATTTCACAAATTTTGTATATAATTTATGTCGGAGGTCTGAGCTCTGGGGTTCCCATAAAATGCGATACATTGTGCAGTAACCAGGATGGTACTTTGTGAGCAGATGTTCCCCTAACATAAATATGAGAACATTAAAAAAATAATAATTTTAATACCATGATTTGTGTACAATTTTTTCAATAAAAGGTGAATTACATATATACATACATAAATATGTACTATGTATATTCAGGTATGTGATGGAAATCGAAAACGAATGAGTTTGAGAAGTCAATTTTTTCGTAATATTTCTGTATTGAAAAACTTTCATCACATAAAATATAAAGATAATGGGCTACTAAAGAGAATCTTAAAACAAAAATTTTAAAAATTAGATTATAAATGCATTAAAATGTATTCCAAAACTGATTTGTTTTCGATATCGATTTCCATCACGTGCCTGATTATTTAAATTATTGCTACGCCACCAATTAAAATTAATTTGAAAGAAAGAGGCATTACACAGATATTCAATTAATTTTGAGCAATTTTATTGATTTTGTTCATTTTGAAAAAAGTAGGCGGTCGAAAAAAGTATTCTTAGTCATGCCGGAGTCTTACTTATATCCCGTCAAAGATTTAGTAAGATCGGTCCAGCGGTCTGGCCATCCCGGCAGGCGTTGTAATTAATTAAAAAAGTGGGTGTTAGAGTAGGCGTGTTCATACCAACTCAGAAACCTTCCCGGGCTCATGCACAACAACTTTGCCAAAGATAATCACATGATCAAATACCTACATAGTTTACGATTCTATAAAGGACATACATACAAAAATAATCAGATGCATAGTTTGCGAGAATAGAATAGAAGAAATGAATTTCAAAAAAGTACTAATATATGTAAGTGTACTGAAATTTGGGCCTTTTTACACTTTTATATTTGAGTCATGAATATCATGTTCTGGGTTCTTTTTTGTGTGGATGGAAGAATATTTTATTTTTAAATTGAATAAATAATATCAAATGTCCGTTTTTACCCCGTTTTTGTCACCCGTAAAAAAGTAAAAAGTACCTATTAATTACACTGACACTTGACACTTTTTTTTGTGACAAACGGGGCACCTGGCGGGTTAACCTAATTCGGGTACGCTGAATCCAGTGGTGCTAACCGTTTTTTTAGGTTAGCTCGTTTTTTCGAAATATACCGTTCCGCAATGAAATTTTCTTTAAGTAAGGTTAAACGTTTTTCCATTATTCGCAGTCGTTGTAGAAACATAATTTTTTTTGACCATAAAAAAGGTTTTTTTTTTTTTAGCAAAATTTAAAAAATTTTGTTTTTTAAAACGGCATAAAAAATTGGAAAACGCAGCTGTGCTTCTAATTTTTTCTGCAGGTATAGCAAACAAAGTTCCAAACAAAACAAGACATAAATAATTAAAATCTGTCTACAACTTTTGATTTTATTCACAAAAAATGAAATATATAATAACCAGACAAAACTTCAAAAATTAAAACATTTATTTTTGTTGTTAATTAAAGTTTAAGTTTTTATTTACAAATATATTCTTCTTCCTCCTGCAGATTCCAACAAATATCCCCTAATAGCGAATCAAGTTGTTTGCCACTATACCAGTGTTCGAGTCTGGCTGTTACTTGGTGAAATCTCTCGCCATGTTCATCAGACTCGGCTGGTGATTGTTCATTAAATTTTTCTGCATGACAATGCAAAAAATGTATTTGCAATGACATTTTGACGTTTAAGTTTTTAAATGCGGTTAGCATATCTCCAACTAAAATTCGCCAATTTTCAGACCGATGATTTCCTAATACATTTTCTATTACTGATTTCACAGAATTCCAGCCCAATAGCTCCATATCATTCAATGCAAGTTCAAATTGTTGGTCCTTCATTAGGCGACGAATGTCCAGTCCATTAAGAATTCCTGTAAAATAAAAACATTATGATATGAAATATAAATCTAATTTAATAAAGAAGCTAGAGTTCATACCTTCTTTTACTTTCATGCCGCTTAATCGTGGAAAAATTCGGCGCAATTCCGTAAAAGCAATTCCATCTGGGTTCAATGCTTTTATAAAATTTTTTACAATACCCAGTTTGATGTGGAGTGGAGGAAGCAAAATCTTTTCCATCGGCACAAGTGGTAATTAAATAATATTATTTTTATGCAATCTGCTTTCCTCACGTAAAGCCCAATCCCGTGTATTGTACTGGTCGCCATGGAAACGCGTATTCCATAAGCACATGAAGCACATATTTTTAGTATAGCCCAATTGCATGCCTCTTAAAAGAGGAGCCACCACTTTTAAATCTGTGCATATTTTCCACTTGTGGTCTTCATATTTAATTAACTCTATTATTTTTTTCATTGATGCATATGTCTCTTTAGTATTTGTGCTTAGTGCTATCGGAATAGGACTTTTTAAATTAGTGACATGTAGCAAAACTGCTTTTAAGCTACTTTTGGACGAATCGATGAATAAGCGCCAATCTTCAGGATTGTATTCATGTTGCATTGTTAAAACCAAGCCGCGAATGTCAGTACAATACGCGAGAGAATTATTCTCAATAGATTTAAAAAAAGTCGTAAATCGACGATGGCGATTGATAGCCCCGTATATTTGTATGTCTGGTGCTAAAATATTAGCTTGTTTTAACTCTTTTGTTAAGAGAATGCTCTGTCTTTGAGACAATTTTAGGCGTCGTACCATTATATCCAGACGATTTTGCGTGATTTCGTTGTGGTTACATGGAATCGTGATGTATGACGGTTGATACATCGATGCAGCTGCTCCACAGGTTTCAACAGATTGAATTATTGAGGGAATATCTTCTGTTGGTATTTGGCTATCCGGAACAGTAATTTCGTCAGAATGTGGCAGATATAGAACCACTTTTTCTTCTGTTCATGCCGGCTGTATGATTTATGCACGCATAACACTCATCTTCAACATGGAGTATGGGATCTCTCCAAATCATTGGAACACCAAATGGCATGGCATCTCCATTTTTTTCCACTTATTTAAATGGTAAATGCACTTTGTACACACTATTGATGGTGACCAACTCTTGCCACATATGACACTTAAAGAAAACTATGTTTCATACAAGTTAATTGTTTCAGTAGTCATTTTACGGCGACTTGGCATATTTGTATATTTCCCACACACATAACAAAAGTTATGAAACTTGTTACACGCTTCCATCTTAGATATTTCAATATAAATGATTAGACTCAAGACTGTCAAAGACTTTAAACTTCACTATTCACTTTCGCAAGCACTCGCCATATGACATTGAAGGGGTTGAGGAACTCTTATTTATACTGTAATTTTTTTTATCAAAGTACCTGAGAAGACCTTCATGAACATAATTTGTAAAAACCCCAAAGCCGGGACGATTTCTGTTTCTACCTGTTCCAGGTATTTGTAAATAAAAACTTAAACCTTAATTAACAACAAAAATAAATGTTTTAATTTTTGAAGTTTTGTCTGGTTATTATATATTTCATCTTTTGTGAATTTTTTTTTTGTTTTTTTTTTTTTAATACATTTCATTTATTTATTGAATTTTCAGAAATGAAATGACAATAAGTTTTCGAATCTTAATACTCAAAGAAAATAATAAGTCCAACCAGTGCTATACAAAATATTATGATACTACAAAAAATTTATATCCACTGATCCAGTCATCTGTTTTGCGCTTGAGTTAAAGCAAGGGTATCCCTCCTTCTCAACCGAACATGGCCACTAAAGTTAAGGATGTCTCGTGCAAGTGGGTTTGGATGGCTTTCAAGTTTGCTGACATATTTTGAGGCGTATTTTGTAAGTTCGAATTTCACCAAAGGAATGCCTAGATCTTTGTGAATTCTAGAATTTTTAACGTACCATGGAGCTGCAGTAATTGTACGTAGAATCTTATTTTGACCCCTTTGAATTTTTTCAATGTTGGATGTTGAGGCAGAACCCCATAATTGAATTCCATAACACCAGATTGGCTTTAGAATTGCATTGTACAACAAAAGTTTGCAATCCAACTTTAATGTAGAATTTCTGCCGATTAGCCAATTAATTTGCACTGCTTTTAATCTCATCTGGGTAAGTTTTGCGTCGATATGAGACTTCCAAGTTAAACGACGATCGAGGTGGATTCCGAGGTATTTGACTTCATTGTGTTGCGGGATAATTTGATTATTTATTCTGATGAATGAGCATGTATCTTTTCGCAATGTGAAAGTTATATGAATACATTTCTGTTCGTTAACCCTGATTTTCCAAAGCTCAAGCCAATTCTCTAGTTTATAGACATTTTTCTAAGTTCTGTGATGCTATTTGATGGTCCTTATGAACGCTAATAAAGGCTGTATCGTCTGCAAAAGTTGAAGTATGTATTATGGGGTCTAACGGCATATCGGATGCATAAATCAAATATAAAGTTGGACCCAGTATGCTACCCTGGGGTACTCCTACTTCAATTGGCTGAGCGGGGCTTAAAAAATCGCCTTCTTTGATTGTAAATTTGCGACCGTATAAATAACTTTCCATGAGTTTATGGGTGTTAGCAGGCAGAGTTAATTTTATTTTGTGCATTAAACCGTCATGCCAAACTTTGTCGAACGCTTGCGACACATCAATGAAAAGGGCGGAGCAGTATTTTTCTCTTCAAACGACCGTCTTATCACATTTACCAATCTGTGTGTTTGTTCGATGGTACTGTGTTTAGCTCTGAACCCGAATTGGTGATTTGGGATACATTGAGTGTCGTTCAGAATTGGAATCAACTTAGCCAATAACAATTTTTCAAGCAGTTTTGAAATTGTCGGCAGTAGACTAATTGGCCTATATGACTCTACTTTAGTGGGGTCCTTCCCTGGCTTAGGAATCATGGTAATCATAGATACCCTCCAATCTGCAGGATAGTATTCTAGGCGTAAAATAGCATTGAAAATAAATAGGATAATTTTTCTAGCTACACAAGGTAACTCCACAAGCATTTTGTTGCTGATTTTATCCATACCTGGAGCTTTTTTAAGATTCAGAGTACCAATAGCGCTTTGAACATTAAAGCTAAGTCTTAGAGGTACAGGAGGTCTAATAACGAGTGGAGGCAAATCAGATGCAATAGCGCTTTGAACATTAAAGCTAAGTCTTAGAGGTACAGGAGGTCTAATAACGAGTGGAGGCAAATCAGATGCATTATTTGAGTTGTTTATATTAAACACTTTTCTCAAATGATTAACAAATAAAGTCCCCTTCTCGGAATCATTTCTAGCCCAGTCACCAGTCGGATTTCGCAGAGTAGGCTTTCCTCTAACTGGTCTTTTTAAACCTCGTGCCGCCTTTCATAACGAATAGTCAGATTGTGGGGTACTATCAAGACCTTCCAAGTAAGATTTAATTGAAGCCATTCTTTGGGTTTCTAAGAAATTTCTTAGTATATCTCTGCATACCCGTAGCCTAGCTTTCAGTTCAGGAGACCTGTGAATTTGCCACTCTCTTCTAACTCTTCTTTTTTCTGACGAGATGATCGAGTTCAGCGAAATAAGTTCTATTTGTCCCACTTCTGCACTCAACGTCGTATGTGGGGGCGTGATGTACAGCTCTTCGTACGTCCTCAGTAAACTTGCCAATCGACCCATCAATATCCTCGGTAGTTCTCAACACTACATTTTCCGTGCAGTGGGAACTTAAATACTTTGCTATAAAAATTAAGCTTTTAATACCATTTAAGAACAATTATTTAAAAACTAGAGTTAAGTATTAGATAATAAAAAACAAAAATCAAACTTACCGCTGCGGCCTTCACTATCAGCTGGCTTGAGCTGTAAACCGCGGTTCATCTGCAAGCAAGAAAGAGAAAATAAAATTTAGTTTATATTTACTTTAATTCTGATTTAGATTTAAATAAAATTGAATGAACATACAGTCAAAAGTCCTTTGTTTAAACGATTTATCTGAACAAAAAGGTAATACTGGGTTGTTAAACTGAAATTGATTATTATTGCCTGATTTGTTTGTGATTTTATGTTGTTGTGGTAGTTTGTGTTATTATCCTTTTTCCCCCTGAATAATTTATTAACAATGATGTTGGCAAATTTACAGGGTTTTCTGCTTGTGTGTACATATAACAAATGACAAGCACAAAATACTGTAAAAAAAGAGTTTTATTTTATATGCTCCTTTAGTTCGGCTTTAAAATTCTAACAAATTAACGTTTTATGGTAAAAAGGAAGGCTACTAAATTGCAGGATATCAGAAATTTAGTAAAATTACAGGCAGAATATAAAAATTTACCTTTAAAGACGACAAGGAAACAAATAAAGTTTTAGGACATAATTTCCAACTTACTCTGGTTTTAGATATGTCCCGAAATGGAGAGCCATTCCCTTGAAGGAAACGCATTGAAATAATAGAAGGAGAGTGATCTGAAGACAAGTCTAATGAAGGCTCCACTTGTATCGATTCTACAGGGATATTTTTCACTACTCCGAAGTCAATAACATCGGGAATCTTCCGTCGGTCCGTCGGCCAGTAGGTGGGATGCCCGCTTGAGAGTACATCTAATCCCATTTTGGCAATGGTGTTGAAGAGTTCACGACCCTTCGGGGTCACCAGACGTGAACCCCAAAAAGTGTGTTTGGCGTTAAAGTCACCAGCAACTAAAAATCTAGCTCCAAGGGAATTGAAGAAGCTGTAGTATTGGTGTTCTTTTATTGAAAATCGAGGCGGCGAATAAATTGATGATAAAACAAAATTGTATTGACAAAATTCAATACATTTCGCATTCCAAAACCAAATTTTTAAACAAATCATTTCTTTAAAATGGCTTGTAAGATAGTGGATTGCATTTTCAGCATTTCCTGCATCATGGATGTCATTGTGGTCGTAAAAGTGTTCATGGTTTGGACAAGTGTCTGCAATGTAGTCTCTAGAGTGTTAATATTAGGCTCGTATTATTGTGATTTAGGTGCCTGCTCCAAACCTGGCATATTAGATTTAACCACGTTAGCGTAAGAAACTTGTCTAGAACTAGGCGCGTTTACATGACTAGTGGACCGTAACAATTGCGGGAAATTGTCACTCGATGCCAAAATAGGCTGTTGACGATGATCAGGTAATGCTGACGTCTTGTTGGTACTTATGCCTTTCAAATGAGTGTAAATTGGACAACCTCTATAATTTGCGGTATGATTACCTCCGCAGTTACTGCATTTTTTGATTTTTGAATCAGTTTTCGACTTATCACATTGAGCAGTTGCATGTAGCTCCCCACACGCAACACAAACTGACGGCAATTTACAGTACGCCTTGGTGTGACCAAATTCTTGACAGTTGAGACACTGGACGGGTCCCTGACGCTTATGTGGTTCTTCCACGGTGATTCTACGATGCAGAAGGTACATCAGATTGTAGATGGGATGGGACTCGTTTTTCTTTAAGACAACATCTCCAGGTTCCAATTCTACCCTGAACATGGGCTGAGGGATCTTTTCACGGTTTCTAATATTCACTACGCTCTTGATTTTGAACCCTTTGTCCATTAAACCGGTCTTTATCTCCGTAGGATCAACACATGGGTCTATACCCTTTAGAACGACTTGGAGTCCTTTTGCGCTTTTCAGCTGGTAGGTATAGAAATCCCTAGTCTCCCTCCAACTGGTTGGACAATTTTCGAAAATCATCTTCCCTATTCACTTGAATTTTGGTTTCGCTGATATTTCCATGTTTAATTGATGTTACGCTAAACATATTTTCACCTATTACCGAAACAATTCTTTGTACCAATTTACTGGAAGTGGGCTCTCTCAGATAAATTGGTGGGGGCTTAAACGTCTTCTTAGGAAGGTCTGGCTCATCCGTCTGGAGGAGAGCAAACCTATTTTGATCATTACTCACGGTCTTAGGAGCTTTTGAATTTGATGACACTTGAGCAGACGTCGGGCTCCTCTGTCGCTTGAGAACGGTGATGTACTTATCCATACCTACTTGTTTTTTGGGTTTCACTGCACTATTTGATGAAGATGATGTTTTCTCATCTGTTGAAATCACTATATTGGGCGAACAGGAGCGACGCCGTTCTACGGCTCTTGTAGTGAGAAAATTCTCCAAAGATTTTTTAAGGATTCTTCCTCAGAGACCCATCTAGTTTTTCTAGTCGAGCTAAGCTCTTTCTCAGAATTACATCTGAGAGGAACACTCATACAGTTTTTATGTGATGTTTAATGTTTTTTTTTTGTAATTACCGTAGATTTTTTTTTACCTATTACGATTTTTTTTTACTTTTTGTTTAATTTCAACTTTTTACACTTTTTCACCTATTACGATTTTTTCACCGAAAATTCAGCCGCACTAAAAAAACACGTCCGAACAGTTCGATGAAACGAGACTGACTGATCTTTTGTGAATAAAATCAAAAGTTGTAGACAGATTTTAATTATTTATGTCTTTGTTTGCTATACCTGCAGAAAAAATTAGAAGCACAGCTGCGTTTTCCAATTTTTTATGCCGTTTTAAAAAACAAAATTTTTGAAATTTTGCTAAAAAAAACTATTTTTTTTGGTAAAAAAAAAAAAAAAAAAATTATGTTTCTACAACGACTGCGCATAATGGAAAAAAGTTTAACCTTACTTTCATTGCGGAATTTCGGTTTTTTTAGTTTATGCAATAAACTAAACCGTTTTTGAGTTACGCGAATATATGTTGTGCAACCTCCTCCATTTTCGAAATAACGGTATATTTCGAAAAAACGAGCTAACCTAAAAAAACGGTTAGCACCACTGGATTCAGCGTACCCGAATTAGGTTAACCCGCCAGGTGCCCCGTTTGTCACATTTTCCAACTAGCACAGTGTTATCCGTAATACGTACTATTTGAAAATAATATTTAGTTCATGAAATTTTTAGTGAGAAAATACATTTTGATAAAAAAAAAGTACCAAAAAAGAATACACAGGGGTGTCATAGAAACCAATACTAGAAATATCTGGATATTTATTGCACGTGTAGCAGTGCCCTATGACACCAAAGCATTTTTTCTTGTCGGTTTTAAAACCAATTCTGACAATATTGGTTTTTAGGCAATAGGGGCTGTTTTCATAAACGCAGTATGCAATGCAACATTTCATTGCATAGAGTTCATAATAGCATTTATAAATATAATTTAAAAATTTTTGTTTTAAGATTCTCTTTAATAGTCCAATATCTTTATATCTTTTGTGATAAAAGTTTTTAAATTATATTCTAAATGCTATTATGAACTCTATGAAAACAGCCAGGAATTCGAACTTCAAAAAAGTACCAAAAAGATTTCTAGTCTATTGATCTGAGCCAGATGCATTTAAGAACTCAATTTTAGATATTTTGGTACATTAAATAGTACATAAATGAAGAAAAACAAGTAAAGGCCCAACTATAATATGCATATGCTAGCTTAAGCAAACGTGCGAACACATATAAATTGTATGTGGCAAACTATAATGTACTTAACGAAACTTTTCGTTAAGTTTTTCAACTGTCATTTGCTTAAGCAAAAAGCGAAACTGATCGCACATTCTGTACGGAATCAGCTGTTTGTTGTTGTTTGTTTGTGTTTTGAACAAAATGGAAGAAAATATATTTATTTTAAATTTAATAGAAAATGTGGAAAAAAATAAGTGCCTTTACAATAAAAGAGACCCTTTTTATTTTAACAAAAATGTCTTTCTGTCGCAGTTTATTTCTCTGGCAGAACAAGAGCGTCTTCTTCTTTTACAGTGTAGTTCACTTATTTCTTTTAATGTGCACAGGCCTTCAAGCGCTAACTTTAATATTTTTATATTATTTAAATTTTTAAGTTTTTTCTCCATTTTTGCAAACACAATACGAAAATTAACAAAACATATGTAAACGTTTATTATTATTTACAATGTACTTTTGCCGATAAATTAATAAAAAGGAAAAATTATGCGTTTCGGGTACGAAGTTTTCTTTTAATTATAAAATAATATAATAATATTTATAAAATATAGTCATTTAATGACTTTTTGTTAAAATAAAAACATTTTTTAAACATAAATGAGCAACTGTGGACAAAAAGCTTCAAAGTCATTGTAGCCACCTGAAAGTTAACTCTGAACTGGTTATGCATTTGACAGCCTTTTCGTTAACTTTTGCAATTTGCTTAATCTTGCTTATGCATATTATAGTTGGGCCTTAAGAGTTTATATACCCATCATCAAATACCAGCAGTGTGATCTATGAATACTTGCAACAATTTTTTCTACATTTTGTATCGGTAACGGTAATTATTTTGCAGATCCCTTAAATAAGTTTGTTGTTTTTTTTGTTTAAATTTCATCTCAATAACAACATTTACAAGAATTTTATGTATATTCCAGTTATTCCACGTATATATAAGTGTCACGAGACGGAATATAATCACATTTTATATTTATCACACTTTTAGTGAACTGCCCTACGTGTAACGATTTACTTTGGCACAATAAGTTAGATACCAGAAATCCCTAGGAAATAGATTTTGGTTTTTTAAAACGTCAAAATTGTCCGCTCTATATACTCTGTGATTATTTTCTGAAGTGGAAGTTGTATGGGAGTCCATGGCCAATTATAGACCAACTTTCACAAAAGTCAATAGTATAATTTTTACATACAGTGAGTCACAGTCAAAAGTATCCAATTGAGTTTCCTATATTAAAAATGCGATTGTTGATAATTAATGAATTGAATTTTATTCTTTTTTATATTTTAACATTAACGTCTTAACTTAAAATTAATGAAATAAAATTAGCAATATTCAGGTAAATTCAGATAAAAAAAATAATAATTCTTAAACAACATCAATTTCTACCTCACAGTGAAAAGTATCCACGATAAAAGTTTGATTAAAACAAGTAAGAGTGCTATATTCGGCTGTGCCGAATCTTAAATACCCTTCACCTAAGCTTAATAAGAAATACAGAAACTACACTAGACTAGAATATCCTAATTCTGTGTTTTCTATTCAGTCTTAGTGCAAATTTTATTAGTATTTGATATATTGTTTGAAAGACAATTTTACGACCAACATAATTTATATTAAATATTTTGAAATGTTGTCTAATTTTTACCATTTTTAATTGATTTAATTACCAATTCTTACCATAATTTACAGAGTCTGTCTGATGTTCATAATAATCTTCAGTGTAATTTAACAGAGTATAAAAAAGAGGTACAATTCGGTTTTAGTGATTTTGCTAAAAAAAAAAAAAAAAAAAAAAAACAAACTGAAATAGGGCTTTTAGAGGAGATACCAGCAAAAAAAAATTTCTTGTCGGTCACGCCTATTTTCGAGGGGGCGGGCCCGTAAAGTTGAAAATATATAGGCCTATATCTCGGGAACTACTGGGTGCTTGATAATTTGTAATACACTAAATAAAAGGTATTAAAAATACCTATCCAACGATATATATCATGATTATAAAATATGTACCGAATATGGGTTAAATCCGAAAAGAATATTTTTTGACCCGAATTTATTTGTTTTTTGGAAATGGTTCTTATGTGGCAGCTACGACAAATTATGGGCCGATCTTCTTAAATTTTGGAACACTTATTTTAATGCATATGAGGATACTTCACGTCGAATTTCAACATAATAACGCTATATATACGATATATATTAGTATTAACGTGAATTTCGAGAGTGGACCTTATGTGGGTGATAAAGTCAAATATGGACCGATATTCTCAAAATCCAGCAGTTAGATTTAGGCATGTATGTAAATGATCCGTGTAAAATTTTGGATTTACCCTTATTTATAAGCGATTTTTATGAGTATTAAAGTGTTTTTCGGAAGAGGGCTTTATATGGGGCATACGGTTAAAAATAGACCGAAATTCACAAAATTTTGTGGGATATATTAAAATGATTGTATATATTAAAATGATCTGTGCAAAGTTTTGAGTCGGCACCGATATTTATACAATATATATATGGGGAAAAATGTATTTTTCAGATGTGGTCCTTGTATGGAAGCTATGACCAGTTCTGGGCCGACTACCATAAAATTTAGTACAACAATTTATTTGCCTATAAAGAGTATTTATGTCAAATTTTAACCGTTTAACATTATTTATATCTCTTTTATACGTATTTAAGTGAATTTTGGAAGTGGACTTTATATGGGGTCTATGGTCAAACATGGACCGAACTAAAAAAAATTTCGTTTTGCTATTTCTTTTTGCATAAAACTTATTTTTGCTGAATTTTGTCTAGATATTCCAATTTTATAGGCATTTATTTATCATTAAGCCATATTTCGGGAATATATATATTTGTATGGGCGCTATAAGAAATCATGTACCGATTCTTACTATTTTCCGCACACTCCTCTTTTATCATAAAAACAACGTATACAAAATTTCATCGTATTATCTGCAATATATTTCAAAATATTGCAATAAAATGGACGAAAAATATCAAATTTTTATGGAGGTGGTCTCACATATTGGTTCATAACTCTGGTTGACCTAAACCGATTTTGATGATTTTAAATAGCAAACTTCTCGAAAGCACTTCTGACAGAATTATTGAAGGTTTGGATCCCGAGTATATCTGGGGACTTGAAAAAACTGATTTCAAGAGACAGACAGACGGACATGGCTTAATCGATTTCGCAATCTATAAGGATCCAGAATATATATACTTTATAGGGTCGGAAAATTTTTTTGTGGAAATTACACACGGAATGACAAACTTATATATACCCTTCTCACGATGGTGAAGGGTATAAAAAAGGATTTTCTTAGATGTTTAATACTTTGTATGATATCCTTTGTTATCCTTTACAGCTTTGAGCATTTTTGGCATAGATTTAACCAAATTTTTCGTGCAAGAATCTTGAATTTTTCCCCATTCTTCTTGCAAAGTATTTTTTAGACTTCCTATGCTTGAAATGTTATGACTTTTAATATTTGTCTCCAAAATACTCCATAAATTTTCTATAGGATTCAAATCTGGCGATTGGGGAGGTGTATGAATCACTTTTGGACAGTTATAAAGCATGCATTCTCGAACAATATGTGATTTGTGCTTGGGGTCATTATATTGATAAAATTGGAATGTTGTCCTCAATCCCAATTTTTCAGCGCTACATTTTAAATTATCTCTCAAAATGTTTAAATAACATATCTTATCCATGATACCTTCGATAAAGACAAGATTCCTCCACCGGCAGCACTCATACAACCCCATACCATAACAGACCCTCCTCCGTGCTTTACGGTTGGAATTGTGTGTTTAGGGTTCAAGGCTGTATTTGCCCTACGCCATAGCTTACTTGGTCCATCCGACCCAAACATATTAAATTTGTTTATATCAGCAAAAATAACAGTCGTGCAAATTCAAAATCCTTTTTTCGTGTTTCTGAACGAACTCCAATCGAATTTGGCGATTTTTGGGATTTATGAATGGCTTTTTCATTGCAACTCTACAATGGTATGGGGTTGTATGAGTGCTGCCGGTGTAGGAATCTTGTCTTTATCGAAGGTATCATGGATAAGATGTGTTATTTAAATATTTTGAGAGATAATTTAAAATGTAGCGCTGAAAAATTGGGATTGAGGACAACACTCCAATTTTATCAAGATAATGACCCCAAGCACAAATCACATATTGTTCGAGAATGGATGCTTTATAACTGTTTAAAAGTGATTCATACACCTCCCCAATCTCCGGATTTGAATCCTATAGAAAATTTATGGAGTATTTTGGAAACAAATATTAGAAGTCATAACATCTCAAGCATAGGAAGTCTAAAAAATGCTTTGCAAGAAGAATGGGGAAAAATTCAAGATTCTTGCACGAAAAATTTGGTCAAATCTATGCCAAAAATGCTCAAAGCTGTAAAGGATAACAAAGGATATCATACAAAGTATTAAACATCTAAGAAAATCCTTTTTTTAATCAAACTTTTATCGTGGATACTTTTCACTGTGAGGTAGAAATTGATGTTGTTTAAGAATTATTATTTTTTTTTATCTGAATTTACCTGAATATTGCTAATTTTATTTCATTAATTTTAAGTTAAGACGTCAATGTTAAAATATAAAAAAGAATAAAATTCAATTCATTAATTAATTATCAACAATTGCATTTTTAATATAGGAAACTCAATTGGATACTTTTGACTGTGACTCACTGTACATACACCTTATCTGTGTAAAATTTCGGTTGGATATGAATGTTTATGTACAGTGGGGAGCAGAGGTGAGTACATGTTCTTATTTTCTGCATTTGCAGGTGCATAAAAATGGTAATAACAAAGCGATTTAAATTATTACTTTTTTATTTTATTTATTAATTAGTGGATTACAATAATGATCTTAAAACAAAACAAAAAAACTACGTATTCAGGGAACAAACTAAATTAAATAAAATTAAATCTTATGTACTCAGTGTTGCACTTTCAGGAAACAAAAAAACTTTTAAATTTTTAGTACTTAGTCCACAGCCCTTTATTTTTTAATACACTATTTATGCGATTGGGCATACTTTCAACCAACTTTTGGATAATTTCATGTGGAATTCTCTGCCACTCCAGCTCCACACATTGCCACAACTCAGCGAAGTTCGACGGAGCTGTTCGATACTGTCCCAACCGTCTTTTCACAATTTATCACAAATTTTCAATTGGATTGAGGTCGGGACTTTGCGGAGGCCACTGCATCAATTGAAATGTTTGCCCATTCAACCATTCCTTAACGATTTTCGAGGTGTGTTTTGGGTCTCCATCCTGTTGAAACACAACTTCTTACTCAGGGTATGCGCTCAGATCTACAAAATCGGGAAGTTGAATCTGCAATATTTTTAAATAGTCTTCTTTTCTCATGATTTCATAAATCTTTTGTAATCTACCAACACGCCACAATGTAAAGTAACCCCAAACCATGATGATGCTTTACAATCTGTTTAACATGGTGTCGTTGTATACTCTCCCGCTGTCGACGCCAATAATACTTTTTACCGTCAGATTGATATCGGTTAAACTTGGATTTATCTGACCATATTACGCGTTTCCAGTCATCAACAGTCCAATCTTTGTGTAGTCTGTCGAATTTTAAACGTGCTGAAACATTTTTATCTGACAGTGCTGGTTTAGGGTTTTTACAGCTGAGATGTATTCAATATTGTGTAGCGCTCTTCTTGCTGTACATCGGCTAACATTTTTATTTATTGCTCAGGAAGCTTCTTTTAGGAATAAAGACGTGTCTGTTCTCATTTTTCTCATTATAGGGCGTGCGTCTCCATCAGATAATATTCGTTGGCGACTGAAAGCCTGTCTTTAGAAGCTACATTTCGCCGTTTTAACACTCTAACAACTACTGATTGGCTTATATTAAGCTCTTTTGCTATCATACGTGACGAGGAGTCATCCGTTGTTTTATTTATTATCAAATTTTCCACGGCTATCGATAGTTTCTTCATTTTTAAAAAAATATTAACTTTTACTTTTTTAAATTAAAAAAAAACGACGTTTTTGGAACACGGAGTTATTCAATTATGATTTAAAACTAAAATTCATATTGACAAAACTAAAGATTGCAGCAACAAATTTCAAAACTTAATTTCAAATAACGGTAAATTAATAAATGTTTCAATTATTTGGTTGATTACAAGTGTGAGCAAAACTGAGTACATACAAGTTGTTTTGTTGTTATTTAAATTACAATCTTGTTTTATTGGGCTTTTATTTCTCTTATTAAGAATTATGTAAAGAACTAAATAAGAATTAAAATAGAAAAAGAAATTTAAAAATCGCTCCCTTATTACCATTTTTGTGATCTTTACAATGCAGAAAATACAAACATGTACTCACCTCTGCTCCTCACTGTAGATTGTTACGATTTTTTTGTTGTTGACAATTTAATTATTTAATAAAAAATTTCAATTATTCATTTTATTTATATTTCAATATATATATTTTCAGATTTTTAATGAAATTAAGCCATGAGACGGTTACGATCGAATTAAAAAATGGTACTCAAGTGCATGGTACAATTACAGGTGTTGATGTTGCTATGAATACTCACTTGAAATCCGTCAAAATGACTATAAAAAATAGAGATCCTGTTCAACTTGAAACACTTAGCATAAGAGGCAATAACATAAGATATTTTATTTTGCCTGATAGTCTTCCTCTTGAAACCCTACTTATTGACGATACACCTAAATCCAAATCTAAGAAAAAGGAAAGCAATAGAGCGGGCAATAGAGGTCGAGGTAGAGGATCTCGTGGAAGAGGAGGTACACGAGGAAGAGGCAGAGGTAGAGCTACCAACAGACGTTAAATTTATTCAGCATTATTTTAAAATGTTTTTTATTTAATGTATTTGATAACACTGAACTAGGCTACAAAATATATCATTGTATATTAATTTTGGTATATTATAATTTTTTATGTATAAAAAATAGTGTTTGCTTGGTTTCATTGGTAGGTATGTCTTCTGATAATTATTTTTAAATAATTTTATTCTATATTCTTCGATCTTTTTAATGATTTTTATTAAATAATTTTTAAGCTTTAGGTCACTTTTTTGTTTTTTATTAAAGATTTTTTAATCTATATATATAAAATTCAATGTATGTATGTATGTAACGTATAGACTCCAAAACGGCTGAGCCGATTTTGATGAAATTTTCACAGCATGTTACTGTGACTCTGGAAGGAATAATAGGGTACTTTTTTTACCACGCCCACTTTTACGCCCACTTTTTTAAAATATTGTAATTGAAGACCAAACCTTTGGACCGATATTTTTGAAATTTTCACAGCATTTAACTGGGACTCGTATGATTAATAGGGTACTTTTTTTGACCACGCCCATTTTTACGCCCACTTTTTAAAAATTATGTAATTGCTCCCATATAGTTTTTAACAGATTTACTTCACATTGTCTACACATTATATACTCCAGGCGAGGTAAAAATAAAGATTTCTTAAGCCACGCCCCTTTTCACGCCAAATTTTTGAAAGTTTTATACTTTTTGTTCTCTATACAAATTTGTTCATTCCAACGTATTTTTTTTTATTTGGTAGTATATTGCTCTTAATACTGTTTACGTCGCCATATAACTATGAACCACGCCTACTTCATCGCCCCCTTTTTTAATTCAGATACTTACGTATACCACTAACAATGTTTGCTATACAAAATACTTTTTTTGTAATATGTATTTACCTAAAGTTTTATATACTTTTTAACTACATACATTTTTTTATTACCAAATCCCCATTTTTCGCCCCATTTCACCTTAAATTATATTGCTTTTAATCTATATCTATATATATAAAATTCAATGTATGTATGTATGTATGTAACGTATGGACTCCAAAACGGCTGAACCGATTTTGATGAAATTTTCACAGCATGTTACTGTGACTCTGGAAGGAATAATAGGTTATATGAAGTTTTGATTGTACAAACGGGGGTGGCACCGTCCATATAACCCACAAATTTAAATCGCCATATTTTGGGCAGTTTTTGACCTACGTCAATGATGTTTGGTACATATGGAATTGGCATAATTAGGAATACGTACCAGGAGAAAAGTGGGTGGGACCACGCCCCTTTTTATGAAAATTAAAAATCGTAATATAGTCTTAACTACTGGACCGATCGTCATTAAATTTTCACAATAGGATATTCTTACGAAATAATAAATTCTTGACTATGTAAGTGGACAAAGGGACATGGTCTCGCCTAAAGCATTGCAATAAATACATTAAAATTAAATAAATAAATGTTTGTAAATATATAAATACGTTTTATTTTATGACGAGGGGGGGGGGGTAGCAAAGCACACCGGGTTTAGCTAGTTCTTATATATAATAAACTCAATATTTCGATTTCCTTTGGAAATCTTCTTCAGGAGTTATTTTAATATTATAAGAAGAAGATTTCCAAAGGAAATCGAAATATTGAGTTAATTATATATAAGAATTAAAACATATTTTATAAAAAACAAAAAAGTGACCTCAAGCTTAAAAATCTATATATCGTTGGTCTCATGTAGAAAGGCCCTAACTCGCTATTTTTTCGAAATTCGTTTTTTTGCGATTCCAATGCATTTAGCGCAAATACACCTCCTCACAAAAATTTAAGGCAATTTGATCAAAATTAGCGGTTATTCAAGTAATTTTCTAAAAAGCCCTAACTGATTTCTAAAAAAAAAAATATTTTTTTTAAAGCCCTATCTCGCCAAATTATGTGTCGTTGCATCGATTTTGTTTGTAAATTATGCAATAAAGAATAAGCGAATATTTTTTTTATTGTGATACAATGTTGTAACGTTACTTTGAGCTTAATATTGCATTACATACTACAAAACAACAACAACCTCAAGATAAATCGCACTTGATCAACAATAGTGTATTAACTAAAAATTTTTGAAATCTGGTAGTAACTGCTAAAATTTTAATGAGCAAATGTAAATACATTTTCAAATTGAATTTTCTTAGCATTATGTGTCCGAATTTTCAAATTCTCAAAATGTAACTACAAACAGTTTTATGCCTCTACTGAAACTTTAAAAATTTTGAGTTAATACACTATTGTTGATCAAGTGCGAAATGTTTTTTTCTTTTTTATTATAACGGATAAGCCCAAATATTTTAGAGAAAGAACAATATTATAGAGAAAGAACTGAAATAAAAATGTAATAAATGTTGCTGGAATTCATTTCTGCAAACAACTCCATCAGAAGAACAGTTTTCTTTTAATTGTGATCAATAATTTTGCTTTATGTGTTTAGTTATTATCATTTTCAAATTAATAAGAAAATAAAATATAAAAAGTAAATAAAAATGGAAAATATAGATGAAAATTGTCAATCTGACGAGGAATATTCAAACAATAGTGATTTTGAGTGCTACCAAACCAAAAGCAAAGTAAATATAAATCAGAAAAATCGAATGAGGGGAGAGACATATGTAAACACTTCAAAGGGGTCTTCCTCACAAATTTTCGCAAGACGTCTAGGTTTGCCGTGTCACTCGAAGCACTGCGAAAAAAGTACTTTGAGATATTGCTCATTATTTAACGAGTGTATAAGAAAAGAAATTTTTACTGCGTTTTGGCAGATGACGTGGGAACAAAAGCGCATATATATTGTTAACCTCGTCAGCTTAGCAGAGCGCAAACGCATTTATTCTGAAAGTTCTAGACGGACGCAGTCAATTGCATATTTTTTAAACAAAAATTCCAGCCGACTGCAAGTATGTCGTCGTATGTTCCTTTCGACATTAGGATTAAAGGAAAAGATGGTGCGAAATTGGATTAAAAAAAGTGAGAAACATGGCACACAGCCGAGTCCACAGAAAAGGAAAAGTTTGCGCATACAAAAGGAGCGATGTTCCACAAGGGGCCAATGCAATCACATAAGACGTGATTTTTTAGAAAATTGGTTAACAAGGTTACCAAAGGTAGAATCTCATTATTGCAGACGCGATTCAACAAAACTGTACTTTGAAACTGCTTTTTCTTCATACAAACAAATCTATGACTTTTACCTAAGTGAGTGTGAAACAAACGTGGAAAACAAAGATATGAAATTGTCTTATTCTGTAGTAGTCGAAACAATAAAAAAGTTAAACTACTCTATTTTCAAGCCTAAAAAAGATGAGTGTGATGTTTGTGTTTCATTCAGAAACAAAAATGTGTCAAAAATTTCGTACGAACAACATAGGGAAGAAATAGAAAAAATGCGGGAAGAAAAACGTTCAGATATAGAAAAGGCTAAAATGGAACTATGTGCGGTTTTTTGCATGGACATGCAAGCATTAAAATTAGTACCACAATTAAATGCCAATTCGGCATACTACAAAATGAAACTACAAATTCACAATTTCACAATTTACAATCTTCTAACACACCAATCGGACAATTTTGTATGGGATGAAACTGCAGGAAACCTTACTGCTTCGGTTTTCACAACATGTATTATAAAGCATTTAGGGGATTTTTTGGCAAGATCTCCAAATATTCACCACATAATTATTTATTCAGACGGCTGCTTTTATCAAAATCGCAACGTCACGTTATCTAATGGTATTCTCTACTTATGTGAAGAACGAAATGTAACTATTGAGCAAAAGTACTTAGTTGTTGGGCATACACAGATGGAGTGTGATGCAACCCATTCTCTTATCGAAAGAAAAACAAAAAACAAACAAATAAATTTGCCGTCGCAGTTTGTGCAAATTATTAAAGAAGCCAGGAAATATCCATCACGTTTAGAAGCACACCATTTGGATTACACATTTTTCTTAGATTTTGAAAAACTTCCGAAGCGATATTTATCAATTCGACCAGGTAATAATCGAAATTATTGTGCATTTTTTATCAATTTTTATTTGAATTTCAATTGGAAATTTAATTTTAGGAAAAAAGGCAGGTGATGATACCGTAAATATGTTGCGTGCTCTTGCATATGATCCTTCAGGGGTCATATATTTTAAAACAAATATTACGGACGAATATGAGCTTCTTCCACATAGAACGAAATCCTCTATAGAACGCATCATTCCAGTTCGGTTATATAAAGAAAAATTGGCAATTTCGTAGAAAAAATGGGAGCATTTACAAGATCTAAAGAAGTTGATTCCTATAGACTGTCAAAACTTTTATGATACTTTGCCATACAAATTATAAAGACTATTTTTATTTTCGAACTTAATATTTTTAAGCAATGATAAGACTTTCTGTTAATTTTAATAATGAATTTTCCATAATATAATTTGTTATGATCGCTACAGGAAAAAAGCCCTAAGTTACATTTATGCTCTGAAATGAGACTGGAAAAGCCCTATCTCAATTTAGTTTTTTATATATTTAAAAATAAAAAAATGTTTTGAAACCCAAATTCGTCCTTCATTTTAATAATAACCTGCATTTAAAAAAATTTTAATTTTTGTCAATTACAGTTTTAAATGTGTTTTTACCTTCTCCTGTAAAGTTTAAAATATGCGAGTTAGGGCCTTTCTACATGAGACCATCGATATATAAAATTCAATGTATGTATGTATGTAACGTATAGACTCCAAAACGGCTGAGCCGATTTTGATGAAATTTTCACAGCATGTTACTGTGACTCTGGAAGGAATAATAGGGTACTTTTTTTTACCACGCCCACTTTTACGCCCACTTTTAAAATATTGTAATTGGAGACCAAACCTCTGGACCGATATTTTTGAAATTTTCACAGCATTTAACTGGGATTCTGGTATGATTAATAGGTTACTTTTTTTACCACGCCAATTTTTACGCCCACTTTTTAAAAATTATGTAATTGCTCCCATATAGTTTTTAACAGATTTACTTCAAAATGTATACACATTATATACTCCAGGCGAGGTAAAAATAAAGATTTCTTAAGCCACGCCCCCTTCACGCCCCTTTTCACGCCAAATTTTTGAAAGTTTTATACTTTTTGTTCTCTATACAAATTTGTTCATTCCAACGTATTTTTTTTTATTTGGTAGTATATTGCTCTTAATACTGTTAACGTCGCCATATAACTATGAACCACGCCTACTTCATCGCCCCCTTTTTAATTCAGATACGTATACCACTAACAATGTTTGCTATACAAAATACTTTTTTTGTAATATGTATTTACCTAAAGTTTTATATACTTTTTAACTACATACATTTTTTTATTACCAAATCCCCATTTTTCGCCCCATTTCACCTTAAATTATATTGCTTTTAATCTATATATATATATATAAATGAATGTGTGTCTGTATGTTTGTGCTTAATAGGAGGCCAAACCCTTGGACCAATCTAAAATTTTTACAGCATGTTTCTGTGACTGGAAGGAATAATAGGCTATATGAAGTTTTGATTGTACAAACGGGGGTGGCACCGCCCATATAACCCACAAATTTAACCCGTCATATTTTGGGCATTTTTTGACGTACGTCGGTGATATTTGGTACATATGGTATTGGCATAATTAGGAATACGTACCAGGAGAAAAGTGAGTGGGACCACGCCCCTTTTTAGGAAAATTAAACATCGTAATATAGTCTTAACTACTGGACCGATCGTCATTAAATTTTCACAACAGGATATTCTTACGAAATAATAAATTCTTGACTATGTAAGTGGACAAAGGGGCATGGTCTCGCCTAAAGCATTGCAATAAATACATTAAAATTAAATAAATAAATGTTTGTAAATATATAAATACGTTTTATTTTATGACGAGGGGGGGGGGGGGGTAGCAAAGCACACCGGGTTTAGCTAGTTATTTAATAAAAAGATAATTATTTTTTAAATTTGGTGTTATTGAAGCATTTTACAGTTTTGATGGTAATGTAAACAATCAGCCTTATTATGAGTGTCGTTTTCTTTTTACGACAACGACTCTTTTGTAATAGAATAAAGATAATAAGGCTGATTTTCTTGCAGGCAATCATTTTTTATTTAATAATATTTTATCCATCCAGCAACTATTATGTTATAATAAATATGATTTACGGTTTTGCGACTGAGTTTTTAAATTAAAACTTTTGTATATTGTAAAATCTTAATTTTTTTAACTGCGAAGCTTTTTGGCTTGTCTGCAGAAAACACCCAGAGTCTTTGGCGGGAATCGAACCCACAACCCTCTGATAGTCCGGCACACTAGCGCCTAGTCTATCGGGGCACTATGTATTTTAAATTCTTTTAAAGTTGTTTGTAATAATTGTCAAAAAAGTTGTCTACAGAAATATACGCCCATGTTCAGAAAAACGCAAAACGCTTAAAATTGGCGTTTTCGATTTGAAAACTCCAAAGAGGTGTTCTGGGGCCAAATTACCGCAGTCGATATCGAGTAAAATTGATCGTAATTTTCTTATTTGAGATTATGGCATACGATATCCAGCAAGAAATTTAGTACATTTTATCATAATTTCGATATCGAAATAATTTTTCGATACGATAGCTCATTCTATCACGAATGCGGTAATTTGGCCCCTGACAAACGAAAACGCTAGAAATTTGGCGATTTCAAACCGCTAGTGTATACTGAAGCGATCTGGCTTATTTTATTGAAACTGCACTTTTAACACAAAATGAAATGATGCACAATTTAATATGTTTTCTTTTTATTTAAGCTAGAGCTTGTAACATTTTCCCACGATTTTAATGAAAAATATGCAATTTAAAAATGTTCTTTATGTTTGTCAATTGTCTGTTTCAATTGTTTACTTTTGAACTAGCGATTTGCGCAAACAGCTGATTAACTTGTGCCCCTATTGCCGTTCTCAACTCAACTAAGTTTGGTCGTCTGTCAGTCAACCCGACTTTAACTCTACATTAACTCTACTACATATAAGTTGTGAATGCCAATACCGATTTATGAAAGACGACCAAATTATTAAAAAAGTTGTGAACCGCAATAGGGGCATTGATCTTCTAAAATGCATTTTAATTTGAAATTTGTTCATACTGTTTCCACGACGACTTGAATCACCTGCTTCGCCTTCTGAATCATGTTAATGAATCATGCTGTTTACATGACTAATAAACTTGATTCGATTTGACAGTTGTCTTTAATAAACAAACAGAATTTACAATTTGTGGAAAACAATTTTTTTTTAATGGACAAAAAAAAAGTGAGTGGAAATTAGTTAGCTTATTTGAAAAAAACATACATTCGTACGTATTTACTTTCTTTACTTCCAGCAACAAGAAAATAATTTGTTTTGTTTACAATAATATTAAATTTTTACAGCTAGTGCAGATAAACTTGCGATAAAAATTAGAGAAGAGTGCAATTTTTCGTGCTTCGCAAGTTGATGCAATATGAATCTACATGATTCGCTCTTAAAATTTTGTATGGTGAAGCAAGTTGTTTCGCACATGATTGGGGTGTGAAGAATGAATAGAGAGTGAAGCATGTTCCGTGGAAACATAGTATTACGTTATTTTATGACAAAACATCTGTTTTTATTGTTCGAACATAGATTCGAAAAATGGCAAAACGCTAGCAAATCGTAGCGATTTCAGTACTGCGATTCACTAACTTTTTTAACGATAATCGTATCGTTAAAATAAATATAACGAAAATTTATCGAATTTGCAATTCAGTAACATTTTTAAGAGGCCTTTTAGATGATGCAATTAATTGCATGCAATTTTTTCCATTCTCTTTTAAAATTGCTACGTAAAATGTTGTGCATTTATACGATGCAATTTTACATGCAACAAATCATGCAATTTTTTAACGTTTAATTACACATTACTCTTTAGTTTTTCATTCGCAACAAAGAAAACAAAATTTTAAAATATATGTAAATAATATACAAAAAATATATGTACATAAAAATGTATGTATATAAAATAATATACATACATTTACATATATACAATACTAGCTGACCGCCCCGGCTTCGCTCGGTATTTACTATTGATTTGTATTTCATAGAATAAGATGTATTCACAACCTGCCTGCTCTTATTTATTTGCAAATTTGTACAGCATACTTTAGGGGACTTTTTTTTTCAAATGTTGAATTTTTTCAGGTAAAAAATCATAACTGGAGAATGGCTAGACCGATTTTGGATTTCAAAATCAACTAACCATCATCACTCCTCCCTGTAAAAATTTTATGGCAATCGGTCAAGCCGTTCTCGAGTTATGGAGTGACAATCAAAATGTACACTTATTTTTATATATATAGATACAAAAAATATAAAAAATGGAAGATTTTAATACAGAAGAAGTAATTGAAAATGTTCTTGCGCATTAATTTTTATAACGCACACTTCAAAGTCAGAATAAGAATAAAACAAAATTAGTAAAACACAAACGATGGTAAAAGGAAATGTCAAAAAATTGTATGACAAACGAAGTCGTGCAACTTTTTCTACCCCTCTTGCTTCTCTCATCCGTTTGCCGACAAACATCAGTTGCATGCAAAATTGCATCGTCTAAATGGCCTCTAACGATATTCGCTGTCGGCTGAAGTCAGCTGTTACTCTTAACAAGTTTTTCTCTCGTTATATTAGCGACAAAAATTTTAGTTGTGTTTATTTTATCGATAAAGTGTATTTATTATATAAAGTGTGTATATAATACTATGTTTCCACGACGACTTGAATCACCTGCTTCGCCTTCTGAATCATGCTGTTTACATGACTAATAAACTTGGTTCGATTTGACAGTTGTCTTTAATAAACAAACAGAATTTACAATTTGTGGAAAATAATTTTTTTTAATGGACAAACAAAAGTGAGTGGAAATTAGTTAGCTTATTTGAAAAAAAAAACATACATTCGTACGTATTTACTTTCTTTACTTCCAGCAACAAGAAAATAATTTCCTTTGTTTACAATAATGTTAAATTTTTACAGCTAGTGCAGATAAACTTGCGATAAATATTAGAGAAGAGTGCAATTTTTCGGGCTTCGCAAATATATTCAATATGAATCTACTTGATTCGCTCTTAAAATTTTATATGGTGAAGCAAGTTGTTTCGCTCATGATTGGGGTGTGAAGCATAAATAGAGAGCGAAGCATGTACCGTGGAAACATAGTATAAGTTTATTTTGTGTTTATTTATTATATAAAGTGTGTATATAAGTTTATTTTGTGTTTAAAATGGCTTTTGAGTATTTGGCATACGAATTAGCAAGGGATGACCAAATTTTTGACGTTTCAGCAATTAATCGTCGTATTCTTCGGGATTTGGACAATCCTTTTGAGTTGACAGCGAAGGAATTTCAAAAATTATACCGACTCACTGCGGACTTGGCTGAAAATTTAATTTTTGAGTTAGATGATCAACTAAGAGGATCTAGAATAACATCTATATCGACAGAAAAGCAGGTAAGACATGCCAGCTTCAAGTTAAAATAAAATTTTAAGTATTTTATTTTGCTAGGTGCTTTCGTCTTTACGTTTTTATGCAACTGGATGCTATCAGCGGCTCCTTTTAATATTTGAATTGGTCGCCATTCGGTTAAATGCACTTAAAATGTATGTATATAAATGTAAATAAAATAACAAAATAAAAAGATAATTAAATCATACATTTTTTAACTTACCTTACTTAAGTCAAAATTTACAAAAATAAACAAAAATCCCAAATTATGCACAATTCTATTTGTTTTTTTTCCCATTCTCTTTTGTGCTTTTCGCTTATTTTGACACTTTGTACACAGAGGTGCCACATTTTATTAAATTAAATGAGTACAAAAAAACAGCTGTATACTATCGTTAAAAAAAGTTACAGAATCACACAATCGTTACTGCAAACGACTATTTATGTCGACAAATGTTACGATTGTCGGATCGTTAAAAGTTAGTGAATCGCAGTACAGAACAGGTCAAAATGCGTTTTGCGTTTTTAAAACTATGTGATATAAAAACGCTGCGATTTTCAGAACATGGGCGATAGTGTGGATTAATTGCAGGAAGTACTTTTGTCTCCGGTGGAATATTGTTTATAAATTAATCAGGGGTGTCATAGAAACCAATATTGTCGGAATTGGTTTTAAAACCGAGAAGAAAAAATGCTTTGGTCTCATAGGACACTGCTACAGGTTCAATAAATATTGAGATATTTCTAGTATCACAATATTTACGTTCAATAAATATCGAGATATTTCTAGTATCACAATATTCACCCTTATTCCAGTTGTCGTCATTGACTCTTATACTATGTTTCCACGACGACTTGAATCACCTGCTTCGCCCTCTGAATCATGTTTATGAATCATGCTGTTTACATGACTAATTAACTTGATTCGATTTGACAGTTGTCTTTAATAAACAAACAGAATAAAAAAAAACAGAATTTACAATTTGTGGAAAATAATTTTTTTTAATGGACAAAGAAAAGTGAGTGGAAATTAGTTAGCTTATTTAAAAAAAAAAAAACATACATTCGTACGTATTTACTTTCTTTACTTCTAGCAACACAACAAGAAAATAATATGCTTTGTTTACAATAATATTACATTTTTACAGCTAGTGCAAATAAACTTGCGATAAAAATCAGAGATTTCAATTTTTCGTGCTTCGCAAGTAGATTCAATATGAATCTACTTGATTCGCTCTTAAAATTTTGTATGGTGAAGCAACCTGTTTCGCACATTATTGGGGTGTGAAGCATGAATAGAGAGCGAAGCATGTACCGTGGAAACATAGTATTAACGACGTCGTTTTGTATCGTTTGTTTCAAATTGGTATTCTAGTTGTCGTTATTGAAGATTATCGATTACTATTAACAGATATTTGGTATTCTGTAAAGGCAGGAACAGAATAGACGCTGTAGTACAACGTAACGAGTAGCGCTGCAAGCTGTCAAAAGTTAATAACAGCAGTTTCAAAGTAGTCTCAACAGAATGTGTAGTTGTAGTTGAGGTTGAAGCGCAGTTTTTAAATTTTTAAACTTTGTTGCGCGACAGTGCTTTGACAGCTGATTGTCAAATATAAATTTTTATCAAAATGGAAAGCGAAAAACAGAATTATTGATTGAATTAGTTAAAAAAATGACATTTTGTTTAATTTAAAGCATTGTGAGTACAAAAATGTAAAAAAAAAGTTAAAAGCATGGGAAAAAATTGCGGATGAGACCGGAATGAGTAGTAAGATTAGTTGTAAGCAAAGAAATACATAGAGAAATTCTAATGAATTTTTTTTTGCAGTGGAAACTTGCAAGAAAAAATGGAAGTCCCTGCGAGATTGTTTTAGCCGCGAAAACAATAAAAAACCTAAATCAGGACAAAACGCAATGGAGCCGGCGGAACGCTGGAAATTTTTCGACCAACTTTTATTTTTGAAGGAGCACCTGAAACCGAGATTGTGAGCAAATATTTATTGCTGAAAATGTATGCAAATCTAATTATTTTTTCTTTACAGATCTACCGGCAACTACGACGAGGAAACCACGCAAAGTGAAACTCTTGACGATATGGATTCCTCAATGGATGATTTGTTACCGTCAGCAAGTTCCTCATTTAGTTTTCAACCTGCTAAAAAACGGAAAACCGAATTTAATGCTGTGGAGAATGAACTGATTGCTACTATGGACTCCATAAAAAATTTTGTGGCTAATGATTGCGAGCGAGATGAAGATGAACTTTTTTGTGCATCGCTTTTACAAAAGTTAAAAAATGCATTGAAAGTGGAGCTTTTACAAATTTTAAATAATAAAGAGGAAAAGCTCTTTTTGGAATAATAATTTTGAAAATATTTATTTTAGGTGTGTGCCTCAACAAAATTCCAAAATGAATAGTATTAGTTATTTGTTTATTGTTATATTTCCCTATTATACTTTCCCTTTTGCCAAAAAACTGAATTTGTGAATTTTAATTTTTTTAATGTTTTACTTTTGCAATTATTTTTTTTTAAATAAAATTTATATTTTACAACTGTAATCAATCAAATTTTGTTTTTATCTATACTAATAAATAAAATTTAAGTGTCTATCTGTGATTTCAAAATAACTGTGTTTTCTTAACAGTTATTTACATGATATTAAAACATAATCAACCGTTTTTAAAATTTTTGTATTTCTGTATGTCCGGGTTAATCTCTGAAACGGCTTATCCGATTTTGATGGGATTTACCGTGAAAGATAGACGATTTTACATGTTGCTGAGGCTATGAAAAAAACTAAATCACAAAAAATGAATACCAAACACTTTTCCTAAAAAAAATTATTTTATTGTACATATATTTGCCAAATAGCTAAACTTTACCGCAGTTGATAAAAAACAAACTTTTTCTTTTTATCCATTTTAAAAACACAAAATATGTGTTTACATATGTACATAACTATGACAACTAGGGTTACCATGCTTTTAATAAAGGATTACATCAAATATATGAAATGTCGAATTTAATGTTGATGTAGAGCAATATGTAGTTGAATATGCATTTATTATACAACTTGATACATATTTTGTTAAAAAATGTACATATTATTCATGCATAATTCGTTTTTTAAAATAAGTGTTTTAAAACAGGTTATTTGGCAACCATATAGAAAGCTTCAATATTCTGTTCGCATTTTTTCAAGCTACACTACTCATTACGTCGTCAGCTGCATCTACTACTACTACAGCGTCTATTCTGTTCCAGCCTTAATACTATGTTTCCACGACGACTTGAATTGCCTGCTTCGCCTTCTGAATCATGCTGTTTACATGACTAATAAACTTGATTCGATTTGACAGTTGTCTTAAATAAACAAACAGAATAAAAAAAAAAACAGAATTTACAATTTGTGGAAAATAATTTTTTTAATCGACAAACAAAAGTGAGTGGAAATTAGTTAGCTTATTTGAAAAAATGAGAAATGTGTTTACTATAAACAACTCAAATAATGCATCTGATTTGCCTCCACTCGTTATTAGACCTCCTGTACCTCTAAGACTTAGCTTTAATGACGTTTAAAGCGCTATTGGTACTCTGAATCTTAAAAAAGCTCCAGGTATGGATAAAATCAGCAACAAAATGCTTGTGGAGTTACCTCGTGTAGCTAGAAGAATTATCCTATTTATTTTCAATGCTATTTTACGCCTAGAATACTATCCTGCAGATTGGAAGGTATCTATGATTACCATGATTCCTAAGCCAGGGAAGGACCCCACTAAAGTAGAGTCATATAAGCCAATTAGTCTACTGCTGACCATTTCAAAACTGTTTGAAAAATTGTTATTGGCTAAGTTGATTCCAATTCTGAACGACACTCAATGTATCCCAAATCACCAATTCGGGTTGAGAGCTAAACACAGTACCATCGAACAAACACACAGATTGGTAAATGTGATAAGACGGTCGTTTGAAGAGAAAAAATACTGTTCCGCGCTTTTCATTGATGTTTCCCAAGCGTTCGACAAAGTCTGGCATGAAGGTTTAATGCATAAAATTAAATTAACTCTGCCTGCTAACACCCACAAACTTATGAAAAGTTATTTATATGGTCGCAAATTTACAATCAAAGAAGGCGATTTTTTAAGTCCCGCTCAGCCAATTGAAGCAGGAGTACCCCAGGGTAGCATACTGGGTCCAACTTTATATTTGATTTATGCATCCGATATGCCGTTAGACCCCATAATACATACTTCAACTTTTGCATACGATACAGCCTTTATCAGCGTTCATAAGGACCATCAAATAGCATCACAGAACTTGCAGAAATATGTTTATAAACTAGAGAATTGGCTTGAGCTTTGGAAAATCAGGGTTAACGAACAGAAATGTATTCATATAACTTTCACATTGCGAAAATATACCTGCTCGTTCATCAGAATAAATAAGCAAATTATCCCGCAACACAATGAAGTGAAAATCCACCTCGATCGTCGTTTAACTTGGAGGTCTCATATCGACGCAAAACTTACTCAGATGAGATTAAAAGCAGTGCAACTTAATTGGCTAATCGGCAGAAATTCTACATTAAAGTTGGATTGCAAACTTTTGTTGTACAATGCAATTCTAAAGCCAATCTGGTGTTATGGAATTCAATTATGGGGTACTGCCTCAGCATCAAACATTGAAAAAACTCAAAGGGGTCAAAATAAAATTCTACGTATTATTACTGCAGCTCCATGGTATTTTAAAAATTCTCGAATCCACAAAGATCTAGGCGTAGTAAACGTCGAATTTACAAAACATGCGTCAAAGTACGTCAGCAAACTTGAACACCATCCAAACCCACTTGCACGAGACATCCTTAACGTTAGTGGCCACAGTCGGTTGAGAAGGAGGGATACCCTTGCTTTAACTCAAGCGCAAAACAGATGACTTGATCAGTTGATATGAAATTTTTGTCTAGCACTGGCTGGACTTATTATTTTCTTTTAGTATTAAGATTCGAAAACTTATTGTTATTTCAATATATGAAGATTCAATAAATAAATAAAAGCTAATAAAAAAAAAAATTTGAAAAAAAACATACATTCGTACGTATTTACTTTCTTTATTTCCAGCAACAAGAAAATAATTTGCTTTGTTTACAATATTGTTTAACCATACAAAATTTTAAGAGCGAATCTAGTAGATTCATATTGAATCTACTTGCGAAGCACGAAAAATTGCACTCTTCTCTAATTTTTATCGCAAGTTTATCTGCACTAGCTGTAAAAATTTAATATTATTGTAAACAAAGCAAATTATTTTCTTGTTGCTGGAAGTAAAGAAAGTAAATACGTACGTTTTTTTTCACATAAGCTAACTAATTTTCACTCAGTTTTTTTGTCCAGTAAAACAAATATTTTCCACAAATTGTAAATTCTGTTTTTTTTTATTCTGTTTGTTTATTAAAAACAACTGTCAAATCGAATCAAGTTTTTTGGTCATGTAAACAGCATGATTCATAAACATGATTCAGAGAGCGAAGCAGGTGATTCAAGTCGTCGTGGAAACATAGTATTAGCAATGTTTAACTTTGGTATTTTAACAATGTTGGTGTCATCGAAAGAATTCGGTTTTTGTTTCTTGCCTCCGCTGGAGTTTCTCACCAAACTTAGTATACATAATCAGGTATGTGATGCAAATCGGTCGATTTAAAAAGTAAATCGTTTTTAGAAATCGACAAGAGTGTTATAGATTTCGATCGATTTCATATTCCATTTTTGTGCCATTCTACAACAGTTCCAATAAATGTAACTCTGTTCGCCAGAATAACTTTTATGGGTCGATTACGGATGGCAACCGAACCTCAGTGGAGTTGACAGTTGCCAAAAACATATTACAGATGACAACTGTAAGCTGTTAACTTCAGTTGCCGAACATTTCAACCGAGAATTTGTGGTTACTTTGGTTTTCATTTTAATGGCCAGTTTTTAACTTCATATTTAAATACGAAATTAGGTTATTTTTACTTAAACTTATGCCCCTATTGCCGTTCTCAACTCAACTAAATTTGGTCGTCTGTCAGTCAACCCGACTTTAACTCAACCAAATTATTTTTTGGTATTCTGTAACACAACGATTTTTAGTTGTAATTGTTATGGCGTTGCCGACATGAAATATCGTTTCATGTTGGCAACACAATCTGATGTACCTTCTGCATCGTAGAATCGCCGTGGAAGAACCATATAAACGTCAGGGACCCGTCCAGTGTCTCAACTGTCAAGAATTTGGTCACACCAAGGCGTATTGTAAATTGCCGACAGTTTGTGTTGCGTGTGGGGAGCTACATGCAACTGCTCAATGCGATAAGACGAAAACTGACTCAAAAAATGCAGTAACTGCGGAGGTAATCATACCACAAATTATAGAGGTTGTCCAATTTACACTCATTTGAAAGGCAAAAGAACCAACAAGACGTCAGTATTGCCTAATCATCCTCAACAACAAAATTTTGCATCGAGTGACAATTTCCCTCAATTGTTACGGTCAACTAGTCATGTAAACGCGCCAAGTTCTAGACAAGTTTCTTACGCAAACGTGGTTAAATCTAATATGCCAGGTCAGGAGCAGGTACCTAAACCCCAATATTCTGAGCCGCATATCAACAATCTAGAGACAACATTGCAGACACTTGTCCAAACTATGAACACTTTTACGACCACCATGACATCCATGATGCAGGAAATGCTGAAAATGTAATCCACTATCTTGCAAGCCATGTTAAAGAAATGATTTATTTAAAAATTTGTTTCTGGAACGCGAACGGCCTCCGCCAACATAAAAATGAACTGGAATACTTCCTGATGGATAAGCAGATTGATGTCATGATGATTGCTGAAACTCACTTGACGGCGACAGCTTACTTCAAAATTAATGGCTACGTGTTGTATGATACTAAAGATCCCCGCGGAAGAGCATGTGGAGGATCGGCAATTCTTATAAAGAACAGAATAAAACATTATTTAATGAACAACATATGTGTTACCTACAAGCAACAAACATTTGCATTGAATTCTGTCAATACAAATTTGTTTTATCATCGATTTATTCTCCGCCTCGATTTTCAATTAAAGAACACCAATACCATAACTTCTTTAAATCCCTTGGAGCTAGATTTTTAGTTGCTGGCGACTTTAACGCCAAACACACATTTTGGGGTTCACGTCTGGTAACCCCATTGCTAAAATGGGCTTAGATGTACTCTCAAGTGGACATCCCACCTATTGGCCGACGGACCGACGGAAGATTCCCGATGTTATTGACTTTGGAGTAGTGAAAAATATCCCTGTAGAATGGATGCAAATGGATCCTTCACTGGACTTGTCCTCAGATCACTCTCCTACTATCATTTCAATGCATTTCCCTCAAGTGTGTGGTTCTCCATTTATGAACATGACTAAGTTGGATAAAATACAAAAAGTATTTAAGTTCTCATTGCACGGAAAATGTTGTGTTGAGAACTACCGACGATATTGATGAGTCGATTGGCAACTTTACCGAGGACCTTCGACGAGCTGTGCATCACGCTTCCACTTATCACGTTGAATGTAGAAATAGGACAAACAGAACTTATTTCTCTGAACTCGAACATCTCCTATCAGCTAGGCTACGGGAATGCAGAGATATACTAAGACATTTCTTAGAAACCCAAAGAACGGCCTCACTTAGATCTTACTTGGAAGGTCTTGATAGTACCCCACAATCCGACTACTCATTATGGAGGGCGGCAAGAGGTTTAAAAAGACCAGAGAGAAAAACCTCCTTTGCGAAATCCGACTGGTGACTGGGCTAGAAATGATTCCGAGAAAGGGACATTATTTGTTAACCATTTGAGAAATGTGTTTACTATAAACATCTCAAATAATAACGAATCTGATTTGCCACCACTTGTTATAAGACCTCCTGTAAGACTAAACTTTCGTGATGTCCAAAACGCTATTGGTACTTTGAACCTTAGAAAGGCTCCAGGTATGGATAAAATCAGCAATAAAATGCTTGTGGAGTTATCTCGTGTAGCAAGAAGAATTATTCTCTTTATCTTCAACGCTATTTTACGCCTAAATACTATCCTGCAGATTGGAAGGTGTCTATGATCACTATGATTCCTAAGTCAGGAAAGGACCACACCAAAGTGGAGTCATATAGGCCAATTAGTCTACTGCCGACAATTTCTAAACTGTTCGAAAAGTTGTTATTGGCTAAGTTGATTCCAATTCTGAACGACACTCAATGTATCCCAAATCACCAATTCGGGTTGAGAGCTAAACACAGTACCATCGAACAAACACACAGATTGGTAAATGTGATAAGACGGTCGTTTGAAGAGAAAAAATACTGTTCCGCGCTTTTCATTGATGTTTCCCAAGCGTTCGACAAAGTCTGGCATGAAGGTTTAATGCATAAAATTAAATTAACTCTGCCTGCTAACACCCACAAACTTATGAAAAGTTATTTATATGGTCGCAAATTTACAATCAAAGAAGGCGATTTTTTAAGTCCCGCTCAGCCAATTGAAGCAGGAGTACCCCAGGGTAGCATACTGGGTCCAACTTTATATTTGATTTATGCATCCGATATGCCGTTAGACCCCATAATACATACTTCAACTTTTGCATACGATACAGCCTTTATCAGCGTTCATAAGGACCATCAAATAGCATCACAGAACTTGCAGAAATATGTTTATAAACTAGAGAATTGGCTTGAGCTTTGGAAAATCAGGGTTAACGAACAGAAATGTATTCATATAACTTTCACATTGCGAAAATATACCTGCTCGTTCATCAGAATAAATAAGCAAATTATCCCGCAACACAATGAAGTGAAAATCCACCTCGATCGTCGTTTAACTTGGAGGTCTCATATCGACGCAAAACTTACTCAGATGAGATTAAAAGCAGTGCAACTTAATTGGCTAATCGGCAGAAATTCTACATTAAAGTTGGATTGCAAACTTTTGTTGTACAATGCAATTCTAAAGCCAATCTGGTGTTATGGAATTCAATTATGGGGTACTGCCTCAGCATCAAACATTGAAAAAACTCAAAGGGGTCAAAATAAAATTCTACGTATTATTACTGCAGCTCCATGGTATTTTAAAAATTCTCGAATCCACAAAGATCTAGGCGTAGTAAACGTCGAATTTACAAAACATGCGTCAAAGTACGTCAGCAAACTTGAACACCATCCAAACCCACTTGCACGAGACATCCTTAACGTTAGTGGCCACAGTCGGTTGAGAAGGAGGGATACCCTTGCTTTAACTCAAGCGCAAAACAGATGACTTGATCAGTTGATATGAAATTTTTGTCTAGCACTGGCTGGACTTATTATTTTCTTTTAGTATTAAGATTCGAAAACTTATTGTTATTTCAATATATGAAGATTCAATAAATAAATAAAAGCTAATAAAAAAAAAAATTTGAAAAAAAACATACATTCGTACGTATTTACTTTCTTTATTTCCAGCAACAAGAAAATAATTTGCTTTGTTTACAATATTGTTTAACCATACAAAATTTTAAGAGCGAATCTAGTAGATTCATATTGAATCTACTTGCGAAGCACGAAAAATTGCACTCTTCTCTAATTTTTATCGCAAGTTTATCTGCACTAGCTGTAAAAATTTAATATTATTGTAAACAAAGCAAATTATTTTCTTGTTGCTGGAAGTAAAGAAAGTAAATACGTACGTTTTTTTTCACATAAGCTAACTAATTTTCACTCAGTTTTTTTGTCCAGTAAAAAAAATATTTTCCACAAATTGTAAATTCTGTTTTTTTTTATTCTGTTTGTTTATTAAAAACAACTGTCAAATCGAATCAAGTTTTTTGGTCATGTAAACAGCATGATTCATAAACATGATTCAGAGAGCGAAGCAGGTGATTCAAGTCGTCGTGGAAACATAGTATTAGCAATGTTTAACTTTGGTATTTTAACAATGTTGGTGTCATCGAAAGAATTCGGTTTTTGTTTCTTGCCTCCGCTGGAGTTTCTCACCAAACTTAGTATACATAATCAGGTATGTGATGCAAATCGGTCGATTTAAAAAGTAAATCGTTTTTAGAAATCGACAAGAGTGTTATAGATTTCGATCGATTTCATATTCCATTTTTGTGCCATTCTACAACAGTTCCAATAAATGTAACTCTGTTCGCCAGAATAACTTTTATGGGTCGATTACGGATGGCAACCGAACCTCAGTGGAGTTGACAGTTGCCAAAAACATATTACAGATGACAACTGTAAGCTGTTAACTTCAGTTGCCGAACATTTCAACCGAGAATTTGTGGTTACTTTGGTTTTCATTTTAATGGCCAGTTTTTAACTTCATATTTAAATACGAAATTAGGTTATTTTTACTTAAACTTATGCCCCTATTGCCGTTCTCAACTCAACTAAATTTGGTCGTCTGTCAGTCAACCCGACTTTAACTCAACCAAATTATTTTTTGGTATTCTGTAACACAACGATTTTTAGTTGTAATTGTTATGGCGTTGCCGACATGAAATATCGTTTCATGTTGGCAACACAATCTGATGTACCTTCTGCATCGTAGAATCGCCGTGGAAGAACCATATAAACGTCAGGGACCCGTCCAGTGTCTCAACTGTCAAGAATTTGGTCACACCAAGGCGTATTGTAAATTGCCGACAGTTTGTGTTGCGTGTGGGGAGCTACATGCAACTGCTCAATGCGATAAGACGAAAACTGACTCAAAAAATGCAGTAACTGCGGAGGTAATCATACCACAAATTATAGAGGTTGTCCAATTTACACTCATTTGAAAGGCAAAAGAACCAACAAGACGTCAGTATTGCCTAATCATCCTCAACAACAAAATTTTGCATCGAGTGACAATTTCCCTCAATTGTTACGGTCAACTAGTCATGTAAACGCGCCAAGTTCTAGACAAGTTTCTTACGCAAACGTGGTTAAATCTAATATGCCAGGTCAGGAGCAGGTACCTAAACCCCAATATTCTGAGCCGCATATCAACAATCTAGAGACAACATTGCAGACACTTGTCCAAACTATGAACACTTTTACGACCACCATGACATCCATGATGCAGGAAATGCTGAAAATGTAATCCACTATCTTGCAAGCCATGTTAAAGAAATGATTTATTTAAAAATTTGTTTCTGGAACGCGAACGGCCTCCGCCAACATAAAAATGAACTGGAATACTTCCTGATGGATAAGCAGATTGATGTCATGATGATTGCTGAAACTCACTTGACGGCGACAGCTTACTTCAAAATTAATGGCTACGTGTTGTATGATACTAAAGATCCCCGCGGAAGAGCATGTGGAGGATCGGCAATTCTTATAAAGAACAGAATAAAACATTATTTAATGAACAACATATGTGTTACCTACAAGCAACAAACATTTGCATTGAATTCTGTCAATACAAATTTGTTTTATCATCAATTTATTCGCCGCCTCGATTTTCAATAAAAGAACACCAATACTACAGCTTCTTCAATTCCCTTGGAGCTAGATTTTTAGTTGCTGGTGACTTTAACGCCAAACACACTTTTTGGGGTTCACGTCTGGTGACCCAGAAGGGTCGTGAACTCTTCAACACCATTGCCAAAATGGGATTAGATGTACTCTCAAGCGGGCATCCCACCTACTGGCCGACGGACCGACGGAAGATTCCCGATTAAATAAAATTAAATAAAATTAAATCTTATGTACTCAGTTTTGCACTTTCAGGAAACAAACAAAAACTTTTAAATTTTTAGTATTTAGTCCACAGCCCTTTATTTTTTAATACACTATTTATGCGATTGGGCATACTTTCAACCAACTTTTGGATAATTTCATGTGGAATTCTCTGCCACTCCAGCTCCACACGTCGCCACAACTCAGCGAAGTTCGACGGAGCTGTTCGATACTGTCCCAACCGTCTTTTCACAATTTACCACAAATTTTCAATTGGATTGAGGTCGGGACTTTGCGGAGGCCACTGCATCAATAGAAATGTTTGCCTATTCAACCATTCCTTAACGATTTTCGAGGTGTGTTTTGGGTCTCCATCCTGTTGAAACACAACTTCTTACTCAGGCTATGCGCTCAGATCTACAAAATCGGAAAGTTGAATCTGCAATATTTTTAAATAGTCTTCTTTTCTCATGATTTCATAAATTTTTTGTAATCTACCAACATGCCACAATGTAAAGTAACCCCAAACCATGATAATGCTTTACAATCTGTTTAACATGGTGTCGTTGTATACTAGTGCTGGCAAAGTATTGAGTAATGGGTACCGAGTATCGAGTATTTTCCCTTTTTTTGGATACTCAATACTCAAAAGTAGTTACTCGATACTTTCTGAGTTGTATTTTTAAGCAAGCTGAGTGGGTAAAATAGTGCATAAAAATACATCACTGTATAAAAAGACAACAATCTGTAAGCTATAAAATTAAACCAACCGCCGAAATAAAGCTGTCTATTATTTCTTAAGTTGTTGTTAACGTTGAATTAAAAGTTACATTTACATTTATTTTTGATTTAATAATAAAAGACATACAAAACCAATAATAGATGAAGATCTATTTTTATTTTTTGAAGAAACTATTTCAATTTGCAGATAAAAACTATGCGTTACAATTTCAAAAAATCCGTTAAAAGTATCGAGTAGTATTGAGTACCCAAATGAAAAGTATTGAATATTATTGAGTAATGGAAAGTAGTAGAATTTGCCAGCACTATTGTATACTCTCCCGCTGTCGATGCCAATAATACTTTTTACCGTCAGATTGATATCGGTTAAACTTGGATTTATCTGACCATATTACGCGTTTCCAGTCATCAACAGTCCAATCTTTGTGTAGTCTGTCGAATTTTAAACGTGCTGAAACATTTTTATCTGACAGTGCTGGTTTAGGGTTTTTACAGCTGAGATGTATTCAATATTGTGTAGCGCTCTTCTTGCTGTACATCGGCTAACATTTTTATTTATTGTTCAGGAAGTTTCTTTTAGGACTAAAGACGTGTCTGCTCTCATTTTTCTCATTATATGGCGTGCGTCTCCATCAGATAATAATCGTTGGCGACTGAAAGCCTGTCTTTAGAAGCTACATTTCGCCGTTTTAACACCCTTAACAATTACTGATTGGCTTATATTAAGCTCTTTTGCAATCATACGTGACGAGGAGTCATCCTTTGTTTTATTTGTTGTCAAATTGTCAAATTTTTCACGGCTATCGATAGTTTCTTAATTTTTCAAAAAATATTAACTTTTACTTTTTTAAATTTAAAAAAAAAACGAAGTTTTTGGAACACGGAGTTATTCAATTAATATTTAAAACTAAAATTCATACTGACAAAATTAAAGATTGCAGCAACAAATTTAAAAACTTAATTTCAAATAACGGTAAATTAAAAAATGATTCAATAATTTGGTTGATAACAAGTGTGAGCAAAACTGAGTACATACAAGTTGTTTTGTAGTTATTTAAATTACAATCTTGTTTTATTGGGCTTTTATTTCTCTTATTAAAAATTATCTAAAGAACTAAATAAGAATTAAAATAGAAAAAGAAATTTAAAAATTGCTCCATTATTACCATTTTTATGATCTTTACAATGCAGAAAATACAAACATGTACTCACCTCTGCTCCCCACTGTACAAACGTCGTTGTTCGGTTAGAATTGCCACATTACAAACAAATCTAATTTTTTACTTTATTACATTAATATTTGTAATTAATAATTTAACTCTTTTTTTTAACTATTGTGAATTACTTTATATAACTATTATAATATCCGATTACTCTTCTTTTATTGTACACTAATATCTTCTTGCTGAATTCGTAACCGTAAATTCCTTTTACTTATTGTAAAGCTAGAATTTTAGGTATAACATAAAAGAGAAAAATGCAAATAAAACATTGCTTAAAAATCATTGCAACGATCAACACATAAAACTATACCTACAAGTGTTTTTATTTTCGCTACACAAAAGCCAGACAGGTGTTTTTGTTCCGATTATCACTTTAACATGCATACATTTTTTACAAATATTTATATCGAGATAGAATTGAACTAATAATAGGTCATAGCTCCCATATAACGCACATTTCTAAAAAACTGTTTTTGCTCATATACGCGGTACACATTGGTTGAAGTTCATATAACGAGCGGCTAAAAATAGAAGAAGTTGTCGAAGGACAATGAAACTTGGCACATAGGCATTTTTTGTTTGAATCAAGAAAAAATGGAAAAATCAAAATGATCCGCCTACTTTTACGCCCACCTCCCATACAACTTGTATTGAAAAAGTGGCGTAACTCCCTTGATTTTGACTGTATCAACTCAATTTTCACTAAAAATAAATATTATAATATGGGCTCCTGAGAGATTTGGATCTGTGAATTTTTTATGGTATTCACTGTATCCCGAACTTCCGTCACAACCCCATTTTGAGAACAGTTCAGGGAGTTCTGTCACCTCATTCTCGGATTTTGTCATCAAAATCCTATTTACTGTATGATCTAATAACTCTTGTAGACCAACTTTGCTACAACTTTCTTGCACCTGAACATTTGCAGGATAACAGTACCTGATGAAAGGGTGGGTAAATGTCACATCCAATTTCTCAAGCTGAACTTTGCAAAACCTCATATTGATGCTTTGACAAGGAATCTTCAAGTATCAACCAAAGTGCCTTTTCCGGGGTGAACGCCTTAATGGATTTGTCTAAATACTCACTTTTTTGCGGCAGACGATATCAACTCCATTGAGGTGTTTTTACAAAAACCTTGTACCTTTGTCCTCTTTGTTCGCGGTTGGCAATCCTCGAAGGCTTTTACTGAACGTCCACGTTTAACCATATTTGAACAGCTTGGTGCTTCATTGTTTGCGGTATATTTGCACACTTTGTAAACATTTTTCAGCCAATTTTCATTTATTTCGAGAAATCTGGTTTTCATGCGAAATGCTTTTTGGCATCTATCTTTGAGACAACATTGCAGACACTTGTCCAAACTATGAACACTTTTACAAATACCATGACATCCATGATGCAGGAAATTCTGGAACGCGAACGACCTCCGCCAGCATAAAAATGAACTGGAATACTTCCTGATGGATAAGCAGATTGATGTTATGATGATTGCTAAAACTCACTTGCCGTCGGCAGGGTACTTCAAAATTAATGGCTACGTATTGTACGATACTAAAGATCCCCGCGGAAGAGCTTGTGGAGTTTCGGAAATTCTTATAAAGAACAGAATAAAGCATTATCTAATGAATAACATAAGTGAGGATTACCTCCAAGCAACAAACATTTGCATTGAATTTTGTCAATACAAATTTGTTTTATCATCGATTTATTCTCCGCCTCGATTTTCAATAAAATAACACCAATACCATAACTTCTTTAAATCCCTTGGAGCTAGATTTTTAGTTGTTGGCGACTTTAACGCCAAACACACATTTTGGGGTTAACGTCTGGTAACCCCAAAGGGTCGCGTACTATTCAACACCATTGCTAAAATGGGCTTAGATGTACTCTCAAGTGGACATCCCACCTATTGGCCGACGGACCGACGGAAGATTCCCGATGTTATTGTCTTTGGAGTAGTGAAAAATATCCCTGTAGAATGGATGCAAGTGGATCCTTCACTAGATTTGTCTCCTACTATTATTTCAATGCATTTCCCTCAGGTGTGTGGTTCTCCATTTATGAACATGACTAAGACCCGAGTAAGTTGGATAAAATACAAAAAATATTTAAGTTCTCATTGCACAGAAAATGTTGTGTTGAGAACTACCGACGATATTGATGAGTCGATTGGCAACTTTACCGAGGACCTTCGACGAGCTGTGCATCACGCTTCCAATTATCACGTTGAATGTAGAAATAGGACAAACAGCACTTATTTATCTGAACTCGAACAGCTCCTAGCAGAAAAAAGAAGAATGAGAAGAGAGTGACAAATTCACAGGTCTCCTGAACTGAAAGCTAGGCTACGGGTAAGCAGAGATATACTAAGACATTTCTTAGAAACCCAAAGAACGGCCTCACTTAGATCTTACTTGGAGGGTCTTGATAGTACCCCACAATCTGACTACTCGTTATGGAGGGCGGCAAGAGGTTTAAAAAGACCAGTGAGAGAAAACCTCCTTTGCGAAATCCGACTGGTGACTGAGCTAGAAATGATTCCGAGAAAGGGACATATTTGTTAACCATTTGAGAAATGTGTTTACTATAAACAACTCAAATAACGTATCTAATTTGCCACCACTTGTTATAAGACCTCTAAGACTAAACTTTCGTGATGTCCAAAGCGCTATTGGTACTCTGAACCTTAGAAAGGCTCCAGGTATGGATAAAATCAGCAATAAAATGCTTGCGGAGTTACCTCGTGTAGCTAGAAGAATTATCCTCTTTATCTTCAACGCTATTTTACGCCTAGAATACTATCCTGCAGATTAGAAGGTGTCTATGATCACTATGATTCCTAAGTCAGGGAAGGACGACACCAAAGTGGAGTCATATAGGCCAATTAGTCTACTGCCGACAATTTCAAAACTGTTTGAAAAATTGTTAATGACTAAGTTGACTCCAATTCTGCATGACACTGAATGTATTCCTAATCATCAATTCGGCTTCAGAGCTAAACACAGCACCATCGAACAAACACACAGATTGGTAAATGTGATAAGAGGGTCGTTTGAAGACAAAAAATACTGCTCCGCCCTTTTCATTGATGTGTCCCAAGCGTTCGACAAAGTTTGGCATGACGGTTTAATGCACAAAATAAAATTAACTCTGCCTGCTAACACACATAAACTCATGAAAAGTTATTTATACGGTCGCAAATTTAAAATCATAGAAGGCAATTTTTAAATACCGCTCAGCCAATTGAATCAGGTGTGCCACAGGGTAGCATACTGGGTCCTACTTTATATTTGATTTATGCCTCCGACATGCCGTCAGACCCCAAAATCCACACGTCAACTTTTGCAGACGATACAGCCTTTATCAGCGTCCATAAGGACCACCAAGTTGCATCACAGAATTTGCAGAATTATGTTTATAAGCTAGAGAATTGGCTAGAACTTTGGAAAATCAGGATAAATGAAGAAAAATTTATTCATATAACTTTCGCATTGCGAAAAGATACCTGCTCGTTCATCATAATAAATAATCAAATTATCCCGCAACACAATGACGTCAAATACCTCGGCATTCACCTCGACCGCCGTTTAACTTGGAAGTCTCATATTGAAGCGAAACTTACACAAATGATATTAAAAGCAGTGCAACTTAATTGGCTAATCGGCAGAAACTCTACATTGAAATTGGATTGCAAACTTTTGTTGTACAATGCAATACTAAAGCCAATCTGGTGCTATGGAATTCAATTATGGGGTACGGCCTCAGCATCAAACATTGAAAAAATTCAAAGGAGTCAAAATAAAATTCTACGGATAATTACTGCAGCTCCATGGTATGTTAAAAATTCTCGAATCCACAAAGATCTAGGCGTGCCATTAGTAAAGGTCGAATTTACAAAATATGCGTCAAAGTATGTCAGCAAACTTGAACACCATCCAAACCCACTTGCACGAGACATCCTTAACGTTAGTGGCCACAGTCGGTTGAGAAGGAGGGATACCCTTGCTTTAACTCAAGCGCAAAACAGATGACTGGATCAGTTGATGTGAAATTTTTTAGTATCATAAAAATTTTTGTCTAGCACTGGCTGGGCTTATTATTTTCTTTTTAGTATTAAGATTTGAATACTTATTGTCATTTCATATATGAAGATTCAATAAATAATTGAAGGCAATAAAAAAAAAAAAAAAATTTTGGCAACACCATGCATTTTATTTGTAAGTCCTCTTTTCCACAGGCAAATTTTTATTTGGCAAATTCTGAGTTTGTAGGCGAGAGGGGTGCGAGGAAGAGAAACAAAACTTTGCCTGTTCAGAATTTGCGGTAGACGCAAATTCTGCTTTGCTCTGTTCGTTGAAAACAATTTTGTTGACATTTCCTTTTTCAGTCTGTTGATACACCGAACTGTTCGGACGTGTTACTTTTAGTGCGGCTGAATTTTCGGTGAAAAAATCGTAATAGGTGAAAAAGTATAAAAAGTTAAATTAAACAAAAAAGTGGAAAAAAAAAAATCTCGTAATAGGTGAAAAACTTTACAAAGTCAAATAATTGCACTAGGTGCAATAAAAAAATTAATAAATTAAAATTAAATACAGTGAGACAGTGAATGAGTAACAATTCTAACAGTGCGAGTGGGCCTCAGAGCCGAAATGCTTATTTCGTGTTGAGCTCGGCAAGTGTTAGTAATGAGAACTTTAAAAATCCCGAATTTAATAAAAACTACTTAACTGTGAAACCAAAAATAAGCACAAATCTGAATTTAAGTGCAAGTGCACCAAACTTGAATAAATGTGTTGAACAGGGCACAAACTTAGCCCAAAGCATATTTAATTTAAATAGAAAAATCACTGAAGGACCGTCTTCTTCACGGTCCTCGTTATCAAATATTGGAGAGACGTCAACAGCTGCAAAAGGCACATTAAGTCCTACAAATAGGACCGCTCCTATAGTTGCTGTTGAAGAAAAACAAAAAACACAGGTAGGAATGGACCGTTATATAACAGTATCGAAGAGAGGCAGAAGCCCAAAATCTGCCGAAATTACACCAGCCACAAAATTATCAAAGAATGCTGAAGAGCCACGCTCGCAAAATCGTTTTGCCATCCTCCAAGACAAAAATGATGTCCCTAACGCTGTGAATAAGCCAGTAAAACCACCTCCAATATATTTAAGAGAAAAAAACTCAAACGAACTTATAAAAATATTACTTTCATTAATTGGTGAAAATTCTTTTTATGTGACTCCAATTAAGCGTGGCAATATTAATGAAACAAAGATTCAGGTTAATAATGAAAACGACTATCGGAGAATAGTTTCGGAATTTGAAAAACGCAAAAAGAATTTTTACACGTATCAACTTAAAAGCGCAAAAGGTCTACAAGTCGTAATTAAGGGAATAGATTATTTTGTTGATCCTGAGGAGATCAAAAGCAGTTTGGCCGACAAAGGCTTTAAAATCAAGGCAGTATCAAATATAAGAAACAGAGATAGGATCCCTCAACCATTATTTAGAGTGGAGTTAGAACCTGGTGATGTTAAGCTGAAGAAAAATGAAACACATCCTATATATGACTTGAAATTCATAATGCACCGAAGAGTTACAGTGGAAGAACCTCATAAGCGATCTGGCCCAGTACAGTGTTCGAACTGCCAAGAATATAGTCACACTAAATCTTATTGTAAGTTGCCTACTGTTTGTGTTGTTTGTGGGGATCTTCATGACACCTCAAAGTGCGATAAACCTAAGGATGATTCCAGGGTAAAAAGATGCAGCAATTGCGGTGGAAACCACACTGCCAACTACAGGGGTTGCCCTGTTTTCGAGGTCGTTAAACGCTCCTTGATCAACAAACCCGCTTCTACCCCTACTCAGACGACAAAAGTACCTATTACAATTATTCCCCTCGTAGCACAAGCATCCACTAGCCAATTTTCATATGCCAACGTGCTAAGATCTAACCAACCAACATTGCAAAATGAATCACCAATAAATGATACAAACAGCCACAATTTTAGCCGTCTTGAAGGTATAATGGAGAATCTGGTGCAATCCATGAACCATTTCATGACAAGCATGACAAGTATGATGCAGGAGATGCAAAAAATGCACTCCACGCTACTGCAGGCCATACTTAATAGACCATGAACTGTCTCAAAATACGTTTCTGGAACGCAAACGGCATACGCCAACACAAAAATGAACTTCAATATTTTCTTTTTAATAAGAAAATTGATGTAATGCTAATTTCCGAGACTCATATGACGTCGAGAAGCATTTTTAAAATAAGTGGTTATACATTCTACGACACCAAGGACCCCAGAGATAGATCATGTGGTGGCTCGGCAATATTGGTCAAATCGCGAATCAAACACCATTCATTGGGTGGTCTTTTAGAGTGTTATCATCAAGCAACAAACACCTGTATTGAGAACTTTTGTCAAAACCTCGTGATTTCGTCAGTTTACTGTCCGCCCAGATTTTCAATAACAAAAGATCAGTATAGAGATTTTTACAAATCACTAGGTAGCCGTTTCATAGCGGCTGGCGACTACAATGCTAACATACATTCTGGGGCTCACGACTCGTTAGCCCTAAAGGTCGTATCTTGTACGACTCCCTGTCTGAAATGGGACTGAATGTGATTTAAACTGGTCAACCAACTTATTGGCCAACTGACCAGCAAAAAATTCCTGACGTTATCGATTTCGGCGTGGCGAAAGGGGTATCCCCGGAACTCATTGAAGTCGAGGCTTCACTGGATCTTTCTTCAGATCACTCACCCACTGTAATCACCATCAGAAGTCCTCAGCAAATCGTAACTGATGCCTTACTTCTTGTCAAACGTCTGAATTGGTTAAAATACAAAAAATACATCAGCACTCACTGCACAGAGAAACTCCCGTTAAAAACTGCTGAAGACATCGATGCCTGTATAAAAAGTCTTAATGAACATATCGAGAAAGCCGCAGAACATGCTTCTTCCACTTACCGCCCGAATAGGTACAACAGAGTTTTTTCTGCAGATGTTGAGCAACTATTGTCTGAAAAAAGGAGAGTCCGAAGAGAGTGGCAACAACACAGATCGCCCCAACTTAAAACTAGGTTGAGAGAATGTACCAAAAATCTTAGGATCTTGCTAGAAGCGAAAAAAGCAGATTCTCTCAAACAACATCTGGAAGGTCTAGACGCAACTTTCCAGTCAAATTATTCATTATGGCGTGCAGTCCGAAATCTAGGAAAACCCGTAATCGCAAAACCTCCACTGCGTGCTTTGAACGGATCTTGGGCACGAAATAACGAAGAAAAAGGCAACCTTTTCGTAAGTCATTTAAAAAATGTATTCACTCCCAATATGGATACTGACATTAGCCAACTACCGCCTGTTGTTGCCATACCACCTGTAAAAATAAGATTTCAATATCTGGAGGTTGGTGAGGCTATTAATAATTTAAATGTTAAAAAAGCACCTGGGTTTGATAAAATCAGCAATAAAATGATTTTTGAGCTGCCTCGCATTGCAAAAAGATTAATCCTCTTTCTTTTTAATGCCATCTTACGGCTTAAGTACTACCCTCCGGTTTGGAAAATTGCACTAGTAAAGATGATTCCTAAGCCGGGAAAAGATCCTTGCAAAGTCGTATAGGCCAATAAGTCTATTACCAACTATGACCAAATTATTCGAGAAATTGCTTATAACCAAGCTGACTCCGATTTTGAATGAAAACAACTGCATTCCCAATCACCAGTTTGGCTTCTGACGTCAACACAGTACAATAGAACAAACACATAGATTGGTACAAGTCATAAGAAAACCCTTTGAGGAAAAGAGATACTGTTCGGCACTCTTTATTGACGTCTCTCACGCTTTCGACAAAGTATGGCATGAAGGCCTGATATCTAAATTAAAGCAGAACTTGCCGGTGAATCTTCAACACCTACTATGGAAATACTTAATCGACCGTCAGTTTATGATTAAAGAAGGTGATTATTTAAGCCGTCCTCAACCTATAGGTGCTGGCGTCCCTTAAGGTAGTATCTTAGGACCAATTCTATACTTGCTGTACACAGCAGACATGCCAACAAACAATAAAATTCACACGTCAACATTTGCTGATGATACGGCATTTTTCAGTACTCACAAAGATTCAAAAGATGCCTCGATTCAATTACAGCACCACGTAACGCAAGTGGAGAAATGGGCAAGACAATGGGGAATAAAAATAAATGAACAGAAATGCACCCACGTAACATTTACTCTACGTAGGGAATCATGTCCCCCTATTCGTATTAATTGCCATATAGGGCCTCAAAACTCACACGTGAAATATCTTGGTATTCATCTGGACCGTCGCCTCACATGGAAACCACATATAGATGCTAAGCTGACTCAAATGAAACTGAAAGCAGCCCAAATTCATTGGCTCATCGGCAGAAACTCCGTCCTTCGGCTTGATTGTAAGCTTCTACTCTACAACTCAATCTTAAAGCCAATTTGGTGCTATGGTATCCAGTTATGGGGCACTGCCTCCAACTCCAATATTGAGAAAATTCAACGCCGTCAAAACAAAATTCTACGAATGATAACTACCGCTCCTTGGTATATTAAAAACAACATACACAACGATCTTGATGTTCCACTTGTCAAATGGGAAATAACTAAACACGTGGCCCATTATTTGGGTAAGCTGGAAACTCATCCAAATCCCCTCGCTCGAGACATCTTACAACATCCCGGTCATAGCCGTTTGAGGAGGAGGGACACCACCGCTCTCAGATGAATAAATTCAAGTTGCTCATTATATCCTATCGAATTTGAAAACTAGATTTTGTCTAGCATTGGCTGGACTTATCTTAATTAACTTTAGTTTTAGGATTTGAATACCTATTGTTAGTTCATTTAAAATGAAGATACAATAAAAAAGTATATGCAAAAAAAAAAAAATGTCCTTTTTAACCTATTCGTTTTACTGACACACAGCCGGCTTTTGTTTACAAACCTTTTGCTTTAATTTGTGCAAGTGAAATTTAATTTTTAATTTTTGTACAATCCAAAATCTCTTTTATTAAATTATGTTTACACTCCTTGTCCATTATTGCACCGATTTTAAATTATGTATACACTTCTTCGAAAAATTCTTTAAAATGTACACACTTTTGACGTTTCTTTCTTTCTTTTGTATTTTGATTCGCAAATTTGGTAAAGAAAAATTTGCTAGTGGAAAAGCAAGCGAAAATTTCAAAAGAGAAAACAAAAAATTTGCCAAATAAAACTTTGCCTGTGGAAAAGGGGACTAAAGTGAAGAAAAAAAACTCAAATTTTTAATAAATAAAAAGAATGGATTTAAGTGTGGATTTATTTTTTGAAGACGAAAATCATGACGCTAATACAAATGTTCTACGTATACTTAGAAAAATACGCGATGATTCCAATCCTCTTGAACTACCCAGTGCGAAGTAATAAATTTCCAAAATAAGTAACAAATATAAGTATAAGTATAATAAGTATGATTTTTCATAGAGGCAATTTTCTTTTGCTTAATTTGTAAAAGCTGCTTGTTTATTTCATAATTTTTATAACTGTTTTTCTCCAAATCCTTAATACTTTTTAAAGTTTAGCTTGTGTCTCGCATTGTTTTCTCAGAAGTTCCAGACGCTCTTGTTCTGGTGATTTTTTTCTTTTCTTGACTGGTGTGTTTATTATCTCATTTGTAACGATTTGTTCCATGTCAAGATTTTGAGGAGTTTCTAAAGCCTGACTTGTTGACGGACCAACGTTTTCAACGCCGAAAGTGTGTCCAGATGGTGCTACTTGGTCATTTATAACAGCTGGGACACGCAATCCTCAAGTACATTAAGCGGAATTTCTTGTGAAGGACCACCACCTGCTGCTTGTTGGTTTTATTTATTATTAGCAAGTTTTTTTTAATACTTGCTTTGTAATGAATCCAAACCTATATGAAGTAAAAATTCTAATAAAATGTCTGTTTACAATAATTAAGATGCCATATACTTACACGTTGACATTCGAAGGATGTTCTTGTAGGTGGGCCCAAGCTATTCAATTCTATTGTAAATCCTTCCCACGCTTCCTTACACTGAGTTTTAGTCATCTCAAATTTTTGCTTTCCTTTAACAAGTTCTGGATTTTTTTCCATCAGCTGCACAAGTCGCTCAAATTGGGCTTTGGTTGTTATTTTGACTGTCCTGCGTATGTGTATTAATCATTTAATTAATTATATTAAGATTAAAAAACACCTATACTTACGATTTTATCATTTTTGTATTATTTTTTAAAAGAAATGTATTAAAAATTTTATTTAAATCTATAACCGACAAAGACTCAACTGCTAATAAGCAGTTGTGTATATTTATCGTTTTTGTCAACCAAACCCATCCAAAATGGTGAACCGCAATACTATTAAACACAACCAAAAAGTCAACTACATTTAAGTTGTGAATGGCAATACCGATTTATGAAAGACCAAATTATTAAAAAAGTTGTGAAACGCAATAGTGGCAACGGTTTAATTTTTTCAGTCTCAAATTAAAGGTGCGTTCACATTATGTGTATTTGTCATGTGGACTGTCACTTTTTCGTACATATAGTCTGAACACATTCAAACAATGTGTTATTTCTATGTGTGCAATACACATGACATTTTTTATTTAGAACGAGTTCTATTTTCAAGTGACAATCCAACTGACATCAGCTGATTTTATAACAAAAATTTTGTGGCGCCAAAAATTAATTGAAATTTTAATAAATATAATTTATAAATAGTAAAACAAAAAAACAAAAAAAACTATACAAATTTATTATTGAAAATGAAGGGAAAAATTTAAAAGTAGTTAACAAAAGTAAGTACATATGTATTTTTTATGGCAATTTTTATAGTTATTTTTATGTTGTTCCAGTATGACTGGTGCAAAGAAGCGGTTCTACAGTTGATCGAAATGTGGCAAGAGAAGGAATACTTGTATAACCCGCGGAATAAGTTTTACCATATCAACTGTTTTAAGATTTTTTTTTTATAGGTTATGTCAAATGTAATTGACATACCAACATTTGAACATGTAAATTATAAACCGTATGTGAAACTCAATTTTTGACATACACATGAAAACACATGTGGATAGAAAAGTGACATTCCACATGACAAATACACACAATGTGAACACAGCTTAAGTTTGGTATTTAATTATGATAAAAGTATGGTAGCACTATGAAATGTCAAAAAAATATAAACAACTTCTTTATTTAACAGCTGATTTCATATTTAGTTTATTTTACAAATTGAAGTGATTTATAATAAATATAAATTGAAAATGGACAAAAGAAACCCAAGTTTTACTGCTTCTGAAGTGGACTATTTGCTGGAAATAGTGACAAAAAAAAACACAGCAGCATAATAGAATGCAAAAAGGCTGACCGAGTTGGTGCAGAGGAAAAACTAAATGTGTGGAAAGATGTGGACCGAAAATTTAGTAGTAAATTCCCGCACACATTCCGAAACAACAAAGCTTTAAAGACAAAATATTTTAATATAAAGGCGACTGCAAAGCAAAACTTTGCATTTGACAAACGCCAAACTTATAAAACTGGAGGTGGTCCTCCGCAGAAAACAGCAACCACTAAAACTGATGAGACCATCTTGGAAATATGTCAGGAGACACAAATTTAAGGGAGGCCTTCAGTATATGACTGCGACAAAGACGAATATGGTAAGTGTTTTTACTTTTTAATGAATTCATGTTCCAATAAAATAATTTATGTACACTGTTTCAGAATATACGGACATAGAAGTAGTTGATGAATTTTTGGATGGTGCAGATGTCGGTCGAAGCGAATGCGTTCAATTAAAAACAGAATGGTAATGGTGCTGCTGTGCTTTTTACTATTTCCAGCAAATTACCCTTTTTTAAGTAAACAAAATTTTTTGTATTTTTTAAATGTATTTTTCTTTTTATTGTTTTTGTTTATTTTTAATCGCCTATGTTCTATATTCCACTACGAAGTGAAACTAAATCGTTTTCAATTCCACATGGACAATTTCACGGCGTTCTAGAAAATGAGGTGAAACTTTTAACTACGATGAACGAAACTAAAAGTGATATTTTACTTTTCAAATCACTTTCACAAAATTTAGAACACAAAATTAATGAAAATTTCACTTCCACTTCATTTTACAAATGTAGAACCCAGGTGTATAAGTTAATTGTTATTTTTGTTTTTTTAATATTTATAAGAAATTTTTAAAATAATTATTTATGAAATTTCCTAGTATAAATTCACCTTGCCTACTTCTTCTTTATTAGAAACCATCCACCAAGGTGAATTTATAATAGGTGACAGCATAGCGCCAGCTGATTATTTTTTGCTCTATTCATGGTGAAATTGAAAATGTCAAAAAGTTGTTTACTAATAGTCAAAGTTTATATAAAAACGTTACAAAATTATTTTGTATTTGAAAAATTGAATTTTTGTCGCCGTTTGATCTGCGTTGAATAGTTTAAAATTCTATTATATTAAATAGAGTTGTTTTTGTAAGATAAATATTAAGATTCCTCTTTAAAAGTGAATATTTTTTTGCTGTAGAAAAATGCGTTGTTGCATCTTATGGCGTAAAAAAGGAGTAGCTGGAAGTGGTCCCTTCTTTAAGGTTCCTCAAGACCCAAGAAAAAGAGAACAGTGGAGTAAGTTATGCCAAAAGAATCTTACTCCAAGCAGCTTTATTTGCATTGACCACTTCTCCCCGTCCGACATTATATATGTGGCGCCCTGTCTTTCTTCACTTTTTCACTTGCTGTTACACCCAGTCAATAACAGCATTATAACACTCACTCTTTTTCGATACCTCAACACGCAACGTTGCGCAGCGACCGATCTCAACAAACAAGCCTAATCTAATAAATTTATAAAATAAACTTTATTGATCCACCCATTGTTATAAAATTTAACACGCCGTATGAGAAAAACTATTTTCTGAGAACTGTTTCAGCTCATCGTCGTAAAATTAAATCGCCGCTACGATTGTCCGATGCCGGTTTCCAAAGTGATAAGAGTTTTTACATCAATGAAAACCTTACCCCGCACAATTATGGTATATTTAAAACAGCGATTGGACTAAAAAAGGATAAGCTATTGAAATCAGTTTATACTCTGAGGGGAATTGTCTACATTAAGCAACATGAGAATGATGAACCCAACAAAATTATTTTTCCAGAGCAATTGAGGCAGTTTTTTCGCTGTACTACACAAGTTTTTTAATGACCTTATGATAATGACTCTATATTTGTTTGTTGCTTTACTAATTGTTTTGAAAATTGTTTTGAATTTCTTTAATAATTACATGACTTTATTATTTTATCTGACTTCAACATTTAATTTAACTTTACTATTTCAATACATGACTTTATTATTTTATCTGACTTCAACATTTAATTTAGTTTTACATTTTCAATACTTTGTTATTTTTGCTTCAATTACAATGATTCAATTTCTTAATTTAATATTATCTTTATATTATATAATTTCTGATTTTATTAGCATTACACACATTATTATGCACTTTTATGACTTTTATCAGTGATGATCGTGGAAGGTCCAAAGACTTAACAATGAATATGGTTAGAATTTTGGCTAACTATAAAAGAGGTTTTAAAATTGTACACATAAATGCACAAAGTTTAAATAATAAATTGGATGAATTTAAAATTGTTTTTGAGAACTCTGGTATTGATGTCATTTGTGTTTCGGAAACATGGCTGTTAACATCAACCCCAGATAATAATATATGTCCCAATGGGTACAAGGTATTTAGAGATGATAGAGGAAGTCATGGTGGCGGTGTGGCCATTTTTACTAAGAATAGCATTTCTTGCAAAATATGCAACAAATCATCTTTGACATACAGTACAACTGAACAAGCGGTTGAGTTTATATTTATCGAAATTTCTTCATTTGGCAAAAAGATGCTGGTAGGTTGTGTTTATAGGCCAAATAAGAGAATACCATTAACTGTTTTGTATTCAACATTAGAAACTCTCGCCACAGTGTATAATGATATAGTCATTACTGGTGATTTTAACTCAAACGTATTAGTGGAGACGACGCTCCATGATAATATGTTATCGCTTGGTCTTTTTCCAGTCAACATGATTAATCCAACGCACCATACATCCACAGCAAGCACGCTGATTGATCTTTTCTTTGTGTCCAATACTACGAATATAGTTCTGTATGATCAAATATCTGCTCCGTGTTTTTCTAAACATGATCTAATATTCCTAACTTATAACTTTCAAATCCAACAAATTGAACAGTGTTTCAGTTATCGTGACTTTAAGAATCTAGATTTTAATATTTTATATGAATATTGTTCCCATATTGCCTGGAATGATATCTATTTTATGTACACCGTTGATGAACAATCTTCATTTCTGGAACACAATATTCAATATCTTTTCGATCAAACAGTACCACTAAAATATAAAAAAACAGTACATACTCAAAAACCATGGTTTTCAAATTCTGTTAAGAATGCAATACAATTGAGGGACTTAGCATATGCCAGGTGGAAAAGATTTAAAACTCCTGAACTAAAATTACAATATTCCAATGCCAGGAAAAATGTAAATAAACATATTAAACAGGCAAAAACTGAATATTATTCCAACCGCTTTGACTCAGCAATCAATTCTCAACAAACTTGGAATATCATTCGCAAAATAGGAATTGGCAATACTAATAATCGTACAGATTGTAATGTGGATGCAAACATGCTTAACAGAACTTTCACTGACATACCTGTAGTACAGGCAAATCCCACTTTTTTTAATTTTTCCTCATGCTCGCCAAATACAAATACTGGAATAATTAGTGAACATTTCCAATTTTCGTGCGTTACTCAATATGACGTTATTTCAACAAGCTCTTTGATTAAATCAAATGCAGTAGGAATTGACGACATACACCCGAAGTTTATAAGATTACTTTTACCTATGATTCTACCGTATGTTACTTATCTATTTAATACTATTATAATGTCAAGTGCGTATCCGTTAAACTGGAAACACGCAAAAATTATACCATTACCTAAATCGAATGGAGAATATAGACCGATAGCTATCTTGTGTTTTCTATCGAAGGTTTTAGAGAAGCTCTTGTATAAACAAATGATGGAATATATTGATACTCATAGTTTACTTTCCAGCACGCAATCGGGGTTTCGTCAGAATCACAGCTGCGTTACGGCTCTTGTGGAGGTTAGCGAAAATATACGTCAAGGATTAGATGAAGGTAGTATGAATTTTTTAGTACTTCTAGACCATTCTAAGGCGTTCGATACGGTAGACCATGACATACTCATTAAAAAACTGTACCACTTTTTTCGGTTTAGCGACACTTCTACTAAACTTATATATTCGTATCTTACGAACCGCACACAATCGGTGTTTGTGAACAATACATGGTCAGATAGCGTATCCCTTAATAGAGGAGTACCTCAAGGCTCTATTTTAGGACCACTCTTATTTTCATTATATATAAATGATTTGCCAAACCAACTCTCTAAATGCAACATCCATTTATACGCAGATGACGTGCAACTTACTCTAAGTATCTCTGTTCAAAATATAGCTTCAGGAATATCATCTCTAAATGAGGACTTAAACAAAATTTACCTCTGGGCTTGTGCAAATGGACTCTGTTTGAATCCACACAAATCTAAATGCATTGTGATATGTAAAAGGAGCTTAAATCGTTACATTTCTGAAGATATTGTTTTAAATGGTGAAAAAATCGAAATTGTTAATTCAGCGAAAAATCTCGGTATAATCTTCAATAGCAATCTGACATGGACTGATCATATAAACTCACTGGTTGGTCAAACATACATAAAGTTACGAGCTCTCTGGTCTACACAATATTTTACACCAATAAGAATAAGAACCTTACTAGCCAAGACGTATCTGATTCCTTCTCTAATATATGGGTGCGAGTTGTTTGGAAGCTGTGATTCAAGTAGTAAAAGTAAGCTTAATATATTGTTTAACAACATAATAAGATATGTGTATGGATTGAGAAGGTTTGATCATGTTTCTGCTGTTTCCAATAAACTTTACGGAGTTTCATTTGATAGCCTATTAAAAATTCGTATTCTTGTATTCTTGCACAAAATAATAAATACTCAAACCCCCAAATATATATTTGAAAAAATACGTTTCTTCCAATCGTCTCGAAATCGAAATATTATAATACCTCGACATCAATACCTAGTGTCTGAATGGCACTTTTATGTACATGCCGCTCGTCTTTGGAACAATCTTCCACGAAATCAACAAATAAATAGTAATGCTAATAGTTTCAGAAATTTTTTATATAACTTTTTCACGTAAGATGTTATCAATATAGGTTTTTCTGTATCTAATTTGTTTATGCTCATAATAAAATTGTTTATAACGTAATGCGTTCCTGTACTATAAATATAAGACTTAGTCTTGTTGTACAGGAAATGAAAAAATTCAATAAATAAATAAATAAATAAATAAATAAATAAACTTTAAGTTAGTTTTTTTAGTATTTTAAGAAAGTGAATTAAATAAAATTAACATTACGGGAGTTTTAATAAGGTAAACAATAAAATTTACCAAATTGGTGACCCCGACGTGATCCCGTGGTGCGATTCAACATTTGAAGGTTAAACCTTTTGCAAATTCAAGGAATTTAAAACAACAACAGAGCGTACCGTTATTTGTACCGCTAGACATCTATAACATTCCAAAATTGTCACGCGTTTTTTTACGACTTTCAAAGGTTACGGTATAATTTTTTGGATTGTTTCAAGGCATTAAAACAATTTTTTTTGAGATTTCAACATGAATGACAGCGGTTTACAGTCTACGGCATCGGTGCCCAACGATCAAGGTGATACAGAACTAAACAACATTGCAGTGGTGTACGCCAGACTTCCTTTACCACATATGTCCAGCTCAAATACAGAGTCATGGTTCACCACGATGGACTTTTGGTTCACAGCTTCCGGCATCGCCTCCGATAAGCAGAAAACAGCAACAGTGCTGGCAGCGTTGGACCCCAGCGTTATCGCCCAGCTTACAGATATCATTTCTTCAATGCCTACGATTGACAGGTACGAGTATGTGCGCTCGAAAATAATCGAGCATTTCGCAGACAGCGAACAACGACACCTCAACCGCCTCCTATCCGAATTACCGCTGGGCGATAGGAAGCCGTCGGAGTTGTACTACGAGATGAAGAGGGTTGCTGGAAACACACTGGGAGAAACCGCACTAAAAAGTCTCTGGATAAAACGCTTGCCAGACATCGCCCAAGCTGTTATTGCTGCTTCTGGTGGCAGTGCCGCCGAATTTACGAAGATTGCCGACTCCATTTGGGATGCAGTTTCAACCAATAACATCCGAGCAATTTCGAAGGGCGAACAAAACGACATCAACGATCTCCGAGCAGCAATTGCAGATCTTACAAACAAATTTAAAAGCTTTACTTCCCGCTCTCGTTCCCGAAGCCGAAACCCAAAAGATCATGCACGATACAGGTCCTCAACGAACGACAAGCGGCAAGGTGAAAATTGTGCTGATTCTGCCGACTGTTGGTATCACCGTAAGTACGGCCGCAAGGCACAGAAGTGCAGGAGCCCCTGTCGTTTCGAACAGCGTTCAGTCAACACGGTGTCGTCCGACACCAAAGTGACGTCAGCATGAAGTCAGGTGCGCGTGTCGAATCTTAGCGAAAATTCGAACACGAAACGCAAGATTTTTCGCTTGCAGGTGAGAGACCAAATAACAAAAAAATATTTTTTGGTGGACACAGGTGCCGACGTGTCCGTCCTTCCCCTCACTGCAAAAAATCACGACATGAAGCCGACCGCAACTCAACTGTACGCCGCCAATGGTTCGACTATCAGAGTTCTTGGTGAAAAATGTATCACACTAGACCTCGGATTATCTCGAAATTTCGACTGGACATTTGTAGTGGCTGATGTTACGAGTCCTATCATAGGTGCCGACTTTGTTCGTTTTTACGACCTCCTCATTGATTTACGACGAAATCAACTCATCGACAACGCCGCAACACTACGGATAAATAATGCGGTTACTGGTACACTTAATGCTGCTGTAACTAAAATCTGTGACCCATTTGGCGAGGTCTTGAAAGAGTTCAGTGACATTACGAAACTATCAGCTTACGGGTCCATAACGAAGTCGACAATCTACCACCGTATTGAAACAACGGGGCAACCAGTATTTTCACGACCACGACGGCTTTCTCCCGAAAAACTGGCAGCGGCTCGAGCCGAATTTGAGTTTTTACGAAAAGCTGGCATTTGCCAGCCGTCCTGCAGCAATTGGTCAAGCCCGTTGCATATGGTGCGTAAGAGCAATGGATCTTGGAGGCCTTGTGGTGACTACCGGGCCCTAAATGCACAAACAGTCCCGGACCGATACCCCCTTCCATATTTAACTGATTTCACCAGCAACATGAGTGGTAAGACGATTTTTTCCAAAATTGACCTTCAAAAAGCTTATCACCAGATACCAATACACCCCGATGACATCGCTAAAACAGCCATAATTACTCCTTTCGGACTTTTTGAATTCAAATTCATGACATTTGGACTCTGCAATGCCGCACAGACGTTTCAGCGGCTCATAAACGAAGTACTTCGTGGCCTCGATTTTGTATTTCCATACATAGACGACATCTGCATTGCCTCAACGTCGGTCGAACAGCACAAAAAAGACATTCGAAGCGTTTTTCAACGACTTAGGGAGAACAACCTTGCGATTAATATGGACAAATGTGAGTTTGGAAAAAAAGAATTAACTTTTCTCGGGCATCTCGTCAACGCTGACGGCATACGACCCCTGCCGGAAAAAGTTGCCGTTATCCGTGACTTTCCAAAACCTACATTGGCTAAAGAATTAAAAAGATTTATCGCCATGATAAATTTTTATAGAAAGTTCTTGCCACATGCAGTCATAAATCAATCACCGCTACAAAACTTAATTAAAGGCAACATTAAAAACGACAACACAGCAATAATTTGGACGCAAGAAACCGAGCTTTACTTTGAACGATGCAAAAAGGAACTCATAAACGCGACTACTCTTGCACATCCGGTAAAAGATGTTGAATTAGCGTTATTTGTCGACGCGTCAGACACAGCAGTTGGTGCTGCAATTCATCAATGCGTCAACGGTAGTATCCAACCCATCGGTTTTTATTCAAAGAAACTTACATCACCGCAAATGAAATACAGCACATATGACCGTGAGTTAACAGCCATGTACCAAGGAGTTTCACATTTTCGCTACATGATTGAAGGCCGAAGATGCTACATAGTCACCGATCATCGACCTCTGACCTACGCATTTCGCCAAAATCTTGAAAAAGCATCACCGCGAAGAGCACGGCAACTTGACTTCGTTGGGCAGTTCACCACCGACATCAGGTACATACCTGGCGTTGAAAACGTCACAGCTGATTTCCTTTCACGCATTCAAACCGTCACGCAGAAAATTGACTACAAAAAAATCGCTGCTGCTCAAATTCAAGACACCGAACTTCAACAAATCAAATCAGGTATTACATCTAGTTCACTTATACTAAAGCCTTTTACAATTCCAGACAGTGAATTTCAATTAGTATGCGATACATCCACGCACGACGTCCGACCGTACATTCCGGGGGATTTTAGACAACAAGTGTTATCTGTGATACACAACCTAGCTCATCCAGGTGTGCGCGTTACAATTAAACTAATTACAAAAAGATTCGTATGGCCATCCATAAAGAAGGATACAGCTAACTTCGTACGTAATTGTCTCGCTTGCCAACGCTCAAAAGTTCAACGACACACTAAATCACCCGTAGAGAAATACGTTTCTCCCTCCGAAAGATTCTCCCACATCAACATCGACATCGTTGGACCCTTTCCATTATGCGAAGGGCAGCGATATTGCCTAAAAATCATCGATCGATACACCCGTTGGCCCGAAGCCATACCGATGCCCGACATGTCCGCCGAAACAGTGGCTAGAGCTATTCTACATAATTGGATAGCCAGGTTTGGTGTCCCGGCCAGAATTACATCCGATCGCGGTAGACAATTTGAGTCAGCCATATTTGCAGCATTGATGACGACGATTGGCGCTACCCACCTTCGCACTACGCCGTACCACCCTCAATCCAACGGTATTATTGAAAGATGGCACAGACTTTTTAAAGCCGCCATTTTGTGTACCAATCCAGCTAAGTGGATACACAGTTTACCAACAATCCTACTTGGACTTCGCGTTGCTTTTAAGCCAGATATAAAAGCTTCTCCAGCGGAGCTCGTATACGGGACGACCTTGCGTATACCAGGAGAATTTTTTGGACGGGTAAAATCATCTGAGGTCACGAGTGAGATTGTAGCCCAATTCAAAACCTCAATGCAAAATATACAACCGACCGATACATATCATCACGCCGGAGCAAAAACATTCATAAGTCCCTCCTTATCTTCCGCTACGCATGTTTTCGTACGAAACGATTCAGTACACCCATCTTTAACTCATCCGTATGATGGTCCGTATCTTGTCGAACGTAAAACAGATAAATTTTTTGCTGTTATCATACGAGGTCGAAAAGTAAATACTAGCATCGATCGACTTAAGCCTGCCTTTTCAACGACCTTCGACAACGATCCAAAAACAACGTTTAATAGTTTTCAATCACATGTCACCCATAGCGACTCAAGTCATCACGAACCTGATAATAGTTCGACGGTAGCTAAACCTCATGAGTACAAAAACACATCTGACACAAGTGAAGAAATCGATAGCAGACCCGACTCACAACAAAAAATTCAACAGGATTCTCCTGAAGTTTCGACAAAAACTACCAGGTGTGGCAGACGTGTTACATTTCCCGTAAGATTCAGGTAGCTTTCATCTAGCGGGGGAGTACCTGTGGCGCCCTGCCTTTGCGTTTCTTCTTTCTTCACTTTTTCACTTGCTGTTACACCCAGTCAATAACAGCATTATAACACTCACTCTTTTTCGATACCTCAACACGCAACGTTGCGCAGCGACCGATCTGAACAAACAAGCCTAATCTAATAAATTTATAAAATAAACTTTAAGTTAGTTTTTTTAGTATTTTAAGAAAGTGAATTAAATAAAATTAACACTACGGGAGTTTTAATAAGGTAAACAATAAAATTTACCAAATATATATAAGGTACAACTTAACTACAACTTATGTACCTTCTGCATCATTTTTCAGCAACGATTTTGATAGTTTCGTATTCGCCGGCAACACACACGACTCTCTTATCGCACAACCTTCTTTCAGCTCAGTATTAGCTTTTACAAAAGTATTCTGACCAACAACACAAAATTCCAGCCAGCAATTATCCTCCACTGTCACATCGTCCAACAAAAATGCTTTAACAATACGACAATTTTGTCCCAACACAGAACAGGTCAATGTTAAACCGGCGCCGACTTCACTATTTTTGGCGTTTGTAGATCTTATTTTTGTGGAAGATATACAGTGGGGAGCAGAGGTGAGTACATGTTTGTATTTTCTGTATTTTTTCATAAAAATGGTAATAATGGAGCGATTTTTAAATTTCTTTAATCATTTCTTTAATTTCGTAATCACGGAGTATTCCACTCTAGGTCAAATGACCAAAGTAACCCCAATAAATGGTGAGAGCGGCAACTACTATTTGCCCCACCATGCTGTCTTAAAACCCGACAGCACCACCACAAAATTGCGTGTGGTATTTAATGCCTCAAGCCCTTCGTCTAACGGCACTGCCTTCGTTGGCGCAGCTAACATCTTAAAAAGCGATAAAAGGCACTTCCTTTCAATGATACATAAGGGTCTTCTCTCTCAAGACGCTTTTAACCCCGTGGAATGGCATTTCATCCCCCCTGGCGCCCCTCATATGGGTGGCCTCTGGGAGTCCGGCGTTAAAAGCTTCAAAAAGCTTTGCCATAGCCACAACTTCACTTATGAAGAATTCAGCACCATGTTGGCACGAATTGAGGCGTGCTTAAACTCTAGACCCATAAGTCCCATGAGCGAAAACCCAAATGATCTACAGTGGGGAGCAGAGGTGAGTACATGTTTGAATTTTCTGCATTGTAAAGATCATAAAAATGGTAATATTGGAGCGATTTTTAAATTTCTTTTTCTATTTTAATTCTGTAGTAGTATTTTCATATTGGATTGTCCATTTTACTACAATGACCCTGTATTATTAACGGTTGGTACATTCCGTCAGCATTTGCTTGAATAGACGTGTATGTACTGTGAGCATCAAAAGAAACTGTACACCACTGGTTTTCATGTTTAAAACATTAATTTTTTACTTTTTTTTATAATGTAACTTAAAATTATATAGTTTTTATTTAATATATATCCTTTTGTAACTGTTTATTAAAAAACAAAAACAAAACTTCAACAACAACAAAAAATATAGAATAAAAACAAATACATCTTCATATTTCAAGCGTCAAAAGAAACTGTACAACTTCTGTGTATTGCAAGTAATAAATAATTTTACAGTAAAAAAGACCCGTTACTTTTTTGATTTGTTTTACTACGACAATTTATACAATATAAGCTAATTATTAAAGTTATTAATAGATTTGGTTTTGTCAGAAGCAGTTCAAATAATAACTTTTGCATTTTTTTAAAATGGGCAAACAAACTTCTTTAGATGTTCGTGAACTTGTGCTAAAATTTCACAAAGAAGGAAAATCTTTACGAGAGATTGGTGTCATGATTGAAAGAAGTCACAACACTGTAAAGAATATAATTGATAAGTACAAAAAGTTTTCAAATTTAGAAAATCGCGTCAAATCTGGAAGGCCAGCCAAACTAAACAGCACTTAAATACGGTCCATTGTGCGAAAAGTGAAGCAAAACCCAACAGAAAGTGCTGTCAAAATATCTGAAAATATATCAGAATGCTCACGTATTAGTGTTAGTGCCAGCACAATACGCAGAGCCTTACATACAAATGGACTGTATGGACGAGTTCCAAGAAGAAAACCGTACATTTCACCAATCAATCAACGCCGGAGGCAAGAGTTTGCCAAAAAGTACGAAAACCAGTCTAATAATTTCTGGAGCAATGTACTATTTACCGATGAGAGCAAATTTGAAATATTCGGTAAGAAAAAGCCGGTTAAAATTTGGAGAACGAAAAATTCCGAATTCGGTCAGTAAAATGTAATTTCCACAGTGAAGCATGGTGGTGGCTCGGTGATGGTGTGGGGATGTATGGCAGCCAATGGTGTAGGAAATTTGGTATTCATAGAAACTACTATGAATAAAACAGATTATCTCAACATTTTAAAAGATAACTTGGCACAGAGCGTTGACAAATTATGCTTAGATCAAACTTGGGTCTTTCAGCAAGACAACGATCCTAAGCATACTGCCAAAATAGTAAAGGAATGGCTGCTATACCATACTCCAAAGCTGTTGGATCATCCTCCCCAGTCACCCGATCTCAACCCCATCGAACATTTGTGGGAACATCTGGATCGGCAAATAAGAAAAAGGGAAATTACAAGCAAGGATTCTCTCAAATCAGTAATAATGGAGGAATGGCTGAAAATTTCCCCCGAAGTTACTAGAAAAGTTGTGGAATCGATGCCCAGAAGACTGCAAGCAGTAATAAAATCAAATGGAAATCAAACTAAATACTAATTATTTTTAAGTAACATTATTAATTTAACATAGAGATAATGTACAGTTTCTTTTGACGCTTGAAATATGAAGATGTATTTGTTTTTATTCTATATTTTTTGTTGTTGTTGGAGTTTTGTTTTTGTTTTTTAATAAAAAGTTACAAAAGAATATATATTAAATAAAAATTATAAAATTTTAAGTTACATTATAAAAAAAAGTAATAAATTAATGTTTTAAACATGAAAACCAATGGTGTACAGTTTCTTTTGATGCTCACAGTATGTATGTACTAAAGGTCTGCGCAAAACCACTTGGTTGTTTGTCAACAGTGAAGACTATGCTGCAGTGTATATGACAGTAATGTAAAAATCTGATTATTGTACACTGCACCATATAAAAAATCTAAGCGAGCGCACACAATAACAATACAACAAAAAAAATAAAGCTTGTTTGTTTTGTGTTTGGCCGATCAATAGCACGACGTGCCATTTATTCGTGCATGTGTTTATTCGTCAAGCAATGAAATCTAAGCGAGAGCACACAATAACAATACAACAAAAAAAAATAAAGCTTGTTTGTTTTGTGTTTGGCCGATCAATGTGTAACAAAAAGACTGAATTATAATTTTAGTTTTAATGTATTATTTTTTAGTTTAAGTTATTGAATTGTTTCTTAATAAAATTTTTATTTAAAAATTGTATTACGCCTTTGATTTTTAAACATTTGGTTTTCTGTCTACACTAAAGACTTTGCTGTAGTGTATATGACAGTAATGTAAAAATCTGATTATTGTACACTGCACCATATAAAAAATCTAAGCGAGCGCACACAATAACAATACAACAAAAATTTTTTGTCATGAATGTGTTCAACTTGTTACTCATCAGCTATGTTCTCTCGTTGTTTATTATTGTTGTTGGCACACATTGTGTGTGTCATGCAAAACAAGAAGTAAGTGCATTGAAGTATTTGCTAAAAAATAAAATGTCTTAAGTGGCATTCAAGACAACATTTGCAACCCTTTAGTATGTACATACATGCATGTATGTACATACATGCATTCACTTTCATGCACAATCTACTTTACTTTAACTAACTGTTGTCATTTATGAACCTTTTCATTGTTATTGTTGTTGAGAACATAATTATTCCTCCCTCTCTCAGACAGATTGTTTTTATGTGGATCACATTTGCTTCTCTCTCTCTCTCAGACATGCTGTTTTTATATTTGTTACACATAGTTATTATATATTTATAAGCTCTTATGAATGTAAATAATAATACTCTACATTTAAGTGGATCACATTTGTTTCTATCTCTCTCTTGAACATACTGTTTTTATATTTGTTACACATAGTTAATATATATATATTTATAAGCTCTCATGAATGTAAATAATAATACGCTACATTTAAGTTGAAAATAAAATAAAAGAAGATGAACAGTCAGTTAAGATTGTATGCTCGAAGTAAAAGGTTGACTTTTAATTTAACGCCCTGACTAAAGCTCAGAAGTGGGATAGAACATTAAGTGTCTTGTGTCTACGCTAATGATTTTTTTTTATTCGTTTTAATCGTGGATCAATACGCTAATAAAAACAAAAGTGCATTAATTAACTGTATAAAATAAAACAAAAAGGAGTGTACCTACAAAAGACAGAAACAAAATAAGTTTATGAGAAAGACAGTTTATGAGAAAGATCGAAAAAATATACAGAAATTTTGTGTTAGTTAAAAGAAGAAAAATGGAGACAATCGACACGACCAAGTACACACTTGTGCAACTCAAAGGGTGGTTGAACAATCTAGGCCTGCCGACAAGTGGTACAAAAAGTACACTTGCATCAAGAATAAATGCCGTGCCTGTAGATGAAAGAGGTGTGTGTCCAACGTCTGATGCTGATGAGGATACAGAAGGCGAAGAACAAGCGGAAACTACAGTTAGAGAAATGGAGCTAATGGAGAAGGAATTGCAGTTGATGAAGCGGGAGCGTGATTTGTTGTTAAGGGAGAATAGTCTGCTAAAAAGAGCTGCTGAGCTGGAAACGCGAAACTCAATAGCGCCCGGATGTAACGAAAGTGTGCTACAAAATAAAGCCGACGGCGTCTCGTTTGGTGTTTTGCGGGAATTTTTGGCCGACTTCGATGGAAACAGCAATTTCGACCTATGGGCTGTTCAGCTAAAAAGTGTTGGCGGAGCGTACGGCGTCGACGACAACATGTTGCGTGCTTTATTGATAAGCAAGTTGAAGGGTAAAGCACTTGCTTGGCTGCAGTCCACATCCAGTTATGCAACAGAAACTACCGACAACCTACTGGGTCAAATGAAGAAGTTATTTGGCACAAAAGAAGGCAAACTTTTACTACGTCGAAATTTTGAAGACCGCAAATGGAAGTATGGCGAAACTTTTACAGAATATTATAATGAAAAAATAATTCTCGGGAACCAAATAAAATTAGACGACGACGAGCTGGTCGACTACTTGATAGAGGGAATTCCCGATGTTCAGTTACGCACCCAGGCGATTATGCAAAATTTCACCAACAAAACGCAGCTACAAGTAGCCTTCGCCAAAATCGAATTGAATCGCGGACCGAAGACATTAGCCAAGCCAAGCAACACAACCAACATCAGATGCTACAATTGCAATTCTCTTGGCCATTATGCAGCTGATTGTAAGAAAGCCAGACGTGAGCCAGGCACGTGTTACGGTTGCAGTAGCTCTCAACACCTCATTGCCAGCTGCCCAAAAAGAAGAGATGCAGCTGTACATATGGTAGACGGAGAAAATTATGTAAGATATTTTAAGATATTTATAAATAGTTATGATAAAATTTTATCTTTACCCTTAGAATGCCTAATAGACTCTGGGAGCCCGATCAGTTTTGTGAAAAAATCGTTGTTACCTGAGGAATTGAAATTTAATGAATTTTTACATTGTTTTTACGGAATTAATAAAAGTGAATTAAAAGTCCTTGGGACTATTTTATGTTTTCTAATGATAAACGGAAATAAATTTTGTTTTGAATTGTGCGTGGTACCAGATGGTGAGTGAAATGGAGGATAACTATGATCAGAGTGTAGAAAATAGGGAATCAGGGGACTTGGAATTTATTAGTTCTGTCATGGCAATAGAATATCTGGACGATGGGACGGAATATGAAATAGGCGACAGTGTGACTTATGCGGATAGGCAAACTTTTGGCAGAATTTTTGATAGTTGTTACATAAAACCGGCACGCCCAAATGAACCAGTGGTTAGGGGTGAGATGAGGCTGATCTTGGAGGATATGAGGCCCTTCAACTGTCCTCCAAGGAGACTCTCGTATTCTGAAAAGATTGAATTGCAGAAGCTGTTAGACGAATATTTATCTAAGGGATATATACGTGCTAGCGAGTCGGAATTCACTTCACCAATAGTTTTAGTCAGAAAGAAAACAGGGGAACTGAGAATGTGCATAGACTATCGCAGGCTTAATAAGGTCACGGCTAAGGACAACTATCCGATTCCATTGATCGATGACTTACTGGACAGATTGGCAGGTAAGACAATTTTTACGAAACTCGATTTGAAGGATGGGTTTTTCCATGTATACATGGACAAGGACGCTGTGAAATATACTTCATTTATAACTCCGTTAGGCCAGTATGAATTTCTTAGAATGCCGTTTGGCCTGAGAAATGCCCCGTCAGTTTTCCAACGTTTTGTAAATAAAGTTTTCGCAGATATGGTACGGAACGACCAAGTTATAATATACCTTGATGACATAATGATAGCGACCGATAATTTTGAGGAACATTTTAGAATATTGAGGGAAGTTTTAAGGCGTCTTGTCGAAAATAGACTTGAGCTTAGATTAGATAAGTGCGTATTTTTACAGTCGGAAGTTAAATATCTAGGATACACGATAAATGGCGAGGGAATAAGGGCAGATGACAAAGGTTTGAGGGCGATCGAGAACTTTCCGGTTCCAGATAAGGCACACTCGGTGCAGAGCTTCTTAGGCCTCTGTTCATATTTTCGTAGGTTCATAACGGATTTCTCCATTTTGGCAAAACCCCTGTATGAACTAACTAGGAAGACTAAAAAGTTTGAAGTCGGTGCTGAGCACCTTGAATGTTTTGAGTTACTTAAACGGAAACTGGTGGAAGCTCCAATATTGGCACTGTACGACCCAAGGGATGTGACCGAAGTCCACTGCGATGCTAGTTCCTTGGGGTTGGGGGCTATTCTTATGCAGAAGAAACAGGATGGTAAAATGCATCCGATTTTTTATTTTTCTAGAAGGACTACGGAGACTGAGTCCAAATATCATAGCTTCGAGCTGGAGACGTTGGCCATTGTGAGTGCGTTGAAACGTTTTAGGGTTTACCTACAGGGTAGACAGTTTAAAATAGTGACGGACTGCAATTCGTTGACCTTGACCTTGAACAAAAAGGAATTGAACCCTAGAATGGCCAGATGGGCTTTGTAACTACAGAACTACGATTATACGCTGGAACATCGGCCCGGTACTAGGATGCAACATGTCGACGCTTTAAGTCGTAGTAACATTTTGGTTTTAGAGACAAATACTTTAAAGGAAAACTTGATAATTTGTCAGGGGAAAGATAAAAATTTATCAGGGCTAAGGGAGTCGTTACAAAATTCAGAGGATAAATTTTACGAGATGAGGAATGGGGTGATCTATAGGAAAAAGACGGTAACATATTGTTTTGCGTGCCCAGCGATATGGAGAGTCATGTCATGTTCAAATATCATGACGAAATGGGACACGTTGGGGTGGACAAGATGACTGACCTAATTGGGAAAACTTATTGGTTTCCGGGGATGCGTACGAAGGCTAGGAAACACGTCAGTAATTGCCTAAGGTGCATTGCTTTTTCAGCGAATGTTGGTCGTGAAGAAGGATTTCTTCACAACATTCCGAAGACAAATTTACCATTTGATATTATACATATCGACCATTTTGGACCGGTAGATAATAGTAGGTCAAGAAAATATTTGTTAGTTATAATCGACGCATCTACCAAATTCGTAAGATTATACCCAACCAAAACCACGAACACAAGAGAGGTTATTTCTTCTTTGGGGGATTTTTTCAGGTCGTACAGTCGTCCAAGGTGCATAGTATCGGATAGGGGAAGCGCTTTTACATTAGGTGATTTCAAGGTTTTTCTGGAGGAAAATAACATTAGGCATATCAAGGTAGCTACCGCCTCTCCACAGGCGAACGGACAGGTGGAAGGGGTTAATAGGAACCTAAGACCAATGATCGCGAAACTGTGCGATTTGGAAAAAGGCCTTCATTGGGATAATGTGATAGAGACCGTCGAATTTTCTATTAATAATACAAAACATAGATCAATTAACGAGTACCCGAGTAAAATGTTGTTTGGGGTGACACAGAGGGGCAAAGTTCTGGATACTCTAAGGGAGAATTTAATTGACTTTGAACAGGAACAAGGACAGAAGACGGATTTAACTATGATCAGGGAAAACGCTTGCAGGGCACAGGAAAAGTTACAGGCATATAACAAAAATTATGTAGATTTGAAGAGAAAACCACCGACTAAATATGAAAAGGGCGACTATGTTATGGTGAAAAATTTCGATTCGCAAGCAGGGTCATCGAAGAAACTGATACCTAAGTTTAAAGGCCCTTATCAGATCTCTAAAGTATTACGAAATGATAGATATGTATTGAAGGATGTTGAAGGGTTTCAACAGTCACGCACACCCTATAGTGGTGTCTGGGCTGTAGGTAATCTGAGGCCATGGTTCAATCCTCGTGAAGGTTTTTAAATACCCTGCCTTATTTTATTAAATTCAAGATCAGGAGATCTTATTGTCAGGATGGACGAGTTGTAGTAGTATTTTCATATTGGATTGTCCGTTTTCCTACAATGACCCTGTATTATTAACGGTTGGTACATTCCATCAGCATTTGCTTGAATAGACGTGTATGTATGTATGTACATTAGGGTGGCCCCGTTTGTATGGAGAAAAAATATGGTATCGATGTTCCCGACTAATATGAAAATTTGATTAATTTTAAGACTACGTTTCTCAATTTTTTTGTCCTGGGGTCAATATTTGGTGAGCTGGATCAAAGGATAAAAAGGTCCTTTTTAGAGGTTTTTTGATTTTTTCCAAATTTCTTCCAAAGAAACTTTATGTAAATTTGGTATCAAATGAAAGGTCTTTGAGAGGCGTATTCAATGGATTATCAAAAATTAAAAAAAAATTTTTTTAAATTCAAAAATTTTGAAAATTTCAGACAAAATTTTAGTTTTTTTTAATTTTTTCATAGAATTTACTTAAATAAAAAATTGAAATTTCTTGATTATAAACATCATGCAATTTAAACCAAATGGTTTTTTCCGTTTTTTAAAATTCTATCTAGTTCAATTTTTATTAATTTTTTTTAAAACCTAAATTCTTCCCTATCTGACAATCTGTGTTAACTCAATTCGTTAATGTAATGGGTATTAAAATAACGTAAAATGTATAAGCTTTCCATTGATGTATAATTTATTAAATTTTTTGTTTGTTATACAATAACTATTTAAATTTAAGCCAAAATATTTTAAAATATTTGCAGTCGCGATATAAAGTAATTTTCTCGTTATTCCTTTGAAATGTTGTTGTTTATTTGAAGCAACATATGATAAACTGTTTATTTCATATATGTTTACATTGTATTAGTATATTGTTTGCTAAATGATTAATATGAATTAATAGTTGCAAATAAAAAGTAAAAATTCATAGAAAATATCTTAATATTAACATAATTTTTTTCAAATACGTTTATTAACAAATGCGATTACATGAGTTTAATCTATTAGCAATATGAGAAGGTCGATTTTTTTCAATCACTGATAACATGGATTGACTGACAAAATGTACAAATCGTTCTGTATTTTGTGAATGACATAGAAAATCTGAAATTGGTAATATTTTATTTAAATATCATGATTTTATTCATAATAGCTTAACAAAAGATCAAATCATTTTTTTTGCAAAAAGTTTTACCTGGAATATCTATAATATTGCTTGAGTCGTAGTAGTTCATCAATTGTTCTGTAGAGCGAAATTGGATGCATGGGGGCTCTGAAAAGGCTACCTCATTCCAATCTATTAAATCCGTGTATGATTGACAATTAAAATTGAGCTTTGGAATGGTGAATTGGCGAAGTGGTATATTTTTATTGGTACGATACTGAAAAATTTTTTCATAACCTTTGTTACGAATCTCTCTTTTTTCATCGGTTACCATAGAAAGAATAATATTTTCCGGGTGTGCAAAAAAAGCATTAATTTGTATAAAGGATTGAATTACTTCTTGAGTGTCATGGGGTAATTCTCGTGTCCAATCAATATATTTATATATATACCGACTGCCATGAATTGCATAAGGCTTATTTTTTATTAAAAACCAAAAAGGGGCATATATTTTCATAATAAAAACTGTTAACGTTTTGAATTCCTTTGAAGCTTCAGTTTGAGTAACATAAAGTCGTAGGATTCTTGATGCTGTTGTTAACCAGCGTGAAAGATTCAGTCGTCCTGGTTTAATACTAGATAAATGTTCGTTACAATGTCCAGAGTCAACAGCTTTCACCATGTCGTAAAGATACTTTTGGTCGTCTCGACTGTCCCAATCACATATATTTTCTGGCATTTCACCAATTTTTATTGCTTCAAAATTTTGTACAACCTTATAAAAATCAAGAAAAAAAATAATTTTATGTATTTCCAAAACTAAATCCAACTTACCGGAATGGTTTCACAAATTGGCAATGCCTTTCCAATAATACCTGGCCAATTTTGTGGTCCGCTTGCATTCCCAAGTAAAGCTTTTAAGAGAGCAGTAAACGGCAATTCATTAAAATGAAATAAACAAACCAAGCATTGCAAAGGTCTCTGTAGATGTTCTTCCAACTGGCATAATGCTCCTTTATTTTTGCCGGTGTTGGTCCTGGTACCATCGCAATTAACCGCAACTAATTGGCTTAAGGCAATTTTTTGTTCATTTAAATAGTCTATGATTCCTTTTGCCAATGTAATTCCCTTGCCATCACTAGGAGAAAAGTAACCAATGTAGCTTGAATTTGGTTCTTTAACCACAGTTATATGTTCCTTTATTGTATTAATATTACGTAGTTTTCCATTAATTTCAATTTGCTCCAAACATTTTTCGCGTTTACCATCAAAAGAAATTCCCTCAAGAACTTCTATACATTTATAATCGTTTAAGGAGACCTTTCTTGATTTATAACGTTCACTATCAATTTTGTGTCGTTTTATGATTATATTTGGCATATTTAAATCTCTTAACAAAGCAGTAGCTAATAGAGCTCCATAACGACTAGATATATTTGCTTGATCTAAAGCTACACAAAAATTAAACAATGAAATACCTGACTATCATCATCAACCTTCATCTTCTTCCGCTTGGCACCGCAGCTTTTTGTTCTATAATTCTCCTCAGTTTCGGCATTATTGCTGCTTAATATTACATTATCAGAACTAGATGAATCTAAAAGCTCTTCAGATTCATCTAGTTTTAGCAATCGTGGACCACATTGATCCACATAAAAATTCCAAACACTTATAGGCATTCCTTTATCACATTTACAACAGCTTTTCAATGCAGGAGTGCAATTGCATGAGGAAATTACAAATAATTGTTTCCATTCAGCTTTATTAAGATGTGTTGGATTTTTAATAACATGTCTATAATCTTCACATAATTTATAAATTTTTTTTCTAATTGAAGGTCTATTTATTGTTGGAATTTTAGCTGTTTTCCACAGATGCTGAACATCATTGATAACCTTACTATAGAATTTAGAAAATCCATGAGACTTATTACCATTCTGTGCTCTCAAAAATAATAAATAACACTGGTTTACAAATTTTTAATTTGGAAAAATACCAAGAACGCCACTTGCCTAGATAAGTTAATTGGGACCTCCTGAACACGAAAAACGCTGTAATTTTTTTTTTCTAAGTACCGTTTTTTAGATAACGGTACTTTTGTGTTTTTCGGTGTATGGTCCCATTCAAACCCTTGTGGAGCCCAACCGAAGAGCCCGATCGAGATGAGTGGCATATCGTTGGAAAGGTAATCGAATGCCTTTTCCGCCGATATGCAAATTTCTATCTGATAAGAAATAGCTGAGTTATGACACCTCAAAGTTCGAAATTTGCCTATTTTTTACGTTTTTTTCAAAATTTTTCTTTTTTATTTAATTTTTTTTCTACGTTACAGTAAATATCTGGAATGTTTTATTTTTTATCCAAATAGTTTATTTAATTACCAACATTTTAGGCGTAATTTGAAAAAAATCGGATGAAAAATATAGTTTTTATTAAGGATTTTGTGGAACGACAATATTTTCATCTTCATTGCTTACACACTATATTCGGCGTAAATTCAAAAAATTTAAATTAAAATGGCGAGCGCCTTGAACTCTTACTTTTTTTTCGGATGGATCTTCGCAAATGAGGAACCAACAATATTCCGCCATCATTTGTTCGTCCCACCAGCCTTTGTAACGTCTCTCGATTTCTTCCATTTCTTGGTGAAATCTTTCACCTTGTTCATCACTTTCGGAGCCCAAGTTGGTGGGGAAAATATCCAAATGACTGAATAAGAAGTGTAATTTAGGTGTCATATTTGAACCTAAAGGTTAAAAAGAATAAATTTTAAATCATAACGGCCGTTTTGATATACATGTTTTCACTCAACGCTTACCAATGGCATTGAATTTTTGCAGTAATGTATCGATCTTCTCTGCGTAATCAGGACTTCTGTAGTTTCCCAAAAAGTTGTGAACGATGTCCTGGAATGCTTCCCATGCCTCCAAATGAGCTGGACCTTAACACTCATTAAATGCTTGGTCACCGTACAGAGCCCGAATTTGGAATACGAAACCATCAATTCCAATCGGATATGGAAAATACATAAAGGAAAGATATGAAACAATGAATTATGATTTAAAATTTATTCTTTTTAACCTTTAGGTTCAAATATGACACCTAAATTACACTTCTTATTCAGTCATTTGGATATTTTCCCCACCAACTTGGGCTCCGAAAGTGATGAACAAGGTGAAAGATTTCACCAAGAAATGGAAGAAATCGAGAGACGTTACAAAGGCTGGTGGGACGAACAAATGATGGCGGAATATTGTTGGTTCCTCATTTGCGAAGATCCATCCGAAAAAAAAGTAAGAGTTCAAGGCGCTCGCCATTTTAATTTAAATTTTTTGAATTTACGCCGAATATAGTGTGTAAGCAATGAAGATGAAAATATTGTCGTTCCACAAAATCCTTAATAAAAACTATATTTTTCATCCGATTTTTTTCAAATTACGCCTAAAATGTTGGTAATTAAATAAACTATTTGGATAAAAAATAAAACATTCCAGATATTTACTGTAACGTAGAAAAAAAATTAAATAAAAAAGAAAAATTTACTTTCTTTACTTCCAGCAACAAGAAAATAATTTGCTTTGTTTATAAAAATATTAAATTTTTACAGCTAGTGCAGATAAACTTGCGATAAAAATTAGAGAAGAGTGCAATTTTTCGTGCTTCGCAAGTAGATTCAATATGAATCTACTTTATTCGCTCTTAAAATTTTGTATGGTGAAGCATGTTGTTTTTTACAGACCCGTTCAGTGTCTTAACTGTCAAGAATTTGGTCATACCAAAGCCTACTGTAAATTGCCGACAGTTTGTGTTGCGTGTATGGAGCTACATGCAACTGCTCAATGCGATAAGTCGAAAACTGACTCAAAAATAAAAAATGCAGTAACTGCGGAGGTAATCATACCGCAAATTATAGAGGTTGTCCAATTTACACTCATTTGAAAGGTATAAGAACCAACAAGACGTCAGTATTACCTGATCATCGTCAACAGCCTATTTTTGCATGTAAACGCGCCTAGTTATAGACAAGTTTCTTACGCTAACGTGGTTAAATCTAATATGCCAGGTTTGGAGCAGGAACCTAAATCACAATATTACGAGCCTAATATTAACACTCTAGAGACTACAATGCAGACACTTGTCCAAACTATGAACACTTTTACGACCACTATGACATCCATGATGCAGGAAATGCTGAAAATGCAATCCACTATCTTACAAGCCATTTTAAAGAAATGATTTATTTAAAAATTTGTTTCTGGAACGCGAACGGCCTCCGCCAACATAAAAATGAACTGGAATACTTCCTGATGGATAAGCAGATTGATGTTATGATGATTGCTGAAACTCACTTGACGTCGACAGGGTACTTCAAAATTAATGGCTACGAGTTCTACGATACTAAAGACCCCCGCGGAAGAGCTTGTGGAGGTTCGGCAATTCTTATAAAGAACAGAATAAAGCATTATCTAATGAATAACATAAGTGAGGATTACCTCCAAGCAACAAACATTTGCATTGAATTCTGTCAATACAAATTTGTTTTATCAGCGATTTATTCTCCGCCTCGATTTTCAATAAAAGAACACCAATACTACAGCTTCTTCAATTCCCTTGGAGCTAGATTTTTAGTTGCTGGTGACTTTAACGCCAAACACACTTTTTGGGGTTCACGTCTGGTGACCCAGAAGGGTCGTGAACTCTTCAACACCATTGCCAAAATGGGATTAGATGTACTCTCAAGCGGGCATCCCACCTACTGGCCGACGGACCGACGGAAGATTCCCGATGTTATTGACTTCGGAGTAGTGAAAAATATCCCTGTAGAATCGATACAAGTGGAGCCTTCATTAGACTTGTCTTCAGATCACTCTCCTTCTATTATTTCAATGCATTTCCTTCAAGGGAATGGCTCTCCATTTCGGGACATATCTAAAACCAGAGTAAGTTGGATAAAGTATAAAAAGTATTTAAGTTCCCACTGCACGGAAAATGTAGTGTTGAGAACTACCGAGGATATTGATGGGTCGATTGGCAAGTTTACTGAGGACATACGAAAAGCTGTACATCACGCCTCCACATACGACGTTGAGTGCAGAAGTGGGACAAATAGAACTTATTTCGCTGAACTCGATCATCTCCTGTCAGAAAAAAGAAGAGTTAGAAGAGAATGGCAAATTCACAGGTCTCCTGAACTGAAAGCTAGGCCCGTATGCAGAGATATACTAAGAAATTTCTTAGAAACCCAAAGAATGGCTTCACATAAATCTTACTTGGAGGGTCTTGATAGTACCCCACAATCTGACTATTCGTTATGGAAGGCGGCACGAGGTTTGAAAAGACCAGTTAGAGGAAAGCCTCCTCTGCGAAATCCGACTGGTGACTGGGCTAGAAATGATTCCGAGAAGGGGACTTTATTTGTTAATCATTTGAGAAAACTGTTTACTATAAACAACTCAAATAATGCATCTGATTTGCCTCCACTCGTTATTAGACCTCCTGTACCTCTAAGCCTTAGCTTTAATGATGTTCAAAGCGCTATTGGTACTCTGAATCTTAAAAAAGCTCCAGGTATGGATAAAATCAGCAACAAAATGCTTGTGAAGTTACCTAGTTAACTAGAAAAATTATCCTATTTATTTTCAATGCTATTTTACGCCTAGAATACTATCCTGCAGATTGGAAGGTATCTATGATTACCATGATTCCTAAGCCAGGGAAGGACCCCACTAAAGTAGAGTCATATAGGCCAATTAGTCTACTGCCGACAATTTCAAAACTGTTTGAAAAATTGTTATTGGCTAAGTTGATTCCAATTCTGAACGACACTCAATGTATCCCAAATCACCAGTTCGGGTTCAGAGCTAAACACAGTACCATCGAACAAACACACAGATTGGTAAATGTGATAAGACGATCGTTTGAAGAGAAAAAATACTGTTCCGCGCTTTTCATTGATGTTTCCCAAGCGTTCGACAAAGTCTGGCATGAAGGTTTAATGCATAAAATTAAATTAACTCTGCCTGCTAACACCCACAAACTTATGAAAAGTTATTTATATGGTCGCAAATTTACAATCAAAGAAGGCGATTTTTTAAGCCCCGCTCAGCCAATTGAAGCAGGAGTACCCCAGGGTAGCATATTGGGTCCAACTTTATATTTGATTTATGCATCCGATATGCCGTCAGACCCCATAATACATACTTCAACTTTTGCAGACGATACAGCCTTTATTAGCGTTCATAAGGTCCATCAAATAGCATCACAGAATTTGCAGAAATATGTTTATAAACTAGAGAATTGGCTTGAGCTTTGGAAAATCAGGGTTAACGAACAGAAATGTATTCATATAACTTTCACATTCCGAAAAGATACCTGCTCGTTCATCAGAATAAATAAGCAAATTATCCCGCAACACAATGAAGTGAAATACCTCGGAATCCACCTCGATCGTCGTTTAACTTGGAAGTCTCATATCGACGCAAAACTTACCCAGATGAGATTAAAAGCAGTGCAAATTAATTGGCTAATCGGCAGAAATTCTACATTAAAGTTGGATTGCAAACTTTTGTTGTACAATGCAATTCTAAAGCCAATCTGGTGTTATGGAATTCAATTATGGGCTTCTGCCTCAGCATCCAACATTGAAAAAATTCAAAGGGGTCAAAATAAAATTCTACGTACAATTACTGCAGCTCCATGGTACGTTAAAAATTCTAGAATTCACAAAGATCTAGGCATTCCTTTGGTGAAATTCGAACTTACAAAATACGCCTCAAAATATGTCAGCAAACTTGAAAGCCATCCAAACCCACTTGCACGAGACATCCTTAACTTTAGTGGCCATGTTCGGTTGAGAAGGAGGGATACCCTTGCTTTAACTCAAGCGCAAAACAGATGACTGGATCAGTGGATATAAATTTTTTGTAGTATCATAATATTTTGTCTAGCACTGGTTGGACTTATTATTTTCTTTGAGTATTAAGATTCGAAAACTTATTGTCATTTCATTTCTGAAAATTCAATAAATAAATGAAATGTATTAAAAAAAAAAAAAAAACAAAAAAAAAAAATTCACAAAAGATGAAATATATAATAACCAGACAAAACTTCAAAAATTAAAACATTTATTTTTGTTGTTAATTAAGGTTTAAGTTTTTATTTACAAATACCTGGAACAGGTAGAAACAGAAATCGTCCCGGCTTTGGGGTTTTTACAAATTATGTTCATGAAGGTCTTCTCAGGTACTTTGATAAAAAAAATTACAGTATAAATAAGAGTTCCTCAACCCCTTCAATGTCATATGGCGAGTGCTTGCGAAAGTGAATAGTGAAGTTTAAAGTCTTTGACAGTCTTGAGTCTAATCATTTATATTGAAATATCTAAGATGGAAGCATAGCTGCCAGATTTGACGATTTATCGTCATTTTGACGATTTTTGGTTTCAAAAATAGCAAAATGACGATTTGACGATTTTTTCATTGAAAATGACGATTTCCTGAATTATTAAAATTTTCTATAAATTGTTAGTTTTATTAATGTTTTTGTTACCAAATTCTCTCTTTTTTTGAGACAACAACTATTTTAAAAACAAAACTAAGTGATAGTAGTGTTTTCTTAATTTTTGTTGTTAAGTTCAAGTAAAATAATTGCAAATAATATTGAGACAGAATAGTCGAAATTACTTATTTATGTGTCAACATAAAAATCAATTTTAAATACTGAATTCCATGAACTAAAATTTTAAGAGGAAACAATTTCTGAATTTCCACGGGGAAATTCTTCTACAAAAACTTCTCCTATTTTAACAAAACGTCGAAAGCATATTCAGCCGAATAAATTTAAATAACAAAAATACGGAATTCTTTGAAAATATGTTGAATTCTATACTCAAAATGTTATTTAAAACTTAATAAAATAAATTGTTCTGACATTGTAATTTAACCTGAATTAATAAAATATGCTGAATTCAACAATTTATTTATAAAATACTGTTTCACACTATTCAGTTTTAGCAGACCAGTTTTTGTTCAATTCTCTTTTGAACTTGCCATTTCATTTCATCAAACATGTCAATTCAATTTTCGTACTTTTTAATATAAATCAACATGCATGAAAAAAACAAAAGGAAATAAGAAAATTGACAGTACCGTCAAGTTTGTACCCCTTTTGTTCTTATTTCCCTTCTCTTCCAAAAATACTTGCCTTGACGAGTGAGAATTATAGAAGTGAAAACGGACTAAGATATTAAATATTACACAATTTGTGTTTAACATAAAATTTTTTGTGATTTGTTATGTAAAAAGTTAAAATTTACGTATTTTGATATGTATTGTACAAGAGACTATATAAAATTGAATTTTTATGTTTTCGTTTTTAATAAAGATTTCAAAATACTATTAGAAATAGTAACTTTTTATTTTTCCGATTTTTTTGACGATTTTTATAATTCGAAATGACGATTTTTTTCTTTTTTATCGGGATTTTGACGATTTTTTCCGAAATTTATCTGGCAGCCCTGGATGGAAGCGTGTAACAAGTTTCATAACTTTTGTTATGTGTGTGGGAAATATACAAATATGCCAAGTCGCCGTAAAATGACTACTGAAACAATTAACTTGTATGAAACATAGTTTTCTTTAAGTGTCATATGAAATAAAAATGTTATGTTAATAAATGTGTTTTATTTAAAATTTAAAAATTGCGTTCTAGTGGGGACACCCTTTATTTATTTAAGTCATAAATATTAGGTATGTATTTTTTAAAAATACAGTAAGCTAACTTTAAAATTAATTATATGTAACTATCTTCGGATGTTATTAAAACAAATTCATTTTTGTAAAAATTAATATACGTTAAGTGTGTGTACTGATTTGTTTTAAAAATTCAATATAAAATGATTGGAAATTTTTTTAGTAAATCATATTTCTTATGCTTCTATTAGGGTAGCAAGCGAAGTATGAGCTAAAACACCTGAATAAATTTTTTCAATTGGTAAAAAATAATTTGGATTTGAAAATTCTATTTTCAAAGCATCTGTTGCCTTTACATAGTTAAATTCTAAATACATAGTTGCTAGCAATTCTTTTAATTAATTTTTCAACTGATCGCATATTCCGTACGGAATCAGCTGTTTGTTTGTATTTTTAACAAAATAGAGAAAGAAGAAAATACATTTATTTTAAATTTAATAGAAAATGTGGAAAAAATAAGTGCTTTTATAATAAGAGGGACAGACCCTTTTTATTTTAACAAAAATGTCTTTCTGTCGTGGTTTATTTCTCTGACAGAACAAGAGCGTCTTCTTTTTTACAGTGTAGTTCACTTATTTCTTTTAATGTGCACATGCCTTCAAGCGCTAACTTTAATGTTTTTATATTATTTAAATTTTTAAGTTTTTTCTCCATTTTTGCAAACACAATACGAAAATTAACAAAACATATGTAAACGTTTACAATGTACTTTTGCCGATAAATTAATAAAAAGGAAAAATTATGCGTTTCGGGTACGAAGTTTTCTTTTAATTATAAAATAATATAATAATATTTATAAAATATAGTCATTTAATGACTTTTTGTTAAAATAAAAACATTTTTTTAAACATAAATGAGCAACTGTGGACAAAAAGTTTCAAAGTCATTGTAGCCACCTGACCACAAAAAACATGTTTGCCACAATTTTTGAAGTTGTTTCACTGCTGTTTTTGAAAACAAATTTTGTAAAATATTTGATCTTATATAATACCCCTGACAGACATAGGATTTCTATACCATAATATAATTACTATGGTTTTTGATACTAAATTGCCTTGACAGACATGTAGTACATATACTAGTATTTTTGTTTTTACTTTCCCAATAAACATATTGACAAGCGTTTTGTAAATTAAGATTGCAGCAAGCTTGCATAAATAAGAGTTTTGCGAATGTCGTTGACAATTTGCTTGCAAATACAAGTGTTTCATAAATTTAAGCAAAACGTGTCATTCTCGCTGTTAAAAATTGCGCTAATAAGTTGGATAATAAATAGTATTAAATTGTTGTTAAAGTTGTTAAATTTAGCGTCTTTGATACTTTTAATTATCATTTGCTATTAAAAAATGTAATTATCTACTTATTTAATGTCTGTAGCAAAAAGGCAGAAAAGTGTTATGCGCAGAAGCACCGAAATTTTTGAGCATATATGAAACGGTGCGGCTGCAAGTTCTGTACTGGAAAATATAGATAAATTTTCCTTGCTTACATTTGAAATCTTATTTTTATATGTAAATGTTGGCTGGGTTTTGATCAAAAAAAAAATTAAAATAAATTAAATAAAATATAACTGTCATTAAATGAACTGCCAATCGATTTTGTGAGAGGGTTTCCCCAATGTTTATTGAACACAGCTACAGACAACAGACTACATTTATACCACGATTATTTTCGTAGTATTGATACCAGATATAAACCAGCTTGTTTTATGGTTTAATTGTAGTACAACTTAACACACATGTAGTATAGTATACTAATATGGTATGCAAATCCTATGTCTGTTTAGGGTATAACACTGCGAATTTGGCAATAATGCTAGAAGAATAGGACTACCCTATCATGATTTCTGCAGAGTCGCCACAACGAAGAAGATGAGGAGACTATCTCTCACTTCTCTGTCACTGTCCAGGATTGCACAACTTAATAACTAGGTTTCTGGAACACCGCTCCTATAACAATATCTCATAACTATCAGATATGAAGTTAGAGAAAGTCGAGGCCTTTGTAAAGAACAGTAACTGGCTAATACATCCAGTCACTTTGAACACTAATGCGGTTTTTTCAATCAGTCAGTCCACTAACTTGGAGTATTCTTTTTCCATCTATAACTATTGGACTATCTCTATATCTTTCTTTACCACTTAATTCTCGAACTCTTCCTTTTCGCCCCCTCTCTATCCTTCATCTCTATCTCTCCGTTCTTAATTATCTTTTCAGGTAACACAAGGGACCACACATGGACCCATTTGAGCTGTATTTCTGAGCTAATCTAAATTAAAAACAATTATTTAAAACATTTGTTTCTTAAATTTTGTTTATTATTAAATTTTTTAAAAGTATTAACTATTCTAATTTTAGATACGAATATTTTTAAGATGAACCTTTAAGGATTTTTAATCGGGAATATGAGAAATATAATATTACATATTTCTAACAATTAATTTAAACAAAAAACGATAATATTTTGAATGAAGTTGTTTTTCTACTTCAACGATTTATAAAATGTAAATAAAATAAATGATTTTCTTTTTGTTTTGAAAGCACTTTTTATTAAATGACATTACGGAATGACATCATACACATATAAATCATAACAATAAAGTAGTTGCTAAGCCACATCCATACATTTGGTTCCAATAATGAATTACTTTTGATATTTCTGAAAAAGAAAAAAAAAAGAAAATATATAAATATATGGATATATCTTTATTTCAATAATATAATAGGTTTGGTATTATGAAATGATAAAATTGTGTAAACTTATTTATTATCTAATCAAAAATTTGATGACTGATCACAAACAGTCAATATGATAATACCAAGCATCAATCAATGGTCAAAAACTATGTACTGATTGAAACAACAACTTTTGCTAGCTCTCATTATCTATCAACAAAAATCATAATTTTTTAAACAGCAATCTTAATTTTTTTTTATTTGTACTTGTCCGAAAACCTTTATATCTTCATCTAATTCTATTATACTGAGTAACAGAACTTATAACTGACAACTTCCGTGTGGAGTTGTCAGTCTCCCATTGGACACGTTTCAGGTGGCGGATAGTAGGAGCTTTCATCGTGACTGTGATTCATTTTCACACAAATGGTCACTAGTGATGATGAATGCTCGATCGATGTAAATGTGAGAATGATACATTTTAAAAACAAATGGTCTGAACATCTTGACATAGCTAGGTTGTAATAGGAAGATGGGAAAGCCAGTAGCTGCTCCTTGCGATACATTTGAAACGAGTGGTCGTAACGGGGGAACAACTGGTATTATAGGAATTCTGTTAAGGCTAGTAATATTATCCTTCCTTCACTTCCAAAATTACAACCCGCTGACCAAAACTGACTCTCCCTCCCATTTCCCGAATACCTTTATCCCTTCTTTAAATCCATTTCCTTTTCTCCACTTGTAAGGCTAACGTGGTTGGTAGCAGTGCTAAGAACCTGGATGGCTAGTTAGTGGTTAAAGAAGTCTAGTCGATAACAGCACCCCTCCTACGCCAGGGCACGGGTCGGGTATAATACTTCTTTGCCTAGTCTATGTACGCCGTCACTGCATGGATGGTTCATGCCCTTACGCGCCTACTCGTGGTATCTACATGGAATAAACAATTAATAATAAAACAAAAACAACAACAGCGAAAGGTCAGTTAGAGAAACTCATGCTGGCTGGTTGCAAAAACAAACAATCAAACCTTCTGATGGTTTGAATCCAAGCAGCGAAGATATTCTGGAAGTCATGACGAGTACTTCCAAAACTCCACAAGCCCTCACCTACAAAAAGTCAGCTAATTTAGACGCTCCGAACCCTACAGCTGTTCCTGCGATTTTGGTGCAGGAAGGACCTTGATGTTGGGTGCAACCAAAGTACCACATCCCGACCATACGGCTATTACGAAGACGCGCTTCTGGATTCTGATACAGAGCACGCGAACGTTACTGTCGTCTATGATCCAGACCATGGAGAAGGTGATACAAGTGAACTTTTACCATTCTAAAGCAGCTTCTGCTGCACTGCTCCTTGGCACACTTTTATATGCTAAAGGCACACTTGAACTTTTACAAAAGTCTTTTTGCTTTAATTAAGTTGGAACCTTTTCTATAAAAACTGGTAAGTTTCTGAAGCTTTAACGTTATTATTTTAATTTAATCAATGAAAATATGCAATCACTAAAAATTTAGTGATTATATGGAGATTGAAGGTTTATATATTTAGTTTTAGATTCAACAATAAGTTTTTGCTTCTTTTTCCGATATTTTGATTTTTCGAAAAAAAAAATGGCAGTTCCACGAAATGCGCTCTTTGATGTTTGGCTCACAAGCAAGAAGGAAGACAAAAATAATGCCGTATATAATCACATTTGCAGTATAATTGGAAAAGATGTGAACCACCATAAATTAAAAAAGATTCATACTAGAAATATCTCGATATTTATTGAACGTGTAGCAGTGCCCTATGACACCAAAGCATTTTTTCTTTTCTTGGTGCAATTCTGACAATATTGTGATTAAACTTTCTTTTGACTTTCGGTCAAGATGGGAACATGCTGTTCGAATAAATAGCCGTTTTTGACAACAAAACTCTAAAGGTTGTCAAAAGATCAGAACTTTTCAGATTATATTCTTGGGGCAGGTACATTCCGCGATATATCGAAGACAAGGCCTGAAAAAAACTTTTCTGAATCTTCTTTGCGCTCAAAGACGCGAAAAGCTAAAGAACTTATGAGCAATGCAGATAATGACCAATTGTTAATGGAAGCGGAAATGACACTGAGATCATCTGAAAAAAAAAAATACTACAAGACTTGGCCGTGACTTCTCCATCAAGAGGCACTGCATTAAAGAAAACTCGATTATCTAATGAGAACATGAAAAGTTTGTCACCAGATCAAGCACTTACGATGATTATTGATACAGGTCTTTCAACAAATGATTATAACCTTATCAGGCAGTATACTTCAGAAATATATCCTCCATACAACTGTGTAAAAAATCAAAGGCTTTATGCTAACCTCAACAAATAACCGTAACGGAAATTTATGCTGAGATTAGATTGGAATCGCTAATTGATCACAGTTTAAAAATATTGTGTGCTGCACAAGAGGAAGTGTTCCTCTCCCTTCGCAAAATTGGAGATGTAAATGCAATTATAAAATGGCGATGTGATGGCGCTGAACAGAGTATTTACAAGCAAAAATTTTCGGAAAAAACTAATTTAATAACAGCAATATGCCAGTGAGTGTGCATAAAATTCTTTATCATGGAAGAGTCCAGAAAAAAAGATGCAATAAATTATTGAGAATTCTATACCCGAAAAAATATCTAGAATTGAAAGTAATTTGGATTTGTTGCACAGACTACTAATATCGTCAGACCCCTTTATATGCAGCTTACGGAAAGTGACTAAGACAAAGCGAGGAAGTTATTGGCTTATTATCTGTACCGGAATATGGAAACGATATTGTCTCGGAGTAATTATTCTGATTTCCAGATTGCTTTTTTTAATATGAAATTTAAATTTGTTTTCAAAAATATAGATTAATCATCTCAAAAAAACTACTAATTACATTTGTGTGTATCTAAAAATTTAGTTGTTGTATATATCATACATTAGTATTAATCATTATAATAACTTTATAATTTACTTAATATTTATATATATCTGGCAACACTGTCATATGGATTGTAAACAGTAACCAGATAATCAACTACTATTGGTAATGAATAAAGACATTCTGATATAGACACTTGAAAATTCACAACATGGTGTCAGAAGTCAAATTGGAAAAATAAAATTATTAAAAGAGTTAAAAAAAATATATATATATAAAGTTGTAAAATATATAAAGTATAGGTCAAAATAAAATAAAAATGCCTGATGGACAAAATTTACCAGGTTCTTCGCAAATGAAGCTGGTAGAGGGTGGACAATTTTTTGCAACGACGTTATCGCCAATTAACCTAAAAGCTGCAAATTTAGCGAAAGAGTGGAAAATGTGGTACACACAATTTAAAATTTTTATGAAAGCCTCAAATTTGGAGACGCAAACAGATCGGCGTAAGGTGGCTTTGCTTTTACACCATTTGGGAGGAGAATGTTTGGAAATTTTTTATTCATTTAATGAAGACATCAAGTCTATTGAGTATAAATACTTGGTAGACAAGTTTGAAAAATTTTTTATACCAAAGGTTAACATTGCAATGGAGCGTCACAAATTTTTCATTTCCAAACAGCAACCGAATCAAACAATTGATGAGTATGTCACCATATTAAAAACACTTTAGTTTAAACTAAAATTTGGAGCGTTAAGAGAAGATCTAGTCCGAGACATATTTACGTGTGGCTTATCTCAAAAAATGGGAAATATTCGTGAGAGGTTGTTGGCTGAAGAGAATATTACATTGGAAAAGGTAGTTTCTATTGCTAAAGCCATAGCAATAGCCAAGGAAAATGCATTGAAACTGGAAGACACTCAGGATGATGAGCCGTTTGTCAACATGATACGAAGAATATCTTCTGCATACAACAAACAGCAAAATACCAAACAAAATACTATCTGTACCCATTGTGGTCAAACCCACAAAAACAGATGTCCGGCAGAGGGTGCAAAATGTCACAACTGTGGTTAAAGTGGCCATTTCGCAAAAATGTGTTTCGTAAAAAAACGTTTCGTTAAAAACATTAGCGTAAAAAGAGATAGCGAAGATGAAGACGATGGTGAAGAAGAAGAAGACTTAATTATTGCCGCCATTTCTAAAGCAACAAAAACAACAGCAGCTGAATGGAATATTGAACTAAAGGTAGATAATAACATAATAAAATGTCAAGTAGACACAGGGGCGCAAGCCAATATAATCTCAAAGGAAATTGCTAAAAAGTTAAATTTTCAAAATTTTTTAAAGAATACTGTTGTTAATATTTTTACATTTAGTGGTGAAAAATTGGCAGTTCTGGGAACTATAAAACTAAGCGTTGTTTATGAAAATGAGATGCATATTTTAAAATTCTTTGTTGTAGATATGAAGTGTAAAAATATTATCGGTATTCAGTCAGCCATAGAAATGAATTTGATAAAAAATGTAAATATTTTAACTTTGAATAATATTATTGAAAAGTGTTTTCTTTATAGGTTTGTTTTTCGAAAAGAGATAAAACTGGCATTTTGTGGTCTAATCTGGCAACTCTAATGTCATTTATGTTCAGTTTGGTTTGCCATTTCATCATGAACAGGTTGACAAAAGAACAACACTTGCAAATCGTGCAAATTTATTTCGAAAATAACGGTTCAGTTCGCGAAGTTTACCGCAAGCTCCGTCCATTTTATGGTCGACATAATCGTCCATCAGAGCAATTAATTCGGTTAACCATGGATCGTTTTCGCACTACGTTTACTCTATGTGATAATACGGATCCACAGAGACGTCGAACAGTGCGCACCGAAGAAACAATTGCCGCTGTAGAGCAAAGTGTTGAAGAGGACCCGAATTAATGGAGACCGGTATAGAGCCATAATAACCGACTATTTTGTTCCCGAATTGGATGGCATGAATGTGGATGAGTTGTGGTTCCAACAAGACGGCGCTACATGCCACACAGCGCACGCCACAATCGATTTATTGAAGGAAACATTCGATGAGCGCATAATTTCGCGGAATGGACCTGTCAATTGGCCACCAAGATCGTGTGATTTGACACCATTGGATTATTTTCTTTGGGGATATGTGAAGTCGCTCGACTACGCCAACAAACCAGAAACGTTAGGGGAATTGGAAGCCAACATTCGTGGCGTTATTGCCGACATACGGCCCCATATGCTCGAAAAAGTGGTTGAAAATTGGACCTGTAGAATTGGCTTTATTCGAGCCAGCCGCGGCGGCCACATGCCTGAAATCATATTTAGACATTAATGGCATAAAATTATCCTTCCAATAAAGCCAAATTGATGGTCTTTAAAACGATTTTCTTGTGCTTTATTTCAATTCGAAGTTCTATACCTCTCAAAAAAACACCCTAACCATATTCCATATTCTTAAATAATATTATAATATATATTTTAGAGAGCCTGTAAGATTAATTGTTATAGAAAGTGTCGTTATAACTAATACAAACATTCAGTGTATATTAAAATTGTACAAACCAGTTTTGCATTATAACGGTACTTAAATTCTTTAGTTGTAACAAGTAGATTTTAAGACAAAAAGTTTATTCAATAAAGTACTTGTGAAGAATACACAACATACATATTTGGCGACGAGTAGTGTGGAACCCACGTTAAAGAAAAAGTTCACTTGTTTAATATTTAATAAATTTAAAAATAAATATAAATATACATAAATAATAAATTTTTATTAAATAATTTTTAAGCTTGAGGTCACTTTTTTGGTTTTTATAAAAGATTTTTTAATTCTTATATATAATTCACTCAATATTTCGATTTCCTTTGGAAATCTTCTTCAGGAGTTAATTTAATATTATAAAAATTTTCTATGTGTAAAAATTTTTTGATATAAGTGTTGCGGGAGTTTGCCAGAGCGCACAGTTTCACAAGATTATAAACAACAAATACAATTTTTGATACGTTTTGTTAATTCAAATTTCATTTATTGTATTTGTATGTTGAAATTCCTATATAAAATTATATTAGAATATAAATAATAGAATACATATATTTACAAATTATTTATGTTTATAATTACATACTTTTTAGTGTGAAACAAATAGCGACAAATCCGTAATCTAATTTTTTTTGAAACCAATTAAGTTTTAATCTTTTAGAGTTTCACAGTCATGTGGTGTGAGCAACTGTTTCTTGGAGAATGTTGAGGCCGCTATTGCTCTATGACTTCGAAATTAATTTTTATTTTACGGTTAGAAATGTACAATTATTAGCTTGGGATTTTTACATGATTTTGTTTGACAGATTGAGATCACATTAAGGCGATAACTACAATAAATAAGTAACCGATTACACAGTAACAACAGTGGCGCTAACACCCTGCCGCAGTATGGCAAGATAGACGATCGTAGCCCTACTCTCTATTTGGAGCCACGTCGAGCAAGGCTAACTTAGTTACTGGTCTCTCTAGCACGCCGCGTGATGTCATGATTCTCGCGCTGCGAACTTGGCCATCAGCTGCAATTGTAGTCTCCAATACTTTTCCCCTAGGCCACACATTACGCGGAAACAAAGGGTCAACCACAACAACCAAATCGCCTTTACTTAGGGGTTTACTTTTTTCAAACCATTTGGTTCGGCATGTAAGCGACGGTAAATATTCTGTCAGCCATCTTTTCCAAAAGTTCTGAGCATACATCTGCGATTGCAACCAGCTACTTTTAACTACCGTACTAGAGTCGTTATAATCAACTAATGGTTTCATGCCGTTTGAGGTACCTAACAGGAAATGATTAGGAGTAAGCGCCTCCTGATTTTCGTTGTCTATAGGTACGTAGGTTAGCGGGCGTGAATTTATAATATTTTCGACTTCAGCCATCATGCTACGAATTGTCTCATCATTAAGAGATGTCGACGGGGTTATTTTATAAAAAACAGTTTTAATAGATCGCACCATACGTTCCCATGCCCCGCCCATATGTGGTGCGGCGGGTGGATTAAAATTCCACTTGGTTGTAGCAGTTGTGAAATTGCAAACTAATTCGTTACGATCAACATATTTTATAGCTTCGCGTAACTCCCTTTCTGCTCCAATGAAATTCGTCGCGTTGTCGCTAAAAAATTCCCTTGGCGTACCACGTCTGGCTGTGAAGTTCCGAATGGCTAAGATGCATGAACTTGTAGTTAAAGAATGTACAATCTCCACGTGAACGGCACGAATAGTTAGACAGGTGAATAATGCTCCATATCTTTTCTCTTTGTGTCGATTGACGGTGACCAGAATTGGGCCAAAAAAATCAAGACCAGTGAAGGTAAAGGGTGCGATATGTGATGATAACCTGGCTCTAGGTAGTTTTGCCATTTGCGGATATTGTGGTTCGGCTTTACTTATTTTACACATTTGACATCTTCGCGTTATTTTCTTAAAAGTTGTTCTTAAGCGAGGCACATAATATTTTTGTCGAATTTCATTTATGGCAGTTTCGTGATTTCCGTGATGGTATTTTGCGTGAAAATGTAGTATTATTAGTTCGGTGGTGTAACTCTGTTTTGGCACAACAGCTGGGTGTTTCAATTCATCTGGAACATTAGCATGATCTATTCGCCCGTTAACACGTAAAACATCATCGCAGTCTAGAAAAACAGAAAGTTTATAAAGAGGGCTACTTTTACTAATTTTTCCACTGTCTTTTAGATTTGTTATCTCGTCTAAATACTTCTCAGTTTGAGCTTGCTTAAGAAGAATGACCTCCACCTTTTTTAGTTCGTCTTGCGATAAGTTATTCACAATTGTACTATTTTTCAGTTTATTTAAATAATGTATAACGTAAGCTACCGACCTAAGTACCCTACGCCACTGTGAAAAACGCTCAACTTGAATTAAATGTTTAATTACTTTTATATGAAGTATATTTTGTTTAAGTTCACAGCCAACATTAGCACTTATGGTATTATCAATCGGCCACGAACCTGGATGTTGTTTTAAAAAAATTGGACCATTTTGCCAGCGACTGCAATTGGACAAATCAGGACCATTTTTGGACCATTTTGTTGCTTCGTCTGCCACGTTTAGTTTGCTTGCAATCCATCGCCATCCATTTACATCTGTAGTATCGAGAATTTCACTTACACGAAATGCTACGAACTGATGATACCTTTTTTGATCTGACTTTAGCCAACTAATGACGGTTTGAGAATCAGACCAGAACACCATTTGACTGATTTTTATATTTGTACTTTTTGCAATACTATTAGCAAATCGTGAAGCAATTACTGCAGCCATTAGTTCCAAACGAGGAATCGAGGCAATTCTTAGTGGGGCAACCCTTGTTTTTGACCCCACAAGAGAGACAACAACGTCGTTGCCATTTGAAATCCTAAAATAGGAAACTGCTGCATAACCATTTTCGCTGGCGTCAGCAAATGTGTGCAGCTGCACATCAACTTCATGGTAGTTACTAAATGTTTGAAGATAACATCGTGGTATTGAAATGTTTTCAATTTCTGGCAAGAATGATAACCATTTAATCCATTTGGCCATGTGTTGGGGTTGGATTTCCTCATCCCACGTTACACCGCTTCTCCAAACGTCCTGCAGTATTATTTTTAGGTACATTAAATAGTGACCAATAAGACCTAAAGGATCATATATAGACATTAAAATTCGTAAAAGTTCACGTTTTGACGGGATTTTGTTTTTTGACAATATAGTGTTGGTAATATTTGGTGAGACTTTAAACGTAAAAGTGTCGTTGGATGATTTCCAGAAAACACCAAGCACCTTCTCTGTTTCTATTTCATTTCCGAGATTAAGGCTTTTGTTTTGTTGAATATAGTTATCATTTATTGCAGCTAAAACATCTTTGTTGTTACAAATCCAGTTTCTGATATTAAAACCAGCTTTTCTGTGAATATATTTAACTTCTTGAACTAATGTAATTGCCTCTTTAGTAGTGTCAACTGAATCCAAGTAGTCGTCCACGTAATGATTATTTTTTACAGCCGCTGCCGCAATCGGAAATTTTTTACTAAATTTATCTGCATTAGTATTTTTTACGTACTGCGAAATACAGGGTAAACAAGATGCTCCAAAAATCATCACGTTCATGACATACACGTCTGGTTTTTTGCCGCGTTCATCATGCCAAAGAAACCGCTGAGCATTACGATCTTCTTCTTTAATAAAGACTTGGTGAAACATCTGTTCTATATCCCCACAAATAGCTATGGCCTTTTGACGAAAACGAATGAGTATTGAAGGAAGTGAGCACAACATATCTGGACCTTTAATTAACATATCATTTAGCGAAAGCCCATGGGCTCTTGCAGCGGCATCCCATACGATTCTGGTTTTCCCTGGTTTGTTTTTATTAAAAACGGGGAAAATTGGTAAATACCAAATCCATTCCTTTTTGGTTGACGCTAGACGGCTTTCTTCGATCTTAGTTATATACCCTTTTGATTTATATTCAGAAATGGTTTTGTTAAAAATTTCGTTTAAATTACTATCGTTTCTCAACTTTTTTTCCAAGCAGATATATCTTTTCAGTGCCATGCCGTAGCTATCGGGAAGTTCCACATTTTCGTTTCGCCACAACAGTGAAGTTTGGTAATGTCCATCCGGTCGTTGTGTAGTGTTCTTTTTTAAGATAGACATGGCCCTCTCATCGTCTTTACTCATTATGGTTGTTGTATTATCTATCCAAGCAGTTTCTAAACTGTAAAATTTTCTTATTAAATCGGAAAGTATTTTAGTACTGCATTGGTCTACATGACACTGATGGTGTTCTATAAATTTATTATTCATTGCACCGTATACCAACCATCCAAGACGAGTACGAATGGCTACAGGTTCACTGACGTTACCTTCTCTAATATTGTTGTAAACGCATAGACTGGAGTTATTTAAGCCAATTAGTAATCGAGGCGTAGCATCGTTATAACTTTTTACCGGCAGTCCTGTTAGATATGGATAATCTTGTATAAGCTTTTCAATGTCTAGGGTTTGTTTTGGTAACGAAAGATGTTTTACTGTTCGAACATCTATAGTATGATTTTTTTTGTTAGGACCAGTCACATTTATACAAACCAGGCGAGAATTGTTTTCATTTCGTACGACGTTCCCAGTCCATTTAAGGCATAAAGGTTCTGTAGTGCCGCACAGATTTAGTTCGGTAATGATTTGCTCATCTATCAAACTTGTGGAAGAACCGTCGTCAATAAATGCGAATGTTTCGATAAATTTGTTATTATTGCCGTAGATCGTTACTGGAATAATTTTAAACAAATTATTGCATCCCGAGGCACTGTGCGTATTACAGCTCTGTGTTTGATTATTTTGGTTTGAAACATTGTTTTTGTTTAATTCAACAACATTTGATGTTTCTCTTTTGTCAACTTCTTCCAATTTTTTATGCAAAAGATAATGATGTTTAAATTTGCAGTTATCAACACCGCAGACGTTGTTGTTGTTGCATTTTCCGAAATGTTTACGTAAGCATTGTTTACAGAGATTAAATTCTCTCACAATGTTCCATTTGTTAGTTCTATCTTCATTTTTAAATTTCTGACAGCTAGAAACATTGTTGCAGTCACCACTGCACACAATACATTTTTTTTTGCTTTGTTCAGAGTGTGCATGTATATAAACATTTTTCTGCCCATTACGTGAGAGAGTCTCTGCAGCAGAGCTTGAACTACTGTCAATATTTACGCTGCTTGCAGAAACACCAATGTCAAATATCCATGCTGAAAATTCTGCTAAGTTAACTTTTTTATTTTGTTTTGTTAAATTCAATTTGTATGTTCCCCAATTAATCTGAAAATATGAAGGCAATTTTGCAATTAATTCCTGTAACAATGAAGGGTTATTGAGTTCTTCAAGTAGGCCACAGGCTTCTATTGTTGTCTGCAAACCTTTTACTTGTACAGCAAATGAGGTAATTGTATCTAGCTTATTAACGTTAACTGTTGGTAATGATCTAATTTTTTGTTTCAGCGAATGCAGGATCTTTTCTGGTTGTCCATACAATAATTTGAGTGTTGAGATCGCGGCTGGGACACAGGATGGGTGTATTAAAATGTGGTGAACAGACTTCATAGCATCTCCTCGCAGAGCTTTTTGTAGACGAATCAAATTCTCAGCATCTGTCAGGCCACATATTTCTGTAGACCAATCGAATGTGGAGCTAAAAAGAGGCCACTCTTCTGGATTGCCAGTAAATATTGGCAAATCCTTAGGAACAGTTTGTCTGGAGTTTATTTGCTGGTGGGTGAGGTTGGAGGTTATGGTACTGTGTGGAATAGCCGAGACAGATGGACGAAAAGTATAATTAGCAGGTGCACTTGCAGAGCCATTGAATGGTAGAGCTGTGGTTATTTGTGTTGTTGCAGCTTCTGGTCCATTAATAAATGTGGTTGTGTTATATAAAGTTGAATTTAAATAAGCATGTGGTACTTTATTTTGAAAGTTTGCTTGTGCCTGTTTTATTGGCATATTATGTTGTGTAAATTGTGTTGCTGCTTGACGTTGGTTTGTCATTGAGGTTGTACAAGTTACTTTATTATTTTCTGTGGGACAGTTCTGTACATTATTGTTAATAGTTGGTACGCAAGGGTGAATAGTTTCCGTTACGTTTAGAGGGGTTGGTTGATTGTTTAACCATTCATGTACGGAGTTAATATCTACGGAACTACGATCATCGATCTCCTCCTCTTCTTGCTGTAATAATTGATATTTTTGTTTTAAGAATTCAGTGTCTCTTTCTTTAGCAAGTTGTCTTTCTTCTTCGAGACGCTGAAGTTCTAAATTTTTCCTACGAATGGTTGAATTTGTTGCAATGCTGGGGGTTTTGCTACGACGACTATGTACAGAGTTTGAAGAACCCGGATTTTGATTTCTATTGGAGCAATTATCGCATATAAAAGTTTCTTCATTACTGCCCTTGTCAACACAATTTAAGTGGTAACTTTTTTGGCAGTTGTGACATGAAACGCACAGACCTTTGGGCGGTTCATTACAAATGGAGCAATTTTCTATAGATGGCGTATTGTTGGTTAGTTGTTGTTGTGATGGTTGACCCTGAAAAGAAAATTTATCCATTTTTTGGGACTTACAGTATTTGCCGGTTGGATTTTAGCTTTTCTTCTTTTGGTGTATTTGGACCATGGATGTTTGCGTCCAAAGAGTGAGGTTATATTTAGCACTACGTGATGCGGTAAGATGAATCTTAATAAAAAGAATTTCAATTTTGTTGCGGGAGTTTGCCAGAGCGCACAGTTTCACAAGATTATAAACAACAAATACAATTTTTGATACGTTTTGTTAATTCAAATTTCATTTATTGTATTTGTATGTTGAAATTCCTATATAAAATTATATTAGAATATAAATAATAGAATACATATATTTACAAATTATTTATGTTTATAATTACATACTTTTTAGTGTGAAACAAATAGCGACAAATCCGTAATCTAATTTTTTTTTGAAACCAATTAAGTTTTAATCTTTTAGAGTTTCACAGTCATGTGGTGTGAGCAACTGTTTCTTGGAGAATGTTGAGGCCGCTATTGCTCTATGACTTCGAAATTAATTTTTATTTTACGGTTAGAAATGTACAATTATTAGCTTGGGATTTTTACATGATTTTGTTTGACAGATTGAGATCACATTAAGGCGATAACTACAATAAATAAGTAACCGATTACACAGTAACAACAGTGGCGCTAACAATAAGTTTGAAAGGGGTTGACAAAATTGAAAACATGTTTTACAGAAAAATAATTTTAAATTTTCGATAATAACATTGAACAGTACAAAATTATAACAGAAATATAGTAACATTTTGAATAATAACATTTTGGAATTATAAAATTTTTTAAATACATAAATTGTGTTAATTTCTCCTATTGTTAATATTTATATTTTTGTTCAATAGGTGTCTGTAATTTTGAGCTGTTTTCTGTGTCTTTCTTAAAATTTATCCTTCTTTCTGATGGTACATTATTTATATGTAACATTTCTAACATGTATCTTCGTTTTGTATGATTTTCTGTGTTCAATATAGATGTGTTATCAAAATCTGGGTAGTGGTTAAAATCTCTACAAATGGATAAAGCTGTTTTTTGTGTTGAATTATAATTTCTATATTTCTGGTCATGTCTATGTCCTGCTAATCTAGTTTTAAGTTTTGTCCCTGTTGTTCCTATATATATTTTGTTACATTGCCCGTTACTATTACCACCACAAGGAATTTTATATACTAAATTTGACATATCTGTCTTTTCTAATCTATCTTTAGTTTTTGTGAATAATCTTCCTACATTATTATTTACCTTATGTGCCATTTTGTATGTTGTTTTGTTATATATGTTTAAATGTTCTATTCTTTCTGAAAATCCAGGTATATATGATATTGACTTATAAATTTTTGGTTCTGGAATTCCATTATTAATATAGGATTTCTTTGTATTAAATTGTTTTATTAATCTGCAAATGAGTTCATTAGGAAAACTATTATCTATTAATATATTTCTAATTATTTCTTTATTTTTCTTCTGAAATCTAATGTCACTAATTGTTAATATTCTATCTATAAGATTTTTAGCAGTGTTTATAATAATTCTTTTTGGGTGTTTTGAGAAATAATTTAAAATTCTTCCTGATGAAGTTGGTTTTTTATACCAATCAAATACTAAATTATTTCCCCTTCTTTTAACTAATATGTCTAAATATGAAATTGAAGAATTTAATTCTTTTTCAATAGTAAATTTTATATTCTGATCAAATGAGTTGAATGTTGATAATAAATTATGTAAAAAAAAAATTTTACACATAGAAAATTTTTATAATATTAAATTAACTCCTGAAGAAGATTTCCAAAGGAAATCGAAATATTGAGTGAATTATATATAAGAATTAAATCTTTTACTTATTATCAACATTCAACTCATTTGATCAGAATATAAAATTTACTATTGAAAAAGAAGTCCGCAGGTTATTACAATTTAAGACACACCCAAATGTATACTATTATGTCAATAGGAAAACATAAAATAAAATTGGTTAAGAGCATACAACTAGCATCCGATTCAGATGAGTCCTATTGCTATTCCATTGTAAAATGAAATGTATATTTTTTATGAATTTTTGTTTTGGTTTTATGAACTTTGTTTTTTGTTTTTTTTACTAAATAAGCTTTTATTTATGTATTATTTCTATTAATAAAAATATTTTAACAAAAACTGTTGAAATTTTAGCTAATTTAATTATTTAATAGTTCAAATTCATCCCATTATCGATCCGAATCGGACCCATCTAATATTTATACAATGTTTACTATAAAAGACTAATTGCATTCAGACATATCTAAGTTCCCTTTGAATCAGTACAATATTGGACCCATCCGACCTTCGCTTACAATGTCAGTGGAGTTGGACCCATCCGACCTTCGCTTACAATGTAGGTGGAGTTGGACCCATCTGACGGCCTAGGCCATCGCTGTGTAAATGTAAGTGAAAATGAATACAGACTTTGGATTAGTCGCATCTACATTGTCATTGGTCTCAGTTGGAAGATGTATGGGGAAAAAAATCCGCTGGGTATTGTTGTTCTTTGCAGTTTTAATTTTCTTTTGTATACATGTCATAACTGTGTTCAACTTGTTACTCATCAGCTATGTTCTCTCATTGTTTATTATTGTTGTTGGCACACATTGTGTGTGTCATGCAAAACAAGAAGTAAGTGCATTGAAGTATTTGCTAAAAAAATAAAATGTCTTAAGGCTCAGTTAGCCGACTGTAATGGAATGTAACTGCAACAGTAAGAAACAGCTGATGGATATTGTTATGTGTAAAGTAATGCAAAAGGTTATGAAGATGTAATGTATGAATCTGTAAGAAATAGAATTTCCTTACATTTTTATTTCATTACACAACATTCCGTTACAGTTGGATAACTGAGGCTTTAAGTGGCATTCAAGACAACATTTGCAACCGTTTAGTATATATTGAACTTATTTGTGTTGAATTATATTTGGATACCACCATTTTTAAAGGTGGATTCACTCATTTGTTCTTAACAAAAATTTTTTTCAGACAAAAATTTTTTTACTGAGGGTTTTTTGCAGCACGATTCACCCATTTCGAACTATTTTTCTAAAAAATCAAAGCTGCCATATGTAAACAAAATCTATTAGTGTTACAAGTGCGGCTATTGATTTATTTTGCTTTGGGTTTTAAGAGTCAAAATACAAATATTAAATTATTTTAAAGTATTGTGTATTCAAAATCATAGATATAAATTCAAAATGAATGAAAAAAGAAAGTTGATTTTGCTGATGGCCATAGAAATACATAAGGCATTGTTATTTGTATGAAAAAATGCAACCTATTGGCAACTCAATTCATTTTTGTCCAGAAAAAAAAATATAAAATTAAACCAATTCAAGTTCGTAAAAAATATTCTGTCTCTCTCAAAAAGAGAGACGTCAAACTTCATATAAAACAAATTGTTCGAACAAAATTTTTGTTAAGAACGAATGGGTGAATCTACCTTAAGATATGCTCGTTAAAGTGATTTTCTGAAATGGGCTTTATATGGGAGTAGTAAGTTATCGACCGATCCGCAACTTAATTTCAGATGTGATTTCTTTTTGTGACGAAATTCGTGTGGATAGCTATATAATTCGGACATTTATGACCGATGTCAAAACGAATGTATCAATTTTTATCCACATTTCTTTAAATTCGAACCTGTACTTTGCAATGGCCACAGGCTATGGTGGTGAACGGTATACAAATTTAACATTCTGAATTCAGTTTTACAGATTACGTGTAAAATACCTACCTCCTCAGTATGTTCAGCATCATCCTTAAAATGTTTAGATCTTCTTTTGTCATTTCCAGCCAAAAGCTGGTTTACTTTTGACTGTTTTGCTAGATCCAAAGCTTCTTTTTTACTTCGTAGAGCACAATCTTCTAAAGTCTCTGCAGCTTCAAACATGCCTTGTCTTCTATAAAGAGCGCCGAGGTTCTTTAAAGTTGTTGTAACCGTTGGTGAATCTACCTTTGCAGCTTTGTGCCAACCACCATATTCTCCGTAAGGAGTATTTTCCCTGTTATCATACTTATGTTCTTCACGTTCTTCTGCAACCTAAAAAAATATTTAATAAAACAAAATATAGTAATTATAATCAGTGTTGTATATATTTTGTATAAATTTGAAATGTAAAATTTGAAAATGGAAAATTTGTAGTTACATATTTAATTTTTGGTATTAGATAACATTTCGTATAAAATGTGACGCAAGCGATTTACTCGTATATATCGTTATAGTTGAGAAACTCGATATAAAAAAACGAAAGGTCCATAAATACTATCACTTTTAAGGCCCAACTATAATATGCATAAGCAAGCTTAAGAAAATTGCAAAAGTTAACGAAAAGGCTGTCAAATGCATAACCTGTTCAGAGTTAACTTTCAGGTGGCTACAATGACTTTGAAACTTTTTGTCCACAGTTGCTCATTTATGTTCAAAAAAATGTTTTTATTTTAACAAAAAGCCATTAAATGACTATATTTTATAAATATTATTATATTATTTTATAATTAAAAGAAAACTTCGTACCCGAAACGCATAATTTTTCCTTTTTTTTAATTTTTCGGCAAAAGTACTAAAATGTACAGCTGTGGCAGCACTAAATTGTAAATAATAATAAACGTTTATATATGTTTTGTTAATTTTCGTATTGTGTTTGTAAAAATGAAGAAAAAACTTAAAAATTTAAATAATATAAAAATATTAAAGTTAGCGCTTGAAGGCCTGTGCACATTAAAATAAATAAGTGAACAACACTGTAAAAGAAGAAGACGCTCTTGTTCTGTCAGAGAAATAAACCGCGACAGAAAGACATTTTTGTTAAAATAAAAAGGGCCTCTTTTATTGTAAAGGCACTTATTTTTTTCCACATTTTCTATTAAATTTAAAATAACTGAAAGAAAATATTCTTCTTTCTCCATTTTGTTAAAAACACAAACAAACAACAAACAGCTGATTCCGTACGGAATATGCGATCAGTTTCGCTTTTTGCTTAAGCAAATGACAGTTGAAAAACTTAACGAAAAGTTTCGTTAAGTACATTATAGTTTGCCACATACAATTTATATGTGTTCGCACGTTTGCTTAAGCTAGCATATGCATATTATAGTTGGGCCTTTAATATTGAGTAAGATTTCGAATGCAACACTGTTCACAACTGTGTTTAGTGAACAAAATTGTATAAAATGGCAAATATCAACAAAAGAAATCATTACAAGAAACACAACAACCATTTAGAGTATTTTTTGTATTGTTTTCCAACTGCCAAATGATTATTGAGCAAGCTGAAGATTGCGTATGCCTGAACACTTAACATAATATTGTCAATTAACCAAATATTCACTCAATTAAGCTTCATATCTGATCACGCTATTAGAAGTTAATTAATTTTTAAGTACTTTTAATATTCTTTTGCCTTATTTTTACCACATAAAGTAATATTAAAAAAATAAAAAGTCACAGTAAGAGTTCAGTTAAGAGTCATAAAGAAATAAATACTATTCGCATTATATAAACCTTTTACCTCACACATGAACGTAAAGAGATTATAGCTTTGTTTTTCTATAACCATTTATAAAGAAAAAATGGCATTACGATTTGAGTTTTTCGTTTTTTTAGGAGCTGGAATATTAAAAGGTGAGTTCATAGATCATTGGAAAGAATTCGTATTGCCCATGTTAGCGGCTACTTACATATAACTACATACATATAACAAGAAAGAACATATACTATTGAAACTTTAATTATTTCCTGGTTTTAACCTAGCCTTGAAAACGCTAACTAACTTTTACTTTTTTGTATTCTATAATTTTTTTGTTTATGAAATAGAAAAACTATTATCATATAAAATCAAACTTATAGCAAAGACTATAAATATAGGGTGTTTTTTTGAGAGGTATAGAACTTCGAATTGAAATAAAACACAAGAAAATCGTTTTAATGACCATCAATTTGGCTTTATTGGAAGGATAATTTAATGCCATTAATGTCTAAATATGATTTCAGGCATGTGGCCGCCGCGGCTGGCTCGAATAAAGCCAATTCTACAGGTCCAATTTTCAACCACTTTGTCGAGCATATGGGGCCGTATGTCGGCAATAACGCCACGAATGTTGGCTTCCAATTCCCCTAACGTTTCTGGTTTGTTGGCGTAGTCGAGCGACTTCACATATCCCCAAAGAAAATAATCCAATGGTGTCAAATCACACGATCTTGGTGGCCAATTGACAGGTCCATTCCGCGAAATTATGCGCTCATCGAATGTTTTCTTCAATAAATCGATTGTGGCGTGCGCTGTGTGGCATGTAGTCGGTTATCATGGCTCTATACCGGTCTCCATTAATTCGGGTCCTCTTCAACACTTTGCTCTACAGCGGCAATTGTTTCTTCGGTGCGCACTGTTCGACGTCTCTGCGGATGCGTATTATCACATAGAGTAAACGTAGTGCGAAAACGATCCATGGTTAACCGAATTAATTGCTCTGATGGACGATTATGTCGACCATAAAATGGACGGAGCTTGCGGTAAACTTTGCGAACTGAACCGTTATTTTCGAAATAAATTTGCACGATTTGCAAGCGTTGTTCTTTTGCAAACCTGTTCATGATGAAATGGCAAACCAAACTGAACATAAATGACATTAGAGTTGCCAGATTAGACCACAAAATGCCAGTTTTATCTCTTTTCGAAAAACAAACCTGTAAAAAAAACACCCTATATACACTGGTACATATTCCTATAACCGCAGACATTTTTTAAATTTCTTTACGTTATATATTCGTAATTATAACCAACAACTAAACTGAGTAATTAAATTCAGTAGCCACTTAACAAAAGTTCCTAAAAGTGAAAAAAAAATTTTTGCTGCATTTATTGTTTTTGTTTATTTTGCGATCGTATGATATTTGTTCTTAGTTTGGAGGAAGATTCCTATAACCGCAGACAGGAAAAAGTGTTTCTCGACGTAAAAAAATTAACATTTTTGCCATTTAAGTATTTTTTTTCTTTGAATAAGGTATTGAAAATATAATTCGGTAAAAAAATTTTTAGTTTTTGTTATTTATTGAAAATTTTAATGATTTTTTAAGATGTCAAAGGCTAAATTTCTTACCGACCAAGAAAAAATTTAAATCAAGTTTTTTCATGAGGAAGGTTATTCTAAAAGAGAAATTGCACGAAAAATAATCCGTTCCGAATGCGTCATTCGCAATTTTCTAAAGAAAGGGCAAAATTATGGAGTAAAAAAAACAACGAAGGGAAACAAAAAACTAACAAAACGGCAAATAAACATGATAAAACATGAAGCTACCTGCAATAAACTAAATGCCACGCAAATTAAGACTAAACTTGATCTCCCGGTTACCTCAAAACACATCGTACACCTTTTGAGAGGAGATGCTAACATAAAATCGAAGAAGCCAAAATGCAAACCAATGCTAAAACAGCACCATAAAGAAAGCCGTTTAAAATTTGCTCGCAAATATATGAATTGGTCAGATGAATGGAAAAAATAGTATTTTAAGATGAAAAGAAATTCAATCTGGATGGTCCCGATTCATATTCCTGGTTTTGGCATGATCTGAGACATAACGAAGTTCGTATGTCTAAACGTAATTTTGGCGGAGGTAGCGTTATGGTTTGGGCGGCTTTTTCTGATGTTGGAAAAGCCAAAATTTGTTTTGTGCCCACAAAAATGAACAGCACAATTTACACTGAGCTGTTACAAGATGCTCTCATCACATTTATGGATGAAGATTGCATATTTCAGAAGGACAATGCAGCAATTCACGTTTCCAGACAATCGAAATTGTGGTGTGATCAGCGTAATATTCCCCTATTGTATTGGCCAGCTTGCAGTCCGGACTTAAATCCAATGGAAAATTTGTGGGGATACATAGCGCGCAAAGTTTACACAGATAATGCACAAAATCACACAATAACTACCATCACCGAATTAAAGCTTAAAATTAAGCAAGCCTGGGAACAAATTGACCGTGATTTTCTAAATAAATTAGTGGAATCAATACCATGATTCCACTTTTTTTAAGTTATACAAAAAAACAGATCATCGACGCATTACTAATAATAATAAAAAGTGCAATTATGTAAAGTGCGGTTATAGGAAAACGCACTTAAAAATTAGATATAAATATTGAAATCAAAGAAAAAACGAGAAATAAATAAATAATTTAAGTTTTTTGTTAATAATATTTTAGTGAAGTCAATGAAGTTTTAATTTATGGAAACTTGTGTTTTCTGAATTACCTTTTAGCTTTTTGTTTACTATATTTAAAAAAAAAATCAATGTGCGGTTATAGGAATATGTACCAGTGTATAAAGATGTTTCACTGCCATACATTGTTCTGCCACTGCTAAATTATTGATGGGATTTTGCGAAAATCCCCTTGTGTATGACTAATGAGAAAATTTTAAACACATTTGTTATGCTCTTTTCAAAACATTCATTCAGTCGTCGTTGAGCAAGCGATGAGAACGCATGCGGATGGTTATCGTCATTTTTTTCCAGAAATTTATTAAGCATTGTTGTTGCTTCTTGTTGGACGAAGCATAACAAACACACGCGATTCAATTACAATTGAACACAAAAATAAAAAACTGTATTAGATGAACTTATTTTTGTTTTTTCTGAAAATAACTGTTTTAAAATTGTTTTATGATATTGATAATTGTTATTTATGGTCCCTGATATTTTTTCTTAAGGTGTTTATATCTGGCTAAAACTCTTTCTTTTTTTCTTATTTTAAGCGTTTCACAATATGTTTGCTGGGAAAATTCTCTCACCAAAACATCTTCATTTTTGAGTACCACTGATATACATACATATGTATGTACATACATATATTGCCGAATCAAAAAACATACAAAGTAAAAGAAGTCTTGTTTTCACAAAATGTATGTGCAAATAACCTGTGGAAAAATAAATGTTACCGTTTGTGTTATTGTAGGGTAAGAATACGTGTTTTGTTGTTGTAGAAATGAAACTATATTGATTCGCACCGAAATAAAAACCTTTATTATATAAATTTTTAGAATTACATATTTAGAGAGAAATAAAACTAGCAAATAATGAAAATAATCACTTAATTATTAAATACATTAATTAAATTCAAATTTACTTTGCATTTTAAAGAGCCATTTTAACCAAGATCCTTTAAAAAAGTTGTTTTCATATATACGTGCCAAAGGTGGACACTGAAAAAATCCATCGGATCATGAATTTAATTTGGCAGTAGCTAAGTTATTATCCTCATCAAATTGTGCAAACGATGATGCAATGTTTTTACCTATATAGTTTCAAACAATTTTAGAAGATACTATAAGGACTGGAAGTATATCATATAAGTATAGTATATAAAATAAAGAATATTTTAATGAAGACCCCGATTGTTTTACATCCAACAATATCAAGTCGATATTTTGTTGGTTACATACATATGTAGCTCAACGAATATCTTGCGTTAAATATCGTTTAGATTTAATAAACCAGAGCAAATTTTGTCATATCCTTCAGAAATGTTTGTTCATGCAAAATATTATACAAATGATTCCGAGCAATGCGTCAGTTGCACCAAAAATACAATTTATTCCTTACGGTTTGATGAGAATAACGAATGTTATAAATACAGAATGAAGATGCTTAATTACTAGTTCTTATTTTACTACGAAAGCATTCCACATGGGAAACATACAAATACAAATTATCAAGTACATATAGAAAAAGTTAAAATTTTAAAACACTGATAAATAAATTTAATAAATACTAAACAAAAAAAAACATTCGAGTTATTACAACTTCATTCTACACAAAAATAGAGACAGAAGTTCATAATTGAACTGTCTATAAAATTATATATGGTAAGTACATACATACATACATAATTGAATAGTCTAAAAAATAGCATTATTATTCGGTGCGAATCGATATAGTTTTGTCTGTACAACAATAAAATACATACTTTTACCCTACAATTACACAATCGGTCACATTATTGACGAAAGTTATTTGCACAAAAATTGCAAGAAACAAAAATTTTTTTGTTAGGTTTTTATTTTATTTTTACATTTTTAATGCAATGTACAACACACAAATGCATACACATGCAAACAAACAATGATAAATGAGAATTAAAAGATCTTATACACAACAAGAGAACGACAGCTTGTTACGCTCTTTGTGCTTCTTTCCCTTTTGTCTTCCCTCCCGCATCACTAAGAAGCACACAATTTTGTAAATTTTAAATACACTGCGTGCAACATCTTTATATATTTATAGTCTTTGCTTATAGCGTAGACAGACGACAGCGTTAATTTGCATTAGCAGTCTTAATTCAAATTAACTCGTGAATTATCCCCATCCTAATGCGCATTAAGTTAGACGTAAATGCACAAAATCAGAGTAAATTTATTCTGCATTTAGCTATTTTAATATGGCAACATCGCACAGTGGCACCGCCCCATACATTTCTTGGAAAAAAATAGAAGGAGTGGTCGTACAGCAATGAAATTTTGCAAAAACACTTCTTTGGGCTAAATTAAGAAATTTTGAAAAAATCTTGGAAAACCGCCCACTGCCACACCCACCTCCCATATAACTGCACTTGTCAAAATTTTTATTTTTGGACCTAGGGACTTGAAATTCGGGACACTTCTTAATTGAGTTCTCCTTATGAAAAAAAATTAAACATATTGGGGATGCCACGCCTACTTTAGATTTTACGCCCACTGAAAGTTGTAGATTTTAGGTGTTTTTCTTCCCTGTCTAGAATCATATGAAAATTTAATATAAGTTAAAAAATATTAATTTTTATTCAAACGTTAAACATCTGTTGTCTCCATACAAAAGAAGAGAATATCCCAACAACCCTCCTCGAAAGATATTAGCCTTCAAATACACCGAAAATATCGCACAAATGCATGCCACTTTTCTAGTGAAGTATATGCCAAGTTAAAGTGTGTAAAACCTAAGTCATTGAAACAAATTGATATAAAATACAGTTATGAACCCTTTTTAATGCTTTTTAATGAAAAAAAAAAAAAAATGGTGTTGCCAATATTGAGACGTCAAATGAGGTTATTTATACCTTTCAGCTTGATAAAAATCCAATATAATATACAATGTTTTAATTGAATATGTAACAGGCGAAAAATTGTGTTACTTTTTATTTGTAATATTATTCAAGCACCATATCTTTAACAATGGGATCTAGTTCGAAGGAAATTTTGTTCGAATGACGCCTTATGCTACTTATGTAAGGATCCGAAATTATAAAAAGTCTGTTGAATACATCAGTAATTGTGGAAATTCGAATACACTTTCTCGAAATCATCAATTGATACTTCTTGTAATCTTTGTTTCTGGCTTCCTCTGAAAACATTCCTATTGGTAATACGGCAGCATACATTATATCCTTACCATGCATTAGTACTTTGTGCACAGTAACTATTAAAGGGTTGCAAATGTTGTCTTGAATTCCACTTAAGACATTTTATTTTTTAGCAAATACTTCAATGCACTTACTTCTTGTTTTGCATGACACACACAATGTGTGCCAACAACAATAATAAACAACGAGAGAACATAGCTGATGAGTAACAAGTTGAACACAGTTATGACATGTATACAAAAAAATTTTTGTTGTATTGTTATTGTGTGCGCTCGCTTATGGTGCAGTGTACAATAATCAGATTTTTACATTACTATCATATACACTACAGCATAGTCTTTAGTGTAGACAGAAAACCAAATGTTTAAAAATCAAAGGCGTAATACAATTTTTAAATAAAAATTTTATTAAGAAACAATTCAATAACTTAAACTAAAAAACAAAACAAAAAATAATACATTAAAACTAAAATTATAATTCAGTCTTTTTGTTACACATTGATCGGCCAAACACAAAACAAACACACTTTATTTTTTTTTTGTTGTATTGTTAATGTGTGCTCTCGCTTAGATTTCATTGCTTGACGAATAAACACATGCACGAATAAATGGCAGGTCGTGCTATTGATCGGCCAAACACAAAACAAACAAACTTTATTTTTTTTGTTGTATTGTTATTGTGTGCTCTCGCTTAGATTTTTTATATGGTGCAGTGTACAATAATCAGATTTTTACATTACTGTCATATACACTGCAGCATAGTCTTCACTGTTGACAAACAACCAAGTGGTTTTGCGCAGACCTTTAGTAACTATACCAACTATATTTTTGTGCGAACAGCTTCGCAGTGTCCGACGCATATAATTTAAATTTGTCATATTAATATGCCCTATATGAATAAAATTTAATATATTTTAAGCCGTGAAAACTATATTATGTTTTTATTTCAGTTGAAATGTAATTCAATTTCGTTACGCTTACATATTCGTAAACAAAAACAATGTTTCACTTATAAATCGTTTCAAAAGCCTAAAAGTATACCCAATTTTTTGTCTTATTGACCATTTGTATGAAATATTGGAAGTGACTTTTAAAATTAAAATCGATGTTACTAAAAGGGACGGTAATTGGCGGTAGTTTTTTTTTCTTAATTTAAAGTACAGACTCGGACCTTTCATTTTTTTATAGTTAGAGGGCTAAGCAAGACAAAGCACATAAAGTTTTTTTCCATCAAAAAGTGAAAAGTTGATATTTTTTAGTATAATTTTTGATAAATTATAATAATTAGTTTACTTTTCCAATTTCAATAATAATTTTTTTTTATAAAAAAGTAAGTGCTATATTTTCACTAAAAAATAAAACAAAAGCCATAGCTATAAACTTACACACAAAAAAAGTTCTTTATTTGGGCAGAAATTTTATTCTAATTTTATTGAATAAATTTCCGTTGACTTCTGTTAGTTTTTTTAACTACAAAATTTCAGTTTTCATAAAAAACCTTGTTGAATTTTTCTTATCCAAATACTTCTTTACAAAACCAAATCATTAAAATTTTAAAATTGAAAAGTTGAAAAACTCTATTTTTTCCACAAAAGTGCCACTGTGCATCGTCGAAAATCAATATTATGTTATCAAATTGTTTACTATTGTAAAAAAGAAGACAAAGATTATTTTTATTTGATCTAGGGTTATATCTGATCATATGGCTAAATGGTTTTAGGAAAGACCATTTCAATACAAAATTTAATTATATAGTAAATCGCAAAAGCTTTCGAAATACAATGTAAAAAGTATACAAATTCGAACGATTTTCCTTTCGAATCGATATACACAAAACCCCCCTGGTCATTTAAAAAAGGATACAAAATATTCTAGAGTATGGTTGAATATACTAAAACAGATATGAACCATTAGGCTAAAGATAAAGAAACCCATTTTAACTGTTGATAACGCAGTGTTGCAAAAAATTTGTAAAAACCTGTTACATATGCATCTCTGTTTTCCATGTTAAAATGTCTGTCTAGCGCCAAAAAATTATTTGTATCATGTTGTGAGCCATCTTTAAATTCATATATAGTTTGTTGTCATTAGAGTGAAGTCGTCTAGCAATAAGTAAGTTGTAATTGTAATATTGTCTTTGACATTAATGTTCATACTTTTCCTCAGAGAATAAATATTGTTTCATGTTGTTTCCTGATTGTTCCCTGTTATACTCATATAAATAAATGTTAATTGGAAATACACCAACATATTCATTCTTTCATTCGACGACATCTTTATTCTTTATTGACGCATATTGGAGTATTTGATTGAAGCTTTCCCTTGATCCTCGTCTTCAGTGTATGTTATAGTTTATGGTCAAATTATTGTTAGCTGTTGTAACAAGAAGATATGACAGAGGAGCCCACAAGAACAAGCGTAAGAGCAAATAAAGGTGTACCACCAAAACGATTCGACATGGATCCTCCCTGAGGACAAAATGTAGCCAACAAAATGCACAACAGGCAGACATTTTACGTGTATTATCCGATATGCATAAGGAAATGATGAAACAAATAAACTCAGTTAAAGTTAATTTAAACAACGTGATTGCCTCACAACGGGATGAAACAAGTGCCAGTATTACATCATTGCAACAAGAAATCAAATTGATTTCCCAACAAGTAGCCGACAGCAGACAAAATGGCGAAATAGAAGTATCTAGCAATGGGAATAATTCAGCAAATGGAGCTAGTCAAGCAAATACTGTGTATACTGTTAATACGAACCATGTACAGGAATTGCCACATAATAGAGGTGAGTTCTTTACCAATAATTCTTCCCTTAGTCAGGTTTCCGCGACCGCAAAAGCCAAAAAATTATATCCCCTTCCCAAATTTAGTGGTTTGCCAGAAGAATGGCCTACATTTATCGAAGACTTCGAGCAAACTACTGCTGAATTCGAATATAGCCCCTTAAAAAATATTATCCGCATTCGAGAAGCTTTGGATGGCCCGGCAAAGGAAACCGTAGAATCCCTTTTGGCAAGTTCACAAAATGTTCGTGCAATAATAACTGTATTAGCAGAAACTTATGGCCGCCCCGAGCAGTTAATACGGTCCCAGATTGAAAAAATTAAAACCCTGTCTTACGTTCCTGAAGGAAAACTTGATGTTTTAATTAAATTCTCAACAACAACATTTGCTGTCTTAAAGACAGCAAATGGTAAACATCACTTGAATAATCCGACCTTGTTACGTGAATTGATCTCGAAGTTACCACCAACGAAACAAATGCAGAGGGCTAAAAAATGTTTTGCACTCGGCAGGCCCACCGATTTGTCCGACTTTAGTGAATGGCTCGATGGTGTAAGAAAAATAGCAAATATGGTTTCAGACGTCTTGCCATCATATTCTGTTGAGAATAGTAGAAGACCACCACCTAGAAACAAATTTGCATTAACAACTAGCCTTTCGAACCAGTGTAAGGTATGTTCAAAAAATTGTAACTCACTTCCGGATTGTCCAGTATTTAAAGCTGCATCTGTTGATGAAAGATGGAAAAAGGCACGAGAAAAAGGAAACCATCAAGTTGGTAAATGTTACAAAAAATCGCGCTGTGGAATAAGCAACTCTCAAAAACAACATAATCAGTTATTGCATACCAGTGCACAAACGGAGAGTGATGCCACTGTTTCGGAAAACAGTCAGCGAATTCATACGAGTCATCAGAACAGCCAACAGTCAAACAGTGTTGCCACAGTTCTACAAGAAAATCCCAGAACATCGATTAATCTACATGCAGGTACTCAAAGGAGTGAAATCTTATTCCAAATTATACCGGTTAAATTATATGGCCCAAATGGTTATATCTCAATCTATGCATTTATTGACGACGGCGCTGACGCCACCATGCTAGAATGGGATGTGGGTAAACAAATTGGACTGGAAGGTAAAAAGGAAGATTTGAAATTGCAATGGTTAAATGGGTACTCTAGAAGTCAACAAACAGAAACGGTCGACCTGTATATTAGTGGTTCTCAAGCAGAAAATGAAAAATATAAAATTTCTGAAGTTTATTTGGTTAAAAATTTAGAATTGCCAACTCAATCGCTTTCGTTAAATGACATCAATAGAAATTACAAATTATCTGAATTGCCAATTGATAAATATGATAAGATTAGACCACAAATGATGATAAGTTTAACGCATGCCTTTTTGACGGTCCCAACGGAAATACCAATATGTCCAAATGAGTATGGTCCCATAGGTGTGAAAACAAAACTCGGATGGGTGGTATATGGTCCGACTGGTGAGGAAAAGCAGCATGTTGTAAAGCATATATTTCATGCAAAGCGGCAAGATGAAGATGAAGATATGTCCATGGAACAGATGATGAATAAATATTTCGAAATTGAGTCATGTTTGGTAAAACTAGACGCCAAACCTGTAGTACCGAAAGATGATGAAAGAGCCTTGAATATTTTAAATGCAACTACGAAATTAAAAAATGGTCGTTATGAATGCGGACTACTTTGGAAAAATGACAGTCGGTCTTTCCCAGATAGCTATGCCCAATCTTTAAGACGATTACAATTGGTGGAAAATAAATTTGTTGTAAACCCTAAATTTGAAATCGCATATAGAGCAAAAATGAGGCATCTCTTAAACGAAGGTTATGCCAGACGACTTAGCGGTGAAGAAGAAAAACGCTCGTCATCAACATTCTATTTACCACACTTTGCTATTTTTAACCCGAACAAGGATAGTTTACGTTTGGTGTTCGATGCAGCGGCCAAAGTACAAGGCGTCTCCTTAAACGACTATATTCTTCCAGGTCCAGACTTAAATCAGTCATTGATAGCTGTCCTATTTAAATTCTGTCATCGCCCAATTGCAGTTTGTGCTGACATTAAAGAAATGTTCTTGCAAGTGGCAATTCGTAAAGAAGATCAAGATTCGCAGCGGTTTTAATATAGAGAAGATGTTAATCAACCGGTTGGTGAATATGTCATGACAAGAGCCATCTTCGGAGCCACATGTTCTCCTACGATAGCCCAATATGTTAAAAACGTCAACGCAGAAAAATTTTTGAATTATAACTCTAGAGCCGTTGATGCCATATTAAAACACTACTATGTAGATGACTATGCAGATTGTTTTAAATCAGTGGAGGAGGCATTAACTGTAGTCTCAGACGTGATGAAAATACACGGCGAAGCCGGATTTAAAATGCATAAGATTACGTCCAACTCGGGAAAAATAAATCAACACTTTGGCAACTCTGGAACCGAAAATATAAACATGACATCTAGTAACATTGGAAAAAATTTAGGAATGCAATGGTCACCTGTTAAAGATGAATTCAATTTTGACATTAAATTTAACAGTGAATTCGCTGATATATTGGAAAACCAACAAAAACCTACAAAAAGAATTGTTTTGCGTTTAATAATGTCTGTTTTTGATCCATTCGGCCTTTTGAGTGACTTCACTATATCTGGTAAGATTTTTATGCAGCAGTTGTGGAAGGATGGCTTGGATTGGGACGAAGAAATACCGGAGGCTTTGCGCGATCGTTGGATTTCCTGGACTAATGGGTTGAAACAGGTAAGGAACTTTCGTATTCCAAGATGTTATTTTTCTAATTTATCTAATACTACGTTGCCACGGTACATGCTTCGCTCTCTATTCATGCTTCACACACCAATCATGTGCGAAACAACTTGCTTCACCATACAAAATTTTAAGAGCGAAGCACGAAAAATTGCACTCTTCTCTAATTTTTATCGCAAGTTTATCTGCACTAGCAGTACAAATTTAATATTATTGTAAACAAAGCAAATTATTTTCTTGTTGCTGGAAAAAAAGAAAGTAAATACGTGCGAATGTATGTTTTTTTTTTTCAAATAAGCTAACTAATTTCCACTCACTTTTGTTTGTCCATTAAAAAAAATTATATTCCACAAATTGCAAATTCTGTTTTTTTTATTCTGTTTGTTTATTAAAGACAACTGTCAAATCGAATCAAGTTTTTTAGTCATGTAAACAGCATGATTCATAAACATGATTCAGAAGGCGAATCAGGTGATTCAAGTCGTCGTGGAAACATAGTATAACAAGAAGATAGCCTTACACGTATTTTGTGATGCCAGTGAAGTGGCAATGGTGACTGTGGCATACTGGCGATATCAATCTGAAAATGGAATAAAATTATCTTTTGTGGCAGGAAAGGCAAACTGTGCACCTACAAAATATGTATCGATTCCGAGACTTGAGCTACAGGCTGCGGTAATGGCAGTACGTTTGAAAAACTCTATTGTAAAGCACCATGATAGAGATCAGTGAAACTTGTTTTTGGACCGATTCCAACACTGTAATAAAGTGGTTAACATCGTCTCATCGTCGATATAAGCAGTACGTCTCAAACAGAGTAGCCGAAATATTAGAATCATCGGATGAAAATCAGTGGCGGTGGCTGCCAGGCAAATTGAATCCTGCCGATGAGGCTACTAGGCCTAGTGAATTATATAGCCCTAATGGTCGGTGGAAAAATGGGCCCGAATTCCTATGTCAGCCTTTGAAACAATGGCCTTTGAGTCGTAACTCAATAAAAGACACGGCCGGTGATGAAGAACTTCGTAGCAGGCATTTTGTTCTCGCCACTCATAAAGTAGACACACCCCTTTTTACTGTAAAATGTTTTTCAAAATATAGACGGCTGGTAAGACATATTGGTTGGGTAATTAGATATGTTACCAATCTTAAACTAGCCAGCAAGCTACAGCCCCGTATCAAAGGCGATTTATCCATAGATGAAGAAAACCAAGCTGAGCGTTTCATAATAAGATCCATACAAAAAACAGAGTATGCTGCTGAATATCACGATATTTCTACTAGAAAAGCTATACGCACGGACAGCACGTTAATTTCATGGAATCCGTATGTGGATGAAATCGGTAATCTGAGATGTGGTGGTAGAATCGAAAATGCACCGCATATACTACCGTCAACTAAGCGACCATATATATTGCCTAAAAAACATGAAATTACGCGCCTTTTAGTTCAATGGTACCACGAGCGCCAAAAACACATAAATGATAATACAGTGATTTGTGAAATACGACAAAAATATTGGATTCCGGCTATACGTGTAGTATTGAAGTCTGTGAAGGCCGCTTGCTGTTCCTGCAAAGTTAAAAGATGTTTGCCAGTTCAACCAATAATGGGTCCTCTGCCTGTTGATCGATTAAGTGCCTATGTTCACCCATTTTCATATACTGGATTAGACTATTTTGGTCCCATAGTAGTAACCATCCGCCGCAGCACCGAGAAGCGATGGGTTGCCTTGTTTACGTGTTTGACCACGCGTGCTGTCCACTTAGAATTGGTTTCCGATCTTTCCAGTGACTCGTGTCTACTTTGTACAAGAAATTTTGTAAATCGTCGTGGTGTTCCAGTCCAAATCAGAAGCGATAATGGAACTAACTTTGTTGGTATCCGCAAGGAACTTGGTAACGAGGACAAATTTTTTAATTTTGGAAAGCTTGAAGAGAATTTGAAGCCGATTGGTATTAAATGGAAATTTAACACCCCTTCAGACCCCAGTGCAGGTGGTTCATGGGAACGTCTTGTGCAATCTGTTAAAAAGGCCCTAAGTGCAATATCGAATGAACAGGCTCCACGCCTGAAAACCTTAAATAGCTTATTGATCGAGTGTGAAAATATAGTAAATTCAAGGCCCCTCACACACTTACCTGTATCGCCTGATGAGCCTGAACCATTGGCGCCGAATCATTTTCTATTGGGATGTTCAAATTCTACACAAACTCCAGAGCCATTTAACCCTAGATTTTGTTCCCTGAGGAAGCAGTGGAGAATATTGCAAAATTTGAAGAACTGTTTGTGGAAACGGTGGATACTAGAATACCTCCCTGAATTAACACGAAGGACTAAGTGGTGCCGGCCTACTATGTCATTAGCAGCGGGATCTATGGTATTAATATGCGAAACTGATCAAGCCCGCTCGAAGTGGAAAAGAGGACGCATAAGCCGATTATTCTATGGTAAAGATGGAACCGCGAGATCAGCCGAAGTAAATACAGCAACTGGACTGTTGCGACGCCCAGTTTCGAAGTTGGGCTTATTAGACGTAGAGAGTTATGGTGAAGTGGACAAGGCTGGGTTCATTCACGGAGGGGAGGATTTTGATAACGCAGTGTAAACGCAGTGTTGCAAAAAATTTGTAACAACCTGTTACATATGCATCTCTGTTTTCCATGTTAAAATGTCTGTCTAGCGCCAAAAATTATTTGTATCATGTTGTGAGCCATCTTTAAATTCATATATAGTTTGTCGTCATTAGAGTGAAGTCGTCTAGCAATAAGTAAGTTGTAATTGTAATATTGTCTTTGGCATTAATGTTCATACTTTTCCTCAGAGAATAAATATTGTTTCATGTTGTTTCCTGATTGTTCCCTGTTATACTCATATAAATAAATGTTAATTGGAAATACACCAACATATTCATTCTTTCATTCGACGACATTAACTAACAGATTGATATGCATATTATTATTTTGTTTTTCTTTTTTTTGAATTTGTAAATTTATCATTTTTTTGGAGAAAGGTTTTTATAGATTCTTATATTACTCACATATACATACATTAAACTAGGTTTATTGTTTAAGTATATTTTTATACCCACCATCAAAAAGATCTAGCCATGTCCCGTCGTCTGTTGAAAGCACGATAGAGCTTCGAAAAAAGACATAGAACAATGAAATTTTTACCAAATAATCTTTGATCTACCGAAATGAAATGAGCAAAATCGATCTAGTAGGATACGATTTATAGATCAAAGTTTCAGACTACTTCGATATGCTTTGCGTGATACTGTGAAGGAAGCGACCAAGTCACCACAAGGATTAATTTTCCATGTGCCTTCTGTCCAGTAAGAACTTCCTTCACTGTCATCCTCTGCTGCACCACTCAGTGCCAACGCCGCACAGTGGCGCCATTTGAGTTTTTTCGTTGCAACATTTTATGGTGGTCGGCCAGGAACTGGTCATAGCTCTCATACAAGGACCACATATGAAAAAGACATTTATCCCTTTGCACAGATCATTTACATATATACAAAAATCTTCCCACAATATTTTGTTAATTTCGGTCTATTTTTAACCGTATGCCCCATATAAAGCCCTCTTCCGAAAATCATTTTAATAATCATAAATCTTTTATAAATAAGGGTACCAATCCAAAATTTTACACGGATCATTTACATACATGCCTAAATCAAACTGCTGGATTTTGAGAATATCGGTCCATATTTGACAATATCCCCCACATAAGGTCCACTACCGAAATCTACGTTAATACTAATATATATGTAATATGAGAATTATTTATTTAAATAAAGACGTAATTGCGTTTTCTGGAATGTTGAGAAACAAAATTTAAAGCCTTTATTTCACTCTTTCTTTCTTATGCCTATTTTAGAGTACAAAAAATCAAATTCATGTGTTTTTCATTATTGCTTATTACTAAGATTCTTATATCAAAATCATATGAGTTGAAGGCTTGCCACCAGGAGCCATAAGATGATAAGACATTGAATACACGTTAAGAAAATGATGGTACAAATATATTTGTGTTGAAATTTTCTTTACATCTCCCTCCCCCTTAGGAGAAAAACAATTGCCTGGTTGTTAAACTTAATTGTTAATTAGCACTGCAGCACTGGAGTAAGTTTTTTAACGTGAAAAAGATTTGATTCCATTTTTTTGTGACCTGTGTTAACTTCGTATAACGAATTAGAAATTTTCTTGAGTATTTTATATGGTCCAATTCTTATTTCATCTAGTTTTTTCCTATTTAAGCGGTTACCGTTCTCTACATAAACCAAATCTCCCACGTCGTATGTAATTTCTCTTCTACCTTGATCAAATCGTAATTTATTATAATTATGAGATTTCTTTGTGTTCTATAGAGCTAATCTTCTATCTCTTACTAGATCTTCAGCTGTACAATTTGATTTTAACTCGTGTGGTAAAATGTTTACACATTCTCCTTCTAGCAAATATTTTGGAGCAAATTTGGTTATTGTATGTTCCGTTTCGTTATATTTTTCGACACAGTTCCTTGCAATGGTTGTCCATGATGTCTTCTTCTCACTTTCATTTATCGCACATCTTATTTTATTAACCAAAGTTTGATTCATTCGTTCGTTAAGACCATTTGAAAATGGGGCATTAACCGCAGTGAAAATCAATTGTATATTCTGTGTTCTTAAAAAGTCCTTAAATTCTTCTGAATTTATGCCAGGGTATTGATCTGTAAGTATCATATCATAGTCTTGTGTTACGTTTTTAGTTAGTTTGATAAAATCTTTAGCATTTTGATACTTCGATGTTGAAATATATGCATACCTCGAGAAATGATCTATTAAAAGATGCAAATATTTTTTTCTAGAACGCGACCCACCAAAGCCTCCAATAGTATCAATGGATACAATTTCAAAAGGCCGTGTTGCTGGACCCAACTGTGATAATAAACCATATTTAGACGATTTTCTTGATTTGTTTTTTATACAGATTTCGCAATTGTCACAGATGCTTTTAATGTTTTTAATTAAGTTAACTCCTGTATAAAATGGTGTTATTTTATTTAACATTTGTGTTCTTCCAATATGGCAATAGGTATTGTGTACGTTTTCTATTAATGTTTTACTGAGACCTTCTGTCAAAACAATCTTATTTATTTTCTTGAAAGTTTTATAAAATTGTTTGTAAATTTTGTTCGGCATAAGGTCATAAGGTAACAAATTTTTAAATAAAAAATATAAAAATATTTTGTTTTAAAAATTTTTCTTTATTTTATTTTATTCCCAATATTTCGGTCAACTTTGTTGACCATCTTCAGGGGTTCTATATAAAAATACAAAAATATATTAAACAAATTATTATAAGTTACACAAAGCATTTCAAGCACAAACAAATTATAATTATATTTAAAATAAATAAATGAAAAACAAATTTCACTCTGTTGAGTTTGTTGTCCAGTCGTAAGCTTTTGTCAACTAGTGTTTTTAATGTTTTGTTTTGGTCTTTTTTTGTTTTTGTGTATCGTGTGTTTGTATGTGTGAGCTGATATGTTCTCTGTATCAATTTTGTAGTTTAATCACTCATCTGTCTCTAAATTAAGTATGTGTAACATCTCTAGAGTGAACCTCCTCGCATAATTTTTCTCTTCTGCTAATATTTTTACATCATTGAAATTTGGTGTGTGCACAGTGGGCCGCGAGTGCTGTTTTTTGTTCCAGTGGTTTGTAAGTTGCCTTCATGTCAGATTTATGTGATGATAGTCTGGTTTTTAACTTTGATATAAATATCATCTATATATATACTAAGTTTTGGTTGTACCTACATATGTCTTCTGACATATGTTATTGTTGTCGCCATTGCAATTAATTTTGTATACTACGTTAGGTTTTTCTTCAATTTTCAATTTTGATTTCATCTTGCTGAATAATTTGTTGACAGTATTATTACATTTAAAGGCTAACTGGAACTTGTCCTTATTATATATATTGGAATTTTTAATTCTCTCAGAAAATTTCGGTATATAACCGACTGATTTAAATATTTTTGTCTCTGTGTCTATATTTTTGGTTAAAGGACATTTATTCCTCACACGTTTTATTAAATCGTCAATCGACTTTTTTGGGAAGTCGTTCATTCTTAGAATATTCCTGATTTTATGTAAATTTTCCTTGTGAAATTGATTGTCACTTATATCTAAAACTCTGTTAATGAAATTGGTTGCCGTATTTATAATTATCCGTTTTGGATGCTTTGAATAGAAATTTATCAATCTACTCGATGATGATGGTTTTTGATACCACTTCAGTTTCAGAAGATTTCCTTGTCTGATTATTACTGAGTCCAAGTAGGATAGTTTATTATCACATTCTCTCTCCATGGTAAATTGAATTTGTCGGTTGTATGAGTTTAAGATTTTTAATGTTTCATCAATTTTGTCCTTTTTTATGATTGCAAACAAATCGTCAACATATTTGGTGAGTAATCTAGGTTTTACCTGCATCAACTCCATAGTCTTATCAAATAGATCCTCCATAACTATGTCTGCAATCACAGGTGATGCCGGAGATCCCATTGGCATTCCTTTTAACTGTTCATAAAATTTTTCTTCAAATTTGAAATATCTTGTGTCCTTTATACAAAAACTAAGTATTTGAATAAATAAATCTTTAGGTATTGTTGTATATTTCTCTAGTATATGCCACTTTCTTTCAATCGTCCTTAAAGCTAGGTTAACAGGTATGCTAGGAAAAAGCGAAATTATATAATATATAATTTTCACGTACAAATATTAAAATTATTAATACAACAGAAACATACACACATTAATAAAAACGAAGAAGAATTAAATAAATTAAAGGAGATGATGGAAAAACTTTTAAATGAACACGATAGAGATTCACTTATTAACAGCGAACAAATTATTTACAAAAGTCTCATGGAAAAGAACAACAATAGACATATTAATAAGCTACAAACACTCAAAGTAAAACAAATTAACGAAATGAACATTAATAATGACAATGGTTGGTTTGTGAACAAAACCAACAAAAATATTCCAATGAACTCACAGTGGCTTTTATCATTAGGTCCCAAACATGCTCTACCTATCACGGAAACTGCAATTCCACTGTTCAATTGTATAGCGGAGGGAGAGGACTGCATACAAACATTCGAGAACAAAGAACAACAAGAAACATCAAGAACAAAACTTATAACATTAATAGACGATCACTTGAAAAAAATAAAATTGGACCAAAGAGAGAAAATAATACTTGACACAGTGGGACAAACGAGAAGGTTTTTGAGAGAAAATAATGACATATTAATACTTAGTGCGGATAAAGGGAATAAAACGGTTGCAATGAACAAGAGTGACTATGAATTAAAAATGAAAGATATTTTAAAGGACTTTTGCACTTACAGAAGAATAAAGAAAGATCCAACCTCGGGGTTACAGACAAAAAACAATAACTTAATAACAAAATTATTTAATCAACACCTCATAACGGAATCTGAGAAAAACGCAATGATCAATAAAATAGCCACTTCACCACGTATTTATGGACTTCCAAAAATCCATAAAGCTGAAATGCCTTTACGACCAATTTGTTCGTCCATAAACTCACCGTCGTATGGGCTATGTAAATATATAATTAATATTCTGAAGAACTTGACTACTGACTCCCAATATAATGTAAAAGACGCTAAAGAATTCAAATCTAAAATTAACAATATGACCATAGAAAATGATGAAATTCTCATATCTTTTGACGTAATTTCGCTTTTTCCTAGCATACCGGTTAACCTAGCTTTAAAGAAAGTGGCATATACTAAAGAAATATACAACAATACCTAAAGATTTATTTATTCAAATACTTAGTTTTTGTATAAAGGACACAAGATATTTCAAATTTGAAGAAAAATTTTATGAACAACTAAAAGGAATGCCAATGGGATCTCCGGCATCACCTGTGATTGCAGACATAGTTATGGAGGATCTATTAGACAAGACTATGGAGTTAATGGAGGTAAGACCTAGATTACTCACCAAATATGTTGACGATTTGTTTGGAATCATAAAAAAGGACAAAATTGATGAAACATTAAAAATCTTAAACTCATACAACCGACAAATTCAATTTACCATGGAGAGAGAATGTGATAATAAACTATCGTACTTGGACTCAGTAATAATCAGACAAGGAAATCTTCTGAAACTGAATTGGTATCAAAAACCATCATCATCGAGTAGATTACTAAATTTCTATTCAAAACATCCAAAACGGATAATTATAAATACGGCAACCAATTTCATAAACAGAGTTTTAGATATAAGTGACAATCAATTTCACAAGGAAAATTTACATAAAATCAAGAATATTCTAAGAATGAACGACTTCCCAAAAAAGACGATTGACGATTTAATAAAACGTGTGAAGAATAAATGTCCTTTAACCAAAAACATAGATACAGAGACAAAAATATTTAAATCAGTCGGTTATATACCGAAATTTTCTGAGAGAATCAGAAATTCCAATATATATAATAAGGACAAGTTCCAGTTAGCCTTTAAATGTAATAATACTGTCAACAAATTATTCAGCAAGATGAAATCAAAATTGAAAATTGAAGAAAAACCTAACAACAACATATGTCAGAAGACATATGTAGGTACAACCAAAACTAAGTTAAAACCCAGACTATCATCACATAAATCTGACATGAAGGCAACTTACAAACCACTGGAACAAAAACAGCACTCGCGGCCCACTGTGCAATTACTGGACACACACCAAATTTCAATGATGTAAAAATATTAGCAGAAGAGAAAAATTATGCGAGGAGGTTCACTCTAGAGATGTTACACATACTTAATTTAGAGACAGATGAGAGATTAAACTACAAAATTGATACAGAGAACATATCAGCTCACACATACAAACACACGATACACAAAAACAGAAAAAGACCAAAACAAAACATTAAAACACTAGTTGACAAAAGCTTACGACTGGACAACAAACTCAACAGAGTGAAATTTGTTTTTCATTTATTTATTTTAAATGTAATTATAATTTGTTTGTGCTTGAAATGCTTTGTGTAACTTATAATAATTTGTTTAATATATTTTTGTATTTTATATAGAACCCCTGAAGATGGTCAACAAAGTTGACCGAAATATTGGAAATAAAATAAAATAAAGAAAAATTTTTAAAACAAAATATTTTTATATTTTTCATTTAAAAATTTGTTACCTTATGACCTTATGCCGAACAAAATTTACAAACAACAAAACTAAAGGTCAACAATTTATAATTTTTATACAGTTTTATAAAATATTTCATTCTTTAATTTAAATTTAGTTTTGTTGTTCTGTAGATCTGTATTTGTACTTTGGTCCTTTTTTATATCTTGAAGACTTATAAAATTTACAACTTTTATTATTTCTTCTGCATTTCCGGAAGATTTCAAAACTGGATTTCTGCTTAAACAGTCTGCTTCTTGATTTAATTTTCCTGGATTATACTTTACTTTAAAATTGTATTGTGATAAATAGTAGCTAAGATCTCCTAGTTCTTCGTTCGTTCTAGCTTTTATGTTCATATTTTCCAAAGGTCTGTGATCTGTGTAAACTGTGAATTCTTTGCCAATGAGCCAATGCTGCCAGTATCTTGCGGCTTCTTTTATTGCCAAACATTCGAGATATCTCGCTTTCTTTTTCTTTTGAGCTTCGTTTAATTTTTTTGAAAAATATGCCACTGGTTTACAATTTCCATTTTCATAATCTTGTTTCAATACAGCTCCTACCCCTTTTATGCTCGCGTCGGTATATATTTTAATCGGTAAATCTGGGTCGAAAATTTTTAATATAGGTTCAGAGCAAAGTAACGTTTTTATTTTTTTAAATGATTGTTCACATTCTTCTGACCAGGTGAATTTTACGTTTTTTCTTAGGAGGATCCAATATTACAGCTATGTGTGGAACAAATTTATGGTAATAATTTATTTTTCCAAGGAATTGACGGACGCTTTTTCTTGTTTCTGGAACTGGAAACTTTTTAACGGCTATTAAATTATCGTTAAGTGGTTTGATTGAATTATTTTCTATTATATGTCCCAAATATTTTACTGAAGTTGCGGCAAAGTTGCATTTGGCGAATTTAAGTCTAAATCCTTCCTTTAATATTGTTTCTAGTAATTTTGAAAGATGGAGAATATAGTCACTATAATATAATGGTCGTCTATATAATTAACGGCGAAATCTGAAAGTTTGTGCTTCCTTATGATATTACTTAATATCCGCTGAAAAATTGCTGGAGCCATTTTCAAACCAAATGGCAGACAAGTCCATTGGAAATGCCCCTCTTGTGTTACGAATGCCGTTTTTTTCTATCTTGTATTCTTAAGGGAATTGACCAAAATGCAGAATTTATATCTAAAGTTGAAAAATATTTGCAGTTTATAGTTTTTACCATAAGATCCTCTATAAGTGGAAAAGGCTGCGATTGAGGAATAATAATTTTATTTAAATCTCTAAAATCTATACATAATCTTGATTTCTTCTTTTCCTCTTTTTTATATGCTAGAGTTACTGGAGCTGCGAAAGGGCTATATGATTCCTCAATTAAATTTTTATTCAATAACTTTGTTAATTGATTCTCTATTTCTCTTTTATCTTCAATTGTACATCTGTAAGGGCGTTTAGAGCAATATTTATCCACCATAAGTTCTATATGAGCTTCATAGTCTTTGACAGTACCGATATCATATTTGTCTTTTGCAAACACTGACTCATATTTTTTTATTAATTTATCAATTTCCATCCGCTGGTTACAATCTAAGAGATTTACCGTTATTTCGAAATAATCAGTATTTATATCTTGATTGAAATTTACTTCACATTTGTTTTGCTCGTCTGGAGACGAAGGAATGTCATTATACTCATTTTTGTTCTCTTTTGAACTAGAGTTTTGTGTAATGCTTAGATCATCGTTTTGAATTAATCTAAATTCTTTTATACAATCTAGACCTATTAAAAAGTCGTATCTAAAATTTTTATCATTTATAACAAAAATATCTATGGGTTTTTCAATATTGAAAATTTTTATTAGCATTTTCACACTGCCATTCGTGTTTCCTACACCATTAATCGTCCTCAAGTTGCGCGTTTGAACATCATTTGATTTGCTAGGTTTGATTTTCAGTAGATTAGCGTTGATTAAAGACACATTTGACCCTGAGTCATAAATTGCTGTAACATCTAAAGTGTCGTTTAAACGTAACTTGATTTTTATTAATGGTGGCATAATCAGTTTTTTTGGATCTTCTTCATTTAATTCTATTTCTAATTCTGAATTATTGACAGTTTTTACAGAATTTTTCTGTCGAAACCAACAACTCGATTCAGGATGGTAACGTTCGCCTCTTTTCTCTTCTTTACATATTTTGCATGGCTTCTTCGTTTCAACGATTTTTGACTTTCTCTCCTGAGATACCTTTTCTTTCTTTTCAAATGTTTTCTTTACTAAATGTTCTAAACCTCTTAATTCATTGAGTCTTCAGTATCTTTTAAATTTTTTCCAACTGCAATTATATCTATTAGAATTTGTTTTCCTAGTGATTTACTTACCTCCAATAACATTCTTTCTTTTTTAAGGGCATAATCTAGCAAACAACCGTTTATGTATTTATATTCAATAGCATATCTTACTGGAGTCCATCCTTTGTCTGCAAAACTATCACAAAAAACTTTTTTCCATTGGCTCCATTCAGAATTTATCGTATATTTGATAAGCATTGAATTGTACCAATCAATGCAAGATCCTTCAAGAAATAATCTTAATATTTAAATTTTATGTATATCTTTATTTACTTCCAGTCTTAAGCATTCACTTTCAAAAAGATCTATCCATTGTAAAACATTTGCATTTTTTCCGGAGAATTTTTCTATGAGAAGTTTTTCTGATATGTGTTTTAGACTGTGTATTTCGGGTTTATCTTCATTTTTTGTGGTGAATTTTTCTAAAATTTGTTGCAAAGCATCTGTTGAAATACCATTTACCGTTTTCTCGCTAACATTTAGTTGTTCTTCTAATAAATAATTCTTAAAATGCATGTTTCCATCATCATCTTTGTATTCCTTCAATGTATCTGCATCTAAAGAAATCCAAACCTTTCTCGTATTGCCTCTTTTTGTTAATGTTGTCTTAACTTTTTGAAATGTAGCTGTGATTTTCAACTTTTCATGGAAAGCAATATTTTGAAATTCATTTGGCATAATAAAAATTTCCTTTTTGTCGTTTTCAATTGAGGTTATGGTTATAACATTTGTTTTATTGTCGCTTTGCAACGCTTTTACAATAAACTCAAGCTTTAGTTTTTCCATGTTATTGTAAATTCAAATATTCGCAAAAATGTTGTTTTGTAATATGAGAATTATTTATTTCAATAAAGACGTAATTGCGTTTTCTGGAATGTTGAGAAACAACATTTAAAGCCTTCATTTCACTCTTTCTTTCTTATGCCTATTTTAGAGTACAAAAAATCAACTTCATGTGTTTTTCATTATTGCTTATTACTAAGATTCTTATATCAAAATCATATGAGTTGAAGGCTTGCCACCAGGAGCCATAAGATGATAAGACATTGAATACACGTTAAGAAAATGATGGTACAAATATATTTGTGTTGAAATTTTCTTTACATATATCTTAAGTATACCGTTATTATGTTGAAATTCGACGTGAAATATCCGCATATGCATGAAAATAACTGTTCCAAAATTTAAGCAGATCGGCCCATAATTTGTCATAGCTGCCATATAGAACCATTTCCAAAAAACAAATAAATTCGGGTCAAAAAATATTCTTTTCGGATTTAACCCATATTCGGTCAATATTTTATAATCATGATATATATCGTATTAAAAATACCTTTTATTTAATATATTACAAATTATCAGACACCCAGTAGTTCCCGAGATATAGGCCTATATATTTTCAATTTTACGGGCCCGCCCCCACGAAAATAGGCGTGACCGCCAATTTGATTTTTTTTGTTTAGAAAAAATCACTAAAACCGAATTGTACCCCTTTTTTATACTCTGTTTGTTAAGTTACACTCAAGATTAGTATGAACATCAGACAAACTCTGTAAATTATAGTAAGAATTGGTAATTAAATCAATTAAAAATGGTAAAAATTAGACAAAATTTCAAAATATTTAACATAAATTATGTTGGTCGTAAAATTGTCTTTCAAACAATATATCACATACTAATAAAATTTGCACTAAGACTGAATAGAAACCACAGAATAAGGATATTCTAGTCCTATAACCAGTGTGGGTTTTGTACTTCTTATTACGTTAAAGTGGAGGGTATTTAAGATTCGGCACAGCCGAATATAGCACTCTTACTTGTTTTTTTGTTGTATTGTTATTGTGTGCGCTCGCTTAGATTTTTTATATGGTGCAGTGTGCAATAATCAGATTTTTACATTACTATCATATACACTGCAGCATAGTCTTCACTGTTGACAAACAACCAAGTGGTTTTGCGCAGACTTTTAATATATACAGTGGGGAGCAGAGGTGAGTACATGTTCTTATTTTCTGCATTTGCAGGTGCATAAAAACGGTAATAACAAAGCGATTTAAATTATTACTTTTTTATTTTATTTATTAATTAGTGGATTACAATAATGATCTTAAAACAAAACAAAAAAATTACGTATTCAGGGAACAAACTAAATTAAATAAAATTAAATCTTATGTACTCAGTTTTGCACTTTCAGGAAACAAACAAAAACTTTTAAATTTTTAGTATTTAGTCCACAGCCCTTTATTTTTTAATACACTATTTATGCGATTGGGCATACTTTCAACCAACTTTTGGATAATTTCATGTGGAATTCTCTGCCACTCCAGCTCCACACGTCGCCACAACTCAGCGAAGTTCGACGGAGCTGTTCGATACTGTCCCAACCGTCTTTTCACAATTTACCACAAATTTTCAATTGGATTGAGGTCGGGACTTTGCGGAGGCCACTGCATCAATAGAAATGTTTGCCTATTCAACCATTCCTTAACGATTTTCGAGGTGTGTTTTGGGTCTCCATCCTGTTGAAACACAACTTCTTACTCAGGCTATGCGCTCAGATCTACAAAATCGGAAAGTTGAATCTGCAATATTTTTAAATAGTCTTCTTTTCTCATGATTTCATAAATTTTTTGTAATCTACCAACATGCCACAATGTAAAGTAACCCCAAACCATGATAATGCTTTACAATCTGTTTAACATGGTGTCGTTGTATACTAGTGCTGGCAAAGTATTGAGTAATGGGTACCGAGTATCGAGTATTTTCCCTTTTTTTGGATACTCAATACTCAAAAGTAGTTACTCGATACTTTCTGAGTTGTATTTTTAAGCAAGCTGAGTGGGTAAAATAGTGCATAAAAATACATCACTGTATAAAAAGACAACAATCTGTAAGCTATAAAATTAAACCAACCGCCGAAATAAAGCTGTCTATTATTTCTTAAGTTGTTGTTAACGTTGAATTAAAAGTTACATTTACATTTATTTTTGATTTAATAATAAAAGACATACAAAACCAATAATAGATGAAGATCTATTTTTATTTTTTGAAGAAACTATTTCAATTTGCAGATAAAAACTATGCGTTACAATTTCAAAAAATCCGTTAAAAGTATCGAGTAGTATTGAGTACCCAAATGAAAAGTATTGAATATTATTGAGTAATGGAAAGTAGTAGAATTTGCCAGCACTATTGTATACTCTCCCGCTGTCGATGCCAATAATACTTTTTACCGTCAGATTGATATCGGTTAAACTTGGATTTATCTGACCATATTACGCGTTTCCAGTCATCAACAGTCCAATCTTTGTGTAGTCTGTCGAATTTTAAACGTGCTGAAACATTTTTATCTGACAGTGCTGGTTTAGGGTTTTTACAGCTGAGATGTATTCAATATTGTGTAGCGCTCTTCTTGCTGTACATCGGCTAACATTTTTATTTATTGCTCAGGAAGTTTCTTTTAGGACTAAAGACGTGTCTGCTCTCATTTTTCTCATTATATGGCGTGCGTCTCCATCAGATAATAATCGTTGGCGACTGAAAGCCTGTCTTTAGAAGCTACATTTCGCCGTTTTAACACCCTTAACAATTACTGATTGGCTTATATTAAGCTCTTTTGCAATCATACGTGACGAGGAGTCATCCTTTGTTTTATTTGTTGTCAAATTGTCAAATTTTTCACGGCTATCGATAGTTTCTTAATTTTTCAAAAAATATTAACTTTTACTTTTTTAAATTTAAAAAAAAAACGAAGTTTTTGGAACACGGAGTTATTCAATTAATATTTAAAACTAAAATTCATACTGACAAAATTAAAGATTGCAGCAACAAATTTAAAAACTTAATTTCAAATAACGGTAAATTAAAAAATGATTCAATAATTTGGTTGATAACAAGTGTGAGCAAAACTGAGTACATACAAGTTGTTTTGTAGTTATTTAAATTACAATCTTGTTTTATTGGGCTTTTATTTCTCTTATTAAAAATTATCTAAAGAACTAAATAAGAATTAAAATAGAAAAAGAAATTTAAAAATTGCTCCATTATTACCATTTTTATGATCTTTACAATGCAGAAAATACAAACATGTACTCACCTCTGCTCCCCACTGTACAAACGTCGTTGTTCGGTTAGAATTGCCACATTACAAACAAATCTAATTTTTTACTTTATTACATTAATATTTGTAATTAATAATTTAACTCTTTTTTTTAACTATTGTGAATTACTTTATATAACTATTATAATATCCGATTACTCTTCTTTTATTGTACACTAATATCTTCTTGCTGAATTCGTAACCGTAAATTCCTTTTACTTATTGTAAAGCTAGAATTTTAGGTATAACATAAAAGAGAAAAATGCAAATAAAACATTGCTTAAAAATCATTGCAACGATCAACACATAAAACTATACCTACAAGTGTTTTTATTTTCGCTACACAAAAGCCAGACAGGTGTTTTTGTTCCGATTATCACTTTAACATGCATACATTTTTTACAAATATTTATATCGAGATAGAATTGAACTAATAATAGGTCATAGCTCCCATATAACGCACATTTCTAAAAAACTGTTTTTGCTCATATACGCGGTACACATTGGTTGAAGTTCATATAACGAGCGGCTAAAAATAGAAGAAGTTGTCGAAGGACAATGAAACTTGGCACATAGGCATTTTTTGTTTGAATCAAGAAAAAATGGAAAAATCAAAATGATCCGCCTACTTTTACGCCCACCTCCCATACAACTTGTATTGAAAAAGTGGCGTAACTCCCTTGATTTTGACTGTATCAACTCAATTTTCACTAAAAATAAATATTATAATATGGGCTCCTGAGAGATTTGGATCTGTGAATTTTTTATGGTATTCACTGTATCCCGAACTTCCGTCACAACCCCATTTTGAGAACAGTTCAGGGAGTTCTGTCACCTCATTCTCGGATTTTGTCATCAAAATCCTATTTACTGTATGATCTAATAACTCTTGTAGACCAACTTTGCTACAACTTTCTTGCACCTGAACATTTGCAGGATAACAGTACCTGATGAAAGGGTGGGTAAATGTCACATCCAATTTCTCAAGCTGAACTTTGCAAAACCTCATATTGATGCTTTGACAAGGAATCTTCAAGTATCAACCAAAGTGCCTTTTCCGGGGTGAACGCCTTAATGGATTTGTCTAAATACTCACTTTTTTGCGGCAGACGATATCAACTCCATTGAGGTGTTTTTACAAAAACCTTGTACCTTTGTCCTCTTTGTTCGCGGTTGGCAATCCTCGAAGGCTTTTACTGAACGTCCACGTTTAACCATATTTGAACAGCTTGGTGCTTCATTGTTTGCGGTATATTTGCACACTTTGTAAACATTTTTCAGCCAATTTTCATTTATTTCGAGAAATCTGGTTTTCATGCGAAATGCTTTTTGGCATCTATCTTTGAGACAACATTGCAGACACTTGTCCAAACTATGAACACTTTTACAAATACCATGACATCCATGATGCAGGAAATTCTGGAACGCGAACGACCTCCGCCAGCATAAAAATGAACTGGAATACTTCCTGATGGATAAGCAGATTGATGTTATGATGATTGCTAAAACTCACTTGCCGTCGGCAGGGTACTTCAAAATTAATGGCTACGTATTGTACGATACTAAAGATCCCCGCGGAAGAGCTTGTGGAGTTTCGGAAATTCTTATAAAGAACAGAATAAAGCATTATCTAATGAATAACATAAGTGAGGATTACCTCCAAGCAACAAACATTTGCATTGAATTTTGTCAATACAAATTTGTTTTATCATCGATTTATTCTCCGCCTCGATTTTCAATAAAATAACACCAATACCATAACTTCTTTAAATCCCTTGGAGCTAGATTTTTAGTTGTTGGCGACTTTAACGCCAAACACACATTTTGGGGTTAACGTCTGGTAACCCCAAAGGGTCGCGTACTATTCAACACCATTGCTAAAATGGGCTTAGATGTACTCTCAAGTGGACATCCCACCTATTGGCCGACGGACCGACGGAAGATTCCCGATGTTATTGTCTTTGGAGTAGTGAAAAATATCCCTGTAGAATGGATGCAAGTGGATCCTTCACTAGATTTGTCTCCTACTATTATTTCAATGCATTTCCCTCAGGTGTGTGGTTCTCCATTTATGAACATGACTAAGACCCGAGTAAGTTGGATAAAATACAAAAAATATTTAAGTTCTCATTGCACAGAAAATGTTGTGTTGAGAACTACCGACGATATTGATGAGTCGATTGGCAACTTTACCGAGGACCTTCGACGAGCTGTGCATCACGCTTCCAATTATCACGTTGAATGTAGAAATAGGACAAACAGCACTTATTTATCTGAACTCGAACAGCTCCTAGCAGAAAAAAGAAGAATGAGAAGAGAGTGACAAATTCACAGGTCTCCTGAACTGAAAGCTAGGCTACGGGTAAGCAGAGATATACTAAGACATTTCTTAGAAACCCAAAGAACGGCCTCACTTAGATCTTACTTGGAGGGTCTTGATAGTACCCCACAATCTGACTACTCGTTATGGAGGGCGGCAAGAGGTTTAAAAAGACCAGTGAGAGAAAACCTCCTTTGCGAAATCCGACTGGTGACTGAGCTAGAAATGATTCCGAGAAAGGGACATATTTGTTAACCATTTGAGAAATGTGTTTACTATAAACAACTCAAATAACGTATCTAATTTGCCACCACTTGTTATAAGACCTCTAAGACTAAACTTTCGTGATGTCCAAAGCGCTATTGGTACTCTGAACCTTAGAAAGGCTCCAGGTATGGATAAAATCAGCAATAAAATGCTTGCGGAGTTACCTCGTGTAGCTAGAAGAATTATCCTCTTTATCTTCAACGCTATTTTACGCCTAGAATACTATCCTGCAGATTAGAAGGTGTCTATGATCACTATGATTCCTAAGTCAGGGAAGGACGACACCAAAGTGGAGTCATATAGGCCAATTAGTCTACTGCCGACAATTTCAAAACTGTTTGAAAAATTGTTAATGACTAAGTTGACTCCAATTCTGCATGACACTGAATGTATTCCTAATCATCAATTCGGCTTCAGAGCTAAACACAGCACCATCGAACAAACACACAGATTGGTAAATGTGATAAGAGGGTCGTTTGAAGACAAAAAATACTGCTCCGCCCTTTTCATTGATGTGTCCCAAGCGTTCGACAAAGTTTGGCATGACGGTTTAATGCACAAAATAAAATTAACTCTGCCTGCTAACACACATAAACTCATGAAAAGTTATTTATACGGTCGCAAATTTAAAATCATAGAAGGTAATTTTTAAATACCGCTCAGCCAATTGAATCAGGTGTGCCACAGGGTAGCATACTGGGTCCTACTTTATATTTGATTTATGCCTCCGATATGCCGCCAGACCCCAAAATCCCCACGTCAACTTTTGCAGACGATACAGCCTTTATCAGCGTCCATAAGGACCACCAAGTTGCTTCACAGAATTTGCAGAATTATGTTTATAAACTAGAGAATTGGCTAGAGCTTTGGAAAATCAGAGTAAATGAACAGAAATGTATTCATATCACTTTCACATTGCGAAAAGAGAATTGCTCGTTCATCAAAATTAATAATCAAATTATTCCTCAATATAATGAAGTCAAATACCTCGACATTCACCTCGATCGCCGTTTAACTTGGAAGTCTCATATTGAAGCGAAACTTACACAGATGAGATTAAAAGCAGTGCAACTTAATTGGCTAATTGGCAGAAATTCTTCACTAAAGTTGGATTGCAAACTATTGTTGTACAATGCAATACTAAAGCCAATCTGGTGCTATGGAATTCAATTATGGGGTACGGTCTCAGCATCAAACATTGAAAAAATTCAAAGGGGTCAAAATAAAATTCTACGTATAATTACTGCAGCTCCATGGTATGTTAAAAATTCTCGAATTCACAAAGAGCTAGGCGTGCCATTAGTATAAGTCGAATTTACAAAATATGCGTCAAAGTACTTCAGCAAACTAGAACACCATCCAAACCCACTTGCACGAGACATCCTTAACTTTAGTGGCCACAATCGGTTGAGAAGAAGGGATACCCTTGCTTTAACTCAAGCGCAAAACAGATGACTGGATCAGTTGATGTGAATTTTTTTTAGTATCATAAAAATTTTTGTCTAGCACTGGCTGGGCTTATTATTTTCTTTTTAGTATTAAGATTTGAATACTTATTGTCATTTCAATATATAAAGATTCAATAAATAAATAAAGGCTAATGAGGATGCAGCCATGGCATTAGGTTGAAGTGTAGGGGATTGAGAAGTTACACCTTGAGCGCTGGTTGAAGTTGTAGCTGTGCTATCAAAGTGCAAAAGTGTGTGATGCCTTGATTGACAGTTGCGACAAGATCCCGATCTACAGTTGCGAACCTGATGGTCTTGTTTGAGACATAGAGATAGTTTTCTAACATCCCTTTGGCGAAGGTTTGGCGATAGATTTAGAAAGCGAAGGCAATGGTAGATCAAATGCTCATGGGATCCACAAAACACACAAATTTTTTCTGAGCCATTAAGCATGGTATTCTGTTCGTCATTTCGTGCGAAATACTATCAAAAGCCCATATAAAAAAAATTGATGCGAAATAAATGCGAAATAATGCTGCTGAAGTTGTACTCTGTTCTTGTTGTGAAAAGTTACGAAATGTTTCTGGCAGCATGTTTTTTCAACCAAAAAATGTATATGGCAACATTTTTTTTCAACTGCGAAATAATGTAAGCGGCACTTATTTCGCACGAAATTGAAAACAACAGCTGTTTAGATTTTATTTGATGTGTTTTTAATTTAATAATTTCGCACAAAAATTATTCAAATTGAAAATAGTACTAATAAAACATAAAATAATAAAGACAAAAATAAATTTTGTGAAACTGAGAAGCAGTATCGGCAGTACGAAAAAGAAAAAGTATAAGGAATAAAATTACAATAAATTACATTGCAACCACAACGACATTAAATCAGCATGGATTTTAATATAATTTTTGTTTCTTTAACACATAAAATAAAAACATATGGTTTTTGTTTATATAAAAGAAACAATGTTGCATACCTAAGGGCAATAAAAACGACAATTTTCTTCTAAGTCGCGGCATTGTCACCACTTGCTAATTGTCAAAATTTTCAAATGAAATAATTGATGTTGCTCAACAAATTTCGCAAATTTGAACAGAGTACCATGCTTAAAGCGTTGTACATCAATTATTTCGTTTGAAAATTTTGACAATTAGCAAGTGGTGACAATGCCGCGATTTAAGCATGGTATTCTGTTCAAATTTGCGAAATTTGTTGAGCAACATCAATTATTTCGTTTGAAAATTTTGACAATTAGCAAGTGGTGTCAATGCCGCGACTTAGAAAAAAATTGTCGTTTTTATTGCCCTTAGGTATGCAACATTGTTTCTTTTATATAAACAAAAACCATATGTTTTTATTTTATGTGTTATACTATGTTTCCACGGTACATGCTTCGCTCTCTATTCATGCTTCACACCCCAATCATGAGCGAAACAACTTGCTTCACCATACAAAATTTCAAGAGCGAATCAAGTATATTCATATTGAATCAACTTGCGAAGCACGAAAAATTGCTCTCTTCTCTAATTTTTATCACAAGTTTATCTGCACTAGCTGTACAAATTTAATATTATTGTAAACAAAGCAAATTATTTTCTTTTTGCTGGAAGTAAAGACGTACGAATGTATGTTTTTTTCAAATAAGCTAACTAATTTCCACTCACTTTTTTTGTCCATTAAAAAAAAATATTTTTCACAAATTGTAAATTCTGTTTTTCTTTGTTCTGTTTGTTTATTAAAAACAACTGTCAAATCGAAACAAGTTTTTTGGTCATGTAAACAGCATGATTCATAAACATGATTCAGACAGCGAAGCAGGTGATTTAAGTCGTCGTGGAAACATAGTATTAAAGAAATGGATACAAGAAAATAAATGCCATGAGCAAGCATTGATATTTAATATTCATATAAACATATATATTATATGTAAGTCATTTTAATTTTTTAGCATGTAGCTTATACAATTAGCGTGTATTTGAACAAGACGGATATAGTTCTAAGAAACATCTGTAAACTGTCATTGGGTTAATGTTAACCTTTCGATTGTAAAAGAAAAAAAAGAAACTCTCAATAAAACTTAATTAATTAATTAAATGGATACAAAAATTATATTATTATCCATGATGCTTTTATGGCGTTGCGGTTCACTGTAATTTATTGGTGTTATTCCTTATATTCTTTTTCTTTTTCGTACTGCCGATACTGCTTCTCAGTTTCACTAAATTTATTTTTGTCTTTATTATTTTTTGTTTTATTAGTACTATTTTCAATTTGATTCATTTTTGTGCGAAACTATTAAATTAAAACCACAATGACAAATAAAATCTAAACAGCTGTTGTTTTCAATTTCGTGCGAAATAAGTGCCGCTTACATTATTTCGCAGTTGGAAACAAATGTTGCCATATACATTTTTTGGTTGAAAAAAAAACATGCTGCCAGAAACATTTCGTAACTTTTCACAACAAGAACAGAGTACAACTTCAGCAGCATTATTTCGCATCAATTTTTTTATATGGACTTTTGATAGTATTTCGCACGAAATGATGAACAGAATACTATGCTTTAGACACAACAAAGGATTTTTTTATGGTTTGTACTCGCGGTTTTACCAGTGCTACCAGCTTGTGACTGCATAACGTACTCAACATTTTCCAGCGTCCTGCAACGTTTTTCTAAAAATGTGGATAGCTGGTCTAAAGAGGGCAACTCATGCGTTGACGAACTCTCCTCCAATTTAGCTTGAGTAGCTTTGCCTAATTTTTGTGTGATGAATTGCACGATGATGCAGCCTGATATTTGCTCCCTTGAGCAAAGTGACTCCAATGCCCGTATGTGAGCGGTGAGATTATCAGAGAAATTCCGCAGCCGGCCTACTGATCAATCTGCCTTGCCCAGCTCAAATATCTCCTTTATGTGTGCCTGAAATATAAGACGCTTATTATCAAATCGTTTATGCAAGAGATCAAATGCATTTCTATAGTTAGCCTCATTTATTTCTAGGGAGCATATGGTGTCCAAGGCGGCACCACTTAGGCAGGAACGCAAATGCTGCAGCGTGTCTACCGGCGTAAGATAACTATCTTTATCGATGATAGATACGAACATTGAGTAAAAATTCATCCATTCCGTATAGTCCCCATTGAACTTTGGCAATGTGAGTAAAGGCAATCGCGACCGATTGGTATTTACTATAATTGACTGAGACTCTTAGGCGTTCACCTTGAATGTGGAACAAAGCTGTGATGAACTGCGCCTTCCAATTTCACGTTGCAGGGTAGATTTAAGAATGGCAAAATTGGCGTCGAATTTGCTAGGTAACTCACTATTTATTGCCTCAAAATCCAATTCCTCCAAACTTTTTTGCGCCTCGTTGAAACTTGACCTCAATTCACCCAATGTCTCCAGTTGTACTGTCAGAGCAAAGACTATAAATATATAAAGATGTTGCACTGCCATACATTGTTTTGCCACTGCTAAATTATTGATGGGATTTTGCGAAAATCCCCTTGTGTATGGCTAATGAGAGAATTTTACACACACTTGTTATGCTCTTTTCAAAACATTCATTCAGTCGTCGTTGAGCAAGCGATGAGAACGCATGCGGATGGTTATCATCATTTTTTTTCCACAAATTTATTAAGCATTGTTGTTGCATCTTGTTGGACGAAGCATAGCAAACACACGCGATTCAATTACAATTGAACACAAAAATAAAAAACTTTTTTAGACTTATTTTTGTTTTTTTCTGAAAATAACTGTTTTAAAATTGTTTTTTGATATTGATAATTGTTATTTATGGTCCCTGATATTTTTTCTTAAGGTGTTTATATTTGGCTAAAACTCTTTCTTTTTTTCTTATTTTAAGCGTTTGACAATATGTTTGCTGGGAAAAATCTCTCACCAATACATCTTCATTTTTGAGTACCACTGATATACATACATACGTATGTACCCTGCCAGCAATTGAAAGTTTCTTTCATCGTCCATCGTCAAAGGCGTTAAGTCTTACTCACTTCCAGACGTTAATTGGAAGATAACAATAACAATTTACATTGCAGTCGTCTTTTAATCATCCAGACGACGTTTGGAAGATTGTTTGTTGTTTACAACACCAGCCGAAAATAACATGCCCCGTTATAAAAGAAATTAAAAGAATGCCAAAAAGAAGTTTTCGACATCATCGAAATTAGTTTTATTTTGTCATTTGCTGAGGTCGGTCAGTGGTAGTATGGTTTTGTTTTGTTATTGTTGTAGTTTTTACATATTTGTTATCCCATACACACAAAAAATTATTGCTGAAATATATCAAATTCATAAAAAAGTTGTTACGGATTTTTTTTTGCCTTGCCCTGTCTGTTTTTAAAAAAAAAAGAACTAATTACATGCATTTGTTGTTATGTAAACCAACGATAAAATACATGCATTTTCCCCTTTTACGGACGTCGTTACTGTCGTCGCAGTTTAATGCTGCAGCATTTTAATTTCTCTTGATGTCAATTGGTATCTCTTCTAGTGTCACACTTCTTCTTATCCTCACATTCGTAAGTGATGTGATGATCCCGTTATTCTATTTAATGTCATACTTCTTCTTGTCCACACATTCGCAAGTGGTATGATAATCCCGTTGTTCTACTCAACCAATCAGGGAAGTGACACGTAGACTAATGCTGAGAAATGCGAAAAACATAAAGAAGGAATGAATTATCAACGTACGGTCGTTAGCGAGTAGAAGGAAAATTAAGAAGAAGTCGAAAATTTTTTGTTGAGGATATCGAGTTTTAACAACGGAGAAGTCAGTTGTAAATTAACAGCCTACAAGAAAAGTGCCTAAAATAATTATAGTGCGGATATTGTCGCGAAGTCAAAAGGAAAAACTAAAAGTGTTAGTGAATTAAATTAAGTTGTATAATTAAATATAACGCGGCTTAAGAAATTTTCTCGTTAAATAAACTGATGGAAAAGCTCAAAAAAAAAAAGAAATACGTGGCATTAGGCTTAATAAATTTATTAACAGTATTTAAGTGATATTTTTTTTGAAACTGTGTTCCTAAATAACAAATCATGGAAATTCAACTCATGAAATTTGTTAATATACAAAATAAAAATAAAAAGGATATTTATTAAAATTAAGCTAAATTTTGTTTAAAAACAATGAAAAATAAGTCTTCAATCTTAAAAATGTGTTTTATAATTATAAATAGAATTAAAAAAAATTATAAGAAGTATCCATAAATTACATTAAAAAAGAAAGACATAAGAACATAAAACCATTTAAACCTTGGTTTTTTTTAAATTTCTCTTTTGTTCTTGAAAGAATATTTTTCTACTACTGGCTCATTGGATTTGTAATAAAACTGAACACTTTTATATGTATATTAATTTTTGCAGCTATTGTTAAATTTGTCATTCAAAATAAAACAACAAATGTGAAAGATAAAACTCAACAACTTAACAAGCAATGAGTGCATGAAATAAAAATAAGCTAAGAAGAAATACCAACAACGCCAATTAAAAATAGGTATAAAACTAAAACAAACAAAACAATATCATTTGGAGTGTTAGACAAAATATACAAACATAAATACCTACGCAAATTATTTTTATTTGTTGTCAAATTTACAAAAAATTAAACAATTATATCTAAATTCAAAAACAAAATTACAAACTCTGCACAAAGATAAAATCTAAAACCCAGGTGGGAGTGCAACCAAAATTGATTCTTGAACAACAACATCAAAATCTACAACATCGAAACCAGCATCATCGAAATCAACAACGTCAAAACCAGCAACAATCGAACTCAACAACGTCGAAACCAGCAACATCAAAGTCAACAACATCAAAACCCACAACATCGAAGACATCGAACACATCATAAATAATTTAAGTATAGATTTTTTTTCTTTCCTTATAAATATTTACCTATGTTTATACCTAAGATATTTACTAAATTTTTTTTTTGTATATACCTACTAACCTTTAACTTTAAGTCCTTATTTCTTATTAAATTGTGAATTGAAATGATGAAACGCTAATTATTTAATTAAATGGATGCTAGGAAGAATAGGGCCATGGTAAGTAGATAAGTAGAGAAACGGTTGTATTTTAGGGACAGTTATAAATTAGGGGTAATCTTACTGTCAAGGCGTTGAACAATTGGGTGGGAGAATTGTACCCTACATGACATATCACCTCGTCATGGCTTAATTTGTAAACTAATATGTTTTGTTTTTTTTAATTACTTTCTATATGAGCTTTTGAATTTCTTTACATACTCTGAGGTATTTTTAAGGCATGACATGAGTATGTTATATGCTTACGCTTTCGGATTACGGGTTAAGAACTATTTCTACCAAAGAGCTAGCAGGGAAGATCTATTCATGCCACTTAACCAATATTGTCCATTTCGGTTAATCAAAACTAAGTCAAGGATTTTTCTTAGAAAAGTCTAGCCGAACGTAACATATATGGCGCCCAACGTAAAGGCCATCGTAACAGGCCAACAAAGAAAAAGATTACACGTGGTCGCCGTAACATATATGGCGCCCAACGAAAAGCCACCCGCAGGGTGACAATAATTTTCTTTTAAAATTAAAACCATTCAAAGCACTTTAGGGAAATGAAGAAATAGTTATATTTTTTTTGATTCGTGATTTTGATTTTTTTTGTAAGCATTTAACTAGCTATCTGTTGCATAAGTCTTGAAGTCTGGAATCTTCTAAACTGGATTCAACTGCTATGCAAATTATGATATGCACTACCAATTTTGTCGTTTTTTTCACCCAAATTTTGTTCCTGATCATAAGGATTGTTGCAAGTCTGGTACTGATTCCAAGTAGAGGTCAGTAGTATTGCGGCAATAATGCTGTGCTCATGGGACATAATGTTGCACAAACCTGAATTATCTAAGTCCTTGCCTGACTATCTCTTTTAAAAATGGTAGGCATGTTGCGAGATAATCCAGGTTTGAAATCATTTAGTAACACGACATAGTTTTTTTTTTGATGCTTGCAGAAGAAAGATACAATTTTGGAAATAACTGTTGAGACATCTTATCCTGTCACAGAAACAGATTTGATTAGCCAACAAGTTATCGCCAAGCTGTGTTAGATTCGCGAAAGTTAACGCAGGTTAACGTAAAGGTCGAATGAATTTTTTTTATTGTTTTTATGGTGTCTTGTTTTGACATAAGTCTTGATTACTGGGGGAAGTTAATCCTGGTTTCAATGGCGATGCGAAACATGGCATAAGTGGGGACAATCCTGAATTTTGGGAACGGCAGTTTACCTATGATTTGTTTCCTGTTGACATATGGGATTATCACAAGTCTGGCGCGATCTGATAGAAGATCAGCACTAATGCGGTGATGGTTTCATTTTCTATGGGATGAAAATTCAATAAAAACCTCAAATTATCTAAGTCCTTGCCTGACTATCACTTTTAAAAATGGTAGGCACGTTGCTAGATAACTTGAGGTCATGAAAAGTAAGGGTATTATTAAAACCGTAGAATTGCGCAGATTCCAAGATTAGTTGCAGGAAGTAGAAATTCATTTTTTTTAAAGATTTGTGAGACATCAGCCTGTTGTAGAAGCAGGATGATCAGCCAACCGATGTTAGGGAAGAGTCAGTGTACTTAGTGTACCTTCGCCTTCTCACGTATGTACGTATCTTCTGACAGAACAACCGTTTTCTTTCATGGCCAGTTCATCTTAGCATCCATACATTTTATGATATTTAAACAATAACAATTTTTTTTATAATCATTTAAAACCAAATTAATCAAATACATTTGATTTGATAATAATAAACCTAAAAATTTAAATACAAATTTTACAAAACAACAATTAATTACGAGCAAAGAAAATTTTTTTTTACATATACACGAATGTACGAAAAGATATATTATTGTCATTATTTCTATAACACTTAGTTTTTTTTTGAGCATTTTTTTTTCATTTTATCTTATGGCGTTTTCTTTTCTGGCAAAAATGTTACACGTTTTTCCCATTTCGCATCTTTTTTAATTTTTTTGTGTTCTTTTCTAAAAAAATGTAAACACTGCCGTAGTGTAGTGTGTTCTTTTCTATAAATGTCACACTATAAATTAAAAAAATGGTGCACCTTTCACACTCTGTATTTTTAGAGGGGGAGAATCGCACGATAAAACAGCTGACCAGTGATGCCAACTTTTGAGACTCAAAACGTATAAACATTTTTGAAAAAAGGAAAATTTGAAAATGGAAAATAATCCATATAATACCACATCCAATTTTCTTTTTTTTTCGCGTTTTGAGTGACTAAAATCCTGCTAAATCTAGCCCGAAAAGGGCTAAGTTGGCATCGCTGCAGCTGACACTTGTTTTGTTTATGAATATGTATTTGTGTTAAGAAACAAAAAAAATATACAAAATGGAAAATATTACTACTTTTTTATGTGCTGAAAAAATTTTGGACGACTTGTTGGATTCATCTTCATCATCTGATGATGATAAAATATTTTATATGTTTATGGAAAGAAATCCACAACCGCGAGTGAAAGGCTTTGTAGAGAACGTAATTAATGAATACTCTGAAATTGATGTATGTCAAATTTCATAGGACAATATCTCCTACTTCTTATATATGTAATGTATGTTTATATATATAATTTTTATAGTTTAAGAAGAATTTGCTTGTTAGTCGGGAAGGTGCCATTGGTCTTTTTGATAAATATTCATTGTCTTATTTCAAGCGATCTTACCAGGGAGCTATCTGCTTCTTCTTTTTTAACAAAAAAAACAAAAGCAGCTGTACATGAAAAAAAAGTGTTACACTGTTGTAATTTTATGTTCTATTCTGACCATTAAAAATGCGACATCTTTAAAATGTGGGGTAAACATTATAAAAATGTACATAATAAAGGTGTAACATTTTATTTCAGAAAAGAAAACACCATTAACGAGAAAACTTTTCCCATTTTATCTAAACAAGAAACCTCCTCATTGATTATTCGTTGTTAGGACTCGAACTGTTCTTTTCTGACCTTTTTGGCTAGGAAGCGCGTATACTGGGATCGGGCTCGTGTCAATTTAGAATCTGTAGGTGCATTATGCACAAATATAACACGCGATCAGGCACAGATAAAAGCGATACAAATAAATTGGTTACACGAAATACCAACCCAAATCTGGCAACTTCTAGTGGGAGAGGTAGGAATTCCACAGGAGCTCAGGACAGTAAACCGATCAAAGTAGTTACGGGTCGTGGTCGAACTTCGATAGGAAATAGGTCGAGTAGCACAATTAGTCTAGGGACTTCAAAGTCTGATACCAGTACAAAGGCAATAAGGACCTCCTCTATTCCGAGATCTCTAGAATCTAGTGATTGCTTTAACACATCCTTGCGAGACACGACACAAGAAGGTTTAAATACCAGTTTAAACATGGCTTCACAAGACAATACTGGTCTTCCACCTCCTCAGCCGATTTCTTCCTCACCAAATAGCAATGCCATGGACACCTTGATAGCGTACGTAAGGGATGCCATGAGGAACACACAAGAAGATTTTAGGAGAGAGATAGAGGACATTAGGAGAAACTTAGGTCAGTCACGCGAAAATCGAGGTACACAACAATCCCCTGGTATAAACTCCCAAGCTTCAAATGTTCATTCAAACGCCTCCTCAGCTTCCTTCTTCATAAAACTAAAAGACTGGAATGTCTCATTTAGTGGAGATGAAGATGTATCAGATTTTTTATTTAAAATTGATACACTCACCAAACGCAGCCAGTGCCCAGAAGATTACCTAATGGCAAATTTTCATATTTTCCTAAAAGGAAAAGCTGAAACCTGGTTCTGGACATACATAAAACAGAATTCTAGGGCAACCTATCCGCTTTTAAAAAGAGCCATCATTAAACAATTCGGCACTCTAGAAAGTGATTTCGACATTTTAATGAAGATTTCCGCTAGGAAACAACACCTGAAGGAAAGCTACGATGACTTTCATTCATCATTGGTTAAAATGAACCTAAAGTTAGAGAGACCCTTAGATGACGACTCCTTAATCAAAATAATAAAGAAAAATATCAGGCCCGAACTTTTAAACATGACCTTCGTGTCTAGACCCGATGATTTAGATTCGTACCGTGACTTACTTAGGGAAGCTGAAAGATCACTCATTTCGAACAATGCGCTCAGGTACCCAACTAATCGACCTCGACAGGTTGATGAGATTACGATCAATTCAGTAGGTGAATCGACAAGTTGTGATGAGGTGGACGAAGAATTCGATCCAGAAATAGAAACGTTAAGACTTAATAAGCAATACGTTAAGGGAGACTATTCCAAAATTAAATGTTGGAACTGTCTGAAATTAGGACATAGCTACATCTATTGTCCAGAAACCACTCGCTCACTCTTCTGTTTTAAATGCGGACAGAGAGGCATTACGACTCCGGAATGCAACAATGCTCATCCGGGAAACAGACGTCGGAGCGAGCAAGCGATCGGGAGTGCTCGTTCCACGAGTTAGATCCCGAAATTTGCTTTGACCCTGAGAGTAAACCCTCACAGGGGGATTTTCTCTCCGGTCCTCATCCTAACCCTGACGTACAATCACATTTTCGATTACACCAAGCAACAAACAACACTGACTTTCACAGCCCTGAACTACAAGCACATCCTCGAATTGACCCAGCAACAAATAACATTGATTTTTACAACCCTGACTTACAAACCCAATCTCGAGTCTATCCGACCCCAAACCTCATTGACTTTTGTAAACCATTTAACACCAAAGTGTCTCGGCAAATCAGTAAATGCAGATCTCGTTATGCTCTTAGAAAACCTTTTAGAAAGACCCTTGAAACAACTTATTTGACAAACTCTGATGATGGTAGACCCTATGCTAAAATCCAAATTTTTGACAGTGAACTAACTTGCCTCTTAGATTCTGGAGCAAACGTGACAGTTCTGGGGAAAGGAAGCTTAGAATTTGTAAAAAAATACAACATCGACGTGAAACCAGTTAGATCCAGTATTTCAACCGCAAACGGTTCCAAAAATCAAGTTTTAGGGTATTGTTCGCTCCCTGTGAATTTTAAAGGAGTTATAAAATCGATAGTCTTTTATATAGTGCCGACTCTATCCCAAGAAGGATATCTTGGAGTCGATTTTTGGCACGCTTACGCTATCGCCCCACAAATATTTCCCAAAATCGAGTGCATAGAGGCAGACAATAGCAAAACTGAGGCACTTTACCATGATCTAACTCCAGAGCAAAAGCTTAACCTTGAAAACGTTATTATGAACTTTCCCTCATACGAAAAATTAGGACTCGGTTGCACCCATCTGCTAGAACACGATATAAACACAGGTGATGCAACTCCGGTAAATGCAAAACATTACCCATTGTCCCCTCCAAAGCAGGCAGAAGTATTCGAAGAACTCGATAGACTACTAAAATTAGGCGTAATAGAGGAATCGAACTCTCCCTGGTGCAGTCCTATAGTCACCGTACGTAAACCAGGCAAAATAAGAATATGTCTAGACTGTCGCAAACTTAATGAACTGACGAAAAAGGACTCTTATCCGCTCCCGCACATTAACGGACTACTGAGCCGTTTTAAAGACACACATTTTATTAGCGGGGTAGACCTAAAGGATGCGTACTTCCAAATTAAATTGTCAGAAAGTTCTAAAGAAAAGACTGCGTTTGCCGTGCCTGGTAGGGCACTTTATCAGTATAGAGTGATGCCATTCGGTGTTTGCAATGGCCCACAAACGATGAGTCGCCTGATGGATAAAACCATTCCATCCAAGTTAAGGGAAAACGTCTTCATATACCTAGACGACCTTCTCATATGTAGTCAGGATTTCGATAGCCATATGCGCGTATTGTCTGAAGTTTCACAGTGTTTAAAATCGGCTGGCCTCACAATAAATGTGAGCAAAAGCAAATTTTGTCAACGAGAGATTAAATATCTCGGATATAGGATAGGTGGTGGCATTCTCAAAGTCGATCCAGAGAAAGTAGCCTCTATGGTCAATTTTCCTGTACCCAAAACACCCCGCCAAGTTAGACGGTTCATAGGCATGGCAAATTGGTACCGTGCATTTATTAAGAATTTCTCAGATCTAGCAGGTCCACTTACTGACTGCCTACTTAAGTCCGTAAAACCGTTTCGACTTAGTCCAGAAGCTATTAGCTCCTTTAATCTATTGAAAACAGCTCTATCGAGTGCCCCCGTCTTGGCCCAACCAGACTTTTCAAAAGAGTTTGTTATTCAATGTGATGCGTCGCAAGTTGGCGTCGGAGGAGTGTTATTCCAATTAGACGACAATGGCAGAGAACACCCGATTGCGTTTGTATCTCAAAAACTAAATAAGGCACAGCGCAACTATACGGTGACAGAGTTGGAATGTCTGGCTGCTGTGATTTGCGTCAAGCGTTTTAGACAATACGTTGAAGGACTCCCATTTAAGATCATAACGGACCACTCAAGCCTACGTTGGCTCATGAGCCAAAAAGATCTACATTTTAGGTTAGCTCGATGGAGCTTAAAGCTTCAAAATTTCGTATTTTCTGTAGAACACAGGAAGGGCTCTTTAAACGTGGTACCAGATACGCTTTCTCGCTTAGACGTGGATGAAATCCAAATTTGCCTTAAAGTTCCTGAAGTAGATCTTAAATCCACCGAGTTTGACAGTCCAGAGTATAAAGAACTAAGAGAGGAAATCCTCAGAAATAGTGAAATATTACCCGATATACGTTCTTCTGAAAACCTAATTTATAGACGAGTAAAATTTCGAAAAGGCGATGATAACGAAGAAAGTCTTTGGAGATTGTGGTTACCCAAAACCTTAACTGCTGACGTTATAAAGTCTGCTCATAGCGAAGGCTGCCACGGAGGTTATAATAAAACACTGTACCGCATTCGACAAAAATATTTCTGGCCTCAGATGGCACGTGACGTCAAAATGTATGTCAAGAATTGCGACGAATGCAAAACGATAAAACCGTCAAATCAGACCCTACGTCCACCTATGGGAAACCAAATTATAACGACCCGTCCTTTCCAAAGATTATACTGCGATTTTTTGGGACCCTACCCATGCACCAAGTCCAGGAATTGTCAATTGTTTATAGTCATTTACCATTTTAGTAAATTTTTATTCCTAAAACCGATGAGATCGGCTACAGCCAGTAACGTTATTGAATTTTTTCAGAAGGAGATCTTTTGTACTTATGGGGTACCGCAATATGTCCATAGCGACAATGCCAAACAATTCACGTCTAAGGAACTTAGGGAATTCTTTGAAGTTTACGGTATTTCTCACATAACAACCGGATTTTATTCACCTCAAGCGAACGCATCTGAGAGAGCAAACCGGGAAATTATTTCCAAAATTCGTTATTTTGTCAAAGACGAGTCCGATCACACAAACTGGGACAGGGATATTCATAAAATACTGTCAATTCTACGTAGTGATTTTCATACAGCTATCCAATGTTCGCCCTACTTTGCCATTTTTGGCCAAAATATGCTCCTACACGGCTCCTCGTACCAACTGTTGGAAAAATTGAATATCCTGTCAGATGATACGGTGGTGAAACATTCCGATAAACTTCAACATATAAGGGAAAAGATAAGCCATAACCTCGATATTGCTCATGAAAAAGCCTGCAGGACCTATAACACCAGATCCAAACCCACAAATTTTGTAGTCGGACAAGAAGTATTTCGCAAAAATCATAGCCAAAGCGATTTTAAAAAGGGTATCAATGCGAAATTTAACCCCAAATTTTTAAAATGCAGAATACTAAGGAAAATTGGCAATGCATTATACGACTTAGAAGATTTAAACGGCAATTATATAGGGAAATATCACGCGTCGGATATCCGCGCATAAATGTTTCGATCCAAAAGCCCAAGGGATAGAATTATGTATAGCCCGGCTTCGTGGGTCGTGCCACACGTTTCAATTTATTTCCAAATTCTCCATGAGATAATAGAAAAATCCTGCCTGTTCGATCATTTTAGCTATAACCCTGATACGAAGCAGTTTTGTTACGGATTTTTTTTTTGCCTTGCCCTGTCTGTTTTAAAAAAAAAAGAACTAATTACATGCATTTGTTGTTATGGAAACCAACGATAAAATACATGCATTTTCCCCTTTTACGGACGTCGTTACTGTCGTCGCAGTTTAATGCTGCAGCATTTTAATTTCTCTTGATGCCAATTGGATCTCTTCTAGTGTCACACTTCTTCTTATCCTCACATTCGTAAGTGATGTGATGATCCCGTTATTCTATTTAATGTCATACTTCTTCTTGTCCACACATTCGCAAGTGGTATGATAATCCCGTTGTTCTACTCAACCAATCAGGGAAGTGACACGTAGACTGATGCTGAGAAATGCGAAAAACATAAAGAAGGAATGAATTATCAACGTACAGTCGTTAGCGAGTAGAAGGAAAATTAAGAAGAAGTCGAAAATTTTTTGTTGAGGATATCGAGTTTTAACAACGGAGAAGTCAGTTGTAAATTAACAGCCTACAAGAAAAGTGCCTAAAATAATTATAGTGCGGATATTGTCGCGAAGTCAAAAGGAAAAACTAAAAGTGTTAGTGAATTAAATTAAGTTGTATAATAAAATATAACGCGGCTTAAGAAATTTTCTCGTTAAATAAACTGATGGAAAAGCTCAAGAAAAAAAAGAAATACGTGGCATTAGGCTTAATAAATTTATTAACACTATTTAAGTGATATTTTTTTTGAAACTGTGTTCCTAAATAACAAATCATGGAAATTCAACTCATGAAATTTGTTAATATACAAAATAAAAATAAAAAGGATATTTATTAAAATTAAGCTAAATTTTGTTTAAAAACAGTGAAAAATAAGTCTTCAATCTTAAAAATGTGTTTTATAATTATAAATAGAATTAAAAAAAAATTATAAGAAGTATCCATAAATTACATTAAAAAAGAAAGACATAAGAACATAAAACCATTTAAACCTTGGTTTTTTTTAAATTTCTCTTTTGTTCTTGAAAGAATATTTTTCTACTACTGGCTCATTGGATTTGTAATAAAACTGAACACTTTTATATGTATATTAATTTTTGCAGCTATTGTTAAATTTGTCATTCAAAATAAAACAACAAATGTGAAAGATAAAACTCAACAACTTAACAAGCAATGAGTGCATGAAATAAAAATAAGCTAAGAAGAAATACCAACAACGCCAATTAAAAATAGGTATAAAACTAAAACAAACAAAACAATATCATTTGGAGTGTTAGACAAAATATACAAACATAAATACCTACGCAAATTATTTTTATTTGTTGTCAAATTTACAAAAAATTAAACAATTATAACTAAATTCAAAAACAAAATTACAAACTCTGCACAAAGATAAAATCTAAAACCCAGGTGGGAGTGCAACCAAAATTGATTCTTGAACAACAACATCAAAATCTACAACATCGAAACCAGCATCATCGAAATCAACAACGTCAAAACCAGCAACAATCGAACTCAACAACGTCGAAACCAGCAACATCAAAGTCAACAACATCAAAACCCACAACATCGAAGACATCGAACACATCATAAATAATTTAAGTATAGATTTTTTTCTTTCCTTATAAATATTTACCTATGTTTATACCTAAGATATTTACTAATTTTTTTTTTGTATATACCTACTAACCTTTAACTTTAAGTCCTTATTTCTTATTAAATTGTGAATTGAATTGAAATGATGAAACGCTAATTATTTAATTAAATGGATGCTAGGAAGAATAGGACCATGGTAAGTAGATAAGTAGAGAAACGGTTGTATTTTAGGGACAGTTATAAATTAGGGGTAATCTTACTGTCAAGGCGTTGAACAATTGGGTGGGAGAATTGTACCCTACATGACATATCACCTCGTCATGGCTTAATTTGTAAACTAATATGTTTTGTTTTTTTTAATTACTTTCTATATGAGCTTTTGAATTTCTTTACATACTCTGAGGTATTTTTAAGGCATGACATGAGTATGTTATATGCTTACGCTTTCGGATTACGGGTTAAGAACTATTTCTACCAAAGAGCTAGCAGGGAAGATCTATTCATGCCACTTAACCAATATTGTCCATTTCGGTTAATCAAAACTAAGTCAAGGATTTTTCTTAGGAAAGTCTAGCCGAGAGTAACAAAGTTCAGTATTTAAATACAAATTTTCAAACTTTATTTAAAAAATCACTTACTCCGAAATTCCACATCCTTACACATTACCCAGCTATTTTAAAGCAATGTGAACCACTAAGGCATCTATGGAGTTTTATGTACGAGGGAAAGCATAAAGAATTCAAGATAATTTGTAAACTAATATGTTTTGTTTTTTTTAATTACTTTCTATATGAGCTTTTGAATTTCTTTACATACTCTGAGGTATTTTTAAGGCATGACATGAGTATGTTATATGCTTACGCTTTCGGATTACGGGTTAAGAACTATTTCTACCAAAGAGCTAGCAGGGAAGATCTATTCATGCCACTTAACCAATATTGTCCATTTCGGTTAATCAAAACTAAGTCAAGGATTTTTCTTAGGAAAGTCTAGCCGAGAGTAACAAAGTTCAGTATTTAAATACAAATTTTCAAGCTTTATTTAAAAAATCACTTACTCCGAAATTCCACATCCTTACACATTACCCAGCTATTTTAAAGCAATGTGAACCACTAAGGCATCTATGGAGTTTTATGTACGAAGGAAAGCATAAAGAATTCAAGATCTATTCGCATGTAATAACCTCAAGGAAGAACATTCCAAAAAGTTTTGCCTTTAAACAGCAAATGTCATTTGCAAACATTTTACTTGAAGGTTATTCAAAAGAAAGTAATATCTTTAAAAAACCAATCAACGATAAACATATTAGAAGGAAAGTTTCTAATTATTTAAAAACATCTTTGGAAAGTGCCTCTCTTTATGCCGAAGCAAAATTATACGGTTTTAATTATAACATGAAAGTAAAAGAAGGTATGAACTCTAGCTACTTTATTAAATTAGATTTATATTTCATATCATAATGTATTTACTTTACAGGAATTCTTAATGGACCGGACATTCGTCGTCTAATGAAGGACCAACAATTTGAACTTGCATTGAATGATATGGAGCTATTGGGCTGGAAATCTGTAAAATCAGTAATAGAAAATGTATTAGAAAATCATCGGTCTGAAAATTGGCGAATTTTAATCGGAGATGTGCTAACCACATTAAAAAACTTAAACGTCAAAATGTCATTGAAAATACATTTTTTGCATTGTCATGCAGAAAAATTTAATGAACAATCACCAGCCGAGTCTGATGAACATGGCGAGAGATTTCACCAAGTAACAGCCAGACTCGAACACTGGTATAGTGGCAAACAACTTGAGTCGCTATTAGGGGATATTTGTTGGAATCTGCAGGAGGAAGAAGAATAAATTTGTAAATAAAAACTTAAACTTTAATTAACAACAAAAATAAATGTTTTAATTTTTGAAGTTTCGCCTGGTTATTATATATTTCATCTTTTGTGAATAAAATCAAAAGTTGTAGACAGATTTTAATTATTTATGTCTTGTTTTGTTCGGAACTTTGTTTGCTATACCTGCAGAAAAAATTAGATGCACAGCTGCGTTTTCCAAATTTTTATGCCATTTTAAAAAACAACATTTTTGAAATTTTGCTAAAAAAAAACTATTTTTTTTGGTAAAAAAAAATTATGTTTCTACAACGACTGCGCATATTGGAAAAAGTTTAACCTTACTTAAAGAAAATTTCATTGCGGAATTTCGGTTTTTTTTAGATTATTCAATAAACTAAACCGTTTTTGAGTTACGCGAATATATGTTGTGCAACCTCCTCCATTTTCGAAATAACGGTATATTTCGAAAAAACGAGCTAACCTAAAAAAACGGTTAGCACCACTGGATTCAGCGTACCCGAATTAGGTTAACCCGCCAGGTGCCCCGTTTGTCACAAAAAAAAGTGTCATATTCTAGCACAGTGTTATTAAAGCATCTAATAATATACTCTTTTGCTGCAATAAAATAAATGCTATTTTTCACACACATTACATGGCCTATGAAATTCAAAATATTGAAAACAAATACACCATTATTGATTTTTGCGAAATTGTAGGACCCCCTTCAGAAAAAAATAGAATTACCTAAAGGAGCGGTTTATTGCAAACTAAAGGAGGTATACAAAAACATTTACAACTAAAAATGGATAATTTCATTAATATGGACACTTATTGTCTTTAAAACAAATGGAAATTGGGATACTTACATCAAAGATTTAAAGGCAAGTTGTACAATAATATATTATTTAATTACTACAATTTCTTAATTAAATTTCCTTTTTTATCTTAACAGATCAAGACATTACACTTGATATACTCCACCTATTAAAAATACACCATATCGAAAAACTTTTAGCTGAATTTCCAATTGGTGATATGGTAAAATTTGAACATAACTTGGAGCAGTGGAAAAAGTTAAATTTTCCTGCGGAAAAGGAGATAGAAATACAGCAAAATGTGGGGTCTTCTACAACTAAAATTTCAGTTATGAATATATTAAAAACTACATTTAACGGAAGAGAAATTTTGGATTTTTATAGGAAAAATAATATATTTTATGACGAACAACGTAATCTTCTAATAAATACCATTACAAAATATATTGCAGCTGAAGGAGTTGAGTGTAGTCTTTCGGAATGTTCTTCAATAGAGAAAGAAATTTGTTCGATGTTTCCTTCAGAAGAACTGGTAAGTATTGCTATATTTTAATTTGTTAAAATACCTTCTGAATTATATTCATTTCTATCAGGAATTTTACACAAGCGGAAAGCGGAGGAAAATTTATAATAAATTAGCGCACTTGAAGCGACTTTCCAAAGAAGTTTTAAGAAAAGGAGAAAACTTTACTACAGAAAATTCGATCGAAGGTGAGTAAAAATTTGATAACTATGCTTATATTTTATTAAATTTTCTATTTTGATATAGATTCTGAGGAAAACTACACGTATTTTTAGAGTACCTGAAAAGTGATCAAATTACAGGTGACGAATTTGACTTATATTGGCGAAAATGTGCACCATATCGATTCAAACAGATATCCGATTCTAAGAATACTTCCGAAATTTTCAACTTATGGCCTGACTATGTAAAACCCTCAGGTTTTCATCTAGTGAGTTTTTTAAATGTACATGTGTTTTAACCTACATCACTAACTCAATTTGTATAAATATATACATAAATACTTTATTTTTAGATCCACATAGACTTTTCCATAAAATTTCCAATGGCCAAAAATATAAACGAACGATGGTCCCAATTTGAAGATAGCATTTTAAATGTTTTGAAAACAAAAATCGTCAGCACACAAACGTCTAAACTTCTAAATGATATAAACTCTAAAAATGAAGGTAAGACGACAAGTTTTGCAATAATTATAACTATTCCAGATTAGTAAATTTTGTTTCTATTTATTACAGAGACTAAAATTTTCATGATGTTTTGGTTCCTTCATAACCTTTTTCCCCCACAACAAAAGATTTTAACAGAAGCTAATGGTTCGAAAATTCGTAAAAAGTATTCAATTGCTGATTCCCAGGAAGGCTTTGCTTTAACAGAAGAAATGGAGGCAAAACTAATTTTATTGAAATTGCAATGTAGAAACATTCAACCTCGGATATTAATTATTGGAGAAGTTTGGAGTATTAAGTCAATTTTTGTCTATATTGATGAAATCAAATATTCATTTTTAACATTTTTAAATGCTTTTGATGTCCTATTTAAAATATTTTTTTATTTAACCTTCAGTATCCTGAAGAAAGTGAAGTATTTTACAATTTTATTCAGTCATTTTTTACGACATACCGACAACAAAAAAATACACAAAGGTTTCTACAATAAAACATGACATATTAAAATTTAAGTCATAATTAAATACTATTTTTTGTATTGACATCAAAATTGTATGAAGAACTAATTTTTTTATTTTTAAGTATCTTACAAAATATAATATAAAAATAATAAATATAAGTTTATTGCTACAAATATTGAAATTAAAAATAAAATGAAAACACTGAAATTTTTTTTCATATTCATGTCAGCTTTTTAACACTTTGTTTACTAATTCAATAACATTTTTGTTAAAAATCATAAAACAATTTTAAATAAATCTTTATTAGATGCAATAAAAAAAATTGTTTGTTTTTATTCTTAAAACCCGGAAAACATTTATTTAATTCTGCAAATTTGTTTGTTCAAATTTAACAAATTATATAAACAATTTGTTTGTAGATTCAGAAAAAAGTTTGTTAGATAATGTCTTTTAAATTTTATAAAGTTTTTGTTTGTTTCTGTTAATATATTTGTTTGAAATTGGAAAGAAGTTTTGAATAACTTTTTTAATTAATAGCATAATAATTTAATTGAAAAAAAAAACTATTTTTTTCAATTAAATATATTTGTTCGAATTTACAATTTTGTTGATAGGTCCCGTTTCAAACAAAATTGTATTTGATTCACTGAATTCCTTGTCTGAATTTGAATTTTATTTTTTGTGTGTAGTCAATATGAGTGTATTATCTGTAAAGGCAAAAAAAATCAAAAGCAAAAGAAGTTAAGCAGAAGCGACTTCTTGAAGTTACTACCGGGGGGTACAACTTCTCAATACGGAAGACACTTCTACGATCAGAAAATGGTATCGCAGAAGATGAGTTTCACCTTCTTAGCGTCACTTCTGAGTCACTTCCGCAATAGAAAATGTTGGCAGGGAATATATGTATGTACATATGTATGTATATCAGTGGTACTCAAAAATGAAGATGTTTTGGTGAGAGAATTTTCCCAGCAAACATATTGTGAAACGCTTAAAATAAGAAAAAACGAAAGAGTTTTAGCCAGATATAAACACCTTAAGAAAAAATATCAGGGACCATTAATACCAATTATCAATATCAAAAAACAATTTTAAAACAGCTATTTTTAGAAAAAACAAAAAAAGGTCCATCTAAAACAGTATTTTATTTTTGTGTTCAATTGTAATGTGTGTTTGCTATGCTTCGTCCAACAAGAAGCAACAACAATGCTTAATAAATTTTGGAAAAAAAATGACGATAACCATCCGCATGCGTTCTCATCGCTTGCTCAACGACGACTGAATGAATGTTTTGAAAAGATCATAACAAATGTGTGTAAAATTCTCTCATTAGTCATACACAAGGGGATTTTCGCAAAATCCCATCAATAATTTAGCAGTGGCAGAACAATGTATGGCAGTGCAACATCTTTATATATTTATAGTCTTTGTTTATAGTCTTTGCTAGAATGTTCGTGTCTAGAATCAGCCGAAGTCGTTAAAACACAATGTTGCCATATTGCTCAGCTATAAACAGGGTGTTCTCAATAATATTTATTATAACTTAAAATTTCTACGAATGCTAATATGCCATTTACACCTAAGCGAAATCTACTACTTACGGGATTTCAAGCCAAATCTGGTAGATTTTGATGAGATTTCCCATACAAAACAAAATGCAGCAAATCTAGTAGATTTCGCCAAAATCTTTCAAAATCTTGCACTACTTACTAATACAACCGTGATTTTCCTATTAATGTACTAAAAAACGCAACACTGTTCAATTAAATTTTGACACTTTGACAATAAGAAAAAGCAAACAAAGAGCGGTATTTTTTGGAATTTTTGCGGCAAAATTTAAAATCGTAATAATTATTAAAGATAATTGGCAATGGAGCACCAAATAGTAAATAAAGTGTAAGTATATTGTTGTGTACTTTTTTAAAAACAAAAAACTCATTGTGAAGCTCATTTTTTGCCACAAAAAAATTTAAAAATTTTCCTTCCTTTTTAGTCAGCTGTTTTTGTTATGAAAATGAAATCCCACAATATGACAAAAAACAGTAGTGTAAACGGCAAAGATTTCCTTGAAGATTTAAACTGAAATCTAGTAGATTTTGCGTAGATGTAAATGCAGTATAAACAAGTTGTATGCCGATAAACACGCTAACTGTTGATAAAGATGTTGTATGTTGATGAACATGTTGTATGTTGATACCGACCCACAGTGGCATTTTGGCGGAAAAATAGGGGTTTTCAACTTTCCAATTTTAAAATTTTAATGATTTGGTTTTATAAAGAAATATTTGGATAAGAAAAATTCAACAAGGGTTTTTATGAAAAGTGAAATTTTGTAGTTAAAAAAAACTAACAGAAGTCAACGGAAATTTATTCAATAAAATTAGAATAAAATTTCTGCCCAAATAAAGAACTTTTTTTGTGTGTAAGTTTATAGCTATGGCTTTTGTTTTATTTTTTAGTGAAAATATAGCACTTACTTTTTTATAAAAAAAAATTATTATTGAAATTGGAAAAGTAAACTAATTATTATAATTTATCAAAAATTATACTAAAAAATATCAACTTTTCACTTTTTGATGGAAAAAAACTTTATGTGCTTTGTCTTGCTTAGCCCTCTAACTATAAAAAAATGAAAGGTCCGAGTCTGTACTTTAAATTAAGAAAAAAAAACTACCGCCAATTACCGTCCCTTTTAGTAACATCGATTTTTATTTCAAAAGTCACTTCCAATATTTCATAAAAATGTTCAATAAGACAAAAAATTGGGTATACTTTCAGGCTTTCGGGAATTAAAGCTTGAAACGACTTATAAGTAAAACATTATTTTTGTTTACGAATATGTAAGCGTAACGAAATTGAATGACATTTCAATCGAAATAAAAACATATATGTACCTAGTTTTCACAGCTTAAAATATATTAAATTTCATTCATATACTTACATATATAGTTCATATTAATATGACAAATTTAAATTATATGCGTCGGACACTGCGAAACTGTTCGTACAAAAATATAGTTGGTTTTATATGCCTGTTACTGTGCACAAAGTACTAATGCATGGTAAGGATATAATGGATGCTGCCGTATTACCAATAGGAATGTTTTCAGAGGAATCCAGAAACAAAGATTACAAGAAGTATCGATTGATGTTTTCGAGAAAGTGTGATCGAATTTCCACAATTACTGATGTATTCAACAGACTTCTTATAACTTCGGATCTTTACATAAGTAGTATAAGGCGCCATTCGAACAAAACTTCCTTAGAACTAGAAACCATTGTTAAATATATGGTGCTTGAATAATATTACAAATAAAAACTAACACAATTTTTCCCCTGTTACATATTCAATTAAAACATTGTATATTATATTGGATTTTTATCAAGCTACATAACCCCATTTGGCGTCTCTATAATGGCAACACCATTTTTTTCATTAAAAAGGGTTCATAACTGTATTTTATATCAATTTGTTTCAATGACTTAAGCTAGATTTACACGATTGAAATTTTCTTCAAAATTGCTCTTCAAAATGCTTCAAACTCGTGTAATTAGCAAAAATTCTTCATAATTTATTAATGGAATAGTTATTAATAGTTATTAAATAAACAAATTTTGAAGAAATTTTGCTTTTTACACGAGTTTGAAGCATTTTGAAGAGCAATTTTGAAGAAAATTTCAATCGTGTAAATCTAGCTTTAGGTGTTACACACTTTAACTTGGCATACTTGACTAGAAAAGCGGCATGCATTTGTACGAAATTTTCGGTGTATTTGAAGGCTAATATCTATTGCGGAGGGTTGTTGGGGATATTCTCTTCTTTTGTATGGAGACAACACATGTTTAACTTTTGAATAAAAATTAACATTTTTTTAACTTATATGTAATTTTCATATGATTCTAGGACAGGGCAGAAAAACCCTTAAAATCTAATATTTTCAATGGGCGTAAAATCACAAGGAGAACTCCATTAAGATGTGTCCCGAATTTCAAGTCCCTAGGTCCAAAAATAAAAATTTTGGCAAGTGCAGTTATATGGGAGGTACGGGGGCGCTTTTCCAAGATTTTTTCAAAATTTCTTAATTTAGCCCAGAGAAATGTTTCTGTAAAATTTCATTCCTGTACGACCACTCCTTCTATTTTTTTTCAATAAATGTAATGGGCGGCGTCACTGTGCGACCGTTAAAGTTAAATTGAAATACAATTTTGTAACAATATAAATACATTTTCTTTAAAGTTTTTTTTTAATTACCTGCCAAATAGGTTTATTTTTGCTGTCGATAGCACCAAATTCGCGTTCATGAGCACGTGTTAAAACTTGTTTATATAAAATTTCGGCCTCTGAATATTTTCCTTGTTTTAAATAACAACTGGCTAAATTGTTTTTTGTTTTAGCTACATTTGGATCATCAGGGCCAAGTTTAGATTCATAAATTTCCAAAGCTCGTTGATAATACTTTTCAACTTCATCATATTTTCCTTGATTTTGACATAATAATGCTAAGTTATTTAATTGTTTGGCAACATCCGGATGATCTTTGCCTAAGACTTTTTCTCGAATTTCCAATGCTCGTTTACAAAGAGGTTCAGCATCTTTATATTTTCCGCGTTTTCCATATAAAACAGCAAGATTATTTAAAGTTGCAGCAACTGCTGGATGATTTTCACCTAAGGTTTTTCCTCGAATGGATAATGCATCATTCAACAAGTTTGCAGCCTCCTTGTATTTATTCTGAAATAAAAGAAAATATTGATTATAAGATTTTTATTTATACATATTATTGAAAGTAATAGACACAATTTCATTGTTAATTTAAATCATTTTGAGGAATAATTTGATAAGAAATTTTAGTACCTAAACGCTTATTTCCTTAAATAAACCGGATTCTTTATAATTGCAAGTGAAAACGCTGTTATTTTTCAGCCTTATTTTGTTTGGCTTCGTCTACATCATGGTCAATTTTGAGTCAACGTCACAACATCAATACAAATTTGGTATTGTATTGTGTTTGGCTAGTCGCAGTTACCATACCTTCTGAATGTAACTAAACACTCACTCTTTGTTGTGTGTATTTCTGTCCACGCTGCACATAGTGTGACGGTATCTTTTCGTTGAATTATATTTAATACGATCCTTAATGAATTGACTCTTTCAAGTGATTTCGTTTTAAACTGTTAAAACAACTAATAAAATAAATTTAAGATTTAATGTTCAATTCCCACTTGTTTTCTTTTGTTTCGCTGCATTTCTTTGATCAACACATTTCTCAATTATCTTCCCCTCCTCTTTAAATATATTACTTTCAATAATTCTTAATGTTCCCGTTACTTTTCTCAATGAATATTTTATTGAATGAACATATAGTAGATATCATTGAAAATACGTAGTGACGAAAATGGAGAAAATAATTCAGAACTGAGACGTCAATCAGAGAAGTTCAAACAGTCCGTATATATTTTATTATAATTCTAATATTAAAATATAAATAAAACGTGGCCAATTCTAAATATTACATAAGCTAAAAATTAATTGTAAAGTAAAATTTTAGTGCCACACAAATTGAAAATCATAGATCTCAAAAGCGAATAATAAGATCTGTGATCTCCACCTCATAATTAATTAATTTAAATCTGGAACCCAGTTCGTCAGTTTGAAAACATGGGTTGGACTTGGAACCGTGACAGTCGTCTTCGAGTACATCCTCTATAAACCTTTGAAGGCACATCCTTACCTAAACGTGGGTAAAGTATTAATTTATTCGTCATATCGTTGAAATAAAAAAAAAAACAAAAAAAAAAATTAAAAGAATTAATTAAACTATAAATTGTATTCGGTGGTTAACTAAAACCAAATTGTTAAGTAATGTTATATATGTATTTGTGTATATGTATATATATAATTTCTTATATGTATATGTATTCGTGTTCAGTGTAAAATTTTATAAAAAAAAAGAATTAATTCAAATATTTAATTAGTTCATAAGTTCATATAATTAATAAGTCCCATCCATGTTAGTTGTTATTTGTATTTTGTTATAATTGTTTCACAACTTTATTCTCTTTATTAGTACGTAAATTCTTTCATTGATATTGTTAAGCATTGATCAATGAAGTCTCCAAACTTTTATTGTCTCATAATTTCTCTACATTTATCAGTGCTCATTACTTTTGTTTTAAGGTTACTGTATTAACCCAGTAAACATCTCGCGAAGGCCTTAGCAAATAAAAGTTTTTTTATAGATTATATGTATTATATAGAAATAGACATATATTATTTTTAGTGTTCTTGCAAAGTTTATAAGATAAGTGGATTTATGAATTCAAATTTGAACAAATAAATTACAAGTAATTTTAAGTAATACTAAAATGAAATAAGAATTTATTAATTGAAGTTAAGAAAACTAAAACAAAAGGTAGTGTACAATAGGGGGTTCTTCAAAATTGATTTGATTGGATTATAACGGAGAACCATGGCTGGTGAGGGCAGGGATCTAGAATATCTAAAGATCCGGTAGTTGTGAAGTAAATGAAGTATGTGCGTGACGTGAAGTTAGCTCCGTCAGTTAGCTCCGTTTTTAACATTACCTATGTTAATGTATAAATTAACATACTTACTACTCATCGACTGTTAAGTTAACAGAGCTGCATTTTTTCCTCTCAGTTTTTATTTTATTATTAAAAACTAACAAAAAACGTCAGTATCAATTATTCAGAAAATATATAGAAATTAATACACTTTGTAGATATTAAATAAAAATTAAATTTTTTTATGAAGTGTATCTGCTTGTACAGCAGAATTGTCTTAGTAAAAAAGTGGTACATGAAAATGTTCAAAAAAGTACAAAAACTAGAAATTGTGCACGATCTGTGCTATATAGGGTGGATAGCCATCACTTTAGAGATATCAGAACTATATAGCTTATAGTCAGAATTAATATCAGATCGGAGATATATAATTTCCAAAATGGAGAAATTTAACATTTTGCCAAAAGTGGTACATGAAAATGTTCAAAAAACTACCAAAACTAGAAATTGTGCACGATCTGTGCTATATAGGGTGGATAGCCATCACTTTAGAGATATCAGAACTATATAGCTTATAGTCAGAATTAATATCAGATCGGAGATATATAATTTCCAAAATGGAGAAATTTAACATTTTGCCAAAAGTGGTACATGAAAATGTTCAAAAAACTACCAAAACTAGAAATTGTGCACGATCTGTGCTATATAGGGTGGATAGCCATCACTTTAGAGATATCAGAACTATATAGCTTATAGTCAGAATTCATACCAGATCGGAGATATATAATTTTCAAAATGGTAGTTTGGTAGTTTTTTGAACATTTTCATGTACCACTTTTGGCAAAATGTTAAATTTCTCCATTTTGGAAATTATATATCTCCGATCTGATATTAATTCTGACTATAAGCTATATAGTTCTGATATCTCTAAAGTGATGGCTATCCACCCTATATAGCACAGATCGTGCACAATTTCTAGTTTTGGTAGTTTTTTGAACATTTTCATGTACCACTTTTGGTAAAATGTTAAATTTCTCCATTTTGAAAATTATATATCTCCGATCTGATATTAATTCTGACTATAAGCTATATAGTTCTGATATCTCTAAAGTGATGGCTATCCACCCTATATAGCACAGATCGTGCACAATTTCTAGTTTTTGTACTTTTTTGAACATTTTCATGTACCACTTTTGGCAAAATGTTAAATTTCTCCATTTTGAAAATTATATATCTCCGATCTGATATGAATTCTGACTATAAGCTATATAGTTCTGATATCTCTAAAGTGATGGCTATCCACCCTATATAGCACAGATCGTGCACAATTTCTAGTTTTTGTACTTTTTTGAACATTTTCATGTACCACTTTTGGCAAAATGTTAAATTTCTCCATTTTGAAAATTATATATCTCCGATCTGATATGAATTCTGACTATAAGCTATATAGTTCTGATATCTCTAAAGTGATGGCTATCCACCCTATATAGCACAGATCGTGCACAATTTCTAGTTTTGGTAGTTTTTTGAACATTTTCATGTACCACTTTTGGCAAAATGTTAAATTTCTCCATTTTGGAAATTATATATCTCCGATCTGATATTAATTCTGACTATAAGCTATATAGTTCTGATATCTCTAAAGTGATGGCTATCCACCCTATATAGCACAGATCGTGCACAATTTCTAGTTTTGGTAGTTTTTTGAACATTTTCATGTACCACTTTTGGCAAAATGTTAAATTTCTCCATTTTGGAAATTATATATCTCCGATCTGATATTAATTCTGACTATAAGCTATATAGTTCTGATATCTCTAAAGTGATGGCTATCCACCCTATATAGCACAGATCGTGCACAATTTCTAGTTTTGGTAGTTTTTTGAACATTTTCATGTACCACTTTTGGTAAAATGTTAAATTTCTCCATTTTGAAAATTATATATCTCCGATCTGATATTAATTCTGACTATAAGCTATATAGTTCTGATATCTCTAAAGTGATGGCTATCCACCCTATATAGCACAGATCGTGCACAATTTCTAGTTTTGGTAGTTTTTTGAACATTTTCATGTACCACTTTTGGGAAAATGTTAAATTTCTCCATTTTGGAAATTATATATCTCCGATCTGATATTAATTCTGACTATAAGCTATATAGTTCTGATATCTCTAAAGTGATGGCTATCCACCCTATATAGCACAGATCGTGCACAATTTCTAGTTTTTGTACTTTTTTGAACATTTTCATGTACCACTTTTGGCAAAATGTTAAATTTCTCCATTTTAAAAATTATATATCTCCGATCTGATATTAATTCTGACTATTAGCTATATAGTTCTGATATCTCTAAAGTGATGGCTATCCACCCTATATAGCACAGATCGTGCACAATTTCTAGTTTTTGTACTTTTTTGAACATTTTCATGTACCACTTTTGGCAAAATGTTAAATTTCTCCATTTTGAAAATTATATATCTCCGATCTGGTATGAATTCTGACTATAAGCTATATAGTTCTGATATCTCTAAAGTGATGGCTATCCACCCTATATAGCACAGATCGTGCACAATTTCTAGTTTTTGTACTTTTTTGAACATTTTCATGTACCACTTTTGGCAAAATGTTAAATTTCTCCATTTTGGAAATTATATATCTCCGATCTGATATTAATTCTGACTATAAGCTATATAGTTCTGATATCTCTAAAGTGATGGCTATCCACCCTATATAGCACAGATCGTGCACAATTTCTAGTTTTGGTAGTTTTTTGAACATTTTCATGTACCACTTTTGGTAAAATGTTAAATTTCTCCATTTTGAAAATTATATATCTCCGATCTGATATTAATTCTGACTATAAGCTATATAGTTCTGATATCTCTAAAGTGATGGCTATCCACCCTATATAGCACAGATCGTGCACAATTTCTAGTTTTTGTACTTTTTTGAACATTTTCATGTACCACTTTTGGCAAAATGTTAAATTTCTCCATTTTGAAAATTATATATCTCCGATCTGATATGAATTCTGACTATAAGCTATATAGTTCTGATATCTCTAAAGTGATGGCTATCCACCCTATATAGCACAGATCGTGCACAATTTCTAGTTTTTGTACTTTTTTGAACATTTTCATGTACCACTTTTGGCAAAATGTTAAAATTCTCCATTTTGAAAATTATATATCTCCGATCTGATATGAATTCTGACTATAAGCTATATAGTTCTGATATCTCTAAAGTGATGGCTATCCACCCTATATAGCACAGATCGTGCACAATTTCTAGTTTTTGTACTTTTTTGAACATTTTCATGTACCACTTTTTTACTAAGACAATTCTGCTGTACAAGCAGATACACTTCATAAAAAAATTTAATTTTTATTTAATATCTACAAAGTGTATTAATTTCTATATATTTTCTGAATAATTGATACTGACGTTTTTTGTTAGTTTTTAATAATAAAATAAAAACTGAGAGGAGAAAATGCAGCTCTGTTAACTTAACAGTCGATGAGTAGTAAGTATGTTAATTTATACATTAACATAGGTAATGTTAAAAACGGAGCTAACTGACGGAGCTAACTTCACGCACATTCGGAATTTCATCCAATCCGTGTGTTGATAGTCATAATAACTTACATCTATTTCACAGGTTGTTGCATTTTGGATTTTACACACAATAGGTCTGTGATCTGATGGAATCTCATATTCAAGTACATCCAAATTAATATTTAACGTACTATTGCTTAATACCAAGTCAATAACAGAACTATTTCGATTTCTTTGATATGGATAGAATGTTGGCTTGTTAGGATAATATATAAAAAAGTTGTTTGTTTGCTCAAGGTTGAATAGAACATTGCCTGCGGTGTTATTGTTCAAGCAGTGACATGCCATGTTTGGCATTTAGATCTCCAAGTAATATAAAATCTTCATCTAATGATGATAATTTTATAATATCATTAGCAAAACTCTTTTTATACTTTGGCGAATATGCGGTACAAATGATAAGCTTTCTTCTATTTATTTCAGTTACTATTGAAAGATTTTCTATACCCAGTGTATTTGCTATAGGCAGTAATTTGTGTTGAACAGATCTGCGAACAACTAGAGCTACTCCACCCCCACATGAATCTTGTCTATCATTTCGGTATATTAAATAATTTCTGAAATAGGTTTTATGATTTTCATTAAGATGTGTTTTGTTTAAAGAGGCGATGTGGATATCTTCTCTTTCAAGTAAATTTTCGAATTGAAGTAAATGAGAATAAGTAGTAATACCATTAGCATTCTAATGCAGAATATTTAATCCATTGTAATTACCGTAAACCATATGCGTACTTTACCATTGACATTACAACTTGAATTTGTTGTATTTTTGTTGTACATTTTTGGAGATCACTCAACGCTGTTGTAAAAATTCCAAAGAGTTCATCTATGTTAAAGAGATCGTTATCTGATCTTACACAGTCTGCATATGATAAGGAGTTACGATAAGTATTGTTGTTGTTGTGATTGTTTATGGGGAGATCAGTATTGATGTACTGTGGTGAGTTTTGGTTGTTGTTGTATTTACGTGAGTTTTTGTTAGTTGCTTTAGCTCTGGTTTCTATATAAAGAGATCGAAAAGGGCAATTAATATCGTTTGCAGAGTGGTCAGTGCGCTCTCTACCATGTTTTTTGCAATTGAAGCAAGAAAATACTGCTGGTATTTTATCTTGATTCCGGAGTGGGCAATCATTAGTGTGGTGTTGATTGGCGCATAACATACATGCTGGTAGACGATTACAATGTTCACCTCCATGCCCATACATTAGACAATTCCAACATTGCGTAGGATTTTCTTTCTTTTTAGGTTTGTACTTTTTCCAAGATACAATTATGTTACATATTGCAGTAACATTGCTTAATGATTTTGGGTTAAAATTTTTCCTAACAAATTGTACTTTATATACAGCATTGTTTATAGAGCTGAATTTTGTATTTATTTCAGTTATAGATGATGGTGTTAAATTATAACCTAGAATCTCATTCTTAATTTCTTCAGTACTGATTTTGGGAAGTCCATATAAAAATACTGTATATAAACGATTCTCTTTAGAATTAAAAGTATGAAATTCAATTTTGTTATCCAATAAAATCTTTTTGCATTTTTCATAGCATGTAATATTTTGCGGAAAAACTTTGGTTCCGATAGATGTGCGTTTATAAATTGGCTCCTTGCCCAGTAAATCTTGAAGATACTTAAGAGAAATTTTTTCATCGGCTACCAATGGAGGAGGTTTAACTTTTTTCTCTGCATTTATATTGGATACTGGATCAAAATCCATGTCATTGAGATCAGCTAAAGAACTGAACCGATTTCTTGAAGTTGAAGGTAAATCAGATATCATATCGATGGAAAGTGGTTTATACAATTTCTGTCTCTTCATTTTGAACTTTTTTAAATTAAGGTTTTTCAAATTGGCCCCCGGGGCCATAGCAGTATTGCTATCTCAGCAAACTTAATGTAATTATCACACGTGCGAGTTCAATAACAACAGACGACAATTACAAAAACAACACTGTTTGCGTTCTTTAACTTTGATTTTCTTTTAAAAACAACTAATCCGTACTTATTTGAGACGACCGTGATCTTCGAAGTTAAGTATCGAACTGTGCGATGATGAATGAATCAGTCAGTCAGTAATAAAAAATTAAAGTAGACTTCAAATGTACTTTAAGAAAATTTTGTCTAAAAGCACACTTCAAACCTACTTTATTTTTTATGAATACGGCAGTAAATGTTTAACATTATATTTTTTGTGAATTCTTATTTAAAATTTATGTATTTTGATATGTATTGTATAAGAGATTATATAAACTTGAATTTGTGTTTTCGTAAATAAAAATTTAAAAATACTATTACAAATAGTGACTTTTTTCGATTTTTTTTTTTGGCGATTTTTAAAATTTTTGATATTTCTTTTATTTAAATTTAATTTTCATTAAATTATTTTTACTGAAGGTAGGAATTGTTACATGAAAATTATTATTAAAATTTATTGATAATTTTTAGGTTTTCGAGACGAAGTCTTGACATGAATACGAAAAAAAAACTGAAGAAAAGTAGGCAACATGTAAATAAATTGAAAAATGATAATTACAGCAAATTTCGAACATTGCACACTGTGGTAATACTACGTTTCCACGGTACATGCTTCGCTCTCTATTCATGCTTCACACCCCAATCATGAGTGAAACAACTTGCTTCAACATACAAAATTTTAAGAGCGAATCAAGTAGATTCATATTGAATCAACTTGCGAAGCACAAAAAATTGCACTCTTCTCTAATTTTTATCGCAAGTTTATCTGCACTAGCTGAAAAATTTAATATGTATTATTGTAAACAAAGCAAATTACTTTCTTGGTGCTGGAAGTAAAGAAAGTAAATACGAACAAATGTATGTTTTTTTTCAAATAAGCTAACTAATTTCCACTCAGTTTTTTTGTCCATTAAAAAAAAATATTTTCCACAAATTGTAAATTCTGTTTTTTTTATTCTGTTTGTTTATTAAAAACAACTGTCAAATCGAATCAAGTTTTTTGGTCATGTAAACAGCACGATTCATAAACATGATTCAGAGAGCGAAGCAGGTGATTCAAGTCGTCGTGGAAACATAGTATAAATCACAAAACTAGCTGGACAAAATAAAAAATAAAAAGTCTGGCAACATTCCTTCTAATCGTTTAATGAGCTTGTCAATACAATAGGTAACTGTAATTCATGTTTTGTTAAAGGCCCAACTATAATATGCATAAGCAAGCTTAAGCAAATTGCAAAAGTTAACGAAAAGGCTGTCAAATGCATAACTAGTTCAGAGTTAACTTTTAGGTGGCTACAATGACTTTGAAACTTTTTGTCCACAGTTGCTCATTTATGTTTAAAAAAATGTTTTTATTTTAACAAAAAACCATTAAATGACTATATTTTATAAATATTATTATATTATTTTATAATTAAAAGAAAATTTCGTACCCGAAACGCATAATATTTCCTTTTTTTTAAATTGATCGGCAAAAGTACTAAATTGTACAGCTGTGGCAGCACTACATTGTAAATAATAATAAACGTTTACATATGTTTTGTTAATTTTCGTATTGTGTTTGCAAAAATGGAGAAAAAACTTAAAAATTTAAATAATACAAAAATATTAAAGTTAGCGCTTGAAGGCCTGTGCACATTAAAAGAAATAAGTGAACTACACTGTAAAAGAAGAAGACGCTCTTGTTCTGTCAGAGAAATAAACCGCGACAGAAAGACATTTTTGTTAAAATAAAAAGGGCCTCTTTTATTGTAAAGGCACTTATTTGTTTCCGCATTTTCTATTAAATTTAAAATAAATATATTTTCTTCCATTTTGTTCAAAACACAAACAAACAACAACAAACAGCTGATTCCGTACAGAATGTGCGATCAGTTTCGCTTTTTGCTTAAGCAAATGACAGTTGAAAAACTTAACGAAAAGTTTCGTTAAGTACATTATAGTTTGCCACATACAATTTATATGTGTTCGCACGTTTGCTTAAGCTAGCATATGCACATTATAGTTAAAAGAAACTATTAAATATTGAAAAAGGTCAAATAAACGAACTAAATAATAAAAAAATTTTACAATAATACTCGCAAGAGGAAAAATTCTCATTCAGTTAATTTAAAAAGTTAAATATAAAAAATTTGAAAATAAACAACAATAGACACAAAGAATGCTGACGACGGCTTTAGCAGGCCGGAAAATGCATTACATTTTGCTAGTGTCTCTTTGTATATTTCTATATGATTTTACATTTATGCTTTCCAACGGAAAGCTAATGTAGAACATATACCAGAAGTATACAAAAATAAATTTCAAATACATTTTATATTTAACTAGGAGTAAGTCTTCGAATAAAAAATTTTATAAAAAATTTTTACAATAATACTCGCAAGAGGAAAAATTCTCATTCATTTTTAACAATGTTATAAAAAATGCTATAGACAAATCTGCCCCTAAAAAGATATATCAATTACGACCAGACCATTACCTAAAAATATTATTATCATAATGCACATGAGGAATGTGTTCAGAAGAAACTGGAAAAGACGCAATGTCACGTTTAAAAAAAATATTAAAGCAGAAGTAAAGAAATTTAGAAACCATTCATGGAATATCACCTTGGCACAACTGCACTATGTATTTCCCCCGTTTTGGAAGGTATCTGAAATGAAAAAACTAGTCGCATCCCAATATTAAAAAATAATGCTAGTGTATACTACATCCAACTTGAGAACATTTTTTGGCTCAACTATTGAACATTAGACTATATTTCTGGTGTAAAAGTGGCTGACATTATAAAAAAAAATTAATAACGGGTGCTGATGGGAAAAATAACAAATGTCTGTTTAAAATTATGCTATTTTCCTTCTGTTTTGAAAATTTCTCCAATTATTAAACCTAATAAGTCTGCTGACTGTCCTCAATCATATAGACCAATAAGCTAACTTTCATTAAGTAAAATTTTGAAAGAAAATATTATTGGCCTCATTGACGAAAACAATATTTTACCTCCTCATTAATTTAGATTTAGAAGTGAACATAATACTTCACAGCCATTAATAAAAATTAGAAAATTGATAAAAAAAATAATTTCAATGTTGGTAAATCACCATACATATTCGATATAATGTCTGCGTTCGATTCAGTATGGCACAATGGCAACTTTCGAAAAAATACTGTAACACAATTTTATAAATTAAACAAGTAAGAGTGCTATATTTGGTTGTGCCGAATCTTAAATACCCTCCACCTAAACGTAATAAGAAATACAGAAACTACACTAGACTAGAATATCCTAATTCTGTGTTTTCTATTCAGTCTTAGTGCAAATTTTATTAGTATTTGATATATTGTTTGAAAGACAATTTTACGACCAACATAATTTATGTTAAATATTTTGAAATGTTGTCTAATTTTCACCATAATTTACAGAGTCTGTCTGATGTTCATAATAATCTTCAGTGTAATTTAACAAACAGAGTATAAAAAGGGGTACAATTCGGTTTTAGTGATTTTGCTCAAAAAAAAAAAAAAAAAAAAAAAAAAAAAAAAAAAAAAAAAAATGAAATAGGGCTTTTAGAGGATACCAGGAAAGAAATTTGTTGGCGGTCACGCCTATTTTCGAGGGGGCCGGCCCGTAAAGTTGAAAATATATAGGCCTATATCTCGGGAACTACTGGGTGCTTGATAATTTGTAATACACTAAATAAGAGGTATTAAAAATACCTTTCCAACGATATATATCATGATTATTCTATACGGACCGAATATGGGTTAAATCCGAAAAGAATATTTTTTGACCCGAATTTATTTGTTTTTTGGAAATGGTTCTTATATGGCAGCTATGACAAATTATGGGCCGATCTGCTTAAATTTTGGAACAGTTATTTTCATGCATATGAGGATATTTCACGTCGAATTTCAACATAATAACGGTATACTTAAGATATATGTAAAGAAAATTTCAACACAAATATATTTGTACCATCATTTTCTTAACGTGTATTCAATGTCTTATCATCTTATGGCTCCTGGTGGCAAGCCTTCAACTCATATGATTTTGATATAAGAATCTTAGTAATAAGCAATAATGAAAAACACATGAATTTGATTTTTTGTACTCTAAAATAGGCATAAGAAAGAAAGGGTGAAATAAAGGCTTTAAATGTTGTTTCTCAACATTCCAGAAAACGGAATTACGTCTTTATTTAAATAAATAATTCTCATATTACATATATATTAGTATTAACGTAGATTTCGGTAGTGGACCTTATGTAGGGGATATTGTCAAATATGGACCGATATTCTCAAAATCCAGCAGTTAGATTTAGGCATGTATGTAAATGATCCGTGTAAAATTTTGGATTGGTACCCTTATTTTTAAGCGATTTATGAGTATTAAAGTGATTTTCGGAAGAGGGCTTTATATGGAGCATACGGTTAAAAATAGACCAAAATTCACAAAACTTTGTGGGATGATTTTTGTATATATGTAAATGATCTGTGCAAAGTTTTGAGTCGGTGCCAATATTTATACAATATATATAGGGAAAAATGTCTTTTTCAGATGTGGTCCTTGTATGGGAGCTATGACCAGTTCTGGGGCGACCACCATAAAATTTAGTACAACAATTTATTTGCCTATAAAGAGTATTTATGTCAAATTTTAGCCGTTTAATATTATTTATATCTGTTTTATACGTATTTAAATGAATTTTGGAAGTGGACTTTATATGGGGTCTATGGTCAAACATGGACCGAATTAAAAAAAAATTCGTTTTGCGATTTCTTTTTGTATAAAACTTATTTTGCTGAATTTTGTCTAGATATTCCAATTTTATAGGCATTTATTTATCATTAAGCCATATTTCGGGAATATATATATTTGTATGGTGGCTATAAGAAATTATGGGCCGATTCTTATTATTTTCCGCACACTTTCCTCTTTTATCATAAAAACAACGTATACAAAATTTCATGGTATTATCTGCAATATATTTCAAAATATTGCAATAAAATATACAAAAAATATCAAATTTTTATGGAGGTTGTCTCACATATTGGTCCATAACTCTGGTTGACCTAAACCGATTTTGCTGATTTTAAATAGCAAACTTCTCGAAAGCATTTCTGACAGAATTATTGAAGGTTTGGATCCCGAGTATACCTGGGGATCAAAAAACTGATTTCAACAGACAGACAGACGGACATGGCTTAATCGACTTCGCTATCTACAGTATTCCACGGATAAATACCCAACAAATTTGGAACTTTTTGATGAGGTATTTATCCGGGGAAGGTATTTAAACGTCCACGTTTAATTACCTCTCAGAGGCACTTATACGAATACGCTTAATTTTATTTAAGGGATAATTATGCGAATGCTACTTAATTTCTTGGCATTAAAATAAATAAAGAAAACACAATTAAAAATTAAACAAAACATTTTATTGAATAGGAATTCATATCAGAAAAAGTAAATAAAAGTTTTTACTTCATAGATAGGGACGCTTTCTTGGGAGCCATTTCGTTAAAATCTTTTTTTAAATTTTATTCAATTCACTACACTTATTCACTTATTTTTAAATTTAATATTTTTACCACCAACACTGAATGAAAACAATTAGGTATGTATGAAGCTAACAGGTGCGTATAAAAAGTTCTGGCAAAGTTGTCTAAAAAAGGCACTTTGAAAAAAATCCAGGAATATATCAGTGCTGGGATTTTTTTATTTATTTACCCACATTGAGTATTTATAAGAAATTTAAAAAGTTATGTAAAAATATATATTGAAGCAAATAAACGAAGATGCATCAAGGAATATATCAGTGTTGGGAATTTTTTTTTGAGGTAATTACCCGAATTGGGTATTTAAGCGAAAGGTATTAAACCGCATAGTTTTGTTTGAAAAAGTATGAAAAATTTATGGGGAATTACAGTGCGAGGTAAATAAGCGAAAAAGGTAATTAAGCGTCGGCATATGCATATGCATTGAAAGGCATAAGAACCAACAAGACGTCAGTATTGCCTAAACATCCTCAACAGCCAAATTTAGCATCGAGTGACAATTTCCCTCAATTATTACGGTCCACTAGTCATGTAAAGGCGCCTAGTTCTAGACAAGTTTCTTACGCAAACGTCGTTAAATCTAATATGCCAGGTCTGGAGCAGGAACCTAAAACCCAATATTCTGAGCCGCATATCAACAATCTAGAGACAACATTGCAGACACTTGTCCAAACTATGAACACTTTCACGACCACCATGACATCCATGATGCAGGAAATGCTGAAAATGCAATCCACTATCTTGCAAGCCATTTTAAAGAAATGATTTATTTAAAAATTTGTTTCTGGAACGCGAACGGCCTCCGCCAACATAAAAATGAACTGGAATACTTCCTGATGGATAAGCAGATTGATGTTATGATGATTGCTGAAACTCACTTGACGTCGACAGGGTACTTCAAAATTAATGGCTACGAGTTCTACGATACTAAAGACCCCCGCGGAAGAGCTTGTGGAGGTTCGGCAATTCTTATAAAGAACAGAATAAAGCATTATCTAATGAATAACATAAGTGAGGATTACCTCCAAGCAACAAACATTTGCATTGAATTCTGTCAATACAAATTTGTTTTATCATCGATTTATTCTCCGCCTCGATTTTCAATAAAAGAACACCAATACCATAACTTCTTTAAATCCCTTGGAGCTAGATTTTTAGTTGCTGGCGACTTTAACGCCAAACACACATTTTGGGGTTCACGTCTGGTAACCCCAAAGGGTCGCGTACTCTTCAACACCATTGCTAAAATGGGCTTAGATGTACTCTCAAGTAGACATCCCACCTATTGGCCGACGGACCGACGGAAGATTCCCGATGTTATTGACTTTGGGGTAGTGAAAAATATCCCTGTAGAATGGATGCAAGTGGATCCTTCACTGGACTTGTCCTCAGATCACTCTCCTACTATCATTTCAATGCATTTCCCTCAAGTGTGTGGTTCTCCATTTATGAACATGACTAAGACCCGAGTAAGTTGGATAAAATACAAAAAGAATTTAAGTTCTCATTGCACGGAAAATGTTGTGTTGAGAACAACCGACGATATTGATGAGTCGATTGGCAACTTTACCGAGGACCTTCGACGAGCTGTGCATCACGCTTCCACTCAGCACGTTGAATGTAGAAATAGGACAAACAGAACTTATTTCTCTGACCTCGAACATCTCCTATCAGAAAAAAGAAGAATGAGAAGAGAGTGGCAAATTCACAGGTCTCCTGAACTGAAAGCTAGGCTACGGGAATGCAGAGATATACTAAGACATTTCTTAGAAACCCAAAGAACGGCCTCACTTAGATCTTACTTGGAAGGTCTTGATAGTACCCCACAATCTGACTACTCGTTATGGAGGGCGGCAAGAGGTTTAAAAAGACCAGGAAGAGGAAAACCTCCTTTGCGAAATCCGACTGGTGACTGGGCTAGAAATGATTCCGAGAAAGGGACATTATTTGTTAACCATTTGAGAAATGTGTTTACTATAAACAACTCAAATAATAACGAATCTGATTTGCCACCACTTGTTATAAGGCCTCCTGTACCTCTAAGACTAAACTTTCGTGATGTCCAAAACGCTATTGGTACTCTGAACCTTAGAAAGGCTCCAGGTATGGATAAAATCATCAATAAAATGCTTGTGGAGTTACCTCGTGTAGCAAGAAGAATTATCCTCTTTATCTTCAACGCTATTTTACGCCTAGAATACTATCCTGCAGATTGGAAGGTGTCTATGATCACTATGATTCCTAAGCCAGGGAAGGACCACACCAAAGTGGAGTCATATAGGCCAATTAGTCTACTGCCGACAATTTCAAAACTGTTTGAAAAATTGTTAATGACTAAGTTGACTCCAATTCTGAATGGCACTGAATGTATTCCTAATCATCAATTCGGCTTCAGGGCTAAACACAGCACCATCGAACAAACACACAGATTGGTAAATGTGATAAGAGGGTCGTTTGAAGACAAAAAATACTGCTCCGCCCTTTTCATTGATGTGTCGCAAGCGTTCGACTAAGTTTGGCATGACGGTTTAATGCACAAAATAAAATTAAATCTGCCTGCTAACACCCATAAACTCATGGAAAGTTATTTATACGGTCGCAAATTTAAAATCAAAGAAGGTGATTTTTTAAGTACCGCTCAGCCAATTGAATCAGGTGTGCCACAGGGTAGCACACTGGGTCCTACTTTATATTTGATATATGCCTCCGACATGCCGTCAGACCCCAAAATCCATACGTCAACTTTTGCAGACGATACAGCCTTTATCAGCGTCCATAAGGACCACCAAGTTGCATCACAGAATTTGCAGAATTATGTTTATAAACTAGAGAATTGGCTTGAGCTTTGGAAAATCAGGGTTAACGAACAGAAATGTATTCATATAACTTTCACATTGCGAAAAGATACATGCTCGTTCATCAGAATAAATAATCAAATTATCCCGCAACACAATGAAGTCAAATACCTCGGAATCCACCTCGATCGTCGCTTAACTTGGAAGTCTCATATCGACGCAAAACTTACCCAGATGAGATTAAAAGCAGTGCAAATTAATTGGCTAATCGGCAGAAATTCTACATTAAAGTTGGATTGCAAACTTTTGTTGTACAATGCAATTCTAAAGCCAATCTGGTGTTATGGAATTCAATTATGGGGTACTGCCTCAGCATCCAACATTGAAAAAATTCAAAGGGGTCAAAATAAGATTCTACGTACAATTACTGCAGCTCCATGGTATGTTAAAAATTCTCGAATCCACAAAGATCTAGGCATTCCTTTGGTGAAAGTCGAATTTACAAAACACGCCTCAAAATATGTCAGCAAACTTGAACACCATCCAAACCCACTTGCACGAGACATCCTTAACTTTACTGGCCATGTTCGGTTGAGAAGGAGGGATACCCTTGCTTTAACTCAAGCGCAAAACAGATGACTGGATCAGTGGATATAAATTTTTTGTAGTATCATAATATTTTGTCTAGCACTGGCTGGACTTATTATTTTCTTTTAGTATTAAGATTCGAAAACTTATTGTCATTTCATTTCTGAAGATCCAATAAATAAATTAAATGTATTAAAAAAAAAAAAAAAAAAAAAAAAGCGTCGGGTATTTAGCCGTGGTATACTATATAAGGATCCAGAATATATATACTTTATAGGGTCGGAAATTTTTTTTGTGGAAATTACACACGGAATGACAAACTTATATATACCCTTCTTACGATGGTGAAGGGTATAAAAACATATTACGAGTATGTATATGTAAATAATATTAAATTTTTTTGTATTTACCTGGTCACGATAAACTAAAGCCAATATATTTAGCATTGTAGCTACATCAGGGTGATCATGCCCACTCGTTTTCTCCAGATCTTCCAAAGCTTGCTTACAAAGTGGAACTGCTACTTCGTACCTGCAAATATATGTTAATAACATTTAGTTTATACATCACAATGAAAAGATTCTATTTTGTATATGGGCAATTTCGTGTCAAGTGGCCCAACTTTTAAAATCCAAGTCTTCCGATTTGGATGAAATTTGCAACAAAGTTAGTACTATTGGATAGTAGGCCAGAAACAAATTTTCAGCTATATCAGCAAAGAAGTGCCGGAGTTAGAGAGGGCAAAAGTTGGACATTTTGGTCACACAGGGTTTTTTTTTAAATGAGTGTAACTTTTCACCTATTGGTCATAGCAAAAATTTTCCAAAGGATTTAAGATAGCTATTTCTTCAATCATTCCAAAAATATTTTTTTTTTAATTAAAAAAAAAATAAATGTGCCCTATGCAATTTCCTTTAAGGCCTTTATAATCGCTTAATGGGATGCGAGTGGGATATCTATCAAAAAAATTATTTTTTAACTCAAGAAAAAGATTTTTCAATATTTGGCACATGTATCATTTTCATTTTCCTCATTTTTTTTCAAAATGGAGTTTTTTTATTTTTCCTCAAAAGAAACTTTAGACCATTTCCTTTAAGAGCTTTGTGGTCACTTAGTAGCAAGAAGCATATAAAAAAATTTTTTAACTCAAAAAACAAAGTTTTTGAATTTTACCATATGCACTATTTTTTTTTCTTTTTTTTTAATGGATGTTTTTTGTTTTTTTTTTTCTCAAAGAAAGCTTAGTTCTTTTCCTTTAAGGGCTTTGTGGTAATTTAATGGGATGCAAGTGGGGTATCTATAAAAAAAATTTGCAATTTAAAGAAGAAAGTGGTTCAATTTTTACCATATGCACTATTTTCATTTTCTTCCTATTTGTGTGTAAGTTTTATTAAAATGATAAAAATAAAAACTCCAACAGCCTAGAAACGCCCGTGAAATGGGTCCGTGTGAGTCACACATCTTTTCATTGAGGCTTTTTTGTTAATTCTATAAGTAGTTTAGAGCGCTCGTAATATTTTTTTTTTTTTTTTATTGTAGCTTTTATTTATTTATTGAATCTTCATATCATGAAATGACAATAAGTTTTAAAATCTCTGTTTTTTTGAGAGGTATAGAACTTCGAATTGAAATAAAACACAAGAAAATCGTTTTAATGACCATCAATTTGGCTTTATTGGAAGGATAATTTTATGCCATTAATGTTTAAATATGATTTCAGGCATGTGGCCGCCGCGGCTGGCTTGAATAAAGCCAATTCTACAGGTCCAATTTTCAACCACTTTTTCGAGCATATGGGGCCGTATGTCGGCAATAACGCCACGAATGTTGGCTTCCAATTCCCCTAACGTTTCTGGTTTGTTGGCGTAGACGAGCGACTTCACATATCCCCAAAGAAAATAATCCAATGGTGTCAAATCACACGATCTTGGTGGCCAATTGACAGGTCCATTCCGCGAAATTATGCGCTCATCGAATGTTTCCTTCAATAAATCGATTGTGGCGTGCGCTGTGTGGCATGTAGCGCTGTCTTGTTGGAACCACAACTCATTCACATTCATGCCATCCAATTCGGGAACAAAATAGTCGGTTATCATGGCTCTACACCGGTCTCCATTAACGGTAACTGCCTCTCCAGCATTATTTCGGAAGAAGTATGGCCCAATGACTCCACCAGCCCATAGAGCACACCAAAGTCAGTTTTTGTGGATGTAATGGCGTCTCAAGGTTCTCATGTGGATTCTCTTCACTCCAAATGCGGCAATTTTGCTTGTTGACGTAGCCATTCAACCAAAAATGAGCCTCATCACTGAACAAAATTTTGCGATGAAAATCAGCATCGAGATCAATCTCATTTTCGGCCCATACACCAAAATGACGACGCATTGCATGGTCTCGCGCTGCTTTAATTCTTGCACAAGCTGCATCTTGTAAGGTCGCAAGCCAAGATCTTTGCGCAAAATCTTCCATGAAGTTGATGGACAAAGCTCCAATTGCTGTGCATGGTGGCGAATCGATTCATTCGGGTCCTCTTCAACACTTTGCTCTACAGCGGCAATTGTTTCTTCGGTGCGCACTGTTCGACGTCTCTGCGGATGCGTATTATCACATAGAGTAAACGTAGTGCGAAAACGATCCATGGTTAACCGAATTAATTGCTCTGATGGACGATTATGTCGACCATAAAATGGACGGAGCTTGCGGTAAACTTCGCGAACTGAACCGTTATTTTTGAAATAAATTTGCACTATTTGCAAGCGTTGTTCTTTTGTCAACCTGTTCATGATGAAATGGCAAACCAAACTAAACATAAATGGCATTAGAGTTGCCAGATTTGACCACAAAATGCCAGTTTTATCTCTTTTCGAAAAACAAACCTGTAAAAAAAACACCCTATAAAAAGAAAATAATAAGCCCAGCCAGGGCTAGACAAAAATTTTTATGATACTAAAAAAATTTCACATTAACTGATCCAGTCATCTGTTTTCCGCTTGAGTTCAAGCAAGGGTAATCCTACTTCTCAACCGATTGTGTCCACTAAAGTTAAGGATGTCTCGTGCAAGTGGGTTTGGATGGTTTTCAAGTTTGCTGACGTACTTTGACGCATATTTTGTAAATTCGACGTTTACTAATGGCACGCCTAGATCGTTGTGGATTCGAGAATTTTTAACATACCATGGAGCTGCAGTAATTATACGTATAATTTTATTTTGACCCCTTTGAATTTTTTCAATATTTGATGCTGAGGCCGTACCCCATAATTGTATTCCATAACACCAGATTGGCTTTAGAATTGCATTGTACAACAAAAGTTTGCAATCCAACTTTAATGTAGAATTTCTGCCGATTAGCCAATTAAGTTGCACTGCTTTTAATCTCATCTGGGTAAGTTTTGCGTCGATATGAGACTTCCAAGTTAAGCGACGATCGAGGTGGATTCCGAGGTATTTGACTTCATTGTGTTGCGGGATAATTTGATTATTTATTCTGATGAACGAGCATGTATCTTTTCGCAATGTGAAAGTTATATGAATACATTTCTGTTCGTTAACCCTGATTTTCCAAAGCTCAAGCCAATTCTCTAGTTTATAAACATAATTCTGCAAATTCTGTGATGCAACTTGGTGGTCCTTATGGACGCTGATAAAGGCTGTATCGTCTGCAAAAGTTGACGTATGGATTTTGGGGTCTGACGGCATGTCGGAGGCATATATCAAATATAAAGTAGGACCCAGTGTGCTACCCTGTGGCACACCTGATTCAATTGGCTGAGCGGTACTTAAAAAATCACCTTCTTTGATTTTAAATTTGCGACCGTATAAATAACTTTCCATGAGTTTATGGGTGTTAGCAGGCAGATTTAATTTTATTTTGTGCATTAAACCGTCATGCCAAACTTAGTCAAACGCTTGCGACACATCAATGAAAAGGGCGGAGCAGTATTTTTTTGTCTTCAAACGACCCTCTTATCACATTTACCAATCTGTGTGTTTGTTCGATGGTGCTGTGTTTAGCCCTGAAGCCGAATTGATGATTAGGAATACATTCAGTGCCATTCAGAATTGGAGTCAACTTAGTCATTAACAATTTTTCAAACAGTTTTGAAATTGTCGGCAGTAGACTAATTGGCCTATATGACTCCACTTTGGTGTGGTCCTTTCCTGACTTAGGAATCATAGTGATCATAGACACCTTCCAATCTGCAGGATAGTATTCTAGGCGTAAAATAGCGTTGAAGATAAAGAGGATAATTCTTCTAGCTACACGAGGTAACTCCACAAGCATTTTATTGCTGATTTTATCCATACCTGGATCCTTTCTAAGGTTCAGAGTACCAATAGCGTTTTGGACATCACGAAAGTTTAGTCTTAGAGGTACAGGAGGTCTAATAACGAGTGGAGGCAAATCAGATGCATTATTTGAGTTGTTTATAGTAAACACTTTTCTCAAATGATTAACAAATAAAGTCCCCTTCTCGGAATCATTTCTAGCCCAGGCTCCAGTCGGATTTCGCAGAGGAGGCTTTCCTCTAACTGGTCTTTTTAAACCTCGTGCCGCCTTCCATAACGAATAGTCAGATTGTGGGGTACTATCAAGACCCTCCAAGTAAGATTTAAGTGAAGCCATTCTTTGGGTTTCTAAGAAATTTCTTAGTATATCTCTGCATACCCGTAGCCTAGCTTTCAGTTCAGGAGACCTGTGAATTTGCCACTCTCTTCTAACTCTTCTTTTTTCTGACAGGAGATGATCGAGTTCAACGAAATAAGTTCTAATTGTCCCACTTCTGCACTCAACGTCGTATGTGGAGGCGTGATGTACAGCTCTTCGTATGTCCTCAGTAAACTTGCCGATCGACCCATCTATATCCTCGCTAGTTCTCAACACTACATTTTCCGTGCAGTGGGAACTTAAATTCTTTTTGTATTTTATCCAACTTACTCGGGTCTTAGTCATGTTCATAAATGGAGAACCACACACTTGAGGGAAATGCATTGAAATGATAGTAGGAGAGTGATCTGAGGACAAGTCCAGTGAAGGATCCACTTGCATCCATTCTACAGGGATATTTTTCACTACCCCAAAGTCAATAACATCGGGAATCTTCCGTCGGTCCGTCGGCCAATAGGTGGGATGTCCACTTGAGAGTACATCTAAGCCCATTTTAGCAATGGTGTTGAAGAGTACGCGACCCTTCGGGGTCACCAGACGTGAACCCCAAAAAGTGTGTTTGGCGTTAAAGTCACCAGCAACTAAAAATCTAGCTCCAAGGGAATTGAAGAAGCTGTAGTATTGGTGTTCTTTTATTGAAAATCGAGGCGGCGAATAAATTGATGATAAAACAAAATTGTATTGACAGAATTCAATACAAATGTTTGTTGCTTGTAGGTAATCCTCACATATGTTGTTCATTAAATAATGTTTTATTCTGTTCTTTATAAGAATTGCCGATCCTCCACATGCTCTTCCGCGGGGATCTTTAGTATCATACAACACGTAGCCATTAATTTTGAAGTACCCTGTCGCCGTCAAGTGAGTTTCAGCAATCATCATGACATCAATCTGCTTATCCATCAGGAAGTGCTCCAGTTCGTTTTTATGTTGGCGGAGGCCGTTCGCATTCCAAAAACAAATTTTTAAACAAATCATTTCTTTAAAATGGCTTGTAAGATAGTGGATTGCATTTTCAGCATTTCCTGCATCATGGATGTCATAGTGGTCGTAAAAGTGTTCATGGTTTGGACAAGTGTCTGCAATGTAGTCTCTAGAGTGTTAATATTAGGCTCGTAATATTGTGATTTAGGTGCCTGCTCCAAACCTGGCATATTAGATTTAACCACGTTTGCGTAAGAAACTTGTCTAGAATTAGGAGCGTTTTCGTGAGTAGTTGGTCGTACAATTTGAGGAAAATTCATACTCGACATGAAATTAGGTAGTTGATGATGATCAGGTAATACTGCCGACTTATTGGTCCGTATGCCCTTCAAGTAATCATAATTTGCGGTATGATTTCCTCCGCAGTTGCTACATTTTTTTATTTTTACGTCAGTTTTGGATTTATTACATTGAGCAGTTGCATGTAGTTCCCCACACGCAACACAAACAGACGGCAATTTACAATACGCTTTGGTGTGGCCAAATTCTTGACAATTAAGGCACTGGACGGGTCCATTACGCTTATGCGGTTCCTCCACGGTAATTCTACGATGCAGAAGATAAATGAGATTGTAGATTGGATGGGACTCGTTTTTCTTTAAGACAACATCTCCAGGCTCCAATTCTACCCTGAACATGGGCTGAGGGATCTTTTCACGGTTTCTAATATTCACTACGCACTTGATTTTGAACCCTTTGTCCATTAAACCGGTCTTTATCTCCGCAGGATCAACACATGGGTCTATACCCTTTAGAACGACTTGGGAGTCCTTTTGCGCTTTTCAGCTGGTAGGTATAGAAATACCTACTCTCCCTCTCCAGCTGGTTGGACAATTTTCGAAAATCATCTTCCCTATTCACTTGAAATTTTTATTGTCAAAGTAACAGGTACCGACCTCTGAGACCCTTTTTGAATCAAGTGAAAAGCCATTTTCTGAAATTTTATGACACTTGACTTTAAAATGTGGGTGGAGAGGTAGAAGTTAACAGGTACTTTATTATAATGCTACGCATTCCCATGACAGCCGGTTCTACGCACCGGAATGACCCGATGGCCAAGGGCTGTTAACTCAGCAATTACTGCTGTTACAACAACAACATAATGCTACGTTTAAGGTTAACGAACCTTATTGGTACTTTGTTATTTTGCCATTATAGGCCCTAATAAAGGATTTTAGACTCTTTCATAAAAACGTACTACCTAAATGATCTTAAAAAAATATTTACTTGCATTCTAAGGACATTCGGGAATTAGTTTTTTACAAACAGTGTTAAAGTTTAGACGTGCGTTATTTACTAATTACTTACATAATTAATCCTCACAATGGCTTCCGCTGCCAAAAACGAAATGTTTACTTCTTTTTGTTGTAATCCCTTCAACAAAAAGAAGCACAGATAATCAGATATGCGAAATATTTCCGACAACTTATTGAAAAAATACCCAACGCTTTCAAAACGTTTGCTGATTTGTGGATCGTGCAGGAAAATGATGGGAAAGTTGGACACATTATCGGTTATTCCAGATGAGAACAAAATCAATTCTGAAAATGATGGTTGTTCTAACTTTTCAGTAAAACCTATAAGACCTAATAATGAGTGCCAAAATCAACAGCACAAGGATGCAGTGGAAGTTTTTGAACAAATAAAAAAGAAGTACAAATCGTAACAGAGTAGATCTGAAAGAATTCAACTTCTTACTCTTGCCTCATCGTCATGGAGTTGTTCAAAAATAATGACCGAGTTTGGAACGTCTCAACGAAAAGCAAGAATTGCTAAAAATTTGGTTGCTGAGCATGGGATTCACGCACTTCCAAACGAGAAGGGAGAGCGTACGAAACTGAAGCTCTAGTAACTCAATTTTATCAGCGAGATGATATGAGTCGAATGATGCCAGGAATGAAAGAGTATTCAGTCCATATTTGGCAATAGCTTCCAAATTTAGTCCACTTTTGAGTACAACAACCAACCATACAACTTTTGTAAATAACGTTATTGAGATGAATTTCAACCAATTCACATTACTGGATACTGGATTTAGAAGCTTTAAGTCCATTATTGGTCCGTTTCTACTATGCCAACCACATATTTTTTGTAAATAAAGTTATTGAGATCAAATAAAATTCGTTAAATTCGTAAAATGTATAAAATGCTAAGCTATTAGTAGAGGGATTTTAAGATTCAGCAAAGCCGAATTTTGCAATTAAGCAATTTTATTTTATTTTTTATAAAAATTTGATAGAAAAATAATTACATATGCAAATCACTGTACAACTAAATTAACGAAAAGAAATTTTCTGTAGTTTTATTTGAATATTATTTTATTAATGATTTTGCTCCATTCATATCACTTCATAAATGAAAAATTTCATTACTCTTGTAACAGTAATCTTCTTTAGCATCTTAAAAGCAATTATAGTTTACATTTTCCATTTACTTTACATTATATTGACTAAAAAGTTGACAAAAAAGAACAATATTCTTCAAATGACACACTATGTTAAATTCATGACATATTCACCAGAATTAGAATTACTTCAGGCTCGCAAGTGGCGATGATTTAATAACATATTTTTAACAGATGTTATATGTATGTACAGTTGCGTTCATAAAAATAGGAGTAAGCCAATTGAAAATCAAGAAATTAATTTAGAAAAACATGGTTTAATTCAATTTTTTTTTCTGTAATATAATCTTGATATAATCCTAAATTATTTAAATTATTCATTAATTAAAGCTTTCAACAAGTTACTAACAGGAAGTTAAATAAAAATATATCTTAAATGTGTTGTTCAAAATAATAGGAGTATTCACTTTTTGGTCCATAATGCCTTTTATTTCGTATATTGGACCAACACCGTTGTATGAAAAACATCCCCATATCATAACTTTCGCGCCACCGTGTTTAACAATCTTTCTTGTATACTGGACTGCATTTGCTGTGTTTGGAGGACGTCGTACGTACTACCTGGATCCAGTTCCGACAAACAAAACAATTTTGCTTTCGTCCGTCCACAAAACATTTCGCCATTTCTCTTTCGGCCAATTGATATGTTCCTGTGCGTATTTCAATCTTGTCGCAGCATGTTTCTTCGTTAGTAAGGGCACTTTACGCGGACTTTTAGCGAATAATTTGTACTCCAACAATCGCCTACGAATAGTTACAACACTCACAGGAAGTTCAAGTTCTTTTTGTATTTTATTTATTTTGACGCTGAAGGGTTGCCTTTACGGTGCCCCGATAGACTAGGCGATAGTTTGCCGGACTATCAGTCAGAGGGTTGCGGGTTCGATTCCTGCCAAAGACTCTGGGTGTTTTCTGCAGATAAGCCAAAAAGCTTCGCAGTTTGTGTTTGTTAATTATAATTATTACTTATGCGTGCTATACGGCGGTCAGCTAGACTCGATGTTTTACGCTTCAGACCTTGAGTCTCAGCTTTAATGTCGTAGGATAAGGCATTTGCAATCATCTGATCAGAGCACGATAGCATTTCTCTAATTTCTCTGTATTTTTTGTCTTGATTTCAAAGATTTTTAATAAGTTTACGCGTTTCTTCGTTACAGTGCTTACCACGACCCACTATTTCAAAATAAAACATTATTTTACCCGGGGTTTACACATGCGAGTAACAGTTCGAAAAACTCAATACACTTACACTTTTTTACTAATCCACTCCCATTTTTCGCATTTGCAGAGCTACTCGCAGCTAAATTTGCATACGAGTGAATGTTTGACACTCTCTGCCAGTAAACGTCAAATAAACAAATAATGTTGCCATGTATATTTTCAATGAATAGAAAGTGGATAATATAATATTTATAATTGAAATTTTAGTTTGTTTTATGAGTGATTGTAAATTTCTTTCAAATAATATTGATAAACAAAATGTTTTAATTTTGGAGAATAAATATCATTAAAATTATAATAATTATTGTTAATGAAAATTTTCCCTCATGAAAACTTTTTATGTGATGAACTCGGCAACTCTATTTTTCAATTAAAACAAAAATGGAAGTAAAATTAAATTTAAAAAATATAATAAAATTAATTAATTTATTAATTAGAGAAGGAAATGAACTAATATTTTTAATTTTAAGAGAAAAGTTTTATTTAGGCTAATAGTTCGAATAATCAAGAATACTATTGTAAAGTACTGGAACAATAGGCAAATTGGAATGCATTTTCTACCCGGCCAAGGGCGTCATCAGCAATCTTCATTGTCCACTATCACTCTGTAAATATCATCTATTTAACTCACCGTTTTTGAGAATATGAATATGAGAATTATCATATTTCTTTTTAACGTGTTGTGAGTTAGAACGAAATTTAATAATAATTTATATCGTTCCCATCCTTTTCTGTGGGATATGAGTGATAAAGCTTATAAGACGAACGATTTGAATAGCAAGGCCTTCGAAGCAATTGCAAATCAAATGGAGCTGTCGGTAGAAGTTTACGCTTTGACAAAATTTTGAAAATGAACTCTCACTGTCCTGTGTAAACAGTAATGTTACTTGTAAATGATTCGAGTTCTTTGAATAAGTTTTCGTATATAACCCATGCAAGTTCGACAAAGTCAATACATTCACACTTTTTTACTAACACAATCACACATGCAGGCACTTGCAGCTCACTTGCAAGTGAATTTAGCTGGACATTGATTTTTTGACACTTTCAGCAATAAAGTGACAGAAAGGTAAACAGAGTTAAAAAAAATTCAGAATAAATTTAATGGATTGTGGTAAAATAATTAATAAATATTTAACTTATTTTATGTATATTTGCAAAAAAATATATTTTTTTCAAATATGAAAATAGAAGAGTATTGATGTCATTTTAGAGCATTAAATAATAATTAAAATAATAATAATAAATTGTAATAATTATTTCCCTACAATTATACTCATGTGAAGGCCATGGCAATTTGTTAATTTTAAAAATTATTTTATAAAAAATCTGACTTTTTAGAAAAAAAGTAGTAAAAAAGTTTATAGAAAATATTTTTACATACAATTTATAGTTTTTGCTGGAAAAAATGTGAGTAGAAATGGTAAAAAAATTTGGTTATGAAATTTATGATTTTTTCTTTTTTTATAGTTTTACTGGAACTACAACGTTCAAAATGGATCCAAAATTAAATCTGCAAAATACAATTAAACCTTTTTCATACAAGTTTCTTTTTCATTTAATTTTAACAAAAAACAAATTTTTTGAAGTTTACGCTTTGACATTTTGAAAATGAACTTTCACTGTCCTGTGTAAACAATAATGCTACTTACAAATGATTCGAGTTTTTCGAATAAGTTTTCGTATATAATACGTACACAGCACTTGCATGCAAGTACTTGCATGTGTAAAGGCAGGGTAATACGTACACAGCACTCGCATGCAAGTACTGTGTAAATGCAGGGTTATGGTTGGGCCTCTATTCACTCATATGAACGATGTGATGTCGTTCAGTCTTTTTGTTCTTTTTTATTCATTTCGTTCAGTTGTTCTTTTTATTCAGTTGTTTATTTAGTTCAGTTCAGTTGTTCTTTTTTATTCAGTTGTTCAGTGAGACTTTTTATATAGTATACAACCAGCGCACAGTGGGTTCGATGACACCGAAAGTGGCGATTAATTCATGGGAGCCGTAATTTAAATTTTTTTTAAATTTTTTTTCAAATCGTTAAACATACATAAAAAGGCATATTCTGAAAAAAGATACACTGAAAAAAAAAATTTTTTTACGATTTTATACATTTTTATTTTTCGGAAAATTATAGTTTGTTTCAGAATTTTCGCCGTAATTTTAAAATGGAAAGTAATTTTTTTTAAAAATGAGAAGCAAACGAAAGCTTATATTGTCTTCTTGCTAAAAAATAAAAAAATAAATATATATTTTGCATAAATATGAACATAAGTTTAATTTAAAGTCTGAATTTGGGTATTGAAGGATTTCGAGAATTTTACAAATTTTTTAAAAAAGTAACGAAATAAATTTTTATAATTTTTTTTTGTTTATCAATAATTGTCATACACTTAAAAAGAAACCATATTAAACAAAAAAAATTAAAAAAAATAAATTTTTGTCTGTTTGGGAACGTTTTTTCAATTTTGTGGAAAATGGGCTTAATGTACAAATTTTATTGTAAATTTAAAATAGAAAGCTATAAATGATTAAATAAAATTTAAACTTAAAATATATTGAATATATTATTAAAAAGATAAATAAAAAATAATATATACATATATAAATATTTCAACATAATTGATTTAAACTCCTATTTGTCCTTACGACAAAATTTCATGAATTCTAAAATTTGTATAATATGTTAATAAAAAACAATATTTTAATTTTTTTATGCATTTTGTTTGTATTTAAGAAAAAAATTATATATTACTATCATGTGTTTCTTGAGAAATAATAGGCGATAGCAAAAGCTGTAGTTCGGAATTTGATAATTGTTGCTTTTCTTTCCGCTCATTTTGTTTATTTATACTAGATATTAATGGGTCTGAACTGAGAAAAAATCTATTTTTTGTAATTTTACATGAAATTTCTTAAAATTTACTTAGCTTATGTTAGAAATTATTTAGAATATGTTGAAATTTCCCAATTTATAGTAGGAATCTTTACTTGTTCTATTAAAGTGCAAATGAAAACCATACTTCTATGTATCTTCACATGCTTGTGCCCAATTTTTTTATGTAGGGTAAAATGAACTATAACAATTAAAAGAGCTGGAAGCGTGACACGATATTTTTTAAATGCAGTGTTCGTGAGTTACATATAATTTTATTTGTTCGAACATTAAGTGTTTTCGTGATCATTTCGAGGTCGTGAGTTAATTTTAAATTTAATAAAAGCACGAACGTATGCAAAAATTAGAATTCGGTGTAAATAAAACAGAAATTATTGTTAGTAATATATTTATATTTAGAATGTACTGTAAAATCGCTATGCAAAATGTAAATGTAAAATGTATGTATCATTATAATAGCATCACTGATCTATCCAGTTTATTGCAACTATGTTTTTAAGCGCCTTTTTATTATATGTATACCACCATCTTTTTTCTTTTGTATCTCAATAAAACTTATCTTACAATAGGTTATGGTCCCAGATACGCGTTCTTTTAAATCGTATATTATTAAATTTTAAAGTAAGATAAAATTTGGCGAATATATTTTTTTTTTTTTTTTTTTTTTTTTTTTTCTCAAAAATGAATAATTATACACAATTTCCTAAATTGTCGAATACAAATTACCATGTGTGGAAATTTAATATGGAGTTGTTGTTGTTAGAGAGGGAATTGTGGAATGTTGTTGTTGATGCTGTCCCTGAGGCACCGGATGAGAAATGGTTAATTCGCGACGGTAAGGCAAGAGCTGCTATTGGCCTGGCTGTGGAAGAATCACAAAAAGTGATTATAAAACAATTACGAACAGCAAAAGGGTTTTGGGATACATTGAAAAGACACCATGAAAAGTCAAACATAACCAACAAAGTAAGTCTTCTAAGAAAAATGTCATCGAAAAAGTTGATTAGTGGTCAGAGCATGGAAGATCACATTACGGAATTCCTATCAATCGTTGATCGCCTGCGTGATTTGGGTGAAACTATTGAGGAGCATAAAGCTGTGGCGTTTTTATTAGGTACATTGCCGGATGACTACAATGCATTAATTTCATCTTTAGAAATGCGACCTGAAACTGATCTTACGATTGATTTTGTTAAAGAAAAGCTGCTTCAGGAATTTAAAAGAAAAACCGGAGGTGAACAAGAAAATGAGGTTGCATTTAAGACACAGAAAAAGAGGTTTGCGCCAAAATGTTTTTTATGTGGCAAGCCGGGGCATTTTAAAAGGAATTGCACTAATAAAAATGTACAAAAACAAAAGTCGAATGAAAACCGTGCCAACATTGCAAAAAATGAAAATTTTGTTTGTTTTGGAGTGACTGATAAAAGGCCGAATGGGGATTGGTTTGTAGATTCAGCTGCAACGTGCCACATGTCCTGTGAGGAAAGATATTTCATGGAAATAAATAAGCAACAATCGGGATCGGTTTACATGGCCAACGGTACACAATTAAAAGCAAGTGGTATGGGCGAATGCCAGATATTTTGTGAAGGCAAGGAGATCCGAATTAAAAATGTACTTTACATTCCTGAATTGGACGGAAGTCTGCTATCAGTTAGAAAATTAACTGCAGATGGTTTTGACGTTTCATTTAACAAAAGTGGTTGCTCAATTTCACAGAATGGTCAGATTCATGCAAAGGCATCTTTGAAGGATGGTTTATTTGTTCTAGAACATCATGATAAGGCAAATAAGGTATCGAACTGTAAGAGTGATTGCATTCACGTTTGGCATCGTCGTTTTGGCCACAAGAATATACAGTCTATTTCCACATCGGTCTCGAAGGAACTGGTTAAGGGTGTAAACATAAATAAATGTACCTGTAAATCTGATTGTGAAATTTGTTTGAGAGCTAAACTAACGAGATTTCCAAAGGCAACTACTTCAAAATCAGATGAAATTTTGGATTTGGTGCATTGCGACTTATGTGGCCCTATGCAGAACACCACCCCAGGTGGGAATCGTTTCTTTTTGACTTTAATAGATAATTATAGTCGTTATTGCACAGTTTTCTTTATTCCTTCGAAAGATATTGCATTCGAGAAGATAAAAGAATTTATTGAACAAGCTGAAAACCAATTTGGTAAGCGCCTAAAAATACTAAGAACTGATCGAGGGGGTGAATTTGTTAATCAAAGAATGCAGAATTATTTTAAGAGCAAAGGCATCATCCATCAACTTACGGCACCATATACTCCTGAGCAAAATGGTGTCGCAGAGAGGAAGAACCGAAGCTTAATGGAGATGGCCAGGTGTATGCTGTATGATGCGGATGTGCATATTAAATTCTGGGCGGAGGCTGTTAACAACGCTAACTATATTCAGAATCGTCTATCGTCAGCCGCTGTAAAGTTAACACCGTTTGAATTGTGGTTTGGTAAATCTCCAAGTTTGAAGCATGTTCGTATTTTTGGTGCTGTTGCATATGCTCACGTGGACAAACAGAAGCGCAGGAAATTAGATGATGTAGCTGTGAAATGTATTTTAGTAGGATATGCTGATGAGTCAAAAGCTTTTCGTTTGCTGAATACGGATAACAATAAAATCATTATTAGCCGTGACGTCAAATTTATAGAATCAGAAAATCATAATATATTGGTTAATGATAGTATTGCAGATAATGTGGTGAATATTTTCGATTCTATTCCGAATACTAATTCTGAAGATATTTCTCCTGATGAGCAAAACGAAATTGAGAATGTAGACGCAGCGAGCTCAGATGATTTTTATGGTTTTGAATCTGCAGAAGGGTATTCATCGTCATCTGATTCGGACACATCACCGAATACTACCATTAGTCCTAGAACTTCTTCAAGAACAAATAAGGGCATACCACCTAAAAAGTATGGATACAAAGTTTACGTTGAAAATGATCCTGTGACTTATGAAGAGGCTCTGTATAGATCAGATCGAAAAGAATGGCAACAAGCAATGAATGATGAGATGAAAGCACTGCAAGAACACTGGAACTTGGTTGAAATACCCAATAATGCAAAGTTGATTGGCTGCAAGTGGGTCTATAAAATTAAACAGACAGTAAATGGTTTTTTTTTTTTTTTTTTTTTTTTTTGCATATTCTTTTTTATTGTATCTTCATTTTAAATGAACTAACAATAGGTATTCAAATCTTAAAACTAAAGTTAATTAAGATAAGTCCAGCCAATGCTAGGCAAAATCTAGTTTTCAAATTCGATAGGATATAATGAGCAACTTGTATTTATTCATCTGAGAGCGGTGGTGTCCCTCCTTCTCAAACGGCTATGACCGGGATGTTGTAAGATGTCTCGAGCGAGGGGATTTGGATGAGTTTCCAGCTTACCCAAATAAAGGGCCACGTGTTTAGTTATTTCCCATTTGACAAGTGGAACATCAAGATCGTTGTGTATGTTTTTTTTTTTTTTTTTTTTTTTTTTTTTTTTTGCATATTCTTTTTTATTGTATCTTCATTTTAAATGAACTAACAATAGGTATTCAAATCTTAAAACTAAAGTTAATTAAGATAAGTCCAGCCAATGCTAGGCAAAATCTAGTTTTCAAATTCGATAGGATATAATGAGCAACTTGTATTTATTCATCTGAGAGCGGTGGTGTCCCTCCTTCTCAAACGGCTATGACCGGGATGTTGTAAGATGTCTCGAGCGAGGGGATTTGGATGAGTTTCCAGCTTACCCAAATAAAGGGCCACGTGTTTAGTTATTTCCCATTTGACAAGTGGAACATCAAGATCGTTGTGTATGTTGTTGTTTTTAATATACCAAGGAGCGGTAGTTATCATTCGTAGAATTTTGTTTTGACGGCGTTGAATTTTCTCAATATTGGAGTTGGAGGCAGTGCCCCATAACTGGATACCATAGCACCAAATTGGCTTTAAGATTGAGTTGTAGAGTAGAAGCTTACAATCGAGCCGAAGGACGGAGTTTCTGCCGATGAGCCAATGAATTTGGGCTGCTTTCAGTTTCATTTGAGTCAGCTTAGCATCTATATGTGGTTTCCATGTGAGGCGACGGTCCAGATGAATACCAAGATATTTCACGTGTGAGTTTTGAGGCACTATATGGTCATTAATACGAATAGGGGGACATGATTCCCTACGTAGAGTAAATGTTACGTGGGTGCATTTCTGTTCATTTATTTTTATTCCCCATTGTCTTGCCCATTTCTCCACTTGCGTTACGTGGTGCTGTAATTTAATCGAGGCATCTTTTGGATCTTTGTGAGTACTGAAAAATGCCGTATCATCAGCAAATGTTGACGTGTGAATTTCATTGTTTGTTGGCATGTCTGCTGTGTACAGCAAGTATAGAATTGGTCCTAAGATACTACCTTGAGGGACGCCAGCACCTATAGGTTGAGGACGGCTTAAATAATCACCTTCTTTAATCATAAACTGACGGTCGATTAAGTATTTCCATAGTAGGTGTTGAAGATTCACCGGCAAGTTCTGCTTTAATTTAGATATCAGGCCTTCATGCCATACTTTGTCGAAAGCTTGAGACGTCAATAAAGAGTGCCGAACAGTATCTCTTTTCCTCAAAGGTTTTTCTTATGACTTGTACCAATCTATGTGTTTGTTCTATTGTACTGTGTTGACGTCTGAAGCCAAACTGGTGATTGGGAATGCAGTTGTTTTCATTCAAAATCGGAGTCAGCTTGGTTATAAGCAATTTCTCGAATAATTTGGACATAGTTGGTAATAGACTTATTGGCCTATACGACTCAACTTTGCAAGGATCTTTTCCCGGCTTAGGAATCATCTTTACTAGTGCAATTTTCCAAACCGGAGGGTAGTACTCAAGCCGTAAGATGGCATTAAAAAGAAAGAGGATTAATCTTTTTGCAATGCGAGGCAGCTCAAAAATCATTTTATTGCTGATTTTATCAAACCCAGGTGCTTTTTTAACATTTAAATTATCAATAGCCTCAACAACCTCCAGATATTGAAATCTTATTTGTACAGGTGGTCTGGCAACAACAGGCGGTAGTTCGCTAATGTCAGTATCCGTATTGGGAGTGAATACATTTTTTAAATGACTTACGAAAAGGTTGCCTTTTTCTTCGTTATTTCGTGCCCAAGATCCGTTCAAAGTACGCAGTGGAGGTTTTGCGATTACGGGTTTTCTTAGATTTCGGACTGCACGCCATAATGAATAATTTGACTGGGAAGTTGCGTCTAGACCTTCAAGATGTTGTTTGAGAGACTCTGCTTTTTGCGCTTCTAGCAAGATCCTAAGATTTTTGGTACATTCTCTCAACCTAGTTTTAAGTTGGGGCGATCTGTGTCGGACTCTCCTTTTTTCAGACAATAGTTGCTCAACATCTGCAGAAAAAACTCTGTTGTACCTATTCGGGCGGTAAGTGGAAGAAGCATGTTCTGCGGCTTTCTCGACATGTTCATTAAGACTTTTTATACAGGCATCGATGTCTTCAGCAGTTTTTAACGGGAGTTTCTCTGTGCAGTGAGTGCTGATGTATTTTTTATATTTTAACCAATTCAGACGTTTGACAAGAAGTAAGGCATCAGTTACGATTTGCTGAGGACTTCTGATGGTGATTACAGTGGGTGAGTGATCTGAAGAAAGATCCAGTGAAGCCTCGACTTCAATGAGTTCCGGGGATACCCCTTTCGCCACGCCGAAATCGATAACGTCAGGAATTTTTTGCTGGTCAGTTGGCCAATAAGTTGGTTGACCAGTTGAAATCACATTCAGTCCCATTTCAGACAGGGAGTCGTACAAGATACGACCTTTAGGGCTAACGAGTCGTGAGCCCCAGAATGTATGCTTAGCATTGTAGTCGCCAGCCGCTATGAAACGGCTACCTAGTGATTTGTAAAAATCTCTATACTGATCTTTTGTTATTGAAAATCTGGGCGGACAGTAAACTGACGAAATCACGAGGTTTTGACAAAAGTTTTCAATACAGATGTTTGTTGCTTGAAGATAGCACTCTGAAAGACCACCCAATGAATGGTGTTTGATTCGCGATTTGACCAATATTGCCGAGCCACCACATGATCTATCTCTGGGGTCCTTGGTGTCGTAGAATGTATAACCACTTATTTTAAAAATGCTTCTCGACGTCATATGAGTCTCGGAAATCAGCATTACATCAATTTTCTTATTAAAAAGAAAATATTCAAGTTCATTTTTGTGTTGGCGTATGCCGTTTGCGTTCCAGAAACATATTTTGAGACAGTTCATGGTCTATTAAGTATGGCCTGCAGTAGCGTGGACTGCATTTTTTGCATCTCCTGCATCATACTTGTCATGCTTGTCATGAAATGGTTCATGGATTGCGCCAGATTCTCCATTATACCTTCAAGACGGCTAAAATTGTGGCTGTTTGTATCATTTATTGGTGACTCATTTTGCAGTGTAGGTTGGTTAGATCTTAGCACGTTGGCATATGAAAATTGGCTAGTGGATGCTTGTACTACGGGGGGAATAATTGTAATAGGTACTTTTGTCGTCTGGGTAGGGGTAGAAGCTGGTTTGTTGATCAAGGAACGTTTAACGACCTCGAAATCAGGGCAACCCCTGTAGTTGGCAGTGTGGTTTCCACCGCAATTGCTGCATCTTTTTACCCTGGAATCATCCTTAGGTTTATCGCACTTTGAGGTGTCATGAAGATCCCCACAAACAACACAAACAGTAGGCAACTTACAATAAGATTTTGTGTGACTATATTCTTGGCAGTTCGAACACTGTACTGGGCCAGATCGCTTATGAGGTTCTTCCACTGTAACTCTTCGGTGCATTATGAATTTCAAGTCATATATAGGATGTGTTTCATTTTTCTTCAGCTTAACATCACCAGGTTCTAACTCCACTCTAAATAATGGTTGAGGGATCCTATCTCTGTTTCTTATATTTGATACTGCCTTGATTTTAAAGCCTTTGTAGGCCAAACTGCTCTTGATCTCCTCAGGATCAACAAAAGAATCAATTCCCTTAATTACGACTTGTAGACCTTTTGCGCTTTTAAGTTGATACGTGTAAAAATTCTTTTTGCGTTTTTCAAATTCCGAAACTATTCTCCGATAGTCGTTTTCATTATTAACCTGAATCTTTGTTTCATTAATATTGCCACGCTTAATTGGAGTCACATAAAAAGAATTTTCACCAATTAATGAAACTAATATTTTTATAAGTTCGTTTGAATTTTTTTCTCTTAAATATATTGGAGGTGGTTTTACTGGCTTATTCACAGCGTTAGGGACATCATTTTTCTCTTGGAGGATGGCAAAACGATTTTGCGAGCGTGGCTCTTCAGCATTCTTTGATAATTTTGCGGCTGGTGTAATTTCGGCAGATTTTGGGTTTCTGCCTCTCTTCGATACTGTTATATAACGGTCCATTCCTACCTGTGTTTTTTGTTTTTCTTCAACAGCAACTATAGGAGCGGTCCTATTTGTAGGACTTAATGTGCCTTTTGCAGCTGTTGACGTCTCTCCAATATTTGATAACGAGGACCGTGAAGAAGACGGTCCTTCAGTGATTTTTCTATTTAAATTAAATATGCTTTGGGCTAAGTTTGTGCCCTGTTCAACACATTTATTCAAGTTTGGTGCACTTGCACTTAAATTCAGATTTGTGCTTATTTTTGGTTTCACAGTTAAGTAGTTTTTATTAAATTCGGGATCTTTAATGTTCTCATTACTAACACTTGCCGAGCTCAACACGAAATAAGCATTTCGGCTCTGAGGCCCACTCGCACTGTTAGAATTGTTACTCATTCACTGTCTCACTGTATTTAATTTTCTAGTTTTCAAATAATTAAAAATAAATTATTACAATTTATTAATTTTTTATTGCACCTAGTGCAATTATTTGACTTTGTAAAGTTTTTCACCTATTACGAGTTTTTTTCCACTTTTTTATTTAATTTAACTTTTTATACTTTTGCACCTATTACGATTTTTTCACCGAAAATTCAGCCGCACTAAAAGTAACACGTCCGAACAGTTCGATGTATCAAACTCGAATGACAGTAAATGGTGATAAGAAATATAGAGCTAGACTGGTTGCAAAGGGATTTTCCCAAAAGTACGGGGAAAATTACGATGAAATTTTTGCACCCGTTGTAAAACAGACAACATTCCGAAGTTTATTAGCAATAGCAAGCTACAACAAGATGAAGGTACGTCATATCGACATAAAGACAGCTTTTCTTTACGGTGAGTTGGACTCAGATATATTTTTAAAACAACCTGAGGGTTTTATTGTACCCGGAAAGGAAGGCCTTGTATGCAAATTAAATCATAGCTTGTACGGGCTTAAACAGTCGGCTCGTTGTTGGAATCTTCGGATCAATCAAATCCTTATTGATTCCGGATTCAGAAGGGGAAAGGCCGATCCTTGTTTATATGTAAAGGGTAATGGCGATTCGATCACATATGTTTTGATTTATGTTGATGATGTGATCGTGGCATCTAAAATCGATACGGAAATCGACGACGTTGTTCGTACACTTAAATCTCATTTTACATTGACGGATTTAGGTGTTCTAAAACTTTACATAGGAATCGAAGTAAGCTTAAACGCTGGATTATTTTACTTATCACAAGAAAGTTATATCAACAAAATCTTAAATGAATTTAATCTTCAAGATGCTAAAGTATCATCGATACCCATGGATCCTGGATATTTGAAGGAAAATTCCGGGAATCATCTTGGAAACAACAACTTGTACCGAAAAGCAATCGGTTCACTATTATATGTCTCAAATAATAATCGTCCAGATATTGCCGTAGCCGTTTCAATTCTATCTCGAAAAATAAGTAATCCTAATGAGAACGATTGGACTGAGGTCAAACGAGTTCTTAGGTATCTCAAGGGAACTAAAGACTTCAAATTATGTGTTGGATCCAAATCCAAATTAGAGTTAAAAGGTTTTGCTGATGCCGACTGGGCAGGTGACATAAATGGTCGCAAATCTACGAGCGGCTTTATTTTCAAGCTTGGTGATGCTGTTATCAGTTATGCTAGCCGTAAACAGGCGAATGTAACTTTATCATCAACCGAAGCCGAGTTCGTTGCTCTTGCGGAGGCATCACAGGAACTTTTGTGGTTAATTCAGTTAATGAAGGAATTTGAAATTGAAATGGTACACCCAATTATTTATGAGGACAATCAAAGCTGTTTGAAAATACTACAGGACGAGAAAATATGCCCCAGAAGTAAGCATATAGATGTGAAATATTATTTTGTTCGTGACTTGTGGAGATCTGGTGATGTATTCTATGATTATTGTCCTACTGATTCAATGTTAGCTGATATACTTACGAAACCCTTACAAAAATTTAAAATATGTAAAATTTCTAAATTAATCGGTTTATGTAATTAGATTTAAAATTTTTTTGAAATATTTTTGAAGTTTATATAAATTTATTTGAGCAATAGTTATAATATTGAGAAGGGGTGTTAGTAATATATTTATATTTAGAATGTACTGTAAAATCGCTATGCAAAATGTAAATGTAAAATGTATGTATCATTATAATAGCATCACTGATCTATCCAGTTTATTGCAACTATGTTTTTAAGCGCCTTTTTATTATATCGAGCCATAACCGCCAAAATAATGTATCCCACACCATAATCGATTGTTGTTTTTTATCGAAATCGATAGTTCAACATCATTTAGAATTATTAAAATTAAATGTATTACACAAAACAATATTTACATTATAAATTTTAAAATAATGGCTTTATTCAAACTGATTTTATTTAAAAAAAACCTTCCCCTGTAAAATTTTGAGTTTGTGGGATACATTTTTTCGGCGGTTATGGCTCGATATGTATACCACCATCTTTTTTCTTTTGTATCTCAATAAAACTTATCTTACAATAATTATTTTTTGTAAGTGAGCGTGAGTCAAAATTAACTCACGCAACCATCTCTGATAGAAACCAAACTTATTTAGAACAATAACTTTAATACCGAAAATAAAGACAAAAGAGAGTTAAAAACAAACAAGTTGATTTGTTGTTTGTTTTTTCAGATTAAGTATTTAGCAAATGGAGTTCTTTCACAAAAATTTTAATAAGTACAAAAACGGTGCCTCTGCAAAAGTTTGGTGTGGAATATATAAGCTAAAATACTATATTAAAATATCACTTAATAAAATTTGCTGGATCGCAACAAGAAATTTGTTGAAACTCTGTGTATATATCGAAAATACCCCAAATATGGAGCAATTTTTAAAAAAATATTAAAAATATTTGCAAAACATTTATCTAAAAAACATTAATGCAGTTATGTAGCCAAATACCTGAAGTTGATGGTTCCATTTTAATAAAATTACTTTTAGAACGCTTAATAAGAATTATCAGCACCCAAAATATCTCAATATCTTTCAGTTTTAGGCACGGCACGAAAAATTTTGAAAAATTATTTGACTTTGGCAGCTCACAGTCGATAAAGTAATTTACTCAAAACAAAAGTTTTTGGCAAATAGTGATGTAGAATTTAATTACCTTTCACCCAGTACCACACACGAATGTGTAGGATAAAGTTCAGCTTTTGAATTAATCCTCACTTTTGGTACATTTCAACCCTCTGTGCAGCGTTACCATATACATATATTTTTTTAAAAACTTCTTATATCTGAAAAAAACAACTTCGTTTCCAAAAAAAAATTTTTTGCTACAAAAGTACTAAAATTTTAAAAGAAAACATAAAAATGTATTTGGAATTAAATTATTTAAAAATATAAAAACCATTTAAAATCAAACACATAACATATAATAAAAAACATAAGAGATCTTTAAAAAATGACACATACATTTATAAATTTATTTCTTATTTAAATTAAAAGCCATTTCTTTTATATATTTACAAGCTGACCTCGGTATTTACTAATGATTTTCATTTCATATAGAATTAAAAATTAAGACACAAAAATTTCAGTAAAAGAAAAAAAAAAACAAAAATTTGTATCAATTTATTGCTTAAAAAGTTTCTTCAAAATTCGATTATTATTATATGCAACAACAATTATATAAAATCACACAAAAAATTTAAAAGCACTGGTAATTTACGTATGTATATTAAAGAGCAAACACATACAGTGGCCGACAAAAGTCTACATACGACCACAATATTGGACATTTTATGAGAACATTAGCGCGGAATAAAAAAAATAATGATGCAGTTTTGTGTGTAATCTATTTTTATTGATATGCCCAAAAAAAAATTTTTATTGTAATGTAAACTTTAAAAATTATTCATAATAAACAAATAAAAAGCATTGACAAAAGTCTACATACGACCAGCATATATGGGATTTTGTTGTTGAATTCAAACAGTAAAATGCCGTTATTTATTTTCTACTTTTCTTGTTGTGTTAAGGTTTCTTAAAATAGTATTCAGTTCAAGTTTAGGCGGATTAAATAAATCTTTAATAGAAATAATGGCTTCTCGAAAAGAAATATCAATTGATGTCCGTAAATTTGTTGTAAAGTGCAGAAATGAGGGAAAATCTTTTGGTGAAATATCAAAGCTTTTTAATTTAATGGCGTTTTCTTTTCTGGCAAAAATGTTACACGTTTTTCCCATTTCGCATCTTTTTTAATTTTTTTGTGTTCTTTTCTGAAAAAATGTCAACACTGCTAAAGTGTAGTGTGTTCTTTTCTATAAATGTCACACTATAAATTTAAAAAATGGTGCACCTTTCACACTCTGTATTTTTAGAGGGGGAGAATCGCACGATAAAACAACTGACCAGTGATGCCAACTTTTGAGACTCAAACGCGTAAACATTTTTGAAAAAAGGGCTAAATGGAAAAAAATCCATATAAAACCACATCCAATTTTCTTTTTTTTCGCGTTTTGAGTGACTAAAATCCGGCTAAATCTAGCCCGAAAAGGGCTAAGTTGGCATTGATGCAGCTGACATTTGTTTTGTTTATGAATGTGTATTTGTGTTAAGAAACAAAAAAAATATACAAAATGGAAAATATTTTTTATGTGCTAAAAAATTTTGGATGACTTGTTGGATTCATCTTCATCATCAGATGATGATAAAATATTTTATATGATTATGGAAAGAAATCCACAACCGTGAGTGAAAGGCTTGGTAAAGAACGTAATTAATGAATACTCTGAAGTTGATGTATGTCAAATTTCATAGGACAATATCTCCTACTTCTTATATATGTAATGTATGTTTATATACATATATAATTTTTATATTTGAGAAGAATTTTCGTATTAGTCGGGAAAGTGCCATAGGTCATTTTGATAAATATTCATTGTGTTATTTCAAGCGATCTTACCAGGGAGCTATCTGCTTCTTCTTTTTTAGCAAAAAAACAAAAACAGCTGTACATGAAAAAAAATGTTACACTGTTGTAATTTTATGTTCTATTCTGACCATTAAAAATGCCACATCTTTAAAATGTGGGGTAAACATTATAAAAATGTACATAATAAAGGTGTAACATTTTATTTCAGAAAAGAAAACACCATAAGTAAGTCTACAGTTCAGACAATAGTCAATAACTTTAAAAAGACTTGTACAGTTGAAAACACACCACGTGGAGGTCGCCCAAAGAAACTTAGTCGTAGAGACGTTAGCTTCATCTTAAAAGAAGTGGGCAAAAATCCAAAAGTAAATGCCGCAAAATTAGCCGAAGATATCGCTGCATGATCTGAATTAATTGTACATCCAAGAACTATACAAAGAACTTTAAATAATAATGGTTACCATAGCAGATCTCCTCGCATAAACCTCTCATAAGCGAAAAAAAATCGCAAACTTTGTTTGGAATTTGCGCACAAGCATATTCAGAAGGACATGGATTTCTGGAAGAGAGTTTTGTTCACTGATGAATCTAAATATAACATATTTGGAAGTGATGGGAGAGATAAAGCTTGGCGAAAAAAAAATACAGCGATGGAGCCGAAGAACTAGTTGCTACTGTTAAGCATGGTGGAGGCAGCGTGATGGTTTGGGGTGCTGTTGCTGCTTCTGGAGTAGGAAAGTTAGTGTTTATTGAGGGTAATATGGATCGGTATCTGTACAAATTCATTTTGGAACAAAATTTTAAACCCTCGGCTGATATTTTATATCTTAGTCAGAGTTAGATTTTCCAGCAAGATAACGATCCGAGGCACACGGCTCAGATTGTCAAAGAATAGCTGCTCTACAATGCCCCACGACAGTTGTACACCCCACCTCAAAGGCCGGACTTAAGTGTTATTGAGCACGTGTGGGAGATTCTACAACGAAAAATTCGCAAAACTCCTATTACTAGTGACCCAATGCTTAAAGAGAAGCTTCAAGAAGAATGGCTAAACATAACTCGACAATTTAGTTGTTTCGATGCCCAGACGCTTACAGGCAGTTATAGATGCCCATGGTGGCCCAACGAAATATTAATTTTAATAAAAAGTACATAATAAGTTTTAATACCCAAAGTTTTTTATGTTAATTTACAGCTCGTATGTAGACTTTTGTCATTCAATTTTATTAGTTTTTTGTGAATAAAAGTTTAAGTTTATAATAAAATAAGATTTTTTTTGTGTTATTATTATTATAAATACATCTTAAACAAAACTGTATTATTACTTTTCTTCATTATGGTTTCAAAATGCCCAAATTGCAAAAATATGGGTCGTATGTAGACTTTTGTCGGCCACTGTATATCACTCATTAGGAACTTTCTAAAGTTTAGGCGTAGGTTAAGTAAAACAATTGAGTAGTGAAAAGGAGGCAGTGTTGAAGCATATATGCTGTGACCCGAAAGATGATAAACTATACTTGATCAGGTTGAAGTCAGGGGAAACCATGATGGAAGACCGAAACAGTTCTGACGTGCAAATCGATTGTCAGAATTGAGTATAGGGGCGAATGACCAATCGAACCATCTAGTAGGTGGTTACCTCCGAAGTTTCCCTCAGGATAGCTGGTGCATTTAAAAATTATGTAAAATAATCTTATCTGGTAAAGCGATTTAGAGGCCTTAGGGTCGAAACGATCTTAACCTATTCTCAAACTTTAAATGGGTAAGAACCTCACCTTTCTTGGTATGAAGGTTATGAATACATCTTATTCTCTATCTATATATATATAAAAATTAAATGGCATCACGTGAAAACGGCTGGAGCGATTTGGCTGATTTTTTTTGTTCTATTCAAAATTTTCAGGAGATGGTTTGTAAAACAAAATTAAAAAATTCCTGGTAAAACTCGGAAATTTTAAGTTTTTAATATATTGCCTCCTTTTCACTTCTCATTTTCACGCGATGCCATTTAATTTTTATATGGGTCAATTAAAAAAAAAACGTACTCAACGAGTTTTGTTTTCCTTATTTTTAAAGTTTTTTTCAATTCGCCTGTAAGAGTGGCCAATTTAAATGTTTGATATATTACTTTAGTCAGGCTTGAATTCATTAAATTTAATTTTCATTAAATTATTATTTTTACTGAAGGTAGGAATTGTTTTTACAATATGAAATCTTATTAAAATTTTTTTGATAATTTTTCTTGAATTCTGATGAGAGAATGTGGTGATTCTCGAAACATGTAAATTCAACCCAGGTTCAATCCCCAGCCAAGAAAAATTATCAACAAATTTTTAATAAGATTTCATGTTGATCAATATTTTTGGATTTTTTTAGGTTTTCTATGATTTCTATCTTGAGCGTCACACACCAAATATGTATAAAAAAAATCACTAAAATTGCAAAAATATTTCTCAAGATTGACTTTTGCGAAAATCACCTTTTCGATTATAAACATTAAGAGCACCTGGCATTGCTCATGTAAATTGTTGCAAAATTCTGAGTGGCAGCCAAAGTACATATATTAATTTGTCAAGTAAGTGCAACTCGGCAACCAATACAACAACAAAAATTTTACTATTGTTAAATAAAGCATTATTATTATATACCTTTGACATAACTAAAGTGTAAACAAATTCTGTCAGCTGGGCTCTTGTACTCACTTTATTGCTTGGTTGCAGAACACATTTAAAAATAGGAAAAGTTATGATTTCTTTCTGTGCAATAATCTCATTTTAATTGTGTTTCTCTTTGTGGTGGACATTGATGTATATCCACATATATGTATATAGAGATTTCTAACTTTTTTCATTCATTTTTCCTTATATTTATCTGCTTCTTACTTTAGTTAGCCAAACTATGTAATTTACTTACCTTCCTTGTGAGGCATACTGAATTACCAGATTATGAAGGGTTCTCAAACGAGCTGGGATTTCGTAACCGGATGACTGATTTGAAAACTGACTTGGAGGTGTCGGAGATATATTATTTCTATCATCACTTTCCTCATCTGGAAACAATTCAACAACGGGGTCCGGTCGAGGCTTTTCGCTAATATCATCTTGGTCCTGATTTTCATCATATTTTTTTACAGATGTCATAAATTCTAAATGTTTCTTTTCTTCTTCTAACTGCGCAACTAATTGTTCAGAAGCTTGGAACTTTTGCTGCGTATTGGCTAATTCATCTCTTAACCAAGCATTTTCTTGGTGTAATCTTCGAACTTGTGTTTTAAGCTTTTGTTTTTCAGCTTCAATATTTTGAAGATGGGATGCTAATGCCATCATCACTTGGGCCTCACTCAAACCAAGGTCAATATGCTCAATGTTTTTTTTAATAATATATGATTTTTCATCTTCTTTATTTATTTCACTAATTCCTGACATAAGAGATGCATGTTCGACGCGAAGTGCCTCCAGGCCTTGTAAAACAGTTTTAGTATTGCTGATTATTTCATCTTGTGTCATTTGCGTCATTTTCCCAATATTTTCGATTTTTCGACTGAAATTATAAAATACATCAGTAATTACACTTTAAATTACATTCTACTAATCTATTATTTTTTCTTATAATTTACACTTACATTCTATAATTTTTAATCGCCTTTGAAATAAGCATGTCAAAGTTTTTACTTTATTAAACAATTTGCTTTTTAGATTGTCTACATAGGTAAATCGATATTTTTACTATGTCATGCGCAGTATATATACGAATAGCGTCATGTCGTCTTAAACACACTAATATATGTATATGTACATACATGCATATGTATGTATATACATAGATACATATACACTGTTGGAAAAAATAATAAGAACGGATTCTTCATATTCATTGATGCGAAGAAGAAAAACTTCAAAATTAAACTAATAACTTTTAAATGCTTCTGACTCATCGTATGCAAACAAGGGAATTCCACGTTTTCATGTTTATTATATTGTATGTATGAATTTGAAGTTAAATGATACTAATTTATTTTTAAGTTTCTATTAGTTTTCGTCGGTTTTAGTGACATTGCTCAAAAAAAATCCATCAAATAGGGCTTTTAGAAATGATAAAAGTAATATAAAAACGGATGCTAATCTACTAGGTAGGATAGACCTTAAGATTTCTTTTCTCAGATGAGGAAAAACTTTGCATTGGCTCATAAAACCTGGAGCGGCCTAGAAAATAGTAAAAAATGGGGAAATATTCTCTGAAGCGACGAGAAAAAAATTAATTTGTTTGGTAACGATACGGAAAGAAATGTACGTCGTCCGACAGCAAAGGAATTCCACAAAAGATTTAAAAAAAGACAGTAAAACATGGAGGAGGTAATGTTCTGGTATGGGGTTGCTCTTTATGGGAGGGTGTTGGTCCGATACATATAATAGAAAACACAATGGAAAGGTTTGTATACAAAAATGCTGAGGAGAATATGTCACATGTTTTTATTGCGTTCCCGGAATAAGGCCAGAGTCCAGACCTTAATCCAATAGAGAATCTTTGGGGCGAGCTAAAGCGGCAGGTTTCTAAAATTCCCTGCAGAAATAAGAATGAATTGTGGCGAAATATTAAACTAGAATGGTATAATATCCCGGTCGATAATGTCGTAAATTAATTTCATCTATGCCTCGAAGAATTGATACTGTTCTCAAAAATAATGGTGGATATTCTGGTTATTAAATGTTTGAATCAATAGTTACTTTAAGACTGGCTTAATAAATTGTTTCCTTACATTCACCCATTTTATTGTCCACATTTCGAGTAAGCATTAATTTGTTAATTTGAATTAGTATTATTTTTAAGTTTTTCTAAATTATTTTAGAAGTTTCTTTTAATTTATTGTACCTAATTTATAAAAAAAAATATTTTTAATAAAACTAAACAATTAAAAAAAATTCGATATAGTATCTCAAAAACAAGTAATAAGTATAGTCGGTCAAGCCCGGCTATATAATACCCTACACCCAGTATATGTATAAAATAGTTTTTCATAAATGGGCGTTATATGGGAGATATAACCTATTGTGGACCGATCATCCAAAAATTTAGTGTTATGATGTCTATGAATATAAATAGTATGTATGTTGAACTTTATCTCGATATAAATACTTTTAAAAGATTTATGGAGCTTAAATTGAATTACGGAAAGGGTCTTATATGGGAGTTTCGACTAATTATGGACCGACCATTATAAAATTAGGTGTCATTATTTCTGTATAAAACTTGAAAACAACATTTTTAAGAAATTTATGATCGTTAAAGTGAATTTCGAAAGTGTTCCTTATATGGGAGCTACGACTTATTATGTACCTATCACAAAAAATTTGTCCGTATTGTTTGTATACATATGAAATATATTTGTGTTAAATATTATTTGGATACCAACATTTTTGGGAGAGTTATTCTCTTTAAAGTGATTTTCGGAAGTGGTCCTTATATGGGAGCTACGACTAATTATGGAGCTATCTGCACAAAATTTGTAGATGTGATTTGGCTTCATTTGCCACGCATTTCTGATGAAATTTGTTTGGATACTTGCATAATTCAAACATTTATGATAAGTAAACCCCAATTTCGGGAGGACATTTGTATGGGGGCCAGGTGAAATAATGGACAGATTTCCACCAGTTTCAATCCCATCCGTCCTTGGGCTAAAAAAATATCACGTACTAAATTTTATCCAAATATCTTAAAAATTGCGACCTGTACTCTGCGCAGAAGCTTTACATGGACAGCCAGCCAGCCGACGGACGGACGGACGGACATCGTTAAATCGACTCAGAAAGTGATTCTGAGTCGATCGATATACTTTAAGTTGGGTGTTGGACCAATATTTCTGGGCGTTACAAACATCAGAACAATATATACCCTCCCCACTATGGTGGTGTAGGGTATAAAATTGCACACCTATTTTTCTGTCCCCATGTGTATATGTCTGTAGGTATTATAACCACAGATTTATAAGTTCTGAAAAATTCAAAAAAATATATTTTTCTTTAAATTATAATTTTCAAAATTTAGTATATTCATATTTTGAAAACAAATTTTATACTTTTAATATGTTAAATACAAGATTTCTCCTCTTTGGTACGCAGAACAACGGCTTCGCATAGTACAGATTTTCTTCTCTATGGTATAAATAGAGGTGAAATGTAATATTCTAGTAAAATGTCATATTCTTTCTTTAATAGCTCCGAATCTACTATATTACCTACACGGTCAGGTATAATAACTTTTAAAATTAAAACTTTATTTTTCATAATTAATTTAATTTTGCAATTTATATACTTATTAATATATGTAGTAGATCTTTTTCGCGGATTTTTTTAAATTTTTTAAAAAATATCGGATCAAAATATCGTTGGAAAAGTCTTTAAAATACCTATCATGTGATACATACATACATATATCATCTAATAAAGAAATGCAGATATAGCTAAACATATTACAAACTTTGTAGCGACGTCCACTCAAAAATGGGCACAGAGTTTTAAACTCCGCTAGTGGTAAAATTTTTGAAGTGATTTGAAAAATGTTACTAAAACCGACTTAAGCTGTTTTCTTTTTATGGAGAATTGAAATTAAAAAATGCACTGCATAAGAAAAGCCTTTGAGCCTTTGTACATAACATAAAACTACATAGCGGTCATATTATTTATAATAATATGCTCTACAGTTTGTAAAGATCTGGATTGCCGACCTTAAACTAGAGCAGTGGAGGGCGTTTTTTTTTTTAATTCTGTGTGCGCGACGTTGACCAACAAAAAGCCATTAAATGACTATATTTTATAAATATTATTATATTATTTTATAATTAAAAGAAAACTTCGTACCAGAAACGCATAATTTTTCCTTTTTTTTTTAATTTATCGGCAAAAGTACTAAAATGTACAGCTGTGGCAGCCCTAAATTGTAAATAATAATAAACGTTTACATATGTTTTGTTAATTTTCGTATTGTGTTTGCAAAAATGGAGAAAAAACTTAAAAATTTAAATAATATAAAAATATTAAAGTTAGCGCTTGAAGGCCTGTGCACATTAAAAGCAATAAGTGAACTACACTGTAAAAGAAGAAGACGCTCTTATTCTGTCAGAGAAATAAACCGCGACAGAAAGACATTTTTGTTCAAATAAAAAGGGTCCCTTTTATTATAAAGGCACTTATTTTTTCCACATTTTTTTATTAAATTTAAAATAAATGTATTTTCTTCTTTCTCCATTTTGTTAAAAACACAAACAAACAACAAACAGCTGATTCCGTACGGAATATGCGATCAGTTTCGCTTTTTGCTTAAGCAAATGACAGTTGAAAAACTTAACGAAAAGTTTCGTTAAGTACATTATAGTTTGCCACATACAATTTATATGTGTTCGCACGTTTGCTTAAGCTAGCATATGCATATTATAGTTGGGCCTTTAAAGTTCAGGTAGTTGCAAAATAACTATGTATTTCTACTATTTCTAATAACGTGTACAAAATTTCATGGCAATATCTGCAATAATATTGTAGAGAAAACACTTTTCACATTATTCTCTTTTAATGGTATTATTGCAGGTCTCTACATTGTAAGTACATAATTAAATTGTCTACAAAAAGGGAACTATAACTCGGTGCAAATCGATATACATAGTTTAATTTTTACAAAAATAAAACACATACTCTTGTACATAAATTGTTTGACAGCAAAGCACCCTTCAAACATTTTTGAGCTTTTCTGGCGATGGTTTTTTTTTACGCGATCCTTACTATCGCCTACGCCTTACAACTAAGCGATGAATACGCGAGCGCACACAAGTAACGGGAAATATCCTCACTACAATCAAAATATTTTTGTGTTCTTTATCGTTTAGAGATGAGTCATCAATGTTTTCTCGGTGCATTTTTTCTTGTTGTTTTGTTCAGGTAACGGTAAAATAAATATTTGGTTTCAAGAACAATTAGAGAACGTGATACTCAGAGGTACGGATTTTATACGATTTTATTATTTAACATCTTTCAAAATTACTTCGCACAAATTTCTTGTCTTTCTTATTTTTATCCCATTACAGAGTCGCCTCACCATTCGTGAATCGCCTGACCATAGTATAATGATGACACGCGATTCCCCTAATGATCGCCCGCGAACCGCGGTTGAGTTGTGTATAATCGCGGCGATTGATCGCGTGCGATCATTAAACTATGGTCAGGCGATTCGCCAAAACGATCGCCTGTGTGACTCTCTTCAGTTCTCTAAGTGTGAACACAAACCAACAACAAATTGTCTTTGTAAAATTCGAGAGCGAAATTATATGAGAGCGGGTCGTAATGATACAACCCTCCATAAGAAATTTTCCTTATACTTGCGCATTCTATATGATTTATATTCTTTGGTTAAACCAAGTATTAACAAGTAGAAATGCTATATTCGGCTGCGCCGAATCTTAAATACCCTCCACCTGAATATAATGAGAACAAAAAGTACGCTGTTGTTTGGACCAGGATATCATTATTCAGTATTTCTTATTCAGTTTTAGCGCAAAGTATATTAGTATTTTATATATTGCCTGATAGAAAAATTTACGCACAATATAATTTCATTCAAATGTTTTTAGATTTTATTTAATTTTGGCCATTTATAATTGATGTAATTACCATTTAATACCATTATTTACAGAGTTTGTATATTGATCATAACAATCATATATGTAATGAAACAATTTATAAAACTTAAAATAGGTTCAACATTTTTCCATATTCACCAGGCTTTTCCTTATAAATAAAGGGTAAAATTATACACTGGCGTGCCAAATGTCGTGCCAAATGTCGTGGGTCGCAATTTTTCCCCCCAATTTGTTGACTATTGTAATAATGCTCATCTTGTGTTAGTTGTGAGTTTTCTTTTCTGGATTTTTTTTAATTTTTATTACCAGAAGTAACATCTTTCAATAAATTTAAAATGAAAAAATAAAGAAAATTGACAAAGAAACAAAAAATAGTATGTATAATAGTTTTGACAGATAGTGAACACTCATCTAGAGAAAAGTGAGTCAACGAGGTGTGACTGTTGTAAGAAAACGATTAACCGGAGGTCTTCCCAGACTATTAAAAGACATACACTCGATTATTGATACGCGAGTTGAAAACGCCTAAACAAGCTGCTTAGGCTGTAAATACAACTGTAAGTGAATGGACAGCAAGAAGAGCACTTCAAAGAATAGGATATGTGACAGCAATTAAAAAAAGCCAGCTCTATCTGAGAAAAATATAAAAGCATGTCCTGAGTTCTGCAAAAAGAATGAGCATTTGACTGTAGAAGATTGGAAAGGAGTCATTTGGTAGGACGAGACTAAAATTAATCGATTCCAATCTGATGGAAAGGAATACTTCTGGAGCAGACCCCACGAAAATATTCAAAAACATCATGTGAAACAAACAGTCAAATATGGCGGATGTAGTTTGATGGTTTGGATTTGTTTCACTTGGTGGCATTTAGGAGCAACTGTTAGAATAATTGGAATTATCCAAATTCATTTACCCGAGTTTTGGACCGCAGCGCATAATATAAAAACAAAGTTACTTTCCAACAAGACGAAAAAAATTGTTTTTTTCTGCGCAAAGTCCAGATCTCAACCCTATAGAGAATTTGTGGTCTATATTGAATAGACTATTGGGACAACACAATCGAGCACTAACCAGTATAGTGTAGCTTTGTAACCATGTTAAATTAGAATGGAAAAATATTCCAAGTGAATTTAAGGAAAACTTGGTTGAAAGTATGCCGTGGCGCATGAAAAGCGTTATTAAAAACAAGGAGTTAAGGATACTATTCTAAGAAAAACACTTTTTAATGAATTCTGGAATATGTACAAAGCTGAGTTAATTGAGTTTCTTTATGTTTTTATATAGAATTTTTTTATTTTTGTTGCGTTATCATTACTTTCAATATTATATTTTATTGTTAATACAATGAAGAGTAAATGGTAAAAATTCGACAAAACTTCTTTCGTTATACATATGTATATCATTTTATGACCCTTTAAGTAAAATCATATATGTAGAACTTGCACTGGGTTTTGCAGCCAGTGTAAGCTGAGGCTTGTTTTATCTGAATTTCATGTCAATAGGTCTTATAGGTAGAAGTAGACAACAATAATTTTTTTTTGGTGTTATAGTGAAAGTAGACAATACATTTTTTTTGGATCGGTACCAATATATATAACAGATTTATACGTATTTAAGTGATTTTCGGAAGTGGACTTTGTATGGGAGCTATGGTCAAACATGGCCCAAACCATGCGAAATAGTGTTTTATGATTTAATTTTATATGAAACTTAGTTTTGCTGAAGTTGTTATTGATATTTTATTTTAAAAGGCATTTAGTTAGCCATATTTCGGGAAGAAATTTGTATGAGAAATCATGGACCGATTCTTACTTTTATCATAAAAATAACTTGTGTAAAATTGCATGGATTTATCTACAAAATATTTAAAAAAAATTAGCAAAAAATATGTAAAAAATAAAATATGTTTTTGGAGGTTGTCTCAGAATTTGATTAATAACTCCGATTCTACTGGACCGATTTTACTGAGTTTCAATACCAAACTGCTTAGTCCCCGTTTACACATTTGAACATTTGGAAGAAAAACATCTGGAAATCTCTTTTGTTTTTTCATTCGCGATCACACTGTCGAACAATGTTGTCGGACACATTTCATTATTATTTGCTTTTTTGACATTTCTCTAATCCGTGCTGTGTAAAAATTTGTAGTAAATTCCACAAAGAAAATGTCAACAAAGCATGTACACAGAGTACCGAACACGAAATTGATTCTCTCTTCCCCACAAGTAATTTTCTACCAAGCTAAATGTTTTTCTTCCAAATGTTCGACTGTGTAAACGGGGACTTAGGAGAAATATAAATGTTTTTTTTTTGTAAACTTTGCTGATTTTGGTTCGTATTTAAGACGTTTTACACAGACAGGCTCAATCGACTTAGAAGTCCATAGGGATCAAGAACATATATACTTTGTTAGGTATTAGATGAATATTCCTCAATGTTACATCCGGAATAAAAAACTTATATATAGCCACATTCACCGCTGGTGGTGGTGGAGGGTATAAAAACTATCAAAGGCACAAGACGCCTTTATTTTTGAATAGTTGAAAATAAAATAAGAAGAAAATAAAAAAAAACAAATGAAATCATCTTTTTTTTATCAGGTTATAAAGTTCTGTCATACAAAAACATATTTTTAAAATTATAAACAATCCACTATTTATAATTTACATACTTTTACAAATTTTGCATTATAACAAATACACTTCAAAACAATGTACATATGTATGTATTAGAATTAGGCGAGGCTTAATGACTCATACACAATCATTTCTTCATATTCGTACAATAGGAGTTAATCCTTTAAAAATTTACTTACAGTTATTGAAAACGCTTTTATATTTTTAATAAGATAAATGTGATAAAATCTTAAAAAAAGAATTAATATTGTTTCTGCTGTTGGCTAGATGATTGATATCCAAACATTTGTAATCGTTTTACTAGTTTTTCGATAACTTTTATGGATGTGCAAAACTAATATATTTAAAGAAGGGGAAGGTTTTGGGAATTACAATATTTATAACATATAGGGTTTTCATACTCATTTAGGTATTGGGAAATGAAAGAAAAAGTTCAACATCTGTTGAGTATTAAAGTCAGAAATTGTTTTAAGTTCAATGGGAAAAAATAATTGAATTAGTTGCTGAACCTAACCAACAAAAGCTGTATTTGTTTCTGTCTGGATTCAGGTGTTTTGTGAATGTTCTCTTATGTCTTATATGTAAAATTAATACAAACCAATTCACAATAACTTTTTATATTTTTTAGGCATAAATCAAGATCATGGCAACAGCTTATATTTCAATAATTTTTTGTGTGTTGACAGCTCCTCTAATTATATGTATGATAGTTGAAAAAATTGTGCCGCTCTCTCTAAGTTTTGGAGTTATAGGAATTTAAAGTAATTTTATATTATAACAAAGGCTGTTTTCATAAACGCAGCAATATTTAATTTTTTCCATAATTTAAAAACTTTTATCATATAAAATATAAAGAGTTTTAAAACAAAAATTTTTAAATTATATTTCTAAATGCTATTATGAACTTTATGCAATGAAATGTTGCATTGCATTCTGCGTTTATAAAAACAGCCAAATATTTCTTTCAATCAGAAAATTATCTGAACAATATGGGTATAATTAAAAAATGCTTAAAATATCTTAAATATAATATACAGGTTGGTACAATTTAACATTGCGATTCAAAAACTACATTTTGAATCTTTTGGAAGTAAATTTTGATATAGTATTTATTGCGAATCCAGTGCTCAATATACCCAGAGCTTAAAGTCCGTGCGTCCCGCCGAAGACCACCAATGCAGAAAAAGTGAATACTAACTGAAAAAAATATTAAAATATAACGTGTTACAGTGATAATGATTTGATCCAAATATGCTATAGAATTTGGTGCAAAACGATGCGCTTTGATTGTTGTGAACTTGGTATTACATCATGTAAAACAAAATCTATAATATACGAGTATATAATATATATATATTTTTTATTAGTAATATTGTCTGTATTTTGTCATTGTTTAATAGGGTCTAAATAAAATTGCATTCTATAGTTTACGTTTTTAGAATTGTTTGTGATTGATTTTAAATTGATTTTGTTGTTTTTTCGTATTTGACTAGTTTTAATAATTAAGAGACAAACAAATGATTATTAGAAAGTTTAACACTCTCTATAGATTATTTTATAATTCAATAATTTTTTTAGTTTAAAATATAGTTTTTTTATTTTTAAAATAAAGAGTTATATTAAGATAAAATTAAAAAAAAACATCTCAAACAATAAATTTATTTTCACATACGTACATAAATTTTTCAAAAATAAAAAATGTGGAACAAAGATTTAGTTGAATTGTTAATAGTAAATTATAGAACTTTATCAATTACTTACTTACAAACAAAATAATTATTTTTCTTGTTTACAAAAATATTCACCTTATTTATTTATTTTTAATTCTGGCAATGCTGTTGGTAACCATATGGATGTTACCCAGTCTACTTCCAAGACGATTGAAAACAAAACTGAAAACAAAACTTCTGAGAAACTATCATTTTCTGATGTAACGAAACTACACAATCCTACAACAATCAATACCGAAAACGCTCCCCGTGAACTTCGAATTATACCACCAAAAAAACATGTATTTGCATCCCGTTTTGCTGCTGAAACAACTGTTGATGATTTGAACTACTATATTAAAACCAAGCTGAAATCAAACGATGACATTTTAACTCATAAATTTTCCTATTCCCATCCAAGAAGCATCACGTCTTTTAAGATTACAGTTTCATCAGATATATACAATAAAATAATTGATCCTCGTTTTTGGCCAGATAATACTTTGGTAAAGGAATATTTGCCAAAAGCACGCCAGAGTATAAAAAATATTGCCCGGATTCCCTCAATTGTGTCATCTGATCAAAAAAACTAATTACTGAAAATGATAACCAACTATGTATTACCTATCAAAACGTTTTTGGGTTAAACACAAAATTGTCCAAACTTTACATCGATAGTTTTGCATTTAACCACCACGTAATAATATTCACTGAAACTTGGTTAAATAAAAATATCCTGAACAACGAAATTCTTTGCAGTAATTTTAATATTTATAGACTTGATAGAGACACTACTACAATTGGAGGAGGTGTACTAATAGCTATTTCCAACAAGTTTTCATCTGAAGAAATAAATTGCAACATTCCTAAAGGCATCGAATTTATTGGCATCCGCATAAAACTCTACAACAAAAAAAATTATCAAACTTTTTTAACGAATGTGTTCCTAAATTAGCAATGCACAAAAAATCTGGTCCCCCGTGGTGCACAAAAGAATTATCCAGACTTAAAAACATAAAAAATAAACGTTTTAAAAAATATAAAACAACTAGCTTGCTGTTTGATTATAGCAGATTTGCGGTTTCACGTGCTGAATATAACCTTTTAAACACAGAGCTGTATAAAAACTATATATCAAATATAAAACATAATTTTAACAGCGATCCGAAATCCTTTTATAAATTTGTTAATTCCAAAAAGAAATCTGGTGGCTTCCCAAAAACAATGAAGTACGGTGCTAACGAATCCAGTGACGATCATATAATAAGCAACTTGTTTGCTGATTTTTTTTCCTCCACTTACTCCGATTCTCAATATGATTTACATCAATACCCACATCCAATTGCGGCCCATCAAACGATACACTTTTCTCCAATCCACACAAATCAGATTTTAGACTCCTTAAAATCTGTTAAGTCTTCATACCATATGGGTCCTGATGGTGTTCCTAGTTGTGTTCTGAAGAATTGCGCACATGCAATAGCTACTCCATTAAGCATAATATTTAATATATCCTTAAAATATGGTTATTTTCCTCAGTCGTGGAAAGATTCCTTTATTATTCCACTATTTAAATCTGGTAGTAAGTCATGTGTCACAAACTATAGAGGCATAGCAAAATTAAGTGCAATCCCTAAACTTTTTGAAAAGTGTGTTACCGACAATCTCCTTCATCAAATTTCGTCCCTACTCTCTTCCTGTCAGCACGGTTTTAGTAAAGGTCGTTCAACAGTAACTAATCTCATGCAACTGACCACTATAGTAAATCGTGGATTTATTAAAAGGAAATTTACAGATTGTATTTACACGGATTTTAGTAAAGCTTTTGATAAAGTCAATCATGAATTACTTCTGATGAAGCTTCATGCTATGGGACTTACACACGGGAGCTTAAATTGGATTAAATCATATTTAACAAACCGAAAACAAAATGTTGTTTTCAATAATACTACATCAAAAAATATTATTGTAAGTTCTGGAGTGCCCCAAGGCAGTCACATTGGTCCAATTTTGTTTTCTTTATTCATCAATGACTTGCCGTGCGTAATTAAATATTGTAACGTCTTAATGTATGCCGATGATGTGAAGATATTTCATAGCTATAACAATAACATTGAAAAAAATTTGCTGCAACATGATTTAGATGAACTATTTCAATGGTGCGTGCTTAATTTAATGGAACTGAATCTGAAAAAATGCAAACATATGCGTTTTTCAAGAAATGATAATGCTTTATTTAGCTTTACATTGGGCGGACATCAACTTGATTTGGTTACGGAATTTTCAGATCTTGGAGTAATTTTGGATCCTAAATTAAATTTCAAAAAACACATATATATGATGGTAAACAAAGCTCGTGGTGTGTTGGCTTTTATAAAACGTTGGGCTAAGGAGTTTACTGAACCAATCATTACTAAACGGTTATACACATCTTTAGTCAGACCAATCTTGGAATATGGATCTGTTATTTGGGATCCGGATGCGGATTATCTTAAAAACATAATAGAATCAGTGCAAAAACAGTTTCTTCTTTTTTGTTTGGGTAATTCAACATGGAATCCTAACGTCATTATTCCTCCTTATACTACAAGGCTTGCATTAATAAAATTACCAACGTTGGAGAGCAGAAGAACTATGCTTAGCGTTTCATTTTTATTTAACCTAATAAATGGTGCAGTCTGTTCTGACTTCCTACTCAGCAACATAAACTTTAATGTTCCTCATCGATTAACTCGTTTCTACATTCCAATTTATATTCAAATTAATCAAACAAATTATGCTAATTCTGATTCTCTTAGAAAATTGTGTAAACATTATAATTATTTTTATTTTCTAATTGATTTTTCTGTTAATGTTAATGTAATTAAACGTAATATCACTTTGTACCTTAATCAGTGTAATTAAATGGTTGTCTAATTTTTTTTATTATTTTGTATAGTATATAAATTTTTTATAATTGGTCTGTAAGGATTTATTCCGTAGACCTAAAATAAAATAAATAAATAAATACATGTTGAATTTCTAAACGAACCTTTCAATTAAAAATAAGAACAAGAATAAAACGGACCAACAAAAACAGAAATGAATGTAAAGAGAAATATGAAAAAACATGAAACCAGAAATCGTGTCTTTTTTCCTACCCCGCTTGTTGTACTACACCGCTCGCCTACAAACCAAAAGCAACGTCTAAAAAACGACGTCGTTAAAATCATCATCTAAACCGGGCCTAAGAATCATGTAAGCACACAATTTTGTCATTGTCATTGTTTTAAGACAATTGTCAAACACTTTTCATTGTCATATGTGCAAAGTTTATGCATCTGCTAATGGCAGCATTGTCATAGAAATTATTTCTAAATGCAACTCTGTATATACATAAATAAACAAACAAGCATTGATAAAATTTTTGAAAAAAGTAGAAGAATATTAAAGAATTAAATTAAAGTGTGCATTAGGACATAAGCAGATAAAATGGTTCCAATTGCTCTTTTTTCCATGACAATATTTAATATTTTTAAACACACACACAGAGCTGCAAAACGAATCTGACAATGCCACACAACAATCTGACAACCGTGTGAACTGACAATTTCGGTTGACAGAAAAATTCATTGTGTGACAATTGTGTGCAAATGAAATTTTTAGTTTTCTTATACCCCACAGTGTCGTGATTTCATATAACGAGTGGCCATAAATAGAAGGAGTGGTTGTAAAGAGTTGAAATTTGGCACACGTATTTGATTTGATAAAAGAAAAAAAATATTAAAATTTCAAAAATTTTGGAGGAAGGATTCGTGTCCTTCTCATATATCCTGAAATTAAAAACCGTCATAAAAGATAGAAAAAAAGTCCGAACTTTATGAAATAGTCGTTTAGTTTGATACCCTTAATGATTTGACCAAATTTTATCCAAATCGGGGCAAGGACACGCCCATCTCAAAAATGTCCTTTTTCAAAAAAGTAAAAAAAGGGAACAAAAAGTAAAATTTTTAAATTAATTTCATACACGAAGCACTTGTTACAAGAAAAATGTGTGTGTCAAATTTTTTCCAATTCGCAGCAAGGACATGCACTCCCGGCCACCCCCTAAATCTTGTATTAAATTTTTTTAAAAACGAAAAAAATTCAATGAAAAAAATTCAAATGGTAAGAAAATATTTACACTTGTTTTATTATTTAAATAAATTATAAAAAATAATGTTTTGAACAATTTTTATTTATTAAATACAAAAAGAAAGAAAATATTAGAATTTGTTTACTCTATTCATCCGAATCACGTTCTTCAAGCTGGTTTATTAAATTTTCTTGATTATCCGCATAAATATTATTTTCCTCAATATTTTTTTTTTTATTAGCTTTTATTTATTTATTGAATCTTCATATATTGAAATAACAATAAGTTTTCATATCCTAACAGTAAAAAGAAAATAATAAGCCCACCCAGTGCTAGACAAAAATTTGTATGATACTACAAAAATTTCATATCAACTGATCAAGTCATCTGTTGTGCGCTTGAGTTAAAGCAAGGGTATCCTTCCTTCTCAACCGACTGTGGCCACTAACGTTAAGGATGCCTCGTGCAAGTGGGTTTGGATGGTGTTCAAGTTTGCTGACGTACTTTGACGCATATTTTGTAAATTCGACGTTTACTAATGGCACGCCTAGATCTTTGTGGATTCGAGAATTTTTAACATACCATGGAGCTGCAGTAATAATACGTAGAAATTTATTTTGACCCCTTTAAGTTTTTTCAATGTTTGATGCTGAGGCAGTACCCCATAATTGAATTCCATAACACCAGATTGGCTTTAGAATTGCATTGTACAACAAAAGTTTGCAATCCAACTTTAATGTAGAATTTCTGCCGATTAGCCAATTAAGTTGCACTGCTTTTAATCTCATCTGAGTAAGTTTTGCGTCGATATGAGACTTCCAAGTTAAACGACGATCGAGGTGGATTCCGAGGTATTGCACTTCATTGTGTTGCGGGATAATTTGCTTATTTATTCTGATGAACGAGCAGGTATCTTTTCGCAATGTGAAAGTTATATGAATACATTTCTGTTCGTTAACCCTGATTTTCCAAAGCTCAAGCCAATTCTCTAGTTTATAAACATATTTCTGCAAGTTCTGTGATGCTATTTGATGGTTCTTATGAACGCTAATAAAGGCTGTATCGTCTGCAAAAGTTGAAGTATGTATTATGGGGTCTGACGGCATATCGGATGCATAAATCAAATATAAAGTTGGACCCAGTATGCTATCCTGGGGTACTCCTGCTTCAATTGGCTGAGCGGGGCTTAAAAAATCGCCTTCTTTGATTGTAAATTTGCGACCATATAAATAACTTTTCATAAGTTTGTGGGTGTTAGCAGGCAGAGTTAATTTAATTTTATGCATTATACCTTCATGCCAGACTTTGACGAACGCTTGGGAAACATCAATGAAAAGCGCGGAACAGTATTTTTTCTCTTCAAACGACCGTCTTATCACATTTACCAATCTCTGTGTTTGTTCGATGGTACTGTGTTTAGCTCTGAACCCGAATTGGTGATTTGGGATACATTGAGTGTCGTTCAGAATTGGAATCAACTTAGCCAATAACAATTTTTCAAACAGTTTTGAAATTGTCGGCAGTAGACTAATTGGCCTATATGACTCTACTTTAGTGGGGTCCTTCCCTGGCTTAGGAATTATGGTAATCATAGATACCTTCCAATCTGCAGGATAGTATTCTAGGCGTAAAATAGCATTGAAAATAAATAGGATAATTCTTCTAGCTACACGAGGTAACTCCACAAGCATTTTGTTGCTGATTTTATCCATACCTGGAGCTTTTTTAAGATTCAGAGTACCAATAGCGCTTTGAACATCATTAAAGTTAAGTCTTAGAGGTATAGGAGGTCTAATAACGAGTAGAGGCAAATCAGATGCATTATTTGAGTTGTTTATAGTAAACACATTTCTCAAATGGTTAACAAATAAAGTCCCCTTCTCGGAATCATTTCTAGCCCAGTCACCAGTCGGATTTCGCAGAGGAGGCTTTCCTCTAACTGGTCTTTTTAAACCTCGTGCCGCCTTCCATAACGAATAGTCAGATTGTGGGGTACTATCAAGACCCTCCAAGTAAGATTTAAGTGAAGCCATTCTTTGGGTTTCTAAGAAATTTCTTAGTATATCTCTGCATACCCGTAGCCTAGCTTTCAGTTCAGGAGACCTGTGAATTTGCCACTCTCTTCTAACTCTTGTTTTTTCTGACAGGAGATGATCGAGTTCAGCGAAATAAGTTCTATTTGTCCCACTTCTGCACTCAACGTCGTATGTGGAGGCGTGATGTACAGCTCTTCGTATGTCCTCAGTAAACTTGCCAATCGACCCATCAATATCCTCGGTAGTTCTCAACACTACATTTTCCGTGCAGTGGGAACTTAAATACTTTTTATACTTTATCCAACTTACTCTGGTTTTAGATATGTCCCGAAATGGAGAGCCATTCCCTTGAAGGAAACACATTGAAATAATAGTAGGAGAGTTATCTGAAGACAAGTCTAATGAAGGCTCCACTTGTATCGATTCTACAGGGATATTTTTCACTACTCCGTAGTCAATAACATCGGGAATCTTCCGTCGGTCCGTCGGTTAGTAGGTGGGATGTCCGCTTGAGAGTACATCTAATTCCATTTTGGCAATGGTGTTGAAGATTTCACGACCCTTCGGGGTCACCAACCGTGAACCCCAAAAAGTGTGTTTGGCGTTAAAGTCACCAGCAACTAAAAATCTAGCTCCAAGGGAATTGAAGAAGCTGTAGTATTGGTGTTCTTTTATTGAAAATCGAGGCGGCGAATAAATTGATGATAAAACAAAATTGTACTGACAGAATTCAATACAAATGTTTGTTGCTTGTAGGTAATCCTCACATATGTTGTTCATTAAATAATGTTTTATTCTGTTCTTTATAAGATTTGCCGAACCTCGACATGCTCTTCCGCGGGGATCTTTAGTATCATACAACACGTAGCCATTAATTTTGAAGTACCCTGTCGCAGTCAAGTGAGTTTCAGCAATCATCATGACATCAATCTGCTTATCCATCAGGAAGTGTTCAAGTTCGTTTTTATGTTGGCGGAGGCCGTTCGCATTCCAAAAACAAATTTTTAAACAAATCATTTCTTTAAAATGGCTTGTAAGATAGTGGATTGCATTTTCAGCATTTCCTGCATCATGGATGTCATAGTGGTCGTAAAAGTGTTCATGGTTTGGACAAGTGTCTGCAATGTAGTCTCTAGAGTGTTAATATTAGGCTCGTAATATTGTGATTTAGGTTCCTGCTCTAAACCTGGCATTTTAGATTTAACCACATTAGCGTAAGAAACTTGTCTAGAACTAGGCGCGTTTACATGACTAGTGGACCGTAAAAATTGAGGGAAATTGTCACTCGATGCAAAAAAATAGGCTGTTGACGATGATCAGGTAATACCCTGCAAGCTATATGAGTCCGAAAAGAGTCTTTTCTGACACCTTTTTCGGAGCGTTAACGCTCTTTATGAGCCCAAAAAACAATCATAATTGCTCCGAAAACCTTCAGAAAAGAAGGTCATTACATTTGAAAATGGTCCGTCAGAAAAAGCTCTTAGATAATGTCAGAAAAGAGTCTTTTATGATGGTTTTTTGGGCTCTTAAAGAGCTCTTAGATAATGTCAGAAAAGAGTCTTTTATGAGTTTTTCTTAGGCTCTATGTAATCTTATTTTTATCATTCTTGTGTGGTACAGCTATGTTTTTTTTTTGTTCAAAGCACAAATAACAAGACAACAACGCTTTGGTACACACAAAATTAAGTGGAATTTCTGAGTCATACTGCGTGCCGACTCAGGACAGTAACAAGCAAATTTTTCTTTCGCTCCGAAAATACTCTTTAGTTAGACTCTTTTCTGACTCCTTTTTTCGGACCGCTCCGAAAATTCTCTTTTATTGGACTCTTTTTGACTCCTTTTTCGGAGCGCTCCTAGAATGTTATGCTGGGTACTGTCGTCTTGTTGGTTCTTATGCCTTTCAAATGAGTTTAAATTGGACAACCTCTGTAATTTGCGGTATGATTACCTCCGCAGTTACTGCATTTTTTGATTTTTGAATCAGTTTTCGACTTATCACATTGAGCAGTTGCATGTAGCTCCCCACACGCAACACAAACTGACGGCAATTTACAATACGCCTTGGTGTGACCAAATTCTTGACAGTTGAGACACTGGACGGGTCCCTGACGCTTATGTGGTTCTTCCACGGTGATTCTACGATGCAGAAGGTATATCAGATTGTCGATGGGATGGGACTCGTTTTTCTTTAAGACAACATCTCCAGGTTCCAATTCCACCCTGAACATGGGCTGAGGGATCTTTTCACGGTTTCTAATATTCGCTACGCTCTTGATTTTGAACCCTTTGGCCATTAAACCGGTCTTTATCTCCGCAGGATCAACACATGGGTCTATACCTTTTAGAACGACTTGGAGTCCTTTTGCGCGTTTGAGCTGATAGGTATAGAAATCCCTAGTTTCCCTCTCCAACTGGTTGGACAATTTTCGAAAATCATCTTCCCTATTCACTTGGATCTTTGTCTCGCAGATATTTCCATGTTTAATTGAGGTTACGCTAAACATGTTTTCACCTATTACAGCAACAATTCCTTGTATCAGTTTGTTGGAAGTGGGCTCTCTCAGGTAAATTGGTGGGGGCTTAAATGTCTTTTTCGGTATTTCTGGATCATCCGTCTGAAGTAGAGAAAATCTGTTTTGGTCATTTGGTTTACCACTATTGACGGTCTTAGGAACTTTTGAGTTGGAATACATTTGAGCAGATGTCCGGATTCTCTGTCGCTTGAGAACGGTTATGTACTTATCCATACCTACTTGTTTTTTGGGTTTGACTGCACTATTTGATGAAAATGATGTCTTTTCATCTGTTGAAATCACTATATTGGGCGAACAGGAACGACGCCGTTCTACGGCTCTTGTAGTGAGAAAATTCTCCAGAGATTTTTTTATGGATTCTTCCTCAGAGACCCATTTAGTTTTTCTAGACGAGCTAAGCTCTTTCTCAGAATTACATCTGAGAGGAACACTCATACAGTTTTTATACGATTTTTAATTTTTTTTTTTTTATATATATTTTAACTTATTACGAGTTATTTTTTTCACTTTTTTGTTTAATTTCAACTTTTTACACTTTTTCACCTATTACGATTTTTTCACCGAAAATTCAGCCGCACTAAAAGTAACACGTCCGAACAGTTCGATGAGACGAGACTGAATGAAATCCTCAGTAATGAAATCATTTATTTCTTCACAACTCCTTTTACTTATTTTATCTTCTTTTCTATGTATAGATAACTTTGGTTCAGACTGCAAAACCATTCTTTCTATTAGGTCTTTATTAGTATTTGTACGACTATTTTTTCGAGTATGGTTTAAACGAGTTTTTCTAAAAACTGAGTGGCTTCTATAGCTTCCTCAGATAACATACCTACTGGAATCGTGGAGTTTTTTATAAATTCTGCTCCATGAACTAGTATTTTGTGGACAGTAACAGGCATACAATACCAAGAATATTTTTGAACATATAAATTCCATGTTTCTCTAAGCAGCTGTTGAAAATTTATAATATTTATTGTTTTACTGCTTGAAATAGTTTTTAAAATCAAAGAAAAATTTTTAATTAGTGATGGATCAACCTGCGTTATGCTAGATGAGACATCAATGTTGCTGAAAACCCGTCTCGCAGTATTCCCATCATTTGTTGTACCAAAACCGGTTTTAACTTTATCTACATTTAATCCAAGCTTCTTTTTAAAATCTTCCTGAATTTTAGACTTTCTTTGATTTAAAATTTGCTTATCATCATTTTTTGAAACTCTCCAAATTTTTAGAGGCAACCTGTAAGCTATGTGTAATATACACTCAAAGAATTTTATCCATGCATGTAATGTTGATAATCCGTGTTTATGTAATTCTTCTCTTTTTTTAAGGTCCCTCTCAAATACTTGAATTAAATTCATTTCAGTGGGTTTTGCACCGCAAACAAAACAAGAAGAACTGCTTTTGTTATCAGCTAACACATTAAGAACAGCTCCATCTACCATTGTTAATCTCATGTCAAAATGAACGGTAAGGTTTTTTTTATCAGAAACATAATCAAATGTTTGCAAATTATCTATATCTTCCTCGATAATTGCCCTTGTAGTTTTAACCAAATCCGATATGGTATTTTTACTGACGTTTCTGATATTGATATATTTTCCGGAATATATTGTTTCTTTGCTTTTTGTAGACTATAATATGATGGAAAACAGTTCTTGTGCACATCATTTACAACCGTTCGCATATTTTCATATTGTCTATACGATAGATCATTATCTATTAATAATGCTAAAGCCTTTTCTACGGAAATAGAAGTTTCTGGAGTTGGGCTAGATACTCTTTGAACAGCTCTTCGTAATTGCTCAGGGCATGTAGACCTCACAAGATCATCTACCTTTCTTCTTTTGGTTCGTTCAGAACTTTCATTAAAGCCTACTCTTGGTCTTCCTTTATGACTTGTACTTGGTCCCTTAATAAATAAAAAAACATGTTTTTTATTATATTATAAAAAATAAATATTCACATAATGATATTACAATGTATATATCTTCTTCGTCTTCTTCCACTTCTTCTTCTACTTCTTCCACATCAAAAAATTAATTTAGCCAGAAAAAGTTTTTGTTTTCAAACACAGATTTCTTTCTGTAGCATTTTTCCCAACTTTTTTTTATTCTAGCTAGAATTGATTTAAGTCTTACAATACTTTTTTGTTGCAATTGTGTCTTAAATTTATATTCTAAATGATTTTTAATTTCCTTAAGGGCTAGGGAGTGTGTTGTATGTTTGTGCTAAATATTGAAAATTTGCCTAATTTGCACTTGCCTTGACACTGAAAAAGTGAAAAAAATTGACTATTCTGCCAAGCTCTGCAAAAGAGACCCATTTTTTTTAATGTAATACATACTTGTATCAATATTATATTAAAGTATCAAAAATAAACTCGAATAAACTTTTTTTAGACCTTCTATAAACTTGTAAGTTGTACAAAATTTTCTCTCTGTTTACATTCAGAATAACGGTACAAAACACATTTTTTTTTTTGCATTTAATTATTTATTGAATCTTCATATTTGAAATGACAATAAGTATTCAAATCTTAATACTAAAAAGAAAATAATAAGCCCAGCCAGTGCTAGACAAAAATTTTTATGATACTAAAAAAATTTCACATCAACTGATCCAGTCATCTATTTTGCGCTTGAGTTAAAGCAAGGGTATCCCTCCTTCTCAACCGATTGTGACCACTAAAGTTAAGGATGTCTCGTGCAAGTGGGTTTGGATGGTGTTCAAGTTTGCTGACATACTTTGACGCATATTTTGTAAATTCGACTTTTACTAATGCCACGCCTAGATCTTTGTGGATTCGAGAATTTTTAACATACCATGGTGCTGCAGTAATTATACGTAGAATTTTATTTTGACCCCTTTCAATTTTTTCAATGTTTGATGCTGAGGCAGTACCCCATAATTGAATTCCATAACACCAGATTGGCTTTAGAATTGCATTGTACAACAAAAGTTTGCAATCCAATTTCAATGTAGAGTTTCTGCCGATTAACCAATTAAGTTGCACTGCTTTTAATCTCATTTGTCGATTCAGTCTCGTCTCATCGAACTGTTCGGACGTGTTACTTTTAGTGCGGCTGAATTTTCGGCGAAAAAATCGTAATAGGTGAAAAAGTGTAGAAAGTTGAAATTAAACAAAAAAGTGAAAAAAAAATCGTAATAGGTTAAAATATATAAAAAAAAAAACATTAAAAATCGTATAAAAACTGTATGAGTGTTCCTCTCAGATGTAATTCTGAGAAAGAGCTTAGCTCGACTAGAAAAACTAGATGGGTCTCTGAGGAAGAATCCTTGAAAAAAATCTTTGGAGAATTTTCTTACTACAAGAGCCGTAGAACGGCGTCGCTCCTGTTCTCCCAATATAGTGATTTCAACAGATGAGAAAACATCATCTTCATCAAATAGTGCAGTGAAACCCAAAAAACAAGTAGGTATGGATAAGTACATAACCGTTCTCAAGCGACAGAGAAGCCCGAAGTCTGCTCAAGTGTCATCAAATGCAAAAGCTCCTAAGACCGTGAGTAATGATCAAAATAGGTTTGCTCTCCTCCAGACGGATGAGCCAGAACTTCCGAAGAAGACGTTTAAGCCCCCACCAATTTATCTGAGAGAGCCGACTTCCAGTAAATTGGTACAAGGAATTGTTGCTGTAATAGGTGAAAACATGTTTAGCGTAACCTCAATGAAACATGGAAATATCTGCGAGACAAAGATACAAGTGAATAGGGAAGATGATTTTCGAAAATTGTCCAACCAGCTGGAAAGGGAGACTAGGGATTTCTATACCTACCAGCTCAAAAGCGCAAAAGGACTCCAAGTCGTTCTAAAGGGTATAGACCCATGTGTTGATCCCGCGGAGATAAAAACCGGTTTAATGGATAAAGGGTTCAAAATTAAGAGCGTAGTGAATATTAGAAACCGTGAAAAGATCCCTCAGTCCATGTTCAGGGTAGAATTGGAACCTGGAGATGTTGTCTTAAAGAAAAACGAGTCCCATCCCATCTACAATCTGATGTACCTTCTGCATCGTAGAATCACCGTGGAAGAACCACATAAGCGTCAGGGACCCGTCCAGTGTCTCAACTGTCAAGAATTTGGTCACACCAAGGCGTATTGTAAATTGCCGACAGTTTGTGTTGCGTGTGGGGAACTGACTCAAAAATCAAAAAATGCAGTAACTGCGGAGGTAATCATACCGCAAATTATAGAGGTTGTCCAATTTACACTCATTTGAAAGGCATAAGAACCAACAAGACGTCAGTATTGCCTAAATATCCTCAACAGCCAAAATTAGCATCGAGTGACAATTTCCCTCAATTATTACGGTCCATTAGTCATGTAAAGGCGCCTAGTTCTAGACAAGTTTCTTACGCAAACGTCGTTAAATCTAATATGCCAGGTCTGGAGCAGGAACCTAAAACCCAATATTCTGAGCCGCATATCAACAATCTAGAGACAACATTGCAGACACATGTCCAAACTATGAACACTTTCACGACCACCATGACATCCACGATGCAGGAAATGCTGAAAATGCAATCCACTATCTTGCAAGCCATTTTAAAGAAATGATTTATTTAAAAATTTGTTTCTGGAACGCGAACGGCCTCCGCCAACATAAAAATGAACTGAAATACTTCCTGATGGATAAGCAGATTGATGTTATGATGATTGCTGAAACTCACTTGACGTCGACAGGGTACTTCAAAATTAATGGCTACGAGTTCTACGATACTAAAGACTCCCCCGGAAGAGCTTGTGGAGGTTCGGCAATTCTTATAAAGAACAGAATAAAGCATTATCTAATGAATAACATAAGTGAGGATTACCTCCAAGCAACAAACATTTGCATTGAATTCTGTCAATACAAATTTGTTTTATCATCGATTTATTCTCCGCCTCGATTTTCAATAAAAGAACACCAATACCATAACTTCTTTAAATCCCTTGGAGCTAGATTTTTAGTTGCTGCCGACTTTAACGCCAAACACACATTTTGGGGTTCACGTCTGGTAACCCCAAAGGGTCGCGTACTCTTCAACACCATTGCTAAAATGGGCTTAGATGTACTCTCAAGTGGGCATCCCACCTATTGGCCGACGGACCGATGGAAGATTCCCGATGTTATTGACTTTGGGGTACTGAAAAATATCCCTGTAGAATGGATGCAAGTGGATCCTTCACTGGACTTGTCCTCAGATCACTCTCCTACTATCATTTCAATGCATTTCCCTCAAGTGTGTGGTTCTCCATTTATGAACATGACTAAGACCCGAGTAAGTTGGATAAAATACAAAAAGTATTTAAGTTCTCATTGCACGGAAAATGTTGTGTTGAGAACAACCGACGATATTGATGAGTCGATTGGCAACTTTACCGAGGACCTTCGACGAGCTGTGCATCACGCTTCCACTTATCACGTTGAATGTAGAAATAGGACAAACAGAACTTATTTCTCTGAACTCGAACATCTCCTATCAGAAAAAAGAAGAATGAGAAGAGAGTGGCAAATTCACAGGTCTCCTGAACTGAAAGCTAGGCTACGGGAATGCAGAGATATACTAAGACATTTCTTAGAAACCCAAAGAACGGCCTCACTTAGATCTTACTTGGAAGGTCTTGATAGTACCCCACAATCTGACTACTCGTTATGGAGGGCGGCAAGAGGTTTAAAAAGACCAGTAAGAGGAAAACCTCCTTTGCGAAATCCGGCTGGTGACTGGGCTAGAAATGCTTCCGAGAAAGGGACATTATTTGTTAACCATTTGAGAAATGTGTTTACTATAAACAACTCAAATAATAACGAATCTGATTTGCCACCACTTGTTATAAGGCCTCCTGTTCCTCTAAGACTAAACTTTCGTGATGTCCAAAACGCTATTGGTACTCTAAACCTTAGAAAGGCTCCAGGTATGGATAAAATCAGCAATAAAATGCTTGTGGAGTTACCTCGTGTAGCAAGAAGAATTATCCTCTTTATCTTCAACGCTATTTTACGCCTAGAATACTATCCTGCAGATTGGAAGGTGTCTATGATCACTATGATTCTTAAGCCAGGGAAGGACCACACCAAAGTGGAGTCATATAGGCCAATTAGTCTACAGCCGACAATTTCAAAACTGTTTGAAAAATTTTTAATGACTAAGTTGACTCCAATTCTGAATGACACTGAATGTATTCCTAATCATCAATTCGGCTTCAGGGCTAAACACAGCACCATCGAACAAACACACAGATTGGTAAATGTGATAAGAGGGTCGTTTAAAGACAAAAAATACTGCTCCGCCCTTTTCATTGATGTGTCGCAAGCGTTCGACAAAGTTTGGCATGACGGTTTAATGCACAAAATAAAATTAACTCTGCCTGCTAACACCCATAAACTCATGGAAAGTTATTTATACGGTCGCAAATTTAAAATCAAAGAAGGTGATTTTTTAAGTACCGCTCAGCCAATTGAATCAGGTGTGCCACAGGGTAGCATACTGGGTCCTACTTTATATTTGATATATGCCTCCGACATGCCGTCAGACCCCAAAATCCATACGTCAACTTTTGCAGACGATACAGCCTTTATCAGCGTCCATAAGGACCACCAAGTTGCATCACAGAATTTGCAGAATTATGTTTATAAACTAGAGAATTGGCTTGAGCTTTGGAAAATCAGGGTTAACGAACAGAAATGTATTCATATAACTTTCACATTGCGAAAAGATACATGCTCGTTCATCAGAATAAATAATCAAATTATCCCGCAACACAATGAAGTCAAATACCTCGGAATCCACTTAGGAACTTTTGAGTTGGAATACATTTGAGCAGATGTCCGGATTCTCTGTCGCTTGAGAACGGTTATGTACTTATCCATACCTACTTGTGTTTTGGGTTTGACTGCACTATTTGATGAAAATGATGTCTTTTCATCTGTTGAAATCACTATATTGGGCGAACAGGAACGACGCCGTTCTACGGCTCTTGTAGTGAGAAAATTCTCCAGAGATTTTTTTATGGATTCTTCCTCAGAGACCCATTTAGTTTTTCTAGACGAGCTAAGCTCTTTCTCAGAATTACATCTGAGAGGAACACTCATACAGTTTTTATACGATTTTTAATTTTTTTTTTTATATATATTTTAACTTATTACGAGTTATTTTTTTCACTTTTTTGTTTAATTTCAACTTTTTACACTTTTTCACCTATTACGATTTTTTCACCGAAAATTCAGCCGCACTAAAAGTAACACGTCCGAACAGTTCGATGAGACGAGACTGAATGAAATCCTCAGTAATGAAATCATTTATTTCTTCACAACTCCTTTTACTTATTTTATCTTCTTTTCTATGTATAGATAACTTTGGTTCAGACTGCAAAACCATTCTTTCTATTAGGTCTTTATTAGTATTTGTACGACTATTTTTTCGAGTATGGTTTAAACGAGTTTTTCTAAAAACTGAGTGGCTTCTATAGCTTCCTCAGATAACATACCTACTGGAATCGTGGAGTTTTTTATAAATTCTGCTCCATGAACTAGTATTTTGTGGACAGTAACAGGCATACAATACCAAGAATATTTTTGAACATATAAATTCCATGTTTCTCTAAGCAGCTGTTGAAAATTTATAATATTTATTGTTTTACTGCTTGAAATAGTTTTTAAAATCAAAGAAAAATTTTTAATTAGTGATGGATCAACCTGCGTTATGCTAGATGAGACATCAATGTTGCTGAAAACCCGTCTCGCAGTATTCCCATCATTTGTTGTACCAAAACCGGTTTTAACTTTATCTACATTTAATCCAAGCTTCTTTTTAAAATCTTCCTGAATTTTAGACTTTCTTTGATTTAAAATTTGCTTATCATCATTTTTTGAAACTCTCCAAATTTTTAGAGGCAACCTGTAAGCTATGTGTAATATACACTCAAAGAATTTTATCCATGCATGTAATGTTGATAATCCGTGTTTATGTAATTCTTCTCTTTTTTTAAGGTCCCTCTCAAATACTTGAATTAAATTCATTTCAGTGGGTTTTGCACCGCAAACAAAACAAGAAGAACTGCTTTTGTTATCAGCTAACACATTAAGAACATCTCCATCTACCATTGTTAATCTCATGTCAAAATGAACGGTAAGGTTTTTTTTATCAGAAACATAATCAAATGTTTGCAAATTATCTATATCTTCCTCGATAATTGCCCTTGTAGTTTTAACCAAATCCGATATGGTATTTTTACTGACGTTTCTGATATTGATATATTTTCCGGAATATATTGTTTCTTTGCTTTTTGTAGACTATAATATGATGGAAAACAGTTCTTGTGCACATCATTTACAACCGTTCGCATATTTTCATATTGTCTATACGATAGATCATTATCTATTAATAATGCTAAAGCCTTTTCTACGGAAATAGAAGTTTCTGGAGTTGGGCTAGATACTCTTTGAACAGCTCTTCGTAATTGCTCAGGGCATGTAGACCTCACAAGATCATCTACCTTTCTTCTTTTGGTTCGTTTAGAACTTTCATTAAAGCCTACTCTTGGTCTTCCTTTATGACTTGTACTTGGTCCCTTAATAAATAAAAAAACATGTTTTTTATTATATTATAAAAAATAAATATTCACATAATGATATTACAATGTATATATCTTCTTCGTCTTCTTCCACTTCTTCTTCTACTTCTTCCACATCAAAAAATTAATTTAGCCAGAAAAAGTTTTTGTTTTCAAACACAGATTTCTTTCTGTAGCATTTTTCCCAACTTTTTTTTATTCTAGCTAGAATTGATTTAAGTCTTACAATACTTTTTTGTTGCAATTGTGTCTTAAATTTATATTCTAAATGATTTTTAATTTCCGTAAGGGCTAGGGAGTGTGTTGTATGTTTGTGCCAAATATTGAAAATTTGCCTAATTTGCACTTGCCTTGACACTGAAAAAGTGAAAAAAATTGACTATTCTGCCAAGCTCTGCAAAAGAGACCCATTTTTTTTAATGTAATACATACTTGTATCAATATTATATTAAAGTATCAAAAATAAACTCGAATAAACTTTTTTTAGACCTTCTATAAACTTGTAAGTTGTAAAAAATTTTCTCTCTGTTTACATTCAGAATAACGGTACAAAACACATTTTTTTTTTGCATTTAATTATTTATTGAATCTTCATATTTGAAATGACAATAAGTATTCAAATCTTAATACTAAAAAGAAAATAATAAGCCCAGCCAGTGCTAGACAAAAATTTTTATGATACTAAAAAAATTTCACATCAACTGATCCAGTCATCTATTTTGCGCTTGAGTTAAAGCAAGGGTATCCCTCCTTCTCAACCGATTGTGACCACTAAAGTTAAGGATGTCTCGTGCAAGTGGGTTTGGATGGTGTTCAAGTTTGCTGACATACTTTGACGCATATTTTGTAAATTCGACTTTTACTAATGCCACGCCTAGATCTTTGTGGATTCGAGAATTTTTAACATACCATGGTGCTGCAGTAATTATACGTAGAATTTTATTTTGACCCCTTTCAATTTTTTCAATGTTTGATGCTGAGGCAGTACCCCATAATTGAATTCCATAACACCAGATTGGCTTTAGAATTGCATTGTACAACAAAAGTATGCAATCCAATTTCAATGTAGAGTTTCTGCCGATTAACCAATTAAGTTGCACTGCTTTTAATCTCATTTGTCGATTCAGTCTCGTCTCATCGAACTGTTCGGACGTGTTACTTTTAGTGCGGCTGAATTTTCGGCGAAAAAATCGTAATAGGTGAAAAAGTGTAGAAAGTTGAAATTAAACAAAAAAGTGAAAAAAAAAATCGTAATAGGTTAAAATATAAAAAAAAAAAAAACATTAAAAATCGTATAAAAACTGTATGAGTGTTCCTTTCAGATGTAATTCTGAGAAAGAGCTTAGCTCGACTAGAAAAACTAGATGGGTCTCTGAGGAAGAATCCTTGAAAAAAATCTTTGGAGAATTTTCTTACTACAAGAGCCGTAGAACGGCGTCGCTCCTGTTCTCCCAATATAGTGATTTCAACAGATGAGAAAACATCATCTTCATCAAGTAGTGCAGTGAAACCCAAAAAACAAGTAGGTATGGATAAGTACATAACCGTTCTCAAGCGACAGAGAAGCCCGAAGTCTGCTCAAGTGTCATCAAATGCAAAAGCTCCTAAGACCGTGAGTAATGATCAAAATAGGTTTGCTCTCCTCCAGACGGATGAGCCAGAACTTCCGAAGAAGACGTTTAAGCCCCCACCAATTTATCTGAGAGAGCCGACTTCCAGTAAATTGGTACAAGGAATTGTTGCTGTAATAGGTGAAAACATGTTTAGCGTAACCTCAATGAAACATGGAAATATCTGCGAGGCAAAGATACAAGTGAATAGGGAAGATGATTTTCGAAAATTGTCTAACCAGCTGGAAAGGGAGACTAGGGATTTCTATACCTACCAGCTCAAAAGCGCAAAAGGACTCCAAGTCGTTCTAAAGGGTATAGACCCATGTGTTGATCCCGCGGAGATAAAAACCGGTTTAATGGACAAAGGGTTCAAAATTAAGAGCGTAGTGAATATTAGAAACCGTGAAAAGATCCCTCAGTCCATGTTCAGGGTAGAATTGGAACCTGGAGATGTTGTCTTAAAGAAAAACGAGTCCCATCCCATCTACAATCTGATGTACCTTCTGCATCGTAGAATCACCGTGGAAGAACCACATAAGCGTCAGGGACCCGTCCAGTGTCTCAACTGTCAAGAATTTGGTCACACCAAGGCGTATTGTAAATTGCCGACAGTTTGTGTTGTGTGTGGGGAGCTACATGCAACTGCTCAATGCGATAAGTCGAGAACTGACTCAAAAATCAAAAAATGCAGTAACTGCGGAGGTAATCATACCGCAAATTATAGAGGTTGTCCAATTTACACTCATTTGAAAGGCATAAGAACCAACAAGACGTCAGTATTGCCTAAATATCCTCAACAGCCAAATTTAGCATCGAGTGACAATTTCCCTCAATTATTACGGTCCACTAGTCATGTAAAGGCGCCTAGTTCTAGACAAGTTTCTTACGCAAACGTCGTTAAATCTAATATGCCAGGTCTGGAGCAGGAACCTAAAACCCAATATTCTGAGCCGCATATCAACAATCTAGAGACAACATTGCAGACACATGTCCAAACTATGAACACTTTCACGACCACCATGACATCCACGATGCAGGAAATGCTGAAAATGCAATCCACTATCTTGCAAGCCATTTTAAAGAAATGATTTATTTAAAAATTTGTTTCTGGAACGCGAACGGCCTCCGCCAACATAAAAATGAACTGAAATACTTCCTGATGGATAAGCAGATTGATGTTATGATGATTGCTGAAACTCACTTGACGTCGACAGGGTACTTCAAAATTAATGGCTACGAGTTCTACGATACTAAAGACTCCCCCGGAAGAGCTTGTGGAGGTTCGGCAATTCTTATAAAGAACAGAATAAAGCATTATCTAATGAATAACATAAGTGAGGATTACCTCCAAGCAACAAACATTTGCATTGAATTCTGTCAATACAAATTTGTTTTATCATCGATTTATTCTCCGCCTCGATTTTCAATAAAAGAACACCAATACCATAACTTCTTTAAATCCCTTGGAGCTAGATTTTTAGTTGCTGCCGACTTTAACGCCAAACACACATTTTGGGGTTCACGTCTGGTAACCCCAAAGGGTCGCGTACTCTTCAACCCCATTGCTAAAATGGGCTTAGATGTACTCTCAAGTGGGCATCCCACCTATTGGCCGACGGATCGATGGAAGATTCCCGATGTTATTGACTTTGGGGTACTGAAAAATATCCCTGTAGAATGGATGCAAGTGGATCCTTCACTGGACTTGTCCTCAGATCACTCTCCTACTATCATTTCAATGCATTTCCCTCAAGTGTGTGGTTCTCCATTTATGAACATGACTAAGACCCGAGTAAGTTGGATAAAATACAAAAAGTATTTAAGTTCTCATTGCACGGAAAATGTTGTGTTGAGAACAACCGACGATATTGATGAGTCGATTGGCAACTTTACCGAGGACCTTCGACGAGCTGTGCATCACGCTTCCACTTATCACGTTGAATGTAGAAATAGGACAAACAGAACTTATTTCTCTGAACTCGAACATCTCCTATCAGAAAAAAGAAGAATGAGAAGAGAGTGGCAAATTCACAGGTCTCCTGAACTGAAAGCTAGGCTACGGGAATGCAGAGATATACTAAGACATTTCTTAGAAACCCAAAGAACGGCCTCACTTAGATCTTACTTGGAAGGTCTTGATAGTACCCCACAATCTGACTACTCGTTATGGAGGGCGGCAAGAGGTTTAAAAAGACCAGTAAGAGGAAAACCTCCTTTGCGAAATCCGACTGGTGACTGGGCTAGAAATGCTTCCGAGAAAGGGACATTATTTGTTAACCATTTGAGAAATGTGTTTACTATAAACAACTCAAATAATAACGAATCTGATTTGCCACCACTTGTTATAAGGCCTCCTGTTCCTCTAAGACTAAACTTTCGTGATGTCCAAAACGCTATTGGTACTCTAAACCTGAGAAAGGCTCCAGGTATGGATAAAATCAGCAATAAAATGCTTGTGGAGTTACCTCGTGTAGCAAGAAGAATTATCCTCTTTATCTTCAACGCTATTTTACGCCTAGAATACTATCCTGCAGATTGGAAGGTGTCTATGATCACTATGATTCCTAAGCCAGGGAAGGACCACACCAAAGTGGAGTCATATAGGCCAATTAATCTACTGCCGACAATTTCAAAACTGTTTGAAAAATTTTTAATGACTAAGTTGACTCCAATTCTGAATGACACTGAATGTATTCCTAATCATCAATTCGGCTTCAGGGCTAAACACAGCACCATCGAACAAACACACAGATTGGTAAATGTGATAAGAGGGTCGTTTAAAGACAAAAAATACTGCTCCGCCCTTTTCATTGATGTGTCGCAAGCGTTCGACAAAGTTTGGCATGACGGTTTAATGCACAAAATAAAATTAACTCTGCCTGCTAACACCCATAAACTCATGGAAAGTTATTTATACGGTCGCAAATTTAAAATCAAAGAAGGTGATTTTTTAAGTACCGCTCAGCCAATTGAATCAGGTGTGCCACAGGGTAGCATACTGGGTCCTACTTTATATTTGATATATGCCTCCGACATGCCGTCAGACCCCAAAATCCATACGTCAACTTTTGCAGACGATACAGCCTTTATCAGCGTCCATAAGGACCACCAAGTTGCATCACAGAATTTGCAGAATTATGTTTATAAACTAGAGAATTGGCTTGAGCTTTGGAAAATCAGGGTTAACGAACAGAAATGTATTCATATAACTTTCACATTGCGAAAAGATACATGCTCGTTCATCAGAATAAATAATCAAATTATCCCGCAACACAATGAAGTCAAATACCTCGGAATCCACCTCGATCGTCGTTTAACTTGGAAGTCTCATATCGACGCAAAACTTACCCAGATGAGATTAAAAGCAGTGCAAATTAATTGGCTAATCGGCAGAAATTCTACATTAAAGTTGGATTGCAAACTTTTGTTGTACAATGCAATTCTAAAGCCAATCTGGTGTTATGGAATTCAATTATGGGGTACTGCCTCAGCATCCAACATTGAAAAAATTCAAAGGGGTCAAAATAAGATTCGACGTACAATTACTGCAGCTCCATGGTATGGTAAAAATTATATGAAAATTATATGTCAGCAAACTTGAACACCATCCAAACCCACTTGCACGAGACATCCTTAACTTTACTGGCCATGTTCGGTTGAGAAGGAGGGATACCCTTGCTGGGGACAGTTACCCAAGTCTTATGTTCTTGTTTAAAAGATCAAGATCATTGATATTCAATATTGTGCCTGAAGTCTGCGCTGCATTATGTAAAGTATAAAAAATTAATTTTTAAAGGTAAAACCTAATTTATTAAATAAAAAAACATATCAAAAATAATATCTATTGGTACAGATGCCAGCAACATAAGATGAATGGGAGAGTATTTCCCAAAGTATAAATAAAATGTGGAATTTTCCCAATTTAATCGGGGCATTAGATGGAAAACACATCAATATTATAGCACCTGCACATGTATATGTATTGATATGGTTTTGAATCAAAAGAATGAACATGCTGTCAAATTATTTATTGTTATCAATATTGCCAGATGCGATTTTGATGCTCATTTACACGGCATCAATAAAATCTTCAAAAGTTTTGTTCAATAAATTTTGATCAATAAATTTTGAAGAAATTTTGCTGTTTACACGAGTTTAAAGCATTTTGAAGAGAAATTTTGAAGAAAATTTCAATCGTGTAAATCTAGCTTAACTCTTAATGAAGCAATTATCTAATTGAAATTTTGTATGAATTCAATTAGGCGTTAATTAAAAAATTTCAATTAAAAATGCATGTGTGAACACTACATTAATAATAAGAAATCATCTGCAAAAAGACAAATTAAACAACCATAACCATTGCTTGCATTTAGTTCTAAAAATACCCATATTGTATAATAGGAACCTAGCAAAAAAATGTTTACTTTACTTTACTTATAGTCAGCGTTGCTATTTGTCAAGTTTTCCCTTTCTTGCAAGTTTTTTGAAATGCAAAAAAGTTTCAAGTTTAATTCTAAAAAAAAAAGTTTTTTGGAAATTTAAAATTTATTTATAAGTTTAATTTAGTTTATAAAACAAATTATTTTCACCATTAACAAAACAATGATTTTCTACTATGCTGCACTGCGTTAGTAATTTAACGATATTAACACTTTTTAATCCATTTTTACTGCAACAATGTTTAATTTAGTATTACTCTGTCTTAAGTTTAATAAATGTCATATAAATATTTATAAAATGTTAACAGTTTACAACACAAATAAACTCTTTATTTTGTACATACGAGTACATATCGTCCCCTCAATATAACAATAGCATATAATTGTTTTGGGATTTTGAGAAAGGAGAGTTTAAAGTTTTTTCGGCGAATACCTAATACCGTTTCTTGTCTTTAAATTGGCCAATTTTTTTTATTGTACGCATCCTTTAAGACCATAATTCTGTCATTCAAATCGCAAGTCCTCCATATAGGCTAGTTAATTTTTTAAGGAATTCGTATGATGTTTTATTCAATAATTTTTAATAAGAAATACTTGACCTCAAAAAATATCAATTTGTAACATTATAAAACAGCGTTGTTAATAAAGTGGCACATATTCATTACTTTCCAATTTGGGTTATTATAAACAAAAAATTATGACAAATTAAGGTATACATTGCGTAATTTTTAAGCTTGAGGTCACTTTTTTGTTTTTTTATAAAAGATTTTTTAATTCTTATATATAATTCACTCGATATTTCGATTTCCTTTGGGAATCTTTTTATTAAATAATTTTTAAGCTTGAGGTCACTTTTTTGTTTTTTTATAAAAGATTTTTTAATTCTTATATATAATTCACTCGATATTTCGATTTCCAAAGGAATATATATAAGAATTAAAAAATCTTTTATAAAAAAACAAAAAAGTGACCTCAAGCTTAAAAATTATTTAATAAAAATCATTAAAAAGGTCGAAGAATATAGAATAAAATGGTATACATTGCGTAAATCAAAAATAACTAGCAATTCATTCGTCTTCTTTCTCTTCCTCTGCTAAATCTGGCTCATCTAAACAATAGTACTATCGATTGTATCGATAGTTTTATTTTTTACTGACTATCGATAATTTTCTTTTACTATCGATACTATCGAAGTAATATGAAGTCGATTAAATGTAGCCAACGTTAATTTCTTGCCAAATTATTTTAGGCAGGTTTTTAGTCGCCTGATGATTTGTATTGAAACTTTTTAATTTGCTTTATTTGCAATAAGTTTTTTGGTATATGCCTATGTAGAGTAGATGTAAATTAATATAAAAAGTGTTTAATATAATTTAACAGACTTGTTTGAATAAAAATACATAAATAGAACTCAGTCAGAAAAGAATCATACGTTTACAGCTCTGGTGTCTGAATATTGAATATAGTTAATGTATACCATTCATACCTTTTGAATATGTATCCAAGTTTTTTTTTTTTGTTATGTAGCATTAATTTTTAAAAAAATTATTTATATATACATATGTATGTACATATATACAGTTTATTTATGAACTTATGAATATGTACTTAAACTTAGGACTGACTCGATTTTATACATATTTAATGTGTGATTTTATTATTTATTTTCACTTTGTTAGTATGTAATCTATTTATTTCAATGAAATTCTTGTGATATTGCAGTCTTGTTATAGAGCATTTACACCTACGTCATAAACTAGTTATAAGTTGTTTATGGTGATAAACTAGTTTGAGGAACTCAAGCGCAAAACAGATGACTGGATCAGTGGATATAAATTTTTTGTAGTATCATAATATTTTGTCTAGCCCTGGCTGGACTTATTATTTTCTTTTAGTATTAAGATTCGAAAACTTATTGTCATTTCATTTCTGAAGATCCAATAAATAAATTAAATGTATTAAAAAAAAAAAATTGTGTAAGTTTCGCTTCAATACGAGACTTCCAAGTTAAACGGCGGTCGAGGTGAATGCCGAGGTATTTGACTTCATTATGTTGAGGAATAATTTGATTATTTATTCTGATGGACGAGCAGGTATTGTTTCGCAATGTGAAAGTGATATGAATACATTTTTGTTCATTTACCCTGATCTTCCAAAGCTCTAGCCAATTCTCTAGTTTATAAACATAATTCTGCAAATTCTGTGATGCAACTTGGTGGTCCTTATGGACGCTGATAAAGGCTGTATCGTCTGCAAAAGTTGACGTGTGGATTTTTGGGTATGACGGCATGTCGGAGGCATAAATCAAATATAAAGTAGGGCCCAGTATGCTACCCTGTGACACACCTGATTCAATTGGCTGAGCGGTACTTAAAAAATTGCCTGCTTTGATTTTAAATTTGCGACCGTATAAATAACTTTCCATGAGTTTATGGGTGTTAGCAGGCAGAGTTAATTTAATTTTGTGCATTAAACCGTCATGCCAAACTTTGTCGAACGCTTGGGATACATCAATGAAAAGGGCGGAGCAGTATTTTTTATCTTCAAACGACCTTCTTATCACATTTACCAATCTGTGAGTTTGTTCGATGGTACTGTGTTTAGCTCTGAATCCGAATTGATGATTTGGAATACATTCAGTGTCATTCAGAATTGGAGTCAACTTAGTCATTCACAATTTTTCGAACAGTTTAGAAATTGTCGGCAGTAGGCTAATTGGCCTATATGACTCCACTTTGGTGTGGTCCTTCCCTGACTTAGGAATCATAGTGATCATAGACACCTTCCAATCTGCAGGATAGTATTCTAGGCGTAAAATAGCGTTGAAGATAAAGAGGATAATCTTTCTTGCTACACGAGGTAACTCCACAAGCATTTTATTGCTGATTTTATCCATACCTGGAGCCTTTCTAAGGTTCAGAGTACCAATAGCGTTTTGGACATCACGAAAGTTTAGTCTTAGAGGTACAGGAGGTCTAATAACGAGTGGAGGCAAATCAGATGCATTATTTGAGTTGTTTATAGTAAACACTTTTCTCAAATGATTAACAAATAAAGTCCCCTTCTCGGAATCATTTCTAGCCCAGTCACCAGTCGGATTTCGCAGAGGAGGCTTTCCTCTAACTGGTCTTTTTAAACCTCGTACCGCCTTCTATAACGAATAGTCAGATTGTGGGGTACTATCAAGACCTTCCAAGTAAGATTTAAGTGAAGCCATTCTTTGGGTTTCTAAGAAATTTCTTAGTATATCTCTGCATACCCGTAGCCTAGCTTTCAGTTCAGGAGACCTGTGAATTTGCCACTCTCTTCTCATTCTTCTTTTTTCTGACAGGAGATGATCGAGTTCAGCGAAATAAGTTCTAATTGTCCCACTTCTGCACTCAACGTCGTATGTGGAGGCGTGATGTACAGCTCTTCGTATGTCCTCAGTAAACTTGCCAATCGACCCATCAATATCCTCGGTAGTTCTCAACACGACATTTTCCGTGCAGTGGGAACTTAAATACTTTTTATACTTTATCCAACTTACTCTGGTTTTAGATATGTCCCGAAATGGAGAGCCATTCCCTTGAAGGAAACGCATTGAAATAATAGAAGGAGAGTGATCTGAAGACAAGTCTAATGAAGGCTCCACTTGTATCGATTCTACAGGGATATTTTTCACTACTCCGAAGTCAATAACATCGGGAATCTTCCGTCGGTCCGTCGGCCAGTAGGTGGGATGCCCGCTTGAGAGTACATCTAATCCCATTTTGGCAATGGTGTTGAAGAGTTCACGACCCTTCGGGGTCACCAGACGTGAACCCCAAAAAGTGTGTTTGGCGTTAAAGTCACCAGCAACTAAAAATCTAGCTCCAAGGGAATTGAAGAAGCTGTAGTATTGGTGTTCTTTTATTGAAAATCGAGGCGGCGAATAAATTGATGATAAAACAAAATTGTATTGACAGAATTCAATACAAATGTTTGTTGCTTGTAGGTAATCCTCACATATGTTGTTTATTAAATAATGTTTTATTCTGTTCTTTATAAGAATTGCCGATCCTCCACATGCTCTTCCGCAGGAATCTTTAGTATCATACAACACGTAGCCATTAATTTTGAAGTACGCTGTCGCCGTCAAGTGAGTTTCAGCAATCATCATGACATCAATCTGCTTATCCATCAGGAAGTGTTCCAGTTCGTTTTTATGTTGGCGGAAGCCGTTCGCATTCCAAAAACAAATTTTTAAACAAATCATTTCTTTAAAATGGCTTGTAAGATAGTGGATTGCATTTTCAGCATTTCCTGCATCATGGATGTCATAGTGGTCGTAAAAGTGTTCATGGTTTGGACAAGTGTCTGCAATGTAGTCTCTAGAGTGTATAATATTAGGCTCGTAATATTGTGATTTAGGTGCCTGCTCCAAACCTGGTATTAGATTTAACCACGTTAGCGTAAGAAACTTGTCTAGAACTAGGCGCGTTTACATGACTAGTGGACCGTAACAATTGCGGGAAATTATCACTCGATGCCAAAATAGGCTGTTGACGATGATCAGGTAATACTGACGTCTTGTTGGTACTTATGGCTTTCAAATGAGTGTAAATTGGACAACCTCTATAATTTGCGGTATGATTACCTCCGCAGTTACTGCATTTTTTTATTTTTACGTCAGTTTTGGACTTATTACATTGAGCAGTTGGATGTAGTTCCCCACACGCAACACAAACAGACGGCAATTTACAGTACGCTTTGGTGTGGCCAAATTCTTGACAATTAATACACTGGACGGGTCCAATGCGCTTATGCGGTTCCTCCACGATAATTCTACGATGCAGAAGATAAATGAGATTGTAGATTGGATGCGACTCGTTTTTCTTTAAGACAACATCTCCAGGTTCCAATTCTACCCTGAACATGGGCTGAGGGATCTTTTCACGGTTTCTGATATTCACTACGCTCTTGATTTTGAACCCTTTGTCCATTAAACCGGTCTTTATCTCCGCAGGATCAACACATGGGTCTATACCCTTTAGAACGTCTTGGAGTCCTTTTGCGCTTTTGAGCTGGTAGGTATAGAAGTCCCTAGTCTCCCTCTCCAACTGGTTGGACAATTTTCGAAAATCATCTTCCCTATTCACTTGGATCTTTGTCTCGAAGATATTTCCATGTTTAATTGAGGTTACGCTAAACATGTTTTCACCTATTACCGAAACAATTCCTTGTACCAATTTACTGGAAGTCGGCTCTCTCAGATAAATTGGTGGGGGCTTAAACGTCTTCTTAGGAAGTTCTGGCTCATCCGTCTGGAGGAGAGCAAACCTATTTTGATTATTACTCACGGTCTTAGGAGCTTTTGAATTTGATGACACTTGAGCAGACGTCGGGCTCCTCTGTCGCTTGAGAACGGTGATGTACTTATCCATACCTACTTGTTTTTTTGGTTTGACTGCACTATTTGATGAAGATGATGTTTTTTCATCTGTTGAAATCACAATATTAGGCGAACAGGAACCGACGCCGTTCTACGGCTCTTGTAGTGAGAAAATTCTCCAGAGATTTTTTTAAGGATTCTTCCTCAGAGACCCATCTAGTTTTTCTACTCGAGCTAAGCTCTTTCTCAGAATTACATCTGAGAGGAACACTCATACAATTTTTATGCGATTTATAGTGTTTTTTTTAATTACCGATATTACCGTAGATTTTTTTAACCTATTACGATTTTTTCACTTTTTTGTTTTATTTCAACCTATTACACTTTTTCACCTATTAAGATTTTTTCACCGAAAATTCAGCCGCACTAAAAATAACACGTCCGAACAGTTCGATGAGACGAGACTGAATGGTACAAAACACATGAAGAATTAAATGTAAAAAAAATATGTTACCATATTTTAATAATGTCATACTTTAATATTTATAAACAATTTAACTGCATTATCGACAATTTACGTTAAAATTAACCCATTTGTATATACGCTATTTTTCATGTTTTTTGTGTGCATATTGCATACTTACCAAAAACTTTCAACTTTGATTGGCTATAACTTTGTCAAAAATATTTTTTTTTCAAAAATTCTTTTTCATTATTGTAATTTGAAATCTAGTTTATCAAACTGTTTTAGCAGATTTTTAAAATTCCAAAAAAAAAAATCGTAATAGGTAAAAATAAAAAAAAAAAATAAACATTAAACATCACATAAAAACTGTATGAGTGTTCCTCTCAGATGTAATTCTGAGAAAGAGCTTAGCTCGACTAGAAAAACTAGATGGGTCCCTGAGGAAGAATCCTTAAAAAAATCTTTGGAGAATTTTCTCACTACAAGAGCCGTAGAACGGCGTCGCTCCTGTTCGCCCAATATAGTGATTTAAACAGATGAGAAAACATCATCTTCATCAAATAGTGCAGTGAAACCCAAAAAACAAGTAGGTATGGATAAGTACATCACCGTTCTCAAGCGACAGAGGAGCCCGACGTCTGCTCAAGTGTCATCAAATTTAAAAGCTCCTAAAACCGTGAGTAATGATCAAAATAGGTTTGCTCTCCTCCAGAGATGAGCCAGAACTTCCTAAGAAGACGTTTAAGCCCCCACCAATTTATCTGAGAGAGCCCACTTCCAGTAAATTGGTACAAAGAATTGTTTCGGTAATAGGTGAAAATATGTTTAGCGTAACATCAATTAAACATTGAAATATTAGCGAAACCAAAATTCAAGTGAATAGGGAAGATGATTTTCGAAAATTGTCCAACCAGTTGGAGAGGGAGACTAGGGATTTCTATACCTAGCAGCTGAAAAGCGCAAAAGGACTCCAAGTCGTTCTAAAGGGTATAGACCCATGTGTTGATCCTACGGAGATAAAGACCGGTTTAATGAACAAAGGGTTCAAAATCAAGAGCATAGTTAATATTAGAGACCGTGAAAAGATCCCTCAGCCCATGTTCAGGGTAGAATTGGAACCTGGAGATGTTGTCTTAAAGAAAAACGAGTCCCATCCCATCTACAATCTGATGTACCTTCTGCATCGTAGAATCACCGTGGAAGAACCACATAAGCGTCAGGGACCCTTCCAGTGTCTCAACTGTCAAGAATTTGGTCACACCAAGGCGTACTGTAAGTTGCCGTCTGTTTGTGTTGCGTGTGAGGAGCTACATGCAACTGCTCAATGTGATAAGTCGAAAACTGATTTAAAAATCCAAAAAAGGCAGTAACTGCGGAGGTAATCATACCGCAAATTATAGAGGTTGTTCAATTTACACTCATTTGAAAGGCATAAGTACCAACAAGACGTCAGTATTACCTGATCATCGTCAACAGCCTATTTTGGCATCGAGTGATAATTTCCCGCAATTGTTACGGTCCACTAGTCATGTAAACGCGCCTAGTTCTAGACAAGTTTCTTACGCTAACGTGGTTAAATCTAATATGCCAGGTTTGGAGCAGGCACCTAAATCACAATATTACGAGCCTAATATTATACACTCTAGAGACTACATTGCAGACACTTGTCCAAACCATGAACACTTTTACGACCACTATGACATCCATGATGCAGGAAATGCTGAAAATGCAATCCACTATCTTACAAGCCATTTTAAAGAAATGATTTGTTTAAAAATTTGTTTTTGGAATGCGAACGGCTTCCGCCAACATAAAAACGAACTGGAACACTTCCTGATGGATAAGCAGATTGATGTCATGATGATTGCTGAAACTCACTTGACGGCGACAGCGTACTTCAAAATTAATGGCTACGTGTTGTATGATACTAAAGATTCCTGCGGAAGAGCATGTGGAGGATCGGCAATTCTTATAAAGAACAGAATAAAACATTATTTAATAAACAACATATGTGAGGAGTACCTACAAGCAACAAACATTTGTATTGAATTCTGTCAATACAATTTTGTTTTATCATCAATTTATTCGCCGCCTCGATTTTCAATAAAAGAACACCCATACTACAGCTTCTTCAATTCCCTTGGAGCTAGATTTTTAGTTGCTGGTGACTTTAACGCCAAACACACTTTTTGGGGTTCACGTCTGGTGACCCCGAAGGGTCGTGAACTCTTCAACACCATTGCAAAAATGGGATTAGATGTACTCTCAAGCGGGCATCCCACCTACTGGCCGACGGACCGACGGAAGATTCCCGATGTTATTGACTTCGGAGTAGTGAAAAATATCCCTGTAGAATCGATACAAGTGGAGCCTTCATTAGACTTGTCTTCAGATCACTCTCCTTCTATTATTTCAATGCGTTTCCTTCAAGGGAATGGCTCTCCATTTCGGGACATATCTAAAACCAGAGTAAGTTGGATAAAGTATAAAAAGTATTTAAGTTCCCACTGCATGGAAATGTTGTGTTGAGAACTACCGAGGATATTGATAGGTCGATTGACAAGTTTACTGAGGACATACGAAGAGCTGTACATCACGCCTCCACATACGACGTTGAGTGCAGAAGTGGGACAAATAGAACTTATTTCGCTGAACTCGATCATCTCCTGTCAGAAAAAAGAAGAGTTAGAAGAGAGTGGCAAATTCACAGGTCTCCTGAACTGAAAGCTAGGCTACGGGTATGCAGAGATATACTAAGATATTTCTTAGAAACCCAAAGAATGGCTTCACTTAAATCTTACTTGGAGGGTCTTGATAGTACCCCACAATCTGACTATTCGTTATGGAAGGCGGCACGAGGTTTAAAAAGACCAGTTAGAGGAAAGCCTCCTCTGCGAAATCCGACTGGTGACTGGGCTAGAAATGATTCCGAGAAGGGGACTTTATTTGTTAACCATTTGAGAAATGTGTTTACTATAAACAACTCAAATAATGCATCTGATTTGCCTCCACTCGTTATTAGACCTCCTGTACCTCTAAGACTTAACTTTAATGATGTTCAAAGCGCTATTGGTACTCTGAATCTTAAAAAAGCTCCAGGTATGGATAAAATCAGCAACAAAATGCTTGTGGAGTTACCTCGTGTAGCTAGAAGAATTATCCTATTTATTTTCAATGCTATTTTACGCCTAGAATACTATCCTGCAGATTGGAAGGTATCTATGATTACCATGATTCCTAAGCCAGGGAAGGACCCCACTAAAGTAGAGTCATATAGGCCAATTAGTCTACTGCCGACAATTTCAAAACTGTTTAAAAAATTGTTATTGGCTAAGTTGATTCCAATTCTGAACGACACTCAATGTATCACCAATTCGGGTTCAGAGCTAAACACAGTACCATCGAACAAACACACAGATTGGTAAATGTGATAAGACGGTCGTTTGAATGATGGTAATTTGACCTTACCACTGAGACAGCACAACCCAGGTGATTCTCCGGTGAACTTTAATGCACCGCAATGGTTGCACACAATCTCCATTGGTCCAATTTGAACGGAAGAATGCGAGCTGTAGTAAAAAGTGCAATCGTAATGAAACGCTACTCGATTCAAATCAACACTTGAAGCTCTTCTTCTTACGCGTTGATTTAGATTTTCACGTTGTTGAATTGCTTGATTTAATCAACGATTTTTCATTGCTAATCGAGCCGTTTCATTTGTCGCCTGTCTTTCTTCTTGTGTTTGCGTTACGCGAAGTCGGGCTGATCTCGTGCGATTTCTTGTTCATCCGTATTCAATCGATTGGTAATATTCCGATTTGTAATTGCATTACGGGTTCGATGCGAATGATCAGATCTTCTGGGTCGCGGCATTATGAATAACACTGAGAAATTAATGTCACAAAAGCAGTTAATGTCACAAAAACAATGCCACAAAATCAATTAGGGAACTTACCTTTTGAAATCACTTTTAAAAAATGCTGAAAAATTTTAAATACTACAAAAATAAATCAGGTGTAAAAAGTTTATGCACACAACGCTATCTACTGGCAATAGCAGAACCAGAATTTGTTTTTGTGAAACAAAATGAACAAAAAAAGTTTTCAATCAAATTAGGTGGAAAAACAATTGTCGTAAAAATTGTGATATACAAAAGAACGACATTCGATTTTTGGATTTTAGAAGATAACTAGCTAAACCCGGTGTGCTTTGCTACCCCCCCCCCCCCCTTCGTCCTAAATAAAATAAAACGTATTTATATATTTACAAACATTTATTTATTTATTTTAATGTATTTATTGCAATGCTTTAGGAGAGACCATGCCCCTTTGCCCACTTACATAGTCAAGAATTTATTATTTCGTAAGAATATCCTGTTGTGAAAATTTAATGACGATCGGTCCAGTAGTTAAGACTGTTTAATTTTCCTTAAAAGGGGCGTGGTCCCACTCACTTTTCTCCTGGTACGTATTCCTAATTATGCCAATACCATATGTACCAAATATCACCGACGTACGTCAAAAAATGCCCAAAATATGGCGGGTTAAATTTGTGGGTTATATGGGCGGTGCCACCCCCGTTTGTACAATCAAAACTTCATATAGCCTATATTCCTTCCAGAGTCACAGTAACATGCTGTAAAAATTTCAGGCAGATTGGTCCAAGGGTTTGGCCTTCTATTAAGCACAAACATACAGACACACATTCATTTATATATATATAGATTAAAAGCAATATAATTTAAGGTGAAATGGGTCTAAAAATGGGGATTTGGTAATAAAAAAATGTATGTAGTTAAAAAGTTAGTGGTATAAGTATGTATCTGAATTAAAAAAAGGGGCGATGAAGTAGGCGTGGTTCATAGTGATATGGCGACGTTAACAGTATTAAGATCAATATACTACCAAATAAAAAAAATACGTTGGAATGAACAAATTTGTATAGAGAACAAAAAGTATAAAACTTTCAAAAATTTGGCGTGAAAAGGGGCGTGAAAGGGGCGTGGCTTAAGAAATCTTTATTTTTACCTCGCCTGGAGTATATAATGTGTATACAATTTGAAGTAAATCTGTTCAAAACTATATGGGAGCAATTACATAATTTTTAAAAAGTGGGCGTAAAAATGGGCGTGGTCAAAAAAAAGTACCCTATTAATCATACCAGAGTCCCAGTTAAATGCTGTGAAAATTTCAAAAATATCGGTCCAAAGGTTTGGTCTTCAATTACAATATTTTAAAAAAGTAAAAGTGGGCATGGTAAAAAAAGTACCCTATTATTCCTTCCAGAGTCACAGTAACATGCTGTGAAAATTTCATCAAAATCGGCTCAGCCGTTTTGGAGTCTATACGTTACATACATACATACATACATTGAATTTTATATATATAGATAATTAAAAGTAATGGGTGATACAATTTGAAGTAAGTCTTTTAAAACCTTTGTAGAATCGATTACACAATTTTAAAGCAGGCGTGGTCGAATTCGGCTGTACACTGCGGGCGTTGCTACGGCATCAATTTAAAAAAAGTAGGCGGTCAAAAAAGATCGCTAAAGATGGGACGTGAAAGGAGGCGTGGAGTATGAATCTTAATATTTGATCTCGCCTAGAGTAAAGTGAATATGTTAAAATTAGAGTAGAATCAATTACACAATTTAAAAAAGAAGGCGTTAAAATAGGCGTGGTCACAAAAAAGAAGCATTTTATAAATACTTAGTGGTGTGATATGAAAATTTCAGGCAGATCGCTCCAGCTTACCTGGCAAGCGTCTTGCATGTGATGGGGCGTGAAAGTGGGCGTGACACATAAAATTTTTATTTCTACCTCGCCTACAGTTAGATGTATATACAATTTGAAGTAAATCTGTAAAAACCCATTTAGAATTAAATAAAAAAAAGTAGGCGTTAGAGTGGGCGTGGTCGTACCAACTTACAAACCTTCCCGGGCTCATGCACAACAACTTTGCCGAAAATCATCACATGATCATTTACGATTCTATAAAGTACATACACACACTCACACATAAAAACATTAATTTAAAACAAAGTAGGCGTGGTCAATTTCTGAATTTTTTCCGGGTATTCTTCTTCTCTGGCCTGAGACCAGCCTGAATTCGTGCGAATCGTTGCAATCGGTCCTGACGTTCTTTAGTTATAAAGCTAGTAACTAACGTCACTCTCTTTTATATATATAGATTTAAATTCAAAGGAAACAAATATTATTACAATTTACTTTTAATAAATTTTTTTTTAATATTGTATAAACTTTTCAATATGGAATCTTAAATCTGTTTTTAATTTCGCGAAAATGAAGTCAAGGGTATGGGTTTAGGTAGATTTATTTGATTTTTTTTAATTTTTTTTTATTTTTTTTATTTGGGTTGACAGTCAAATCTAAATTTTGTCAGCATGGAGGGAGGGCTATGGAATAGTGTAGCAAATTCTAGCATAAGCTACACAACCATCTTATACTGCTTCTTCTTCTTCTTCTGATCATTTTATAAGCTACCTAAAGTAAGTCCTTGTAACAGATTCAACTACATTACTATTTTTATTTTGATTTGGGAACACACTTCACCCTCCCCATCGACGAGCACGGCCGTATTAATAGGTAGCATCGTTCCCATTAACAAACCACCTCATGATAGAATCGTTACAACCTATATAGAATTAAATGTTATGTCACCGTTATGTTCTTATAGTTGTTTTTATGTTTTTTTTTATTAACTTATTTTAATTAAATATGTGATGTATTGAAGTAAAAGTTATTTTAAAAATAAATACAAAAATGTACTGTTTTTTTTGAAAAGTACTGTTTTTATACCCTTCACCATCGTGAGAAGGGTATATATAAGTTTGTCATTCCGTGTGAAATTTCCACAAAAAAATTTTCCGACCCTATAAAGTATATATATTCTGGATCCTTATAGATAGCGAAGTCGATTAAGCCATGTCCGTCTGTCTGTCTGTCTGTTGAAATCAGTTTTTTGAAGTCCCCAGATATACTCGGGATCCAAACCGTCAATAATTCTATCAGAAGTGCTTTCGAGAAGTTTGCTATTTAAAATCAGCAAAATCGGTTTAGGTCAACCAGAGTTATGAACCAATATGTGAGACCACCTCTATAAAAATTTGATATTTTTCGTCCATTTTATTGCAATATTTTGAAATATATTGCAGATAATACCATGAAACTTTGTACACGTTGTTTGTATGACAAAAGAAGAAAGTGTGCGGAAAATAGTAAGAATCGGTCCATGATTTCTCATAGCCCCCATACAAATATATATATTCCCGAAATATGGCTTAATGATAAATAAATGCCTATAACATTGGGATATCAAGACAAAATTCAGCTAAAATAAGTTTTACACAAAAAAAAATCGCAAAACGAAATTTTTTTTAGTTCGGTCCATGTTTGACCATAGACCCCATATAAAGTCCACTTACAAAATTCATTTAAATACGTATAAAACAGATATGAATAATGCTAAACGGCTAAAATTTTACGTAAAGACTCTTTATAGACAAATAAATTGTTGTACTAAATTTTATGGTGGTCGGCCCAAAATTGGTCATAGCCCCCATACAAAAATCTTCCCGAAATATGGCTCAATTATACATAAATGCCTATAAAATTGGAATATCACGACAAAATTCAGCACAAATAAGTTTTATGCAAAAAGAAATCGCAAAACGAATTTTTTTTTAGTTCGGTCCATCTTTGACCATAGACCCCATACAAAGTCCACTTCCAAAATTCACTTAAATACGCATAAAACAGATATAAATAATGTTAAACGGCTAAAATTTGACATAAATACTCTTTATAGGCAAATAAATTGTTGTACTAAATTTTATGGTGGTCGGCCCACAACTGGTCATAGCTCCACATCTGAAAAAGACATTTTTCCCTATATATATTGTATAAATATCGGTACCGACTCAAAACTTTGTACAGATCATTTACATATATACAAAAATCATACCACACAATTTTGTTAATTTCGGTCTATTTTTAACCGTATGCCCCATATAAAGCCCTCTTCCGAAAATCACTTTAATACTCATAAATCGCTTATAAATAAGGGTACCAATCCAAAATTTTACACGGATCATTTACATACATGCCTAAATCAAACTGCTGGATTTTGAGAATATCGGTCCATATTTGACTATATCCCCCACATAAGGTCCACTACCGAAATCCACGTTAATACTAATATATATCTTAAATATACCGTTATTATTTTGAAATTCGACGTGAAATATGCATGATAATGTAGCATGATTGCATCATTTCAAGTGTCTGACCAAAACAAGTGTTCTGTTACACTTGAAATGTATGCACACATTTAGCTATGACCATATGCATGGGAATGACTGCTTTAAGCCGAATCAAATTACCCAAAATATTCTCATGCATTAGTTTAAGAATTAGTCGTCTAGTAAATTCTCATAAGTAGTATATAAGTAGAATGTATTTAGTATTAAGAACGGATTTTTACTTCAACTGTCAATAAAGCTAAAGTGCGACATTTTGGTTGCAACTAGAAAGCAAAAAGAACTTGACATCTTTTATTCCAACTACATGGCGATCCTGCCAGTCCTTTGTAGTGCTTCAACATAGAGCACCCAAAGAAAAATCAAATAAGTCCTTTGGAGTGCTTATATTAAAAAGCACCCAAGGTAAAATAAAATCTACGAGAGTGCTCTTGAAGCACCTCCATATAATAATAAGAATCCTATGGGGTCCAGCCAATAACGACCCGAAGGAAGAATACCTGGCCAAAAGGTGTAATAGAGCAAACATATGACCACCAAACCAGGACCTCAACCACTATCCGTCGAGGAATACAAGAAGAGGCAAAATGGAACCAAGAAGACCCCAGATGACATAAACATACCCAAAACAAAGAAACCAAAGAGAAGAGGAGGATATACTCAACGCCTCAAGAGAGAGAAGGCAATATTGCTCCGAGAGACACAGCGGGATCCACCACCAAGCTGGGAAAGAGCTTCAGCTATCTGGCAGAGGATAGGTAAACTGGAATTCCTTATGGATTCCTATATATCAAAAAAAAAATCTATATATATAAAATTCAATGTATGTATGTATGTAACGTATAGACTCCAAAACGGCTGAGCCGATTTTGATGAAATTTTCACAGCATGTTACTGTGACTCTGGAAGGAATAATAGGGTACTTTTTTTTTACCACGCCCACTTTTACGCCCACTTTTTTAAAATATTGTAATTGGAGACCAAACCTCTGGACCGATATTTTTGAAACTTTCACAGCATTTAACTGGGACTTTGGTATGATTAATAGGGTACTTTTTTTGACCACGCCCATTGTTACGCCCACTTTTTAAAAATTATGTAATTGCTCCCATATAGTTTTTAACAGATTTACTTCAAATTGTATACACATTATATACTCCAGGCGAGGTAAAAATAAAGATTTGTTAAGCCACGCCCTTTTACGCCCCTTTCACGCCCCTTTTCACGCCAAATTTTTGAAAGTTTTATACTTTTTGTTCTCTATACACATTTGTTCATTCCAACATATTTTTTTTTATTTGGTAGTATATTGCTCTTAATACTGTTAACGTCGCCATATAACTATGAACTACGCCTACTTCATCGCCCCCTTTTTTTAATTCAGATACTTACTTAAACCACTAACAATGTTTGCTATACAAAATACTTTTTTTGTAATATGTATTTACCAAAAGTTTTATATACTTTTTAACTACATACATTTTTTTATTACCAAATCCCCATTTTTCGCCCCATTTCACCTTAAATTATATTGCTTTTAATCTATATATATATAAATGAATGTGTGTCTGTATGTTTGTGCTTAATAGGAGGCCAAACCCTTGGACCAATCTGCCTGAAATTTTTACAGAATGTTACTGTGACTCTGGAAGGAATAATAGGCTATATGAAGTTTTGATTATACTAACGGGGGTGGCACCGCCCATATATCCCACAAATTTAACCCGCCATAATTTGGGCATTTTTTGACGTACGTCGGTGATATTTGGTACATATGGTATTGGCATAATTAGGAATACGTACCAGGAGAAAAGTGAGTGGGACCACGCCCCTTTATAGGAAAATTAAACATCGTAATAAAGTCTTAACTACTGGACCGATCGTCATTAAATTTTAACAACAGGATATTCTTACGAAATAATAAATTCTTGACTCTGTAAGTGGACAAAGGGGCATGGTCTCGCCTAAAGCATTGCAATAAATACATTAAAATTAAATAAATAAATGTTTGTAAATATATAAATACGTTTTATTTTATTTTATGACGAGGGGGGGGGGGGGTAGCAAAGCACACTGGGTTTAGCTAGTAATAAATAAATATATAAATAATAATTAAAATTGGTGTGCGTTTTATCCGCACCCTTAGAGCCAGTAAGCGTTAACCGCTCGTGGCAAGAATTTTTTTTACAAAACTAATGAAAATTGTTAAATTTTAATAAATGTTATAATAAGAGAAAAATTTATAATTAAATCTAATCTGTTAAGAATATAATAGGAATTTCAAACTGAAAACAATGTAAAAAAAACAAATAGGAACCAAAAAAAGAAATAATAATAAATTTTGTTGGACCTTTAATGGAAAATGGGTCAGCCACAGACAAAATTAAATAATCCAGCAGCCAATGTTATAAATGAAGTAGAAGTGACAAATGATACAGTAGAAATTTGTTTAATAATAATAGTAATACTATTTGGATTGAATTTTGCACTACGCATTTACATGATGCATAAGCGTAGTTTAAAAAGGAAATATACCAGCAGAGAAAATGAATTAGATAAAATTTAATAAAAATGCCAAAGAAACCAAAATACAATATTCATGTGGGGCCATTAAACAGTTATTTAGGGTATGGAATGGCAAAGTATTTTAGATAAATGCAGAAATATTAAAATAACATTTGGAAAATCTTATAAATGTCTTAATATAGACAGACCTATAAAAGATGATACAATACACAAACATTTTGACATTCTTTTGCACTGTTTAGAGCAAATAAGAATAATTTTAAACGTTACCCGCTAGTTCTGGTAACTAGTTTTGAACTAGGAGTTTAATTAGTTACTTAGTAAACAGAAGTAGTTACCACCAAATCTATTTTAAACTTTAAATACTGTTTACTTTACCATGGTGATGTCATTGAAGGGAGTCAATTGGCTATTCTCGGCATTACCAATATCTAGTTCAGTAATCAACTACTTAAGTATTCAAAAAGTACTAGTTATTTGACGCCATTTCTGGTTATAAGTAATTAGCTAAATTGCCAGCTACAAATTACTAGTTCCGTAGGTATCTAGTATAGTAATTAGGTACTTTAAATCATTTTTTTACGAAACATACAATTTTTATTTAAATGAATTTAAGACAAATTAAAAAAATAATACATTTTCATTAAGAATACGAAAATAAACTTAAAACAATTCAGTAGTTTTATTAAATAAGTACATTATTTGAAGTACAAATAGCTATAAATTATTTTTGGTATTAAGTACTATCATCAGCTGTTGGTTTTGAAACACATTTATATTTAAACTGGCGTTTTTTCTGTCTTTGCATTGCTTTGCAAATTTTCTCTTCTGGTGATCCAACAGTAGTGTCTTTTTGAAGTGACACAGCTTCTGAAATTAAAAGATGCAATTAAACTGTTAAGTCTTTTAGTTTAAGGAAAACCCATAACTATTAACCATTACCTATGAGGACACTATATATATTTTCCAATTTCTTCAAGCTATGTTTACCATGGACACCATCAACATTAAATTCCAATGAAACCTTGTCATCAATAACATACTTAAAACTTTTTAATACACCACCAGTTTCTAAAATTGATGTTACAACTTGAACCTATGAGATTTATAAAAAGTACTTTAATTGATAAGACCCAGGAAAAATTTTGCTTACAAAATAAAGTATGTATAAAGAAATGGGCGGCAAAAAATATTCTGATTACAAATATAATATATGAATATATTATATGTATATTACACTAATGATCATGAAAAAATACTCACGTATATATTCCTATTTTCTTCATTAATTGTATTATTCAGATGAATCAGCTTCTCCACCGTTGTTAGTTTTAAATCACTTTAACAAATTAACTTTAAAAAACTTTAACAGCACCGCACGTCTGTTTTATTTAAATCTGTAAAAAATACTAAATAAAGAAAGAAGAATGACAAAAATGTACAATATATGAAGCCAGTATAACGGATAAAACGGATCTTTTTCTTTTTTTGCTCGTTAATTGTACAAAAAAAACATGCGGTTGATCTATCTATTTGTAAATCCAATAGTAATGTATGATGTAGAAAAACAGAAGACAATAAAATTTAAACCACTAGTAACTTAATTAGCTAAAGGTAATGCATAAAAAGTCTATTTAATACTTATTGTAAAAATTTTCCAATTTCCATTCTAAAAGTTTCTGATAAAATAGCATTTGATATATGTAGCTAGATTTATAACTATATAAAAAAGACAATTGACCATTTGCAGAACAAGCGGGTAATTATGAACGACTAACACTCACACACAAAGTTGCAGCAGAAGCATTTTTCATTGATATCAGAAATAAAATATTAACAATAGCATCAAAAAAAGATTTGAAAATTGATTTACCAGAAACTTTACATGAAAAAGTAAATTTTAAACAAACAAACAACAAAATGTCACAAACAATTATAGAATTTCTCAACACCGCCTTCAAGTTAATCACGGATTTTGACGGTAAGCCTGAGAACTTACGTTCTTTTCTTGACTCATTGTCCTTAGTAGATTCCATAAAAGGAACTCATGAATCCGTTGCAATTTCACTTATCAAGACAAAACTAAAAGGAAACGCTAGGAACCTTCTAGACAATGAGAACACAATTTCTGAAATTATTAATAAATTAAAAACCTATGTCAAGGGAGAATCTGTAGAGGTCATATCGGCAAAAATCATGAATATAAAGCAAGGTGGTAAGCCTGCAACAACATATTGCAATGAGATTGAGAACTTGACACAATCATTGCAGACTGCTTATATAACTGACGGCCTATCGACTGAACTATCTAGTAAATATTCCACACAAGTAGCTGTGAAAGCACTAACGAGAAACTGCAGCATTGATAAGGTAAAACTTATCATGGAAGCTGGACAGTTTAATAACATGAATAAGGCAATTAGCAAATTTGTCAGTAGTTGTACTGAAGCTACTGGACAACAAAATGCAATATTACATTTCCAACAACGACCAAATAAAATTAGATTTCGTCCACGGAATTCATGGAATTCACGGAACAACTACACACGAAACAATAATAGGAACAATAACAATAGAAATAACAATAATTCTTACAATCAAAGACGAACTAATAACGGTAGAAACTACGTAAATATAACGTCAAGCAATGAAAGAGATTCGGAAAACTCGAATCCTCCCCTAGGATCAGACCAGTAAAGTCAAAAATATATAATGTTAACCTTAACTTTTGTTTTTATATTAATGCTTATATCAATAACACAAATATTCGACTAACATTGTTAGTAGATACTGGAGCAGATATTTCACTAGTGAAATTAAAATATTTTAAATTAACCGAGATAAATAGAAATAAAATAACGACACTGAGTGGAATAGGAAAAGGTGAAATAAAATCTTTAGGAACTAAATTTTTTGAGTTAAGAACCCAAAATATCCAAATACCACACAACTTTCATGTAGTAAATGATGAATTTCCGATACCATGTGACGGTATAATTGGAGTGGACTTTATGAAAAAATACAATTGTGTTTTAGATTTTAATGACGAATTTGACTATCTTATCCTAAGACCTTTCAATATACGACACGATATAAAAATACCACTTATAAATAATAATAATGTCATTGTCTTACCAGCAAGGTCAGAAGTTATACGTAAAATAACTATACACTCAACAGAATCCGAATTATTCGTACCAAATCAAGAACCCATACCAGGCATATTTATTGCAAACACACTAATAACAACTAATAATGCTTATATTCGTTTATTAAATACTAATGACACTAACTCAACAATAAATCTTAATAACATATTAACCGAAAAAAGGTCAGACTATGATATAATCACAACTAAGAATAATAATAACACAAATAGAAAATCAAAAACACTACAAATATTACAGAAAAATTTTCCAAAACCTTTCAATAAAATATTAACTGAAATATGCTCTGAATACAGTGGACTAGAAACAGAATCAATAAGCACTAATAATTTCTATGAACAAAAGTTAAGAGTAAAAGATCAAATATCGGTATATATTAAGAACTACAGAATACCACATACACATAAAGAAGAAATAGACAGACAAGTTAACAAATTAATAACCGACAAAATAGTAGAACCGTCTTATTCTGAATACAACAGTCCAATCTTATTAGTACCCAAGAAATCACTTTCAAATTCTGAAAACAAAAATAGAGACTTGTCATAGATTATAGACAGATAAATAAAAAACTAATAGCAGACAAATTTCCACTACCTAGAATAGATGATATATTGGATCAACTAGGTAGAGCAAAATACTTTTCTTGCTTAGGTTTAATGTCTGGATTTCACCAGATTAGTTTAGAAGATAAATCTAGAGATTTAACCTCATTTTCAACAAATAATGGTTCATACAGATTCACAAGATTACCATATGGTCTAAAAGTGGCACCTAATTCTTTTCAACGAATGATGACACTAGCCTTTAGCGGATTAAAACCCAATCAAGCCTTTCTGTATATGGATGATTTAGTTGTATTAGGATGTTCAGAGAAACATATGGCTTCAAACCTAAGAGAAGTTTTCGAATTATGTAGAAAACGCAATCTGAAACTACACCCAGAAAAATGTTCCTTTTTCATGAAGGAAGGTACATACCTTGGTCACAAATGTACTGACAAAGGAATACTACCGGATGATACTAAATATGCAATAATTGAAAATTACCATAAACCTACAGACGCCGATGGTGCAAGAAGATTCGTTGCCTTTTGCAACTACTATCGAAGATTCATTAAAAATTTTTCGGAATATTCAAGACATTTAACACAACTAACTAGGAAGAATACAAAATTTTAATGGACTGATGAATGCAACTTCGCATTTGAATACCTTAAAAAGGCGTTAATGAAGCCAACATTACTCCAATATCCAGATTTCACTAAACAATTTTGCATAACCACAGACGCAAGCAAAAAAGCTTGTGGGGCAGTATTTACACAAGAGTACGATGGAAAACAACTTCCGATAGCATATGCCTCTAAAGCATTCAGTAAGGGCGAAAGTAACAAATCCACTATTGAACAAGAACTAACCGCCATCCATTGGGCCATTACACATTTTAGACCATACATATATGGAAAACACTTCTTAGTACGGTCTGACCACAGACCTTTATCTTACCTATTTTCTATGAAAAATCCAAGTTCAAAGCTAATAAGAATGAGACTCGACCTAGAAGAATATGACTTTACCATTGAATATCTTAGGGGAAAAGATAATCACATTGCAGACGCGTTATCAAGAATAACCATTGACGACTTAAAGAATATGACTAATTCAATAATGAAAGTCACTACCAGATCAATGACAAATAAACGGGAGAATAATAATGATAGTACAGTAGTTCAACAGCAAAAAATCAATAAAAATGAAAATAATAAGCCCAGTATATATGTACCTTTAAACAATACTGACGTCAGAAAATATTACAAACTAAAGATTTCCCCCGGAAGATGCTACATCAAACGAGGAAAATCTATAGTAGCATATATACAAATAAATGATTTATTTACTAAAGGGAATCTTGACTTAGGACAATTTTTCCCTAGGCTCGAAGAAGTGGCCGGTGAACATAACATTTATAACTTACAAGTGGCACCTAACGAGAAAATTTTCGAATTTATCTCTTATAATGATTTTAAATTGATGGGCAATAAAATATTGAAGAAAATTAGAGTAGCGCTACTCAATCAGGTGACCCAAATTGATAATAAGAATGCCAAGGCAATTCTTGAAATTTTGCAAAAGTACCACGATGACCCCATAAATGGAGGACATTGCGGAATATATAGAACTACACAAAAGATACGAAAATATTATTATTGGAAAAATATGACAAAGGAAATTGCTAAATATGTAAGAGCATGTCATAAATGTGAAGTTGCAAAAACTACCAATCACATCAAAAGTCTGATGATTCTCACGGAAACTCCTGACAAACCATTTGATACGGTATATGTAGATACAGTAGGACCATTTCCTAGATCAATTCAAGGAAATGAATATGCAATAACACTAATATGCGACCTAACTAAGTATTTAGTAACAATACCAATAAAAGACAAAAGCGCTAAAACAGTAGCCAAAGCTATATTTGAACATTTTATACTTACCTATGGACCAATGAAGACGGTCATTACGGACATGGGTACAGAATACAAAAACTGTATTATGACTGAACTCTGCAACCTATTGAAAATTGAAAAATTAACTTCGACAGCACATCATCACCAGACATTAGGTACAATAGAAAGAACTCATAGAACTTTTAACGAGTATGTACGTTCTTACATATCAATAGATAAAGATGATTGGGATGAGTGGCTTAGATATTTTACTTACTGTTTTAATACAACACCATCAACAGTACATAATTACTGTCCTTACGAACTAGTTTTCAGTAAAATACCAAATAATTTTAAAGATTTCAATGAAATAGATAGAGTTGCACCACTATATAATAAGGATGATTATGCCAAAGAGGCAAAATATAGGTTAGAAATAGCACTAAGGAGAGCAAAACAATTATTAGACATAAGTAAAATTAGGCAAAAAGATAAATATGATAGGAATACATTAGATTACAACTTTAAGATAGGAGATTTTGTATTATTAAAAAATGAAACAGGACACAAGCTGGGAGAATCCTATAAAGACCCATATGAAATTAAAAACATAGATCTAAGAAACAATGTAACTATAGTAGATAAGATAAATAATAAAGAACAAATAGTACATAAGAATAGACTTAAAATTTATAACAATAAATAAAACACAAGTACTTGTAAATTATAAAGGGACCCTTATAATACATAAAATATAAAAATAAATACTTTGTAAAAGAATGTCCATATAAAAATAAAATATAAAAATAAAATATAAAAAAAAAAAAAAAAAAAATTTATATGAACATTCTTATTAGGAAAGGAGGTGTAGCATGATTGCATCATTTCAAGTGTCTGACCAAAACAAGTGTTCTGTTACACTTGAAATGTATGCACACGTTTAGCTATGACCATATGCATGGGAATGACTGGTTTGCTTTAAGCCGAATCAAATTACCCAAAATATTGTCATGCATTAGTTTAAGAATTAGTCGTCTAGTAAATTCTCATAAGTAGTATATAAGTAGAATGTATTTAGTATTAAGAAAGGATTTTTACTTCAACTGTCAATAAAGCTAGAGTGCGATATTTTGGTTGCAACTAGAAAGCAAAAAGAACTTGACATCTTTTATTCCAACTACACTGTTGCAAAATTTAAGAAGATCGGCCCATAATTTGTCATACCTGCCATATAGAACCATTTCCAAACAAACAAATAAATTCGGGTCAAAAAATATTCTTTTCGGATTTAACCCATATTCGGTCCATATTTTATAATCATGATATATATCGTTGGAAAGGTATTTTTAATACCTTTTATTTAATGTATTACAAATTATCAGACACCCAGTAGTTCCCGAGATATAGGCCTATATATTTTCAACTTTAAGGGCCCGCCCCCTCGAAAATAGACGTGACCGCCAACAATTTTTTTTTTGCTGGTATCTCCTCTAAAAGCCCTATTTGATTTTGTTTTTTTTTTTTTTTTTGAGCAAAATCACTAAAACCGAATTGTACCCCTTTTTATACCCTTCACCATCGTGAGAAGGGTATATATAAGTTTGTCATTCCGTGTGAAATTTCCACAATATAATTTTCCGACCCTATAAAGTATATATATTCTGGATCCTTATAGATAGCGAAGTCGATTAAGCCATGTCCGTCTGTCTGTCTGTCTGTCTGTCTGGATGTTGAAATCAGTTTTTTGAAGTCCCAAGATATGTTCGGGATCCAAACCTTCAATAATTGTGTCAGAAGTGCTTTCGAGAAGTTTGCTATTTAAAATCAGCAGAATCGGTTTAGGTCAACCAGAGTTATGAACCAATATGTGAGACCACCTCTATAAAAATTTGAGATTTTTCGTCCATTTTATTGCAATATTTTGAAATATATTGCAGATAATACCATGAAATTTTGTATACGTTGTTTGTACTATAAAAGAAGAAAGTGTGCGGAAAATAGTAAGAATCGGTCCATGATTTCTCATAGCCCCCATACAAATATATATATTCCCGAAATATGGCTTAATGATAAATAAATGCCTATAAAATTGGAATATCAAGACAAAATTCAGCTAAAATAAGTTTTACACAAAAAAAAAAATCGCAAAACGAAATTTTTTTTAGTTCGGTCCATGTTTGACCATAGACCCCATATAAAGTCCACTTACAAAATTCATTTAAATACGTATAAAACAGATATAAACAATAGTAAACGGCTAAAATTCGACATAAATAATCTCTATAGGCAAATAAATTGTTGTACTAAATTTTATGGTGGTCGGCCCAGAATTGGTCATAGCCCCCATACAAAAATCTTCCCGAAATATTGCTCAATTATACATAAATGCCTATAAAATTGGAATATCAAGACAAAATTCAGCAAAAATAAGTTTTATGCTAAAAGAAATCGCAAAACGAAATTTTTTTTAGTTCGGTCCATGTTTGACCATAGACCCCATATAAAGTCCACTTCCAAAATTCACTTAAATACGTATAAAACAGATATAAACAATAGTAAACGGCTAAAATTTGACATAAATACTCCTTATAGGCAAATAAATTGTTGTACTAAATTTTATGGTGGTCGGCCCAAAATTGGTCATAGCTCCCATACAAGGACCACATTTGAAAAAGACATTTTTCCCTATATATATTGTATAAATATCGGTACCGAGTCAAAACTTTGCACAGATCATTTAAATATATACAAAAATCATCCCACAAAATTTTGTGAATTTTGGTCTATTTTTAACCGTATGCCCCATATAAAGCCCTCTTCCGAAAATCACTTTAATACTCATAAATCTCTTATAAATAAGGGTACCAATCCAAAATTTTACACGGATCATTTACATACATGCCTAAATCAAACTGCTGGATTTTGAGAATATCGGTCCATATTTGACTATGTCCCCCACATAAGGTCCACTACCGAAATCCACGTTAATACTAATATATATCTTAAATATACCGTTATTATGTTGAAATTCGAGGTAAAATATCCTCATATGCATGAAAATAACTGTTCCAAAATTTAAGAAGATCGGCCCATAATTTTTCATAGCTGCCATATAGAACCATTTCCAAAAAACAAATAAATTCGGGTCAAAAAATATTCTTTTCGGATTTAACCCATATTCGGTCCACATTTTATAATCATGATATATATCGTTGGAAAGGTATTTTTAATACCTTTTATTTAGTGTATTACAAATTATTAAGCACCCAGTAGTTCCCGAGATATAGGCCTATATATTTTCAACTTTACGGGCTTGCCCCCTCGAAAATAGGCGTGACCGCCAACAAATTTTTTTTTTGCTGGGATCTCCTCCAAAAGCCCTATTTCATTTTGTTTTTTTTTTTTTTTTTTTTGAGCAAAATCACTAAAACCGAATTGTACCCCTTTTTATACCCTTCACCATCGTGAGAAGGGTATATATAAGTTTGTCATTCCGTGTGAAATTTCCACAATATAATTTTCCGACCCTATAAAGTATATATATTCTGGATCCTTATAGATAGCGAAGTCGATTAAGCCATGTCCGTCTGTCTGTCTGTCTGTCTGTCTGGATGTTGAAATCAGTTTTTTGAAGTCCCAAGATATGTTCGGGATCCAAACCTTCAATAATTCTGTCAGAAGTGCTTTCGAGAAGTTTGCTATTTAAAATCAGCAGAATCGGTTTAGGTCAACCAGAGTTATGAACCAATATGTGAGACCACCTCTATAAAAATTTGAGATTTTTCGTCCATTTTATTGCAATATTTTGAAATATATTGCAGATAATACCATGAAATTTTGTATACGTTGTTTGTACTATAAAAGAAGAAAGTGTGCGGAAAATAGTAAGAATCGGTCCATGATTTCTTATAGCCCCCATACAAATATATATATTCCCGAAATATGGCTTAATGATAAATAAATGCCTATAAAATTGGAATATCAAGACAAAATTCAGCAAAAATAAGTTTTATGCAAAAAGAAATCGCAAAACGAAATTTTTTTTAGTTCGGTCCATGTTTGACCATAGACCCCATATAAAGTCCACTTCCAAAATTCACTTAAATACGTATAAAACAGATATAAACAATAGTAAACGGCTAAAATTTGACATAAATACTCCTTATAGGCAAATAAATTGTTGTACTAAATTTTATGGTGGTCGGCCCAAAATTGGTCATAGCTCCCATACAAGGACCACATTTGAAAAAGACATTTTTCCCTATATATATTGTATAAATATCGGTACCGACTCAAAACTTTGCACAGATCATTTAAATATATACAAAAATCATCCCACAAAATTTTGTGAATTTTGGTCTATTTTTAACCGTATGCCCCATATAAAGCCCTCTTCCGAAAATCACTTTAATACTCATAAATCTCTTATAAATAAGGGTACCAATCCAAAATTTTACACGGATCATTTACATACATGCCTAAATCTAACTGCTGGATTTTGAGAATATCGGTCCATATTTGACTATATCCCCCACATAAGGTCCACTCTCGAAATCCACGTTAATACTAATATATATCTTAAATATACCGTTATTATGTTGAAATTCTACGTGAAATATCCTCATATGCATGAAAATAACTGTTCCAAAATTTAAGAAGATCGGCCCATAATTTGTCATACCTGCCATATAGAACCATTTCCAAAAAACAAATAAATTCGGGTCAAAAAATATTCTTTTCGGATTTAACCCATATTCGGTCCATATTTTATAATCATGATATATATCGTTGGAAAGGTATTTTTAATACCTTTTATTTAATGTATTACAAATTATCAGACACCCAGTAGTTCCCGAGATATAGGCCTATATATTTTCAACTTTACGGGCCCGCCCCCTCGAAAATAGGCGTGACCGCCAACAAATTTTTTTTCTGGTATCTCCTCTAAAAGCCCTATTTCATTTTGTTTTTTTTTTTTTTTTTTTTTGAGCAAAATCACTAAAACCGAATTGTACCTCTTTTTATACCCTTCACCATCGTGAGAAGGGTATATATAAGTTTGTCATTCCGTGTGAAATTTCCATAATATAATTTTCCGACCCTATAAAGTATATATATTCTGGATCCTTATAGATAGCGAAGTCGATTAAGCCATGTCCGTCTGTCTGTCTGTCTGTCTGTCTGTCTGTCTGTCTGGATGTTGAAATCAGTTTTTTGAAGTCCCAAGATATGTTCGGGATCCAAACCTTCAATAATTCTGTCAGAAGTGCTTTCGAGAAGTTTGCTATTTAAAATCAGCAGAATCGGTTTAGGTCAACCAGAGTTATGAACCAATATGTGAGACCACCTCTATAAAAATTTGAGATTTTTCGTCCATTTTATTGCAATATTTTGAAATATATTGCAGATAATACCATGAAATTTTGTATACGTTGTTTGTACTATAAAAGAAGAAAGTGTGCGGAAAATAGTAAGAATCGGTCCATGATTTCTCATAGCCCCCATACAAATATATATATTCCCGAAATATGGCTTAATGATAAATAAATGCCTATAAAATTGGAATATCAAGACAAAATTCAGCTAAAATAAGTTTTACACAAAAAAAAATCGCAAAACGAATTTTTTTTTAGTTCGGTCCATGTTTGACCATAGACCCCATATAAAGTCCACTTACAAAATTCATTTAAATACGTATAAAACAGATATAAACAATAGTAAACGGCTAAAATTCGACATAAATAATCTCTATAGGCAAATAAATTGTTGTACTAAATTTTATGGTGGTCGGCCCAGAATTGGTCATAGCCCCCATACAAAAATCTTCCCGAAATATTGCTCAATTATACATAAATGCCTATAAAATTGGAATATCAAGACAAAATTCAGCAAAAATAAGTTTTATGCAAAAAGAAATCGCAAAACGAAATTTTTTTTAGTTCGGTCCATGTTTGACCCCATATAAAGTCCACTTCCAAAATTCACTTAAATACGTATAAAACAGATATAAACAATAGTAAACGGCTAAAATTTGACATAAATACTCCTTATAGGCAAATAAATTGTTGTACTAAATGTTATGGTGGTCGGCCCAAAATTGGTCATAGCTTCCATACAAGGACCACATTTGAAAAAGACATTTTTCCCTATATATATTGTATAAATATCGGTACCGACTCAAAACTTTGCACAGATCATTTAAATATATACAAAAATCATCCCACAAAATTTTGTGAATTTTGGTCTATTTTTAACCGTATGCCCCATATAAAGCCCTCTTCCGAAAATCACTTTAATACTCATAAATCTCTTATAAATAAGGGTACCAATCCAAAATTTTACACGGATCATTTACATACATGCCTAAATCTAACTGCTGGATTTTGAGAATATCGGTCCATATTTGACTATGTCCCCCACATAAGGTCCACTACCGAAATCCACGTTAATACTAATATATATCTTAAATATACCGTTATTATGTTGAAATTCGAGGTGAAATATCCTCATATGCATGAAAATAACTGTTCCAAAATTTAAGAAGATCGGCCCATAATTTTTCATAGCTGCCATATAGAACCATTTCCAAAAAACAAATAAATTCGGGTCAAAAAATATTCTTTTCGGATGTAACCCATATTCGGTCCACATTTTATAATCATGATATATATCGTTGGAAAGGTATTTTTAATACCTTTTATTTAGTGTATTACAAATTATCAAGCACCCAGTAGTTCCCGAGATATAGGCCTTTATATTTTCAACTTTACGGGCCCGCCCCCTCGAAAATAGGCGTGACCGCCAACAAATTTTTTTTTGCTGGTATCTCCTCCAAAAGCCCTATTTCATTTTGTTTTTTTTTTTTTTTTTTTTGAGCAAAATCACTAAAACCGAATTGTACCCCTTTTTATACCCTTCACCATCGTGAGAAGGGTATATATAAGTTTGTCATTCCGTGTGTAATTTCCACAAAAAAATTTTCCGACCCTATAAAGTATTTATATTCTGGATCCTTATAGATAGCGAAGTCGATTAAGCCATGTCCGTCTGTCTGTCTGTCTGTCTGTCTGTCTGTCTGTTGAAATCAGTTTTTTGAAGTCCCCAGATATACTCGGGATCCAAACCTTCAATAATTCTGTCAGAAGTGCTTTCGAGAAGTTTGCTATTTAAAATCAGCAAAATCGGTTTAGGTTAACCAGAGTTATGAACCTATATGTGAGACCACCTCCATAAAAATTTCATATTTTTCATCCATTTTATTGCAATATTTTGAAAACTATTGCAGATAATACCATGAAATTTTGTATACGTTGTTTGTACTATAAAAGAAGAAAGTGTGCGGAAAATAGTAAGAATCGGTCCATGATTTCTTATAGCCCCCATACAAATATATATATTCCCGAAATATGGCTTAATGATAAATAAATGCCTATAAAATTGGAATATCAAGACAAAATTCAACAAAAGTAAGTTTTATACAAAAAGAAATCTCAAAACGAAATTTTTTTTAATTCGGTCCATGTTTGACCATAGACCCCATATAAAGTCCACTTACAAAATTCACTTAAATACGCATAAAACAGATATAAATAATGTTAAACGGCTACAATTTGACATAAATACTCTTTATAGGCAAATAAATTATTGTACCAAATTTTATGGTGGTCGGCCCAGAACTGGTCATAGCTCCCATACAAAGACCACATCTGAAAAAGAGATTTTTCCCTATATATATTGTATAAATATCGGTACCGACTCAAAACTTTGCACAGATCATTTTAATATATACAAAAATCATCCCACAAAATTTTGTGAATTTCGGTCTATTTTTAACCGTATGCCCCATATAAAGCCCTCTTCCGAAAATCACTTTAATACCCATAAATCGCTTATAAATAAGGGTACCAATTCAAAATTTTACACTGATCATTTACATACATGCCTAAATCTAACTGCTGGATTTTGAGAATATCGGTCCATATTTGACTATATCCCCCACATAAGGTCCACTCTCGAAATCCACGTTAATACTAATATATATCTTAAATATACCGTTATTATGTTGAAATTCTACGTGAAATATCCTCATATGCATGAAAATAACTGTTCCAAAATTTAAGAAGATCGGCCCATAATTTGTCATACCTGCCATATAGAACCATTTCCAAAAAACAAATAAATTCGGGTCAAAAAATATTCTTTTCGCATTTAACCCATATTCGGTCCATATTTTATAATCATGATATATATCGTTGGAAAGGTATTTTTAATACCTTTTATTTAATGTATTACAAATTATCAGACACCCAGTAGTTCCCGAGATATAGGCCTATGTATTTTCAACTTTAAGGGCCCGCCCCCTCGAAAATAGGCGTGACCGCCAACAAATTTTTTTTTTTGCTGGTATCTCCTCTAAAAGCCCTATTTGATTTTGTTTTTTTTTTTTTTTTTGAGCAAAATCACTAAAACCGAATTGTACCCCTTTTTATACCCTTCACCATCGTGAGAAGGGTATATATAAGTTTGTCATTCCGTGTGTAATTTCCACAAAAAAATTTTCCGACCCTATAAAGTATATATATTCTGGATCCTTATAGATAGCGAAGTCGATTAAGCCATGTCCGTCTGTCTGTCTGTCTGTCTGTCTGTCTGTCTGTCTGTCTGTTGAAATCAGTTTTTTGAAGTCCCCAGATATACTCGGGATCCAAACCTTCAATAATTCTGTCAGAAGTGCTTTCGAGAAGTTTGCTATTTAAAATCAGCAAAATCGGTTTAGGTTAACCAGAGTTATGAACCTATATGTGAGACCACCTCCATAAAAATTTCATATTTTTCATCCATTTTATTGCAATATTTTGAAAACTATTGCAGATAATACCATGAAATTTTGTATACGTTGTTTGTACTATAAAAGAAGAAAGTGTGCGGAAAATAGTAAGAATCGGTCCATGATTTCTTATAGCCCCCATACAAATATATATATTCCCGAAATATGGCTTAATGATAAATAAATGCCTATAAAATTGGAATATCAAGACAAAATTCAACAAAAGTAAGTTTTATACAAAAAGAAATCTCAAAACGAAATTTTTTTTAATTCGTTCCATGTTTGGCCATAGACCCCATATAAAGTCCACTTACAAAATTCACTTAAATACGCATAAAACAGATATAAATAATGTTAAACGGCTAAAATTTGACATAAATACTCTTTATAGGCAAATAAATTATTGTACCAAATTTTATGGTGGTCGGCCCAGAACTGGTCATAGCTCCCATACAAAGACCACATCTGAAAAAGAGATTTTTCCCTATATATATTGTATAAATATCGGTACCGACTCAAAACTTTGCACAGATCATTTTAATATATACAAAAATCATCCCACAAAATTTTGTGAATTTCGGTCTATTTTTAACCGTATGCCCTATATAAAGCCCTCTTCCGAAAATCACTTTAATACCCATAAATCGCTTATAAATAAGGGTACCAATCCAAAATTTTACACTGATCATTTACATACATGCCTAAATCTAACTGCTGGATTTTGAGAATATCGGTCCATATTTGACTATATCCCCCACATAAGGTCCACTCTCGAAATCCACGTTAATACTAATATATATCTTAAATATACCGTTATTATGTTGAAATTCTACGTGAAATATCCTCATATGCATGAAAATAACTGTTCCAAAATTTAAGAAGATCGGCCCATAATTTGTCATACCTGCCATATAGAACCATTTCCAAAAAACAAATAAATTCGGGTCAAAAAATATTCTTTTCGGATTTAACCCATATTCGGTCCATATTTTATAATCATGATATATATCGTTGGAAAGGTATTTTTAATACCTTTTATTTAATGTATTACAAATTATCAGACACCCAGTAGTTCCCGAGATATAGGCCTATGTATTTTCAACTTTAAGGGCCCGCCCCGTCGAAAATAGGCGTGACCGCCAACAAATTTTTTTTTTTGCTGGTATCTCCTCTAAAAGCCCTATTTGATTTTGTTTTTTTTTTTTTTTGAGCAAAATCACTAAAACCGAATTGTACCCCTTTTTTATACTCTGTTTGTTAAATTACACTGAAGATTATTAGGAACATCAGACAGACTCTGTAAATTATGGTAAGAATTGATAATTAAATCAATTAAAAGGGTAAAAATTAGACAACATTTCAAAATATTTAACATAAATTATGTTGGTCGTAAAATTGTCTTTCAAACAATATATCAAATACTAATAAAATTTGCACTAAGACTGAATAGAAAACACAGAATTAGGGTATTCTAGTCTAGTGTAGTTTCTGTATTTCTTATTACGCTTAGGTGAAGGGTATTTAAGATTCGGCACAGCCGAATATAGCACTCTTACTTGTTTATACTCTGTTTGTTAAATTACACTGAAGATTATTAGGAACATCAGACAGACTCTGTAAATTATGGTAAGAATTGATAATTAAATCAATTAAAATGGTAAAAATTAGACAACATTTCAAAATATTTAACATAAATTATGTTGGTCGTAAAATTGTCTTTCAAACAATATATCAAATACTAATAAAATTTGCACTAAGACTGAATAGAAAACACAGAATTAGGATATTCTAGTCTAGTGTAGTTTCTGTATTTCTTATTACGCTTAGGTGAAGGGTATTTAAGATTCGGCACAGCCGAATATAGCACTCTTACTTTTTTTATACTCTGTTTGTTAAATTACACTGAAGATTATTAGGAACATCAGACAGACTCTGTAAATTATGGTAAGAATTGATAATTAAATCAATTAAAATGGTAAAAATTAGACAACATTTCAAAATATTTAACATAAATTATGTTGGTCGTAAAATTGTCTTTCAAACAATATATCAAATACTAATAAAATTTGCACTAAGACTGAATAGAAAACACAGAATTAGGATATTCTAGTCTAGTGTAGTTTCTGTATTTCTTATGACGCTTAGGTGAAGGGTATTTAAGATTCGGCACAGCCGAATATAGCACTCTTACTTGTTTTATACTCTGTTTGTTAAATTACACTGAAGATTATTAGGAACATCAGACAGACTCTGTAAATTATGGTAAGAATTGATAATTAAATCAATTAAAATGGTAAAAATTAGACAACATTTCAAAATATTTAACATAAATTATGTTGGTCGTAAAATTGTCTTTCAAACAATATATCAAATACTAATAAAATTTGCACTAAGACTGAATAGAAAACACAGAATTAGGATATTCTAGTCTAGTGTAGTTTCTGTATTTCTTATTACGCTTAGGTGAAGGGTATTTAAGATTCGGCACAGCCGAATATAGCACTCTTACTTGTTTATACTCTGTTTGTTAAATTACACTGAAGATTATTAGGAACATCAGACAGACTCTGTAAATTATGGTAAGAATTGATAATTAAATCAATTAAAATGGTAAAAATTAGACAACATTTCAAAATATTTAACATAAATTATGTGGGTCGTAAAATTGTCTTTCAAACAATATATCAAATACTAATAAAATTTGCACTAAGACTGAATAGAAAACACAGAATTAGGATATTCTAGTCTAGTGTAGTTTCTGTATTTCTTATTACGCTTAGGTGAAGGGTATTTAAGATTCGGCACAGCCGAATATAGCACTCTTACTTGTTTATACTCTGTTTGTTAAATTACACTGAAGATTATTAGGAACATCAGACAGACTCTGTAAATTATGGTAAGAATTGATAATTAAATCAATTAAAAGGGTAAAAATTAGACAACATTTCAAAATATTTAACATAAATTATGTTGGTCGTAAAATTGTCTTTCAAACAATATATCAAATACTAATAAAATTTGCACTAAGACTGAATAGAAAACACAGAATTAGGGTATTCTAGTCTAGTGTAGTTTCTGTATTTCTTATTACGCTTAGGTGAAGGGTATTTAAGATTCGGCACAGCCGAATATAGCACTCTTACTTGTTTATACTCTGTTTGTTAAATTACACTGAAGATTATTAGGAACATCAGACAGACTCTGTAAATTATGGTAAGAATTGATAATTAAATCAATTAAAATGGTAAAAATTAGACAACATTTCAAAATATTTAACATAAATTATGTTGGTCGTAAAATTGTCTTTCAAACAATATATCAAATACTAATAAAATTTGCACTAAGACTGAATAGAAAACACAGAATTAGGATATTCTAGTCTAGTGTAGTTTCTGTATTTCTTATTACGCTTAGGTGAAGGGTATTTAAGATTCGGCACAGCCGAATATAGCACTCTTACTTTTTTTATACTCTGTTTGTTAAATTACACTGAAGATTATTAGGAACATCAGACAGACTCTGTAAATTATGGTAAGAATTGATAATTAAATCAATTAAAATGGTAAAAATTAGACAACATTTCAAAATATTTAACATAAATTATGTTGGTCGTAAAATTGTCTTTCAAACAATATATCAAATACTAATAAAATTTGCACTAAGACTGAATAGAAAACACAGAATTAGGATATTCTAGTCTAGTGTAGTTTCTGTATTTCTTATTACGCTTAGGTGAAGGGTATTTAAGATTCGGCACAGCCGAATATAGCACTCTTACTTGTTTTATACTCTGTTTGTTAAATTACACTGAAGATTATTAGGAACATCAGACAGACTCTGTAAATTATGGTAAGAATTGATAATTAAATAAAAAATGGTAAAAATTAGACAACATTTCAAAATATTTAACATAAATTATGTTGGTCGTAAAATTGTCTTTCAAACAATATATCAAATACTAATAAAATTTGCACTAAGACTGAATAGAAAACACAGAATTAGGATATTCTAGTCTAGTGTAGTTTCTGTATTTCTTATTACGCTTAGGTGAAGGGTATTTAAGATTCGGCACAGCCGAATATAGCACTCTTACTTGTTTATACTCTGTTTGTTAAATTACACTGAAGATTATTAGGAACATCAGACAGACTCTGTAAATTATGGTAAGAATTGATAATTAAATCAATTAAAATGGTAAAAATTAGACAACATTTCAAAATATTTAACATAAATTATGTGGGTCGTAAAATTGTCTTTCAAACAATATATCAAATACTAATAAAATTTGCACTAAGACTGAATAGAAAACACAGAATTAGGATATTCTAGTCTAGTGTAGTTTCTGTATTTCTTATTACGCTTAGGTGAAGGGTATTTAAGATTCGGCACAGCCGAATATAGCACTCTTACTTGTTTATACTCTGTTTGTTAAATTACACTGAAGATTATTTGGAACATCAGACAGACTCTGTAAATTATGGTAAGAATTGATAATTAAATCAATTAAAATGGTAAAAATTAGACAACATTTCAAAATATTTAACATAAATTATGTTGGTCGTAAAATTGTCTTTCAAACAATATATCAAATACTAATAAAATTTGCACTAAGACTGAATAGAAAACACAGAATTAGGATATTCTAGTCTAGTGTAGTTTCTGTATTTCTTATTACGCTTAGGTGAAGGGTATTTAAGATTCGGCACAGCCGAATATAGCACTCTTACTTGTTTATACTCTGTTTGTTAAGTTACACTCAAGATTATTATGCATATCAGACAAACTCTGTAAATTATGGTAAGAATTGGTAATTAAATCAATTAAAAATGGTGAAAATTAGACAAAATTTCAAAATATTTAACATAAATTATGTTGGTCGTAAAATTGTCTTTCAAACAATTGATATATACTAATAAAATTTGCACTAAGACTGAATAGAAAACACAGAATTAGGATATTCTAGTCTAGTGTAGTTTCTGTATTTCTTACTACGCTTAGGTGAATGGTATTTAAGATTCGGCACAGCCGAATATAACACTCTTAAAGGCCCAACTATAATATGCATATGCTAGCTTAAGCAAACGTGCGAACACATATAAATTGTATGTGGCAAACTATAATGTACTTAACGAAACTTTTCGTTAAGTTTTTCAACTGTCATATGCTTAAGCAAAAAGCGAAACTGATCGCACATTCTGTACGGAATCAGCTGTTTGTTGTTGTTTGTTTGTGTTTTGAACAAAATGGAGGAAAATATATTTATTTTAAATTTAATAGAAAATGCGGAAAAAAGAAGTGCCTTTACAATAAAAGGGACCCTTTTTATTTTAACAAAAATGTCTTTCTGTCGCGGTTTATTTCTCTGACAGAACAAGAGCGTCTTCTTCTTTTACAGTGTAGTTCACTTATTTCTTTTAATGTGCACAGGCCTTCAAGCGCTAACTTTAATACATATTTTTATATTATTTAAATTTTTAAGTTTTTTCTCCATGTTTGCAAACACAATACGAAAATTAACAAAATATATGTAAACGTTTATTATTATTTACAATGTAGTGCTGCCACAGCTGTACATTTTAGTACTTTTGCCGATAAATTTAAAAAAAAGGAAAAATTATGCGTACCCGAAGAAGTTTTCTTTTAATTATAAAATAATATAATAATATTTATAAAATATAGTCATTTAATGGGTTTTTGTTAAAATAAAAACATTTTTTTTAAACATAAATGAGCAACTGTGGACAAAAAGTTTCAAAGTCATTGTAGGCACCTGAAAGTTAACTCTGAACAGGTTATGCATTTGACAGCCTTTTCGTTAACTTTTGCAATTTGCTTAAGCTAGCATATGCACATTATAGTTGGGCCTTTACTTGTTATACCCTTCACCATCGTGAGAAGGGTATATATAAGTTTGTCATTCCGTGTGAAAATTCCACAATATAATTTTCCGACCCTATAAAGTATATATATTCTGGATCCTTATAGATAGCGAAGTCGATTAAGCCGTGTCCGTCTGTCTGTCTGGATGTTGAAATCAGTTTTTTGAAGTCCCAAGATATGTTCGGGATCCAAACCTTCAATAATTCTGTCAGAAGTGCTTTCGAGAAGTTTGCTATTTAAAATCAGCACAATCGGTTTAGGTCAACCAGAGTTATGAACCAATATTTGAGACCACCTCTATAAAAATTTGATATTTTTCGTCCATTTTATTGCAATATTTTGAAATATATTGCAGATAATACCATGAAATTTTGTATACGTTGTTTGTACTATAAAAGAAGAAAGTGTGCGGAAAATAGTAAGAATCGGTCCATGATTTCTCATAGCCCCCATACAAATATATATATTCCCGAAATATGGCTTAATGATAAATAAATGCCTATAAAATTGAAATATCAAGACAAAATTCAGCAAAAATAAGTTTTATACAAAAAGAAATCACAAACCGAAATTTTTTTTAATTCGGTCCATATTTGACCATAGACCCCATATAAAGTCCACTTACAAAATTCACTTAAATACATATAAAACAGATATAAATAATGTTAAACGGCTAAAATTTGACATAAACACTCTTTATAGGCAAATAAATTATTGTACCAAATTTTATGGTGGTCGGCCCAGAAATGGTCATAACCCCCATACAAAAATCTTCCCGAAATATTGCTCAATTATACATAAATGCCTATAAAATTGGAATATCAAGACAAAATTCAGCAAAACTAAGTTCTGTGCAAAAAGAAATCACAAACCGAAATTTTTTTTTAGTTCGGTCCATATTTGACCATAGACCCCATATAAAGTCCACTTACAAAATTCACTTAAATACATATAAAACAGATATAAATAATGTTAAACGGCTAAAATTTGACATAAATACTCTTTATAGGCAAATAAATTGCTGTACTAAATTTTATGGTGGTCGGCCCAGAACTGGTCATAGCTCCCATACAAGGACCACATCTGAAAAAGAGATTTTTCCCTATATATATTGTATAAATATCGGTACCGACTCAAAACTTTGCACAGATCATTTTAATATATACAAAAATCATCCCACAAAATTTTGTGAATTTCGGTCTATTTTTAACCGTATGCCCCATATAAAGCCCTCTTCCGAAAATCACTTTAATACTCATAAATCGCTTATAAATAAGGGTACCAATCCAAAATTTTACACGGATCATTTACATACATGCCTAAATCAAACTGCTGGATTTTGAGAATATCGGTCCATATTTGACTATATCCCCCACATAAGACCCACTACCGAAATCCACGTTAATACTAATATATATCTTAAATATACCGTTATTATGATGAAATTCGACGTGAAATATCCTCATATGCATGAAAATAACTGTTCCAAAATATAAGAAGATCGCCCCATAATTTGTCATACCTGCCATATAGAACCATTTCCAAAAAACAAATAAATTCGGGTCAAAAAATATTCTTTTCGGATTTAACCCCATATTCGGTCCACATTTTATAATCATGATATATATCGTTGGAAAGGTATTTTTAATACCTTTTATTTAATGTATTACAAATTATCAGACACCCAGTAGTTCCCGAGATATAGGCCTATATATTTTCAAATTTAAGGGCCCGCCCCCTCGAAAATAGGCGTGAACGCCAACAAATTTTTTTTTTGCTGGTATCTCCTCTAAAAGCCCTATTTGATTTTGTTTTTTTTTTTTTTTTTAAGCAAAATCACTAAAACCGAATTGTACCCCTTTTTATACCCTTCACCATCGTGAGAAGGGTATATATAAGTTTGTCATTCCGTGTGAAATTTCCACAATATAATTTTCCGACCCTATAAAGTATATATATTCTGGATCCTTATAGATAGCGAAGTCGATTAAGCCATGTCCGTCTGTCTGTCTGTCTGTCTGTCTGTCTGGATGTTGAAATCAGTTTTTTGAAGTCCCAAGATATGTTCGGGATCCAAACCTTCAATAATTCTGTCAGAAGTGCTTTCGAGAAGTTTGCTATTTAAAATCAGCAGAATCGGTTTAGGTCAACCAGAGTTATGAACCAATATGTGAGACCACCTCTATAAAAATTTGAGATTTTTCGTCCATTTTATTGCAATATTTTGAAATATATTGCAGATAATACCATGAAATTTTGTATACGTTGTTTGTACTATAAAAGAAGAAAGTGTGCGGAAAATAGTAAGAATCGGTCCATGATTTCTCATAGCCCCCATACAAATATATATATTCCCGAAATATGGCTTAATGATAAATAAATGCCTATAAAATTGGAATATCAAGACAAAATTCAGCTAAAATAAGTTTTATGCAAAAAGAAATCGCAAAACGAAATTTTTTTTAGTTCGGTCCATGTTTGACCATAGACTTCATATAAAGTCCACTTCCAAAATTCACTTAAATACGTATAAAACAGATATAAACAATAGTACACGGCTAAAATTCGACATAACTAATCTCTATAGGCAAATAAATTGTTGTACTAAATTTTATGGTGGTCGGCCCAGAATTGGTCATAGCCCCCATACAAAAATCTTCCCGAAATATTGCTCAATTATACATAAATGCCTATAAAATTGGAATATCAAGACAAAATTCAGCAAAAATAAGTTTTATGCAAAAAGAAATCGCAAAACGAAATTTTTTTTAGTTCGGTCCATGTTTGACCATAGACCCCATATAAAGTCCACTTCCAAAATTCACTTAAATACGTATACAACAGATATAAACAATAGTACACGGCTAAAATTTGACATAAATACTCCTTATAGGCAAATAAATTGTTGTACTAAATTTTATGGTGGTCGGCCCAAAATTGGTCATAACTCCCATACAAGGACCACATTTGAAAAAGACATTTTTCCCTATATAGCATAAATATCGGTACCGACTCAAAACTTTGCACAGATCATTTAAATATATACAAAAATCATCCCACAAAATTTTGTGAATTTTGGTCTATTTTTAACCGTATGCCCCATATAAAGCCCTCTTCCGAAAATCACTTTAATACTCATAAATCTCTTATAAATAAGGGTACCAATCCAAAATTTTACACTGATCATTTACATACATGCCTAAATCTAACTGCTGGATTTTGAGAATATCGGTCCATATTTGACTATGTCCCCCACATAAGGTCCACTACCGAAATCCACGTTAATACTAATATATATCTTAAATATACCGTTATTATGTTGAAATTCGAGGTGAAATATCCTCATATGCATGAAAATAACTGTTCCAAAATTTAAGAAGATCGGCCCATAATTTTTCATAGCTACCATATAGAACCATTTCCAAAAAACAAATAAATTCGGGTCAAAAAATATTCTTTTCGGATGTAACCCATATTCGGTCCACATTTTATAATCATGATATATATCGTTGGAAAGGTATTTTTAATACCTTTTATTTAGTGTATTACAAATTATCAAGCACCCAGTAGTTCCCGAGATATAGGCCTATATATTTTCAACTTTACGGGCCCGCCCCCTCGAAAATAGGCGTGACCGCCAACAAATTTTTTTTTTGCTGGTATCTCCTCCAAAAGCCCTATTTCATTTTGTTTTTTTTTTTTTTTTTTTTGAGCAAAATCACTAAAACCGAATTGTACCCCTTTTTTTATACCCTTCACCATCGTGAGAAGGGTATATATAAGTTTGTCATTCCGTGTGAAATTTCCACAATATAATTTTCCGACCCTATAAAGTATATATATTCTGGATCCTTATAGATAGCGAAGTCGATTAAGCCATGTCCGTCTGTCTGTCTGTCTGTCTGTCTGGATGTTGAAATCAGTTTTTTGAAGTCCCAAGATATGTTCGGGATCCAAACCTTCAATAATTCTGTCAGAAGTGCTTTCGAGAAGTTTGCTATTTAAAATCAGCAAAATCGGTTTAGGTCAGCCAGAGTTATGAACCAATATTTGAGACCACCTCTATAAAAATTTGATATTTTTCGTCCATTTTATTGCAATATTTTGAAATATATTGCAGATAATACCATGAAATTTTGTATACGTTGTTTGTACTATAAAAGAAGAAAGTGTGCGGAAAATAGTAAGAATCGGTCCATGATTTCTCATAGCCCCCATACAAATATATATATTCCCGAAATATGGCTTAATGATAAATAAATGCCTATAAAATTGGAATATCAAGACAAAATTCAGCAAAAATAAGTTTTATACAAAAAGAAATCACAAACCGAAATTTTTTTTAATTCGGTCCATATTTGACCATAGACCCCATATAAAGTCCACTTACAAAATTCACTTAAATACATATAAAACAGACATAAATAATGTTAAACGGCTAAAATTTGACATAAACACTCTTTATAGGCAAATAAATTATTGTACCAAATTTTATGGTGGTCGGCCCAGAAATGGTCATAGCCCCCATACAAAAATCTTCCCGAAATATTGCTCAATTATACATAAATGCCTATAAAATTGGAATATCAAGACAAAATTCAGCAAAACTAAGTTCTGTGCAAAAAGAAATCGCAAAACGAAATTTTTTTTAGTTCGGTCCATATTTGACCATAGACCCCATATAAAGTCCACTTACAAAATTCACTTAAATACATATAAAACAGATATAAATAATGTTAAACGGCTAAAATTTGACATAAATACTCTTTATAGGCAAATAAATTGCTGTACTAAATTTTATGGTGGTCGGCCCAGAACTGGTCATAGCTCCCATACAAGGACTACATCTGAAAAAGAGATTTTTCCCTATATATATTGTATAAATATCGGTACCGACTCAAAACTTTGCACAGATCATTTTAATATATACAGAAATCATCCCACAAAATTTTGTGAATTTCGGTCTATTTTTAACCGTATGCCCCATATAAAGCCCTCTTCCGAAAATCACTTTAATACTCATAAATCGCTTAAAATAAGGGTACCAATCCAAAATTTTACACGGATCATTTACATACATGCCTAAATCTAACTGCTGGATTTTGAGAATATCGGTCCATATTTGACTATATACCCCACATAAGGTCCACTCTCGAAATCCACGTTAATACTAATATATTTCGTATATATACCGTTATTATGTTGAAATTCGAGGTGAAATATCCTCATATGCATGAAAATAACTGTTCCAAAATTTAAGAAGATCGGCCCATAATTTTTCATAGCTGCCATATAGAACCATTTCCAAAAAACAAATAAATTCGGGTCAAAAAATATTCTTTTCGGATGTAACCCATATTCGGTCCACATTTTATAATCATGATATATATCGTTGGAAAGGTATTTTTAATACCTTTTATTTAGTGTATTACAAATTATCAAGCACCCAGTAGTTCCCGAGATATAGGCCTATATATTTTCAACTTAACGGGCCCGCCCCCTCGAAAATAGGCGTGACCGCCAACAAATTTTTTTTTTGCTGGTATCTCCTCCAAAAGCCCTATTTCATTTTGTTTTTTTTTTTTTTTTTTTTGAGCAAAATCACTAAAACCGAGGGTATATATAAGTTTGTCATTCCGTGTGAAATTTCCACAATATAATTTTCCGACCCTATAAAGTATATATATTCTGGATCCTTATAGATAGCGAAGTCGATTAAGCCATGTCCGTCTGTCTGTCTGTCTGGATGTTGAAATCAGTTTTTTGAAGTCCCAAGATATGTTCGGGATCCAAACCTTCAATAATTCTGTCAGAAGTGCTTTCGAGAAGTTTGCTATTTAAAATCAGCAAAATCGGTTTAGGTCAGCCAGAGTTATGAACCAATATTTGAGACCACCTCTATAAAAATTTGATATTTTTCGTCCATTTTATTGCAATATTTTGAAATATATTGCAGATAATACCATGAAATTTTGTATACGTTGTTTGTACTATAAAAGAAGAAAGTGTGCGGAAAATAGTAAGAATCGGTCCATGATTTCTCATAGCCCCCATACAAATATATATATTCCCGAAATATGGCTTAATGATAAATAAATGCCTATAAAATTGGAATATCAAGACAAAATTCAGCAAAAATAAGTTTTATACAAAAAGAAATCACAAACCGAAATTTTTTTTAATTCGGTCCATATTTGACCATAGACCCCATATAAAGTCCACTTACAAAATTCACTTAAATACATATAAAACAGACATAAATAATGTTAAACGGCTAAAATTTGACATAAACACTCTTTATAGGCAAATAAATTATTGTACCAAATTTTATGGTGGTCGGCCCAGAAATGGTCATAGCCCCCATACAAAAATCTTCCCGAAATATTGCTCAATTATACATAAATGCCTATAAAATTGGAATATCAAGACAAAATTCAGCAAAACTAAGTTCTGTGCAAAAAGAAATCGCAAAACGAAATTTTTTTTAGTTCGGTCCATATTTGACCATAGACCCCATATAAAGTCCACTTACAAAATTCACTTAAATACATATAAAACAGATATAAATAATGTTAAACGGCTAAAATTTGACATAAATACTCTTTATAGGCAAATAAATTGCTGTACTAAATTTTATGGTGGTCGGCCCAGAACTGGTCATAGCTCCCATACAAGGACCACATCTGAAAAAGAGATTTTTCCCTATATATATTGTATAAATATCGGTACCGACTCAAAACTTTGCACAGATCATTTTAATATATACAGAAATCATCCCACAAAATTTTGTGAATTTCGGTCTATTTTTAACCGTATGCCCCATATAAAGCCCTCTTCCGAAAATCACTTTAATACTCATAAATCGCTTAAAATAAGGGTACCAATCCAAAATTTTACACGGATCATTTACATACATGCCTAAATCTAACTGCTGGATTTTGAGAATATCGGTCCATATTTGACTATATACCCCACATAAGGTCCACTCTCGAAATCCACGTTAATACTAATATATTTCGTATATATACCGTTATTATGTTGAAATTCGACGTGAAATATCCTCATATGCATGAAAATAACTGTTCCAAAATTTAAGAAGATCGGCCCATAATTTGTCATACCTGCCATATAGAACCATTTCCAAAAAACAAATAAATTCGGGTCAAAAAATATTCTTTTCGGATTTAACCCATATTCGGTCCATATTTTATAATCATGATATATATCGTTGGAAAGGTATTTTTAATACCTTTTATTTAATGTATTACAAATTATCAGACACCCAGTAGTTCCCGAGATATAGGCCTATGTATTTTCAACTTTAAGGGCCCGCCCCCTCGAAAATAGGCGTGACCGGCAACAAATTTTTTTTTTGTTTTTTTTTTTTTTTTTGAGCAAAATCACTAAAACCGAATTGTACCCCTTTTTTATACTCTGTTTGTTAAATTACACTGAAGATTATTAGGAACATCAGACAGACTCTATAAATTATGGTAAGAATTGATAATTAAATCAATTAAAAGGGTAAAAATTAGACAACATTTCAAAATATTTAACATAAATTATGTTGGTCGTAAAATTGTCTTTCAAACAATATATCAAATACTAATAAAATTTGCACTAAGACTGAATAGAAAACACAGAATTAGGATATTCTAGTCTAGTGTAGTTTCTGTATTTCTTATTACGCTTAGGTGAAGGGTATTTAAGATTCGGCACAGCCGAATATAGCACTCTTACTTGTTTTTCATTAATGTACTTTTTTCACTTTTTAAAAATGGCAACCCTACATCGTCTTGTACGCACATGAACAAATCATCAGCAGAATTACATACACAAATTTGTTCGTGTTCTCTTGAATGGGAAAACCGTGTTGATACATGAATTTCTTTGTAATTTTTAAATTACGGTCTTTTACAGAGAAAATTACATATAATGCATAGTTATACGAACAAATGTTTTGACAACGTTCATCAAACAATAACATCGATAAGAGTTGTACACACAAGCCAAATTCATATCGTTTTTAGCCCCCGTTTACACATGAGAGTACTCGCATGCGAGTGCTGTGTACGTTATACCAAGGTGAATTTAAATACAAGGTGACAGCGTAGCGCCAGCTGATTATTCATGGTGAAATTGAAAATAAAATAAAATAAGCTAACTAATTTCCACTCACTTTTGTTTGTCCATTTAAAAAAAATTTACTTAAAAGTAAAATGTGGGAACAAACTTTAGTGTAGTAATTTCTCTATAAATCCTGAACAGGATCTTGTGCATCATATTGGAATGCGAAAACTATTACATAGCTTGTAAATGTAGCAATCGGGTGACGCACCTAACAAACTGAAATGTTTTCAGTAGACAAATGACTAAAGTGCTCTTTTTTAACATTTTACCTAAAGCAACTAAGTTTGTTAGGGCATACCCCCTATGTTCCATTTTTTTCTGGAAAAATCTATACGGAATTTGATTTCTACACTTATTAGCTATTAATTCCTGTTTTCCGATATGATGCACAAGCTCCCGTTTGGAATTTATGGAGAAATTTCTAATGTGCTGTTTTTTTTACATTTTCCTTAAAGCAACTATGTTTGTTAGGGCATACCCCCTATGTTCCATTTTTTTGTGGAAAAATCTATACGAAATTTGATTTCTACACTTATTAGGTATTAATTACTGTTTTCCGATATGATGCACAAGCTCCCGTTTGGAATTTATAGAGAATGAGCTATTTTTTTTACATATTACTTAAAACAACTAAGTTTTTTAGGGCATACCCCCTATGTTCCATTTTTTTGTGAAAAAATCTATACGGAATTTGATTTCTACACTTATTAGCTATTAAATTCTGTTTTCCGATATGATGCACAAGCTCCCGTTTAGAATTTATAGAGAAATTTCTAATGTGCTGTTTTTTACATGTTACTTAAAACAACTACGTTTGTTAGGGCATACCCCCTATGTTCCATTTTTTTGTGGAAAAATCTATACGTAATTTGATTTCTACACTTATTAGCTATTAATTCCTGTTTTCCGATATGACGCACAAGCTCCCGTTTAGAATTTATAGGGAAATTTATAATACAACTAGCTAAACCCGGTGTGCTTTGCTACCCCCCCCTCGTCATAAAATAAAACGTATTTATATATTTACAAATTAATTTTAATGTATTTATTGCAATGCTTTAGGCAAGACCATGCCCCTTTGTCCACTTACATAATCAAGAATTTATTATTTCGTAAGAATATCCTGTTGTGAAAATTTAATGACGATCGGTCCAGTAGTCAAGACTATATTACGATGTTTAATTTTCCTAAAAAGGGGCGTGGTCCCACTCACTTTTCTCCTGGTACGTATTCCTAATTATGCCAATACCATATGTACCAAATATCACCGACGTACGTCAAAAAATGCCCAAAATATGGCGGGTTAAATTTGTGGGTTATATGGGCGGTGCCACCCCCGTTTGTACAATCAAAACTTCATATAGCCTATTATTCCTTCCAGAGTCACAGTAACATGCTGTAAAAATTTCAGGCAGATTGGTCCAAGGGTTTGGCCTCCTATTAAGCACAAACATACAGACACACATTCATTTATATATATATAGATTAAAAGCAATATAATTTAAGGTGAAATGGGGCGAAAAATGGGGATTTGGTAATAAAAAAATGTATGTAGTTAAAAAGTATATAAAACTTTAGGTAAATACATATTACAAAAAAAGTATTTTGTATAGCAAACATTGTTAGTGGTATACGAAAGTATCTGAATTAAAAAAGGGGGCGATGAAGTAGGCGTGGTTCATAGTTATATGGCGACGTTAACAGTATTAAGAGCAATATACTACCAAATAAAAAAAATACGTTGGAAGGAACAAATTTGTATAGAGAACAAAAAGTATAAAACTTTCAAAAATTTGGCGTGAAAAGGGGCGTGAAAGGGGCGTGGCTTAAGAAATCTTTATTTTTACCTCGCCTGGAGTATATAATGTGTATACAATTTGAAGTAAATCTGTTAAAAACTATATGGGAATAATTACATAATTTTTAAAAAGTGGGCGTAAAAATGGGCGTGGCCAAAAAAAAGTACCCTATTAATCATACCAGAGTCCCAGTTAAATGCTGTGAAAATTTCAAAAATATCGGTCCAAAGGTTTGGTCTGCAATTACAATATTTTAAAAAAGTGGGCGTAAAAGTGGGCGTGGTAAAAAAAAGTACCCTATTATTTCTTCCAGAGTCACAGTAACATGCTGTGAAAATTTCATCAAAATCGGCTCAGCCGTTTTGGAGTCTATACGTTACATACATACATACATACATACATTGAATTTTATATATGTATATAGATAGACTAGCTAAACCCGGTGTGCTTTGCTACCCCCCCCCTCGTCATAAAATAAAATAAAACGTATTTATATATTTACAAACATTTATTTATTTAATTTTAATGTATTTATTGCAATGCTTTAGGCGAGACCATGCCCCTTTGTCCACTTACATAGTCAAGAATTTATTATTTCGTAAGAATATCCTGTTGTGAAAATTTAATGACGATCGGTCCAGTAGTTAAGACTATATTACGATGTTTAATTTTCCCAAAAAGGGGCGTGGTACCACTCACTTTTCTCCTGGTACGTATTCCTAATTATGCCAATACCATATGTACCAAATATAACCGACGAACGTCAAAAAATACCCAAAATATGGCGGGTTAAATTTGTGGGTTATATGGGCGGTGCCACCCCCGTTTGTACAATCAAAACTTCATATAGCCTATTATTCCTTCCAGAGTCACAGTAACATGCTGTAAAAATGTCAGACAGATTGGTCCAAGGGTTTGGCCTCCTATTAACCACAAACATACAGACACACATTCATTCATATATAGATAGATTAAAAGCAATATAATTTAAGGTGAAATGGGGCGAAAAATGGGGATTTGGTAATAAAAAAATGTATGTAGTTAAAAAGTATATAAAACTTTAGGTAAATACATATTACAAAAAAAGTATTTTGTATAGCAAACATTGTTAGTGGTATAAGTAAGTATCTGAATTAAAAAAAGGGGGCGCTGAAGTAGCGTAGTTCATAGTTATATGGCGACGTTAAGAGTATTAAGAGCAATATACTACCAAATAAAAAAAATACGTTGGAATGAACAAATTTGTATAGAGAATAAAACTTTAAAAAATTTGGCGTGAAAGGGGCGTGGCTTAAGAAATCTTTATTTTTACCTCGCCTGGAGTATATAATGTGTATACAATTTAAAGTAAATCTGTTAAAAACTTAATGGGAGCAATTACATAATTTTTAAAAAGTGGGCGTAAAAATGGGCGTGGTAAAAAAAGTACCCTATTAATCATACCAAAGTCCCAGTTAAATGCTGTGAAAATTTCAAAAATATCGGTCCAGAGGTTTGGTCTCCAATTACAATATTTTAAAAAAGTGGGCGTAAAATTGGGCGTGGTAAAAAAAAGTACCCTATTATTCCTTCCAGAGTCACAGTAACATGCTGTGAAAATTTCATCAAAATCGGCTCAACCGTTTTGGAGTCTATACGTTACATACATACATACATACATACATTGAATTTTATATATATAGATTATTGCTTATAATGCACAAAAATTCTATTAATACCCAAAATTCTAATAAATAATCCATAAATTAATTTTATTTTGTCTTTTAGTTATTATTGATTTCTAAAAAAATTTCACCATTATTGTTTATAAAACACATAAGTTTGTTCAATGTATTTTAGGTTATGTTAGGTTATGTTTGGATTTGTTAGTTTACAAATTAGAAACGAATGGAATGGACTTTTTAACAAACCGCATTTACACTAACAACTCTACACAATGATACATAAACAACAAACAATTTTCACCACTCAAGAAAAAAATGTTTGTTTTGATAAATCAGCTGTTACGGTTTGTTCACGCGTTTTGCATTGCAATTGCTTCGAAGGCCTTGCTTTTCAAATCGTTCCTCCTATATGCCTTATCACTCATATCCCACAGAAGGGAATGGGAACGATATAATGTAATTAACTTTTATTATATTTTTTAAATTTAATTTTACTTCCATTGATTGAAAAATAGAGTTGCCGAGTTGATCACATACAAATTTTTCATGAGGGAAAATTTTCATTAACAATATTTATTCTCCAAAATTAAAATATTTTGTTTATAAATATTATTTGAAAGAAATTTGTTTACAATCACTCATAAAACAAACTAAAATTTTAATTATAAATATTATATTATCCACTTTCTATTCATTGGAAAATATATATGGCAACATTATTTTTTTATTTGACGTTTACTGGCAGAGAGTGTCAAAAATTTACTCGCATGCAAATTTAGCTGCGAGTAGCTCTGCAAGTGTGAAAAATGTGTGGTATAGAAGAAGTGGACCAATTATGGACCGATGGCTTCTAAATCCAGTATCCACTAATGTAATATGTATGTATTTTAGGCTTACTTTGGTTGAATTTCATCTCAATAGCGTTATTCACAAGAGTTGTATTGTTGGTTGTTATGCTCGGAAGTATACTTAATTCAGGAGCTATTATTGACTGACAGCTACAAAATCCAGTAGCTTAATTGCCGTATAACCGATACTAAAATGATTTCTGGATTAATTTCTGATCCATATAAAAGTTGGTTCGATATCGATATTTATTAGACATTTTTGTGGGTTTATTTGTTTTTTGGAAATGGTTTTTATATGGCAGCTATGAAAAATTATGAGCCGATCTTCTTAAATTTTGGAAGAGTTATTTTCATGCATATGAGGATATTTCATGTCAAATTTCAACAAATTATGGGCCGATCTTCTTACATTTTGGAACAGTTATTTTCATGCATATGAGGATATTTTACGTCGAATTTCAACATAATAACGGTATATTTAAGATATATATTAGTAGGACAAGGAATCTTATGCACTAAAAATCGAAAATATGCGCTTAAAACATGCACTTAAAATTAGGAAATATGCACTGAAAATATGCAATTAAAAATATTTTTTCAATACTTTATTAAAACAAAATATTCCAAGTAATTTAACAAAAAAGGCTGAAAACAATTCATTTAATACATACATATGTATGTGCATATAAAACTAGTATAAAGAAAAAAAAACATAAATTCGAAAAAAATAAGTTAAATTAAAACTAAATAAAATTATAGCAATTAAGTATATATAAGAGAGATATATTTTAATTTATTGCGTTATTGGCCGATTAGGTCTTAAAAAGTTCTTGCAGATAAAAAAGGAGCGCTCAACATTAACAGATGTTACAGGAGCATATTTGTGATGATGGAAGTCGGGAACCCTCGTTTCCACCCACACAGATTACTTTCATTGGTATGAATTAATAACGAATGAATTTCCTTTTATATTATATAATTTGTAATTTTGTATAATTCTTGTATGAACTAAATTTAAATTGAATTAATTTTTCTAATTGGTAATTTTATAACGAATGAATTTCTTTTTGTATTATATAATTTGTAATTTTATATAATTCTTGTATGAACTAAATTTAAATTGACTAACGGCCGGGTAAAGCGACATCTAGTGGTAGTTACGTGAATTAGCACATGAGACCCTCTAGCGGCGTGTAAGCAAACAACTCATACACAACAAATGTGTCAAACAGCTGAGCGAATGGGTAGACGCAACCACCTTGGTTGTATGACAACAGAAAAAAGGTATAAAATATTCGAAAATCGAGATCAGTCAATTTTCATCGGTCGGTGTTGAACACAGTGGTAGGTAAGTCATATCGTATGGTGGTTATCCCGCTGTACATTTTTAGTAGTTTTGCTTAGTTTGCTGTCTAGTGGTGTGTGTGTAGGATAGATTGTAAATTCCGTGGTTATCCCGCAGGTTTACAATCTAGTGCTACACTAACATCAAGAGCCGAGCGTAGTGGTGTGCCCGTGGTTATCCCGCAGGCATACAACTACGAGTCACTGTACACATCGTTTCCGTGGTTATCCCGCAGATTCGGTGTCGTTTGGTGGCTTCACTGGACCCGAGTATAGGAGGTGTGTGTGTAAAGCAGATTGTAAATTCCTTGGTTATCCCGCAGGTTTACAATCTGGTATCACACCTACAGCAAAAGCAACGCGTAGCAGGACGCCCGTGGTTATCCCGCAGGTAGTAGTCTACGAGTCGTCCGACACATCGTTTCCGTGGTTATACCGCAGATTCGTTGTCGTTTGGTGATTTCACTGTGCCTCAGGATAGTTGGTGTGTTTGTAGGGCAGATTGCAAATTCCGTGGTTATCCCGCAGGTTTACAATCTAGGGCTACACCAGCATCAAAAGCCGAGCGTAGTGGTGTGCCCGTGGTTATCCCTCAGGTATACAACTACGAGTCACTCAACACAGCATTTCCGTGGTTATCCCGCAGATTCGCTGTTGTTTGGTGGCTTCACTGGGCATTAGTTAAGGGCATATTATAGAAACCTACCACTGTTGACTGAGTCAACCAGGCCAACCGTACGGCCCTCATCTGTTCGTGAAATCTGTGTGATCGTGTCCCACCAACAACGCATTTGTAATGACCTAATTTAATAGAAAACCAATAATAATAACTGTATAATTTAAAATAATAAATGGATAATTAAAAATAAGAATAAATGTATAGTTAAAAAAAATACAGACAGTGAATTCTTTTTTTTTTTAACGAAGTCTCAAATAAATAAAATTTATTGTGAGTGGACCTTGGGTATCCGGCGAGATATACCCCAGCAATATGTACCCGTCACAGTTGGCGCCCGAGCAGGGACATCGTTAAAACACAAAGAAAAAGTTGATTCGGAAATCGTGAGAAACGTTAAATAAAATAAAATTAAAAGTGGCCGGAGGGCATAAATATAAAATAATCAATATAACTCTAACAAAATAAAGTGTAGAAATTATAAAGTGTGAAAAATACAGACAAGCTTAAAATAAAAAGAGACAAAGGAAAAAGATTATAATAATTATTAAATTATACAATTAATTAAATAACAACAAAAAAAAACTATATTAAAAACAAATTTCTGTTACAATAAATTGCTTCAAAGAAAGAAAGAATTAAATAAAAAGAAACTGCGAAAAGCCGAAAAAACAAAAAAAACAAGTGCACAATTGAAGACGAGAAAAACGATATAAGATTTGTATTAAATAAAAAAAAAGAGAGAAATATGTGAGTGAGTTGAAGGCAAACAGCGACGGTTGACAACAGAATCAGTTATGGTAAGAATTGGTAATTAAATCAATTATAAATGGTCGAAATTAGATAAAATTTCAAAATATTTAACATAAATTATGTTGGTCGTAAAATTGTCTTTCAAACAATATATCAAATACTACTAAAATTTGCACTAAGACAGAATAAGGATATGCTAGTCCTATAACCAGTGTAGTTTTTGTATTTCTTATTACGTTTAGGTGGCGGCTATTTAAGATTCGGCACAGCCGAATATAGCACTCTTACTTGTTTATACTCTTTTGTATCCTATTCTTTTTCCATATGGAGAAGATGGATATCACTTTGAAATGCGTCAAATCAATTAAGCAACCTATAAGGCCGTTAATTATCCTGTTGAGCTCTAAAACTCACTCGATGTGCCAGGCTTTCCACCACATGTGCTACAACTTAAAATTGGAGTGCCAATTATTTTACTGCGTAATATCGATCTCCACAGCTTTGCAATGGCACTTGACTTGCAGTAAGAAAAAACTGAGAAATAATTTAATAGAAGCGATCATTATAACAGGAAAATATAAAGGTACAGAAGTACTTTTGCCACGCATTCCAATGCTACCAACAGATTTACCATTCGATTTTAAACAATTGCAGTTTCCTGTTCGGTTAGCGTTTGCGATGACTGTTAACATCCCGTATAGGAAAACCCACCGATTTATATGTATGTGTATGCTCCTGATGGGCAAACTAAAAATATTGTGTATCCTAAAGCATTGCAATAAATAATTTAAAATCAAATAAATAAATTTTTGTAAATATATTTTTTTTTATTAGCTTTTATTTATTTATTGAATCTTCATATATTGAAATAACAATAAGTTTTCAAATCTTAATACTAAAAAGAAAATAATAAGCCCAGCCAGTGCTAGACAAAAATTTGTATGATACTGCAAAAATTTCATATCAACTGATCAAGTCATCTGTTTTGCGCTTGAGTTAAAGCAAGGGTATCCCTCCTTCTCAACCGACTGTGGCCACTAAAGTTAAGGATGTCTCGTGCAAGTGGGATTGGATGGTGTTCAAGTTTGCTGACGTACTTTGACGCATATTTTGTAAATTCGACGTTTACTAATGGCACACCTAGATCTTTGTGGATTCGAGAATTTTTAACATACCATGGAGCTGCAGTAATAATACGTAGAATTTTATTTTGACCCCTTTGAATTTTTTCAATGTTGGATGCTGAGGCAGTACCCCATAATTGAATTCCATAACACCAGATTGGGTTTAGAATTGCATTGTACAACAAAAGTTTGCAATCCAACTTTAATGTAGAATTTCTGCCGATTAGCCAATTAATTTGCACTGCTTTTAATCACATCTGGGTAAGTTTTGCGTCGATATGAGACTTCCAAGTTAAACGACGATCGAGGTGGATTCCGAGGTATTTGACTTCATTGTGTTGCGGGATAATTTGATTATTTATTCTGATGAACGAGCATGTATCTTTTCGCAATGTGAAAGTTATATGAATACATTTCTGTTCGTTAACCCTGATTTTCCAAAGCTCAAGCCAATTCTCTAGTTTATAAACATATTTCTGCAAGTTCTGTGATGCTATTTGATGGTCCTTATGAACGCTAATAAAGGCTGTATCGTCTGCAAAAGTTGAAGTATGTATTATGGGGTCTAACGGCATATCGGATGCATAAATCAAATATAAAGTTGGACCCAGTATGCTACCCTGGGGTACTCCTGCTTCAATTGGCTGAGCGGGGCTTAAAAAATCGCCTTCTTTGATTGTAAATTTGCGACCATATAAATAACTTTTCATAAGTTTGTGGGTGTTAGCAGGCAGAGTTAATTTAATTTTATGCATTAAACCTTCATGCCAGACTTTGTCGAACGCTTGCGACACATCAATGAAAAGGGCGGAGCAGTATTTTTTCTCTTCAAACGACTGTCTTATCACATTTACCAATCTGTGTGTTTGTCCGATGGTACTGTGTTTAGCTCTGAACCCGAATTGGTGATTTGGGATACATTGAGTGTCGTTCAGAATTGGAATCAACTTAGCCAATAACAATTTTTCAAACAGTTTTGAAATTGTCGGCAGTAGACTAATTGGCCTATATGACTCTACTTTAGTGGGGTCCTTCCCTGGCTTAGGAATCATGGTAATCATAGATACCTTCCAATCTGCAGGATAGTATTCTAGGCGTAAAATAGCATTGAAAATAAATAGGATAATTCTTTTAGCTACACGAGGTAACTCCACAAGCATTTTGTTGCTGATTTTATCCATACCTGGAGCTTTTTTAAGATTCAGAGTACCAATAGCGCTTTGAACATCATTAAAGCTAAGTCTTAGAGGTACAGGAGGTCTAATAACGAGTGGAGGCAAATCAGGTGCATTATTTGAGTTGTTTATAGTAAACACATTTCTCAAATGGTTAACAAATAAAATCCCCTTCTCGGAATCATTTCTAGCCCAATCACCAGTCGGATTTCGCAGAGGAGGCTTTCCTCTAACTGGTCTTTTTAAACCTCGTGCCGCCTTCCATAACGAATAGTCAGATTGTGGGGTACTATCAAGACCCTCCAAGTAAGATTTAAGTGAAGCCATTCTTTGGGTTTCTAAGAAATTTCTTAGTATATCTCTGCATACCCGTAGCCTAGCTTTCAGTTCAGGAGACCTGTGAATTTGCCAGTCTATTCTAACTCTTCTTTTTTCTGACAGGAGATGATCGAGTTCAGCGAAATAAGTTCTATTTGTCCCACTTCTGCACTCAACGTCGTATGTGGAGGCGTGATGTACAGCTCTTTGTATGTCCTCAGTAAACTTGCCAATCGACCCATCAATATCCTCGGTAGTTCTCAACACTACATTTTCCGTGCAGTGGGAACTTAAATACTTTTTATACTTTATCCAACTTACTCTGGTTTTAGATATGTCCCGAAATGGAGAGCCATTCCCTTGAAGGAAACGCATTGAAATAATAGAAGGAGAGTGATCTGAAGACAAGTCTAATGAAGGCTCCACTTGTATCGATTCTACAGGGATATTTTTCACTACTCCGAAGTCAATAACATCGGGAATCTTCCGTCGGTCCGTCGGCCAGTAGGTGGGATGACCGCTTGAGAGTACATCTAATCCCATTTTTGCAATGGTGTTGAAGAGTTCACGACCCTTCGGGGTCACCAGACGTGAACCCCAAAAAGTGTGTTTGGCGTTAAAGTCACCAGCAACTAAAAATCTAGCTCCAAGGGAATTGAAGAAGCTGTAGTATTGGTGTTCTTTTATTGAAAATCGAGGTGGCGAATAAATTGATGATAAAACAAAATTGTATTGACAGAATTCAATACAAATGTTTGTTGCTTGTAGGTACTCCTCACATATGTTGTTCATTAAATAATGTTTTATTCTGTTCTTTATAAGAATTGCCGAACCTCCACATGCTCTTCCGCGTGGATCTTTAGTATCATATAACACGTAGCCATTAATTTTGAAGTACGCTGTCGCCGTCAAGTGAGTTTCAGAAATCATCATGACATCAATCTGCTTATCCATCAGGAAGTGTTCCAGTTCGTTTTTATGTTGGCGGAGGCCGTTCGCGTTCCAAAAACAAATTTTTAAACAAATCATTTCTTTAAAATGGCTTGTAAGATAGTGGATTGCATTTTCAGCATCATGGATGTCATAGTGGTCGTAACAGTGTTCATAGTTTTGTAACGAACCTTCTTTGGCTGGGGTATAACTCACGGCTGTCCAAAGTTCTGTCACAATAAAATTTATTTGATTTTGTGACCTCTAAATTAAAACACGGCTTCGTTACACAATTTCAATTTACTTTATTACACTTTTAGATTCGTTTTACCAGAAATAAATCACTTTATTTTCGTCTAACCAATTATCTCTTGGCGAGTGGTGAGAGTACGAAACGACCGGGATCGTGGGGAAATGGCAGTGGTATTTGGTAGCTCGAATGGCCTTCGGGGTGACCGGGTATGGTGGGGAAAAGTCGCGAGTAAGGTCACAGTGAGGCTACACCTAAATGCGAACTATGGGTATGACCCACGGAAACACTACTCAGGGGTAGTGTGTAGTTGGAATCCTGGAGTAAAACTCACTGGAACGCCAACTACACCCAAGTATGACCCCGTCAACCTACACACGAGGGTAAGCCTGGAGTAAAACTCACTGGACTCACTCCCTTATGTAGCTTGTAGCAGTGGGAATCCTGGAGTATAACCCACTGGAACGCCGACCACACTCAGTACTGACCCAGTCAAACTACACACGAGGGTAAGCCTGGAGTAAAACTCACTGGACTCACTCCCTTATGTAGCTCGCAGCGGTTGGAGTCCTGGAGTAAAACTCACTGGAACGCCAACCACACTCAAATATGGCCCAGTCAAACTACACCCGGAAGTAAGCCTGGAGTAAAACTCGCTGGACTCACTCCCTTGTGTAGCTCGTAGTGGTGCTCCTGGAGTAAAACTCACGAGAACACTACTACGCTCGGCTTTGAGCTGGGTGGGAATGCGACCACCAAATAAACCCAGTGAAGCCTACACCGGAGGGTGTGCCTGGAGTAAAACTCACTGGACACTCTCCCTTGTGCGACTCGTAGTGGTGCTCCTGGAGTAAAACTCACGAGAACACTACTACGCTCGGTTACTGTGTGAATAGATTAATAGACCGGCGGTATAACCACGGGAATTGTAATCTATTAACACTACTCAACTACTACCAATATCACTCACCTATTAGCAACGAACACTCCAACTGCTCAACACACACTGATCATTCTTACAGTCTTTTGCTCTGCTTTTATACCTTTTTCTCACTCGAGAAATTACCCAGATGGTAACATGTACTCAATCGCTCAGCTGATTCTGACAGCGCGACAATCATTGTTTTCAATCACCAGCCGTTGGGGCGCTAGTGTACATGTGTCGTTGTTGCCGGCAACCACTAGATGGTGCCGTAAGTAAATACTTTATATTCACCACGAACTTACTAACTAACCATACTATATATATTACTTCATTATACATTTTATAGTGAAATATTCATAAATATGATAATATAATATAAATATTAATATAATCATATGCATTCATAAATGTAATGATATAAAATTTCATCAATATCAAAAATCATAAAAATATAAATTTTATAATTCCCTAAATTAAATGAGAATTATTCCTCTTGCGAGTATAAATTGTAAAATTCAAAAAAATTTAAAAATTTTTAATCGAAGTTGCCTTCAAGTTAAATATACAAATTATTTGAAAATAAATTGTATACACTACATTTATTTTTGAATATTTCTGTTAGATGTTCTACATAGCTTTCCTTTGGAAAGCATAAATGCAAAATCATACAAAAATATTCAAAGACACTAGCAAAATGTAATGCATTTTCTGGCCTGCTAAAGCCGTCATCAGCATTCTTTGTGTCATAGTGTTTCATTTTCAAACCTTGCATATTTAACTTTTTTTATTCATTAATTAAATGAGAATTATTCCTCTTGCGAGTATAAATTGTAAAATTCAAAAAAATTTAAAAATTTTTAATCGAAGTTGCCTTCAAGTTAAATATACAAATTATTTGAAAATAAATTGTATACACTACATTTATTTTTGAATATTTCTGTTAGATGTTCTACATAGCTTTCCTTTGGAAAGCATAAATGCAAAATCATACATCATATTTTTGTATGATTTTGCATTTATGCTTTCCAAAGGAAAGCTATGTAGAACATCTAACAGAAATATTCAAAAATAAATGTAGTGTATACAATTTATTTTCAAATAATTTGTATATTTAACTTGAAGGCAACTTCGATTAAAAATTTTTAAATTTTTTTGAATTTTACAATTTATACTCGCAAGAGGAATAATTCTCATTTAATTAATGAATAAAAAAAGTTAAATATGCAAGGTTTGAAAATGAAACACTATGACACAAAGAATGCTGATGACGGCTTTAGCAGGCCAGAAAATGCATTACATTTTGCTAGTGTCTTTGAATATTTTTGTATGATTTTGCATTTATGCTTTCCAAAGGAAAGCTATGTAGAACATCTAACAGAAATATTCAAAAATAAATGTTGACCTTGCGGAGATAAAAACCGGTTTAATGGACAAAGGGTTATTTTCAAATAATTTGTATATTTAACTTGAAGGCAACTTCGATTAAAAATTTTTATATATAATTCCCTAAACTAATATCATTCATATCCATATAAAAAAGAATCAAAAATAAAGTTCATAAATACCAAAAATCAACAATAATAATTTACTGAGTGGGTGGAAACGAGGGTTCCGACTTCCACCGTCACAGTTTGGACAAGAGTCTACAATGTAGTCTCTAGAGAGTTAATATTCGGCTCGAAATATTGTGATTTAGGTTCCTGCTCCAAACCTGGCATATTAGATTTAACCACGTTTGCGTAAGAAACTTGTCTAGAACTAGGCACGTTTACATGACTAGTGGACCGTAACAATTGAGGGAAATTGTTACTCGAAGCAAAATTAGGCTGTTGCGGACGATCAGGTAATACTGACGTCTTGTTGGTTCTTATGCCTTTCAAATGAATGTTAATTGGACAACCTCTATAATTTGTGGTATGATTACCTCCGCAGTTACTGCATTTTTTGATTTTTGAGTCAGTTTTCGACTTATCGCATTGAGCAGTTGCATGTAGCTCCCCACACGCAACACAAACTGACGGCAATTTACAATACGCCTTGGTGTGACCAAATTCTTGACAGTTAACACACTGGACGGGTCCCTGACGCTTATGCGGTTCTTCCACGGTGATTATACGATGCAGAAGGTAAATCAGATTGTAGATGGGATGGGACTCGTTTTTCTTTAATACGACATCTCCAGATTCCAATTCCACCCTAAACATAGGCTGTGGAATCTTTTCACGGTTTCTAATATTCACAACACTCTTAATTTTGAACCCTTTGTCCATTAAACCGGTTTTTATCTCCGCAAGGTCAACACATGGGTCTATACCCTTTAGAACGACTTGGAGTCCTTTTGCGCTTTTGAGCTGATAGGTGTAGAAATCCCTAGCCTCCTTCTCCAACTGGTTGGACAATTTTTGAAAATCATCTTCCTTTTTCACTTGAATTTTGGTTTCGCTGATATTTCCATGTTTAATTGATGCTACGCTAAACATATTTTCACCTATTACCGAAACAATTCCTTGTACCAATTTACTGGAAGTCGGCTCTCTCAGATAAATTGGTGGGGGCTTAAACGTCTTCTTAGGAAGTTCTGGCTCATCCGTCTGGAGGAGAGCAAACCTATTTTGATTATTACTCACGGTCTTAGGAGCTTTTGAATTTGATGACACTTGAGCAGATGTTGGGCTCCTCTGTCGCTTAAGAACTGTGACGTATTTATCCATACCTACTTGTTTTCTAGGTTTGACTGCACTATTTGATGAAGATGATGTTTTTTCATCTGTTGAAATCACAATATTGGGCGAACAGGAACGACGCCGTTCTACGGCTCTTGTAGTGAGAAAATTCTCCACAGATTTTTTTAAGGATTCTTCCTCAGAGACCCATCTAGTTTTTCTACTCGAGCTAAGCTCTTTCTCAGAATCACATCTAAGAGGAACACTCATACAATTTTTATGCGATTTATAGTGTTTTTTTTAATTACCGATATTACCGTAGATTTTTTTAACCTATTACGATTTTTTTCACTTTTTTGTTTTATTTCAACCTATTACACTTTTTCACCTATTACGATTTTTTCACCGAAAATTCAGCCGCACTAAAAATAACACGTCCGAACAGTTCGATGAGACGAGACTGAATTATGATTAACATCAGTGCAGTACAGAATAGAGCCTTTCTTTTCAAAATATGCAGTCAATTCCAAACCTCTTTTTCTATAGATTGTTACTTTCGTCCCAGTTGCAAGATGTTTCCACTGCTGCATGCGTGAAGCAAGTATTTCTGCGTCTTGCTTCGTTAAATGCAAGTCCCGAATTAGATCACTCAGCTCACTATCAGCCTCATACAAACTACAACTGCTGCCGAAAGATATTTCGGATCACTGCTCGTAGCACCGGGAATGACTGGTAGTGGATCAGTTGATAGACGTTGAACTGGTTTGGAAACTGATAGGACATTAGGGTAGGTAATACTTTTTCGATTTTTCATATTGAATCCAGTAGCTTTTGTTAAACAGAAATAACAATCAGTTTGGTGGTTACTTGACTCTCTCCAAAGTACTGGAATTGAAAAATCTAAATAGATTTTCTCGCCATTTGACCACTGGTATAAAATAGTTCTGCAACGATTGCAAAACATTGTCGGTGTCCACGGTTTGTCCAAGTTTCCGACAGCAAAACCAAAATAATGTAGATATGCATATTTTAGTGATTCTGATATTGCATATCCTTTTTTTCCAATCAGATATTCACCACACACAAAGCAAAAATAGCTCGGATTAGTAACACACGATCTCACTGACATGCTTAAACTCTACCTTTATACAAATTTAAAATGAATGTAGGCTTTTGTCAAATTAATAACTGTGAAATTGTAGCGTCAGTATTAACTATTTTACAGTATTGCCAGCATGCGATAAAAAACGAACTGGACGTGATAGCCCAACTTTGTTGCCAGATTCGAATTCAGCGCAGCCAGATTAGCTAAAAAAACATACTTCGTTTCCCCAGTCAAAATTTTTTGCCTAATTTGTTGGCCAGTGTTATTAAATTAAGTAAAATATTGAATTAGAAAAAATTTGGAAATTATTGTATTAGTTGAAATTATTATTAATATTGAAATTAATGAATTTTTGTGTGTTACCTTAACTTAATTAAAAATGTAATAATGAAAGTAACAGATTGTAATTATTTAGATTAATAACATGTTGATAACGGTACGGTTGCAACATGTTACGGATAATTTGAAAAAGAAAAATTGTAAAAGTAAAAACAAAATAATTTAAACTGACTTCATCCTTAGCACTAGAACAAGCAAGTTCAATCATCGAACAATTTATAAACCATTAAAAACATTCAGGTAACACACACACACACACAATTATTTACTCATATGTACATACACTAAAAATTTATAAATAAAACATTATACATACTTTATATAAATTAACTCTACAATTTTAACTCATTTTCTTTCCCACATAAACACCCATTGCATTTATTCAATTGAGTAATTACAATCATAATCTTTAGTATGGTACCCACACCAATCTAAAGATTATTTAAAAAAAGGAAACGAATTTCTTATTAAACAGAAATTCCAACTTTTTTCATGGTCCTTCAAGGAAAGGTCCTGGTCACCTTAATAACTAACAAGAAAAAACTCAACAGCTCTCTCAATCCCAAAGGCAATATCCCAAGGGCGAAACAACAAGAAAAGACCCGGTCACCTTAATAACAAACAAGAAGAAAAAACACAAAACCTTAAAAGCTCTCTCAATCCCAAAGGCAATATCCCAACGGCAAAACAACAGTATGAGCAAAGACTATAAATCAGTGGTGTCAATTATGATTGTGTTGGTGCGATTACTCTTGACTTTTACATTCCCAGCGGGAGAAAACTGCGGTTGCGAGGCCTATTGCGAGGCCTCATCACAGTTATTCTTGATACTACAACAAGTACACCTCGTACAAAAACCACAAGCAATTTGTTTTTTTTAATCATTGTACAATGTTAAAAACAAAAATAAAACAAAATGGCCCAAAATCATAGTCATAGAAAAAGCATACTTTAAGCAAAAGCATGATTTTGTTTTAAATTTATATGTTTTTGTTGTTTAAAAGTCTACTTTTACTTAAAGTATGCATTTTCTATGACTATGATTATGAGCCAATAGAAACAAAGATAATAAATAATAAATATATTATTTCTGTTTAGAGGCCTCAAAACAATACCTGCAATACTTCCCGCTGAATGAGAGTGTTTTGCAGTAAACAATTATATTTTACGCTCGCAAAATAAAAGAGCGTAAGCGTACATGTGAGTTTTGCTTACATAATTGTGTATGACGCTGACATCCCTGCTATAAATATATAAAGATGTTGCACTGCCATACATTGTACTGTCAGCAGTGTTGCCATAATTTTTTTTACAAAATCTGACAATTCCCAAAAAAAAATCTGGTTTTTTCGAAAAAAATCTGCACCTTCAAAACAAAATTAAATAATATCGTACACATTCTTTAAAAGTGAATTATTTCAAAATTTTTATTATATGACACAACTAAAAATAAATCACTATTAAATTGCAACTTTATACCAAATGAAATATAAAGAAAGACTTAACTGTTTTTTAGAACTTGTTAACTGTAACAAAATGCTTTGACCTTTTTCTTATTGAAAAACTAGTGTGTTGTTTAAGCATACAAACCCGAAAAATTAAAATTTTGAATTGAGTCACTTTTGAAGAATGTGTGCGTTATGTAATAAAATGATATTTGTATATGATTAATTTATTGAAGAAAAAAAGAAAACAAAACATAATTTTTATATTTGATATAAAATATACATATGTATATAAAATTAACAGTAAAAACATAACGTATAATACTTCATTTAAATTATCACATACATATGTATAGAGATCATAGAGATCATAGTTGTACATATTCTTATTAAATTTAGTTTCCATTTCTTTTGTTTGTACAAAATTTGTGCAATTGAATTTTTTTTTTTAAATCTTTAGTCCGCAAAATTCCACATAGAGTGGGAATAATAATATTGATTGCTTCTTTGTTTTATTCGAATAAAATTGAAAAATATGCATTGATTTAAAAAAACTGTTTTTTGGAGTAAAAATCTGCAAGCCTGTTTTGCACTTCAAAAAACTGCAAAAAACAGATAAATCTGCACATTTGGCAACGCTGACTGTCAGTGCCAAATTTGTCGATGGCAAAACTACTACTGCCACTTATTGTACTCAGAAAACATATTATACTCAGAGAACGTATTATTTTCCATTCAGTCGTCGTTGAACAAGCGATGTGAACACATGCGGATGATTATTGTCATTTTTTTTTTCAGAAATTTATTAAGCATTGTTGTTGCTTCTTGTTGGACGAAGCATAGCAAACACACGCGATTCAATTACAATTGAACACGAAAAATAAAAAACTGCTTTAAATGAACTTATTTTTGTTTTTTTCTCAAAATAACTGTTCTAAAAATATATTATAATATTGATAATTGTTATTTATGGTCCCTGATATTTTTTCTTAAGGTGTTTATATCTGGCAAAACTCTTTCTTTTTTTTCTTATTTTTAGCGTTTGACAATATGTTTGCTGGGAAAATTCTCTCACCAATACATCTTCATTTTTGAGTACCACTGATATACACACATATGTATGTACAATGTACATACATATATTGCCGAATCAAAATACATGCAAACTAAAAGAAGTCTACATTAATTAAATACCATAATTAAATTCAAATTTACTTTGCATTTTAACGAGCCATTTTAACCAAGATCCTTTAAAAAAGTTGTTTTCATATATACGTGCCAAAGATGGACACTGCAAAAATCTAGGTTAGGTTAGGTTAGGTTAGGTTAGGTTAGGTAGAAAGGCTGGTGTGAGTAACCTCACAAAATCACCCAGAGACCAATATGGTCCATTGCGATGCCTTAGATTCTCTGACTAGTTTACATATGTCTGACTGGTCTATATATGGCTGACTCGTCTACATACATATGTCCAGAGTCTTTGGCGGGAATCGAACCCGCAACCCTTTGACTGATAGTCCGGCACTCTATCGCCTAGTCTATCGGGGCACCCTGCAAAAATCTATCGGATCATGAATTTAATTTGGCAGTAGCTAAGTTATTATCTTTAAAAATGACTCAGTTTACCACCTCTTCAAATTGTGCAAACGATGATGCAATGTTTTTACCTATTGAGTTTCAAACAATTTTAGAAAATACTATAAGGACTGGAAGTATATCATATAAGTATAGTATATAAAATAAAGAATATTTTAATGAAGACGCCGATTATTTTACATCCAACAATGTGCCAATAGAATTAATATCAAGTCGATATTTTGTTGGTTACATACATATATAGCTCAACGAATATCTTGCGTTAAATGTCGTTTAGATTTAATAAACCAGCGCAAATTTTGTCATATCCTTCAGAAATGTTTGTTCATGCAAAAAATTATACAAATGATTACGAGCAATGCGTCAGTTGCACCAAAAATACAATTTATTCCTTACGGTTTGATGAGAATAACGAATGTTATAAATACAGAATGAAGATTCTTAATACTAGTTCTTATTTTACTACGGAAGCATTCCACATGGGAAACATACAAATACAAATTATCAAGTACATATAGAAAAATTTAAAATTTTGAAACACTGATAAATAAATTTAATAAATACTAAACAAAAAAACATTCGATTTATTACAACTTCATTCTATACAAAAATAGAGACAGAAGTTTATAATTGAACTGTCTATAAAATTATATATGGTAAGTACATGCATACATAATTGAATAGTCTAAAAAATAGCATTATAATTCGGTGCGAATCGATATAGTTTTGTCTGTACAACAATAAAACACATACTCTTACCCTACAATTACACAATCGGTCACATTATTGACGAAAGTTATTTGCACAAAAATTGTAAGAAACATAAATTCTTTTGTTAGGTTTTTATTTTATTTTTACATTTTTAACCCTCGGAGGTATAAGGGTTTTTAGTCGCTAAATGGTATAACCAGGTCTGTGCAGACCTACATAGGATTTGTATGGAAATGCATAGTCAGTTGTCCTAAAAGTGTCTATAAATGTATTTTATGCTAGGAAAAACACAAAACTAATAATTAAAACGCATTTTTATACATCTTAGGCAGTTATTAATGCTATTTTATTACTCATATATAAAACAATACATTTTATGTACGGGATTCAAGGCAGGAGTACCTTGAATTTTAGTGTTGTTGGCATACCGGCTTTTTGCAATGCATGTAATGGAAGCGTATTTTTCGCTGTTTTTTTATCCAACTTAAAACACAGCGAGCACGATGGTCTGCTGGCAGAGGATGCGGCATGGGCTGGTTGGTCACCTATGGGCGGTCGAGCAGCTACCCGCAAAAAAAACAATGTTGAAAAATTGATTTAGCATTTGAATTCAATGAATGAATAATTGAAATGTTTACCTCTACACCGAATAACACCATGAACTGTTTCACATGTTGCATGCCTCTTACAATTGGGTTTGTTGCTCTTTCTTCCATGTAAGGGATCACCAGCTGTTCGGCCAATTCGATAAGGAACATACGTCTTCTATCATTTCGTTTTACATGCCCCAATTTGTGATGTATGACAAATGCAGCCAATCCTGCAACGTCCAGCATATTGAAAAACATGGCCAAAGCCATCGATTTGTGGCCCGTTTGTAAGTGTAACCACCAATCATCTGGTCCATGGTGTAAACTCCTTCTTTAATTATAGTCCAATATTTGGAGAGATGAGAACACATAGTGCGACATTGTTGTTGTAACCAAATAATGTGCTTAACACCTCTCTTTTAGGGTCCAACATCTTCTTCGGTATGCAGGCTTTATTTTTTCTTATTGTTCCTACATAAGCCAACCGTTTTGTCATCAAAGTCGTGGCCAGATCGTATGAAAAGAAATAGTTATCTGCATATATTGTTCGGCCAGAACCACTATACCTTTCCACCAATTTGAGAACAACATTTTCGCCAAGATTTGCCGCACGTGCTTCGTTTGGTTGTTTTCCAACATAAATAATTCCTTTTAATGGATAATTTGACTTCGCATCGCACGCCCACAAGATTTTTATGCCGTATATTGGATGACGTGCGTGCGGCCTCGGTACGGAAACAATTGCTCATCCACAGTTATTTGGGCACCCGGAAGATATCGACGCTCTATGCTGTACATGAGCATGTTCCAGATGTCGTCAATTGCGGCCGTTTTGGTTTAGTGCAAGTCGACAGCCTTTTCGTTAACTTTTTCAATTTGCTTAAAGGCCCAACTATAATATGCATAAGCAAGATTAAGCAAATTGCAAAAGTTAACGAAAAGGCTGTCAAATGCATAACCAGTTCAGAGTTAACTTTTAGGTGGCTACAATGACTTTGAAACTTTTTGTCCACAGTTGCTCATTTATGTTTAAAAAAAATGTTTTTATTTTAACAAAAACCCATTAAATAACTATATTTTATAAATATTATTATATTATTTTATAATTAAAAGAAAACTTCGTACCAGAAACGCATAATTTTTCCTTTTTTTTAATTTATCGGCAAAAGTACTAAAATGTACAGCTGTGGCAGCACTACATTGTAAATAATAATAAACGTTTACATATGTTTTGTTAATTTTCGTATTGTGTTTGCAAAAATGGAGACAAAACCATGAAAAAACTGAAAAATTTAAATAATATAAAAATATTAAAGTTAGCGCTTGAAGGCCTGTGCACATTAAAAGAAATAAGTGAACTACATTGTAAAAGAAGAAGACGCTCTTGTTCTGTCAGAGAAATAAACCGCGACAGAAAGACATTTTTGTTAAAATAAAAAGGGTCCCTTTTATTGTAAAGGCACTTATTTTTTCCGCATTTTCTATTAAATTTAAAATAAATATAGGTATTTTCTTCTTTCTCTATTTTCTTCAAAACACAAACAAACAACAACAACCAGCTGATTCCGTACAGAATGTGCGATCAGTTTCGCTTTTTGCTTAAGCAAATGACAGTTGAAAAACTTAACGAAAAGTTTCGTTAAGTACATTATAGTTTGCCACATACAATTTATATGTGTTCGCACGTTTGCTTAAGCTAGCATATGCACATTATAGTTGGGCCTTAAGCTTGTTAATGCATATTATAGTTGGGCCTTTATACTCAACAAGAGAACGACAGATTGTTACGCTCTTTCTTTGTGGTTCTTTCCCTTTTGTCTTCCCTCCCGCATCTAGAGGAAGCACAAAATTTTGTCAATTTTAAATACACTGCGTGCAACATCTTTATATATTTATAGTCTTTGATATGAATATGCAAATTAGTAAAGATAAAACAAACAGTAAGTACATACATATACCTACACAAAATTTTTTAATAATAAAAACATACCCAAAAAATAAAAACGTACGTACATACATATCATACAAAAAAAAATTTAATTTAATAATAAAAGAAAATTAAACAATAAAGTGCTGGAAAAACGTGAAAAATATATGAAAAGTGTCGGAAAAACGTGAAACATAAAAAATGTAAGAAAAACGAAAGCTAAAAAAGAAATCAAACAGAATCAAAACTTAAAAAAAATGCAATAAAGAAAAGTGCCGATTTAACGAAAAAAAAAAATTATTAAATAAAAAATTTTTGAAGATACCTAGAAGTACACAAAAAGAGCCGGTTTAACGGGAAAAAAATAAATAGAAAAATTGAAGATACCTAGATGTACACAAAAAGTACCGGTTTAACGGGAAAAAGTAAACATAAAATTTGAAAGTACCTACTAATAGATGTATACAAAAAGTGCCGGTTTAACGGAAAAAAGGAAATATAGAATTTGAAGGTACCGATAGATGTATACAAAAAATTTTTACATAATACAAACAAAAAAAAAAGAAAATTAAATAGGTAAATACAAAGAAAAAAATCGTTCGCTAAGTGTAAGAAAAATGAAAGTGAAAAGGATAGAAGAAAACACTCAAATATCACCATATTCCAACCATAAAGAAGAGAAGACCGCTTATACTACAGACAAGAAGAAAAAGAGAGAATCAACACCAGTGTTGCCAGAAAATGAATTTCAAAATATGGTAAAACGTGAAAAACAAGTGCTAAAATGTTATACAGAAGAAAAAATAAGTGCTAATTTTTTCAATGTAACAATACAATTTTATTTCAAATGCTACAAATATAAATTATAGTTTTTCTTAATTTGTTCATAACAATTGTTTAATACATTACGTTTAATATATTAACTCAAAAATTTCCGTATTCATTTACTTACCACACCGAAAGAATTAAAAAATTTTCAATTCATTTTCGAAAAACAAAATGCTAAATCTAGCAGTGAAAGTGCTAAAATGGCAACACTGATCAACACAAACAAAGTAAGTAATCTCTTCATTTAAAAAACCACCACAAATCACACTCAGTACCAAGAATGATAAAATAAAGATTACGCCATGCGCATGAAATCCCGTTATGTGACGTAGTATGGCCATTTTAAGGGTTACCAATAATGTTTCATTTGTTAGAATTAAAATTTCTTGCGAAAAATTTATGTTTTATGTGATAGTTGGCAACCTTGCAATTGAAGTCTCTGAGAGTTCTAAAATAAAATCTGTGTAAAAAAGAAAAACAAACAAAAACAAAACAACAAAAAATATAAACATGAAGAGTGCAGTGAGCAAATGCAAGCAAAACATGAGTAAAAAAAACAAGTGAGAAAAAATTAGCCAATAGAAACACAGAATGTGTGACGTCACAGGGCCTAAATGCGCAGAACATTTTAAAATTTTACGCGCGTTGGCGTAATCTTTATTTTATCATTCTTGCTCAGTACAAAATACATCAGATTTATCCCTTATTTACTGCTTTTTGTTAGTACTCACATACAAACAATAAAGGTGGATTCACCCATTCGTTCTTAACAAAAAATTTGTTCGAACAATATTTTTTTTATACGAAGTTTGACGTCTCTCTTTTTGAGAGAGAGAAAATATTTTTTACGAACTTGAATTGGTTTAATTTTATATTTTTTCCGGACAAAAGTGAATTGAGTTGCCAATAGGTTTCATTTTTTCATACAAATAAAAATGCCTTATGTATTTCCATGACCATTAGCAAAATCAAGGTTCTTTTTTCATTCATTTCGAATTTATATCTGTGATTTTGAATACACAATACTTTAAAATAATATAATATTTGTATTTTGACACTTAAAACCCAAAGCAAAATAAATCAATGGCCGCACTTGTAAAACTAATAGATTTTGTTTACATATGGCAGCTTTGATTTTTCAGAAAAATCGTTCGAAATGGGTGAATCGTGCTGCAAAAAACTCTCAGTAAAAAAATTGTTCTCTGGAAAAAAATTTTGTTAAGAACAAATGGGTGAATCCACCTTAAAACTCAAATACAAATATGTAAAGTTGATATTGTCAACAAACAAACACAATAAAACTCTCTTTGTAATTTAAATCGAGTGCGTTTATAATTAAGAGTGCGTAAATATCTCTTCAGTCGCGAGAACTTGTAATGAGAAGAAAAGTAAAAAACAAATCTATTACAGTCCACTAAGTTTAAATAAACAAAACAGTGCTTTAAATGAATGCGATCATCTGCGAACACAGTTTTTATTATCGAATCTCAAGGTAATAAAATTAAACATTGTATAATTTGTAATACACAAGCCATGGTTCAAAGCGTATTTCATATAATTTAAATTATATGCATTATATTATAATATGAAAATTTGATCAGGCTTTGAAATTGCGCTACGATTTTTTGGAGGGTAATATTTGGTTACCAACTCGAATGCAAAAATAAAATTAATTTAAATACTATAATTTATTAAAATGAAATTAAACCATACTTGAAATAAATTTTCGTTTGGTTAAAATTTTATGGGAAAGAGAAGAAAAAATTTTTATTGCAAATTTTCTCAATTAATTACAATTCAAAGTATAAATGATAACTTTAATTAAATTTTCCACCTCTTGAACTCTGGAGGATCTACGTTTTACGATATACGCAAATTTAGTGAAATTTAATAGTGATACTTCATTACGCTACTTGCTAATGATTTGTTTATACCGCTGCAGTATCACTCTCATTGTTTCACGAAAATTAAAAATTTTACTATTAATCATCATAAACATAAAAGTTATATGTTAAATTCGCAAAATTTACTGTAACATTAATTCGAAATACAGAGAAAATTCATAAGTTCCCAAATTTTGAAAATTACAGCACGCTACTTGTGGAATTAGATATACCTACTTAAAACAGAATTTCATAGATATTTACCGATTGGAATTATATACCTAAAAGATAAATTTAGAACTATTTACGTCCGTGAAAAATTTGAAATTATATAGAAGAAGATAATTGTTCAAATAATTGAATTCACTAATTGATTACGAAAATATTATAACCAAGCTTATCGGGAATTTCTGGTTATCCGAAAAATATAACTTTTGAATACTTATAATCTAGTAACGAAAATGCAGTCCGATTCCGAAAAGTCTACAACACCTGGGAGCCTAGAGCTGGTAAATCAGTTGAGATGGAAAATTCCTTTAACCCTTCATACAAGGAATATTTCAAATTTGATTGTGAGCATTTTTTACAATATTGGGGAAAAGTAAAGGAATGCCCGGGGGATGATCATAATGAATCAATATTAGAGGCAAAATTGAAAGAAACAGACACAAGATGGTCTAGAGTAGATAGCTCTTATCAGAAGGTAATGTTAGCTCGAGATGAAACAATTGATATGGAATATAAGAATCAGGCAAGGGATGACTTCGAAGCCTGCACTGAGGTCTACGTGCAAAGCACATCTAAAATTGTCGAAATTCTAAAATGTTCCCGTTTAGACACATCTCAAATGCCAATATTTCAATCAACCACTAGGCAACAGAATCCAAATCAAAATGATAATTCTGGAAATTGCATCAAATTACCGCCGTGCGATACGGAAATATTTAAAGGAAGATACGAAGAATGGCCCTCATTCAGGGATATGTTCTCTGCGGTTTATATAAACCATTCTAAACTCTCACCTGTAACTAAATTATATCACCTCAGGAATAAAACGAGGGGTGAAGCAGGAACTATAGTAAAAAGATATCATTTGTCTAACGATAATTTTGAGTTAGCTTGGAATGCTTTAAGAACTAGGTATGAAAACAAACGGGTTTTGGTCGATAACCAAATCAAAATTTTGTTTGATATACCACCCACAACTAGTGAAGATAGTGAATCTATAAGGCGAATACAGTCGTCAGTAAATGACTCCTTAGCAACACTCAAGACTCTAGGAGTAGAAATAGAAAGCTGGGACCCCATATTGATTCGATTAATATCAACAAAATTACCGGATTGCACTCTCGCTCTATGGGAACAATCTTCAACGTCTCCTCGTGACCTACCAAGATGGTCACAAATGTCACAATTTTTAGTAGATAGATATGAAGCAGTAGAACGTCTTACCAGTATTAGAACCACAAAAGACTGCTTTAGTAATTATAATACGAAACAAACTAATATTCAAACATATGCGTCACATGAGAATATATACATGAATTGCAAGTTATGTGATAACGAACATAGCTTACGAATGTGTCCCAAATTTAAAAGTTTTAGCACACAACAAAGAATCGATTTCGTTTTTAAAAATAAAATATGCAACAATTGTTTAAGTCCTTCACATCTTAAGGCAAAATGTAAAAGCAAGAAAACATGTTTTTATTGTAAAAAATCTCACCATTCGTTATTGCATATTGTACAAAAATCACCAAATCTACCTCAGAACAAGGAAACTGTTCAAAACCCAAGTCATTTTAATTCCAATGAAAATCCTGTCAAAAATACAGTTGTACAGGTGGACAAAATCAATATTAACAATGATGAGCGTCCAACAACATCACGTAATATTCATGCAAATTGTTCTATGAATAAAGAAAAAATTTTATTGCGAACAGCTTTAGTACAAATCGAGCATCAGGGTCAATTTTTTACTATTAGATCCTTAATAGATCCAGGTTCCCAAAGAACTTTTCTTACTGAAAGGGTGCGAAACAGTTTAAATTTGCCGTACCGAAAGTCTCATTTTGAAATTATGGGAATTGGAGGAAATAGACAATCTGCCAATAAAGAGTGTGAATTAGTATTATTTGCCAAGAAACACAATTTACGAGTCCCAATCAAAGCAATTGTATTACCAAGAGTCACAAACAATCTACCAGTCTGTACATTTGAAATTCCTTATACCAAGGACATGGAAGACTTGGAATTAGCAGATCCACATTTTAACAAATCATCCCAAATAGATCTTGTCCTAGGTAATGACTACGAACATTTTCTTAATATTGACGGCATAAAGAAAAACATATGTGGTCAGGCAACGGCTTACAATACGGTATTTGGATGGGTGCTAAGTGGTCCTATAAAAATCCAAACCGTACAGTCCTTTACAACGTCAGTAATTTCTTCTGAGTCATCAGAACTTGACCTTCTTCTAAGAAAGTTTTGGGAGCAGGAGGAGATACCTAAAAACCGATTAACTTGTGACGAAGATAACGAGGTTGAAGAACATTATGAAAGAACAACAACACGAGATAAAACCGGTAGGTACATGGTACGACTACCTTTTAAAAAAGAATATCCTGAGAAGGTTTTCCTAGCATCATCCCGCTTCATGGCAATGGCTCAATATACCAGCATGGAAAAAACTTTACAATTCTGGTTTAAAAGAGTATATAACTCTAAATCATATGGAGGAAACATCCTCGAATGAAATTAATTATAATGGTAAATACGAATCTTTTTATTTGCCCCATCATGCTGTAGTTCGACCAGAACATAAAACAACAAAGGTGAGAATTGTATTCAATGCTTCTAGGAAAACTAAATCAAATTTTTCATTAAACGACGTTCTTTATAAGGGCTCAACGCTCCAAAATGATCTAATAACAATCATATTAAACTGGAGAAAATATGAATACGTGTTTAATGGGGACATTCAAAAGATGTATCGTCAAATTTTAATTCATCCAGATGACAGAAAGTTTCAAAGAATTTTATATCAAAGTGAACCCAAAGGCCCCATTAAGGACTACCAACTGAAAACCGTAACATTCGGGGTAAATTGTGCACCCTTTCTAGCAATACGGACATTATTGAAACTCGCTTCAGACTCAGAAGAGGAATTCCCCAAAGCATCAGCTGTTTTACGCTCCAACACTTACGTAGATGATATATTAACTGGAGGATATTCATTAAAGGAAACAGAGGAAGTTCAAACTCAGCTTATTAAAGCACTCAACTCGGCTGGATTTTTACTCAAGAAAATAACAGCAAATAATGTTAAATTAATAGAAAATTTGCCCACTGAAGATATTTATGATTCTGATTTCCTACGTTTTCATTCAGCTAGTTTAACAAAAACTTTAGGCATTAAATGGAATGCAATCTCAGACGCTTTTACTTATAATTTCACACCAATTAATCAGTCTACTAATGTGACAAAACGAAAGATTTTATCAGAAGTAGCAAAACTTTTTGACCCAGCTGGATGGCTAGCTCCTGTAGTTATCAGGGCGAAAATATTTATGCAACAGCTGTGGGTAGAAAAATTGGATTGGGATGAGGAAGTTTTACTAGAATCTCTTAGAACATGGAATTGTCTAATTCTGGATTTCTCTCAAGTTGAAAAAATATCCATACCTCGTTGGATTCAATATAGGCCCGATGACACAGTTCAAATACATGGTTTTTGCGATGCATCAAAGTACGCATATTGTGCGACGGTGTACATTCGATGTCAGACAAGCACTTATTTTCAAATTTATTATTAGCAAAAACTAGAGTAGCTCCAATACAGACCGTTTGTCTCCCACGCTTAGAACTCAAAGGAGCAGTATTGTTGGCAAACCTCGTCAGCTACGTAACAAAATCACTTGGATATGATAATAACGAGGTATACTTATGGACTGATTCCTCAATAGTCCTAGGATGGTCAAAACCACCTTCTTCATGGGAAACACATGTAGCAAACAGAACTTCTCAAATTCACGAATTAATGCCTAATGCTACATGGCGACACGTCCCAACGCATGACAATTCAGCAGATCTAGGTACACGAGGCTGTAAGCCACAGGATCTAGTACAAAACACTCTATGGTGGCATGACCCTCCATGGTTACATAAACCATCATCGGAATGGCCTAAGAGAAATCCATTGAACATTGTTAAAGAAACTAAACTTAATCAAGCATTGCATACTAAAGTAGAGGAAAACGATATTATTAGCAAGTTTTCGTCATATGGTAAAGCTTTGCGTGTTACATGTTACGTTCTAAGATTTTTTAACAAATGTATCAACAGAAAAAGGCCTGGAGTAAAATGCTTTAATTCACATAATCTCACGCAGGAAGAAATGAAATTGGCAAAGAACAAGCTCATCGTTACTGCTCAGATGACTTTTTATTATGAGGAATATAAATGTTTGAGTGAGTCAAGAAACTTATCCAATAAAAGCTCGTTAATATCATTGAATCCCTTTTTAGACTCTAACTCAATTTTAAGAGTGAACGGACGTTTATCTCAATCAAGTCTATCTTACGATGAGCGTTATCCCATTATATTGCCTGGCAACTCAAGCGTTTGCAAATTATATTTATCTCATTTGCATCAATTTTTAGCCCACGCTGAGTGCAATCAAATGTGCCGTATGGTACAAACAGAATTCTATATTTCAAGGCTCAAAACCCGAGTCAAAAATATAATACGAAATTCCAAAAAATGTATTATTTTTAAGCAAAGACCATGTTCACAATTAATGACACCTCTACCACCAGAGCGATGCAATTTATCTCTTCCATTTCAGACAAGTGGAGTTGACTTTGCTGGCCCTTTTGATCTCAAAGTTTCACCAACACGAAAATCAGTGTACTCAAAGGCGTACGTATGCGTTTTTGTCTGCTTTAGCACAAAAGCAATACATTTGGAATTAGTCTCTGACTTATCTTCAGCAGCGTTTCAAGCTGCATTCTCTCGCTTCGTTGGGAGGCGGGGGCTCCCCCAAAGGTTTGAATCTGATAATGGTAGAAACTTTTTAGGAGCCAGCCGTGCACTCAGAAAAGAATTTGTTTCATTCATAAATACATGCGCAAATGATATAGCACAAAAATATCTTCAACATGGATTTGATTGGAAATTCATCCCACCACACGCACCACATATGGGCGGCTTATGGGAAGCCGCAGTTAAAAGTTTTAAATATCATTTTAAAAGAGTTGCTAACGGTCAAAAATTTAATTTTGAAGAATTTTCAACTGTCTTAGCTCGTATCGAGGGTGTGCTTAACTCGCGCCCAATATCTGCCTTACCTGAAGATCCTTCAGATTTGACCGCACTTACACCTGGACACTTTTTACGAGGAGCTCCACTAATGGCATTTCCTGAACAAGATCAATCGAACATGTCCCTTATTAATAGATGGGAAAAGTTGAAAGTTATCCATCACCAGTTCGCTATGCGATGGAAATACGAATATCTTAAGTCTTTTCACAAAAGGTATAAGTGGAGAAAATCAGAAGAAAATCTAAAAATCGGGGATTTGGTGGTAATAATGGATGATCTATTACCGCCTCATGAATGGCGTTTAGGTCGAATTGAGAAAACTCTCTCAGGCCTAGATAACAATGTGCGCACAGCTGAAATACGAACCGTTGAGAAAATTAGAATCAACATGGTTAACGTTGCGGTTTGTTTTTAAAATTCATGATAATGCTTGATTATATTGATACACTATATCGATACTTACACCCAATTATTTCTAATCATTCAAACCATTACTCATACACATTAACACTCTCCCATAGATTTAATTTCACTAATAATTTAGCCCTTATTAATAAAGTTATAAATCTCTTTCACAGCAGATCAAATCGCAGACTTACCGCCACCCGTGTACCAAACGAGAGTCGCAACCCTCGGAGCAGTGACAGCCAAGTTCCAAGGGATTTAAAAGTATTTTACTGTGTCATCTGTAAGGGGTACCATGGACTGAAGTACTGCAGAAGATTTCTGCGTATGATGCCATCACGAAGACTGGATGTAGTAGAACGGTTGAACTATTGCACCAACTGTTTGGCAATAAGCCATAATATACGTTCATGCACGTCCATGGATGCATGCAAAAAGTGCAACCAATTACACCACACGTTGCTACACCAACACCACAGAAGCAGTTCGAGGCGATCTAGTGTCTCTCCGCAACGTACACCTGGTACATCTACAGAACGGAGTCGACACAATCATCAGAGTCAACATAGTCATCATAATCATCAGAGTCAACATAATCATCATAATCAGCACCGTCATCGTGAGCATCAGCGGAAAAATCATAGACAACGTCGTCAACAACGTCAACGCCAAAACAACCAACGTCATCAACAACAGAAACAAGGTCAACCTGAATCACCACCAGTCCCAGATCAACAAATAATAGCTGAGGCCATCAAATCGCTTGCCACCGTTCTGTGCTACCAACAAAAATCTGAATAAAGGCCGAGGCCGGCGGCATGTTCAATCTACTATTGAACAATATAAAAATATCGAATTTATTGAATTGTATGTACTAATTATTAAAATATTTAAATTTATTAAATTGATTCTATTAAATATTAAGTTATTTGAAGTCATTGAATTGTTGTATTAATTATTAAATTAAGTGAAATATTGAATTAGAAAAAATTTGGAAATTATTGTATTAGTTGAAATTATTATTAATATTTCAATTTTTGATATTTTCTATTAGTTAAGCCTACTGAAGAAGGAATTGTTTAACAACTTGAAAATAATTTAATGAAAATTAAATTCAATGAACTTAAGCCTAACTAATAGAAAATATCAAAAATTGAAATAATAACAGTTCAACAAAATACTACTAATTATCCTATAGCTAAGGCACAAGCCGTAATGTTTACATGTGTACGAAAGTGCACAACAAACATAACAAAAAACAAATGTATTCAGGTTTTCGAGACGAAGTCTCGACATGAATACGAAAGAAAAAACTGAAGAAAAGGAAAAACAACAACTTAAATAGAAATTAACTAGCTAAACCCGGTGTGCTTTGCTACCCACCCCCCCTCGTCATAAAATAAAATAAAACGTATTTATATATTTACAAACATTTATTTATTTAATTTTAATGTATTTATTGCAATGCTTTAGCGAGACCATGCCCCTTTGTCCACTTACATAGTCAAGAATTTATTATTTCGTAAGAATATCCTGTTGTGAAAATTTAATGCCGATCGGTCCAGTAGTTAAGACTATATTACGATGTTTAATTTTCCTAAAAAGGGGCGTGTTCCCACTCACTTTTCTCCTGGTACGTATTCCTAATTATGCCAATACCATATGTACCAAATATCACCGACGTACGTCAAAAAATGCCCAAAATATGGCGGGTTAAATTTGTGGGTTATATGGGCGGTGCCACCCCCGTTTGTACAATCAAAACTTCATATAGCCTATTATTCCTTCCAGAGTCACAGTAACATGCTGTAAAAATTTCAGGCAGATTGGTCCAAGGGTTTGGCCTCCTATTAAGCACAAACATACAGACACACATTCATTTATATATATATAGATTAAAAGCAATATAATTTAAGGTGAAATGGGGCGAAAAATGGGGATTTGGTAATAAAAAAATTTATGTAGTTAAAAAGTATATAAAACTTTAGGTAAATCCATATTACAAAAAAAGTATTTTGTATAGCAAACATTGTTAGTGGTATAAGTAAGTATCTGAATTAAAAAAAGGGGGCGATGAAGTAGGCGTAGTTCATAGTTATATGGCGACGTTAACAGTATTAAGAGCAATATACTACCAAATAAAAAAAATACGTTGGAATGAACAAATTTGTATAGAGAATAAAACTTTCCAAAATTTGGCGTGAAAAGGGGCGTGAAAGAGGCGTGGCTTAAGAAATCTTTATTTTTACCTCGCCTGGAGTATATAATGTGTATACAATTTGAAGTAAATCTGTTAAAAACTATATGGGAGCAATTACATAATTTTTAAAAAGTGGGCGTAAAAATGGGCGTGGTCAAAAAAGTACCCTATTAATCATACCAAAGTCCCAGTTAAATGCTGTGAAAATTTCAAAAATATCGGTCCAGAGGTTTGGTCTCCAATTACAATATTTTAAAAAAGTAGGCGTGGTAAAAAAAAGTACCCTATTATTCCTTCCAGAGTCACAGTAACATGCTGTGAAAATTTCATCAAAATCGGCTCAACCGTTTTGGAGTCTATACGTTACATACATACATACATACATACATTGAATTTTATATATATAGATAAAATGATAATTACAGAAAACTTCGAACCACCAGTCACTGGTTAAAGGATTGATGTTGTCTGTTGACTAGCAGGCACCGTAGTGGTGCAGGGGTCAGAACGTAAAGAATTCTGATGAGAAAAAGTGGTGTTTCTCGAAACATATGTAAATTCAACCAAACAACCCAGGTTCGAATCCTAGTCAGAAAAATTATCAAAAATAAAAATTTTTTCAAGTTGTTAAACAATTCCTTCTTCAGTAAAAATAATGTAATGAAAATTAAATTCAATGAACTTAAGCCTAACTAATAGAAAATATCAAAAATTGAAATATTAACAGTTCAACAAAATACTACTAATTATTATTATTAATATTGAAATTAGTGAATTTTTGTGTGTTACCTTAACTTAATTAAAAATGTAATAATGAAAGTAACAGATTGTAATTATTTAGATTAATAACATGTTGATAACGGTACGGTTGCAACATGTTAAGGATAATTTGAAAAAGAAAAATTGTAAAAGTTAGTTAGTTAACTTTATTGAGACTTCTTTTTTTCATAATTTAAGATTTACAAACATTAATTATAAGAAAACTTAAAACTATAGCGTATTATTTTAATTACATCAATATTTATTTCGTTACGCGACAGGCATATCAAAAGTAAAGAAAACTTAATTATATGAAAAAATTAATTTGTAATTAGTAAATTGAATGTAACAATGTTTGCTCCCGACATTTAGCTATGCTTGCAGAGTTATATCTACCTTAATAAACTTAAAACTAAAAAAACCTTAAAACTAAATCTTAAAATTAATTTGATACAAAAATAATAAAACTAAATAAAAATAACAAATTTACCCCCTGTGTATTCCAGGAGTTGTACATGAGTAAAAGTTTTCACCAGGAAAATTATTGTGTTGTTCATATAAAATTCCAACCGTGGAAAGGTAATTAGTATTTGACCAACTAATTCCTTGCTCGTTTGACAAAATATCTTGCATTATATTGCCTTCGAAGAAAGACAGTCTTTCAACAAAACATTTCATCAAATGTAGAGCATAAAAGGAAATTGGAGATATTTTGGCCTTCTCATAAATAAATTTATTTGAAAATCTTTTATTATAAGTTTTAAAATTCTTATTTATGCATTTTCTTAAAATGTGTCGTTCAAATATTTCCATTTTCCTCATTATTGTTTTTGAAATGCTAAACCATATTGGAAATGCATATAAAAGTATTGGTCTAATACTTACTTTATATAAAAGCAATTTAGTCGTAATTGGCAAAGCTCTACTATTAAATAGTTTTGAAAAGGCACCTTCAACCCGATTAGCCTTCTCCAAATTATATACAACATGCTTGTTGAACTTTAAAAGCTTACTAAAGTTTACTCCTAGGTATTTTATATTGTCCTTAAATATGATTTCAGAACCATTTAATTTTAATTTCAAATTTTTGCTCTCCGGAACAACAGTATATTTACACTTTCCGGAAGCATTTCTTAAGCATATAGCATTACTCTTCGAGGCGTTTATTTTTATTCCCCAATGAGAATAATATTCATCGACATATTTAAGGTGTGCAGAAACATTTTGTAGAGCAATTTTTGGTGACTCATTGTGAGCATAAAGTAAAGAGTCGTCAGCATAAAGTATACCTTTGGAATTACCGAATTCATGTGGAAAGTCATACATAAATATGTTATATAAATGAGGTGCCAATACAGAGCCCTGCGGAACACCACAAAAAACATCACCATGAGAGGATGAAACATTGTCAACCTGGACGCAGAATCTCCTGCCATCGAAAAAGCTTTGAAAAAGTTTAACTGTTGACGCATCAAAACCGATCTGAATCATTTTGTATAGTATGCCGTTTTGATATGCTTTATCAAATGCTTTTTCAATATCAAGCGAAACCGCGACAGTGCACTGACCATTTCTCAAATGTTGTACTACATCAGTATGGAATTTTAAAAGAGCATGTACAGTAGAATTACCCTTCTTAAAGCCAAACTGACTTTGAGGAATATACTCTTCATTTAAGCCTGTATTCATTTTATTTCGTATAATTCTCTCAAATAGCTTTCCCAGATTAGAAAGCAATGAAATTGGTCTAAATTTATTTATATCGTTATTATCTTTATTTTTTGGAATTGGAACAATTTTTGCTATTTTCCAAACAATAGGAAAATAACTATTATTTAAACAATTGTTGAAAAGTATAGTTAGGTATTCTAGGACTTTAATCGAAGCCACTAGATTTCTTATTATTTACTGATTTAGAGATATCTAAAATATTATTTAAGTTTGTAAATTTTAAGTTGCCATGATTATTCAATGCAGTTGAATCATCGTCAAATATTATTGATGTTGGAGCTTGTGAAATTTTTTCATTGATAGTTTCATCTATTTCTGAAACATTCCTATTTGGTGGTGAACTTTGATATACAGTGGCAAAGTGATCTTTAAATACTTCTACTTTTTGATTTAATTCTTCTATTTCGACACCATTTACCGTTACTTTTCTAACAGAAGAACGCTTTCTATTTCCGATCATTTGAAAAATTTTCTTGTAGTCCCATGGACCTGGTGTGATTTGCTTTAACCTTTCATTAAACAAATTTGTCTGCTCTATTTCAATTTGCTCCTTTATAATAATTTTAATTAAATCAATTTGCTTTGAAATAAGTAAATAATCAGAATTTCTCCTGTTTAAGGTTCTTTGGAATATTCTCTTCAAATCTCTTTGCCAGCCATATTTAATTCTTAACAAGTTTTTTACTTTATCGGATACAATAAACTTTCGATTCTTGTTATCGATTTTCTTGGAATGAATTCCAGTCATAAAGTTAAAGGAGATATTAAATTCATCGATAAAGCTATCTATTTCCCTATTTGATAAATTTCTATTTTCCGGCGGAAAGTGATTCATTAAGGTGTTACTTAAGTCAGTTTTGAATGTGTTCCAATTAGTGTCTTTAAAAGAGATAAAATGATCCGGTGGTTTGAAAATATAATTAAAATCCGATAAAGATATTTGAAGTTTTAAAGGAATGTGATCCGAAAAAGTGGGAAGTGTTGATGTTTTAAAATTTGGTTGAGAACAATCAATAATATTAGTGCTTACAATAAAGTGGTCTAAATGAGAGGATCCACCAGGGTAAGTTGGATATGAATCACAAATTCTTACAACAGATACAGATTCATCTTGTAGCCAACTCGATAGCACTTCACCATTAAAATTGTTATTAACATCACCCCATAAATTGTGTTTTGCATTAAAATCACCACCTATTATTAGTCCATCATAATTGTTGGAAAAATTCAAAATCGAAGATAGACCCCTAACAATATTGTTGCGGTTACAATTACATTGAAAATATATTGAACCACAAAGAATTTTCTGAACACTACCATTTATACACACGTTCAATTCAACAAACAAATTTGGAAACTGTAGATTTGGTATACTAATCCTTGAAAATGAAATGGAATTTTTGAGAGCTATGCCAACACCTAATGAGCTTTTGTCCCTCAGAACAATATAGTCATCAAAATATACGTTTGTGCCCAAGGACAAATGTAATTCTTGTAAAAAGGCAATTTCAATTTTAAATTGATTAATTAATCTATTTAGTTCAATCTTCCTCCCTATATGGATAAGAGAACCAACATTAAACGTTATTAAATTTAGAGAATTACGGACCATAGACATTTTGAATTTCATTAATTAAACTCAAGCATTCTTTTTTAGCTTGATCTCTTGTCATTGACTTGTAATTTCTCATAAAATTATCAATTTTATCTTCCAAAGTTATGGGTTCTGGGGCAAATATTGTTTTAGCAAGTTTCATGAATTCCTGAATTAACTGAGGCTTTTCAGGCTTATCAATTTTATCTTCCAAAGTTATGGGTTCTGGGGCAAATATTGTTTTAGCAAGTTTCATGAATTCCTGAATTAACTGAGGCTTTTCAGGTTTATTATGTGTAGAAACTTCATTCAAAACTGTTACGCGCCGATCAATTATTCTTTAAAAAAAAATAAATGACTGTTCAAAAACCGATTGAGGGGGTATATAGCTGGCCCGCTAGCTCAGTAAGCAAATTTGTCTCAAACCAGGGTTTTGACGCGTAAACATATTACATGCTTCACACCCCTGGAAGCATGCTTATAAAATTTCGTAAATTCATACAAAAATAAAGAAAAAACCACGAGAAGAGGGAACCAAAGCATCACTGCTAAAAGAAAGGAGAAATCGCTACATTGGGCATCACTTAAGTGATGATATGGCCAGGTGGTTGCCATATAGGGGTACAATTGTCCCAATCCCCAGCCTTTGACAGGCAAAATACCCTAAATTCCTAACCTGTCCCTTATACAAAAACAATCGTTACACTAAACCTTGCTTACCATAGCCTTTCTTCCTAGCATCCATTTAAAAAAATTTAACAACTCATTTTTAAAAAATTTTTGTTATATAATTCCATTTCAATAATTTTTTATTTAATTCATTTTTTTTTTTTTTTAATTGTGTTTTGTTTGTTGTTTAAATTTTGTAAATATTGGTGTTTCTATGTAAATTAGGTAATTATTTAAAAAAAAAACAAGAATCTTACAAATATCTAATTGTGTATAAAAGAAAAGGAAAAATCTTATAAATATCTTACTAACTACTTACTTTCTAAAAAAAAATACTTAATAATGTGCCGAATCGCTGGTTGTAGTTGTGCATGTCGTTGTAAGTCTTGTTGTTGTGGCTCATGCTGTTTGGTGTTGTTGTAGCTAAAGTTGTCGATGTTGTGGCTGGTGTTGCCGCCTGATGCTTTCACTAATTAGCCAAGGAATAAGTTGATATCGAAGTTAACTACTTCGATTGTCTTTGTTTGAGGGTTACGCTTGACTCCTTCTTTTTTTCTATTTAAATATCCTTTCTTTACATTAACATATTATTAATTTTCCCCTTTTATACATATATTTTCTTTATTTCAACATCCTTTTATTTTTATTTTACCATATTTTTATTTATAGGTATTTTCTTTATATTTTTTATTTTTTATGTGTTTCCTTTTAACATAGTTTATTTTATTTTAACATATTTTTCTTTTTTTATTTTAAAAAAAATTTTATATTCATGCATTTTCTTTTTAACATAGTATATCTTATTTTAGCACATTTTTAATTTTTAAATTTTTATATTCATGTAGTTTCTTTTTAACATAGTTTATCTTATTTTAGCATATTTTTAATTTTAAAATTTTTATATTCATGTATTTTCTTTTTAACATAGTTTATCTTATTTTAGCCCATTTTTAATTTTTAAAATTTCTATATTCATGTAGTTTCTTTTTAACATAGTTTATCTTATTTTAGCACATTTTTAATTTTTAAAATTTCTATATTCATGTAGTTTCTTTCTAACATAGTTTATCTTATTTTAGCATATTTTTAATTTTAAAATTTTTATATTCAATTATCTTCTTTTAAAATAGTTTTATTTCCTCAATTTTGACATCCTTTCATTTTTCACATCAACATCCTTTTATTTTTATTTTAACACATTTTAAAACAAATTTACATTCAAATATCTTCTTTTAAAATAGGTTTATTTTCTCAATTTTGACATACTTTCATTTTTCACATCAACATCCTTTTATTTTTATTTTAACACATTTTAAAACAAATTTACATTCAATCATCTTCTTTTAAAATAGGTTTATTTTCTCAATTTTGACATCCTTTCATTTTTTTTCACCTTAACATCCTTTTATTTTCATTTTAATTAATTTCATATAATTTTTTTCCGACTGGCGACTGCACGATTCACTTGTTTTCTGTCAACTCACTTTTTCAACTTCTTTCAAAACCTGTACCACTTAAAATCTTCAAAAATGCGCATTCCATTCAATAAACAAAAAAAATAGTAACGGTTCCTACATTCTTTGCATATTTGGCATTCCTTATGTTGTTCTTGTGAGAGAATGATACACGCGCATAATTACATGTATGTATGTGTGGGCATGAACATAATAAGAAAAAAAATCTCTACACGAGCTAGTCAGTTGTGTGTGTTAAATATGCCACGCAATTACGAGAGTATATAGTTTTAGAGTAAGAAAGAAGAGAAACAACCTATAAATGCACATGACAATCCGTTACATTTTCTTTCCCCTCCTTTCTAGAACGTTCTTTTTGTTTACTCAGTTGTGAATACGTAAATAACAAGCAACATATAGATGCGCAAAACAATCCGTTACATTTTCATTCCCCTCCTTTCTAGAACGTTCTTTTTGTTTACTCAGTTGTAAGTGCAAAAAAAAATCCTAACAACGAGAGTGGGAGTTGTTGTTACCAACAAAAACTGAGGAATTCCAAGGAATAAAAATAATATACATATGTATGAGACATAGTGATGTGCAATTGTACCGCTAAATGGTACGAGATATTTGATTAGGGAAAAAAAACATTTTAATTTCTTAAATCCGTAACAAACCTGCATCAAATCAGGTCCGTGATGATTGGTTTGAACAGGCAGGATTTAAGCGCGGTTATGACAAAAAAAAATTTGCGAAGACCATCGTGTGGCTCGACCCACGAAGCCGGGCATTAATAGATTAAAATATGATTATGCAATTATGTGTGTGGCACGACCCACGAAGACGGGCAATACTTCTTGATTTCGGATTGACAGACAATATGCTTACGCTCGAATGTCAGAGGCGTGATATTTCCCGATGTAGTTTCCTTTCAGGTCCTCAAGGTCATATAGCACGTTTCCTATCTTTCCCCTTATCCTGCATTTTAAAAATTTTGGGTTGAACTTTGCGTTGATGCCCTTTTTAAAATCACTTTGGGAGTGATTTTTACGGAAAACCTCCTGGCCTATTACAAAATTTACGGGTTTGGATCTGGTGTTATATGTTCTACAAGCCTTTTCATGTGCTATATTTAAATTACGGCTAACCTTTTCTCGTATGTCGTGGAGCTTATCAGTACGGCGTACAATCGTGTCATCAGTGCTCATGTTTAAGTTTTCCAGGAGATGGTAGGAGGATCCGTGGAGGATCATATTTTGACCAAACGTGGCGAAATAGGGTGTGCATTGAATTGCCGCATGAAAGTCGCTACGTAACACGGTTAGTATTTTATGGATATTTCTATCCCAATTCGTGTGGTCAGGGTCATCCTTCAGGAAATACCTTATTTTAGAGATGATTTCTCTATTAGCGCGCTCGGAAGCATTTGCCTGAGGGGAATAGAAACCTGTGGTAATATGCGTGATGCCATAAGCATGAAAGAATTCCTTTAGTTCTTTGGATGTGAACTGCTTCGCGTTGTCACTATGCATATACTGTGGTACACCGTAAGTGCAAAAAACCTCATTCTGTAAAAATTCTATTACGTTACTTGACGTTGCGGATCGTAAAGGTTTTAAAAACAAAAATTTCGTTAGGTGGTCAATCAATATAAACAATTGGCAATTTTTTGACTTTGTGCTTGGGTAAGGACCCAAGAAATCACAATATAGCCTTTGGAAAGGCCGGTCGGTCAAGGTTTGATGTACCATCGGTGGGCGTAACACATGGTTGGGTGGTTTTATCATTTTGCAATCATCGCAGTTATTAACGAATGTCTTTACATCGCGTACCATCTTCGGCCAAAAATACTTTTGTCTGATTCGACATAATGTCTTAAAAAATCCCCCATGACAACCTTCGCCGTGAGCTGATTTTATTACCTCATCTGCCAAGGTTCTAGGTAACCATAATCTCCAGATATCTTCTTCAGAATCTTTTCCGTTTCGAAACTTAACTCGCCGATATATGTGATTTCCCGAGATGTGTAGGTCTGGCAATAGGTCTTTATTCTTGCTTATCTCTTCCCTGATTTTATTATATTCTGAACTACTGAACTCGGGCGATTTAAGGTCTATCTCGGGTGCAGAAGGGCAAATTTGAATTTCGTCTACGTCAAATCGGGATAAGGTGTCCGGCACCACGTTAAGTGAACCCTTTCGGTGCTCAATCGTGAAGACAAAATTTTGAAGCTTGAGGCTCCATCGGGCTAGTCTACCGTGTAAATCCTTTTGACTCATGAGCCAACGTAGACTTGCGTGGTCCGTAATGATCCTAAAGGGAAGTCCCTCAACATACTGTCTAAATCTCTTAACGCAAATTACTGCTGCCAAGCATTCAAGCTCCGTCACCGTGTAATTCCGCTGGGACTTATTAAGTTTTTGGGACACGAACGCGATTGGGTGTTCATTTCCCTCATCATCTAACTGGAACAAAACTCCGCCTACCCCTATCTGTGATGCGTCACACTGGATGACGAATTCTCTATTAAAATCTGGCTGAGCCAATATAGGAGCGCTTGAAAGAGCTTGTTTCAATTTGTCGAAAGATTCAACGGCTTTGGAACTTAGACGAAAAGGTTTATTGGATTTGCGTAAGCAATCGGTCAGGGGCCCTGCGAGGTCGGAAAAATTCTTAATGAAAGTGCGGTACCAATTTGCCATGCCTATGAATCGCCTAACTTGCCGCGGGGTTTTTGGTAAGGGGACATTAACCATTGCTTCTACTTTTTCGGGGTCAACCTTCAACTCACCATTTCCAATACGATACCCAAGGTATTTTATTTCGCGTTGGCAAAATTTACTTTTGCCTACGTTAATTGTAAGACCGGCTGAACTGAGACACTGTGCAACTTCACCTAGTAAACGAATATGATTGTCGAAATCTGTTCTACACACTAGAAGGTCGTCTAAATATATAAAGACGTTGTCACGTAACCTGGACGGAATGACTTTGTCCATCAAGCGGCTCATCGTTTGAGGACCGTTACATACGCCAAAAGGCATGACCCTATATTGATATAAAGCCCTGCCTGGCACTGCAAAAGCGGTCTTTTCCTTCGAACTCTCAGATAACTTGATCTGGTGAAACGCATCCTTCAAGTCTATACCACTGATGTAGTGGGTATCCTTTAGACGACTCAACAGCTCATTAATGTGGGGTAGAGGATAAGAATCCTTTTTGGTCAGTTCGTTTAATTTTCGGCAGTCCAGACACAGTCTTATCTTGCCGGGTTTACGAACAGCAACAATAGGACTGCACCACGGAGAATTTGACTCCTCTATTACGCCTAAAGCCAATAACCTATCAAGTTCCTCATATATCTCTGCCTGCTTAGGAGGAGATAGGGGGTAATGTTTTGATTTAACTGGCGTAGCGTCTCCCGTGTCAATATGGTGTTCTAAAAGTTGAGTGCTGCCAAGCCCTTGTTTTTCATATGAAGGAAAATTAAAAATCACGTTTTCGAGTTGCAGTTTTTCCTCTGCAGAAAGGTCATGAAAAAGTAAATCGGGTTTTTTATTTATCTCTAAGCAATCTATAGATGGAAATATCTGTGGCGCTATAGAGTACGCCTTCCAAAAATCTACACCTAGATAAGCTACTTGGGACAAACTTGGTACTATGTAGAAAATGATTGGTTTCGTGACTCCCTTAAAGGTTACTGGAAGTGTGCAGTGGCCTAAAACTGGATTTTTTGATCCATTTGCCGTGGATATGCATGAGCGCAATTTGACAAAATGAAGGTTGTGTTCAGCTAGAAATTCTAAACATCCTTTTCCTAAGATTGTCACATTTGCCCCGGAGTCCAATAGACATGTTAGTTCAGTATTAAAGATCTTGATTCTGGCATAGGGTCTCCCATCATCCGAAGTGGTTAAACAAGTGGTTTCTAATATTTTCCTGTACGTTTTCCTAATGGCGTAACGTTTACGACATTTTGCGATTTGCTTCGAAATGGTAGGTTTAAAAGATGTTTTCATGGCAAGTAGGTTTGATGAATCTGAGAGTAAGGCCCTCTGTGAAGGTTTACTCTCACTATTCGAAAGTGACTCGGGTTTTACTTCGAGGAACGAGCATCCCCGGTCGCCCACTCGCCCCATCGCCTGTTTCCCTGATGTGGATTTTTACACTCTGGTGTAGTAACACCCCTTTTTCCACATTTGAAACAGAAAAGGTTTCGAGTTTTTTCCTGACAATAAATGTAGCTGTGGCCTGAATTTAAGCAGTTCCAGCATATAATTCGGGAATAATCTCCCTTGACATAAGGTCTACTTATATTTAAAGCCTCTACCTGCGGGTCAAATTCATAGGTAATTATTTAAAAAAAAACAAGAATCTTACAAATATCTAATTGTGTATAAAAGAAAAGGAAAAATCTTATAAATATCTTACTAACTACTTACTTTCTAAAAAAAATACTTAATAATGTGCCGAATCGCTGGTTGTAGTTGTGCATGTCGTTGTAAGTCTTGTTGTTGTGGCTCATGCTGTTTGGTGTTGTTGTAGCTAAAGTTGTCGATGTTGTGGCTCATGCTGTTTGGTGTTGTTGTAGCTAAAGTTGTCGATGTTGTGGCTGGTGTTGCCGCCTGATGCTTTCACTAATTAGCCAAGGAATAAGTTGATATCGAAGTTAACTACTTCGATTGTCTTTGTTTGAGGGTTACGCTTGACTCCTTCTTTTTTTCTATTTAAATATCCTTTCTTTACATTAACATATTATTAATTTTCCCCTTTTATACATATATTTTCTTTATTTCAACATCCTTTTATTTTTATTTTACCATATTTTTATTTATAGGTATTTTCTTTATATTTTTTATTTTTTATGTGTTTCCTTTTAACATAGTTTATTTTATTTTAACATATTTTTCTTTTTTTATTTTAAAAAAAAATTTTATATTCATGCATTTTCTTTTTAACATAGTATATCTTATTTTAGCACATTTTTAATTTTAAAATTTTTATATTCATGTAGTTTCTTTTTAACATAGTTTATCTTATTTTAGCATATTTTTAATTTTAAAATTTTTATATTCATGTATTTTCTTTTTAACATAGTTTATCTTATTTTAGCACATTTTTAATTTTTAAAATTTCTATATTCATGTAGTTTCTTTTTAACATAGTTTATCTTATTTTAGCACATTTTTAATTTTTAAAATTTCTATATTCAATTATCTTCTTTTAAAATAGTTTTATTTCCTCAATTTTGACATCCTTTCATTTTTCACATCAACATCCTTGTATTTTTATTTTAACACATTTTAAAACAAATTTTCATTCAAATATCTTCTTTTAAAATAGGTTTATTTTCTCAATTTTCAAATTCATCCTCTGAATAATCATCCCGAATGGGATCAGTTGAATCGATGGAAACTTCGTCTACTTGACGGGGTCGACTAATTTGGTATTTTGGCATGCTACTTGCCTTTAAGGATTTCTCGGCTTCTCTGAGCAAATCACGATATGAGTCTAGATCATCGGGTCTTGAAACAAAAGTCATGTTCAATAATTCGGGTCTAACATTTTTTCTAATTATTTTTATCAGAGCGTTATCATCCATAGGATTACCCAATTTCAAATTTAATTTTACGATAGTTGAATGAAAATCGTCATAGCTTTCTTTCGGAAGCTGTTTTCGGGACGAAATCTTCATTAAAATATCTAAGTCGCTCTCTAACGTACCGAATTGTCTGGTAATTGCTCTTTTCAACAATGGATATGTTGTCCTGGGATTTTGTTTGATATACATCCAAAACCAGGTTTCTGCCTTGCCCTTTAAAAAGATATGGAAGTTTGCCATTAAATATTCCCACGGACATTGACTACGCTCAGTAAGGGTATCTATTTTAAACAAAAAATCTGATATGTCCTCTTCACCGCTAAATGATACGTTCCAGTCTTTCAGTTTAATGAACATTGATGCCGAGGAGGTATTCGAATTCATATTTGAGCTTTGGGAATTTATTCCCGGGGAATTGTCTGTCACCCTAGAACCTCTGGGCTGTCCCAAATCTCTCCTGATATTATTTAGCTCTCGTCTGAACTCCTCCTGGGTATTCCTCATGGCGTCTCTTACATAATTTATCAAAACGTCCATGGAATTTGTGTCTGACGACTGAGCGCCATCCTCATGCGAGTGTGGAAGGACCGGATTATCTTGTGTGGCCATTATCAAATTTTCGTTCAAAGCAGGCTGGTTGTCAATAAACCCGCTTGGTTTTACCAGATTCTGCAGTTTTTCCTGGGTTAAATCCGAGAAGGATCTTTCTAGTATCTCGCAATTTGAAATTTCCCTATCTTTAAAACTTTCACTCGATTTAGCGCTAGAATTCAAGGATCTAGGAACTGAGGAAGTCCTTATCGCCCTTATGCTTGTGTCTGACCGCGAAGTCCCTAAACTGACTGTACTGCTTGATCTTTGTCCTATCGAAATCTGTCCACGTCCTCTTCCTGGAGTGGACTTACTACCCTGCACTACTGGAGAGCCCTTACCTCTTTTGCTAGAAGATGCCTGACTTGAAAGTGTATTTTTCGGAATGGCAGTTTTCGAAACTGATTTCTTAGTATCTGTGGCTGATCGCGTGGGGTATTTGTGCATAATGCACCAGTCAACTGGAGGATCGAAAACGCGGCTACTTGACAAGATAAATTGTAAACAGGATTGCGATCAAAGCAAATGTACGCGGTATTTGAGACGCAAGTGGAATGACGCAAAAATGCAAAGAAAAGAAAACAATGTTAAGTTGAGTAAAATGCTAAAGTGCTGGAGCCGTCCAGAAGTTGAAAAAGCAGAAAAAAGACAATTGAAATGCGTTACAACCAGTTATTCGTAACCTGATGATTAACGGACACAAATATAAACAAAAGTGTTTAAGTTACTGGGAAAATGTTAAAGTGCGCAAAATGTTTAATGTTGGTGTGAAAAAAAAAGATAGAAAAGGTTTGGAAAATGCAGTAATTGTAAAAATTTGTTACTTTCCAAATTTCTTCTTTTCTTTAAAGTTAATATTTTTTTTTGTTTCTTTATAAAATTTTTTATTTATAAAGAACTATTTTATAATTTTGTATTAGTTAATTATTTTAAATTCATATAAAATTTAGGATGCTAAGAAGAACCGGCAGTGAAAGTTACGACGATTGTTTTGTAAATGAAAGAGATTCGTAATACTAGTAATAGAGAAAGGTGCGTTAGAAGGCTAGGATATTCTACATATCCTGTCTCTTCCTACTCCGTTGGCCATTAAATCTGTTGCTATGACAGAATATAATGTCTCAACAATTTTTTTCTAAGCTATTTTTCTCTTTGTAAACATTTCTAAACTGTGTCGTGTCAAATATATATATATAATTCCAAACCTGAATTATCCAGCATCATGCCTACCATTTTTAAAGGAGATAGTCAGGCAAGGACTTAGATAATTCAGACTTGTGCTGCATTTTGTTATATGAATGTAGTATTATCGCCGCGATAGTACTGACCTCTACTCGGAATCAGTCCCAGACTTGCGACAATTCCTATAATCAATAACAAAATTTAGATGGAAAAAAAAACACAGTGGAAAAAAATTTTTCTAGCGCGTATCGTGGCTTGCATTGCAATTGAAACTAGGTTATGATATTCCAGGATTCACGACTTATGCAAACGATAGCACTGAATTAAATGTTTACAAAAAAAAAATTCACGAATCAATAATAAAAATATATAACCATTTCCTCCTCCCTTTAGTGGCTTTTCACTTGGTTCCTTTTCTTCAAAAAAAATAAATTCGTTGTTAGCCTACGAGTGGCTTTACCGTTGGGCGCCATATATGTTACGCGCCGATCAATTATTCTTTAAAAAAAAATAAATGACTGTTCAAAAACCGATTGAGGGGGTATATAGCTGGCCCGCTAGCTCAGTAAGCAAATTTGTCTCAAACCAGGGTTTTGACGCGTAAACATATTACATGCTTCACACCCCTGGAAGCATGCTTATAAAATTTCGTAAATTCATACAAAAATAAAGAAAAAACCACGAGAAGAGGGAACCAAAGCATCACTGCTAAAAGAAAGGAGAAATCGCTACATTGGGCATCACTTAAGTGATGATATGGCCAGGTGGTTGCCATATAGGGGTACAATTGTCCCAATCCCCAGCCTTTGACAGGCAAAATACCCTAAATTCCTAACCTGTCCCTTATACAAAAACAATCGTTACACTAAACCTTGCTTACCATAGCCTTTCTTCCTAGCATCCATTTAAAAAAATTTAACAACTCATTTTTAAAAAATTTTTGTTATATAATTCCATTTCAATAATTTTTTATTTAATTCATTTTTTTTTTTTTTTTAATTGTGTTTTGTTTGTTTTTTAAATTTTGTAAATATTGGTGTTTCTATGTAAATTAGGTAATTATTTAAAAAAAAAACAAGAATCTTACAAATATCTAATTGTGTATAAAAGAAAAGGAAAAATCTTATAAATATCTTACTAACTACTTACTTTCTAAAAAAAAATACTTAATAATGTGCCGAATCGCTGGTTGTAGTTGTGCATGTCGTTGTAAGTCTTGTTGTTGTGGCTCATGCTGTTTGGTGTTGTTGTAGCTAAAGTTGTCGATGTTGTGGCTGGTGTTGCCGCCTGATGCTTTCACTAATTAGCCAAGGAATAAGTTGATATCGAAGTTAACTACTTCGATTGTCTTTGTTTGAGGGTTACGCTTGACTCCTTCTTTTTTTCTATTTAAATATCCTTTCTTTACATTAACATATTATTAATTTTCCCCTTTTATACATATATTTTCTTTATTTCAACATCCTTTTATTTTTATTTTACCATATTTTTATTTATAGGTATTTTCTTTATATTTTTTATTTTTTATGTGTTTCCTTTTAACATAGTTTATTTTATTTTAACATATTTTTCTTTTTTTATTTTAAAAAAAAATTTTATATTCATGCATTTTCTTTTTAACATAGTATATCTTATTTTAGCATATTTTTAATTTTAAAATTTTTATATTCATGTATTTTCTTTTTAACATAGTTTATCTTATTTTAGCACATTTTTAATTTTTAAAATTTCTATATTCATGTAGTTTCTTTTTAACATAGTTTATCTTATTTTAGCACATTTTTAATTTTTAAAATTTCTATATTCATGTAGTTTCTTTCTAACATAGTTTATCTTATTTTAGCATATTTTTTTTTTTTTTTTTTTTTTTTTTTTTTTGCATATTCTTTTTTATTGTATCTTCATTTTAAATGAACTAACAATAGGTATTCAAATCTTAAAACTAAAGTTAATTAAGATAAGTCCAGCCAATGCTAGGCAAAATCTAGTTTTCAAATTCGATAGGATATAATGAGCAACTTGTATTTATTCATCTGAGAGCGGTGGTGTCCCTCCTTCTCAAACGGCTATGACCGGGATGTTGTAAGATGTCTCGAGCGAGGGGATTTGGATGAGTTTCCAGTTTACCCAAATAAAGGGCCACGTGTTTAGTTATTTCCCATTTGACAAGTGGAACATCAAGATCGTTGTGTATGTTGTTGTTTTTAATATACCAAGGAGCGGTAGTTATCATTCGTAGAATTTTGTTTTGACGGCGTTGAATTTTCTCAATATTAGAGTTGGAGGCAGTGCCCCATAACTGGATACCATAGCACCAAATTGGCTTTAAGATTGAGTTGTAGAGTAGAAGCTTACAATCGAGCCGAAGGACGGAGTTTCTGCCGATGAGCCAATGAATTTGGGCTGCTTTCAGTTTCATTTGAGTCAGCTTAGCATCTATATGTGGTTTCCATGTGAGGCGACGGTCCAGATGAATACCAAGATATTTCACGTGTGAGTTTTGAGGCACTATATGGTCATTAATACGAATAGGGGGACATGATTCCCTACGTAGAGTAAATGTTACGTGGGTGCATTTCTGTTCATTTATTTTTATTCCCCATTGTCTTGCCCATTTCTCCACTTGCGTTACGTGGTGCTGTAATTTAATCGAGGCATCTTTTGGATCTTTGTGAGTACTGAAAAATGCCGTATCATCAGCAAATGTTGACGTGTGAATTTCATTGTTTGTTGGCATGTCTGCTGTGTACAGCAAGTATAGAATTGGTCCTAAGATACTACCTTGAGGGACGCCAGCACCTATAGGTTGAGGACGGCTTAAATAATCACCTTCTTTAATCATAAACTGACGGTCGATTAAGTATTTCCATAGTAGGTGTTGAAGATTCACCGGCAAGTTCTGCTTTAATTTAGATATCAGACCTTCATGCCATACTTTGTCGAAAGCTTGAGAGACGTCAATAAAGAGTGCCGAACAGTATCTCTTTTCCTCAAAGGTTTTTCTTATGACTTGTACCAATCTATGTGTTTGTTCTATTGTACTGTGTTGACGTCTGAAGCCAAACTGGTGATTTGGAATGCAGTTGTTTTCATTCAAAATCGGAGTCAGCTTGGTTATAAGCAATTTCTCGAATAATTTGGACATAGTTGGTAATAGACTTATTGGCCTATACGACTCAACTTTGCAAGGATCTTTTCCCGGCTTAGGAATCATCTTTACTAGTGCAATTTTCCAAACCGGAGGGTAGTACTCAAGCCGTAAGATGGCATTAAAAAGAAAGAGGATTAATCTTTTTGCAATGCGAGGCAGCTCAAAAATCATTTTATTGCTGATTTTATCAAACCCAGGTGCTTTTTTAACATTTAAATTATCAATAGCCTCAACAACCTCCAGATATTGAAATCTTATTTGTACAGGTGGTCTGGCAACAACAGGCGGTAGTTCGCTAATGTCAGTATCCGTATTGGGAGTGAATACATTTTTTAAATGACTTACGAAAAGGTTGCCTTTTTCTTCGTTATTTTGTGCCCAAGATCCGTTCAAAGTACGCAGTGGAGGTTTTGCGATTACGGGTTTTCTTAGATTTCGGACTGCACGCCATAATGAATAATTTGACTGGGAAGTTGCGTCTAGACCTTCCAGATGTTGTTTGAGAGACTCTGCTTTTTGCGCTTCTAGCAAGATCCTAAGATTTTTGGTACATTCTCTCAACCTAGTTTTAAGTTGGGGCGATCTGTGTTGTTGCCACTCTCTTCGGACTCTCCTTTTTTCAGACAATAGTTGCTCAACATCTGCAGAAAAAACTCTGTTGTACCTATTCGGGCGGTAAGTGGAAGAAGCATGTTCTGCGGCTTTCTCGACATGTTCATTAAGACTTTTTATACAGGCATCGATGTCTTCAGCAGTTTTTAACGGGAGTTTCTCTGTGCAGTGAGTGCTGATGTATTTTTTGTATTTTAACCAATTCAGACGTTTGACAAGAAGTAAGGCATCAGTTACGATTTGCTGAGGACTTCTGATGGTGATTACAGTGGGTGAGTGATCTGAAGAAAGATCCAGTGAAGCCTCGACTTCAATGAGTTCCGGGGATACCCCTTTCGCCACGCCGAAATCGATAACGTCAGGAATTTTTTGCTGGTCAGTTGGCCAATAAGTTGGTTGACCAGTTGAAATCACATTCAGTCCCATTTCAGACAGGGAGTCGTACAAGATACGACCTTTAGGGCTAACGAGTCGTGAGCCCCAGAACGTATGCTTAGCATTGTAGTCGCCAGCCGCTATGAAACGGCTACCTAGTGATTTGTAAAAATCTCTATACTGATCTTTTGTTATTGAAAATCTGGGCGGACAGTAAACTGACGAAATCACGAGGTTTTGACAAAAGTTTTCAATGCAGATGTTTGTTGCTTGAAGATAGCACTCTGAAAGACCACCCAATGAATGGTGTTTGATTCGCGATTTGACCAATATTGCCGAGCCACCACATGATCTATCTCTGGGGTCCTTGGTGTCGTAGAATGTATAACCACTTATTTTAAAAATGCTTCTCGACGTCATATGAGTCTCGGAAATCAGCATTACATCAATTTTCTTATTAAAAAGAAAATATTCAAGTTCATTTTTGTGTTGGCGTATGCCGTTTGCGTTCCAGAAACATATTTTGAGACAGTTCATGGTCTATTAAGTATGGCCTGCAGTAGCGTGGACTGCATTTTTTGCATCTCCTGCATCATACTTGTCATGCTTGTCATGAAATGGTTCATGGATTGCGCCAGATTCTCCATTATACCTTCAAGACGGCTAAAATTGTGGCTGTTTGTATCATTTATTGGTGACTCATTTTGCAGTGTTGGTTGGTTAGATCTTAGCACGTTGGCATATGAAAATTGGCTAGTGGATGCTTGTACTACGGGGGGAATAATTGTAATAGGTACTTTTGTCGTCTGGGTAGGGGTAGAAGCTGGTTTGTTGATCAAGGAACGTTTAACGACCTCGAAAACAGGGCAACCCCTGTAGTTGGCAGTGTGGTTTCCACCGCAATTGCTGCATCTTTTTACCCTGGAATCATCCTTAGGTTTATCGCACTTTGAGGTGTCATGAAGATCCCCACAAACAACACAAACAGTAGGCAACTTACAATAAGATTTTGTGTGACTATATTCTTGGCAGTTCGAACACTGTACTGGGCCAGATCGCTTATGAGGTTCTTCCACTGTAACTCTTCGGTGCATTATGAATTTCAAGTCATATATAGGATGTGTTTCATTTTTCTTCAGCTTAACATCACCAGGTTCTAACTCCACTCTAAATAATGGTTGAGGGATCCTATCTCTGTTTCTTATATTTGATACTGCCTTGATTTTAAAGCCTTTGTCGGCCAAACTGCTCTTGATCTCCTCAGGATCAACAAAAGAATCAATTCCCTTAATTACGACTTGTAGACCTTTTGCGCTTTTAAGTTGATACGTGTAAAAATTCTTTTTGCGTTTTTCAAATTCCGAAACTATTCTCCGATAGTCGTTTTCATTATTAACCTGAATCTTTGTTTCATTAATATTGCCACGCTTAATTGGAGTCACATAAAAAGAATTTTCACCAATTAATGAAACTAATATTTTTATAAGTTCGTTTGAATTTTTTTCTCTTAAATATATTGGAGGTGGTTTTACTGGCTTATTCACAGCGTTAGGGACATCATTTTTCTCTTGGAGGATGGCAAAACGATTTTGCGAGCGTGGCTCTTCAGCATTCTTTGATAATTTTGCGGCTGGTGTAATTTCGGCAGATTTTGGGCTTCTGCCTCTCTTCGATACTGTTATATAACGGTCCATTCCTACCTGTGTTTTTTGTTTTTCTTCAGCAGCAACTATAGGAGCGGCCTTATTTGTAGGACTTAATGTGCCTTTTGCAGCTGTTGACGTCTCTCCAATATTTGATAACGAGGACCTTGAAGAAGACGGTCCTTCAGTGATTTTTCTATTTAAATTAAATATGCTTTGGGCTAAGTTTGTGCCCTGTTCAACACATTTATTCAAGTTTGGTGCACTTGCACTTAAATTCAGATTTGTGCTTATTTTTGGTTTCACAGTTAAGTAGTTTTTATTAAATTCGGGATTTTTAATGTTCTCATTACTTATTTTAGCATATTTTTAATTTTAAAATTTTTATATTCATGTATTTTCTTTTTAACATAGTTTATCTTATTTTAGCACATTTTTAATTTTTAAAATTTCTATATTCATGTAGTTTCTTTTTAACATAGTTTATCTTATTTTAGCACATTTTTAATTTTTAAAATTTCTATATTCATGTAGTTTCTTTCTAACATAGTTTATCTTATTTTAGCATATTTTTAATTTTAAAATTTTTATATTCAATTATCTTCTTTTAAAATAGTTTTATTTCCTCAATTTTGACATCCTTTCATTTTTCACATCAACATCCTTGTATTTTTATTTTAACACATTTTAAAACAAATTTACATTCAAATATCTTCTTTTAAAATAGGTTTATTTTCTCAATTTTGACATACTTTCATTTTTCACATCAACATCCTTTTATTTTTATTTTAACACATTTTAAAACAAATTTACATTCAATCATCTTCTTTTAAAATAGGTTTATTTTCTCAATTTTGACATCCTTTCATTTTTTTTTTCACCTTAACATCCTTTTATTTTCATTTTAATTAATTTCATATAATTTTTTTCCGACTGGCGACTGCACGATTCACTTGTTTTCTGTCAACTCACTTTTTCAACTTCTTTCAAAACCTGTACCACTTAAAATCTTCAAAAATGCGCATTCCATTCAATAAACAAAAAAAAATAGTAACGGTTCCTACATTCTTTGCATATTTGGCATTCCTTATGTTGTTCTTGTGAGAGAATGATACACGCGCATAATTACATGTATGTATGTGTGGGCATGAACATAATAAGAAAAAAAATCTCTACACGAGCTAGTCAGTTGTGTGTGTTAAATATGCCACGCAATTACGAGAGTATATAGTTTTAGAGTAAGAGAGAAGAGAAACAACCTATAATGCACATGACAATCCGTTACATTTTCTTTCCCCTCCTTTCTAGAACGTTCTTTTTGTTTACTCAGTTGTGAATACGTGAATAACAAGCAACATATAGATGCGCAAAACAATCCGTTACATTTTCTTTCCCCTCCTTTCTAGAACGTTCTTTTTGTTTACTCAGTTGTAAGTGCAAAAAAAAATCCTAACAACGAGAGTGGGAGTTGTTGTTACCAACAAAAACTGAGGAATTCCAAGGAATAAAAATAATATACATATGTATGAGACATAGTGATGTGCAATTGTACCGCTAAATGGTACGAGATATTTGATTAGGGAAAAAAACATTTTAATTTCTTAAATCCGTAACAAAACATTGAACAAGCTGGCAAAAGATTTATTTGCACCTACATTATCCGATGGATTCAATGCCATTGCGACATTGCCAGCAGCTGATATTTTCCTAGCCTTAGCTTCCTGAAGTGATTTCTGCCTAAAAGAGGCGTATTTTTTATAAGCGGGACAGCCCCTGTAATTGGATGTATGACCATTCTCTTTACAGTTCACACAGAATGGTAAAATATTACTTTCTGGGACAATAGTACATTCGCCAGGTGCGTGATTTTCATGACATTTCACACAAGAAAATGGACGACTACAATTTCTTGAATAATGACCCCATCTTTGACACCTCCAACATTGAGGTATTTTTCTGTTTGACTTTGGACGTTCCCATGAAACTACCTGGTTAAGGATATACTTTATTCCGAGCAACTCATTACCCTTGCGATTCGGTTTAAGGATTACCAAAAATAAACCTGTATCGATTCCCTGTTTCCTAGAGTATTCCGTAGAAAACTTTGAAATAGAATCAACGGTATCAGGGATAATTCTATCAATCTCAGACTTAATATCGTTAATATCAGATTTATGATACAGGCCTCTACAAACTAAGCTCTGACGTTTATATTCTTTAGGAGTATAAGTATATGAAGGAATTTCCTTTTCTTTTAATAATTGCATCATTTCCGTATGTGCAGATGAGTCTTTAAGATATAGTTTACTTTTGTATTTTGATTGATTTTTTATTTTAAATTCTACATTTTTAGAATTTAACTGGTCTATAAGAGATTTCACATTAACATTCTCCAGGAATATAGGGGGGCAGTATGAAATTTTATTATTTGCAAGAGTTTGAGAATCATTATTATTTCCATTATTATTACGTTCTAAATTTATGTAATTAATTGGCCTTTCGCTTTCAACATTTAAATCTCCTAAAATTGAATACTTATTTGTGCGATTAATATTATCAACTACCTTATCTGATTTTTTAAATTGACATTTTGTTAAATCGATTTTTACGTCACCTTGAAATTTTCGTTTTTTATTTTGAACTGTCATGAATGCATCTTCTAATGAGGATATTGGACAATCGTCCATATATAATTCTTCTTCCAGTTCCACATTCTGAATTTGTATGTTCTCTAAAATTGTTACATTCTTGTTGCTACATTCCAAGGGTTTGTGAGAATCATCGTTTAATTTAGTTGTTGCTGAATTTTCTGCAAAAACAGAATCAAAACATTGTTTTCCAAGTTGGGAATTCTTGACAACGTTTGTATTTTTAACAGCATCTTTTGATGTTTTTGAAGCTTGACCTTTTGGTTGAGCGCCAGATAGTTTTGTATTCATTTCGCCAATGGGAATTGCTGATGTTTCGTCATTAATATTTGTTGATTTTGTTGATTTTTGGGTATTGTTAGGAGGTCGTCCTCCAGATTGGGAAAGTAATGGATCTCTTGGCATTTGAATTGGCAAATTGAATTAACACAATAATGCTTGTTTTGGCCAAACAATTTAAAAATTAAAATTTTTTTGTTTGGTTTTTTTTTTTGACAAATAAATTAAATTATTTAAAAATTTTTATTCAGAGCTTTTTTTTTAAACGTGTGATACGTTTCACAGTTGACAAGAAACTCCTTGTAAAAGTAAAAACAAAATAATTTAAACTGACTTCATCCTTAGCACTAGAACAAGCAAGTTCAATCATCGAACAATTTATAAACCATTAAAAACATTCAGGTAACACACACACACACAATTATTTACTCATATGTACATACACTAAAAATTTATAAATAAAACATTATACATACATTATATAAATTAACTCTACACTTTTAACTCATTTTCTTTCCCACATAAACACCCATTGCAATTTTTCAATTGAGTAATTACAATTATAATCTTTAGTATGGTACCCACACCAATCTAAAGATTATTTAAAAAAAGGAAACGAATTTCTTATTAAACAGAAATTCCAACTTTTTTCAACCGAAATTCACAAAAGTTTGTGGGATGATTTTTGTATATATGTAAATGATCTGTGTAAAGTTTTGAGTCGGTACCGATATTTATACAATACTAGCTAAACCCGGTGTGCTTTGCTACCCCCCCCCCCCCCTCGTCATAAAATAAAGTAAAACGTATTTATATATTTGCAAACATTTATTTATTTAATTTTAATGTATTTATTGCAATGCTATAGGCGAGGCCATGCCCCTTTGTCCACTTACATAGTCAAGAATTTATTATTTCGTAAGAATATCCTGTTGTGAAAATTTAATGACCATCGGTCCAGTAGTTAAGACTACATTACGATGTTTAATTTTCCTAAAAAGGGGCGTGGTCCCACTCACTTTTCTCCTGGTACGTATTCCTAATTATGCCAATACCATATGTACCAAATATCACCGACGTACGTCAAAAAATGCCCAAAATATGGCGGGTTAAATTTGTGGGTTATATGGGCGGTGCCACCCCCGTTTGTACAATCAAAACTTCATATAGCCTATTATTCCTTTCAGAGTCACAGTAACATGCTGTAAAAATTTCAGGCAGATTGGTCCAATGGTTTGGCCTCCTATTAAGCACAAACATACAGACACACATTCATTTATATCTATATATATAAAATTCAATGTATGTATGTATGTATGTATGTCTGTATGTATGTAACGTATAGACTCCAAAACGGCTGAGCCGATTTTGATGAAATTTTCACAGCATGTTACTGTGACTCTGGAAGGAATAATAGGGTACTTTTTTTTACCACGCCCACTTTTACGCCCACTTTTTTAAAATATTGTAATTGGAGACCAAACCTCTGGACCGATATTTTTGAAATTTTCACAGCATTTAACTGGGACTCTGGTATGATTAATAGGGTACTTTTTTACCACGCCCATTTTTGCGCCCACTTTTTAAAAATTATGTAATTGCTCCCATATAGTTTTTAACAGATTTACTTCAAATTGTATACACATTATTTACTCCAGGCGAGGTAAAAATAAAGATTTCTTAAGCCACGCCCCTTTCACACCCCTTTTCACGCCAAATTTTTGAAAGTTTTATTCTCTATACAAATTTGTTCCTTCCAACGTATTTTTTTATTTGGTAGTATATTGCTCTTAATACTGTTAACGTCGCCATATAACTATGAACTACGCCTACTTCATCGCCCCCTTTTTTTAATTCAGATACTTACTTATACCACTAACAATGTTTGCTATACAAAATACTTTATTTGTAATATGTATTTACCTAAAGTTTTATATACTTTTTAACTACATAGATTTTTTTATTACCAAATCCCCATTTTTCGCCCCATTTCACCTTAAATTATATTGCTTTTAATCTATATATATATAAATGAATGTGTGTCTGTATGTTTGTGCTTAATAGGAGGCCAAACCCTTGGACCAATCTGCCTGAAATTTGTACGGCATGTTACTGTGACTCTGGAAGGAATAATAGGCTATATGAAGTTTTGATTGTACAAACGGGGGTGGCACCGCCCATATAACCCACAAATTTAACCCGCCATATTTTGGGCATTTTTTGACGTACGTCGGTGATATTTGGTACATATGGTATTGGCATAATTAGGAATACGCACCAGGAGAAAAGTGAGTGGGACCACGCCCCTTTTTAGGAAAATTAAACATCGTAATATAGTCTTAACTACTGGACCGATCGTCATTAAATTTTCACAACAGGATATTCTTACGAAATAATAAATTCTTGACTATGTAAGTGGACAAAGGGGCATGGTCTCGCCTGAAGCATTGCAATAAATACATTAAAATTAAATAAATAAATGTTTGTAAATATATAAATACGTTTTATTTTATTTTATGACGAGGGGGGGGGGTAGCAAAGCACACCGGGTTTAGCTAGTATATATATATAGATTAAAAGCAATATAATTTAAGGTGAAATGGGGCGAAAAATGGGGATTTGGTAATAAAAAAATGTATGTACAGGGTGGGCAACTTGGACTGACTGATTTGAAATGCTTATAACTTTTGCATTTTTAATTTTTTTTGCAGATAATACAGAATTTTATAAAATTTCATAATGTCATCATACTCAGTGGAAGAACGTGTAAAAATTGTTGAATTTTATTATGCTTCCGGACGATCAATTGTTACAACACAAAGAAAATACCGTCAGCATTTTAATACTGCAGCATTTTAATACTGAATAAACAGAACTGCCGAATTTGGGGTACAGAGAATCCAAGAGCATTGCATCAGCGATAATTACACCCTGTCAGATGCACTGTTTGGTGTGGAATCATGGCTGATAAAGTTATTGGTCCATATTTCTTCGAAAATGAGCTTAATGAACCACAAACCGTCTCTGGGGTGGTATACCGGACCATGTTGGAAAATTTTTTACGTCCGATAGTTCTCAATAATCGTAACATATGGTTCCAGCAAGATGGAGCTACAGCTCATACCGCAAGAGCCACAATGGCACTTCTGCGAGAAATCATTCAGTCAAACTTGGCCCACCCTGTAGTTAAAAAGTATATAAAACTTTAGGTAAATACATATTACAAAAAAAGTATTTTGTATAGCAAACATTGTTAGTGGTATACGTAAGTATCTGAATTAAAAAAGGGGGCGATGAAGTAGGCGTGGTTCATGGTTATATGGCGACGTTAACAGTATTAAGAGCAATATACTACCAAATAAAAAAAATACGTTGGAATGAACAAATTTGTATAGAGAACAAAAAGTATAAAACTTTAAAAAATTTGGTGTGAAAAGGGGCGTGAAAGGGGTGTGGCTTAAGAAATCTTTATTTTTACCTCGCCTGGAGTATATAATGTGTATACAATTTGAAGTAAATCTGTTAAAAACTATATGGGAGCAATTACATAATTTTTAAAAAGTGGGCGTAAAAATGGGCGTGGCCAAAAAAAAGTACCCTATTAATCATACCAGAGTCCCAGTTAAATGCTGTGAAAATTTCAAAAATATCGGTCCAAAGGTTTGGTCTACAATTACAATATTTTAAAAAAGTGGGCGTAAAAGTGGGCGTGGTAAAAAAAAGTACCCTATTATTCCTTCCAGAGTCACAGTAACATGCTGTGAAAATTTCATCAAAATCGGCTCAGCCGTTTTGGAGTCTATACGTTACATACATACATACATACATACATACATACATTGAATTTTATATATATAGATATATAGGGAAAAATGGCTTTTTCAGATGTGGTCCTTGTATGGGAGCTATGACCAATTCTGGGCCGACCACCATAAAATATGGTACAATAATTTATTTGCCTATAAAGAGTATTTATGCCAAATTTTAGCCGTTTAACATTATTTATATCTTTTTTATACGTATTTAAATGAATTTTGGAAGTGGACTTTATATGGGGTCTATGGTCAAACATGGACCGAACTCAAAAAAATTTAATTTTGCGATTTCTTTTTGCATAAAACTTATTTTTGCTGAATTTTGTCTTGTTATTCCAATTTTATAGGCATTTATTTATCATTAAGCCATATTTAATATATATATATATATATATATATATATGAGAAATCATGGACCGATTCTTACTATTTTCCGCACACTTTCTTCTTTTATAATACAAACAATGTATACAAAATTTCATGGTATTATCTGCAATATATTTCAAAATATTTCAATAAATTGGACAAAAAATATCAAATTTTTATGGAGGTTGTCTCACATATTGGTCCATAACTCTGGTTGACCTAAACCGATTTTGCTGATTTTAAATAGAAAACTTCTCGAAAGCATTTCTGACAGAATTATTGAAGATTTAGATCCTGAGTATATCTGGGGACTTCAAAAAACTGATTTCAACACTCAGACAGACAGACAGACGGGCATGGCTTAATCGACTCCGCTATCTATAAGGATCCAGAATATATATACTTTATAGGGTCGGAAAAATTTATTATGGAAATTACTCACGGAATGACAAACTTATATATACCCTTCTCATGAAGGTGAAGGGTATAAAAACATGCATTTATTGTAAAATGTGCTAAAATATTCGCAAAAGTATGCAAAACGGGTATTTTTAGCAAAATATGCAAAAACGATTGAATGCCATTGTTTCGGGCCTGCAAGCTTTTTTGCAGATTAAAAATTTTGCGAAATATAATTATTTTGCTTCCAAAAAAAAAAGAATATACCAATTGCCTCTTTGAAGCGTTCGAAATCGAATGACTTTATTTTATTTCATGAAGTCTTTTTTCTATGACTAAGCATACATACATACTTTTTATTTTAAATAAGGAGAACACAAAAAGTTAAACATTTGCTCTTCAAGCATATACAATTAATCATACATACATACCATAGCTGCCAGATTTGACGATTTATTGTCATTTTGACGATTTTTGGTTTCAAAAATAGCAAAATGACGATTTGACGATTTTTTCATTGAAAATGACGATTTCCTGAATTATTAAAATTTTCTATAAATTGTTAGTTTTATTAATGTTTTTGTTACCAAATTCTCTCTTTTTTTTAGACAACAACTATTTCAAAAACAAAACTAAGTGATAGTAGTGTTTTCTTAATTATTGTTGTTAAGTTCAAGTAAAATAATTCCAAATAATATTGAGACAGGATAGTCGAAATTACTTATTTATCTGCAAACATAAAAATCAATTTTAAATACTGAATTCCATGAACTAAAATTTTAAGAGGAAACAATTTCTGAATATCCACGGGGAAATTCTTCTACAAAAACTTCTCCTATTTTAACAAAACGTCGAAAGCATATTCAGCCGAATAAATTTAAATAACAAAAATACGGAATTCTTTGAAAATATGTTGAATTCTATACTCAAAATGTTATTTAAAACTTAATAAAATAAAGTTAAAGTAAAGAAGGACAGAGCAGAAATCAGGAAGCCTAAAAGAGGATCTGATTCCAAATTCTTCGATGTAGAATCCACCTCCAACTCTATTACCCCTTTTGGAACCGTCAGTAAAAATCCTTATTGCTTCATTGGGGGTATAGAGCCCGTCTGCCCATGTGGTCCTATTCAGGATGCAGAGAATAGCAGATCGAAAGATGGTTTCGGTATGCAGTATTCAATATTTCTATGAGCGTTTTCACAATGTCTCGGTATAGTAGAGTGACCATGGTCTCTTTGAGTCTATGAGTAACCATCCTTAAGCCTCACAGCAGAATTTAGAGCCAGTTGAGTTGCCATTAAATCCACTGGTAGCCAGTTCAGCATAGTAAGCAGTGCCTTTGTTGGCGTTGTTCTTACCGCGCCAGTTATCAGGATGGCACAATTCCTTAGTACACGTTCGACCGCATGTCTGTGTGAGGAATTCCCAAGTGCATGCCACCATACCAGTACCCCATAGAAAAGAATGGGCCTTACAACAGCATTTACGATCCAATTGATGTCTTTAGGGTTAATCCCCCAGTTGGTACCAATTGCCTTTTTGCATGAGTATATAGCCACGTAGGCCTTATTAATCCTGTTCTGTATATTCAACGTCCAAGATAATTTTCTATCTAGAATGATGCCAAGGTATTTGGCACTTTCCGCAATCTTTAGTCTGATACCATTCAATTTCGGTGGAATAAAGTTATCAATCTTATATCTCCTTGTGAAAAGTACCAGTTCCGTTTTAAGAGGGTTCACACTTAGCCCACATGATACGCTCCATCTGTTCAGTACACTAAGTGCTGACTCCATACATCTAGATATTGCGTCAAGATATTTATCGGATATTAAAACCGCAACATCGTCCGCATATGCGACTGTCTTTATTCTCCTGCCATCCATCTCAACCAGCAGGGAATTTATAGCCAAGTTCCACAACAGAGGTGATAGGACTCCTCCTTGAGGCGTGCCTCGATTTGCCATTCTGTTTACAGTAGAACTACCAAGCGTGGCACATATGACCCTATTACCAAGTAGTCTACGTATAAATTGACAAGTACTAGATTCAGCACCCAATCTCTCCAATTCAGAAAGAATAGATGATGGTCTGACGTTATTGAAGGCCCCTTCTATATCAAGAAAGGCAACTAAAGAGTACTCTTTATGTCCTAGTGACTCCTCAATGGAGTCCACCAGTGAGTGTAGAGCGGTTTCCACAGACTTACCTTTGGTGTAGGCATGCTGATTCGGCGAGATTAGCTCCGTAGGAAGAGTCATTCTCAGGTGGATGTCAATGACCCTTTCCAGAGTCTTGAGCAGGAAAGACGATAAACTAATTGGTATATAGTCCTTAGGTTTAGTGTGTGTCGTTTTACCTCCTTTGGGTATAAACACAACCTTACATCTAGTCCACATTGACGATAAATAGGTTCTAGTAATACATTCATTGTATATATTGATGAGCCAAGGAATCACAATATCCTCATTTTTCTGAAGATCTGCTGGAATAATGCCATCTGGTCCTGGTGACTTAAAAGGACCAAAACTACTAATCGCCCATCGTATCCTTTCACGATTAATCGGAATGGAGTTGCATTGAGGGCCACTGTTAAAACTGGGAGCTGCCGGATTAAGGTCATTGACCGAAACACAGCCTGGAAAATGAGTATCAAGTAATACATCAAGAGTTTCCTTACTATTCAGGGTCCAGTTGCCACACGGTTTCTGAATGTAGCTTGGCACAACCGGTGAGGTTGATAAGATTTTACGAAGTCTGCTTGTCTCAGATGAGCCTTCCACTCCATCGCAGAAGTCCCTCCAAGCTTTCCTTTTCGCATTTCTTATTAGGTTCTTAAAGCGATTTAATGAAGTTTTGTAGGCTGCCCAGGTGCCCATACGTTTCGCCTCATTAAACAATTTACGACATGTGCCTCCTGCATGCGCTATCTCAGGATTCCACCAAGGAGGCTTATTCTTCCCCTTGGATATAGTAGGCCTACAGGCCATATTTGTAGCAAAGCTAAATGACTCAGTCAGCACGTTTACGGCGTTCTCGATATCATTGACGCTTTCAATGGTCGTAGGATTGGGCAGCGATTGTGCAAGAACATCATGTTGTAATGCCCAATCAGTTCTTCTACGATTTTGAATTATATTCCCGATTGGGACCTGTACATCAGTAACATTGAAATCAATGTATAGATGATCCGATAAAGAACAGTCTCTAGAGACAGTCCAATTAAAGATCATGCTACTATAGGAAGCACTCACAGGTGTCAAGTCAAGAACCTCTCTTCTATTTGCCACAATAAAAGTCGGTTCTGAACCCCTATTTACTACTTCTAAACTACTTTCGAGTATAAAGTTGAAAAGATTCTCACCTCTACAATTGATATCGCTACTACCCCATACTATGTGGTGCGAGTTAGCATCCGTGCAGATTATAACTGGTATCCTGGATTCATTCGCCTTCCGTACCGCACTTCTTAGCTTCTCGTTTGGAGGATTATCCCCCTGGTCGTGAGCCATATAGCTGGAAATCAGCCAAATAGTGCCACCATCCCTAGTTTCCCAGGAGGCTGTAACTGTATCTTCGTCACTGTAATCAGATAGGTGAAGTTCATAGAGCTTTTGTCTAAAATACAGGATCTTATTTTACCTGAACCTTTGGTATGGAGAAGCTTGTAACCTCTCATATTTAGTCCATAAACCCGATCCTTGTGGATCCATGGTTCTTGGACCATTAAGAACTCCTCCCCTTTCTGAGCTATTCGGAGGAGTAGTGCAGCAGAAGCTGCTTTAGAGTGGTGAAGATTGATCTGAGTCAACTTCACCATCTTCCTTTTTAATAACGGTGACGTTGACGTCCTCCTGATCAGAGCTCAGAAGGGCGTCCTCGTCAACCACCTCGTCCAGACGTTCAAAGAAGGCACCCACTATATCTGTGACAGAGTTGGCATCTTCAGTTTCGTCTGGAATGATGGTAGTGTTACACTCCATGTCCTCATCAGACATGGGTTTGACATTGCTGAGAGGAGTGGCATCGTCCTTGTTGTCGCTTCGATAGACACGAAGGATGATGGTACCAAAGCCATAGTACACCTTCCCTCCTGTCTTCCTAAGCGCTTCCAAAGAGTCCTTGTTCAGGACTACGATTGCCTTTCTCGAAGATCCTTCAGCCTCCGTAACCTTCACTACCTTCCAGTCACTGGTAGGCAATTGAGGGTTACAGTACTGAATGATTTCTAAGATCTCCTCCGGTTTGGATGGCTCAGCTGGTATTGTAGCTATAGATCTAGGCCTTCGGGGTATCTCACTAATAGGTACCACCTCCAGCTTAGATCCCGGCCATACCTCCCCTAGCAATGCAATGGCAGTCTCGAGCAGCGACGCTGAGCGTTCATCTGCATAAGACATAAGTTTAATGTGACCCTGGTACCATCCAGCATCATCACATTGAGGAGGGGTGCCTGGGTTTGCTTTGAAATCCTTCCAGAACACTCCCACCAGTTTTTGCTTAGCCATAGCCCAGTTGGACTGGGATATGGATCCGTCATTTTTGCTTCTGTCAATGACAGCCCGCATGAGATTGTCTTTAACAATCTCACTGAAGGACTTAGTCAGAGACTTCGGCATGTGTTTAGAGCGTTTAGCTCCAGGTTGCTGGCTTTTGACTGCCGCTTCCTCCTCTGAACGTTGCCGTTTAGGCACTGCTGCATTTTCAGCAGGGGGAGGTGCGTTTTGCAGACCAGCTATGTGGGCTTTGGCCCATCTGAGGGAAGCGGTTTGCTCCGGAGTGAGCTCTTCAGGTTTTTTATGACCCAAAGATTCAATGAATCTCAAGGCGGAGCGCCTCGTGGTTGCAGCCCGTCGAGCAGGATTTTTGTGCCGGGGATTATTAGTGTTGCCGGGGTTGGCAGAGGGTGATGCAGCGACAGGACAGGTGGATTCCATCACTGTCCCCGTCTGCACAAGGGGCATCTGGGAAACTATTGTTCGGGGCGGCTTAGTCGCTTCCTTCACATTAGTGCCCGAAGCAGGGGGTTTCACCGCTTTTGCGGCACGGACTTGAGCGACTTTAGAGGTGCTTGGAGAGAAGTCCAGAGGCATCTCGTCGCTGACATGACAACCACGCGTCATAATGGGTTTTTTATTACATTCCACCAACCTGGGTGTGCCAGATTGGCTTCCTGCGACACCAGTAGCTTGCAAACTAGCCTGGCCCGGTGTAGTCACCTGACTAGCCTGAGTAGCAGTAGCATTCGACTCACCACAGCCTGATACCATCGCTGTGGGAATAGGGTCCCCGGAGATTATGAAGTTAAGATTTACGTATTTTGATATGTATTGTACAAGAGACTATATAAAATTGAATTTTTATGTTTTCGTTTTAATAAAGATTTCAAAATACTATTAGAAATAGTGACTTTTTATTTTTCCGATTTTTTGTGACGATTTTTAAAATTCGAAATGACGATTTTTTTCTTTTTTATCGGGATTTTGACGATTTTTTCCGAAATTCATCTGCTAGCCCTGATACATACGTATGTTTTTAATTCTCAGCTTAAAAAAGTTACTCATTGGAAGTGAGAACGAATTAAGCTGTGTATTTTTTTTGTACAAAATATGTGATAGAGTTAACTTATAGAAATTATAGAAAATATAATTCAAGCAATGCAGGGACGGATCTGCGGTTAACATACTCCTCCCGTTGAAGGTTAAGGGCCTTCAACATCATCAATTGGTAAGACAGCCAGCTTTGGGATTGCACGTTTAGTTAAGCCATTTTTAATGCGTATGACTGCAACTCGAACAACACCATCGTCACCTCCTATAACATCAGAAACACGACCCATCTGCCATTTTCGTGGCGGTTGATTCTCGTCTTTTAAAATAACCATCGTGCCACAAATAAGATTTTTGTCTTTGCAGCGCCATTTCGTCCGCTCTTGTAAAAGAGAAAGATACGATTCGGCTCCACTTTTGCCAGAAAATTTGTTGCAGTTGTACACTCCCTGCCATCTATTTAAACGATTTATATCAATCTGAGTGTAACTGGGCTCAGCGATTGAAACTAGGGGACCTCCAACTAAAAAATGTCCTGGTATCAGTACATCAAGATCTTTGGGATTATCGGAAACTGGAAAAAGAGGACGAGAATTTAAAATGGCTGAAATTTGATATACCAAAGTCCGTAGTTCATCAAATGTTAGTTTATTAAGCCCAACTGTTCGATAAAAGTGAAGCTTAGCGGACTTCAACGCTGCTTCCCACAATCCCCCGAAATGGGGCGACCTTGGTGGTATAAATTTCCATTGTATACCATCTTCTAGAAACTGCTGACAAACTGCTTTCTGGAGTTCCTTGCTTAAAAACAATCGTTTTAAATCGGCTAATTCATTTTTGACACCTACAAAATTAGTTGCGTTGTCATACCAAATACTTTTTGGTTTTCCTCTCATATCGATAAAACGATGCAATGCTGCCAAAAACGATGATGTTGATAAATATTGAACTACTTCGAAATGCGTTGCTTTAGTTGAAAAACATATAAATGGTGATACGTAGCATTTAACAAGAGGCCGGTTTCTAACTTCAGACTTATAGAAAAATGGCCCGCAAAAGTCAATACCAGTTGTGTGGAAGGCTCTATTTGGCGTTACACGATCGGCTGGTAAATTTCCCATAACTTGCTGAGATAACTTCGGTTTCATTCTGAAGCATGAGAGACATTTAGAAATCACATTACTGATTAGTTTACGTCCGCCAATGGGCCAATATTGACGCTAAAAGGGCTTGTGGGCCTGCGTGTAATAATTTTTGATGAAAATGGTTAATTAATGATGTTGTAATAGGATGATTTTTGGCAAAATTATAGGATGCTAAACATTGAAGTCTAGGATTGAGTTTTGAAGGCGTCCACCTACACGAATAAGACCAAAATCATCTATTAAAGGTGATAATGATTGAAGTTTGCTGGACTGGGATAACATTTTGTTTTCCTTCAAAGCTTTATATTCATTTGCAAAATTAAAGATGTTGTAATAGGATGATTTTTTGGCAAAATGATAGCATGCGGTTAAAAATTCCACATTTGAAGGCCAAGATGATGGTTTCAGGCACAAAAAACTTGGCCCTCTGCTCCACAATACAGATTGAAGTAACTCCTACACGAATAAGACCAAAATCATCTATTAAAGGTGATAATGATTGAAGTTTGCTGGACTGGGATAACATTTTGTTTTCCTTCAAAGCTTTATATTCATTTGCAAAATTAAAGATGTTGTAATAGGATGATTTTTTGGCAAAATGATAGCATGCGGTTACAAATTCCACATTTGAAGGCCAAGATGATGGTTTCAGGCACAAAAAACTTGGCCCTCTGCTCCACAATACAGATTGAAGTAACTCCTTTGGCGATGAGCCCCTTGAAAGTATATCAGATGGGTTCAAGTAAGTTGGTATATAGTGCCATGTCATATTGCTTGTAATTGTTTGAATGCGAGTTACATCACATTGAAAAGGCAGTGTCTTGGCAACAACTTCCACGAGATCTGCTAAAAGGTAAGCCGCAGCAAGTTCGAGTTTAGGAATAGTTAAAGTTTTTAATGGAGAAACTCCCGATTTAGAGCACAATAATGACGAAGTTATATTCGCGTTGGATATAAGAACACAGCGAGGAAATTTGAAATTTTTAATAGAGTCAAACTGAGAAAGATATTCAAGCCACGATGAATGCAAATGTTGTGGAAGACTTTCGTCCCATTGTAGCTGTAACTTCCACAAATGTTGCATGCAAATTTTTGCTTTTGTGATGATTGGACAAATAAGACCAAGAGGGTCATAGAGACGAGCAATTGAAAATAAGATTGACCGCTTTGTTACTACTTTAGGATTATCTATAGGGTTAAATGTAAATATAAAATTGTCGCCACTAGGATCCCAGATGATCCCAGCGTTGATCTGCTGGTATGCCCTTAAATACGACAGGAGTGCTCGAACAACATTTTCTAATTACGAAGTTTCCACGCTGTAGCAAAGCCGAAACCTGTTTTTATATCTCTATAACTTCCTCGGCTGAATCACCATTTGAAATCATGCCGTCCACATAAAAATCACGCCTTATTATATTCACCGCTATAGGGAAATCAACTTCTTCGTCGTTCGCCAACTTTTGCATTGATCGAATTGCCAGAAATGCAGCGGGTTTTGTTCCATACGTAACAGTGTCTAACTTGTATATTTTTATCTCATCTGTTTCATTTTCCCTCCACAAAATGCACTGCAGGTAATTATCAGGATGAGCAACTCTTACGCAAATGTCACCACAAAGGGCGATTGTAAAACAACGATAACGTAAAAGCGTATTAAAAAGCTTAGGCTGTATAGATGGGCCTGCATATCATTAACTGAAAAGCCGGTTGTAGTTTTCGCAGAGCCATCGAACACGACTCTCAGCTTTGTTGACGTACTATCAAGTTTGATTACACAGTGGTGCGGCAAAAAATATTTGTTCTGTATGACTTGCGTTGAAACTAAGGACATATGATTTAGTGATAAGTGCTCACTTATAAAATCCGAATACTGGGCTTTGAGTTCTGGGTGTCTTTTAAATTTTTTTTTTAAACCTTTAAAACGTTGTAGAGCTTGTTCGTAGGAAACTCCTAGCAGATGAGCACCGCTCCCCCTTTTATTAAGAGGTGTACCACAGGGTTCCATCCTGAGTCCTCTGTTATTTTCTTTATATATTAATGACCTCCCTTTGCAGTTATCGCATTGTAATATACATATGTATGCTGGTGACGTGCAATTGACACTCGGATTTCCTCTTAATGACTTAACTGAATATGTGGCCAAATTGAATAGCGATCTGTCAAGAATACATTGCTGGGCAACGGCAATTGGGCTTTGTTTTAACCCAAAAAAATCAAAATGTTTGCTAATACAAAAGAGACGTTCTGCACAGATTTGCGAACTCAACATACTTCTGAATAACGTACCTATAGAAATTGTGTCACACTCAAAAAACCTTGGGATAGTTTTCAATGATAGGTTGACTTGGTCAAATCATGTTAATGCTATTGTAGGTCAAACGTATGCTAAACTACGATCACTCTGGCGAACCCATCATTTTACCCCGCAAAATATAAGAATGCTATTAGCAAAAACGTACATTATGCCCGGTTTACTTTATGGCTGTGAGCTTTTCGCCCGCTGTGATTCCGTAAGTAAGCAAAAGTTAAACGTAGTTTTCAATAATGTAGTTCGATACGTGTATAGTATTAAACGTTTTGATCATGTGTCGAATTTTTCCCGCTCACTTTATGGCGTTTCATTCGAAAACCTTATAAATGTCAGAACACTTGTGCTCCTTCATAAAATTATTTATACTGGTAAGCCTTTCTATCTTTATCAGAAAATTCACTTTAATAGAAGCAACAGGGGAAAGAAAATTGTACCATTAAGGCGCTGCAGTCTTGTTTCCGAGTGGCAATTCTTTATACATGCTGTTCGTCTTTGGAACTTGCTCCCTCATAACATTAGCTCCTTAGTAATGCAAACGCATTTAAGAAAAATCTTTTTGAACACTTTAAGTGATTTTTAAATTATTTTGTTTAAAAAACTTCCTAACTTTGATTTTTATATGGGTACTTGTACATACAACTTCATAACATTTTAATTTAATTTAATTTAATTTTATTTCCATTTTACTACTGTTTTCATCTTTTTATTGATATTTTTTTTCTTCTTTCTTAATTTTTTTAACCTTTCACATTTTTTATTATGTTCTAATTGTTTCAATCGTAAATTATACTTATTGTACAATTATTTTTTACTTATTTTCGTACTTTGTCTTCTTTATTTGTATTCTAAACTTTAATTCAATTAACTTTAAATTTAACTTTAACTTTAAATCTAAAATTCCTGTACTTTAATTATAAGATTTAATCTTGTTGTACAGGATAAACACATTAAATAAATAAATTATCACATACAATTATCACAAAATAAGCTGTTTACTGTTCAAATTACTTGACAAATAGAAGTCCTACAACTGCTATTTCCTGCAATAAAACTCCCGCAGAAATTTGGTTTGGAATTAAACCCAACTTATCTAATTTACGAATTTTTGGCTGTGTAGCATATTCTCATATTCCAAAGATAAAACGGAAGAAATTGGATATGAAATCTGAGAAATTAATAATGGTTGGATATAACGGCAATGGATATAGATTATGGAGTCCTATTAAACGCAAAATTGTTTTGTCAAGAGATGTTGTTTTTAATGAAAATGTTTTTGCAAATTTTGGCTCAATAAACAAAAATATTTCAAAATGTATCGAAATTGAAACTTCCCCAAATAATATTCAAAATACAGTTAGAGTCACACAATATGATAGTTCTGAAGACAGCGAAGGTGACGAACAATTCGAAGAAGCAGTAAGCCAACAAGAAAATCAGAGTGAAACTAACATTGAAAGAAGTGAAGAAGTTGTTGATGAAATAATTGTAGAAGATTCAGATACTGTTGATGAAATAATAATAGAAGACTCCGAGGTAGATCAACAGGAACCACAGTTACGTAGAAGTGCAAAAATTAGAAAAACAAAAATAAATAATTATATTGCTTTAGCTTTAAATGCTGAACAATTTGTTTCTGACACTCCGTTAACATATGAGGATATACGAAGTTGTCATAATTCAAGTGAATGGTACGAAGCTGTTAAAAACGAATTGGAATCATTTAAAAAAAATAAGACATGGAATTTAGTTGAACGTCCGGAAGGAAAAAGTATTGTCGACAGTAAATGGGTATTCAAGCGAAAATTAGACAGTAATGATAATCCTGGCGAATACAAGGCACGGGTTGTAGCAAAAGGGTTTACACAACGTCAAGGTTTTGATTTTCAAGAAACATATTCTCCTGTTGCACGAATTGGAACTTTTCGTATATTACTTGCTGTTGCCAATAAGTTGAAATATCATATTCACCAAATGGATGTTAAGACAGCGTTTCTTAATGGATATCTGCGTGAAGAAATATATATGAAACCCCCTAAAGGACTTAAATGTGATTCAAATTTGGTATGTAAATTAAATCGTTCTTTATACGGATTAAAGCAGGCTCCTCGCATGTGGAACGAGAGATTTAATAATTATATTATGAAATTAAAATTTGAGCGGTCCAAAAATGATTATTGCCTGTACATGCGTAATATTAACAATAAAACAGTATATTTATTACTATATGTAGATGACCTCTTACTAGTTGGAAACAACTTGAAAGAAATTGAAATTGTTAAATCATTACTAAAGAAAGAATTTGAAATGAAAGATTTGGGAAATATTGATGTATATTTGGGAGTAAAAGTAATACGAAATTTTGAAAAGTCTGAAATTAAAATCAATCAAAAATCATTTATACTAAATTTACTTAAGCGTTTTGCAATGGAAAACTGTAATGGTACTGATACTCCAATGGAACCAAAATTGTGTTTATCTAAACATTCTAAAGATAATCTTACGAAAGAACCATACAAGGAATTAATTGGATGTTTAATGTATTTAATGCTAACTTCAAGACCTGACCTCAGCGTTAGTGTAAATTACTTAAGTCGTTTTCAAAATTGTGCTACAGATTGTCGTTGGAATCATTTAAAAAGAGTTCTTAGATATCTGAAAAATACATCTAACATGGAACTTTTATATGATGGAAAAACAGATGAAGTATTATTTGGTTATTCAGATGCAGATTGGGGAAATGATGTGGACGATAGAAAATCTATAAGTGGTTACTTAATTAAAGTATATGGCTGTTCTGTTTCTTGGCTTACTAAGAAACAACCGACTGTTTCTCTATCATCCACTGAAGCGGAATTTATAGCTCTCTGTGTTACAGCATGTGAAATTATTTCAATCAAGAAATTACTGCAAGATTTCAATATAATAATAAAATCGCCTGTTAGTATTTTTGAGGATAATATGTCTTGCATAAAAATTGCTGAAGAACCTAAAGAACATCAAAGAATGAAGCATATCGATATAAAATATAAATTCGTTCGAGATTTAATACAAGAAAATATTTTGAAAATCCTATATAAGCCAACTAAAGAACAGATTGCCGATTTCTTTACAAAATCTCTATCTAAACTGCCATTTACAAATTTTAGAAATAATATTGGATTTATTTAATTGGGCAAGGGTGTTGAAATATTCAATTAAATACTTGTATTCAAATACTTTGTAAATTATAAATCTTGTAGTCTTTGAAATGATTTGTATTTTAATTCAAATGAAAAAAATAATTTTTCCTTACTTGATTTTATAACCGTTGAATAATAAATTTGTTTTCTCCATATTTTACCTTAACAAATATCTGTATTTTATCTAATTGGACAACCTCTATAATTTGCGGTATGATTACCTACGCAGTTACTGCATTTTTTGATTTTTGAATCAGTTTTCGACTTATCACATTGAGCAGTTGCATGTAGCTCCCCACACGCAACACAAACTGTCGGCAATTTACAATACGCCTTGGTGTGACCAAATTCTTGACAGTTAAGACACTGGACGGGTCCCTGACGCTTATGCGGTTCTTCCACGGTGATTCTACGATGCAGACGGTAAATCAGATTGTAGATGGGATGGGACTCGTTTTTCTTTAATACGACATCTCCAGGTTCCAATTCCACCCTGAACATAGTCTGTGGAATCTTTTCACGGTTTCTAATATTCACAACACTCTTAATTTTGAACCATTTGTCCATTAAACTGGTCTTTATCTCCGCAGGATCAACACATGGATCTATACCCTTTAGAACGACCTGGAGTCCCTTTGCGCTTTTAAGCTGATAGGTACAGAAATCCCTAGTCTCCCTCTCCAACTGGTTGGACAATTTTCGAAAATCATCTTCCTTTGTCACTTGAATTTTGGTTTCGCTGATATTTCCATGTTTAATGATGTTACGCTAAACATATTTTCACCTATTACCGAAACAATTCCTTGTACCAATTTACTGGAAGTGGGCTCTCTCAGGTAAATTGGTGGGGGCTTAAACGTCTTCTTGGGAAGTTCTGGCTCATCCGTCTGGAGGAGAGCAAACCTATTTTGATCATTACTCACGGTCTTAGGAGCTTTTGAATTTGATGACACTTGAGCAGATGTCGGGCTCTTTTGTCGCTTAAGAACTGTGACGTATTTATCCATACCTCTTGTTTTTTAGGTTTGACTGCACTATTTGATGCAGAAGGTGTTGATGTTCCTTCATCTATTGAAATCACTATATTGGGCGAACAGGAACGACGCCATTCCACGGCTCTTGCAGTGAGAAGATTCTCCACAGATTTTTTTAAGGATTCTTCCTCAGAGACCCATATAGTTTTTCTAGTCGAACCTAAGCTCTTTCTCAGAATTACATCTGAGAGGAACACTCATACAGTTTTTATGCGATTTTTAATATTTTGTTTTGTAGATTTTTTTACCTATTACGAGTTATTTTTTTCACTTTTTTGTTTTATTTCAACCTATAACACTTTTTCACATATTACGATTTTTTCACCGAAAACTCAGCCGCACTAAAAATAACCACGGTGCACCTTAACTAAAATTAAATAAAAAGTTCTTACACCTAGAAAATTTTTAGAGATTCTGAATTTACTATGTTCATAGATGACAAAAATCAAAAAACCTCAAATAATCTGTGGAGAGATTTTTAAATAAATCCACTTTGAACAGAACGATATTTTGGAAAATAAGGCATTGTTTTATATGAATAGAAATGAAAAAATGATATAATAATAATTTTTAAGTGGTAATTCTATTAAATTTTTATTATTTCAACATTTTAGTACTAATAAAATATAAAAATGTAACATAAATTAATTATAATTACATAAATTTAAACATGTGAAGCATTATATCTACAAACAGCGCTCAAAAGGTGTTTAGGATAATCGGGATGATTCGCGGCAAACTTATTTATTTCCCAGGAAGACTTTAAGAAATCAAAATGTACGGACTCCGTCGCCTGCTCCCCAAAAAAATGCTAATCCTTCACCGTGTTTTTCACAGAACTGTTATATGTGAAAAAAAAAACTGCATGAACCTTTGGTGTAACGCTGTCCATGTAGCTGGTTTTGAAAGCTTCTATACATGCTTTGTAATTTTGGTCAAGATTATTTCCGAAGCATGCAGAAACTATTTTTTTGAAGTCGTAAAATACTTTAACATACTTAGGTATTGCTAGATTTTCAAACTGGCGCAGAAGGTCTACTTTATCCAAAAGTGTTTTGCATGCATTTCCTTTAAACCCAGAACATCCTCGTCTGATTTCACGCTGAACGTGACAAGATTTTGCCCATGACAGCGACTCATTTTCACACTCTGTCAACATATGAGTGAAAACAGTGTTAACAACACCAAGCATAAGGTGTAATTCTGGCGGTGGAATAATAACTAGGAATGTTTTGCCTCCAACAGTTGTAATTAGCGGTGGATGAATGCAGTTGAAATAATCTTTCGCTTTGTTTCTTGAACCTTTTCCTTCAGTCAGCCATATTGTATAATACAATGAAACATTTTCGGGGGATCTCAATTCGCCACAGCTGCTTAGCTCATCTTTCTTGGCATAACAATAAGTGCACGGGTATGCACTACTGTGCGACATAATACCTGCCAAGATATTCGCTAGCTTCAAATCGGTCGCAATTGTGCCGTGAAAAGGCGTTATATTCAAGAGTTGAGCTACATTCTTATAATTTTCCTGTGCACTTGGAACGGCTTCTAGAATAAATAGTCGTTTAACTCCAGAATCCATAAATTTTTTTGCTGCTATCCCCTCATCATACTTAGCACGATTACCGCTGCACTCAAACCGCAACTCATTTGATTGAACAGAAAGACATATTTTTAAAAATCCGCCTCCTCCATCAATAATAATTTCGAAAACACAGGAAACATACTTTTCACCGTTTTTGATCGTGAGTCAAAGCTTTAGACGACATCATTCACTGAACAATTCTAAGACACGTTTTAACAGTTTTTAGATACCAAACAATTGATAAATAATTGATAAATTTTTAGATACCAAACAATTGATAAATAATTGATAAAGTTTTTAGATACCAAACAATTGATAAATAATTGATAAAGACACAACGTTAAACGTGTTTTGTTTTGTTTTGGTAGTTTTATTTTCACAGTGCTTGTGTCGCTTTCTCTGTTTCTGTGTTTTAAATTATGGTTCATAGACAATAATTAACAACTAATAAACTACTAATTATTATGAAATTTATTACAAACGGTTAATTTAAACATTTAATGCAAAATTATTTTGTTTTTTTATATTTATAAGTAAAAAACTGATGCCAGCATTTTTGATATAACGTACTCCGGGCCCAAAAATTTTCAAAGTGAATTTATTAAAAAATCTCTCCACAGATTATTTTAGTTTTTTGATTTTTCTCATCTATGAACATAGTAAATTCAGAATCTCTAATAATTTTCTAGGTGTAAGAACTTTTTATTTAATTTTAGTTAAGGCGCACCGTGTAACACGTCCGAACAGTTCGATGAGACGAGACTGAATGCGATTCCCTGGCTCATGTACAACAACTTTGCCAAAGATAATCACATGATCAAATACATAGTTTACGATTCTATAAAGGACATACATACAAACATTTATTTTTTGAGATGGGGCATGAAAATGTGCGTGGCACATAACATTTTTACCTTGCCTTCAGTAAGTTGTGTATACAACTTGTTTGAAGTAAATCTGCAAAAAGCCATGCAGAAGCAATTAATTAATTTAAAAAAGTGGGCGTTAAAGCAGGCGTGCTCGCACCAACTCAGAAACCTTCCCAGGCTCATGCACAACAACTTTGCTGAAGATGAAGACATTATCAGATGCATAGTTTGCGAGAATAGAATAGTACAAATGAATTTGAACAAAGTACCAATATAAGTGTACTGAAATTTGGCCCTTTTTACACCTTTATATTTGAGTCATGAATAGCATGTTCTGGGTTATTTTTTGTGTGGATGGAAGAATATGTTATCTTTTTCTTATTTTTAAATTGAATAAATAATATCAAATGCCCGTTTTTAACCCGTTCTTTGCCCTTTTTTGTCACCCGTGAAAAAATAATTTTCAAAAAAGTACCTATTAATCAACCGTAATACGTACTATTTGAAAATAATAGTTCATGGAATTTTTAGTGAGAAAATACATTTTGATAAAAAAAGTACCAAAAAAGAATATAATTTTTAGGTCATAGGAATTCGAATTTCAAAAAAGTACCAAAAAGATTTCTAGTCTTTATTGATCTGAGCCAAATGCATTTAATATAGTATTTCTATGTTTATTTATTTCTACGGGGACTATTTTTAACCCATATGGTCACTTGAATTTCGAATTTCAAAAAAGTACCAGACACCTGTCGGCTCTTTTTTTGATTAAAGGCGGACGCATTTAAAATATTATTTATTTGTTTTGGAGATATAGAGGTACTGGTTTTACCCGTTTTTGCCTCATTTGTCCCCCTTAACGACCGAATTTCCAAAAATCCCTTCTTAGTGGATCTACATGTTGTAAAAGGAACCCATTATCCTACTTTACAGTTTCTAGCTTTAGCGGTTTGGGCTGTGCGATTATGAATGAATCAGTCAGTCAGCCAGTCACGTTATTCTTTTATATACATATATATAGATAAGATTGAAATTTTATAAACTGTTATATTTTTTAAACCCTTCACCTTCATGAGAAGGGTATATATAAGTTTGTCATTCCGTGTGAAATTTCCACAATATAATTTTCCGACCCTATAAAGTATATATATTCTGGATCCTTATAGATAGCGGAGTCGATTAAGCCATGTCTGTCTGGATGTTGAATTCAGTTTTTTGAAGTCCCAAGATATATTACGGATCCAAATCTTCAATAATTCTGTCAGTAATGCTTTCGAGAAGTTTGCTATTTAAAATCAGCAAAATCGGTTCAGCTCAACCAGAGTTATGGACCAATATGTGAGACAACCTCCATAAAAATTTGATATTTTTTGTCCATTTTATTGCAATATTTTGAAATATATTGGAGATAATTTTTTTTTTTTTTTTTTTTTTTGTGCATATTCTTTTTTATTGTATCTTCATTTTAAATGAACTAACAATAGGTATTCAAATCCTAAAACTAAAGTTAATTAAGATAAGTCCAGCCAATGCTAGACAAAATCTAGTTTTCAAATTCGATAGGATATAATGAGCACCTTGTATTTATTCATCTGAGAGCGGTGGTGTCCCTCCTTCTCAAACGGCTATGACCGGGATGTTGTAAGATGTCTCGAGCGATAGTTATCATTCGTAGAATTTTGTTTTGACGGCGTTGAATTTTCTCAATATTGGAGTTGGAGGCAGTGCCCCGTAACTGGATAACATAGCACCAAATTGGCTTTAAGATTGAGTTGTAGAGTAGAAGCTTACAATCGAGCCGAAGGACGGAGTTTCTGCCGATGAGCCAATGAATTTGGGCTGCTTTCAGTTTCATTTGAGTCATCTTAGCATCTATATGTGGTTTCCATGTGAGGCGACGGTCCAGATGAATACCAAGATATTTCACGTGTGAGTTTTGAGGCACTATATGGTCATTAATACGAATAGGAGGACATGATTCCCTACGTAGAGTAAATGTTACGTGGGTGCATTTCTGTTCATTTATTTTTATTCCCCATTGTCTTGCCCATTTCTCCACTTGCGTTACGTGGTGCTGTAATTGAATCGAGGCATCTTTTGGATCTTTGTGAGTACTGAAAAATGCCGTATCATCAGCAAATGTTGACGGGTGAATATCATTGTTTGTTGGCATGTCTGCTGTGTACAGCAAGTATAGAATTGGTCCTAAGATACTACCTTGAGGGACGCCAGCGCCTATAGGTTGAGGACGGATTGGAGATAATACCATGAAATTTTGTATACGTTGTTTGTATGATAAAAGAAGAAAGTGTGCGGAAAATAGTCCATGATTTCTCATAGCCCCCATACAAATATATATATTCCCGAAATATGGCTTAATGATAAAAAAATGCCTCCAAAATTGGAATATCAAGACAAAATTCAGCAAAAATAAGTTTTATACAAAAAGAAATCGCAAAACGAAATTTTTTTTAGTTCGGTCCATGTTTGACCATAGCCCCATATAAAGTCCACTTCCAAAATTCACTTAAATACGTATAAAACAGACATAAATAATGCTAAACGGCTAAAATTTGACATAAATACTCTTTATGGACAAATAAATTGTTGTACTAAATTTTATGGTGGTCGGCCCAAAATTGGTCATAGCCCCCATACAAAAATCTTCCCGAAATATTGCTCAATTATACATAAATGCCTATAAAACTGGAATATCACGACAAAATTCAGCAAAAATAAGTTTTATGCAAAAAGAAATCGCAAAACGAAATTTTTTTTAGTTCGATCCATGTTTGACCACAGACCCCATATAAAGTACACTTCCAAAATTCACTAAAATACGTATAAAACAGGTATAAATAATGTTAAACGGCTAAAATTTGACATAAATAATCTTTATAGGCAAATAAATTGTTGTACTAAATTTTATGGTGGTCGGCCCAGAATTGGTCATAGCGCTCATTCAAGGACCACATCTGAAAAAGACATATCGGTACCGACTCAAAACTTTGCACAGATCATTTAAATATATACAAATATCATCCCACAAAATTTTGTTAATTTCGGTCTATTTTTAACCGTATGCCCCATATAAAGCCCTCTTCCGAAAATCACTTTAATACTCATAAATCTCCCCACCTGGATAACCATCTTGTCGTGATGTGGTGGCTAAAAAGCTGGCTGTTATGTATGTCTTGTAGCTTGAATCGGTTAATTTTTAGCCGGAACAAGTTAGAAGGCATAAGCTTTAAAGCCAACATGACCAAGGGTTATCCCCACTTTTAAGGTCAAGGTGGATGATAGCAGTGCCGAAGACCTGAATGGCTAGTTATTGGTTAAAGAAACTAGTCGCGAACCGCTTCCCTCCGACGCCAGTGCACGGGTCGGTTGTAATGAGTATTTTGACTAGTCCATGTACGCCGTCACTGCATGGATGGTCCATCCCCTTACGTGCCTACTCGTGGGACCAAAAATGAAAAAAAAGCATAAAACATAAAAATAAAAAACCAACAACAACTCCCTGAAGAGCGCCGATGATCTCGGTTCCTCTTCAGAAGGCGACCTACTGGCCTCTAGCCAAGAGACCTTGGTTGCAGTGGAAGACAGCGTAGGTGACCGACACAGCACTCTGCTGCCCTCAAACAAAAACTTGACAGATGCTCCTCTTCAAGTGGATGCGAAAGCTGGCAATCAATTGAAGAAGAAAAGAAAGAAGAGGAAGAGTCAGAAAGACATCCTCAAGTCTCGATACACCAAGGCGCTATTCATTCTGGATAAGATTAACAAGAATGCTGCCAGCGGTGCTCCGCATGAGCGTGATGAGGCAGATCGCGCCAAATACCAGGCTGTGGTAGATGAATACCAGAAATTTTTAGATTCGGTACCCAGCACATCAGAGGCAGCAGCCTTAGCAACAGAAAGGGTCAAGCGAAATCGCTCTCAAACAGAGGGTGAAAAATCGCCTAAACGGAAAAAGGTTGCCGATAAAAAAAAGCCGCTCCGGGCCCCACGTCTACCACGACCACTTCCGCCAGACGACCCTTTAATGAGGTGGTTAAAGACCATCTTATAATGGATCTGGCGACAGAAATGGGGTGCTATCGAGTCCATGGAATACTTGATCGCTAATAGGACTGGTACGGCACCTCGTTTTGACTCTGGTGAAATTCACAGGGGATACAGGGTGATCAATTGAATTTCTTTAGCAAATGCATCGCTAATATTAGTGGCGCATGGGTGGGTTTAAGCCTTAAACTAATCCCTGCTCAAGATATTCCGATGAGACCGCGTGCACGTATTTGGTTACCAAAGATGGCAACCGATGCACACAAGATGTTGGACTGTCTGAAGCTGCAGAACCCCAACATCCACATGGATGACTGGTCCATCATCCGTACTGAGCAAGGCGAAGGCCATACCTGGCTTATCCTCGCCATCACAGAATCTGGCTCAGTTGAGCTTGAGAAGGCGGGTTTCAAGCTGTTCTTCGAAGTGAGGGACGCTAAGGTCAGGGTTTTGCGGCTTAAAGGAACAGGTAGCGGTGAGGCGGATGAGGTTGAAGTTGCAAGCTCTCTGCTCACAGATATGAAGCTATAAACCCCCCCCCCAGATACTAACAATGGCGCTTAAGATAGTGCAGATAAATCTGCAGCACTCGAAATGTGCTACAGACAACCTCCTTTTCAGCTAAGAGTACCTGGACATTGGGCTGGTACAAGAACCCTGGGTTTCAAACCTGGACGTGAAGGGTTTCCCGGCCTTAGCTTATAATATCCTCTATGCAAGAAACAATGGTAGGCCAAGATCATGTATTATTGCCAAAAAAATCTATTAACATTTTTCTCTTTACACAGCTTAGTTCAGAGGACCTTACAGCAGCAAGGATAGAGCTACCGGGCAAAGGTAGCCTCTTGATTGCCTTCAGCTATATGGCATATGACAAGACAGCTCCTCCAGTCGAGGTGAGTACTCTAATGTCCTCTGTTGGTGCATCGGACATTATCCTGGGCTGCGATGCTAATGCAAGGCATTCAATCTGGGGCAGCAAGGAAACAAATGAAAGGGGTGAGTCTTTACTTGAATTCATTAATTGCAGCAAACTAAGTATATGCAATTCTGGAAACACGCCTACATTAATTTTTCCGAGTTCAGACAACTATAATGGATGGGAGGAAGTATTAGATATTACACTCATTAATGATAGGTCTAAGGTATCAGTAGATAGGTGGAGAGTATCTAGTGAAAGATCATTCTCTGATCATAACTGGATTCTTTTCGAAATTAGACTTCAGAACTCGACAGAAAAAATACAATTTAGGAACCCAAGAAGGACTGATTGGTTCAAATTTAATGGGATCCTTAAACATAAACTTAGGAATATGTCAGTTGTAGAAGATTCAATCACTGGTCTTGAAAGATTGGAGGAAAACTTTAGTAAAACTGTGGTTAAAGCTTTTGAAGTTTCCTGTCTAGTCACTAAGGCTAAGAAAAGCTTCCCTCCATAGTGGAATTCGGAGCTATCTAAACTACGCAGGGAAACTCGTAGGGTCTTTAACATTAGCTATAATAGTAAATCATGGCAACCATCTCGTGATCTATTGAAAGCTTACAAGAAAGCTATAGTAGTCGCAAAAAGAAACTCGTTGAGACGCTTCTGCGAATCTATAGATAACACAAGAGACTCTGCAAGACTTAGCAGAATTCTGGCCAACGGGCAATCCAATCCCACTTATATCAAGGGGAATGATGACTCCTGGTCCGAATTCTCAGCAGAGTCACTTGACATCCCACTGAATACACATTTTCCAGGCTGTAAGGTTGTTGCTATGAATACGGTTATTGAGAATGTAGGCATGACTCTATCCAATATTGATAGTAACATCATCTCCTATGACATGATATCATGGGCGATTGACAGTTTTGCACCATTCAAGTCACCAGAGCCGGATGGCATCTTGCCAAAGATGCTACAAAGTGCAAAAAGGCATATCATTCCCTGGCTGCATAGAATTTTTACGCTCTGTCTCTCCCTCAACCACGTTCCGGTTAACTGGAGGAGAGTCAGGGTCGTTTTTATTCCCAAAATTGACAAAAGAAGTCATGAGAAGGCGAAGGATTTCCGTCCAATTAGTCTTTCAACTTAAGACGTTGGAAAGACTCATTGACGCTCACATTAGGCAGCGCCTTGAGGATTCGACGTGGCTCTCAAACAGTCAGCTTGCCTACCTTAAGGGTCGCTCTACAGATACAGCTCTGCATGAGGTTGTAAGGGTTATAGAGAGATCTCTCGAATTTAAACAATATACAATGGCAACCTTTCTAGATATAGAGGGTGCTTTCAATAATGTGACTACTCGTGCAATTCAGCAAGCTCTTACTAACCTAGATGTTGAAGAATATATCAATAACTGGATAGTTACCATGTTGAATTCAAGAATAGTCACAGCAAATCTTGGTACTACCGTTAAGTCTAAGCAAGTTGAAAGAGCCACTCCACAGCGAGGAGTAATCTCTCCACTACTGTGGCTTATCGTTATTAACTCGATTCTCTCATTGATTCTCATTATGCGGACGATGTGGTGATACTCGTACCAGGTCTGTTTCCGGACGTGATCAGTGAGATTATGTCCTCTACTTTGAGGTTGCTCGACAACTGGGCCACAGTTAACGGTCTTGGGGTAAACCCGAGCAAAACGGAACTTGTACTTTTCACGACGAAGACCAAGATTCCAAGCTTCAAACTTCCAATGTTGAGAAACTGCGAAATCCCCCTTTCAAACAATGCAAAATATCTAGGCATTATACCGGACTCTAAATCATAGGTCGCCATCCTATAGCACAATAGTGCAGAGAGCACTTCACACGTACACTTAATCTCTTTCATTCAGTCGTCATTGAGACAGCAATGTGTGCACATGCGGCGGATGCTTTTATATTTTTTTTCAGAAATATTTCCCAACAAACATTTCAAATTAATAATAAATTACGAAAAATATTTTATGATTGATAATGCATTTGGTAACATGCATTTAATCAGCTTTTGAAGTATTAGAAGTTCCGTTTATATATCAATCTCGTTGTTAATTTCTTATATGTTACGGAAAATACATTGTGAGTGTAAGTTAATAATTAATGAAACACAAATTTTTATCGGCTATGCCAATTTTTTTATTTGGTTTATTACCTGGCTATGCCAGTCTTTCCAGTTACAGCGTATGAATTGAACTAACTGTTTTTTAACAAAACAATTCTAAACGATACCTTAATTTAAGTTAGTATTGCCGCACATTATGCTGTTGTCATCACTTCTGTTGTTGGTGTTGCTTAATTTAAATTAATAATATAAATAATTTGGAGCGGATGTGCATGCAGGTAGAGTTACACAGATGAATTTGCTAGCTTTTCGATTCCATTGCAAAATACCTGGAATTATTTAGGCAGACAGATGCTTATGTTACAGAAAATAATATAAATTATTTGGAGCGGATGCGCGTGCAAGTATAGTTAGTTGGCACCCGCTAACTACTCCCCCCTTGCAGTGAAGACGTCCTCGGCTTCTTTTAAAACTCTATCCAGAACTATGATATTGCTGTTTTTCCTCCGTTTTGTTGCGATTATTTTACCCACAAAAATTATAACGACGAATGTCGTAGTAACAATGAAAATTATCACCCATTGTCTAGATCGCAGGTGAATTAATTCTTTCAGGCTGGCGATGTGACCAATGTTTTTGATGTTGGCATTATGTAAATATGGGAGTGATAGTAGTGTAACATGTTCCGTGATTTTAACAAACTGAGCCGATGTAGCTTCGGGGTGTGAGTGGCTGATGTTCTTCCAATTGGTGAATGTCGTGTCATTTAGGGTCACTTTGCTTTCGAAAATAACCAAGAATGTGCCATTTATTGTAATTGTTGAATTGTCATTTTCGCATACTTTTACTGGTTGATTGTTTACGACGACGACACCGTCATTGACTTCCTCTATTGGAGAAATGTGATCTGATGAGGTTGTTTTGCATGTTGCTAGATGATTGTCTAACAGTTGTTGTATGCACGAGCTATTTTTTAGAGGTTGGCAAAATGTTATTGACGTCGCTTCCTTACATTTGTAGAGAGGATGATGTGCTTTTTGGCATTCAGCTACAGTGTTAGTTTCTAAATTAAGTATCTTATTTTCATGTATAACTGGCAGTATTTTTATCTTATTACATACATTAGAAATTTTTGGAAATTTAATTACAAAGTAAATATTATTATTGGCTTGAAAAACTTTTAATTTTGAAATACTAAGTATATCGCTTATGCTAACATTGGCAAAGTGTTCGTTAATTAATACATTTTTTATCTCGTTACTATCTAATATTATTGGGTTTACAATGTTTAACTTTGCTAGAGTAATTGAGTAAATGGTGTTTTCAATACTAGTCATTATGGCTTTGTTTCTAGCAATTGCTAGGTCAAATAAATGTCCGGTGTCGATTTGAGTCTCCTTCGATGTACTCAGTAGTTTGTTGACTGTTTCCGTGATTTGGTTAATTTTCGTTTGCAACTCAGAGTTAATAAGCACCTGTTGGTCATTGGCTTCTATTAAGCCCTCCTCCTTAAGGACCACTTGATTAAAGTCTTCAAAGTCCGGAGTGCCAGCGATGTATTTCAATGCTGTTCCTAATATATTAATACTTCTGGAATATCGGTGATGAATCTTTATCGCGTTTAGTAGGGTAAATATGTGGTCAACGTCGGCTTTAAGTAGTTTCCTCATGTGAGATTGCGGAAAATTGTTAAGTATGTTCTCGGTATCGTGTGCGACATTTTCGTAGTCGGTCAGGTTTGTCATGTGCAGCAAAAACCCATAGCGGTCATAAGTGGCTACCATTCCATCAGTTATCGGGATAAAATAGGAGCTGGTATAGTTAAGTATTTTAGCTCGTGTATATGGAGTAGTAGATAATAGAAGAAGTCTGCAAAGGCAGGAGAAAGAGGAAGAAGAGAGAAAAAAAAAATATATTACCTCAGATTGTCTTTATGTACTGCTCTCCCGTCAATGAGAACTCTAGTTCCCAGATCAGCTTGAACATATTTTTCAGTAAAAAGTTTAGTAAATTTATTTCCTATTCTTTTATTTGTCTTCACATGAACCTTGTCGCCAGGTTTAAAGCTTCGCTTATGGCGATTTTTATTGTGATATTTAAGGTTTGTTTCTTGAGTCTTAGCAAGCTTTTGCCTAATCTCTTCTACTATTGTTTGAGGAGTTGAGTGAATTATATCTATAGGTCTATAACCTGTAATCGAATGAATTGTTCTATTGTATTTTGCGACGGCCAGTGATATGAGCTCAGGCGTATCGGAAATATTTTGCTCTATTTTAGTACATCTAGCTATTTCTGTGAGGGTGCTATGGAATCTTTCGACCTGTCCGTTGCTGACGCTATGAAATGGGGGTGTGGTACAGATTGAAATGTTAAAGGTATTTTTCAAGATTGTTTTTATAGTTTCGGAGTTAAATGAACGTTCATTATCACAAACAATGGTTTTTGTATTCTTAAAAAAACTAATCATGGTTATCAGTGGCTGTTTTATGTCAACGATTGCTCTTGACTGAATAGGGTTTACACATGCAAATTTTGAAAATTTGTCAATTAATGTGAGAAAATGCTGTTTATCTGTAGAATAGATATCAATGTGTAATATCTCTCCCGGATAAGAGGGTATAGGTGTTTGGCCTATCTCTACTTTGTTAGGGTGCCTTTGGTACTTTGCTTCCCGACATATCTTGCATGTTGATATTATTTCCTTTACTTTTTGTCTTAGCTCAGGAAAGTAGTAGTCCTTTAGAATTTGTTGCACATTTTCTCGCGCATTTCGATGGGCTCGATTGTGCTCAGCTACCGCTATTTCCGTTTGGTCGTCTCGATTGAAGACATCGATTACAATTTTATTTGCAAAGCGAAACTTAATTGAGGGGAATGCTGTTAGTAATTTATCTTGGACTTCCGCTAGAATTGATAAATCGCAGTATAGTGCATTAACAACATCGGGGTTAACCACTTCCTTAAGTATTTGTAACAGGTCATTAAAATTTGCGTATGTAACTGTGTGTCTAATTCTAGATTTAAAAAGTATTCTAGTTTTCTTCTCTGTTTCTTTACCCTTGCACAAGATTATCTGGTTTCTAAAACAATTAAGTGGATTCTGAACGGTAGGTATGGTTTTTGTTAGTGAAACTTCACTATGCGCAGTAGCACCTTCTGAACTGGAAGATTCCTCTAACATGTTTAAATGTTGTCTGGTTAGGGCATCTGCAACGTAGTTTTCTTTCCCTGGCTTATAAAAAAATTTCGGTGAGAACTCTTCTACAAATGCTATCCACCTTTTAATTTTCGCATTTGAATTCCTATCGGATATTGCAAAGGTAAGTGGTTGATGGTCCGTGAAAATATTTAGTTGTCTGGTTCCGTACAAATAGTTGCGTAGTTTCTGTAGCGCCCACACTATGGCCAATAATTCACGCTCATTCGTGGCGTAGTTTTCCTCGGCATTCGACAGTGTTCTTGATATCATTGTAATCGGTCGCCCATTCTGTGATAGAACTGCACCGATTGCGTGTGAAGAGGCGTCCGTTGTCAAGTCAAAGGGTTTTTCGTAATCCGGGTATAGAAGGAGAACATCCTCGGATGCAAGTATTTTCTTAACTTTTTCGAACGCTAAGTATGCCTCATCATTAAGTTCCACCTTTATATTTTTTGAACGGTTTGATCCTACGTGTCCGTTATCCCCTCTCAGAAATTCTGTTAGTGGTTTAACAATTTTCGCGTAGTCTTTCACAAAGCGTCTGTAGTATCCTGCCAGACCTAAAAATGACCTCAGGGCTCTGAGAGTCTTTGGTACTTCGTAGTTAATGATATCTTTAATCTTTTCAGGGCAGGTTTTAATCCCATCGCTCGACACGATAAAACCCAAAAATTCTACCTCTGACCTAAAAAATTTTGATTTCTCCGCTGAAACACGCATTCCTGCCTCAAACAGTTTGGTAAGAATTGTGCCAACATGTTCTAAGTGTTCCTCCCTAGTTCCAGAAAAGATAATCACATCATCGATATAGACATGACAGCATTTGCCTATTTGATCTCTTAGTATGTCGTCTATAGCCCTTTGAAAGATGCTTGGGGCATTTTTCAGCCCGAATGGTAAACGACAAAACTCATATTTACCGTTGTTGACAGAGAAGGCAGTTTTCTCACGGTCTCTTTCAGCCAAATTAATTTGGTGAAAACCAGGTTTGAGGTCTAGTGTCGTAAAATAATTGGACTTTCCTAAGTTAGATAATATTACAGAGGTGTCTGGGATAGGGTATTTGTCGCAGATCGTCTTTTCGTTTAGTTTCCTGAAGTCAATTACCAAACGCATTTGACGATTTCCTTCGGTATCGAGTCCTTTCTTGTCAACTATCCATATAGGGTTATTAAATGGAGAGCGCGATGGCCGAATTATTTTATTAGCTAAAAGATTCTCTATCTCCTTATTGACAAAAGATGCAGCCGCTATTGGGTAGGGGTATGATTTTGAGTAAACTGGTTCGTTGTCCGTTGTCCTTATTGTCGCTATTACGTTAGTATTATATGGTAATGCCTCATTTGGGTCAGCAAATGCTCCTGCTTTGTTTCTGATGAGCTGTGATAATTGCGCATTTTCGGAGGCCTTTAAACCTAAATTATTAATATCTCGACAGTAGAGGTATGACAAGACCTCTTTTCCGTCCCTGTAATTTAAGATACCTTTTTTAATATCAAGGAGAGCGTCTATGCTTTTAAGAAGATCAAAGCCTATAATTCCGTCAAAAGTTTGAAGTGTGGGTAAAATAAAGAAATGTGCATTAATATTGAAGATGTTAATAGTGCATTTTTGGAAAATTCTTTCGGTGCAATGTATTGATTTTACTGTGAAGGGTATTTCTAAATTGTTTATGCCTTTTAAAAGATCTAAGTGTTTAATATAATTCTTCGAGGCACCCGTGTCCACCAAGAATTTTAATTCCTTTCCTGCAAATCTCCTACTGACGTAGGGCAGGAGTGATTTAGGTCTAAAAAATTAATTTCGTCTCTATATTCCGTCTCATTTACGTTTTGTTGGTTATCATAATAGTTACCGTTGAGGTTATCATTGAAATAATCATTGTTGTAGTCGTTATAGTAATCGTCTTGTGTGTAGCCTTCATAGTATTGTTCGTCGAATGAGTCGTCTGGTTGTCCTAGGTTCATTACATGGTTAATGCGTTGTAACTTGGCAACGGGCTGTTTGTCACTTTCATACTGCCTCTTCGGTGGCCTGTTTCTATAGTCAGTGAATTGAGTCCTTTCTGCGTTTGAATTATTTTGAGGTTGGCTAGTACCTAATTCCCGTGGTCCCTGATTTGGAATAAGATGCGTTCTTTCCTGTAGTGCTCTATTCTGTCTAAAACGTGACGCGGATGGATCTACCTCCATCGGTACAGGTTGTTGCCATTGTGGGCCTACGGTAAGTCTACGAAATTGTGGCAAACTATTGTTCGGCCTTGATGGCATAAGTATCTGTCGATTATTAAAGGAGCTTGCGAACAGTGACCTTGCATGATTTGCTTCTAGTTCTTGGGCGAGTGCTAGTGCTGTAGGCATATCACCTGGCCTAGATGAAAATAATATGTCACAAAGGGGTCTATTAAGTCCTGAAATAAACACTCGTAGTGCATCCTGTCTATATTTCTCATTGAGAGAATCAATGAGCCCGATCTGTCCGCTGTGTGTCATTATGGTTTTATTTACTAACAGCGTGAGTTTCTTTTCTACCTCCTCATAGAATTCGGTTATAGATAGCCGACCCTGTCGCATTGTTGACATTTCCTGCTCAATTAAATAGACGGGACGTTTATCCGCGTATGTAAAATCAAGCCTAGCGATTATTGCTTGAAAGTTGAGACAGGTATTAAATGATGATAGAATTGTATCCGCTGATCCTACAATTTTGTTCCTAATAATTGCAACTGCTTGGTAATGTTTTGAACTACCAACGTAGTTTTCAAAAATTTTGTATGCTGTGTGAGCAGCTTGCCTCCAGGACACATACCGTGTCTGGTCCCCAGAAAATTCGGGTAGTGACTTTACGAGGTCCAAAGATTCATCGCAAATAATACCGGCTTCTATTGTAACATCCCTATAGTCCTCAATGTGTGATGGAATTTCCATCTGTCTTATTCTATTAGTCAGTTCGTCCAGTTTTTGTTGGAAGTCCCGTTTTGTTTGTTCTGTTGTGGCCTTTACGGCGGCGTTTAGTATTGTCTGTAGAACCTGAGGATCCATTTTTCAAAATTCGAAACTACCAATTTAGTTCTCAATTATTCTTTTAGCAAAACGTCTTAATTATGGGAAAAAATATCAGAACAATATAATATGATAATAATAGTACTAATAATAATAATAATAATATAAAGATAGTCTTACAATACTACTGCTGCTTCCATTATCCGTCAGCTTCTTTGTATTTGGTGCTCGAAAAAATTCTAAGTAGTTGGTTGTTTTAATGGTTTAGCGTTTATTTATGCCTATCTTCTTATCTATGAGGATGACCACTTTTTTTCTTTTATAAAGAAATTTTTTATTTTAAATCGTCACTATATTGGATTTTTTTTATTTTAGTTATTAATAAATTGTCACTAATCTGGTGTGAGGACTGCCACTTTTTCTTTTACAAAGAATTTTTTGTTTGTTTTAAATCGTCACTATATTGGATTTTTTTATTTATTAATAAATTGTCACTATTTTGGTGTGAGGACTGCCACCTTTTCTTTTATAAAGAATTTTTTGTTTGTTTTAAATCGTCACTATATTGGATTTTTTATTTATTAATAAATTGTCACTATTTTGGTGTGAGGACTGCCACTTTTTCTTTTACAAAGAATTTTTTTGTTTGTGCCCCACGTTGGGCGCCAGTTAATAATTAATGAAACACAAATTTTTATCGGCTATGCCAATTTTTTTATTTGGTTTATTACCTGGCTATGCCAGTCTTTCCAGTTACAACGTATGAATTGAACTAACTGTTTTTTAACAAAACAATTCTAAACGATACCTTAATTTAAGTTAGTATTGCCGCACATTATGCTGTTGTCATCACTTCTGTTGTTGGTGTTGCTTAATTTAAATTAATAATATAAATAATTTGGAGCGGATGTGCATGCAGGTAGAGTTACACAGATGAATTTGCTAGCTTTTCGATTCCATTGCAAAATACCTGGAATTATTTAGGCAGACAGATGCTTATGTTACAGAAAATAATATAAATTATTTGGAGCGGATGCGCGTGCAAGTAAAGTTAGTTGGCACCCGCTAACTTGTATGTTTCCTATCTAAGTTGTTTTGTATAATTTATATAATTATGTTTATGTTTGTTGGGTAGTTTTCTCACACACACAACTTCAATTTTCGCTTTGCCGACCTCTGCTCTAAATTGTCATGGAAGCTAAATACTCAACACAGGGTAAAGAAGGCAACGGTGGCCTATTACACCTGTCGTAAGATGTTTGGTAGGAAATGGGGACTTATTCCCAGCATAGTTAAATGGATGTATACGGCTATTGTTTAGGCACGAAACCCCTAAAAATAATTTAACTCAGATTTGTGGTACGGTAACCCTGCAACTGCAGCGTTACTCGTTAGTAATCTTCCTTTCTTTCTCATTCTCCACGTTTACCAACAGGCAGTTGTGGTGGTTGATTTTAACACAACAATCACTCTGTTTTTAACCTTCAAAGCAAGCGCTTCACTCACTAAGAACACACTTTAGAAAATTAACGTGCAAAACAAACCAAAAGTTTTCCTAAAAAATACAATAAATAAAAAATACAATCGCTCAAAAAATAAAATTGTGTATTTCTTAAAACAAAAAGTGAAAGATAAATAATTTAACTAACGCAAAGTTCTCAGCAAATTTGTATTTGCCAATTGTTTGTAGAAATTTATTACGAAGGTTTTGTGCATAAATTTGTGAGTTTTCGTAAAACTAAAAGAAAAAGGAAATACCTACAATAAAAACTGCAACTAAAACAACAAAGACAAGCAATTGTGAAATTTGTTTCTTCCTCATTTTACTACAAGTAATTGTGAAGTTTGTTTCTTCCTCATTTTACATAAAATAACGAAAACCCACAGTTTGGACGACATACACAAAGGACACCACCCTACAGTTGTGCCCCAACATCTCTCATTGGAAGACAGGCCCACAGCAACAACACCAGGTTGTCCGCAAGACACCTTACCTCATCATCATTCTCCAAGGAACCAGGTGATCAGCCCCCATCACCCTCATCCAGGAATAAAGGTATCATCCCCTTCAAATCATCCACCTCACCCTACAGTCCACGTAAGTCACCCCCCATTATCATTATTATTTTCACATCTCATTTATTCACCCCAACTTAATTATCCCGTGTACATATACATTTTGGTCCTTCGAACCGGATATCTGGGTCATCCAAAACCCAGAGATATCCCTTCCTAACCATCTCATTCCGGGTCATCCATAACCCGATAATATTCCCCCGCAAATTATAGCCATTTTCCTTTTTTTCCGCGAAAAAATGTATGTGGTTATAATATTTACCCCGCAAAATTATAACCCAACTTTTCGCGAAAAAACTGTTACCTTTTCCCCCCTCAACATCTCTAATATTTAACATATTTTGTGCACACGTATTCTTGTTATCCCGTTACAAATTTTTGTCCCTATGTATGTATGTATAACCAATCCTTCCAAAAATAAAATTGCCGTTTAACAAAAACAACAACGTGTTGTCATTTGCGCATTTTGTTGTCCCTTATATGCGCTTATTTATCATACGGTAAATTAACGCTTCAAACAAAAGGGAACAACAAAACGCTGGCATCTTCACATTTTGTTGTTTACTTGTTGTGCATTTTTTATTAAACGAGATATCTAACGGTAGCCTGACTAAAGAAAAATACAAAATACCGCATCGAAACATACCCGCTTGTTCGGCAAAACTGCTATTGACGGTTTTTCTGTAATAAATTCGTAACTCACAATTACCAGTACCTACTTGGTGTACCAATATATTAAGGTAAGTTTAGACGATATGTTGAATCAGCATATATATGCTGACAGCCATATGATTACAATTAGCAGCAAATGTTAGACGTTTATACGATATGTTGAAAGTAGCAAATTTTTTGATGTCAGCATATGTCAGCAAATGAAATGTCAACATATGAGTTAGCATATGATTTTTGTGTTTATACGATATGTTGAATTTTATGTGGTGCTACATATGCTGAGTCGTATAAACATTTGTTTGTGAAATTAGTCAGTTTGACAACATTTTTCAATTATTATTCAACTTCTGTATTTTATGTGAAATTTTTGAAATAAAAGTAAATAATAAAAATATCAATAAAAAAAAACATAAATGATGACGTGATTGCGTTTTTAAGCAAATTTTTATATGCAAATCTGTCTTAATAAACGTTTGTTAAATTTAATAATCGTTTTTGAATAAGGGGGTTATTATTTATTTCTAGAGACCTGGGGCCAAATTATCGCATTCGACATCGAGTAAAATTTATCGTAATTTTCTTATTTGAGATTATGGCATACGATATCAAGCAAGAAATTTAGTATATTTTATCATAATTTCGATATCGAAATCATTTTTCGATACGTTAGCTCATTCGATCACCAATGCGGTAATTTGTCGATTAATTTGAACAATGCCGCCGGCCATTATATTGCGTTTTGTGTTCTTGTGTGTGTATGTGTGTAGGTACATATGCAACAAGAATTGTATTTACATAAAAAAAACTATCGGCAGGTAGTCTTAAAGGTCGTGATACACTATCGTACACAATCGTACGATTCATTCAGTGGAAAATCTGACCGATTTCTATCACACTCAAAAAAAAATCGCAACAAAGTATGTCATAGGTGCCACACTATTACACAAAAAAGTTGCAAAACCATATGTTTTTGCTAATGTCAACAAACGCAGTTTTCCGCCATTTAAATTAATATTTGTGTTCCATTATTTTGTTATATGTGAATATAATAAATTGTATAAACTATACAAACAATTAAAAAATGTTAAACGTCGTCTGTCCTTTAGATTATAATTTGTGATTTAAATCAATGAAGCCGACATTGTTGTTTTCTTATCAGCTTTATTAGAAAATACAACTCTGATCGCATATGCATTTGCCATATGCTGAAGAGCTTGCATACGCTTTTCAACAAATAACATATCTGTCAACAGACGCAGGAAATTTAACAAACACTAATAATATGCTGTTTACACGATATGCTAAAATTACCAACATACGTTTGTTGGCATTGTTAACAAAGTGTTAGCAAATGTTGTTAAACATACGTATGCTGAAAAAATTTTGCGTTTACACGATATGTAAGCACTTGTCACAAATTTTTCAGCATAAATATGCTGATTCAACATATCGTCTATACTTAGCTTTATATGAATTCGTTGATGGTATATAAGCAAGCGAGCAAAATTTTTTTTGTCATATTCAATTGTTTATGTTGAAAAAAAAATGTGTATAATATATTTCTAACCTATGCACAACCTTAGCGTCAGCGTCTGGCTGGCAATATACATATCAGTATTTCCTAAGTCAAGCACTAGCAATTAATTGTGTTTGTCGCTAAACGCTAACCTCAGTGATGTGTTCGACAAATCTTCATACCATCCCAAAGCGTCGGCGTCATAACAAATTGTTATTCTGTGTTTTGATCAACAAGTGTGAAGTCAGAAATTATTAAATAAACAAGTAAGAGTGCTATATTCGGCTGTGCCGAATCTTAAATACCCTTCACCTAAGCGTAATAAGAAATACAGAAACTACACTAGACTAGAATACCCTAATTCTGTGTTTTCTATTCAGTCTTAGTGCAAATTTTATTAGTATTTGATATATTGTTTGAAAGACAATTTTACGACCAACATAATTTATGTTAAATATTTGGAAATATTGTGTAATTTTCACCATTTTTAATTGATTTAATTACCAATCTTACCACAATTTACAGAGTTTGTCTGATGTTCATAATAATCTTGAGTGTAACTTAACAAACAGAGTATAAAAAAGGGGTACAATTCGGTTTTAGTGATTTTGCTCAAAAAAAAAAAAAAAACAAAATCAAATAGGGCTTTTAGAGGAGATACCAGCAAAAAAAAAATTTGTTGGCGGTCACGCCTATTTTCGAGGGGGCGGGCCCTTAAAGTTGAAAATACATAGGCCTATATCTCGGGAACTACTGGGTGTCTGATAATTTGTAATACATTAAATAAAAGGTATTAAAAATACCTTTCCAACGATATATATCATGATTATAAAATATGGACCGAATATGGGTTAAATCCGAAAAGAATATTTTTTGACCCGAATTTATTTGTTTTTTGGATATGGCAGGTATGACAAATTATGGGCCGATCTTCTTAAATTTTGGAACAGTTATTTTCATGCATATGAGGATATTTCACGTAGAATTTCAACATAATAACGGTATATTTAAGATATATATTAGTATTAACGTGGATTTCGAGAGTGGACCTTATGTGGGGGATATATTCAAATATGGACCGATATTCTCAAAATCCAGCAGTTAGATTTAGGCATGTATGTAAATGATCAGTGTAAAATTTTGGATTGGTACCCTTATTTATAAGCGATTTATGGGTATTAAAGTGATTTTCGAAAGAGGGCTTTATATGGGGCATATGGTTAAAAATAGACCGAAATTCACAAAATTTTGTGGGATGATTTTTGTATATATTAAAATGATCTGTGCAAAGTTTTGAGTCGGTACCGATATTTATAGAATATATGTAGGGAAAAATCTCTTTTTCAGATGTGGTCTTTGTATGGGAGCTATGACCAGTTCTGGGCCGACCACCATAAAATTTGGTACAATAATTTATTTGCCTATAAAGAGTATTTATGTCAAATTTTAGCCGTTTAACATTATTTATATCTGTTTTATGCGTATTTAAGTGAATTTTGTAAGTGGACTTTATATGGGGTCTATGGTCAAACATGGACCGAATTAAAAAAAATTTCGTTTTGAGATTTCTTTTTGTATAAAACTTACTTTTGTTGAATTTTGTCTTGATATTCCAATTTTATAGGCATTTATTTATCATTAAGCCATATTTCGGGAATATATATATTTCTATGGGGGCTATAAGAAATCATGGACCGATTCTTACTATTTTCCGCACACTTTCTTCTTTTATAGTACAAACAACGTATACAAAATTTCATGGTATTATCTGCAATAGTTTTCAAAATATTGCAATAAAATGGATGCAAAATATGAAATTTTTATGGAGGTGGTCTCACATATAGGTTCATAACTCTGGTTAACCTAAACCGATTTTGCTGATTTTAAATAGCAAACTTCTCGAAAGCACTTCTGACAGAATTATTGAAGGTTTGGATCCCGAGTATATCTGGGGACTTCAAAAAACTGATTTCAACAGACAGACAGACAGACAGACGGACATGGCTTAATCGACTTCGCTATCTATAAGGATCCAGAATATATATACTTTATAGGGTCGGAAAATTTTTTTGTGGAAATTACACACGGAATGACAAACTTATATATACCCTTCTCACGATGGTGAAGGGTATAAAAATAGCGGTTGGTTAGTTTTCCTTGAAGAAAAGTGAATTTTTTAATATATTGGTATTCTTTTTGATTTAGAAAAAAAGGTAAAAAAATGATAAGCAAAAGGCAGTTAAAAAGAATAATAAAAAGTGAAAAAGAAAATTTTCTAAAAAAGATGATGAAAATAGGCATAGAAAATTTAAATAACACAACTCAAAGTGACAATATTGAAATTTGTGAATATCATGATTCTGTCCAAAATGAACCAGAAGAAGTGGAAACAGGTTCTGATATTAACAGTTTAAAAGAAGAGAGTGGTAATATAAGTATCAGCCAAAAATTAATTAAGTGGAATGCGAAACATAGACCTTCTCGAAATTGCGTTAAGGATTTAATAGAGATTCTAAGAGAAGAAAATATAGTTGTCACTCCTTTCTACAAGTTTTATTGTTCCAACAAACCGATAGTAGAGAATATTACAGGTGGATCATATATCCACATTGGTATGCCAAGAAACTTAAAGAGGATAGCCGATGTCATTAAGCTGCCCGATAACATTATAATTGATGTTAATGTAGACGGTTTGCCCCTCTTTAAAAGTTCAAAGGTACAACTTTGGCCAATTTTAATAAGACTTACCAATATGGAAGATCGAGCTTTTGTTGGTAAAAGTAAGCCAGCAACATGTGAAGAATTTCTTTTGAAATTTGTTGATGAAATTTCTTCTTATTTAAAACCAGGCTTAGAACTAGAGGGTAGAATTTACAGAATGCAAATAAGAGCAGTTCTCTGTGACGCGCTAGCACGTGCATTTATTTCTGGCACAGCATCTCATGCATCGCGGCACGGATGCTCAAAATGCACGCAAATAGCAAAAAAAAATGTGATGGGACATTAACATATGCCACATCATCTGGAGTACTTATTTCAGATAAAGATTTTTGTGCTCGGAAATATCCTGCACACCATTTGCCAAAATATTTATCAAAAAACACTCCCTTGCAACACCTTAATTTAGGCATGATAACGCATATACCACTAGATTGCATGCATTTGGTAGACTTAGGTGTAATGCGAAAATTTTTAATGCGTTTAATTAATAAAAAAAATTGTTTTCAAGTATCGTCTGAAAATATGCAAAACATTTCAAGAAAACTATCTTCTCTACGCGTTCATATTTCATCCGAATTTCAACGAAAGCCTCGATCTTTGGATGAAATATCAAATTGGAAGGCCACTGAGTTCAGACAGTTTCTACTGTACACTGGTCTCGTCGCTCTCAAAGACGAGGTACATGAAGACGTTTTTTACGAGTTTTTGTTGTTGCATTGTTCTTACAGAATGATATGCTGTCCAAAGCAATGCAGTACCAATTTGAAAACAATCGAAATTCTTTTAAACTTGTTCGTAGAAAACTTTCCAATAATTTTCGGGGAAAATAGTTTGTCATACAACGTACATAATCTTACCCATTTAAAGGAAACTGTTGAACTGATTGGCAATCCAACCGAAAATTCGTGCTACCCCTTCGAGAATTATTTGCAGAGTTTAAAGAAATGTGTTAAAAGACCATCTCAAATTTTGGAGCAGGTTTTTAGAAAAGTTGTTGAAGAAAAGTTTTGCATAAAAAAAAAATTAAAGGCCTTAACTTACTTGAAAACAAATTTTACTTCAACAACTCCTACTTAACGACAAAATCACCGGACAACATCTGCTACATTGAACCTGGAATACCTGTTCAAGTCCAGGGTTTTTCTAAAGAAAATGGAGGAACTTTAGTTGGACGAAAGTTTTTAAACATTCAAAGTTTTTTTAAAGAGCCATGTGACTCAATTACTCTTGGAATTTTTTTGGTAGATTCTAACATTTCAGACGATATTTACAAATTTCAATTAAGTCAAATAGAATGTAAAGCAGTTAGGTTTCCTTTTCAGGATTCCAATTTTATTTTAATTCCAATTTTACATGCCTGCCTTTAATGCTTTTTCTAACCGATATTTTTTTAACATTAAGATAATTAACAATATGAATTCTTCGCCAAGAAAAATAAAACGTTTTAATTTTGAGAACTCCGAAAGTAAGTATTCTTTTGTATAGGTCATTGTACATATTATATTTTAAATAATTATTTTGTTTCCAGACAGACAAACTAACTCGCAAATTTCCAACAACGAATTATTTGAAAAACTAAATGAAGTGATGGAAGCAACAAAAAACATTCAAGTACAAATAAACGTTTTGCAAGGTATTTTTTATGATCTTAGATACATTTACATATGTAAACTACTGTATACATTTACATAACATTATACTACTTAAATACCCAAATCAATAAATAAAAAAAATCTTTGCACAAAGAGAAAACACTAAAAAAATGTCAAAAGAAACAATATTTTTTTAATGTGAATAAGTTTTTTTTTAATTTTTTTTTTACATGTCAAATTATTCATAAAAAACCCAAAATGAACAAAATTCGCGGAAATTTTACGGGTTTTTTTATTGCATTCACGCAATATGCAAAGATTTTTTTGACACTTGTTATTTTGTGCAAACATCCTTTTTTTTTGTTGTTGTTGTTATTGTAATATGTAGGTATTTTTTAAAGTGTGGACACCTAACAGTCATAAACAAAAATTTACATTATGACTGTTAGGTGTCCTCAATTTAAAAAAATTCCTACATTTTACAATAACATCAACAAAAAAAAAAAAAAGGATGTTTGCACAAAATAACAAGTGTCAAAAAATCTTTGCATGTTGCGTGAATGCAATAAAAAACCCCGTTATTCTTGGAAAAATATAGATATTCTTGACAAACTGTATTTGTTTTTTAGACAAAATGAAATTCGTTGCTGAAGCCCTGGCAGAAAGCAAGGTCTTAATAACCAAATGTTTGCGGCAATCTTTTGATGACGACTCACTTGCAGACATTTTTCCAATTTTGAGTGAAGCAGATCTTGTTCAGTTCGATAATAGAATCAATACGGACAACAAGAAACAATATGTAAGATTATTTGTTCTTTCATTATTAAAGTAAATATGAGTAATGTTTCCAATTATATTTTTTAGATTAAAGCAATGAGGTACCTACTTGAACCTGCCGGAGTTCAGAAAAATTTACGACGGATTTTGGGTGACGATGTGATTATGGCCTACAACGTAGATGGTGTTCAAGGAAAGAAGAGCTTTAAAGAACACACACAATTTTTTTCAGTACTTCCAGGTAAAAAACACTAACTGCCGTATTTATAAAAAATAAAGTAGACTTGAAGTGTGCTTTTATACAAAATTTTCTTAAAGTACATTTCAAGTCTGCTTTAATTTTTTTTAAATACGTGCATTAATATTTCGACTGAATGTAAATTAAAAATAAATGTTTAACCATTTCAGAAGCGGTCTCAATGACCAATACTAATAGTGTTGGGCCAGCGGATGAACACATCCGAAAAGCCATTCAAATACAAAAGAGGCGCATATTCAAAAACAATTCGCTGGAGAGAAGAGCTGAAAAAAATAATAATATATAAATATGTGTATATGTTTGTTAATATTGATGTGAATTAATCTGATTTTTTTTGTTTTTTATATTTAGCTTTATGATATTTTTTTTTTGTTGTTTTTATGTGAATTAAAGTTTTTGTTTTATTTTTAATGTTAGTTTTATAAGATTTAAAAAATGTGAATTCAAAAAATACATTATTATATATACCATAAACCATTAAAGACATTTTTATTATATCATTACTGAGTAGTTACGAAGTAGTTCATTATCCAACATTAACGAAACCGTTCATTATTTAACAGCAACGTGGTAGTTCACCCGGCTTCAGTGTTCTTTTCAGTTTGTTTTTTTGTAAATGAAAACTATGATGAATATTCGTCACTCTTTTCGTCAACGGAATGTAAGCGAAAGGGTGGGAATTGTATACTTCCAATGACATCCCCATGTTAAATTCGTCACTCAAACGCACTGCGTAGGTATTGCCGAGCAAGTATAGGTCATTGATTTGTACATAATGGGACTGTTTCTGTATATTTATGGTATTTGTATGAACCTGATTTCTGTTTTTCGTTTACTCATCCCATGTACGAAAGAGTTTCTACATTTCTTATTTAAATGAGAGACCTAACGGTAGCCTGACAAAAGAAAAATACAAAATACCGCATCAAAACACAGTGCATATTTGTTAATGTTGTTGTTGTATTTTTCTTACACAGGCATATGAAATACCTATTGGCATTTTTTGTAAGTTTCATAGCAAACAAACAAAAAGCAAATGCCAAAGTCTTTTCATATAAAGGCATTCACCCTTATTGTGTTTGGCGTTTTTTCGGCGAAAACTAGGCGTTTTTTTTAATGGTACCGTAATTGTCGAAAAACGCCAATGAGTACAACAATTTTCTAACAAAAACCGCCATTAAAACGTTATTGTGTTTGGCGTATTCATCTGTCAAAAGTGCAAAAAATTGTCGTTAAAATATTTGTTCTCGACTTTAATTACGATTTGTGAATTTGCGCCAAAGCTACTAAAATTTATTAAAAAATAATTGAAATGGAAGGAAATAAAATGTAAGTATGCAAAAATATATTGAACTAGGCATGTTCCAGTGAAATAAAAGTAAATTAAGTTTAACTTTTTTACTTTTGTTTTCCTGCAGTAGCTTTCTGTATTTTCTGTAAGTGAATATTTATTTCACATTAAACTTGAAACTTTAGCAACAATCTGCTAATTTTACAGAAAATCAAAAATACATAAGAAGTAAACTTCAATAAAAACTTGATTTTGTTCTGTTATGTATGTCTGTCTTTTAGCGTAAAAATTACAACTGCAGCACAATTTGCCAAATTAGTTGAAAAAATGGAGCAAAAGTCTTATTTGGCAAAAGACTTTAATAAAAGTTTAAAGCCCATAAATATTAAAGAAGAGTGGAACGCGATTTCTGAAGATTTAAATTGTCTTGGTCCACCATCCCGTTCCGGAGAAGGTTGGTTGAAGGTGTGGAGCGATTTTAAATTTAAATTAAAAAAAAACTTGTTCACAATAAAGCAGAAAGTCGTGCCACAGGTGGCGGACCTTTCAAAAAATTTAATTTTTCTGCTGTGGAAGAAGCAGCAATTAATTTATTAGGCATGCGTATGGTTGTCCAACATAAAGACGCATTTGGATTTATTTATTTTTTTATTTATTTAATATTTTTTAATTTTTAAAATATTCTTTAATATTTTTTTTATATATTCTTATTCACCAAAAAACTATATTTGAATTTTATTTTTGTTATTTATAAACATTTGATTGACAGTTCTTTAACAGGCTGTTTCATAATCATGTAGTTTAGCGTAATCTATTACATTATTATTCATTTACAAAATTTTGCTTGTCGAAAATTTTACACGTTAGCATGAGATTTAAAATTCGACAGCAACTACGACAGCTGTCGTTTTTCAACTACGCCAAACACAATAAGGGTGATTGTTTTTGTACTTTGATGGTAATTTTGTGGGTGCTTTGATTCTGCTTTTTTCTTTTCATCTCAAGTACCAAAAATTTTCTCCCGTTTTTTCTCTCTCCAAATATTCTCTCTCTCTCTCGATTAACTCGTTGTTTTGTACCAAACAAACGAATAAATGCATTTATGTAGTACTGATTATATCGAGCCATAACCGCCGAAAAAATGTATCCCACAAACTCAAAATTTTACAGGGGAAGGTTTTTTTTAAATAAAATCAGTTTGAATAAAGCCATTATTTTAAAATTTATAATGCAAATATTGTTTTGTGTAATACATTTAATTTTAATAATTTTAAATGATGTTGAACTATCGATTTCGATAAAAAACAACAATCGATTATGGTGTGGGATACATTATTTTGGCGGTAATGGCTCGATATACTTACATATGTACATAAAATTAAGTAGGTCACTGGGACAATAGTGATCATATAAGAAATTATGTACTAACCAGTGGATACGAGGAGAGATCGATCAGTCACCGAAAATTATGTAATTTTGTAATGTGCTCGATTTTGTTATTAAATACGACAATCAATAACGATAATATTGCTAACCCCATGCACAATTGAAAATTTCTTTAATTTTAATATTACCCAACTGAAAATTAAGTAAAAAAAATTTTTTAACAATTGAAAATTTCTTTATACGTTACACAAAATTAAGATTTCTTTAAATTTTTAATACTACATAACTGAAAATTTTTTATATTACACAAATGAAAATTTCTTTAAATTTTCCTTAAATTGTACCCAAGTCGCTTTTACGAAGCGCATATGAAAATTTCTATAAATTTTCTATAAATATTATAACAGTCGCTTCGACGAAGCACAACTGAAAATTTCTTTAAATTTTCTTTAAATTTTACCGAAGTCGCTTTTACGAAGCACAACTGAAAATTTCTTTAAATTTTCTTTAAATTTTTCCCAAGTCGCTTTTACGAAGCGCAAATGAAAATTTCTTTAAATTTTAACGAAGTCGCTTTTACGAAGCACAACTGAAAATTTCTTTAAATTTTCTTTAAATTTTACCCAAGTCGCTTTTACGAGGCGCAAGTGAAAATTTCTTTAAATTTTTCCCAATTCGCTTTTACGAAGCGCAAATGAAAATTTCTTTAAATTTTACCGAAGTCGCTTTTACGAAGCACAACTGAAAATTTCTTTAAAATTTCTTTAAATTTTACCCAAGTCGCTTTTACGAAGCACAACTGAAAATTTCTTTAAAATTTCTTTAAATTTTACCCAAGTCGCTTTTACGAGGCGCAAGTGAAAATTTCTTTAAATTTTACCGAAGTCGCTTTTACGAAGCACAAATGAAAATTTCTTTAAATTTTACCGAAGTCGCTTTTACGAAGCACAACTAAAAATTTCTTTTAAATTTTCTTTAAATTTTACCCAAGTCGCTTTTACGAAGCGCAAATGAAGATTTCTTTAAATTTTACCGAAGTCGCTTTTACGAAGCACAACTGAAAATTTCTTTAAATTTTCTTTAAATTTTACCCAAGTCGCTTTTACGAAGCGCAACTGAAAATTTCTTTAAATTTTCTTTTACACCTACAAAAGTCGCTTTTACGAAGCGCAAATGAAAATTTCTTTAAATTTTCTTTAAATTTTTCCCAAGTCACTTTTACGAAGCGCAACTGAAGATTTCTTTAAATTTTACCTAAGTCGCTTTTACGAAGCACAACTCTAGACATATTTTCCACCGTTATTATATAAAACCACCGTAACCATGACTGCCATAAAAAATTTAATTCGTTATTCAGATCAAGTGGTCGAATTTCAAAGCTACTTTGATGGGCTCGCGGTAGAATCGCATTCGCAAAACACTTTGCAGACACACGAGAAACAGATCCTACTCTATTGGTCCAGATTTGAGTCATCTTACGAAACCGTCCTGGATCAATATGATTCTATAAAAGATGACCTCGATTACGACACCCTCAATGGACGTTATTACGCCACTTTTGGCGCTTATACCGCGGTCGTCGCAAGAATTCATGAGCTCAACAAAGAGCTTCAAGCCTAGGCTAAATTGGCTTCCCCTTCCACGGATACCACAGTCGATCTAACCCCTCATATCTCATTGCCCCCTTGCGATACAGAAATTTTTCATGGAGATTATCAATCTTGGCCCGTGATATGTTCACAGCGCTTTACCGCAATAATAAGCGTCTATCACCTGTCGAAAAAATGTGCCATCTGGTAAAAAAGACACAGGGTGAAGCTCGCGAACTTTTGAAGACTTGTCCTATAACAAACGATGGTTTTAACATGGCCTGGCAAAATTTGGTAAATCGCTACGAAAACAAGCGCATTTTAGTAAACGCACAATTAAAGTTGCTGTTTAATCTACAACCAATAGTGAAAGAGACTAGTGCTGATCTGCGACAATTGCAGCGTGCCATCAACGACTGTATCACCAATCTGCGTTTGTTACAAATAGAAGCCGACAATTGGGATGTCATCTTCGTGTACATTTGCTTCACCTGTCTGCCCGAAACCACATTAAGCTTATGGGAGCAATCTTTACCGCGCTCCACTGACCTGCCAACGTGGAAAGCTTTGGATGAATTCTTGTCCTCGAGATTCCAAACTTTAGATTCGGTCGCAGATATTAGGTCGACATTCATAAGCTCACATCCCCCAAAACCTTCTCAATCGGCAAAATCTAATAAATCAAACCACTCAGTAGGATCCAAGATTAACAGCTACCAGACTAATGTCTCCAATGACAAGCTTGGCAAGTGCGATTTGTGTACCCAATATCACCCCCTCAGATTTTGCGCAGACTTTCTACAAATGTCAGTTGAAGAACGCTATACCGAGGTGAAGAAACAAAATAAGTGCACCAACTGCTTGGGAACTCGCGGAGCGAACACATGCCCAAGCAAATTTGTTTGCAGGATATGTAAAGGGAAACATCACACGCTGCTTCATCGCGTTGAACAAAAGAAAATCAGTAGTACTCCGGCGGTAAATACACCAGTCAATAGCGATAATACCCCCCCTCGTGATCTAGAGATCTCCCCCTCTACATCGGCACAAGCAGCAAGTAGAACGCTGCAATCTTTTTCCACGCAACTCGAACCCACCACACAATCGGTTATTCTCGGTACAGCGTTAGTTGACGTTTTCAATAGTGACCTCAAGTGCACTGTCCGTGCACTAATTGACTCCGCCTCAGAGACCTCATTTATTTCCAAAAAATTACAAAGGCATCTCGGAATCCCTACTCGACCGTCAACAGCCCAAGTCCACGGTTTATGTGACACCGTGACCGCAATCTCAACCCAAAGCTGTCATATAAAAATTGGATCCCCAGTTGACAAGTCATTTGAAACTTTTTCAGATGCCTTAGTTATAAATAAGCTTACTGGCCAACTTCCGTATTACCCCTCATCTGCGTTACAAAATGACAATTTTTCACAACTACAATTGGCCAAAATTGCTCTGAAGTTGAATTACTTCTCGGAGCAGATGTTTATCCAAAAATAATTCAAGACGGTCTACAAAGACACACAGAGCAATCGCTGCTAGACCAAAAGACAGTTTTTGGCTGGATTATTACTGGAAAGGTGCCAGCAAGCCCGTGCAAAAAGGCAGTGTTATCATTCTATAACACTATAGATAGAATTAAACAATCAACTTCAGCGGTTTTGGGAATTAGAGGATATTCCGAGAAGAAAAACGCCCTCCCCGGAGGACACATACTGCGAAAATTTGTATACATCTACTACGTTTCGTAATAAAGAAGGTCGATATGTAGTTTCTCTCCCCTTTAGAAAAGATTACCCCGAAAAAATAAATATTGGCCCCTCTCGAAAAATTGCTTTCTCCCAGTTTCTACGAAACGAGGCGAGAATAATCAAAAATCCCCAAATGAAAATCGATTACGATAAGGTAATCACAGAGTACTCTACTCTAGGTCAAATGACCAAAGTAACCCCCATAAATGGTGATAGCGGCAACTACTATTTGCCCCACCATGCTGTTTTAAAACCCGACAGCACGACAACTAAATTGCGAGTAGTCTTTAATGCTTCGAGCCCCTCAACAAACGGTACAAGTCTTAATGATCTGCTTCACCCTGGTCCAATCCTGCAGGCAGATTTAATGATCTTAATTTTGAGATAGAGATTTTTCCGCTATGTTTTCAATGCGGATATTGAAAAAGTGTATCGCCAAATCTTGGTGCACCCCACACATACCCCTTTTCAAAGAATTTTGCATCGTAATTCTCCGAATGAGTTAATTCAGGACTTTGTGTTGAACACAGTCACCTTCGGTGTAAACTGTGCCCCCTATTTAGCAATTAGGACATTGTTGGAACTTGCTAAAGAAAATGAAACCCCTTACCCGAAAGTTGCCGAAATTTTGCGCGACTATATGACGATGTCCTTTCAGGAGCCCATACAATATCGTCAGCAGTAAGATATCGTGATGAACTTATAAAGGTTCTGGAAACAGCGGGTTTTTCTCTACGGAAATGGACTTCCAATAATGAAATGCTACTGCAAGGTCTGCCGCCAACACACTTGCTGGGTGAAGAATTTCTACAACTGTCGGAATCCAGTATTACCAAGACTTTAGGGCTCAGGTGGAATGCAGGCAATGACCATTTTTATTTTAAACTCAAAGCTAATCCAAACCGTGAATTAACCACAAAGAGATGTGTACTTTCTGAGATTGCCAAATTATTCGATCCCGCAGGATGGCTATCCCCCAAGATCATCGTTGCCAAAATGATAATGCAACAAATACGGAAAGACGGTAATGATTGGGATGAGGATGTAAACCCCCTTACGATGAACAAATGGCACGAATTTCTCGACGATTACGTTAGAATTGAAGAAGTGAAAATTCCCCGTTTTATTGATTTCGACCCATCTTACAAAATTGAGTTACACGGTTTCTGTGATGCCTCGGAGAAAGCGTATGCAGCTGCCATTTATCTACGCTCTGAAAACCAAGTTGCTCCCGTCAAATTTATCTCCCTACCTCGTAAAGAACTTTGCGGAGCAGAATTGCTTGCTAATATGGTAGATTCTATTCTAGCTCAAATAACACTCAAGGACTATAAACTCTACCTGTGGACTGATTCCACCATAGTATTGGCTTGGCTGAGAAAACCTGCTCACAAATGGAAAACTTTCGTCGAAAATAGAATTTCATCTATAATCGAAAAGGTAGGAAAAGACTCGTGGTCTCATGTCGAATCAAAAAGTAACCCGATCTGGCCCGCGTGGCTAAGTCGTCCCCATTCAAACTGGCCCTCAAGCAAACATAGGGTTCCCATATGACTTATTTTCAAAAGAGAACTTTCGTTCTAAAAAAAGAGAACATTTTAACTAAAAAAGAGTTTACAATAAAAAAAATTATTTATTAAATAATTAATAATTTTATTGATGTTATAATTAATTAATTAATTATTATTAATGATAGAAACAACGAAATAAATATATAATAAAACAATAAAAAACAAAAAGAATCACATTTTCTTAAAAAAATAAACAAAATAAATTCAAAAATCACATTTTCTTAAAAAAACATAAACAAAATAAATTAATATATAAAAATTAATTGAGATCAATATCTGATTCTGATGAATCGGAATTATACTTTTTTGAGCTACTTATTAGGGCTAAGTATTTTTTATCGTTAATAATTAAATCTTTAAAAGATTTACATTTTAAATCCTTAAGATTGTATACAACCGTGAGAATCGATCTGATGGTTGAAATTTTGAGTTTGTTCCGCTCTTTCGTCCATTGTGCCCCAATTAAAGAAAATATTCTTTCGACATTTGCATTTTGTCCTGGTATGAAAAAAAAAACATTGATAAATTTTTAGGAGTTCCGAATAATACTCTAAATTATTATTATTTACACAAAACATTAACCTTTTTGCACTTGATATTAGTTTTTTAAATTCATCATCGGTATCAGATAGTTTCGCGGCCACAAAATTTTTTAAGTTACAAAACTGGTCAAAACCTTTTGAATCATTGAAACTTAATTCGACACCTTTCGAAGATATATATTTGACCGTAAGTTCAACTGATGTCCACTCAGGTACTTCGTCCAATTGCATCCAATTGAAGCAACTGAACTCATCCAAGTGAATTGTCCATTTTTCGAGGTATTCCAATGATTTTCGGTAGCACTTCATACAATCATTTTTAAAAGAATTAACTTCAGTTTCAAATCCGTTCCTGATTAATTCAAGTAATATTGTATTGGTGGAAATTGGCAAAAACTTCTGGTCAATTCTGCACTTTAAAGTGGTTTTCAAAGATTTCACGATTGACGATACCTCCAAGATTGAATTTGTTTCCATTTCCATCTCTTTACTTCTTTCGTGAAATACATATTGCAATGAATGTACAAAGTACAAAAACGCCTCACTTAAGTTTGACTTAAAAAATCGTTCCAGAATAACTGGACAGTTATCAATAGATAAAAAATAAGATCTTAGAGCTGGAAAAACTTCTAGAATTCGATTCACTGCGCGAAATAATGATAGCCATCGTGTGCCTGAATGTCCTAGCAAATTTTTATATTCTATTTCAGTGAAGCTGCAAAATTCCTTTAAACTTTCGGTTCTTACTGTGTAAATTGAAAAAAAATTAAAGATTTTTATACAAATCAATTCTACATCAACAGGAAACGAATCAAAACCAGTTTTGGCTGAGTTAGAAGTAATGTGAACTGGGCATCCGATTCCAATTAAATCCTTTTCCAGTTTTGATTTCAATTTGCAATAAACATTATTTTCGCCAGCTCTCTTTATTCCACCGAAATTCGTATTGCAGTTATCTGCGGAAAATGCAATACACTTTTCTAACAAATTAAATTTTGTTTAATATTTTATTATATAATTCGCTACGGTTTCGGATTTTTCATCTTGTAAATTATTCAGATGCAACATTTTCGTTTGAATTCCAGTTTTTGCATTGAAGTATTGGATTAATAATGGAAACATTTTAATTGAACCATGGTTGCTTCCATGTGTAGAAACAGATATATATGGAATTTCGGAAATTTCCTTTTTAATATTTTCAATACAAAAAGGTGTTATTACATTTTTTGCAATTGCCCTGGTTTTTGTATGCGCAGACCTAACCAGTTTTGCAATTTGGGAATCTTCAAATATTTCTTTAAATAAACTTGAACAGCAGTCGGTGGAACGGAAACTAAAATGGTGTTTAAGAGTATGGAAAGCTAAGGTACCTTCTGCAGCAGCTACCTTGTCATCCAGCTTTGTATATTTTGGTATAAAAAACTGGGTCAAACTACTCGAACCTTCACCTGCCTGTAATGATTGTTTGTGCATTTGCGAACCAATATGTTGCTCCAAATCATATCGTCCTTTATTTGCGATCGAGATTTTGGTGTTGCAAATCGTGCAGAATGCTTCATGTGTTGCAAGTTCTGGTTTGGCAATAAACGATTTGTATTTTGTTTGTAAATCATGTTTAAAAACACATTTTCTTTTGCTCATTTCTAGGCTACGAAAAAAGTTTTTATATAAATCTATATATATAAAATTCAATGTATGTATGTATGTAACGTATAGACTCCAAAACGACTGAGCCGATTTTGATGAAATTTTCACAGCATGTTACTCTGACTCTGGAAGGAATAATAGGGTACTTTTTTTTTACCACGCCCACTTTTACGCCCACTTTTTTTAAAAATTGTAATTGGAGACCAAACCTCTGGACCGCTATTTTTGAAATTTTCACAGCATTTAACTGGGATTCTGGTATGATTAATAGGGTACTTTTTTTTGACCACGCCCATTTTTACGCCCACTTTTTAAAAATGATGTAATTGCTCCCATAAAGTTTTTAACAGATTTACTTCAAATTGTATACACATTATATACTCCAGGCGAGGTAAAAATAAAGATTTCTTACGCCACGCCCCTTTCACGCCCCTTTTTACGCCAAATTTTTGAAAGTTTTATTCTCTATACAAATTTATCCATTCCAACGTATTTTTTTTATTTGGTAGTATATTGCTCTTAATACTGTTAACGTCGCCATATAACTATGAACTACGCCTACTTCATCGCCCCCTTTTTTTAATTCAGATACTTACTTATACCACTAACAATGTTTGCTATACAAAATACTTTTTTTGTAATATGTATTTACCAAAAGTTTTATATACTTTTTAACTACATACATTTTTTTATTACCAAATCCCCATTTTTCGCCCCATTTCACCTTAAATTATATTGCTTTTAATCTATATATATATATAAATGAATGTGTGTCTGTATGTTTGTGCTAAATAGGAGGCCAAACCCTTGGACCAATCTGCCTGAAATTTTTACAGAATGTTACTGTGACTCTGGAAGGAATAATAGGCTATATGAAGTTTTGATTGTACAAACGGGGGTGGCACCGCCCATATAACCCACAAATTTAACCCGCCATATTTTGGACATTTTTTGACGTACGTCGGTGATATTTGGTACATATGGTATTGGCATAATTAGGAATACGTACCAGGAGAAAAGTGAGTGGGACCACGCCCCTTTTTAGGAAAATTAAACATCGTAATATAGTCTTAACTACTGGACCGATCGTCATTAAATTTTCACAATAGGATATTCTTACGAAATATTAAATTCTTGACTATGTAAGTGGACAAAGGGGCATGGTCTCGCCTGAAGCATTGCAATAAATACATTAAAATTAAATAAATAAATGTTTGTAAATATATAAATACGTTTTATTTTATTTTATGACGAGGGGGGGGGTAGCAAAGCACACCGGGTTTAGCTTTACAATCTGCCTAAACCCGGTGTGCTTTGCTACCCCCCCCCTCGTCATAAAATAAAACGTATTTATATATTTACAAACATTTATTTATTTAATTTTAATGTATTTATTATTAACATGCTGTAAAAATTTCAGGCAGATTGTTCCAAAGGTTTGGCCTCCTATTAAGCACAAACATACAGACACACATTCATTTATATCTATATATATAAAATTCAATGTATGTATGTATGTATGTGTGTATGTATGTAACGTATAGACTCCAAAACGGCTGAGCCGATTTTGATGAAATTTTCACAGCATGTTACTGTGACTCTGGAAGGAATAATAGGGTACTTTTTTTTTTGGCCACGCCCATTTTTACGCCCACTTTTTAAAAATTATGTAATTGCTCCCATATAGTTTTTAACAGATTTACTTCAAATTGTATACACATTATATACTCCAGGCGAGGTAAAAATAAAGATTTCTTAAGCCACGCCCCTTTCTCGCCCCTTTTCACGCCAAATTTTTGAAAGTTTTATTCTCTATACAAATTTGTTCATTCCAACGTATTTTTTTTATGTGGTAGTATATTGCTCTTAATACTGTTAACGTCGCCATATAACTATGAACTACGCCTACTTCATCGCCCCTTTTTTTAATTCAGATACTTACTTATACCACTAACAATGTTTGCTACACAAAATACTTTTTTTGTAATATGGATTTACCTAAAGTTTTATATACTTTTTAACTACATACATTTTTTTATTACCAAATCCCCATTTTTCGCCGCATTTCACCTTAAATTATATTGCTTTTAATCTATATATATATAAATGAATGTGTGTCTGTATGTTTGTGCTTAATAGGAGGCCAAAACCCTTGGACCAATCTGCCTGAAATTTTTACAGCATGTTACTGTGACTCTGGAAGGAATAATAGGCTATATGAAGTTTTGATTGTACAAACGGGGGTGGCACCGCCCATATAACCCACAAATTTAAGCCGCCATATTTTGGGCATTTTTTGACGTACGTCGGTGATATTTGGTACATATGGTATTGGCATAATTAGGAATACGTACCAGGAGAAAAGTGAGTGGGACCACGCCCCTTTTTAGGAAAATTAAAGATCGTAATATAGTCTTAACTACTGGACCGATCGTCATTAAATTTTCACAACAGGATATTCTTCCGAAATAATAAATTCTTGACTATGTAAGTGTACAAAGGGGCATGGTCTCGCCTAAAGCATTGCAATAAATACATTAAAATTAAATAAATAAATGTTTGTAAATATATAAATACGTTTTATTTTATTTTATGACGAGGGCGGGGGGGGGGGGTAGCAAAGCACACCGGGTTTAGCTAGTATATCTATATATATAAAATTCAATGTATGTATGTATGTATGTATGTATGTATGTATGTAACGTATAGACTCCAAAACGGCTGAGCAGATTTTGATGAAATTTTCACAGCATGTTACTCTGACTCTGGAAGGAATAATAGGGTACTTTTTTTTTACCACGCCCACTTTTACGCCCACTTTTTTTAAAAATTGTAATTGGAGACCAAACCTCTGGACCGCTATTTTTGAAATTTTCACAGCATTTAACTGGGATTCTGGTATGATTAATAGGGTACTTTTTTTTGACCACGCCCATTTTTACGCCCACTTTTTAAAAATGATGTAATTGCTCCCATAAAGTTTTTAACAGATTTACTTCAAATTGTATACACATTATATACTCCAGGCGAGGTAAAAATAAAGATTTCTTACGCCACGCCCCTTTCACGCCCCTTTTTACGCCAAATTTTTGAAAGTTTTATTCTCTATACAAATTTGTTCATTCCAACGTATTTTTTTTATTTGGTAGTATATTGCTCTTAATACTGTTAACGTCGCCATATAACTATGAACTACGCCTACTTCATCGCCCCCTTTTTTTAATTCAGATACTTACTTATACCACTAACAATGTTTGCTATACAAAATACTTTTTTTGTAATATGTATTTACCTAAAGTTTTATATACTTTTTAACTACATACATTTTTTTATTACCACATCCCCATTTTTCGCCCCATTTCACCTTAAATTATATTGCTTTTAATCTATATATATATAAATGAATGTGTGTCTGTATGTTTGTGCTTAATAGGAGGCCAAACCCTTGGACAAATCTGCCTGAAATTTGTACAGCATGTTACTGTGACTCTGGAAGGAATAATAGGCTATATGAAGTTTTGATTGTACAAACGGGGGTGGCACCGCCCATATAACCCACAAATTTAACCCGCCATATTTTGGACATTTTTTGACGTACGTCGGTGATATTTGGTACATATGGTATTGGCATAATTAGGAATACGTACCAGGAGAAAAGTGAGTGGGACCACGCCCCTTTATAGGAAAATTAAACATCGTAATAAAGTCTTAACTACTGGACCGATCGTCATTAAATTTTAACAACAGGATATTCTTACGAAATATTAAATTCTTGACTATGTAAGTGGACAAAGGGGCATGGTCTCGCCTGAAGCATTGCAATAAATACATTAAAATTAAATAAATAAATGTTTGTAAATATATAAATACGTTTTATTTTATTTTATGACGAGGGGGGGGTAGCAAAGCACACCGGGTTTAGCTTTACAATCTGCCTAAACCCGGTGTGCTTTGCTACCCCCCCCCTCGTCATAAAATAAAACGTATTTATATATTTACAAACATTTATTTATTTAATTTTAATGTATTTATTATTAACATGCTGTAAAAATTTCAGGCAGATTGTTCCAAAGGTTTGGCCTCCTATTAAGCACAAACATACAGACACACATCTATATATATAAAATCTATATATATAAAATTCAATGTATGTATGTATGTATGTGTGTATGTATGTAACGTATAGACTCCAAAACGGCTGAGCCGATTTTGATGAAATTTTCACAGCATGTTACTGTGACTCTGGAAGGAATAATAGGGTACTTTTTTTTGTACCACGCCCACTTTTACGCCCACTTTTTTAAAATATTGTCATTGGAGACCAAACCTCTGGACTGATATTTTTGAAATTTTCACAGCATTTAACTGGGACTCTGGTATGATTAATAGGGTACTTTTTTTTTACCACGCCCATTTTTACGCCCACTTTTTAAAAATTATGTAATTGCTCCCATATAGTTTTTAACAGATTTACTTCAAATTGTATACACATTATATACTCCAGGCGAGGTAAAAATAAAGATTTCTTAAGCCACGCCCCTTTCACGCCCCTTTTCACGCCAAATTTTTGAAAGTTTTATACTTTTTGTTCTCTATACAAATTTGTTCATTCCAACGTATTTTTTTATTTGGTAGTATATTGCTCTTAATACTGTTTACGTCGCCATATAACTATGAACCACGCCTACTTCATCGCCCCCTTTTTTTAATTCAGAGACTTACTTATACCACTAACAATGTTTGCTATACAAAATACTTCTTTTGTAATATGTATTTACCTAAAGTTTTATATACTTTTTAACTACATACATTTTTTTATTACCAAATCCCCATTTTTCGCCCCATTTCACCTTAAATTATATTTCTTTCTATCTATATCTTCTATATATATAAAATTCAATGTATGTATGTATGTATGTATGTATGTATGTAACGTATAGACTCCAAAACGGCTGAGCCGATTTTGATGAAATTTTCACAGCATGTTACTGTTACTCTGGAAGAAATAATAGGGTACTTTTTTTTCCACGCCCACTTTTACGCCCACTTTTTTAAAATATTGTAATTGAAGACCAAACCTTTGGACCGATATTTTTGAAATTTTCACAGCATTTAACTGGGACTCTGGTATGATTAATAGGGTACTTTTTTTTGGCCACGCCTATTTTTACGCCCACTTTTTAAAAATTATGTAATTGCTCCCATATAGTTTTTAACAGATTTACTTCAAATTGTATACACATTATATACTCCAGGCGAGGTAAAAATAAAGGTTTCTTAAGCCACGCCCCTTTCACGCCCCTTTTCACGCCAAATTTTTGAAAGTTTTATACTTTTTGTTCTCTATACAAATTTGTTCATTCCAACGTATTTTTTTTATTTGGTAGTATATTGCTCTTAATACTGTTAACGTCGCCATATAACTATGAACTACGCCTACTTCATCGCCCCCTTTTTTTAATTCAGATACTTACTTATACCACTAACAATGTTTGCTATACAAAATACTTCTTTTGTAATATGTATTTACCTAAAGTTTTATATACTTTTTAACTACATACATTTTTTTATTACCAAATCCCCATTTTTCGCCCCATTTCACCTTAAATTATATTGCTTTTAATCTATATATATATAAACGAATGTGTGTCTGTATGTTTGTGCTTAATAGGAGGCCAAACCCTTGGACCAATCTGCCTGAAATTTTTACAGCATGTTACTGTGACTCTGGAAGGAATAATAGGCTATATGAAGTTTTGATTGTACAAACGGGGGTGGCACCGCCCATATAACCCACAAATTTAACCCGCCATATTTTGGGCATTTTTTGACGTACGTCGGTGATATTTGGTACATATGGTATTGGCATAATTAGGAATACGTACCAGGAGAAAAGTGAGTGGGACCACGCCCCTTTTTAGGAAAAATAACATCGTAATATAGTCTTAACTACTGGACCGATCGTCATTAAATTTTCACAACAGGATATTCTTACGAAATAATAAATTCTTGATTATGTAAGTGGACAAAGGGACATGGTCTCGCCTAAAGCATTGCAATAAATACATTAAAATTAAATAAATAAATGTTTGTAAATATATAAATACGTTTTATTTTATGACGAGGGGGGGTAGCAAAGCACACCGGGTTTAGCTAGTCTATATATATAAAATTCAATGTATGTATGTATGTATGTATGTATGTATGTAACGTATAGACTCCAAAACGGCTGAGCCGATTTTGATGAAATTTTCACAGCATGTTACTGTGACTCTGGAAGGAATAATAGGGTACTTTTTTTACCACGCCCACTTTTACGCCCACTTTTTTAAAATATTGTAATTGGAGACCAAACCTCTGGACCGATATTCTTGAAATTTGCACAGCATTTAACTGGGACTCTGGTATGATTAATAGGGTACTTTTTTTTGACCACGCCCACTTTTTAAAAATTATGTAATTGCTCCCATATAGTTTTTAACAGATTTACTTCAAATTGTATACACATTATATACTCCAGGCGAGGTAAAAATAAAGATTTCTTAAGCCACGCCCCTTTCACGCTTCTTTTTACGCCAAATTTTTGAAAGTTTTATACTTTTTGTTCTCTATACAAATTTGTTCATTCCTACGTATTTTTTTTATTTGGTAGTGTATTGCTCTTAATACTGTTAACGTCGCCATATAACTATGAACCACGCCTACTTCATCGCCCCCTTTTTTAATTCAGATACTTCCAACGTATTTTTTTTTATTTGGTAGTATAGTGCTCTTAATACTGTTAACGTCGCCATATAACTATGAACCACGCCTACTTCATCGCCCCCTTTTTTAATTCAGATACTTACGTATACCACTAACAATGTTTGCTATACAAAATACTTTTTTTGTAATATGTATTTACCTAAAGTTTTACATATATACTTTTTAACTACATACATTTTTTTATTACCAAATCCCCATTTTTCGCCCCATTTCACCTTAAATTATATTGCTTTTAATCTATATATATATAAATGAATGTGTGTCTGTATGTTTGTGCTTAATAGGAGGCCAAACCCTTGGACCAATCTGCCTGAAATTTTTACAGCATGTTACTGTGACTCTGGAAGGAATACTAGGCTATATGAAGTTTTGATTGTACAAACGGGGGTGGCACCGTCCATATAACCCACAAATTTAACCCGCCATATTTTGGGCATTTTTTGACGTACGTCGGTGATATTTGGTACATATGGTATTGGCATAATTAGGAATACGTACCAGGAGAAAAGTGAGTGGGACCACGCCCCTTTTTAGGAAATTTAAACATCGTAATATAGTCTTAACTACTGGACCGATCGTCATTAAATTTTCACAACAGGATATTCTTACGAAATAATAAATTCTTGACTATGTAAGTGGACAAAGGGGCATGGTCTCGCCTAAAGCATTGCAATAAATACATTAAAATTAAATAAATAAATGTTTGTAAATATATAAATACGTTTTATTTTATTTTATGGCGAGGGGGGGGGGGGTAGCAAAGCACACCGGGTTTAGCTAGTCTTCTATATATATAAAATTCAATGTATGTATGTACATATGTATGTATGTAACGTATAGACTCCAAAACGACTGAGCCGATTTTGATGAAATTTTCACAGCATGTTACTGTGACTCTGGAAGGAATAATAGGGTACTTTTTTTTTACCACGCCCACTTTTACGCCCACTTTTTTAAAATATTGTAATTGAAGACCAAACCTTTGGACCGATATTTTTGAAATTTTCACAGCATTTAACTGGGACTCTGGTATGATTAATAGGGTACTTTTTTTGACCACGCCCATTTTACGCCCACTTTTTAAAAATTATGTAATTGCTCCCATATAGTTTTTAACAGGTTTACTTCAAATTGTATACACATTATATACTCCAGGCGAGGTAAAAATAAAGATTTCTTACGCCACGCCCCTTTCACGCCCCTTTTTACGCCAAATTTTTGAAAGTTTTATACTTTTTGTTCTCTATACACATTTGTTCATTCCAACGTATTTTTTTTTATTTGGTACTATATTGCTCTTAATACTGTTAACGTCGCCATATAACTATGAACCACGCCTACTTCATCGCCCCCTTTTTTTAATTCAGATACTTACTTATACCACTAACAATGTTTGCTATACAAAATACTTTTTTTGTAATATGTATTTACCTAAAGTTTTATATACTTTTTAACTACATACATTTTTTTATTACCACATCCCCATTTTTCGCCCCATTTCACCTTAAATTATATTGCTTTTAATCTATATATATATAAATGAATGTGTGTCTGTATGTTTGTGCTTAATAGGAGGCCAAACCCTTGGACAAATCTGCCTGAAATTTGTACAGCATGTTACTGTGACTCTGGAAGGAATAATAGGCTATATGAAGTTTTGATTGTACAAACGGGGGTGGCACCGCCCATATAACCCACAAATTTAACCCGCCATATTTTGGACATTTTTTGACGTACGTCGGTGATATTTGGTACATATGGTATTGGCATAATTAGGAATACGTACCAGGAGAAAAGTGAGTGGGACCACGCCCCTTTTTAGGAAAATTAAACATCGTAATATAGTCTTAACTACTGGACCGATCGTCATTAAAATTTCACAACAGGATATTCTTACGAAATATTAAATTCTTGACTATGTAAGTGGACAAAGGGGCATGGTCTCGCCTGAAGCATTGCAATAAATACATTAAAATTAAATAAATAAATGTTTGTAAATATATAAATACGTTTTATTTTATTTTATGACGAGGGGGGGGTAGCAAAGCACACCGGGTTTAGCTTTACAATCTGCCTAAACCCGGTGTGCTTTGCTACCCCCCCCCCCTCGTCATAAAATAAAACGTATTTATATATTTACAAACATTTATTTATTTAATTTTAATGTATTTATTATTAACATGCTGTAAAAATTTCAGGCAGATTGTTCCAAAGGTTTGGCCTCCTATTAAGCACAAACATACAGACACACATTCATTTATATCTATATATATAAAATTCAATGTATGTATGTATGTATGTGTGTATGTATGTAACGTATAGACTCCAAAACGGCTGAGCCGATTTTGATGAAATTTTCACAGCATGTTACTGTGACTCTGGAAGGAATAATAGGGTACTTTTTTTTGTACCACGCCCACTTTTACGCCCACTTTTTTAAAATATTGTCATTGGAGACCAAACCTCTGGACCGATATTTTTGAAATTTTCACAGCATTTAACTGGGACTCTGGTATGATTAATAGGGTACTTTTTTTTCACCACGCCCATTTTTACGCCCACTTTTTAAAAATTATGTAATTGCTCCCATATAGTTTTTAACAGATTTACTTCAAATTGTATACACATTATATACTCCAGGCGAGGTAAAAATAAAGATTTCTTAAGCCACGCCCCTTTCACGCCCCTTTTCACGCCAAATTTTTGAAAGTTTTATACTTTTTGTTCTCTATACAAATTTGTTCATTCCAACGTATTTTTTTATTTGGTAGTATATTGCTCTTAATACTGTTTACGTCGCCATATAACTATGAACCACGCCTACTTCATCGCCCCCTTTTTTTAATTCAGAGACTTACTTATACCACTAACAATGTTTGCTATACAAAATACTTCTTTTGTAATATGTATTTACCTAAAGTTTTATATACTTTTTAACTACATACATTTTTTTATTACCAAATCCCCATTTTTCGCCCCATTTCACCTTAAATTATATTTCTTTATATCTATATCTTCTATATATATAAAATTCAATGTATGTATGTATGTATGTATGTATGTATGTAACGTATAGACTCCAAAACGGCTGAGCCGATTTTGATGAAATTTTCACAGCATGTTACTGTTACTCTGGAAGAAATAATAGGGTACTTTTTTTTACCACGCCCACTTTTACGCCCACTTTTTTAAAATATTGTAATTGAAGACCAAACCTTTGGACCGATATTTTTGAAATTTTCACAGCATTTAACTGGGACTCTGGTATGATTAATAGGGTACTTTTTTTTGGCCACGCCCATTTTTACGCCCACTTTTTAAAAATTATGTAATTGCTCCCATATAGTTTTTAACAGATTTACTTCAAATTGTATACACATTATATACTCCAGGCGAGGTAAAAATAAAGGTTTCTTAAGCCACGCCCCTTTCACGCCCCTTTTCACGCCAAATTTTTGAAAGTTTTATACTTTTTGTTCTCTATACAAATTTGTTCATTCCAACGTATTTTTTTTATTTGGTAGTATATTGCTCTTAATACTGTTAACGTCGCCATATAACTATGAACTACGCCTACTTCATCGCCCCCTTTTTTTAATTCAGATACTTACTTATACCACTAACAATGTTTGCTATACAAAATACTTCTTTTGTAATATGTATTTACCTAAAGTTTTATATACTTTTTAACTACATACATTTTTTTATTACCAAATCCCCATTTTTCGCCCCATTTCACCTTAAATTATATTGCTTTTAATCTATATATATATAAACGAATGTGTGTCTGTATGTTTGTGCTTAATAGGAGGCCAAACCCTTGGACCAATCTGCCTGAAATTTTTACAGCATGTTACTGTGACTCTGGAAGGAATAATAGGCTATATGAAGTTTTGATTGTACAAACGGGGGTGGCACCGCCCATATAACCCACAAATTTAACCCGCCATATTTTGGGCATTTTTTGACGTACGTCGGTGATATTTGGTACATATGGTATTGGCATAATTAGGAATACGTACCAGGAGAAAAGTGAGTGGGACCACGCCCCTTTTTAGGAAAAATAACATCGTAATATAGTCTTAACTACTGGACCGATCGTCATTAAATTTTCACAACAGGATATTCTTACGAAATAATAAATTCTTGATTATGTAAGTGGACAAAGGGACATGGTCTCGCCTAAAGCATTGCAATAAATACATTAAAATTAAATAAATAAATGTTTGTAAATATATAAATACGTTTTATTTTATGACGAGGGGGGGTAGCAAAGCACACCGGGTTTAGCTAGTCTTATATATATAAAACTAGCTAAACCCGGTGTGCTTTGCTACCCCCCCCCCCCCACGTCATAAAATAAAACGTATTTATATATTTACAAACATTTATTTATTTAATTTTAATGTATTTTTACGCCCACTTTTTAAAAATTATGTAATTGCTCCCATATAGTTTTTAACAGATTTACTTCAAATTGTATACACATTATATACTCCAGGCGAGGTAAAAATAAAGGTTTCTTAAGCCACGCCCCTTTCACGCCCCTTTTCACGCCAAATTTTTGAAAGTTTTATACTTTTTGTTCTCTATACAAATTTGTTCATTCCAACGTATTTTTTTTATTTGGTAGTATATTGCTCTTAATACTGTTAACGTCGCCATATAACTATGAACTACGCCTACTTCATCGCCCCCTTTTTTTAATTCAGATACTTACTTATACCACTAACAATGTTTGCTATACAAAATACTTCTTTTGTAATATGTATTTACCTAAAGTTTTATATACTTTTTAACTACATACATTTTTTTATTACCAAATCCCCATTTTTCGCCCCATTTCACCTTAAATTATATTGCTTTTAATCTATATATATATAAACGAATGTGTGTCTGTATGTTTGTGCTTAATAGGAGGCCAAACCCTTGGACCAATCTGCCTGAAATTTTTACAGCATGTTACTGTGACTCTGGAAGGAATAATAGGCTATATGAAGTTTTGATTGTACAAACGGGGGTGGCACCGCCCATATAACCCACAAATTTAACCCGCCATATTTTGGGCATTTTTTGACGTACGTCGGTGATATTTGGTACATATGGTATTGGCATAATTAGGAATACGTACCAGGAGAAAAGTGAGTGGGACCACGCCCCTTTTTTAGGAAAAATAACATCGTAATATAGTCTTAACTACTGGACCGATCGTCATTAAATTTTCACAACAGGATATTCTTACGAAATAATAAATTCTTGATTATGTAAGTGGACAAAGGGACATGGTCTCGCCTAAAGCATTGCAATAAATACATTAAAATTAAATAAATAAATGTTTGTAAATATATAAATACGTTTTATTTTATGACGAGGGGGGGTAGCAAAGCACACCGGGTTTAGCTAGTTTTATATATATAAGACTAGCTAAACCCGGTGTGCTTTGCTACCCCCCCCCCCCCCACGTCATAAAATAAAACGTATTTATATATTTACAAACATTTATTTATTTAATTTTAATGTATTTATTGCAATGCTTTAGGCGAGACCATGCCCCTTTGTCCACTTACATAGTCAAGAATTTATTATTTTATAAGAATATCCTGTTGTGAGAATTTAATGACGATCGGTCCAGTAGTTAAGACTATATTACGATGTTTAATTTTCCTAAAAAGGGGCGTGGTCCCACTCACTTTTCTCCTGGTACGTATTCCTAATTATGCCAATACCATATATACCAAATATCACCGACGAAGGTCAAAAAATGCCCAAAACATGGCGGGTTAAATTTGTGGGTTATATGGGCGGTGCCACCCCCGTTTGTACAATCAAAACTTCATATAGCCTATTATTCCTTCCAGAGTCACAGTAACATGCTGTAAAAATTTCAGGCAGATTGGTCCAAGGGTTTGGCCTCCTATTAAGCACAAACATACAGACACACATTCATTTATATATATATAGATTAAAAGCAATATAATTTAAGGTGAAATGGGGCGAAAAATGGGGATTTGGTAATAAAAAAAATGTATGTAGTTAAAAAGTATATAAAACTTTAGGTAAATACATATTACAAAAAAAGTATTTGGTATAGCAAACATTGTTAGTGGTATACGTAAATATCTGAATTAAAAAAGGGGCGATGAAGTAGGCGTGGTTCATAGTTATATGGTGACGTTAACAGTATTAAGAGCAATATACTACCAAATAAAAAAATACGTTGGAATGAACAAATTTGTATAGAGAACAAAAAGTATAAAACTTTCAAAATTTTGGCGTGAAAAGGGGCGTGAAAGGGGCGTGGTTTAAGAAATCTTTATTTTTACCTCGCCTGGAGTATATAATGTGTATACAATTTGAAGTAAATCTATTAAAAACTATATGGGAGCAATTACATATTTTTTAAAAAGTGGGCGTAAAAATGGGCGTGTTCAAAAAAAAGTACTCTATTAATCATACCAGAGTCCCAGTTAAATGCTGTGAAAATTTCAAAAATATCGGTCCAAAGGTTTGGTCTTCAATTACACTATTTTAAAAAAGTGGGCGTAAAAGTGGGCGTGGTAAAAAAAAAGTATCCTATTATTCCTTCCAGAGTCACAGTAACATGCTGTGAAAATTTCATCAAAATCGGCTCAGCCGTTTTGGAGTCTATACGTTACATACATACATACATACATACATTGAATTTTATATATATAGACTAGCTAAACCCGGTGTGCTTTGCTACCCCCCCCCCCCCCCGCCCTCGTCATAAAATAAAATAAAACGTATTTATATATTTACAAACATTTATTTATTTAATTTTAATGTATTTATTGCAATGCTTTAGGCGAGACCATGCCCCTTTGTACACTTACATAGTCAAGAATTTATTATTTCGGAAGAATATCCTGTTGTGAAAATTTAATGACGATCGGTCCAGTAGTTAAGACTATATTACGATCTTTAATTTTCCTAAAAAGGGGCGTGGTCCCACTCACTTTTCTCCTGGTACGTATTCCTAATTATGCCAATACCATATGTACCAAATATCACCGACGTACGTCAAAAAATGCCCAAAATATGGCGGCTTAAATTTGTGGGTTATATGGGCGGTGCCACCCCCGTTTGTACAATCAAAACTTCATATAGCCTATTATTCCTTCCAGAGTCACAGTAACATGCTGTAAAAATTTCAGGCAGATTGGTCCAAGGGTTTTGGCCTCCTATTAAGCACAAACATACAGACACACATTCATTTATATATATATAGATTAAAAGCAATATAATTTAAGGTGAAATGCGGCGAAAAATGGGGATTTGGTAATAAAAAAATGTATGTAGTTAAAAAGTATATAAAACTTTAGGTAAATCCATATTACAAAAAAAGTATTTTGTGTAGCAAACATTGTTAGTGGTATAAGTAAGTATCTGAATTAAAAAAAGGGGGCGATGAAGTAGGCGTAGTTCATAGTTATATGGCGACGTTAACAGTATTAAGAGCAATATACTACCACATAAAAAAAATACGTTGGAATGAACAAATTTGTATAGAGAATAAAACTTTCAAAAATTTGGCGTGAAAAGGGGCGTGAAAGGGGCGTGGCTTAAGAAATCTTTATTTTTACCTCGCCTGGAGTATATAATGTGTATACAATTTGAAGTAAATCTGTTAAAAACTATATGGGAGCAATTACATAATTTTTAAAAAGTGGGCGTAAAAATGGGCGTGGCCAAAAAAAAAAGTACCCTATTATTCCTTCCAGAGTCACAGTAACATGCTGTGAAAATTTCATCAAAATCGGCTCAGCCGTTTTGGAGTCTATACGTTACATACATACACACATACATACATACATACATTGAATTTTATATATATAGATATAAATGAACTAGCTAAACCCGGTGTGCTTTGCTACCCCCCCTCGTCATAAAATAAAACGTATTTATATATTTACAAACATTTATTTATTTAATTTTAATGTATTTATTGCAATGCTTTAGGCGAGACCATGTCCCTTTGTCCACTTACATAATCAAGAATTTATTATTTCGTAAGAATATCCTGTTGTGAAAATTTAATGACGATCGGTCCAGTAGTTAAGACTATATTACGATGTTATTTTTCCTAAAAAGGGGCGTGGTCCCACTCACTTTTCTCCTGGTACGTATTCCTAATTATGCCAATACCATATGTACCAAATATCACCGACGTACGTCAAAAAATGCCCAAAATATGGCGGGTTAAATTTGTGGGTTATATGGGCGGTGCCACCCCCGTTTGTACAATCAAAACTTCATATAGCCTATTATTCCTTCCAGAGTCACAGTAACATGCTGTAAAAATTTCAGGCAGATTGGTCCAAGGGTTTGGCCTCCTATTAAGCACAAACATACAGACACACATTCGTTTATATATATATAGATTAAAAGCAATATAATTTAAGGTGAAATGGGGCGAAAAATGGGGATTTGGTAATAAAAAAATGTATGTAGTTAAAAAGTATATAAAACTTTAGGTAAATACATATTACAAAAGAAGTATTTTGTATAGCAAACATTGTTAGTGGTATAAGTAAGTATCTGAATTAAAAAAAGGGGGCGATGAAGTAGGCGTAGTTCATAGTTATATGGCGACGTTAACAGTATTAAGAGCAATATACTACCAAATAAAAAAAATACGTTGGAATGAACAAATTTGTATAGAGAACAAAAAGTATAAAACTTTCAAAAATTTGGCGTGAAAAGGGGCGTGAAAGGGGCGTGGCTTAAGAAACCTTTATTTTTACCTCGCCTGGAGTATATAATGTGTATACAATTTGAAGTAAATCTGTTAAAAACTATATGGGAGCAATTACATAATTTTTAAAAAGTGGGCGTAAAAATAGGCGTGGCCAAAAAAAAGTACCCTATTAATCATACCAGAGTCCCAGTTAAATGCTGTGAAAATTTCAAAAATATCGGTCCAAAGGTTTGGTCTTCAATTACAATATTTTAAAAAAGTGGGCGTAAAAGTGGGCGTGGAAAAAAAAGTACCCTATTATTTCTTCCAGAGTAACAGTAACATGCTGTGAAAATTTCATCAAAATCGGCTCAGCCGTTTTGGAGTCTATACGTTACATACATACATACATACATACATACATACATTGAATTTTATATATATAGAAGATATAGATAGAAAGAAATATAATTTAAGGTGAAATGGGGCGAAAAATGGGGATTTGGTAATAAAAAAATGTATGTAGTTAAAAAGTATATAAAACTTTAGGTAAATACATATTACAAAAGAAGTATTTTGTATAGCAAACATTGTTAGTGGTATAAGTAAGTCTCTGAATTAAAAAAAGGGGGCGATGAAGTAGGCGTGGTTCATAGTTATATGGCGACGTAAACAGTATTAAGAGCAATATACTACCAAATAAAAAAATACGTTGGAATGAACAAATTTGTATAGAGAACAAAAAGTATAAAACTTTCAAAAATTTGGCGTGAAAAGGGGCGTGAAAGGGGCGTGGCTTAAGAAATCTTTATTTTTACCTCGCCTGGAGTATATAATGTGTATACAATTTGAAGTAAATCTGTTAAAAACTATATGGGAGCAATTACATAATTTTTAAAAAGTGGGCGTAAAAATGGGCGTGGTAAAAAAAAAGTACCCTATTAATCATACCAGAGTCCCAGTTAAATGCTGTGAAAATTTCAAAAATATCAGTCCAGAGGTTTGGTCTCCAATGACAATATTTTAAAAAAGTGGGCGTAAAAGTGGGCGTGGTACAAAAAAAAGTACCCTATTATTCCTTCCAGAGTCACAGTAACATGCTGTGAAAATTTCATCAAAATCGGCTCAGCCGTTTTGGAGTCTATACGTTACATACATACACACATACATACATACATACATTGAATTTTATATATATAGATTTTATATATATAGATGTGTGTCTGTATGTTTGTGCTTAATAGGAGGCCAAACCTTTGGAACAATCTGCCTGAAATTTTTACAGCATGTTAATAATAAATACATTAAAATTAAATAAATAAATGTTTGTAAATATATAAATACGTTTTATTTTATGACGAGGGGGGGGGGTAGCAAAGCACACCGGGTTTAGGCAGATTGTAAAGCTAAACCCGGTGTGCTTTGCTACCCCCCCCTCGTCATAAAATAAAATAAAACGTATTTATATATTTACAAACATTTATTTATTTAATTTTAATGTATTTATTGCAATGCTTCAGGCGAGACCATGCCCCTTTGTCCACTTACATAGTCAAGAATTTAATATTTCGTAAGAATATCCTGTTGTTAAAATTTAATGACGATCGGTCCAGTAGTTAAGACTTTATTACGATGTTTAATTTTCCTATAAAGGGGCGTGGTCCCACTCACTTTTCTCCTGGTACGTATTCCTAATTATGCCAATACCATATGTACCAAATATCACCGACGTACGTCAAAAAATGTCCAAAATATGGCGGGTTAAATTTGTGGGTTATATGGGCGGTGCCACCCCCGTTTGTACAATCAAAACTTCATATAGCCTATTATTCCTTCCAGAGTCACAGTAACATGCTGTACAAATTTCAGGCAGATTTGTCCAAGGGTTTGGCCTCCTATTAAGCACAAACATACAGACACACATTCATTTATATATATATAGATTAAAAGCAATATAATTTAAGGTGAAATGGGGCGAAAAATGGGGAGGTGGTAATAAAAAAATGTATGTAGTTAAAAAGTATATAAAACTTTAGGTAAATACATATTACAAAAAAAGTATTTTGTATAGCAAACATTGTTAGTGGTATAAGTAAGTATCTGAATTAAAAAAAGGGGGCGATGAAGTAGGCGTAGTTCATAGTTATATGGCGACGTTAACAGTATTAAGAGCAATATACTACCAAATAAAAAAAATACGTTGGAATGAACAAATTTGTATAGAGAATAAAACTTTCAAAAATTTGGCGTAAAAAGGGGCGTGAAAGGGGCGTGGCGTAAGAAATCTTTATTTTTACCTCGCCTGGAGTATATAATGTGTATACAATTTGAAGTAAATCTGTTAAAAACTTTATGGGAGCAATTACATCATTTTTAAAAAGTGGGCGTAAAAATGGGCGTGGTCAAAAAAAAGTACCCTATTAATCATACCAGAATCCCAGTTAAATGCTGTGAAAATTTCAAAAATAGCGGTCCAGAGGTTTGGTCTCCAATTACAATTTTTAAAAAAAGTGGGCGTAAAAGTGGGCGTGGTAAAAAAAAAGTACCCTATTATTCCTTCCAGAGTCAGAGTAACATGCTGTGAAAATTTCATCAAAATCTGCTCAGCCGTTTTGGAGTCTATACGTTACATACATACATACATACATACATACATACATTGAATTTTATATATATAGATAAACTAGCTAAACCCGGTGTGCTTTGCTACCCCCCCCCCCCTCGTCATAAAATAAAACGTATTTATATATTTACAAACATTTATTTATTTAATTTTAATGTATTTATTGCAATGCTTTAGGCGAGACCATGCCCCTTTGTCCACTTACGGAGTCAAGAATTTATTATTTCGTAAGAATATCCTGTTGTTAAAATTTAATGACGATCGGTCCAGTAGTTAAGACTTTATTACGATGTTTAATTTTCCTATAAAGGGGCGTGGTCCCACTCACTTTTCTCCTGGTACGTATTCCTAATTATGCCAATACCATATGTACCAAATATCACCGACGAACGTCAAAAAATGCCCAAATTATGGCGGGTTAAATTTGTGGGTTAGATGGGCGGTGCCACCCCCGTTTGTACAATCAAAACTTCATATAGCCTATTATTCCTTCCAGAGTCACAGTAACATGCTGTAAAAATTTCAGGCAGATTGGTCCAAGGGTTTTGGCCTCCTATTAAGCACAAACATACAGACACACATTCATTTATATATATATAGATTAAAAGCAATATAATTTAAGGTGAAATGCGGCGAAAAATGGGGATTTGGTAATAAAAAAATGTATGTAGTTAAAAAGTATATAAAACTTTAGGTAAATCCATATTACAAAAGAAGTATTTTGTATAGCAAACATTGTTAGTGGTATAAGTAAGTCTCTGAATTAAAAAAAGGGGGCGATGAAGTAGGCGTGGTTCATAGTTATATGGCGACGTTAACAGTATTAAGAGCAATATACTACTAAAAAAAAAAAAAACGTTGGAATGAACAAATTTGTATAGAGAACAAAAAGTATAACACTTTAAAAAATTTGGCGTAAAAAGGGGCGTGGCTTAAGAAATCTTTATTTTTACCTCGCCTGGAGTATATAATGTGTATACAATTTGAAGTAAATCTGTTAAAAACTATATGGGAGCAATTACATAATTTTTAAAAAGTGGGCGTAAAAATAGGCGTGGTCAAAAAAAAGTACCCTATTAATCATACCAGAGTCCCAGTTAAATGCTGTGAAAATTTCAAAAATATCGGTCCAGAGGTTTGGTCTCCAATTACAATATTTTAAAAAAGTGGGCGTAAAAGTGGGCGTGGTAAAAAAAGTACCCTACCTCGCCTGGAGTATATAATGTGTATACAATTTGAAGTAAATCTGTTAAAAACTATATGGGAGCAATTACATAATTGTTAAAAAGTGGGCGTAAAAATGGGCGTGGTCAAAAAAAAAAGTACCCTATTATTCCTTCCAGAGTCACAGTAACATGCTGTGAAAATTTCATCAAAATCGGCTCAGCCGTTTTGGAGTCTATACGTTACATACATACATACATACATACATACATACATTGAATTTTATATATATAGATAAACTAGCTAAACCCGGTGTGCTTTGCTACCCCCCCCCCCCCTCGTCATAAAATAAAACGTATTTATATATTTACAAACATTTATTTATTTAATTTTAATGTATTTATTGCAATGCTTTAGGCGAGACCATGCCCCTTTGTCCACTTACATAGCCAAGAATTTATTATTTCGTAAGAATATTCTGTTGTGAAAATTTAATGACGATCGGTTTAGTAGTTAAGACTATAATACGATGTTTAATTTTTCTAAAAAGGGGCGTGGTCCCACTCACTTTTCTCCTGGTACGTATTCCTAAATATGCCAATACCATATGCACCAAATATCACCGACGTACGTCAAAAAATGCCCAAAATATGGCGGGTTAAATTTGTGGGTTATATGGGCGGTGCCACCCCCGTTTGTACAATCAAAACTTCATATAGCCTATTATTCCTTCCAGAGTCACAGTAACATGCTGTAAAAATTTCAGGCAGATTGGTCCAAGGGTTTGGCCTCCTATTAAGCACAAACATACAGACACACATTCATTTATATATATTTAGATTAAAAGCAATATAATTTAAGGTGAAATGGGGCGAAAAATGGGGATTTGGTAATAAAAAAATATATGTAGTTAAAAAGTATATAAAACTTTAGGTAAATAAATATTACAAAAAAAGTATTTTGTATAGCAAACATTGTTAGTGGTATAAGTAAGTATCTGAATTAAAAAAAGGGGGCGATGAAGTAGGCGTGGTTCATAGTTATATGGCGACGTAAACAGTATTAAGAGCAATATACTACCAAATAAAAAAAATACGTTGGAATGAACAAATTTGTATAGAGAACAAAAAGTATAAAACTTTTGGCGTGAAAAGGGGCGTGAAAGGGGCGTGGCTTAAGAAATCTTTATTTTTACCTCGCCTGGAGTATATAATGTGTATACAATTTGAAGTAAATCTGTTAAAAACTATATGGGAGCAATTACATAATTTTTAAAAAGTGGGCGTAAAAATGGGCGTGGTAAAAAAAGTACCTTATTAATCATACCAGAGTCCCAGTTAAATGCTGTGAAAATTTCAAAAATATCGGTCCAGAGGTTTGGTCTCCAATTACAATATTTTAAAAAAGTGGGCGTAAAAGTGGGCGTGGTAAAAAAGTACCCTATTATTCCTTCCAGAGTCACAGTAACATGCTGTGAAAATTTCATCAAAATCGGCTCAGCCGTTTTGGAGTCTATACGTTACATACATACATACATACATACATACATACATTGAATCTATATATATAAAATTCAATGTATGTATGTATGTATGTGTGTATGTATGTAACGTATAGACTCCAAAACGGCTGAGCCGATTTTGATGAAATTTTCACAGCATGTTACTGTGACTCTGGAAGGAATAATAGGGTACTTTTTTTTTTGCCACGCCCACTTTTACGCCAACTTTTTTGAAATATTGTAATTGGAGACCAAACCTCTGGACCGATATTTTTGAAATTTTCACAGCATGTTACTGTGACTCTGGAAGGAATAATAGGGTACTTTTTTTTACCACGCCCACTTTTACGCCCACTTTTTTAAAATATTGTAATTGGAGACCAAACCTCTGGACCGATATTCTTGAAATTTTCACAGCATTTAACTGGGACTCTGGAAGGAATAATAGGGTACTTTTTTTTACCACGCCCACTTTTACGCCCACTTTTTTAAAATATTGTAATTGGAGACCTAACCTCTGGACCGATATTTTTGAAATTTTCACAGCATTTAACTGGGACTCTGGAAGGAATAATAGGGTACTTTTTTTTACCACGCCCACTTTTACGCCCACTTTTTTAAAATATTGTAATTGGAGACCTAACCTCTGGACCGATATTTTTGAAATTTTCACAGCATGTTACTGTGACTCTGGAAGGAATAATAGGGTACTTTTTTTACCACGCCCACTTTTTTAAAATATTGTAATTGGAGACCAAACCTCTGGACCGATATTCTTGAAATTTTCACAGCATTTAACTGGGACTCTGGTATGATTAATAGTTTACTTTTTTTGACCACGCCCATTTTTACGCCCACTTTTTAAAAATTATGTAATTGCTCCCATATAGTTTTTAACAGATTTACTTCAAATTGTATACACATTATATACTCCAGGCGAGGTAAAAATAAAGATTTCTTAAGCCACGCCCCTTTCACGCCCATTTTCACGCCAAATTTTTGAAAGTTTTATACTTTATTAAATTTTCACAATAGGATATTCTTACGAAATAATAAATTCTTGACTATGTAAGTGGACAAAGGGGCATGGCCTCGCCTAAAGCATTGCAATAAATACATTAAAATTAAATAAATAAATGTTTGTAAATATATATACGTTTTATTTTATGACGAGGGGGGGGGGGTAGCAAAGCACACCGGGTTTAGCTAGTTTTATATATATAGATTCAATGTATGTATGTATGTATGTATGTATGTATGTAACGTATAGACTCCAAAACGACTGAGCCGATTTTGATGAAATTTTCACAGCATGTTACTGTGACTCTGGAAGGAATAATAGGGTACTTTTTTTTTTACCACGCCCACTTTTACGCCCACTTTTTTAAAATATTGTAATTGAAGACCAAACCTTTGGACCGATATTTTTGAAATTTTCACAGCATTTAACTGGGACTCTGGTATGATTAATAGGGTACTTTTTTTGACCACGCCCATTTTACGCCCACTTTTTAAAAATTATGTAATTGCTCCCATATAGTTTTTAACAGGTTTACTTCAAATTGTATACACATTATATACTCCAGGCGAGGTAAAAATAAAGATTTCTTAAGCCACGCCCCTTTCACGCCCCTTTTCACGCCAAATTTTTGAAAGTTTTATACTTTTTGTTCTCTATACACATTTGTTCATTCCAACGTATTTTTTTTTATTTGGTACTATATTGCTCTTAATACTGTTAACGTCGCCATATAACTATGAACCACGCCTACTTCATCGCCCCCTTTTTTTAATTCAGATACTTACTTATACCACTAACAATGTTTGCTATACAAAATACTTTTTTTGTAATATGTACATATTTACCAAAAGTTTTATATACTTTTTAACTACATACATTTTTTTATTACCAAATCCCCATTTTTCGCCCCATTTCACATTAAATTATATTGCTTTTAATCTATATATATATATAAATGAATGTGTGTCTGTATGTTTGTGCTTAATAGGAGGCCAAACCCTTGGACCAATCTGCCTGAAATTTTTACAGAATGTTACTGTGACTCTGGAAGGAATAATAGGCTATATGAAGTTTTGATTGTACTAACGGGGGTGGCACCGCCCATATAACCCACAAATTTAACCCGCCATAAATTGGGCATTTTTTGACGTTCGTCGGTGATATTTGGTGCATATGGTATTGGCATAATTAGGAATACGTACCAGGAGAAAAGTGAGTGGGACCACGCCCCTTTATAGGAAAATTAAACATCGTAATAAAGTCTTAACTACTGGACCGATCGTCATTAAATTTTAACAACAGGATATTCTTACGAAATAATAAATTCTTGACTCCGTAAGTGGACAAAGGGGCATGGTCTCGCCTAAAGCATTGCAATAAATACATTAAAATTAAATAAATAAATGTTTGTAAATATATAAATACGTTTTATTTTATTTTATGACGAGGGGGGGGGGGTAGCAAAGCACACCGGGTTTAGCTAGTATAAAATAATAATCAAAGTTAAAAAAATAGATTACCTTATTGCTTATTAAACTAGGTAAACCATTAACTTTAAGGCTTTACACAAAGCAACCACGCTGCAGCGTGGAAAAACAAATAACCAAAGAGTAACAAGAGGCGACACCGATTGACAACTTAATGAAAAGAGACAGAACATTAGTCCAATTTCAGTGCTTTTTTTATTGCTGCACTCCTTTAGTAGGTTATCATAATTAGACGAGTTTTATACGAGTTTGTATGAAACAGCTGATTTTCTCTTTTTCATCAATCATTTTCGTCTTCTCTTGTTACTCTTTGCAGATAACAATAAACAGTTTGTATTTGATTTGACAGCAAACGGTTTGCTTTTGACAGAATGACAGATTTAACTTGTCAACAGATTTAACCCAGTAAACAATTAGAGCGTGTTATCGAAATGCCGAGAAAAAGTCCATAGCTCCGATTTCTGTGGCGAATTCCTACTAAATAAATAAAATTCCATCAATCTAGGATTTTTTTTATGAAATAGAGTACATAAAGAGCACTGTTGGACAAAAAACTACTGCACCAAAAAAAGAGAGTGAACAAAAATATACGAACACAAAAAGAGAAAATGTTCTCTTTAAAAGAGATGTAATGGTCAGCCTAAGCAAACAAGAATTTAACACAGAAGAAGAAGCCAAACCAATCCGCGTGCTCACTACCTCAATAGAACAGAATGACATTCTGGAAAACTTTTCAGGCCTACCTCGTGCAGTAAGAGTCACAGCGTACATGTTCCGTTTTTATACCCGAATAAAAGCCAATATGACAGTAGAAAAGATCAATGGAAAAGAACTATCGCCCAAGGAAATAGTCTCTACCAAAAACCGGTTAATCATAGCTTGTCAGAAATCTCATTTTCTCGAAGAATATTCAGAATTATCTATACAAAGACTACTCTCTCGAAAAAGCTTCCTTTTAACTCTTAACCCCTTTCTAGATTCCAACGGAATCATGAGAATAAATGGTCGTCTAGCAGACTCCCCTACTCTAAGTTATGACGAACGTTATCCCATTTTACTGCCTTATCATGCGCGCTTTAGGGGATTATTTCTCAAGTATTTGCACCAATACTCCCTACATGGTCAAAATGCGCTTTTATGCCGTTTGACTAGATTACGTTATTATGTCCCCAAACTCAAGACTCTCATAAAAACAACCTTATCTCAATGCGTAACATGTGTCAAACATAAACGCCAAACCAGTCAACAAATAATGGCTGCATTACCCCCCGAGCGTTCGACTTTAACACGCGCCTTTTTCTCCACCGGTGTCGATTTTGCGGGACCTTTTGATATAAATTCCTATGCTGGTCGTGGCTGTATAGTGACAAAAGGATACGTGCTGGTCTTCGTATGTTTTTCCACGAAAGCAATCCATCTCGAAGCTACCGGTGATATATCCATACAAGCCTTTCTAGCCGCCTTCGCTCGTTTCTTTTCGCGACGAGGAACACCTCACGCTATATATTCTGATAACGGCACCGCCTTTGTAGGCGCAGCTAACATCTTAAAAGGCGATAAACAACATTTCTTTTCAAACATACACAAAGGTCTTCTTGCTCACGATGCTTTTACTCCCGTGGAATGGCATTTTATACCTCCTGGCGCCCCTCATATGGGTGGCCTCTGGAAAGCTGGCGTAAAAAGCTTCAAATCCCACTTCAAAAAGATTTGTCAGAGTCAAAGTTTTACGTATGAAGAATTCAACACCATGTTGGCAAGGATTGAAGCGTGTCTAAACTCTAGACCCTTAAGTCCCATGAGTGAAAACCCAAACGACCTATGCGCTCTAACGCCAGGTCATTTCTTCATCGGAACCCCACTATTATCGCCCCCAGAACCTGATTTGGCAAGCCATTCCATCAGCTATGTCAACCGTTGGCAAAAGCTTAAAATCCTTCACCATCATTTAGCCCGTAGATGGAAGGAAGAATACTTATCAGAACTTCATAAAAGAAATAAGTGGAAGTACCCCCAACGAGACTTCGAAATCGGCGATCTTGTTGTCGTCAAACAAGATAATTTACCCCCCAATCAATGGCGTCTCGGACGTATTGAGAAAATCTTCTCTGGCCCCGATCATCGAGTCAGAATAGCCGAAATGCGCACGGCTAATGGCGTCGTCACGCGACTCATTGTCAAACTCGTTTTACTCCCCATCCCTATGACACCGTAGCAATTAACTCTACGCCCTTATTTTTCCTCATTACAGCTAACATGCCCTCCCGTAGCCAAGTCTCTACAATAGAGAAGAAAAGCCAAGCGGAGAAACCGAAAACCAACACCCCAGACTGTCGTATATGCCGCAAAGGTCACCCGCTGCGTAAATGCAGTAAGTTTCTGCAAATGGCTGTCTTCGCCAGGAAGGATGCAGGAGAACATCATCGGTACTGTCGCAATTGCCTCGCACACTCCCACAAGATTGCTGATTGTCGCAGCAAAGAGCGCTGTCATGACTGCAACGGTCCTCACCACACCCTTCTTCATCAGGCCGAAATTATACGAGCCAACTCTTACTTGAGCCGAGCAGCCGACACCATTGTCACACCCACTGTCATCATCCGAATTAAAATCAAAAATGAGTGGTGCCAAGTACGCGGCCCACAGTGGGATTTTTTGTGCAATAAGTAATTTTTTCGACACATAAAATTTAAAAATGTAATGATGCAGTTTTGTAGAAAATTGATTCAGTATGAAGAATCCATAAACAGTATTCCAAAAAAACGTTTATTTGTCATTGAAATAATGAAGTAAAGTCACATGTAAATTTTGGTCCAAAATATTTTTTTTTTTTTTTTTTTTTTTTTTTTTTTTTGCAGTTAATTATTTATTGAATCTTCATATTTGAAATGACAATAAGTATTCAAATCTTAATACTAAAAAGAAAATAATAAGCCCAGCCAGTGCTAGACAAAAATTTTTATGATACTAAAAAAATTTCACATCAGCTGATCCAGTCATCTATTTTGCGCTTGAGTTAAAGCAAGGGTATCCCTCCTTCTCAACCGATTGTGGCCACTAAAGTTAAGGATGTCTCGTGCAAGTGGGTTTGGATGGTGTTCGAGTTTGCTGACATGCTTTGACGCATATTTTGTAAATTCGACTTTTACTAATGGCACGCCTAGATCTTTGTGGATTCGAGAATTTTTAACATACCATGGTGCTGCAGTAATTATACGTAGAATTTTATTTTGACCCCTTTGAATTTTTTCAATGTTTGATGCTGAGGCAGTACCCCATAATTGAATTCCATAACACCAGATTGGCTTTAGAATTGCATTGTACAACAAAAGTTTGCAATCCAATTTCAATGTAGAGTTTCTGCCGATTAACCAATTAAGTTGCACTGCTTTTAATCTCATTTGTGTAAGTTTCGCTTCAATATGAGACTTCCAAGTTAAACGGCGGTTGAGGTGAATGCCGAGGTATTTGACTTCATTATGTTGAGGAATAATTTGATTATTAATTCTGATGGACGAGCAGGTATCTTTTCGCAATGTGAAAGTGATATGAATACATTTTTGTTCATTTACCCTGATTTTCCAAAGCTCTAGCCAATTCTCTAGTTTATAAACATAATTCTGCAAATTCCGTGATGCAACTTGGTGGTCCTTATGGACGCTGACAAAGGCTGTATCGTCTGCAAAAGTTGACGTGTGGATTTTGGGGTCTGACGGCATGTCGGAGGCATAAATCAAATATAAAGTAGGGCCCAGTATGCTACCCTGTGGCACACCTGATTCAATTGGCTGAGCGGTACTTAAAAAATCACCTTCTTTGATTTTAAATTTGCGACCGTATAAATAACTTTCCATGAGTTTATGGGTGTTAGCAGGCAGAGTTGTTTTTATTTTGTGCATTAAACCGTCATGCCAAACTTTGTCAAACGCTTGGGACACATCAATGAAAAGGGCGGAGCAGTATTTTTTATCTTCAAACGACCCTCTTATCACATTTACCAATCTGTGAGTTTGTTCGATGGTACTGTGTTTAGCTCTGAATCCGAATTGATGATTTTGAATACATTCAGTGTCATTCAGAATTGGAGTCAATTTAGTCATTAACAATTTTTCGAACAGTTTAGAAATTGTCGGCAGTAAGCTAATTGGCCTATATGACTCCACTTTGGTGTGGTCCTTCCCTGGCTTAGGAATCATAGTGATCATAGACACCTTCCAATCTGCAGGATAGTATTCTAGGCGTAAAATAGCGTTGAAGATAAAGAGGATAATCTTTCTTGCTACACGAGGTAACTCCACAAGCATTTTATTGCTGATTTCATCCATACCTGGAGCCTTTCTAAGGTTCAGAGTACCAATAGCGTTTTGGACATCACGAAAGTTTAGTCTTAGAGGTACAGGAGGTCTAATAACGAGTGGAGGCAAATCAGATGCATTATTTGAGTTGTTTATAGTAAACACTTTTCTCAAATGATTAACAAATAAAGTCCCCTTCTCGGAATCATTTCTAGCCCAGTCACCAGTCGGATTTCGCAGAGGAGGCTTTCCTCTAACTGGTCTTTTTAAACCTCGTGCCGCCTTCCATAACGAATAGTCAGATTGTGGGGTACTATCAAGACCCTCCAAGTAAGATTTAAGTGAAGCCATTCTTTGGGTTTCTAAGAAATTTCTTAGTATATCTCTGCATACCCGTAGCCTAGCTTTCAGTTCAGGAGACCTGTGGATTTGCCACTCTCTTCTAACTCTTCTTTTTTCTGACAGGAGATGATCGAGTTCAGCGAAATAAGTTCTATTTGTCCCACTTCTGCACTCAACGTCGTATGTGGAGGCGTGATGTACAGCTCTTCGTATGTCCTCAGTAAACTTGCCAATCGACCCATCAATATCCTCGGTAGTTCTCAACACTACATTTTCCGTGCAGTCCAAAATATTGAAAACTGTTTACGCACTTCTAAAGTGTTTGTACGTAAGATAATTTTATTGCTCTGACTTAAATAGTGATTTTCTTCAAATATAGCCTTTTCTGCGTATTTAAAAAAAAAGATATGATAGAATAAAATTTGTTCTATAATGTGCCGTGATTACAAACTTCCTTGGAAAAAAAAGGTTGCTCGGTCGTGCTCGGTGCTCTCGCTATAATAAAATGAAAGGTAAGACTCCATACTATCATTTAAAAAAAAAAATTAAATAATCAATAATCTTTTATAAAATCATAAAATTGGTTTCCGATTTCATGAAATTTTTAATTTTAAAAAATTACAAAAATATATTGCATAATTTTAGGCACGTGCGTTATAATGGCATTAAGTTACAACAATAACTTATTTAGAATAGATTAAAAACAAAACCATATGATTTAACAACAATAAAAATAAAACAATTTGTGAAAATATCGAAGTGGAAAAGATATTATTAAAATGAGTTTATTTTCTATTGATGGTGAAGTAATCAAAATGGGCGTTTCCTCCTTACATGCTCGCATAAAATTTATGGAGTGCATACTTCATATCGCCTACAACAACCATTTGCAAAATGGTCTGCGCTCAAGGACGAACACAAAAGTCTTAAACTGGAAAACAAACTTCGAATTCAGAAGGCCTTCAAGGAACAGATGGGTATACGAGTGGATGCAGTTCAACAAGGAACTGGGTCTACTAACGATGGAAATACGTCCAGGCGTTTCTTTTCTAACCCCGCACTTGTTGCCGATGTGACTGGTGTAGAGGAGCAACTAATTGATCGATTTCGCATTATACTACAAATAATAACTTGTGGAAAAAAAGTTGATTCCTGGAAGTTCAAGAATTTTGCTCAAGATACAGCAAAGCTTTTTGTTGAAAAATATAGTTGGTATTATATGCCAGTAACAGTACACAAAATACTAATACACGGAAAGGATATCATGGATGCGGCAATACTTCCTATTGGCATGCTTTCTGAAGAAGCCAGAAATAAAGATTATAGAAATTATAGATTAAGGTTCTCCAGAAAATGTGATAGAGTTGCAACAAATACAGATGTTTTTCATCGACTTCTTGTATCGTCAGATCCTTTTATAAGTAGCATTAGATGTCAACCCCGTTGTGATAAATGAAAGTCAGTTTTATTTTTAGAGCAACTAGTTGTCGCTTTGACTTTATTATCAGAATTGATCTTTATTACTAAATACATACTACTTATATACTACTTATGAAAATATACTAGACGACTAATTCTTAAACTAATGTATGGGAATATTTTGGGTAATTTGATTTGACTTAAAGTATTCCCATACATATGGTCGTAGCTGAATGCGTGTGTCCATTTCAAGTGCATTGCAACCCAGACGTTTACTACAGTGTCTATTTACACCAAGCCGCTAATGGGCATGCACCTTATGTATATCTGTTTGTTTTGTTTACTGTAAGGGGACACTTGTTTTGTTCAGTTACTTAAAACAATGCATTCATGTAATAATGCTACACCTCCTTTCTTAATAAGAATGTTCATATAACATTTTTTTTTGTTGTATGGACATTCTTTTACAAACTATTTATATTTAGATAATATTATTGTGAATTTATAATGGTATATGAATTTGTAATGGGGTATTTGAATAAGTAATGGCGCCTTTACAATTCTTTTACTTATCGTGATAAATTTTAAGTCTATTCTTATGTACTATTTGCTCTTTATTTGTTTTCTTATCTACTATGGTTATATTATTTCTTAGATCTATATTTACAATTTGAAAAGGACCTTTGTAGTTTGGTTCTATTTTATGTCCTGATTCATTTCTTAATAAAACTAAATCACCTATTTTTAAATTACAATTTATAGTGTTCTTATCATAAATCTCTTTTGAATTAAATTTATTTTTATTTAATAATAATTGGGCTCTCTTATGAGCTACTTCTATTCTAAATTTTGCTTCTTTGGCATAATCATCTATATTATACAATGGAGAGATTCTATCTATAGTATCAAATTGTGTAAATGAATTTGGAAGTTTGGAGAAAACTAGTTCATATGGACAGTAATTATGCACTGTTGAAGGGGTGGTATTGAAACAGTAAGTAAAATATTTTATCCATATGTCCCAGTCCGTCTTGTCTACTGAAATATAAGAACGTACGTATTCGTTAAAAGTTCTATGGCTTCTTTCGATCGTTCCTAATGTTTGATGGTGGTGGGCGGTTGAGATTAGTTTTTCAATTTTTAATAATTTACATATTTCTGATAAGATAGAATTTTTATACTCTGTTCCCATGTCTGATATGAACGTCTTCATTGGACCATAGGTAAGTATAAAGTTCTCAAATATAGCTTTTGCTATTGTTTTAGCGCTCTTGTCTTGTATTGGTATTGTTACTAAGTACTTAGTTAAGTCGCATATTAGCGTTATTGCATACTCATTTCCTTGAATTGATCTCGGAAATGGTCCTACTGTATCAACATATACTATGTCAAATGGTTTATCCGGTGTTTCTGTTATGGTCATAGGACATTTTATATGCTTCGTTGTTTTTGCTATCTGGCATTTGTGACATGCTTTTACATAATTAGATATATCTTTTGACATATTTTTCCAATAATAATATCTTCGTATCTTTTGTGTAGTTCTATATATTCCACAATGTCCTCCTTCTATTGGATCATCGTGATATTTCTGCAGTATATCAAGAATTGCCTTGGCATTCTTATTATTGATTTGGGTCACCTGTTTTAGTAGCGCTACTTTAATTTTCTTTAATACATTATTGCCCATTATTTTAAAATCATTAAAAGAGATAAATTCAAAAATTTTCTCACTAGGTGCCACTTGTAAATTATAAATATTATGTTCACCGGCCACTTTTTCGAGCCTAGGGAAAAATTGTCCTAAGTCAAGATTCCCGTTAGTAAACAAATCATTTATTTGTATATATGTTACTATAGATTTCCCTCGTTTGATGTAGCATCTTCCAGGGGAAATCTTTAGTTTATAGTATTTCCTGACGTCAGTGTTATTTAAAGGTTCATATATACTGGGCTTATTATTTTTATTTTCATCAATTTTCTGCTGTTGAACTACTGTATTATTATCATTATTTGCATGTTTATTGGTCATAGATCTGGTTGTGACTTTTAGTATAGAATTATTCATTTCTTTTAAGTCGTTAATGGTTATCCTTGATAACGCGTCCGCAACGTAATTATCTTTTCACTATTTTGTCAGTTATTAATTTGTTAACTTGTCTGTCTATTTCTTCTTTATGTGAATGCGGTATTCTGTAATTCTTTATATATATCGGTGTTAGATCTTTTACTCTTAACTTTTGTTCATAAAAATTGTTAGTGCTAATTGGTTCTGTTTCTAATCCAAAAATATCGCTGTATTCAGAGCATATGTTAGTTAGTGTTGTGTTAAAAGGTATTGGAAAATTTTTCTGTAATATTTGTAATATTTTTGATTTTTTATTGGTGTTACTATTATTAGTTTTATTTGTGATTATATCATAGTTTGATATTTGTTCGTTTAATATATTGTTTGGATTTAGTGTTGTATTAGTGTTATTAGTATTTAAGAAACGAATATAAGCAAACTTAGTGTTTATTAGTGTATTTGCAATAAATACGCCTGGTATTGGTTCTTGATTTGGTATCAATAATTCAGTTTCTGTGGAGCATATATTTATTTTACGTATTACTTCTGACCTTGCTGGTAAGACAATGTTATTATTATTATTTGTAAGTGGTATTTTTATATCTTGTGCTATATTAAAAGGTCTAAGGATAAGATAATCAAAATCCTCATTAAAATCTAAAACGCAGTTGTATTTTTTCATAAAATCCATACCAATTATACCATCGCATGGTATCGGAAATTCATCATTTACTATATGAAAGTTGTGTGGTATCTTGAAGTTTTGGGCTCTTAGCTCAAAAAATTTAGTTCCTAAGGAATTTATTTCACCTTTTCCTATCCCACTTAATGTTGTTATTTTGTTTTTATTGATTTCCTCTAATTTAAAATATTTTGATTTAACTATCGAAATATCTGCTCCAGTATCTACTAACAATGTTATTTGAATATTTGTGTTATTAATGTAAGCATTTATGAAAAAACAAAAGTTAAGATTAAGATTATATATTTTTGTTTTTATTGGTTTGATCCTAGGGGAAGATTCGAGTTTTCCGAATCTCTTTCATTGCTTGCCGTCGTATGTACGTAATTTCGGTTTCTATTGTAATTAGTTCGTCTTTGATGGTAAGTATTATTTTTATTTCTGTTGTTATTGTGGTTTCTATTATTATTGTTTCGAGAGTAGTTGTTTCGTCCACGAAATCTATAGGAATTATTATTTGGTCGTTGTTGAAAATGTAATATTGTATTTTGTTGTCCAGTTGCTTCTGTACAACTGTTGACAAACTTGCTGATTGCTTCATTCATATTACTAAACTGTCCGGCTTCCATAATAAGTTTTACTTTATCATTGGTACAGTTCTTTGTCATTGCTTTTACTGCTGTCTGTGTTGCATATTTATTTGCGATTTCGTTTGTTACTCCATCAGCTATGTACGCATTTTCTAATGACTTAGTAATAGCTTCTATTTCACTACAATATGTATTAGCAGTTTTATTATTTTGTCTAATATTCATTGCTTTTGCTGTCAAGACCTCGACTGACTCGCCTTTAATTGTATTTTCTAATTTGTTTACTATATCTGCTATGGTATTTTCATTATTTATAATATTTCTGGTATTTCCTTTTAATTTTGTTTTTATTAAAGATACTGCTATGATTTCATGTGAACCTTTGATTGAGTCTACTAAGGCTATTGCATCTAAAAATGATCGTAAATTTTCTGCCTTTCCGTCAAACTCAGGAATTAATTTAGAGGCGGTGTTAAGAAATTCTACCACTGTTTGAGACATTGTTGCTTCTATTTTATTTACTATTGGAAAAATTTTTTCGATTTGTATCCTTTCATGGATATTATTTGATATATTTATATCGAAATTCGTTTTTGCTGTTATTCTTAATACTTTGTCTCTTGTGTCTTGGTAAAATGCTTCAGCAGCTATCTTATGATTTTTTGTAAGTCTTTCGTAATTTATATTTAAAAGGGTTCTAAATTCTTCTAAACTATTAATTAGTATTTTCAAATGTTTATGTAAAGTATCGTCTTTTATTGGTCTGTCCAAATTCAGACATTTATAGGATTTCTCTATTTCTACTTTAATGTTTCTGCATCTTTCAAGAATGCTTTTTCAATCCATATACAAATTTTCTTCTTTCTTCCTTTTATTTATATTGTATTTGATTCATTATTTCTATTTTGATATCTTTTCTTTAAATTTTTATGATGCATTTGATATATGCGACAAAAGAAATTTATGATTAATATTAAAGTTATTATAACTAAGAATATTTCTATTTTAAAAGTATTAATATTTTCTTCTCTTATATCTACTTCATTTACTACGTTTGCTCGTGGATGATCAAAGGTAGTCTTCGAATTACACATTGTTTAAAAAAAATTTGTTGAAAGAAAAAAAAATTAGTGTTTGTCAACGGCGGTTAACGCCTACCGACCTATACGTGCATCTAGTGCACTGTAGTTTTTTTTTGTATTAGTTCATCGAGTTGGTTGATTCTCAACCAAATTATTGTCGACCGCTCCCAAGTTGGTGGTTCCTTGCTGTTGACTTCTCTTAGTAACTGGGATCTCTCTCTCTTCCATCTGCAGAGTAATCCACCTCTGCGTTTTGGTCTTGTCACTTGTGGTTTTTTATTTATTGGAGTATCATCCTTCTTTTTAGGCTGCTTCTGCCTTGCTCTATACTCCTCTAGAGTTAATGGTTTTGGGCCTGCTTTGGAATCCATACACCTTTTGGCCAGGTGTTTTCTTCCTTCTCTTCTCTTTTGTCAGGCCGTTATTGGCTGGACTGACAGTATTTTCAAAAAATTTTATTTATTCCATCCTTTTTTATGGGTGCTCTATTTGTTAAAGCACTCCAAGGAATTTTGAATTTCTTTGGGTGCTCTGTATTTTTAAAGCACTCCAAGGACTTTGGATTTCTTTGGGTGCTCTGTATTTTTAAAGCACTCCAAAGGACTTTGGATTTCTTTGGGTGCTCTGTATTTTTAAAGCACTCCAAAGAAGTTTGGCAGGATCGCCATGTGATAAATGAAAGTCAGTTTTATTATTAGAGCAACTAGTTGTCGCTTTGACTTTATTATCAGAATTGATCTTTATTACTAAATACATACTACTTATATACTACTTATGAAAATATACTAGACGACTAATTCTTAAACTAATGTATGGGAATATTTTGGGTAATTTGATTTGACTTAAAGTATTCCCATACATATGGTCGTAGCTGAATGCGTGTGTCCATTTCAAGTGCATTGCAACCCAGACGTTTACTACAGTGTCTATTTACACCACGCCGCTAATGGGCATGCACCTTATGTATATCTGTTTGTTTTGTTTACTGTAAGAGGACACTTGTTTTGTTCAGTTACTTAAAACAATGCATTCATGTAATAATGCTACACCGTAAACAGGTTATGGATGATATAGTTACAGAAATGATAGATGATGAATAAAAGTCTATATTTAAATGCATGTATTGAAATTTATTTATAAAATAATTAGTTTTGGTAATGAAACAAAAAGTTGTGGGAAAAAATATAATATGGATTATATGGGCGGTGGGTAGAGGGCGTGGCCAATTTTGATGAAACTTTATATTTTTCTTAATTGAGCTAACCAAAGGCTCTGTGCCAAATTTCAAAAACTTTGGGCCAAAAATTAATTTTGGGTTCTATGGGCGGTGGGTAGTGGGCGTGGCCAATTTTGATGAAACTTTATTTTTTTCTTAATTAAGCTAACCAAAGGCTCTTGCCAAATTTCAACATTCTACGAGCACTCCTTATATTTTATGCCAAACATTGTATGAACAAATCCCTCTGTGCTGCGGCCTACTAGATTCATTTGCTCCCACAAGCTCCATCGCAGAATTTATTATGGAACGGTATCATCTACCGTTTGAGAGATTCGATGCTGATAAGTGGTGCCAATTCACCTTTCGGACCAGGTTTGAGGAAGAGGAAGGGAGCTTTACGGTAAGAGCCAAGATTAATACCGGACTGCCTGGGAAAACACACAAAAAGAATTTGGAATTAGCATGAGCGACACGTACAGAAATTTGAGGCTGGCCGATCCAGATTTTTTTGAAAGCAATTCCATAAATTTCATACTGGAAGCGGATATTTACCCTCGCATCATCCGAAGCGGCATTCAGGTGGCAAATATTGGTCCAATAGCTCAGGACACGGTCTTAGGATGGGTCCTGATTGGGAAATTCGGTGCTTAACCATGTAAACTTTATACATCCATCAGTTAATTTTTTATATACACATATACACAATATATTTATTCAATCATTGTTTAAATTATACATAACTTACCCTGTTTTTATACCAAAATTGAATTATAATTGCATAATTACTTACCTTTATCACTTACTGACTTGTCTTATATTTGAAATTATACTTATCCTTATACACATCTTCGGTATTGAATTGTATTCTAATTGCATTCTACTTACCCTTATTTACTTTTTGAATTATTCTAAAAATTTAATTATACATTCATACGTACACCTACATATTTACCCAAAATTGAATTCTAATTGCATGTATAATTGCCATTACATTTACCCCATATTGAATTATTCTGAATTGTATTATGCTTACCATTATATTTACATCGTAATGAATTGTCTATTTTACTGCAAACTTGATTGTATTCTACTTATATATTGTAACGAACCTTCTTTGGCTGGGGTATAACTCACGGCTGTCCAAAGTTCTGTCACAATAAAATTTATTTAATTTTGTGACCTCTAAATTAAAACACGGCTTCGTTACACAAATTTTAATTCTTCTTTATTACAATTTAGATTGTTTTACCGGCAATCTATCACTTTACTTTAATCTAACCAATTATCTCTTGACGAGTGGTGAGAGTACGAACGACCGGGATCGTGGGATGATGGCAGTGGTAGTTGGTAATCCAAATCACCTTCGAGGCGACCGGGTATGGTTGGAACAAAGTCGCGTGTAAGGCCCAGTCAAACTACACACGAGGGTAATCCTGGAGTATAACCCACTGGACTCACTCCCTTGTGTAGCTCGTAGCAGTTGGAATCCTGGAGTATAACCCACTGGAACGCCAACCACACTCAGCGATGACCCAGTCAAACTACACACGAGGGTAAGCCTGGAGTATAACCCACTGGACTCACTCCCTTGTGTAGCTCGTAGTAGTTGGAGTCCTGGAGTATAACCCACTGGAACGCCAACCACACTCAAATATGGCCCAGTCAAACTACACCCGGGGTAAGCCTGGAGTATAACCCACTGGACTTACTCCCTTGTGTAGCTCGTAGTGGTGCTCCTGGAGTATAACTCACGAGAACACTACTACACTCGGCTTTGAGCTGGGTGGAAATGCGACCACCAATGAAACCCAGTGAAGCCTACACCGGGGGATGTATCTGGAGCATAACCCACTGGACACACTCCCTTGTGTGGCTCGTAGTGGTGCTCCTGGAGTATAACCCACGAGAACACCACTACGCTCGGTTACTGTGTGAATAGATTACTAGACCTGTGGTATAACCACGGGTTTTGCAATCTATCCACACTACCCAACTACTACCAATACCACTCACCTGCTAGCAACGATCACTCCAACTGCTCAACACACACTGATCTCGACTACAGTCTTTTGCTCTGCTTTTATACCTTTTTCTCAACTCGCGTAATTACCCAGATGGTAACATGTACTCGTTCGCTCAGCTGATTCTGACAGCGCGATAATCATTGTTTATAACCACCAGCCGTAGGGGCGCTAGTGTACGTGTGTTGTTGTTGCCGGAGACCACTAGATGGCGCCGTAAGGAAGTACTCTAAGTTCACCACGAACTTACTAACTAACCATATTTTATAGTGCAATATTCATAAATATAATAATATACATTCAATATAATCATATGAATTCATAAATGTAATAATATAAATTTCACAATTAAATAATCATAAATATATAAATTTCATAATTCACTTAACTAATATCATTCATAGCCATATAAAAAAGAATCAAAAATACAGATCATAAATATCAACAATCATCAATAATAATTTACAGAGTGGGTGGAAACGAGGGTTCCGACTTCCACCGTCAAACATCCCTCCCTCTTTACGGGTTGCCGTCTTCCTCGGGATTCAGGACCTTGACGCTGACCTGGCTACTTCTGTCAATCTTCACTTGGTAAGTGGTATCGCCGCTATGGTGGATAAATTTTAGTCGTCTACCTGGTTGACGGGACTGCACTGCCGCCTGGATGGTGTGCCGCACCTCTGCTGGCCATGCCTCACACGTGGCAATATTGGCGCTTTCATACGGCTGGCGTGACAGCGCATCGGCCACGATGTTGCTACTGCGGCCTCACACATGGCGATGTTGGCGTTTTCACACGGCTGACGTGACAACGCATCGGCCATGATTTGGTGACACTGCGGCCTCACACATGGCGATGTTGGCGTTTTTACACGGTTGGCGTGACAACGCATCGGCCATGATTTGGTGACACTGCGGCCTCACACATGGCGATGTTGGCGTTTTCACACGGCTGACGTGACAACGCATCGGCCATGATTTGGTGACACTTCGGCTTCACACATGGCGATGTTGGCGTTTCACACGGTTGACGTGACAACGCATCGGCCATGATTTGGTGATTACTGCGGCCTCACACATGGCGATGTTGGCGTTTTCACACGGCTGTCGCGACAACGCATCGGCCATGATTTGGTGACACTGCGGCCTCACACATGGCGATGTTGGCGTTTTCACACGGCTGACGTGACAACGCATCGGCCATGATTTGGTGACACTGCGGCTTCACACATGGCGATGTTGGCGTTTCACACGGTTGACGTGACAACGCATCGGCCATGATTTGGTGATTACTGCGGCCTCACACATGGCGATGTTGGCGTTTTCACACGGTTGATGTGACAACGCATCGGCCATGATTTGGTGATTACTGCAGCCTCACTTGTTGATTGTGATTGTTGTTTAACATTTTCCACTTCATCATCGGCTGACATCTTCTGCGTTTGCGTACCTTGGATACACCGGCGGCTCCTCCGGTTGCTCCTTTTCTTTTCACAAATTTTATATTGTATGGATCTTCCTCCATTCGTTCACGGAATCGTTGCGTAGTAACTTAGATTGTTTTTCCGTCATCTCGTCTCGAAAACATGGGAATTTAGATTGTTTTATTTCTCAAATTTATTGTTATTATTATGTGTTTTTATTATTTTTATTTCGCTTCACGAATTATTAATTTTTTTTTTTATATAAATTTATTTACTCGCGCTTCACGCGATTACCGAACTTAGCCACTGGTGCTTTTATTAATTTAGAGGTCCCTGCTCGGGCGCCAACTGTAACGAACCTTCTTTGGCTGGGGTATAACTCACGGCTGTCCAAAGTTCTGTCACAATAAAATTTATTTAATTTTGTGACCTCTAAATTAAAACACGGCTTCGTTACACAAATTTTAATTCTTCTTTATTACAATTTAGATTGTGTTACCGGCAATCTATCACTTTACTTTAATCTAACCAATTATCTCTTGACGAGTGGTGAGAGTACGAACGACCGGGATCGTGGGATGATGGCAGTGGTAGTTGGTAATCCAAATCACCTTCGAGGCGACCGGGTATGGTTGGAACAAAGTCGCGTGTAAGGCCCAGTCAAACTACACACGAGGGTAAGCCTGGAGTATAACCCACTGGACTCACTCCCTTGTGTAGCTCGTAGCAGTTGGAATCCTGGAGTATAACCCACTGAAACGCAAACCACACTCAGCGATGACCCAGTCAAACTACACACGAGGGTAAGCCTGGAGTATAACCCACTGGACTCACTCCCTTGTGTAGCTCGTAGTAGTTGGAGTCCTGGAGTATAACCCACTGGAACGCCAACCACACTCAAATATGGCCCAGTCAAACTACACCCGGGGTAAGCCTGGAGTATAACCCACTGGACTTACTCCCTTGTGTAGCTCGTAGTAGTGCTCCTGGAGTATAACTCACGAGAACACTACTACACTCGGCTTTGAGCTGGGTGGAAATGCGACCACCAATGAAACCCAGTGAAGCCTACACCGGGGGATGTATCTGGAGTATAACCCACTGGACACACTCCCTTGTGTAGCTCGTAGTGGTGCTCCTGGAGTATAACTCACGAGAACACAACTACGCTCGGCTTTGAGCTGGGTGGAAATACGACCACCAATGAAACCCAGTGAAGCCTACACTGGGGGATGTATCTGGAGTATAACCCACTGTACACACTCCCTTGTGTGGCTCGTAGTGGTGCTCCTGGAGTATAACCCACGAGAACACCACTACGCTCGGTTACTGTGTGAATAGATTACTAGACCAGTGGTATAACCACGGGTTTTGCAATCTATCCACACTACCCAACTACTACCAATACCACTCACCTGCTAGCAACGATCACTCCAACTGCTCAACACACACTGATCTCGACTACAGTCTTTTGCTCTGCTTTTATACCTTTTTCTCAACTCGCGTAATTACCCAGATGGTAACATGTACTCGTTCGCTCAGCTGATTCTGACAGCGCGATAATCATTGTTTATAACCACCAGCCGTAGGGGCGCTAGTGTACGTGTGTTGTTGTTGCCGGCGACCACTAGATGGCGCCATAAGCAAGTACACTAAATTCACCACGAACTTACTAACTAACCATATTTTATAGTGCAATATTCATAAATATAATAATACTAGCTAAAACCCGGTGTGCTTCGCTACCCGTATTTTTTAAAATTAACTTTGTATGGGAGGTACCACGCCCACTTAAAATTTCCAAAAAAAAAGTAGCCTATAGCTCCTTCCAGACATACAGAAATATACTGTGAAAATTTCAAGCAAATCGGTGATTTTTAAAATTAACTTTGTATGGGAGGTACCACGCCCACTTAAAATTTCCAAAAAAAAAATAGCCTATAGCTCCTTCCAGACATACAGAAATATACTGTGAAAATTTCAAGCAAATCGGTGATTTTTAAAATTAACTTTGTATGGGAGGTACCACGCCCACTTAAAATTTCCAAAAAAAAAAGTAGCCTATAGCTCCTTCCAGACATACAGAAATATACTGTGAAAATTTCAAGCAAATCGGTGATTTTTAAAATTTACTTTGTATGGGAGGTACCACGCCCACTTAAAATTTCCAAAAAAAAAGTAGCCTATAGCTCCTTCCAGACATACAGAAATATATTGTGAAAATTTCAAGCAAATCGGTGATTTTTAAAATTAACTTTGTATGGGAGGTACCACGCCCACTTAAAATTTCCAAAAAAAAAAGTAGCCTATAGCTCCTTCCAGACATACAGAAATATACTGTGAAAATTGCAAGCAAATCGGTGATTTTTAAAATTAACTTTGTATGGGAGGTACCACGTCCACTTAAAATTTCCAAAAAAAAATGTAGCCTATAGCTCCTTCCAGACATACAGAAATATACTGTGAAAATTTCAAGCAAATCGGTGATTTTTAAAATTAACTTTGTATGGGAGGTACCACGCCCACTTAAAATTTCCAAAACAAAAGTAGCCTATAGCTCCTTCCAGACATACAGAAATATACTGTGAAAATTTCAAGCAAATCGGTTCAGCCGTTTAGCCGTCTATAGACTTCAAACTAATAATAATAAACATAACGACACACATTCACTTTTATATACATACTAGCTAAACCCGGTGTGCTTTGCTACCCCCCCCCCCCCCCTCGTCATAAAATAAAATAAAACGTATTTATATATTTACAAACATTTATTTATTTAATTTTAATGTATTTATTGCAATGCTTTAGGCGAGACCATGCCCCTTTGTCCACTTACAGAGTCAAGAATTTATTATTTCGTAAGAATATCCTGTTGTTAAAATTTAATGACGATCGGTCCAGTAGTTAAGACTTTATTACGATGTTTAATTTTCCTATAAAGGGGCGTGGTCCCACTCACTTTTCTCCTGGTACGTATTCCTAATTATGCCAATACCATATGTACCAAATATCACCGACGTACGTCAAAAAATGCCCACATTATGGCGGGTTAAATTTGTGGGTTATATGGGCGGTGCCACCCCCGTTAGTACAATCAAAACTTCATATAGCCTATTATTCCTTCCAGAGTCACAGTAAATTTCTGTAAAAATTTCAGGCAGATTGGTCCAAGGTTTTGGCCTCCTATTTAGCACAAACATACAGACACACATTCATTTATATATATATATAGATTAAAAGCAATATAATTTAAGGTGAAATGGGGCGAAAAATGGGGATTTGGTAATAAAAAAATGTATGTAGTTAAAAAGTATATAAAACTTTTGGTAAATACATATTACAAAAAAAGTATTTTGTATAGCAAACATTGTTAGTGGTATAAGTAAGTATCTGAATTAAAAAAAGGGGGCGATGAAGTAGGCGTGGTTCATAGTTATATGGCGACGTTAACAGTATTAAGAGCAATATACTACCAAATAAAAAAAAATACGTTGGAATGAACAAATGTGTATAGAGAACAAAAAGTATAAAACTTTCAAAAATTTGGCGTGAAAAGGGGCGTGAAAGGGGCGTGGCTTAAGAAATCTTTATTTTTACCTCGCCTGGAGTATATAATGTGTATACAATTTGAAGTAAAACTGTTAAAAACTATATGGGAGCAATTACATAATTTTTAAAAAGTGGGCGTAACAATGGGCGTGGTCAAAAAAAGTACCCTATTAATCATACCAAAGTCCCAGTTAAATGCTGTGAAAATTTCAAAAATATCGGCCTAGAGGTTTGGTCTCCAATTACAATATTTTAAAAAAGTGGGCGTAAAAGTGGGCGTGGTAAAAAAAAGTACCCTATTATTCCTTCCAGAGTCACAGTAACATGCTGTGAAAATTTCATCAAAATCGGCTCAGCCGTTTTGGAGTCTATACGTTACATACATACATACATACATACATTGAATTTTATATATATAGATAGATAGACTAGCTAAACCCGGTGTGCTTTGCTACCCCCCCCTCGTCATAAAATAAAATAAAACGTATTTATATATTTACAAACATTTATTTATTTAATTTTAATGTATTTATTGCAATGCTTTAGGCGAGACCATGCCCCTTTGTCCACTTACGGAGTCAAGAATTTATTATTTCGTAAGAATATCCTGTTGTTAAAATTTAATGACGATCGGTCCAGTAGTTAAGACTTTATTACGATGTTTAATTTTCCTATAAAGGGGCGTGGTCCCACTCACTTTTCTCCTGGTACGTATTCCTAATTATGCCAATACCATATGTACCAAATATCACCGACGAACGTCAAAAAATGCCCAAATTATGGCGGGTTAAATTTGTGGGTTAGATGGGCGGTGCCACCCCCGTTAGTACAATCAAAACTTCATATAGCCTATTATTCCTTCCAGAGTCACAGTAACATTCTGTAAAAATTTCAGGCAGATTGGTCCAAGGGTTTGGCCTCCTATTAAGCACAAACATACAGACACACATTCATTTATATATATATATAGATTAAAAGCAATATAATTTAATGTGAAATGGGGCGAAAAATGGGGATTTGGTAATAAAAAAATGTATGTAGTTAAAAAGTATATAAAACTTTTGGTAAATATGTACATATTACAAAAAAAGTATTTTGTATAGCAAACATTGTTAGTGGTATAAGTAAGTATCTGAATTAAAAAAAGGGGGCGATGAAGTAGGCGTGGTTCATAGTTATATGGCGACGTTAACAGTATTAAGAGCAATATACTACCAAATAAAAAAAAATACGTTGGAATGAACAAATGTGTATAGAGAACAAAAAGTATAAAACTTTCAAAAATTTGGCGTGAAAAGGGGCGTGAAAGGGGCGTGGCTTAAGAAATCTTTATTTTTACCTCGCCTGGAGTATATAATGTGTATACAATTTGAAGTAAATCTGTTAAAAACTATATGGGAGCAATTACATAATTTTTAAAAAGTGGGCGTAAAATGGGAGTGGTCAAAAAAAGTACCCTATTAATCATACCAGAGTCCCAGTTAAATGCTGTGAAAATTTCAAAAATATCGGTCCAAAGGTTTGGTCTTCAATTACAATATTTTAAAAAAGTGGGCGTGGTAAAAAAAAGTACCCTATTATTCCTTCCAGAGTCACAGTAACATGCTGTGAAAATTTCATCAAAATCGGCTCAGTCGTTTTGGAGTCTATACGTTACATACATACATACATACATACATACATTGAATTTTATATATATAGATATAGATAAGTTATGTTATTTTTTACTTAAAATAAAACACGGTTCGAGTACTTGATTACGACTAAATCTTTATTTAATAAAATTGACAATTTAAAGTAAATACAAAATATGTGTCACAAAGAAATGCAAAATGTGTGGATTGCTGATGTTACAAAATATTAAATACAAAATGTGTGTTGCAATAAAAATAGCTTACTTATGGTGTTTTCTTTTCTGAAATAAAATGTTACACCTTTATTATGTACATTTTTATAATGTTTACCCCACATTTTAAAGATGTCGCATTTTTAATGTTCAGAATAGAACATAAAATTACAACAGTGTAGCACTTTTTTCATGTACATCTGTTTTAGTTTTTTTTTGTTTAAAAAGAAGAAGCAGATAGCTCCCAAGTAAGATCGCTTGAAATAAGACAATGAATATCTTTCAAAAAGACCAATGGCACCATCCCGCCTAATACGCAAATTCTTTTTAAACTATAAAAATTATATATGTATGTAAACATACATTACATATATAAGAAGTAGGAGATATTGTCCTATGAAATTTGACATATGTATGTACATCAACTTCAGAGTATTCATTAAATACGTTCTCTACAAAGACTCACTCGCGGATGTGGATATCTTTTCATAATCATATAAAATATTTCATCATCATTAGATGATAAAGATAACTCCCACAAGTCATCCAAAATTTTTTCAGCACATAAAAAATAGTAATATTTTCCATTTCGTATATTTTTTTTTGTTTCTTAACACAAATACACATTCATAAACAAATCAAATGTCAGCTGTTTTATCGTGCGATTCAGCCCCCTCTAAAAATACAGAGTGTGAAAGGTGCACCATTTTTTAAATTTATAGTGTGACATTTATAGAAAAGAACACACTACACTTCAGCAGTGTTGACATTTTTTCAGAAAAGAACACAAACAAATTAAAAAAGGTGCGAAATGGGAAAAACGTGTAACATTTTTGCCAGAAAAGAAAACGCCATTAAATTACAACAGAGTTAAATGAACTTTAAATACTTAAATTACAATAGAGTTAAATGAACTTTAAAGTTAAATGAATTTTAATAAATTAAACAAAGCAAACTCAGCAGATTGGCAAAAGAACAGAAGTAAGAGGGAGAATTTATAATTAATTAAATTTTGTGTTAACTCTTCCCCCCTAAAACTTTGATTGCCCTCAATCAAAAGTACGGTGTCTGTGTAATTTTTGTTATGGATTGTTCTTTATATTCGTTTATTCTCGGGGCAATTTCTCCTAAAGGTAATGAAGCATTTGTTGGGTATTGTGAAATTTTTGGGTGACATGATTTTTTCAAACTGACGGACAGTAGGACAATAATCCCGAGGATTACTAAAACATAAGCTATTACATCGCCTATTTTGCTCTCGATATTCAAAAGCTCGATCGCTTCCGTATTGTTGACATGCATTTCCTTAATTAATTCTAAGGTAAGAGTTCCTTCCAGACATGGATTCCCTGCCTTTGGTTGTACAATGGCTGGTAGTGGGTCAGCAAAGGTAATTTCTGGACTCGAGAAAATCTTGCCGTTTACTGATACTGTTTCATTATGAAATCTTACCTTCCTACCGTTTAGATTAAATGGCTCTCGACTGATGAGAATTGTACCGTTAAATTGATTTAATAAAAGTGCCCCAGGAAGGATTTCCTTTACCGTGACCATATGGAAATTATTTACTATTGTGCAATTAGCCGGTTTGCTACGTATTAAATTCGGGAGGCATTCAGATTCGCTGATGTCTTCGACTTCGCTCTGTTTGCATATTGCCAATTTATTAAAATTCTTACATTTGTTCTTTATACCAAATATTTGTTTGTCACATACCAATATCTCATTAAATTGAATTTTACTAGTAAATCTACCAATTTTTACTGGTTCTACCAAAATTTTATTACAAGATTCTTTTCCTGTAGTTGGGATACTTATAATATAAAGGAGGGAATTATGGTTAGTAGCTATTTTTATTTCGCTAAACTCAAAAGATTCTTCAATATTCAAATACGAAGTGGTTTCGGTTGCAGACAGATTTTTAACCATTTCCATTTCGTTGTTGGACAATATAAATGAATTTAAAACTCCTACTTTAGCCCAATGAATGGCGTATTGCAAATTAATGATTTTATCCTTTATAATTTCCAATTTTTATTTTATTTTATTTACTAAAGAATCTTCCGAGTGTACGGTTTTGTAAGATTTCAGAATTTCATTGGTTTTTAGTGTTATTTCATCCATTTTTTCCAAAGACCTTCTATTTATAATGACTTGTTTATTATTGCTCTCGAGTACATTGTTTATCTTTTGTTCGATTATCTCGAAGTCGTCATGGTCGGGGTTACCGGAAACCCACTTCCATGCAGAACCGATGAAATTCAGAGACCTGTTATTTCTAGGCTTAAGATATTCTAAATGTTTTTTGATTTTATTAGTTTCATGAATAAGGAAAGGATAGATGGGATGGGAAGTGCTTATGTTCGTTCTTATGGTGGAATGGATATTGTTAATTAGTTCTTCATAATTTTCCAGGTCAACAACGTGTACCAATTTAACAGTGCCTAACTGCATCTTAGCAAAGCCGGCATCGATCGCCACCACTTGTGAATTGGTGTAGTCTAAAATCCTAACTTCGCTTAGAGTAGTTTTTGTCGATATTAAACTGGAGAAAAGAGAGATAAAAGGTGAACGAAAATAAAATCGATTTCTCAATTTCGAATATTATTTTTATGGACAACCCTTCCTCCTTCTGTTAACACAGTTGTATGCCTATTCTCTTTTACTATTTCCTGCTTATAATTCTTTGACAATTTTGTCCCTAACCTTTTGTTTTGTTTGACATAAATTTGGTCCCCTATATTATAGTCTTTGGGTTTTATTCTGTTCTTATTATGATAATCTAGATCGGATAGCTGTTTTTTCTTGAGGTCGTAGATCATTTGTGCCCTATCTTTCTCCCGCTCCATAAAATTGCTGCCAGATCAAATGGTTTTCGACGCAAAGTTGAGTGAATAGTATTGTTATACTCATAAATGGACTTATCCAGAAGTTCGGTCACATCTTTTTGTGCTCCCTCTGTCTTCAAGCATCTCATAATCTCTGCCAAAGTAGAGTGAAACCTTTTGATCTGGCCATTGACTGTACTAGCGTATGGTGGTATGCGGAAGATTTTCACATTGAATTGGTTCTCCATCATAAATGTAATAGCTTTGGAGTTGAAAGATTTCTCATTATCCATTAAAACTATTTCAGGCATACCAAAATTCAGTAGTATTTCTCGTAGGGGTTGTTTTATGTCTTCTGTAGCTCTTGATTTTAGTATCTTTGCCTGGGCGTACTTGGTTAATTTGTCTATAGCTGTCAAAATAGATATTCCTGCCGTAATGAAGATGTCAATATGGATTATTTGTCCAGGAAATTGTGGTATTGGGGTTTCCTGTATAAAGATTTTGTTGGGGTGTCGATCGTATTTGTTTTCCTTGCAGGTTCTTCATGATTTTGTTATTCTCTTGATCTTTGCCATCATCTGGGGGAAATAGTAGTTTTCTAGAAGTTGTGCTTTGTTTTCTTCGGCACTCCTATGGGCTCTATTATGCTCGTTTATTATTTCTATCTCTTGTTCGGATTCGTTGCAAACATCTAAGACCATTTTTCTTGAATAGAGAACTTTGTATTTATGAAATCGATTGGAGAATATTTCTTGTGCCTTCCCAAGGATTGCGTCTGTAGTTTTCAAGCAGTTTGTTACAGATGGGTTAAGGTATTTCTCAAGAATTTTTTCCAATTCTGTCTCGGAAGGGTCTGGTTCCATCACTATGTGCCTGTGATAAGTAGGAAAGATTATCTGAAACTCATATGATGAAGTTTTATTTGGTTCTATAATAATTTGATTTTTAAACGCGTTTATTGGAGCTTCTGTGTATTGGATGGAATTTCCGGGAGAACTTTGGTTGCTATGTTGAGTAGCAGCCGCTGAGTCCATCGTGCATATTTCCTGTGGGGGCCTGGAAAGTGCAGCTGCTACCGCGTTGGTATTTCCTGGTTTGTATTGCAGTTCGTAATTATATTCTTCTAGCGTAGCTTTCCATCGCCTGAGCTTGCTGTTGGTATTACTGCTTGTTAATGCGTGCGTTAGGGGTTGGTGGTCTGTGAATATCTTCACTCTTGCCGCCCCAGAGAGATAGTTTCTTAAGCTCTTAAGGGCCCACACAATTGCAAACATTTCTTTTTCGTTTGTGGCGTAGTGTTCTTCGGCTTTGTTTAAAGTTCTTGAGATAAATGTAATTGGTCTGCCTTCCTGTTCAAGCACGGCGCCAATTGCGTCATTCGAAGCATCCGTTGTTAATTAAAATTCTTTCTGGAAATCGGGGTATGCTAACATAACGTCATATGATACTAATGTCCTTTTAATTTTCCTAAATGCCTCTAGTGCTTCGTTGTTTAAGTTGATCGTTGTTTTGCTAGACATAAATTTGGACATTCGTCCCTCCTCCCCTCTTAAAAGAGTCGTCAAGGGCTTTGCTAATTTGGCATAATCCTTGACGAATCGTCGATAAAATCCGGACATGCCTAGGAAAGATCTTAAGTCCTTTATTGTTTTTGGAATCGGTAATTTGTTGATCGCTTCTACTTTTTGGGGATTAACACGTATTCCCGATGTGGATATTAAAAATCCTAGAAACTCAACTTCTGGTTTTAAAAATTCGCACTTATCTAATTGTACTTTCATATTGGCTGACTCTAGGGTGTGGAATATTTTTTCAATGTTGTTAAAATGTGTTTGTTCGTCCTTCCCGAATATAATAATATCATCAGTATAGACGTAACATACTTTACCAATATGTTCCCTCAATATATCGTCTAAGGCCCTTTGGAAGATTGATGGTGCGTTTCTTAATCCGAATGGAAGCCTTGTAAATTCGTACTTACCGTTATTGATGGAAAACGCGGTTTTTTCGATGTCTTCTTCCTTTAAAGGGATTTGGTGAAAACCGCTCTTCAGATCCAACACAGAGAAGAACGAATTTTCTCCCAATTGGGAAAGAACCTCGTTGATTTCGGGGATTGGATATCGATCCGGGATGGTCACTGTGTTGAGTTTCCTATAATCAATAACTACTCTATATTTTTTTATACCCGAGGCATCCAATTTCTTAGGTACAACCCAAACTGGTGAGTTGTATGGTGATTTTGAAGGTCTTATTATGCTTTGATCTAGTAATTCTCTGATTTGCTGTTCGACTATATCCTTTAAATGTGTTGGATAGGGGTAGCATCTGGAGTAGACAGGGTTATCGGTTGTTGTTCTTATTTCTCCTTTTACTGTGGTTGTGTAGGTTAATCGCTCATTTGGTTCGAAAAAAAGGCTTGAAAATTTTGTTACTACTTCTTTTATTCTGTATTTTTGATCTTTAGTCATGTGGTCTGTTCTTATTGGGATGGTGTGTGCGTTTTGCGTAATATTATTCACGTTTTCAGAAATTTGTTGCTTTAGTTCTATCTTAATATTCTCTTTAATAATCATCAAGCTTTCTGCCGTGTAGATAACGGCCGAAAGTTCTTTCAGGCTGTCGTTCCCTAGTATTGCGTGAAAAGATTTGAGAGTTGGTAAGGCAAAGAATTTTAGATTCGTCGATTTTAGTCCAAAGAGGTTAATGAAGGTCAAGGTTTTCCCTCCAGCTGAATTTGCAAAAAAAGATTTTTCATTGGGGATGACTGATTTTAGAAGTTGAGGTTGAATGTAATTTTTATTTGATCATGTATCCACTAAGATTTTCAGAATCCTACCATCTGACGTCTTTGCCTCAAAGTATGGCAAAGACGAATTGTTCATTCTAAAAAATGAATGTCAATGATTTCTTCTTCACCGATTGATTCCGATTGACCCTTTGGCTCATATGTTGCGATTTGATCGGTGTATTCATTGAATGCTTGTAAGTCTTCAATTTCTTCATATGATGCTCTTTCTCCATTATAGTTAGCTTCTTCTTCATCCTCATAACCATTCGTCTCGATATTGAAGTTTCTTTGGGCTTTTTGGGCATTAGGTATAGGTTGTTCTGATGGTCTTTTACCCACGAATCTGTCGTTGGGTCTTGGTCGATTCATGTAATTTACATTTCTCGTTTGAATGGTTTCGGTTTCCATGGGCACAGGTCTTGGTTTTGGTTTTGGCGCGTTTGGTCTTGGTGGAGGTAGATTGTATTGATATTGGATTGGATATTGATTAAGGTAGGGATTTTGGGTTTGGGTTGGGTATTGATTAAGGTATTGGTTTGGGCGTTGGACTGGGGATTGGTTGAATTGTTGGGGCGTATATTGTGTTGGGAATTGGATTGGTTTCTGGTTTGGATATTGTCTATAGATTGGAGTTGCAGGTGATACTTGCAGAGGAGGCCCAATTGGTTTGTAATATACTGGGTTTTTGTAATTTTGGTTTTTTGAAACGGTTTGCGGATTTTTTGAATTCTTATGTAAGGCATGGTCTGACCTGAAATCTTGATTTTGGAGTTTAAGGCACAAGTGAAGTGCCTGAGGTAAGCTGGTTGGTTCTCGGATGCATAGGAGCTTTGAAAGGTCGCCTCTCAGACCCCTAATAAAGGTGTCTAGCGCCTTATCTCTGTACGTTTGAATTAGTGTATCCATGACCTCTCTGCCTATGGTCATACAAGTGATATTATTTATGATCAGGGATAAATGTGAATATACTTCCTGATAGAAGTCTTGTACTGTTGAATTCCCTTGGATTAGAGTTGTCATTTGGTATTCTAAGGTACCTACATCCCTTTTGTCCGCGTAGTGCAATTTTAGGCAACGTGAAATTGCTTCCCAGCTGAGGGGCGTGTTGTAAGATTCGAGCGCTGAATCTGCGGCTCCGACAATTTTGTTTCTACTCACATTAAGGATCCCAAAGTACTTCGGAGTTCCCTTTTGTGCTTCGTAAAGATTCAGTATTCTTTCAACGCTCTTTTTCCATGAGCTAAATTCGGTTGTATTCCCAGAAAATTCTCTTAGACATCGCACGACATCCGGCACCTTATCCAGATCGATAAGATTTTCCCTGTACTGTTCTTCAATCTCTTGGTCCCTTGTTATAAAGTCTGAATTGGGGTTCAATATATTCCCTACTAAACTCCTACATTGTTTCCTACACAGGCGGGTGACTAAGTTCGTTATAGCAACTTCCATTTGAGGAATGTTTACGCTTACTAGTTCAGGGAGATGTGGGGGATTGTTAGGATTAATTGGTGGGAAAGGATTAAGAACTGGTGGTCTTACTCAGTTATTGGGGTTTGACATTTCGAGAGATGTAGCTTATTTTAAAGGTTAAATAAAAATACTAGAAACTATTATAGAACTATTTTTCTTTCCTCTTTTTTTTATTATAAATCTGAAGGGTCCCGTAGGAATCGCAGATTGTTATCTATCTTCTATATATATAAAATTCAATGTATGTATGTATGTATGTATGTATGTATGTATGTATGTATGTAACGTATAGACTCCAAAACGACTGAGCCGATTTTGATGAAATTTTCACAGCATGTTACTGTGACTCTGGAAGGAATAATAGGGTACTTTTTTTTACCACGCCCACTTTTACGCGCACTTTTTTAAAATATTGTAATTGAAGACCAAACCTTTGGACCGATATTTTTGAAATTTTCACAGCATTTAACTGGGACTCTGGTATGATTAATAGGGTACTTTTTTTTGACCACGCCCATTTTTACGCCCACTTTTTAAAAATTATGTAATTGCTCCCATATAGTTTTGAACAGATTTACTTCAAATTGTATACACGTTATATACTCCAGGCGAGGTAAAAATAAAGATTTCTTAAGCCACTCCCCTTTCACGCCCCTTTTCACGCCAAATTTTTGAAAGTTTTATACTTTTTGTTCTCTATACAAATTTGTTCATTCCAACGTATTTTTTTTATTTTGTAGTATATTGCTCTTAATACTGTTAACGTCGCCATATAACTATGAACCACGCCTACTTCATCGCCCCCTTTTTTAATTCAGATACTTACGTATACCACTAACAATGTTTGCTATACAAAATACTTTTTTTGTAATATGTATTTACCTAAAGTTTTATATACTTTTTAACTACATACATTTTTTATTACCAAATCCTCATTTTTCGCCCCATTTCACCTTAAATTATATTGCTTTTAATCTATATATATATATAAATGAATGTGTGTTTGTATGTTTGTGCTTAATAGGAGGCCAAACCCTTGGACCAATCTGCCTGAAATTTTTACAGAATGTTACTGTGACTCTGGAAGGAATAATAGGCTATATGAAGTTTTGATTGTACTAACGGGGGTGGCACCGCCCATATAACTCACAAATTTAACCCGCCATAATTTGGGCATTTTTTGACGTACGTCGGTGATATTTGGTATTGGCATAATTAGGAATACGTACCAGGAGAAAAGTGAGTGGGACCACGCCCCTTTATAGGAAAATTAAACATCGTAATAAAGTCTTAACTACTGGACCGATCGTCATTAAATTTTAACAACAGGATATTCTTACGAAATAATAAATTCTTGACTCTGTAAGTGGACAAAGGGGCATGGTCTCGCCTAAAGCATTGCAATAAATACATTAAAATTAAATAAATAAATGTTTGTAAATATATAAATACGTTTTATTTTATTTTATGACGAGGGGGTGGGGGGTAGCAAAGCACACCGGGTTTAGCTAGTTTATTTATAAAAATCTTCTAACTTATTTCTATATTGAATTGGTATTTTAGTATTATTATTTTTTTATTTATTTTTTATGTTGTAATATAGAAAAAATATATAATAATAACACTGTGCTAGTTGAAAAATGTGACAAACGGGGTACCTGGCGGGTTAACCTAATTCGGGTACGCTGAATCCAGTGGTGCTAACCGTTTTCTTAGGTTAGCTCGTTTTTTTTTCGAAATATACCGTTATTTCGAAAATGGAGGAGGTTGCACAACATATATTCGCGTAACTCAAAAACGGTTTAGTTTATTGAATAAACTAAAAGAAACGAAATTCCGCAATGAAATTTTCTTTAAGTAAGGTTAAACTTTTTTCCAATATGAGCAGTCGTTGTAGAAACATATTTTTTTTTACCAAAAAATATTGTTTTTTTAGCAAAATTTCAAAAATTTTGTTTTTTAAAACGGCATAAAAAATTGGAAAACGCTGCTGTGCTTCTAATTTTTTCTGCAGGTATAGCAAACGAAGTTCCAAACAAAACAAGATATAAATAATTGAAATCTGTCTACAACTTTTGATTTCATTCACAAAAGATGAAATATATAATAACCAGACGAAACTTCAAAAATTAAAACATTTATTTTTGTTGTTAATTAAAGTTTAAGTTTTTACTTACAAATTAATCTTCTTCCTCCTGCAGATTCCTACAAATATCCCCTAATAGCGAATCAAGTTGTTTGCCACTATACCAGTGTTCGAGTCTGGCTGTTACTTGGTGAAATCTCTCGCCATGTTCATCAGACTCGGCTGGTGATTGTTCATTAAATTTTTCTGCATGACAATGCAAAAAATGTATTTTCAATGACATTTTGACGTTTAAGTTTTTAAATGCGGTTAGCATATATATAATTAAAATTCGGCAATTTTCACACCGATGATTTCCTAATACATTTTCTATTACTGATTTCACAGAATTCCAGCCCAATAGCTCCATATCATTCAATGCAAGTTCAAATTGTTGGTCCTTCATTAGACGACGAATGTCCGATCCAATAAGAATTCCTGCAAAATAAAAACATTATGATATGAAATATAAATCTAATTTAATAAAGTAGCTAGAGTTCATACCTTATTTTACTTTCATGCCGCTTAATCGTGGAAAAATTCGGCGCAATTCGGTAAAAGCAATTCCATCTGGGTTCAATGCTTTTATAAAATTTTTTACAATACCCAATTTGATGTGGAGTGGAGAAAGCAAAATGTTTTCCATCGACACAAGTGGTAATTCAATAATATTATTTCTATGCAATCTGCTTTCCTCACGTATAGCCCAATCCCGTGTATTGTACTGGTCGCCATGGAAACGCGTATTCCATAAGCACATGAAGCACATATTTTTAGTATAGCCCAATTGCATGCCTCTTAAAGGTTAGGTTAGGTTAGCAGGCGGCCGTGTAAAACGGCCCACTTAGGTCCATATCATTGGTCCCATTGTGATACCTGATTAAAAGAGCCACCACTTTTAAATCAGCGTATATTTTCCACTTGTGGTCTTCATATTTAATCAACTCTATTATTTTGTTCATTGATGCGTATGTCTCTTTAGTATTTGTGCTTAGTGCTATCGGAATAGGACTTTTTAAATTAGTGACATGTAGCAAAACTGGTTGTAAACTACTTTTGGACGAATCGCGCCAATCTTCAGGATTATAATCATGTTGCATTGTTAAAACCAAGCCGCGAATGTCAGTACAATACGCGAGAGAATTATTCTCAATAGATTTAAAAAAGTCGTAAATCGGCGATGGCCAATCTTCAGGATTATAATCATGTTGCATTGTTAAAACCAAGCCGCGAATGTCAGTACAATACGCGAGAGAATTATTCTCAATAGATTTAAAAAAGTCGTAAATCGACGATGGCGATTGGTATCCCCGTATATTTGTACGTCTGGTGCTAAAATATTAAGTTGTTTTAACTCTTTTGTTAAGAGAATGCTCTGTCTTTGAGACAATTTTAGGCGTCGTACCATTATATCCAGACGATTTTGCGTGATTTTGTTGTGGTTACATGGAATCGTGGTTTCAACAGATTGAATTATTGAGGGAATATCTTCTGTTGGTATTTGGCTATCCGGAACAGGAATTTAGTCAGAATGTGGCATCGGAAATTGAGCATATATTGTTGCAGTGTAAGATATAGAACCACTTTTTCTTCTGTTCATGCCGGCTGTATGTTTTATGCACGCATAACACTCATCTTCAACATGGAGTATGGGATCTCTCCAAATCATTGGAACACCAATTGGCATGGCAGCTCCATTTTTTTCCACTTATTTAAATGGTAAATGCACTTTGTACACACTATTGATGGTGACCAACTCTTGCCACATATGACACTTAAAGAAAAATATGTTTCATACAAGTTAATTATTTCAGTAGTCATTTTACGGCGACTTGGCATATTTGTATATTTCCCAGATACATAACAAAAGTTATGAAACTTGTTACACGCTTCCATCTTCGATATTTCAATATAAATGATTAGACTCAAGGCTGTCAAAGACTTTAAACTTCACTATTCACTTTCGCAAGCACTCGCCATATGACATTGAAGGGGTTGAGGAACTCTTATTTATACTGTAATTTTTTTATCAAAGTACCTGTCAAGACCTTCATGAACATAATTTGTAAAAAACCCAAAGCCGGGACGATTTCTGTTTCTACCTGTTACAGGTATAACAATAGAATACCAGGCAAAATAAGCACCCAATATTATTACAAATTAAAGTGGTCCTCAAGAAGCACCCAATATTATTACAAATTAAAGTGGTCCTCAAGAAGCACCCAATATTATTACAAGTTAAAGTGGCCCTCAAGAAGAACCCAATATTGTTACAAGTTAAAGTGGTCCTGAAGAAGCACCCAATATTGTTACAAGTGTAAAATAATAAACACTTAAGTAGTGTAAATTAAAAAATAAAGGACACTCAAGTAGTGTAAAATAGAGTAAATTAAAAAATAAAGGACACTCAAGTAGTGTAAAATAAAAAATATTAAAATACAAAATAAAAAACTTAAATATTATTAAAAACTATTAAACTAGTGATAATTACAAAAAAAATATATTGTGTAAAAAACCAACCAGAACTAAACAACAGAGACCTAACTAAACCAAAAATACACTAATAAAACAACACAGTGTCAGAACATCCAATCCTAAAAGAAGAAAAACCAACCTAACACCAAGCAACCGAACTTATTCTGGTCAATTTCAAGCAACAAGCAATAGCCTGAGAAGAAACTACAGCAACAACAACAAAAGATGACAACTATAACAATAATAACTACACTAATGTAATGTATTTTTCTTAAGACTAAATTACACTGTGCTAGAATTTGACACTTTTTTTTTGTGACAAACGGGGCACCTGGCGGGTTTACCTAATTCGGGTACGCTGAATCCAGTGGTGCTAACCGTTTTTTTAGGTTAGCTCGTTTTTTCGAAATATACCGTTATTTCGAAAATGGAGGAGGTTGCACAACATATATTCGCGTAACTCAAAAACGGTTTAGTTTATGGAATAAACTAAAAAAATCGAAATTCCGCAATGAAATTTTGTTTAAGTAAAGTTAAACTTTTTTCCAATATGAGCAGTCGTTGTAGAAACATAATTTTTTTTTTACCAAAAAAAAATAGTTTTTTTAGCAAAATTTCAAAAATTTTGTTTTTTAAAACGGCATAAAAAATTGGAAAACGCAGCTGTGTCTTACAAAATTTATATTGATAACATTTTAAAATTATTAAAAAGATAATAAAATGTCTCTTGTTCATAGTAACGAAAATCTGACATCTCTAGTTGAACACATTAATAAACGTAAATGCACCATATGTGATAAAGATTACGAAATAGATGACATTGTGGTTTCCGCTCCATGTGACCATATTTTTCACAAGAATTGCATAGCAAAAGTTCTTAATGAAACCCAAGCTTGCCCTGTTTGTAGCAAACCGTGCAGACAAACCAAATTAAAGTCTTATAATATTTTGAAAGAAGTCGAAACGCAAGCCACTTATAACCCAGATTCTTTTAATGCAAATGTTAGTAATAAAGGTGCAATACCTAAGACAAATAAAAAGAATATCAGACGCAATGTACTAGAATCTGAAACGACTCCAATGTCTACATTCAATCGGAATAATGATGAAGAAACTAGCGATAATTTACTTAATATTTCACCAACAAATTCTCTGAATGTACTTCAAAATTTTGATCCCCATAATATGAGTGATAATACACTCCAAAATTTAATAAATGAAGCGGTAAGGAATCAGTTAGAATCTTTAAATATAAATTCAAATGACGGTAATAGACCAAATACTGGAAATTGTAATACCAATAATAGAAATCAAAGTTTTAGGGCTAACAGAAATAATTTCGGTAGTGCAACGCAGCATAGAAACTCCAGAGAGAGTCTAGGAAATACAAATTTTAACAACAATAACTCCCTAAGAAGGTCAAGCAGTAGACAAAGTTGTGGAAACATAAATATGAATCAAAGTTACGATCTCACTACTGATAAAGTCTCTTCAAATATTTCTGGCTGGAACTTGAAATTTAGTGGACAAGAAGAGGATGGTTTGTCCGTCGATAATTTTATTTATAGAGTTCAAGCTCTCACTAATCAAGGATTACGAGGAGATTTTGATCTATTATGTAGGCATATTCACTTGCTATTTTGCGGAAAGGCTATCGACTGGTTCTGGCGGTTTCACCGAAATACCACAAGATTAGATTGGTCTAGTTTATGTAGTGAACTTAGGAATCAATTTCGTGACAGAAGAACAGACTTTGACCTAAAAGAACAAATTAGAAATAGAAAACAACGAAATGGTGAAAAATTTGATACCTTTTATGATGCGGTTTTACAAATATCCGATCGTTTACAACACCTCTAGTTCAATTCCATAGTTTAATATATTAGAACTTAATATTCCAACAAAAATTATTGAAAACCCTGCAATTACTAAACTAACTAAATGCTAACTTTTAAAAATTTTTTTTTTGCATATACTTTTTTATTGTATCTTCATTTTAAATGAACTAACAATAGGTATTCAAATCCTAAAACTAAAGTTAATTAAGATAAGGCCAGCCAATGCTAGACAAAATCTAGTTTTCAAATTCGATAGGATATAATGAGCAACTTGAATTTATTCATCTGAGAGCGGTGGTGTCCCTCCTTCTCAAACGGCTATGACCGGGATGTTGTAAGATGTCTCGAGCGAGGGGATTTGGATGAGTTTCCAGCTTACCCAAATAATGGGCCACGTGTTTAGTTATTTCCCATTTGACAAGTGGAACATCAAGATCGTTGTGTATGTTGTTGTTTTTAATATACCAAGGAGCGGTAGTTATCATTCGTAGAATTTTGTTTTGACGGCGTTGAATTTTCTCAATATTCTTCTAAAAATAATAGTTAAAATATGCTTAATTTAAAATGCAAACAAAAACACAATTCTTATATACTATTGCAACTACAAATCCTAACCTAATTACCGTAAAAATTTCTAAAACTAACTATAAAATATTTTAAACTTAATCTATTATTATAATTTTTCTAAAACTAAAACTATTTCATATTTGATTTAACATACATACATAGTAATGAGTTTAGTATTTTCTTCCTAATTGACACATAACTTAATATGTAAAATATCCCTGTATTTTATATTTATATTTGCTAACCCTATATTAATTACTCTAAACAAAAATAATCAACACAAAAGAAACCGAAAAATCAGCAAATGTCATCAATTAATGCAGAAGGCCTTCATGCAGCGTTGGACAATTGTTTTTGTAAGTTTGTTTTACTACTTTCATTCATAAATTTTATTCATTAAAAATATTCAGTCTCGTCTCATCGAACTGTTCGGACGTGTTAATTTTAGTGCGGCTGAATTTTCGGTGAAAAAATCGTAATAGGTGAAAAATTGTAATAGGTTGAAATTAAACAAAAAAGTGAAAAAAATAACTCGTAATAGGTTAAAATATATAAAAAATAAAAAAAAACATTAAAAATCGTATAAAAACTGTATGAGTGTTCCTCTCAGATGTAATTCTGAGAAAGAGCTTAGCTCGTCGAGAAAAACTAAATGGCTCTCTGAGGAAGAATCCATAAAAAAATCTCTGGAGAATTTTCTCACTACAAGAGCCGTAGAACGGCGTCGTTCCTGTTCTCCCAATATAGTGATTTCAACAGATGAGAAAACATCATCTTCATCAAATAGTGCAGTGAAACCCAAAAAACAAGTAGGTATGGATAAGTACATCACCGTTCTCGAGCGACAGAGGAGCCCGAAGTCTGCTCAAGTGTCATCAAATGCAAAAGCTTCTAAGACTGTGAGTAATGATCAAAATAGGTTTGCTCTCCTCCAGACGGATGAGCCAGAACTTCCTAAGAAGACGTTTAAGCCCCCACCAATTTATCTGAGAGAGCCCACTTCCAGTAAATTGGTACAAGGAATTGTTTCGGTATTAGGTGCAAATATGTTTAGCGTAACATCAATTAAACATGGAAATATCAGCGAAACCAAAATACAAGTGAAAAAGGAGGATGATTTTTGTAAATTGTCCAACCAGTTGGAGAGGGAAAGTAGGGATTACTATACCTACCAGCTGAAAAGCGCAAAAGGACTCCAAGTCGTTCTAAAGGGTATAGACCCAGATGTTGATCCTGCCGAGATAAAGACTAGCTTAATGGAAAAAGGCTTCAAAATTAAGAGCATAACGAATATTAGAAACCGTGAAAAGACCCCACAGCCTATGTTCAGGGTGGAATTGGAACCTGGAGATGTCGTATTAAAGAAAAACGAGTCCCATCCCATCTACAATCTGATGTACCTTCTGCATCGTAGAATCACCGTGGAAGAACCACATAAGCGTCAGGGACCCGTCCAGTGTCTCAACTGTCAAGAATTTGGTCACACCAAGGCGTATTGTAAATTTCCGACAGTTTGTGTTGCGTGTGGGGAGCTACATGCAACTGCTCAATGTGATAAGTCGAAAACTGATTCAAAAATCAAAAAATGCAGTAACTGCGGAGTTAATCATACCGCAAATTATAGAGGTTGTCCAATTTACACTCATTTGAAAGGCATAAGCACCAACAAGACGTCAGTGTTACCTGATCATCGTCAACAGCCTATTTTGGCATCGAGTGACAATTTCCCGCAATTGTTACGGTCCACTAGTCATGTAAACGCGCCTTGTTCTAGACAAGTTTCTTATGCTAACGTGGTTAAATCTAATATGCCAGGTTTGGAGCAGGCACCTAAATCACAATATTACGAGCCTAAGAGTAACACTCTAGAGACTACATTGCAGACACTTGTCCAAACCATGAACACTTTTACGACCACTATGACATCCATGATGCAGGAAATGCTGAAAATGCAATCCACTATCTTACAAGCCATTTTAAAGAAATGATTTGTTTAAAAATTTGTTTTTGGAATGCGAACGGCCTCCGCCAACATAAAAACGAACTGGAACACTTCCTGATGGATAAGCAGATTGATGTCATGATGATTGCTGAAACTCACTTGACGGCGACAGCGTACTTCAAAATTAATGGCTACGTGTTATATGATACTAAAGATCCCCGCGGAAGAGCATGTGGAGGTTCGGCAATTCTTATAAAGAACAGAATAAAACATTATTTAATGAACAACATATGTGAGGATTACTTACAAGCAACAAACATTTGTATTGAATTCTGTCAATACAATTTTGTTTTATCATCAATTTATTCGCCGCCTCGATTTTCAATAAAAGAACACCAATACTGTAGCTTCTTCAATTCCCTTGGAGCTAGATTTTTAGTTGCTGGTGACTTTAACGCCAAACACACTTTTTGGGGTTCACGTCTGGTGACCCCGAAGGGTCGTGAACTCTTCAACACCATTGCCAAAATGGGATTAGATGTACTCTCAAGCGGGCATCCCACCTACTGGCCGACGGACCGACGGAAGATTCCCGATGTTATTGACTTCGGAGTAGTAAAAAATATCCCTGTAGAATCGATACAAGTGGAGCCTTCATTAGACTTGTCTTCAGATCACTCTCCTTCTATTATTTCAATGCGTTTCCTTCAAGGGAATGGCTCTCCATTTCGGGACATATCTAAAACCAGAGTAAGTTGGATAAAGTATAAAAAGTATTTAAGTTCCCACTGCACGGAAAATGTAGTGTTGAGAACTACCGAGGATACTGATGGGTCGATTGGCAAGTTTACTGAGGACATACGAAGAGCTGTACATCACGCCTCCACATACGACGTTGAGTGCAGACGTGGGACAAATAGAACTTATTTCGCTGAACTCGATCATCTCCTGTCAGAAAAAAGAAGAGTTAGAAGAGAGTGGCAAATCCACAGGTCTCCTGAACTGAAAGCTAGGATACGGGTATGCAGAGATATACTAAGAAATTTCTTAGAAACCCAAAGAATGGCTTCACTTAAATCTTACTTGGAGGGTCTTGATAGTACCCCACAATCTGACTATTCGTTATGGAAGGCGGCACGAGGTTTAAAAAGACCAGTTAGAGGAAAACCTCCTCTGCGAAATCCGACTGGTGACTGGGCTAGAAATGATTCCGAGAAGGGGACATTATTTGTTAATCATTTGAGAAAAGTGTTTACTATAAACAACTCAAATAATGCATCTAATTTGCCTCCACTCGTTATTAGACCTCCTGTACCTCTAAGACTTAGCTTTAATGATGTTCAAAGCGCTATTGGTACTCTGAATCTTAAAAAAGCTCCAGGTATGGATAAAATCAGCAACAAAATGCTTGTGGAGTTACCTCGTGTAGCTAAAAGAATTATCCTATTTATTTTTAATGCTATTTTACGCCTAGAATACTATCCTGCAGATTGGAAGGTATCTATGATTACCATGACTCCTAAGCCAGGGAAGGACCCCACTAAAGTAGAGTCATATAGGCCAATTAGTCTACTGCCGACAATTTCAAAACTGTTTGAAAAATTGTTATTGGCTAAGTTGATTCCAATTCTGAACGACACTCAATGTATCCCAAATCACCAATTCGGGTTCAGAGCTAAACACAGTACCATCGAACAAACACACAGATTGGTAAATGTGATAAGACAGTCGTTTGAAGAGAAAAAATACTGCTCCGCCCTTTTCATTGATGTGTCGCAAGCGTTCGACAAAGTCTGGCATGAAGGTTTAATGCATAAAATTAAATTAACTCTGCCTGCTAACACCCACAAACTTATGAAAAGTTATTTATATGGTCGCAAATTTACAATCAAAGAAGGCGATTTTTTAAGCCCCGCTCAGCCAATTGAAGCAGGAGTACCCCAGGGTAGCATACTGGGTCCAACTTTATATTTGATTTATGCATCCGATATGCCGTTAGACCCCATAATACATACTTCAACTTTTGCAGACGATACAGCCTTTATTAGCGTTCATAAGGACCATCAAATAGCATCACAGAACTTGCAGAAATATGTTTATAAGCTAGAGAATTGGCTTGAGCTTTGGAAAATCAGGGTTAACGAACAGAAATGTATTCATATAACTTTCACATTGCGAAAAGATACATGCTCGTTCATCAGAATAAATAATCAAATGATCCCGCAACACAATGAAGTCAAATACCTCGGAATCCACCTCGATCGTCGTTTAACTTGGAAGTCTCATATCGACGCAAAACTTACCCAGATGAGATTAAAAGCAGTGAAAATTAATTGGCTAATCGGCAGAATTTCTACATTAAAGTTGGATTGCAAACTTTTGTTGTACAATGCAATTCTAAAGCCAATCTGGTGTTATGGAATTCAATTATGGGGTACTGCCTCATCATCCAACATTGAAAACATTCAAAGGGGTCAAAATAAGATTCTACGTACAATTACTGCAGCTCCATGGTATGTTAAAAATTCTCGAATCCACAAAGATCTAGGCATTTCTTTGGTGAAAGTCGAATTTACAAAACACGCCTCAAAATATGTCAGCAAACTTGAACACCATCCAAACCCACTTGCACGAGACATCCTTAACTTTACTGGCCATGTTCGGTTGAGAAGGAGGGATACCCTTGCTTTAACTCAAGCGCAAAACAGATGACTGGATCAGTGGATATAAATTTTTTGTAGTATCATTATATTTTGTCTAGCACTGGCTGGACTTATTATTTTCTTTTAGTATTAAGATTCGAAAACTTATTGTCATTTCATTTCTGAAGATTCAATAAATAAATTAAATGTATAAAAAAAAAAAAAAAAATATCACAATCAATTCGAATGTAATAAAGTGATCTCTCTCTTTATTATTATACCCTTCACCATCGTGAGAAGGGTATATATAAGTTTGTCATTCCGTGTGAAATTTCCACAATATAATTTTCCGACCCTATAAAGTATATATATTCTGGATCCTTATAGATAGCGAAGTCGATTAAGCCATGTCCGTCTGTCTGTCTGTCTGTCTGGATGTTGAAATCAGTTTTTTGAAGTCCCAAGATATGTTCGGGATCCAAACCTTCAATAATTCTGTCAGAAGTGCTTTCGAGAAGTTTGCTATTTAAAATCAGCAAAATCGGTGTAGGTCAACCAGAGTTATGAACCAATATGTGAGACCACCTCTATAAAAATTTGATATTTTTCGTCCATTTTATTGCAATATTTTGAAATATATTGCAGATAATACCATGAAATTTTGTATACGTTGTTTGTACTATAAAAGAAGAAAGTGTGCGGAAAATAGTAAAAATCGGTCCATGATTTCTCATAGCCCCCATACAAATATATATATTCCCGAAATATGGCTTAATGATAAATAAATGCCTATAAAATTGGAATATCAAGACAAAATTCAGCAAACATAAGTTTTATACAAAAAGAAATTACAAACCGAAAATTTTTTTAGTTCGGTCCATATTTGACCATAGACCCCATATAAAGTCCACTTACAAAATTCACTTAAATACATATAAAACAGATATAAATAATGTTAAACGGCTAAAATTTGACATAAATACTCCTTATAGGCAAATAAATTATTGTACCAAATTTTATGGTGGTCGGCCCAGAAATGGTCATAGCCCCCATACAAAAATCTTCCCGAAATATTGCTCAATTATACATAAATGCCTATAAAATTGGAATATCAAGACAAAATTCAGCAAAACTAAGTTTTGTGCAAAAATAAATCGCAAAACGAAATTTTTTTTAGTTCGGTCCATATTTGACCATAGACCCCATATAAAGTCCACTTACAAAAGTCACTTAAATACATATAAAACAGATATAAATAATGTTAAACGGGTAAAATTTTACATAAATACTCTTTAGAGGCAAATAAATTGTTGTACTAAATTTTATGGTGATCGGCCCACAACTGGTCATAGCTCCCATACAAGGACCACATCTGAAAAAGAGATTTTTCCCTATATATATTGTATAAATATCGTTACCGACTCAAAACTTTGTACAGATCATTTACATATATACAAAAATCATTCCACACAATTTTGTTAATTTCGGTCTATTTTTAACCGTATGCCCCATATAAAGCCCTCTTCCGAAAATCACTTTAACACTCATAAATCGCTTATAAATAAGGGTACCAATCCAAAATTTTACACGGATCATTTACATACATGCCTAAATCAAACTGCTGGATTTTGAGAATATCGGTCCATATTTGACTATATCCCCCACATAAGGTCCACTACCGAAATCCACGTTAATACTAATATATATCTTAAATATACCCTTATTATGTTGAAATTCGACGTGAAATATCCTCATATGCATGAAAATAACTGTTCCAAAATTTAAGAAGATCGGCCCATAATTTGTCATACTTGCCATATAGAACCATTTCCAAAAAACAAATAAATTCGGGTCAAAAAATATTCTTTTCGGATTTAACCCATATTCGGTCCATATTTTATAATCATGATATATATCGTTGGAAAGGTATTTTTAATACCTTTTATTTAATGTATTACAAATTATTAGACACCCAGTAGTTCCCGAGATATAGGCCTATATATTTTCAACTTTAAGGGCCCGCCCCCTCGAAAATAGGCGTGACCGCCAACAAATTTTTTTTTGCTGGTATCTTCTCTAAAAGCCCTATTTTATTTTGTTTTTTTTTTTTTTTTTTGAGCAAAATCACTAAAACCGAATTGTACCCCTTTTTTATACTCTGTTTGTTAAATTACACTGAAGATTATTATGAACATCAGACAAACTCTATAAATTAGGGTAAGAATTGGTGCCCCGATAGACTAGGCGATAGTGTGCCGGACTATCAGTCAGAGGGTTGCGGGTTCGATTCCCGTCAAAGACTCTGGGTGTTTTCTGCAGACAAGCCAAAAGCTTCGCAGTTTGTGTTTGTTTTTAAAAAATTAAAAAAAAAAAAAAAAAAAAAAAAAAAAAATTAAAAATGGTAAAAATTAGACAACATTTCAAAATATTTAAAATAAATTATGTTGGTCGTAAAATTGTCTTTCAAACAATATATCAAATACTAATAAAATTTGCACTAAGACTGAATAGAAAACACAGAATTAGGATATTCTAGTCTAGTGTAGTTTCTGTATTTCTTATTACGCTTAGGTGAAGGGTATTTAAGATTCGGCACAGCCGAATATAGCACTCTTACTTGTTTTTTTTATATGTCATTCGACATTCTCACTATAAATTTTATATATGTTTAAAGCAAAGAGAACACTTTGTATAAATTTTTTTTTTTTTTTTTAATACATTTAATTTATTTATTGGATCTTCAGAAATGAAATGACAAATACTAAAAGAAAATAATAAGTCCAGCCAGTGCTAGACAAAATATTATGATACTACAAAAAATTTATATCTACTGATCCAGTCATCTTTTTTGCGCTTGAGTTAAAGCAAGGGTATCCCTCCTTCTCAACCGAACATGGCCAGTAAAGTTAAGGATGTCTCGTGCAAGTGGGTTTGGATGGTGTTCAAGTTTGCTGACATATTTTGAGGCGTGTTTTGTAAATTCGACTTTCACCAAAGGAATGCCTAGATCTTTGTGGATTCGAGAATTTTTAACATACCATGGTGCTGCAGTAATTATACGTGGAATTTTATTTTGACCCCTTTGAATTTTTTCAATGTTGGATGCTGAGGCAGTACCCCATAATTGAATTCCATAACACCAGATTGGCTTTAGAATTGCATTGTACAACAAAAGTTTGCAATCCAACTTTAATGTAGAATTTCTGCCGATTAGCCAATTAATTTGCACTGCTTTTAATCTCATCTGGGTAAGTTTTGCGTCGATATGAGACTTCCAAGTTAAATTCGATTTGATTATACCAACAAAATTTATACTTATAATAATAACAAAACTTATACTTATAATCGGAGATAAATGAAAAAAAAAAACAAAAGTAACATTTTACTGGCTCTTCACTGAAAGAGAATCGCTATCCATAAGTATTTGGTTTGTTTGTTCTTTTACATTTACATTATTATTATTTTTTTTTATCAATAATTATTTTCCTAAATCTAATTAGCCCTATAATGAACTAAAGTTTTTTGTATTAATTAATTATTAAATATTTTTTTTATGAGAGATTTAAAAACGGTATTGAAATTTAAAAATGTAGTAAATCTTGTTAGTGAGAATAAACTGAAATAATTTAATTATGAAATAGTAATCTTTTCAGTGTGAAACTTTTAAGGTCTTTGGTAAAGTAAGGGTGTGTTAGGGGTTTTTCTATTTAAACATTTCTGTTGGCCATTGAAAAACCATGGATGGGTGGGTATTGAGGCTTATAGCAGGGACATCTATGCTATAATCACAGGTCTAGTAATAATTGAGATGGTATTTTGGATTAAAGTAACGAATCAGGGCTTAAACGCATGTTATTTTTTTTTGTAATGAAGATAAAAGGTCGTACACAGGAACAAGATCCCCGCCCTCCACTACCGAACTGGCTAGTAATCTAGAACATGCGTACGGCTTCCTAGTGTGATCGAATAAAGTTTTTTTTTTACCACCTTAAAGAAACATATCCAATAAATATAGAACATTACAGTTGCAATAAAAATAGCTTACCTAAATTACAACAGAGTTAAATGAACTTTAAATACTTAAATTACAATAGAGTTAAATGAACTTTAAAGTTAAATGAATTTTAATAAATTAAACAAAGCAAACTCAGCAGATTGGCAAAAGAACAGAAGTAAGAGGGATAATTTATAATTAATTAAATTTTGTGTTAACTTATACATTCAATATAATCATATGAATTCATAAATGTAATAATATAAATTTCACAATTAAATAATCATAAATATATAAATTTCATAATTCACTAAACTAATATCATTCATCTATATCAGACATGTGCAAACTGACACAAACGCATTTCAAATCAGTTTTACGAATTTTGCGACTGTGTTAAGTTGAACGGAGCAAGCAGAACAAAAGCAGAGAAAACAAAAGTAGTACACTGAGTAAAAAATTAAAATTAAAAAAATTAAAAATTAAAACTAAATCTTAAAAAAAAAATCAAATATCAACATCTCCAATGATTATTTCCCCCTCGTAAAGTTTTATTCTTAATAAATCACATAGGTGTTCATCCGTTAATTTGTTGCGATATTTACTTTTAATTAATTTTAAAATACTAAAAGCGGCTTCACAGTCGTACGTGGACCCGAACATGGAGTATAATTTAAGTATTTCCTTCTTAATAACAGGATACTTCTCTTTGTTTATTTTTTTCCAAAATGATTTTCCAGCATTCTTTAGTTGTTTTTTTTTCTCTTCAACTGTCAGACTTAGAGGGGGGCATTTTTTTGTTGCAGGGAATTGAACATTTCATATTTTTTTTCTTCATCCAATTCATTAATGTTTTTATGAATGGATATGAAATGTCTTTTTAAATTATAAAATCTTAAATTTGTGAAGATTTTATCACAAATCAGACATTGGGCATTATTTTTGCCATTTACAAACATAAAAATTTCTTTATATTCGTCCATGGCAATTAAAATTTTTTTTTTAGTGTAGTGTTTTTTATTACAAATAATTTTGCTTGCAGAGCGATACGGTGTTTCTTTGTCAAATGCAGAATAGCAACTGACTTTGAATCGGTAAACAAGCAGCAAGCTTTCGGACATGTTGGTGTGAAAAAACGATCAAGCTACTATCGGTGTGAAAACACGATGACTCAAAAGAGTACTAGCTGCACATCTATGATCTATATCAGGGGCTTCCAAAAATTTTTTGTTTATGTATTAGTGAGTACGAGAGAGTAATAAAATTGAGAGAATGTATTTATTTAAAGCCGCAAAAAAATGTTAGTAATATACATATTTTATAATTTGCTATGTATGTTACCAAAAGCATTTTTGATCGCACAATATTTTTTGAGTGTCATCATCTGTTAACCTGAAAAAAATAACATAGCATCCGCTAGACATGTGCACTTGTCGAAGTCACATCGCCGACTGAATTGAAGAGCATAAAAATATGTCTTGGTAGTGGTAGGCTCAATTGAGCTATGAAATGGAAACCCCTGATCTATATATATAAAATTCAATGTATGTATGTATGTATGTATGTATGTAACGTATAGACTCCAAAACGGCTGAGCCGATTTCGATGAAATTTTCACAGCATGTTACTGTGACTCTGGAAGGAATAATAGGGTACTTTTTTTACCACGCCCACTTTTTTAAAATATTGTAATTGAAGACCAAACCTTTGGACCGATATTTTTGAAATTTTCACAGCATTTAACTGGGACTCTGGTATGATTAATAGGGTACTTTTTTTTGACCACGCCCATTTTTACGCCCACTTTTTAAAAATTATGTAATTGCTCCCATATAGTTTTGAACAGATTTACTTCAAATTGTATACACATTATATACTCCAGGCGAGGTAAAAATAAAGATTTCTTAAGCCACGCCCCTTTCACGCCCCTTTTCACGCCAAATTTTTGAAAGTTTTATACTTTTTGTTCTCTATACAAATTTGTTCATTCCAACGTATTTTTTTTATTTTGTAGTATATTGCTCTTAATACTGTTAACGTCGCCATATAACTATGAACCACGCCTACTTCATCGCCCCCTTTTTTAATTCAGATACTTACGTATACCACTAACAATGTTTGCTATACAAAATACTTTTTTTGTAATATGTATTTACCTAAAGTTTTATATACTTTTTAACTACATACATTTTTTATTACCAAATCCTCATTTTTCGCCCCATTTCACCTTAAATTATATTGCTTTTAATCTATATATATATATAAATGAATGTGTGTTTGTATGTTTGTGCTTAATAGGAGGCCAAACCCTTGGACCAATCTGCCTGATATTTTTACAGCATGTTACTGTGACTCTGGAAGTAATAATAGGCTATATGAAGTTTTGATTGTACAAACGGGGGTGGCACCGCCCATATAACCCACAAATTTAACCCGCCATATTTTGGGCATTTTTTGACGTACGTCGGTATTGGCATAATTAGGAATACGTACCAAGAGAAAAGTGAGTGGGACCACGCCCCTTTTTAGGAAAATTAAACATCGTAATATAGTCTTAACTACTGGACCGATCGTCATTAAGTTTTCACAACAGGATATTCTTACGAAATAATAAATTCTTGACTATGTAAGTGGACAAAGGGACATGGTCTCGCCTAGAGCATTGCAATAAATACATTAAAATTAAATAAATAAATGTTTGTAAATATATAAATACGTTTTATTTTATGACGAGGGGGGGGGGGGTAGCAAAGCACACCGGGTTTAGCTAGTAGCCATATAAAAAAGAATCAAAAATACAGATCATAAATATCAACAATCATCAATAATAACACTGTGCTAGTTGAAAAATGTGACAAACGGGGCACCTGGCGGGTTAACCTAATTCGGGTACGCTGAATCCAGTGGTGCTAACCGTTTTTTTAGGTTAGCTCGTTTTTTCGAAATATACCGTTATTTCGAAAATGGAGGGGGTTGCACAACATATATTCGCGTAACTCAAAAACGGTTTAGTTTATTGAATAAACTAAAAAAACCGAAATTCCGCAATGAAATTTTCTTTAAGTAAGGTTAAACTTTTTTCCAATATGCGCAGTCGTTGTAGAAACATAATTTTTTTTTTACAAAAAAAAATAGTTTTTTTTAGCAAAATTTAAAAAATTTTGTTTTTTAAAACGGCATAAAAAATTGGAAAACGTAGCTGTGCTTCTAATTTTTTCTGCAGGTATAGCAAACGAAGTTTCAAACAAAAGAAGACATAAATAATTAAAATCTGTCTACAACAGATACGAAGTCTTGGCATGAATACGAAAGGAAAAAACTGAAGAAAAGGAAAAACAACAACTAAAATAGAAATTAATAAAAATGATAATTTACAGAAAACTTCGAACCACCAGTCACTGGTTAAAGGATTGATGTTGTCTTTTGACTAGCAGGCACCGTAGTGGTGCATAGGTCAGAACGTAAAGAATTCTGATGAGAGAAAGTGGTGTTTCTCGAAACATATGTAAATTCAACCAACAACCCAGGTTCGAATCCTAGTCAGAAAAATTATCAAAAAAATAAAAATTTTTTCAAGTTGTTAAACAATCCTTCTTCAGTAAAAATGATTTAATGAAAATTAAATTTAAAATGAACTTAAGCCTAAACTAAGAAAAATATCAAAAATCTGTCTACAACTTTTGATTTTATTCACAAAAGATGAAATATATAATAACCAGACGAAACTTCAAAAATTAAAACATTTATTTTTGTTGTTAATTCAAGTTTAAGTTTTTATTTACAAATTTATTCTTCTTCCTCCTGCAGATTCCAACAAATATCCCGTAATAGCGAATCAAGTTGTTTGCCACTATACCAGTGTTCGAGTCTGGCTGTTACTTGGTGAAATCTCTCGCCATGTTCATCAGACTCGGCTGATGATTGTTCATTAAATTTTTCTGCATGACAATGCAAAAAATGTATTTTCAATTACATTTTGACGTTTAAGTTTTTAAATGCGGTTAGCATATCTCCAATTAAAATTCGCCAATTTTCAGACCGATTATTTCCTAATACATTATCTATTACTGATTTCACAGAATTCCAGCCCAATAGCTCCATATCATGCAATGCAAGTTCAAATTGTTGGTCCTTCATTAGACGACGAATGTCCGGTCCATTAAGAATTCCTGCAAAATAAAAACATTATGATATGAAATATAAATCTAATTTAATAAAGTAGCTAAAGTTCATACCTTATTTTACTTTCATGCCGCTTAATCGTGGAAAAATTCGGCGCAATTCGCAATTTTTTACAATACCCAGTTTGATGTGGAGTGGAGGAAGCAAAATCTTTTCCATATGACATTCAAAGGGTTGAGGAACTCTTATTTATACTGTAATTTTTTTTATCAAAGTACCTGTCAAGACCTTCATGAACATAATTTGTAAAAAAAACCAAAGCCGGGACGATTTCTGTTTCTACCTGTCCCAGGTGTACCAATAGAATACCAGGCAAAAATATCTAAATATTTTGATATTTTCTGGTTGTCTTGTTTTGTTGTCTTCGTTTGCTATACCTGCAGAAAAAATTAGAAGCACAGCTGCGTTTTCCAATTTTTTATGCCGTTTTAAAAAACAAAATTTTTGAAATTTTGCTAAAAAAAACTATTTTTTTTTGTAAAAAAAAAAATTATGTTTCTACAACGACTGCGCATATTGGAAAAAAATTTAACCTTACTTAAAGAAAATTTCATTGCGGAATTTCGGTTTTTTTAGTTTGTTCAATAAACTAAACCGTTTTTGAGTTACGCGAATATATGTTGTGCAACCTCCTCCATTTTCGAAATAACGGTATATTTCGAAAAAACGAGCTAACCTAAAAAAACGGTTAGCACCACTGGATTCAGCGTACCCGAATTAGGTTAACCCGCCAGGTGCCCCGTTTGTCAATATAGCATTCATACTATATTGAATTTGTAATATATTAAACCCCTTTTTTTTGAATTTTTATCTAGTTATAGTATTTTTAAAATTATAACTTATATATATACTTATATATAAATATAAGTATTTACCCTATAATGTAAACCCAATTGCATGTCTGGTATGGAGATATGGGGCCCTGAGCATCCACCAATTTTGTTATCTTGACTATAACAAGGGGGCGGGATGTTTAGGCACGAAACCCCTAAAAATAATTTAACTCAGATTTGTGGTACGGTAACCCTGCAACTGCAGCGTTACTCGTTACTAATCTTCCTCTCTTTCTCATTCTCCACGTTTACCAACAGGCAGTTGAGGTGGTTGATTTTAACACAACAATCACTCTGTTTTAAACCTTCAAAGCAAGCGCTTCAATCACTAAGAAAACACTTTAGAAAATTAACGTGCAAAACAAACCAAAAGTTGTCCTAAAAAATACAATAAATAAAAAATACAATCGCTCAAAAAATAAAATTGTGTATTTTTCTTAAAACAAAAAGTGAAAGATAAATAATTTAACTAACGCAAAGTTACAATAAAAACTGCAACTAAAACAACAAAGACAAGCAATTGTGAAATTTGTTTCTTCCTCTTTTTACTACAAGGAATTGTGAAGTTTGTTTCTTCCTCATTTTACATAAAATAACGAAAACCCACAGTTTGGACGACATACACAAAGGACACCACCCTACAGTTGTGCCCCAACATCTCTCATTGGAAGACAGGCCCACCGCAACAACAACAGGTTGTCCGCAAGACACCTTACCTCATCATCATCCTCCAAGGAACCAGGTGATCAGCCCCCATCACCCTCATCCAGGAATAAAGGTATCATCCCCTCCAAATCATCCACTTCACCCTCCACGTAAGTCACCCCACATTATCATTATTATTTTCACATCTCATTTATTCACCCCAACTTAATTATCCCTTAACCCGTGTACATATACAGCTATAGTACGCCCAATTCTTACTTACGGATCTCTTGTATGGTGGACTGCAACTAGAAGGAAGTATGTCGTAGACCAACTATACAAAGTTCAGAGATCAGCCTACATAGGCATAATAGGTGCCCTAAGGACTAGTCCTTCAGAGGCACTGAACACTATATTGCACATTATGCCAATTGACCTTCACATAATGGCCACTTCTGCCTGCAGCGCAGCGAGGCTTCAAGCGTCCGGTTGTTGGAAATCGAGAATATATGGCCACGCGGGGATTCTTGGCCAGTTGCCTTCAAACGTTCTCCAACCATCTGACTACATTACTCCATACACGGATTTTGATAGGATATTCAAGGTCTTAATTCCCTCCAGGAGTGGGTGGAATAGGGGTAATCTCGTGCACAAATACGACACTAGGATATACACAGACGGTTCTAAGATGAGCTGCGGTGTTGGTTCTGGGGTCTTCTGTGACGAACCTGTGGTAGACATCTCGTATCGTCTTCCGAATGAATGTAGTGTTTTTCAGGCGGAAATTTTTGCAATCATGGCAGCTTGTAATACATTACACGATCATAACATTAGAGGCAATATAGGTATTTTTGTCGACAGTCAGGCGGCACTCCTCTCACTTAATGCCTACACAATTTCATCTTCAATAGTCAGGCAATATAGGAATTCTCTGTCAAGGCTAGGTCGTCTATCTGACATTACCTTGGTCTGGGTGCCTGCGCATAGGAACCACTACGGCAATGAACGGGCAGACGAATTAGCCAGAACGGGATCTGCCTTAGATATCTCCAATGCGGTCTCAGTAGCGATTCCACTGGGGACCATCAAAGGTATCATCCTCAGACATTTTCTTGCAAATTTTTTTTTTTTTTTGCATTTAATTATTTATTGAATCTTCATATTTGAAATGACAATAAGTATTCAAATCTTATTACGAATAAGAAAATAATAAGCCCAGCCAGTGCTAGACAAAAATTTTTATGATACTAAAAAAAATTTCACATCAACTGATCCAGTCATCTATTTTGCGCTTGAGTTAAAGCAAGGGTATCCCTCCTTCTCAACCGATTGTGGCCACTAAAGTTAAGGATGTCTCGTGCAAGTGGGTTTGGATGGTGTTCAAGTTTGCTGACATACTTTGACGCATATTTTGTAAATTCGACTTTTACTAATGCCACGCCTAGATCTTTGTGGATTCGAGAATTTTTAACATACCATGGAGCTGCAGTAATTATACGTAAAATTTTATTTTGACCCCTTTGAATTTTTTCAATGTTTGATGCTGAGGCAGTACCCCATAATTGAATTCCATAACACCAGATTGGCTTTAGAATTGCATTGTACAACAAAAGTTTGCAATCCAATTTCAATGTAGAGTTTCTGCCGATTAACCAATTAAGTTGCACTGCTTTTAATCTCATTTGTGTAAGTTTCGCTTCAATATGAGACTTCCAAGTTAAACGGCGGTCGAGGTGAATGCCAAGGTATTTGACTTCATTATGTTGAAGAATAATTTGATTATTTATTCTGATGGACGAGCAGGTATCTTTTCGCAATGTGAAAGTGATATGAATACATTTTTGTTCATTTACCCTGATTTTCCAAAGCTCTAGCCAATTCTCTAGTTTATAAACATAATTCTGCAAATTCTGTGATGCAACTTGGTGGTCCTTATGGACGCTGACAAAGGCTGTATCGTCTGCAAAAGTTGACGTGTAGATTTTGCGGTCTGACGGCATGTCGGAGACATAAAACAAATATAAAGTAGGGCCCAGTATGCTACCCTGTGGCACACCTGATTCAATTGGCTGAGCGGTACTTAAAAAATTGCCTTCTTTGATTTTACATTTGCGACCGTATAAATAACTTTCCATGAGTTTATGGGTGTTAGCAGGCAGAGTTAATTCAATTTTGTGCATTAAACCGTCATGCCAGACTTTGTCGAACGCTTGCGACACATCAATGAAAAGGGCGGAGCAGTATTTTTTGTCTTCAAACGACCCTCTTATCACATTTACCAATCTGTGAGTTTGTTCGATGGGGCTGTGTTTAGCTCTGAATCCGAATTGATGATTTGGAATACATTCAGTGTCATTCAGAATTGGAGTCAACTTAGTCATTAACAATTTTTCGAACAGTTTAGAAATTGTCGGCAGTAGGCTAATTGGCCTATATGATTCCACTTTGGTGTGGTCCTTCCCTGACTTAGGAATCATAGTGATCATAGACACCTTCCAATCTGCAGGATAGTATTCTAGGCGTAAAATAGCGTTGAAGATAAAGAGGATAATCTTTCTTGCTACACGAGGTAACTCCACAAGCATTTTATTGCTGATTTTATCCATACCTGGAGCCTTTCTAAGGTTCAGAGTACCAATAGCGTTTTGGACATCACGAAAGTTTAGTCTTAGAGGTACAGGAGGTCTAATAACGAGTGGAGGCAAATCAGATGCATTATTTGAGTTGTTTATAGTAAACACTTTTCTCAAATGATTAACAAATAAAGTCCCCTTCTCGGAATCATTTCTAGCCCAGTCACCAGTCGGATTTCGCAGAGGAGGCTTTCCTCTAACTGGTCTTTTTAAACCTCGTGCCGCCTTCCATAACGAATAGTCAGATTGTGGGGTACTATCAAGACCCTCCAAGTAAGATTTAAGTGAAGCCATTCTTTCGGTTTCTAAGAAATTTCTTAGTATATCTCTGCATACCCGTAGCCTAGCTTTCAGTTCAGGAGACCTGTGAATTTGCCACTCTCTTCTAACTCTTCTTTTTTCTGACAGGAGATGATCGAGTTCAGCGAAATAAGTTCTAATTGTCCCACTTCTGCACTCAACGTCGTATGTGGAGGCGTGATCTACAGCTCTTCGTATGTCCTCAGTAAACTTGCCAATCGACCCATCAATATCCTCGGTAGTTCTCAACACTACATTTTCCGTGCAGTGGGAACTTAAATACTTTTTATACTTTATCCAACTTACTCTGGTTTTAGATATGTCCCGAAATGGAGAGCCATTCCCTTGAAGGAAACGCATTGAAATAATAGAAGGAGAGTGATCTGAAGACAAGTCTAATGAAGGCTCCACTTGTATCGATTCTACAGGGATATTTTTCACTACTCCGAAGTCAATAACATCGGGAATCTTCCGTCGGTCCGTCGGCCAGTAGGTGGGATGCCCGCTTGAGAGTACATCTAATCCCATTTTGGCAATGGTGTTGAAGAGTTCACGACCCTTCGGGGCACCAGACGTGACGCGTTAAAGTCACCAGCAACTAAAAATCTAGCTCCAAGGGAATTGAAGAAGCTGTAGTATTGGTGTTCTTTTATTGAAAATCGAGGCGGCGAATAAATTGATGATAAAACAAAATTGTATTGACAGAATTCAATACAAATGTTTGTTGCTTGTAGGTAATCCTCACATATGCTGTTCATTAAATAATGTTTTATTCTGTTCTTTATAAGAATTGCCGATCCTCCACATGCTCTTCCGCGGGGATCTTTAGTATCATACAACACGTAGCCATTAATTTTGAAGTACGCTGTCGCCGTCAAGTGAGTTTCAGCAATCATCATGACATCAATCTGCTTATCCATCAGGAAGTGTTCCAGTTCGTTTTTATGTTGGCGGAGGCCGTTCGCATTCCAAAAACAAATTTTTAAACAAATCATTTCTTTAAAATGGCTTGTAAGATAGTGGATTGCATTTTCAGCATTTCCTGCATCATGGATGTCATAGTGGTCGTAAAAGTGTTCATAGTTTGGACAAGTGTCTGCAATGTAGTCTCTAGAGTGTTAATATTAGGCTCGTAATATTGTGATTTAGGTGCCTGCTCCAAACCTGGCATATTAGATTTAACCACGTTAGCGTAAGAAACTTGTCTAGAACTAGGCGCGTTTACATGACTAGTGGACCGTAACAATTGCGGGAAATTGTCACTCGATGCAAAAATAGGCTGTTGACGATGATCAGGTAGTACTGACGTCTTGTTGGTACTTATGGCTTTCAAATGAGTGTAAATTGGACAACCTCTATAATTTGCGGTATGATTACTTCCGCAGTTACTGCATTTTTTTTTACGTCAGTTTTGGACTTATTACATTGAGCAGTTGGATGTAGTTCCCCACACGCAACACAAACAGACGGCAATTTACAGTACGCCTTGGTGTGGCCAAATTCTTGACAATTAACACACTGGACGGGTCCAATGCGCTTATGCGGTTCCTCCACGGTAATTCTACGATGCAGAAGACAAATGAGATTGTAGATTGGATGGGACTTGTTTTTCTTTAAGACAACATCTCCAGGTTCCAATTCTACCCTGAACATGGGCTGAGGGATCTTTTCACGGTTTCTGATATTCACTACGCTCTTGATTTTGAACCCTTTGTCCATTAAACCGGTCTTTATCTCCGCAGGATCAACACATGGGTCTATACCCTTTAGAACGACTTGGAGTTCTTTTGCGCATTTTGAGCTGGTAGGTATAGAAGTCCCTAGTCTCCCTCTCCAACTGGTTGGACAATTTTCGAAAATCATCTTCCCTATTCACTTTGATCTTTGTCTCGAAGATATTTCCATGTTTAATTGAGGTTACGCTAAACATGTTTTCACCTATTACCGAAACAATTCCTTGTACCAATTTACTGGAAGTCGGCTCTCTCAGATAAATTGGTGGGGCTTAAACGTCTTCTTAGGAAGTTCTGGCTCATCCGTCTGGAGGAGAGCAAATCTATTTTGATTATTACTCACGGTCTTAGGAGCTTTTGAATATGATGACACTTGAGCAGACGTCGGGCTCCTCTGTCGCTTGAGAACGGTGATGTACTTATCCATACCTACTTGTTTTTTGGGTTTGACTGCACTATTTGATGAAGGTGATGTTTTTTCATCTGTTGAAATCACAATATTGGGCGAACAGGAACGACGCCGTTCTACGGCTCTTGTAGTGAGAAAATTCTCCAGAGATTTTTTTAAGGATTCTTCCTCAGAGACTCATCTAGTTTTTCTACTCGAGCTAAGCTCTTTCTCAGAATTACATCTGAGAGAAACACTCATACAATTTTTATGCGATTTATAGTGTTTTTTTAATTACCGATATTACCGTAGATTTTTTTAACCTATTACGATTTTTTCACTTTTTTGTTTTATTTCAACCTATTACACTTTTTCACCAATTACGATTTTTTCACCGAAAATTCAGCCGCACTAAAAGTAACACGTCCGAACAGTTCGATGAGACGAGACTTTCTTGCAAATGCTGAGTATAGATGGCGTAATTTAGACACATGTAAGATAGCCAAGTTGATGTGGCCATCTTTCAACGAGAAACGTACTATGCAACTGATAACTCGAAATAGGAAGGATATATCAAGATTGCTGGCAGTATTAACGGGACACTGGACGTTAGGCAAGCACGCAAATCGCCTGGGACTCCCTTTTAACGACCATTGTCGTAGCTGTAAGGATAGAGAAAAAGAGGAAACGATTTTTCACCTACTCTGCGAATGCCCAGCCCTGTGTGTCAGGAGACATACATTCATGGGGAACTACACACTGAACGACCTTGGTGAGGTAGCCGGGTCAAAACTTAATGACCTGCTGAGATATCTCACAGCTACAGGTTGGGTCATGACTTTGAGACATGACTTTTTTGCACACACATATTAGCTACAGTATGTTGTACAAGACATTAAATGTGACGAGTGGTGTGGTCTTTTAAAACGGGGTCCCTTCGACTCTACTTAAGTGTTCGCACGTAGTGAACTACCACGTAAACCAACCAACCAACTCACAAATCTCTTATAAATAAGGGTACCAATCAAAAATTTTACACGGATCATTTACATACATGTCTAAATCAAACTGCTGGATTTTGAGAATATCGGTCCATATTTGACTATATCCCCCACATAAGGTCCACTACCGAAATCCACGTTAATACTAATATATATCTTAAATATACCGTTATTATGTTGAAATTCGACGTGAAATATCCTCATATGCATGAAAATAACTGTTCCAAAATTTAAGAAGATCGGCCCATAATTTGTCATAGCTGCCATATAAGAACCATTTCCAAAAAACAAAAATTCGGGTCAAAAAATACTCTTTTTGGATTTAACCCATATTCGGTCCATATTTTATAATCATTATATATATCGTTGGAAAGGTATTTTTAATACCCAGTAGTTCCCGAATTGTACCCCTTTTTATACCCTTCACCATCGTGAGAAGGGTATATATAAGTTTGTCATTCCGTGTGAAATTTCCACAATATAATTTTCCGACCCTATAAAGTATATATATTCTGGATCCTTATAGATAGCGAAGTCGATTAAGCCATGTCCGTCTGTCTGTCTGTCTGGATGTTGAAATCAGTTTTGTGAAGTCCCAAGATATGTTCGGGATCCAAACCTTCAATAATTCTGCCAGAAGTGCTTTCGAGAAGTTTGCTATTTAAAATCAGCAAAATCGGTTTAGGTTAACCAGAGTTATGAACCAATATGTGAGACCACCTCTTTAAAAATTTAATATTTTTCGTCCATTTTATTGCAATATTTTGAAATATATTGCAGATAATTCCATGAAATTTTGTATACGTTGTTTGTACTATAAAAGAAGAAAGTGTGCGGAAAATAGTAAAAATCGGTCCATGATTTCTCATAGCCCCCATACAAATATATATATTCCCGAAATATGGCTTAATGATAAATAAATGCCTATAAAATTGGAATATCAAGACAAAATTCAGCAAAAATAAGTTTTATACAAAAAGAAATCACAAACCGAAATTTTTTTTTAGTTCGGTCCATATTTGACCATAGACCCCATATAAAGTCCACTTACAAAATTCACTTAAATACGCATAAAACAGATATAAATAATGTTAAACGGCTAAAATTTGACATAAATACTCTTTATAGACAAATAAATTATTGTACCAAATTTTATGGTGATCGGCCCAGAAATGGTCATAGCCCCCATACAAAAATCTTCCCGAAATATTGCTCAATTATACATAAATGCCTATAAAATTGGAATATCAAGACAAAATTCAGCAAAACTAAGTTTTGTGCAAAAAGAAATCGCAAAACGAAATTTTTTTTAGTTCGGTCCATATTTGACTATAGACCCCATATAAAGTCCACTTCCGAAATTCACTTAAATACGCATAAAACAGATATAAATAATGTTAAACAGCTAAAATTTGACATAAATACTCTTTATAGGCAAATAAATTGTTGTACTAAATTTTATGGTGGTCGGCCCACAACTGGTCATAGCTCCCATACAAGGACCACATCTGAAAAAGACATTTTTCCCTATATATATTGTATAAATATCGTTACCGACTCAAAACTTTGTACAGATCATGTACATATATACAAAAATCATTCCACACAATTTTGTTAATTTCGGTCTATTTTTAACCGTATGCCCCATATAAAGCCCTCTTCGGGAAATCCCTTTAATACTCATAAATCGCTTATAAATAAGGGTACCAATCCAAAATTTTACACGGATCATTTACATACATGCCTAAATCTAACTGCTGGATTTTGAGAATATCGGTCCATATTTGACTATATCCCCCACATAAGGTCCACTACCGAAATCCACGGTAATACTAATATATATCTTAAATATACCGTTATTACGTTGAAATTCTACGTGAAATATCCCCATATGCATGAAAATAACTGTTCCAAAATTTAAGAAGATCGGCCCATAATTTGTCATACCTGCCATATAGAAGCATTTCCAAAAAACAAATAAATTCGGATCAAAAAATATTCTTTTCGGATTTAGCCCATATTCGGTCCATATTTTATAATCATAATATATATCGTTGGAAAGCTATTTTTAATACCTTTTATTTAATGTATTACAAATTATCAGACACCCAGTAGTTCCCGAGATATAGGCCTATATATTTTCAACTTTAAGGGCCCGCCCCCTCGAAAATAGGCGTGGCCGCCAAAAAAAATTTTTTTTGCTGGTATCTCTTCTAAAATCCCTATTTGTTTTTTTTTTTTGAGCAAAATCACTAAAACCGAATTGTACCCCTTTTTTATACTCTGTTTGTTAAATTACACTGAAGATTATTATGAACATCAGACAGGCTCTGCAAATTATGGTAAGAATTGGTAATTAAATCAATTAAAAATGGTGAAAATTAGACAAAATTTCAAAATATTTAACATAAATTATGTTGGTCGTAAAATTTTCTTTCAAACAATATATCAAATACTAATAAAATTTGCACTAAGACTGAATAGAAAACACAGAATTAGGATATTCTAGTCTAGTGTAGTTTCTGTATTTCTTATTACGCTTAGGTGAAGGGTATTTAATATTCGGCAAAGCCGAATATAGCACTCTTACTTGTTTATACTCTGTTTGTTAAGTTACACTCAAGATTATTATAAACATCAGACAAACTCTGTAAATGATGGTAATAAATGGTAATTAAATCAATTAAAAATGGTGAAAATTAGACAAAATTTCAAAATATTTAACATAAATTATGTTGGTCGTAAAATTCTCTTTCAAACAATATATCAAATACTAATAAAATTTGCACTAAGACTGAATAGAAAACACAGAATAAGGATATGCTAGTCCTATAACCAGTGTAGTTTTTGTATTTCTTATTACGTTTAGGTGGAGGGTATTTAAGATTCGGCACAGCCGAATATAGCACTCTTATTTGTTTTTAGTCTTCCAGTCTTCTTTAATCTACAGTTAGCTCCAGTTTATAACAGTACAAAAAAGTAATAATTCAAATAAAACAAATTTAATTTAACAAACTAATTTGTATTTTTTATTTTATAAATTTTCCGCCTTGCACGCAACCAGTAGAGTTTGCAATCTAAACTTAGCTTAGAGTTTCTGCCAATGAACCAATTAATTGCGATTAATTTCAATTTCATTTAAGTTAATTTTGCATCTATTTGGGATTTCCATTGTGAGTTAAATTTTGAGGGGTTAAATGCTTATTTTATGTATGTTTATTAGCTCATTTATTAAAAAAATGATACCTGAATCAGGTATGTGATGGAAATCGAAAACGAAAACGAGTGAGTTTTTGAAGTCCATTTAAAGTGTTTCTAATCAAATTTTTAAAATTTTTGTTTTAAGATTCTCTTTAATAGCAAATTATCTTTATATTTTGTGGGATAAAACTGTTTCAATACAGAAATATTACGAAAAAATTAACTTTTAAAACTCAGTCGTTTTCGTTTTCGATTTCCATCACATGCCTGATTAAAAAAATTTCAAATTAATTCAATAAATATTTGAAACAAAAACGAAATTCTTAACTTTGTGCGTTTTTTTGTAAATGGTGCGTTTTGAAATTTCAAAGTTGACAACGGTGACTGTAAGGTATGCATTTCTGTCATTTACACTTAGCCTACGCTCACTACGCTCTAGGCTTGAGACACTCATAAAAACAAGCTCTTGTTTAAACAATCTCTTATTTATTAATTTAGCCACTGGTTATTTGTCTGTTTTTTATTTATTTTGTTTGTTTTTCGCAGTGTATTTCTTTTTGTATAGCTTTATTTAATTAAAGCGGTAGCGTCTATTCGCTTACTTATTCAGGGGTGTCATAGAAACCAATATTGTCAGAATTGGCTTTAAAACCGACAAAAAAAATGGTTTGGTGTCATAGGGTACTGCTACACGTTCAATAAATATAGAGATATTTCTAGTGTCACGATATTTATTGAACGTGAAGCAGTGCCCAATGACACCAAACTATTTTTTCTTGTCGGTTTTAAAACCAATTCTGACAATATTGTTTTCTATGACACCCCTGATTATGAGATTTCAAAGATAAACTAATTACTATATTTAAAATTTTTAATAATTGCGGGGTTAATTTAAACACGTCCTTACACGTGAAAGTCCAGCAAAATATGACGAAATTTTTATCACTTTATATGAAACTTTAGTTAGCATCAAACAAATTAAAACTTACCCCCTGGCCCACGATGTCGAACAATAACGTTCGCTTAGACTTAAGACACAAACTTTTTATCGTATCTATTATTTTTACTCAGTCCAGTTTGTTTATTCCACAATCAAGTTTGTGTCCTAAGTCTTATCTAAGCGAACGTTATCGTTCGACATCGTTGGCCAGGGGGTAACCCCTGTGCTTTGGCCTAAAGTTATTTTATATAAATAAACGTGTTCAAATATATGTTATGTAGTGGTTACGTCTTTTTCGGCAAATATTTGCAAAGTGTGACCGTATCGATTTCTCCGATCAAACATTTCTAATAAATTTCTGATAAAAAAAAGTATATTATTAAAGTTCATTTATACTGTAAATTCAAAAAGTACCATTAATCTAGATCATTGGTGGCCAACCAGCGTTACCGTTGATGCGACTAAAGTGGCAATTTGACCCTTTTACAGATGCCTTGCCACTTTTTGTGTACCTTTTTTTTGTTTTACTTGATACATATTAGTTTTTTTTATTAATTTTTTTATTATATGAATATGTAAACATACATCATATACAACATTTAAATGAAAAAAATACGATTTTTATTTTTGTTTTGTTTATTTTCCATCTTTTTAAAAATGGTGCCCCTTTTTTTTAATAAATCCCCTTTTTGTGCGACTTTCTCAAATATGCCAACGGTAACGCTGTGGCCAACTCTTGTTGAAACGACGAAGTTTGGTCGGGTTTCACACACACACAGCACGAACGTTTACGAAACAAAAAAAAAAATAGAGAGGAAAAAACAAAAAAATTCACTCAGTTGCATACCAGCATCAACAAAGGCAGGTTGTCGTCGCTTTGTTTGATAAATTATGATTAAATTTTATGAAATAGGTACACTGGTAAAATATTCAAACAGCACATTAAAATGCAACTTATATATATATGTATATATATATTATATTTTAAATAATTGATTTAAAATTAAATAGATTTTATTTAATAATATTTCTTAATTTAAAATTTTTAATTAAATAAAATTTTTTAAAAATTATATAAATTTAATATATTAAATTTTTGATTTTTAATAAATACATTTTTTGATTTTCATTCAGTATGTGGGATATTGGTTGGGAAAATTCATTTTTATTTTCATTAAATATTTTTAATGAAGAAGAATGCCTTGTTGTAACCTCTGAAAACCAATTAATTATAATATTTTTAAACTTATTTTTAAGATAACATACTATGTGAAAAAAACTTACGTACCTGTTTTCTTAAAGAAAAAAAAAACATAATAAGGTAACATTTAACATATGTATATAAGCAAAAATAGTAAAACAATCCAACAACGCAAACAAAAGAAAACAAATGCATTTCTCCATGCGTATATTTACCAATACACTCTCACTTTTGTTAAACACAACTAAACATTCTCATTTCTCTTTTTGGCCACCAATGATCTAGATTGATTAAAATAAAATCATTGATATTTCTTTTATTTCTCGAGTTCATTAAATTTAATTTTTCATTAAATTATTTTTACTGAAGTTAGGAATTGTTACATGAAAATTATTATTAAAATTCATTGATAAGAGGTCACTAATAAATAAAAATTTTTGTGACAGAACGTTGGACAACCGCGAGTTATACCCCAGCAAGAAAGGTTCGTTACAGTTGGCGCCCGAGCAGGGACCTCTTAAATTAAACCGGTTCAGTAAAAAGCTACTGTCGAAAATCGCGTACGACGCGAGTCAATAAAATTATAATTAAAAAAAATAAATAAAACAATAAAAGAAAAAAAAAACTAATAATAATAAATGGAAAAACTGAACGTAATAGTGAACAAATGAAATAATGAATAAATGAAAGGTGTGAAAATAAAAATAGAACAATAAAGAAAAGAAAGAACTAATAAGAATAAATAGAGTTGGTCGTGTAAGTTGCGAACCAATAATTGACAATATAAGTAAATGTGAAAGAAACATCAGAAAGAAAAGACAAAGAATAATAACTAAAAATTAATTTAATGAGAAATAATTAAAATAGACAATAAATTAATCTAATAAAAATTAATAATAAAATAAACGTGAAGAGAAATAAATTCAAAATAAAGAACACTAAATAAAAATTAATCTGGTGAATTAAAACAGACAGAATAATGATTCAATAATAATTCAATAATTGACAATTGAATAAACGTGAATAAAGTAAAATAAAAATTAAAGAGAAAAGACAAAGAATAATAATTAAAAATTAATCTGGTGAATAAATGAACGGGTAAAATCTAAATAAAAGTTAAACGTAATTAAAATAGACATAATTAATAATGTAATAATAATTTAATAATAAATCAATAACGGGAAGCGAAATAAATTCAAAAAAAAAGGATTTTGCTTAATGCGTGAATAAAATAAAGAACTAATAATAATAAATAAAAATTAATTGCATAAGTCGCGAGTCAATATCTCGATAATTAAATGGGCACTACGCAAATCGATGTCCGCGTTGCGAAGACCCACCTTCGGGAAATGCCAACGGGAGCCGACGAAATTTAGGATGGTCGGACTTCCCGATGAAGATACTACATCCTCCCCCAACACCACCAGTTTACAACACGAGGGGTCACCGCTAATGGCCAGCATCAGAATCATCAACATCGCCATGTGTGAGGCCGCAGTAACCACCAAATCATGGCCGATGCGTTGTCACGTCAACCGTGTGAAAACGCCAACATCGCCATGTGTGAGGCCGCAGTATCACCAAATCATGGCCGATGCGTTGTCACGCCGACCATGTGAAAACGCCAACATCGCCATGTGTGAGGCCGCAGTAATCACCAAATCATGGCCGATGCGTTGTCACATCAACCGTGTGAAAACGCCAACATCGCCATGTGTGAGGCCGCAGTGTCACCAAATCATGGCCGATGCGTTGTCACGCCGACCGTGTGAAAACGCCAACATCGCCATGTGTGAGGCCGCAGTAATCACCAAATCATGGCCGATGCGTTGTCACGTCAACCGTGTGAAAACGCCAACATCGCCATGTGTGAGGCCGCAGTGTCACCAAATCATGGCCGATGCGTTGTCACGTCAACCGTGTGAAAACGCCAACATCGCCATGTGTGAGGCCGCAGTAATCACCAAATCATGGCCGACGCGTTGTCACGTCAACTGTGTGAAAACGCCAACATCGCCATGTGTGAGACCGCAGTAGTGGGAAATTGCAAGTAGCTCGACAAGCTTACGCGTGAGGTATACCAAAACTCCGACGATCTGCTGGCAAGCTTTCAGAAGCATCGTCCAGACGTCCTTACGGGTACACAAGCCAGGTCAGCGACGAAAATTTAAACACCATAGCGGTACCGTAATCTACCAGATACTGATCAGCAGAGGAGGGAGAGTCGACATCAGGGCCCTGAACGCAGGGGAAGAGAGTCATCCGTAAAGAAGGGGGGATGTGTGACGATGGAAGTCGGGAACCCTCGTTTCCACTCGCACACTAATAATATATCATCGATATTGTATTGTTATTTAATTATCAAAGATTTTTATGAATGTTACACTAATTTTGTAGTTGATATATTTTAAATTTAATATTGTAATATTACATTATTATTTTTTAGTATTTCAGGGTTGTGTTCTATCACTATAAATTATTTATGGTGCCACCTAGTGTCAGCAAAAACAACAGCCCATGCACACTAGCGCCCATTGCGGCGGGTAGGAATGACAACGTTTAGTGCAGTTGTCATAATCAGCTGTGTTGTTGGTTACTTGTTACCATCTAGTAAAAATGCATCCTAATAGAAAAGTATAAAAGCAGAACAAAAACCTGCAAGAAGGAGAGTTCGTTTTCATCAGTTGTGGTGTGCGCTTCGTAATAGGTAAGTGGTAGTAAATTGGTAGTTAGTGGTATTGTAGGTAAATTGTGGTTGCATTGTAAGTTCTACACTGCCAACAGCGCTAGAGAAGTGTTTCCGGAGTTTTACTACAGATTCACCCTCAAGAGCTGGTAGTCACTGGAACTTATTTGCAACCGCATTTGTGAACAAATCAAAGCCGAGCGTAGTGGTGTTCACGGAGTTTTACTACGGTTCCACCTCTGCGGGCTACACTAGGGAAGTGTTTCCGGAGTTTTACTACAGATTCACCCCCAAGTGCTAGTTTTACTGGGCATGATTTGAGCATAGTGGTGCTCTCGGAGTTTTACTACGGTTCACCGCTGTGCGCTACACTGGAGTGGTGTTTCCGGAGTTTTACTACAGATTCACCCTCCAGTACTAGCTTCACTGGGCCGTATTTACGACTGCACTGTTGACCAACTCGGAGGCCGAACGTGGTGGTGTTCCCGGAGTTTTACTACGGGTTCACTATTTTTCACGTGGCATTATTTGAGGTTATGTAACTACCAACTACCACTACGTTCGTAATAGTACACGACGATTGGAATAGATAACTGCGTTTACCATAGGGATCTTTAAGTATATTTTATTCAGTAGAATAAGCGAGTGGCCAAAGATAGAGATTCGTGTAAATAAAATATAATTATAAAATTCGAAGAGCAAGCCGTGTTTTATTTTAAGAGGTCACTAATAAATAAAAATTTTTATTGTGACAGAACGTTGGACAACCGCGAGTTATACCCCAGCAAGAAAGGTTCGTTACATCATTAAATTTAATTTTTCATGATAATTACAGGAAATTTCGAAACACCGGTAATACTGGTTAAAGGATTGATGTTTGACTGTAGGCTAGCGGGCACAGCAGTGATGCAGAGGGTGAAAACGTAAAGAATTCTGTACTGCGATTCACTAACTTTTAACGATCCGACAATCGTAACATTTGTCGACATAAATAGTTGTTTGCAGTAACGATTGTGTGATTCTGTAACTTTTTTTAACGATAGTATACAGCTGTTTTTTTGTACTCATTTAATTTAATAAAATGTGGCACCTCTGTGTACAAAGTGTCAAAATAAGCGAAAAGCACAAAAGAGAATGAAAAAAAAACAAATAGAATTGTGCATAATTTGGGAGTTTTGTTTATTTTTGTAAATTTTGACTTAAGTAAGGTAAGTCAAAAAATGTATGATTTAATTATCTTTTTATTTTGTTATTTTATTTACATTTATATACATACATTTTAAGTGCATTTAACAGAATGGCGACCAATTCAAATTCTATAAGGAGCCGCTGATAGCATCTAGTTGCATAAAAACGTAAAGACGAAAGCACCTAGCAAAATAAAATACTTAAAATTTCATTTTAACTTGAAGCTGGCATGTCTTGCCTGCTTTTCTGTCGATATATGTAGATGTTATTCTAGATCCTCTTAGTTGATCATCTAACTCAAAAATTAAATTTTCAGCCAAGTCCGGAGTGAGTCGGTATAATTTTTGAAATTCCTTCGCTGTCAACTCAAAAAGATTGTCCAAATCCCGAAGAATACGACGATTAACTGCTGGAACGTCAAAAATTTGTTCCTCCCTTGCTAATTCGTATGCCAAATACTCAAAAGCCATTTTAAACACAAAATAAACTTATATACACACTTTATATAATAAATAAACACAAAATAAGCTTATATACACACTTTATATAATAAATACACTTTATCGATAAAATAAACACAACTAAAATTTTTGTCGCTAATATAACGAGAGAAAAACTTGTTAAGAGTAACAGCTGACTTCAGCCGACAGCGAATATCGTTAAAAATGTTACTGAATTGCAAATTCGATAAATTTTCGTTATATTTATTTTAACGATACGATTATCGTTAAAAAAGTTAGTGAAACGCAGTACTGATGAGAGAAAAGGCCCAACTATAATATGCATAAGCAAGCTTAAGCAAATTGCAAAAGTTAACGAAAAGGCTGTCAAATGCATAACCAGTTCAGAGTTAACTTTTAGGTGGCTACAATGACTTTGAAACTTTTTGTCCACAGTTGCTCATTTATGTTTAATAAAAAATGTTTTTATATTAACAAAAACCCATTAAATGACTATATTTTATAAATATTATTATATTATTTTATAATTAAAAGAAAACTTCGTACCCGAAACGCATAATTTTTCCCTTTTTTTAATTTTTCGGCAAAAGTACTAAAATGTACAGCTGTGGCAGCACTAAATTGTAAATAGTAATAAACGTTTACATACGTTTTGTTAAGCGCTTGAAGGCCTGTGCACATTAAAAGAAATAAGTGAACTACACTGTAAAAGAAGAAGACGATCTTGTCAGAGAAATAACCGCGACAGAAAGACATTTTTGTTAAAATAAAAAGGGTCCCTTTTATTGTAAAGGCACTTATTTTTTTCCGCATTTTCTATTAAATTTAAAATAAATATATTTTCTTCCATTTTGTTCAAAACACAAACAAACAACAACAAACAGCTGATTCCGTACAGAATGTGCGATCAGTTTCGCTTTTTGCTTAAGCAAATGACAGTTGAAAAACTTAACGAAAAGTTTCGTTAAGTACATTATAGTTTGCCACATACAATTTATATGTGTTCGCACGTTTGCTTAAGCTAGCATATGCACATTATAGTTGGGCCTAAAGTGGTGTTTCTCGAAACATATGTAAACTCAACCAACAACCCAGGTTCGAATCCTAAGCCAAGAAAAATTATCAATAAATTTTAATAATAATTTTCATGTAACAATTCCTACCTTCAGTAAAAATAATTTAATGAAAAATTAAATTTAATAAACTCGAGCCGAAATAAAAGAAATATCAATGATTTAAAATTAACAGTTCAAATAATAATAATAATTGTTCTTAAAATAAAATATTCAAAAGAGTATGTCGTCAAAATTTCTAAGTCTGATTGTAAAATAAAACAATAAATTAATTACTATTATAATCCGAACATTTATTGCTTACTTATACTATTACAATGTAAGTTAATGTGATTGAGGATCACATTGTAATAAACGTACTATTGATGGATCGCTTTTTGCTCCTTCTATAAATTCTTCTAGACTTAATTTTCCATCCTTGTTTCGATCCATTTGCCTAAATATTTTATCAGTTCTTTTTTCTGGTGTACTTTCGTCTTCAGGCATTTTCATAACAGATCCAACCATTTTATATATAGCCTGAAATTAAATTGAAAAGAAAATGCATTCATTATATATGCCAAACTATAAATTTTCTTGCATACAATAAGCGTATTAATAAACAGATATAATCCTTTTAGATTCATCTCCATTCTATAATATATCAACGGAAAATATTTTGCAAATAAATCGTGCATTCGTGAAATTTTACACGTTCATAACAGCCTTATATTAGAAGTTTAGTTTTAAGAATAGACAGTTCCTATCGACCAAAAATGAGTCCATTTCTAAATTGTTTTCAACTTTTTTACCAGACCAGAGAGTTCATACCAAAGCTCTACGTCAAGAATTACGCTAATGTGTCAGATTTTAAAATAAAAAAATGTAGCATAAAATACCAAACAATAATACTATTTTAACAATAAATATTTTTCTTTACACAAATATTAGAGAATTTTAGGATCTGCTTTCAACAGGAAGAAAACTGAAGAATAAAAAAAACTAATCAACTAAGAATTTATCAAGAAAGTCGGTCTTATATAATTATTTTCTATTTGTCAGGACCCATGATTTGTGCATATAAGAAACATATTTGTTTTGAAATTCATTTGGATATCAAAACTCGTATTTTTCTGATAGGTATCAAAGATATAAAAAACATGTCCAGATTTTCAAATACGCTCTTTCAAATGTTACGTTTTTTATTAAAAAAAAAATCGGTCTATAACTATTCCATATAAGGACCATTTCCGAAAACATATTAACCTTGTTAGGTCTGATAAATGTAAAAATCATAATATTTTTTTTATTGAATATCTATACACAATTAACCATAGCCAACCTATTAGGACGACATCCGAAAATAACTTAAATACTCATAAACCTGATTTTATGTCAGTGTATAAAATTTACTAAAATTTTTATTTGATTTTTGAAGCAGCTCACTTATTATTTTATTTATTTTTTATTTAAACTCTATTTTGAATTTAACTGAATTCATTCGAATACATAAGATGCAACTCTGCATACCTTACTCTGATAACTTTTGAATTTAAAGGATTTTGTAAAATGCAACCCTGTTCATTTTTTTATCTTACTAATTTTATACAACTCTATTTATGTTTATTGCTACTACTATTGTTTGCAACTGCATGAGTCCCGGATCACACACTAGCACTTTTGCTGCGCGGTTCGATATCTTCTTCCGAAGTGTTCAGGATTGACTTAACTACTCACTAAATAATACACTTTTCTTAAAACTATATTTCTTAACCTAGAAAAAATGTCGACTGAAGTCGCAGTGCCGAAACAATCAACCGAAGTTGTAGTGCCTAAACTGTCGACCGAAGTCGCAGTGCCGAAACAATCAACCGAAGTTGTAGTGTCAAAACTGTCGACCGAAGTCACAGTGCCGAAACAATGAACCGAAGTTGTTGTGCCAAAACATTTAACCGAAGTTATTGTGCCGAAACTATCAACCGAAGTTGTAGTGTCAAAACTGTCGACCGAAGTCACAGTGCCGAAACAATCAACCGAAGTTGCTGTGCCAAAACAATTAACCGAAGTTATTGTGCCGAAACTATCAACCGAAGTTGTAGTATCAAAAACTGACGACCGAAGTCGTAGTATTCGTAGTATCGAAACAATCAACCGAAGTTGTTATGCCAAAACTATCAACCGAAGTTGTAGTGTCCGAAACAATCAACCGAAGTTGTTGTACGAGGCAACACTCGAACCAAGTTCAAATGTCAATGACTGATACGCCTGAGCTAATATCAGCCACCTTCAATTATTATTGAAGTTTCGCAAATTCTCGTCTCGTTTGAATCGCACCTACCACCACCAAACTTAATTCATTTATATGAATTTGTCTATTAACTACATGAGAATTATGTGACATTATGTGTAGCCAGCGTTGCCATTTGTCAAGTTTTACCTTTTTTTGCAAGTTTTTCGAGATGCAAAAAAGTTTTTAAGTTTTATTCTAAAAAAAAAAGTTTTTTGAAAATTTATAATTTTTGATAATTTTTAGTTAGGCTTGAGTTCATTAAATTTAATTTTCATTAAATTATTATTTAAGCCTAAATAAAAATTATCAAAAATTGAAAAATTAACAGTTCAACTAAAAAAACAATAATTGTAATTTATAATTTATTTATAAGTTTAATTTAGTTTATAAAACAAGTTATTTTCACAATTAACAAAACAATGTTTTTCTACTATGCTGCACTACGTTAGTAATTTAATGGATTTTTTAATCCATTTTTACTGCAACAATGTTTAATTTAGTCTACGTCTTAAGTACAGTAAATGTCATATAAATATTTATAAAATGTTAACAGTTTACAACACAAATAAACTCTTTATTTTGTACATACGAGTACATACATATGTACTTAAGGAGTACTCAAGTAAATATGTAAAAATAAAAGTTGTTTTGTTTTCAATAAAATTGGGTTTTGAAATTTTACTACTTAAAAAAGTTTTTTTTTCTAAAAAAAAGTTTTTTTTTTAGAAATAAAAAGTTTTCTTAAAAAAATATATGGCAACGCTGTGTGTAGCGAACCGTAATGGTATACACACACACACACACACGCTGTGGTGGGTTCTCTTTTAATATGATGTGTTTCTCATGTACTAACAAACTAGGTAAAGGGTTTTATGTTAAAATTAGTATAGATTATCATTGTTATTATATTTATATGTTATTATGTATGTTATTCTTTTTATTTTATTATCATTATTATTATACTTATATGTACAGGGATTATAAATCCATGTTACAAGGTATTGTTCTCAATATGACTCAGAGGTTTTGGTATTTTGTGGATCAACCTACTTCACTAAGCTAGTGCAAACAAAAATATGTTCAATACAAATAAATCAAGAGTCATCCCCATGCACAAAGGTTTCAGCATTTATTGAGTTTATGGAACACAAAAATGTGCTTTCTCCAATACACGGAACACCAAGAACAGCAACAACAAAAGAAATTGATTCATTTTACCGAAAACACCTTCTTTTGAAAATAGAGATGACTCGTATGATATACAGAAATGTATTGAAGAGCATTTAATGGATGTGATTCCACCAGCCCAACAATATACGGAAGAATTCCCAACAACTCTCCAGTATATTCAACCAATATCTAAGACAACAAATCCTAGTGAGGAACAAGCTAAGGTCAGCTCTTCGAGTTTATATGAAGCTCCTCCAGGAGCTCGTAAGATTGAGGAAACGTGTGACAACTTTACCGCCTTGTTTTCAATGAATATGAAAGTTCTCAATGACTCTGATGGTATTGGTCTATTCATTGAACAGGAAAGGGAGCTAAATTGTATATTGGTACAAAATAAAGTCATATTTGAAGAACCATCCAGTGCTACGCCATACGGTCTAGGAACAGTTTTACTAAAGGGGGAGGGCCCTAATGAACACCCTATTAAGTATGCTAGCAGATTATTATCAAACAGTTGCCCTGGAAGAATGAGAACCAAAGGCCGACTTATACCCTAGACAGACATAGGATTTGCATACCATATTAGTATACTATACTACATGTGTGTTAACTTGTACTACAATTAAACCATAAAACAAGCTGGTTTATATCTGGTTTCAATACTACGAAAATAATCGTGGTATAAATGTAGTATGTTGTCTGTAGCTGTGTTCAATAAACATTGGGGAAACCCTCTCACAAAATCGATTGTCAGTTCTTTTAATGACAGTTATATTTTATTTAATTTCTTTTAATTTTTTTTTTTTTTTTGATCAAAGCCCAGCCAGCATTTAGATATAAAAATAAGCGTTCAAATATAAACAAGGAAAATTTATCTATATTTTCCAGTACAGAACTTACAGCCGCACCGTTTCATATATGCTCAAAATTTCGGTGCTTCTGCGCATAACACTTTTTTTCCTTTTTGCTACAGACATTAAATAAGTAGATAATTACCTTTTTTAATAGAAAATAATAATTAAAAGTATCAAACACACTTATAGCCTGTTCGCCGATCTCGAACGTTAACGTTCGCTTAGATAAGACTTAAGACATAAACTTGATTGTGGAATAAAAAAACTTGATTGAGTAAAAAATAGATACGATAAAAAGTTTGGGTCTTAAGTCTTATCTAAGCGAACGTTAACGTTCGAGATCGGCGAACAGGCTATTAATTTAACAATTTAACACTATTTATTAACACGACTTATTAGCACAGCGAGAATGACACGTTTTGCTTAAATTTATGAAACACTTGCATTTGCAAGCAAATTGTCAACAACGTTCGCAAAACACTTGCATTTGCAAGCAAATTACCAAAAACATTCGCAAAACACTTGCATAAGCAAGCAAATTGTCAACGACATTCGCAAAACTCTTATTTATGCAAGCTTGCTGCAATCTTAATTTACAAAACGCTTGCCAATATGTTTATTGGGAAAATAAAAACAAAAATACTAGTATATGTACTACATGTCTGTCAAGGCAACAATTTAACACTATTTATTAACACGACTTATTAGCACAGCGAGAATGACACGTTTTGCTTAAATTTATGAAACACTTGCATTTGCAAGCAAATTGTCAACAACGTTCGCAAAACACTTGCATTTGCAAGCAAATTACCAAAAACATTCGCAAAACACTTGCATAAGCAAGCAAATTGTCAACGACATTCGCAAAACTCTTATTTATGCAAGCTTGCTGCAATCTTAATTTACAAAACGCTTGCCAATATGTTTATTGGGAAAATAAAAACAAAAATACTAGTATATGTACTACATGTCTGTCAAGGCAATGTAGTATCAAAAACCATAGTATATGTATTATGGTATAGAAATCCTATATCTGTCAGGGGTATTAGAAAGTAATTTTGATGCTTTATCGGGACGCTTTCAGCATCAAAGGGGGAGACTGAAGCAGCTCATTATTATTTTATTTGTTATTTATTTAAACTCTATTTTGAATTTAACTGAATTCATTCGAATACATAAGATGCAAGATTCAAAAGTTATCAAAATAAAAAATTTCAAAAAGATTGTTGTTGAATAACTCTTTCAAATTGAGCCTTTTAAGCATTTTGAAAGCGGATTTCAGTAGCCACATATTTTGATATGGAATGCCCCATAATCGGCTAATTTCTCGAAAGTGCCATTCCTGGATTTTAATAGCCCTGGATGGGGGATAATTTTTCGAAAGTGACATTCCTGGATTATAATAGCCCTAGATGGGGGCTACTGAAATCCGCTTTCAAAATGCGTAAACCGCTCAATTTGAAAGAGTTATTCAACAATAACCTTTTTGAAATTTTTTATTTTAATATGGAATGCCACATAATCAGCTAATTTCTCGAAAGTGACATTCCTGTATTATAATAGCCCTAGATGGGGGCTATTGAAATCCGCTTTCGAAATGCGTAAACCGCTCAATTTGAAAATTTTACAGGGCAACAACCTTTTTGCAAAATTTTTTATTTTAATATGGAATGCCCCATAATCGGCTAATTTCTCGAAAGTGCTTTCAAAAAGCGTAAACCGCTCAATTTGAAAGAGTTATTCAACAACAACCTTTTTGAAATTTTTTTATTTTGATATGGAATGCCCCATAATCGGCTAATTTCTCGAAAGTGAAATTCCTGGATTTTAATAGCCCTAGATGGGGGCTACTGAAATCCGCTTTTGAAATGCGTAAACCGCTCAATTTTAAAGATTTACAGAGCAACAACCTTTTTAATTTTTTTTTCTAAAATGGTATGCTCTATAAACGCCTAATTTTTCGAAAGCAACAGTTGTGAATTTCAATAGCCTTAGTTACAGGCTATTGAAATCCGTATTCAAAATTCAAAAACCTCTAAAATAACTGGAAATATTCAAATGAAACTTGATATTTTAGGTTTGATTTGAAACCTTATTTTTTTAAAAAATACTAAAATTTATAACGTGGGCACTACAAAATTAGGTTCCTGAGTGGATTCTCTGTCCGTGGTTCTTTAAAAGTTTAAAATTCGTTAAAAATTGACTTGTTGGTAATAAGCGAAACTTTGCTATATTTTTGTCTTTGTTTCGTTTACATTTTTTGTTGTGGTTTTACATGCACGTGTATTTTTGTATATGATTCCAACAACAACATATATACATGCACGTGGCATATGAAAACAAGTTCGAGTGCTATATTCGGCTGTGCCGAATTCTATATACCCTCCACCTAATCGTACTAAGAAATAGAAAAACTACACTGGTTGTAGAAATATTCTTATTCTGTGTTTTCTATTCAGACTTAGTGCGAATTTTATTAGTATATATCAATTGTTTGAAAGACAATTTTACGACCAACATAATTTATGTTAAATATTTTGAAATTTTATCTAATTTCGACCATTTGTAATTGGTGTAATTACCGATTCATACTGTAATTTACAGAGTTTGTTTGATTTTCATAATATTCTTGATTGTAATTTAACAACTTATAAATTTAAAAGAACATTTTTCCATATTCGCAACAAATTAAGAAACAGAGTATAAAAAGGTTAAGATATAATATGAGGCTTTTTTGTTTGAATTTGATATCAATAACATTATTTACAAAAGATTTACGGGTGGCATAGAAGAAATGGACCAATTATGGACTGATATCGATAACGATATTTATTAGACATTTTTGTGGGTTTATGTGTTTCTTGTAAATGGTTCTTATATGGCAGCTATTGTGACGGCTACAGTAGGTTTGCCGAATTTAAGCGATTTTCGTGACTAACTAACAACTTCGGAACACCATCTTTGGGTGGCATCACTAGAAGTACAAAAAAATACAACGCTAAGTCCCCTTTTCCACAGACAAATTTTTATTTGGCAAATTCTAAATTTGTAGGCGAGAGGGGTGCGAGGAAGAGAAACAAAACTTTGCCTGTTCAGAATTTGCGGTACACGCAAATTCTGCTTTGCTCTGTTCGTTGAAAACAATTTTGTTGACATTTCCTTTTTAACCTATTCGTTTTACTGACACACAGCCGGCTTTTGTTTACAAACCTTTTGCTTTAATTTGTGCAAGTGAAATTTAATTTTTAATTTTTGCAATTTATACAATCCAATTTTGTACAATCCAAAATCTCTTTTATTAAATTATGTTTACACTCCTTGTCCATTATTGCACCGATTTTAAATTATGTATACACTTCTTCGAAAAATTCTTTAAAATGTAAACACTTTTGACGTTTCTTTCTTTCTTTTGTATTTTGATTCGCAAATTTGGCAAAGAAAAATTTGCTAGTGGAAAAGCAAGCGAAAATTTCAAAAGAGAAAACAAAAAATTTGCCAAATAAAAATTTGCCTGTAGAAAAGGGGACTAAGAAAATACAACTCGAACAAAATGCGACTATAGCATTATACTATAGCATTGTGTTTCCACGACGACTTGAATCACCTGCTTCGCTTTCTGAATCATGTTTATGAATCATGCTGTTTACATGACCAAAAAACTTGATTCGATTTGACAGTTGTCTTTAATAAACAAACAGAATAAAAAAAACAGAATTACAATTTGTGGAAAATAATGGACAAACAAAAGTGAGTGGAAATCAGTTAGCTTATTTGAAAAAAAAACATACATTCGTACGTATTTACTTTCTTTACTTCCAGCAACAAGAAAATAATTTGGTTTGTTTACAATAATATTAAATTTTTACAGCTAGTGCAGATAAACTTGCGATAAAAATTAGAGAAGAGTGCAATTTTTCGTGCTTCGCAAGTAGATTCAATATGAATCTACTTGATTCGCTCTTAAAATTTTGTATGGTGAAGCAAGTTGTTTCACTCATGATTGGGGTGTGAAGCATGAATAGAGAGCGAAGCATGTACCGTGGAAACGTAGTATTAAACACATTCGAGACAGCAGGCTACACGACTGCAAATACCGCTGGGTACTTACATATGCCGCCATGTAGCCAGCTACTTAATTATTTTGAAAACGACAGCTACATACTCATCAGCTGATCCCGAAATCTGACGTTTTAATAAAAAATTCGAAGAACAAATTTATTACATATTGGCTGAAGAGAATTTTGTTGATTTTATAGAAGCTATTACTAAAATACAACAAAAAAGTAAAGGTGGCTATACACTACGTGTTTACAACCAACATGTTTTTCGGTATATCTGTCAAAATTGGTTATTTTACATAAGGGTTTTAATTTTTGGTCACCAACTTGTATGTACAATTACACGTGACATCGCCATGATTATTTACACATAAATTTCCATGTCGTTTCTTTGAAAAATGCGTTAAAGCCGCCGCAAAAATTTTTGGTGGCGTCACTAAAATGCCGGCGTCAAAAATATTGATTTACGGTTTTTCGTCTTTTAATATACAATATGTGGAGCTTGTATCAAAAATTTTTAATAATTTATATCATTGTTATTAAATTAACAAAATGAGATAAAAATATTTAATTTATCACTTATGCAAATTCTTCATACGGCCGGCTAATGATAGCGCAGATATTTAACCGTCGACAAATCTTTTCGCATGGCATATACATTTGAAAACATAAGAAAATAGAGCGTGTTCTAATCGAAGAAATTACATATGTATTTTACACAAGCAAAGTTTATGAGGTCACCAACTATATGTTTTTATTCCATATGTAAAATTTGACATATACAATGTAAAAAACACGTAGTGTATAGCCACCTTAAATAAACACATTAAAAATAATAAATCTCAAACAATAAAGCACTCACAAAATTTAATCAAACAAAACAATAAAAATATAAACAGCTGTTGTAGTAATCCATTTATATTTCAGTGGTGCCACTTAAGGCTTTTATTTTTTTTAAAGTAGCGTTTTTTATGAAATATGAAAAACGAAAAATTGGTCATCGATCAGTGAGACTTATTATTAATCAAAGTCGATTTGACACTAGAAATGCTGGCAATCTTAGAATGACTCGATGCAGATTGGAGACAACCAAGCAAAGAATAGAATATTTTGGTAGTTTAATGTACAATAATCTTATATATTGTTAATAAATAATCTTACAAAAAAAAAAAAATATGTACATGATTCCAGACATGCTAATAAACTTCACTCATTTTTATTAATATAAAATATAATATTACTAGCTAAACCCGGTGTGCTTTGCTACCCCCCCCCCTCGTCATAAAATAAAATAAAACGTATTTATATATTTACAAACATTTATTTATTTAATTTTAATGTATTTATTGCAATGCTTTAGGCGAGACCATGCCCCTTTGTCCACTTACATAGTCAAGAATTTATTATTTCGTAAGAATATCCTATTGTGAAAATTTAATGACGATCGGTCCAGTAGTTAAGACTATATTACGATTTTTAATTTTCCTAAAAAGGGGCGTGGTCCCACCCACTTTTCTCCTGGTACGTATTCCTAATTATGCCAATTCCATATGTACCACACATCATTGACATAGGTCAAAAACTGCCCAAAATATGGCGATTTAAATTTGTGGATTATATGGACGGTGCCACCCCCGTTTGTACAATCAAAACTTCATATAGCCTATTATTCCTTTCAGAGTCACAGTAACATGCTGTGAAAATTTCATCAAAATCGGTTCAGCGGTTTTGGAGTCCATACGTTACATACATACATACATTGAATTTTATATATATAGATATATATATAGATTAAAAGCAATATAATTTAAGGTGAAATGGGGATTTGGTAATAAAAAATGTATGTAGTTAAAAAGTATATAAAACTTTATGTAAATACATATTACAAAAAAGTATTTTGTAAAAAAAGGGGGCGATGAAGTAGGCGTGGTTCATAGTTATATGGCGACGTTAACAGTATTAAGAGCAATATACTACCAAATAAAAAAAAATACGTTGGAATGAACAAATTTGTATAGAGAACAAAAAGTATAAAACTTTCAAAAATTTGGCGTGAAAGAGGCGTGGCTTAAGAAATCTTTATTTTTACCTCGCCTGGAGTATATAATGTGTATACAAATTGAAGTAAATCTGTTAAAAACTATATGGGAGCAATTACATAATTTTTAAAAAGTGGGCGTAAAAATGGGCGTGGTCAAAAAAAGTACCCTATTAAACATACCAGAGTCCCAGTTAAATGCTGTGAAAATTTCAAAAATATCGGTCCAGAGGTTTGGTCTCCAATTACAATAATTTAAAAAAGTGGGCGTGGTAAAAAAAAAGTACCCTATTATTCCTTCCAGAGTCACAGTAACATGCTGTGAAAATTTCATCAAAATCGGTTCAGCCGTTTTGGAGTCCATACGTTACATACATACATACATACATTGAATTTTATATATATAGATTAATATAATACATTTAATAACTCTTGATGCATAAATTTTTTTTTTTTTTTTGCATATACTTTTTTATTGTATCTTCATTTTAAATGAACTAACAATAGGTATTCAAATCCTAAAACTAAAGTTGATTAAGATAAGTCCAGCCAATGCTAGACAAAATCTAGTTTTCAAATTCGATAGGATATAATGAGCAACTTGTATTTATTCATCTGAGAGCGGTGGTGTCCCTCCTTCTCAAACGGCTATGACCGGGATGTTGTAAGATGTCTCGAGCGAGGGGATTTGGATGAGTTTCCAGCTTACCCAAATAATGGGCCACGTGTTTAGTTATTTCACATTTGACAAGTGGAACATCAAGATCGTTGTGTATGTTGTTGTTTTTAATATACCAAGGAGCGGTAGTTATCATTCGTAGAATTTTGTATTGACGGCGTTGAATTTTCTCAATATTGGAGTTGGAGGCAGTGCCCCATAACTGGATACCATAGCACCAAATTGGCTTTAAGATTGAGTTGTAGAGTAGAAGCTTACAATCGAGCCGAAGGACGGAGTTTCTGCCGATGAGCCAATGCATTTGGGCTGCTTTCAGTTTCATTTGAGTCAGCTTAGTATCTATATGTGGTTTCCATGTGAGGCGACGGTCCAGATGAATACCAAGATATTTCACGTGTGAGTTTTGAGGCACTATATGGTCATTAATACGAATAGGGGGACATGATTCCCTACGTAGAGTAAATGTTACGTGGGTGCATTTCTGTTCATTTATTTTTATTCCCCATTGTCTTGCCCATTTCTCCACTTGATTTCGTGGTGCTGTAATTGAATCGAGGCATCTTTTGGATCTTTGTGAGTACTGAAAAATGCCGTATCATCAGCAAATGTTGACGTGTGAATTTCATTGTTTGTTGGCATGTCTGCTGTGTACAGCAAGTATAGAATTGGTCCTAAGATACTACCTTGAGGAACGCCAGCACCTATAGGTTGAGGACGGCTTAAATAATCACCTTCTTTAATCATAAACTGACGGTCGATTAAGTATTTCCATAGTAGGTGTTGAAGATTCACCGGCAAGTTCTGCTTTAATTTAGATATCAGGCCTTCATGCCATACTTTGTCGAAAGCTTTAGAGACGTCAATAAAGAGTGCCGAACAGTATCTCTTTTCCTCAAAGGTTTTTCTTATGACTTGTACCAATCTATGTGTTTGTTCTATTGTACTGTGTTAACGTCTGAAGCCAAACTGGTGATTGGGAATGCAGTTGTTTTCATTCAAAATCGGAGTCAGCTTGGTTATAAGCAATTTCTCGAATAATTTGGACATAGGTGGTAATAGACTTATTGGCCTATACGACTCAACTTTGCAAGGATCTTTTCCCGGCTTCGGAATCATCTTTACTAATGCAATTTTCCAAACCGGAGGGTAGTACTCAAGCCGTAAGATGGCATTAAAAATAAAGAGGATTAATCTTTTTGCAATGCGAGGCAGCTCAAAAATCATTTTATTGCTGATTTTATCAAACCCAGGTGCTTTTTTAACATTTAAATTATCAATAGCCTCAACAACCTCCAGATATTGAAATCTTATTTGTACAGGTGGTCTGGCAACAACAGGCGGTAGTTGGCTAATGTCAGTATCCATATTGGGAGTGAATACATTTTTTAAATGACTTACGAAAAGGTTGCCTTTTTCTTCGTTATTTCGTGCCCAAGATCCGTTCAAAGTACGCAGTGGAGGTTTTGCGATTACGGGTTTTCTTAGATTTCGGACTGCACGCCATAATGAATGATTTGACTGGAAAGTTGCGTCTAGACCTTCCAGATGTTGTTTGAGAGAATCTGCTTTTTGCGCTTCTAGCAAGATCCTAAGATTTTTGGTACATTCTCTCAACCTAGTTTTAAGTTGGGGCGATCTGTGTTGTTGTCACTCTCTTCGGACTCTCCTTTTTTCAGACAATAGTTGCTCAACATCTGCAGAAAAAACTCTGTTGTACCTATTCGGGCGGTAAGTGGAAGAAGCATGTTCTGCGGCTTTCTCGACATGTTCATTAAGACTTTTTATACAGGCATCTATGTCTTCAGCAGTTTTTAACGGGAGTTTCTCTGTGCATTGAGTGCTGATGTATTTTTTGTATTTTAACCAATTCAGACGTTTGACAAGAAGTAAGGCATCAGTTACGATTTGCTGAGGACTTCTGATGGTGATTACAGTGGGTGAGTGATCTGAAGAAAGATCCAGTGAAGCCTCGACTTCAATGAGTTCCGAGGATACCCCTTTCGCCACGCCGAAATCAATAACGTCATTAATTTTTTGCTGGTCAGTTGGCCAATAAGTTGGTTGTCCAGTTGAAATCACATTCAGTCCCTTTTCAAACAGGGAGTCATACAAGATACGACCTTTAAGGCCAGCCGCTATGAAACGGCTACCTAGTGATTTGTAAAAATCTCTATACTGATCTTTTGTTATTGAAAATCTGGGCGGACAGTAAACTGACGAAATCACGAGGTTTTGACAAAAGTTCTCAATACAGATGTTTGTTGCTTGAAGATAACACTCTGAAAGACCACCCAATGAATGGTGTTTGATTCGTGATTTGACCAATATTGTCGAGCCACCACATGATCTATCTCTGGGGTCCTTGGTGTCGTAGAATGTATAACCACTTATTTTAAAAATGTTTCTCGACGTCATATGAGTCTCGGAAATCATTATTACATCAATTTTCTTATTAAAAAGAAAATATTCAAGTTCATTTTTGTGTTGGCGTATGCCGTTTGCGTTCCAGAAACATATTTTGAGACAGTTCATGGTCTATTAAGTATGGCCTGCAGTAGCATTTTAATTTTGTATTTTGCTTTACACATTTTGCTATATGGTCAACACTGTAATTGTTTTGTCGCCAACAAAAATAGAAATTAGTTTAATTTGACAGCGACGAAAAAATCAGGATGGACAACAACCTGCAGTCGTGTTGCCTGCTGTCGTCAATATAGTCACTTTTATATAAACGTGTGTATTTTATTTTTGACATATTGTAGTCGGTAGCCTGCTGTCTCGAATGTGTTTAATGATTATGGGACACGAACGTGTTCGTGGCTTGGGTAGAAGCTGGCGGCTGAGTTGAGAACATTCGAACATTCAAAGAAAAAATATAGAAAAAAAGGAGTTTTCTTTTAAGTTTTGTTTAAAAGAAAAATAAAAGACAAAAAACAAGAGAATTGTGGCGCATCAAAAGGACCATGCGGTCACACAGAATGACAGGGTACCTCAATAACCTCATCATCAATAGCCAACACCATCAGCCAGAACCTCATCAAAATAGCCAACATCATCAATAGCCACCATAATCTCATCATCACCAACACCTCATGGCCAACAACATCGCCATAGCTAACATCAACCATAACCTCATCATCAATAGCCACCAACATCAATAATCCCATCAATAATCCCACATGGCCAACACCTGATGACCAACAACATCGCCATAGCTAACATCAACTATAATCACATCATCCCCACCACCTCATGGCCAACAACATAAATTACCCACACAGTCACAGGTTACAGGTTAGACGTATTTTAGATCATTAGGTCTTTAGATATATTCTCAATTAATTTTTTTTGCAATATTTTTAATAATTAGTTTAATAAGCGCTTGAAGAGATTTAATAATTAAAAATAGAAAATTTTTGCTAAATAAATTAATATATAATTTTAATAGATAGATAAATATTTTAATAAATAATTAAAATATTTTAATGATTAATTTAATAAGCGTTTGAAGAGATTTAATAATTAATTGAAATTTTTTTTTGCTAAGTGAATACCCTAATAAACAACTAAATAACCAAATACAGAAATAAGCTACAGCTACTTAATAATAGAATATTTTAACGAACAAATAAAATAATCTATAAATAAATAAAAAAAAAATAAATAAAATAATCTATAAAGAAATATAATAAATACAATAAATATAATAAATAACTAAATAAATCAATATAATAAATAAATAAATATAATCAATAAATAAATATAAGAAATAAATAAATAAATAAAATAATCTATAAAGAAATATAATAAATATAAGAAATATAATAAATAATTAAATAAATATATAGAAACAAATAAGCAATAAAAATAAACAATAAAGATATAATTGAATAGTAAAATAAATTTCGAACTAATAAAATTCAGAAAAGAAACCCTAATATATAAATAGTCACATTAAACATATGCGAAATGAATATTTGAATCAAGTTTTCTTTGATTGGTTATACAATTTTTCTCACTGAATTTTTATATACATAATTATCTTTAATGTTAACTGAAGACAAATTTTGAATTCATTTTTTTATAATCATTATTATAATCATTCAGTCTCGTCTCATCGAACTGTTCGGACGTGTTACTTTTAGTGCGGCTGAATTTTCGGTGAAAAAGTGTAAAAAGTTGAAATAAAACAAAAAAGTGAAAAAAAAATCGTAATAGGTTAAAATATATACAAAAAAAAAACATTAAAAATCGTATAAAAACTGTATGAGTGTTCCTCTCAGATGTAATTCTGAGAAAGAGCTTAGCTCGACTAGAAAAACTAGCTGGGTCTCTGAGGACGAATCCTTAAAAAAATCTTTGGAGAATTTTCTCACTACAAGAGCCGTAGAACGGCGTCGCTCCTGTTCTCCCAATATAGTGATTTCAACAGATGAGAAAACATCGTCTTCATCAAATAGTGCAGTGAAACCCAAAAAACAAGTAGGTATGGATAAGTACATAACCGTTCTTAAGCGACAGAGAAGCCCGAAGTCTGCTCAAGTGTCATCAAATACAAAAGCTCCTAAGACCGTGAGTAATGATCAAAATAGGTTTGCTCTCCTCCAGACGGATGAGCCAGAACTTCCGAAGAAGACGTTTAAGCCCCCACCAATTTATCTGAGAGAGCCGAATTCCAGTAAATTGGTACAAGGAATTGTTGCTGTAATAGGTGAAAACATGTTTAGCGTAACCTCAATGAAACATGGAAATATCTGCGAGACAAAGATACAAGTGAATAGGGAAGATGATTTTCGAAAATTGTCCAACCAGCTGGAAAGGGAGACTAGGGATTTCTATACCTACCAGCTCAAAAGCGCAAAAGGACTCCAAGTCGTTCTAAAGGGTATACCCATGTGTTGATCCCGCGGAAATAAAAACTGGTTTAATGGACAAACGGTTCAAAATCAAGAGCGTAGTGAATATTAGAAACCGTGAAAAGATCCCTCAGCCCATGTTCAGGGTAGAATTGGAACCTGGAGATGTTGTCTTAAAGAAAAACGAGTCCCATCCCATCTACAATCTGATGTACCTTCTGCATCGTAGAATCACCGTGGAAGAACCACATAAGCGTCAGGGACCCGTCCAGTGTCTCAACTGTCAAGAATTTGGTCACACCAAGGCGTATTGTAAATTGCCGACAGTTTGTGTTGCGTGTGGGGAGCTACATGCAACTGCTCAATGCGATAAGTCGAGAACTGACTCAAAAATCAAAAAATGCAGTAACTGCGGAGGTAATCATACCGCAAATTATAGAGGTTGTCCAATTTACACTCATTTGAAAGGCATAAGAACCAACAAGACGTCAGTATTGCCTAATCATCCTCAACAGCCAAATTTAGCATCGAGTGACAATTTCCCTCAATTATTACGGTCCACTAGTCATGTAAAGGCGCCTAGTTCTAGACAAGTTTCTTACGCAAACGTCGTTAAATCTAATATGCCAGGTCTGGAGCAGGAACCTAAAACCCAATATTCTGAGCCGCATATCAACAATCTAGAGACAACATTGCAGACACTTGTCCAAACTATGAACACTTTCACGACCACCATGACATCCATGATGCAGGAAATGCTGAAAATTCAATCCACTATCTTGCAAGCCATTTTAAAGAAATGATTTATTTAAAAATTTGTTTCTGGAACGCGAACGACCTCCGCCAACATAAAAATGAACTGGAATACTTCCTGATGGATAAGCAGATTGATGTTATGATGATTGCTGAAACTCACTTGACGTCGACAGGGTACTTCAAAATTAATGGCTACGCGTTCTACGATACTAAAGACCCCCGCGGAAGAGCTTGTGGAGGTTCGGCAATTCTTATAAAAAACAGAATAAAGCATTATCTAATGAATAACATAAGTGAGGATTACCTCCAAGCAACAAACATTTGCATTGAATTCTGTCAATACAAATTTGTTTTATCATCGATTTATTCTCCGCCTCGATTTTCAATAAAAGAACACCAATACCATAACTTCTTTAAATCCCTTGGAGCTAGATTTTTAGTTGCTGGCGACTTTAAGCCAAACACACATTTTGGGGTTCACGTCTGGTAACCCCAAAGGGTCGCGTACTCTTCAACACCATTGCTAAAATGGGCTTAGATGTACTCTCAAGTGGACATCCGACGGACCGACGGAAGATTCCCGATGTTATTGACTTTGGGGTAGTGAAAAATATCCCTGTAGAATGGATGCAAGTGGATCCTTCACTGGACTTGTCCTCAGATCACCCTCCTACTATCATTTCAATGCATTTCCCTCAAGTGTGTGGTTTTCCATTTATGAACATGACTAAGACCCGAGTAAGTTGGATAAAATACAAAAAGTATTTAGGTTCTCATTGCACGGAAAATGTTGTGTTGAGAACTACCGACGATATTGATGAGTCGATTGGCAACTTTACCGAGGACCTTCGACGAGCTGTGCATCACGCTTCCACTTATCACGTTGAATGTAGAAATAGGACAAACAGAACTTATTTCTCTGAACTCGAACATCTCCTATCAGAAAAAAGAAGAATGATAAGAGAGTGGCAAATTCACAGGTCTCCTGAACTGAAAGCTAGACTACGGGAATGCAGAGATATACTAAGACATTTCTTAGAAACCCAAAGAACGGCCTCACTTAGATCTTACTTGGAAGGTCTTGATAGTACCCCACAATCTGACTACTCGTTATGGAGGGCGGCAAGAGGTTTAAAAAGACCAGTAAGAGGAAAACCTCCTTTGCGAAATCCGACTGGTGACTGGGCTAGAAATGATTCCGATAAAGGGACATTATTTGTTAACCATTTGAGAAATGTGTTTACTATAAACAACTCAAATAATAACGAATCTGATTTGCCACCACTTGTTATAAGGCCTCCTGTACCTCTAAGACTAAACTTTCGTGATGTCCAAAACGCTATTGGTACTCTGAACCTTAGAAAGGCTCCAGGTATGGATAAAATCAGCAATAAAATGCTTCTGGAGTTACCTCGTGTAGCAAGAAGAATTATCCTCTTTATCTTCAACGCTATTTTACGCCTAGAATACTATCCTGCAGATTGGAAGGTGTCTATGATCACTATGATTCCTAAGTCAGGGAAGGACCACACCAAAGTGGAGTCATATAAGCCAATTAGTCTACTGCCGACAATTTCAAAACTGTTTGAAAAATTATTAATGACTAAGTTGACTCCAATTCTGAATGGCACTGAATGTATTCCTAATCATCAATTCGGCTTCAGGGCTAAACACAGCACCATCGAACAAACACACAGATTGGTAAATGTGATAAGAGGGTCGTTTGAAGACAAAAAATACTGCTCCGCCCTTTTCATTGATGTGTCGCAAGCGTTTGACAAAGTTTGGCATGACGGTTTAATGCACAACATAAAATTAACTCTGCCTGCTAACACCCATAAACTCATGGAAAGTTATTTATACGGTCGCAAATTTAAAATCAAAGAAGGTGATTTTTTAAGTACCGCTCAGCCAATTGAATCAGGTGTGCCACAGGGTAGCATACTGGGTCCTACTTTATATTTGATATATGCCTCCGACATGCCGTCAGACCCCAAAATCCATACGTCAACTTTTGCAGACGATACAGCCTTTATCAGCGTTCATAAGGACCACCAAGTTGCATCACAGAATTTGCAGAACTATGTTTATAAGCTAGAGAATTGGCTAGAGCTTTGGAAAATCAGGGTTAACGAACAGAAATGTATTCATATCACTTTCACATTGCGAAAAGATACCTGCTCGTCCATCAGAATAAATAATCAAATTATCCCGCAACACAATGAAGTCAAATCCTCGGATTCCACCTCGATCGTCGTTTAACTTGGAAGTCTCATATTGAAGCGAAACTTACACAAATGAGATTAAAAGCAGTGCAACTTAATTGGCTAATCGGCAGAAACTTTACATTGAATTGGATTGCAAACTTTTGTTGTACAAAGTAATATTAAAGCCAATCTGGTGCTATGGAATTCAATTATGGGGTACTGCCTCAGCATCCAACATTGAAAAAATTCAAAGGGGTCAAAATAAAATTCTACGTATAATTACTGCAGCACCATGGTATGTTAAAAATTCTCGAATCCACAAAGATCTAGGCGTGCCATTAGTAAAAGTCGAATTTACAAAATATGCGTCAAAGTATGTCAGCAAACTTGAACACCATCCAAACCCACTTGCAAGAGACATCCTTAACTTTAGTGGCCACAATCGGTTGAGAAGGAGGGATACCCTTGATTTAACTCAAGCGCAAAACAGATGACTGGATCAGTTGATGTGAAATTTTTTTAGTATCAGACAAATTTTTGTCTAGCACTGGCTGGGCATATTATTTTCTTTTTAGTATTAAGATTTGAATACTTAGTGTTATTTCATATATGAAGATTCAATAAATAATTAAAAGCAAAAAAAAAAATTTTATAATCCTATATTTTTAAATACTTTTACGTATGATGCTTATCATATTTCCATTACTATAACCTAACCATTTCTATGAATTTAACCTTTTTTTTAACAATTATCACTGATCTCGCCTCAATTGTAATTACTTCAATAAGACGATCATCTACGTTACTGATGGTTATTAAACGTTTTATAATTTATATTAATAAATACCAATTTTATAATGTTAAAACGAAATACATATGTGGTAGAACTTCAATAATTGGTTGAAATGTAGCGAGTATAGAAATGAAACAGTGGTAAGTAAATTTAGGGACATTATTTACAAACTTTTTTTTTCAGGCGACAAGTAATGTCACGGTTGACATTAACCTGTCATATGGGGTGGGCAGCCTGATCGGGACCACGACATCTTGTCCCGAGGACTCGAGTCCTGCCAAACGAACACTGGATGAAAGTTTCGGTCATTGAAATGTCGGTCCGTTTATTTTGGGTCATTACCTCTAGTATGTACATTGTTATTCGTTTTTATATTGCTTCTTTTTTATTATCACACCGTTTCCATTTTAGCACGAATAAAATAATTATTGTGTAAACCTAGATGGACACGAACCCCCCATTCCCGGCGAGCTAAAACCGAATACCCCAGCGTGCCAAAGTCCATCGTGAAGCAAAAAAGTTAATTTAGAAAAAAAAAATTTTTTATATGACTATGACAAATTATGGGCCGATCTTCTTAAATTTTGGAACAGTGATTTTCATGCATATGAGGATATTTCACGTCGATTTTCAACATAATAACGGTATATTTAGGATATATATTAACGTGGATTTCTGAAGTGGGCCTTATATGGGGGATATAGTCAAATATGGACCGATATTCTCCAAATCCAGCACTTTGATTTAGGCATGTATGCAAATGATCCGTGTAAAATTTTGGATTGGATTATTTATAAGAGATTTATGAGTATTGTCTAAATTAGCACAAAGGCAACCCCAAATTAGACTGCACACTGAAACATAAATACAACGCTGACGAAACGGGTCAAAACAGAAACAACAATTTAATAAAAAACTCAAGATGCACCAGGAAAAGAGATCATGTCGTCACACAAAAACTAAACACTGATTTTTAAACCAAGCAAGCAAGTGGTCGCAACACGCAAACAAACTTTTTGATATATCTAACGTTGTTAGTTTAAAACAATTATTCACTTAAATCTAAAATAAACTGTAAATAATTATTTATATAAAATTCTAAATTTAAATCTAAAGTGAAAATTAAACTGATTATAAGTGAACAGCAAACGTAAATCTAAAATAAAATATCCTTATTTAGTAAAATAGAAACCTAAAATCTATACAAAATATAAAACAAGTACAAATAAAATTTTGAAACTACAAATCTAAATCCCTGTGAATACCTACTTAAACCAAAAGTGACTCTAGAACAAATATATGTGAATCGATTAAATATAAATACTTAAAATTTAAACTTATAATTATATCCACCTAAATTTACCTTTAAAATCTAAAATATCCTACTTGTGAATTAAATTTAAACCTATAGTTATATTTACTTAAAATTTACCTTTAGAATCTAAATTTATCCTATTTGTGAATTCAAACTAAATCTATTCTTTTACACTTAAACAAGCTACTTAAATTAAACCTAATGATTAAAACTAAATACTTGTGAATTACATAAAATATACAGTTAAATTGGACTAAACAATGAACTTTAAAATATAATGAATAAATACAAGATTTATTAAACTTCTAAACTTATTGGCATTCATCATTTTTTTATAAAAGTAAAGTTTCATCTGGGAGACACTGCAATCCCCAATTCTACATTTTGGTCAACTTAGGAGCAACCCAGCTATTCCCCATAGGTCCCAATTTGTTCATGGTCCATCACCGACGCTAAACCAGCGGAAAAATTTATTAAGAAAGAAAATGGTAACAAATAATCCTAGGTATGTGCAACAACAACAATAATACTAAAATTCTCCAACAAAAAGAAACTAACAATAAAATATAAAAATTTTTTCAACAAGAAAGACCCGTTACATTCCAAAAATTCTTCATAAAACAAGTTGTTCAAGGCAAAAGAAAACAACAAGAAAGACCCGTTACCTTAATTTACATTCCCAAAATTCCTCATAAAACAAGTTGTTCAAGGGCAAAAGAAAACAACAAGAAAGACCCGTTACTTTGCACTCTAAAAAAATTCTTTATAAAACAAGTCGTTCAAGGGCAAAAGAAAACCACAAAACAGAGCAAAGAGGAATAAATGTTTTTAAAAGTGAGTACACAAATGGAATTTAATACCATACACATTCACACAAACACACAAATCCCTTTGCATTCCCATACCACATGTACATAATAAATCTCTTTACATTTAATATTACAGTGCACAATTAACATTACATTTGAATCAAAACCATTTATTTAAAAATAGACAACACAATTATTTAAAAATAAAGAGATCAAATTCTCAACAAATCACAGTTACATATTTAACAATAAAAATATCATTTCGTACATTCAGAAATCGAGATTACACTTGAAACCAATACAAAACAGATCTCTTTATATGTATGTTACATTAATCTCCACCATACACACATTTCAATTGAAACGCATTTATTTAAAAATAAATAAAGAGAGCATACACATACACACATTTATTTACATTTGCTCAAATTAATAATATTCTCTTACACATATCGCACAACCAGCGTTGCCAAATGTGCAGATTTATCTGTTTTTTGCAGTTTTTTGAAGTGCAAAACAGGCTTGCAGATTTTTACTCTAAAAACAGTTTTTTTAAATCAATGCAGATTTTTCAATTTTATTCGAATAAAACAAATTATTATTATTCCCACTCTATGTGGAATTCTGCGGACCAAAGATTTAAAAAAAAAATTTCAATTGCACAAATTTAAATGAAGTATTATTCGTTATGTTTTTACTGTTACCTCTGGCCCACGATGTCGAACGATAACGTTCGCTTAGATAAGACTTAAGACACAAACATTTTATCGTATCTATTTTTTTTTTTATTAAATCAAGTTTGTTTATTCCACAATCAAGTTTGTGTCTTAAGTCTTATCTAAGCAAACGTTATTGTTCGACATCGTGGGCCAGGGGGTTAATTTTATATACATATGTATATTTTATATCAAATATAAAAATTATATTTTGTTTTTTTTTTCGATAATTTAAACATATACAAATATCATTTTTTTACATACCGCACACATTCTTCAAAAGTGACTCAATTCAAAATTTTTTTCGGGTTTGTATTCTTAAACAACACACAACACACTTCTTTATCTATAAGAAAAAGTTCAAAGCATTTTGTTACAGTTAACAAGTTCTAAAAAAAGTTAAGTCTTTCTTTATATTTCATTTTGAATAAAGTTACAATTTAATTTATTTTTAGTTGTGTGATACAGACATAGTCATATATATTTACACAAATTAAAAATTTTAGTATGCTTAGAAATACAGTAAAACCCGCATAAGTGCCTTGACTAAAATTGACAGCATTTTTAGGTACTTAAGCGGGTTGTGTACTTATAAGGACCCGTTTTAGTACCTCAGGTTGGGTACTTAAACAACCCCGTTTTAGAACCTTCTGTTGGGTAATTAAACATTTAATAATTTTAAGAATATTGAATATTACTTATTTAAAGACAAACAAAAAATTTATTTAACAAAAAATATTTTGATTACATATTGATTAAAAACGTATTTCATATTGCTTAAAAAAATCGTTTGAAAAAAGGAACATTTTGTGTACATATGTATTTTTATGAACTTAATATTTTCCCGACGTTTCCATCGCCATAGCCAGCCATTTGTTGGCATAAAATCGGAATGCAATTTTGCTGCGAAGTCTCTCGCTTTTTGGAGGATTTGAGCATCGGTTAACACAGTATTAAGAGCTCTTATCTGGTCAAACCATTGAGAAAGAGCTTTTTCAATGTCATTGTGCGGACTCGTACGTAAACGTTTACGTCGCAAACAAGTTGCGTTTGCGGCCTCTTCGACTTGTTGTCGGTTTCTCCAAATTCTATTTACAGTTGATATGTCGCACCGAAAATGCTGCTCAAATGAAGAATTTGTATTTTTTGGTAATTGTTAAACTTGTAAGTTTTCGCCCTTTGCCAGGCATTTTTACGAATCTTTTATGTATATCTTGATTATGATTTATTTTGCCAGATATGTATGTTAGTTTTTCGATAAATTAGTAATGGTATAAATAAACAATCGATTATAGAGTTGCCGTTTAAAAAAAAGAATTGTATACAAAAAGGTACTTAACCGAGGGAAAATGTACATAAAATTTTATTTAATGCACAACAAATTACGGTACTTAGGCGGGTTGAGTATTTAAACGGGGAGGTACTTAAAAGGGTAAATTTGTTCGATTTTTTACAAAAAAAACCATAGTGTCTACAAATGTTGGGTACTAAAACGGGTTAGGTGGTAAAGCGGGGAGGTACTAAAGAGGGTTTTACTGTAAAACAAAATTTTGCTGCTTTAAGAATAAATGTGCAACAAGAAAACTTCCGTTTGTAATCTTCAAAATGTATAGATTAAGCTAGTTTAAAAATTTTAACAATAAACTGGACAATTGTTGATTTAAATTACAAAAGAAGTCTGCACCTCATATTTCAAAAGTATATACACACTTATTTTGTCTGTCAAAAGTATTTACACATTCATGAAATTAAGTTAAAAACTCAATCTTTAAAAAAAACCTCATTTGTTTTGATAGTTTGCAAATTTATATTGCACAAAAATAAATATTTATAGATAAGTCGCTAAAAAAAATCTTTTAAAATGGTGAAAATAAAGGAAATTCCCATCGAAACGCGAGTTGAGATCGCAACGAAGTTTGGAATGGGTTCCTCGGCATCAGACTTGGGAAAAGAGTACGGAATATTTTGGAAAACAGTCTACAATTTAGTAAAGAAAAAAGAAACCTATGGAAGCATACAAAATAGGGCCAGAACTGGTCGGAAATATGTGACAAACAAAATAGAAGATCGTTCTATTCAGATCTAAACATAATAGAGAATGTATGGGCATTCATAAAAAGGCAGAGATCTATCCAAATGGGCCGAAAACGAGAGGAAACTATTGATAAAATAATAAATATCTGGAACAGCTTAGAAAAGGAGTTTGTACGCAATTTGATTGCATCTATTCCAGCTAGACTACAATCTGTCATAGATGCTGAAGGAAATTTATCTGGCTACTAATTATTTTTGTTTTTTTTTCGTGTTTTATAATCCTTTTTCTATTGTGTAAATACTTTTGAATGTAAATAAATTTGTGTAAATACTTTTGAAATATGAGGTGCAGACTTCTTTTGTAATTTAAATCAACAACTGTCCAGTTTATTGTTAAAATTTTTAAACTAGCTTAATCTATACATTTTTAAGATTACAATACGGAAGTTTTCTTGTTGCAAATTTATTTATAAAGCAGCAAAATTTTGTTTTATTTCTAAGCATACTAAAATTTTTAATTTTTTCAATTTGTGTAAATATATATGACTATGTCTGTATAATAAAAATTATTTAATTTTGTTTTGAAGGTGCAGATTTTTTTCGAAAAAAACAGATTTTTTTTTGGGAATTGTCAGATTTTGTAAAAAAAAATATGGCAACACTGCGCACATGCACTGAATATTAAAAAACACATCTCTTTAAGATCAAGATTATTCTCTTACACAACAACATTTATTCATACAAACCAGTGATGTTCAGCCCATACAACAATTGTTTGAAAAATTTACACACATTTGTTATGCTCTTTTAAAAACATTCATTCACTCGTCGTTCAGCAAGCGATGAGAACACATGTGACGGACTATCGTCATTTTTTTCAGAAATTTGTTAAGCATTGTTGTTGCTTCTTGTTGATCGAAGCACAGCAAACACACGCTATTCAATTACAATTGAAAACGAAAAATAAAAAACTGGTTTAGATAGACTTATTTTTGTTTTTTATCAAAATAACTGTTCTAAAATTGGTTTTCGATATTGATAATTGTTATTTTTTGTCCCTGATATTGTTTCATAAGGTGTTTACATTTGGAAAAAATTCTTTACTTTTTTCTGATTTTAAGCGTTTGACAATATGTTTGCTGTGCAAAATCTCTCACAAATACATCTACATTTTATTTTTGAACATCACTGATACAAACACGTAGCTCTTATCTCTTTAATACTCACCATTATTCTCTTACACACAACAACATTTATTTATAATATAAATTTTATACAATCACGAACAGCGTTACCGTTGATGCGACTAAAGTGGCAATTTGACCCTTTTACAGATGCCTTGCCACTTTTTGTGTACCTTTTTTTTATTTTACTTGATACATATTAGTGTTTTTATTAATTTTTTTATTATATGAATATGTAAACATACATCATATACAACATTTAAATGAAAAAAATACGATTTTTATTTTTGTTTTGTTTATTTTCCGTCTTTTTAAGAGTGGTGCCCCTTTTTTTTAATAAATCCCCTTTTTGTGCGACTTTCTCAAATTTTCCAACGGTAACGCTGATCACGAAGCGCTAACAACACATACTCACATTTAAAGGTGGAATTAAGTTTGGCAAGCATACAGTGGGGTAAATATCCAAAAAATATTAACAAAATTAATTCCTGTGAAAACCGGAATTGATTAAAATTTTAATAACTGCCAAGTTACACAATATAAGCAAATTAAATTAAGAAAAACTCTTTAAATAATAATTAAAATAATTAAACAAGGGAAAACATTGTTTGCTTATATTTATCCACAATCAAAGAAAAAACAAAAATAGTACATTGCTCATCTCAGATAAAAGCAGTGAACAGTGGGTACGATCACACAAAAATATATGACAATTATTGAAAGCCTAAATAAAATATTCCAATCTAAAATAAATTAAACTAACAAAACTAATAATTATTATTTGTTATTAATTAAAAATAAAATAACACAAGAAACCCCAGACAAAATTTTTCTAAACAATTATCAAATTTAATTTAAATAAACTACATGATAAATTCGATACGAAGAAAATTAAAATATCTCATGAAAAATTTTAAATACAGTCCACTAGTCTCAATACATACAAATACAAAGCTACTCGGAATTAAAATTCCAAGCTATTTTACTAATATTTTATCGCAATAGCAACGCTTTTAGGAATTAAAATTCCAAGCTAATTTCCACATACATATCTCATCTTAATCAATAGGCTTCCCAAGCCAGTTCACTTTCCATAATGCTACAGTTCTGTTGGCACACAACAAAAATATTACAGAATTCCATCTATAATTTTATTTTCTTAATACCGCTATATTTTCTTTTAACATAAAAAGAAAATATTATAGATCTACAATCCATACATTATAACTTTCAAAATTTCATTATCACCTTCTTTAGTTTTATTACATAAAACAAAACTTTATGGAGTTTCTTTCTTTCCATAAATAATTTATACCGCTCTTACTTTCCTTTGTCCCATAAAAGAAATCCAAAATAGAGTTGCTATCTATTTTCTATTTACTCTCTACTTTCCTTTGACTCATAAAGGAATCCAAAATAGATTTGCTATTTATTTTCTATTTACTCTCTACTTTCCTTTGACTCATAAAGGAATCCAAAATAGATTTGCTATCTATTTTCTATTTACTCTCTACTTTCCTTTGACTCATAAAGGAATCCAAAATAGATTTGCTATCTATTTTCTATTTACTCTCTACTTTCCTTTGACTCATAAAGGAATCCAAAATAGATTTGCTATCTATTTTCTATTCACTCTCTACTTTCCTTTGACTCATAAAGAAATCCAAAATAGATTTCCTATCTATATTTCATTTACTCTCTACTTCCTTTGGCACATAAAGGAATCCAAAATAGATTTGCTATCTATTTTCTATTTACTCTACTTTCCTTTAACTCATAAAGGAATCCAAAATAGATTTCCTATCTATTTTTCATTTACTCTCTACTTCCTTTGGCACATAAAGGAATCCAAAATAGATTTGCTATCTATTTTCTATTTACTCTACTTTCCTTTGACTCATAAAGGAATCCAAAATAGATTTCCTATCTATTTTTCATTTACTCCCTACTTTCCTTTGGAATATAAAGGAACCTAAAATAGATTTGCTATCTATTTTTATTTTGCTCTTTACTTTTCTTTGGCGCATAAAGGAATATAGTGTAGATTAGCTATCTACATAAGTTTTCGATTTTACGCTCGACTTTCTTTGGCCCATAAAAGAAAATAGCGCGAAATTCATTCTACTTTACAATTTACAAATAATATTTACAGTTTTCTCACTATGGCCCCGTCTAACCACAGATTTACATTCGATGCAAACAATTTAATATCATTTTGCAAAAGAAATGATATTCAAGAATCTTCTGGACAGTCAGAAGAACTCTTAGATATTAAATTGAAAGATCTTGACAATCGTTGGAGTAAGGTAGAAAAATCGTATGAAGATATCATGCTTTCTAAGCAAAGCGAAGAAACAAAAACAGCGGCACAAGAACAATATGAGGTATGTGTAGAAACGTATTAACTCACTGTTTCAAAACTTCTCGATTTTATTAAACCGTATAGGGAAAGCCAAAATCCTCGCACTAGCACACAACCCATGAGTCCAAATCCGACTCAAGAAGTTGTTAACACATACCTTAAACTGCCCCCTTGCGATACTCAAACCTTCTCAGGAAGTTACGAAGAATGGCCTGCTTTTCGTGACATGTTCACAGCAGTTTATATCAATCACCCAAGATTGACATACGCCGAAAAATTATACCATCTTCGTAACAAGACAACAGGAACTGCAGGATCAATAGTAAATAGATTTCCTTTAACAGATAATAATTTCAATCTTGCTTGGCAAGCTCTCAGATCCCGATATGAGAATATTAGAGTTTTGGTAAATAACCAAATAAGAAATCTTTTCAACATTCCTGCAGCAATTGTCGAAGACAACGAATCCCTACAGCGAATCCACAGTTCCGTTTCGGACTGTTTGTCCATGTTGGAATCATTCGGGGTATCATCAGAAGGTTGGGATCTAATTTTGGTTAACTTAGTTTATTCCAAACTTCCTCACGAAACCCTAGCACAATGGGAACAATCGCTCAACGCATGTAGAAATTTGCCAACATGGGAGCAACTAAGCCATTTCCTTCTCAAAAGATGCGAAGTAGTAGAACGAATTGCTACAATTCAATTCCCAAAAACTTCCTTTCCCAACAAATCCCAATCCCAAGTTCAAACCTATTCTTCTCAGGAGAAACTTAATCTAAATTGTAAAATGTGTAATGAGTCACACAGTCTAAGATCATGCACAGAATTTCGCAACCTATCAATCCAAGAAAGGGTTGATTTTGTTTACAAAAATCAAATTTGCAATAACTGCCTTTCAATAACCCATACAAAAAATAATTGTCAAAGCAAAAATACATGTCTAAATTGTGGGAAAACCCATCACACTTTACTACACATGCGTCCAAACAATAACGCAAAAGCAAATCAATCTTTTAATAACAAAAATCATAATTCCTACACTTAAGAGTCAACTTACAACACTCAAAATTCAATTTCTCATCCTCCAAATTCAAATTTTAAAACTGAAAATCAACAGCCGCATGAGTTATCGATGCAACCCTCAACATCTAACTCTGCGAAAAACCCTCAAATTCATTCCAATTATGCTACAAGTCAAACGAATATCCTTTTAAGAACAGCCCTCGTTCAAATAGAAAGTAAGAGGGAGCGTTTCACGATTCGAGCGCTCATAGATCCAGGCTCAGAAAGAACGTTTATTTCAGAAAAAGTTCGAGCACGGTTAAATCTCCCCTTCAAAAGGTCCAAATTTGAAATTATAGGAGTTGGCGGGCAAACACAAACCGCTGATAAAGAATGTGACTTAACTTTAGTCTCACAAAAAAACAATTTTCGCCTCCAAATATCGGCAATTGTGCTGCCTAAGTTCACATGTAAAATACCCTCAAACTCTTTTAAAATTAACTACGAATTCGGTCTCTCAGATATCGAACTAGCCGATCCATATTTTAACGTTTCATCTGCAATTGACCTCATCTTAGGAAATGATAGCGAACGATATATAAATCTAGAAGGTATAAAAAGGAATGTTTGTGGATTAGCTTCCGCCTATAAAACTATTTTTGGCTGGGTTCTCAGTGGCCCAATCCAATCGCAACCGATAGCATCCTTTACCGCAATTACAAAGGCTAGCGAAAATTCTGACGTAAATGAATTACTTCGTAAATTCGGGGAACAGGAAGAAATTACAGCATCCCAACCCAAGGCTTCAGAAAACAACATGTGTGAAGAATTTTACACAAAACCGACAAAACGTCTTCCAAACATTCAAAAAATGTATAGACAAATCCTAATTAATCCTTGTGACAAACCTTATCAACGGATTGTATTTCAAAAGTTCCCCCGGGAGGCTATCAAAGATTACCAGCTCAAAACCGTAATCTTTGTTATTAATTATGCCCCATTCTTGGCAATACGAACACTCTTACTATTAGCATCGGATAATAAATATATCTTCCCAAAAGCATCTCAAATCCTACGTAAGGAAACTCATGTAGACGACATTCTTGCAGGAGGTCACTCTCTCGAAAGTGACGCAGAAGCCCAACAACAGCTGATTCGATCCCTCGACTCAGCAGGTTTTCTGTTAAAAAAGATCGCATCTAATGACTCTCGATTATTAGAATCCATTCCGCAAGAATACATGCATGATTTCGATTTTCTTAAATTTCATGATACCAGCGTAACTAAAGCTATCGGTATACGGTGGATTACCCTCACAGACTACCTTACAATACCGCTCAAAGTTCCACCTTGTAGATAATCTCACACTTTTATTTCCAACATCACTTCTAATATCACACTTTTCATTTCCAACATCCCTTTTAATATCACATTTGCACTTCCTATATCACATATATTATTTCACCACATCACACTCATCATTTCCATTTATTTCCCAAAGAAAGTTACTTACAATTTCTTATTTCTCTTTAGTTCACGTTCCCAACCTCCAAGAGATCCGTCCATTCACCAGTATCAACTGTGCCTCAGATATCACGCGTTGAGATTCTGTCGGCGTTTCATAGCGATGGATAATCGAGAGCGAAATAGGGTAGTCCGTAGACATGGATACTGTGTCAACTGCCTAGCTCGCACCCATCAGGTATACAGTTGCGATAGCCCGGACGGTAGTATGTACTGCGGACTACTGCATCATACCTTATTGCACCAAAGGATTCATCGTAGCAAGAGAAACCGACGCAGTATCCTCGACCGTATTGGTACACAAAGACGCATCCACCCAAGCACCAGCCAAACTAATGAAACCACCGCTAGCTCCAACAGACGGAATATGATTCGTTCAACTCATGATACACTTCGCAGCCGATCTGCTCAGCGTTCAACTCATAACACCCCTCGCAGCCGACCTACCCAGCGTTCGACCCCTCACGCTCAACACAACAATGACACCAGAGCAAACAGACCTGCGTTGCAACAAGTCAGGCAACTAAGAAAGCGGCAGAGACCCACACCAAACCAGAAGGTGCTATCAGAGGCCATCCGCTCACTCGCCGCGGTGTTATGTTCGACCGAGTGAAATGTTGCATCCATGCAAGGAGGGGCGGCATGTCTAAATTAGCACAAAGGCAACCCCGAATTAGACTGCACACTGAAACATAAATACAACGCTGACGAAACGGGTCAAAACAGAAACAACAATTTAATAAAAAACTCAAGATGCACCAGGAAAAGAGATCATGTCGTCACACAAAAACTAAACACTGATTTTTAAACCAAGCAAGCAAGTGGTCGCAACACGCAAACAAATTTTTTGATATATCTAAAGGTAAGTTTAGACGATATGTTGAATCAGCATATATATGCTGACAGCCATATGATTACAATTAGCAGCAAATTCCTATGTCATATGTTAGACGTTTATACGATATGTTGAAAGTAGCAAATTTTTTGATGTCAGCATATGTCAGCAAATCAAATGTCAACATATGAGTTAGCATACGATTTTTGTGTTTATACGATATATTGAATTTTATGTGGTGCTACATATGCTGAGTCGTATAAACATTTGTTTGTGAAATTAGTCAGTTTGACAACATTTTTCAATTATTATTCAACTTCTGTATTTTATGTGAAATTTTTGAAATAAAAGTAAATAATAAAAATATCAATAAAAAAAAAATATTTATGATGACGTGGGAGGAAATTGATCTAGCTATTGCGTTTTTAAGCAAATTTTTATATGCAAATCTGTCTTAATAAACGTTTGTTACATTTAATAATCGTTTTTGAATAAGGGGGTTATTATTTATTTCTAGAGACCTGGGGCCAAATTATCGCATTCGACATCGAGTAAAATTTATCGTAATTTTCTTATTTGAGATTATGGCATACGATATCAAGCAAGAAATTTAGTATATTTTATCATAATTTCGATATCGAAATCATTTTTCGATACGTTAGCTCATTCGATCACCAATGCGGTAATTTGTCGATTAATTTGAACAATGCCGCCGGCCATTATATTGCGTTTTGTGTTCTTGTGTGTGTATGTGTGTAGCAGAGACCTGCAACGAGTACTAAATGTTCGGGTATACTTAATCATGCACATTGATTTTTATGATTTAATCGTTTTTGTTCAAATGCACAAAACGCTCGTTTACGCAACCGTTCGTTTCAAACATTCAGTTTTATTCACTGGTTGTTTTTTGCGAACATGAATATTCTGACTGTGTCGTTAAATGTATGAAGCTCGTTTTACATCAAAGCCAACGTGTTGTTAGCCGAACATGTGTTTTATTCATTTGTTGTTTTGTGCGAACATGAATGTTCGACTGTGTCGTTAAATGTATGAAGCAGCTCATTTTACATTTTTGCTTTAATTTTTTTTGCTGTGCAAAGATATATTTGACAAACTGTACATATTACAAATTTTATCATTGCTTTGTCAAATAAGTTTTCTTTTCGACGAAATAATGTTAAATAGGTAGTAAATGCACATTTTTTATGTTTTCATATTTTTCTGCCAGCCGCTTTTTACTTATAAGTGGCTCGTGTGTTTTTAGTTCAATTCCAATCAGATCATGCACAACAAAGCCGACATGCAAAAAACAAACTGTGTATAAACAAGAATTTTTGTTTTCAAACATTGCAGTTCGAACCAAGTGTTGGAAATGATTTATACTCGTTGCTGAATTTTCTGTGTGTGCATAAAAAGTGAATAAGCATAAAATTGAATCATACTTTTTTGTATTGTTCTTAAAATTCAACGTTAGTGAATAAGTCGGCTCGTTCATACTTGTTGCAGGTCTCTGGTGTGTAGGTACATATGCAACAAGAATTGTACTTACATAAAAAAAACTATCGGCAGGTAGTCTTAAAGGTCGTGATACACTATCGAACACAATCGTACGATTCATTCAGTGGAAAATCTGACCGATTTCTATCACACTCAAAAAAAATCGCAACAAAGTATGTCATAGGTGCCACACTATTACACAAAAAAGATGCAAAAACATATGTTTTTGCTAATGTCAACAAACTCAGTTTTCCGCCATTTAAATTAATATTTGTGTTCAATTATTTTGTTATATGTGAATATAATAAATTGTATAAACTATACAAACAATTAAAAAATGTTAAACGTCGTCTGTCCTTTAGATTATAATTTGTGATTTAAATCAATGAAGCCGACATTGTTGTTTTCTTATCAGCTTTATTAGAAAATACAACTCTGATCGCATATGAATTTGAAGCTTGCATACGCTTTTCAACAAATAACATATCTGTCAACATACGCAGGAAATTTGTCAAACACTAATAATATGCTGTTTACACGATATGCTAAAATTACCAACATACGTTTGTTGGCATTGTTAACAAAGTGTTAGCAAATGTTGTTAAACATACGTATGCTGAAAAAATTTTGCGTTTACACGATATGTAAGCACTTGTCACAAATTTTTCAGCATAAATATGCTGATTCAACATATCGTCTATACTTAGCTTAACGTTGTTAGTTTAAAACAATTATTCACTTAAATCTAAAATAAACTGTAAATAATTATTTATATAAAATTCTAAATTTAAATCTAAAGTGAAAATTAAACTGATTATAAGTGAACAGCAAAATTAAATCTAAAATAAAATATCCTTATTTAGTAAAATAGAAACCTAAAATCTACACAAAATATAAAACAAGTACAAATAAAATTTTGAAACTACAAATCTAAATCCCTGTGAATACCTATTTAAACCAAAAGTGACTCTAGAACAAATATGTGTGAATCGATTAAATATAAATACTTAAAATTTAAACTTATAATTATATCCACCTAAATTTACCTTTAAAATCTAAAATATCCTACTTGTGAATTAAATTTAAACCTATAGTTATATTTACTTAAAATTTACCTTTAGAATCTAAATTTATCCTATTTGTGAATTCAAACTAAATCTATTCTTTTACACTTAAACAAGCTACTGAAATTAAACCTAATGATTAAAACTAAATACTTGTGAATTACATAAAATATACAGTTAAATTGGACTAAACAATGAACTTTAAAATATAATGAATAAATACAAGATTTATTAAACATCTAAACTTATTGGCATTCATCATTTTATAAAAGTAAAGTTTCATCTGGGAAACACTGCAATCCCCAATTCTACATTTTGGTCAACTTAGGAGCAACCCAGCTATTCCCCATAGGTCCCAATTTGTTCAAGTATTAAAGGGATTTTCGGAAGAGGGCTTTATATGGGGCATATGGTTAGAAAAAGAGCGAAATTCACAAAATTTTGTGGGGTGATTTTTGTATATATGTAAATGATCGTTTTGAGTCGGTACTGATATATATACAATATATATAGGGATAAATGTCTTTTTGAGATGTGGACCTTGTATGGGACCTATGACCAATTCTGGACCGACCACCATAAAATTTAGTACAACAATTAATTTGCCTATAAAGATTATTTATTTCCAATTTTAGCCATTTAGCATTATTTATATCTGTTTTATACGTATTAAAGTGAATTTTGGAAGTGGACTTTATATGGGGTCTATGGTCAAACATGGACCGAACTAAAAAAAAATCCGTTTTGCGATTTCTTTAGTTTTGCTGAATTTTGTCTTGATATTCCAATTTTATAAGAATTTATGTATAATTGAGCAATATTTCGGGAAGATTTTTGTATGGGGGCTATGAGAAATCATGGCCCGATTCTTACTATTTTCCGCACATGTTCTTCTTTTATCATAAAAACAACGTATACAAAATTTCATGGTATTATCTGCAATATATTTCAAAATATTGCAATAAAATGGACAAAAAAAATATCAAATTGTTATGGAGGTTGTCTCACATATTGGTCCATAACTCTGGTTGGCCTAAACCGATTTTGCTGATTTTCAATACCAAAGTTACCTGCAAAATAAGAAATATTTTACTGGAAATTTCGTTTAGTTAAGTTGTATAGTTTGGGCGTGAGTGTGTTTTACACAGGCGGACAGACGGACATGGCTAAATCGACTTAGAATTTCATAAGGATCAAGAAAATATATACTTTGTTGGGTCTCAGATGAATATTCAAAAAGTTTCACACGGAATGACAAACGTAATATACCTTCATTCACCACCCTTGGTGTTGGAGGGTATAAAAATATTGCTGTTGCGGTTGATTTGCACTGTTTATTTCTTCACATATACGATAAAATAAAGATTAAGCCAAGGTGAATTTAAATACTAGGTGACAGCGTAGCGCCAGCTGAGATTACGCCATGCGAGATCGCCGTGAACAAAACAAACTGAACAAAACTTTATTTATTTAGTCTATGGATAAAATCCTTACAGACCATTTACAAAAATTACATACATATACATATACAGTGGCTCCATCGCATAATCGGACAAGTGTTTGTATGACATTTACGTTCTCTGAACTAAAACAAATCGTAAAAATTTTTATTTATTTATTGTTTTTATTTGCACTCTACACTCCAATCTTTCCAAATATAAAAAAATAACAATATTCTCGATGATAACTGTAAATTTACATAGAAAAACAAAATTAACTCAATTTTTTGCGCTCAACGCATAATCGGACATATAACGCACTTGCCAAAATTTTTATTTTTGGACCTAGGGACTTGAAATTCGGGACACTTCTTAATTGAGTTCTCCTTATGAAAAAAAATTAAACATATTGGGGATGCCACGCCTAGTTTAGATTTTACGCCCACTGGAAGTTGTAGATTTTAGGTGTTTTCTTCCCTGTCTAGAATCATATGAAAATTTAATATAAGTTAAAAAATATTAATTTTTATTCAAACGTTAAACTTCTGTTGTCTCCATACAAAAGAAGAGAATATCCCCAACAACCCTCCTCGAAAGATATTAGCCTTCAAATACACCAAAAATATCGCACAAATGCATGCCGCTTTTCTAGTCAAGTTCATTGCTGTCTACACGCCAACATGGCTTCTGTAAACATCGTTCCACAACAACTAATTTACTTGAACTCACCACTCTGATAAATGATGGTTTAATAAACAATATGCAAACTGACGTAATATATACCGATTTTAGTAAAGCATTTGACAAAGTAAACCATAATATATTGCTATATAAATTATCACAAATGGGTTTTAGTTTTGGAGCTTTAAAATGGTTGCTCTCCTACTTATCAAATAGAACACAACAAATAAAATTCAGAGACGCTACTTCTAAAGTCATTGATGTCACCTCTGGTGTTCCGCAGGGGAGTCATTTGGGTCCAATACTATTTACTTTATTTATAAACGAGTATTAATGTACGCTGATGATGTAAAAATTCTAAATACTTTGGTAAATACTAATAGTCAACGCCTACTTCAATCTGATATTGATAAATTTTCTCAATGGTGTAAAATAAACTTAATGGATTAAAATATCAAAAAGTGTAAACACATGCAATTTTTCAGAATTCAAAAACTTGACCCGAACTATTTTATAAATGGAACAACTTTGGAAAAAGTTCATAATATTATAGATCTTGAAATATTGTTAGATCACAAGCTAAACTTTCGTGATCACATCGCGCAAACTATTAATAAACCATATGGTGTTCTTGGATTTATGAAACGATGGTCCAAGGAATTTTCCGACCCATACATCACAAAACAACTATCACAACATTGGTTCGTCCCATTCTTGAATATGGAGCAATTATTTGGGATCCTTGCTATAATATTTATATCAATAGTATTGAATCTGTTCAAAAGCAATTTTTAATATTTTCTTTACGAGGCACTAAAAGTTAAAGTGTGTAAAACCTAAGTCATTGGAAACAAATTGATGTAAAATACAGTTATGAACCCTTTTTAATGCTTTTTAATGAAAAAAAAAAATGGTGTTGCCAATATTGAGACGCCAAATGAGGTTATTTATACCTTTCAGCTTGATAAAAATCCAATATAATATACAATGTTTTAATTGAATATGTAACGGCGAAAAATTGTGTTAGTTTTTATTTGTGAGTTTCTACAATCTATACATACGACTCACTTAGTCTCGTCTCATCGAACTGTTCGGACGTGTTATTTTTAGTGCGGCTGAATTTTCGGTGAAAAAATCGTAATAGGTGAAAAAGTGTAAAAAGTTGAAATTAAACAAAAAAGTGAAAAAATAACTCGTACTAGGTTAAAATATATAAAAAAAAAATATTAAAAATCGCATAAAAACTGTATAAGTGTTCCTCTCAGATGTAATTCTGAGAAAGAGCTTAGCTCAACTAGAAAAACTATATGGGTCTCTGAGGAAGAATCCTTAAAAAAATCTGTGGAGAATCTTCTCACTGCAAGAGCCGTGGAACGGCGTCGTTCCTGTTCGCCCAATATAGTGATTTCAACAGATGAAGGAACATCAACAACTTCTACATCAAATAGTGCCGTCAAACCTAGAAAACAAGTAGGTATGGATAAATACGTCACAGTTCTTAAGCGACAGAGGAGCCCGACATCTGCTCAAGTGTCATCAAATTCAAAAGCTCCTAAGACCGTGAGTAATGATCAAAATATGTTTGCTCTCCTCCAGACGGATGAGCCAGAACTTCCTAAGAAGACGTTTAAGCCCCCACCAATTTATCTGAGAGAGCCCACTTCCAGTAAATTGGTACAAGGAATTGTTTCGGTAATAGGTGAAAATATGTTTAGCGTAACATCAATTAAACATGGAAATATCAGCGAAACCAAAATTCAAGTGAAAAAGGAAGATGATTTTCGAAAATTTTCCAACCAGTTGGAAGGGAAAGTAGGGATTTCTATACCTACCAGCTGAAAAGCGCAAAACGACTCCAAGTCGTTCTAAAGGATATAGACCCAGATGTTGATTCTGCCGAGATAAAGACTAGCTTAAGGGAAAAAGGCTTCAAAATTAAGAGCATAACGAATATTAGAAACCATGAAAAGACTCCACAGCCTATGTTCAGGGTGGAATTGGAACCTGGAGATGTCGTATTAAAGAAAAACGAGTCCCATCCCATCTATAATGTGATTTACCTTCTGCATCGTAGAATCACCGTGGAAGAACCGCATAAGCGTCAGGGACCCGTTCAGTATCTTAACTGTCAAGAATTTGGTCATACCAAAGCGTACTGTAAATTGCCGACAGTTTGTGTTGCGTGTGGAGCGCTACATGCAACTGCTCAATGCGATAAGTCGAAAACTGACTCAAAAATCAAAAAATGCAGTAACTGCGGAGGTAATCATACCGCAAATTATAGAGGTTGTCCAATTTACACTCATTTGAAAGACATAAGAACCAACAAGACGTTAGTATTACCTGACCATCCTCAACAGCCTAATTTTGCTTCGAGTAACAATTTCCCTGAATTGTTACGGTCCACTAGTCATGTAAACGCGCGTAGTTCTAGACAAGTTTCTTACGCAAACGTGGTTAAATCTAATATGCCAGGATTGGAGCAGGAACCTAAATCACAATATTTCGAGCCTAATATTAACACTCTAGAGACTACATTGCAGACACTTGCCCAAACTATGAACACTTTTACGACCATGACATCCATGATGCAGGAAATGCTGAAAATGCAATCCACTACCTTACAAGCCATTTTAAAGAAATGATTTGTTCAAAAATTTGTTTTTGGAACGCGAACGGCCTCCGCCAACATAAAAACGAACTGGAACACTTCCTGATGGATAAGCAGATTGATGTCATAATGACTGCTGAAACTCACTTGACGGCGACAGGGTAGTTCAAAATTAATGGCTACGTGTTATATGATACTAAAGATCCACGCGGAAGAGCATGTGAAGGTTCGGCAATTCTTATAAAGAACAGAATAAAACATTATTTAATGAACATCATATGTGAGTATTACCTACAAGCAACAAACATTTGTATTGAATTCTGTCAATACAATTTTGTTTTATCATCAATTTATTCGCCGCCTCGATTTTCAATAAAAGAACACCAATACTACAGCTTCTTCAATTCCCTTGGAGCTAGATTTTTAGTTGCGGTGACTTTAACGCCAAATACACTTTTTGGGGTTCACGTCTGGTGACCCCGAAGGGTCGTGAACTCTTCAACACCATTGCCAAAATGGCATTAGATGTACTCTCAAGCGGGCATCCCACCTACTGGCCGACGGACCGACGGAAGATTTCCGATGTTATTGACTTCGGAGTAGTGAAAAATATCCCTCTAGAATCGATACAAGTGGAGCCTTCATTAGACTTGTCTTCAGATCACTCTCCTTCTATTATTTCAATGCGTTTCCTTCAAGGAAATGGCTCTCCATTTCGGGACATATCTAAAACCAGAGTAAGTTCGATAAAGTATAAAAAGTATTTAAGTTCCCACTGCACGGAAAATGTAGTGTTGAGAACAGCCGAGGATATTGATGGGTCGATTGGCAAGTTTACTGAGGACATACGAAGAGCTGTACATCACGCCTCCACATATGACGTTGAGTGCAGAAGTGGGACAAACAAAACTTATTTCGCTGAACTTGATCATCTCCTGACAGAAAAAAGAAGAGTTAGAAGAGAGTGGCAAATTCACAGGTCTCCTCAACTGAAAGCTAGGCTACGGGAATGCAGAGATATACTAAGAAATTTCTTAGAAATCCAAAGAACGGCCTCACTTAGATCTTACTTGGAGGGTCTTGATAGTACCCCACAATCTGACTATTCATTATGGAAGGCGGCACGAGGTTTAAGAAGACCAGTTAGAGGAAAGCCTCCTCTGCGAAATCCAACTGGTGACTGGGCTAGAAATGATTCCGAGAAGGGGACTTTATTTGTTAACCATTTGAGAAATGTGTTTACTATAAACAACTCAAATAATAACGAATCTGATTTGCCACCACTTGTTATTAGACCTCCTGTACCTCTAATACTTAGCTTTAATGATGTTCAAAGCGCTATTGGTACTCTGAAGCTTAAAAAACCTCCAGGTATGGATAAAATCAGCAACAAAATGCTTGTGGAGTTACCTCGTGTAGCTAGAAAAATTATCCTATTTATTTTCAATGCTATTTTACGCCTAGAATACTATCCTGAAGATTGGAAAGTATCTATGATTACCATGATTCCTAAGCCAGGGAAAGACCCCACTAAAGTAGAGTCATATAGGCCAATTAGTCTACTGCCGACAAATTTAAAACTGTTTGAAAAATTGTTAAAGGCTAAGTTGATTCCAATTCTGAACGACACTTAATGTATCCCAAATCACCAATTCTGGTTCAGAGCTAAACACAGTACCATCGAACAAACACACAGATTGGTAAATGTAAAAAGACGGTCGGAAAAAATACTGTTCCACGCTTTTCATTGATGTTTCCCAAGCGTTCGACAAAGTCTGGCATGAAGGTTCAATGCATAAAATAAAATTAGCTCTGCCTGCTAACACCCACAAACTTATGAAAAGTTATTTATATGGTCGCAAATTTACAATCAAAGAAGGCGATTTTTTAAGCCCCGCTCAGCCAATTGAAGCAGGAGTACCCCAGGGTAGCATACTGGGTCCAACTTTATATTTAATTTATGCATCCGACATGCCGTCAGACCCCAAAATCCACACGTCAAATTTTGCAGACGATACAGCCTTTATCAGCGTCCATAAGGACCACCAAGTTGCATCACAGAATTTGCAGAATTATGTTTATAAACTAGAGAATTGGCTAGAGCTTTGGAAAATCAGGGTAAATGAACAGAAATGTATTCATATCACTTTCACATTGCGAAAAGAAACTTGCTCGTTCATCAAAATAAATAATCAAATTATTCCTCAACATAATGAAGGCAAATACCTCGGCATTCACCTCGACCGCCGTTTAACTTGGAAGTCGCATATTGAAGCGAAACTTACTCAGATGAGATTGAAAGCATTGCAACTTAATTGGCTAATTGGCAGAAATTCTTCACTAAAGTTGGATTGCAAACTATTGTTGTACAATGCAATACTAAAGCCAATCTGGTGTTATGGAATTCAATTATGGGGTACTGCCTCAGCATCCAACATTGAAAAAATTCAAAGGGGTCAAAATAAAATTCTACGTATAATTACTGCAGCCCATGGTATGTTAAAAATTCTCAAATCCACAAAGATCTAGGCATGCCATTAGTAAAAGTTGTATTTACAAAATATGCGTCAAAGTACGTCAGCAAACTTGAACACCATCCAAACCCACTTGCACGAGACATCCTTAACTTTAGTGGCTACAATCGGTTGAGAAGGAGGGATACCCTTGCTTTAACTCAAGCGCAAAATAGATGACTGGATCAGTTGATGTGAAATTTTTTTAGTATCATAAAAATTTTTGTCTGGAACTGGCTGGGCTTATTATTTTCTTTTTAGTATTAAGATTTGAATACTTATTGTAATTTCAGTATATGAAGATTCAATAAATAAATAAAGGTGAAAAAAAAAAAAAAAAAAAAAGTTTTTATTTGTAATATTATTCAAGCACCATATCTTTAACAATGGGATCTAGTTCGAAGGAAATTTTGTTCGAATGACGCCTTACGCTACTTATGTAAGGATCCGAAGTTATAAGAAGTCTGTTGAATACATCAGTATTTGTGGAAATTCGATCACACTTTTTCGAAAACATCAATCGATACTTCCTGTAATCTTTGTTTCTGGCTTCCTCAATTATATATCGGCAGCATCAACTATATCCTTACCATGCATTAGTACTTTGTGCACAGTAACAGGCATATAAAACCAACTATATTTTTGTACGAACAGTTTCGCAGTGTCCGACGCATATAATTTAAATTTGTCACTATCAATTTTTTCGCCACATGTAATTATTTGTAGAATTATCCTGAATTGATCAATAAGTTCTTCACTGACGCCAGTAATATCCGCAACAATTTGTGGGTTTGAAAAAAAGCCTTGACGTGTTTCCGTCGTTAGAAGAAAATCAACTCGCAACCGCATTTTATCTTTAAAGGCCGCCTGTATTTTTAATTTATTTTGTCTTTTAATTTCTTTGTTTTGGAAGGTTGCAGCCCATTTCTGAAATGGTAAATTATATGCTATATGGAGAATGCATTCCATAAATTTTATTCTAGCATGTAAAGCATGGTACTCTGTTCAAATTTGCGAAATTTGTTGAGCAACATCAATTATTTCGTGAGAAAATTTTGACAATTAGCAAGTGGTGACAATGTCGCGATTTAGAAAAAAATTGTCGTTTTTATTGCCCTTAGGTATGCAACATTGTTTCTTTTATATAAACAACAACCATATGTTTTTATTTTATGTGTTAAAGAAACAAAAATTATATTATTATCCATGCTGTTTTTATGCAATGTAATTTATTGTAATTTTATTCCTTATAGTTTTTCTTTTTCGTACTGCCGATACTGCTTCTCAGTTTCACTGAATTTATTTTTGTCTTTATTATTTTATGTTTTATTATTACTATTTTCAATTTGAATAATTTTTGTGCGAAATTATTAAATTAAAAACACAACAAATAAAATCTAAACAGCTGCTGTTTTCAATTTCGTGCGAAATAAGTGCCGCTTGCATTATTTCGCAGTTGAAAAAAAATGTTGCCATATACATTTTTTTGTTGAAAAAACATGCTGCCAGAAACATTTCGTAACTTTTCACAACAAGAACAGAGTACAACTTCAGCAGCATTATTTCGCATCAATTTTTTTTATATGGACTTTTGATAGTATTTCGCACGAAATGACGAACAGAATACCAAGCTTAAGGATGAAATTCCCAATTCACATGACCCAGGTTTAATTGTTTTCATTGGAACTAACTCTAAGTTATTAATTTCAGTAGGTTTCGCTCCACAAATGTAACATACTGCTGCTGCAGTAGTATGTGTCGCTATCTGAGCGGTTTTACCATCCAGCATTGTAAAAAGGAGCTTGTGTAATACATTAATTTCTTTGCCCATTACAACAACTTTTGTACTATTCAATGCAGCAATATCTGACTTCATATTTTCGTTAACTTCCATTACTTTCTCTTTTGTTTCCCTTGCAAATTCAAATTAAATTGGTCGACAATATCTAGTTGAAGAAGGTCTGGACTTACGCCAATACTCAATATTGTTATCTGATTGCAGCATTAATGGGACCATAGAGAGTAAATACATACTGCCATCATTCACATCTTTGGGTAAATTTTGTTTGTATTCTGCATGCCCAGATGACCCATCGCAGCCCCACTTACTTGTAAGAGTGTAGTTGCACGGCGACAGCGACTCCAATGTTTCTGTTGAAAAAGTTTCAAAAATTCGGTTTGTTGTGTGGTCCAGCAAACTTTGAAGATTAACTGAAGCGCTTGTTTCCGTTACATTAATGTTTTCTGGATAACATTTTTCTTTTTCAGTCGATAGCTTGTTATAAGGTGGAAGAATATTATACCCTTCAGATTGCAAAACGTTTCTTATTGTATTGCATCTTTTTTAAAACAGCATCCATTAATAATGCTAATACAATTGAAGAATCAATATAGGGCTGCGGGGTTTTTTCTTTTTCAATAATTTCACTTGCCAGTGAAAGTTGTTGTTGTGGGTACTGTGACACCAAGGCTGCAGCTTTATACCGTTTCGAGCGATCACTACATTCCTCAAAAGCTTTTGTTTTTCTCCCCTTCGCTATACTTTCACATGAGGAGGTGCATCGCAATGCTACTTCAAATGCATCTTAAAAATAACAAAAGATAATAAGATAGTTTATTACACTTGTTACTCGAAAACTTACTTGTAAGCCAAAGTGAATTGCTTGCAAAAAAACGAGCAATGTTTTGAGATGCGGCAAACCACCGCTGCGATATATTTCTTTTCACATTTGCAACATCTTCATCAGTTACACCTGAATTTCTCGATTTTATATATTCAGTCAATGAATCAACATTGCGAGCACTGTTAATAAGCTCCTCGCTTAATTCTTTGTATAAAAACGAAAAAGTACTCATATTAATATGAACTATATAAGTATATAAATGAAATTTAATATATTTTAAGCCGTGAAAACTATATGTTTTTATTTCGACTGAAATGTCATTCAATTTAGTTACGCCTACATATTCGTAAACAAAAATAATGTTTCACTTATAAATCGTTTCAAGCTTTAATTCCCAAAAGCCTAAAAGTATACCCAATTTTTTGTCTTATTGACCATTTGTATGAAATATTGGAAGTGACTTTTGAAATTAAAATCGATGTTACTAAAAGGGACGGTAATTGGCGGTAGTTTTTTTTTCTTAATTGAAAGTACAGACTCGGACCTTTCATTTTTTTATAGTTAGAGGGCTAAGCAAGGCAAAGCACATAAAGTTTTTTTCCATCAAAAAGTGAAAAGTTGATATTTTTAGTATAATTTTTGATAAATTATAATAATTAGTTTAGTTTTCCAATTTCAATAATTATTTTTTTTTATAAAAAAGTAAGTGCTATATTTTCACTAAAAAATAAAACAAAAGTCATAGTTATAAACTTACACACAAAAAACGTCCTTTATTTGGGCAGTAATTTTATTCTAATTTCATTGAATAAATTTCCGTTGACTTCTGTTAGTTTTTTTAACTACAAAATTTCACTTTTCATAAAAAACCTTGTTGAATTTTTCTTATCCAAATACTTCTTTACAAAACCAAATCATTAAAATTTTAAAATTGAAAAGTTGAAAAACCCTATTTTTCCGTAAAAGTGCCACTGTGCGCCGTGAACAAAACAAACTCAACGAAACTTTATCAAACCGTAACAGATGTTTTATCAAAACAAACTTTTTTTGTGTGGTGAAAAATTGTTTATTGTTGTTCATGCACCATCTTGTAGATTTATTATTGTAAATGCGGTTTGATAAATCACACAAGTTTGTTCTATAACTTGTGCTTTTTTAAAAACAATAATGTTAATGCAAATAAATTAATAAATATTTTTTTTTTTTTTGCATATACTTTTTTATTGTATCTTCATTTTAAATGAACTAACAATAGGTATTCAAATCCTAAAACTAAAGTTAATTAAGATAAGTCCAGCCAATGCTAGACAAAATCTAGTTTTCAAATTCGATAGGATATAATGAGCAACTTGTATTTATTCATCTGAGAGCGGTGGTGTCCCTCCTTCTCAAACGGCTATGACCGGGATGTTGTAAGATGTCTCGAGCGAGGGGATTTGGATGAGTTTCCAGCTTACCCAAGTAATGGGCCACGTGTTTAGTTATTTCCCATTTGACAAGTGGAACATCAAGATCGTTGTGTATGTTGTTGTTTTTAATATACCAAGGAGCGGTAGTTATCATTCGTAGAATTTTGTTTTGACGGCGTTGAATTTTCTCAATATTGGAGGTGGAGCCAGTGCCCCATAACTGGATACCATAGCACCAAATTGGCTTTAAGATTGAGTTGTAGAGTAGAAGCTTACAATCGAGCCGAAGGACGGAGTTTCTGCCGATGAGCCAATGAATTTGGGCTGCTTTCAGTTTCATTTGAGTCAGCTTAGCATCTATATGTGGTTTCCATGTGAGGCAACGGTCCAGATGAATACCAAGATATTTCACGTGTGAGTTTTGAGGCACTATATGGTCATTAATACGAATAGGGGGACATGATTCCCTACGTAGAGTAAATGTTACGTGGGTGCATTTCTGTTCATTTATTTTTATTCCCCATTGTCTTGCCCATTTCTCCACTTGCGTTACGTGGTGCTGTAATTGAATCGAGGCATCTTTTGGATCTTTGTGAGTACTGAAAAATGCCGTATCCTCAGCAAATGTTGACGTGTGAATTTCATTGTTTGTTGGCATGTCTGCTGTGTACAGCAAGTATAGAATTGGTCCTAAGATACTACCTTGAGGGACGCCAGCACCTATAGGTTGAGGACGGCTTAAATAATCACCTTCTTTAATCATAAGCTGACGGTCGATTAAGTATTTCCATAGTAGGTGTTGAAGATTCACCGGCAAGTTCTGCTTTAATTTAGATATCAGGCCTTCATGCCATACTTTGTCGAAAGCTTTAGAGACGTCAATAAAGAGTGCCGAACAGTATCTCTTTTCCTCAAAGGTTTTTCTTATGACTTGTACCAATCTATGTGTTTGTTCTATTGTACTGTGTTAACGTCTGAAGCCAAACTGGTGATTAGGAATGCAGTTGTTTTCATTCAAAATCGGAGTCAGCTTGGTTATAAGCAATTTCTCGAATAATTTGAACATAGTTGGTAATAGACTTATTGGCCTATACGACTCAACTTTGCAAGGATCTTTTCCCGGCTTAGGAATCATCTTTACTAGTGCAATTTTCCAAACCGGAGGGTAGTACTCAAGCCGTAAGATGGCATTAAAAAGAAAGAGGATTAATCTTTTTGCAATGCGAGGCAGCTCAAAAATCATTTTATTGCTGATTTTATCAAACCCAGGTGCTTTTTTAACATTTAAATTATCAATAGCCTCAACAACCTCCAGATATTGAAATCTTATTTGTACAGGTGGTCTGGCAACAACAGGCGGTAGTTCGCTAATGTCAGTATCCGTATTGGGAGTGAATGCATTTTTTAAATGACTTACGAAAAGGTTGCCTTTTTCTTCGTTATTTCGTGCCCAAGATCCGTTCAAAGTACGCAGTGGAGGTTTTGTGATTACGGGTTTTCTTAGATTTCGGACTGCACGCCATAATGAATAATTTGACTGGGAAGTTGCGTCTAGACCTTCCAGATGTTGTTTGAGAGACTCTGCTTTTTGCGCTTCTAGCAAGATCCTAAGATTTTTGGTACATTCTCTCAACCTATTTTTAAGTTGGGGCGATCTGTGTTGTTGCCACTCTCTTCGGACTCTCCAATAGTAGACAATACTTGCTCAACATCTGCAGAAAAAACTCTGTTGTACCTAATCGGGCGGTAAGTGGAAGAAGCATGTTCTGCGGCTTTCTCGACATGTTCATTAAGACTTTTTATACAGTCATCGATTTCTTCAGCAGTTTTTAACGGGAGTTTCTCTGTGCAGTGAGTGCTGATGTATTTTTTGTATTTTAACCAATTCAGACGTTTGACAAGAAGTAAGGCATCAGTTACGATTTGCTGAGGACTTCTGATGGTGATTACAGTGGGTGAGTGATCTGAAGAAAGATCCAGTGAAGCCTCGACTTCAATGAGTTCCGGGGATACCCCTTTCGTCACGCCGAAATCGATAACGTCAGGAATTTTTTGCTGGTCAGTTGGCCAATAAGTTGGTTGACCAGTTGAAATCACATTCAGTCCCATTTCAGACAGGGAGTCGTACAAGATACGACCTTTAGGGCTAACGAGTCGTGAGCCCCAGAATGTATGCTTAGCATTGTAGTCGCCAGCTGCTATGAAACGGTTACCTAGTGATTTGTAAAAATCTCTATACTGATCTTTTGTTATTGAAAATCTGGGCGGACAGTAAACTGACGAAATCACGAGGTTTTGACAAAAGTTCTCAATACAGATGTTTGTTGCTTGAAGATAACACTCTGAAAGACCACCCAATGAATGGTGTTTGATTCGCGATTTGACCAATATTGCCGAGCCACCACATGATCTATCTCTGGGGTCCTTGGTGTCGTAGAATGTATAACCACTTATTTTAAAAAAGCTTCTCGACGTCATATGAGTCTCGGAAATCAGCATTACATCAATTTTCTTATTAAAAAGAAAATATTCAAGTTCATTTTTGTGTTGGCGTATGCCGTTTGCGTTCCAGAAACATATTTTGAGACAGTTCATGGTCTATTAAGTATGGCCTGCAGTAGCGTGGACTGCATTTTTTGCATCTCCTGCATCATACTTGTCATGCTTGTCATGAAATGGTTCATGGATTGCACCAGATTCTCCATTATACCTTCAAGACGGCTAAAATTGTGGCTGTTTGCATCATTAATTGGTGATTCATTTTGCACTGTTGGTTGGTTAGATCTTAGCACGTTGGCATATGAAAATTGGCTAGTGGATGCTTGTGCTACGGGGGGAATAATTGTAATAGGTACTTTTGTCGTCTGAGTTGGGGTAGAAGCGGGTTTGTTGATCAAGGAGCGTTTAACGACCTCGAAAACAGAGCAACCCCTGTAGTTGGCAGTGTGGTTTCCACCGCAATTGCTGCATCTTTTTACCCTGGAATCATCCTTAGGTTTATCGCACTTTGAGGTGTCATGAAGATCCAAACAGTAGGCAACTTACAATAAGATTTAGTGTGACTATATTCTTGGCAGTTCGAACACTGTACTGGGCCAGATCGCTTATGAGGTTCTTCCACTATAACTCTTCGGTGCATTATGAATTTCAAGTCATATATAGGATGTGTTTCATTTCTCTTCAGCTTAACATCACCAGGTTCTAACTCCACTCTAAATAATGGTTGAGGGATCCTATCTCTGTTTCTTATATTTGATACTGCCTTGATTTTAAAGCCTTTGTCGGCCAAACTGCTCTTGATCTCCTCAGGATCAACAAAAGAATCTATTCCCTTAATTACGACTTGTAGACCTTTTGCGCTTTTAAGTTGATACGTGTAAAATTTCTTTTTGCGTTTTTCAAAATCCGAAACTATTCTCCGATAGTCGTTTTCATTATTAACCCGAATCTTTGTTTCGTTAATATTGCCACGCTTAGTTGGAGTCACATAAAAAGAATTTTCACCAATTAATGAAACTAATATTTTTATAAGTTCGTTTGAGTTTTTTTCTCTTAAATATATTGGAGGTGGTTTTACTGGCTTATTCACAGCGTTAGGGACATCATTTTTGTCTTGGAGGATGGCAAAACGATTTTGCGAGCGTGGCTCTTCAGCATTCTTTGATAATTTTGCGGCTGGTGTAATTTCGGCAGATTTTGGGCTTCTGCCTCTCTTCGATACTGTTATATAACGGTCCATTTTTCAACAGCAACTATAAGAGCGGCCTTATTTGTAGGACTTAATGTGCCTTTTGCAGTTGTTGACTTCTCTCCAATATTTGATAACGAGGACAGTGAAGAAGACGGTCCGTCAGTGATTTTTCTATTTAAATTAAATATGCTTTGGGCTAAGTTTGTGCCCTGTTCAACACATTTATTCAAGTTTGGTGCACTTGTACTTAAATTCAGATTTGTGCTTATTTTTGGTTTCACAGTTAAGTAGTTTTTATTAAATTCGGGATCTTTAATGTGCTCATTACTAACACTTGCCGAGCTCAACACGAAATAAGCATTTCGGCTCTGAGGCCCACTCGCACTGTTAGAATTGTTACTCATTCACTGTTTCACTGTATTTAATTTTCTAGTTTTCAAATAATTAAAAATAAATTATTACAATTTATTAATTTTTTATTGCACCTAGTGCAATTATTTGACTTTGTAAAGTTTTTCACCTATTACGAGTTATTTTTTTCACTTTTTTGTTTAATTTAAGTTTTTATACTTTTTCACCTATTACGATTTTTTCACCGAAAATTCAGCCGCACTAAAAGTAACACGTCCGAACAGTTCGATGTATCAAGCACGTATGAAACTATGCAGACTTTTACGGAATGCATAAAAACATACAATTTATCGTTCGCTCTCGCTGCCCTCAAAAAGCAGCGATTCCAACCCTTCTATGCAGACTTTTACGGAAATTTATAAATATGTAATGAAAACCATAAATATTTGTTTAAAATTAAAATACATCTAATCAAAATAAAATTTAATAATGAATTTTGTGCATTAAAAGAATTGTATTGTAATTTGTAAGCAATGAGTAAATGAAAAATTCCAGTGCAATAATCTCCTCTTATAACTTCAACTTCATCTTGTGCGTCATATCGGAATCAAGAAATTATTCGTTTTTAACCGCAGCAAACGGATGAAGTCCAATTTTACCCAGGAAAATTTGGAATGTAAAAGATATTACCTACTAAAATTAAAACTTAAAAAAGTAAAATGTGGGAACAAACTTTAGTGTAGTAATTTCTCTATAAATCCTGAACAGGATCTTGTGCATTATATTGGAATGCGAAAACTATTACATAGCTTGTAAATGTAGCAATCGGGTGACGCACCTAACAAACTGAAATGTTTTCAGTAGAGAAATTACTAAAGTAATCTTTTTTTAACATTTTACCTAAAGCATGAAAGTTTGTTAGGGCAGACCTCCTATGTTCCATTTTTTTGTGAAAAAATCTATACGCAATTTGATTTCTACACTTATTAGCTATTAACTACTGTTTTCCGATATGATGCACAAGCTCCCGTTTAGAATTTATAGAGAAATTTCTTTTATGATACTAAAAAAATTTCACATCAACTGATCCAGTCATCTATTTTGCGCTTGAGTTAAAGCAAGGATATCCCTCCTTCTCAACCGATTGTGGCCACTAAAGTTAAGGATGTCTCGTGCAAGGGGGTTTGGATGGTGTTCAAGTTTGCTGACATACTTTGACGCATATTTTGTAAATTCGACTTTTACTAATGGCACGCCTAGATCTTTGTGGATTCGAGAATTTTTAACATACCATGGTGCTGCAGTAATTATACGTAGAATTTTATTTTGACCCCTTTGAATTTTTTCAATGTTGGATGCTGAGGCAGTACCCCATAATTGAATTCCATAGCACCAGATTGGCTTTAGTATTGCATTGTACAACAAAAGTTTGCAATCCAATTTCAATGTAGAGTTTCTGCCGATTAGCCAATTAAGTTGCACTGCTTTTAATCTCATTTGTGTAAGTTTCGCTTCAATATGAGACTTCCAAGTTAAACGGCGGTCGAGGTGAATGCCGAGGTATTTGTGTTGCGGGATAATTTGATTATTTATTCTGATGAACGAGCAGGTATCTTTTCGCAATGTGAAAGTTATATGAATACATTTCTGTTCGTTAACCCTGATTTTCCAAAGCTCTAGCCAATTCTCTAGTTTATAAACATAATTCTGCAAATTCTGTGATGCAACTTGGTGGTCCTGATGGACGCTGATAAAGGCTGTATCGTCTGCAAAAGTTGACGTATGGATTTTAGGGTCTGACGGCATGTCGGAGGCATATATCAAATATAAAGTAGGACCCAGTATGCTACCCTGTGGCACACCTGATTCAATTGGCTGAGCGGTACTTAAAAAATCACCTTCTTTGATTTTAAATTTGCGACCGTATAAATAACTTTCCATGAGTTTATGGGTGTTAGCAGGCAGAGTTAATTTTATTTTGTGCATTAAACCGTCATGCCAAACTTTGTCGAACGCTTGCGACACATCAATGAAAAGGGCGGAGCAGTATTTTTTGTCTTCAAACGACCCTCTTATCACATTTACCAATCTGTGTGTTTGCTCGATGGTGCTGTGTTTAGCTCTGAAGCCGAATTGATGATTAGGAATACATTCAATGTCATTCAGAATTGGAGTCAATTTAGTCATTAACAATTTTTCAAACAGTTTTGAAATTGTCGGCAGTAGACTAATTGGCCTATATGACTCCACTTTGGTATGGTCCTTCCTTGGCTTAGGAATCATAGTGATCATAGACACCTTCCAATCTGCAGGATAGTATTCTAGGCGTAAAATAGCGTTGAAGATAAAGAGGATAATTCTTCTTGCTACACGAGGTAACTCCACAAGCATTTTATTGCTGATTTTATCCATACCTGGAGCCTTTCTAAGGTTCAGAGTACCAATAGCGTTTTGGACATCACGAAAGTTTAGTCTTAGAGGTACAGGAGGCCTTATAACAAGTGGTGGCAAATCAGATTCGTTATTATTTGAGTTGTTTATAGTAAACACATTTCTCAAATGGTTAACAAATAAAGTCCCCTTCTCGGAATCATTTCTAGCCCAGTCACCAGTCGGATTTCGCAAAGGAGGTTTTCCTCTTACTGGTCTTTTTAAACCTCTTGCCGCCCTCCATAACGAGTAGTCAGATTGTGGGGTACTATCAAGACCTTCCAAGTAAGATCTAAGTGAGGCCGTTCTTTGGGTTTCTAAGAAATGTCTTAGTATATCTCTGTATTCCCGTAGCCTAGCTTTCAGTTCAGGGGACCTGTGAATTTGCCACTCTCTTCTCATTCTTCTTTTTTCTGATAGGAGATGTTCGAGTTCAGAGAAATAAGTTCTGTTTGTCCTATTTCTACATTCAACGTGATAAGTGGAAGCGTGATGCACAGCTCGTCGAAGGTCCTCGGTAAAGTTGCCAATCGACTCATCAATATCGTCGGTAGTTCTCAACACAACATTTTCCGTGCAATGAGAACTTAAATACTTTTTGTATTTTATCCAACTTACTCGGGTCTTAGTCATGTTCATAAATGGAGAACCACACACTTGAGGGAAATGCATTGAAATGATAGTAGGAGAGTGATCTGAGGACAAGTCCAGTGAAGGATCCACTTGCATCCATTCTACAGGGATATTTTTCATTACCCCAAAGTCAATAACATCGGGAATCTTCCGTCGGTCCGTCGGCCAATAGGTGGGATGTCCACTTGAGAGTACATCTAAGCCCATTTTAGCAATGGTGTTGAAGAGTACGCGACCCTTTGGGGTTACCAGACGTGAACCCCAAAATGTGTGTTTGGCGTTAAAGTCACCAGCAACTAAAAATCTAGCTCCAAGGGATTTAAAGAAGTTATGGTATTGGTGTTCTTTTATTGAAAATCGAGGCGGAGAATAAATCGATGATAAAACAAATTTGTATTGACAGAATTCAATGCAAATGTTTGTTGCTTGGAGGTAATCCACACTTATGTTATTCATTAGATAATGCTTTATTCTGTTCTTTATAAGAATTGCCGAACCTCCACAAGCTCTACCGCGGGGGTCTTTAGTATCGTAGAACTCGTAGCCATTAATTTTGAAGTACCCTGTCGACGTCAAGTGAGTTTCAGCAATCATCATAACATCAATCTGCTTATCCATCAGGAAGTATTCCAGTTCATTTTTATGTTGGCGGAGGCCGTTCGCGTTCCAGAAACAAATTTTTAAATAAATCATTTCTTTAAAATGGCTTGCAAGATAGTGGATTGCATTTTCAGCATTTCCTGCATCATGGATGTCATGGTGGTCGTGAAAGTGTTCATAGTTTGGACAAGTGTCTGCAATGTTGTCTCTAGATTGTTGATATGCGGCTCAGAATATTGGGGTTTAGGTTCCTGCTCCAGACCTGGCATATTACATTTAACGACGTTTGCGTAAGAAACTTGTCTAGAACTTGGCGCGTTTACATGACTAGTGGACCGTAATACTTGAGGGAAATTGTCACTCGATGCTAAATTTGGCTGTTGAGGGCGATTAGGCAATACTGACGTCTTGTTGGTTCTTATGCCTTTCAAATGAGTGTAAATTGGACAACCTCTATAATTTGCGGTATGATTACCTCCGCAGTTACTGCATTTTTTGATTTTTGAGTCAGTTCTCGACTTATCGCATTGAGCAGTTGCATGTAGCTCCCCACACGCAACACAAACTGTCGGCAATTTACAATACGCCTTCGTGTGACCAAATTCTTGACAGTTGAGACACTGGACGGGTCCCTGACGCTTATGTGGTTCTTCCACGGTGATTCTACGATGCAGAAGGTACATCAGATTGTAGATGGGATGGGACTCATTTTTCTTTAAGACAACATCTCCAGGTTCCAATTCTACCCTGAACATGGGCTGAGGGATCTTTTCACGGTTTCTAATATTCACTACGCTCTTGATTTTGAACCCTTTGTCCATTAAACCGGTTTTTATCTCCGCGGGATCAACACATGGGTCTATACCCTTTAGAACGACTTGGAGTCCTTTTGCGCTTTTGAGCTGGTAGGTATAGAAATCCCTAGTCTCCCTTTCCAGCTGGTTGGACAATTTTCGAAAATCATCTTCCCTATTCACTTGAATCTTTGTCTCGCAGATATTTCCATGTTTCATTGAGGTTACGCTAAACATGTTTTCACCTATTACAGCAACAATTCCTTGTACCAATTTACTGGAAGTCGGCTCTCTCAGATAAATTGGTGGGGGCTTAAACGTCTTCTTCGGAAGTTCTGGCTCATCCGTCTGGAGGAGAGCAAACCTATTTTGATCATTACTCACGGTCTTAGGAGCTTTTGCATTTGATGACACTTGAGCAGACTTCGGGCTCCTCTGTCGCTTGAGAACGGTTATGTACTTATCCATACCTACTTGTTTTTTGGGTTTGACTGCACTAATTGATGAAGATGATGTTTTTACATCTGTTGAAATCACAATATTGGGCGAACAGGAACGACGCCGTTCCACGGCTCTTGCAGTGAGAAAATTCTAATGTGCTGTTTTTTTACATGTTACTTAAAATAACTAAGCTTGTTAGGGCAACCCCCTATGTTCCATTTTTTTTGTGGAAAAATCTATACGTAATTTGATTTTTACACTTTTTAGCTACTTACTCCTGCTTTCCGGTATGATGCACAAGCTCCCGTTTAGAATTTATAGAGAAATTTCTAATGTGCTATTTTTTTTACATTCTACCTAAAGCATGAGAGTTTGATAGGGCATACCCCCTATGTTCCATTTTTTTTTTGTGGAAAAATCTATATGTAATTTGATTGCTACACTTATTAGCTACTTACTCCTGCTTTCCGATATGATGCACAAGCTCCCGTTTAGAATTTATAGAGAAACTTCTAATGTGCTGTTTTTTTACATTCTACCTAAAGCATGAGAGTTTGATAGGTCATACCCCCTATGTTCCCTTTTTTGTGGAAAAATCTATACGGAATTTGATTTCTATTCACAAAAGATGAAATATATAATGCAACCAGAAAATTTCAAAATATTTAGATATTTTTGCCTGGTATTCTATTGGTATACCTGGGACAGGTAGAAACAGAAATCGTCCCGGCTTTGGTTTTTTTTACAAATTATGTTCATGAAGGTCTTGACAGGTACTTTGATAAAAAAAATTACAGTATAAATAAGAGTTCCTCAACCCCTTGAATGTCATATGGAAAAGATATTGCTTCCTCCACTCCACATCAAACTGGGTATTGTAAAAAATTTTATAAAATCATTGAACCCAGATGGAATTGCTTTTACCGAATTGCGCCGAATTTTTCCACGATTAAGCGGCATGAAAGTAAAATAAGGTATGAACTCTAGCTACTTTATTAAATTAGATTTATATTTCATATCATAATGTTTTTATTTTGCAGGAATTCTTAATGGACCGGACATTCGTCGTCTAATGAAGGACCAACAATTTGAACTTGCATTGCATGATATGGAGCTATTGGGCTGGAATTCTGTGAAATCAGTAATAGAAAATGTATTAGGAAATCATCGGTCTGAAAATTAGCGAATTTTAATTGGAGATATGCTAACCGCATTTAAAAACTTAAACGTCAAAATGTCATTGAAAATACATTTTTTGCATTGTCATGCAGAAAAATTTAATGAACAATCACCAGTCGAGTCTGATGAACATGGCGAGAGATTTCACCAAGTAACAGCCAGACTCGAACACTGGTATAGTGGCAAACAACTTGATTCGCTATGAGGGGATATTTGTTGGAATCTGCAGGAGGAAGAAGAATAAATTTGTAAATAAAAACTTAAACTTTAATTAACAACAAAACTAAATGTTTTAATTTTTGAAGTTTCGTCTGGTTATTATATATTTCATCTTTTGTGAATAAAATCAAAAGTTGTAGACAGATTATAGCAACTTCGTTTGCTATACCTGCAGAAAAAATTAGAAGCACAGCTGCGTTTTCTAATTTTTTATGCCGTTTTAAAAAACAAAATTTTTGAAATTTTGCTAAAAAAAACTATTTTTTTTGGTCAAAAAAAATTATGTTTCTACAACGACTGCGCATATTGGAAAAAAGTTTAACCTTACTTAAATTTCATTGCGGAATTTCGGTTTTTTTAGTTTATTCAATAAACTAAACCGTTTTTGAGTTACGCGAATATATGTTGTGCAACCTCCTCCATTTTCGAAATAACGGTATATTTCGAAAAAACGAGCTAACCTAAAAAAACGGTTAGCACCACTGGATTCAGCGTACCTGAATTAGGTTAACCCGCCAGGTGCCCCGTTTGTCACAAAAAAAAAGTGTCAAATTCTAGCACAGTGTTATTACAAACAACCATAGCTGCCAGATTTGACGATTTATCGTCACAAAAATAGCAAAATGACGATTTTTTCATTGAAAATGACGATTTCCTGAATTACTAAAATTTTCTATAAATTGTTAGTTTTATTAATGTTTTTGTTACCAAATTCTCTCTTTTTTTGAGACAACAACTATTTCAAAAACAAAACTGAATTCCATGAACTAAACTTTTAAGAGGAAACAATTTCTGAATTTCCACGGGAAATTCTTCTACAAAAAATTCTCCTATTTTAACAAAACGTCGAAAGCATATTCAGCCGAATAAATTTAAATAACAAAAATACGGAATTCTTTGAAAATATGTTGAATTCTATACTCAAAATGTTATTTAAAACTTAATAAAATAAATTGTTTTGACATTGTAATTTAACCTGAATTAATAAAATATGCTGAATTCAACAATTTATTTATAAAATATTGTTTCACACTGTTCAGTTTTAGCAGACCAGTTTTTGTTCAATTCTCTTTTGAACTTGCCATTTCATCAAACATGTCAATTCAATTTTCGTACTTTTTAATGTAAATCAACATGCATGAAAAAAAAAACAAAAGGAAATAAGAAAATTGACAGTACCGTCAAGTTTGTACCCCTTTTGTTCTTATTTCCCTTCTCTTCCAAAAATACTTGCCTTGACGAGTGAGAATTATAGAAGTGAAAACGGACTAAGATATTAAATATTACACAAGTTGTGTTTAACATAAAATTTTTTGTGATTTGTTTTGTAAAAAGTTAAGATTTACGTATTTTGATATGTATTGTACAAGAGACTATATAAAATTGAATTTTTATGTTTTCGTTTTAATAAAGATTTCAAAATACTATTAGAAATAGTGACTTTTTATTTTTCCGATTTTTTTTGACGATTTTTAAAATTCGAAATAACGATTTTTTTCTTTTTTATCGGGATTTTGACGATTTTTTCCGAAATTCATCTGGCAGCCCTGCATACAACTAGTGTTTTTAGTGTTACATATTAGATTTTAGTCTTATGTATGTATATATATTTGTAACGACACGTTACACATAAGTTTGTTCAATGTATTTTAGGTTATGTTTGGGTTTGTTAGTTTACAAATTAGAAACGAATGGAATGGACTTTTTAACAAACCGCATTTACACTAAAGCTAGATTTACAGGATTGAAGTTATTTTGAAGTCTTATCAAAATTTTGAAAATTTATTTTGATGTTCTATTTACACGTTTCAAAAATTTGATCAAAATATTCTTTCAATATATTTCAAAATCTTTTGATAAAATTTTGATCAAAATTTGTTGAAGCTAATTTACACTATTGGTAAACTTTTTATATTGAAAATATTGACTTTGATCAGCTGTTTTGCTTCTTTTGTGAAATAATTTATTATTATAAAAAAAAAACAATTAATAAATATGGACGACACAATCATCATAGCATCAACATTTTTACTATTGGAGGAAGAAGTAGCTGATAATAATGCAAAAAGAACGAGAAAACAAAGGGTTCGACCTTTTCTTTTGGAAGGTATGTCTCTTTTATGGAGCGATTGATAAGGAATGATCCTGACTTATACAAAAACTTTGTGCGAATGTAACCAGACGATTTTGATTATTTGCTTAATCTCGTCACCCCATCAATAGAAAAGGCTAATACTAATATACGGGAATCTTTATGCCCCGGAAAACGCCTGGCAATTACTTTGAGATTTTTACCGACTGGGGACAGTTACCCAAGTTCCTGCTCCAAACCTGGCATATTAGATTTAACCACGTTTGCGTAAGAAACTTGTCTAGAACTAGGCACGTTTACATGACTAGTGGACCGTAACAATTGAGGGAAATTGTTACTCGAAGCAAAATTAGGCTGTTGAGGACGATCAGGTAATACTGACGTCTTGTTGGTTCTTATGCCTTTCAAATGAGTGTAAATTGGGCAACCTCTATAATTTGCGGTATGATTACCTCCGCAGTTACTGCATTTTTTGATTTTTGAGTCAGTTTTCGACTTATCGCATTGAGCAGTTGCATGTAGCTCCCCACACGCAACACAAACTGACGGCAATTTACAATACTCCTTGGTGTGACCAAATTCTTGACAGTTAACACACTGGACGGGTCCCTGACGCTTATGCGGTTCTTCCACGGTGATTCTACGATGCAGAAGGTAAATCAGATTGTAGATGGGATGGGACTCGTTTTTCTTTAATACGACATCTCCAGGTTCCAATTCCACCCTAAACATAGGCTGTGGAATCTTTTCACGGTTTCTAATATTCACAACACTCTTAATTTTGAACCCTTTGTCCATTAAGCCGGTCTTTATCTCCGCAGGGTCAACACATGGGTCTATACCCTTTAGAACGACTTGGAGACCTTTTGCGCTTTTGAGCTGATAGGTGTAGACAAAAATTGAATCAGGTGTGCCCCAGGGTAGTATACTGGGTCCTACTTTATATTTGATATATGCCTCCGACATGCCGTCAGACCCCAAAATCCATACGTCAACTTTTGCAGACGATACAGCCTTTATCAGCGTCCATAAGGACCACCAAGTTGCATCACAGAATTTGCAGAATTATGTTTATAAGCTAGAGAATTGGCTAGAGCTTTGGAAAATCAGAGTTAACGAACAAAAATGTATTCATATAACTTTCTCATTGCGAAAAGATACCTGCTCGTCCATCAGAATAAATAATCAAATTATTCTTCAACATAATGAAGTCAAATACCTCGGCATTCACCTCGACCGTCGTTTAACTTGGAAGTCTCATATTGAAGCGAAACTTACACAAATGAGATTAAAAGCAGTGCAACTTAATTGGCTAATCGGCAGAAACTTTACATTGAAATTGGATTGCAAACTTTTGTTGTACAATGCAATTCTAAAGCCAATCTGGTGTTATGGAATTCAATTATGGGGTACTGCCTCAGCATCAAAATTTGAAAAAATTCAAAGGGGTCAAAATAAAATTCTACGTATAATTACTGCAGCTCCATGGTATGTTAAAAATTCTCGAATCCACAAAGATCTAGGCGTGCCATTAGTAAAAGTCGAATTTACAAAATATGCGTCAAAGTATGTCAGCAAACTTGAACACCATCCAAACCCACTTGCACGAGACATCCTTAACTTTACTGGCCACAATCGGTTGAGAAGGAGGGATACCCTTGCTTTAACTCAAGCGCAAAATAGATGACTGGATCAGTTGATGTGAAATTTTTTTAGTATCATAAAAATTTTTGTCTAGCACTGGCTGGGCTTATTATATTCTTTTTAGTATTAAGATTTGAATACTTATTGTCATTTCATATATGAAGATTCAATAAATAATTAAAAGCAAAAAAAAAAAAATATTTCCAATACAATAGGGTAGTGTAGATTTGTATGAGTAAATATAAAATTAAAATAAAAATAAGTAAATAATAATTACATTAATTATATTACACTACACCCTAACCGTTAAAAAAATTTTACATTTTAGAAGATATTTTATAAAATTAAAAATTTTTTTTGTATACATATATATATATATAGTAGGTATATTTTTTATTTTTTGTTTAATATTTCTTCAAATTATTATTACGAAATTCCTTAATTGTATTTTTTAATTCTAGAACAGAGTTTACTCCTTTTGTTTCAATTACTTTATATGGACCATGATATGGTGGTTGGTTTTTCTTTCGATTAAGATTTCGGACAAGAACCATATCACCCTTTTTTAACTTTAAAGGGTTAATATATGTAGATTGATCAACTCTTCTCTTTTTTGAGTTTTTTAAATATTCTTTTGCTTTATCTAAAGAGAATCGCAATCCCGCCTTTAGTTCTTGAGCATAATTTTCAGTATTGTAAACAGGCCTTGAATCAAGAACATTGCCATTGGGAAAGCTTGGCCATCTTCCAAATAACAGCTTGTATGGCGTGTAGGTTGTATCTATGTGCGGTGTTGCGTTATAAGCAAAACAGAAGTATGGTATCCATTGATCGTTTTCGCAAAAATTTAACATAAATTCGTTTAACACCCTGTCGTTCCTTTCTATTGAACCAAGCGTTTCGTGGTAATAGGCGTGCTAAAAACCTGGTTAATTTTTAGTAAAATGCATATTTCAGACTGTACTGGAAAGTATCGATTTGAAAAATCAAGAGATATTTTTTATTTTAATTTTAAGAAAAAGAATTCAATTTATTTTTAATACAGACATTTTGCAGAAATTTTTTAATTTGCCTTATGTAGAAAAAACACCACTTAAATTAATATCACCAGTCTAATACTTATCATGTGTGTTGTCTGCTTCGTGATCCAAATAAGAGAGAGCGATGCAAATATTTTTTAAAATGCATCAGCTATATTGCAGTTTACTTGAGTGAATTTATCCTCTATGTAAATAAATGCATTCCAAACGAAAACAACAAATATCATTGCTTTAGTACAGAGGTGATCAAAATTTAAATGCTTATGTATTGGTGAGAAAATGAGACAAATTTAAAGGTACAGTAAAACGAAAAAGTAAACGATCGATTTTTATAAAATAGTAAACCTAAAAAATTGTTTCGGTTTAAAAAATATTAAAAAATTATTTCGCTTCGCAAAATATTGAGTTCCGTTTGTATTTTTAACTCATATTTTGTAACTTCAACTTTAAAGGGGGCTTTAAAAAGATCAAGAAATGGTTCAAGGGCATCAAAATCTTTAAACCCATCTTGAAAATTAAAAACGGGTTTCCCATTGACCTTTAAATGTTTTATAACACAAAAGGCATTGAGAATTACCAAATGCATTTTTGATTACAAATAATTCTCGTGATGGTACCATACTTTTTTAACGTACTGTTTTAAAAAAACATTCAAAGCATCCGCTAAGCATGTGTACCATTTGCCTTATGAAAGACAACTGAATTAAAAGAGCATAACAAAGTAGTGGGTTGGGCCAATAAGCAATTGTTCTATGAAATGATCACCTCTGCTTTAGTACTAAAATATAACAAAAAACAGCTAAAGCAATGAGTTGTTTTCGTTATAACAAAGTGCAGCAAAACAAAAGCAACAACGATAACAGTAACTAACTGGCATTTGTTTGTTTGTATAATTTTACAAGCAGAGACAAAAAAGTGTAAATGAATGCAGTTAAATTCTGTTACACTGTAGCACAAAAGTGATCGTACGTAAGTTTAAAAATAACATGAATAAAAATATTAATATTGATAATTAAATTTTAACATAAAGCAACACACAAATGAATTAGAATGATGTTTTATGAAAAGAGGGTTGGTGAAAGAATGTTTTCGCCAACATTCTCCCCCTTGATGAACGAATATTTTTAGTTGTAGAAAATAATTATTTTATAATTAGGGCGGCTTATCGTTGGGAGTAATTTAGTTGAGTCCGCTATGCTCCGACTCACAGCGTGTTGATCAGGCTCCATCCTTTTAGTTTAAAGTTAAGTTTTCATCTTTAAGTATGTGGTTAGCATCTGTTGGATTATGAGGTGAATTTTCTGGAAGAAAACAAATCTTTGAAATTGGTCTTTTTATAATTTTGTTTTTAGTCAGAACTGATACTACCCGTATATGTCCATCTGAGCCTGGATGAGTATTTTGTATGCGACCAAGTAACCATTGGCCAGGTCCAAGTTTTTCGTCTGCGATCAAAACCAAATCACCAACTTTTGTTTCGGTTTTAGGTGTCAACCACTTTGGACGTGCTTGAAGGCGGTTCAGATACTCACTGTGCCACCTTTTCCAAAAGTGTTGTTTTAGTTTCTCTACACATTTCCATCGCGTAAGATGATTTATGTTACTGTCCAGTAGAGATGGCTCCTGGAAACAATTTGTAGGTTCACCAATCAAAAAGTGAGCAGGCGTAAGAACATCAAAATCGGCAGGATCAGACGATAAAGAAGTAAGTGGTCGAGAATTAAGGCAGCTTTAAATTTGACAATGCAGGGTTGTCAGCTCTTCAAAATTTAAAACTCTATCATTCATAATGCGTTTTAGATGGTATTTTGTTGATTTTACACCTGCTTCCCACAGACCACCAAAATTTGGAGAAGCAGGTGGAATGAAATGCCAACTAGTGCCAATAAGGCGCAAAGCTTGTTGCAAGTCTTCAGGCAAAGATTTTTGGTTCTTGTTTTGGAGATTCTGGAGCTCTTTGGAGGCCCCAACAAAATTCGTGTCACAATCAGAATGTATATCCGTACAGGTGCCTCTTCTAGAAACAAAACTTCGAAAAGCGGCCATAAAAGCGTTTGTTGTTAAGTCAGAAACGGCTTCCAAGTGTATGGCCTTCGTTACCATACACACAAACAGGCAGATGTAACCCTTAGTGGCAGCAGCTGATCTAAGAGCAGATGTTTTGATTGACTTTCGTATCCAACTAATAACAGTTGAGCTATCGCTCTAGTAATAAATGTCTTCACAACTTTAATCAGCGAAAACTTTGATTTCGCTTGTAGTATATTTATGAAAATATTATCAGCAAATAAAACACGAGCATAGACTACAGCAGCGTATGCAACAGTAGACGCATCGCAAAAACAATGTAATTCAAGTTTAGATCCCTTAGACCATTGAATCAATCTGGGAATTCTTATCTCAGTAAGACTAGGTAATGACGAACGATATTTAATCCAACGATTTTCAATAAAATCGGGAATATCTGCATCCCAATCAACACCATGTTCCCAGAGGCTTTTGAAAATAGATTTTGCCACAACTGTGGATGGAGTTAACCATCCTAAAGGATCATATAAACTGGCAGATTCCGAAAGAATTGATCGTTTCGTAGTGGACATTACATCAGTTAAATTTATTTTAAATGAGAAGAAATCTCCCTATGTATTCCATTGAATACCAAGGGTTTTTACAACGTTGCCTTTATCGAAACTCAAAGTGAGGGAAGGATCCGTATATTCTTCAGGGATTTCCAATAACAGTTTCTCGGAATTTGTAATCCACTTGCGTAGATTACAGCCTCTTTTCCTTTATGTTTTTGCATAAAACTTTGTGCGCATAAGAATCAACATAAGAATCAGATAGCAAAGCTTCAGAGGCTTTTGAAAATTCAGATTTAAAGTCATTTGCAAGCTTTTGAAGAACACGAATTGCAAGATAAGGTGCAGAAGTGGTTCCATATGTAACCGTGTTAAGCTCGTAAATCGAGATAATGTCATAAGGATCATATCGCCATAGAATTTGTTGGAACCTTCGATGTTCTGAACAAATATCAATTTGACGGAACATCTTTTCGATGTCCGCACTAAAAGCTATTTTATGTCGTCGCCATTGAGTCGTAACCGAAGGAAGCTCATTTTGAAGGGCTGGCCCAGGTGATAATAATTCATTAAGAAATTGTTGGTCCCTTGAATGACTGCTACCATCAAAAACCACCCTTAACTTTGTTGTAGAGCTATCTTCTTTAAAGACACCGTGATGTGGTAAGAAATATGAGTTTCTTCGGATATCGTTTGGATAAGTACCGAATTTAGACATGTGTCCCAAGACTTCGTATTCGAGCATGAATTGCTTGTAGTTTTCAGAAAAAGATGACGTTTAGAAAATGATGTTTCTAATTGCCGTAAGCGTTTAAAAGCACTGATAACGTTGTTATCCACTGTGGGAAAAATGTTATCTTGTAAAAGAGATTTAAATGGCAAATTTATCATATAACGGCCAGAATTGGTTTGAGGTGCAGTGGCTTCAAAATGTGACTGGCAAGAAAGCTCTTCATCAGTCAGATTTCTTTCGACAGAAACCTCTTCCTGTTCCCAGAAAAATCTTAAAATGGTATCAAATGTATGTTATGGATAGGGTTACCATATTCATTTTTAAAAAAGAGGACGTCGACCAAAAAAAAAGCCGCACATTTACCCTTAAAAAGAGGACAACACTCTGTAGCAAAATATTAAAAAAACAATGCCTTAAAATACACAAAAGAAATTTAAAATTTTATTTACATATAACAACAACACAAAACTTAAACAAAATATTAAAAAAAATGATATTTTATCAGTCTGATCTCATAACTACTACAACATAAAAACATAACAATTAACAAATTAATTTTAAAACTTCACATGTACTACATATATATACATTTTTAGTAGTAGTTGTCAAGTTGCATCTATATTTTACAGCGCTTTCAATTTGAACCAATATATTATTATGGCATTTTTTTAAATATTCATAAAACTCTTGACAATTCATATCAAAATTATATTTGACTCTAATAATATCAGAAATAGTTTCTGTGTTTAATTTGTTTCTTTCTGGTGTCCACTGAATTCAGAACTAAGAACTTTGAGAAATATTATAAAACAAAATTCCCAAAGGTTAACACACACATTCAGGGAAAGAATTGACCATTTTAAAATTTGGAATGATTTGGAATTTATAAGAAGATTTCGTCTTTCAAAGAAAAGTACATCAGCTTTTTTCCCCTTCCAATAAACTAGCACTTCTTTTGGCACCTTTTCCAGACATTTCTGGACAAAACTAAAAAAGTCGTTGCAAACAATTAAATTTGGCAATTAATTGATGCAACTCTAAACGTTAAACACCAATGTAACCAAATTTTTCACCGAATGCAGTCGGTAGTTACACGTAGGTAAAAAAAACGTTAAAATTACCAAATTCAAAGGAAAAGTAATTGGTATAAACTCTAGTAGTTATCTATTTGTTAAAATTACGGGCATAAGACACGTAGACAAAGGCCAAAAGCCAAAGCCGTTTAACATTGTGAAGGCGCATATGGCGGCCAAAAAGTATCAAACACAATTTGTTGACACAAAAAAAAAGTCATGACATCGTGTGTGTACGGTCAAAACGTATTAAACACATAGTATTTGTAATATTAAATAATTGTTTTTTCTTTTATATGAATTCATTCCTTTAAACTCTTTGTTGCTCATGTCGCATCTCTTTTGTAGTTACATTTGCTTATACTTGTTGTTTTCTTTGCCCACTTAAGTAAATATATTAAAGCTAACGGGATTGCATTCTTTGCATTCCCTTTAACATGCATATTTAAACATTTTTTAAACACACATATTTTTGTCATTGTTAAGTGAATAGTGAAACAATAAAGAACAACATACATCTTATAAAAATTTCTACGCTAGTTTTTTCTTTAAGAACAAAAAACATTTTTCGTTATTTATGTTCAAACATAAAATTGGCGACCGTGACAGGACATAAATAAAAATAATTTATAAATAAAGTGATTCTAAAGAAATAAACTAAAAAACAAAGAAGCACTAATCAATCACAACCATTTCTATATTGGACTAAATATTATTAAATGCTTTTTGTTTTAATTAAAGTTAAACAAAATCAAACCATAGACATTTTCGTAATCATCATCGTCGTCGTTTTTGCATTTCTTCAAGAAAGAATAATCATCATTAACCATCATCGTAGTAGTGCAACAGTTGTACACACAAGCACCGTGATCAACATCATCATCATCGTCCCTTTGATAATCATCAGCCTTATCTACAATCATCGTCATAAACATCATCATCATCGTCATCGCATTTGCTAGCCACCGTCCTCTGCTTTACATACAGTAAGTCATACTCTCTTAACAACAACAACTTCTCTTCGCTGCGATGCTCTTAAACAGTTTAATCAAGTAAGTGAAAAAGAAAATAAAAATCATTTACCGTCTACGCTCTTAATATATTTTTGTCTTTGCATTGCACACACATACGCGTACATTTTATTGGAGATCGAATTCAAACAGTGTTGGCACTCACGAATAGTGTTGGCCCTTCTAAGTAAGGATTGGTACTTTTTTTCTGCGCGTAGTACTTTTGCAATTTTTATGGAATTTTTATCAGTTTAATGTCAGCTTTAACAATTTGAGCAACTTTAACACAATTCTTATCAACTTTAGCAAGACTTTAATACATCTGGGGTCAACTTCATAAATAATTAATTTCAACATGAGTACTGATAAATCTGACAACATAAACTGTGACAAAACTGATGCTGGAGCTAACACGCTTTCGTCATTAAAGCAACAACGAACAACAATGAAACGAAATATTACTCAAATGAAAACTAAAATCGAAAAAGATGGAAGTACATCAGACTACACCATTCTTGAATGCCGACTGCAAATTCTCGAATCATATTTTAAGCAAATAAGCCACATTCAAGCACAAATTGAGAAACTGGATGAGTCAGACACCCATCGATCGGATATTGAAGAACTCTTTATATCTGCTAAGGCTCCTTTGGTAAGTTTTATGAATATTAAACGTGGTTCTGGTGATATCGAACAAAGTTTTTTGAATGCAACTCAACCATATATATCGCATCACACTCGATTGCCTCAAATCAAGTTACCTAAATTCGATGGAAAATATGCAGAGTTTTCAAGATTTATAAATACTTTCAACACATTGGTTCACAACGAACCAAGCATTGCTATAATAGACAAGTTTAATTACCTACTTAACTGTTTATCGGGCCAAGCATTGGCAGTTATTGAACCCTTTCAAGTTGTTGAGTCAAATTACCAAAAAGCTGTAGATAGCTTAGTCGAACGATACGATAATAAATCATTAATATTTATCGATCACATAAATTCATTGTTTTCAATAACTCCTATGACAAACCCAAGCGCTAGTTCGCTACGCTCAATTCTTGATAATGTTTCGGCTCTTCGCAGTTCCTTGCTCTCTTTGGGCTCTGAGCTAGATGTCATGAATGCCATTATCATACATATTGTCTTGTCGAAAATTGATGGAGAGTCCAAAAAGGTTTATGATGAAAAACAGGATTTCAAATCTCTACCATCATGGCAACAGTGCTTCTCAATTCTAACTCATCGCTGTCAGTATCTGGAAAGCCGAACTGCGGAAGTGGACTCTTTTCAATCTCGTGACAATAAATCAAAGCAAATTTCCAAACGTATAGGGTCATCGTTCGTTGTTTCAACTACATTTTGTGAATACTGCAAGTCTAAAGATCATTACATGGGAAGCTGTTCTACCTATTTGTCGCTCCCAATATGTCGTCGTTTCGAGGCTGTTAAATCCTTAAAACTGTGTATAAATTGCCTTAAGAAGGGCCATTTTGTTTCTCAGTGCCCGTCCAAATCTCGTTGTCGCACTTGTCGAATATCGCACCACACATCTTTACATAATTCGGATTTTCAATCAACAAATAATTCAAACACTTCTTCGCATTCATTGCATCAAAACCAATCGCATTTGAATTTGCAGCTTCAGCCTAATCCCACTTTAAATTCATCATCTCAGCAACCACACCATTCGTCTTTTCGATCTTCATCTTCGTCGTCGCAACAATCAGTATTACCAACACAGAATAATCCAGCTTTAACTCATCTTACTAAATTTTCGTCTTTTCTTACTACTGCGTGTCGTATAAACTTGCTTCCAACAGCTATTGTTTTCGTTAAAGACTCATTCGGCTGTCTACAACCTCTACGCGCTCTGTTGGATTCCTGTTCAGAAGTCAACCTTATAACTCAAGAAGCTGTAAATCGTCTTCGTCTAAAGCAAACTAGATCGACTCAAGAAATTTCTGGCATTTCTGATATCCGTACCCAATTAAAATCTATGGTTACAGCTACACTTAGATCTCGTGTCTCCGATTTTGAGTGGACAACATGTTTCCTGGTTACAAAATCGATTTCATCTCAACACCCACCAGAACAAATGAATACAACAAACTGGAACATTCCCAATGACTTGGAATTAGCAGACCCACAATTCCACATACCTCAGCGTATTGACATTTTAATTAGTTCTGAGATCTTCTTTGACTTGCTACTCGACGGCAAAATTTCTCTCGGAATTGGACTACCTAATCTAATAAACACATCCCTTGGGTGGATCATTGGTGGCAGAGTCGATTCTCAATGCTCTCAACGTGTGTTATCATGTAATGTAATTACAAAAGGTGAGGATCTGAACTCATTACTAAAGGCCTTTTGGGAAATTGAAGAATTTCATCAACATTCATCTGTCCTCACAGAAGAAGAACAACAGTGTGAAGACCATTTCGTTAAGAACACTAATTTTGATCGTGATGGAAGAGTTCAGGTATGTTTACCATTTAAATCTTCTATTAAACAACTTGGCAGTTCATTTGAAATAGCCCGTAGACGACTTTTATATTTAGAAAAACGACTTTCAAGAGATGAAAATTTGCGACAAATGTACACTGATTTCATGGACGAGTACATACGACTTGGTCATATGTCGCCTGTTAACTTCAATTGTTTAAATTTTTCGCATTATATAATTCCTCACCATCCTGTTTTACGCCCTCAAAGCACAACAACAAAGCTAAGAGTGGTCTTTGATGCCTCATGTCGCACATCTACAAACATGTCCTTGAATGAAGCTCTAATGGTTGGTCCAACAATCCAACAGGAGCTCATAATAACAATCTTATCGTTTCGATTAAATAAACTAGCTCTATCAGCAGACATTTGCAAAATGTATCGACAATTTTTAATAGACGAAAGAGATCGTAACTTCCAGCTAATTTTATGGAGAAGAGATGTTAGTGATCCAATCTCGTTATATCAGCTAAACACCGTGACCTATGGTATGTCATCTGCTCCTTTTCTTGCAGTTCGAAGTCTATTTTTTATAGCTGATTTTTACAAAAGTGAATTTTCTGTGGGTTCTGAAATGCTCAAACATGATTTATACGTCGATGATCTGCTCACGGGCGCAGACAATTTTTCAGATCTTTCACGCAAAAAATTTGAAATCGTAGAAATATTACAAAAAGCTGGTCTACAATTGTCGAAATGGAATTCAAACTGTCCAAATATCGCTTCTTGCAATGGAGAAAGGCTTTTAAAAACAAATGAAGAATACATCACCAAAGCACTTGGTACATCATGGAGGCCCAAAGATGACGTTTTTTGTTTTCGTTTTAATATACCAGTTATTGAAGTTCCAACAAAAAGAGCGGTTTTGTCAGCAGCAGCGAAAATTTTTGATGTTCTTGGCTTTCTAAGTCCTATAGTAATTAGTTGCAAGGTTTTAATTCAAGAAATGTGGAAACAAAACTTAGATTGGGACGCACCACTCAACACACATTTATCCAACCGCTGGAAACAAATTGAGCACAGCCTTCCATACATTAACCTAATCGAAATACCAAGATTTGTAGGAACGTCTCCACAAATAAAGTTTGATATTCATGGCTTTGCAGATGCCTCTCAATTGGCATATGGTTGTTGTCTCTATATACGAGTAGCTCATAATAACGAGTTTAAATCAATTTTACTTATAGCGAAATCAAGGGTAGCACCAGTTGTTCACCAATCTTTGCCCCGTTTGGAACTTTGCGCAGCCTTATTGCTCAGTAAAACTTGGGACAAAATTAAATTTAAATTTAATCGCTTCACATACCGAATTTTCTTTTGGTCAGACTCGAAAATAGTCCTAAATTGGCTTACCAATCATTCGTCGTCCTTTGTTTGTTTTGTTGCCAATCGAGTATCAGAAATACAGAATTTAACTCATAATATTCCATGGAAGCATGTGCCTTCAAAACAAAACCCTGCAGATATAGTTTCTAGAGGCTGTCTTGCAAATGATCTTATTAACACAATATGGTTTACTGGTCCAAAATTTCTTTCAGAACCTGAAGCAAATTGGCCAAAGAGCAATGCTGAAATTGTAGAACTACCACAAAATGAAATGAGAAAAACTGTTCTCAAAACAACTATCATCGTTGAATCAATCATTGATCATTTAATTTCTCGTCACTCTTCGTATCTTCGTCTTCTTCACATCGTCGTCTACATTCATCGTTTTTTTGACAAACAAAAAAGAAACTCTTTTGTAACTTCAGAAGAGCTACAATCAGCATTTTATAGAATCATATACAATATTCAACGTTCAATATTTAAAGAGGAAATTACTTCGCTCAACAAGGGCGAAAGCTTAAAACCTTGCTTTCAAAAACTGGCCCCATTTCTAGACAATATGCAGTGCTGCAACTCAACTTTAGTCATTCTTCGAGTAGGAGGTCGGCTAGCAAATGCACCATTGTCGTATGAAACAAAATTTCCTGCGCTTTTGCCAAAGGATCATCGATTTACAAAAATTTACATTGAATATCTTCATCGAAAACATCTACATGCTGGACCAAAGGCACTAATAGGAATTCTTCGTCAACAAGTTTGGGTAATAAACGCCAGAGAAGTCGTAAGAAAAGTTGTGCGAAATTGTGTGCATTGTTTCAAATATAATCCAAGATTATTGCAACAATTAATGGGAGATCTTCCTGCAGATCGGTTTAAGGCGCAACGACCTTTTCTCGTCTCTGGTGTAGACTTTTGTGGTCCTTTCTACACCTCTTATCGTATTAGAGGAAAGGCTCCTTACAAAACTTATGTCGCTATTTTTGTTTGCTTCTCTTCTAAAGCCGTTCATATTGAATTAGTTTCGGATCTTTCAACTAATACATTTCTTTTATGTCTCAAAAGGTTTATCGGTCGTCGTGGAATCCCTCAGAGACTGTATTGTGATAACGCAACAAACTTTGTTGGAGCAAGCTCCAAACTCCAAGAATTAAGACAACGCTTTTTCGATGATTCTAATATCAAGGAACTCATGCACTACAGTACAATCACAGGATTTAAATTTTCGTTCATCCCTCCTCGTTCTCCCCACTTTGGTGGCCTGTGGGAGTCAGCCGTCAAATCTACAAAAACAATTCTTGTCAAGAATATGTCTCAAGCTAACTTAACTTACGAAGAATTCCAAACAATCCTTGTCGAAGTCGAAGCCATCTTAAATTCTCGACCATTGGTACCAAGATCTGATGATCCAAATGATGGTGAAGCACTAACACCTGCCCACATGTTAATTGGCTCTTCCTTAATGGCGATACCTGACGAAAATCTAGACAGTTACAAAAACATCAACTACTTAAAGAGATGGCAACTTGTGACTTATCTCAAACAGCAGTTTTGGATACTGTGGGTTCGTGACTACGTATTAAATTTGCAACAAAGATGCAAGTGGCTCAAAACTTGCGAAAACGTGAAAGAAGGCGCACTTGTTATCGTTCACGAAGACAACATTCCACCTCAACATTGGCTTCTAGCTCGAGTAAATAAAGCTATCCCAGGCCGTGACGGAAAAGTAAGAGTTGTGGATCTAAAGACATCAAAGGGAGTTCTCCGGCGATCCATTCACAAAATTGCACCTCTACCTACCGAAGCTAATTGAAAGTGCCTTTCAATGGGGGCAGTATGTACGGTCAAAACGTATTAAACACATAGTATTTGTAATATTAAATAATTGTTTTTTCTTTTATATGAATTCATTCCTTTAAACTCTTTGTTGCTCATGTCGCATCTCTTTTGTAGTTACATTTGCTTATACTTGTTGTTTTCTTTGCCCACTTAAGTAAATATATTAAAGCTAACGGGATTGCATTCTTTGCATTCCCTTTAACATGCATATTTAAACATTTTTTAAACACACATATTTTTGTCATTGTTAAGTGAATAGTGAAACAATAAAGAACAACATACATCTTATAAAAATTTCTACGCTAGTTTTTTCTTTAAGAACAAAAAACATTTTTCGTTATTTATGTTCAAACAGTGTGTATTCAAAAAAATTTATACATCAATGCCAACAATACTTTCGATGCAATAAAACGAAATTATAGATTAAAGTTTTAAAAGTAGGACAAAACCAGGACACTTGCAAAAAAAGAAGTAGGACTACCCCGGACGGCCTATAAAAGAGGACGGTGTCCGGGAAAAGAGGACGTATGGCAACCCTAGTTATGGATATGAACTCTATTTTGAGAAACAGATTGTGTAGAGCCAGAGAATACCCAGCCGAAATAACTGTTCTGGAAAAATAGGTCATTGTGAATAAAAGATTTCGGAGGAATTTTTATCTTTGCACAAACATCTGAGCCAAGTATCATGTCGATTTTGTCAGATTTGTAGAAAAATGGATCGGCTAAATCATCAAGATTTATATTAGGAAATGAAAGATGCCTTGAAGAAGGTTCTGGAGTATATGAAGAGAGGTTAGATAGCACCAATGCTTCACAAGAAAGTACAGATTCATTTCTGCGCGAAAAGAGATCTATATTTACTGAAAATTTAGAAAGATTTGCATTTCCATCTCCAATACCAATTACTTTGCATTGTGATCTGTTCTTTTTCAAACCCAAAAGTTGAACAGCATTTTCTGTTATAAGGCTACCCTGTGAACTAGGGCCCAAAAGTGCTCTTAGAGGAAATTGGCCACGGCATGTTTTAACACACAGACGAATTGTATAAAGTAGAACTGATCGAAAAGAACTCGCAATTTGAGTTGTGACATGAGGGGAAGTATCCTATTTAGCATTTGAAGATGGTAAAACGTTAAGTTTTTGAACAGGCTCTTGAGGATGGAGCACTGTGTGATGCGGTTCGCAGCATGTCATGCATTTAAATGGCGATTTACAGTTATCAGGTTTGTGTCCAATTGTAAAACAATTACGACAAATTTTCTTGCGAGAAATAAATTCGTCCTTAGCAGTTGGCGATAAAGGCAAAAATTCGAAACATTTTGCAAGTGTATGAGTAATTTTTCCACATTATGAACACGGCACTTGATTAGGTTTTGAAAATTTGCCCGAATGGCAAGAAGTTTTCTTCGTATTTGAATTCTTATTGGGTTTCGTGGACTTTTGTTTATTTGTAGGGAATCCATCACATAATGATTCGATAGTTCTAAAAAATCTCTCAAGAAAATCAAACATTTCAGAACGAGTTGTAATTTCTGTGGATGATTTTAAAGACTGTTCCCAATCTTTAAGAGTTTGAAGATCAAGCTTTTGAGAAAGCAAATGGATCAAAATGGGATCCCAGCTTTCGGTGTATATTCCCAAGTTTTTGAGAGAAGCGAGACACTCTTTTGCATAATCAAGCAGCGTTTTAATGGATTGAAAACCACCATCAGATTTTCCAATATTAAACACTAAAGTTCCAACAATCATTCTTTTATTGTGGTATCTAGATTCCAACGTTTTCTACGCTGTATCATAGTTTGCATCCGTGGCTGAAATACTTTTTATCAAATTGGCAGCTTCACCAACAAGCGTACCTTTTAAGTAATAAAATTTCTAAATTTTTGTGAGTGAATCATTGTTATGCACGAGTAAGAAATACATATCTCGGAATGGAATCCATTCCATGTATTCTCCAGAAAAATAGGGCAATGATATTTTGGGAAGTTTAGCTTCGATTCCAATGGTTGTGTCTGAGCGGCTTCCAGATGCAGCAAATGTGCTAGCTAAAGGGGAATGTGTCATTGAATGCTGAGGTAATGAATCAATTAACTGGCCTTTAAAAGTAAAATATTGTTCAGAGAACTCAAAATAACAATCCTCTGCCAGATATGGAACATCATCTTTCAAAGATTCATCATGCACAATTCGCAATATTGAGTCGTGCAGACTTTCAAAATTATTGAAAATATCATCCACCCTTTGCGCTAGTTAATTGACATAACTGGAAGATTTTTCAGAATTAGGTTTCGATGAAAAACGAACTTCATATTTCCTCAATAGTTGAAGTGTTGTTTTTGGATCAATTCATTTAATTCAGCCATTATCACTAAACTTTTCACGCTTTGTTTATGTAACACTTGAATTTAAAACACGCCACAGAAATTGCCACAAAGTTTATCGAAAAAATTAATTAAAGAAATGCACGAGAAAATGGATGAAATTCCCGGGTTTCGGCACCAAAATGTTCTGGAAAGTATCGATTTTTTATTTTAATTTTAAGAAAAACAATTCAATTTATTTTTAATACAATTTTGGAGAAATTTTTTAATTTGCCTTATGTAGAAACAACACCACTTAAATTAATATCACCAGTCTCATACTTATCATGTGTGTTGCTTGCTTCGTGATCAGGGTTACCGTTCGCCGACTAAAGTTCAATTTATTGTGAAATTTCCACAATATAATTTTCCGACCCTATAAAGTATGTATATTCTGGATCCGTATAGATATCGGAGTCGATTAAATGAAATCAGCTTTTTGAAGTCTCAAGATATAGTCGGGATCCAAATCTTCAATAATTCAGTCAGAAATGTTTTCGAGAAGTTTGCTATTTAAAATCAACAAAATCGGTTAAGGTCAACCAGAGTTATGAACCAATATGTGAGACAACCTCCATAAAAATTTGATATTTTTTGTACATTTTATTGCAATATTTTGAAATATATTGCAGATAATACCATGAAATTTTGTGTACGTTGTTTGTACTATAAAAGAAGAAAGTGTGCGGAAAAGGGTAACAATCGCTCCATGATTTCTCATATCCCCCATACAAATATATATATTCCCGAAATATGGCTTAATGATAAATAAATGCCTATAAAATTGGAATATCAAGACAAAATTTAGCAAAAATAAGTTTTATACAAAAAGAAATCACAAACCGAAATTATTTTTTAGTTCGGTCCATATTTGACCATAGACCCCATATAAAGTCCACTTACAAAATTCACTCAAAAACATATAAAACAGATATACATAATGTTAAACGGCTAAAATTTGACATAAATACTTTTTATAGGCAAATAAATTATTGTACCAAATTTTATGGTGGTCGGCCCAGAAATGGTCATAGCCCCCATACAAAAATCTTCCCGAAATATTGCTCAATTATACATAAATGCCTATAAAATTGGAATATCAAGACAAAATTCAGCAAAAATAAGTTTTGCAAAAAGAAATCGCAAAGCGAAATTTTTTTTAGTTCGGTCCATGTTTGAACATAGACCCCATATAAAGTCCACTTCCAAAATTCACTTAAATACATATAAAACAGATATAAATAATGTTAAACGGCTAAAATTTGACATAAATACTCTTTATAGGCAAATAAATTGTTGTACTAAATTTTATGGTAGTCGGCCCAGAACTGGTCATAGCTCCCATACAAAAATCTTCCTGAAATATTGCTCAATTATACATAAATGCCTATAAAATTGGAATATCAAGACAAAATTCAGCAAAAATAAGTTTTTGTTGCGATTTTTATTATAATTTTTGGTTTATGAAAATTTTTTTTTTTAATGATATGTTTTTCTTTTTATTGTATACGAAAATTATTGAAAACATATATATCAAGTTAATTTTGCAAAAAAAATGTTCACTGGGCAGATTTAGCTTTGAGAGTACATTACTTTTCTTACCCTATAAATACTCTTCTAGCATGCTACATTTTTTTATCTAGAGCAATTTAATAAACATATCGAGCCATAACCGCCGAAAAAATGTATCCCACAAACTCAAAATTTTACAGGGGAAGGTTTTTTTAAATAAAATCAGTTTGAATAAAGCCATTATTTTAAAATTTATAATGTAAATATTGTTTTGTGTAATACATTTAATTTTAATAATTTTAAATGATGGTGAACTATCGATTTCGATAAAAAAAACAACAATCGATTATGGTGTGGGATACATTATTTTGGCGGTAATGGCTCGATATGTATGCACATACAATAATTATATATGCATGTAGGATTGCTCATGCTGAGATTTACACTCTAAAATTTAATGTTTTTTTTTGATCGCATTTTTTGCCTTTCTTCAACTTTTATTATGTACATATGTAAGTTTGTTAGCTCTGAGAATTTAACCTTTTTTTCATCCTGTTTTTTTTTTGATAATATTATTGTCTTTTTTTTTCTTCAACAATTTAATACTACTTCCAGTGTCATTCAAATCTCCTTGATGAAAGTGCGCAATTTATTAAATGAGAGTAATTGATTTACAACGCCGAAATTATTGCTTAAAGAATACGCTTTGATCATATCAAAGTAAAGTGTTAATGAGCAAAGTAATTAACTCGCATTCTATAACATACAGTGTTACATTATTAGTTATAAAGGTCTTAAGTTTTCTTAATTTTTCTTATTTCATAACCAAAAGTCAGTTTTGAAAGAAGACCCCACAATTAATCAATGTCACCTTTAGTATCATCAGTTCCCAGTATCGTAACATAAAAACCTACACACGTGTCTGGAAAACATAAAAGTGGCAAAATTGTATGTCGGTGATATTTTAAGACCACATGTCTGAGATAATAAGTCGCACAAAAACGCAGAAATCACGTGCGTAAACATCCAAATTGCATTTTTCACCAAAGCCATCGAAGTTAAACATCACTACAACATCTACATTTTCATCATAGACCAGATAAGTCCAGATAACTGAAATTCCATCAAGATTTTATATAATTTACATTTTTTGCTATCAGACTAAGTAAAATTGCCAAAATCAAAACTAAATTCATTAATTAAAACCTAAGCTAAATTCCCTAATTAAGACTATTAAAAATATGCAAACCCTAACCTAACTTCGTAATTCAAACTATTTAAAAGTAATTAAAACTTATTCTAAATTCACTAATTAAAACTACGTATATACATTTTCTAATTAAAACTATATTATTATAACAAAAACTAAATTATTATAAAAAAAAAAACCTATTCTAATCTTACTAACCAAACTTCTTCAAATATTTACAAAATTTTCTAAATTAAACTAATGAATTTTCAAATATATTATAAGTAAAACTACTTACTTATTATACTACTTATATTGTAATTTTCACAATTTAAAAATCTCGAACAAATTGAATTACTTAAAATTGCTAAGCTAATCTTACATACATATTCATTAATTCTCATATTACTTATAAGAAAAATTTTCATTATTATAATTTACTAATATTTTATATTTAGTGTATACAAAATAACTATATTCATATTATAATATGTTTACTTTAAATTAATATAAGTAAATTTATTTATAAATAACTAACACAAAATTTTCTAGTGTGGAGTATCTATATATTTTAATTTTTTTTATATAACATTTTTGAAATCTAAAACAAATTGAATTTATATAATCATTAATTACATGTAACAGAGATCATCAAAATTACAACAACACTCTTTGAACTGCTGGGCCCATCATCTCAATAGACGTGAAATGAAACATTGTAAGTAATTATGATTCTCTTCTATTTAATGTGCTTTTAAATATATATATATATAGTATATATATTTTTTTATATTGTACGTATTTTGCATTTACTATTATGCATTGTCGGTCCGATTCCTATTTGTCCCCACTGTCCATAAAAAAATTGTAAAATTGTAAAGAAAGTAAAAATCAAAATAATCCACATTGTTATTACATATAGTTTATTCATGACTCTCATTGAGTAATGATCATTTATTTCCATTATGTTTTATTATTATTTTTCTCTTTTGTTTTAATAAACTTTTGCTAATTTTGAATTTACGAACATGAAGCTTTAAATTTCTTATTATGGGAAGGATGAATGCAACAGATATGTGAGTATTAATTGAAAATAGTGTCAAATATAGGGATAGATTTAAATAGTAGGGTATCCAGTCTATCGTAGGTGTCTGTGTAAACAGTAGGGAGGGAACAATGTACCTTATATGGCATACTACCCAGCCATTGATTCATTTGTTTTGAAATTGATTTTTTTTTGAGCCCGAAGTCTGCTCAAGTGTCATCAAATGCAAAAGCTCCTAAGACCGTGAGTAATGATCAAAATAGGTTTGCAATCCTCCAGACGGATGAGCCAGAACTTCCTAAGAAGACGTTTAAGCCCCCACCAATTTATCTGAGAGAGCCCACTTCCAGTAAATTGGTACAAAGAATTGTTTCGGTAATAGGTGAAAATATGTTTAGCGTAACATCAATTAAACATGGAAATATCAGCGAAACCAAAATTCAAGTGAAAAAGGAAGATGATTTTCGAAAATTGTCCAACCAGTTGGAGAGGCAGGCTAGGGATTTCTATACCTACCAGCTGAAAAGCTCAAAAGGACTCCAAGTCGTTCTAAAGGGTATAGACCCATGTGTTGATCCTGCGGAGATAAAGACCGGCTTAATGGACAAAGGGTTCAAAATTAAAAGTGTTGTGAATATTAGAAACCGTGAAAAGATTCCACAGCCTATGTTTAGGGTGGAATTGGAACCTGGAGATCTTGTCTTAAAGAAAAACGAGTCCCATCCAATCTACAATCTCATTTATCTTCTGCATCGTAGAATTACCGTGGAGGAACCGCATAAGCGCATTGGACCCGTCCAGTGTGTTAATTGTCAAGAATTTGACCACACCAAAGCGTACTGTAAATTGCCGTCTGTTTGTGTTGCGTGTGGGGAACTACATCCCAACTGCTCAATGTAATAAGTCCAAAACTGACGTAAAAATAAAAAAATGCAGTAACTGCGGCGGTAATCATACTGCACATTATAGAGGTTGTCCAATTTACACTCATTTGAAAGCCATAAGTACCAACAAGACGTCAGTATTACCTGATCATCATCAACAGCCTATTTTGGCATCGAGTGACAATTTCCCGCAATTGTTACGGTCCACTAGTCATGTAAACGCGCCTAGTTCTAGACAAGTTTCTTACGCTAACGTGGTTAAATCTAATATGCCAGGTTTGGAGCAGGCACCTAAATCACAGTATTACGAGCCTAATATTAACACTCTAGAGACTACATTGCAGACACTTGTCCAAACCATGAACACTTTTACGACCACTATGACATCCATGATGCAGGAAATGCTAAAAATGCAATCCACTATCTTACAAGCCATTTTAAAGAAATGATTTGTTTAAAAATTTGTTTTTGGAATGCGAACGGCCTCCGCCAACATAAAAACGAACTGGAACACTTCCTGATGGATAAGCAGATTGATGTCATGATGATTGCTGAAACTCACTTGACGGCGACAGCGTACTTCAAAATTAATGGCTACGTGTTGTATGATACTAAAGATCCCCGCGGAAGAGCATGTGGAGGATCGGCAATTCTTATAAAGAACAGAATAAAACATTAGTTAATGAACAACATATGTGAGGATTACCTACAAGCAACAAACATTTGTATTGAATTCTGTCAATACAATTTTGTTTTATCATCAATTTATTCGCCGCCTCGATTTTCAGTAAAAGAACACCAATACTACAGCTTCTTCAATTCCCTTGGAGCTAGATTTTTAGTTGCTGGTGACTTTAACGCCAAACACACTTTTTGGGGTTCACGTCTGGTGACCCCGAAGGGTCGTGAACTCTTCAACACCATTGCCAAAATGGGATTAGATGTACTCTTAAGCGGGCATCCCACCTACTGGCCGACGGACCGACGGAAGATTCCCGATGTTATTGACTTCGGAGTAGTGAAAAATATCCCTGTAGAATCGATACAAGTGGAGCCTTCATTAGACTTGCCTTCAGATCACTCTCCTTCTATTATTTCAATGCGTTTCCTTCAAGGGAATGGCTGAGTGCAGAAGTGGGACAAATAGAACTTATTTCGCTGAACTCGATCATCTCCTGTCAGAAAAAAGAAGAGTTAGAAGAGAGTGGCAAATTCACAGGTCTCCTGAACTGAAAGCTAGGCTACGGGTATGCAGAGATATACTAAGACAATTTTTAGAAACCCAAAGAACGGCCTCACTTAGATCTTACTTGGAAGGTCGTGATAGTACCCCACAATCTGAGTACTCGTTATGGAGGGCGGCAAGAGGTTTAAAAAGACCAGTGAGAGGAAAACCTCCTTTGCGAAATCCGACTGGTGACTGGGCTAGAAATGATTCCGAGAAAGGGACATTATTTGTTAACCATTTGAGAAATGTGTTTACTATAAACAACTCAAATAATAACGAATCTGATTTGCCACCACTTGTTATAAGGCCTCCTGTACCCCTAAGACTAAACTTTCGTGATGTCCAAAACGCTATTGGTACTCTGAACCTTAGAAAGGCTCCAGGTATGGATAAAATCAGCAATAAAATGCTTGTGGAGTTACCTCGTGTAGCAAGAAGAATTATCCTCTTTATCTTCAACGCTATTTTACGCCTAGAATACTATCCTGCAGATTGGAAGGTGTCTATGATCACTATGATTCCTAAGTCAGGGAAGGACCACACCAAAGTGGAGTCATATAGGCCAATTAGCCTACTGCCGACAATTTCTAAACTGTTCGAAAAATTGTTAATGACTAAGTTGACTCCAATTCTGAATGACACTGAATGTATTCCAAATCATCAATTCGGATTCAGAGCTAAACACAGTACCATCGAACAAACTCACAGATTGGTAAATGTGATAAGAGGGTCGTTTGAAGGCCTCGTTTGTTATAAGGCCTCCTGTACCCCTAAGACTAAACTTTCGTGATGTCCAAAACGCTATTGGTACTCTGAACCTTAGAAAGGCTCCAGGTATGGATAAAATCAGCAATAAAATGCTTGTGGAGTTACCTCGTGTAGCAAGAAGAATTATCCTCTTTATCTTCAACGCTATTTTACGCCTAGAATACTATCCTGCAGATTGGAAGGTGTCTATGATCACTATGATTCCTAAGTCAGGGAAGGACCACACCAAAGTGGAGTCATATAGGCCAATTAGCCTACTGCCGACAATTTCTAAACTGTTCGAAAAATTGTTAATGACTAAGTTGACTCCAATTCTGAATGACACTGAATGTATTCCAAATCATCAATTCGGATTCAGAGCTAAACACAGTACCATCGAACAAACTCACAGATTGGTAAATGTGATAAGAGGGTCGTTTGAAGATAAAAAATACTGCTCCGCCCTTTTCATTGATGTGTCCCAAGCGTTCGACAAAGTTTGGCATGACGGTTTAATGCACAAAATTAAATTAACTCTGCCTGCTAACACCCATAAACTCATGGAAAGTTATTTATACGGTCGCAAATTTAAAATCAAAGAAGGCAATTTTTTAAGTACCGCTCAGCCAATTGAATCAGGTGTGCCACAGGGTAGCATACTGGGCCCTACTTTATATTTGATTTATGCCTCCGACATGCCGTCAGACCCCAAAATCCACACGTCAACTTTTGCAGCCGATACAGCCTTTGTCAGCGTCCATAAGGACCACCAAGTTGCATCACAGAATTTGCAGAATTATGTTTATAAACTAGAGAATTGGCTAGAGCTTTGGAAAATCAGGGTAAATGAACAAAAATGTATTCATATCACTTTCACATTGCTAAAAGATACCTGCTCATCCATCAGAATAAATAATCAAATTATTCCTCAACATAATGAAGTCAAATACCTCGGCATTCACCTCGACCGCCGTTTAACTTGGAAGTCTCATATTGAAGCGAAACTTACACAAACGAGATTAAAAGCAGTGCAACTTAATTGGTTAATCGGCAGAAACTCTACATTGAAATTGGATTGCAAACTTTTGTTGTACAATGCAATTCTAAAGCCAATCTGGTGTTATGGAATTCAATTATGGGGTACTGCCTCAGCATCAAACATTGAAAAAATTCAAAGGGGTCAAAATAAAATTCTACGTATAATTACTGCAGCTCCATGGTATGTTAAAAATTCTCGAATCCACAAAGATCTAGGCGTGCCATTAGTAAAAGTCGAATTTACAAAATATGCGTGAAAGTATGTCAGCAAACTTGAACACCATCCAAACCCACTTGCACGAGACATCCTTAACTTTAGTGGCCACAATCGGTTGAGAAGGAGGGATACCCTTGCTTTAACTCAAGCGCAAAATAGATGACTGGATCAGTTGATGTGAATTTTTTTTAGTATCATAAAAATTTGTGTCTAGCACTGGCTGGGCTTATTATTTTCTTTTTAGTATTAAGATTTGAATACTTATTGTCATTTCAAATATGAAGTATCAATAAATAATTAAATGCAAAAAAAAAAAAAAAAAAAAAAAAAAAAAAAAAATATAATCATTAATCACATGTAACAGAGATCATCAAAATTACAACAACACTCTTTGAACTGCTGGGCCCATCATCTCAATAGACGTGAAATGAAACATTGTAAGTAATTATGATTCTCTTCTATTTAATTTGCTTTTAAATATATATATATATATATATATTTTTTTATTTTGTACGTATTTTGCATTTACTATTATGCATTGTCGGTCCGATTCCTATTTGTCCCCACTGTCCATAAAAAAATTGTAAAATTGTAAAGAAAGTAAAAATCAAAATAATCCACATTGTTATTACATATAGTTTATTCATGACTCTCATTGAGTAATGATCATTTATTTCCATTATGTTTTATTATTATTTTTCTCTTTTGTTTTAATAAACTTTTGCTAATTTTGAATTTACGAACATGAAGCTTTAAATTTCTTATTATGGGAAGGATGAATGCAACAGATATGTGAGTATTAATTGAAAATAGTGTCAAATATAGGGATAGATTTAAATAGTAGTGGATACCCTACTATCTATCGTAGGTGTCTGTGTAAACAGTAGGGAGGGAACAATGTACCCTATATGGCATACTACCCAGCCATCGATTCATTTGTTTTGAAATTGATTTTTTTTTCATATATGGTTATGTAATTTGCTTTTTTTTCATACTCCATGGGTATGGGAGTATGATATATGCGTACGTGGCCAAACACGGATTAAGAATGATCATGTAGAGCTAGCGGGTCACCATTTTTCATGCCCCTTAATTTCGTTGTTGGTATTTTTCAACATACTACAAAAAATTATAATTTTTACTATTCGAAGGAAACTTGACGGCACGTAACATTTTATGCAAAAAGAAATCGCAAAACGAAATTTTTTTTAGGTTGGTCCATGTTTGACCATAGACCCTATATAAAGTCCACTTCCAAAATTCACTTAAATACGTATAAAAGAGATATGAATAATGTTAAACGGCTAAAATTTGACATAAATACTCTTTACAGGCAAATAAATTGTTGTACTAAATTTTATGGTAGTCGGCCCAGAACTGATCATAACTCCCATACAAGGACCACATCTGAAAAATACATTTTTCCCCATATATATTGTATAAATATCGGTGCCGACTCAAAACTTTGCACAGATCATTTTAAAATATACAAAAATTATCCCACAAAATTTTTTGAATTTCGGTCTATTTTGAACCGTATGCCCTTTATAAAGCCCTCTTCCAAAAATCACTTTAAGACTCATAAATCGCTTATAAATAAGGGTACCAATTCAAAATTTTACATGGATCATTTACATACATGCCTAAATCTAACTGCTGGATTTTGAGAATATCGGTCCATATTTGACTATATCCCCCACATAAGGTCCACTCTCGAAATCCACGTTAATACTAATATATATCGTATATATAGCGTTATTATGTTGAAATTCGACGTGAAGTATCCTCGTATGCATGAAAATAACTGTTCCAAAATTTAAGAAGATCGGCCCATAATTTGTCATAGCTGCCATATAAGAACCATTTACAAAAAACAAATAAATTCGGGTCAAAAAATATTCTTTTCGGATTTAACCCATATTCGGTCCACATTTTATAATCATGATATATATCGTTTTTTTTTTTTGTTATATATATCTACTAGCTGACCCGGTCCGCGTTGCTGGCCCTGAGGAAACATTAGTGTTGTATTACCACACGATTTAAATTAAGCTTTTAACGAAATGTACGGCCTTTAAATAAATTTATGGAATATCTATCATAAAGTTTTGTTACAGAATAACTTACATATGGTGTAGGTATGGGCTCAATCAAAAAAGAAACGCATTTATTTATGGCAAATTGGAAATTATATTTATTTATTACTTCATCTTGGGGCCAGCGGATATACAAAGTTTTTTGTTTTTTGCGTGCCTACTCGGGAGCAAGCCACATACAACTGGCCGTGTGGAAAACATAAATTTTCCAAAATTAAGCTAGCAATAGTCAATGATTTGACTTGTGCTTTATTGATGGCAATAGTAAAGGTAAGACGCAAAGGGAATTGAAGCCGCTTGAATTGGAATGGTAAATCGTTGGAAATCATCGGAATTCGTGGAATAAGTACATCTTCGCCTTTGAATCTGCCACTGATGATTGTTGCCTCGATTAAATTTGGTGAGCAGTTTTTGATGGTCAATGTGGTTCCGTTGCGGATTATTTTCTTTGGGGATATGTGAAGTCGCTCGTCTACACCAACAAACCAGAAACGTTAGGGGAATTGGAAGCCAACATTCGTGGCGTTATTGCCGACATACGGCTCCATATGCTCGAAAAAGTGGTTGAAAATTGGACCTGTAGAATTGGCTTTATTCGAGCCAGCCGCGGCGGCCACATGCCTGAAATCATATTTAACCATTAATGGCATAAAATTATCCTTCCAGTAAAGCCAAATTGATGGTCATTAAAACGATTTTCTTGTGTTTTATTTCAATTCGAAGTTCTATACCTCTCAAAAAAACACCCTATATATTGAATCAAATGTCACAAAAATTAAACACGAAACTATTTATATGTATATGATATTACACCTGGTCACCTCAGATGCTTAGATTAAAACGTTATTATGGCCAATGAGAATGTTTTTAATTCAAGTGAATGTTTGGGGTGAGTATAAGTAAAATCAGGATAAGAATATAGTTGAATTAATTAAACAAAGCAGGATATATATAGTTGACCAATTCCACCCCTTGTCAGGGTGGTTTCCCAATATCGATAACGCCAAAGATAAAAGATCAAAAATCTGCTGGTCAAACCGTTTAAAATTGATAAATTAATCCAGATCCGCAGGATATAAAAACAAGGCAATGGATATTTTCCTTTGTTTTCCTTTTGATACAAATGTGTATAAATCCAACATTCAAAGCCCTAATAAAAAAATAAATCACAACTAATAAATTTCTAAATTTATCTAAATATATCCACAAGTTTTCTTACCAAAATTGTATAAAAATCTTCTTTTCGTTCCTTCAAATATAAAATAAGGATTTCCTTACAATCCTTTTCAAAATTACAATAAAAATTTCAAACAAATTTTATGTAGAACCTTTTTAATTGAATTATAATTTTCATTTGATGAAAATAAAAAAAAAATTTTAAAATCCAAAACTCATAAAAATCAATGCCAACTCAACTAATTTTTAAACATTTTAAAACAAATTTCAATAAACAACTTCCTACACCCAAACTTAAATTTTAGTCAAAACTATTAATTTTGTAATAAAGAATTTATTAAGAAATCAGTTTTAATATTTAGGGAAATTGTCACCATCACAAAACAGATGAAATACTAGGCAAGCCACAGGATTTCATCTGAAAAAGAGACAAGCAAATATTAGAATTACTAAAAACTCACACCCATATATCCTTAACATGATAAACTGCAGTATAACCACCATTGACATCCTCGAGTTCATAATTAACTTTGCCAATTCGTCTCATTACTACGGCTTTTACACCAGTAGGTGCAAGTTTCGCGTTGTAATTGTTCGCTAAAGAGCTTCGAGTGAAATTTCGCCTTACTACAATCTGACCTACGTTAAATTCACGAAACCGGTTTTATAGGTTTTTACATTACGTTTATAAGCTTCCTTTACCTTCGTCTGTATTGAATCCCGTAAAAGTGTAAAATTATCCTGACGTTCTATTTCAGAGTTTGTCTCCGAAAGAAGTTTTAAATTCCGTAAAATTTTATAATCATGACCATGAGTAATCATAGTTTGTCCGAATAAAAGGTCATATGGTGTCCTTCCTGTTGTCTGGTGAACGCTGCTGCGTAATGCACAGTTGATGCTGGCTATGTATTCATCTTGACCCACTTGAGACTAGCGTGATCAGTTATGACCTTAAACTGATGACCTTCCACATACGCCCTAAACTTTTTAATGGCTAATATTACAGCTAAACACTCCAATTCTGTGATTGAGTAGTTTCTTTGGGCTTTGTTTAGTTTTTGCGACATGTATGCTATTGGTCGTTCGTTCCCTTCATCATCCAATTGAGCTAAAACTGCTCCAATACCAAACATGCTTGCATCACATTGAAGAATGAACGGCTTGTTGAAATCTGCATGTACCAACACTGGTGCAGAAGATAACATGGTTTTAAGTGCTTCAAAGGATTTCTGGGCCTCATCTGTTTACACAAAAGATTTACGTTTTGATAGCAATTCTGTCATTGCGAAGGTAACCGCTGCATATTCATCAATAAACCGACGGTACCAACCGGCCATGCCGAGAAATTGTCGGAGTTGTCGTACCGTTTTGGGTACAGGGAATTCCGAAATAGCTTTTACTTTTCCTGGATTCACTTTTAATGATCCTTCTCCCACAATATATCCCAAATATTGTACCTGACGAAGACAAAAGCTGCTCTTCTTCACGTTTATTGTTAGATTCGCTCTTCGAAGTTGGGTTGCTACTTCTTTTAAGTGCTTATGTGGTCATCAAAATGTTTAGAAATTATGAGTAAGTCATCGAAGTATACAAAAACGTTCGATTTTAAATAATATGGAATAACTTGGTCCATTAGTCTACACATTGTTTGGGGAGCGTTACATAATCCAAATGGCATTCGTGTAAATTGGTATAAGGGACGATTTGGAATGGTGAACGCTGTCTTAGATTTTGATACTTCATCCAATTTTATTTGCCAAAATGCATCTTTGAGATCTACTTTGGAAATATAATAAATTGGAGGAAGTCTAGCAATTAGTCCGTCTATGTTCGGAATTGGATATGCTTCTTTCGAAGTTACCGAATTTAATTTCCTACTATCTAAGCAAAAACGTACTTTACCAGGTTTAACAATTAGAACTCCAGGAGATGACCACGGCGATGTTGGGCATTCTTCGATTACTCCTAAGCTTAACATTCGATCGATTTCTTCACACAAGAGTTTTTCTCTTGCTGCAGATATTGGATAATATCTTTGCTTTATAGGAGTTGCTTCGCCAGTATCGATATTATGTTCCAGTAGAATTGTACAGCCAAGTCCATTAGGTTCTGAATTTGGAAAATAATCGATTATTTTCTGCAGCTCTTGCATTTGAGAAGGAGTCAAGGGTATTTTATTCGAAGTTTCCTGAGAACTAATTTCGTTGATGTGATTCATTGCTACAATTTGAATATTAAACTTGTCCCAGAAATTCATACCACAAATGATATCCTGAGTAATAGATGGTATCAATAAAAACTCTGTTAACTTCTTCTGTTCATTATAGTCAATTTCCAAAGCCAATGTTCCAAACACTCGTTGCATTTGTCCGTCAGCTGTTCTCACGTTTGACATTCCATGTTTATAGTTTCCATTCTCCAAAATTTCATTACACAATTCTCCTCCAACGACATTGACATTTGCACCACTATCCAGTAATGCAAAACGCTTCTTATTTTGTATGTTGAGGAGTATATAAGGCCTATTATCATTCGTTTTATTCACCAAAGACGAAATTACATATTTTCTGAATTGTTTCCGTCGTCTATAAAACTCCCGAATACGTTTCGCCGATCTATTATGTTTATGTTCCCCCACCTGTTCATTAAAAATTCGATTCCTAACTCGATTGTATTCCTCAAGACGAATATGGAAGGGTCTTTGTAAAGGGTGTATTTTGGGTAAATCAAGTGACATATCCGGTAGTTTTATTCCATCAGGTAGGTTTGTCTCAGCAGGTAAAATGAATTTGTCGGAATTCGTATTAAAATTTGAAGAATTTGTTCCATTTAGTTTTGTTTCGGATATCCGCTCTTCGATGCACGGATATCCCTTGTGGAGTTTTTCTGACATTTTGGGCAATTCCGTTTCCTTTTCAAAGGAATCATCTATATCCGTTCTAGGATCATTAGCAATGACTTCTGACACCTGAGTCTTTTGATAAGGTCGTTTGTGTGAGCTAGACGAAGAATTGTCTTTAACGAACTTCTCATGTCTCCTTACAGCGCATCTTAATTGAGCCACTCGATTAATTTCTAGGTGTAGGAGCTCATGCCTCACTTCTGGTCTTAGATTTTGCTGAATTATTTCACAAAGTTCGTTTTCGGATAATGGAGTTCGTAATCTGTCGCAGAGAATCATAATCGCGTCATAATAGTCGTCGAATGACTCGTTGTGTTTTTGCTTCCTATGATGAATGTCATCCTTAATATCAAAATCAGTATTATAGTCTTTGTACTGTCTTTTTAAAGCGTCACACAACTCGTCCCAGTCTATAATATCACAACTACGATGAAAACGCCAAAACCATTTTAAAGCTTTGCCCTCGAACAGAATATGGGAATGCTCGCACAATACATCAAAGTCACCTTTCAAATTGGCATTGGTTAGGGTGTTAACTCTATATATAAATTCCCCCACTGTCACTTCAGACGTATAACCAGTGAAGCGAATTCTCCAATTCCGAATCAAATTCAACATTCTCTCGGAGTTTATATCAAAACCTCTGCTCGTATTATCAAAATCACGATTTTGTCTATCATTCCTAGAACCAATACTTTGGTCATCACGACATCTACTATGAACATTTAAACGATCTCCTCGATCCTGTTGTCCGACCTGTGCTTGATTTTCCAAATTCCAATTACGAAATCCTTCCGCAACCATATGGGAAACTTCTTCTCTAAATCCACTCAAGGATTCATCTACAATCCTACGAACCTGTGCATAATCATTTCTATATTCACTTGCCTCTCTTCGCGCTTGTAATCGTGTTCTAGGTCTTCCAACTGAATTGGGAGGCCTATCTCCACCTGCTCCTTCATCCAAAGTCAAGGTAGCGTTTGCTTCCTGCTCTACGTCAGCTGGGATATTTCCACAACTACGAACTAATGGCATATTAAACAACGACAATAGCAAAAATTCAAATCCAAGTACAGAATATCAAAACTATCAAGTAATCAAGAATATCTTCCTAATTATCAAAAGCTAAATATTTTTTTTTTTTTTTTCAAAAATTGAAATCAAAGTTCGGAACGTCACAAAATATGGAAAACAATACAATGTATTATAACTACTTGGTGAAGTTTACTCGATATGGGTACAAAAAGATAAATAAAAACAAAAAGAACATAAAGAACTGATACAAAATAAAATAAAATGGAATACAAAACTAAAATAGAAGATATTAAGTAAAAATGTAAAATAAACAAAACTCTATAGTAACGATCAAGAACCATTAACCCATAAAAGGCAAGAAGAAAGGAAAGAAAATTAATTACTCATTATTGTTGGAAACTTTTGACATAAGCCAATAAGAATAATGTCCAAAACAAAAATGAGTAAAGTAGAGGGAAATAGGGATTGATTAACCATTGTAGGAAAGTAACCGATTTAGAAACAATTACTTTAATCCACACATCAGGAAAAACCAAACTAAATAAAAAAAATTTTAGTAGACAATAAAAAAAAAAAAACATAAAGGAAAGAAATAAAGAGGAGGGAAAGAGTCAAATGAGGATTGAACCGATACGTACCAGAACAACTTCTCGAGTTCGAACCCAAGCCCTGACAACTAATGCTATACTATATCTCAAACCGGGAATTGATCATCATTTGACACAATGAAAAATTACATCCACAGTAACAGAAAATAAAACAAAAGTTATAAGAAAAGTAAAGAAATAATGTTGTATATATGTAATTACCACACACAAAAGATTCAGAGGCCCTCAGCATCTAGATGTAGTTGCACAATAATAAATTTTAAAGTAACGATCACTGAGGCCCCACGTTGGGCGCCAAAAATCTCTGTAACGATTCTTTGAAAATGAGGTGGTATCTTGAGAACAGAGCTACCCATTAATCCGGCCGTGCTCGTCGTTGGGGGGTGTGTTTTTGTTCTCATATAATATAATATTATCAATTTTGAATCATTTACAAGTGATTTTACTTTAGCTAGCTATTTAATAACAAAGCAATTCATAATAACAAGAAGAAAGAAAAATGGTTAATGATACTGGTATAGCATAAGATGGAATTTGCTATACCTATCTGATACCCACCCTCCATGCTGACAGAAAACAACATTATTTGTCAGCCCAAAAAAAAAAATTTAAAAAAAAAAATAAACTACTCTAATTGACCCATACCACAACTTCACCTTTCGCAATTATATTCAGAATTTCATATTCGAAAATATAACAAAAAAAATAGAATTTCAATTTATAGTCTTTTAATAAACGATAATAATCAATATGTTTTGTATAATAAATTTAAACAATTATTAATCAATTAAAATTAGGTCACAAATTAATATATGAATTGGTTGGAAATGAATATAAAAATTTAACAAGTTTTACATATTATAATAGGAGGTTTTACTATGAAACGAGGTGACATGAAATGTTTGTTGGGTGATATGTATAAACGTAATATTAATAGGGTTATACCCTAGCCAGACATAGGATTTGCATACCATATTAGTATACTATACTACATGTGTGTCAACTTGTACTACAATTAAACCATAAAACAAGCTGGTTTATATCTAATATCAATACTACGAAAATAATCGTGGTATAAATGTAGTATGTTGTCTGTAGCTGTGTTCAATAAACATTGGGGAAACCCTCTCACAAAATCGATTGTCAGTTCATTTAATGACAGTTATATTTTATTTAATTTCTTTTCATTTTTTTTTTTGATCAAAACCCAGCCAACATTTACATATAAAAATAAGCTTTCAAATGTAAGCAAGGAAAATTTATCTATATTTTCCAGTACAGAACTTGCAGCCGCACCGTTTCATATATGCTCAAAAATGTCGGTGCTTCTGCCCATAACACTTTTCTGCCTTTTTGCTACAGACATTAAATAAGTAGATAATTACCTTTTCTAATAGAAAATGATAATTAAAAGTATCAAAGACCCTTAATTTAACAACTTCAACAACAATTTAACACTATTTATTAATACAACTTATTAGCGCAATTTTTAACAGTGAGAATGACACGTTTTGCTTAAATTTGTGAAACACTTGCCAATATGTTTATTGGGAAAGTAAAAACAAAAATACTAGTATATGTACTACATGTCTGTCAAGGCAATTTAGTATCAAAAACCATAGTATTTGTATTATGGTATAGAAATCCTATGTCTGTCAGGGGTATTAGGTAATATTTAAATGAAATCAACAAAATTATGACAATTTCAGTAGCAATTCAAAATATTATCTATATATATATAATTCAATGTATGTATATATGTATGTATGTATGTATGTAACGTATAGACTCCAAAACGGCTGAGCCGATTTTGATGAAATTTTCACAGCATGTTACTGTGACTCTGGAAGGAATAATAGGGTACTTTTTTTTACCACGCCCACTTTTACGCCCACTTTTTTAAAATATTGTAATTGGAGACCAAACCTCTGGACCGATATTTTTGAAATTTTCACAGCATTTAACTGGGACTTTGGTATGATTAATAGGGTACTTTTTTGACCACGCCCATTTTTACGCCCACTTTTTAAAAATTATGTAATTGCTCCCATATAGTTTTTAACAGATTTACTTCAAATTGTATACACATTATATACTCCAGGCGAGGTAAAAATAAAGATTTCTTAAGCCACGCCCCTTTTCACGCCAAATTTTTGAAAGCTTTATTCTCTATACAAATTTGTTCATTCCAACGTATTTTTTTTATTTGGTAGTATATTGCTCTTAATACTGTTAACGACGCCATATAACTATGAACTACGCCTACTTCATCGCCCCCTTTTTTAATTCAGATACTTACTTATACCACTAACAATGTTTGCTATACAAAATACTTTTTTTGCAATATGTATTTACCTAAAGTTTTATATGCTTTTTAACGACATACATTTTTTTATTACCAAATCCCCATTTTTCGCCCCATTTCACCTTAAATTATATTGCTTTTAATCTATATATATATAAATGAATGTGTGTCTGTATGTTTGTGCTTAATAGGAGGCCAAACCCTTGGACCAATCTGCCTGAAATTTTTACAGCATGTTACTGTGACTCTGGAAGGAATAATAGGCTATATGAAGTTTTGAGTGTACAAACGGGGGTGGCACCGCCCATATAACCCACAAATTTAACCCGCCATATTTTGGGCATTTTTTGACGTTCGTCGGTGATATTTGGTACATATGGTATTGGCATAATTAGGAATACGTACCAGGAGAAAAGTGAGTGGGACCACGCCCCTTTTTAGGAAAATTAAACATCGTAATATAGTCTTAACTACTGGACCGATCGTCATTAAATTTTCACAACAGGATATTCTTACGAAATAATAAATTCTTGACTATGTAAGTGGACAAAGGCGCATGGTCTCGCCTAAAGCATTGCAATAAATACATTAAAATTAAATAAATAAATGTTTGTAAATATATAAATACGTTTTATTTTATTTTATGACGAGGGGGGGGTAGCAAAGCACACCGGGTTTAGCTAGTTTTTATATAAAGTTTGAATTTATGTAAATACTAGCTGACCCGGTCCGCGTTGCTGGCCCTAAGGAAACATTAGTGTTGTATTACCACATGATTTAAATTAAGCTTTTAAAGAAATATACGGCCTTTAAATAAATTTATGGAATATCTATCATAAAGATTTGTTACAGAATAACAGAATAACATATGGTCTAGGAATGGGCTCAATCAAAAAAGAAACCCATTTATTTAAGGCAAATTGGAAATTATATTTATTTATTACTTCATCTTGGGGCCAGCGGATATACAATGTTTTTTGTTTTTTGGCGTGCCGTGTGGAAAACATAAATTTTCCAAAATTAAGCCAGCAATAGTTACTGATGTGACTCTTGCTTAATTGATGGCCGCTTGAATTGGAATGGTAAATCGTTGGAAACCATCCGAATTCGTGGAATAAGTACATCTTCGCCTTTGAATCTGCCACTGATGATTGGTGCCTCGATTAAATTTGGTGAGCAGTTTTTGATGGTCAATGTGGTTCCGTTGCATAACTTTGGTGCGTTTAAGTTGCGAATAAAAATTACCGGTGATCCAACGTTTAATGTTAGCACATGCGGTGGCATTCCGGGTGGTTCCAATGAATTTAAAAATTCAGTGGGATAATTGACGGCTTGTTCTTCATCTATTACTGTATCGATCGATTTGTAATTGATTAATTTGCCGGGCAGTTTCAATTGAATTTGCTCATTGAGCTTGTTGGCATCGTAATTTGTTGGTGCCAAAATTGCACGTTCCCACAGCCAATCCGATTTTTTGTAGAAGATTGTTAGACTTGGGAAAACCTTGTCGACAACGGCTTGAATATTCATTTGCATTCGACAGAAGTTAGGCGGGAACGAAATCTCGTTCGTGTCGCGATTAATTGGAATTTTTCCATTTCCGATGTCAAAAAGTTGTTCTGAGAATGTTTGGGCAGACGGCTCTTGCAACAACTGCACACGCATGTTCGTCGATAGCGGGATTTTCTCGACTCGGTTCCAAAGATATGAATCTTTCAAGTTCATCTGCGGTCATTGATAACGGGCAAAGTTTGACGAAAATCACCAACAAAAAGAATAAGAGCGCCTCCCATCGGTTTGTAGTATCCGAAAATCACATAGAGTCCGATCAAGCGCTTCGAGCAATTTGTTTGAATGTACCGTTATTTTGTATCAGCGTTTGAAAAAAACTCACAAATGTGCACAAAATGTAGGTATCATAAATGCAAGGGTACATAAAGTTTTTTTTATCATCGATTGATGATATAATATTATTTTTAACTTATTGTATAATGTTGCACCTTAGTAAGCGCGGAATATCTTCTGTTAACGAATGATGTAAATATTTTGTAAATAAAACGAAAACTCGGATTTTTGAATGCAACATTTCAAAAGTTTTAAAATTTTGATATTGGATCGTTAATAACATAAGTTTTTTGCAAATATCCTCGGAACTACATAACCGATTTAAGAGTTTGATATCTCGTTTTGAAAAACATGACAACGGCTTTGAAAAAAATGAAATAAAATAAAAAAAGCAAAATATATGTATGTATGCTCGTATGTCATTGGTGATGCAATATGAAAATTGGATTTTGCCACGCCCCTGCGCCCGCAGACTCAAAAACCATGCAAACATTAATTTATTTATTTTTACCTCGCCTTCAGTAAGATGTGGATACAATCTGTATGAAGTAAATCTGTAAAAACCCATGCAGAAGCAATTAATCAATTAAAAAAAGTGGGCGTTAGAGTAGGTGTGGTCGTACCAATGGTGAAGGCAATGGTGGTAATTTGACCTTACCACTGAGACAGCACAACCCAGACTATTCTCCGGTGAACTTTAATGCACCGCAATGGTTGCACACAATCTCCATTGGGCCAATTTGAACGGAAGGATGTTAGCTGTAGTCAAAAATGCAATCGTAATGAAACGCTACTCGATTCAAATCAACACTTGAAGCACTTCTTCTTACGCGTTGATTTAGATTTTCACGTTGTTGAATTGCTTGATTTAATCCATGATTTCTCATTGTTAATCGAGCCGTTTCATTTGTCGCCTGTCTTTCTTCTTGTGTTTGCGTTACGCGAAGTCGAGCCATACTAACACGGCGCTGATCTCATGCGATTTCTTGTTCATCCGTATTCAATCGATTGGTAATATTCCGATTTGTATTTGCATTACGGGTTCGGTGCGAAAGATCAGATCTTCTGGGTCGCGGCATTACGAATAACACTGAGAAATTAATGTCACCAAAACAATGTCACAAAATCATTTAGGGAACTTACCTTTTGAAATCACCTTTAAAAAAGGATGAAAATTTTTAAATACTACAAAAATAAATCAGGTGTCAAAAGTTTATGCACGCAACGCCATCTACTGGCAATAGCAGAACCAGAATTTGTTTTTGTAAAAAAAAATTAACAAAAAAAGTTTTCAGTCAAATTAGGTGGAAAAACAATTGTCGTAAAAATTGTGATATACAAAAGAACGACATTTGATTTTTGGATTTTAGAAGATAATAATTAAAAGTAATAGGTGATAAAATTTGAAGTAAGTCTTTTAAAACCCTTGTAGAATCGATTACACAATTTTAAAGCAGGCGTGGTCGAATTCGGCTGTATACTGCGGGCGTTGCTACGGCATCAATTTAAAAAAAAAGAAGGCGGTCAAAAAAGCTCCCCAGAGATGGGACGTGAAAGGAGGCGTGAAAGTGAATATGCTAAAATCAGAGTAGAATCAATTACACAATTTAAAAAAGAAGGCGTTAAAGTAGGCGTGGTCGCAAAAAAGAAGTATTCTATAAATACTTAGTGGTATTTATAGAATACTTCCGCTCCAGCGGTCCGGCTTGCCTGGCAAGCGTCTTGCATGTGATGGGGCGTGAAAGTGGGCGTGTCACATCAAACTTTTATTTCTACCTCGCCTACAGTAAGATGTATATACAATTTGAAGTAAATCTGTAAAAACCCATTTAGAATTAAATAAAAAAAGTAGGCGTTAGAGTGGGCGTGGTCGTACCAACTTACAAACCTTCCTGGGCTCATGCACAACAACTTTGCCGAAGATCATCACATGATCATTTACGATTCTATAAAGTACATACACACACTCACACATAAAAACAATAATTTAAAAAAAAAGTAGGCGTGGTTAATTTCTGAACTTTTTCGGGTATTCTTCTTCTCTGGCGTGAGACCAGCCTGAATTCGTGCGAATCGTTGCAATCGGTCCTGGCGTTCTTTAGTTATAAAGCTATAGTAACTAACGTCACTCTCTTTTATATATATAGATGTATTACGTTTATATAATAAAATTATAGTATGTTTAAAGTAAAGTAAGAAAAATAATGGTTGATAAAAGTTTGTTAAAAATTACATTTTTTTATAATGGTCCAACGTAGTCACCAGGCGCCGGATGAGAGTGGAACGTAGTTTATTTCTACTCAACCATATACTTAAATAATTTTATATGATGTGTTAGTTTAAATCTTTAATATGAATTTGTTTGTTGGGATATTTGAGGTGTTGTAGTGTTTGTATGTAGGGTTTCCGTATAAAGAGGTTTTTGTGTTAACTAAGGGATTTAGATTACAAATTCAATAATAATTAACTTGTTATACTATGTTTCCACGACGACTTGAATCACCTGCTTCGCCTTCTGAATCTTGTTAATGAATCATGCTGTTTACATGACTAATAAACTTGATTCGATTTTGATTCTTTAATAAACAAACAGAATTTACAATTTGTGGAAAATAATTTTTTTTAATGGACAAACAAAAGTGAGTGGAAATTAGTTAGCTTATTTGAAAAAAAACATACATTCGTACGTATTTACTTTCTTTACTTCCAGCAACAAGAAAATAATTTGCTTTGTTTACAATAATATTAAATTTTTACAGTTAGTGCAGATAAACTTGCGATAAAAATTAGAGAAGAGTGCAATTTTTCGTGCTTCGCAAGTAGATTCAATATGAATCTACTTGATTCGCTCTTAAAATTTTGTATGGTGAAGCAAGTTGTTTCGCACATGATTGGGGTGTGAAGCATGAATAGAGAGCGAAGCATGTGCCGTGGAAACATAGTATTAAACTATAATGTTTTTATAACTGATGATTAATTTAGGTGACCATATATCAAAAAAAGTTGGATTTAAATTAAAAACATAATTGAACACAAAAAAATATAAACACGAAAAGAATTATAAAATTACGTTATAAAGATTTAAATACAAAATTAAATTTAATATCAAAATGAAGCTATATTGAATCAAATGTCACAAAAATTAAACACGAAACTATTTATATGTATATGATATTACACCTGGTCACCTCAGATGCTTAGATTAAAACGTTATTATGGCCAATGAGAATGTTTTTAATTCAAGTGAATGTTTAGGGTGAGTATAAGTAAAATCAGGTTAGCGACTATGCAGGATAAGAATATAGTTGAATTAATTAAACAAAGCAGGATATATATAGTTGACCAATTCCACCCCTTGTCAGGGTGGTTTCCCAATATCGATAACGCCAAAGATAAAGGATCAAAAATCTGCTGGTCAAACCGTTTAAAATTGATAAATTAATCCAGATCCGCAGGATATAAAAACAAGGCAATGGATATTTTCCTTTGTTTTCCTTTTGATACAAATGTGTATAAATCCAACATTCAAAGCCCTAATAAAAAAATAAATCACAACTAATAAATTTCTAAATTTATCTAAATATATCCACAAGTTTTCTTACCAAAATTGTATAAAAATCTTCTTTTCGTTCCTTCAAATATAAAATAAGGATTTCCTTACAATCCTTTTCAAAATTACAATAAAAATTTCAAACAAATTTTATGTAGAACCTTTTTAATTGAATTATAATTTTCGTTTGATGAAAATAAAAAAAAATTTTAAAATCCAAAACTCATATAAATCAATGCCAACTCAACTAATTTTTAAATATTTTAAAACAAATTTCAATAAACAACTTCCTACACCCAAACTTAAATTTTAGTCAAAACTATTAATTTTGTAATAAAAAATTTATTAAGAAATCAGTTTTAATATTTAGGGAAATTGTCACCATCACAAACCTTAAATTTGAAAATATTTTAATTACGCATAAATTTTATACGGTTTTGGAGGATTTCCCTATACCATGCGACGGAATCATACGTCTTGATTTCCAAAAAAGTTCAATTGTAAACTGGACTTTAGTGTAAATGAGCATTTTCTTGTCTTTCGACCGAAAAATTTCTATCAATTCAAGATTCCAATGTCCAACACATGTGTTAATGATTCGATCATGCTACCTGCAAGATCATAAGTAGGGGTGCCAGACGTACTGTTTTTAGCAGTACGCTAAAATGTACTGTTTATGTATTGTGTTTATGCACAATACTCAAAACAGTACGCAAATGTACTGTTTTTACACGTTGTACTGTTTTTTGTACTGTTTTTTTCTTAAAAGCTTATTTATATTAAAATTGAAAAAAATATTGATAAAAATAATTGTTCAGTGTATTGCTTCATTAAAAAAGGATTTATTTATCGGGGTTTAATCTACTTTAAAGTTGATTAGGAGATCTGTGTTAATGGCTCTAAAGCATTGGTGTCAAAAAAATTTGTTTGTCCATATGAAATGAATACAACAACAATTGTTTCATGAAATGGACATCATTGCTATAAAGGCTGGTTAGAAATGCCTTTATAAACATTGTAGATTAACATGAAGAATATAAAAAAAAAAACAAATTGGATTTTATACAGCGTATTTAAATACATTTTTCGAAAAGCTGATGTCACATTTATAGGTGGTTAAGATGAAATGTTACTTGGATTTTTTTCAATAAATGATATTTCTTGATTTTTAAATAATAATTTTCTACACCATGTAAATTGGAACAGCATTATTTTTACTAAAAAATATTGAAAAAGGAGTAAAATTGAGTTGACATTAAATTTAAAGTTCACTTTTGTAATGTAAATTAATACATATACAGATTGATTTACAAAAACTAATAAATTTAAAACTAAAAGGACTTTGATGATATAAAATATACAATATGTCATTTAAATTGTATTTTCTATGTACCATCTACAGCTTACCACCACCAAACTCTGGAAACGGTAGAACGTAGTCACCGAACATGTAACGAGTACATACGATCGTACATATCCGTTGAAAGGGATGATTGGGATGAGTGGATAAAGTACTTCACGTACTGTTTTAATACCATTGCATCAGTGACACGTGGTTATTCTTCATATTAGCTTGTATTCGGAAGAATTCCAAACGGATTTCATGAATTCAATTCAATAGAGAGGGTCTAATAATATATCTACTTAAACCCTAACCCACGATAATATCAGTAAATTATTTCAACTAACCACCCTACACTAACCCATAATAATTATAAATCATCATTAACAATTCATCCTAATCCAATAACTAATTATATTATACATATGTACATATAATCATGCATACACTTTTTATTTCAGAGAGAATGGCACCCAACAACAACAGATGTTCTCACCGTCAGCCCCACCCGTCACCAAACAAACCCAAGCGTACTAACCGCAAGAAACATCCAAAACCCAAACGTCATTTTGGATTCGGCATTTGTCAAGGTGACCATAGTTTAACTGACTGCAAAAAGTTTACAAAATTAAATTTAGCTGAAAAATATAAAACTGCAGTCAGGCTACACTATTGTGTCAATTGTTTGGCGAGAAATCATTTAATTGGTGAGTGCACAACTCAACTCACCACTCAATATTACATGGCCCCGACGGGATATTGAAGGATTTACCAAAGGATCGTTCTGCATCACCCCCTAGTTCTAGCCGAACATCTGTAGCCATACCGGCACCAAGAAGGTCATTGATCACGACGTTAGCCACCACATTGATACCTACCACGATGACAAAAACATTCGTTCCCACGGTAGTGATTGAAGTGGTAATGGAACAAGGGAACCAGCCTGCTAGAGCAATATTGAATCCTAGCCTCACGAATTCACGAGTTGTTGTCATTTGTCAAGGACAGTTGGTTAAATGCATTTAAAATTTAAATTGACATTTACTTCAAGGTTTTGATCGCCCCAACATAAAATCGAATGTGCGATATGAAACTCCTTACCAAAACGCCATTGACGAAGCAGTCAAGCATAAGGTATGCAGGATCTTACTTGCCGATCCGGAATTTTATTCCAACTCCCCAGTATCAATGGAGATCGGCGGTGATAAGTACACCAGCATTTTGCAGCCCAATGTGATTCACATTGACATTGGATCATTAATTGCGCAGGACTCCACTCTTGGCTGGTCACTTACGAATTAAATAATTGATGAATTATTTTATATACATTTATTACCCATTACTCTAACCCGCACTTGAACAAATAAAAATAATTGTTTGTTTTATTCACAGGTTGCCTGGCCCGGGAGAATGTTCACCTCAGTGAACAATAAACACATCCCCATCCCTGATGTGAATCATAATCCACAACCCCAACTGCAGCCAACTTCAGTCTTAGTGTAAGGAGAAACGCAAACATAAAAATCACAAAGTATATAGAGGTGACAGAAGGGGAAAGAAAATGTAGTTTTACGGCCCAACTATAATATGCATATGCTAGCTTAAGCAAATTGCAAAAGTTAACGAAAAGGCTGTCAAATGCATAACCAGTTCAGAGTTAACTTTCAGGTGGCTACAATGACTTTGAAACTTTTTGTCCACAGTTGCTCATTTATGTTTAAAAAAATGTTTTTATTTTAAGAAAAACCCATTAAATGACTATATTTTATAAATATTATTTTATAATTAAAAGAAAACTTCGTACCCGAAACGCATAATTTTTCCTTTTTTTTAATTTTTCGGCAAAAGTACAAAAGTGTGCAGCTGTGGCAGCACTAAATTGTAAATAATAATAAAAGTTTACATATGTTTTGTTAATTTTCGTATTGTGTTTGTAAAAATGGAGAAAAAACTTAAAAATTTAAATAATATAAAAATAATAAAGTTAGCGCTTGAAGGCCTGTGCACATTAAAAGAAATAAGTGAACTACACTGTAAAAGAAGAAGACGCTCTTGTTCTGTCAGAGAAATAACCGCGACAGAAAGACATTTTTGTTAAAATAAAAAGGGTCCCTTTTATTGTAAAGGCACTTATTTTTTCCACATTTTTCATTAAATTTAAAATAAATATATTTTCTTCTTTCTCCATTTTGGTAAAAACAAACAACAACAAACAGCTGATTCCGTACAGAATGTGCGATCAGTTTCGCTTTTTGCTTAAGCAAATGACAGTTGAAAAACTTAACGAAAAGTTTCGTTCAGTACATTATAGTTTGCCACATACAATTTATATGTGTTCGCACGTTTGCTTAAGCTAGCATATGCATATTATAGTTGGGCCTTTATACTTGTCTATTCCTTTAAGAACTGCCTTTTTTGTTTTCTTTATGTTACTATTTTTCTTTATTTTTCTGGCGCAATAAAATTCAATTTTGGTCACAGAGTATTTTTGTATTGTTTGATACAATCATAAAAAAAATGCATTTATATCATCTAACGAATGCACAAACTCCACAATGCATACCACAAAGTAAAACAACTATTAAAATACAATTTAGTAAGTTATTAAAATCACAACCATATAAAAAAATTCCAATTCAAATATTCTAACTCAAAATGTGTTGTTTGTTTTGTTTTGTGCACAAAATTCTTGTTGTATATAGTGCTTTGCTTTTTCACATTACCAAATACTACCACAAAATATTTTCTATCTCTTTTTAAGAGAACTGCCTTATTGTAGCTGATTGTAGCGATTTTAAAACGTCAAAGTTGTCCCCTCTGTATACTTTGTGATAAAAATAACAACACATCACATCCAAATAAAGTGTATTCAGTTATACTCTGTGGTATTCAGTGCATCAAGTGAATTTTTAAATATACATATTTATAATTTATAATTATTTAAAACAGTAGTGCCCAAAAGTTGCTTATGTAAGAGCAAACACCAATACATTTAAATAAAAACTAATTTTTATTCAGTATTTTTTGTTGTAAAAGCCAACACATACAAATAAACAACACACTTTTTTAAACAGTTTAACGTATGATGTTAAACAAAATCTACATCAGAGGTGATCAACATTTAAATGCTTATGTATTGGGGAGAAAATGAGACAAATTTAAAGGTACAGTAAAACGAAAAAGTAAACGATCGATTTTTATAAAATAGTAAACGTAAAAAATTGTTTCGGTTTAAAAATTAATAAAAAATTATTTCGCTTCGCAAAATATTGAGTTCCGTTTGTATTTTTAACTCATATTTTGTAACTTCAACTTTAAAGGGGGCTTTAAAAAGATCAAGAAAGGGTTCAAGGGCATCAAAATCTTTAAACCAATCTTGAAAATTAAAAAAAGGGTTTCCCAGTGACCTTTAAATGTTTTATAACACAAAAGGCATTGAGAATTAACAAATGCATTTTTTATTGCGAAAAATGTTCGTAATGGTACCATAATTTTTTTACGTACTGTTAAAAAAAAAAAAACAATCAAAGCATCCGCTAAGCATGTGTACCAATTGTCATGTGAAAGACAACTGAATTAAAAGAGCATAACAAAGTAGTGGGTTGGGTCAATAAGCAATTGCTCAATGAAATGATCACCTCTGATCTACATTGACGATCGTAGTCACCAATGTTTACCAGTAGAGTAGGTCGGCATCAAGGTGAATTTATACTAGGTGACAGCATAGCGCCAGCTGATTATTTTTTGCTTTATTCATGGTGAAATTGAAAATGTCAAAAAGTTGTTTACAAATAGTCAAAGTTTATATAAAAACGTTACAAAATTATTTTGTATTTGAAAAATTGAATTTTTGTCGCCGTTTTATCTGCGTTAAATAGTTTAAAATTCTATTATATTAAATAGTGTGTTTGTTTTTGAGTTGTTTTGCTAAAAATTTAAGTTTTTTTGTAAGATAAATATTAAGATTCCTCTTTAAAAGTGAATATTTTTTTGCTGTAGAAAAATGCGTTGTTGCATCTTATGCCGTAAAAAAGGAGTAGCTGGAAGTGGTCCCTTCTTTAAGGTTCCCCAAGACCCAAGAAAAAGAGAACAGTGGAGTAAGTTATGCCAAAAGAATCTTACTCCAAGCAGTTTTATTTGCATTGACCACTTCTCCCCGTCCAACATTATATATATAAGGTACAACTTGACTAAAACTTAAGTACCTTCTGCACCATTTTTCAGCAACGATTTTGATAGTTTTGTATTCGCCGGCAACACACATGACTCTCCTATCGCACAACCTTCTTTCAGCTCAGTATTAGCTTTTACAAAAGTATTCTGACCAACAACACAAAATTCCAGACAGCAATTATCCTCCACTGTCACATTGTCCAACAAAAATGCATTAACAATACGACAATTTTGTCCCAACACAGAACAGGTCAACGTTGAACCAACTACACTATTTTTGGCTTTTGTAGATATTATTTTTGTGGAAGATATATATGTATATTTAATTTCACCATGGATACGACTGTCTATAATTTCCTCATTAATCAAAATGCCCCGAAAAAAATCATAACGAGTTTCGAAATTTTTAAAGAAAATAAAATTTGTCTGTTTTTTATCAATGTTTGTGTTTGTTTTCTTTATTTTATGCCAGTTGTTTTTGACAGTAACGAAAGTATTTTACACAAACAAAAATGCCTGTTGTTCTTGCCTTGTTGTAATTGTTGTAGCAATGCTGTTACCTAGTATTTAATTTCACCATGGTCGGCATCCTATAGCACAATAGTGCAGAGAGCACTTCACACATACACTTATGGCCCAACTATAATGTGCATATGCTAGCTTAAGCAACCCTGCGAATACATATAAATTGTATGTGGCAAACTATAATGTACTTAACGAAACTTTTCGTTAAGTTTTTCAACTGTCATTTGCTTAAGCAAAAAGCGAAACTGATCGCATATTCCGTACGGAATCAGCTGTTTGTTGTTTGTTTGTGTTTTTAACAAAATGGAGAAAGAAAAAAATACATTTATTTTAAATTTAATAGAAAATGTGGAAAAATAAGTGCCTTTATAATAAAAGGGCCCTTTTTATTTTAACAAAAATGTCTTTCTGTCGTGGTTTATTTCTCTTTTACAGTGTAGTTCACTTATTTCTTTTAATGTGCACAGGCCTTCAAGCGCTAACTTTAATATTTTTATATTATTTAAATTTTTTCTCCATTTTTGCAAACACAATACGAAAATTAACAAAACATATCGTTGGTCTCATGTAGAAAGGCCCTAACTCGCTATTTTTTCGAAATTTGTTTTTTTTTTTTTTTGAGATTCCAATGTACTTATCGCAAATACACCTCCTCACAAAAATTTATTGCAATAGTGTAAAAAATAACGCTTTTATAAGCAGTTGTACAAAAAAAGTTACATGATGAATATTACAGTTTCTATTATGTTTTTACCTTCTCCTGTACAGTTTCAAATATGCGAGTTGGGCATTTCTACATTATTATTTACAATTTAGTGCTGCCACAGCTGTACATTTTAGTACTTTTGCCGGAAAATTAAAAAAAAGGAAAAATTATGCGTTTCGGGTACGAAGTTTTCTTTTAATTATAAAATAATATTTATAAAATATAGTCATTTAATGGGGTTTTCTTAAAATAAAAACATTTTTTTAAACATAAATGAGCAACTGTGGACAAAAAGTTTCAAAGTCATTGTAGCCACCTGAAAGTTAACTCTGAACTGGGTATGCATTTGACAGCCTTTTCGTTAACTTTTGCAATTTTCTTAAGGCTGGAACAGAATAGACGCTGTAGTAGTAGTAAATGCAGCTGACGACGTAATGAGTAGTGTAGCTTGAAAAAATGCGAACAGAATATTGAAGCTTTCTATATGGTTGCCAAATAACCTGTTTTAAAAGACTTATTTTAAAAAACGTATTATGCATGAATAATATGTAAACTTTTTAACAAAATATGTATCAAGTTGTATAATAAATGCATATTCAACTACATATTGCTCTACATCAACATTAAATTAGACATTTCATATATTTGATGTAATCCTTTATTAAAAGCATGGTAACCCTAGTTGTCATAGTTATGTACATATGTACATTTGTACATTTGACAATCAGCTGTCAAAGCACTGTCGCGCAACAAAGTTTAAAAATTTAAAAACTGCGCTTCAACCTCAACTACAACTACAGCTACAACTACACATTCTGTTGAGACTACTTGAAACTGCTGTTATTAACTTTTGACAGCTTGCAGCGCTACTCGTTACGTTGTACTACAGCGTCTATTCTGTTTCAGCCTTTAAACTTGCTTATGCATATTATAGTTGGGCCTTTAATCTCTTTCATTCAGTCGTCATTGAGACCACAGAGTATAACAGAGGGGACAATTTTGGCGTTTCAAAATCGCTACAATCAGCTGACACAGTAGGTATATTAAAAAGAGAAAGAAAATATTTTCTGTTAGTAAATTTGTAATGTGAAAAAGCAAAGCACTATATAAAAGACGAAATTTGTGAACAAAGCAAAATAAACAAAACAATTTTGTGTCAAAGCAAAATCTGTGGCAAAATAAATCAAACAATTTGTGTTGTGTTAAATTATTTAATTTTCAGTGATTCCTTTAAATATAATTAATTATACTCTGTGCTCTGTGGATCAGTTAAAAGAAAAAGCTATAGACAGTTGTGTAGGCGCTGCCGGTTTTAGTTTGGGTGAGCTTACGGCTTTGGTGTTTGCTGGTGTTATTGCACTTGACAAGGGCCTTAAACTGGTTAAACTGGTAGTTCGAGCCAATGCCATGCGAATGGCTTGTGATAAAGCATCTGGCGCTATGGCCATGGTATTATATGCACCAGACACGGAAATTGGTGATGCTTGCGCTAAAGCTCAACAATGGTGTGTTGGTAAGGGTATAGAAAAACCATACTGTGGTGTGGGCAATTATATATACGCAATGTAGAAGCTATTGAATTTTTGGAGAAAGAAACTCCAAAATATTGAAAATACAACGCATGAAACGTTTGGCTGTAAATGGTGCTTTCCATACACCTCTAATGGAATCGGCAGTTGAGCCTTTTGCTAAAGCTCTAAGTAAAATCAAGTTGGAAGAGCCTTTAATTCGAGTCTACTCGAATATTGATGGAAAACCCTATAGAAATGTGGCACATATACAGAAACAATTGCCTAAACAGGTTAGTATTTTTTAGTGTTTATGTTTTTTATGATAAACTGATTTAATTAATGTTATTATAGATTGTACGACCTGTTAAGTGGGAACAAACTATGCGCCAAATGTATGAACGTCAGCAGGGTGTTGATTTTCCTCGAACTTTTGAATGCGTCCAAGTAAAGGTTTAATACCAATATAGAAGCTTAAAGTAAACTGATTTTATTTCTGTTGATTAATGTTAAATATTTTAAATGAAACGTATTTTAAAAAATATTGTTAAAAAAAACTATTGCAATCATAGAGTTATTATTAGTTGTATAGTCTTGTTTTATAAACCAAACCAAAGTAATTCTTTAGTTTTTAAAAGTATGGGGAATAATAAATCAAGATAAGCGCCGTAAATAAAGTTTTTTTTAAATGACAACATAATTTTTTTTAATTTGTTAATTAAATAAACCTCATTTTGTCTATATTATATATGTATGTAAGTTATTTTGGCATAAATGAAGAGTTTCAATAAATAAAACAAAGTGTTTTGGTAATTATATATACATATATGTATTTTGTTAAAACTCGAAATTGATTTTTTTATTTTTACAAAAAATAAATGTTTAAGAAAAAAAACTTATACAAATCAACATTTAAATTATTTGCAAATCTCCAGATGCTAGTAAATTCGGGGGTGGATTATTAAGATTTTGATTAACTGGGATGCTACTATTTATTTGAGCAAATGGTGTTTCTTGCATTAAAGCAGAAATTTGAGTAACAGGTGCAATGTTGGCATTACCACTCATAAAACCTGGTGGAGGTTTCGACAAATCGGGTATAAAAAAGTTGTTGTTTTGCTGTTGACCAGGTCCCTGTTGATTGCCATAATGCTGATCATTGTCATCCATGACGGGCATGGCCACTTTTTGAGCCAATAGAGAGGGTATGTTCTTGACAAGCTGCTGCTGTTGGCCAATTAATGTCGGTAGCATTATCGAGGTATTTGGCAAGACAGCCGCCAACATTTGCTGTTCCAATTGTTGCTTCTGTTGTTCCAACTGGGTAATTTGTTGGGTGGCATGTTGTATAAATATTTTATCACTATAAATTAAAATAATAAATATAAAAAAAGAAATTAAACTAAATTAAAATTTTAATAGAAATACATGCACTTACCTTTTCCACCAAAATTGAATTTTATTTGCGTCAGAAATAAAGAAAAATAGTAACATAAAGAAACCAACAAGGCAGTTCTCAAAGAAAGAGACACAAAAAAAACTACACTATCTTTGCTCTTCTGTCACCTCTGTTATACTCTGTGTTGAGGCAGCAATGTGTGCACATGCGGCGGATGCTTTTATATTCTTTTTTCAAATTTATAATGAATTACGAAAACTATTTTATGATTGATAATGCATTTGGTAACATGCATGTAATCAGCTTTTGAAGTATTAGAAGTTCCGTTTGTAGATCAATCTCGTTTTTAATTTCTTATACTCTTGTCTCTTACATTCCCAGCGGGAGAAAACTGCGGTTGTGAGGCCTATTACGAGGCCTCATCACAGTTATTCTTGATACTGCAACAAGTACACCTCGTACAAAAACCACACGCAATTTGTTTTTTTTTTAATCATTGTACAATGTTAAAAACAAAAATAAAACAAAATAGAAACAAAGATAATAAATAATGAATATATTATTTCTGTTTAGAGGACTCAAAACAAGGCGTGCGATCATCGTTAGCGCTGAGAATTTTCAAAAGGTCGATTTAAAAAAAAGTCCCACATAAAAGTCGTTTTGAAAAATAAAAGTCGCAAACTTTTTAATAACCTTCCATAGACTTAAATGATTGGTTTTTGCTAATCCCGCGTAGCACTAGTTTCATTTCTGCAATTGTAACGCTTTTACGAAAGTTGCTGTTTCTCTTCAGCAAAAACTATTGTAGTTGCTTTTTTGTATTTGCAGACGCTTCTTTAATGTTAGTTATATGTTTTTTTGTGCTTTCATGTCGCTAAAGATGATTGTTTTGATTTATCAGGAGCTGTTTACAAGAAATGCAAAAAGAACGCTCCGTCGCTTCATCTTGCTTAAGCCATTTATATTTAAGTTCTCTTTCTTCGGAATAATATCGCGACACATTAGTTTTCTTAGAGGAAACTGTAGCGTTGATGACATTTTGTGGCTCAGGGTCTGATTCTGATTCAGAGTGAGACTGTGAGCACGCGTCTATGGGTTTTTTAGGTTTTCGCAATAAATTTATTTTTTAAGAATAACATTTTATACCGGTTCTTTTTTTAATAAAAAAGTATACACATTTCCACATTTGAAAATATTACGAAAAATACGTACATACAGTGCGAACTCGAACTTGAATCAAATGCATTGTAGACTTAGTCAACGCAACTTTTTAAAAAATTTACCTCAATAAACGCAACTATTTTTTTTTAACTCTATTTTTTTTGTTCTCTGGATAGGTTTTGCATTATTTTACAGTTATTTCTTGGAATAGTTTTCATAAAAAACAGACAAGCAGCACGTGTCTGTTGTTTTTTTTATCGGTTTGGTAAAAAGATTGTCGCGATCAGTCACAGTATTAAAAACGCATAAAAATGGTGAAGGTGACAAAGTGCAGTAAATTAACCATTCAACAAAAGAGTGAAATTTTGAATAAACTTGAAAAAAATATATCGGTCAAAGCATTATGCCAGGAACACAATGTGCACAAATCAACAATAACCAGAATTGTCATTGGTAAAGCATTAAATCCTAGAGCATTCAAAGGTTTTGAAAACAATCCCGTAGTTTACAGGGCTAACAAAAATGCATGGATGACGTTGGCATTCTTTGAGCAATGGTTCCATGATACGTTTGTTCCTGAGGTACGTATACATTAAAAAAATATGTAAGTGGCAAAATAGAAAGAGTGTTTTTTTTAGGTAAGGTCATATCTTCAATCTAAAGGACTTCCAAAGATGGCGTTATTGCTACTGGACAATGCACCCTGCCATCCTAAGGATAACGAGTTAAAAAGTGATGACGGATTAATAACAGTCATGTGTTTTCACTCTAGAGACTACATTGCAGACACTTGTCCAAACCATGGACACTTTTACGACCACTATGACATCCATGATGAAGGAAATGCTAAAAATGCAATCCACTATCTTACAAGCCATTTTAAAGAAATGATTTGTTTAAAAATTTGTTTTTGGAATGCGAACGGCCTCCGCCAACATAAAAACGAACTGGAACACTTCCTGATGGATAAGCAGATTGATGTCATGATGATTGCTGAAACTCACTTGACGGCGACAGCGTACTTCAAAATTAATGGCTACGTGTTGTATGATACTAAAGATCCCCGCGGAAGAGCATGTGGAGGATCGGCAATTCTTATAAAGAACAGAATAAAACATTATTTAATGAACAACATATATGAGGATTACCTACAAGCAACAAACATTTGTATTGAATTCTGTCAATACAATTTTGTTTTATCATCAATTTATTCGCCGCCTCGATTTTCAATAAAAGAACACCAATACTACAGCTTCTTCAATTCCCTTGGCGCTAGATTTTTAGTTGCTGGTGACTTTAACGCCAAACACACTTTTTGGGGTTCACGTCTGGTGACCCCGAAGGGTCGTGAACTCTTCAACACCATTGCCAAAATGGGATTAGATGTACTCTCAAGCGGGCATCCCACCTACTGGCCCACGGACCGACGGAAGATTCCCGATGTTATTGACTTCGGAGTAGTGAAAAATATCCCTGTAGAATCGATACAAGTGGAGCCTTCATTAGACTTGTCTTCAGATCACTCTCCTTCTATTATTTCAATGCGTTTCCTTCAAGGGAATGGCTCTCCATTTCGGGACATATATAAAACCAGAGTAAGTTGGATAAAGTATAAAAAGTATTTAAGTTCCTACTGCACGGAAAATGTAGTGTTGAGAACTACCGAGGATATTGATGGGTCGATTGGCAAGTTTACTGAGGACATACGAAGAGCTGTACATCACGCCTCCACATACGACGTTGAGTGCAGAAGTGGGACAAATAGAACTTATTTCGCTGAACTCGATCATCTCCTGTCAGAAAAAAGAAGAGTTAGAAGAGAGTGGCAAATTCACAGGTCTCCTGAACTGAAAGCTAGGCTACGGGTATGCAGAGATATACTAAGAAATTTCTTAGAAACCCAAAGAATGGCTTCACTTAAATCTTACTTGGAGGGTCTTGATAGTACCCCACAATCTGACTATTCGTTATGGAAGGCGGCACGAGGTTTAAAAAGACCAGTTGGAGGAAAGCCTCCTCTGCGAAATCCGACTGGTGACTGGGCTAGAAATGATTCCGAGAAGGGGACTTTATTTGTTAATCATTTGAGAAAAGTGTTTACTATAAACAACTCAAATAATGCATCTGATTTGCCTCCACTCGTTATTAGACCTCCTGTACCTCTAAGACTAAACTTTCCTGATGCCCAAAACGCTATTGGTACTCTGAACCTTCGAAAGGCTCCAGGTATGGATAAAATCAGCAATAAAATGCTTGTGGAGTTACCTCGTGTAGCAAGAAAGATTATCCTCTTTATCTTCAACGCTATTTTACGCCTAGAATACTATCCTGCAGATTGGAAGGTGTCTATGATCACTATGATTCCTAAGTCAGGGAAGGAACACACCAAAGTGGAGTCATATAGGCCAATTAGCCTACTGCCGACAATATCTAAACTGTTCGAAAAATTGTTAATGACTAAGTTGACTCCAATTCTGATTGACACTGAATGTATTCCAAATCATCAATTCGGATTCAGAGCTAAACACAGCACCATCGAACAAACTCACAGATTGGTAAATGTGATAAGAGGGTCGTTTGAAGACAAAAAATACTGCTCCGCCCTTTTCATTGATGTTTCGCAAGCGTTCGACAAAGTTTGGCATGACGGTTTAATGCACAAAATAAAATTAACTATGCCTGCTAACACCCATAAACTCATGGAAAGTTATTTATACGGTCGCAAATTTAAAATCAAAGAAGGCAAATTTTTAAGTACCGCTCAGCCAATTGAATCAGGTGTGCCACAGGGTAGCATACTGGGCCCTACTTTATATTTGATTTATGCCTCCGACATGCCGTCAGACCCCAAAATCCACACGTCAACTTTTGCAGACGATACAGCCTTTGTCAGTGTCCATAAGAACCACCAAGTTGCATCACAGAATTTGCAGAATTATGTTTATAAACTAGAGAATTGGCTAGAGCTTTGGAAAATCAGGGTAAATGAACAAAAATGTATTCATATCACTTTCACATTGCGAAAAGATACCTGCTCGTTCATCAGAATAAATAATCAAATTATTCCTCAACATAATGAAGTCAAATACCTCGGCATTCACCTCGACCGCCGTTTAACTTGGAAGTCTCATATTGAAGCGAAACTTACACAAATGAGATTAAAAGCAGTGCAACTTAATTGGTTAATCGGCAGAAACTCTACATTAAAATTGGATTGCAAACTTTTGTTGTACAATGCAATTCTAAAGCCAATCTGGTGTTATGGAATTCAATTATGAGGTACTGCCTCAGCATCAAACATTGAAAAAATTCAAAGGGGTCAAAATAAAATTATACGTATAATTACTGCAGCTCCATGGTATGTTAAAAATTCTCGAATCCACAAAGATCTAGGCGTGCCATTAGTAAAAGTCGAATTTACAAAATATGCGTCAAAGTATGTCAGCAAACTTGAACAACATCCAAACCCACTTGCACGAGACATCCTTAACTTTAGTGGCCACAATCGGTTGCTTTAACTCAAGCGCAAAACAGATGACTGGATCAGTTGATGTGAAATTTTTTTAGTATCATAAAAAAAATTTTTGTCTAGCACTGGCTGGGCTTATTGTTTTCTTTTTAGTATTAAGATTTGAATACTTATTGTCGTTTCATATTTGAAGATTCAATAAATAATTAAATGCAAAAAAAAAAAAAATTTAAAAAATAAATTGGATAAATAATAAAAAAAAAAAATTTATACAATATAATATAATTAATAATTTAATACAGAAAGCCACAAATAAAAACACTGGGGAAATTAGCAATACCCAAAACAATAACACATCTGGCAGCACGAAATTCTACAGCTTAGCATTTATCCCCAAACTTACAGAAAATATACAAATGAGAGAGATTATAAAGGACAACAATATAATATTGGCACACAGAGTAAACAAAACAACGAATTCACTGTTCACGCAAACAAAAACAAAAATAGAAACAAGGGATAAGAGCAACGTAGTATATGAGATAAAATGTATTGGAAACGAACAAGAAAAGTGTGGAAAAATTTACATAGGCACAACAAAGAGAAGTTTAGGTACGAGAATAGACGAACATGAAGCTGACATTAAAAAGCAAAAACTAACAACAGGTCTCTCTCAACATTGTTTTGATAAAAAACATACGGCCGACCTTAAAAATGTGAGGATCTTAGAAGTAGAAAAGAAAGTTGGGAAAAGGTATACATTGGAAAGTTTAAGAATCCAGCAAAAAGCAGATCAAGTAATGAATAAGAAGGAAGATATAGACGGCGCTAACTCTAACTACATAAAAGCAATAATTTAATTTAGTTTAACTTCAACTGTGATATTAGCGATATTATAATTTCTGTGATATTTTATTTAAATTTTTGCATTAATTTTTTATTAATTGACTCTGTATTTGTATCGTATGTTAAATGTTGTACAAAAAAGGTGTAATATATTTAAAAATAATGTAAAATTGATGAAAAGACTATATGTAAGTGTAATTATTTTATTGTTAAATTTACGGTTGTATGTTATTAATATTGTTATTTTCCTTTATATATTTATATGGTTGCCAGATTTAATAAAATTAATCCCTGAGGAGGTCGGAAAAATACCGACGAAACGTATGATTGGAGAAAATGAAATAAACTAGTCTTTTATTTATTTTATAATAATAAAAAATACCTGACCTTGAAAGCCCAATTTAGAAATTTCTAATAAAAAACTTTAACAAAATCAGTATATAAAAAGGTCGATAAAAATTAAACATTTCAAAATAAAATTCATTATTGTTATCTGTTTCCGACTATTTTCAAGAAATTATGCCAGAGGAAGCAATTTCTAATGATGAAATCAATGAATGGATATTCGAAAATGTTGATAACGGATCGAACTATTGTTGTGAAAATCTAGATGAAGTGGAAGAAAACGATAGTTCTGATGAAAATGTCGTTGAAATTACCCATCAGACTTCTATTTATAACAATTGCATTCAATGGGTTGAAGAAAATGAAATGGATCTTAAAGATATTCTATTCTTGCGCTTCAAAATCAAAATCGCGAATCTGCTGTGCAGAAAATATATCAGCCAAAAAAACACAGTCAAAAATTTCTGATTTTTTTTTTTTTTTTTAAGTAAATATGTTTCAGATGTTTTAAAAAATCAATATATATGTATATATTTGGTTTTAAGTTAGCATAGATTACATTGGATCTCTCAATATGTATAATAAGTATCAATATTAACAAATATGAATTTTTTAAGTTTTTTTACTAATAAATAAAAGGTATAAGCGAATAAATATACTAAATAAATAGTTTTTTAATAAATATTTGAACTCATATTGGAAAGACGTGAAAAAAGGGAGGAAAAAGCATTAAAAATGTATGACTCGGTTAACGCAACTACCGAGGTTATCGCAACTGCTCGATTTTCTATTAGTTGCAGTAATCGAGTTTCTACTGTATATTAAACAGACAATGTGTCAAAAAAATATATATAAAACAATGTTGCTAAACGAAGAACAATTTTTTTGATTTCTTTTAATACTAAGGCGTCGATGCCATACTATTTCACTGTTCATCATTTGGCAATTTTTTATTAAAAAAAATAACAAACAAATACAGCAAATTTGCAATGCATTGAAATATAAACAAAAAAAGGGGAAAAAGTCGCAACAAAATTAAAAAAGTCTTAAAATTAGGTAATTTTAAGAAGTCGCAAGCCTCCAAAAAAGGGTCAAATTGCGACTTTAGTCGGCGAACGGTAACCCTGCGTGCGATCAGTGTGGCCATTTTAGCATTTTGAGGGCTAAATTTAGCACTTTTTATTTATTTTTAGCCCTAAAATTTTCATTTTGCACTTAGCATTTTTTTTAGCACTTTTTGAATTTTTTTTTTAGCATTTTTAGCATTATTTATGAAACAAATTAGTATTATTTTTATTTTTAAAATTTCTTCGCCGTATTTGCCAGCAAACTATTAATAAAACTATAAAACATAATTTTAATAGTGGCAATCTTGCAAAAACATTTCAAACAAAAGAGCATGGTGTAACTAATAAAGTGAGCGCAGGAGCAGAGTTGACTGAATTTGTTTCAATTTACTTATGTCAAAAGTAATAGTTTCTGGTTTTGACAGTAGTACAATATTGTTTCTGAATTTTGAGAATTTTTTGAAATCAATAGGAGATGAAATAGATTCAGATACAGAAAACTCAGATTAACTTGCCGAAATTTTATTGTACAATTAGTGTACCAAATAAGACAACGACTACCAAAATTTTTTTAAGTTTAACTAAAAATCCTTTTTTTTTGTAGAAAATAGTTTGAAAAATAAAAAATGCAATTGATAATTTTAAAGAAGAGATGTCAAGTTTAGACATGGACACAATAACAGCTATAGAGCTACAGTGGCAAAAGCTTAACTGTTATAAATGGACTAACCAGAGTTCAACAGTCAAATTGTGGATTGAAGTATGTGAGTACAAAAATGCTTTGAAGGAAAATCCATTTAGGGATTTGGCTGTTTTTGTCATGAATTTTGTTCTTTTGCCATTTAGTAATGCTGAGCTAGAAAGGGTTTTTAGTGGAATGAACCTAATAAAAACCAAAATTAGAAACGGCATTAGATGTGGGTTAAAAAAGTTAAACAAATGTTGTAAAACATTTGAAATTACCACAGAACTATTAAGACGGTGTTAGGGAGATATTTATAATAATAATTCATGTGAGTCAGAAACAGAAGAATACACATTAGATGATGTATTTAATTTTTATATGACATTTATATTAGATTATTAGATATTTAATCATATACTTGTTTTATGAAAAGTTTTTTATGTTATCGTTAAAGAAATGAATTGTTTATTGGAAATTTTTATATTTCCAAAAATACATTTTAAAAATTTAGCATTATTTTTTTAGCATTTTCGAATTTTTTTTAGCACTTTTTAGCATAATATTCTAATGGTTTTAGCCCTGAAATTTTTTGGGTTCTGGCCACACTGCGTGCGATACTTCCCGCTGAATGAGAGTGTTTTGCAGTAAACAATTATATTTTACGCTCGCAAAATAAGAGAGCGTACGCGTACATGTGAGTTTTGCTTACACAATTGTGTATGACGCTGACATCCCTGTTTTACAAATACAAAAGAGCACCAAGAGTATAGTGCTTGGGCATTCCTGATTTAAAATAATAACATAAAGTGAATTTTTAAATATATTAATAATTTATATTTATTTAATAACTAGCTAAACCCGGTGTGCTTTGCTACCCCCCCCCCCCCCCTCGTCATAAAATAAAACGTATTTATATATTTACAAACATTTATTTATTTAATTTTAATGTATTTATTGCAATGCTTTAGGCGAGACCATGCCCCTTTGTCCACTTACATAGTCAAGAATTTATTATTTCGTAAGAATATCCTGTTGTGAAAATTTAATGACGATCGGTCCAGTAGTTAAGACTATATTACGATGTTTAATTTTCCTAAAAAGGGGCGTGGTCCCACTCACTTTTCTCCTGGTACGTATTCCTAATTATGCCAATACCATATGTACCAAATATCACCGACGTACGTCAAAAAATGCACAAAATATGGCGGGTTAAATTTGTGGGTTATATGGGCGGTGCCACCCCCGTTTGTACAATCAAAACTTCATATAGCCTATTAGTCCTTCCAGAGTCACAGTAACATGCTGTAAAAATTTCAGATTGGTCCAAGGGTTTGGCCTCCTATTAAGCACAAACATACAGACACACATTCATTTATATATATATATAGATTAAAAGCAATATAATTTAAGGTGAAATGGGGCGAAAAATGGGGATTTGGTAATAAAAAAATGTATGTAGTTAAAAAGTATATAAAACTTTAGGTAAATACATATTACAAAAAAAGTATTTTGTATAGCAAACATTGTTAGTGGTATACGAAAGTATCTGAATTAAAAAAGAGGGCGATGAAGTGGGCGTGGTTCATAGTTATATGGCGACGTTAACAGTATTAAGAGCAATATACTACCAAATAAAAAAATACGTTGGAATGAACAAATTTGTATGGAGAACAAAAAGTATAAAACTTTCAAAAATTTGGCGTGAAAGGGGCGTGGCTTAAGAACTCTTTATTTTTACCTCGCCTGGAGTATATAATAGCGGTATTCACACCGAGCTTGTTAGTTTGTTAGTCGTTAATCGTTATTTTTTTACACGCATTTTGTTTTTGTATATTTAACGCGCTAACGGATAAACATTTAACAAATTAACGACACGGCACCCCTGATAAAATAGTTGTTAGTTGGTAACTCACAATCAGCTGTTGCAGTTTCTAAATAAATATATTTAAAAAATCATTTGTGATACATTTCTAAAAAAATATTTGTGTACATTGAGAGTAAGTATGTTAAATAAATGATTTTTTATTTTATTTTAATAAATCATAAACTGTTCTCGTAGTGGATAACCAAAAGAAAACTTTCAGAAGAAGACTTTCATCCATTGAAGACAAAACATCTTCGCGCCAATGAATTGATTTTGGAACTTCATACACAACTCCTCTGCGGCACTTCATGATAGCATGTAAATCTTCATAAAGTTCATCCAGCACATATTCGATTTCATCTTCATCATCGTTGAAAATTTCTGCATTATTAAATTATTTGTAATTAAACTATTAAACTTCGATAAATCTTGTCTACTTACCGTCAGCAAACGTTATTTGTGTCAAAGCATGAGTAATTAAATGGTTTACAATTGTTTTTTTTACACTTTCTCGTGGCATGTTTTATTTTTTCCAGAATAATAAATTGTGTCAAAACAATAAATCAGCTGTTTTACTACGAAAGTTACCAGACTAACAAAGTTTTAAAAAGGGGGTCGTTCACAGTTGGTAACTTTAACAAATTAACAAACTACCGACTAACAAACTAACAAGCTCGGTGTGAATACCGCTAATGTGTATACAATTTGAAGTAAATCTGTTAAAAACTATATGGGAGCAATTACATAATTTTTAAAAAGTGGGCGTAAAAATGAGCGTGGTCAAAAAAGTACCCTATTAATCATACCAAAGTCCCAGTTAAATGCTGTGAAAATTTCAAAAATATCGGTCCAGAGGTTTGGTCTCCAATTACAATATTTTAAAAAAGTGGGCGTAAAAGTGGGCGTGGTAAAAAAAGTACCCTATTATTCCTTCCAGAGTCACAGTAACATGCTGTGAAAATATCATCAAAATCGGGTCAGCCGTTTTGGAGTCTATACGTTACATACATATACATACATTGAATTTTATATATATAGATAATATAAATTAACCTAAACTCCCAAACTTAAAAGTATATCATTACCCTATATACTTACCCTAAAACCTATATACATATTAATTGAATACTTACACTAATATATTAAAGAAATTCAATAAACACATAAAGATTATAACGTTTATGAAAATTCCTCAGAGTTTATATTTATTAAATCTCCCCACCAATCCTCTATCCCCCTAACCCGTAAAAACACATTGCTCTTTCTCCATTATAGTTAGCTTCTTCTTCGTCTCGATATTGAAGTTTCTTTGGGCTTTTTGGGCATTAGATATAGGTTGTTCCGATGGTCTTTTACCCACGAATCTGTCGTTGGGTCTTGGTCGATTCATGTAATTTACATTTCTCGTTTGAATGGTTTCGGTTTCCATGGGCACAGGAGATAATTTGGAAAAATAAGAAGCTGTAAAAATTTGGAAAACCAAAAACCAGGCATACGCAGAACAAAATTTGATTCCGACCGTTAAGCATGGTGGTGGCTCGTTATTGGTGTGGGGTTGTGTTTCCGCAAGTGGAATCGGAAATTTAGTGAATAAGGACGATTACTTTAAGATTTTAAGGGATAGTTTGGCACCTAGCGTTGAAAAATTAGGCTTGGGTATTTCAACAAGACAATGATCCGAAGCATACTGCTAAGCTGGTGAAGGAATGGTTACTGTACCGCACCCCAAAACAGCTTGTTCAACCCCCCAGTCCCCGTATCAGAACCCTATTGAACATTTGTGGGAACATCTTGACAAACAAATCCGGAAAAGAACCATAACCAGTCAGGATATGTTAAGATCAGTTTTGGTCGAAGAGTGCAAAAATTTTTTTCAGAAGTTACAACGAATCTCGTAAATTCTATGCCGAGACACTTACATGCCGTTATAAAAGCAAAAGGGAAGCAGACAAAGTACTAAAACCTTTTTTTTTTTGATAAAATATATTTTTTGTATACTTAATATTGACGCGTTAACTATAAAGTGTTTTTGGTTTTTAATGTTTATCTTAAGTTGTTGTTGGAATATTGTTTTTATTTTTTTCTATTTTTTAAGCCCATTAAAATTTTTTAAAAAAACTAACTTTAAAACAAATAAGATGTAAAATAAGAAAAAATAAATCTCACAATTAAAAAAAATTGTATACTTTATTGATGTTCACTGTACATATTTTCTAATTGTGTGTCAAAAACAAAAAAAAAATATTTTAATTTTTCTTCTCATGTTTTGTGTAGACAAATTTTATTTTTCTCGTTTAATATTTTTTGTATTCAATTCGCGAAAGAAAGAAATTCTGCATTCTTATGTTTAATTTCTTTCGCGAATTTTATTTATAAATTTCACGAATCGAAAAATAAAATTCGAATTACCTTCGATCGAATATATTTTTTTCGCGGAAGGAATCAATTCGAGCATTCTAAGTATTCTAGTTTTTACTTAACAACTTCTATAATTCGGTTGTTAGAACAATTCAAAATCGAATTTTTGGGCTGAAAATAGTAATACAATCGTTTACGTTATCGCAAACACTACTTTGGCTCCATTTTAATGATATAAATTAAAATAATAAAAAATTAATTTAAGTACATACCGTAACAATTTCTAGCATTTCTTGCCGTGATATATAACCATTTCCATCTAAATCATACATTGAAAAAGCCCATTTCAGTTTTTGCTCTAATTTTCCCCTTGATGTTACACTAAGAGCACAAAGAAACTCTCTGAAGTCAATGGTGCCATCACCATTAGCATCAAATGTTCGAAAAACATGTTCAGCAAACTAAAATTAAAAGTAAAAATTCATTATTTTAAGGACATGATATACCAATAGTTTTATTTCTTTCGTACAACTCTTGATTATGGTTTTATTTATAAAATTAAATAAACATTGTATATATACATATTTTTGAAATCCTCATAAGGCAGGTTCAGTACATTTGTTGTTACAGTACATTTAAAAAAAATTAGTTACGCAGACATTTTTTAACCTTCAAGTTACGTTTGAAATTTGAGAAAAAAGTTAAATTTTATTGAAAATAAGTTAGTGTGCTAAATCTTAAATACCCTCCACATACATAAGTATAATGAGAATAAGAAAAATTGCGCTGTTGTTAGCACAAATTTTATTATTATTTTATATATTGTGAAAACGAATGAAACACGGTACGTATATTCTGTATATTATTTGTGTTGCTTAATCAGTGGTTAGAACCAGATCAGAATTATAGAAAAATAACGTAAATAATTCACGGAATAGTAAATAAAAAGATAAAACATCATCAAAAGGCAGAAGAGAGCACCATGGTTTCAAACCGTCAGCAAAAATAGAGTCTTCAAGGCAGGTCCTCAAACGTAGCGGTCTTTGTCAAGAACTTTGGTGACCTGGAACGGACCTTTGAAACGAGGTTTCAATTTTCTTGTTGTACCAGTACTTGGAGTTTCGTTACCAACTAGAACTAAATCTCCAATAGCATATTATTTTGGTGTAGTGTGCGCTCTATCAAATCTTCCCTTTGCTTTCTCACGATAAATAGCTATATATGTTCCGGCGGATAATTGGCGTTTCTCCTCGAGCTCACACAAACGTTCCTCATGAGTTGCGGAACTCAGTTCGTCCTGTAATATAGTGACCCGTTTGTTGCCTAATATATCTCGCGGATGAAACCCATATAGCAGTTCATTCGGAGAGCACCCAGTTGTTGAGTTTTTCAAATCATTAATTGATCTTTCGGAGTTCATCATCCCATCGGCGATCCTCTTGGGTAGATGGCAGTAGCATGGAGAAGATAGTTCGATTCATACGTTTCACTTGTCCATTCGCTCTGGGTGTACGAACTGCATTGAGAATGTGCCTAATAGAAAATTCTTTACAGTAATTATCGAACTCCTTCGAAGTGAACACAGTACATCGGTTGCTAATAATTCGTTCATCATATATAAAGGCAGAATATTGCAGAAATCTCTTAATTTATTTTCCTCATAATGCCTCAACGGTCCGTCATACAGGTCAAAATGTGGTTTCCGCTATGTAAAAATACTAGTTTGACCTTCTTGTTAATCCAGCTCCCACACAGAAAGGTAATCCTGATCTAATCAATTCCATATTACAAATCCTAATATCTTGTTTTCTTTCTCTTTTCTTACGATTTTCTATTGGGGTTTTGTTTATGAGAAAAAACAATATACGCTCACATATTTTGTTTACCGGCTCCGAGAATAATTTCATTTTTAATCCAGATTCCCAAAAGAAGCTTTTCATACAAACATATGGTCCAGTCGAACCGCATTGGAAATAATTCTCAGAGATTTCTACATTGGATTGGTATTCCTTACTAGGGTTTCGTTCCCGGGAAGCGTCGGCAAAAAAATTTCGGAAATGCAGTGATTTTTAAGTTCCCGATTCCCGGGAATTAATTAGTACTAAAAAATGCTACCATGCTTATCGTTACTCATTTTATACAACTATTTTATATAGAAAATTAAAGAAAAATAAAACAAGAAATTTGTAACGAATTTTTTATCTTGCAATTCATATGTGTACATACATATGTATTTAAAAACAAAATAATAATTGTATAATTTAACTAAATTTAAACTGGTATGTATGTACAATTTTGTCAAGTTGTACTAGTATTTAGTCAAGTATTAATACTAACATATAATAAATATTTCATAGGCAATGGAGAAATCTAAATCTTTTGTGTGGAATTATTTTTCAAAAGAAACGAATTCCGATGCACAGTGAACTTATGTCCGAAGATACCGTCTTTATGTTCAACCACAAGTAGATTAGTGAAGCTTCTTGCAAAGATTCAACATTTAGATAAAAAATCCGACCACAAAAACATCGATGCTGTGTTATTATAGGTTGAAACTAACAAATATACGTGTTTTGTGTGGAATATAACTTCTGTGTATAGAAAGGTATTTGCAATATTTTTATAGAAAGTTATTAATCAAACTGTATATAATTAAACATTATTAAGACTTTTTGCTCCTTTTGGGAAAAAACTTAATTTTGTAGTTTCATACGAGTTTTGCCATTCAACACTGCTTGAAGTTTGGAGCAGCAAAAATCGACAAGCAGATAGTGTAAACGAATTTATTTTGGAGAATATTACACAACAAAACTTATCAGTTGAGCAACATCAGTTAATCACACAAAAAGTCATCCAGTTTATTGCTTTCATAATTTTAAATTTGTCAAAATGCAATCGAATACTTGAACCATTAAAAAAACACTCACGTTGACTTGCATCCAATATAACTATTGAAATAAGTGATTGCGGCTTGCCCGGTAATAAACGATGTCGGAGGAATTTAGACTATACTGATGCAGGGCCTCGTTTGAAGAGAAAGTTAGCATCTGAGCTGCCGCAGAACAAAACATTCAACACCTCTTTTATTGCACGCTGCTTCCGTTTCAGCTAAAAAATCAAACGAAAAAAAACTGCTCTAGTGTTGAAAAAAGCTGTTAGCAACGAGAACAAAACAGGAAGTATAAGGAAACTGGAAAGGAGTGATCCATTGCCAATAAGTACTGATGAGGCATTAGCTTTTTTAATTGAAAATTGCTTTACAAAGCAGCAATACATTAACATCAAAGCATTAAATAAGCAGCACGGATGTGACATTTATCCCCCTTACTCCGAGATTGTAAAATCAAAATTGAATTGCATACCTAAAGAAATCAGCTATAGTGATACTAAAACAGAAGTAAGAATGCATACTTGAAATGCATATATAAACAACGATTTGAATTGGATGAACATTATGACAACCATAGTTCCATTGAAATGAAGAGATGAGCTAAATAGAGTTATATATATAACTCTCCACAGTCTGTCAGATTCTGCCGGCCTCTAAAAATGGAATTTAAAAAAGAAACTACTAAACTTATTTTAAGTGAAAATAGTAAATTAGCTATTCAAATTAAAAACATCCGAGAACACATCTATGTACACAAGCGCAAACACATTCTTGTTAAATATGACTCTTATAGATGGTAAAGTTCTGAATATTTTAACTGGTACTAACTCATGTCAATCCTGCCCACTATGTGGTGCTAAGCCAAATCAACTGTTAAAACCCCATGACTATAACTCGAAAATCTTTGGCGTTAAATCAAATAATCTTAAATATGGCGTAAGCCCTTTACATGCATGGATAAGATTTTTTTAATTTGTATTAAAAATCTCGTATAGAATGGAATTAGAGATATTGCGTGTTAACCCTTTCAGACATTTTATCCAATATATTGGACATTTGTTTTTTTCTCTTTGAAGTAATGTAGCTTTGACATACATAAACCGATTTTTAAAGTATTTACCGTTATAAAAAGTGTGTTTGTTAAACTTTAAATGCACGTGTTTTAGAAGTGTTATTTTTAATTAATTCTTGTAAAACTAAGTGGTTTTCAAAAGTATTTTTGCTATTGTGCGATTTAGTATATTCAGTGTTAGTTTAAAAGGAAAATAACGTTATTTTACGCTTTGAAAAAAATTTCTAAGTATTACTTAAATAGTTTTTAAGCTATTAGTATGTTTATTCCATTTAATTTTATAATAATAAAGTCTTTAGAAGCATTTTAATACACGCCCCTTATATTGGACAAATTTACTTTGAGGTTGCAGTTTTTGGAATTTGCGAGAACATTTATTTTTTGCCAATACTGGTGTTTTTTTATGAAATGACTTCAAAACGACTACTAAGTGAAGAAGAGATCTTCAAACTGTTAGAAGAATCTTCTGACGTAAGCGATGCAGGAGAAGATGATGAGGTTGACCATCAGTCTTAGAAGAAATTGAGGTGCCCACTCTTTCGGAAACTGAATTTGCGGCTCTGGGAATTGAACTGGCCCACTTGGTGGATTTAGTACCACAAAACTCTTTCGAAAATTCTGAAAGCACCAAAATCCAATTTAATGAAAAAATAATATTGAATGGCAAAATAGGCTCTTGCGAAATCAAGAACTTGTCGCATTTGTTCCGCCAAATGATTATTTTAGAAACTCCATTTCAACATTTCCAAAAATATTTCGAGGATGAATTTTTTGAAAACGCCGCATATTACACAAATTTATATGCCGTACAGCAAGGCAAGTCGTCTTTTAAACAATCCAACGCTGATGAAATGCGTATATTCTTTGGTCTTCATTTTATGATGAGTTGTTTAAAGTTTCCTCGACTGCGTATGTACTTTGATAAGCGTTGGGGAATGCATATGTTCTATGAAAATATGACGGTCAATCGTTTTTTTTTTATTACGCAACTATCTTCATGTAACAGATATTTCAGTTCGGCCAAAACAATGTCAGGATAGAACAGTGTTGCCATAATTTTTTTTACAAAATCTGACAATTCTCAAAAAAAAATCTGGTTTTTTCGAAAAAAATCTGCACCTTCAAAACAAAATTAAATAATATCACACACATTCTTCAAAAGTGACTTAATTCAAAATTTTTATTATATGACACAACTAAAAATAAATCACTATTAAATTGCAACTTTATACCAAATGCAATATAAAGAAAGACTTAACTGTTTTTTACAACTTGTTAACTGTAACAAAATGCTTTGACATTTTTCTTATTGATAAACTAGTGTGTTGTTTAAGCATACAAACCCGAAAAATTAAAATTTTGAATTGAGTCACTTTTGAAGAATGTGTGCGGTATGTAATAAAATGATATTTGTATATGTTTAATTTATTGAAGAAAAAAAGAAAACAGAATATAATTTTTATATTTGATATAAAATATACATATGTATATAAAATTAACAGTAAAAACATAACGTATAATACTTCATTTAAATTATCACATACATATGTATAGAGATCATAGAGATCATAATTGTACATATTCTTATTAAATTTAGTTTAATTGGTCCGCAAAATTCCACATAGAGTGGGAATAATAATATTGATTGCTTCTTTGTTTTATTCGAATAAAATTGAAAAATCTGCATTGATTTAAAAAAACTGTTTTTTGGAGTAAAAATCTGCAAGCCTGTTTTGCACTTAAAAAAACTGCAAAAAACAGATAAATCTGCACATTTGGCAACGCTGGGATAGAATGTACAAAATAAGGCCAGTAATTGAACAGGTGCGTCGTCGACTTCACCAATTGCCCTTGGAGGAAAATCTTTGCGTGGACGAGCAAATAATTCCATTCAAAGGAAAATTTACCGGCCTGCAATATATTAAAGGCAAACCTTGTCCATGGGGTATCAAAGTGCTCTTTTTGTGCGGTAAAAGTGGATTGCCCTATGAGTTCATTGTCTACCAAGGTTCTACAACAATACTCAACGAAATATTAGTCAAGACCGTAGGAAGTGGATCAGCAGTCGTATTAGAATTAGCAAAGCGTATTCCAATGGTCAAAAATTTTACTTTTCTTCTTTTCAAGTATTTGAAATTCTGATCAACAGAGGTATTCTTTAAGAAATACAGCATTGATACAAGTTTACAGGCAATTGGTGGTGACTCAACCAATGTAAACTCATCTGGCTAATTTGTACTCTTCATACCAATGAGTTACCTCTGCGGCACTTGATCACAGAGTTGGATAAAAAAACTTTATCCAACAACAAGTGGAGTGGAACGATTGGCAACATGCTTGATACTGCAACTGAACTTGAAATCAATCCCTCATTTGTCAGATTATCCTTTTCAGAGCCTTTGGCTTCATTGAATGATGATATTGTCAGAGATCTCTCTACAGATCAGGCTTATGGGTACAGGATTACCCAGGCCATAATAAATGGGACACTTCCAACTGATCTGGCACTCTTAGAAATTGACCCAGTAAGCCACTCTCGGTGGTTAACAACTGCAAATAGGCAGTAACTTGAAGACGTTACAACTTCTTGTGGAATTCATTGCCGGTGTTTACTATCCCTGCTGGTTTACAATTAAATCGAAATTCTCTTGGGTGGAAGGACCTCGTCACATTCTTCTTCAATTGAAGCTCCTAAGATCTCAGAAGAAGGCAGTAGCCGATATTGTTTTTCCAACAATCAAACGTTCATCGTGGTTTGCATTAAGTGAAATGGTGCTTCAGACACTTTTATGCTCGGACGATCAAGAAGAAAGGATGTCAGGGGTTCAGAAAATAATTGAAATAAGGAATGACGATGATGATACACTAGGGGATCTATCTGTTCCTGCAATAAATTTAAGTGCAACATCCCTGTTAGAACTTATAGACTGAGAGACGTGTGAAACAAGTAACAGAGGCTTCTGCCAAAGTGTACACTCATGAAAAACGGGATGGATGAAGTTTATAACAAGTAATCACTTTTTTCAGAAATTTCAGTATACATTTTTATCAAACGCAAATTTACCAAGCTTAATGTTTATCAATACGCAAAAACCTTTCAAATTAGGATCCCCTCATTTGCCAAAATCGGGGGAAAAAAGTGTTTCTTCCAAAATCGACACGCCTTAATGTCCAAACTTAATATTTTAAATGTCAAATGAAAAAAATGCGTTTTTTGAAATCTTTTGTTTCTCATTAATATAGTTTATATATTTTATGTATGTACGCTACTGTCGTTGAATGTTTAGTTAATAGATCTACATATATACAAATTATAAGAGTTAGGCTAGAGCTTATCTTCCGTAAAAGAAATATACACTTCATTTTAATTAAGTGTGATTTTTCTTATTTTTACCAAATTTGGATCCCTTTGTGGTCCTTTTCATAGCTTTGATTTACTGGTATACAGTAACATTGATATCAAAGAAAAATTTTTTTCGCTCCACCCTAGTGTTGATGAAGGCAATGCTTTGAAAAGTAGACCCGCTTCATCGTCATTGAATATATCGCATGGCTCGTATCCAGCGGTCAAATTTGGGTGAATTTCTTGAAAATTGCAGCAGCCTGCCTCACCATTAATTTTTTTTAAACTAATTCCCTCCCTCCGTTGCTATAGGTATAATCAGCCAGGAGTAGGATCAAAATTTTCTTTTAGGGCAATGGAAAATTGTTTCGCCTTTTCCATTAACATAATGATTGACACCACAGTGCCAGACAACCTCATTTGACCATTTTGATAATGATTTATTTAATTTTTTTGATTTTCCGATCCGATCTTTTTTCGCGACATATTATTGCATGTTTTGCTGCTTTGAAGAATATAATTTTCGTTTCTTACAATACGGTTTACGGTGTCGATTGAGCATCGATACTTTTTACAAATATCTTGTTTAAAAAATCTTTAATTAAATTTATAATTGAAAGCTTTTGCTTTATATACAAGAATATTCTTTTGTCAGCACTCATTTTCGATCGCGATTATTCATTTACACGCACACCAACATTTTTATTTCACAGCTGAATAACAGTGATGGTACATTTTGATAAATTTTTATTTGGAACGATTTTGGTAATATTTTTGAAAAATTGTGAATGGTGCATATAAAATATATATATACATACATTTTTTGGTTGGAAAAACATGCTGCCAAAAACATTTCGTAACTATTCACAATAAGAACAGAGTACAACTTCAGCATCATTAGTTCGCACTGCATTAAGAGAAACTCCCGTTAAAAACTGCTGAAGACATCGATGCCTGTATAAAAAGTCTTAATGAACATGTCGAGAAAGCCGCAGAACATGCTTCTTCCACTTACCGCCCGAATAGGTACAACAGAGTTTTTTCTGCAGATGTTGAGCAACTATTGTCTGAAAAAAGGAGAGTCCGAAGAGAGTGGCAACAACACAGATCGCCCCAACTTAAAACTAGGTTGAGAGAATGTACCAAAAACCTTAGGATCTTGCTAGAAGCGCAAAAAGCAGCGTCTCTCAAACAACATCTGGAAGACGCAACTTCCCAGTCAAATTATTCATTATGGCGTGCAGTCCGAAATCTGAGAAAACCCGTAATCGCAAAACCTCCACTGCGTACTTTGAACGGATCTTGGGCACGAAATAACGAAGAAAAAGGCAACCTTTTCGTAAGTCATTTAAAAAATGTATTCACTCCCAATACGGATACTGGCATTAGCGAACTACCGCCTGTTGTTGCCAGACCACCTGTACAAATAAGATTTCAATATCTGGAGGTTGTTGAGGCTATTGATAATTTAAATGTTAAAAAAGCACCTGGGTTTGATAAAATCAGCAATAAAATGATTTTTGAGCTGCCTCGCATTGCAAAAAGATTAATCCTCTTTATTTTTAATGCCATCTTACGGCTTGAGTACTACCCTCCGGTTTGGAAAATCGCTTTAGTAAAGATGATTCCTAAGCCGGGAAAAGATCCTTGCAAAGTTGAGTCGTATAGGCCAATAAGTCTATTACCAACTATGTCCAAATTATTCGAGAAATTGCTTATAACCAAGCTGACTCCAATTTTGAATGAAAACAACTGCATTCCCAATCACCAGTTTGGCTTCAGACGTCAACACAGTACAATAGAACAAACACATAGATTGGTACAAGTCATAAGAAAAACCTTTGAGGAAAAGAGATACTGTTCGGCACTCTTTATTGACGTCTCTCAAGCTTTCGACAAAGTATGGCATGAAGGCCTGATATCTAAATTAAAGCAGAACTTGTCGGTGAATCTTCAACACCTACTATGGAAATACTTAATCGACCGTCAGTTTATGATTAAAGAAGGTGATTATTTAAGCCGTCCTCAACCTATAGGTGCTGGCGTCCCTCAAGGTAGTATCTTAGGACCAATTCTATACTTGCTGTACACAGCAGACATGCCAACAAACAATGAAATTCACACGTCAACATTTGTTGATGATACGGCATTTTTCAGTACTCACAAAGATCCAAAAGATGCCTCGATTCAATTACAGCACCACGTAACGCAAGTGGAGAAATGGGCAAGACAATGGGGAATAAAAATAAATGAACAGAAATGCACCCACGTAACATTTACTCTACGTAGGGAATCATGTCCCCCTATTCGTATTAATGACCATATAGTGCCTCAAAACTCACACGTGAAATATCTTGGTATTCATCTGGACCGTCGCCTCACATGGAAACCACATATAGATGCTAAGCTGACTCAAATGAAACTGAAAGCAGCCCAAATTCATTGGCTCATCGGCAGAAACTCCGTCCTTCGGCTCGATTGTAAGCTTCTACTCTACAACTCAATCTTAAAGCCAATTTGGTGCTATGGTATCCAGTTATGGGGCACTGCCTCCAACTCCAATATTGAGAAAATTCAACGCCGTCAAAACAAAATTCTACGAATGATAACTACCGCTCCTTGGTATATTAAAAACGACAACATACACAACGATCTTGATGTTCCACTTGTCAAATGGGAAATAACTAAACACGTGGCCCATTATTTGGGTAAGCTGGAAACTCAGCCAAATCCCCTCGCTCGAGACATCTTACAACATCCCGGTCATAGCCGTTTGAGAAGGAGGGACACCACCGCTCTCAGATGAATAAATACAAGTTGCTCATTATATCCTATCGAATTTGAAAACTAGATTTTGTCTAGCATTGGCTGGACTTATCTTAATTAACTTTAGTTTTAGGATTTGAATACCTATTGTTAGTTTATTTAAAATGAAGATACAATAAAAAAGTATATGCAAAAAAAAAAAAAAAAAAAAAAATTAGTTCGCATTTATTTCGCATCAATTTTTTTTATATGAGCTTTTGATATTTTGGTATTTCACACGAAATGATGAACAGAATACCATGCTTAACACATGAAACCTTCTTGGTAACCCTTAGAATGGAACTTCTACGTCACATAACGGAAAATCATGCGCATGGCGTAATCTTTATTTTATCATTCTTGGGCTTTATTAAAAATGTTAATAAAAGAGTTTGGATGATGCAACAGAAAATAAAAATATGTCCACAATTCAGTTGGTGATTTGATTTTCAAGTGTAAAGTGTGTGTTGATGTAAAAATTGAAGTAAACAAAAGTAAAAAAATAAATATAACTGAAAGGTATGTCCACTAGGCAGCATAAGTCTGCGTACAAGATCGATTATCAAATTTAAGTCTTAGTTTTGCATACAAAAATAAAAGTATCAATTAAGGAAAGGTTTTTAATGAAATCGTAATATATTTAAGAACACAAAACTGTTGTAAAATAAATATTTTAAAATTAACAAAACTACTACGAATTCAATAAATAAAAAAACTTAGTTTTAAGGCTAAGCAAAAGTGTGCGTACATAGAATAAAATAAGAAAATTCGAAATGTTATCTCAAATTAAATCTTAGTTTAGTAAGAGGTCGGATAGCCTCGTCGTTCCAAAACTTTTTTGAGGCGTTTTGACATTTATGCCACCAATTTGTCTGTATATTCGAAGCTTATATTAGCCCATTCTTCCGACAGTACTGTTTGAAGCATCTCCTTTGATGTAATCACGTGGCTGCGTATTATCCGTTCCAGTAAATCCCATAGATGTTCTATGGGGTTTAGATCCGGTGATTGAGGTGCAGTTTTCAATTGCTTTTTTACGTTATATAACAACCAAATCTTAGTATTTACAGCAGTATGCTTTGGGTCATTGTCCTGTTGAAATATATAATTGTATTCAATGCCCAATTTCTTAACGCTTTCAGCTAAATTTCTTCGAATAATATCTAAATATAGCCTGTGGTCCATTGTTTATCTAATAAATTCTAAATTACCAACTCCCATGCTCGCCATACAACCCCATACCATTATACCACCACCACCATGTTTCACAGTTGGTTTTAAATTTTTGGCATCCAAGGAAGTACAGGGTTTTTATCCATATAAGTTGACGGCCTTTGATGCCAAATATGCAGTATTTGCTCTCATCCGTAAAAAGTAATTTTTTCCAAAACTCTGGGGGCTTATTTATATGCTCTTTAGCAAAGGTAATTCGTTTTTGTCGGTTCACCAATGAAACCAATGGCTTTTTTCGTGCTACATGACGCTTTTCTCAAAATTCTGCGCACAGTGTCGTTCGATACTTTCTTGCTAAATTGCGCGTTAACATTTTCAGCAATTTTGGATACAGATAATCTTAGATTTACTCTCACCGATTGCACTACAGCTCTTTTTTCACGTTCAGTTAGTTTTAGTGGACGGCCAGAACGAGGCTTGGATACCAAAACTCCAGTTTTAAATTCATTTATCACTCTCTGGATAGAGGAGTGCGCTCGTTCAACTATCTGGCCGATTTCACGCAAAGTTTTACCTTGTTACCACAAATGAACAATAAATTTGCGTTCAGCAACATTAATATCTTTTCTTTTAGCCATTTCTTACAATTCGATTAAAAAAAAGCTGAAAATCACTTTAATTGTGTTCACAATGAGTTCAAATTAAAAATGCATTCAATTAATAATTCTAAACGAAATGAAACTGATTTAAAGTATCGTTAATTTTTATGTACGCAGACTTTTGCATATGCTTAAAGTTGCCATACCATTGTATTTAAGCTGCCAATTAGGAAGATAATATGCAAATGAAAAAAAACAAAAGATCTAGCATAATTTTAAAAAAATTTTCTGTAAGCTAAAACCATTTTGAGATCATTAAAGTTACTATTTAACACTAAAATTCGATATTAAAAGTTATTTATATGTTTGTACGCAGATTTATGCTGCTTAGTGTATGTAGTTGTAAACATAGATTAGAGATATACGTTTGTAATGCTAAGTAAAAGTCAAAAAAATAAATTAATTAAAAAAGAAAAAAATAGTTTTGCATTAGCTTCCTCATCTTTTCGACAAAATATCATTCCGAGAAATTACTAGTTTAAATGTCGAAAATAATAATGATGAAAGTAATTTCGCAGCAGAAAGCTTTTTTAAAAGCGAAGTAAAAGAGTGGTTTTTGAAATATCGCCCTACAGTAAATTGTACAACTGCCCTTCTAAAAACTTTAAAGAAATACCACCCAGAAATACCTTTAAGCGTCGACACCCTTATAGGTAAAATTCAATTGGTTTCAAAGAGAACTCTTACTCCAGGTTCATATTTTCACATTGGATTAGAAAGCAATTTAACCCTTAAATGCATGAGGTCAGAACCCTGACTCCTGACTACACTACCCTTATGTAAAATCACTCACTAAATATAAATTCAGCATTAATTTCTCCAGGAAATGCACCGTTTTTCCGGGAAATTCAAAAAAGTAATTTTTTTTTATGTACCATATATGGTACACTATGCATTCTATGTATATTTAAAAAATTTTTTTGGTTAAGTACTTAAGTTCATTTAATAATATATAAATTAAAATAAAATTTAAAATTAATGACAAGAATATTATAAAATAAAAATTAAAAGAGGTAACAAGTTTAAATAGAGTGATATTCAACAAAACAGTTGCGTTTTTCGTTCAAGCAAAGGTGGATATTACACTTTTTACACTTAAAAATGGAACGGTTGTTCACTTTTTTGTCTTCACTACTCTTTAGATTTTTACAGCGAGCCCGCCCCTTAACAACTGGTAGGCGATCGATACCATCATATCGCAAATCTGCAACTGCTCCACGTTCATTGTGGACTATAGGAACAGGCAAAGGTACTTCTGTTTCCTTTTTGTGTTTGACATATTCGTTAGCACATAAGCTACCTCTAATCGAAACGCCTTTTGGCTTATCGCAATTGACGGATTTCCTCTTTTAAAAAGAAGCCATGCATTTACCATGCAAATATCAAGTAAATGATAAAAAATTCGAATGTACCATTTCCGGCTTTTCAACGCAATTTTTAAACGACCTAACGATGAGTCCATAAGGTCTACACCACCCATGTGTAGATTATATTCCTTTATGATTTGGGGGCAGGGAATTATAATTTTTTCACGTTTCTTTTTATCCCACCTTTCAACAGTAGGAATATCAGCATTATGTTCCGCAAGAAGTGGTTTTATACCAACGAATGTAGACACAAGGTTAACAACTTTTTTATCCTTCCATGCTATAGATGTCAATGGCATACCGTGAATGTTTGTAATAAATTCTGCTGAAACTCCTCTCTGCATTTTCATCATGTCCTTTATATCTGGAAGTTTACAGTTCTTTATTCTGTTGCGGTTTATCGTACCAATACTGTGAATTCCTTGGGTCCGCAGGTATGTTAACAAGGGTATAGTAGTGTAATAATTATCCATATAAATTATATAATTCAGGAAACGAGGAACTTCACGGGTCATACGAACTACAATATTTGCAGAAGACTTTAAATCTGGTTCTCCCGCTTGTTTTTGATGTTCCTCTCCAGTATAAATTTCGAACTTATACATAAACCCGTTCGAATCACAAAGGGCAAAGAATTTAAAGCCCCATTTCTTAGGCTTATTTGGGAGATATTGTTTCATATAATGTGCTACTTTCGTAGAACACATCTGCTCATCTACTGATAACCGAGATTGCATAGGAATCTTTTGAAAGCTATTGTTGAGAGAATTAACCATGGGCCTTATTTTATATAAACGATCTGGTTTTTTGGGATCATACTCATCGTTATTATTTATGTGAAGGTATTCCCTAATCTTCTCAAACTTGTTAACCGTCATAACATTACGTACTGCATCAACTCCATTCGAACCATTCCAGTAATCCCTCACACAAGGAACTTTGTGATAGGACATATAATATATAATTCCAATGTATTTTCCGAGTTCCTGCGCGTCGAAAGAAAAATTGTGATTATTTTTGTCAACTTTGGCATAATGAACAGTGTCATCAACTATTTCTTTCATTAGATCGTCTGTAAAAAAATATCTAAAGCATGAATAAGGAGTTGCAAGATCATTTTCTTGTTGTGGTTCCAGTTTAGAGTTGCAGATTGCCTTTTTTCCAACGAATTCTCTCAAAATCACTGGAAGTTATGTTTACAACAACGTCCTTATATTTGAAACATTCCTCGCGTATTTTTTCTGCCTTGTCATTGCGATCGATGATATGATTTTTAGTGGCGGCAGTCTCCGATAAAACATCATTTACGAGTGGCAGATAAGAAAAAGGAGGCTCCTGCCTCACTATAGACAAATCGACTGACATTGATTCACCTATATCCGGAATAGGAATTCCTGAAGCTTCAAGAATGGGCACATCTATTTCGTCAATGTTGAGAACTTCTCCTTATCCAAAACGGCATAACTGGTTTCGGCTCGATTTCTCACGCGATGCTGTATTTGTGTGCTATAATTGAAATCATCTTCATCGTCCGATGCATTTTCATCTTCAGACTGAACACCATTGTTAGGTATACCAATTACATCATCATCATCAAAAGTACAAATCATATCCGCTACCTCATCAGCGTTATACATCTTTCCATCTATAATAAAGCCGTCCATGTCTAAAAATGCAGTAACAATCATGTACAATAACACAATAGTCAAAAAGTAACGTACATTATAAATACAGTGTCCAAATGCATGAAGTACCATTTATGGTACATAGCAAAAAGGGGAAAAACACTATTCTACAATACAAAACTTGATCAAAATGCATTTTATTTGACTCAAACAAAGTCTAATATATTCACCAATGCTTACCTTCATAGACAAAATTGATATTACAAGTATTTTTTTCACTATTAAAAATCACTTTTAAAATTATGAGCAAAAAGCGCATCCGTCCACTTCGGCAGCTTATTGACAGCTAAACTAAATAGCAAGCGAGACGAAGCGGCATTTAAATTAACAGTTGTTTTATATTATTTAGTTTAAATCGTTTTAAAATAAATTTTAGTTCAATTGCTTAGATGTGCATGCAATTTTCTATGTGTACCATATATGGTACAGTATGCATTTAAGGGTTAAATAAAATAGTAGAAACGATTAAAATTTAAAAAATTAAAGAAATAATATTAGACATTGGAATCCGCTTTTTAAAAGTAGTACAGTGGGCCTATGGCCATTATTAGGTCGTGTAATTAATCTGCCAATGGTTAATATTTTTTTAATTGGGACATTTGTTGGCATAAAAAACCCATATAATACAGATTTATTTCTAGATGGTTTAGTTCATGAAATTAAGGTCACACAGCTTTAAATGGATGTAGTAAATGTGAACAAAAAACCGTAAGAATTTCTAATGTGACAACTTTTAAAACAAATGTAGACAAATTTAGATCTGACAATGACTTCAAATATAGACGAGATAAAGATTTTCATCATTCCAAATATCTAAATATGGAAATGTTAATCGAAAGTGCAGATATAAAAATGATATCGCAATTTCCATTAGATATAATGCATTTGATCGATTTGGCGGTAATGAAAAAAATAATTTTATTATTACTTCAGTCAAAAACAATTGAAGGAACTATATCCCATAACATTCAGCAGGAAATGTCATAATTAATGACTTGCTTTACCCCTTTTATTCCTACTGAATTTAGTAAAAAGCCAAGGTCATTCGACGAAAGCTATAAATTTCGGCAGTTCTTTTTGTACACAGGGCTTTCTTTGAAAATTGAAAATTTCTTACTTCTGTCCTGCTCTTATCGAATTTTAATTAAAAAAATGTTATTGAAACTAAAATCAACTAGGCCCACAAAATTTAAACAATTTCTTATTAAAAATCGTTTTATTTTTTTACGTTTCTTCTATAAAAAATATTTTTGGAAAAGACAATATAAGAAAAAGAGTGTCATCAATTTTCGGAAAGGAGATAATAAAACAATTCAACACTGATAGAAAAAAGGACAAAAAAAGACTTTTGGATTATCCTAAGCTTATGAATTGTATTTATAGTAAGTAAATTTTTTTTTTTTTTTTTTTTTTTTTTTATACATTTAATTTATTTATTGAATCTTCAGAAATGAAATGACAATAAGTTTTCGAATCTTAATACTAAAAGAAAATAATAAGTCCAGCTAGTGCTAGACAAAATATTATGATACTACAAAAAATTTATATCCACTGATCCAGTCATCTGTTTTGCGCTTGAGTTAAAGCAAGGGTATCCCTCCTTCTCAACCGAACATGGCCAGTAAAGTTAAGGATGTCTCGTGCAAGTGGGTTTGGATGGTGTTCAAGTTTGCTGACATATTTTGAGGCGTGTTTTGTAAATTCGACTTTCACCAAAGGAATGCCTAGATCTTTGTGGATTCGAGAATTTTTAACATACCATGGAGCTGCAGTAATTGTACGTAGAATCTTATTTTGACCCCTTTGAATTTTTTCAATGTTGGATGCTGAGGCAGTACCACATAATTGAATTCCATAACACCAGATTGGCTTTAGAATTGCATTGTACAACAAAAGTTTGCAATCCAACTTTAATGTAGAATTTCTGCCGATTAGCCAATTAATTTGCACTGCTTTTAATCTCATCTGGGTAAGTTTTGCGTCGATATTTGACTTCATTGTGTTGCGGGATAATTTGATTATTTATTCTGATGAACGAGCATGTATCTTTTCGCAATGTGAAAGTTATATGAATACATTTCTGTTCGTTAACCCTGATTTTCCAAAGCTCAATCCAATTCTCTAGTTTATAAACATATTTCTGCAAGTTCTGTGATGCTATTTGATGGTCCTTATGAACGCTAATAAAGGCTGTATCGTCTGCAAAAGTTGAAGTATGTATTATGGGGTCTAACGGCATATCGGATGCATAAATCAAATATAAAGTTGGACCCAGTATGCTACCCTGGGGTACTCCTGCTTCAATTGGCTGAGCGGGGCTTAAAAAATCGCCTTCTTTGATTGTAAATTTGCGACCATATAAATAACTTTTCATAAGTTTGTGGGTGTTAGCAGGCAGAGTTAATTTAATTTTATGCATTAAACCTTCATGCCAGACTTTGTCGAACGCTTGCGACACATCAATGAAAAGGGCGGAGCAGTATTTTTTCTCTTCAAGCGACTGTCTTATCACATTTACCAATCTGTGTGTTTGTTCGATGGTACTGTGTTTAGCTCTGAACCCGAATTGGTGATTTGGGATACATTGAGTGTCGTTCAGAATTGGAATCAACTTAGCCAATAACAATTTTTCAAACAGTTTTGAAATTGTCGGCAGTACACTAATTGGCCTATATGACTCTACTTTAGTGGGGTCCTTCCCTGGCTTAGGAATCATGGTAATCATAGATACCTTCCAATCTGCAGGATAGTATTCTAGGCGTAAAATAGCATCAAAAATAAATAGGATAATTCTTTTAGCTACACGAAGTAACTCCACAAGCATTTTGTTGCTGATTTTATCCATACCTGGAGCTTTTTTAAGATTCAGAGTACCAATAGCGCTTTGAACATCATTAAAGCTAAGTCTTAGAGGTACAGGAGGTCTAATAACGAGTGGAGGCAAATCAGATGCATTATTTGAGTTGTTTATAGTAAACACTTTTCTCAAATGATTAACAAATAAAGTCCCCTTCTCGGAATCATTTCTAGCCCAGTCACCAGTCGGATTTCGCAGAAGAGGTTTTCCTCTAACTGGTCTTTTTTAACCTCGTGCCGCCTTCCATAACGAATAGTCAGATTGTGGGGTACTATCAAGTAAGTAAATAACAATATTTCTTAGTTTGTTACCATTCACACGTTTTTTGCTTTTAATTATTTATTGAATCTTCATATATGAAATAACAATAAGTATTCAAATCTTAATACTAAAAAGAAAATAATATGCCCAGCCAGTGCTAGACAAAAATTTTTATGATACTAAAAAATTTCACATCAACTGATCCAGTCATCTGTTTTGCGCTTGAGTTAAAGCAAGGGTATCCCTCCTTCTCAACCGATTGTGGCCACTAAAGTTAAGGATGTCTCTTGCAACTGGGTTTGGATGGTGTTCAAGTTTGCTGACATACTTTGACGCATATTTTGTAAATTCGACTTTTACTAATGGCACGCCTAGATCTTTGTGGATTCGAGAATTTTTAACATACCATGGTGCTGCAATAATTATACGTAGAATTTTATTTTGACCCCTTTGAATTTTTTCAATGTTGGATGCTGAGGCAGTACCCCATAATTGAATTCCATAGCACCAGATTGGCTTTAGTATTGCATTGTACAACAAAAGTTTGCAATCCAATTTCAATGTAGAGTTTCTGCCGATTAGCCAATTAAGTTGCACTGCTTTTAATCTCATTTGTGTAAGTTTCGCTTCAATATGAGACTTCCAAGTTAAACGGCGGTCGAGGTGAATGCCGAGGTATTTGACTTCATTGTGTTGCGGGATAATTTGATTATTTATTCTGATGAACGAGCATGTATCTTTTCGCAATGTGAAAGTTATATGAATACATTTCTGTTCGTTAACCCTGATTTTCCAAAGCTCAATCCAATTCTCTAGTTTATAAACATATTTCTGCAAGTTCTGTGATGCTATTTGATGGTCCTTATGAACGCTAATAAAGGCTGTATCGTCTGCAAAAGTTGAAGTATGTATTATGGGGTCTAACGGCATATCGGATGCATAAATCAAATATAAAGTTGGACCCAGTATGCTACCCTGGGGTACTCCTGCTTCAATTGGCTGAGCGGTACTTAAAAAATCAACTTCTTTGATTTTAAATTTGCGACCGTATAAATAACTTTCCATGAGTTTATGGGTGTTAGCAGGCAGAGTTAATTTTATTTTGTGCATTAAACTGTCATGCCAAACTTTGTCGAACGCTTGCGACACATCAATGAAAAGGGCGGAGCAGTATTTTTTCTCTTCAAACGACCCTCTTATCACATTTACCAATCTGTGTGTTTGTTCGATGGTGCTGTGTTTAGCTCTGATGCCGAATTGATGATTAGGAATACATTCAGTATCATTCAGAATTGGAGTCAACTTAGTCATTAACAATTTTTCAAACAGTTTTGAAATTGTCGGCAGTAGACTAATTGGCCTATATAACTCCACTTTGGTGTGGTCCTTCCCTGACTTAGGAATCATAGTGATCATAGACACCTTCCAATCTGCAGGATAGTATTCTAGGCGTAAAATAGCGTTGAAGATAAAGAGGATAATTCTTCTTGCTACACGAGGTAACTCCACAAGCATTTTATTGCTGATTTTATCCATACCTGGAGCCTTTCTAAGGTTCAGAGTACCAATAGCGTTTTGGACATCACGAAAGTTTAGTCTTAGAGGTACAGGAGGCCTTATAACAAGTGGTGGCAAATCAGATTCGTTATTATTTGAGTTGTTTATAGTAAACACATTTCTCAAATGGTTAACAAATAATGTCGCTTTCTCGGAATCATTTCTAGCCCAGTCACCAGTCGGATTTCGCAAAGGAGGTTTTCCTCTCACTGGTCTTTTTAAACCTATTGCCACTCTCCATAACGAGTAGTCAGATTGTGGGGTACTATCAAGACCTTCCAAGTAAGATCTAAGTGAGGCCGTTCTTTGAGTTTCTAAGAAATGTCTTAGTATATCTCTGCATTCCCGTAGCCTAGCTTTCAGTTCAGGAGACCTGTGAATTTGCCACTCTCTTCTCATTCTTCTTTTTTCTGATAGGAGATGTTCGAGTTCAGAGAAATAAGATCTGTTTGTCCTATTTCTACATTCAACGTGATAAGTGGAAGCGTGATGCACAGCTCGTCGAAGGCCCTCGGTAAAGTTGCCAATCGACTCATCAATATCGTCGGTAGTTCTCAACACAACATTTTCCGTGCAATGAGAACTTAAATACTTTTTGTATTTTATCCAACTTACTCGGGTCTTAGTCATGTTCATAAATGGAGAACCACACACTTGAGGGAAATGCATTGAAATGATAGTAGGAGAGTGATCTGAGAACAAGTCCAGTGAAGGATCCACTTGCATCCATTCTACAGGGATATTTTTCATTACCCCAAAGTCAATAACATCGGGAATCTTCCGTCGGTCCGTCGGCCAATAGGTGGGATGTCCACTTGAGAGTACATCTAAGCCCATTTTAGCAATGGTGTTGAAGAGTACGCGACCCTTTGGGGTTACCAGACGTGAACCCCAAAATGTGTGTTTGGCGTTAAAGCCACCAGCAACTAAAAATCTAGCTCCAAGGGATTTAAAGAAGTTATGGTATTGGTGTTCTTTTATTGAAAATCGAGGCGGAGAATAAATCGATGATAAAACAAATTTGTATTGACAGAATTCAATGCAAATGTTTGTTGCTTGGAGGTAATCCTCACTTATGTTATTCATTAGATAATGCTTTATTCTGTTCTTTATAAGAATTGCCGAACCTCCACAAGCTCTTCCGCGGGGGTCTTTAGTATCGTAGAACTCGTAGCCATTAATTTTGAAGTACCCTGTCGACGTCAAGTGAGTTTCAGCAATCATCATAACATCAATCTGCTTATCCATCAGGAAGTATTTCAGTTCATTTTTATGTTGGCGGAGGCCGTTCGCGTTCCAAAAACAAATTTTTAAATAAATCATTTCTTTAAAATGGCTTGCAAGAGTGGATTTCATTTTCAGCATTTCCTGCATCATGGATGTCATGGTGGTCGTGAAAGTGTTCATAGTTTGGACAAGTGTCTGCAATGTTGTCTCTAGATTGTTGATATGCGGCTCAGAATATTGGGGTTTAGGTTCCTGCTCCAGACCTGGCATATTAGATTTAACGACGTTTGCGTAAGAAACTTGTCTAGAACTAGGCGCGTTTACATGACTAGTGGACCGTAATAATTGAGGGAAATTGTCACTCGATGCTAAATTTGGCTGTTGAGGGCGATTAGGCAATACTGACGTCTTGTTGGTTCTTATGCCTTTCAAATGAGTGTAAATTGGACAACCTCTATAATTTGCGGTATGATTACCTCCGCAGTTACTGCATTTTTTGATTTTTGAGTCAGTTCTCGACTTATCGCATTGAGCAGTTGCATGTAGCTCCCCACACGCAACACAAACTGTCGGCAATTTACAATACGCCTTGGTGTGACCAAATTCTTGACAGTTGAGACACTGGACGGGTCCCTGACGCTTATGTGGTTCTTCCACGGTGATTCTACGATGCAGAAGGTACATCAGATTGTAGATGGGATGGGACTCGTTTTTCTTTAAGACAACATCTCCAGGTTCCAATTCTACCCTGAAGATGGGCTGAGGGATCTTTTCACGGTTTCTAATATTCACTACGCTCTTAATTTTGAACCCTTTGTCCATTAAACCGGTTTTTATCTCCGCGGGATCAACACATGGGTCTATACCCTTTAGAACGACTTGGAGTCCTTTTGCGCTTTTGAGCTGGTAGGTATAGAAATCCCTAGTCTCCCTTTCCAGCTGGTTGGACAATTTTCGAAAATCATCTTCCCTATTCACTTGTATCTTTGTCTCGCAGATATTTCCATGTTTCATTGAGTTTACGCTAAACATGTTTTCACCTATTACAGCAACAATTCCTTGTACCAATTTACTGGAAGTCGGCTCTCTCAGATAAATTGGTGGGGGCTTAAACGTCTTCTTCGGAAGTTCTGTCTCATCCGTCTGGGAGAGCAAACCTATTTTGATCATTACTCACGGTCTTAGGAGCTTTTGCATTTGATGACACTTGAGCAGACTTCGGGCTCCTCTGTCGCTTGAGAACGGTTATGTACTTATCCATACCTACTTGTTTTTTTGGTTTGACTGCACTATTTGATGATGATGATGTTTTTTCATCTGTTGAAATCACTATATTGGGCGAACAGGAACGACGCCGTTCTACGGCTCTTGCAGTGAGAAAATTTTCCAGAAATTTTTTTATAGATTCTTCCTCAAAGAGCCATTTAGTTTTTCTAGACGAGCTAAGCTCTTTCTCAGAATTACATCTGAGAGGAACACTCATACAGTTTTTATACGATTTTTTTGATGTTTTTTTTTTATATATTTTAACCTATTACGATTTTTTTTCACTTTTTTGTTTAATTTCAACTTTTTACACTTTTTCACCTATTACGATATTTTCACCGAAAATTCAGCCGCACTAAAGGTAACACGTCCGAACAGTTCGATGAGACGAGACTGAATGAAACATTAAAAATAATAAATCCTAAACAATAAAGCACTTACAAAATTTAATCAAACAAAACAATGAAAATATAAACAGCTGTTGTAGTAATCCATTTATATTTCAGTGGTGCCACTTAAGGCTTTTATTTTTTTAAAGTAGCGTTTTTTTCTATGAAAAATTAAAAACATATGTACATGATTCCAGACATGCTAATAAACTTCACTCATTTTTATTAATATAGAATATAATATTATTAATATAATACATTTAATAACTCTTGATGCATAAATGATCATAACATTTTAATTTTGTATTTTGCTTTTTATTTTATTTAATTTGCTTTACACATTTTACTGTTTTTGTTTTGTCGCCAACAAAAATAGAAATTAGTTTAATTTGACAGCGACGAAAAAAGGTCGTGTTGCCTGCTGTCGTCAATATAGTCACTTTTATATAAACGTGTGTATTTTATTTTTGACATATTGTAGTCGGTAGCCTGCTGTCTCGAATGTGTTTAATGCTTAGGGTCTAATTATTCATTCCGTTCCGCGATTGCGGAAGGAATTTTTTGTGGAAAGAAGAAAAATGTAAGGATTTGTAAAATTTTTAAGAAAAATTGTTTTAAATATTAATATTTTGATTTCTTTTATATTTTTATAGGAGTAAAAGAGAAAAATACTCAAGTAATACTATGTTTCCACGACGACTTGAATCACCTGCTTCGCCTTCTGAATCATGCTGTTTACATGACTAATAAACTTGATTCGATTTGACAGTTGTCTTTAATAAACAAACAGAATAAAAAAAACAGAATTTACAATTTGCGGAAAATAATTTTTTTTAATGGACAAACAAAAGTGAGTGGAAATTAGTTAGCTTATTTGAAAAAAAAACATATATTCGTACGTATTTACTTTCTTTACTTCCAGCAACAAGAAAATAATTTGCTTTGTTTACAATAATATTAAATTTTTACAGCTAGTGCAGATAAACTTGCGATAAAAATTAGAGAAGAGTGCAATTTTTCGTGCTTCGCAAGCTGATTCAATATGAATCTACTTGATTCGCTCTTAAAATTTTGTATGGCGAAGCAAGTTGTTTCGCACATGATTGGGGTGTGAAGCATGAATGGAGAGCGAAGCATGTACCGTGGAAACATAGTATAAATTGCAAATAGAAGCAATGGTTGATTTAATGAAAAAAAATTAAGACATTGCTTGTGGTTTTAGTCAACGCAATCCAGCTGAAGTAAAACAATTCTGGGAAGATTTAGCACTTACATTAAATGGTTCTGGACAGCCTTTAAAAGATGCCGGCGATTGGAGAAAGGTAATCCAGTTTTATTTTTTACGTTTTGTTTATGTGAGTACAACTTGCTCTTGTATTGTAGGTATGGACAGACTACAAAAGCGGTGTAAAAAAGAAACTCTCAAAGAACAAACAACTTTTAGCTGGAACAGGTGGAGGTCCATACAAAGAAATTCCATTAACTGAAACAGAAGAAGATGTAAGCGTTCTGTTAAACTTAAATACGGCTGTTTACGGAATAGCTAATATAAACAATTTCGGTGTTTCAAGGACTCAATTACCGAGAAGAGATGAAGGTTTAAACCTTTCGGAATTAGATTTGCCATTGAAAGAAAATACATTGACTCAGGAAATGGATTTGGTGATTGAAGAAAATCTGACAACGTTGGAAACCGTGCATTTTATCTTTCATAAAATATTCATAACTTTTCAAGCAATGTAACATTTCTGTAACACAGCAATTTTTTTTAAATTAATAAATAAAAAAAAATTTAAAATTTTTTTAAATAAATATGTGCTTTTAATTTAGTAATAGTAATAGAAAAATAATTGCTAGAAATTAAAACGTCATGCTGCCCGATAAAGGGTTAACATTTTTTCCACCTGATAAAAGTCTAATGTCACTCCAGATTTTTTGTGTTGAAGAGTTAGGGTTGATGTTGGCTGTAAACTTTTGAAAGCATAGAGCTTTGCTTTCCTTGATCGCTGTTCTGAATAAGGCGTTTTGTTTTTTGTATTGTAGCAAATTAAAGTCACTTCTATTGCGTTTGAAAGTATGCCAAAGTTTTTGTTTTTGGTTGCGCAACAAATTGAGGTAGGAGTTCCACCATATTAATTTACCATTCCTATGTTTGGTCCGAGATTGAGGGATACTAACGTTGGCCGAAGATTTTAAACATTTAGTAAATATAACTACCTGTTGGTTGATGTTAGTTGTGATGGTGTATTTATGCAGATTTTCTCTACCTTTTTCTTGAAATAAGGGCCAGTTTGGCAGGTCAGTTTTAAATTTCGGAACGTAAATGATTCTAGCGTAATCGACAGTTTCCTCAATTGTTATTAGAATTGGGTAGTGGTCGCTACCGTAAAGATTCGGTAATATTTTCCAAGAACATAATGGTGCAATTTGTGCGGAACACAGCGAAATATCTATGTGTGAAAAATTGTTGTGGGTGGAGTAATGGGTAGGAGAGCCATTATTTAAGACGATTAAATTTTCATTGAGAAAAAAATTTTCTATTGTTTTACCGCGTAAGCTGGAGTTAACTGAACCCCAAATTTGGCTATGTGAGTTAAAATATCCGGTTATTAAAAGTGGATAGCTTAAATTATCAGTAATTGTTTTTAAATTTTGTTCTGTAAAGTGCTGGTGAGGGGGGATGTATATGCACGCTACGGTCATTTTCATGCCAGTACCGATTTGAATAGCGATAGTAGCTATGTCATTATTTTTTTTAACGATGTTAAAACTTATTGTTTTTTTGATAAATATGCCAATACCCTGCTTCGCTGAGTTGTTATCAGCTAAATTGTGGGAAATGCCCACGTACTGTTTGGGTAAAATTATATTCTTTTGATTAACAGGTATGTGTGTTTCTTGAAGAGAAATAATGTCAGGATTAAGGTCATTAATTATTAGTTGTAGTTGGTGGTAATTATTAATTAAACCATTTAAGTTCCACTGTATTATTTTTAGATCCATTGTGAAAGAGTAGTGAGAAAACTATTCTTCATCAACAAACATTATTTCTTCTTGTTCGTTATAATCATCGTTGTGATGTGATAATTTCTTTGGTAGAGGTGAAGTATTACATTTGGTTATTGTATCTTTATTTTTTGCTGTTTTTGTTATTGTTGTTGGTGGTTGAGTAGTTGTTGTTTGCTTTAACATTGATCGCGTTGTCATTGTTGGTGCTGCTGTGAAATTTCTGTTTGTTATTTGTTTGTTTGTTTTGATTTCTGTTGGGTTTTTATTATCAATAGAAGTGTGGTTATCATCCTCTGCTTTTTGGTTTATCATTAGTATTTAAAGGTGTTTTTGTTGTTTCAGTAACGGGTTTTAAATTTTGTTCACTTGTTGTGGCTGGCTTTGTTTGATTTATTATTTTATTAGTGTTATTGTTTGTAAGTACGTTTGAAAATGTTTCGTATTTTTCTTTTGCTGCCTTTAAAGTACATTTCTCTTTGGTTTTTATTTTCAAAATTTCTTTATGTTGTTTAAAAATTTTACCTTAATTAGAATTTGCTGTATGACTTTCAGAACAGTTTACGCAATAAGTTCTGGTACATTCTGTGGGTTGGTGTGGGGGTAAAGCGCATGTTTCACAAAGAGGACTATTTTTACACCACTTTTTTGTATGATCAAGTCGCTGGCAGGACTTGCATCGCATGGGATTTGGATAAAGGGGGCTAACTTTTACTTTGTGCCATGATATATCGAGTCTTTCAGGGGTCGAATAGCGATCAAAAGTCAATAAAAGCACTTACATGGAACTAATTTTTCTTCTTCATTTTTTTTTTCAAGTGTTTGTATACTTCTGTAACTCCCTGCGATTTAAGCTCACTAACTATTTCTTCTTCAGCAATATTATTTAAGTATGGGGCGTAAATGGTTCCTTTTGAACAGTTAAGTTTGGTGTGGTATTGGCAGTTGATTCCGCAAACTCCTGGTAGATTTTTGGCTAATAGAAGTTTTTCAGCACTTTTTTTATTTGGTGTCAGAACAAGCAGATTACCGTCGCGTAACTCAGATACTGAGTGAATGTCGGAACAGATTTGTTTTAAAGCTCGGTACACTAAAAAGCACGAATAACTTTGCATATTTTTTTCTCCAATTGCCGAAATAATCACATATTTTGGATCTGGGGTTTGAATTGCAGGTAATTCAGGAAATATGTTTAGCACGTTTTGAATTGTTCGTTACTTTTTGGGATGGAGGCCGTCCGCTAAATCCGCGAAACGGTTGCCCCCCAGGTAGGGGGGTCCAGCATGTCACTAACTTTCAATCGATACGATTAAACTAGAATAACCGGACGAAAAATTTTTGTTATAACTGTATAGTTAGGCACGAAAAAATTAAAATAAAAACAAAGGCCGGCACTGTTTTTATTGTCACCATGACCATGACCATACGATCATGATAGCGTTTCAAATGTGTCTTTGTTACCTTACCATCCGTAAGCTATACGACACTTATCATAAACACACGCTCACTGCTATAATTTACATTATTGCAGGTAAACACTCTCTCACGATTTGAGTGGTAGGTACTTGATAAGCACTCATGTTTGGCTGTATATGCTCTACATGATTGTTTACAAAATACCAACTAATTATGTCTGTGGCGTTAGGTGTCGTCTACAGCAATGCACCTTGCTGGCTGGCATGAGTTCTGCTTGCTCAGCATTTTCCCACAGACAATAAGAACAATATTTAAGTTAGATTTAAAATAGATTTAAGAATTAAATTTTAATTAATAAAGAAACACCACAAGGGACAGTCATAAAAGCGATTGTCCCTAAATAAAGAAAAATAATGTGTTTCACTGTAATAATATTATATAGTTACGTTTTCACCTTTTAAATGTTGTTACGTTTTTACCTTTTAAAAACGGTGGTTTATTTCCTTTAAATAAACCGGATTCTTTTTAATTGCAAATTAAAAGCGTCAAGTAGTTTGAAAAAAATATGTATAACGAGTCTTTATTTTTTTAAATATACACAAACACAATTAAAACAAGTAAGAGTGCTATATTCGGCTGTGCCAAATCTTAAATACCCTTCACCTAAGCGTAATAAGAAATACAGAAACTACACTAGACTAGAATATCCTAATTCTGTGTTTTCTATTCAGTGTTAGTGCAAATTTTATTAGTATTTGATATATTGTTTGAAAGACAATTTTACGACCAACATAATTTATTTTAAATATTTTGAAATGTTGTCTAATTTTTACCATTTTTAATTGATTTAATTACCAATTCTTACCCTAATTTACAGAGTCTGTCTGATGTTCATAATAATCTTGAGTGTAACGTAACAAACAGAGTATAAACAAGTAAGAGTGCTATATTCGGCTGTGCCGAATCTTAAATACCCTTCACCTAAGCGTAATAAGAAATACAGAAACTACACTAGACTAGAATATCCTAATTCTGTGTTTTCTATTCAGTGTTAGTGCAAATTTTATTAGTATTTGATATATTGTTTGAAAGACAATTTTACGACCAACATAATTTATGTTAAATATTTTGAAATGTTGTCTAATTTTTACCATTTTAATTGATTTAATTATCAATTCTTACCATAATTTACAGAGTCTGTCTGATGTTCCTAATAATCTTCAGTGTAATTTAACAAACAGAGTATAAAAAAAGTAAGAGTGCTATATTCGGCTGTGCCGAATCTTAAATACCCTTCACCTAAGCGTAATAAGAAATACAGAAACTACACTAGACTAGAATATCCTAATTCTGTGTTTTCTATTCAGTCTTAGTGCAAATTTTATTAGTATTTGATATATTGTTTGAAAGACAATTTTACGACCAACATAATTTATGTTAAATATTTTGAAATGTTGTCTAATTTTTACCATTTTAATTGATTTAATTATCAATTCTTACCATAATTTACAGAGTCTGTCTGATGTTCCTAATAATCTTCAGTGTAATTTAACAAACAGAGTATAAACAAGTAAGAGTGCTATATTCGGCTGTGCCGAATCTTAAATACCCTTCACCTAAGCGTAATAAGAAATACAGAAACTACACTAGACTAGAATACCCTAATTCTGTGTTTTCTATTCAGTCTTAGTGCAAATTTTATTAGTATTTGATATATTGTTTGAAAGACAATTTTACGACCAACATAATTTATGTTAAATATTTGGAAATATAGTGTAATTTTCACCATTTTTAATTGATTTAATTACCAATCTTACCACAATTTACAGAGTTTGTCTGATGTTCATAATAATCTTGAGTGTAACTTAACAAACAGAGTATAAAAAAGGGGTACAATTCGGTTTTAGTGATTTTGCTCAAAAAAAAAAAAAAAACAAAATCAAATAGGGCTTTTAGAGGAGATACCAGCAAAAAAAAAATTTGTTGGCGGTCACGCCTATTTTCGAGGGGGCGGGCCCTTAAAGTTGAAAATACATAGGCCTATATCTCGGGAACTACTGGGTGTCTGATAATTTGTAATACATTAAAGAAAAGGTATTAAAAATACCTTTCCAACGATATATATCATGATTATAAAATATGGACCGAATATGGGTTAAATCCGAAAAGAATATTTTTTGACCCGAATTTATTTGTTTTTTGGAAATGGTTCTATATGGCAGGTATGACAAATTATGGGCCGATCTTCTTAAATTTTGGAACAGTTATTTTCATGCATATGAGGATATTTCACGTAGAATTTCAACATAATAACGGTATATTTAAGATATATATTAGTATGTGGGGGATATAGTCAAATATGGACCGATATTCTCAAAATCCAGCAGTTAGATTTAGGCATGTATGTAAATGATCAGTGTAAAATTTTGGATTGGTACCCTTATTTATAAGCGATTTATGGGTATTAAAGTGATTTTCGGAAGAGGGCTTTATATGGGGCATACGGTTAAAAATAGACCGAAATTCACAAAATTTTGTGGGATGATTTTTGTATATATTAAAATGATCTGTGCAAAGTTTTGAGTCGGTACCGATATTTATACAATATATGTAGGGAAAAATCTCTTTTTCAGATGTGGTCTTTGTATGGGAGCTATGACCAGTTCTGGGCCGACCACCATAAAATTTGGTACAATAATTTATTTGCCTATAAAGAGTATTTATGTCAAATTTTAGCCGTTTAACATTATTTATATCTGTTTTATGCGTATTTAAGTGAATTTTGTAAGTGGACTTTATATGGGGTCTATGGTCAAACATGGACCGAATTAAAAAAAATTTCGTTTTGAGATTTCTTTTTGTATAAAACTTACTTTTGTTGAATTTTGTCTTGATATTCCAATTTTATAGGCATTTATTTATCATTAAGCCATATTTCGGGAATATATATATTTGTATGGGGGCTATAAGAAATCATGGTCCGATTCTTACTATTTTCCGCACACTTTCTTCTTTTATAGTACAAACAACGTATATAAAATTTCATGGTATTATCTGCAATAGTTTTCAAAATATTGCAATAAAATGGATGCAAAATATGAAATTTTTATGGAGGTGGTCTCACATATAGGTTCATAACTCTGGTTAACCTAAACCGATTTTGCTGATTTTAAATAGCAAACTTCTCGAAAGCACTTCTGACAGAATTATTGAAGGTTTGGATCCCGAGTATATCTGGGGACTTCAAAAAACTGATTTCAACAGACAGACAGACAGACAGACAGACAGACAGACAGACAGACAGACGGACATGGCTTAATCGACTTCGCTATCTATAAGGATCCAGAATATATATACTTTATAGGGTCGGAAAATTTTTTTGTGGAAATTACACACGGAATGACAAACTTATATATACCCTTCTCACGATGGTGAAGGGTATAAAAAGGGGTACAATTCGGTTTTAGTGATTTTGCTCAAAAAAAAAAAAAAAAAACAAAATGAAATAGGGCTTTTGGAGGAGATACCAGCAAAAAAAAATTTGTTGGCGGTCACGCCGGGGCCGGCCCGTAAAGTTGAAAATATATAGGCCTATATCTCGGGAACTACTGGGTGCTTGATAATTTGTAATACACTAAATAAAAGGTATTAAAAATACCTTTCCAACGATATATATCATGATTATAAAATGTGGACCGAATATGGGTTACATCCGAAAAGAATATTTTTTGACCCGAATTTATTTGTTTTTTGGAAATGGTTCTATATGGCAGCTATGAAAAATTATGGGCCGATCTTCTTAAATTTTGGAACAGTTATTTTCATGCATATGAGGATATTTCACCTCGAATTTCAACATAATAACGGTATATTTAAGATATATATTAGTATTAACGTGGATTTCGGTAGTGGACCTTATGTGGGGGATATAGTCAAATATGGACCGATATTCTCAAAATCCAGCAGTTTGATTTAGGCATGTATGTAAATGATCCGTGTAAAATTTTGGATTGGTACCCTTATTTATAAGAGATTTATGAGTATTAAAGTGATTTTCGGAAGAGGGCTTTATATGGGGCATACGGGTAAAAATAGACCAAAATTCACAAAATTTTGTGGGATGATTTTTGTATATATTTAAATGATCTGTGCAAAGTTTTGTGTCGGTACCGATATTTATACAATATATATAGGGAAAAATGTCTTTTTCAAATGTGGTCCTTGTATGGGAGCTATGACCAATTTTGGGCCGACCACCATAAAATTGAGTACAACAATTTATTTGCCTATAAGGAGTATTTATGTCAAATTTTAGCCGTTTAACATTATTTATATCTGTTTTATACGTATTTAAGTGAATTTTGTAAGTGGACTTTATATGGGGTCTATGGTCAAACATGGACCGAACTAAAAAAAATTTCGTTTTGCGATTTCTTTTTGCACAAAACTTAGTTTTGCTGAATTTTGTCTTGATATTCCAATTTTATAGGCATTTATGTATAATTGAGCAATTGTTTATAGCAGGAAAGTGATGGTTGGAAACTGAAGAGGAGATCAGTGGAATGTAAATAAAATAACTTTGATTATTTTATTTACTCGAAATAAAACCCCAATAAGAAATGAAAAGAAATGAACAAATAAAATATTAGGGTTTTGGACAAATTTAATTTCTTTTATTGCGGATTGAATTACCTCTTTTCTTGTTAAGCTCAGAACTCACACTTAATTATAATATGGAAGAAAAAAACGGAAGCAGTGTTAGGACATATTTAGCCAACTTGACGTTTACCTTTAGGCGTTAAAAAATTTAGAAAGAGATGAATAGTTATGTTTATAATTATTCATCTAGGTAACTTACAGCTTTTATATATAATAAACGAAAACTAAGTTTGTTAGAGTTATAGGGTTAAAAATGAACATATTATGTTGTTGGCGTAAACATTGCCGCCCGCCTTGCAGGATACGTGCAAATTAATGAAGGAAGTCATGTGGCCATGTCCTAATACTGCTGTAGAACAAACATTATTTAGAAAAGGTAGACTTAAAATTAATAAGTAAAAAAAGGAATTAATAATAATTAATAAGAATTCAATTCAATTTTAGTAATATTCAAGTTCTTATATACTAAATACAAATGTAAATTTTGTAGAAATTAACAATTCAATGAATAAGATTAAATAAATGTACGTTTCGTATTTTGCATGCCTAAAAGTGCATTTCGAAATTATAGTGAACATGGACCATAAATAGTCCACCCGAAAATGGTGCTTTGTGCTGTAGGACAGCCAGGTTTTGAAAAAACACCTTCAAGATTGACCTTATGATAAAGGTCGGCACCGATAATGATGTCGATCGAAGCCGATTCGTAGAATTTAGAATCGGCGAGGAACATATCACGGAAATGTTTCTTATAGTCTTCGGGAATGGATTCAGACGGGGTTCGGAGAGTTATGCGATTGTCGACACGGAATGTTCCCTCGATTTTGGAACTCGAATCGAATCGGGATTTTAGAATTATTGGACAAAATGTTTCGTCTCGTAAACTAAACGCTGTTAAGTTCAGTTTATCCACGAACCTTTTCGAAACTCTACTAACGGTAGATCCTGAGTCAAGTAAACATCTTGCGTGGGTAGAAGAAACCTTAACAAGGACGGTAGGCAAAAGGATTACTATATTTTGGCGTAATATCGAGGTCAATGAAGTTGATTTTGAGGTCAAAGGTATTGATGTTTCTGCTTCCGACTTGGACGAAGAGTTGCTTTTCCGATAGTTTGTAGGACGTGGAGAAGGCGAACGAGATCTTGAGCGGCGTGACAATAAGTCTTTCACTAGACGTGGATTCACATGCAGGAGGGTGTGGTGGCATTTGTGGCAATGCTTGCATCCTTGCTTTGAAAAGCATATGCCATGTGAATGCTCATGTGCTAGGCAGTTGGAACAATATTTGTGCTTACGAACAGCATTGATGCGATCACTTATATTCATCGCCAAAAATTTCCTACAGGTGCGCAAAGGATGTGGTCTGTTACATATTCTGCATGGAAAAGCATTATATGATCTGGTAAGTCCATCGCGGAAACTTTTCGAGTTGGAGGAAGTGGTTTTAGGCATGTTAATCTGAAAAAGAAAATATAATAAGTAAAGAAAAGAGTAGAAAAGTAGACACCTAAGATTCTGTCGGCAGAAGAATAAGTTTAACGATTGGACGAGTTATCATTCCTCGTTGTGTTAATATTTCAGCAACGCGTACTCGATTATCTAACCCACTGTAGATTTTCGAAACTCTACCAAGTCGCCATGAATTTGGTGGTAGGTTTTCATCTCTTACGACGACGAGTGCACCTTCCTGTAGATTTTGTTCAGGATTTTTCCATTTTATTCTCTTATGAAGCTCTTTCAGATATTCATTTTTCCATCGTTGGCAGAAATTTTGGTGAACAAGTTTTAATTTTTGCCATCGGTTAGTTATGGATACGGAAGAATCATTTATTTGTGGGTCTATAGGTGCGAGGATAGGTGATCCTATAAGGAAATGACCTGGAGTTAGGGCGCAGAGATCTGATGGATCAGTGGACATAGGAGATATCGGACGGGAATTCAAGCAAGATTCAATTTTTGACAATAGTGTGGAGAACTCTTCATATGTGTATTTAAAACAACCTGCCGTTTTCCGGAAATGAGCTTTAAAACTTTTTACTCCAGCCTCCCATAGTCCGCCCATATGAGGGGCACCTGCTGGAATAAAATGCCACGTGATATTTTGTTGTGCATAGATCGTTTGAATGCGTTGTTGTGTAGTTTTAAGAAACTCTTCCGCTAGTATGCGAGATGCCCCAACGAAGTTTGTGCCATTGTCCGAATAAAGGTTTAAAGGGCATCCCCGACGTGACACGAATCTACTGAATGCTGCTAGGAAGACGGGAGATGAGAGGTCGGATGTAGCCTCTAAATGAATAGCTTTTGTAGAAAAACAAACGAAGACACATACATATCCTTTTGTAATTCGGCAACCTCGACCAGAATAGCTCTTAATGTCGAAAGGACCCGCGAAATCTAGTCCTGTATTAGTAAATGGACGACTGAATTCACAACGTTCGGGCGGCAAAGCTGCCATTATTTGCTTTTGACAGCGTTTCTTATATATGAGACATGTCTTACATTTGTTTATTGTAGATTTTATGAGATTTTTGGCTTTCGGGATCCAATATTGTGTACGAAGCACTCGAAGAACTAATTGATTTCCACCGTGTAAACTGATATCGTGGATAAATTTTACCAGAAGTCTAGCGAATTGTGAATTGTATGGTATGATTATCGGGTGTTTTTCATTATACGATAGGTTCGAAGACAACTCCAATCGACCACAAGAACGGATTAAACCTTCTGGATCCAAAAACGGGTTAAGGTTCAGAATACTGCTAGATTTTGGAAGAATTTGTCGAGATGAAAGAGCTTTGTAGTCCTTTGCAAACGCAACCTTTTGACAAACAGAAATAAGTTTGTTGCGGATCGAAATTATTTCGGAACTAGTAATCGAGGTGGAGTCTCTGTAGAAATTTGAACGAAATCGTGGATGAGTTCTGTAGAAAAACCTGTAAACATATGCCATCACACGCATTGCCCTGGAAAAGGATGAAAACCTTTCTAACAAATCTTCAAAGTCCGACAAGTATGTAAAATGTACTCGAATAGGCTTGATTTCTAGGTTTGTAGTTGGAATATTAGACAAATCTCGACTTGGCCAATCGGAAACAGACTTCTTAAGCCAAGATGGACCAAACCACCATATTTCACTCTTCTTTAATTCAAGGGGTGAGAGCCCACGGCTTGCTAAATCAGCAGGATTTTCCTCAGAGGCAACATGATTCCATCTAGAAAAGGGGACGATTTGCGTAATTTTTGAAACACGGTTAGCTACGAAAGTTAGCCAATTACATGGTGGTTTTGCTAGCCAAGAAATCACAATAGTCGAATCTGTCCAGCATGATATTGTATAGTTATCGATATCTAGACACGGCAGCACGTTTTCAATCATCTCAGCAAGAAGTAGTGCTCCACACAGTTCAAGTCGCGGAATGGACAGGGTCTTGATTGGAGCAACTTTGGTTTTAGAAGATATCAAGTTTGTTTGAACCGAACTATTTGTTGAAACTCGAATGTATAATGCTGCTGCGTATGCCTTCTCCGAGGCATCGCAGAATCCATGGAATTGGACTTCAGCATGCGGAATATAACCAATCCATCGAGGAATCCGTATGGAATTGATTGAAGAATAACTCTCCTCGAACAACTTCCACTGATTGAGAGTATCAGGAGCTAGGCTCTCGTCCCAATCCGTACCATCTATCCATATTTTTTGCATAAGTATTTTAGCAAGAACTATACATGGAGCTAACCATCCAGCGGGGTCAAACAATTTAGCAATTCTCGAAAGTACTTCTCTTTTTGTGTATATAGTTATTTTCTCGAATTGTTTTGCATCGAAATAAAATTCATCGGAATTAGCCTTCCAACGAATACCAAGCGTCTTTGTAGAACTATTATCCTCGAATTTCAGAAAGTGTTCATGAAGTAAATGGTCCTTTGGAATATCTTCTAATATGTCCACGGAATTGGACGTCCATTTTCTCAGCTCGAACCCAGCTGATTGTAGAGCTCGGATTAGCTCGTTTTTTGCTTGAATAGCATCGCTTTTTGAATGTGATCCGGTCAAAACGTCGTCTACATACATTGATTTTTGAAGAATTGAGCTTGCTAATGGAAAAGTGTTCTGAACATCGTCCGATAGCTGTAGAAGCGTTCGAATTGCCAAATATGGCGCACAATTCACACCGAAGGTGACTGTTTTCAATTCATAGTCATGTATTGGACTATTTGGAGAATCGCGGAATAGAATTCGCTGGTATGGAGTGTGTCTTGGATCCACTAGTATCTGCCTATACATTTTTTGAATGTCAGCATTGAAAACAAACTTAAAGAATCGCCACCGAAGAATGAGTAATGTAAGATCGTTTTGCAGTATCGGACCTACATGTAGAACAGAATTCAGACTCGACCCATTAGAAGAAGGAGACGAGGCATTGAAAACTACACGGACCTTCGTAGTGATGCTCTCAGGCTTAATGACGGCATGATGCGGAAGATAGTATACCTTATCTTCTGTCAACTTGGGAGAGTTGACTTTGGTCATATGACCAAGTTCTTCGTATTCACGTACAACTTTGTCATATTCTAATTTAAGGTCAGGATTTCGAATCAGTCTAGCTTCATTTCTAAGAAATTGTGCCATTGCACTGGATCTAGAATTACCAATGTTTGGATTATTTGGAAAATCTTCCTTAAAAGGTAACGAAACCACGTAACGGCCATCTGAATTTCCCGTTGTCGTTTGAACATACAGTTCTTCACATGCTCGATCAGAAGCAGATAAAAAGTTCTTCTTTGGAAGATTCTCCACCTCCCAAAAGCGTGAAATTGCCTTATCTAAGGTAATTTCACAAAAATTTGAAACAACAGTAAGACTGGGATTGGAGTGACGAGAAATTGGACCAGTAAGAATCCACCCGAAAATGGTTTCTTGGGCTAAAAGCGATTCACAAACGTTATGTATAATCCCTGAACGAAGAATCAAAGGAAAAACGTCACCACCAATCAACATGTCAATTTTCGAACTTGAATAGAACTTAGGGTCTGCTAACTGAATATCAGGCAAATTCGAAAATGTAGAAAGAGAAAGGCTTTGAGAGGGGAGATTATTAGATAAGTGAGGAACTACTAGAGCTGTAACAGGAATTGCAATGTCGCTATTTATGTTGGACCCTAATACCAGCGTACATTGATGTTGAACTTTTGCGGAAATGGTATTATTTAACCCCGAAATCTGAGCATTAATAGGGTTTGATGGTAGATTATAGGTGTTAAAAAGGCGTTCTGAGATAAAGGTACCTTCTGACCCAGAATCTATTAACGCTCTCACTTGGTATTTCGTGCCTAAATGAAGAATATTCACCCAAGCTGTTCCCAAAAGTACACCCTTTGAATTCGAAGCGAAACAAGATTGAACATGAGCTGAAGTTGAAGCTTTGGTGGACTGTATTGTATTTGAATTCGAAGATGAAAAGGGAGCTGAATTAGGATTGAGGGTAGAACTCGAACTTGGACCTTGGAAATTTGCATGAGAGTTATCAACTTCCTTATGGAGAAGAGTATTGTGCTGTTTTTTGCATTTGAAACATTTATGTTTGCTAGTGCAGTTTTTTACGCTATGGGTTTTTGAAAAGCAATTCAGACACAAGCCCTCCTTTTTTATCTCAGTAAAGCGTTGTTCATAACTCATTTTCAGAAATTTAGGGCACTTACGGATCGTATGTTCTTCTTTTGGACACAGTTGACACTTAGGAAGGGATACATTAGTCTGAAAGCTATGAACCTTTTTATTGGAAGTAGAATTGGAATTATTCTTTGCTTTCGAATCAGTAGGTTTAGGTCCACTTGACCCACGAATCTCAGACACCGATTCTAGAGTCCTATAGCGGTTAGTTAGGAATTTATCTAATTCTAACCACTGTGGAATAGAGGTCTTATCTTTCAACTGTTGTTCCCATAATGTTAATGTATTCTCTGGAAGTTTACTTGTACATAAAAATACGAAAATAGGATCCCAGCTTGCTACATCTATATTGTACAGTTTGAGGATAGAGAGACAGGAATTAATATCTCTTTGCAATTGTTTTATAGAGTTGCCAGATTCGGAATGACAAGCCTTTAGGTTAAATAGAATCTTTAGCTGACCGTTAACCAATATCCTTCGGTTTTCATATTGTAAACATAGATTTCTCCATGCCAAGTCGAAACCTTGATTTGTTAAGGGACATTTTTGAACTATTTCTCTGGCTTCACCTGTTGTTTTTCGCGTTAAAAAGAACAATTTTTCGACATTGCTGGCCCGAGAATTGGATACGACAGCGTTAAACATATCTCGAAAGGTTGGCCAGGAGGAATAGTCACCATTAAAAGTTTCGATATCCACAGGCGGCAAGTGAAAACTTCCGGAGTTGGAGGACAAATTTTGTGCTAAATCATGCGATGAACAAGGTCGATCGGAAATACCGGCTTGAGGAGGTAATACTTCGGGCTTTGAAGTTTGCTGGCTACGAAGCTCATCCGAAATCTGGCACAATTTTGTCAAACAATTACAATAGGTGATATACGTATTTTTGTACTTTTCCTTAAATGATTCTAAATCAATTGGATCATCAGGCTCTCTAGTCTCCTTTTCCGCTTCCACTAAAAATTCTGAGTAGGCCATTCCAATACGGCTCCAGCTCGTCTTAATTTCGTTGCGATGCACCTCGAGTGCATGTTGCGAAGTCAACGGATACCTGTTGCTATTTAAATCAGCCTCAAACTCAACTATATTATCTGCGAGTCGAATAAATTTATCTAACGACATCTTGAATCTTTTTAAACAATATCAGATATTGTATGAATTTCGAACAAAAGTAGGTTTGAAAACAAATGAGCGACTAAATTATGAAAAGCCAAGCGAAATCTTATACCAAATATCAAAGAATGAGCAATCGATAATAGTATGATATGACAAAATGGTAGAGAAATAATAACGCAAAGATTAATTAAGGAAATATGTATAAATGCCAAATTATGTATATCGAATCTTTACAAATAGAACCAAAAAAAATTTTAAGATCTTATTTTCGAAAATTGGACTAAAATGTAAATCAAAACTTTAATGAACAATTAAGAATTGATTCATTGGAATCACTGCAATGAAAAAAGTTTGAATCTATTTAATTATCTGAAGCTACAATCAGCTGTTGACTATGGAAAAACCAACTAAAGTTCATTAACCTTTTAGATAGTGGATGCAAAAGTAAATATATTGGAACGATTTGAAAATAATAGGCCTGTTCACTGATCGATGATCGAAAAAGGAAAGAATTTTATGAAAAATTGCAATTATTTTCGAAATTTCTAAACAAGTATAATTGTACTAGTAATATTCTGAAAATGTCACTATACTCAAGGTACAAAAAAATACTAAAACAAGAAATATAGTTCCGCTCACAAATCCAAGAAATTGATTTACAAGTTGAATGAGCGCACCTATTGTTTTCTTTTACTTGTACAAAATCACTGGAATGTATGTTAAAAACCAAACAGAGTTACCGCGGTGCTTTTTTAATTATATTGTTTATTATATATTTCAAATTCTCGGGATAAGAAATGGAGTTTAAAGGAAAATTGGACAAAGGAAAGGCTGTTAAACGAATTAAAATTGAATAGATTCAAGTTTAACTTATATGTAGGTATATTAAATTTTTCCCAATACAACCTTTAAATTAAATTTGCAATGTAACTTCTAATCCAATTTTATTTTAAATCTGCTGCAAATTTTTTCAGGAATAGAACAATAATAACAAGAAACAAGAGAAATTGTAATTTTATTTTTTTTAAACAAATAATTTTTTTCTTTAATTTTATGAATTGTTTGTCTTGTATGTATACTGTTTTTCTAATTAGTAAAATAAATTTCTGGTAACCCTTATGCTTTGGAATGAATTCTCAGTAGAAGAGACTAAGAGTCCGAAGTAGAAAAAGAGAAAGATAGAAGGGGAAACAATGTTTGGAAGAGATCAACAAAAATTCTTTAAGCTAAAAGAGTTTAACTGCTCGTACCCTTTGATAATAAAATGTAAGAGAGCAACAAATTGTATGTAAATAAACAGAGAATAAAAGGGGTAAATGTATTAAATATAAATAGGAGAATGTAGGAACAAATTGAAAGGTAATTTTTACGAGGAAAAAATGTATGGAAAAAAGGGAAATTTATAAACGGAGTAAATTTTTGTTAAACTGAAAAAAAAGGGAAAAGAAATATTTATGTTCGTACCGTTAAGAATAGGAAAAAAGATGAAAGATGCCCTACACAACGCACTGGACGAACGATTTGAAGTTTGTGTGTTATGAATTTTTTTTTTTTTTTGTAGGTATAAGATGAAAAACTTACGGCCAATGATAAAATTTTCTTCCTCTGCAGTTTGTCACGTTTTTCAGAAATAACACTGACTCTTTTCCTATATGTTGTTATCCTCTTTCTTTAGGTTTTCTTTTTGAAAATTTCGTTTTTCTTTTTCTCACTTTTTAAATTTATTTCTTTTTGAATTTCTTTTTAGTTTTAATATAAAAATTCTAATTTTCTTTATTATGTTATTATGTATGTATGTTATTTATTATTTATTTTCAAAATCTTCAATTTGATGAATTGATTTTGTTCTACATACAGCACGTTGTAACGAGAACCGAACAAAAAAGGTAGCACTGACGCGTAGGAATCGAAATGCACTCACTAACTAAATTGGAATAAATGCAAAATACTAAACGTACCTTAATGTTAAGAACTAGATGATGAGATGATGTTTGTTGTAATTATAATCCAATCGCAAGAGAATGAAAGACTGATTTCCAATCCGGCTCGTTGGGACCAATGTTTATAGCAGGAAAGTGATGGTTGGAAACTGAAGAGGAGATCAGTGGAATGTAAATAAAATAACTTTGATTATTTTATTTACTCGAAATAAAACCCCAATAAGAAATGAAAAGAAATGAACAAATAAAATATTAGGGTTTTGGACAAATTTAATTTCTTTTATTGCGGATTGAATTACCTCTTTTCTTGTTAAGCTCAGAACTCACACTTAATTATAATATGGAAGAAAAAAACGGAAGCAGTGTTAGGACATATTTAGCCAACTTGACGTTTACCTTTAGGCGTTAAAAAACTTAGAAAGAGATGAATAGTTATGTTTATAATTATTCATCTAGGTAACTTACAGCTTTTATATATAATAAACGAAAACTAAGTTTGTTAGAGTTATAGGGTTAAAAATGAACATATTATGTTGTTGGCGTAAACAGCAATATTTCGGGAAGATTTTTGTATGGGAGCTATGACCATTTCTGGGCCGACCACCATAAAATTTTATACAATAATTTATTTGCCTATAAAGAGTATTTATGTCAAATTTTAGCCGTTTAACATTATTTATATCTGTTTTATATGTATTTAAGTGAATTTTGTAAGTGGACTTTATATGGGGTCTATGGTCAAATATGGACCGAACTAAAAAAAAATTTCGGTTTGTGATTTCTTTTTGTATAAAACTTATTTTTGCTGAATTTTGTCTTGATATTCCAATTTTATAAGCATTTATTAATCATTAAGCCATATTTCGGGAATATATATATTTGTATGGGGGCTATGAGAAATCATGGACCGATTCTTACTATTTTCCGCACACTTTCTTCTTTTATAGTACAAACAACGTATACAAAATTTCATGGTATTATCTGCAATATATTTCAAAATATTGCAATAAAATGGACGAAAAATCTCAAATTTTTATAGAGGTGGTCTCACATATTGGTTCATAACTCTGGTTGACCTAAACCGATTCTGCTGATTTTAAATAGCAAACTTCTCGAAAGCACTTCTGACAGAATTATTGAAGGTTTGGATCCCGAACATATCTTGGGACTTCAAAAAACTGATTTCAACATCCAGACAGACAGACAGACAGACAGACAGACGGACATGGCTTAATCGACTTCGCTATCTATAAGGATCCAGAATATATATACTTTATAGGGTCGGAAAATTATATTGTGGAAATTTCACACGGAATGACAAACTTATATATACCCTTCTCACGATGGTGAAGGGTATAAAAAGGGGTACAATTCGGTTTTAGTGATTTTGCTCAAAAAAAAAAAAAAAAAAACAAAATGAAATAGGGCTTTTGGAGGAGATCCCAGCAAAAAAAAAAATTGTTGGCGGTCACGCCTATTTTCGAGGGGGCAAGCCCGTAAAGTTGAAAATATATAGGCCTATATCTCGGGAACTACTGGGTGCTTGATAATTTGTAATACACTAAATAAAAGGTATTAAAAATACCTTTCCAACGATATATATCATGATTATAAAATATGGACCGAAAATGGGTTAAATCCGAAAAAAATATTTTTTGACCCGAATTTATTTGTTTTTTGGAAATGGTTCTTATATGGCAGCTAGGACAAATTATGGGCCGATCTTCTTAAATTTTGGAACAGTTATTTTCATGCATATGAGGATATTTCACGTCGAATTTCAACATAATAACGCTATATATAAGATATATATTAGTATTAACGTGGATTTCGAGAGTGGACCTTATGTGGGGGATATAGTCAAATATGGACCGATATTCTCAAAATCCAGCAGTTAGATTTAGGCATGTATGTAAATGATCCGTGTAAAATTTTGGATTGGTACCCTTATTTATAAGCGATTTATGAGTATTAAAGTGATTTTCGGAAGAGGGCTTTATATGGGACATACGGTAAAAAATAGACCAAAATTCACAAAATTTTGTGGGATGATTTTTGTATATATTAAAATGATCTGTACAAAGTTTTGAGTCGGTACCGATATTTATACAATATATATAGGGAAAAATGTCTTTTTCAGATGTGGTCCTTGTATGGGAGCTATGACCAGTTCTGGGCCGACTACCATAAACTTTAGTACAACAATTTATTTGCCTATAAAGAGTATTTATGTAAAATTTTAGCCGTTTAACATTATTTATATCTGTTTTATGCGTATTTAAGTGAATTTTGGAAGTGGACTTTATATGGGGTCTATGGTCAAACATGGACCGAACTAAAAAAAATTGAGTGCTGATGTATTTTTTGTATTTTAACCAATTCAGACGTTTGACAAGAAGTAAGGCATCAGTTACGATTTGCTGAGGACTTCTGATGGTGATTACAGTGAGTGAGTGATCTGAAGAAAGATCCAGTGAAGCCTCGACTTCAATGAGTTCCGGGGATACCCCTTTCGCCACGCCGAAATCGATAACGTCAGGAATTTTTTGCTGGTCAGTTGGCCAATAAGTTGGTTGACCAGTTGAAATCACATTCAGTCCCATTTCAGACAGGGAGTCGTACAAGATACGACCTTTAGGGCTAACGAGTCGTGAGCCCCAGAATGTATGCTTAGCATTGTAGTCGCCAGCCGCTATGAAACGGCTACCTAGTGATTTGTAAAAATCTCTATACTGATCTTTTGTTATTGAAAATCTGGGCGGACAGTAAACTGACGAAATCACGAGGTTTTGACAAAAGTTCTCAATACAGATGTTTGTTGCTTGAAGATAACACTCTGAAAGGCCACCCAATGAATGGTGTTTGATTCGCGATTTGACCAATATTGCCGAGCCACCACATGATCTATCTCTGGGGTCCTTGGTGTCGTAGAATGTATAACCATTTATTTTAAAAATGCTTCTCGACGTGATATGAGTCTCGGAAATCAGCATTACATCAATTTTCTTATTAAAAAGAAAATATTCAAGTTCATTTTTGTGTTGGCGTATGCCGTTTGCGTTCCAGAAACATATTTTGAGACAGTTCATGGTCTATTAAGTATGGCCTGCAGTAGCGTGGACTGCATTTTTTGCATCTCCTGCATCATACTTGTCATGCTTGTCATGAAATGGTTCATGGATTGCACCAGATTCTCCATTATACCTTCAAGACGGCTAAAATTGTGGCTGTTTGTATCATTTATTGGTGATTCATTTTGCACTGTTGGTTGGTTAGATCTTAGCACGTTGGCATATGAAAATTGGCTAGTGGATGCTTGTGCTACGGGGGGAATAATTGTAATAGGTACTTTTGTCGTCTGAGTAGGGGTAGAAGCGGATTTGTTGATCAAGGAGCGTTTAACGACCTCGAAAACAGGGCAACCCCTGTAGTTGGCAGTGTGGTTTCCACCGCAATTGCTGCATCTTTTTACCCTGGAATCATCCTTAGGTTTATCGCACTTTGAGGTGTCATGAAGATCCCCACAAACAACACAAACAGTAGGCAACTTACAATAAGATTTAGTGTGACTATATTCTTGGCAGTTCGAACACTGTACTGGGCCAGATCGCTTATGAGGTTCTTCCACTGTAACTCTTCGGTGCATTATGAATTTCAAGTCATATATAGGATGTGTTTCATTTTTCTTCAGCATAACATCACCAGGTTCTAACTCCACTCTAAATAATGGTTGAGGGATCCTATCTCTGTTTCTTATATTTGATACTGCCTTGATTTTAAAGCCTTTGTCGGCCAAACTGCTCTTGATCTCCTCAGGATCAACTTTTAAGTTGATACGTGTAAAAATTCTTTTTGCGTTTTTCAAATTTCCGATAGTCGTTTTCATTATTAACCTGAATCTTTGTTTCATTAATATTGTCACGCTTAATTGGAGTCACATAAAAAGAATTTTCACCAATTAATGAAACTAATATTTTTATAAGTTCGTTTGAGTTTTTTTCTCTTAAATATATTGGAGGTGGTTTTACTGGCTTATTCACAGCGTTAGGGACATCATTTTTGTCTTGGAGGATGGCAAAACGATTTTGCGAGCGTGGCTCTTCAGCATTCTTTGATAATTTTGCGGCTGGTGTAATTTCGGCAGATTTTGGGCTTCTGCCTCTCTTCGATACTGTTATATAACGGTATATTCCTACCTGTGTTTTTTGTTTTTCTTCAACAGCAAATATAGGAGCGGTCTTATTTGTTGGACTTAATGTGCCTTTTGCAGCTGTTGACGTCTCTCCAATATTTGATAACGAGGACCGTGAAGAAGACGGTCCTTCAGTGATTTTTCTATTTAAATTAAATATGCTTTGGGCTAAGTTTGTGCCCTGTTCAACACATTTATTCAAGTTTGGTGCACTTGCACTTAAATTCAGATTTGTGCTTATTTTTGGTTTCACAGTTAAGTAGTTTTTATTAAATTCGGGATTTTTAATGTTCTCATTACTAACACTTGCCGAGCTCAACACGAAATAAGCATTTCGGCTCTGAGGCCCACTCGCACTGTTAGAATTGTTACTCATTCACTGTCTCACTGTATTTAATATGCTAGTTTTCAAATAATTAAAAATAAATTATTACAATTTATTAATTTTTTATTGCACCTAGTGCAATTATTTGACTTTGTAAAGTCTTTCACCTATTACGAGTTTTTTTTCACTTTTTTATTTAATTTAACTTTTTATACTTTTTCACCTATTACGATTTTTTCACCGAAAATTCAGCCGCACTAAAAGTAACACGTCCGAACAGTTCGATGTATCAAGCACAATTTTTGCAATAAAATGGACAAAAAATGTCAAATTTTTATGGAGGTTGTCTCACATATTGGTCCATAACTCTGGTTGACCTAAACCGATGTTGCTGATTTTAAATAGCAAACTTCTCGAAAGCGTGTGTGACAGAATTATTGAAGATTTGGATCCCGAAAATATCTTGGGACTTTAGAAAATTGATTTCAAGAGTCAGACAGACGGACATGGCTTAATAGACTCTGCTATCTATAAGGATCAAGCATATATATACTTTATAGGGTCAGAAACTTATATTGTGGAAATTACAAACGGAATGACAAACTTATATATACCCTTCTCATTAAGTTGAAGGTTGAAGGTTATTGTAAATAAATAATTTTTTTTAAATAAATATGAACCGATCCTTACCTTGCTAGCATCTCCATAGGGAAAAAAGTTTCCGTATATTTTTTTGAACTCTTCCACCGATAAATGTCCACTTGGACAATCTTTAAGAAATCCTTTATACCACTCTTGTATTTCAGCATCTGAAAAATGTTTTTCTTAGTTATTCTTATCACCAAGACAATCAAAAACATGTTAACAAAAAATGCATAAAAATGCCTCTTAAAAGCGAAAAATATGCTCTTAAAATATAAGAAATAGTTAAATGTGAAATTAAAAATGTTATAAAATAATCTATAAAAAGTAAATTAAATACAATACTTAATTTGATAATTATATTTCGATGTTTGTCTTTGGTAGGGTTAAACCCGACATATATGTACATACATATATATACATATACTAGCTAAACCCGGTGTGCCTCGCTACCCCCTCCCTGGTTATAAAATAAAACGTATTTATATTTTATTTAATTTCAATGTATTTATTCCAATTACATAATTTTAAAAAAGTGGGCGTAAAAGTGGGCATGGTAAAAAAGTACCCTATTAATCCAGTCCCAGTTAAATGCTGTGAAAATTTCAAAAATATCGGTCCAGAGGTTTGGTCTCCAATTACAATATTTTAAAAAAGTGGGCGTAAAAGTGGCCGTGGTACAAAAAAAATACCCTATTATTCCTTCCAGAGTCACAGTAACATGCTGTGAAAATTTCATCAAAATCGGCTCATCCGTTTTGGAGTCTATACGTTACATACATACATTCAATTTTATATATATAGATCATACGTCGGCATCCTATAGCACAATAGTGCAGAGAGCACTTCACACATACACTTAATCTCTTTCATTCAGTCGTCATTGAGACATCAATGTGTGCACATGCGGCGGATGCTTTTATATTTTTTTCAGAAATACTTCCCAACAAACATTTCAAATTAATAATGAACTACCAAAAATATTTTATAATTGTTAATGCATTTGGTAACATGCATGTAATCAGCTTTTGAAGTATTAGAAGTTCCGTTTGTATATCAATCTCGTTGTTAATTTCTTATATGTTACGGAAAATATATTGTGAGTGTATGTTTCCTATCTAAGTTTTTTTGTATAATTTATATAATTATGTTTATGTTTGCTGGGTAGTTCACTCACACACACAACCTTATTTTACGCTTTGCCTACCTCTGATATAGATATAGATAATACCCATCAGCGAGTATTTGAGCCACAACAATTTTTTTTTAATTTTCGAAAATTTTAACTCAATCGTTTCGGGCTTATCGGCGTAGACTAGCGATTTAAATTACTTTATAGCTGAAAAAATTGCCGCCAGATAAAAAAGTGTCCCCAACTTAAAGTTCTATTCATCTAAAAATACACCCTATACAACCAAGTCATCTTTATATAAGGAGGCTTGATATGGTTTTAATCCACTAAAAACAAAGGTCGTCATTCTTTCAAAGGTAATTCTGTATGAACCATTATTGGTTTAAATTTCTGTCAAGTCCCTAGATTCTTTTCTAAACCGATTTGGTGAAATCCAGACATTTGATCCAAACATGAAAAGTATTTTACTCTACCAATCTGCTATTAATTTTCTTGTTTTGTTGTTTTTTCTAAATCGGTGAAATGGTTTTGCGATCGAAAATAATATTTTATTACGGTCTGAAAAACAAGTTTGGAAAAAATTATCTATCTACTTAAATATCTAGGTCAGCAGGCAGACATATTTAGTACAGCTCACTTAGGTCCCTACGTTGCACAGTGGCTGAAAATCGTTTTTCATTGGCCAAAATTCTGTAACTTTTGAACCGATCAAAATATTGAAGTAATTTTTTTTTTAATGGATAGATATTTAGTTCAGCTTGGCTCAGTTTTAATTACATTAAAATTGATTGATGACTTTTTAAGGACTTCTAGGTCAAAGTTGAACTTTTGATTTTTTTTTAACTTTTGGAGTGAAATATGGGTTTATTTTTTTTATTTACATATTAAAAAATTTAATATTTGGAACTTAACAATAATTATAATTATTTTTTGTGATAATGGAATTTTTTTAATGTTACACTCAAAAAATTTTTTACACTCAAAAAAATTTTTACACTAAAAAAAAATAGTAAAATTCACTGGAGATTTTGCTGTTACTATAGAAAAATTTATTCTTTTTTGCTGTCAGATTTGATAATTTTAAAAAACATTTTAAAAATAAAAACTGCAATAGATTTTAGTAGCATTTGTAACAATAGTAGGTTCTATTTATTATTATTTTTAACCGACTTCAAAAAGGAGGAGGTTATCAATTCGAATGGTATGTTGCTTTTTTTATGTTTGTTCCACGATAACCATTTCTGAACCAATTTTAAAAATTCTTTTTTGTTTGAAAGGGTTTGCTTGCAGGTGGGTCCCATTTAATTTTTATGAAGATCGGACGGACATACGGTTTTTTATTTACCGTTATCTATATTTTTTCTGTGCTTCTCTTATAAATTGTTGAATAACTTCGTGATTTATGAATCAATCTTAAAAATAATTTTTTTATTTGGAAGATATGGCTTGCAGAAAAATATATTTAAGGTAAAAAAAAATGAAAATTTCAGAAATTGATTGAGATATATCGGGGATATATAGCATAAACCGATTTTTAAGAATATATCGAATATGGGTGTCAAAATTTAGCTCTGTTAATGGGAAAGCATTATGGATTTAGCATAAACCGATTTTTTAGAAGATTAACAAGATTTTCAAAATTCTTTCTTTCAATCAAAAAAGTGCAACAACATTAGTTATATTAAACATTTTTGAAAATTAATCCAACATTTTATTTGGCCGAAATTTTGAAGTCGGTTTTTTTTTTAAAGAATTATTTACTAATACTATGTTTTTCGTACTTAAATAACAATGAAGGCAATTATAATTATTATTCATTTGAAACAAATATTGATTGCAAATATTCTATATTTTGTTCTGCGCTGTTTCTGTTCTTTAGTAGTTTTTTGGCTTCTTCATCTAAATCCCGATGTTCCACTTTCCATTGATTTCGAATATTGGATATGAAATTTGTGGAATTTCGTGAAATTTTTCTAGTATTGTGCTCTCTATAAAATCTGTAATCCTTGTTCCTTTTTTGCTGAGCCTCCTCTGATAGCTCTCCAAGTGGCACCAAATGATATTTAATGATATCTTCTCCATGATAAAGGATTTTGTGAACTGTTGCAGACATATTTCTCCATGGGTAGTTGGTTGTATATATTTTTGCAGTTTCCTTAGCATAATCTCCAAATTGTCTAGCGTCAATTTCTTCATTGCACGCAAGTAATTCTAGGATTATTTTAAATCTGAAAATAAGGTTTAAGTCCACTCCTGTTATTTCAGATGCTGTTTCTGGATCTGAAAAGAATCTTCGTGCGGTAAAATTTGCGATATTCATCTTGAACATGTTTCTTTTTTGAACTTCTTAACTCTTTGTTGGTTCCATTGTTTCTTATGGATCCTGAAGACCCGAAATCCAAATCATAACTGATTTTTAGTATATGTTCCATAAGTCGTCATTTGATCCACAGTAAAAAGTCATGAAAAAATTTGTGATGCTCTTGGTAGTCACAGCTAAATTCAAGTGCGGCCGAAAGGGTTAATATCAGGTAAAACTAATTAGTATCTCGCCAATATTGGGTTTTTTTTCTTTAGTGGTTTAATGTCGCGATTATTATAATAAAATTGTTTATGACTTTGGTTGACCCTAACAGTTGATAACAGGTATATTAGAAAGAGATCATATGTTTACTGTAGAACCTATTGTGATATTTTTATGACTTATTTTTTTGCTAATCAAAACAAAGCCATAAAACCCTTTCGCAAGTATTATATTTAATTATTTTAGTTTTACGTAGTCTAAAGTAAAAAAACATAAACCTTTAGGCGAAAAAGTGAAAATTTAATACACCATTGTATACGAGTAACTATAGGGCTGTTTAAATTATCGTAATTTGAATTTTTAGAGTAATTTCATTAAAATTAAAAAAGTGTTCTACCGGCGGGTCGTGGCGGGTGCAAAAGTATATATAGGGTTAAAGAAGACACTTTCACATTTCTTCGGGTGCTATACGTTTCTTGTTCCCTTTTGTTCCCTAGAAGTTCTATTCCACTAAAGTTTAAATTTCAGAAAAATATGGTAGTTTCAGAAATATTTCAGAACGCCCCAATATTAAACGCTAGAGCAGTAACCACTTACAACAACTAAAGACTATAATCCTACCAACATTATAAAAAAGACCGCAGGCCATTATCGATGATAGCTTGCGAGTAGTAACCATTTATTTTTGACAAAAAACAAATAAAAAAACACCTTTTTCTGAAATTAAAAAAACAGTTGAGTTTGACAGCATGCCACGCCCACAATTATTAATAGTTTAACCTAATTTTTTGGCTACCTTAATATGGATATATTAGCTCCAAAAATGTGTAAAAATTTTAAAAATCGGTGACAAAAAAAAATTCGACTTTTGGCCAATGAAAAACGATTTTCAGCCACTGTGCGTTGGTCCTTTTGTTTGTCTAAATATCTAACTTTTAAAAAACTTTAGCATTGAATTATTTGACTTATTGTACTGTACTATTTGTTGTATATTGTATATTTATTGCATATTGTACACAAACAAAATTACATGAGGTATTTCTAACACTAGAGATCGATTAGATGCTGTGTGGCAGGATGTAAACTGCTAATTAAATATGAAATTTGTATATTGAATATAATGTTATCTAGTTGGCATTGAAGCCATGAAGATATTAAACAATTAAATTTCAACTTTTTTCTTAATATTAATTAATTTTTAAATGTTGATTATAATTTATTTACATCTACTGTATTGTGTAAAATTAGTAAGCCCCAAAAAATTAACAAACAGTTCATATTTTTGTGTAGTTATTTTTGCATATTACACTTCCACATTTTTCGGATTATTGTCTGGGGGGTGAGAAATTCCAAGTCAGGGTGATGGTACTAGGTCAGTATAGTAAAACCCTCAAAGGGTTTGGCGTTCGTATGTGTCAGTTTTTTTTATGACCTTTTAAATTTTTTCCTTATCTTGATGTTTTTTCGCTTAATTGTAACATTTTGGCAAAAACGTAGTTTAACATAACTCGAGAACCACTTGTCCGATTTTGATGAAACAAATTTAGAAAAATTAAGAATTACAATTTCTCCAATCTGTTTCTATACCGTTTTCCTATATGTGCAACACTTTCGAAGTTAAACATGAATGTATGAAGGGAAAAAAGTATTTTTTGCCTAAAAATTTAAATATTTTTTTGTCATTCAACAGGTGCCGACGAACGCGAACAGTAAAAAAAAAAGAATTTTCAGGAGATGCAGAAGGGCCAACAGTGGAGTCACACATTGACATTATGTGTGGTTCAGAAACTGATGATAGCGATGAATGCGATGCCACTAGTCCCGAACAACCACCATCGAAAAAGTCTAGGCAATATTTATTAAAATAAATAAAAATAAATAAATAAAATAAAAATAGAAAATTATAAAAATTTTTACTTAATTTTTTTTAGTAGTTTATGGCCAGAAGTCTGGAGTTATTGAGGAAAATTTATAAAAAAGGCGATAAATGACACTTTTTTGAATAAAAACAAAAATGGGATACCTTCACTTAATTGTAAATAAATAAATAAATAAATTCTTAATTTTTCTAAATTTGTTTCATCAAAATCGGACAAGTGGTTCTCGAGTTATGTTAAACTACGTTTTTGCCAAAATGTTACAACTAAGCGAAAAAACATCAAGATAAGGAAAAAATTTAAAAGGTCATAAAAAAAACTGACACATACGAACGCCAAACTCTTTGAGGGTTTTACTATACTGACCTAGTACCATCACCCTGACTTGGAATTTCTCTCCCCCCAGATTGGCTGTTGTACTGTGTTATTGATTACTAGCTAAACCCGTCGTGCTTCGCTACCTCGTTATAAAATAAAACGTATTTATATGTGGGTATATGTATTTACAAGCATTTATTTATTTAATTTTAATGTATTTATTGTAATGCTTTAGGTTTAGTTTGCCCATCTGGAGTATACACATATACACGTGATATTAACCTTGAACTTTGTTAACATTCATCGCAAACGCTAACCCAACAGGAAAAAATTGTTTAAAATCGAATGGTAAATCTGTTGGTAGCATTGGAATGCATAGCAAAAGTACATATGTATGTACCTTTATATTTTCCTGTTATAGTGGTCGCTTGTACTAAATTATTTCTCAGTCGAGTGCCATTGCAAAGCCGTGGTGATCGATATTACGCAGTAAAATAATTGGCACTTCAATTTTAAGTTTTAGCACATGTGGTGGAAAGCCTGGCACATCGAGTGAATTTAAGAACTCAACAGCATAATTAACGGCCTTACGGGTTTCTTGATTGATTCGACGCATATCAAAGTGATATCCATTTTCTCCATATGGAAAAATAATAGGAAGATCTTCATATGAGCGATGCATTTCAGTGGGCGAGGCCATGCCCCTTTGTCCACTTACATAGTCAAGAATTTATTATTTCGTAAGAATATATATTGTGAAAATTTAATGACGATCGGTCCAGTAGTTAAGACTATATTACGATTTTTAATTTTCCTAAAAAGGGGCGTGGTCCCACGCACTGTTCTCCTGGTTTGTATTCCTAATTATGCCAATACCATATGTACCGCATATCATTGACGTAGGTCAAAAAATGCCCAAAATATGGTGATTTAAATTTTTGGGTTATGTGGGCGGTGACACTCTAATTTGTACAATCAAAACTTCATATAGCCTATTATTCCTTCCAAGGTCACAGTAACATGCTATGAAAATTGCATTAAAATCGGCTCAGCCGTTTTGGAGTCTATACGTTACATACATACATACATTAATTTTTGTATATAGTGAATATCACGTCAAGTGACCCAATTTTAAAAATCGATGTCTTCCGATTTGGATAAAATTTGCACCAAGGTTAGTACTAAGTGCCGGAGTTGGACATTTTGGTAAATTTTAGTCATACAGGGTTTTTTTAAAATTAGTGTAACTTTTCACCTATTGGTCCTAGCAAAAATTGTCCAAAGGACTTTAGATAGCTATTTCTTCAATCATTTCAAAAATATTTTTTTTTAATTTTAAAATAATTTTTTTTAACAAAATAGAACATGTTCTAATTGATGTGTTTGCTTGTGTAAGTTTTTGAGGTCACCAACTACATGTTTTTACTCCGTTATGTAAAATTTGATATATGTATATGTACAATGTAAAAAACACGTAGTGTATATGCACCTTTATTGCTATCTCATTTACAACTAGGGTGTCGAGATCTAATTTTTTCGACGGCGTGCCAAGTTTGAAAAAAAAAACATTCAAACCTACTTCAAGCCTACTTCAATCTGATATTGATAAATTTTCTCAATGGTGTAAAATAAACTTAATGAATTTAAATATTAAAAATTGCTAAATAAATAATTCTCATTTAATTAATAAATAAAAAAAGTTAAATATACAAGGTTTGAAAATGAAACACTATTAGACACAAAGAATGCTGATGACGGCTTTAGCAGGCCAGAAAATGCATTACATTTTGCTAGTGTCTTTGAATATTTTTGTATGATTTTGCATTTATGCTTTCCAACGGAAGGCTATGTAAAACATCTAACAGAAATATTCAAAAATAAATGTAGTGTATACAATTTATTTTCAAATAAATTCTATATTTAACTTGAAGTGAACTTCGATTAAAAATTTTTAGATCTTGGAATATTGTTAGATCACAAGCTAAACTTTCGTGATCACATCGCGCAAACTATTAATGAAGCATATGGTGTTCTTGGATTTATGAAACGATGGTCCAAGGAATTTTCCGACCCATACATCACAAAACAACTATACAAAACATTGGTTCGTCCCATTCTTGAATATGAAGCAATTATTTGGGATCCTTGCTATAATATTTATATTAATAGTATTAAATCTGTTCAAAACCAATTTTTAATATTTTGTTTACGAGGCCTTGGATGGAACTCGTGCTACCATCATATGAGAGTAGACTCAATCTAATTAAGTTACCTACCCTAAGAAGTCGTCGAGTAATGTTGGGTATTTCATTTCTGCTTGGGTTAAAGCCTCAGTTAGCCGACTGTAATGGAATGTAACTGCAGCAGTAAGAAACAGCTGATGACTATTGTTATGTGTAAAGCAGGGGCTTCCATTTCATAGCACAATTGTGCCTACCACTACCAAGACATATTTTTATGCTCTTCAATTCAGTCGTCGATGTGACTTCGACAAGTGCACATGTCTAGCGGATGCTATGTTATTTTTTTCAGGTTAACAGATGATGACACTCAAAAAATATTGTGCGATCAAAAATGCTTTTGGTAACATACATAGCAAATTATAAAATATGTATATTACTAACATTTTTTTGCGGCTTTAAATAAATACATTCTCTCAATTTTATTACTCTCTCGTACTCACTAATACATAAACAAAAAATTTTTGGAAGCCCCTGGTGTAAAGCAGCCCTGCCAACATTTTCTATTGTGGAAGTGACTCAGAAGTGACGCTAAGAAGTTGAAACTCATCTTCTGCGATACCATTTTCTGATCGTAGAAGCGTCTTCCGTATTGAGAAGTTGTACCCCCCGGAAGTAACTTCCAGGAGTCACTTCAGCGTAACTTCAAGAAGTCACTTCAGCGTAACTTCCAGAAGTTATTTTATTCGCCTCTCTTTTGCTTTTGATTTTTCTTTGCTTTTACAGATAATACACTCATATTGACTATGGGATAACCAATATGTAAAAACTACAACAATAACAAATCGAAACCACACTTTACCACTGACCGACCACAGCAAATGACAAAATAAAACTAATTTCGATGATGTCGAAAACTTCTTTTTTGAATTCTTTTCATTTCTTTTATAACGGGACATGTCATTTTCGGCTGGTGTTGTAAACAACAAACAATCTTCCAAACGTCGTCTGGATGATTAAAAGACGACTGCAATGTAAATTGTTATTGTTATCTTCCAATTAACGTCTGGAAGTGAGTAAGACGTAACGCCTTTGACGATGGGCGATGAAAGAAACTTCCAATTGCTGGCAGGGAGGGAAAGGCAACCTATACTATTACATTTTGCAATTGTATTAGTAATATACTCTCTTCGCTCTCAACACAAATCGGTGTTGCCAGAAAACTTTTGTCACTTATCCCCAATTAAAAATTTAAAATCTCCAAAAATCTCTATTTTATTATTTGCGAAAAATTAGAAAATCAGTCAGGAAATTGCATTACATCTTCATCATTTATTTCACATGGGCAACATTTTATGCGTATTAAATTTTCAAATGTCCAGCAAAACCTTCTTTTTTACCCAACATTACATTGGCACCAGAGAATGACAAAAGTATGGTTATTTGTACTCTTTGAGTATTTTTGAAAAAACCTGTATACATACGACGCAACATAAATCAAATCAAATACATATCCAACGTATTTTTACCCTGCAAATAACGCGACTAGTCCATACATGCATGTAAAGACTAGTCCAAAGAGGAGTAGGAGTACTCCAAAACTACTCCAAATATATGAGAAACAGGTGGTCCATTTAACATTGCGATGTCCTAGGACTGGACCATATAACTTATCGGAGTAGTCCCAAAACTACTCCATGGAGTACTCACGAGGGTTAGTTTTAAACAACAACAACAACTCAATATGCAATCGTGTTAACACGAAACCATGTCGTTTAACTACAAACTCTTGTTTAACTATGACATGGTCCATGACTGCATTACATTGGACCATGTTGTGAGTAGTACATATCATCTAAACTGGATCACGTAGTCCAATATTATTTGCAGGGTTGTTTGTAAGAGGGTATCTGTTTTTTGTAAAATACTTGAGTATAGAAATAACTGCAAGTATGAATAAATACACGAGTAACTTTTAATTTGAGTACTGCTTGTCATTCTCTGATTGGCACCATCATTGCATACAGAGGAAAACCTCTCTTATCAGTAAAAGAAAGAACTTTTTCATTTACAATATCATAAATAAGTTTTCCTTTTACATTGATGTGTAAGCCATATAGGGAAAACATTTCTTCGTGTACGTCAAAATTTTCATTGACAGTTCTAACACAAATAATTAGCTGAGATATATCGTTCAGATCAGTGCATTCATTTAGGCATATGGAAAAAAATTGGAAATTAAGCATTCTTTTCTTAATGTTTGAATAGATAAATGCACTAATATGCTCAGTCCATTTATAATTTTCCGCATCTCTTCAGACTTTTCACCAAAGCATTTTAAAACGTCATTGCTAAGCTCTTTGAAAAACACTCCATCGTCAAAAGGACGGCAACGTTTAGCAAGAGACGTAGCAACAACAAAAGATGCCTTTCTTTTAAAAAAAACTTTTCAGTTTCTTGTTCAGAGTCTGGTTTACTCGAAAAGTTAGGAAAAAATTTTTTTTCTGGCAACGCTGATTTTTAAATTACACAACCTCTCTGTTTGAATGCTCAAGCTAGACTCATTAAACTTTGTTTATTTCTCTACAATGTGTGTGCACACGTACGTAAGAGAAGAGTAAATGAAAAACGCGGCGCCCATGTTTTGCCTTTACCTGGTGTAAAAGTAATGCAAATGGTTATGGAGATGTAAAGTAACGCAACATCGTAATGTATGAATCTGTAAGAAATAATATTTCCTTACATTTTTACGTCATTACACTACATTCCGTTACAGTCGGCTACTGAGGCTTAATTCGTGGTGATGTTAATTCGGAGTTTCTGCTTGGTAAAATTAATTTTAATGTACCAAATAGACCAACACGCAACTTTCAATTATAGAGAATAATGTACTACAGATCCGTTTATGCTAACAACGACCCTTTCGCCGTTTATGTGAAAACTTCATCAAATGTTACCATATCATAGATATATCTGAAAGTAACGATATTGTGAAAAGAAAAATTATTTTGTATTTAAATTCTTAAATGTACTGTTTTAAAGTTATTTGTAGTAATTCATTTGTCTGAAAGGATTTATATTAATCTATAGACCTAATAAAAAAATAAATAATAAAGTTTATTAGTCGTTTATTTATTATAGTAAGTGCTTGACACCGACAAGCTTTCTAAAAATAATTTTTTATTTTTATTATTTATGAAGTTATTAATTTTATTAAATCAAAAAATAAGTCTCGATTTTTAAATAATTAAATAAACATAAACATAAAGAACGTGTTAAAATAAAAACAAAAAAATCATTCATTGACTTTTCAGTTCTTGATTTTTCAATCACGTAAACACAAATATAAAAAGCGTATTAAAAATAAAAAAATAAGTCATTCATTGACTTTTATTACGATTTTCGAATCACAAATAACTAAAAATAATAAAGGAACATTTATAATTAAACTAAAGATATTTATCACTTAATTTCACTTTTTTCAAAAATAAAATCCCTTCTTCGGTGTTTAAATATTTTTTTTAAATTCAGTGCAGCTCATTCTGAAATTTTGTTTTATTATGAGCTCTGCTTCCACTGTTTCTAAATGCATTCGGTTTCTCTCTGTTCTCCAAGAATTCCCCATTAAACTGAAAATTCTTTCGGAAGATGCATTGGCATGTGGAATTGAATAGATAAAACTTAATACTCTTAAAATATTTTAAAGTAAACTGAAAAAAATATTTAAAAAAAAAATTTAACGAAAATACCCCTGCAAGAAATGTGTGACCGAAACTAACCCATAAACAATTTTGCACTAACATTTTTTTTTTTTGCATATTCTTTTTTATTGTATCTTCATTTTAAATGAACTAACAATAGGTATTCAAATCCTAAAACTAAAGTTAATTAAGATAAGTCTAGCCAATGCTAGACAAAATCTAGTTTTCAAATTCGATAGGATATAATGAGCAACTTGTATTTATTCATCTGAGAGCGGTGGTGTCCCTCCTTCTCAAACGGCTATGACCGGGATGTTGTAAGAGCGAGGTGATTTGGATGAGTTTCCAGCTTACCCAAATAATGGGCCACGTGTTTAGTTATTTCCCATTTGACAAGTGGAACATCAAGATCGTTGTGTATGTTGTCGTTTTTAATATACCAAGGAGCGGTAGTTATCATTCGTAGAATTTTGTTTTGACGGCGTTGAATTTTCTCAATATTGGAGTTGGAGGCAGTGCCCCATAACTGGATACCATAGCACTAAATTGGCTTTAAGATTGAGTTGTAGAGTAGAAGCTTACAATCGAGCCAAAGGACGGAGTTTCTGCCGATGAGCCAATGAATTTGGGCTGCTTTCAGTTTCATTTGAGTCAGCTTAGCATCTATATGTGGTTTCCATGTGAGGCGACGGTCCAGATGAATACCAAGATATTTCACGTGTGAGTTTTGAGGCACTATATGGTCATTAATACGAATAGGGGGACATGATTCCCTACGTAGAGTAAATGTTACGTGGGTGCATTTCTGTTCATTTATTTTTATTCCCCATTGTCTTGCCCATTTCTCCACTTGCGTTACGTGGTGCTGTAATTGAATCGAGGCATCTTTTGGATCTTTGTGAGTACTGAGAAATGCCGTATCATCAGCAAATGTTGACGTGTGAATTTCATTGTTTGTTGGCATGTCTGCTGTGTACAGCAAGTATAGAATTGGTCCTAAGATACTACCTTGAGGGACGCCAGCACCTATAGGTTGAGGACGGCTTAAATAATCACCTTCTTTAATCATAAACTGACGGTCGATTAAGTATTTCCATAGTAGGTGTTGAAGATTCACCGGCAAGTTCTGCTTTAATTTAGATATCAGGCCTTCATGCCATACTTTGTCGAAAGCTTGAGAGACGTCAATAAAGAGTGCCGAACAGTATCTCTTTTCCTGAAAGGTTTTTCTTATGACTTGTACCAATCTATGTGTTTGTTCTATTCTACTGTGTTGACGTCTGAAGCCAAACTGGTGATTGGGAATGCAGTTGTTTTCATTCAAAATCGGAGTCAGCTTGGTTATAAGCAATTTCTCCAATAATTTGGACATAGTTGGTAATATACTTATTGGCCTATACGACTCAACTTTGCAAGGATCTTTTCCCGGCTTAGGAATCATCTTTACTAGTGCAATTTTCCAAACCGGAGGGTAGTACTCAAGCCGTAAGATGGCATTAAAAAGAAAGAAGATTAATCTTTTTGCAATGCGAGGCAGCTCAAAAATCATTTTATTGCTGATTTTATCAAACCCAGGTGCTTTTTTAACATTTAAATTATCAATATCCTCAACAACCTCCAGATATTGAAATCTTATTTGTACAGGCGGTCTAACAACAACAGGCGGTAGTTCGCTAATGTCAGTATCCGTATTGGGAGTGAATACATTTTTTAAATGACTTACGAAAAGGTTGCCTTTTTCTTCGTTATTTCGTGCCCAAGATCCGTTCAAAGTACGCAGTGGAGGTTTTGCGATTACGGGTTTTCTTAGATTTCGGACTGCACGCCATAATGAATAATTTGACTGGGAAGTTGCGTCTAGACCTTCCAGATGTTGTTTGAGAGACTCTGCTTTTTGCGCTTCTAGCAAGATCCTAAGATTTTTGGTACATTCTCTCAACCTAGTTTTAAGTTGGGGCGATCTGTGTTGTTGCCACTCTCTTCGGACTCTCCTTTTTTCAGACAATAGTTGCTCAACATCTGCAGAAAAAACTCTGTTGTACCTATAAGTGGAAGAAGCATGTTCTGCGGCTTTCTCGACATGTTCATTAAGACTTTTTATACAGGCATCGATGTCTTCAGCAGTTTTTAACGGGAGTTTCTCTGTGCAGTGAGTGCTGATGTATTTTTTGTATTTTAACCAATTCAGACGTTTGACAAGAAGTAAGGCATCAGTTACGCTTTGCTGAGGACTTCTGATGGTGATTACAGTGGGTGAGTGATCTGAAGAAAGATCCAATGAAGCTTCGACTTCAATGAGTTCCGGGGATACCCCTTTCGCCACGCCGAAATCGATAACGTCAGGAATTTTTTGCTGGTCAGTTGGCCAATAAGTTGGTTGACCAGTTGAAATCACATTCAGTCCCATTTCAGACAGGGAGTCGTACAAGATACGACCTTTAGGGCTAACAATGCTTAGCATTGTAGTCGCCAGCCGCTATGAAACGGCTACCTAGTGATTTGTAAAAATCTCTATACTGATCTTTTGTTATTGAAAATCTGGGCGGACAGTAAACTGACGAAATCACGAGGTTTTGACAAAAGTTCTCAATACAGATGTTTGTTGCTTGAAGATAACACTCTGAAAGACCACCCAATGAATGGTGTTTGATTCGCGATTTGACCAATATTGCCGAGCCACCACATGATCTATCTCTGGGGTCCTTGGTGTCGTAGAATGTATAACCACTTATTTTAAAAATGCTTCTCGACGTCATATGAGTCTCGGAAATCAGCATTACATCAATTTTCTTATTAAAAAGAAAATATTCAAGTTCGTTTTTGTGTTGGCGTATGCCGTTTGCGTTCCAGAAACATATTTTGAGACAGTTCATGGTCTATTAAGTATGGCCTGCAGTAGCGTGGACTGCATTTTTTGCATCTCCTGCATCATACTTGTCATGCTTGTCATGAAATGGTTCATGGATTGCACCAGATTCTCCATTATACCTTCAAGACGGCTAAAATTGTATCATTTAAATTTGTATCATTTATTGGTGATTCATTTTGCAGTGTTGGTTGGTTAGATCTTAGCACGTTGGCATATGAAAATTGGCTAGTGGATGCTTGTGCTACGGGGGGAATAATTGTAATAGGTACTTTTGTCGTCTGAGTAGGGGTAGAAGCGGGTTTGTTGATCAAGGAGCGTTTAACGACCTCGAAAACAGGGCAACCCCTGTAGTTGCACTAACATAGCAGTGTGAAAGAACTATGTTTACTGTATGCAACATGTGTTAGGGAGAGACAAAAATAAGCGGAAGGGAGATAGAAAATCACACGGACACAAAAGTCTCTATCATTTTGTTCATATTGCCCTTAATAACTTGATAGAAACTTTGATGGATATATCTCTCAGCAGTGACAGTCATTTTACCTATCAAATGACCGACACTGTTCTTGTAGGGGCATTACCGCTTGGACAGAAAATACGCGATTTAATGCTAGCAACAACATTTTCTGTTTGAACGGTGATTGAAAAATATAATTATACAATTTTGATCCATCTCGTCTAGCTCTAGCAGTGTATCTGGCGTGATATTTGAAAATAAAGCGTGACACGCTAGGAAGATTTCAAAAGTGTGACAATCACGCCAAAAGCGTAACGTCTGGACACCCTATTTACAACTGACTTCTGAAGTATATACGTAGATTAAATACAGAGTATGAAATAGTATACATTTAAAATTGGTCGTTACTGAACAAAAACTCGATTACTTGTTCATCATCATTTCATAGGACACTATCAATAAAATATTTAGGTTTTTTATATGTTTCATTTTTCATGGAGCTAGATTTTTAGTTGCTGGCGACTTTAACGCCAAACACACATTTTGGGGTTCACGTCTGGTAACCCCAAAGGGTCGCGTACTCTTCAACACCATTGCTAAAATGGGCTTAGATGTACTCTCAAGTGGACATCCCACCTATTGGCCGACGGACCGACGGAAGATTCCCGATGTTATTGACTTTGGAGTAGTGAAAAATATCCCTGTAGAATGGATGCAAGTGGATCCTTCACTGGACTTGTCCTCAGATCACTCTCCTACTATCATTTCAATGCATTTCCCTCAAGTGTGTGGTTCTCCATTTATGAACATGACTAAGACCCGAGTAAGTTGGATAAAATACAAAAAGTATTTAAGTTCTCATTGCACGGAAAATGTTGTGTTGAGAACTACCGACGATATTAATGAGTCGATTGGCAACTTTACCGAGGACCTTCGACGAGCTGTGCATCACGCTTCCACTTATCACGTTGAATGTAGAAATAGGACAAACAGAACTTATTTCTCTGAACTCGAACATCTCCTATCAGAAAAAAGAAAAATGAGAAGAGAGTGGCAAATTCACAGGTCTCCTGAACTGAAAGCTAGGCTACGGGAATGCAGAGATATACTAAGACATTTCTTAGAAACCCAAAGAACGGCCTCACTTAGATCTTACTTGGAAGGTCTTGATAGTACCCCACAATCTGACTACTCGTTATGGAGGGCGGCAAGAGGTTTAAACAGACCAGTGAGAGGAAAACCTCCTTTGCGAAATTCGACTGGTGACTGGGCTAGAAATGATTCCGAGAAAGGGGCATTATTTGTTAACCATTTGAGAAATGTGTTTACTATAAACAACTCAAATAATAACGAATCTGATTTGCCATCACTTGTTATAAGACCGCCTGTACCTCTAAGACTAAACTTTCGTGATGTCCAAAACGCTATTGGTACTCTGAACCTTAGAAAGGCTCCAGGTATGGATAAAATCAGCAATAAAATGCTTGTGGAGTTACCTCGTGTAGCAAGAAGAATTATCCTCTTTATCTTCAACGCTATTTTACGCCTAGAATACTATCCTGCAGATTGGAAGGTGTCTATGATCACTATGATTCCTAAGTCAGGGAAGGACCACACCAAAGTGGTGTCATATAGGCCAATTAGCCTACTGCCGACAATTTCTAAACTGTTCGAAAATTGTTAATGACTAAGTTGACTCCAATTCTGAATGACACTGAATGTATTCCTAATCATCAATTCGGATTCAGAGCTAAACACAGCACCATCGAACAAACACACAGATTGTTAAATGTGATAAGAGGGTCGTTTGAAGACAAAAAATACTGCTCCGCCCTTTTCATTGATGTGTCCCAAGCGTTCGACAAAGTTTGGCATGACGGTTTAATGCACAAAATTAAATTAACTCTGCCTGCTAACACCCATAAACTCATGGAAAGTTATTTATACGGTCGCAAATTTAAAATCAAAGAAGGCAATTTTTTAAGTATTGCTCAGCCAATTAAATCAGGTGTGCCACAGGGTCCTACTTTATATTTGATTTATGCCTCCGACATGCCGTCAGACCCAAAATCCACACGTCAACTTTTGCAGACGATACAGCCTTTATCAGCGTCCATAAGGACCACCAAGTTGCATCACAGAATTTGCAGAATTATGTTTATAAGCTAGAGAATTGGCTAGAACTTTGGAAAATCAGGATAAATGAACAAAAATGTATTCATATAACTTTCACATTGCGAAAAGATACCTGATCGTTCATCAGAATAAATAATCAAATTATCCCGCAACACAATGACGTCAAATACCTCGGCATTCACCTCGACCGCCGTTTAACTTGGAAGTCTCATATTGAGGCGAAACTTACACAAATGAGATTAAAAGCAGTGAAACTTAATTGGCTAATCGGCAGAAACTCTACATTGAAATTGGATTGCAAACTTTTGTTGTACAATGCAATTCTAAAGCCAATCTGGTGTTATGGAATTCAATTCAATGGGGTACTGCCTCAGCATCCAACATTGAAAAAATTCAAAGGGGTCAAAATAAAATTCTACGGATAATTACTGCAGCTCCATGGTATGTTAAAAATTCTCGAATCCACAAAGATCTAGGCGTGTCATTAGTAAAAGTAGAATTTACAAAATATGCGTCAAAGTATGTCAGCAAACTTGAACACCATCCAAACCCACTTGCACGAGACATCCTTAACTTAAGTGGCCACAATCGGTTGAGAAGGAGGGATACCCTTGCTTTAACTCAAGCGCAAAACAGATGATCAGGATCAGTTGAAGTGAAATTTTTTTAGTATCATAAAATTTTTGTCTAGCACTGGCTGGCTTATTTTCTTTTTAGTATTAAGATTTGAATACTTATTGTCATTTCATATATGAAGATTCAATAAATAATTAAAGGCAATACAAAAAAAAAATATGTTTCATTCGAAATAATTTTTGAGCACACTTCGTCAGGTATTTTGTAGTTTAAACAACTTACACTATCTCTTTTTAGGCTATATTTAATGTGTATTAAACTGTTACACGTATTTAATGACATTTTGTTTCTAATTTTATTTTTGAAAAATTCGTGACACTAAAACTCCTCTCAACTTCTACGTTTGAGTACGGATATGTCAATATGTGTATGGCAAAACTGGACAGTTTAAAGAAGAAAAAGTACAAAAAAAAACTAAAATGTAGCCATATCAAGCAAAAAGTAATAACGGGCTAAAAGATAATTGTAAGAGGCCTTTTAGATGATGCAATTAATTGCATGCATTTTTTTCCATTCTCTTTTAAAATTGCTACGTAAAATGTTGTGCACTTATACGATGCAATTTTACGTGCAACAAATCATGCAATTTTTTGACGTTTAATTACACATTCCTCTTTAGTTTTTCATTCGCAACAAAGAAAACAAAATTTTAAAATATATGTATGTAAATATAATATACAAGAAATATATATACATACATATGTATGTATGTATATAAAATAATATATATACATATACATAATAAATACAATATACAAAAATTTTAAAAAATATAAAAAATGGAAGATTTTAATACAGAAGAAGTAATTGAAAATGTTCTTGCGCATTAATTTTTATAACGCACAGTTCAAAGTCAGAATAAGAATAAAACAAAATAAGTAAAACACAAATGATGGTAAAAGGAAATGTCAAAAAACGAAGTCGTGCAACTTTTTCTACCCCTCTTGCTTCTCTCCACCGTTCGCCATTAAACATTAATTGCATGCAAAATTGCATCGTCTAAAGGGATTCTAAAACGTGCCAGATTTACGCGTTTTTTAGTTAAGTGCCATTTTTCTTTTTTCGCGTTTTGAGTGACTAAAATCGGGCTAAATTTAGCCCGAAAAGGGCTAAGTTGGCATCGCTGATTAATCATTGGCTCACTCAAAGCTGGTGCAGAATTAAACGGTATACGGTAGTTCTTAATGTACACCGCACACTGTGTCCACTGCGGCAATAAATCAATTTGGACCTTCTGTCCGATTTTGATGATTTTTGCACAGATGGTTAAAAACTATCTGAAGGTGATGTGTGGAAAATTTCATGCAAATACCTCCATTGGTTTTCTGTCCCGAGCAGCGCAAAGTTGAAGTATGTGAACAAGTCTCAAATGTGATAGTTTTCTATGTTATATTCAAAAGCTTGTTACTTATAAACTATACACCGAATGTACCTTATAAGTATTTTTTCACTTAAAATAGACATTAGGCATTATGTAAATTAAAAAAAAAATGTTTTAAAATTTTAAAAAAAAATTTCCTTTGACAATATATTTTGAGCCAAAAAAATAAACATTTATGATTTTCTTTTAGACTTTTAGTTGTGTGCGAAGCAGTGCGACGCATGGAGTCATATACCAAATTAAAGCTGAGAGTCTCAGCTAACAGACTAAAAAAAAAAAACCTGCCCCAATTTGCCCGCCGCCGAAAAAACAATGAAAAACCAAAAAATTACAGTAAAAAATATGCGTTATTTTACGCGTGCAAAAACAAATGCGCATTCTTTCTTTCTTTGCTACTCGTACACGTAGCCGGTGCCAATTTAGAATCGAGAAATACGAAAATTTCATTGCATGTGTACTATATAGAAAAAACCTAAATTTGAGTCCCGATTACAGAAACAAATGTACACAAAAGTGTTTATCAAAGCAATATCGGTACATTGTTTACGTAGACTAAACAACAAAAAATCTAAATGTGAACTTACTCCACATTAAATGGAGAGCTTTACATATATTATCAATAACTTAACATTGATCGCATTTTTTCTCTTAAAAATTAACTCCGTTATCCGTTATAAACTTTCTTTACATTATACATACTATATTTGAGAGTGGTATAGTGATAAGTGAGTGTTTATTAAGCAATTAAAGCAAATTTATTTAATAAACAATGGAAAAGTCAAAAATATCTTTCAGCACGTTTTCGGAAATTGTTTTTCAATGTAAAAAAGATATTGATCTTATAATTGGTGTAGTTTTCGTGAATTATAAAATAGTGTCTGAGAAAAATCAAGAAAAGTTCAGACGGTTTTTGAAATAAACATTTATGTCTCAATTTTTAAAGAAGTGGAACAAGTGTAAGCGTACTTCATCAAGATTTTTTAATGACAATGAAGAATGGCTAACACATTCTTATACGTTGACTGATGAAGTAGTGGATGATACAGTGGATGAAGAAGAGGATTTTCTTCATATTTTCAAAACAGTATTTAATAGATGTTATATGCATTTTTGCGAAAAATAAACATTCTAGTTACAAATTTACAGAAGATATGGCATTTTTGAAATATCATTTGTATGGGAGGTGGGCGTAAAAGTGGGCGGATTAAGTTCATATTTTCAGGAGCTCATTCTACAATTATAATATTAACGTTTTATGAAAATTGAGTTGATATATTTAAAATCATGGAAGTTATGCCACATTTTCTATTTAAGTTGTATGGGAGGTGGGCGTAAAAGTGGGCGTATTAAAAAAAAAAAAAAAATAAAATTCTTAAAAAATTTAACATAAATGTGTGCAAAATTTCATGAAGCTCCGAAACCTCCTTGATTTAAGGCCATTAAATGCACTACACGGCCACAGTGTGCACCGGTTGTTGATCCATTACTCTCAACTTTTGTTCATAGAAATTATTAATTGTGATAGTTTGTGATTCTAAACCAGAGGTCGGCAAAGCGTAAAATGAGGTTGTGTGTGTGAGTGAACTACCCAGCAAACATAAACATAATTATATAAATTATACAAAAAAACTTAGATAGGAAACATACACTCACAATGTATTTTCCGTAACATATAAGAAATTAACAACGAGATTGATATACAAACGGAACTTCTAATACTTCAAAAGCTGATTACATGCATGTTACCAAATGCATTATCAATTATAAAATATTTTTCGTAATTCATTATTAATTTTAAATGTATGTTGGGAAGTATTTCTGAAAAAAATATAAAAGCATCCGCCGCATGTGCACACATTGCTGTCTCAACGACGACTGAATGAAAGAGATTAAAGGCCCAACTGTAATATGCATAAGCAAGCTTAAGCAAATTGCAAAAGTTAACGAAAAGGCTGTCAAATGCATAACTAATTCAGAGTTAACTTTCAGGTGGCTACAATGACTTTGCAACTTTTTGTCCACAGTTGCTCATTTATGTTTAAAAAAAATGTTTTTATTTTAACAAAAAGCCATTAAATGACTATATTTTATAAATATTATTATATTATTTTATAATTAAAAGAAAACTTCGTACCAGAAACGCATAATTTTTCCTTTTTTTTTAATTTATCGGCAAAAGTACTAAAATGTACAGCTGTGGCAGCACTACATTGTAAATAATAATAAACGTTTACATATGTTTTGTTAATTTTCGTATTGTGTTTGCAAAAATGGAGAAAAAAACTTAAAAATTTAAATAATATAAAAATATTAAAGTTAGCGCTTGAAGGCCTGTGCACATCAAAAGAAATAAGTGAACTACACTGTAAAAGAAGAAGACGCTCTTGTTCTGCCAGAGAAATAAACTGCGACAGAAAGACATTTTTGTTAAAATAAAAAGGGTATCTTTTATTGTAAAGGCACTTATTTTTTCCACATTTTCTATTAAATTTAAAATAAATATATTTTCTTCCATTTTGTTCAAAACACAAACAAACAACAACAAACAGCTGATTCCGTACAGAATGTGCGATCAGTTTCGCTTTTTGCTTAAGCAAATGACAGTTGAAAAACTTAACGAAAAGTTTCGTTAAGTACATTATAGTTTGCCACATACAATTTATATGTGTTCGCACGTTTGCTTAAGCTAGCATATGCATATTATAGTTGGGCCTTAAGCGTATGTGTGAAGTGCTCTCTGCACTATTGTGCTATAGGATGCCGACGCCTGTTCTAAACCAGAGGTGATCAAAATTTAAATGCTTATGTATTGGTGAGAAAATGAGACAAATTTAAAGGTACAGTAAAACGAAAAAGTAAACGATCGATTTTTATAAAATAGTAAACGTAAAAAATTGTTTCGGTTTAAAAAATATTAAAAAAATTATTTCGCTTCGCAAAATATTGAGTTCCGTTTGTATTTTTAACTCATATTTTGTAACTTCAACTTTAAAGGGGGCTTTAAAAAGATCAAGAAATGGTTCAAGGGCATCAAAATCTTTAAACCAATATTGAAAATAAAAAACGGGTTTCCCATTGACCTTTAAATGTTTTATAACACAAAAGGCATTGAGAATTACCAAATGCATTTTTGATTACAAAAAATTCTTGTAATGGTACCATACTTTTTTAACGTACTGTTTTAAAAAAACATTCAAAGCATCCGCTAAGCATGTGTACCATTTGCCTTGTGAAAGACAACTGAATTAAAAGAGCATAACAAAGTAGTGAGTTGGGCCAATAAGCAATTGTTCTATGAAATGATCACCTCTGTTCTAAACTGAAAATATCGCTGTAGTTCTGTTAATGTATTTTTAAACAGTTCTGGAAAATTTTTCTGTAAGATTTTTAGTATTTCTGATTTTCTATGAGTGTTTTTGGTAGTATTTTTTTCGACTATTTCATAGTCAGAAAGATTTTCGGTTTTTATTTTATTTTAATTAACTGTTGTGATAGTGTTATTTGTGTTTAGTATACGAATGTATGCTTTCTTAGATTTAACCAATGTGTTTGCTATAAAAACACCTTGTTCAAGTTCTTGAGTTGGTATCAATATTGCATTTTCACAATTAATAAAATTAATTTCACGTATCACTTCTGATCTTGGAGGCAATACAAGGTTATTTTTGTTAGTAATTGGTATTTCCATAGGTTGTGGTATATTGAATGGTCGTAGGACTAGGTAGTCGTAATACTGATTAAAGTCCAATACACAATTATATTTCTTAATAAAATCCATACCAATGATTCCATCGCTTGGTATTGGGAAATCATTGTCCACTACTTGAAAATTGTGTGGTATCAGATAATTTTTAAATTTTAAATCAAAAAATATACTACCTATAGATTTAATTTCATCTTGTCCTATTCCACTTAATGTTGTGATTTTATTAGTATTTATTTTCTTTAGATCAAAATATTTGGATTTTATGAATGAAAGGTCGACGCCTGTGTCAACTAGTAGTGTTATTGTTGTGTTATTGTTATCTACACTAATACCCCGACTTGCGTCGTTAATTGGGACCGACCAAACGGGACGCAATGCGAAACAACGCAAATCGAATCACTTTTCTCCATATATTTGTGTGGATTTTTCGTTAATTCGTTCCAGAAGAAAATTTTTAGAAAAGTTGAAAATTTGTACTATAAATAAATGTATACATAGGTATATTTTTTAAAATTTAGTGTTTTGCGTCGAAAAAATACATAATTGTGGCTTCGAATTGCGTCGTTAATGTTTCGTTTTGCGTCGTTTTCTATTACATTTTGTGCATAGAAAGAGGATTTCCCTTTTTACTTGTTTTGGTCAAACACAAATATATGTTTATGTTGATGTTTTACATGTATGAATTGACTTTAAGTTATTTTTTTTACTTTAATTTAACTTAAAGTCAATTCATACATGTAAAACATCAACATAAACATATATTTGTGTTTGACCAAAACAAGTAAAAAGGGAAATCCTCTTTCTATGCACAAAATGTAATAGAGAACGACGCAAAACGAAACATTAACGACGCAATTCGAAGCCACAATTATGTATTTTTTCGACGCAAAACGAAACATCAACGACGCAATTCGAAGCCACGCAACTTTTTTTTTGATGACGCAAATCGAATCAACGCAAATCGGGTCGACGCAAATCGGGGTATTAGTGTATATTAATATGGATGAAATAACAAAAGTTGAGGTTAAGGTTATACACTTTCTTATTTACTGTTCCAATCTTAGGGGATGGTCGGAGTTTTCCGAACCATTTTCATTTGATTATGTTGCTCGTACGTAGCGTCTATTCTCACGATTATTGTCAGATCTTTGTCTGTTTCTATTATTGTAATCGTTCTTTCTGTTGTTATTAAAATTGTTATTGTTGTTGTCCCGTGGGTAATTGTTTCTTCCACGAAATCTTCTATTATTCCCACGATAATAATTTGGGTTTTGCCCGATATATAGTACGGCGTTCTGTTGCGCTGTTGATTCAGTGCAACTATTTACAAATTTAGTGACGGCTTCGTTCATGTCACGAAACTGGCCTGCTTCCATGATAACTTTGACCTTATCAATGTTGCAGTTTTTGGTAAGTGCTTTTACAGCTACTTGTGTGGAATATTTGTTTGCTAAATCATTTGATAGTCCGTCAGATATATATGCGTTTGTTAGTGATTTTGTAAGGGATTCGATCTCGGTACAAAAAGCATTTGCTGTCTTATTGCTTTGCTTTGTATTCATAATTTTTGCTGACTTCAACAGATTCACCCTTAATAGTTTTCTTTAATTTATTAACAATTTCTAATATTGTAGATTCATTGTCTATTAAATTTCTAGCATTTCCTTTTAATTTGGTTTTAATTAAAGTTATTGCTATGGCTTCATGTTGACCTTTTATTGAATCTACGAGTAGCAATGAGTCAATAAATGATTTTCGGCTTTTCCGTAAAAGTCGGTTATAAGTTTGGGACATTGTTTCTTCTTTTGTTTTTACCTGTGGAAAATATTTTTCGATCTCTATTCTTTCATGGAGACTATTTGGAATTTTTATATCGAATTCCTTTTTGTTTGTTATGTTAAGTAATTTGTTTCTTATGTCCTGGTAGAAAGCTTCTGCGGCTGTTTTATGGTTTATGTAAGTCTATTGTAGTTAACGTTTAAAAGTACTCTAACTTCCTCTAAACAATTTAAGAGAATTTTCACATGTTTGTGAACAGTGTCGTCCTTTATTGGTCTGTCTATGTTAAGACACTTGTATGATTTTTAAAATTCTGCTCTGATGTTTCTACAACGTTATCAAGGTCATTTGCTCTACTAGCATATTTTTTCTTAAGCGAATGTTTATGTAGAATATAAATTTTTAATAAAAGATTTACTGCCGCTATTGTTATTAGAATTAGTGTAAGTGTCCATAATGAATTAATTTCATTTGTATGATCAATTATTTCTACGTTATTAACCACGTTGGCATTTGGGTTTTCGATTTTAGATTGTGGCTTGCCCATTATGAGAGGGGAAAAAATTTTCCTATTGTTTATTCTTTTCTACTGTTCAATATAAAGGATCACAAAATTATCCTTTTTTTTTCTTTTTCTATCTTTAACGACCCCATTTTTTATCATGAACATCGTTTCCTCCTCTACCATTTCTCTACTTTCTATATCTTCTATAGTTGGAACTCTATCAATTCCCATCTATTTCCATAGCCATGTTAGCCATATTAAAAATTCTTCCTTGCCCTTTTTTCCTTTTCTTTATCTGTAGTTGTGTAGTACTTATTTGTCCTTCTAGGCATATTGAGAAAAGAGGAGAAAGAAAATTTGTCTGTGTCGTTTATTTATTTATGTAATGCTAGAAGGACTCGTAAGTACCGTAGCATTTATAATTTAAATCTTAAATCTATGCAATACTAGAGGGACTCGTAAGTATCGTAGTATTACAGTTTTAGTATAAAAGTATTAGTTTAGAAATAGCCATTGAATCCAGCTTGTGGAATTAATATTTTATGAAAATTTCCGAGTACAGATTAGTCACGTGAGAAATTAAAACTTAACTTTAATGCAAATTGATCACGCAAAAAAAATTTAAAAAACCCGCACAATCAATTTTTACAAAAAAAAATTTTAATTTAATGATAATATATTTGAATCAAATCTTAAATTAACACAACTTGTTTATATATAAAAAGTAACATTAAAGCTTAGCTTACGAAAACGTTTATGTTGCTTGATTTGATGTTGTTGTTGGTGTTGATTTTGTTGGATTTGTTGTCGTCATTGTTGTTTTTGTTGTTGTTTAAGTTACTTTTGTGGATCATTTTCTTGAACACGTTCTATCAATGTTGTAAAACTTCATGTTTGTTGATTTCTTTGTTGTATTATCGGGCATTGGCCGCCTCGATATCTTTCTCCAGGTAACTCGGCGTGTTACCTAACTTTTTATAAGTTTATTTTTGTTCATATTGTCTGTTATTTATTGCTTTTTATTTTTTTATTCTAGATTTCAAGTCTTTTTAATATATAAATTTGTTTTTTGTATAATTCACAACTAAATTCACTTTATATTATCCATTTACTATATTATATTATATATTTTTTATATTACAATTTTATTAAACTTATTTGAATTTCATACTACTTTATTTCATTTAAAAAAAAAAAAATCACAAAATTATTATTTTTACACATATTATAAAGTGCATCTTATTTGCTTTTTCTCTTTCAAATACGAGTTCATTTTCTTAAAAAATTGTTTAATATCTTCCTTTTCACTTTTTAAAACATTTTAATTGCCAGTTTGCGTAAGGCTGGCAGGATCGCCATGTAATATGTTATTACAATAGCGGTATTCACACCGAGCTTGTTAGTTTGTTAGTCGTTAATTGTTATTTTTTTACACGCATTTTGTTTTTGTATATTTAACGCGCTAACGGATAAACATTTAACAAATTAACGACACGGCACCCCTGATAAAATAGTTGTTAGTTGGTAACTCACAATCAGCTGTTGCAGTTTCTAAATAAATATATTTAAAAAATCATTTGTGATACATTTCTAAAAAAAATATTTGTGTACATTGAGAGTAAGTATGTTAAATAAATGATTTTTATACCCTTCACCATCGTGAGAAGGGTATATATAAGTTTGTCATTCCGTGTGAAATTTCCACAATATAATTTTCCGACCCTATAAAGTATATATATTCTGGATCCTTATAGATAGCGGAGTCGATTAAGCCATGTCCGTCTGTCTGTCTGTCTGGATGTTGAAATCAGTTTTTTGAAGTCCCAAGATATATTCGGGATCCAAACCTTCAATAATTCTGTCAGAAGTGCTTTCGAGAAGTTTGCTATTTAAAATCAGCAAAATCGGTTTAGGTCAACCAGAGTTATGAACCAATATGTGAGACCACCTCCATAAAAATTTGATAATTTTCGTCCATTTTATTGCAATATTTTGAAATATATTGCAGATAATACCATGAAATTTTGTATACGTTGTTTGTACTATAAAAGAAGAAAGTGTGCGGAAAATAGTAAGAATCGGTCCATGATTTCTCGTAGCCCCCATACAAATATATATATTCCCGAAATATGGCTTAATGATTAATAAATGCTTATAAAATTGGAATATCAAGACAAAATTCAGCAAAAATAAGTTTTATACAAAAAGAAATCACAAACCGAAATTTTTTTTTAGTTCGGTCCATATTTGACCATAGACCCCATATAAAGTCCACTTACAAAATTCACTTAAATACATAAAAACAGATATAAATAATGCTAAACGGCTAAAATTTGACATAAATACTCTTTATAGGCAAATAAATTATTGTATAAAATTTTATGGTGGTCGGCCCAGAAATGGTCATAGCTCCCATACAAAAATCTTCCCGAAATATTGCTCAATTATACATAAATGCCTATAAAATTGGAATATCAAGACAAAATTCAGCAAAACTAAGTTTTGTGCAAAAAGAAATCGCAAAACGAAATTTTTTTTAGTTCGGTCCATGTTTGACCATAGACCCCATATAAAGTCCACTTACAAAATTCACTTAAATACGTATAAAACAGATATAAATAATGTTAAACGGCTAAAATTTGACATAAATACTCCTTATAGGCAAATAAATTGTTGTACTCAATTTTATGGTGGTCGGCCCAAAATTGGTCATAGCTCCCATACAAGGACCACATTTGAAAAAGACATTTTTCCCTATATATATTGTATAAATATCGGTACCGACACAAAACTTTGCACAGATCATTTAAATATATACAAAAATCATCCCACAAAATTTTGTGAATTTTGGTCTATTTTTACCCGTATGCCCCATATAAAGCCCTCTTCCGAAAATCACTTTAATACTCATAAATCTCTTATAAATAAGGGTACCAATCCAAAATTTTACACGGATCATTTACATACATGCCTAAATCAAACTGCTGGATTTTGAGAATATCGGTCCATATTTGACTATATCCCCCACATAAGGTCCACTACCGAAATCCACGTTAATACTAATATATATCTTAAATATACCGTTATTATGTTGAAATTCGAGGTGAAATACCCTCATATGCATGAAAATAACTGTTCCAAAATTTAAGAAGATCGGCCCATAATTTTTCATAACTGCCATATAGAACCGTTCCAAAAAACAAATAAATTCAGGTCAAAAAATATTCTTTTCGGATTTAACCCATATTCGGTCCACATTTTATAATCATGATATAGTATATCGTTGGAAAGGTATTTTTAATACCTTTTATTTAGTGTATTACAAATTATCAAGCACCCAGTAGTTCCCGAGATATAGGCCTATATATTTTCAACTTTACGGGCCCGCCCCCTCGAAAATAGGCGTGACCGCCAACAAATTTTTTTTTTTGCTGGTATCTCCTCCAAAAGCCCTATTTCATTTTGTTTTTTTTTTTTTTTTTTGAGCAAAATCACTAAAACCGAATTGTACCCCTTTTTTATACTCTGTTTGTTACGTTACACTCAAGAGTATTATGAACATCAGACAGACTCTGTAAATTAGGGTAAGAATTGGTAATTAAATCAATTAAAAATGATAAAAATTAGACAACATTTCAAAATATTTAAAATAAATTATGTTGGTCGTAAAATTGTCTTTCAAACAATATATCAAATACTAATAAAATTTGCACTAAGACTGAATAGAAAACCCAGAATTAGGATATTCTAGTCTAGTGTAGTTTCTGTATTTCTTATTACGCTTAGGTGAAGGGTATTTAAGATTCGGCACAGCCGAATATAGCACTCTTACTTGTTTATTTTATTTTAATAAATCATAAACTCTTCTCGTAGTGGATAACCAAAAGAAAAAATGAGTAATTAAATGGTTTACAATTGTTTTTTTTACACTTTCTCGTGGCATGTTTTATTTTTTCCAGAATAATAAATTGTATCAAAACAATAAATCAGCTGTTTTACTACGAAAGTTACCAGACTAACAAAGTTTTAAAAAGGGGGTCGTTCACAGTTGGTAACTTTAACAAATTAACAAACTACCGACTAACAAACTAACAAGCTCGGTGTGAATACCGCTAATGAAACACATTATTTTTCTTTATTTAGGGGCAATCGCTTTGACTGTCCCTTGTAGTGGTTCTTTATTAATTAATTTTAATTCTTAAATCTATTTTAAATCTAACTTAAATATTGTTCTTATTGTCTGTGGGAAAATGCTGAGCAAGCAGAACTCATGCCAGCCAGTAAGGTGCATTGCTGTAGACGACACCTAACACAGACATAATTATTTGGTATTTTGTAAACAATCATGTAGAGCATATACAGCAGGGGCTTCCAAAAATTTTTTGTTTATGTATTAGTGAGTACGAGAGAGTAATAAAATTGAGAGAATCTATTTATTTAAAGCCGCAAAAAAATGTTAGTAATATACATATTTTATAATTTGCTATGTATGTTACCAAAAGCATTTATATATTATACAGCCAAACATGAGTGCTTATCAAGTACCTACCACCAGGGCTGCCAGATGAATTTCAAAAAAAATCGTCAAAATCCCGATAAAAAAGAAAAAAATCGTCATTTCGAATTTTAAAAATCGGGAAAATAAAAATTCAGTATTTCTAGTATCATTTTTATTTAAACGAAAACATAAAAATTCAAGTTTATATAGTCTCTTGTACAATACATATCAAAATACATAAATTTTATCTTTTTAAATAAGAAATCTCAAAAAATATAATGTTAAACACAACTTGTATAATATTTTTATATTATCTTAGTCCACTTTCACACACTACAATTCTGAATCGTCAAGGCAAGTATTTTTGGATGAGAAGGGAATAGAGAACAAAAGAGGCACAAATTTGACGGTACTAGTCAATTTTCTTTTTTCTTTTGTTTTTTTTTTCATTCATGTTGATTTGCATCAAAACGTACGAAAATTGTAGTGACGTGTGTGAATTAAATGGCAAGTTCAAAAGAGAATTGAACAAAAACTGGTCAGCTAAAACTGAAGAGTGTGAACAACATATTTTATAAATAAATATCTGAATTTAGCATATTTTATTAATTCAGAGTAAATTACAAATATAGCATCCAATTCATCCATCATTTACAGGTACTTATTTTCATTCCGTATTCCGTATTTTTTTGTTATTTAAATTTATTTGACTGAATATTCTTTCGTCGCGACGTTTTGTTGAAATAAGAGAAGTTTTTGTAGAATTTCCCTGTTGAAATTCAGAAATTGTTTCCTCTAAAAATTTTAGTTGATGGAATTCAGCATTTAAAATTGCTTTTTGTGTTTACAGATAAATAAATAATTTCTGCTATCCTAACTCAATATTATTTGGAATTATTATACTTAAACTTAATAATTGTTCATAATTAAGAAATCATTACTATCATTTAGTGTTGTGTTTGAAATACTCGTATGTCATGTTCTTCTTAATATTTATGATATTAATTGAGAAAAATAGTTGTTGTCTCCAAAAAAGAGAGGTAACGAAAACATTAATAAAACAAAGAAATGATAGAAAATTTTAATAATTCAGAAAATCGTCATTTTCAATGAAAAAATCGTCAAATCGTCACTTTGCTATTTTTGTAACAAAAAATCGTCAAAATGACGATAAATCGTCAAATCTGGCAGCTATGCCTACCACTCAAATCGTGAGAGAGAATTTTCACTGCAATAATGTAAATTAAAGCAGTGAGCGTGTGTTTATGATAAGTGTCGTATAGCTTACGGATGGTAAGGTAACACAGACATATTTGGAACGCTATCATGATCGTACAGAAGGTTACACGTTACAAAACTTAAATTACTGACTACGTCCTTTTAAATACAACTTAAATTTTTCATACTACCATATGATTTTGACAATTCTGCAAAGTATGAAAATTGTGCATTCAATTTTTTTTATTATTTGATAAAAATATTCAATAAATAAACTCGCCGCGAATAAAAACATTATGCTATTGTGTCATTAATATCAACTAAAACAATGAATTCAGATGAAGAGGATATGAATGATGCAGCTTTTGTCCATTTAGTTTATAACAATCTGTAAGCTAAATAGTAAATTAGCTGTTAAATGAAGAAGTTGTTTATATTTTTTTGACATTTAATAGTTCTACCATACTTTTATCATAATTAAATACCAAACGCAATTTGAGACTGAAAAAATGAAACCATATTTAAATAAAACTTAAATATTTTTAGTTAGGCTTTGAGTTCATTAAATTTAATTTTCATTAAATTATTTTCACTGAAGTAGGAATTGTTTTACAACTTGAAAAAATTTTATTTTTGATAATTTTTTTTGACTGGGATTCGAACCTGGGTTGTTGGTTGAATTTACATATATTTCGAGAAACACCACTATCTCTCTCATCAGAATTCTTTTTGCGTTCTGACTCCTTGCACCACTAGGGTCTCTGCTAGTCAACAGACAACATCAATCCTTTAACCAGTGACTGGTGGTTCGAAGTTTTCTGTAATTATTATACCCTTCACCATCGTGAGAAGGGTATATATAAGTTTGTCATTCCGTGTGAAATTTCCACAATATAATTTTCCGACCCTATAAAGTATATATATTCTGGATCCTTATAGATAGCGAAGTCGATTAAGCCATGTCCGTCTGTCTGTCTGTCTGTCTGGATGTTGAAATTAGTTTTTTGAAGTCCCAAGATATGTTCGGGATCCAAACCTTCAATAATTCTGTCAGAAGTGCTTTCGAGAAGTTTGCTATTTAAAATCAGCAAAATCGGTTTAGGTCAACCAGAGTTATGAACCAATATGTGAGACCACCTCTATAAAAATTTGAGATTTTTCGTCCATTTTATTGCAATATTTTGAAATATATTGCAGATAATACCATGAAATTTTGTATACGTTGTTTGTACTATAAAAGAAGAAAGTGTGCGGAAAATAGTAAGAATCGGTCCATGATTTCTCATAGCCCCCATACAAATATATATATTCCCGAAATATGGCTTAATGATAAATAAATGCCTATAAAATTGGAATACCAAGACAAAATTCAGCAAAAATAAGTTTTATACAAAAAGAAATCTCAAAACGAAATTTTTTTTTAGTTCGGTCCATGTTTGACCATAGACCCCATATAAAGTCCACTTCCAAAATTCACTTAAATACGTATAAAACAGATATAAACAATAGTAAACGGCCAAAATTCGACATAAATAATCTCTATAGGCAAATAAATTGTTGTACTAAATTTTATGGTGGTCGGCCCAGAATTGGTCATAGCCCCCATACAAAAATCTTCCCGAAATATTGCTCAATTATACATAAATGCCTATAAAATTGGAATATCAAGACAAAATTCAGCAAAAATAAGTTTTATGCAAAAAGAAATCGCAAAACGAAATTTTTTTTAGTTCGGTCCATGTTTGACCATAGACCCCATATAAAGTCCACTTCCAAAATTCACTTAAATACGTATAAAACAGATATAAACAATAGTAAACGGCTAAAATTTGACATAAATACTCCTTATAGGCAAATAAATTGTTGCACTAAATTTTATGGTGGTCGGCCCAAAATTGGTCATAGCTCCCATACAAGGACCACATTTGAAAAAGACATTTTTCCCTATATATATTGTATAAGTATCGGTACCGACTCAAAACTTTGCACAGATCATTTAAATATATACAAAAATCATCCCACAAAATTTTGTGAATTTTGGTCTATTTTTACCCGTATGCCCCATATAAAGCCCTCTTCCGAAAATCACTTTAATACTCATAAATCTCTTATAAATAAGGGTACCAATCCAAAATTTTACACGGATCATTTACATACATGCCTAAATCTAACTGCTGGATTTTGAGAATATCGGTCCATATTTGACTATGTCCCCCACATAAGGTCCACTACCGAAATCCACGTTAATACTAATATATATCTTAAATATACCGTTATTATGTTGAAATTCGAGGTGAAATATCCTCATATGCATGAAAATAACTGTTCCAAAATTTAAGAAGATCGGCCCATAATTTTTCATAGCTGCCATATAGAACCATTTCCAAAAAACAAATAAATTCGGGTCAAAAAATATTCTTTTCGGATGTAACCCATATTCGGTCCACATTTTATAATCATGATATATATCGTTGGAAAGGTATTTTTAATACCTTTTATTTAGTGTATTACAAATTATCAAGCACCCAGTAGTTCCCGAGATATAGGCCTATATATTTTCAACTTTACGGGCCCGCCCCCTCGAAAATAGGCGTGACCGCCAACAAATTTTTTTTTGCTGGTATCTCCTCCAAAAGCCCTATTTCATTTTGTTTTTTTTTTTTTTTTTTTTGAGCAAAATCACTAAAACCGAATTGTACCCCTTTTTTTATACTCTGTTTGTTAAATTACACTGAAGATTATTAGGAACATCAGACAGACTCTGTAAATTATGGTAAGAATTGATAATTAAATCAATTAAAATGGTAAAAATTAGACAACATTTCAAAATATTTAACATAAATTATGTTGGTCGTAAAATTGTCTTTCAAACAATATATCAAATACTAATAAAATTTGCACTAAGACTGAATAGAAAACACAGAATTAGGATATTCTAGTCTAGTGTAGTTTCTGTATTTCTTATTACGCTTAGGTGAAGGGTATTTAAGATTCGGCAGAGCCGAATATAGCACTCTTACTTGTTTTTATTAATTTCTATTTATAGTTGTTTTTCCTTTTGTTCAGTTTTTTCTTTCGTATTCAAGTCAAGACTTCGTCTCGAAAACCTAAATACATTTGTTTATTATGTTTGTTGTCCACTTTCGTACATATGTAAACATTGCGGCTTGTGCTTTAGCTATTTATAGAATAATTGGTATTTTTAGTTGAACTGTTAATATTTAATTTTTGATAGTTCTTTAGTTAGATTTTGAGTTCATTGAATTTAATTTTCATTAAATTATTTATACTGAAGTAGGAATTGTTTTACAACTTGAAAAAATTTTATTTTTGATAATTTATTTATTTTATTGGTTTTCCACTGTTTACTTTTGTATAACTTTATATAATTAAAGAATTAGCGTCCATTCGTTAGGTAGGTAGGTAGGAAGGTCGGTGTGAGTTGCCTGACACCCTCACCCAGAGACCAATACGGTCCATTGCGATGCCATTTGTTTATTTAAAAGATTTAAAGAAAAAAACCTATTTAATAATTTTTAAACTTTGAGTAATTGCCGATTAAAATTAAACATGTCCGTAGACATTAAAGTCCGACATAATAAATAATATAATAATGACTTATATAATTTGTAAATCACTGGTGCTTGCAATTTAAAATAATACTGTATATTTAAAGGAAATAAACGTCGTTCATAAGATATAAAAACTTAACAATTGGTGTCAGTATTGGGATTGCAAAATAATAAGCAATCGTGATGTTTGAAAGGGTAAAACTGAAACTAGTCAAGAGATAATTCAGTTAGTAACAGGCGGTGCAGAATCGAAATTTTGCTAAAATAAGAATAAGAAACTTCTAAAGTTAAAAAACTCCTTTGTGAAGTTAAAGAAGAAAATAAAAATGAAATTTCTAGAAACCACTAAAGTCTACAACGAGAAATTGCCAGGCAATGGTAAGTAATCACTGATTTAATTATTTAAAAGATGAAGGCACTAGATAAGAAGAACATCCTGAAACACGAACTAGAGCTAAATCTTGCACTCTAGTGTTTCCACGTTTTAGATTAGTTTGTGACTAAATGCTCAGAACGAAAGAAATGATAAGTCCCAATTTACACGAAGCAATTCAATAATTTGTCATAGCTTCCATATAAGCCATACTTCCAAAAATTATTTTAACGACCATACATCACTTTATTTTGTATCTGTTTCATATACACAAAAGCCATGTCATCGAATTTTAAAAGAAGTTTCGATTTTGTCTAACTGTACAAAGTACATATTTAGTAGATAAGTTTTATTTTATTTACCTGTGAATTCGGTGTTTTGCTTTAAATCCTCCAGTACTTCTGGTTTTAGCTTGCTGTTTTGTTTTCCCATTTTCTGCACACATGCCGAGTAAAATCTTAAAGCACAAGTAATAAAAGAATATATGTACCATTAATTTTTACGAATTTTAAAAACTGGGGATTAAAATGAATTGACAAAAAATTTTAAAATAATCTACGCTAAACATTAATATTATTTTATTTAGTCTGTTATAGGAAAATACAATTTTTTACAAAATTTGATTATTAGTACAGAAAATATTTTTTTTTTTAAATTAATTTGTAATAGAGCAGATGAATTTTCTTAAAAATTTAAATAATGTAGATGAAAATTTTCGATTTCATAAATGCTTTTGTGTGGTATTGTGTAATTTTTGAGGTTCAGTAGAGAAAATTATCTTATTTAAATTAGTATGTAATAGAGAAGATGAATTTTCTCGAAAATTTAAATAATGCAGATGAAAAAAGTTTAATTATTGATATTTTTCATTTGCTTTAGTTGAATTTTTGTGTAGTAGTTTTTTATTATAATTATATTTTTTTAATTTCCAAAACTTAACTATTTATGTGAAATTATGCAAAAACTCAAAATGGTGTCATGATAATGGCCTCATAATAAACGCATTTAAAACCAAAATAATGCACATTAAACCACCTCATCTTGCTAGAACAGCAACAAAAATAATATTTCACAACCATTAATGTCTTCATACTATAAACGACACAGGACATACCGAAACATGCACCACAACCATAGAGAATGTACAAATATATAAATATCTCGGAATTTACGTTGATGAAAACTTTAAATGGCTACCCCATATACAGGGTGGGCCAAGTTTGACTGAATGATTTGAACTCTATTGGCATATTGTAGCCGTTGTGGTGCATCCCTCGGCAATAATTCTTGGGCCAATTGAATTTTATATGGAAACATCTTCAGATCAACTTTTAGAATACGTCGTAGCGATGTTCTGGAGATGTTCAATTGAGTATTAAATTAAAAATGCAAAAGTTATAAGCATTTCAAATCAGTCAGTCCAAGTTGGCCCACCCTGTACAACAGCTTGCAGAGAAACTTCGAAAAGCCGCTTATGGTTTATAGTATAAACTTTATACTATCTAAGCAATTGCTCAACCTATGATGTACTCAAACAAGCATATTTTTCATTAGTTGAATCCTACATAAGGCATGGTATTACAGCAAGGGGAAACTCAACATATTGCAGATTCCTACAGCAATCTCAAAACCAAATTCTAAAAATTCTACTAAAAAATAAGCTACATAACAATCAACAACTGCAAATGTCGTTAAATATATACTTATAACACAAATATCAACAACAACACAAACAACAGTAGCGACGCTAGCACTTCCAACATAAACACAAATTAATAATTTGAAATTACACAAACAACTCACACAACTCAACACAAGCAACATTACCTTATACCCCTGACAGACATAGGATTTCTATACCATAATACAAATACTATGGTTTTTGATACTAAATTGCCTTGACATACATGTAGTACATATACTAGTATTTTTGTTTTTACTTTCCCAATAAACATATTGGCAAGCGTTTTGTAAATTAAGATTGCAGCAAGCTTGCATAAATAAGAGTTTTGCGAATGTCGTTGACAATTTGCTTGCAAATGCAAGTCTTTCATAAATTTAAGCAAAACGTTGTGTTAAATTGTTGTTAAAGTTGTTAAATTAAGTGTCTTTGATACTTTTAATTATCACTTGCTATTAAAAAAAGTTAATTATCTACTTATTTAATGTCTGTAGCAAAAAGGCAGGAAAGTGTTATACCCTAGACAGACATAGGATTTACATACCATATTAGTATACTATACTACATGTGTGTCAACTTGTACTACAATTAAACCATAAAACAAGCTGGTTTATATCTGGTATCAATACTACGAAAATAATCGTGGTATAAATGTAGTATGTTGTCTGTAGCTGTGTTCAATAAACATTGGGGAAACCCTCTCACAAAATCGATTGTCAGTTCATTTAATGACAGTTATATTTTATTTAATTTCTTTTCATTTTTTTTTTTGATCAAAACCCAGCCAACATTTACATATAAAAATAAGCTTTCAAATGTAAGCAAGGAAAATTTATCTATATTTTCCAGTACAGAACTTGCAGCCGCACCGTTTCATATATGCTCAACAATTTCGGTGCTTCTGCGCATAACACTTTTCTGCCTTTTTGCTAAAGACATTAAATAAGTAAATAATTAAACCAGCTTGTTTTATGGTTTAATTGTAGTACAAGTTAACACACATGTAGTATAGTATACTAATATGGTATGCAAATCCTATGTCTGTCTAGGGTATTACTCACCAACATACCCAGCTAGCATTTGGATGATTGTTTGACGAGCGCGATCATTTCGCGACTCTTTTTTAATCGTTCAGACGATTGTTAGAGTAGATTTATATTTTTCGCTTCCAAACGGCGCGTTTGCGACTTATTTCGACGTTTGTTCGACGAGTGAATCGTCGTTTAAGCATTTTGGCGAGCATTTGAAGATTGTTTGCAGTCAACGATCGTATTTAGCTCTTCAAAATGATATTTTCACGAGTCATTTTGATGTTTGTCGGATGAGTGTTTTTTTATGTTACCCCACAATCGTCGTTTGCTCAGTTGCTCTGAACGTGCGAATTATATTTATTTATTTTTTTTAGTAGCCGCTCTTTAGAGTGGCTACTTCATTTATTGAATTGAATCTTAAGAATGATTTTTTTATTTGACAGAAATACAAAAATTTAAATCTTATATTTAACTAAAAGTAAGCAACATAAACATTAATGCTTACGTTGCTGTCTGGCTAAATGTGGAAACGTAATTGGAAACTAATGCTCCGCTACACTTAGCCAGCCAATAATGGTCGTTTAGGGATGGATATGTAACTCCTCCACCCCTTGACCGAAATACACCTGAATTTCGTATTACAATTATTATTATTGCTTATAAATCTTTATTAATGCGGTTTTTAATTTTTTTTTTTTTTTGTTAACATAAAGTATTGCTTAATATTATTATTACTTATAATTTTGGTATGGTAACTTTAGTTCATGACTTCTAGTTTTTTATTTTTCCATTTCAAAAAGTTTTTATTTTAATTATTTACAATTAGCTTTAATTTAACAATGGTTGCTTTTTTTGGAGATGCTTAAATATAACATTTTCCTTATAGTGTAAAATAACATTATTTATTTATAGATAACACAAAAACAATTAGGTTTCGTTGTTTAGAAATCTTCTTTTGAGATCTTCAAAACGTCTCATCAAGTACTCAAAGTCAATGTCCTCGTCATCTGCACTAGAAGTCGTTTTTTCTACAATGTTTTGACTATTACGATCGCTAAGATCTTCAAATTTGAACGGCCTTTTAATATTGGCTTCATGAACATTTTCCAAATTTCGTTTAATGAACTTCGGTTCTTCTTTGTGCCTTACGCTTTTATAGTTTTTAATAAAGCCTTCTTCTCTGTTTTCTATGTAGTTTTCACGGGATTTATTTCTTTTTTGGATTATTTTAGTTTTCGCATCTTTTAATCTTTGTTTTACAATGGTATGGTCAATCAATTTATTTTGTACATCTAAAGGACTACATTTTATTGCGCTATGATAAGTACCATTATAGAATTTTATTGCCTTAAGTATTTGAGTATTTATTGGAAGTTTTTCTTCCAAATTAAGGACTCTGATTTTTTCTGTGACAGTATTGTTAAATCTTTCAATATCCGAATTACCGGTATGGCTATTCGGTTTCGTAAAATGATATTGAATTCCCTCTTGATTAAGGTAGCTCCTTACATTGACATTATTGAATTCATTGTCTAACACAAATTTGGTAACAGTGCCTTTAATGGCTAAAAATGATCTAATTTTTCTAACCAGGGTTTGACTATTTCTGTCGAGCAAATGAAATGAAATTACGTGTTTTGAGAATTTGTCGATAAAAATTATGAATGAGTGTTTACTGTTCATGTAAGTATCGACGTGGATTATTTCATTTGTGGTGGAAGGGGTTTCAGTTATTTTGAACTTATTTTTTATTGGGTTTCTGTCATACTTAGCTGACGAACAAATGTGACAGTTATTTATTATTTTATGTATCGATAATTTCAAATGTGGATTATATATCTTATGCTTGATGCTCTCATAGGTAGCTATAATACCTGAGTGTCCACTTTCGTATTTATGAAACAACGATATCTGTTTATTGAGTTCAATATCATCCTCAATATCTCTAGAAAAATAAGAACATCTGACCAATTTAAAGTTGTTTCTGTCTGGAAATTCCTCTATCAACTTCAGTTGAACCTTGTAATATTCGTGATCATTCAATTTGGAAAATATTCCAATTTTTCCTTTAGAAACCTCCCTTCTTAAAATATTAGATATGTTATTATCTGCAATGTCATGTCTGTCTATATAAACTCTTTTATTGCCAAAAACCGTTTCAATGTCTTTCTCTTTAACATCCACTACAATAATTTGAGTTTTAAAACGATTTACTACCGTATCCAATATTGGAATACCATCGTGTAGATCCTCTTCCTGAGAATGTGCAGTCTCAACATCCAAAGAACCTTCAATATTGTTTGTTTCACCGCAGTCCATCAATTCCTCTGATGAGTTTATCTCATTTCCCTCGACATTGATTCTACTTAGGAAATCTGCAATGTAGTTGCACTTCCCTTTTATATATTCTATCTTAAAATTATATTCACCTAAATCAATAAGGTATCTCTGTAGCCTAGGGCTTATATCTTTGCCTGCATATTTACTTATGAGCTACTTCAGTGGTTGATGGTCGCTTTCTAGGTCGAATTCCTTCCCATAAATGTATGGCCTAAAATATTTAACACCCCAAACTATTGCCAACAATTCTTTATCAATTGTTGCATAGTTTGTTTCGTGTTTATTCAACGTTCGCGAAGCATATGCTACTGGGTGACCATCTTGAGTTAAGACAGCTCCAATTGCATTATTGCTTGCATCAGTGATGATTTTGAAACGTTTTGTAAAATTTGGGTATCTAAGTATGGGTGAACTCGTTATAAGCTCCTTAAGTTTTTCAAAAGCCACTATGTAGCTAGGGTCATTCATATTAATTTTTGTGTTTTTCTGCAAATACTTGGTCATTGGGTATGCAATTTTGGCATAGTTGTTAATAAATTTCCTATAGAAACCGGTCATTCCTAAAAACGACTTAATTTGTTTTTCGTTACTTGGGAGTTTCAAATTCTGTATTATTGAGATTTTGTTAGGATCTGGTTTTATGCCATTGATTGTTAATACGTGACCCAAAAACTGTGTTTCTTTCTTGAGAAAGTCACACTTGTTAATTTGTATCTTTAGCTTAGCCTTCCGTAAGGTTTTAAATATATCTTTTATATTATCGATATGTTCCACCAAGGATGAACTGAATATTAGAATGTCATCCATATACACTACACATGTCTTTTTTATGAAATTTCTTAGAACAGAATTCATCAATCTCTGAAAGGTTGATGGTGCGTTACGAAGACCAAATGGCATTCGAATAAATTCGTAATGCCCATAGGGTGTAGAGAATGCCGTCTTTTTTCGATCTTCCTCCTTAAGGAGTATTTGATGGAAACCCTTTGCCAGGTCGACAGTCGAAAAATATTGGGCTCTGCCCAATTTGTCCAAAATACTGTTAAGGTTGGGTATAGGGTACCTATCTTCTATTGTAAATTCATTTAGTTTGCGATAGTCTATTACTAATCGCCATTTTTTCTCTCCAGATTTATCGACTTTTTTAGGCACAATCCATAAAGGACTATTGTAAGCAGAATTGCTCTCACGAATAATGTTTTGCTTTAACATATCTTTTATTTGTTTATTTATTTCGCTTTCATGAACCTGGGGATACCTGTATATTTTTGAATAGAGGGGTTTGTCAATTGTAGTAACGATTTGATGTTCTATTTGGGTTGTGGCTGAAAGATTATCGCCTTCTACATAAAATAAATCTCCAAACTCAGTAAGAAGATTTCTTACTGCTCTACTTTCCTCCTCATTCAAGTGACAAAAATCAAGTTTATCCACGATATCTGTTCTTGCAACTGGTTCCAATACACTTATATTCTCATCAAAAAAACAAGAGTACATTTCCTCGAAAAATAATTTGCTGCCAAAAACTTCTATATAACCATGTTCGTTATCTATCTTTGTCTTAAGGGGTATCAAAAAGTTTTGTCCGATTATTCCATCATATTTATTATTGCAGAAATCAATAATTTTCCAACTCAAAGTTCCCTGAGCAGAAAATTCCTTTGGGAAGGGAGTTACAACTTTAAATTTAATTATGTTTGTACCGTTAATTGTTCTGTATTGAATGGGTTTCATTAATTCTTCTATTTGAAAATTTTCTTTCAAAACGTGAGGTTTTATAATACTAGTTGAAGAACCGGTATCAATCAAAAATCGTATTTTTGTTTCCCAATAGTGAGCATCACTATCGGTAATTGGATTGGTGAGGCTGTATTAAAAAATTTACCTCTTTTTCCTCTCCATTTCCTATGTCCATATGTGTAGTTTGCTGATCTACACTCATATGAGAGTTCCTTGTCCTATTCGAACTCCTTTCGTTTATTTGGTTGTTTTGAACGTTATCTCTTTCATTATACCTATTAATCTTATTTTGCCAATTCCCTACATTATTATTCTGACGGTATCGCTCCTGCTGATTTCTTATAAAGTTTCCACTGTTTTGTTCCCGAAAATAATTTCTTTTAGAACCACTACTTGGCTCATATTGAGAGCTGTTTGTCACAGAATTTTTCCATTTGTTATTAGGGTTTAACTCGGACTTTTGCCGGTTGTAGTTTCGATTAGAGTTTTGATGTCCGTTCTCCCTGTTCCTATGGTAATTATTGCTGAAATTTTTATTTGCTTTATGCCCACTGTCAATAACCCTACTATCGTCTAATAATTTCAGTTTTGTGTACTTGACAATTATGTCACTTAAAGTTTCGTTTTCACCTATATGTGCTCGTATTGGTCCATCTATCTTTTCCGTCATTAGGTCGACTAAATCCCTATCCACATTTTCAGACATATAAAGTGTGGGTTTATTATCGTCTAATTCGTATATTTGACTAATTTCATTCTTGGCTGTTTCAAAACAGTCAAAAAGTTCTCTTAAATTGCTCACTTTAATGTATCGGCATCTGTTAAAAATCTCGGCATACGATGTCTTCGGTCTGGCTTGGGCCCTCAATTTTGCTTTTAATTGATTCCATGAAATGTCTCCAAGTTGCCTTATATGTGTTGCGAAATCCACATTGATTTTTTCGTTTACTATTATCTGGATTCCAAACTTAATCAATGCGGTGTTACCTGCACAGAGATCTATTAACATCTCTATGGATTTTATGAATCCATTGATACTATGATTGTTATTCAACGGTCTTATTTGCCGAAACTGCTGAATTATGTCTTTCGGTTTCATTTGGAGGTAATTCTGCTGATGAATCTGCTGTTGTTGTAGCATTTGTTGTTCCTGATTTATTTGCTGCTGTTGTTGTAGCATTTGTTGTTCTTGATTTGTTTGCTGCTGCTGTTGTAGCATTTGTTGTTCCTGATTTATTTGCTGCTGTTGTTGTTGCATTTGTTGTTCTTGATTTATTATTTTTTGCTCCTGCATCCGCAAAGTCGACTCCAACTCGGCAATCTTTTTCATTGCTTCGTCAACCTCTTGCAAATTTCTATTTGCATCGAATTTATTCATTTTTTTTTTATTAATACACACTTTTCAATAAACTTTTTATAGTTATATAATAAAAATATAAACTTCGGTTAGTTTTATTTTGCGAAAACCCGTCGATATTCTTTCAGTTTCTTTATTTTAAAAACTTAAGTTTTTAACTTTGGTCGTTTACCGACTGCGCCAATTATATTTATTTATTTATTTTTTTAGTAGCCGCTCTTTAGAGTGGCTACTTCATTTATTGAATTGAATCTTAAGAATGATTTTTTTATTTGACAGAAATACAAAAATTGAAATCTTATATTTAACTAAAAGTAAGCAACATAAACATTAATGCTTACGTTGCTGTCTGGCTAAATGTGGAAACATAATTGGAAACTAATGCTCCGCTACACTTAGCCAGCCAATAATGGTCGTTTAGGGATGGATATGTAACTTGCGCGATTGGAATACGACATCGCGCACGATTACTTTAATCGTCGGCTCCGATCGTGAAAGAGTTATGCACGATTCAAAATGCTAGCTGGGATAAGCGGAAACATCAAAAATAATATTAACACAAATAACACACAACTCAATATAAATAACAATAACATATACACCAACACAATAAATATCAATACTCAAAACATCACACTTTCTAACAACACCACAAACACCAGCTGCAGATTCCAAAATAATAATGGAACCCCTTTTACCAACAATATTGCCAGCAATCTACAGATCCTAAATATCAAAAGTCTGTACTACATTTCATTAATCAACGAATTTTACAATGATTCCAGATATCTGAAGCCAATAAACCACTCCTATAATACCAGAAGACACGCAGAAGAAAGATATAAGGTCGATCGGCATAAAAACAACTATATATAGTAAAAATTCGCTGAATACTGCACTACCAAATATAATGAACAAAATACCATCATATTTATTAAACATTAGAAATCTATACACTAGAAAAAGTCTTTTAAAAAAATATTTCATAGAATCGCAATGAAAACTTATTATTACGAGTATATGTAATCTTTAGTTTTAATATATATATCCTGCAGACAAGGTTTCGCGGGATTAGATGTAAGAACTAAAATGTATATTAAATTGAAAAAATCTTCGATTTATTCTCCGCCTCGATTTTCAATAAAAGAACACCAATACCATAACTTCTTTAAATCCCTTGGAGCTAGATTTTTAGTTGCTGGCGACTTTAACGCCAAACACACATTTTGGGGTTCACGTCTGGTAACCCCAAAGGGTCGCGTACTCTTCAACTAAAATGGGCTTAGATGTACTCTCAAGTGGACATCCCACCTATTGGCCGACGGACCGACGGAAGATTCCCGATGTTATTGACTTTGGAGTAGTGAAAAATATCCCTGTAGAATGGATGCAAGTGGATCCTTCACTGGACTTGTCCTCAGATCACTCTCCTACTATCATTTCAATGCATTTCCCTCAAGTGTGTGGGTCTCCATTTATGAACATGATTAAGACCCGAGTAAGTTGGATAAAATACAAAAAGTATTTAAGTTCTCATTGCACGGAAAATGTTGTGTTGAGAACTACCGACGATATTGATGAGTCGATTGGCAACTTTACCGAGGACCTTCGACGAGCTGTGCATCACGCTTCCACTTATCACGTTGAATGTAGAAATAGGACAAACAGAACTTATTTCTCTGAACTCGAACATCTCCTATCAGAAAAAAGAAACATGAGAAGAGAGTGGCAAATTCACAGGTCTCCTGAACTGAAAGCTAGGCTACGGGAATGCAGAGATATACTAAGACATTTCTTAGAAACTCAAAGAACGGCCTCACTTAGATCTTACTTGGAAGGTCTTGATAGTACCCCACAATCTGACTACTCGTTATGGAGAGTGGCAATAGGTTTAAAAAGACCAGTGAGAGGAAAACCTCCTTTGCGAAATCCGACTGGTGACTGGGCTAGAAATGATTCCGAGAAAGCGACATTATTTGTTAACCATTTGAGAAATGTGTTTACTATAAACAACTCAAATAATAACGAATCTGATTTGCCACCACTTGTTATAAGGCCTCCTGTACCTCTAAGACTAAACTTTCGTGATGTCCAAAACGCTATTGGTACTCTGAACCTTAGAAAGGCTCCAGGTATGGATAAAATCAGCAATAAAATGCTTGTGGAGTTACCTCGTGTAGCAAGAAGAATTATCCTCTTTATCTTCAACGCTATTTTACGCCTAGAATACTATCCTGCAGATTGGAAGGTGTCTATGATCACTATGATTCCTAAGTCAGGGAAGGACCACACCAAAGTGGAGTTATATAGGCCAATTAGTCTACTGCCGACAATTTCAAAACTGTTTGAAAAATTGTTAATGACTAAGTTGACTCCAATTCTGAATGATACTGAATGTATTCCTAATCATCAATTCGGCATCAGAGCTAAACACAGCACCATCGAACAAACACACAGATTGGTAAATGTGATAAGAGGGTCGTTTGAAGGCAAAAAATACTGCTCCGCCCTTTTCATTGATGTGTCGCAAGCGTTCGACAAAGTTTAGCATGACGGTTTAATGCACAAAATTAAATTAACTCTGCCTTCTAACAGCCATAAACTCATGGAAAGTTATTTATACGGTCGCAAATTTAAAATCAAAGAAGGCAATTTTTTAAGTACCGCTCAGCCAATTGAATCAGGTGTGCCACAGGGTAGCATACTGGGCCTTACTTTATATTTGATTTATGCCTCCGACATGCCGTCAGACCCCAAAATCCACACGTCAACTTTTGCAGACGATACAGCCTTTATTAGCGTTCATAAGGACCATCAAATAGCATCACAGAACTTGCAGAAATATGTTTATAAACTAGAGAATTGGATTGAGCTTTGGAAAATCAGGGTTAACGAACAGAAATGTATTCATATAACTTTCACATTGCGAAAAGATACATGCTCGTTCATCAGAATAAATAATCAAATTATCCCGCAACACAATGAAGTCAAATATCGACGCAAAACTTACCCAGATGAGATTAAAAGCAGTGCAAATTAATTGGCTAATCGGCAGAAATTCTACATTAAAGTTGGATTGCAAACTTTTGTTGTACAATGCAATTCTAAAGCCAATCTGGTGTTATGGAATTCAATTATGTGGTACTGCCTCAGCATCCAACAATGAAAAAATTCAAAGGGGTCAAAATAAGATTCTACGTACAATTACTGCAGCTCCATGGTATGTTAAAAATTCTCGAATCCACAAAGATCTAGGCATTCCTTTGGTGAAAGTCGAATTTACAAAACACGCCTCAAAATATGTCAGCAAACTTGAACACCATCCAAACCCACTTGCACGAGACATCCTTAACTTTAGTGGCCACAATCGTTTGAGAAGGAGGGATACCCTTGCTTTAACTCAAGCGCAAAACAGATGACTGGATCAGTTGATGTGAAATTTTTTTAGTATCATAAAAATTTTTGTCTAGCACTGGCTGGGCTTATTATTTTCTTTTTAGTATTAAGATTTGAATACTTATTGTCATTTCAAATATGAAGATTCAATAAATAATTAAATGCAAAAAAAAAAAAAAAAAAAATATATATAAAAATAGATTTTCTTAGACAAAATCCAAACTTCCAAGAAGGATTGAAAATTGTCAAAACATTAAAAGTAGTAAATGATATGGCTGAGCGTGGTGTTAAATTAATAACTGACTTCAACGACCTTCTGACAAAAGATGAAGAACAAAAGCAATATGTCCTGCAAGTTGTAAGCAAATGCCGAGCATTGTATCCCGACGTTTCAAAAAGTACTTTAACAAAATCTCTATAATAAATTGGATAACTATGTAATATTATCGAATATATCCCAGGTTTTTATATATTAAAATAAAAATGTTCTTGAATTTAACTGTATTACTTCTGTTTTTTATTACATTTCTACTTTAAACACAAAAATATACCAAAAAAATTAAAAATTTATAACATAAGTATGCTCCTGGTGGCACCAGGTCACGTTTTCGGAGCTAAAGGCAGCCGTAACTCGGTTTGACTCAGAGTTACAACAATTTTGTTCATAACATAAATTTTGAAGAACAAAATAAGCTATCTTTTATGATATCGTGCGTGTTTTTATTATTTACCGTTCTCGAGTTATGGCTCAATACGTAAACTTTTTGGCCAAAAAATTCTTTTGTTTTCAAATTTTGAGTGACGAGCGGCACGTGTTACCGTCGTTTAATCGGGCTCAAATTTTGGCTATCCCAATATCTGGAAAGGGGATTCGTTTTGTCGGGTTAAGACGAATAAGATTCCGACATTTTTTTTGCCCCATATAAGTTGCGGTCACTCTAGTGTCCAACCCACACACCAATACAACAAGTTAATCGTATAACCGTAGAAATAAGAAAATCTTTTGAATTAAAGAAATATTGTTCAGCAATATTTTTGGATGTCGTTCAAGCCTTCGATAAAGTATGGCACAAAGGACTGGTATATAAAATATAATGCTTGCTCCCACCATGTGCCCATAAACTACTGGAATCTTATCTATTGCACCGCTTATTTACAGTTAAGTACAACGATTACGTGACAAGAGAATATAGGATTGGAACAGGAGTACCACAAGGAAGTGTTCTGGACCTACCCTCTATTTGATTTACACCTCTGATTTGTCTACAAACGATATACTAACTATTTCTACATTCGCTGATGACACCGCAAGTATTAGCTCGCATGAAAATCCATATATAGCATCTAGTATACTAGATAGCTATTTAAGATGTGAGGAACCATGGTTAAACAAACAACAAAAAACAAATGGAGAATACGAGTAAATGAGTTCTAAAGCAAACATGTTACGTTCACATTGAGGAGGGGATGCTGTCCACCTGTCACACTTAACAATGTAAATACTTCAGTCCGATTATTTTTTGTTTTTTTTTTTTATTTTTAGTAGTATTTTATTAATACTTTTGAAAATTACATATCATTAATATCATTACATATTATTTATTATTACATAAATTTAGCTCTGCTATATATTAAAATTTTCAATAAAAGATGATAATTTTTTTCTAAATGTATACTTATTAGATTCGTTTTTCACATCATTTGGTATCTTGTTGTAAATGCTTAGTCCTTTATAAAATAGCGATCTTTGCATCGCGCTGGTGTCTGCATGTTGTATTCTGAAATCAAAAGCATTCCTCAGGTTATATGGTTGAAGCTCCCCAACATATTTTATTTGCTCTATCAAATATTCAGGAGCATCTCCACTTTTGATTTTTTGAATAAAGTTTATTGTATTTAGTGCTAATCTTTTGTGTATTTTAAGCCATTTTAAATCACTCAGCATACATGTTACAGAAGCAAATCTGTTTAGTTTTAATATTGCACGCATTGATTTGTTTTGCAAATTCTGTAGTCTGGTTATTTGTGTATATGTACAGCATGTGTATAAAACTGTTGATCCATACCCGAAATGTGGTTTAATAATTGTGTTATATATGTTTATTGCTGTAATTTTAGATAAGCTGTTTCTTATTCATTTAAGAAATCCGATTTTTCCCCCTAATTTTTTACATATGTATTCAATGTGTTCTTTAAATTTTAAGTCATTGTCAATAATAAAAAAATCGTGTTAACTTTTTCTATTGTTATATTATTTATTTTTAATGTTATATTTGAATGCATATTTATTTCCATTAATTTGGTTTTACTTTCATTTAATTTTAACTTGTTCATTTTTAGCCATTTATTAATATTATTCATATCACGTGAAAGATTTTCGTAGCAAATATTTTCTGTTTCTCCTTCCGTAAAAATTAATGTATCATCTGCATACAAAATAATTTCACAATTCTCCAATACCTTTTCCATATCATTTATGTATATAATAAATAAGAGTGTTCCTAATATTGAGCCTTGTGGTACTCCATAGTCATTTTCTATTGCACTTGATTCCACATTATTAACTCTAGTAATTTGCATTCTATTGGTTAAGTATGATTGAAACCATTTCAATTCTTTGTCCTTAATTCCATACCTGAATAATTTTTTTTATTAAAATTTCTCTATCTATTGTTTCGAAAGCCCTTTTGAAATCAAGAAAAATCGCCAATATTTTGCTGCTCCTCCTCTTATATTTCCACCTGTTTATTGTGTAGTTCAATGCTGTTTCACATGAATAATTTTTTCTGAAACCAGATTGGTATTTCGATAAAAGTTTATTTTGTTTTAGATAGTTATCAAGTTGATTTTTTACTACTTTTTCCATAACTTTTTCAGAATGTTTATTGGGCGATATTCTTCGCAAATATTAGTATTCTTTACTTTTTCAATTGGGGTAATTAAAGATTCCTTCCAATTTTCAGGGAAAACTCCTGTTTCTAGGGATTTATTTATAATGCGGAGTAAAATATTGCCAGTTCTGTCCCAGTTATCTAATATTATATTGCTTGATATTTTCTTATAGTCAGGTTTTTTTTAATATTTTTACATATAATTTCTAATTCTAATAACGATATTGCACGAAATTCAAATTTAAACTTTATCACAGGTATTTTATTTTCATATTTCACGTTTTCAATGGAGTTTCTTATATCGGATATACTATTTATGAAATAATTATTAAAATTATTGGCTATATCTAAGTTGTCCTTATATTCTATTTGGTTAAATATCACAGTTTTTATCACATTTCTGGTTTTCTTTATAACTAATTCTTTTATTTTATTCCACATTTCTTTTTGATTGCCTGTGTTATTTATTTTATTATTTATGTATTTATGTTTTTCATTTTCAATTTTAACTTTATATTTGTTTTTAATTGATTTATAATTATTCCATGCTGCATTAGTGTTTTCTACGATAGCTTTTTGGTACTTGTTTATTTTTTCTTGTTTGAGAAGCCTGAGTTCGCTATTGAACCATTTATTGTTAATTTTCTCATTTATTGTCTTTTTTATTGTAAATTTTTGTATAGTATTTTCAATACATCTATCAATTTCATGGACATATTCATTAAGATTATAAATTTCATTACATTGTAATATTGAATTTATTTAATTTTTATCACTATTTTTATTGTATTTAAAAATTTCTATTTCTTTATTTTGTTTTTCATGATATTTTCTTTCATAATCCATAAAAATGTCTATGCATTCATGGTCTGCTATTTTATTGTTTATATTATTTTTGCCGAGATTATTTTATTGTTCGTTATTATGTAGTCTATTAATGTTTTCGATGTTTGCGTTATTCTGGTGTATTCACTTATAATTTGTTTAAGCCCATTGTGATTTAAAATACTTTCAAATTTATCTTTATAAAAATCTTTATACCAGTCTGTATTAAAATCTCCTGCTATTAAAATATCACAGCTTTTTTCACAAATTTCATCTAGGAACTCTTGAAATGTATCACAAAATTCGGATTTAGAACAGCCTGGTGATCTATAAACAATTACTATAATAAATGATATATGTTCTCGTTTAGCCATATAGGCACTAATCCAGTGCTTTGAGTCTACTATATGTTCTTTTATTTTATTTATATACCATTGCTTTTTTATATATAATATTACACCTCCAGTCTTCGAAGAATTCGAAATTGTTGGATAGTTATCATATTCTTTTATTTCATATTCCTTCTCATCAATGTTATTCGTGATATGAGTTCCAGAGAGCAATATTAACTCTGGTTTAACGGTTTCGACTGTAATTTCCAACTGGGTGAAGTTATTTAAAAGTCCTTGAATGTTTTTGTATATTCCATATATTTTCTGTGTTTGTTAAACTGTCAAACCGATTCTTTTCATTTTCAATGATAGTTTATTTTGATAAACTGGGCATTCCCTGTTGTTTGTATAATGATTTTCATCAAGTCCTAAGTTCAGTCTTTTATTTTCTTTAATGCAATTTACACATTTGTTTACCGTTTCATTTTTGCAATCTGTGCTTTTGTGGTTACCGTGACATTTGTAGCATATTTCTTCATTTCTGCACACTGATGCTTTGTGGTTGTATCCTTGGCATTTAAAACATTTTGTTACATTTGTACCGTCAAAAACTCTACATTTATCCCATCCTACATTAAGCTTTTGGCCTGATAATACTTTCGGATACGAGTCATTATCGATTTTTATTTTAGCATTAAATACTGCTTTATTATAGAGCAATTCCATATGAAAACGATCAAAATTGGGAAATTTTTAGACGACCCCTCTCCGATTTTAAAATAAATAGTCTCAATCGATTGCCCAGCAAAAAATAATGTACCTACATATTTTTTTTTTTTATAGTGACTGGTTTAGTGGTGGTGTACACCACTGTCTGTGACAAAATTAAAGAATTCTTCATAAGGGACCTCATTGAAAGTTGTTTAAAAAAAAACTACTAAAGCGATCGCAACGAGTGATAGCTCGTTGGAAAGGTATTGAATCAGGATTTAATTGAAAAATAGAGTTTTCCTAATTTTTCTTAGAAATTTACCTTTAAATTTTCCCATGAAAATTAAATTTTCCGATTTTCCACAGAAGCTCCTAAATTTTCCGGCTAATTTTCTTTTTTTTTGGATTCCTCATAATTTTTGCTTTAAGAATCAGCAATAAAAAAATGGGCCCCGACTCCTTGTTTGGACAGGAGAAGAGCATTTAAGAGACCACCTTGTTAAAAATACATTTTAAAAATTATTTTAGAGTTAAAAATACATTTATGAAGAAAAAATCTTTCTTATTTTGCTGCTTATACTTAATTACAATATTTATTCAAAACAGATATAATAATGTCAAAACTATAACTGGAACGCAAAAGTTTCATTGCTTCATACCAAATATTTCTGATATGTCAATTAATGTTAAGCGGTACTCTTCGTCTGCCGACGCACAGTGGCTGAAAATCGTTTTTCATTGGCCAAAAGTCGAATTTTTTTTTGTCACCGATTTTTAAAATTTGTACACCTTTTTGGAGCTAATATATCCATATTAAGGTAGCCAAAAAATTAGGTTAAACTATTAATAATTGTGGGCGTGGCATGCTGTCAAACTCAACTGTTTTTTTAATTTCAGAAAAAGGTGTTTTTTTATTTGTTTTTTGTCAAAAATAAATGGTTACTACTCGCAAGCTATCATCGATAATGGCCTACGGTCTTTTTTATAATGTTGGTAGGATTATAGTCTTTAGTTGTTGTAAGTGGTTACCGCTCTAGCGTTTAATATTAGGGGCGTTCTGAAATATTTATGAAACTACTATATTTTTCTGAAATTTAAACTTTAGTGGAATAGAACTTCTAGGGAACAAAAGGGAACAAGAAACGTATACCACCCGAAAAAAGGTGAAAGTGTCTTCTTTAACTCTATATATACTTTTGCACCCGCCACGACCCGCCGGTAGAACACTTTTTTAATTTTAATGAAATTACTCTAAAAAAATTCAAATTACGATAATTTAAACAGCCCTATAGTTACTCGTATACAATGATGTATTAAATTTTCACTTTTTCGCCTAAAGGTTTATGTTTTTTTACTTTAGACTACGTAAAACTAAAATAATTAAATATAATACCTGCGAAAGGGTTTTATGGCTTTGTTTTGATTAGAAAAAAATAAGTCATAAAAATATCACAATAGGTTCTACAGTAAACATATGATCTCTTTCTAATATACCTGTTATCAACTGTTAGGGTCGACCAAAGTCATAAACAATTTTATAATAATAATCGCGACATTAAACCACTAAAGAAAAAAAAACCCGATATTGGCGCGATACTAATTAGTTTTACCTGATATTAACCCTTTCGGCCGCACTTGAATTAAGCTGTGACTACCAAGAGCATCACATATTTTTTCATGACTTTTTACTGTGGATCAGATGACGACTTATGGAAATATACTAAAAATCAGTTATGATTTGGATTTCGGGTCTTCAGGATCCATAAGAAACAATGGAACCAACAAAGAGTTAAGAAGTTCAAAAAAGCAACATGTTCAAGATGAATATCGGAAATTTGAATTAATTATAGATCAGCCGAAACAAGGGTCAGGCAATACAAATGATGACAATACCGCACGAAGATTCTTTTCAGATTTAGAAACAGCATCTGAAATAACAGGAGTGGATTTAAACCTTATTTTCAGATTTAAAATAATCCTAGAAGTACTTGCGTGCAATGAAGAAATTGACGCTAGACAATTTGGAGATTATGCTAAGGAAACTGCAAAAATATATACAACCAACTACCCATGGAGAAATATGTCTGCAACAGTTCACAAAATCCTTTATCATGGAGAAGATGTCATTAAATATCATTTTGTGCCACTTGGAGATCCATCAGAGGAGGCTCAGGAAAAAAGGAACAAGGATTACAGATTTTATAGAGAGCACAATACTAGAAAAATTTCACGAAATTCCACAAATGAAGATCTATTTAATATATTATTGGCAACATCAGATCCGTTTATATCCAATATTCGAAATCAATAGAAAGTGGAACATCGGGATTTAGATGAAGAAGTCAAAAAACTACTAAAGAACAGAAATAGCGCAGAACAAAATATAGAATATTTGCAATCAATATTTGTTTCAAATGAATAATAATTATAATTGCCTTCATTGTTATTTAAGTACGAAAAACATAGTATTAGTAAATAATTCTTTAAAAAAAACCCGACTTCAAAATGTCGGCCAAATAAAATGTTGGATTAATTTTCAAAAATGTTTAATATAACTAATGTTGTTGCACTTTTTTGATTGAAAGAAAGAATTTTGAAAATCTTGTTAATCTTCTAAAAAATCGGTTTATGCTAATGTTTTCCCATTAACAGATCTAAATTTTGACACCCATATTCGATATATTCTTAAAAATCGGTTTATGCTATATATCCCCGATATATCTCAATCAATTTCTGAAATTTTCATTTTTTTTACCTTAAATATATTTTTCTGCAAGCCATATCTTCCAAATAAATAAATCACGAAGTTATTCAACAATTTATAAGAGAAGCACAGAAAAAATATAGATAACGGTAAATAAAAAACCGTATGTCCGTCCGATCTTCATAAAAATTAAATGGGACCCACCTGCAAGCAAACCCTTTCAAACAAAAAAAGAATTTTTAAAATTGGTTCAGAAATGGTTATCGTGGAACAAACATAAAAAAAAGCAACATACCATTCGAATTGATAACCTCCTCCTTTTTGAAGTCGGTTAAAAAGAATAATAAATGGAACCTACTATTGTTACAAATGCTAATAAAATATATTGCAGTTTTTATTTTTAAAATGTTTTTTAAAATTATCAAATCTGACAGCAAAAAAGAATAAATTTTTCTGTAGTAACAGCAAAATCTCCAGTGAATTTTACTATTTTTTAGTGTAAACATTTTTTTGAGTGTAAAAATTTTTTTGAGTGTAACATTAAAAAAAATCCATTATCACAAAAAATAATTATAATTATTATTAAGTTCCAAATATTAAATTTTTTAATATGTAAATAAAAAAAATAAACCCATATTTCACTCCAAAAGTTAAAAAAAATCAAAAGTTCAACTTTGACCTAGAAGTCCTTAAAAAGTCATCAATCAATTTTAATGTAATTAAAACTGAGCCAAGCTGAACTAAATATCTATCTATTAAAAAAAAAATTACTTCAATATTTTGATCGGTTCAAAAGTTACAGAATTTTGGCCAATGAAAAACGATTTTCAGCCACTGTGCGACGTGCTAAATTTAAAGTTACTTTAATTCAGTGGTGTCAATTATGATTGTGTTGGTGCGATTACTCTTGACTTTTACATTCCTAGCGGGAGAAAACTGCGGTTGTGAGGCCTATTACGAGGCCTCATCACAGTTATTCTTGATACTACAACAAGTACACCTCGTACAAAAACCACAAGCAATTTGTTTTTTTTAATCATTGTACAATGTTAAAAACAAAAATAAAACAAAATGGCCCATAATTATAGTCATAGAAAAAGCATACTTTAAGCAAAAGCATGATTTTGTTTTAAATTCAGAATAAAATTTAAATGTTTTTGTTGTTTAAAAGTCTACTTTTACCTAAAGTATGCTTTTTCTATGACTATGATTATGAGCCAATAGAAACAAAGATAATAAATAATAAATATATTATTTCTGTTTAGAGGCCTCAAAACAAGACCTGCGATACTTCCCGCTGAATGAGAGTGTTTTGCAGTAAACAATTATATTTTACGCTCGCAAAATAAAAGAGCGTAAGCGTACATGTGAGTTTTGCTTACACAATTGTGTATGACGCTGACATCCCTGCTTTAATTTTATAATGATGCCAAGACAATTGAAATTTTTAATAAATATTGTAATTAAGTATAAGCAGCAAAATAAGAAAGATTTTTTCTTCATAAATGTTTTTTTAACTGTAAAATAATTTTTAAAATGTATTTTTAACAAGGTGGTCTCTTAAATGCTCTTCTCCTGTCCAAACAAGGAGTCGGGCCCATTTTTTTATTGCTGATTCTTAAAGCAAAAATTATGAGGAATCCAAAAAAAAAAAATTAGCCGGAAAATTTAGAAGCTTCTGTGGAAAATCGGAAAATTTAATTTTCATGGGAAAATTTAAAGGTTAATTTCTAAGAAAAATTAGGAAAATTTTATTTTTCAATTAAAGCCTGATTCAATACCTTTCCAACGAGCTATCACTCGTTGCGATCGCTTTAGTAGTTTTTTTTTAAACAACTTTCAATGAGGTCCTTATGAAGAATTCTTCAATTTTGCCACAGACAGTGGTGTACACCACCACTAAACCAGTCACTATAAAAAAAAAAAAAAATGTAGGTACATTATTTTTTGCTGGGCAATCGTTTGAGACTATTTATTTTAAAATCGGAGAGGGGTCGTCCAAAAGGTGATCGCTTTCATATGGAATTGCTCTATGCCTTTTTGTTTCAAAAATTTTTATTATTTCAATTTTGCTATTTTTTAGTATTTCATTTTGTTTTCTTAATTTTTCTAACAAATCATTTTCTTGTAATTTAAAGTTCATGTCCGTTATTATTAATTGCATTTCGGTTTGTTTCGGCACTTTGACTTCATAATTTTCACTTATTTCCTTTTGTATAGCTTCTTTTATTTTTTCTCTTTCATCATTATATATGCTTTGAATAACAATAGTACCATTTCTTCTATTATACATTAGTTATCTTAAAGTTTATTGGGTCCACTTTTTCATTTAAATCAGATTTCGTTTTTTTCTATACTTTGCTTTTCCTTAGGTTTTATTATTAATGGGACATTTTTTGCTAAATCTGGCATCACCAATTTATTTGCCACTGTTTGTGCATATGTCATTTTTGGTTTGACATTCGTTTCTTTTACAATTTTCTTTATTTCATTACACATATTTATATTATTCTTTTCAATTGTACTAAACATGTCTTTATTATTGTTCTATTTCATTTACATTTCCATAAATGATTGTTTTTTATGTGCTATGTAGACCTTTTATATTGTTAAAAATCTTTCTATTTTATTAGTTCGGCTTGAGGTCCCTTTTATTAAAAATATAAAAACTCTTGTTCGTTTTTAATTTTTATTATATTTTATTTATTTCCAATATTTCGACCAACTTTGTTGATCATCTTCAGGGAAGAAATATAATCTAAAAAACATAATTATTATAATTGTAACAATTTTCTTAAAATTATATTAACAAACAATTTACTTAATGTTTAATACAGTGTTGTCCGATGTTAATATCTTAAGTTTCTTTCACTGACTGTTAGCTTTTTTGTTGTTTATTATTATTTTTGTATTTGTTTATTGTATGTCTATATATGTGAGCGCAATTATCAGTGTCTGTTTTGTAGTTCATTCTCTTATCAATTGGAGTATTAATTATATGTAACATCTCTTGCATATATCGTTTACTAGTATTATTCTCTTCCACAATTACTCTTACATTATCAAAGTTTGGTCGATGTCCAGTTGTTGCACAATGGGCAGCAAGTGCTGTTTTTTGTGAAAGTGGTTTGTCATTTGATTTTAGGTCCGATTTATGTGATGACAATCTAGTTTTTAATCTTGTCTTCGTTGTACCTACGTATATTTTTGGACATATATCAGTATCGTCGCCGTCACATTTAATTTGGTATACTAGATTTGATTTTTCTAGTTTGTCCAATTTAGATTTCATGTTGTTGAATAATTTTGCTGTTGTATTACCCGCTTTCATTGCTAATATGTATTATTCCTTGTCATATATATCAGAGTTCAGTCTCGTCTCATCGAACTGTTCGGACGTGTTACTTTTAGTGCGGCTGAGTTTTCGGTAAAAAAAATCGTAATAGGTGAAAAAGTGTAAAAAGTTGAAATTAAATAAAAAAGTGAAAAAAATAACTCGTAATAGGTTAAAATATATATAAAAAAAAACATTAAACATCGTATAAAAACTGTATGAGTGTTCCTCTCAGATGTAATTCTGAGAAAGAGCTTAGCTCGTCTAGAAAAACTAAATGGGTCTCTGAGGAAGAATCCATAAAAAAATTTCTGGAGAATTTTCTCACTACAAGAGCCGTAGAACGGCGTCGTTCCTGTTCGCCCAATATAGTGATTTCAACAGATGAAAAAACATCATCTTCATCAAATAGTGCAGTCAAACCCAAAAAACAAGTAGGTATGGATAAGTACATAACCGTTCTCAAGCGACAGAGGAGCCCGAAGTCTGCTCAAGTGTCATCAAATGCAAAAGCTCCTAAGACCGTGAGTAATGATCAAAATAGGTTTGCTCTCCTCCAGACGGATGAGCCAGAACTTCCGAAGAAGACGTTTAAGCCCCCACCAATTTATCTGAGAGAGCCGACTTCCAGTAAATTGGTACAAGGAATTGTTGCTGTAATAGGTGAAAACATGTTTAGCGTAACCTCAATGAAACATGGAAATATCTGCGAGACAAAGATACAAGTGAATAGGGAAGATGATTTTCGAAAATTGTCCAACCAGTTGGAGAGGGAGACTTAGGATTTCTATACCTACCAGCTCAAAAGCGCAAAAGGACTCCAAGTCGTTCTAAAGGGTATAGACCCATGTGTTGATCCTGCGGAGATAAAGACCGGTTTAATGGACAAAGGGTTCAAAATCAAGAGCGTAGTGAATATTAGAAACCGTGAAAAGATACCTCAGCCCATGTTCAGGGTAGAATTGGAACCTGGAGATGTTGTCTTAAAGACAAACGAGTCCCATCCAATCTACAATCTCACATATCTTCTGCATCGTAGAATCACCGTGGAAGAACCACATAAGCGTCAGGGACCCGTCCAGTGTCTCAACTGTCAAGAATTTGGTCACACCAAGGCGTATTGTAAATTGCCGACAGTTTGTGTTGCGTGTGGGGAGCTACATGCAACGGCTCAATGCGATAAGTCGAGAACTGACTCAAAAATCAAAAAATGCAGTAACTGCGGAGGTAATCATACCGCAAATTATAGAGGTTGTCCAATTTACACTCATTTGAAAGGCATAAGAACCAACAAGACGTCAGTATTGCCTAATCATCCTCAACAGCCAAATTTAGCATCGAGTGACAATTTCCCTCAATTATTACGGTCCACTAGTCATGTAAACGCGCCTAGTTCTAGACAAGTTTCTTACGCAAACGTCGTTAAATCTATATGCCAGGTCTGGAGCAGGAACCTAAACCCCAATATTCTGAGCCGCATATCAACAATCTAGAGACAACATTGCAGACACTTGTCCAAACTATGAACACTTTTACGACCACCATGACATCCATGATGCAGGAAATGCTGAAAATGCAATCCACTATCTTGCAAGCCATTTTAAAGAAATGATTTATTTAAAAATTTGTTTCTGGAACGCGAACGGCCTCCGCCAACATAAAAATGAACTGGAATACTTCCTGATGGATAAGCAGATTGATGTTATGATGATTGCTGAAACTCACTTGACGTCGACAGGGTACTTCAAAATTAATGGCTACGAGTTCTACGATACTAAAGACCCCCGCGGAAGAGCTTGTGGAGGTTCGGCAATTCTTATAAAGAACAGAATAAAGCATTATCTAATGAATAACATAAGTGAGGATTACCTCCAAGCAACAAACATTTGCATTGAATTCTGTCAATACAAATTTGTTTTATCATCGATTTATTCTCCGCCTCGATTTTCAATAAAAGAACACCAATACCATAACTTCTTTAAATCCCTTGGAGCTAGATTTTTAGTTGCTGGTGACTTTAACGCCAAACACACATTTTGGGGTTCACGTCTGGTAACCCTAAAGGGTCGCGTACTCTTCAACACCATTGCTAAAATGGGCTTAGATGTACTCTCAAGTGGACATCCCACCTATTGGCCGACGGATCGACGGAAGATTCCCGATGTTATTGACTTTGGGGTAGTGAAAAATATCCCTGTAGAATGGATGCAAGTGAATCCTTCACAGGACTTGTCCTCAGATCACTCTTCTACTATCATGTCAATGCATTTCCCTCAAGTGTGTGGTTCTCCATTTATGAACATGACTAAGACCCGAGTAAGTTGGATAAAATACAAAAAGTATTTAAGTTCTCATTGCACGGAAAATGTTGTGTTGAGAACTACCGACGATATTGATGAGTCGATTGGCAACTTTACTGAGGACCTTCGACGAGCTGTGCATCACGCTTCCACTTATCACGTTGAATGTAGAAATAGGACAAACAGAGCTTATTTCTCTGAACTCGAACATCTCCTATCAGAAAAAAGAAGAATGAGAAGAGAGTGGCAAATTCACAGGTCTCCTGAACTGAAAGCTAGGTTACGGGAATGCAGAGATATACTAAGACATTTCTTAGAAACCCAAAGAACGGCCTCACTTAGATCTTACTTGGAAGATCTTGATAGTACCCCACAATCTGACTACTCGTTATGGAGGGCGGCAAGAGGTTTAAAACGACCAGTGAGAGGAAAACCTCCTTTGCGAAATCCGACTGGTGACTGGGCTAGAAATGATTCCGATAAAGGGACATTATTTGTTAACCATTTGAGAAATGTGTTTACTAGACCTCCTGTACCTCTAAGACTTAGCTTTAATGATGTTCAAAGTGGTATTGGTAATCTAAATCTTAAAAAGCTCCAGGTATGGATAAAATCAGCAACAAAATGCTTGTGGAGTTACCTCGTGTAGCTAGAAGAATTATCCTCTTTATCTTCAACACTGTTTTACGCCTAGAATACTATTTTGCAGATTGGAAGGTGTCTATGATCACTATGATTCCTAAGTCAGGAAAGGACCACACCAAAGTGGAGTCATATAGGCCAATTAGTCTACTGCCGACAATTTCTAAACTGTTCGAAAAATTGTTAATGACTAAGTTGACTCCAATTCTGAATGACACTGAATGTATTCCTAATCATCAATTCGGCTTCAGAGCGAACAAACACACAGATTGGTAAATGTGATAAGAGGGTCGTTTGAAGACAAAAAATACTGCTCCGCCCTTTTCATTGATGTGTCGCAAGCGTTCGACAAAGTTTGGCATGACGGTTTAATGCATAAAATAAAATTAACTCTGCCTGCTAACACCCATAAACTCATGGAAAGTTATTTATACGGTCGCAAATTTAAAATCAAAGAAGGTGATTTTTTAAGTACCGCTCAGCCAATTGAATCAGGTGTGCCACAGGGTAGCATACTGGGTCCTACTTTATATTTGATATATGCCTCCGACATGCCGTCAGACCCCAAAATCCATACGTCAACTTTTGCAGACGATACAGCCTTTATCAGCGTCCATAAGGACCACCAAGTTGCATCACAGAATTTGCAGAATTATGTTTATAAGCTAGAGAATTGGCTAGAGCTTTGGAAAATCAGGGTTAAGGACAAAAATGTATTCATATAATTTTCACATTGCGAAAAGATACCTGCTCGTTCATCAGAATAAATAATCAAATTATCCCGCAACACAATGAAGTCAAATGCATCTCGACCGCCGTTTAACTTGGAAGTCTCATATTGAAGCGAAACTTACACAAATGAGATTAAAAGCAGTGCAACTTAATTGTCTAATCGGCAGAAACTCTACATTGAAATTGGATTGCAAACTTTTGTTGTACAATGCAATTCTAAAGCCAATCTAGTACTATGAAATTCAATTATGGGGTACTGTCTCAGCATCCAACATTGAAAAAATTCAAAGGGGTCAAAATAAAATTATACGTATAATTACTGCAGCACCATGGTATGTTAAAAATTCTCGAATCCACAAAGATCTAGGCGTGCCATTAGTAAAAGTCGAATTTACAAAATATGCGTCAAAGTATGTCAGCAAACTTGAACACCATCCAAACCCACTTGCAAGAGACATCCTTAACTTTAGTGGCCACAATCGGTTGAGAAGGAGGGATACCCTTGCTTTAACTCAAGCGCAAAACAGATGACTGGATCAGTTGATGTGAAATTTTTTAGTATCATAAAAATTTTCGTCTAGCACTGGCTGGGCTTATTATTTTCTTTTTAGTATTAAGATTTGAATACTTATTGTCATTTCATATATAGATTCAATAAATAATTAAAAGCAAAAAAAAAAAAAAAAAAAAACAAAAAAAAAAAATATAACTCACATTGCGAAAAGAAAAAAAAAATATATATATATATCAGAGTACTTCATCCTTTTGTAACGAACCTTCTTTGGCTGGGGTATAACTCACGGCTGTCCAAAGTTCTGTCACAATAAAATTTATTTGATTTTGTGACCTCTAAATTAAAACACGGCTTCGTTACACAATTTCAATTTACTTTATTACTCTTTTAGATTCGTTTTACCAAAAAAATAATCACTTTATTCTCGTCTAACCAACTATCTCTTGGCGAGTGGTGAGAGTACGAAACGACCGGGATCGTGGGGAAATGGCAGTGGTATTTGGTAGCTCGAATGGCCTTTGGGGGTGACCGGGTATGGTGGGGAAAAGTCGCGAGTAAGGTCACAGTGAGGCTACACCTAAATGCGAACTATGGGTATGTCCCACGGAAACACTACTCAGGGGTAGTGTGTAGTTGGAATCCTGGAGTAAAACTCACTGGAACGCCAACTACACCCAAGTATGACCCCGTCAAACTACACACGAGGGTAAGCCTGGAGTAAAACTCACTGGACTCACTCCCCTATGTAGCTTGTAGCAGTGGGAATCCTGGAGTATAACCCACTGGAACGCCGACCACACTCAGTACTGACCCAGTCAAACTACACACGAGGGTAAGCCTGGAGTAAAACTCACTGGACTCACTCCCTTATGTAGCTCGCAGCGGTTGGAGTCCTGGAGTAAAACTCACTGGAACGCCAACCACACTCAAATATGGCCCAGTCAAACTACACCCGGAAGTAAGCCTGGAGTAAAACTCGCTGGACTCACTCCCTTGTGTAGCTCGTAGTGGTGCTCCTGGAGTAAAACTCACGAGAACACTACTACGCTCGGCTTTGAGCTGGGTGGAAATGCGACCACCAAATAAACCCAGTGAAGCCTACACCGGAGGGTGTGCCTGGAGTAAAACTCACTGGACACACTCCCTTGTGCGACTCGTAGTGGTGCTCCTGGAGTAAAACTCACGAGAACACTACTACGCTCGGTTACCGTGTGAATAGATTAATAGACCGGCGGGATAACCACGGGAATTGTAATCTACTAACACTACTCGACTACTACCAATATCACTCACCTATTAGCAACGAACACCTCAACTGCTCAACACACACTGATCATTCTTACAGTCTTTTGCTCTGCTTTTATACCTTTTTCTCACTCGAGAAATTACCCAGATGGTAACATGTACTCAATCGCTCAGCTGATTCTGACAGCGCGACAATCATTGTTTTCAATCACCAGCCGTTGGGGCGCTAGTGTACATGTGTCGTTGTTGCCGGCAACCACTAGATGGTGCCGTAAGTAAATACTTTATATTCACCACGAACTTACTAACTAACCATACTATATATATTACTTCATTATACATTTTATAGTGAAATATTCATAAATATGATAATATAAATATTAATATAATCATATGCATTCATAAATGTAATGATATAAAATTTCATCAATATCAAAAATCATAAAAATATAAATTTTATAATTCCCTAAACTAATATCATTCATATCCATATAAAAAAGAATCAAAAATAAAGTTCATAAATACCAAAAATCAACAATAATAATTTACTGAGTGGGTGGAAACGAGGGTTCCGACTTCCACCGTCACACATCCCTCCTTCTTTACGGATTGCCGTCTTCCTCGGGATTCCGGACCCTGACGCTGACCTGGCCGCCAATCTTCCTGTCAATCTTCCCTTTGTAAGTGGTATGGCTGACGGGACTGCACTGCCGCCTGGATGGTGTGCCGCACCTCTGCTGGCCATGCCTCACACGTGGCGATATTGGCGCTTTCATACGGCTGGCGTGACAGCGCGTCGACCACGATGTTGCTACTGCGGCCTCACACATGGCGATGTTGGCGTTTTCACACGGCTGACGTGACAACGCATCGGCCATGATTTGGTGACACTGCGGCCTCACACATGGCGATGTTGGCGTTTTCACACGGCTGACGTGACAACGCATCGGCCATGATTTGGTGAATACTGCGGCCTCACACATGGCGATGTTGGCGTTTCCACACGGCTGACGTGACAACGCATCGGCCATGATTTGGTGACACTGCGGCCTCACACATGGCGATGTTGGCGTTTTCGCACGGTTGACGTGGCAACGCATCGGCCATGATTTGGTGATGACTGCGGCCTCACACATGGCGATGTTGGCGTTTTCACACGGTCGTCGTGACAACGCATCGGCCATGATTTGGTTACACTGCGGCCTTTGTTGACTTGCTTTGAATTGTTGGCATGGCTGGCAACGTCTCACGTGTTGTCTTACATCACGGAACATACCTGGCCAGTAATAACGACTCGCAACGCGGAGGATCGTCTTCCGAACCCCCAGATGCCCTGCTGTTGAGCTGTTGTGGTTTTCCTCTAGGACGCGAGTTCTATCTTGGGTGGCCACACATAGCTTCCATGGGGTGCTGTCCTCGCTTTTCCATTTCCCTGGAAAATTTCGATATAGCTTGTTGTTCATTGGCGTGTAATCTGCATACTTGTCGGGGTTTTCGTGTACCTCACGAGTAAGCTTGTCGAGCCACTTGCAATTGCCTACTACTGCGGCGTCACACCTGGCGATGTTGGCGTTTTTACACGGTTGACGTGACAACGCATCGGCCATGATTTGGTGACGGGCAATATGGGAGACCCCATGCGCTTCTTCAACTTTTGGGAGTTCTTTCTCCAGACAAGCGGTGATGAGGGCCTGATCTCTAGTTCCCAGGCCCGTACTCTGTTCATGACTCGCGATTACCTCCCCGCAGGTAGCGGACTTGGAAGCGGTCGGCGGGCCATGTGGCGGTGTGCAATTCAATGTCAGACCCGCAATATTGATGCTCGTACTGAATTGCTGTAAGAAATCCAAGCCCAAAATGATATTCGCACTCGCGTTGGGCATCACTAAATATCGACATTTTCTCGACAGACTACCCAGGGTTGTTTGAAACTCTATGGCCTTGGAGACCCGACATACGGTTCCGTCGGCTAGCGTGATGTCGATCTCTTCACGGAGATACTCTGGAGCGGTGGTTAATCTGGGGATGAGCGCCTGATGCACAAAGTTTCGGCTGGCTCCGGTGTCGATCACGGCTTGAACCGTGTTGTTGTTTATTCTGATGTTGGCTGTCAACTTGGAACCTTCCTGTTGTAGACTGGTGGTGATGGGGGAGGATGTAGTGGTTCTCTCGGGGAGTCCGACCATCCTCAATGTCGTCGGCCCCCATTGGCATTTCCCGAAGGTTGGTCTTCGCTGCGCGGGCATCGATTTGCGTAATGGCCGTTTTCTCCACAGCGGTGGCAACGGTTCGTTGACGCATTTCCAGGTCTGCTGGTGCAGGGGGTTACAGGCTCCCGCTCTGGTGTGGTTCCGTTGGGTATACCTTCTAAATCTTCTGCCATGCTAATTAACTCGGCGAGTGAGCCAAAATCCTTCCGTCGTATGTACCATTTGTACTTAGCCTGCGCGTTCTGGAAAATGCGTTGAAGTTTTTGTTCCTCGGTTAACCCCGAGTGCCGCATCAGCGTCTGGATTTCCAGCACATAATCCTTGAATTTCTCCTCCGGGCGTTGTAGTCGGGCTCGTATCTCATCTTCCAGCTGCTCAAAATATCGGGTAGGGAGAAAGAAGGACTGAAAGTCTGCCCTGAAGGTGGACCACTGCTCCCAATGCGCATTATTATTTCTATACCATGACAACGCTCGTTCGGTCAGAAATTCGGGCATAAATCGTGGGAGGTGGTCTAATGTGACCCCATAAATCTCGGCCAACTCCTCCACCCGTTCAATGAACTCCAGCGGCTCATGGTTACCGTTGTAGGAGAGGCCCCACTTCCGGACCTGGTCCATGAGGTTGCTTCGACTCTCCATTACCCCAGCGACTGCGGTGGTACTTGTGCTAGCTGCGCGTCGGGGGCTTACCTTGATTTCTGCTATTATTTAATTTTATTATAATTATTATTATTCGCTTTTTTTTTTTTTTTTATTTTATCCAATTTATTGTTATTATTATGAGTTTTTATTATTTTTATTTCGCTTCACGAATTATTAATTTTTTTTTTTTTATATAAATTTATTTACTCGCGCTTCACGCGATGACCGAACTTAGCCACTGGTGCTTTTATTAATTTAGAGGTCCCTGCTCGGGCGCCAACTGTAACGAACCTTCTTTGGCTGGGGTATAACTCACGGCTGTCCAAAGTTCTGTCACAATAAAATTTATTTGATTTTGTGACCTCTAAATTAAAACACGGCTTCGTTACACAATTTCAATTTACTTTATTACTCTTTTAGATTCGTTTTACCAAAAAAATAATCACTTTATTCTCGTCTAACCAACTATCTCTTGGCGAGTGGTGAGAGTACGAAACGACCGGGATCGTGGGGAAATGGCAGTGGTATTTGGTAGCTCGAATGGCCTTTGGGGGTGACCGGGTATGGTGGGGAAAAGTCGCGAGTAAGGTCACAGTGAGGCTACACCTAAATGCGAACTATGGGTATGTCCCACGGAAACACTACTCAGGGGTAGTGTGTAGTTGGAATCCTGGAGTAAAACTCACTGGAACGCCAACTACACCCAAGTATGACCCCGTCAAACTACACACGAGGGTAAGCCTGGAGTAAAACTCACTGGACTCACTCCCCTATGTAGCTTGTAGCAGTGGGAATCCTGGAGTATAACCCACTGGAACGCCGACCACACTCAGTACTGACCCAGTCAAACTACACACGAGGGTAAGCCTGGAGTAAAACTCACTGGACTCACTCCCTTATGTAGCTCGCAGCGGTTGGAGTCCTGGAGTAAAACTCACTGGAACGCCAACCACACTCAAATATGGCCCAGTCAAACTACACCCGGAAGTAAGCCTGGAGTAAAACTCGCTGGACTCACTCCCTTGTGTAGCTCGTAGTGGTGCTCCTGGAGTAAAACTCACGAGAACACTACTACGCTCGGCTTTGAGCTGGGTGGAAATGCGACCACCAAATAAACCCAGTGAAGCCTACACCGGAGGGTGTGCCTGGAGTAAAACTCACTGGACACACTCCCTTGTGCGACTCGTAGTGGTGCTCCTGGAGTAAAACTCACGAGAACACTACTACGCTCGGTTACCGTGTGAATAGATTAATAGACCGGCGGGATAACCACGGGAATTGTAATCTACTAACACTACTCGACTACTACCAATATCACTCACCTATTAGCAACGAACACCTCAACTGCTCAACACACACTGATCATTCTTACAGTCTTTTGCTCTGCTTTTATACCTTTTTCTCACTCGAGAAATTACCCAGATGGTAACATGTACTCAATCGCTCAGCTGATTCTGACAGCGCGACAATCATTGTTTTCAATCACCAGCCGTTGGGGCGCTAGTGTACATGTTTCGTTGTTGCCGGCAACCACTAGATGGTGCCGTAAGTAAATACTTTATATTCACCACGAACTTACTAACTAACCATACTATATATATTACTTCATTATACATTTTATAGTGAAATATTCATAAATATGATAATATAAATATTAATATAATCATATGCATTCATAAATGTAATGATATAAAATTTCATCAATATCAAAAATCATAAAAATATAAATTTTATAATTCCCTAAACTAATATCATTCATATCCATATAAAAAAGAATCAAAAATAAAGTTCATAAATACCAAAAATCAACAATAATAATTTACTGAGTGGGTGGAAACGAGGGTTCCGACTTCCACCGTCACACTTTCTGATAATCCAGGTATATATTCAACAGATTTGTGAATTTTTGGTGGAATTGTTGTCAGATTTTTTCTTATTTAATGTATATTTCATCAAATTGTCTATTGTTATATATGGAAAGTCATTCTTGTGTAAAATATGTCTAGTTATTCTCTTATTTTCCTCGTGAAATTCGGTATTGCTCGTACTTAGAGCTCTGGTGATAAAGTTTGTAGCAGTGTTGATTATTATTCTTCTGGATTGTTTTGAATAATAATTAATAAGTGTGCCAGAAGATATAGGTTTTTGGTACCAGTTTATCTTAATTATATTACCATCCCTGATGACTAGGGATGATATAGTAATTTGTTATCCATTTCACTCTCTAATGTAAACTGTATCTGTCTGTTAAATGAGTTCAATGTCTTTAAAGTATTCTCAACTTGGTTCGTTTTTAAAATTCCAAATAGGTCGACAACCTTTCGTCATCATTCTTGGTCTCATCTCCATTTTATTAAGAGTTGTGTCTAATAATTCTTCCATAACAATATCCGCAATAATTGGAGAAATGGGAGATCCCATTGGCATACCTTTATTTTGTGTGTAGAAATTGTCCTTAAATTTGAAATATCTACAATCTATTATGCAGAACTTTAAAATATCCAAAAACAAATCCTTAGGTATTTTGGTATGTTCTTCTAACATAAACCATTTTTTCTCAATAATCTGAACAGCCAGGGTAACGGGAATGCTGGGAAATAGTGAAATCACATCAAATGATACTAGTATTTCATCGCTGTCTATTAATGTATTATCCATCTTATTTTTAAATTGTATCACGTCTTTTACATTGTATGTAGAATTGTTTGTCAAGTTCTTTAAAATGTCAATTATATATTTGCTTAGTCCGTAAGATGGTGAGTAAATCGATGAGCATATTGGTCGTAATGGCATGTCGTCTTTATGAATTTTTGGAAGACCATATATCCTTGGGGGTATCGCAATTCTGGTTGTCAGTTTATTTTTGTCAGATATGGTAATTAAATTTAAATTATATAGTCTGTCAACAATAATATTGTTCTTGTTCTGTAAACTTAACGTAGGATTTTTCTTTAATCGTCTATATGTACACATATCTTTAAGAATGTCTTTCATCTTTGTTTCGTAGTCCTTTTTCATCATTGCCACAGTTTTATTTCCCTTATCTGAGTTCGTAATTATTATGTCTTCATTTTCCACCAAAAATTTCTTCGTTCGTCCCACTGTGGTTAATACGAATTTGTCTCTTACACTTGGCTTTGATTTCTTCATGTGGTTCTCTATTAATGTTACAAATTTGGTTCTCGATATTTCTTGTTGTTCTTTATTCTCAATCGTCTGTATACATTGTTCTCCATCGGTTATACATTTGAATAATGGGAATGTTTCTCTTTCATTCGGTAATGCAAATTTTGAGCCAAGTGACAATAACCATTGTATGTTAATCGGGATTATCTTCTCTGTTCTGTTCACAAACCATTATTGTATTGCATTCCAATTCTCTTTGTATCATTTTTCAATCTCTCATATTTATGCATAAGTCTATTATCGTTGTTGTTCTTAAGATTATTGTAAATGGTCTTCTCACTCATTATTAATAAATCATAGTCCTGTCTATTTAGCTTTTTTATAATGTTTTCTCCTAATTTCTTTATCCTTTTCGTGTTGTTATATATTTGTTTATGTTTTTGTTGTATTAGTAATTTCAAAATAATATTGTGAAAATTATATATGTGTTTTTGTAAAGTTTTCTCCAAAAATCCAGATATATTATTATTATACACAAAAATGCTTCGTATGTTTGTTGTAGCTTTCTCGATGAATCCTGGAATTAATCCACTTTGTCTGCATCTTATAAGAAAAGTGGTGGCTGATTTCAAGTTGGCCAATTGTTTGTTATGTTTCGAAAATGTTATATTGTTTGTGTTTTTGTCATATTTCCATAAATTTTATTTACTTCTTATTTTATTATTATTATGTTACATACCTTGGTATTCACTTAGATAGAAGACTTACTTGGCGTCGTCATATAGAAACCAAGAGACTTCACATAAAGTTAAAAGCATCTAGCCTTCAGTGGTTAATCAGTGACCAATCTAAGCTAAGCCTGGACTATAAAGTCATCCTGTATAAAACAATTTTAAAACCAATTTGGACATATGGAATCCAATTGTAGGGAACTGCTAGTAATACCAGTATTGAACTTATACAGAGGACCCAATCAAAAATTCTTAGGACCATGATGGGCGCACCATGGTACATAAGAAATTAAAACATCAACAGAGATATCTAGAAGTACCATTGGTAAAGGATGAATTGAGAAGGGTCCGCGAGAACTACATCAAAAAGCAACAAACCCACCCGAATCCGCTTGCTAGAATTCTAGCTCAGAGCCAGACGGAGTCGAAGCTTCGTAGAGCTTAACAGCCAATACAAATTTTAATGCTCTGTTAGAGAGTAATTAGATTTATTTTAGTTTTAAGATTTGAATAGTTATTGTTAGGCCTAAGGAAATAAGGCAGATTCAATAAATTATAATAAATAAAAATATTGTTTGGATACCAAAATTTTTGAGTGAGTTATGCTCTTTAAAGTGATTTTCGGAAGTGGGCCTTATATGGAAGATGTGATTTGGCTTCATTTACCACTAATTTGTTTTGAAAACGGCTGAAGGATGCTGCCAACATTTTGGAAATGGATTCCACCACTTGAGTATATTATTTAATGAGGTTTTGACAAGGATATTATAAATTTAGTTCACAGATTTATTAAAACTTTTCGACTCTGTAAAGAGGCGTTTGTAGACTTGCTGTCCATTACTGATGAACTGCTGCAACAATGCTCAAATGAGAGAAACGAGCTTCTCCAATTGCTGTTTTGTACTTAGGACTTTAGACCTGCAATATATTAACAAAAGTAATTTACAAGTAGTATTTGGTTTACCAAAACCAAAAAAAAACAAAACAAATACATTTTTAATAAATTTTGCACAGTTTTAAACACCGTCGACAGCAAATTTGTGTTATTTACAGCTCTGTCACATACCCAATAATTTATGTTAATAAATAAAAGCTTATCAACAGTTTTTGGTTTTAAGCTACTTCTACGGTCTGAAATTATGGCTCTCGTTTTGTTAAACATCATGTATTTATAAAGAGAACAAAGTCAAAGATTGAAGTCGACATTTAGCCGCTGCCACCGGTCAAATGTGACTGAGTTCTATTTATATATTTTTATTGAAACAAGTCTGTTAAATTATATTAAACACTTTTTATATTAATTTACATCTACTCTACATTACGCAAATACCAAAAAACTTATTGCAAGAAACAAAATATCTTTGATAACTTCTATTAATACTTATATATAATGCAATCAGGCATGTGATGGAAATCGAAAACCAATCAGTTTTGGAAATACATTTTAATGCATTTATAATCTAATTTTTTAAATTTTTGTTTTAAGATTCTCTTTAGTAGCCCAATATCTTTATATTTTATGTGATAAACGTTTTTCAATACAGAAATATTATGAAAAAATTGACTTCTAAAACACATTCGTTTTCGATTTCCATCACATGCCTGAGAGAAAACTATCGATAGTCAGTAAATAATAAAACTATCGATTGTTTTGCAGTGTACACTGTACCTTCCACCACCATAAATGGTGAATTAGACTCAATAAAGTATATGAGCAATTTCACGGCAAGTGACCAATTTTTAGGCCAGACACAAATTTTCAGCTATATCAGTTAAGAACTGCCGGAGTTAGATGAGGTCAAAGTTGGACATTTTGGTCATGCAGGGTTTTTTTGAAATGAGTGTAACTTTTCGCCTATTGGTTCTAGCAAAAATTGTCCAAAGGACTTTAGATAGCTATTTCTTCAATTGTCGCTTAATGGCTCATAAAGCTGCAAACATTTATTGTTTTATTTGTTTGATTTAATTTATTTGATTTGTATTTATTTAATGTAATATCAGTCTGTGAATTGCCTAAATGTTATTTGACTCTTGATCATTTATGTATTTTTCCCCCTTTTGTGCCTATTTGTTTACATGTAAATGATCAAATTCCTTTTATATACATTCTACTGCAGTGCTTTGTTTCGTTAATTTGGCCCGTTATTTAACATGTTTTATATACATACATATGTACGTACATAAATACATATTTGTAGCTCAACTTAAACATTTAAGAAATTTAATTTAGTTCGTGAGGAAAAGCACTGCGGTAAGTACATGAAGTACATTTATATTTTATATTTTAATTTTATGTTTTTTAAATATAGAAATAAACGCTATTAATCAATGTTAAAGAAGTTGGGTCTTTTCATTTGATTTAGTTAAATTCGCTCCTTACGAACAACCATCGCCGCCAGCGATAACATCAATCATTTTTAATTTTGGCCATTTTTCCTGAAAAGAAAGCTTATACAATTTCCTTTAAGGCCCTTATAATCGCTTAATGAAATGCGAGTGGGATATCTTCAAAAAAATTATTTTTTAACTCAAGAATAGGATTTTTCAATAATTGGCGCATGTATCATTTTGATTTTCCCCCATTTTTTTTCAAAATGGAGTTTTTTTTATTATTCCTCAAAAGAACCTTTCCATTTCCTTTAAGAGCTTTGTGGTAGCAAGAGGCATATCTATAAAAAAATTTGCAACTCAAAGAAGAAAGTGTTTCTATTTTAATTTTTTTCCTATTTATTACTTATAATAATAAATAACAATAATCATAATAAATAATTTAATAAAATTAATATTTAAATTTTGAAATTGCCAATCTTTCGCACTTCTTATTTATTTCCTTTATTTTTAGCTTCCTTTCTTGAAGTTACTAGGTTCAGCTGCTGATTTCGCTGATGCTGTCTTTTTTGGCTTTGGAAAGAAATCGCATTTAGTAGATGTAGAAATCTTTTTCAACTGGAGTCTTCCATCGATAAGTGGTATAAAAGCATAGTATTCAGATGTGCCATCAATTGTTACAGCAGTGTCGAATCTACTCTTCAATGTTTTTAATGTTTCCGCATGATCATCTTTGCTACTAAAAACTACTTCAGTTTCTTTACAATGGTTCTTAGCCCATCGAAATAAAGCTTTCGCATCTAAGATGCGATCTTGATGAGAGCACTGCACGCTATACATCGCTGCATTTCTTTTGAGATTTTCTCCAATGCCATCACATGCTCCTTTGCCATGTGCACTTGGATGAAAATGCCATTCAGCTGGAATTCCAAAATCTTTTTCGTGTGCTATAAGATTTGCGAAGCTATTTTTGTTTTTAAAATGTTGACGAGCTCCATCCGAAACATGGTATACCTTCTCCACTATAAATTTAGATTTTAGATAATTTAGAATTATCTTCTGGTATTCATAAACTGATTTAAATCATCGGATATGATTGCCATACTTTAGTGTTCTAATTTTTCATATTCTATGTAGTAAATAACAACTGTGAATATAGTTGCTTGGTCATTATTGAAGTGGAATCATTATATGGCATCCTGAATAACATATTTATAGTTCTCTGCAAAATCATATGAAATCACGAATTCACAAGGCTTCAAATGTGTCTACAAATCATTCAAAAATGACCATTGCTGTTTGACTAAAAAATCATGGGTTCTCAAATTTAGTAAACCTTTGCATATTTCTTCCACAAAATCATTCACATTTAAAATCACTGTTTTTAAGGTAGTACATCTTTCAGTCTGAAGCCAAGATCTAAATTTTAGCTCATCAATACATTGTCGATCAATAGAGTTCATTAAAATAATGTGTCCAACTTTCCCATAATTTTCCTGCACGATCCACAAATTAGCAAACGTTTTGAAAGCGTTGGGAATTTTTTCAATAAGTTTTCGAAAATATTTCACATATCTGCTGATCTGTGCTTCTTTTTGTTTAAGGGATTACAAAACAAAGAAGTAAACATTTCCTTTTTCGTAGCGGAAGCCATTGTGAGGATTAATTATGTAAGTAATTAGTAAATAACGCACATCCAAACTTTAACACTGTTTGGAAAAAACTAATTTCCGAATGTCCTTAGAATGCAAATAAATACTTTTTTAAGATCATTTAGGTAGTACGTTTTTATAAAAGAGTCAAAAATCCTTTATTAGGGCCTATAATGGCAAAATAACAAAGTACTAATAAGGTTCGTGAACCTTAAACGTAGCATTATAAAAAAATACCTGTTAACTTCTACCTCTCCACCCACATTTTAAAGTCAAGTGTCGTAAAATTTCAGAGAATGGCTTTCCACTTGATGTAAAAAGGGTCTCAGGGGTACCTGTTACTTTAAAAATAAAAATTTCATTCAATATTACGTGCGCTCCAAACCACCTATAGAATTCACAAAAAAGTCTCAATGAAAAGATGTGTGACTTAGTTTCATTTTATTTAATCCACCAGAAATAATTTGCTTTTTTATTTTACTAAAAAAAGCTTTATTTTAAGAAGTCATGTTTATTGTGCATAGCTTATCATTAAGAAATATAAGTTGAAAAGTAATGTTTACATAAATGAGTTTATTTCTTTAGGGCGCCAACATTTTCGACAATTCTTCGTCTTGAAGACAGCCTTTTAAAAATTCTTCCTGCGTTAATTGACCGTCATTATTCTCATCCATTTTAGAAAATATATTTTTCGCTCGTTCTTCTGCAGAATCAGCGGGCCGATTTGAAGAACATGCACCAAGCATGTCATATATAGCCTGAAAGTACATTAAAAAAATTTAATTTAAATACTAATAAAGTGAATACTAATAATTATTTTGTTAAACATTCAAATTTACAATAGTATAAATGTTTTTAATTGTAATAAAATAACAATACAATTTTAGACAAAAAAAGTCTAAAAATATTTCCTTATTTATAAAATTTAAGTTTTATCTGTTCTCAGCATACATAACAGGCAGTTGTGGTGGTTGTCTTTTAACAATACTCACTTAACTTAAAACCATTGAAGAGAACACAAGAATTTCCAAGACAAATCACACAGTATAACATAAATTACATATTTTTTAAAAACAGATCAAAAATTATAATATTAAATTAAAGTTTAAGTGAAAATAAAATAAATATTTTAAAAACATAAGAACAAGTGTAAAAAAAGCTGTGTAGACATTTACTATACAAACAAACTACGCAAACGAGATTAGTTTTATATTGCATAAAATTAGCAACAAATCTAATTTTAAATTAACAGTGCGTTCTAATTATTAGACATTAAACCCAATTATTGCGAAAGTATAGACAATTCTCCATATAATTGATCATTATACTCATAATATTCAATATATAATAATAATAAGTTAAAAGAAAAGGTACAAAATAAATAAAATAATAAAAGCAAAAAGGCTAAAACTGTGTTGTTCCTTACAAACTAAACCAATAAAGATCAAAGGGAAAAAGTGCAATCGTATTATTGAAAATAAATTACTAAACTTTTGTTCCTTGAATTGTTTCTCAGCAAGTGTTCAACGAACAAATTAACAATACTCTACGTCGGTACATGAAAACACTTGACAGTGTTGGCATTTTGACCACCTACACAAAACTCCACCCGATTGAACATAGAGGAAGAGTTTTTACTACCATTGGACAAAGGGAATCATTCATTAACAACGACATCACTCATCCGTTTTAGATCCCACATTTGGTTCAACAATTTGGACATCCCCTATCACACAGTTCATCACCAAATCTACAACATCAATTTCATCATCACCCTTCACCCTACAACCAACCCTACATAAACTGTAAGTCACCCCCATTATAATTTTTATTTCTACACATTATCATTTCATTCCCCAATATTTCATATACTTATTTTTAACCCGTGTATCCGTACAGTAGGAAACAAATAAATAAACCAGAATAAATTTTTACCGAAATCATTGTCAACATATGTATATGGGTCAATTTCAAAAACAAAACGCAATTTTTGTGTCCCGCACTTTACACTACTATTTTAGGTAAAAAAAAAAACAAAAATGTGAGAGTGATCAGCGAGGAATATGTAACAAACAAATATGTAACTTAATTCTCAAATTTGTATGTTTGTTTTTTTTTTGTTTATTCATATATAATATATTATATTAATATATATAATAAATATTGATTTATAAATATATATTAATATATATAATAAATATATATAAATATATATAAATATATATAAATATATATAAATCAATGGCCTACATTCCAAAAATCTCGGAAAGGATTCATAATTCGGTTATTTACAACAAAGAAAAATATAAAATAGCTCTAAAAACAAATAACACTCTGAGACAACTTTTTTCAAATCCAAAAAGTAGAATTAACGACATGGATAAGTCAAATCTTATCTACAAAATAAAATGCATGGGGGACAACACTATGCAACCAAGTATATATTGGGACTACAAAGAACAAGCTGAAAACTAGGTTAGCAGGACATAGATCGGACATAAGATGTAGAGATAAGTCATCAACACAAAAAACGGCACTTACATCCCATTGTACAATGAGAGGACATACACCAGATTTTGACAATGTACAAATTTTACAAAGAGTAGAAATATATAAACGGAGACTTACATTGGAAATGTTACACATCAACAGGGTCGAACAAGATAAGAGAATGAACTACCGGACCGATATAGAAAACTTATCAAAGAGTTATACTTATATAATAAATAAAACAAAGCATAAAATTTAGTACAATATTAAATGTTTAACTTTAAAGACTAATTTTTGATTATTGTAACTCATTGTTGTTGTAAGTTTTATCTTTATATTCTGTCGCAATAGTAAAGTAAATTAATTTGTATTATTTCTGTTTTGTGTATAGATTTTCCTGATGATGCATACCGATGGTAGGCGAAATATTGAAATAAATAAATAGAACAATTGATTATAACACAGACCTCGAGCCTGATTATTTACCTAATTTATGTTAATTATAAGAGAAAAGTTTTTATTCAGGCTAATAGTTCAAATAATCAAGAATACTATTGTAAAGTACTGGAACGATTGGCAATTTGGAATGCATTTTCTACCCGGCCAAGGGCGTTCTCAGCAATCTTCATTGTCCACTATCACTCTGTAAATATCATCTATTTAACTCACCGTTTTTGAGAAATAGAGTACAAGAATTATCATATTTCTTTTTAACGTGTTGTGAGTTTGAACGAAATTTACGTACGTTTACAATAGCTATGACATAGTGATATATGAACATTTTTGCAACAAGATTTTGAAGTGCTACCGCCTTTTATTTTGTTAGGCTTGGAAAAAAATAGACGGGGCAAAAAATGGGGAACTTTGGTTGAGGATAAATGGCGCCTCATCGAGGTCAAAGTTCAAGGTAAAAGTGAAAAAATTAATAACATGTCCAATAACTGCCGCGGAGTCGCCCCTAGAGAAGTAAAATGTCTGACTGACCCCCATTAATTTTTCCTCCCCAACATTTTTCTAGAACATACTTACACCCTATCTTCGCTCCTTAAGGGACTTGCCCTACAAACGTTAGAGTTTTATAAATTTTACCTGCATCGACCTAACAAGTTTCAGGGCGCCTCTGGAGAATTCAAATGTATGACCAACCCCCAATAATTTTTCCTCCCCAACATTTTTGTAGAACATACTTGTACCATATATCTGCTCCTTAGGGTACTTTCCCTTCAAATACTGACTTATAATTTTGCCCTCTCGACCTAACTATTTTAATTGCACCTTTGGAGGAGTCAATTGATTTTTCTCACACAACATTTTTGTGAAAGACACCCACCTTCTATATCTGGTTCTTAGAACACTTCCCTTCAAATAAGGTTTTATAAATTTGCCTCCTCGTCCTAACTACTTTCAGGGTGCCTCTGAAGGAGTCAAATGTATATTCCAAACTTCTTTCTCTGCTCTTTAAGGTACCTCCAATATACAAATTTTTTTTATATAAATTTTGTCCCTATTGTTATAAGTGGTTCCAACGCAAAAAACCAGTTTTATGTATCTTTGATATTTGTATTAAATTGAGTTCAATTAAAAGTTTGAGTGCGATATGTATGTATGTATTTTATTTTAATTTATTAATTTATTTTTCTAATAAATAGGATATTTTTTCCTATTTTCGGCAACGACTTGCAGTAGAAATATTTTTTCTTCCTCGTTGCGGAACAAAATATTGGTGTAGTCCTCTATTATTTTTACGTCCCTTGGTTATACATTTGAATTCTCCAGAGGCGCCCTGAAACTTGTTAGGTCGATGGGGGTAAAATGTATAAAACTCTAACTTTTGTAGGGCAAGTCCCTTAACCCATTTTTTGCCACTGGTCGATTTTTCGACCACCTATTTTATTGTTGTTTATTGCCAAAGTTAACTATGATTTTTTAGATCGATTTTCAAAAATATAAAATTTGTAATGGTGTTTAAAATATTTGCATTGAATTGGTTTTCTGAAGAATTTCCAAAACTTTTTGGTATAACAGCAAAAAAAAGCATATTTTTCACATTTTTTTCAAATTTAAAAATATATGAAAAATTCAAAAATTTTGTTTTTTATTTTTATTTTTTTTTAAAGCCTAAATAATATATTTTAAGAATCGAAGAAACCCAATTTGTGAGTTATAAGATTTCTCACTTTTAAATTCCCACAAACTTTAGTGGTCGAAAAATCGACCACTGGCCGTAAGTCATACAGTCGCATTCAGAAAACTTTTTAAATTTTAATGTTTTATTTTATACCTGACAATAGTTTTCTATGTGTCACCCGGAAGTTTACGCTTACTAACTATTACATTGTGTTTTTTAATCAGGGGAATTCCCGAATATTTTGATTTTCTTTTGTTATTGAAATATTTTAGGTAAAATATCAGTATGAACATGACAGTGAAAGTGAATAGTTTTTTTGTTGATCAGTATGCCGATTCATAAATCAGTAAAAATATCGGAAATTATTAGTATTTTAAACGAGCTAGATTCAGATGACGAACAAGATGCAGCTATTGCGGCAGCCAAATATGTGGATATAGTTTATATACCACCACCAAATATGGGCTCTATAACTGATGAAGTAGATTTGGACGACAATGAAATAAATCAAAATGACAAGAATGAGGACCCTGAAAGAAATTGCTGGTAGTGTAGAATTACAATATTCTGTAGAAACAGACAATGTACAGAATTTAAATGATAAGTACAGAAATGCAACTGAAGAGTCCTCAATATCGTTATTCTACAATAACGTTACGAAAAGGAAAGACCCAAAAAAAATCGGATTATGATACACCTAAATGGCGATAAGGACATTGGTATTGGGGCTCAAACTGTTCTGGATTTATTGGCTAACGTGTCAGACCCCGATTGTCATATAGTTTTTTTGACAATTTTTTTTCATCCTATCACCTTATTGAATGACCGAAAATTTTATGCTACCGTTATAATACGAGAAAACAGAATGTCAAAAATTCCGTTAAAAAATCTAAAAAAAGCAAGCGCGGAGAATTTGATCAGTTGCTCGATGATTAGCAAGAAATAATATTAGTGCGTTGGAACGACAATTCGGTTGTTAATGTTATCACGAATAATTCCACAGTTGAACGAATGGCAAATGCTAAACGGTATTGCCCAAAACAAAAGAAGATTATCAATATTCCACATCCAAAAGTAATCCAAGAGTATAACAACGGAATGGGAGGTGTTGACATCCATGACAATGCCGTGGCCAATTATCGCATCTGCATTAAGGGTAAGAAGTGGTGGTGGCCAATATGAACTAGTGCTTTAGGTAACGCAATGGTGAATGCATGGAAGATTCACTGTATATTGGCAAAGCTCCAAAAGGCAAAACCGCGTTCACAAATAGATTTTCGTTCCGAAGTAACAACACATTTGTTAAAATATGACATGGAGATCAACAGTGAGGATATTAATTCATTTCCAAATGATTCCAGGACCAACAAAAATGTACACTCAATTATTAGAAGTCCTGAAGATAAATATCGGCGCTGCAAATTGTGCAAAAAACATACAATTTTTACCTGCAAGAAGTATAATATATATTTATATACAAACTGTTTTGATGAGTACCATAAAGATTTATAAGAAAAACTTATGAAATAATTTTTTTATTTATTTAACATAATTAAAGCCTAAGGAAATATTTCTTTTTACAAAAAAATCATATTTTTTATTATAACTGCTTTTGGCCAGTGGTCGATTTTTCGACCAGTCCATATTTACAAAAGGAAGGAAAATTTTGTGAAAAATATCCTTAATTGGAGTATCTAAAGCAACCCTCTGCCAGGGTTTCAAAAAATTCCTGCGCTTTAGGGTAGCGGCCAATAATGGGTTAAGGAGCGAAGATAGGGTGTAAGTATGTTCTACAAAAATGTTGGGGAGGAAAAATTAATGGGGGTCTGTCTGACATTTTACTACTCTAGGGGCGACTCCGCGGCAGTTATTGGACATTTTATTAATTTTTTCACTTTTACCTTGAACTTTGACCTCGATGAGGCGCCATTTATCCTCAACCAAAGTCCCCCATTTTTTGTCCCGTCCATTTTTTTCCAAGCCTAACAAAATAAAAGGCGGTAGCGATTCGAAATCGAAAAATCGTTCACTATGTCATACCTAGTTTACAATGTGTGTGTATTCTTTATTATTATTTATAAAACTTGTATTATTACAAATTTGTTTTTGCTTTTCTTGCTGCGTATACTTTTTTTGTAGATCAATAACAGCAATGTATGCATGTTTTTGTTGTCATTTCTCCTTTTGGTTGATTGTGTTATTTTTTGTAACTACGAAACACCGGAGATGGGATGATGAATACATACTTTGATACACCGCGCCATGGTGTTTGTTTCGAATCACAAATAACTAAAAATAAAAAAGGAACATTTATAATTAAACTAAAGATATTTATCACTTAATTTCACTTTTTTCAAAAGTAAAATCCCTTCTTCGGTGTTTAAATATTTTTTTAATTCAGTGCAGCTCATTATAAAATTTTGTTTTATTATGAGCTCTGCTTCCACTGTTTCTAAATGCATTCGGTTTCCCCATCAAACTGAAAATTCTTTCGGAAGATGCATTGGCATGTGGAATTGAAAATATAAAACTTAAATCTCTTAAAATATTTTTAGATCTGGCTCCACTGGAGAGAACAGTAAACTGAAAAGAAATGTGTGACCGAAACTAACCCATAAACACTGCAATGTGAAAGAACTTATGTTTACTGTATGCAACATGTGTCAGGGAGAGACAAAAAATAAGTGGAAGGGAGATAGAAAATCACACGGACACAAAAGTCATTTTGTTCATATTGCCCTTAATAACTTGATATAAACTTTGATGGATATGTATATCTCTCATCAGTGACAGTCATTTGACCTATCAAATGACCGACACTGTTCTTGTAGGGACTTTACCGCTTGGACAGAAACGAAGCGACGCGATTTAACGCTAGCATACTCGACGCGACAGCTAAATAATTGTATATAAATTAACTAACAACATTTTAGAAATTGTTTCTGTTTGAACGGTGATTAAAAAATATAATTATAAAATTTTGATCCATCTCGTTGTATCTGGCGTGATTTTTGAAAATAAAGCGTGACACGCCAGGAAGATTTCAAAAGTGTGACAATCACGCCAAAAGCGTGACGTCTGGACACCCTAATTATAGAACAAAACCAGGCAATGAATCAGTCCATGATCGACAGCATTCTGAAAACTAAGTCTGGATTTACTTTTGGATGTGTAAATTGTGTAGAAAAATCTCCAATGAACCCATTTGCTAATAAATTTGACGCTCTGGAGAAACAGCTAAATGATCTCACTGGTTTCATTAAAGAAGGCATCACACTTAAGTGAAATAAAATCTGATTTAGTCAAATCTTTAACCCAAAACAAAATCTTTGAGGAGGAGACTGTTTCGAAACTAAACAAGTTGGAAAAGGAAAACAACCTTCTTAAGAAGCATTTCAATCGTCCTGATATAATTGTTACAGGTAGGGGTGGCAGACGTACTGTTTTTAGCAGTACGCGTACTGTTTTTTTTTTCAAATGTACTGTTTTATGCACAGGATTCAAAACAGTACACAAATGTACTGTTTTTTACACGTTCTACTGTTTTCTGTACTGTTTTTTCGTTAAAAGCTTATTTATATTAAAATTTAAAAAAAATATTGATAAAAAAAAATTTTGTTCAGTGTATTGCTCTATTAAAAAAAATGTTAATGGCTCTTGTTGAAGCGACTTCAGTTTTATTTTATTTGCTAATATTCTTTAATTTCTAATTTTCTTTAATTTCTAATTCTCTTTAATTGCTAATTTTCTTTAATTTCCAATTTTCTTTAATTTTGAATTGTCTTTGATTTTTATTGTTTGAATTTGGTTTTCTTAAATTTTTAATTTGAATTTTGATTAATTTTGATTTAATTTGTTTTTTGAGTGTAATCTGAGAGTAATCTCCACATTTTTGTTCACTATTTTTTGCTATATTTCTCTCTTGAGTTTGAGTTTTTTTTTTTTGGTTTAATGCGAACGTTTAAATATTTCAAGAAGAGAACTAATTAAACCACCAACGAAGTAAGATGCTTCAAATAAAAAACCCTTGTTGTAAATTAAAACCCAACCGTGGTATCTTTTAATTTTGCAAAATTATTAAGAGGCTAGGAATCAAGTCTAGCCCACATTTTGGTAATTCGAAAAATCCTAGAGGAGCTAGGGTTGGAGTAACCAGTGGCATACCTGACCACTGTAAGCTGGTAACAGTTGTTCTACTGAACAACTACGGCAAATTTGTTTAAAAGTGTCGTCAACAGTTGTTCCATCGTAACAACTACGACATCAGCAGTATCAAAGAGGATTGATTGCTGATTGAGTTGTATATCCCGCTCCATCAAAGAGGTAGAAGTGCCCAATTGTGCTAAACATTCCCAGAAAGAAGAAAGGTCTACCAGACGATTAATTTTCAAGAGGTAAAATCAGCTAGTTAAACATTAATTATCATCTAAAGGATTAGATTGGGTGAGTACAATGTTTAAATTATATTTAGTGCGATTGTGTTAGTTTCGGTGAAGGTGCAAGAAAGAAAATTAATTTAAATTACTGCACAATTATACATACTCAAACAAGGTATTGAACATAACCTTAAAATTCAATAAAAAGCCATCACTGATATAAAAAAATCCCTAACGTGCCAACAATGATAAAAAGTACCAGCACTGGTAAATAAGAAACAATTTTTTTTTACATGCGCATTGCTGTTAAACATAAGTGTCACACTCATCACACTCATTACCAAGTGTTTCAATTCCTACACGTTCTCCAAATTTAAGTATAATTTTGTTTTTACCGACAATTGTCTCAAAGTTACAGCAAAGACTATAAATATATAAAGATGTTGCACTGCCATACATTGTTCTGCCACTGCTAAATTATTGATGGGATTTTGCGAAAATCCCCTTGTGTATGACTAATGAGAGAATTTTACACACATTTGTTATGCTCTTTCGAAAACATTCATTCAGTCGTCGTTGAGCAAGCGATGAGAACGCATGCGGATGGTTATTGTTATTGGAGTTTACCAAACGCCTGAATTTCATCAGATTTTGAACGCACAAATAACAAAACAGTTTTAGTTTTAATTGTTTATTTGCAAACGTTAAAATTCCTAAATGTCAAATAAAGAAATATATAATAATTTAATTTAATGGTATTACATTAAATAATACATACTTTTTTGGTATGAAACTCAAGCATACAAATACACTTTAAAATAGGTATTAATATATAAAATATATTAAATAAATAGGCAAATTACAAATTATATATGGCGCTTGGTTTAAGCGGGAATGTTTGCTGTAATCTGTGCAAGCTCCATTAATTTTGACATTTAGGCTATGACGTGTAGAATTAGTGGTGATACAAAAGCGCTTTTTTTTAAAACGATAACTTTGTAATCGGCAGTGGCGGTAACACTCCTCCACAGTATGACGAGAACAAAGTTCGGAGGCTTACTTCTTTCCATTAGCCACGTCGAGTACGGCTAGTTTAGCAGCCGGTCTGTTTAGGACACCACAACTCGTAATGATCTTAGCGCTTCGAACTTGTCCATCTGCAGCTACCTTAGTTTCCAAAACGCGTCCTCTAGGCCATACATTACGCGGGCTCGCAGGGTCAACCACTACTACTAGATCATCTACAGCCAATGGTTTTGACTTTTCGAACCATTTGCTTCGGCATGTGAGTGAAGGCAAATACTCGGCTAACCACCTTTTCCAAAAACATTCTGCATATTGTTGCGCACAAAGCCAGCTACTTCGTAGTACAACTTCGCTATCATCGTAGGAGGCTAAAGGCTTCATGCCATTAGAACAGCCCAACAATAAATGATTTGGAGTTAGAGCGTCTTGACTCTCATCATCAAGTGGAACATAAGCTAGTGGGCGAGAGTTTATGATATTTTCAACTTCGGCCATCATGGCACGTAGTGTTTCATCGTTGGGTAGCCTCGTGGGCATTATCTTATACAGAACAGATTTGACGGAGCGTACCATACGCTCCCAGGCACCTCCCATGTGAGGTGCTGATGGTGGATTGAAATTCCATTGTGATGTTACAGTTGTGAAAGCACGAACTAACTCACTACGATCAACGTTTTTAATGCATTCTCGTAATTCGCGCTCAGCCCCAATGAAGTTGGTACTATTGTCGCTAAAAAATTCTCTAGGTGTACCTCGCCTGGCAATGAAATTACGGATGGCCAAAATACAAGAACTCGTAGTTAATGAGTGAGCGATTTCCACATGAACTGCTCGTATTGTAAGGCATGTGAATATGACGCCGTACCTTTTTTCTTTATGTCTGTTGACTGCCACTAATATAGGACCAAAGAAATCGATGCCAGTGAACGTAAATGGCGAAGTGTAAGTTGCTAAACGAGCCCTAGGAAGTTTGGCCATTTGCGGGTAGCTTGGTACAGTTTTCTTTATCTTACACATTTGGCATGCCCCTCTCAACTTTCTGAAAACTGTCCTAAGTTGCGGTATGTGAAACTTTTGCCGGATCTCATTAATTGCTGTTTCGTGATTTACATGATGGTATTGATTGTGGTAATGGAGTATCAAAAGTTCTGTGATGTGGCTGCCTTTTGGCATAATTGCTGGGTGTTTAAATTCTTCGGGAACGCAAGCTTCATTAATTCTACCATCAATCCTCAAAACTCCTTCGCAATCTAAATATGGTGATAATTTATAAATTGTGCTTTGTTTGTCAACTTTACGCGATCGTTCGAGCTGCATTATTTCTGTTTTATATACCTCTTTCTGCGCTTCTTTAATAAGTATTATTTCCGCTTTCTTTAGCTCTATTTGACGTAAGCAGCCTTTACTCTTTACTTCTCTATTTTTAAGATTATCTATAAAATGAAACATGTAAGCAACCGCCCTCAGAAGTCTTCTCCATTGTGAAAATCGGAGAACGTCTATCAAATAATCAGTTTTTTGTATAAAAAGTAAATGCTTTCTTACTTCGCATTCGGTTTGTGAATTAGAATCTGCTTCCATTGGCCATGTACTTTCTGGTTGCATTAAAAAATTGGGGCCATTTAGCCAGCGGCTATTTGTTGTTAGGTCTGGACCATTTTTGCACCACTTGGTTGCTTCGTCAGCAACGTTTAACTTGCTAGAAATCCACCTCTATTCTTTTACCTTAGTGGTATCTAGTATTTCGCTGACTCTTAGTGCCACAAACTGGTGGTACCGTCTATGATCCGACCTTAGCCAGCTTACTACTGTCTTTGAATCTGACCAATAAACTTTTCGGTTAACTATTATTGTCTGACTTTGGCATATACTATAGGCGAGCCGAGATGCTGTTACTGCGGCCATTAATTCTAATCGAGGAATTGATGTCATTTTAAGGGGTGCGACTCTTGTCTTAGAACCAATTAAAGACACGACAACGTTATGCTCATCAGAAATTCGCAAATAAATTACTGCTGCATATCCGTTTTCGCTGGCATCAGCGAAGGTGTGCAGCTGGACTTCTAAGTTATAATAGTTTTTAAACATTTTAAGGTAACATCTAGGTATGGAAATGTTTTGAACCTCTGTTAGAAGTGACAACCACTTTAACCACTTTACCATCTGCTGTTCACCAATTTCCTCGTCCCAGCCAATTCCGCTTCTCCATACTTCTGAGATACATTAAATAATGCCCAATAAGACCTATTGGGTCGTAAATAGTCATAAGAATTTTTAATAGTCCTCGTTTCGTAGGTGTCTTTTTTATGACGAAATATTCGCTGTGCAATATATTAGGCGAAATTTTAAAACAAATGACGTCGTCGATTGGCTTCCAGAAAACGCCAAGAACTTTGTCGACATCTGAGCTACTGTCTAATGTTAAATTTTTATTCTCATTTTGCAACTCAATCCCGTTCAATGCATTCAAGACTTGGACACTGTTGCATAGCCAGTTTCTAATGTTAAATCCTGCTTTGGCGTGAATATATTTAACTTGCGATGCAAGGGCAATAGCTTCCTCTGAGGTGTCTACTGAAGCTAAGAAGTCATCGACATAATGATTTTGTTTTATTGCTGCGGATGCTGCCGGATACTGTTCTTCAAACTTTGATGCGTGCATATTTTTCACATACTGTGATATACATGGAGCGCAATAGGCCCCGAACAACATCACATTCATCACGTATATATCTGGTTCTTCATCGTTTTCATCCGTTCGCCATAGAAATCTTTGCACATCGCGATCTGATTTTCTTATAAAAATTTGATGGAACATCTGTTCAATATCACCGCTAATTGCCACAGCCTTTTCTCGGAATCGGTAAATGATTGAGGGAAGGGACGATAACAAATCTGGTCCCTTCATTAACAAAGAATTAAGTGATATCCCATTTGCCTTTGCAGCAGCATCCCAAACAATTCTTATTTTATCAGGCTTATTTCTATTGACAACAGGAAATATTGGCAGGTACCATACTTTTGATGTGGTAGTAGGTAATGATTTTAGGTTCCCAATTTTAGTTACATAACCTTTATTTTTGTAGTCTGAGATTGTCTTCAAATTTTCATCGCTATTCAACTTTTTTTCTAAATATAAAAGTCTCTTTTTAGCCATATCTAGACTATTTGGCAATGTAGTATTCTCATTACGCCATAGCAATGCAGTTTCATAATGATTATCTGGTCTTTGAGTAGTACATTGCTTTAGAATTGAGATAGCCTTTTCGTCATGTTCACTCATGGTTTGATCTTTATTCGTTATACCAGATGTTTCTAAAGTATAAAATTTATTTACTAAATCAAATAAAATATCGTCGTTACTATTACTGCATTCACATATGTGGTAGTGATTTACACCTGTAACATTTTGTTTTACAGAACCATATAAAAGCCACCCTAGACGTGTTTTAACAGCAACAGGCTCGTTAAATTTACCCTCTATTATTTGTTTTGCTACACATAATCGTGAATTATTTAATCCAATAAGTACTCGCGGATTCGCGTTTGTATAGCTTTGTATAAGCAGACCATTTAAATATGAAAAATGTTTAATTAATTCCTTCATATTAATTGTTTGTCGTGGAAGTGACAAATATTCAACAGTATGAACGTCAGCATAAAATTTCTTTTTATTAACACCTGACACAGAAATGTTCAGGCGAAGAGAATTTTCTTCCTTTCGTTCCACATTGTCAGTCCACTTAAGACACAATGGTTCTTTTGTTCCAGAGAGTTTTAATTCATTTACCAACTTTTCATCACTCAAACTCGTTGAGGACCCTTCATTAATAAAGGCAAATGTATTTTTTTTCTTCTGTACTGTTTACCATCTCTGCTTGATTTGTGTTTTCATTTGTTTGGTCTTTATGTAGCAGGCGATGATATTTAAATTGACAGTTGTTTATACCACATACGCTGTTGTTGTTCTTGCAAGTGCCAAAATGTTTACGAAGACATTGCCGGCAGAGCTTCTGTTCTCTTACTATATCCCAACGCGCAGAACGATTCGCTGCTTTGAATATGTCGCAGTTACCTACATTATTGCAGTTACCTACATTATTGCAGTTACCTTCACATAATAAACATCTTTTATTGTTTTCTTCAGTGTGTGCGTGAACAAAAACATTTCTCTGCTTGATACGTGAATGAGGTTCTGCTGCAGAGTTATCATTGTTTTCTTGTAGTGGCTGACCCTGAAATAAAGAAGTATTGTCCATTTTAGACTTACGTTCTTATGTGTAGTTGTTGGTGATGTTATCTCCTTGTATTGTACACGTTGACCGGCTGTCGACTCAGTTTGTAGGTTATGTTGAACTTTTGGTCTTGTTTTTGGCAAATTGGAGAATAAAGGATTGTCCTTAAGGAGAACCGCAAAAAAGAATTTTAAAATGTTATTGGAGTTTACCAAACGCCTGAATTTCATCAGATTTTGAACGCACAAATAACAAAACAGTTTTAGTTTTAATTGTTTATTTGCAAACGTTAAAATTCCTAAATGTCAAATAAAGAAATATATAATAATTTAATTTAATGGTATTACATTAAATAATACATACTTTTTTGGTATGAAACTCAAGCATACAAATACACTTTAAAATAGGTATTAATATATAAAATATATTAAATAAATAGGCAAATTACAAATTATATATGGCGCTTGGTTTAAGCGGGAATGTTTGCTGTAATCTGTGCAAGCTCCATTAATTTTGACATTTAGGCTATGACGTGTAGAATTAGTGGTGATACAAAAGCGCTTTTTTTTTAAACGATAACTTTGTAATCGGCAGTGGCGGTAACAGTTATCGTCATTTTTTTCCAGAAATTTATTAAGCATTGTTGTTGCTTCTTGTTGGACGAAGCATAGCAAACACACGCGATTCAATTACAATTGAACACAAAAATAAAAAACTGTTTTAGATGGACTTATTTTTGTTTTTTTTTTCTAAAAATAACTGTTTTAAAATTGATTTTTGATCGGTTCATGAATTTAATTTGGCAGTAGCTAAGTTATTATCCTTAAAATGACTCAGTTTAGCACCTCATCAAATTGTGCAAGCGATGATGCAATGTTTTTACCTATAGAGTTTCAAACAATTTTAGAAGATACTATAAGGACTGGAAGTATATCATATAAGTATAGTATATAAAATATAGAATATTTTAATGAAGACGCCGATTGTTTTACATCCAACAATGTGCCAATAGAATTAATATCAAGTCAATATTATGTTGGTTACATACATATGTAGCTCAACGAATATCTTGCGTTAAATGTCGTTTAGATTTAATAAACCAGCGCAAATTTTGTCATATCCTTCAGAAATGTTTGTTCATGCAAAAAATTATACAAATGATTCCGAGCAATGCGTAAGTTGCACCAAAAATACAATTTATTCCTTACGGTTTGATGAGAATAACGAATGTTATAAACACAGAATGAAGATTCTTAATTACTAGTTCTTATTTTACTACGGAAGCATTCCACATGGGAAACATACAAATACAAATTATCAAGTACATATAGAAAAAGTTAAAATTTTGAAACACTGATAAATAAATTTAATAAACACTAAACAAAAAAAAAACATTCGAGTTATTACAACTTCATTCTATACAAAAATAGAGACAGAAGTTCATAAGTGAACTGTCTATAAAATTATATATGGTAAGTAGATACATACATACATAATTGAATAGTCTCAAAAATAGAATTATAATTCGATGCGAATCGATATAGTTTTGTCTGTACAACAATAAAACACATACTCTTACCCTACAATTACACAATCGGTCACATTATTGACGAAAGTTATTTGCACAAAAATTACAAGAAACAAAAATTCTTTTGTTAGGTTTTTATTTTATTTTTACATTTTTAATGCAACCCTGCAAATAATATTGGACTACGTGATCCATTTTAGATGATATGGACTACTCACTAAAGGGCTGCAAGAATACATTCATTTGTTTATCACACACAAACATTTCAATATTCATTCAAATATTTAAATAGTTAAAGAGTGGTTTACAGAGTTTAAGAGTTAAAATATAAAAAAGAGTGTAGTCTGTGTTTTACTTTGTCATAACGAAGGCACACATTGCATTTACTCTTTTTCTTTGAACATTTACTTACTCAATTTGCAAATGCAAACATTCGTATGTATATGGTAACAGTTAGAATGTGTATAAGAAATACTACATAGTAAAATTAGTACTTGTTTGTATTCTTATTACGAAGTAAAACTGTGTGAAAACAAGTGCTTTTTTAATAAGTTGTGTGCGGCATAGAGTTAACAAGAGTAAACAAAAACTGAAATAAACAAAAAAAAAAAAAAAAAATAGTAAAATTTTAAGGTGAATACATTATTAGGATTTTGATTATAACATTTTTTTGTTCATATTACAGTCGAACTTCCCTATAATGAAAACTTACAGGCATACAACAAAATTTAATTAAACTGAAATATATATATAATTTTATTTTGTAAACAATATTTTACTCCTTTTTTATTTTTATAAATAACTGAAAAAATTTTACTAGACACCTATGAACGAACTGTGTATTTGTTTATTTATTTCTTTTTTCGAAATCATACAGGGATGTTCTGGAAATCGAAAATGTAAAACGCAAAATTTTTAAAGTCGTTTTTTTTTTTAATACTTCTATAATAAAAGAATTTGATGACTAATATTATACAAATATATCTCTATTAAACAGAATTTTGTAACAAAAATTATAAAAATTGGAATAAAAGTATATTAAAATGGACCTTCACATTTTTGCGTTTTATATTTACAATTTCCATAACAAAAATTACTAGTGATAATAATAATATATTCATGTAAGGAGTAAAACATTCAAATAATATTATATTCGAAGCTTATACAAATTTTATTATGTCTGTTTTATATGAATGTGGTTGTTGTTTTTCTGTACAAATACAGTTGGTTTTTTTCTCTTTCGCTTTGTGTGTTCATTCATTTGTTTTTTAAACACAAAATGTAAGGCACTACGTACCTAAATCGTGTGTTGTATTTTACTTTACCTACTTAAAAAATAAATGAATGTATTCATATGCCTTTTGAATGTAGTCATGCAGACCTTTACTACTCACAACATGGTCCAATGTAATGCAGTCATGTACCATGTCATAGTTAAACAAGAGTTTGTAGTTAAACGACATGGTTTCGTGTTAACACGATTGCATATTGAGTTGTTGTTGTTGTTTAAAACTAACCCTCGTGAGTACTCCATGGAGTAGTTTTGGGACTACTCCGATGGGTTATATGGTCCAGTCCTAGGACATCGCAATGTTAAATGGACCACCTTTTTTCATATATTTGGAGTAGTTTTGGAGTATGTACTCCTACTCCTCTTTGGACTAGTCTTTACATCAGGGGTTTCCATTTCATAGCTCAATTGAGCCTACCACTACCAAGACATATTTTTATGCTCTTCAATTCAGTCGTCGATGTGACTTCGACAAGTGCACATGTCTAGCGGATGCTATGTTATTTTTTTCAGGTTAACAGATGATGACACTCAAAAAATATTGTGCGATCAAAAATGCTTTTGGTAACATACATAGCAAATTATAAAATATGTATATTACTAACATTTTTTTGCGGCTTTAAATAAATAGATTCTCTCAATTTTATTACTCTCTCGTACTCACTAATACATAAACAAAAAATTTTTGGAAGCCCCTGCTTTACATGCATGTATGGACTAGTCGCGTTATTTGCAGGGAATGTACAACACACGCATGCATACACATACACACAAACAATGATAAATGAGAATTTAAAGATCTTATACACAACAAGCACGGTTGTCAGATTTTTTTGAGCTCCGTCGCCAAAACGGATGTAAAAATCGCCAAAATTCGGCAAAATCCGATTTTGTTCAGTTTTTAATTTTTTTTATTATTTAAAAGAAATAAATTTTGTTTACACAAAAAAACCTAGTTCAATTTTTAAGTCAAAAATCGCCAAAAATTGAGAAAAAACCAAAAAAATCGCCAAAAATAATTTTTTTTTAGCTTTTGTTAAATTTTTTTTTATTTAATACATTAATTGTTACTTATTAAACAATATTTTAGTAAAACATATACACATTTATATCCGTTTTTGTATTTTTTACTATTTAAAAAATTTTAAAACTTTGTTAAAAGAGAGTTTTAAATTACATAAAAATGGAGAATATATTTAAAAAAAAAGTAAAATTAAGTAGATAAGTCTAAAAGTTCGTAAACTTCATTCTCAGCGATTTCATTACTAGAGTCCTGACTTTCATACATAGTTGAGTTGAATTTTTTTATCATTTCATTAGTCGGTGTAAACAAATTGCAGTAGTCGAGTTTTTGTATAATTCATTATTGGAAAGACCCTTTCAACGCAGACATTACTGTATCGTGTAATCAAACACTTTTGGCCAAAATTCAAGTAAATTTGTTGGAATTTCGTTATTAAAATAATTATTTTAATTTATGAACGGAAGTTTTCCCTATTGCGTTTCATACACGCCTATTGCTACATTTGGATCCATAAATGGTCTTAATGTTTCTTGAACAACGCCAAATTTAGTTTGAGATAATGTATTCGCACACTTTGAAATAGAAAATTGTCCAAAAGCTTTAAAAAAGTTCATATTTTCTGGTAATCTGCTTATCATCTCTTTTAAAAGTTTTTTTAAATACACAAAACAGTTTTCTTTAAGTACGATTATTTCTACTTCGCTCAATTTCGCATTTCTTAATTCTGTTTCAAACTCTGCAAAATCAATTGCATCTAGAGGCAAAAATGAATTTGAAGAATCAAAGCTGCATGTAAATCATTGAAAAATGTTTCATTGTTTTCAGTATTATATAAAACAGAAGGTTTGAAAACTTTTGTTGAAAACATAAGAAGTGTACAATACATTTTTTCATGCATGCTTCCTGCATCCATGCTGTCCGATTGAAATTCCAAATTCAGATGATTCATTTCGTTGACAATTGGATTTATAAAAACCAAAAAAAGACGATTTTTTTCATTATAGATGTTTTGGTGAAAATCGCCAAGAAAATCGCCAGTGATGTCAAAAATCGCCATGTCGCCAAACGGAAAATCTCGACGCCAAATACGTTTCAAAATCGCCACGTTTGGCGAGAAATCGCCATATCTGCCAGCCCTGACAACAAGAGAACGACAGATTGTTACGCTTTCTTTCCCTTTTGTCTTCCCTCCCGCATCATAAAGAAGCACACAATTTTGTCAATTTTAAAATTTAAATACACTGCGTGCAACATCTTTATATATTTATAGTCTTTGGTTACAGCAAACTAATAAGGGTTCACCGTGCGAGTTTTTGCGGGAAAACGGTGAGTGTGGGGAATTTCAATAATTATATATTTTGTAAAGGATTTTCCGTAAAACTGGTACGGAAGATTAAAATTAAAGGAAAAGACGGTGAGTTGGCATGAGCGTTAAAATTGACATATTGTTAAAAAAAAAATTTAGAAAGGAGTAGTTTTTATGGAAAATTTACACGGTGACATGTCAAGTGGTACACAAATTTGTTGAAAGCATTATTATAACTGAATGGACAGTGACATCAAGTTGTACAAAATTTAAAATTTTTATTTTTGGGATTAATAAAGAGAATTATTGGTGGTGAAGAGAAAATGTAATAAATGAAAAGTTTTAAGAAAATTAATTTAAACAACAAAATACAGCTGACCTGGTTTGAAAAAAATTGTTGGTAGTTTTAAATGCGAGTAATTTTGACAAAAATTTTTATGCTACTAAAAAAATTTCACATTAACTGATCCAGTCATCTCCTTCTCAACCGATTGTGGCCACTAAAGTTAAGGATGTCTCGTGCAAGTGAGTTTGGATGGTGTTCAAGTTTGCTGACGTACTTTGACGCATATTTTGTAAATTCGACTTTTACTAATGGCACGCCTAGATCTTTGTGGATTCGAGAATTTTTAACATACCATGGAGCTGCAGTAATTATACGTAGAATTTTATTTTGACCCCTTTGAATTTTTTCAATGTTTGATGCTGAGGCAGTACCCCATAATTGAATTCCATAACACCAGATTGGCATTAGAATTGCATTGTACAACAAAAGTTTGCAATCCAACTTTAATGTAGAATTTCTGCCGATTAGCCAATTAAGTTGCACTGCTTTTAATCTCATCTGAGTAAGTTTTGCATCGATATGAGACTTCCAAGTTAAACGACGATCGAGGTGGAATCCGAGGATTTGACTTCATTGTGTTGCGGGATAATTTGATTATTTATTCTGATGGACGAGCAGGTATCTTTTCGCAATGTGAAAGTGATATGAATACATTTTTGTTCATTTACCCTGATTTTCCAAAGCTCTAGCCAATTCTCTAGTTTATAAACATAATTCTGCAAATTCTGTGATGCAACTTGGTGGTCCTTATGGACGCTGATAAAGTCTGTATCGTCTGCAAAAGTTGACGTGTGGATTTTGGGGTCTGACGGCATGTCGGAGGCATAAATCAAATATAAAGAAGGACCCAGTATGCTACCCTGTGGCACACCTGATTCAATTGGCTGAGCGGTACTTAAAAAATTGCCTTCTTTGATTTTAAATTTGCGCCCGTATAAATAACTTTCCATGAGTTTATGGGTGTTAGCAGGCAGAGTTAATTTTATTTTGTGCATTAAACCGTCATGCCAAACTTTGTCGAACGCTTGGACACAACAATGAAAAGGGCGGAGCAGTATTTTTTGTCTTCAAACGACCCTCTTATCACATTTACCAATCTATGTGTTTGTTCGATGGTGATGTGTTTAGCTCTGCAGCCGAATTGATGATTAGGAAAACATTCAGTGTCATTCAGAATTGGAGTCAACTTAGTCATTAACAATTTTTCAAACAGTTTTGAAATTGTCGGCAGTAGACTAATTGGCCTATATGACTCCACTTTGGTGTGGTCCTTTCCTGACTTAGGAATCATAGTGATCATAGACACCTTCCAATCTGCAGGATAGTATTCTAGGCGTAAAATAGCGTTGAAGATAAAGAGGATAATTCTTCTTGCTACACGAGGTAACTCCACAAGCATTTTATTGCTGATTTTATCCATACCTGGAGCCTTTCTAAGGTTCAGAGTACCAATAGCGTTTTGGACATCACGAAAGTTTAGTCGTAGAGGTACAGGAGGTCTTATAACAAGTGGTGGCAAATCAGATCCGTTATTTGAGTTGTTTATAGTAAACACATTTCTCAAATGGTTAACAAATAATGTCCCTTTCTCGGAATCATTTCTAGCCCAGTCACCAGTCGGATTTCGCAAAGGAGGTTTTCCTCTCACTGGTCTTTTTAAACCTCTTGCCGCACTCCATAACGAGTAGTCAGATTGTGGGGTACTATCAAGACCCTCCAAGTAAGATCTAAGTGAGGCCGTTCTTTGGGTTTCTAAGAAATGTCTTAGTATATCTTTGCATACCCGTAGCCTAGCTTTCAGTTCAGGAGACCTGTGTATTTGCCACTCTCTTCTCATTCTTCTTTTTTCCGATAGGAGATGTTCGAGTTCAGAGAAATAAGTACTGTTTGTCCTATTTCTACATTCAACGTGATAAGTGGAAGCGTGATGCACAGCTCGTCGAAGGTCCTCAGTAAAGTTGCCAATCGACTCATCAATATCGTCGGTAGTTCTCAACACAACATTTTCCGTGCAATGAGAACTTAAATACTTTTTGTATTTTATCCAACTTACTCGGGTCTTAGTCATGTTCATAAATAGAGAACCACACACTTGAGGGAAATGCATTGAAATGATAGTAGGAGAGTGATCTGAGGACAAGTCCAGTGAAGGATCCACTTGCATCCATTCTACAGGGATATTTTTCACTACTCCAAAGTCAATAACATCGGGAATCTTCCGTCGGCCAATAGGTGGGATGCCCACTTGAGAGTACATCTAAGCCCATTATAAATATACTAAAAATTAAAATCACATTCCTTTCATTTGGTTTAAGTTTGTACACAAAAAAGGTAAAATAGTTTAATATAAAAATCAATGTCAAATTTCATACATAAGTCTTTTGTTTTTGAAAATAGTAAAAATTTAAACAATGCAAAACTGGTTAAAACGACATTTGTATTCCTACAGTTCAATTCTTTGTTTTTTAATGTCGATTTCATCTGATCTCAATTGTAGCATTAAACTTCTGTATTCGTTCTTTTTCTTAATTTCCTTCTTGTACAATTCATACTTTTCTTTTTTACTTTTAGTTCACTTTTATAAATGCTAAGATTTTCCTCCTGTATTTTATGTTGTTTGTTATTTGTTTTAGAGAATCTTTCACCTCATTATAAATACAAGACAAGTCTGTTTGAACTTTCAACTGTTGTTCGATTTTATCTTGTTTGGCGGCAACGTTTTTGGTAGTTTTTCTTCGAATATTTCTTGACGTACTTGGGCCATATATTTCGTCACTTTCATTGATTTCAACAGAAATATTTCCGAAATCTTTAGAAGAATTAATACCTATTTTCTCGCCATCGGGACTTATAATACTGTTCAATTCCAATAAAGATGAAGCAGCTTCTTCTATCGGTGTTAGTATGTATATACATATTGGTTGTTTGAACCTCCACCCGTTGCTCGACATTCAGCTTTGTTGTTAAATTTTTAAATTCCATTTATAGTCGGCCCACACTTTCATCCATTGAGGCCCCGTACGTGAAGGTGGTCTTAAAGTGTTAAGCTTATTCGATATTTCTACCCATTCTGCCTTTGTATCCACTTTGTGTAGACCACTGTGATAGGATTGCGCCAATTCTGGCTTTGATTCGAGCAACTCCACCATTTTTTCGAGCTGCTTCCGTGTGGTTATTTTCAATCTAAAATTATTTTCATTTGATAAAAACAGTTTATTAACAGATTATTAACGAAAATACTTACTCTTTTGATGCTTTCATAACTTTTATTATTTATTTATTTATTTTTGTATTAATTAATTAAATTTTCTTTTTTGTCGAATGAAATAAAATGCACGACTATTTTTTGAGCATTTGACATTCAAGTGCGAGAATCGTAGTACAACAAATTGTAAAAGAATTATAAAAAGGGTTGTATTTTTATGGATTTCGAGAAACGTAGTACCATAGTGCACAAACGAGATTTTTAAAGCTCGAATACGAGAACCGTAATAAGGCTGAATATCTTTCACAAAATGCAAAACTTCATTGGCCAAAAACTGATAGGTGTAAATTGCGCTGCACATATTTTGAACAACTGCATTCAAACTGCAGCAGAATGCTTACCTATTGATATTGAAGTTATTCTTTTTTATATTTATACAGTTAGAATTGAAAATTTCAAAGAAATATGTGAACTATTTGAAGCTTTAAAATTATATTTTATGTCTCAACCAAAATGTCCGACAATATTACGAAATTTTTTTATGAATCCTTGTGCTGAATTATGGTTATCTTTTGCATATAGCCAAGCTTCAACATTTCATAAAGCTATTCTTAATGTAGAATCACAAAATATTTCAATGCCTGAGGCTGCAACTATTTAAAAAAATTAAAATTTAAACTGGTCGAACGGAAAAAAGAACTGTTTTTACCCCTTACCGTCAAAAATATTATTCTCGAATTACAGAAAAGTAATGATTTTGATGAAACAATAACTAAAGAACATATAACAAATTTTTACCAAACATGCATTGATTACCTAAATCAGTGGGATAAAGCTTTTAGAGATGTAGAAATTTTAGACTGGAATTGTTACGAAATATGTTATCTTGGGAGAAGATTGAAAAAACTTTATCCTATCTAAATGAATTTAGAAATGATTTAAAAATAAATAATGAAGATTTATTTGATGAAGTGACCTGCGTGAAAAATTTTGCAAGTAATGAAAAAATATATCAGTAGATGAAAGATGGATTGAAATTTTTAATCACTTTAAGACAAATGTGATTGCATATAAAAATATATTGATACTTGTTGAATTATGTCTATGGCTACCAGCTTCAAATGCTGCTACCGAGCGAGTGTTTTCAATAATGAAAAATATTTGGACCACCGAAAAATCGCAATTAAAAGTAAATACTTTAAGATCATTATTAATTACAAAATGCAATTTTAAAATGAATTGCTCAGAATTTAAAGGATTTTTAATTAACAATCCAGATGTTAAAAAAAAATCCATTCTGTGGAAAAATATCAAACTTCATAACTAAATTTATCATTTATGTAGTTTTTTTCATTTTTTTGTTAGCCTTAGTCAAGAAGACTGTTTATAAAACCAAATTTATTTTTTTAAATTATAAAAACTTTTTATTTAACTTTTTATTATAGTCAAGAAGACTTGTTTTTGTTGTTACTTAATTTTATAATAATAATAATAAATATATTATATGATTATTTTTTCTGTTTTTCTTTTCATTTTTAACATAATTTTGTATTTGTCCTGTATTTTCCTTTCCCAAAAATGGTCACCGTAGTTATAGGGCATTTCATATGCCGTACAGCCTTCCATAAGCTGTAATTGGAGTTTTTTGTGGCATCTAGGCTTTTTAGATAGCCTTTTATTGCAGACTCGTGGTTCTGTCTCAATGTGTTGCAAAGAGTTGTCAGGCATAATTGTAGTTGGGTGTTAGTGGTTGGGGAACGACTGTTTTGCCATTGTCTTCTTAACTTCCTTTTTTCTCTGATAAGGGTCTCTATATCCGTCGATGTATTCTAAGGAGCGCGTTTAATTGTCCGCGTGATTGGGGTTGCATTTCTTGCTGCAGAATCCAAGACTTCTGTAAATCGGTCGACAGCTATTTGGATGTCAGATGAATTTTTTAGGGGAATGCACTGTGATAGGGGAGAGCTCACATACATTTTATACTTTAACCAATTTGTGTTTCTGTTTGGATAGGAAATAAAGTCTGAAGCTGCGGCGTCAGAGTTGCCTTTTTTTTTTTTTTTTTTTTAGCTTTTATTTATTTATTGAATCTTCATATCTTATGAAATTACAAAAAGTTTTAAAATCTTAATACTAAAAAGAAAATAATAAGCCCAGCCAGTGCTAGACAAAAATTTTTATGATACTAAAAAAATTTCACATCAATCATCTGTTTTGAGCTTGAGTTAAAGCAAGGGTATCATCCCTCCTTCTCAACCGACTGTGGCCCCTAAAGTGGATGTCTCGTGCAAGTGGGTTTGGATGGTGTTCAAGTTTGCTGACGTACTTTGACGCATATTTTGTAACTTCGACTTTTACTAATGGCACGCCTAGATCTTTGTGGATTCGAGAATTTTTAACATACCATGGAGCTGCAGTAATTATACGTAGAATTTTATTTTGACCCCTTTGAATTTTTTCAATGTTTGATGCTGAGGCAGTACCCCATAATTGAATTCCGTAACACCAGATTGGCTTTAGAATTGCATTGTACAACAAAAGTTTGCAATCCAACTTTAATGTAGAATTTCTGCCGATTAGCCAATTAAGTTGCACTGCTTTTAATCTCATCTGAGTAAGTTTTGCATCGATATGAGACTTCCAAGTTATACGACGATCGAGGTGGATTCCGAGGTATTTGACTTCATTGTGTTGCGGGATAATTTGATTATTTATTCTGATGGACGAGCAGGTATCTTTTCGCAATGTGAAAGTGATATGAATACATTTTTGTTCATTTACCCTGATTTTCCAAAGCTCTAGCCAATTCTCTAGTTTATAAACATAATTCTGCAAATTCTGTGATGCAACTTGGTGGTCCTTATGGACGCTGATAAAGGCTGTATCGTCTGCAAAAGTTGACGTGTGGATTTTGGGGTCTGACGGCATGTCGGAGGCATAAATCAAATATAAAGTAGGACCCAGTATGCTACTCTGGGGTACTCCTGCTTCAATTGGCTGAGCGGGGCTTAAAAAATCGCCTTCTTTGATTGTAAATTTGCGACCATATAAATAACTTTTCATAAGTTTGTGGGTGTTAGCAGGCAGAGCTAATTTTATTTTATGCATTAAACCTTCATGCCAGACTTTGTCGAACGCTTGGGAAACATCAATGAAAAGCGCGGAACAGTATTTTTTTCTCTTCAAACGACCGTCTTATCACACTTACCAATCTGTGTGTTTGTTCGATGGTACTGTGTTTATCTCTGAAACCGAATTGGCGATTTGGGATACATTGAGTGTCGTTCAGAACTGGAATCAACTTAGCCATTAACAATTTTTCAAACAGTTTTGAAATTGTCGGCAGTAGACTAATTGGCCTATATGACTCTACTTTAGTGGGGTCCTTCCCTGACTTAGGAATCATAGTGATCATAGACACCTTCCAATCTGCAGGATAGTATTCTAGGCGTAAAATAGCATTGAAAATAAAGAGGATAATTCTTCTTGCTACACGAGGTAACTCCACAAGAATTTTGTTGCTGATTTTATACATACCTGGAGCTTTTTTAAGATTCAGAGTACCAATAGCGCTTTGAACATCATTAAAGCTAAGTCTTAGAGGTACAGTAGGTCTAATAACGAGTGGAGGCAAATCAGATGCATTATTTGAGTTGTTTATAGTAAACACATTTCTCAAATGGTTAACAAATAAAGTCCCCTTCTCGGAATCATTTTTAGCCCAGTCTCCAGTCGGATTTCGCAGAGGAGGCTTTCCTCTAACTGGTCTTTTTAAACCTCGTGCAGCCTTCCATAACGAATAGTCAGATTGTGGGGTACTATCAAGACCCTCCAGGTAAGATCTAAGTGAGGCCGTTCTTTGGATTTCTAAGAAATTTCTTAGTATATCTCTGCATTCTCGTAGCCTAGCTTTCAGTTGAATTTGCCACTCTCTTCTAACTCTTCTTTTTTCTGTCAGGAGATGTTCGAGTTCAGCGAAATAAGTTCTGTTTGTCCCACTTCTGCACTCAACGCCATATGTGGAGGCGTGATGTACAGCTCTTCGTATGTCCTCAGTAAACTTGCCAATCGACCCATCAATATCCTCGGTAGTTCGCAACACTACATTTTCCGTGCAGTGGGAACTTAAATACTTTTTATACTTTATCCAAATTACTCTGGTTTTAGATATGTCCCGAAATGGAGTGCCATTCCCTTGAAGGAAACGCATTGAAATAATAGAAGGAGAGTGATCTGAAGACAAGTCTAATGAAGGCTCCACTTGTATCGATTATACAGGGATATTTTTCACTACTCCAAAGTCAATAACATCGGGAATCTTCCGTCGATTCGTCGGCCAGTAAGTGGGATGCCCGCTTGAGAGTACAGCTAAGCCCGTTTTGGCAATGGAGTTGAAGAGTTCACGACCCTTCGGTCACCAGACGTGAACCCCAAAATGTGTGTTTGGTGTTAAAGTCTGGTGACTAAACTAAAAATCTAGCTCCAAGGGAATTGAAGAAGCTATAGTATTGGTGTTATTTTATTGAAAATCGAGGCGGCGAATAAATTGATGATAAAACAAAATTGTATTGACAGAATTCAATACAAATGTTTGTTGCTTGTAGGTAATCCTCACATATGTTGTTCATTAAATAATGTTTTATTCTGTTCTTTATAAGAATTGCCGAACCTCCACATGCTCTTCCGCGGGGATCTTTGGTATCATACAACACGTAGCCATTAATTTTGAAGTACCCTGTCGCCGTAAGTGAGTTTCAGCAATCATCATGACATCAATCTGCTTATCCATCAGGAAGTGTTCCAGTTCGTTTTTATGTTGGCGGAGGCCGTTCGCATTCCAAAAACAAATTTTTAAACAAATCATTTCTTTAAAATGGCTTGTAAGATAGTGGATTGCATTTTCAGCATTTCCTGCATCATGGATGTCATAGTGGTCGTAAAAGTGTTCATAGTTTGGACAAGTGTCTGCAATGTAGTCTCTAGAGTGTTAATATTAGGCTCGTAATATTGTGATTTAGGTTCCTGCTCCAAACCTGGCATATTAGAGTTAACCACGTTTGCGTAAGAAACTTGTCTAGAACTAGGCGCGTTTACATGACTAGTGGACCGTAACAATTGAGGGAAATTGTCACTCGATGCAAAAATAGGCTGTTGACGATGATCAGGTAATACTGAAGTCTTGTTGGTTCTTATGCCTTTCAAATGAGTGTAAATTGGACAACCTCTATAATTTGCGGTATGATTACCTCCGCAGTTACTGCATTTTTTGATTTTTGAATCAGTTTTCGACTTATCACATTGAGCAGTTGCATGTAGCTCCCCACACGCAACACAAACTGACGGCAATTTACAATACGCCTTGGTGTGACCAAATTCTTGACAGTTGAGACACTGGACGGGTCCCTGACGCTTATGTGGTTCTTCCACGGTGATTCTACGATGCAGAAGGTAAATCAGATTGTAGATGGGATGGGACTCGTTTTTCTTTAAGACAACATCTCCAGGTTCCAATTCTACCCTGAACATGGGCTGAGGGATCTTTTCACGGTTTCTAATTGTAGTGTATATTAAAGGTACCCTTCCCCTATATACATATAAGTATGTAATTATTAAAATAATTTAAGTTAACGGTACTCTTTGTATGAAGTATATTTTTAGCATGTAAGAATTTGATGAGTTCAGTTGTAAAAGAGAAATAAAGAACAAAACAACTTATCAGTGGCGACGAGAATAAAATCTGACACGTAGAAGAAAAAGTAATAAATTAAGAAGTTATAATGGCTTTAATTGGACAAATGGAACCCTTTTTACATGGGGAAAATTTTAATTTATACCTTCAACGTATGGAGCAATACTTCGTAGTCAACGATATTCCAAGTTCAAAACAGGTGGCGGTGTTGCTAACTACAATTGGTCCAATTGCGTTTGAAACGCTAGCGTCATTGTGTTCACCAAAAGAACCTAAAGCAGTACCTCTTGAGGAAATAATAACAACTTTAAAGACACACTATGCTCCAAATCTAAATGAGACGGCTGAAAGGTACAAATTTTACACGCGCAATCAAAAAGAGGGTGAGCCTCTTGGTGAATATATTGTGGAGCTGAAGTCTTTGGCTAGTAGCTGTAATTTCGGCACATTTTTGTCTGAAGCTTTAAGAGACAGATTGGTATGTGGCGTTATGGACAAAAAGTTAAGAGCAAGATTGCTTAACCAGATATCATTATCATGGGAGGCAGCAAAAAATATTGCTCTTATAGAAGACCAAACCCAAACGAATTTAAATGTTATGGAAAACATGTATAATGAAAGGGCAATACGTAAAACACGTGTGAATGAAGAAGCGATGGAGGAAGGAAGTGAGGATAGTGGCGGTAATAACTACCCAATTAGGAGATTGTCAAAAAAAGGAAATATAGAGCAACACGATAAGCATAATATGTTATGCGAGAGGTGTGGAAGGAAACATCACCCAGATAAGTGTAGAGTTCGGGACTGGAATTGCTATCGATGTGGACTGAAAGGTCACGTAGCTAATAGGTGCAGAACGAAAAGAGTTAATAATGTATTATCGAATTTAAATGGTGTAGGTATTAAAAATAATTCAGTTTTTGTTTATCTTTTAGTCGAAAATGTAAAATTAAAGTTTGAAATTGATACGGGAGCGGCAGTGTCAGTGGCGTCTGAAGAAGTTTATAAAAAATATTTTTACTCCAAAAAACTTATAAAGGTGGAAAATACATTAGTAAATGTTAGTGGACACAAGATATCTTTGTGCGGTGTGATTAAAGTAAAAGTAAGTGATTTTTTGTTGGACTTATTTATAATTAAATCGGAGAAGCCATTTGATTCATTATTGGGTCGTAGTTGGTTGGATGTTTTAAAAAAAGGGTGGCGTGAGAAATTTGTGGACAATATTAATTTAGTCAAGCCTGTACCAAATTTTGAGAAACTAAAGAATATGTTTCCATTAGTATTTGCAAAAAGTTCAGCAGAACCCATTAGAAAATTTAAAGCATCCGTAGTTATAAAGAGTGAAACGGATCCTATTTTTCGTTCCTCGTATGTAGTGCCATATAGAATGCGTAAGTTAGTTGAAGAGGAATTGACTCGTTTATGTGACAGTGGAATAATTGAACCTATAAAGTATAGTGATTGGGCAAGTCCAATAGTGGTAGTCCCGAAAAAGGATTCCATAAGGCTATGTGTAGATTTTAAAGTTACGTTAAATAGGGTCTTAGAAAAGGAACATTATCCTTTACCAACTATTAGTGATTGTTTAAGTTGTTTGGCCGGTTCGAAATATTTTTGTGTTATAGATTTGGCGGGGGCGTACCAACAGGTAGAAGTGAGTGAAAACTCAAGAAAGTATTTGACCATAAATACACACAAAGGCCTATTTCAGTTTAAGAGACTTCCATTTGGATTAGCATCAAGTCCATCTATTTTTCAGAATATAATGGATCAAATTTTAATTGGTTGTGAAGGAGTTGTTTGTTATTTAGATGATTGTTTAATTTATGGCAATACGCGTGCGGAATGTGAGAAATGTTTACTGAATGTGTTGAGTAGGTTTCAAAATTACAATGTGAGAGTAAAGGAGGAAAAATGTAAGTTTTTTGTTAGTCAGGTAGAATTTTTAGGATATAGAATAGGAAGTGAGGGCATTCGTCCAAACCCGGAGAAAATTAAAGCGATTATAGAAGCTCCCGTTGGGGTTGGCAATAATTTTTTCGTTGGAAAAGTTCCATAAATATTTATACGGAAACAAGTTCGTAGTTTACACAGACCACAAGCCTTTGAAACACTTATTTAATCCTAAAAAGTGTTATTCTGCAGTAGCGGCAGCTAGGATACAACGGTGGCAGGTCATTATTTCAATGTATGACTGTGAAATTAGGTATCGCCCAGGAAAGGAGAATTGTAACGCAGACGGCTTATCCCGGTTACCTTTAAATAATATGGATGGGGATTCTGAGGAGGGGGATATCGCTATTAAATATTTCACGAACGAAGATCCAGTTAGAGAACAGGACATTGCTAGGGAATTGAAGAAAGACTCTGTACTAAGTACAGTAGCTGATTATGTCACAAAAGGTTGGCCGAGAAAAGATAATAATTTGTCTGTAGAGTTAAAATTTTTTTTTAAACGAAAGGAATCATTATCAGTAGAAAATGAGTGCTTGTATTATGGGTTTCGTCTTATTATTCCACAGAAAATAACCGGTTTAATATTAACGTTGTTACATGACGCACATGCAGGGATAGTAAAAATGAAGACACAAGCTAGAACATATGTGTGGTGGAAGGGAATGGATGGAGATATAGAACATTTTGTCCGAGAGTGTCACGTATGCCAAGTTACTCAAAACGAGAAACCGAAACGATTAATACCATGGGGGAAAGTGTCAAGGCCATTTGAGAGGATACATCTGGATTTTTTTGATTTTCAAGGGAAAAAGGTTTTACTTTTAGTAGATGTATTTTCAAAATGGTTGGAGTTGAAGGAAATGAAGAGGACTACGTCAAAAGAAGTTATAGAAATGCTAGAAAGTACATTTTCATATTTTGGCCTACCTACAAGTATTTGCACGGATAATAATCCACCATTTGGTTGCTTTAAGTTTTTAGAATTTTGCGATAAACTTGATATTAAGGTTCTTAAAAGTCCATCCTATCATCCACAATCAAATGGCATAGCCGAAAGAGCTGTCCAAACTGTCAAAAAATCACTTAAAAAATTCTGGATTGATACTTATTCAAATCATCTTTCATTTTCAGACAAAATTACGCGCTTTTTATTTTATTATCGTCATACGCCAGACGCCATCTCAAAAAAATCGCCCTCCCAAAAGTTATTTAATTTTTTACCAAAAACTAAATATGACATTTTAAATCCTAAATTGCAGAAAATTGTCAGTGATAACGAAGACGTTAATTTTGAAATTATTAATTCAATAAGCAAAAAGCACACATCTCAGTGTTTTAAAAAGGGTGATATTGTCCTCTATAGAAATGTTTATAATAATTTTGTTAAATGGCTTAAGGCCGTTATTATTGAGGTTTTAAGTCCTCAACGTTATATTATTTCTGTAAATAATAATATTAAACATGTACACCTAAACCAAATAAAAAAATATTATCACCCACCAAAGGGAGTAATCATAAAACCTAAAGAATGTGAAATATTAGAAAATCAAAATTCACCAACATTTAACAATAATCAAATAAATAAAAGAAGTCGGGACAATCTTTCAGATAGTGAGGATGAAGAATATGAAATTCGACCAAAAAGGTCAGTTAGAAAACCTGATTGGTATGTTCCTGGCTAAATTATTTCTAAAATGATATATATTAATATATAAAATATTTAACCTATTTATAATCATTTTATAAAAGGCTCTAAGTATAACGTTATATTTATCCGTTTGTATTATATTGTTAAAATATTCATTATATTTATCCATAATATATTAATGTATATTAGAAGTATAAATATTATTATGTTGTTACTAAATCCATTCTTTTTTTATTTAATTGAAAATTTTGTAATCTCACTATTTTTAAGGGGGAAAAGTGTAGTGTATATTAAAGGTACCCTTCCCCTATATACATATAAGTATGTAATTATTAAAATAATTTAAGTTAACGGTACTCTTTGTATGAAGTATATTTTTAGCATGTAAGAATTTGATGAGTTCAGTTGTAAAAGAGAAATAAAGAACAAAACAACTTATCACTAATATTCACTACGCTCTTGATTTTGAACCCTTTGGCCATTAAACCGGTCTTTATCTCCGCAGGATCAACACATGGGTCTATACCCTTTAGAACGACTTGGGAGTCCTTTTGCGCTTTTGAGCTGGTAGGTATAGAAATCCCTGGTCTCCCTCTCCAAGAGAAGATATTTTTGAGCAGATGTTGGGCTCCTCTGTCGCTTGAGAACGGTGATGTACTTATTCATACCTACTTGTTTTTTTTGGGTTTGACTGCACTATTTGATGAAGATGATGTTTTTTCATCTGTTGAAATCACTATATTGAGCGAACAGGAGCGACGCCGTTCTACGGCTCTTGTAGTGAGAAAATTCTCCACAGATTTTTTTAAGGATTCTTCCTCAGAGACCCATAGAGTTTTTCTAGTCGAGCTAAGCTCTTTCTCAGAGTTACATCTGAGAGGAACACTCATACAGTTTTTATGCGATTTTTAGTGTTTTTTTTTAATAACCGTAGATATTTTTTTTACCTATTACGAGTTATTTTTCACTTTTTTGTTTTATTTCAACCTATTACACTTTTTCGCCTATTACACTTTTTCACCTATTACGATTTTTTCACCGAAAATTCAGCCGCACTAAAAATAACACGTCCGAACAGTTCGATGAGACGAGACTGAATGCCTTTTAAAATGAGGATTGAAGGTGAATGATCAGACGATAGATCATAAGAGGAACTAACTAGTACCTGATCGCGCTTGATGTTTTTAATTACAGCAAAGTCAATAAGGTCTGGTAGCTTGTTGGAGTCGGTTGGCCAATAGGTAGGCTCACCACTCGATACAACATCAAAATTATTTGCAGTTACGGTATTATATAGCTGATTACCTCTAGGATTAATAAGTCTGGAACCACAATATGTATGTTTAGCGTTGTAATCGCCGCACAGTGGCTGAAAATCGTTTTTCATTGGCCAAATATCGAATTTTTTTTTGTCACCGATTTTTAAAATTTTTACACCTTTTTGGAGCTAATATATCCATATTAAGGTAGCCAAAAAATTAGGTTAAACTATTAATAATTGTGGGCGTGGCATGCTGTCAAACTCAATTGTTTTTTTTTAATTTCAGAAAAATGTGTTTTTATTTGTTTTTTGTCAAAAATAAATGGTTACTACTCGCAAGCTATCATCGATAATGGCCTACGGTCTTTTTTATAATGTTGGTAGGATTATAGTCTTTAGTTGTTGTAAGTGGTTACCGCTCTAGCGTTTAATATTAGGGGCGTTGTGAAATATTTATGAAACTACTATATTTTTCTGAAATTTTAACTTTAGTGGAATAGAACTTCTAGGGAACAAAAGGGAACAAGAAACGTATACCACCCGAAGAAAGGTGAAAGTGTCTTCTTTAACCCTATATATACTTTTGCACCCGCCACGACCCGCCGGTAGAACACTTTTTTAATTTTAATGAAATTACTCTAAAAAAATTCAAATTAAACAGCCCTATAGTTACTCGTATACAATGGTGTATTAAATTTTCACTTTTTCGCCTAAAGGTTTATGTTTTTTTACTTTAGACTACGTAAAACTAAAATAATTAAATATAATACCTGCGAAAGGGTTTTATGGCTTTGTTTTGATTAGCAAAAAAATAAGTCATAAAAATATCACAATAGGTTCTACAGTAAACATATGATCTCTTTCTAATATACCTGTTATCAATTGTTAGGGTCAACCAAAGTCATAAACAATTTTATAATAATAATCGCGACATTAAACCACTAAAGAAAAAAAACCCAATATTGGCGAGATACTAATTAGTTTTACCTGATATTAACCCTTTCGGCCGCACTTGAATTTAGCTGTGACTATCAAGAGCATCACATATTTGTTCATGGCTTTTTACTGTGGATCAAATGTGACTTATGGAACATATACTAAAAATCAGTTATGATTTGGATTTTGGGTCTTCAGGATCCATAAGAAACAATGGAACCAATAAAGAGTTAAGAAGTTCAAAAAAGAAACATGTTCAAGATGAATATCGCAAATTTGGATTAATTATAGATCAGCCAAAACAAGGGTCAGGCAATACAAATGATGACAATACCGCACGAAGATTCTTTTCAGATCCAGAAACAGCATCTGAAATAACAGGAGTGGATTTAAACCTTATTTTCAGATTTAAAATAATCCTAGAAGTACTTGCGTGCAATGAAGAAATTGACGCTAGACAATTTGGAGATTATGCTAAGGAAACTGCAAAAATATATACAACAAACTACCCATGGAGAAATATGTCTGCAACAGTTCACAAAATCCTTTATCATGGAGAAGATATCATTAAATATCAATTGGTGCCACTTGGAGATCTATCAGAGGCTCAGGAAAAAAGGAACAAGGATTACAGATTTTATAGAGAGCACAATACTAGAAAAATTTCACGAAATTCTACAAATGAAGATCTATTTAATATATTATTGGCAACATCAGATCCGTTCATATCCAATATTCGAAATCAATGGAAAGTGGAACATCGGGATTTAGATGAAGAAGCCAAAAAACTACTAAAGAACAGAAATAGTGCAGAAAAAAAATATAGAATATTTGCAATCAATATTTGTTTCAAATGAATAATAATTATAATTGCCTTCATTGTTATTTAAGTACGAAAAACATAGTATTAGTAAATAATTCTTTAAAAAAAACCCGACTTCAAAATTTCGGCCAAATAAAATGTTGGATTAATTTTCAAAAATGTTTAATATAACTAATGTTGTTGCACTTTTTTTATTGAAAGAAAGAATTTTGAAAATCTTGTTAATCTTCTAAAAAAATCGGTTTATGCTAATGTTTTCCCATTAACAGATCTAAATTTTGACACCCATATTCGATATATTCTTAAAAATCGGTTTATGCTATATATCCCCGATATATCTCAATCAATTTCTGAAATTTTCATTTTTTTTTTTTACCTTAAATATATTTTTCTGCAAGCCATATCTTCCAAATAAAAAAATTATTTTTAAAATTGATTCATAAATCACGAAGTTATTCAACAATTTATAAAAGAAGCACAGAAAAAATATAGATAACGGTAAATAAAAAACCGTATGTCCGTCCGATCTTCATAAAAATGAAATGGAACCCACCTGCAAGCAAACCCTTTCAAACAAAAAAAGAATTTAAAAAAAAAAGCAACATACCATTCGAATTGATAACCTCCTCCTTTTTGAAGTCGGTTAAAAATAATAATAAATGGAACCTATTATTGTTACAAATGCTAATAAAATCTATTGCAGTTTTTATTTTTAAAATGTTTTTTAAAATTAACAAATCTGACAGCAAAAAAGAATAAATTTTTCTGTAGTAACAGCAAAATCTCCAGTTAATTTTACTATTTTTTTTTAGTGTAAACATTTTTTGAGTGTAAAAATTTTTTTGAGTGTAACATTAAAAAAATTCCATTATCACAAAAAATAATTATAATTATTATTAAGTTCCAAATATAAAATTTTTTAATATGTAAATAAAAAAATAAACCCATATTTCACTCCAAAAGTTAAAAAACATCAAAAGTTCAACTTTGACCTAGAAGTCCTTAAAAAGTCATCAATCAATTTTAATGTAATTAAAACTGAGCCAAGCTGAACTAAATATCTATCCATTAAAAAAAAATTACTTCAATATTTTGATCGGTTCAAAAGTTACAGAATTTTGGCCAATGAAAAACGATTTTCAGCCACTGTGCGCCGGCAGCAATGAATTTCTGGTCCAATGTGCAGAAGAAGTTGAGAAATTTTTCGTGTGCCTCGGGGGACAATAAACGGCTGACAAAGTAAGTTTGAAATCAGTACGATTTATAGATGTGGCCTGGATACAATCTTCTTCGAACTCTGGCAATGGAAAGTGTCTGATGTGTTTGTGCACAATTATGGCTGTGCCACCACAAGTCCATCCGCTGGGATGTTTTGTGTCATACGTAAGGTATCCATTTATCCTAAAGCAGTTTTTATGAGTAAAGTGTGTTTCAGAAAAAAGAAGTACATCGATTTCATGCCTACGAAGAAAGTTTGCAACTTCGTGTTTATGTTGGGATAACCCGTTGGCATTCCAGAAACATATTTTTAACTGGTTCATTTGTTGTTGAGTAGAACTTGCAGAAGCATGTTCTGGTTTCGCATCATTTCCTGAAACATGTTCTGCATAGAGGCCATGAAGTTATTCATGGTTTGAATTAAATTTTCAATTGAGCCAGAAGGCATTTGTAGACCTTCCCTAGGAACATTAGCGTATGGAGGCTGCCCTGCGTTGAAAGTACTCGGGGGATTTTTCGCATTAGGGTTTCCTTTTAAGACTTGGGCATATGATTGGTTTTGTTTGTTTGTGTGTGTAGCACTAGCGATAGAGCCAGCGGCCTGACCATATTGGGAGTGAGTATATTTTTGAACTAAAGCAGGTTTTTTTTAAGTGGAGGAAGACTTTACAACCCCAATAGTTTGCCGTGTGATTTTTCCCCACAGTTGCTGCATTTCTTAACATTCGGGTCAGTTTTAGAACGATTACATTCGGCGGTTTTATGAGCGTCGCCACAAACCACACATACGTGAGGCAATTTACAATATGTTTTTGTACGCCCATATTCCTGACAGTTTGTGCATTGGGAGGGACCCTTTCGTTTTAATGGCTCTTCAACAGTTATTTTTCTGTTGAGTAGGTAACGCAAGTTGTATATGGGATGAACTGAATTTTTGGTTTTGAGAACCGATGAATCAAATGATATCTCAATGCGGTGCATTGGTTGAGGAACTTTATTCCTGTTCAAAATGTTATGAACAGATTTTACCTCATACCCCTCTTGCTCTACGGCAGATTTTATTTCCTCTGTAGGAACAGAACTATCTATGCCTTTTATGACAATAATCAAACCCTTAGCACTTTTTAATTGATATGTATAGTAACTTTTATTTTCTGCATCCAGGTGTCTTGATATAATACGAAAGTTCGTTTCTGTTCTGGCTTGAAATTTAGTCTCTTGAATTTGCCCGCGTCGTATAGAAACGACGTAGAAATTATTCTTACCTACAAGTTGAGTCAACATGTTGACTATGCTATTTGATGTTTGCTCCCGCAGATAGATAGGTGGCGGTTTAACTTCTTTAGTGGCTGTTGTATTAGCTGATGCTGCTTCTTCATCGTCAGGTATGGATAGTACAGAGAATCTGTTACCACTTATTGGCAAAGAGACTACGTTAGAGCCTTTGTATTGTTTGGCAATGCGTTCCTGTTGGGTGGACCTAGGGCTAGCCTTTCTCTTAGTTATTGTAATATATCTGTCCATGCCTGTTTGCACTTTAGTACTTTTTAGCACAGCTCCTGTATTTATTAATGCTAATCGTGATGTTCCAGGTTTTTCGTTATTATTCCTCTGGTCAGACGACTTCACACTTTGAATCACATTTACGGTCGGATCAACACACTTGCTCAGGTTGGGCACACTTGCACTTAAATTGCTGTATGGAAAACCAGTTGCGCTGACAATTTTTGCACTTAAATAATTTTTGTTCACTTCTGGGTGTCGAATGTTTTCGTTGCTCATGCTCGGAGAGCTTACAAAAATATACGCATTTCTGTTATTTGTGCTGGGCCTACTCTCCTTGTTGAGAGTATTTGTGATGCTCATTCACAAATCTCTTCAGGCACCTTAGTTATTGTTATTGTTCTTTTTGTTTATTATTTTTTTTATAGGTAAGTACCAATTACAATTTTTTTTTTTCACCTATTACAATTTTTTTTTTTACTTTGACTCAGTGATTCACGTCCGTACTCGTCAAGAGGTGAAATAACTATGATGATGACTCCAAAATTCGCGCATGGCGAAAGAAGGATGCTAAAGCTCAACAGATAATAGGCATTTCGGTTGGTAGTAAGCAAATTATTCATATTAATAATTGTGAATCTGCAAAGGCGATGTGGATCAAATTACATGATGTGTTTGAAAAGAAAAATTAATCCAGTTTACTCATGCTACATCAACAATTTTTCTATTTTACAAAAGATGCTGATGAGAATATGATATCATATATTTCGAGAATTGAAGAATCAGTTAAACGTTTGCGATATCTCAAGGAAACAATATCAGATAATATGGTAATAACGAAAATAATTTTGTCACTTCCATCAGAATATGCAGCGTTTAGTAGTGCATGGGAGTCAGCAAGTAAGGTAGAAAGAACTTTGGATAATCTTAGAGCAAGGTTAGTGATTGAAGAAGACCGTCTGATTTTACGAAATCAAATTGAACCAACGGAAGCATTGTCTGCATCAAAGAGAATAAAAAATAAAGGCAATAAAAATATAAGAAATGGCGGCCATCAGAGTTTGCGTGATAATAGTAATTTGATTGGTCGATGTTTTACATGTGGTGAGGAAGGCCATTGGAAGCGAAACTGTCCACAACGTAATTCTTCTAAAGATTTGACAGCTTTGAATTCCGATGCAAACGATTTCAGATTTACAAAAGAAAGCTGATTACTAGATTCAGGTGCAAGTCATCATATGATAGCTAATCGTGAATGGTTTCACACTTTTCGTTCAGAAGTAAGAAATGTAAAGATTGCAAAAGGTAATATTCAAGCACACGGAATAGGAATCATACGTGTTCAAATATTTAATGGAGCTGAATGGAACTATGGAATTCTAAAAGATGTTCTTTTCGTTCCACAAATTGAGACGAATTTATTTTCACAGAATCATGCATTAGATTAGGGTTTGAATTTGGAAGGTGACAGTAATGTAATGAAATTCAAACGAAAGTCTGATAAGAAAGTTGTTATTCTGGGACAACGTTATGGAAACTTAACTGCCATGTCTGAGGCTAATTTAGCATCGAATGAAAACTTTACTTCTCTGGCATGAAAAACTGGCTCACCAAAATATTAAACATATTCGGAAAATATTCAAATTAACAATATTAATTTTGTAGATGATGATTTCATATGCGAAGCATGTATTTACGGAAAACATCACAGAAATAGTTTAAAAATTCGTGAAATTGTATCAAATAAATGTGGCCAATTAATCCATGCTGATGTTTGTGGACCAATACAGTTGGAATCTATTGGTGGCTCCAGGTATTTTCTAGTTATGAAAGATGATTTTTCTCATTTTCGGGTTTTTTCATGATATAAATCTGAGGTTTATGAAAAAGTTTAAAATTTTTTGAATTTGGCTAAAAACTCGTATGGTCATAATATTCAAAAAATGAAGAAGCTATTTGAAAAAGAAGGTATACGCCATCAAAGAACCGTCCCTTATACTCCACAGCAAAATTGTTCTGCAGAACGGAAAATCAGAACTATTATGGAAGCTGCCCGAACGATGATTTATGCAAGAAACATCGACTTGAAATTTTGGGCTGAAGCGGTAACTACAGCTGTGTTTGTAATTAATAGGTCAGGAACTAGCACTATTGCGAATAAGACACCCTACGAGCTCTGGATGGGAAAAACTCTAAAATATATTTTTTTCAAGCATTTGGTAGTGAGTTTTTGGCTCATATACTTAAAGAAAAGAGAAGTAAGTTAAATGCTAAATCTGAAAAGTGTTTATTCGTTGGCTACGATGAAAATACAAAAGGAGTATGGAATCCTATGAAAAATAAAATACAATACTCTAGAGAGATGTGAAATTTATTTATTCAATTGATGCTAATAGTTCAAGAAAAAGTCTCCCCACAGAAAATGTTGAATTTCGTTTAGAAGAAGAAAATCTTGACATTTATGGAGAAATAAATAATGAGATCGAAACTCAAAGTTGTGAAAATGAAGTTTTTGAAGACGCTCATGAAAATACTTATGATAATTCAGCTGCAATAACAAGTGAACAAGAACCTGCATTAGTGGAAAATTCTTCAAATAATAACGGTTCGGTACACAGCAATCTATTAGGAAACCGAGAGTACTTTCATATATTAGCGAATATAATCCAAACATTCTCATGGTGATGCTAGTGGTTTTGTGTCATTAATCCAGGAAGAACCAAGACGTTATGATCAAGCAATGAATTCCCCTTATAAAACTCAATGGTATGTGGCAATAACAGATGAATTGAAATCTTTGCCAGAGAATAACACCTGGGAATTAGTCGGTGCTCCAACAGGTAAAAAGATAATAAATGGGTATTTAAGATTTAAGATCGCTTAGATGGTCAATTCGTGTAGTTTTATCTTTAGTTGCAATGAAGAAGATGGTAATGAAGCAGTTTGATGTGAAGACAGCTTTCCTTTATGAAAAATTAGACAAAGATGTACACTTACCAGAAAAACTATGCGTACAAACATGTTCTTTAAGTTTGTCTTTAAAACAAATGTGTTAAAAAAAAAATATATAGAAAATTGTTTTTTTTACACCAAGTAGTATATTTCTGAAATGCATCGCTCATATGACGCGCTTCAGTATCCTATTATTTTTCCATATGAAGAAGATAGATATCACGTTGAAATGTGTCAAATCAATCAAGCAACCCATAAGGCCGATAATTATCCTGTTGAGTTCTTGAATTCACTCGATGTGCCAGGCTTTCCACCACATGTGCTACTACTTAAAATTGGAGCGCCAACAATTTTACTGCGTAATATCGATCACTACGGCTTTGCAATGGCACTCGACTTGCAGTAAAAAAAAAACTGAGAAATAATTTAATAGAAGTGACCATTATAACAGGAAAATATAAAGGTACAGATGTACTTTTGCTACGCATTCCAATGCTACCAACAGATTTACCATTCGATTTTAAACAATTTTTTCCTGTTCGGTTAGCGTTTGCGATGACTGTTAACAAAGCTCAAGGTTAATATCCCGTGTATATGTGTATGCTCCTGATGGGAAACTAAAAATAATTTATATCCCAAAGCATTGCAATTAATACATTAAAATAAAATAAATGTTTGTTATTTTTTAAACGAGCACACCGGGTTTAGCTAGTATAATATCATTATGCCTCCACAACAAAGGTGAAGGGTATATAAAATTCGGCGATGCCGAATTTCTAATTTAGTTTTTTTGTAAATGAATTCCCTTTTTGTTTAAGTAAAAACAATTAAAAAAAATAATCAACATTCTCTAAGACAGGGGCTTCCAAACATTTTTTGCTTGTGTATTAGTGAGTACCAGAGAGTAATAAAATTGAGAGAATGCATTTATTTAAAGCCGCAGAAAAATGTTAGTAATATACATATTTTATAATTTGCTATGTATGTTACCAAAAGCATTTTTGACTGCACAATATTTTTTGAGTGTCATCATCTGTTAACCTGAAAAAAATAACGTAGCATCCGCTAGACATGTGCACTTGTCGAAGTCACATCGACGACTGAATTGAAGAGCATAAAAATATGTCTTGGTAGTGGTAGGCACAATTGTGCTATGAAAGGGAAGCCCCTGCTCTAAGAGCTCTTTCAGAGCCCAAAAAACCCTCATAAAAGACTCTTTTCTGACATTATCTAAGAGCTCTTTCTGACGGACCATTTTCGAATGTAATGACCATCTTTTCTGAAGGTTTTCGGAGCAATAATGATTGTTTTTTGGGCTCATAAAGAGCATGAACGCTCCGGAAAAGGTGTCAGAAAAGACTCTTTTCGGACTCATATGGCATGCTGGGGAGAACTGTAACACAATCAAGCACTACAACGAAAATAAGACTTTGCACATTTTAGATGGTCGTGTAGGTGAAATGGTTAGTTGCTGATATAGAGGCAGCATGAATCAACAAATCTGTAAAGCTATTCTGAAGGCCAGTTTTCTCATACCTCTTGCGCTACTCTCACCATATGCTGCTTGACGCCGACCTAGGCTTTTAATATTTTTAGGGACAAGAAAATAAATCTCTTTTTCTAACCATGTATCTTCAGCAATCGGTCTGAAACAATACCCATATCACCATAAAAAGCCTGTTTTTGTTGGTAAATGGTTTGACTGTGAAACAATATAATAACACAGTGCACTCGGGAAAACGTCAACGCTCGTTTACGTCAACATCCCAAAACGTCAACCCTTTTTTTACATTGCCTACTCTAAAACGTCAACCCAACCACAAAGCTCCAAAAGGTCAACTCTGAATAAAACAAAATTTTGAATTTAGCAGCAGTTAAAAAATACACATTTGTACACACACACATTTATTTTATGAAATAATTTCAGAAATTGGGGATTCCCCTTAAAAGTAGAGTAGAAAAGAAGTTACGAGGCCTTAGTCGCTATTGCTCTTATCCTTATATTATCTTATAACACAGTACAACAGCCAATCTGGGGGGTGAGAAATTCCAAGTCAGGGTGGTGATGGCACTAGGTCAGTATAGTAAAACCCTCAAAGGGTTTGGCGTTCGTATGTGTCAGTTTTTTTTATGACCTTTTAAATTTTTTCCTTATCTTGATGTTTTTTCGCATAGTTGTAACATTTTGGCAAAAACGTAGTTTAACATAACTCGAGAACCACTTGTCCGATTTTGATGAAACAAATTTAGAACAAGTAAGAGTGCTATATTCGGCTGTGCCGAATCTTAAATACCCTTCACCTAAGCGTAATAAGAAATACAGAAACTACACTAGACTAGAATACCCTAATTCTGTGTTTTCTATTCAGTCTTAGTGCAAATTTTATTAGTATTTGATATATTGTTTGAAAGACAATTTTACGACCAACATAATTTATGTTAAATATTTGGAAATATTGTGTAATTTTCACCATTTTTAATTGATTTAATTACCAATCTTACCACAATTTACAGAGTTTGTCTGATGTTCATAATAATCTTGAGTGTAACTTAACAAACAGAGTATAAAAAAGGGGTACAATTCGGTTTTAGTGATTTTGCTCAAAAAAAAAAAAAAAAACAAAATCAAATAGGGCTTTTAGAGGAGATACCAGCAAAAAAAAAAATTTGTTGGCGGTCACGCCTATTTTCGAGGGGGCGGGCCCTTAAAGTTGAAAATACATAGGCCTATATCTCGGGAACTACTGGGTGTCTGATAATTTGTAATACATTAAATAAAAGGTATTAAAAATACCTTTCCAACGATATATATCATGATTATAAAATATGGACCGAATATGGGTTAAATCCGAAAAGAATATTTTTTGACCCGAATTTATTTGTTTTTTGGAAATGGTTCTATATGGCAGGTATGACAAATTATGGGCCGATCTTCTTAAATTTTGGAACAGTTATTTTCATGCATATGAGGATATTTCACGTAGAATTTCAACATAATAACGGTATATTTAAGATATATATTAGTATTAACGTGGATTTCGAGAGTGGACCTTATGTGGGGGATATAGTCAAATATGGACCGATATTCTCAAAATCCAGCAGTTAGATTTAGGCATGTATGTAAATGATCAGTGTAAAATTTTGGATTGGTACCCTTATTTATAAGCGATTTATGGGTATTAAAGTGATTTTCGGAAGAGGGCTTTATATGGGGCATACGGTTAAAAATAGACCGAAATTCACAAAATTTTGTGGGATGATTTTTGTATATATTAAAATGATCTGTGCAAAGTTTTGAGTCGGTACCGATATTTATACAATATATGTAGGGAAAAATCTCTTTTTCAGATGTGGTCTTTGTATGGGAGCTATGACCAGTTCTGGGCCGACCACCATAAAATTTGGCACAATAATTTATTTGCCTATAAAGAGTATTTATGTCAAATTTTAGCCGTTTAGCATTATTTATATCTGTTTTATGCGTATTTAAGTGAATTTTGTAAGTGGACTTTATATGGGGTCTATGGTCAAACATGGACCGAATTAAAAAAAATTTCGTTTTGAGATTTCTTTTTGTATAAAACTTACTTTTGTTGAATTTTGTCTTGATATTCCAATTTTATAGGCATTTATTTATCATTAAGCCATATTTCGGGAATATATATATTTGTATGGGGGCTATAAGAAATCATGGACCGATTCTTACTATTTTCCGCACACTTTCTTCTTTTATAGTACAAACAACGTATACAAAATTTCATGGTATTATCTGCAATAGTTTTCAAAATATTGCAATAAAATGGATGCAAAATATGAAATTTTTATGGAGGTGGTCTCACATATAGGTTCATAACTCTGGTTAACCTAAACCGATTTTGCTGATTTTAAATAGCAAACTTCTCGAAAGCACTTCTGACAGAATTATTGAAGGTTTGGATCCCGAGTATATCTGGGGACTTCAAAAAACTGATTTCAACAGACAGACAGACAGACAGACAGACGGACATGGCTTAATCGACTTCGCTATCTATAAGGATCCAGAATATATATACTTTATAGGGTCGGAAAATTTTTTTGTGGAAATTACACACGGAATGACAAACTTATATATACCCTTCTCACGATGGTGAAGGGTATAAAAAGGGGTACAATTCGGTTTTAGTGATTTTGCTCAAAAAAAAAAAAAAAACAAAATCAAATAGGGCTTTTAGAGGAGATACCAGCAAAAAAAAAAAATTTGTTGGCGGTCACGCCTATTTTCGAGGGGGCGGGCCCTTAAAGTTGAAAATACATAGGCCTATATCTCGGGAACTACTGGGTGTCTGATAATTTGTAATACATTAAATAAAAGGTATTAAAAATACCTTTCCAACGATATATATCATGATTATAAAATATGGACCGAATATGGGTTAAATCCGAAAAGAATATTTTTTGACCCGAATTTATTTGTTTTTTGGAAATGGTTCTATATGGCAGGTATGACAAATTATGGGCCGATCTTCTTAAATTTTGGAACAGTTATTTTCATGCATATGAGGATATTTCACGTAGAATTTCAACATAATAACGGTATATTTAAGATATATATTAGTATTAACGTGGATTTCGAGAGTGGACCTTATGTGGGGGATATAGTCAAATATGGACCGATATTCTCAAAATCCAGCAGTTAGATTTAGGCATGTATGTAAATGATCAGTGTAAAATTTTGGATTGGTACCCTTATTTATAAGCGATTTATGGGTATTAAAGTGATTTTCGGAAGAGGGCTTTATATGGGGCATACGGTTAAAAATAGACCGAAATTCACAAAATTTTGTGGGATGATTTTTGTATATATTAAAATGATCTGTGCAAAGTTTTGAGTCGGTACCGATATTTATACAATATATGTAGGGAAAAATCTCTTTTTCAGATGTGGTCTTTGTATGGGAGCTATGACCAGTTCTGGGCCGACCACCATAAAATTTGGTACAATAATTTATTTGCCTATAAAGAGTATTTATGTCAAATTTTAGCCGTTTAACATTATTTATATCTGTTTTATGCGTATTTAAGTGAATTTTGTAAGTGGACTTTATATGGGGTCTATGGTCAAACATGGACCGAATTAAAAAAAATTTCGTTTTGAGATTTCTTTTTGTATAAAACTTACTTTTGTTGAATTTTGTCTTGATATTCCAATTTTATAGGCATTTATTTATCATTAAGCCATATTTCGGGAATATATATATTTGTATGGGGGCTATAAGAAATCATGGACCGATTCTTACTATTTTCCGCACACTTTCTTCTTTTATAGTACAAACAACGTATACAAAATTTCATGGTATTATCTGCAATAGTTTTCAAAATATTGCAATAAAATGGATGCAAAATATGAAATTTTTATGGAGGTGGTCTCACATATAGGTTCATAACTCTGGTTAACCTAAACCGATTTTGCTGATTTTAAATAGCAAACTTCTCGAAAGCACTTCTGACAGAATTATTGAAGGTTTGGATCCCGAGTATATCTGGGGACTTCAAAAAACTGATTTCAACAGACAGACAGACAGACAGACAGACGGACATGGCTTAATCGACTTCGCTATCTATAAGGATCCAGAATATATATACTTTATAGGGTCGGAAAATTTTTTTGTGGAAATTACACACGGAATGACAAACTTATATATACCCTTCTCACGATGGTGAAGGGTATAAAAATTAAGAATTACAATTTCTCTAATCTGTTTCTATACCGTTTTCCTATATGTGCAACACTTTCGAAGTTAAAAATGAATGTATGAAGGGGAAAAAGTATTTTTTGCCTAAAAATTTAAATATTTTTTTTTGTCATTCAACAGGTGCCGACGAACGCGAACAGTAAGTGATTTTTCTCCAGTTTTTTAAAAGTGAACAAAACTGAACAGAATATGGAACTGTGCAAGCCAGATATAAATAGCTTTTGCTACTGCTGTGGTCAATATGTCTCAACACATAAAAAAAGGAAAAATTTCAGTACTGATTTTGTTCAAACATACGAGATGTACTTCAACCAAAATGTTATAGTGAACGAAAATTGGGTACCAAATATAGTGTGTAAAAGCTGCTACAACCGTCTAATGGATTGGAAAAATAGAAGACGTAAAAGTATGCCATTCGGTATCCCAATGACTTGGAGTAATCCTGGCGAAGGTCACAATCCATTGAATTGCTAAGGAGCCGCAAAAAGTATAAGAAAATCGTATAATTACGTTGGTGTTGCAAGTGCCACAACACCATTGCCTCATTCGGACCACATTCCTGTGCCAAAAGCTTCTAGCCCAGATATTTTCTCTTGTACGACTGCTCCGACATATCATGCACGTGATGATCCCCTATATGAGCCATCAGTATCCAATGAGCCAATTTTAATAAATCAAAATAAGCTTGATTCAATTGTTGCCAAGTTGGAATTAACACAGCATAAATCGGAAGAGCTGGCTTCCATTTTGAAATCAAACAATTTGTTGGCACCCGGTGTGAAAGTCACAGCTTATCGAAGTCGTCAGGCAACACTCCAAAGTTTATTCCTTGTGAATGATGAAAAAACTTCTGCATATTGCCCGGATGTAGGAAAATTGATGGACGCAATTGGAATAAAATATGAAGCAGATGACTGGAGATTATTTATTGACAGTTCAAAACTTAGCTTGAAGGCGGTTTTACTGCATAAGACCAATCAAAAACCTTCAGTTCCAATCGCCTATGGTACAGAAACGAAAGAAACATATGATGCACTGGAAAATATTTTAAAAATGGTTAACTACGCCAACCATTTAAATCGCGCATATGCTGCGTTGTAGCAATGCTTTGCGGTCTGTAGTCTGTCACTATCGACGGTAAACGACAGACAAAAAGTTCTACACCGCCGTCTTATAATTTTCGATAAAAATTCAAATTTAAAATTTCTCGTGGATACCGGAGCAGAAGTCAGCGTTATCCCTCCTAACCGACATCAACTAAAGTCACCGGACAACAACATTTTTTTATTTGCTGCGAATAAATCGCCGATTAAGACATATGGTGAAAAAAGTTTAACACTTAATTTAGGCTTACGTCGACCTTTTGCATGGAATTTCGTAATTGCAGAAGTTTCTCAACCTATTCTAGGCGCAGACTTTTTGGGTCATCATAATTTGATAATAAGTATGCGGCAACGTAAACTGTTTGATGGTAACACTAATATGGCTAGCAATTGCAGTATTGCGACCATCGAATCACCGATTCTAGGTTTATCCACCATCGACATCAACGACACGTTTCAGGTACTTCTCAAACAATTCCCTGGAATTACACAATTACAGCATCCAATCAACAACACCTCCCACGATGTTACACATCATATAATCACAAGTGGACAACCTGTTTTCGCCAAGCCCCGTCGCCTAGCACCTAATATGCTTAAAGTCGCTAAAGCCGAAATGCAATCGTTACTAGACGCTCGTATCTGCCATCCTTCATCTAGTCCTTGGGCAAGCCCACTTCACATGGTAAAGAAGAAAAACGGCGAGTGGAGGCCTTGCGGGGACTACAGAAAACTGAACGCCATTACCGAACCGGATCGATACCCGATCCCACACATACACGATTTTACTCATTGGTTAGAGGATAGTAAAATTTTTTCAACGACTGATTTGCGAAGAGCATACCACCAAATCCCTGTGGCGCCATCCGACGTACCAAAGACAGCCATAACAACGACATTCGGCATGTATGAGTTTACTCATATGACATTCGGATTGAGAAATGCGGGACAAACTTTCCAGCACTTAATGGACCACATCCTTCGTGACTTGGATTTCGCCTATGCTTATTAGACGACATTTTGATCGCCTCAAAAGACTTAGAGCAACATCAACAACACGTAAAGATGGTCTTTGAAAAACTACAAAATTTTGGCATCGTTATAAATCCATCCAAATGTAATTTTGGTAAGTCCGAAGTAAAATTTCTTGGCTTTAGTAGATGTTATAACTCAGTACAAATTACCGGTACGAGTTTGTGACCTTAAACGTTTTATGGGTATGCTTAACTTCTTTAGAAGATTTTTGCCAAAAGCAGCTACCCAACAGGCAACTTTATTTGAATTTATACGAGGTAATAAAAGGAACGACAAATCAGTTATAAAGTGGACCGAAGAGGGAAAACTTGCTTTTGAGAAATGCAAGGCACAGCTACGTGACGCAACATGCCTTGCTTTTCCTAAACACGACACTAAACTTGCTCTGATGGTAGACGCCTCAGACATTGCCATAGATGCCGTTTTACAGCAAGTGGTAAACGACAACTTTTAGCCACTTGGTTTTTATTCAGAGCGACTAAACGAAGCTCAACGAAAATACAGCACCTACGATAGGGAGCTATAGAGTGCATACAAAGCAGTCAGACATTTTCAGCCCATGCTGGAAGGTCGTGAATTTTGTATATACACGGATCACAAACCGCTTCAATTCGCATTTAAACAGAAACTCGACAAGACAAGCCCTAGGCAAATTCGTCACCTAGATTTTTTAAGCCAATTTACTACGGACATAAGCCACATACCTGGCAAAGAAAACGTAGTTGCAGACACTTTGTCACGCCTTGAAGCAATTCATGTAAACAACACGATCGATTTTGCAGAATTGTCACGCCATCAGAACGACGATGAGGAAATCAAATCATTTCTCAACTCTAATTCAAGCTTGCAACTTAAATCGTTCGTATTGCCTAACACAAACTTTTCTATATATTGCGATATTTCAACCGGAGCAGTGCGACCATTCCTAACTAAGGAATTTCGTAAAACGGCATTTGATTCAATCCATAATCTATGCCACTCTAATGCAAGAAAAACCACAAAGTTGGTTACTGAAAAATTCGTCTGGCCTAGTGTAAAAAGGGATTGCCACCTTTGGGCAAGGGCTTGTATCGCCTGCCAAAAAGGAAAAATTCATCGACACAACAAAGCACCACTCTGCGAATATTTTACTACTTCCGATCGTTTTGACCAAATCAATATCGACATTGTTGGGCCATTACCGCCATCTAAAGGATTCCGATATTGCTTAACAATGATCGATCGTTTCTCCCGCTGGACGGAAGTATGTCCGTTAGAGGACATGACAGCTGAAAATGTCGCTTTTTATTCAACATGGATATCGAGGTTCGGCATACCATTGCGAGTTACTACAGATCAAGGACGCCAATTTGAGTGCAATTTTTTTAAAGAATTGACTAGAATCCTTGGCATACAACATCTGAGAACGACAGCTTTTCATCCAGCGGCAAACGGTATCATCGAAAGATTTCACCGCCCCTTGAAAGCTGCTATTAAATGTTATGAGTCGGAAAATTGGGTAGAAATTTTACCATTAATTCTTCTGGGATTTCGAGTTACGTATAAGGAGGACATCGATGCAACGCCATCTCAACTAGTCTATGGATCTAGTTTACGTCTTCCAGGTGAGTTTTTGACAAAAGGTGAAAAAAACGAAACCTCTCAAAATGAATTCGTCAACAAACTCAGAAACTTTATGAACGATCTTCGACCCACCAAAACTTCTTTCCACGCGAAGGATAAACCGTTTATCGAAAAAGATTTACATACATCCCCACAAGTATTTATACGTAATTCAATGGTCTGCAAACCACTGCAAACTCCGTATGAGGGACCATTTCCCGTTTTAAAACGTCATTCAAAATATTGTACTGTAAATGTTAAAGGAAAGAAAATGAACATTAGTTTGGACCGTTTGAAAGCAGCATTTATTATAAATCCAGGAAACTCTACAAATGATAATTACAATGGTAATAGACAACCGACATACACCGAACCACCAACTAATGAATCAACAGTCAGCGACCCATCAGTCAACGAATCCAGATTCAACAGCCAACGAGCTACCCCTAAAGGAACCTGCTAACATTCTCCTCGATCCTAACGGCGAACCAAGACCATCACTTCGCGTTATGGTCGTAAAGTACGATTTTGCCTCAACCGGAAGGGGGAGTAATGTGGCGTACGTTCTCCCACATACGATCTGGCAACAACATTATTTTGTTTGCTGCGAATTGTACACTTTGGCATCGTTAATGATTGTTAAGACGCTTCGAGAACATTCTTCTTTTTCGATCGTACAGACGCTGAATTCTTTTTATTAAACACTTCCAATAAATAAATAGTTTTAAGTTAATTTAAGAATTAACTATATTTGTTTAATTTGGCATATCTGCTTCATCATCGTAAGTACCATAAACTCCACACGGCTATATAAAATATATGTGCTTTTTGTGCGATTGGGACACACGATTTTCCGGTGACCAATATGCATGCCACGGATGGAAACTCAGAGAACACAGCAGGTTACAAACGGCCAATATTATTCGTGAGCCTCTAGTGCCGAAGGAGAAGATATTGCTGCCTCCACTGCATATTAAACTTGGAATTGTTAAGAATTTTATCAAAACTGTCGCCAAAAGAGATGAAGTTTTCTTGTGTTTGAAACTAATTTACCCGAGACTCAGCGAAAGTAAAATTAAAGAAGGTAAGTTATAATATCACATTCATTTCCCATGATTTTCCATCTTAACATTTTTTTTCCAATCAGGCGTAGTAAATGGTCCAGATATACGAAAGCTGATTAAAAGTGACGCATTCAACAATATTTTGATTGACGCTGAATTGAATGCATGGCAGGCAATCAAAGAAGTAATAGAAGGCTTGTTGGGAAAGCATCGTTCTAACAACTACGATGTTTCTGTCGCAAGGATGTTAAAAGCATTCTCGGAAATTGGTGTCCACATGCCCTTGAAAATCCATTATTTACATCATCATCTGGACTACTTCAGCAAACAATTGGCTACCGAATCTGATGAACAAGGTGAACGCTATCATCAAGTTGCTATGCCATTTGAAATGAGGTAATACTGATTTTTTATTTTTTCCAACTCATTTTAGATACACCGAACTGTTCGGACGTGTTACTTTTAGTGCGGCTGAATTTTCGGTGAAAAAATCGTAATAGGTGAAAAAGTATAAAAAGTTAAATTAAACAAAAAAGTGAAAAAAAATCTCGTAATAGGTGAAAAACTTTACAAAGTCAAATAATTGCACTCGGTGCAATAAAAAAATTAATAAATTAAAATTAAATACAGTGAGACAGTGAATGAGTAACAATTCTAACAGTGCGAGTGGGCCTCAGAGCCGAAATGCTTATTTCGTGTTGAGCTCGGCAAGTGTTAGTAATGAGAACATTAAAAATCCCGAATTTAATAAAAACTACTTAACTGTGACCAAAAATAAGCACAAATCTGAATTTAAGTGCAAGTGCACCAAACTTGAATAAATGTGTTGAACAGGGCACAAACTTAGCCCAAAGCATATTTAATTTAAATAGAAAAATCACTGAAGGACCGTCTTCTTCACGGTCCTCGTTATCAAATATTGGAGAGACGTCAACAGCTGCAAAAGGCACATTAAGTCCTACAAATAAGGCCGCTGCTATAGTTGCTGTTGAAGAAAAACAAAAAACACAGGTAGGAATGGACCGTTATATAACAGTATCGAAGAGAGGCAGAAGCCCAAAATCTGCCGAAATTACACCAGCCGCAAAATTATCAAAGAATGCTGAAGAGCCACGTTCGCAAAATCGTTTTGCCGTCCTCCAAGACAAAAATGATGTCCCTAACGCTGTGAATAAGCCAGTAAAACCACCTCCAATATATTTAAGAGAAAAAAACTCAAACGAACTTATAAAAATATTAGTTATTAATTGGTGAAAATTCTTTTTATGTGACTCCAATTAAACGTGGCAATATTAATGAAACAAAGATTCAGGTTAATAAAGAAAACGACTATCGGTGAATAGTTTCGGAATTTGAAAAACGCAAAAAGAATTTTTACACGTATCAACTTAAAAGCGCAAAAGGTCTACAAGTCGTAATTAAGGGAATAGATTCTTTTGTTGATCCTGAGGAGATCAAGAGCAGTTTGGCCGACAAAGGCTTTAAAATCAAGGCAGTATCAAATATAAGAAACAGAGATAGGATCCCTCAACCATTATTTAGAGTGGAGTTAGAACCTGGTGATGTTAAGCTGAAGAAAAATGAAACACATCCTATATATGACTTGAAATTCATAATGCACCGAAGAGTTACAGTGGAAGAACCTCATAAGCGATCTGGCCCAGTACAGTGTTCGAACTGCCAAGAATATAGTCACACTAAATCTTATTGTAAGTTGCCTACTGTTTGTGTTGTTTGTGGGGATCTTCATGACACCTCAAAGTGCGATAAACCTAAGGATGATTCCAGGGTAAAATAATGCAGCAATTGCGGTGGAAACCACACTGCTAACTACAGGGGTTGCCCTGTTTTCGAGGTCGTTAAACACTCCTTGATCAACAAATCCGCTTCTACCCCTACTCAGACGACAAAAGTACCTATTACAATTATTCCCCCCGTAGCAAAAGCATCCACTAGCCAATTTTCATATGCCAACGTGCTAAGATCTAACCAACCAACAGTGCAAAATGAATCACCAATAAATGATACAAACAGCCACAATTTTAGCCGTCTTGAAGGTATAATGGAGAATCTGGTGCAATCCATGAACCATTTCATGACAAGCATGACAAGTATGATGCAGGAGATGCAAAAAATGCAGTCCACGCTACTGCAGGCCATACTTAATAGACCATGAACTGTCCAAAATATGTTTCTGGAACGCAAACGGTATACGCCAACACAAAAATGAACTTGAATATTTTCTTTTTAATAAGAAAATTGATGTAATGCTGATTTCCGAGACTCATATGACGTCGAGAAGCATTTTTAAAATAAGTGGTTATACATTCTACGACACCAAGGACCCCAGAGATAGATCATGTGGTGGCTCGGCAATACTGGTCAAATCGCGAATCAAACACCATTCAATGGGTGGTCTTTCAGAGTGCTATCTTCAAGCAACAAACATCTGTATTGAAAACTTTTGTCAAAACCTCGTGATTTCGTCAGTTTACTGTCCGCCCAGATTTTCAATAACAAAAGATCAGTATAGAGATTTTTACAAATCACTAGGTAGCCGTTTCATAGCGGCTGGCGACTACAATGCTAAGCATACATTCTGGGGCTCACGACTCGTTAGCCCTAAAGGTCGTATCTTGTACGACTCCCTGTCTGAAATGGGACTGAATGTGATTTCAACTGGTCAACCAACTTATTGGCCAACTGACCAGCAAAAAATTCCTGACGTTATCGATTTCGGCGTGGCGAAAGGGGTATCCCCGGAACTCATTGAAGTCGAGGCTTCACTGGATCTTTCTTCAGATCACTCACCCACTGTAATCACCATCAGAAGTCCTCAGCAAATCGTAACTGATGCCTCACTTCTTGTCAAACGTCTGAATTGGTTAAAATACAAAAAATACATCAGCACTCACTGCACAGAGAAACTCCCTTTAAAAACTGCTGAAGACATCGATGCCTGTATAAAAAGTCTTAATGAACATGTTGAGAAAGCCGCAGAACATGCTTCTTCCACTTACCGCCCGAATAGGTACAACAGAGTTTTTTCTGCAGATGTTGAGCAACTATTGTCTGAAAAAAGGAGAGTCCGAAGAGAGTGGCAACAACACAGATCGCCCCAACTTAAAACTAGGTTGAGAGAATGTACCAAAAATCTTAGGATCTTGCTAGAAGCGCAAAAAGCAGAGTCTCTCAAACAACATCTTGAAGGTCTATACGCAACTTCCCAGTCAAATTATTCATTATGGCGTGCAGTCCGAAATCTAAGAAAACCCGTAATCGCAAAACCTCCACTGCGTACTTTGAACGGATCTTGGGCACGAAATAACGAAGAAAAAGGCAACCTTTTCGTAAGTCATTTAAAAAATGTATTCACTCCCAATACGGATACTGACATTAGCGAACTACCGCCTGTTGTTGCCAGACCACCTGTACAAATAAGATTTCAATATCTGGAGGTTGTTGAGGCTATTGATAATTTAAATGTTAAAAAAGCACCTGGGTTTGATAAAATCAGCAATAAAATGATTTTTGAGCTGCCTCGCATTGCAAAAAGATTAATCCTCTTTCTTTTTAATGCCATCTTACGGCTTGAGTACTACCCTCCGGTTTGGAAAATTGCACTAGTAAAGATGATTCCTAAGCCGGGAAAAGATCCTTGCAAAGTTGAGTCGTATAGGCCAATAAGTCTATTACCAACTATGTCCAAATTATTCGAGAAATTGCTTATAACCAAGCTGACTCCGATTTTGAATGAAAACAACTGCATTCCCAATCACCAGTTTGGCTTCAGACGTCAACACAGTACAATAGAACAAACACATAGATTGGTACAAGTCATAAGAAAAACCTTTGAGGAAAAGAGATACTGTTCGGCACTCTTTATTGACGTCTCTCAAGCTTTCGACAAAGTATGGCATGAAGGCCTGATATCTAAATTAAAGCAGAACTTGCCGGTGAATCTTCAACACCTACTATGGAAATACTTAATCGACCGTCAGTTTATGATTAAAGAAGGTGATTATTTAAGCCGTCCTCAACCTATAGGTGCTGGCGTCCCTCAAGGTAGTATCTTAGGACCAATTCTATACTTGCTTCACACGTCAACATTTGCTGATGATACGGCATTTTTCAGTACTCACAAAGATCCAAAAGATGCCTCGATTCAATTACAGCACCACGTAACGCAAGTGGAGAAATGGGCAAGACAATGGGGAATAAAAATAAATGAACAGAAATGCACCCACGTAACATTTACTCTACGTAGGGAATCTTGCCCCTTCGTATTAATGACCATATAGTGCCTCAAAATTCACACGTGAAATATCTTGGCATTCATCTGGACCGTCGCCTCACATGGAAACCACATATAGATGCTAAGCTGACTCAAATGAAACTGAAAGCAGCCCAAATTCATTGGCTCATCGGCAGAAACTCCGTCCTTCGGCTCGAATGTAAGCTTCTACTCTACAACTCAATCTTAAAGCCAATTTGGTGCTATGGTATCCAGTTATGGGGCACTGCCTCCAACTCCAATATTGAGAAAATTCAACGCCGTCAAAACAAAATTCTACGAATGATAACTACCGCTCCTTGGTATATTAAAAACAACAACACACACAACGATCTTGATGTTCCACTTGTCAAATGGGAAATAACTAAACACGTGGCCCTTTATTTGGGTAAGCTGGAAACTCATCCAAATCCCCTCGCTCGAGACATCTTACAACATCCCGGTCATAGCCGTTTGAGAAGGAGGGACAACACCGCTCTCAGATGAATAAATACAAGTTGCTCATTATATCCTATCGAATTTGAAAACTAGATTTTGTCTAGCATTGGCTGGACTTATCTTAATTAACTTTAGTTTTAGGATTTGAATACCTATTGTTAGTGCATTTAAAATGAAGATACAATAAAAAAGTATATGCAAAAAAAAAAAAAAAATTAATAAAACAAAAACTTACAGATATAGAGGCAAAAAGTCGCCGAGTGCAATAATTGCGGAAATTTGCTGGTGGAGTAAGCTTGTGTGGCAAGACAAGGATGATCTTGATGATAAAGAATTTTCAGGAGATGCAGAAGGGCCAACAGTGGAGTCACACATTGACATTATGTGTGGTTCAGAAACTGATGATAGCGATGAATGCGATGCCACTAGTCCCGAACAACCACCATCGAAAAAGTCTAGGCAATATTTATTAAATTAAATAAAAATAAATAAATAAAATAAAAATAGAAAATTATAAAAATGTTTACTTAATTTTTTTTAGTAGTTTATGGCCAGAAGTCTGGAGTTATTGGGGAAAATTTATAAAAAAAAGGCGATAAATGACACTTTTTTGAATAAAAACAAAAATGGGATACCTTCACTTAATTGCAAATAAATAAATAAATAAATTCTAAATTTTTCTAAATTTGTTTCATCAAAATCGGACAAGTGGTTCTCGAGTTATGTTAAACTACGTTTTTGCCAAAATGTTACAACTAAGCGAAAAAACATCAAGATAAGGAAAAAATTTAAAAGGTCATAAAAAAAACCGACACATACGAACGCCAAACCCTTTGAGGGTTTTACTATACTGACCTAGTACCATCACCCTGACTTGGAATTTCTCACCCCCCCAGACAATAATCCCAAAAATGTTCCACAGTGTAATTTGTAATTATAAGCTAATAAAATAATAATAATAATAAAAAGAAGTTACAACTGTATGTATGTCAGTTGTTTTTTTGTTCTCGTAAGTATCACATTACCAAAATGAGCTCAAAACAACCGAAAGTGCTTAAATTACAAGAAAAGGCAAATATTTTGGACTTATTAGAAAAGGGTACAAGTGCAGTAGCTTTAGCGAAGCAATATGGTGTAATGTTTTAAAAAATGTTTTAAATGTAACAAATTCGGACATATCGCAAAACAGTGTAAAGCTAATGAAAATAATCAAAATGATGTTCTAATGATTGCCAATCAAAAAAGATACAAGTGTTTAAAAGTAAATGAACAGTTATAAACGGACTAATAGACACCGGGTCGGATGTATCGATAATGAAGCACAATGTATACATGAATAAATTTAGAAAATGCCCACTAAAGGCTAACAACTCGTTGTTAACTGGACTAAGTAATATGAAAACAAGACCCTATGGTTCAATTGAATGCAACGTTAAAGTAGATGAAGTGGAAACGACACAAAATTTCTTAATATTACCAAATGATGCAAAAAAATGTGACATTTTAATCGGTCATGACTTTATCTCGAAATTTAAAATGATCGTTGATAGTGATGGGTATGAATTTAAGCATAAAAATTCAGACGAAAATAACATTTTAAACGTATTTAATATATACGCGTTTGAAATCGATGCCGGCGATAAATACAAACAAGAAATTGAAAATTTAATTCAACAATACAATCCATCGTCAGCAGTCCAACAGTGTCCAGTAGAGATGAAAATAGTGCCAAACGGAGAAATTAAACCATTTCGTCATTCTCCAACAAGATTGCCGTTTCCTGAAGAACAAGAAGTCAACAAGCAAGTGCAGGAGTGGTTACAAAAAGGAATTATACGTAAGTCATGTTCAGATGTTGCTAGCAGAGTGGTTGTAACTAAAAAGAAAACTGGAGATTACAGAGTATGCGTTGATTTTAGACAATTAAATAATATGGTGTTAAAAGATGGTTTTCCAGTACCTGTTATAGAAGACGTATTACAAAAACTACAAAAGGCTAAGCTTTTCTGTGTAATGGATCTGGAAAATGGGTTTTTCCATGTACCCCTTGAGAAGCAAGCAAAAAGTATACATCATTCGTAACTAAGCAAGGGCTATACGAATTCAACCGTGAACCTTTCGGGTTCTGCAATTCGCCAGCATATTTCATAAGATGCATCAACTTTATTTTTCAAGAGCTAATAACTGCAGATGTTATGGAACTATATATGGATGATATAGTCGTCTACAGCGAAACCGAAGAAGGTAACATGAATAAGTTGAAATTAGTACTAGATGTTTAAAGATAAAATGGTCAAAATGTACGTTTATGAAAACTAAGATTGATTTTCTCGGACATACGATCGAAGGCGGTAGAATTTGGCCGGGAAAGGCAAAAACGAAGGCTGTTGCTAATTTCCCAGAACTCAAAAATATCAAAGATGTCCAATCATTCTTAGGATTGACTGGATACTTTAGAAAATTTATCCAAAATTATGCCTACATAGCAAAGCCATTGTCAAATTTGTTGAAAAAAATGTGATTTTTAAAATTGAAGCAGACGAAAAAAAAGCTTTCAAAAATCCGAAGGCTTCGCTTACTAATGAACCTGTTGTAAGAATTTTCTGTCGAGAAGCAGAAACTGAGTTACACACAGATGCATCAAACCAAGGATTTGGTGCAACTTTACTACAAAAATTTGATGGTCAGCTGCATCCTGTTTTCTTCTATAGTAAAAAAGCGTCAGCACAGGAAGGGCGACTCCATAGTTATATCCTAGAAGTGAAGGCTGCATATATAGCATTAAAAAAATTTAGGCATTATGTTTTGGGCATTCATTTTAAGTTGGTGACAGATTGCGCTGCCTTTAAGCAAACAATATCTAAAAAATATGTTCCACGTGATGTTGCCCAGTGGATATTATATTTCCAGGATTTTGACTACACAGTAGAGCACAGAAGTGGTAACCCAATGAAGCACGTAGACTCTCTAAGTCGTTACCCGACAGATGTAATGGTGATTTCGTCAGAAATTGCTCCAAGGTTCTTTAAGCAACAACAAGAAGACGAGTACGTCAAAGCTGTCGTACAGGCGTTAAGTTTTGGGTCTTATGAGAGTTTTAGGATGAAAGTTGGTTTAGTGTACAAAACCGTTAACGGCAATGATCTACTACTTGTACCAAAGCTGATGGAAGTAGACATTATTAAAAACGCTCACTAGAACGGTCATCACGCGACTCAAAAAACGATGCATGCGATACAACAGCAATACTACATACCGCACCTAGAAAAAAAAGTTCAGCAGGTTATCAATAATTGCGTAAAATGTATCATCTATAACAAAACGAAGGTGATGTGCCGTTGGAAACAATTCACCTTGGTCCTATGGATGCTACATCAAAAATGTACAAATATATTTTGGCTATGGTGGACGGGTTTTCAAAATTTGTATGGTTGTTTCCAACTAAAACAACAAACGCTGAAGAAGCTATCAGATGTCTGAAGGTGTGGTCAGATACGTTTGGGTTTCCAACAAGAATTATAAGTGATAAAGGACCTGCCTTTACGTCAAATCACTTTGAAGATTTTTGCAAACACAACGGTATTGAACATGTCCTGACAACAACAGGCGTCGCACAGGCCAATGGTCAAATCGAGCGTGTGAACCGCGTCATAGTATCATCGCAAAACTTTCAAACGACGATTCAACGAAATGGTATAAAGTTGTTGGCGATGTACAGAAGGCTATCAACAGTTGCATGCATAATTCGACTAAAACTACACCTTTTCAAATATTAGTAGGAGTCAAGATGAAAATGGGGCTAAACGACAACATATTACAAATGTTACAAGACGAGATGATTGAAAAGTTTGATGATGATCGACAACACCTGCGTACTGAAGCTAAGAAGCAAATCCAAAAAGCTCAAGTCGAATACAAACGTAATTACGACAAAAGGCGTAAAGAAGGCGATGGCTACCAGATAGGAGACTTAGTGGCTATAAAGAGGACTCAATTTATATCAGGCCGAAAACTTGCGAGTGAATTCCTTGGGCCATATAAAATTGACAAAGTCAAGAGAAACAACCGGTATGATGTCGTTAAAGCAGCCAACTTTGAGGGACCTAACAAAACATCTACAAGTTCAGACTTAATGAAGCCATGGAAGAATGACGGATCCGCTGAGTATCTATTGTCATCTGGGATGAGTAACAGGATGGCCGGGTGTAAAGGGTATACTGTATTAATGGTATTAGTAAAGTGGTCATCGTGTAAGTAAGTACCAAAATAGAAAGACAATGAAGAAACAAACAAGAGTTACAAAAAGTAAAGTCAGTCAGTTGAAGTATGTACCTAGCGAAAGTTGCATTAAAAAGAGTGTTCTAAAAGTTGCTAAAAGTTGTTAATAAATAAAAGTTGTTAATAAATCAAATTTATTTCTAAAATTTGTGAAATTTAAAAACTAATAAAAGTTATAACTATAATCATTAAAATTAAACCTAAATAATTAAATTGTAACAATTAATGCTAAAATATCAATCAGGTATCACAATGGGACCAACGATATGGACCTAAGTGGGCCGTAATACACGGCCGCCTGCTAACCTAACCTAATCTTAAAATATTAAAACTAATGTAAGATTATTACATATTTGAACTAAATTAATGAATTATCTTTAAAAATAAACTATCCAAATAATTTTGAATAAAAATTAAACAAGTTTTTTTTATTGAAATTAACTTTCTTACATGTATATACAGTGGCTCCATCGCATAATCGGACAAGTGTTTGTATGATATTTACGTTCTCTGAACTAAAACAAATCGTAATAATTTTTATATATTTTTTGTTTTTATTTGCACTCTACACTCTAATCTTTCCAAATATAAAAAAAATATCAATATTCTCGATGATAACTGTAAATTTACATAGAAACACAAAATTAACTTAATTTTTTGCGCTCAACGCATAATCGGACAAAGTAAAACATCAATAATAAAAATGACAAAAGAGAACAATTAATACTTTGTGGCATATCCTTTGTTCTCAAGAACGGCATGTAAACGTTTTGGAATGGATTTTACCAAATTGGAGCATACCTCAGGTTCTATGGAGTTCCACGATTCCATTAACGCCGCCTTAAGCTGACTCAAAGTGTTAAATTGTTGTTGGTATACTCTTCTAGCTAATTCTTCCCAAAGATGTTCAATTACGTTGAGATCTGGGCTCTGTGCAGGAGTTTCTATAAGTTTGGGGCAGTTATGGATCAACCAAAGCTTTGCCACACCCGAAGTGTGCTTGGGATCATTGTCCTGGTAAAAAGCAAAATCATTCGCAATGCCTAATTTCTCGGCACTTTGCTTTACATTTTCCTTCAAAATGTTGAGGTAGCCAAATTTGTCCATTTTACTATCAATAAAATGTAAATTGCCCACCCCAGCACTCGACATGCAGCCCCAAACCATAACAGAGTGGAGGAGGCTCTGCTTAACAGTAGCTTTTGTATTTTGAGCATTAAATTCAGCATTTGGTTTACGCCACACAAACATCTTGCCATCTGAACCATGCAAATTGAATTTGCTCTCGTCAGTGAACAGAACCTTGTAACGAAAAAATGTATTTTAAGATATCTTTACACCAAATTACCTTATTCCAAAAATCTTCTGTTTTAAGCAAATACTCTTTAGCAAATTTTATTCTCTTGTTTTTATTCCTAGGGCTAATAAATGGCTTTTTTCTGACAACTCTACCATGATAGTTATATTTGTGCAATGTATTACGAATAGTATTTAAGCAAACATCTTTTCCACTACTGTTTTTTAAAGATATTTTTAGTTCTTTTGCAGTTGTAAACGGATCTTGTTTGATTTCCTTCAACAAAGAATGCTCTTCACGATCAGTTAATATTTTGCCCTGACCTTCTCTACTTTTATTAGCTATCCTAAACTCATCACGGAATCTCTTAATAACGTCGTGGACAGTAGACTTGCTTCTTCCAACTAATTCAGCAATTTCTCTCACTGTTTTACCTTCAAGATTCAATTTCACTATTGTCTTATTTCGACAGTAGATTGCTTTCCCTAACCATTTCTAATAGATTTTTACCTATTGTTAGAACTAGAAATGTCTGCCAATAAATGCAAGTTATGACTAAATGTGACAAAAAAAGGTTTGAAGTGCATATTTGTAAAGTAACGGTATTTTTATTATTGATGTTTTACTTTGTCCGATTATGCGTTGAGCGCAAAAAATTGAGTTAATTTTGTTTTTCTATGTAAATTTACAGTTATCATCGAGAATATTGATATTTTTTTTTATATTTGGAAAGATTAGAGTGTAGAGTGCAAATAAAAACAAAAAATATATAAAAATTATTACGATTTGTTTTAGTTCAGAGAACGTAAATATCATACAAACACTTGTCCGATTATGCGATGGAGCCACTGTACATTGCCGTGTTTAAGTTATACAAGTGTCAATTTACAATATTAAAAAGTGAAAAGTTAATTACGTTAGTTTATGAAGAGTGCTTATATAGTAAATACCATAACGCCATATCAAATTTAAAGAAAGTTTGCATATTCTTGAAAATAACTCTGAAAACTTTGAAAATATAGAACTGGAGTCTGCAGGTACATAAAGCATTACCTATACATACATATGTGTGTTAAAAATAGGTATACTTAAACAATTTTCTCTAACACAAGGTTTTAAATTTGAGCTTTTACGTAATTATTGTTTGTTTCCTTATATTCAAAAAGTGCATCTGTATTGAAATTTCATATTTTCCAATGAATATTTAATTTTTTGTAACTCCTAATATATGATGCGCTATTTGTATTTTTGTAACGATTGCCTTGGAATAGTATAATTAGGAAGACTAAGGACTTTCAGTGTTCCATAGCCAAAGATGCAGTGTGTCACAAAGAGTGTCCCTTCCACGTAGTTCTTCTGAAAAGAACCATAATTAAACTATGAAAAAGTTCTGAATTTTTTCACATTTTATCACGTAGCAGAAAATTCTGAAGTACATTTTTTTAAATTGTTGCCCTTGTTTAAACAGAATCCTTATACATATTTAACTCTTCTTATACATATAAAAAAAATATGAAATAGAGCGATACACATGTTTCAATAGCTTTCAGCGTTACGGAACTCTAAAATTGGATTTGTAATTTATAGTTATGACCCAATCTTTACTGCATCTAAAATTCAAGAAATTTAGGAAATTGATTTTATAATATGTGAAACTATTTTCATCATATTCTGTTAGGCCTGAGTTATTAGATTATAAAATACTACCAGCAACATCCATAAAGTCACCTCCAATTCATATTCATGAATTAAACTGTAACTACTATTTAAGACCTAAAAATACTTGGTAATTATAAACAAATAATAAAATTAAATTTAAATCCTGTAGAAATATTATATTGTAATCAAAACTATACAGCAATTCCATATGAAAACGATCAAAATTGGCAAATTTTTGGACGACCCCTCTCCGATTTTAAAATAAATAGTCGATTGCCCAGCAAAAAATAATGTACCTACATATTTTTTTTTATAGTGACTGGTTTAGTGGTGGTGTACAAAATTGAAGAATTCTTCATAAGGGACCTCATTGAAAGTTGTTTAAAAAAAAACTACTAAAGCGATCGCAACGAGTGATAGCTCGTTGGAAAGGTATTGAATCAGGCTTTAGTTGAAAAATAAAATTTTCCTAACTTTTCTTAGAAATTTACCTTTAAATTTTCCCATGAAAATTAAATTTTCCGATTTTCCACAGAAGCTCCTAAATTTTCCGGCTAATTTTTTTTTTTTGGATTCCTCATAATTTTTGCTTTAAGAATCAGCAATAAAAAAATGGGCCCCGACTCCTTGTTTGGACAAGAGAAGAGCATTTAAGAGACCACCTTGTTAAAAATACATTTTAAAAATTATTTTACAGTATTTATGAAGAAAAAATCAATTTTTTTTTTAAGAGTAGTGAATATGGTCTGCCTGCCTTCACAAGATCGGCCATAAATCCATGGATAATATCAGCAGTGGCATGTAATGGCACACCAAACCCGACCTGTGGTCGGCTTATTGGCAGTAACCAATTAAGTCCCTCTTTAAAAAACATTTTATGACCAGTAGTTCACGCAAATTTTCTTATTAAAGAAAAGCAAATATCGCTTATTTTTTTTACCTATTTTTTAACAAAAAATAAATATAAATACTTCACACACTCTGAGTCAAATTTCAGTTGAATACTAAACGTGAAAGTGTTAAAGTGTTTTTTTTTTGTAAAGTAAAGAGTGATGCTGTAAAGACAATTTAAAGTAAAATGAATAAATTTTGCTGCAATCCGTTTAACAAGAGTGGACATCGTTCGAAAAAGATAAAAGTATTAAAATTAACTGGTGTTTCGAAGCGATACATGAATGAATTAAATATACAATACGGTGAAGAAGCAGAATTCATTTGCCCCAAGTGTAAAATCGATTTGTCTCAACAAGCAAATGCATTAAAACAAATGCAGCCACAATCCGAGAGTGAAATGACAAGTGAACAAAATTTTTCATCTGATAGTGAGGCAGACATTCCGATGGTCAATATGTCTTTGAGTCCTTTGAATGAGGCTATTACCACTTTAGGTGAAACGCCTATTAGAAAAAGAAAGTTGCGAAGTGAAACATACAGGAAAGAGAAAAAAGGCAAGGTTATGAGTGCAATTGCGACAATATTTGATGAAGGCTCTGATAACGAATGCAGTCAAGCAGATGACGTTGATGACGGCAAACAAATGATTGAGCAGTTGAAAAGAAAATTCAATTTAGCGACCACTTTTCCGGAGAAATATCTCATTTTATCTGTGCTGCCTCAATCATGGTCTATACGCAAGATTTCTGAACAGTTATAAAACATTTTTTTACATCGCGAGAAGAAGCAAAGAATTAGTTCGACAGAAGGGCATATTGGCAAGAAATTTGGCTCAAGGACCCTCAGCGAAGCAACGGTGAAATTGATTCAAGATTTTTACTGCAATGATGACAACAGCCGCGCCTGCCCAGGTACACGTGACTATGTTATCACACGTGAAGATGGAAAAAAAGTACATAAGCAGCGCAGATTATTATTATGTAATCTATCCGAAGCATACCATCAGTTCAATAAGAAATACCCAGCAGAAAAAGTGGGATTTTCTAAGTTTGCCATCCTACGACCAAAAGAATTCGTGCTGGCATTAGACAGGCACGGAACGCATTCAGTCTGCGTTTGCACGTTTCATCAAAACATCAAATTAATTTTCTGTCAATGCAAGAAATTGAAAGTATTTCACGGTCCTGTCGAAGTCGTTGTGCGCATACCCCACGGAAAATTGTCATCTGTCCAAATGCGACAATTGTCCGAAGTTTGAACAGCTGTTAATTCAGGAGGTGCATTTCAAACAGTGGATAATTAGCAGCGGCAGATGTTCCCTTGAGACCGTGGTAAAGCAGATTCCGGAATTCATCGAGGAATTCGGTTCAAGTTGAATGAACTGAAGGCGCACCATTTCATATCCGAGATGCAATCGAAATTTCTAAAGGAAAGTAAGGAGAAATTAGCCCAAAATGAATTCATTGTGATAAGCGACTTTGCCGAGAATTACACTTTTCTCGTTCAGGATGAAATTCAGGCTTATCACTGGGCAAACGACCAGTGCACGGTGCATCCTTTTTGCATTTATTTCAAAAACGAACATAACGAACTACAGACCGTAAGCCTTGTTGTTGTCGCGGAGAGTTTAGCTCATAATTATGTGTCCGTTTATTTATTTCAAATGAAACTGTTTGAATTCTTAAGATCAAAATTCGATGCAATCGACAAAGTAACATTTTTCTCAGACGGCGCGGCTTCTAAGTACAAGAATAAAAAAAATTTTTTACAATCTCTGCATAATTGAAGAAGAACAAAACTGCAAGGTCGAGTGGCACTTTTTCGCGACGTCCCATGTGATGCGTTAGGGGGAACCCTAAAACGCATGGCGACTAAGGCAAGTTTGCAAAGGCCATATACTGACCAGATCTTAAATGTACAACATTTGTTTTCGTGGATTCAAAGCAAGGAAATTGCCATTAACACAGTTTTATGCACTCAAAAAGAACACGATGCCATGGAGCGACGAATTCAAAACAGATATAATAATGTCAAAACTATAACTGGAACGCAAAAGTTTCATTGCTTCATACCAAATATTTCTGATATGTCAATTAATGTAAAGCGGTACTCTTCGTCTGCCGACGTGCTAAATTTAAAGTTACTTTAATTTTATAATGATGCCAAGACAATTGAAATTTTTAATAAATATTGTAATTAAGTATAAGCAGCAAAATAAGAAAGATTTTTTCTTCATAAATGTATTTTTAACTGTAAAAAAATTTTTAAATTGTATTTTTAACAAGGTGGTCTCTTAAATGCTCTTCTCCTGAACAAACAAGGAGTCGGGCCCATTTTTTTATTGCTGATTCTTAAAGCAAAAATTATGAGGAATCAAAAAAAATAGCCGGAAAATTTAGGAGCTTCTGTGGAAAATCGGAAAATTTAATTTTCATGGGAAAATTTAAAGGTAAATTTCTAAGAAAAATTAGGAAAATTTTATTTTTCAATTAAAGCCTGATTCAATACCTTTCCAACGAGCTATCACTCGTTGCGATCGCTTTAGTAGTTTTTTTTTTAAACAACTTTCAATGAGGTCCCTTATGAAGAATTCTTCAATTTTGTCACATGACAGTGGTGTACACCACCACTAAACCAGTCACTATAAAAAAAAAAAAAAATGTAGGTACATTATTTTTTGCTGGGCAATCGATTGCGACTATTTATTTTAAAATCGGAGAGGGGTCGTCCAAAAGGCGATCGCTTTCATATGGAATTGCTCTATAATTAAATCAAATATTAATCTCAATTTCAAACAAAAATTAATTATACTTTTTATATAAAAAAAATTAAATTTAAATCGTGTAAAAATATTCTATTGTAATTTAAAAATATATCTTTAAAACTATAATTAAATCAAATATTAATGTAAATTTTATATACTTTTTTTGTTACTCTTATACCATGTTCACACTTGAGTTTTTAAACGCGTTTAAGCAAAATGTTGATTAAGTTAATCAAAGCCGTTCACATTACATTTGAGATGATTAAGTTGACAGTTCTAGACAGGTTATAAATAAACAACACACAAATTTTGTTTTAAATATTAAAAATGGAAAAAATTCTTTAATAAAGTTTTCATCAGATTATTTTAAAGTAATTAATGATGGAATGGTGAACATCCATTTTTTAATTTTTTTAAATGTTCACGTTCTGTCAAAAATTATTAATCGGTAGTACACCTATAAGGTATGTTCACTATGACCGATGCTACATCCTAATCAGTTTGAGGTATGTTCAGATGATTCTATGTGATTAATGAAATGATTAAAATGTAATCATGTCAATATGAAGTGATTATCAAATCACTTCAATGTATGGTTAATCATCTCAATTTTGAAGTGATTAAAGCTTAATCACGTTTGAGGTGCTTAAACGCGTTTAAAAACTCAAGTGTGAACATGATATTACATTGTAAAATATTTGAATAATAAATAAACCTTTTAAAGAACCTATTCGTATACGTTTATTTCTAGATAAAGCAATATTTAGCATCTAGGAAAATAATATTAAAATTAAGTTAATATATTACTCCTAAATTGGAAAAAATGGGTTACTACTAATATTCCTTAAAATAAGAAATAAATGTACTAGCTAGTAACATATTTTTTATTTTATTAGAGTAAATGTATTTAATAAGTTACAGTACATTTCTTCCTATTTTCTGGGAATAATTTACTCAGTTTTAGTATTTTTTCCATTAATTTTAGTCAATTTTTTTCTACTGAGGTGGATGTGCTTACTCAATTTCAGTTCTTATTTGCAGATTTTTTTTCCTTGTTTTAAGGTTTAAATGTACTCTTTTTTACATATATTGTATCCAATTTTGGGAAAAAAAATTAACCTAAATTCATAACTTTTTTATTCGTTTTTGGTAACATATTTATTAAATCGAAGTAAATGTTTACTCAGAACTGTTACATGTTGTCATAATTTTAAATAAAAAATATTTATCTTTTTAACTAAAATAGGCGAAAAATTGCCTAATTTTTAGTGTTCTCTCAAATTTATCTGAACTATATTCTTGTCAATATTAACTAAAATGAAGGAATGTTTCAGATAATTTATGAACTAGTGTAAAAATAATTGTTTCCACTATTCTAGTTGAAATTTACTATAATTTAGGAAAATTTTTTATAAAAGTAGGAATTTCGGACTAATATTAAGTAAATTTTTTTCCCCAATATTAAGAAATTTTTTTACTGACTTGTAATAAAAAATGTCTTTGGCGCCATACGACAACCATTACGTCCTCAAAATAAGTAAAATTTCCTAACTTCTAGTTCATTATTTGCAGAAATGCTATTTGTGGAAAGTGCCATGAGAATAAAAATTTAAATCTTTTTGAAAAATGTGAAGGTGAAGAAGAAGTGGGGGATTGGTTATTGGAAACTTTTTGAAATGCTTTTTTAGCAACAGGGGTCTATACCAAGTTTTATGATGCTAGCTGATTTGGAAATAATTTTCGCCGCAATTTCGGCTTTTGGATACATAGTGCAATGGTTAAAAAAGTGACAGTCTATAAGTAGAATATTTAATAAATGAAATAAATAAAATATGGATAAAGTTAACTTTTCTTTAAACTATAAAAACACAAATTGAATTTACCGATATATATGTATGATATAGAATACAAAATTTGGTAGGATATATTTACCTGAACTATTTTTGTCATTTCCTGAATATCAATAACTCCATTGCCATCAACATCGTACATTCGAAATGCCCACTTTAATTTTTCTTCTGGTGTTCCACTGGACGTTACATCAATAGCAAGAAGAAATTCCTAAAATAAAATAAGTTATTTAGAAAAATATATACGAGTATATCGTCACATTAAAGACCAAACAACCTATCAACAGTTTTCAAGAGTTTACAGGAGCATAGCTGTTAATTAATGATTAATAATCTTAATGATTAGTAATCGAATTAAAATTTGTTTGTTTCTGTTTTAATTGATTAACTAAGATTAGTTATCGAAATTAAGGATTAATAATCGATTAGGATTAAATTTAGGTCAGGATTAAAGAGGATTTATTTGGATTAATTTATTTTTTAAAAATAATCCTAAGATTAATACATTTAATCTAAAATATTAATCGATTAATAATTTAGATTTATTTAGATTAAACAGGATTAATTGTTTTTTGGCAACTCTATATAATAAGTTTCATCAACTTTCATGTTTGTTTACTTATAATAATTTGTTTTATTAATTGTTTTTTATTAAATAATTTTTAAGCTTGAGGTCACTTTTTTGTTTTTTATAAAATATTTTTATTTCTTATATATAATTTACTCAATATTTCGATTTCCTTAAAAAAAGTGACCTCAAGCTTAAAAATTATTTAATAAAAATCATTAAAAAGGTCGAAGAATATAGAATAAAATTTTTTATCAATTGTTTAATCCCGAATTTTTAGTTTTTTTTGTTAAATGTACCTGAACTACATGTACCAATATTTTTTTCTTTTTGATTATAGATTAATCCTGTTTAATACAAATAAATAATAAAATAAATTATTAATCGATTTATATTTTAGATTAAATGTATTAATCTTAGGATTATTTTTAAAAAATAAATTAATCCAAATAAATCCTCTTTAATCCTGACCTAAATTTAATCCTAATCGATTATTTATCTATAAAAATTAAGTTAATTTTAATTAATCGATTAAATTAAAAAAAAATTAATTAATTGATTATTAATTTTAATCCAAATTTAACAGCTATGTACAGGAGACAGAAAAAACGTTATAAAATTGGAACTATTTGCAATATTGAAACGAAAATTATATATTCTGATTAAAATGAAAGTCGAAGTATATATCGGTTGTGAAGGCTTTGTTTTTCTAAACATAGCTTATGATATGGCGCTTAGGTTATTTGGAATTTTTAAAAATCTGAAACCAAACAACCTATCAGCAATACTAATTAGTATAAATAATCAAGTGTAGTGTGCATACTATTAGTACATAGTGTATAAAGGGAAAACAACGAATTGTATTTCAACCTTAAGTTGAAATTAGTCACACCAAATGTCAATGAATAAAAACAATTATGAATACCCATAAGCAAAAATATACTGAAGGGCTTCATATTACATTGTTTGTAGTACTGACCATTGTCAAGTATTATTGTTTGTTAATAACAGAACACACACAGTTCAAGTGCAACATATGATATCATAGTGCACATGATACTTTGAAGTACAGCGACTGCAGCAATCTGGCATGCAGATTAGGCTGTTCCGTCTTTGAATGACAAAAATAGTTTTTTGAGCTACACTTTCGCAAGAGGTATCAAAATTTGCGTAATTTTACACAGATTACGGAAAAAGTAATAAAAGTGGATTTACATGCCATCTTGAGGGCTCTACTTTTGAAAACGTTTTAACAAACCTAAGCCTTATGTTATGTAAAGTAAAAAAAAGGAGACACAAATTTATTTTTTTATTAATATATTTTATAATTAATGTACAAGAAAATAAAACTTATAATAAGTGACAAAAACTTAAAATTTAAACATATTTTTTTTTGCTAAAATTTGGCATTAATGCTCGTGATTTTAACCTGTTTATAATAAAGCCATCTCTAGAAGCATCGTTAGTTACACATTGAGAGGCCTCTGTTACCAGTTTAATACATCTTTCCACAGCTTGTGTGTGACAAGGAAAGTCATCAATTTCTAAGCTGTTATCTTTTACCATGCTTTTAGGTTCAGAAATTATATTTGTATTATTATTTTTTGGTCTTTTATATTGTCTTATTAATTTATAAATTAGTTCATTTGGAAAACTATTATCTTTTAAAATTTGTTTGATTTTTATTTTATTACTAGCTAAAACCCGGTGTGCTTCGCTACCCGTATTTTTTAAAATTAACTTTGTATGGGAGGTACCACGCCCACTTAAAATTTCCAAAAAAAAGTAGCCTATAGCTCCTTCCAGACATACAGAAATATACTGTGAAAATTTCAAGCAAATCGGTGATTTTTAAAATTAACTTTGTATGGGAGGTACCACGCCCACTTAAAATTTCCAAAAAAAAAAAAATAGCCTATAGCTCCTTCCAGACATACAGAAATATACTGTGAAAATTTCAAGCAAATCGGTGATTTTTAAAATTAACTTTGTATGGGAGGTACCACGCCCACTTAAAATTTCCAAAAAAAAGTAGCCTATAGCTCCTTCCAGACATACAGAAATATACTGTGAAAATTTCAAGCAAATCGGTGATTTTTAAAATTAACTTTGTATGGGAGGTACCACGCCCACTTAAAATTTCCAAAAAAAAAGTAGCCTATAGCTCCTTCCAGACATACAGAAATATACTGTTAAAATTTCAAGCAAATCGGTTCAGCCGTTTAGCCGTCTATAGACTTCAAACTAATAATAATAAACATAACGACACACATTCACTTTTATATATATAGATTTTAATGAAATATTTTGTCACTTATATTTAGAACTTTATCTATTAACGGTCTAATTCATAAATACATTATAAAGGTGTGTTCACATTATGTGTATTTGTCATGTGGACTGTCACTTTTTCGCATGTCAAATTTGTACATATATGGGGTATTCACAAGGTGTGCTATCATGTTATATTGTCATAATGTTCTAACATTTTACAATGGTTTAAAAATATTGTTGTTGCTTTGTAAACAAAAAGTGTCTTAAATTAATAGAACTTTGCTTCCTATGTTTATTGTGCTGTCGTAATTAATCAGAAGAGACCTGCGCTGAGCAGTTTGCCATCACAACATCTAAAATGTATTTTTCGCACAAACTGGCTATTATTTTAGTTTTTTCACTTATTTTTGGCATTGTGGAAAACAATATTAATTTTTATATTTGTTTTAAATCAGCTGATTTAAATTCAAAATAGCACACTGAATTATGAGGGGTTGCTCACAGCAGTCGTATTTTTTCATGTTATTATTTTAAGACATATGACTTTATGACACCTTGTGAATCCCCCAATAGTCTGAACACCTTCAAACAATATCATGTGTTATTTCTATGTGTGCAATACACATGACATTTTTTATTTGGAACGAGTTCTATTTTCAAGTGACAAACCATCTGACATCAGCTGTTTTTTATAACAAAAATTTTGTGGCGCCAAAAATTAATTGAAATTTTAATAAATTTATAAATCTTAAAATTTATAAATAGTAAAACAAAAATACAAAAAAAAACTATACAAATTTATTATTGAAAATGGAGGGAAAAATTGAAAAGGAGTTAACAAAATAAGTACATATGTATTTTTTTATTGCAATTTTTATAGTTATTTTTATGTTGTTATGTTTACCATATCAGCTGTTTTAAGATTTTTTTTTGATAGGTTATGTCAAATGTAATTGACATACCAACATTTGAACGTGTAAATTATAAACCGTATGTGAAACTCAAATTTTGACATACACATGAAAACACATGTGGATAGAAAAGTGATATTCCACATGACAAATACACACAATGTGAACACAGTGTAGTGTAATATAATTAGCGTAATTATTATTTTTACTTATTTTTAATTTTATTTTTATTTTTACTCATACAAATCTACACTACCCTATTGTATTGGAAATATTGATTTTATTTTATTGTTATTGATTTAATGGAAGTGTAGATTTGTATACAACAACTATTATGTACTATGTAACTTTTAGGATACCGTTATCCTGGTATAAAAGGATCACTAAAATTAATAAAGAAATCAATAACGATCTGTCTATTAATCTGACTGTTTCATTTATGGCATATTAACCTGCCAGTATTTAGGAAATAGAACCGGGCATATAAAACTGCCTTTATCTATCCATACCAGTGGCGTTTGTTAGCGCCGGTATTTAGTATAAACTCCTACACTCATACACTCACTCGTAACTCATTACATGGCGATCCTGCCAAACACTAGTACAATAGTAATAAACAAAGAGGTAGCTGAGAAGACTATCACACCAGCCACAAAACAGGGACCGCAACCCATAACAATAAAAGAATATTTTGAACGAGTAGCGAAGGGTAAAGAGGAGAAACTTACCCAAGTTCCAAAAATCCATCTGCCACGACATAGAAGGGGCGGAAAACTGGTGAAACTGCGTCGCAAATTGGCAGCGCTGAGAACAGTGATAAATGCTGATCCACCACCATCCTGGCAGACAGCATCTGAAGTTTGGCAACAAATTGGAGCTCTTGAAGCCCAAATGGAGCAATTCAAAAAAAAAAAAAAACAAAAAATACAATGAACTGAATATATAATTAAATTTTTATAAAAATAAAAAAAAGAAAAAAAAAATAAAACAATTTAAATTTTATATTTGCATGTTTATTAAACAAAAATATTAAAACAACTTTACTTCATTTATAACAAAAAAAAAAAAAAAAAACATTTTTCATTGGAAATGTCAAAAATCAAATAAGTGCTGCCAAGTCTACATTTAAATTAGTGTTGCAAAACACAGCTGTTAAATAATAACAATTAGTAGTTGCCAGATCTAAATATCTTATCATATTAAACATTTCATTTTTTTAAGAATTGCCAAATTAAAATCGCACATTAAATTTTATTATATTAAATTTTTAAGAATTTTATTAAGTGAATTAATTGTAATATTTTTGTATTTAAAAATTTAATGGAAAGAATTGAAGAATATATTGAGGAATTACGCAAATTTGATATAAATGTAAAGAAACAAAAAAACAGAGTTTACACTTTACAATATAAAACAGAGAAACTAATTAGATTTGAACAAATAAAGAAAGAATTAGATAGATATACTGAAGCTTTAAAAAAGGACGAATGCAAATCGTTAATATTTGAACTACAAAAATTATACAATAACGCCATTATATTAGTGCATAATTTAAACATAAAAGACAGTAAGGAACAACTCAGAGATACAGGAGCTAGTCTAGTGGAAAACAATATGGCACAATTCGACATAACGGTAGTAGGCAAGAATCTGCAGATTTTTAAGGGATCGTATGAAGCTTTAGAAGACTTTTTGGTCCAAACAGAACTTTTACACGATCTTTTAAGAACCGAGGATAGGGAGATATATATTAAATATGTGTTTAATTTCAAGTTGACGGCACAAGTTAGAAGCGTAATAGGACGTGCTAACAGACCCGTAACTTTTCCTGATTTGAAAAATGCATTGACTACAGCCTATCCAAATCCCAACTCTTTGCAACAAGTTCTGTCAGAATTTGGTACTCTAAGACAAGGCAACGATGATATATCTACATTTAGGGAGAAAATATCTCTTTTATCAGATTAATTGAATAAATTTGAAATACAAGCAATTGAAAACCCTACACAGAGAGAAAAAGATGTAATATATAAAATTAGTGAGAGCATGGCTCTTAATGTTTTCATGAAGGGAGTGAATCAAGAGTTTCAAGACCTCTTAATAGCAAGTAGTCCAAAAACATTAAATGAAGCAGTGGAAAAATGCATAACCTCGGAGAGGAATAAAACTACAAATAATATTTTTAGAATTGATAGGAACAATAGCCATGACAACAACCCAAATAATTACCCAAATTATCGAGGGTATAATTATGATAGCAGAGACTACAGCCCACGCAACAATCGCAGTTATCGAAATAACACTTATGAAGACCGAGAACATAATCAACGCTATTATAACCAGAACAATAATAGATTCAACAATAACAATAATAACAATTACCGAAATAGAGAAGATAGAGATAATTCCAATCGAAACAGAAACAATAACAACAACAATAGAAATTACCGAAATGACAGGTATAGAGAAAATGGAGATAATTTCAATCGAAACAGAAATAATAATAACAATAATAACAATTACCGAAATAACAGATATAGAGAAGATAGGAATAATTTCAATCAAAACATAAATAATGACACTAATAACACGAATACAGATGCTAGTAGAGAGAGACAGGGAAACTAATATGGCCGGATAACAAAAACTGTTATCCAAAGCCTAAACTGTACACTTTTTGCACTAACAATGATAACCCACTTACCATAAATTGTAAAAGTATGAAAGGAAGCCTAAGCTTTTTAATAGATACAGGGGCAGATATATTCATTTGTAAAAAAGGGGAAATTAATATAACGGACAAAACCAACACTTCAACGTTGAGTGGTATAACTTTAGATACGACCGAAAGCATCGGCACTACAGAATTAGATTTACACTTTGAGAATCAACATATAAAACATAGATTTCATATAGTCCCTAATGACTTACCAATACCAACTGATGGAATTATTGGTAGAGATATTCTAGAAAAATTCAAGTGCAAAATAGACTTTGAAACTTATACTACTACTTTTAATATATCTAATGAGGAATTAGTAATACCAATTAACCCTAAATGCGTCTATCATGCTAACATTTGTATACCAGCACGATCAGAATCAATTATACCCATAAATATACGTACTAACAAAGAGAGCATTATTATGAATAAGGAAATAACTCCAGGAGTATTTGTGGCAAGTTGCATTATACCAGCAGTAGGGACGCAGCACATAAAAGTTCTAAACATAACTGATAACGATGTCCACGTAAACAACATAGAATTAGATAGGAGCGATTTGGATGATTACCACATATATAGTTATAGAGAGCATGATACCACTAAAAATATAAATAGAATAAAAAAGATTTCAGAAGAGCTAAACATTGAATCAATAGAACCTGTGGCAAAACAATCATTACTAAATATAATCGCTGAATATAATGAAATTTTTCATATTGAGGGTGAGAAACTCACTGTCAATAACTTTTACACACAACATATACAAACAACTGATAACACGCCAGTTTATATTAAACCATACAGATTACCTGAATCGCAGATGAATGAAATAAATGATCAAGTGAACAAAATGTTGAAAGATGGAATTGTTGAACAATCTGTAAGCCCGCATAATTCACCACTATTAGTAGTGCCTAAGAAATCAAAGGATGGCAAGCGCAAATGGCGTCTAGTTATAGATTTTCGTAAATTAAACGAAAAAATAGTAAACGATAAGTTCCCTTTAACCAGAATAGAAGATGTACTAGATAAATTAGGAAGAGCAAAATACTTTTCTACACTAGATATGAGCAGTTCGTTCCACCAGATCAATCTAGACGAAGATTCCAGACCTTTAACGTCCTTTTCTACAAGAAATGGTCACTTTCAGTTTACAAGATTACCTTTTGGCCTTAAAATATCATCCAACAGTTTCCAGCGCATGCTAACAATAGCATTGAGCGGTTTGAGCGCCGAAGCGTTTATATATGTCGACGACATAATCGTGTTCGGGTGTAGTATGCAACATCACCATGATAACTTAATAAAGGTATTTGAGCGTTTAAGACAATATAACTTGAAACTAAACACTAGCAAATGCTGTTTTTTAAAAACTGAAGTAGTTTATTTAGGACACTTGATAACTGATAAAGGAATATGTACAGATCCAAACAAGGACAGTGTGATAAGGAATTATCCAACACCAAAGAATGCGGATGAGGTCAGGCGATTTATTGCGTTCTGTAATTATTAAAGACGATTTGTTAAAGACTTTGCGCAGATAGCGAGAAATTTAAATCAATTATTAAAAAAGGATAAACCTTTTGTATGGGATGAAGATTGCCATAGATCATTTGAAACATTAAAATCAAAACTACTAAACCCCCCTATCCTACAATACCCAGATTTTGAAAGACCCTTTATTTTAACAACAGACGCATCTAATTTTGCACTTGGGGCAGTCCTCTCACAGGGAGAGATTGGCTCTGATTTACCCATATCATATGCAAGCAAATCATTGTCGAAACATGATTTAAATAAATCCGTCATTGAGAAAGAACTTCTGGCCATACATTGGTCGATTAACTTCTTTCGTCCATACCTTTACGGTAGAAAATTTTATGTAGTCACAGACCACAGACCGTTAGTATCATTATTTACACATAAGAATCCATCATCCAAGATGACTAGGATTAGACTCGATCTATGCGATTATGATTTCGAAATATCGTACAAAAAGGGCAAGATGAACACTAATGCTGATGCATTATCAAGAATCACTATAGATACCAACACATTAAAGACTATGATCCCCACTGAAACAGAACCCGACAAACAAAATATATTGGCTATAACCCGTAGTATGAAGAACAGATTAAATCAACAAGTTAATAAAGATAACGAATGTATTTCTAATAAAAATCTACGTGAACTTTTCGCATGGGAATGCACGTCAATTTCAGATACAAAAAAAATTATGAAACTAAGATTTGAAATAGATAATGAATTAAAAGAACCTCATATAATAGTTACTGATATGGAGGTAGTCATAAGGTGTTGCGATAATCCGGTGAACACTCAGCTGTCTCTGGAGCAACTCCTACCGATAACACTATCACAAAATATACAGGAACTTGCTTTGTGTACGACTGATGTTATTTTTAAAACAATAAATATTGAAGAATTTAAGAATATTTTTAATAAATTACGTAGAAAAGAAAATGAGAATTTGAAAATCTTGATATATAAAACGCCAATACGCATAACTGACAAGAATTTGCAGAACGAACTAATAACTGAGTATCATGATTCAACTATAGGCGGTCACTTAGGTATAAGAAAAACCACTCTGAAACTGAAACAGAGATATATATGGAAAAACATGGGTAAAATGATTAAAGCACACATATCAAAATGCGAAGAATGCAAAATCAACAAACAAACCAAACACACGAAAGAAAAATTAATTATTACTGATACTCCGGGAAATAGTTTTGAAGTAATCTCGATAGACACGGTAGGCCCACTTAGATATTCTAATCAATTCAGATATATCCTTACTATGCAGGATGACCTTACCAAATACATTGTGGCATGTCCCCTTGAGTCCAAAGATGCCAAAACAGTTGCAAAGGCTATAGTTAATAATTTCATTTTAGTATACGGCCACTTTAAAATACTCAAATCAGATAAAGGTACAGAGTTTTTAAATGCATTAATGTCTGAAATATGCATTTTACTAAAAATTAACCAGGTTTTTAGCACGCCCTATCACCACGAAACACTTGGCTCAATAGAAAGAAATCACAGGGTGTTAAACGAATTCATGTTAAATTTTTGCAAGAACGATGAATGGGATCAATGGATACCATACTTCTGTTTTGCTTATAATACAATACCGCACATAGATACAACCTACACGCCATACGAGCTGTTATTTGGAAGATTGCCAAGCTTTCCCAATGACAATGTTCTTGATTCAAGACCTGTTTACAATACTGAAAATTATGCTCAAGAACTAAAGGCGCGATTGCGATTCTCCTTAGATAAAGCAAAGGAATATTTAGAAAATTCAAAAAAGAGAAGAGTTGATCAATGTACAGATATTAATCCTCTAAAGTTAAAAAAGGGTGATATGGTTCTTGTCCGAAATTTTAATCGAAAGAAAAACCAACCACCATATCATGGTCCATATAGAGTAATTGAAACAAAAGGAGTAAACTCTGTTCTAGAATTAGAAAATACAATTAAGGAATTTCATAATAATAATTTAAAAAAATATTAAAAAAAAAAAAAAAATAAAAAAAAAAATATATATATGTAATAAAAAAAAAAAAAAATTTTTATTTTATAAAATATTTTCTAAAATGTAAAATTTTTCTTAAGGGTTAGGGTGTAGTGTAATATAATTAGCGTAATTATTATTTTTACTTATTTTTATTTTTACTCATACAAATCTACACTACCCTATTGTATTGGAAATATTGATTTTATTTTATTGTTATTGATTTAATGGAAGTGTAGATTTGTATACAACAACTATTATGTACTATGTAACTTTTAGGATACCGTTATCCTGGTATAAAAGGATCACTAAAATTAATAAAGAAATCAATAACGATCTGTCTATTAATCTGACTGTTTCATTTATGGCATATTAACCTGCCAGTATTTAGGAAATAGAACCGGGCATATAAAACTGCCTTTATCTATCCATACCAGTGGCGTTTGTTAGCGCCGGTATTTAGTATAAACTCCTACACTCATACACTCACTCGTAACTCATTACAATAGCTTAACAGGGTAATAAGGCAATGAGAGGCAAAATACGAAAAAAAATTGTATTCATAAATGCATAATAGCTTGTTAGCTGGTTATAAGTCACTTGTATGTTTTGATATTTTTATTGTGTTCTCTACCCAACTTTAACCATTTAATAAAGTGACCCTTGAATGCTTGTTTGCAAAATATTTGAACAGATACGAGAAAATTTGTGTTTTTTGTATAAATAATAAAAAAGTGATTAAAGAAGTAAAACTGATTACAATAAATTTGGCTTAAGTCGGTTTTAGTGCCTTTTTTCAAATCACTTCCAAAATATTATCACTCATAGAGTTTTAAATTCTGATTTTTTTGGCGGCCACGCCTATTTTCATAGCAACTATTACATAGCAGAAATATCGACATCTACTACAAGACGATCAAAAACCATTTCTAGCACGTTTCCTATTTAATACGGAAGGAGAAGCATCATAAATGGTGTCCATTCTTTTTATTTATATAAATTTTACTTAAATAAAAATCAACATAATTATAGAGATGCATAAACAATTTCAATTTCGACTACCTGTTGTTGACGTCGGCACAGAGTACTCTTTAAACTCTGTGCCAGCGGTGAATAATTGTATTTAAAAGCAATTTTTTTACTTTTTATGTAATAAGAAGTAAAAAAACACATGTTTTTTAACATTTCGATTAAATTATGTGCAATAATTCATATTATTTTCAGTATTCTATTAGGGTACTTAAATAATCAATTGTAATTATATTCATCACTAAGTATAAAATGAGAGCGAAAATAACATTATTGCCAACATAAAACTACAAAACTATTAAAACCGACAAATTGTTAATTTACTCTTATTGTGTAGTTATACAGCCCAATCATGAATAAAAATTCCGCGAGAGTTTTTTTCCCTTTTCTCATTTTTCCTATTCAAATTCAATGTTAAAAAAATAAAAAGGAAAAAAAACTCCCACGGATTTTTTATTCATGATTGGGCTGATAAATACAAATTTTTATCAGTAGCTTATAAAACAAAAATAAACTTATAACTATTATCAGCTTATAAATTAAAATTTGAAATTTTTATGAATTAGACCGTAAGTTTTTAGCTGTATTTATAATCACCCTTATTCCAGTTGTCGTCGTCGATATCGTCATCGTTTTTTAGTCGACATCACTTCGTATCGACATCGACACTAATTTGGTATTCTATAAACATCTTGCGACGATGACGACTGTTTATCGATTTTTTAAACACATCTCTAATACTTGTCCGTTGATTTATTTTGTTTTGGTATTTGATGCGAAAAAAATATTTTCAGTTTGATTAAAATTTTAATTTTTGTGGTATATTTCATTTGTTTCAAGTTTTTGTGCAAAAATATTTTTTATTTGCGAATCAAATTGTGAATCAAATTCGGATTCGAGTGATGATGAACAAAATAAAAGAAACCTAGTACAGTATGACCGCGATTACTGCAACTAATAAAAACCAAGGCAGTTGCAAGAACCGCGGTTGTTGCATTGACAGAGTCACACTTATATAAACACTGCTGTAAGTATTTATACACAAAACATTACGTACAAACATACACATTCTTATGTTGAAAATATGAGTAATGCGTCATTTGCTCTAGTTTTAAAAGAAGTCAGAAATTTTAGACTATTTTTTGGTACTAGAAATATGTTTCTGCACTGCAGTTTCGCGAAGATCTGGAAGAAGCAAATTTTCTTTTAAGTCGATTTTATACTTAAAGGCAACATTTCTTCATCAGTCTTCAAATAATGATAAAGTAAATCACTGTTGGAAGCACATTTTTGTCTAGTTTTTCGAAAATTTCACTTTTTTCTTTAATTGTAAGCTTAACTCTTTTATTAATCACTGGCAAAGACAATCACTTCTATTTGTATATTCTGAGAAAAAGCAGTAAAAAATAGTTAAGAAAAAAAACAAACAACCTGACGGCAAAAATTAAAAGTTGCGTTTACTGAGTCACAAATTTTTGCCAAGTTGCATACACTGAGTCTATAATGTAAATATTTTAGTTGTTGCAATAATCGAGGAGCTGCGCTCATCGAGGATTGCAGTAACCGAGGTCATACTGTACTACAAAGAAAGCAAATCAGACAGGAGTCCGACATATTCAATTTGCCAGATAAAAAGTGGGTGTTAACATTTAATTATTTCCTAATGTTTATTTTGTTATTTCTTCAAAAGGTTTGAAAATTACTTTAGACTTAATAAAGCAGCCTTTAAGTATTTTTTTTTTTTTTTTTTTTTTTTTTTTTTTAATACATTTTATTTATTTATTGAATCTTCAGAAATGAAATGACAATAAGTTTTCGAATCTTAATACTAAAAGAAACTAATAAGTCCAGCCAGTGCTAGACAAAATATTATGATACTACAACAAATTTACATCCACTGATACAATCATCTGTTTTGCGCTTGAGTTAAAGCAAGGGTATCCCTCCTTCTCAACCGAACATGGCCACTAAAGTTAAGGATGTCTCGTGCAAGTGGGTTTGGATGGTGTTCAAGTTTGCTGACATATTTTGAGGCGTATTTTGTAAGTTCGACTTTCACCAAAGGAATGCCTAGATCTTTGTGAATTCTAGAATTTTTAACGTACCATGGAGCTGCAGTAATTTGTTACGGATTTTAAAAAACTTTTTCAAAGTCTGCAACTTTTACCTATACCCAATATATCATAAAATGTGAATACACCATCATCACGCGTTTAACATGTTTTTTTCTTATGACATATTTTGCATTCTTTTATGTATACACGTTTACGGCATATTTGGAATTCTTGAAATTCCTGAAATTCCTTCCTTTCTTTTCAGTTGACAACAAGCTTTTTTCTTATTAAAAATTTGTTCTCAACAAAGCAATAGAAAAAAAATGTAACAAGTGGTAGTGCACTAAATAAGAAAAGAGAGATAGAACCTGTTTTGAGAAGGAATATTAATGCGCATGTTCTTAAATTTTCTTTTGTTATTCCTTCGCGCTGGAATATTTACGCTCGCGCAAGCCGCGCAACACATATATAATCCACACGTAAGAATGACCAACACCACTTTGTAGTTTTTTTTCTTTGTCTCACCATCTCTGCTTGTGCACAAATACATATGCATGTACACACGAATACCATTTCTCTCGCAGCAACAATATATGGAATGACAAAAATTTAAAGAATGCAAGAACAGTTATTTTTTTTTGTCAATCGGAATGTGCATTTTTTCTTACATTCCAACAAGAATGTTACAGCGTAGGCAGAGAAGATCGTCAGTATAAAACATACATGTAGAAGTAGCAAAAAGGAAGTCAGTTTTGAATGGTTGAAAAACACAGACGGTGTACGGACAGTCGCGCTTAATAAATTTATAATAAAAAACCAAAAAGAAAAAAACTTTTGGCAAAGTGTTCAATAAAAGGTGTTCCATAGTGTGTGCAATTTTTTTGTTTTAATAGAGTGAACAAAACTACAAATATTACCCAGCAGTGGTAATTCTTATTTAAAATCAAAAATTAAAAAAAAAGGGAGAAATTTTCAAAAAGTGTCGCCTAAAACAATGGGCAAAGTGACGAAAAATTCAAGTGCGTTAGGAACACTTTAGAACTCCCATAATTATGTATATACCTATGCTAAAGAACCTTTAACGTTCTCAGTTGGAACCGTGAGTCACGAGTGTTGTTTTTGACAAAAAAGGTCTATAAGCACTCCGTCGTCAGCCGTAGCACAGACAATAGTAACGTAGAGGATAGCCCCTACAGTCGGTATTTGAATTAAAGAAAAGTTTAAGAAAACATAGGTTTTTAAAAGAAAAACTAAATCTTAAAAGGAAGAATAAAATAAAAAAAAAACTAAAGGCCTTGCAAATGATATAAAAAAAAAGGAAGAAAAAGAAAAAGCCCAAGAATGTGTGTGTGTTTTGCGGGAAGGAAAACGAATAAAAGTACGCAAAAATAAAGAAAATTTCAAAAATTTAGCACCTATTTAAAAGACAAATTTAAAAATTTAGCTCGTAACCTTTAAACTATAATAATTAAGTGTTTAAATGATAAATAAAGAATGTTAAGAAACATGTGAATTCGCATAACAAAAGTAAATAAAACCAAAATAAAACTATAAACTTAAGATCAAATGTAAAATAGATTATATGTAAAATGAGAAAAAGTATATTAAAGAAAATATGAAATACAAAAACAAAAAAAAAAAAGGAAAATTAACAGAGACATAAAAAAAAAGGAAAGAAGGACAATTAAGAACTAAGTATAAATAAAAAAAAATATGAAAAATAAAAAAAGAAAAAATTGAAAACTATAACCTAAGTGATAAATAAAACTTAAAAGAACTGTTTCTAAGTTAGACAAAAAAAAATAAAAACTACGATTAACAGCTACAACAAACACGCCGTCAGCAGCAACAAAGGCAAAGCAACAAAAACAACTAAACATCGCCATGAAGCAACAACTGTAACTACAACAGGCAACGTAGCAGCAACAACAAACAGGTCATAGTTTTAAGTAAAATTTTTTGTAGTATTTAATTAAATCCCTATACATATATATATTTGGGTATATACATATATATATATATATATATAATTTTAAACATAAATATTTAAGTTCTTAATTATATATATGTATGTATGTATAAATGTAGGTGTATGTATGGATGTAGGTATACGTATGTGTATGTGTATCCAATTATATAAACTTGAGCATATATATATAAATATATACTTATAAGTTTATATACTTGCATAATTATCAGTATATACATATAAATATAACTATACATATATATATATATATATATACATATATAGGAATTTAAGTATATATAGATAGGAACACTAAAAATTTATTGTTATTATTATTAATTACTATTATTAGGAATTTATTATTATTATTGGCATTAAGTTATGTATAATTTAATCATTAGCATTATCCTCAGTCTTTATAAATAAAAAGAAATTACTAAGAATTTAACAATGAAATAATAACTTTTTTTAAATGGATGCTAAAAAGAACCAGACTATGGTGAGTAGCGTTTAAAATTTGACGATTGTTTAGTTCACGGGACAGGTTAGGAATTTAGGGTATTTTGCCTGTCAATGGTTGGGGATTGGGACAATTGTACCCCCATATGGCAACCATCTGGCCATATCATCATTCAGTGATGCCCAATGTAGTCATTTCTCCTTCCTCTTAGCAGTGATGCTTTAGGTTCCCCTTTTCTTGTGGTTTTTTCTATTTTTGTATGAATTTACGAAATTTTATAAGCATGCTTTCAGGGGTGTGAAGCGTGTAATATGCTTACGCGTTAAAACCCTGGTTTGAGACAAATTTGTTTACTGAGCTAGCGGGCCAGCTTTATACCCCCTCAACCGGTTTTAAACCGTCATTTGTTTTTTTTTAAAAGAGTAATTGATTGGCGCGTAACAAATTGTACGTAGAATCTTATTTTGACCCCTTTGAATTTTTTCAATGTTGGATGTTGAGGCAGAACCCCATAATTGAATTCCATAACACCAGATTGGCTTTAGAATTGCATTGTACAACAAAAGTTTGCAATCCAACTTTAATGTAGAATTTCTGCCGATTAGCCAATTAATTTGCACTGCTTTTAATCTCATCTGGGTAAGCTTTGCGTCGATATGAGACTTCCAAGTTAAACGACGATCGAGGTGGATTCCGAGGTATTTGACTTCATTGTGTTGCGGGATAATTTGATTATTTATTCTGATGAACGAGCAGGTATCTTTTCGCAATGTGAAAGTTATATGAATACATTTCTGTTCGTTAACCCTGATTTTCCAAAGCTCAAGCCAATTCTCTAGCTTATAAACATATTTCTGCAAGTTCTGTGATGCTATTTGATGGTCCTTATGAACGCTAATAAAGGCTGTATCGTCTGCAAAAGTTGAAGTATGTATTATGGGGTCTAACGGCATATCGGATGCATAAATCAAATATAAAGTTGGACCCAGTATGCTACCCTGGGGTACTCCTGCTTTAATTGGCTGAGCGGGACTTAAAAAATCGCCTTCTTTGATTGTAAATTTGCGACCGTATAAATAACTTTCCATGAGTTTATGGGTGTTAGCAGGCAGAGTTAATTTTATTTTGTGCATTAAACCGTCATGCCAAACTTTGTCGAACGCTTGCGACACATCAATGAAAAGGGCGGAGCAGTATTTTTTCTCTTCAAACGACCGTCTTATCACATTTACCAATCTGTGTGTTTGTTCGATGGTACTGTGTTTAGCTCTGAACCCGAATTGGTGATTTGGGATACATTGAGTGTCGTTCAGAATTGGAATCAACTTAGCCAATAACAATTTTTCAAACAGTTTTGAAATTGTCGGCAGTAGACTAATTGGCCTATATGACTCTATTTTAGTGGGATCCTTCCCTGGCTTAGGAATCATGGTAATCATAGATACCTTCCAATCTGCAGGATAGTATTCTAGGCGTAAAATAGCATTGAAAATAAATAGGATAATTTTTCTAGCTACACGAGGTAACTTTAAGTATGTGTTGGAAGAAATAGATCCTTATTTGAAAATCAACATTTGTTTCAAAAACAATAAAATTAGCAACCACATTAAGATTTTTAGCCCAGGGGTCGTACCAACTGAGTGTTGGGAACGACTTTAACTTGGGACTGTCGCAGCCAGTCGTCTCCAAGATTCTGTCTGAAACATTGGATGTCTCAGAAAGCAGAATTTGTCCCCAATGAATCAATTTTGAAATGACCAATGCGGAGAAAAATGAAGATAAACTACATTTTTTTGAAAAAAAAAAAAAAAAAATAGATTTTCCCGGTGTTATTGGTTGTGTGGATGGGACCCACATTAAAATACTGGCTCCAAACAAAAACGACCAGCATATATACTTCAACCGAAAAGGGTTTTGTTGGCGATCAACTTCTTTTTGACTTTAAATTTTAAATCTCGCCAAACCTGTAAATACAATTTTTTTATATTTTAATACTACACTCCTTAAATGATTTCCTTACTTTATGCAAACCATCTCCATCTCTCCTTGATGGGCCAAGGAAATTTAATGCTTTGGTAAATTCGTTCCACTTTTCTTTGAAATTAATATTAAATGTACCTCTCTGAAATCCTTTTGCAAGAGAAGGATTTTTTTGCATTTCTTCTACAAGTTCATCAAATTGTTGCAGATTTGTTACTTTCTTTTTTTGTTGTTCTTCCATTTTTTTATTTCTTAAAAAATTTCTTTAAAACACTTTAGTCGTTAACAAAAATTATGACGATAAGAACAGAGTCGCATCAACACAATATCGTCATCACATTTTCTTACAGAATACCAAATATCTGGCAATAGTAATCGATAATCTTCAATAACGACAACTAGAATACCAATTTGAAACAAACGATACAAAACGACGTCGTTAAGTGGCAATGACGACAACTGGAACAAGGGTGAATAACTCTCTTTGGATGTTTAGAATAATAATTAATAATTCTTCCTGATGAAATTGGTTTTTGATACCAATCTATTAGTAATTTATCTCCCTTTCTAATTACTATTGTATCTAAATATGGAAGTTTATTAACGTTTGGTGAATTAAATTCGAACAAGTCTAAAAGTAAAAAAAAGCCAGAGTACCAAATATTCATTCATTTGTCGCTCATGTTCATGAAAAAAAAAGTTTTGATTTTTTTTGTGTTATGTTCTATTCGTGTATGAAGAGACACGAAATATTTTGTTTTATTCATTCATGTATGATAGGATTTGTAATGTTTTTTTTTACTAAATTGAGAAAATAAGAGAAACACTTTTTATTTCATACATTTGGACATTTTTGTAATTTGTTCACATAAGAAGAACATCAGGTTTTACTTTGCACTAGCATTCAAAAATCAAAAGCAAAAAATGTTTTTATTTGAAGCTGCATACATGAAGAAAATAAGAATGCGTGTAATTTTGTTTTGCATTGTTGTGGTATGATTTATTGAGGTCAGTGCAGATTTGAATTTACAATTGAATAAACAAACGTTTGCGTAGCAATGAATAGAAAAAACTTTCTAATATTCTAATAACAAAGCTTAATTATGAACTCTTAAATTTTGATATTGAAAATGTTTTTACTTCTGTAAATGAATAAAGAATATACATACATACATATGTATGTATGTACAAAATTTCTTATGTTTTAAATTAAAACTTTTAATAAAAATTGGTATGAAACCTACTCAATTCATTTTGAAGTTTTTTTATATTTACTAAATATTATTTAGGTACCTACACATAATTTAATAAATATACATACATACATATGTAGCAACAAAACGAAATATAACATTACAATTAACTTCCCATAACAACTAAAGTTAAACAACACAAAATAGAAGATCATAAAGTAAACCGTTATAACATAAACACATGCATTGTGAACAATTTTTTTGTTTCATTTTTGTATAGTAGCATTGGACATTTTTTACTTCTCACTATTCACATACGTATATGTACTCTAAAGAAAAAAACTAGTGTATTTATTTATGTATGCTGTAATGTCAAAAAATTCTTAGCTAATCATTTTCGAATGTGCGCGTAAAACAAAACATTTGCAAATTTCATTAATGACAATGTATCATGAATGCATAAATTTAAGAGTTCATACATGAATTCTTCTGAACCCTGAAAAAAGCGTAAAAAAAACTTATTTATTTTATGTTTTTTTCGCTTCCATGGTATTTTTGGAGCTGTTTTTCCTCTTTTTCTGAACTCCCATAGATTCCAAGTATTTCTAATTGTATTTTTGTCGCATTTATATTTCTTAGCCAATTGGCGATAAGATTTTTCAGTGCAACCTGCTGTTTCGGTTTTAAATTTTGAGCGAACTTTGACGTCTTGCAAACTGCATTTCCGACCTTTCAGGTGGCTTAAGTTAGGTTAGGTTAGCAGGCGGCCGTGTAGTACGGCCCACTTAGGTCCATATTGCTGGTCCCATTGTGTTATCTGATTGAATAGGAAGAAGAGGTTAAATAGAGAAGAGGTAGAGTAAAAGAATATGCAGGATAGTAGTAGGACGTGTAGAGTGTAAGATGGGCGAAAAGTGTGGAAGATGTGATAGAGAAACGTGCAGACCAAAACCTAAAGAGCGCAGATACCCAGATGGATAGATTAGGCTACTGCAGCCAATTACTGATTCTGATAAAAGCATCAATATCCTTCAACTTCAAAGCTGAGAATTCAGATAGGTCGTCGAAGAATGGTACGAGATCCACTCATTGCAGGGCATTGACATAAAAGATGAGAGACCGTTTCTTCCTCCTCTTCCAGTGTCCTGTGATTACTAACACCAAATTGCTAAGTTGTGGTCGCTGTAATTTCAATAAATACAGCGTACGTTTCCTATTTAATGTAGGCCAAATGTGCAGGTTTGTTCATTTCCCCACCTGGTTTGAGCTAGCTCATAATGAAAGTTGCTGACTATTTGCTTACATTTCGATAGCGAAATGCCGCAAAGATGGTCAATGTTGTCGTCAGGTAACATGGCACCTTTCTTTGCCATCTGTCATCTGCGATACAATTACCTGTTATGTCTCCATGTATGCGCACCCATATGAGTGTAGCTGTCGAATGTCTCGCCATCCTGTTTAAGGATGTCCGGCATTCCTGGACCAAGATTGATGTAGTATGTACACCTGTCAGAGACTTTATTGCAGCTTGACTGTCAGTGTATATACGTATATCCCTCCCCGATATTCTGTAATAACTGATCCAATTAGCCGCTCGTTTTATTGCTGATATTTCAGACGGAAGGATGCTACATCCGTTTGGAATTCTGAAAGACATCCAGATTCCGAATTCCTGAATGTAGACCCCACCGCCGACTCTCTCCCCTTTTTTGGAGCCATCCGTGTTGTAACGAACCTCTTTCTTTGCTGGGGTATATTTCGCCGGATATCCAGGGTCCACTCACAATAAATTTCATTTATTTAAGACGCTCGTTAAAAAAAAGAAAACTTTCCGTATTTTTATTCTTAAATTATGCTTTATTTATTAATTAGTTTTTCTTAAATTTAGTGTTTATTTAAGTCTGTCACAACACGATTACCAAGGCGTTTTTGGTGAGACACGATCACCACGCACAAATGTTGGCCGTACGGATGGCCAGCTTGACACAGTCAACAGTGGTACGTCGATAGGGTATATCCTCACAAATGCCCAGAGAAGCCACCAAACGACAACGAGTCTGCGGTCCAACCACGGAAACGCTGTGTCGAGTGACTCGTAGCAGTAAGCTTGCGGTCCAACCACGGGCACACCACCACGCTCGCCTTTGGATGTAGGTGTAGTACCAAATTGTAAACCTGCGGTCCAACCACGGAATTCACAACTGGCCCTACACACACACCACCTAGTCTGATACCAAGTGAAACCACCAACAACAACGAATCTACGGGCCAACCACGGAAACGATATGTCGAGTGACTCGTAGTAGTAAACCTGCGGTCCAACCACGGAATTCACAACTGAGGCTACACTAACACCACTACTGACCAAACAAAACAAACTACTAAAATATACCAGAACAATTTACCTACGACTGTGTTCACCGACTGGTGAAAACTGACTGATCACAACTGACTGGCCAAAACTGACCACGATTTTCGATTTTGTTCTGCTTTTATACCTTTTTTCTGTTGTCATACAACCAAGGTGGTTGCGTTACCCATTCGCTCAGCTGTTTGACACATTTGTTGTGTACGATGTGTTTGCTTACACGCCGCTAGAGTGTCTCATGTGCTAATTCACGTAACCACCACTAGACGTCGCTTTACCCGGCCGTTAGTCAATTTAAATTTAATTCATACAAGAATTATATAAAATTACAAATTATATAATACAAAAACAAATTCATTCGTTATAAATTCAATTAATTCTCAAAAATACAAAAAAATTACTTCATTATTAATTCAATTACTTCATACAAACAATTATATAAAATTACCCATTAGAAAAATTTAATTCGTTTTAAATTTAATTCATACAAGAATTATAAAGAATTACAAATTATATAAAAAAAATAATTCAATTTATTCTCACCAATTACAAACAATGTGTGGGTGGAAACGAGGGTTCCCGACTTCCATCGTCACAGTGTATATATATAAGCTCGTAGTATCAAGAAGTAGACCCTCCAACAGCTCCATGTCGTCATGAATGGAGAAGCCGAAGTTTCACAAGAAGGAGGGTCTAGGAGTGCGATAGTCAATGAGTTCAGGAAGACATTGTATGTTTCCCATGATGCTAGCATGTCCATAATGACTATGCTTCCAAGCGCCCGTTGCACTTAGGCAGTATTCTTGGCCATTAGATCCACTGGAATCCAGTTTAGTATCGCAAAAAGCGACTTAGTAGAAGTAGTGCTTAATGCTCCAGTTATCAGGATCGCAGTCCTTCTTAGTATATTGTTCAAGATGACACAATTTGAAGTCTTGTCAAGTGCCTTCCACCAGACCGAGACTCCATAAAATAAAATTGGTTTAATAACTGTCTCAAAGAGCCAGTTCATAGATCTAGGGTTAATAGCCCAGTTCTTGCCTATAGTTTTCTTGCAGATATACAAGGTTGACATAGCCTTAGATGTTCTTGCTAGTGTGTTGGGTTTTCATGATAGCTTATTATCAAGAACAACACCCAAGAATTTTGCCTTTTCCGAGATTGTCAATCTGGGAAGCATAAAAGTGGGAATCTTGTATTTCTTAGTAAATATTAAGAGTTCCGTCTTGTTACGATTGAGACTTAACCCACTTTCATAGTGTTTTAAGTGCCTCCTAGATTCTCTGCGATATTGTGCCCAGTTTTATGTCCCGTATTATCAATTTTCTTGAGTATAACGTTCATGGCCAAGTTCCACAATAGTGGAGATATGACGCCTCCTTGGGGAGTGCCCCTAGTGGCCAATCTTGTGATACATGCCGAGCCAAATTTGGAACGTATGGTTCTTTTACTCAATAGATTCGTTACGAACCTAGTGATTGATTCGTCGAGACCTAAGTCCCGTAGGGCTGATATTATGACTTCAGGTTTTACGTTATTGAAAGCTCCTTCTATGTTCAGAAAGGCTATCGTCGTAAAGTTGTCAAATTCTAGAGATTTCTCTTTCCAAGGTTTTCAAAAGGAATGATGATAGACTAATTGGCCTAAAGTCCTTTACCTTGGTATGAGAGATTTTTCCTCCCTTTGGAATGAATGTTATATTGTATTCAGTCCAACGCATGTGTTGGTATGACCATGACAGACAGGCTTTATAAATGTTAATAGGACAGGGAATGACTTAATCTATGTTATATTGTAGATCAGCCGGTATGATGCCAACCGGACTCGGAGATTTAAATGGACTGAAGCTTCCAATCGCCAATTTTAACCTCTCCTCGTTAATGTCAATTGTAACGACACGTTACCGCTAACTGCTGGGGTAGTCAACGGGTATCACTGTTATCTGCTAGGCTGATTTCTACGATCACTGGTGAGATGTATCCTCGGACAATATAGGGGCCCGCGAATTTCGGCGCTAGCTTTGCAGTGAAATTATCTGCTGCCTTGGAAAGTGGATGCTGACGAACCAGAACTCGATCCCCTTCTGCTTTGCCGATACCCTTGCCAAGTTCTTTCGAACGGTATCGAAAACTTCCCTCAGCTCTTGAGCCCGCTCATCGGGCGCTAGACTTCTCGCCCCTGTTCTGATCGTCACCGTATCATAAAGCGCCTTAGGTAATCGAGGTTCCCGGCCCTGAGTAAGATAGGCAGGAGTGAATCTCGTGGATTCGGATTTGCTAGTGTTGATGGCAAGCATAATTTCGGGTATACGCTCGTCCCAGGTAGTATGCTGGTTCCCCGTGAATTGGGCGATGATAGTCTTGATGGTTCGGTTTGCCCGTTCCGTGGGGTTTTCCTGCGGTGTGTAGGGAGCTGTGAATTGCTGTTTGACTCCCAGTTCACTGTGATTAATACTCGAGGCACACCGTATCGTGCGATGATGCGTTCCCTTAACGCTTTCTTCACCCCTTCTGCGGTCGCCTTTCTAAGAGGCACCGGCTCCACCCATTTCGAAAAAAGGTCGAAAAACACTAGAAGCACTGTATTCCCATGTTTACTTCGGGGAAGGGGCCCCACGAAGTCGGTACATACTACTGCCCAGGGTTCTTCGGGCATCCGGGTTAGCATGTGACCCGCAGGTGCCTGCTGCAGGGTTTTATATCGCTGACATGTTGGACAACCGCGCACATAACTTTTGACGTCATTCCAGGCCAATAATATCGTGTGGATATCTTGTTGATAGTCTTGGCAACGCCCAAGTGTCCTCCGGCTGCCTGGTCATGGTTTTCGTATAGTACCTGCCGTCGTAAGTGTTCGTCGACACAGAGTTTCCATGGGACATCTTCTGGTCCGTGGGTTCCGGTAGGGACGTATCGGTAGAGTTGACCGTTGATCACCGCGAAATCAGGGTACTCCCTGGGGTTTTGTTGTACTTGGGCCATACATTCCTCGACCCAACTGCGGGTCCCCGGAGTTCCGGTCTACAACATACCGATTACGTGGCCTGGTTGGCGTGACAAGGCATCGTCCACAATGTTCTGCTGGCCCCTCCTGTATTGGATTGAAAATTGATACTGCTGCAGCTCCAGGGCCCATCTCGCTAATCTTCCTGTCGGATTATCGATGGGGTTCAATCATTTCAATGCCAAATGGTTGGTCATGATGGCAAATTCATAGCCTTCCAGGTAAGGCCGCACCTTTCGGACTCCACACACTATGGCCAAGTATTCTTTTTCTGTGGCCGAATAGTTCTTCTCGGCCGCGTTCAGATGCCGGCTTGCATAGGCTATTACACGTTCGCCCCCATAGATGATCTTAGTTAATACGACTCCCAGGCCGTAATCACTGGCATCAGTTTGTAACACGAAGGGTATTGTGAAGTCGGGACAGGTTAGTACAGGAGCCTCGCTAACTGCTGGGATAGTCCAACGGGTTCCAAGGTCGGTGCACGAGCCAATAAATAAAACACCAATTGTTTTATTACGTTATAATTAGCCTTTATTGTCTACTTTAAACTATTTATACAGTCGTTAAGTGTAGCCGTCGACGACAGCGTAGGCGAGAGGTAAGCCGGTACCTGGTATAACCACACACGTACCCTCTTACGTACACTGAAGTGTACTCGCCTGGGAAACCAGCAGGCAGTACCCACCCTTCTAGCCTGCTTATGTCGAAGTAAAGACCACTTAAGATGTGAGCGCACCTTCTTTAGTGGTTCTTACCCTGGGCTGATAGAAATCTAATGATTAAAGTTCTACTTAGAATGTGATCGCACCTTTCCAAGCAGCTCTTAGCTCATGTCGATTCTATCACCGACTGACTCGCATCAGCTGATGTTCGCACTTTTACACGGTTGTGCTGTGTACACAGTCATCTACACATACACACACATATTGCCCTGTCAACAATACAGCTGGTAAATAACGTAAATATAATTATAAGTAAAACCCTAAATATTATTTTAAATTTAGAATATAATAATAATAATATCATAATAAAAGTAAATTCAAAAACAAAAGATATACTCCATACAAAATAATAACCTAATAATAGTTCATCATACAACTGGTGGCAGCAAAACGAGACCTACCGACTTTGCTCGTTACACAATCGAGGTTGTTGTCCGGAGGTATTGTTGTGGTGTAATATCCGCAGAGTGCGATATATTACCCGGAAAGTGAGTGCCCATGAGCACTTCAAGTGTCTCCAGACCATCACTAGTCCAACTGTCATCTGGTTTTTGGATATAACCTTGGGTCGTTGGTGTTTTTGATAGGATCTTTTGTAAGCGACTGGTCTCAGAAGAGCCTTCCACGCCACAGAAACTTCTCCAAGACGAGCGCTTTGCATTCCTAATCTGGTTTTTGAATTTTTTCAACGATGACTTATATAAAGACCAGTTACCTGTTCTTTTAGCTTCGTTGAAAAGTTTGCGACAAATCTGTCTGGATTTCGCTATCTCCGTTGACCACCATGGTGGTCTTTCCTTTCCTCTATATACTGAGGGTAAGCACGTTCGAGCTGTTGCTTCATTTATGGAGCATGTGAGCATATCCACAGCTTCGTTAATATCACTTATGTTCCCTATTGTAGGGGGTTGTGGTAGAATTTTCTTACTGTGTTCAGACCAATTGATTTTCCTGCTGTTTAGGTAAGGTATTTTCTTTCCTGGTTTCGTATTTATCGTAAATGTCAGGTATCAATGATCTGAGAAAGAGCAGTCATCATAGACTTTCCAGTCCCCTATCAACTGTTCATGACTGGCACTAGCGAGCGTTATGTCAAGAACCTTCTGTCTATTTTCAACTACAAAAGTAGGTTCTGAACCTATGTTATCATTAGATCCAAATCTAAAATAAAGTCTAAAATGCACTCACCTCCATCATTTATATCTGTACTTCCCCAGATAGTGTGGTGAGCATTGTCATCCGCTCCTACTATAACGGTGGCTTATTATTCAAAAACAAGTTTATTGTGCTATAAACAAATGTTTTTTCGAAACCAATATCCTTAAATGTTTAAAAATTTCACTTTTAGTTTTTTCTCGGTTTTTTTCACAAAATTTACAAATTAATTTGCGACGATTCAACTCGTTTAGTGACATTTTCAAAACTAATTTTTCACTGACCAACGCATACTTTATTTTTTATTCATACAATTAAATTTACCGTTCAAAATTTTGTTGTAAATATTATCTGTTTTTTTTTTTTTTAACAGAATTACACTTGTTCGTATTTCATTCACCATACGTTATTAGATTATTTTTCAATTGTAAATTTAATATTTTGGTGAAAAGAATTAAATATGTTTAATATATAATAGTTTCTTTTTATAAGCAATAAGGTCACTTGAATTTTATATAAAAATATTTCATTTATTTATATATATTTATTTCCAATATTTCGCTATCATAATGGATAGCTTCTTACATTATTGTAAACTTTTCATTTTCTGTTAAAAAATTTTTTCAATTTCATACTTCAATTATTATTTTATTATAATTCAAAACTTGTATTATCCCTGAAGAAGCTATCCATTGTGATAGCGAAATATTGGAAATAAATATATATAAATAAATTAAATATTTTTATATAAAATTCAAGTGACCTTATTGCTTATAAAAAGAAACTATTAAATATTGAAAAAGGTCAAATAAACGAAATAAATATGTTTAATATATTTATTATTTCATAATCTGAAATAATACAAAATAAATCATTTTATTTATAATTTTGCATTTGTTTTGTTTAATTAAATTTATGTTTTATGTTGTGTTTACGTAAAACAGAATGTGTGTTAAATATTCTAAATGCAGAACTATTGACGAAAGATTATATATCTAATAAAATATCCCTGATGATGTTGGGAATCTCCAACGAAACGTCGGAAAAATTATAAAATAATCTTTTATTTGCATAGAATACATGACCTTAATAAGCCCGATTTAGAATTTTCTAAACAAATCAATAATAAAATAAGGAAAAGGTCGATAAAAACTTAATCATATACATATTTTGTTATAATTTTTGGTTTAATAGACAATTTGTTAATACATGTATTAAGTAGTTCTTCCATAATTATATCTGCTATAATTGGAGAAGCTGGAGAACCCATAGGTAGACCTTTATGTTGAGTATATATTTTGTTGTTATATTGAAAGTACCTGTTATCCTGTATGCAAAATTTTACAATTTCCAAAAACAATTCTTTCTCCATAGATATTCTCAAATTATATTCCATTTGTTTTCTATAATATTTACTGTCAATATAACAAAAAAATATATTCTCAACATAAAGGTCTGCCTATAATTTCTGAACCTAACTTATATTCATTAATTTCTGAACGACTAGAAAATTCAAAATTTTATAACAGGAAAATTATAACACATTAAATAGATTATATAGTAAAATAAAGGATAAAAATAGATAAATCCAATATTGTTTATAAAATACCGTGTAAGGGTAAAAATAATGAAAAATGTAATAAAATATATGTAGGTACAACTAAAAACAAATTCAAAACTAGATTAGTTGGCCATAAATCTGACCAAAAACACAAACATACTTCTTCTCAAAAAAACTGCATTAACATCACACTGTTACAATTTAGATCATTATCCAGATTTTGAAAATACTACATACATGGTAAACTACATACATATATTAAATACAGAAACATATTATAAAAAACGATTAGAAATGTTACAGATTATTAATGTACCGATAGGAAAGAGAATTAATTTTAAAACAGATACAGACAATGTAGCTCAAAATTAGAGATATTTAATTTATAAGAAAAGGTTAAGAAACTAAAAATATTACATACAGTGGGGAGCAGAGGTGAGTACATGTTTGTATTTTCTGCATTGTAAAGATCATAAAAATGGTAATAATGGAGCGATTTTTAAATTTCTTTTTCTATTTTAATTCTTATTTAGTTCTTTACATAATTCTTAATAAGAGAAATAAAAGCCCAATAAAACAAGATTGTTATTTAAATAACAACAAAACAACTTGTATGTACTCAGTTTTGCTCACACTTGTTATCAACCAAATAATTGAAACATTTATTAATTTACCGTTATTTGAAATTAAGTTTTGAAATTTGTTGCTGCAATCTTTAGTTTTGTCAATATGAATTTTAGTTTTAAATCATAATTGAATAACTCCGTGTTCCAAAAACGTCATTTTTTTTTAATTTAAAAAAGTAAAAGTTAATATTTTTTGAAAAATGAAGAAACTATCGATAGCCGTGGAAAATTTGATAATAAATAAAACAAAGGATGACTCCTCGTCACGTATGATAGCAAAAGAGCTTAATATAAGCCAATCAGTAGTTGTTAGAGTGTTAAAACGGCGAAATGTAGCTTCTAAAGACAGGCTTTCAGTCGCCAACGATTATTATCTGATGGAGACGCACGCCCTATAATGAGAAAAATGAGAGCAGACACGTCTTTAGTCCTAAAAGAAGCTTCCTGAGCAATAAATAAAAATGTTAGCCAATGTACAGCAAGAAGAGCGCTACACAATATTGGATACATCTCAGCTGTAAAAAACCTAAACCAGCACTGTCAGATAAAAATGTTTCAGCACGTTTAAAATTCATTCAGTCTCGTCTCATCGAACTGTTCGGACGTGTTACTTTTAGTGCGGCTGAATTTTCGGAGAAAAAATCGTAATAGGTGCAAAAATGTAAAAAGTTGAAATTAAACAAAAAAGTGAAAAAAATAACTCGTAATAGGTTAAAATATATAAAAAAAAACATTAAAAATCGTATAAAAACTGTATGAGTGTTCCTCTCAGATGTAATTCTGAGAAAGAGCTTAGCTCGTCTAGAAAAACTAAATGGGTCTCTGAGGAAGAATCCTTAAAAAAATCTGTGGAGAATTTTCTCACTACAAGAGCCGTAGAACGGCGTCGTTCCTGTTCGCCCAATATAGTGATTTCAACAGATGGAAAAACATCATCTTCATCAAATAGTGCAGTCAAACAAGTAGGTATGGATAAGTACATCACCGTTCTCAAGCGACAGAGGAGCCCGACATCTGCTCAAATGTCTTCCAACTCAAAAGTTCCTAAGACCGTCAATAGTGGTAAACCAAATGACCAAAACAGATTTTCTCTACTTCAGACGGATGATCCAGAAATACCGAAAAAGACATTTAAGCCCCCACCAATTTACCTGAGAGAGCCCACTTCCAACAAACTGATACAAGGAATTGTTGCTGTAATAGGTGAAAACATGTTTAGCGTAATCTCAATTAAACATGGAAATATCTGCGAGACAAAGATCCAAGTAAATAGGGAAGATGATTTTCGAAAATTGTCCAACCAGTTGGAGAGGGAGACTAGGGATTTCTATACCTATCAGCTCAAAAGCGCAAAAGGACTCTAAGTCGTTCTAAAAGGTATAGACCCATGTGTTGATCCTGCGGAGATAAAGACCGGTTTAATGGACAAAGGGTTCAAAATCAAGAGCGTAGTGAATATTAGAAACCGTGAAAAGATCCCTCAGCCCATGTTCAGGGTGGAAATGGAACTTAAAGAAAAACGAGTCCCATCCCATCTACAATCTGATGTACCTTCTGCATCGTAGAATCACCGTGGAAGAACCACATAAGCGTCAGGGACCCGTCCAGTGTCTCAACTGTCAAGAATTTGGTCACACCAAGGCGTATTGTAAATTGCCGTCAGTTTGTGTTGCGTGTGGGGAGCTACATGCAACTGCTCAATATGATAAGTCGTAAACTGATTCATCATCAAAAAATCAAAAAATGCAGTAACTGCGGAGGTAATCATACCGCAAATTATAGAGGTTGTCCAATTTACTCTCATTTGAAAGGCATAAGAACCAACAAGACGACAGTATTACCTGATCATCGTCAACTGCCTCTTTTTGCATCGAGTGACAATTTCCCTCAATTGTTACGGTCCAGTAGTCATGTAAACGCGGCTAGTTCTAGACAAGTTTCTTACGCTAACGTGGTTAAATCTAAAATGCCAGGTTTGGAGCAGGAACCTAAATCACAATATTACGAGCCTAATATTAACACTCTAGACTACATTGCAGACACTTGACCAAACTATGAACACTTTTACGACCACTATGACATCCATGATGCAGGAAATGCTGAAAATGCAATCCACTATCTTACAAGCCATTTTAAAGAAATGATTTGTTTAAAAATTTGTTTTTGGAATGCGAACGGCCTCCGCCAACATAAAAACGAACTTGAACACTTCCTGATGGATAAGCAGATTGATGTCATGATGATTGCTGAAACTCACTTGACGGCGACAGGGTACTTCAAAATTAATGGCTACGTGTTGTATAATACTAAAGATCCCCGCGGAAGAGCATGTGGATGTTCGGCAATTCTTATAAAGAACAGAATAAAACATTATTTAATGAACAACATATGTGAGGATTACCTACAAGCAACAAACATTTGTATTGAATTCTGTCAGTACAATTTTATTTTATCATCAATTTATTCGCCGCCTCGATTTTCAATAAAAGAACACCAATACTACAGCTTCTTTAATTCCCTTTGGAGCTAGATTTTTAGTTGCTGGTGACTTTAACGCAAAACACACTTTTTGGGGTTCACGTCTGGTGACCCCGAAGGGTCGTGAACTCTTCAACACCATTGCCAAAATGGGATTAGATGTACTCTCAAGCGGGCATCCCACCTACTGGCCGACGGACCGACGGAAGATTCCCGATGTTATTGACTTCGGAGTAGTGAAAAATATCCCTGTAGAATCGATACAAGTGGAGCCTTCATTAGACTTGTCTTCAGATCACTCTCCTACTATTATTTCAATGCGTTTCCTTCAAGGGAATGGCACTCCATTTCGGGACATATCTAAAACCAGAGTAAGTTGGATAAAGTATAAAAAGTATTTAAGTTCCCACTGCACGGAAAATGTAGTGTTGAGAACTACCGAGGATATTGATGGGTCGATTGGCAAGTTTACTGAGGACATACGAAGAGCTGTACATCACGCCTCCACATACGACGTTGAGTGCAGAAGTGGGACAAATAGAACTTATTTCGCTGAACTCGATGATCTCCTGTCAGAAAAAAGAATAGTTAGAAGAGAGTGGCAAGTTCACAGGTCTCCTGAACTGAAAGCTAGGCTACGGGTATGCAGAGATATACTAAGAAATTTCTTAGAAACCCAAAGAATGGATTCACTTAAATCTTACTTGGAGGGTCTTGATAGTACCCCACAATCTGACTATTCGTTATGGAAGGCGGCACGAGGTTTAAAAAGACCAGTTAGAGGAAAGTCTCCTCTGCGAAATCCGACTGGTGACTGGGCTAGAAATGATTCCGAGAAGGGGACTTTATTTGTTAACCATTTGAGAAATTTGTTTACTATAAACAACTCAAATAATGCACCTGATTTGCCTCCACTCGTTATTGGACCTCCTGTACCTCTAAGACTTAGCTTTAATGATGTTCAAAGCACTATTGGTACTCTGAATCTTAAAAAAGCTCCAGGTATGGATAAAATCAGCAACAAAATGCTTGTGGAGTTACCTCGTGTAGCTAGAAGAATTATCCTATTTATTTTCAATGCTATTTTACGCCTAGATTGGAAGGTATCTATGATTACCATGATTCCTAAGCCAGGGAAGGACCCCACTAAAGTAGAGTCATATAGGCCAATTAGTCTACTGCCGACAATTTCAAAACTGTTTGAAAAATTGTTATTGGCTAAGTTGATTTCAATTCTGAACGACCCTCAATGTATCCCAAATCACCAATTCGGGTTCAGAGCTAAACACAGTACCATCGAACAAACACACAGATTGGTAAATGTGATAAGAGGGTCGTTTGAAGAGAAAAAATACTGTTTCGCGCTTTTCACTGATGTTTCCCAAGCGTTCGACAAAGTCTGGCATGAAGGTTTAATGCATAAAATTAAATTAACTCTGCCTGCTAACACCCACAAACTTATGAAAAGTTATTTATATGGTCGCAAATTTACAATCAAAGAAGGCGATTTTTCAAGCCCCGCTCAGCCAATTGAAGCAGGAGTACCACAGGGTAGCATACTGGGTCCAACTTTATATTTGATTTATGCATCCGATATGCCGTCAGACCCCATAATACATACTTCAACTTTTGCAGACGATACAGCCTTTATTAGCGTTCATAAGGACCATCAAATAGCATCACAGAACTTGCAGAAATATGTTTATAAACTAGAGAATTGGCTTGAGCTTTGGAAAATCAGGGTTAACGAACAGAAATGTATTCATATAACTTTCACATTGCGAAAAGATACCTGCTCGTTCATCAGAATAAATAAGCAAATTATCCCGCAACACAATGAAGTGAAATACCTCGGAATCCACCTCGATCGTCGTTTAACTTGGAAGTCTCATATCGACGCAAAACTTACTCAGATGAGATTAAAAGCAGTGCAACTTAATTGGCTAATCGGCAGAAATTCTACATTAAAGTTGGATTGCAAACTTTTGTTGTACAATGCAATTCTAAAGCCAATCTGGTGTTATGGAATTCAATTATGGGGTACTGCCTCAGCATCAAATATTGAAAAAATTCAAAGGGGTCAAAATAAAATTCTACGTATTATTACTGCAGCTCCATGTTATGTTAAAAATTCTCGAATCCACAAAGATCTAGGCGTGCCATTAGTAAACGTCGAATTTACAAAATATGCGTCAAAGTACGTCAGCAAACTTGAACACCATCCAAACCCACTTGCACGAGACTTCCTTAACTTTAGTGGCCACAGTCGGTTGAGAAGGAGGGACACCCTTGCTTTAACTCAAGCGCAAAACAGATGACTTGATCAGTTGATATGAAATTTTTGTAGTATCATAAAATTTTTTGTCTAGCACTGGCTGGGCTTATTATTTTCTTTTTAGTATTAAGATTTGAAAACTTATTGTTATTTCAATATATGAAGATTCAATAAATAAAAGCTAATAAAAAAAAAAAATAAAAAACGTTTAAAATTCGACAGACTACACAAAGATTGGACTGTTGATGACTGGAAACGCGTAATATGGTCAGATAAATCCAAGTTTAACCGATATCAATCTGACGGTAAAAAGTATTATTGGCGTCGACAGCGGGAGAGTATACAACGACACCATGTTAAACAGATTGTAAAGCATCATCATGGTTTGGGGTTACTTTACATTGTGGCATGTTGGTAGATTACAAAAAAATTATGAAATCATTAGAAAAGAAGACTATTTAAAAATATTGCAGATTCAACTTCCTGATTTTGTAGATCTGAGCGCATACCCTGAGTAAGAAGTTGTGTTTCAACAGGATGGAGACCCAAAACACACCTCGAAAATCGTTAAGGAATGGTTGAATGGGCAAACATTTCAATTGATGCAGTGGCCTCCGCAAAGTCCCGACCTCAATCCAATTGAAAATTTGTGATAAATTGTGAAAAGACGGTTGGGACAGTATCGAACAGCTCCGTCGAACTTCGCTGAGTTGTGGCAATGTGTGGAGCTGGAGTGGCAGAGAATTCCACATGAAATTATCCAAAAGTTGGTTGAAAGTATGCCCAATCGCATAAATAGTGTATTAAAAAATAAAGGGCTGTGGACTAAGTACTAAAAATTTTAAAGTTTTTTTGTTTCCTGAAAGTGCAAAACTGAGTACATAAGATTTAATTTTATTTAATTTAGTTTGTTCCCTGAATACGTAGTTTTTTTGTTTTGTTTTAAGATCATTATTGTAATCCACTAATTAATAAATAAAATAAAAAAGTAATAATTTAAATCGCTTTATTACCATTTTTATGCACCTGCAAATGCAGAAAATAAGAACATGTACTCACCTCTGCTCCCCACTGTATGTATATACATATGTATATACTTTAACTAGCTAAACCCGGTGTGCTTCGCTACCCCCTCCCTTCGTTATAAAAAATAAAACGTATTTGATTTTAATTTATTTATTGCAATGCTTTAGGTCCTAAAGTTTAGGATATACAATATTTTTAGTTTACTCTTTAGCAGCATACACACATAAATCGGTGGGGTTTCCTACACGGGATGTTAACAGTCATCGCAAACGCTAACCAACAGGAAACTGCAATTGTTTAAAATCGAATGGTAAATCTGTTGGTAGCATTGGAATGCGTGGCAAAAGTACATACAGTGCTGTCTGGGTGGAGTGAACCCCCGATGCTATGAACACCGCGTTAGAGTGAACACCAAAATTTTTACAAAGACTACTCTATAGAGTGAACAATCATGAGACTCTTTAGAGTGAACATAATTTTAAGGGAGGTTTTAACCCATTTTTTGCCACTGGTCGATTTTTCGACCACCTATTTTATTGTCGTTTATTGACAAAGTTAACTATGATTTTTTAGATCGGTTTTCAGAAATATAAAATTTGTAATGGTGTTTAAAATATTTGCATTGAATTGATTTTCTGAAGAATTTGCAAAATTTTTTGGTATAACAGTAAAAAAAGCATATTTTTACATTTTTTTCAAATTTAAAAATATATGAAAAATTCAAAAATTTAGTTTTTTATTTTTCATTTTTTTAAAGCCTAAATAATATATTTTAAGAATCGAAGAAAACCAATTTGTGAATTATAAGATTTCTCAGTTTTAAATTCCCACAAACTTTAGTGGTCGAAAAATCGACCACTGGCCGTAAGTCATACAGACGCACTCAGAAAACTTTTTAAATTTTAATGTTTTTATTTTATACCTGGCGGCCCTTTGTTCCTACTAGGACATATCTTCTTCTTCTATATATATAAAATTCAATGTATGTATGTATGTATGTAACGTATGGACTCCAAAACGGCTGAACCGATTTTGATGAAATTTTCACAGCATGTTACTGTGACTCTGGAAGGAATAATAGGCTATATGAAGTTTTGATTGTACACACGGGGGTGACACCGCCCATATAACCCAAATATTTAAATCGCCATATTTTGGGCATTTTTTGCCATACGTCAATGATATGTCGTACATATGGAATTGGCATAATTAGGAATACATACCAGGAGAAAAGTGGGTGGGACCACGCCCCTTTTTAGGAAAATTAAAAATCGTAATATAGTCTTAACTACTGGACCGATCGTCATTAAATTTTCACAATAGGATATTCTTACGAAATAATAAATTCTTGACTATGTAATTGGACAAAGGGGCATGGTCTCGCCTAAAGCATTGCAATAAATACATTAAAATTAAATAAATAAATGTTTGTAAATATATAAATACGTTTTATTTTATTTTATGACGAGGGGGGGGGGGTAGCAAAGCACACCGGGTTTAGCTAGTATATAATAGTTTTCTATGTGTCACCCGGAAGTTTACTCTTACTAACTATAACATGTTGTTTTTTATCAGGGGAATTCCCGAATATTTTGATTTTCTTTTGTTATTGAAATATTTTAGGTAAAATATCAGTATATACAATGTATGTGAAATGAATATTTTTTGGTTGATCAGTATGCCGATTCATAAAGCAGTAAACATATCGGAAATTATTAGTATTTTAAACGAGCTAGATTCAGATGGCGAACAAGATGCAGCTATTGCGGCACCCAAAGATGTGGATATAGTTTATATACGACCACCAAATATGGGCTCTATAACTGATGAAGAAGATTTGGACGACAATGAAATAAAGCAAAATGACAATAATGAGGACCCTGAAAGAAATTGCTGGTAGTGTAGAATTACAATATTCTGTAGAAACAGACAATGTACAGAATTTAAATAATAAGTGCAGAAATGCAACTGGAGAATCCTCAATATCGTTATTAGACAATAATTTTACGAAAATAAAAGATCCAAAAAAAATCGGATTATGGTACACCTAAATAACGATAAGGACATTGGTCTTGGGGCTCAAACTGTTCTGGATTTATTGGCTAACGTGTCAGACCCCGATTGTCATATAGTTTTTTTTGACAATTTTTTTCATCCTATTACCTTATGTGTCTATTGAATGAGCGAAAATTGTATGCTACTGGTATAATACGAGAAAACAGAATGTCAAAAATTCCGTTAAAAAATCTAAAAAAGCAAGCGCGGAGAATTTGATCAGTTGCTCGATGATTAGCAAGAAATAATATTAGTGCGTTGGAACTACAATTCGTTTGTTAATGTTATCACGAATAATTCCACAGTTGAACCAATGGCAAATGCTAAACGGTATTGCCGAAAACAAAAGAAGATTATCAATATTCAACATCCAAAAGTAATCCAAGAGTATAACAACAGAATGGGAGGTGTTGACCTCCATGACAATGCCGTGGCCAATTATCGCATCTGCATTAAGGGTAAGAAGTGGTGGTGGCCAATATGGACTTATGCTTTAGGTAACGCAATGGTCAATGCATGGAAGATTCACTGTATATTGGCAAAGCTCCAAAAAGCAAAACCAATTTCACAAATTAATTTTCGTTCCGAAGTAACAACACATTTGGTAAAATATGACATGGAGATCAACAGTGAGGATATTAATTCATTTCCAAATGATTCCAGGACCAACAAAAATGTACACTCAATTATTAGAAGTCCTGAATATCTGCGCTGCAAATTGTGCAAAAAACATAAAATTTTTACCTGCAAGAAGTGTAATATATACTTACATACAAACTGTTTTGATGAGTACCATAAAAATTTATAAAAGTTATGAAATAATTTTTTTATTTATTTGACATTAATAAAGCCTAAAGAAATATTTCTTTTTACAAAAATTTCATATTTTTTATTATAACTGCTTTTGGCCAGTGGTCGATTTTTCGACCAGTCCATATTTAGAAAACTACATATCGAGAAGGAAAATTTTGTGAAAAATATCCTTAATTGGAGTCTCTAAAGCAACCCTCTGCCAGCGTTTCAAAAAATTCCTGCGCTTTAGGATAGCGGCCAATAATGGGTTAAAATAGCATAAAGAGAAAAACAACGAGAAAGAATAACATTTTTCATGTCAAAGACCAAGACCAGAAAAAAAATTCAGAATACTTTTCAATCATATTATTTGCCGATATAAAGTTTACATTTTTAATTAAATTCATTTCAACTGCAGACTGAAGTCCAATGATATTTCTACATCTTAGTTCTACAGCAAACAATTTCAACGGGTGTGTATATCCATCATACTTAGTTATCAAACTAACAGTCCCTAATACTGATAATTTTTCGCCACTAAACGTAAAAATATTTACAAAGGCCTTTTTTAAGAAATAATTTGGTATAATTTTTTTCAGTGATTCTATCGAAAGACAAACATTACTGTGCACCAGTGTCTATTTGACATACCATTTTCATTTTATTTCCTGTAACCTCAATACTCCATTCAGTTACAGTTTTTTCTTTAAATAGCGCTCCAATAAACAAATCATGTTCTTCATCCTCACCAGCATCATAATCGCCATTCTCTACTAAGTTGACATTTTTCACAAAACGCTTCTTCGTAAAGCACATTTTAGAATAATGGCCCATTTTACCACAATTGTGACACTTTGCTCCCTCGGCTGGACACCAGGTTTTATGTTTCTGCACACAACGACTGCAACTGGCCATATGTTGTTTGTTAATGAATACATCTCTTGACTTTTTATGCAATATATTGATAGCTGGTTCTTCGTGTGTCTCGTACGTATATTCGAGTTTCAAAACATTTTCCTTGACCATGACTAAAGATGTTGCTATACCAATAGCCGTCTCCAACGGAATTCCACCTTCCGCCAATAACCTTACTCGAACATTTCCCATTTTTGTAGATAACCCGCAGGTAAATACATATGTCTCTGATCAACTCTTCACGCAAGTTACCAAACTCACAATTCAAACTTAAATTTTTAACATTGTGACATACTCGTCGATTGATTGGTTTGGTTGTTGTCTGCAAATGAAACATTTGTGGCGTTCCATAGAAATATTTACTTTTGGTGTGAAATATCCGTCAAATTTTTCAACCAGGTCTGCATACTTGACTTTATCAACGTCTTCGTTAAAAGAATAAAAAACCTCTACAGATTCACCACCAAGGTGGTGTAACAATAATAAAAAATATATTTAAAAAAAATTAAATTTATGAACAATAAATGTGTTTAAACAAATAAATTAGTTCAGTTTAATTAAAAAAACATCAACCTTGATATAGTGAACAACCTAGGTATTATGAAATCGCTCTGCAAAAATTAGTTCACTCCACCCAGACAGCAGTGTATGTACCTTTGTATTTTCCTGTTATAACAGTCGCTTCTAATAAATTATTTCCCAGTTTTTTTACTGCAAGTCGAGTGCCATTGAAAGCCGTGGTGATCGATATTACGCAGTAAAATAAATGGCACTCCAATTTTAAGTTGTAGCACATGTGGTGGAAAGCCTGACACATCGAGTGAATTCAAGAACTCAACAGGATAATTAACGGCCTTATGGGTTGCTTGATTGATTTAACGCATTTCAAAGTGATATCCATCTTCTCCATATAGACAAATAATAGGATACTGAAGCGCGTCATATGAGCAATGTATTTCAGTGGGCGAGGTCATGCCCTTTGTCCACGTACAACTTCATTTAGTCAAGAATTTACAATTTCGTGAGAATATCCTATTGTGAAAATTTAATGACGATCGGTCCAGTAGTTAAGACTATATTACGATTTTTAGTTTGCCTAAAAATGGGCATGGTCCCACCCATTTTTCTCCTGGTAAGTATTTCTAATTACCATATACGTCAAAAAATGTCCAAAATATGGCGATTTAAATTTATGGGTTATATGGGTTATATAGACTATTATTCCTTCCAGAGTCGCAGTAACATGCTGTCAAAATTTCAGGAAGATCAGTCCAAGGGTTTGGCCTCCTGTTAAGCACAAACATACAGACAGACATTCATTTTTATATATTATTAAAATAGGCGTTGTTATATCTTGTTGAAATTAAAAATGCACGCGTTCTTAATACTTCACTTCTTTATTTCATTATTCACACTCACATACTAACATTATTTAGAAGATAGATGACATTTAGATTTTCCAGAGTTGCCATCAATCATTTTAGATACAACAATCTCCCACGCTTAATGAGGGATAATAAGGTCCTATTTTTATTAATTTATTTAAAAAAATATGTACATATGTGTAAAACTATTATCTATGTAATAAATGCTATTCGACTATGTAGTCTCTTAAATAAGCTGGTATATAACGAGAACGATTAGATATTCTTATAACTTCTTCACGACTACCTTGAGGTTGTTCATTGTCATTAGGACGTATACAATCCTGTGGCTCCTGAACTGGCACCTGAGTATTTGAAGCTTCTGGATACATTTGATTTTGAAAAATCGTTGATTCGTAGTAATCACTATTATAACTTCTTGGCGTTTACTAGATGATTTGGTTTGAACATCTGGTGCGAAGTGAACTTTGCGAGATTGAACTCTAGTAACCTTTAATTGGTCAATATGTCGTTTTAGTTTATACCCATCATCGAGTTGTACAAGATAATGAAGCTGGCCATATTTCTGTAGAACAGTTCCAGTTTTCCAAACAGTTTTATTGTTTTTCATGTGCAATATTTGTACCCTTTCTCCCACGCTTATATGGCGCACACCGGGGATGGGTTTTGTAGCTTCGAAATGGATCGTTGGTTTTATTGCGTCAAGACGTATACGAATACGACGATGATAATAAAGTTCTGCAGGACTTTTTCCGCAGGCAAGAGGAGTTGCTCGGTATATCTGCAAAACTTCGTTTACTTTGTTATGTATGGATTCTTGTTCTAACGCCATAGCCTTCAATTTTCGTTTAAGGGTCTGCACGTTACGTTCAGCTAATCCATTTGTGCTTGGCTGGCCTGGAGCAATTAATTTTTGAAAAATACCGTTTTTTATGCAGAAGCTTTTGAATTCGTCACTGGTAAAAATAGTTGCATTGTCGGATACCATTATCTTCGGGAAACCATGATTTGCAAATATGTCGGATAGGAGATTAATTGAAGATTTTGTTGTTGGAGCATTGCGTAGAATTTTTACTTCTGCCCATCTGGATTTTGCGTCTACTACTACTAGGAAAAAGTGATCTTGAAACGGACCAGCATAATCAATGTGGATTCTATCCCAGTTTTCGGCTGGTTCTTCCCAATGGTGCAGTGGTGCTTTGGCCGGTCTTGATTGAATGTGAACACACGCTTCACATGACCTTACTAAATATTCAATATCGCGGTCGATACCCTTCCAGTAGCAATACCTCCTAGCTATTTGCTTCATTTTTGTGATGCCAGGATGAGTACGATGAAGTTCTTGTAATACGTGGGATTGAAGGCTTTTTGGAATCAACACTCGTTGTCCTTTGAATATTATTCCATTATTCAATGTGATTTTTTTTTTTTTTTGTAGCTTTTATTTATTTATTGAATCTTCATATCATGAAATGACAATAAGTTTTCAAATCTTAATACTAAAAAGAAAATAATAAGCCCAGCCAGTGCTAGACAAAAATTTTTATGATACTAAAAAAATTTCACATCAACTGATCCAGTCATCTGTTTTGCGCTTGAGTTAAAGCAAGGGTATCCCTCCTTCTCAACCGATTGTGGCCACTAAAGTTAAGGATGTCCCGTGCAAGTGGGTTTGGATGGTGTTCAAGTTTGCTGACGTACTTTGACGCATATTTTGTAAATTCGACTTTTACTAATGGCACGCCTAGATCTTTGTGGATTCGAGAATTTTTAACATACCATGGAGCTGCAGTAATTATACGTAGAATCTTATTTTGACCCCTTTGAATTTTTTCAATATTTGATGCTGAGGCCGTACCCCATAATTGTATTCCATAACACCAGATTGGCTTTAGTATTGCATTGTACAACAAAAGTTTGCAATCCAACTTTAGTGAAGAATTTCTGCCGATTAGCCAATTAAGTTGCACTGCTTTTAATCTCATCTGAGTAAGTTTTGCGTCGATATGAGACTTCCAAGTTAAACGACGATCGAGGTGGATTCCGAGGTATTTGACTTCATTGTGTTGCGGGATAATTTGATTATTTATTCTGATGGACGAGCAGGTATCTTTTCGCAATGTGAAAGTGATATGAATACATTTTTGTTCATTTACCCTGATTTTCCAAAGCTCTAGCCAATTCTCTAGTTTATAAACATAATTCTGCAAATTCTGTGATGCAACTTGGTGGTCCTTATGGACGCTGATAAAGGCTGTATCGTCTGCAAAAGTTTACGTATGGATTTTGGGGTCTGACGGCATGTTGGAGGCATAAATCAAATATAAAGTAAGACCCAGTATGCTACCCTGTGGCACACCTGATTCAATTGGCTGAGCGGTACTTAAAAAATCGCCTTCTTTGATTTTAAATTTGCGACCGTATAAATAACTTTCCATGAGTTTATGGGTGTTAGCAGGCAGAGTTAATTTTATTTTGTGCATTAAACCGTCATGCCAAACTTTGTCGAACGCTTGCGACACATCAATGAAAAGGGCGGAACAGTATTTTTTGTCTTCAAACGACCCTCTTATCACATTTACCAATCTGTGTGTTTGTTCGCTGTGAAGCCGAATTGATGATTAGGAATACATTCAGTGTCATTCAGAATTGGAGTCAACTTAGGCATTAACAATTTTTCGAACAGTTTAGAAATTGTCGACAGTAGACTAATTGGCCTATATGACTCCACTTTGGTGTGGTCCTTTCCTGACTTAGGAATCATAGTGATCATAGACACCTTCCAATCTGCAGGATAGTATTCTAGGCGTAAAACAGTGTTGAAGATAAAGAGGATAATTCTTCTAGCTACACGAGGTAACTCCACAAGCATTTTGTTGCTGATTTTATCCATACCTGGAGCTTTTTTAAGATTCAGATTACCAATAGCACTTTGAACATCATTAAAGCTAAGTCTTAGAGGTACAGGAGGTCTAATAACGAGTGGAGGCAAATCAGATGCATTATTTGAGTTGTTTATAGTAAACAAATTTCTCAAATGGTTAACAAATAATGTCCCTTTCTCGGAATCATTTCTAGCCCAGTCACCAGTCGGATTTCGCAAAGGAGGTTTTCCTCTCACTGGTCTTTTTAAACCTCTTGCCACCCTCCATAACGAGTAGTCAGATTGTGGGGTACTATCAAGACCCTCCAAGTAAGATCTAAGTGAGGCCGTTCTTTGGGTTTCTAAGAAATGTCTTAGTATATCTTTGCATACCCGTAGCCTAGCTTTCAGTTCAGGATACCTGTGAATTTGCCACTCTCTTCTCATTCTTCTTTTTTCTGATAGGAGATGTTCGAGTTCAGAAAAATAAGTACTGTTTGTCCTTAAAATTCAGTGGAATAGAACTTCTAGGGAACAAAAGGGAACAAGAAACGTATACCACCCGAAGAAAGGTGAAAGTGTCTTCTTTAACCCTATATATTATTTTTGCACCCGCCACGACCCGCCGGTAGAACACTTTTTTAATTTTAATGAAATTACTCTAAAAAAATTCAAATTACGATAATTTAAACAGCCCTATAGTTACTCGTATACAATGGTGTATTAAATTTTCACTTTTTCGCCTAAAGGTTTATGTTATTTTACTTTAGACTACGTAAAACTAAAATAATTAAATATAATATCTGCGAAAGGGTTTTATGGCTTTGTTTTGATTAGCAACCAAAGTCATAAACAATTTTATAATAATAATCGCGACATTAAACCACTAAGGAAAAAAAAAACCGATATTGGCGCGATACTAATTAGTTTTACCTGATATTAACCCTTTCGGCCGCACTTGAATTTAGCTGTGCTACCAAGAGCATCACATATTTTTTCATGACTTTTTACTGTGGATCAAATGACGACTTATGGAAATATACTAAAAATCAGTTATGATTTGGATTTCGGGTCTTCAGGATCCATAAGAAACAATGGAACCAACAAAGAGTTAAGAAGTTCAAAAAAGCAACATGTTCAAGATGAATATCGCAAATTTGAATTAATTATAGATCAGCCAAAACAAGGGTCAGGCAATACAAATGATGACAATACCGCACGAAGATTCTTTTCAGATCCAGAAACAGCATCTGAAATAACAGGAGTGGATTTAAACCCTATTTTCAGATTTAAAATAATCCTAGAAGTACTTGCGTGCAATGAAGAAATTGACGCTAGACAATTTGGAGATTATGCTAAGGAAACTGCAAAAATATATACAACCAACTACCCATGGAGAAATATGTCTGCAAGAGTCCACAAAATCCTTTGTCATGGAGAAGATATCATTAAATATCATTTGGTGCCACTTGGAGATCTATCAGAGAAGGCTCAGGAAAAAAGGAACAAGGATTAAAGATTTTATAGAGAGCACAATACTAGAAAAATTTCACGAAATTCTACAAATGAAGATCTATTTAATATATTATTGGCAACATCAGATCCGTTCATATCCAATATTCGAAATCAATGGAAAGTGGAACATCGGGATTTAGATGAAGAAGCCAAAAAACTACTAAAGAACAGAAATAGCGCAGAACAAAATATAGAATATTTGCAATCAATATTTGTTTCAAATGAATAATAATTATAATTGCCTTCATTGTTATTTAAGTACGAAAAACATAGTATTAGTAAATAATTCTTTAAAAAAAAACCGACTTCAAAATTTCGGCCAAATAAAATGTTGGATTAATTAACCAAGCATTTAATGAGTGTTAAGGTCCAGCTCATTTGGAGGCATGGGAAGCATTCCAGGACATCGTTCACAACTTTTTGGGAAACTACAGAAGTCCTGATTACGCAGAGAAGATCAATACATTACTGCAAAAATTCAATGCCATTGGTAAGCGTTGAGTGAAAACATGTATATCAAAAAGGCCATTATGATTTAAAATTTATTCTTTTTAACCTTTAGGTTCAAATATGACACCTAAATTACACTTCTTATTCAGTCATTTGGATATTTTCCCCACCAACTTGGGCTCCGAAAGTGATGAACAAGGTGAAAGATTTCACCAAGAAATGGAAGAAATCGAGAGACGTTACAAAGGCTGGTGGGACGAACAAATGATGGCGGACTATTGTTGGTTCCTCATTCGCGAAGATCCATCCGAAAAAAACGTAAGAGTTCAAGTCGCTCGCCATTTCAATTTAAATTTTTTGAATTTACGCCGAATATAGTGTGTAAGCAATGAAGATGAAAATATTGTCGTTCCACAAAATCCTTAATAAAAACTATATTTTTCATCCGATTTTTTTCAAATTACGCTTAAAATGTTGGTAATTAAATAAACTATTTGGATAAAAAATAAAACATTCCAGATATTAACTGTAACATAGAAAAAAAATTAAATAAAAAAGAAAAATTTTTAAAAAAACGTAAAAAATAGGCAAATTTCGAACTTTGAGGTGCCATAACTCAGCTATTTCTTATCAGATAGAAATTTGCAGCATATCGGCGAAAAAGGCATTCGATTACCTTTCCAACGATATGCCATTCATCTCGATCGGGCTCTTCGGTTGGGGTCCACAAGGGTTTGAATGGGACCATACACCGAAAAACACAAAAGTACCGTTATCTAAAAAACGGTACTTAGAAAAAAAAAATTACAGCGTTTTTCCTGTTCAGGAGGTCCCAATTAACTTATCTAGATAAGTGGCGTTCTTGGTATTTTTTGGCTGTAAACCAGTGCTATTCACTTGGATCTTTGTCTCGCAGATATTTCCATGTTTAATTGAGGTTACGCTAAACATGTTTTCACCTATTACAGCAACAATTCCTTGTATCAGTTTGTTGGAAGTGGGCTCTCTCAGGTAAATTGGTGGGGGCTTAAATGTCTTTTTCGGTATTTCTGGATCATCCGTCTGAAGTAGAGAAAATCTGCTTTGGTCATTTGGTTTACCACTATTGACGGTCTTAGGAACTTTTGAGTTGGAAGACATTTGAGCAGATGTCGGGCTCCTCTGTCGCTTGAGAACGGTGATGTACTTATCCATACCTACTTGTTTGACTGCACTATTTGATGAAGATGATGTTTTTCCATCTGTTGAAATCACTATATTGGGCGAACAGGAACGACGCCGTTCTACGGCTCTTGTAGTGAGAAAATTCTCCACAGATTTTTTTAAGGATTCTTCCTCAGAGACCCATTTAGTTTTTCTAGACGAGCTAAGCTCTTTCTCAGAAATACATCTGAGAGGAACACTCATACAGTTTTTATGCTATTTTTAATGTTTTTTTTTTTTTTAATTACCGTAGATTTTTTTTTACCTATTACGAGTTATTTTTCACTTTTTTGTTTTATTTCAACTTATTACACTTTTTCACCTATTACGATTTTTTCACCGAAAATTCAGCCGCACTAAAAATAACACGTCCGAACAGTTCGATGAGACGAGACTGAATGTGAATTGATCATCATTTTTACAACTATTGAGTAACATATTCTTTAGGCTGCTGAGGTTTTCGTCTTTATCTGTTCCTGCTACCAAAATGTCAGCATTAATTATTTCACTTGAAATTTCGAAAACTGATAATGTTGACTTCATCATTAATAATATTATCCAGAGATGGCTTTTCCAAAGTTTGAGTTGCGCGCGAAAGACAGTGAACATTTACATGTTCTGATCCCTTTTTGTAAACAATTTCGTAATTGAATCCGGATAGAAACTCGGCATATCGTAATAAACGTGCTGAAGTGATCGGTGGCATTTTGTTGTGTTGGTGAAAGATGCGGGTTAAAGGCCGATTTCAGTGACAAGCTGAAACTTCCTACTGTACAGATACATGAAAAAGTGATTTATGGTAAAAACTATCGCTAATGCTTCGCGATCCAATTGGCTATAATTCCTTTCAGGAGAGGCCAAAGATCTGGAGGCAAATGCAACTGGACGCTCTTCCCCGTTTTCAATATGTGAAAGCACTCCCGCTACACCTGTAGGGCTGGCGTCGCACGCTACAGCTACGGGAAGTTCCGGGTCAAAAGGCCTTAATATTTGTTCGCTGGCAATTATGTTCTTTAGTTTCAAAAAAGTAGCTTCACATTCGGATGTCCATTTAAATTTGTAATTTTGTTGTAATAATTGGCGTAGTGGAAATGTAATTGAAGACATTCCAGGAATAAATCTTGAGTTGTAGGTTATCATTCCTAGGAATCGTCTAACATCGTCAGAATTTGACGGACGTGGCATTTTTACAATAGCCTGAATTTTTGCGGGAGATTTTAATATCTTGTTATGTTGTACAACATGGCCCAGATATTCTATTTGAGTTTAGAGGAATGTACATTTCTTTGCATTAACATATAAGTCGTGTTCCTTTAAACGTTGGAGACATTCGATTAAATTTATTTTGCATTCGGCTTCTGTAGCCCCATGGACTATAATGTCATCAAAATACGACATTGTTTTATTTAATCCAGACAAAATTTGTTCTATAATTCGGTTGAATTCTGAGGGTGCTGTCTTAATTCCAAATGATAGACGGTTAACCCTAAATGTGCCTTTGTGGGTTGAAATAGTTTGAACTTCACTTGATTCTTTACTAACTTTTAGATGCAAATATGCCTTGAATAGATCTAACCGACAAAAATACTTGGAACCTTTAAGACTGTTTAATAGTTCATCAATCCGTCGTATTGGATAATTTGCGGAAACTAGCTGTGGGTTTACGCCGATTTTATAATCTACACAGAGGCGTACACTACCATCTGGCTTGGGTATAACCACAAGTGGTGAGCCCCAGTCACTACTGTCAACTTTAGATATAATTCCAGATGTTTCTAATTGAATTAATTCTTTTTCGACGATATCACGGAGCGCAAACGGTAGTTATCTCTCCTTGTAGAATATGGGCTTAGCATCTTTTCGTAGTTGAAGTGTTATTTCGACGTTTGGTACACAGCCTACCTTTTGTGAAAAAACGGTTTCGAACCTATCTATTATTTCCGGGATAGAATGAGTATTATTTGAACGAATGCATTGAATTTGGCTAACGGTTAATTGTTAGGCACAACATACATTTCTTCATCTGATTGTAAATTATTGCATTTTACATTAACTTTAACTTTCCCATACGGAATTACAATATCTTTAGTATAAGAGCGAAATGCTATTGACGATAACTGCAATTGTGTTTTTATGTTTAACCGTTCATATTGACTTTTTCTAATTAATGTGTATTTAACTCCCGAGTCGACTTCAAACGTTTGACGGCGCCCATTAATTTCGACGGCCACGACGTACTTATCATCATCATTCGTGTTATTTTCTTGATTATGATTGATGTCAACGATTTTATTAATACCGTACATTTTATAAACAGATTCATCGTGATCATCATTTGTAGTAATTGAATTGTTATTTGAAGTATTTATTAAAGTTTTCAAACATACCTTTTGTACGTGACCTGTCTTACCACATGCTTTACATTTGAGTATATTGGGGTTAGTGCTGCATTGTTTAGCTTTGTGGTTATCCTTACCACATCGTATACATAAATTTTCAATTCCCAACTGAGTGTAATTAATTTTTGACTTTGAACGCATTTGTGCTTTTGAAGATGATCGAAAACGTGAATGATTTCTTCGACGGCTTGAACTTGTAGATCTGGATTGTATTCTGTTGACTTCGTTAACATTGATAGGTTGTTTTGAATTTAGCTCCCTGCTGTCGATTTTAGACGCTTCTAAAGACATAGCTTTTTGTATAATTTTTTCGAAATTCGATTCCTCAGACTGTAGAAGCTGATCACGTATGGTGTTATCTTTTAGGCCTTTTATAAATTGGGCTCGAAGAAAAATGTTTGAAATATCCGCCTGGCAATTACATGTTGAAACAAATTTACATTCTGTTATATCGCGCCGAAGAAATGCCACATAATCAGCTAACGATTGATCTTCGCTTTGATACGTAGAAAGAAACCGATGTTGTATTACCAATATGTTTTTTTCTGGACACAAATGATTTTCAAGTTTCTTTACTAATTCGTCGTATTGTACTTCTGATATGTTTTTCGGGGCCACTAGGGACACCAGTAGCTTAAAATGGGTTGATCCAATGGAATTGATGAACATTTGGTGGCATATTATTTTGTTGTTTACTACACCTTTCATTGTTAGGTAGTTTTCAAACCTTTGACGATATAACTTAAAACTTTCTTTATTTGAGTCAAAGTTTTCAAATGGCGGAATCATTGCTTGTAATGGCGGCACATTTTGTTGTACACGCTGTTACGTCTGTTGAGTTGTGGTATTTGCACTTAATAACTGCACTAATTCGCGCTGGTTCTTACTAAATGTTTCCAATAACTGTTGGAACTGTTCAATATCCATTTTATTTTAATTATTTGTAATTTCTTAAAATCGTTCAGCTTTTTCTTTTTTTTTTACTCGTCGCCACTTTTGTTATATCTTGTTGAAATTAAAAATGCACGCGTTCTTAATACTTCACTTCTTTATTTCATTGTTCACACATACATACTAACATTATATAGAAGATAGATGACATTTAGATTTTCCAGAGTTGCCATCAATCATTTTAGCTACAACAGGTGTGGTCATACCAACTGAAAAATCTCATGCACAATAACTTTGCCGAAGATCATCACATGACCAAATGCATATTTTACGATTCTATAAACATACAAACATTAATATTTTGTGATGGGGTGTGAAAGTGGGCGTGGCACATACAATTTTTATTTTTACCTCGCCTTCAGTAAGATGTGGATACAATTTGTATGAAGTAAATCTGTTAACACCCATGCATAAGCAATTATTCAATTAAAAAAAGTGGGCGTTAAAGTAGGCGTAGTCGTACCAATTCAGAAACCTTCCCGGTCGCATGCACAACAACTTTGCCGAAGATTTTCACATGATGAGATGCATAATTTGCGAGAATAGAATAGTAGAAATGAATTTCAAAAAAGTACCAATATATGTAAGTGTACTGAAATTTGGCCCTTTTTACACCTTTATATTTGATTTATGAATATCATGTTCTGGGTTCTTTTTTGTGTGAATGGAAGAATATGGTATCCTTTTTTTATTTTTAAATTGAATAAATAATATCAAATGTCCTTTTTCCCCCGTTTTTTTGTCTTTTTGTCGCCCGTGAAAAAATAATTTTCAAAAAAGTACCTATTAATCAACCGTAATACGTACTATTTGAAAATAATACTTCATGGAATTTTTAGTGAGAAAATACATTTTGATAAAAAAAAAGTACCAAAAAAGAATACAATTTTTAGGCCATAGGAATTCGAATTTCAAAAAAGTACCAAAAAGATTTCTAGTCTTTATTGATCTGAGCCAGATGCATTAAATATAGTATTTCTATACTATATTATACATGTTAACGGAGCGTTCTACTGGGACTATTTTTACCACATATGGTCACTTGAATTTCGAATTTCAAAAAACTACCAGATTATTTCTAAGTTTATTTGTTTTGGAGATATAGAGGTGCTGGTTTTACCCGTTTTTGCCCCATTTGTCCCCCTTAACGACCGAATTTCCAAAAATCCCTTCTTAGTGGATCTACATATTGTAATTTCAAGTTTCTAGCTTTAGCAGTTTGGGCTGTGCGATAATGAATGAATCAGTCAGTCAGTCACGTTACTCTTTTATATATATAGATTATTATTTTATTATAATTCAAAACTTGTAGTGACCTAATTGCTTGTAAATAGAAACTATTAAATATTGAAAAAGGTCAAATAAACGAACTAAATAATTGAAATAAAATATGGACATTTTATGTAAAAAAAACATTCACAATCACATTGTCTTGGCTTGGATTTTAACAATTATTTTACAGATTATATCCTATTAATTTCTATACTTAAAAATGTAAAAAATTTTGCCTGCTTTCTTATGGTTTACGAGTTAGCCCCGGTTGGCATGATGATTTTAACGACGTCGCACAGTGCTTTGATCCCATATAAGGAAAAATAGAAGGCGTTATCGTATATGAATAAAAATTGGCATGCTGGTTTTATTTGTCAAAATTAGAAAATAAACAAATTTTTGAAAAAATTGGTGCAAGGACACTCATACCTCCCATACATCCTGACCTTAAAATTTTGAATAAAATCTACAATTCGGCTTTTAACGACTTAGAAACTTGTTATAATTCTAAATATAACGAAATAACAATTTCTGTTAATTTTTTTTTTAATTGCTGCAAGGACTCGTTTTGCTCTCATATATCCTTTTTCTTAAAAGCGCAAAATACGCTCTGAAAACCATCCAATTGTCAAAATTTTTATTTTTCTTCAGTCCAAACTAAAAAAACCCCATTTCGGCACAAGGACATTCACACCTGTCGTACATCCTGAATCTTAAATTTTAAAAAAAGCTTCTATTCTGATTACAATGTTGTAAAAAAAATTTCCATAAAATAATGAAGGTAATAATATTTGTAGCAAATTTTATTTAAATTACAGGAATGACTCGATAAGCTGTTATATATCCTTTTTATTAAAAACAGTGTATACGTTTTGAAAATCATGAAAGTGTAACAATTTTTTTTCTTTGTCAAAATAATAAAAAATGTATACAATTTTTACAGAAACAGCACAAGGACACACATATATCCTGAATTTTAAATTAACTACTACCAAAAAAATAATAAAAGCATGATGTAAAAAGTTATTATAAAAAAATACTTTTTGTAATATAAAATAAATATTTATTAATATGCTTTATAACAAAAAGAAAAAACATTTTATTGATCGTCACTGGATTCTTTCGAAGAATAAGATTCACTAGAAGAAGAACTAGCATATATTTCAACATTTACACTTTCCTTTACAAGATATTTTTCTAATTCTTCGTCATTAGTTTTATTTGTTTTTTTTATTTAGCTTTCTGTTTGACGATAACACAGGATTTGAAGCTAACAACAAATGGGTCATTAAATCCTTGTTTGTATTTTTTCTGGATGATTTTCGTATATGTGATAATCGGACCTTTCTAACGTTTTTGTGGTTATCTTCAATAGCTTCCTCAGATAAACATCCTTAAAAAAAATTATAAAAGAATACTGTTTTATATAAAAAAGTTAAGTGCTATTGGAATATCAAAAAACTTAAGAACGTCACATCCGTGTATAAGAACTTTGTGTACACTACTGGGCATATAAAATCAACTATAGTGGGATAAATATATATTTATCCCACATAAATATATGTGGGATAAATATATGGGTTATTAAAAGTTCTTAGAATTTTTCATTATTTATTAGTATCCCACAAGACAAGACACGTTATTTGGAGGTGCTGATAACCAGCACTCAACCAAATCAGAACCTTTTAATAAAGAACCCATTATAAAATAAATTTACACGATTTTCGTTGAATTTAAATTAAATATGAATGACGATGAAAGTAATAGAAATTTAAAGAAATAAATAATAAAAAGTTATTGTTGTAAATCAAGATTTTTGTTTTGTAATTTAACATTTATTTTGTTTAGCCTGTTGCCAATTTATCACTTTTCTGTTAGTAATATAATTAAAAAACATTAATTAACCATTAATTATTACTTCAAGAGTTTGTTTAAAATTATTTTAATTTTTTTATTTTGTTTTTAATTTAATTTTGTATATTCAAATCATTAAAGAAAATTAAATTTTTGGCTTTTACATACTACACAAATTCCAAATTTTCAATAAACCATCATACAGTAATTACCAGAACGAGGATTTAGATATTAAAAAAATTGTACATATATATTAACAAATACATATTTTTTTATATTTAAAATATAAAAAATGTAGTTTTTACTAATCAAATTACTCATAAATATCAAAAAAACATAAAAAATCAAATAGCAGATAAAACTTCTTGTACAACATATAGGGTATAAAAGTGCATTATATAGGCGTTAACATTTATTTATTTTTTTATAGTTGTCATCAAAATGGGCAACTTCTGTTTTTTCCCCCTAATAGGTAAAAGTCTTGGCACTTAAGAAAAAAATAAAAAATCAATTAACACAATTTTTTTTTTTTAAAAATTTTTTAAAATTTAAGAAATTTTTGTAATTTCAACAAAAAATTTATGTAATTCTCGACTTGTAAACAAAAAAGCGTTTTTAGATAAAGTTTTTTTTTAATTTTTGAAGAATGCTTATCTATTTTTAAGTATTTTTGCAAAAAAACTAACAAATTAATGAAAAAACACAAAAGTTAGGGCCTTTTCCGCAAACAATTTAATTTAAAATTACCAAACCATGATTTTAGACATTTCTAAAAAAAAAATAAAAAAATTGTTGTAGGTAAAATGGACAAGTTCTGGTTAAAGATTGTAAAAGCAAAAGGTATAAGCTTCAAAATAAAAAAATATTACGAAAATCCGTTAATACTATTTTTTTAGAACTCGACTAAACTTTTTAATTTTTAAGCTAACAACACAAATTAAACTACTATTTCAAAGTTTTACAAAGTACATATAATCGAAATATTTAACCTCAAAAATGTTTTTCCTTATTGGAAATGTTTTGAGTAATTAAACAAAATAAAAAAGTTATTGATATCTCAAAAAATAAATTTTTGACAACTATTTTTGTAAACCTAAAACATTTTTATTTCTTTTAGTTTTATTTTTATTGAAAAATACTTGACTTTAGCGACCCCTAGTGACGAGAAAAGATGTTATATCAGCATGGTCGTTCTTATACGAATGAGTTAACTAATGGCGTTTTCTTTTCTGGCAAAAATGTTACACGTTTTTCCCATTTCGCACCTTTTTTAATTTTTTTGTGTTCTTTTCCGAAAATGTGTCAACACTGCTAAAGTGTAGTGTGTTCTTTTCTATAAATGTCACACTATAAATTTAAAAAATGCTGCACCTTTCACACTTTGTATTTTTAGAGGGTGAGAATCGCACGATAAAACAGCTGACATTTGTTTTGTTTCTGAATGTGTATTTGTATTAAGAAACAAAAAAAAAATATACAAAATGGAAAATATTACTACTTTTTTATGTGCTGAAAAAATTTTGGATGACTTGTTGGATTCATCTTCATTATCTGATGATGATGAAATATTTGATATGATTATGGAAATAAATCCACAACCGCGAGTGAAAGGCTTTGTAGAGAACGTAATTATTAAATACTCTGAAGTTGATGTATGTAGTAAAATTGCATAGTCGGGAAGGTGACATTGGTATTTTTCAAGCGATCTTACCAGGGAGCTATCTGCTTCTTCTTTTTTAACAAAAAAACAAAAACAGCTGTACATGAAAAGAATGTGTTACACTGTTGTGATTTTATGTTTTATTCTGACCATTAAAATGCGACATCCTTAAAATGTGGAGTAAACATAATAAAAATGTACATAATAAAGGTGTAACATTTTCTTTCAGAAAAGAAAACACCATAAGTACCTTAAAAAAAATACTAATTTCATTTACAATGGTGATAACTTTTTTTTTTTACTTTTATGTATTGTCGTTTCTTAGACGTTGCTTTTGGTTTGATGGCGAGCGGTGTAGTGAAGCAAGCGGGGTAGGAAAAAATACACGATTTCTGTTTTCATGTTGTTTTTTCATATTTCTCTTTACACTCATTTCTGTTTTTGTTGTTCCGTTTTATTCTTGTTCTTATTTTGAATTGAAAGGTTCGTTTAGGAATTCAACATATAAAAATAAAATAAATAAATAAACTTTTCATTTTCTGTTAGAAAAAATTTTGCAATTTCATACTTCAATTATTATTTTATTATAATTCAAAGCTTGTATTATCCCTGATGAAGCTATCCATTGTGATAGCGAAATATTGGAAATAAATATATATAAATAAATTAAATATTTTTATATAAAATTCAAGTGACCTTATTGCTTGTAAAAAGAAACTAATAAATAAATAAGGTGAATATTTTTGTAAACAAGAAAAATAATTATTTTGTTTGTATTTCTGTAATTATTTATTTATATGTGTGATCTGTTAGTGCGTACATTGTGTCCATAATTTAAAATTATTTGTTAAAAGACAAAGAACATTTTTTAATACGAACAATAAACTTAAGAATATTTGTAAAAAAACGACCTCGAAAAAACAACGTCGTATAGACATTTCGGCATTTCGTTTTCGCATTTCGTAGTTTCACAATTAAGGATGGTGAACAACCTGATCTCTTGAGAAACGAAAAACGTCGTATAAATTCGTAGCATCTTCAAAAGAGAATTAGTAAAAAACGACATCGTAAAAATCATCATCTAAATTGTGCCTTATTCACCTTTAAAGTTTTGATATATGTATAACTGTAAATATCAACTGTACCAGATAATATGTTTATTCAGTCAATATGGTTATCTTCACTTTCGATTTAGGGTAAATTGTTTAAAAAAGTATGTATTTATTTTTAAAACCTTTTCTTTACCTTCACTTCAAAATTTTTTTTTTGATAAAATGCTTTTTTGACTGCCTATCAAAAAATGCTATAAATTTTGCGCGGCCCCTAATGTCAATTCTGTTTTGAAATTTTATGCAGTAAACACATGCGAAATACACTTTTGTTAAAAAAACTCAATATGAAAAAACATAAATTCAATCGTGTGGATTACGTCATATTATATATCATTCGAAAGGACTTTCCGAGCACTTTTAAACGGTACCCATGTAGATTTATTATCTGGTATAGTTGATATTTACAGTTATATATAAAAACTATAAAGGTGATTAACTCGTAAACCATAAGAGAGCGGGTAAAAATTTTTGCATTTTTAGGTATAGAAGTTAATGGGATATCATCTAAAAAAAAATTGTTAAAATCCCAGCCAGTGCCACGGTCTTGATAAGTAAAATAGTATTTAGCTTAATTTTTATGCTATCTTTTATGCATAAATCTCTTCATACTTTCCTATTTTAGTAGTTTAAAATAAACTACTTACCTACATATATATTATGCCAGAATATTACTTACTAGAACGCTCTATTTACGCCCGTTTTTTATCAACTCACCTGATTGACAAAATTTTTTAAATATTGAAGACATGCCCTTTTTTTGAAAATGTAATAAAAACTATGTACAAATTTTATATGTAAAATTAAAGACCACTTGCAACATACGTGTTTTCAAACTAATGCCCTTAATTTTAACAAATATGTATATACAGTGTAAAATGTATACATATAATTTTAACTAGACAATCAGGGGTGTCATAGAAACCAATATTGTCAGAATTGGTTTTAAAACCGACAAGAAAAAATGCTTTGGTGTCATAGTGCAATGAGACACGTTCAATAAATATCGAGATATTTCTAGTATCAGGATTAAAATTTATGTACCAAATATTATAAAATACTTGGGTAGCTACGCACTGATATATTTGTTTGATATAAGTGTATGCATCAATCGAGTTGCCGGAAGTTACTTCGCACACATTAGAGTTTAATGTTAGTGTTTCAGTTAGCATTACCCACCCGACCTGAGTTTCGAAAATAAAGATTATTCACTAAAATGAAGAAATTTCGAAATAAAAATGTTCGAGAAAACATCGAAAATTTCAAAAAATTTGAATCCTCGATAATTTGTCGATAATACGTTTTTTTTCGTTAAAATTTCGAAACGAAAATGTTCGAGAAATTACCGATACTTCAAAATTCTCGATGGTTCGTTAAAAAAAAAAACTTCGCTAAATTGACGCCAATGATTTATTAATGATACTGTGATCTTGTTTTTAGCAAAGTATTTTTTTCTGATGCTTAGAAACCAAAAAAAATATGTTTTGTCCTTGCAAAGGCTCGAAAGTGATATTGCGACTGTATGTTTAACGAAAGAAAATAAATGCATTTTTTTATGAAAAAACAATAAAGTAACGGTACTTTTTTTGTGCAACCAAAAGCACAAAACAGAAAACAATATTAGTTTTAAATCGGAGTTCAGTGTAAACTGATTGAAATAAAATCGAAAGTGTAAACAAATAAATTAAAAAAGTGAATAAATATAAACAAATACCTATAAAGTGAAAATAAATTCAAAGGTAAGAAAAACAATTTGTAAGTTAACATTAAAAATTTAATTTGTGTACTATAATTTTATTATCAATAACTATTTTTCTTTTATTAAGGTTAAAGAACTTTCCTTGTCCTCAGAAAAATCTTTTGATAAATTTATCCGTAGCTGCTGGAAAAAGATGTTTTCCGACAACCTTGCGGAGCAGTTTTCGTGGAGAGGAACGAACACTAACGAACACTCTCGATATCGTTAAATGTATCATTTACGAACACGATTGCAATATCAATAAAAAACATTTTCTCAATATCGAGATAGAAACTTAAAAGATGTTTTTTTAATTCATAATTAATATCTATGTGTCGCTATTGATATCGTAAGTCAAACTTCGAGATCGAAAGATTTGCTGCCACAAACTGAGCGACAGGTGAGCTCTAGGAGCACATTCTCTTGTCGCTTTCGATAGCCGTTTTCGAATGTTTTACACGAGAAATTATTGACAAAACTTCGATGGTGATTTCATTATCGACAGCCGTGGTCAAGTGGGTATGTATGTATGTTGAATCTCAACTCAATAAAACAGGCTCAGCAAATTGGGAACAATCCAAACAAGTCAATTGCGATTTGTCGATTAATTTATTAATATGTATTCTCTTGCGAATAAAAAATCACACGAAATATTTTTAGGAAATTAGGAAATATATGTATGTATGTAAACATATATTTTTAAAATATACAAATGAACTTTGTATTATGTATACATATATGTATATATATATATATATATATATATATATGTATATATATATATATGTATATATATATATATATGTATATAGATATATACATATGTACATACTATGTATGTATGTATATAGATATATACATATGTACATACTATGTATGTATGTATATAGATATATACATATGTACATACTATGTATGTATGTATATAGATATATACATATGTACATACTATGTATGTATGTATATAAACATTGTTTTTAATAATTCGGCATGAAACTTATCAATCTATAGGGGCAAATAATTACAAAAATTTTTACCTGTTTGAATTTTTACAGCGATTTTTCAAATTTAAGTTAAAAATAATTTTAGTATAATTATAACTATTTCACTCACCTTAAAGTCAATATATCCATTTTTATCCATATCAAATGTACGAAAAACGTGGTCACAAAATTCCTCTGCATTTCCAGATGGAAAAAACATTTTGTACATATCCACAAATTTTGCTGGTGTTAGTCTTCCATTGGGACAATCTTGCTGTGTAAATATTTTTTTTTATTATATTATAACATAATTTGAAATATTTACCTTAAATCCTTTATACCACTCCTTTATAGTGGCTTCATCATAGCGAGTATGAGATTTTAAAAATTCCATATCTTCTTTTGTTAAACGGTCTTTGCTACTTAAGCACCCCATGACACAAAACGATATATTATTTTATTTTCGACTTGTTTTCAAAAACACAAATGATCTATTTAAAAATCTTTAAAATTGGTTACTTCAAATCAACAATTTTATAAAAATACATTTATTTAAACTTTTGTTGTAAAATGATACTCAAGAAATAAATTAGTTCATATACATTTATGAAACTGGTAATCGAATATTATTATATATATTTTTAAGCATGCGCAATGTTTATGTGGTCCTGTTTAAAGTTGGATAGGTTATTTAACGTAACTTCAAGGCTTCTGGTGTTGCCGTATATTTTTTAAAAAATCTAACTTGTTTCCCTGAAAAAAAATCGAAGAGAAGTATATCCTTTCAAACAAATTTTAAATCAAATTTTTAGTACAAACTTTATACTCTGCAATTGGTTTAAACATTCTTAGATTTTATAATAAATTTGAAGTTGGTTAATAAATCAATGTAATGTTATATTAATTATCAATGTAAACGAACATAACTGGTGGTATAGCTTGTGAGCAGCGATGCCAACTTAGTGCTTTTGGCACTATTTATGGTGCTTTTTGATACCTCAATACGCCAAAATTTTATGCATAGTGCCACAATAAGAAAAAGCACTAACTTAGTGCTTTTTAAATTTTTCACTAGTGCCTTTAGTGCTTTTTAAAATTTTTAGTTTTTTACAATTTATAAATTAATTATGCAGCAACAATTTTGTTAAGTATAGAAACATTATTTTCCGCAACTTTTATTAAATTTGGCATTTTTTATTTTATTATTAATTTTTTACTTACATTTGACACTTTTCACAATTTTATAATTTTTTTATTTATTAAGCCCCTAAATCTTTTAAAACAAAATTAATAATGACAAAATATGAAAAGCATGTGTAAAATATATTTATTATATACTATGTTTAAAAAATATTGTAAAGGATAATAGTTTCTCAAACATGATTAAAAAGAACTTTAGTATTTTTTTTTTAAAAAGCTTATTCTAAAGTACTATTATACTTTACTTATTTTTTGGTCTATTGGGGTAGATACCATGTACTTATAAAAACTTTTTTCTAGTTTGGTTACGTTTTAGTTCTGAAATAAAATAAAAATTTTAATCAGAGACCGTAACAATTATGACATTTATAATAAAAAATCACGATATAATTATTATATTTTGATTTTTAGTTTTTTGTCAGATTCTGATTTTTATTTTTTTTTTGTCAGAAATAATTGTTATTTTTTGATTATTATTTTTTTTTTCAGAAATATTTGTCATTTCTTCAATAAATAAAATGTTTAACGTAAAGAAAAATAAATATCAAAATATTTTAGTTCACCCTAAGATATATATGCCTGTAAATAAAATTAATAATTTACTTTTTTATATCTGCAAAAATTAAAAAACAGAGAAAATTAACAATATTTCTGCCAAAAAAATAATAATCCAAAAATAATAATTATTTCTGACAAAAAAAATAAAAATCAAGAATTTAAAAATCATATTATTTTATGAAAATATAGTTAAAAACCATCAAAACGGTGACTTGGCTCTCCAATATTTCCTTGTGGTTGCTTTTTCTTTTGAAAATCCTAGAATAATTGTTATTTTTGGTCCCTGATTTTAATTTGTACTTTTGAACACCTCAAAAATTGTGTTACTTAAATTTATGTACGAAAATTGTCCCCCAACAACTACCTCGCCATTTCTTTAGATATATATTGGACAGTAAATAATGCCCAAGGTAACTTGTTTTATGTTCAATTGTCGATTAAATTGAAAAAAGTGGCTTAGTGCTTTTTTACGCTTTTTTTACCTCGAAAGTGCTTTTTAGTGATTTTTTTAAATTTTAAAGTGCTTTTTAGTGATTTTTTTAAATTTTAAAGTGCTTTTTGCTCTTAAAAAGTTGGCATCACTGCTTGTGAGTAGCCATACATGGCAAAGTATTCTGTAGGTTTCGGCCTATGATAATATTACTTGGATCACCTTTGATCTAACAGAAAAGTGGATTGTCTGTGAAGATCTTGAGAATAAATTTTACTTAAATTCGATTTAATTTTGCTTTATTTGGGAACAATTATTATTATTCGCCCACAAACGGCATTATTCTTCTGGTTGTTCGGGTTTTGATCGTTTGTGATGGACGGCGATGTAGAAGACGATGGCGTATCTGATATGCAAGTCATTAGCGGAGGTAATGTGGACATTGGTGGTAACCAAGGTCTGTTAAAGAAAAGGAGACGTTGAAAACGTATCAATTAACTTGAATGTATCATCGTTGGCATCAGATCCAACAAGGTTCAATAAATTTGGGATACTAGCTGACCTTGATTTTCAGAACGAAATGACAATCGTGCTAAAGATGCGGCTAAAGGTACTACATCGGGCTTAAACAAAATGGCGGGTCCGAATGGAAATCAATTTTGTCCTCCCATATTTTTATACAACGTGAATATTAAAAACTTAGTAGAACAGCTGGAACTTAAAAATCCTAAAATTTCATTCAAAATCAAAAATGTTAACAAACATAATGACAAGCTTTATCTTTTAGACGTTGCCTTACATTCTGAGATGATTTCAGTTTTGAGGGGGAAGAAAATAAATGCATACACATTTACTCCAAAGGAATTAAAACAAATTTCTTTGGTTTTTCGTTTTTGTTTTGAATATTAGTAACGTAGCATACATCTGAATCTCCGGCTTACGTCTCGTCGGCTAATGGTTAGGTTCGCCGTTACTACAACTCAATACTGGTGGAATTACCTCAAGATTTAACTATTTTAGTTGTGCATGCTTGTTGGTTATACTTCTCAAAATAAAAAAATAGAAAAGAAAAATATAGATATGAAGGACCTGAATTGAAAATCTACCTTGGTATATTGACCGTGAGCATGTATAGGTGACAACATGCGTAAGCCCCACCCAACCATGATCATGCTCTAGAAGGCAATGATATTATGCATGATCCCAGACAACTTATCAATCTACTTCTTGCAGATAGGCAGAAATCAATTTAAAAGAATTTAATGTTTCATTTTAAAAATATGTACTTCATTTATTAAAAAAAATGTTTTTCCTTAATAATAAGTCTATAAAAATTCAACTTATTAAATAATAAATTCAAATTAGAAACTCTTCGAAAATAAAAATCATTAAGAAATAAAATTAATCGCGGTTGAACAAAAATCAGCAAAAAAAACAATGGTGTGAACAAAATGCGGGGTTAATATCCACTTCGGATATAAATTTAAATAAATACATTTGAATACATTATGCATATATATTAGGGTGCACCTTATATATATGGGACAAGTTTTTATTAACATATTTGATCGTAACTCCCTCCAAAAATGTACTACCAGTAAAAATATGAGCTGTGGAAAATTATATACGGATTGTAATACGGAAAGGCGTGCCGCATCCGCCAAAAATTGATAATATTACTATAGCAAATTGATATGAGAGAATTATAATTGTTTAGTTGAGTGGGGTTCGGTTCATAAAACACTGGTAAATTTGTTGTATATTATAATAAATTGATTTGACCCAAACCCGTTTTAAAAAAAATAATAATGAGAAAACAGTTAAGTCATACTATAAAAATAGGTGTTTTTATTTTAAGAACATCGAGATTTTACCATCAAATGTACTTTATCGTTTGTGGTCAATTAAATCTGGCAGCTTTTAAAGTTCGGGGAATTCCCAAATTGTTGTGTATGGGATATAAATCCCATCAGTAGTATAGTAGCAGTATACCTCTATTAAACATATGGCAACTCATTTCTGACGTTTGCTGTCAGTGTCTTTTCACTTTGTCGTTAACACACGTGATTCTAACTTTTTATCTTATCCTTTTTTGCTCATTCTCATTTTAGCGTTCATAAGAAGTTTTTGTACACGTTTTCTTTTTCTTAATTTTTAACAATGAATTTATTGAATTAATAAAATCAATTTTATAAAAACACAAAATTGGTGTCAGAAGTGGGATTAAGAAAAAGAAAAGGAAATAAACAATGGAAAAAATGGAGCTAAAAAATTTGACAGACTCTTTAGCTGAAGCTATACGTAGAGCAGTTATAGACGCAACACAGGCGGCTGTTGCGGATATGAGTCCCCCGATGACAACTTCCACGAAGGTACCAGCTTTCTCGATGCCAGAATTCAAGAGAGATGATGGTTCATCCGTAGCCGACTATTTCCAACGTTTTGAATGGGCATTAGAACTGTCGAAAATATCGACTACCGAACATCACAACTACGCACGTGTACACATGGGGGCAGAACTTAACAACGCATTAAAAATACTAATAAGCCCTAAGAGTCCGGAGTCATTAAAATTTGACGAAATTAAGAGCACATTAACCGAGCATTTTGACAACAGAAGGAACAAATTTGCGGAGAGCATTAAGTTTCGGAAGGTAACACAGGAAAGGGATGAACCCATCGCAAATTTTGCTTTACGCCTGAAACAAGGTGCTGCTCATTGTGAGTATGATAAGTTCCTCGACCGCATGTTAACAGAGCAGCTTTTATGTGGTATGAGATCACGTGAAATATGTGATGCTATCATCAGCAAGAAACCAGAAACGTTCGCAGCAGCGTACGAAATCGCACACGATATGGAACTCACACACTCTACGACAACGGAAATTAACCCATCAATAGCAGAACAGGGTCGTGACGAGGAGATACACAGACTGCATCCTTCGTTGGTGGATCATAAACGAAACAATGTTAGGAGTAAGGCAACTGCACGTGTCACACAATGCTCTGGATGTGGTGGTAGACATCTAAGGAATGGTTGTAAATTTAGACAAGCCAAGTGTTACCAGTGTGGCAAGGTAGGACATATTTCAAAAATGTGTCGCAGCAAAACACATCACCTATCAGAACCAGAGGATGAAGACCCAGCTGATATGATACAGAAACTCAATAAAATAGAGTTGATTAACCGGATGAGCTCAAATGAAAAAAAATTAATAACAACACTTGTGGATGGTCATGCTGTAAATATGGAACTTGACACTGGCTCTCCCTGTTCAATAATGAGTATTAACTCCCTACGAAAATTTAAGCCATTTGCTAAACTACAGGAAACAAACAGGCAATTCACAAGCTACTCTGGCCATAAAGTAAATTGTATGGGTCGCCTACCCGTCAACGTTAGTATTGGAGGCACTCTCTGCAGGCTGAACTTGTATATTGTAGATGGCAAGTTCGATACTCTAATGGGCAGAGAGTGGATAACAAATTTTGCAAAAGAAATCGACTTTGTCAAAATATTTACGTCAACAGACAAGGTTAACAACATCACAACAACACCCCCGGAAATGTCGCCACAACAACAAGAACAACTAAACCAGGTACTAACTGAATTCGAAAATAATTTTAGCAATATTGCAGGCAAACTAAGAGGACCACCAGCCAAAGTGCACCTGAAACCAGACGCCACCCCGATTTTTATGAGGGCACGGGAGGTTCCGTTGGCACTTAAAGATGCATATATAAAGGAAATTGATATGAAAATAACAGCTGGGATATACAAAAAGGTTGAGTACTCGGAATGGGCCTCAACAACCCATGTCGTAACCAAAAAAGATGGAGGCATTCGCATAACTGGGAATTATAAGCCAACAGTAAATCCACGTATAATAATCGACGAACATCCAATTCCGAAAATAGAAGACTTACTGAATAGAATACGAGGGTCAACGATTTTTTGCCATCTTGATGTGACGGACGCGTACTCGCACTTGACAATAGACGACGAGTTTGCTCATGTGCTCACGCTAAATACACCAACTCATGGACTAATAAGGCCAACTAGGGCAGTTTACGGCGCCGCTAACATTCCAGCAATCTGGCAGAGGCGTATGGAAAATTTGTTAAAGGACATACCAAATGTCTTATGTTTTTTTGATGACATCCTCTTATATGCGGATAACTTTCAACACATGATTTCAAGTCTTCGTTTAATACTAAACAAAATGAACGCAGAGGGACTTCACTTAAATAAAAAAAATGTGTGTTCGCTGCCCCAATGGTAGAATTTTTGGGTCACAGAATTGACCGCCATGGCATCCATAAATCCAACAAACATATTGAAGCCATTCAAAATGCGCCGAGACCCACAACACCCGAAGAGCTTCAACTGTTTTTGGGCAAAGCTACTTATTACAACGCATTTATACCTAACTTGGCTACGAAGTCAAGGCCATTAAGGGACATGCTACTGCAAAAAGAATTTAAATGGGACAAATATTCGAATGAGGCGTATAATAACATCAAGGAAATACTTATATCTCCACAGGTATTAATCCCATACGACCCTACCCTCCCTCTAATATTGGCCACCGACGCGAGCAAATTTGGACTGGGAGCAGTACTATCGCATAAACTTAAAGACGGTCTGGAGAGACCAATTGCCTACGCAAGCCGCACTATGACCGAAACGGAAACACGATATCCACAAATTGATAAAGAAGCGCTGGCAATCGTGTGGGCTGTAAAGAAATTTTTTAAGTATGTATATGCCAGACACTTCACGTTAATTACAGATCATAAGCCATTAGCGCAAATCCAACACCCCGAAAAAGGTCTGTCTGCTTTGTGTGTAAGTCGAATGGCAAATTACTCAGATTTTTTAAGCAATTTCAACTACGACGTCGTGTATAAATCAACTAAAGAGAATGCCAATGCTGATTTTTGTTCGAGAATACCTCAAAGAGTAAATCAGATATGTAGTACAAAGTCTATTGGAGAAGAACGCGACGCATTTGACAGTTTTATTATCAACCAGGTAAACCAACTACCAATTAGAGCAGAAACTATTGCCCGGGAAACGAGAAAAGATATTAATTTGGGAAAAATCGTTCAAATCTTAGAAACGGGCCGAAGTCTTAGAAATGCAGGATACAAGTCACCTGAGGACAACTACAGACTCACTGCTGGATGTTTAATTTTCGAGCATAGAATCGTAATACCGAGTAAACTTCGTGAAAAAATACTATCTGACTTACATGCAGCTCACTTGGGCATTGTAAAAATGAAGGGCCTTGCACGTTCCTTTGTATACTGGCCCGGCATCGATAGTGACATTGAGAGGGTGGCGAAATCATGCAGCTCATGTGCAATCCATGCAAACAGACCAGCGAAATTTGGTGATCACCACTGGGAGTACCCTGGTGGACCTTGGGAACGTATCCACATCGATTACGCTGGCCCTTTCTTAGGTGTGATGCTACTGATTGTGACTGACGCTTATAGTAAATGGATAGAGGTAAAAATTACAATGTCAACAACATCAAGTGCAACAATACAAATCTTGGATGAAATTTTTAGCGCGTACGGTGTTCCTCAAACCGTAGTGTCCGACAATGGGACCAACTTCTCGTCCGCAGAATTTCGTAACTTTCTGAAAGTAAGTGGGGTGGTATACCATAAGCAAACGGCACCGTACCACCCAGCAACTAACGGACAGGCGGAAAGAAGTGTACAAACCATAAAGAATGCCCTTAAAGCTATGGGCTCAACGAAGTCTACGATCCAGGGAAACATAAATACGTTTTTAAGACAGTACAGAAATGCACCACACGCCGGAACTGGGCAACCACCATCCGTACTGTTTTTGGGTCGTCTACTGCGCTCACAGTTAAACTTGGTTCGACCAGATAGCACTACCAACAAAATGAAGGAAAAACAATACGTCGACTTTAACCCCAACTTCCGAATATTCAAACCTAATCAAACAGTCTATTTTTTATCCGGCAACCCCAGAATGGAAAAATGGTTACCGGGTGTAATTAGAGCCCGCCTAGGCGATTTACACTACGAAATAGAATTCAGGAACAAACCCTTTAAAAGACATATTGATCAAATTCGAGGTTTAAATAACACCATAAGACGAAAGGAAGGTGATGAATATAAGAAAGAATATAAAAAAAAAGAAACTACTATGATGGCTACGAGTGGTGCCTCTGTGCCACCAAACCCTAAGTTAACGAATGATGACGATAATGCCCATTTCACAAACACAGAGCTCGTTACAAGTACCCCGTACAGCAGGGAACCGTCCATAAACCTTCAATCAAAAAATAATGATGATGACCATTCTATGAATATCGAGTTTGCTACAAGGACCCCAGACAGCAGGCAACCGTCCACTACGCCGCAAACAAAATCATCAGAAGGATCGACTGTGGTGGAGTCAGAGATGACTGACGCTCAACAATCCAAACACATAGTACCTCCAACAGCAGCGGCCCCAAGACGTACGACCAGACCAAGGAGACCACGTGTGTTGTTCTCCCCTTAAGCAAGGGAAGAAATGTTGTGTATGGGATATAAATCCCATCAGTAGTATAGTAGCAGTATACCTCTATTAAACATATGGCAACTCATTTCTGACGTTTGCTGTCAGTGTCTTTTCACTTTGTCGTTAACACACGTGATTCTAACTTTTTATCTTATCCTTTTTTGCTCATTCTCATTTTAGCGTTCATAAGAAGTTTTTGTACACGTTTTCTTTTTCTTAATTTTTAACAATGAATTTATTGAATTAATAAAATCAATTTTATAAAAACACAAAACAAATAAAAACAAACGCACTTAGATTAAATTAAATTTGTGTTGAATGGTAACGTATGTAAGTGCATATTCAATAAAAACGTTTTTGTACAAGAAATAAAGCGAGAAAACAATTAAGATTGAATAAATATGAATACAAGACGACAAGAGCAGTTGTACCTTCTCGGCCATGATGCTAGCCAAATAATCGGTGCTAAATTGCCTTCAAATGGTCAAGTTTTGCGTGTTTTATTCTACAATATGCGAAAAGTAAAACTAGAGTTGCGGTCTAGTGCTTCCCTTGTAGGGAAAGAGGTAGAAGTTTTATGGAACAAAGCACGAATACCAGTTAGATCTTTTGACAAGTGTGTCTTAAAAGTTGAAGCTTTGTATTTAGAATGGAGAAACTTGCAAAAAAGTTCGAAACGCCGGACAGTACTCCAGGACACACATGAAAAAGAATTCGTAGATGAACTTGATGATTTGTTTGATGTTGTATATGCCGATGCATTGAATATTATAACTCTGGAAGAAGATAAGCTTTTTTTAACAAATCAAAGAAAAAAAGGAAGACCTGGTGCAATGATAGGTTGTGACTCCAACTTGGCAAAAAAAGAAAAGGAAAAATCCCTTCAGGAGGAGAAAAAACAACGTTTAAACGAGAAACATACAGTCGTTTTGCAAGGTAAATATTGAAGGTGTAGACGATTTCAGTCAAGCCTTCACTTGCAAGTCCTCAGTTTTATTTGTATATAATAATATTTTTACAGTGAGATTAACATTATTCTGCAATATTTTTTAAAAAAAAATTTATAGATCAATTTGAAACCGTCCAATGGCAGTCTAGTGATGAAGAGACTATTGAAGATTGTGAAGTGGAACAATTTCCAGAGTCACCAAGTGAAGTAGGTCCTAGTACTTCAAGAAGAAAACGAGGCAGATATAATTTTATCACTCCAAAGCTTCTGTCAGTATTAGATAGGTGTTAAATAAGTGACCGCGACGCTGTTCGAATTCTCATAGCAACTGCGGAAGCGTTGCAACATAACGTTAGCGATTTAATTATAAATAGCACCTCAATTCGCCGATCCCGTACAAAGTTTCGATTTGATTCAGCCAAAAAAATCCGCGAATCACTTAAAAACAAAGAAATTAAGGCAGTAACTGTTCATTGGGATGGTAAAATGTTGCCATTATTGATGGGTAGGGAACATATTGATAATCTACCTGTAGTTGTATCTTTTAATGGGACAGAGCAGCTACTCGGAGTCCCAGCAATAACTTCAGCTACGGGAATGCAGCAAGCAACGGCTGTCTTTGACTTGCTTAAAGAATGGGATCTTGATGAAAAAGTGGAAGCCCTGTGCTTCGATACCACCGCATCGAACACAGGACGAATACAAGGCGCATGTGTGCTTTTAGAACAAAAACTAAACAAAGATCTTCTGTATTATCCATGTCGTCATCACATATTCGAAATACTTTTGCGGAGCGTCTTTGATGCAAAAATATCAACATCTTCGGGTCCTAATGTCTAAATATTTCATAGATTTAGAAACGCTTGGACTAAAATAGACAAAAGTAATTTTAAGTCTGGAGTTGAAGACTTAGACGTGAAAAATTTTATTGGGGATACAACGGAGATACAAGAGTTTACATTAAAGAGGTTAGAAAACATGCAACCGAGAGAAGATTACAAAGAGCTTCTACAATTGGCAGTCATTTTTCTATGAGGTTCACTTCCAAATTTTTCATTTCGAATGCCTGGAGCGTTCCACCACGCACGTTGGATGCCCAAAGCTATATATAGTTTCAAAATTTACCTATTTCGGAACCAGTTTATGCTGGCTGAGTGCGAGTTGAATGGAATTAGAGATATATGTGTTTTTATTATAAAAATATATTTAAAAGTTTGGATCAAAGCTCCCATTGCCGCAGAAGCTCTTAACCAAGATTTGACATTGCTAAGGAGTTTACATCTTTACAGTTTAGTTGATAAAAATTTAAGTCAGCAGTTAATGCGAAAATTCTGCAATCATTTATGGTACCTATCGCCAGAATTAGTAGCGCTTTCATTTTATGATACTCAAATTTCAAACAAATCAAAACGACTCATGGTTACAGCGCTAGATCGACCCAATGAAGATGACAACAAAAAAATTACAATTCTTCCTCATCACATAGAGCAGTACGTTAATAAAAATATTGAAGATTTCATCTCGCAAAGAACTTTAAACTTTTTCAGCCGATATTCGATCCCAACAGATTTTTTTAAAGAAAGATCATGGAGAATGGGAAAACGATAAATCGTATAAAATCGGCTTGGAAATAGTTGGCAAATTGAAAGTTGTCTATGATACTGCTGAAAGGGCCGTAAAGCTTATGGAAGAATACAATCAAGTTTTGTCGCGTGATGAAGAGGAGAAACAGTTCATAATGCAAATTGTAGCTGATTATAGAAAACAATATCTAAATGCAAACAATCGGTTTTATTAGGCGTATGAAATGATTTAAAATTTGCTTTTGTATGAATGGTAATAAAAAGTTGGTAAAAACTTACCGAAATAAATTAAATTTCTTATTCCTTTTTTGTACGTTTTGTGAATTTTGAATATAAAAGATTTTTTACATAGAATTCAGATTCAGAATGTAAAACTATATACCCATAAGATTTCTCAAAATATTAAAGATTTTCATACGAACCACTATTAAAAATACACTGATGGTTATTTAAAAGTAATTTAGAAAATTTTGCCATTTTGTGGGCGGATGCGGTACGCCTTCCCCTTCCAATCTTCCTAAAATTTGACATAACATACTTTTTCCTTACGGAGAACATTTCTAGGGGGAGTTACGGTACAATTTCGCAAGTTGAAAAATAAGGCGCACCCTAATGTACATATACATATAGCAGTGAAGGGCGAATGCTATGCACGCGTGTATAGGAACAAAATTCTGTGTGCGCGACATTGACACACGTATACTATAACCAGTTTCGCTGTCTGATCTCGCTACGTCCCCTTTTACAGTTGAGAAATTGAAAGACAGACAGACGAAGTTTGTAGGCGATGTATTGAAGAGGAAGAGTGTGCGGTAGACCTCTACTGTACTGGACATTTTAAGACATTTTTCGTTTACAGTTTCCACCCTTCGCATTTTTCATGTTGTTGCTTCACATCATTTTTCTCACTTTAACGCGCGTATTGCAAATATAATTAAATTTATTAACCAAATACATTTATTGATAACAAAAACTTTATAATTAACAGTTGTTTGAATATGTTTTTTAATTTCTTTTATTTTCAATGCGTTTTTATAATAAAAATTTCCACAACAATTAACAAAGAAGAACGAAAAAATAAACAAAAAATTTCTGTCTATTAATTTCGCAACTCTAAAAGGTTTAGGCAAGTTCAAAGCGGAATGAGAAAAATGTCTGTCTTTCAATTTCTCAACTGTAAAAGGGGACTACCCATTTTTTGAGTACACTCAAACCATTTTGGTTAAATGAAGAATGAAAAAATGATTTTTTTAATAGAAAACATGGATGGCGATGCACAATGTTTAATTTGTCATCGCATTGTAAGTCAAAAATATTTAATTATACATTATGTTTATGTACATACATATATTAATTTATTATTTAATATTATTTGTATATATTTTTATATATAAAAATACTAAAATCCAAAAAATGTCTTTAATTTTGGCAACTGAAAAGTTATTTGAGTGTACAATTATTTGCGGTCGTTTGTTTTTTGCTGCTTCCAACACTAGCACATATGAGTGAGTATGTGTCTGCCAGCAATTGGAAGTTTCTTTCATCGTCCATCGTCAAAGGCGTTACGTCTTACTCACTTTCAGACGTTAATTGGAAGATAACAATAACAATTTATATTGCAGTCGTCTTTTAATCATCCAGACGACGTTTGGAAGATTGTTTGTTGTTTACAACACCAGCCGAAAATGACATGTCCCGTTATAAAAGAAATGAAAAGAATGCAAAAAAGAAGTTTTCGACATCATCGAAATTAGTTTTATTTTGTCATTTGCTGTGGTCGGTCAGTGGTAAAGTGTAGTTTTGTTTTGTTATTGTTGTAGTTTTTACATGTTTGTTATCCCATAGTCAATATGAGTGTATTATCTGTAAAGGCAAAAAAAAAAATCAAAAGCAAAAGAGAGGCAGAAGTGACTTCTTGAAGTTACGCTGAAGTGACTTCTTGAAGTTATTTCCGGGGGTACAACATCTCAATACGGAAGACGCTTCTACGATGAGAAAATGGTATCGCAGAAGATGAGTTTCAACTTCTTAGCGTCACTTCTGAGTCACTTCCGCAATAGAAAATGTTGGCAGGGTAGCATCATAGGACAGTTATTTTTCTAATCGTAATGATTTCTAATTCTAATCGAAATTCCCAAGCTATGGTTCTTATCAACATCCAGATTACTGAAACTGAAAATGAAAAAAATCGGGTGGCCATGTTGGGCGTGGTTAACTGTTGCGAAAACGCAACGTTGGCTAATAACATGCAAATCACATTTTTGGTATTAATAATTATTATATTTAATTTTTCGTTAAAATTAAGGTAAAACAACTCATTTTTTGCATTTAAGTTAAGAATGTAGTTTTTTATTATTACAAAAATCTAATTTAAATTGTTATAATATTTATCAAAGCACTTTGGATGCAATGTGACATTACATTTTTTTTTTGCGAATGACATTCATTGCACCTCTTTCGTTTTCTGTCTGGAGTTTTCATTCAGTCTCGTCTCATCGAACTGTTCGGACGTGTTACTTTTAGTGCGGCTGAATTTTCGGTGAAAAAATCGTAATAGGTGAAAAAGTGCAATAGGTTGAAATAAAACAAAAAAGTGAAAAAATAACTCGTAATAGGTTAAAAAAAATCTACGGTAATATCGGTAATTAAAAAAAAACACTAAAAAACACATAAAAATTGTATGAGTGTTCCTCTCAGATGTAATTCTGAGAAAGAGCTTAGCTCGTCTAGAAAAACTAAATGGGTCTCTGAGGAAGAATCCATAAAAAAAATCTGTGGAGAATCTTCTCACTACAAGAGCCGCAGAACGGCGTCGTTCCTGTTCGCCCAATATAGTGATTTCAACAGATGAAAAAACATCATCTTCATCAAACAGTGCAAAAAACAAAATAAAAACAAGTAGGTATGGATAAATACATCACCGTTCTCAAGCGACAGAGGAGCCCGACGTCTGCTCAAGTGTCATCAAATTCAAAAGCTCCTAAGACCGTGAGTAATAATCAAAATAGGTTTGCTCTCCTCCAGACGGATGAGCCAGAACTTCCTAAGAAGACGTTTAAGCCCCCACCAATTTATCTGAGAGAGCCGACTTCCAGTAAATTGGTACAAGGAATTGTTTCGGTAATAGGTGAAAACATGTTTAGCGTAACCTCAATTAAACATGGAAATATCTGCGAGACAAAGATCCAAGTGAATAGGGAAGATGATTTTCGAAAATTGTCCAACCAGTTGGAGAGGGAGACTAGGGACTTCTATACCTACCAGCTCAAAAGCGCAAAAGGACTCCAAGTCGTTCTAAAGGGTATAGACCCATGTGTTGATCCTGCGGAGATAAAGACCGGTTTAATGGACAAAGGGTTCAAAATCAAGAGCGTAGTGAATATCAGAAACCGTGAAAAGATCCCTCAGCCCATGTTCAGGGTAGAATTGGAACCTGGAGATGTTGTCTTAAAGAAAAACGAGTCCCATCCAATCTACAATCTCATTTATCTTCTGTATCGTAGAATTACCGTGGAGGAACCGCATAAGCGCATTGGACCCGTCCAGTGTGTTAATTGTCAAGAATTTGGCCACACCAAAGCGTACTGTAAATTGCCGTCTGTTTGTGTTGCGTGTGGGGAGCTACATGCAACTGCTCAATGCGATAAGTCGAAAACTGATTCAAAAATCAAAAAATGCAGTAACTGCGGAGGTAATCATACCGCAAATTATAGAGGTTGTCCAATTTACACTCATTTGAAAGCCATAAGTACCAACAAGACGTCAGTATTACCTGATCATCGTCAACAGCCTATTTTGGCATCGAGTGACAATTTCCCGCAATTGTTACGGTCCACTAGTCATGTAAACGCGCCTAGTTCTAGACAAGTTTCTTACGCTAACGTGGTTAACTCTAATATGCCAGGTTTGGAGCAGGCACCTAAATCACAATATTACGAGCCTAATATTAACACTCTAGAGACTACATTGCAGACACTTGTCCAAACCATGAACACTTTTACGACCACTATGACATCCATGATGCAGGAAATGCTGAAAATGCAATCCACTATCTTACAAGCCATTTTAAAGAAATGATTTGTTTAAAAATTTGTTTTTGGAATGCGAACGGCCTCCGCCAACATAAAAACGAACTGGAGCACTTCCTGATGGATAAGCAGATTGATGTCATGATGATTGCTGAAACTCACTTGACGGCGACAGCGTACTTCAAAATTAATGGCTACGTGTTGTATGATACTAAAGACCCCCGCGGAAGAGCATGTGGAGGATCGGCAATTCTTATAAAGAACAGAATAAAACATTATTTAATGAACAACATATGTGAGGATTACCTACAAGCAACAAACATTTGTATTGAATTCTGTCAATACAATTTTGTTTTATCATCAATTTATTCGCAGCCTCGATTTTCAATAAAAGAACACCAATACTATAGCAGTTGAAACCACTCAAGGTTTAAATAAATATTAGAAATTTTAACTAAAAACTTTTTTTTTACAATTTACAAACTTTTAGTCCCCATATTACAATTTATTCCAAAACAAAATAAAATTAAATACAGTGAGACAGTGAATGAGTAACAATTCTAACAGTGCGAGTGGGCCTCAGAGCCGAAATGCTTATTTCGTGTTGAGCTCGGCAAGTGTTAGTAATGAGAACATTAAAAATCCCGAATTTAATAAAAACTACTTAACTGTGAAACCAAAAATAAGCACAAATCTGAATTTAAGTGCAAGTGCACCAAACTTGAATAAATGTGTTGAACAGGGCACAAACTTAGCCCAAAGCATATTTAATTTAAATAGAAAAATCACTGAAGGACCGTCTTCTTCACGGTCCTCGTTATCAAATATTGGAGAGACGTCAACAGCTGCAAAAGGCATATTAAGTCCTACAAATAAGGCCGCTCCTATAGTTGCTGTTGAAGAAAAACAAAAAACACAGGTAGGAATGGACCGTTATATAACAGTATCGAAGAGAGGCAGAAGCCCAAAATCTGCCGAAATTACACCAGCCGCAAAATTATCAAAGAATGCTGAAGAGCCACGCTCGCAAAATCGTTTTGCCATCCTCCAAGAGAAAAATGATGCTCCTAACGCTGTGATTAAGCCAGTAAAACCACCTCCAATATATTTAAGAGAAAAAAATTCAAACGAACTTATAAAAATATTAGTTTCATTAATTGGTGAAAATTCTTTTTATGTGACTCCAATTAAGCGTGGCAATATTAATGAAACAAAGATTCAGGTTAATAATGAAAACGACTATCGGAGAATAGTTTCGGAATTTGAAAAACGCAAAAAGAATTTTTACACGTATCAACTTAAAAGCGCAAAAGGTCTACAAGTCGTAATTAAGGGAATTGATTCTTTTGTTGATCCTGAGGAGATCAAGAGCAGTTTGGCCGACAAAGGCTTTAAAATCAAGGCAGTATCAAATATAAGAAACAGAGATAGGATCCCTCAACCATTATTTAGAGTGGAGTTAGAACCTGGTGATGTTAAGCTGAAGAAAAATGAAACACATCCTATATATGACTTGAAATTCATAATGCACCGAAGAGTTACAGTGGAAGAACCTCATAAGCGATCTGGCCCAGTACAGTGTTCGAACTGCCAAGAATATAGTCACACAAAATCTTATTGTAAGTTGCCTACTGTTTGTGTTGTTTGTGGGGATCTTCATGACACCTCAAAGTGCGATAAACCTAAGGATGATTCCAGGGTAAAAAGATGCAGCAATTGCGGTGGAAACCACACTGCCAACTACAGGGGTTGCCCTGTTTTCGAGGTCGTTAAACGCTCCTTGATCAACAAACCCGCTTCTACCCCTACCCAGACGACAAAAGTACCTAATACAATTATTCCCCCCGTAGTACAAGCATCCACTAGCCAATTTTCATATGCCAACGTGTTAAGATCTAACCAACCAACACTGCAAAATGAATCACCAATAAATGATACAAACAGCCACAATTTTAGCCGTCTTGAAGGTATAATGGAGAATCTGGCGCAATCCATGAACCATTTCATGACAAGCATGACAAGTATGATGCAGGAGATGCAAAAAATGCAGTCCACGCTACTGCAGGCCATACTTAATAGACCATGAACTGTCTCAAAATATGTTTCTGGAACGCAAACGGCATACGCCAACACAAAAATGAACTTGAATATTTTCTTTTTAATAAGAAAATTGATGTAATGCTGATTTCCGAGACTCATATGACGTCGAGAAGCATTTTTAAAATAAGTGGTTATACATTCTACGACACCAAGGACCCCAGAGATAGATCATGTGGTGGCTCGGCAATACTGGTCAAATCGCGAATCAAACACCATTCAATGGGTGGTCTTTCAGAGTGCTATCTTCAAGCAACAAACATCTGTATTGAAAACTTTTGTCAAAACCTCGTGATTTCGTCAGTTTACTGTCCGCCCAGATTTTCAATAACAAAAGATCAGTATAGAGATTTTTACAAATCACTAGGTAGCCGTTTCATAGCGGCTGGCGACTACAATGCTAAGCATACATTCATTTGTACGACTCCCTGTCTGAAATGGGACTGAATGTGATTTCAACTGGTCAACCAACTTATTGGCCAACTGACCAGCAAAAAATTCCTGACGTTATCGATTTCGGCGTGGCGAAAGGGGTATCCCCGGAACTCATTGAAGTCGAGGCTTCACTGGATCTTTCTTCAGATCACTCACCCACTGTAATCACCATCAGAAGTCCTCAGCAAATCGTAACTGATGCCTCACTTCTTGTCAAACGTCTGAATTGGTTAAAATACAAAAAATACATCAGCACTCACTGCACAGAGAAACTCCCTTTAAAAACTGCTGAAGACATCGATGCCTGTATAAAAAGTCTTAATGAACATGTTGAGAAAGCCGCAGAACATGCTTCTTCCACTTACCGCCCGAATAGGTACAACAGAGTTTTTTCTGCAGATGTTGAGCAACTATTGTCTGAAAAAAGGAGAGTCCGAAGAGAGTGGCAACAACACAGATCGCCCCAACTTAAAACTAGGTTAAGAGAATGTACCAAAAATCTTAGGATCTTGCTAGAAGCGCAAAAAGCAGAGTCTCTCAAACAACATCTGGAAGGTCTAGACGCAACTTCCCAGTCAAATTATTCATTATGGCGTGCAGTCCGAAATCTAAGAAAACCCGTAATCGCAAAACCTCCACTGCGTACTTTGAACGGATCTTGGGCACGAAATAACGAAGAAAAAGGCAACCTTTTCGTAAGTCATTTAAAAAATGTATTCACTCCCAATACGGATACTGACATTAGCGAACTACCGCCTGTTGTTGCCAGACCACCTGTACAAATAAGATTTCAATATCTGGAGGTTGTTGAGGCTATTGATAATTTAAATGTTAAAAAAGCACCTGGGTTTGATAAAATCAGCAATAAAATGACTTTTGAGCTGCCTCGCATTGCAAAAAGATTAATCCTCTTTCTTTTTAATGCCATCTTACGGCTTGAGTACTACCCTCCGGTTTGGAAAATTGCACTAGTAAAGATGATTCCTAAGCCGGGAAAAGATCCTTGCAAAGTTGAGTCGTATAGGCCAATAAGTCTATTACCAACTATGTCCAAATTATTCGAGAAATTGCTTATAACCAAGCTGACTCCGATTTTGAATGAAAACAACTGCATTCCCAATCACCAGTTTGGCTTCAGACGTCAACACAGTACAATAGAACAAACACATAGATTGGTACAAGTCATAAGAAAAACCTTTGAGGAAAAGAGATACTGTTCGGCACTCTTTATTGACGTCTCTCAAGCTTTCGACAAAGTATGGCATGAAGGCCTGATATCTAAATTAAAGCAGAACTTGCCGGTGAATCTTCAACACCTACTATGGAAATACTTAATCGACCGTCAGTTTATGATTAAAGAAGGTGATTATTTAAGCCGTCCTCAACCTATAGGTGCTGGCGTCCCTCAAGGTAGTATCTTAGGACCAATTCTATACTTGCTGTACACAGCAGACATGCCAACAAACAATGAAATTCACACGTCAACATTTGCTGATGATACGGCATTTTTCAGTACTCACAAAGATCCAAAAGATGCCTCGATTCAATTACAGCACCACGTAACGCAAGTGCAGAAATGGGCAAGACAATGGGGAATAAAAATAAATGAACAGAAATGCACCCACGTAACATTTACTCTACGTAGGGAATCATGTCCCCCTATTCGTATTAATGACCATATAGTGCCTCAAAACTCACACGTGAAATATCTTGGTATTCATCTGGACCGTCGCCTCACATGGAAACCACATATAGATGCTAAGCTGACTCAAATGAAACTGAAAGCAGCCCAAATTCATTGGCTCATCGGCAGAAACTCCGTCCTTCGGCTCGATTGTAAGCTTCTACTCTACAACTCAATCTTAAAGCCAATTTGGTGCTATGGTATCCAGTTATGGGGCACTGCCTCCAACTCCAATATTGAGAAAATTCAACGCCGTCAAAACAAAATTCTACGAATGATAACTACCGCTCCTTGGTATATTAAAAACAACAACATACACAACGATCTTGATGTTCCACTTGTCAAATGGGAAATAACTAAACACGTGGCCCTTTATTTGGGTAAGCTGGAAACTCATCCAAATCCCCTCGCTCGAGACATCTTACAACATCCCGGTCATAGCCGTTTGAGAAGGAGGGACACCACCACTCTCAGATGAATAAATACAAGTTGCTCATTATATCCTATCGAATTTGAAAACTAGATTTTGCCTAGCATTGGCTGGACTTATCTTAATTAACTTTAGTTTTAAGATTTGAATACCTATTGTTAGTTCATTTAAAATGAAGATACAATAAAAAAGAATATGCACAAAAAAAAAAAAAAAAAAAAAACAAAAAAAAAAAAAATACTATAGCTTCTTCAATCCCCTTGGAGCTAGATTTTTAGTTGCTGGTGACTTTAACGCCAAACACACATTTTGGGCTTCACGTCTAGTGACCCCGAAGGGTCGTGAACTCTTCAACACCATTGCCAAAATGGGCTTAGATATACTCTCAAGCGGTCATCCCACCTACTGGCCGACGGAACGACGGAAGATTCCCGATGTTATTGACTTCGGAGTAGTGAAAAAGGCTGAATTTCAGTTTATGGGGGACACCCCTAGAGAAAAAATCTAAATATGCCATCCCCTTCAGAATGTTCCCAGGAGTACGAAAATCATAATGAAAAAGGGGGCTCACGCCCCCTATGGGCGTGGCAGTCGAAAAACGACCCGGCCCAACTACGTAGACAATATGGGTATCAAATGAAAGCTAATGTCTTCACGATTCCAAAAATAGCCATAGTTGCCAGATCGGGCGGTTTTTGCAGCCGATACGGCCATTTTTGTTAAATAGGGGCGGGGGTGAAAAACGACCCATGCCACCTACTTAGGCAATATTGGTATCAAATGAAAGGAAATGTCTTCACGATTCCAAAAATACCCGTAGTTGCCAGATCGTCCAGAATTTGAGGAAGATATGTTAATTTTTATAAAATGGGGGAAGGACTTTTTTTGTTTATTTCTTTTTAGCTCGGCCAGAGGCCGAGCACTCGAGATCCCCGCCGTCTAGAATTAAGACATACTGGAGTTGAAAACCCCTAAGCCCGGCCGTAGGCCGGTCACGCAAAAAAAAAAAAAAAAAATTTGCCCCACCCCAAATTTTGCCAAAATGGCCATATCGGCTACAAAAATCGCCCGATCTGGCAACTACGGCTATTTTTGGAATCGTGAAGACATTAGCTTTCATTTGATACCCATATTGTCTACGTAGGTGCGCCGGGTCGTTTTTCGACTGCCACGCCCATAGGGGGCGTGAGCCCCCTTATTCATTATGATTTTCGCACTCCTGGGGTCATTTAAGGGGGCGTGGCATTTTTTTTTTTCCCCCAGGGGTGTCCCCCATAAACTGAAATTTTGCCGTGAAAAATATCCCTGTAGAATCGATACAAGTGGAGCCTTCATTAGACTTGTCTTCAGATCACTCTCCTTCTATTATTTCAATGCGTTTCCTTCAAGGGAATGGCTCTCCATTTCGGGACATATCTAAAACCAGAGTAAGTTGGATAAAGTATAAAAAGTATTTAAGTTCCCACTGCACGGAAAATGTAGTGTTGCGAACCACCGAGGATATTGATGGGTCGATTGGCAAGTTTACTGAGGACATACGAAGAGCTGTACATCACGCCTCCACATACGACGTTGAGTGCAGAAGTGGGACAAATAGAACTTATTTCGCTGAACTCGATCATCTCCTGTCAGAAAAAAGAAGAGTTAGAAGAGAGTGGCAAATTCACAGGTCTCCTGAACTGAAAGCTAGGCTACGGGTATGCAGAGATATACTAAGACAATTCTTAGAAACCCAAAGAACGGCCTCACTTAGATCTTACTTGGAAGGTCTTGATAGTACCCCACAATCTGACTACTCGTTATGGAGGGCGGCAAGAGGTTTAAAAAGACCAGTGAGAGGAAAACCTCCTTTGCGAAATCCGACTGGTGACTGGGCTAGAAATGATTCCGAGAAAGGGACATTATTTGTTAACCATTTGAGAAATGTGTTTACTATAAACAACTCAAATAATAACGAATCTGATTTGCCACCACTTGTTATAAGGCCTCCTGTACCCCTAAGACTAAACTTTCGTGATGTCCAAAACGGTATTGGTACTCTGAACCTTAGAAAGGCTCCAGGTATGGATAAAATCACCAATAAAATGCTTGTGGAGTTACCTCGTGTAGCAAGAAGAATTATCCTCTTTATCTTCAACGCTATTATACGCCTAGAATACTATCCTGCAGATTGGAAGGTGTCTATGATCACTATGATTCCTAAGTCAGGGAAGGACCACACCAAAGTGGAGTCATATAGGCCAATTAGCCTACTGCCGACAATTTCTAAACTGTTCGAAAAATTGTTAATGACTAAGTTGACTCCAATTCTGAATGGCATTGAATGTATTCCTAAACATCAATTCGGCTTCAGAGCTAAACACAGCACCATCGAACAAACTCACAGATTGGTAAATGTGATAAGAGGGTCGTTTGAAGATAAAAAATACTGCTCCGCCCTTTTCATTGATGTGTCCCAAGCGTTCGACAAAGTTTGGCATGACGGTTTAATGCACAAAATTAAATTAACTCTGCCTGCTAACACCCATAAACTCATGGAAAGTTATTTATACGGTCGCAAATTTAAAATCAAAGAAGGCAATTTTTTAAGTACCGCTCAGCCAATTGAATCAGGTGTGCCACAGGGTAGCATACTGGGCCCTACTTTATATTTGATTTATACCTCCGACATGCCGTCAGACCCCAAAATCCACACATCAACTTTTGCAGACGATACAGCCTTTGTCAGCGTCCATAAGGACCACCAAGTTGCATCACAGAATTTTGCAGAATTATGTTTATAAACTAGAGAATTGGCTAGAGCTTTGGAAAATCAGGGTAAATGAACAAAAATATATTCATATCACTTTCACATTGCGAAAAGATACCTGCTCGTCCATCAGAATAAATAATCAAATTATTCCTCAACATAATGAAGTCAAATACCTCGGCATTCACCTCGACCGCCGTTTAACTTGGAAGTCTCATATTGAAGCGAAACTTACACAAATGAGATTAAAAGCAGTGCAACTTAATTGGTTAATCGGCAGAAACTCTACATTGAAATTGGATTACAAACTTTTGTTGTACAATGCAATTCTAAAGCCAATCTGGTGTTATGGAATTCAATTATGGGGTACTGCCTCAGCATCAAACATTGAAAAAATTCAAAGGGGTCAAAATAAAATTCTACGTATAATTACTGCAGCTCCATGGTATGTTAAAAATTCTCGAATCCACAAAGATCTAGGCGTGCCATTAGTAAAAGTCGAATTTACAAAATATGCGTCAAAGTATGTCAGCAAACTTGAACACCATCCAAACCCACTTGCACGAGACATCCTTAACTTTAGTGGCCACAATCGGTTGAGAAGAAGGGATACCCTTGCTTTAACTCAAGCGCAAAATAGATGACTGGATCAGTTGATGTGAAATTTTTTTAGTATCATAAAAATTTTTGTCTAGCACTGGCTGAGCTTATTATTTTCTTTTCAGTATTAAGATTTGAATACTTATTGTCATTTCAAATATGAAGATTCAACAAATAATTAAATGCAAAAAAAAAAAAAAAAAATATTTGGGTTCTCTATTTTATTAAGCTCAATATCCTGTAACGGCTCTATATCAGGGTTTTCTTAAAAAAGAAGCAATTTGGTAGCTATCTCAGCTTTAAAATCTATTTGTGATAGTGGTTTGATTCCTTCGGCTTTAGCAATAAGGCAGTGGATTTTCCAAGCATTGACTGTGGCGCTATTAATTGAATTTGTCCATAAAGGCCACCACCACTTTTTTCGACGTACTGCAACACGATAATTTGACACAGCATTATCGTGTAGGTCTACACCACCCATATGTTTGTTATAATCGTTTATTAGATTTGGCTGTTGGACAGAAACCAGGTGATATAATGGACAGATTTCCACCAGTTTCAATCCCATCCATCCTTGGGCCGAAAAAATATAACGTACCAAATTTTATCGAAATATCTTAAAAATACCGACCTGTACTCTGCGTACAAGCTTTACATGGACAGCCAGCCAGACGGACGGACGGACATCGTTAAATCGACTCAGAAAGCCATTCTGAGTCGATCAGTATACACTAAGGTGGGTGTTGGACCAATATTTCTGGGCGTTACAAACATATGCACAAATCCAATATACCCTTCCCACTATGTTGTTGTTGTTGTAACAGCAGTAATTGCTGAGTTGACAGCCCTTTGCCAAGTGATATCGGGTCATTTCGGTGCGTAGAACCAGCTGTCGTGGGAATGCCCTTCCCACTATTATGGTCTGGGGTATAAAAATAATACAACATAGCAACCATATAAATGCAAAATCAACCAAAAACGCAACATTATTGCAGTTTATTTCAAGATATAAAAAAACATAATAAAATGAGAAAAGTTCTCTCGAATAAAGAGCGAACTTAGAAGAAAAAAAGAAAAAAGTGTTTTGCATGCAATTAGCCATCGTTGCGTTTTCGCAACACTGATTTTTAGAAGATTATACTGAATAAATGGGATATTTTCATTTGTTGCTTTTTGATAAACGTTTTTCAATGCTTTCTCAAGCTAAATTAAAAAGCAGAAAAAAAAACTATTTTTTATTTAAATACTAGCTGACCCGGTCCGCGTTGCTGGCCCTAAGCAAACATTAGTATTGTATTACCACACGATTTAAATTAAGCTTTTAACGAAATGTACGGCCTTTAAATAAATTTATGGAATATCTATCATAAAGTTTTGTTACAGAATAACTTACATATTGTGTAGGTGTGGGCTCAATCAAAAAAGAAACGCATTTATTTAAGGCAAATTGAAAATTATATTTATTTATTGCTTTATCTTGGGGCCAGCGGATATACAATGTTTTTTGGCGTGCCTACTCGGGAGCAAGCCACATGCAACTGGCCGCGTGGAAAACATAAATTTTCCAAAATTAAGCTAGCAATAGTCAATGACTTGACTTGTGCTTTATTGATGGCAATAGTACACGCAAGACGCAAAGGGAATTGGATCCGCTTGAATTGGAATGGTAAATCGTTGGAAATCATCGGAATTCGTGGAATAAGTACGTCTTCGCCTTTGAATCTGCCACCGATGATTGTTGCCTCGATTAAATTTGGTGAGCAGTTTTGATGATCAATGTGGTTCCGTTGCATAACTTTGGTGCGTTTAAGTTGCGAATAAGAATTACCGGTGATCCAACGTTTAATTATTGACGGCTTGTTCTTCATCCATTACTGTATCAATCGATTTGTATTTGATTAATTTGCCGGGTAGTTTCAATTGAATTTGCTCATTGAGCTTGTTGGCATCGTAATTTGTTGGTGCCAAAATTGCACGTTCCTACAGCCAATCCGATTTTTTGTAGAAGATTGTTAGACTTGGGAAAACCTTGTCGACAACGGCTTGAATATTCATTTGCATTCGACAGAAGTTAGGCGGGAACGAAATCTCGTTCGTGGCTCGATTAATTGGAATTTTACCATTTCCGATGTCAAAAAGTTGTTCTGAGAATGTTTGGGCAGACGGGTCTTGCAACAAATGCACACGTATGTTCGTCGATAGCGTGATTTTTTGACTCGGTTCCAAAGATATGACTTGAAACTTGAAAGCTAAGTTTGACGAATATCACCAACAAAAAGAATAAGAGCGCCTCCCATCGGTTTGTAATTTCCTCGAAAATCACGTAGAGCGCTGCGAGCAATTTGTTTGAATGTACCGTTATTTTGTATCAGCGTTTGAAAAAAACTCACAAATGTGCACAAAATGTAGGGATTTTAAATGCAAGAGTACATAAAGTTTTTTTTTATCATCGATTGATGTATAATATTATTTTTAACTTATTGTATAATGTTGCACCTTAGTAAGCGCGGAATATCTTCTGTTATCGAATGATGTAAATATTTTGTAAATAAACCGAAAACTCGGATTTTTGAATGCAACATTTCGAAAGTTTTAAAATTTTGATATTGGATCGTTAATAACATAAGGTTTTTGCAAATATCTTCTGAACTACCGAATAACCTATTTAAGACTTTGATATCTCGTTTTGAAAAACATGACAACGGCTTTCAAAAAAATTAAATAAAATAAAAAAGCAAAATATATGTATGTATGCTCGTATGTCATTGGTGGTGCAATATGAAAATTGGATTTTGCCACGCCCCTCCGCCCGCAGACTGAAAATCCATGTAAACATAAATTGTTTGTGATGGGGCGTGAAAGTGGGCGTGACACATAAATTTTTTTATTTTTACATCGCCTGCAGTAAGATGTGGATACAATCTGTATGAAGTAAATCTGTAAAAAACCCATGTAGAAGCAATTAATCAATTAAAAAAGTGGGCGTTAGAGTAGGCGTGGTCGTACCAATGGTGAAGGCAATGGTGGTAATTTGACCTTACTACTGAAACAGCACAACCCAGGCGATTCTCCGATGAACTTTAATGCACCGCAATGGTTGCACACAATCTCCATTGGGCCAATTTGAACGGAAGGATGCTAGCTGTAGTCAAAAGTGCAATCGTAATGAAACGCTACTCGATTCAAATCAACACTTGAAGCTCTTCTCCTTACGCGTTGATTTAGATTTTCACGTTGTTGAATTGCTTGATTTAATCCATGATTTCTCATTGCTAATCGAGCCGTTTCATTTGTCGCCTGTCTTTCTTCTTGTGTTTGCGTTACGCGAAGTCGGGCCATACTAACACGCCGCTGATCTCGTGCGATTTCTTGTTCATCCGTATTCAATCGATTGGTAATATTCCGATTTGTAATTGCATTACGGGTTCGGTGCGAAAGATCAGATCTTCTGGGTCGCGGCATTATGAATAACACTGAGAAATTAATGTCACAAAATCATTTAGGGAACTTACCTTTTGAAATCACTTTTAAAAAAGGTTGAAAATTTTTAAATACTAAAAAATAATTCAGGTGTCAAAAGTTTATGCACACAACGCCATCTACTGGCAATAGCAGAACCAGAATATGTGTTTGTAAAAAAATTGAACAAAAAAAGTTGTCAGTCAAATTAGGTGGAAAAACAATTGTCGTAAAAATTGTGATATACAAAAGAACGACATTTGATTTTTGGATTTTAGAAGATAATAATTAAAAGTAATGGGTGATACAATTTGAAGTAAGTCTTTTAAAACCCTTGTAGAATCGATTACACAATTTTAAAGCAGGCGTGGTCGAATTCGGCTGTACACTGCGGGCGTTACTACGGCATCAATTTAAAAAAAAGTAGGTGGTCAAAAAAGATCGCTAGAGATGGGACGTGAAAGGAGGCGTGGAGTATGAATCTTAATTTTTGATCTCGCCAAGAGTAAAGTGAATATGTTAAAATCAGAGTAGAATCAATTACACAATTTAAAAAAGAAGGCGTTAAAGTAGGCGTGGTCGCAAAAAAGAAGTATTCTATAAATACTTAGTGGTGTGATGTGAAAATTTCAGGCAGCGGTCTGGCTTACCTGGCAAGCGTCTTGCATGTGATGGGGCGTGAAAGTGGGCGTGGAACATACAATTTTTATTTCTACCTCGCCTACAGTAAGATGTATTTACAATTTGAAGTAAATCTGTAAAAACCCATTTAGAATTAAATAAAAAAAGTAGGCGTTAGAGTGGGCGTTGTCGTACCAACTTACAAACCTTCCTGGGCTCATGCACAACAACTTTGCCGAAGATCATCACATGATCATTTACGATTCTATAAAGTACATACACACACTCACACATAAAAACATTAATTTAAAAAAAGTAGGCGTGGTCAATTTCTGAACTTTTTCCGGGTATTCTTCTTCTCTGGCCTGAGACCAGCCTGAATTCGTGCGAATCATTGCAATCGGTCCTGGCGTTCTTTAGTTATAAAGCTAGTAACTAACGTCACTCTCTTTTATATATATAGATGCATAATGTTGTTTTTTAAAAAACAATTTTTTGGACTGTTTTTAAAACTTTTTAATATTAATAAATAAAATCAGGAGTTTCATTTTTGAAATGAGAGTTAAATAGAAAAGTCCCTAAATTAACGAAAGAAAAACTAAATCATTCAAATCAAAAATTTTAAACCATTTTTATATGCATCTAAACATGGTGTTGCGAAAACGCAACGGCGGTAAAAAATGGGTTAATGAAATTCATAAGAACCTAAAAATTCATAAATGTAAGGCCCCTTTCAGATTAGGCAATTTTATTTGCGGAAGTCTTGTGTTTGTGGGTGTGAGAGGAAAGATCGGTTTGAAGGGGAAATAAATAAAACTCACTCGTTATCGTTTTCCATCACATACCTGATTACATAGTAATAAAAAACTACCTGAAATTTTAATTAAATTAAACACTTTTTAAGTTTATAAAAAGAGCAATCGAAAAAATTCCTATGCTAAAATATAAGCGCAGAAAAACGTAACTACGATCGTAATTCAAAATACCTACAATCGAAAGAAAGGTAGCGGAATCGAAACTCTGAATACCAAATTTGCCAAACGGAGAAAATTTCGATTCGAATCGAAAGTCAGAATAGGGGTGATAATAATAATAATAAAAGGGTGTTTCCACAGAAAATTACCCCTTACAGCTCAAAAATAAATAAAGCCAGCTGAAAGTTTAAAATTTTCTTTATGCTCAGCAGCAATTTTGAAGGCGACAAGTTAAAATTTAATTTTTTGTAAATAGTTCAAAACAACCTCACCGACTGTAACGGCCGTTACCCCAAAAGCTCGATTTAATTTTATAGTAGCGGAAAATAAGAAGGTAAGTAAGATGAAGAATTTTGTAAGGCCAAATAAGCATCAAAAGCCTATTTTGATTTTTTAAAATTTTTTTTAAAGATGTAACAACTGTTACCTTATTTTTTTGTGTTTTGCATTTAACCTGTTTTCGTCTTACTTAATTGGATTCTTATTGATTTTAGATGAAAAAACATAGAGCAACAGCAAGATGCAAAAATACAGAAAAAAACGAAAAGAAGATGCAGGAAAGTACGAGGCTTACTTGGAAAAAAAGAGCGCTCAAAAAAAAGAAGACTGGATCAATAAGAGGTGATGACGGACGAACGCCAAACTTAGGAACGAAAAATCACACGCAAACGCGTAAGAAAATTTCGTAAAAAAAAGAATGTAGAAAATAAAAAAGCTTTAAGTCAAATCGTTCTCTTCAGAAACGCAACCTATCAATTAGCCCGTCAAAAAAGATGGCAGTTGTTAGAAAACTTGCTTTAGATGTACCTGGAGACAACCTCGATTTTCGTTGTACTGAAAAAAATAAAACTCCTCAAATTCGTGATTCCGACAGAGAAAAAGCAAGAACATTTTATTTGAAAGATGACATACAACTGGGTTCTACATTTGTAAAATAAAGTGGAAGTGAAATTTTCATTAATTTTGTGTTCTAAATTTTGTGAGTGATTTAAAAAGTAAAATATCACTTTTAGTTTCGTTCATCGTAGTTAAAAGTCTCACCTCGTTTTCTAGAACGCCGTGAAATTATCCATGTGGAATTGAAAACGATTTAGTTCCACTTCGTAGTGGAATATAGAACATAGGCGATAAGCTACTCTTTTAATATAGCTTTTTTTTGCATCTGGTCATGGTAATGGCGCTGTAGATGGTATAGGGGCTACCGACAAAAGATCCTTGTTGTCTGCATTTATGTCTCGGCAAGCAATAATAAACACCCCAAAAGAAGCATTTAACTTCTTCAATACTACAAAAAAGTTGGAAGGTATTATAGTACTTTACTGCGAAAAAGAAGACATCAAATCCGAAACTGAACTTCTAAAAAAACGTATGAAAAATATTAAACCCATCCAAAATATTCAACAACATTATTTTCAAAAAGCTAACATAAATTCGGTCCAATCGGGCTTAACAGGGGTATCGACTTAAAAAATAAACAGCTTACATTATAATGACGTTTATTGTTCATCTGAAAGCAAATAAAACTATGCAGACAACTCAACACACTAATTTTACACAATAGAATATAACTTTTCGTTTAAGTTTTTTTTTTTTTGGTTACCCATAATAAATGAATTCAAACACAAATTATTAATTTCCTTTGGTTTGAAAATAAACGCATTCCTTAAAAAAAACATTTCAAAGAATTTAATAAGATTTTTTTACTTGACACATCCTGTGTAAAATTTTACAATACATGATGTTTGTTTCTGAAATTTGAAAACAGAACTTTTTTAAATATCGACCGTTACCTTTTTAATGGTCAAAAATGTATTGAAATTACTTTTTTATGAATTCTTTCAATTGATACCCATGCTTGAACTTTCGTAGATCCAAAATTAAGCAATCCTCGTGGCATATTTGCTTAGGTTGCAATTTTATTTAAAAAATCTCCGAAAATCGGTAACGACCGTTACTTTGGAAACACCCAAAAACAATAATAATACTTTTTTAAAAGGTAAAAACGTAACATTATTTTTTTAAAACGTCGTTCTATATTCTATATATGTATGTAGATTTAATAAAACTTCGCAATTTTTTTTTGGAACACAGTAATGTATATACACATACTTACATATAGGGTGTTTTTTTGAGAGGTATAGAACTTCGAATGGAAATAAAACACAAGAAAATCGTTTTAATGACCATCAATTTGGCTTTATTGGAAGGATAATTTTATGCCATTAATGTTTAAATATGATTTCAGGCATGTGGCCGCCGGGGCTGGCTCGAATAAAGCCAATTCTACAGGTCCAATTTTGAACCACTTTTTCGAGCATATGGGACCGTATGTCGGCAATAACGCCACGAATGTTGGCTTTCAATTCCCCTAACGTTTCTGGTTTGTTGGCGTAGACGAGCGACTTCACATATCCCCAAAGAAAATAATCCAATGGTGTCAAATCACACGATCTTGGTGGCCAATTGACAGGTCCATTCCGCGAAATTATGCGCTCATCAAATGTTTCCTTCATTAAATCGATTGTGGCGTGCGCTGTGTGGAACCACAACTCATCCACATTCATGCCATCCAATTCGGGAACAAAATAGTCAGTTATCATGGCTCTATACCGGTCTCCATTAATTCGGGTCCTCTTCAACACTTTGCTCTACAGCGGCAATTGTTTCTTCGGTGCGCACTGTTCGACGTCTCTGCGGATGCGTATTATCACATAGAGTAAACGTAGTGCGAAAACGATCCATGGTTAACCGAATTAATTGCTCTGATGGACGATTATGTCGACCATAAAATGGACGGAGCTTGCGGTAAGCTTCGCGAACTGAACCGTTATTTTCGAAATAAAGTTGCACGATTTGCAAGCGTTGTTCTTTTGTCAACCTGTTCATGATGAAATGGCAAACCAAACTGACATTAGAGTTGCCAGATTTGACCACAAAATGCCAGTTTTATCGAAAAACAAACCTGTAAAAAAAACACCCTATACATAAGTATGTATATCAATACCGACTTCCCTAAATTAGTTTGCCCTTAGTTGCCTATAATTATTATTAGTCCTGTTTCACACTCTTCAGTTTTAGCTGACTAGTTTTTGTTCAATTCTCTTTTAAACTTGCCGTTTCATTCACACGTCAATTCAATTTTTGTACTTTTTCATGCAAAACAACATGCATGAAAGAAAAAAAAAAAAAAAGAAAATAAGAAAATTGACTGGTACCGTCAAGCTTGTACACCTTTTATTCTCTTTTCGCCCCTTCCAAAAATACTTGCCTTGACGAGTCAGAATTTACCAGTGCGAAAGCGGACTAGCAAGTGCATTGCTTTAGCACTATAAGTTAATGGTAGGTACTTAATATACTAACAAATATAGAGATGTACCAATGTAATATACATATGTACCTACAATATTTTTTCATACTCATACTTTTACATTAAACAACCCTAAAATCAATTATTTGATACACCACATTAATTAGGAAACCCAAAAAAATGTTTGTTTAAATATTACTACATATGTATGTATATGACTACAATAAAATTAAATACTTTTTGGGTTCCTTGGAATGTATTCGGAAACTAAACAATGTGCCTGAGTTCCCTGCAAATATCTGTGGAGTATGTGGTGCATTGTAGTTAAAATGTAGTGACTACATCATGGTCCGATGTAATGTACTCATGGACCATTTCATTTTCAAAGCAGAACTTCTTGTTACACGACAATTATTCGTACTTTAACGACCGTAATCGTTGTTGTAAAATATTTGAAGTAGTTACAAGGAGTAGTTTTGGGGCTAGTCCCGTGTTATGCAAAGCTGGATTATATGGTCCAGTCCTAGGACATCGTAATGTAAAATGAACTAGTATTTTTCATACAAATGGATTATGTTTGGAGTACTCCTGGTCCATTGTGGAGTAGTCCATGCATGCGTGTATGGAATAATCGCGTTTTTTGCAGGTTGGCATGTTGTATTTAAATACTTATATACATATGAACATATGTACATACACACTTATTTTGGTATTTCGTTCGCTCTAGGACGAAATGTCAAACTTACCCAAATTTGATAAATCATTTTATCAAAAATTTTAAATCATCACTTACCAAATAAAACACATATGCATAGAAGTCAACTTATTCTTGTAATTTTTAATCAATATATATATATAAATGTTTATACACTAAATTAAATTCCCATTAAACTATATTAAATATTTAGCCGAAAACTTTGTACAGATTTGATATTTCTACTGAAAAACAAAACAAAAGTATATAGTAAGCACATCCATTAACTTTTAACAGGCAGGTTCAAAATATTTATAGTTTATTTACTATGTTGCTTGTGTTACACGAATAAGGACTTATTTTTATTTTTGTGAAAACTTAAGCTAGATTTACACGATTGAAATTTTCTTCAAAATTGCTCTTCAAAATGCTTCAAACTCGTGTAAACAGCAAAAATTCTTCAAAGTTTACTTATTTAATAGTTATTAAATATACAAATTTTTAAGAAATTTTGCTGTTTGCACGAGTTTGAAACATTATGAAGAGCAATTTTGAAGAAAATTTCAATCGTGTAAATCTGGCTTTACTTACTTACGGTCATGGTGAAATTAAATACCAGGTGACCGCATTGCTACAACAATTACAACAAGGCAAGAACAACAGGCATTTTTCTATATGAAACACTTTCGTCACTGTCAAAAAGTTTTTTTTTTATATAACTTTTTGGCATTTTCAAATTCACCATGAATAATCAGCTGGCGCTACGCTATCACCTAGTATTTAAATTCACCTTGCTTACGGTCACAAAGTATACAGAGGGAACAAAACAATTTGAGTTAGAATATTTAAATTGAAATTTTGTTTATATGTTTGTGATTCAATAACTTACTAAATTGTATTTTAATAGTTGTTATACTTTGTGGTATGCATTGTGGAGTTTGTGCATTCGTTAAATTATATAAATGCATTTTTTTATGATTGTATCAAACAAAACAAAAATACTCTGTGACCAAAACTGAATTTTATTGCACCAGAAAAATAAAGAAAAATAGTAAGATAAATAAAACAAAAAGGCAGTTCTCAAAGAAAGAGACAAGTATAAAAATACATTTTCTTTCCCTTCCTTCTTTTTCTTTCCTTTTCCTTCTGTCACCTCTGTATACTTTGTGCCTAAACGTAATAATAAAAACTACACTGGTTATAGCAGTAGAATATCCTTATTCTGTGTTTTCTTAGTGAAAATTTTATTAATATATGAGGAGGTGAGAAGTAAAACTCGTTCGTTCCATGTTTACAAAATTTTGGTAAAAAGCTAAAAAGTTGCTACAGCTTATACATGTTTCCACGACGACTTGAATCACAAACAGAATAAAAAACAAGTAAGAGTGCTATATTCGGCTGTGCCGAATCTTAAATACCCTTCACCTAAGCGTAATAAGAAATACAGAAACTATACTAGACTAGAATATCCTAATTCTGTGTTTTCTATTCAGTCTTAGTGCAAATTTTATTAGTATTTGATATATTGTTAGAAAGGCAATTTTACGACCAACATAATTTATGTTAAATATTTTGAAATTTTGTCTAATTTTTACCATTTTTAATTGATTTAATTACCAATTCTTACCATAACTTACAGAGTCTGTCTGATGTTCATAATAATCTTCAGTGTAATTTAACAAACAGAGTATAAACAAGTAAGAGTGCTATATTCGGCTGTGCCGAATCTTAAATACCCTTCACCTAAGCGTAATAAGAAATACAGAAACTACACTAGACTAGAATATCCTAATTCTGTGTTTTCTATTCAGTCTTAGTGCAAATTTTATTAGTATTTGATATATTGTTTGAAAGACAATTTTACGACCAACATAATTTATGTTAAATATTTTGAAATGTTGTCTAATTTTTACCATTTTAATTGATTTAATTATCAATTCTTACCATAATTTACAGAGTCTGTCTGATGTTCCTAATAATCTTCAGTGTAATTTAACAAACAGAGTATAAAAAAAGTAAGAGTGCTATATTCGGCTGTGCCGAATCTTAAATACCCTTCACCTAAGCGTAATAAGAAATACAGAAACTACACTAGACTAGAATATCCTAATTCTGTGTTTTCTATTCAGTCTTAGTGCAAATTTTATTAGTATTTGATATATTGTTTGAAAGACAATTTTACGACCAACATAATTTATGTTAAATATTTTGAAATGTTGTCTAATTTTTACCATTTTAATTGATTTAATTATCAATTCTTACCATAATTTACAGAGTCTGTCTGATGTTCCTAATAATCTTCAGTGTAATTTAACAAACAGAGTATAAAAAAAGGGGTACAATTCGGTTTTAGTGATTTTGCTCAAAAAAAAAAAAAAAAAAACAAAATGAAATAGGGCTTTTGGAGGAGATACCAGCAAAAAAAAAATTTTTTGGCGGTCACGCCTATTTTCGAGGGGGCGGGCCCGTAAAGTTCAAAATATATAGGCCTATATCTCGGGAACTACTGGGTGCTTGATAATTTGTAATACACTAAATAAAAGGTATTAAAAATACCTTTCCAACGATATATATCATGATTATAAAATGTGGACCGAATATGGGTTACATCCGAAAAGAATATTTTTTGACCCGAATTTATTTGTTTTTTGGAAATGGTTCTATATGGCAGCTATGAAAAATTATGGGCCGATCTTCTTAAATTTTGGAACAGTTATTTTCATGCATATGAGGATATTTCACGTCGAATTTCAACATAATAACGGTATATTTAAGATATATATTAGTATTAACGTGGATTTCGGTAGTGGACCTTATGTGGGGGACATAGTCAAATATGGACCGATATTCTCAAAATCCAGCAGTTAGATTTAGGCATGTATGTAAATGATCCGTGTAAAATTTTGGATTGGTACCCTTATTTATAAGAGATTTATGAGTATTAAAGTGATTTTCGGAAGAGGGCTTTATATGGGGCATACGGTTAAAAATAGACCAAAATTCACAAAATTTTGTGGGATGATTTTTGTATATATTTAAATGATCTGTGCAAAGTTTTGAGTCGGTACCGATATTTATACAATATATATAGGGAAAAATGTCTTTTTCAAATGTGGTCCTTGTATGGGAGCTATGACCAATTTTGGGCCGACCACCATAAAATTTAGTACAACAATTTATTTGCCTATAAAGAGTGTTTATGTCAAATTTTAGCCGTTTACTATTGTTTATATCTGTTTTATACGTATTAAAGTGAATTTTGGAAGTGGACTTTATATGGGGTCTATGGTCAAACATGGACCGAACTAAAAAAAATTTCGTTTTGCGATTTCTTTTTGCATAAAACTTATTTTTGCTGAATTTTGTCTTGATATTCCAATTTTATAGGCATTTATGTATAATTGAGCAATATTTCGGGAAGATTTTTGTATGGGGGCTATGACCAATTCTGGGCCGACCACCATAAAATTTAGTACAACAATTTATTTGCCTATAGAGATTATTTATGTCGAATTTTAGCCGTTTACTATTGTTTATATCTGTTTTATACGTATTTAAGTGAATTTTGGAAGTGGACTTTATATGGGGTCTATGGTCAAACATGGACCGAACTAAAAACAATTTCATTTTGCGATTTCTTTTTGCATAAAACTTATTTTTGCTGAATTTTGTCTTGATATTCCAATTTTATAGGCATTTATGTATAATTGAGCAATATTTCGGGAAGATTTTTGTATGGGGGCTATGACCATTTCTGGGCCGATCACCATAAAATTTGGTACAATAATTTATTTGCCCATAAAGAGTATTTATGTCAAATTTTAGCCGTTTAACATTATTTATATCTGTTTTATGCGTATGTAAGTTTATGCGTAGTTTTATGCGTATACCCTTCTCACGATGGTGAAGGGTATAAAAAGGGGTACAATTCGGTTTTAGTGATTTTGCTCAAAAAAAAAAAAAAAAAAACAAAATGAAATAGGGCTCTTGGAGGAGATACCAGCAAAAAAAAAATTTGTTGGCGGTCACGCCTATTTTCGAGGGGGCGGGCCCGTAAAGTTGAAAATATATAGGCCTATATCTCGGGAACTACTGGGTGCTTGATAATTTGTAATACACTAAATAAAAGGTATTAAAAATACCTTTCCAACGATATATATCATGATTATAAAATGTGGACCGAATATGGGTTACATCCGAAAAGAATATTTTTTGACCCGAATTTATTTGTTTTTTGGAAATGGTTCTATATGGCAGCTATGAAAAATTATGGGCCGATCTTCTTAAATTTTGGAACAGTTATTTTCATGCATATGAGGATACTTCACGTCGAATTTCAACATAATAACGCTATATATACGATATATATTAGTATTAACGTGGATTTCGGTAGTGGACCTTATGTGGGGGACATAGTCAAATATGGACCGATATTCTCAAAATCCAGCAGTTAGATTTAGGCATGTATGTAAATGATCCGTGTGGTACCCTTATTTATAAGAGATTTATGAGTATTAAAGTGATTTTCGGAAGAGGGCTTTATATGGGGCATACGGTTAAAAATAGACCAAAATTCACAAAATTTTGTGGGATGATTTTTGTATATATTTAAATGATCTGTGCAAAGTTTTGAGTCGGTACCGATATTTATACAATATATATAGGGAAAAATGTCTTTTTCAAATGTGGTCCTTGTATGGGAGCTATGACCAATTTTGGGCCGACCACCATAAAATTTAGTACAACAATTTATTTGCCTATAAAGAGTGTTTATGTCAAATTTTAGCCGTTTACTATTGTTTATATCTGTTTTATACGTATTAAAGTGAATTTTGGAAGTGGACTTTATATGGGGTCTATGGTCAAACATGGACCGAACTAAAAAAAATTTCGTTTTGCGATTTCTTTTTGCATAAAACTTATTTTTGCTGAATTTTGTCTTGATATTCCAATTTTATAGGCATTTATGTATAATTGAGCAATATTTCGGGAAGATTTTTGTATGGGGGCTATGACCAATTCTGGGCCGACCACCATAAAATTTAGTACAAATTTTATTTGCCTATAGAGATTATTTATGTCGAATTTTAGCCGTTTACTATTGTTTATATCTGTTTTATACGTATTTAAGTGAATTTTGGAAGTGGACTTTATATGGGGTCTATGGTCAAACATGGACCGAACTAAAAAAAAATTTCGTTTTGAGATTTCTTTTTGTATAAAACTTATTTTTGCTGAATTTTGTCTTGATATTCCAATTTTATAGGCATTTATTTATCATTAAGCCATATTTCGGGAATATATATATTTGTATGGGGGCTATGAGAAATCATGGACCGATTCTTACTATTTTCCGCACACTTTCTTCTTTTATAGTACAAACAACGTATACAAAATTTCATGGTATTATCTGCAATATATTTCAAAATATTGCAATAAAATGGACGAAAAATCTCAAATTTTTATAGAGGTGGTCTCACATATTGGTTCATAACTCTGGGTGACCTAAACCGATTTTGCTGATTTTAAATAGCAAACTTCTCGAAAGCACTTCTGACAGAATTATTGAAGGTTTGGATCCCGAACATATCTTGGGACTTCAAAAAACTGATTTCAACATCCAGACAGACAGACAGACAGACAGACAGACGGACATGGCTTAATCGACTTCGCTATCTATAAGGATCCAGAATATATATACTTTATAGGGTCGGAAAATTATATTGTGGAAATTTCACACGGAATGACAAACTTATATATACCCTTCTCACGTTGGTGAAGGGTATAAAAAGGGGTACAATTCGGTTTTAGTGATTTTGTTAAAAAAAAAAAAACAAATAGGGATTTTAGAAGAGATACCAGCAAAAAAATTTTTTTTTGGCGGCCACGCCTATTTTCGAGGGGGCGGGCCCTTAAAGTTGAAAATATATAGGCCTATATCTCGGGAACTACTGGGTGTCTGATAATTTGTAATACATTAAATAAAAGGTATTAAAAATAGCTTTCCAACGATATATATCATGATTATAAAATATGGACCGAATATGGGTTAAATCCGAAAAGAATATTTTTTGACCCGAATTTATTTGTTTTTGGAAATGCTTCTATATGGCAGGTATGACAAATTATGGGCCGATCTTCTTAAATTTTGAAACAGTTATTTTCATGCATATGGGGATATTTCACGTAGAATTTCAACGTAATTACGGTATATTTAAGATATATATTAGTATTAACGTGGATTTCGGTAGTGGACCTTATGTGGGGGATATAGTCAAATATGGACCGATATTCTGAAAATCCAGCAGTTAGATTTAGGCATGTATGTAAATGATCCGTGTAAAATTTTGGATTGGTACCCTTATTTATAAGCGATTTATGAGTATTAAAGGGATTTTCCGAAGAGGGCTTTATATGGGGCATACGGTTAAAAATAGACCGAAATTAACAAAATTGTGTGGAATGATTTTTGTATATATGTACATGATCTGTACAAAGTTTTGAGTCGGTAACGATATTTATACAATATATATAGGGAAAAATGTCTTTTTCAGATGTGGTCCTTGTATGGGAGCTATGACCAGTTGTGGGCCGACCACCATAAAATTTAGTACAACAATTTATTTGCCTATAAAGAGTATTTATGTCAAATTTTAGCCGTATAACATTATTTATATCTGTTTTATGCGTATTTAAGTGAATTTCGGAAGTGGACTTTATATGGGGTCTATGGTCAAATATGGACCGAACTAAAAAAAATTTCGTTTTGCGATTTCTTTTTGCACAAAACTTAGTTTTGCTGAATTTTGTCTTGATATTACAATTTTATAGGCATTTATGTATAATTGAGCAATATTTCGGGAAGATTTTTGTATGGGGGCTATGACCATTTCTGGGCCGATCACCATAAAATTTGGTACAATAATTTATTTGCCCATAGAGAGTATTTATGTCAAATTTTAGCCGTTTAACATTATTTATATCTGTTTTATGCGTATGTAAGTGAATTTTGTAAGTGGACTTTATATGGGGTCTATGGTCAAATATGGACCGAACTAAAAAAAATTTCGGTTTGTGGTTTCTTTTTGTATAAAACTTATTTTTGCTGAATTTTGTCTTGATATTCCAATTTTATAGGCATTTATTTATCATTAAGCCATATTTCGGGAATATATATATTTGTATGGGGGCTATGAGAAATCATGGACCGATTTTTACTATTTTCCGCAAACTTTCTTCTTTTATAGTACAAACAACGTATACAAAATTTCATGGTATTATCTGCAATATATTTCAAAATATTGCAATAAAATGGACGAAAAATATCAAATTTTTATGGAGGTGGTCTCACATATTGGTTCATAACTCTGGTTAACCTAAACCGATTTTGCTGATTTTAAATAGCAAACTTCTCGAAAGCACTTCTGACAGAATTATTGAAGGTTTGGATCCCGAACATATCTTGGGACTTCACAAAACTGATTTCAACATCCAGACAGACAGACAGACAGACAGACAGACAGACAGACAGACGGACATGGCTTAATCGACTTCGCTATCTATAAGGATCCAGAATATATATACTTTATAGGGTCGGAAAATTATATTGTGGAAATTTCACACGGAATGACAAACTTATATATACCCTTCTCACGATGGTGAAGGGTATAAAAAGGGGTACAATTCGGTTTTAGTGATTTTGTTAAAAAAAAAAAACAAATAGGGATTTTAGAAGAGATACCAGCAAAAAAATTTTTTTTTGGCGGCCACGCCTATTTTCGAGGGGGCGGGCCCTTAAAGTTGAAAATATATAGGCCTATATCTCGGGAACTACTGGGTGTCTGATAATTTGTAATACATTAAATAAAAGGTATTAAAAATAGCTTTCCAACGATATATATCATGATTATAAAATATGGACCGAATATGGGTTAAATCCGAAAAGAATATTTTTTGACCCGAATTTATTTGTTTTTGGAAATGCTTCTATATGGCAGGTATGACAAATTATGGGCCGATCTTCTTAAATTTTGAAACAGTTATTTTCATGCATATGGGGATATTTCACGTAGAATTTCAACGTAATTACGGTATATTTAAGATATATATTAGTATTAACGTGGATTTCGGTAGTGGACCTTATGTGGGGGATATAGTCAAATATGGACCGATATTCTCAAAATCCAGCAGTTAGATTTAGGCATGTATGTAAATGATCCGTGTAAAATTTTGGATTGGTACCCTTATTTATAAGCGATTTATGAGTATTAAAGGGATTTTCCGAAGAGGGCTTTATATGGGGCATACGGTTAAAAATAGACCGAAATTAACAAAATTGTGTGGAATGATTTTTGTATATATGTACATGATCTGTACAAAGTTTTGAGTCGGTAACGATATTTATACAATATATATAGGGAAAAATGTCTTTTTCAGATGTGGTCCTTGTATGGGAGCTATGACCAGTTGTGGGCCGACCACCATAAAATTTAGTACAACAATTTATTTGCCTATAAAGAGTATTTATGTCAAATTTTAGAAGTATAACATTATTTATATCTGTTTTATGCGTATTTAAGTGAGTTTCGGAAGTGGACTTTATATGGGGTCTATGGTCAAATATGGACCGAACTAAAAAAAATTTCGTTTTGCGATTTCTTTTTGCACAAAACTTAGTTTTGCTGAATTCTGTCTTGATATTACAATTTTATAGGCATTTATGTATAATTGAGCAATATTTCGGGAAGATTTTTGTATGGGGGCTATGACCATTTCTGGGCCGATCACCATAAAATTTGGTACAATAATTTATTTGCCCATAGAGAGTATTTATGTCAAATTTTAGCCGTTTAACATTATTTATATCTGTTTTATGCGTATGTAAGTGAATTTTGTAAGTGGACTTTATAAGGGGGGTATGGTCAAATATGGACCGAACTAAAAAAAATTTCGGTTTGTGGTTTCTTTTTGTATAAAACTTATTTTTGCTGAATTTTGTCTTGATATTCCAATTTTATAGGCATTTATTTATCATTAAGCCATATTTCGGGAATATATATATTTGTATGGGGGCTATGAGAAATCATGGACCGATTTTTACTATTTTCCGCAAACTTTCTTCTTTTATAGTACAAACAACGTATACAAAATTTCATGGTATTATCTGCAATATATTTCAAAATATTGCAATAAAATGGACGAAAAATATCAAATTTTTATGGAGGTGGTCTCACATATTGGTTCATAACTCTGGTTAACCGAAACCGATTTTGCTGATTTTAAATAGCAAACTTCTCGAAAGCACTTCTGACAGAATTATTGAAGGTTTGGATCCCGAACATATCTTGGGACTTCACAAAACTGATTTCAACATCCAGACAGACAGACAGACAGACAGACGGACATGGCTTAATCGACTTCGCTATCTATAAGGATCCAGAATATATATACTTTATAGGGTCGGAAAATTATATTGTGGAAATTTCACACGGAATGACAAACTTATATATACCCTTCTCACGATGGTGAAGGGTATAAAAACAGAATTTACAATTTGTGAAAAATAATTTTTTTAATGGACAAAAAAAAGTAAGTGGAAATTAGTTAGCTTATTTGAAAAAAAAACATACATTCATACGTATTTACTTTCTTTACTTCCAGCAACAAGAAAATAATTTGCTTTGTTTACAATAATATTAAATTTTTACAGCTAGTGCAGATAAAAGCTGTGTTCACATTATGTGTATTTATATATTTGTATTTTTTGGATTCAGTCTCGTCTCATCGAACTGTTCGGACGTGTTAATTTTAGTGCGGCTGAATTTTTGGTGAAAAAATCGTAATAGGTGAAAAATTGTAATAGGTTGAAATAAAAAAAAAAAGTGAAAAAATAACTCGTAATAGGTAAAAATATCTACAAAACAAAATATTAAAAATCGCATAAAAACTGTATGAGTGTTCCTCTCAGATGTAATTCTGAGAAAGAGCTTAGCTCGACTAGAAAAACTATATGGGTCTCTGAGGAAGAATCCTTAAAAAAATCTGTGGAGAATTTTCTCACTACAAGAGCCGTAGAACGGCGTCGTTCCTGTTCGCCCAATATAGTTATCTCATCCGATGAAAAACATCAACATCTTCTTCATCAAATAGTGCAGTCAAACCTAGAAAACAAGTAGGTATGGATAAATACGTCACAGTTCTTAAGCGACAGAGGAGCCCGAAATCTGCTCAAGTGTCACCAAATTCAAAAGCTCCTAAGACCGCGAGTAATGATCAAAATAGGTTTGCTCTCCTCCAGACGGATGAGCCAGAACTTCCGAAGAAGACGTTTAAGCCCCCACCAATTTATTTGAGAGAGCCCACTTCCAGTAAATTGGTACAAGGAATTGTTTCGGTAATAGGTGAAAATATGTTTAGCGTAACATCAATTAAACATGGAAATATCAATGAAACCAAAATACAAGTGAAAAAGGAGGACGATTTTCGTAAATTGTCCAACCAGTTGGAGAGGGAGAGTAGGGATTTCTATACCTACCAGCTGAAAAGCGCAAAAGGACTCCAAGTCGTTCTAAAGGGTATAGTCCAATTTACACTCATTTGAAAGGCATAAGAACCAACAAGACGTCAGTATTGCCTAATCATCCTCAACAGCCAAATTTTGCATCGAGTGACAATTTCCCTCAATTGTTACGGTCCACTAGTCATGTAAACGCGCCTAGTTCTAGACAAGTTTCTTACGCAAACGTGGTTAAATCTAATATGCCAGGTTGGGAGCAGGAACCTAAATCACAATATTACGAGCCTAATATTAACACTCTAGAGACTATATTGCAGACACTTGTCCAAACTATGAACACCTTTACGACCACTATGACATCCATGATGCAGGAAATGCTGAAAATGCAATCCACTATCTTACAAGCCATTTTAAAGAAATGATTTGTTTAAAAATTTGTTTTTGGAATGCGAACGGCCTCCTCCAACATAAAATCGAACTGGAACACTTCCTGATGGATAAGCAGATTGATGTCATGATGATTGCTGAAACTCACTTGACGGCGACAGGGTACTTTAATATTAATGGCTACGTGTTGTATGATACTAAAGATCCCCGCAGAAGAGCATGTGGAGGTTCGGCAATTCTTATAAAGAACAGAATAAAACATTATTTAATGAACAACATATGTGAGGATTACCTCCAAGCAACAAACATCTGTATTGAATTCTGTCAATACAATTTTGTTTTATCATCAATTTATTCACAGCCTCGATATTCAATAAAAGAACACCAATACTATAGCTTCTTCAATTCCCTTGGAGCTAGATTTTTAGTTGCTGGTGACTTTAACGCCAAACACACATTTTGGGGTTCACGTCTAGTGACCCCGAAGCGTCGTGACTCTTCAACACCATTGCCAAAATGGGCTTAGATATACTCTCAAGCGGGCATCCCACTTACTGGCCGACGGACCGACGATACAAGTGGAGCCTTCATTAGACTTGTCTTCAGATCACTCTCCTTCTATTATTTCAATGCGTTTCCTTCAAGGGAATGGCTCTCCATTTCAGGACATATCTAAAACCAGAATAAGTTGGATAAAGTATAAAAAGTATTTAAGTTCCCACTGCACGGAAAATGTAGTGTTGAGAACTACTGAGGATATTGATGGGTCGATTGGCAAGTTTACTGAGGACATACGAAGAGCTGTACATCACGCCGCCACATATGACGTTGAGAGCAGAAGTAGGACAAACAGACCTTATTTCGCTGAACTCGATCATCTCCTGACAGAAAAAAAGAAGAGTTAGAAGAGAGTGGCAAATTCACAGGTCTCTTCAACTGAAATCTAGGCTACGAGAATGCAGAGATATACTAAGAAATTTCTTAGAAATCCAAAGAACGGCCTCACTTAGATCTTACTTGGAGGGTCTTGATAGTACCCCACAATCTGACTATTCGTTATGGAAGGCGGCACGAGGTTTAAAAAGACCAGTTAGAGGAAAGCCTCCTCTGCGAAATCCGACTGGCGACTGGGCTAGAAATGATTCCGAGAAGGGGACTTTATTTGTTAATCATTTGAGAAATGTGTTTACTATAAACAACTCAAATAATGCATCTGATTTGCCTCCACTCGTTATTAGACCTCCTGTACCTCTAAGACTTAGCTTTAATGATGTTCAAAGCGCTATTGGTACTCTGAATCTTAAAAAAGCTCCACGTATGGATAAAATCAGCAACAAAATGCTTGTGGAGTTACCTCGTGTAGCAAGAAGAATTATCCTCTTTATTTTCAATGCTATTTTACGCCTAGAATACTATCCTGCAGATTGGAAGGTATCTATGATTACCATGATTCCTAAGCCAGGGAAGGACCCCACTAAAGTGGAGTCATATAGGCCAATTAGCCTACTGCCGACAATTTCTAAACTGTTCGAAAAATTGTTAATGACTAAGTTGACTCCAATTCTGAATGACACTGAATGTATTTCTAATCATCAATTCGGCTTGAGAGCTAAACACAGCACCATCGAACAAACACACAGATTGGTAAATGTGATAAGACGGTCGTTTGAAGAGAAAAAATACTGTTCCGCGCTTTTCATTGATGTTTCCCAAACGTTCGAAAAAGTCTGGCATGAAGGTTTAATGCATAAAATTAAATTAACTCCGCCTGCTAACACCCACAAACTTATGAAAAGTTATTTATATGGTCGCAAATTTACAATCACATATGGATAAAATCAGCAACAAAATGCTTGTGGAGTTACCTCGTGTAGCAAGAAGAATTATCCTCTTTATTTTCAATGCTATTTTACGCCTAGAATACTATCCTGCAGATTGGAAGGTATCTATGATTACCATGATTCCTAAGCCAGGGAAGGACCCCACTAAAGTGGAGTCATATAGGCCAATTAGCCTACTGCCGACATCGAACAAACACACAGATTGGTAAATGTGATAAGACGGTCGTTTGAAGAGAAAAAATACTGTTCCGCGCTTTTCATTGATGTTTCCCAAGCGTTCGAAAAAGTCTGGCATGAAGGTTTAATGCATAAAATTAAATTAACTGTGCCTGCTAACACCCACAAACTTATGAAAAGTTATTTATATGGTCGCAAATTTACAATCAAAGTAGGCGATTTTTAAGCCCCGCTCAGCCAATAGAAGCAGGAGTACCCCAGGGTAGCATACTGGGTCCAACCTTATATTTGATTTATGCATCCGATATGCCGTCAGACCCCAAAATCCACACGTCAACTTTTGCAGACGATACAGCCTTTATCAGCGTCCATAAGGACCACCAAGTTGCATCACAGAATTTGCAGAATTATGTTTATAAACTAGATAATTGGCTAGAGCTTTCGAAAATCAGGGTAAATGAACAGAAATGTATTCATATCACTTTCACATTGCGAAAAGAAACTTGCTCGTTCGTCAAAATAAATAATCAAATTATTCCTCAACATAATAAAGTCAAATACCTCGGCATTCATCTCGACCGCCGTTTAACTTGGAAGTCTCATATTGAAGCGAAACTTACTCAGATGAGATTAAAAGCAGTGCAACTTAACTGGTTAATTGGCAGAAATTCTTCACTAAAGTTGGATTGCAAACTATTGTTGTACAATGCAATACTAAAGCCAATCTGGTGCTATGGAATTCAATTATGGGGTACGGCCTCAGCATCAAACATTGAAAAAATTCAAAGGGGTCAAAATAAAATTCTACGTATAATTACTGCAGCTCCATGGTATGTTAAAAATTCTCGAATCCACAAAGATCTAAGCGTGCCATTAGTAAAAGTCGAATTTACAAAATATGCGTCAAAGTACGTCAGCAAACTTGAACACCATCCAAGCCCACTTGCACGAGACATCCTTAACTTTAATGGCCACAATCGGTTGAGAAGGAGGGATACCCTTGCTTTAACTCAAGCGCAAAACAGATGACGGGATCAGTTGAAGTGAAATTTTTTTAGTATCATAAACATTTTTTGTCTAGCACTCAGTTCGATACTTAACTTCGAAGATCACGGTCGTCTCAAATAAGTACGGATTAGTTGTGTTTAAAAGAAAATCAAAGTTAAAGAACGCAAACAGTGTTGTTTTTGTAATTGTCGTCTGTTGTTATTGAACTCGCACGTGTGATAATTACATTAAGCTTGCTGAGATACTGATACTGATCTCCCCATAAACAATCACAACAACAACAATACTTATCGTAACTCCTTATCATATGCAGACTGTGTAAGATCAGATAACGATCTCTTTAACATAGATGAACTCTTTGGAATTTTTACAACAGCGTTGAGTGATCTCCAAAAATGTACAACAAAAATACAACAAATTCAAGTAGTAATGTCAATGGTAAAGTACGCATATGGTTTACGGTAATTACAATGGATTAAATATTCTGCATTGGAATGCTAATGGTATTACTACTTATTCTCATTTACTTCAATTCGAAAATTTACTTGAAAGAGAAGATATCCACATCGCCTCTTTAAACGAAACACATCTTAAAGAAAATCATAAAACCTATTTCAGAAATTATTTAATATACCGAAACGATAGACAAGATTCATGTGGGGGTGGAGTAGCTCTAGTTGTTCGCAGATCTGTTCAACACAAATTACTGCCTATAGCAAATACACTGGGTATAGAAAATCTTTCAATAGTAACTGAAATAAATAGAAGAAAGCTTATCATTTGTACCGCATATTCGCCAAAGTATAAAAAGAGTTTTGCTAATGATATTATAAAATTAACATCATTAGATGAAGATTTTATATTACTTGGAGATCTAAATGCCAAACATTCGGCATGGCACTGCTTGAACAATAACACCGCAGGCAATGTTCTATTCAACCTTGAGCAAACAAACAACTTTTTTATATATTATCCTAACAAGCCAACATTCTATCCATATCAAAGAAATCGAAATAGTTCTGTTATTGACTTGGTATTAAGCAATAGTACGTTAAATATTAATTTGGATGTACTTGAATATGAGATTCCATCAGATCACAGACCTATTGTGTGTAAAATCCAAAATGCAACAATCTGTGAAATAGATGTAAGTTATTATGACTATCAACACACGGATTGGATGAAATTCCGAAATATTATTAACGATAAAATTAACATAAATACAGATGTTTACAGTTCAAAAACCACAATTGACCTAGAAATTGAGAGATTCGTTCAATTAATACTAGATGCACGAAATGAATGTACACCAAAATTAAGATTTTCTGGTAAAACAGCCTTACCTGTAGATATCGTTAATCTAATAACCACACGTAGGACTTTTAAAAGGAAAAGCCAACGAACATCAATTATAACTGATATAAAATTTTACGAACAATGTGTGAAGCTTCTGACTACAATAATCAACAAAGAAATAAATATTTACCGAAATGAAAAATGGAATAATATGCTATCAAAATTAAGGCCTGGTGATAAATCTTTTTGGAAAATAAGCCGATGCTTAAGAGGTAAACAAAATACAAAACTCCCACATTTTACTCAAGGAAACTCCAAAATTAATACAGATATTGGTAAAGCACAAATGCTGTCCGAAATTTTCTCCGCCTCTAACAATCTTACATCTACCTATAAACACTCAATTGATAAAATTGTTAACCACAAAGTCAATAGGTTCAAGTTAGCAGTATATACTGAAGATTTAAATTTGGGTTCTATTTCGGAATTAGACTCTTTAATCACAACGCTCAAAGCAACAAAATCTCCTGGACACGATGATATTTCCAATATTTTAATTAAAAATTTACCTACAAAAGCCAGACAGTTACTAATGATTATTTTTAACAGCAGCCTAAAAATAAACTATTTTCCAAAACACTTCAAAAAAGCTAAAGTTATTGCGATTCCCAAACCGAACAAACCTAAAAATAATCCAAATAGTTATAGACCTATAAGTTTATTAAGTAACTTAGGAAAATTGTATGAAAAAGTTATTCAAAATCGTATACGGGGTTGCATTGAAAATACATCAATAATTGCTAAAGAGCAATTTGGTTTTAAAAAACAACACAGTGCAATACATCAAATTAATCGCATTACAAACATGATAAATGCTAACAAACAAAGTAAAAAATCTACAGGTATGATTATTTTGGACATAGAAAAGACATTTGATACCGTGTGGCACAATGGACTTATATATAAACTCCTCCAGGCTAATATACCAAAATATTTATGCAAACTTATTGCGGATTTTATATCGGATAGAACATTTGTAGTAGCTGTTAATAATACATTATCCTCCCCTAAGTCTATTACAGCAGGTTTACCACAAGGCTCAATATTATCTCCTTTACTGTACTCAATTTATACTTCCGATTTTTCGCCACCCTCATACTTGAATGTTGCATACTATGCAGATGATACCGCTCTCATAACGTCTAGCAAACTCACTAAGGCACTACTAAATAAAATGGAAAAAGGATTTGATGCTTGCAGAAAATATCTTAACAAATGGAAAATAAAAATAAACCCTAACAAAACTCAGGCAATTATATTTCCCTACAACAAATCTCCTAAACGATTACCAAATCGACAGTTGAAAATTCAAAATAAGAGACTAACAATCCAAAATGATGTTAAATACCTTGGTATGTGTCTTGACAAGAAACTTAATTTTGGAAAACATATCGCAGAAATATGCAAAAAATCTCTCAAAACGATTAGAGCTTTGTTGCCTATTCTAAATAAGCGCTCAACTCTTAACGCTAAAAACAAAAATTTAATATTTAAAAGTGTTATTAGACCATCTTTAACATACGCAAGTCCCATTTGGTATAAAGCAGCAAAAACACATCTGAAAAAACTTCAGATAATTCAAAACAAATGTCTCAAGATCATAAACAACAAAAACTGGAGATACTCTACGCAACTTCTTCACTTCGAAACGGGTTATGAACTCATCGTTGATTTCATAAAGAGAATAAACAGTAGATATCATGAAACCATAGCAAATTCCCCTTATCAACTGATAAGGGAATGTAGAGAATAGGCTTAAGAGCAACCAAAAATATATATCACCAAGTCGAAAATGATATGTATTAAATTATTATCTTCTGATAATTATATTACATACATATATATTTTCTAGCTATATTTGAAACATATTTTTATCATATAAAGGTTTTCCTATTTTTCCTTTAAATAAAATTATAAAGTAGACAGTAATTATCAACATCAGTCAATAAAATATAATTCGTTGTAGTATTTAGATAAAATCTCGAAAATTGTAAATAGTATATATAAAGAACCTGTAAATAAAGATGTTTTTAAAAATGAAAAAAAATGAAAAAATTTGTCTAGCACTGGCTGGGCTTATTATTTTCTGTTTAGTATTAAGATTTGAATACTTATTGTAATTTCAGTATATGAAGATTCAATAAATAAATAAAGGTGAAAAAAAATGTGTATTTGTCATGTGGAATGTAACTTTTCTACCCATATGTAATTTCATGTGTGTGTCAAAATTTGAGTTTTATAATTTACATGTTCATATGTATGTCAAATACATTTGACATAACCTATAAAAAAAAATCTTACGTATGTATATAAAAATTAAATTTGTAATTAAATAAAATTTTATTCAAACATCGAACGAGAGGTTGATAAAATAGTTACATGCACCTTTTTTAATTTTAATAAATTCTTCTAGGAAACCTAGTTCGTTGAACCAAAACACACATGCACATCATCTACACCGGCCCGCTTCTTTTTTCTTTTGCAATTTCCCTGCTATATTGACCGCGCAAGTTACATATCCATCCCTAAACGACCATTATTGGCTGGCTAAGTGTAGCGGAGCATTAGTTTCCAATTACGTTTCCACATTTAGCCAGACAGCAACGTAAGCATTAATGTTTATGTTGCTTACTTTTAGTTAAATATAAGATTTCAATTTTTGTATTTCTGAAAAATAAAAAAAACAGTCTTAAGATTCAATTCAACTAATAAAGAACAAACTCGAAAAAATATTGCGTTGTGTTTTTTATTTAGAAGAAATAGTACGATTTATTCTAAAGAATAATTCACTCATAACATAATTGGCGCAGTCGGTAAACGACCAAAGTTAAAAACTTAAGTTTTTTTAAAATAAAGAAACTGAAAGAATATCAACGGTTTTTCACAAAATAAAACTAACCGAAGTTTATATTTTTATTATATAACTATAAAAAGTTTATTGAAAAGTGTGTATTAATAAAAAAAAATGAATAAATTGGATGCAAATAGAAATTTGCAAGAGGTCGACGAAGCAATGAAAAAGATTGCCGAGTTGGAGTCGACTTTGCGGATGCCGGAGCAAAAAATAATAAATCAAGAACAACAAATGCAACAACAACAGCAGCAAATAAATCAAGAACAACAAATGCTACAACAACAGCAGCAAATAAATCAAGAACAACAAATGCTACAACAACAGCAGCAAATAAATCAGGAACAACAAATGAAAGACATAATTCAGCAGTTTCGGCAAATTAGACCGTTGAATAACAATCATAGTATCAATGGATTCATAAAATCCATAGAGATGTTAATAGATCTCTGTGCAGGTAACACCGCATTGATTAAGTTTGGAATCCAGATAATAGTAAACGAAAAAATCAATGTAGACTTCGCAACACATATAAGGCAACTTGGAGACATTTCATGGAATCAATTAAAAGCAAAGTTGAGGGCCCAAGCCAGACCGAAGACATCGTATGCCGAGATTTTCAACAGATGCCGATACATTAAAGTGAGTAATTTAAGAGAACTTTTTGACTGTTTTGAAACAGCCAAGAATGAAATTAGTCAAATATACGAATTAGACGATAATAAACCCACACTTTATATGTCTGAAAATGTGGATAGGGATTTAGTCGACCTAATGACGGAAAAGATAGATGGACCAATACGAGCACATATAGGTGAAAACGAAACTTTAAGTGACATAATTGTCAAGTACACAAAACTGAAATTATTAGACGATAGTAGGGTTATTGACAGTGGGCATAAAGCAAATAAAAATTTCAGCAATAATTACCATAGGAACAGGGAGAACGGACATCAAAACTCTAATCGAAACTACAACCGGCAAAAGTCCGAGTTAAACCCTAATAACAAATGGAAAAATTCTGTGACAAACAGCTCTCAATATGAGCCAAGTAGTGGTTCTAAAAGAAATTATTTTCGGGAACAAAACAGTGGAAACTTTATAAGAAATCAGCAGGAGCGATACCGTCAGAATAATAATGTAGGGAATTGGCAAAATAAGATTAATAGGTATAATGAAAGAGATAACGTTCAAAACAACCAAATAAACGAAAGGAGTTCGAATAGGACAAGGAACTCTCATATGAGTGTAGATCAGCAAACTACACATATGGACATAGGAAATGGAGAGGAAAAAGAGGTAAATTTTTTAATACAGCCTCACCAATCCAATTACCGATAGTGATGCTCACTATTGGGAAACAAAAATACGATTTTTGATTGATACCGGTTCTTCAACTAGTATTATAAAACCTCACGTTTTGAAAGAAAATTTTCAAATAGAAGAATTAATGAAACCCATTCAATACAGAACAATTAACGGTACAAACATAATTAAATTTAAAGTTGTAACTCCCTTCCCAAAGGAATTTTCTGCTCAGGGAACTTTGAGTTGGAAAATTATTGATTTCTGCAATAATAAATATGATGGAATAATCGGACAAAACTTTTTGATACCCCTTAAGACAAAGATAGATAACGAACATGGTTATATAGAAGTTTTTGGCAGCAAATTATTTTTCGAGGAAATGTACTCTTGTTTTTTTGATGAGAATATAAGTGTATTGGAACCAGTTGCAAGAACAGATATCGTGGATAAACTTGATTTTTGTCACTTGAATGAGGAGGAAAGTAGAGCAGTAAGAAATCTTCTTACTGAGTTTGGAGATTTATTTTATGTAGAAGGCGATAATCTTTCAGCCACAACCCAAATAGAACATCAAATCGTTACTACAATTGACAAACCCCTCTATTCAAAAATATACAGGTATCCCCAGGTTCATGAAAGCGAAATAAATAAACAAATAAAAGATATGTTAAAGCAAAACATTATTCGTGAGAGCAATTCTGCTTACAATAGTCCTTTATGGATTGTGCCTAAAAAAGTCGATAAATCTGGAGAGAAAAAATGGCGATTAGTAATAGACTATCGCAAACTAAATGAATTTACAATAGAAGATAGGTACCCTATACCCAACCTTAACAGTATTTTGGACAAATTGGGCAGAGCCCAATATTTTTCGACAGTCGACCTGGCAAAGGGTTTCCATCAAATACTCCTTAAGGAGGAAGATCGAAAAAAGACGGCATTCTCTACACCCTATGGGCATTACGAATTTATTCGAATGCCATTTGGTCTTCGTAACGCACCATCAACCTTTCAGAGATTGATGAATTCTGTTCTAAGAAATTTCATAAAAAAGACATGTGTAGTGTATATGGATGACATTCTAATATTCAGTTCATCCTTGGTGGAACATATCGATAATATAAAAGATATATTTAAAACCTTACGGAAGGCTAAGCTAAAGATACAAATTAACAAGTGTGACTTTCTCAAGAAAGAAACACAGTTTTTGGGTCACGTATTAACAATCAATGGCATAAAACCAGATCCTAACAAAATCTCAATAATACAGAATTTGAAACTCCCAAGTAACGAAAAACAGATTAAGTCGTTTTTAGGAATGACCGGTTTCTATAGGAAATTTATTAACAACTATGCCAAAATTGCATACCCAATGACCAAGTATTTGCAGAAAAACACAAAAATTAATATGAATGACCCTAGCTACATAGTGGCTTTTGAAAAACTTAAGGAGCTTATAACGAGTTCACCCATACTTAGATACCCAAATTTTACAAAACGTTTCAAAATCATCACTGATGCAAGCAATAATGCAATTGGAGCTGTCTTAACTCAAGATGGTCACCCAGTAGCATATGCTTCGCGAACGTTGAATAAACACGAAACAAACTATGCAACAATTGATAAAGAATTGTTGGCAATAGTTTGGGGTGTTAAATATTTTAGGCCATACATTTATGGGAAGGAATTCGACCTAGAAAGCGACCATCAACCACTGAAGTAGCTCATAAGTAAATATGCAGGCAAAGATATAAGCCCTAGGCTACAGAGATACCTTATTGATTTAGGTGAATATAATTTTAAGATAGAATATATAAAAGGGAAGTGCAACTACATTGCAGATTTCCTAAGTAGAATCAATGTCGAGGGAAATGAGATAAACTCATCAGAGGAATTGATGGACTGCGGTGAAACAAACAATATTGAAGGTTCTTTGGATGTTGAGACTGCACATTCTCAGGAAGAGGATCTACACGATGGTATTCCAATATTGGATACGGTAGTAAATCGTTTTAAAACTCAAATTATTGTAGTGGATGTTAAAGAGAAAGACATTGAAACGGTTTTTGGCAATAAAAGAGTTTATATAGACAGACATGACATTGCAGATAATAACATATCTAATATTTTAAGAAGGGAGGTTTCTAAAGGAAAAATTGGAATATTTTCCAAATTGAATGATCACGAATATTACAAGGTTCAACTGAAGTTGATAGAGGAATTTCCAGACAGAAACAACTTTAAATTGGTCAGATGTTCTTATTTTGCTAGAGATATTGAGGATGATATTGAACTCAATAAACAGATATCGTTGTTTCATAAATACGAAAGTGGACACTCAGGTATTATAGCTACCTATGAGAGCATCAATCATAAGATATATAATCCACATTTGAAATTATCGATACATAAAATAATAAATAACTGTCACATTTGTTCGTCAGCTAAGTATGACAGAAACCCAATAAAAAATAAGTTCAAAATAACTGAAACCCCTTCCACCACAAATGAAATAATCCACGTCGATACTTACATGAACAGTAAACACTCATTCATAATTTTTATCGACAAATTCTCAAAACACGTAATTTCATTTCATTTGCTCGACAGAAATAGTCAAACCCTGGTTAGAAAAATTAGATCATTTTTAGCATTTAAAGGCACTGTTACCAAATTTGTGTTAGACAATGAATTCAATAATGTCAATGTAAGGAGCTACCTTGATCAAGAGGGAATTCAATATCATTTTACGAAACCGAATAGCCATACCGGTAATTCGGATATTGAAAGATTTAACAATACTGTCACAGAAAAAATCAGAGTCCTTAATTTGGAAGAAAAACTTCCAATAAATACTCAAATACTTAAAGCAATAAAATTCTATAATGGTACTTATCATAGCGCAATAAAATGTAGTCCTTTAGATGTACAAAATAAATTGATTGACCATACCATTATAAAACAAAGATTAAAAGATGCGAAAACTAAAATAATCCAAAAAAGAAATAAATCCCGTGAAAACTACATAGAAAACAGAGAAGAAGGCTTTATTAAAAACTATAAAAGCGTAAGGCACAAAGAAGAACCGAAGTTCATTAAACGAAATTTGGAAAATGTTCATGAAGCCAATATTAAAAGGCCGTTCAAATTTGAAGATCTTAGCGATCGTAATAGTCAAAACATTGTAGAAAAAACGACTTCTAGTGCAGATGACGAGGACATTGACTTTGAGTACTTGATGAGACGTTTTGAAGATCTCAAAAGAAGATTTCTAAACAACGAAACCTAATTGTTTTTGTGTTATCTATAAATAAATAATGTTATTTTACACTATAAGGAAAATGTTATATTTAAGCATCTCCAAAAAAAGCAACCATTGTTAAATTAAAGCTAATTGTAAATAATTAAAATAAAAACTTTTTGAAATGGAAAAATAAAAAACTAGAAGTCATGAACTAAAGTTACCATACCAAAATTAAAAGTAATAATAATATTAAGCAATACTTTATATTAACAACAAAAAAAAAAAAAAAAAAAAAAAAAAAATTAAAAACCACATTAATAAAGATTTATAAGCAATAATAATAATTGTAATACGAAATTCAGGTGTATTTCGGTCAAGGGGTGGAGGAGTTACATATCCATCCCTAAACGACCATTATTGGCTGGCTAAGTGTAGCGGAGCATTAGTTTCCAATTACGTTTCCACATTTAGCCAGACAGCAACGTAAGCATTAATGTTTATGTTGCTTACTTTTAGTTAAATATAAGATTTCAATTTTTGTATTTCTGAAAAATAAAAAAAGCAGTCTTAAGATTCAATTCAACTAATAAAGAACAAACTCGAAAAAATATTGCGTTGTGTTTTTTATTTAGAAGAAATAGTACGATTTATTCTAAAGAATAATTCACTCATAACATAATTCGCAAGTATGTTATTTTATTCTGGAAATATATTGCGTTACATTTATTACAAATAACAATTGCCAAATGCTTTAAATTAACTGCTTTAATTAAATGCCTTACCTTAACTTCATTAGGGCCAAAAGATGAATTGGAAATTATTAATTTGTCAGCCATATCATTAATGGTAAATCTTGCTCCGCGGGTTATACAAGCATTTCTTCTCTTGCCACATTTCGATCAACTGTAGAACTGCTTCTTTGCACCAGTCAAACAAACAACACAAAAATATGTATAAAAATTGTAATAAAAAAATACATATGTACTTACTTTTGTTAACTCCTTTTCAATTTTTCCCTACATTTTAAATAATAAATTTGTGTTGTAATGATCGTAGTGATGCCAATATCATGCGACCTGGCAACACCGTCGAACTGCAGCCAACTTAACGAATTAGTTAAAATGCAATTAACTTTATTGTGTATAATTTGATTTCCTGTCTATTATTAATAAAACTCGTGTGAAGCCACTACAATTTCAGATGTGGGGTACGACTTCGAAAATTTCTACACCCAAAATTAAATTAAAAATTTATAAATGGATTTGCGACCGCGGTCTACACGCCAATCATTAATGGCAGCCTTAGTTGCCGTTGGGGTTGATTTTCCGGAATCAGCCTCACTGACTCAACTGAAAAATTTGTGTGACGCCCTCCACTTAAAAGACCACACAGCCTTAGTAGAGCTGGAAAATGCTCGGGCTACTGCAATAATTAAAACAGTACAGGTTGATGATGCCCTATTTGAAGTCAGTAAGCCCGAAGACAACAATATGCATGATGACGCCGATAAAAACTCTGCGGTCATTGATGCCTCCGATGCCATTAGCGATGTGGCCGTCGCCACCCTTGAGTTAACTGCCGCCGCTGTTGATGTTCCCGAGGTGCCAAACAATTTGCCTTCTGATATTGCTGCTGCCCCTATGCGAAGAGCGGTGCTCGATTCGTCTACTGCTGCACAGGAACCTTCGGCTAGAAACGCAAATCTAGAGGAGGAAATAAAAAATTTCAAACTCCGCATGGAAGTCCTAAGGCTACAGCAAGAAATCAGCGCACTATAAACGCAAGGTTCCCGTGAAATTCACACGCACCACGTGGATTTGTCGGATCTTGATGCCGCCGTACCGACGTTTTCGGGAGACGACCACTACGATATTATCAAGTGGTTTGCCCAGTTTGAGGATTACGCTGAGGCATGTAATTATTCCGACAAGGAAAATTGCGTAGCTGTCCGCCGCAGGTTAGAGGGAACACCAAAAAAACATGCTGTAAACATAGGCCTACTGTGCTATAATCAGCTAAAAAAAGAGTTTAGAAAAGATGTTTAAGTGCACTGTTTCACGGCAGGATGTATATCGACAGCTTCGAGCTCGTACACTGCAGCCCAATGAGTCCTGTTTAAGCTACCTGGTGGCAATGCAAGCTATTGTAGTGCACCCTGTTAATTAGGTTAATATCATTAAACACAGCTTATACTATTACTCATTAAACATGTCTAGGGTATAAGATTAACGAATAAGGAATAAAGCATCACTCATGATTGAACAGCCAAACAAGTCGTTTCATTAAAAAAAACACAGAGTATAAAAAAACAGAAATTAAAAGAGTTCTACACTTACATGGCGACCGTGACAGTGTTCTTTTTTTTTGATTTTATTTAAAGATTTCACTTAAACAATAGATTCTAAAAAAATAATTCAACGTATATATGTACAAACACACACATATATATTGTATATATACATACAAAAAGCCTAAAAGTGAATAAATGCAAACATACAAAATATTAAAACAAATTCAAAGAAAGATTTAAACATTTTTGTGATAATCATTGTAAATTTATAAACTTATTAATTAATGACATCTTTACAAATGAAAATTTAATACAAAAAAATAAAAACGTGCAAATTTATAGTGATTTTCCTAAATTTTTTCTGGAAATCCGTTTGGTGTGTTAGTTAAGGACGCCGTTTTTGTACAAAAAAAAAAAAAACAATATAATTTAAAAAAAAAAATGCATATAAAAAACAAGGGAATTTAAAATTACACAGTAAAAAAAAAAAGAGAGTTATAATAATACGAAAAAACTTTATTTTATATTCAAACATAACCAAAAAGTACATATCCAAAAACATCAAAAAATTAAAAACGGTACAAAAAATAAAAAAAAAAAAAAATAAGAAATCATGCAATCAGGAAATGTAACGGAAAAAATATAAAATACCAAACGAAATTTCGCAACAGTGAGAATAAAGAAAAAAAAAAAAACTCAAAAGTGTATCACTCACATGAAGAAGAAGAAAAAGAAAAACTCAAAAGTGTATCCCTCACATGAAGAAGAAGAAAGAAAAAGAAAAACTCAAAAGTGTATAACTCACATAAAGAAGAAGAAAAAAAAAACTCAAAAGTTTATCACTTACATGGAATAAGAAGAAACCAATAATTTAAAAAGAACATAATATGACATTAACTCAATTAACCAAAAATGAGAACAAACAACTTAAAAGACAATAAGAAGAAAATATTTAAAAACAACAACAAATGATCAACGAGAAATCATAACAACCGCAACAAATACAACCATTCAACAAATCCACAACCACAGCTGCAGCGGCACAGCGAATAGCAATGCGAAAAATCTACTTACATGGTTTGATATGGAATTGGTTAAATGTAAATATAAAATATATAAATATAAAATTGTAATATTAGAATTTATACCTTTCATTATAAATAATAACATATAATTATTATTAAATAATTTCTATTTCAATAATTTATTTCTACTTCCACTAAATAAGTTATACCTAAACCTACTTTAATGTATACTAAGTTTATACTACATTTTTACTACATTTATATTCAACAACATGTTTACTTACCTATATACATACACACATATATACTTACCTAATAATAAATTTTGATTACATTAATAATTACATTTAAATTCCCACAGCTTTTGTAATAAATATAACGTTTTAATGAAAAAAAATTTTTATTTTTGTCTCTGGGGAAAATAATGGAGAAAAAAAAAATTAAACTTATAATCCTGAAATAGTATATCGAAAATAACATTGAACTTATTACAATTAGCATGATTTGTTTTTGAAATTTTTATCTTATTTTTCACTCTATAATCCTACATTTTTAATCCAATAATTAAACTCGAGTCAAACTTCATTCAAGATAATTCATAAATATCTAAAGTTGGAAATTTCAAAAAAAAAAAAAAAAAAAAAAAAAATTTTTTTAAACACTAATTTAGATGTCAAAATTTGAATTAGAAATTTTTAACGATTTAATCAAACAATTTTCCAAAATAAAAAAGCGAATTTTACAAAATCGCCCACTTTCAACAAAAACATCAAAAATTAATGAATATATCGAATTACTTATTGAAAACTATAATGCTATTTTATCATATACAAGTTTACATATACAAGAACAGTCAATTGCTAAAAAACTAACATATACAATAGAATTTCACATTGTAGAGAGCTTTTAGTAAGGTGTTTCGGAAAATTAAATTGTAAAATTAAGGTGCCCCATGATATTATCCTATTTGAACTAGTTAATAGGGAAAATTTAACTGAAAGCGAATCTGAAGATAGCGAAGTAGATAGCGAAAGCGACATTATCAGAGAGGAACAAAAGTTACCCCTAACTGAACTAAAAGAAAAAACAATAAAATCAAAAATAAAAATGGCCACTTTAGAACAAAAAAGGTCTTTTATCGGGATGTGCGCTAATATTATAAAGGAAAATTATGCTGGTAATCCACTTGCTTTACAGTCTTTTTTGGATAAGATAGATTTAATTCAAGATTTGACCGATGACAATTTAGAAAATACTTTCGTTTCATTTGTTACTTCAAAGCTAGAAGGAAAGGCTCGCGAAGCCCTACCAGATAACGTTAGAACGATTGACGAAATAAAAACAGCATTAAGAAATAAAATCAAACCAGACAATTCGAAAGTAGTGGCTGGGAAAATCGCAGCACTACATGTTAGAAATAACAATTATGAGGATTTTGCGAAACAGACCGAGGAGCTTGCCGATGCTCTAGAAAGATCTCTTGTTATCGAAGGGATAACAAAGGCTAAGGCACATGAAATGGCAATAGAGCAAACTGTTAGTATTTGTCGACTAAATGCTAAATCAGACTTAGTAAAATCAATTCTTGCCTCAACAGCATTTGCAGACCCAAAGGATGTAATAGCTAAATTAGTCGTTGAACAAACAAACGAATGTAAGGAAAAACAGGTTTTAGCACTTTAATATCGTGGCAATAACTTTAACAATTTTTCGAATAGAAATCATTTTAGTCGTTTTAACAATAATCGTGGCAATCAATTTTATCGAGGTAACAGCTATAATCGTGGCAACGGCTACTTACGGGGAGCTATGCAAAATCGCGGTGGTAATTTTAACAGAAACGGAAATAACAATAATAGTTTCAATCATGCTAACAATCGCTTTAATAATAATAACCGAGGAAATCCGAACAATCGAGGCGCAAGGACTTTGACTTTAAACGCGGAGACCCCTCAACAAGAAATGTTGGGGGAGGAGAACCAAAATTAATGGAAACAACAAAGGCTATTTACGGTTTGAACTTAAACTACGCAGATCTTATTCATTTACACTGTACAGATACAAATAGATCATGTAATTTTTTAGTTGATTCTCAAGCCGATGTCTCATTGATAAAAATCTCCTGCATTACAACGAATACTCCACTAAACGAAAACGAAACGGTAAATATTACAGGAATATTAGGTACAATTCAAACTAATTTGGTGATCCAAAATTATTCTATTCCACAAACTTTTCATATCGTTAATGATAATTTTAATATTCCGACAGACGGTATACTTGGTAAAGATTTTTTAAAGACAAACAAATGTAAAATTAACTACGAAAATATGTCAGTTTCATTTTGGTTTCGCAATGATAAACTTGAAATTCCGATCGTACATGGCACAGATGGCTTCAACTGCATAATTCCACCTAGATGCGAAGTTTTTAGAATTTTTAAATTAAATATTAAAGAACCTATGTTCATTGATTCGCAAGAAGTTTGCGAGGGAATTTTCATTAGTAAAAGTATTGTAAACTCAAATGAACCAGTTTTGCGAGTAATAAACACAACAAACGAATTTAAATGTATTCGAAATTGTGACATTAAATCCGAAAAGCTAGACAATTTTAAGATATATTCCATCGACAAGGTTAATTCGGAAAACAATCGAATCGAAAAACTTAAGAATATACTAGAAAAACAAATGCCAAAAGACGTTATGAATGATTTAATGCCATTATGCGAACAGTACGCTGATATTTTTGCTTTAAAAATTGATAAAATGACAGTTAATAACTTTTATGAACAAAAGCTCAGACTAAACGATTTTTCTCCGGTTTACGTTAAAAACTATCGCCTACCACATTCTCAAAAACGCGAAATCAACGAACAAATTGAAAATTTATTGGAAAATGACTTGATTGAGCCTAGTCAGTCAAATTATAACAGTCCTTTAATTCTAGTATCAAAAAAGAGCATAGATGGCCAGAAGAAATTTAGAATGTGCGTTGATTATAGAGCGGTGAACAAAAAATTAATAGCAGACAAATTCCCACTCCCACGTATAGATGATATTTTAGACAACCTTGGTAGAGCAAAACATTTCTCAATACTTGATTTATTTTCTGGTTTTCATCAAATAGCTTTGCACCCAGAATCAAGAGATATAATCTCCTTTAGTACAGATCGTGGTTCTTTTCGATACAAGGTTCTACCTTTTGGTTTAAATATTGCACCAAATTCCTTTTCACGCATGATGTCAATCGCATTCTCCGGACTTCCACCAGATCAAGCTTTTTTGTATGTCGACGACATAATCGTAATCAGTTGCAGTAAGCGACATCATCTCAACAACCTATCCAACGTTTTTAAAATCTTTCGAAAATTCAATCTGAAAATTAACCCACATAAATGCAATTTTTTTAGACCGGAAGTAACTTTCCTTGGGCATAAATGCACATCAAAAGGTCTCTTACCAGACGATTCAAAAATAGAATCAATCAAATCTTACCCAATTCCTACCGATAAAGACGCAGTTAGAAGATTCGTTGCCTTCGCAAACTATTACAGAAGGTTTATAGAGAATTTTGCTACATTAGCAGCACCACTAAACGTTCTCACTAGGAAAAGCACAAAGTTTAATTGGGATGACAAATGTCAGATGGCTTTTGAAAATCTAAAATTAAGTTTAATTTCGCCAAAACTTTTACAATACCCGGATTTTACTAAGAAATTTTTAATAACTGTAGACGCATCCAAAATGGGATGTGGAGCTGTTTTAAGTCAAGACGTTAACGGAAATGATATATTTTGCCTCAAAATCTTTTAACACTGCTGAACAAAAGAAACCCACAATAGAACAAGAACTTATAGCAATACACTTTGCAATAAAGCAATTCCGACCATACGTTTATGGCACTGAATTTACAGTCAGGTCTGACCACAGACCCCTGGTATACTTATTTAACATAAAGGATCCGTCATCTAAATTAACAAAAATTAGACTAGAACTCTCGGAATACAATTTTTCAATAGAACATATAAAAGGCAAGGATAATGTGGCTGCAGATGCACTCTCGCGCATTTCAATTGACGAATTGAAAGGTGCAAATAGAGAAATTTTTTCAATGACAACCCGCGGAATGTCTAGGAAAAATCAGGAAAAACATGGCAATGCAGGCATAATAAATAACGATGACAGTGTAAATAAAATACCTATATATGACAAGTTCTCCCATGAGTTTAGTAACAAAATACCAAAAATCAGATCTGAAATTTTTTATTCGAATGAAAAACTTGCTAGTTTGCGCATAAATATTTATAGAAAATTTACAAAGATACTATTTCTGAATATTTTGATTGATAACGAAACATTGAATCTAGATGATATGCTTTTAAGGCTACAAAAAGAAGCCGTCAATCAGAAAATTCTTACAATAGAATGGCCAAAAGATGACATTTTTTTTACAATTTGTACACTACAGAAATTAAAAGACCATGGCATAAAAACATTAAAAAATTTGGAAATTATATTAACTGATCCAATAGAGACAGTACTAGATAAAAACAAAAGACAAAAACTCATGAACGTTTATCATAATGATCCACTCTTAGGAGGTCATTGTGGACGTAGAAAATTATACGCAAAATTAAGAACTAAATATTTTTGGAAGAATATGTCAAAAGATATTGCTATGTTTGTAAAGAATTGTGGTAAATGTAACGTAAATAAAGTAAAACCAGGAAACAAGGAAGAACTAGTTCTAACACCAACACCAATTAAACCATTCGATATAGTTGTTTTGGACACTATTGGCCCATTAGCGATATCTAACTACGGAAATAAATACGCCTTAACTCTTATGTGTGACTTAACGAAATATTTAGTTACAATTGCAATACCAGATAAAAATGCAAATACCGTTGCGCGTGCAATTTTTGAAAATTTTATTTTGATATATGGTTCAATAAATTCTATAAAATCGGATTTAGGCACAGAATTTAAAAACGAAGTATTAGGTGAATTATGTAAACTACTCAAAATTGAAATAAATTTCTCAACAGCTTATCACCATGAAACAGTGGGTACTGTAGAACGTAATCATAGGGTTTTTAACGAATATTTGAGAGCTTATATTAATGAAAACATTTCTGAGTGGGATATCTTTCTGAAATATTTTACATTTTTCCACAACACCACATCCAATACAGTTTTCGATAATAAATTTTCACCATATGAATTAGTTTTCGGCAAAAGTGCAACACTACCTGTAGATATACTAAAGGGAAATATAGATCCAATTTATAACGTAGAAAATTACAGTAAAGAAGTTAAATACCGATTACAGAATGCACATAATCTAGCAAAGGAAATGATTCATAAACACAAATTACGAAATAAAGATTTTTACGATAGACATACAAGGCCACTAGAACTAAAAGTTAACGACAATGTTTTAATTCAAAAGCAACCATACGATAAACACAAAAGCATTTACGATGGTCCATATGAAGTTAAAAGCATTGACGGTTGTAATGTAACAGTCTACGATAAAATAACAAAAAGAGAAAGAACAATACACAAAAACAGAATAAGAAAAGCATAGTTAAAGAAAAAAAATAATAAAAATAATTACATTATTTTCAAAAAAAAGAGGGAGAAAAGCAGAATGCAACAAAATTTAAAAAAAAAAAAAAAAAAAACGTTATATTTAAAAGAAATACTCATGAAATACCATTGTCTACTTTTACTTTTATTATACTTTTAAAATACTATAAATTTAAGATAACTCTAAATATTCAAATGAAATATTGTTATATTTAGTAATACATTTAAGACACCATAAACTTAAGATAGTTCTAAGTATAGAAAAAGCAAGAACTAAACAAGGACGGTACCCCTTGTTTAATTCTTTTATTATAAAAAGGGAGGTGTAGTGCACCCTGTTAATTAGGTTAATATCATTAAACACAGCTTATACTATTACTCATTAAACATGTCTAGGGTATAAGATTAACGAATAAGGAATAAAGCATCACTCATGATTGAACAGCCAAACAAGTCGTTTCATTAAAAAAAACACAGAGTATAAAAAAAACAGAAATTAAAAGAGTTCTACACTTACACTATTGCTTCGCAAACAGAGATGGAGGAGCGGGAGCTTGTCGACTTTGTAGTAGATGGAATGCCGGAAGACAACTTGGCCGCTACATACCTCTAAAGTGCTGATACTATCGATGAACTCATCAAGCGTTTGGACCGGTACGAACATCGGCGACACGAGATGCGGTATAAAATTACCAAACCAGCTAATGCCCCAATGCAAAATAAATGAAGAGCAGCAACAACAAGAAATAGTGACGCCAAAACTTCCGACGCTGACGTAAGGTGCTTCAACTGCTCACAGTTCGGCCATTTCCAGAGCAACTGTCCCAAGCCAAGACGACCACCAAACTCTTGCTTTATATGTGCTGAAATGTGTCACTTCCACCAGAACTGCCCAAAGAAGAAAAAAGTCGCAGCTACAGTAGTTGATGAATCCACCGAAGCCTTAGATGCCTATCAATCGGTAAGTGTTGCCTTCTTCAATAAATATAAGCGCACCATAGCAACTGATATTTGTTCTTTATTTGATACGGGTAGCCCTATTAGCTTCATAAAAAAATCCATAATTCCGTATGTTACCAGTGACTCAAGAAAATTGTCACCATACCGCAGTGTGGGAAATCATAAATTAAGTACGCTTGGTCTAATTAAATGTGAAGTCAGCTTTCGTAATTTAAAATTAATTCACAATTTCTCTATTTTACCCGATGAAGAATCCGAGGTACCGCTTCTAATAGGACGTAATCTTTTGAAGAAAATGAATATCAGTTTATACCAGAAGAAAATTTTAAGTTATAAAAAAAACGTTTTAATAAATATGAATTTGAATTTAAATAATAAACCTACAAAAAAAAATTATGAGTGCGCTTGTATTTTTTTGAATATACAGAGATCCGCTAGATTTAAATACGGCTTCAGCCACTTTCGGGGATTCTAATGCATCGAACATTTTGTCGGTCATGAGGTATGACGTAGATTATTATGTTGGACATAATGAAGAAGCCGCAAATGAGGCTAAAAGCGAAATTTCGGAAAATGTAGTCAGTCCGGTTGTTTCCGAGGTGGATGTGTCTACCGGGGATATTATACAGGGATTAGAAGTGATCGAAGAAAGTGAGGAATGCGGGGAGATAGTCCAGGTAGCTTGCGCTATAGTAGATAATACAGGGCTAAATGTTAATACTGACCTGGACCCAGGGGATGCCTTATTGCTAGAGTCAGTTATTAAGGAAAACTACTTTAAGATTACGGACGATGGATTTTAGTATGAACATTAGATTGACGAGCGATGTACCTATATATAGCGGCTCGAGACGACTTTCATATCGCGAACGTGATGAGGTAAAGTTGAAGTTGAACGAACTGTTACAGAAGGGCATAATCAGACATAGTGAATCGGCCTATGCGTCCCCGATTGTATTGGTCAGAAGGAAGAACGGTGACTTAAGAATGTGTGTAGATTATCGAGCATTAAATAGTATTACGTTAAAGGACAACTACCCCCTTCCGATTATAGAGGACTGTTTAGACTACTTAGGTAACAAAAAATATTTTTCTACACTGGACTTGGAAAACAGCTTCCATCAAGTGCCAATGCATGAAAAGTCCATTGAGTATACGGCGTTTGTTACACCTTTAGGTCAGTTGGAGTACTGCTATATGCCATTCGGCCTGAAGAATGCGAGGTCTGTATTTCAGCGTTTTATAACGGGAATTTTGAAGAAATTTCTGGAAGCAGGAAATATTGTAGTCTATTTAGATGATATAAGTATAGCCACCGAAACTTTTGAGGAACATTTGAATATCCTCGGGGATGTACTGTACACTTTAAGGAAGGCCGGCTTAAAATTGATCCTGGGGAAATGCAAGTTTGCCTACTATGAACTAGACTACTTGGGATATCGGGTAAACAGTAATGGTATACGACCGAATGGGGGAGCATATTAGGATAATCCAAGAATATCCTATGCCCACTAACTTTGCTGAACTCCAGAGGTGTATATATAACATATTAATCAATTGCGCCAAAGTCTTAGCTCCTCCATTAACACTTCTGTTTAACACTTCTATTATTAATGGATACTTTCCATTAATCTGGAAGGAATCATATATTGTTCCATTATTTAAATTGGGCAGAAAATCTGATGTCGAAAGTTATCGAGGTATCGCAAAACTAAGTATTATACCGAAACTTTTTGAAAAATTAATAGCCGGTCATTTACACTATCAAGTATCAAATTTAATATCATCATTTGAACATGGTTTTCAAAAATCTTGCTCTACTACTACAAATCTTCTACATCTAACAACAGTCATAAATCGCGGCTTTATTCAAAGGATGCAAACTGATGTTATATATACTGATTTCAGTAAAGCATTTGACAAAATAAATCATTCACTTCTCGTACGGAAACTGCAAAAATTGGGATTTACAGATCTTAGCGTACAGTGGATACAATCTTATCTGTCGAATAGAACACAAACCGTTCGTTTTAATAACACGTCTTCATATAAAATTAACGTTTGTTCTGAAGTACCACAAGGAAGTCACATTGGGCCGCTGTTTTTCTCTCTTTTTATTAACGATTTACCTAAAGTAATTAAATTCTCTAATGTTTTAATGTATGCAGACGACGTAAAAATTTTCTTGGCCTATAACCAACCTTCTGATTACTTACGTCTGCAAACCGACTTGGATTCTTTTTATGAATGGTGCAAGCTTAACTTGATGGAACTTAACTTAAAGAAATGTACAGCAATGCGCTTTGCAAGGCACAATCCTATTTCAACAAATTTTTTCTGGGAAACTACCAAGTGGAAATGGTTCAAAAATTTCTAGACCTAGGCATTTTATTCGACCCTAAACTGAGCTTCGTTCCACATATTTCTACGATAATAAATAAAGCAAGATGTACACTAGGCTTTATTAAACGATGGGCAAAAGAATTTAATGATCCATATATTGCCAAAACTTTATTTACTTCACTTGTTCGACCGATACTGGAATACGGTTCAATAATATGTGACCCGATTTTCATTACTCACAGCAATACAATTGAATCTGTGCAAAAACAATTCTTGATATTGTGCTTACGTGGACTCCATTTCAACCCATTTAATTTACCATCATATACTGCTAGACTTGCTCTTATTAAGCTTCCTACATTAAAAAGTCGTAGAACTATGCTGAATATATCATTTATCCTGAATTTTATTAATGGTGATATATGCTCTTGTTTTCTAATCAATGAAATCTCTTTCAATATTCCGCAACGTTTATCCCGTAATTTTGCACCTCTATCTGTGAAATTTTATAGAGCCAATTATGCTGATGCTGATCCCCTAAGAATAATGTGTAATCAGTTTAACCAGATGTACAGATTTATTGATTTCTCGTTAAATGTTATTGTCATAAGAAATTTTATAATTGTTTTCTTAAACCCATAATTATTTGTTACATTTATTTTATTCCTTTATGTTAAACTAGCTGAGCCGGTCCGCGTTGCTGGCCCTAAGCAAACATTAGTGTTGTATTACCACACGATTTAAATTAAGCTTTTAAAGAAATGTACGGCCTTTAAATAAATTTATGCAATATCTATGATAAAGATTTGTTACAGAATAACATACATATCGTCTAGGTATGGGCTCAATCAAAAAAGAAACGCATTTATTTAAGGCAAATTGGAAATTATATTTATTTATTACTTCATCTTGGGGCCAGCGGTTATACAATGTTTTTTGTTTTTTGGCGTACCGTGTAGAAAACATAAATTTTCCAAAATTAAGCCAGCAATAGTTAATGATGTGACTCTTGCTTTATTGATGGCAATAGTACAGGTAAGACGCAAAGGGAATTGGAGCCGCTTGAATTGGAATGGTAAGCGTTGGAAATCATCCGAATTCGTGGAATTTGATGATTGTTGGTTCAATGTGGTTCCGTTGCATAACTTGATGATGAATCCACCGAAGCCTTAGATGCCTATCAATCGGTAAGTGTTGCCTTCTTCAATAAATATAAGCGCACCATAGCAACTGATATTTGTTCTTTATTTGATACGGGTAGCCCTATTAGCTTCATAAAAAAATCCATAATTCCGTATGTTACCAGTGACTCAAGAAAATTGTCACCATACCGCAGTGTGGGAAATCATAAATTAAGTACGCTTGGTCTAATTAAATGTGAAGTCAGCTTTCGTAATTTAAAATTAATTCACAATTTCTCTATTTTACCCGATGAAGAATCCGAGGTACCGCTTCTAATAGGACGTAATCTTTTGAAGAAAATGAATATCAGTTTATACCAGAAGAAAATTTTAAGTTATAAAAAAAACGTTTTAATAAATATGAATTTGAATTTAAATAATAAACCTACAAAAAAAAATTATGAGTGCGCTTGTATTTTTTGGAATATACAGAGATCCGCTAGATTTAAATACGGCTTCAGCCACTTTCGGGGATTCTAATGCATCGAACATTTTGTCGGTCATGAGGTATGACGTAGATTATTATGTTGGACATAATGAAGAAGCCGCAAATGAGGCTAAAAGCGAAATTTCGGAAAATGTAGTCAGTCCGGTTGTTTCCGAGGTGGATGTGTCTACCGGGGATATTATACAGGGATTAGAAGTGATCGAAGAAAGTGAGGAATGCGGGGAGATAGTCCAGGTAGCTTGCGCTATAGTAGATAATACAGGGCTAAATGTTAATACTGACCTGGACCCAGGGGATGCCTTATTGCTAGAGTCAGTTATTAAGGAAAACTACTTTAAGATTACGGACGATGGATTTTAGTATGAACATTAGATTGACGAGCGATGTACCTATATATAGCGGCTCGAGACGACTTTCATATCGCGAACGTGATGAGGTAAAGTTGAAGTTGAACGAACTGTTACAGAAGGGCATAATCAGACATAGTGAATCGGCCTATGCGTCCCCGATTGTATTGGTCAGAAGGAAGAACGGTGACTTAAGAATGTGTGTAGATTATCGAGCATTAAATAGTATTACGTTAAAGGACAACTACCCCCTTCCGATTATAGAGGACTGTTTAGACTACTTAGGTAACAAAAAATATTTTTCTACACTGGACTTGGAAAACAGCTTCCATCAAGTGCCAATGCATGAAAAGTCCATTGAGTATACGGCGTTTGTTACACCTTTAGGTCAGTTGGAGTACTGCTATATGCCATTCGGCCTGAAGAATGCGAGGTCTGTATTTCAGCGTTTTATAACGGGAATTTTGAAGAAATTTCTGGAAGCAGGAAATATTGTAGTCTATTTAGATGATATAAGTATAGCCACCGAAACTTTTGAGGAACATTTGAATATCCTCGGGGATGTACTGTACACTTTAAGGAAGGCCGGCTTAAAATTGATCCTGGGGAAATGCAAGTTTGCCTACTATGAACTAGACTACTTGGGATATCGGGTAAACAGTAATGGTATACGACCGAATGGGGGAGCATATTAGGATAATCCAAGAATATCCTATGCCCACTAACTTTGCTGAACTCCAGAGGTGTATATATAACATATTAATCAATTGCGCCAAAGTCTTAGCTCCTCCATTAACACTTCTGTTTAACACTTCTATTATTAATGGATACTTTCCATTAATCTGGAAGGAATCATATATTGTTCCATTATTTAAATTGGGCAGAAAATCTGATGTCGAAAGTTATCGAGGTATCGCAAAACTAAGTATTATACCGAAACTTTTTGAAAAATTAATAGCCGGTCATTTACACTATCAAGTATCAAATTTAATATCATCATTTGAACATGGTTTTCAAAAATCTTGCTCTACTACTACAAATCTTCTACATCTAACAACAGTCATAAATCGCGGCTTTATTCAAAGGATGCAAACTGATGTTATATATACTGATTTCAGTAAAGCATTTGACAAAATAAATCATTCACTTCTCGTACGGAAACTGCAAAAATTGGGATTTACAGATCTTAGCGTACAGTGGATACAATCTTATCTGTCGAATAGAACACAAACCGTTCGTTTTAATAACACGTCTTCATATAAAATTAACGTTTGTTCTGAAGTACCACAAGGAAGTCACATTGGGCCGCTGTTTTTCTCTCTTTTTATTAACGATTTACCTAAAGTAATTAAATTCTCTAATGTTTTAATGTATGCAGACGACGTAAAAATTTTCTTGGCCTATAACCAACCTTCTGATTACTTACGTCTGCAAACCGACTTGGATTCTTTTTATGAATGGTGCAAGCTTAACTTGATGGAACTTAACTTAAAGAAATGTACAGCAATGCGCTTTGCAAGGCACAATCCTATTTCAACAAATTTTTCCTGGGAAACTACCAAGTGGAAATGGTTCAAAAATTTCTAGACCTAGGCATTTTATTCGACCCTAAACTGAGCTTCGTTCCACATATTTCTACGATAATAAATAAAGCAAGATGTACACTAGGCTTTATTAAACGATGGGCAAAAGAATTTAATGATCCATATATTGCCAAAACTTTATTTACTTCACTTGTTCGACCGATACTGGAATACGGTTCAATAATATGTGACCCGATTTTCATTACTCACAGCAATACAATTGAATCTGTGCAAAAACAATTCTTGATATTGTGCTTACGTGGACTCCATTTCAACCCATTTAATTTACCATCATATACTGCTAGACTTGCTCTTATTAAGCTTCCTACATTAAAAAGTCGTAGAACTATGCTGAATATATCATTTATCCTGAATTTTATTAATGGTGATATATGCTCTTGTTTTCTAATCAATGAAATCTCTTTCAATATTCCGCAACGTTTATCCCGTAATTTTGCACCTCTATCTGTGAAATTTTATAGAGCCAATTATGCTGATGCTGATCCCCTAAGAATAATGTGTAATCAGTTTAACCAGATGTACAGATTTATTGATTTCTCGTTAAATGTTATTGTCATAAGAAATTTTATAATTGTTTTCTTAAACCCATAATTATTTGTTACATTTATTTTATTCCTTTATGTTAAACTAGCTGAGCCGGTCCGCGTTGCTGGCCCTAAGCAAACATTAGTGTTGTATTACCACACGATTTAAATTAAGCTTTTAAAGAAATGTACGGCCTTTAAATAAATTTATGCAATATCTATGATAAAGATTTGTTACAGAATAACATACATATCGTCTAGGTATGGGCTCAATCAAAAAAGAAACGCATTTATTTAAGGCAAATTGGAAATTATATTTATTTATTACTTCATCTTGGGGCCAGCGGTTATACAATGTTTTTTGTTTTTTGGCGTACCGTGTAGAAAACATAAATTTTCCAAAATTAAGCCAGCAATAGTTAATGATGTGACTCTTGCTTTATTGATGGCAATAGTACAGGTAAGACGCAAAGGGAATTGGAGCCGCTTGAATTGGAATGGTAAGCGTTGGAAATCATCCGAATTCGTGGAATTTGATGATTGTTGGTTCAATGTGGTTCCGTTGCATAACTTGATGATGAATCCACCGAAGCCTTAGATGCCTATCAATCGGTAAGTGTTGCCTTCTTCAATAAATATAAGCGCACCATAGCAACTGATATTTGTTCTTTATTTGATACGGGTAGCCCTATTAGCTTCATAAAAAAATCCATAATTCCGTATGTTACCAGTGACTCAAGAAAATTGTCACCATACCGCAGTGTGGGAAATCATAAATTAAGTACGCTTGGTCTAATTAAATGTGAAGTCAGCTTTCGTAATTTAAAATTAATTCACAATTTCTCTATTTTACCCGATGAAGAATCCGAGGTACCGCTTCTAATAGGACGTAATCTTTTGAAGAAAATGAATATCAGTTTATACCAGAAGAAAATTTTAAGTTATAAAAAAAACGTTTTAATAAATATGAATTTGAATTTAAATAATAAACCTACAAAAAAAATTATGAGTGCGCTTGTATTTTTTGGAATATACAGAGATCCGCTAGATTTAAATACGGCTTCAGCCACTTTCGGGGATTCTAATGCATCGAACATTTTGTCGGTCATGAGGTATGACGTAGATTATTATGTTGGACATAATGAAGAAGCCGCAAATGAGGCTAAAAGCGAAATTTCGGAAAATGTAGTCAGTCCGGTTGTTTCCGAGGTGGATGTGTCTACCGGGGATATTATACAGGGATTAGAAGTGATCGAAGAAAGTGAGGAATGCGGGGAGATAGTCCAGGTAGCTTGCGCTATAGTAGATAATACAGGGCTAAATGTTAATACTGACCTGGACCCAGGGGATGCCTTATTGCTAGAGTCAGTTATTAAGGAAAACTACTTTAAGATTACGGACGATGGATTTTAGTATGAACATTAGATTGACGAGCGATGTACCTATATATAGCGGCTCGAGACGACTTTCATATCGCGAACGTGATGAGGTAAAGTTGAAGTTGAACGAACTGTTACAGAAGGGCATAATCAGACATAGTGAATCGGCCTATGCGTCCCCGATTGTATTGGTCAGAAGGAAGAACGGTGACTTAAGAATGTGTGTAGATTATCGAGCATTAAATAGTATTACGTTAAAGGACAACTACCCCCTTCCGATTATAGAGGACTGTTTAGACTACTTAGGTAACAAAAAATATTTTTCTACACTGGACTTGGAAAACAGCTTCCATCAAGTGCCAATGCATGAAAAGTCCATTGAGTATACGGCGTTTGTTACACCTTTAGGTCAGTTGGAGTACTGCTATATGCCATTCGGCCTGAAGAATGCGAGGTCTGTATTTCAGCGTTTTATAACGGGAATTTTGAAGAAATTTCTGGAAGCAGGAAATATTGTAGTCTATTTAGATGATATAAGTATAGCCACCGAAACTTTTGAGGAACATTTGAATATCCTCGGGGATGTACTGTACACTTTAAGGAAGGCCGGCTTAAAATTGATCCTGGGGAAATGCAAGTTTGCCTACTATGAACTAGACTACTTGGGATATCGGGTAAACAGTAATGGTATACGACCGAATGGGGGAGCATATTAGGATAATCCAAGAATATCCTATGCCCACTAACTTTGCTGAACTCCAGAGGTGTATATATAACATATTAATCAATTGCGCCAAAGTCTTAGCTCCTCCATTAACACTTCTGTTTAACACTTCTATTATTAATGGATACTTTCCATTAATCTGGAAGGAATCATATATTGTTCCATTATTTAAATTGGGCAGAAAATCTGATGTCGAAAGTTATCGAGGTATCGCAAAACTAAGTATTATACCGAAACTTTTTGAAAAATTAATAGCCGGTCATTTACACTATCAAGTATCAAATTTAATATCATCATTTGAACATGGTTTTCAAAAATCTTGCTCTACTACTACAAATCTTCTACATCTAACAACAGTCATAAATCGCGGCTTTATTCAAAGGATGCAAACTGATGTTATATATACTGATTTCAGTAAAGCATTTGACAAAATAAATCATTCACTTCTCGTACGGAAACTGCAAAAATTGGGATTTACAGATCTTAGCGTACAGTGGATACAATCTTATCTGTCGAATAGAACACAAACCGTTCGTTTTAATAACACGTCTTCATATAAAATTAACGTTTGTTCTGAAGTACCACAAGGAAGTCACATTGGGCCGCTGTTTTTCTCTCTTTTTATTAACGATTTACCTAAAGTAATTAAATTCTCTAATGTTTTAATGTATGCAGACGACGTAAAACTTTTCTTGGCCTATAACCAACCTTCTGATTACTTACGTCTGCAAACCGACTTGGATTCTTTTTATGAATGGTGCAAGCTTAACTTGATGGAACTTAACTTAAAGAAATGTACAGCAATGCGCTTTGCAAGGCACAATCCTATTTCAACAAATTTTTTCTGGGAAACTACCAAGTGGAAATGGTTCAAAAATTTCTAGACCTAGGCATTTTATTCGACCCTAAACTGAGCTTCGTTCCACATATTTCTACGATAATAAATAAAGCAAGATGTACACTAGGCTTTATTAAACGATGGGCAAAAGAATTTAATGATCCATATATTGCCAAAACTTTATTTACTTCACTTGTTCGACCGATACTGGAATACGGTTCAATAATATGTGACCCGATTTTCATTACTCACAGCAATACAATTGAATCTGTGCAAAAACAATTCTTGATATTGTGCTTACGTGGACTCCATTTCAACCCATTTAATTTACCATCATATACTGCTAGACTTGCTCTTATTAAGCTTCCTACATTAAAAAGTCGTAGAACTATGCTGAATATATCATTTATCCTGAATTTTATTAATGGTGATATATGCTCTTGTTTTCTAATCAATGAAATCTCTTTCAATATTCCGCAACGTTTATCCCGTAATTTTGCACCTCTATCTGTGAAATTTTATAGAGCCAATTATGCTGATGCTGATCCCCTAAGAATAATGTGTAATCAGTTTAACCAGATGTACAGATTTATTGATTTCTCGTTAAATGTTATTGTCATAAGAAATTTTATAATTGTTTTCTTAAACCCATAATTATTTGTTACATTTATTTTATTCCTTTATGTTAAACTAGCTGAGCCGGTCCGCGTTGCTGGCCCTAAGCAAACATTAGTGTTGTATTACCACACGATTTAAATTAAGCTTTTAAAGAAATGTACGGCCTTTAAATAAATTTATGCAATATCTATGATAAAGATTTGTTACAGAATAACATACATATCGTCTAGGTATGGGCTCAATCAAAAAAGAAACGCATTTATTTAAGGCAAATTGGAAATTATATTTATTTATTACTTCATCTTGGGGCCAGCGGTTATACAATGTTTTTTGTTTTTTGGCGTACCGTGTAGAAAACATAAATTTTCCAAAATTAAGCCAGCAATAGTTAATGATGTGACTCTTGCTTTATTGATGGCAATAGTACAGGTAAGACGCAAAGGGAATTGGAGCCGCTTGAATTGGAATGGTAAGCGTTGGAAATCATCCGAATTCGTGGAATTTGATGATTGTTGGTTCAATGTGGTTCCGTTGCATAACTTTGGTGCGTTTAAGTTGCGAATAAGAATTACCGGTGATCCAAAGTTTAATGTTAGCACATGCGGTGGCATTCCGGGTGGTTCCAATGAATTTAAAAATTCAGTGGGATAATTGACGGCTTGTTCTTCATCCATTACTGTATCGATCGATTTGTATTTGATTAATTTGCCGGGCAGTTTCAATTGAATTTGCTCAGTGAGCTTGTTGGCATCGTAATTTGTTGGTGCCAAAATTGCACGTTCCCACAGCCAATCCGATTTTTTGTAGAAGATTGTTAGACTTGGGAAAACCTTGTCGACAACGGCTTGAATATTCATTTGCATTCGACAGAAGTTAGGCGGGAACGAAATCTCGTTCGTGTCGCGATTAATTGGAATTTTTCCATTTCCGATGTCAAAAAGTTGTTCTGAGAATGTTTGGGCAGACGGGTCTTGCAACAAATGCACACGTATGTTCGTCGATAGCGTGATTTTCTCGACTCGGTTCCAAAGATATGAAGCTTTCAAGCATGCGTTCAGCTCATCTGCGGTCATTGATAACGGGCAAAGTTTGACGAAAATCACCAACAAAAAGAATAAGAGCGCCTCCCATCGGTTTGTAGTATCCTCGAAAATCACGTAGAGTCCGATCAAGCGCTTCGAGCAATTTGTTTGAATGTACCGTTATTTTTTATCAGCGTTAAAAAAAACTCTCAAATGTGCACAAAATGTAAGTATCTTAAATGCAAGGGTACATAAAGTTTTTTATCATCGATTGATGATATAATATTATTTTTAACTTATTGTATAATGTTGCACCTTAGTAAGCGCGGAATATCTTCTGTTATCGAATGATGTAAATATTTTGTAAATAAACCGAAAACTCGTATTTTTGAATGCAACATTTCGAAAGTTTTAAAATTTTGATATTGGATCGTTAATAACATAAGTTTTTTGCAAATATCTTCGAAACTACATAACCGATTTAAGAGTTTGATATCTCGTTTTGAAAAGCATGACAACGGCTGTGAAAAAATGAAATAAAATAAAAAAAGCAAAATATATGTATGTATGCTCGTATGTCATTGGTGATGCAATATGAAAATTGGATTTTGCCACGCCCCTGCGCCCGCAGACTGAAAAACAATGCAAACATTAATTTTTTTATTTTTACCTCGCCTTCAGTAGAATGTGGATACAATCTGTATGAAGTAAATCTGTAAAAACCCATTTAGAATTAAATTAAAAAAAGTGGGCGTTAGAGTGGGCGTGGTCGTACCACCTTACAAACCTTCCCGGGCTCATGCACAACAACTTTGCCGAAGATCATCACATGATCATTTACTATTCTATAAAGTACATACACACACTCACACATAAAAACATTAATTTAAAAAAAAGTAGGCGTGGTCAATTTCTGAATTTTTTCCGGGTATTCTTCTTCTCTGGCCTGAGACCAGCCTGAATTCGTGCGAATCGTTGCAATCGGTCCTGGCGTTCTTTAGTTATAAAGCTAGTAACTAACGTCACTCTCTTTTATATTATGTTAAATAATATTTTGTAAACTGTCTGTAAGGAATTCATTTCCATAGACAAATAAATATAAATAAATATAGGACTGTTTTCTTCCTTTAGACGTTTTGTCCCGAATTTTTCAAGGATCGCTCGACCTCTGTCTAACTTAAGAAAGGAGTTTAATTGGACAGACGAGTGTACACAGGCGTTTTTGACTTTGAAGAATAAACTAATCAATGCGCCAGTTCTGGCGATATATAACCCGGCACTTGAGACGGAACTGCACACGGATGCTAGTACTAGGGGCTACGGATCAGTTCTTTTACAGAAACAGGGCGATGGTAAATTACACCCGATAGCATATTCGAAATGCACTACTTCTGCAGAGTCAAGATATCATAGTTTTGAACTAGAGACCCTTGCAATAATATATGCTGTCTAAATTAGCACAAAGGCAACCCCAAATTAGACTGCACACTGCAACATAAATACAACGCTGACGAAACGAGTCAAAACAGAAACAACAATTTAAAAAAGCTCAAGATGCAAAGGCGAAGAAATCATGTCGTCACACAAAACTACACACTCATCACTCAAACATCAAGCCAACGACATCGTTAGAAGCAAACCAACACACACACTCCACAAGTGAAATTAGAATATTTATATACAAAATTTGATTTGTAAAAACTCTATACATATAATTGTAATAGGTATCAAACAAAATTAATTAAACGTAGAATCTAAAGTAAAATTCAAATATAAGTGTACATTAGAATATAACTTAAAATCAAACTAAAATATTTACACAAGTTTTCCTAAATTTATATTCTACATACCTAAAATACAGTTAAACATACAAATAATAATTTTGGAATATAAATAGTTAAAATTGAAACAACAACTATATATTTAAACATACAGTGAATTTAAAAGTGAATTTGTTAAATAAAATACTTAAAATTTAAGATCAAAGAAAATTGCATCTAAATTTATTAACTAAACTATATATAAATTGAACAATTGAAATCTAAAATTAATTAAAATATATACCTAAAATTAAATACCTAAATCTAAAATACCTAAAATTACATAAGTTGTTCAACAAAATCAAATTAACTAACAAAATAATTTGATATAACCATTTTTAAATAAAGAATTACTTCTTGAATTCAAACCTAATAAGCCCAGTGTTCATCAATTTGGAAACCAAGTCCCAACTCCCTTATATCATCCCAAATAGAAGGAAAGAAGCAAATATTCCCATATCTCTGATCGACAAGAAGGAAATTTGTTCATGGCCCATCACCGACGCTAAACCAGCGGAAAATTTTATTAAGAAAGAAAATGGTAACAAATAATCCCAGGTATGTGCAACAACAACAATAATACTAAAATTCTCCAACAAAAAAGAAACTAACAATAAAATATAAAAATTATTTTCAACAAAGAAGAACAGTTAGCTCATAAAATTACAAAAAGAAAGACCCGTTACCTTAATTTGCATTCCCAAAATTCTTCATTAAACAAGTTGTTCAAGGGCAAAAGAAAACAACAAGAAAGACCCGTTACTTTGCACTCTGAAAAATTCTTTATAAAACAAGTCGTACAAGGGCAAAAGAAAACCACGAAACAGAGCAAAGAGGAATCAATTTTTTTTAAAGTGAGTACATAAATGGAATTTAATAACATACACATTCACACAAACACACAAATCCCTTTGCATTCTCATACCACATGTACATGATAAATCTCTTTACATTTAATATTACAGTGCACAATTAACATTACATTTCAATCGAAATCAGTTATTTAAAATAGACAACACAATTATTTAAAATATAAAGAGACAAATTCTTCACAAAACAAATTTACATATTTAAAAATAAAGAGATAAAATTCTCAACAAAACACAGTTACATATTTAACAATAAAAAGATAATTTCGTACATTCAGACATCGAGATTACACTTGAAACCAATACAAAACAAATCTCTTTATATTTTACATTAATCTCCACCATACACACATTTCAATTGAAACGCATTTATTTAAAAATAAATAAAGAGAGCATACATATACACACATTTATTTACATTTGCTCAAATAAATAAAAACAAAAATCTTTACATTAATAATATTCTCTTACACATATCGCACAACATACATGTCCACATGCACTGAATATTATAAAACACATCTCTTTAATATCAAGATTATTCTCTTAGACAACAACATTTAAAGGCCCAACTATAATATGCATATGCTTGCTTAAGCAAACGTGCGAACACATATAAATTGTATGTGGCAAACTATAATGTACTTAACGAAACTTTTCGTTAAGTTTTTCAACTGTCATTTGCTTAAGCAAAAAGCGAAACTGATCGCACATTCTGTACGGAATCAGCTGTTTGTTGTTGTTTGTTTGTGTTTTGAACAAAATGGAGAAAGAAGAAAATATATTTATTTAAAATTTAATAGAAAATGCGGAAAAAATAAGTGCCTTTACAATAAAAGGGACCCTTTTTATTTTAACAAAAATGTCTTTCTGTCGCAGTTTATTTCTCTGACAGAACAAGAGCGTCTTCTTCTTTTACAGTGTAGTTCACTTATTTCTTTTAATGTGCACAGGCCTTCAAGCGCTAACTTTAATATTTTTATATTATTTAAATTTTTAAGTTTTTTCTCCATTTTTGCAAACGCAATACGAAAATTAACAAAACATATGTAAACGTTTATTATTATTTACAATGTAGTGCTGCCACAGCTGTACATTTTAGTACTTTTGCCGATAAATTAAAAAAAAAGAAAAAATTATGCGTTTCGGGTACGAAGTTTTCTTTTAATTATAAAATAATATAATAATATTTATAAAATATAGTCATTTAATGGGTTTTTGTTAAAATAAAAACATTTTTTTTAAACATAAATGAGCAACTGTGGACAAAAAGTTTCAAAGTCATTGTAGCCACCTAAAAGTTAACTCTGAACTGGTTATGCATTTGACAGCCTTTTCGTTAACTTTTGCAATTTGCTTAATCTTGCTTATGCATATTATAGTTGGACCTTTATTCATACAAACACGTAGCTCTTATCTCTTTAATACTCACCATTATTCTCTTACACACAACAACATTTATTTATAATATAAATTTTATACAATCACGAATCGCTAACAACACAAACTCACATTTAAAGGTGGAATTAAGTTGGCACTTCTCTTTTGAGTGCAAGCACACAGTGGGGTAAATATTCAAAAAATATTAACAAAATTAATTCCTGTGAAAACCAGAATGGATTAAAAATTTAATAACTGCCAAGTTATATTATACACCGGTCCCACTTTACAAGCAAATTTAATGACTGTCATCCTAAATTGGCGATTTTATCGTTACGTCTTCAGCGGTGACATTAAAAAAATGTATAGACAAATTCTGATAGATCCTTCCGACAGGCCCTTTCAAAGACTTTTGTTTCAAAAATCCCCCCGGGAGGCTATCAAAGATTATCAAATGAAGACCGTAACCTTTGGAATTAATTGCGCACCCTTTCTGGCAATCCGAACCCTGTTACAACTAGCCTTGGACAATCAAGATGAGTTTCCAGAAGCGTCAAGAATTTTAAAAAGTGAAACATACGTAGACGATATTCTCGCTGGAGGTCGCTCTATTAATAGCGCCTCCGAATCTCAACAACAGCTGATTCAATCCCTTGGATCAGCAGGTTTCTTACTAAAGAAAATTACATCTAACAACTCTCGATTGTTAGAATCTATTCCAAAGGACGACTTATATGATTCAAATTTTCTGAAATTCCACGAGGCCAGTGCAACGAAAACTCTCGGTATTCGATGGAATGCACTGACTGACTATTTCACTTATATATTTGAACCTATCCCTGAGGTCAAAAAAGTAACCAAGCGTCAAGTATTGTCCTCTGTCGCACAACTGTTTGATCCAGCAGGTTGGATTTCCCCTGTAGTAATACGAGGAAAAATTCTAATACAGCAACTTTGGCTGGAAAAAATTGATTGGGATGAGTGCATAAGTGAAGATTCTCTTCGATTTTGGAATGGACTCCTAAGAGACATGCCGTTCGTTGAAAAAAATCAAATTCCGCGTTGGATACAATTCACTCCTGTGGACCAAATCCAAATACATGGATTCTGCGATGCATCAAAATCAGCATACTGCGCAGCAGTATATATTCGTATTCAAACCTCTTCTACTGCATTTTCCAACTTACTTGTCTCAAAAAGTAAAGTTGCTCCGCTTGCCGCCATAACTTTACCTAGATTAGAATTATCTGGCGCTCTGATGTTATCAAAACTTACTGCACATATCGTACTATCTCTAAACTTGCAAAATTATGAAATTTACCTTTGGTGCGATTCTTCAATAGTACTGGGATGGTTAGCAAAACCTCCAGCAACATGGAAGGAAATATATGTTTCCAATCGAGTCTCCCAAATACATAAGCTGCTGCCAACTGCAAAATGGCGTCATGTCCCGACTCATTTTAATCCAGCTGATTTAGGATCAAGAGGATGTAAACCACAAGACTTAATGGTAAATAGTTTGTGGTGGAATGGGCCTCCCTGGCTTACCAACCCACCTTCCGAGTGGCCGAAAACAAATATAGTATCTACCATCAACAACACAAGACGTTCTTTGATCGAATCCACCAATAATACCAAGAATGAAACTATCTCATCTCAATCTTTACCTGTTAGTGTGAACAGTCTATCAACCACTACTAATTCACAAGATATTCTGGTTTATTTCTCTTCCTACCCCAGAGCCTTACGGGTCTTGGCCTACGTTTTTCGATACATAAGACATTTTAAACCATCCTTTTCTAACCCAAAGTTTCCAATACTCTACCATAGCAACGATCTTCTTCAGGCCGAAATCGATTCTGTCAAAACCAGACTAATATTACTTGCCCAAAAGCAATGGTATAAAACAGAGTATTCCGCTTTAACCAAATCCGAACCTTTACCTAAAGACAGCCCTCTTCTCACATTGAATCCCTTTTTAGATAAAAATAATATTTTACGAGTCAATGGAAGATTGGCAAATTCTTTATTACCCTATAAAGAGCGCTCTCCGATCATACTTACATTTTGCCATTTATATTTGCAACATTTACATATCTTCCTAATTCACGGAGAGTGTCAACTAGTGTGTCGAATGGCACAAACAGAGTTCTATATACCTCGTATCAAAGTACGCATTCGAAAGATTATTAGATATTGTAAAATTTGTATTATTCACAAACGAAACGCTTGCTCTCAAATCATGGCAGCCTTGCCATCTGATCGATGTACCCTTTCTCTACCATTCCACACGACAGGAGTAGATTTCGCTGGACCTTTCGAACTGAAAAGTTCAACCCTCAGAAATTCGTCTACCGTAAAAGCCTATGTATGTGTCTTTGTGTGTTTTGCTACCAAAGCGGTGCACCTGGAAGCATGTTCAAATTTGTCTGCGGCTGCTTTTCAAGCCACTTTTGCTAGATTTGTCGGACGTCGTGGATTACCAGAAAAAGTAGTTTCCGACAATGGACGCAACTTTCTAGGTGCAAGCCGCGCCTTTCGAAAAGAATTTTCTACTTTTTTAAAAACAGTTTCCCATGATATCGCACAAAAATATATCACCAATGGTTTTAGTGGTCATTTATTCCTCCACACGCACCGCATATGGGCGGTTTGTGGGAAGCAGCCGTTAAGAGCTTTAAGTTCCATTTAAAAAGAGTCGCAGGAGCCTATCGCTTCAATTTCGAGGAATTCGCCACCGTTTTAGCCAGAATTGAGGGTGTTTTAAATTCCCTACCGATATCTCCTCTCTCGGAAAACCCTTTAGACCTAACTGCGTTAACCCCCGGGCATTTCCTCAGAGGCGGTCCCATTATGGCACTTTCGGAGCCAATAGTCGAAAATCTTTCGGTAATGAACCGGTGGGAAAAATTAAAAGCCATCCATCACCAATTTGCAATCCAATGGAAAACTGATTATCTCAAATCCCTACAAAAGAGATATAAATGGAAATTTTCGGTCCCTAATTTACAAATAGGAGATTTGGTAATTATAATTGACGATATTTTACCACCTAATGAATGGCAGTTGGGCCGGATTGAACGGGTTCATAAAGGACCAGATCAACAAATTCGAGTAGTAGACGTGCGTACCGCAAAAGGAAATTTAATCCGCCCAATTACTAAGCTATGCTATTTACCATACAACACAGAGTTAAATTCCACAAAGTGGATTTATAGTTTTTCTACACAAATTACTTCTAATATTACACTTTCATTTACAACATCATATTTATTATTGAATCCCTTTTAATATCACATTTTCACTTCCCATATCACATATATTATTTCACCACATCACACTCATCATTTCCATTTATTTCCCAAAGAAAGTTACTTAAAATTTCTTATTTCTCTTTAGTTCACGTTCCCAACCTCCAAGAGATCCGTCCATTCACCAGTGTCAACTGTGCCTCAGATATCACGCGTTGAGATTCTGCCGGCGTTTCATAGCGATGGATAATCAAGAGCGAAATAGGGTAGTCCGTAGACATGGATATTGTGTCAACTGCCTGGCTCGCACCCATCAGGTATACAGTTGCGATAGCCCGGACGGTTGTATGTACTGCGGACTACTGCATCACACCTTATTGCACCAAAGGAATCATCGTAGCAACAGAAACCGACGCAGTATCCTCGACCGTATTGGGACACAAAGACGCATCCACCCAAGCACCAGCCAAACTAATGAAACCACCGCTAGCTCCAACAGACGGAATATGATTCGTTCAACTCATGATACACTTCGCAGCCGATCTGTTCAGCGTTCAACTCATGATACACTTCGCAGCCGGTCTACTCAGCGTTCAACTCATAACACCCCTCGCAGCCGATCTACCCAGCGTTCAACCCCTCACGCTCAACACAACAATGACACCAGAGCAAACAGACCTGCGTTGCAACAAGTCAGGCAACTAAGAAGGCGGCAGAGACCCACACCAAACCAGAAGGTTCTATCAGAGGCCATCTGCTCACTCGCCGCGGTGTTATGTGCGACCGACTGAAATGTTGCATCCATGCAAGGAGGGGCGGCATGTCTAAATTACCACAAAGGCAACCCCAAATTAGACTGCACACTGCAACATAAATACAACGCTGACGAAACGAGTCAAAACAGAAACAACAATTTAAAAAAGCTCAAGATGCAAAGGCGAAGAAATCATGTCCTCACACAAAACTACACACTCATCACTCAAACATCAAGCCAACGACATCGTTACAAGCAAACCAACACACACACTCCACAAGTGAAATTAAAATATTTATATACAAAATTTGATTTGTAAAAACTCTATACATATAATTGTAATATCAAACAAAATTAATTAAACGTAGAATCTAAAGTAAAATTCAAATATAAGTGTACATTAGAATATAACTTAAAATCAAACTAAAATATTTACACAAGTTTTCCTAAATTTATATTCTACATACCTAAAATACAGTTAAATATACAAATAATAATTTTGGAATATAAATAGTTAAAATTGAAACAACAACTATATATTTAAACATACAGTGAATTTTTTTTTTTTTTTTTTTTTTGCATTTAATTATTTATTGAATCTTCATATTTGAAATGACAATAAGTATTCAAATCTTAATACTAAAAAGAAAATAATAAGCCCAGCCAGTGCTAGACAAAAATTTTTATGATACTAAAAAAATTTCACATCAACTGACCCAGTCATCTATTTTGCGCTTGAGTTAAAGCAAGGGTATCCCTCCTTCTCAACCGATTGTGGCCACTAAAGTTAAGGATGTCTCGTGCAAGTGGGTTTGGATGGTGTTCAAGTTTGCTGACATACTTTGACGCATATTTTGTAAATTCGACTTTTACTAATGGCACGCCTAGATCTTTGTGGATTCGAGAATTTTTAACATACCATGGAGGTGCAGTAATTATACGTAGAATTTTATTTTGACCCCTTTGAATTTTTTCAATGTTTGATGCTGAGGCAGTACCCCATAATTGAATTCCATAACACCAGATTGGCTTTAGAATTGCATTGTACAACAAAAGTTTGCAATCCAATTTCAATGTAGAGTTTCTGCCGATTAACCAATTAAGTTGCACTGCTTTTAATCTCATTTGTGTAAGTTTCGCTTCAATATGAGACTTCCAAGTTAAACGGCGGTCGAGGTGAATGCCGAGGTATTTGACTTCATTATGTTGAGGAATAATTTGATTATTTATTCTGATGGACGAGCAGGTATCTTTTCGCAATGTGAAAGTGATATGAATACATTTTTGTTCATTTACCCTGATTTTCCAAAGCTTTAGCCAATTCTCTAGCTTATAAACATAATTGTGCAAATTCTGTGATGCAACTTGGTGGTCCTTATGGACGCTGACAAAGGCTGTATCGTCTGCAAAAGTTGACGTGTGGATTTTGGGGTCTGACGGCATGTCGGAGGCATAAATCAAATATAAAGTAGGGCCCAGTATGCTACCCTGTGGCACACCTGATTCAATTGGCTGAGCGGTACTTAAAAAATTGCCTTCTTTGATTTTAAATTTGCGACCGTATAAATAACTTTCCATGAGTTTATGGGTGTTAGCAGGCAGAGTTAATTTAATTTTTTGCATTAAACCGTCATGCCAAACTTTGTCGAACGCTTGGGATACATCAATGAAAAGGGCGGAGCAGTATTTTTTATCTTCAAACGACCCTCTTATCACATTTACCAATCTGTGAGTTTGTTCGATGGTACTGTGTTTAGCTCTGACTCCGAATTGATGATTTGGAATACATTCAGTGTCATTCAGAATTGGAGTCAACTTAGTCATTAACAATTTTTCGAACAGTTTAGAAATTGTCGGCAGTAGGCTAATTGGTCTATATGACTCCACTTTGGTGTGGTCCTTCCCTGACTTAGGAATCATAGTGATCATAGACACCTTCCAATCTGCAGGATAGTATTCTAGGCGTAAAATAGCGTTGAAGATAAAGAGGATAATCTTTCTTGCTACACGAGATAACTCCACAAGCATTTTATTGCTGATTTTATCCATACCTGGAGCCTTTCTAAGGTTCAGAGTACCAATAGCGTTTTGGACATCACGAAAGTTTAGTCTTAGAGGTACAGGAGGTCTTATAACAAGTGGTGGCAAATCAGATTCGTTATTATTTGAGTTGTTTATAGTAAGCACATTTCTCAAATGGTTAACAAATAATGTCCCTTTCTCGGAATCATTTCTAGCCCAGTCACCAGTCGGATTTCGCAAAGGAGGTTTTCCTCTCACTGGTCTTTTTAAACCTCTTGCCGCCCTCCATAACGAGTAGTCAGATTGTGGGGTACTATCAAGACCTTCCAAGTAAGATCTAAGTGAGGCCGTTCTTTGGGTTTCTAAGAAATGTCTTAGTATATCTCTGCATTCCCGTAGCCTAGCTTTCAGTTCAGGATACCTGTGAATTTGCCACTCTCTTCTCATTCTTCTTTTTTCTGATAGGAGATGTTCGAGTTCAGAGAAATAAGTTCTGTTTGTCCTATTTCTACATTCAACGTGATAAGTGGAAGCGTGATGCACAGCTCGTCGAAGGTCCTCGGTAAAGTTGCCAATCGACTCATCAATATCGTCGGTAGTTCTCAACACAACATTTTCCGTGCAATGAGAACTTAAATACTTTTTGTATTTTATCCAATTTACTCGGGTCTTAGTCATGTTCATAAATGGAGAACCACACACTTGAGGGAAATGCATTGAAATGATAGTAGGAGAGTGATCTGAGGACAAGTCCAGTGAAGGATCCACTTGCATCCATTCTACAGGGATATTTTTCACTACTCCAAAGTCAATAACATCGGGAATCTTCCGTCGGTCCGTCGGCCAATAGGTGGGATGTCCACTTGAGAGTACATCTAAGCCCATTTTAGCAATGGTGTTGAAGAGTACGCGACCCTTTGGGGTTACCAGACGTGAACCCCAAAATGTGTGTTTGGCGTTAAAGTCACCAGCAACTAAAAATCTAGCTCCAAGGGATTTAAAGAAGTTATGGTATTGGTGTTCTTTTATTGAAAATCGAGGCGGAGAATAAATCGATGATAAAACAAATTTGTATTGACAGAATTCAATGCAAATGTTTGTTGCTTGGAGGTAATCCTCACTTATGTTATTCATTAGATAATGCTTTATTCTGTTCTTTATAAGAATTGCCGAACCTCCACAAGCTCTTCCGCGGGGGTCTTTAGTATCATAGAACTCGTAGCCATTAATTTTGAAGTACCCTGTCGACGTCAAGTGAGTTTCAGCAATCATCATGACATCAATCTGCTTATCCATCAGGAAGTGTTCCAGTTCGTTTTTATGTTGGCGGAGGCCGTTTGCGTTCCAGAAACAAATTTTTAAATAAATCATTTCTTTAAAATGGCTTGCAAGATAGTGGATTGCATTTTCAGCATTTCCTGCATCATGGATGTCATGGTGGTCGTGAAAGTGTTCATAGTTTGGACAAGTGTCTGCAATGTTGCCTCTAGATTGTTGATATGCGGCTCAGAATATTGGGGTTTAGGTTCCTGCTCCAGACCTGGCATATTAGATTTAACCACGTTTGCGTAAGAAACTTGTCTAGAATTAGGAGCGTTTTCGTGAGTAGTTGGTCGTACAATTTGAGGAAAATTCATACTCGACGTGAAATTAGGTAGTTGATGATGATCAGGTAATACTGCCGACTTATTGGTCCTTATGCCCTTCAAGTAAGTATAAACTGGACAACCTCTATAATTTGCGGTATGGTTTCCTCCGCAGTTACTACATTTTTTTATTTTTACGTCAGTTTTGGACTTATTACATGGAGCAGTTGGATGTAGTTCCCCACACGCAACACAAACAGACGGCAATTTACAGTACGCTTTGGTGTGGCCAAATTCTTGACAATTAACACACTGGACGGGTCCAATACGCTTATGCGGTTCCTCCACGGTAATTCTACGATGCAGAAGATAAATGAGATTGTAGATTGGATGGGACTCGTTTTTCTTTAAGACAACATCTCCAGGTTCCAATTCTACCCTGAACATGGGCTGAGGGATCTTTTCACGGTTTCTGATATTCACTACGCTCTTGATTTTGAACCCTTTATCCATTAAACCGGTCTTTATCTCCGCAGGATCAACACATGGGTCTATACCCTTTAGAACGACTTGGAGTCCTTTTGCGCTTTTGGGCTGGTAGGTATAGAAGTCCCTAGTCTCCCTCTCCAACTGGTTGGACAATTTTCGAAAATCATCTTCCCTATTCACTTGGATCTTTGTCTCGAAGATATTTCCATGTTTAATTGAGGTTACGCTAAACTTGTTTCACCTATTACCGAAACAATTCCTTGTACCAATTTACTGGAAGTCGGCTCTCTCAGATAAATTGGTGGGGGCTTAAACGTCTTCTTAGGAAGTTCTGGCTCATCCGTCTGGAGGAGAGCAAACCTATTTTGATCATTACTCACGGTCTTAGGAGCTTTTGAATTTGATGATACTGGAGCAGACGTCGGGCTCCTCTGTCGTTTGAGAACGGTGATGTACTTATCCATAGCTACTTGTTTTTTGGGTTTGACTGCACTATTTGATGAAGATGATGGTTTTTCATCTGTTGAAATCACTATATTGGGCGAACAGGAACGACGCCGTTCTGCGGCTCTTGTAGTGAGAAAATTCTCCAGAGATTTCTTTATGGATTCTTCCTCAGAGATCCATTTAATTTTTCTAGACGAGCAAAGCTCTTTCTCAGAATTACATCTGAGAGGAACACTCATACAATTTTTATGCGATTTTTGGTGTTTTTTTTTAATTACCGATATTACCGTAGATTTTTTTAACCTATTACGAGTTATTTTTTCACTTTTTTGTTTTATTTCAACCTATTACACTTTTTCACCTATTACGATTTTTTCACCGAAAATTCAGCCGCACTAAGAGTAACACGTCCGAACAGTTCGATGAGACGAGACTGAATGAATTTAAAAGTGAATTTGTTAAATAAAATACTTAAAATTTAAGATCAAAGAAAATTGCATCTAAATTTATTAACTAAACTATATATAAATTGAACAATTGAAATCTAAAATTAATTAAAATATATACCTAAAATTAAATACCTAAATCTAAAATACCTAAAATTACATAAGTTGTTCAACAAAATCAAATTAACTAACAAAATAATTTGATATAACCATTTTTAAATAAAGAATTACTTCTTGAATTCAAACCTAATAAGCCCAGTGTTCATCAATTTGGAAACCAAGTCCCAATTTCCTTATATCAACCCAAATAGAAGGAAAGAAGCAAATATTCCCATATCTCTGGTCGACAAGAAGGAAATTTGTTCAATGCTCTGAGAAGGTTTCGGGTGTATTTGGAAGGAATTACATTTACGATAGTAACGGACTGTAACTCATTGGCCTTGACATTGGAAAAAACGGATAATGAACCCGAGGATAGCTCGTTGGGCGTTAGAGTTGGAGAATTACGAGTACAGAGTCAGGCATGTCCCATGTCGATGCACTGAGTCGAATGCCCCCCGTGGCTACCACTGAACAATGTGATATAGACATAAATATACAAATTACTCAGGCAAGAGATGATAGAATCAGAATATTCGGGATAGACTTGAAATGGGGCAGGTAGACGGATACCAATTAGAGAATGGTTTAGTTTTCAGATGTGGACCGCAGGGACACAAGCAATTGTATGTGCCGTTTGAACTAGAGGAGAACATTATGCGACTGGTTCACGAGAAACATGGCCACGTAGGTATAGAGAAATGCGCACTTCAAATTCAGAAGAACTACTGGTTTCCAAATATGAAGGATAAGCTAGGAAAATTTATAAGAAATTGCCTAAAGTGCATATACTATTCAACTCCGCAAGGAAAAAATTAAAGGAACCTATATAATATCGAGAAGAAACCGGTTCCATTCGATACATTACATATTGACCACTATGGTCCTCTACCTTCTATAAAGTCAAAAAGGAAACACATATTGGTGGTTATTGATGCGTTTACGAAGTTCACGAAATTGTACGCAGTAAACTCCCCGGGGACAAAGGAAGTGTGCTGTGCGCTCCAGAAGTACTTTGAATATTATAGTAGACCCAGACGGATAATTAGTGATAGAGGTCCATGTTTCACATCGAACGAATTTACGGAATTCGCATCTAGACACGGTAGATGCGAAGCATGTGAAGGTTTCTGTAGGCTCGCTGCAGTCGAACGGTCAGGTGGAAAGGACCAACAGGGACTTGAGGGCTATATTGGCCAAACTAACCGAACCTTTTGAACATAGTGACTGGGTAGAAAAATTGTCACAGGTGGAATTTACCATGAACAATACGATTCATGGCACTACGAAACAGTCACCTAGCAGGTTGCTATTCGGTACAGAACAGAGGGGCGAGGTCCTGGATGAGTTAACCGAATACCTACGGAAAAGATATAATAGTGAACTTTCGGACATAGATTCTGTCAGGAGGGCCGCTGCGGAGTCCATTGAGAAATCACAAGCATACAACTTGGACTATTTCAATCGGCATCATAAACCAGCTAGAGTGTTTAAGGTAGGGGAATATATAGTAGTGAGCAATGTCGACACAACCGCAGGGACAATCAAAAAATTTATACCCAAATATCGTGGACCATTCGGAAAGAACTCGGAAACGATCGCTACGAAATTTTTTATGTGGAAAACTATCAAATCACTCAAATGTCATACGTAGGGATTGTTGATGCAAGTAGATTAAGGCTGGAACCGAGGCAGGAAATAGCAGAAAATTTTCCGGACTCTGAAGGCAACGCTTCGGAATACGAAGATTATGAATTTTTAGACGATGAATTTTAGAATTATTAGTATTATATATTTGTAAAAGTGGTTGACAATCGAGGTCGATTGTTTTGTCAGGTCGGCCGAGAATGTAATGATCGTAGTGATGACAATATCATGCGACCTGGCAACACCGTCGAACTGCAGCCAACTTAACGAATTAGTTAAAAATGCAACTAACTTTATTTTGTATAATTTGATTTCCTGTCTATTATTAATAAAACTCGTGTGAAGCCACTACAGTGTAGAGTTTTTTTTTGTATTTTGTTTCGTATAAATTATATTTATTAAAATTTTATTTAATTTTGGCCGCCACAAAATTTTGGTTATAAAAAACAGCTGATGTCAGATGGTTTGTCACTTGAAAATAGAACTCGTTCTAAATAAAAAATGTCATGTGTATTGCACACAGAGAAATAACACATGATATTGTTTGCAGGTGTTCAGACTATATGTACAACTTTGACATTCGAAAAAGTGACAGTCCACATGACAAATACACACAATGCACAGTGTAAGATTTTGCTAATCTAGCTGGACAAAAGTCGTTTTTTTGAGTTTCAATTTAAGTAAATATTTTTATCAAATATGAAAGAGCACTTGTTATAAAATAAGAAAATGCAAAAACTTTGCCTAATTAGTCAACAATAACAATATAACGGTACTTTAAACTAGAATATTTTTGAGTGAATTGTTGCAGCCGTAGGGGCCAATGAGGTTTCCGACTAGCCACGGTGAACAAATACCAGAAGGTTCCAACCCTGCTCACTGGATACGCTGCACATAAAAAAAATCAGGTACTATCTAAACTAGCAATACACAAACACAAATATACCCTACAAATGATACTTTCTTTTTTTCAGGAAGCGGTTGTTATGCCCTAGTTTGCCCACCCTGCCATGTCACAAAAAAATCCACCACACATTTATTTGTGACCCACTAAACCACTCGACTTCTCTAACTTTAATTACCTTCATGCGATTAATCATTCAAACTTAAGCCAAAAATTTCATATTTTGAATTTCAATTTAAAATTAACATATCACATATCTATATATATAAAATTGAATGTATGTATGTATGTATGTATGTATGTATGTATGTAACGTATAGACTCCAAAACGGCTGAGCCGATTTTGATGAAATTTTCACAGCATGTTACTGTGACTCTGGAAGGAATAATAGGGTACTTTTTTTACCACGCCTACTTTAACGCCCACTTTTTTAAAATATTGTAATTGGAGACCAAACCTCTGGACCGATATTTTTGAAATTCTCACAGCATTTAACTGGGACTCTGGTATGATTAATAGGGTACTTTTTTTGACAACGCCTATTTTTACGCCCACTTTTTAAAAATTATGTAATTGCTCCCATATAGTTTTTAACAGATTTACTTCAAATTGTATACACATTATATACTCCAGGCGAGGTAAAAATAAAGATTTCTTAAGCCACGCCTCTTTCACGCCCCTTTTCACGCCAAATTTTTGAAAGTTTTATACTTTTTGTTCTCTATACAAATTTGTTCATTCCAACGTATTTTTTTATTTGGTAGTATATTGCTCTTAATACTGTTAATGTCGCCATATAACTATGAACCACGCCTACTTCATCGCCCCCTTTTTTTAATTCAGATACTTACGTATACCACTAACAATGTTTGCTATACAAAATACTTTTTTTGTAATATGTATTTACCTAAAGTTTTATATACTTTTTAACTACATACATTTTTTTATTACCAAATCCCCATTTTTCGCCCCATTTCACCTTAAATTATATTGCTTTTAATCTATATATATATAAATGAATGTGTGTCTGTATGTTTGTGCTTAATAGGAGGCCAAACCCTTGGACCAATCTGCCTGAAATTTGTACAGCATGTTACTGTGACTCTGGAATAATATGCTATATAAAGTTTTGATTGTACAAACGGGGGTGGCACCGCCCATATAACCCACAAATTTAACCCGCCATATTTTGGGCATTTTTTGACGTACGTCGGTGATATTTGGTAAATATGGTATTGGCATAATTAGGAATACGTACCAGGAGAAAAGTGGGTGGGACCACGCCCCTTTTTAGGAAAATTAAACATCGTAATATAGTCTTCACTACTGGACCGATCGTCATTAAATTTTCACAACAGGATTTTCTTACGAAATAATAAATTCTTGACTATGTAAGTGGACAAAGGGGCATGGTCTCGCCTAAAGCATTGCAATAAATACATTAAAATTAAATAAATAAATGTTTGTCAATATATAAATACGTTTTATTTTATTTTATGACGAGGGGGGGTAGCAAAGCACACCGGGTTTAGCTAGTTTTATTATAAAAAGAAATAAATTTAACTTTTAAATATACGTTTCACAAAAGAATTCTAATTAAATTAATTCAAAACTATTACAAAAAAAATTTTAATACCAATATTTAAATTTATCACGTACAGGAAAAGATTTTCTTTTATACACCGCGTATGTAATTACTTCAACAATTTTATTATCACAATTTCTTTCAATACCTACAAATAAAATTGCTCTTTTTTTCGGTTAAACCATTTTCTTTATAATTTTCTAATTCATGAAATTTACCTAACCTGAAGGAGCTCCCTAAGGCTAGCACTTTGCCCTTAATATTCTCAGGACCAATAACACACAACAAAAAAAATGACACTAAACAAAAACAAAACTTTGTAGAAAAATTTTACTTCCGGCGTAATACTTTTTTTTAGCAAACAAAAAACATATTTTTAGACGGTACTAATTTTATGTTGATATTAACCAAAACCGTTCCTGTACTGTATAATTTATAGAATTCAAATATAAAGGGTATAGACCCATGTGTTGATCCTGCGGAGATAAAGACCGGTTTAATGGACAAAGGGTTCAAAATCAAGAGCGTAGTGAATATTAGAAACCGTGAAAAGATCCCTCAGCCCATGTTCAGAGTTGAATTGGAACCTGGAGATGTTGTCTTAAAGAAAAACGAGTCCCATCCCATCTACAATCTGATGTACCTTCTGCATCGTAGAATCACCGTAGAAGAACCACATAAGCGTCAGGGACCCGTCCAGTGTCTCAACTGTCAAGAATTTGGTCACACCAAGGCGTATTGTAAATTGCCGAGAGTTTGTGTTGCGTGTGGGGAGCTACATGCAGCTGCTCAATGCGATAAGTCGAGAACTGACTCAAAAATCAAAAAATGCAGTAACTGCGGAGGTAATCATACCGCAAATTATAGAGGTTGTCCAATTTACACTCATTTGAAAGGCATAAGAACCAACAAGACGTCAGTATTGCCTAATCATCCTCAACAGCCAAATTTAGCATCGAGTGACAATTTCCCTCAATTATTACGGTCCACTAGTCATGTAAACGCGCCTAGTTCTAGACAAGTTTCTTACGCAAACGTCGTTAAATCTAATATGCCAGGTCTGGAGCAGGAACCTAAACCCCAATATTCTGAGCCGCATATCAACAATCTAGAGACAATGTAGTGTGTTTGACTAGTCGAAGTTACCATACCTTCTGTATGTAACTTAATATCAACACTTTGTTGATATTATTGTCCACACTGCATAAATGTGGGACAGCGTGTGTTATGCTGTCTCAGCATATTCCCACGTTAGGTATTAAGTATGTATAAGTGAATATTGTATAATTGTAAGTTCATTTTAAGTAGCTTGATAAGAACAAAGGCAATAATTAATAAAGCGTAGAAATGAACAGTCGCACAAGCGGCTGTTTAGTCTAAAGCAATATAAAAGTGTTATCATTTAAAAACATTACATGGCGATCCTGCCAGTGTAAAGCAGGAGAGTAAAGCAAAGTTAAAATGTGTTTAAAATATTAAATTGGAAAGGACCAAAGTAAAAAAATTAAAATGTAAAATAAACATTTTCTAAAATAATGATAAAAATATTAAAATAAAAGATGAATAAACGAAACAAACGGAAAATTATACATAAATATAATTTCGAAATAGTTTTTGAAAAAAGTGAATATTAGAAACGAAAAAAAATAGTTAAATCGCATAAGAGACTGAAAACCAACTTAAATATAAATATAAAAACAAATATTAGTTATAATTATCAAAACAAACATATAATAAACTGAAATATAAATATAAACTCGCATAAAACAAAAGAAAAAGGGTAACATTCCGAGTTGCCCGAAGGAAGATGTTGGTGCGGCCAAAGCACCATCCACAATAACAACATAAACTTTAACCTATCAAACACTATAAATGCCAATGGCATAGAGACAAAAAGCCGCAAAAGAATAATGCAACTAAACCAGTGATGTTCAAAAATAAAATGTAGATGTATTTGTGAGAAATTTTGCACAGCAAACATATTGTCATACGCTTAAAATCAGAAAAAAGTAAAGAATTTTTTCCAAATGTAAACACCTTATGAAACAATATCAGGGACCGTAAATAACAATTATCAATATCGAAAACCAGTTTTAGAACAGTTATTTTGATAAAAAACAAAAATAAGTCTATCTAAACCAGTTTTTTATTTTTCGTTTTCAATTGTAATTGAATAGCGTGTGTTTGCTGTGCTTCGATCAACAAGAAGCAACAACAATGCTTAACAAATTTCTGAAAAAAATGACGATAGTCCGTCGCATGTGTTCTCATCGCTTGCTGAACGACGAGTGAATGAATGTTTTTAAAAGAGCATAACAAATGTGTGTAAATTTTTCAAACAATTGTTGTATGGGCTGAACATCACTGAACTAAACACAATGTGATCGATCCCGACTTCAATCACTCACCTCACAATAATCATCAATATTTCTAATGGCCTACTGGACAGCGACATAAAAGATAAGTCAATAAAATTATGTATATTTTTATTTTTAACATTTTATGTTTAAGTTTTGATATTAAAATGGTGAAATATAAAAATATTATCTAAAATATTCAAAAAAAAAAATAGACCTTATGATTTAATAATCATCAAAATCTTAATTAATTAATTAAATTTTTTTTAAATAAAAATAACAAGAAAATATTTTTACTTACATTACTAAAAATCATACACTTCTATATAGTGAATAAATAAAAATATTAAAATATCATAATTATAATTTATATTTTATTTTATTTAAACCAATGATTTATTATATATAAATATTAATAACTAACACTAATAAATATGAATAATTAATTAATAAACCACCATCAAGGAAAATGGTATAATCACATAAAAAAAATTATAAATAAATAAATATTTACTAAAAACTAAATAACCGGTGCATACATACGTGTCCCTGCATTTGGTATAAAACAAAAGTATACAACCGTTTCGTTCATCAATTGGTGATGACCGGCGCACAGTGGCTGAAAATCGTTTTTCATTGGCCAAAATTCTGTAACTTTTGAACCGATCAAAATATTGAAGTAATTTTTTTTTTAATGGATAGATATTTAGTTCAGCTTGGCTCAGTTTTAATTACGTTAAAATTGATTGATGACTTTTTAAGGACTTCTAGGTCAAAGTTGAACTTTTGATTTTTTTTAACTTTTGGAGTGAAATATGGGTTTATTTTTTTTATTTACATATTAAAAAATTTAATATTTAGAACTTAATAATAATTATAATTATTTTTTGTGATAATGGAATTTTTTAATGTTACACTCAAAAAAAATTTTACACTCAAAAAAATGTTACACTAAAAAAATAGTAAAATTCACTGGAGATTTTGCTGTTACTACAAAAAAATTTATTCTTTTTTGCTGTCAGATTTGATAATTTTAAAAAAACATTTTAAAAATAAAAACTGCAATAGATTTTATTAGCATTTGTAACAATAGTAGGTTCTATTTATTATTATTTTTAACCGACTTCAAAAAGAGGAGGTTATCAATTCGAATGGTATGTTGCTTTTTTTATGTTTGTTCCACGATAACCATTTCTGAACCAATTTTAAAAATTCTTTTTTGTTTGAAAGGGTTTGCTTGCAGGTGGGTCCCATTTAATTTTTATGAAGATCGGACGGACATACGGTTTTTTATTTACCGTTATCTATATTTTTTCTGTGCTTCTCTTATAAATTGTTGAATAACTTCGTGATTTATAATCAATTTTAAAAATAATTTTTTTATTTGGAAGATATGGCTTGCAGAAAAATATATTTAAGGTAAAAAAAAATGAAAATTTTGGAAATTGATTGAGATATATCGGGGATATATAGCATAAACTGATTTTTAAGAATATATCGAATATGGGTGTCAAAATTTAGCTCAGTTAATGGGAAAACATTATAGATTTAGCATAAACCGATTCCCGCCAAAAGACTCTGGGTGTTTTCTGCAGATAAGCCAAAAGCTTCGCAGTTTGTGTTTGTTAATTTATTAAAAAAAAAAAAAAATTAAAAAAAAAAAATCAAAAAAGTGCAACAACATTAGTTATATTAAACATTTTTGAAAATTAAACCAACATTTTATTTGGCCGAAATTTTGAAGTCGGGTTTTTTTTAAAGAATTATTTACTAATACTATGTTTTTCGTACTTAAATAACAATGAAGGCAATTATAATTATTATTCATTTGAAACAAATATTGATTGCAAATATTCTATATTTTGTTCTGCGCTATTTCTGTTGTTTAGTAGTTTTTTGGCTTCTTCATCTAAATACCGATGTTCCACTTTCCATTGATTTCGAATATTGGATATGAACGGATCTGATGTTGCCAATAATATATTAAATAGATCTTCATTTGTGGAATTTCATGAAATTTTTCTAGTATTGTGCTCTCTATAAAATCTGTAATCCTTGTTCCCTTTTTCCTGAGCCTCCTCTGATAGATCTCCAAGTGGCAGCAAATGATATTTAATGATATCTTCTTCATGATAAAGGATTTTGTGAACTGTTGCAGACATATTTCTCTGTGGGTAGTTGGTTGTATATATTTTTGCAGTTTCCTTAGCATAATCTCCAAATTGTCTAGCGGCAATTTCTTCATTGCACGCAAGTACTTCTAGGATTATTTTAAATCTGAAAATAAGGTTTAAATCCACTCCTGTTATTTTAGATACTGTTTTTGGATCTGAAAAGAATCTTGGTGCGGTTTTGTCATCATTTGTATTGCCTGACCCTTGTTTTGGCTGATCTATAATTAATCCAAATTTGCGATATTCATCTTGAACATGTTTCTTTTTTGAACTTCTTAACTCTTTGTTGGTTCCATTGTTTCTTATGGATCCTGAAGACCCGAAATCCAAATCATAACTGATTTTTAGTATATGTTCCATAAGTCGTCATTTGATCCACAGTAAAAAGTCATGAAAAAATATGTGATGCTCTTGATAGTCACAGCTAAATTCAAGTGCGGCCGAAAGGGTTAATATCAGGTAAAACTAATTAGTATCTCGCCAATATTGTTTTTTTTTCTTTAGTGGTTTAATGTCGCGATTATTATTATAAAATTGTTTATGACTTTGGTTGACCCTAACAGTTGATAACAGGTATATTAGAAAGAGATCATATGTTTACTGTAGAACCTATTGTGATATTTTTATGACTTATTTTTTTGCTAATCAAAACAAAACCCTTTCGCAGGTATTATATTTAATTATTTTAGTTTTACGTAGTCTAAAGTAAAAAAACATAAACCTTTAGGCGAAAAAGTGAAAATTTAATACACCATTGTATACGAGTAACTATAGGGCTGTTTAAATTATCGTAATTTGAATTTTTTTAGAGTAATTTCATTAAAATTAAAAAAGTGTTCTACCGGCGGGTCGTGGCGGGTGCAAAAGTATATATAGGGTTAAAGAAGACACTTTCACCTTTCTTCGGGTGGTACACGTTTCTTGTTCCCTTTTGTTCCCTAGAAGTTCTATTCCACTAAAATTTAAATTTCAGAAAAATATAGTACTTTCAGAAATATTTCAGAACGCCCCTAGTATATAACGCTAGAGCTGTAACCACTTACAACAACTAAAGACTATAATCCTACCAATATTATAAAAAAGACCGCAGGCCATTATCGATGATAGCTTGCGAGTAGTAACCATTTATTTTTGACAAAAAACAAATAAAAAACACCTTTTTCTGAAATTAAAAAAACAGTTGAGTTTGACATGATGCCACGCCCATAATTATTAATAGTTTAACGTAATTTTTTGGCTACCTTAATATGGATATATTAGCTCCAAAAAGGTGTAAAAATTTTAAAAATCGGTGACAAAAAAAAATTCGACTTTTGGCCAATGAAAAACGATTTTCAGCCACTGTGCGGCGCATGCCATTGCCATTATCCACCCTGAAAAACATGGTGGCGATTGCAATGCCATGAGCTCCATTGAATAACTTACGTCCTAATACAATAAGACCATTACTAACAAGTGGCTTACCGTCTTAAACTTAGTCTAAGTAATATGTTGTAAACTTGCCATTTGTTAATGTAAACGGTTAAGTCACTGACGGACAAGAGACAGTTCTAAAAAGCTTAGCTTCTTATAACACTTTTCAATAAAATTATTAGTTATTCCCTATAAAAGATTATGAATTTCATATTTTGATCGGTGTAAGATTTAACTTCACCATAATTTAATTGATGTATTAATCATCTATCTTATTGCTCGTTTCATATAACGGGTTTTCCAATAAGGACTTGACAACTTTTTTTAAATCGATTGTAACGTGTGCTGTGTGGCTTGTGGCACCGTCTTGTTGAAACCACATGTCATCCAAGTCCATGTGTTCCAATTCGGGCCAAAAATAATCGCTAATCATTGCGCGATAACGATCGCCATTCACAGTAACGTGACGATCGTTATTGTCGACGAAAAAATATGGCCCAATGACGCCGCCGGCATGCAAAGCGCATGAAGTGGTGATTCGTGAAGCACATGTGGATTTTCAGCAGACCAATAACGCATATTTTGCTTATTGACGAACCCATTGAGCCAAAAATGAGCTTCGTCACTGAAGATGATTTTGCGATGAAATTCATCATCTTGGTGCATCTTCTCCAGAGCCCAATCGGAGAACGTACGTCGACTCAAATGGTCCATCGGCTTCAATTCTTGAGTCAGCTTAATCTTGTATGGGTGTAAGCCCAGATCCTTACGCAAAATTCGCCATAGAGTGGTCTTGGGGATGCCCAGTTCTTGAGAACGCCGCGGAATCGGCTGATTTGAATCGTTTGCTACGGACGCCTGAACGGCAGCGATATTTTCGGAACTTCGACCAGGCCGTTGTCTCACTGGCACGACAGCATCACACAATGAATATGTAGACTCAAATTTTTGCACTAAACTTGTTATTGCTTGTCTACTAGGGCGAGAATTACGACCGAAAATTGGAGTTAACGCTCTTAAAGTTGCGGTCACCGACTCCGAATTTCGGTAGTACATTTTTATAATTTCCAAACGTTGTTCCTTCGTGTACTTTACCATAACGAAAATGTTAAGTTTACTGAAAAAAAAGAAAGCAACAATTAGATGATCAGTGAAATAGTGCGTTCACAATTAAAATTCAGAGTTGTCAAGTAGCTATTAGAAAACCCGTTATTTTTTTGTTATTACAATTTACGTTATTTCCCACCATGGGCGGAAAGGAATCAAAAATAGAGAATCCTAACGCTAACGTGGTTAATGACATTATAGTAAAAGTAGAAAGCCCTAACAACTACTTGATTATCCTTATTGCTTTAATGGCACTGCAGATACTAATCAGTCTATATCAATTGCATAAACGCTATGCCAGAAGGTTAGCATCTGTAGACAATATAGATAAGGTATAACTATCAAAAATATTAATTTGAAAGCCCCAGACATCCTACAAATTTCTTCATGGAATGGGAGTATATTTTGCAAAAGGCCCGAAACTATAAGGACTCATTTTTGAAAATCCATAAATGTTTAAATATCGATCGGGACACGAAGCCCGAGACGATCAGGAAACATACATCTAACTTACTAAAAACACTCGAAAGTGTAAGAGTTCTCTTTAATGCGAACTATTCTAGACTATTAAAGACGCACCAGGTGGCTGCGGACGCTTTTTTCTTGGATTTAAGAGAAAAAGCTATTCTGGTTTGTAGTAAAAAGGGAATCGACGTTTCAATTCCGATTTCAATACATGAACAAATAACTTTTGAATACAAACCTAGTACCGAGATCGATATTTCAGTACCTCAAGCTTCTACAAGTCATTCTAAAACAATATCCATAATCATGCCGCAAACACTTGTTGAGTTTTTAAATACTGCCTCCAGGCTACTCCCAGAATTTGATGGAACCTCTGAGAATTTACAAAGCTTTATTGACTCTATAAACCTAGTTGATTCAATAAAAGAAAATCATGAATCAGTAGCGGTAAACCTAATAAAAACAAAATTAAAAGGTACCGCTAGGAATTTAATTTCCTCAGAATCAAGCTTGGAAGAAATAGCATCAAAACTAAAAAGCTCAGGGGCCAAATTACCGCATTCGATATCGAGTAAAATTGATCGTAATTTTCTTATTTGAGATGATGGCATTCGATATCGAGCAAGAAATTTAGTACATTTTATCATAATTTCGATATCGAAATCATTTTTCGATACGATAACTCATTCGATCACGAATGCGGTAATTTGGCCCCAGTAAAAGGAGAGTCCGTAGACGTTCTGACTGCCAAATTAATGAGCGTCAGGCAAAGTGGCAAAAATGTTAATTCTTATGCCAAGGAAATGGAGGAGTTAACTAAAAAACTTGAGACTGCCTACATCAGAGATGGATTACCTCATGAGGTAGCCAACAAGTATGCGACACGTTCGGCTGTTACAGCCATTACCAAAAATAGTTCAAACGAAAGAGTCAAACTGATCATGGAATCAGCGACCTTTACAAATATGAATGAAGTTTTGACTAAATTCATAACTAGTTGTACCGAAGCATATGGTCAAGAAAATTCAATTCTTACCTATGGTAACAGAAGCCAAGGTTACAACAGTAGTAACCAGAATAGAAACCAAAATAGAAACTTTAATCAAAATAGAAACTTGAACCAAAATTCAAACCAATACAGAAATTTAAATCAAAATAGAAACCAAAATAGGAATAATAATCATAACAATAACTACAACAACAACAGTAACAATAATAATGGTATATATAACAGAAAAAATCTTAATGGAATAGGCCATGGTATAATTTCAACACTAGGTAGTGTTCAATGTAAATTAAAAATAGATAGATACCTTATAAAACATACATTTCATGTAGTTAAGGATGATTTTAAAATTCAACCAGATGGAATTATTGGAATGGATTTTATACGAAAGTATAATTGTATACTAGAATATTCTAACAATAGAGACCAAATAATTATTCGATCAAATGAAATTGATCATGACATTGGAATACCAATTAGAAATGGTCCCACTATAAATTCTATAGCAATACCTGCAAGATCTGAAGTAATAAGATCAGTACCAATAAATTCATCCGAACAAAATGTTTTGGTACCATATCAAACAATCCAAAACGGCGTTTACGTCGCCAACACCATAACTTCCACATCAAACCCTTTAGTCAGGATAGTTAATACCACTGAAAATGAGTTAATAATTCACGATGTTAAACTCGTTACAGAAACACTAGCAAACTACAAAATAGTAACTGAGAACTTTATACCGACCAAATCCAAAGAAAAATTGGAAAGACTGAACACATATCGGTCAACAATTTTTATAAACAAAAGCTTAGAATCAATAACACTCAACCAGTTTACATAAAAAACTATATAATTCCTCATTCTCAAAAGGAAGATGTTTTTCTTGAAATATTTCCTCGAAAATAAAAAGACGGGGTTAATTAAATTTAAATATAATTCATGGGTTTATTTTCAGTTTTTTCTTTTCTTCTTTGTACACGTACCGTACTTGTTGGGGGTTTTACAAACAATAACAAATATATCAGTATACATACAGCATCAACACAAAATAACAACAATTTTAACTTAACGAAACAATTATTATCATATGAACAATAATTGGGGGACATTTACACTATGCGCGTAAACATCCCGCCCCCTTGCTATACTGCAACAAAGAGGATTAAGGATCACGCGGGTCGAGCGTTCATAATGTTTATGACAATGGTCGCCGGAATTTGCGTCGTATCCGGGAACGTTGATGGCCTGGGTTGAACGGCGTGTTGTGGTTGTTGTGTATGTTGTTGTAGTTGTTGTGTATGTTGTGGTACATGTTGCTGGCAGCAGTGTTGGCATGTGTCTCAGAGAAAGAAGGACCTTCAATGGGTTTACGATGGATCTCAAGGCGGCGTGATACACTCGACATATTCTCTACAGGGTAAATACAAAATAAAGGAGAGAAAAAAAAGAAAGAATTAGTGGGTTTCTGAACTGGGTAAGAGAACAAGCTTCACGATGGGTCGAGTAAAAATTCCTGAAGCTGTTCTCATGTCCGCTGTGCGGACCTTAGAGTCATGTCCAACATGAGTCCTCTCTATTCGTCCTAGTCGCCATTCATCAGGGGGTAAATTATCTTGACGAATAACCACTAAATCACCTACTTCGAAATCTTTCTGGGGGTATTTCCATTTTACACGACGATGAAGCTCTTTGAGATACTCTTCTTTCCACCGCTGCGCAAAGTGGCGGTGAAGTATCTTCAACTTTTGCCACCTATTGGCAACACTCAAAGATAGATCGGCGTGATCGGGTTCAGGGGGTGACAAAAGAGGCGCACCAATCAGAAAATGACCTGGTGTTAGAGGAACTAAATCAGATGGGTCATCGGTCATAGCCGTTAACGGTCTTGAATTTAGGCAAGCTTCTATACGGGTTAACATGGTAGTAAACTCCTCAAAAGTAAAATTCTGAACACCAGAAATTTTCCGTAAATGAGATTTCACGCTCTTTACGCCAGCTTCCCATAAGCCACCCATATGAGGAGCACCGGGGGGAATAAAATGCCATTCAACCGGCTGAAAACTATTCCGTACAAGTACCTTTCTATTTATTTCAGATAAAAACTGCTTTCGGTCAACCTCGAGTAAATTATTTGCACCGACAAATGCAGTTCCGTTATCGGAGTATAGGTGAGAAGGACAACCACGACGAGAGAAGAAACGAGTAAAAGCCGCAAGGAATGTTTCCGTCGACATATCACCAGTGGCTTCTAAATGAATAGCCTTCGTTGCAAAACAAACGAAAACTAAAACATAGCCTTTAGTAATTCGACAAGCTCTACCGATGTAGGACTTGATGTCGAAGGGACCTGCGAAATCTAAACCAGTATGAGTAAACGGTCTTGATATAGAGCATCGCTCGGGGGGTAATGAAGCCATAATTTGCTGGCCGGACTTCTTTCGATAAATAGTACATTCCTTACAATTATGGATTACTGTACGGATCAGATTTTTTAGCTTGGGAACCCAAAATTCAATTCTAATGAGACGAAGCATCAAAGAATGACCGCCATGAGCAGAACATCTGTGCACATGTTCAACAAATAAACGAGTAAAACGTGCAGAATAGGGTAAAATCTTAGGAAATCGCTCGTCATACGTCAAACCGTGCGATCTAGCCAGTCGGCCATTTATTCTGATAAAGCCATTTGAATCTATAAAAGGGTTCAAAGTGAGCAGGCTGCTCTTTGAAGGTACAGGCATTCCTTTTGAAAGCTGAGTATATTCCGGTATAAATTCCGCTGACACATAAGAACCAAGCGATCTCGGGTGAATTTAATTTCTGACTGGGTTAAAATCAAGGTATCATACGAGCATTTTTTGGTTCTCAAATACTGTAAACACCTGAATAAATACGAAGTAATTCGCATTGCACGCGATAAATCTGAAAATCGCTCTAATATGTCATACGGGCTTTCGAGCTGAACTGAAAATGACTGAACTTCAAGGTGTTGAGGGTCGATAGGGGGGTGACGCGGCCAGTACTCACGAGGTTGTCTTAACCATACAGGGCCATGCCACCAAAGAGAATTATTTATTAAATCTCTAGCAAGAATTCCACGACTTGCCAAATCGGCGGGGTTGTCCTTGGAATCCACATGTGACCAATTTTAATTACCAACTTTATTCACAATCAACGCTACTCTGTTTTTAACAAAGGTTGGCCAATGGCACAGGGGGTTTTGGCTGAATTTCAGTTTATGGGGGACACCCCTAGAGAAAAAATCTAAATATGCCATCCCCTTCAGAATGTTCCCAGGAGTACGAAAATCATAATGAAAAAGGGGGCTCACGCCCCCTATGGGCGTGGCAGTCGAAAAACGACCCGGCCCACCTACGTAGACAATATGGATATCAAATGAAAGCTAATGTCTTCACGATTCCAAAAATAGCCATAGTTGCCAGATCGGGCGGTTTTTGCAGCCGATACGGCCATTTTTGTTAAATAGGGGCGGGGGTGAAAAACGACCCATGCCACCTACTTAGGCAATATTGGTATCAAATGAAAGGAAATGTCTTCACGATTCCAAAAATACCCGTAGTTGCCAGATCGTCCAGAATTTGAGGAAGATATGTTAATTTTTATAAAATGGGGGAAGGACTTTTTTTGTTTATTTCTTTTTAGCTCGGCCAGAGGCCGAGCACTCGAGATCCCCGCCGTCTAGAATTAAGACATACTGGAGTTAAAAACCCCTAAGCCCGGCCGTAGGCCGGTCACGCAGACAAACTTTACTAAGCGAAGCCAGTATAACAAATTTTCATTAATCAATCAGAAGCTTTCAAGAGTTTTCCTCGTTTCTTAATTTTGTACTTATCCTCATTTATGATTTGACTCTTGACACGAGAACATCACTAAATATGGATTGCGTTACTGCCTTTGACATTCACGACTGGGGTCGTGAATTGGACGATACGGCTATTTTTGGAATCGTGAAGACATTAGCTTTCATTTGATACCCATATTGTCTACGTAGGTGCGCCGGGTCGTTTTTCGACTGCCACGCCCATAGGGGGCGTGAGCCCCCTTATTCATTATGATTTTCGCACTCCTGGGGTCATTTAAGGGGGCGTGGCATTTTTTTTTTTTTTTCCAGGGGTGTCCCCCATAAACTGAAATTTTGCCTTCGGAACATAATGATTCTACCATTTTTGCCATCAAAGCCGCTCCACACAATTTTAATCGGGGTAATGTTTCAGTTTTCACGGGAGCTACCTTTGTTTTTGACGCTAGCAAGTGCGTCGTGATCGATGAGGACGATACATTTCGAATGTATAGAGCAGCGCCGTACGCCTTTTCAGAGGCATCGCAAAACGCATGAAGTTCCATTTCATTTTCGGGGAGAAAATCAACCCATCTTGGAATGTTAATTTTCTCGACATTAGGGTAGTCGTTTAAAAATGCGCTCCATTGAGATAGGGTTAGAGGGTTCAAAACTTCATCCCATTCTGTCTTGTCTTTCCAAATTTGTTGCATTATGATCTTAGCCACAATGATTTTCGGTTAAAACCACCCGGCTGGATCAAACAACTTCGCTATTTCTGACAGGACACCACGTTTCGTGACAATATCCTGGCGTGACTGCGATGCAATTTTGAAAAAGAAGCAATCTTTAGTCACATCCCATCGCAAGCCTAGGGGTTTAGTAGTACTGGCATCCGAAAATTTTAAGAAGTCTGCATCAAGCAGATTCTCACGGGGTAAATCTTCCAAGAGTCGTAAATGATTGGCCGTCCATTTTCGCAAAACGAAACCAGCTGAGCCAAGAACATGGGTTAGTTCATTACGTCTCTTGAAAGCGTCTTCTAGCTCATGAGAGCCAGCAAGCACGTCATCAACGTACATTTGGGTTTTCAAAATTTCGGATGCCGCAGGACTCCGGGGTTTACAATCGTCAGCCAATTGTAATAGAGTACGAAACGGTAAGTACGGTGCACAGTTTACTCCAAACGTGACCGTACGAAGCTCATAGTCCTTAACTTCAGCTACAGGATCATCACGAAACAATATTTTTTGATATTGAGTTTGATTGGGATGGACAAGTATCTGGCGATACATTTTCCCAATGTCCGCATTAAAAACGTAACGGAAAAATCGCCAACGCAGCAATAAAATAGTAAGATCCGTCTGTAAAACAGGACCAGGGTATAGAGCATTATTAAGGCTCACGCCATTGGAGGAAGGGTTTGAAGCATTAAATACGACTCTGAGTTTCGTGGTAATGCTATCGGGTTTAAACACTGCGTGATGGGGTAAATAATAATTATTCGCAGTGGAAACTGGGGTTTTGACGGCTTTTGCATGTCCCATTTCAATATATTCACGAACTACATTGTCGTATTGGGATTTCAATTCGGGGTTTTTCAATAAACGCGTTTCATTTCGCACAAACTGGGAAAAGGCGTTTTTACGAGAATCTCCTAATACCAATTCATTTGAAAATTCTCGGCGAAATGGGAGAGAGACAACGTAACGGCCATCGGGGTTTCTAAAAGTGGTGGTACGGTAAAGTTCCTCACAATATTTATCGTCTTCAGATAACTGTGTCGCTTGTGGAACTTCTTCAAGTTCCCAAAAACGCGATAGTTGAGTGTTCAACTCGAGATGGGTACAAAACGATGCTATAGAGTGTAAAGGTCGGGGCTGAATAACTTCACCAGTAACTATCCACCCGAACACGGTTCTCTGGGCGATCAGGTTGCCATTTGGATGTATTCTGACATCCGTAGTTAAAATTTTAGGATAAACATTTCCTCCAAAAAGTATATCCATACGGGTACACATGACGTCGGTCAGGGTAATGTCGGGGAAAGTAGAGGTTACAATATCAGAGATATTAGACGAGGGCAACCGACCGGTAATTTTCTCAACAACGAATGCACTAATTTTAATTTTGAAACCGGGGTCGATCGGCGAACCAACCGTGATAGTGCACATTGTAGAGGTTTTGCCAGCTAAGCAATCCATCATTCCAGTGACACTTGTCGAAGGCACGGAAAATGTGGGAATAGCAAGCTTCCTTTGTAGCCTCCTTGAAATAAAGGTACCTTGCGAACCAGGGTCAACTAAGGCTCGAGCGGCACATCTAATGTCGTTTATGTGCACTATACAAACTGCTGAGCCCAAAAGGACTGCTGTATTGGGGTTCGACTTGAGCTGTGCGGAATAAGTTTGCAGATTATGAGCCGCGGTAGAAGTTGATGGGGCAAAATTAATCGGGGGTTGAGAAGGACTGCTAGCTGGATTGGGGTTCAAATGAACGGGGGGTTGAGATGAAGACATAGTCGTACCATTGGCTATAGGGAGCTGGGGTGAATTACTGGCAGACATATGTGACTTTACATCTCTATGAAGCAGGGAGTGGTGCTTTTGTTTACAAAATGAACACACATGAATACTTTTACAATTCTTGTACTCGTGGGAGGTTGCCAAACAGTTCGAACAACACTTTAGTCGTTTCACTATTGACATTCTTTCATCAACATTTTTACTAAAAAAACTGGGGCATAGTCTAATGGGGTGAGAACCTTGACAAAAGAAACAACGACAAACATTTGGTGTTTGCCCAGTTTGGGTCGCAAAACTTTGAATCTGTCTATTTTCATGTGACGATTTTTTAGCAGCATTAAAATTAGGGGTATTTCGGGAACTAGCAGTTGTGGAGTTTTTGTTCGAGTTTTGAACGGGGTTTGAATGGGACTGCCTTATGTCAGAAATTGACTCGAGTGTTTTAAAATGCGCTGTTAGAAAAGCGTCCATATCATCCCATTTAGGGGAATTTTTAGAAAGTCTTTTGGACTGTTCCCAGAGACTCAGTGTGTTTTCAGGTAACTTTGTAGCACAAATATACACCAGCACTACGTGGTAAAATATTTCAGGGGTTACTTCAAGTAATGACAAATTTGTAATCCAATCGTTTATCGTTCTTTGCAAATTTTTAATAGTCGATCCTGATTCTTGTGAAAGCGGTTTAATATTCAGTAGGGCTCGAAGCTGTTCGTTTATGAGGGCATCTTTGTTCTCATATGTGTCAACCAACCTTTTCCATGCGATTTCATAGCCATCGTTGGTAAGTGGCACAGTTTGTATGGTATCATGTGCATCCTTTGCAGTTTTCTGCAACAGGTAGTACAATTTTTGTACTGGGGTTAAACGGGGGTTATTACCATACAAAGCTGAGAACATATCTCTAAATGAGGGCCAACTCTTATAGTCACCATAGAATATTGGGGTGTCGCACGGAGGTAAATTAATCATTGGCGCAGACTGCGCAATGGACCTTTCGCCCTGTGTCGATAATTTAAGTCGTTCTAGGTGACCTGTTATAAGAGATATCCCCCGGGTGTATGTGCCGTAAGACTGAAAGTACTTGGCTTTCAGTTCGATATTCTGGGGATCTTTCAACCTTCCGGCCTCAATTAATAAAGAGTCATAAGATAACCGAACAGCTTCCCATACCCGTTTGAGCTCTTCCTCATGACTACTTAAAGCACCGAGTTGGTGTTCCACCACGGGTATACTGGCAATATATGCCTCAAAGTCTGCCATACGGTCGGCATTGCGGATTAAAGTAGTCAAATCCATTCTTGATCTCAATCGATATGGAGAAATTTTCATAAAAATTATTTACAAAACGCGAGTAAAAATTTAAGTCCAACGTGAGGAAAAAATCAGATTAAAAATTTGCTTTTTCTAACAGAGAAGAAACGATAACGAACCTGCGGGTAAAAATAGATAAATCTATCCAATTTAAAAAAAGAGTAACAAATTCTTTCAGGCGAAATAAAATGTATAAAATAAATTTATAGAATCAAATTATATATATACTGGGTATAATAAAAATATATATTAAACAAAGCGAATTTTTGACACTCGGATTCCTTGTTCAATACAATGAGTAAATATCACGTACAATATATATGTGTATATATATATAAAATCGGGTTAAATTTGTGATATTAGGAAATAAAATCGGGTTAAGTTTCACTTAATAAGGAATTCCGTAAGTGTAAAAAGAACTTCGTTAAATTGAAAAACAGAAAAAATCTTTTAAAAACACTTGTGCTGCTGCAAAATATTAACGGGTACCCACTATGGGTAAATCGAATATTATATATTATATATTCGATTATAGCGATTAAAAAATTTATTTAATTAATTGCTTAAATTTTTAGGGCAAAAAATTAATAAAAAAGTAAAAAAATTCACTTTTCACAATTAATTAAATAGTAACCGGGTTTTCGCACGAATAAAAATGTGCAGCACTAGTGTACGTTGTGTGTGTGTGACCATATAATGAAAAACAAAAGAAAACCAACAAAGACACAGTAAATATTCACGGTTGTGCTTTTAATAAAAAGTACAATAGATTGCACTTACTTATTTGAAGGGTTAATTTATTTATTATCAATAGATCAGCGATTAATTATTTATTATTTATTTTTTATTTAAAAAATTAATTTTTTATTATTTAAACAATTAATTATTTATTATTTAACAAATTAATAATTAATTATAAGTAAAAACACACGCGAATGAAGGGGTAAAAAATTTGTGGAGCAAAAATTTAAACACAAACACAAATTCACTGTGGTGTTTTGCCGACGGCAAATTGATTAGCGCACTTGTTGGTTCTCTTGTTTTTTATATTATCACTTTTAACAAAATTTAAAAAAACACACAACTTACCTTTTGATTAAAGTGTTAATGGAAAATGGGGGTTGTTATTAAAATGATGAGGATGATCGCAAAAACGATGTTTGGGGATTGATGAAGAAAATGAAAACACTGGGGATTCTGAAAATAAAAAATATTTTCTTGAAAATATTTCAAGGGGACTCGGGGGTTTAAATCCGGCTCGAAGGACCAAAATGTTTTTCTTGAAATATTTCCTCGAAAATAAAAAGACGGGGTTAATTAAATTTAAATATAATTCATGGGTTTATTTTCAGTTTTTTCTTTTCTTCTTTGTACACGTACCGTACTTGTTGGGGGTTTTACAAACAATAACAAATATATCAGTATACATACAGCATCAACACAAAATAACAACAATTTTAACTTAACGAAACAATTATTATCATATGAACAATAATTGGGGGACATTTACACTATGCGCGTAAACAGAAGAAGTAAACAAACAAGTTGATAAGCTAATTAAAGACGATATTGTTGAACCATCTATTTCAGATCATAATAGCCCAATTCTCTTAGTACCAAAGAAACCGCTACCCGGTACCACTCAGAAGAGATAGAGATTAGTAGTAGACTACAGAGCGGTTACCAAAAATTTAGTGGCTGATAAATTCCCATTACCTCGTACAGACGATATTCTCGATCAATTAGGTAGAGCTAAATTCTTCTCTTGTCTTGACCTGATGTCAGGCTTTCACCAAATAGAACTTGAAGAAGAATCTAGAGATATAACATCCTTCTCAATGGATAATGGATCTTTCAGATTCAAAAGATTGCCGTATGGTATTAAAATAGCTCCTAACTCTTTCCAACGTATGATGTCATTAGCATTTTCGGGTCTGTCTCCAGCACAAGCATTCGTGTATATGGACGACCTAGTAGTGATTGGTTGTTCTAAGGAACATATGTTACGTAATTTAAAAAGCGTATTTGAATTATGCAGAAAATATAATCTGGAATTACACCCAGATAAATGTTAATTCTTCTGCACTCAAGTTACATTTTTAGGCCACAAATGTACCGATCAAGGTATATTGCCTGATGATAGCAAATTTTCTATAGTACAAAACTATCCAACGCCAAAGAATGGTGATGAAGCTAAACGCTTTGTAGCCTTTTGTAATTATTACCGAAGGTTCATACCAAATTTTGCTGAATCATCAAGACACATAACAAGATTGTCTAGAAAAAATGTACCTTTTGAATGGAACCAGGATTGTGAAAATTCTTTCCAGTATTTAAAAACCCAATTACTAAGCCCTAAAATTTTACAATACCCTGATTTTTCTAAAATTTTTTATATAACAACAGACGCAAGCAAACACGCTTGTGGAGCTGTGCTTAGCCAAGAAAAACAAGGTATACTAATGCCAATTTCATACGCCTCTAGATCTTTCACTAAAGCTGAAAATAATAAATCTACTATAGAGCAGGAATTAACTGCAATTCATTGGGCAATAAAACATTTTAGACCATACATTTATGGCACAAAATTTATAATTTAAAGTGATCACAGACCACTTACCTACCTATTTTCTTTAAAGAATCCGTCCTCAAAGCTCATGCGTATGAGACTTGACCTCGAGGAATACGACTTTGTAGTCGAATATATTAGGGGTCAGGAAGTCAATAACGTACTGAAGGTAACAACCAGACTTCAGTCTAAAACAAGCGGAATAAGTAAGAATAATATCTCTACACCGCATACAGAATCTAATAAATTTAATGTATATGAGGCTATAAATGCCCATGAGCACCGTAAAATACCTCGATTGTATTTTACTAAAGATAAAGTAATTATCCATAAAGGAAAGCAAGTACTTTCCGATTTTAAGTTGAAGGACTTTGTTATTAATAGAAATGTCGACCTAGGTCACCTCTTTCTAAAGCTTGAAATAGCTAATAATATTGGTCTCGATACATTGCTACTCTCACTAGATGACAGTATGCTTATTTACCTAGGAACTAATTTTGAAACCTTCAAATGTAAAGGTAATGAAATCTTGCAAGATTCAAATTTAACAATTGTGCTCGTACCGAAACTAACGAAAGTTTCGAGTGATTCTGAAAAACTGCGAATTATGCAAAAATATTACGATGATTCTATTACAGGAGGACATCCAGGCATAACTCGCATGATAAAGAAAATTAGACTTCAATACCATTGGAAAGGCATGACTAGAGACATAGCAAAATACGTCAAAAAATGTCAAGAATGCAAAATGAACAAAACTGTTGTCAAAGGGAAAGAACCTCTTGTTCTTACACCTACACCTGCGAAAGCGTTTGATATTGTCATTATTGACACAATCGGTCCGCTACCAAGATCTGAGTCACAAAACGAATACGCAGTGACAATTATGTGCGATTTAACTAAATATTTAGTTACTATACCTGTACCTAACAAATCTGCTAAAATCGTAGCTAAAGCCATCTTAGAAAACTTCATCCTAATCTATGGATCAATGGCGAAAATAGTTACTGATATGGGTACAGAGTATATGAATCAGACTTTAAAAGAATTATGCTCACTCATGAAGATAGAAAAACTCAATTCTACACCATATCATCATGAAAGTGTGGGAACAGTAGAAAGATCCCACAGAACGTTCAACGAATATCTAAGAGCATACGTTTCCTCAGACAAATCCGATTGGGACCTGTGGATAAAATATTTTACATATTGCTACAATACCACACCGTCAACCGCCCACGGATACTGTCCTTTTGAACTAGTCTATGGGAAAATACCACCATCACTAGACTTCTTGAAGGAAAACAAAGTTGAACCTTTATATAATCCTGATTCATATGAAAAAGAAGTTAAGTTCAGACTTCAAGTTGCACAACGCAGAGCAGCAAGCCTCATAGAACAATCTAAGCTGCAAAGACAACAAATTTCCAATGAGGGGGCTAACACCCAAAATATATCCGTTAATGATCTCGTTATGGTCCGCAATGAGGCTGGCCACAAGTTAGACGCCACCTATAAAGGACCTTATAAAGTGATAAGTCTCAATGACCAAAACAATGAAGAGCTCCTTGATAAAGGCAATAGTACCTTCAAGGTACATAAAAATAGAATAAAAAAGGTGAGTGCGTCATAACTTCCATGATTTCAATGAACTTGCCAAATACACATATATCCCCGAATCATATCTGATTAACTTTTCTTCTCTCTGCAGTATTTCTTAAATTTTTTTACTTTAAAGTCCCAAGCTTACGGAAGTATTGGTTACTGCTTATTTAAGGGTTGCAAATTCAACAATTTAACAATGTAATTAGTATTTATTTTTCTTTTTCATTACTATAAAATTGATTTTAATTTAAACTTATAACTATATATATATATATTTTTAAAATTTAATTTCTTATGAAATTAATGAAAATAAATGAAATTATATTTTTTCCTTTTCATCATAAATAAAAACATAATTACTTTACTCTTAAATATTTTATATTTTTATATTGTAATAATTTTTTTTTTTTTGAAAAATATAATCAAAATTTCATAATAAATGAAATTGTTTTAGAAATAAAAATGTTTTTTTAATAATTCAAAGGACTCCCTAAAGGGGGAAGGGATCACATAAAGTGCCACGTCTCTCCAAAGAGAATCCCTATATCCTTTTTAATATTTGATTTCTTTATATATTTCATCCTTTATTGGATCTTTTTATTTTTATTTTTTCAGACGTGTAAATACTAACAACCTTTTAACAAATAGTACTTATTATTTTAAGATAATATTCTTTAACCATTGTAAATTTTATCGTCGTTATATTATTTCTAAAAGAACAATCAAACTTTCTATTGATTGTTCTTTTTGGTAAAAAGGGAGGTGTAGTGTGTTTGACTAGTCGAAGTTACCATACCTTCTGTATGTAACTTAATATCAACACTTTGTTGATAAATGTGGGACAGCGTGTGTTATGCTGTCTCAGCATATTCCCACGTTAGGTATTAAGTATGTATAAGTGAATATTGTATAATTGTAAGTTCATTTTAAGTAGCTTGATAAGAACAAAGGCAATAATTAATAAAGCGTAGAAATGAACAGTCGCACAAGCGGCTGTTTAGTCTAAAGCAATATAAAAGTGTTATCATTTTAAAACATTACAACAACATTGCAGACACTTGCCCAAACTATGAACACTTTTACGATCACCATGACATCCATGATGCAGGAAATGCTGAAAATGCAATCCACTATTTTGCAAGCCATTTTAAAGAAATGATTTATTTAAAAATTTGTTTCTGGAACGCGAACGGCCTCCGCCAACATAAAAATGAACTGGAATACTTCCTGATGGATAAGCAGATTGATGTTATGATGATTGCTGAAACTCACTTGACATCGACAGGGTACTTCAAAATTAATGGCTACGAGTTCTACGATACTAAAGACCCCCGCGGAAGAGCTTGTGGAGGTTCGGCAATTCTTATAAAGAACAGAATAAAGCATTATCTAATGAATAACATAAGTGAGGATTACCTCCAAGCAACAAACATTTGCATTGAATTCTGTCAATACAATTTTGTTTTAACACCAATAACTACAGCTTCTTCAATTCCCTTGGAGCTAGATTTTTAGTTGCTGGTGACTTTAACGCCAAACACACTTTTTGGGGTTCACGTCTGGTGACCTCGAAGGATCGTGAGCTCTTCAACACCATTGCCAAAATGGGCTTAATTGTACTCTCAAGTGGACATCCCACCTATTGGCCGACGGACCGAAGGAAGATTCCCGATGTTATTGACTTTGGGGTAGTGAAAAATATCCCTGTAGAATGGATGCAAGTGGATCCTTCACTGGACTTGTCCTCAGATCTCTCTCCTACTATCATTTCAATTCATTTCCCTCAAGTGTGTGGTTCTCCATTTATGAACATGACTAAGACCCGAGTAAGTTGGATAAAATACAAAAAGTATTTAAGTTCTCATTGCACGGAAAATGTTGTGTTGAGAACTACCGACGATATTGATGAGTCGATTGGCAACTTTACCGAGGACCTTCGACGAGCTGTGCATCACGCTTTCACTTATCACGTTGAATGTAGAAATAGGACAAACAGAACTTATTTCTCTGAACTCGAACATCTCCTATCAGAAAAAAGAAGAATGAGAAGAGAGTGGCAAATTCACAGGTATCCTGAACTGAAAGCTAGGCTACGGGAATGCAGAGATATACTAAGACATTTCTTAGAAACCCAAAGAACGGCCTCACTTAGATCTTACTTGGAAGGTCTTGATGCCCCACAATCTGACTACTCGTTATGGAGGGCGGCAAGAGGTTTAAAAAGACCAGTGAGAGGAAAAGCTTCTTTGCGAAATCCGACTGGTGACTGGGCTAGAAATGATTCCGAGAAAGGGACATTATTTGTTAACCATTTGAGAAATGTGTTTACTATAAACAACTCAAATAATAACGAATCTGATTTGCCACCACTTGTTATAAGGCCTCCTGTACCTCTAAGACTAAACTTTCGTGATGTCCAAAACGCTATTGGTACTCTGAACCTAAGAAAGGTTCCAGGTATGGATAAAATCAACAATAAAATGCTTGTGTAGCAAGAAGAATTATCCTCTTTATCTTCAACGCTATTTTACGCCTAGAATACTATCCTGCAGATTGGAAGGTGTCTATGATCACTATGATTCCTAAGTAAGGGAAGGACCACACCAAAGTGGAGTCATATAGGCCAATTAGTCTACTGCCGACAATTTCAAAACTGTTTGAAAAATTGTTAATGACTAAGTTGACTCCAATTCTGAATGACACTGAATGTATTCCTAATCATCAATTCGGCTTCAGAGCTAAACACAGCACCATCGAACAAACACACAGATTGGTAAATGTGATAAGAGGGTCGTTTGAAGACAAAAAATACTGCTCCGCCCTTTTCATTGGTGTGTCGCAAGCGTTCGACAAAGTTTGGCATGACGGTTTAATGCACAAAATTAAATTAACTCTGCCTGCTGACACCCATAAACTCATGGAAAGTTATTTATACGGTCGCAAATTTAAAATCAAAGAAGGTGATTTTTTAAGTACCGCTCAGCCAATTGAATCAGGTGTGCCACAGGGTAGCATACTGGGTCCTACTTTCTATTTGATATATGCCTCCGACATGCGGTCAGACCCCAAAATCCATACGTCAACTTTTGCAGACGATACAGCCTTTATCAGCGTCCATAAGGACCACCAAGTTGCATCACAGAATTTGCAGAATTATGTTTATAAGCTAGAGAATTGGCTAGAGCTTTGGAAAATCAGGGTTAACGAACAGAAATGTATTCATATAACTTTCACATTGCGAAAAGATACCTGCTCGTTCATCAGAATAAATAATCAAATTATCCCGCAACACAATGAAGTCAAATACCTCGGCATTCACCTCGACCGCCGTTTAACTTGGAAGTCTCATATTGAAGCGAAACTTACACAAATGAGATTAAAAGCAGTGCAACTTAATTGGCTAATCGGCAGAAACTCTACATTAATATTGGATTGCAAACTTTTGTTGTACAATGCAATACTAAAACCAATCTGGTGCTATGGAATTCAATTATGGGGTACTGCCTCAGCATCCAACATTGAAAAAATTCAAAGGGGTCAAAATAAAATTCTACGTATAATTACTGCAGCTCCATGGTATGTTAAAAATTCTCGAATCCACAAAGATCTAGGCGTGCCATTAGTAAAAGTCGAATTTACAAAATATGCGTCAAAGTATGTCAGCAAACTTGAACACCATCCAAACCCACTTGGCAAGAGACATCCTTAACTTTAGTGGGCACAATCGGTTGAGAAGGAGGGAAACCCTTGCTTTAACTCAAGCTCAAAACAGATGACTGGATCAGTTGATGTGAAATTTTTTAGTATCATAAAAATTTTTGTCTAGCACTGGCTGGGCTTATTATTTTCTTTTTAGTATTAAGATTTGAATACTTATTGTCATTTCATATATGAAGATTCAATAAATAATTAAAAGCAAAAAAAAAAAAAAAAAATATAAAAATAAAAAATTTAAAGCTAATAAAAACTATAACCTAAACTCTTATACTATGTTTCCACGACGACTTGAATCACCTGCTTCGCCTTCTGAATCATGTTTATGAATCATGCTGTTTACATGACTAATAAACTTGATTCGATTTGACAGTTGTCTTTAATAAACAAACAGAATAAAAACAAGTAAGAGTGCTATATTCGGCTGTGCCGAATCTTAAATACCCTTCACCTAAGCGTAATAAGAAATACAGAAACTACACTAGACTAGAATATCCTAATTCTGTGTTTTCTATTCAGTCTTAGTGCAAATTTTATTAGTATTTGATATATTGTTTGAAAGACAATTTTACGACCAACATAATTTATGTAAAATATTTTCAAATATTGTCTAATTTTTACCATTTTCAATTGATTTAATTACCAATTCTTACCATAATTTACAGAGTCTGTCTGATGTTCATAATAATCTTCAGTGTAATTTAACAAACAGAGTATAAAAAAGGGGTACAATTCGGTTTTAGTGATTTTGTTAAAAAAAAACAACAAATAGGGATTTTAGAAGAGATACCAGCAAAAAAAAATTTGTTGGCGGCCACGCCTATTTTCGAGGGGGCGCGCCCTTAAAGTTGAAAATATATAGGCCAATATCTCGGGAACTACTGGCTGTCTGATAACTTGTAATACATTAAATAAAAGGTATTAAAAATACCTTTCCAACGATATATATCATGATTATAAAATAAGGACCGAATATGGGTTAAATCCGAAAAGAATATTTTTTGACCCGAATTTATTTGCTTTTTGGAAATGCTTCTATATGACAGGTATGACAAATTATGGGCCGATCTTCTTAAATTTTGGAACAGTTATTTTCATGCATACGAGGATATTTCACGTAGAATTTCAACATAATAACGGTATATTTAAGATATATATTAGTATTAACGTGGATTTCGTTAGTGGACCTTATGTGGGGGATATAGTCAAATATGGACCGATATTCTCAAAATCCAGCAGTTAGATTTAGGCATGTATGTAAATGATCCGTGTAAAATTTTGGATTGGTACCCTTATTTATAAGCGATTTATGAGTATTAAAGGGATTTTCCGAAGAGGGCTTTATATGGGGCATACGGTTAAAAATAGACCGAAATTAACAAAATTGTGTGGAATGATTTTTGTATATATGTACATGATCTGTACAAAGTTTTGAGTCGGTAACGATATTTATACAATATATATAGGGAAAAATGTCTTTTTCAGATGTGGTCCTTGTATGGGAGCTATGACCAGTTGTGGGCCGACCACCATAAAATTTAGTACAACAATTTATTTGCCTATAAAGAGTATTTATGTCAAATTTTAGCCGTTTAACATTATTTATATCTGTTTTATGCGTATTTAAGTGAATTTCAGAAGTGGACTTTATATGGGGTCTATCGTCAAACATGGACCGAACTAAAAAAAATTTCGTTTTGCGATTTCTTTTTGCACAAAACTTAGTTTTGCTGAATTTTGTCTTGATATTCCAATTTTATAGGCATTTATGTATAATTGAGCAATATTTCGGGAAGATTTTTGTATGGGGGCTATGACCATTTCTGGGCCGACCACCATAAAATTTGGTACAATAATTTATTTGCCTATAAAGAGTATTTATGTCAAATTTTAGCTGTTTAATATTATTTATATCTGTTTTATATGTATTTAAGTGAATTTTGTAAGTGGACTTTATATGGGGTCTATGGTCAAATATGGACCGAACTAAAAAAAAATTTCGGTTTGTGATTTCTTTTTGTATAAAACTTATTTTTGCTGAATTTTGTCTTGATATTCCAATTTTATAAGCATTTATTTATCATTAAGCCATATTTCTGGAATATATATATTTGTATGGGGGCTATGAGAAATCATGGACCGATTTTTATATTTTCCGCACACTTTCTTCTTTTATAGTACAAACTACGTATACAAAATTTCATGGTATTATCTGCAATATATTTCAAAATATTGCAATAAAATGGACGAAACATATCAAATTTGTATGGAAGTGGTCTCACATATTGGTTCATAACTCTGGTTAACCTAAACCGATTTTGCTGATTTTAAATAGCAAACTTCTCGAAAGCACTTCTGACAGAATTATTGAAGGTTTTGATCCCGAACATGTCTTGGGACTTCACAAAACTGATTTCAACATCCAGACAGACGGACATGGCTTAATCGACTTCGCTATCTATAAGGATCCAGAATATATATACTTTATAGGGTCGGAAAATTATATTGTGGAAATTTCACACGGAATGACAAACTTATATATACCCTTCTCACGATGGTGAAGGGTATAATGACGAGCGACTTGAACTCTTGCGTTTTTTTTTCGGATGGATCTTCGCGAATGAGGAACCAACAATAGTCCGCCATCATTTGTTCGTCCCACCAGCCTTTGTAACCTTGTTCATCACTTTCGGAGCCCAAGTTGGTAGGGAAAATATCCAAATGACTGAATAAGAAGTGTAATTTAGGTGTCATATTTGAACCTAAAGGTTAAAAAGAATAAATTTTAAATCATAACGGCCTTTTTAATATACATGTTTTCACTCATCGCTTACCAATGGCATTGAATTTTTGCAGTAATGTATCGATCTTCTCTGCGTAATCAGAACTTCTGTAGTTTCCCAAAAAGTTGTGAACGATGTCCTGGAATGCTTCCCATGCCTCCACATGAGCTGGACATAAACACTCATTAAATGCTTGGTCACCGTACAGTCTCATTCAGTCTCGTCTCATCGAACTGTTCGGACGTGTTACTTTTAGTGCGGCTGAATTTTCGGTGAAAAAATCGTAATAGGTGAAAAAGTGTAAAAAGTTGAAATTAAACAAAAAAGTGAAAAAAATTGTAATAGGTTAAAATATATAAAAAAAAAAAAAAAACATTAAAAATCGTATAAAAACTGTATGAGTGTTCCTCTCAGATGTAATTCTGAGAAAGAGCTTAGCTCGACTAGAAAAACTAGATGCATCTCTGAGGAAGAATCCATAACAAAATCTTTGGAGAATTTTCTCACTGCAAGAGCCGTGGAACGGCGTCGTTCCTGTTCGCCCAATATTGTGATTTCAACAGATGAAAAAACATCATCTTCATCAAATAGTGCAGTCAAACCCAAAAAACAAGTAGGTATGGATAAGTACATAACCGTTCTCAAGCGACAGAGGAGCCCGAAGTCTGCTCAAGTGTCATCAAATGCAAAAGCTCCTACGACCGTGAGTAATGATCAAAATAGGTTTGCTCTCCTCCAGACGGATGAGCCAGAACTTCCGAAGAAGACGTTTAAGCCCCCACCAATTTATCTGAGAGAGCCGACTTCCAGTAAATTGGTACAAGGAATTGTTGCTGTAATAGGTGAAAACATGTTTAGCGTAACCCCAATGAAACATGGAAATATCTGCGAGACAAAGATACAAGTGAATAGGGAAGATGATTTTCGAAAATTGTCCAACCAGCTGGAAAGGGAGACTAGGGATTTCTATACCTACCAGCTCAAAAGCGCAAAAGGACTCCAAGTCGTTCTAAAGGGTATAGACCCATGTGTTGATCCCGCGAAGATAAAAAGCGGTTTAATGGACAAAGGGTTCAAAATCAAGAGCGTAGTGAATATTAGAAACCGTGAAAAGATCCCTCAGCCCATGTTCAGGGTAGAATTGGAACCTGGAGATGTTGTCTTAAAGAAAAATGAGTCCCATCCCATCTACAATCTGATGTACCTTCTGCATCGTAGAATCACAGTGGAAGAACCACATAAGCGTCAGGGACCCGTACAGTGTCTCAACTGTCAGGAATTTGGTCACACCAAGGCGTATTGTAAATTGCCGACAGTTTGTGTTGCGTGTGGGGAGCTACATGCAACTGCTCAATGCGATAAGTCGAGAACTGACTCAAAAATCAAAAAATGCAGTAACTGCGGAGGTAATCATACCGCAAATTATAGAGGTTGTCCAATTTACACTCATTTGAAAGGCATAAGAACCAACAAGACGTCAGTATTGCCTAATCGCCCTCAACAGCCAAATTTAGCATCGAGTGACAATTTCCCTCAATTATTACGGTCCACTAGTCATGTAAACGCGCCTAGTTCTAGAGAAGTTTCTTACGCAAACGTCGTTAAATCTACTATGCCAGGTCTGGAGCAGGAACCTAAACCCCAATATTCTGAGCCGCATATCAACAATCTAGAGGCAACATTGCAGACACTTGTCCAAACTATGAACACTTTCACGACCACCATGACATCCATGATGCAGGAAATGCTGAAAATGCAATCCACTATCTTGCAAGCCATTTTAAAGAAATGATTTATTTAAAAATTTGTTTCTGGAACGCGAACGGCCTCCGCCAACATAAAAACGAACTGGAACACTTCCTGATGGATAAGCAGATTGATGTCATGATGATTGCTGAAACTCACTTGACGTCGACAGGGTACTTCAAAATTAATGGCTACGAGTTCTATGATACTAAAGACCCCCGCGGAAGAGCTTGTGGAGGTTCGGCAATTCTTATAAAGAACAGAATAAAGCATTATCTAATGAATAACATAAGTGAGGATTACCTCCAAGCAACAAACATTTGCATTGAATTCTGTCAATACAAATTTGTTTTATCATCGATTTATTCTCCGCCTCGATTTTCAATAAAAGAACACCAATACCATAACTTCTTTAAATCCCTTGGAGCTAGATTTTTAGTTGCTGGTGACTTTAACGCCAAACACACATTTTGGGGTTCACGTCTGGTAACCCCAAAGGGTCGCGTACTCTTCAACACCATTGCTAAAATGGGCTTAGATGTACTCTCAAGTGGACATCCCACCTATTGGCCGACGGACCGACGGAAGATTCCCGATGTTATTGACTTTGGGGTAATGAAAAATATCCCTGTAGAATGGATGCAAGTGGATCCTTCACTGGACTTGTCCTCAGATCACTCTCCTACTATCATTTCAATGCATTTCCCTCAAGTGTGTGGTTCTCCATTTATGAACATGACTAAGACCCGAGTAAGTTGGATAAAATACAAAAAGTATTTAAGTTCTCATTGCACGGAAAATGTTGTGTTGAGAACTACCGACGATATTGATGAGTCGATTGGCAACTTTATCGAGGACCTTCGACGAGCTGTGCATCACGCTTCCACTTATCACGTTGAATGTAGAAATAGGACAAACAGAACTTATTTCTCTGAACTCGAACATCTCCTATCAGAAAAAAGAAGAATGAGAAGAGAGTGGCAAATTCACAGGTCTCCTGAACTGAAAGCTAGGCTACGGGAATGCAGAGATATACTAAGACATTTCTTAGAAACCCAAAGAACGGCCTCACTTAGATCTTACTTGGAAGGTCTTGATAGTACCCCACAATCTGACTACTCGTTATGGAGGGCGGCAAGAGGTTTAAAAAGACCAGTAAGAGGAAAACCTCCTTTGCGAAATCCGACTGGTGACTGGGCTAGAAATGATTCCGAGAAAGGGACATTATTTGTTAACCATTTGAGAAATGTGTTTACTATAAACATCTCAAATAATAACAATTCTGATTTGCCACCACTTGTTATAAGGCCTCCTGTACCTCTAAGACTAAACTTTCGTGATGTCCAAAACGCTATTGGTACTCTGAACCTTAGAAAGGCTCCAGGTATGGATAAAATCAGCAATAAAATGCTTGTGGCGTTACCTCGTGTAGCAAGAAGAATTATCCTCTTTATCTTCAACGCTATTTTACGCCTAGAATACTATCCTGCAGATTGGAAGGTGTCTATGATCACTATGATTCCTAAGCCAGGGAAGGACCATACCAAAGTGGAGTCATATAGGCCAATTTGTCTACTGCCGACAATTTCAAAACTGTTTGAAAAATTGTTAATGACTAAATTGACTCCAATTCTGAATGACACTGAATGTATTCCTAATCATCAATTCGGCTTCAGGGCTAAACACAGCACCATCGAGCAAACACACAGATTGGTAAATGTGATAAGAGGGTCGTTTGAAGACAAAAAATACTGCTCCGCCCTTTTCATTGATGTGTCGCAAGCGTTCGACAAAGTTTGGCATGACGGTTTAATGCACAAAATAAAATTAACTCTGCCTGCTAACACCCATAAACTCATGGAAAGTTATTTATACGGTCGCAAATTTAAAATCAAAGAAGGTGATTTTTTAAGTACCGCTCAGCCAATTGAATCAGGTGTGCCACAGGGTAGCATACTGGGTCCTACTTTATATTTGATATATGCCTCCGACATGCCGTCAGACCCCAAAATCCATACGTCAACTTTTGCAGACGATACAGCCTTTATCAGCGTCCATAAGGACCACCAAGTTGCATCACAGAATTTGCAGAATTATGTTTAAAAGCTAGAGAATTGCTAGAGCTTTGGAAAATCAGGGTTAACGAACAGAAATGTATTCATATAACTTTCACATTGCGAAAAGATACCTGCTCGTTCATCAAAATAAATAATCAAATTATCCCGCAACACAATGAAGTCAAATACCTCGGCATTCACCTCGACCGCCGTTTAACTTGGAAGTCTCATATTGAAGCGAAACTTACACAAATGAGATTAAAAGCAGTGCAACTTAATTGGCTAATCGGCAGAAACTCTACATTGAAATTGGATTGCAAACTTTTGTTGTACAATGCAATACTAAAGCCAATCTGGTGCTATGGAATTCAATTATGGGGTACTGCCTCAGCATCCAACATTGAACAAATTCAAAGGGGTCAAAATAAAATTCTACGTATAATTACTGCAGCACCATGGTATGTTAAAAATTCTCGAATCCACAAAGATCTAGGCGTGCCATTAGTAAAAGTCGAATTTACAAAATATGCGTCAAAGTATCTCAGCAAACTTGAACACCATCCAAACCCCCTTGCACGAGACATCCTTAACTTTAGTGGCCACAATCGGTTGAGAAGGAGGGATACCCTTGCTTTAACTCAAGCGCAAAATAGATGACTGGATCAGTTGATGTGAAATTTTTTTAGTATCATAAAAATTTTTGTCTAGCACTGGCTGGGCTTATTATTTTCTTTTTAGTATTAAGATTTGAATACTTATTGGCATTTCAAATATGCAGATTCAATAAATAATTAAATGCAAAAAAAAAAAAAAAAAAAAAAAAAATACTTTTGTTTATCCATTAAACAAAATTATTTTCCACAAATTGTAAATTCTGTTTTTTAGACCCTACACCATCGTGAGAAGGGTATATCTAAGTTTGTCATTCCGTGTGAAATTTCCACGATATAATTTTCCGACCTTATAAAGTATATATATTCTGGATCCTTATAGATAGCGAAATCGATTAAGCCATGTCCGTCTGTCTGTCTGGATGTTGAAATCAGTTTTGTGAAGTCCCAAGATATGTTCGGGATCCAAGCCTTCAATAATTCTGTCAGAAGTGCTTTCGAGAAGTTTGCTATTTAAAATCAGCAAAATCGGTTTAGGTTAACCAGAGTTATGAACCAATATGTGAGACCACCTCCATAAAAATTTGAAATTTTGTATACGTTGTTTGTACTATAAAAGAAGAAAGTGTGCGGAAAATATAAAAATCGGTCCATGATTTCTCATAGCCCCCATACAAATATATATATTCCCGAAATATGGCTTAATGATAAATAAATGCCTATAAAATTGGAATATCAAGACAAAATTCAGCAAAAATAAGTTTTATACAAAAAGAAATCACAAACCGAAATTTTTTTTTAGTTCGGTCCATATTTGACCATAGACCCCATATAAAGTCCACTTACAAAATTCACTTAAATACATATAAAACAGATATAAATAATGCTAAACGGCTAAAATTTGACATAAATACTCTTTATAGGCAAATAAATTATTGTACCAAATTTTATGGTGGTCGGCCCAGAAATGGTCATAGCCCCCATACAAAAATCTTCCCGAAATATTGCTCAATTATACATAAATGCCTATAAAATTGGAATATCAAGACAAAATTCAGCAAAACTAAGTTTTGTGCAAAAAGAAATCGCAAAACGAAATTTTTTTTAGTTCGGTCCATGTTTGACGATAGACCCCATATAAAGTCCACTTCCGAAATTCACTTAAATGCGCATAAAACAGATATAAATACTGTTAAACGGCTAAAATTTGACATAAATACTCTTTATAGGCAAATAAATTGTTGTACTAAATTTTATGGTGGTCGGCCCACAACTGGTCATAGCTCCCATACAAGGACCACATCTGAAAAAGACATTTTTCCCTATATATATTGTATAAATATCGTTACCGACTCAAAACTTTGTACAGATCATGTACATATATACAAAAATCATTCCACACAATTTTGTTAATTTCGGTCTATTTTTAACCGTATGCCCCATATAAAGCCCTCTTCGGAAAATCCCTTTAATACTCATAAATCGCTTATAAATAAGGGTACCAATCTAAAATTTTACACGGATCATTTACATACATGCCTAAATCTAACTGCTGGATTTTGAGAATATCGGTCTATATTTGACTATATCCCCCACATAAGGTCCACTAATGAAATCCACGTTAATACTAATATATATCTTAAATATACCGTTATTATGTTGAAATTCTACGTGAAATATCCTCGTATGCATGAAAATAACTGTTCCAAAATTTAAGAAGATCGGCCCATAATTTGTCATACCTGTCATATAGAAGCATTTGCAAAAAACAAATAAATTCGGGTCAAAAAATATTCTTTTCGGATTTAACCCATATTCGGCCCTTATTTTATAGTCATGATATATATCGTTGGAAAGGTATTTTTAATACCTTTTATTTAATGTATTACAAATTATCAGACACCCAGTAGTTCCCGAGATATAGGCCTATATATTTTCAACTTTAAGGGCGCGCCCCCTCAAAAATAGGCGTGGCCGCCAAAAAAATTTTTTTTGCTGGTATCAATTCTAAAATCCCTATTTGTTTTTTTTTTTAACAAAATCACTAAAACCGAATTGTACCCCTTTTTTATACTCTGTTTGTTAAATTACACTGAAGATTATTATGAACATCAGACAGACTCTGTAAATTATGGTAAGAATTGATAATTTATTTATTTATTTAATAGGAGAAAACACACATTTATCCTTTAGATACTAGTAAAAAATATTGCACAGATTTGGCTTAGCCTTATATCTAAAGTATTATTATGGTATAAAAAAGAAAAGCAATATTTACGTAAATACTTCATCAAAGTGCATCTGAAGGAAAACTATTAACAAAAACCTTCAATATAAAATAATATATAAATTATGATAATAGGAAATGATAATTTTTAAACTTTTTTTGAAAAAGGAATAATATGTTTGCAATATAATTATAATATTATGAAGCTCCAAGTATAGTTATACAATTTATAACAATAGTTTAAAATGAAATAAGAAAAACAAGTAACAAATATACAAAAACACAAAAAGATAATACATTATAGTAATAATATAATTACAATAAGAAAAGTAGTTTTAATACTTAAGATTAATATAACGCAGATATAAAAGGGTTATCCGAAAAAGTACATTTTAATCTAAAACGGTTGGTGAGAATTTCGATAGCTTGTGAAACAGTATTGGTATTACTGATGGCATGTAATCTTATGGTGGAGAAATGCCATGGTAATTTAAGAGCCATTTTTAAAATTTTATTTTGGGCTATTTGCAAGCGCTTTATATGAGTCATTGCACAATTGCCCCAGATTGGACATCCATAGAGGATTATTGCCTGAAAAATTGTTTTCACGATTAAAATTTTATTTGAGTTACTAAGAAGAGACTTTCTATTTATGAATGGATATAATATAATCTTGTACTTATTAACTTTATTAATAATATGGCTATGTGAGAGTTAAAAGTTAACTTTGAGTCCAAGTAGATACCTAGATATCTAATATTATCTGACCAATTAATATTGCTGCCCAAGACAATTAAATTTGAATTAGGTAAATAACAAGATTTTCTTTTTCTAGTAAAAAAGATAGCTTGAGTCTTCTCTGGATTAATTTTTATTTTCCATTGGACAAAATACTCATCCAATCGGTCCAAAGAACATTGAAGTTCGGTCAGAATATTCTGACTGAGTTCATGAGTGAAATAAACTGCTAGATCATCAGCATAAGCAGCAAATTTGCATGGACTAATTGAGGGCATGTCAGCACAAAAGATATTGTATAGTATTGGACCAAGGACTGATCCCTGCGGAACCCCCGCAGAGATATTGATCAGATCCGAGAAACAATTCCCAACTGAAACACAAAAATACCTGTCTTTAAGAAAATTACTAATTAGTTTTACCAAATATAATGGAAAATTAAACTGAGTGAGTTTGTATACTAAGCCGTTATGCCACACCGAGTCGAAAGCCTTTTCAACATCGAGTAGCACAAGAGCTGTGGATTGGCCTGATAGAAGGCCAGATTTTATAGCATTGCAAATTCTTTTTACCTGATGAATAGTAGAGTGGGATCTTCTGAAGCCGAATTGTTCATCTGGTAATATGTGGTTATTGTTGAGAAATTTCTGAATCTTAACATTTAATATAATTTCCAAAATTTTTCCTAGACCACTTAACAAACTGATTGGTCTATAGTTTTCAGGTTTATTAGGTGCTTTACCAGGTTTATGTATAGGAACTATTTTAGCAGTTTTCCATGTTTTAGGAAAGTATTGATTACTCAAACAAGAATTGTAAATATTTGTAAGAAAACTCAGCGCAATTTTCGGCAGGTTTTTTAACATCATATTGTTTATGTCATCCAATCCACAAGATTTTCTAGTTCTAAGGTTATTAATAATATCCTCAACATCAGTAACAGTGACCTGCTCTGAAGAAGGAGTAGATACATCTAATGATTCAAAAAAATCAACAGCTTGATTAACAATATTAATGTGGCCATCCGTCCCCAGATTTTCTGAAACTCTATGATTGAGTTCAAAAGCCTTAGCAAATGCATTTGCTTTGTCTTCGTCACAAATTAAAGTGCCATCATTTGTCTGAAGTGAATGACAATTATTTGTCTTTCTCTTCAGGATTTTTGCAACATTCCAGAAAGGTTTAGATCCCTTGTCCATTGTAGATAATTTAGTATTCCATTGGCGATTTCTGTATGCAAAAATCTCACTTCGAATGAGTGCAGAATATCTGTTAATTGCCAGATAATCAGAAATCTGCCTATACCTTACCCATTCCCTACGGAAATGATTCCTGAGTTTAATTAATTGTAAAATATGTTTAGGAAGCTGAACGAAATTAGTTTTTGGGGGAGATTTTGGAACTGATTGCCTAACAGAATCTAATAAAATATTTGTAAAATATTCGACGTTACTATCTATAGCCTCAGGAGAGTTCGAATTAGAATCCATTATTGTATTGTGCAGAGAGTTCTTTATAACACGTTTGTAATTCCCCCAATTTGCACGTCCAAAATTGTAAATCATATTTTCAATTACAGGTATAGTTGAAGAGATATAGAAGGAAACTGGTAAGTGATCAGAACTTAAGTCATTTATGGTAAGAGGGTTGGAAATAAATTGTGGTATATTGGTAAGAATTAAGTCAAGAGTAGAAGGATTAATGTTTGTATTAGACGGAATATAAGTGGGAGAATTTGGAAATAAAATTGATACGGGTGAGAAATATGTGAATTCGTTAAGAATTTTGCGCCATTGGTTGGCTCGCAAACAGTTCCAATTTTTATGTCTGGAGTTGAAATCACCACAAATCAAATACTTATTGTTTGTACTGAGAAGTTTACGTAAATCACTTTTAAATTTTGACCTGAGAGCGCTGTTATTCTGCCCTCCAGGAAAATAAACACTGTGAATATTTATAGAAAAACCATTTGCCACATTTATCCTAATACCTACATTTTCAATAACATGAGTTATAATTCTGGGAATTACTGTGAAAGTAATTCTTTTTTTGACAAGTATAGCAACCCCACCACCGTTTTGACATATACGATCCTCTCTTATACATGAATAATTTGGATGATATAGATTATTTGACTGAGTGAGCCAAGTCTCACTTAAGAGACAAATATCTATATCATGAGTATTTAAAAAATTAATAAATTCAGCTATTTTATTACGGATACTTCTACAGTTCCAAAAAATAATTTTTATATTAGTCATAGCCATGTTTTATACATTTTTATAAACAAACTTAAAAGCTAATTGAGTTATAACACTAAATTGTTCTTGTTTATTTTTGCATTCGCTTAGTTTTGTGATCAATTCCATTGTGAGATCAATAAATTCATGCTCAGAGAATAGATCTCTCTGAGAATTATTAACGGTATTATTATTATTATTTAAATTAGAGTAATTTGTTTTTGTAACATTACTGTAACCATTGTGTGGTCTTATGTTTTGTTGAGATTGCTGAATAGGTAAAGTTGAATTATTATTATTTAAGAGATGCGGGAAATTAAATAAATTGTTGTCAATGTTTGGTTTAATTTGGTTATTTGGTCTCTTTAATTTTGTCGATTAGAAATATTTTGTCTCATTTGAATATATGCAGAGCGACTAGGGCATGTGGGATCTGTAGCTTTGTGATTATTACCGCAGTTAGCACATTGAATCTTCTCTTCGGATTTACAATCGATCGTTTTATGTTTTTCTGCACAATATGCACATCTAGCCTTAACGTTGCACCCCTTTTCCCCGTGACCGAACATTTGGCACTTCCTACATTGGACCGGTTTGTTTTTTAATTTGCGTTGATATTCCCAAGATATTATAGTGCGAAAAAGAGATCTTACATTTTTTCTGAGATCAATCATTTTTACAGAACCGTTTTTAAAGTAAACGATGTAAATGGTATCACCATAATTGTGGAATGTTCTCTTAATAAGTTTAACTTCAGTACACTCAAAACCAAAAGAAACTATTTCGTTCTTTACTTGCGTTTCAGTTTTGCCATCAAGGCCGTGAAGAACAACTTTGAATGGCTTATTGTTTTTGCTTTCATGAGTAAAAAATTTACAATTATTTTCACGCAAAATTATTAATATTAAATTATAAGTTTCAATAGTTTCACACAAGATTTTTAAACCAATCGATATTTTTTTAATTAGGTATTTAGTAATACTTTTACTGTTTAATAGTTTTAAAATATCTTCAGTATTTTGTGTTAGCACTTTAATTGGTGATATTTTAATAGCTTGGCTATTTTCGATTTTTTCACTGTCCATTTCAGTTACTTCATCATCATCGTTATCAAAAACTTGCAACGGGGTCCAGAAATTTTTCCTGGACCCAATTTTCTTAACTTTAGCTGAAGACATAGGGTCTTCATCTGTAAACACTAGCGTACGTTTAGTAATTTTTGTAGATTTTATAACAGCGACTTCGAAGAGAAAACACGTCTAGCATAAGCAATAGCCAGAACAAGACTGAGAATTGGTAATTAAATCAATTAAAAATGGTAAAAATTAGACAACATTTCAAAATATTTAACATAAATTATGTTGGTCGTAAAATTGTCTTTCAAACAATATATCAAATACTAATAAAATTTTCACTAAGACTGAATAGAAAACACAGAATTAGGATATTCTAGTCTAGTGTAGTTTCTGTATTTTTTATTACACTTAGGTGAAGGGTATTTAAGATTCGGCACAGCCGAATATAGCACTCTTACTTGTTTATACTCTGTTTGTTAAATTAAACTCAAGATTATTATGAACATCAGACAAACTCTGTAAATTATGGTAAGAATTGGTAATTAAATCAATTAAAAATAGTGAAAATTAGACAAAATTTCAAAATATTTAACATAAATTATGTTGATCGTAAAATTGTCTTTCAAACAATATATAAAATACAAATTAAATTTGCTGTAAGACTGAATAGAAAACACAGAATAAGGATATGCTAGTCCTATAACCAGTGTAGTTTTTGTATTTCTTATTACGTTTAGGTGAAGGATATTTAAGATTCGGCACAGCCGAATATAGCACTCTTATTTGTTTTTAATTAAATACATAAACAAAATTTTACATTCAGGTTTGCGAAGACGTAGAATCGAAAACTATTGCAAAAGCGTAAAACTTAAAAAAAAAAACGGTGAATATAAAGACTTTGAACAATCATTATATTCATGGTTTGAGAAACAACGTGAAAAACATCCACCTATTTCTAAAGAAATTACTTGTGAAAAGGCAAAGGCTTTATTTGAACAAAATTATGGTAGTACACAAAAACAATTTCTTGCTAGTGGTGGCTGGTTTCAAAAATTTAAAAATCGATTTTTAATACGCAGTCTGAAAATGTATGGTGAAAAACTATCAAGTCGCCCAGTAGTGGAATTCTGTAACTTATTTTAACAACACTTGTCATTGTTAAAAAACTAAACAACTGATTAAGCGATTTTGCTATTCTCGAACTTATTTAGCAACACTTGTTATTGTTTGCAATCAGCTGAGTTGTTAAATTTTTTTTTTTGTATTCCTTTTAGCTCTTTTTGTTTATTTTAACAGAGGTGCCACATAGTGCCAAATTGTAACAATATTTTTAACATTAAGTTACAGAATCGCATAATCGTTACTGCGAACGACAAAATGAGTCGACAAGAAAACAATTCTTGCTATTGTTAAAAGTTACAGAATTCCACTACAGATCTTTTACCTGAATTTCAGTTGAAAATAAATGAAATAATTCAATCGGAAGAATTACTTGATTCACAAATTTATAATGCGGACGAATCAGCACTATTTTACAAAATGCTTCCAGACAAAACATTAGTTCATGAGAAGGAAAAAAATGCTCTTGGACGAAAAATGTGTAAAGAAAGGATTACATTTCTATGTTGTTAGACATCGTTGTTATTGGTAAATCTCAAAACCCAAGGTCTTTCAAAAAGAACCCTCCAGTAGAATACTACTCCTCCAAAAATGGTTGGATGACAACAAATTTATTCAGGAAATGGTTTTATAATTCATTTCTTCCAACAAGGAGAGTAGGCCCAGCACAAATAGTAGAAATGCGTATATTTTGTAAGCTCTCCGAGCATGAGCAACGAAAACATTCGACACCCAGAAGTGAACAAAAATTATTTAAGTGCAAAAATTGCCAGCGCAACTGGTTTTCCATACAGCAATTTAAGTGCAAGTGTGCCCAACCTGAGCAAGTGTGTTGATCCGACCGTAAAAGTGATTCAAAGTGTGAAGTCGTCTGACCAGAGGAATAATAACTAAAAACCTGGAACTTTGACATAATTTTGTCTATGATTGATGGAAAAGTTTGTAACGTACTCTCTGGAAACAGTTCTCCACAATCTTGTTATATATGCAAAGCAAAACCAAGCGAAATGAATAATGCTTTATCGCAAAAAAATTATTACTCAAAAAGCGCTCTCCGAAAGTCCGAAACAGGACTTTTAATTGATGTGCCAAGTCCAAAAGGTTGTAATACGAATGACGGTAACACCCCTAGACGGTTTTTAGAGACTCTGAAATAACGGCACGGATAACTGGACTCAATTTAAAACTTATAAAGCGTTTTCACATTTTATTAAAGTCTATGGGCTCTGGATATTCTATTAATTCTAAGGCTTTTCAAGACTATGAAGATAAAACCAGAAAACTATTTTTGAAAGAATATCCGTGGTACTGTATGCCTGTGACTGTCCATAAAGTTTTATACCATTCAAAACAAATCCTTCCCATTGGACAATTGTCGGAAGAGGCCTTAGAAGCCAGAAATAAACACCAACGAAACTATCGGGAATACTTCACTCGGAAAACTTCTAGAACTGACTCTAATAGAGATTTAATGAATAGACTTTTAATAACATCTGATCCATATATAAACAGTTTGCGCAGACCTCCTGTATATAAAAGAGCAACATTGACCCCTGAAGTACTACATTTATTGGAATCTCCAGAAATACCAGAAGAAAACCATTAATTTTAACATTTTATTCTTACTTTAATTTACATGTACACAGAAATATATTCTTATTTAAAAATTAATAAACATAATTGAAGGAAAATTAAACACTTATTGTTACTTCTACCTCTTTATTATTTATTTTAAACATTTTCATGCGAACAATATCAGATATAAATTTTTGCAGTTGTATGGAAGGTGGGCGTGGCAGTGGTCCAATTTCGCCCATTTTTTGACAATGGTACATATTGGCCTAGTAACACCATGTACCGAAATTCATAAGTCTAGTATGGTGAAGCAAGTTGTTTCGCTCATGATTGGGGTGTGAAGCATGAATAGAGAGCAAAGCATGTACCGTGGAAACATAGTATTAGTAAAGCTGTGTTCACATTGTGTGTATTTGTCATGTGGAATGTCACTTTTCTATCCACATGTGTTTTCATGTGTATGTCAAAATTTGAGTTTCACATACGGTTTATAAATTACATGTTCAAATGTTGGTATGTCAATTACATTTGACATAACCTATCAAAAAAAATCTTAAAACAGCTGATATGGTAAAACTTATTCCGCGGGTTATACAAGCATTCCTTCTCTTGCCACATTTCGATCAACTGTAGAACCGCTTCTTTGCACCAGTCAAACTGGAACAACATAAAAATAACTATAAAAGTTGCAATAAAAAAATACATATGTACTTACTTTTGTTAACTCCTTTTCAATTTTTCTCTCCATTTTCAATAATAAATTTGTATAAATTTTTTTTTGTATTTTTGTTTTACTATTTATAAATTAAACTAGCTGACCCGGTCCGCGTTGCTGGCCCTAAGGAAACATTAGTGTTGTATTACCACACGATTTAAATTAAGCTTTTAACGAAATGTACGGCCTTTAAATAAATTTATGGAATATCTATCATAAACTTTTGTTACAGAATAACTTACATATGGTGTAGGTAAGGGCTCAATCAAAAAAGAAACGCATTTATTTATGGCAAATTGGAAATTATATTTATTTATTACTTCATCTTGGGGCCAGCGGATATACAAAGTTTTTTGTTTTTTGCGTGCCTACTCGGGAGCAAGCCACATACAACTGGCCGTGTGAAAAACATAAATTTTCCAAAATTAAGCTAGCAATAGTCAATGATTTGATTTGTGCTTTATTGATGGCAATAGTAAAGGTAAGACGCAAAGGGAATTGGAGCATTGGATTCCTTGTACCAATTTACTGGAAGTCGGCTCTCTCAGATAAATTGGTGGGGGCTTAAACGTCTTCTTTGGAAGTTCTGGCTCATCCGTCTGGAGGAGAGCAAACCTATTTTGATCATTACTCACAGTCTTAGGAGCTTTTGCATTTGATGACACTTGAGCAGACTTCGGGCTCCTTCGTCGCTTGAGAACGGTGATGTACTTATCCATACCTACTTGTTTTTTGGGTTTGACTGCACTATTTGATGAAGATGATGTTTTCTTATCTGTTGAAATCACTATATTGGGCGAACAGGAACGACGCCGTTCTACGGCTTTTGTAGTCAGAAAATTCTCCAGAGATTTTTTTATGGATTCTTCCTCAGAGACCCATCTAGTTTTTCTAAACGAGCTAAGCTCTTTCTCAGAATTACATCTGAGAGGAACACTCATACAATTTTTATGCGATTTTTAGTGTTTTTTTAATTACCGATATTACCGTAGACTTTTTTAACCTATTACGAGTTACTTTTTCACTTTTTTTGTTTTATTTCAACCTATTACACTTTTTCACCTATTACGATTTTTTCACCGAAAATTCAGCCGCACTAAAAGTATCACGTCCGAACAGTTCGATACTTAGCAAAAATTATTTATAAGTTTGTAACGACACTCTGATTTGATTTTATTTCGTTTTTAGTTGTTACTTTTTTCTTTTTTTTGCTTTTTCTTTCCACTTATTAAATTTAGCTTATACTTGGGCACCTTTCACTATGTTTTTAGTCATGCTTTCTTCAATTGCTTCCCTTTTATACCCTATTTACTGGCACCATTTCGCCGGGTTTTTCCCCGCCATTCCTTATTTACCTACTTCTTAGTTATCTTTCTTTTTATTTTCATTGGCGCCTTTTCCCGTTTACATACTTTTTATTTTATGTATTTTAGGCGTATAGCATTGGTTTGTATGGCTGTAGGTCCAAATCTACATTTCCCGCGCAGAGTAATGTTTTTCTAAATAAATAAACTACTATGTGACTAATGAGAAAGGAATTTAAAGCGGTGTTTTCATCTTCGGAAGAAAAGAGTGCTCAAAACAAAAGTAATCTTGTACTGTATTCCCCTCCTACAATACCAGGCGGTCAGCAATTTAAGTAGCATGACGGCTTCCATTCATAGTTTAAAATCATTTTATTTTGATTTTTCAAAATTAGTTATTTTGAATGTAATTGCAACCCTTGTATTTTATTGTGTTACCACTATCCTTACTAAACGCAGCTTTTATACAACGTACATTTAAACAGCTGTAATGTCTCATGCAATTGGGTTTGGATGGCACGCCTAGATCTTTGTGGATTCGAGAATTTTTAACATACCATGGAGCTGCAGTAATTATACGTAGAATTTTATTTTGACCCGTTTGAATTTTTTCAATGTTTGATGCTGAGGCAGTACCCCATAATTGAATTCCATAGCACCAGATTGGCTTTAGTATTGCATTGTACAACAATAGTTTGCAATCAAACTTTAGTGAAGAATTTCAGCCAATTAGCAAATTAAGTTGCACTGCTTTTAATCTCATCTGTGTAAGTTTCGCTTCAATATGAGACTTCCAAGTAAAACCCTGATTTTCCAAAGCTCTACCCAATTCACTAGTTTATACACATAATTCTGCAAATTCTGTGATGCAACTTGGTGGTCCTTATGGACGCTGATAAAGGTTGTATCGTCTGCGACAGTTGACGTGTGGAGTTTGGGGTCTGACGGCATGTCGGAGGCATAAATCAGATATAAATTAGGACCCGGTATGCTACTCTGTGACACACCTGATTCAATTGGCTGAACGGTATTTAAAAAATTTCCTTCTTTGATTTTAAATTTGCGACCGTATAAATAACTTTCCATGAGTTTATGGGTGTTAGCAGGCAGACTTAATTCTATTTTTTGCATTAAACCGTCATGCCAAACTTTGTCGAACGCTTGGGACACATCAATGAAAACGGCGGAGCAGTATTTTTTGTCTTCAAACGACCTTCTTATCACATTTACTAATCTGTGTGTTTGTTCGATGGTACTGAAGCCGAATTGATGTTTAGGAATACATTCAGTGTCATTCAGAATTGGAGTCAACTTAGTCATTAACAATTTTTCGAACAGTTTAGAAATTGTCGGCAGTAGGCTAATTGGCCTATATGACTCCACTTTGGTGTGGTCCTTTCCTGACTTAGGAATCATAGTGATCATAGACACCTTCCAATCTGTAGGATAGTATTCTAGGCGTAAAATAGCGTTGAAGATTGTTTAGGCACGAAACCCCTACATAATTAAAATCCCTTTTTTTTGTGTGGTACGGTAACCGTGCAACTGCAGCGTTACTCGCTACTTTTGTTCCCTTTGTTCTAACTCTCTCAGTTTAAACCAACAGGCAGTTGTGGTGGTTGTTTTTAACATAACACTCACTTAAGTTAAAACCATTGAAGAGAACACAAGTTTTTCCAAGACAAATAACAAAGTATAACATAAATTACATACAAATTAAAATAGATCAAAATTATAAAATTAAATTGAAGTTAAAGTGAAAAATAAAATATATAGTTTAAAAAACATAAGAACAAGTGTAGAAAAAATAACCGTGTAGACATCTATTGTACAAACAAACTACGTAAACGGTTTTAGTTTATATTGCATAAAATTAGCAACACATCTCGTTTTTTTAATTAACAGTGCGTTCTACTTATTAAACATTAAACCCAATTATTGTACAAAAAAAAAAATAAATAAATTAATAAAAGCAAATTTATTAAAGAAAAAAGGCTAAAATTGTGTTGTTCCTTATAAACTAAATCAATAAAGATTAAAGGAAAAAGTGCAATCATATTATTGAAAATTAAATCACTAAACTTTTGTCCCTTGAATTGTTTCTCAGCAAGTGTTCCACGAACAAATTAACCACACTCTACGTCGGTACATGAAAACACTTGGCAGTGTTGGCATTTTGATCACCTACCCAAAACTCCACCCGATTGAACATAGAAGGAAGTGTGTTTATCACCATCGAGCATCATCCATTAACAACAACATTACTCATCAATTTTAGATCCCACATTTGGTTCAACAATTTGGACATCCCCTATCATCTCACACAGGTCATCACCAAATCTACAACATCAATTTCATCATCCCCCTTGACCCTACAATCAATCCTACATAAACTGTAAGTCACCCCCATTCTTATTTTTTATATTATTTTCACACATTATCATTTCTTTACCCAAATTTCATATACTTATTTTTAACCCGTATATCCGTACATTTTGGTCCTTCAAACCGGATCTGGGTCATCCAAAACCCAGAGATTCCCCTCCCACACCTAATAATTAGGTATTAACTCATTTCGGGCAATCCACAACCCGGTATACCCCCTATCTATAAAAATTACTTGCTCATAATATTTCCCAAAATTATGACTACGTCGTTTTTTTCGCGTAATTTATATGGCATAATATTCCCTCGCAAATTATAGCCATTTTAGTTTTTTCCCGCGCAAAAAATTCACCATACGGTAAATTACCGCTTCAAAAAAAAAAACAAGGGAACAAAAAAACGTTGGCATCTTCACATTTTGTTGTTTAATTGTTGTGCATTCTTTATTAAACGAGAGACCTAACGGTAGCCTGAAATAAGCAAAAATACCATACACAGCATTGTAACCTAGTGCATACTTGTTGTTATTGTATTTTCTTCATATACAGGCATATGAAATAACTGTTGGCATTTTTTGTAAGTTTCGCAACAAACAAACAAAAAGCAAATACCAAAAGTTATTTCATATCAAGGCAGATTTACATACATACATGCACACATACAATACATGCAATTTACTGATTTTTGACTTTGAAGAGTCAAAGTCAGTAAATATACATACATATTGTTTGTGAACTTCACACTTATCTTCATTTACTCAATTAACATACTCAACTTGTCTTCTCAATTCTCAACCCTTTTTTGCGAATCTCTTTTTTTTCACTCTCATTGTTCTCTTCTCGATCAACTCGTTGGTTTTTTTTGGTACTCATTAAAAAAGACCAAAGGGAAAAAGGCATGTAACTACATACATATATATATGTAAAGAATTTATAACATATGTACATGAAAGAAAAATTACTAGGTCACTGGGACAAAGTTGATATATAAGAATTTATATACTAACCAATACGATGGTCGCTATAAAATTATAAACAAGAAATTAAATACTTGGGTAATAAAAATATTATGCGTTTTTTTTGTGTGCGTTTTTCAACCATAAAAAAAATTTTTTTTTTCGTAAAATATAACAATTGAAAATTTATCTAAATTTTCATAAAAACTTAAACAAGCCCAAATGAAAATTCGTTAAAAATTTTCTAAATAATACATCGGTTGCCAGTACGAGGCACCATTGAAAAATTTTCTCATAATTTTTCAAAATAATCTCATCGGTTGCCTTTACGAAGCGCCAATAAAAAAATAATGCAATGGTTGCCTTTACGAGGCGCCAATGAATATTTTCTTAAAATTTTCTAAACAATACAATGGTTGCCTTTACGAGGCGCCAATGAAAATTTTCTTAAAATTTTCTAAACAATACATCGGTTGCCTTTACGAAGCGCCAATGAAAATTTTCTTAAAAATTTTCCAAATAATAATCTCGGTTGCCTTTTCGAGGCACCATTGAAAAATTTTCTCACAATTTTTCAAAATAATCTCTGTTGCTTTTACAGTGCTAATGAAAAGTTTCTTAAAATTTTCCAAATAATAATCTCGGTTGCTTTTACGAAGCGTCAATGAAAATTTTCTAAAAATTTTCTGAATAATACATCGGTTGCTTTTACGAGGTGCCAATGAAAATTTTCTTTAAAATTTTCTAAATAATAATCTCGGTTGCCTTTACGAGGTGCCAATAAAAAGTTTCTTTAAAATTTTCTAAATAATACATCTGTTGCCTTTACGAATCGCCAATGAAAATTTTCTTAAAAATTTTCCAAATAATAATCTCGGTTGCCTTTACGAGGCACCATTGAAAAATTTTCTCACAATTTTTCAAAATAATCTCTCGGTTGCTTTTACAAAGTGGCAATGAAAAATTTCTTAAAATTTTCCAAATAATAATCTCTCGGTTGCTTTTACAAAGTGTCAATAAAAATTTTCTTTAAAATTTTTTAAATAATATCTCGGTTGTCTTTACGAGGCATCATTGAAAAATTTTCTCACAATTTTTCAAAGTAATCTCTCGGTTCCTTTTACAAAGTGCCAATGAAAATTTTCTTAAAATTTTCCAAATAATAATCTCTCGGTTGCTTTTACAAAGTGCCAATGAAAATTTTCTTAAAATTTTCCAAATAATAATCTCGGTTGCCTTTACGAGGCATCATTGAAAAATTTTCTCACAATTTTTCAAAATAATCCATCGGTTGCCTTTACGAAGCGCCAATGAAAATTTTCTAAAAATTTTCTAAATAATACATCGGTTGCTTTTACGAAGCGCCAATGAAAATTTTTTAAAAAATTTTCTAAATAATAATCTCGATTGCCTTTACGAGGCACCATAGAAAAGTTTCTTCAACATTTACCAAATAACCTATCGTATAATATATATTAAAAATTTTTCTCAAAATTAATACATCGGTTGCCTTTACGAGGCACCATTGAAAATTTGCTTAAAATTTAACTAAATCATAAATCAGTCACCTTTACGAGATACCACTAAAAGTTTTTCTTAAAATTTTTCCAAACAAATAAAAACATTGGTCGCTTTTGCGAAGCACCTTTGCAAACTTTTCTCAAACATTTTTCTCGAATAATATTCGCCGCTTTTACGAAGCACCCTTGAAAATATTTTCCCAACTCTATATAAAAAAGACAATTCAATAATGTCGGTCATAAAAAATTTAATTCAAGCTTCAGATCGTGTGGTAGAATTCCAAAGCTATTTTGATAGGCTAGCGGTAGAATCGCATACGCAATACACTTTGGAGGCTGAGGAAAAACAACTCCAACATCATTAGTCAAAATTCGAGTCATACTATGACCTCGCCTTGGATAAATATGACTCCATTAAAGATGACATAGATTATGACACTTTAAAGCAATGCTTTTTTCCACTTTTGGGGCTTATAAAACGGTAGTCGCAAAAATTCATGAGCTCAGCGCAAATATTAAGGCAACATTAGCATTAAGGCATTATTAAGGCAAGGCAACATTAGCTTCCCCTTCAAATGATTTCACAGGCGATCTAACCCCTCATATCTCCTTACCCCCATGCGATACCGAGGTCTTTTATGGTGACTATCAATCCTGGCCAACTTTCCGCGATATGTTCACCGCCCTTTATCGCAACAATAGACGCCTATCACCCGTAGAGAAAATGTGTCATTTAGTCAAGAAAACGCAGGGTGAAGCGCTAGAGCTTTTGAAAACGTGTCCCATGACCCACGATGGTTTCAACATGGCTTGGCAGAATCTAGTCAATCGCTATGAAAATAAGCGCATCATAGTGAACGCCCAACTGAAGTTGCTTTTCAACATAAAACCAATCACAAAAGAGACTAGTGCTGATCTGAGGCAGCTGCAGCGCACCATAAATGATTGTGTCACCAATCTGCGCTTGCTACAAATTGAAGCCGACAATTGGGATGTCATTTTTGTCTATATTTGCTCAACATGTCTGCCCGAAACCACTTTAAACTTATGGGAGCAGTCCCTACCGCGCACTACTAACTTGCCAACGTGGAAAGCTTTCGATGAATTCCTATCCACAAGATTCCAAACTTTAGAATCTGTAGCAGATATTCGATCAACATTTGTTAGTCCACATGCCCCAGAAAGTTCTCCATCCGCTAAATCTAATAAATCGAATTCATCCAAGATTAAAAGCTACAACGTTTCCAATGACAAGCTTGGCAAGTGCGATTTGTGTACCCAATATCACCCCCTCAGATTTTGCTCACTCTTTTTACAAATGTCAGCTGAAGATCGCTATACGACAGTGAAACGGCAAAATAAATGCACTAACTGTCTGGGAACTCATGGAGCCAAAACATGCCCCAGCAAATATGTTTGCAAGACATGCAAAGGAAAACACCACACGTTGCTTCATCGCATTGAGCAAAAGCAAACCAGTAGCTCTCCGGTGGCAAATACCCCAGTCAATAACCCTAATAACCCCCCTCGTGACTTAGATTTCTCCCCCTTTACATCGGCACAAGCAGCCAGTAGAACGCTGCAATCTTTTTCCACTCATCTCGAACCTACTACACAATCGGTTATTTTCGGTACTGCGTTAGTTGATATTTACAATAATGACCTCAAATGCACTGTTCGCGCACTAATCGACTCCGCCTCAGAGTCATATTTTATCTCAAAGAAGTTACAAAGGCACCTCGTGTTCCCTACTCGGCGATCTACAGCCCAAGTCCATGGTTTAAGTGACACCGTGACCGCAACCTCAACCCAAAGCTGTCATATCATAATTGGGTCCCCAGTTGACAAGTCATTTGAAACTTTTTCAGATGCCTTAGCTTACTGCCCATCTTCCATATTACCCCTCATCTGCGTTACCAAATGACAATTTTTTACAACTACAATTGGCTGATACTTATCGCCAAAATTGCTCTGAAGTTGAATTACTTCTCGGCGCAGATGTTTATCCAAAAATAATTCAAGACGGTCTACAAAGAGACACACAGCAATCGCTGTTAGCCCAAAGAACAGTTTTCGGCTGGATTATTACTGGAAAGGTGCCAGCAAGCCCGTGCAAGAAAGCAGTGTTATCATTTTATAACACAATAGAGTTGAACAACCAACTTCAGCGGTTTTGGTAATTAGAGGATATTCCGAGAAGAAAAACGCCCTCCCCGGAGGACACATACTGCGAAAATTTGTATACATCTACTACGTTTTGTAATAAAGAAGGTAGATATGTAGTTTCTCTCCCCTTTAGAAAAGATTACCCCGAAAAAATAAATATTGGCCCCTCTCGAAAAATTGCTTTCTCCCAGTTTCTACGAAACGAGGCGAGATTAATCAAAAATCCCCAAATGAAAATCGATTACGATATGGTAATCACAGAGTATTCTACTCTAGGTCAAATGACCAAAGTAACCCCCATAAATGGTGATAGCGGCAACTACTATTTGCCCCACCATGCTGTTTTAAAACCCGACAGCACCACAACTAAATTGCGAGTAGTCTTTAATGCCTTAAGCCCCTCAACAAACGGCACAAGTCTTAATGATCTGCTTCACCCTGTTCCAATCCTGCAGGCAGATTTAATGATCTTACTTTTGAGATGGAGATTTTTCCGCTATGTTTTCAATGCGGACATTGAAAAAATGTATCGCCAAATCTTGGTGCACCCCACACAAACCCCTTTTCAAAGAATTTTACATCGTAATTCTCCGAATGAGTTAATTCAGGACTTTGAGTTGAACACAGTCACCTTCGGTGTAAACTGTGCCCCCAATTTAGCAATTAGGACATTGTTGGAACTTGCTAAAGAAAATGAAATCGCTTAGCCGAAAGTTGCCGAAATTTTGCGCGACTATATGTATGTTGACGATGTCCTTTCAAGATATCGTAATGAATTTATAAAGGTCCTGGAAACAGCGGGTTTTTCTCTAAGGAAATGGACCTCCAATAATGAAAAGCTACTGCAAGGTCTGCCGCCAACAAACTTGCTGGGTGAAGAATTTCTATAACTGTCGGAATCCAGTGTTACCAAGACTTTAGGGCTCAGGTGGAATGTAGGCAACGACCATTTTCACTTTAAACTCAAAGCTAACCCAAACCGTGAATTAACCACAAAGACCTGTGTACTTCTGAGATTGCCAAGTTATTCGATCCCGCAGGATGGCTATCTCCCAAGATTATCGTTGCCAAAATAATAATGCAACAAATATGGAAAGACGGTACTGATTGGGATGAGGATGTGAACCCCCTTACGATGAACAAATGGCACGAATTTCTCGACGATTACGTCAGAATTGAAGAAGTGAAAATTCCCCGTTTTATTGATTTCGACCCATCTTACAAAATTGAGTTACACGGTTCCTGTGATGCCTCGGAGAAAGCGTATGCAGCTGCCATTTATCTACGCTCTGAAAACCAAGGATTTGTCAGTTGTAATCTGTTAGCAGCAAAATCGAAAGTTGCTCCCATAAAATTTGTCTCCCTACCTCGTAAAGAACTTTGCGGAGCAGAATTGCTTGCTAATATGATAGATTCCATTCTAGCTCAAATAACTCTCAAGGACTATAAAGTCTACCTTTGGACGGATTCTACCATCGTACTGGCTTGGCTGAGAAAACCTGCTCACAAATTGAAAACTTTCGTCGAAAACAGAATTTCATCTATAATCGAAAAGGTAGGAAAAGACTCGTGGTCTCATGTCGAATCAAAAAGTAACCCCGCCGATTTGGCGTCCCCTGGTACTACTATAAATGAGTTGGCATCAAGTGAGTTATGGTGGTATGGGCCCGCGTGGCTAAGGCTTCCCCATTCAAACTGGCCCTCAAGCAAACAACAGTTTGACACAGAAGAAGAAGCCAAACCAATCCGCGTGCTCACTACCTCAATACAACAGAATGATATTCTAGAAAACTTTTCAAACCTACCTCGTGCATTAAGAGTCACAGCGTACATTTTCCGTTTTTATACCCGAATAAAAGCCAATAAAACGTAGAAAAGATCAGTGGGAAAGAACTATCGCCCAAGGAAATAGTCTTCTCTAAAAACCGTTTAATCATAGCTTGTCAGAAATCTCATTTTTGCGAAGAATATTCACAATTATCTAAACAAAGACTACTCTCTCGAAAAAGCTCCCTTTTAACTCTTAACCCCTTTCTAGATTCCAACGGAATCATGAGAATAAATGTTCGTCTAGCTGACTCCCCTACTCTAAGTTATGCCGAACGATATCCCATTTTACTGCCTTATCATGCACGTTTTACGAGATTATTTCTCAAGTATTTGCACCAATAATCCCTACATGGTCAAAATGCGCTTTTATGCCGTTTGACTAGATTACGTTATTATGTCCCCAAACTCAAGACTCTCATAAAAACAAGCTTATCACAATGCGTAACATGTGTCAAACATAAACGCCAAATCAGTCTATAAATATTGGCTGCCTTACCCCCCGAGCGTTCGACTTTAACGCGCGCCTTTTTCTCCACCGGTGTCGATTTTGTGGGACCTTTTGATATAAAATCTTATGCTGGTCGTGGCTGTAGAGTGACAAAAGGATACGTGCTGGTCTTCATTTGTTTTTCAACAAAAGCGATCCATCTCGAAGCTACCGGTGATATATACACATGAGCCTTTCTAGCTGCCTTCGCTCGATTCTTCTCGCGACGCGGAACACCTCACGCTATATATTTTGATAACGGCACCGCCTTTGTAGGCGCAGCTAACATCTTAAAAGGCGATAAACAACATTTCTTTTCAAACATACATAAAAGTCTTCTTGCTCAAGATGCATTTACTCCCGTGGAATGGCATTTTATCCCTCCTGGCGCCCCTCATATGGGTAGCCTCTGGGAAGCTGGCGTAAAAAGCTTCAAATCCCACTTCAAAAAGATTTGTCAGATTCAAAGTTTTACGTATGAAGAATTCAGCACCATGTTGGCAAGGATTGAAGCGTGTCTAAACTCTAGACCCTTAAGCCCCATGAGTGAAAACCCAAACGACCTATGCGCTCTAACTCCAGGTCATTTCCTCATCAGAACCCCACTATTATCGCCCCCAGAACCTGATTTGGCAAGCCATTCCATCAGCTATGTCCTTCACTACATTTAGCTCGTAGATGGAAGGAAGAATACTTATCAGAACTCCATAAAAGAAATAAGTGGAAGTACCCCCAACGAGACTTCGAAATCGGCGATCATGTGGTCGTCAAGCAAGACAATTTACCCCCCAATCAGTGGCGTCTCGGACGTATTGAGAAAATCTTCTCTGGCTCCGATCATCAAGTCAGAATAGCCGAAATACGCACGGCTAATGGCGTCGTCACGTGACCAATTGTAAAACTGATTTTACTCCCCCTCCCCCTGACATCGTAACAATTAACTCTAGCCCCTTAATTTTCCTCATTACAGTAAAGATGCCCTCCCGTAGCCAGGTCTCCACAATTGAAAGGACGAAACCAACGGCGAGATCACCAACAAGAGCCCCTGACTCTCGTTTATGTTGCAAAGGGCACCCGCTCCGAAAATGCATGAAATTTTTACAAATGACTGTATCCGCCAGGAAGGACATAGTCCAACAACACCGGTACTGCCGAAACTGCCTTGCGCACTCACATCGCACGGACAAATGTCACAGCGAAGCACGTTGTCGTGACTGCAACGGCCAGCACCACACTCTTCTGCATCACGCCAAAATTATTCGTACCAATTAACACTTGAGCCGTGCAGCCGAAACCTCTGTTGTCCCAACCGTCATCATAAGGATACAGCTAAACAATGAGTGGCACCAAGTTCGAGGCCTACTAAATGCCTGTGCCCCCACGAGCTCCATAGCAGGGTTCATAGTCGAACGGTATCACGTGCCGTTCGAGAGGTTTGATGCAGATAAATGGTGCCAGATTACGTGTCGAACCCATTTTGAAACCTTTAAACTAAGGGCGAGAATCTCCAAGGACCTACCCCAAGAACTCACTACGAAGTCACTAGAGCGGAAAGTGACTGACGCCTATTGCAACGTAAAGCTGGCCGACCCGGACTTCTTTGAAAGTCGATCCATCAACTTTATCCTGGGAGCGGATATCTACCCGCAACTGATCCGAGATGGCATCCAGACGGCAACAAAAGGAGCACCTCTAGCACAGGATACGGCTCTAGGTTTTGTCATAATCAGCAAATTTGATGTCTAAATTATGATTAGTTATTATACATTATACTTAGCCTGTTTGTTTTTTACATAATTGAAATTTATTTTCCTAAAATTTGTTAATATTATACTTACCCTATTTTACACTTATATCAAATTGATTATATTGAATTATACACATACATACTTACCTTAGTTACCTAAAAATTTAATTTTCTACACTTACCTTATTTCCCTAAAATTTTAATTATACATGTACTTACTTTATTTACCTAAAAATTTAATTTTCTACACTTACCTTATTTCCCTAAAATTTTAATTATACATGTACTTACTTTATTTACCTAAAAATTTAATTATAAATATACTTATATTATTTATGTAAAAATACATTTATACATACCCACATTTGTTATTATTATAATTATATTTTACCTTTTCATTCTTGGATTCCATACTTACCTCTTTTGTACATTGTTAATTTTTGAATTTATACTAGAAATTCCGTACTCTTTAAATTGTTAATTTTTGCATTTATTACCATACTTGCCTCTTTTACATTGTTAAATTTTGAATTTATACTATAAATTACCTACTCTTCAAATTGTTAATTTTTGCATATATTATTATACTTACCTCCTTTTTACATTGTTCATTATTATACCTACCTCTTTTACATTGTTCATTATTGCAATTACTATTCTAATTACCACTTTTTTACATTGTTCATTATTAAATTTATTATTATACTTACCTGTTTTTTTATCTTGTTAATTTTTGAATTTATACTACCTACTTACCTCCTTTTTACATTGTTATTATTGAATTTGTTATACTTACCTTTTTTATATTTATATCAAATTGTTATACATCATACTTACCCCTTCATACCTATAACCAATTGAATTATTATATATATTTAATTTATTAAATCTCCTTCTTGCATTGTTAATTATTGAATCTATTATACTTACCTTTTTGATACTTATATCCAATTGAATTATTATATATATTTAATTATTACATATTATTAATTATTTACTTTATCCGATATTAACCACCCAATTGCCTGTGTGGAAAGTAAACTCAACTTTGTTATCACGGTTATAACAAGGGGGGCGGGATGTTTAGGTACGAAACCCCTAAATAATTAAAATCCCTTTTTTTGTGTGGTACGGTAACCCTGCAACTGCAGAGTTACTCGCTACTTTTGTTCCCTTTGTTCTAACTCTCTCAGTTTAAACCAACAGGCAGTTGTGGTGGTTGTTTTTAACATAACACTCACTTAAGTTAAAACCATTGAAGAGAACACAAGTTTTTTCAAGACAAATAACAAAGTATAACATAAATTACATACAAATTAAAATAGATCAAAATTATAAAATTAAATTGAAGTTAAAGTGAAAAATAAAATATATAGTTTAAAAAACATAAGAACAAGTGTAGAAAAAATAACCGTGTAGACATCTATTGTACAAACAAACTACGTAAACGGTTTTAGTTTATATTGCATAAAATTAGCAACACATCTCGTTTTTTTAATTAACAGTGCGTTCTACTTATTAAACATTAAACGCAATTATTGTACAAAAAAAAAATAAATAAATTAATAAAAGCAAATTTATTAAAGAAAAAAGGCTAAAATTGTGTTGTTCCTTATAAACTAAATCAATAAAGATCAAAGGAAAAAGTGCAATCATATTATTGAAAATTAAATCACTAAACTTTTGTCCCTTGAATTGTTTCTCAGCAAGTGTTCCACGAACAAATTAACCACAATCTACGTCGGTACATGGAAACACTTGATCACCTACCCAAAACTCCACCCGATTGAACATAGAAGGAAGTGTTTTTTATCACCATCGAGCATCATTCATTAACAACAACATCACTCATCAATTTTAGATCCCACATTTGGTTCAACAATTTGGACATCCCCTATCATCTCACACAGGTCATCACCAAATCTACAATATCAATTTCATCATCCCCCTTCACCCTACAATCAACCCTACATAAACTGTAAGTCACCCCCATTCTTATTTCTTATATTATTTCCACACATTATCATTTCTTAACCCCAAATTTCATATACTTATTTTTAACCCGTGTATCCGTACAAAGATAAAGAGGATAATTCTTCTAGCTACACGAGGTAACTCCACAAGCATTTTATTGCTGAATTTATCCATACCTGGAGCCTTTCTAAGGTTCAGAGTACCAATAGTGCTTTGGACATCACGAAAGTTTAGTCTTAGAGTTACAGGAGGTCTTATAACAAGTGGTGGCAAATCAGATACGTTATTTGAGTTGTTTATAGGAAACGCATTTCTCAAATGGTTAACAAATAATGTCCCTTTCTCGGAATAATTTCTAGCCCAGTCACCATTCGGATTTCGCAAAGGAGGTTTTCCTCTCACTGGTCTTTTTAAACCTCTTGCCGCCCTCCATAACGAGTAGTCAGATTGTGGGGTACTATCAAGCCCTCCAAGTAAGATCTAAGTGAAGTCGTTCTTTGGGTTTCTAAGATATGTCTTAGTATATCTCTGCATACCCGTAGCCTAGCTTTCAGTTCAGGAGACCTGTGAAATTGTCACTCTCTTCTCATTCATCTTTTTTCTGATAGGAGATGTTCGAGTTCAGATAAATAAGTTCTGTTTGTCCTATTTCTACATTCAACGTGATAAGTGGAAGCGTGATGCACAGCTCGTCGAAGGTCCTCGGTAAAGTTGCCAATCGACTAATCAATATCGTCGGTAGTTCTCAACACAACATTTTCCGTGCAATGAGAACTTAAATACTTTTTGTATTTTATCCAACTTACTTGGGTCTTAGTCATGTTCATAAATGGAGAACCACACACTTGAGGGAAATGCATTGAAATGATAGTGGGAGAGTGATCTGAGGACAAGTCCAGTGAAGGATCCACTTGCATCCATTCTACAGGGATATTTTTCACTACTTCAAAGTAAATAACATCGGGAATCTTACTTCGGTCCGTCGGCCAATAGGTGGGATGTCCACTTGAGAATACATCTAAGCCCATTTTAGCAATGGCGTTGACGAGTACGCGACCCTTTGGGGTTACCAGACGTGAAGCCCAAAATGTGTGTTTGGCGTTAAAGTCGCCAGCAACTAAAAATCTACCTCCAAGGGATTTAAAGAAGTTATGGCATTGGTGTTCTTTTATTGAAAATCGAGGCGGAGAATAAATCGATGATAAAACAAATTTGTCTTTTTCAGTCTCGTCTCATCGAACTGTTCGGACGTGTTTTTTTAGTGCGGCTGAATTTTCGGTGAAAAAATCGTAATAGGTGAAGATATATATAAAAAAAACATTAAAAATCGTATAAAAACTGTATGAGTGTTTCTCTCAGATGTAATTCTGAGAAAGAGCTTAGCTCGTCTAGAAAAACTAAATGGATCTCTGAGGAAGAATCCATAAAAAAATCTCTGGAGAATTTTCTCACTACAAGAGCCGTAGAACGGCGTCGTTCCTGTTCCCCCAATATAGTGATTTCAACAGATGAGAAAACATCATCTTCATCAAATAGTGCAGTGAAACCCAAAAAACAAGTAGGTATGGATAAGTACATCGCCGTTCTCAAGCGACAGAGGAGCCCGAAGTCTGCTCAAGTGTCATCAAATGAAAAAGATCCTAAGACCGTGAGTAATGATCAAAATAGGTTTGCTCTCCTCCAGACGGATGAGCCAGAACTTCCTAAGAAGACGTTTAAGCCCCCACCAATTTATCTGAGAGAGCCCACTTCCAGTAAATTGGTACAAAGGATTGTTTCGGTAATAGGTGAAAATATATTTAGCGTAACATCAATTAAATATGGAAATATGCGAAACCAAAATTCAAGTGAATAGGGAAGATGATTTTTGAAAATTGTCCAACCAGTTGGAGAGGGAGACTAGGGATTTCTATACCTACCAGCTGAAAAGCGCAAAAGGACTCCAAGTCGTTCTAAAGGGTATAGACCCATGTGTTGATCCTACGGAGATAAAGACCGGTTTAATGGGCAAAGGGTTCAAAATCAAGGGCGTACTGAATATTAGAAACCGTAAAAAGATCCCTCAGCCCATGTTCAGGGTAGAATTGGAACCTGGAGATGTTGTTTTAAAGAAAAACGAGTCCCATCCCATCTACAATCTGATGTACCTTCTGCATCGTAGAATTACCGTGGAAGAACCACATAAGCGTCAGGGACCCGTCCAGTGTCTCAACTGTCAAGAATTTGGTCACACCAAGACGTACTGTAAATTGCCGTCAGTTTGTGTTGCGTGTGGGGAGCTACATGCAACTGCTCAATGTGATAAGTCGAAAACTGATTCAAAAATCAAAAAATGCAGTAACTGCGGAGTTAATCATACCGCAAATTATAGAGGTTGTCCAATTTACACTCATTTGAAAGGCATAAGTACCAACAAGACGTCAGTATTACCTGATCATCGTCAACAGCCTATTTTGGCATCGAGTGACAATTTCTCGCAATTGTTACGGTCCACTAGTCATGTAAACGTGCCTAGTTCTAGACAAGTTTCTTACGCTAACGTGGTTAAATCTAATATGCCAGGTTTGGAGCAGGCACCTAAATCACAATATTACGAGCCTAATATTAACACTCTAGAGACTACATTGCAGACACTTGTCCAAACCATGAACACTTTTACGACCACTATGACATCCATGATGCAGGAAATGCTGAAAATGCAATCCACTATCTTACAAGCCATTTTAAAGAAATGATTTGTTTAAAAATTTGTTTTTGGAACGCGAACGGCCTCCGCCAACATAAAAACGAACTGGAACACTTCCTGATGGATAAGCAGATTGATGTCATGATGATTGCTGAAACTCACTTGACGGCGACAGCGTACTTCAAAATTAATGGCTACGTGTTGTATGATACTAAAGATCCCCGCGGAAGAGCATGTGGAGGATCGGCAATTCTTATAAAGAACAGAATAAAACATTATTTAATGAACAACATATGTGAGGATTACCTACAAGCAACAAACATTTGTATTGAATTCTGTCAATACAATTTTGTTTTATCATCAATTTATTCGCCGCCTCGATTTTCAATAAAAGAACACCAATACTACAGCTTCTTCAATTCCCTTGGAGCTAGATTTTTAGTTGCTGGTGACTTTAACGCCAAACACACTTTTTGGGGTTCACGTCTGGTGACCCCGAAGGGTCGTGAACTCTTCAACACCATTGCCAAAATGGGATTAGATGTATTCTCAAGCGGGCATCCCACCTACTGGCCGAAGGACTGACGGAAGATTCCCGATGTTATTGACTTCGGAGTAGTGAAAAATATCCCTGTAGAATCGATACAAGTGGAGCCTTCATTAACTTTGTCTTCAGATCACTCTCCTACTATTATTTCAATGCGTTTCCTTCCAGGGAATGGCTCTCCATTTAGGGACATATCTAAAACCAGAGTAAGTTGGATAAAGTATAAAAAATATTTAAGTTCCCACTGCACGGAAAATGTAGTGTTGAGAACTACCGAGGATATGGATGGGTCGATTGGCAAGTTTACTGAGGACATACGAAGAGCTGTACATCACGCCTCCACATACGACGTTGAGTGCAGAAGTGGGACAAATAGAACTTATTTCGCTGAACTCGATCATCTCCTGTCAGAAAAAAGAAGAGTTAGAAGAGAGTGGCAAATTCACAGGTCTCCCGAACTGAAAGCTAGGCTACGGGTATGCAGAGATATACTAAGAAATTTCTTAGAAACCCAAAGAATGGCTACACTTAAATCTTACTTGGAGGGTCTTGATAGTACCCCACAATCTGACTATTCGTTATGGAAGGCGGCACGAGGTTTAAAAATACCAGTTAGAGGAAAGCCTCCTCTGCGAAATTCGACTGGTGACTGGGCTAGAAATGATTCCGAGAAGGGGACTTTATTTGTTAATCATTTGAGAAAAGTGTTTACTATAAACAACTCAAATAATGCATCTGATTTGCCTCCACTCGTTATTAGACCTCCTGTACCTCTAAGACTTAGCTTTAATGATGTTCAAAGCGCTATATGTACTCTGAATCTTAAAAAAGCTCCAGGTATGGATAAAATCAGCAACAAAATGCTTGTGGAGTTACCTCGTGTAGCTAGAAAAATTATCCTATTTATTTTCAATGCTATTCTACGCCTAGAATACTATCCTGCAGATTGGAAGGTATCTATGATTACCATGATTCCTAAGCCAGGGAAGGACCCCACTAAAGTAGAGTCATATAGGCCAATTAGTCTACTGCCGACAATTTCAAAACTGTTTGAAAAATTGTTATTGGCTAAGTTGATTCCAATTCTGAACGACACTCAATGTATTCCTAATCATCAATTCGGCTTCAGAGCTAAACACAGTACCATCGAACAAACACACAGATTGGTAAATGTGATAAGACGGTCGTTTGAAGAGAAAAAATACTGTTCCGCGCTTTTCATTGATGTTTCCCAAGCGTTCGACAAAGTCTGGCATGAAGGTTTAATTCATAAAATTAAATTAACTCTGCCTGCTAACACCCACAAACTTATGGAAAGTTCTTTATATGGTCGCAAATTTACAATCAAAGAAGGCGTTTTTTTAAGCCCAGCTCAGCCAATGGAAGCAGGAGTACCCCAGGGTAGCATACTGGGTCCAACTTTATATTTGATTTATGCATCCGATATGCCGTTAGACCCCATAATACATACTTCAACTCTTGCAGACGATACAGCCTTTATTAGCGTCCATAAGGACCATCAAATAGCATCACAGAACTTGCAGAAATATGTTTATAAGCTAGAGAATTGGCTTGAGCTTTGGAAAATCAGGGTTAACGAACAGAAATGTATTCATATAACTTTCACATTGCGAAAAGATACATGCTCGTTCATCAGAATAAATAATCAAATTATCCCGCAACACAATGAAGTCAAATACCTCGGAATCCACCTCGATCATCGTTTAACTTGGAAGTCTCATATCGACGCAAAACTTACTTAGATGAGATTAAAAGCAGTGCAAATTAATTGGCTAATCGGCAGAAATTCTACATTAAAGTTGGATTGCAAACTTTTGTTGTACAATGCAATTCTAAAGCCAATCTGGTGTTATGGAATTCAATTATGGGGTTCTGTCTCAGCATCCAATATTGAAAAAATTCAAAGGGGTCAAAATAAGATTCTACGTACAATTACTGCAGCTCCATGGTACGTTAAAAATTCTAGAATACACAAAGATCTAGGCATTCCTTTGGTGAAAGTCGAACTTACAAAATACGCCTCAAAATATGTCAGCAAACTTGAACACCATCCAAACCCACTTGCACGAGACATCCTTAACTTTAGTGGCCATGTTCGGTTGAGAAGGAGGAATACCCTTGCTTTAACTCAAGCGCAAAACAGATGACTGGATCAGTGGATATAAATTTTTTGTAGTATCATAATATTTTGTCTAGCACTGGCTGGACTTATTATTTTCTTTTAGTATTAAGATTCGAAAACTTCTTGTCATTTCATTTCTGAAGATAAATAAATAAATGAAATGTAATCATTTGAGAAAAGTGTTTACTATAAACAACTCAAATAATGCATCTGATTTGCCTCCACTCGTTATTAGACCTCCTGTACCTCTAAGACTTAGCTTTAATGATGTTCAAAGCGCTATATGTACTCTGAATCTTAAAAAAGCTCCAGGTATGGATAAAATCAGCAACAAAATGCTTGTGGAGTTACCTCGTGTAGCTAGAAAAATTATCCTATTTATTTTCAATATAAGATAAGCTTAAATAATTAAAAAAGTCATTATAAAAATAAAGGTCAAATAAGAATAAAATAACATTTAAATGAAATGTATTAAAAAAAAAACAAATTTGTATTGACAGAATTCAATGCAAATGTTTGTTGCTTGGAGGTAATCCTCACTTATGTTATTCATTAGATAATGCTTTATTCTGTTCTTTATAAGAATTGCCGAACCTCCACAAGCTCTTCCGCGGGGGCTTTAGTATCATACAACACGTAGCCATTAATTTTGAAGTACCCTGTCGACGTCAAGTGAGTTTCAGCAAACATCATAACATCAATCTGCTTATCCATCAGGAAGTATTCCAGTTCATGTTTATGTTGGCGGAGGCCGTTCCAGAAACAAATTTTTAAATAAATCATTTCTAGAATAATTAGTATTTTTAGTTGAACTGTTAATATTTAATTTTTGATATTTCTTTAGTTAGGCTTTGAGTTCATTAAATTATTTTTACTGAAGTAGTTATTGTTTTACAACTTGAAAAAATTGTATTTTTGATAATTTTTCTTGACTGGGATTCGAACCTGGGTTGTTGGTTGAATTTGAATTCTCTCATCAGAACTCTTTTTGCGTTCTGACCCTTTGCACCACTTTAACATGGCTTGCAAGATAGTGGATTGCATTTTCAGCATTTCCTACATCATGGATGTCATGGTGATCGTAAAAATGTTCATAGTTTGGACAAGTGTCTGCAATGTTGTCTCTAGATTGTTGATATGCGGCTCAGAATATTGGGATTTAGATTCCTGCTCCAGACCTGGCATATTCGATTTAACCACGTTTGCGTAACAAACTTGTCTAGAATTAGGAGCGTTTTCGTGAGTAGTTGGTCGTACAATTTGAGGAAAATTAATACTCGACATGAAATTAGGTAGTTGATGATGATCAGGTAATACTACCGACTTATTGGTCCTTATTCCCTTCAAGTAAATATAAACTGGACAACCTCTATAATTTGCGGTATGATTTCTTCCACAGTTACTGCATTTTTTATTTTTACGTCCATTTTGGACTTATTACATTGAGCAGTTGCATGTAGTTCCCCACACGCAACACATACAGACGGCAATTTACAATACGCTTTGGTGTGGCCAAATTCTTGACAATTAAGACACTGGACGGGGCCAACACGCTTATGCGGTTCCTCCACGGTAATTCTACGATGCAGAAGATAAATAAGATTGTAGATTGGATGGGACTCCTTTTTCTTTAAGACAACATCTCCAGGTTCCAATTATACCCTGAACATGGGCTGAGGAATCTTTTCACTGTTTCTAATATTCACTTTTTTGCGCTTTTGAGTTGATAGGTATAGAAATCCCTAGTCTCCCTCTCCAGCTGGTTGGACAATTTTCGAAAATCATCTTCCCTTTTCACTTGGATCTTTGTCTCGCAGATATTTCCATGTTTAATTGAGGTTACGCTAAACATGTTCTCACCTATTACAGCAACAATTCCTTGTATCAGTTTATTGGAAGTGGGCTCTCTCAGGTAAATTGGTGGGGGCTTAACGTCTTTTTCGGTATTTCTGGGTCATCCGTCTGAAGTAGAGCAAATCTGTTTTGATCATTTGGCTTATCACTATTGACGGTCTTAGGAACTTTTTAATTGGAAGACATTTGAGCAGATGTCGGGCTCCGCTGTCGCTTGAGAACGGTGATGTACTTATCCATACCTACTTGTTTTTTTTTGTTTGAATGCACTATTTGATGAAGATGATGGTTTTTCATCGGATGAGATAACTATATTGGGCGAACAGGAACGGCGCCGTATTTTGGCTCTTGTAGTAAGGAGAGACTCCACGGATTTTCTTAAGGATTCTTCTTTAATTTACAGAAAAACCACTATAGATATTTTTTTCCACCTATATATATCTGTATATAATTTTTTTATTTATTTTTTTTCACCTTAAGAAAAAATATCAGGGACCATAAATAACAATTATCAATATCCAAAAACAATTTTAAAACAGTTATTTAAAAAAAAAAAAAAAACAAAAATAAGTCCATCTAAAACAGTTTTTTATTTTTGTGTTCAATTGTAATTGAATCGCGTGTGTTTGCTATGCTTCGTCCAACAAGAAGCAACAACAATGCTTAATAAATTTCTGGAAAAAAATGACGATAACCATCCGCATGCGTTCTCATCGCTTGCTCAACGACGACTGAATGGATGTTTTGAAAAGAGCATAACAAATGTGTGTAAAATTCTCTCATTAGTCATACACAAGGGGATTTTCGCAAATCAATAATTTAGCAGTGGCAGAACAATGTATGGCAGTGCAACATCTTTATATATTTATAGTTTTTGGTACTACTGTCAAAAACACTTGAAAAAGTATTACTTTTGACATAAGTAACTTGTAAAGAAACTCTGTCAGCTGGGCTCTTGCACATATAAATTTATAAATTACTACACACATTAGAAAATTTTCGAGTGACAATATTGAACAAAATGAATTAAAGTCAATTGAATAAAAGACCAAGTGAACGGAAAAACAAACATACAGAAAAACTGATAGAAAAGAAACAACTATAGTATAGTGAGTTCATTTAGTTGCATGCAGCGTTACCATTTCTCAAGTTTTCACTTTTTTTTGCAAGTTTTTTGAGATGTATCACTTGTGCTTGATACATCGAACTGTTCGGACGTGTTACTTTTAGTGCGGCTGAATTTTCGGTGAAAAAATCGTAATAGGTGAAAAAGTATAAAAAGTTAAATTAAATAAAAAAGTGAAAAAAAACTCGTAATAGGTGAAAAACTTTACAAAGTCAAATAATTGCACTAGGTGCAATAAAAAATTAATAAATTGTAATAATTTATTTTTAATTATTTGAAAACTAGAAAATTAAATACAGTGAGACAGTGAATGAGTAACAATTCTAACAGTGCGAGTGGGCCTCAGAGCCGAAATGCTTATTTCGTGTTGAGCTCGGCAAGTGTTAGTAATGAGAACATTAAAATTTCCGAATTTAATAAAAACTACTTAACTGTGAAACCAAAAATAAGCACAAATCTGAATTTAAGTGCAAGTGCACCAAACTTGAATAAATGTGTTGAACAGGGCACAAACTTAGCCCAAAGCATATTTAATTTAAATAGAAAAATCACTGAAGGACCGTCTTCTTCACGGTCCTCGTTATCAAATATTGGAGAGACGTCAACAGCTGCAAAAGGCACATTAAGTCCTACAAATAAAACCGCTCCTATAGTTGCTGTTGAAGAAAAACAAAAAACACAGGTAGGAATGGACCGTTATATAACAGTATCGAAGAGAGGCAGAAGCCCAAAATCTGCCGAAATTACACCAGCCGCAAAATTATCAAAGAATGCTGAAGACCCACGCTCGCAAAATCGTTTTGCCATCCTCCAAGACAAAAATGATGTCCCTAACGCTGTGAATAAGCCAGTAAAACCACCGCCAATATATTTAAGAGAAAAAAACTCAAACGAACTTATAAAAATATTAGTTTCATTAATTGGTGAAACTTCTTTTTATGTGACTCCAATTAAGCGTGGCAATATTAATGAAACAAAGATTCAGGTTAATAATGAAAACGACTATCGGAGAATAGTTTCGGAATTTGAAAAACGCAAAAAGAATTTTTACACGTATCAACTTAAAAGCGCAAAAGGTCTACAAGTCGTAATTAAGGGAATAGATTCTTTTGTTGATCCTGAGGAGATCAAGAGCAGTTTGGCCGACAAAGGCTTTAAAATCAAGGCAGTATCAAATATAAGAAACAGAGATAGGATCCCTCAACCATTATTTAGAGTGGAGTTAGAACCTGGTGATGTTAAGCTGAAGAAAAATGAAACACATCCTATAAATGACTTGAAATTCATAATGCACCGAAGAGTTACAGTGGAAGAACCTCATAAGCGATCTGGCCCAGTACAGTGTTCGAACTGCCAAGAATATAGTCACACTAAATCTTATTGTAAGTTGCCTACTGTTTGTGTTGTTTGTGGGGATCTTCATGACACCTCAAAGTGCGATAAACCTAAGGATGATTCCAGGGTAAAAAGATGCAGCAATTGCGGTGGAAACCACACTGCCAACTACAGGGGTTGCCCTGTTTTCGAGGTCGTTAAACGCTCCTTGATCAACAAACCCGCTTCTACCCCTACTCAGACGACAAAAGTACCTATTACAATTATTCCCCCCGTAGCACAAGCATCCACTAGCCAATTTTCATATGCCAACGTGCTAAGATCTAACCAACCAACACTGCAAAATGAATCACCAATAAATGATACAAACAGCCACAATTTTAGCCGTCTTGAAGGTATAATGGAGAATCTGGTGCAATCCATGAACCATTTCATGACAAGCATGACAAGTATGATGCAGGAGATGCAAAAAATGCAGTCCACGCTACTGCAGGTCATACTTAATAGACCATGAACTGTCTCAAAATATGTTTCTGGAACGCAAACGGCATACGCCAACACAAAAATGAACTTGAATATTTTCTTTTTAATAAGAAAATTGATGTAATGCTGATTTCCGAGACTCATATGACGTCGAGAAGCATTTTTAAAATAAGTGGTTATACATTCTACGACACCAAGGACCCCAGAGATAGATCATGTGGTGGCTCGGCAATATTGGTCAAATCGCGAATCAAACACCATTCATTGGGTGGTCTTTCAGAGTGTTATCTTCAAGCAACAAACATCTGTATTGAGAACTTTTGTCAAAACCTCGTGATTTCGTCAGTTTACTGTCCGCCCAGATTTTCAATAACAAAAGATCAGTATAGAGATTTTTACAAATCACTAGGTAGCCGTTTCATAGCGGCTGGTGACTACAATGCTAAGCATACATTCTGGGGCTCACGACTCATTAGCCCTAAAGGTCGTATCTTGTACGACTCCCTGTCTGAAATGGGACTGAATGTGATTTCAACTGGTCAACCAACTTATTGGCCAACTGACCAGCAAAAAATTCCTGACGTTATCGATTTCGGCGTGGCGAAAGGGATATCCCCGGAACTCATTGAAGTCGAGGCTTCACTGGATCTTTCTTCAGATCACTCACCCACTGTAATCACCATCAGAAGTCCTCAGCAAATCGTAACTGATGCCTTACTTCTTGTCAAACGTCTGAATTGGTTAAAATACAAAAAATACATCAGCACTCACTGCACAGAGAAACTCCCATTAAAAACTGCTGAAGACATCGATGCCTGTATAAAAAGTCTTAATGAACATGTCGAGAAAGCCGCAGAACAGCTTCTTCCACTTACCGCCCGAATAGGTACAACAGAGATTTTTCTGCAGATGTTGAGTAACTATTGTCTGAAAAAAGGAAAGTCCGAAGAGAGTGGCAACAACACAGATCGCCCCAACTTAAAGCTAGGTTGAGAGAATGTACCAAAAATCTTAGGATCTTGCTAGAAGCGCAAAAAGCAGAGTCTCTCAAACAACATCTGGAAGGTCTAGACGCAACTTCCCAGTCAAATTATTCATTATGGCGTGCAGTCCGAAATCTAAGAAAACCCGTAATCGCAAAACCTCCACTGCGTACTTTGAACGGATCTTGGGCACGAAATAACGAAGAAAAAGGCAACCTTTTCGTAAGTCATTTAAAAAATGTATTCACTCCCAATACGGATACTGACATTAGCCAACTACCGCCTGTTGTTGCCAGACCACCTGTTCAAATAAGATTTCAATATCTGGAGATTGTTGAGGCTATTGATAATTTAAATGTTAAAAAAGCACCTGGGTTTGATAAAATCAGCAATAAAATGATTTTTGAGCTGCCTCGCATTGCGGTTTGGAAAATTGCACTAGTAAAGATGATTCCTAAGCCGGGAAAAGATCCTTGCAAAGTTGAGTCGTATAGGCCAATAAGTCTATTACCAACTATGTCCAAATTATTCGAGAAATTGCCAAGCTGACTCCGATTTTGAATGAAAACAACTGCATTCCCAATCACCAGTTTGGCTTCAGACGTCAACACAGTACAATAGAACAAACACATAGATTGGTACAAGTCATAAGAAAAACCTTTGAAGAAAAGAGATACTGTTCGGCACTCTTTATTGACGTCTCTCTAGCTTTCGACAAAGTATGGCATGAAGGCCTGATATCTAAATTAAAGCAAAACTTGCCGGTGAATCTTCAACACCTACTATGGAAATACTTAATCGACCGTCAGTTTATGATTAAAGAAGGTGATTATTTAAGCCGTCCTCAACCTATGATGATACGGCATTTTTCAGTACTCACAAAGATCCAAAAGATGCCTCGATTCAATTACAGCACCACGTAACGCAAGTGGAGAAATGGGCAAGACAATGGGGAATAAAAATAAATGAACAGAAATTGTGACGATGGAAGTCGGGAAACCTCGTTTCCACCCGTACACCAATAATATATCATCGATATTGTATTGTTATTTAATTATCAAAGATTTTTATGAATGTTACACTAATTTTATAGTTAACTAGCTGACCCGGTCCGCGTTGCTGGCCCTAAGGAAATATTAGTGTTGTATTACCACACGATTTAAATTAAACTTTTAACGAAATGTACGGCCTTTAAATAAATTTATGGAATATCTATCATAAAGTTTTGTTACAGAATAACTTACATATGGTGTAGGTATGGGCTCAATCAAAAAAGAAACGCATTTATTTATGTCAAATTGGAAATTATATTTATTTATTACTTCATCTTGGGGCCAGCGGATATACAAAGTTTTTTGTTTTTTGCGTGCCTACTCGGGAGCAAGCCACATACAACTGGCCGTGTGGAAAACATAAATTTTCCAAAATTAAGCTAGCAATAGTCAATGATTTGACTTGTGCTTTATTGATGGCAATAGTAAAGGTAAGACGCAAAGGGAATTAGAGCCACTTGAATTGGAATGGTAAATCGTTGGAAATCATCGGAATTCGTGGAATAAGTACGTCTTCGCTTTTGAATCTGCCATCGATGATTGTTGCCTCGATTAAATTTGGTGAGCAGTTTTTGATGGTCAATGTGGTTCCGTTGCATAACTTTGGTGCGTTTAAGTTGCGAATAAGAATTACCGGTGATCCAAAGTTTAATGTTAGCACATGCGGTGGCATTCCGGGCGGTTCCAATGAATTTAAAAATTCAGTGGGATTATTGACGACTTGTTCTTCATCCATTACTGTATCGATCGATTTTCAATTGAATTTGCTCATTGAGCTTGTTGGCATCGTAATTTGTTGGTGCCAAAATTGCACGTTCGTTGGAACTGTTGAGCCAATCCGAAATTTTGAAGAAGATTGTTAGCCTTGGGAATACCTTGTCGACAACGGCTTGCATATTCATTTGCATTCGACAGAAGTTAGGCGTAAAAATTAAATAAAAGTTAAACGTAATTAAAATAGACATAATAATAATTCAATAATAATTTAATAATAAATCAATAACGGGAAGCGAAATAAATTCAAAAGAAATTTTTTTTAATGCGTGAATAAAATAAAGAACTAATAATAATAAATAAAAATTAATTGCATAAGTCACGAGTCAATATATTGATAATTAAATGGGCACTACGCAAATCGATGTCCGCGTTGCGAAGACCAACCTTCGGGAAATGCCAACAGGAGCCGACGAAATTTAGGATGGTCGGACTTCCCGAGGAAGATACTACATCCTCCCCCAACACCACCAGTTTACAACAAGAGGGGTCACCGCTAATGGCCAGCATCAGAATCATCAACATCGCCATGTGTAAGGCCGCAGTAATCACCAAATCATGGCCGATGCGTTGTCACATCAACCGTGTGAAAACGCCAACATCGCCATGTGTGAGGCCACAGTATCACCAAATCATGGCCGATGCGTTGTCACGCCGACCGTGTGAAAACACCAACATCGCCATGTGTGAGGCCGCAGTAATCACCAAATCATGGCCGATGCGTTGTCACGCCGACTGTGTGAAAACGCCAACATCGAGATGTGTGAGGCCGCAGTAATCACCAAATCATGGCCGACGCGTTGTCACGTCAACCGTGTGAAAACGCCAACATCGCCATGCGTGAGGCCGCAGTATCACCAAATCATGGCCGATGCGTTGTCACGCCGACCGTGTGAAAACGCCAACATCGCCATGTGTGAGGCCGCAGTAATCACCAAATCATGACCGATGCGTTGTCACGCCGACCGTGTGAAAACGCCAACATCGCCATGTGTGAGGCCGCAGTAATCACCAAATCATGGCCGATGCGTTGTCACGTCAACCGTGTGAAAACGCCAACATCGCCATGCGTGAGGCCGCAGTATCACCAAATCATGGCCGATGCGTTGTCACGCCGACCGTGTGAAAACGCCAACATCGCCATGTGTGAGGCCGCAGTAATCACCAAATCATGACCGATGCGTTGTCACGCCGACCGTGTGAAAACGCCAACATCGCCATGTGTGAGGCCGCAGTAATCACCAAATCATGACCGATGCGTTGTCACGCCGACCGTGTGAAAACGCCAACATCGCCATGTGTGAGGCCGCAGTAATCACCAAATCATGGCCGATGCGTTGTCACGTCAACCGTGTGAAAACGCCAACATCGCCATGCGTGAGGCCGCAGTATCACCAAATCATGGCCGATGCGTTGTCACGCCGACCGTGTGAAAACGCCAACATCGCCATGTGTGAGGCCGCAGTAATCACCAAATCATGGCCGATGCGTTGTCACGTCAACCGTGTGAAAACGCCAACATCGCCATGCGTGAGGCCGCAGTATCACCAAATCATGGCCGATGCGTTGTCACGCCGACCGTGTGAAAACGCCAACATCGCCATGTGTGAGGCCGCAGTAATCACCAAATCATGACCGATGCGTTGTCACGCCGACCGTGTGAAAACGCCAACATCGCCATGTGTGAGGCCGCAGTAATCACCAAATCATGACCGATGCGTTGTCACGCCGACCGTGTGAAAACGCCAACATCGCCATGTGTGAGGCCGCAGTAATCACCAAATCATGGCCGATGCGTTGTCACGTCAACCGTGTGAAAACGCCAACATCGCCATGCGTGAGGCCGCAGTATCACCAAATCATGGCCGATGCGTTGTCACGCCGACCGTGTGAAAACGCCAACATCGCCATGTGTGAGGCCGCAGTAATCACCAAATCATGGCCGATGCGTTGTCACGTCAACCGTGTGAAAACGCCAACATCGCCATGCGTGAGGCCGCAGTATCACCAAATCATGGCCGATGCGTTGTCACGCCGACCGTGTGAAAACGCCAACATCGCCATGTGTGAGGCCGCAGTAATCACCAAATCATGACCGATGCGTTGTCACGCCGACCGTGTGAAAACGCCAACATCGCCATGTGTGAGGCCGCAGTAATCACCAAATCATGACCGATGCGTTGTCACGCCGACCGTGTGAAAACGCCAACATCGCCATGTGTGAGGCCGCAGTAATCACCAAATCATGGCCGATGCGTTGTCACGTCAACCGTGTGAAAACGCCAACATCGCCATGTGTGAGACCGCAGTAGTGGGCAATTGCAAGTAGCTCGACAAGCTTACGCGTGAAGCATTAAACACATTCGAGACAGCAGGCTACCGACTACAATATGTCAAAAATAAAATACACACGTTTAGATAAAAGTGACTATATTGACGACAGCAGGCAACACGACTGCAGGTTGTTGTCCATGCTGATTTTTTCGTCGCTGTCAAATTAAACTAATTTCTATTTTTGTTGGCGACAAAACAAAAACAGTGTTGACCATATAGCAAAATGTGTAAAGCAAATTAAATACAATAAAAAGCAAAATACAAAATTAAAATGTTATGATCATTTATGCATCAAGAGTTGTTAAATGTATCAATAATATTATATTAATAATAATACAAATGAGTGAAGTTTATTAGCATGTCTGGAATCATGTACATGTTTTTCATATTTCATAAAAAACGCTACTTTAAAAAAATAAAAGCCTTAAGTGGCACCACTGAAATATAAATGGATTACTACAACAGCTGTTTACATTTTCATTGTTTTGTTTGATTAAAGTTTGTAAGTGCTTTATTGTTTAAGATTTATTATTTTTAATGTTTTTATTTACTTTTTGTTGTATTTTAGTAATAGCTTCTATAAAATCAACAAAATTCTCTTCAGCCAATATGTTATTTATAAAATTCGAAGAACAAATTTATTTTTTATTAAAACGTCAGATTTTGGGATCAGCTGATGAGTATGTAGCTGTCGTTTTCAAAATAATTAAGTAGCTAGCTACAGGGCGGCTTAAGTACCCAGCGGCATTTGCCCTCGTGTAGTCGTGTAGCCTGCTGTCTCGAATGTGTTTAATGCTTGAGGTATAGCAAAACTCCAACGATCTGCTGGCAAGGTTTCAGAAGCATCGTCCAGACGTCCTTACGGGTACACAAGCCAGGTCAGCGACGAAAATTTAAACACCATAGCGGTCCCGTAACCTACCAGATACTGATCAGCAGAGGAGGGAGAGTCGACATCAGGGCCCTGAACGCAGGGGAATAGAGTCATCCGTAAAGAAGGGGGGATGTGTGACGATGGAAGTCGGGAACCCTCGTTTCCACCCGTACACCAATAATATATCATCGATATTGTATTGTTATTTAATTATCAAAGATTTTTATGAATGTTACACTAATTTTATAGTTAATATGAATTTTACATTAATATTGTAATATTACATTATTATTATTTTTTGTATTTCAGGGTTGTGTTCTATCACTATAAATTATTTATGGTGCCACCTAGTGTCAGCAAGAACAACAGCCCATGCACACTAGCGCCCATTGCGGCGGGTAGGAATGACGACGTTTAGTGCAGTTGTCATAATCAGCTGTGTGGTTGGTAACTTGTTACCATCTAGTAGAAATGCATACGAATAGAATAGTATAAAAGCAGAACAAAAATCTGTAAGAAGGAGAGTTTGTTTTCATCAGTTGTGGTGTGCGCTTCGGCATAGGTGAGTGGTAGTAAATTGGTAGTTAGTGGTATTGTAGGCAAATTGTGGTTGCATTGTAGGTTCTACACTGCCAACAGCGCTAGAGAAGTGTTTCCGGAGTTTTACTACAGATTCACCCTCAAGAGCTAGTAGTCACTGGAACTTATTTGCGACCGCATTGGTGAACAGATCAAAGCCGAGCGTAGTGGTGTTCACGGAGTTTTACTACGGTTCCACCACTGCGGGCTACACTAGGGAAGTGTTTCCGGAGTTTTACTACAGATTCACCCCCAAGTGGTAGTTTTACTGGGCATGATTTGAGCATAGTGGTGTTCTCGGAGTTTTACTACGGTTCACCGCTGTGCGCTACACTGGAGTGGTGTTTCCGGAGTTTTACTACAGATTCACCCTCCAGTACTAGCTTCACTGGGCCGTATTTACGACTGCACTGTTGACCAACTCGGAGGCCGAACGTGGTGGTGTTCCCAGAGTTTTACTACGGGTTCACTATTTTTCACGTGGCATTATTTGAGGTTATGTTACTACCAACTACCACTACGTTCGTAATGATACCCAACGATTGGAATAGAAAAACTGCGTTTACAATAGAGATATTTTAGTGTACGTATTTTATTCAGTGGAATAAGCGAGAGGCCAAAAATAGAAATTCGTGTAAATAAAGTATAATTATAAAAATTCGAAGAGCAAGCCGTGTTTTATTTTAAGAGGTCACTAATAAATAAAAAAATTTTATTGTGACAGAACGTTGGACAACCGCGAGTTATACCCCAGCAAGAAAGGTTCGTTACAAAATGCACCCACGTAACATTTACTCTACGTAGGGAATCATGTCCCCCTATTCGTATTAATGACCATATAGTGCCTCAAAACTCACACGTGAAATATTTTGGTGTTCATTTGGACCGTCGCCTCACATGGAAACCACATATAGATGCTAAGCTGACTCAAATGAAACTGAAAGCAGCCCAAATTCATTGGCTCATCGGCAGAAACTCCGTCCTTCGGCTCGATTGTAAGCTTCTACTCTACAACTCAATCTTAAAGCCAATTTGGTGCTATGGTATCCAGTTATGGGGCACTGCCTCCAACTCCAATATTGAGAAAATTCAACGCCGTCAAAACAAAATTCTACGAATGATAATTACCGCTCCTTGGTATATTAAAAACAACAACATACACAACGATCTTGATGTTCCACTTGTCAAATGGGAAATAACTAAACACGTGGCCCTTTATTTGGGTAAGCTGGAAACTCATCCAAATCCCCTCGCCCGGTCATAGCCGGGATGTTGTAAGAGGGACACCACCGCTCTCAGATGAATAAATACAAGTTGCTCATTATATCCTATCGAATTTGAAAACTAGATTTTGTCTAGCATTGGCTGGACTTATCTTAATTAACTTTAGTTTTAGGATTTGAATACCTATTGTTAGTTCATTTAAAATGAAGATACAATAAAAAAGAATATGCAAAACAAAAAAAAAAAAAAAGTTTTTTGAGATGCCAAAAAGTTTTAAATTAAATTTATCGGGTAAAAAATAAGTTTTTGAAAAAATATAAACATATAAAAGAAAAGGCTTTAAATGTAAATAAGAAATAAATTTATAAATGTATGTGATATTTTTTAAAGATCTCATGTTTTTGGCTTAAGTCGGTTTTAGTAACTTTTTCCAAATCACTATAAAAATTTTATCACTAATAGAATTTTAAATTCTGATTAAAATAAAAAAAATTGGGGCTTGTAATATATTTAGCTATATCTTGAAAACTACATTTTTTATTAGACGTGACTCAACGACGACTAAATGAATTTTTAAAAAGAGCATAACAAATGTGTAAATCAGCGTTGCCGTTTTGGTTATTTTTAACCAAAAATGGTTATTTTTTCTTCAATGTGGAGATGTGAACTTTTTTTCATTTTAGTAACTTTATGGGGAATCAAAAATATAAATGTTTTGTTGTCTATTTAATTTGATAAATTTGCTTATTGTTTTGCTTTTTAATATTATTTAAAAATAAACGTTTTTATAAACACGTTTTTTTACGTAAAAATTTCTTTGAATTGTCATACACGAAAAAAACGCGCATTAAATTATTTTAAACAAATGCGAAATGGATAAGAAGTATTTTTATTTTTTCATATTTGAATCTATTTAAATTTTTTTTTTTTTTTTTTTTTTTTTTTTTTTTTTTGCATTTAATTATTTATTGAATCTTCAAAATGAAATGACAATAAGTATTCAAATCTTAATACTAAAAAGAAAATAATAAGCCCAGCCAGTGCTAGACGAAAATTTTTATGATACTAAAAAAATTTCACATCAACTGATCCAGTCATCTATTTTGCGCTTGAGTTAAAGCAAGGGTATCCCTCCTTCTCAACCGATTGTGGCCACTAAAGTTAAGGATGTCTCGTGCAAGGGGCTTTGGATGGTGTTCAAGTTTGCTGACATACTTTGACGCATATTTTGTAAATTCGACTTTTACTAATGGCACGCCTAGATCTTTGTGGATTCGAGAATTTTTAACATACCATGGTGCTGCAGTAATTATACGTAGAATTTTATTTTGACCCCTTTGAATTTTTTCAATGTTGGATGCTGAGGCAGTACCCCATAATTGAATTCCATAGCACCAGATTGGCTTTAGTATTGCATTGTACAACAAAAGTTTGCAATCCAATTTCAATGTAGAGTTTCTGCCGATTAGCCAATTAAGTTGCACTGCTTTTAATCTCATCTGAGTAAGTTTCGCTTCAATATGAGACTTCCAAGTTAAACGGCGGTCGAGGTGAATGCCGAGGTATTTGACTTCATTATGTTGCGGGATAATTTGATTATTTATTTTGATGATCGAACAAGTTTCTTTTCGCAATGTGAAAGTTATATGAATACATTTCTGTTCGTTAACCCTGATTTTCCAAAGCTCTAGCCAATTCTCTAGTTTATAAACATAATTCTGCAAATTCTGTGATGCAACTTGGTGGTCCTGATGGACGCTGATAAAGGCTGTATCGTCTGCAAAAGTTGACGTATGGATTTTAGGGTCTGACGGCATGTCGGAGGCATATATCAAATATAAAGTAGGACCCAGTATGCTACCCTGTGGCACACCTGATTCAATTGGCTGAGCGGTACTTAAAAAATCACCTTCTTTGATTTTAAATTTGCGACCGTATAAATAACTTTCCATGAGTTTATGGGTGTTAGCAGGCAGAGTTAATTTTATTTTGTGCATTAAACCGTCATGCCAAACTTTGTCGAACGCTTGCGACACATCAATGAAAAGGGCGGAGCAGTATTTTTTGTCTTCAAACGACCCTCTTATCACATTTACCAATCTGTGTGTTTGCTCGATGGTGCTGTGTTTAGCTCTGAAGCCGAATTGATGATTAGGAATACATTCAGTGTCATTCAGAATTGGAGTCAATTTAGTCATTAACAATTTTTCAAACAGTTTTGAAATTGTCGGCAGTAGACAAATTGGCCTATATGACTCCACTTTGGTATGGTCCTTCCCTGGCTTAGGAATCATAGTGATCATAGACACCTTCCAATCTGCAGGATAGTATTCTAGGCGTAAAATAGCGTTGAAGATAAAGAGGATAATTCTTCTTGCTACACGAGGTAACTCCACAAGCATTTTATTGCTGATTTTATCCATACCTGGAGCCTTTCTAAGGTTCAGAGTACCAATAGCGTTTTGGACATCACGAAAGTTTAGTCTTAGAGGTACAGGAGGCCTTATAACAAGTGGTGGCAAATCAGATTCGTTATTATTTGAGTTGTTTATAGTAAACACATTTCTCAAATGGTTAACAAATAAAGTCCCCTTCTCGGAATCATTTCTAGCCCAGTCACCAGTCGGATTTCGCAAAGGAGGTTTTCCTCTTACTGGTCTTTTTAAACCTCTTGCCGCCCTCCATAACGAGTAGTCAGATTGTGGGGTACTATCAAGACCTTCCAAGTAAGATCTAAGTGAGGCCGTTCTTTGGGTTTCTAAGAAATGTCTTAGTATATCTCTGCATTCCCGTAGCCTAGCTTTCAGTTCAGGAGACCTGTGAATTTGCCACTCTCTTCTCATTCTTCTTTTTTCTGATAGGAGATGTTCGAGTTCAGAGAAATAAGTTCTGTTTGTCCTATTTCTACATTCAACGTGATAAGTGGAAGCGTGATGCACAGCTCGTCGAAGGTCCTCGGTAAAGTTGCCAATCGACTCATCAATATCGTCGGTAGTTCTCAACACAACATTTTCCGTGCAATGAGAACTTAAATACTTTTTGTATTTTATCCAACTTACTCGGGTCTTAGTCATGTTCATAAATGGAGAACCACACACTTTAGGGAAATGCATTGAAATGATAGTAGGAGAGTGATCTGAGGACAAGTCCAGTGAAGGATCCACTTGCATCCATTCTACAGGGATATTTTTCATTACCCCAAAGTCAATAACATCGGGAATCTTCCGTCGGTCCGTCGGCCAGTAGGTGGGATGCCCACTTGAGAGTACATCTAAGCCCATTTTAGCAATGGTGTTGAAGAGTACGCGACCCTTTGGGGTTACCAGACGTGAACCCCAAAATGTGTGTTTGGCGTTAAAGTCACCAGCAACTAAAAATCTAGCTCCAAGGGATTTAAAGAAGTTATGGTATTGGTGTTCTTTTATTGAAAATCGAGGCGGAGAATAAATCGATGATAAAACAAATTTGTATTGACAGAATTCAATGCAAATGTTTGTTGCTTGGAGGTAATCCTCACTTATGTTATTCATTAGATAATGCTTTATTCTGTTCTTTATAAGAATTGCCGAACCTCCACAAGCTCTACCGCGGGGGTCTTTAGTATCGTAGAACTCGTAGCCATTAATTTTGAAGTACCCTGTCGACGTCAAGTGAGTTTCAGCAATCATCATAACATCAATCTGCTTATCCATCAGGAAGTATTCCAGTTCATTTTTATGTTGGCGGAGGCCGTTCGCGTTCCAGAAACAAATTTTTAAATAAATCATTTCTTTAAAATGGCTTGCAAGATAGTGGATTGCATTTTCAGTATTTCCTGCATCATGGATGTCATGGTGGTCGTGAAAGTGTTCATAGTTTGGACAAGTGTCTGCAATGTTGTCTCTAGATTGTTGATATGCGGCTCAGAATATTGGGGTTTAGGTTCCTGCTCCAGACCTGGCATATTACATTTAACGACGTTTGCGTAAGAAACTTGTCTAGAACTTGGCGCGTTTACATGACTAGTGGACCGTAATACTTGAGGGAAATTGTCACTCGATGCTAAATTTGGCTGTTGAGGGCGATTAGGCAATACTGACGTCTTGTTGGTTCTTATGCCTTTCAAATGAGTGTAAATTGGACAACCTCTATAATTTGCGGTATGATTACCTCCGCAGTTACTGCATTTTTTGATTTTTGAGTCAGTTCTCGACTTATCGCATTGAGCAGTTGCATGTAGCTCCCCACACGCAACACAAACTGTCGGCAATTTACAATACGCCTTCGTGTGACCAAATTCTTGACAGTTGAGACACTGGACGGGTCCCTGACGCTTATGTGGTTCTTCCACGGTGATTCTACGATGCAGAAGGTACATCAGATTGTAGATGGGATGGGACTCATTTTTCTTTAAGACAACATCTCCAGGTTCCAATTCTACCCTGAACATGGGCTGAGGGATCTTTTCACGGTTTCTAATATTCACTACGCTCTTGATTTTGAACCCTTTGTCCATTAAACCGGTTTTTATCTCCGCGGGATCAACACATGGGTCTATACCCTTTAGAACGACTTGGAGTCCTTTTGCGCTTTTGAGCTGGTAGGTATAGAAATCCCTAGTCTCCCTTTCCAGCTGGTTGGACAATTTTCGAAAATCATCTTCCCTATTCACTTGAATCTTTGTCTCGCAGATATTTCCATGTTTCATTGAGGTTACGCTAAACATGTTTTCACCTATTACAGCAACAATTCCTTGTACCAATTTACTGGAAGTCGGCTCTCTCAGATAAATTGGTGGGGGCTTAAACGTCTTCTTCGGAAGTTCTGGCTCATCCGTCTGGAGAAGAGCAAACCTATTTTGATCATTACTCACGGTCTTAGGAGCTTTTGCATTTGATGACACTTGAGCAGACTTCGGGCTCCTCTGTCGCTTGAGAACGGTTATGTACTTATCCATACCTACTTGTTTTTTGGGTTTGACTGCACTATTTGATGAAGATGATGTTTTTACATCTGTTGAAATCACAATATTGGGCGAACAGGAACGACGCCGTTCCACGGCTCTTGCAGTGAGAAAATTCTCCAAAGATTTTTTTATGGATTCTTCCTCAGAGATGCATCTAGTTTTTCTAGTCGAGCTAAGCTCTTTCTCAGAATTACATCTGAGAGGAACACTCATACAGTTTTTATGTGATGTTTAATGTTTATTTTTTTTTTTTTTTATATATTTTAACCTATTACGATTTTTTTTCACTTTTTTGTTTAATTTCAACTTTTTACACTTTTTCACCTATTACGATTTTTTCACCGAAAATTCAGCCGCACTAAAAGTAACACGTCCGAACAGTTCGATGAGACGAGACAGAATGAATCTATTTAAATGCAATAATATTTTTTAACTTCGGTTTAGGTTTTTATTGAACAAGATGAAACCGAAGAATTATCACCTGAAAAATAAAAGGTCAAAAAACAAACTAAATAATTATAAAAAAATGTTGGTTATTTTTTTCTCATTTGGTAACTTTTTGGTTACAAAATTTTTTTGGTTGTGGCAACACTGCATCTGAACAAAAAGACAAAATGAACTGAACTAAATGAACTGAATGATATGAACTGAACTAAATGAACTGAACAACTGAACAAAAAGAACAACTGAACGAAAAAAAACTAAAAGACTGAACGACATCACATCGTTCATATAAGTGAATAGTTCAATTGAACTAGGTCGTTCATGAACGACACAACTCTACTTTATTCTGTTCTTTATAAGAATTGCCGAACCTCCACAAGCTCTTCCGCGGGGATCTTTAGTATCGTACAACACGTAGCCATTAATTTTGAAGTACCCTGTCGACGTCAAGTGAGTTTCAGCAAACATCATAACATCAATCTGCTTATCCATCAGGAAGTATTCCAGTTCATGTTTATGTTGGCGGAGGCCGTTGGCGTTCCAGAAACAAATTTTTAAATAAATCATTTCTAGAATAATTAGTATTTTTAGTTGAACTGTTAATATTTAATTTTTGATATTTCTTTAGTTAGGCTTTGAGTTCATTAAATTTAATTTTCATTAAATTATTTTTACTGAAGTAGGAATTGTTTTACAACTTGAAAAAAATTTTATTTTTGATAATTTTTCTTGACTGGGATTCGAACCTGGGTTGTTGGTTGAATTTACATATGTTTCGAGAAACATCACTTTCTCTCATCAGAATTCTTTTTGCGTTCTGACCCTTTGCACCACTACGGTGCCTGCAAGTCAACAGACAACATCAATCCTTTAACCAGTGACTGGTGGTTCGAAGTTTTCTGTAATTATCATTTTTATTAATTTCTATTTAAGTTGTTTTTCCTTTTCTTCAGTTTTATCTTTCGTATTCATCTCAAGACTTCGTCTCGAAAACCTGAATACATTTGTTGATTATGTTTGTTGTCCACTTTCGTACACATGTAAACATTATGGCTTGTGCCTTAGCTATTTATAGAATAATTAGTATTTTTAGTTGAACTGTTAATATTTAATTTTTGATATTTCTTTAGTTAGGCTTTGAGTTCATTAAATTATTTTTACTGAAGTAGTTATTGCTTTACAACTTGAAAAAAATTGTATTTTTGATAATTTTTCTTGACTGGGATTCGAACCTGGGTTGTTGGTTGAATTTACATATGTTTCGAGAAACACCACTTTCTCTCATCAAAATTCTTTTTGCGTTCTGACCCTTTGCACCACTTTAACATTGCTTGCAAGATAGTGGATTGCATTTTCAGCATTTCCTACATCATGGATGTCATGGTGATCGTAAAAGTGTTCATAGTTTGGACAAGTGTCTGCAATGTTGTCTCTAGATTGTTGATATGCGGCTCAGAATATTGGGATTTAGATTCCTGCTCCAGACCTGGCATATTCGATTTAACCACGTTTGCGTAACAAACTTGTCTAGAATTAGGAGCGTTTTCGTGAGTAGTTGGTCGTACAATTTGAGGAAAATTAATACTCGACATGAAATTAGGTAGTTGATGATGATCAGGTAATAGTGTCGACTTATTGGTCCTTATGCCCTTCAAGTAAATATAAACTGAACAACCTCTATAATTTGCGGTATGATTTCTTCCACAGTTACTGCATTTTTTTATTTTTACGTCCGTTTTGGACTTATTACATTGAGCAGTTGCATGTAGTTCCCCACACGCAACACAAACAGACGGCAATTTACAATACGCTTTGGTGTGGCCAAATTCTTGACATTTAAGACACTGGACGGGGCCAACACGCTTATGCGGTTCCTTCACGGTAATTCTACGATGCAGAAGATAAATAAGATTGTAGATTGGATGGGACTCGTTTTCCTTTAAGACAACATCTCCAGGTTCCAATTATACCCTGAACATGGGCTGAGGAATCTTTTCACGGTTTCTAATATTCACTTCTTTGCGCTTTTGAGTTGATAGGTATAGAAATTCATAGTCTCCCTCTCCAGCTGGTTGGACAATTTTCGAAAATCATCTTTCCTTTTCACTTGGATCTTTGTCTCGCAGATATTTTCATGTTTAATTGAGGTTACGCTAAACATGTTCTCACCTATTACAGCAACAATTCCTTGTATCAGTTTATTGGAAGTGGGCTCTCTCAGGTAAATTGGTGGGGGCTTAACGTCTTTTTCGGTATTTCTGGGTCATCCGTTTAAAGTAGAGCAAATCTGTTTTGATCATTTGGCTTATCACTATTGACGGTCTTAGGAATTTTTAATTGGAAGACATTTGAGCAGATGTCGGGCTCCTCTGTCGCTTGAGAACGGTGATGTACTTATCCATACCTACTTGTTTTTTTTGGTTTGACTGCACTATTTGATGAAGATGATGGTTTTTCATCGGATGAGATAACTATATTGGGCGAACAGGAACGGCGCCGTATTTTGGCTCTTGTAGTAAGGAGAGACTCCACGGATTTTCTTAAGGATTCTTCTTTAATTTACAGAAAAACCACTATAGATATTTTTTCCACCTATTACGATATCTGTATATATTTTTTTTATTTATTTTTTTCACCTATTACGAAAATTCAGCCGCACTAAAAAAAAACACGTCCGACCAGGAACACAAGCAACACTTTCCTCATCAGAATTCTTTACGTTCTCACCCTCTGCACCACTGCGGCGCCAGGTTCGAATCCTAAGCCAAGAAAAATTATCAAAAAATTTTAATAAAAATTTTCTTATTCGAAGATTTAGTTCTAGTTAAATATAAAAGAATTTGAAATTTATTTTTGTATACCTCTGTTATATTCCACATTAGCCTTCCGTTGGAAAGCATAAATGTAAAATCATAGAGAGATATACAAAGAGACACTAGCAAAATGTAATGCATTTTCTGGCCTGCTAAAGCCTTCGTCAGCATTCTTTGTGTCTATTGGTGTTAATTTTTCAAACCTCTTATATTCAACTTTTTAAACTAACTAAATGAGAATTTTTCCTCTTGCGAGTACTATTGTAAAAACTTTTTATAAAAATTTTCTTATTCGAAGATTCGAAGGCTTTAGCAGGCCAGAAAATGCATTACATTTTGCTAGTGTCTCTTTGTATATCTCTTTATGATTTTACATTTATGCTTTCCAACGGAAGGCTAATGTGGAATATAACAGAGGTATACAAAAATAAATTTCAAATTCTTTTATATTTAACTAGAAGTAAATCTTCGAATAAGAAAATTTTTATAAAAAGTTTTTACAATAGTACTCGCAAGAGGAAAAATTCTCATTTAGTTAATAAATTTTAATAATAATTTTCATGTAACAATTCCTACTTTCAGTAAAATTAATTTAATGAAAAATTAAATTTAATGAACTCGAGCCGAAATAAAAGAAATATCAATGATTTAAATCCACTATCTTGCAAGCCATGTTAAAGAAATGATTTTTTTAAAAATTTGTTTCTGGAACGCGAACGGCCTCCGCCAACATAAAAATGAACTGGAATACTTCCTGATGGATAAGCAGATTGATGTTATGATGATTGCTGAAACTCACTTGACGTCGACAGGGTACTTCAAAATTAATGGCTACGTGTTCTACGATACTAAAGACCCCCGCGGAAGAGCTTGTGGAGGTTCGGCAATTCTTATAAAGAACAGAATAAAGCATTATCTAATGAATAACATAAGTGAGGATTACCTCCAAGCAACAAACATTTGCACTGAATTCTGTCAATACAAATTTGTTTTATCATCGATTTATTCTCCGCCTCGATTTTCAATAAAAGAACACCAATACCATAACTTCTTTAAATCCCTTGGAGCTAGATTTTTAGTTGTTGGCGACTTTAACGCCAAACACACATTTTGGGGTTCACGTCTGGAAACCCCAAAGGGTCGCGTACTCTTCAACACCATTGCTAAAATGGGCCTATTGGCCGACGGAAGATTCCCGATGTTATTGACATTGGAGTAGTGAAAAATATCCCTGTAGAATGGATGCAAGTGGATCCTTCACTGGACTTGTCCTCAGATCACTCTCCTACTATCATTTCAATGCATTTCCCTCAAGTGTGTGGTTCTCCATTTAAGACCCGAGTAAGTTGGATAAAATACAAAAAGTATTTAAGTTCTCATTGCACGGAAAATGTTGTGTTGAGAACTACCGACGATATTGATGAGTCGATTGGCAACTTTACCGAGGACCTTCGACGAGCTTTGCATCACGCTTCCACTTATCACGTTGAATGTAGAAATAGGACAAACAGAACTTATTTCTCTGAACTCGAACATCTCCTATCAGAAAAAGGAAGAATGAGAAGAGAGTGGCAAATTCACAGGTCTCCTGAACTGAAAGCTAGGCTACGGGAATGCAGAGATATACTAAGACATTTCTTAGAAACGCAGAGAACGGGCTCACTTAGATCTTACTTGGAAGGTCTTGATAGTACCCCACAATCCGACTACTCGTTATGGAGGGCGGCAAGCGGTTTAAAAAGACCAGTAAGAGGAAAACCTCCTTTGCGAAATCCGACTGGTGACTGGGCTAGAAATGATTCCGAGAAAGGGACATTATTTGTTAACCATTTAAGAAATGTGTTTACTATAAACAACTCAAATAATAACGAATCTGATTTGCCACCACTTGTTATAAGACCTGCTGGACCTCCAAGACTAAACTTTCGTGATGTCCAAAACGCTATTGGTACTCTGAACCTTAGAAAGGCTCCAGGTATGGATAAAATCAGCAATAAAATGCTTGTGGAGTTACCTAGTGTAGCAAGAGAATTATCCTCTTTATCTTCAACGCTATTTTGCACCTAGAATACTATACTGCAGATTGGAAGGTGTCTATGATCACTATGATTCCTAAGTCAGGGAAGGACCACACCAAAGTGGAGTCATATAGGCCAATTAGCCTACTGCCGACAATTTCAAAACTGTTTGAAAAATTGTTAATGACTATGTTGACTCCAATTCTGAATGACACTGAATGTATTCCTAATCATCAATTCGGATTCAGAGCTAAACACAGCACCATCGAACAAACACACAGATTGGTAAATGTGATACGAGGGTCGTTTGAAGACAAAAAATACTGCTCCGCCCTTTGCATTGATGTGTCCCAAGCGTTCGACAAAGTTTGGCATGACGGTTTAATGCACAAAATAAAATTAACTCTGCTGCTAACACCCATAAACTCATGGAAAGTTATTTATACGTTCGCAAATTTAAAATCAAAGAAGGCAATTTTTTAAGTACCGCTCAGCCAATTGAATCAGGTGTGCCACAGGGTAGCATACTGGGTCCTACTTTATATTTGATTTATGCGTCCGACATGCCGTCAAACCCCAAAATCCACACGACAACTTTTGCGGACGATACAGCCTTTATCAGCTTCTATAAGGAGCACCAAGTTGCATCACAGAATTTGCAGAATAATGTTTATAAACCAGAGATTTGGCTAGAGCTTTGGAAAATCAGGGCAAATTAACAGAAATGTATTTATATCACTTTCACATTACGAAAAGAAACTTGCTCGTTCATCAAAATAAATAATCAAATTATTCCTCAACATAATGAAGTCAAATATCTCGGCATTCACCTCGATCGTCGTTTAACTTGGAAGTCTCATATCGACGCAAAACTTACTCAGATGAGATTAAAAGCAGTGCAACTTGGCTAATCGGCAGAAACTCTACATTGAAATTGGATTGCAAACTTTTGTTGTACAATGCAACTCTAAAGCCAATGTGGTGCTATGGAATTCAATTATGGGGTACGGCCTTAGCATCAAACATTGAAAAAATTCAAAGGGGTCTAAATAAAATTCTACGGATAATTACTGCAGCTCCATGGTATGTAAAAAATTCTCGAATCCACAAAGATCTAGGCGTGCCATTAGTAAAAGTCGAATTTACAAAATATGCGTCAAAGTATTCAGCAAACTTGAACACCATCCAGACCCACTTGCACGAGACATCCTTAACTTTAGTGGCCACAATCGGTTGAGAAGGAGGGATACCCTTGCTTTAACTCAAGCGCAAAACAGATGACTGGATCAGTTGATGTGAAATTTTTTATTATCATAAAAATTTTTGTCTAGCACTGGCTGGGCTTATTATTTTCTTTGTAGTATTATGATTTGCATACTTATTGTCATTTCATATATGAAGATTCAATAAATAATTAAAGGCAAACAAAAAAAAAAAAAAAAATTAACAGTTCAAAAATAAAAATAATAATTGTTCTTAACATAAGCTAAGGCACAAGCTAATGTTTGTAGTTGTACTTTAAGTGGTACACAAAAAAAATGTCGACGAAAGTAGGCAACAAACAAATAAAAATGTATTCAGGTTTTCGAGACGAAGTCTTGGCATGAATACGAAAAAACTGAAGAAAAAGGAGGCAAAACGTAAAATAAATGAAAAATTATAATTACAGCAAATTTCGAACCACCGATGATACTGGTTAAAGGATTAATGTTTGACTGTAGGCTAGCGGGCGCCGCAGTGTGCAGAGGGTGAGAACGTAAAGAATTCTGATGAGAGAAAGTGGTGTTTCTCGAAACATATGCAAATTCAACCAACAACCCAGGTTCGAATTCTAAGCCAAGAAAAATTATCAATAAATTTTAATAATAATTTTCATGTAACAATTCCTACCTTCAGTAAAAATAATGTAATGAAAAATTAAATTTAATGAACTCGAGCCGAAATAAAAGAAATATCAATGATTTAAAATTAACAGTTCAAAAATAAAAAATAATAATTGTTTTTAACATTAGCTAAGGCACAAGCTAATGTTTGTAGTTGTACTTTAAGTGGTACACACAAAAAAAGAAATATCAATGATTTTTATATTATTTAAATTTTCAAATTTTTCTCCATTTTTGCAAACACAATACGAAAATTAACAAAACATATGTAAACGTTTATTATTATTTACAATGTAGTGCTGCCACAGCTGTACACTTTCGTACTTTTGCCGATAAATTAAAAAAATGGAAAAATTATGGGTTTCGGGTACGAAGTTTTCTTTTAATTATAAAATAATATAATAATATTTATAAAATATAGTCATTTAATGGCTTTTTATAAAAATAAAAACATTTTTTTAAACATAAATGAGCAACTGTGGCCAAAAAGTTTCAAAGTCACGTAAGCACAGTGCTGATATTCAGCCGGTTCGGACCGGTTCGCTCGAACCGGTTGTTAAAATTTTATTAATTTTGCGAACCGGTTGTTGCATATTCACCCTTCTCGTGAATAAAAATTCCATATGAAATTTGTTGGGGTGATTATGTTTTTTGTTTTAACGGTTTTATATAATGTGTATTTATCAAGGTGATTAGTCTCGGCAACAAACACAATATTGTTCAGTTGTTCATTGTCCAAACGTACAAACAAATGATTTTATTTTGGTCATACATTGAATTCTTGGATGATGATGTTTTCGATAGCGTTTTCTTCCATCTTTTGAAAAAAAAATAAAGCAATTTTTTTTGACTTTTATTTTGCAAAATCAAAACTATTTTTTTTATTAAACAAAAGTTTATATCATTTCCTTCAAAAGGCTTGTGGTCTGTTACTGGAATGCGACTTTAAAATTTTCGCTATTTTTATCAAAATTTGGCAAAAATATGATTTTTTTAAGCGAACCGGTTGTTAATTGTTTCGAATATCACCACTGCGTAAGCACATTGTAGCCACCTGAAAGTTAACTTTGAATTGCTTATGCTTTTGACAGCCTTTTCGTTAACTTTTGTATTTTGCTTAAGCTTGCTTATGCATATTATAGTTGGGCCTTTAGTCTTAAGATTCAATCCAACGAATAAAGAATAAACCCACAATATTGCGTTGTGTTTTTTTTTATTTAGAGGTAATAGTGCTATTTATTCCAAAGGCCCAACCATAATGTGCATAAGCTAGCTTAAGCAACTGTCAAAAATTAACGAAAAGTCTGTCAAATGCATAAGTAAACTTAAGAAGACTTTAAGGTGACCATAATGTACTTACATGATGCATGTAACCCTTGTTGCATATTTGTGCAGTATTTTATGTTTTTGCAAGTACTTTAAATTAAAAAGTACCAAAAGTTACAGCCCCGTGTTTGTTTATTTGCTATTTGTACATACTAATTTTTTATTTTTTTAATGAAATCAAAAAACAGATGATTCCGTACGGAAAGTGCGTTCAGTTTGGCACTTTGCTTAAACAAATGAAATTTAACGAAATGTTTCATTAAGTACATTATGGTTTGCACATACGTATTGTCACAGTTGCTTAAGCCAGTTTATGCACATTATGGTTGGGCCTTAAAGAATAAATCACCAATAACGTAATTCGCGTAAAATTTTAAAATGTTCTGCGCATTTTGGAAGTGTGACGTCCCACATTCTGTGTTTCTATTGGCTAATTTGTTCTCACTTGTTTTTACTCATGTTTTGCTTGCATTTGCTCACTGCACTCTTCATGTTTATATTTTTTGTTGTTATACCCTTCAACTCCATGATATATTCTGGATCCTTATAGATAGCGGAGTCGATTAAGCCATGTCCGTCTGTCTGTCTGGATGTTAAAATCAGTTTTTTGAAGTCCCAAGTTATATTCGGGATCCAAATCTTCAATAATTCTGTCAGAAATGCTTTCGAGAAGTTTGCTATTTAAAATCAGCAAAATCGGTTTAGGTCAACCAGAGTTATGGACCAATATGTGAGACAACCTCCATAAAAATTTGATATTTTTAGTCCATTTTATTGCAATATAATATTATTGCAAATAATACCACGAAATTTTGTATACGTTGTTTGTGTGATAAAAGAAGAAAGTGTGCGGAAAATAGTAAGAATCGGTCCATGATTTCTCATAGCCCCCATACAAATATATGTATATATTCCCAAAATATGGCTGTTGTAGAAATCATCGAAGGACACTTCATTGACTTTGTATGGATTACCGGTTTTTTTACAGTTTTTATTACCTTCATTTTGGGTATGTCCCTTGATTAAAAACTTGTGAGTTATTGTCTCGATATTCAAATAACGTACAGCGTCCAAGTAAACCAATAGCATAAATTTGTAACACGAAATTATTTGCTATAACGATGTACAAGTTAATTTTTTTCCGGTTTTTAAAAGAATTTTGTGCATATCTCGAACAAATTTTTGAAATTAATACCTTTACTTATTTTTGAATAAAAGCGAAACGCTTTCATCCATTTTCATGATTTATGTCTCATTTTGTTCATAGGTTATGCGATTTTACTTGAAAGTAATAGGACTTGACACTTTTTTTACCTTTTTAGATTTTTTATGAATAAAAATAAAAAAATTAAATTTTTTAGGCAAAAAATAGTTTTTTTCTTCATACATTTATTTATAACTGCGAAACTGTTGCTTATGTAGCGAAACGTTCTATGAACAGATTAAAGGAATTGTAATTCTTAATTTTTAAATTTGTTTCAGCTTATTCGGACTAGTGGTTCTCGAGTTATAACAAACAAAAGAGCCTTAAACGTGACAAATTTCCTATACGATACTTAGGGCCATTATTACAACTTGCCTCTAATGTTCTTAATAGTAAAAGGTAACTTTAATTAAAGTGAGGAATAAAGTGACCTTTAAAATTGTTCGTTATTACAAAATAAAATAATTTTTTTCTAAAATATGGCTATACCGGTGAAAACCCGATTACTTTTGACAAATTACTGACAAGAAACAGTAAATTGTTTGTGTTTGTGAAAAAATATAAATCAAACGTCTGCATTCCATTTTTGTTTATCAAATTATTTATTGGCAAAACAAAATTAAAATTAATTTATTTTTCATGAACCGTCCAGTGTGTTAACTGTCAAGAATTTGGTCACACCAAGGCGTATTGTAAATTGCCGTCAGTTTGTGTTGCGTGTGGGAAGCTACATGCAACTGCTCAATGTGATAAGTCGAAAACTGATTCAAAAATCAAAAAATGCAGTAACTGCGGAGGTAATCATACCGCAAATTATAGAGGTTGTCCAATTTACACTCATTTGAAAGGCATAAGAACCAACAAGACGTCAGTATTACCTGATCATCGTCAACAGCCTATTTTAGCATCGAGTGACAATTTCCCGCAATTGTTACGGTCCACTAGTCATGTAAACGCGCCTAGTTCTAGACAAGTTTCTTACGCTAACGTGGTTAAATCTAATATGCCAGGTTTGGAGCAGGAACCTAAATCACAATATTTCGAGCCTAATATTAACACTCTAGAGACTACATTGCAGACACTTGTCCAAACTATGAACACTTTTACGACCACTATGACATCCATGATGCAGGAAATGCTGAAAATGCAATTCACTATCTTACAAGCCATTTTAAAGAAATGATTTGTTTAAAAATTTGTTTTTGGAATGCGAACGGCCTCCGCCAACATAAAAACGAACTGGAACACTTCCTGATGGATAAGCAGATTGATGTCATGATGATTTCTGAAACTCACTTGACGGCGACAGCGTTCTTCAAAATTAATGGCTACGTGTTATATGATACTAAAGATCCACGCAGAAGAGCATGTGGAGGTTCGGCAATTCTTATAAATAACAGAATAAAACATTATTTAATGAACAACATATGTGAGGACTACCTACAAGCAACAAACATTTGCATTGAATTCTGTCAATACAATTTTGTTTTATCATCAATTTATTCACCACCTCGATTTTCAATAAAAAAACACCAATACTACAGCTTCTTCAATTCCCTTGGAGCTAGATTTTTAGTTGCTGGTGACTTTAACGCCAAACACACTTTTTGGGGTTCACGTCTGGTGACCCCGAAGGGTCGTGAACTCTTCAACACCATTGCAAAAATGGGATTAGATGTACTCTCAAGCGGTCATCCCACCTACTGGCCGACGGACTGACGGAAGATTCCCGATGTTATTGACTTCGGAGTAGTGAAAAATATCCCTGTAGAATCGATACAAGTGGAGCCTTCATTAGACTTGTCTTCAGATCACTCTCCTTCTATTATTTCAATGCATTTCCTTCAAGGGAATGGCTCTCCATTTCGGGACATATCTAAAACCAGAGTAAGTTGGATAAAGTATAAAAAGTATTTAATTTCCCACTGCACGGAAAATGTAGTGTTGAGAACTACCGAGGATATTGATGGGTCGATTGGCAAGTTTACTGAGGACATACGAAGAGCTGTACATCACGCCTCCACATACGACGTTGAGTGCAGAAGTGGGACAAATAGAACTTATTTCGCTGAACTCGATCATCTCTTGTCAGAAAAAAGAAGAGTTAGAAGAGAGTGGCAAATTCACAGGTCTCCTGAACTGCAAGCTAGGCTACGGGTATGCAGAGATATACTAAGAAATTTCTTAGAAACCCAAAGAATGGCTTCACTTAAATCTTACTTGGAGGGTCTTGATAGTACCCCACAATCTGACTATTCGTTATGGAAGGCGGCACGAGGTTTAAAAAGACCAGTTAGAGGAAAACCTCCTCTGCGAAATCCGACTGGTGACTGGGCTAGAAATGATTCCGAGAAAGGGACATTATTTGTTAACCATTTGAGAAATGTGTTTACTATAAACAACTCAAATAATGCATCTGATTTGCCTCCACTCGTTATTAGACTTCCTGTACTTCTAATGGCCGAATTCACAGTCTTTAGTTAGCTAATGACAAAGGCTTAACTAATGATTCTTTATTCGCAATGCTTAGTTTGCCATAAGAATAACAAGTATTAGTTAAAGAACAGTTAGTATATTAGTTTACCAATGGTTAACTAATGACTGAGAATTCGGCCATAAGACTTAGCTTTAATGATGTTCAAAGCGCTATTGGTACTCTGAATCTTAAAAAAGCTCCAGGTATGGATAAAATCAGCAACAAAATGCTTGTTGAGTTACCTCGTGTAGCTAGAAGAATCATCCTCTTTATTTTCAATGCTATTTTACGCCTAGAATACTATCCTGCAGATTGGAAGGTGTCTATGATCACTATGATTCCTAAGCCAGGGAAGGACCATACCAAAGTGGAGTCATATAGGCCAATTTGTCTACTGCCGACAATTTCAAAACTGTTTGAAAAATTGTTAATGACTAAATTGACTCCAATTCTGAATGACACTGAATGTATTCCTAATCATCAATTCGGCTTCAGGGCTAAACACAGCACCATCGAGCAAACACACAGATTGGTAAATGTGATAAGAGGGTCGTTTGAAGACAAAAAATACTGCTCCGCCCTTTTCATTGATGTGTCGCAAGCGTTCGACAAAGTTTGGCATGACGGTTTAATGCACAAAATAAAATTAACTCTGCCTGCTAACACCCATAAACTCATGGAAAGTTATTTATACGGTCGCAAATTTAAAATCAAAGAAGGTGATTTTTTAAGTACCGCTCAGCCAATTGAATCAGGTGTGCCACAGGGTAGCATACTGGGTCCTACTTTATATTTGATATATGCCTCCGACATGCCGTCAGACCCCAAAATCCATACGTCAACTTTTGCAGACGATACAGCCTTTATCAGCGTCCATAAGGACCACCAAGTTGCATCACAGAATTTGCAGAATTATGTTTAAAAGCTAGAGAATTGCTAGAGCTTTGGAAAATCAGGGTTAACGAACAGAAATGTATTCATATAACTTTCACATTGCGAAAAGATACCTGCTCGTTCATCAAAATAAATAATCAAATTATCCCGCAACACAATGAAGTCAAATACCTCGGCATTCACCTCGACCGCCGTTTAACTTGGAAGTCTCATATTGAAGCGAAACTTACACAAATGAGATTAAAAGCAGTGCAACTTAATTGGCTAATCGGCAGAAACTCTACATTGAAATTGGATTGCAAACTTTTGTTGTACAATGCAATACTAAAGCCAATCTGGTGCTATGGAATTCAATTATGGGGTACTGCCTCAGCATCCAACATTGAACAAATTCAAAGGGGTCAAAATAAGATTCTACGTATAATTACTGCAGCTCCATGGTATGTTAAAAATTCTCGAATCCACAAAGATCTAGGCGTGCCATTAGTAAAAGTCGAATTTACAAAATATGCGTCAAAGTACGTCAGCAAACTTGAACACCATCCAAACCCACTTGCACGAGACATCCTTAACTTTAGTGGCCACAATCGGTTGAGAAGGAGGGATACCCTTGCTTTAACTCAAGCGCAAAACAGATGACTGGATCAGTGGATGTAAATTTTTTTGTAGTATCATAATATTTTGTCTAGCACTGGCTGGACTTATTATTTTCTTTTAGTATTAAGATTCGAAAACTTATTGTCATTTCATTTCTGAAGATTCAACAAATAAATTAAATGTATTAAAAAAAAAAAAAATTTATGAAGTTGACATTTTTCCAAAACATATGGCAACTTCAGATACATAACTCACTATAAAATTTAATGGCAAGACGATCTTCCCTTTAGCTTATCTATCGGTTTTAGATTAAAGTAAACTTATAATAACCAAATACTTCTTATCTGTCTGATAATATCATACCTTTAACTATTGCCAAGTTGTAATAATGGGCCTTACTAACTTCAAATTAGTTTTTAAATTATTATTCGATGTAATATGACCAAACGAATGATGCAGAAGTTCTTCTTTTTGGGGCTATTTTCATAAACAATTATCAGAATTGAGTCCCGAAATCATGTGTTGTACTGTGTTATTTTTTATTAAATAAAAACATTCCATTAACATATTTAGTTTGGTACATTCTAATTTATTTAAATTTACTCTCTGGCCATAAAAAATATCGATAAAATAATGAGGGCTACATTTAAACCTCACATGATATTCTCCAAATCATGCGTTAATTTTGGGGCATCGTAAATATATAAAAATAAACTAAATAAAAAAATAAAATTGTTGAAAACAAGAGATGATTAAAAATACATAGATTTTTAATTAAATATAGTATTTAATTTGTAGATTCACGGATTACACTTTGACTTCGCTGTTAAAAAATTCTACATATGAAAAGACTATTGCAAAACTTATTATCGATTGTACATCATGGATTATTCAATAATTTCATTGTTCAAAGATGAGGACAAAATTTTTTTTAAATTTTGTTTTCGTTTTTCACGTTCATTTTGTTTATTCGTCATAGTCGAAATTTCTTCCTCTAAATCGTGTAGGCGTGTCTTAGTTGCGTTAACTCTACGTGAAGCTGTGTCATCATCTCCAGCTTTTTCCTTTACTAGAACATTGTCGTAAACGTATTTAGAGCGAACAGACACGCTGGAAAGAGCCTGAAATAAAAATAATGGATCAAAATTATTATTTCTTCAGGCAAGGACAAAACATATGCAATTATATAGTGACCAATTATGTAGTAATGTAGTAATGATAACAAACAAAATAAAAACTATACAAAAATATTGAAATTTATACCGAAATATTAATTAGACAAAAATTAAAATCCATTTTAACAACGAACAGTGTCAACTTTTAAAGATGCCGGTCATAATTGATACTCATAAAATATTTCTTCTGCAAAAACATACGGACATCAATATTCCCCCATCTTTTTGATGGACTCAAGCAAAAGTACACACTATTCTAATGGTATCTGTTGAATTTCTATAATCATGAACCCGAAACATGAAATTAATTTAATTTATTTAATTTTTATTGAGACTTTTTTCAAGAATAATTGTGGTTTAAAAAAAAATACATAGTAAAGTAACATTTAAGATTATAATGTAATGTCTTAAAATAATTGTGAAAGTGAATATACAGTACCAAACTTGACAATAAATGCATAAAATCTTTTGTGAAAAATTTAATGTAAATGCCCTTGCTCCCGAGGCTAACAGTGTCGTGAGAGTTTTTTTTAAAAATCCGGTAAAGAAATAGCCATATTGATAACATTATTTTCATTTTGTAATCCAAGAGGAGACATATAAGGAGTATTAGTCCAATTGTATCCCCTTTGAGAATCAATTACATCCTTCATAATGTCATTATCATGAAAATGTAATCTATTAATATATTTTCTAATTATATCAATTACATAACAGCTTAACGGTATTACCCCTGACTCCTTGTAAATTACAACATTTGAGAATCTTTTAATTCTTGAAACAAAATTCTTACCAATGCATGATCGTAAGACTTTTCTTTCAAAAATTTCAAATTTATTCATTAGGGTGGGAGAAATATGGAACCAACCTGGAAATCCGTATAACAATACAGGCCTTAAACATGTTTTATAAATTAATAATTTTGTCCTAATTGGTAATGATCTATGAGTCAAAATTCTTCCAAAACATCACTTTATTTTATAGACATTATTTTTTTTTTTTTTTTTGCATATACTTTTTTATTGTATCTTCATTTTAAATGAACTAACAATAGGTATTCAAATCCTAAAACTAAAGTTAATTAAGATAAGTCCAGCCAATGCTAGACAAAATCTAGTTTTCAAATTCGATAGGATATAATGAGCAACTTGTATTTATTCATCTGAGAGCGGTGGTGTCCCTCCTTCTTAAACGGCTATGACCGGGATGTTGTAAGATGTCTCGAGCGAGGGGATTTGGATGAGTTTCCAGCTTACCCAAATAATGGGCCACGTATTTAGTTATTTCCCATTTGACAAGTGGAACATCAAGATCGTTGTGTATGTTGTTGTTTTTAATATACCAAGGAGCGGTAGTTATCATTCGTAGAATTTTGTTTTGACGGCGTTGAATTTTCTCAATATTGGAGTTGGAGGCAGTGCCCCATAACTGGATACCATAGCACCAAATTGGCTTTAAGATTGAGTTGTAGAGTAGAAGCTTACAATCGAGCCGAAGGACGGAGTTTCTGCCGATGAGCCAATGAATTTGGGCTGCTTTCAGTTTCATTTGAGTCAGCTTAGCATCTATATGTGGTTTCCATGTGAGGCGACGGTCCAGATGAATACCAAGATATTTCACGTGTGAGTTTTGAGGCACTATATGGTCATTAATACGAATAGGGGGACATGATTCCCTACGTAGAGTAAATGTTACGTGGGTGCATTTCTGTTCATTTATTTTTACTCCCCATTGTCTTGCCCATTTCTCCACTTGCGTTACGTGGTGCTGTAATTGAATCGAGGCATCTTTTGGATCTTTGTGAGTACTGAAAAATGCCGTATCATCAGCAAATGTTGACGTGTGAATTTCATTGTGTGTTGGCATGTCTGCTGTGTACAGCAAGTATAGAATTGGTCCTAAGATACTACCTTGAGGGACGCCAGCACCTATAGGTTGAGGACGGCTTAAATAATCACCTTCTTTAATCATAAGCTGACGGTCGATTAAGTATTTCCATAGTAGGTGTTGAAGATTCACCGGCAAGTTCTGCTTTAATTTAGATATCAGGCCTTCATGCCATACTTTGTCGAAAGCTTGAGAGACGTCAATAAAGAGTGCCGAACAGTATCTCTTTTCCTCAAAGGTTTTTCTTATGACTTGTACCAATCTATGTGTTTGCTCTATTGTACTGTGTTGACGTCTGAAGCCAAACTGGTGATTGGGAATGCAGTTGTTTTCATTCAAAATCGGAGTCAGCTTGGTTATAAGCAATTTCTCGAATAATTTGGACATAGTTGGTAATAGACTTATTGGTTTATACGACTCAACTTTGCAATGATCTTTTCCCGGCTTAGGAATCATCTTTAATAATGCAATTTTCCAAACCGGAGGGTAGTACTCAAGCCGTAAGATGGCATTAAAAAGAAAGAGGATTAATCTTTTTGCAATGCGAGGCAGCTCAAAAATCATTTTATTGGTGATTTTATCAAACCCAGGTGCTTTTTTAACATTTAAATTATCAATAGCCTCAAAAACCTCCAGATATTGAAATCGTATTTGTACAGGTGGTCTGGCAACAACAGGCGGTAGTTGGCTAATGTCAGTATCCATATTGGGAGTGAATACATTTTTTAAATGACTTACGAAAAGGTTGCCTTTTTCTTCGTTATTTCGTGCCCAAGATCCGTTCAAAGTACGCAGTGGAGGTTTTGCGATTACGGGTTTTCTTAGATTTCGGACTGCACGCCATAATGAATAATTTGACTGGGAAGTTGCGTCTAGACCTTCCAGATGTTGTTTGACTGTTGTGAGACTCTGCTTTTTGCGCTTCTAGCAAGATCCTAAGATTTTTGGTACATTCTCTCAACCTAGCTTTAAGTTGGGGCGATCTGTGTTGTGGCCACTCTCTTCGGACTCTCCTTTTTTCAGACAATAGTTGCTCAACATCTGCAGAAAAAACTCTGTTGTACCTATTCGGGCGGTAAGTGGAAGAAGAATGTTCTGCGGCTTTCTCGACATGTTCATTAAGACTTTTTATACAGGCATCGATGTCTTCAGCAGTTTTTAACGGGAGTTTCTCTGTGCAGTGAGTGCTGATGTATTTTTTGTATTTTAACCAATTCAGACGCTTGACAAGAAGTAAGGCATCAGTTACGAGACATTATTTAACATTAATTTACCACTCTTACCTCACTTTTAGAAGCATTTATTTTTTTTCCCAAAAATCATAAAATTCTTTAACTTTACTTAAATGTCTCGACACTATTTAAAGTGCTTCTTTTGGAGATTCATGATGAGTATAGAGTAGTGAATCATCTGCATAGAGAACACTAGTTGAGTTTGAGAAATTGTGAGGAAAATCGTAAATGAAAATATTGTACAAATGAGGTGCCAGAATTGAAACTTGAGGTACTCCACATGAAACTTGACCAAAATCAGACAAATAATCATTTAATTGTACACAAAAACGTCTGTTAAAAAAAACTTTTGAAAAGTTTAATTATATTAAGATCAATTCCTATATTTTTCATTTTGAAAATAATTCCATTGTGAAACGCTCTATCAAAAGCCTTTTCTACGTCAAGTGAAAGAGCAACTGTACAACTCTTTTTTCGTAAATTGCAAATAACGTCATTTTGAAACTTTGTAAGAGCGTCCACAGTAGAGTGGCATTTTTTGAAACCGAATTGCAAGTCTTTCATTTAAACCAAAATCCATTTTTTCACGAATAAATTTCTCAAATAGTTTTCCTAAATTTGATAATAAAGAAATAGGTCTTAGATTATTAACGTCACAAGAGTTAGTCTTCTTTTTAATTGGAACAATTTTCGAAATTTTGCAACTATCAGAAAAATAGGCATTATTCAAGCAATTATTGAAAATTATAACTAAAAATTCAAAAGCTTCAACGGGAAATTTTTTTATTATAAAATTCGAAATTTTATCGATTCCAGCTGATTTCTTATTGTTTAATTCTTTAAATTGAGACACAATGTCATTTAAATTTATAAGTCAAGTGAAATTTTGATTATTCAGAGCCTAAACTGTTATCAAAATCAAACAAAACATTATTATTTAAAGAAGCTAAGAAGTTATCAATTTCCGAAATGTCTCTTTCTAATGCACTGCCACTATATACATCCGAAAAATAATTTTTTAGTGCAGTCAATTTTTCATTCTCATTATCAATAAATAAGCCATTAACTGATAAATTTCCAATTGTTGTTCTACGTTTATAGCCTAAAATATTATAAATTTGTTTATGTGCGAGGGGACCTGGTTTAATTTGTTCAAGCTTCTCATTAAAATTTTGGATATGCTCCTTACTAACTTGCTCCTTTATTAAAATATTTAAAAGTTGAATTTGTTTAGAAATAAGTTTATATTGCTCATTATGTCTATTTAAAGTCCTGTTATAAATTTTCCTCAATTCTTTCTGCCAACTGTATTTAATTTTAAATAATTTTTTAACAAATTCAGAAGATTCAAACTTTCTTGATTTTAATTCAATTTTCTTGGAATACATTTACATTTACATACATTTACAGCCGTAGTAAATTTATTAATATAAAAATCAATTTCATTGTCCGTCAAATTTCTGGAAGAAGGAGGGGAATGTTGGATTATTTTCGTGGTCAAATCGTTTCTGAAAGTATCCCAGTTGGTATTTTTAAACGACAAATATGAAATTGGTGGTTTTAAAATAAAATCAAACTCAAATAATTTTAAATTTAAGACTAGTGGAAAGTGATCTCAAAATGTAGGCAAACTTTCAATATTGTAATTTGGATCAATAAGATCTACAATGTTGGAGCTCAAAAGAAAATGATCTAAAAACGAACACCCATTCGGAAAAGAAGGAATGTTGTTGCAAAGTCTTATTTATAAATGAATGTAAGTGAAGATTTAACCAATCGGAAAACGTGTTACCATTAAGGTTGTTCAAATTATCTTCCCATGACATATTTTTGGAGTTAAAGTCACCACCAATTATTAATCCATCGAAATTTATAGAAAAGCTTGCTATTTTTGATAAACCATTTTCCAATTGAGTGGTATTAAAGTGTACAAGGGATATAGATTGATCCAATCAAGAATTTTTTAATTAAATTGTTTACTGAGACGCGAATCTCGATAAAAGTATTTGGAAAGGATAAACCAGTAATTTCGATTTTAGAAAATGAATAATTTTTTCTGATGGCAATACCTACACCTTGTGATGATAAGTCTCTTACTAGATGGAAGTTATCTAAACAAACTTTATGATTTGAATTTAAATGTGTTTCCTGGATAAAAGCAAAATCAATATTATTACAATTGAGCAAATTTGACAAATCTATTCTTCTACTTCTTTCCACAAGAGAACTAACATTAAAAGTACACATTTTGAATACCTTACGGACCATAAGTTGATAAAAATTGATTTAAAATTTTTCATAAAATTCATTATTCTGGCTTCTAATGAATCAGGTTCACATACAACTTTAGCAATTTTTAGAAATTCATTTACAATATTAGGCTTATTTTTTGCAAAAGATCGACTGGGATCTATACAACTCGAATTTATAGCTACAGAAACATTATTGGAAACTTGATTTCTTTTTTCTTTAGCTTTATCTGAGATTTTCTTCTTTAGATCTAAATATTTTTTAAAAGAAGGACAACCACGCCAACTAGCCGGATGACCATAACTTTGGCAATTGGAACAAAATGGTTGACTATTCGAATTAGGGGTAAACAAACATTTTCCAGGTTCATGATTTGAAGAGCACTTGACACATGAAAAAGAACGATTACAATTCTTTGACATGTGACCCCAATTCTGGCATCGATAACATTGTACAACCTTTTGATTCTTTTTAGGTTTTTCCCATGTTATTACCTGATTTAAAATAAAGCGAATCAAATCATTTAACCGTTTATCCTCCTTAAGAGTAATTAAAAAAAGTCCCGTTGCTAAATTATTTTTTTTTTTGAAAAAGCTGTTGTGAATTTAGAGACAGATTGAACTGTATCATGTACCAATTTGTTTAAATCAGTTTCAATATCTGAAACATTTTTATCATAATAAAGACCTCGTAGTACTAAGGATTGAAGTCTTAATTCCGAAGGAGTAAACGAATATGACTCAATATTTTTGTCTCTAAGTATAGCATCATCTCAGAATGTGCTGAAACATCTTTTAAGTAAAGTTTACTTTTTTTTTTTTTTATCTTATTTTTAAATGAACTAACAATAGGTATTCAAATTCTAAAACTAAAGTTAATTAAGATAAGTCCAGCCAATGCTAGACAAAATCTAGTTTTCAAATTCGATAGGATATAATGAGCAACTTGTATTTATTCATCTGAGAGCGGTGGTGTCCCTCCTTCTCAAACGGCTATGACCGGGATGTTGTAAGATGTCTCGAGCGAGGGGATTTGGATGAGTTTCCAGCTTACCCAAATAAAGGGCCACGTGTTTAGTTATTTCCCATTTGACAAGTGGAACATCAAGATCGTTGTGTATGTTGTTGTTTTTAATATACCAAGGAGCGGTAGTTATCATTCGTAGAATTTTGTTTTGACGGCGTTGAATTTTCTCAATATTGGAGTTGGAGGCAGTGCCCCATAACTGGATCCCATAGCACCAAATTGGCTTTAAGATTGAGTTGTAGAGTAGAAGCTTACAATCGAGCCGAAGGACGGAGTTTCTGCCGATGAGCCAATGAATTTTGGCTGCTTTCAGTTTCATTTGAGTCAGCTTAGCATCTATATGTGGTTTCCATGTGAGGCGACGGTCCAGATGAATACCAAGATATTTCACGTGTGAGTTTTGTGGCACTATATGGTCATTAATACGAATAGGGGGACATGATTCCCTACGTAGAGTAAATGTTACGTGGGTGCATTTCTGTTCATTTATTTTTACTCCCCATTGTCTTGCCCATTTCTCCACTTGCGTTACGTGGTGCTGTAATTAAATCGAGGCATCTTTTGGATCTTTGTGAGTACTGAAAAATGCCGTATCATCAGCAAATGTTGACGTGTGAATTTCATTGTTTGTTGGCATGTCTGCTGTGTACAGCAAGTATAGAATTGGTCCTAAGATACTACCTTGAGGGACGCCAGCACCTATAGGTTGAGGACGGCTTAAATTATCACCTTCTTTAATCATAAACTGACGGTCGATTAAGTATTTCCATAGTAGGTGTTGAAGATTCACCGGCAAGTTCTGCTTTAATTTAGATATCAGGCCTTCATGCCATACTTTGTCGAAAGCTTGAGAGACGTCAATAAAGAGTGCCGAACAGTATCTCTTTTCCTCAAAGGTTTTTCTTATGACTTGTACCAATCTATGTGTTTGTTCTATTGTACTGTGTTGACGTCTGAAGCCAAACTGGTGATTGGGAATGCAGTTGTTTTCATTCAAAATCGGAGTCAGCTTGGTTATAAGCAATTTCTCGAATAATTTGGACATAGTTGGTAATAGACTTATTGGCCTATACGACTCAACTTTGCAAGGATCTTTTCCCGGCTTAGGAATCATCTTTACTAGTGCAATTTTCCAAACCGGAGGGTAGTACTCAAGCATAGTAAGATGGCATTAAAAAGAAAGAGGATTAATCTTTTTGCAATGCGAGGCAGCTCAAAAATCATTTTATTGCTGATTTTATCAAACCCAGGTGCTTTTTTAACATTTAAATTATCAATAGCCTCAACAACCTCCAGATATTGAAATATTATTTGTACAGGTGGTCTGGCAACAACAGGCGGTAGTTCGCTAATGTCAGTATCCGTATTGGGAGTGAATACATTTTTTAAATGACTTACGAAAAGGTTGCCTTTTTCTTCGTTATTTCGTGCCCAAGATCCGTTCAAAGTACGCAGTGGAGGTTTTGCGATTACGGGTTTTCTTAGATTTCGGACTGCACGCCATAATGAATAATTTGACTGGGAAGTTGCGTCTAGACCTTCCAGATGTTGTTTGAGAGACTCTGCTTTTTGCGCTTCTAGCAAGATCCTAAGATTTTTGGTACATTCTCTCAACCTAGTTTTAAGTTGTGGCGATCTGTGTTGTTGCCACTCTCTTCGGACTCTCCTTTTTTCAGACAATAGTTGCTCAACATCTGCAGAAAAAACTCTGTTGTACCTTTTCGGGCGGTAAGTGGAAGAAGCATGTTCTGCGGCTTTCTCGACATGTTCATTAAGACTTTTTATACAGGCATCGATGTCTTCAGCAGTTTTTAACGGGAGTTTCTCTGTGCAGTGAGTGCTGATGTATTTTTTGTATTTTAAGCAATTCAGACGTTTGACAAGAAGTAAGGCATCAGTTACGATTTGCTGAGGACTTCTGATGGTGATTACAGTGGGTGAGTGATCTGAAGAAAGATCCAGTGAAGCCTCGACTTCAATGAGTTCCGGGGATACCCCTTTCGCCACGCCGAAATCGATAACGTCAGGAATTTTTTGCTGGTCAGTTGGCCAATAAGTTGGTTGACCAGTTGAAATCACATTCAGTCCCATTTCAGACAGGGAGTCGTACAAGATACGACCTTTAGGCCTAACGAGTCGTGAGCCCCAGAATGTATGCTTACCATTGTAGTCGCCAGCCGCTATGAAACGGCTACCTAGTGATTTGTAAAAATCTCTATACTGATCTTTTGTTATTGAAAATCTGGGCGGACAGTAAACTGACGAAATCACGAGGTTTTGACAAAAGTTCTCAATACAGGTGTTTGTTGCTTGAAGATAACACTCTGAAAGACCACCCAATGAATGGTGTTTGATTCGCGATTTGACCAATATTGCCGAGCCACCACATGATCTATCTCTGGGGTCCTTGGTGTCGTAGAATGTATAACCACTTATTTTAAAAATGCTTCTCGACGTCATATGAGTCTCGGAAATCAGCATTACATCAATTTTCTTATTAAAAAGAAAATATTCAAGTTAATTTTTGTGTTGGCGTATGCCGTTTGCGTTCCAGAAACATATTTTGAGACAGTTCATGGTCTATTAAGTATGGCCTGCAGTAGCATGGACTGCATTTTTTGCATCTCCTGCATCATACTTGTCATGCTTGTCATGAAATGGTTCATGGATTGCACCAGATTCTCCATTATACCTTCAAGACGGCTAAAATTGTGGCTGTTTGTATCATTTATTGGTGATTCATTTTGCAGTGTTGGTTGGTTAGATCTTAGCACGTTGGCATATGAAAATTGGCTAGTGGATGCTTGTGCTACGTGGGGAATAATTGTAATAGGTACTTTTGTCGTCTGAGTAGGGGTAGAAGCGGGTTTGTTGATAAAGGAGCGTTTAACGACCTCGAAAACAGGGCAACCCCTGTAGTTGGCAGTGTGGTTTCCACCGCAATTGCTGCATCTTTTTAGCCTGGAATCATCCTTAGGTTTATCGCACTTTGAGGTGTCATGAAGATCCCCACAAACAACACAAACAGTAGGCAACTTACAATAAGATTTAGTGTGACTATATTCTTGGCAGTTCGAACACTGTACTGGGCCAGATCGCTTATGAAGTTCTTCCACTGTAACTCTTCGGTGCCTTATGAATTTCAAGTCATATATAGGATGTGTTTCATTTTTCTTCAGCTTAACATCACCAGGTTCTAACTCCACTCTAAATAATGGTTGAGGGATCCTATCTCGGTTTCTTACTGCCTTGATTTTAAAGCCTTTGTCGGCCAAACTGCTCTTGATCTCCTCAGGATCAACAAAAGAATCTATTCCCTTAATTACGACTTGTAGACCTTTTGCGCTTTTAAGTTGATACGTGTAAAATTTCTTGTTGCGTTTTTCAAAATCCGAAACTATTCTCCGATAGTCGTTTTCATTATTAACCTGAATCTTTGTTTCATTAATATTGCCACGCTTAATTGGAGTCACATAAAAAGAATTTTCACCAATTAATGAAACTAATATTTTTATAAGTTCGTTTGAGTTTTTTTCTCTTAAATATATTGGAGGTGGTTTTACTGGCTTATTCACAGCGTTAGGGACATCATTTTTGTCTTGGAGGATGGCAAAACGATTTTGCGAGCGTGGCTCTTCAGCATTCTTTGATAATTTTGCGGCTGGTGTAATTTCGGCAGATTTTGGGCTTCTGCCTCTCTTCGATACTGTTATATAACGGTCCATTCCTACCTGTGTTTTTTGTTTTTCTTCAACAGCAACTATAGGAGCGGTCTTATTTGTAGGACTTAATGTGCCTTTTGCAGCTGTTGACGTCTCTCCAATATTTGATAACGAGGACCGTGAAGAAGACGGTCCTTCAGTGATTTTTATATTTAAATTAATTAATGCCTAATCGCCCTCAACAGCCAAATTTAGCATCGAGTGACAATTTCCCTCAATTATTACGGTCCACTAGTCATGTAAACGCGCCTAGTTCTAAACAAGTTTCTTACGCAAACGTCGTTAAATGTAATATGCCAGGTCTGGAGCAGGAACCTAAACCCCAATATTCTGAGCCGCATATCAACCATCTAGAGACAACATTGCAGACACTTGTCCAAACTATGAACACTTTCACGACCACCATGACATCCATGATGCAGGAAATGCTGAAAATGCAATCCACTATCTTGCAAGCCATTTTAAAGAAATGATTTATTTAAAAATTTGTTTCTGGAACGCGAACGGCCTCCGTCAACATAAAAATGAACTGGAATACTTCCTGATGGATAAGCAGATTGATGTTGTGATGATTGCTGAAACTCACTTGACGTCGACAGGGTACTTCAAAATTAATGGCTACGAGTTATACGATACTAAAGACCCCCGCGGAAGAGCTTGTGGAGGTTCGGCAATTCTTATAAAGAACAGAATAAAGCATTATCTAATGAATAACATAAGTGAGGATTACCTCCAAGCAACAAACATTTGCATTGAATTCTGTCAATACAAATTTGTTTTATCATCGATTTATTCTCCGCCTCGATTTTCAATAAAAGAACACCAATACCATAACTTCTTCAAATCCCTTGGAGCTAGATTTTTAGTTGCTGGTGACTTTAACGCCAAACACACATTTTGGGGTTCACGTCTGGTAACCCCAAAGGGTCGCGTACTCTTCAACACCATTGCTAAAATGGGCTTAGATGTACTCTCAAGTGGACATCCCACCTATTGGCCGACGGACCGACGGAAGATTCCCGATGTTATTGACTTTGGGGTAATGAAAAATATCCCTGTAGAATGGATGCAAGTGGATCCTTCACTGGACTTGTCCTCAGATCACTCTCCTACTATCATTTCAATGCATTTCCCTCAAGTGTGTGGTTCTCCATTTATGAACATGACTAAGACCCGAGTAAGTTGGATAAAATACAAAAAGTATTTAAGTTCTCATTGCACGAAAATGTTGTGTTGAGAACTACCGACGATATTGATGAGTCGATTGGCAACTTTACCGAGGACCTTCGACGAGCTGTACATCACGCTTCCACTTATCACGTTGAATGTAGAAATAGGACAAACAGAACTTATTTCTCTGAACTCGAACATCTCCTATCAGAAAAAAGAAGAATGAGAAGAGAGTGGCAAATTCACAGGTCTCCTGAACTGAAAGCTAGGCTACGGGAATGCAGAGATATACTAAGACATTTCTTAGAAACCCAAAGAACGGCCTCACTTAGATCTTACTTGGAAGGTCTTGATAGTACCCCACAATCTGACTACTCGTTATGGAGGGCGGCAAGAGGTTTAAAAAGACCAGTAAGAGGAAAACCTCCTTTGCGAAATCCGACTGGTGACTGGGCTAGAAATGATTCCGAGAAGGGGACTTTATTTGTTAACCATTTGAGAAATGTGTTTACTATAAACAACTCAAATAATAACGAATCTGATTTGCCACCACTTGTTATAAGGCCTCCTGTACCTCTAAGACTAAACTTTCGTGATGTCCAAAACGCTATTGGTACTCTGAACCTTAGAAAGGCGCCAGGTATGGATAAAATCAGCAATAAAATGCTTGTGGAGTTACCTCGTGTAGCAAGAAGAATTATCCTCTTTATCTTCAACGCTATTTTACGCCTAGAATACTATCCTGCAGATTGGAAGGTGTCTATGATCACTATGATTCCTAAGCCAGGGAAGGACCATACCAAAGTGGAGTCATATAGGCCAATTAGTCTACTGCCGACAATTTCAAAACTGTTTGAAAAATTGTTAATGACTAAATTGACTCCAATTCTGAATGACACTGAATGTATTCCTAATCATCAATTCGGCTTCAGGGCTAAACACAGCACCATCGAGCAAACACACAGATTGGTAAATGTGATAAGAGGGTCGTTTGAAGACAAAAAATACTGCTCCGCCCTTTTCATTGATGAGTCGCAAGCGTTCGACAAAGTTTGGCATGACGGTTTAATGCACAAAATAAAATTAACTCTGCCTGCTAACACCCATAAACTCATGGAAAGTTATTTATACGGTCGCAAATTTAAAATCAAAGAAGGTGATTTTTTAAGTACCACTCAGCCAATTGAATCAGGTGTGCCACAGGGTAGCATACTGGGTCCTACTTTATATTTGATATATGCCTCCGACATGCCGTCAGACCCCAAAATCCATACGTCAACTTTTGCAGACGATACAGCCTTTATCAGCGTCCATAAGGACCACCACGTTGCATCACAGAATTTGCAGAATTATGTTTATAAACTAGAGAATTGGCTTGAGCTTTGGAAAATCAGGGTTAACGAACAGAAATGTATTCATATAACTTTCACATTGCGAAAAGATACATGCTCGTTCATCAGAATAAATAATCAAATTATCCCGCAACACAATGAAGTCAAATACCTCGGAATCCACCTCGATCGTCGTTTAACTTGGAAGTCTCATATCGACGCAAAACTTACCCAGATGAGATTAAAAGCAGTGCAAATTAATTGGCTAATCGGCAGAAATTCTACATTAAAGTTGGATTGCAAACTTTTGTTGTACAATGCAATTCTAAAGCCAATCTGGTGTTATGGAATTCAATTATGGGGTACTGCCTCAGCATCCAACATTGAAAAAATTCAAAGGGGTCAAAATGAGATTCTACGTACAATTACTGCAGCTCCATGGTATGTTAAAAATTCTCGAATCCACAAAGATCTAGGCATTCCTTTGGTGAAAGTCGAATTTACAAAACACGCCTCAAAATATGTCAGCAAACTTGAACACCATCCAAACCTTCTTGCACGAGACATCCTTAACTTTACTGGCCATGTTCGGTTGAGAAGGAGGGATACCCTTGCTTTAACTCAAGCGCAAAACAGATGACTGGATCAGTGGATATAAATTTTTTGTAGTATCATAATATTTTGTCCAGCACTGGCTGGACTTATTATTTTCTTTTAGTATTAAGATTCGAAAACTTATTGTCATTTCATTTCTGAAGATCCAATAAATAAATTAAATGTATTAAAAAAAAAAAAAAAAAATTTTTTTTAAGCTACACTACTCATTACGTCGTCAGCTGCATCTACTACTACTACAGCGTCTATTCTGTTCCAGCCTTAATAGGAGCGCTCTATATTTTGTCGTTTCTTTATATTGCTGATGGTAACATCATTTCCCAACAGGACAGAGATGGGAACACCAATACCATCCTTCAGACATGAAAAGGTACCATTTTCAAAAGTAAGCACATTAAGATTTACACAAAGTTTACCTCAAGTTCAGTACAAGCTTTGTCATCGCGAAATAGCCTTGCTAACCGTATATATAAGGTTTTCAGAACGTACTAACCGCAACCATATAACCAGCAGGTCAAAAGTTTTGACAATAAAACCAGTATTATCTGCAGAAAAAATAAAAGATTTTAAGCTACTGCTAAAATTAATGGCGCCCCAAGACGCGGATTTACATAAGGCGACTTTTAATATAATCTATATATATAAAATTGAATGTATGTAGGGTTACCATATTCATTTTGAGAAAAAGAGGACGTCGACCAAAAAAAGCCGGACATTTACCCTTAAAAAGAGGACAACACTCTGTAGCAAAATATTAAAAAAAAAAAACAACGCCTTAAAATACACAAAACAAATTTAAAATTCTATTTACACATAACATCAAAATATTAAAAAAATTATATTTTATCAGTCTGATCTCATAACTACTGCAACATAAGAACATAACAATTAATAAATTCATTTTAAAACTTGTTGTCAAGTTTCATGTATATTTTTCAGCGCTTTCAATTTGAACCAATATATTATTATATAATTTTTTTAAATATTCATAAAATATCATAATATCATAATATCAGAAATAGTTTCTGTGTTTAATTTGTTTCTTTCTGGTGTCCACTGAATTCAGAACTTCTAGAACTAAGAACTTTGAGAAATATTATAAAAAAAAAATTCCCAAAGGTTAACACACACATTCAGGGAAAGAATTTACCATTTTAAAATTTGGAATGATTTGGAATTTATAAGAAGATTTCGTCTTTCAAAGAAAAGTGCATCAGCTGTTTTCCCCCCTCCAATAAATTAGCACTTCTTTTGGCATCTTTTCCAGACATTTCTGGACAAAACTAAAAACGACGCGTCGTTGCAAACAATTAAATTTTGCAATTAATTGGTATAAGTCTCAACGTCAAACACCAATGTTACCACATTTTTCACCGAATGAAGTCGGTAGTTACACGTAGGTAAAACAAATGTTAAAGTTACCAAATTCTTTTTACCGGTTAGTAAGGAAAACTAATAGGTATAAACTCTAGTAGTTATTTATTTATTAAAATTACGAGCATAAAACACAAGAAAGCATGTCATGACATCATGTGTATTTAAAAATAATAATACATCAATTCCAACAATACTTTCGATGCAATAAAACGAAATTATAGATTAAAGTTTTAAAAGTAGGACAAACCCAGGACACTTGCAAAAAAAGAAGTAGGACTACCCCGGACGCCCTAAAAAAGAGGACGGTGTCCGGGGAAAGAGGGCGTATGGCAACCCTAAATGTATGTATGTAACGTATAGACTCCAAAACGGCTGAGCCGATTTTAATGAAATTTTCACAGCATATTACTGTGACTCTGGAAGGAATAATAGGGTACTTTTTACCACGCCCACTTTTACGCCCACTTTTTAAAATATTGTAATTGGAGACCAAACCTCTGGACCGATATTTTTGAAATTTTCACAGCATTTAACTGGGACTCTGGTATGATTAATAGGGTACTTTTTTTGGCCACGCCTATTTTTACGCCCACTTTTTAAAAATTATGTAATTGCTCCCATATAGTTTTTAACAGATTTACTTCAAATTGTATACACATTATATACTCCAGGCGAGGTAAAAATAAAGATTTCTTAAGCCACGCCCCTTTCACACTCCTTTTCACGCCAAAATTTTGAAAGTTTTATACTTTTTGTTCTCTATACAAATTTGTTCATTCCAACGTATTTTTTTTATTTGGTAGTATATTGCTCTTAATACTGTTAACGTCGCCATATAACTATGAACCACGCCTACTTCATCGCCCCCTTTTTTTAATTCAGATACTTACTTATACCACTAACAATGTTTGCTATACAAAATACTTTTTTTGTAATATGTATTTACCTAAAGTTTTATATACTTTTTAACTACATAAATTTTTTTATTACCAAATCCCCATTTTTCGCACCATTTCACCTTAAACTATATTGCTTTTAATCTATATATATATAAATGAATGTGTGTCTGTATGTTTGTGCTTAATAGGAGGCCAAACCCTTGGACCAATCTGCCTGAAATTTTTACAGCATGTTACTGTGACTCTGGAAGGAATAATAGGCTATATGAAGTTTTGATTGTACAAACGGGGGTGGCACCGCCCATATAACCCACAAATTTAACCCGCCATATTTTGGGCATTTTTTGACGTACGTCGGTGATATTTGGTACATATGGTATTGGCATAATTAGGAATACGTACCAGGAGAAAAGTGAGTGGGACCACGCCCCTTTTTAGGAAAATTAAACATCGTAATATAGTCTTGACTACTGGACCGATCGTCATTAAATTTTCACAACAGGATATTCTTACGAAATAATAAATTCTTGACTATGTAAGTGGACAAAGGGGCATGGTCTCGCCTAAAGCATTGCAATAAATACATTAAAATTAAATAAATAAATGTTTGTAAATATATAAATACGTTTTATTTTATGACGAGGGGGGGGGGGTAGCAAAGCACACCGGGTTTAGCTAGTATATATATAAAATAATAAAAATACTTATAATAATAAGTGGGTTGCTACAGACTCCCCCTTTGATGCCGATAACGCATAGTTTTTATCTGCAAATTGAAGTAGTTTCTTCAAAAAATAAAAATAGATCTTCAACTATTATTGGTTTTGTATGTCTTTTATTATTAAATCAAAAATAAATGTAAAGCTAACTTTAAATACAACGTTAACAACAACTAAAGAAATAATAGACAGCTTTATTTCGGCAGTTGGTTTATTTTGTAGCTTACAAATTATTGTCTTTTTATACAGTGATGTATTTTTATGCACTATTTTACCCACTCAACTGCTTTTGAGTATTGAGTATCAAAAACAAAAAGGGCAAAAACTCGATACCAATTACTCAATACTTTGCCGGCACTAGTAGCAACTTCAAGTGGAAAAAGTTCAACTTATCTACTGGCAATATCTTCTACGATAAAAAACTCTTGATGAAACGGGTAATGATCCAAATAGATTTATAGCAACTATCTCGAATCAATGGTTACTTGACACTGTCTGATATAGAGCGGATGGTTTGTTGTCTTATACCGCTGGCATTCCATAAACTCTTTTTCGTGCTTTTCGATGTCTTTACGGATTCCTGGCCAATAGTATCTGGATGTAATCTTCTTCGTAGTCCTATCTATGCCATAATGACCGGATGTTTCATCGTTATGATAGTACTCCAAAATTCCAATCCATTCATCAATTGAGCATCCTCAGATTCTTCATTATCGTAGCAATATACGATGCCATCGTTTAATACGTATCCCCTTTTGGACCAGTGAGCAATATCCTCGATGTTGCTCTCGAAGCATTCAATAATTTTGTTGAGGTCTGAATCCTTCTGTTGACTTTCTCTTATCTCCCTGGAACTCTGCCTTGACACTTCAATTGAAAAAGCACATATTTCACAAGGGGTTATTTCATCGTGATTATCTTTACATGGTGGTCTGGATAATGTATCAGCGATGACATTTGTTCTCCCTGGGTTAAATTCGATTTTTATATCATATGGTTGCAATAACAGCGCCCATCTGGCAAGGCGACCGGTTGGCTATTTTATATTCAGTAGCCATTGCAATAGTTGGTGATCAGTAATTAGTTTTACAGAAGGGCACTTAATGTAACCACGAAATTTTTGAACGGCTCATACAATGGCAATGGCCTCCCGTTCTATGGTAGAATAATTCTGTTCCGCATTAAATAGGAGTCGGCTGGCATATTCTATGAGGTGCTCATCTGCACCCTACCCCTGGGGCAAAACTGCCCCAAGAGCGTAAGCACTGGCATCTGTTGTAAATACAAAGACCTAATCGTCCATAGCTTGCTTGAATATAGGCGCGGATGTTAGTAAATTCTTTAGATGTTCAAAGGCAACTTGTTGTTCAGTGGTCCTATTCCATGCGACATTGTTCTTCGTCAGTGTCGATAGTGGTCTGGACACATCAGCGAATGAGGCTATTAATTGGCGATACCAAGAGCAGGTTTGTAAGAATGAGAGTAATTCCTCCATACTTTTAGGTTAGTTGCGTAGTCGTACTGCTGATATTTTCTCTGAATTAGTCGTTATACCCGTTGGAGTGAGCACATGACCCAAGTACTTGACTTTATTACAAGCAAATCGACATTTTCCCAAGTTTACTTTCAATCCAAATTCTTGAAGACGCCGAAAAATACGTTCCAGATCTTTTAGGTGTTGGTCGAAAGTGGGAGAGCAGGAGATGATATCATACAAATATGCTAGTGAAATCATATCTTCCAGATAGGGTTTCATTCGATAAATATGGCGCTGCAACATGGCTTAAGCATTTCGCAGCCCAAATGGCATCCTGGTGAATTTGTACATACCACATGGTGTCACAAATACTGTCTTATCCTGATCTTCTGGATGGACTCCAATAACCACATTGGAGATCTAGTGTGGACATAAAGCTGGTAGCCTTTGCCTCATGTAGAATGTCATCTATTCTCGGCAATGGATAACGGTCTGGTTTAGTAATAGCATTCAATTCTCGGTATTCCACTGTTTTGTTTTTTTTTTTTGAGCCCATTAAGACTGGAATTCGACAATAACTCCTAATTTTAGCATTCTGGAAATTTCAGTTTTGAGAGCTTGCTTTAGTGGGAGACAAACGATATGGAGGTGTTGCAATTGGATGATTCCTTTCAATCTGGATGCGGTGAACAGCAAAGGATAGAGCTCCAACTGGTTCCTCGAAAACATCCCTGTGGGACATTAGCAATTTGTCCAAGTCCACGCGTTCTTTCTGTTAACCCTATACTATCGGATTCTTTCAAAATGTGGATATCCAATGATTATAAAGGCATAAAAACGTCAGCTAAGTACGCATCTTGGTCGGATTTTCGAACTTTGATTGGGGGTGCTACCAGTGTAGATATCTCACCAGGAGTTCTTTCTCCAACAGGTATCGCATCTCGGAAGATATTCTGTATGACATGTGGTGAGTAATCATTAGAACCCTTTGGTGTATTTGGCGGTGGCGAAATCTTTCTCTTGTCCTCTGCAAAACTGATGAACTTGGAAACTTCCTTCATAGCTTTACAGCATGGAGAACATTCATCACTGTTGATGTTAATGGAAATTTTGTCCCAGATTGATTCTCAAAATATTAGCATCTTTGCGCCATATTTAGAACTATTCCAGCTTGTTCCAAAAAGTCGGCTCCAAGTAAAGTTCGATTTTTGTCGGAAATTGTGTGCATTACCTCACCTATAGTAGTGTAACCATTGGCAAAATTAACCTCTGCACGAACATCCTGGAATACACAACCGTTCTTCGTTAATATCTTCTTCAGGTTGAGGCTGGCTATGCTCGTCTTTGTGCCAGTATCGAAAATGGCTTCCCCTTTCAATCTGAATTAATTGTACATTCAAGAACTATACAAAGAACTTGCAAAATTGTAAAAAATTCTTTTTTTGGTTCATCTTTAACACTTAAACTCGAATACTCCTTCACTACGTCCATGCCGATTTAACAAAATTTGGGACATAGCTTTATATAGCAACTAAAATTTATTAAAATACGTACATATGTATGTATATACAATTTAATCAAAATTAATGAAAAATAATTTTACGATTTACAAAACAACAAAATAGTGAACTCGTTTCGAATTTGAAAAACTTACTCGATTCTACTTTTATTTGAAGTTAAATTTGGCAAACATTTACATAAAATCAATCACCTACCTTTCTTTCAAAATCTAATGGAGATTCTTCTTTTGCAAATGAATATTTGAGATAAGATCGATTTAATTCATCAGACAAGTCATTACTATGCCGTCCATTTTCAAAATTAATTTCAGCGGCTTTGTGTTTAAGCGATCCTTTCAAAAATTCATCGTCTGCAATTATATAAAATTTATATGTTAATATAAATAAATTATAAAATATTAGTGGTTTTAAATTAATATATGGGAAATTTTATAGTTTCTATTTGTCATTCCGTTTGAAACACATCAAAATTTTGATTGTAGATATTTAAAACCGATCTAGCTATGTTCGTACATCTGTCCATCTATCGAAGACACTATAGGCTCTCTAGGGAACGACTAAGGTGTATAAAATTTTCATTAGATATTTCATGTTTATCAGAAATGTTTGGTAATGGAAATTTAAAAAATCGGTTTAGTAGAATCTGATTGTGGGCCAAGATGAAGACAACATCTACGATTTTCAAAAATATTTTTCTGTTTCCTTTAAATATATTGCAGATAATATAATGAAATTTTGAACACATACACATTATTATTATTATGATTATGATTTTTCTTAGCTCCTATACATAAATATAAATAAATATCTAAAAAACAGTATTCATACAAACTTCAGCAAAACTAATTTTAAGGTTAAGTGAGTTAATCACTTATTTAATACAATAATCCTCATAGTATTAAGGCGTAAAAAGTAAAGACAGTCTTGAATTGTTACCAATATATGAAGCTGACGAAAAACATCGTTCACAAAAAATGCTTGTAGCCAAAATTGTTGCTGTCTTATAGCATAAACAATCCCTTCTCACCCTCCGAACCAAATAATTTTATTTTTTATTCAATATATAATTCCATAGCATTAAAGACATTAGTAGGTGTTGGTGGGACCTTTAAAATACACATTTCAATTATATTCATTATTTCATTCGCTTCGCAGCTAATGGTTTTAAATCATTTCTAATAACAAACTTTTCTATGTCATTATCAAATTCACTCTTCAATTTTGGATTAAAAAAGATTAAAAGTGTTGAGATTTCACCAGTTCATCGCTTAATGCAAACTTTTTGATATCTATTTGAGCATAAATAACATTGCAACATCGGCAGAGATTTAAATCAGTGCGACAAAGGCCTTCTGTTACTTTAACAGTATTTTAAATGACAAATACTATATGATTTAGTAAAAGATATTCTTCATTTGCCATCAGTAGAGCTTTTAAATCAATTAAAGCTTTTATATAAGAATTTCTAAGAGACATCAAATAGTGCGTTCGAGTTTGGCAATCCTGTAGTGAACGTATACATTGTTTGGTCACTGTAATATTTCACACCAAACAATATTTAAAAACTGCAACGTATGCATAAATGCATTCATTCATGTTTGTGTGCAAAAGCAGCAAGTTTGTTATTGACCGCTAAAATTGAATCGATCAGTTTACATTATGCTGAAATGAAAAGTCAGCATAATTTGGACTATTACTCAATTGGTACACACAAACATGTATGAATATAGATATTTAGTAAAATAAGTTTTGAGTGATTTCTAAACATCACTTATTAGTTTAGTATTTAAGCAATTGATTTTAAGAATTGTGAAATCAATATTTGTAGAGTAAACAAGTAAGAGTGCTATATTCGGCTGTGCCGAATCTTAAATACCCTTCACCTAAGCGTAATAAGAAATAGAGAAACTACACTAGACTAGAATATCCTAATTCTGTGTTTTCTATGCAGTCTTAGTGCAAATTTTATTAGTATTTGATATATTGTTTGAAAGACAATTTTACGACCAACATAATTTATGTAAAATATTTTCAAATGTTGTCTAATTTTTACCATTTTTAATAGATTTAATTACCAATTCTTACCATAATTTACAGAGTCTGTCTGATGTTCATAATAATCTTCAGTGTAATTTAACAAACAGAGTATAAACAAGTAAGAGTGCTATATTCGGCTGTGCCGAATCTTAAATACCCTTCACCTAAGCGTAATAAGAAATACAGAAACTACACTAGACTAGAATATCCTAATAATGTGTTTTCTATTCAGTCTTAGTGCAAATTTTATTAGTATTTGATATATTGTTTGAAAGACAATTTTACGACCAACATAATTTATGTTAAATATTTTGAAATGTTGTCTAATTTTTACCATTTTTAATTGATTTAATTACCAATTCTTACCATAATTTACAGAGTCTGTCTGATGTTCATAATAATCTTGAGTGTAATTTAACAAACAAGGTATAAAAACGGGGTACAATTCGGTTTTAGTGATTTTGCTCAAAAAAAAAAAAAAAAAAACAAAATCAAATAGGGCTTTTACAGGAGATACCAGCAAAAAAAAAATTTGTTGCCGGTCACGCCTATTTTCGAGGGGGGCGGGCCCTTAAAGTTGAAAATACATAGGCCTATATCTCGGGAACTACTGGGTGTCTGATAATTTATAATACATTAAATAAAAGGTATTAAAAATACCTTTCCAACGATATATATCATGATTATAAAATATGGACCGAATATGGGTTAAATCCGAAAAGAATATTTTTTGACCCGAATTTATTTGTTTTTTGGAAATGGTTCTATATGGCAGGTATGACAAATTATGGGCCGATCTTCTTAAATTTTGGAACAGTTATTTTCATGCATATGAGGATATTTCACGTCGAATTTCAACATAATAACGGTATATATACGATATATATTAGTATTAACGTGGATTTCGAGAGTGGACCTTATGTGCGGGATATAGTCAAATATGGACCGATATTCTCAAAATCCAGCAGTTAGATTTAGGCATGTATATAAATGATCCGTGTAAAATTTTGGATTGGTACCCTTATTTATAAGCGATTTATGAGTATTATTAAAGTGATTTTCGGAAGAGGGCTTTATATGGGGCATACGGTTAAAAATAGACCGAAATTCACAAAATTTTGTGGGATGATTTTTGTATATATTAAAATGATCTGTGCAAGGTTTTGAGTCGGTACCGATATTTATACAATATATATAGGGAAAAATCTCTTTTTCAGATGTGGTCCTTGTATGGGAGCTATGACCAGTTCTGGGCCGACCACCATAAAATTTAGTACAGCAATTTATTTGCCTATAAAGAATATTTATGTCAAATTCTAGCCGTTTAACATTATTTATATCTCTTTTATACGTATTTAAGTGAATTTTGGAAGTGGACTTTATATGGGGTCTATGGTCAAACATGGACCGAATTAAAAAAAATTTCGTTTTGCGATTTCTTTTTGTATAGAACTTATTTTTGCTGAATTTTGTCTTGATATTCCAATTTTATAGGCATTTATTTATCATTAAGCCATATTTCGGGAATATATATATTTGTATGGGGGCTATAAGAAATCATGGACCGATTCTTACTATTTTCCGCACACTTTCTTCTTTTATAGTGCAAACAACGTATACAAAATTTCATGGTATTATCTGCAATAGTTTTCAAAATATTGCAATAAAATGGATGAAAAATATCAAATTTTTATGGAGGTGGTCTCTCATATAGGTTCATAACTCTGGTTAACCTAAACCGATTTTGCTGATTTTAAATAGCAAACTTCTCGAAAGCACTTCTGACAGAATTATTGAAGGTTGGGATCCCGAGTATATCTGGGGACTTCAAAAAACTGATTTCAACAGACAGACAGACAGACAGACAGACAGACAGACGGACATGGCTTAATCAACTTCGCTATCTATAAGGATCCAGAATATATATACTTTATAGGGTCGGAAAATTTTTTTGTGGAAATTACACACGGAATGACAAACTTATATATACCCTTCTCACGATGGTGAAGGGTATAAAAAGGGGTACAATTCGGTTTTAGTGATTTTGCTCAAAAAAAAAAAAAAAAAACAAAATCAAATAGGGCTTTTACAGGAGATACCAGCAAAAAAAAAATTTGTTGCCGGTCACGCCTATTTTCGAGGGGGGCGGGCCCTTAAAGTTGAAAATACATAGGCCTATATCTCGGGAACTACTGGGTGTCTGATAATTTATAATACATTAAATAAAAGGTATTAAAAATACCTTTCCAACGATATATATCATGATTATAAAATATGGACCGAATATGGGTTAAATCCGAAAAGAATATTTTTTGACCCGAATTTATTTGTTTTTTGGAAATGGTTCTATATGGCAGGTATGACAAATTATGGGCCGATCTTCTTAAATTTTGGAACAGTTATTTTCATGCATATGAGGATATTTCACGTCGAATTTCAACATAATAACGGTATATATACGATATATATTAGTATTAACGTGGATTTCGAGAGTGGACCTTATGTGGGGGATATAGTCAAATATGGACCGATATTCTCAAAATCCAGCAGTTAGATTTAGGCATGTATATAAATGATCCGTGTAAAATTTTGGATTGGTACCCTTATTTATAAGCGATTTATGAGTATTATTAAAGTGATTTTCGGAAGAGGGCTTTATATGGGGCATACGGTTAAAAATAGACCGAAATTCACAAAATTTTGTGGGATGATTTTTGTATATATTAAAATTATCTGTGCAAGGTTTTGAGTCGGTACCGATATTTATACAATATATATAGGGAAAAATCTCTTTTTCAGATGTGGTCCTTGTATAGGAGCTATGACCAGTTCTGGGCCGACCACCATAAAATTTAGTACAGCAATTTATTTGCCTATAAAGAATATTTATGTCAAATTTTAGCCGTTTAACATTATTTATATCTCTTTTATACGTATTTAAGTGAATTTTGGAAGTGGACTTTATATGGGGTCTATGGTCAAACATGGACCGAATTAAAAAAAATTTCGTTTTGCGATTTCTTTTTGTATAAAACTTATTTTTGCTGAATTTTGTCTTGATATTCCAATTTTATAGGCATTTATTTATCATTAAGCCATATTTCGGGAATATATATATTTGTATGGGGGCTATAAGAAATCATGGACCGATTCTTACTATTTTCCGCACACTTTCTTCTTTTATAGTGCAAACAACGTATACAAAATTTCATGGTATTATCTGCAATAGTTTTCAAAATATTGCAATAAAATGGATGAAAAATATCAAATTTTTATGGAGGTGGTCTCACATATAGGTTCATAACTCTGGTTAACCTAAACCGATTTTGCTGATTTTAAATAGCAAACTTCTCAAAAGCACTTCTGACAGAATTATTGAAGGTTGGGATCCCGAGTATATCTGGGGACTTCAAAAAACTGATTTCAACAGACAGACAGACAGACAGACAGACAGACGGACATGGCTTAATCAACTTCGCTATCTATAAGGATCCAGAATATATATACTTTATAGGGTCGGAAAATTTTTTTGTGGAAATTACACACGGAATGACAAACTTATATATACCCTTCTCACGATGGTGAAGGGTATAAAAAGGGGTACAATTCGGTTTTAGTGATTTTGCTCAAAAAAAAAAAAAAAAAAAACAAAATCAAATAGGGCTTTTACAGGAGATACCAGCAAAAAAAAAATTTGTTGCCGGTCACGCCTATTTTCGAGGGGGGCGGGCCCTTAAAGTTGAAAATACATAGGCCTATATCTCGGGAACTACTGGGTGTCTGATAATTTATAATACATTAAATAAAAGGTATTAAAAATACCTTTCCAACGATATATATCATGATCATAAAATATGGACCGAATATGGGTTAAATCCGAAAAGAATATTTTTTGACCCGAATTTATTTGTTTTTTGGAAATGGTTCTATATGGCAGGTATGACAAATTATGGGCCGATCTTCTTAAATTTTGGAACAGTTATTTTCATGCATATGAGGATATTTCACGTCGAATTTCAACATAATAACGGTATATATACGATATATATTAGTATTAACGTGGATTTCGAGAGTGGACCTTATGTGGGGGATATAGTCAAATATGGACCGATATTCTCAAAATCCAGCAGTTAGATTTAGGCATGTATATAAATGATCCGTGTAAAATTTTGGATTGGTACCCTTATTTATAAGCGATTTATGAGTATTATTAAAGTGATTTTCGGAAGAGGGCTTTATATGGGGCATACGGTTAAAAATAGACCGAAATTCACAAAATTTTGTGGGATGATTTTTGTATATATTAAAATGATCTGTGCAAGGTTTTGAGTCGGTACCGATATTTATACAATATATATAGGGAAAAATCTCTTTTTCAGATGTGGTCCTTGTATGGGAGCTATGACCAGTTCTGGGCCGACCACCATAAAATTTAGTACAGCAATTTATTTGCCTATAAAGAATATTTATGTCAAATTTTAGCCGTTTAACATTATTTATATCTCTTTTATACGTATTTAAGTGAATTTTGGAAGTGGACTTTATATGGGGTCTATGGTCAAACATGGACCGAATTAAAAAAAATTTCGTTTTGCGATTTCTTTTTGTATAAAACTTATTTTTGCTGAATTTTGTCTTGATATTCCAATTTTATAGGCATTTATTTATCATTAAGCCATATTTCGGGAAGATTTTTGTATGGGGACTATGACCAATTCTGGGCCGACTACCATAAAATTTAGTACAACAATTTATTTGCCTATAAAGAGTATTTATGTCAAATTTTAGCCGTTTAACATTATTTATATCTCTTTTATACGTATTTAAGTGAATTTTGGAAGTGGACTTTATATGGGGTCTATGGTCAAACATGGACCGAATTAAAAAAAATTTCGTTTTGCGATTTCTTTTTGTATAAAACTTATTTTTGCTGAATTTTGTCTTGATATTCCAATTTTATAGGCATTTATTTATCATTAAGCCATATTTCGGGAATATATATATTTGTATGGGGGCTATAAGAAATCATGGACCGATTCTTACTATTTTCCGCACACTTTCTTCTTTTATAGTGCAAACAACGTATACAAAATTTCATGGTATTATCTGCAATAGTTTTCAAAATATTGCAATAAAATGGATGAAAAATATCAAATTTTTATGGAGGTGGTCTCACATATAGGTTCATAACTCTGGTTAACCTAAACCGATTTTGCTGATTTTAAATAGCAAACTTCTCGAAAGCACTTCTGACAGAATTATTGAAGGTTGGGATCCCGAGTATATCTGGGGACTTCAAAAAACTGATTTCAACAGACAGACAGACAGACAGACAGACAGACGGACATGGCTTAATCAACTTCGCTATCTATAAGGATCCAGAATATATATACTTTATAGGGTCGGAAAATTTTTTTGTGGAAATTACACACGGAATGACAAACTTATATATACCCTTCTCACGATGGTGAAGGGTATAAAAAGGGGTACAATTCGGTTTTAGTGATTTTGTTAAAAAAAAAAAACAAATAGGGATTTTAGAAGAGATACCAGAAAAAAAAAATTTTTTTTGGCGGCCACGCCTATTTTCGAGGGGGCAGGCCCTTAAAGTTGAAAATATATAGGCCTATATCTCGGGAACTACTGGCTGTCTGATAATTTGTAATACTTTAAATAAAAGGTATTAAAAATAGCTTTCCAACGATATATATCATGATTATAAAATATGGACCGAATATGGGTTAAATCCGAAAAGAATATTTTTTGACCCGAATTTATTTGTTTTTGGAAATGCTTCTATATGGCAGGTATGACAAGTTATTTTCATGCATATGGGGATATTTCACGTAGAATTTCAACGTAATAACGGTATATTTAAGATATATATTAGTATTAACGTGGATTTCGGTAGTGGACCTTATGTGGGGGATATAGTCAAATATGGACCGATATTCTCAAAATCCAGCAGTTAGATTTAGGCATGTATGTAAATGATGCTTGTAAAATTTTGGATTGGTACCCTTATTTATAAGCGATTTATGAGTATTAGAGGGATTTTCCGAAGAGGGCTTTATATGGGGCATACGGTTAAAAATAGACCGAAATTAACAAAATTGTGTGGAATGATTTTTGTATATATGTACATGATCTATACAAAGTTTTGAGTCGGTAACGATATTTATACAATATATATAGGGAAAAATGTATTTTTCAGTTGTGGTCCTTGTATGGGAGCTATGACCAGTTGTGGGCCGACCACCATAAAATTTAGTACAACAATTTATTTGCCTATAAAGAGTATTTATGTCAAATTTTAGGCGTTTAACATTATTTATATCTGTTTTATGCGTATTTAAGTGAATTTCGGAAGTGGACTTTATATGGGGTCTATGGTCAAATATGGACCGAACTAAAAAAAATTTCTTTTTGCGATTTCTTTTTGCACAAAACTTAGTTTTGCTGAATTTTGTCTTGATATTCCAATTTTATAGGCATTTATGTATAATTGAGCAATATTTCGGGAAGATTTTTGTATGGGGGCTATGACCATTTCTGGGCCGATCACCATAAAATTTGGCACAATAATTTATTTGCCTATAAAGAGTATTTATGTCAAATTTTAGCCGTTTAACATTATTTATATCTGTTTTATGCGTATTTAAGTGAATTTCGGAAGTGGACTTTATATGGGGTCTATGGTCAAATATGGACCGAACTAAAAAAAAAAATACGGTTTGTGATTTATTTTTGTATAAAACTTATTTTTGCTGAATTTTGTCTTGATATTCCAATTTTATAGGCATTTATTTATCATTAAGCCATATTTCGGGAATATATATATTTGTATGGGGGCTATGAGAAATCATGGACCGATTTTTACTATTTTCCGCACACTTTCTTCTTTTATAGTACAAACAACGTATACAAAATTTCATGGTATTATCTGGAATATATTTCAAAATATTGCAATAAAATGGACGAAAAATATCAAATTTTTATGGAGGTGGTCTCACATATTGGTTCATAACTCTGGTTGACCTACACCGATTTTAAATAGCAAACTTCTCGAAAGCACTTCTGACAGAATTATTGAAGGTTTGGATCCCGAACATATCTTGGGACTTTACAAAACTGATTTCAACATCCAGACAGACAGACAGACAGACAGACGGACATGGCTTAATCGACTTCGTTATCTATAAGGATCCAGAATATATATACTTTATAGGGTAGGAAAATTATATTGTGGAAATTTCACACGGAATGACAAACTTATATATATCCTTCGCACGATGGTGAAGGGTATAAAAACAAAGTCACTAAATCTATGTCTATATACATATATAAAATAGGATGTATGTATGTAACGTATGGACTCCAAAACGTCTGGGCCGATTTTGATGAAATTTTCAGGGAATCTTCAGAATATTCAGGTGGGCGACAATGTGAACTCTGATTTTTGATTTGCGGTCGGCTGGCGGAGGGACGTGGACAAATCCATTTTTCATCACTGTGTACCTTATAGAAGATCAAACCTGTGGACCGATATTTTTGAAATTTTCACAGCAATTAACTAGGACTCTGGTATGATTAATAGGGTAGTTTTTTTTACCACGCCCACTTTTACGCCCACTTTTTTAAAATATTGTAATTGAAGACCAAACCTCTGGACCGATATTTTGAAATTGTCACAGCATTTAACTGGGACTCTGGAATGACTAATAGGGTAATTTTTTTACCACGCCTACTTTTACGCTCAATTTTTTTAAATTATGTAATTGCTCCCATATAGTGTTTAACAGGTTTACTGCAAATTGTATACAGTTCAGCTGTCCTTAAAGTTGTATTACCAAAAAAGACGATTTTTGCTGCTCGCTTTGTACCTGAAACTACGACTGATGCTGTTATTACTTATGTTAAACAAAAGATTGGTAGAGATATTGATATCTTATTTTTCAAATTTAAATATTCAGAACAAAGAAGCATATCTTCTTTTAAAATTATCGTTCCGGAGGAAAACTTTGACACCATAGTTAACCCTGATTTTTGGCCACCCAAAATACGCATACAGAAATAACCCCCATTCGGAAATTGCCTATTTACCTACAGAAAATAATGGCTCAAAAAACTAAAATGTTTCTCGACAGATAACACCATCAATATAATTTATCAAAATGTACGAGGCCTAAATTCAAAAATGACATCCCTTTATGCCAATAGCTTTGGTTTTACACATAGTATTATTGTTCTCACGGAAACCTGGTTGAATAATAAAATTCATAATGCTGAAATATTATGCTTGAAATATCAAATATTCAGATATGATCGGTCTTACAAACGTGGTGGTGGAGTTCTTATTGCCGTTGTAAACTCATATTCTTGTGAACAAATTTTATTTAATCATGACGATGAGATCGAATTTGCATTGAGCAGTTGCATGTAGCTCCCCACACGCAACACAAACTGACGGCAATTTACAATACGCCTTGGTGTGACCAAATTCTTGACAGTTAACACACTGGACGGGTCCCTGACGCTTATGCGGTTCTTCCACGGTAATTCTACGATGCAGAAGGTAAATCAGATTGTAGATGGGATGGGACTCGTTTTTCTTTAATACGACATCTCCAGGTTCCAATTCCACCTCAAACATAGGCTGTGGAATCTTTTCACGGTTTCTAATATTCACAACACTCTTAATTTTGAACCCTTTGTCCATTAAGCCGGTGTTTATCTCCGCAGGATCAACACATGGGTCTATACCCTTTAGAACGACTTGGAGTCCTTTTGCGCTTTTGAGCTGGTAGGTATAGAAATCCCTAGTCTCCCTTTCCAGCTGGTTGGACAATTTTCGAAAATCATCTTCCCTATTCACTTGTATCTTTGTCTCGCAGATATTTCCATGTTTCATTGAGGTTACGCTAAACATGTTTTCACCTATTACAGCAACAATTCCTTGTACCAATTTACTGGAAGTCGGCTCTCTCAGATAAATTGGTGGGGGCTTAAACGTCTTCTTCGGAAGTTCTGGCTCATCCGTTTGGAGGAGAGCAAACCTATTTTGATCATTACTCACAGTCTTAGGAGCTTTTGCATTTGATGACACTTGAGCAGACTTCGGGCTCCTCCGTCGCTTGAGCACGGTGATGTACTTATCCATACCTACTTGTTTTTTGGGTTTGACTGCACTATTTGATGAAGATGATGTTTTTTCATCTGTTGAAATCACTATATTGGGCGAACAGGAACGACGCCGTTCTACGGCTCTTGTAGTGAGAAAATTCTCCAGAGATTTTTTTATGGATTCTTCCTCAGAGACCCATTTAGTTTTTCTAGACGAGCTAAGCTCTTTCTCAGAATTACATCTGAGAGGAACACTCATACAATTTTTATACGATTTTTAATTGTTTTTTTTTTATATATTTTAACCTATTACGAGTTATTTTTTTCACTTTTTTGTTAAATTTCAACTTTTACACTTTTTCACCTTTTACGATTTTTTCACCGAAAATTCAGCCGCACTAAAAGTAACACGTCCGAAGAGTTCGATGAGACGAGACTGAATGCTAAATTGATGATAAAACAAAATTGTATTGACAGAATTCGATACAAATGTTTGTTGCTTGTAGGTAATCCTATGTTGTTCATTAAATAATGTGTTGAGAAATATTTAAATTATCTCAACCCTAAATTTATGTTTTGTATAAAACCTAAATCCAAACAATTTTTGAATTTAAAACATAAGTGAAGTTAACTATCATTAGCGACTTATTAATAATTAGCTTGTAATAATCTTTAGTCTCGTTGATTACGATCATTTAGAGAAATGTAAATAATATGTAAATATGTATGTGCTCAGAGATGATCACATAATACTGGTTTTACTGCAGTGATCACCATACTCTTTTTTAATTTATCTTATGTATATCAGTATGTATCAACTCAGTGTAAAACAACTGGAGAAATAAAGTAACTGTTTTATGCATTTATTCTTATTAAATAAGCAAGGCATATTTACATATTATACTTAAATAATTATATGTATTTGATTATAAGCTCATTCTTCTTTAAACATTCAAAGTAAAAGATATAAAATAAAGTTTAATTGTCCAATACATATTATAAACTAGAGTGCGCCATTATTTTTTATATTTCAATAAAAGTAGTGGAGCATATTTGGACTCAGTTGGAAGAATCAATAAACATAATGTTTTATTCTGTTCTTTATAAGAATTGCCGAACCTAAACATGCTCTTCTGCGGGGATCTTTAGTATCATATAACACGTAGCCATTAATTTTGAAGTATCCTGTCGCCGTCAAGTGAGTTTCAGCAATCATCATGACATCAAAGTGCTTATCCATCAGGAAGTGTTCCAGTTCGTTTTTATGTTGGCATAGGCCGTTCGCATTCCAAAAACAAATTTTTAAACAAATCAATTCTTTAAAATGGCTTGTAAGATAGTGGATTGCATTTTCAGCATTTCCTGCATCATGGATGTCATAGCGGTCGTAAAAGTGTTCATAGTTTGGACAAGTGTCTGCAATGTAGTCTCTAGAGTGTTAATATTAGGCTCGAAATATTGTGATTTAGGTTCCTGCTCCAAACCTGGCATATAAGATTTAACCACGTTTGCGTAAGAAACTTGTCTATAACTAGGCGCGTTTGCATGACTAGTGGACCGTAACAATTGAGGGAAGTTGTTACTCGAAGCAAAATTAGGCTGTTGAGGATGATCAGGTAATACTGACGTCTTGTTGGTTCTTATGCCTTTCAAATGAGTGTAAATTGGACAACCTCTATAATTTGCGGTATGATTACCTCCGCAGTTACTGCATTTTTTGATTTTGAATCAGTTTTCGACTTATCGCATTGAGCAGTTGCATGTAGCTCCCCACACGCAACACAAACTGACGGCAATTTACAATACGCCTTGGTGTGACCAAATTCTTGACAGTTAAGACACTGTACGGGTCCCTGACGCTTATGCGGTTCTTCCACGGTGATTCTACGATGCAGAAGGTAAATCAGATTGTAGATGAGATGGGACTCGTGTTTCTTTAATACGACATCTCCAGGTTCCAATTCCACCCTGAACATAGGCTGTGGAATCTTTTCACGGTTTCTAATATTCACAACACTCTTAGTTTTGAACCATTTGTCCATTAAGCCGGTCTTTATCTCCGCAGGATCAACACATGTGTCTATACCCTTTAGAACGACTTGGAGTCCTTTTGCGCTTTTGAGCTGGTAGGTATAGAAATCCCTAGTCCCCCTTTCCAGCTGGTTGGACAATTTTCGAAAATCATCTTCCCTATTCACTTGTATCTTTGTCTCGCAGATATTTCCATGTTTCATTGAGGTTACGCTAAACATGTTTTCACCTATTACAGCAACAATTCCTTGTACCAATTTACTGGAAGTCGGCTCTCTCAGATAAATTGGTGGGGGCTTAAACGTCTTCTTCGGAAGTTCTGGCTCATCCGTCTGGAGGAGAGCAAACCTATTTTGAGCATTACTCACAGTCTTAGGAGCTTTTGCATTTGATGACACTTGAGCAGACTTCGGGCTCCTCCGTCGCTTGAGAACGGTGATGTACTTATCCATACCTACTTGTTTTTTGGGTTTGACTGCACTATTTGATGAAGATGATGTTTTATCATCTGTTGAAATCACTATATTGGGCGAACAGGAACGACGCCGTTCTACGGCTCTTGTAGTGAGAAAATTCTCCAGAGATTTTTTTATGGATTCTTCCTCAGAGACCCATTTAGTTTTTCTAGACGAGCTAAGCTCTTTCTCAGAATTACATCTGAGAGGAACACTCATACAATTTTTATACGATTTTTAATTGTTTTTTTTTTTTATATATATTCCTGAACATAGGCTGTGGAATCTTTTCACGGTTTCTAATATTCACAACACTCTTAGTTTTAAACCATTTGTCCATTAAGCCGGTCTTTATCTCCGCAGGATCAACACATGTTTCTATACCCTTTACAACGACTTGGAGTCACTTAATTGAATATTTTTTTTCAAGTATTAGCTTTTTAAGTCTAAGACAGCAAAATATTACTATGAGAACTTTATTAATTAACTTTTATTTTTCCCATACACAAACGCCCCACTCAAAAAAAAACATACATATATATTTTTTTGCTTTTTTTTATTTTTTTTAAAGCTCTGTCATGTTTTTAAAACGAGATCTCAGACTCCTAAATCGGTTATTTAGTTCCAAAGATATTTACAAAAAACTTATGTATGTTAATAATGATCCAATATAAAAATTTTAAAACTATCGAAATGATGCATTTAAAAGTCCGAGTTTTCGGTTTATTTACAAAATATTTATATCATTCGATAACTCCACGCTTACTAAGGTGCAACATTGTGCAATGAGTTAAAAATAATAAATTATCAATCGATGATAAACAACTTTGTGTACTCTTGTATTTAAGATACCTATATTTTGTGCACATTTTTGAGTTTTTTCAAATGCTGATAAAAAATAATGGTACATTCAAACAAACTTTGCTTTCAATTGCTCAGTGACTGCATTTGATTTGTTTTGCCTTAAATGTTGTTTTCAAAATCACAAAGTGTTGCTTGAACTGGTCGGACGTGTTATTTTAAGTGCGGCTGAATTTTCGTAATAGGTGAAAAAAAAATAAATATATACAGATATCGTAATAGGTGGAAAAAATATATCTATAGTTGGTTTTTGGTAATTTAAAAATCGCATAACAACTGCATGAGTGTTACTCTCAGATGTAATTCTGAGAAAGAGCTAAGCTTCGGTAGAAAAAATCTATGGATCTCTGAGGAAGAATCCTTAAGAAAATCCGTGGAGTCTCTTCTTACTACAAGAGCCGAAATACGGCGCCGTTCCTGTTCGCCCAATATAGTTATCTCATCCGATGAGAAACCATCATCTTCATCAAATAGTGCAGTCAAACCCAAAAAACAAGTAGGTATGGATAAGTACATCACCGTTCTGAAGCGACAGAGGAGCCCGACATCTGCTCAAATGTCTTCTAATTGAAAAGTTCCTAAGACCGTCAATAGTGATAAGCCAAATAATCAAAACAGATTTGCTTTACTTCAGACGGATGGCCCAGAAATACCTAAAAAGACGTTTAAGCCCCCACCAATTTACCTGAGAGAGCCCACTTCCAATAAACTAATACAAGGAATTGTTGCTGTAATAGGTGAGAACATATTTAACGTAACCTCAATTAAACATGAAAAAATCTGCGAGACAAAGATCCACGTGAAAAGGGAAGATGATTTTCGAAAATTGTCCAACCAGTTGGAGAGGGTGTCTAGGGATGTCTATACCTATCAGATCAACAGCGCAAACGGACTCCAAGTCGTTCTAAAGGGTATAGACCCATGTGTTGATCCTGCGGAGATAAAGAACGGCTTAATGGACAAAGGGTTCAATATCAAGAGCGTAGTGAATATTAGAAACCGTGACAAGATTCCTCAGCCCATGTTCAGGGTAGAATTGGAACCTGGAGATGTTGTCTTAAATAAAAAAGAGTCCCATCCAATCTACAAACTTATTTATCTTCTGCATCGTACAATTCCGTGGAGGAGCCGCATAAGCATGTTGGACCCGTCCAGTGTCTTAATTGTCAAGAAGTTGGCCACACCAAAGCGTATTGTAAATTGCCGTCTGTTTGTGTTGCGTGTGGGGACTACATGCAACTGCTCAATGTAATGAGTCCAAAACTGACGTAAAAATAAAAAATGCAGTAAATGTGGAGGATATCATACAAATTATAGAGGTTGTCCAGTTTATACTTACTTGAAGGCCATTAGGACCAATAAGTCGGCAGTATTACCTGATCATCATCAACTACCTAATTTCATGTCGAGTATTAATTTTACTCACGAAAACGCTCAAAATTCTAGACAAGTTTCTTACGCAAACGTGGTTAAATCTAATATGCCAGGACTGGAGCAGGAACCTAAATCCCAATATTCTGAGCCGCATATCAACAATCTAGAGACCACATTGCAGACACTTGTCCAAACTATGAACACTTTTACGATCACCATGACATCCATGATGCAGGAAATGCTGAAAATGCAATCCACTATCTTGCAAGCCATGTTAAAGAAATGATTTATTTTAAAATTTGTTTCTGGAACGAACGGCCTCCGCCAACATAAAAATGAACTGGAATACTTCCTGATCGATAAGCAGATTGATGTTATGATGATTGCTGAAACTCACTTGAAGAGCTTGTGGAGGTTCGGCAATTCTTATAAAGAACAGAATAAAGCATTATCTAATGAATAACATAAGTGAGGATTACCTCCAAGCAAGAAATATTTGCATTGAATTCTGTCAACACAAATTTGTCTTATCATCGACTTATTATCCGCATCGATTTTCAATAAAAGAACACCAATACCATAACTTCTTTAAATCCCTTGGAGCTAGATTTTTAGTTGCTGGTGACTTTAACGCCAAACACATATTATGGGGTTCACGTCTGGTAACCCCAAAGGGTCGTGTACTCTTCAACACCATTGCTAAAATGAGCTTAAATGTACACTCAAGTGGACATCCCACCTATTGGCCGACGGAACGAGGGAAGATTTCCGATGTTATTGACTTTGGAGTAGTGAAAAATATCCCCGTAGAATGAATGCAAGTGGATCCTTCACTAGACTTGTCCTCAGATCACTCTCCTACTATTATTTCAATGCATTTCCCTCAAGTGTGTGGTTCTCCATTTATGAACATGACTAAGACCCGAGTAAGTTGGATAAAATACAAAAAGTATTTAAGTTCTCATTGCACGGAAAATGTTGTGTTGAGAACTACCGACGATATTGATGAGTCGATTGGCAACTTTACCGAGGACCTTCGACGAGCTGTGCATCACGCTTCCACTTATCACGTTGAATGTAGAAATAGGACAAACAGAACTTATTTATCTGAACTCGAACATTTCCTATCAGAAAAAAGAAGAATGAGAAGAGAGTGGCAAATTCACAGGTCTCATGAACTGAAAGCTAGGCTACGGGTATGCAGAGATATACTAAGAAATTTCTTAGAAACCCAAAGAATGGCTTCACTTAAATCTTACTTGGAGGGTCTTGTTAGTACCCTACAATCTGACTACTCGTTATGGAGGGCGGCAAGAGGTTTAAAAAGCCCAGAGCGGAAACCTCCTTTGCGAAATCCGGGAAAGGGACATTATTTGTTAACGATTTGAGAAATGTGTTTACTATAAACAACTCAAATAACGTATCTGATTTGCCACCACTTGTTATAAGACCTCCTGTACCGCTAAGACTAAACTTTCGTGATGTCCAAAGCGGTATTGGTAATCTGAACATTAGAAAGGCTCCAGATATGGATAAAATCAGCAATAAAATGCTTGTAGAGTTACCTCGTGTAGCTAGAAGAATTATCCTCTTTATCTTCAACGCTATTTTACGCCTAGAATACTATCCTGCAGATTGGAAGGTGTCTATGATCACTATGATTCCTAAGTCAGGGAAGGGCCACACCACAGTGGAGTCATGTAGGCCAATTAGGCTACTGCTGACAATTTCTAAACTATTCGAAAAATGTTAATGACTAAGTTGACTCCAATTCTGAATGACACTGAATGTATTTCTAATCATCAAATCAGCTTCAGAGCTAAACACAGCACCATCGAACAAACACACAGATTGGTAAATGTGATAAGAGGGTCGTTTGAAGACTGAAAATACTGCTCCGCCTTTTCATTGATGTGCCCCAAGCGTTCGACAAAGATTGGCATGACGGTTTAATGCACAAAATAAAATTAACTCTGCCTGCTAACACCCATAAACTCATGAAAAGTTATTTATACGTTCGCAAATTTAAAATCAAAGAAGGCAATTTTTTAAGTACCGCTCAGCCAATTGAATCAGGTGTGCCACAGGGTAGCATACTGGGTCCTACTTTATATTTGATTTATGCGTCCGACATGCTGTCAAACCCCAAAATCCACACGACAACTTTTGCGGACGATACAGCCTTTATCACCTTTCATAAGGAGCACCAAGTTGCATCACAGAATTTGCAGAATTATGTTTATAAACCAGAGATTTGGCTAGAGCTTTGGAAAATCAGGGTAAATTAACAGAAATGTATTTATATCACTTTCACATTACGAAAAGAAACTTGCTCGTTCATCAAAATAAATAATCAAATTATTCCTCAACATAATGAAGTCAAATACCTCGGCATTCACCTCGACCGCCGTTTAACTTGGAAGTCTCATATTGAAGCGAAACTTAAACAGATGAGATTAAAAGCAGTGCAACTTAATTGGTTAATTGGCAGAAATTCTTCACTAAAGTTGGGTTGCAAACTATTATTGTACAATGCAACCCAAAATACGCATACAGAAATAACCCCCATTCGGAAATTGCCTATTTACCTACAGAAAATAATGGCTCAAAAAACTAAAATGTTTCTCGACAGATAACACCATCAATATAATTTATCAAAATGTACGAGGCCTAAATTCAAAAATGACATCCCTTTATGCCAATAGCTTTGGTTTTACACATAGTATTATTGTTCTCACGGAAACCTGGTTGAATAATAAAATTCATAATGCTGAAATATTATGCTTGAAATATCAAATATTCAGATATGATCGGTCTTACAAACGTGGTGGTGGAGTTCTTATTGCCGTTGTAAACTCATATTCTTGTGAACAAATTTTATTTAATCATGACGATGAGATCGAATTTGCATTGAGCAGTTGCATGTAGCTCCCCACACGCAACACAAACTGACGGCAATTTACAATACGCCTTGGTGTGACCAAATTCTTGACAGTTAACACACTGGACGGGTCCCTGACGCTTATGCGGTTCTTCCACGGTAATTCTACGATGCAGAAGGTAAATCAGATTGTAGATGGGATGGGACTCGTTTTTCTTTAATACGACATCTCCAGGTTCCAATTCCACCTCAAACATAGGCTGTGGAATCTTTTCACGGTTTCTAATATTCACAACACTCTTAATTTTGAACCCTTTGTCCATTAAGCCGGTGTTTATCTCCGCAGGATCAACACATGGGTCTATACCCTTTAGAACGACTTGGAGTCCTTTTGCGCTTTTGAGCTGGTAGGTATAGAAATCCCTAGTCTCCCTTTCCAGCTGGTTGGACAATTTTCGAAAATCATCTTCCCTATTCACTTGTATCTTTGTCTCGCAGATATTTCCATGTTTCATTGAGGTTACGCTAAACATGTTTTCACCTATTACAGCAACAATTCCTTGTACCAATTTACTGGAAGTCGGCTCTCTCAGATAAATTGGTGGGGGCTTAAACGTCTTCTTCGGAAGTTCTGGCTCATCCGTTTGGAGGAGAGCAAACCTATTTTGATCATTACTCACAGTCTTAGGAGCTTTTGCATTTGATGACACTTGAGCAGACTTCGGGCTCCTCCGTCGCTTGAGAACGGTGATGTACTTATCCATACCTACTTGTTTTTTGGGTTTGACTGCACTATTTGATGAAGATGATGTTTTTTCATCTGTTGAAATCACTATATTGGGCGAACAGGAACGACGCCGTTCTACGGCTCTTGTAGTGAGAAAATTCTCCAGAGATTTTTTTATGGATTCTTCCTCAGAGACCCATTTAGTTTTTCTAGACGAGCTAAGCTCTTTCTCAGAATTACATCTGAGAGGAACACTCATACAATTTTTATACGATTTTTAATTGTTTTTTTTTTATATATTTTAACCTATTACGAGTTATTTTTTTCACTTTTTTGTTAAATTTCAACTTTTACACTTTTTCACCTTTTACGATTTTTTCACCGAAAATTCAGCCGCACTAAAAGTAACACGTCCGAAGAGTTCGATGAGACGAGACTGAATGCTAAATTGATGATAAAACAAAATTGTATTGACAGAATTCGATACAAATGTTTGTTGCTTGTAGGTAATCCTATGTTGTTCATTAAATAATGTGTTGAGAAATATTTAAATTATCTCAACCCTAAATTTATGTTTTGTATAAAACCTAAATCCAAACAATTTTTGAATTTAAAACATAAGTGAAGTTAACTATCATTAGCGACTTATTAATAATTAGCTTGTAATAATCTTTAGTCTCGTTGATTACGATCATTTAGAGAAATGTAAATAATATGTAAATATGTATGTGCTCAGAGATGATCACATAATACTGGTTTTACTGCAGTGATCACCATACTCTTTTTTAATTTATCTTATGTATATCAGTATGTATCAACTCAGTGTAAAACAACTGGAGAAATAAAGTAACTGTTTTATGCATTTATTCTTATTAAATAAGCAAGGCATATTTACATATTATACTTAAATAATTATATGTATTTGATTATAAGCTCATTCTTCTTTAAACATTCAAAGTAAAAGATATAAAATAAAGTTTAATTGTCCAATACATATTATAAAATAGAGTGCGCCATTATTTTTTATATTTCAATAAAAGTAGTGGAGCATATTTGGACTCAGTTGGAAGAATCAATAAACATAATGTTTTATTCTGTTCTTTATAAGAATTGCCGAACCTAAACATGCTCTTCTGCGGGGATCTTTAGTATCATATAACACGTAGCCATTAATTTTGAAGTATCCTGTCGCCGTCAAGTGAGTTTCAGCAATCATCATGACATCAAAGTGCTTATCCATCAGGAAGTGTTCCAGTTCGTTTTTATGTTGGCATAGGCCGTTCGCATTCCAAAAACAAATTTTTAAACAAATCAATTCTTTAAAATGGCTTGTAAGATAGTGGATTGCATTTTCAGCATTTCCTGCATCATGGATGTCATAGCGGTCGTAAAAGTGTTCATAGTTTGGACAAGTGTCTGCAATGTAGTCTCTAGAGTGTTAATATTAGGCTCGAAATATTGTGATTTAGGTTCCTGCTCCAAACCTGGCATATAAGATTTAACCACGTTTGCGTAAGAAACTTGTCTATAACTAGGCGCGTTTGCATGACTAGTGGACCGTAACAATTGAGGGAAGTTGTTACTCGAAGCAAAATTAGGCTGTTGAGGATGATCAGGTAATACTGACGTCTTGTTGGTTCTTATGCCTTTCAAATGAGTGTAAATTGGACAACCTCTATAATTTGCGGTATGATTACCTCCGCAGTTACTGCATTTTTTGATTTTGAATCAGTTTTCGACTTATCGCATTGAGCAGTTGCATGTAGCTCCCCACACGCAACACAAACTGACGGCAATTTACAATACGCCTTGGTGTGACCAAATTCTTGACAGTTAAGACACTGTACGGGTCCCTGACGCTTATGCGGTTCTTCCACGGTGATTCTACGATGCAGAAGGTAAATCAGATTGTAGATGAGATGGGACTCGTGTTTCTTTAATACGACATCTCCAGGTTCCAATTCCACCCTGAACATAGGCTGTGGAATCTTTTCACGGTTTCTAATATTCACAACACTCTTAGTTTTGAACCATTTGTCCATTAAGCCGGTCTTTATCTCCGCAGGATCAACACATGTGTCTATACCCTTTAGAACGACTTGGAGTCCTTTTGCGCTTTTGAGCTGGTAGGTATAGAAATCCCTAGTCCCCCTTTCCAGCTGGTTGGACAATTTTCGAAAATCATCTTCCCTATTCACTTGTATCTTTGTCTCGCAGATATTTCCATGTTTCATTGAGGTTACGCTAAACATGTTTTCACCTATTACAGCAACAATTCCTTGTACCAATTTACTGGAAGTCGGCTCTCTCAGATAAATTGGTGGGGGCTTAAACGTCTTCTTCGGAAGTTCTGGCTCATCCGTCTGGAGAAGAGCAAACCTATTTTGAGCATTACTCACAGTCTTAGGAGCTTTTGCATTTGATGACACTTGAGCAGACTTCGGGCTCCTCCGTCGCTTGAGAACGGTGATGTACTTATCCATACCTACTTGTTTTTTGGGTTTGACTGCACTATTTGATGAAGATGATGTTTTATCATCTGTTGAAATCACTATATTGGGCGAACAGGAACGACGCCGTTCTACGGCTCTTGTAGTGAGAAAATTCTCCAGAGATTTTTTTATGGATTCTTCCTCAGAGACCCATTTAGTTTTTCTAGACGAGCTAAGCTCTTTCTCAGAATTACATCTGAGAGGAACACTCATACAATTTTTATACGATTTTTAATTGTTTTTTTTTTATATATATTCCTGAACATAGGCTGTGGAATCTTTTCACGGTTTCTAATATTCACAACACTCTTAGTTTTAAACCATTTGTCCATTAAGCCGGTCTTTATCTCCGCAGGATCAACACATGTTTCTATACCCTTTACAACGACTTGGAGTCACTTAATTGAATATTTTTTTTCAAGTATTAGCTTTTTAAGTCTAAGACAGCAAAATATTACTATGAGAACTTTATTAATTAACTTTTATTTTTCCCATACACAAACGCCCCACTCAAAAAAAAAAACATACATATATATTTTTTTGCTTTTTTTTATTTTTTTTAAAGCTCTGTCATGTTTTTAAAACGAGATCTCAGACTCCTAAATCGGTTATTTAGTTCCAAAGATATTTACAAAAAACTTATGTATGTTAATAATGATCCAATATAAAAATTTTAAAACTATCAAAATGATGCATTTAAAAGTCCGAGTTTTCGGTTTATTTACAAAATATTTATATCATTCGATAACACTGGATATTCCACGCTTACTAAGGTGCAACATTGTGCAATGAGTTAAAAATAATAAATTATCAATCGATGATAAACAACTTTGTGTACTCTTGTATTTAAGATACCTATATTTTGTGCACATTTTTGAGTTTTTTCAAATGCTGATAAAAAATAATGGTACATTCAAACAAACTTTGCTTTCAATTGCTCAGTGACTGCATTTGATTTGTTTTGCCTTAAATGTTGTTTTCAAAATCACAAAGTGTTGCTTGAACTGGTCGGACGTGTTATTTTAAGTGCGGCTGAATTTTCGTAATAGGTGAAAAAAAAATAAATATATACAGATATCGTAATAGGTGGAAAAAATATATCTATAGTTGGTTTTTGGTAATTTAAAAATCGCATAACAACTGCATGAGTGTTACTCTCAGATGTAATTCTGAGAAAGAGCTAAACTTCGGTAGAAAAAATCTATGGATCTCTGAGGAAGAATCCTTAAGAAAATCCGTGGAGTCTCTTCTTACTACAAGAGCCGAAATACGGCGCCGTTCCTGTTCGCCCAATATAGTTATCTCATCCGATGAGAAACCATCATCTTCATCAAATAGTGCAGTCAAACCCAAAAAACAAGTAGGTATGGATAAGTACATCACCGTTCTGAAGCGACAGAGGAGCCCGACATCTGCTCAAATGTCTTCTAATTAAAAAGTTCCTAAGACCGTCAATAGTGATAAGCCAAATAATCAAAACAGATTTGCTTTACTTCAGACGGATGGCCCAGAAATACCTAAAAAGACGTTTAAGCCCCCACCAATTTACCTGAGAGAGCCCACTTCCAATAAACTAATACAAGGAATTGTTGCTGTAATAGGTGAGAACATATTTAACGTAACCTCAATTAAACATGAAAAAATCTGCGAGACAAAGATCCACGTGAAAAGGGAAGATGATTTTCGAAAATTGTCCAACCAGTTGGAGAGGGTGTCTAGGGATGTCTATACCTATCAGATCAACAGCGCAAACGGACTCCAAGTCGTTCTAAAGGGTATAGACCCATGTGTTGATCCTGCGGAGATAAAGAACGGCTTAATGGACAAAGGGTTCAATATCAAGAGCGTAGTGAATATTAGAAACCGTGACAAGATTCCTCAGTCCATGTTCAGGGTAGAATTGGAACCTGGAGATGTTGTCTTAAAGAAAAAAGAGTCCCATCCAATCTACAAACTTATTTATCTTCTGCATCGTACAATTCCGTGGAGGAGCCGCATAAGCATGTTGGACCCGTCCAGTGTCTTAATTGTCAAGAAGTTGGCCACACCAAAGCGTATTGTAAATTGCCGTCTGTTTGTGTTGCGTGTGGGGACTACATGCAACTGCTCAATGTAATGAGTCCAAAACTGACGTAAAAATAAAAAATGCAGTAAATGTGGAGGATATCATACAAATTATAGAGGTTGTCCAGTTTATACTTACTTGAAGGCCATTAGGACCAATAAGTCGGCAGTATTACCTGATCATCATCAACTACCTAATTTCATGTCGAGTATTAATTTTACTCACGAAAACGCTCAAAATTCTAGACAAGTTTCTTACGCAAACGTGGTTAAATCTAATATGCCAGGACTGGAGCAGGAACCTAAATCCCAATATTCTGAGCCGCATATCAACAATCTAGAGACCACATTGCAGACACTTGTCCAAACTATGAACACTTTTACGATCACCATGACATCCATGATGCAGGAAATGCTGAAAATGCAATCCACTATCTTGCAAGCCATGTTAAAGAAATGATTTATTTTAAAATTTGTTTCTGGAACGAACGGCCTCCGCCAACATAAAAATGAACTGGAATACTTCCTGATCGATAAGCAGATTGATGTTATGATGATTGCTGAAACTCACTTGAAGAGCTTGTGGAGGTTCGGCAATTCTTATAAAGAACAGAATAAAGCATTATCTAATGAATAACATAAGTGAGGATTACCTCCAAGCAAGAAATATTTGCATTGAATTCTGTCAACACAAATTTGTCTTATCATCGACTTATTATCCGCATCGATTTTCAATAAAAGAACACCAATACCATAACTTCTTTAAATCCCTTGGAGCTAGATTTTTAGTTGCTGGTGACTTTAACGCCAAACACATATTATGGGGTTCACGTCTGGTAACCCCAAAGGGTCGTGTACTCTTCAACACCATTGCTAAAATGAGCTTAAATGCACACTCAAGTGGACATCCCACCTATTGGCCGACGGAACGAGGGAAGATTTCCGATGTTATTGACTTTGGAGTAGTGAAAAATATCCCCGTAGAATGAATGCAAGTGGATCCTTCACTAGACTTGTCCTCAGATCACTCTCCTACTATTATTTCAATGCATTTCCCTCAAGTGTGTGGTTCTCCATTTATGAACATGACTAAGACCCGAGTAAGTTGGATAAAATACAAAAAGTATTTAAGTTCTCATTGCACGGAAAATGTTGTGTTGAGAACTACCGACGATATTGATGAGTCGATTGGCAACTTTACCGAGGACCTTCGACGAGCTGTGCATCACGCTTCCACTTATCACGTTGAATGTAGAAATAGGACAAACAGAACTTATTTATCTGAACTCGAACATTTCCTATCAGAAAAAAGAAGAATGAGAAGAGAGTGGCAAATTCACAGGTCTCATGAACTGAAAGCTAGGCTACGGGTATGCAGAGATATACTAAGAAATTTCTTAGAAACCCAAAGAATGGCTTCACTTAAATCTTACTTGGAGGGTCTTGTTAGTACCCTACAATCTGACTACTCGTTATGGAGGGCGGCAAGAGGTTTAAAAAGCCCAGAGCGGAAACCTCCTTTGCGAAATCCGGGAAAGGGACATTATTTGTTAACGATTTGAGAAATGTGTTTACTATAAACAACTCAAATAACGTATCTGATTTGCCACCACTTGTTATAAGACCTCCTGTACCGCTAAGACTAAACTTTCGTGATGTCCAAAGCGGTATTGGTAATCTGAACATTAGAAAGGCTCCAGATATGGATAAAATCAGCAATAAAATGCTTGTAGAGTTACCTCGTGTAGCTAGAAGAATTATCCTCTTTATCTTCAACGCTATTTTACGCCTAGAATACTATCCTGCAGATTGGAAGGTGTCTATGATCACTATGATTCCTAAGTCAGGGAAGGGCCACACCACAGTGGAGTCATGTAGGCCAATTAGGCTACTGCTGACAATTTCTAAACTATTCGAAAAATTGTTAATGACTAAGTTGACTCCAATTCTGAATGACACTGAATGTATTTCTAATCATCAAATCAGCTTCAGAGCTAAACACAGCACCATCGAACAAACACACAGATTGGTAAATGTGATAAGAGGGTCGTTTGAAGACTGAAAATACTGCTCCGCCTTTTCATTGATGTGCCCCAAGCGTTCGACAAAGATTGGCATGACGGTTTAATGCACAAAATAAAATTAACTCTGCCTGCTAACACCCATAAACTCATGAAAAGTTATTTATACGTTCGCAAATTTAAAATCAAAGAAGGCAATTTTTTAAGTACCGCTCAGCCAATTGAATCAGGTGTGCCACAGGGTAGCATACTGGGTCCTACTTTATATTTGATTTATGCGTCCGACATGCTGTCAAACCCCAAAATCCACACGACAACTTTTGCGGACGATACAGCCTTTATCACCTTTCATAAGGAGCACCAAGTTGCATCACAGAATTTGCAGAATTATGTTTATAAACCAGAGATTTGGCTAGAGCTTTGGAAAATCAGGGTAAATTAACAGAAATGTATTTATATCACTTTCACATTACGAAAAGAAACTTGCTCGTTCATCAAAATAAATAATCAAATTATTCCTCAACATAATGAAGTCAAATACCTCGGCATTCACCTCGACCGCCGTTTAACTTGGAAGTCTCATATTGAAGCGAAACTTAAACAGATGAGATTAAAAGCAGTGCAACTTAATTGGTTAATTGGCAGAAATTCTTCACTAAAGTTGGGTTGCAAACTATTATTGTACAATGCAACTCTAAAGCCAATCTGGTGTTATGGAATTCTATTATGGGGTACTGCCTCAGCATCAAACATTGAAAAAATTCAAAGGGGTCAAAATAAAATTCTACGTATAATTAGTGCAGCTCCATGGTATGTTAAAAATTCTCGAATCCCTTGCTTTAACTCAAGCGCAAAACAGATGACTGGATCAGTTGATGTAAAATTTTTTAGTATCATAAAAATTTTTGTCTAGCACTGGCTGGGCTTATTATTTTCTTTTTAGTATTTGAATACTTATTGTTATTTCATTATATGAAGATTCAATAAATAATTAAAGGACAAAAAAAAATGCTAAACCACTGTATGTCAAACATGTTAGTACTAATTATGCCCTTTAAGAAGATTATTGTGTGAATTTAACAATCTATATGAAATAACTGATTTTTGTCTTTCAACAAATGTAATTAAACATAAAATAATTAGTTTATTAAGTAATTAATCTTTTGTAATTAATTGTAATTTTCAATATACGTTTTTAAAAAGTATGTAAGGATTTAATCCATTGACTTAATAATAAATAAATAAATAAAAAAATTATATTTATATAAAAAACAGCAGCATTTGTTAAACATATGATTTCACAAACTTCTGCAAATGTACTACACGCTATTATTATATAGGAGGTTGGAATGGGCACATGTAAGTATGGGAAATAAGTTGGCGTAATTTAACTAAATGCGTTTATATTATAGACTCGCCACGGCTCGTTTTATGATGAAGATGTGCCTATTATGCCAGAAGAAACGGTAATAGAAAATTTTCGAATAAGTCAGCAAACATTTCAATTGCTGTGTTCAAAGTTGACGTCAATGACAAAAACAGACAAACCAAAGAAATGTTTATTTATTTATTTAGTATACGGTGTAGTTTGCCGCAAATTTATTTAATATCCCGCTCTTTTTATTATTTTTTAAATGTATTTTTATTCATTCAGTCTCGTCTCATCGAACTGTTCGGACGTGTTTTTTTAGTGCGGCTGAATTTTCGGTGAAAAAATCGTAATAGGTGAAAAAGTGTAAAAAGTTGAAATTAAACAAAAAAGTGAAAAAATCGTAATAGGTAAAAATATAAAAAAAAAAAAAAAAAAAACATTAAACATCACATAAAAACTGTATGAGTGTTCCTCTCAGATGTAATTCTGAGAAAGAGCTTAGCTCGACTAGAAAAACTAGATGGATCTCTGAGGAAGAATCCATAAAAAAATCTTTGGAGAATTTTCTCACTGCAAGAGCCGTGAAACGGCGTCGTTGCTGTTCGCCCAATATAGTAATTTCAATAGATGAAGGAACATCAACATCTTCTACATCAAATATTGCAGTCAAACCTAGAAAACAAGTAGGTATGGATAAATACGTCACACTTCTTAAGAGACAGAGGAGCCCGACATCTGCTCAAGTGTCATCAAATTCAAAAGCTCCTAAGACCGTGAGTAATGATCAAAATAGGTTTGCTCTCCTCCAGACGGATGAGCCAGAACTTCCTAAGAAGACGTTTAAGCCCCCACCAATTAATCTGAGAGAGCCCACTTCCAGTAAATTGGTGCAAAGAATTGTTTCGGTAATAGGTGAAAATATGTTTAGCGTAACATCAATTAAACATGGAAATATCAGCGAAACCAAAATACAAGTGAAAAAGGAAGATGATTTTCGAAAATTGTCCAACCAGTTGGAGAGGGAGGCTAGGGATTTCTACACCTATCAGCGCAAAAGGTCTCCAAGTCGTTCTAAAGGGTATAGACCCATGTGTTGATCCTGCGGAGATAAACACCGGCTTAATGGGCAAAGGGTTCAAAATTAAGAGTGTTGTGAATATTAGAAACCGTGAAAAGATTCCACAGCCTATGTTTAGGGTGGAATTGGAACCTGGAGATGTCGTATTAAAGAAAAACGAGTCCCATCCCATCTACAATCTGATTTACCTTCTGCATCGTAGAATTACCGTGGAAGAACCGCATAAGCGTCAGGGACCCGTCCAATGTGTTAACTGTCAAGAATTTGGTCACACCAAGGCGTATTGTAAATTGCCGTCAGTTTGTGTTGCGTGTGGGGAGCTACATGCAACTGCTCAATGCGATAAGTCGAAAACTGATTCAAAAATCAAAAAATGCAGTAACTGCGGAGGTAATCATACCGCAAATTATAGAGGTTGTCCAATTTACACTCATTTGAAAGGCATAAGAACCAACAAGACGTCAGTATTACCTGATCGTCCTCAACAGCCTAATTTTGCTTGGAGTAACAATTTCCCTCAATTGTTACGGTCCACTAGTCATGTAAACGCGCCTAGTTCTAGACAGGTTTCTTACGCAAACGTGGTTAAATCTAATATGCCAGGTTTGGAGCAGGAACCTAAATCACAATATTTCGAGCCTAATATTAACACTCTAGAGACTACATTGCAGAATCTTTCCCAAACTATGAACACTTTTACGACCACTATGACATCCATGATGCAGGAAATGCTGAAAATGCAATCCACTATCTTACAAGCCATTTTTAAGAAATGATTTGTTTAAAAATTTGTTTTTGGAACGCGAACGGCCTCCGCCAACATAAAAACGAACTGGAACACTTCCTGATGGATAAGCAGATTGATGTCATGATGATTTCTGAAACTCACTTGACGGCGACAGCGCACTTCAAAATTAATGGCTACGTGTTATATGATACTAAAGATCCACGCGGAAGAGCATGTGGAGGTTCGGCAATTCTTATAAAGAACAGAATAAAACATTATTTAATGAACAACATATGTGAGGATTACCTACAAGCAACAAACATTTGTATTGAATTCTGTCATTACAATTTTGTTTTATCATTAATTTATTCTCCACCTCGATTTTCAATTAAAGAACACCAATACTACAGCTTCTTCAATTCCCTTGGAGCTAGATTTTTAGTTGCTGGTGACTTTAACGCCAAACACACTTTTTGGGGTTCACGTCACCGAAGGGTCGTAAACTCTTCAACACCATTGCCAAAATGGGATTAGATGTACTCTCAAGCGGGCATCCCACCTACTGGCCGACGGACCGACGGAAGATTCCCGATGTTATTGACTTCGGAGTAGTGAAAAATATCCCTGTAGAATCGATACAAGTGGAGCCTTCATTAGACTTGTCTTCAGATCACTCTCCTTCTATTATTTCAATGCGTTTCCTTCCAGGGAATGGTTCTCCATTTAGGGACATATCTAAAACCAGAGTAAGTTGGATAAAGTATAAAAAGTATTTAAGTTCCCACTGCACGGAAAATGTAGTGTTGAGAACTACCGAGGATATTGATAAGTCGATTGGCAAGTTTACTGAGGTCATACGAAGAGCTGTACATCACGCCTCCACTTATCACGTTGAATGTAGAAATAGGACAAACAGAACTTATTTCGCTGAACTCGATCATCTCCTGTCAGAAAAAAGAAGAGTTAGAAGAGAGTGGCAAATTCACAGGTCTCCTGAACTGAAAGCTAGGCTACGGATATGCAGAGATATACTAAGAAATTTCTTAGAAACCCAAAGAATGGCTTCACTTAAATCTTACTTGGAGGGTCTTGATAGTACCTCACAATCTGACTATTCGTTATTGAAGGCGGTACGAGGTTTAAAAAGACCAGTTAGAGGAAAGCCTCCTCTGCGAAATCCGACTGGTGACTGAGCTAGAAATGATTCCGAGAAGGGGATTTTATTTGTTAACCATTTGAGAAATGTGTTTACTATAAACAACTCAAATAATGCATCTGATTTGCCTCCACTCGTTATTAGACCTCCTGTACCTCTTAGACTTAGCTTTAATGATGTTCAAAGCACTATTGGTACTCTGAATCTTAAAAAGCTGCAGGTATGGATAAAATCAGCAACAAAATGCTTGTGGAGTTACCTCGCGTAGCTAGAAGAATTATCCTATTTATTTTCAATGCTATTTTACGCCTAGAATACTATCCTGCAGATTGGAAGGTATCTATGAATACCATGATTCCTAAGCCAGGGAAGGACCCCACTAAAGTAGAGTCATATAGGCCAATTAGTCTACTGCCGACAATTTCAAAACTGTTTGAAAAATTGTTATTGGCTAAGTTGATTCCAATTCTGAACGACACTCAATGTATCCCAAATCATCAATTCGGCTTCAGAGCTAAACACAGCACCATCGAACAAACACACAGATTGGTAAATGTGATAAGAGGGTCGTTTGAAGAGAAAAAATACTGTTCCGCGCTTTTCATTGATGTTTCCCAAGCGTTCGACAAAGTCTGGCATGAAGGTTTAATGCATAAAATTAAATTAACTCTGCCTGCTAACACCCACAAACTTATGAAAAGTTATTTATATGGTCCCAAATTTACAATCAAAAAAGACGATTTTTTAAGCCCCGCTCAGCCAATTGAAGCAGGAGTACCCCAGGGTAGCATACTGGGTACAACTTTATATTTGATTTATGCGTCCGATATGCCGTCAGACCTCATAATACATACTTCAACTTTTGCAGACGACACAGCCTTTATTAGCGTTCATAAGGACCATCAAATAGCATCACAGAACTTGCAGAAATATGTTTATAAACTAGAGAATTGGCTTGAGCTTTGGAAAATCAGGGTTAACGAACAGAAATGTATTCATATAACTTTCACATTGCGAAAAGATACCTGCTCGTTCATCAGAATAAATAATCAAATTATCCCGCAACACAATAAAGTCAAATACCTCGGTATCCACCTCGATCGTCGTTTAACTTGGAAGTCTCATATCGACGCAAAACTTACCCAGATGAGATTAAAAGCAGTGCAAATTAATTGGCTAATCGGCAGAAATTCTACATTAAAGTTGGATTGCAAACTTTTGTTGTACAATGCAATTCTAAAGCCAATCTGGTGTTATGGAATTCAATTATGGGGTACTGCCTCAGCATCCAACATTGAAAAAATTCAAAGGGGTCAAAATAAGATTCTACGTACAATTACTGCAGCTCCATGGTATGTTAAAAATTCTCGAATCCACAAAGATCTAGGCATTCCTTTGGTGAAAGTCGAATTTACAAAACACGCCTCAAAATATGTCAGCAAACTTGAACACCATCCAAACCCACTTGCACGAGACATCCTTAACTTTAGTGGCCATGTTCGGTTGAGAAGGAGGGATACCCTTGCTTTAACTCAAGCGCAAAACAGATGACTGGATCAGTGGATGTAAATTTGTTGTAGTATCATAATATTTTGTCTATCACTGGCTGGGCTTATTATTTTCTTTTTAGTATTAAGATTCGAAAACTTATTGCCATTTCATTTCTGAAGATTCAATAAATAAATTAAATGTATTAAAAAAAAAAAAAAATTTTTTATGGAACTGTCAAATTTTTCTTGTTCAGTTCAGTTCAGTGCTGTGTTTCTCAGTGTACTTAATTATATATGTATTTTAATTTTGTTTTTGTTATTGATTTTGTTTCTACTCAATTAGAATTTGAGTTTTTCTTTTTTTTCATTTGCTTGTGGTAAATCGTTTCTTTTGTTTAGTATAAGTTTAAGTTTTGAATAAGCAACAGCAAGGAGCTGAAATACTCATTTAAATTTAATCTGAACGGGTGTTTCTTTTTAAATGGATATTGTCTACAAGAAGTAAGACTCCCAGTTATACATTTGGTCCTTCGAGAAGTCCTAGAGGAACTAGGACTGGATATCTAGTGGAATTTGTCCAGTACTTTTGGCTGCGTTATTTGTTCACCCGTAACAACATAACCTACAATTTGTTTGACAGACAACGAGGTCTGTAAAAGTTTCCATTGGCGTCCCGATCAATGGAGACCTCAACAGGCAGGAGGTCTGTTGGTAAAAAATCATCATTCAGCAGTGCTTTAGAAGAAGACATCTACCTCAATTATTAAGGGTATCCTATAACAACAAAGCAGTTAATTCTTCATAGGAATCTATTTGGCATACAATACAATACGGTAAAAAACAAAAGGAAATTATTGGGTATGTACAGTATTACATTACATTTCGTGCAGTTGTGAGAATATCTAGGAATTAACATAAAAAGGCAGTGTAATCTCGAGAAGAAATATCTACTTGATCATCCACCAATTTATTTCAACATAACCTCAAATTTATTAAATACTCGCTATCGTACCATCACTGGTAAAAAATACCCCATTGTACCAACACTGATTACATTTCATTTATACACACACACAAACTTACAAAAAAACAATAAGCAACCTGTCACTCTCTTTCATATTGAATAGTTATCTGGCGCCAATTACTTTGTTTTGGTTTCAATCGTTCCCCTTACTCCATTAGCATTAATTAAAAAAAAGCAAAAACTGTATACCCACATACTACAACGAAAATTAAGCAAAGACCAGAATTTGCATTAAATAAAATAATTTCTTAAAGTGAATGGAACGGCAGTATAATTTTCATAAATAATACAACAAATAAAATAAAGTTAAAATGTGAATAAAGTGTTCTACAGCAACAATGGCAGTCATAAGAAAGCCACAATTTAATTTTGAAGAGAAGAAAACTGTAAGTTAAATAAATTTTTTATTATTTATATTGAAATATTATATACCCTACAAGAACAATGACAGTCATTTGATGCATCATCTGATGGGCATTGCTGATGGGTTTATACATCAGTAGTTTCTATCATTTTATTAAGGGCAATGTGAAAACCCTGATGTAAACATTCGTGTACGTGTGATTCTTTTTCTCTTTCCAACTTGTGAATTTCGTGAACTAGTAAAACATATATCTGAACTGCTCACTCCACAATATTTTACTAATCAGTACTGATGTAAATATCGTCAGAGCTGACTAATCAGTGCTGATGTAAACATCGTCAGAGCTGACTAATCAGCACTGATGTAAACATCGTCAGAGCTGACTAATCACTGCTGATGTACAAACCAGTCATAGCTGACTGGTACAACATTTATAAAAACAGGCTTTTTTTAAATTAATTTATTTGAATAAAAATTAATTTATTTTTTTTGTAATACAATAAATTAATAATTAAAATTGTTATTTTTGGCATATATTTTTTGTTTTTGCCTGTGGTGGCTTTTGTCCACAGCTTTCCTCAAACCCCTCTCAAAATCTATGGAAGATTGCTTGGGAAAGACATCTGAAATTTAAAAAGTAAAATTAAACAAGTGTGTACATAATAATTCATAGATAGGCCAAAATAATTACATACCTCTTAAAAGCTTATTGAAGAGTGTCAAATTCCCAAGCGCTTTCTTCTCCCACCGCCCTTCCCAATTAAACTTGTCAAGAAGTTCAACCGTCATAAGACTACGGATGACTTCGTTGACGTCTTCTGCCGTTCCCTTTTTTAAAAAATAAACGTTTTCTGTAAGAAATTTTAATTTTTAGTTTTAATCTTTTGTTTTTCTTTATTAAGTTTTTTGTTTCTTTTTTGTTTAAATTTGTCTTTTTCTTTTGTTAAATTTTTATAATTTTTCCACTTTTTCACAATCAAACTAGCACCACAAATGAAAATTTGACATTTCATTCCACTATGAGGGGATTTACATGTTAAACGGCAAAAATGCAACCCTGCACAACGCAAATTAACATGCAGTTGTCTTTCTCATACTTATTAATTTTTAGCCTGTATTAATCAGCGTTGCCATTTCGTAACATTTTTTATTAACAAGGTCTTGTTTCAAAAATCCCCACAAGTCCATAATATATAAAATCAAAATATTAGCATGAAATTTATTTAAAAAAAGTACAAAAAAACTAAAACTTTTGAAAAGAGTATTTCTATGATCAAATACGTATATAAAAATGATGCCGACGCAAAATTAGGTATAAGAGGAAATTTAACAAATATTTATTAACATTTGGTAAGAAAACCCCCACTGTGGCAACGCCAACAGCAACAATTTAATATAAAATTGCTGCAAGTGTGTTAGTTTATAAGTTTTGTATGTGTTAGTTTCCATCAGCAATTTCTTGTAGGGTAATTGTGTTGATTGTGTGTGTGTGTATAAAATGAGTTATGGCGTTTTCTTTTCTGGCAAAAATGTTCCACGTTTTTCTCATTTCGCACCTTTTTTAATTTTTTTGTGTTCTTTTCTGAAAAAATGTCAACACTACTAAAGTGTAGTATGTTCTTTTCTATAAATGTAACACTATAAATTTTAAAAATGGTGCACCTTTCACACTCTGTATTTTTAGAGGGGTAGAATCGCACGATAAAACAGCTGACATTTGTTTTATTTATGAATGTGTATTTGTGTTAAGAAACAAAATAAATATACAAAATGAAAAATATTACTACTTTATGTGCAGAAAAAATGTTGGATGACTTGTTGGATTTATATTCATCATCTGATGATAAAATATTTTATATGATAATGGAAAGAAATCCACAACCGCGAGTGAAAGGCTTTGTAGAGAACGTAATTAATGAATACTCTGAAGTTGATGTATGTCAAATTTTATAGGACAATATCTCGTACTTCTTATATATGTAATGTATGTTTATATAGGGTGTTTTTTACAGGTTTGTTTTTCGAAAAGAGATAAAACTGGCATTTTGTGGTCAAATCTGGCAACTCTAATGTCATTTATGTTCAGTTTGGTTTGCCATTTCATCATGAACAGGTTGACAAAAGAACAACGCTTGCAAATCGTGCAAATTTATTTCGAAAATAACGGTTCAGTTCGCGAAGTTTACCGCAAGCTCCGTCCATTTTATGGTCGACATAATCTTCCATCAGAGCAATTAATTCGGTTAACCATGGATCGTTTTCGCACTACGTTTACTCTATGTGATAATACGCATCCGCAGAGACGTCGAACTGTGCGCACCGAAGAAACAATTGCCGCTGTAGAGCAAAGTGTTGAAGAGGACCCGAATTAATGGAGACCGGTATAGAGCCATGATAACCGACTATTTTGTTCCCGAATTGGATGGCATGAATGTGGATGAGTTGTGGTTCCACACAGCGCACGCCACAATCGATTTATTGAAGGAAACATTCGATGAGCGCATAATTTCGCGGAATGGACCTGTCAATTGGCCACCAAGATCGTGTGATTTGACACCATTGGATTATTTTCTTTGGGGATATGTGAAGTCGCTCGTCTACGCCAACAAACCAGAAACGTTAGGGGAATTGGAAGCCAACATGCGTGGCGTTATTGCCGACATACGGCCCCATATGCTCGAAAAAGTGGTTGAAAATTGGACCTGTAGAATTGGCTTTATTCGAGCCATCCGCGGCGGCCACATGCCTGAAATCATATTTAAACATTAATGGCATAAAATTATCCTTCCAATAAAGCCAAATTGATGGTCATTAAAACGATTTTCTTGTGTTTTATTTCAATTCGAAGTTCTATACCTCTCAAAAAAAACACCACGGGAAGGTGCCATTGGTCTTTTTGAGAGATATTCATTGTCTTATTTCAAGCGATCTTACCAGGGAGCTATCTGCTTCTTCTTTTTTAACAAAAAAAAAAACAAAAACAGCTGTACATGAAAAAAGTGTTACACTGTTGTGATTTTATGTTCTATTTTTACCATTAAAAATGCAACATCTTTAAAATGTGGGGTAAAGATTATAAAAATGTACACAACATTTTATTTCAGAAAAGAAAACACCATTAGAGTAAATTATTTCTAAAGGGAGTAGAGTAGACGTTAATAAATTACCAAGCAAACAAGTACAGAAAATAAAAAACATTAACAGCCTGTTTATAGAACGCGACTCGCCCAACTCGCGACTCGACGACCGGTGGACGAGTGAGAAATAAAAAGCGTTTATAGAACGCGAGTCGATTTTGTCGTGCCACTTACGTTAAATCGCGCATATGACAAAGTTGTTTGAAACCCTACTATTGCCAACGTGTTAAAAAATATTTTTTGTTTATATTTCTTCATACAAAATTTAATATTAAATATTAAGATGGCAACCCTACTTTTATGAAAAATATCAAATAAACATAAACAAACAAAAAAGTAAAACAAAATTTAAATTTTAATTTAATTTAACGAATACATTCCATAGTAGATTTACTGCTACCAAACTGAGGAGCTCCTATGGTCAAGTGTGGAAATTCCTCCATGCAATCCACCAATTGCCTAAACTGCATTGTTGTAGTTATTTTAATGCTGAAAATATAACAAATCGAAATAAACTAACAAAAACATTTATGATATCAATGTGTACTTACTTTTTTTGTTGAAATATCCATTTTGTGTTTACCTTTTTCAATGAAATTGTAATTAAATTTAACGCTCGAACACTATTCTATATTCGTCCAATTTTGACACTTCGGCGACTCTAACCGTCTTGTATATACCAAATAAATTGACAACAGTTACGTTTTTTTAACAAACTTGTCAACAGTCGTGTTCTGTGACCCAAAATAACAAAACCGCTAACATTTCAGCGGTTTTTATCAGCGAGTCGCGTTCTATAAACAGGCTGTAAGACGGTAACAAAATAAAAATTTGTTGTAAAAAAGATTTTAATAAATATTTATTTTTGAAAAAGGTGACAATTCTTCTGTGAATTAAATACTTGCTGGGGGATTTCTAGTAGTTGTTCGTTGTGGTTTAGAAATTAAATTATTAAACATCAAAATGGCCTCCAAGAGAAAATGCAAGTATGATATTCAACAAATTGCTAGTTTTTGCAACAATTTTGACAAAATACCGATAGAGAATTTAACTATGTACTTCATTATTGAAAGTCAAGCTGACAGAATTAGACAGAAGGTGGTTGAGAATGATCGAGACATCTGAGGAATTCATAATAAATGATGTGTTGCGTTGGGAATTCTATATTTTATTGCTGATATAATATCAGCAAAGTGGAAAATCATTTATTTTTACATTATCACACCAGATCACATAGAGTGTATTATAAGGCAAAAAAGGAAATTAAGACGTCAATGGCAGCAAACTCGTTCTCCTGGCGTAAATGCCCAACTAAATCGGATCCAAAAACTTTTGCGCTCCTCACTTCAGAGTGACAAAGAATTAAATCTCAAGCATTATCTGGAAAATCTAACACCAACGGATAACACGAACTTCAGTTTATGGAAGGCTACGAGTAAAATGCGATGCCCTACGACATATGACTCTTCTATTCGCCTACAAAACGGTGAATGGGCTAAAAATTCACTTGAAAAACTTGAAGAATTTGCAAACCACATAAAAAGTGTATTTACTCCAAATGTTTCTACATCCTCTGTCAACCTATCACCTATTAGCGAAATAGTTCAACAACCAATGAAATTTAGACTTTCAAATGTTATAGCAGCAGTCAAAGGTCTGAAGACACAAAAAGCACCAGGTAATGATAAAATTACCGCTACAATGATCATTAATCTCCCAATGTCTGCTATGCGCATTATCTTATTTATTTTTAATTCCCTGTTGCGCATCGGTATATTTCCATCGGCATGGAAATTATCGGACACTAAAATGATTCCCAAGCCGGGTAAGGACTTAACCCAAGTAACTTCTTACCGCCCAATAAGTTTGCTGCCCATACTTTCGAAACTTTTCGAAAAAATGTTTCTTGATAGCCTAGTATCACAAAATGACATCAGTGCTATTATTCCCAATCACCAATTTGGTTTTAGGAGGAAGCACAGTACAGTGGAGCAAGTACATAGAATAACAAACTTGATTCGAGGGGCTTTCGAGAATAAACAGTATTGCTCTGCACTCTTTATTGACATTTCTCAAGCATTTGACAAGGTTTGGCACGACGGTTTGTTGTTCAAAATTACAAGATGTCTCCCTGAGAGTACACACAAATTACTAAAAAGCTACTTAACAAATAGATCTTTTCGGATAAGATCTAAGGATGATACGTCTTCGACCAAGAGAATTCACGCTGGTGTTCCGCAAGGAAGTATACTAGGTCCATTCCTTTACATTCTCTTTACAGCAGATATGCCCACAAGCACATTAACACATACGTCTACCTTTGCGGATGATACAGCAATTATGAGCATCAATAAAAACCCAATTGTTGCATCCGAATTTGTCCAAGAGCATATAAATGTGCTGGAAGCATGGTTGAACAAATGGAAGATAAAGGTCAATGCTGCCAAGTGCGTGCACATAACTTTTACTCTCAGGAGGGACACGTGCCCACATGTTTTGATAAACATTATATGAATTCCTCAACAAAATCATGTTAAATATCTTGGTATTCACCTGGACCGCCGCCTAACATGGTCCCATCATATTGCGGCAAAAATCAGTCAAATAAAGTGAAAATCCGCCCAACTTTATTGGCTAGTAGGACAGAGGTCAGCCCTAAATTTAGACTTAAAGGTACTAATATATAAGGCAATATTAAAGCCTATATGGCTATACGGCATCCAGATTTGGGGCACAGCCTCACCATCAAACATTGAAAAACTACAAAGAAGACAATCTAAACTTTTGCAGCAAATAACGTGTGCTCCATGGTTTATAAAAAATAGTAACATCCATAAGGATCTCAATATCCTCACAATTAAAGAGGAGATCAGAAAAGCTACCAGTAATTACTTACATAAACTTCCAACTCACCCTAATCCTCTTGCAAGAGATTTGCTTTCATTTGAGGGTCATAGACGCCTTAAGAGAAGAGAAACCGCTGATTTAATTGGTTAATTTTTTTTTTTTGAGCACTAATAGTTGTACCTGTATTGACAGAAGCAATTTTATTATCCTTAGGTTAAGTTTTTAATACTTATTGTAAATTCCTATCAAGGAAGATTCAATAAATAATAACAAAAAAAAAAAATTATTTTTACATTAGTGATGGTAAGTGCTCGGAAAGCTTGAAAAGGCCACGCTCGTCGGTTTGGGGAGGTTCATAACCATACTAAATGTACAACACAGCAGATAAAAAAATTCTTTCCAAGACGTATAAACAAAAAAATTATATGTAAACCAAAACAATCAAAATTACAATACGTTACTAAAAACTGTAAACATAATTTATGCTGAGTACTTATAAGAAATTGAACGATGTTTTTATCAATATAAACACTTTGATTAAAATTAATCCCACCCTTCTTCACACCAGATATATTAGTGTTTAGACGTTTTATATGTATATCTGCCCTTTTTAATGTCTTCTAAAATTTACAATTTTGCCATTTTGTCAACATTCCCAATAATAATATGTCTATTCAAATTTCGACATTATTAAGCATGATTTATTACATTTGAATTCATGGGTACAAAATTATTAATCGAATAAATTTTTTTTTTTTTTTTTTTGCATTTAATTATTTATTGAATCTTCATATTTGAAATGACAATAAGTATTCAAATCTTAATACTAAAAAGAAAATAATAAGCCCAGCCAGTGCTAGACAAAAATTTTTATGATACTAAAAAAATTTCACATCAACTGATCCAGATCCAGGAATTTGAAAAACGCAAAAAGAATTTTTACACGTATCAACTTAAAAGCGCAAAAGGTCTACAAGTCGTAATTAAGGGAATTGATTCTTTTGTTGATCCTGAGGAGATCAAGAGCAGTTTGGCCGACAAAGGCTTTAAAATCAAGGCCGTATCAAATATAAGAAACAGAGATAGGATCCCTCAACCATTATTTAGAGTGGAGTTAGAACCTGGTGATGTTAAGCTGAAGAAAAATGAAACACATCCTATATATGACTTGAAATTCATAATGCACCGAAGAGTTACAGTGGAAGAACCTCATAAGCGATCTGGCCCAGTACAGTGTTCGAACTGCCAAGAATATAGTCACACTAAATCTTATTGTAAGTTGCCTACTGTTTGTGTAGTTTGTGGGGATCTTCATGACACCTCAAAGTGCGATAAACCTAAGGATGATTCCAGGGTAAAAAGATGCAGCAATTGCGGTGGAAACCACACTGCCAACTACAGGGGTTGCCCTGTTTTCGAGGTCGTTAAACGCTCCTTGATCAACAAACCCGCTACTACCCCTACTCAGACGACAAAAGTACCTATTACAATTATTCCCCCCGTAGCACAAGCATCCACTAGCCAATTTTCATATGCCAACGTGCTAAGATCTAACCAACCAACAGTGCAAAATGAATCACCAATAAATGATACAAACAGCCACAATTTTAGCCGTCTTGAAGGTATAATGGAGAATCTGGTGCAATCCATGAACCATTTCATGACAAGCATGACAAGTATGATGCAGGAGATGCAAAAAATGCAGTCCACGCTACTGCAGGCCATACTTAATAGACCATGAACTGTCTAAAAATATGTTTCTGGAACGCAAACGGCATACGCCAACACAAAAATGAACTTGAATATTTTCTTTTTAATAAGAAAATTGATGTAATGCTGATTTCCGAGACTCATATGACGTCGAGAAGCATTTTTAAAATAAGTGGTTATACATTCTACGACACCAAGGACCCCAGAGATAGATCATGTGGTGGCTCGGCAATATTGGTCAAATCGCGAATCAAACACCATTCATTGGGTGGTCTTTCAGAGTGTTATCTTCAAGCAACAAACATCTGTATTGAGAACTTTTGTCAAAACCTCGTGATTTCGTCAGTTTACTGTCCGCCCAGATTTTCAATAACAAAAGATCAGTATAGAGATTTTTACAAATCACTAGGTAGCCGTTTCATAGCGGCTGGCGACTACAATGCTAAGCATACATTCTGGGGCTCACGACTCGTTAGCCCTAAAGGTCGTATCTTGTACGACTCCCTGTCTGAAATGGGACTGAATGTGATTTCAACTGGTCAACCAACTTATTGGCCAACTGACCAGCAAAAAATTCCTGACGTTATCGATTTCGGCGTGGCGAAAGGGGTATCCCCGGAACTCATTGAAGTCGAGGCTTCACTGGATCTTTCTTCAGATCACTCACCCACTGTAATCACCATCAGAAGTCCTCAGCAAAGCGTAACTGATGCCTTACTTCTTGTCAAACGTCTGAATTGGTTAAAATACAAAAAATACATCAGCACTCACTGCACAGAGAAACTCCCGTTAAAAACTGCTGAAGACATCGATGCCTGTATAAAAAGTTTTAATGAACATGTCGAGAAAGCCGCAGAACATGCTTCTTCCACTTACCGCCCGAATAGGTACAACAGAGTTTTTTCTGCAGATGTTGAGCAACTATTGTCTGAAAAAAGGAGAGTCCGAAGAGAGTGGCAACAACACAGATCGCCCCAACTTAAAACTAGGTTGAGAGAATGTACCAAAAATCTTAGGATCTTGCTAGAAGCGCAAAAAGCAGAGTCTCTCAAACAACATCTGGAAGGTCTAGACGCAACTTCCCAGTCAAATTATTCATTATGGCGTGCAGTCCGAAATCTAAGAAAACCCGTAATCGCAAAACCTCCACTGCGTACTTTGAACGGATCTTGGGCACGAAATAACGAAGAAAAAGGCAACCTTTTCGTAAGTCATTTAAAAAATGTATTCACTCCCAATACGGATACTGACATTAGCGAACTACCGCCTGTTGTTGCCAGACCACCTGTACAAATAAGATTTCAATATCTGGAGGTTGTTGAGGCTATTGATAATTTAAATGTTAAAAAAGCACCTGGGTTTGATAAAATCAGCAATAAAATGATTTTTGAGCTGCCTCGCATTGCAAAAAGATTAATCCTTTTTCTTTTTAATGCCATCTTACGGCTTGAGTACTACCCTCCGGTTTGGAAAATTGCACTAGTAAAGATGATTCCTAAGCCGGGAAAAGATCCTTGCAAAGTTGAGTCGTATAGGCCAATAAGTCTATTACCAACTATGTCCAAATTATTCGAGAAATTGCTTATAACCAAGCTGACTCCGATTTTGAATGAAAACAACTGCATTCCCAATCACCAGTTTGGCTTCAGACGTCAACACAGTACAATAGAACAAACACATAGACTGGTACAAGTCATAAGAAAAACCTTTGAGGAAAAGAGATACTGTTCGGCACTCTTTATTGACGTCTCTCAAGCTTTCGACAAAGTATGGCATGAAGGCCTGATATCTAAATTAAAGCAGAACTTGCCGGTGAATCTTCAACACCTACTATGGAAATACTTAATCGACCGTCAGTTTATGATTAAAGAAGGTGATTATTTAAGTCGTCCTCAACCTATAGGTGCTGGCGTCCCTCAAGGTAGTATCTTAGGACCAATTCTATACTTGCTGTACACAGCAGACATGCCAACAAACAATGAAATTCACACGTCAACATTTGCTGATGATACGGCATTTCTCAGTACTCACAAAGATCCAAAAGATGCCTCGATTCAATTACAGCACCACGCAACGCAAGTGGAGAAATGGGCAAGACAATGGGGAATAAAAATAAATGAACAGAAATGCACCCACGTAACATTTACTCTACGTAGGGAATCATGTCCCCCTATTCGTATTAATGACCATATAGTGCCTCAAAACTCACACGTGAAATATCTTGGTATTCATCTGGACCGTCGCCTCACATGGAAACCACATATAGATGCTAAGCTGACTCAAATGAAACTGAAAGCAGCCCAAATTCATTGGCTCATCGGCAGAAACTCCGTCCTTCGGCTCGATTGTAAGCTTCTACTCTACAACTCAATCTTAAAGCCAATTTGGTGCTATGGTATCCAGTTATGGGGCACTGCCTCCAACTCCAATATTGAGAAAATTCAACGCCGTCAAAACAAAATTCTACGAATGATAACTACCGCTCCTTGGTATATTAAAAACAACAACATACACAACGATCTTGATGTTCCACTTGTCAAATGGGAAATAACTAAACACGTGGCCCTTTATTTGGGTAAGCTGGAAACTCATCCAAATCCCCTCGCTCGAGACATCTTACAACATCCCGGTCATAGCCGTTTGAGAAGGAGGGACACCACCGCTCTCAGATGAATAAATACAAGTTGCTCATTATATCCTATCGAATTTGAAAACTAGATTTTGTCTAGCATTGGCTGGACTTATCTTAATTAACTTTAGTTTTAGGATTTGAATACCTATTGTTAGTTCATTTAAAATGAAGATACAATAAAAAGAATATGCAAAAAAAAAAAAAAAAAAAAAAAAAAACTGATCCAGTCATCTATTTTGCGCTTGAGTTAAAGCAAGGGTATCCCTCCTTCTCAACCGATTGTGGCCACTAAAGTTAAGGATGACTCGTGCAAGTGGGTTTGGATGGTGTTCAAGTTTGCTGACATACTTTGACGCATATTTTGTAAATTCGACTTTTACTAATGGCACGCCTAGATCTTTGTGGATTCGAAAATTTTTAACATACCATGGAGCTGCAGTGATTATACGTAGAATTTTATTTTGACCCCTTTGAATTTTTTCAATGTTTGATGCTGAGGCAGTACCCCATAATTGAATTCCATAGCACCAGATTGGCTTTAGTATTGCATTGTACAACAAAAGTTTGCAATCCAATTTCAATGTAGAGTTTCTGCCGATTAGCCAATTAAGTTGCACTGCTTTTAATCTCATTTGTGTAAGTTTCGCTTCAATATGAGACTTCCAAGTTAAACGGCGGTCGAGGTGAATGCCGAGGTATTTGACTTCATTGTGTTGCGGGATAATTTGATTATTTATTCTGATGAACGAGCAGGTATCTTTTCGCAATGTGAAAGTTATATGAATACATTTTTGTTCGTTAACCCTGATTTTCCAAAGCTCTAGCCAATTCTCTAGCTTACGAACATATTTCTGCAAATTCTGTGATGCAACTTGGTGGTCCTTATGGACGCTGATAAAGGCTGTATCGTCTGCAAAAGTTGACGTATGGATTTTGGGGTCTGACGGCATGTCGGAGGCATATATCAAATATAAAGTAGGACCCAGTATGCTACCCTGTGGCACACCTGATTCAATTGGCTGAGCGGTACTTAAAAAATCACCTTCTTTGATTTTAAATTTGCGACCGTATAAATAACTTTCCATGAGTTTATGGGTGTTAGCAGGCAGAGTTAATTTTATTTTCTGCATTAAACCGTCATGCCAAACTTTGTCGAACGCTTGCGACACATCAATGAAAAGGGCGGAGCAGTATTTTTTGTCTTCAAACGACCCTCTTATCACATATACCAATCTGTGTGTTTGTTCGATGGTGCTGTGTTTAGCTCTGAAGCCGAATTGATGATTAGGAATACATTCAGTGTCATTCAGAATTGGAGTCAACTTAGTCATTAACAATTTTTCAAACAGTTTTGGAATTGTCGGCAGTAGACTAATTGGCCTATATGACTCCACTTTGGTGTGGTCCTTCCCTGACTTAGGAATCATAGTGATCATAGACACCTTCCAATCTGCAGGGTAGTATTCTAGGCGTAAAATAGCGTTGAAAATAAATAGGATAATTCTTCTAGCTACGCGAGGTAACTCCACAAGCATTTTGTTGCTGATTATATCCATACCTGCAGCTTTTTTAAGATTCAGAGTACCAATAGCGCTTTGAACATCATTAAACCTAAGTCTTAGAGATACAGGAGGTATAATAACGAGTGGAGGCAAATCAGATGCATTATTTGAGTTGTTTATAGTAAACACATTTCTCAAATGGTTAACAAATAATGTCCCTTTCTCGGAATCATTTCTAGCCCAGTCACCAGTCGGATTTCGCAAAGGAGGTTTTCCTCTCACTGGTCTTTTTAAACCTCTTGCCGCCCTCCATAACGAGTAGTCAGATTGTGGGGTACTATCAAGACCTTCCAAGTAAGATCTAAGTGAGGCCGTTCTTTGGGTTTCTAAGAATTGTCTTAGTATATCTCTGCATACCCGTAGCCTAGCTTTCAGTTCAGGAGACCTGTGAATTTGCCACTCTCTTCTAACTCTTCTTTTTTCTGACAGGAGATGATCGAGTTCAGCGAAATAAGTTCTATTTGTCCCACTTCTGCACTCAACGTCGTATGTGGAGGCGTGATGTACAGCTCTTCGTATGTCCTCAGTAAACTTGCCAATCGACCCATCAATATCCTCGGTAGTTCTCAACACTACATTTTCCGTGCAGTGGGAACTTAAATACTTTTTATACTCTATCCAACTTACTCTGGTTTTAGATATGTCCCGAAATGGAGAGCCATTCCCTTGAAGGAAACGCATTGAAATAATAGAAGGAGAGTGATCTGAAGACAAGTCTAATGAAGGCTCCACTTGTATCGATTCTACAGGGATATTTTTCACTACTCCGAAGTCAATAACATCGGGAATCTTCCGTCGGTCCGTCGGCCAGTAGGTGGGATGCCCGCTTGAGAGTACATCTAATCCCATTTTGGCAATGGTGTTGAAGAGTTCACGACCCTTCGGGGTCACCAGACGTGAACCCCAAAAAGTGTGTTTGGCGTTAAAGTCACCAGCAACTAAAAATCTAGCTCCAAGGGAATTGAAGAAGCTGTAGTATTGGTGTTCTTTTATTGAAAATCGAGGCGGCGAATAAATTGATGATAAAACAAAATTGTATTGACAGAATTCAATACAAATGTTTGTTGCTTGTAGGTAATCCTCACATATGTTGTTCATTAAATAATGTTTTATTCTGTTCTTTATAAGAATTGCCGATCCTCCACATGCTCTTCCGCGGGGATCTTTAGTATCATACAACACGTAGCCATTAATTTTGAAGTACGCTGTCGCCGTCAAGTGAGTTTCAGCAATCATCATGACATCAATCTGCTTATCCATCAGGAAGTGCTCCAGTTCGTTTTTATGTTGGCGGAGGCCGTTCGCATTCCAAAAACAAATTTTTAAACAAATCATTTCTTTAAAATGGCTTGTAAGATAGTGGATTGCATTTTCAGCATTTCCTGCATCATGAATGTCATAGTGGTCGTAAAAGTGTTCATGGTTTGGACAAGTGTCTGCAATGTAGTCTCTAGAGTGTTAATATTAGGCTCGTAATATTGTGATTTAGGTGCCTGCTCCAAACCTGGCATATTAGATTTAACCACGTTAGCGTAAGAAATTTGTCTAGAACTAGGCGCGTTTACATGACTAGTGGACCGTAACAATTGCGGGAAATTGTCACTCGATGCCAAAATAGGCTGTTGACGATGATCAAGTAATACTGACGTCTTGTTGGTACTTATGGCTTTCAAATGAGTGTAAATTGAACAACCTCTATAATTTGCAGTATGATTACCGCCGCAGTTACTGCATTTTTTTATTTTTACGTCAGTTTTGGACTTATTACATTGAGCAGTTGGATGCAGTTCCCCACACGCAACACAAACAGACGGCAATTTACAGTACGCTTTGGTGTGGCCAAATTCTTGACAGTTAACACACTGGACGGGTCCAATGCGCTTATGCGGTTCCTCCACGGTAATTCTGCGATGCAGAAGATAAATGAGATTGTAGATTGGATGGGACTCGTTTCTCTTTAAGACAACATCTCCAGGTTCCAATTCCACCCTAAACATAGGCTGTGGAATCTTTTCAGGGTTTCTAATATTCACAACACTCTTAATTTTGAACCCTTTGTCCATTAAGCTGGTTTTTATCTCCGCAGGATCAACACATGGGTCTATACCCTTTAAAACGACTTGGAGTCCTTTTGGTAATTTTTTATATGAAATCTTAAAATATAAAAAAACGAATGCATGTATATATATATATATATATAGATTAAATAATGAAATTGTATATTATTATATTGACTCGCTCTTTGCTGATATACTTTCCCATGTGAAAAAATTTGTGTGGGATGTCCAATTTTTGCCGCAGATGTTTTGAGCTCAAATCACCGGGAACGCTATAACTTAAAAATCATTTGCAAGAAAATCAAGAGATATATAATAATATACAAACAATTTAGTATCTTGCGATACTAAACTTTATATAATATATAACATGCTATACAAATTATTATACAAATTCTAATTCTTTTTAAGGTGATATAATTTATAAAAAGGTTTATAATCTTAAATTTTAATTGTAATAATTTTATAAAATCTGTTTATAATTAGTATGTAAAAAAATAATTATCATAATCTATTTGTGTATATAATTTGTAAAGTCAAAAAAAATTATAACATTTTTGTGCAGAAATAGATTACCATAAACAAAAGCTTTTGTTATAAATATACAAAAGCTTTTCTCATAAATATTACTTTAATTTTTGTATGTTAATCTATAAGCTACTGTTAAAATATATGTTATGTTAACATTATCAATACTCATCAATTCCTTCATTTGTTTGTGATGTCATGATCATCTCAATTATATATTAGCGGTTCTTCTTCTTGCTTTTACTTCTTCCTCATAGTGCTGCCTATTAATTTATGTGCACCTTAAATGTTTCTTTTATTCTTTTTAAAATTATGCCACTGGCTTAAAATTTCAAATATCTATCATTAACAATTCCGAAACCATTGTAGTTTTGTGCAATTATTGCCCACGTTCAATTCAGCAGGCATTATATAAATTGTATAAAATTATTTCCAATTTATGGTTAGATACAAACTAACTGTACACACCTTGTTGTACAAATAATGATATGATAGCTTATGTAAATAGTTTTATTTTAAATAATTTACGAATTGAAAATTAATTTTTCTTTTATCAATCTTTTATTTAATAAGTTAACTTTTGTAAATTATATTTTTTTAAGGAACTTATAAAATGATTAAAACTTTGAAAGTCGAAGTTACTCGTTGAAGATCAGAAATCAAAAGGCCAGAACAAAGGTCGTTTTCAACCTCGTTGCCTCAGAGACGAACAAAACAGAATCGATAACTTTTGTAACAAAGTAATCATATACTTTGTTTAATTCAATGTTGCCTACTGTAATTATATTAAAACTTATCATGACGTAACATACATATAATACTATGTTTCCACGACGACTTGAATCACCTGCTTCGCTCACTGAATCATGTTTATGAATCATGCTGTTTACATAACCAAAAAACTTGATTCGATTTGACAGTTGTTTTTAATAAACAAACAGAATAAAAAAACAGAATTTACAATTTGTGGAAAATATATTTTTAATGGACAAAAAAACTGAGTGGAAATTAGTTAGCTTATTTGAAAAAAAACATACATTCGTACGTATTTATTTTCTTTACTTCCAGCAACAAGAATATAATTTTAAGAATATAATTTGCTTTGTTTACAATAATACTACGTTTCCACGTTACATGCTTCGCTCTCTATTCATGCTTCACGCCCATAGCTGCCAGATTTGACGATTTATCGTCATTTTGACGATTTTTGGTTTCAAAAATAGCAAAATGACGATTTGACGATTTTTTCATTGAAAATGACGATTTCCTGAATTATTAAAATTTTCTATAAATTGTTAGTTTTATTAATGTTTTTGTTACCAAATTCTCTCTTTTTTTGAGACAACAACTATTTCAAAAACAAAACTAAGTGATAGTAGTGTTTTCTTAATTATTGTTGTTAAGTTCAAGTAAAATAATTGCAAATAATATTGAGACAGGATAGTCGAAATTACTTATTTATGTGTAAACATAAAAATTTAAAATACTGAATTCCATGAACTAAAATTTTAAGAGGAAACAATTTCTGAATTTCCACGGGGAAATTCTTCTACAAAAACTTCTCCTATTTTAACAAAACGTCGAAAGCATATTTAGCCGAATAAATTTAAATAACAAAAATACGGAATTCTTTGAAAATATGTTGAATTTATACTCAAAATGTTATTTAAAACTTAATAAAATAAATTGTTTTGACATTGTAATTTAACCTGAATTAATAAAATATGCTCAATTCAACAATTTATTTATCAAATACTGTTTCACACTATTCAGTTTTAGCAGACCAGTTTTTGTTCAATTCTCTTTTGAACTTGCCATTTCATCAAACATGTCAATTCAATTTTCGTACTTTTTAATGTAAATCAACATGCATGAAAAAAAAACAAAAGGAAATAAGAAAATTGACAGTACCGTCAAGTTTGTACCCTTTTTGTTCTTATTTCCCTTCTCTTCCAAAAATACTTGCCTTGACGAGTGAAAATTATAGAAGTGAAAACGGACTAAGATATTAAATATTACACAAATTGTGTTTAACATAAAATTTTTTGTGATTTGTTATGTAAAAAGTTAAAATTTACGTATTTTGATATGTATTGTACAAGAGACTATATTAAATTGAATTTTTATGTTTTCGTTTTAATAAAGATTTCAAAATAATATTAGAAATAGTGACTTTTTATTTTTCCGATTTTTAAAATTCGAAATGACGATTTTTTTCTTTTTTATCGGGATTTTGACGATTTTTTCCGAAATTCATCTGGCAGCCCTGTTCACGCCCCATTCATGTGCGAAACAACTTGCTTCACCATATAAAATTTTAAGAGCGAATCAAGTAGATTCATATTGAATCTACTTTCGAAGCACGAAAAATTGCACTCTTCTCTAATTTTTATCGCAAGTTTATCTGCACTAGCTGTAAAAATTTAACTTTATTAGAAATTCTCTGTTGGTTCTCTCAGATACGTTTGCTTGTGTGGAATAAAAAGCTGTTCTGATATGTGTTATACCATTAGAATTTAGAAAATCTGACATCTGTGTAGAAACAAATTGTTTCTCATTGTCTGAATGAATATATTGTGGTATTCCAAATTGATCAAATATATTCTCCTTTAGGAATGTAATAACTGCTGAACTAGTTGCCTTTTTTAATGGTTTTAAAAATATATATTTAGAAAAATGGTCTACCGCCACAATTACCATAGAGTTCCCCATTTTCGTTCTTGGATATGGACCAAGGAGGTCTATATATATTCTCTGGAACGGACGTTCAGTTATCATGGTCTGACCCATAAGAGGTCTTAATATTCGGTTGGAAGGTTTCACTGTTCTACAAATCTCACAATTAGATACATAGTTTTTTATATCACGGGCCATGTTTGGCCAAAAGTATTTTTGTCTTATGTGATTTAGTGTCTTAGAAAACCCCCCATGCCATGAAATTGCGACATGATTATTAACTACCACCTGTTCTCGCAGTTCCTTGGGCAACCATAACCGCCATAATGAATCTTCCTCTTCGTATTCACCTTTCCTAAATTTTACCCGTTGATATATAAATCCATCTGACACAATTGTGTCTGAGTAATTTTGTGGGGTTTTATTTAATTCAGATATTAATTCAATATACTCACTAGTTTTAAAAAATTTTGAATTTAGATCTATTTCTGTCATCGTGGGAATATTTGCGTCAGAAAGTTCATCCACGTCTAGTCTAGATAATGCGTCTGGTACAATATTAGCCGACCCTTGTAACGATTCTTTGAAAATGAGGTGGTATCTTGAGAACAGAGCTACCCATTAATCCGGCCGTGCTCGTCGTTGGGGGGGGTGTGTTTTTTTGTTCTCATATAATATAATATTATCAATTTTGAATCATTTACAAGTGATTTTACTTTAGGTAGCTATTTAATAACAAAGCAATTCATAATAACAAGAAGAAAGGAAAATGGTTAAAGATACTGGTATAGCATAAAATGGAATTTGCTATACCTATCTGATACCCACCCTCCATGCTGACAGAAAACAACATTATTTGTCAGCCCAAAAAAAAAATAAAAAAAAAAAAAAATAAACTACTCTAATTGACCCATACCTCAACTTCACCTTTCGTAATTATAATATTAATGATTCAAAATTTCATATTCGAGAATATAACAAAAAAAAAATAGAATTTTAATTTATAGTATTTTAATAAACGATAATAATCAATATGTTTTGTATAATAAATTTAAACAATTATTAATCAATTAAAATTAGGTCCCCAAATTAATATATTAATATATATATAAATGAATATAAAAATTTAACAAGTTTTACATATTATAATAGGAGGTTTTACTATGAAACGTGGTGACATGAAATGTTTGTTGGGTGATATGTATAAACGTAATATTAATAGGGTTAGGTAATATTTAAATTAAATTAACAAAATTATGACAATTTCAGTAGCAATTCAAAATATTATTTTTATATAAAGTTTGAATTTATATAAATAGGTATTATGTTTATATAATAAAATTATAGTATGTTTAAAGTAAAATAAGAAAAATAATGGTTGATAAAAATTTGTTAAAACTTACATTTTTGTATAATGGTCCAACGTAGTCAGCAGGCGCCGGATGACAGTGGAACGTAGTTTATTTCTACTCAACCATATATTTAAATATTTTTATATGATGTGTTAGTTTTAATCTTTCATATGGATTTGTTTGTTGGGTTATTTGAGGTGTTGTAGTGTTTGTATGTAAGGGATTTAGATTACAGATTCAATAATAATTAACTTGTTAAACTATAATGTTTTTATAACTGATGATTAATTTAGGTGACCATATATCAAAAATTATACAAAAAAAAGTTAGATTTAAATTAAAAACATAATTGAAAAAAAAAAAAATAAACACGAAAAGAATTATAAAATTACGTTAAAAAGATTTAAATACAAAATTAAATTAAATTTAAGATCAAAATGAAGCTATATTGAATCAAATGTCACAAAAGTTAAACACGAAACTATTTATATGTATATGATTTACACCTGGTCACCTCAGATGCTTAGATTAAAACGTTATTATGGCCAATGAGAATGTTTTTAATTCAAGTGAATGATTAGGGTGTAAAATCAGGTTAGCGACTATGCAGGATAAGAATATAGTTGAATTAATTAAACAAAGCAGGATATATATAGTTGACCAATTCCACCCCTTGTCAGGGTGGTTTCCCAATATCGATAACGCCAAAGATAAAGGATCAAAAATCTGCTGGTCAAACCGTTTAAAATTGATAAATTAATCCAGATCCGCAGGATATAAAAACAAGGCAATGGATATTTTCCTTTGTTTTCCTTTTTATACAAATGTGTATAAATCCAACATTCAAAGCCCAAAATTGTGTAAAAATCTTCTTTTCGTTCCTTCAAATAAAAATAAGGATTTCCTTACAATCCTTTTCAAAATTACAATAAAAATTTCAAACAAATTTGATGTAGAACCTTTTTAATTGAATTATAATTTTCGATTGATGAAAATAAAAAAAAAATTGAAAATCCAAAACTTATAAAAATCAATGCCAACTCAAGTAACTAACTTTTAAATATTTTAAAACAAATTTCAATAAACAACTTCCTACACCCAAACTTAAATTTTAGTAAAAACTATTAATTTTGTAATAAAGAATTTATTAAGAAATCAGTTTTAATATTTAGGGAAATTGTCACCATCACACCCTTTTCTGTACTCGATATCAAAATCAAATGCCTGCAATTTCAAACTCCAACGCCCTAATCTACCCGACAAGTCTTTTTGCGACATAAGCCATCTTAGACTCGAGTGGTCTGTAACTATTTTGAAAGGTACCCCTTCAACAAATGGACGAAATTTTTTTAGACAAACTATTGCAGCCAGGCATTCTAACTCAGTAACAGAGTAATTTCGCTGATTTTTACTAAGTTTTTGATATACAAATGCTACGGGATGCTCTTTCCCATCATCATCTACCTGAGTTAGAACTCCTCCAACTCCTACGCGTGAGGCATCGCACTGTATAGAAGAAGGCTTACCAAAATTTGGTTGGAGTAGCACAGGATCAGTTACTAAGGCCTCTTTTAACTTTTGAAATGACAATTCCGCCTCAGGAGTTAGTTTAAAAGTATTAGGTTTCTTAAGACAATCTGTGAGAGGTGCAGCTAAGTCAGCGAAATTAGGAATGAATTGCCTATACCACTCTGTCATGCCTATATATCTCCTGCTTTGTCTTGCGCTCTTAGGTAATGGGAAATTTTCAATAGCTTCTATTTTAGACCTATCTGGTTTTAAACACCCTTGTCCTACAATATATAGTATTTGATTTCTTTCTGACAAAAACGACTCTTTTCTACGTTTATTGATAGATTGGCCTTCTTTAAACAGTTTGCGACGTCACGTAAAACCTCCAAATGACTTTTAAAATCTGATGTACATATCAGCAAATCATCTAAATATATAAAAACCTTTTCCTTCATTCGGCTAGGGATAACTTTATCCATTAACCGGCTATTTCTTTGTGCGGCGTTACACAGCTCGAAAGCCATAACTGTAAAGTGATACAGTGGCCGACCAGGTACTGCAAATGCCGTTTTTTTCTTTAGAAAACTCATCCAAAGGTATTTGCCAGAATGCATCTTTTAGGTCAATACCTGTAATGTAATGAGTATCCTGTAATATACTAAGAAGTCCGTTAATATGAGGCAATGGATATGCATCTTTCTTTGTCAGTGTGTTTAATTTTCTCGAGTCCAGGCAAAGTCTTATCTTCCCTGGCTTTCTTACCAAAACAACTCAATTGCACCTAACTTGAACATGCGGTCTAGTTCGCTGTAAGCTTCTAGGTGACGAGGTGGCGAAAGTGGGTAGTGTTTAATTTTAATCTCCAGTGTCTATTGTATGGATTTCTAATGAAGTTCTACCAAGGTCACTTCTACTAAAGGATGGAAATTCCTCTATGACTTGATTCAACTCATGTATATCCCGGTTGCTTAATTTGTGATTATTGTCATTAGAGAAACTTTCACTATCTAATGTAATTTCAGATATAAACAAATGTGGGGCTATATGAAAGGCTTTCCAAAAATTTATACCCAAATATACATTTTGACTTAGGTTAGGCGATAAATAAAAAAGTATAGTTTTTGAATTTTTTCCATATGTCACTGGAATTTTTGCGAAACCTATCACACTCTGATTTCCTCTGTCTGCTGTTTTATGAGCTATGTATTTTTGTGTATTCTAGACTAAGTTTAGAAAGTAATTCTAATATTCTTTCCTAACACGCTAATTGTAGCACCTGAATCCAATAAAGCAAACGTTTCAACATTACCAAGAAGAACTTTTGTATATGGTCTGTTGTCACTTGTATTATTAATTATACAGGGTGGTTAAATTGTAAGGGCCGATGTTGAATGTGAACCACAGCTAAACGCCAAGTTTTGTTCCGAATTTTATTAGACATTTCTCTATTTCAGACTTACTCAATTTGAACCATGGAGAGATACACAATCCAACAACGTGTTAAAGTTATCCAGACTTATTATGAAAATGGGCGTTCAAATCAAAATGCATATCGTGCACTTCGTGATTTTATTGGTCAATTTGATCGTCCAAATGTGCGTACAATCGCAAAAATCGTGGAAAAATTCCAGCAAACCGGGTCTGTAGAAGATGTGAGAACACCAGTGCATGCTCGTACAGCTCGTACTGCAGAAAATATTGCTGCTGTTCGCGATAGTGTGGCAGAAGAGCCGTCCACCTCAACTCGTCGTCGTGCCCAACAATTGCACCTCTCACGCTCGTCGTTGATGAACATTATGCATAAAGACTTGCATTTACACGCTTACAAGGTGCAATTGGCTCAAGAACTAAAGCCTCTTGACCATTCCAAACGTCGTGAATGGGCAGAATGGTGGCAAGATGTGGCAACAGTGGATGATCAATTTTCGAAGAAAATCATCTTCAGTGATGAGGCAACAAATTCAATGGCCGTGTTATCTCACGTAATGGCGATGTCAATTGGCCGCCAAGATCATGTGATTTGACACCGTTGGACTTTTTTCTTTGGGGTTATTTGAAAGAAAAGGTGTACGTCGATAAGCCAGCAACAATTCAAGAGCTAAAAGATGAGATAATTCGGCACATTAACGGCATAGAACCTCCATTATGCCTCAGGGTCATCGAAAATTTGGACCATCGGATGGAGGTGTGCCGCCGTGGTCGCGGTGCCTATTTGGCCGATATTTTGTTCCATACATAATTGAGTAATACCAATATATCATAATAAAATAAAATTACAATAATTTCCTAAATAGTTTGTGTTTTATTCAAAATCAACATCGGCCCTTGAAATTTAACCACCCTTTAGTAGATTCTATGATTTTAGCAAAATCTCGTCTTTTCCGAAATCGTTCTTTACATCTTCTAATTTTCTTAGAAACGTTGTTTTTAAAAAGGTTGTAAATTTTAAAATTCTCGCTTTGTTGCTTTCTCTCGTGTAATGATGAATTTTTATTAATTTTTTTATACCCTTCACCATCGTGAGAAGGGTATATATAAGTTTGTCATTCCGTGTGAAATTTCCACAATATAATTTTCCGACCCTATAAAGTATATATATTCTGGATCCTTATAGATAGCGAAGTCGATTAAGCCATGTCCGTCTGTCTGTCTGTCTGTCTGTCTGTCTGTCTGTCTGGATGTTGAAATCAGTTTTGTGAAGTCCCAAGATATGTTCGGGATCCAAACCTTCAATAATTCTGTCAGAAGTGCTTTCGAGAAGTTTGCTATTTAAAATCAGCAAAATCGGTTTAGGTTAACCAGAGTTATGAACCAATATGTGAGACCACCTCCATAAAAATTTGATATTTTTCGTCCATTTTATTGCAATATTTTGAAATATATTGCAGATAATACCATGAAATTTTGTATACGTTGTTTGTACTATAAAAGAAGAAAGTGTGCGGAAAATAGTAAAAATCGGTCCATGATTTCTCATAGCCCCCATACAAATATATATATTCCCGAAATATGGCTTAATGATAAATAAATGCCTATAAAATTGGAATATCAAGACAAAATTCAGCAAAAATAAGTTTTATACAAAAAGAAATCACAAACCGAATTTTTTTTAGTTCGGTCCATATTTGACCATAGACCCCATATAAAGTCCACTTACAAAATTCACTTACATACGCATAAAACAGATATAAATAATGTTAAACGGCTAAAATTTGACATAAATACTCTTTATGGGCAAATAAATTATTGTACCAAATTTTATGGTGATCGGCCCAGAAATGGTCATAGCCCCCATACAAAAATCTTCCCGAAATATTGCTCAATTATACATAAATGCCTATAAAATTGTAATATCAAGACAAAATTCAGCAAAACTAAGTTTTGTGCAAAAAGAAATCGCAAAACGAAATTTTTTTTAGTTCGGTCCATATTTGACCATAGACCCCATATAAAGTCCACTTCCGAAATTCACTTAAATACGCATAAAACAGATATAAATAATGTTAAACGGCTAAAATTTGACATAAATACTCTTTATAGGCAAATAAATTGTTGTACTAAATTTTATGGTGATCGGCCCACAACTGGTCATAGCTCCCATACAAGGACCACATCTGAAAAAGACATTTTTGCCTATATATATTGTATAAATATCGTTACCGACTCAAAACTTTGTACAGATCATTTACATATATACAAAAATCATTCCACACAATTTTGTTAATTTCGGTCTATTTTTAACCGTATGCCCCATATAAAGCCCTCTTCGGAAAATCCCTTTAATACTCATAAATCGCTTATAAATAAGGGTACCAATCCAAAATTTTACACGGATCATTTACATACATGCCTAAATCTAACTGCTGGATTTTGAGAATATCGGTCCATATTTGACTATATCCCCCACATAAGGTCCACTACCGAAATCCACGTTAATACTAATATATATCTTAAATATACCGTAATTACGTTGAAATTCTACGTGAAATATCCCCATATGCATGAAAATAACTGTTTCAAAATTTAAGAAGATCGGCCCATAATTTGTCATACCTGCCATATAGAAGCATTTCCAAAAACAAATAAATTCGGGTCAAAAAATATTCTTTTCGGATTTAACCCATATTCGGTCCATATTTTATAATCATGATATATATCGTTGGAAAGCTATTTTTAATACCTTTTATTTAATGTATTACAAATTATCAGACACACAGTAGTTCCCGAGATATAGGCCTATATATTTTCAACTTTAAGGGCCCGCCCCCTCGAAAATAGGCGTGGCCGCCAAAAAAATTTTTTTTTGCTGGTATCTCTTCTAAAATCCCTATTTGTTTTTTTTTTTTGAGCAAAATCACTAAAACCGAATTGTACCCCTTTTTATACCCTTCACCATCGTGAGAAGGGTATATATAAGTTTGTCATTCCGTGTGAAATTTCCACAATATAATTTTCCGACCCTATAAAGTATATATATTCTGGATCCTTATAGATAGCGAAGTCGATTAAGCCATGTCCGTCTGTCTGTCTGTCTGTCTGTCTGTCTGTCTGTCTGGATGTTGAAATCAGTTTTGTGAAGTCCCAAGATATGTTCGGGATCCAAACCTTCAATAATTCTGTCAGAAGTGCTTTCGAGAAGTTTGCTATTTAAAATCAGCAAAATCGGTTTAGGTTAACCAGAGTTATGAACCAATATGTGAGACCACCTCCATAAAAATTTGATATTTTTCGTCCATTTTATTGCAATATTTTGAAATATATTGCAGATAATACCATGAAATTTTGTATACGTTGTTTGTACTATAAAAGAAGAAAGTTTGCGGAAAATAGTAAAAATCGGTCCATGATTTCTCATAGCCCCCATACAAATATATATATTCCCGAAATATGGCTTAATGATAAATAAATGCCTATAAAATTGGAATATCAAGACAAAATTCAGCAAAAATAAGTTTTATACAAAAAGAAACCACAAACCGAAATTTTTTTTAGTTCGGTCCATATTTGACCATACCCCCCTTATAAAGTCCACTTACAAAATTCACTTACATACGCATAAAACAGATATAAATAATGTTAAACGGCTAAAATTTGACATAAATACTCTCTATGGGCAAATAAATTATTGTACCAAATTTTATGGTGATCGGCCCAGAAATGGTCATAGCCCCCATACAAAAATCTTCCCGAAATATTGCTCAATTATACATAAATGCCTATAAAATTGTAATATCAAGACAGAATTCAGCAAAACTAAGTTTTGTGCAAAAAGAAATCGCAAAACGAAATTTTTTTTAGTTCGGTCCATATTTGACCATAGACCCCATATAAAGTCCACTTCCGAAATTCACTTAAATACGCATAAAACAGATATAAATAATGTTAAACGGCTAAAATTTGACATAAATACTCTTTATAGGCAAATAAATTGTTGTACTAAATTTTATGGTGATCGGCCCACAACTGGTCATAGCTCCCATACAAGGACCACATCTGAAAAAGACATTTTTGCCTATATATATTGTATAAATATCGTTACCGACTCAAAACTTTGTACAGATCATTTACATATATACAAAAATCATTCCACACAATTTTGTTAATTTCGGTCTATTTTTAACCGTATGCCCCATATAAAGCCCTCTTCGGAAAATCCCTTTAATACTCATAAATCGCTTATAAATAAGGGTACCAATCCAAAATTTTACACGGATCATTTACATACATGCCTAAATCTAACTGCTGGATTTTGAGAATATCGGTCCATATTTGACTATATCCCCCACATAAGGTCCACTACCGAAATCCACGTTAATACTAATATATATCTTAAATATACCGTAATTACGTTGAAATTCTACGTGAAATATCCCCATATGCATGAAAATAACTGTTTCAAAATTTAAGAAGATCGGCCCATAATTTGTCATACCTGCCATATAGAAGCATTTCCAAAAACAAATAAATTCGGGTCAAAAAATATTCTTTTCGGATTTAACCCATATTCGGTCCATATTTTATAATCATGATATATATCGTTGGAAAGGTATTTTTAATACCTTTTATTTAATGTATTACAAATTATCAGACACCCAGTAGTTCCCGAGATATAGGCCTATATATTTTCAACTTTAAGGGCCCGCCCCCTCGAAAATAGGCGTGGCCGCCAAAAAAAAATTTTTTTGCTGGTATCTCTTCTAAAATCCCTATTTGTTTTTTTTTTTTTTAACAAAATCACTAAAACCGAATTGTACCCCTTTTTTATACTCTGTTTGTTAAATTACACTGAAGATTATTATGAACATCAGACAGACTCTGTAAGTTATGGTAAGAATTGGTAATTAAATCAATTAACAAGTAAGAGTGCTATATTCGGCTGTGCCGAATCTTAAATACCCTTCACCTAAGCGTAATAAGAAATACAGAAACTACACTAGACTAGAATACCCTAATTCTGTGTTTTCTATTCAGTCTTAGTGCAAATTTTATTAGTATTTGATATATTGTTTGAAAGACAATTTTACGACCAACATAATTTATGTTAAATATTTGGAAATATTGTGTAATTTTCACCATTTTTAATTGATTTAATTGCCAATCTTACCACAATTTACAGAGTTTGTCTGATGTTCATAATAATCTTGAGTGTAACTTAACAAACAGAGTATAAACAAGTAAGAGTGCTATATTCGGCTGTGCCGAATCTTAAATACCCTTCACCTAAGCGTAATAAGAAATACAGAAACTACACTAGACTAGAATACCCTAATTCTGTGTTTTCTATTCAGTCTTAGTGCAAATTTTATTAGTATTTGATATATTGTTTGAAAGACAATTTTACGACCAACATAATTTATGTTAAATATTTGGAAATATTGTGTAATTTTCACCATTTTTAATTGATTTAATTACCAATCTTACCACAATTTACAGAGTTTGTCTGATGTTCATAATAATCTTGAGTGTAACTTAACAAACAGAGTATAAAAAAGGGGTACAATTCGGTTTTAGTGATTTTGCTCAAAAAAAAAAAAAAAACAAAATCAAATAGGGCTTTTAGAGGAGATACCAGCAAAAAAAAAAATTTGTTGGCGGTCACGCCTATTTTCGAGGGGGCGGGCCCTTAAAGTTGAAAATACATAGGCCTATATCTCGGGAACTACTGGGTGTCTGATAATTTGTAATACATTAAATAAAAGGTATTAAAAATACCTTTCCAACGATATATATCATGATTATAAAATATGGACCGAATATGGGTTAAATCCGAAAAGAATATTTTTTGACCCGAATTTATTTGTTTTTTGGAAATGGTTCTATATGGCAGGTATGACAAATTATGGGCCGATCTTCTTAAATTTTGGAACAGTTATTTTCATGCATATGAGGATATTTCACGTAGAATTTCAACATAATAACGGTATATTTAAGATATATATTAGTATTAACGTGGATTTCGAGAGTGGACCTTATGTGGGGGATATAGTCAAATATGGACCGATATTCTCAAAATCCAGCAGTTAGATTTAGGCATGTATGTAAATGATCAGTGTAAAATTTTGGATTGGTACCCTTATTTATAAGCGATTTATGGGTATTAAAGTGATTTTCGGAAGAGGGCTTTATATGGGGCATACGGTTAAATATAGACCGAAATTCACAAAATTTTGTGGGATGATTTTTGTATATATTAAAATGATCTGTGCAAAGTTTTGAGTCGGTACCGATATTTATACAATATATGTAGGGAAAAATCTCTTTTTCAGATGTGGTCTTTGTATGGGAGCTATGACCAGTTCTGGGCCGACCACCATAAAATTTGGTACAATAATTTATTTGCCTATAAAGAGTATTTATGTCAAATTTTAGCCGTTTAACATTATTTATATCTGTTTTATGCGTATTTAAGTGAATTTTGTAAGTGGACTTTATATGGGGTCTATGGTCAAACATGGACCGAATTAAAAAAAATTTCGTTTTGAGATTTCTTTTTGTATAAAACTTACTTTTGTTGAATTTTGTCTTGATATTCCAATTTTATAGGCATTTATTTATCATTAAGCCATATTTCGGGAATATATATATTTGTATGGGGGCTATAAGAAATCATGGACCGATTCTTACTATTTTCCGCACACTTTCTTCTTTTATAGTACAAACAACGTATACAAAATTTCATGGTATTATCTGCAATAGTTTTCAAAATATTGCAATAAAATGGATGCAAAATATGAAATTTTTATGGAGGTGGTCTCACATATAGGTTCATAACTCTGGTTAACCTAAACCGATTTTGCTGATTTTAAATAGCAAACTTCTCGAAAGCACTTCTGACAGAATTATTGAAGGTTTGGATCCCGAGTATATCTGGGGACTTCAAAAAACTGATTTCAACAGACAGACAGACAGACAGACAGACAGACAGACAGACAGACAGACGGACATGGCTTAATCGACTTCGCTATCTATAAGGATCCAGAATATATATACTTTATAGGGTCGGAAAATTTTTTTGTGGAAATTACACACGGAATGACAAACTTATATATACCCTTCTCACGATGGTGAAGGGTATAAAAATGGTAAAAATTAGACAAAATTTCAAAATATTTAACATAAATTATGTTGGTCGTAAAATTGCCTTTCTAACAATATATCAAATACTAATAAAATTTGCACTAAGACTGAATAGAAAACACAGAATTAGGATATTCTAGTCTAGTGTAGTTTCTGTATTTCTTATTACGCTTAGGTGAAGGGTATTTAAGATTCGGCACAGCCGAATATAGCACTCTTACTTGTTATTAATTAAACCTGTATTATATTCTATATCATTTATATTTAAATATAATTCTAATTTTCTGGTTCTTTCTACATTAAAATTATCTTCAATTCTATCTTTTGAGGGATTTGTAGATAGGAACGAGTTACCTTCTACTACTCGTTCGTGGTCCTGTTTTTCTGCTGTTTTGTGCACTGAGGAGTAGATACATTCTTTTCTCCACATCTAAAATAAAATAGGGTTCTCTTTTCAGAGGGACAGTCATAAAATGGGTGACCAATTTGATCACAGTTGTAATGTAACATTTTATTTTGCTGATGTTGTTGCTGTTTCCACATAATTAAAAAATTTAATCTAGTGTCAATAACACAAAAAAAAAAACAGTAGCCAGAAAAAAGACAGTGGGAGCCATTGTACGTCTAGCTAACAGTCGTGTGGGTGGGGTTCTTGTCCCTCTCTTTCTACTGTACTATATTAGTTACATTGCTCTTATATTGTAGACTCCCTTAACCATTTTATGTTGCATACACGAATTATTGCTGGAATTATTTAGGTTAAACCCGTATCTTGAAATATGTCGAATTGTTTTATATTCTCCAAGATGTTATTGGAGATCTACGCCTCAAAACCCTCGCCTTCCTTTGTCCTAGTGGCGTTACAATATAATTACTAGAACCCCAAAAACATAGTTAATACCTAACCATTCCCTTATCCCATATTCAATAAGAATACCACAAATTTAAGATGTTTACCAATTCATATCAAAAAATTTTATATTATAATTCATGAAAATTAATGTTATATAATAATTACAAATTAAATTTAGTATATATATTTCATAAAATATACATTGCCTTGCTAATAGATACTAAGTTATAAAAAAAAAATCTAATAATTATAGTAATTGTAAACAATAGAGATTATCTACAGTTTACCTTAAAAAATTTGGTTTATTAGCCTAATTGTAACACACAAAAATAGGTTGTATTTTTATATATCAAATATTTGAAATTTGGTACTATAGGTATTGTAAATTCATTCTGTTTGTTTTTGTTTTTTTTCTGTTCTCTTGAATTATTACTATCGTCCCTAAATGCAAAAATTTTACTTTATATAATAGTTTACGTTAAAAATAAAAGTTTGTTTTCCCATACACAACAATTGTCATAAACATTTTCTTATTTGGCAAATTTTATATTACATACAAACAACAACGAAAACCATATCAAGAAGTCACTCAAACAATCAGAATTTAGAAAGGTTTAAGAGATCATATTAATAAAGTTCACATTCTCTTTGTAAAAAAAAATAAAAACTCAGTATTACTCTCCTTGGTTTTGTTTTCCCATTTATTTCATTACGTATGTATATTTGTACTTAACAAGTAGGTATGAAATGAGCAAACAAAGCAAAGCAGAATTAATATGAGTAACCTTGAAAAAATTTAGTGCAACATGTTGATCATTTTATTGTGGATGCTATGTGGATCTTGATTTTACGTTTCATTCGTTTACTTCTTTTCTTGCTAAATAATAGTTTTCAAAGTTGTTTGTATATTTTTAAAGCAAGAAGAAAACAATAAAGAAAAAATGTTCACTTACCCTGAATCGGGATCTGAAGAAGGCCTCCTTGGGAACTCGATGCAGGTTTTCCATGACACTAAAGGAATGTGGATTGATGTTTGTTCTTGCAAAATAATAAAGTTTGCCACCAGATTAATGTTTCAATTGTTTATGCATCTGTTGTTGGTGGGATTTATATTTTTTTGTTTGTTTGTTGTGTGTTTTGAGTTTTGTTATTAGTTCATTTTTGTTTTGGTGTTATTTTTTTTTTTTTAATTTTTACTGGTTATATATAAGTAAATACATATTTTGTTTTATTATGAGCTATTTACTTTTTTTTAAAATTACACTAAGCAATTGTGTGACATTTTCGACAATTGGTCTATATTAAAATTTAATTTGCTTGTATACGAAGCTAGATAGGTATATTTTTTTATGAGTATTAGGGCCAAGATTTTTTTTGAATACAAATTACTACGGAATTGTACTGGCACAAAGGGATTTATATACCTACATATGTACTTAACAATACTATAGGTAGCTGGTGTTAGAAATTAGCGTTTCACATTGTAAATTGGGTCAATTGCTTATTGGAGGAAATTTTATTGGTTATTAGAAAAATCACTCAATTATATAAGATGCATATATTTTGGCATCATCTTAATGTCACTTTTGATATTAATTACACTTTTAAGATTGCGTAGATTATTTTGCCTACACATTGGATTCATGGGTACATATGTACGTTATTAAAGTCCAGTGTAGAGTAATTTCTTTTTGGTGGGGGGAATCACTGTATGTGGGGAATTTCAAATGAATTGAACACCGTTGGCATGAGGTGACTTGGTAATTAAATGTAGGTGGATTCTCGATTAATTCCGCTATTGGGCATATGGGAGTAATCAGGTTCCTGTAATAGTTAAATCAATTAGGCAAATTTTTATGGTTGGAAAGTAATTTTACAGGGATCTCACCAATCCTTTTCCGACATACGATAGCGTTTGTAAACTACGGAGCACACTGTAGACCATGTGGTCACTAGTGTCTCACAGTTTAACCCGCTATTTGGTAACTTTTATGTGCTTCTTGGTTCGACAGCAATGAATTTCGGATTTCGACCGCAATACAAATTTGTTTTGTTTCCAAAAAAAAATCACTGGATTACAACTGCTAGGTGTACCAATGTTAGGTGGAGATGAGGCAGTTTTTATTTTCTGCAAATTAGGCGTGGATGCCAGAAATATTTCCGGATTTACTTTTTTTGTTACACTTAAAATTTTCTACCAGAATAGGTGTGTCAGCTTTGCAAGTTGCACGAAAAAGGAAATATCATTCCGTTAAAATGAAAAATGAAAGGTCTTGTCAAAACAATTTTGGTAATAGAATTGTGCTGTCAAAAGCAAATAACGCAGGGTTGTAATAGGATAATCTACAGTACATAGGGTGTCCCTTTTAATATTAGTTTCTCATTTTGCATCTGATCGCAATTGTATATAAAATTTCAAAATTATTTTACTGACACATTTTAATATGATGCAAAATTATTGTACATAATAATAAATTAAATTATTTTTTCTTTTTAGTGTATTTTTTGTAATCACTTAGTGATCTGTAGTTGTTTTTCCTCTACCACGGATAAATAAATTTGTTTGGGTTATTTTCGCAATAAGTGGTTATTAGTCGAGTTATAAGATTTAATATATGTATTTTCAGAACAACACAAAAAAATCAATTGTAATTACTGTTTACATACTTATTTGTATTAGTTTGGTTTTCATTCTATTACACTCTAAATAAAATGTAATAAATTAAAGTACCTGTTCACAAAAGTTGTACATAATCGGTAATCATATTAATAACTTAACGAAGGTCATTAATCTTGATGGCAGCTCTAATGTCTGTCAATTCTAAGTTCTCTCAAGCGAAAGAAAGAGACAATCAAAACAACATACACGAAATTTGCAAAAATTTAATTCTGTACAGAATTTTAATATAACGACACAAAAAGATTTTTTTAAAATAAACGACTATTACAAACTAGATAAATTTTTTTTTTTTTTTTGAAATGCTAAAAAAAATTAGCTTGAAACAAAGGAGTTTATATGCGAATGTCCTTACCATGATAAGTTCCTATGAGTTTACCCTGCAGGTCTTCTAGAATATAATAATGATTGCCAATTTTCTCTTTGATTCTTGCCTTTACAAAAACTGGGGCTAGTTTTGCATTAAAGCCTTTCTCGAAGTTGCTTTGAGCAAAATTTCGTCGAAAAACTATCTGGTTTACTTGGAAAGATTGTGGTCTTGCTCGAAGGTTATATTGACATTGATTTCTCTCATAAGCCTGTTTAATACAATTCCTAACTTCTTGTCTTATAATTTGCAAGTGATCATCCCTAGATATTCGCGCGGAGGGTTCATCTAGTAATTCAAGTTTGCGTAAAAGATCATATGAAGAGGCATGGTTTATCATGTCAAAGCCAAATAATGCGTGATAAGGGGAGCATTTAATAGATTGGTGATAAGAGTTACGGAGAGCACAACTAATAGAACTTAATTTTGTATCCCATTGTCGATGATCGCTTTTTAAATACGCTCGTATTCCGGCTATGAGAGAACGATTCACTCTTTCCGAAGCGTTGGACTGAGGGGAATAGTACGCCGTATACGTATGTGTTATGCCATATGTTGTAAAGAATGCATTTAGTTCATTCGATTTAAATTGACTGCCGTTATCACTTACAATTACTTCGGGCACTCCGAACATATGAAAGATGTTTTTCTCTAAATAGTCTTGAATATTTGTAGCTGAAAATTTCTTTAAAGGACAAAGCCAGTGGTATTTGGAAAAATGATCCAGAATTATCAATATGCCAATAAATCCAGATTTACTGCGTGGATAAGGACCGAGTAAATCAATATACAAACGTTGGAATGGTCGCACGGATATAGCTTGATTTCCCATAGGTGGTTTCATGGTAAAATTGGGTGCTTTTGTAGATTTACAAATATCACAGTCTCGGACATATGCTTTTATATCTTTTATCATTCCTGGCCAGTAAAAGGTTCTTTTAACTTTTTCTAAAGTTTTTATCATACCTCCATGGGCAGCTGTCGGTATATCATGGGCCTTTTTTACAACATCAGTACGAAGTCTCTTTGGAATCCATAGTTTCCATGCTTGTTGTTCTTGTTCGGTGTTACCTGAATAATGATCAGTTCTATAGTATATAAAATTGTCTACTATTTTTATATCGGGGTACTTGTTTGCATTTAAAGTAATTTTCTTTTTCAATTCTTCATAATCCTGATCATTAAAGTAGGGTGATGCCAGGTCAACAACAGGTTCATGTAATTCGATTGCCAGGATTTCTTCAACCAGACTTCGGGAAAGCGCATCAGGCACAATATGTTCCTTTCCTTTCCTATGGCTTACGGTAAATTTATAACTTTGTAGCTTGAATACCCACCTAGCCAATCTTCCACTTAGATCCTGCTGCTTCATCAACCAAACCAAACTAGAATGGTCAGTGATTACTTCAAACTCCTGCATCTCTAAGTAACATCGAAATTTCTTTATGGCTTCTATTGCTGCCAAACATTCTCTCTCTGTGACGGAGTAATTACGCTGCGCTGAATTTAGCTTTCTACTCATGAATGCAATAGGTTTTTCTTCGCCATTATCATCTAATTGCACCAGAACTGCGCCAATGCCATAATCACTTGCATCACAGTGGAGAAAAAATTTCTTAGAAAAATCGGGATTACTTAGGACCGGAGTAGAGGTGAGCAACTGTTTCACTCTTTCAAAAGCAGTTTGAGCCTCAATAGTCCAATTAAATTTTTTCTTAGCTGACAAAATCTCAGTAATGTGGAAAACTTCAGATGAGAAATTTTGTATAAATCGGCGGTACCAACCCGCAAGTCCTAAAAATCCTCGTACCTGTTTTATGCTCTTTGGGACAGGCCAGTTTGTAATTGCGCTCACTTTCTCTGGGTCGGTAGTTATGCCTCCGTTCCCTATCACAAATCCTAAATAGTTGACCTTGGTCACGCAAAATTTACTTTTGGATATATTGAGTGTTAAATTTGCCTTGCGAAATTGAGATGACAATCTAATCAAAATCTCGATATGTGAATCGAAATCCTCAGACACTATAAGAAGATCGTCTAAATAACCAAAGACGCAGTGGCGAAGATCAGGAGGGATAATATCATCTATCAATCTGCACATTGTATTAGGAGCGTTGCACAGTCCAAAGGGCATCACTACAAATTGATAGAGAGGTCTCCCAGGGACTGTGAATGCCGTCAGATGTTTAGATGAATCGTCCAACTCGATCTGCCAGTACGCATCCTTTAGGTCTAGTTTTGTGATTATGTTTGCTTTAGGCAACCTAGCAAAGATGCCATCAATATTCGGTAAAGGATATGCATCTTTTTTAGTTACCAGATTTAATTTTCTGGCATCTAAACACAACCTTACTTTATTTGGCTTAACGACCAACCTCATCGGTGAGCTCCAAGAAGATGTCGACGGTTCTATAATCCCTAACGCTAACATTCTATCGATTTCTTTAAAGATAAGTTTTTCTACCGCGGGAGAAACTGGATAGAATCTTTGCTTAACTGCTGAGGCATTTCCTACATCAATGGTGTGTTTAATTAGGCTAGTTCTGCCCAAACCCTGCTTTTCAAAATTAGGAAATAAGTTTATAACCGCTTCTAGCTGTTGTCGTTGGTCTTTTCCGATTGCATAGTAGCTTTCATCTGACAAATCCGGACAGGTGCTTAATTCGGATGGAATTTCAGATTTTTCGGTTATAGCAGATAATTCGGACTGAACATTATGGAAATTATAAATGGGTACTATATCTACAGACTCTATTACGTCCGACAACAATCCGAAAGATTTCCAAAAATCTAATCCCAAAATTAATCTCTGTGAGATTGATGGGATTATGTACAATCTCATATACTTAGGGGTTTCCTTAAATGTTACTTTTACATCTATCCATCCTACCACAGACTGTGAGGTACCATCAGCTGTCTTGACATATGATTTGCATTTATAAAATTCTTTGTATTTAGAAAAATTTACCTTAGCAAAGTCCGCACCAATGCAGCTTACATTTGCACCAGTATCTAATAAACCATACTCCTTAAACTCTAAAAAGGAAACTTTTGCATAGTACCGTTTATCGTTAGGATTGGAAATAATAGTAGATATCACCAGTTTTCTGCAAAGTTTTCTATCTTTATAAAATTTCCTTAGTCTCAACGTTGAACGTTTTACCTTCTTTCGCAAATTACAAACAGAACTAATATTGAAAATTTCGTCTCGTTTTTTTAAATAGAACTCTAATCGCTTGTGATATGGTAATCGAGGCTGAATTTGATCTAAATTATTATTATGGGTCGTAACATTATAATTACTATCCACCTTAAGTTCATTCTTTCTAATTTCTTGACTACGCGTTAAAATTTTAATCGATTTCGAATATGGATCATAATTATTATTTAATTTCTGGTTGGGGTCAAATCCGGGTGAAATATTCTGGTACGTGTCAGGGGAATGGTTATTACTTGTACGGTCAGGTGAAAATTTAGTTATTTTGATCACATTTTGTTTTGAGTGTTGTTCCGAGCTCGGAAGTTTTTTGAACCGTTTTGACTTCGTAGAGCGCATTTTGAACAATTCGGCTTGTATATTTGGTCCGCTCCACAGCCATAGCAAAATATTTTTCTCGGCTGCAGACAGTCCTCCCAATGGTGACCAGTCTCATCGCAGTTCCAACATCTAGTATGGATTTCGGATTTTTGTACTGCATCCACAGACATATCGAGTTCTTCTGTTAACTTAACACACTGATTGAACTCTTGATCTTCTACTTCAGCTATACGTCTAGGAAAATTTACATTTGGATTTCTTAAATTATAATTTTTCCTAACATGTTCATCAGCTAAAAAGTTTTCCTTCATCTGAACCAATTTACGTAGATGTGGTAATGAATGAACAGGCACATATAAGAGATCTTGTCTCACTTCCGGCCTAAGGTTACGAGCAAGAATTTCAATGAGCTCCATGTCGGACATAGGAGTAGGTAACTTATCTGTGATCGTAGAAATTGATTCAAAGAAAGCATCAAAGGTTTCACCTGGTTTTTGCTTTCTGTTACGGATATCCTCCCTAATATCAAACGAGGACTTAAACTCTCTATATTGGCATCTTATTGCCTCACAAAAATCGTTCCACTCTATGTGCTGTACTCTCTTGTGGTACCTCCAGTACCAATCCCTTGCCTTACCTGTCAATAAAATGTGCAGGTTTCTACAAATAACTGTGAAGTCTCCATTAAAATTGTCCTTAGTCAACGTCCTAACCCTGTATAAAAATTCTTCTATATTAAGACCTATTGGTGTACCATCAAATTTTAAGTTCCAATTCTGAATGATTGACGCTACTTTATCCGCAGGTAAAGTTCCATAGCTTGTATTAAAAAGGGCATTTGAGTTCACTGGCGAGGGTGGGATCGAAACATGAGGGTTACGATAACCTTGTGAATCAAGGTTTACATTATTTGACCTAATGAGAGGCGGTGAACTATTGGCATTTGTATTGGGCTGTATATTTAAATTATGTAACAACCTTTCGATATTCTGCTCAATCATGCGATTGATTTCATTATAATCAATTGCAGGATCACTATTATTACGATCTGGAGTTCTTGGAAATTCAGGTTGTGCCGAGGTATAATTGTCATTGACGCGACTAGTTCTTTCAGGTGTCAACTCATGTTCTGTAGTTACGTTGGGATTTTGTGTATTTTGAAATAAATTTCGGCTAACGCTACGAGTTTGATACGTTTTAGATACGGCTCCTCGACCTATGCCTCTGAAAGAGCAAGAAACAGGAACGATTTTCGGTCGAATTACCAGTTTCTTAAGATCGCTAAGGCGACAAGCCTTCTTACACACTGGACAATTAGCAGATGTAGAAAGATGCGCTTCTATACATAGTCGATGATATGCATGACGGCAATCATGTATAATGAGACAATCATTATCTTCCATCATGGTTTGTGTACATATTTTACATATCGAAGGCTCAATAACTACTGGAGCCAAAGGTAAAGGCGGTGGGGCCTCTAATGAAGGTGGAGGGGTTCCAACCATCTTTGTAATTTGTTAATATGCAAAATCTCAAGAAAAACGTGTACTATCCACAAATAGTGAATTTAGTAGCATACAACGTAAAACTGTATGTAAATGAGTACGCGAAAAACAAGAAAGGGTGGAATAGAGAATAAAAAAAATGTATCACCTAATCAGCAATGAGATATGAATTGCTTTTTAAAAAAATTTTAGCTACTACTAACAACCTTATAAAATATTTTCAAAAAAAAAAAATGTGTAAATCGTCAAATTCTTTTATGTTGTTTTCAAGAAGAGAATCGAATCTGATCGAAATATTTAAAAAAAATTGTTAAATTATCAAAAAAAAAATTTTTTTTTTACATTGTGGCTTCTTTTGACATGTTTGGGATAAGAGAGGTATTTAAGTATTTTGAAAAATTACGACAAAAAAAAATTAAAAAAAATTTTGGGCTATAGAGCATAACAACTGTCTCAACGCCTTCAGTTTAGACTTTACCAGCAAGATCCTAATAAAAGGGTCACATTTTACACTCAAGGTGTCCTCATCACAATGTCGGTCAGTAATCGCAGGCAGCAAACAACTGAGGTCCTTACAAAGTTTGAGTTGCAGAAACTAAGTCTTAAACTTCAAACATTTTGAAACATTTATTTAGCTTAATAAGGTAAAAGTTATCTTCTAATTGTGTTGCTGATCCCAAAAAAGACCATTAACGACTTAAAGGTTAACATATCCGAACTTTATATCCTCAGATAGTCACATATCCATTCAAGTGTTAACAATTATTTTAAAAAGAGCTTCACAAATAAAAAACATCTTCAGGCCTTATTGAAATTATGAAATCTAAGAAAATTAGAGCCGAAGAAACAGAGCTATTCCTTCCGAGCCCCACGTTGGGCGCCATCTTTATGTAATGTAACATTTTATTTTGCTGATGTTGTTGCTGTTTCCACATAATTAAAAAATTTAATCTAGTGTCAATAACACAAAAAAAAAAACAGTAGCCAGAAAAAAGACAGTGGGAGCCATTGTACGTCTAGCTAACAGTCGTGTGGGTGGGGTTCTTGTCCCTCTCTTTCTACTGTACTATATTAGTTACATTGCTCTTATATTGTAGACTCCCTTAACCATTTTATGTTGCATACACGAATTATTGCTGGAATTATTTAGGTTAAACCCGTATCTTGAAATATGTCGAATTGTTTTATATTCTCCAAGATGTTATTGGAGATCTACGCCTCAAAACCCTCGCCTTCCTTTGTCCTAGTGGCGTTACAATATAATTACTAGAACCCCAAAAACATAGTTAATACCTAACCATTCCCTTATCCCATATTCAATAAGAATACCACAAATTTAAGATGTTTACCAATTCATATCAAAAAATTTTATATTATAATTCATGAAAAATAATGTTATATAATAATTACAAATTAAATTTAGTATATATATTTCATAAAATATACATTGCCTTGCTAATAGATACTAAGTTATAAAAAAAAAATCTAATAATTATAGTAATTGTAAACAATAGAGATTATCTACAGTTTACCTTAAAAAATTTGGTTTATTAGCCTAATTGTAACACACAAAAATAGGTTGTATTTTTATATATCAAATATTTGAAATTTGGTACTATAGGTATTGTAAATTCATTCTGTTTGTTTTTGTTTTTTTTCTGTTCTCTTGAATTATTACTATCGTCCCTAAATGCAAAAATTTTACTTTATATAATAGTTTACGTTAAAAATAAAAGTTTGTTTTCCCATACACAACAATTGTCATAAACATTTTCTTATTTGGCAAATTTTATATTACATACAAACAACAACGAAAACCATATCAAGAAGTCACTCAAACAATCAGAATTTAGAAAGGTTTAAGAGATCATATTAATAAAGTTCACATTCTCTTTGTAAAAAAAAATAAAAACTCAGTATTACTCTCCTTGGTTTTGTTTTCCCATTTATTTCATTACGTATGTATATTTGTACTTAACAAGTAGGTATGAAATGAGCAAACAAAGCAAAGCAGAATTAATATGAGTAACCTTGAAAAAATTTAGTGCAACATGTTGATCATTTTATTGTGGATGCTATGTGGATCTTGATTTTACGTTTCATTCGTTTACTTCTTTTCTTGCTAAATAATAGTTTTCAAAGTTGTTTGTATATTTTTAAAGCAAGAAGAAAACAATAAAGAAAAAATGTTCACTTACCCTGAATCGGGATCTGAAGAAGGCCTCCTTGGGAACTCGATGCAGGTTTTCCATGACACTAAAGGAATGTGGATTGATGTTTGTTCTTGCAAAATAATAAAGTTTGCCACCAGATTAATGTTTCAATTGTTTATGCATCTGTTGTTGGTGGGATTTATATTTTTTTGTTTGTTTGTTGTGTGTTTTGAGTTTTGTTATTAGTTCATTTTTGTTTTGGTGTTATTTTTTTTTTTTTAATTTTTACTGGTTATATATAAGTAAATACATATTTTGTTTTATTATGAGCTATTTACTTTTTTTTAAAATTACACTAAGCAATTGTGTGACATTTTCGACAATTGGTCTATATTAAAATTTAATTTGCTTGTATACGAAGCTAGATAGGTATATTTTTTTATGAGTATTAGGGCCAAGATTTTTTTTGAATACAAATTACTACGGAATTGTACTGGCACAAAGGGATTTATATACCTACATATGTACTTAACAATACTATAGGTAGCTGGTGTTAGAAATTAGCGTTTCACATTGTAAATTGGGTCAATTGCTTATTGGAGGAAATTTTATTGGTTATTAGAAAAATCACTCAATTATATAAGATGCATATATTTTGGCATCATCTTAATGTCACTTTTGATATTAATTACACTTTTAAGATTGCGTAGATTATTTTGCCTACACATTGGATTCATGGGTACATATGTACGTTATTAAAGTCCAGTGTAGAGTAATTTCTTTTTGGTGGGGGGAATCACTGTATGTGGGGAATTTCAAATGAATTGAACACCGTTGGCATGAGGTGACTTGGTAATTAAATGTAGGTGGATTCTCGATTAATTCCGCTATTGGGCATATGGGAGTAATCAGGTTCCTGTAATAGTTAAATCAATTAGGCAAATTTTTATGGTTGGAAAGTAATTTTACAGGGATCTCACCAATCCTTTTCCGACATACGATAGCGTTTGTAAACTACGGAGCACACTGTAGACCATGTGGTCACTAGTGTCTCACAGTTTAACCCGCTATTTGGTAACTTTTATGTGCTTCTTGGTTCGACAGCAATGAATTTCGGATTTCGACCGCAATACAAATTTGTTTTGTTTCCAAAAAAAAATCACTGGATTACAACTGCTAGGTGTACCAATGTTAGGTGGAGATGAGGCAGTTTTTATTTTCTGCAAATTAGGCGTGGATGCCAGAAATATTTCCGGATTTACTTTTTTTGTTACACTTAAAATTTTCTACCAGAATAGGTGTGTCAGCTTTGCAAGTTGCACGAAAAAGGAAATATCATTCCGTTAAAATGAAAAATGAAAGGTCTTGTCAAAACAATTTTGGTAATAGAATTGTGCTGTCAAAAGCAAATAACGCAGGGTTGTAATAGGATAATCTACAGTACATAGGGTGTCCCTTTTAATATTAGTTTCTCATTTTGCATCTGATCGCAATTGTATATAAAATTTCAAAATTATTTTACTGACACATTTTAATATGATGCAAAATTATTGTACATAATAATAAATTAAATTATTTTTTCTTTTTAGTGTATTTTTTGTAATCACTTAGTGATCTGTAGTTGTTTTTCCTCTACCACGGATAAATAAATTTGTTTGGGTTATTTTCGCAATAAGTGGTTATTAGTCGAGTTATAAGATTTAATATATGTATTTTCAGAACAACACAAAAAAATCAATTGTAATTACTGTTTACATACTTATTTGTATTAGTTTGGTTTTCATTCTATTACACTCTAAATAAAATGTAATAAATTAAAGTACCTGTTCACAAAAGTTGTACATAATCGGTAATCATATTAATAACTTAACGAAGGTCATTAATCTTGATGGCAGCTCTAATGTCTGTCAATTCTAAGTTCTCTCAAGCGAAAGAAAGAGACAATCAAAACAACATACACGAAATTTGCAAAAATTTAATTCTGTACAGAATTTTAATATAACGACACAAAAAGATTTTTTTAAAATAAACGACTATTACACAGTTCCAACATTTATAACGACTAGTATCAATTTCTTTTTTAACTTTTTGTTGGAAATTTCTGTTCAGTATAGCTGCCACTTCACAGTGTTCATCCTCTATGCCCTCTATTTCAGACTGATCTAATTCAGATACATATCTCTTCTGAAACTTTGTATTATACTGTTTAGCTAGAAACTTGTCTGCCTTCCTTGCTGCGTCCCTTAAGTGGTCTAAGCTAAATAAGTCATGTGAGAAAAGAAGTGTACCCAAGGATTCATTAACGTTACTTTTAATGAGGTCAATCTTCTTACTGTCACTCATTGGCTGTGACAACCTAGAGTTCATATCAATCATTTGCGTAAAATAATCGTCAAATGTTTCTTTTTGTGACTGTCTTCTCTTTATCGTTTTGACTAGTTTATCGCACTCATTTTCACTATGGCCAAACTGTTTCATTATTGTTAATTTTAATCTATCGTAGGTTGTGTTAGAGTTTTGTTTAAGGTAAGACCAAAACCATTTTTTGGCTTTGCCCATAAGAAACGTGTGAAAGCTAGCTACTACCTGTTCTGATGGACAATTCCATCGATTTTTAAGAGTATCAATTTTAAAAAGAAAATCACTCAAATCCTGAGAACCGTCATATGTAATGTTTCATTTATCTATTCTAAATGAGCTATTAGAGACTGAACTTCGATCAGAATCTGAGTTTAAGCTTCTGTTGTGAAATGATTCATTCATTAAACGTTGATTGTTATTATTTGAATCCTGACGCATATTATTAGCTTCTCTTGGAGGCGCTGTTGTATTATTTGCATTCTTGCTTATATTTTCTATTAAAGCCTGTTTTAAACTAGATATTTCATTTATAAAGACCGTATGATTCAACGTCAAAACTCTTTCTAATCTATTAGTTAAAATTTCCATATTAGAACTACTATCTATGGCCTCAGAGTTACGCTGGTGAATACCACCGCTAGCCATATTACAACTAGTATGGTTTTCTTTCATAATAACTTTTGGTTGTACTGATAAAGCTGCAGTACGAGATCTTTTACTAATTCTAGATGTAAATGGATTATCTGAATCTTCACCAAAGGTATATTCAATTTGTGTATCGCTATTTGAAGAATCCTCGCTATGAATTGCTCCTAGTTGTCATAACCTATATTAAACCGCTTACTAAATATAAATATATGTATATAATCTCTCTCAAAATATGGGAATGTTGACTTGGACTCAAATTTAAAATTTTAGAAAATATAACTATAAATACTCTGCAAAAAAATGTACTCCCCTTATGTATTACTAAAATCTTGATCTAACATTTTGTCGCAAATGAAGACTTCTTTTTAAAAACAGAAGAAATCATGACTTACAAAATGAAAATCAAGTCTATTGAAACTAAGTGGATATAAAAATGTAGAAATCACAAAATGTAGCAAAGCTATTAATTAATTCTATAATTACTAACTGACTTACACATGCGATACTAGACAAAATGTGAAATGCTCATTATTGCTAAAAAAAATTCGTTTTAAAATCATTATTATACCCTTCACCATCGTGAGAAGGGTATATATAAGTTTGTCATTCCGTGTGTAATTTCCACAAAAAAATTTTCCGACCCTATAAAGTATATATATTCTGGATCCTTATAGATAGCGAAGTCGATTAAGCCATGTCCGTCTGTCTGTCTGTCTGTCTGTCTGTCTGTCTGTCTGTCTGTCTGTTGAAATCAGTTTTTTGAAGTCCCCAGATATACTCGGGATCCAAACCTTCAATAATTCTGTCAGAAGTGCTTTCGAGAAGTTTGCTATTTAAAATCAGCAAAATCGGTTTAGGTTAACCAGAGTTATGAACCTATATGTGAGACCACCTCCATAAAAATTTCATATTTTGCATCCATTTTATTGCAATATTTTGAAAACTATTGCAGATAATACCATGAAATTTTGTATACGTTGTTTGTACTATAAAAGAAGAAAGTGTGCGGAAAAGAGTAAGAATCGGTCCATGATTTCTTATAGCCCCCATACAAATATATATATTCCCGAAATATGGCTTAATGATAAATAAATGCCTATAAAATTGGAATATCAAGACAAAATTCAACAAAAGTAAGTTTTATACAAAAAGAAATCTCAAAACGAAATTTTTTTTAATTCGGTCCATGTTTGACCATAGACCCCATATAAAGTCCACTTACAAAATTCACTTAAATACGCATAAAACAGATATAAATAATGTTAAACGGCTAAAATTTGACATAAATACTCTTTATAGGCAAATAAATTATTGTACCAAATTTTATGGTGGTCGGCCCAGAACTGGTCATAGCTCCCATACAAAGACCACATCTGAAAAAGAGATTTTTTCCTACATATATTGTATAAATATCGGTACCGACTCAAAACTTTGCACAGATCATTTTAATATATACAAAAATCATCCCACAAAATTTTGTGAATTTCGGTCTATTTTTAACCGTATGCCCCATATAAAGCCCTCTTCCGAAAATCACTTTAATACCCATAAATCGCTTATAAATAAGGGTACCAATCCAAAATTTTACACTGATCATTTACATACATGCCTAAATCTAACTGCTGGATTTTGAGAATATCGGTCCATATTTGACTATATCCCCCACATAAGGTCCACTCTCGAAATCCACGTTAATACTAATATATATCTTAAATATACCGTTATTATGTTGAAATTCTACGTGAAATATCCTCATATTAAGGGCCCGCCCCCTCGAAAATAGGCGTGACCGCCAACAAATTTTTTTTTGCTGGTATCTCCTCTAAAAGCCCTATTTGATTTTGTTTTTTTTTTTTTTTTGAGCAAAATCACTAAAACCGAATTGTACCCCTTTTTTATACTCTGTTTGTTAAGTTACACTCAAGATTATTATGAACATCAGACAAACTCTGTAAATTGTGGTAAGATTGGTAATTAAATCAATTAAAAATGGTGAAAATTACACAATATTTCCAAATATTTAACATAAATTATGTTGGTCGTAAAATTGTCTTTCAAACAATATATCAAATACTAATAAAATTTGCACTAAGACTGAATAGAAAACACAGAATTAGGGTATTCTAGTCTAGTGTAGTTTCTGTATTTCTTATTACGCTTAGGTGAAGGGTATTTAAGATTCGGCACAGCCGAATATAGCACTCTTACTTGTTTTTTTATTAAAATTGAGCACTAGTGATATTTAGACATATTTTAGTTGCTACTTAAACTGACTAGTATAAACTATTTCAGGATAGGACTTACTAATATGTAGTGAAAATTATATTGGCAAAATAAAAAACTTTGTCAATGAAAATTGAGATTAAAACAATAAAAGTTGGCCTATCTCGTTGGGCGCCATTTCTGTTGCGTTGGGAATTCTATATTTTATTGCTGATATAACGAGCCATTACCGCCAAAATAATGTATCCCACACCATAATCGATTATTGTTTTTTATCGAAATCGATAGTTCAACATCATTTAAAATTATTAAAATTAAATGTATTACATAAAACAATATTTACATTATGAATTTTAAAATAATGGCTTTATTCAAACTGATTTTATTTAAAAAAAACCTTCCCCTGTAAAATTTTGAGTTTGTGGGATACATTTTTTCGGCGGTTATGGCTCGATAATATCAGCTCGGAAAGCTTGAAAAGGCCACGCTCGTCGGTTTGGGGAGGTTCATAACCATACTAAATGTACAACACAGCAGATAAAAAAAATTCTTTCCAGGACGTATAAACAAAAAAATTATATGTAAACCAAAACAATCAAAATTACAATACGTTACTAAAAACTATAAACATAATTTATGCAGAGTACTTATAAGAAATTGAACGATGTTTTTATCAATATAAACACTTTGATTAAAATTAATCCCACCCTTCTTCACACCAGATATATTAGTGTTTAGACGTTTTATATGTATATCTGCCCTTTTTAATGTCTTCTAAAATTTACAATTTTGCCATTTTGTCAACATTCCCAATAATAATATGTCTATTCAAATTTCGACATTATTAAGCATGATTTATTACATTTGAATTCATGGGTACAAAATTATTAATCGAATAAATTTTTTTTTTTTTTTTTTGCATTTAATTATTTATTTATTGAATCTTCATATTTGAAATGACAATAAGTATTCAAATCTTAATACTAAAAAGAAAATAATAAGCCCAGCCAGTGCTAGACAAAAATTTTTATGATACTAAAAAAATTTCACATCAACTGATCCAGTCATCTATTTTGCGCTTGAGTTAAAGCAAGGGTATCCCTCCTTCTCAACCGATTGTGGCCACTAAAGTTAAGGATGACTCGTGCAAGTGGGTTTGGATGGTGTTCAAGTTTGCTGACATACTTTGACGCATATTTTGTAAATTCGACTTTTACTAATGGCACGCCTAGATCTTTGTGGATTCGAAAATTTTTAACATACCATGGAGCTGCAGTGATTATACGTAGAATTTTATTTTGACCCCTTTGAATTTTTTCAATGTTTGATGCTGAGGCAGTACCCCATAATTGAATTCCATAGCACCAGATTGGCTTTAGTATTGCATTGTACAACAAAAGTTTGCAATCCAATTTCAATGTAGAGTTTCTGCCGATTAGCCAATTAAGTTGCACTGCTTTTAATCTCATTTGTGTAAGTTTCGCTTCAATATGAGACTTCCAAGTTAAACGGCGGTCGAGGTGAATGCCGAGGTATTTGACTTCATTGTGTTGCGGGATAATTTGATTATTTATTCTGATGAACGAGCAGGTATCTTTTCGCAATGTGAAAGTTATATGAATACATTTTTGTTCGTTAACCCTGATTTTCCAAAGCTCTAGCCAATTCTCTAGCTTACGAACATATTTCTGCAAATTCTGTGATGCAACTTGGTGGTCCTTATGGACGCTGATAAAGGCTGTATCGTCTGCAAAAGTTGACGTATGGATTTTGGGGTCTGACGGCATGTCGGAGGCATATATCAAATATAAAGTAGGACCCAGTATGCTACCCTGTGGCACACCTGATTCAATTGGCTGAGCGGTACTTAAAAAATCACCTTCTTTGATTTTAAATTTGCGACCGTATAAATAACTTTCCATGAGTTTATGGGTGTTAGCAGGCAGAGTTAATTTTATTTTCTGCATTAAACCGTCATGCCAAACTTTGTCGAACGCTTGCGACACATCAATGAAAAGGGCGGAGCAGTATTTTTTGTCTTCAAACGACCCTCTTATCACATATACCAATCTGTGTGTTTGTTCGATGGTGCTGTGTTTAGCTCTGAAGCCGAATTGATGATTAGGAATACATTCAGTGTCATTCAGAATTGGAGTCAACTTAGTCATTAACAATTTTTCAAACAGTTTTGGAATTGTCGGCAGTAGACTAATTGGCCTATATGACTCCACTTTGGTGTGGTCCTTCCCTGACTTAGGAATCATAGTGATCATAGACACCTTCCAATCTGCAGGGTAGTATTCTAGGCGTAAAATAGCGTTGAAAATAAATAGGATAATTCTTCTAGCTACGCGAGGTAACTCCACAAGCATTTTGTTGCTGATTTTATCCATACCTGCAGCTTTTTTAAGATTCAGAGTACCAATAGCGCTTTGAACATCATTAAACCTAAGTCTTAGAGGTACAGGAGGTATAATAACGAGTGGAGGCAAATCAGATGCATTATTTGAGTTGTTTATAGTAAACACATTTCTCAAATGGTTAACAAATAATGTCCCTTTCTCGGAATCATTTCTAGCCCAGTCACCAGTCGGATTTCGCAAAGGAGGTTTTCCTCTCACTGGTCTTTTTAAACCTCTTGCCGCCCTCCATAACGAGTAGTCAGATTGTGGGGTACTATCAAGACCTTCCAAGTAAGATCTAAGTGAGGCCGTTCTTTGGGTTTCTAAGAATTGTCTTAGTATATCTCTGCATACCCGTAGCCTAGCTTTCAGTTCAGGAGACCTGTGAATTTGCCACTCTCTTCTAACTCTTCTTTTTTCTGACAGGAGATGATCGAGTTCAGCGAAATAAGTTCTATTTGTCCCACTTCTGCACTCAACGTCGTATGTGGAGGCGTGATGTACAGCTCTTCGTATGTCCTCAGTAAACTTGCCAATCGACCCATCAATATCCTCGGTAGTTCTCAACACTACATTTTCCGTGCAGTGGGAACTTAAATACTTTTTATACTCTATCCAACTTACTCTGGTTTTAGATATGTCCCGAAATGGAGAGCCATTCCCTTGAAGGAAACGCATTGAAATAATAGAAGGAGAGTGATCTGAAGACAAGTCTAATGAAGGCTCCACTTGTATCGATTCTACAGGGATATTTTTCACTACTCCGAAGTCAATAACATCGGGAATCTTCCGTCGGTCCGTCGGCCAGTAGGTGGGATGCCCGCTTGAGAGTACATCTAATCCCATTTTGGCAATGGTGTTGAAGAGTTCACGACCCTTCGGGGTCACCAGACGTGAACCCCAAAAAGTGTGTTTGGCGTTAAAGTCACCAGCAACTAAAAATCTAGCTCCAAGGGAATTGAAGAAGCTGTAGTATTGGTGTTCTTTTATTGAAAATCGAGGCGGCGAATAAATTGATGATAAAACAAAATTGTATTGACAGAATTCAATACAAATGTTTGTTGCTTGTAGGTAATCCTCACATATGTTGTTCATTAAATAATGTTTTATTCTGTTCTTTATAAGAATTGCCGATCCTCCACATGCTCTTCCGCGGGGATCTTTAGTATCATACAACACGTAACCATTAATTTTGAAGTACGCTGTCGCCGTCAAGTGAGTTTCAGCAATCATCATGACATCAATCTGCTTATCCATCAGGAAGTGCTCCAGTTCGTTTTTATGTTGGCGGAGGCCGTTCGCATTCCAAAAACAAATTTTTAAACAAATCATTTCTTTAAAATGGCTTGTAAGATAGTGGATTGCATTTTCAGCATTTCCTGCATCATGGATGTCATAGTGGTCGTAAAAGTGTTCATGGTTTGGACAAGTGTCTGCAATGTAGTCTCTAGAGTGTTAATATTAGGCTCGTAATATTGTGATTTAGGTGCCTGCTCCAAACCTGGCATATTAGATTTAACCACGTTAGCGTAAGAAATTTGTCTAGAACTAGGCGCGTTTACATGACTAGTGGACCGTAACAATTGCGGGAAATTGTCACTCGATGCCAAAATAGGCTGTTGACGATGATCAAGTAATACTGACGTCTTGTTGGTACTTATGGCTTTCAAATGAGTGTAAATTGAACAACCTCTATAATTTGCAGTATGATTACCGCCGCAGTTACTGCATTTTTTTATTTTTACGTCAGTTTTGGACTTATTACATTGAGCAGTTGGATGCAGTTCCCCACACGCAACACAAACAGACGGCAATTTACAGTACGCTTTGGTGTGGCCAAATTCTTGACAGTTAACACACTGGACGGGTCCAATGCGCTTATGCGGTTCCTCCACGGTAATTCTGCGATGCAGAAGATAAATGAGATTGTAGATTGGATGGGACTCGTTTCTCTTTAAGACAACATCTCCAGGTTCCAATTCCACCCTAAACATAGGCTGTGGAATCTTTTCACGGTTTCTAATATTCACAACACTCTTAATTTTGAACCCTTTGTCCATTAAGCTGGTTTTTATCTCCGCAGGATCAACACATGGGTCTATACCCTTTAAAACGACTTGGAGTCCTTTTGGTAATTTTTTATATGAAATCTTAAAATATAAAAAAACGAATGCATGTATATATATATATATATATAGATTAAATAATGAAATTGTATATTATTATATTGACTCGCTCTTTGCTGATATACTTTCCCATGTGAAAAAATTTGTGTGGGATGTCCAATTTTTGCCGCAGATGTTTTGAGCTCAAATCACCGGGAACGCTATAACTTAAAAATCATTTGCAAGAAAATCAAGAGATATATAATAATATACAAACAATTTAGTATCTTGCGATACTAAACTTTATATAATATATAACATGCTATACAAATTATTATACAAATTCTAATTCTTTTTAAGGTGATTTAATTTATAAAAAGGTTTATAATCTTAAATTTTAATTGTAATAATTTTATAAAATCTGTTTATAATTAGTATGTAAAAAAATAATTATCATAATCTATTTGTGTATATAATTTGTAAAGTCAAAAAAAATTATAACATTTTTGTGCAGAAATAGATTACCATAAACAAAAGCTTTTCTTATAAATATACAAAAGCTTTTCTCATAAATATTACTTTAATTTTTGTATGTTAATCTATAAGCTACTGTTAAAATATATGTTATGTTAACATTATCAATACTCATCAATTCCTTCATTTGTTTGTGATGTCATGATCATCTCAATTATATATTAGCGGTTCTTCTTCTTGCTTTTACTTCTTCCTCATAGTGCTGCCTATTAATTTATGTGCACCTTAAATGTTTCTTTTATTCTTTTTAAAATTATGCCACTGGCTTAAAATTTCAAATATCTATCATTAACAATTCCGAAACCATTGTAGTTTTGTGCAATTATTGACCACGTTCAATTTAGCAGGTATTATATAAATTGTATAAAATTATTTCCAATTTATGGTTAGGTACAAACTAACTGTACACACCTTGTTGTACAAAAATGATATACATTAAAACCCTATAAAAGTTAGTTTATGTTAAGTATAATGTAATTAATAAATAATCTTAATAAAATCCTTACCAACGCAACTTGGGTCTTAACTTTATATATTTTTAAAATAAGTTGTCCAGTATTCCAGCTATATGATATCTTATGTAAATTTTTATTTTTTTGCTTTTAATTATTTATTGAATCTTCATATATGAAATGACAATAAGTATTCAAATCTTAATACTAAAAAGAAAATAATAAGCCCAGCCAGTGCTAGACAAAAATTTTTATGATACTAAAAAATTTCACATCAACTGATCCAGTCATCTGTTTTGCGCTTGAGTTAAAGCAAGGGTATCCCTCCTTCTCAACCGATTTTGGCCACTAAAGTTAAGGATGTCTCGTGCAAGTGGGTTTGGATGGTGTTCAAGTTTGCTGACATACTTTGACGCATATTTTGTAAATTCGACTTTTACTAATGGCACGCCTAGATCTTTGTGGATTCGAGAATTTTTAACATACCATGGTGCTGCAGTAATTATACGTAGAATTTTATTTTGACCCTTTTGAATTTTTTCAATGTTGGATGCTGAGACAGTACCCCATAATTGAATTCCATAGCACAAGATTGGCTTTAGTATTGCATTGTACAACAAAAGTTTGCAATCCAATTTCAATGTAGAGTTTCTGCCGATTAGCCAATTAAGTTGCACTGCTTTTAATCTCATTTGTGTAAGTTTCGCTTCAATATAAGATTTCCAAGTTAAACGGCGGTCGAGGTGAATGCCGAGGTATTTGACTTCATTGTGTTGCGGGATAATTTGATTATTTATTCTGATGAACGAGCAGGTATCTTTTCGCAATGTGAAAGTTATATGAATACATTTTTGTTCGTTAACCCTGATTTTCCAAAGCTCTAGCCAATTCTCTAGCTTACGAACATATTTCTGCAAATTCTGTGATGCAACTTGGTGGTCCTTATGGACGCTGATAAAGGCTGTATCGTCTGCAAAAGTTGACGTATGGATTTTGGGGTCTGACGGCATGTCGGAGGCATAAATCAAACATAAAGTAGGACCCAGTATGCTACCCTATGGCACACCTGATTCAATTGGCTGAGCGGTACTTAAAAAATCACCTTCTTTGATTTTAAATTTGCGACCGTATAAATAACTTTCCATGAGTTTATGGGTGTTAGCAGGCAGAGTTAATTTTATTTTGTGCATTAAACCGTCATGCCAAACTTTGTCGAACGCTTGCGACACATCAATGAAAAGGGCGGAGCAGTATTTTTTGTCTTCAAACGACCCTCTTATCACATATACCAATCTGTGTGTTTGTTCGAGTGCTGTGTTTAGCTCTGAAGCCGAATTGATGATTAGGAATACATTCAGTGTCATTCAGAATTGGAGTCAACTTAGTCATTAACAATTTTTCAAACAGTTTTGGAATTGTCGGCAGTAGACTAATTGGCCTATATGACTCCACTTTGGTGTGGTCCTTCCCTGACTAAGGAATCATAGTGATCATAGACACCTTCCAATCTGCAGGATAGTATTCTAGGCGTAAAATAGCGTTGAAGATAAAGAGGATAATTCTTCTTGCTACACGAGGTAACTCCACAAGCATTTTATTGCTGATTTTGTCCATACCTGGAGCCTTTCTAAGGTTCAGAGTACCAATAGCGTTTTGGACATCACGAAAGTTTAGTCTTAGAGGTACAGGAGGCCTTATAACAAGTGGTGGCAAATCATATTCGTTATTATTTGAGTTGTTTATAGTAAACACATTTCTCAAATGGTTAACAAATAATGTCCCTTTCTCGGAATCATTTCTAGCCCAGTCACCAGTCGGATTTCGCAAAGGAGGTTTTCCTCTTACTGGTCTTTTTAAACCTCTTGCCGCCCTCCATAACGAGTAGTCAGATTGTGGGGTACTATCAAGACCTTCCAAGTAAGATCTAAGTGAGGCCGTTCTTTGGGTTTCTAAGAATTGTCTTAGTATATCTCTGCATTCCCGTAGCCTAGCTTTCAGTTCAGGAGACCTGTGAATTTGCCACTCTCTTCTCATTCTTCTTTTTTCTGATAGGAAATGTTCGAGTTCAGATAAATAAGTTCTGTTTGTCCTATTTCTACATTCAACGTGATAAGTGGAAGCGTGATGCACAGCTTGTCGAAGGTCCTCGGTAAAGTTGCCAATCGACTCATCAATATCGTCGGTAGTTCTCAACACAACATTTTCCGTGCAATGAGAACTTGAATACTTTTTGTATTTTATCCAACTTACTTGGGTCTTAGTCATGTTCATAAATGGAGAACCACACCAATACCATAACTTCTTTAAATCCCTTGGAGCTAGATTTTTAGTTGCTGGTGACTTTAACGCCAAACACACATTTTTGGGTTCACGTCTGGTAACCCCAAAGGGTCGCGTACTCTTCAACACCAGTGCTAAAATGGGCTTAGATGTACTCTCAAGTGGACATCCCACCTATTGGACCGACGGAAGATTCCCGATGTTATTGACTTCGGAGTAGTGAAAAATATCCCTGTAGAATCGATACAAGTGGAGCCTTCATTAGACTTGTCTTCAGATCACTCTCCTTCTATTATTTCAATGCGTTTCCTTCAAGGGAATGGCTCTCCATTTCGGGACATATCTAAAACCAGAGTAAGTTGGATAAAGTATAAAAAGTATTTAATTTCCCACTGCACGGAAAATGTAATGTTGAGAACTACCGAGGATATTGATGGTTCGATTGGCAAGTTTACTGAGGACATACGAAGAGCTGTACATCACGCCTCCACATACGACGTTGAGTGCAGAAGTGGGACAAATAGAACTTATTCCGCTGAACTCGATCATCTCCTGTCAGAAAAAAGAAGAGTTAGAAGAGAGTGGCAAATTCACAGGTCTCCTGAACTGAAAGCTAGGCTACGGGTATGCAGAGATATACTAAGAAATTTCTTAGAAACCCAAAGAATGGCTTCACTCAAATCTTACTTGGAGGGTCTTGATAGTACCCCACAATCTGACTATTCGTTATGGAAAGCGGCACGAGGTTTAAAAAGACCAGTTAGAGGAAAGCCTCCTCTGCGAAATCCGACTGGTGACTGGGCTAGAAATGATTCCGAGAAAGGGATTTTATTTGTTAACCATTTGAGAAATGTGTTTACTATAAACAACTCAAATAATGCATCTGATTTGCCTCCACTCGTTATTAGGCCTATTGTACCTCTAAGACTTAGCTTTAATGATGTTCAAAGCGCTATTGGTACTCTGAATCTTAAAAAAGCTCCAGGTATGGATAAAATCAGCAACAAAATGCTTGTGGAGTTACCTCGTGTAGCTAGAAGAATTATCCTCTTTATCTTCAATGCTATTTTACGCCTAGAATATTATCCTGCAGATTGGAAGGTATCTATGATTACCATGATTCCTAAGCCAGGGAAGGACCCCACTAAAGTAGAGTCATATAGGCCAATTAGTCTACTGCCGACAATTTCAAAACTGTTTGAAAAATTGTTATTGGCTAAGTTGATTCCAATTCTGAACGACACTCAATGTATCCCAAATCACCAATTCGGGTTCAGAGCTAAACACAGTACCATCGAACAAACACACAGATTGGTAAATGTGATAAGACAGTCGTTTGAAGAGAAAAAATACTGCTCCGCCCTTTTCATTGATGTGTCGCAAGCGTTCGACAAAGTCTGGCATGAAGGTTTAATGCATAAAATTAAATTAACTCTGCCTGCTAACACCCACAAACTTATGAAAAGTTTTTTATATGGTCGCAAATTTACAATCAAAGAAGGCGATTTTTTAAGCCCCGCTCAGCCAATTGAAGCAGGAGTACCCCAGGGTAGCATACTGGGTCCAACTTTATATTTGATTTATGCATCCGATATGCCGTTAGACCCCATAATACATACTTCAACTTTTGCAGACGATACAGCCTTTATTAGCGTGCATAAGGACCATCAAATAGCATCACAGAACTTGCAGAAATATGTTTATAAACTAGAGAATTGGCTTGAGCTTTGGAAAATCAGGGTTAACGACCAGAAATGTATTCATATAACTTTCACATTGCGAAAAGATACATGCTCGTTCATCAGAATAAATAATCAAATTATCCCGCAACACAATGAAGTCAAATACCTCGGAATCCACCTCGATCGTCGTTTAACTTGGAAGTCTCATATCGACGCAAAACTTACCCAGATGAGATTAAAAGCAGTGCAAATTAATTGGCTAATCGGCAGAAATTCTACATTAAAGTTGGATTGCAAACTTTTGTTGTACAATGCAATTCTAAAGCCAATCTGGTGTTATGGAATTCAATTATGGGGTACTGCCTCAGTATCCACCATTGAAAAAATTCAAAGGGGTCAAAATAAGATTCTACGTACAATTACTGCAGCTCCATGGTATGTTAAAAATTCTCGAATCCACAAAGATCTAGGCATTCCTTTGGTGAAAGTCGAATTTAAAAAACACGCCTCAAAATATGTCAGCAAACTTGGACACCATCCAAACCCACTTGCACGAGACATCCTTAACTTTACTGGCCATGTTCGGTTGAGAAGGAGGGATACCCTTGCTTTAACTCAAGCGCAAAACAGATGACTGGATCAGTGGATATAAATTTTTTGTAGTATCATAATATTTTGTCTAGCACTGGCTGGACTTATTATTTTCTTTTAGTATTAAGATTTGAAAACTTATTGTCATTTCATTTCTGAAGATCCAATAAATAAATTAAATGTATTAAAAAAAAAAAGTAGCGAGTGACAAACGGACGAATTATGACTGAATCGACAAACGAAAGCAGACAGAGAGAGTTGTGTTTTAGAGCTCGGACAGATAACACTTTAAATTTTAAGCTAGCACGTGAACCTGATGAATTTTAAATAAACAAATTTATAATTAAATAAATAAACTGAAATTAAAATAAAGGTGTTTTCATTTTAAAACCCTACATTAATGATAGGTCTAAGGTATCAGTAGACAGGTGAAGAGTATCCAGTGAAAGATCATTCTCTGTCCATAACTGCATTCTCTTTGAAATTAGACTTTAGAACTCGACTCGTAGGGCCTTTAACATTAGCTATAATAGTAAATCATGGCAACCTTATCGTGATCTATTGAAATCTTACAAGAAAGCTATAGTAGTCGCAAAAAGGAACTCATGAAGACGCTTCTGTGAATCTATAGATAACACAAAAAAAAAGCTCTGCAAGACTTAGCAGAATTCTAGCCAACGGGCAATCCAATCCTACCTATATCAAGAGGAAGGATGACTCCTGGTCCGAATCCTAAGCAGAGTCACTTGACATCCTATTGAATACGCATTTTCCAGGCTGTAGAGATGTTGCTATGGATACGGATATTGAGAATGTAGGTATGACTCTATCCAATATCGATAGTAACATCATCTCCTATGAGAGGATATCATGGGCGATTGACAGTTTCGCATCATTCAAGTCACCTGGGCCGAATTGTATTTTGCCAAAGATGCTACAAAGTATGTGTACACGGGTTAAAAATTACGAAAGCATAAAAAAAGGGATGACTTACGGTTTTGATGATTAAGTGTAGGGTGAATGTGGATGACAATGAGGGGATGATACCTTTATTCTGTGATGAGGGTGATGGGGGCTGATCACCTGGTTCCTTGGAGGATGATGATGGGTTATTGGGTTCCCTACTTCCAGTAAGATGTGTGGACAATCGTTCCGGTTGGAACAGATTGTACTATGGTGTCCCTTGCAGATGTGGGACAAGATGTTGGTTTTCGCTCAATTTAATTGATCGTAATGATGCTGTTGGTTTTGTTGTGGCTTGAAAATATTTGTGCACTTTAAATTCAGCTGGTCGGTCTGTTTTGTTTTGAATTTATGTCGATTTCTTTCAATACAAAGTGTGATAGTTTTGTCTATTAGTAAATTATAATTTATTTTGTTTTAATTTTACGTTGAGTTATTTACAAAAACACACACTGTATATTGTATTTTAAGTTAACACTTTTTATTTTATAGTTAGTTCTTATGCACTTATTTTTTGTCCAAATATAAAAAAACCAGTTATTTTGTTGTTTGTGTTTTTTATTTTATTTTTATTCTTTTGTTTTTTCTGTTTATTTTTAAATGATGATGCGCTTACTTTGAGGGTTTAAACAAAATTTGTTGGCGGTCACGCCTATTTTCGAGGGGGCGGGCCTTTAAAGTTGAAAATAAATAGGCCTATATTTCGGGAACTACTGGGTGTCTGATAATTTGTAGTACATTAAATAAAAGGTATTAAAAATACCTTTCCAACGATGTATATCATGATTATAAAATATGGACCGATGGGTTAAATCCGAAAAGAATATTTTTTGACCCGAATTTATTTGTTTTTTGGAAATGGTTCTTATATGGCAGCTCTTCTTAGGATATTTCACGTCGAATTTCAACATAATAACGGTATATTTAAGATATATATTAGTATTAACGTCAAATATGGAGCGATATTCTCAAAATCCAGCCGTTTGATTTAGGCATGTATGTAAATGATTCATGTAAAATTTTGGTTTGGTCCCTTAATTATAAGAGATTTATGAGTATTAAAGTGATTTTCGGAAGAGGGCTTTATATGGGGCATACGGTTAAAAATAGACCGAAATTAACAAAATTTTGTGGAATGATTTTTATATATATGTAAATGATCTGTGCAAAGTTTGGGTCCGTAACGATATTTATACAATATACTAGCTAAACCCGGTGTGCTTCGCTACCCCCTCGTTATAAAGAAATAAAACGTATTTATTTACAAAAAGTTATTTATTTGATTTTAATTTGTTTATTGGAATACTTAGGATAAACAATATTTTTAGTTTGCCCATCAGGAGCATACACATATAAATCGGTGGGTTTTCCTACACCGGATGTTAACAGTCATCGCAAACGCTAACCGAACAGAAAACTGCAATAATTTAGCAATTTTATATGTGGTGGAAAGCCTGACACATCGAGTGAATTTAAGATCTCAACAGGATAATTAACGGCTGCTTGATTGATTTGACGCATTTCAAAGTGATATCCATCTTCTCCATATGGAAAAATAATAGGATACTGAAGCGCGTCATATGAGCAATGCATTTCAGTGGGCGAGGCCGTTCCCCATAATGTCAGAGAACCACCGAAGAGGAATTTAGCTCAGGTTTAGTGGATTAAATTCTTTCGAAAGCGAGGCCTTCTAGCTGACCCGACAGACGTTGTCCTGTCAAAATTTAAATAAATTTTTTTGTGAAAATTTTATAAATTTGTAAAAAGCTATTGGAAATGTGTAAACAAAGTAAAAATTAAGAAAAAAAAAAGACATTTCTGATTGAGTATTGTTTTAAAAATGTTTATAAGACTTTGAACATGTTTTATTTTAAACTGAGATCACATAGACTCGAAAGGTGTTCTATTTACACTTCGACTGCAATAACGACGTTCGAGTACCAAAACAAAAAAATGTTTTGTTTCGGTTGGTTCACTTTCACCATTTCGTTCATTCCAATGCTTTATGATACACAACATTTTTTGTTTTGTTGTCTGGCGCGTAAACAAACAATGCTGATGGTTTTCCAACACGGGAACAGGCGACATACAATTGACCATGCGAAAAGCATGGATTTTCCAAGTTAATGCCGCAAACACTTAATGACTGTCCTTGTGATTTGTTTATTGTCATTGCGAATGCAAGCCTCACCGGAAACTGCATGCGTTTAAATTCAAACGGAATCATTGGAATGCGTGGTATTAAAACGTTTTCTGCTCTATACTTTCCCTTTAGAATTGTTGCCTCGATGACGTTGTTCATGAGTTTTTTCACGGCCAGGCGGGTGCCATTACAAAGACGTGGTTGGTTGATATTTCTTATCATTATGATAACTGAACCGACTTTCAGTTGGAGATTGTGTGGTGGCAAACCGGGTAATTCCAGCGAGTTCAAAAACTCGGTTGGATAGGCGATTTTGCCATTACCAATGTCTAGTAATTGTTTTGAAAATATATCTCCAGATTGGTCGTTCTGCAACTCGACACGCATGTTGGTACTTAATTTAAGTTTTTTGACGTGTTTCCATAAAAAGCTCGACTTCAAGCATGCATTCAATTCATCGGCTGGCGTTGACCGCGGAATCACTGGCAACATTTGGCGAAAATCACCTGCCAACAAAATCATCGCGCCACCAAAACGGGTTTGATTGTTTCGCAGATCTTGCATCGTTCGGTGTAATGCCTCCAAAGACTTCTTATGTGCCATCGTACATTCATCCCAAACGATCAATTTGCTCTGCTGCAAACTTTGCCCATTGCAGAGTTCTTGGAAATGTTGCACGTTGGAGTTTCATTTATTTGCATATTTAACGGCAACTTGAGTGCTGTTCGACCGCCTTCCAACAACGTAGCTGCAATTCCCGATGAAGCAATTGCAAGTGCAATTCCATTCTGAGAGCGAATCGTTGCCAAAATCAATGCGATCAAAAATGTTTTTCCAGTTCCACCGGGAGCGTCCAAGAAGAAGATGCCTCCAGTTCCATTGTTCACAACTTCCATGAGGGTGTCGTACGCATATTTTTGTTGTCAATTCAACAGTGGAATATTCGTTTGAACAGATTCTCTCAGTGCATCACAATCATATTGTTTTTCGCGTATCAACTCATGATTAAATGCCTCATGCATCGGACGATTAGGCGCAGTCAGGCCTAATTGAGATAAGACCTTCTTCGACATCATCATGCACATGTCATCAATTAATATTAATGCTTCGTTGTGAATTTCTTCGCTCAGTTGCAAATCTGGATTTGACGTTCTAGTACGCATCTGATGCAAAATATTATCCGACATGAAATCTTTGTATTTGGTCCACAAATCCGTTGGTTTGGATGGAAAGCATGTTGAGATAATTATCGAAAATAATGTTCGTATTTGATGAGCATTTGACGAAATTGCAGCATCTCCAAGGGTGTAATCCCAATGAGTGTCATTTTCTAACAATCGCAAACGTTGACAGGCTTCTCTGTATGTGCCACATAATTCACCATTAACAGTTCGCAAATGTTGGAATGATGTTGGACCACGAACGTTGACTAACAGCAAACGCAAATAAAAGCACTCATCATTGCTTGGATGGACTGTGTAAATTCGACCTAACGCGCTGGTGGAAAATACATTAGGGTAACCTGGAACCGGATTTCCTTGTTTACGGCGTTGAAAATTCTTTGACGATTGATTCCAAGTATAATAACTCGGTATTTCAGAGCATAGTAGCGTTCGGACGAAGTCATCATACTGGCACATTTGAAAAAAACTGGTCAATGTTGTAGATGGTGGCCGGTCGGCTCGTTGTAATGCGTTGTCCGCAGTGAAATATACCCTTTAACCATTTTCCAGATGTACGGCCAAATGAACAACAGTGGGATATCTTTCATGAATGGCGAATGAAAAAATGCGCCAAATTGCTTCGTTACTGCTAACATAGCGCCCCATTTGATATTAAGTGACCTCATCATTAGAATTTTCCGCACCAACTCCAATCACAGCCATGTCACTTCCTTTGGTCACATACTTGCAGATGTATTTGATGGATTTTACGGAATGGCAAGATTCGACGTTGATATGCGCTTTGAAAGTCTTTGAGAGTAATGGCGAATACGGAACAATCCAACGATTATCAACTTCAATATCCTGCTGATGCAATTTCACAATTGTTGGTCTTCCGTTATCGGCAGTAGATCGGCGACGATACAGTGGATAACCATCATTTCCGGATAACGCTTCGAACATTTGCCGTCGACCATGCACGGAGAATTGCTATTTAATGATCCACAGGGGTCATGAATCATGTTAGTAGTAACCACCTTATGCAAGCCTGGATCTTCTTCTTCATTAGGAATTTCCGGCGATATAACATCATCGATTTCATTGGGTATTATCTTCTCAATCAACCAAATGAGAATATGTGCGTGTGGCAATCCGCGTTTTTGCCACTCCACAGAATATATCCAACAACGCGTCTCGCCGAAAACGCGATGCTTCACGATGAAATCCATCAGTGATTTCAGTTTTTGTTTGAAGACTCTTGCGGTGATGTCATGGCGATCGATGGGTGATTGACCAGGGAATAACTCTTCTCGTACTTCTATCCACTGCGGATTGCACGTAAAAGTAATGAACAAATCTGGTGTGCCGTAATGGCGAACGTACGACATGGCATCTTGAGCATATTCCTGCATATGTCGCGGACTTCCGACGTACGTTGCTGGGAGGATCGTCATTCGACCTACATTTTGTGCGTTTCCGTCAGCATTTATAGCATCTCGAAGGTGAATATACTCTTCGGAACGGAGTTTTTTTGGTTCAATCTGATGAATGTGAATCGTTCTGTTTCAACTTTTACGTACATATCCACAGCATATTGGTGAAATAGACGGCGACATTTCAAGATGTGATTGTCCCCATTTTCACGAACCATCAGTCGATATGAATAATAATTCATTGAACTAACTTTTTTGTTCGTTTCAGCGCCTGTAAATTAATTTTTGTGTCAATGAAATGAATAAGTCCTATTCAAGAGAGAAAGATTTTATATTCACCTGTAAGAGGATTTATCATCTTGATCGAGAAATCATAGCCGTCTTCACCTTGCCAAAATATAATGGGATATTGCAATGCATCATACGACCAGTGCGTTTCGTTTCGCAGCTGATTGTTCCGCCGATGTAGAACGATATCATGCGATTCAAAATTTTCACCAACGACGACATCATCAATTGTTGGCGCATTAAAACGTTGCGTGTTCTCCTGCAGGCGTCTTATCAGCTCTGATAACAATTTTATGGTTATCAGATGGCATTCTGTCCAGCGTGGTTTTGAACAATGTAACCAATTCATTGCGTTGATGAAAAAAAGTTTGCAGTTGTTCTACAATTTGTCTTTTAAGCGAACTGTTGTGTGCGCAGCGGTGATCTATTTCTTCTGTTGTATTTCCCATGAAATAAATCTGCAGAAATTTATAGTCTGCATTTATGTGTGCTAATAGCGAGCCAGCTCGATGATATATTTGACCTTGAATCTGTAATACTTTATCTATGTAAAAAAATAAATACTGTAGATGAACACAATCATTTACCTTGAAAGTGGGTAAAAACTGGTGCCGAACTACATTTGTTGCACCAAATGAAGTCATTTGGAAGCAACTGTTGTATTTCTGAATTTGTGTCAAGAAATGTTTGGAATCTGTTCCTATACCAGAAACCAATGAGCGTAATGGCTCTGGTGGCGGAACCAATTGCGCCAGTTTGACCTTGCCACTTGCGCAACACAATCCAGGAGTTTCATTTTTGTATTTCAGTGCATTACAATATGGGCACACAACACTCATCGATCCAATAGCAACGGCTTGGTCGGCACTGTAATCAATTGTCATGTCGTAGCGGAATGCACATCGATAAGTACTCAACGCAACATTTGTTTGTCTTCTTGTACGTTCATTTAAATTTATTGCCATACGATTGGCTTCTATTGAACCATGATTTATCTGTCGATGCATATTAGCTTCATTTGCATTTTCTCTTTCTTCTTGTGTATGTGCTGAACGTGCTTGTGATAACCGATTCCTTTCCGTTTCATTTCGCTGTTCTGCAGTTCTATTATTTTGAAAATTCATTTGGTTTGTAGCATTGCGTGTTCTGCGACCTATATTGAAACGTCTTATTGGCGGCATTGTAATGCTGCTATATACTTTGTTCTTCTGTATAACCTGTAAATTTGTTGGAGATGAAACGATGAAATTTATTTAATTTCCTGAAGCGATTGCGATGAACTTACAACGGGTTGAAAATTCAGCAAAACTAACCACTGTTACAAATATTCACTTATTCGGGAGCACTTTAATATTTTTCTGATGCTTTTTACGACAGAATCACAATTTAACCAGATTTGTCGTAACTATGTAACCAACGTTGCAAAAATTCACTTTTGCGGAAACACTTTAATATTTTTCTGATATTTCACAATAGAATCACAACTTAATTGAATTTTCACTATGTAACCGATCTCTATTTACAAATTGACATTAAGAAGTCAAACGACATTTGCACACGTGGCAAAATAATTTTTAAGATTAATAAAATAACGGTATCTGTTAGACAGATCGCAAGCAAAACAAAAGTAAAAACAAATAAGTTATTAATATATTTTAATTGAGAATAAGGTCAAAATTTCGTATTTTTTTATTAATTTTAATATTTCGCTACAACAATTATTAATAACTAAAATATTTTTCAAAATAACAATATTTGTCAGATTAAAAAATTTTAAATATTACACAAAAAAAATATTGAAAAATAATACAATTTAATTTTTAGGGTTTTTGTTTTTATAAATTATGTATCTATGTATAGGTTTGAGCAACCCCTGAAAATAATATTGGACTACGTGATCCATTTTAGATGATATGGACTACTCACAACATGGTCCAATGTAATGCAGTCATGGACCATGTCATAGTTAAACAAGAGTTTGTAGTTAAACGACATGGTTTCGTGTTAACACGATTGCATATTGAGTTGTTGTTTAAAACTAACCCTCGTGAGTACTCCATGGAGTAGTTTTGGGACTACTCCGATGGGTTATATGGTCCAATCCTAGGACATCGCAATGTTAAATGGACCGCCTTTTTTTCATATATTTGGAGTAGTTTTGGAGTACTCCTACTCCTCTTTGGACTAGTCTTTACATGCATGTATGGACTAGTCGCGTTATTTGCAGGGACATTATCTGTATCTGCTTTCTAATATTTCTAATATATAACGACGTTTATAATAGTGCATTTAAAAATTGTAAATTTCCTTAATTCAAAACTTCTTCTCGACCAACAAACAACAAATAATACGTATATTACGTATACCGATAAAGCTGACGTACAATGGGGGTGGTCCATTAACCTTGAACATGCATATTTTCTAAACTAAATCGTTATTCGTACTAAGTGTAAGCGGAATATATAAAAAAATAACATAAAAAATTTAAAATCACATTGAAAACACAATTTTAGTTTTTTCAGAATTTTTAAATTTTCCAAGCAACTTTTCCAATTTTTCTTTCCATACAAACCTTTCTCATACTATTACACACATTTCAAAAAAAATTAGCGAAATCAGTCAAGCCGTTCTCGAGTTATGCGCTTAGCAACACACAAGATTTAATTTTTATTTATATAGAATATAGGGAAAAATGTCTTTCAGATGTGGTCCTTGTATGGAAGCTATGAGCAGTTCTGGGACTTCAAAAAACTGATTTCAACATCCAGACAGACAGACAGACGGACATGGCTTAATCGACTCCGCTATGTATAAGGATCCAGAATATATATACTTTATAGGGTCGGAAAATTATATTGTGGAAATTTCACACGGAATGAAAAACTTATATGTATATACCCTTCTCATGAAGGTGAAGGGTATAAAAACCAGTCCCGTTTGGCATCTCTAATAATACTATCTGCAATTTAATGCAAATTTTGTCCATATCGAAAAAAAAATTGGGGTTAAACTTCAATGGGTTAAAAAACGAAATGTGTCGCCACGTAAAAAGTCTGTATCACAATTTTTAAAAAAAGTTGAATCGGGCTTCACAATTAAATGTTCTATAGCCTAAAATACTTACTATAATCTTTTAAAGGTCTATGTTCCGATAGTGATTTTTTATATAATTTATTGTCTTCCATCTCAAAACTATTAAGATCAGTGTTGGGACGTAGTAATCTAGATGAGTTATCTGAAATTTATAAAGAAATTATATTCATTAATATAATTCAAAATATGTTTGAAATGTTTTTGGCATGTATAATATGCCGGACAGAATTTGGGAAAACGGAAAATAAATAGTGTAGTTCCTAAACGGTAATTTCACATGCCTAGAAAGTTTTGTCGAGTTTAAGTTTTGAATCTAACGTTACCAGAGGAATCCAAAGTGGAACTCCTCGTTTAGGTGGGATAATGAAAATAATCCCAAATCTCCGTTTGTGATCCGATTTATGTATCTAATCTACTAGTCAATTACTAACGTAGCTACATATATATTACCTCTTATAGTTTACAAGATATTTGCCTTTGAATATTAAATTTTTAACTTTGCACGATTTCGCAGAGCCTCCATACAAATGTCTTTCCAGAAAATGTCTATAGAAAAAACGTATGCATACAAAATTCGCCAAAAATAAGTTTCATACAATGTAAAATTTAAATTTTAATAAAAAACGATATTTTGTTTACATCGCCCCACATGAAGTCCACTTTTGAAAATCACTTACATACATGTCCATAAATCTGTTATAAAATTCACTATCAAGTTGGAATTCAACACAAAAAATCCATATATACATATAAATCGTCGTACCAAATTCCATGATAATTGGTAAATAGTTGACCATAGCCTCCATATTAAATTCACTTCCGAAAATTATTTAAAAGCGCATAAACCACTTATAAACATTGCTTTCAAGTTGAAATTCGACAAAAAGATTCCATTATATACATATATATTAAAATACTCGTACCCAATTTCATGCTGATCGGTTAATTTTTGACCATAGCACCCATATAAAGTAGATTTCCTAAAATCTCTTTAATATGCATAAATCTCTTATAAACATTACTGATATGTATTCAACATAAAGTTCTCTTAATAAATAAGTTCTCACTCAGTGTTCTCTTAGTTATTTCTTTAACTAGTTTATATATATATATTTATGTAAATAATAATAAATGAGTCAGTCTTCAACTGGCATTGAAATACGTTGTTTTATTGACATATCATTGGCGACGAGGATAAAAAGTCCAGTAAATGGTAAAGGAAGAAAACAACGAGGAAAAAGAAGCAGATGAAGTAGAAATGACTAAATTTATCGGTTCTGTAGATCCATTTTTGCTAGGAGAAGATTTCGATCTTTATGCTCGTAGATTGGATCATCTTTTTAAATTGAATTCTATAAAAGAACCCGAAAAAATTGGATTTTTATGCAGTTTCGGTGGTGCAGAGTTATTCCGGGTAATTGTTTCTTTGACGGCTTCTAAAACTGAAAATGAGTATACATATGCAGAGTTGGTGAATAAATTAAAAAGTCATTTAAAACCAAAAAGAAATATCATTGCACAATGTTATAAATTCTTTAAAACTAATAGAACTGTTGGTCAAAAACTAGCGGATTTTGTGATTAGCTAAAGCAACAGGCACAATATTGTGATTTTGGTGACTTTCTGGATAAAGCCTTATTAATTCAATTTGTATGTGGAGTGGGTGACGAAAAAATTCAACAGCGATTATTGAGTGAAGTTGATTTGAGTAAATTCCAAAATGCTATAGAATTAGCAAATGCGGTGGAAATAACAACAACAAACGTAGCATTAATCAAAGAGGAAGATGAGAACATTAATGCGTTGATGAAAAGAGGGTATGGAATGTCAAGGAGAAGGGAGATATCCGAACAGCAAAGCAGCGCAGTCAACAAATCTAACGGTAGCTACAACAAACAAGCAGGTAATGGAAAGCAACAATTTTACAAAAATGTAATTTGCTTTAATTGTGGAAAGCAAGGCCACATGCAAAAGTTTTGTAAGAAAAAGAGAGGACAACCGAAAATTAAGAGTTTAGAGGAGGAGAATGAAGAAGAGGAGCGAGTGTGTAATTATATAAATAATATAAAGTCTATTAAAATTAAACCCTTAAAACTTAAAGTAGATATTGAGAACATTGGCAAAATTTCAGTTTATGGGGGACACCCCCGGGGAAAAAAAAAAAAATGCCACGCCCCCTTAAATGACCCCAGGAGTGCGAAAATCATAATGAATAAGGGGGCTCACGCCCCCTATGGGCGTGGCAGTCGAAAAACGACCCGGCGCACCTACGTAGACAATATGGGTATCAAATGAAAGCTAATGTCTTCACGATTCCAAAAATAGCCGTAGTTGCCAGATCGGGCGATTTTTGTAGCCGATATGGTCATTTTGGCCAAATTTGGGGTGGGGGAAATTTTTTTTTTTTTTTTTTTTGCTTATATTTTGTTTTGTGATTAATGAAAATTTGTTATACTGGCTTCGCTTAGTAAAGTTTTTCTGCGTGACCGGCCTACGGCCGGGCTTAGGGGTTTTTAACTCCAGTATGTCTTAATTCTAGACGGCGGGGATCTCGAGTGCTCGGCCTCTGGCCGAGCTAAAAAGAAATAAACAAAAAAAGTCCTTCCCCCATTTTATAAAAATTAACATATCTTCCTCAAATTCTGGACGATCTGGCAACTACGGGTATTTTTGGAATCGTGAAGACATTTCCTTTCATTTGATACCAATATTGCCTAAGTAGGTGGCATGGGTCGTTTTTCACCCCCGCCCCTATTTAACAAAAATGGCCGTATCGGCTGCAAAAACCGCCCGATCTGGCAACTATGGCTATTTTTGGAATCGTGAAGACATTAGCTTTCATTTGATACCCATATTGTCTACGTAGGTGGGCCGGGTCGTTTTTCGACTGCCACGCCCATAGGGGGCGTGAGCCCCCTTTTTCATTATGATTTTCGTACTCCTGGGAACATTCTGAAGGGGATGGCATATTTAGATTTTTTCTCTAGGGGTGTCCCCCATAAACTGAAATTCAGCCATTATATAGTTAACTATTGTATTATAAATCCCCTTTATTGTCTTAGAAATAAACAATTGTATATTTTAAATTGGAAATATGTGCTAAAGGTTATTATTTTTGGTTGGAAGATAGTTAAGTAGAAATGGAATTGTGTTAAGTAAAATTTTTAGGGACAACACATATGAATACTGGCACAATGTGTTGTCATGGATGACTGAAATATGTCATATGGGGAGGGCAGCCTGCCAGGACAACACCATCTAGTCCTGGATGAATCCTTATATCATCGGGTCAAGGTAAGTTTCTGTCAACAAATGTCCGTCCGCTTGTCCAACTGCTTATCCAGTGTTACCTGTTAACTATTCCATGTTTTATATTGCTTTCATTAAAATCCCATTGGCACGAAATTGTTTTTTTTTGTATTTATGCGTACCCATGGTGAACGAACCCCCCATTTCCGGCGAGCTCAAGCCTTATCATCGTAGTGCCATTTCCACCAAAAGGAAGCAAGGGTACATTGACAGAAAAGATCCATGAATTTTCTATCTCTCAACGTGGGCCATAAACATTTTAAATAAAATGACGCCCAACGTCAAAGCATAAACATTACAGAAGCCACCAAACAACAATGAATCTGTGGGATAACCACGGAAACGATGTGTCGGGCGACTCGTAGTCGAGTACCTGCGGGATAACCACGGGCGCCCTACTACGCTTTGCTTTTGCTGTAGGTGTGGTACCAGATTGTAAACCTGCGGGATAACCACGGAATTTACAATCTGCTTTACACACACACCTCCTATACTCAGGCCCAGTGAAGCCACCAAACGACACCGAATCTGCGGGATAACCACGGAAACGATGTGTACAGTGACTCGTAGTTGTATACCTGCGGGATAACCACGGGCACACCACTACGCTCGGCTCTTGATGTTAGTGTAGCACTAGATTGTAAACCTGCGCGATAACCACGGAATTTACAATCTGCTCTACACACACACCACCTATACTCAGGCCCAGTGAAGCCACCAAACGACAACGAGTCTGCGGGATAACCACGGAAACGATGTGTAAAGTGACTCGTAGTTGTATACCTGCGGGATAACCACTACGCTCGGCTCTTGATGTTAGTGTAGCACTAGATTGTAAACCTGCGGGATAACCACGGAATTTGCAATCTGTCCTACACACACACCACTAGACAGCAAACTAAGCAAAACTACTAAAAATGTACAGCGGGATAACCACCATACGATATGACTTACCTACCACTGTGTTCAACACCGACCGATGAAAATTGACTGATCTTGATTTTCGATTTTGTTCTGCGTCTACCTATTCGCTCAGCTGTTTGACACATTTGTTGTGTATGAGGTGTTTGCTTACACGCCGCTAGAGGGTCTCATGTGCTAATTCACGTAACTACCACTAGATGTCGCTTTACTGGGCCGTTAGTCAATTTAAATTTAATTCATACAAGAATTATATAAAATTATATAATACAAAAAAAATTCATTCGTTATAAATTCAATTAATTCTCAAAAATACAAAAAAATACTTCATTAAAACAGAAAAATAAAAGATTTTACAATTACAAATTAGAAAGATTAATTCGTTCTCAAAAATACAATTATATAATAAGTTACAAATTATATAAAAATTCATTCCATTAATTTTTAACAATCCAAGCAATATGTGTGGGTGGAAACGAGGGTTCCCGACTTCCATCGTCACACAACATTTATCAGAACAAGATAATAAAGCGCCATCACGCAACAGAAACAACACGAGTAGAAATTCCAGAAGTTTCAGCTAACGGCAAAAACAAGTCATCACACAACAAAAACAACAATATAGAAAAAAGCAGATCATTCAACAAATACAACGTTTATTCAGCACAAAAAACGGTCTTTAATTCAACGAACAACAAGGCAAAGCAGATCATACAACATTTATTCAGAACAAGATAATAAAGCGCCATCACGCAACAGGAATAACAGTGAGTAATAAGTCCAGACGTTTCAGCTAACCGGAATAGTCATCATACAACAAAAGCAATAAAGCAAAAAAGGTCATCACACAACAAAAACAACAATATAGGAAAAAGCAGATTTCAACAAATACAACAAGAACAACAACACATTGATAATTCCCAGTGGCTATTTTAAAGAAAACGTATCATATTTTATTGCGCGTTATTTTTTATAAGAAATCAAAATTTATTGATAACTGAAAATTGTAGTTGTGTTGGTTTTTTCACCAACCATACATATTATTATTGTAGCATATCTGAGAATCATTCACAAGGTCAAATTCGATAAAGGTATAGAATATTTTACTGCGCGTTATTTTTTATAAGGAATCAGAATCTATTGATAACTGAAAATTAAGTTGTGTAAGTTTTTTCACCAACCATATTATTTATTGTAGCATATCAGAGAAGCATTCATATGGTCGATTTTAGTTTATGCACAAACCTAAATTGTTTATGATAAGATTTTAAGTATTGTTACAAACCACAGTATAATATTGATAATTGTGCATTATAGCGACCTGTTCATAAACCGGAAATTTGAAAGTAGACAATTGTAAGTATAATTAACTTAATTTTATTTAAACAGAATAAATATATAAAAAATATTGTTAACGAAAAGTATAAGTCAGAATGGATAATCTATAAACGAAGCGACAAACGTCGAAGGGCAGTCCGACGCGAATTTATAATCTATGTGTTAATCCAGATACGGTTATTGGTGATATTACGGTGCGATGTTGAAAAATTGGAATATTTGCAGACCAGACTAAAAGGTGAAGCTTTATCTATAATTAAACACTTGCAACCGACTAACGACAATTATTTAATTGCATGGAAATTAATAAACAATAGATATGGCAAATCGCAACAGGTAAGATGGGCATATTTGGAACTTTTGATCAACCGGGTATACAAAGGTCTACAGTTAGTGAAACAAAACGTTTATACAACAACACAAATGAGAGCGTCAACGCCCTTAAGGTATTAAAAGAGCCTACACAACATTGGGATACCATTTTATTATTTCATTTGGAGAAGAAACTTGATGCTGAAACACATGTTTTGTGGTGTAGAGAATATAGGACAAATCCAGCATTTGACTCATTTCTTAAATTTTTGGATAGTCGAGTCCGAATTAGAAAGTATACAACAATGTGTATATAAGCAACCACCGAAAACTACGACACAAGTAAGTCGTTCACGAAATCAAGTAGGGACGTACGCAGCTACAATTCAGACATGCATCGGGTGTAATGGAAATCATTTTTTATTTCATTGCGACCGGTTTAAGGAATCGTCTATTGAAGACCGTTACAAATTAGTTAAACAACATAATTTGTGTTTTAACTGTTTACGACCAAATCATGTTGCAATCAAGAATGATAAAATAAAGATTACGCCAACGCGCGTAAAATTTTAAAATGTTCTGCGCATTTAGGCCCTGTGACGTCACACATTCTGTGTTTCTATTGGCTAATTTTTTCTCACTTGTTTTTTTTACTCATGTTTTGCTTGCATTTGCTCACTGCACTCTTCATGTTTATATTTTTGTTGTTTTTTTTTTTTTTTCTTTTTTAAACAGATTTTATTTTAGAACTCTCAGAGATTTCAATTGCAAGGTTGCCAACTATTACATAAAACATACATTTTTCGCAAGAAATTTTAATTCTAACACATGAAACATTATTGGTAACCCTTAGAATGGCCCTTCTACGTCACATAACGGGAAATCATGCGCATGGCGTAATCTTTATTTTATCATTCTTGGTTGCAATTAATTGTAAATCGTCATCAAGAATGATAAAATAAAGATTACACCATGCGCATGATTTCCCGTTATGTGACGTAGAAGTTCCATTCTAAGGGTTACCAAGAATGTTTCATGTGTTAGAATTAAAATTTCTTGCGAAAAATATACGTTTTATGTGATAGTTGGCAACCTTGCAATTGTAATCTCTGAGAGTTCTAAAATAAAATCTGTTTAAAAAAGAAAAACAAACACAAAAAAAACAACAAAAAGTGCAGTGAGCAAAACATGAGTAAAAAAACAAGTGAGAAAAAATTTGCCAATAGAAACACAGAATGTGTGACGTCACAGTTCCAAAATGCGCAGAACATATTAAAATTTTACGCGCGTTGGCGTAATCTTTATTTTATCATTCTTGATCGTCATCATGCAAAACCTGTAATGCGAAACATAACACGTTATTACATTTTATACCGAAACAATCCGAAAGTCAACCAAAAATTCTGTTACATTCGTCTGAGGATAGACAAATGGAAAAAGTTTCCAAAACATTTACCTTTTTACTAACAACCATGATTATGATACGTGATAGATATAATCAATTACAACCTTGTCGAGCTTTCTTGGATTCACACTGATTTCGGAAGATTGTGCTCAATGTATTCAATTAAAGCGAATGTATGATAAAACTTTGATGTATCGAGTTGGCCCAGATCAAGGAAGTTATACCAAAGGAAAGGTAAAATTGGAAATCGTTTCTACTTTATTTGGAGAACTATAATAACCTAAGCTTTATGTCTTTGGCAAGAGACTTTCCGAGTCACGATATTGATAGTAAGAAATTTGAATATTTTAAGGATCTTAAAATGGCAGATCCAAACTTCAATAAAAAAGCTCCAGTTGATATCATCATAGGCGCTGAAGTTTATAATCAATTTGTATTATCCGACAAAATAGTTCATCCAAGTGGATCACCCGCAGCAATTGACACAATCTTTGGGTGGGTTATTATGGGAAGTGTAGAAACTCAAGTGGAACCGACACTATTTACAGCACATGTCTCAATTGATTTAGACGAACACCTACAACGGCTTTGGGAAAACTGAGGATGTAGCATCAAAGCCGAAAATTCAATCTGAAGATTCAAAAAAATGTTGAGAAATTAAACAACGGCAGATACATGGTAAAACTACCATTTAGAAATGACAACATTGAATTACGGGAGCCAAAAACATCAGCCTTAAAGAGACTGCAAGCTATGGAGAGACGATTCAACAACAATTTTGATCTTAAAGGAGAGTATTATTCGGGAATATCAAGAGTTAAATCATATGGAAATTGATCAGTCTTCAACTAACGAAATCGGCTATTTTTTTTTACCACACCACACAGTTTTACAACAAAATTACGCGTAGTATTCGACGCATCCTGCCATACGACAAATGGACGTTCTTTGAACGACCAACTGCTTGTAGGTCCTACTATACAGAATGATCTTTTTACGATTCTGTAAAAAATTTCGCAAACATCAGATTGCGTTTTCAGCTGATGTGGAGAAAATGTATAGACAGGTATTTATTCATCCTAATGATAGACGATTTCAACGTATCTTGTGGAGAGAATCAACTAATAAACCAGTTAGGGAATATTGTTTGAACACTATAACATATGGGATTGCGTTGGCACCCTTTTTGGCAATCAGAACTTTTTTATAATACATTTTATTTATTTGACTTAGTATCGTCTCATCGAACTGTTCGGACGTGTTATTTTTAGTGCGGCTGAATTTTCGGTGAATCGTAATAGATGAAAAAGTGAAAAAAACCTCTTAATAGGTAAAAATATAAAAAAAACATTAAAAATCGCATAAAAACTGTATGAGTGTTCCTCTCAGATGTAATTCTGAGAAAGAGCTTAGCTCGACTAGAAAAACTATATGGGTCTCTGAGGAAGAATCCTTAAAAAAAATCTGTGGAGATTCTTCTCACTGCAAGAGCCGTGGAACGGCATCGTTCTTGTTCGCCCAATATAGTGATTTCAACAGTTGAAGGAACATCAACACATAAAATAGTGCAGTCAAACCTAGAAAACAAGTAGGTATGGATAAATACGTCACAGTTCTTAAGCGACAGAGTAGCCCGACATCTGCTCAAGAGTCATCAAATTCAAAAGCTCCTAAGACCGTGAGTATTAATAATCCAAATGATCAAAATAGGTTTGCTCTCCTCCAGACGGATGAGCCAGAACTTCCTAAGAAGACGTTTAAGCCCCCACCAATTTATCTGATAGAGCCCACTTCCAGTAAATTGGTACAAGGAATTGTTTCGGTAATAGGTGAAAATATGTTTAGCGTAACATCAATTAAACATGGAAATATCAGCGAAACCAAAATTCAAGTGAAAAAGGAAGATGATTTTCGAAAATTGTCCAACCAGTTGGAGAGGGAGACTAAGGATTTCTATACCTATCAGCTTAAAAGTTCAAAAGGAATCCAGGTCGTTCTAAAGGGTATAGACCCATGTGTTGATCCTGCGGAGATAAAGACCGGTTTAATGGACAAAGGGTTCAAAACTAAGACTGTTGTGAATATTAGAAACCGTGAAAAGATTCCACAGCCTATGTTCAGAGTGGAATTGGAACCTGGAAATGTCGTATTAAAGAAAAACGAGTCCCATCCCATCTACAATCTGATGTACCTTCTGCATCGTAGAATCACCGTGGAAGAACCACATAAGCGTCAGGGACCCGTCCAGTGTCTCAACTGTCAAGAATTTGGTCACACCAAGGCGTATTATAAATTGCCGTCAGTTTGTGTTGCGTGTGGGGAGCTACATGCAACTGCTCAATGTGATAAGTCGAAAACTGATTCAAAAATCAAAAAATGCAGTACCTGCGGAGGTAATCATACCGCAAATTATAGAGGTTGTCCAATTTACACTCATTTGAAAGGCATAAGAACTAACAAGATGTCAGTATTACCTGATCATCGTCAACAGCCTATTTTGCCATCGACTGACAATTTCCCTCAATTGTTACGGTCCACTAGTCATGTAAACGCGCCTAGTTCTAAACAAGTTTCTTACGCAAACGTGGTTAAATCTAATATGCCAGGTTTAGAGCAGGCACCTAAATCACAATATTACGAGCCTAATATTATCTCTCTATAGACTACATTGCAGACACTTGTCCAAACCATGAACACTTTTACGACCACTATGACATCCATGATGCAGGAAATTCTGAAAATGCAATCCACTATCTTACAAGCCATTTTAAAGAAATGATTTGTTTAAAAATTTGTTTTTGGAATGCGAACGGCCTCCGCCAACATAAAAACGAACTGGAACACTTCCTGATGGATAAGCAGATTGATGTCATGATGATTGCTGAAACTCACTTGACGGCGACAGCGTACTTCAAAATTAATGGCTACGTGTTATATGATACTAAAGATCCACGCGGAAGAGCATGTGGTGGATCGGCAATTCTTATAAAGAACAGAATAAAACATTATTTAATGAACAACATATGTGAGGATTACCTACAAGCAACAAACATTTGTATTGAATTCTGTCAATACAATTTTGTTTTATCATCAATTTATTCGCCGCCTCGATTTTCAATAAAAGAACACCAATACTACAGCTTCTTCAATTCCCTTGGAGCTAGATTTTTAGTTGCTGGTGACTTTAACGCCAAACACACTTTTTGGGGTTCACGTCTGGTGACCCCGAAGGGTCGTGAACTCTTCAACACCATTGCCAAAATGGGATTAGATGTGCTCTCAAGCGGGCATCCCACCTACTGGCCGACGGACCTACGGAAGATTCCCGATGTTATTGACTTCGGAGTAGTGAAAAATATCCCTGTAGAATCGATACAAGTGGAGCCTTCATTAGACTTGTCTTCAGATCACTCTCCTTCTATTATTTCAATGCGTTTCCTTCAAGGGAATGGCTCTCCATTTCGGGACATATCTAAAACCAGAGTAAGTTGGATAAAGTATAAAAAGTATTTAAGTTCCCACTGCACGGAAAAGAACTACCGAGGATATTGATGGGTCGATTGGCAAGTTTACTGAGGACATACAAAGAGCTGTACATCACGCCTCCACATACGACGTTGAGTGCAGAAGTAAAACAAACAGAACTTATTTCGCTGAACTCGATCATCTCCTGTCAGAAAAAAGAAGAGTTAGAAGAGAGTGGCAAATTCACAGGTCTTCTCAACTTACTTACTTACTTGCAGGGTCTTGATAGTAGCCCACAATCTGACTATTCGTTATGGAAGGCGGCACGAGGTATAAAAAGACCAGTTAGAGGAAAGCCTCCTCTGCGAAATCCCACTGGAGACTGGGCTAGAAATGATTCCGAGAAGGGGACTTTATTTGTTAACCATTTGAGAAATGTGTTTACTATAAACAACTCAAATTATCTGATTTGCCTCCACTCGTTATTAGACCTCCTGTACCTCTAAGACTTAGTTTTAATGATGTTCAAAGCGCTATTGGTACTCTGAATCTTAAAAAGGCTCCAGGTATGGATAAAATCAGCAACAAAATGCTTGTGGAGTTACCCCGTGTCGCTAGAAGAATTATCCTCTTTATATTCAATGCTATTCTACGACTAGAATACTATCCTGCAGATTGGAAGGTATCTATGATTACCATGATTCCTAAGCCAGGGAAGGACCCCACCAAAGTAGAGTCATATAGGCCAATTAGTCTACTGCCGACAATTTCAAAACTGTTTGAAAAATTGTTAATGGCTAAGTTGATTCCAATTCTGAACGACAGTTAATGTATCCCAAATCACTAATTCGGGTTCAGAGCTAAACACAGTACCATCGAACAAACACACAAATTATTGAATGTGATAAGACGGTCGTTTGAAGAGAAAAAAATACTGTTCCGCGCTTTTCATTGATGTTTCCCAAGCGTTCGACAAAGTCTGGCATGAAGGTTTAATGCATAAAATAAAATTAGCTCTGCCTGCTAACACCCACAAACTTATGAAAAGTTATTTATATGGTCGCAAATTTACAATCCAAGAAGGTGATTTTTTAAGCCCCGCTCAGCCAATTGAAGCAGGAGTACCCCAGGGTAGCATACTGGATCCATCTTTATATTTGATTTATGCATCCGATATGCCGTCAGACCCCATAATACATACTTCAACTTTTGCAGACGATACAGCCTTTATTAGCGTTTATAAGGAGCATCAAATAGCATCACAGAATTTGCAGAAATATGTTTATAAACTAGAGAATTGGCTTGAGCTTTAGAAAATCAGGGTTAACGAACAGAAATGTATTCATATAACTTTCACATTGCGAAAAGATACCTGCTCGTTCATCAGAATATATAATCAAATTATCCGGCAACACAATGAAGTCAAATACCTCGGAATCCACATCGATCGTCGTTTAACTTGGAAGTCTCATATCGACGCAAAACTTACTCAGATGAGATTAAAAGCAGTGCAACTTAATTGGCTAATCGGCAGAAATTCTACATTAAAGTTGGATTGCAAACTTTTGTTGTACAATGCAATTCTAAAGCCAATCTGCTGTTATGGAATTCAATTATGGGGAACTGCCTCAGCATCAAACATTGAAAAAATTCAGAGGGGTCAAAATAAAATTCTACGTATAATTACTGCAGCTCCATGGTATGTTAAAAATTCTCGAATCCGCAAAGATCTAGGCGTGCCATTAGTAAAAGTCGAATTTACAAAATATGCGTCAAAGTACGTCAGCTAACTTGAACACCATCCAAACCCACTTGCACGAGACATCCTTAACTTTAGTGGCCACAATCGGTTGAGAAGGAGGGATACCCATGCTTTAACTCAAGCGCAAAACAGATGACTGGATCAGTTGATGTGAATTTTTTTTAGTATCATAAAAATTTTTGTCTACCACTGGCTGGGCTTATTATTTTCTTTTTAGTATTAAGATTTGAATACTTATTGTCATTTCATATATGAAGATTCAATAAATAATTAAAGGTAATAAAAAAAATAAAAAAAAAAATAATTACTGCAGCTCCATGGTACGTTAAAAATTCTCGAAGTCACAAAGATCTAGGCATTCCTTTGGTGAAAGTCGAATTTACAAAATATGCCTCAAAATATGTCAGAATACATTTCTGATCGTTAACCCTGATTTTCCAAAGCTCAAGCTAATTCTCTAGTTTATAAACGTATTTCTGCAAATTCTGTGATGCTATTTGATGGTCCTTGTGAACGCTAATAAAGGCTGTATCGTCTGCAAAAGTTGAAGTATGTATTATGGGGTCTGACGGCATATCGGATGCATAAATCAAATATAAAGTAGGACCCAGTATGCTACCCTGGGGTACTCCTGCTTCAATTGGCAGAGCGGGGCTTAAAAATCGCCTTCTTTGATTGTAAATTTGTGACCATATAAATAACTTTTCATAAGTTTGTGGGTGTTAGCAGGCAGAGCTAATTTTATTTTATGCATTAAACCTTCATGCCAGACTTTGTCGAACGCTTGGGAAACATCAATGAAAAGCGCGGAACAGTATTTTTTCTCTTCAAACGACCGTCTTATCACATTTAATAATTTGTGTGTTTGTTCGATAGTACTCTGTTTAGCTCTGAACCCGAATTGGTGATTTGAAATACATTGAGTGTCGTTCAGAATTGGAATCAACTAGCCATTAACAATTTTTCAAACAGTTTTGAAATTGTCGACAGTAGACTAATTGGCCTCTATGACTCTTTAGTAGGGTCCTTCCCTGGCTTAGGAATCATGGTAATCATAGATACCTTCCAATCTGCAGGATAGTATTCTAGGCGTAAAATAGCATTGAAGATAAAGAGGATAATTCATCTAGGTAACTCCACAAGCATTTTGTTGCTGATTTTAGCCATACCTGGAGATTTTTTAAGATTCAGAGTACCAATAGCGTTTTGAACATCATTAAAGCTAAGTCTTAGAGGTACAGGAGGTCTAATAACGAGTGGAGGCAAATCTGATGCACTTTTTGAGTTGTTTATAGTAAACACATTTCTCAAATGGTTAACAAATAAAGTCCCCTTCTCGGAATCATTTCTAGCCCAATCACCAGTCGGATTTCGCAGAGGAGGCGTTCCTCTAACTGGTGTTTTTAAACCTCGTGCCGCCTTCCATAACGAATAGTCAGATTGTGGGGAACTATCAATACCCACCAAGTATGATTTAAGTGAAGCTATTCTTTAAATTTCTAAGAAATTTCTTAGTATATCTCTGCATTCCCGTAGCCTAGCTTTCAGTTGAGGAGACCTGTGAATTTGCCACTCTCTTCTAATTTTTCTTTTTTCTGACAAAAGATGATCGAGTTCAGCGAAATAATCAGAACTTTACATCAGATTTCACTGGAAAACTCATACCAATATCCTGAAATATCTCAAGCAATAGATGAGCAGTTCTATGTAGATGATTTTATGTCATGTTCCGAAAATGTATATTCCGCCGTTCAATTGAGAAATAATCTCTGTTCAGTCCTTTCTAAATCAGGATTTAACCTTAGGAAATGGTCTTCAAATTCAACGGAATTCATGCAGAGTGTTGATCCAGCTGATAGGTCAAAATCCACTGAAACTAGGGTTGCCATACGTCCTCTTTTCCCCGGACACCGTCCTCTTTTTTAGGGCGTCCGGGGTAGTCCTACTTCTTTTTTGCAAGTGTCCTGGGTTTGTCCTACTTTTAAAACTTTAATCTATAATTTCGTTTTATTGCATCGAAAGTATTGTTGGCATTGATGTATACATTTTTTTAAATACACACGATGTCATGACATGCTTTTTTGTGTAAACAAATTGTGTTTGATGCTTTTTTCCGCCATATGCGCCTTCACAATTTTAAACGGCTTTGGCTTTTAGCCTTTGTCTACGTGTCTTATGCCCGTAATTTTAACAAATAGATAACTACTAGAGTTTATACCAATTAGTTTACCTTACCTAACCGGTAAAAAGAATTTGGTAATTTTAACGTTTTTTTTACCTACGTGTAAATACCGACTGCATTCGGTGAAAAATGTGGTAACATTGGTATTTGACGTTTAGAGTTACATCAATTATTGCCAAATTTAATTGTTTGCAACGACTTTTTTAGTTTTGTCCTGAAATGTCTGGAAAAGGTGGCAAAAGAAGTGCTAGTTTATTGGAGGGGGAAGAAACAGCTGATGCACTTTTCTTTGAAAGACGAAATCTTATAAATTCCAAATCATTTTAAATTTTAAAATGGTCAATTCTTACCCTGAATGTGTGTGTTAACCTTTGAGATTTTGTTTTATGATATTTCTCAAAGTTCTTAGTTCTAGAAGTTCTGAATTCAGTGGACACCAGAAAGAAACAAATTAAATACAGAAACTATTTCTGATATTATTAAGTCAAATATAATTTTGATATGAATTGTCAAGTGTTTTATGAATTTTTAAAAGAATGCGATAATAATATATTGGTTCAAACTGAAAGCGCTGAAAAATATACATGAAACTTGACAACTCCTACTTAAAATTTATATATAATACATGTGAAGTTTTAAAATGAATTTGTTAATTGTTATGTTTTTATGTTGTAGTAGTTATGAGATCAGACTGCTAAATAGCATTTTTTAATATTTTGTTTAAGTTTTGTTTTGTTGTTATATGTAAATAGAATTTTAAATATGTTTTGTGTATTTTAAGGCGTTGTTTTTTTTTAATATTTTGCTACAGAGTATTGTCCTCTTTTTAAGGGTAAATGTCCGGCTTTTTTTTGGTCGACATCCTCTTTTTCTCAAAATTAATATGGTAACCCTAACTGAAACGGTTATCAAAGCATCACAAACCGTGAAGACATTTGGCCTTTTCTGGGATACTCCATCTGACAGCTTCAGATTTTCAATAGACCTACAACCAATAACTAACGTAATCAGAAAAAGATCCGTGTTGTCAGATATTGCAAAGATTTTCGATCCCATTGGTTTATTGGCACCAGTAGTGGTCTCTATGAAAATATTAATGCAAAAATTATGGCTACAAGGCATCGAATGGGATCAACAATTACCCGAACGATTTTTTCTACAGTGGCAGTCAGTTCGTGATAATATTCATCTTCTACGGGAATTAAGAGTGTCAAGATGGATTAAAGTTCAGAACAATGTAGAAGTTGAACTGCATGGTTTTGCTGATTCATCGGAATTATTTGAATTTTTTGATGTCAGCATATGTCAGCAAATGAAATGTCAACATAAGAGTTAGCATACGATTTTTGTGTTTATACGATATGTTGAATTTTATGTGGTGCTACATATGCTGAGTCGTATAAACATTTGTTTGTGAAATTAGTCAGTTTGACAACATTTTTTAATTATTATTCAACTTCTGTAATTTATGTGTAATTTTTGAAATAACTTTAATAATAAAAATATCAATAAAAAAAAACATAAATGATGACGTGGGAGGGAATTGCTTGTACAGTGCTGATTTTGGATGACGATGAAGTAGAAATAAAAGCAAAAAGACGCAGAGTTTGGCAAAATAAATGGGTAGAACGACGAGAGGAAGAAGGTTATTTACATGTGTAAAATTATACAAGGAATTGGTTTAAAGAAATAGAGCATATTTTATTGTAAAAACAGCAATAATATGCAAATAATGCACGAAAACATGTAAAACATTTATAATAATTTATTGTTTATTTCCAGAGACTTGTGTCGATTAATTTGAACAATGCCGCCGGCCACTATATTGCGTTTTGTGATATTGTGTGTGTATGTTTGCAGTAACATATGCAACAAGAAGTGTATTTACATAAAAAAAAACTATCGGCGGCTGGGTTAAAGGTCGTGATACACTATCCTACACAAGCGTACGATTCATTCACTGGAAAATCTGACCGATTTCTAGCACACATGAAAAAAAAATCGCAACCAAGTATGTCATAGGTGCCACACTATTACACAAAAAAGATGCAAAAACATATGTAATATGTAATGTAATATTTGTGTTCAATTATTTTGTTGTTATATGTGAATATAATAAATTGTATAAACATACAATTAGATTATAATTTGTGATTTAAATCAATGAAGCCGACATTGTTGTTTTCTTATCAGCTTTATTAGAAAATACAACTCTGATCGTATATGAAATTGCCATATGCTGAAAAGCTTGCATACGCTTTTCAACAAATAACATATCTGTCAACATAAGCAGGAAATTTGTCAAACACTTATAATATGCTGTTTACACGATATGCTAAAATTACCAACATACATTTGTTGGCATTGTTAGACGTAAATACACAAAATCAAACTGAATTTATACTGCATTTAGCTATTTCAATATGGCAACATCGTCGAAAATCAATAATATGTTATCAAATTGTTTACTATTCTAAAAGAAGAAGAAGACAATTGTAAAATTAAAATAATAAAAATAGATTTCCACAATTGCCTTTCTCTTATTTCAGAGTGTCCCACTGCGGTCCCTACATGTAGCAACACGTTCAGGTTGATGGTTGTATGAACAAGTTTTGCATTATGAAACAGTTTCAGCAAAAGTAATTTTAGCTTTTTTTCAAAGAAATACTGTTTTTTCAGCAAATGGCAAACAAATTTTTTCATAATTAAATAGTTGTTGACAAACAAACAGCTGTTACCTAAATGCAGTTTAAATGCAGAAATTGTCGTCTGTCACGGTAAAATCTTAATTCAAATTAGTGAGATTTTAATGCGCATTAACTCTGTCGTCTGTCTACGCTATTAGCAAATGTTGTTAAACATACGTATGCTGAAAAAATTTTGCGTTTACACGATATGTTAGCACTTGTAACAAATTTTTCAGCATAAATATGCTGATTCAACATATCGTCTGTACTTAGCTTAAAATTCATGATTAAGGTTCAACAGGCTTTATATATCGAAGAAGATTCATCATTTGTGCTGGATTGGATATCAGATCATCCTTGCCGTTGGAAGTCCTTTGTCGCCAACAGAAATTCATACATTATTGAGCATATGCCAGCGAGTCAATGGCATCACATACCGTCACGCAGTAATCCAGCAGATTTAGCTACTCATGGGTTATTGGTTTTAGAATTAATACATTATGATCTTTGGTGGCATGGTCCAGAGGTGCCTAAAACTAAGAAGATGGTGACAGAAGATTTCCCAAATGTACCAACTAACATTGATATGGAGCAGAGGAAGGAAACTGTTTCTCATTTAACAACGAAATTGTACAAATTATTCGATTAATTTTAAATATGTGGCCGAATTATTCGAACAAGTTATAATCTATTATTCGAATTATTATTTGAACAAAAGAAAAATCGAATAATTTGGATACCCTACTATACATATATATAAACTTTTTGGTTCTACGACCAATATTTCGATGTGTTACAAAAGCAATAACAGTAACATTAAAATATAAAATTTTTGGTGGTAGGTGTAATAAATTCAATATAGGATTAGTACAAAGGTACTGATATAAATAAAAACAAATTAAAAATGTCATACATTCCACTATCAAGATCATATATTTACCATTGTACTCCGAATCCGAACACAGGAAACTGACTTTTGGAATTGCTATATTCTCGTTTATAGAATCAACACCAACAGTTGTATTAAAATTCCTAAAAAAAGAATAAATTTTTAAATTAATAGCAAGTTCAACTTTTAAAATTAAAATTATTATTAGTGGTCAATTGACAAATATTTACTCAAACAAGTTAGAGAACCTTAATATAATGAGAAATACAAAGACTACACTGGTTATTGGACTAGAATATCCTTATAAATTGTTTTCTATTCAGTATTAGCGCAAATTTTACGAGCAATATAATTTAATTCAAATGCTTTAAAATTTTATGTAAATTTGACCACTATCATCACATACTACTGGTCACAACAATATTGAATGTAATTTAGAGTTTAACGGACGTATTCATAAAAAATTCTTATTTTAAGCTTAAAGTACGAATTAGTTATTAAAGACTTTTTGTCTTATTAACAACTTATAAAAAATATCAGTTTATTACCTATTAAACGATTTTTACAATATTATATTAAAGTTTGGCAATTCTTTTTATTTATAGTTGTCATTTCATTTATACTGATGCATAAAACAACTGTAATTAAGAATGATAAAATAAAGATTACGCCAACGCACGTAAAATTTTGAAATGTTCTGCGCATGTATGAACTGTAACGTCACACGTTCTGTGTTTCTATTGGCTAATTTTTTCTCACTTGTTTTTTTACTGTTGTTTTGCTTGCATTTGCTCACTGCAAACTTCATGTTTATATTTTTTGTTGTTTTTTTTTTGTTTGTTTTTCTTTTTTAAACAGCTTTTATTGTAGAACTCTCAGTGATTTCAATTGCAAGGTTGCCAACTATCACAAAAAAATTTTCGCAAGAAATTTTAATTCCAACACATGAAACATTCTTGGAAACCCTTAGAATGGAACTTCTACGTCACATAACGGGAAACCATGCGCATGGCGTAATCTTTATTTTATCATTCTTGATACGAATCAACTTATATTCTAAAAAAATATATATATTTTTTTTTATAATATATAAAAAGTTAAATTAAATAAAAAAGTGAAAAAAAACTCGTAATAGGTGAAAAACTTTACAAAGTCAAATAATTGCACTAGGTGCAATAAAAAATTAATAAATTGTAATAATTTATTTTTAATTATTTGAAAACTAGAAAATTAAATATAGTGAGAGAGACAGTGAATGAGTAACAATTCTAACTGTGCGAGTGGGCCTCAGAGCCGAAATGCTTATTTCGTTTTGAGCTCGGCAAGTGTTAGTAATGAGAACATTAAAAATCCCGAATTTAATAAAAACTACTTAACTGTGAAACCAAAAATAAGCACAAATCTGAATTTAAGTGCAAGTGCACCAAACTTGAATAAATGTGTTGAACAGGGCACAAACTTAGCCCAAAGCATATTCAATTTAAATAGAAAAATCACTGAAGGACCGTCTTCTTCACGGTCCTCGTTATCAAATATTGGAGAGACGTCAACAGCTGCAAAAGGCACATTAAGTCCTACAAATAAGACCGCTCCTATAGTTGCTGTTGAAGAAAAACAAAAAACACAGGTAGGAATGGACCGTTATATAACAGTATCGAAGAGAGGCAGAAGCCCAAAATCTTCCGAAATTACACTAGCCGCAAAATTATCAAAGAATGCTGAAGAGCCACGCTCGCAAAATCGTTTTGCCATCCTCCAAGACAAAAATGATGTCCCTAACGCTGTGAATAAGCCAGTAAAACCACCTCCAATATATTTAAGAGAAAAAAACTCAAACGAACTTATAAAAATATTAGTTTCATTAATTGGTGAAAATTATTTTTATGTGACTCCAATTAAGCGTGGCAATATTAATGAAACAAAGATTCAGGTTAATAATGAAAACGACTATCGGAGAATAGTTTCGGAATTTGAAAAACGCAAAAAGAATTTTTACACGTATCAAAGCGCAAAAGGTCTACAAGTCGTAATTAAGGGAATAGATTCTTTTGTTGATCCTGAGGAGATCAAGAGCAGTTTGGCCGACAAAGGCTTTAAAATCAAAGCAGTATCAAATATAAGAAACAGAGATAGGATCCCTCAACCTTTATTTAGAGTGGAGTTAGAACCTGGTGATATTAAGCTGAAGAAAAATGAAACACATCCTATATATGACTTGAAATTTATAATGCACCGAAGAGTTACAGTGGAAGAACCTCATAAGCGATCTGGCCCAGTACAGTGTTCGAACTGCCAAGAATATAGTCACACTAAATCTTATTGTAAGTTGCCTACTGTTTGTGTTGTTTGTGGGGATCTTCATGACACCTCAAAGTGCGATAAACCTAAGGATGATTCCAGGGTAAAAAGATGCAGCAATTGCGGTGGAAACCACACTGCCAATTACAGGGGTTGCCCTGTTTTCGAGGTCGTTAAACGCTCCTTGATCAACAAACCCGCTTCTACTCCTACCCAGACGACAAAAGTACCTATTACAATTATTCCCCCCGTAGTACAAGCATCCACTAGCCAATTTTCATATGCCAACGTGCTAAGATCTAACCAACCAACACTGCAAAATGAATCACCAATAAATGATACAAACAGCCACAATTTTAGCCGTCTTGAAGGTATAATGGAGAATCTGGCGCAATCCATGAACCATTTCATGACAAGCATGACAAGTATGATGCAGGAGATGCAAAAAATGCAGTCCACGCTACTGCAGGCCATACTTAATAGACCATGAACTGTCTCAAAATATGTTTCTGGAACGCAAACGGCATACGCCAACACAAAAATGAACTTGAATATTTTCTTTTTAATAAGAAAATTGATGTAATGCTGATTTCCGAGACTCATATGACGTCGAGAAGCATTTTTAAAGTAAGTGGTTATACATTCTACGACACCAAGGACCCCAGAGATAGATCATGTGGTGGCTCGGCAATATTGGTCAAATCGCGAATCAAACACCATTCATTGGGTGGTCTTTCAGAGTGCTATCTTCAAGCAACAAACATCTGTATAGAAAACTTTTGTCAAAACCTCGTGATTTCGTCAGTTTACTGTCCGCCCAGATTTTCAATAACAAAAGATCAGTATAGAGATTTTTACAAATCACTAGGTAGCCGTTTCATAGCGGCTGGCGACTACAATGCTAAGCATACATTCTGGGGCTCACGACTCGTTAGCCCTAAAGGTCGTATCTTGTACGACTCCCTGTCTGAAATGGGACTGAATGTGATTTCAACTGGTCAACCAACTTATTGGCCAACTGACCAGCAAAAAATTCCTGACGTTATCGATTTCGGCGTGGCGAAAGGGGTATCCCCGGAACTCATTGAAGTCGAGGCTTCACTGGATCTTTCTTCAGATCACTCACCCACTGTAATCACCATCAGAAGTCCTCAGCAAATCGTAACTGATGCCTTACTTCTTGTCAAACGTCTGAATTGGTTAAAATACAAAAAATACATCAGTACTCACTGCACAGAGAAACTCCCGTTAAAAACTGCTGAAGACATCGATGCCTGTATAAAAAGTCTTAATGAACATGTCGAGAAAGCCGCAGAACATGCTTCTTCCACTTACCGCCCGAATAGGTACAACAGAGTTTTTTCTGCAGATGTTGAGCAACTATTGTCTGAAAAAAAGGAGAGTCCGAAGAGAGTGGCAACAACACAGATCGCCCCAACTTAAAACTAGGTTGAGAGAATGTACCAAAAATCTTAGGATCTTGCTAGAAGCGCAAAAAGCAGAGTCTCTCAAACAACATCTGGAAGGTCTTGACGCAACTTCCCAGTCAAATTATTCATTATGGCGTGCAGTCCGAAATCTAAGAAAACCCGTAATCGCAAAACCTTCACTGCGTACTTTGAACGGATCTTGGGCACGAAATAACGAAGAAAAAGGCAACCTTTTCGTAAGTCATTTAAAAAATGTATTCACTCCCAATATGGATACTGACATTAGCCAACTACCGCCTGTTGTTGCCAGACCACCTGTACAAATAAGATTTCAATATCTGGAGGTTGTTGAGGCTATTGATAACACTGGTTTACAGCCAAAAAATACCAAGAACGCCACTTATCTAGATAAGTTAATTGGGACCTCCTGAACACGAAAAACGCTGTAATTTTTTTTTTCTAAGTACCGTTTTTTAGATAACGGTACTTTTCTGTTTTTCGGTGTATGGTCCCATTCAAACCCTTGTGGAGCCCAACCGAAGAGCCCGATCGAGATGAATGGCATATCGTTGAAAAGGTAATCGAATGCCTTTTTCGCCGATATGCTGCAAATTTCTATCTGATAAGAAATAGCTGAGTTATGGCACCTCAAAGTTCGAAATTTGCCTATTTTTTACGTTTTTTTCAAAATTTTTCTTTTTTATTTAATTTTTTTTCTATGCTACAGTTACTATCTGGAATGTTTTATTTTTTATCCAAATAGTTTATTTAATTACCAACATTTTAAGCGTAATTTAAAAAAAATCGGATGAAAAATATAGTTTTTATTAAGGATTTTGTGGAACGACAATATTTTCATCTTCATTGCTTACACACTATATTCGGCGTAAATTCAAAAAAATTAAATTAAAATGGCGAGCGACTTGAACTCTTACGTTTTTTTCGGATGGATCTTCGCGAATGAGGAACCAACAATAGTCCGCCATCATTTGTTCGTCCCACCAGCCTTTGTAACGTCTCTCGATTTCTTCCATTTCTTGGTGAAATCTTTCACCTTGTTCATCACTTTCGGAGCCCAAGTTGGTGGGGAAAATATTCAAATGACTGAATAAGAAGTGTAATTTAGGTGTCATATTTGAACCTAAAGGTTAAAAAGAATAAATTTTAAATCATAACGGCCTTTTTGATATACATGTTTTCACTCAACGCTTACCAATGGCATTGAATTTTTGCAGTAATGTATCGATCTTCTCTGCGTAATCAGGACTTCTGTAGTTTCCCAAAAAGTTGTGAACGATGTCCTGGAATGCTTCCCATGCCTCCAAATGAGCTGGACCTTAACACTCATTAACAGAGCCCGAATTTGGAATACGAAACCATCAATTCCAATCGGATATGGAAAATACATAAAGGAAAGATATGAAACAATGAAAGAACTTCTCGATCTCATACATTATGACCAACATCAATGGAAAGTTTGCTCTGATTTTAAATTAGTTGCCATACTATCTGGATTGCAAGGGGGCAATACGAAGTTTCCCTGTTTTCTATGTCTATGGGACAGCCGTGACCGTCAGAATCACTACACCCGAAAAGTTTGACCCGAGCGAAGTGAACGTACGCAGGGTGTGTACAATATCAAAAATGACCCACTCATTCCTCTGGAGAAGATAATACTTCCTCCATTACATATTAAGCTTGGGTTATTTACAAAGATTGTGAAAACGTTGCCAAATGACAGTCTTGCCATGAATTACCTTAAACAAAAATTTCCGAGAGCCACAGCGAGCAAAATTGAAGCTGGTATATTTGATGGCCCTCAAATTCGGGCTCTGTACGGTGACCAAGCATTTAATGAGTGTTAAGGTCCAGCTCATTTGGAGGCATGGGAAGCATTCCAGGACATCGTTCACAACTTTTTGGGAAACTACAGAAGTCCTGATTACGCAGAGAAGATCGATACATTACTGCAAAAATTCAATGCCATTGGTAAGCGTTGAGTGAAAACATGTATATCAAAAAGGCCGTTATGATTTAAAACTTATTCTTTTTAACCTTTAGGTTCAAATATGACACCTAAATTACACTTCTTATTCAGTCATTTGGATATTTTCCCCACCAACTTGGGCTCCGAAAGTGATGACCAAGGTGAAAGATTTCACCAAGAAATGGAAGCAATCAAGAGACGTTACAAAGGCTGGTGGGACGAACAAATGATGGCGGACTATTGTTGGTTCCTCATTCGCGAAGATCCATCCGAAAAAAACGTAAGAGTTCAAGTCGCTCGCCATTTTAATTTAAATTTTTTGAATTTACGCCGAATATAGTGTGTAAGCAATGAAGATGAAAATATTGTCGTTCCACAAAATCCTTAATAAAAACTATATTTTTCATTCGATTTTTTTCAAATTACGCTTAAAATGTTGGTAATTAAATAAACTATTTGGATAAAAAATAAAACATTCCAGATATTAACTGTAACGTAGAAAAAAAATTAAATAAAAAAGAAAAATTTTGAAAAAACGTAAAAAATAGGCAAATTTCGAACTTTGAGGTGCCATAACTCAGCTATTTCTTATCAGATAGAAATTTGCAGCATATCGGCGGAAAAGGCATTCGATTACCTTTCCAACGATATACAACTCATCTCGATCGGGCGCTTCGGTTGGGCTCCACAAGGGTTTGAATGGGACCATACACCGAAAAACACAAAAGTACCGTTATCTAAAAAACGGTACTTAGAAAAAAAATTACAGCGTTTTTCGTGTTCAGGAGGTCCCAATTAACTTATCTAGGCAAGTGGCGTTCTTGGTATTTTTCCAAATTAAAAATTTGTAAACCAGTGTAATTTAAATGTTAAAAAAGCACCTGGGTTTGATAAAATCAGCAATAAAATGATTTTTGAGCTGCCTCGCATTGCAAAAAGATTAATCCTCTTTTTTTAATGCCATCTTACGGCTTGAGTACTACCCTCCGGTTTGGAAAATTGCACTAGTAAAGATGATTCCTAAGCCGGGAAAAGATCCTTGCAAAGTTGAGTCGTATAGGCCAATAAGTCTATTACCAACTATGTCCAAATTATTCGAGAAATTGCTTATAACCAAGCTGACTCCGATTTTGAATGAAAACAACTGCATTCCCAATCACCAGTTTGGCTTCAGACGTCAACACAGTACAATAGAACAAACACATAGATTGGTACAAGTCATAAGAAAAACCTTTGAGGAAAAGAGATACTGTTCGGCACTCTTTATTGACGTCTCTCAAGCTTTCGACAAAGTATGGCATGAAGGCCTGATATCTAAATTAAAGCAGAACTTGCCGGTGAATCTTCAACACCTACTATGGAAATACTTAATCGACCGTCAGTTTATGATTAAAGAAGGTGATTATTTAAGCCATCCTCAACCTATAGGTGCTGGCGTCCCTCAAGGTAGTATCTTAGGACCAATTCTCTACTTGCTGTACACAGCAGACATGCCAACAAACAATGAAATTCACACGTCAACATTTGCTGATGATACGGCATTTTTCAGTACTCACAAAGATCCAAAAGATGCCTCGATTCAATTACAGCACCACGTAACGCAAGTGGAGAAATGGGCAAGACAATGGGGAGTAAAAATAAATGAACAGAAATGCACCCACGTAACATTTACTCTACGTAGGGAATCATGTCCCCCTATTCGTATTAATGACCATATAGTGCCTCAAAACTCACACGTGAAATATCTTGGTATTCATCTGGACCGTCGCCTCACATGGAAACCACATATAGATGCTAAGCTGACTCAAATGAAACTGAAAGCAGCCCAAATGCATTGGCTCATCGGCAGAAACTCCGTCCTTCGGCTCGACTGTAAGCTTCTACTCTACAACTCAATCTTAAAGCCAATTTGGTGCTATGGTATCCAGTTATGGGGCACTGCCTCCAACTCCAATATTGAGAAAATTCAACGCCGTCAAAACAAAATTCTACGAATGATAACTACCGCTCCTTGGTATATTAAAAACAACAACATACACAACGATCTTGATGTTCCACTTGTCAAATGGGAAATAACTAAACACGTGGCCCATTATTTAGGTAAGCTGGAAACTCATCCAAATCCCCTCGCTCGAGACATCTTACAACATCCCGGTCATAGCCGTTTGAGAAGGAGGGACACCACCGCTCTCAGATGAATAAATACAAGTTGCTCATTATATCCTATCGAATTTGAAAACTAGATTTTGTCTAGCATTGGCTGGACTTATCTTAATTAACTTTAGTTTTAGGATTTGAATACCTATTGTTAGTTCATTTTAACTGAAGATACAATAAAAAAGAATATGCAAAAAAAAAAAAAAAAATTTATATGAAATCATTCACAAAGTGTTGCTTGAACTGGTCGGACGTGTTATTTTTAGTGAGGCTGAATTTTCGTAATAGGTGAAAAGAAAAATAAATAAATAAAAAAAAAATATATACAGATATCGTAATAGGTGGAAAAAATATCTATAGTAGTTTTTTGTAAATTAAAAATCGCATAACAACTGCATGAGTGTTCCTCTCAGATGTAATTCTGAGAAAGAGCTAAGCTTCAGTAGAAAAAATCTATGGATCTCTGAGGAACAATCCTTAAGAAAATCCGTGGAGTCTCTTCTTACTACAAGAGCCGAAATACGGCGCCGTTCCTGTTTTTTATAGAGGTGGTCTCACATATTGGTTTGTGGAGTGGTTTGTACTTACGATGGTGAAGTAAATATATCAATTTAAACAAATATAGTTAATTCTTAAATTAACTTAAAACTATTTATTTATTGAGTGTTTTATATAAAAAGAATTCAGTGCCTGTACCAGCGAAAAAGAAGAATATTCTAGAAGCGCCTTAACAAACATTAGCGTTGCCAAAGTGTACAATTCGCAGCAAACAAAATAATGTTGTTGCCAGATCGTATGTGAGAGAACGTACGCCACATTACTCCCCCTTCCGGTTGAGGCAAAATCGTACCTTACGACCATAACGCGAAGTGATGGTCCTTGGTTCGCCGTTAGGATCGAGGAGAATGTTAGCAGGTTCCTTTAGGAGTAGCTCGTTGGCTGTTGAATCTTTGGATGTTGATTCGTTGACTGTTGATTCATTAGTTGGTGGTTCGGTGTATGTCGGTTGTCTATTACCATTGTAATTATCATTTGTAGAGTTTCCTGGATTTATAATAAATGCTGCCTTCAAACGGACCAAACTAATGTTCATTTTCTTTCCTTTAACATTTACAGTAAAATATTTTGAATGACGTTTTAAAACGGGAAATGGTCCTTCATACGGAGTTTGCAGTGGTTTGCAGACCATTGAATTACGTATAAATACTTGTGGGGATGTATGTAAATATTTTTCAATAATTTCCTTCGCGTGGAAAGAAGTTTTGGTGGGTCGAAGATCGTTCATAAAGTTTCTGAGTTTGTTGACGAATTCATTTTGAGAGGTTTCGTTTTTATCACCTTTTGTCAAGAACTCACCTGGAAGACGTAAACTAGATCCATAGACTAGTTGAGATGGCGTTGCATCGATGTCCTCCTTATACGTAACTCGAAATCCCAGAAGAATTAATGGTAAAATTTCTACCCAATTTTCCGACTCATAACATTTAATAGCAGCTTTCAAGGGGCGGTGAAATCTTTCGATGATACCGTTTGCCGCTGGATGATAAGCTGTCGTTCTCAGATGTTGTATGCCAAGGATTCTAGTCAATTCTTTAAAAAAATTGCACTCGAATTGGCGTCCTTGATCTGTAGTAACTCGCAATGCTATGCCGAACCTCGATATCCATGTTGAATAAAAAGCGAAAACGACATTTTCAGCTGTCATGTCCTCTAACGGACATACTTCCGTCCAGCGGGAGAAACGATCGATCATTGTTAAGCAATATCGGAATCCTTTAGATGGCGGTAATGGCCCAACAATGTCGATATTGATGTGGTCAAAACGATCGGAAGTAGTAAAATATTCGCAGAGTGGTGCTTTGTTGTGTCGATGAATTTTTCCTTTTTGGCAGGCGATACATGCCCTTGCCCAAAGGTGGCAATCCCGTTTTACACTAGGCCAGACGAATTTTTCAGTAACCAACTTTGTGGTTTTTCTTGCATTAGAGTGGCATAGATTATGGATTGAATCAAATGCCGTTTTACGAAATTCCTTAGTTAGGAATGGTCGCACTGCTCCGGTTGAAATATCGCAATATATAGAAAAGTTTGTGTTAGGCAATACGAACGATTTAAGTTGCAAGCTTGAACTAGAGTTGAGAAATGATTTGATTTCCTCATCGTCGTTCTGATGGCGTGACAATTCTGCAAAATCGATCGTGTTGTTTACATGAATTGCTTCAAGGCGTGACAAAGTGTCTGCAACTACGTTTTCTTTGCCAGGTATGTGCCTTATGTCCGTAGTAAATTGGCTTAAAAAATCTAGGTGACGAATTTGTCTAGGGCTTGTCTTGTCGAGTTTCTGTTTAAATGCGAATTGAAGCGGTTTGTGATCCGTACATATACAAAATTCACGACCTTCCAGCATGGGCTGAAAATGTCTGACTGCTTTGTATGCACTCTATAGCTCCCTCTCGTAGGTGCTGTATTTTCGTTGAGCTTCGTTTAGTCGCTCTGAATAAAAACCAAGTGGCTAAAAGTTGTCGTTTACCACTTGCTGTAAAACGGCACCTATGGCAATGTCTGAGGCGTCTATCATCAGAGCAAGTTGAGTGTCGTGTTTAGGAAAAGCAAGGCATGTTGCGTCACGGAGCTGTGCCTTGCATTTCTCAAAAGCAAGTTTTCCCTCTTCGGTCCACTTTATAACTGATTTGTCGTTCTTTTTATTACCTCGTATAAATTCAAATAAAGTTGCCTGTTGGGTAGCTGCTTTTGGCAAAAATCTTCTAAAGAAGTTAAGCATACCCATAAAACGTTTAAGGTCACAAACTCGTTCCGGTAATTTGTACTGAGTTATAACATCTACTCATTCCGTTGGAGGACAGATGCCATTTACGTTTACTGTAAAGCCAAGAAATTTTACTTCGGACTTACCAAAATTACATTATAACGATGCCAAAATTTTGTAGTTTTTCAAAGACCATCTTTACGTGTTGTTGATGTTGCTCTAAGTCTTTTGAGGCGATCAAAATGTAGTCTAAATAAGCATAGGCGAAATCCAAGTCACGAAGGATGTGGTCCATTAAGCGCTGGAAAGTTTGTCCCGCATTTCTCAATCCGAATGTCATATGAGTAAACTCATACATGCCGAATGGCATTGTTATGGCTGTCTTTGGCATGTCGGATGGCGCCACAGGGATTTGGTGGTATGCTCTTCGCAAATCAATCGTTGAAAAAATTTTACTATCCTCTAACCAATTAGTAAAATCGTGTATGTGTGGGATCGGGTATCGATCCGGTTCGGTAATGGCGTTGAGTTTTCTGTAGACCCGCAAGGCCTCCACTCGCCATTTTTCTTCTTTACCATGTGAAGTGGGCTTGCCCAAGGAGTAGATGAAGGACGGCAGATACCAGCGTCTAGTAACGATTGCATTTCGGCTTTAGCGGCTTTAAGCATATTAGGTGCTAGGCGACGGGGCTTGGCGAAAACAGGTTGTCCACTTGTGATTATATGATGTGTAACATCGTGGGAGGTGTTGTTGATTGGATGCTGTGATTGTGTAATTCCAGGGAATTGTGTGAAAAGTACCTGAAACGTGTCGTTGATGTCGATGGTGGATAAACCTAGAATCGGTGATTCGATGGTCGCAATACTGCAATTTCTAGCCATATTAGTGTTACCATCAAACAGTTTACGCTGCCGCATACTTATTATCAAATTATGATGACCCAAAAAGTCTGCGCCTAGAATAGGTTGAGAAACTTCTGCAATTACGAAATTCCATGCAAAAGGTCGACGTAAGCCTAAATTAAGTGTTAAGCTTTTTTCACCATATGTCTTAATCGGCGATTTATTCGCAGCAAATAAAAAAATGTTGTTGTCCGGTGACTTTAGTTGATGTCGGTTAGGAGGGATAACGCTGACTTCCGCTCCGGTATCCACGAGAAATTTTAAATTTGAATTTTTATCGAATATTATAAGACGGCGGTGTAGAACTTTTTGTCTGTCGTTTACCGTCGATAGTGACAGATTACTTAGTTTAAATTTTCGCTGCAAAAAAATGCAAAGAGCCATTTGCATTTTTTAGCCTTAGAGCCGAATTTTCTGTGGTACCAACATTTTTCATTGGATTGAGCTTCTGCACGAGTATTACTACGATTACGATTGCCGGAATTGGATCTGTTACGACTACGTGAGCGTTGCAATTGTGTCTTCAAACTAGCGACTTCTCTTGTTAATTGCTGTAGTTGTTGTTGTAAAGTTGTGTTGTTTGTTGTTGGTGCTTTTACCAGTGAAAGTTCCTGAACTGATGAATTGTCGTTGACTTCTGCTATTTTATCGGCCATTAAAGCGATATTGTCGAGCGTCTCACGACTTATCGAAATTATGGTACGCATGTGGTTTGGTAAACGTGTCATCTACATAGATTTCAAAAAAGCGTCATCGACCTGGTTACCGGCCAAATTTTTCATTTCCCGAAGAAGTTGCGATGGTCGCATATCTCCAAGTTCTATGTCTTGCAAAAGTTTTTTTAACCGTTTCTGCTCAGAGTCGGCGAATTCTTCCAGCAAACGTTTTTTAAGGGTTGCATACTGATTTTCCTTTGGCATGTTCAATATGATGTCACTCACCTGGGACAAAATTGTACTATCGATAGCTGCTACCACAGTGTGGTACTTAGTCAGCTCGGCCGTTGTCCCGGCTGTGGCAATTTGCGACGCAATTTGAGCGAACCCAAGTTCTGGGCGAGCATGCCAAAATGGGGGGATCTTCACGGAAATGCGTGCTAATTCTTCGGTGTGTTGACCTGAGGTTGTTGGTGGATTCTGTAATGGTGGTGGTGACACTTTATGTGAGGCACCAGAAATAACGTCTGTATTCTTGCCATCGTTGTCCATTGCGCTCTGTTCTTTTTGTCGGGGTCACCAAATGAGGAGTGTTTTGTACTTACGATGGTGAAGTAAATATATCAATTTAAACAAATATAGTTAATTCTTAAATTAACTTAAAACTATTTATTTATTGAGTGTTTTATATAAAAAGAATTCAGTGCCTGTACCAGCGAAAAAGAAGAATGTTCTAGAAGCGTCTTAACAAACATTAGCGTTGCCAAAGTGTACAATTCGCAGCAAACAAAATAATGTTGTTGCCAGATCGTATGTGAGAGAACATACGCCACAGGTTCATAACTCTGGTTGACCTAAACCGATTTTGCTGATTTTAAATAGCAAACTTCTCGAAAGCACTTCTGACAGAATTGTTGAAGGTTTGGATCCCGAATATATCTTGGGACTTCAAAAAACTGATTTCAACATCCAGACAGACAGACGGACATGGCTTAATCGACTTCGCTATCTATAAGGATCCAGAATATATATACTTTATAGGGTCGGAAAATTATATTGTGGAAATTTCACACGGAATGACAAACTTATATATACCCTTCTCATGAAGGTGAAGGGTATAAAAATACTTGCCTTGACGATTCAGAATTGTAGAGTGTAAAGTGGACTAAGATAATATAAAAATAAAGGGTGGTTAAATTGTAAGGGCCGATGTTGAATGTGAACCAGACCTAAAAGCCAAGCTTTTTTCCGAATTTTATTTGACATTTCTCTATTTCAGACTTACTCAATTTGAACCATGTTAAAGTTATCCAGACTTATTATGAAAATGGGCGTTCAAATCAAAATGCATATCGTGCACTTCGTGATTTTTTTGGTCAATTTGATCGTCCAAATGTGCGTACAATCGCAAAAATCGTGGAAAATTCGAGCAAACCGGGTTTGACACTGTTGGACTTCTTTCTTTGGGGTTATTTGAAAGAAAAGGTGTACGTCGATAAGCCAGCAATAATTCAAGAGCTAAAGGATGAGATAATTCGGCACATTAACGGCATAGAACCTCCATTATGCCTCAGGGTCATCGAAAATTTGGACCATCGGATGGAGGTGTGCCGCCGCACAGAGGGATTTGTTCATACAATGTTTGGCAAAAAATATAAGGAGTGCTCGTAGAATGTTGAAATTTGGCACAGAGCCTTTGGTTAGCTTAATTAAGAAAAAAATAAAGTTTCATCAAAATTGGCCACGCCCACTACCCACCGCCCATAGAACCAAAAATTAATTTTTGGCCCAAAGTTTTTGAAATTTGGCACAGAGCCTTTGGTTAGCTCAATTAAGAAAAATATAAAGTTTCATCAAAATTGGCCACGCCCTCTACCCACCGCCCATATAATCCATATTATATTTTTTCCCACAACTTTTTGTTTCATTACCAAAACTAATTATTTTATAAATAAATTTCAATACATGCATTTAAATATAGACTTTTATTCATCATCTATCATTTCTGTAACTATATCATCAAGTTCCATAACCTGTTTACGGGGTTGACATCTAATGCTACTTATAAAAGGATCTGACGATACTAGAAGTCGATGAAAAACATCTGTATTTGTTGCAACTCTATCACATTTTCTGGAGAACCTTAATCTATAATTTCTATAATCTTTATTTCTGGCTTCTTCGGCTTCTTCAGAAAGCATGCCAATAGGAAGTATTGCCGCATCCATGATATCCTTTCCGTGTATTAGTATTTTGTGTACTGTTACTGGCATATAATACCAACTATATTTTTCAACAAAAAGTTTTGCTGTATCTTGAGCAAAATTCTTGAACTTCAAGGAATTAACTTTTTTGCCACATGTTATTATTTGTAGTATAATGCGAAATCGATCAATTAGTTGCTCCTCTACACCAGTCACATCGGCAACAAGTGCGGGGTTAGAAAAGAAACGCCTGGACGTATTTCCATCGTTAGTAGACCCAGTTCCTTGTTGAACTGCATCCACTCGTATACCCATCTGTTTCTTTGAGGCCTTCTGAATTCGAAGTTTCTTTTCCAGTTTAAGACTTTTGTGTTCGTCCTTGAGCGCGGACCATTTTTCAAATGGTTTGTTGTAGGCGATATGAAGTATGCACTTCATAAATTTTATGCGAGCATGTAAGAAGGAAACGCCCATTTTGATTGCTTCACCATCAATAGAAAATAAACTCATTTTAATAATATCTTTTCCACTTCGATATTTTCACAAATTGTTTTATTTTTATTGTTGTTAAATCATATGGTTTTGTTTTTAATCTATTCTAAATAAGTTATTGTTGTAACTTAATGTCATTATAACGCACGTGCCTAAAATTATGCAATATATTTTTGTAATTTTTTAAAATTAAAAATTTCATGAAATCGGAAACCAATTTTATGATTTTATAAAACATTATTAATTATTTAAATTTTTTTTTTTTTAAATGATAGTATGGAGTCTTACCTTTCATTTTATTATAGCGAGAGCACCGAGCACGACCGAGCAACCTTTTTTTTTTCCAAGGAAGTTTGTAATCACGGCACATTATAGAACAAATTTTATTCTATCATATCTTTTAAACCATATGAGCGAATTTTATATTATAATATTTTTTGCATTTATGTTTTCCAACGGAAAGCTATGTAGAACATATAACAGAGGTATACAAAAATAAATTTCAAATAAATTTTTGTATTTAACTTTGAAGTAAACCTTCGAATAAAGAAATTTTTAAAAAAAAAACAGAGGACAGAGGAGCCCGACATCTGCTCAAGTGTCGTTAAATTCAAAAGCTCCTAAGACCGTGAGTATTGATAATCCAAATGATCAAAATAGGTTTGCTCTCCTCCAGACGGATGAGCCAGAACTTCTAAGAAGACGTTTAAGCCCCCACCAATTTATCTGAGGAAGCCCACTTCCAGTAAATTGGTACAAGGAATTGTTTCGGTATTAGGTGAAAATATGTTTAGCGTAACATCAATTAAACATGGAAATATCAGCGAAACCAAAATTCAAGTGAAAGAGGAAGATGATTTTCAAAAATTGTCCAACCAGTTGTAGAGGGAGAGCAGGGATTTCTATACCTACCAGCTGAAAAGCGCAAAAGGACTCCAAGTCGTTCTAAAGGGTATAGACCCAGATGTTGATCCTGCCGAGATAAAGACTAGTTTAATGGAAAATGGCTTCATAGTTAAGAGCATAACGAATATTAGAAACCGTAAAAAGATTCCACAGCCTATGTTCAGAGTGTAATTGGAACCTGGAGATGTCGTATTAAAGAAAAACGAGTCCCATCCCATCTACAATCTGATTTACCTTCTGCATCGTAGAATCACCGTGGAAGAACCGCATAAGCGTCAGGGATCCGTCCAGTGTCTTAACTGTCAAGAATTTGGTCACACCAAAGCGTATTGTAAATTGCCGTCAGTGTGTTGCGTGTGGAGAGCTACATGCAACTGCTGAGGTTGTGCAATTTACACTCATTTGCAAGGCATAAGAACCAACAAGACGTCAGTATTACCTGATCATCTACAACAGCTTAATTTTGCATCGAGTGACACATTCCCTCAATTGTTACCGTCCACTAGTCATGTAAACGCGCCTAGTTCTAGACCAGTTTCTTACGCAAACGTGGTTAAATATAATATGCCAGGTTTGGAGCAGGAACCTAAATCACAATATTATGAGCCTAATATTAACACTGTAGAGACTACATTGCAGACACTTGTCCAAACTATGAACACTTTTACGACAGGAAATGCTGAAAATGCAATCCACTATCTTCCAAGCCATTTTAAAGAAATGATTTGTTTAAAAATTTGTTTTTAGAACGCGATCGGCCTCCGCCAACATAAAAAGGAACTGGAACACTTCCTAATGGATAAGCAGATTGATGTCATGATGATTGCTGAAACTCACTTGACGGCGACAGGTTACTTCAAAATTAATGGCTACGTGTTGTATGATACTAAAGATCCCCGCGGAAGAGCATGCGGAGGTTCGGCAATTCTTATAAAGAACAGAATAAAACAGTATTTAATGAACAACATATGTGAGGATTACCTACAAGCAACAAACATTTGTATTGAATTCTGTCATTACAATTTTTTTTATCATCAATTTATTCGTTGCCTCGATTTTCAATAAAAGAACACCAATACTACAACTTCTTCAATTCCCTTGGAGCTAGATTTTTAGTTGCTGGTGACTTTAACGCCAAACACACATTTTGGGGTTCAGGTCTGGTGACCGCGAAGGGTCGTGAACTCTACAACACCATTGACAAAATGGGCGTAGATGTACTCTCAAGCGGACATCCCATCTACTGGCCGACGGACCGATGGAAGATTCCTGATGTTATTGAGTTCGGAATAGTGAAAAATGTCCCTGTAGAATCGATACAAATGGAGCCTTCATTAGACTTGTTTTCAGATCACTCTCCGTCTATTATTTCAATGCGTTTCCTTCAAGGGAATGGCTCTCCATTACGGGACATATCTAAAACCAGAGTAAGTTGGATAAAGTATAAAAAGTATTTAAGTTCCCACTGCACGGACAATGTAGTGTTGAGATCTACCGAGGATATTGATGGGTCGATTGGCAAGTTTACTGAGGACATACGAAGAGCTGTACATCACGCCTCCACATATGACGTTGAGTGCAGAAGTGGTACCAACAGAACTTATTTCGCTGAACTCGATCATCCCCTGTCAGAAAAAAGAAGAGCTAGAAGAGAGTGGCAAATTCACAGGTCTCCTCAAGTGAGAGCTAGGCTACGAGAATGCAGAGATATACTAAGAAATTTCTTAGAAATCCACAGAATGGCTTCACTTAAATCATACGTGGAGGGTATTGATAGTTCACCACAATCTGACTATTCGTTATGGAAGGCGGCACGAGGTTTAAAAAGACCAGTTAGAGGAAAGCCTCCTCTGCGAAATCCGACTGGTGACTGGGCTAGAAATGATTCCGAGAAGGCGACTTTATTTGTTAACCATTTGAGAAATGTGTTTACAATAAACAACTCAAATAATGCATCTGATTTGCCTCCACTCGTTATTAGACCTCCTGTACCTCTAAGACTTAGCTTTAATGATGTTCAAAGCGCTATTGGTACTCTGAATCTTAAAAAAGCTCCAGGTATGGATAAAATCAGCAACAAAATGTTTGTGGAGTTACCTCGTGTAGCTAGAAGAATTATCCTCTTTATCTTCAATGCTATTTTACGCCTAGAATACTATCCTGCAGATTGGAAGGTATCTATGATTACCATGATTACTAAGCCAGGGAAGGACCCCACCAAAGTAGAGTCATATAGGCCAATTAGTCTACTACCGACAATTTCAAAACTGTTTCAAAAATTGTTAATGGCTAAGTTGATTCCAATTCTGAACGACACTCAATGTATTCCAAATCACCAATTCGGGTTCAGAGCTAAACACAGTACCATCGAACAAACACACAGATTAGTAAATGTGATAAAACGGTCGTTTGAAGAGAAAAAATATTGTTCCGCGCTTTTCATTGATGTTTCCCAAGCGTTCGACAAAGTCTGGCATGAAGGTTTAATGCATAAAATAAAATTAGCTCTGCCTGCTAACACCCACAAACTTATGAAAAGTTATTTATATGGTCGCATATTTACAATTAAAGAAGGCGATTTTTTAAGTCCCGCTCAGCCAATTGAAGCTGGAGTACCCCAGGGTAACATACTGGGTCCTACTTTATATTTGATTTATGCATTCGATATGCCGTCAAACCCCATAATACATACTTCAACTTTTGCAGACGATACAGCCTTTATTAGCGTTCACAAGGACCATCAAATACCATCACAGAATTTGCAGAAATATGTTTATAAACTAGAGAATTGGCTTGAGCTTTGGAAAATCAGGGTTAGCGAACAGAAATGTATTCATATGACTCTCACATTGCGAAAAGATACCTGCTCGTTCATCAGAATAAATAATTAAATTATCCCGCAACACAATGAAGTCAAATACCTCGGAATCCACCTCGATCGTCGTTTAACTTGGAAGTCTCATATCGACGCAAAACTTACTCAGATGAGATTAAAAGCAGTGCAACTTAATTGGCTAATCGGCAGAAATGCTACATTAAAGTTGGATTGCAAACTTTTGTTGTACAATGCAATTCTAAAGCCAATCTGGTGTTATGGAATTCAATTATGAGGTACTGCCTCAGCATCCAACATTGAAAAAATTCAAAGGGGTCAAAATAAAATTCTATGTACAATTACTGCAGCTCCATGGTACGTTAAAAATTCTCGTATTCACAAAGATCTAGGCATTCCTTTGGTGAAGTCGAATTTACAAAATATGCCTCAAAATATGTCAGCTAACTTGAACACCATCCAAACCTACTTGCACGAGACATCCTTAACTTTAGTGGCCATGTTCGGTTGAGAAGGAGTGATACCCTTGCTTTAACTCAAACGCAAAACAGATGACTGGATCAGTGGATGTAAATTTTTTGTAGTATCATAATATTTTGTCTAGCATTGGCTGGACTTAATTTTTTCTTTTTAGTATTAAGATTTGAATACTTATTGTCATTTCAACATCTGAAGATCAATAAATAAAAATGTATTAAAAAAAAAAAAAAAAAAGGATCAAAGCCGCGGCGGCCATCTGCACGATATTTTGTTCCCTACATAACCTCATTCTGTCTACTTTACGATATAAAATGAGCTTTATTTACTTTGGTTGATTGTATGTACATCACTATAATGTTTTGTATGTTTGCATTATATAAATACAAACTGGAACAAGTCGGTTTCAGTGGCATTGCTTAAAATAAAAAATTTCATCAAATTGGGCTTTTAGAGAAGATACAAGTAGTATACAAATTCTTTGTAGGTCACACTTATTTTCGAGTGGGCGGGTCTTCCAAATTGCAAATATATGAGCCTATATCTCGGAAAATATTCCGTGTCTAATAATTTATGATACGTCAAATTAATGGTATAAGATATATCTTTCCAACGAAATATACAATGATTATAAAATATGGACCCACTATGGTTAAATTCGAGAGATATATTTTTTTACCCAATTTTTTTTTAATATCTAAAAAATCTTAAAAAAAGTCTATATAGGTGTTATTTTAGATTATTAATATAAATAGCCAAGACATTAGGCTTTAATTTAAGGTATGATATGTGTCTGTAGGTATTATAATCACAGATTTATAACTTCTGAAAAATTAAAAAAAAAGAATTATTTTTCTTTAAATTATAATTTCCAAACTTTAGTATAAATACTTGTAATCAAATATCATACTTTTAATATTAATTTTTTAATAAGTTAAATACAAGATCTTCTCTTATATGTTATACAGAACACCGGCTTCGCATAGTACAAATTTATTGTAATTTTTATGGTGAAATGACATTATTTTTCTTTAATATCTCTGGATCTATACTACCTACACGGTTATATTATACCCTGAGTTAAAGCTTAGTTTCTTAACTTTTAAATTTTTTGTATGTATTTTTCCGGATTTTTTAGATTTTTTTTAAAAACTATCGGATCAAAAAATAATTTTCTCGACATTGACCTCTAGATGGTTCATATAAGTAGATTATGTTATATATTGTTGAAAAGGTCTTTAAAATAAATATGATTTGATATATATATCGTCTAAAAAAAACAGTTTTCAAGATATAGCTAAACATATTACAAACTTTGGAGCCCCGTCCACTGTTTTTTTATTTTAGTCAGAATTTAAAACGCACTAAAACCGACTTAAGCGTTTTTATGTAAAAAATTGATAGAATTTCAATTATTTTCTAAGAGAAAAGTTTTTATTCAGGCTACTAGTTCAAATAATTAAGAATACTATTGTAAAGTACTGGAACAATTGGCAAATTGGAATGCTTTTCTCTTAAAAATTAAGAAATATCAGTTCATTTCCGATCTCTAATTCAATTATTTTCATTGAATGCTTTCAAAAACTTTATTTTTACATTAAAAAACGTGAAGATTTTCCGCATACCTCCACATGAAAGTACAGTCAACGGACAAATTTAAAGATTTCACGAAAAAGTGATGACACAATTAATTGAAGATCTTAGGAAAAAACAGTTATCAGATTTAGATTATCATAAAAAGAATAGAGAAAACCCAAAAGTTTATAACATAGGATTTAAGATATTTGTAAAACAAAATAAACGATTGGGGACAAAACTATCGAAAAATTATTAAGAGGAGACTGTAAGGGAGAACAGTAACAGTAGTTACGGAATTTGTGGTTAGTTTTTTGATATGTAAAATACATAAAATAACTGGAAATAACTTGAACTAATTTTCTAAGGGTCGGCCTATAATCTTCTGGTCAACCATGTGAATCAGTTTGATAGTTCCTGATTGTACTCTAGCGAAACCAGTATCAATTACTACTGTTTGAGAATTAGTGTAATCCAAGATATCAACTCCTCTGAAAACGGCTTCTATCAATGTTAGACTAAGGAAAACAGAAGAAAAATTAACTTAGCTTTTGATTTTACGGAATTTGTTGTTAGTTTTTTTATTACTAAAGAAAAACGGAAATCACTGCAAAATCAGTTATATCTGCGGATTTTGGGGTAAATTGTTCGATAGTAAAAATAGTAGAAACAAAACAAAATCATTTATTTTTACAGGTTTAGATCAGTTAATTTTTTAACATAAAAAATTAAATGAACCTTTCATGCAATTTAAATGAATGTTCATTTATTTTAAATTACATTTTCAGTTAATTTTACCTACAAAATATTTTGAGTGTACCTAATCTAATACAGTGTAATCCCTCTAACTGCACAATGTCAAACGACTATAATTTGTCTAAAGTGCACTTTTTTAAATCAATTTGATGGTTAGATTTCTATAAATAATGAACCTTATTATCTGAAAGGTACTTATCTCATAAAACTTCCAAATTAACGGAAGTTACCTTCTCTAAACCAAGTACAATCAAGAGTGGACAACTCTCAAATCGAAGATACTCTCACTTTGAAATTGGTCAAAGAGATGCAAGCAGCGATGCCAACTTAGCCCTTTTCGGGCTAGATTTAGCCCATTTTGAGTCTCTCAAAACGCGAAAAAAGAAAATTGGCCCGAAACTAGCACTTTTTACAATTATCTTTTATCCCTTTTAGCCCGTTATTACTTTTTGCTCGATAGAGAAAATTATCTTTTATCTTTTTCCTTCTCATTGAAAAATACTTGACTTGACAGTCAGAACTGATGAGTGTGAAACAGGACTTAATCTAATAATATCGAAATAAATGGTAACATTGTTTTACTCATTTTCTTTTGTTAGTTTGCTTTACAATTTATAAAAAGAAGAGGAATCTAAAATAATTTACATATATTTCTTTCAAATTGATGTGCTTTGAAAATTGTTCTACAAATTTAACCGTCGCATAGTGGCGCCATTTGAGTTTTTTCGTTGCAAAAATCATATCTTTTGAACCGAATAAGATAATTGAACAGTTTAAACAGCATATGATAGATAGCTGTTCAGCCTATGAAATGAGCGTTTGAAAAGGGTGCTATGCTTTGTAGGGGTCTACTTATGGGTTATCAAAGTTAAAATTAGTAGAAAAATCTATTTTATGGTAACTAAAAAAAATTATTTTTACATTTTTAGATTGTTTTTATTTTTTTCTTTAGGGTTTTATGTGTTAAATTATTACCCAACAAATTAAAAAAAAAAAATAATTTTTTTTAAAATTTATTTTTTGAATTTTCTGTAAAATATTCATCACAATTCGTAAGAGAAGGTATATCTAAAAGACTAACCATTTCTAAACTATAATTATTTTCTAACTCTATTCGTGACTTCACATGCCGCAGGGAAGAAATAAGTGTATCGGAAGATGCTGCCAACATGTTGAAGAGGTCCTCATTTTGCCTTACCCTTGATGCTTTGAATATGTTCTGCAATCTATATTTTTTATAAAATTTGTTCTCATTCAGTCTCGTCTCATCGAACTGTTCGGACGTGTTACTTTTAGTGCGGCTGAATTTTCGGTGAAAAAATCGTAATAGGTGAAAAAGTGTAATAGGTTGAAATAAAACAAAAAAGTGAAAAAATAACTCGTAATAGGTTAAAAAAAAATACGGTAATATCGGTAATTAAAAAAAACACTAAAAATCGCATTAAAATTGTATGAGTGTTCCTCTCAGATGTAATTCTGAGAAAGAGCTTAGCTCGACTAGAAAAACTAGATGGGTCTCTGAGGAAGAATCCATAAAAAAATCTCTGGAGAATTTTCTCACTACAAGAGCCGTAGAACGGCGTCGTTCCTGTTCGCCCAATATAGTGATTTCAACAGATGAGAAAACATCATCTTCATCAAATAGTGCAGTCAAACCCAAAAAACAAGTAGGTATGGATAAGTACATTGTTACGATTTTCTTATGTGCATTTAAGTATATGATTGTTTTCATTTTAGCAAACTCATAAATTGTTATTGAGAATACCTTCCCATACATTCATATGTATTTTGAAGTTCAAGTTCAAGGTTTTATTTCGCTAATAGGTACATATATATATATGTTAACATATATATTCGTCAGTATGTTGTATACTCTTTACCATAAGATTTAATTTTGAAGAGTAGAAGATGTTAATCTCAACTCTCTTAATGTTGAAATCCCTTTTAGGCGATGATTGTTGTTTTGCTTTTGCTTAATGACCCCAAAGATGACTAACCAGTACCTTACTCTCAAAAGTAAACAACAACAACATTTAGTTATATTGTATGTTAAACACATACATTTGACTCTCATTTAAAGCAATCTCTTTGAAGCCCTAGTGATTTGGTCTTCATAAGACTTTTGCTTTTGCGTAATTCATTGTATTGTAGTAAATAAATGCAACGGTTGATTTTATGAGTGTAGAATTGTTATTCTATTGTTTTTGCTTTTTTTTCCAAAAGCACATATAAATGGTCCGATTTGTTACTATAACAAAAAAAAAAGAAGAAAAAAGAAAACTTGTTTTAAAACACGTATGTTTTTTTTTCAATCGAATGTAGTTTTGTGGCAATTGTAACGGAGTTGTATAAAAGAATAATTGCTTCTAGAATATTTCCTTACGAGACTAAAGTCATTTGACAACGTAAATTTTGTTGAGTGAACATTGTTTAAACATAAGCGGATAAAATAATTAACAAAATATAAATAAAATTGTAAGTGTTAATTCTATTAAAAAAAAAAACTTTAGAGAGTTAAAAGAATTTATAAATTTCCAAAAAGGTATTCGAATCCAGTATTTTATTTGTGGATCTGCCACTCCATGAGGAAGAATTCCCGAAGAAGAAAAACACAACACGTATTAACCACACCCTCGTGGTAGAGACAACTTTGGAGGGATTGCGTCTGGTTATATACATATTCTTATCCACGTGTGGAATAATCACATGTGCTAGCTCACACGGAACTCATATAACCAGTCCATGAAATCAAGAAGAAAACCCTGAAAATAAGGTAACAATTCCACGTGGTTTACTCGTTTAACCTCTTCTGACATATCATCAGCCAGGTAAAGGTGAACGTTTCACGCCTTTTTTTTACACGTGATAAAATTCCGCGTGGCATAAATTAACCTCAAATTACACTACGTTTAAAAACGGAAATTAATTACAACAGGAAAAAAATGAAAATTTCTAAATCTTAAATATATTCTAAATTATACTCTTTTCCGAAAATAAGTATTTTTCTAATTTAAGTTTATTATTCTTAAATTAAATAATCCCTTTTGTTAATTCAGTTTAAATTCGCCTAATTAATTTTATTTCTGAGCTAATTTTTCGTTCTAAATTAACCTTCTTGTTTTTTTTCTAAATTAAAATTTATTCTAAATTAAAATATATTCTAAATTAACTATAGTTTCTTAATTTAATCTTTTCCTAAATCAATTTTTTTTATATTTAATTAATTAAATATAAACTAAAACTGAAGTTTCGGTTTCTATTTCTAATTTTTTTTAATTAAAAGTTTTTTTAATTAATTTACTTTAAGTCTATTAAAGTAATTAATTTTAATTAAGATTCTGAATCTAAATTTTCTTAATACGTATTTATAATAACTTTAGTTTAAAAAGTTAGAAGAAAATAATTAACCAAATGAATTAATATAATGAACAAGTTTTCTTTTATATAGAATTATACAGATAGATAGAAGAATATAATATTTTTGTTTTATTGAAATATTTCTATAAATCTAATTAAATGAATTAAATTTGTAAATTATGCAATAATAATGAAAACCAGTGTAAACAAAGATCATATTTAAAATGAAATCTTTAGAAATTAAAATATTAAAAACCTGAAAAATATAAAACAAAACAGAGAATATATAAACATTTTAATTGAAAGAATAATAATATTAGTATGCATCCGATTATTTGAAATCAGAATATAATTCATTGAAATGAAAGAAATTAAATACTGTTATACGATTGTGAACTAAAATGAAAAACAAAATAAAACAATGTTAATTAACTATTTTTCTTTAAATTTTCCTAAATTAAAAAGAAACAAAAAATTTTAAAATCATAAACTGAATCAAAATGAATATCAAACCAAACAATTTAAATTTAATTAACATGAAAACTTAAACTTCCTTTACTAAACTTTGCCATAAAAAAAAGAGAAATAGTTAATTGAAATTTTAATTATTGAAAAACTACAAAACTTTGCTTGAAATAATCAGTCTTAAAAGTAAATGAATTGAAAATTAACAACTTGCACTAATATTTTGTTTTTATCTCAACTGTAATTTAACTTCTTTGAGCAGGAAAATTATCATTTAAATATTCACAAATATCTTCATGCTGATTGCTGGGCCCATCAATTGATGCTGTTAAGAACATAATATGGTAAACAACACAACATTGTAAACACACCACACACATAAAAAGATGATGTTTTGTAAGTAGATTTTTACATTTCTTTTAAATTATGATTATTTCATATATTTGTTTTGCTGCTTATTAATTATTTATAATAATTTACATAGGTGATAAATAATATCAGATTAGTTATATTTCTAATTATTATATACATTTGTAAAAATATAATGCGATCAGAAATACATGAAATAAATTATATCCATTAATATATATATTTTAAACTAAAATAATGCAAGCTTAATTAATTTTGAAAACGGGGAATGATAACTAACGAAATTCTTAAATGTTAGTAAGTATTTAACGTGTCGCTCTTAGGGACAAGTATAAAATTAGGGTACTCGCTTGTCAAGGCGTTTGACATCTAGTCAATGGGTGGGAACAAATGTACCCAACATGGCTCTCCATCATGCCATCGTTTCCTTATTGCAGCTTATAAAATCTAGAAAGTTTATATTTTATTCTTCATACTGTTGGTATATGTATAGGCATGTATAGTATGTTATATGCTTACGCGCAGATAAAATATGGGTTAAGAACCACATTTACCCTTTTCATAGCTAGCTGGGAAACTTTCCAACATGCCTCTTGATCATACTTTATTATTTCGGTTTTCGAATTGAACTGCGACCTAGCGCGTAACATATATGGCGCCCAACGAAAAGGCCAATGTAAACTTGATTAACACCTTTTAATTTTATATTAGCTGCAAAATAATATTAACTTTTTATACATGAAATTTATATTAGTTACATTGGATTAAATTAAATATGCTTGTGTGTATGGTTGCTATTTAAGTCTTAGATTTCTAGTAAAGAAACTAATCGCAATTTAGGAAACTTATACGACTGCAGATTTAAATTCACTAAGTTTTGATTCTTATTTCAAGAGTCCTATCACTGGTTTTGATCGGTTTTAGTTGCATTGGAATAAGACAAAGCTTTCCAAGAGTCATATTACTGTCGTCTAATTTAAATTGATTATCGGTTTTAGTTGCATTGGAACATATGTCAAATATAGTACTTGAGTCCGTATCATTCAAATTCTTTTATAGAAAGGATGTTATGTTGCATTGTGTTATTTTTTTGACAGTAGCTAAATTATTTTTCATTTATCATAGCGAGTTAAATATTTGTAAATATATTAATATCTCTTGACACTATTTACTGCTGCTTTTAATTATTTTATGGTTATCATTTCCCCAGTTTTATATGATTATTTTTCTGATTACTTAACATTTGTTTTATGATTTTAATATTGATTTTTTTTTTGCATTTACTGATTTTATATACGATTCATAAAACGCACTTTATTGTGTTTTCTCTTGAATTTTCGAATATTTCAAGATTTATTGTCAGACTTGACCCTACATTACCGTAATGAACACTAGAAATTCTTCCAGGGGTTCTAAAAATAATTCATTTGGAAAAACACAAGGCTTATCCACTTCGCGTAACAATATTTCAATTGACCTGCAGAGCAGTACTGGTACAAAACCAAAAGTGGTACACTCTCCTGCAAACAGGCTACACGCCGATAGAGCGCAAAGCTCAACTAGTCTGACGTCCACTAGCTTTTTTCAAGACATAGTTGTAATGGACAATCAAAATTCAGGCCCAGAGCCGCAATTAGTGATCGCTTCTGAGGATATTCCTCCAAGATCTTCTCTTAACCCTCATATAGATCCTTTCAAACATAATTCTGCTTCAGGCAACAATGATCCGCTAGTTCTAAACACAAATTATGATAACTCTTCGAATTCGTTTGATTCTTTGATAGCATTGATGGAACAAACGATGCGATCTACGCAAGAGGAATTCCGAAGAGAGCTGACTTCGATTAAAGAAAGCATATCCCAAATTGGTGGTGCCTCAGCGACATCTACAAATAGACCACAAACTATACCAAATTTTTACACTTCACAAAGTCCCAATTCTAACCGTCTGTCAGACCAAAATAGACTATATGAAAATGCCAACGTTAAGTTAGAAAAGTGGAAGGTATCTTATGACGGCACAGGATCAGTTACAGATTTCCTTTTTAAAGTCGAGACCCTTTGCACGCGTTCCAAATGCTCTGATGAACATTTGTTATCAAATTTCCATATATTGTTAGACGGTCGTGCAGAGCAGTGGTACTGGCTCTTTACAAGACAGAACCGCAATATTACTTACACATTTTTACGTCAGGCTTTAATAAAGGAATTTGGACATTTGGAGTCCGATCATGAGGTTATATTAAAAATTTCGTTGCGAAAGCAACAATATAAGGAAACATATGATGATTTCCACACCTCAGTTGTGACGATGAACTTAAGACTCCAAAATCCACTACCAGACAAAACATTAATTGATATAATGAAGAGGAATTTAAACCAAAATTTAAGGTTTTTACTTTTTAACTCGGAACCTCGAGACATTAATGATTTTCGTGATATAGCCCGAAAAGCGGAAAAGGTACTACGAGATACAAAATTCCCAAATTTTAACGTGGGAACTTCTCGAAATATCAGTGAAGTCGATGTTTCACTTAAAAATTCTGACGATCCTGATGATTCTATAGATCCTCAAATTGAAGCTCTACAATTCCCTAAAGGAAAAGTTAAATTCGATTACTCAGGCATTCAGTGCTGGAATTGTGTGGAGCATGGCCACTCATATATTTACTGTCCTCAGGAAATCAAGAAATCGTTTTGTTTCAAGTGCGGGCAGAAGGGTGTCTTAACACCAAAATGCCCAAATAAACACATTTCCCTGGGAAATCGCAAAGTGGGCGAACTGGCAACCGGGGACACTCGTCCACCCCCTCTACCCCCGAGTCTAAATTAAAATTTAATCTTAATAATGACAATTTTTATTCCATTGAAAATTTTCATGAAACAAAGAAACAACTTACTATTGAAAACTTAACACAGAATTCTGATTTTTATATATTGCTAAATAATTTTATAAATAATAATTCCACTAAAGATAACTTTGCTCAAACAGATACCCTTTCTTCATTCGTGAAACACGAATATAAAACCGGTTTGCGAAAAATGACTACAAAGCCAACTTTTAAAATTACAAAATGTAGGATACGCTTTAGGAAACGTAAATACTTCCGCAAGCTCTTGGAATCGACATTAATTAAGGGATCTGACGATAGACCATTTGCAAAGGTTAAGGTAAGGGATGATACGTTGATAGCAAATATTTGTGCGTTAGGTAAAGATTGCTTAGCTTTTCTCGAGAAAAATGACATCTCTTATACACCTATCAGTTCTTCCGTACGTACTGCAAATGGCGCTAAACAGAGTGTTATGGGTTTTTGCGTTTTACCGATATGTTTTAAAGAAGTTATAAAACACATTACGTTTTATTTAGTCCCGTCGCTTAGTCAGCATGCTTACTTTGGAATAAATTTTTGGAGAGATTTTGCATTAGCCCCCGATATTATTCCAAGAAATTCAGGTCGTATTTCAGAAATTTCATCCAATCTCAGTTTGGAACAAAACTTCCACGAGCTTACTCCTGGACAAAAACTTATGCTAGAAAAAACAATTTTAGAATTTCCATCGTACGAAAAACTAGGTCTAGGTAGTACAGATTTTTTAAAACACCACATAGATACGGGTGATGCCGTCCCAATTAAATGCAAGCACTATCCCTTATCTCCACCGAGGCAGGAAGAAGCTTTCCAGGAGATCGAAAGATTGTTGAAACTAGGAGTAATCGAAGAATCTAATTCTCCGTGGTGCTCACCAGCTGTGCTTGTAAGAAAGCCTGGTAAAGTGCGGCTCTGCATTGATTCAAGAAAACTAAATGAGGTAACTAAGAAAGATTCGTACCCACTACCTCACATCAATGGATTGCTAAGTAGGCTCAAGGACACACACTATATTAGTGGTATCGACTTAAAGGACGCATTTTTACAAATTAGATTGACCGATTCATCCAAAGAGAAAACAGCGTTTGTAATACCCGGTAAACCACTATATCAATATAAATACATGCCTTTCGGTTTATGTAACGGCCCTCAGACCATGAGCCGTCTAATGGACAAGGTAATACCGTCACGGTTTCGCGAAAATGTATTTATATATCTAGACGATTTATTGGTCTGTAGTCCGAGTTTTGAATCACACGTAAGTCTTTTGTCTCAAGTAGCGTCATGTCTCAGGGAAGCGAAATTAACAATCAATGTAGGTAAGAGCAAATTTTGCCAAAAGGAGATTCGATACCTAGGGTATATCGTAGGCAACGGATGTTTGAAAGTAGACCCAATTAAAGTAGAATCAATTAAAAATTTCCCCTTGCCTAAGACCCCGAAACAAATAAGAAGATTTATTGGTATGGCGAACTGGTATCGTTCTTTTATAAATAATTTCGCGAACCTAGCTGGACCTTTAACAGACTGTCTGAAAAAGTCAAAAGGAAAATTTTTGCTGACAGACGAAGCCAGAGAATCATTCGAAAAACTTAAGATAGCTCTCTCTACTGCTCCGGTCTTAGCTCAACCAGATTTTAACAAAGAATTTATAATACAATGCGATGCTTCAAAAGTGGGTGTGGGCGGTGTATTGTTTCAGTACGATGATCAAGGACAAGAACATCCCATTGCTTACGTCTCGCAGAAACTCAACAAAAATCAGAAAAACTACACAGTAACAGAATTGGAATGTCTGGCTGCGATTGTGAGTGTTAACAGATTTAGGCCCTATATTGAAGGTTTACATTTCCGAATTATTACCGATCACTCCTCTTTAAAGTGGCTTATGTCACAGAAAGATTTAAGTGGACGATTGGCACGCTGGAGCCTGAAATTGCAAAGATACACGTTTGGAATTGAACACCGAAAAGGATCATTGAATGTTGTCCCCGACTGCCTATCTAGAATGGATATAGATGACGTGACATTAGAAAACTTACCATGTGATATAAATTTATCATCACCAGAATTTGAAGAGGATGAATACAAGAAGCTTAGGACATATATCTCTGAGAACAAAGATTCATTACCAGATCTATGCATATCCGACAATTTAATTTTAAAGCGAGTAGATTTTGGACTTAGTTTAGAAAATGAGACAGATAATTCGTGGCGTGTATGGGTTCCGAAATCTTTAGTACAAAATGTTATTGGATCTGTTCATGATTCCGTAAGTTCATGCCATGGGGGTTTCATGAAAACAATATCGAGAATTCGCCAGAAGTATTTCTGGCCCACAATGATAAAAGACGTTAAAACGTATATTTTCAATTGTGATATATGCAAGACTATGAAATCGTCTAACCAAATCACAAGGCCCCAAATGGGTAATCAAATGATAACCACTAGACCATTTGAGAGGTTATACTGTGATTTTTTGGGCCCTTATCCATTCACAAAGACAAAGAATTCAATAATATTTATCTGTTTAGACCACCTGACTAAATTTGTTTTTCTTAAACCAATGAAAGCAGCTACAACATCGAACGTAATTTTGTTTTTTGAATCCGAACTTTTTCCAACATTCGGGGTTCCTAGATATATACACAGCGATAATGCAAAACAATTTCTCTCAAAGGAAATTAAAGAGTTTTACGATTTGTATGATATCTCTCATATTACCACGGGTTTTTATGCGCCACAGTCGAATGCGTCTGAACGTGCCAATCGCGAGATAATCACAAAAATTCGATACTTTTTGCAAGGACATAAAGAACATAGAGATTGGGATAAGTATATCCCACAAATTTTATCAATATTGCGAAGTGATTACCACTCGGCAATAAAATGTTCGCCTTATTATGCGACATTCGGCCAGAACATGGTTCAACATGGTTCGACTTATAAGATTTTAGACAGAATTGGCTGCTTATCGGGAGAAGATGTGAGTGTTATGAACAATATTGACAAGTTGGCAAAAATAAGATTGAACATACGTGAGAACTTGACTTTGGCTCATGAAAAAGCTACCAAATCGTATAATCTTCGAAGCAGACCAATTGAATTTAAGAAAGGACAAATCGTATATAGAAAAAATCATGTGTTGAGTAGCACGTCCAAAAATATCAATAAGAAATTTATGCCTAAATACATTAAATGTAGAGTAAGGGACAAAATCGGCAACAATTTATACGAAATTGAGGATCAAAATGGAAAGTATATTGGTAAATACCATGCCTCAGATCTCAAATGTTAATAATTACCCGGCTTTCGTGGGTCGTGCCACACATTTATGTACAAAACAAATAATAAAATTTTTACTTTGTAACACAGTTTAGGTAAACAAGTATCATTAAATCATTTTAGTTAGATTTTTGTTATTTAACTAAAATTTGTAAAACTATTAAGTTCCTAAAATATTTGAATTCATTCTATTAAATTAAAATTTTGGAAAAGAAGAAAAAAAAATCGGTTTCCTGTTCTAACTTCAATTTATATAAAATTTCAGTTCGAAGCAGGTTTGTTACGATTTTCTTATGTGCATTTAAGTATATGATTGTTTTCATTTTAGCAAACTCATAAATTGTTATTGAGAATACCTTCCCATACATTCATATGTATTTTGAAGTTCAAGTTCAAGGTTTTATTTCGCTAATAGGTACATATATATATATGTTAACATATATATTCGTCAGTATGTTGTATACTCTTTACCTTAAGATTTAATTTTGAAGAGTAGAAGATGTTAATCTCAACTCTCTTAATGTTGAAATCCCTTTTAGGCGATGATTGTTGTTTTGCTTTTGCTTAATGACCCCAAACCAGTACCTTACTCTCAAAAGTAAACAACAACAACATTTAGTTATATTGTATGTTAAACACATACATTTGACTCTCATTTAAAGCAATCTCTTTGAAGCCCTAGTGATTTTGTCTTCATAAGACTTTTGCTTTTGCGTAATTCATTGTATTGTAGTAAATAAATGCAACGGTTGATTTTATGAGTGTAGAATTGTTATTCTATTGTTTTTGCTTTTTTTTCCAAAAGCACATATAAATGGTCCGATTTGTTACTATAACAAAAAAAAAAAGAAGAAAAAAGAAAACTTGTTTTAAAACACGTATGTTTTTTTTTCAATCGAATGTAGTTTTGTGGCAATTGTAACGGAGTTGTATAAAAGAATAATTGCTTCTAGAATATTTCCTTACGAGACTAAAGTCAATTGACAACGTAAATTTTGTTGAGTGAACATTGTTTAAACATAAGCGGATAAAATAATTAACAAAATATAAATAAAATTGTAAGTGTTAATTCTATTAAAAAAAAAAAACTTTAGAGAGTTAAAAGAATTTATAAATTTCCAAAAAGGTATTCGAATCCAGTATTTTATTTGTGGATCTGCCACTCCATGAGGAAGAATTCCCGAAGAAGAAATACACAACACGTATTAACCACACCCTCGTGATAGAGACAACTTTGGAGGGATTGCGTCTGGTTATATACATATTCTTATCCACGTGTGGAATAATCACATGTGCTAGCTCACACGGAACTCATATAACCAGTCCATGAAATCAAGAGGAAAACCCTGCAAATAAGGTAACAATTCCACGTGGTTTACTCGTTTAACCTCTTCTGACATATCATCAGCCAGGTAAAGGTGAACGTTTCACGCCTTTTTTTTACACGTGATAAAATTCCGCGTGGCATAAATTAACCTCAAATTACACTACGTTTAAAAACGGAAATTAATTACAACAGGAAAAAAATGAAAATTTCTAAATCTTAAATATATTCTAAATTATACTCTTTTCCGAAAATAAGTATTTTTCTAATTTAATGGCGTTTTCTCTTCTGGCAAAAATGTTACACGTTTTTCCCATTTCGCACCTTTTTTAATTTTTTTGTGTTCTTTTCTGAAAAAATGTCAACACTGCTGAAGTGTAGTGTGTTCTTTTCTATAAATGTCACACTATAAATTTAAAAAATGGTGCACCTTTCACACTCTGTGGTTTTAGAGGGGGCTGAATCGCACGATAAAACAGCTGACATTTGATTTGTTTATGAATGTGTATTTGTGTTAAGAAACAAAAAAAAAATATACAAAATGGAAAATATTACTATTTTTTATGTGCTGAAAAAATTTTGGATGACTTGTGGGAGTTATCTTTATCATCTAATGATGATGAAATATTTTATATGATAATGGAAAGATATCCACATCCGCGAGTGAAAGTCTTTGTAGAGAACGTATTTAATGAATACTCTGAAGTTGATGTACATACATACATATGTCAAATTTCATAGGACAATATCTCCTACTTCTAATATATGTAATGTATGTTTATATACATATATAATTTTTATAGTTTAAAAAGAATTTGCGTATTAGTCGGGATGGTGCCATTTTTAAACAAAAAAAACTAAAACAGATGTACATGAAAAAAGTGCTACACTGTTGTAATTTTATGTTCTATTCTGAACAATAAAAATGCGACATCGTTAAAATGTGGGGTAAACATTATAAAAATGTACATAATAAAGGTGTAACATTTTATTTCAGAAAAGAAAACACCATAAGTTTATTATTCTTAAATTAAATAATCCCTTTTGTTAATTCAGTTTAAATTCGCCTAATTAATTTTATTTCTGAGCTAATTTTTCGTTCTAAATTAACCTTCTTGTTTTTTTTTCTAAATTAAAATTTATTCTAAATTAAAATATATTCTAAATTAACTATAGTTTCTTAATTTAATCTTTTCCTAAATCAATTTTTTTTATATTTAATTAATTAAATATAAACTAAAACTGAAGTTTCGGTTTCTATTTCTAATTTTTTTTAATTAAAAGTTTTTTTAATTAATTTACTTTAAGTCTATTAAAGTAATTAATTTTAATTAAGATTCTGAATCTAAATTTTCTTAATACGTATTTATAATAACTTTAGTTTAAAAAGTTAGAAGAAAATAATTAACCAAATGAATTAATATAATGAACAAGTTTTCTTTTATATAGAATTATACAGATAGGTAGAGAATATAATATTTTTGTTTTATTGAAATATTTCTATAAATCTAACTAGCTAAACCCGGTGTGCTTTGCTACCCCCCCTCGTCATAAATAAAATAAAAAGTATTTATATATTTAAAAACATTTATTTAATTAATTTTAATGTATTTATTGCAATGCTTTAGGCGAGGCCATGCCCCTTTGTCCACTTACATAGTCAAGAATTTATTATTTCGTAAGAATATCCTATTGTAAAAAATTTAATGACGATCGGTCCAGTAGTTAAAACTATATAACGATTTTTAATTTTCCTAAAAAGGGGCGTGGTTCCACCCACTTTTCTCCTAGTATTCCTAATTATGCCAATACCATATGTACCTCATATCATTGCCGTAGATCAAAAAATGCCCAAAATATGGCGATTTAAATTTGTGGGTTATATGGGCGGTGCCACCCCCGTTTGTACAATCAAAACTTCATATAGCTTATTATTCCTTCCAGAGTCACAGTAACATGCTGTAAAAATTTCAGGCAGATTGGTCCAAGGGTTTGGCCTCCTATTAAGCACAAACATACAGACACACATTCATTTATATATATATAGATTAAAAGCAATATAATTTAAGGTGAAATGGAGCAAAAAATGGGGATTTGGTAATAAAAAATGTATGTAGTTAAAAAGTATATAAAACTTTAGGTAAATACATATTACAAAAAAAGTATTTTGTATAGCAAACATTGTTAGTGGTGTAAGTAAGTATCTGAATTAAAAAAGGGGGCGATAAAGTAGGCGTGGTTCATAGTTATATGGCGACGTTAACAGTATTAAGAGCAATATACTACCAAATAAAAAAAAATACGTTGGAATGAACAAATTTGTATAGAGAACAAAAAGTATAAAACTTTCAAAAATTTGGCGTGAAAAGGGGCGTGAAAGGGGCGTGGCTTAAGAAATCTTTATTTTTACCTCGCCTGGAGTATATAATGTGTATACAATTTGAAGTAAATCTGTTAAAAACTATATGGGAGCAATTATATAATTTTTAAAAAGTGGGCGTAAAAATGGGCGTGGCAAAAAAAAGTACCCTATTAATCATACCAGAGTCCCAGTTAAATGCTGTGAAAATTTCAAAAATATCGGTCCAAAAGTTTGGTCTTCAATTACAATATTTTAAAAAAGTGGGCGTAAAAGTGGGCGTGGTAAAAAAAAGTACCCTATTATTTCTTCCAGAGTCACAGTAACATGCTGTGAAAATTTCATCAAAATCGGCTCAGCCGTTTTGGAGTCTATACGTTACATACATACATACATACATACATACATACATTGAATTTTATATATATAGATAGATTAAAAGCAATATAATTTAAGGTGAAATGGAGCGAAAAATGGGGATTTGGTAATAAAAAATGTATGTAGTTAAAAAGTATATAAAACTTTAGGTAAATACATATTACAAAAAAAGTATTTTGTATAGCAAACATTGTTAGTGGTGTAAATAAGTATCTGAATTAAAAAAGGGGGCGATAAAGTAGGCGTGGTTCATAGTTATGTGGCGACGTTAACAGTATTAAGAGCAATATACTACCAAATAAAAAAAAATACGTTGGAATGAACAAATTTTGTATAGAGAACAAAAAGTATAAAACTTTCAAAAATTTGGCGTGAAAAGGGGCGTGAAAGGGGCGTGGCTTAAGAAATCTTTATTTTTACCTCGCCTGGAGTATATAATGTGTATACAATTTGAAGTAAATCTGTTAAAAACTATATGGGAGCAATTATATAATTTTTAAAAAGTGGGCGTAAAAATGGGCGTGCCAAAAAAAGTACCCTATTAATCATACCAGAGTCCCAGTTAAATGCTGTGAAAATTTCAAAAATATCGGTCCAAAAGTTTGGTCTTCAATTACAATATTTAAAAAAAGTGGGCGTAAAAGTGGGCGTGGTAAAAAAAAAGTACCCTATTATTTCTTCCAGAGTCACAGTAACATGCTGTGAAAATTTCATCAAATTCGGCTCAGCCGTTTTGGAGTCTATACGTTACATACATACATACATACATACATTGAATTTTATATATATAGACTAGCTAAACCCGGTGTGCTTTGCTACCCCCCCCCCTCGTCATAAAATAAAACGTATTTATATATTTACAAACATTTATTTATTTAATTTTAATGTATTTATTGCAATGCTTTAGGCGAGACCATGCCCCTTTGTCCACTTACATAGCCAAGAATTTATTATTTCGTAAGAATATTCTGTTGTGAAAATTTAATGACGATCGGTTTAGTAGTTAAGACTATAATACGATGTTTAATTTTTCTAAAAAGGGGCGTGGTCCCACTCACTTTTCTCCTGGTACGTATTCCTAAATATGCCAATACCATATGCACCAAATATCACCGACGTACGTCAAAAAATGCCCAAAATATGGCGGGTTAAATTTATGGGTTATATGGGCGGTGCCACCCCCGTTTGTACAATCAAAACTTCATATAGCCTATTATTCCTTCCAGAGTCACAGTAACATGCTGTAAAAATTTCAGGCAGATTGGTCCAAGGGTTTGGCCTCCTATTAAGCACAAACATACAGACACACATTCATTTATATATATTTAGATTAAAAGCAATATAATTTAAGGTGAAATGGGGCGAAAAATGGGGATTTGGTAATAAAAAAATATATGTAGTTAACCCTCTAGTGCATATGACCGTCTACAGACGGGCATAGTTTAAAAGCCCATAACATTCAAATATAAAAGCTGATAGTTTGATTTTAAAAAAATATGATCTAGTTGCCTACTTTATTTCATTTTTTGTGTACACATCAACTCTGCATCTCATTGCATTTGCAAAATTTTTTCAGTTGTGTGACAAATAACAGATAAAAGTTAAAACAATGTATTTTTCTCAGAAGGTGATTTTTGTGTAAATATTTAAGCAGTGACTAATTGAAATATTCGATTGGAAATTTTTTTGGTAAGTAGTTTGAAGTTTTTTGAAGTGAAATAAAGTGTTAGACAATGCATTTTTATTTTTACAAGGCCTACCAACGCTTGACCACCCCAACCGTCTGTAGGCGGGTGTATGCAGTGCGTTAAAAAAAAATTATCAGTTATTTCAAATTGAATTATTGAAATGATGTGAATGTTATATATTTTTTTCAATAGAATAATGACGCGTTGGGAGCGTAATCACAAGTATGACATAACAAAGACGGCAGACGACGAGTTTCATGATTTTATGGACTTCTGCGAAGATAGCGATGAAGAAGTGGGAGGGGATGATTTTGATAGTGATGATAACGTCGATGATCCTGATTATGTGCTTCCAAATGAAAGTGACTTTTTTCCTCAAGAAGCAGTATCGTGAAGAAGTGAGTTGTCCAAATATCGTTAAAGAATATAATCGACACATGGGCGGAGTCGATTTGATGGACAGTCTGATTGGCCGTTACAAAATTCGGATGAAGGCAGGTAAATGGCCATCTCGTCTATTTCACCATATGCTTGATTTGGCAATGGTAAATGCTTACGTTTTATACCACCGCATAAATAGCGAAAAACATCAGCGAATCGAACTTCCAAAGTTCCGTGAAGAAGTAGCAGAAAGTCTTTTGCTGATGTCAGAAAAAAAGAAGGTTGGTCGACCATCTAATGATGCCGAACATTCTACAAAAACACCACAGAAATCTAAGATGTACTTGCCACCATCTAATGTTAGATATGATGGCCTCCACCACTGGCCATCTTTTCAGGACAAAAGTAAGAAACGGCAATGTCGCAACAAGCCCTGTAAATCTGACACTGTGGAATACCGTTGTGTATGTCCATCAAAAAATCTTGCTTCAAGGACTTTCATACTTTATAAAAAACCAGTACTTCATCATATTTCTGTATAAATATAATTACATGTTTTAATTCTCTTTTAAAATCGTTTGATTTTCTTACATTTAATTTTTGTGAATAAATACAATCAAACATAACGCTTTTTTATTATCATAGATTTATGGAATTTTTTCAAAGCTTTCTGCATGAGACCGCCCACAGACGGGGTAACAATTTTTGGGGTTACAAGGCCCCACCCACTCTTGATAAAAAAAATATTAGTGGATTCGTGTTTTATGACCCAAATTTAGTTTAAAAAGTAATTTTAATTCCACAAATCGTTTCTATGCATTAGAGGGTTAAAAAGTATATAAAACTTTAGGTAAATAAATATTACAAAAAAAGTATTTTGTATAGCAAACATTGTTAGTGGTATAAGTAAGTATCTGAATTAAAAAAAGGGGGCGATGAAGTAGGCGTGGTTCATAGTTATATGGCGACGTAAACAGTATTAAGAGCAATATACTACCAAATAAAAAAAATACGTTGGAATGAACAAATTTGTATAGAGAACAAAAAGTATAAAACTTTTGGCGTGAAAAGGGGCGTGAAAGGGGCGTGGCTTAAGAAATCTTTATTTTTACCTCGCCTGGAGTATATAATGTGTATACAATTTGAAGTAAATCTGTTAAAAACTATATGGGAGCAATTACATAATTTTTAAAAAGTGGGCGTAAAAATGGGCGTGGTAAAAAAAGTACCTTATTAATCATACCAGAGTCCCAGTTAAATGCTGTGAAAATTTCAAAAATATCGGTCCAGAGGTTTGGTCTCCAATTACAATATTTTAAAAAAGTGGGCGTAAAAGTGGGCGTGGTAAAAAAAAGTACCCTATTATTCCTTCCAGAGTCACAGTAACATGCTGTGAAAATTTCATCAAAATCGGCTCAGCCGTTTTGGAGTCTATACGTTACATACATACATACATACATTGAATTTTATATATATAGATAGCTAAACCCGGTGTGCTTTGCTACCCCCCCCCCCTCGTCATAAAATAAAATAAAACGTATTTATATATTTACAAACATTTATTTATTTAATTTTAATGTATTTATTGCAATGCTTTAGGCGAGCCCATGCCCCTTTGTCCACTGACATAGTCAAGAATTTATTATTTCGTAAGAATATTCTATTGTGAAAATTTAATAAAGTATAAAACTTTCAAAAATTTGGCGTGAAAATGGGCGTGAAAGGGGCGTGGCTTAAGAAATCTTTATTTTTACCTCGCCTGGAGTATATAATGTGTATACAATTTGAAGTAAATCTGTTAAAAACTATATGGGAGCAATTACATAATTTTTAAAAAGTGGGCGTAAAAATGGGCGTGGTCAAAAAAGTAAACTATTAATCATACCAGAGTCCCACTTAAATGCTGTGAAAATTTCAAGAATATCGGTCCAGAGGTTTGGTCTCCAATTACAATATTTTAAAAAAGTGGGCGTGGTAAAAAAAAGTACCCTATTATTCCTTCCAGAGTCACAGTAACATGCTGTGAAAATTTCAAAAATATCGGTCCAGAGGTTTGGTCTCCAATTACAATATTTTAAAAAAGTGGGCGTAAAAGTGGGCGTGGTAAAAAAAAAGTACCCTATTATTCCTTCCAGAGTCCCAGTTAAATGCTGTGAAAATTTCAAGAATATCGGTCCAGAGGTTTGGTCTCCAATTACAATATTTTAAAAAAGTGGGCGTGGTAAAAAAGTACCCTATTAATCATACCAGAGTCCCAGTTAAATGCTGTGAAAATTTCAAAAATATCGGTCCAGAGGTTTGGTCTCCAATTACAATATTTTAAAAAAGTGGGCGTAAAAGTGGGCGTGGCAAAAAAAAGTACCCTATTATTCCTTCCAGGGTCACAGTAACATGCTGTGAAAATTTCATCAAAATCGGCTCAGCCGTTTTGGAGTCTATACGTTACATACATACATACATACATACATACATTGAATTTTATATATATAGATTAAATGAATTAAATTTGTAAATTATGCAATAATAATGAAAACCAGTGTAAACAAAGATCATATTTAAAATGAAATCTTTAGAAATTAAAATATTAAAAACCTGAAAAATATAAAACAAAACAGAGATTATATAAACATTTTAATTGAAAGAATAATAATATTAGTATGAATCCGATTATTTGAAATCAGAATATAATTCATTGAAATGAAAGAAATTAAATACTGTTATACGATTGTGAACTAAAATGAAAAACAAAATAAAACAATGTTAATTAACTATTTTTCTTTAAATTTTCCTAAATTAAAAAGAAACAAAAAATTTTAAAATCATAAACTGAATCAAAATGAATATCAAACCAAACAATTTAAATTTAATTAACATGAAAACTTAAACTTCCTTTACTAAACTTTGCCATAAAAAAAAGAGAAATAGTTAATTGAAATTTTAATTATTGAAAAACTACAAAACTTTGCTTGAAATAATCAGTCTTAAAAGTAAATGAATTGAAAATTAACAACTTGCACTAATATTTTGTTTTTATCTCAACTGTAATTTAACTTCTTTGAGCAGGAAAATTATCATTTAAATATTCACAAATATCTTCATGCTGATTGCTGGGCCCATCAATTGATGCTGTTAAGAACATAATATGGTAAACAACACAACATTGTAAACACACCACACACATAAAAAGATGATGTTTTGTAAGTAGATTTTTACATTTCTTTTAAATTATGATTATTTCATATATTTGTTTTGCTGCTTATTAATTATTTATAATAATTTACATAGGTGATAAATAATATCAGATTAGTTATATTTCTAATTATTATATACATTTGTAAAAATATAATGCGATCAGAAATACATGAAATAAATTATATCCATTAATATATATATTTTAAACTAAAATAATGCAAGCTTAATTAATTTTGAAAACGGGGAATGATAACTAACGAAATTCTTAAATGTTAGTAAGTATTTAACGTGTCGCTCTTAGGGACAAGTATAAAATTAGGGTACTCGCTTGTCAAGGCGTTTGACATCTAGTCAATGGGTGGGAACAAATGTACCCAACATGGCTCTCCATCATGCCATCGTTTCCTTATTGCAGCTTATAAAATCTAGAAAGTTTATATTTTATTCTTCATACTGTTGGTATATGTATAGGCATGTATAGTATGTTATATGCTTACGCGCAGATAAAATATGGGTTAAGAACCACATTTACCCTTTTCATAGCTAGCTGGGAAACTTTCCAACATGCCTCTTGATCATATTTTATTATTTCGGTTTTCGAATTGAACTGCGTAAAAATTTTATTATTCCTATCGACCTAGCGCGTAACAACATCACCGTTCTCAAGCGACAGAGGAGCCCGACGTCTGCTCAAGTGTCATCAAATTCAAAAGCTCCTAAGACCGTGAGTAATGATCAAAATAGGTTTGCTCTCCTCCAGACGGATGAGCCAGAACTTCCTAAAAAGACGTTTAAGCCCCCACCAATTTATCTGAGAGAGCCGACTTCCAGTAAATTGGTACAAGGAATTGCTTCGGTAATAGGTGAACACATGTTTAGCGTAACCTCAATTAAACATGGAAATATCTGCGAGACAAAGATCCAAGTGAATAGGGAAGATGATTTTCGAAAATTGTCCAACCAGTTGGAGAGGGAGACTAGGGATTTCTATACCTACCAGCTCAAAAGCGCAAAAGGACTCCAAGTCGTTCTAAAGGGTATAGACCCATGTGTTGATCCTGCGGAGATAAAGACCGGTTTAATGGACAAAGGGTTCAAAATTAAGAGCGTAGTGAATATCAGAAACCGTGAAAAGATCCCTCAGCCCATGTTCAGGGTAGAATTGGAACCTGGAGATGTTGTCTTAAAGAAAAACGAGTCCCATCCAATCTACAATCTCATTTATCTTCTGCATCGTAGAATTACCGTGGAGGAACCGCATAAGCGTATTGGACCCGTCCAGTGTGTTAATTGTCAAGAATTTGGCCACACCAAAGCCGTCTGTTTGTGTTGCGTGTGGGGAACTACATGCAACTGCTCAATGTAATAAGTCCAAAACTGACGTAAAAATAAAAAAATGTAGTAACTGCGTAGGAAATCATACCGCAAATTATAGAGGTTGTCCAGTTTATACTTACTTGAAGGGCATACGGACCAATAAGTCGGCAGTATTACCTGATCATCATCAACTACCTAATTTCACGTCGAATATGAATTTTCCTCAAATTGTACTACCAACTACTCACGAAAACGCTCCTAATTCTAGACAAGTTTCTTACGCAAACGTGGTTAAATCGAATATGCCAGGTCTGGAGCAGGAATCTAAATCCCAATATTCTGAGACGCATATCAACAATCTAGAGACAACATTGCAGACACTTGTCCAAACTATGAACACTTTTACGACCACCATGACATCCATGATGCAGGAAATGCTGAAAATGCAATCCACTATCTTGCAAGCCATGTTAAAGAAATGATTTATTTAAAAATTTGTTTCTGGAACGCGAACGGCCTCCGCCAACATAAAAATGAACAGGAATACTTCCTGATGGATAAGCAGATTCATGTTATCATGATTGCTGAAACTCACTTGACGTCGACAGGGTACTTCAAAATTAATGGCTACGTGTGCTACGATACTAAAGACCCCCGCGGAAGAGCTTGTGGAGGTTCGGTAATTCTTATAAAGAACAGAATAAAGCATTATCTAATGAATAACATAAGTGAGGATTACCTCCAAGCAACAAACATTTGCATTGATTTCTGTTAATACAAATTTGTTTTATCGTCGATTTATTCTCCGCCTCGATTTTCAATAAAAGAACACCAATACCATAACTTCTTTAAATCCCTTGGAGCTAGATTTTTAGTTGCTGGTGATTTTAACGCCAAACACACATTTTGGGGTTCACATCTGGTAACCCCAAAGGGTCGCGTACTCTTGAACACCATTGCTAAAATGGGCTTAGATGTACTCTCAAGTGGACATCCCACCTATTGGCCGACGGACCGACGGAAGATTCCCGATGTTATTGACTTTGGAGTAGTGAAAAATATCCCTGTAGAATGGATGCAAATGGATCCTTCACTGGACTTGTCCTCAGATCACTCTCCCACTATCATTTCAATGCATTTCCCTCAAGTGTGTGGTTCTCCATTTATGAACATGACTAAGACCCGAGTAAGTTGGATAAAATACAAAAAGTATTTAAGTTCTCATTGCACGGAAAATGTTGTGTTGAGAACTACCGACGATATTGATGAGTCGATTGGCAACTTTACCGAGGACCTTCGACGAGCTTCCACTTATCACGTTGAATGTAGAAATAGGACAAACAGAACTTATTTCTCTGAACTCGAACATCTCCTATCAGAAAAAAGAAGAATGAGAAGAGAGTGGCAAATTGACAGGTCTCCTGAACTGAAAGCTAGGCTACGGGAATGCAGAGATATACTAAGACATTTCTTAGAAATCCAAAGAACGGCCTCACTTAGATCTTACTTGGAGGGTCTTGTTAGTACCCCACAATCTGACTATTCGTTATGGAGGGCGGCACGAGGTTTAAAAAGACCAGTTAGAGGAAAGCCTCCTCTGCGAAATCCGACTGGAGGCTGGGCTAGAAATGATTCCGAGAAAGGGACATTATTTGTTAACCATTTAAGAAATGTGTATACTATAAACAACTCAAATAATAACGAATCTGATTTGCCACCACTTGTTATAAGACCTCCTGTACCTTTAAGACTAAACTTTCGTGATGTCCAAAACGCTATTGGTACTCTGAACCTTAGAAAGGCTCCAGGTATGGATAAAATCAGCAATAAAATGCTTGTGGAGTTACCTCGTGTAGCAAGAAGAATTATCCTTTTTATTTTCAACGCTATTTTACGCCTAGAATACTATCCTGCAGTTTGGAAGGTGTCTATGATCACTATGATTCCTAAGTCAGGGAAGGACCACACCAAAGTGGAGTCATATAGGCCAATTAGTCTACTGCCGACAATTTCAAAACTGTTTGAAAAATTGTTAATGACTAAGTTGACTCCAATTCTGAATGACACTGAATGTATTCCTAATCATCAATTCGGATTCAGAGCTAAACACAGTACCATCGAACAAACACACAGATTGGTAAATGTGATAAGAGGGTCGTTTGAAGACAAAAAATACTGCTCCGCCCCTTTCATTGATGTGTCCCAAGCGTTCGACAAAGTTTGGCATGACGGTTTAATGCACAAAATTAAATTAACTCTGCCTGCTAACACCCATAAACTCATGGAAAGTTATTTATACGGTCGCAAATTTAAAATCAAAGAAGGCATATTTTTAAGTACCGCTCAGCCAATTGAATCAGGTGTGCCACAGGGTAGTATACTGGGCCCTACTTTATATTTGATTTATGCCTCCGACATGCCGTCAGACCCCAAAATCCACACGTCATCTTTTGCAGACGATACAGCCTTTATCAGCGTCCATAAGGACCACCAAGTTGCATCACAGAATTTGCAGAATTATGTTTATAAGCTAGAGAATTGGCTAGAGCTTTGGAAAATCGGGGTTAACGAACAAAAATGTATTCATATCCATCAGAATAAATAATCAAATTATTCCTCAACATAATGAAGTCAAATACCTCGGCATTCACCTCCACCGCCGTTTAACTTGGAAGTCTCATATTGAAGCGAAACTTACACAAATGAGATTAAAAGCAGTGCAACTTAATTGGTTAAAATTGGATTGCAAACTTTTGTTGTACAATGCAATTCTAAAGCCAATCTGGTGTTATGGAATTCAATTATGGGGTACTGCCTCAGCATCAAACATTGAAAAAATTCAAAGGGGTCAAAATAAAATTCTACGTATAATTACTGCAGCTCCATGGTATGTTAAAAATTCTCGAATCCACAAAGATCTAGGCGTGCCATTAGTAAAAGTCGAATTTACAAAATATGCGTCAAAGTATGTCAGCAAACTTGAACACCATCCAAACCCACTTGCACGAGACATCCTTAACTTTAGTGGCCACAATCGGTTGAGAAGGAGGGATACCCTTGCTTTAACTCAAGCGCAAAACAGATGACTGGATCAGTTGATGTGAAATTTTTTTAGTATCATAAAAATTTTTGTCTAGCACTGGCTGGGCTTATTATTTTCTTTTTAGTATTAAGATTTGAATACTTATTGCCATTTCAAATATGAAGATTCAATAAATAATTAAATGCAAAAAAAAAAATAAAATTTGCTAAGAGACTCCTGTGCTTCTTCAGAAAGCTCTCCAATTGGCAAAGACTGGTACTCAATTATATCTTTGCCATGCGCCAATATTTTATGGACGGTCGGGGTCAACTTCTTCTGTGGATACATTTCTACTAAAAGAGATGCAGGTTTCGACGCATATTCTCCATATTTTGTAGAATTGACATTTTCTTTGCAGTTTAAAACATCCAAGATCGTTCCCAATGTGTGACCAAATTCTTGACAGTTAAGACACTGGACGGGTCCCTGACGCTTATGCGGTTCTTCCACGGTGATTCTACCATGCAGGTGGTAAATCAGATTGTAGATGGGATGGGACTCGTTTTTCTTTAATACGACATCTCCAGGTTCCATTTCCACCCTGAACATAGGCTGTGGAATCCTTTCACGGTTTCTAATATTCGTTATGCTCTTAACTTTGAAGCTATTTTCCATTAAACTAGTCTTTATCTCGGCAGGATCAACATCTGGGTATATACCCTTTAGAACGACTTGGAGTCCTTTTGCGCTTTTAAGCTGGTAGGTATAGAAATCCCTAGTCTCCCTCTCCAACTGGTTGGACAATTTTCGAAAATCATCTTCCCTATTCACTTGAATTTTAGTTTCGCTGATATTTCCATGTTTAATTGATGTTACGCTAAACATATTTTCACCTATTACCGAAACAATTCTTTGTACCAATTTACTGGAAGTGGGCTCTCTCAGATAAATTGGTGGGGGCTTAAACGTCTTCTTAGGAAGTTCTGGCTCATCCGTGAGGAGGAGAGCAAACCTATTTTGATCATTACTCACGGTCTTAGGAGCTTTTGCATTTGATGACACTTGAGCAGACGTCGGGCTCCTCTGTCGCTTAAGAACTATGACGTATTTATCCATACCTACTTGTTTTCTAGGTTTGACTATTTAATGTAGAAGATGTTGATGTTTTTTCATCTGTTGAAATCACTATATTGGGCGAACAGGAACGACGCCGTTCTAAGGCTCTTGTAGTGAGAAGATTATCCACAGATTTTTTTAAGGATTCTTCCTCAGAGATCCATATAGTTTTTCTAGTTGAGCTAAGCTCTTTCATAAAGGTGAAGGGTATAAAAAAAACAGTTTTCTTGTGCCATATTTGTGTTTTTTTAATTGCAATATCTTTGTGTGGTTTATGTTTTTGTAGTAAAATATTTTTATACTGTGCACACGCAATATCAAACATTTTTGAAGAAATTAATTTGAAATTTTTAAAGAAAATTTTGCAAATGAAAAATTTTTATTTTGTGGAATTATTTTGTATGGCAAAATATTTTTATAGTAACTGCAAGAAATATTTCTATCATGAAGATTACACATATAAATACAGGGTGGGCCAACTTGGACTGACTGATTTGAAATGCTTATAACTTTTGCATTTTTAATTTAATACTCAATTGAACATCTCCAGAACATCGCTACGACGTATTCTAAACGTATTCTAAAAGTTGATCTGAAGATGTTTCCATATAAAGTTCAATTGGCCCAAGAATTATTGCCGAGGGATGCACCCCAACGGCTACAATATGCCAATAGAGTTCAAATCATTCAGTCAAACTTGGCCCACCCTGTATGTACATATGGCATTGGTTAATAGTTTGTATGTAAAAAGTTAAATATTATTTTTTATATATTTTGATAATATAGTAGTAGTTGAAACTCTGCCTTTATTATCTGCATTTCTGGTTAGACTCTTATAAAAAATACATATTTAGTACAATCAAATACCTGTTGTATCCAGCTTTGTTATCTAATTCATTAAGTTGTTTTTTGTAATAGCTTTCCCCGATATCATAATTGGCTCCATATATTCGAGTTCTTCTATGGCGATTAGACATCCTGAAAAATTGAGGTTTAATATTTATTTCTTGAAATTACTTATTCAGGGTTAGTTGACAGACAATTTAACTTCAAAAGGCAGGACAATTTAAACAATATATTGTACTGCTTAAAAGGAATCCACCATTTTCTAACATTATATTATGTTATTTATTACAGCACTCATGATGAATCTGCGCCTTATAATTATTTTATAGTAAAATCAAGTCGCAAAATAAACATATCAGTAATTTATGAGCTCAACAAGTAAAAAAACAAGTAAGAAAGTATAGTCGGTCAAGCCCGACCGTAGGGTAGTATATCAATAAAACACTTTTTCAGATATGATCATCCAAAAATTTATGTGTGTTAAACCTTATCTCGATATAAATATTTTTAAAAGATTTATGCAGGTTAAAGTGAATTACGAAATGGTCCTATATGGGAGTTTTGACTATTTATGAACTGACTATTATAAAATAGGTGTCATCCTATTTGTACATAAGATACTCATTTTTGTTAAATTTTATTCGGATAACAACATTTTTAAGAGATTTATAGGGGAGCTACGACTAGTTATGGACCGATCATCATAAAATTATACCATATTATATGTATATATACGAGACATATTTGTGTTCAATATTATTTGGATACAAACATTTAGTTATGCTCTTTTAAGTGATTTTCGGAAGTGGGCCTTATATGGGAGCTACGACTAATTATGGACCGATCTTCACGAAATTTGTAGATCTGATTTATCTTCATTTATTACTCATTTGTGGCGAAATTTTTTTGCATACTTGAATAATTAAAAGATTTATGGCCGGTAAACCCCAATTTCGGGAGGAAATTTGTATGGGGGCCAGGTGAAATAATGGACCGATTTCCACCAGTTTAAATCCCATCCATACTTGGGCCGGAAAAATATCACGTACCAAATTTTATCGAAATATTTTCAAAATTGCGACCTGTACTCTGCGCACAAGCTTTACATGGACAGCCAGACGGACCGACGGATATCGTTAGTTAAATCGACTCAGAAAGAGATTCTGATCCAATCCGTATACTTTAAGGTGGGTGTTGGCCCAATATTTTTGGGCGTTACAAACATATGCACAAATTCAATATACCCTCCCCACTATTGTGTTGTAGGGTATAATAATTTTAAAGCATAATCATAATACATGAACAAAGCTGCGTTTCAAAATTGCGATTTTGGAATAAAAATATGTATTAATCTATATATATAAAATTCCATGTATGTATGTATGTATGTATGTATGTAACGTATGGACTCCAAAACGGCTGAGCCGATTTTGACGAAATTTTCACAGCATGTTACTGTGACTCTGGAAGGAATAATAGGCTATATGAAGTTTTGATTGTACAAACAGGGGTGGCACCGCCCATATAACCCAAATATTTAAATCGTCATATTTTGGACATTTTTTGACCTACATCAATGATATGTGGTACATATGGTATTGGCATAGTTAGGAATACGTACCAGGATAAAAGTGGGTGGGACCACGCCCCTTTTTAGGAAAATTAAAAATCGTAATATAGTCTTAACTACTGGACCGATCGTCATTAAATTTTTACAATAGGATATTCTTACGAAATAATAAATTCTTGACTATGTAAGTGGACAAAGGGGCATGGTCTCGCCTAAAGCATTGCAATAAATACATTAAAATTAAATAAATAAATGTTTGTAAATATATAAATACGTTTTATTTTATTTTATGACGAGGGGGGGGGGGGTAGCAAAGCACACCGGGTTTAGCTAGTGTTTTATATTTCAAAATAGAGGTAAAATATTGATTTTAAACAACATTTTTACAGAGCAAAAATATATGAATTTACAAGAAAAGTAACAGAAACATAAAATAGAAACTGGTGTCATTCAAAAGAAACAAGTAAGAGTTTATATTCCTCGGTGCCGAACCTTATATACCCAGCACAAAATCAAATATTATATAGATTTATAAGAAATTTATGCGCATTTACGTAATTTCCGGAAGTAAATGGGGGCTACAGTCAAATATGGACCGATCATTATCATTCACTACATCCCATATACAACTTCCGTTACATACTCAACAGAAGAATAACTGTTGAGGAGCCATTAAAACGAAAGGCTCCCTCCCAATGCACAAACTCTCAGGAATATGGGCGTACAAAAACATATTGTAAATTGCCTCACGTATGTGTGGTTTGTGGCCACGCTCATAAAACCGCCGAATGTAATCGTTTTAAAGCTGACCCGAATGTTAAGAAATGCAGCAACTGTGGCGAAAATCACACGGCAAACTATAGGGGTTGTAAAGTCTTCCTGCATTTAAAAAAACCTGCTTTAGTGCAAAAATATACTCACTCCCAATATGGTGCGTCATATGCGCCCAGCCAGGCCGCTGGCTCTATTGCTAGTGCTACACAAACAAACAAACAATACCAATCATTTTTTTTTTTTTTAGCTTTTATTTATTTATTGAATCTTCATATCATGAAATAACAATAAGTTTTCAAATCTTAATACTAAAAGAGAATAATAAGTCCAGCTAGTGCTAGACAAAATATTATGATACTACAAAAAATTTACATCCACTGATCCAGTCATCTGTTTTGCGCTTGAGTTAAAGCAAGGGTATCCCTCCTTCTCAACCTAACATGGCCACTAAAGTTAAGGATGTCTCGTGCAAGTGGGTTTGGATTGTGTTCAGGTTTGCTGACATATATTGAGGCGTATTTTGTAAATTCGACCTTCACCAAAGGAATGCCTAAATCTTTGTGAATTCTAGAATTTTGAACGTACCATGGAGCTGCAGTAATTGTACGTAGAATTTTATTTTGACCCCTTTGAATTTTTTCAATGTTGGATGCTGAGGCAGTACCCCATAATTGAATTCCATAACACCAGATTGGCTTTAGAATTGTATTGTACAACAAAAGTTTGCAATCCAACTTTAGTGAAGAATTTCTGCCGATTATCCAATTAAGTTGCACTGCTTTTAATCTCATCTGAGTAAGTTTTGCGTCGATATGAGACTTCCAAGTTAAACGACGACCGAGGTGGATTCCGAGGTATTTGACTTCATTGTGTTGCGGGATAATTTGATTATTTATTCTGATGAACGAGCAGGTATCTTTTCGCAATGTGAAAGATATATGAATACATTTCTGTTCGTTAACCCTGATTTTCCAAAGCTCAAGCCAATTCTCTAGTTTATAAACATATTTCTGCAAATTCTGTGATGCTATTTGATGGTCCTTATGAACGCTAATAAAGGCTGTATCGTCTGCAAAAGTTGAAGTATGTATTATGGGGTCTGACGGCATATCGGATGCATAAATCAAATATAAAGATGGACCCAGTATGCTACCCTGGGATACTCCTGCTTCAATTGGCTGAGCGGGGCTTAAAAAATCGCCTTCTTTGATTGTAAATTTGCGACCATATAAATAACTTTTCATAAGTTTGTGGGTGTTAGCAGGCAGAGCTAATTTTATTTTATGCATTAAACCTTTATGCCAGACTTTGTCGAACGCTTGGGAAACATCAATGAAAAGCGCGGAACAGTATTTCTTCTCTTCAAACGACCGTCTTATCACATTTACCAATCTGTGTGTTTGTTCGATGGTACTGTGTTTAGCTGTGAACCCGAATTGGTGATTTGGGATACATTGAGTGTCGTTCAGAATTGGAATCAACTTAGCCATTAACAATTTTTCAAACAGTTTTGAAATTGTCGGCAGTAGACTAATTGGCCTATATGACTCTACTTTAGTGGGGTCCTTCCCTGGCTTAGGAATCATGGTAATCATAGATACCTTCCAATCTGCAGGATAGTATTCTAGGCGTAAAATAGCATTGAAAATAAATAGGATAATTCTTCTAGCTACACGAGGTAACTCCACAAGCATTGTGTTGCTGATTTTATCCATTCCTGGAGCTTTTTTAAGATTCAGAGTACCAATAGCGCTTTGAACATCATTAAAGCTAACTCTTAGAGGTACAGGAGGTCTAATAACGAGCGGAGGAATCAGATGCATTATTTGAGTTGTCCCCTTCTCGGAATCATTTCTAGCCCAGTCTCCAGTCGGATTTCGCAGAGGAGGCTTTCCTCTAACTGGTCTTTTTAAACCTCGTGCCGCCTTCCATAACGAATAGTCAGATTGTGGGGTACTATCAAGACCCTCCACGTAAGATCTAAGTGAGGCCGTTCTTTGGATTTCTAAGAAATTTCTTAGTAAATCTCTGCATTCTCGTAGCCTAGCTTTCAGTTGAGGAGACTTGTGAATTTGCCACTCCTAACTCTTCTTTTTGCTGTCAGGAGATGATCGAGTTCAGCGAAATAAGTTCTGTTTGTCCCACTTCTGCACTCACCGTCATATGTGGAGGCGTGATGTACAGCTCTTCGTATGTCCTCAGTAAACTTGCCAATCGACCCATCAATATCCTCGGTAGTTCTCAACACTACTAAATTGATGATAAAACAAAATTGTATTGACAGAATTCAATACAAACGTAGGTAATCCTCACATATGCTGTTCATTAAATACTGTTTTATTCTGTTCTTTATAAGAATTGCCGAACCTCCACATGCTCTTCCGCGGGGATCTTTAGTATCATACAACACGTAGCCATTAATTTTTCCTGCTTCAAACCTGGCGTATTAGTTTTAACCACGTTAGCGTAAGAAACTTGTCTAGAACTAGGCGCGTTTACATGACTAGTGGACCGTAACAATTGAGGGAAATTATCACTCGATGCAAAAATAGGCTGTTGATGATGATCAGGTAATACTGACGTCTTGTTGGTTCTTATGCCTTTCAAATGAATGTAAATTGGACAACCTCTATAATTTGCGGTATGATTACCTCCGCAGTTACTGCATTTTTTGATTTTTGAATCAGTTTTCGACTTATCACATTGAGCAGTTGCATGTAGCTCCCCACACGCAACACTGACGGCAATTTACAATACGCCTTAGTGCGACCAAATTCTTGACAGTTGAGACACTGGACGGGTCCCTGACGCTTATGTGGTTCTTCCCCGGTGATTCTACGATGCAGAAGGTACATCAGATTGTAGATAGGATGGGACTCGTTTTTCTTTAAGACAACATCTCCAGGTTCCAATTCTACCCTGAACATGGGCTGAGGGATCTTTTCACGGTTTCTAATATTCACTACGCTCTTGATTTTGAACCCTTTGTCCATTAAACCGGTCTTTATCTCCGCAGGATCAACACATGGGTCTATACCCTTTAGAAGGACTTGGAGTCCTTTTGCGCTTTTGAGCTGGTAGGTATAGAAATCCCTAGTCTCCCTCTCCAACTGGTTGGACAATTTTCGAAAATCATCTTCCCTATTCACTTGGATCTTTGTCTCGCAGATATTTCAATGTTTAATTGAGGTTACGTTAAACATGTTTTCACCTATTACAGCAACAATTCCTCAGGTAAATTGGTGGGGGCTTAAATGTCTTTTTCGGTATTTCTGGGTCATCCGTCTAAAGTAAAGAAAATCTGTTTTGGTCATTTGGTTTATCACTATTGACGGTCTTAGGAACTTTTGAGTTGGAAGACATTTGAGCAGATGTCGGGCTCCTCTGTCGCTTGAGAACGGTGATGTACGTATCCATACCTACTTGTTTTTTGGGTTTGACTGCACTATTTGATGAAGATGATGTTTTTTCATCTGTTGAAATCACTATATTGGGCGAATAGGAACGACGCCGTTCTACGGCTCTTGTAGTGAGAAAACTCTCCACAGATTTTTTTAAGGATTCTTCCTCAGAGACCCATATAGTTTTTCTAGTTGAGCTAAGCTCTTTCTCAGAATTACATTTGAGAGGAACACTCATTCAGTTTTTATGCGATTTTTAATGTTTTTTTTTTAATTACCGTAGATTTTTTTTTACCTATTACGAGTTATTTTTCACTTTTTTGTTTTATTTCAACCTATTACACTTTTTCACCTATTACGATTTTTACACCGAAAATTCAGCCGCAATAAAAATAACACGTCCGAACAGTTCGATGAGACGAACCAATCATATGTCCAAGTCTTAAAAGGAAACCCTAATGCGAAGAATCCCCCGAGTACTTCCAACGCAGGGCAGCCTCCATACGCTAATGTTCCTAGGGAACGTCTACAACGGAATAACTTCATGGCCTCTATGCAGAACATGTTTCAGAAAATGATGCGAAACAATAACATGCTTCTTCAAGTTCTACTCAACAACAAATGAACCAGTTAAAAATATGTTTCTGGAATGCCAACGGGTTATCCCAACATAAACACGAAGTTGCAAACTTTCTTCATAAGCATGAAATCGACGTACTTCTTGTCTCTGAAACACACTTTACTCATAAAAACTGCTTTAGGGTAAATGGATACCTTATGTATGACACAAAACATCCCAGCGGACGGGCTTATGGTGGCACAGCCATAATTGTGCACAAACACATCAGACACATACCATTGCCAGAGTTCGAAGAAGATTGTATCCAGGCCACATCTATAAATCTTACTGATTTGAAACTTACTTTGTCAGCCGTTTATTGTGCCCCGAGGCACAAAATTGTACACGAAAAATTTCTCAACTTCTTCTGCACATTGGGCCAGAAATTCATTGCTGCCGGCGATTACAACGCTAAACATACATATTGGGGCTCCAGACTTATTAATCTTAGAGGTAATCAGCTATACAATACCGTAACTGCAAATAATTTTGATGTTGTATCGAGTGGTGAGCCTACCTATTGGCCAACCGACTTCAACAAGCTACCAGACCTTATTGAATTTGCTGTAATTAAAAAATCAAGCGCGATAAGGTACTAGTTAGTTCTTCTTATCATCTATCGTCTGATCATTCACCTTCAATCCTCATTTTAAAAGGCAACTCTGACGCCGCAGCTTCAGACTTTATTGCCTATCCAAACACAAACACAAATTGGTTAAAGTATAAAATGTATGTGCGCTTCACCAATCACAGTGCATTTCCCTAAAAACTTCATCTGACATCCAAATAGCTGTCGACCGATTTACAGAAGTCTTGGATTCTGCAGCAAGAAATGCAACCCCAACCACGCGGACAATTAAACGTGCTCCTTACAATACATCGACGGATATAGAGACCCTTATCAGAGAAAAAAGGAAGTTAAGAAGACAATGGCAAAATAGTCGTTCCCCAACCACTAAGACCCAACTACAATTATGCCTGACAACTCTTCGCAAGAAATTAAGACAGAACCACGAGTCTGCAATAAAAGGCTATCTAAATAGCCTAGATGCCACAAAAAATTCCAATTACAGCTTATGGAAGGCTGTACGGCATATGAAATGCCCTATAACCCAAGAATCTCCATTAAGACTGGACCAAAAACATAAGTGAAAAATTAAACGCTTTCGCGGGCCACCTTGGGAAAGTTTTTACGCCACATGATGCACATACAAGTTCCTGTCGTCCAATCATTGCTGATAAGGTAAACCATCCAATAAAATTTAACATAACTCAAGTAAAATCTGTAATTGAAAAAGTAAATATTAAAAAATCTCCGGGATCGCATCACAGGGTCACTGATAAGAAACTTACCATCGTCTGCTTCTAAAATCTTGCTGCTCATTTTTAATGCAATATTAAGAGTAGGATACTTCCCATCCTCATGGAAGAGGTCTATAATTATTATGATTCCCAAGCCAGGAAAAGATGCTAGCCAGGTTGCGTCGTACAGACCGTTAAGCTTATTATCAATCCTATCGAAGATTTTCGAAAAAAATATTCGTTTTAAGTATAATTCCTCATCTAAATGAACACGACATCATCCCGGATCACCAGTTTGGATTCAGAGCGAAACATGGTACAATAAAACAAGTGCATAGAATTGTCACCCTAATTAGATCGGCGTTTGAGAAAAAGCAATACTGCTCAGCCCTGTTTATAGACATTTCCCAAGCATTTGACAAAGTTTGGCATGATGGGCTACTCATCAAAATAACACGAATGCTTCCTCAAAACACTCACAAGCTTCTGGATAGCTATCTAACAGGCAGAACATTCATGGTAAGGTCGCAAGATAAATACTCCCCCCTCTAGAAAATTACTGCTGGTGTCCCCCAAGGCAGCATATTAGGATATGCCAACAAACCTGAACACAAATACCTCTACATTTGCAGACGACGCAGCATTTATTAGCGTTAACCATGACCCAAAAGTCGCATCGCAAAATCTGCAGTCCCACATCAATGAACTAGAGGCCTGGCTAGAAAAATGGTGAATAAAGGTTAACCCGGCTTAATGTGTTCACTTAACTTTCACGCTCAGAAGACAAATGTGCCCAGCTGTTTATTTATTTATTTAATCAGCTACAATATGGTAACAGCTGAGCAATTTTGAACATTTTACACATTTTATGTTATTAAACAATAATAACATAACATATTAAACAATAATAATATTAAATAAAAATCTATTAAATACAGTTATAAGTATAGTAATTTAAGTTTAAGAATATAATAAGCTTTCTCTTGGAACTATCAACAGAATTAGATAAATCTATTAGATTTTAGAATTGGTTCACTTCAGCAGAGATTCTTCGTAATGGATCGAAGTTAATATAATATGATCTGTGAAAACTTAAATAAACTGGCTCATATGATCTAAGTTGCCTGTTAGGTATATTGATGCTAATTTTATCATGAAGACAAATGGAATCTATTTTACCATGAATTAAATTTATAAAGAATGCAATGTTGAAGGCAATCCTTCGACTTTTTAATGTTGGCAGGCTTATAAGCGCTAGGCGTCTGCGATAGGGCGGCAGGTTAATATTAGGATTCCATCTCAAGTTACGAAGACAAAACAGCAAGAATTGTTTTTGTACAGATTCCAATTTTTTTATATAAACGTTATATTGAGGATCCCTTATTACAGACCCGTATTCAAGTATTGGCCTGACTAGAGTTGTAAATAAAGATTTCGTTACATAGGGATCATTAAATTCCTTTGCCCAACGTTTTATAAAGCTTAACACACCATTAGCCTTAATACTAGTCATTATAATGTATGAATTGAATTTAAGTCTCATATCGAAAAGAATTCCAAGATCCAAAAATGTGTCAACTCTATCTCACTTAACGCCCTTAATAAAGTAAGCACTGGGTAATGGAGAATACCTAGAGAAAGTCATAGATTTACACTTTTTAAGATTGAGTTCCATTAGGTTTACACTGCACCAGTTACTGAAGCTATTTAGATCATTTTGCAAATAAGTACTATTCGCAGCATTATCAAATGAAGAGAAAAGTTTGACGTCGTCAGCATACATGAGAATATTGCTATGTTTAAAAAAGTAGAGGCCCTAGATGGCTTCCCTGGGAACACCTGAAGTTATTTCTATATATTTTGAGTTGTTGAATAAGACACACTGCTTACGATTTCTTAAATATGAAAATATCCATTTTAAAAAATGATCGGAAAATCCCACACTATTCAGCTTAGCTATTAATAAATCATTTTATCAAGAGCTTTACTAAAATCTGTGTATATAACATCAGTTTGTTTTCGGTTGCAAAAGCCAGAGTTGATATATGACGTTAGTTCCATTAAGTTAGTAGTCGTGGAACGACCTCGACAAAACCCATGTTGAGCTGGTGATAGGATCGGTGATATTTGATGGGTTAGGATGTCTGTCACAATTTTTTCAAATAGTTTGGGAATAGCTTTAAGTTTCGCTATTGCTCGATAGTTTGTTACTTCACTTCTGCTACCACATTTATGAAGAGGAATAATAAAAGAGTCTTTCCAACATTTCGGTAGCAGACCAAACTTAAGAGAATTATTATTAAAATGAGCGATAGGGATAGCTAATACATCAGCGCAAATAAAATAAATAACATCACTGTTCCGGTAGAAAACCATGTTAAGTACTTGGGAATTCATACAGATAGACGCTTGACCTGGTCTCGTCATATTGAAGCGAAAATAACGGCTATGAAACTTAAAGCAGCTCAACTACATTGGCTTCTCGGTCGAAACTCAAACTTGTCTTTAGACAACAAAATTCTCCTATACGAGTACAAGTCCATCATAAAACCAATATGGTCATATGGCATCCAATTATGGGGTACTGCATGCGCATCTAACATCCAAAAGCTTCAAAAAAGACAATCTAGAATATTACGACAAATTTGTCTGCGCTCCATGGTATACACGTAATGATAATATCCACAGAGACCTCAACGTCCCCACTATCCAGGAGGAAATTAAAAAATATTCAATTAGCTACATCGATAAACTAATGGCCCACCCTAACTACCTCGCTCGGGGTCTGCTTCAGTTCAGATCACCAGAGGCTAAAAAGAACCGATACTTTGAGCCTAACTAGAAGACATTTTTAAAATTTGAATACAACAGTTAGTGGTTACATTGGTAACAACTAATAAACAACAAGTAGAATTAAGATTTGAATACATATTGTAAATTTCAAAAAGAAAGATTCAATAATAAAAAATAAATTAAAAAAAAAATTATCATTAAAATTCGAGCGACGAATTATATATATATGTATATATTAACTATTTCTGTCGAATTTAAACTTGCTGCTGATGCTGAAAGAGCTTTAAGCTCATTTAAGTGATTTCTAGTGGTACGACGATTTAAATGTCTATACGTATTACTAGCGTAGAATTTACACTTCTTATCGGTTTTTATAAGAGATTTATGCCAATTTTATTGGTTTACGGAAGTAGGCTTTATATGGAGGCTACGGTCAAATATGGACCAATTACATATTGAGATATTCGATTTAAATATATGTTTGGACTATTTGTGTTGAATTTCAACTTAATAGTGGGTTTTGTAAGGGATTTATGCGCATTTAAGTGATTTTCATCATGAAATAAGCATATGTATTTGAATGTATATTTTGATTATGCTTGTCGAGTTTCAACTTGAGAGTCATTGTTACAAAAGATTTATGTTTATTTAAGTGAATTTCGGAAGTGGTCTTTGTATGGGGCAATGTCAAAATTATGTGTTTAATTGTGGACCAATAGTTGCTTAGTGGAGGTACCAAAGGGTATGGTATATGGATAAAACCCAATGTGGACCAAATGATGTTAGATGATGTGAACTGTAAATTGTTAGGTTTATGGAATAAAATTTATGACGAATGTTGTAGGTGTTGATGATCTTTATAGTACTGTATTCAGATATGAAACTTAATTGAGTCAATATTCGGTTAATTGACAATATTATTTTAAGTGTTCAGGCATACGCAATTTTCAGCTTACTCAATAATCATTTGACAGTTGGAAAACAATACAAAAAATACTCTATATGGTTGTTGTGTTTCTATGTAAACAAACTTACCGCCACATTAATTTTTTAATGATTTCTTTTGTTGACATTTGCCATTTTATACAATTTTGTTTACTAAATACAGTTGCGAACAGTATTGCATTCGAATTCTTACTCAATATTATAACAATTTCGTACTTATTGAGCAATAATTAATTGAGATTTTATATGGAATATTGAGCTCAATAATGGCATTAATTGCGATTATCGCAATTAAGGTTCATATCTGAACACGTTACTAACTTAATGTCAATTAAATAATTGTGAAAGAATTGGTTGTTTATTTAGTAATAGATTATTTTGTTTAGGTTTTATTTCATGCAAATTAATTAATTTATTTTATCTAATACAAATTAGTTTGTCTATGTATTTCAGTTTAATTGTTTGATTTATTAATTTTATTTAGCACAGATTAATTTAAGTAAACGTTTTATAAAAGGTTTGGTTTTAAAATTCAGTTGATGATTCGGTGGTTGATAAAGTGTTTTTTTGTGGATCATATATATATTATGATATTTATATCAAATTAGGTATATAATTTTATAATGGTTTGTTGGTTGGGAAATAATAAAGTGAGTTGTTTAAGTGACCGTTCGCTTTGGTGGTTGATTGGCGAGTGTGTTTTGTTTTCTCAATTGCCGCGAATGCTTATAGCCTTTTCACATTTGTCAACACCTAACATCTACCATCAATTTGCAAAGATGTTGAAATTTTCCCATAAGAAATGTACAGAGCTGAAAATTAACATCTTCACAAGATGTTCCTAACTAATTTTGTTTCCATTTACATCTTCCGATATTTTTAGTGTCATCACTAACAAAACTGATATTGAAAATGAAATTTAAGTTACATCACTGACAAAAGTGACTTTTATAGTCAACAAAAAAAAATTAACAAACAAAATGAAATTTGAATTTTACAAACGCTATACAAGGCAATAATATCTGGGTTTGCTCTTTCAAACGAATAATCAATCCTATTATTAAATCCTTTTCAAAATTAATTTTACTATTTAAAAGCGGCGCACTATGGCATGACTTTGACGGAAAAAATAGGGGTTTTCAACTTTCCAATTTTAAAATTTTAATGATTTGGTTTGGTAAAAAAGTATTTGGATAAGAAAAATTCAACAAAGTTTTTTATGAAAAGTGAAATTTTGTAGTTAAAAAAGCTAACAGAAGTCAACGGAAATTTAATCATTAAAATTAGATTAAAATTATTGTCCAAATAAAGAACTTTTTGTGTGTGTAAGTTTATAGCTATGTCTTTTGTTTTATTTTTTAGTGAAAATATAGCACTTACTTTTTTATAAAAAAGAAGAATTATTGAAACTGGAAAAGTAAACTAATTATTATAACTTATCAAAAATTATAATAAAAAATATCAACTTTTCACTTTTTGATGGAAAAAGACTTTATGTGCTTTTTCGGGGTGTTTTTTACAATTTCTTAGAATAAAGCCAAAAACGCCGTTATGAGGGAGGAGTTAGAGGGTTAATATGTTCTAAAAAAATATTTGCCATACCATTATCTACAAAAAATGCTGAACATACCCTACACCTCAGACGTAAAGAAAACATAGGCCCATAATCATAGTCATAGAAAAAGCGTACTAGAACAAAATTTATATGCTTTTGTTGTTTAAAAGTCTACTTTTATTTAAAGTATGCTTTTTCTATGACTATGATTATGGGCCATAGTTTTATATACCGATATGCTGCAAGAACAGGCCAGAGCTGGGAATTTTTAACCGCTTCTTAAATGAAATTATGATGTGATCTATCAAAACGCCGACACACGTCTATTTTTTTTTTGGTCTCCTTAACAACAATCAGTCGTCAGAACCCCGTAAGTTTTTTTGTGTTGTACTGTGTTATTAGTACAATTTCCCGTTTCATTTGTTTCGTCAGTGTGGTCAATATTTTTCATGTTTTAGCGTGTTATAATATGTAATTCAATTTAACTATTCAGGGTTTATAGTAAATGCTTTATGCTAATTTGTACACTTTGCATCAAGAATGATAAAATAAAGATTACGCCATGCGCATGATTTCCCGTTATGTGACGTAGAAGTTCCATTCTAAGGGTTACCAAGAATGTTTTATGTGTTAGAATTAAAATTTCTTGCGAAAAATTTATGTTTTATGTGATAGTTGGCAATCTTGCAATTGAAATCACTGAGAGTTCTAAAATAAAAGCTGTTTAAAAAAGAAAAATAAACAAAAAAAAAAAAAAAACAACAAAATATAAACATAAAGAGTTCAGTGAGCAAATGCAAGCAAAACACGAGTAAAAAAAACATATTTTATCATTTTCTCTTTGCATGAAACTTATTATTGCAGAATTTTGTTTAGATACTGCTTTTCTATAGACGTTTATGTAGGGGTTTATAATTGGGGCTATTAGAAATAGTGTGACAGATTCCTACCATTTTTAACAGGACAAGTCCTTCTATGATGAAAATAAAGTCTGCAAAATTTCGTGATATTATCTGCATTATATTTGAAGAAAAAAGAAAAAAATCTGAAAAATGTAGAGGTAGTCCGAAACTTTGATCTAGAACTCAGATCCTACTGAACTGATTTTGTCCATTTTGAATACCAAATATGTCGGTGGATCAAAGAATGTTTGGCAAATATTTCATTGTTCTATATCCTTTTTCAAAGCTCTATTGTGTCTTAAGCAGACGGACGGACATGGCTAGATCGTCTTAGAATTTAATTAATTAAGAATTTCCGTTATAAACGGAATGACCAACGTAATATACCCCCCATCTTTTTGGTGGTGGGTATAAAAATGTTATAGTGTAACAAACAAGAACAATTTATTGCAAGAAAGCAGGGTTTAATACAGGGTGGGCCAACTTGGACTTACTGATTTGAAATGCTTATAACTTTTGCATTTTTAATTTAATACTCAATTGAGCATCTCCAGAACATCGCTACGACGTATTCTAAAAGTTGATCTGAAGATGTTTCCATATAAAGTTCAATTGGCCCAAGAATTATTGCCGAGGGATGCACCCCAACGGCTACAATATGCCAATAGAGTTCAAATCATTCAGTCAAACTTGGCCCACCCTGTATTTAGTAAAACATTTTATCCAACTGACTATTGACTGTACAATATATACATATGTACCACTTCCATATTTATATGTAGAAATACTAAAAATATACAAACTATTAACCAACGAAATATATGCACTAGCTTCATGGTAGACATATTTCTAGTAGTAATTCTAAAAATATGTTGCCATACAAAATATTTCTAGTAGCTGGTTGCAAAATGAACATTTTTCATTTCGAATATATTTACTATTAGAACACACGCATAATTTTTATAGTCTACTACAGAACCATTAACCATGCAAAGAAATAGTAACTTGAAAAACCACTAACAGACAGCAATATACGAAATCCAAAAAACAAACTAAACAACTATGGCACATGAAAATTATAAACTGGCAAACATACGAAGTTGAAATATGTAAAAAACGAAAATGTGCATGTATAAGATTTCTTCGCCGCATAAATAAACTATTTTCATCGCATATGTGGAATATTTACGCCACATATGTATGTGCAATGTGCAGAAAACTGGGAAAAAGCTAGAAATAAGAAAAGGTTCATACATACAGTATACGTTGATTTGTGTGTATAAAAAATAATTTCTATAGAATTGTGCGTTATTAAGATAAGAAATTGAAGTACATAATGCCTTTTCAAGGTAATCATTTACCTAGATTCTAGATCAGGAGTGCCCATAAGTTGCTTATGTAAGAGCAAACACCAATATATTTAAATAAAAACTAATTTTTATTCAGTATTTTTTGTTGTACAAGCCCAATATGCATTGAAAAATTATTTCTCCAATGTTAAAGAAAAGCTTAATTCTCAAGTTGATTTCTAATGTAATTATCAACTTAAGTTGAAACATTTTTCTCTTTTTTTGGTTTCAACTTGTGTAATGGTCGTGGGGTGTGTTATTGCACCAGAAGAGAAAAACAAAGAATAACCCGGTTGCGTTTTTTGAGCGACTTTGTCATATTGATATTTTCATCTATGATTTCTGCTTACAAACTAGGTCTCAAGGCGAAAATTGTATGAAAATATCGAAATTTCGATGAATGTACGTGACAACGACACAGCTAAAGACAGTTTTGTAGACATTTTTATAGTAGATTCACCTTATAAAAGAAAGTTGAAAGTAATCGACATTGTCTGTTATTATTCGATACCAAGCTGAACTCTGCTGGAATTTGTCTGCTACAAGTATTCGTTACTGGTTTAGGGAAAAAATAACGGATTATTATATTTTTTTTTTGTCAACGCATTGATGAATATTGAAACTTAGCAACATTGTCTGTTATGAGTGGATGTAAAGCTGAGTTTTTCTGCTGCACATAAACTATTGAAAAAAAATAACGGTTCTTTTTTTCTTTTGCTTCTTTTGTTTTGTTCTTCAATTTAAGATTAAGTGTAATTTTTCTTCAGTTTAGTAAAGTTCTCAGTGAAGAGTGTTTATAAAAGTGCTTAATGAAATATAATTTACTTTAAAATAAGTTTATAAGTTTTAAAAATTATTAAAAGTAAGTTAAAATGTCATCAAAAAGAACATTGAAAAGGGCAATTAAAAAACAACAGACTCAATATTTACAACGTTTAAACCAGCTTAGCCCTAACATAAATATAAGGAAAATTTTTTCCGAAAGTGTTATTGAAGTGATTAATATTGACGGAAGAAGCGAGGAAATCCCTATAAATCTACGGGAAAAATTGAAAACGCTTTTTGTTAAGTATCATATTCGAAAAGCTTTTGGTAATGAGTTGCTTAAGATTTTACAAGAGGAACATATGGATGTGCCTCTAAATATTGACACTCTGCTTAATATCAAGAGAGAAAAAATGGTTCTTCGTAGCGTAAATCCTGGTCAATATTATCATTTGGGACTTACACACCAGTTATTGAAAATTTCTAACTACTTTACAGATAGTGAAACAATAACAATTGATATAGGACTTGACGGAGTTCCTTTATTTAAAAGCACAAACAAGTCATTGTGGCCCATTTTGGGCAAAGTCGTAAATCCCACAATAAAATCTGTATTTTTAATTGGAGCATTTTATGGTGACGGAAAACCTAAATGCATAAATTCTTTTCTACATGATTTTATTTATGAAGCAAAACAATTAATTGCTGATGGTCTTACTTGTACTGATAAAACTTTACCGTTTAAAATAAGATTATTTATTTGTGATGCACCGGCTCGCGCTTTTGTTACTGGTACTGTAGGTCATTGCTCTTTCCATGGATGTAGTCGTTGTCAACAAGTTGGAAGCAGGGTAGGACATGTAACCGTGTATGATACAATAGCTGGACCTTTGAGAACAGATGAAAACTTTCGTCTTCGAAGTCAACTTGAGCATCACAGCATACAATTTAAAACTGAGCAAAGCGATCTTGAGCGTATGGGTGTAAAAATGGTCAGTCAATTCCCTCTGGACTGCATGCACCTGATAGATTTGGGCGTCGGAAGAAAATTATTGAAATGCCTAGTTGCCAAAATGTCTGTAGAAAATAAAAACTTATTATCACTAAAGCTGCAGTCTTACATTGGATTTCTGCCTAAAGAGTTTGGCCGACACCCAAGGCCTTTGCCAGAGCTTGGAAGATGGAAAGCATTGGAATTTCGGCACTTCATATTATATTTGGGGATAGTTGCGCTAAAAGGCATTGTGAATGATGATATTTATTATCATTTTCTTCTTTTAAGTGTCGCTTATAGGTTATTGTCTTGTCCTCTTCACTATAAGACCAATATAGCAACAGCAAGGCAACTACTGTCTGATTTCGTTTTGTTTTACCCAAATTTGCATTCTGAGAGCGACTTAGTGTATAACGTGCACAACCTATTGCACTTTCCTGATTGTGTTGAAGCTTTTGGACTGCCCAACAATTTTGCAGCTTATAATTTCGAAAATTACCTAAGACATATAAAGAAACTTGTAAGACGTCCTTTCAATGTGCTGTCACAATTAAAAACAAAGCTAAAGAATGCATCAACAATAAACAATTACACCATATACAGCAAACGAGATTTGAAAAAGGGAAGAATTCTAAACGTAGCTAACATTCATTATTACATAAGTCCGGATTTCCCGAATAACTTATGTTCAATAAAGTCTGAGGAGCAACAGAAAACAATAATTGTAAAGGTATCATCACTTTCTGGAGATATTGTCAAAGGAAAACAAATACTCAATACCAGAAGCTTTTTTAATTTACCAACCTTATCAGATTCTATTGGAATTTATGAAACTGATGGCAAAGAAAATGAAACAGAAATCATATTCAGCATTAACCAAATTCATTCCAAAATGTTTTTACTACCTTTCGAAAACAGAAACGTTTTAATGCCCTTGCTTCACACTGTTAATTATTAAAATATTTCTTTAAATAAAGTAAATAAAATAATCTGCGTAATTGTCTTATTTTCTTGGCGATAAAATTCTTTGGCTTTGCATCTTTTAATTCTTAGATATGAACTCCGAATCTAAATTGGATCTCATTTTAAAAAAGTTCGAGTTAATAGAAAATTTACCTGCAACAATTGATGTAATAGTGCGACAGCAGGTTCAACTGGAAATGAAGCTTGACAATTGCCTTAAAAAACAGGACGTATTGGCGAAAATTTTGGGAGAGCATAACATTTTATTGTCGCAAAATTTGAATAATATATCTTTGGCTTCTGTCCGATTTCCTATAAAATCCGACGATGAGCTAGCATCACTTGAAGGTGACCTTATGGGAGAAAAGCGCGAAAACTTGGTATGTGAAAAAATATTCACCACTATCGTGAATAAAAATTCTACGTAAAATGTGTTCACTTTTATTTTTTCAACATTGAATTTAAATAGGAAAATGTGAAAAGTGAACAAATTTCACGTGGAATTTTTATTCAACCAATAAAATTTTTAACATAACATTCTTTTTGAAGGTGATATCTATGCGCCGATTACTTTGTGATGATTTGGCTAAAAACTTAGAGAGAATTTTTGATCCGAATTTACTTTCGCAGTACAATTATGATGGAACCAAAGGCAAGAAAGCAATAAAGTTGTATTCGAACCTAACAACGGCTTTGAAAGGTTAGTATCATTTAAAATGAAAGATTTTTAAATTTCAAGTTCTATACTTATATAATTATAATAATAATAATCTATAATTATTTCTATTTCTCTGTAACTAGAATGCACAAGCTTCGAGTCTTTTGAAAAATTTCTTTGCAACTTCCGCTTGGCTATTAAAAAAGTAAAAAATAGAGACGCTAAACGCCAATCTAGAAAAGATGAATCGAACATATCTATGGACAGTCAAGAAACTTCAATCAATTAAAAATTTAAGAATCTAAAAATAACTTTTTAGAGTACAACTTTTTCAAAACTTTTTAGTCTAAGGTCATTACAATGGCAATTAAAAAATTAATTATTTATGTTTTTTGTTTATTTGAGTTAATTTTTTTATTTATTTTTATTTCTTATAATATTTTTAACAATATTTGAATTAGTGCCTTAATTTTTTAATAAAAATTTTTAAATTTGTTTAAAATAAATTTTTTTGTGTTGTAACTTTGGGTTGAAAACCCATAGCATGTTTATGAAACATCAGTAAATAATTATATAACGACACAAAAGAAACTAATACGGGGACGAATTACATAAAAATTCATATATGAATATCGTTGATTATGTCTGTTAGGAATCCCTAATACGGGGACGAATTACATAAAAATTCATATATGAATATCGTTGATTATGTCTGTTAGGAATCCCTAATACAGGGACGAATTAAATAAAAATTCATATATGAATATCTTTGATTATTTCTGTTAGGAATCCCTAATACGGGGACGAATTACATAAAAATTCATATATGAATATCGTTGATTATGTCTGTTAGGAATCCCTAATACGGGGACGAATTACATAAAACTTCATATATGAATATCGTTGATTTTGTCTGTTAGGACTCACTAATACGCGGACGCCTACCGAACAAAATCAATTTGGATCATCTATGATTTTTTGGACAATTGCTTAAAAAATTCATGTATGACGTCAAAGAAAATTCAGCGTCTGTCATTGATGATTTAATATTGTCAGTAATTTTCACTATGAATCATCATGACGTTCGCCACCGGGAAGTAGCGATCTTATTCCAACTAATACCTGTAGATATTATTATCTGCTTTAAGCAGATACTAAGTAAAGAAAACAGAATGGAACATTCTTCTATATCAAAACTCTAATATGTTCTATTTAAACCCTGAATTCCACCTTCAATATTATTGAGTGACAGTGAGTCGGTGGGACCCGTCTTAGCCGCTAGCTTCAGTGGTGTGGGAAAGTTCTTGACTCCTGACAACCAAAACACCATTATCTTTTATTATTAAAGAGTCCCGGATTAAAAGTGATGCTTACAAATATGGATATATGGACAGATTATTAACTATTTATTCCCCAAAAAAAAAACTATGTATATGTAACACGAACTATGGATTATTGAAATTTAATGCTATGGTATCGTATCGAAAAAAACTAGGGTAAAGATGTAATTACCCCGTGTTCAAAACCCTTCCTAGCCATTGTTCTTCTAAACACGCAACTTTATTTGGAGAAGAACCCGAAAGAATGATTAAATTTTCTTCAACCCCAAAGGATAAGTCGTAAAATTTTTATTCCAACATTATTTTCTTGTTTATTTTCATATCAAATTTAAATTGTTAAATATTATAATAAATTTATAAGAATTATTAGAACAAAATTAAAAAATTGTTACCCCTTACTAAACTACAAAGAAACTTTACACGATTTGGAAAACAATTTAAATAAAACTAGAAAAAATCTATCAAATTATAGGCAAAATTAATGACAATTTGAAAATTATTTTTTAAATTTTACATTAATTTTTAACCAAATTTATGCGTTTATGGTATTAATCTTAACTAGTTGTAGATAGAATCCTATATACAATTTATGAATTTATTAACTATTAACTCATCTCACTTATAGCTAATTAGTATAATCTATCGTAGTTGCCCTCAGAAACCTTTATTTTCAACGGTTATATACAATTTTATTTTTCTGTAGCAAGCCAATTATAAAATTTAAATTTCAATATTGTTACGATTCGCGAAATAAATTGTTTAATATATTTTTAATTTTTTTCTTTTACAATAATGATTCTGGGTGTAAAATTAATTTTTTTTTGTTTAATTTGTTTTTAAAAAAAATGTGGTAAATAAGAAAATCATATAAATACAAAAACTAAATACTCAAAACTGTTTTTCTATTGTTTTCAGAAATTTATTTTTTTTTGTATTTCTTAAATTTTCGTATTTCTGACAAAATATAAATGATTTCTGTACAAACAAAATATTTTATTATTTAACAATTGCCAAAATTTTTAACATTTTTAATTTAAAAAAACAGTATTGATTTAAAAAAAAAACTAAACATGAATACATAAGCTTTGATTATTCTAACAGAGCTTATGTAAATTAAAAAAAAAAAAACGTAACATGTACTTACTTGCAGAGATGTTGAAAAGCTTTCCAAATCGCCGCTGTAATTTTGTTCAAAGAGAGGAGATGATGTATGATCACTGGTGTAACACTATTCTGCGATATTTTTACTCTTTTTTTTTGTTGTTCTTTTCGCTGTGTTTAATTTTGGATTTTGTTTTAATATTTAGATTTTTTTTGTTGTTTGCTTTTGCAATATACTTTTTTCTTATTAAACACAAATATTTCTTTTTTTAAATTTTTGATTCACAGTGGCACGAGAAAAAAAATTAATCTAAGAAAATGTGATAATATTAGTTTTTTTTAATTAATTTTTAAATAAATTTTTCTTTAATTTTACTTTTACTTCTTGTTTAGTTGTAAATTTTTTAATTTTTAAAGCCATCTGTGATAGGTTTTTACACACACTCAATCATTATTGTAAATTATAATTTTTCATCTTTTCCGTTATAAATTTTTTTAAGTATAAAATTGTCTTCTTATTGTTCTTATATTTCCACTTTCGTTACACTGTGTGGTAAATAAACGCTTTATGAGAGCAACTTTTAATTAATAATTAAATATACATATATATTTTTTTAATTTATAGAAAAAAAAATCTTACTAAATTAGCACTTTTGATTTTAAAATTTTTGGTATTCAAGAATAATTGAAATTTTAATTTACAAAGAATTTAACTGTTGATCCAAATATGATTTTCGTACTGTTTCTTTCAAGTTACATGCAAAACTGGTTTTCTTGATAAAAATTTATATTAGCACACCAATTTCCAACAGTGATTTTGTCGAGCCAGAGATTAGAATACTTTCTCTTTTGTGTTGGTTTTCGTATAATTGGAGACTAATCGAGAATGCCTCGTCAAAGATGCAATAATAGGACTAATAAAAGAGTTGATATGATAAGTTAAATTTTTTTTGTTGTTTTTTTAAGTCTACAATTGTATCAAATTAACTTTTTTTCTTTTATTATAGTTTGTAGATAAAACTTAACCCTTAAATGCGGATTATAATTCCTTCCTAGTTTTGTTCCTCAACTGCATTTGCTTCAGTAATGATTTAGTTTCTTCCCCTTGTATAATATTGAAATTTCTTTGGTTAGAAAAATCACGTTGTAGGTGCTTATAAGCAATCAAGGCTGTTGCAAGCTTGGCGGTTAAAGTTAAAAAGAATGATGGCGTCAAATTTTTTTAATAACTTGATTCTTTGAAAATCTAGACCTCGTGATTCTATGTTATTTTTATTGGAAATGCTTGAAAGATACTTTCAATTACCGTAGATTAGGTAGCACTCTATCATTTTTCTAAGTAACATGCTCTCACTGAACATATGCCTTATACGATTGAAAGATCGTTAATAAGATCAAAATTTCAAAATAAACTATATCTGTAATTTCAAGATAGAATAACAAGTGATAATTATTTACATCATTATGTGTAACTCAAGATAACTTATAATTTTAGTAAATTCAAAAAAAATAAAAATGTGTATTCACATATTACAAAACCGATAATATGGAAGTTTTATAAACAGATTAGCCGGAAATATTCTATAATTTTATATCCTTGGCATGATATGTTCCTACGCTGTTTCCTTCAATGTCTTCAAGTACATAATAACAATTTCCTAACTTTCTTTTAACTCGGGCTCTTACGAATATTGGACTCAGTTTAGCGTTAAATCTTTGCTCAGCATTACTCTGCGCAAAGTTTCGTCTAAAAACTTCTTGACCGATGTTGTAGGTAATTGGTCTTGCCCTCAAGTTATATTGCTTAACATTTGTTTCGTATGCTTTCTTCATATTTACTGATATTTGATTTCGAAGGACAGATAATTTATCACCTGTTTCGAGTTTTATATCTGAGCTACCTAAGCAATTAATGGCTCTCAACATTTTCAAGGATGAAGCATGTGTAACCATGTCGAACCCATACAATGCGTGATAGGGTGATATGCCTATAGAGTTGTGGATGGAATTTCTCAGAGCACAGCTGATTGAAGATCTATTTATATCCCATTCGCGATGATCGTTTTCTAAATAGGCTCTTATAGCTGCGATAATCGACCTATTCACTCGTTCAGATGCATTACTTTGTGGTGAATATAGAGCAGTATATGTATGAGTTATTCCATATTGTGTTAAAAATGCATTAAATTCATTTGCTTTGAATTGACTTCCGTTGTCACTTACGACTACTTCGGGAACTCCGTAATGATGAAAAATATGTTTTTCCATAAATTCTATTATCAACGACGACGTAAATTTCCTCAAGGGGCACAACCAGTGGTATTTTGAAAAATGGTCTAATATTATTAGTAACCCAATATTCCCTATTTTACTCCTAGGATAGGGACCTAGAATATCTATATATAATCTTTGGAATGGTCTTTCTGATGAGTCCATTTGTCCCATTTCCGGCGCCTGTTTTTGATTAAATGCTTTTGTCATTTTGCAAATATTACAATTTTTAACATAGTTTCTCACATCAGTTGCTAAACAAGGCCAGTAAAAATGCCTTCGAATCAATTCCAAAGTTTTCCCAGTGCCACCATGTGCAGCTAACACTGAATCATGAAATATTTGCAATATTTCTGATCTTAATTGATTTGGAATCCACAATTTCCAAGAGTTTGAGTCTACAACTTCATACCCTGTAGCAAATTTGTTTCTAATATAAATATATCTATCCATAACTTTGATATCAGGATATCTACTCTCGTTTTCGACAAAATTGTCTCTCATCTTTTTATAATCCTCAACTAGAAAATATACGGAGTCCAAATCAATTTCTGGTCCTATAAGTTCTACTGATGCTAATTCATTCTCATGTATTCTGCTAAGTGCGTCTGGAAATATATTTTCCTTGCCCTTCCTATGACTTATAGAGAATTGGTATGATTGAAGTTTTAGAACCCAGGGAGCAAGTCGGCCTTTTAAGTTAGGTTGCCTCATCAACCACACTAAACTACTATGATCAGTGATACCTTCAAAATCCTGTAATTCAACATAACATCTAAATCTTTCAGTTGCCTCGATTGCTGCCAGACATTCCTTTTCACTGACGGAATAATTTTTTTGCGCAGTATTTAATTTTTTTGACATGAAAGCCACAGGATACTCTTCATCATCATTACCTAGCTGTACTAATACGGCTCCTATACCAAAATTACTCGCGTCGCAATGTATGAAAAATTTCTGAGAGAAGTCCGGATTTCTTAACACCGGTGCAGTAGTCAACACTTTTTTAATATTTTCAAAGTCTTCTGTTGCTTCTTTTGTCCACTCAAATTTCCTCTTTTTTGAAAGAAGTTCTGTTATGGGATGAGTTATATCGGTAAAGTTTGCAATGAACCGCCTATACCAGCCGGTTAAACCTAGAAAACTTCTCACTTGCTTTAAGCTTTTTGGAATTGGCCAGTTTAAAATCGACTCAATTTTTTCAGGATCAGTAGAGATTCCACCATCACCTATAATGTACCCTAAATATTGTACCCTAAATATTGTACCCTTCTAACACAAAATGTAATCTTATTTATATTTAGCGTTAAATTCGCTTTCTTAAATTGGTCTGCTAATTTCATTAATATTGAGATATGATTTTCAAATGTATCAGAAACTACGCACACGTCATCTAAGTATCCAAAAACTGAATGTTTTAATTCGGGAGGTATAATAGAATCCATTAAGCGACACATAGTTTGCGGTGCTGTACAGAAACCGAATGGCATTACTGTAAATTGGTACAGTGGGCGACCAGGAACGGTAAATGCAGTGATTGGTTTCGCATTTTCCTCTAGGGCGATTTGCCAATATGCGTCGTTTAAATTAATCTTAGTTATGATATTTGCTTTTGGTAATCGCGCGAAGATTTTGTTGGATTGTATTGATCCTTTATATACTTATATATAATAATAATAACAATAATAATAATAAATGAATTTTATAATATCTACCCTAATAATAATTATACCTCCTACCCTAATAGTATTAAGAAGAAATATAATTTGTAAACCCTTACAGCTTACAATGTTAAGTGTAACGGGTTTGCTGAAAAATAGCCCTTAGAAAAAGTAGGCTTTTTTTGTACATATGTAAAATAAATACTTGCAATTTTGAATCTAAATCATTCGGTTGTGTTTTTATTTAAGTTTTCACCAGTGCCCATATAAAACTTTAAATTATAATTTAATTAATTTAAAAACCAATCCAAAAAATATTGGAAAAACATTTTGGCGCCCGAGCAGGGACTAGTGAATTTAATAAAAATACAGTGATTTAATAAGTTAATTTAAATAAAAAAACAATTAAAAAGGTGAAGTGTTGTTTTACATATAACAAAACACACTAAACAAACATTAAAAACAAGAGAAGTGTTGTTTAAAAGAAGTTTATTACAAACTAATAAATAAAACAAAAAACACAAAAAACACTAAAGTAATAAATAAACAAACAACAATAACAACAACATCTACCACCACTGGACATATTCATCAATTCTCCTAAATATAACTGATGCCTCGTCGTTGCCGCTGTATCATTTGTAGAGCTGAGAGAAACCAGGGGAGTAATTCCGAAACTGAACCAGAGGTAACAAGTGTAAAAAATATTTGTGTTATATACCTATAACCTTAAATTTTTAATTTAATAAAATTTAAGAGATTTTTGTAATTTAATCAAAAATTATTAATTCGCTTTGCAAGTCGAACACAATAAATATTTTTTACACTTTTAAAGTTTGTGAAACAATTTATTTATTTAATATTTTTATAAAAAACTAGCTAAACCCGGTGTGCTTTGCTACCCCCCCCCCCCCCCTCGTCATAAAATAAAATAAAACGTATTTATATATTTACAAACATTTATTTATTTAATTTTAATGTATTTATTGCAATGCTTTAGGCGAGACCATGCCCCTTTGTCCACTTACATAATCAAGAATTTATTATTTCGTAAGAATATCCTGTTGTGAAAATTTAATGACGATCGGTCCAGTAGTTAAGACTATATTACGATGTTTAATTTTCCTAAAAAGGGGCGTGGTCCCACTCACTTTTCTCCTGGTACGTATTCCTAATTATGCCAATACCATATGTACCAAATATCACCGACGTACGTCAAAAAATGCCCAAAATATGGCGGGTTAAATTTGTGGGTTATATGGGCGGTGCCACCCCCGTTTGTACAATCAAAACTTCATATAGCCTATTATTCCTTCCAGAGTCACAGTAACATGCTGTACAAATTTCAGGCAGATTGGTCCAAGGGTTTGGCCTCCTATTAAGCACAAACATACAGACACACATTCATTTATATATATATAATTTAAGGTGAAATGGGGCGAAAAATGGGGATTTGGTAATAAAAAAATGTATGTAGTTAAAAAGTATATAAAACTTTAGGTAAATACATATTACAAAAAAAGTATTTTGTATAGCAAACATTGTTAGTGGTATACGAAAGTATCTGAATTAAAAAAGGGGGCGATGAAGTAGGCGTAGTTCATACGACGTTAACAGTATTAAGAGCAATATACTACCAAATAAAAAAAATACGTTGGAATGAACAAATTTGTATAGAGAACAAAAAGTATAAAACTTTCAAAAATTTGGTGTGAAAAGGGGCGTGGCTTAAGAAATCTTTATTTTTACCTCGCCTGGAGTATATAATGTGTATACAATTTGAAGTAAATCTGTTAAAAACTATATGGGAGCAATTACATAATTGTTAAAAAGTGGGTGTAAAAATGGGCGTGGCCAAAAAAAAGTACCCTATTAATCATACCAGAGTCCCAGTTAAATGCTGTGAAAATTTCAAAAATATCGGTCCAAAGGTTTGGTCTTCAATTACAATATTTTAAAAAAGTGGGCGTAAAAGTGGGCGTGGAAAAAAAGTACCCTATTATTTCTTCCAGAGTCACAGTAACATGCTGTGAAAATTTCATTAAAATCGGCTCAGCCGTTTTGGAGTCTATACGTTACATACATACATACATACATACATACATACATACATACATACATTGAATTTTATATATATAGATAAACCACCCTTAAAAGTGAAAGTGTTAATTGTGTTAATAAACATATATACACACACACGTACATATAATTTAGTCTCTTTTGTTATTCAGAGACAAATAAATAATTTATTTATAATTCGTAGTGCCGCCGGTATTATTATCGTTGTAATAATTGTAATTTTATTAAAATTACACAAAAAATATTCGCGAGTGTTAATTTCATTTATTGTAAATAAATTAATTAATATTTTCTTAAATTTTTCTTTGTTTTTTCATTCGTTGTTTTTCAATTTACTTAGATCAGTGTTCCATTCCATACGTTCTTATACCACTTGTATTAATTTATATACAACAGCTGTTAACAGTGTAGTGCATTCACACTAGCATCGAAAAGTTATATTTCGTACAAGTTTAGAAAATCGATTGATTTGTATGTTCACACTAGCATCGAAAAATTTAATTGTATATTATTATAAAATAATTACTGACTAGTGTGCTAACGATAACTTTAAACATTGTATTATAACTTTTATTAAATAATAAACGATTTTTCTTGGTAAAATCAATAAATTAAAATATTTTTATTTTTACCAAAGGCTGAATTAAGTGGAACTTAAGAGAAATTAAATAAAATAATTTTAATTTGAAAATTTGGAATTGATCTAGCTTAAATTGTGAATAATAAAGAAATATTAGAAAAATTATAAGAAAAATAGTCCGAATATTGTGTAACCGGTGAGATATTTATTAAATTAAATATTTCTTAAAGGAAATAAAATTTTATTATCCAAAGCAAGAATTTAAATTATTTTTCATATATTTTATTTGCTAATAAATTAATTTGGTAAATTTACTTAGTTTTCTGCTTCGAGAAATTAGTTGAGAATTATATTCATTATGACTAGCAAAAAACGCCAAGATTCTCCTTCCAGAACGGAAAATTTAGGAAAAATAATAACGAAGAAAGCAAAGGTTGTACAAAATATTGTAAGAATTCGTCAGTCTATTACGGAAAAGACTATTTCTTTTAATCCAATTGAATTAGAATGTAGCCTTGACATTTTAAAGACATATATAGACCAAGCAATGAAGTTTCAGTCAGAAGTGGATAATTTAGATCCCGATAATGACGATAGAGCTGAGCTTGAGGACATTTGTGTGACCACCAAATCAATGTTTTTGAGTCTTTTATCTAAAAATAGAAGGACAAGCGTGCCTGAAACTTCTTTCAGTTTTCAGTCACATCAATCAAGACTACCAAATATGAAGCTCCCTAAATTCAGCGGAAAATATTCCGATTACAAAAACTTTATGAGCTTATTTGAGAACTTGGTCCACAATGATCCGACGTTGACAGACATTGAAAAATTTAATCATTTGATATCATGCTTGTCCGAAGAAGCTTTAGGAACAGTGAAAGCATTTCAGATTTCAGAACAAAATTACCCCAAAGCATTGGCCAGTTTGAAGAAGGTTTATGATAATGAATGTTTGATAGTTTTTGATAATATCTCTAAACTTTGCTATCTACCAGAGATCGCAAAACCTTCGGCTTCTGCTTTGCGAAGCATGATCGATACAGTCTCTGCTATCTATGATTCATTGTTGTCTATAGGTGATGATAAGAAAATAACAAATGCTATTTTAATACATTTAGTGATGTCTAAAGTAGATCCAGTGACCATATCTAAGTGGGAAGAACAGCTTGACTTCGAAAGGCTGCCACTATGGTCAGACTGTGAATCCGCTTTGAACAAACGGTATCAGCATATTGCAGCTGATGAATCTTCAAGTTCAAGGCCGAGGTTGAATAAAACTAAAACAGAAGATTCTATTAAGAAAATTAATAAAACATCACTAAATTGTACAAAATCAAAGCAATCTGCTGACAAATGTTTATTTTGCAAATCTAATCAGCATTTAATAAATAATTGCCCTTCCTTTACTGCTGAACCTGTACTTCAAAGATTTGATTTTATCAAATCTGTACCAGCATGTATAAATTGTCTGAAAAAAGGACATACAGTAGCAAAATGTACTTCATCGAAGTGTAGAATTTGAAGTGGTTCTCATAACTCACTACTACACAGATACAGTAATAATTCAAGTTCAAATAATAGTATGATAAATAACTACACACAGTCTCGTCTCATCGAACTGTTCGGACGTGTTTTTTTAGTGCGGCTGAATTTTCGGTGAAAAAATCGTAATAGGTGAAAAAGTGTAAAAAGTTGAAATTAAACAAAAAGTAAAAAAAAAAATCGTCATAGGTTAAAATATATATAAAAAAAAAATATTAAAAATCGTATAAAAACTGTATGAGTGTTCCTCTCAGATGTAATTCTGAGAAAGAGCTTAGCTCGTCTAGAAAAACTAAATGGATCTCTGAGGAAGAATCCATAAAAAAATCTCTGGAGAATTTTCTCACTCCAAGAGCCGTAGAACGGCGTCGTTCCTGTTCCCCCAATATAGTGATTTCAACAGATGAGAAAACATCATCTTCATCAAATAGTGCAGTGAAACCCAAAAAACAAGTAGGTATGGATAAGTAAATAACCGTTCTCAAGCGACAGAGGAGCCCGAAGTCTGCTCAAGTGTCATCAAATGCAAAAGCTGCTAAGACCGTGAGTAATGATCAAAATAGGTTTGCTCTCCTCCAGACGGATGAGCCAGAACTTCCTAAGAAGACATTTAAGCCCCCACCAATTTATCTGAGAGAGCCCACTTCCAGTAAATTGGTACAAAGAATTGTTTCGGTAATAGGAAAATATGTTTAGCGTAACATCAATTAAACATGGAAATATCAGCGAAACCAAAATTCAAGTGAATAGGGAAGATGATTTTCGAAAATTGTCCAACCAGTTGGAGAGGGAGACTAGGGATTTCTATACCTACCAGCTGAAAAGCGCAAAAGGACTCCAAGTCGTTCTAAAGGGTATATACCCAGATGTTGATCCTGCCGAGATAAAGACTAGTTTAATGGAAAATAGCTTCAAAGTTAAGAGATGTCTGGAGATGTCGTATTAAAGAAAAACGAGTCCCATCCCATCTACAATCTGATTTACCACCTGCTTGGTAGAATCACCGTGGAAGAACCGCATAAGCGTCAGGGACCCGTCCAGTGTCTTAACTGTCAAGAATTTGGTCACACCAAAGCGTATTTTAAATTGCCGTCAGTTTGTGTTGCGTGTGGGGAGCTACATGCAACTGCTCAATGTGATAAGTCGAAAACTGATTCAAAAATCAAAAAATGCAGTAACTGCGGAGGTAATCATACCGCAAATTATAGAGGTTGTCCAATTTACACTCATTTGAAAGGCATAAGTACCAACAAGACGTCAGTATTACCTGATCATCGTCAACAGCCTATTTTGGCATCGAGTGACAATTTCCCGCAATTGTTACGGTCCACTAGTCATGTAAACGCGCCTAGTTCTAGACAAGTTTCTTACGCTAACATGGTTAAATCTAATATGCCAGGTTTGGAGCAGGCACCTAAATCACAATATTACGAGCCTAATATTAACACTCTAGAGACGACATTGCAGACACTTGTCCAAACCATGAACACTTTTACGACCACTATGACATCCATGATGCAGGAAATGCTGAAAATGCAATCCACTATCTTACAAGCCATTTTAAAGAAATGATTTGTTTAAAAATTTGTTTTTGGAATGCGAACGGCCTCCGCCAACATAAAAACGAACTGGAACACTTCCTGATGGATAAGCAGATTGATGTCATGATGATTGCTGAAACTCACTTGACGGCGACAGCGTACTTCAAAATTAATGGCTACGTGTTGTATGATACTAAAGATCCCCGCGGAAGAGCATGTGGAGGATCGGCAATTCTTATAAAGAACAGAATAAAACATTATTTTAATGAACAACATATGTGAGGATTACCTACAAGCAACAAACATTTGTATTGAATTCTGTCAATACAATTTTGTTTTATCATCAATTTATTCGCCGCCTCGATTTTCAATAAAAGAACACCAATACTACAGCTTCTTCAATTCCCTTGCAGCTAGATTTTTAGTTGCTGGTGACTTTAACGCCAAACACACTTTTTGGGGTTCACGTCTGGTGACCCCGAAGGGTCGTGAACTCTTCAACACCATTGCCAAAATGGGATTAGATGTACTCTCAAGCGGGCATCCCACCTACTGGCCGACGGACCGACGGAAGATTTCCGATGTTATTGACTTCGGAGTAGTGAAAAATATCCCTGTAGAATCGATACAAGTGGAGCCTTCATTAGACTTGTCTTCAGATCACTCTCCTACTATTACTTCAATGCGTTTCCTTCAAGGGAATGGCTCTCCATTTCGGGACATATCTAAAAGCAGAGTAAGTTGGATAAAGTATAAAAAGTATTTAAGTTCCCACTGCACGGAAAATGTAGTGTTGAGAACTACCGAGGATATTGATGGGTCGATTGGCAAGTTTACTGAGGACATACGAAGAGCTGTACATCACGCCTCCACATACGACGTTGAGTGCAGAAGTGGGGCAAATAGAACTTATTTCGCTGAACTCGATCATCTCCTGTCAGAAAAAAGAAGAGTTAGAAGAGAGTGGCAAATTCACAGGTCTGCTGAACTGAAAGCTAGGCTACGGGTATGCAGAGATATACTAAGAAATTTCTTAGAAACCCAAAGAATGGCTTCACTTAAATCTTACCTGGAGGGTCTTGATAGTACCCCACAATCTGACTATTCGTTATGGAAGGCGGCACGAGGTTTAAAAAGACCAGTTAGAGGAAAGCCTCCTCTGCGAAATCCGACTGGAAACTGGGCTAGAAATGATTCCGAGAAGGGGACTTTATTTGTTAATCATTTGAGAAAAGTGTTTACTATAAACAACTCAAATAATGCATCTGATTTGCCTCCACTCGTCATTAGACCTCCTGTACCTCTAAGACTTAGTGTTTATAGCAGGAAAGTGATGGTTGGAAACTGAAGAGGAGATCAGTGGAATGTAAATAAAATAACTTTGATTATTTTATTTACTCGAAATAAAACCCCAATAAGAAATGAAAAGAAATGAACAAATAAAATATTAGGGTTTTGGACAAATTTAATTTCTTTTATTGCGGATTGAATTACCTCTTTTCTTGTTAAGCTCAGAACTCACACTTAATTATAATATGGAAGAAAAAAACGGAAGCAGTGTTAGGACATATTTAGCCAACTTGACGTTTACCTTTATGCGTTAAAAAACTTAGAAAGAGATGAATAGTTATGTTTATAATTATTCATCTAGGTAACTTACAGCTTTTATATATAATAAACGAAAACTAAGTTTGTTAGAGTTATAGGGTTAAAACATGAACATATTATGTTGTTGGCGTAAACATTGCCGCCCGCCTTGCAGGATACGTGCAAATTAATGAAGGAAGTCATGTGGCCATGTCCTAATACTGCTGTAGAACAAACATTATTTAGAAAAGGTAGACTTAAAATTAATAAGTAAAAAAAGGAATCAATAATAATTAATAAGAATTCAATTCAATTTTAGTAATATTCAAGTTCTTACATACTAAATACAAATGTAAATTTTGTAGAAATTAACAATTCAATGAATAAGATTAAATAAATGTACGTTTCGTATTTTGCATGCCTAAAAGTGCATTTCGAAATTATAGTGAACATGGACCATAAATAGTCCACCCGAAAATGGTGCTTTGTGCTGTAGGACAGCCAGGTTTTGAAAAAACACCTTCAAGATTGACCTTATGATAAAGGTCTGCACCGATAATGATGTCGATCGAAGCCGATTCGTAGAATTTAGAATCGGCGAGGAACATATCACGGAAATGTTTCTTATAGTCTTCGGGAATGGATTCAGACGGGGTTCGGAGAGTTATGCGATTGTCGACACGGAATGTTCCCTCGATTTTGGAACTCGAATCGAATCGGGATTTTAGAATTATTGGACAAAATGTTTCGTCTCGTAAACTAAACGCTGTTAAGTTCAGTTTATCCACGAACCTTTTCGAAACTCTACTAACGGTAGATCCTGAGTCAAGTAAACATCTTGCGTGGGTAGAAGAAACCTTAACAAGGACGGTAGGCAAAAGGATTACTATATTTTGGCGTAATATCGAGGTCAATGAAGTTGATTTTGAGGTCAAAGGTATTGATGTTTCTGCTTCCGACTTGGACGAAGAGTTGCTTTTCCGATAGTTTGTAGGACGTGGAGAAGGCGAACGAGATCTTGAGCGGCGTGACAATAAGTCTTTCACTAGACGTGGATTCACATGCAGGAGGGTGTGGTGGCATTTGTGGCAATGCTTGCATCCTTGCTTTGAAAAGCATATGCCATGTGAATGCTCATGTGCTAGGCAGTTGGAACAATATTTGTGCTTACGAACAGCATTGATGCGATCACTTATATTCATCGCCAAAAATTTCCTACAGGTGCGCAAAGGATGTGGTCTGTTACATATTCTGCATGGAAAAGCATTATATGATCTGGTAAGTCCATCGCGGAAACTTTTCGAGTTGGAGGAAGTGGTTTTAGGCATGTTAATCTGAAAAAGAAAATATAATAAGTAAAGAAAAGAGTAGAAAAGTAGACACCTAAGATTCTGTCGGCAGAAGAATAAGTTTAACGATTGGACGAGTTATCATTCCTCGTTGTGTTAATATTTCAGCAACGCGTACTCGATTATCTAACCCACTGTAGATTTTCGAAACTCTACCAAGTCGCCATGAATTTGGTGGTAGGTTTTCATCTCTTACGACGACGAGTGCACCTTCCTGTAGATTTTGTTCAGGATTTTTCCATTTTATTCTCTTATGAAGCTCTTTCAGATATTCATTTTTCCATCGTTGGCAGAAATTTTGGTGAACAAGTTTTAATTTTTGCCATCGGTTAGTTATGGATACGGAAGAATCATTTATTTGTGGGTCTATAGGTGCGAGGATAGGTGATCCTATAAGGAAATGACCTGGAGTTAGGGCGCAGAGATCTGATGGATCAGTGGACATAGGAGATATCGGACGGGAATTCAAGCAAGATTCAATTTTTGACAATAGTGTGGAGAACTCTTCATATGTGTATTTGAAACAACCTGCCGTTTTCCGGAAATGAGCTTTAAAACTTTTTACTCCAGCCTCCCATAGTCCGCCCATATGAGGGGCACCTGCTGGAATAAAATGCCACGTGATATTTTGTTGTGCATAGATCGTTTGAATGCGTTGTTGTGTAGTTTTAAGAAACTCTTTCGCTAGTATGCGAGATGCCCCAACGAAGTTTGTGCCATTGTCCGAATAAAGGTTTAAAGGGCATCCCCGACGTGACACGAATCTACTGAATGCTGCTAGGAAGACGGGAGATGAGAGGTCGGATGTAGCCTCTAAATGAATAGCTTTTGTAGAAAAACAAACGAAGACACATACATATCCTTTTGTAATTCGGCAACCTCGACCAGAATAGCTCTTAATGTCGAAAGGACCCGCGAAATCTAGTCCTGTATTAGTAAATGGACGACTGAATTCACAACGTTCGGGCGGCAAAGCTGCCATTATTTGCTTTTGACAGCGTTTCTTATATATGAGACATGTCTTACATTTGTTTATTGTAGATTTTATGAGATTTTTGGCTTTCGGGATCCAATATTGTGTACGAAGCACTCGAAGAACTAATTGATTTCCACCGTGTAAACTGATATCGTGGATAAATTTTACCAGAAGTCTAGCGAATTGTGAATTGTATGGTATGATTATCGGGTGTTTTTCATTATACGATAGGTTCGAAGACAACTCCAATCGACCACAAGAACGGATTAAACCTTCTGGATCCAAAAACGGGTTAAGGTTCAGAATACTGCTAGATTTTGGAAGTATTTGTCGAGATGAAAGAGCTTTGTAGTCATTTGCAAACGCAACCTTTTGACAAACAGAAATAAGTTTGTCGCGGATCGAAATTATTTCGAAACTAGTAATCGAGGTGGAGTCTCTGTAGAAATTTGAACGAAATCGTGGATGAGTTCTGTAGAAAAACCTGTAAACATATGCCATCACACGCATTGCCCTGGAAAAGGATGAAAACCTTTCTAACAAATCTTCAAAGTCCGAAAAGTATGTAAAATGTACTCGAATAGGCTTGATTTCTAGGTTTGTAGTTGGAATATTAGACAAATTTCGACTTGGCCAATCGGAAACAGACTTCTTAAGCCAAGATGGACCAAACCACCATATTTCACTCTTCTTTAATTCAAGGGGTGAGAGCCCACGGCTTGCTAAATCAGCAGGATTTTCCTCGGAGGCTACATGATTCCATCTAGAAAAGGGGACGATTTGCGTAATTTTTGAAACACGGTTAGCTACGAAAGTTAGCCAATTACATGGTGGTTTTGCTAGCCAAGAAATCACAATAGTCGAATCTGTCCAGCATGATATTGTATAGTTATCGATATCTAGAAACGGCAGCACGTTTTCAATCATCTCAGCAAGAAGTAGTGCTCCACACAGTTCAAGCCGCGGAATGGACAGGGTCTTGATTGGAGCAACTTTGGTTTTAGAAGATATCAAGTTTGTTTGAACCGAACTATTTGTTGAAACTCGAATGTATAATGCTGCTGCGTATGCCTTCTCCGAGGCATCGCAGAATCCATGGAATTGGACTTCAGCATGCGGAATATAACCAATCCATCGAGGAATCCGTATGGAATTGATTGAAGAATAACTCTCCTCGAACAACTTCCACTGATTGAGAGTATCAGGAGATAGGCTCTCGTCCCAATCCGTACCATCTATCCATATTTTTTGCATAAGTATTTTAGCAAGAACTATACATGGAGCTAACCATCCAGCGGGGTCAAACAATTTAGCAATTCTCGAAAGTACTTCTCTTTTTGTGTATATAGTTATTTTCTCGAATTGTTTTGCATCGAAATAAAATTCATCGGAATTAGCCTTCCAACGAATACCAAGCGTCTTTGTAGAACTATTATCCTCGAATTTCAGAAAGTGTTCATGAAGTAAATGGTCCTTTGGAATATCTTCTAATATGTCCACGGAATTGGACGTCCATTTTCTCAGCTCGAACCCAGCTGATTGTAGAGCTCGGATTAGCTCGTTTTTTGCTTGAATAGCATCGCTTTTTGAATGTGATCCGGTCAAAACGTCGTCTACATACATTGATTTTTGAAGAATTGAGCTTGCTAATGGAAAAGTGTTCTGAACATCGTCCGATAGCTGTAGAAGCGTTCGAATTGCCAAATATGGCGCACAATTCACACCGAAGGTGACTGTTTTCAATTCATAGTCATGTATTGGACTATTTGGAGAATCGCGGAATAGAATTCGCTGGTATGGAGTGTGTCTTGGATCAACTAGTATCTGCCTATACATTTTTTGAATGTCAGCATTGAAAACAAACTTAAAGAATCGCCACCGAAGAATGAGTAATGTAAGATCGTTTTGCAGTATCGGACCTACATGTAGAACAGAATTCAGACTCGACCCATTAGAAGAAGGAGACGAGGCATTGAAAACTACACGGACCTTCGTAGTGATGCTCTCAGGCTTAATGACGGCATGATGCGGAAGATAGTATACCTTATCTTCTGTCAACTTGGGAGAGTTGACTTTGGTCATATGACCAAGTTCTTCGTATTCACGTACAACTTTGTCATATTCCAATTTAAGGTCAGGATTTCGAATCAGTCTAGCTTCATTTCTAAGAAATTGTGCCATTGCACTGGATCTAGAATTACCAATGTTTGGATTATTTGGAAAACCTTCCTTAAAAGGTAACGAAACCACGTAACGGCCATCTGAATTTCTCGTTGTCGTTTGAACATACAGTTCTTCACATGCTCGATCAGAAGCAGATAAAAAGTTCTTCTTTGGAAGATTCTCCACCTCCCAAAAGCGTGAAATTGCCTTATCTAAGGTAATTTCACAAAAATTTGAAACAACAGTAAGACTGGGATTGGAGTGACGAGAAATTGGACCAGTAAGAATCCACCCGAAAATGGTTTCTTGGGCTAAAAGCGATTCACAAACGTTATGTATAATCCCTGAACGAAGAATCAAAGGAAAAACGTCACCACCAATCAACATGTCAATTTTCGAACTTGAATAGAACTTAGGGTCTGCTAACTGAATATCAGGAAAATTCGAAAATGTAGAAAGAGAAAGGCTTTGAGAGGGGAGATTATTAGATAAGTGAGGAACTACTAGAGCTGTAACAGGAATTGCAATGTCGCTATTTATGTTGGACCCTAATACCAGCGTACATTGATGTTGAACTTTTGCGGAAATGGTATTATTTAACCCCGAAATCTGAGCATTAATAGGGTCTGATGGTAGATTATAGGTGTTAAAAAGGCGTTCTGAGATAAAAGTACCTTCTGACCCAGAATCTATTAACGCTCTCACTTGGTATTTCGTGCCTAAATGAAGAATATTCACCCAAGCTGTTCCCAAAAGTACACCCTTTGAATTCGAAGCGAAACAAGATTGAACATGAGCTGAAGTTGAAGCTTTGGTGGACTGTATTGTATTTGAATTCGAAGATGAAAAAGGAGCTGAATTAGGATTGAGGGTAGAACTCGAACTTGGACCTTGGAAATTTGCATGAGAGTTATCAACTTCCTTATGAAGAAGAGTATTGTGCTGTTTTTTGCATTTGAAACATTTATGTTTGCTAGTGCAGTTTTTTACGCTATGGGTTTTTGAAAAGCAATTCAGACACAAGCCCTCCTTTTTTATCTCAGTAAAGCGTTGTTCATAACTCATTTTCAGAAATTTAGGGCACTTACGGATCGTATGTTCTTCTTTTGGACACAGTTGGCACTTAGGAAGGGATACATTAGTCTGAAAGCTATGAACCTTTTTATTGGAAGTAGAATTGGAATTATTCTTTGCTTTCGAATCAGTAGGTTTAGGTCCACTTGACCCACGAATCTCAGACACCGATTCTAGAGTCCTATAGCGGTTAGTTAGGAATTTATCTAATTCTAACCACTGTGGAATAGAGGTCTTATCTTTCAACTGTTGTTCCCATAATGTTAATGTATTCTCTGGAAGTTTACTTGTACATAAAAATACGAAAATAGGATCCCAGCTTGCTACATCTATATTGTACAGTTTGAGGATAGAGAGACAGGAATTAATATCTCTTTGCAATTGTTTTATAGAGTTGCCAGATTCGGAATGACAAGCCTTTAGGTTAAATAGAATCTTTAGCTGACCGTTAACCAATATCCTTCGGTTTTCATATTGTAAACATAGATTTCTCCATGCCAAGTCGAAACCTTGATTTGTTAAGGGACATTTTTGAACTATTTCTCTGGCTTCACCTGTTGTTTTTCGCGTTAAAAAGAACAATTTTTCGACATTGCTGGCCCGAGAATTGGATACGACAGCGTTAAACATATCTCGAAAGGTTGGCCAGGAGGAATAGTCACCATGAAAAGTTTCGATATCCACAGGCGGCAAGTGAAAACTTCCGGAATTGAAGGACAAATTTTGTGCTAAATCATGCGATGAACAAGGTCGATCGGAAATACCGGCTTGAGGAGGTAATACTTCGGGCTTTGAAGTTTGCTGGCTACGAAGCTCATCCGAAATCTGGCACAATTTTGTCAAACAATTACAATAGGTGATATACGTATTTTTGTACTTTTCCTTAAATGATTCTAAATCAATTGGATCATCAGGCTCTCTAGTCGCCTTTTCCGCTTCCACTAAAAATTCTGAGTAGGCCATTCCAATACGGCTCCAGCTCGTCTTAATTTCGTTGCGATGCACCTCGAGTGCATGTTGCGAAGTCAACGGATACCTGTTGCTATTTAAATCAGCCTCAAACTCAACTATATTATCTGCGAGTCGAATAAATTTATCTAACGACATCTTGAATCTTTTTAAACAATATCAGATATTATATGAATTTCGAACAAAGTAGATTTGAAAACAAATGAGCGACTAAATTATGAAAAGCCAAGCGAAATCTTATACCAAATATCAAAGAATGAGCAATCGATAATAGTATGATATGACAAAATGGTAGGGAAATAATAACGCAAAGATTAATTAAGGAAATATGTATAAATGCCAAATTATGTATATCGAATCTTTACAAATAGAACCAAAAAAAAAATTTTAAGATCTTATTTTCGAAAATTGGACTAAAATGTAAATCAAAACTTTAATGAACAATTAAGAATTTATTCATTGGAATCACTGCAATGAAAAAAGTTTGAATCTATTTAATTATCTGAAGCTACAATCAGCTGTTGGCTATGGAAAAACCAACTAAAGTTCATTAACCTTTTAGATAGTGGATGCAAAAGTAAATATATTGGAACGATTTGAAAATAATAGGCCTGTTCACTGATCGATGATCGAAAAAGGAAAGAATTTTATGAAAAATTGCAATTATTTTCGAAATTTCTAAACAAGTATAATTGTACTAGTAATATTCTGAAAATGTCACTATACTCAAGGTACAAAAAAATACTAAAACAAGAAATATAGTTCCGCTCACAAATCCAAGAAATTGATTTACAAGTTGAATGAGCGCACCTATTGTTTTCTTTTACTTGTACAAAATCAATGGAATGTATGTTAAAAACCAAACAGAGTTACCGCGGTGCTTTTTTAATTATATTGTTTATTATATATTTCAAATTCTCGGGATAAGAAATGGAGTTTAAAGGAAAATTGGACAAAGGAAAGGCTGTTAAACGAATTAAAATTGAATAGATTCAAGTTTAACTTATATGTAGGTATATTAAATTTTTCCCAATACAACCTTTAAATTAAATTTGCAATGTAACTTTCAATCCAATTTTATTTTAAATCTGCTGCAAATTTTTTCAGGAATAGAAAAATAATAACAAGAAACAAGAGAAATTGTAATTTTATCGAATTTTAAACAAATAATTTTTTTTTCTTTTATTTTATGAATTGTTTGTCTTGTATGTATACTGTTTTTCTAATTAGTAAAATAAATTTCTGGTAACCCTTATGCTTTGGAATGAATTCTCAGTAGAAGAGACTAAGAGTCCGAAGTAGAAAAAGAGAAAGATAGAAGGGGAAACAATGTTTGGAAGAGATCAACAAAATTCTTTAAGCTAAAAGAGTTTAACTGCTCGTACCCTTTGATAATAAAATGTAAGAGAGCAACAAATTGTATGTAAATAAACAGAGAATAAAAGGGGTAAATGTATTAAATATAAATAGGAGAATGTAGGAACAAATTGAAAGGTAATTTTTACGAGGAAAAAATGTATGGAAAAAAGGGAAATTTATAAACGGAGTAAATTTTTGTTAAACTGAAAAAAAAGGGAAAAGAAATATTTATGTTCGTACCGTTAAGAATAGGAAAAAAGATGAAAGATGCCCTACACAACGCACTGGACGAACGATTTGAAGTTTGTGTGTTATGAATTTTTTGTAGGTATAAGATGAAAAACTTACGGCCAATGATGCAATTTTCTTCCTCTGCAGTTTGTCACGTTTTTCAGAAATAACTCTTCGCTGCTGACTCTTTTCCTATATGTTGTTATCCTCTTTCTTTAGGTTTTCTTTTTGAAAATTTCGTTTTTCTTTTTCTCACTTTTTAAATTTATTTCTTTTTGAATTTCTTTTTAGTTTTAATATAAAAATTCTAATTTTCTTTATTGTGTTATTATGTATGTATGTTATTTATTATTTATTTCCAAAAATCTTCAATTTGATGAATTGATTTTGTTCTACATACAGCACGTTGTAACGAGAACCGAACAAAAAAGGTAGCACTGACGCGTAGGAATCGAAATGCACTCACTAACTAAATTGGAATAAATGCAAAATACTAAACGTACCTTAATGTTAAGAACTAGATGATGAGATGATGTTTGTTGTAATTATAATCCAATCGCAAGAGAATGAAAGACTGATTTCCAATCCGGCTCGTTGGGACCAATGTTTATAGCAGGAAAGTGATGGTTGGAAACTGAAGAGGAGATCAGTGGAATGTAAATAAAATAACTTTGATTATTTTATTTACTCGAAATAAAACCCCAATAAGAAATGAAAAGAAATGAACAAATAAAATATTAGGGTTTTGGACAAATTTAATTTCTTTTATTGCGGATTGAATCACCTCTTTTCTTGTTAAGCTCAGAACTCACACTTAATTATAATATGGAAGAAAAAAACGGAAGCAGTGTTAGGACATATTTAGCCAACTTGACGTTTACCTTTATGCGTTAAAAAACTTAGAAAGAGATGAATAGTTATGTTTATAATTATTCATCTAGGTAACTTACAGCTTTTATATATAATAAACGAAAACTAAGTTTGTTAGAGTTATAGGGTTAAAACATGAACATATTATGTTGTTGGCGTAAACACTTAGCTTTAATGATGTTCAAAGCGCTATTGGTACTCTGAATCTTAAAAAAGCTCCAGGTATGGATAAAATCAGCAACAAAATGCTTGTGGAGTTACCTCGTGTAGCTAGAAAAATTATCCTATTTATTTTCAATGCTATTTTACGCCTAGAATACTATCCTGCAGATTGGAAGGTATCAATGATTACCATGATTCCTAAGCCAGGGAAGGACCCCACTAAAGTCGAGTCATATAGGCAAATTAGTCTACTGCCGACAATTTCAAAACTGTTTGAAAAATTGTTATTGGCTAACTTGATTCCAATTCTGAACGACACTCAATGTATCCCAAATTATCAATTCGGGTACAGAGCTAAACACAGTACCATCGAACAAACACACAGATTGGTAAATGTGATAAGTCGTTTGAAGAGAAAAAATACTGTTCCGCGCTTTTCATTGATGTTTCCCAAGCGTTCGACAAAGTCTGGCATGAAGGTTTAATGCATAAAATTAAATTAACTCTGCCTGCTAACACCCACAAACTTATGGAAAGTTATTTATATGGTCGCAAATTTACAATCAAAGAAGGCGATTTTTTAAGCCCCGCTCAGACAATTGAAGCAGGAGTACCCCAGGGTAGCATACTGGGTCCAACTTTATATTTGATTTATGCATCCGATATGGCGTTAGACCCCATAATACATACTTCAACTTTTGCAGACGATACAGCCTTTATTAGCGTTCATAAGGACCATCAAATAGCATCACAGAACTTGCAGAAATATGTTTATAAGCTAGAGAATTCGCTTGAGCTTTAAAAAATCAGGGTCAACGAAGAGAAATGTATTCATATAACTTTCACATTGCGAAAAGATACCTGCTCGTTCATCAGAATAAATAATCAAATTATCCCGCAACACAATGAAGTCAAATACCTCGGAATCCACCTCGATCGTCGTTTAACTTGGAAGTCTCATATCGACGCAAAACTTACCCAGATGAGATTAAAAGCAGTGCAAATTAATTGGCTAATCGGCAGAAATTCTACATTAAAGTTGGATTGCAAACTTTTGTTGTACAATGCAATTCTAAAGCCAATCTGGTGTTATGGAATTCAATTATGGGGTACTGCCTCAGCATCCAACATTGAAAAAATTCAAAGGGGTCAAAATAAGATTCTACGTACAATTACTGCAGCTCCATGGTACGTTAAAAATTCTAGAATTCACAAAGATCTAGACATTCCTTTGGTGAAAGTCGAACTTACAAAATACGCCTCAAAATATGTCAGCAAACTTGAACACCATCCAAACCCACTTGCACGAGACATCCTTAACTTTAGTGGCCATGTTCGGTTGAGAACGAGGGATACCCTTGCTTTAACTCAAGCGCAAAACAGATAACTGGATCAGTGGATATAAATTTTTTGTAGTATCATAATATTTTGTCTAGCACTGGCTGTACTTATTATTTTCTGTTAGTATTAAGATTCGAAAACTTATTGTCATTTCATCATCAAAAAAAAAAAAAAAAAAAAAAAAAAAATAAATAACTACTCCGAACAGCCTTCAACTTCTAATGCTTCTGTAAATTATTCATCATCAGATGATAGAATTGTTCTAGCAACAGCTGTGGTAAGAGTAATAAATAGTTCTGGTCAATTTATACCAGCAAGAGCTCTTTTAGACTCCGGTTCTCAACCTAACTTGATAACTGAGGAACTTGCACAGCTACTTCGAATAAAACGAGAAGGAGGCAGATTGAATCTATGTAAGTGGTATTAGCGAAACAAATTAATTTTCAAAATCTTGTTTAAATTTAACTGTCGCGTCGAGGGTTAACTCTACTCAATTTACTTCAAAGTTTTGGGTATTGAGTTCAATAACGAATATGCAACCTGATTACAAATTAAATACAACTAGCTTAAATATTCCTCGGAATATCGAATTAGTTGATCCTTGCTTTCAAAACCGCAAAAGATTGATTTATTAATTGGCGCAGAAGTTTTCTTTGACTTAATGAGTGTTGGTCAAATAAAATGTGGTCCGAGCCTACCAATTCTTCAAAAAACATCAAAAAATGAGAGAAATATTTATTCAATTGTTAAACAATTTTGGGAATTGGAAGAAATTCCGAAAGAATCAACGAAAATATATTTTGAGGAACAGCAAGAATGTGAGGAAATATTTAAAAGTTCAATTCGGCGATTATCGTCAGGACGATTTGAAGTCTCTTTGCCTTTCAAATCTAATACTAAATTGTTAGGATCCTCTTTCGAAACCGCTAAAAAGCGATTTCTTTCGCTGGAACGACAACTTTCGAAAGATACCAGTATGAGACAAATGTATCATGAATTTATGAAAGAGTATTTCGACTTAGGTCACATGTTAATTGTAGATAATATACCAGATTTTCCTCATTACTTCATTCCACATCAATGTGTTTTGCGACCTCAGAGTACAACTACTAAACTTCGAGTAGTTTTTGATGCTTCATGTCGAACTTCTTCACATGTATCACTTAACGATTTGTTAATTGTTGGTCCCACAGTTCAAGAAGAATTATATTCGACATTGATCCGTTTTCGATTCCATAAATACGCAATCACTGCAGATATTGAGAAAATGTATCGTCAAGTAGTAGTTGGCGAAAATGATAGAAATTATCAATTGATCCTTTGGAGGCAGAATCCATCTGATAATTTAAATGTATTTCGATTAAACACTGTGACATATGGCACAGCGTCTGCACCATTTCTAGCTATCAGATGTTTGATTCATTTAAGCGACTTAAACAAAGAGACTTTGCCTGTCGATTCAAAAGTTATTCGCAGTGATTTCTATGTTGATGATTTGTTAACTGGTGGTGAAAGCTACCAAGAGCTTAATACTATTCGTAGCCAGGTTACTGACATTTTAAGTTCAGCTGGTTTTAAACTCACGAAATGGTTTTCAAATGATCCCGAATTAATAAGTTCGTTAAAAAATTAAAAATTATTGCAAAATTATTATAATCGGAATCACGATTCAGCTAAAGCTCTCGGCATTCATTGGGTTCCGAAGAATGATTCATTTAAGTTTCATTTGGAAGATAATTTTCAAAATCTGAAAGCAACAAAAAGAAACATTTTATCGGTTTCTTCTAGATTATTCGATCCTCTCGGACTTTTATGCCCAATTATAACTAAATCCAAAATGTTATTACTAGAACTTTGGATTCAAAAACTTGACTGGGATGAATCTATTCCCATGAGACTAAATACTTCATGGGAAAACTTCAAATCTAATTTAATGGAAATTGATTCAATTACAATCCCAAGATTCGTACATACAACTTCAACAGCAAAAATACAAATTCATGGATTTGCTGATGCTTCAATTCGATCATATGGGTGATGCTTATACATTAGAAGTTCTGATGCTAACAAAACCGTATCAAGGCTGCTAACAGCTAAATCTAAAGTTGCTCCACTCAAGACCAAATCTCTTCCGAGACTTGAGTTGTGTGTTGCTAAGTTGTGGACTCGAATTAAGTTAATGATGAGCTTTGAAATCGAGAGTGTTAATTTCTGGACTGATTCAGAAATTACACTACACTGGATAAAGACACATCCGTCCTCACTCACAACATTTGTATCGAATCGAGTTGCTGAGATCCAGGAGGATGTGATGTCAATGAATTAAAAAAATCTATTTTGTTTGAAGGACCTTCGTTTTTGCTAAGCGATAGTTCGAAATGGCCTGTTAACAAACATTTTACTTTAACAGAGAACCAAAAAATGTTAGAAAAGAAGAAAATGAATGTATTTCTAGCAGTAGAGAATTCACAAAACTATTTGTTGGATCTAACGGAAAAATATTCTACATACAAAAAGTTGCTTCGAGTAACTTCCTTTGTATTCAGATTTGTTGATATTCTGAAAAAAAACGCAAAATATGAAAAGATTCTGTACCTACTGCAAAAGAGTTAAAATGGTCATTTTTACGATTTGTAGAGACAATCCAGAAATGTAATTTTTCCGAGGAAATTATTAAGATGCAAAAATCTCTTGTCTTGCCTTCAAATATTCAAAAATTGACCCCATTCATACATACATTCGAAGATGAAAAGAGAAAGTTTTCACTAATAAGGGTAGGTGGGAGATTGCTAAATGCAAATTTGGAATATAATACCAAATTCCCACTATTATTACCGAAAAGAAACAGCTTTGTCACACTCTACTTGCGAAATCTTAATTTCGACAATTGTCATGCTGGAACAAAAGCTCTTAAGGTAGGATCACACGATTGCATAATGCACCAATTTTTGGTATATTTTATATGCCAATCGTGTGATTTCACAATTTATTGACCCATACGACAATCGAAAATAAAATTGTGCTGATTTGCCACAATCAAATGCAACTCTGGTGTGGTAATCATATGAACGGTTGATAGGTAACCATACGTCAACAAAAATGTCAAAAATGCACTAATATTTATTGCGTTCTCGTGCATCAATCAAAGAAAACAATTCGCGCCAATAGTAAATTTTTTAATATCAAATTTGTTCGTGTGATTCTATGGTTAACATTAATTTTCGTAAGTAAAATGAATTTTAATTGTTGTACGTGCTATAATTATGTATATTTTAATTGCAGTTTTAATATGGAATTCGATGACTGCATTGTAATGGATGATTCTACTGAACTTTTGTACCTTTCCCTCGATCAGCAACCACAAACACCTTTGCCCAAAAAAAGAAAAAAACCAAGTGTACTTTCATCTTGGACCTACAGTGGTATACAGGAGTTGATACAAGCTGTGGAATAGCATCCATGTGTTTGGGAATATTCTTCTCCAGACTACAAAGATCGATATAAACGGGAGCAGGCATGGCGGGAAATTGCAATTTGTACGGGGCACACGGTGGAAGATTGTAAAGCCAAATGGGCTAATGTTAAAACGGCATTTCAAAAAGTATAAAAAAAAACTTAAGGCAAAATCTGGCCAGGGAGCCGAAAACATCAAGCCACATTGGCCTCATTGGACTGCAATGCAGTTTTATATTAACCATTCGACATCAAAAAGCTCATGTACAATGTCAACATTAGATTTGGAAGAAACTCAGCTAGATTGCAGTACGCCACAAAATTCTACCCTCCCTGAGACAGCAAATTCTTCTCTCCTGCTAGATAAAACTGACATATTGCAGCGTGCCGTTAAGTGTTTAGAGGCGGAAGAAGACAATTGGAATGCTATTGCGATGTATTTGGCATCACAAATGCGAGAAATTGCCAAGAAAAACAAGAAGACTGCCAACAAATTGCATTTGCAGCTTGTTAAAGCAGTAATGGAAGCCACTTTGGAAGCAGAAGAAAATTAAGCCTGCATGCATAAATGTGTTCGCTGTATTTTATATTTTTAATATTGAAGTGTTTGTTTTGCTATAATTTTTATTTTTGTTGTTTTTGTATGTGTGATATTGAAGTACCTATAATCCTCAAAAAAACATAAATGTGAATGTGTACCAAACAAGAACTTGGTACAAATTTTTATCTCAGTATTTTTTATGGCAGAGCTTTTATATAGCAACTTGTCCTTTTAACTTAATTATGTTTTTGTGAGGATCTCACTCCTGTTTCAGTTATCTTTTATAAAAATTTAAGTTTCTAGTCTTTATTCTTTAAAAACAAACTGCTGCATTTAAAAAAAATTAAAATTTAACACAGCAGTAAAACCTATAGCTTACCATAAGTGCAACTTGTATGCAAATTTTCAATAAAATCACTCGATTTAAAAATAAAGTGAATTTTTGGACATGAAATTAAAACTTTAAATTTTATTTTATATATGTATGTATGTATTTCATTATTTATATATATTTATATTGCCAGGGCAATTCTCCAGTTGGAGACATAAAATAATTTTCTATTTCTTCACGGACAGCTTTTGCTTCACTACTTATATAAGAACTTGGAGCATTTTCTGTTCCATTAACAGCAGCCAGTGGAAACTCATTTCTCCATGTGCCCGGAATTAAAGCACCTTTATCATCATAGCGATCAGTAAGCAATGACGTTGTATAATTTACCTTTTTTTTTTAACAAAAAATTGTGCAGAGCACAGCAAGCTAGAGTTGTAGAGGTTGTTTTTTCTGCATCTAGCTTGGAAGGACATGAAAATATTTGAAACCAAATGCATTTTCTACAATACGTCGTGCTCTGGATAGCCTGTAATTAAATATTCTCTGTCCTGCAGATAAATTTTTACCAGGGTATGGTTTCAGCAAATGTTTCTGCATGCGGAAAGCGTCATCTGCAACCAAAACAAATGGAACGTTTGCTTGACGACCTGGCAAAGGTTTTGGTAGTGGCAAGTTTAGTTCATTATTATCCAAAGCACGCTGAAAAGAACAGTTTCCGAAAACTCCACCATCCGACACACGACCATTACAGCCAACATCAACATATAAAAAGTTGTATTCGGCATCAACAACAGCCATTAGCACTATACTGTGTGTACCTTTATAGTTGTAGAATGTGCTTCCTGAATTCGGTGGTGCTACCATTTGCACGTGTTTGCCGTCAACCCTATGCAATTCGGAAAATTCCACAGCTTTTTAAATTTGAAAGCTACTTCATTCCATTCTTCTTGCGTGGATGGTACCTACATACATACATATACATAAAAAGAAAAAAGTAGTGCAACTAAAAAAGCATACAGGCGTATGTATTTAGATTTCTCATACCTTTAAGTATGCACCTTTCAATGCTTTATAAATTGCATCACAAACACTTGGTACGAAAAGTGATATGGTGTTAGGAGCAATGCGGAATAGACCGAAAGACTTTTATAGCTATCACCAAAAGCAAGAAATCGAAGTGTCACAGCTACGCGTTCTTGTTCTGGAATAGCCTTACGCATATTTGTGTCTTGTTTCTTAATATGTGGTGACACTAGTTGCAACAATTCCTTAAACGTTTCATCATTCATCCGAATAAAATTTTTGAACAAAAAGTTTTGGTTTTCTATTTCACGAAACTCCATCAATGTTTTTTCATATGCGCCATCAGTGCTTCTTTTTGTTAGCCACTCTCTGACCCAAGTACTTCTTTTAACTTTTCTTTTTTTCTTTTTTTCTTTTTTTCAGTTTTTAAATCTTCATGTGCACACACGATAATTAAGGCTGATGCAATTTTCTTTTTCTTTTGAGAACACGTGTTTGCCGTTTAAAATTGTGCGTGTTTAAAATTTACGCAACAGAAAATTTATTAAAATTTATGTATAAAATGTTTTAAAATTTACGCCACTTTGTGATTTACGCTAATATAAACAAAACAAAATTTGGCATCTAGCACAGCAGCTGTTTAACAGAGTTGCAGTGCTGTAGAATAATCGTGTGACTGGAGTGCGACAATTTTTGACACTTAACAGTTTTGTGTCAATTCGCGACAATCAAATTTATGTAAAATGAGGCAATCATGTGACCGCAGAGAATTTGATTGAGACAATTTATTTATTGTAACACATTTTAGCACAATAAAAATTGTGTAAAATTGGTGCTTTGCGACAATCGTGTGATCCTACCTATATATCTCTTTCAAGAGAAAATATTTGGCTCATAAACGCCAAAGAAGAGTGTAGCAGAATAGTTCGAAAATGTGTACATTGCTTCCGCTATAAACCAAAACTCATGTCCCAAGTAATAGGAAATTAACCCACTAATAGAGTGAGAGCTACTCGACCATTTTTAACGGTTGGAGTAGAATTTTGTGGTCCTATCAACGTTTCATTGAGAATTCGTGGTAATGTATATAGCGGTTTTCGTGTGTTTCACTTCTAAGGCGGTACATTTAGAATTAGTGTCTGATTTATCGACTGATGCTTTTCTTCTTTCTTTTAAAAGTTTTGCTGCCAGGAGAGGACTACCGCAAACGGTGTATTGCGACAACGCGACGAACTTCGTCGGGGCGAGCCGAGTTCTCAAAGAACTTCAGCAGGGGTTCGACAGGTGTCGACAAGCCGTCGAATCGTTCGCAGTGTCATCCGGGGTGAGGTTAAGCTTCATATCACACCGGGCACCCCACTTCGGCGGGCTTTGAGAAGCCGCCTTCAAGCAAGCGAAGTTCCTGCTTCTGCGAGCCGTGGGCAATACATCGCTAACTCAAGAAGAAATGGCAACAATGCTCGCAGAAGTAGAGCCGGTGCTCAACAGTCGCCCAATAGCACCGCTGTCTCCAGACCCGAGCGACGGAGAAGCGCTGACACCAGCACACCTACTAATCGGCGAGGGTCTGCGTTCGCAGCCGCTAGAATCCTCAGAAGACGTGAGAGGCAGCGCGGGGAAGTTATGCAAGCGCTGGCGTCAGCTATGCGCTCTCAAGCAGACATTCTGGCAGGCTTGGTCTCGCGATTATATTCTGGGGCTTCAAGGCAAGGCGAAATGGAGCCACGAGATGCCCAACCTCGAAGTCGGTCAAGTGGTTATAATCCACGAAGACAATTACCCACCACATCAATGGTTGACCGTGAGAGTCGTCAATGTCATCGAAGGCGAAGTCGGCAAGGTCAGGGTGGCGGAGGTCAAGACAAGAAACGGCATATATAGACGCCCAATCCATAAATTGGCTCCACTACCACTTCTTTGAAGACTTTCAGTCCTTCAATGGGGCCGGAATGTTGGATCGTATTGATCCTTTATATACTTATATAATAATAATAATAAATGAATTTTATATTATCTACCCTAATAATAATAATACCTCCTACCCTAATAGTATTAAGAAGAAATATAATTTGTAAACCCTTACAGCTTACAATGTTAAGTGTAACGGGTTTGCTGAAAAATAGCCCTTAGAAAAAGTAGGCTTTTTTTGTACATATGTAAAATAAATACTTGCAATTTTGAATCTAAATCATTCGGTTGTGTTTTTATTTAAGTTTTCACCAGTGCCCATATAAAACTTTAAATTATAATTTAATTAATTTAAAAACCAATCCAAAAAATATTGGAAAAACAGATTCCTTCAATATTTGGGAGTGGGTATGCATCTTTCACAGTGAATTCATTAATCTTCCTGGCGTCTAAGCATAACCTCACCTTTCCAGGCTTCACTACCATTCTCATTGGAGAACTCCATGCACTATTACTCTCTTCTATTACACCTAAACTAAGCATTCTATCGATCTCAGAATACATCAATTTCTCTTGACACGGGATAGAATCTCTGTTTTACTGGTTTTGCCGATCCAACGTCGATATTATATTTAATCAATGTTGTTCTACCAAGACCTTGTTTTTCAAAATTTGGAAAAAATGATTTTACTAATTCTAACTGCTGTCTTTGTGTGGTAGTTAGAAAACATTCATTGTCCTCCATTTTATGTTCTTGGGTTCTAGTAATACCAGAAACAATATTATCAATTAAACCAAACGTTCTCCAGAAATCTAAACCTAAGATCAACCTCTGACTTAAATTTTGAACAATGTACAAACTTATTTTTTCTTTTCTGTTCTTATAACTTATTTCAACTTCAATTAATCCCGTACTTCATGAGCTTGTCCATCAGCTGTTCTTACTGTAGATTTTATTCTTTTAAAATCAGAATAATTTGAAAAATCTCTTGTGGCTAAGTTATTTCCTATACAACTTATGTTTGCGAATTCTGGAATATGACTTCTACATATAATCGACCATCTTTCTCAGAATCTATAATTGATGATACACAAAGCCGTTGTGAATGTTTAATTTTTCGATAAAAATTCCTCATTCTCGCTGTAGACCTCTTATATTTTCCAATTAAGTTATCCAATTTTGTATCATTAAAAATTCTATATCTCGCTTTGATATACTCCTTTAATCTTTCATGTAAAGGTCGTATATTATAATGCTTATATCTTTATTAACAAATTCATTTTTCATTTCCTTAGTATTATTATTATTTCGCCTTAATATATTAATTTTATTCGCACTTAGACTTAAACAATCATTTAATTCATTGTAATCATTCGAATCTATTTTGGATTTATATAGTTGTTGTTCAACTGGTAGTTTTTTGAGTTTTTTGTACTAATTGAGCATTTTATGCATTGCGGTTTATAAACATTTCTTAGACCACAACCATAGCAGACAATTTTACGTTCCTTCACACACATATCCCAATAGTGTCCTTCTTCATCACAGTTCCAACATCTCATTATTTTATCGCAGTTTGAGCGAACCTTTACGTATAACAACTCATGACGAATTTCCGGTTTTAAATTTCGTATTATAATTTCTATTAATTCTTCATCTTCTAGTGGAACAGTTAACTTATCTAAATTTTCCGTTACTGCATCGTAGAACACTTCAAACGATTCTGATGACTTTTGCTTGCGGTTATGTAATTTATGGCGGATATCAAATGTTGTCCTAAAGTCTTGGTATTGTTTTTTAAGAGCTGCACTAAATGAGTCCCATTGAATTCTGTGAACCAATTTATGGTAACGCCAAAACCAATCTTTAGCTTTCCCCGTTAACAACACATGTAAATTTTTACAAACAGTATCATCAAAATTTCCATTAAAATTCTCAAGTGTTAAAACATGTATTCTATATAAAAATTCCTCGCATCTCAGACCCTTGGAAGATCCATCGAATTTGATATTCCAACTCTGGATCATTGATGTTATCCTATCTGGGTTAAGATTAACATTATTTGACATGATTCTATTAATATTATTACGATTAGAAGGCATATTTTGATCCCGATAGTTATTTAATGAAGAATTTTGTTGTTCGTTTTGTCCTTGTGATGGTTGTAAGTTTTGTAAAGCTTGTACAGGAGTAATGTTCATATTCATCAATACTCGTTGAACAGTAGTTTCGACCATTTGAGACAAACGATTTAAACTACGATTATTTCGACGACCACGATTGGAATTACCCAACGTATTTTGAGTAGATTTGTGAGGATTTTGTGAATAATTTTGCCTAATATTTGTACTATTCAAGTCCTGTGAATTTCCTGGTACACTAACGTTTTCTTCTACTTCACCTTGATTAGCTTGTGGAAATCCTAAACTCGCTTCTTGTACTCTAGCACTTCTAGTATTATATTTCTTGGTAGCGGACCCACGACCTCTACCGCGAAAACTTGACACTTGTGTATTAGTGTTTGGTTTAGAACAAACTGCTGTCAAATCTTTATGGTGGCATAATTTTTTACAATTAGGACACTCCTATGAGTTAAGTAACCATGCATTCTTTACGAAAAATGTGTTAACAACTAGTAGATATGCAATCAAGATTATTGGTCATCTCACGTTCAGAAATACCTAAAGGTATTTGCGTCACTGACGGTATATCCTCAGTACTACGTCGAACTGCCATTGCGCAAAGTTATATCGCAAACACAAAAATTTTTTCAATTAGAACACAAAATTTAATAGTGACAAAACTCTATCCTAGACTGATATCTCACTCTATCAAGGTTTAACTTAATTTAGAAAAATATTTATAATTTTTAAAAAAATTTTAAAATGCACCTAATATTAATTCTAAAAAAAATATAAACTGTTCTTTTTTTGTTGTTATATATAATAACAGTTTCTTAAAAAAATAACTATAATTCCAAAAAGACAAATCTAAGATATTTTACCGGAATGATTATACTGATTTCGTATAAATAATATTTTGTGCAATCACACTGTAAATTAAAAATCGTAAATACAAGATATATTATGAAGACTATCCTTTAATTAGGGGTTGAAAGAAAATGAAATCGTCACTTCTAAATTTGCAGTATAATTTAGAATAGAAAAAAGTTAAATAAGACACTTCAAAAAAATATGGGCTATTGTTCAGAAATATCGATTCTGAAAAAAGCGTTATACTTAACTCAAAATTAGTTAAACGGATTGAAATTCGTCAATAAAAAAAACAATATTCAATATTCCAAGAAAAACTACTTTTAAGGCTCATACAAAATTGAAATCAAAATCGAACTTCCTCTGAATTTCAAAGTACAGCCTTTTGGGAAACCAGTAATCGCAAAAATATACTAAATTATCCACCGGTCGATTCCATTCGTATAAATATAACGACAAATGATCGAATTCCAGGATGGTTTTAATATTTATTACGAAACACTTGATCAAACCAAAAGGCTTACTTATAAAATTCATACCACGTTATAGAAACCGATTACCAGAAAATTTTTCGTGAAAACAGAATAACTGCTACACAGGAGTCATAAAGGATTTATTGTTGAAAATAATGAACCTTTATAATTACTCCTAATTTTGGACCTAATTTCTCGAGAGAATTTTATGTGCTCAGACACAGAAACTTTCGCAGAATTAGGCCCCACGTTGGGCGCTATTTTATGTAATGATCGGCGGGTGTGTTATTGCACCAGATGAGAAAAACAAAGAATAAGTAGCGCTTACTCCAACTAATACCTGTAGATATTATTATCTGCTTTAAGCTGATACTAAGTAAAGAAAACAGAATGGAACATTCTTCTATATCAAAATTTTAATATGTTCTACTTAAACCCTGAATTCCACCTTCAATATTATTGAGTGACAGTGAGTCGGTGGGACCCGTCTTAGCCGCTAGCTTCAGTGGTGTGGGAAAGTTCTTGACTCCTGACAACCAAAACACCATTATCTTTTATTATTAAAGAGTCCCGGATTAAAAGTGATGCTTACAAATATGGATATATGGACAGATTATTAATTATTTATTCCCAAAAAAAAAAACTATGTATATGTAAAACGAACTATGGATTATTGAAATTAAATGCTATGGTTTTCGTATCGAAAAAAACTAGGGTAAAGATGTAATTACCCCGTGTTCAAAACCCTTCCTAGCCATTGTTCTTCTAAACACGCAACTTTATTTGGAGAAGAACCCGAAAGAATGATTAAATTTTCTTCAACCCCAAAGGATAAGTCGTAAAATTTTTATTCCAACATTATTTTCTTGTTTATTTTCTTATCAAATTTAAATTGTTAAATATTATAATAAATTTATAAGAATTATTAGAACAAAATTAAAAAATTTTTACCCCTTACTAAACTACAAAGAAACTTTACACGATTTGGAAAACAATTTAAATAAAACTAGAAAAAATCTATCAAATTATTGGCCAAATTAATGACAATTTGAAAATTATTTTTAAATTTTACATTAGTTTTTAACCAGGATTCAGTCTCGTCTCATCGAACTGTTCGGACGTATTTTTTTAGTGCGGCTGAATCTTCGGTGAAGAAATCGTAATAGGTGAAAAAGTGTAAAAAGTTGCAATTAAACAAAAAAGTGAAAAAATCGTAATAGGTAAAAATATAAAAAAAAAAAACATTAAAAGTCGCATAAAAACTGTATGAGTGTTCCTCTCAGATGTAATTCTGAAAAAGAGCTTAGCTCGACTAGAAAAACTATATGGGTATCTGAGGAAGAATCCTTAAAAAAATCTGTGGAGAATCTTCTCACTGCAAGAGCCGTGGCACGGCGTCGTTCCTGTTCGCCCAATATAATGATTTCAATAGATGAAGGAACATCAACATTTTCTACATCAAATAGTGCAGTCAAACCTAGAAAACAAGTAGGTATGGATAAATACGTCACAGTTCTTAAGCGACAGAGGAGCCCGACATCTGCTCAAGTGTCATCAAATTCAAAAGCTCCTAAGACCGTGAGTATTGATAATCCAAATGATCAAAATAGGTTCGCTCTCCTCCAGACGGATGAGCCAAAACTTCCTAAGAAGACGTTTAAGCCCCCACCAATTTATCTGAGAGAGCCCACTTCCAGTAAATTGGTACAAGGAATTGTTTCGGTAATAGGTGAAAATATGTTTAGCGTAACATCAATTAAACATGGAAATATCAGCGAAACCAAAATTCAAGTGAAAAAGGAAGATGATTTTCGAAAATTGTCCAACCAGTTGGAGAGGGAGGCTAGGGATTTCTATACCTATCAGCTCAAAAGCGCAAAAGGACTCCAAGTCGTTCTAAAGGGTATAGTATTGATCCTGCGGATATAAAGACCGGCTTAAAGAGTTCAAAATTAAGAGTGTTGTGAATATTAGAAACCGTGAAAAGATTCCACAGCCTATGTTTAAGGTGGAATTGGAACCTGGAGATGTCGTATTAAAGCAAAACGAGTCCCATCCCATCTACAATCTGATTTACCTTCTGCATCGTAGAATCACCGTAGAAGAACCGCATAAGCGTCAGGGACCCGTCCAGTGTGTTAACTGTCAAGAATTTGGTCACACCAAGGCGTATTGTAAATTGCAGTCAGTTTGTGTTGCGTGTGGGGAGCTACATGCAACTGCTCAATGCGATAACTGATTCAAAAATTATAATTATATAGGTTGTCCAATTTACACTCATTTGAAAGGCATAAGAACCAACAAGACGTCAGTATTACCTGATCATCCTCAACAGCCTAATTTTGCTTCGAGTAACAATTTCCCTTAATTGTTACGGTCCACTAGTCATGTAAACGCGCCTAGTTCTAAACAAGTTTCTTACGCAAACGTGGTTAAATCTAATATGCCAGGTTTAGAGCAGGCACCTAAATCACAATATTACGAGCCTAATATTATCTCTCTATAGACTACATTGCAGACACTTGTCCAAACCATGAACACTTTTACGACCACTATGACATCCATGATGCAGGAAATTCTGAAAATGCAATCCACTATCTTACAAGCCATTTTAAAGAAATGATTTGTTTAAAAATTTGTTTTTGGAATGCGAACGGCCTCCGCCAACATAAAAACGAACTGGAACACTTCCTGATGGATAAGCAGATTGATGTCATGATGATTGCTGAAACTCACTTGACGGCGACAGCGTACTTCAAAATTAATGGCTACGTGTTATATGATACTAAAGATCCACGCGGAAGAGCATGTGGTGGATCGGCAATTCTTATAAAGAACAGAATAAAACATTATTTAATGAACAACATATGTGAGGATTACCTACAAGCAACAAACATTTGTATTGAATTCTGTCAATACAATTTTGTTTTATCATCAATTTATTCGCCGCCTCGATTTTCAATAAAAGAACACCAATACTACAGCTTCTTCAATTCCCTTGGAGCTAGATTTTTAGTTGCTGGTGACTTTAATGCCAAACACACTTTTTGGGGTTCACGTCTTGTGACCCCGAAGGGTCGTGAACTCTTCAACACCATGACCAAAATGGGATTAGATGTACTCTCAAGCGGGCATCCCACCTACTGGCCGACGGACCGACGGAAGATTCCCGATGTTATTGACTTTGGAGTAGTGAAAAATATCCCTGTAGAATCGATACAAGTGGAGCCTTCATTAGACTTGTCTTCAGATCACTCCCCTTCTATTATTTCAATGCGTTTCCTTCAAGGGAATGGCTCTCCATTTCGGGACATAAATATCTAAAATCAGAGTAAGTTGGATAAAGTATAAAAAGTATGTAAATTCCCACTGCACGGAAAATGTAGTGTTGAGAACTACCGAGGATATTGATGGGTCGATTGGCAAGTTTACTGAGGACATACGAAGAGCTGTAAATCACGCTCCACATATGACGTTGAGTGCAAAAGTGGGACAAACAGAACTTATTTCGCTGAACTCGATCATCTCCTGACAGAAAAAAGAAGAGTTAGAAGAGACTGGCAAATTCACAGGTCTCCTCAACTGAAAGCTAGGCTACGAGAATGCAGAGATTTACTAAGAAATTTCTTAGAAATCCAAAGAACGGCCTCACTTAGATCTCACTTGGAGGGTCTTGATAGTACCCCACAATCTGACTATTCGTTATGGAGGGCGGCACGAGGTTTAAAAAGACCAGTTAGAGGAAAGCCTCCTCTGCGAAATCCGACTGGAGGCTGGGCTAGAAATAATTCCGAGAAGGGGACTTTATTTGTTAACCATTTGAGAAATGTGTTTACTATAAACAACTCAAATAATGCATCTGATTTGCCTCCACTCGTTATTAGACCTCCTGTACCTCTAAGACTTAGCTTTATTGATGTTCAAAGCGCTATTGGTACTCTGAATCTTAAAAAAGCTCCAGGAATGGATAAAATCAGCAACAAAATACTTGTGGAGTTACCTCGTGTAGCTAGAAGAATTATCCTATTTATTTTCAATGCTATTTTACGCCTAGAATACTATCCTGCAGATTGGAAGGTATCAATGATTACCATGATTCCTAAGCCAGGGAAGGACCCCACTAAAGAGTCATATAGGCCAATTAGTCTACTGCCGACAATTTCAAAACTGTTTGAAAAATTGTTAATGGCTAAATTGATTCCAATTCTGAACGACACTCAATGTATCCCAAATCACCAATTCGGGTTCAGAGCTAAACACAGTACCATCGAACAAACACACAGATTGGTAAATGTGATAAGACGGTCGTTTGAAGAGAAAAAATACTGTTCCGGGTTTTTCATTGATGTTTCCCAAGCGTTCGACAAAGTCTGGCATGAAGGTTTAATGCATAAAATAAAATTAGCTCTGCCTGCTAACACCCACAAACTTAAAAAAAGTTATTTATATGGTCGCAAATTTACAATCAAACAAGGCGATTTTTTAAGCCCCGCTCAGCTAATTGAAGCCGGAGTACCACAGGGTAGCATACTGGGTCCAACTTTATATTTGATTTATGCATCCGATATGCCGTCAGACCCAATAATACATACGTCAACTTTTGCAGACGATACAGCCTTTATTAGCGTTCATAAGGACCATCAAATAGGATCACAGAATTTGCAGAAATATGTTTATAAACTAGAGAATTGAATTGAGCTTTGGAAAATCATCATAATCGGCAGAAATTCTTCACTAAAGTTGGATTGCAAACTATTGTTGTACAATGCAATACTAAAGCCAATCTGGTGTTATGGAATCCAATTATGGGGTACTGCCTCAGCATCCAACATTGAAAAAATTCAAAGGGGTCAAAATAAAATTCTACGTACAATTACTGCAGCTCCATGGTACGTTAAAAATTCTAGAATTCACAAAGATCTAGGCATTCCTTTGGTGAAGTCGAATTTACAAAATACGCCTCAAAATATGTCAGCAAACTTGAACACCATCCAAACCCACTTGCATCCTTAACTTTAGTGGCCATGTTAGGTTGAGAAGGAGGGACACCCTTGCTTTAACTCAAGCGCAAAACAGATGACTGGATCAGTGGATGTAAATTGTTTGTACTATCATAATATTTTGTCTAGCACTGGCTGGGCTTATTATTTTCTAGTACTATTAAGATTCGAAAACTTATTGTCATTTCATTTCTGAAGATTCAATAAATAAATTAAATGTATTAAAAAAAAAATAGTTTTTAATCAAATTTATGCGTTTATGGTAATAATCTTAACTAGTTGTAGATAGAATCCTATATACAATTTATGAATTTATTAACTATTAACTCATCTCACTTATAGCCAATTAGTATAATCTATCGTAGTTGCCCTCAGAAACCTTTATTTTCAACGGTTATATACAATTCTATTTTTCTGTAGCAAGCCGATTATAAAATTTAAATTTCAATATTGTTACGATTCGCGAAATAAATTGTTTAATATATTTTTAATTTTTTTCTTTTACAATAATGATTCTGGGTGTAAAATTATTTTTTTTTGTTTAATTTGTTTTAAAAAGAAAATGTGGTAAATAAGAAAATCATATAAATACAAAAACTAAATAATCAAAACTGTTTTTCTATTGTTTTCAGAAATTAAATTTTTTTTTTGTATTTCTTAAATTTTCGTATTTCTGACAAAATATAAATTATTTCTGTACAAACAAAATATTTTATTATTTAACAATTGCCAAAAGTTTTAACATTTTTAATTTAAAAAAACAGTATTGATTTAAAAAAAACTAAACATGAATACATAATACTATGTTTCCACGACGACTTGAATCACCTGCTTCGCCTTCTGAATCATGTTTATGTTTATGAATCATGACAGTTGTCTTTAATAAACAAACAGAATAAAAAAAAAACAGAACTTACAATTTGTGGAAAATTATTTTTTTTAATGGACAAACAAAAATGAGTGGAAATTCGTTAGCTTATTTGAAAAAAAACATACATTCGTACGTATTTACTTTCTTTACTTCCAGCAACATGAAAATAATTTGCTTTGTTTACAATAATATTAAATTTTTACAGCTAGTGCAGATAAACTTGCGATAAAAATTAGAGAAGAGTGCAATTTTACGTGCTTCGCAAGTAGATTCAATATGAATCTACTTGATTCGCTCTTAAAATTTTGTATGGTGAAGCAAGTTGTTTCACACATGATTGGGGTGTGAAGCATGAATAGAGAGCGAAGCATGTACCGTGGAAACATAGTATAAGCTTTGTTAGTCTAATTATCTGTAAGTTAAGGTAATTTACAATTAATATGGCACTAGAATGCTTAAAATGTTGCCATTACTGTATTGAATATTAAACAGATTATTCTAACAGAGCTTATGTAAATGAAAAAAAAACGTAACATGTACTTACTTGCAGAGATGTTGAAAAGCTTTCCAAATCGCCGCTGTAATTTTGTTCAAAGAGAGGAGATGATGTATGATCACTGGTGTAACCAGCGTTGCCATTTGTCAAGTTTTACCTTTTTTTGCAAGTTTTTTGAGATGCGAAAAAGTTTTCAAGTTTTATTCTAAAAAAAAAAGTTTTTTGGAAATTTATAATTTATTTATGAGTTTAATTTAGATTATTAAACAAATTATTTTCACCATTAACAAATTAAGGCTTTTTCTACTATGATGCACTGCGTTAGTAATTTAACGATATTATACCTTTTCAATCCATTTTTACTGCAACAATGTTTAATTTAGTATTACCCCGTCTTAAGTACAATTAATGTCATATAAATATTTATAAAAGGTTAACAGTTTACAACACAAATAAACTCTTTGTTTTGTACATACGAGTACATATCGTCCCCTCAATATAACAATAGCGTATAATTTTTTTGGGGTTTTGAGAAGGGAGAGTTTAAAGTTTTTGTCAAATCGGATGTCTCAATATTGCGGTAAATAAAAATTCTTCATATTGAATTTTTCGGCGAACACCTAATACCGTTTCTTGACTTTAAATTGGCCAATTTTTTTTATTCTACGCATCCTTTAAGACCACAATTCTCTCATTCAAACCGCAAGTCCTCCATATAGGCTAGTTTATTTTTTAAGGAATTCGTATGAATTCCTATTTACACTATTTTATTTTGTGTGGTATACGCTGTTTTATTCAATAATTTTACGGTATTTTTATTAAAATATTTGATCTCAAAAATATCAAGTTGTAACATTATAATTCATAGTTTTGTTAATAAAGTGGCACATATGCATTACTTTCCAATTTTCGTTATTTTAAACAAAAAATTATAACAAATTAAGGTATACATACATTGCGTAAATCAAAAATAACTAGAAATTCATTCGTCTTCTTTCTCTTCCTCTGCTACATCTGGCTCATCTAAACAATTTCGCTTCTTTCCACCTTGTGAGTTAAAAAAAATGACTGCGAGCCACGAGGAATTACATTCTTTTTGCACAAATTTTGGACATAGAAATGGTCGGAATGAAACTATTTATCAAACAATAGTATATATTATTACAAGCTATTGTATGACTTAAACTATTATTCTTTTAACAACTTTGGAATGACATTTCAAGTAAAATAGCGCATATGAGCTTACTCACTTATTGAAGGAAAATTTTTAACAAGAAATTATTGTACACTATTTTTTTCAACGATATTTTGACCCACTTTTTGGAAGTAGAATTTAACGAAATTTTGACCAGACAAAAAATCAATGATGGAGATTTTAAATATGCAATAAAAAAATAATACCGTATAAGCACATACGCTATTGTTATAGGGGACGATATATATGGAGTTGGCCAGTTAGGAATACTCAAGTAAATATGTAAAAATAAAAGTTGTTTTGTTTTCAATAAAATTGGGTTTTGAAATTTTACTATGTACTTAAAAAAGTTTTTTTTTCTAAAAAAAAGTTTTTTTTTTAGAAATAAAACGTTTTCTTAAAAAAATATATGGCAACGCTGGGTGTAACACTATTCTGCAATATTTTTACTCTTTTTTTTGCTGTTCTTTTCGCTGTGTTTTATTTTGGATTTTGTTTTAATATTTAGATTTTTTTGTTGATTGCTTTTGCAATATACTTTTTTCTTATTTAACACAAATATTTCTTTTTTAAAATTTTTGATTCACAGTGGCACGAGAATAAAAATTAATAATATTAGTTTTTTTTTTAATTAATTTTTAAATAAATTTTTCTCTGATTTTACTTTTACTTCTTGTTTAGTTGTAAATTTTTTAATTTTTAAAGCCATCTGTGATAGGTTTTTACACACACTCAATCATTATTGTAAATTATTATTTTTCATCTTTTCCGTTATAAATTTTTTTAAGTATAAAATTGTCTTCTTATTGTTCTTATATTTCCACTTTCGTTACACTGTGTGGTAAATAAACGCTTTATGAGAGCAACTTTTAATTAATAATTAAATATACATATATATTTTTTTAATTTATAGAAAAAAAAATCTTACTAAATTAGCACTTTTGATTTTAAAATTTTTGGTATTCAAAAATAATTGAAATTTTAATTTACAAAGAATTTAACTGTTGATCCAAATATGATTTTCGTACTGTTTCTTTCAAGTTACATGCAAAACTGGTTTTCTTGATAAAAATTTATATTAGCACACCAATTTCCAACAGTGATTTTGTCGAGCCAGAGATTAGAATACTTTCTCTTTTGTGTTGGTTTTCGTATAATTGGAGACTAATCGAGAATGCCTCATCAAAGATGCAATAATAGGACTAATAAAAGAGTTGATATGATAAGTTAAATTTTTTTTGTTGTTTTTTTAAGTCTACAATTGTATCAAATTAACTTTTTTTCTTTTATTATAGTTTGTAGATAAAACTTAACCCTTAAATGCGGATTATAATTCCTTCCTAGTTTTGTTCCTCAACTGCATTTGCTTCAGTAATGATTTAGTTTCTTCCCCTTGTATAATATTGAAATTTCTTTGGTTAGAAAAATCACGTTGTAGGTGCTTATAAGCAATCAAGGCTGTTGCAAGCTTGGCGGTTAAAGTTAAAAAGAATGATGGCGTCAAATTTTTTTAATAACTTGATTCTTTGAAAATCTAGACCTCGTGATTCTATGTTATTTTTATTGGAAATGCTGGAAAGATACTTTCAATTACCGTAGATTAGGTAGCACTCTATCATTTTCTAAGTAACATGCTCTCACTGAACATATGCCTTATACGATTGAAAGATCGTTCATAAGATCAAAATTTCAAAATAAACTATATCTGTAATTTCAAGATAGAATAACAAGTGATAATTATTTACATCATTATGTGTAACTCAAGATAAATTATAATTTTGGTAAATAATTTTATTCTATATTCTTCGACCTTTTTAATGATTTTTATTAAATAATTTTTAAGCTTGAGGTCACTTTTTGTTTTTTATAAAAGATTTTTTAATTCTTATATATAATTGTCTCAATATTTCGATTTCCTTTGGAAATCTTCTTCACGAGTTAAATTAATATTATAACAAATTTTCTATGTGTGAAAATTTTTTGATATAAGTTTGAAAGGGGTTGACAAAATTGAAAACATGTTTTACAGAAAAATAATTTTAAATTTTCAATAATAACATTGAACAGTAAATAATTATAACAGAAATATAGTAACATTTTGAATAACAACATTTTGGAATTATAACATTTTTTAAAAACATAAATTGTGTTAATTTCTCCTATTGTTAATATTTATATTTTTGTTCAATAGGTGTCTGTTATTTTGAGCTAAGTTTTCTGTGTCTTTCTTAAAATTTATTCTTCTTTCTGATGGTACATTATTGATATGTAACATTTCTAACATGTATCTTCGTTTTGTATGATTTTCTGTGTTCAATATCAGAGACCTGCAACGAGTACTAAATTTTCGAGTATGCTTAATCATGCACATTGATTTTTATGATTTAATCGTTTTTGTTCAAATGCACAAAACACTCGTTTACGCAACCGTTCGTTTCAATCATTCAGTTTTATTCACTTGTTGTTTTTTGCGAACATGAATATTCTGACTGTGTCGTTAAATGTATGAAGCTCATTTTACATCAAAGCCAACGTGTTGTTAGCCGAACAAGTGTTTTATTCATTTGTTGTTTTGTGCGAACATGAATTTTCTGACTGTGTCGTTAAATGTATGAAGCTCATTTTACATTAAAGCCAACGTGTTGTTAGCGGAACAAGTCAGTAGCAAAAGTAATTTTATACTCGACGGTGTCGACACCGAGAGAAGTGTTATAAAAAGTTTTTTGTGAAATTTAGTGATCTTTAAATTAACTTTGAATTTCTTTAAAGTTTCAAATGGAACAGTCTCCAGAATTTATTTCCGAAGAAATTGCCAAAGGCAACTATATTTTGTCAGGGAGCCGGAAAGGTCGTAGCGTCGTAATAATAAAGACTGAAATTGTAACTTTTTATATACCTTGGATTTCATTCTTAACATTTGGGGGGGGGAAGAAGTTATAACAATATTTTTGAAATATTAAAATTGGTAAGGTTTTTCGAAAAAATACATACATTTAATAAAACTACGTATGTATTTAAAATATAAAAATATATGACGTACTTACAGTGGGGAGCAGAGGTGAGTACATGTTCTGATTTTCTGCATTTGCAGGTGCATAAAAATGGTAATAAAAAAGCGATTTAAATTATTGCTTTTTTATTTTATTTATTATTTAGTGGACTACAATAATGATCTTCAAACAAAACAAAAAAACTACGTATTCAGGGAACAAAATAAATTAAATAAAATTAAATCTTATGTACTCAGTTTTGCACTTTCAGGAAACAAACAAAAACTTTAAAATTTTTAGTACTTAGTCCACAGTCCTTTATTTTTTAATACACTATTTATGCGATTGGGCATACTTTCAACCAACTTTTGGATAATTTCATTTGGAATTCTCTGCCACTCCAGCTCCACACGTTGCCACAACTCAGATAAGTTCGACGGAGCTGCTCGATACTGTCCCAACCGTCTTTTCACAATTGACCACAAATTTTCAATTGGATTGAGGTCGGGACTTTGTGAAGGCCACTGCATCAATTGAAATTTTTGCCCATTCAACCATTCCTTAACGATTTTGGAGGTGTGTTTTGGGTCTCCATCCTGTTGAAACACAACTTCTTCCTCAGGGTATGCGCTCAGATCTACAAAATCGGGAAGATGGGTCTGCAATATTTTCAAATAGTCTTCTTTTCTCATGATTCCATCAATTTTTTGTAATGTACCAGCATGCCACCATGTAAATCAACCCCAAACCATGATGTTGCCTCCGCCGTGCTTTACAGTCTGTTTAACATGGTGTCGTTGTATACTGTCCCGTTGTCGACGCCAATAATACTGTTTACCGTCATATTACGCGTTTCCAGTCATCAACAGTGCAATCTTTGTGTTGTCTGGCGAATTTTAAACGTGCTGAAACATTTTTATCTGACAGTGCAGGTTTAGATTTTTTTACAGCTGAGATATATCCAATATTGTGTAGCGCTCTTCTTGATGTTCATCGGCTAACATTTTTATTTATTGCTAAGGAAGCTTCTTTTGGGGTTAAAGACGTGTCTGTTTTCATCTTTCTCATCATAAGGCGTGCGCCGTTTCGCCGTTTTAACACTCTAATAACTACTGATTGGCTTATATTAAGCTCTTTTGCTATCATGCGTGACGAGGAGCCATCCTTTGTTTTATTTATTATCAAATTTTCCACGGCGATCGATAGTTTCTTCATTCTTCAAAAAATATTCACTCTTAATTTTTTAAATTAAAAAAAAACGACGTTTTTGGAACACGGAGTTATTCAATTATGATTTAAAACTAAAATTCATATTGACAAAACTAAAGATTGCAGCAACAAATTTAAAAACTTAATTTCAAATAACGGTAAATTAATAAATGTTTCAATTATTTGGTTGAGAACAAGTGTGAGCAAAACTGAGTACATACAAGTTGTTTTGTTGTTATTTAAATTACTCTCTTGTTTTATTGTTCTTTTATTTCTCTTATTAAGAATTATGTGAAGAACTAAATAAGAATTAAAATAGAAAAATAAATTTAAAAATCACTCCATTATTACCATTTTTATGATCTTTACAATACAGACAATACAAACATGTTTTCACCTCTGCTCCCCACTGTACATACATACATATTACAAATTTTATCATTGCTTTGTCAAATAAGATTTCTTTTCGACGAAATAAAAAAAAATGCTAACATGTTAAATATGTAGTAAATGCACATTTTTTATGTTTTCATATTTTTCTGCCAGCCGCTTTTTACTTATAAGTGGCTCGTGTGTTTTTAGTTCAATTCCAATCAGATCATGCACAACAAAGCCGACATGCAAAAAACAAACTGTGTATAAATAAGAATTTTTGTTTTCAAACATTGCAGTTCGAACCAAGTGTTGGAAATGATTTATACTCGTTGCTGAATTTTCTGTGTGTGCATGAAAAGTGAATAAGCATAAAATTGAATAATTCTTGTTTGTATTGTTCTTAAAATTCAACGTAAAGGGGACTATACACTACGTGTTTTTTACATTGTATATGTCAAATTTTACATATGGAATAAAAACATATAGTTGGTGACCTCATAAACTTTGCTTGTGTAAAATACATGTGGAAATACATATGTAATTTTTTCGATTAGAACACGCTCTATTTTCTTATGTTTTCAAATGTATATGCCATGCGAAAAGATTTGTCGACGGTTAAATATCTGCGGTATCATTAGCCGCTCGTATGAAGAATTTGCATAAGTGATAAATTTTTTATCTCATTTTGTTAATTTAATAACAATGATATAAATTATTTAAAAATTTTTGATACAAGCTCCACATATTGTATATTAAAAGACGAAAAAACGTAAATCAATATTTTTGACGCCGGCATTTTAGTGACGCCACCAACAATTTTTGCAGCGGCTTTAACGCATTTTTTAAAGAAACGACATGGTAATTTATATGTAAATAATCATGGCGATGTCACGTGTAATTGTACATACAAGTTGGTGACCAAAAATTAAAACCCTTATGTAAAATAACCAATTTTGACAGACATAAAGAAAAACATGTGGGCTGTAAACTTAAAAATACATAAGCAAATACACGTAGTGTATAGCCACCTTTAGTGAATAAGTCGGCTCGTTCACACTTGTTGCAGGTCTCTGTTCAATATAGATGTGTTATCAAAATCTGGATAGTGGTTAAAATCTCTACAATGGGTTGATAAAGCTGTTTTTTGTGTTGAATTATAATTTCTATATTTCTGGTCATGTCTATGTCCTGCTAATCTAGTTTTACGTTTTGTCCCTGTTGTTCCTATCAGCCCAATCATGAATAAAAATTCCGCGGGAGTTTTTTTCCCTTTTTATTTTTTTAACATTGAATTTAAATAGGAAAAATGAGAAAAGGGAAAAAACTCCCGCGGAATTTTTATTCATGATTGGGTTGTATATATATTTTGTTACATTGCTCGTTACTATTACCACCACAAGGAATTTTATATACTAAATTTGACATATCTGTCTTTTCTAATCTATCTTTAGTTTTTGTGAATAATCTTCCTACGTTATTATTTACCTTATGTGTCATTTTGTATGTTGTTTTGTTATATATGTTTAAATGTTCTATTCTTTCTGAAAATCCAGGTATATATGATATTGACTTATAAATTTTTGGTTCTGAAATTCCATTATTAATATAGGATTTCTTTGCAATAAATTGTTTTATTAATCTGCAAATGAGTTCATTACTATTGAAAAAGAATTAAATTTTTCAATTTCATATTTAGACATATTAGTTAAAAGAAGGGGAAATAATTTAGTGTTTGATTGGTATAAAAAAACAACTTCATCAGGAAGAATTTTAAATTATTTCTCAAAACACCCAAAAAGAATTATTATAAACACTGCTAAAAATCTTATAGAATATTAACAATTAGTGACATTAGATTTCATAAGAAAAATAAAGAAATAATTAGAAATATATTAAAAGATAATAGTTTTCCTAATGAACTCATTTGCAGATTAATAAAACAATTTAATACAAAGAAATCCTATATTAATAATGGAATTTCAGGACCAAAAATTTATAAGTCAATATCATATATACCTGGATTTTTAGAAAGAATAGAACATTTAAACATATATAACAAAACAACATACAAAATGACACATAAGGTAAATAATAACGTAGGAAGATTATTCACAAAAACTAAAGATAGATTAGAAAAGACAGATATGTCAAATTTAGTATATAAAATTCCTTGTGGTGGTAATAGTAACGAGCAATGTAACAAAATATATATAGGAACAACAGGGACAAAACGTAAAACTAGATTAGCAGGACATAGACATGACCAGAAATATAGAAATTATAATTCAACACAAAAAACAGCTTTATCAACCCATTGTAGAGATTTTAACCACTATCCAGATTTTGATAACACATCTATATTGAACACAGAAAATCATACAAAACGAAGATACATGTTAGAAATGTTACATATCAATAATGTACCATCAGAAAGAAGAATAAATTTTAAGAAAGACACAGAAAACTTAGCTCAAAATTACTGACACCTATTGAACAAAAATATAAATATTAACAATAGGAGAAATTAACACAATTTATGTTTTTAAAAAATGTTATAATTCCAAAATGTTGTTATTCAAAATGTTACTATATTTCTGTTATAATTATTTACTGTTCAATGTTATTATTGAAAATTTAAAATTATTTTTCTGTAAAACATGTTTTCAATTTTATCAACCCCTTTCAAACTTACATCAAAAAATTTTTACACATAGAAAATTTGTTATAATATTAAATTAACTTCTGAAGAAGATTTCCAAAGGAAATCGAAATATTGTGATAATTATATATAAGAATTAAAAAATCTTTTATAAAAAACAAACAGTGACCTCAAGCTTAAAAATTATTTAATAAAAATTTTAGTAAATTCAAAAAAAAAAATAAAAATGTGTATTCACATATTACACTTGACATCAATTTTATATTTAATATTTTATCCAATTTTTGCAAAAAAATTTTATTCTCCAGTGGATATCCACACTTCTCCACTTGAGACCAAACATTTTTTGAACTTGAATACGATTTGAGATAAATTTGAGATTTTTTCTAATTTTTTTATTCTCGTATGGCGGCGGCTGTTTTGTGCAATCGCTTACAGATCTGGTAGCGTTTAAAAAATACATGTTGCAGCTGCATTTATTCATTTATTACAAATGTGCAAATGTGAAAGAAGTGAAAATAGTGAAAAAAAGCAAGTGTTAAAAAATATAAATAAATAAAAGTGCATTTAAGTGAAGGAAAGACAATTAAAGGTAAGCAAAGTTTAAATAATTAATATAAAAATGAATAGATCAAAGAAAGTTAAAAGTGAGGTAAGGACCTTCGACATCAAATGCTTGTGGAAACGTGTCTGTTTTTATGTTATGATTGAAATTAATATTAACTAAATCTAATCAATCTTTCCAGAAGCTTACAATCAAAAATTTGCAGCTGCATCTTCGGACAGCGAGTTCGAAAGAACTCTTATATCATTTTTCCAACACGCCAATAACCGCCTTTATAAGAAGGTAAATTATGTAAATGGAAAAAAGAAAAATATCTCCCAAATTAATTAATGTTTTTTTATTATTAAAAATAACTCAAATGAATTGTTTTTTTATGATCTCATTATTTTATGTTTTTTTTATATAATAAATAAGTTACAAAACTTAGTAAAAAAAATTTGTTTATATCTTAAATTTATATAAATGGGCTTTCTTTAATATGGCAATTCCGTACCATACATTTGAAACCAATTGCATTTCTTTGGTATCAAGTTGAGAATCACAAATTTCTCAATTTGATAACTAAGAAAATCACCATATTAAAAGTGAGGCTTATAAGTTGAGAAGACTATAATCGGACTATTGAGGTGGATTTCAGAATTAACGTTGGAGATTTGAGAATGGTATTTGATATCACTTAAATGCACTTTTATTTATTTATATTTTTTAACACTTGCTTTTTATACCCTTCACCATAACGAGAAGAGTATATATAAGTTTGTCATTCCGTGTGTAATTTCCACTAGTGCTGGCAAAGTATTGAGTAATGGGTACCGAGTATCGAGTATTTTCCCTTTTTTTTGATACTCAATACTCAAAAGTTGTTACTCGATACTTTCTGAGTTGTATTTTTAAGCTAGTTGAGTGGGTAAAATATTGCATAAATATATATCACTGTATAAAAAGACAGCAACGTGTAAGCTACAAAATTCATTAATTTTCCAAAGAATTTATTTTAATTATTTCTTAAGTTGTTGTTAACGTTGAATTTAAAGTTAACTTTACATTTATTTTTGATTTAATAATAAAAGACATACAAACCCATTAATAGTTGAAGATCTATTTTTATTTTTTTAAGAAACTACATCAATTTGCAGATAAAAACTATGCGTTGCAATTTCAAAAAATCCGTTAAAAGTATCGAGTAGTATTGAGTACCCAAATGAAAAGTATTGATTATTATTGAGTAATGGAAAGTAGTAGAATTTGCCAGCACTAATTTCCACAAAAAAAATTTTCGGTGTCGATTAAGCCATGTCCGTCTGTCTCTTGAAATCAGTTTTTTAAAGTCCCCAGATATACTCGGAATCCAAATCTTCAATAATTCTGTCAGAAATGCTTTCGAGAAGTTTGCTATTTCAAATCAGCAAAATCGGTTTAGGTCAACCAGAGTTATGGACCAATATGTGGACAACCTCCATAAAAATTTGATATTTTTTGTATATTTTATTGCAATATTTTGAAATATATTGCAGATAAGACCATGAAATTTTTTATACGTGGTGTTTTATGATAAAAGAGGAAAGTGTCCGGAAAATAGTAAGAATCGGTCCATGATTTCTTATAGCCCCCATACAAATATATATAATCCCGAAATATGACTTAATGATAAATAAATGCCTATAAAATTGGAATATCTAGACCAAAAAATACGTTTTATGCAAAAAGAAATCGCAAAACGAAATTTTTTTACTTCGGTCCATGTTTGACCATTGACCCCATATAAAGTCCACTTCCAAAATTCACTTAAATACGTATAAAACAGATATAAACAATAGTAAACGGCTAAAATTCGACATAAATAATCTCTATAGGCAAATAAATTGTTGTACTAAATTTTATGGTGGTCGGCCCAGAATTGGTCATAGCCCCCATACAAAAATCTTCCCGAAATATGGCTCAATTATACATAAATGCCTATAAAATTGGAATATCAAGCCAAAATTCAGCAAAAATAAGTTTTATGCAAAAAGAAATCGCAAAACCAATTTTTTTTACTTCGGTCCATGTTTGACCATAGACCCCATATAAATTCCACTTCCAAAATTCACTTAAATACGTATAAAACTGGTATAAATAATGTTAAACAGCCAAATTTTGACATAAATACTCCTTATAGGAAAATAAATTGTTGTACTAAATTTTATGGTGGTCGGCCCAGAATTGGTCATAGCTCCCATACAAGGACCACATCTGAAAAAGATATCGGTACCACCTCAAAACTTTGTACAGATCATTTACATATATACAAAAATCATCCCACAAAATTTTGTGAATTTCGGTCTATTTTTAACCGTATGCGCCATATAAAGCCCTCTTCCGAAAATCACTTTAATACTCATAAATCTCTTATAAATAAGGGTACCCATCCAAAATTTTACACGGATCATTTACATACATGCCTAAATCTAACTGCTGGATTTTGAGAATATCGGTCCATATTTGACTATCCCCCACATAAGGTCCACTCTCGTAATCCACGTTAATACTAATATATATCGTATATATAGCGTTATTATGTTGAAATTCGATGTGAAATATCCTCATATGCATGAAAATAACTGTTCCAAAATTTAAGAAGATCGGCCCATAATTTGTCATGGCTGCCATATAAGAACCATTTCCAAAAAACAAATAAATTCAAAAAATATTCTTTTCGGATTTAACCCATATTCGGTCCATATTTTATAATCATGATATATATCGATGGAAAGGTATTTTTAATGCCTTTTATTTAATGTATTACGAATTATCAGACACCTAGTAGTTCCCGAGATATAGGCCTATATAATTTCAACTTTAGGGGCCCGCCCCCTCGAAAATAGGCGTGACCGCCAACAAATTTTTTTTGCTGATATCTCCTCTAAAAGCCCTATTTGATTTTGTTTTTTTTTTTTTGAGCAAAATCACTAAAACCGAATTGTACCCCTTTTTATACTCTGTTTGTTAAGTTACACTCAAGATTATTATGAACATCAGACAAACTCTGTAAATTATGGTAAGAATTAATTAAAAATTGTGAAAATTAGACAAAATTTTAAAATATTTAACATAAATTATGTTGGTCGTAAAATTGTCTTTCAAACAATATATCAAACACTAATAAAATTTGCACTAAGACTGAATAGAAAACACAGAATTAGGATATTCTAGTCTAGTGTAGTTTCTGTATTTCTTATTACGTTTAGGTGGAGGGTATTTAAGATTCGGCATAGCCGAATATAGCACTCTTACTTGTTTATACTCTGTTTGTTAAATTACACTCAAGATTATTATGACAGACTCTGTAAATTATGGTAAGAATTGGTAATTAAATCAATTAAAAATGGTGAAAATTAGACAACATTTCAAAATATTTAACATAAATTATGTTGGTCGTGGAATTGTCTTTTAAACAATATATCAAATATGTACTAATAAAATTTGCACTAAGACTGAATAGAAAACACAGAATAAGGATATTCTAGTGCTATAAGCAATGTAGTTTTTGTATTTTTTTGTTACGTTTAGGTAGAGGGTATTTAAGATTCGGCACAGCCGAATATAGCACTCTTACTTGTTTTCACTATTTTCACTTCTTTCACATTTGCACATTTGTAATAAATGAATAAATGCAGCTGCAACATGTATTTTTTAAACTCTACCAGATCTGTAAGCGATTGCACAAAACAGCGCCGCCATACGAGAATAAAAAAAATTAGAAAAAAATCTCAAATTTATCTCAAATCGTATTCAAGTTCAAAAAATGTTTGGTCTCAAGTGGAGAAGTGTGGATATCCACTTGAGAATTAAAATTTTTCACAAAGATTGGATAAAATATTAAATCTCAAATTGATGTCAAGTTGAAAACAAAAAAGGAGAAAAATATTTCAACTTAAGTTGAGAATTACATTAGACATCAACTTGAGAATTAAGCTTTTCTCTAACATTGGAGAAATAATTTGTCAATGCATATTGGGACGTTAAACAAAAACAAAATCTACATTGACGATGGCAGTCACCAGTAGAACATACGAAAGTGTTGTTGCTTTACGCTTGCGTGTATAGATTGAACTACGACAAAAAAAAAAAACAAATAAGGCAAAGTTGTTTATGTATTTCGTATTGCTATTGCTGTAATGAGCAGCGGTGTCAACTTTGAAATTTCCAATCGCACCAAAATAGAGAAAAAAGCGCACCATATACAAAAAAACGTACCAAGTTTAGAATTTCGTTTTTGTTACAAATATTTATTGAATTAATTTAAAATTTTTTAATATCATAAATTCTATAAAAAACTTTTTATCGACGATTATTAGTAAAAGTAATAATTGTAAAAGCTTTTTTGTAATAAATGAACTAATGAAGATAAAATAAGCATTTAACCACTCAAAATTTAACTCACAATATTATATTCGGAACTAAAGTACTAATTGGTTTTCTAGTTAAAGTACTTCTATTTGATTTTTTTTCCAATAAAATTTGTTAGGATTCCACTGGTACTCTAACCCTGGTTGTTCGTCTACCATTCAGTAGACCGACCAAACCATCAGGCTATACAAGAATTTTTATTTACATGTTTAAAATGTTAATTTGATTTTCAAACAAAGATTTTTGAAGAATTCGATTTCATTTATCATACATTCGTATTTAAAATACATTTTTTCATCGTATAGATTTCATGGGTTATGAATTATTAAAAAACTGCAATTAAAAATTAGTAAAAATAAAGATTTCATCACATTTTCAAAAAAATTAAAAACGCATTGAAATACACAAAAAAGCGCACCGCGCACCAATTATGGATTTGGAATTGAATGAAATGGTACTCAAGCAGGTGTATTTTATTGTAGAAATATTTTTTTCACACCAAAAATTAAAAAGCGCACCGCGCACCAACTAAAGAATTTTTCGCACCAAAAATTTAAAAAGCACCAAAAATGGTGCGAAACGCACCAAGTTGACAACGCTGGTAATGAGTATACAAAACACACAGCCTATAGCTAAGAGTTTTTACAAATACAAAAGAGCACCAAGAGTATAGGGCTTGGACACTCCTGTTCTAGTTCATTCTTTACTTTATTTTTTTCCTTTCTTACATTTATGTGCTCCAGGAGTAGATCTCATTTGTTGTCCCTTCATTTATTTTGTTTTTGTTACATTTTGCTGAAATATTTATGTACATACGTAAATCATTATATACCAAATTTTTCTCCATCTACAAAATCCTACACGATCATCTTTGTCTTATGTATTTGTTTCTTTTCGTTAAAGGAGTTGCTCAACCTGTGCGTAGTTGTGTTCATATTTTGTTGTTATGGATTCTCCGTTTTGCAGTTGTTGTTGCATGTACACATATTACAATTTTATTTCATAATTATACTTTCAGTCTCGTCTCATCAAACTGTTCGGACGTGTTTTTTAGTGCGGCTGAATTTTCGGTGAAAAAAATCGTAATAGGTGAAAAAGTGTAAAAAGTTGAAATTAAACAAAAAAGTGAAAAAATAACTTGTAATAGGTAAAAATATAAAAAAAAAACATTAAAAATCGCATAAAAACTGTATCACTGTTCCTCTCAGATGTAATTCTGAGAAAGAGCTTAGCTCGACTAGAAAAACTATATGGGTCTCTGAGGAAGAATCCTTAAAAAAACTGTGGAGAATCTTCTCACTGCAAGAGCCGTGGAACGGCGTCGTTCCTGTTCGCCCAATATAGTGATTTCAATAGATGAAGGAACATCAACACCTTCTACATCAAATAGTGCAGTCAAACCTAGAAAACAAGTAGGTATGGATAAATACGTCACAGTTCTTAAGCGACAGAGGAGCCCGACATCTGCTCAAGTGTTATCAAATTCAAAAGCTCCTAAGAGCGTGAGTAATGATCAAAATAGGTTTGCTCTCCTCCAGACGGATGTGCCAGAACTTCCTAAGAAGACGTTTAAGCCCCCACCAATTTATCTGAGAGAGCCCACTTCCAGTAAATTGGTACAAGGAATTGTTTCGGTAATAGGTGAAAATATGTTTAGCGTAACATCAATTAAACATGGAAATATCAGCGCAACCGAAATTCAAGTGAAAAAGGAAGATGATTTTCGAAAATTGTTCAACCAGTTGGAGAGGGAGACTAGGGATTTCTATACCTATCAGCTCAAAAGCGCAAAATATATACCATATACCCATGTGTTGATCCTGCGGAGATAAAGACCGGCTTAATGGACAAAGGGTTCAAAATTAAGAGTGTTGTGAATTTTATTGTCCAATTTACACTCATTTGAAAGGCATAAGAACCAACAAGACGTCAGTATTACCTGATGATTCTCAACAGCCTAATTTTGCTTCGAGTAACAATTTCCTTCAATTGTTACGGTCCACTAGTCATGTAAACGCGCCTAGTGGTTAAATCTAATATGGTAGGTTTGGAGCAGGAACCTAAATCACAATATTTCTAGCCTAATATTAACACTCTAGAGACTACATTGCAGACACTTGTCCAAACTATGAACACTTTTACGACCACTATGACATCCATGATGCAGGAAATGCTGAAAATGCAATCCACTATCTTACAAGCAATTATAAAGAAATGGTTTGTTTAAAAATTTGTTTTTGGAACGCGAACGGCCTCCGCCAACATAAAAACGAACTGGAACACTTCCTGATGGATAAGCAGATTGATGTTATGATGATTGCTGAAACTCACTTGACGGCGACAGGGTACTTCAAAATTAATGGCTACGTGTTATATGATACTAAAGATCCACGCGAAAGAGCATGTGGAGGTTCGGCAATTCTTATGAAGAACAGAATAAAACATTATTTAATGAACAACATATGTGAGGATTACCTACAAGCAACAAACATTTGTATTGAATTCTGTCAATACAATTTTGTTTTATCATCAATTTATTCGCCGCCTCGATTTTCAATAAAAGAACACCAATACTACATCTTCTTCAATTCCCTTGGAGCTAGATTTTTAGTTGCTGGTGACTTTAATGCCAAACACACTTTTTGGGGTTCACGTCTTGTGACCCCGAAGGGTCGTGAACTCTTCAACACCATGACCAAAATGGGATTAGATGTACTCTCAAGCGCGCATCCCACCTACTGGCCGACGGACCAACGGAAGATTCCCGATGTTATTGACTTCGGAGTAGTGAAAAATATCCCTTTAGAATCGATACAAGTGCAGCCTTCATTAGACTTGTCTTCAGATCACACTCCTTCTATTATTTCAATGCGTTTCCTTCAAGGGAATGGCTCTCCATTTCGGGACATATCTAAAACCAGAGTAAGTTGGATAAAGTATAAAAAGTATTTAAGTTCCCACTGCACGGAAAATGTAGTGTTGAGAACTACCGAGGATATTGATGGGTCGATTGGCAAGTTTACTGAGGACATACGAAGAGCTGTACATCACGCCTCCACATACGACGTTGAGTGCAGAAGTGGGACAAATAGAACTTATTTCGCTGAACTCGATCATCTCCTGTCAGAAAAAAGAAGAGTTAGAAGAGAGTGGCAAATTCACAGGTCTCCTGAACTGAAAGCTAGGCTACGGGTATGCAGAGATATACTAAGAAATTTCTTAGAAATCTAAAGAATGGCTTCACTTAAATGGTGGGTCTTGATAGTACCCCACAATCTGACTATTCGTTATGGAAGGCGGCACGAAGTTTAAAAAGACCAGTTTTCCTCTAACTGCCTCCTCTGCGAAATCCGACTGGAGGCTGGGCTAGAAATGATTCCGAGAAGGGGACTTTAATTGTTAACCATTTGAGATATGTGTGTACTATAAACAACTCAAATAATGCATCTGATTTGCCTCCACTCGTTATTAGACCTCCTGTACCTCTAAGACTTAGCTTTAATGATGTTCAAAGCGCTATTGGTACTCTGAATCTTAAAAAAGCTCCAGGAATGGATAAAATCAGCAACAAAATGCTTGTGGAATTACCTCGTGTAGCTAGAAGAATTATCCTATTTATTTTCAATGCTATTCTACGCCTAGAATACTATCCTGCAGATTGGAGATTATGAGATTACCATGATTCCTAAGCCAGGGAAGGACCCCACTAAGGTAGAGTCATATAGGCCAATTAGTCTACTGCCGACAATTTCTAATTCTGAACGACACTTAATGTATCCCAAATCACCAATTCGGGTTCAGAGCTAAACACAGTACCATCGAACAAACACACAGATTGGTAAATGTGATAAGACGGTCGTTTGAAGACAAAAAATACTGCTCCGCCCTTTTTATTGATGTGTCGCAAGTATTCGACAAAGTTTGGCATGACGGTTTAATGCACAAAATAAAATTAACTCTGCCTGCTAACACCCATAAACTCATGGAAAGTTATTTACACGGTCGCAAATTTAAAATCAAAGAATGCGATTTTTTAAGTACCGCTCAGCCAATTGAATCAGGTGTGCCACAGGGTAGCATACTGGGTCCTACTTTATATTTGATTTATGCCTCCGACATGCCGTCAGACCCGAAAATCGAAATTTTTTTTCCGAAATTCCGCCATCTGTACTATAAATTAACAAATAAAAAAACACCATTATTTTTGGGGAAATTTTCACGCTCTTATAAATATGTTACACTTTTTATAACAATTTTAAACAGGAAAAATATTTCTTGATATTGGTCGCAAAAAAAAAATTACCTTTTTTATAAAACGTTTTGCTCTTTGTTATTTGCTATGATTTTTTTTGTAATAAACTTTTCATAGAAAATACTGTAAATTTGCGTTTGCGATGTATATTAGTTTTAGTTGACATATTTCCATATACAGGTGGAGTCGTTCTATTTTTTTATTTGTTACGATGGATAATTGGTTAATAAGAAACAAAGAAACGAATAAAGATAAAAATAATGATTGTCCTGCTAGTTCAAATGAACCTCAACAAACTTATTCAGAAGAACAACAAGTTGAAAGACCCCGATCTCCTCCGACCACCAGCGCTTTAAAAAAATACAAAAGTACGAGACGATATGATGGGGAGTATATTAAATTAGGTTTTAGTGTCCTTGTTGCAGAATTTTCGGATGATCGCCCACAGTGTGTTATATGTAACGAAGTTCTGTCCAATCAGTCCATGAAGCCATCACTTTTAAAGCGACATATACAAACAAAGCATCCTAGTTTAGAAAACAAACCAAAAATTTTTTTTTGCAAAAACAAAGTGAAATGAAAGCTAATTAAACTAATATTAAATCGTTTTCTGGTACTACAAAAAAGCAGTAGAAGCATCGTTTTTAGTCTCCTACCAACTATCAAAAAGTGGCAAACCTTTTACAATTCTAGAAAAACTAATATTGCCAGCTACAAAGTCCATAGTAAGTTGCATGTTAGGAGAAGACCAAGTAAAAAAACTTGCATCACTATCTCTGTCAGATACTACAGTGAGTCGCACGGTAGATGATATGGCATTAAATGTAAAATCAGATTAACCCTCCGTCACAGTCATGGGTCTGGCCCATTTTGCATTTTAAACGTGTTTCCAATATGGCTAGAGATTATAATTTTCAGATACCCTCCTGAAATTTTCTTGGTTTTCTCATGGTGAAAAAACGGGACGAAAAAAGCAAACAAAATAGGAGTTAGAAGGATATTTTGACACATATGTCATATAAGTACCGCAGTGGGTCTGACCAGACCCACATATATTTTGTATGAAAAATTACAGTACATTCGTACTTAAACTTGATTTTTTTTTAATTTTTTCCATAAAATACGTAGAAAGCCATCAGCATTTATATTCTATAAATTTCTATAATTGACAAAAACAGATGTCCAGTAACAAAATTTTATATTTACGCCCAGATAAACGCTAAGTAGCCATCACTTTTGACCGTTATATTTTTTTTACCGAAGCAGTCTTTGAGTGTTTTGTTTTAGTTAGACGCAAACTTTCAAAGTGTTTATGTGAAGTTTTTTCTAAAAAAGTGGTAAAATTTGTCATTTTGGAAAAATGAATGATGAATTAGAATTTATTTTCAATACGCGACATTCTAGTAATTACGATACGGATTTTTATACCCGAATTGCCGAGGCTTTGGCAAATGACTTGGATCGTGAAAGAGCTAACGAGGAAGCCGGACAGCATGAAGAAGATGATCCATTTTTAGATGAAAATGATGAAGAGTAATTGCCATACGAAGATGATGCATCGGACGTTGAAAATGATTTGGTCATCGAACCAAATATAGAAAACGACAGTGATGAAGAGGAAGAAGACTGTGTTTCTGAAATAGGCGAAGATAATAATAATTGTTTCATTGGAAAAGATGGTACTATATGGAATACAAACCAGCCGAACAGTGGCGTACGTACTTGTCAACATAATGTTATGCGTTTTCGAGCTGGGCCTAAAGAGCAAATCTCTACTCCACTTGAAGTTTTCAAAAAATTCTTTACACCAAATATTACAGACGTCATTATATTACAGACAAATCGGTATGGAAGAGACCCAGTCAATAAATGGAATGCTGCAAATGTAAATAAAAAACCAAGAGTTTGGAAGAATATAACAGAAGATGAATTATACGCTTTCATTGGCATTCTTTTAGCAATGGGAGTTTCACATAATAACATGCAAAATCCACGGGTTTTGTGGCGTACTGATAATTTACCCATATTCAGGGCCGCAATGTCTCTTCATCAATTTACGTCCCTAACCAGATACATTAGATTTGACAACGGAAGGACACGGGCATTTCGATTACTAGAAGACAAAGCTGCACCTATTCGAGATATATGGAATTTTGTCAACGAAAATCTTGCGAAGAATTATAGTCCCCATGAAAGTGTAACCATTGACGAGCAATTATTTCCATATCGGGGAAAAACTAAATTTACGCAATATATACCAACAAAACCTGCAAAATATGGTATAAAAATTTGGTGGGCGTGTGATTCGAAAACAAAGTATCCATTACAAGGAAAATTATACACAGGCCGACAACAAGGTGAACAACGTGAAATAAATCAAGGCGAAAATGTTATGCTGTAACTTGCAAAGCCGTACGCTAAAAGTGGTCGCACAATTGTCGCTGATAATTTCTTTACATCTTTGGAAGGAGTGAAACGTCTAGCTAATCTTGGCCTAGCATTCGTTGGCACCATTCGGTCTAACAAGAAATGCATACCTATAGAAATGAGAAAAAGTCATTCACGATCTGTTCAGATGAATGAACAGATCGTGAAAATTGGCTTTCACGACAATTTGGTTTCACTTTGCAGTTATGTTTTAAAAAAGAATAAATGCGTCAATCTTCTGTCCACTGTACATTACACAGATAAATGTGAAGGTGGAGCTAATAAGCCAGAAGCAATTCTATTTTATAATAAAAACAAGTAAGAGTGCTATATTCGGCTGTGCCGAATCTTAAATACCCTTCACCTAAGCGTAATAAGAAATACAGAAACTACACTAGACTAGAATATCCTAATTCTGTATTTTCTATGCAGTCTTAGTGCAAATTTTATTAGTATTTGATATATTGTTTGAAAGACAATTTTACGACCAACATAATTTATGTAAAATATTTTCAAATGTTGTCTAATTTTTACCATTTTTAATTGATTTAATGACCAATTCTTACCATAATTTACAGAGTCTGTTGTAATAACGTTTTTTGTAATCTCTATTTATTCACCTATAAATACCAGTTTTCATGCGCAAATAAAATTTCATTTATGCTGCTGATTTTAACATTATTGTCTTATGTTAAATTCGACATATTGAATGATCTATCGAATTGTAAAAAGTTAAATATGTATAACAAAATAATTAGTGGGTTTATGTCTTGACTATGCCCAGTGGTGTGTTTTTGCGTAAAAGACAATATCAAAAGAAATTTAAGGCAAATATGAGGAATAAAGGAAAATTTTCAATATATGTGATTTTTCTAAAAGTTTGTATATAATTGATTGAAAATGACTTAATTTTTTTACTTAATTTTGCTAATCCTCAGAACAAATACTTTTGCTACACATTCCTAATTTAATCATTTGTGTAATGTCGGTAAAGCTGTACATGATTACTTTTCGTATTTCTTTTTACTTATTTTACTTGATGTATAAAACTAACGAGTAAAAGTCTCGTGGCAAGACGGAAATTGTTAAAGAATTCTTTTTCGTTCTTGACTTCGACGGCTTAACATCACTCCAGGAAATCATCCGGAGTAAAGTCATTGAAAAATAAAGATTTAACCACGTTAACCACAAAAAAGTTAGGTTATTCCTAGAGTTCAAATAGAACCAATTTAAATAAATAAAGTTTTCAACAAAATTCTTAAGCACGGATAAACAATATAAAATTATATCCCTTGGCACCAAACTTGGTAAACCACACTACTCGAACGAAGCTCACGAAGACCCGACTCCACGTGCTTCCTATACCGTCAATCCGAATTGAGGATTGGTCCAATTAGTGATCATACTATTCGTCGGACATAACCTCACAAAAACGTAGTCGCATGATTGGACAATTTGGTCAATCCAGTTTTGGTTAAGAGAAGAACATTCTCCAAATACATCTTCTATCTCATACATATACATCTCTGCTAAAACTAAGATACCACCAACGGTCCCTTTCAACAAGATACCTGTGGGTCCTGGTCGTCTAAGTTCGACACAACATAAAGAATCTTCTTGGAAATATCGGATCATCATCATTCCAACTCACAACCTTTTTGTTAATATAAAAACTAACGTAATTGTATAATTTATCAAGTTGCATAATTGGTTAAATAATACTCTAATAATTTTGTTTAAAAAAAAAATATTCTAATCTAATTTAGCAATTCCCTCACCGACCATTAATTTGCAAGAAAAAAGTAATAATCATAAAACCCTAATTATTAGCTTCACCTACGTTAATCAACATTAACATCGCCAGACATCCCTATGCTGAAGGCCTTCATCGTACGAGGAATAATTTTGGTGAGTGTAATCGTAGTAAAATTAGTTTATTGATAAAAATATAAGTTGGTTTCATTGATCATTATTTTTTTTTTCAATTGCAAACAAAGAAAAAAAAAAAAAAACAAAAAAAAAAAAAACAAATACTATTTACACGTACTCTTTTTGCGCTAAATGAAATAAAAGAAAAGAAACAACAACAAATAATATTTTGTGAATGAGTACAGATTAATAATATTTTGTGCCTTCGTAGATTTTTTCTTAAATTCTTTGTCTTCTTTATTCATTCCTAAAGTTATTGTTTCTCTTCTTTTAATGATTTTATTTAGACAAAGTTGATTTGAAACAAATGGAATTGAATACATAATCAGCTCGTTTTCAAATTGTATTCCCCTAAATTGTTGATATTAACCGAATAATTATGCACCTTCGTAAATGCTAAAACTTACATTACCACATTCTTTTATAAAATGTTTAAAAAATGATAAATTCAGTAATTTGGTAAAGTTATTTCTAATTGTATTACATTCTATTTAATTTGAATCTTTTGGTACATCGATAAAATTTTATATTTCCAAAATCTACTATTTTCTTGATAACAAAAAAAAAAAAAAAAAAAATTTTTTAATTTACGATTTTTTTAAATACCGTTAAATTTATCTGTTAATTATAATATAAGTTTTCAATTAAAATCCAATTTCTTTTATTATTTAAAATGATTTAATGAATAAATCTAGATGGATTTGATTATGTATTTCTAAAATAATTGTTTTCTTGACGAGATGTGGTGAAATTCTAAAAGGATTGTATTATGTTAGGGGTTTTGGTATAATATAAAGCAACAACCAAAACGTAGGTTAGGGTGGGCAAAATCATTGCCAAGACTTGCGCCAATCTTTGAGTCCATATAAAAATACAAGACGGAAATCAATTTTTATTATATTTTCCACCATGTATAAGGGTTCGACATTAGTGAATTTTATTGGGAGTCTATAATAATTTTTTTTCTGTAATAGTTTAGTTTTGACTGCAAGGTGTAACGAACCCCCCAGCCGACTGAAGCTAGCAGTTGCATAAATGGCTCCCTCAGTGTCTTTGCAGTAGAAACCAATTTAAGCAAGTTTTCATTTAATATTTGCTTTTTTTTTTTTTCAACCAGTATGTACATTACAGAAAATGGCGCCCAACGTGGGGCCCGAAGAAGTGCAGTTTGTGCTTTTAACGGTTCTATTTTGTTTAGATAAATTATTTTTTTTCATACAAGCATGAATATAATATTTAGATCATATTATTGTACATAAAATACATTTTACATCTTTTAGGATTATCGAATTTCTGAGGTGCAAAAGTTTGGAAATATTGACCAAAAGTTTTCTAGAATGTCTTTTTGTGTACAAATCATTAGTCTGATTATTTATTCTTTATAGCGTGTATTTGTTCTTATAAAAATATTTGATTTGTATAGTTTTTCAACTGAGTTATCAGAATTTTAATTCTATTAGGAAAATATTTAATTTGCTGATTGTAATTAAATATCCAATATAGTTAAAATAGTACATTCTACAAAAAGGTAATTTATACTGTTTCTGGTTTGTTGATTATTTTATAAATCTTTTATATTTGTCGAAACTTTAAAAAAATAAGAAATTTATCGTAAACAGTTCGTCTTGTATTTTAATTAATTGCATTTATATCCTTATGAATATAGCCCTCTCTGAAAGAAAACACGATTTTATATAAGTTAAATATTTATAATTGTAATTTACATTTCAACATTAATCTCAATCGTTGAAAATACAAGTATATGTATATATTGATTATTGTTGGTAAAATAGGATTTGTATAATATTTAAACATGTCTTTGATAAGATCTCCTCATCCTTCGACTTCTGAAGTCAAGAATGTTACAAATAATAATTGCAGTATATGTGAAGGGACAATGTCTATTGACCAAGAATGCCTAGTAATTGCAAAATGTGAACATTCTTTTCATAGGAATTGTATTGAAGGGTCTTTAGCACAATCTTCTGAATGTCCCTTATGCAAACGTCCTTGTCAGTTATCTGATCTACGAACAGCAAAGGTTCAACCTCTTTCAACTAATGCTCCACCATGTAGTGAACAATATTCTAGTATTACAACTCAAAATATGAATGTAGTTCAACATGATGCAAAGTCTCAACCAAATGCTGCTCGCGGTAAAAGTCGAGGTGCGCTTGCCAAACGATATCCTACTAGGAGTTACGTTAAAAATTTATTTCAAGATATGAATCAGGATCAATTAGTAAGTCTTAATTGTAGTAATCAGCGTGGACAAGAGTGTGAACAAGTTCTTACCCCAAATGACCAAGCCTTAGGAAATTCACGTCCTTTACAAAATTCTCCAAATTTTCAGAACTTAAATACTCCTGCAAGAGCTGAATATATTAGTAATAGTATTGACTATGCGCAAATCAACCAAATGATAGAAGCAAGTGTTTCTAGATTGTTGCAAAATTTAAATATCAATACGAATTCTGTACCAGATAATCGTTCGACAGGTTTCAGACAACAAACACCTCGGATGAATCCAAATCCACCCATTTCCAATAATATGTCACACCACAATTTTGCTTTTCGAGCAGATAAAATAACCTCAATTGTACAAAATTGGAACTTAAAATTCGACGGCTCTGCTAATGGTTTAAATGTTGATGAATTCCTTTATAGAGTATGCTCTTTAACTGCTGACAACTTCAATAACGATTTCAGTCTTATATGCAAAAATTTACATATCCTTCTTTCCGGAAAAGCCCGTGACTGGTTTTGGAGGTATCACAAACAAGTCCAAAATATTGTCTGGGAGGATTTTTGTGCTGCTATCCGCTATCAGTACAAAGATTTTAAATCGGATTTCGATGTCAGAGAAGAAATCCGCAGCAGAAAACAAAAACCAGGGGAGAATTTTGAAACATTCTATGAGTCCGTTTGCATTAACTTAGACAGATTAAGCACACCCATATCAGAACAAGAGTTAATTGAGATATTAACTAGAAATCTTCGCCCTGACATCAGACATGAGCTTTTGTATGTACCTATGTATTCGTTAGCTCACCTTCGTAAACTTGTTCAAATGAGGGAAAATTTGTTAGGGGAGGACAATTTCAAGAAATCATTTGCCCCAAGACCTCATTTTGCTACTAGAAGAAATGTGGCACAACTTGATATGGAAGAAAATTGTCATGATTTTACAAATCCCGAGTTAAATGTTGATGCACTACAGCAAACAATGGTTAGAGTTTGTTGGAATTGTGATGAACCCGGCCATCACTGGGAAGATTGTCTGAAAGACAGATCTATTTTCTGCTATGGCTGTGGAGCTAAAAATACCTACAAGCCAAACTGTCAGAATTGTATTTTAAAACGTAATAATCCAAAAAACTATCAACCTTCGAATCCGACAAAGGATCGATTGTAGAAATTAATAACACTACAAAACACTTTTCCAATATCTTTTCACCAAACGTTCAATCTAATCCAATACTAAATACAGAACCAAATAAACCCAAAATTAAAATTTTAAAATATGAACCTTCTGATTTTTTTTATAATGATTTTTCTCATAAAACTATTTCCCCAATTCGTCCGTATCACCAAAGATGGTCCGACTATATCTCTGCTCGTAATAGAATTTTTCATACTTCTGCTCTAAATATTCAGAATAAATGTCCTAAAAGATCCACTGTTAGACTTCGAAACTATTTTAAACGTCGAAATTTTGTTTCTAAATTTATAATCTCATCTATTGTTACTAATTCGCAGGATAACCGTTATTACGCCAAGGTTAGATTTCTGAATTTTAATGAACTAGGTCTTTTGGATACGGGAGCGAATGTTTGTTGTATAGGCTCGGATTTGGCTCTGTACGATTTTACAAAATTTCCTGAATTTCACAGTTTAAAAACTAGCGTCAGAACAGCTGATGGGAGACATCAAAAGGTATTAGGGTATTTGGATGTGGAAATGTCCTTTAAAAATCAAATTCAGCAAATAAAAATATTAATCGTCCCAACGTTATCTCAGAGATTGATTTTAGGCTTGGATTTCTGGAAGACATTCAAACTTGCGCCTGACATTTTTGAGTCAGTAATTGTGTCTAAATCTTTCGTTTGTGAAATTGCGTCAAATGTCCAGCCAAAATTGTCTGATTTAAATAAGTCCGAAGTCCAACCAATCTGTCCCGAAAAGTCTGAATCTGATGATTCAGATAACACAAAATATCCACTTTCACAATGTCAACAACAACAACTAGAGGCAATTATTGCTCTCTTTCCCAATTTTGAGAAACAAGGTCTAGGGAAAACCAGCATGATTCTTCATGAAATCGACATTGGTGATGCCAAGCCGATTAAACAAAGGTTTTATCCAGTTTCTCCGGCAGTGGAGAACCTGATGTTTAGAGAGATAGATCGTATGTTGACGCTAGGTGTAATCGAACCCTCCAATTCTTCATGGAGCTCTCCCATGCGTTTGGTCATAAAACCAAACAAAGTCCGCCTGTGCTTAGATGCCAGAAAACTTAATTTTTTAACAAAAAAAGATGCCTATCCGTTACCTAATATCGAGGGAATATTTTCCCGTCTTCCTCAGGCCAACCTAATTTCAAAACTCGATTTAAAGGATGCATATTGGCAAATCGGCCTAGCCGATGAGGCGAAGCCTCTGACAGCGTTCACAGTCCCTGGCCGACCGCTGTACCAATTCAAGGTCATGCCATTTGGACTGTGCAACGCTCCTCAAACTATGTGTCGCTTAATGGATGAGTTAATACCTCCTGATTTGAAACATTCGGTTTTCGGATACCTTGATGATCTCATCATTGTGTCATCGGATTTTTCATCACACATATCTACTCTCGTAAGAATTGCCGAACAATTTAAAAATGCCAACCTAACGCTTAATATCTCCAAAAGTAAATTCTGTGTCAGGGAAGTTAAATATTTAGGATATGTGATAGGAGACGGTGGAATTAGGACTGACCCTGAAAAGATTGAGTCCATATTGTCCTGGCCAACCCCTAGAAATTTAAAACAAGTAAGGGGATTCTTAGGTTTAGCGGGGTGGTACCGGCGTTTTATTGATAATTTCTCTACGGTTGTGTTTCCTATCACAGAAGTTGTGACAACCAAAAAAAAGTTTGTGTGGACGGATTCGGCTCAAAAAGCATTTGAAAACGTGAAAAAACTCCTAACTTCGGCACCAGTACTCGCAAATCCCGATTTCTCAAAAAAATTCTATCTCCACTGCGATGCCAGCGATTATGGAATTGGGGCTGTGTTAATTCAACTGGCCGAAAATGGAGCAGAAAAACCCATAGCATTTATGTCGCGAAAGCTTAATTCCGCACAGCGGAATTATAGCGTGACGGAACGGGAATGTTTGTCGGCCTTAGAGGCAATCAAAAAATTTCGATGTTACTTGGAACTCCAAGAGTTCGAAGTAATTACGGACCACGCCAGTTTAGTTTGGCTAATGAAACAACCCGATTTGAGTGGAAGGTTGGCTCGCTGGGTTTTCAAACTCCAGGCTTATAAATTTACTATAAGCCACCGTAAAGGAAAAGATAACATCGTGCCTGATGCCTTATCCCGAATACCCTGCGAAGAAGTTTCATCCTTAGAAATATGCCAACCAGAAATAGATTTAAATTCACAACATTTCTTTGATGAGGATTATCAAACCTTAAAAAATAGGATTGCCACAAATTCTTCGAGTTACCCGGATATTAAATTAGTTGACAATTACGTGTACATCAGAACGGAACATTATACCGGTAACCCTGATCAAGAGGAGGGAGCTTGGAAGCTATGGATTCCGACACAACTGAGAAAAGGATTAATTTCACATTTTCATGATTCTAAAGTAGGTTGTCACGGTGGAATGGCAAAAACGGTAGATTTAGTTCGACGCAACTTCTTTTGGCCTGGCTTATTAAGAGATGTTAGGGACTATGTTAGGTTATGCGAGATTTGTAGAACAACGAAATCACCTAACTTCATAATGAAACCTGAAATGGGAAAACACGTAACTTCTATTCGTCCCTTTCAGCGATTATTTGTAGACATACTCGGCCCCTACCCTCGAAGTAAAACTGGAAATATAGGTATTTTAATTGTATTAGACCATTTAACTAAGTTTCATTGGCTATGCCCTTTAAAGAAATTCACATCTTCTGTTATTCAGGATTTTCTTCTTAAAAACATTTTTCACATGTACGGTGTGCCTGAAACATTAGTAAGTGATAACGGTTCACAATTTCGAGCAAATGAGTTTAATGCTTTTTTAACATCTCTTGGTATTAGTCATATATATACGGCAATCTATTCCCCACAATCGAACGCCTCCGAGCGTGTAAATCGCTCTATCATTAGTGGAATTAGAACTTTTCTTAAAAGCGATCAAAAAGCTTGGGATGAAAATTTAAGTTTCATAAGTTGTGCCCTTCGAAATTCGAAACACCAGACAATTAGTTGTTCCCCATATCACGCTCTCTTTGGATTTAATATGATTACTCATGGAGAATCTTACAAATTGCTTTCGAAGCTAACACTGTTAGAAGAACCAGCTTTCTGCCTATCAAGAGACGATAACCTGAACCTTTTACGCCACGAACTTAAAAAACGAATTTCTGCAGCCTACACTCGAAATCAAAACCAATACAATTTACGTACTCGACCGATTTCTTTTAATGTAGGACAGGAAGTCCTTAGAAGAAATTTCTCTCAAAGTTCAGCAGCGAAAGATTACAATGCTAAACTCGCACCATTGTTTCTAAAAGCAGTAGTAAAAGAGAAAGTAGGTAATAACTATTATGTCCTAGAGGATATGAAGGGTAAAATAGTCGGCACTTATCATGGCAAAGACATTCGTCTATAAGACTTTTTTGGTGTTGTTGTAGTGTTACTGTTTCTTAAAATTTCTTTTCTGACTTCTTCAGTCACTGTTTCATATTTGATTTTTTTTAACTATCTATAAACCTATTTAAATAAAAATACTACAACACAATTAACACTTTTTTATTCAGATTTTAAAATACTTTCTAAATTGTGTTTTCGACATACACAAACACCATACTAAATTTTTTCCGATAAATATTGTCACCTATGAGGTCAATATCTCTCGGTTTTGTAATAACGTTTTTTGTAATCTCTATTTATTCACCTATAAATACCAGTTTTCATGCGCAAATAAAATTTCATTTATGCTGCTGATTTTAACATTATTGTCTTATGTTAAATTCGACATATTGAATGATCTATCGAATTGTAAAAAGTTAAATATGTATAACAAAATAATTAGTGGGTTTATGTCTTGACTATGCCCAGTGGTGTGTTTTTGCGTAAAAGACAATATCAAAAGAAATTTAAGGCAAATATGAGGAATAAAGGAAAATTTTCAATATATGTGATTTTTCTAAAAGTTTGTATATAATTGATTGAAAATGACTTAATTTTTTTACTTAATTTTGCTAATCCTCAGAACAAATACTTTTGCTACACATTCCTAATTTAATCATTTGTGTAATGTCGGTAAAGCTGTACATGATTACTTTTCGTATTTCTTTTTACTTATTTTACTTGATGTATAAAACTAACGAGTAAAAGTCTCGTGGCAAGACGGAAATTGTTAAAGAATTCTTTTTCGTTCTTGACTTCGACGGCTTAACATCACTCCAGGAAATCATCCGGAGTAAAGTCATTGAAAAATAAAGATTTAACCACGTTAACCACAAAAAAGTTAGGTTATTCCTAGAGTTCAAATAGAACCAATTTAAATAAATAAAGTTTTCAACAAAATTCTTAAGCACGGATAAACAATATAAAATTATATCCCTTGGCACCAAACTTGGTAAACCACACTACTCGAACGAAGCTCACGAAGACCCGACTCCACGTGCTTCCTATACCGTCAATCCGAATTGAGGATTGGTCCAATTAGTGATCATACTATTCGTCGGACATAACCTCACAAAAACGTAGTCGCATGATTGGACAATTTGGTCAATCCAGTTTTGGTTAAGAGAAGAACATTCTCCAAATACATCTTCTATCTCATACATATACATCTCTGCTAAAACTAAGATACCACCAACGGTCCCTTTCAACAAGATACCTGTGGGTCCTGGTCGTCTAAGTTCGACACAACATAAAGAATCTTCTTGGAAATATCGGATCATCATCATTCCAACTCACAACCTTTTTGTTAATATAAAAACTAACGTAATTGTATAATTTATCAAGTTGCATAATTGGTTAAATAATACTCTAATAATTTTGTTTAAAAAAAAAATATTCTAATCTAATTTAGCAATTCCCTCACCGACCATTAATTTGCAAGAAAAAAGTAATAATCATAAAACCCTAATTATTAGCTTCACCTACGTTAATCAACATTAACATCGCCAGACATCCCTATGCTGAAGGCCTTCATCGTACGAGGAATAATTTTGGTGAGTGTAATCGTAGTAAAATTAGTTTATTGATAAAAATATAAGTTGGTTTCATTGATCATTATTTTTTTTTTCAATTGCAAACAAAGAAAAAAAAAAAAACAAAAAAAAAAAAAACAAATACTATTTACACGTACTCTTTTTGCGCTAAATGAAATAAAAGAAAAGAAACAACAACAAATAATATTTTGTGAATGAGTACAGATTAATAATATTTTGTGCCTTCGTAGATTTTTTCTTAAATTCTTTGTCTTCTTTATTCATTCCTAAAGTTATTGTTTCTCTTCTTTTAATGATTTTATTTAGACAAAGTTGATTTGAAACAAATGGAATTGAATACATAATCAGCTCGTTTTCAAATTGTATTCCCCTAAATTGTTGATATTAACCGAATAATTATGCACCTTCGTAAATGCTAAAACTTACATTACCACATTCTTTTATAAAATGTTTAAAAAATGATAAATTCAGTAATTTGGTAAAGTTATTTCTAATTGTATTACATTCTATTTAATTTGAATCTTTTGGTACATCGATAAAATTTTATATTTCCAAAATCTACTATTTTCTTGATAACAAAAAAAAAAAAAAAAAAAATTTTTTAATTTACGATTTTTTTAAATACCGTTAAATTTATCTGTTAATTATAATATAAGTTTTCAATTAAAATCCAATTTCTTTTATTATTTAAAATGATTTAATGAATAAATCTAGATGGATTTGATTATGTATTTCTAAAATAATTGTTTTCTTGACGAGATGTGGTGAAATTCTAAAAGGATTGTATTATGTTAGGGGTTTGGTATAATATAAGGCAACAACCAAAACGTAGGTTAGGGTGGGCAAAATCATTGCCAAGACTTGCGCCAATCTTTGAGTCCATATAAAAATACAAGACGGAAATCAATTTTTATTATATTTTCCACCATGTATAAGGGTTTGTTCGACATTAGTGAATTTTATTGGGAGTCTATAATAATTTTTTTTCTGTAATAGTTTAGTTTTGACTGCAAGGTGTAACGAACCCCCCAGCCGACTGAAGCTAGCAGTTGCATAAATGGCTCCCTCAGTGTCTTTGCAGTAGAAACCAATTTAAGCAAGTTTTCATTTAATATTTGCTTTTTTTTTTTTCAACCAGTATGTACATTACACTGTCTGATGTTCATAATAATCTTCAGTGTAATTTAACAAACAGAGTATAAACAAGTGAGAGTGCTATATTCGGCTGTGCCGAATCTTAAATACCCTTCACCTAAGCGTAATAAGAAATACAGAAACTACACTGGTTTTAGGACTAGAATATCCTAATTCTGTGTTTTCTATGCAGTCTTAGTGCAAATTTTATTAGTATTTGATATATTGTTTGAAAGACAATTTTACGACCAACATAATTTATTTTAAATATTTTGAAATGTTGTCTAATTTTTACCATTTTTAATTGATTTAATTACCAATTCTTACCCTAATTTATAGAGTTTGTCTGATGTTCATAATAATCTTGAGTGTAATTTAACCAACAGAGTATAAAAAAGGGGAACAATTCGGTTTTAGTGACTTTGTTAAAAAAATCAAATAGGGCTTTTAGAGAAGATACCAGCAAAAAAAAAATTTGTTGGCGGTCACGCCTATTTTCGAGGGGGCGGGCCCTTAAATTTGAAAATATATAGGCCTATATCTCGGGAACTACTGGGTGTCTAATAATTTGTAATACATTAAATAAAAGGTATTAAAAATACCTTTCCAACGATATATATCATGATTATAAAATATGGACCGAATATGGGTTAAATCCGAAAATAATATTTTTTGACCCGAATTTATTTGTTTTTTGGAAATGGTTCTATATGGCAGGTATGAGAAATTATGGCCCGATCTTCTTAAATTTTGGAACAGTTATTTTCATGCATATGAGGATATTTCACGTAGAATTTCAACATAATAACGGTATATTTAATATATATATTAGTATTAACGTGGATTTCGGTAGTGGACCTTATGTGGAGGATATATTCAAATATGGACCGATATTCTCTAAATCCGGCAGTTTGATTTAGGAATGTATGTAAATGATCCGTGTAAAATTTTGGATTGGTACCCTTATTTATAAGAGATTTATGAGTATTAAAGTGATTTTCGGAAGAGGGCTTTATATGGGGCATACGGTTAAAAATAGACCGAAATTAACAAAATTGTGTGGAATGATTTTTGTATATATGTAAATGATCTGTACAAAGTTTTGAGTCGGTAACGATATTTATACAATATATATAGGGAATAATGTCTTTTTCAGATGTGGTCCTTGTATGGGAGCTATGACCAGTTGTGGGCCGATCACCATAAAATTTAGTACAACAATTTATTTGCCTCTAAAGAGTATTTATGTAAAATTTTACCCGTTTAACATTATTTATATCTGTTTTATATGTATTTAAGTGAATTTTGGAAGTGGACTTTATATGGGGTCTATGGTCAAATATGGACTGAACTAAAAAAAATTTCGTTTTGCGATTTATTTTTGCACAAAACTTAGTTTTGCTGAATTTTGTCTTGATATTCCAATTTTATAGGCATTTATGTATAATTGAGCAATATTTCGGGAAGATTTTTGTATGGGGGCTATGACCATTTCTGGGCCGACCACCATAAAATTTGGTACAATAATTTATTTGCCTATAAGGAGTATTTTTGTCAAATTTTAGCCGTTTAAGATTATTTATATCTGTTTTATATGTATTTAAGTGAATTTTGGAAGTGGACTTACAAATATGGTCAAATATGGACCGAACTAAAAAAAATTTCGTTTTGCGATTTATTTTTGCAAAAAACTTAGTTTTGCTGAATTTTGTCTTGATATTCCAATTTTATAGGCATTTATGTATAATTGAGCAATATTTCGGGAAGATTTTTGTATGGGGGCTATGACCATTTCTGGGCCGACCACCATAAAATTTGGTACAATAATTTATTTGCCTATAAGGAGTATTTATGTCAAATTTTAGCCGTTTAACATTATTTATATCTGTTTTATATGTATTTAAGTGAATTTTGTAAGTGGACTTTATATGGGGTCTATGGTTAAATATGGACCGAACTAAAAAAAATTTCGTTTTGCGATTTCTTTTTGTATAAAACTTATTTTTGCTCAATTTTGTCTTGATATTCCAATTTTATAGGCATTTATTTATCATTAAGGCATATTTACGTTGTTAAAAGAGGAAATCGAACTGTTCGGACGTGTTACTTTTAGTGCGGCTGAATTTTCGGTGAAAAAATCGTAATAGGTGAAAAAGTATAAAAAGTTAAATTAAACAAAAAAGTGAAAAAAACTCGTAATAGGTGAAAAACTTTACAAAGTCAAATAATTGCACTAGGTGCAATAAAAATTAATAAATTGTAATAATTTATTTTTAATTATTTGAAAACTAGAAAATTAAATACAGTGAGACAGTGAATGAGTAACAATTCTAACAGTGCGAGTGGGCCTCAGAGCCGAAATGCTTATTTCGTGTTGAGCTCGGCAAGTGTTAGTAATGAGAACATTAAAAATCCCGAATTTAATAAAAACTACTTAACTGTGAAACCAAAAATAAGCACAAATCTGAATTTAAGTGCAAGTGCACCAAACTTGAATAAATGTGTTGAACAGGGCACAAACTTAGCCCAAAGCATATTTAATTTAAATAGAAAAATCACTGAAGGACCGTCTTCTTCACGGTCCTCGTTATCAAATATTGGAGAGACGTCAACAGCTGCAAAAGGCACATTAAGTCCTACAAATAAGGCCGCTCCTATAGTTGCTGTTGAAGAAAAACAAAAAACACAGGTAGGAATGGACCGTTATATAACAGTATCGAAGAGAGGCAGAAGCCCAAAATCTGCCGAAATTACACCAGCCGCAAAATTATCAAAGAATGCTGAAGAGCCACTCTCGCAAAATCGTTTTGCCATCCTCCAAGACAAAAATGATGTCCCTAACGCTGTGAATAAGCCAGTAAAACCACCTCCAATATATTTAAGAGAAAAAAATTCAAACGAACTTATAAAAATATTAGTTTCATTAATTGGTGAAAATTCTTTTTATGTGACTCCAATTAAACGTGGCAATATTAATGAAACAAAGATTCAGGTTAATAATGAAAACGACTATCGGAGAATAGTTTCGGAATTTGAAAAACGCAAAAAGAATTTTTACACGTATCAACTTAAAAGCGCAAAAGGTCTACAAGTCGTAATTAAGGGAATTGATTCTTTTGTTGATCCTGAGGAGATCAAGAGCAGTTTGGCCGACAAAGGCTTGAAAATCAAGGCAGTATCAAATATAAGAAACAGAGATAGGATCCCTCAACCATTATTTAGAGTGGAGTTAGAACCTGGTGATGTTAAGCTGAAGAAAAATGAAACACATCCTATATATGACTTGAAATTCATAATGCACCGAAGAGTTACAGTGGAAGAACCTCATAAGCGATCTGGCCCAGTACAGTGTTCGAACTGCCAAGAATATAGTCACACAAAATCTTATTGTAAGTTGCCTACTGTTTGTGGGGATCTTCATGACACCTCAAAGTGCGATAAACGTAAGGATGATTCCAGGGTAAAAAGATGCAGCAATTGCGGTGGAAACCACACTGCCAATTACAGGGGTTGCCCTGTTTTCGAGGTCGTTAAACGCTCCTTGATCAACAAACCCGCTTCTACTCCTACCCAGACGACAAAAGTACCTATTACAATTATTCCCCCCGTAGTACAAGCATCCACTAGCCAATTTTCATATGCCAACGTGCTAAGATCTAACCAACCAACACTGCAAAATGAATCACCAATAAATGATACAAACAGCCACAATTTTAGCCGTCTTGAAGGTATAATGGAGAATCTGGTGCAATCCATGAACCATTTCATGACAAGCATGACAAGTATGATGCAGGAGATGCAAAAAATGCAGTCCACGCTACTGCAGGCCATACTTAATAGACCATGAACTGTCTCAAAATATGTTTCTGGAACGCAAACGGCATACGCCAACACAAAAATGAACTTGAATATTTTCTTTTTAACAAGAAAATTGATGTAATGCTGATTTCCGAGGCTCATATGACGTCGAGAAGCATTTTTAAAATAAGTGGTTATACATTCTACGACACCAAGGACCCCAGAGATAGATCATGTGGTGGCTCGGCAATATTGGTCAAATCGCGAATCAAACACCATTCATTGGGTGGTCTTTCAGAGTGCTATCTTCAAGCAACAAACATCTGTATTGAAAACTTTTGTCAAAACCTCGTGATTTCGTCAGTTTACTGTCCGCCCAGATTTTCAATAACAAAAGATCAGTATAGAGATTTTTACAAATCACTAGGTAGCCGTTTCATAGCGGCTGGCGACTACAATGCTAAGCATACATTCTGGGGCTCACGACTCGTTAGCCCTAAAGGTCGTATCTTGTACGACTCCCTGTCTGAAATGGGACTGAATGTGATTTCAACTGGTCAACCAACTTATTGGCCAACTGACCAGCAAAAAATTCCTGACGTTATCGATTTCGGCGTGACGAAAGGGGTATCCCCGGAACTCATTGAAGTCGAGGCTTCACTGGATCTTTCTTCAGATCACTCACCCACTGTAATCACCATCAGAAGTCCTCAGCAAATCGTAACTGATGCCTTACTTCTTGTCAAACGTCTGAATTGGTTAAAATACAAAAAATACATCAGCACTCACTGCACAGAGAAACTCCCGTTAAAAACTGCTGAAGACATCGATGCCTGTATAAAAAGTCTTAATGAACATGTCGAGAAAGCCGCAGAACATGCTTCTTCCACTTACCGCCCGAATAGGTACAACAGAGTTTTTTCTGCAGATGTTGAGCAACTATTGTCTGAAAAAAGGAGAGTCCGAAGAGAGTGGCAACAACACAGATCGCCCCAACTTAAAACTAGGTTGAGAGAATGTACCAAAAATCTTAGGATCTTGCTAGAAGCGCAAAAAGCAGAGTCTCTCAAACAACATCTGGAAGGTCTAGACGCAACTTCCCAGTCAAATTATTCATTATGGCGTGCAGTCCGAAATCTAAGAAAACCCGTAATCGAAAAACCTCCACTGCGTACTTTGAACGGATCTTGGGCACGAAATAACGAAGAAAAAGGCAACCTTTTCGTAAGTCATTTAAAAAATGTATTCACTCCCAATACGGATACTGACATTAGCGAACTACTGCCTGTTGTTGCCAGACCACCTGTACAAATAAGATTTCAATATCTGGAGGTTGTTGAGGCTATTGATAATTTAAATGTTAAAAAAGCACCTGGGTTTGATAAAATCAGCAATAAAATGATTTTTGAGCTGCCTCGCATTGCAAAAAGATTAATCCTCTTTCTTTTTAATGCCATCTTACGGCTTGAGTACTACCCTCCGGTTTGGAAAATTGCACTAGTAAAGATGATTCCTAAGCCGAGAAAAGATCCTTGCAAAGTTGAGTCGTATAGGCCAATAAGTCTATTACCAACTATGTCCAAATTATTCGAGAAATTGCTTATAACCAAGCTGACTCCGATTTTGAATGAAAACAACTGCATTCCCAATCACCAGTTTGGCTTCAGACGTCAACACAGTACAATAGAACAAACACATAGATTGGTACAAGTCATAAGAAAAACCTTTGAGGAAAAGAGATACTGTTCGGCACTCTTTATTGACGCCTCTCAAGCTTTCGACAAAGTATGGCATGAAGGCCTGATATCTAAATTAAAGCAGAACTTGCCGGTGAATCTTCAACACCTACTATGGAAATACTTAATCGACCGTCAGTTTATGATTAAAGAAGGTGATTATTTAAGCCGTCCTCAACCTATAGGTGCTGGCGTCTCTCAAGGTAGTATCTTAGGACCAATTCTATACTTGCTGTACACAGCAGACATGCCAACAAACAATGAAATTCACACGTCAACATTTGCTGATGATACGGCATTTTTCAGTACTCACAAAGATCCAAAAGATGCCTCGATTCAATTACAGCACCACGTAACGCAAGTGCAGAAATGGGCAAAACAATGGGGAATAAAAATAAATGCACAGAAATGCACCCACGTAACATTTACTCTACGTAGGGAATCATGTCCTCCTATTCGTATTAATGACCATATAGTGCCTCAAAACTCACACGTGAAATATCTTGGTATTCATCTGGACCGTCGCCTCACATGGAAACCACATATAAATGCTAAGCTGACTCCAATGAAACTGAAAGCAGCCCAAATTCATTGGCTCATCGGCAGAAACTCCGTCCTTCGGCTCGATTGTAAGCTTCTACTCTACAACTCAATCTTAAAGCCAATTTGGTGCTATGGTATCCAGTTATGGGGCACTGCCTCCAACTCCAATATTGAGAAAATTCAACGCCGTCAAAACAAAATTCTACGAATGATAACTACCGCTCCTTGGTATATTAAAAACAACAACATACACAACGATCTTGATGTTCCACTTGTCAAATGGGAAATAACTAAACACGTGTCCCTTTATTTGGGTAAGCTGGAAACTCATCCAAATCCCCTCGCTCGAGACATCTTACAACATCCCGGTCATAGCCGTTTGAGAAGGAGGGACACCACCGCTCTCAGATGAATAAATACAAGTTGCTCATTATATCCTATCGAATTTGAAAACTAGATTTTGCCTAGCATTGGCTGGACTTATCTTAATTAACTTTAGTTTTAAGATTTGAATACCTATTGTTAGTTCATTTAAAATGAAGATACAATAAAAAAGAATATGCAAAAAAAAAAAAAAAAAAAAAAAAAAAAAAAAGGCATATTTCGGGAATATATATATTTGTATGGGGGCTATGAGAAATCATGGACCGATTTTTACTATTTTCCGCACACTTTCTTCTTTTATAGTACAAACAACGTATACAAAATTTTATGGTATTATCTGCAATATATTTCAAAATATTGCAATAAAATGGACGAAAAATATCAAATTTTTATAGAGGTGGTCTCACATATTGGTTCATAACTCTGGTTGACCTAAACCGATTTTGCTGATTTTAAATAGCAAACTTCTCGAAAGCACTTCTGACAGAATTATTGAAGGTTTGGATCCCGAACATATCTTGGGACTTCAAAAAACTGATTTCAACATCCAGACAGACAGACAGACAGACGGACATGGCTTAATCGACTTCGCTATCTATAAGGATCCAGAATATATATACTTTATAGGGTCGGAAAATTATATTGTGGAAATTTCACACGGAATGACAAACTTATATATACCCTTCTCACGATGGTGAAGGGTATAAAAAGGGGTACAATTCGGTTTTAGTGATTTTGCTCAAAAAAAAAACAAAATCAAATTTTTTTTGGCGGCCACGCCTATTTTCGAGGGGGCAGGCCCTTAAAGTTGAAAATATATAGGCCTATATCTCGGGAACTACTGGGTGTCTGATAATTTGTAATACTTTAAATAAAAGGTATTAAAAATAGCTTTCCAACGATATATATCATGATTATAAAATATGGACCGAATATGGGTTAAATCCGAAAAGAATATTTTTTGACCAGAATTTATTTGTTTTTGGAAATGCTTCTTAAATTTTGGAACAGTTATTTTCATGCATATGGGGATATTTCACGTAGAATTTTAACGTAATAACGGTATATGTAAGATATATATTAGTATTAACGTGGATTTCGGTAGTGGACCTTATGTGGGGGATATAGTCAAATATGGACCGATATTCTCAAAATCCAGCAGTTAGATTTAGGCATGTATGTAAATGATCCGTGTAAAATTTTGGATTGCTACCCTTATTTATAAGCGATTTATGAGTATTAAAGGGATTTTCCGAAGAGGGCATTATATGGGGCATACGGTTAAAAATAGACCGAAATTAACAAAATTGTGTGGAATGATTTTTGTATATATGTACATGATCTGTACAAAGTTTTGAGTCGGTAACGATATTTATACAATATATATAGGGAAAAATGTCTTTTTCAGATGTGGTCCTTGTATGGGAGCTATGACCAGTTGTGGGCGGACCACCATAAAATTTAGTACAACAATTTATTTGCCTATAAAAAGTATTTATGTCAAATTTTAGCCGTTTAACATTATTTATATCTGTTTTATGCGTATTTAAGTGAATTTCGAAAGTGGACTTTATATGGGGTCTATGGTCAAATATGGACCGAACTAAAAAAAATTTCGTTTTGCGATTTCTTTTTGCACAAAACTTAGTTTTGCTGAATTTTGTCTTGATATTCCAATTTTATAGGCATTTATGTATAATTGAGCAATATTTCGGGAAGATTTTTGTATGGGGGCTATGACCATTTCTGCGCCGATCACCATAAAATTTGGCACAGTAATTTATTTCATGGTATTATCTGCAATATATTTCAAAATATTGCAATAAAATGGACGAAAAATATCAAATTTTTATGGGGGTGGTCTCACATATTGGTTCATAACTCTGGTTGACCTACACCGATTTTGCTGAGAATTATTGAAGGTTTGGATCCCGAACATATCTTGGGACTTCACAAAACTGATTTCAACATCCAGACAGACAGACAGACGGACATGGCTTAATCGACTTCGCTATCTATAAGGATCCAGAATATATATACTTTATAGGGTAGGAAAATTATATTGTGGAAATTTCACACGGAATGACAAACTTATATATACCCTTCTCACGATGGTGAAGGGTATAATAAAGCTGGTGTCGATTGCATGGACCAAATGGTTTCGCATTTTACAACAAAGAGATCAACGAAGAGGTGGACTTTTGCATTTTTCTGCAATATGTTAGATATTATGGCATTGGCAGCATATTGTATTTGTAAGGAAGTCGATGACATTAAAAGAAATGACGCAAGGCGTAGTTTTCTGACAACGTTATCTAATTCTTTAGTTTTTCCAAATATCGAAAACCGAATGAATAACACTTACATTATGGGTCAATTTAGTACTCGTTCGGCTATAGAATCTGTTCTTGAAAAGCCCATAAAAGTAAGTTGAATAAAAAAACGAATTTATTCCATTTTGGTTGTACTTAACATCTACTCTGTGAATTTCTGTTTTTATTTCAGATAAATAAAACAATAATTACCAAAAGCGGCGCTGATACCCTAGAAGCAAAGAAGTCTTGTGTAGAATGTGCAACTGGAAGATAAAAAATTCGCAGAAAGACTCGATTCTTTTGTTCAAATGCTGTATGTCAGCCACATTCCAAGGTAGACTATATATGTTTTAGTTGCTTAGATTGACAACATGACAAATTTTTACTCAATGTACTCTGATTATATTTCTTTATGAACTAAAAACTTCATAAAAATTAAATAAGAAATAAAAATAATAAAAACCTATATTTTTAATTATAATTTGATGTAATTTAAACCGTTTTTAAAACTAGTTACATAAAAAAATAATGTTAACTTATACAAATACATTAATATTTGTATGGGGTCTGGCCAGACCCAGTGTGGTACTAATGTGAAAAAGTAAAAGTGTGTGTCACGGAGGGTTAAACAAAGCGAATACTTTGCTCTTCAAATAGTTGAAAGCACCGATGTAGTAAATTGTGCACAAGTACTCGTATATATTCGATATATTTTTCAAATGGAATTTAAGGAAGAGTTTTTGTTTTGTGGGGACCTGCCGACTTATACTACAGCAACGGAAACATTTAAAAAGTTAAATCACTTTATTGAGGAAAATAATTTAGACTGGAAGCGATGTGCAGGGCTTTGCACTGATGGTGCCCGGGTAATGACAGGTAGATATAATGGGGTAATCACAAAAGTAAAACATGTTGCTCCGCATTGTAAATTTACTCATTGTGTTATACATCGGGAAGGTTTGGTTGCCAAAAGAATATCGAGTGACCTCAAAGAAGTTCTTGATGACGCAGTAAAAATTGTTAATTTTATAAAACCAAGATCACTTAATTGTCGCTTGTTTAAAGATTTGTGTTTTGAAATGGACAGTGTATATACCAGTCTTCTCTTGAATACTGAGGTAAGGTGGTGGCCAAGAGGAAAAATGCTAGCTAGTCTTGTGGAGCTACGATCAGAAGTGCAAATATTTTTATCACAAATGAACAATGATTGCGCCGATAAATTCTTAGATACAATTTGGTTGGCCAAGTTAGCATATTTAGCAGATATTTTCTCGCGTTTAAATGATTTAAATTTAAGTTTACAAGGTTCATCAAAAACTCCATTTGAAGTGCAGGAAAAATAAAAGCCATGACTAAAAAATTAAATTTAATGCTCAATGCTGTCGAAAATAGTAATTTCGAATCATTTAATGAAAAATGTTTTTATGAAAATTTCAAAAATTTTAAGACGCATGCGCGGGCTAGATATATCACTTAATTGAATATTTTTTTTTCAAGTACATATTACCTTTTTAAGTCTAAGACAGCAAAATATTACTATTATAATTTTATTAATTAACTTTTATTTTTCCCATACACATGCGATCCACCCTACTTTGGAGTTAGGATTGCCATATATGAAAAGTGAAAAAAAGTACATTGATGAAAAAAAACAGTACTTAAAAAAAAATAGTACATTTTTGTATTTATTGTTAAATAACTTTTACTTCAATACATCACATATTTAATTAAAATAAGTTAATAGAAAACATAAAAACGTTTTAAAACTATGAGAACATAACGGTGACATAACATTTAATTCAATAACATAACTTTTACTTCAAAACAACTATAAGAACATAACGTTGTCATAACATTTAATTCTATATATCACATACTTTTTAAAAATAAGTTAATAAAAACATCAAATACATATAAAAAACTATAAAAACGTAACGAAAAATGTTGCATTTGTTTCAAAAGGCAATCATATATAGATCTAGTTGAATAAATAGTATTTGAAGAAAAACACAAATTCAACGTCGTTTTTCAAAAAATATTAATCCTAGTTTGAATAAACGAATTACCAACGCTACACCATTTTTACCTTTATTTTGAAACTACCCACTATATTTTCAAACTAAATTTTAATTTTGAACTAACAAATTTTAAAATTTAGTAATTAAATTTCAAAAAGTGTGAAAAGAATTTCCAATTTGGTAATTAAATTTAAAAAATTACGAATTGAATTTTAAAATTACATATCTATAATATGTATTTATTTTAAAAATTCAATAGATGTTTTTAGCATTTTTTTAAATTACAATAATATGCAAATAATTCTTTTGGAATACAGGTAAACCTCCTACAACGCGGTGAATAGGTTCCTGAAAAACTCCGCGTTATAGGAAATCGCGTTGTAGGAGACTCTAACTCCATACAAAAATCAGAGTTTTGTTCCAAAGTGAAAAAATTTTCAATAAAATATTGGAATTTGTATGGTAAAAATATGTGCTTAATATAATTTTATGTATTTAATTGTTGAGTTATTTAATAACACTCCATTTATTTAAACAAAACAAAATAAAATTTCAATTCTACGTAAAATATTCAAGTAGGAAGATTTAATAAATTAAAGCCAAAATAGAACGATAGCTTTCTATTCCTCCTCATCACTTAGTACTACTTCAAAATCTGAGCTTGATCCATTATCAGATTCGGGCATCCTTCGACGATTATTGGTTTCAAAAAATCGTGCATTGAAGTTTGCTTGCTCTTATTTTGCAAATCTTTATAAATTTCTTGATAGGGAGCTAAATTGTTTTGACGATTTCATTCTTCCAACTGCTTTACCATATTTAAAACTTTCTCGATATTTTTAGTGAAAAGTTTTTATTTTCAACATCGGAAAGATCGACAGAGCTATCTCCAACTGATTCTCCATTTGTCATTGCCACTAAATCTGCTTCGTTTATTTCGACGTCCGCAATTAATACTTGAATATCAACCATTGTTATTTCATCAAATCCATCACCTTCTACTGCATGCGCCAATCTCACTATGTTCCTATATTCATCTTCTATTGGTGTATAAACAGTGCGCTGAACGTCTATTTCCGGTATTAGTGCTTTCCAGCAAGCTTTTAGTGTTGAAAGACGAATTTCTTTAAGTGATGCATCAACAATTTCAACGGAATTTAAAATTGTAAATTGTTTTCAGACTTCTTTAACCGAAATACTATTTGCTGACTTCATCTTCTGTACTATTACCTCAAAGGATTTGAATGCTGCTATTATGCCCTGATCTAAAGGCTGTAATAGCGATGTGGTTTTGGGCGGTAAAAATTCAAATCATGAACATTAGGATGACTTAAATCTGTCGTAAATGGCGCATTATCTAAAAGTAGTAAAACTTTAAATGCCAAGTTCTTTTTTAGGTAATTTTCTACGTCAGGGACAAATGATAAAACCAATCAATAAATAAACGGACACTTTGTAAACACATGTTCAAGTGTAGGGTGGCAATGCTATACAAAATATAGGTATCAAAGTATGAACAAAATGCAAAGAACTTTATTTGGACAAGAAAACCTTTTTCAAATTAAAATAGCAAATATTTTGAAAAAAAAATTCGTAAAAATCGCGCTGTAAGAGTAGCGTTGTAAGAAAATGTCCGCATTTTGGGAACCGCGTTGTAGCGAAAACGCGTTATAGGAAACCGCGTTGTAGGGGGTTTACCTGTACTATTTATGTCTAAAAAAATATTAATTGTATGTAACAAGTTATCAATTTTAAAGTAGACTTTTACTTTGTCAATAATAGAAATTGTTATTGTACTTAAAGTCAGTATATATAGTAGTTTAAGAAAAAAAATTAGGCCCAACAAAAAGAAAACAGTTTATGTTAAAGCCGACTATAATTTTATTTTCAATAAATTTTTTTAAAGTTATTTTTTTAAAACAATATCAATTTCTATGGATAATACTTTTAAAATTAACAGTTTGTCAAACACATCTGATATTTTTTTAAGTTATTAATAGTATTCGAAAAGTATTAATTAAATATTATTGTAATTTAAAGAAAATAAAATCTAAAAAAAATAATAAATTATATTTTTAAAATATAATTTTTTAAATAAAATATTTGTATAAGACACTTACAAAAAGACAAGAAAAAGATTCAAAAAAAGATATGGGTATTACTAAAAAAGTAAAGAAAAAATTATTAATTTATAATATTAATATTTATCACTTTTTTGTACATATTTAACAATATAATTTTTTCCTGTTTCAGCCTTCAAAAAATTATAAAATTCCATACTTGTGTATCCAAATTTGTCTTTATAATCAACTTGCTTTCCAAATTTTCTATTAGTAGTCTATTTCTCTCTTTTCTCCAAAACAAAAATATTAACCTGAATATTCTTTCCGTACCAGCATTGGAATGTGGTATGCAAAAAATAAAATTGCATATTTTCTCAAAATTCGGAAACATGCCACTATTTAAAAAATCTTTCCATTTTTCGTCAACTGGTTTTTGTCTTTCTATGATTTCAGAAAAAGTTTTTAATGATAGAAATTCATCAAAAAGTAAACCCATATCAATATTTTTGATAGAAAACAATTTGATTACAACAGTAAAGTCGTTAAATTATATGTTAGAATTTAAATTAAAAACACTAAGTTTTTCAAATTTATTATTACTTACATCGAAACGGTCTTCAATGTATTTTACTATCGAATCTAAAACAGCGTCAGCGCGTTTTTTAAACCATGTTATTTCTTGAAGATCATCACAGATACTGCACACTGTTCCAGCTAAATAGCCATAAAACTTTTAATTTTTTTGTTGTATAAATTTATTGCGAAGACGTTTAATTATTTCGATCATATCGATTACCACTAAGCTGTTTTGTTCTTCCAACTTTTTTATCGTCGTGTTTGACTGTTGGCTAGCAGGCGCCGCAGTGGTGCAGAGGTTAGAAAACACAGAATTCTGATGAGAGAATGTGGTGATTCTTGAAACATGTAAATTCAACCCAGGTTCGATCCCCAGCTCAGCCAAGAAAAATTATCAATAAATTTTAATAGAGATTTCATGTTGTAAAAACAATTCCTACCTTCAGTAAAAATAATTTAATGAAAATTAAATTTAATGAACTCGAGCCTGACTAAAGAAATATCAAAAATTTAATATGTGAAATATACAAAAAACAGTACAAAAACAGTACAAATCCAAAACAACAGTACTTTTGCGTACTGTTTTAGGTGTTGTGAATAAAACAGTACATTTTTCAAAACACAGTACTGTAGTACATGTACTGTTTAAAACAGTACGAATGGCAACCCTAGTCCAGACTGTCTTCAACTGGTAACAACATTAATTTAAAAAGTTTATATACGTATGTATGTAAGTACATATATACTAAAACATTAAATGTGTATGTACCCCCATTCTAAATTCTTTCTTCAGCAATGTCAAAACATTTGCAAGTGCAAATTTTTCCTATACTAAACGCATCGAATATCGTACCACTATTATTAAAAGTGTATTTTTTTTTTGGAAAATACATTTCTTGCATACATGATAGTATTCAAAATATGTAATTAAATACAGTGGTGGTGCAGTATAACGAACGCCGATATAACAAAAGTTTTTTTCTAGTCCATTGACGACTCTAAATAACGAACGGTTGAAAAATTAAGTATTCTATATAACGAATGCTTACTTTTGCTTTGTTTGTTTTCTCTGTGCACTTACACAATGGGAACGAGATTTGTTGACATCTGGTCGCGTTAAAGAATACCATTAATGCTTTCCAAACGTGTATCAACTGGGCAGAAGAAAATGGAATGCAGCACAGCAAAGTATTTATTTTAAGGAGATTGCAAAAACAAGCTATTGACTTCAGTACAACAATAAAAAAAACACATATTGGAGATTTTTTTCCCAAAATAATTAATTTTGTTCATGTACATACTATATATAATTTTTTCCGTTTTTTTTTTAAATAAATGAATTAATATGATACGAATAGAGTTTAACTTGGTACTATGCTAATATTTATGAAAAGAAATATATATTTCGATATAACGAATATTCGATACACCGAACGACCCTGGATATTATATCATTCGTTATACTGGACCACCCCTGTAGTACTAATATTTTTCTGCATACCGACCAATATTTGTATTATTTGAAATTCCAAAATACCTATAATTTGAAATCATATTATATATAAGGTGAATTTCACGTCAAGTGACCCAATTTTAAAAATCGATGTCTTCCGATTTGAATGAAATTTGCACCAAGGTTAGTACTATTGGATAGTAGGCCAGACAAAAATTTTCAGCTCTATTAGTCCAGATGTGCTAGAGGGGACATTTTGGTCATACAGGGTTTTTTTTTAAATAAGTGTAACTTTTCACCTATTGGTCCTAGCAAAAATTGTCCAATGGACTTTAGATAGCTATTTCTTCAATCATTTCAAAAATATTTTTTTTTTAATTTTTTTTAAAAATTATTTTTTTTTAATAAAATAAAAAGTTTTTTCGAGCTCGAGGCCAATTATTTGTAAAAAATGTATATATTATTTATTAAATTATTTCTTCCAATATTTCGATATCCTTCGGATATCATTATCATCATTATATCGAAATATTGGAAGGAATAATTTTTTACAAATATTGACCTCGAGCTCGAAAAAGCTTTTTATTTTATCAAAAAAAAGGTCGAAGAAATCAAAATTTAATTATTTTTTTTTTCAATTTGGGTCCTTTTTATCATTTTCATTTATATATTAATTTTATTAAACTATTTATTATTCTTATTTAGTATTATAAGTAATAAATAGGAAAAAATTAAAATAGTGAATATGGTAAAAATTGAAAAAAAGAAGAATTGAGTTGGAAATTTTTTTTTTTCCAGATACCCCACTTGCATCCCATTAAGTGACCACAAAGCTTTTAAAGAAAGTTTCTTTTGAGCAATATAAAAAAAAACTCCATTTTGAAAAAAAATAAAAAAATGGGGGAAAATTAAGATGATACATGAGGCCTTAAAGTAAATTGTATAAGCTTTCCTTTGAGAAAAAGGGGCCCGAATTGAAAAAAAATTAAAAAGAAACTTTTTTTAAAAATTAAAAAAAATATTTTTGGAATGATTGAAGAAATAGCTATCTAAAGTCCTTTGGACAATTTTTGCTAGGACCAATAGGTGAAAAGTTACACTCATTTTAAAAAAACCCTGTATGACCAAAATTTCCCCCTCTAACTCCAGCACTTCTGGACTGATAGAGCTGAAAATTTGTGTCTGGCCTACTATCCAATAGTACTAACCTTGGTGCAAATTTCATCTAAATCGGAAGACATCGATTTTTAAAATTGGGTCACTTGACGTGAAATTCATCATAAATATTTTTATACTCAATGTGGTATTTATTACTTTTTAATGTATATACTACGGATGTCAATCCTGAATTCCCAGGATTATCATAAAAGTCCATTGAGCTTTATCCCTCTGTCTGTCTGCGTAAAACACTTTTGATCACGTCCAAAATCAACAAGATTTAAATAAAATCGTTTTCCATTCTCCTAAACAGTTTGATATTCGGTCCATGTTTTCTGCAAGCCCTAATTCAATGGAAAATTAGAGTGCTACGAAATTGTATGGACAAAAAAAATCAAGCTAAAGGCCGTTTCCCCTCTAGCATTGTTCTATGATTTGTATAAACCCGTTCTGAAAATTATTAGGATCATAAGATTACTTAACTAGTGCCGCACAGCTTTGAAGTTTGCATTTACAAGATGAATTTTTAAAACAATTAATTGTTGTTATTGTTTGCAAAAATTTTGCAATTAAATAATTACTTTTGCATTTTAATGTAAAATAAGATATAAAAGACAAACATTGGTTGATAAATTTTTAAGTAGTTAAAAATTCCACCGACAATTAACGGGTTTCAGACTACTTGATTAAGAAACGCAGGACAAAAATTTTATAAATTTTGAGAAATAGTCGAAAAAAACTCGTAGCATAACGTTAAATAGTATGGTCAAAACTGCTTGATTTTTCAAAACTCCATTTTGATTATTGAATATTTAGAATATAACTTTGGGATTTATTAAGGACATTTCAAGGAACAACAATTTAAACAAATTATATCATATCTCGTATACTCTGAAAGAAACTAATTTTTTTAAATTTTTAGAATTTTGTAACGTGTAGTAACAAAAATAAATTCATCAACATAGCATAGGATATTGATTTTAAATATAAGTATTTAATAGTTTATTTTTAAATCTTAATAATAAATGAGTGAATGTCGTGGTTAATTAATTAAAAAGCCTGTCTTCATTGTTTGACTAGTAATTTTTGGCTGCTTTATTGTTTTTCTTGATCAATAACATTAACTTAATAATTATCATTAACTATGGCGTGTACATATAGGTGGGAATTTATGCATTTCCCACTACCTCAGCATATTATTACTTTGTTGAAATGGCATGTGTGAACTTCATCGAGTTTAGCTCGGTGTCCCATTTCATTGTAAAAGTATACCAATGGGAATATTGTTATAAATTAAAAAGCTGAGTAGTATCACATGTATATGCACTACACCTCCCCTTTTGGCAGAATAATGTAATATTGGAAGAATATGAAATTATTCTTGCTTTAGGGCATGTTCTAAATATTAATAGTATTTTTTTTTTCTTAATATTGATAGTATATTATTTTTATTTTTAAGTATTAATATTATTATTGTTTTTTAATTATTAACAGTGTTTTTTTTTTTTTATTTTAGTTTTTTTTTCATTTTAATACTACTTTTAATCTATCTTTATGCACAATTTGTGCATTTTTCTTATCATTCCCTATTTTAACGTTATTGTTATCTAATAAAGTTATAACCTTAAAAGGTCCTAGGTATCGTTTTTCTAGCTTATGGCCTGTTTAATTTTTAAGAAATATCAGGTCTCCTATTAAATGAGAATTTTTCCTCTTGCGAGTTTTTTATTAGAAGTAAAAACTTCAAGTCAAATATATGATTTGTTTTAAAACAATTATTCACTATTATTTATTTTTGTATACTTCTGTTATATGTTTCACATAGCTTTCCGTTGGAAAGCATAAATGTAAAATCATACAAAAATGTATACAAAGGGACACTAATATTAAGCTAGATTTACACGATTGGAGGTATTTTGAAGTCTTATCAAAATTTTTAAAATTTATTTTGATGTTCTATTTACACGTTTCAAAAATTTGATCAAAATATTCTTTCAATATATTTCAAAATCTTTTGATAAAAATTTTTTGAAGCTAATTTACACTATTGGTAAACTTTTTATATTGAAAATATTGACTTTGATCAGTTGTTTTGCTTCTTTTGTGAAAAAATTTATTATTATAAAAAAACAATTAATAAGTATGGACGACGACACAATCATCATAGCACATACATTTTTATTACTGGAGGAAGAAGTAGCTGATAATAATGCAAACAAAAGAAGAAAACAAAAGTAACATAGAGTTCGACCTTTTCTTTTGGAAGGTATGTCTCTTTATCCTGACTTTTACAAAAACTTTGTGCGAATGTCACAGACGATTTTGATTATTTGCCTAATCTCGTCACCCCATCAATAGAAAAGGCTAATACTAATATGTGGGCATCTTTATGCCCCGGAAAACGCCAGGCAATTACTTTGAGATTTTTAGCGACTGGGGACAAATATATTGGGCTTCTTGTACATTTCTTGCTGATTGGGGTTATTTTCGACGGGTTTTTCGCGTCTCGTATATGATCTAGTCGATACCCTCAGTATCTTTGAAATGTTTTTAGTTATTTCCTTTAGGTCACCTCTCGTTATTCTCAATAGTGCATCTGCGGCAAAATTTTCTTTGCCTCTGAGATATTCCGCAGTGAAAGCTCTAATCTCCTACGAGTCAATTTCGAACTTGGGTTTTTTATAGAGAACAGGTAGGTTAGTGGGCGGAGGTCAGTTTTGATCAAAAAATGTGTACCATAAACGTATGGTCTAAAATAAGTAATTGCCCAATGGATTGCAGTGAGTTCATGCTAAACTGTTGACTTGTTACTTTCACCTTTAGTAAAAGCTTTGGAGGCGTAGGCGACTGGAAGCTGTCTACCTTCGTACTCCTGACTAAGTACCGCCCGCATGCGTGCTTGCTTGCATCTGTAGTGAAACAGAATTGTTTTTTAAAATCCGGATACTGTAATATCCCCGGATTCATTAAAGCTTTCTTAAGATTGAAATGTCACATTTTTTCTCGTCAATTTTGATATGTGACGGGAATAATCAGAGACATTTTCAATGAATCTTATGTAATAGTTACAGAAAGCGATAAATCTTCTTGCACCGTCAGCGTCAGTGGGGACTGCGTAGTCCCTGATCACTGCGTACTTACTATCACCCGGAAGGATGCCTTTGTCAGTCAGCCTTTGTCTAGATGTAACATTAGATTGTACTTTCGGCATAGTTCGAAAACATCTACTACTTTTAATCTATCTTTATGCACAATTTGTGCATTTTTCTTATCATTCCCTATTTTAACGTTATTGTTATCTAATAAAGTTAATGAATGACTTCCCGATAAAGACAATTAAGGATTTAATAAAACGTGCAAAGTCAAAACGACCGGAGGCAAGGGAACCAAAACGATATAAAAGCATAACTTATATTTCTGGACTTTCTGAAAGAGGGAAGAACACTGATATTTATAACGCCGAAGAGTTTGAATTAGCATTTAGGTCAGACAATACTGTGAATCGGCTGTTTAGCAAAACAAAATCTAAACTAAAAAAAAGAAGAAAAATCAAATGTTGTATACCAAATTCCTTGCAATGGTGACGGGACCAATATATGTGAGAAAGTATATGTTGGGACAACAAAAACAAAACTAAAAACTAGACTATCATCTCACAAAACTGACCAAAAGACAACTGAAAAACCAATTGACCAAAAAACTGCATTAGCAGCCCATTGTGCACTAACAAACCACAAACCAAAATTTGAAAAGGTAAAAATATTACAGAAGAGAGAAATTACTCAAGGAGATATACATTAGAGATGTTACATATAATAAATGTAAGACCGGAGCTTCGTCTCAACTACAGACAAGACACAGAGAATTGTGCACACATATATAGACAATTAATTAAAAAACACAGACGATCGACAAATTAGTTTAGTAACAAAAATCCAAGCAGAGGGACAATAAGTGTAAAATAAGGAAAAAATTTTTGTGTGATTTATTATTTTTATTTTATTATTATTTTATTGTTTTTATTATTTATCATTCAGTCTCGTCTCATCGAACTGTTCGGACGTGTTACTTTTAGTGCGGCTGAATTTTCGGTGAAAAAATCGTAATAGGTGAAAAAGTGTAAAAAGTTGAAATTAAACAAAAAAGTGAAAAAAATCGTAATAGGTTAATATATATATAAAAAAAAAACATCAAAAAAATCGTATAAAAACTGTATGAGTGTTCCTCTCAGATGTAATTCTGAGAAAGAGCTTAGCTCGTCTAGAAAAACTAAATGGCTCTCTGAGGAAGAATCCTTAAAAAAATCTTTGGAGAATTTTCTCACTACAAGAGCCGTAGAACGGCGTCAAAATAGGTTTGCTCTCCTCCAGACGGATGAGCCAGAACTTCCGAAGAAGACGTTTAAGCCCCCACCAATTTATCTGAGAGAGCCGTCTTCCAGTAAATTGGTACAAGGAATTGTTGCTGTAATAGGTGAAAACATGTTTAGCGTAACCTCAATGAAACATGGAAATATCTGCGAGACAAAGATACAAGTGAATAGGGAAGATGATTTTCGAAAATTGTCCAACCAGCTGGAAAGGGAGACTAGGGATTTCTATACCTACCAGCTCAAAAGGACTCCAAGTCGTTCTAAAGGGTATAGACCCATGTGTTGATCCCGCGGAGATAAAAACAGGTTTAATAGACAAAGGAATCAAAATCAAGAGCGTAGTGAATATTAGAAACCCTGAAAAGATCCCTCAGCCCATGTTCAGGGTAGAATTGGAACCTGGAGATGTTGTCTTAAAGAAAAACGAGTCCCATCCCATCTACAATCTGATGTACCTTCTGCATCGTAGAATCACCGTGGAAGAACCACATAAGCGTCAGGGACCCGTCCAGTGTCTCAACTGTCAAGAATTTGGTCACACCAAGGCGTATTGTAAATTGCCGACAGTTTGTGTTGCGTGTGGGGAGCTACATGCAACTGCTCAATGTGATAAGTCGAAAACTGATTCAAAAATCAAAAAATGCAGTAACTGCGGAGGTAATCATACCGCAAATTATAGAGGTTGTCAAATTTACACTCATTTGAAAGGCATAAGAACCAACAAGACGTCAGTATTGCCTAATCGCCCTCAACAGCCAAATTTAGCATCGAGTGACAATTTCCCTCAATTATTACGGTCCACTAGTCATGTAAACGCGCCTAGTTCTAGACAAGTTTCTTACGCAAACGTCGATAAATCTAATATGCCAGGTCTGGAGCAGGAACCTAAAACCCAATATTCTGAGCCGCATATCAACAATCTAGAGACAACATTGCAGACACTTGTCCAAACTATGAACACTTTCACGACCACCATGACATCCATGATGCAGGAAATGCTGAAAATGCAATCCACTATCTTGCAAGCCATTTTAAAGAAATGATTTATTTAAAAATTTGTTTCTGGAACGCGAACGGCCTCCGCCAACATAAAAATGAACTGGAATACTTCCTGATGGATAAGCAGATTGATGTTATGATGATTGCTGAAACTCACTTGACGTCGACAGGGTACTTCAAAATTAATGGCTACGAGTTCTACGATACTAAAGACCCCCGCGGAAGAGCTTGTGGAGGTTCGGCAATTCTTATAAAGAACAGAATAAAGCATTATCTAATGAATAACATAAGTGAGGATTACCTCCAAGCAACAAACATTTGCATTGAATTCTGTCAATACAAATTTGTTTTATCATCGATTTATTCTCCGCCTCGATTTTCAATAAAAGAACACCAATACCATAACTTCTTTAAATCCCTTGGAGCTAGATTTTTAGTTGCTGGTGACTTTAACGCCAAACACACATTTTGGGGTTCACGTCTGGTAACCCCAAAGGGTCTTCAACACCATTGCTAAAATGGGCTTAGATGTACTCTCAAGTGGACATCCCACCTATTGGCCGACGGACCGACGGAAGATTCCCGATGTTATTGACTTTGGGGTAATAAAAAATATCCCTGTAGAATGGATGCAAGTGGATCCTTCACTGGACTTGTCCTCAGATCACTCTCCTACTATCATTTCAATGCATTTCCCTCAAGTGTGTGGTTCTCCATTTATGAACATGACTAAGACTCGAGTAACTTGGATATAATACAAAAAGTACTTAAGTTCTCATTGCACGGAAAATGTTGTGTTGAGAACTACCGACGATATTGATGAGTCGATTGACAACTGTACCGAGGACCTTCGACGAGCTGTGCATCACGCTTCCACTTATCACGTTGAATATAGAAATAGGACAAACAGAACTTATTTCTCTGAACTCGAACATCTCCTATCAGAAAAAAGAAGAATGAGAAGAGAGTGGCAAATTCACAGGTCTCCTGAACTGAAAGCTAGGCTACGGGAATGCAGAGATATACTAAGACATTTCTTAGAAACCCAAAGAACGGCCTCACTTAGATCTTACTTGGAAGGTCTTGATAGTACCCCACAATCTGACTACTCGTTATGGAGGGCGGCAAGAGGTTTAAAAAGACCAGTAAGAGGAAAACCTCCTTTGCGAAATCCGACTGGTGACATTATTTGTTAACCATTTGAGAAATGTGTTTACTATAAACAACTCAAATAATAACGAATCTGATTTGCCACCACTTGTTATAAGGCCTCCTGTACCTCTAAGACTAAACTTTCGTGATGTCCAAAACGCTATTGGTACTCTGAACCTTAGAAAGGCTCCAGGTGTGGATAAAATCAGCAATAAAATGCTTGTGGAGTTACCTCGTGTAGCAAGAAGATTTATCCTCTTTATCTTCAACGCTATTTTACGCCTAGAATACTATCCTGCAGATTGGAAGGTGTCTATGATCACTATGATTCCTAAGCCAGGGAAGGACCACACCAAAGTGCAGTCATATAGGCCAATTAGTCTACTGCCGACAATTTCAAAACTGTTTGAAAAATTGTTAATGACTAAGTTGACTCCAATTCTGAATGACACTGAATGTATTCCTAATCATCAATTCAGTTTCAGGGCTAAACACAGCACCATCGAACAAACACACAGATTGGTAAATGTGATAAGAGGGTCGTTTGAAGACAAAAAATACTGCTCCGCCCTTTTCATTGATGTGTCGCAAGCGTTCGACAAAGTTTGGCATGACGGTTTAATGCACAAAATAAAATTAACTCTGCCTGCTAACACCTATAAACTCATGGAAAGTTATTTATACGGTCGCAAATTTAAAATCAAAGAAGGTGATTTTTTAAGTACCGCGCAGCCAATTGAATCAGGTGTGCCACAGGGTAGCATACTGGGTCCTACTTTATATTTGATGTATGCCTCCGACATGCCGTCAGACCCCAAAATCCATACGTCAACTTTACCTACAGCCTTTATCAGCGTCCATAAGGACCACCAAGTTGCATCACAGAATTTGCAGAATTATGTTTATAAGCTAGAGAATTGGCTAGAGCTTTGGAAAATCAGGGTTAACGAACAGAAATGTTTTCATATAACTTTCACATTGCGAAAAGATACCTGCTCGTTCATCAGAATAAATAATCAAATTATCCCGCACCACAATGAAGTCAAATACCTCGGCATTCACCTCGACCGCCGTTTAACTTGGAAGTCTCATATTGAAGCGAAACTTACACAAATGAGATTAAAAGCAGTGCAACTTAATTGGCTAATCGGCAGAAACTCTACATTAAAATTGGATTGCAAACTTTTGTTGTACAATGCAATACTAAAGCCAATCTGGTGCTATGGAATTCAATTATGGGGTACTGCCTCGCATCCAACATTGAAAAAATTCAAAGGGGTCAAAATAAAATTCTACGTATAATTACTGCAGCACCATGGTATGTTAAAAATTCTCGAATCCACAAAGATCTAGGCGTGCCATTAGTAAAAGTCGAATTTACAAAATATGCGTCAAAGTATGTCAGCAAACTTGAACACCATCCAAACCCACTTGCACGAGACATCCTTAACTTTAGTGGCCACAATCGGTTGAGAAGGTGGGATACCCTTGCTTTAACTCAAGCGCAAAACAGATGACTGGATCAGTTGATGTGAAATTTTTTTAGTATCATAAAAATTTTTGTCTAGCACTGGCTGGGCATATTATTTTCTTTTTTGTATTAAGATTTGAATACTTATTGTTATTTCATATATGAAGATTCAATAAATATTTAAAAGCAAAAAAAAAAAATTTATTATTTTTAAATGTTTTCAGTCTCGTCTCATCGAACTGTTCGGACGTGTTAATTCTAGTGCGGCTGAATTTTCGGTGAAAAAATCGTAATAGGTGAAAAATTGTAATAGGTTGAAATTAAACAAAAAACTGAAAAAAATAACTCGTAATAGGTTAAAATATATAAAAAATAAAAAAAAAAACATTAAAAATCGTATAAAAACTGTATGAGTGTTCCTCTCAGATGTAATTCTGAGAAAGAGCTTAGCTCGTCGAGAAAAACTAAATGGCTCTCTGAGGAAGAATCCATAAAAAAATCTCTGGAGAATTTTCTCACTACAAGAGCCGTAGAACGGCCTCGTTCCTGTTCTCCCAATATAGTGATTTCAACAGATGAGAAAACATCATCTTCATCAAATAGTGCAGTGAAACCCAAAAAACAAGTAGGTATGGATAAGTACATCACCGTTCTCAAGCGACAGAGGAGCCCGAAGTCTGCTCAAGTGTCATCAAATGCAAAAGCTTCTAAGACTGTGAGTAATGATCAAAATAGGTTTGCTCTCCTCCAGACGGATGAGCCAGAACTTCCTAAGAAGACGTTTAAGCCCCCACCAATTTATCTGAGAGAGCCCACTTCCAGTAAATTGGTACAAGGAATTGTTTCGGTAATAGGTGCAAATATGTTTAGCGTAACATCAATTAAACATGGAAATATCAGCGAAACCAAAATACAAGTGAAAAAGGAGGATGATTTTCGTAAATTGTCCAACCAGTTGGAGAGGGAAAGTAGGGATTTCTATACCTACCAGCTGAAAAGCGCAAAAGCACTCCAAGTCGTTCTAAAGGGTATAGACCCAGATGTTGATCCTGCCGAGATAAAGACTAGCTTAATGGAAAAAGGCTTCAAAATTAAGAGCATAACGAATATTAGAAACCGTGAAAAGACTCCACAGCCTATGTTCAGGGTGGAATTGGAACCTGGAGATGTCGTATTAAAGAAAAACGAGTCCCATCCCATCTACAATCTGATGTACCTTCTGCATCGTAGAATCACCGTGGAAGAACCACATAAGCGTCAGGGACCCGTCCAGTGTCTCAACTGTCAAGAATTTGGTCACACCAAGGCGTATTGTAAATTGCCGACAGTTTGTGTTGCGTGTGGGGAGCTACATGCAACTGCTCAATGTGATAAGTCGAAAACTGATTCAAAAATCAAAAAATGCAGTAACTGCGGAGGTAATCATACCGCAAATTATAGAGGTTGTCCAATTTACACTCATTTGAAAGGCATAAGCACCAACAAGACGTCAGTATTACCTGATCATCGTCAACAGCCTATTTTGGCATCGAGTGACAATTTCCCGCAATTGTTACGGTCCACTAGTCATGTAAACGCGCCTAGTTCTAGACAAGTTTCTTACGCTAACGTGGTTAAATCTAATATGCCAGGTTTGGAGCAGGCACCTAAATCACAATATTACGAATAGTAACACTCTAGAGACTACATTGCAGACACTTGTCCAAACCATGAACACTTTTACGGCCACTATGACATCCATGATGCAGGAAATGCTGAAAATGCAATCCACTATCTTACAAGCCATTTTAAAGAAATGATTTGTTTAAAAATTTGTTTTTGGAATGCGAACGGCCTCCGCCAACATAAAAACGAACTGGAACACTTCCTGATGGATAAGCAGATTGATATCATGATGATTGCTGAAACTCACTTGACGGCGACAGCGTACTTCAAAATTAATGGCTACGTGTTATATGATACTAAAGATCCCCGCGGAAGAGCATGTGGAGGTTCGGCAATTCTTATAAAGAACAGAATAAAACATTATTTAATGAACAACATATGTGAGGATTACCTACAAGCAACAAACATTTGTATTGAATTCTGTCAATACAATTTTGTTTTATCATCAATTTATTCGCCGCCTCGATTTTCAATAAAAGAACACCAATACTACAGCTTCTTCAATTCCCTTGGAGCTAGATTTTAAGTTGCTGGTGACTTTAACGCCAAACACACTTTTTGGGGTTCACGTCTGGTGACCCCGAAGGGTCGTGAACTCTTCAACACCATTGCCAAAATGGGATTAGATGTACTCTCAAGCGGGCATCCCACCTACTGGCCGACGGACCGACGGAAGATTCCCGATGTTATTGACTTCGGAGTAGTAAAAAATATCCCTGTAGAGTCGATACAAGTGGAGCCTTCATTAGACTTGTCTTCAGATCACTCTCCTTCTATTATTTTAATGCGTTTCCTTCAAGGGAATGGCTCTCCATTTCGGGACATATCTAAAACCAGAGTAAGTTGGATAAAGTATAAAAAGTATTTAAGTTCCCACTGCACGGAAAATGTAGTGTTGAGAACTACCGAGGATATTGATGGGTCGATTGGCAAGTTTACTGAGGACATACGAAGAGCTGTACATCACGCCTCCACATACGACGTTGAGTGCAGAAGTGGGACAAATAGAACTTATTTCGCTGAACTCGATCATCTCCTGTCAGAAAAACGAAGAGTTAGAAGAGAGTGGCAAATCCACAGGTCTCCTGAACTGAAAGCTAGGTTACGGGTATGCAGAGATATACTAAGAAATTTCTTAGAAACCCAAAGAATGGCTTCACTTAAATCTTACTTGGAGGGTCTTGATAGTACCCCACAATCTGACTATTCGTTATGGAAGGCGGCACGAGGTTTAAAAAGACCAGTTAGAGGAAATCCTCCTCTGCGAAATCCGACTGGTGACTGGGCTAGAAATGATTCCGAGAAGGGGACTTTATTTCTTAATCATTTGAGAAAAGTGTTTACTATAAACAACTCAAATAATGCATCTGATTTGCCTCCACTCGTTATTAGACCTCCTGTACCTCTAAGACTTAGCTTTAATGATGTTCAAAGCGCTATTGGTACTCTGAATCTTAAAAAAGCTCCAGGTATGGATAAAATCAGCAACAAAATGCTTGTGGAGTTACCTCGTGTAGCTAAAAAAATTATCCTATTTATTTTTAATGCTATTTTACGCCTAGAATACTATCCTGCAGATTGGAAGGTATCTATGATTACCATGATTCCTAAGCCAGGGAAGGACCCCACTAAAGTAGAGTCATATAGGCCAATTAGTCTACTGCCGACAATTTCAAAACTGTTTGAAAAATTTTTATTGGCTAAGTTGATTCCAATTCTGAACGACACTCAATGTATCCCAAATCACCAATTCGGGTTCAGAGCTAAACACAGTACCATCGAACAAACACACAGATTGGTAAATGTGATAAGACAGTCGTTTGAAGAGAAAAAATACTGCTCCGCCCTTTTCAATGATGTGTCGCAAGCGTTCGACAAAGTCTGGCATGAAGGTTTAATGCATAAAATTAAATTAACTCTGCCTGCTAACACCCACACACTTATGAAAAGTTATTTATATGGTCGCAAATTTACAATCAAAGAAGGCGATTTTTTAAGCCCCGCTCAGCCAATTGAAGCAGGAGTACCCCAGGGTAGCATACTGGGTCCAACTTTATATTTGATTTATGCATTCGATATGGCGTTAGACCCCATAATACATACTTCAACTTTTGCAGACGATACAGCCTTTATTAGCGTTCATAAGGACCATCAAATAGCATCACAGAACTTGCAGAAATATGTTTATAAACTAGAGAATTGGCTTGAGCTTTGGAAAATCAGGGTTAGCGAACAGAAATGTATTCATATAACTTTCACATTGCGAAAAGATACATGCTCGTTCATCAGAATAAATAATCAAATTATCCCGCAACACAATGAAGTCAAATACCTCGGAATCCACCTCGATCGTCGTTTAACTTGGAAGTCTCATATCGACGCAAAACTTACCCAGATGAGATTAAAATCAGTGCAAATTAATTGGCTAATCGGCAGAAATTCTACATTAAAGTTGGATTGCAAACTTTTGTTGTACAATGCAATTCTAAAGCCAATCTGGTGTTATGGAATTCAATTATGGGGTACTGCCTCAGCATCCAACATTGAAAAAATTCAAAGGGGTCAAAATAAGATTCTACGTACAATTACTGCAGCTCCATGGTATGTTAAAAATTCTCGAATCCACAAAGATCTAGGCATTCCTTTGGTGAAAGTCGAATTTACAAAACACGCCTCAAAATATGTCAGCAAACTTGAACACCATCCAAACCCACTTGCACGAGACATCCTTAACTTTACTGGCCATGTTCGGTTGAGAAGGAGGGATACCCTTGCTTTAACTAAAGCGCAAAACAGATGACTGGATCAGTGGATATAAATTTTTTGTAGTATCATTATATTTTGTCTAGCACTGGCTGGACTTATTATTTTCTTTTAGTATTAAGATTCGAAAACTTATTGTCATTTCATTTCTGAAGATTCAATAAATAAATTAAATGTATAAAAAAAAAAAAAAAAAAAAAAAAAAAAATTTTAAATGTAATTATAATTGTTTTTTGTTTATTAATAATAAGAAAAATTGTTCTATGTATTTATTTAGACCCCCGAAGATGATTAGCGACGCTAATTGAAATATTGGGAACAACAATAAAAATATTTAAAATAAAAATCAAAAGTTTTTATTTATTTAACGACCTGTAGCCGAACAAAACCAACAAATAATAAAGTTATAACCTTAAAAGGTCCTAGGTATCTTTTTTCTAGCTTATGGCCTGTTTCATTTTTAAGAAATACCAGGTCTCCTATTAAATGAGAATTTTTCCTCTTGCGAGTTTTTTATTCGAAGTAAAAACTTCAAGTCAAATATATAATTTGTTTTAAAACAATTATTCACTATTATTTATTTTTGTATACTTCTGTTATATGTTTCACCCTTTGGGGCGAGTTGCATATGCTCGTATTCTTTCGTAAACCTATGAAACTCCTCTTTAAGTTCGGGGTTCCTTGCAAACTTACGTTCCATTGATTCTAGCCTCTTTAATGCTGAAAATTTAGAACTCCATGGTTTCTTCGACTCATTGGAGCTAGCATATGCCGCTGCAATTTATATTCATGTTACAAAACATGTTGGTTCAACTGCCACCTTCCCTACTAACTGCAAAGACAAGGGTGGCTCCCATAAAGCAAATCACACTACCGTGGTAAGGCAAGTCACATCTACACCGATAATGGTACCAACTTTGTTGGATGCAACCAGAAACTAAAGGAGTTGTACGAATTCCTGCAAAACTCCCAAGACGTTATCTTCAGGGAATTGGCGAATCAACAGATTCATTGGCACTTCATCTCCCCTTCAGCACTAAACTTCGGCTGCATCTGGGAAGCTGGTGTGAAGTCAGTGAATTTTCATTTAAATCGTGTCCTGGGCATGTCTTCTGTCACATATGAAGAATTGAATACACTACTATGCCAAATTGAGTGCTGCCTTAACTCACACCCATTGTGTTTAAAATATGAAGGTGATCCTGATCCACTGACACCGGGTCACTTTCTAATTCTTCGCCCAATGACAACTTTACCAGACGAAAATTTGATGATTATTAACATGAACCGCTTAACTAGATGGGAATACATGCAACGGCTGCTTCAGCAATTTTGGTTAAAATGGTCAACAGAATATCTTAGTCAACTCCAGAAAAGACCAAAATGGATACAGAAACTACAAAATCTGCAACAAAACGACATGGTGCTTATGAAAGACGAAAATCTTCCCCCTACAAATGGTTAATTGGCAGAATTATGAAGACACATACCGGCAAAGATGACCTCGTTCGAGTTGCAACAGTGAAGAGTACAAGTGGTTTACTAAAGCGGCCTGTATCAAAGCTCTGCCCCCACTTTGTTGACTGTTGAAAGGGACCCTTTTAAGGTGGGCCGAAATGTTTGAGGGTATCATAATTATTTTATTCATGAAATATTATTTTTTTGTTTTTCCCTTTTATTTGTTACTATGGAATTTATTTGAATCACCACTAATGTAAATGAACATAATATTTCCCTTTTTTTAACTTTTGAAAAACAACTCTGTTGACTTTATGCAACACAATAATATAGTTTTGAAAACCTTAAGACAAACTACTACATCTTTCTGAATAAACAATAAAAATATTATATATTTTAAACTAGAATATAAAGTGTTTGTTGTCTTTATTTACAATACAGTCCATTATAAACCGTGAACAGTGTTATTAGTTTACTTCTATCTATCATAACTAATATAGGTATAGCATTCAAACGGCACCGAAGTAAAATAATTAAATGAAGGCTATAAAATCAATTTTTAACATTAATGCGCCTACTCACTGCCAGAGGTGCTGAAATTCTGCACTAAAAACAAACATAATGCGCAATTGCAGAGTTGTGATATAAAAAGCTTTCTTCTTTCACCGCTTTTACATCTTCAACCTATCCCCTTTCCAAAGAAAGTAACGGAATTATATATATGCATATTAATTGCCTGAGTGTACTTCTCTTAAAAAAAAATCGCCATACATTATCTGTATGTAATGAACAAGACGGTAGTTGAGTATGAACTGAACTTTATTTAAGATAATGTTTATATTAAGTAAGTTACAAATAAGAATGTATGATAAAGAGAGTGATGTATAAACAGGGTGATGAGTATCATTATGATATCCCCCCGTTTATAAGATAAAAATAAGTATAACAACTAACAATCCAATTAATTGACTTCATTATAAGAAATTATACTTTTTTTTTTTTTTTTTTTTTAGTATGTTTAGTGGTATGTATTGGAGTTCCGAATAGTTACGGGTTATAAAATTCGGTCTGTTTTATCGGTCGGCCATATCTTGATGTTTTTGGAATGGGCATAGGTGTTGTAGAGGGGTTAGATTCCATCTTCGATGCTGAAAGTTCTGGAGTTTCAGGTGCCTGTGCTACGACATTATGTGGTATAGGTATGTTTGATTTTGTCTGCTGTATGTGAATTGAATTTCTTCTTAGGAGCTTTCCATCGTCTGATCTTACCAAGAATGAGCGAGGCCTATTTTTGGGGTTATCTTCGATAGTACCACTTATCCAATTACGATGTCCTCGTTGAACTCTTACTCTATCACCTAGTTGGATCAATTGATTATTTTTTGTGTTTTTGTCAAAATTATTTTTGTATTTGTTTCTTATTTTGCTTATGTTTGTTTGTACTTGTGATATTACTCTGGGTTTTAGGACCTCATTAGATGTTGGTACCATACTTCGTGTTATTCCACTCATTAATCTCTGATTTGGTGATTGCAAATCTTCGGATCTTGGTGTATTTCTATAGTTTAGAAGGGCAATGTTGGTAAATCAGTTATAGATGACGGCCATCCATTAAGTATAAATTTCTCTAGTGTTTCTAGATTAGAGTCATTTGACGTTTCGATTTTAATTTTTTCTTTTGTTATTGTTGTAAGCTTTGAAAGTACATGAACTTCAATGTTCTCTTCTTTATCAAACCATTCATTGTTTTCACAGTCTCTGCTAAGCGTATCAGCCAATTTTATTTCTGTTGCTTTTCTGTATATGACGTGTGGGGAATATGGGAGAACGTGTAGCAAAATAGTTTGCAGTCTCTGAGATGCAGAGTAAAGTGGCTTCTTAAAAATTGTTTCCAGCGGTTTGTGGTCGGTTTTAATTACAAGTTTTTTTCCGTATATATATTCGTGAAACTTCTCACATGCAAAACAAATGGCTGTTGCTTCTTTTTCAATTTGAGCGTAGTTTTGTTGCGATTTTGATAAAGCTCTTGAAGCGTATGCTACCGGTTGTTCATTTTGTAGAAGAGCTGCACCTACGCTTGATTTGTTAGCATCCACTTGAAGTTTAATGTCAAGATTTGGATCGTAATACCGAAGTAATGGTGTGGATGAAAACGCATTCTTTAGCTTATTAAACGCTGATTCGTGTTGTGGCGACCAGTACCACTCAACATTTTTTTTTAGATCACGAAGAGGAGAAGTTATATCCGATAAATTAGATATAAATTTGCAGAGGTATGTAGCCATACCTAATATTCGTTGAAGCTGAGTACGATTTTCTGGTTTTTTAAGCTGGTTAATTGCTGCAATTTTTTCTGGATCAGCAGCTATGCCATTAGACGTTAAAATATGCCCTAAAAATTTAATTTTATTTGCATTAAAAACACATTTATCTTTATTAAATTTCAAACCTGAATCTACTAAAATTTTAATAACTTTTTCGGTATGTTTTTCAAGTTGTTCCTTTGTTTCTGCATGAATTAAAATGTCATCCATCGAAACTTCCGTATTTGGCGAGTTTTCTAATAATTGAGACATTAATTGTTGATAGACCTCCGGGGCAGATGCTAGACCAAATGGTAAACGCTGGTATGAATAACGACCCCATGGAGTGGCCATTGTTAAAATTCTTTTCGTACGCTCAGTAACTTCAATCTGCCAAAAGCCTTTTTTACAATCTAGTAATGTAAACCATTTAGAAGTTTTAATATTTGCAGTGATTTCATCAATTGTTTTCAACGGGTGATAACGTCTATGAATATTTTTATTTATATCAGTAGGATCAATGCATACGCGTATCTTACCTTTCTGTTTAACTACAACCATTGGTGAAACTGCGGGAGTTATTTCGTCCGTTTTTGTTAAGACTTGAAGCTTTACCATGTTATCTATCTCTTTTTTTTACAGAGTCTTTAATGGCATGTGGTATACGCCGTGGGGCATAATGTTCAAATGTTGGATTATCGACCAAATCGATATCATAAACAAAATTGTTTACCTTTCTCAAGCCATCAAAAATATTATTATCGATAATAAGTTCATTTACACGTAGAATTAAAGTAAACCGTTCGCAATCATTTTTGCCTAGAAGTGGCTCAAAATTTGGAAAATCGTCAACTACTAAAAATTTTGTTTTGTATTTTTTATTTCGAACAATGCATAGTAAATTTAACTCTCCACAAACGTCTATTTTTGCTCCACCAAATGCAATCAATTTGTTGTTTACCGGCCTCATATGGGTTAATTGATGTTTATTTACCAAACTTACTGGAATGACATTACACTGTGCTGCTGTATCAAGCTTGAACTTAATATTTTTCTTATCAACGATGATTTCTTCATACCAATTATTTTTTTCGTCTTTGTTTGTTTCTGACATTGTAATAGTTAGAACAAATAAATCGCTGTCGGTGTCTGAATCGGCACTTTGATTCTGCTGCAGCGAATTGTATTGCTTCATATTGCTGCGTTTATTTTTATAACAGAATTTAGCGTAGTGTCCTCTTTGTTGACAGTTTCTACACTTGCTGTTAAATGCTGGACAATTACGAATTTCGTGATTTTTTCCACATCGCTTGCAATCATAAAATGACACATTGTTTTTGTTTGTTGTATTTGAACCTTTTGGTTTTGCATATTTTCTCAATGCTTCTACTTTTAGATCATCTTTTTTATGCAACTCTTTGAGTTGTTGTGTAGCCATTTCACTTGCTCTACAAATTTTTATGGCTCTTTCCAGATTAATATCATCCTCTGAGAGTAATTTTTCTCTAACTGTGTCGTTTCCAATACCTACCACAATTTTGTCGCGCAACAGAGAATCTTCAATACTACCAAAATCACATTTTTTTGATTGATTTTTTATTTTTGTGAAAAATTCCTCAAAGGTTTCTCCCTCGCTTTGGTACAGGGTGTTAAATGTATATCTTTCAAACGTAACACTTATTTTTGGTGCAAAATATTCCTCGAATTTCTGCTGAATTATTGTTATGTCGTTTTGTTCGTTAGGGTTTAAAGAAAAAGAATTAAAAATGTTGACAGCATCTCCCCCAACATAAAAGTAGCCACCTGGATTTCGGCTGATTTTTTATTCAATTGTGCTGCAATTGAAAACCATTTGTATTGTTGTAGCCAATTTTTCCATGATGTTGATGCATTGTTTCCCGTTATTTGTAATGGTTTGGGAGGTTTAACAAATGAAGAAGATTGTTGTTCAGTTTCGTTCGGCATTATTTAATTAAAACCACTATTCTGACACCATGTAATGAACAAGACGGTAGTTGAGTATGAACTGAACTTTATTGTTAAGATAATGTTTATATTAAGTAAGTTACAAATAAGAATGTATGATAAAGAGAGTGATGTATAAACAGGGTGATGAGTATCATTATGACAAGGACCTTGACCACATGCTGGGCATACATTAAGGACGTCACGGTATATGGGTTGTGCCAGAACGACTCTTACTGTAGAGTTTTCTCGATGTATACAATCGGCGCACAGTGGCGCCCGTAGAGCAAACGAAGTTGCAAAAATCAAAATTTTCATGAGCGCCGACGAAGTTTTGAATAAACCCTTGTTATAGGAAACTTTTCAACGATTTCAAATATGCCACTCTCAATAATATCACATTTTTAGTTTCGAAGATATAACCGTTCAAAGTTGACCGACTTTCGGTTTTCAAAAAAACACACAATTTTTAGTCAATTTGTTGCGATTTCAGGTGTAATATCACGAAAAATAGGTAACGAATCGCCATATTTTTTCTTTGTATTGATTGATGTATTTATTAAATGTATAATGATAAAAAAATTACCTGTCTGCTTTGTGTTTCTCCTGGTAAATCACTATTTAAAAACTATCCGTTTTTCACCATTTTTCATAAAAAAATATATATTTTTGTATATTTGCCGTATTTGTAAAACCTGTTCTTTGATTATTTCTTTACATAAATCAAAAGGGTTTATCTGCCCGTACTTGCCCGTTTGGCTTCTAGAGGTAAAAAAGGTTAAAAAGACATGGTTGCAGAAATTGTATGGCGCACATTGGCGCCATTTGCGTTTTTTCGTTGCAATAATCATATCTTTTGAACCGAATAAGATAATTGAACAGTTTAAACAGCATATGATAGATAACTGTTCAGCCTATGAAATGAGCGTTGGGAAAGGGTGCTACGCTTTGTAGGGGCCTACTTATGGGTTATCAAAATTAAAATTAGTAGAAAAATCAATTTTATGGTAATGGATGAATATTTTACAGAAAATTGAAAAAATAAATTTAAAAAAAAAATTATTTTTTTTAATTTGTTGGGTAATAATTTAAAAAATTTATATACGAACGTGACATGCCTCGGGGGAGCCACCAACTGTGTGATATTGAAGTTTGGATGACTCCTCAGTTTAGTTAACATGGCGTTATCTTCCTTGGCCGAAAAAAGCTTAGTTTCCTCGTGAAGGTGGTGTTCGGAGGTTATTTAAAGCAGCCTGTAACATCCTTAAGGGTGCATTTTGACAGCTTTGAATATTTGTCCACTGGGTATCACTCAACGAAGGTGATCAAACTGGAGCGGCGTAGTTAACCACTGAAATTGTCAGTTCTCAAAAATTGTCAAATTCGTTGTCAAACATTGCCAGAACTGTGGGAGTTTGTTTAAAAATTTTTAACAAAAAAGAGTAATTGAAACAAGTTTAATTCCATGCTGCATGTATTTACTAGAAAGTAGCGCGAATGAAAACAAAAAAAGTTTGGGTGATAGAACTGTATGGAATCTGCGACCTCTTGCCATAAAACATCTTCGGCAAGTTTTTATTCAACGCAATTTATTCAATTTAATTCTTCAATTTTTTCACTTTTTTAATTTCATTGATACAAACTTTTGTATGTTTATTTATGTACATACAAATTTGCAAATAGAAATAATTTCTTTGACAATGTTGCCATATGCATAAACTCTGCACAACTGACAATAAAATGTGTTTGATAATTATCTTACTACAATCTTAAAATATTCATAAAGATATTGGTACTTTATACTTTACTTTTGGGGCTTGATCTGGAATAATAGGAACTTCATTAAGTATCTTAATTCGATCTGAACTATGACACCCTGGAGCATGAATCGAAAAAATGTATTCACACGATTGTGAGATGTCCGACAATATTTTTGTCTTACACTGAACTGAAAACGGTTTTTTGATCGAGGACAAAAATTGTAAGTTGATACGGTTGTTAGACATTTCTGAATATTTTTCTGACAATATTGTAATATCTGACAACCGTCTGTACAAATGTAGCTTTAGTTTACTAAAGCCATAAATTTTTTGAGGTTGTTTACTCTAGATGTGTATTGCAAGAACAAACAGCATTAAAAGTAAATAAAACAAATAGAAAAGTATAGTCGGTCAAACCCGACCATATATGACTCTACACTCAGTATATGTGTAAAGCTATGATCTATTACACTAGTCAACAAATTTGGAAAAATTTTGCGATCCACGACATTTGGCATTCGTTTTTCATGTAAAATCGCACGCTGAATCCAAAAATGAAGTCTAAAATTCCTAAAGGACAATTTTTGAGATATCGCCAAATTTTTAAATTTTCCATTAATAAAAATATTGATTGCACTTAAATTAAATTATCTCCGGATCAAATAGGTGGATTTCAACTTTTTTACCTTTAAATTAAAGGTAATTAAATGCTTTATACAACATTTTTCAATCCAAATGTCGCCTTTGGGTTATTTTTTGATATATCACCAATTTTGCTTTAATTTTGACAAAATTTAAAAAAAATGCAAGTTTCACTGTAAATTTCATATATGAAGTTTAAATTTTTTTCTTGATTTAGAGTTCAAGTATAATCTATTACGAAGAAAATAAGGGTCTCCTTAATAAACTCGCTTAAAAATTTTAGCATCTACATGCATTTGAGTCAAAATGCAGAAATTCGGATATAGTCTTTAAAAATCATTACTTAAAAAAAAAAACAAAATTTCAAAACAATTTTAAAAGTTGCCTTTATATTGCCATACAACTTAAAATTACTTTCCAGAAAAAAATTTAAAACTACCTTTTTTAGGCTTTATAAATGGATGTTACCTCTAAGTGCAACCTTACATTAAAAATATATAAAAGAATTAAAATTGGTTACGGGTTGATTTGCATCTTCTACTATGTGCAGCGTGGCCACATTAGCTTTTTTCGAGTTAAATTTAGCTTTATTTTGTAACGTTTAGCTCGAAATATTTCATTTAGCTTTTAGATTTTTTTTAGCTTTTTTCAAAAATGCATTTAGCTTTTTTTAATTAATTTATATTTCAAACGTTTGCCATATAATTTTTTAACTTTGCAAAACACCCAATTCTTTTCATTGCAAAATAGTCTGATCAATACAAAATGTTAAAAATTCTCGAATCCACAAAGATCTAGGCGTGCCATTAGTAAAAGTCGAATTTACAAAAGATGCGTCAAAGTATGTCAGCAAACTTGAACACCATCCAAACCCACTTGCACGAGACATCCTTAACTTTAGTGGCCACAATCGGTTGAGAAGGAGGGATACCCTTGCTTTAACTCAAGCGCAAAACAGATGACTGGAACAGTTGATGTAAAATTTTTTAGTATCATAAAAATTTTTGTCTAGCACTGGCTGGGCATATTATTTTCTTTTTAGTATGAAGATTTGAATACTTATTGTTATTTCATATATGAAGATTCAATAAATAATTAAAAGCAAAAAAAAAAAAAAATACAAAATGTAAATTGTATGAAAATTTTAAAGGAGAAATGTCAAGTTTTAGCATAGATGATATTACTCTTTTAGAATTACAATGGCAAAAATTAAATACCTTTGATTTGACAAACCAAAAGTCAACTACAGAATTTTGGATTGAATGAAATTTCTAGTTTTGCCTTCCAATAACGCAGAAGTTGATCGCGTATTCAGTGGAATGAATTTAATTCAAACTAAAATTAGAAACAGATTTTCTCTAAACACTATGAATTTACATCAGATGTGGGCTTAAATGTTGCCAAAATTTTGAAGTAACTAAGGATCTCATAAAAAAAATTTGATAAGGATATTTATACAAATGATAATAATTTTTTGTCTGGCTCAGAAGAAGAAGAATATATAGAAGAATGTGATAAAATATATAGCATGTAGCCCTACACTGTTATAATACATACATATGTACATAGTTTGTTGAAAAACTATTATTTTATGTATTACACAGTACAACACATGATTTCTGGACTAAATTCTGATAATTGTTTATGAAAGCAGCCCCAAAAAGAAGAACTTCTGCATCATTCGTTTGGTCATGTTACATCAAATAATAATTTAAAAACTAATTTGAAGTTAGTAAGTATCGTATAGGGAATTTGTCACGTTTTAGACTTTTTTGTTTGTCATAACTCGAGAACCACTAGTCCGAATAAGTTGAAACTAGATATACAGAATAGACTGTGTAAGGCGAAACAAGCTTATGGCAAGCTTAATAAATTCTGGAGGTCGCAAAATATCTCAAATCGCACCAAAATTAAATTTTTTAATAGCAACGTGAAATCTGTGATTCTGTATAGCTGCGAAACCTGGAATATTTCGAGGCGGGAAATAAGTTGCATGCGAGCTTTTGTAAACCGATGCCTCAGGCGTATACTTAGGATATTCTGGCCTGTCACAATATCCAATCAGGACCTGTGGAACTTAACCAATCAAGTCCCTTTAAACATGAATATCCGATTACGTAAATACATTTGGGACACACAATGTGAAAGCCAGTGAATGATTTAACTCGACAGTCCGTTGAATATAACCCCCAAGGGTCCAGAAGACCTGGCAGACATGCAAATACTTGGAGACGCCAAATTGAGAACGAGTTGAACGAGCATGAGGTGTCTTGGAGTGAAATGAAAATTATGTCTACTGATAGAATACAATGGAGAACATTTGTTGCGGCCCTATGTTCCACTGGGAATTAAAGGATTAAATATATATAATTATGTAAACGCGCAATATTTCTGGCTGTTACAAACATCAGCACAAATCCAATATACCCTCCCCACTATGGTGGTGTAGGGTATAACTATGAATAGCTGTTACAATTTTTCTTCGTACTAATTATGTAAACGATTTTGCGACACATTTTTTGGTATACGGGCGAAATTTTATTTTCTTATGGTCGAAGAAGAAAATATGGCTTAAGCCATCTTCAATTCTTCAGTTTTAATCTATAGCACTAGGTTGCTGTACTCTTACCATTTGGAAGGTTTTTGTCGTTGGCATCTCCAATTATTATAATTTCTTTAAAATTATAAAATCAAAATATTTATGAATGGGAGTCCATGAATGTTAAAAGGATGGGTACCACTGCTATAGCCAATTCTCACCGAATTTAGATTGATTTATTTGATTTATGTATATTACATGAAATTGTATTTATTTAATTTATTTATTAGAATTTAACCCGATTTCGGGATGACACTTTTATGAGGACTATGTCATATAATTGACCGATTATACAATTTTAAAAGGTTCTTTCTTGAGCAAAAGGAGAAACGTGAGCCTAGTTTTAACGGATTACTTGTCCAATTGATACAATATAGGTAAATAAATGCCAAATTGGAAATGGATTTATAATAACAATTTACGCAGAGTTTTCAAAATCAACCGGTAGTTTTAATCTACTGATAGTCCATTCTCTAACATTTCTCAATAGGTTAAATTTTTTGTCGCACAGTATCATCTTGAATGTCCTATTTTAGATTTGATTTATAATTTTCAAAAAATTATTAAATGTTTACTACTATATACGTATGTACATATATGTTATGTTTTAATTTAGCTTTATTAGGTTTATTTCCACTTTTTATAACTATGTAAGTACATCTGGCAGACACTTCACTTTTTTCTAAATAAATATTTATGTATGTACATACTTGTAATACGATAAGACTATAGAGCTTTAAAAACATGCAATGAAAATAAAAATGTGTATAGTTTTTAATAATTTGCATTGATTATAAATTTAAGCAAATTAATCTCATAATGAATACCTAATAAATAAATATATATACTTTACTTAGTAGTAATATTTTTGTAATGATGTAGTAATATAAAGAACAAATAAGTTTTTTATTTTTGTTTTATTTGCTTCACCACAATTCTCTAACATCAGTATTACACTAAATATATTAATAACAAATTTCTATATGTACGAAATTGTTGTTATTCTATAAATAGCTGATTGTTTTATACCAGAAATAAATAAAAATGTAGAACAAGTTAAAAAGTTTTCTATTAATAATTACTTAAAAATATGTATTATACATATGTATATATGCACATTAGACTGCTCCTAAATTTTATGGATGCATAATACGTGGATTTATTTCCCCTAGAATTGTTCCCTTTTTGTTAAAACTGCTTAGAAGACAACGTTTTAAATTTACCTTTGATTCTTGGTACTTTTTATCACAGACAGTACATTGTTTTTATTTTATAAAAAATATCAAATTACATCTTCAAATTTTGATTCATTTATTTATAATTCATGTATTCTACTGAATCCGGATTTTTTTTTTTAAAAAAATAAACGCATTTGAATTTGACATTGGGTCAATAAAAATATTTTTTTCATTAAAAAAATTAAATACAGCAAATTAAGCTGTATTTTTGGTCTTTCTTTCTGAAATAAAATTTAACGGCTGTATTCATAAAAAATTCTTATTTTAAGCTTAAAGTATGAATTAGTCACTAAAGACTTCTTGTCTTATTAACCCTTTCGCTACATCTTTTTACTTAACCACAATAAAATTTTTTTTATATTTTTTTTTAATAGTTTTAATAACAAAAATTTAAATTAAAAAAATTTCAAAAATTGTTTGAAATGGGTTTTAAGACTGTTGCCAAATGGCAAAAATTTTTCTCACAGTATAAGAAAATTTACTTTTTCGAAATTTTTTCAGAAACTTTTTTACACAAAGTTCAAGCTATTTTTAACAGTTTTAATGTATTTTTTTTAATAAACTTATAAAAAATATTCTTTTAATAATTAATTTACAACAAAAAAATTCATATTAATAAAAAACAAGTAAGAGTGCTATATTCGGCTGTGCCGAATCTTAAATACCCTTCACCTAAACGTAATAAGAAATACAGAAACTACACTGGTTTTAGGACTAGAATATTCTTATTCTGTGTTTTCTGTTCAGTCTTAGTGCAAATTTTATTAGTATTTGATATATTGTTTGAAAGACAATTTTACGACCAACATAATTTATGTTAAATATTTTGAAATGTTGTCTAATTTTTACCATTTTAATTGATTTAATTATCAATTCTTACCATAATTTACAGAGTCTGTCTGATGTTCCTAATAATCTTCAGTGTAATTTAACAAACAGAGTATAAAAAAAGTAAGAGTGCTATATTCGGCTGTGCCGAATCTTAAATACCCTTCACCTAAGCGTAATAAGAAATACAGAAACTACACTAGACTAGAATATCCTAATTCTGTGTTTTCTATTCAGTCTTAGTGCAAATTTTATTAGTATTTGATATATTGTTTGAAAGACAATTTTACGACCAACATAATTTATGTTAAATATTTTGAAATGTTGTCTAATTTTTACCATTTTAATTGATTTAATTATCAATTCTTACCATAATTTACAGAGTCTGTCTGATGTTCCTAATAATCTTCAGTGTAATTTAACAAACAGAGTATAAAAAAAGGGGTACAATTCGGTTTTAGTGATTTTGCTCAAAAAAAAAAAAAAAAAAAAACAAAATGAAATAGGGCTTTTGGAGGAGATACCAGCAAAAAAAAAATTTGTTGGCGGTCACGCCTATTTTCGAGGGGGCGGGCCCGTAAAGTTGAAAATATATAGGCCTATATCTCGGGAACTACTGGGTGCTTGATAATTTGTAATACACTAAATAAAAGGTATTAAAAATACCTTTCCAACGATATATATCATGATTATAAAATGTGGACCGAATATGGGTTACATCCGAAAAGAATATTTTTTGACCCGAATTTATTTGTTTTTTGGAAATGGTTCTATATGGCAGCTATGAAAAATTATGGGCCGATCTTCTTAAATTTTGGAACAGTTATTTTCATGCATATGAGGATACTTCACGTCGAATTTCAACATAATAACGCTATATATACGATATATATTAGTATTAACGTGGATTTCGGTAGTGGACCTTATGTGGGGGACATAGTCAAATATGGACCGATATTCTCAAAATCCAGCAGTTAGATTTAGGCATGTATGTTAATGATCCGTGTAAAATTTTGGATTGGTACCCTTATTTATAAGAGATTTATGAGTATTAAAGTGATTTTCGGAAGAGGGCTTTATATGGGGCATACGGTTAAAAATAGACCAAAATTCACAAAATTTTGTGGGATGATTTTTGTATATATTTAAATGATCTGTGCAAAGTTTTGAGTCGGTACCGATATTTATACAATATATATAGGGAAAAATGTCTTTTTCAAATGTGGTCCTTGTATGGGAGCTATGACCAATTTTGGGCCGACCACCATAAAATTTAGTACAACAATTTATTTGCCTATAAAGAGTGTTTATGTCAAATTTTAGCCGTTTACTATTGTTTATATCTGTTTTATACGTATTAAAGTGAATTTTGGAAGTGGACTTTATATGGGGTCTATGGTCAAACATGGACCGAACTAAAAAAAATTTCGTTTTGCGATTTCTTTTTGCATAAAACTTATTTTTGCTGAATTTTGTCTTGATATTCCAATTTTATAGGCATTTATGTATAATTGAGCAATATTTCGGGAAGATTTTTGTATGGGGGCTATGACCAATTCTGGGCCGACCACCATAAAATTTAGTACAAATTTTATTTGCCTATAGAGATTATTTATGTCGAATTTTAGCCGTTTACTATTGTTTATATCTGTTTTATACGTATTTAAGTGAATTTTGGAAGTGGACTTTATATGGGGTCTATGGTCAAACATGGACCGAACTAAAAAAAATTTCGTTTTGAGATTTCTTTTTGTATAAAACTTATTTTTGCTGAATTTTGTCTTGATATTCCAATTTTATAGGCATTTATTTATTATTAAGCCATATTTCGGGAATATATATATTTGTATGGGGGCTATGAGAAATCATGGACCGATTCTTACTATTTTCCGCACACTTTCTTCTTTTATAGTACAAACAACGTATACAAAATTTCATGGTATTATCTGCAATATATTTCAAAATATTGCAATAAAATGGACGAAAAATCTCAAATTTTTATAGAGGTGGTCTCACATATTGGTTCATAACTCTGGGTGACCTAAACCGATTTTGCTGATTTTAAATAGCAAACTTCTCGAAAGCACTTCTGACAGAATTATTGAAGGTTTGGATCCCGAACATATCTTGGGACTTCAAAAAACTGATTTCAACATCCAGACAGACAGACAGACAGACAGACAGACAGACGGACATGGCTTAATCGACTTCGCTATCTATAAGGATCCAGAATATATATACTTTATAGGGTCGGAAAATTATATTGTGGAAATTTCACACGGAATGACAAACTTATATATACCCTTCTCACGATGGTGAAGGGTATAAAAAGGGGTACAATTCGGTTTTAGTGATTTTGCTCAAAAAAAAAAAAAAAAAAACAAAATGAAATAGGGCTCTTGGAGGAGATACCAGCAAAAAAAAAATTTGTTGGCGGTCACGCCTATTTTCGAGGGGGCGGGCCCGTAAAGTTGAAAATATATAGGCCTATATCTCGGGAACTACTGGGTGCTTGATAATTTGTAATACACTAAATAAAAGGTATTAAAAATACCTTTCCAACGATATATATCATGATTATAAAATGTGGACCGAATATGGGTTAAATCCGAAAAGAAAATTTTTTGACCCGAATTTATTTGTTTTTTGGAAATGGTTCTATATGGCAGGTATGAGAAATTATGGCCCGATCTTCTTAAATTTTGGAACAGTTATTTTCATGCATATGAGGATACTTCACGTCGAATTTCAACATAATAACGCTATATATACGATATATATTAGTATTAACGTGGATTTCGAGAGTGGACCATATATGGGGGATATAGTCAAATATGGACCGATATTCTCAAAATCCAGCAGTTTGATTTAGGCATGCATGTAAATGGTCCGTGTAAAATTTTGGGTTGGTACCCTTATTTATAAGCGATTTATGAGTATTAAAGTGATTTTCGGAAGAGGGCTTTATATGGGGCATACGGTTAAAAATAGACCGAAATTCACAAAATTTTGTGGGATGATTTTTGTATATATTAAAATGATCTGTGCGAAGTTTTGAGTCGGCACCGATATTTATACAATATATATAGGGAAAAATGTCTTTTTCAGATGTGGTCCTTGTATGGGAGGTATGACCAGTTCTGAGCCCACTACCATAAAATTTAGTACAATAATTTATTTGCCTATAAAGAGTATTTATGTCAAATTTTAGCCGTTTAACATTATTTATATCTGTTTTATGCGTATTTAAGTGAATTTTGGAAGTGGACTTTATATGGGGTCTATGGTCAAACATGGACCGAACTATAAAAAAAATTCGTTTTGCGATTTCTTTTTGCACAAAACTTAGTTTTGCTGAATTTTGTCTTAATATTCCAATTTTATAGGCATTTATGTATAATTGAGCAATATTTCGGGAAGATTTTTGTATGGGGGCTATGACCAATTCTGGGCCGACCACCATGAAATTTAGTACAACAATTTATTTGTCTATAAAGAGTCTTTATGCCAAATTTTAGCCGTTTAGCATTATTCATATCTGTTTTATACGTATTTAAGTGAATTTTGGAAGTGGACTTTATATGGGGTCTATGTTCAAACATGGACCGAACTAAAAAAAATTTCGTTTTGCAATTGCTTTTTGTGTAAAACTTATTTTTGCTGAATTTTGTCTTGATATCCCAATTTTATAGGCATTTATTTAACATTAAGCCATATTTCCGGAATATATATATTTGTATGGGGGCTATGAGAAATCATGGACCGATTCTTACTATTTTCCGCACACTTTCTTCTTTTGTCATACAAACAACGTATACAAAATTTCATAGTATTATCTCCAATATATTTCAAAATATTGCAATAAAATGGACGAAAAATATCAAATTTTTATAGAGGTGGTCTCACATATTGGTTCATAACTCTGGTTGACCTAAACCGATTTTGCTGATTTTAAATAGCAAACTTCTCGAAAGCACTTCTGACAGAATTATTGAAGGTTTGGATCCCGAGTATATCTGGGGACTTCAAAAAACTGATTTCAACAGACAGACAGACAGACAGACGGACATGGCTTAATCGACTTCGCTATCTATAGGAAAATTATATTGTGGAAATTTCACACGGAATGACAAACTTATATATACCCTTCTCACGATGGTGAAGGGTATAAAAAAGGGGTACAATTCGGTTTTAGTGATTTTGCTCAAAAAAAAAAAAAAAAAACAAAATGAAATAGGGCTTTTCGTCCATTTTATTGCAATATTTTGAAATATATTGCAGATAATACCATGAAATTTTGTATACGTTGTTTGTACTATAAAAGAAGAAAGTGTGCGGAAAATAGTAAGCATCGGTCCATGATTTCTCATAGCCCCCATACAAATATATATATTCCCGAAATATGGCTTAATGATAAATAAATGCCTATAAAATTGGAATATCAAGACAAAATTCAGCAAAAATAAGTTTCATACAAAAAGAAATCTCAAAACGAAATTTTTTTTTAGTTCGGTCCATGTTTGACCATAGACCCCATATAAAGTCCACTTCCAAAATTCACTTAAATACGTATAAAACAGATATAAACAATAGTAAACGGCTAAAATTCGACATAAATAATCTCTATAGGCAAATAAATTGTTGTACTAAATTTTATGGTGGTCGGCCCAGAATTGGTCATAGCCCCCATACAAAAATCTTCCCGAAATATTGCTCAATTATACATAAATGCCTATAAAATTGGAATATCAAGACAAAATTCAGCAAAAATAAGTTTTATGCAAAAAGAAATCGCAAAACGAAATTTTTTTTAGTTCGGTCCATGTTTGACCATAGACCCCATATAAAGTCCACTTCCAAAATTCACTTAAATACGTATAAAACAGATATAAACAATAGTAAACGGCTAAAATTTGACATAAATACTCCTTATAGGCAAATAAATTGTTGTACTAAATTTTATGGTGGTCGGCCCAAAATTGGTCATAGCTCCCATACAAGGACCACATTTGAAAAAGACATTTTTCCCTATATATATTGTATAAATATCGGTACCGACTCAAAACTTCGCACAGATCATTTAAATATATACAAAAATCATCCCACAAAATTTTGTGAATTTTGGTCTATTTTTAACCGTATGCCCCATATAAAGCCCTCTTCCGAAAATCACTTTAATACTCATAAATCTCTTATAAATAAGGGTACCAATCCAAAATTTTACACGGATCATTTACATACATGCCTAAATCTAACTGCTGGATTTTGAGAATATCGGTCCATATTTGACTATGTCCCCCACATAAGGTCCACTACCGAAATCCACGTTAATACTAATATATATCTTAAATATACCGTTATTATGTTGAAATTCGAGGTGAAATATCCTCATATGCATGAAAATAACTGTTCCAAAATTTAAGAAGATCGGCCCATAATTTTTCATAGCTGCCATATAGAACCATTTCCAAAAAACAAATAAATTCGGGTCAAAAAATATTCTTTTCGGATGTAACCCATATTCGGTCCACATTTTATAATTATGATATATATCGTTGGAAAGGTATTTTTAATACCTTTTATTTAGTGTATTACAAATTATCAAGCACCCAGTAGTTCCCGAGATATAGGCCTATATATTTTCAACTTTACGGGCCCGCCCCCTCGAAAATAGGCGTGACCGCCAACAAATTTTTTTTTTGCTGGTATCTCCTCCAAAAGCCCTATTTCATTTTGTTTTTTTTTTTTTTTTTTTTTGAGCAAAATCACTAAAACCGAATTGTACCCCTTTTTTTATACTCTGTTTGTTAAATTACACTGAAGATTATTAGGAACATCAGACAGACTCTGTAAATTATGGTAAGAATTGATAATTAAATCAATTAAAATGGTAAAAATTAGACAACATTTCAAAATATTTAACATAAATTATGTTGGTCGTAAAATTGTCTTTCAAACAATATATCAAATACTAATAAAATTTGCACTAAGACTGAATAGAAAACACAGAATTAGGATATTCTAGTCTAGTGTAGTTTCTGTATTTCTTATTACGCTTAGGTGAAGGGTATTTAAGATTCGGCACAGCCGAATATAGCACTCTTACTTTTTTTATACTCTGTTTGTTAAATTACACTGAAGATTATTAGGAACATCAGACAGACTCTGTAAATTATGGTAAGAATTGATAATTAAATCAATTAAAATGGTAAAAATTAGACAACATTTCAAAATATTTAACATAAATTATGTTGGTCGTAAAATTGTCTTTCAAACAATATATCCAAATACTAATAAAATTTGCACTAAGACTGAATAGAAAACACAGAATTAGGATATTCTAGTCTAGTGTAGTTTCTGTATTTCTTATTACGCTTAGGTGAAGGGTATTTAAGATTCGGCACAGCCGAATATAGCACTCTTACTTGTTTAAACTATGTCTGTCTATCTAGAATATAATTGTCACTCGTTCGTTTTAGGTGTAATATAGTTGTCACTTTCCCTCACATACCAGTCAATACAGGTCAGTTATTTTAAAACGAAAACTCAGTAAGGTCTGCCAGATCTAGTAGAGTGACCAGGCTCTAATCCCACATTCGGCCCTCCTGACGGGGTATTCGCCTCGAATCCTGGTAGCCATCTTTTCATATATTCGGCCACCGTAATTGTCCTTCGTGGACCTTCAACTTCGCCTACTTTTTCCACTTCGTATCGACCATGCTTCATTTTGCGAACTATTTTGTATGGACCGAAATATTTTTCCTTCAACTTAATTCCGACGCCATATTGCGTACGCTTTATAGCAACAAGATCATTAATTTCGTAATTTTCCTCTTTTTTACGATTCCTATTAAAATATCTTATATTTTCCGCTTGTATCTTGGCGATATGCTCCTTAACCGCTTTTCGCTTCCTTGTCTCTCTCAGATTGAAATTCCTGTAGAGTTTGTTCCTCCATGATTTCCCTAATATCAGGAAACTCTTCGAGTCTCATTTCACATCCGGTCAAAATCTTAAATGGTGAAATATGGGTCGATCGGGGTGGTGTGCTATTAATGTATTGTTGAACCCTGTTTACATGTCTATACCACTGATTTGGGTTATCACGAGACAACTTTCCCAACATAGGTACTACGATCTTATGTATCCTTTCAACCTGCCCATTTCCCCTCGGTACTCCCGTCGCTATTAACAAATGTTGAATCCTCTTTCCTTCACAATAATCCTTAAACGCATTAGATGTGAACGCAGTTCCTCTATCGGAAACAATTCTCTTCGGGTTACCAAAAATTGCCGCTTGACGCTCTAACCGATCCATAACCGCATCCGTGCTTGTATCCTTAGTGGGATATAACCAGACAAATTTGGAGAATCCATCGACGACTACCTGTATATGATTATATTGTTTGTTCGTCAATGTCATAGGTCCAACGTGATCTATGTGATAGGTACTTAATGGTTGATCTTCCTTATCGATTGGTGTTAGCATACCTTCCTTCCTACCAGACTTGGCATTGATCATTATACATTCCACACAGCTCATGACAACTTTACCGACCTTCGTGCCAAGGTTTGGAATATAAAAATATTTTTCAACATACTCCTGAGTTTTCTTATTACCAAAGTGGCCTTTTCTGTGTGCTATGGTTATGATTTCGTCCTCCATTTGCGAAGGTACAACTATCAACTCCTTCATAGGATCCTTGTATAATATATCATGGTAAATATAATAGTCCTCGTAATGATCATTTTCCAGAATCTTTCTAACTGCTCTCACCCACATATCGTCTATCTGAGCCTCTTTTAATCTATGTTGCAAAGAATCTTCGATCAACAAACAGGTAACTCTACTTAATGCGTCGACATGTCTCATCTTTGTACCAGATCTGTGTTCAATCTCATAATTAAAATCCTGCAAGAATATCGCCCATCTTGAAACACGAAGTGGAACATCAGCCTTTTTCATTGTCATGGTGAAAGCGTTACAATCGGTAACTATCTTAAATCTCGATCCAATAAGATATATCCTCCATTTTTTGAGCGCCTCTATTATCGCCAAAACTTCTAGCTCATAGGAATGGTAGTTTTCTTCCGCCGGCGACGTTTTTCTACTCATATACTGGACCGGATGGAGACATTGATCCTCGGAATCTTTCTGCAATAGGACCGCTCCATAGCCAAATTTACTTGCATCAGTATGCACCTCAGTCAATGCCTTTGGATTATACAGCTTCAGTACCGGATCCTTTGTCAACGCTATCTTCAGTTGCTTAAACGATATACTAACCTCTTCACTCACAATGAACTCGGCGTCTTTTCGTAACAGATCAGACATAGGCTTTGCCAATATAGCATATCCGTCTACAAATCTGCGAAAATATGAGGTTAATCCCAAAAATCGCTGCAAACTCTTTTTGTCGTGGGGTAACGGGAAATTTTCAATAGCCATCGTTTTTTCCTTTGAGGGACGAATAGTTCCGTGTTCTATAATGTAGCCAAGAAAATTTACCTTTCTTTGAAGGAACTGACACTTTCTCCACCGCACGTGCAAACCATTTTCCTCTGCGACTTTTAGCACCAACTTCAACTTTGCCACTGCCTCCATTTCATTCTTAGCTGGAATGATCACATCATCCATGTAAACTACTACTACACCTTCCACTATTAAATCTCTTAGTATGGCGTTAATTATTCGGCAAAATACAGCAGGTGAATTTGAGATCCCAAATGGTACAAATTTGAATTCGTACTGTCCATTTCTGGTAACGAACGCCGTGTATTTTGTAGATTCTGGATCTACAGGAACGTGGAAGAAACCGTCTTTCAAATCAAGTGTGGTAAATACATTTCCTTGTTGTAATCTCTCCAAAACGTCATCAATGAGCGCCATCGGAAAATTATCACGTATAATTTTCTCATTTAGCTTTCTGTAGTCGCAGCAGAGCCTTTTAGTTCCATCTTTTTTTGGTACTAGCACGATCGGAGATGAATATTCAGAAGTACTCGGTATTATGATACCTTGTTCCAGCCATTCCGAAACCTGTTTGTCTATTATATTCTGGTCTTCATATGAGGTTCTTCTCGGGCCCTGAGCTACTGGTATATCATCCTTCAGCAAAATTTTCATACTTACTGGAACTACTTTACTTCCCTTGGGACAATATTCAGCTATAATCTGATTCACCTTATCTCGTAGTTCATCGTTGAGGTGTTGTAGATCACTAACGATTTTTTCATCTTCTCCGACGTTCATGCAAATATCTCTGAATTCACTAATAAGTTCCAAAGTATTTGTGACTTCGTGACAATTCTCATCCTTCCTAATCTCGTTATTATTGACTACCTTGGGAACGAATTCGACGCAATCTTCCGTAATAATAAAATCAACAAACTGTAGTAGGTTACTGCCCAAAACAGCGGGATACCCTATATCCTCCGCTCGTACTACGTAAAATCTTAATTTCAGTGAAATATCATCAATACTAACTTCTGCATCGAAGTAACCTTGAGTATAAAATACACTAGCCCCAGCTCCCTTTAATCGTCGTTGTTCCGGTACGAGGTCAAACACATTACGTAACTTCTCATAAATATCACATCTTATTGTGCAAATATTACAACCGGTGTCTATAAGGGCATAAATGTCGATGTCATTCAAACGAAATTTCTTGAACTTCATTCCTGGTTCGAAAGGTTCCTTATCGCAACTAAACATATTAATATTACCGCGTTGCTCCTGCTTCACTTCTTGTTTATTGGCATTACAGTCGGCTGCACGATGTCCTAAACCGTTACATTTAAAACACTTGATTTGTCGTTCTCCGCAATCTTTTGCCAGGTGATCGGGACTTCCGCATTTAAAGCAATTTCTCTTCTTACTGCTACCACCTTTTTCCTCCTTTAAATCAACTTTCACCTTATTCGGGGAATTATTTTTCCGATTGTCCTTATTTGATGAGGTACGAATCTTCTCGTAAATCTTGATCTGCTCTTTCATTTCCTCTACCGTCTTTGCCTGGTATAAAATGCTCTTATTGAAGCGTGAGTCAGGTATTCCCTCAACAAAATAATCCAGTAGACTAGGTACATCCAAGTTTATTGGCTTTCCAATCTCCATCAGGGTGTATAAGTATTCACGATAACTCTCGTTTTGATTCTTACGTCGATTCCTCAACACTCTGTGGACTTCCGATGTTGATAATGTTTCGCCAAATTCCTCAACCAAACAATTCTTTAGTGACTCCCAATTCCTTAACCCAGACTGACTTCGGACAAATAATTTGGCCGCACCCTTTAAAAGCTGTTTACCGTAAATAAATTTCTGTATAGAGTTCCACCCAACAGTCTCAGCATTTTCCTCAAAATCCTCAACCCAATGTCTAACATTAAGAGAATCAGTGCCGCTAAATGTAGACAAACTATCAACAATATCCTTCAATGTGAAAACAGGACCACTTAAGCGAACCTCCGGAGATAGCCTAGCACCTACGTCCTGATACTCCGAATTTGCAGATTCTGCGCCATCCCCATCGATTTGATGACCGAAATGTTGGAGGAGCCTGTCACGTAACACTGCCTTCAACCCTGTTGCGTCCAACCCTAATTCTCTCAACTTATTGCGCAAAGACTCGCAATTCATCAACATAATACTATTAATGTCCATCTCAAAAAAAAAAGTCCAACAACAACCTTACAAATTCAGAATTTATAAATATACTTCAAATATAAAATTAAATACAAATATCCCTTTGTAAATAAAAAAAAATATAAAAAAATAATAATATTATACAGTAAAATATTCTAATTCCAATTAATCAAAATTAATTTTTTAAAAATACATATAAAAGAATATAATCAAAATATATTTTCACTTTAAATATTTTAAAATTTTATAATGACATTAATAGCAAAAAATAAATCCAGAATACATGGATACGCTTCAAATATTCTAGAAGTCAATTATGAACATTAACATTTAAACATAACACATGTTTACAACTTTACAAAAAAAACTTTAACGTAACTATTCAACTGTACAGCAATTAAACTTTAACAAAAAATTCACAACATTAAAATTCAGTTAAATTTAAAAAAAAGCTTTTCAACTTTAGCAACTTCATATACATTAAATTATATTAATGTAACACTCTACTTATCTTTACTTAACATTCCACATTAAAGCTCCTTTTACATTCACCAATTGATTCTCAGTACTTCACTCGTAGGTTTTGCTTAATGGCAAAGCTTTCGAAACAGCAAACTTCATCACGTGTATCTGTCTTCCTTTAACACCAGGGATCAGAATTAATTGTTCAACTCCGCTTAGATGCCCAGCTTTCTCTCGTTAATTTTCTCAAAGTTCTTAATGTAAATTTGAGATCAATAGTCACTTGTTTTCTCTTTTTATCCAGTCAGCATTATATAGCTTTACTCGCTGTGTTTCAAACACTTTTTGTTGTTTTTATAACACATTGCTGAATATTTTTTCCACTGAACTATGTATGTATGTGTTTTTTGTTATTCGTAGAAGTTTTTTTCTTTTGTCTTCTTGCTTTATTTTTTTTTCCTCTTTCAACACTTGTGAACACAATGTACGTTAATTTTTAACTGTAACGTATTTTTTATGTCTCAGAAAACACAATGTATATATTACACTCGAATTTTTTTTATTGTTGCTTTGTTCTTGTCTTTGCTTTTCTTTACTTTTTTTTTCAACACCAGTTTTTTTAATATAGATGTGCGCTAAGTAAATTGCGTTCTCGTATGTTCTTTTCTGTTATTTTTTCAAATTAAATTAAGGCTCATGTTTTATTAACAATATTGTAAAGCACATCAACTTCTACAACACTTCAACTTTGTTCAACATTTTTTTACTTTATTTCCGCACAAATAGTTTTTCAACATTATTTAAAACACTTCTTTACTTTGTCCTCTAGTTCATCCCGGACGAGTCCCCAATTTGTAGGATTCTTATTGGCTCAGAAGTTTAATGTCTTCAATAAAACACCAAATATATAGTCATTTATTTTATTATACATTATATTATTCACTTAAGTCTAGGGGTAAATTATTAATTAAAAAAAATAATATAAACTTAAAACAACTTTAATTCAACTTTAATGAAACAACTTTGATTCAACTTTCCGACTTAACTCTTTACTACTTGGATGCTGCTGGACAACCCTTTTTTAAACTATGTCTGTCTATCTAGAATATAATTGTCACTCGTTAGTTTTAGGTGTAATATAGTTGTCACTTTCCCTCACATACCAGTCAATACAGGTCAGTTATTTTAAAACGAAAACTCAGTAAGGTCTGCCAGATCTAGTAGAGTGACCAGGCTCTAATCCCACATATATATTTGTATGGGGGCTATGAGAAATCATGGACCGATTCTTACTATTTTCCGCACACTTGCTTCTTTTATAGTACAAACAACGTATACAAAATTTCATGGTATTATCTGCAATATATTTCAAAATATTGCAATAAAATGGACGAAAAATATCAAATTTTTATGGAGGTGGTCTCACATATTGGTTCATAACTCTGGTTGACCTTAACCGATTTTGCTGATTTTAAATAGCAAACTTCTCGAAAGCACTTCTGACAGAATTATTGGAGGTTTGGATCCCGAATATATCTTGGGACTTCAAAAAACTGATTTCAACATCCAGACAGACAGACGGACATGGCTTAATCGACTTCGCTATCTATAAGGATCCAGAATATATAAACTTTATAGGGTAGGAAAATTATATTGTGGAAATTTCACACGGAATGACAAACTTATATATACCCTTCTCACGATGGTGAAGGGTATAAAAAGGGGTACAATTCGGTTTTAGTGATTTTGCTCAAAAAAAAAAAAAAAAAAAAAACAAAATCAAATAGGGCTTTTAGAGGAGATACCAGCAAAAAAATTTGTTGGCGATCACGCCTATTTTCAAGGGGGCGGGCCCTTAAAGTTGAAAATATATAGGCCTATATTTCGGGAACTACTGGGTGTCTGATAATTTGTAATACATTAAATAAAAGGTATTAAAAATACCTTTCCAACGATATATATCATGATTATAAAATATGGACCGAATATGGGTTAAATCCGAAAATAATATTTTTTGACCCGAATTTATTTGTTTTTTGGAAATGGTTCTATATGGCAGGTATGAGAAATTATGGCCCGATCTTCTTAAATTTTGGAACAGTTATTTTCATGCATATGAGGATATTTCACGTAGAATTTCAACATAATAACGGTATATTTAATATATATATTAGTATTAACGTGGATTTCGGTAGTGGACCTTATGTGGGGGATATAGTCAAATATGGACCGATATTCTCTAAATCCAGCAGTTTAATTTAGGCATGTATGTAAATGATCCGTGTAAAATTTTGGATTGGTACCCTTATTTATAAGAGATTTATGAGTATTAAAGTGATTTTCGGAAGAGGGCTTTATATGGGGCATACGGTTAAAAATAGACCGAAATTAACAAAATTGTGTGGAATGATTTTTGTATATATGTAAATGATCTGTACAAAGTTTTGAGTCGGTAACGATATTTATACAATATATATAGGGAAAAATGTCTTTTTCAGATGTGGTCCTTGTATGGGAGCTATGACCAATTTTGGCCCGACTACCATAAAATTTAGTACAACAATTTATTTGCCTACAAAGAGTATTTATGTAAAATTTTAGCCGTTTAACATTATTTATATCTGTTTTATGCGTATTTAAATGAATTTTGTAAGTGGACTTTATATGGGGTCTATGGTCAAACATGGACCGAACTAAAAAAAAATTTCGGTTTGTGATTTCTTTTTGTGTAAAACTTATTTTAGCTGAATTTTGTCTTGATATCCCAATTTTATAGGCATTTATTTAACATTAAGCCATATTTCGGAAATATATATATTTGTGTGGGATTGCCATATTGCCAAAATTAACGGACGAACACTGATATTGGTAGCACTGACAGATAATTTTAAGATAATTATACGACATAATAGAATTGAAAAGTTGAGTAGAGAGTAAGTTCAAGTTCTGGTTTGACCGTCGTAAAGTAAGGACACAAGTGCGGCATTAATTTTAAGTTTTCTTTCATGGATCATTCTATGTTTTAAATAAATGAATTATTACACCTAAAAACAACAGTGTTTGATTCGAGGAATAAATAAATTTGGGAGCTCAACCGGGATTGGCCCACGGAAAGAAAACGAAAGTTAAGTGTGTTTTGTGACGTACTCCAATTAATTTGAAAAAAAACTTGTGATTGAAAAGTAAAATATGTACAATAAGAAAGAAAAGTTCTAGAGGATTGTGCTTTAAGCATTAAACACATTCGAGACAGCAGGCTACACGACTACACGAGTGCAAATGCCGCTGGGTACTTATGCCGCCCTGTAGCCAGCTACTTAATTATTTTGAAAACGACAGCTACATACTCATCAGCTGATCCCGAAATCTGACGTTTTAATAAAAAATAAATTTGTTCCTTGAATTTTTTAAATAATATATTGGCTGAAGAGAATTTTATTGATTTTATAGAAGCTATTACTAAAATACAACAAAAAAGTAAATAAAAACATTAAAAATAATAAATCTTAAACAATAAAGCACTTACAAACTTTAATCAAACAAAACAATGAAAATGTAAACAGCTGTTGTAGTAATCCATTTATATTTCAGTGGTGCCACTTAAGGCTTTTATTTTTTTTAAGTAGCGTTTTTTATGAAATATGAAAAACATGTACATGATTCCAGACATGCTAATAAACTTCACTCATTTGTATTATTATTAATATAATATTATTGATACATTTAACAACTCTTGATGCATAAATGATCATAACATTTTAATTTTGTATTTTGCTTTTTATTTTATTTAATTTGCTTTACACATTTTGCTATATGGTCAACACTGTTTTTGTTTTGTCGCCAACAAAATTAGAAATTAGTTTAATTTGACAGCGACGAAAAAATCAGTATTTTTGACATATTGTAGTCGGTAGCCTGCTGTCTCGAATGTGTTTAATGCTTTAAGAAGAAACTATATGTACACACATAAGCAAAGACTATAAATATATAAAGATGTTGCACTGCCATACATTGTACTGTCAGTGCCAAATTTGTCGATGGCAAAACTACTACTGCCACTTATTGTACTCAGAAAACATATTATACTCAGAGAACGTATTATTTTCCATTCAGTCGTCGTTGAACAAGCGATGTGAACACATGCGGATGATTATTGTCATTTTTTTTTTCAGAAATTTATTAAGCATTGTTGTTGCTTCTTGTTGGACGAAGCATAGCAAACACACGCGATTCAATTACAATTGAACACGAAAAATAAAAAACTGCTTTAAATGAACTTATTTTTGTTTTTTCTCAAAATAACTGTTCTAAAAATATATTATAATATTGATAATTGTTATTTATGGTCCCTGATATTTTTTCTTAAGGTGTTTATATCTGGCAAAACTCTTTCTTTTTTTTCTTATTTTTAGCGTTTGACAATATGTTTGCTGGGAAAATTCGCTCACCAATACATCTTCATTTTTGAGTACCACTGATATTCATACATACCCTGCAGGAGATTGAACTAGTATTAAAGTAGTATTGTACTAGTACAAAAATCACCAGTACTAGTTCCCAACTGTAAACTTTCCTATACTATCTTAATGCTCAAATTAACATTGGGTGTGTTAGGAAAATTACTAGTACCATTGGTACTAGATGAATACTAGGCTGATACTAGTACTATTATTACTAGATGATAACTAGTACAATTGACTCTAGGTGAATACTAGTACAATTAGTTCTACATTAAGAACTAGTACTCTTGGTACTAGATGGGAACTAGTGCAATTGATTCTAGGTGGATTCTAGTGCCATTTCTTCTAGTCGGATACTAGTACAATTAGTTCTGCATTAAGAACTGGTTTACATATAAAAAAATCCCTAAAATTGTTGGTTTTATTAAACCCAATAAAAATTGTAAATTATTTAATTATTTTAAATATTATAAAAATTGTAAATTATTTAATTATCTCACGTGAGAGGATTGCATTCAGACTCTTGAGGACAAAGACGAACAAGAGATAGCGCGCTCAAAGTTTACAACAATGTTGGAAAATCATTTAAATAAACAGAGATTAAATGAAAGAGATCGTTTTGTAATGAATACAGTGGAGCAAACAAAAAGTTTTTTGAAGAAAAATAAAAATATTTTCATATTGAATGCCGATAAAGGAAACGTCACAGTGGCAATGGATAAAAATGACTATAAGGCAAAGATGAACACAATTCTGAACGATATGATGACATACAGAAAAGTAAATAAAGATCCTACGTCATCACTTCAAAAGAAAAATAATTATTTAGTCAATGAACTCCTAAAGTGCAATAGTATATCTGTGATAGAAAGGAATAGACTTAAAAATGATACGGCTTATGCTCCAAGAATTTATGGACTGCCAAAAATACATAAAGATGGATTACCACTTAGACCAATATGCTCCTCAATAAACTCTCCAGCTAATGAACTATGTAAGTTTTTAGCGAATATTTTGAAAAAGCTTACAGAGAATTCAGAATTTAATGTTAGTGATGCCGTGCAATTTAGAGATAAGATTAACAAGAGTGCAATATGTGATGACGAAAAACTTATATCTTTTGACGTAGTATCTTTATTTCCGAGTATTCCAGTAGACTATGCAATAGAAATTATTAATAATAAATGGGACGATATAACACCACACACAAATATGAATAAGGATTTATTTATAAAAATTCTAAAATTCTGTATAAAAGAGAACCGGTATTTCAAATATAAGGACAATATTTATACCCAATGTAGCGGACTACCGATGGGGTCACCAGCGTCTCCAGTTGTGGCCGACATCGTAATGGAAGAATTGTTAAGGAAAAGCGTCGAAAACCTAGATAGAAAACCGAGATTATTGACAAAATACGTTGACGACCTGTTTGCAATAGTAAGGGAAAATGATATTGACGAAACACTAAACCAATTGAATAAATTTCACAAACGAATTAAATTTACAATAGAAGAAGAGAAGCACGGGCAGTTGCCGTATTTGGATACTTTAGTGATCAGGAGAGAAAATCAGATAATAGTTGACTGGTATCAAAAACCAACTTCGTCGGGAAGAATCATTAATTATTTTTCGTGCCATCCAAAGAGTATGATAATGAACACTGCAAGTAATTTTATTAAGAGAGTCTTATCAATCAGTGATAAACAATTTCATAAAGATAATTTACGTAAGCTAGACGATATTTTAAGAAAAAACTCGTTCCCAAAACATATCATCAAAAAACTAATATACAAAAATAATAACATTAAGCATATACCTTTACCAGACAACTCGAATAGGATATATAAATCAATGGCATACATTCCAAAAATCTCGGAAAGGATTCATAATTCGGATATTTACAACAAAGAAATATATAAAATAGCTCCAAAAACAAATAACACTCTGAGACAACTTTTTTCAAATACAAAAAGTAGAATTAACGACATGGATAAGTCAAATCTTATCTACAAAATAAAATGCATGGGGGACAACACTAACATATGCAACCAAGTATATATTGGGACTACAAAGAACAAGCTGAAAACTAGGTTAGCAGGACATAGATCGGACATAAGATGTAGAGATAAGTCATCAACACAAAAAACGGCACTTGCAGCCCATTGTGCAATGAGAGGACATACACCAGATTTTGACAATGTACAAATTTTACAAAGAGAAGAAATATATAAACGGAGACTTACATTGGAAATGTTGCACATCAACAGGGTCGAACAAGATAAGAGAATGAACTACCGGACCGATATAGAAAACTTATCAAAGAGTTATACTTATATAATAAATAAAACAAAACATAAAATTTAGTACAATATTAAATGTTTAACTGTAAGGACTAATTTTTGATTATTGTAACTCATTGTTGTTGTAAGTTTTATCTTTATATTCTGTCGCAATATTAAAGTAAATTAATTTGCATTATTTCTGTTTTGTGTATAGATTTTCCTGATGATGCTTACCGATGGTAGGCGAAATATTGAAATAAATAAATAGAACGATTGATTATAACACAGACCTCGAGCCTGATTATTTACCTAATTTATTTGGAATTTAAAAGGTCGAAACAAAAACATATTTAATTAAACATTTTTTATAATAAAGTTTGAGGGCACAAATTTTGAAATTTGAAATTAAATTTATTAAGCCATACCAAATTATTTTAAAATTAAAAATTATTATACAAAAATTCTATTAATCAACAACTGGTGCACTTGTACTACATCAATTACTAGTACTCATTAGCACAAATACTATTCACAAACTCTAACCTCATTTGCACTAGTGCCTTTTGTTCTAGTAATTGTACTAGTAGCTTTTAGGCAATTAACGCTTAATCTCCTGCAGGGTATGTACATACATATTTTGCCGAATCAAAACACATACAAACTAAAAGAAGTCTTGTTTTCACAAAATGTATGTGCAAATAACATGTAGAAAATTTAATGTTACCGTTTGTGTTATTGTAGGGTAAGAATACGTGTTTTATTGTTGTAGAAATGAAACTATATCGATTCGCACCGTAATAAAAAACCTTTATTATATAAATATTCAGAATTACATATTTAGAGAGAAATAAAACTAGCAAATTATGAAAGTAATCACTTAATTATTATATACATTAATTAAATACCATAATTAAATTTTAAAACTTAGTAGTAATTTTGAAGCATTATTTTAAAACAAATTTTGCTGCAAATTATATTTACATTTGGTTACTATGGTAAATATATTTTTTGATTTACCGTTATTTTTACTCATCAGTAGCTAAGTTATTATCTTTAAAAATGACTCAGTTTAGCACCTCATCAAATTGTGCAAACGACGATGCAATGTTTTTACCTATGGAGTTTCAAACAATTTTAGAAGATACTATAAGGACTGGAAGTTTATCAGAAAGTACCCATACCCCTGAAATATATGTCGCAGATGTATACGATGAAAATAAAGAATATTTTAATGAAGACTCCGATTGTTTTACCTCCAACAATGTGCCAATAGAATTAACGTCAAGTCGATATTTTGTTGGTTACATAGCTCAACGAATATCTTGCGTTAAATGTCGTGTGGATATAATTAAACCAGCCCAAATTCTGTCATATCCTTCAGAAATGTTTGTTCATGCAAAAAACTATACAAAAGGTTCCGACTTTGGAAGTTTGTGCGCTCCATCTGACTTATTTTTTGAAGTTTGTAAAATTCATATAAAAGTCTTCGAAAAAATATTTTTAAAAAATAAAGCAATAAAAAACATAAAAACATTTGTTGTTGACCAATGCGTAAGTTGCACCAAAGATACAATTTATTCCTTTTGGCTTGATGAGAATAACGAATGTTATAAACACAGAATGGAGATGCTTACCCTACAAGAACAATGACAGTCATTTGATGCATCATCTGATGGGCATTGCTGATGGGTTTATACATCAGTAGTTTCTATCATTTTATTAAGGGCAATGTGAAAAACCTGATGTAAACATTCGTGTACGTGTGATTCTTTTTCTCTTTCCAACTTGTGAATTTCGTGAACTAGTAAAACATATATCTGAACTGCTCACTCCACAATATTTTACTAATCAGTACTGATGTAAATATCGTCAGACCTGATTAATCAGCACTGATGTAAACATCGTCAGAGCTGACTAATCAGCACTGATGTAAACATCGTCAGAGCTGACTAATCAGTGCTGATGTAAACATCGTCAGAGCTGACTAATCAGTGCTGATGTAAAAATCGTCAGAGCTGACTAATCAGCACTGATGTAAACATCGTCAGAGCTGACTAATCAGTGCTGATGTACAAACCAGTCATAGCTGACTGGTACAACATTTATAAGAAAAGGCTTTTTTTTCAAATTAATTTATTTAAATAAAAATTAATTTATTATTTTTGTAATTAAATAAATCATTAATTAAAATTGTTTAAGTTACTTGTTTTTTTTTTTTGGCATATGTTTTTTGTTTTTGCCTGTGGTGGCTTCTGTCCACAGCTTTCCTCAAACCCCTCTCAAAATCTATGGAAGATTGCTTGGGAAAGACATCTGAAATTTAAAAAGTAAAATTAAAGAAGTGTGTACATAATAATTCATAGATAGGCCAAAATAATTACATACCTCTTAAAAGCTTATTGAAGAGTGTCAAATTACCAAGCGCTTTCTTCTCCCACCGCCCTTCCCAATTAAACTTGTCAAGAAGTTCATCCGTCATAAGGCTACGGATGACTTCGTTGACGTCTTCTGCCATTCCCTTTTTTTAAACCTAAACGTTTTCTGTAAGAAAAGAAACTTGAAATTATTAATTTAATTTTAAATTTATGTTACTTACTACTGCCACTGCGAAGTCCGTCGATTGAATTTTTTCCTCAATGCTTTCAACTTCTTCCAAAGTTTTTAATGGAAGCATTGAGGCGACTTCGTTAAGGTTGGCATCAATTGTTTCTCCCGTCATGCGGCACATCGACTGCTCTACCTTCCTTATGGAGACCTTACATTCCATAAGGACTTTATTTTGAGCCAGTGACTCAGCTTTATCCTGTAAAAGGTTTAGAAATAAATTAAAGGGAATGTGGAAATTATATATGTATATGTACTTACATTTCTCTCCCAACGTTCTAGGCTTTGAGCAATGCTTTCTTGGTTTGAAACAAGAGCGGCCTGCCCTTTGCTCAGGTACCCCTGGTTCACCAGTATATTAGCTTGCTTTAACATAAAAAAAATACGATTAACAAAAAAAGAGATTGTATTGAAAGTTATAACATTATACTTACATTCTCTTCGACTTTTTTGAGCCGGTCTTCAATGATTTTCTGGCCTTCCAAAATGGCCTTTCAAAATTTTTCCTAAAGCTGCTAGTATTGCTAAAGTAAAATAAATAATGTTTGATCAAGTACGACTTATTAATTTAGTTAATTATCTTAATTAACCTTGGTTTTTTTCTGGTTCCTTGGGCAACGAATAAGTAATTCGTGGTAACACAGACTGGTTAGCTAAAAATTAAGGTAATGAATAAATAAAGAATAAACATTTTAAAATATGTATTGTCCTTACCTTCGATACGCTGCGAGAGCTCAATTGCTTCTTCAAAAATGTTGTCTGAAACATCCATTTTTTGTTTTAATTTTTAGTTTTAATCTTTTTTTTCTTTATTATTATATTTAGTTTAAAGTTTTTTGTCTTTTTAAAGTTTTTTGTTTCTTTTTTGTTTAAATTTGTCTTTTTCTTTTGTTAAATTTTTATAATTTTTCCACTTTTTGCAACACTTCACAATGAAACTAGCACCACAAATGAAAATTTCACATTTCATTCCACTATGAGGGGATTTACAAAATTTGGTATGACATTTACATGTTAAACGGCAAAAATGTAACCCTGCACTACACAAATTACAATGCAGTTGTCTTTCTCATACTTATTAATTTTTAGCCTGTATTAATCAGCGTTGCCATTGCGTAACATTTTTTATTAACAAGGTCTTGTTTCAAAAATCCCCACAATTCCATAATATATAAAATCAAAATATTAGCATCAAATTTATTTAAAAAAAGTACAAAAAAACTAAAACTTTTGAAAAGAGTATCTCTATGATCAGATACGTATATAAAAATGATGCCGACGCAAAATTAGGTATAAGAGAAAATTTAACAAATATTTATTAAAATTTGGTAAGAAAACCCCCACTGTGGCAACGCCAACAGCAACAATTTTATATAAAATTGCTGCAAGTGTGTTAGTTTATAAGTTTTGTATGTGTTAGTTTCCATCAGCAATTTCTTGTAGGGTAATTTACTAGTTCTTATTTTACTACGGAAGCATTCCACATGGGAAACATACAAATACAAATTATCCAGTACAGAAAAAGTTAAAATTTTGAAACACTGATAAATAAATTTAATAAATACTAAACAAAAAAAACATTCCTGTTATTACAACTTCATTCTATACAGAAGTTCATAATTGAACTGTCTATAAAATTATATATGGTAAGTAGATACAAACATACATAATTGAATAGTCTAAAAAATAGCATTATACCTAATTCGGTGCGAATCGATATAGTTTTGTCTGTACAACAATAAAACACATACTCTTACCCTACAATTACACAATCGGTCACATTATTAACGAAAGTTATTTGCACAAAAATTGTAAAAAACCAAAATTCTTTTGTTAGGTTTTTATTTTATTTTTACATTTTTAATGCAATGTACAACACACACATGCACACAAACAATGATAAGTGAGAATTAAAAGATCTTAAGGCCCAACTATAATATGCATATGCTAGCTTAAGCAAACGTGTGTGGCAAACTATAATGTACTTAACGAAACTTTTCGTTAAGTTTTTCAACTGTCATTTGCTTAAGCAAAAAGCGAAACTGATCGCACATTCTGTACGGAATCAGCTGTTTGTTTGTGTTTTGAACAAAATGGAAAAGAAGAAAATATATTTATTTTAAATTTAATAGAAAGTGCGGAAAAAAATAAGTGCCTTTAAGGCCCAACTATAATATGCATAAGCAAGCTTAAGCAAATTGCAAAAGTTAACGAAAAGGCTGTCAAATGCATAACCAGTTCAGAGTTAACTTTTAGGTGGCTACAATGACTTTGAAACTTTTTGTCCACAGTTGCTCATTTATGTTTAAAAAAAATGTTTTTATTTTAACAAAAACCCATTGTACAAAGAAGCTTTGGACACAAAAAAATATATATATTGAAATTTAAAAGTAGAATGTAATAGATTAATTAATAATCGCTAAAATATAAGAAATCATGAATTGTAAACACTTTTTAGTACCTACTCGCCACAAATTCCGAAGAAGTTAAGTTATTAAAAAAAAACGAAGATACTAACTAAAAAATTTGAATTATATGATCACTTATCCTACAACCGTCCTGGAGACCACTTGAATTCAATAAAACCCCAACTCAACCAAATTAATTGCAATTTTGTTATTAATTAAATACTAATAGGTAAGAATCCCACAGTTATTAAATAAAAGAAAAACAACTCGCTAACTCCCTTTTCTTTTATTCCCCATAAACCCACAATTATAATTATTCTATATGAGTAATTATAATCCCAAATCTCTTTATAGCATCTCTGCCTCTTTCACAAGATTTGGGTTAAATATATCAATTATATTCACCCATTAAATGACTATATTTTATAAATATTATTATATTATTTTATAATTAAAAGAAAACTTCGTACCAGAAACGCATAATTTTTCCTTTTTTTTAATTTGCTTAAGCAAATGACAGTTGAAAAACTTAACGAAAAGTTTCGTTAAGTACATTATAGTTTGCCACATACAATTTATATGTATTCGCAGGGTTGCTTAAGCTAGCATATGCACATTATAGTTGGGCCTAAACTGATCGCATATTCTGCACGGAATCAGCTGTTTGTTGTTTGTTTGTGTTTTTAAAAAAATGGAGAAAGAAGAAAATACATTTATTTTAAATTTAATAGAAAATGTGGAAAAAATAAGTGCCTTTATAATAAGAGGGACAGACCCTTTTTATTTTAACAAAAATGTCTTTCTGTCGTGGTTTATTTCTCTGACAGAACAATAGCATCTTCTTCTTTTACAGTGTAGTTCACTTATTTCTTTTAATGTGCACAGGCCTTCAAGCGCTAACTTTAATATTTTTATATTATTTAAATTTTTAAGTTTTTTCTCCATTTTTGCAAACACAATACGAAAATTAACAAAACATATGTAAACGTTTATTATTATTTACAATGTAGTGCTGCCACAGCTGTACATTTTAGTACTTTTGCCGATAAATTAAAAAAAAGGAAAAATTATGCGTTTCTGGTACGAAGTTTTCTTTTAATTATAAAATAATATAATAATATTTATAAAATATAGTCATGTAATGGCTTTTTGTTAAAATAAAAACATTTTTTTTAAACATAAATGAGCAACTGTGGACAAAAAGTTTCAAAGTCATTGTAGCCACCTGAAAGTTAACTCTGAACTAGTTATGCATTTGACAGCCTTTTCGTTAACTTTTGCAATTTGCTTAAGCTTGCTTATGCATATTATAGTTGGACCTTTAAAAACAACCCCAATTCTGTTGCACAAGAAGAAAAAGCCACAGAACAACGAGTGCCGAAATTGAAGATGAGCAGAGAGTAAATAAGCTGTTGTTGCTATTGCTGAGAAGATAAAGCTAAGTAGATGAAGAAGAACCTGTTTTCTGTAATTGTTTGAGTGAAAGAAGACCAGTAACCAGTGAGAGCAGAGGAGAAGTTGCAGACTTGATGTCTATTGCTGCCAGCGAAGGCGAGTGTAAATATTTGATGGACGTTATACTTTGAGTATTTTGATAATTTTATATTATTTTGTGACCATAGCTGCCAGATTTGACGATTTATCGTCATTTTGACGATTTTTGGTTTCAAAAATAGCAAAATGACGATTTGACGATTTTTTCATTGAAAATGACGATTTCCTGAATTATTAAAATTTTCTATAAATTGTTAGTTTTATTAATGTTTTTGTTACCAAATTCTCTCTTTTTTTGAGACAACAACTATTTCAAAAACAAAACTAAGTGATAGTAGTGTTTTCTTAATTATTGTTGGTAAGTTCAAGTAAAATAATTGCAAATAATATTGAGACAGGATAGTCGAAATTACTTATTTATGTGTAAGCATAAAAATCAATTTTAAATACTGAATTCCATGAACTAAAATTTTAAGAGGAAACAATTTCTGAATTTCCACGGGGAAATTCTTCTACAAAAACTTCTCCTATTTTAACAAAACGTCGTTCAGCCGAATAAATTTAAATAACAAAAATACGGAATTCTTTGAAAATATGTTGAATTCTATACTCAAAATGTTATTTAAAACTTAATAAAATAAATTGTTTTGACATTGTAATTTAACCTGAATTAATAAAATATGCTGAATTCAACAATTTATTTATAAAATACTGTTTCACACTCTTTAGTTTTAGCAGACCAGTTTTTGTTCAATTCTCTTTTGAACTTGCCATTTCATCAAACATGTCAATTCAATTTTCGTACTTTTTAATGTAAATCAACATGCATGAAAAAAAACAAAAGGAAATAAGAAAATTGACAGTATCGTCAAGTTTGTACCCCTTTTGTTCTTATTTCCCTTCTCTTCCAAGTGAGAATTATAGAAGTGAAAACGGACTAAGATATTAAATATTACACAAGTTGTGTTTAACATACAATTTTTTGTGATTTGTTATGTAAAAAGTTAAAATTTACGTATTTTGATATGTATTGTACAAGAGACTATATAAAATTGAATTTTTATCAGAGACCGTAACTCTTATGACTTTTATCAAAAAAATCAAGAAATAAGAGTTATTTTTGATTTTTATATTTTTAGATAGAAAATAAGAGTTATTTTTGATTTTTATATTTTTAAATGAAAAATAAAAGTTAGTTTTGATTTTTATATTTTTAAATGAAAAATAAAAGTTATTTTTGATTTTTATATTTTTAAATGAAAAATAACTTATTTTTGATTTTTATATTTTTATATCAATAATAGAAATCAATTCAAAATTCGTGACATAGGTACGCGGTACGCCACCTGTTGAAGAAAACTTATTTGTAATAGATGAAAGCTCCGTTGCAAGCTGTCGATCTGTTTTAGCAGACGGTTTAAGGTCAATGGAGATGAATTATTCGTCTTCGGACGACGATGATACTCCTACGACAATAAATGACAGCGTCCGCAAAGCTTATTTTGAAATAGACAATTACAATGAAAAGCGTTTCGATACTTCTGTTAATTTATTGGAATATTGTGAGAACAAAAAATTTGTGTTTCAATGGCTTCGAAAATTAGCTTTAATTGTTCATTCTGTACCTGCCACTCAAGTCAGTGTAGAAAGGTCATTTTCAGCATTCAGATTAATATTGGGAGATTTGAGATATAATTTATCTGAGGAACATTTAAAATCAATTATGATGGTAAAATTGAACACCTGAAAACGACCTCTTAATGAATGGCAGCCAAAACTTATAAGCTATTTCTATGCATTCATGTTTTTATAGCTGATAATGGATAAGTCACATAATAAATTATATTCATACAGAAATTTGAATGAAGCAGCATATTATAATACATACGGCATCAACAAATAAATAAGAGGTTTTCATTGATTTTTATTTGATATAAAAATATAAAAATCAAAAATAACTTTTATTTTTCATTTAAAAATATAAAAATTAAAAATAACTTTTATTTTTCATTTAAAAATATAAAAATCAAAAATAACTTTTATTTTTCATTTAAAAATATAAAAATCAAAAATAACTCTTATTTTTGATTGTTAAAATAAAAATCAAAAATTTAAAATTCATGCAATATGTTGGATGCATTTCGCCTAAGAATCATGATGGTGTAATTAAAAGTTTTATACGATGTTCATTTATGTATGATTTATTTCTTCAAAAATTGAAAAATAACTCTTATTTCCGGTCCCTGATTTTTATGTTTTCGTTTTAATAAAGATTTCAAAATACTATTAGAAATAGTGACTTTTTATTTTTCCGATTTTTTTGACGATTTTTAAAATTCGAAATGACGATTTTTTTCTTTTTTATCGGGATTTTGACGATTTTTTCCGAAATTCATCTGGCAGCCCTGTTTGTGACGTATTTAGAAGTATTGATGATTTTTGATGTTAAGAGTATTTTAGACGAACGTACTCACTTAGATGTATAGACCAAGAATGATAAAATAAAGATTACGCCATGCGCATGATTTCCCGTTATGTGACGTAGTATGACCATTTTAAGGGTTACCAATAATGTTTCATGTGTTAGAATTAAAATTTCTTGCGAAAAATTTACGTTTTATGTGATAGTTGGCAACCTTGCAATTGAAGTCTCTGAGAGTTCTAAAATAAAATCTCTGTAAAAAAGAAAAACAAACAAAAACAAAACAACAAAAAATATAAACATGAAGAGTGCAGTGAGCAAATTCAAGCAAAACATGAGTAAAAAAACAAATGAGAAAAAATTAGCCAATAGAAGCACAGAATGTGTGACGTCACAGGGCCTAAATGCGCAGAACATTTTAAAATTTTACGCGCGTTGGCGTAATCTTTATTTTATCATTCTTGGTATAGACGATTTTTGCTGTTAAGAGTATTTTAGACGAACATACTCATTTAGATGTATAGACGATTTTAGATGTTAAGAGTGTTTTAGATGAATACACTCATTTAGACGTATAGATTTTTGATGTTATGATTGTTTCGATGAAGCCATTCATTTTGGACGTATAGAAGAATTAAGGCCCAACTATAATATGCATATGCTAGCTTAAGCAAACGTGCGAACACATATAAATTGTATGTGGCAAACTATAATGTACTTAACGAAACTTTTCGTTAAGTTTTTCAACTGTCATTTGCTTAAGCAAAAAGCGAAACTGATCGCACATTCAGTACGGAATCAGCTGTTTGTTGTTGTTTGTTTGTGTTTTGAACAAAATGGAGAAAGAAGAAAATATATTTATTTTAAATTTAATAGAAAATGCGGGAAAAAAATATGTAAGTGCCTTTACAATAAAAGGGACCCTTTTTATTTTAACAAAAATGTCTCTGTCGCGGTTTATTTCTCTGGCAGAACAAGAGCGTCTTCTTCTTTTACAGTGAAGTTCACTCATTTCTTTTAATGTGCACAGGCCTTCAAGCGCTAACTTTAATATTTTTATATTATTTAAATAAAGTTTTTTCTCCATTTTTGCAAACACAACACGAAAATTAACAAAACATATGTAAACGTTTATTATTATTTACAATTTAGTGCTGCCACAGCTGTACATTTTAGTACTTTTGCCGATAAATTAAAAAAAGGAAAAATTATGCGTTTCGGGTACGAAGTTTTCTTTTAATTATAAAATAATATAATAATTTTTATAAAATATAGTCATTTAATGGTTTTTTGTTAAAATAAAAACTTTTTTTTTTAAACATAAATGAGCAACTGTGGACAAAAAGTTTCAAAGTCATTGTAGGCACCTGAAAGTTAACTTTGAACTGGTTATGCATTTGACAGCCTTTTCGTTAACTTCTGCAATTAGCTTAAGCTTGCTTATGCATATTATAGTTGGGCCTTTAATGTTTGTGAACTTGAGTAAAAACTCATATTAAATTTTACGTACTTTGTGTACAGAGTTAGACGATAGTTGAGGTAGTAGTTTTACTTTAAGGGACGTTCAAGATTCGGTTTCAGCTTTCTCGGGAGATGGTTTGCCTGAAATTGGGCAATGGATAGAAGAATTCGAGGATTGCTCATATGCTGTTAGATGGAACGATCTTCAGAAACGCAAAACAGATGTTGACGGGTGCTGCTAAAACTTTTGCTAGAAGCGAATCTGGTATAGGAGATTGATGTTCCTTGAAACAAGCTTTGATGAGAGAATTTGGAAGAAGATTATCATCGCTAGAGATTCACAGGATGTTGAGAAATCGGAAAAAGAAATCACGTGAGACATTACGCGAGTACCTGTATAGCCTGCGAGAGATTGGAAACCCTATTGGATTGGATGATCAAAGTTTGATCGAATATTTTATAGATGGAATAGGTGATTATAAATCCAATAAAGCAGTTTTATATCAGGCAATAAATTTAGACGAATTAAAGGACAAGATTGGGATATACGAAAAGATTTGTATACCTACGGTGACCATTTTTGGGAAAGGAAAATACAGGACAAATACAAAATTATGTTAAAAATGAAAAGAAAAACAGAAAAAATAATCATATAATATATGTATTATTATTATTATAAAATTAAGTAACAATAAAAACAAGTCTTCTTGACTAGAATAAAAAGTTTTTATATACATATTATAATTTAAAAAAACAAATTTGGTTTTATAAACAGTCTCCTTGACTAAGGCTAATAAAAAAAAATTTTAAATAACTACATAAATGATAAATTTAGTTATGAAGTTTGATATTTTTCCACAGAATGGATTTTTTTTTTTAACATTTGGATTGTTAATTAAAAATCCTTTAAATTCTGAGCAATTCATTTTAAAATTTCATTTTGTAATTAATAATGATCTTAAAGTATTTACTTTTAATTGCGATTTTTCGGTGGTCCAAATATTATTCATTATTGAAAACACTCTCTCGATAGCAGCATTTGAAGCTGGTAGACATAGACAAAATTCAACAAGTATCAATGTATTTGTATATGCAGTCACATTTGTTTTAAAGTGATTAAAAATTTCAATCCATCTTTCATCTACTGATATATTTTTTACCCTCCATTCTTTTATTTTTTCATTATTTGCAAAATTTTTCACGCAGCTCACTTCATAAAATAAATCTTCATTATTTATTTTGAATTCATTTCTAAATTCATTTAGGTAGGATAAAGTTTTTTCAATCTTCTCCCAAGATAACATATTTCGTAACAATATCCAGTATAAAATTTCTACATCTCTAAAAGCTTTATCCCACTGATTTAGGTAATCAATGCATGTTTGGTAAAAATTTGTTATATGTTCTTTAGTTATTGCTTCATCAAAATCATTACTTTTCTGTAATTGGAGAATAAAATTTTTGACGGTAAGGGGTAAGAACAGTTCCTTTTTCCGTTCGACCAATTTAAATTTTAAATCTTTTAAAATAGTTGAAGCCTCAGGCATTGAAATATTTTGTGATTCTACATTAAGAATAGCTTTATAAAATGTTGAAGCTTGGCTGTATGCAAAAGATAACCATAATTCAGCACAAGGATTCATAAAAAAATTTCGTAATATTGTCGGACATTTTGGTTGAGACATAAAATATAATTTTAAAGCTTCAAATAGTTTTATGATTCTTTCCAAAGCAGGCATTAAAGTTTACCATCGAGTTTTGCTATGTCCTAGTAACTTTTTATATTCTATTTCAATATCTTCACATATTTCTTTGAAATTTTCAATTCTAACTGCCAGATTATAGGAAATTTCCCATATCCTAGTAAACAAATTTTTCACTTTTGGAAATGTAGGGAAAGTATACAGTTGGATTTTTATGATAATTTTGTATTAATGTTCGTGCAATGTATATGCTAAAAAGAGGACATTTGCATATCAAATTAGGAAATAAGGGACAATGTACTGTCCTGTATTTACAAAAAAATCTCAAGGGACAGCATGTTAAAATACAGGACGGATGGTCACCGTATGTATACCGGACTCATCTAACTCGAAAGGAGCGCGGCAAAAAAGTTTTGTGAAGAATGTGACGGAAACCAAGGATGAAAGACGTTGTTACAAGTGTGGTGATAAGGGGCATATATTTAGTGCGTGTACAAGTACCCAGGTGAAATGCTTCAAGTGTCATGGCTTCGGACATAGATCATTTGAGTGTAAAGCGGATATAAAGAAAGAGAAGCAGGGAGAGAAGAATGGTAGTGGCAGTGGTGGCGGAGCAGGTGGTAAGAGCAGTGGTAATGTTCATACGTTGTTTGACGATATAGTTATTCCATCAAGAAGAATATTTAAAGACATCTCGATTTTAGGAAAAACAGTTTCTGCTTTCGTCGATACTGGTAGCGTTATTTGTGCTGTTCGTTACGATACATTGTTTCTATTAGGTGATTTTGATCTTAGACCGGAAGTTAAGACTTTAGTTGGAATAGGTGGGAAAAAGATTACTACGATGGGTAATTTTACGGTGAAGGTCGAAGTGGATGAGGTCGAATTAGAGGCAACATTTCATGTTTGCGGAGAAGGTGACATTTTGTATTCCGTTGTGTTAGGAAATGACATTTCCGACCAGGTGGATTTGGTTATTGATTCGGAAGGAGCGAAATTTCGATATAAGGAAAAACCTGTGATGATCGAGAAGGAAAAGGATCCCAGTTTGATAGTAGACCTGCAGAGCGAGTTTGAAGAAATAGTTTATTCGGCATCTTTGGATCATCTATGCGACGACCGAATGGATGTGCAACACTTGGAGAGAAATATTCGGATCGAATTGGAAAATTTGATTGGGACGTATAAACCGATTAGACCAGATGATTACCCTGTGAAGATGAAGATAATTTTGAATGACGAAGTTCCCGTGATACATAGACCCAGAAGAATGCCATATACCGATCAACTTTTAGTGGATGAACAAGTGAGAGAGTCGCTTAAAGAGGGTATATTAAGGCCGAGCTGTTCAGAGTATGCTGCACCGGTGGTATTAGCTGCTAAAAAAGACGGAACCAAACGACTTTGCTGCGATTACCGTAAACTCAACGAGAAGATAGTACGGGACAATTTTCCAATGGCTGTAATAGATGATGTTATTCAACGGCTGCAGAGTGCAAAGGTGTTTATCCAACGGATCTTAGAAATGGATTTTTTTATGTACCCATGGAACCGGATTCACGGAAATTTACAGCATTTGTGATGCATAATTAGGGTTGCTATACGTCCACTTTTTCCCGGACACCGTCCTCTTTTTTAGGGCGTCCGGGGTAGTCCTACTTCTTTTTTTGCAAGTGTCCTGGGTTTGTCCTACTTTTAATACTTTAATCTATAATTTCGTTTTATTGCATCGAAAGTATTGTTGGCATTGATGTATACATTTTTTTAAATACACACGATGTCATGAAATGCTTTTTTGTGTAAAAAAATTGTGTTTGATGCTTTTTGGCCGCCATATGCGCCTTCCCAATTTTAAACGGCTTTGGCGTTTGGCCTTTGTCTACGTGTCTTATGCCCGTAATTTTAACAAATAGATAACTACTAGAGTTTATACCAATTAGTTTACCTTACCTAACCGTTAAAAAGAATTTGGTAATTTTAAGGTTTTTTTTTACCTACGTGTAACTACCGACTACATTCGGTGAAAAATGTGGTAACATTGGTGTTTGACGTTTAGAGTTACATCAATTAATTACCAAATTTAATTGTTTGCAACGACTTTTTTAGTTTTGTCCAGAAATGTCTGGAAAAGGTGCCAAAAGAAGTGATAGTTTATTGGAGGGGGAAAAAACAGCTGAAGCACTTTTCTTTGAAATACGAAAGCTTCTTATAAATTCCAAATCATTCCAAATTCCCTGAATGTGTGTGTTAACCTTTGTGAATTTTGTTTTATGATATTTCTCAAAGTTCTTATTTCTAGAAGTTCTGAATTCAGTGGACACCAGAAAGAAACAAATTAAACACAGAAACTATTTCTGATATTATTAAGGTCAAATATAATTTTGATATGAATTGTCAAGTGTTTTATGAATATTTTTTTTACAGGTTTGTTTTTCGAAAAGAGATAAAACTGGCATTTTGTGGTCAAATCTGGCAACTCTAATGTCATTTATGTACAGTTTGGTTTGCCATTTCATCATGAACAGGTTGACAAAAGAACAACGCTTGCAAATCGTGCAAATTTATTTCGAAAATAACGGTTCAGTTCGCGAAGTTTACCGCAAGCTCCGTCCATTTTATGGTCGACATAATCGTCCATCAGAGCAATTAATTCGGTTAACCATGGATCATTTTCACACTACGTTTACTCTATGTGATAATACGCATCCGCAGAGACGTCGAACAGTGCGCACCGAAGAAACAATTGCCGCTGTAGAGCAAAGTGTTGAAGTGGACCCGAATGAATCGATTCGCCACCGTGACCGGTATAGAGCCATGATAACCGACTATTTTGTTCCCGAATTAGATGGCATGAATGTGGATGAGTTGTGGTTCCAACAAGACGGCGCTACATTCCACACAGCGCACGCCACAATCGATTTATTGAAGGAAACATTCGATGAGCGCATAATTTCGCGGAATGGACCTGTCAATTGGCCACCAAGATCGTGTGATTTGACACCATTGGATTATTTTCTTTGGGGATATGTGAAGTCACTCGTCTACGCCAACAAACCAGAAACGTTAGGGGAATTGGAAGCCAACATTCGTGGCGTTATTGCCGACATACGGCCCCATATGCTCGAAAAAGTGGTTGAAAATTGGACCTGTAGAATTGGCTTTATTTGAGCCAGCCGCGGCGGCCACATGCTGAAATCATATTTAAACATTAATGGCATAAAATTATCCTTCCAATAAAGCCAAATTGATGGTCATTAAAACGAATTTCTTGTGTTTTATTTCAATTCGAAGTTCTATACCTCTCAAAAAAAACACCACGGGAAGGTGCCATTGGTCTTTTTGAGAGATATTCATTGTCTTATTTCAAGCGATCTTACCAGGGAGCTATCTGCTTCTTCTTTTTTAACAAAAAAAAAACCAAAAACAGCTGTACATGAAAAAAGTGTTACACTGTTGTGATTTTATGTTCTATTTTTACCATTAAAAATGCGACATCTTTAAAATGTGGGGTAAACATTATAAAAATGTACACAACATTTTATTTCAGAAAAGAAAACACCATTAGAGTAAATTATTTCTAAAGGGAGTAGAGTAGACGTTAATAAATTACCAAGCAAACAAGTACAGAAAATAAAAAACATTAAGACGGTAACAAAATAAAAATTTGTTGTAAAAAAGATTTTAATAAATATTTATTTTTGAAAAAGGTGACAATTCTTCTGTGAATTAAATACTTGCTGGGGAATTTCTAGTAGTTGTTCGTTGTGGTTTAGAAATTAAATTATTAAACATCAAAATGGGCTCCAAGAGAAAATGCAAGTATGATATTCAACAAATTGCTAGTTTTTGCAACAATTTTGACAAAATACCGATAGAGAATTTAACTATGTACTTCATTATTGAAAGTCAAGCTGACAGAATTAGACAGAAGGTGGTTGAGAATGATCGAGACATCTGAGGAATTCATAATAAATGATGTGTTGCGTTGGGAATTCTATATTTTATTGCTGATATAATATCAGCAAAGTGGAAAATCATTTATTTTTACATTATCACACCAGATCACATAGAGTGTATTATAAGGCAAAAAAGGAAATTAAGACGTCAATGGCAGCAAACTCGTTCTCCTGGCGTAAATGCCCAACTAAATCGGATCCAAAAACTTTTGCGCTCCTCACTTCAGAGTGACAAAGAATTAAATCTCAAGCATTATCTGGAAAATCTAACACCAACGGATAACACGAACTTCAGTTTATGGAAGGCAACGAGTAAAATGCGATGCCCTACGACATATGACTCTCCTATTCGCCTACAAAACGTTGAATGGGCTAAAAATTCACTTGAAAAACTTGAAGAATTTGCAAACCACATACAAAGTGTATTTACTCCAAATGTTTCTACATCCTCTGTCAACCTATCACCTATTAGCGAAATAGTTCAACAACCAATGAAATTTAGACTTTCAAATGTTATAGCAGCAGTCAAAGGTCTGAAGACACAAAAAGCACCAGGTAATGATAAAATTACCGCTACAATGATCATTAATCTCCCAATGTCTGCTATGCGCATTATCTTATTTATTTTTAATTCCCTGTTGCGCATCGGTATATTTCCATCGGCATGGAAATTATCGGACATTAAAATGATTCCCAAGCCGGGTAAGGACTTAACCCAAGTAACTTCTTACCGCCCAATAAGTTTGCTGCCCATACTTTCGAAACTTTTCGAAAAAATGTTTCTTGATAGCCTAGTATCACAAAATGACATCAGTGCTATTATTCCCAATCACCAATTTGGTTTTAGGAGGAAGCACAGTACAGTGGAGCAAGTACATAGAATAACAAACTTGATTCGAGGGGCTTTCGAGAATAAACAGTATTGCTCTGCACTCTTTATTGACATTTCTCAAGCATTTGACAAGGTTTGGCACGACGGTTTGTTGTTCAAAATTACAAGATGTCTCCCTGAGAGTACACACAAATTACTAAAAAGCTACTTAACAAATAGATCTTTTCGGATAAGATCTAAGGATGATACGTCTTCGACCAAGAGAATTCACGCTGGTGTTCCGCAAGGAAGTATACTAGGTCCATTCCTTTACATTCTCTTTACAGCAGATATGCCCACAAGCACATTAACACATACGTCTACCTTTGCGGATGATACAGCAATTATGAGCATCAATAAAAACCCAATTGTTGCATCCGAATTTGTCCAAGAGCATATAAATGTGCTGGAAGCATGGTTGAACAAATGGAAGATAAAGGTCAATGCTGCCAAGTGCGTGCACATAACTTTTACTCTCAGGAGGGACACGTGCCCACATGTTTTGATAAACAATATATGAATTCCTCAACAAAATCATATTAAATATCTTGGTATTCACCTGGACCGCCGCCTAACATGGTCCCATCATATTGCGGCAAAAATCAGTCAAATAAAGTGAAAATCCGCCCAACTTTATTGGCTAGTAGGACAGAGGTCAGCTCTAAATTTAGACTTAAAGGTACTAATATATAAGGCAATATTAAAGCCTATATGGCTATACGGCATCCAGATTTGGGGCACAGCCTCACCATCAAACATTGAAAAACTACAGAGAAGACAATCTAAACTTTTGCAGCAAATAACGTGTGCTCCATGGTTTATAAAAAATAGTAACATCCATAAGGATCTCAATATCCTCACAATTAAAGAGGAGATCAGAAAAGCTACCAGTAATTACTTACATAAACTTCCAACTCACCCTAATCCTCTTGCAAGAGATTTGCTTTCATTTGAGGGTCATAGACGCCTTAAGAGAACAGAAACCGCTGATTTAATTGGTTAAATTTTTTTTTGAGCACTAATAGTTGTACCTGTATTGACAGAAGCAATTTTATTATCCTTAGGTTAAGTTTTTAATACTTATTGTAAATTCCTATCAAGGAAGATTCAATAAATAATAACAAAAAACAAAAAAAAAAAAAAAAATTATTTTTACATTAGTGATGGTAAGTGCTCGGAAAGCTTGAAAAGGCCACGCTCGTCGGTTTGGGGAGGTTCATAACCATACTAAATGTACAACACAGCAGATAAAAAAATTCTTTCCAAGACGTATAAACAAAAAAATTATATGTAAACCAAAACAATCAAAATTACAATACGTTACTAAAAACTGTAAACATAATTTATGCTGAGTACTTATAAGAAATTGAACGATGTTTTTATCAATATAAACACTTTGATTAAAATTAATCCCAACCTTCTTCACACCAGATATATTAGTGTTTACACGTTTTATATGTATATCTGCCCTTTTTAATATCTTCTAAAATTTACAATTTTGCCATTTTGTCAACATTCCCAATAATAATATGTCTATTCAAATTTCGACATTTTAAGCATGGTTTATTACATTTGAATTCATGGGTACAAAATTATTAATCGAATAAATGGTAATTTTTTATATGAAATCTTAAAATATAAAAAAAAACGAATGCATGTATATATATATATATATATATATATAGATTAAATAATGAAATTGTATATTATTATATTGACTCGCTCTTTGCTGATATACTTTCCCATGTGAAAAAATTTGTGTGGGATGTCCAATTTTTGCCGCAGATGTTTTGAGCTCAAATCACCGGGAACGCTATAACTTAAAAATCATTAGCAAGAAAATCAAGAGATATATAATAATATACAAACAATTTAGTATCTTGCGATACTAAACTTTATATAATATATAACATGCTATACAAATTATTATACAAATTCTAATTCTTTTTAAGGTGATTTAATTTATAAAAAGGTTTATAATCTTAAATTTTAATTGTAATAATTTTATAAAATCTGTTTATAATTAGTATGTAAAAAAATATTTATCATAATCTATATGTTTATATAATTTGTAAAGTCAAAAAAAATTATAACATTTTTGTGCAGAAATAGATTACCATAAACAAAAGCTTTTGTTATAAATATACAAAAGCTTTTCTCATAAATATTACTTTAATTTTTGTATGTTAATCTATAAGCTACTGTTAAAATATATCTTATGTTAACATTATCAATACTCATCAATTCCTTCATTTGTTTGTGATGTCATGATCATCTCAATTATATATTAGCGGTTCTTCTTCTTGCTTTTACTTCTTCCTCATAGTGCTGCCTATTAATTTATGTGCACCTTAAATGTTTCTTTTATTCTTTTTAAAATTATGCCACTGGCTTAAAATTTCAAATATCTATCATTAACAATTCCGAAACCATTGTAGTTTTGTGCAATTATTGCCCACGTTCAATTCAGCAGGCATTATATAAATTGTATAAAATTATTTCCAATTTATGGTTAGGTACAAACTAACTGTACACACCTTGTTGTACAAATAATGATATGATAGCTTATGTAAATAGTTTTATTTTAAATAATTTACGAATTGAAAATTAATTTTCAATTAATCTTTTATTTTTCTTTTATCAATCTTTTATTTAATAAGTTAACTTTTGTAAATTATATTTTTTAAGGAACTTATAAAATGATTAAAATATTAAAAGTCGAAGTTACTCGTTGAAGATCAGAAATCAAAAGGCCAGAACAAAGGTCGTTTTCAACCTCGTTGTCTCAGAGACGAACAAAACAGAATCGATAACTTTTGTAACAAAGTAATCATATACTTTGTTTAATTCAATGTTGCCTACTGTAATTATATTAAAATTTTTCATGACGTAACATACATATAATACTATGTTTCCCCGACGACTTGAATCACCTGCTTCGCTCACTGAATCATGTTTATGAATCATGCTGTTTACATAACCAAAAAACTTGATTCGATTTGACAGTTGTTTTTAATAAACAAACAGAATAAAAACAAGTAAGAGTGCTATATTCGGCTGTGCCGAATCTTAAATACCCTTCACCTAAGCGTAATAAGAAATACAGAAACTACACTAGACTAGAATATCCTAATTCTGTGTTTTCTATTCAGTCTTAGTGCAAATTTTATTAGTATTTGATATATTGTTTGAAAGACAATTTTACGACCAACATAATTTATGTTAAATATTTTGAAATGTTGTCTAATTTTTACCATTTTAATTGATTTAATTATCAATTCTTACCATAATTTACAGAGTCTGTCTGATGTTCCTAATAATCTTCAGTGTAATTTAACAAACAGAGTATAAAAAAAGTAAGAGTGCTATATTCGGCTGTGCCGAATCTTAAATACCCTTCACCTAAGCGTAATAAGAAATACAGAAACTACACTAGACTAGAATATCCTAATTCTGTGTTTTCTATTCAGTCTTAGTGCAAATATTATTAGTATTTGATATATTGTTTGAAAGACAATTTTACGACCAACATAATTTATGTTAAATATTTTGAAATGTTGTCTAATTTTTACCATTTTAATTGATTTAATTATCAATTCTTACCATAATTTACAGAGTCTGTCTGATGTTCCTAATAATCTTCAGTGTAATTTAACAAACAGAGTATAAAACAAGTAAGAGTGCTATATTCGGCTGTGCCGAATCTTAAATACCCTTCACCTAAGCGTAATAAGAAATACAGAAACTACACTAGACTAGAATATCCTAATTCTGTGTTTTCTATTCAGTCTTATACCATGTTCACACTTGAGTTTTTAAACGCGTTTAAGCAAAATGTTGATTAAGTTAATCAAAGCCGTTCACATTACATTTGAGATGATTAAGTTGACAGTTCTAGACAGGTTATAAATAAACAACACACAAATTTTGTTTTAAATATTAAAAATGGAAACAAATTCTTTAATAAAGTTTTCATCAGATTATTTTAAAGTAATTAATGATGGAATGGTGAACATCCATTTTTTTAATTTTTTTAAATGTTCACGTTCTGTCAAAAATTATTTATCGGTAGTACACCTATAAGGTATGTTCACTATGTCCGATGCTACATCCTAGTCAGTTTGAGGTATGTTCAGATGATTCTATGTGATTAATGAAATTATTAAAATGTAATCATGTCAATATGAAGTGATTATCAAATCACTTCAATGTATGGTTAATCATCTCAATTTTGAAGTGATTAGAGCTTAATCACGTTTGAGGTGCTTAAACGCGTTTAAAAACTCAAGTGTGAACATGATATTAGTGCAAATTGAATTAGTATTTGATATATTGTTTGAAAGACAATTTTACGACCAACATAATTTATGTTAAATATTTTGAAATGTTGTCTAATTTTTACCATTTTAATTGATTTAATTATCAATTCTTACCATAATTTACAGAGTCTGTCTGATGTTCCTAATAATCTTCAGTGTAATTTAACAAACAGAGTATAAAAAAAGTAAGAGTGCTATATTCGGCTGTGCCGAATCTTAAATACCCTTCACCTAAGCGTAATAAGAAATACAGAAACTACACTAGACTAGAATATCCTAATTCTGTGTTTTCTATTCAGTCTTAGTGCAAATTTTATTAGTATTTGATATATTGTTTGAAAGACAATTTTACGACCAACATAATTTATGTTAAATATTTTGAAATGTTGTCTAATTTTTACCATTTTAATTGATTTAATTATCAATTCTTACCATAATTTACAGAGTCTGTCTGATGTTCCTAATAATCTTCAGTGTAATTTAACACACAGAGTATAAAAAAAAGGGGTACAATTCGGTTTTAGTGATTTTGCTCAAAAAAAAAAAAAAAAAAAACAAAATGAAATAGGGCTTTTGGAGGAGATACCAGCAAAAAAAAATTTGTTGGCGGTCACGCCTATTTTCGAGGGGGCGGGCCCGTAAAGTTGAAAATATATAGGCCTATATCTCGGGAACTACTGGGTGCTTGATAATTTGTAATACACTAAATAAAAGGTATTAAAAATACCTTTCCAACGATATATATCATGATTATAAAATGTGGACCGAATATGGGTTACATCCGAAAAGAATATTTTTTGACCCGAATTTATTTGTTTTTTGGAAATGGTTCTATATGGCAGCTATGAAAAATTATGGGCCGATCTTCTTAAACTTTGGAACAGTTATTTTCATGCATATGAGGATATTTCACCTCAAATTTCAACATAATAACGGTATATTTAAGATATATATTAGTATTAACGTGGATTTCGGTAGTGGACCTTATGTGGGGGACATAGTCAAATATGGACCGATATTCTCAAAATCCAGCAGTTAGATTTAGGCATGTATGTAAATGATCCGTGTAAAATTTTGGATTGGTACCCTTATTTATAAGAGATTTATGAGTATTAAAGTGATTTTCGGAAGAGGGCTTTATATGGGGCATACGGTTAAAAATAGACCAAAATTCACAAAATTTTGTGGGATGATTTTTGTATATATTTAAATGATCTGTGCAAAGTTTTGAGTCGGTACCGATATTTATACAATATATATAGGGAAAAATGTCTTTTTCAAATGTGGTCCTTGTATGGGAGCTATGACCAATTTTGGGCCGACCACCATAAAATTTAGTACAACAATTTATTTGCCTATAAGGAGTATTTATGTCAAATTTTAGCCGTTTACTATTGTTTATATCTGTTTTATACGTATTTAAGTGAATTTTGGAAGTGGACTTTATATGGGGTCTATGGTCAAACATGGACCGAACTAAAAAAAATTTCGTTTTGCGATTTCTTTTTGCATAAAACTTATTTTTGCTGAATTTTGTCTTGATATTTCAATTTTATAGGCATTTATGTATAATTGAGCAATATTTCGGGAAGATTTTTGTATGGGGGCTTGTGTCTATTATAAAAATACTTACAATCTTGCAACGAATAAGCGTACTGAAGCAACATAACGTTATCTAAAAAGAACAAAAGATAAAACAGTATGTTAGTTGTATTTTCTTAGCTTTAATAAACAAAAATTTACCCAAAAAGTTATGCTCGCCAAAACCATTATCGGATAATTCACCTATAGAGTAGAAAGTAAATATTTGTATAAAATAAAACTAAAATAACAACCAACTCCAGTTCAGTTTTTCTAGATCAATTTTTATTCTCATGAAAAAAGGTTTAGAAGATAAACAAAAATTTACCCAAAAAGTTATGCTCGCCAAAACCATTATCGGATAATTCACCTATAGAGTAGAAAGTAAATATTTGTATAAAATAAAACTAAAATAACAACCAACTCCAGTTCAGTTTTTCTAGATCAATTTTTATTCTCATGAAAAAAGGTTTATAAGGATTCTGGGCCGACCACCATAAAATTTAGTACAACAATTTATTTGCCTATAGAGATTATTTATGTCGAATTTTAGCCGTTTACTATTGTTTATATCTGTTTTATACGTATTTAAGTGAATTTTGGAAGTGGACTTTATATGGGGTCTATGGTCAAACATGGACCGAACTAAAAAAAAAATTCGTTTTGAGATTTCTTTTTGTATAAAACTTATTTTTGCTGAATTTTGTCTTGATATTCCAATTTTATAGGCATTTATTTATCATTAAGCCATATTTCGGGAATATATATATTTGTATGGGGGCTATGAGAAATCATGGACCGATTCTTACTATTTTCCGCACACTTTCTTCTTTTATAGTACAAACAACGTATACAAAATTTCATGGTATTATCTACAATATATTTCAAAATATTGCAATAAAATGGACGAAAAATCTCAAATTTTTATAGAGGTGGTCTCACATATTGGTTCATAACTCTGGTTGACCTAAACCGATTCTGCTGATTTTAAATAGCAAACTTCTCGAAAGCACTTCTGACAGAATTATTGAAGGTTTGGATCCCGAACATATCTTGGGACTTCAAAAAACTGATTTCAACATCCAGACAGACAGACAGACAGACAGACATGGCTTAATCGACTTCGCTATCTATAAGGATCCAGAATATATATACTTTATAGGGTCGGAAAATTATATTGTGGAAATTTCACACGGAATGACAAACTTATATATACCCTTCTCACGATGGTGAAGGGTATAAAAACAGAATTTACAATTTGTGGAAAATATATTTTTAATGGACAAAAAAACTGAGTGGAAATTAGTTAGCTTATTTGAAAAAAAACATACATTCGTACGTATTTATTTTCTTTACTTCCAGCAACAAGAATATAATTTGCTTTGTTTACAATAATACTACGTTTCCACGTTACATGCTTCGCTCTCTATTCATGCTTCACGCCCCAATCATGTGCGAAACAACTTGCTTCACCATATAAAATTTTAAGAGCGAATCAAGTAGATTCATATTAAATCTACTTGCGAAGCACGAAAAATTGCACTCTTCTCTAATTTTTATCGCAAGTTTATCTGCACTAGCTGTAAAATTTAACTTTATTAGAAATTCTCTGTTGGTTCTCTCAGATACGTTTGCTTGTGGGGAATAAAAAGCTGTTCTGATATGTGTTATACCATTAGAATTTAGAAAATCTGACATCTGTGTAGAAACAAATTGTTTCTCATTGTCTGAATGAATATATTGTGGTATTCCAAATTGATCAAATATATTCTCCTTTAGGAATGTAATAACTGCTGAACTAGTTGCCTTTTTTTAATGGTTTTAAAAATATATATTTAGAAAAATGGTCTACCGCCACAATTACCATAGAGTTCCCCATTTTCGTTCTTGGATATGGACCAAGGAGGTCTATATATATTCTCTGGAACGGACGTTCAGTTATCATGGCCTGACCCATAAGAGGTCTTAATATTCGGTTGGAAGGTTTCACTGTTCTACAAATCTCACAATTAGATACATAGTTTTTTATATCACGGGCCATGTTTGGCCAAAAGTATTTTTGTCTTATGTGATTTAGTGTCTTAGAAAACCCCCCATGCCATGAAATTGCGACATGATTATCAACTACCACCTGTTCTCGCAGTCCCTTGGGCAACCATAACCGCCATGATATTTTTTTTCCTTTTTTTTTGTTTTAATTTCACTTTTATATACATAGGTTTAATAATTCCTGCTGTGCTTTTATTTGTTTCCTACCATATCTTTAAATCTGTTTTAAAGAATTTTTAACTTCATTGTACAACGCGGTTTGGACTTTAAGCTGTTGTTCAATCAACTAATTTTTTACTGAGCTATCATTTTTCTAATTTTTTGTTGACGACTGTATCTCGTGATGTGCTTGCGACAATATCATCACTTTCCAAATCACAACAAACATAAACGGGTTCTTCAAAGCAATCGTTGTTGATGCCTATTTCCTGTCCATCAAGATTTATTAGACTACATATTTAATTGTAAAAAAGCAGAATGAGCTTCTTCTACTGCAGACAAAGTAAACTGCTTGTTTAAGCCACGGGGCGCGGCACGACACTCAGTTTTGTTGTGCAAAATGTTTTTCTTTAAATTGCATTTATAATCGGCCCAAACCTTTTACCACTCAGGACCAGTTTAAAAAGGCGGTCCTAGTGAGTTGAGGTTGTTCGAAATTTCCTTCCATTCCTCTTTGGTGTTCAATTTTTGTAGGCCGCTGTGGTAGGATTGTGCCAGTTCTGGTTTCTGCTCCAGCAACTCAACCATCTTCTCAAACTGTTTAGCTGTTGTAATTTTTATTCTAAAATCATATTCATAGTTTTAAAAATTTATTTATAAATGAGAATTTTTATACTTACAATTTTGTTGATTTCATTTCGAATGTGTTTTTTTGAGAGGTATAGAACTTCGAATTGAAATAAAACACAAGAACATCGTTTTAATGACCATCAATTTGACTTGATTGGAAGGATAATTTTATGCCATTAATGTTTAAATATGATTTCAGCATGTGGCCGCCGCGGCTGGCTCGAATAAAGCCAATTCTACAGGTCCAATTTTCAACCACTTTTTCGAGCATATGGGGCCGTATGTCGGCAATAACGCCACGAATGTTGGCTTCCAATTCCCCTAACGTTTCTGGTTTGTTGGCGTAGACGAGCGACTTCACATATCCCCAAAGAAAATAATCCAATGGTGTCAAATCACACGATCTTGGTGGCCAATTGACAGGTCCATTCCGCGAAATTATGCGCTCATCGAATGTTTCCTTCAATAAATCGATTGTGGCGTGCGCTGTGTGGAACCACAACTCATCCACATTCATGCCATCCAATTCGGGAACAAAATAGTCGGTTATCATGGCTCTATACCGGTCTCCATTAATTCGGGTCCTCTTCAACACTTTGCTCTACAACGGCAAGTGTTTCTTCGGTGCGCACTGTTCGACGTCTCTGCGGATGCGTATTATCACATAGAGTAAACGTAGTGTGAAAATGATCCATGGTTAACCGAATTAATTGCTCTGATGGACGATTATGTCGACCATAAAATGGACGGAGCTTGCGGTAAACTTCGCGAACTGAACCGTTATTTTCGAAATAAATTTGCACGATTTGCAAGCGTTGTTCTTTTGTCAACCTGTTCATGATGAAATGGCAAACCAAACTGAACATAAATGACATTAGAGTTGCCAGATTTGACCACAAAATGCCAGTTTTATCTCTTTTCGAAAAACAAATCTGTAAAAAAACACCCGTTATTATAAAGGATTCGACGATTAAACCATCGGATGAAAAGACTAAGGCCGTGTCAAATTTTCCTTTGCCACGAAATCAAAAAGCTGTTCAAAGATTTTTGGGACTTACATCGTATTTTAGGCGGTTTATTCCTGAATATGCTGTGAAGGCGAAACCGTTGTCAGATCTTTTGCGAAAAGACGTGAAGTTTAAGTTGGAGGAAAATGAGGTAGTTGCGTTTAATCAGTTGAGGAATTCATTGGTGACTGCACCTGTGCTTAGGTTGTTTAACCCGAAGGCGGTAACGGAAATTCATACGGACGCCAGCATGTATGGATATGGAGCTGTTTTGCTACAACGAGACGAAGATGATTTACAGTTACACCCAGTCGAATATATGAGCCGTAAGACAAAGCCAGCCGAGCAGAAATATCATTCTTATGAGTTAGAAGTTTTGGCAGTGATAGAGGCATTGAGAAAATGGAGAATTTACGTGTTGGGCTTGAAGTTTAAGGTGATAACAGATTGTAACGCATTCGCATTAACGATGAGGAAACAAGATGTTCCCCCAAGAGTATCTAGATGGGCGTTATTTTTGCAGGAATTTGACTATAGTATTGAATATAGGTCTGGTTCAAAGATGAAGCAAGTGGACGCTTTGAGTCCACATGCTTTGAGACACCGTATAAGAGAGGCACAACTCCAGGATGACTGGATAAGGGTAGTCCGCACAATTTTAGAGAATGGTGCGTATGAGGACTATTATTTGAAATTTGATATAATGTACAAGGACCCGAACAAGGAGTTAATAGTCGTACCAAGAATTATGGAGCAGGAGATTATACAAATTGTGCACCGTCAAGGCCATTTTGCATCTCGTAGGACGCAGGATCTAGTGGAGAAATCATTTTTCATACCGGATTTGAAGGGAAAGGTAGATAGAGTAGTAAAGGGTTGCGTTGAATGTATTGTTTCGGAGGCGAAGAAGGGTCATAAAGAGGGATACCTGAATCCAATAGATAAGGCCGATAGACCTTTAGTAACATATCATTTGGACCACGTTGGCCCAATGGAATCTACGCATAAACAATATAATCACATTTTGGTGATTGTTTATGCGCAAATGCCCATATGTAGTTATTGCCCTAGACAGACATAGGATTTACATACCATATTAGTATACTATACTACATGTGTGTCAACTTGTACTCAATTAAACCATAAAACAAGCTGGTTTATATCTGGTATCAATACTACAAAAATAATCGTGGTATAAATGTAGTATGTTGTCTGTAGCTGTGTTCAACAAACATTGGGGAAACCCTCACAAAATCGATTGTCAGTTCTTTTAATGACATTTATATTTTATTTAATTTCTTTTAATTTTTTTTTTGATCAAAACCCAGCCAACATTTACATAAAAAATAAGTGTTCAAATATAAGCAAGGAAAATTTATCTATATTTTCCAGTACAGAACGTGCAGCCGCACCGTTTCATATATGATCAACAATTTCGGTGCTTCTGCGCATAACACTTTTCTGCCTTTTTGCTAAAGACATTAAATAAGTAAATAATTACCTTTTTTAATAGCAAATGATAATTAAAAGTATCAAACACACTTAATTTAACAACTTTAACAACAATTTAACATTATTTATTAACACAATTTATTAGCACAATTTTTAACAGCGAGAATGACACGTTTTGCTTAAATTTATGAAACACTTGCATTAGCAAGCAAATTGTCAACGACATTCGCAAAACTCTTATTTATGCAAGCTTGCTGCAATCTTAATTTACAAAACGCTTGTCAATATGTTTATTGGGAAAGTAAAAACAAAAATACTAGTATATGTACTACATGTCTGTCAAGGCAATGTAGTATCAAAAACCATAGTATTTGTATTATGGTATAGAAATCCTATGTCTGTCAGGGGTATAAGTGTACAAAAGGCGAATTGGAATATTCCTGTTGCTCTTTACCATTTGTGCTCTCTTTTTTTGGCATCTCTTGTGAACTAGCATTAAACATTTTTTAGTCTATAAACAACCACCAATTCAGAAGGTTCGTGCCTTTAAATAAAATATTGAATTTTTTTCCCCGCTAACCCCCCGTTTTTTTATAAAATAACCACACTTTCGCCCTAACATTTTTTGCAAAGTGCATTATTTTTACAAATAATTTATTTTCAGAGCGAACTAACCCCGTGGAAAATCATTTTTTTGTTAAGAAGTAAAAATAAAATCCCGTGAAGATCACAACCCCCTCCCCAACCATTGTAAAATCGCTTTGAATTACCATTATTATCTGGAATTTATAATATAATCTGCATCTGCGATTCCCATCAAAAAAAAAATAATAATAATCTTCAAGTAAGTTGATTTTATTTATTTAAAAAAAAAAAGAATAAAGTGTAAAAGAAATTAAAATTAAGTACACAACAACAATTGAGCTGAGTATACAGTTAAAATTTTGTGCATAAAAAATTCTCCCCGTTAAAAGCAACAAAATCCACAAAAAGAAGGAGAAGATTGCGAGTTCAATAAATTCTAAGAGCTCTGTTAATTAATTCCAAGATCGGTCAAACTTGTATGACTTTTGTTGCTACAGCATTACAGATACAACCAACAGTTGTGAGTGTTAAAACAAAATATGAACTTTTTTGTAATAACAAGTTTAAACACAAAATAATAGAACAAAATTGAAGCAGAGAAGAATACGGTTCAAACCAAGTTGTATCTGAGAAAAAGCTTTTTAGTTTTTTGTGTGTTCTAACCAACTCGCTGAAGATTACAAATGTAAACAAAGCAAAAAAAAATAATAAATACAGCAACTACATACAAACGAACATACAATATTTACATTTAAACATAACTAAAAAATCAAATTAAAATTTAACCCAGCGAATATTATTTCGGATAAAAGTAATTTTGTTAGAACTAAATTTTAACGTATTAATTTGATGAACATAAATTGAAATTTAATTTAAAATTTTATTAAATTTTTTTAAATTAAATACATGTAAAGAAATTTCAACACAAATATGTTTGTACCATCATTTTCTTAACGTGTATTCAATGTCTTTTCATCTTATGGCTCCTCGTGGCAAGCCTTCAACTCATATGATTTTGATATAAGAATCTTAGTAATAAGCAATAATGAAAAACACATGAATTTGATTTTTTGTACTTTATTATAGGCATAAGAAAGAAAGAGTGAAATAAAGGCTTTAAATGTTGTTTCTCAACATTCCAGAAAACGCAATTACGTCTTTATTTAAATAAATAATTCTCATATTACCAAACAACATTTTTGCGAATATTTGAATTTACAATAACATGGAAAAACTAAGGTTTGAGTTTATTGTAAAAGCGTTGCAAAGCGACAATAAAACAAATGTTATAACCATATACAAACTTTAATCAAACAAAACAATGAAAATGTAAACAGCTGTTGTAGTAATCCATTTATATTTCAGTGGTGCCACTTAAGGCTTTTATTTTTTTTAAGTAGCGTTTTTTATGAAATATGAAAAACATGTACATGATTCCAGACATGCTAATAAACTTCACTCATTTGTATTATTATTAATATAATATTATTGATACATTTAACAACTCTTGATGCATAAATGATCATAACATTTTAATTTTGTATTTTGCTTTTTATTTTATTTAATTTGCTTTACACATTTTGCTATATGGTCAACACTGTTTTTGTTTTGTCGCCAACAAAATTAGAAATTAGTTTAATTTGACAGCGACGAAAAAATCAGCATGGACAACAACCTGCAGTCGTGTTGCCTGCTGTCGTCAATATAGTCACTTTTATCTAAACGTGTGTATTTTATTTTTGACATATTGTAGTCGGTAGCCTGCTGTCTCGAATGTGTTTAATGCTTTACACAAAACTCTAGTTCAAAAGAGAACAAAAATGAGTATAATGACATTCCTTCGTCTCCAGACGAACAAAACAAATGTGAAGTAAATTTCAATCAAGATATAAATACTGAGGATTTCGAAATAACGGTAAATCTCTTAGATTGTAACCAGCGGATGGAAATTGATAAATTAATAAAAAAATATGAGTCAGTGTTTGCAAAAGACAAATATGAGATCGGTACTGTCAAAGACTATGAAGCTCATATAGAACTTATGGTGGATAAATATTGCTCTAAACGCCCTTACAGATGTACAATTGAAGATAAAAGATAAATAGAGAATCAATTAACAAAGTTATTGAATAAAAATTTAATTGAGGAATCATATAGCCCTTTCGCAGCTCCAGTAACTCTAGCATATAAAAAAAGAGGAAAAGAAGAAATCAAGATTATGTATAGATTTTAGAGATTTAAATAAAATTATTATTCCTCAATCGCAGCCTTTTCCACTTATAAACTGCAAATATTTTTCAACTTTAGATATAAATTCTGCATTTTGGTCAATTCCCTTAAGAATACAAGATAGAAAAACAAGTAAGAGTGCTATATTCGGCTGTGCCGAATCTTAAATACCCTTCACCTAAGCGTAATAAGAAATACAGAAACTACACTAGACTAGAATATCCTATTTCTGGGTTTTCTATTCAGTCTTAGTACAAATTTTATTAGTATTTGGTATATTGTTTGAAAGACAATTTTACGACCAACATAATTTATGTAAAATATTTTCAAATGTTGTCTAATTTTACCATTTTTAATTGATTTAATTACCAATTCTTACCATAATTTACAGAGTCTGTCTGATGTTCCTAATAATCTTCAGTGTAATTTAACAAACAGAGTATAAAAAAAGGGGTACAATTCGGTTTTAGTGATTTTGCTCAAAAAAAAAAAAAAAAAAAACAAAATGAAATAGGGCTTTTGGAGGAGATACCAGCAAAAAAAAAATTTGTTGGCGTTCACGCCTATTTTCGAGGGGGCGGGCCCGTAAATTTGAAAATATATAGGCCTATATCTCGGGAACTACTGGGTGCTTGATAATTTGTAATACACTAAATAAAAGGTATTAAAAATACCTTTCCAACGATATATATCATGATTATAAAATGTGGACCGAATATGGGTTACATCCGAAAAGAATATTTTTTGACCCGAATTTATTTGTTTTTTGGAAATGGTTCTATATGGTAGCTATGAAAAATTATGGGCCGATCTTCTTAAATTTTGGAACAGTTATTTTCATGCATATGAGGATATTTCACCTCGAATTTCAACATAATAACGGTATATTTAAGATATATATTAGTATTAACGTGGATTTCGGTAGTGGACCTTATGTGGGGGACATAGTCAAATATGGACCGATATTCTCAAAATCCAGCAGTTAGATTTAGGCATGTATGTAAATGATCCGTGTAAAATTTTGGATTGGTACCCTTATTTATAAGAGATTTATGAGTATTAAAGTGATTTTCGGAAGAGGGCTTTATATGGGGCATACGGTTAAAAATAGACCAAAATTCACAAAATTTTGTGGGATGATTTTTGTATATATTTAAATGATCTGTGCAAAGTTTTGAGTCGGTACCGATATTTATACAATATATATAGGGAAAAATGTCTTTTTCAAATGTGGTCCTTGTATAGGAGCTATGACCAATTTTGGGCCGACCACCATAAAATTTAGTACAACAATTTATTTGCCTATAAGGAGTATTTATGTCAAATTTTAGCCGTTTACTATTGTTTATATCTGTTTTATACGTATTTAAGTGAATTTTGGAAGTGGACTTTATATGGGGTCTATGGTCAAACATGGACCGAACTAAAAAAAATTTCGTTTTGCGATTTCTTTTTGCATAAAACTTATTTTTGCTGAATTTTGTCTTGATATTCCAATTTTATAGGCATTTATGTATAATTGAGCAATATTTCGGGAAGATTTTTGTATGGGGGCTATGACCAATTCTGGGCCGACCACCATAAAATTTAGTACAACAATTTATTTGCCTATAGAGATTATTTATGTCGAATTTTAGCCGTTTACTATTGTTTATATCTGTTTTATACGTATTTAAGTGAATTTTGGAAGTGGACTTTATATGGGGTCTATGGTCAAACATGGACCGAACTAAAAAAAAATTTCGTTTTGAGATTTCTTTTTATATAAAACTTATTTTTGCTGAATTTTGTCTTGATATTCCAATTTTATAGGCATTTATTTATCATTAAGCCATATTTCGGGAATATATATATTTGTATGGGGGCTATGAGAAATCATGGACCGATTCTTACTATTTTCCGCACACTTTCTTCTTTTATAGTACAAACAACGTATACAAAATTTCATGGTATTATCTGCAATATATTTCAAAATATTGCAATAAAATGGACGAAAAATCTCAAATTTTTATAGAAGTGGTCTCACATATTGGTTCATAACTCTGGTTGACCTAAACCGATTCTGCTGATTTTAAATAGCAAACTTCTCGAAAGCACTTCTGACAGAATTATTGAAGGTTTGGATCCCGAACATATCTTGGGACTTCAAAAAACTGATTTCAACATCCAGACAGACAGACAGACAGACGGACATGGCTTAATCGACTTCGCTATCTATAAGGATCCAGAATATATATACTTTATAGGGTCGGAAAATTATATTGTGGAAATTTCACACGGAATGACAAACTTATATATACCCTTCTCACGATGGTGAAGGGTATAAAAAGGGGTACAATTCGGTTTTAGTGATTTTGCTCAAAAAAAAAAAAAAAAAAAACAAAATGAAATAGGGCTTTTGGAGGAGATACCAGCAAAAAAAATTTGTTGGCGGTCACGCCTATTTTCGAGGGGCGGGCCCGTAAAGTTGAAAATATATAGGCCTATATCTCGGGAACTACTGGGTGCTTGATAATTTGTAATACACTAAATAAAAGGTATTAAAAATACCTTTCCAACGATATATATCATGATTATAAAATATGGACCGAATATGGGTTAAATCCGAAAAGAATATTTTTTGACCCGAATTTATTTGTTTTTGGAAATGCTTCTATATGGCAGGTATGACAAATTATGGGCCGATCTTCTTAAATTTTGGAACAGTTATTTTCATGCATATGGGGATATTTCACGTAGAATTTCAACGTAATAACGGTATATTTAAGATATATATTAGTATTAACGTGGATTTCGGTAGTGGACCTTATGTGGGGGATATAGTCAAATATGGACCGATATTCTCAAAATCCAGCAGTTAGATTTAGGCATGTATGTAAATGATCCGTGTAAAATTTTGGATTGGTACCCTTATTTATAAGCGATTTATGAGTATTAAAGGGATTTTCCGAAGAGGGCTTTATATGGGGCATACGGTTAAAATAGACCGAAATTAACAAAATTGTGTGGAATGATTTTTGTATATATGTACATGATCTGTACAAAGTTTTGAGTCGGTAACGATATGTATACAATATATATAGGGAAAAATGTCTTTTTCAGATGTGGTCCTTGTATGGGAGCTATGACAAGTTGTGGGCCGACCACCATAAAATTTAGTACAACAATTTATTTGCCTATAAAGAGTATTTATGTAAAATTTTAGCCGTTTAACATTATTTATGTCTGTTTTATGCGTATTTAAGTGAATTTCGGAAGTGGACTTTATATGGGGTCTATGGTCAAATATGGACCGAACTAAAAAAAATTTCGTTTTGCGATTTCTTTTTGCACAAAACTTAGTTTTGCTGAATTTTGTCTTGATATTCCAATTTTATAGGCATTTATGTATAATTGAGCAATATTTCGGGAAGATTTTTGTATGGGGGCTATGACCATTTCTGGGCCGATCACCATAAAATTTTGTACAATAATTTATTTGCCTATAAAGAGTATTTATGTCAAATTTTAGCCGTTTAACATTATTTATATCTGTTTTATGCGTATTTAAGTGAATTTTGTAAGTGTACTTTATATGGGGTATATGGTCAAATATGGACCGAACTAAAAAAAAATTTCAGTTTGTGATTTCTTTTTGTATAAAACTTATTTTTGCTGAATTTTGTCTTGATATTCCAATTTTATAGGCATTTATTTATCATTAAGCCATTTTTCGGGAATATATATATTTGTATGGGGGCTATGAGAAATCATGGACCGATTTTTACTTTTTTCCGCACACTTTCTTCTTTTATAGTACAAACAACGTATACAAAATTTCATGGTATTATCTGCAATATATTTCAAAATATTGCAATAAAATGGACGAAAAATATCAAATTTTTATGGAGGTGGTCTCACATATTGGTTCATAACTCTGGTTAACCTAAACCGATTTTGCTGATTTTAATAGCAAACTTCTCGAAAGCACTTCTGACAGAATTATTGGAGGTTTGGATCCCGAACATATCTTGGGACTTCACAAAACTGATTTCAACATCCAGACAGACAGACAGACAGACAGACAGACGGACATGGCTTAATCGACTTCGCTATCTATAAGGATCCAGAATATATATACTTTATAGGGTCGGAAAATTATATTGTGGAAATTTCACACGGAATGACAAACTTATATATACCCTTCTCACGATGGTGAAGGGTATAAAAACACCATTTTATACAGGAGTTAACTTAATTAAAAACATTAAAAGCATCTGTGACAATTGCGAAATCTGTATAAAAAACAAATCAAGAAAATCGTCTAAATATGGTTTATTATCACAGTTGGGTCCAGCAACACGGCCCTTTGAAATTGTATCCATTGATGCTATTGGAGGCTTTGGTGGGTCGCGTTCTACAAAAAAATATTTGCATCTTTTAATAGATCATTTCTCGAGGTATGCATATATTTCAACATCGAAGTATCAAAATGCTAAAGATTTTATAAAACTAACTAAAAACGTAACACAAGACTATGAAATAGATATGATACTTACAGATCAATACCCTGGCATAAATTCAGAAGAATTTAAGGACTTTTTAAGAACACAGAATATACAATTGATTTTCACTGCGGTTAATGCCCCATTTTCAAATGGTCTTAACGAACGAATGAATCAAACTTTGGTTAATAAAATAAGATGTGCGATAAATGAAAGTGAGAAGAAGACGTCATGGACAACCATTGCAAGGAACTGTGTCGAAAAATATAACGAAACGGAACATACAATAACCAAATTTGCTCCAAAATATTTGCTAGAAGAAGAATGTGTAAACATTTTACCACACGAGTTAAAATCAAATTGTACAGCTGAAGATCTAGTAAGAGATAGAAGATTAGCTCTAGAGAACACAAAGAAATCTCATAATTATAATAAATTACGATTTGATCAAGGTAGAAGAGAAATTATATACGACGTGGGAGATTTGGTTTATGTAGAGAACGGTAACCGCTTAAATAGGAAAAAACTAGATGAAATAAGAATTGGACCATATAAAATACTCAAGAAAATTTCTAATTCATTATACGAAGTTAACACAGGTCACAAAAAAATGGAATCAAATCTTTTTCACGTTACAAAACTTACTCCAGTGCTGCAGTGCTAATTAACAATTAAGTTTAACAACCAGGCAATTGTTTTTCTCCTAAGGGGGGGAGATGTAAAGAAAATTTCAACACAAATATATTTGTACCATCATTTTCTTAACGTGTATTCACTGTCTTATCATCTTATGGCTCCTGGTGGCAAGCCTTCAACTCATATGATTTTGATATAAGAATCTTAGTAATAAGCAATAATGAAAAACACATGAATTTGATTTTTTGTACTTTATTATAGGTGTCTAAATTAGCACAAAGACATTCCGAACCCTGACAGCGAATAGAAAATACAACGCTGACTAAAGAAGAAAATCAGTCAAAAAGCACAGACAATTACATCGTCCAAAAAACAAGACACTCATCTTTCACACATCAAAGCAAACGGACGATTACCGCATCAAAACCCCAAGCTACACATACTCAAACACAAACAGTTTTTTTTTAATTTATTATTATTAATACATAGTCAATATTTAATTCGAATTGTGAAGTGATACTTATGAAATAAATGTGAATTTGTGCAAATTTTAAATAATTAAAATCTTTATTTTCTAAACTTATAAATATACTTAAATAACTACAATTTAAAATACTTACCGAAAATGTGAATTCTAAACCTTTCCAAATCTCTTATTTAAATTGCTTAAAATCTAACTAAATAAAACCTTTAAAACTTATTCAAATCTAATACCTGTGAACTTAATATAAAATGTTAAATCCAACCAAACCGAAATACTTAATAAAAGTTAATTTCTAAAATTATTTGTGAATTACTGTGAACTCAAAAAAAAGGCAATTTAATTTTCCTAAAATTATAATTAAACATACAACTAAAAGTTTATATTTATATATATTGAAAACTTAATTTGTTAAAATTTTAATAACTAACTTTGCTACCTACAACTACATCTATAACTTAAAATTAAATTTAATACCAAAACCTAAAACATCTACAATATCAATAAAATTGGAAATATTGGAATTAAATCTTAACCCAATTGACTACACCTTATTCCTCAAGGATTTCTCAATTAGGCTCAGCTCCCCTCAACAAATAAGGAAACAATTGTCCCTACTTCCAGAAGAATAGGTCAGCTTTGTTCATGGTCCTTCTCCGACGTTAAACCAGAGGAAATTGGAAATACTACATCATCATATACATATAAAAATGGTAACACCAAGTCGCAAGTGAGTACAACAACAACATATTAATACAACAAATTAAACATAAAAAATAAACACATCAATAACAACAATAATATTTTACAAAAAAAAAAAAAAAGAAGAAACTAACACTAAATAGAATTTTCAATAAAAAAAAAAAACCGTTAGTCCCATTAATTTGCATTCTTGAAATTCCAATTTGCAAATCATTTCAAGGGCAAAATAAGAAACAGAGCAAAGAGGAATAAATCCCGTTAATAAGATTGCGTTCTTAAAATTACAATATTGCAAAGTATTTCAAGGGCAAATGGAAAAGCAAAGAGGAATTACCCAAATCCCTTTGCCACATTTCACATAAAATAAATCTCTTTACATTAAACTTACACTTCAATCAAAAACATGAAGATATACAAATAACATTAATTTAAAAATAAAGAGACTACTTGCTTTATAAAGCCACATTTATTAACATTTGCTCAAATAAATAAAAACAAAAATCTTTACATTAATAATTTTCTCTTACACATATCGCACAACAAATATTTCCACATGCGCATATACATACATTTATTTACAAGTGCTCAAAGATCAAAACCATTCTCTTCACAATTAATTTTATTTTCTTACACATAACAACATTTATTTATACAAGCACACATCTCTCATCTCTTTAATATCAATATCCAACAAGTATATTTCAGCTCTTTAATATTAACATTGTTCACTAACACACGAACATACACTAATTTAAAAACAAATTCAAAATATACAAAGCTCTTTAGAATTGAACACAAACCCACCCTAAAAATATTATTTAAACCCGCACAATAATAACTCTCTTAACTGGTGTACCCAACACATATCTCCCATATAAAGTTTTTTTTTTCATACAAACAAACACCAGCATACGAAAAGAATAGAAACTTGTGTCTCTTAGAAAATAAAACACAAGCAAAGACAACATTCAAATTAAATACATGCTCTTAATAATAAATACCAATTATACAAAAAGATCTCTCTTAACTCAACATACACTTCATTTAAGTTCAACACAAATACATAATTAACACTAATATCTCTTAAACGAAAAATGAACGCAAAGAAGAACCACATTGAACAAGAACACAACTCTAATTAGAAAACAAACACAGTGGGACACTTATAAGAAAATTTCAAGTAAATTAAATTTGTTTTAATAAGAAATTTATTTAACAATTATCTTATTAATTATCTATTAAAAAGAAAATTGGTTGTTAAAGAGCACAGTTACGTATTGTCTTATATCGTTGATACCCATAGAACAGTGGGTGCAAACAATAAGACATACAAAAATAAATTCGGAAAAATTTTTTTTTCTAACAATTAAAAAATTACAGTCCACTAATAAATATTGAAAGCCAATTCCCGCTTATAAAAAAATAAAATAAAGGCTTTTGTGAATTAAAATTCCAAGCCTATTCCCGCTTTATACTATTTTAAATAAAAGGCTATGCGAATAAGAATCCAAGCCTATTCCCGCTTATACTATTTTAAGAAGCTTGTGCGAATTAAAATTCCAAGCATATATAATCTCACCCAAACAAAAAGCTTGTGCGAATTAAAATTCCAAGCATTTAATCTCATTCTAATCAAAATTATTATTAAATCTCACCCAATCAAAAGTTTGTGCGAATTAAAATTCCAAGCTTATTTAATCTCATCTCACTAAGAAGCTTGTGCGAATTAAAATTCCAAGCATATATAATCTCACCCAAACAAAAAGCTTGTGCGAATTAAAATTCCAAGCATTTAATCTCATTCTACTCAAAATTATTATTAACTCTCACCCAAAGAAAAGCTTGTGCGAATTAAAATTCCAAACTCATTAATCTCATCCCAACAAAAGCTTGTGCGAATTAAAATTCCAAGCTCATTTAATCTCATCCCAAAAGAAAGCTTGTGCAAATTAAAATCCCAAACTCATTTAATCTCATTCCGAGAAACACTATTATTTTAAGGAATTATAGTTATTTCCCAATAATTTAATTAAAAAACATAAGGAAAATATCTCAAAATGTCAACTCTAAACAAATTCGCTTTCGACACGGAGAATTTGCTCACCTTCTGCAAAAGAGGCGACATATTAAATATCTCAGGGCAATCCGAGGCTCTGTTAGATGTTAAAATGAAAGATTTAGACTGTCGCTGGCTTAAAGTGGAAAAATCCTATGAGGATATAATGCTCTCTGATCTAACTGAAGAGATAAAAAACAAAATACGTATACAATACGACGCGTGTGTCGAGCAATATTACACGACCACAGCACGAATTCTCGAAGTAATTGCACCCAGCAGACAGAGTTTAGACGCTCGCAACTCGTCCAGAGTTGTTAATATCCCAGAAGTGACAAATCCCACCTATCTTAAATTACCCCCTTGCGACACTCAAACTTTCTCAGGAAGTTATGAGGAATGGCCTGCCTTTCGTGACATGTTCACAGCAGTTTATATTAATCACCCAAGATTGACATGCGCGGAAAAACTGTACCATTTACGAAACAAAACAACTGGAACAGCAGGACAAATTGTAAATCGATTTCCTCTCACAGAAGACAATTTTAATCTCGCCTGGCAAGCGCTTAAGTCTAGATACGAAAACACTAGGGTTTTAGTGGACAATCAAATCCAGAATCTCTTTAACATTCCCAAAGCTGATTTCGAAGACAGTGAGTCCCTTCAGAGAATACATAGTTCTGTAACAGATTGCCTAGCTATGTTAGAATCTCTCGGAGTATCAGCAAAAGGATGGGATCCCATATTGGTAAATTTAATTTACTCTAAATTGCCCCAAGAAACCCTAGCCCAATGGGAACAATCCCTAAATGCCAGCCGAGAGTTGCCAAAATGGTCACAACTCAGTGATTTTCTGATCAAACGATGTGAAGTAGTAGAAAGAATCACCACAATGAAGCTAACAAAAAATCCATTTCCCAGTCTTTTAAAATCTCAAACCCGAATTCAAACTTATACTTCCCAAGAGAAAATTAATACCAATTGTAAATTGTGCAATGAACATCATGGTTTAAGATTATGTCCTCAATTCCGTAATTTCACAATACAGGAAAGAGTCGATTTCGTTTATAAAAATAAAATTTGTAACAATTGCTTATCAGTGTCCCATACTAAAAGTAATTGTAAAAGCAAACACACGTGTTTAAATTGTGGAAAAACACATCATACTTTGCTTCACATGCGCTCAAACAATAACTTCAGGAAAAACTTTAATCCTTCTCAAGATAATAATAATCCTCCCACGCATAATTCAGCTTCTCAAGCTCAAGTATCACAAAATCAAGTCCCAAATAATCCAGTATCACAAAATCAGGTCCCACTATCAACGCAGCCTTCAACTTATCAGCAAGTTAATTCTAACTATGCAGCCAATAATACCAATATTCTTTTGCGAACAGCCCTCGTAAAAATTGAAAGCAGAGGAGAGCTATTCACTATACGAGCTCTAATTGATCCAGGATCAGAAAGAACTTTCCTTTCGGAAGGGATACGCTCGCGGTTAAACCTGCCATTTAGAAAATCCAGTTTTCAAATAATTGGTATTGGTGGAACAAGCCAAACAGCTGAAAAGGAATGCGACATAACTCTAGTGTCAAAGGAAAAGGACTTCAGGCTGCAAATATCGGCAATAGTTCTACCAAAGGTAACCAACAAAATCCCGTCCACTTCATTCAAAATAACAAAAACATCAGGGCTATCTGATATTGAGCTAGCTGATCCCTACTTCAACATTTCATCCTCGATAGATCTTATTTTGGGCAATGATAGTGAACGCCATATAAATCTCGAAGGCATTAGAAAAGATATATGTGGCACTGCCTCAGCATACAAGACAATATTTGGTTGGGTTCTAAGCGGACCAATTCCAACACAACCAATATTCTCATTTTCCTCTAGCATAATGCCACCCGAATCTTCAAATATCGACGATTTATTACGCAAATTCTGGGAACAAGAAGAAATACCTAATGCCCAAACGATCTCTTCCGAAGATCAATATTGTGAGGAGTTTTACATTAAAACTACAAAACGTCTACCAGATGGACGCTATATGGTACGATTACCATTCAGAAATGAATTCCCTGACACAAAATATTTAGGCTCATCGAGATTTATAGCTCTCAGCCAATATGCTCGCATGGAGCAGACACTAAATAAAAATCCCGTTCTCAAAAATCAATACAATGAAGTTCTCAAAGAATATCTCACTTTAAATCATATGGAAGAAACTACCGCGATAGAGTATTTCTCCAATGATAAATGCAACTCTTTTTATCTCCCACACCATGCTGTCGTCCGCCCAGACAGCAAAACGACTAAAGTTCGCATTGTTTTCAACGCATCCCGCAAAACCAGATCTGGCTTCTCGCTCAATGATATTCTCTACGCCGGTCCAACATTACAAGCAGATTTGGTGAACGTCATCCTAAATTGGCGATTCTATAGATATGTCTTCAGTGGGGACATTCAAAAAATGTACAGACAAATACTTGTCGATCCACTGGATAGACCATTTCAGAGAGTTTTATTTCAAAATGCCCCCGGGAGGCTGTCAAAGACTATCAACTGAAGACAATAACGTTCGGAATTAATTGCGCTCCCTTTTTAGCAATCCGAACTTTGTTACAGCTCTCCTCGGATACTCAGGAGCTTTTCCCAAAAGCAACTCACATTCTCAAAAACGAGACTTACGTAGATGACATTCTAGCAGGAGGTCACTCTATAACCGATGCTCTCGAGTCTCAATCACAGCTGATCCAATCCCTTGCATCAGCAGGATTCCCACTAAAGAAGATAACGTCTAACGACTCCCGATTGTTAGAACCAATCCCAAACGAAGATCTGTACGATTGTGATTTCCTCAAATTTCATGATGCTAGTGCCACGAAAACTCTCGGTATTCGTTGGAATGCACTAACAGATAATTTTACTTATACGTTTGAACCTTTCCCAGAGGTTACGAAAGCTACAAAACGTCAGGTTTTGTCTTCTGTAGCAAAACTGTTCGATCCAGCAGGCTGGATTTCTCCAGTCATTATACGAGGGAAAATTCTTATTCAGCAACTTTGGTTAGAAAAACTCGACTGGGATGAACCTATAAGTGAAGATTCTCTACGAATCTGGAACGAACTTATAAAGGATATGCAATTAGTTGAAAAGATTCAAATCCCACGTTGGCTGCAATTCACTCCAGTGGATCAAGTTCAAATCCACGGCTTTTGTGATGCCTCAAAACTTGCATATTGTGCAGCCCTTTATATTCGCATTGACACATCTACCTCTGTGTTTTCCAATTTACTAGTTTCTAAAACCAAAGTGGCCCCCCTAGCTGCCATAACTTTGCCACGGCTTGAGTTATCGGGAGCTCTATTGATGTCAAAATTAGCTTCTCATATTGTTTCTTCTCTAAATTTATCAAATTATGAGATTTTTCTTTGGTGTGATTCCTCCATTCTGCTTGGATGGTTAGCTAAACCCCCAGCCACATGGAAGGAAGTTTATGTATCTAATCGTGTTTCACAAATACACAAATTATTACCCAATGCTAAGTGGCGTCATGTACCGACACATTCTAATCCCGCCGACATAGGATCTAGAGGATGTAAACCTCAAGATTTAGCTATCAACAGCCTTTGGTGGAACGGACCATCATGGCTCACTAAATCTCCATCGGACTGGCCAAAATCCAGTGAAATCACATATACCAACTCCACGTTGCCGTTATCCTCGGACGTTTCGAATGAAACACAATCTACATCAATATTGTCTCATAACGCAAATGTTAATGTAACCAGTTTACCCTCTAAGCAGAACTATATTGACACTCTGGATAATTTTTCTTCATACACTCGTGCGCTACGTGTGCTAGCTTATGTTTTCCGATTTATACGAAAATTCAGTCCATCCTTTGCCAACCCTACGTTTTCTTTAAATTATGAGAATACAACTCTTAGTCACCCAGAAATTAGCTCCGTCAAAACACGACTAATATTACTTGCGCAAAGGCAATATTATGAAAGTGAATATAATTTACTGTCGCAATCCGAACCAATATTAGGAAATAGCCCATTATTCACACTAAACCCCATTATTGATGAAAATGAGATCTTACGTGTCAATGGCAGATTGGCAAATTCCACCTTACCTTATAAAGAACGATTTCCTATAATTCTACCATCCCAGTCTAGATTTTGCATTTTATTTTTATCCCACTTACACAATTTTCTCATGCATGGCGAATGTCAATTAATGTGTCGTATGGCACAAACAGAATTTTATATCCCTCGTCTCAAAATGCGTGTTCGAAAAATAATCCGATATTGTAAAACTTGTCTGATTTATAAACGAAAATCTTGCTCTCAAATCATGGCCGCACTCCCAGCCGAGCGATGCAGTTTGTCATTACCATTCCACACAACGGGAATAGACTTCGCTGGACCGTTTGAGCTAAAAGTTTCCACGCACAGAAACTCGTCTATCGTGAAGGCATATGTGTGCGTATTTGTTTGTTTTGCCACCAGAGCAATTCATCTGGAACCTTGTTCCAGCCTTTCCACTATCGCTTTTCAAGCAACCTTCGCTAGGTTTGTTGGCCGAAGAGGACTTCCCCATAAAGTCTTCTCAGATAATGGCCGCAATTTTGTGGGAGCAAACCGCGCCTTTCGAAAAGAATTTTCACTCTTTCTGTCAACCGTATCTCAGGATATTGCGCAAAAATATGTCACCAATAATTTCCATTGGTCCTTTATTCCCCCACACGCACCTCATATGGGCGGTTTGTGGGAAGCTGCGGTAAAAAGTTTCAAGTTTCATTTGAAACGAGTTGCAGGAGCTTATCGGTTCAATTTTGAAGAGTTTACTACTCTATTAGCTCGAATCGAGGGTGTATTAAATTCCCGACCAATCTCCCCTCTGTCTGAAAATCCCTCAGACTTAACCGCGTTGACTCCAGGACACTTCTTAAGAGGCGGTCCCATCATGGCACTTCCTGAGCCAGCTGTGGAAAATCTCCCTTTGCTCAATCGATGGGAGAAACTTAAAGCTTTCCATCACCAATTTGCCATACAATCGAAAGCAGATTATTTACAATCACTGCATAAACGCTATAAATGGAGATTATCTGTCTCTAACTTACAAATAGGCGACTTTGTAATAGTGATCGACGATCTATTACCCCCGAATGAGTGGCGACTGGGTAGAGTCGAAAAGGTATACCAGGGAAAGGATCAAAAGGTTCGAGTAGTCGACGTGCGCACCGCCGCTGGTACGCTAAATCGCCCAATCACCAAATTATGTTATTTACCCTATAACGAAAATCAAAATTGTCCCGATTAACTTAATGTTCTCTACACTATCTTATAATTACATATACATTTGTTTCCTTGATAGCCCGGAATATTGCCATAAATGTGGGATATCACTCCATACCCTTCTCCACCATTTCCAACATCCCACATATTATGCCAAAACATCATATTTATCATTTAAATTTACCTTCCCAAAGAAATTTACTTACAAAATTTTTATTCCTGTTTAGTTTACGATCTCAAACTCCAAGGGATCCCGCTATACACCAGTGTCAACTGTGCCACCGATACCATGCGTTGAGGTTCTGCCGGCGGTTCATTGATATGGACTCTCAAGAACGCAACAGAGTAGTCCGCAGACATCACTATTGTGTCAACTGCCTAGCTCGCACCCACACCGTATACAGTTGTGACAGCCCAGATGGATGCATGTATTGTGGACTTCTACACCATACTCTGTTGCACCAACGATACCCACGCAGAGAAAGAAGCAGAGCTTTCGAACGTCTTGGTACCCAACGACGCAACACCACCAGTACCAGCCTAATGCGTCAAACGACCGCTAGTCCCAGCCGACGGAATGTTGCCCGACCAACACACAACCCATCTCGAGGCCGATCCATTCAGCGTCCTACGCATAGCACATCTCGCAGCCGCTCGATACAACGTTCTCTCCAGCGAAACCATGCCACCCGAGCAAGCCAGCCTGGTACTTCCGGAATCGACCATTTAAGACGGCGTCAGCGACCAACAGACCACCGAATCAACCAGCTAAGACGGCGTCAGCGACCCACAGACCACCAAAGAGAATTGTCTGAAGCCATCCTCTCGATCGCTACAGTATTGTGCTCGTCTGACTAACTTTTCTCTTGCATTCATGCAAGGAGGGGCGGCATGTCTAAATTAGCACAAAGACATTCCGAACCCTGACAGCGAATACAACGCTGACTAAAGAAGAAAATCAGTCAAAAAGCACAGACAATTACATCGTCCAAAAAACAAGACACTCATCTTTCACACATCAAAGCAAACGGACGATTACCGCATCAAAACCCCAAGCTACACATACTCAAACACAAACAGTTTTTTTTTAATTTATTATTATTAATACATAGTCAATATTTAATTCGAATTGTGAATTTAGCCGTTTAACATTATTTATGTCTGTTTTATGCGTATTTAAGTGAATTTCGGAAGTGGACTTTATATGGGGTATATGGTCAAATATGGACCGAACTAAAAAAAATTTCGTTTTGCGATTTCTTTTTGCACAAAACTTAGTTTTGCTGAATTTTGTCTTGATATTCCAATTTTATAGGCATTTATGTATAATTGAGCAATATTTCGCGAAGATTTTTGTATGGGGGCTATGACCATTTCTGGGCCGATCACCATAAAATTTTGTACAATAATTTATTTGCCTATAAAGAGTATTTATGTCAAATTTTAGCCGTTTAACATTATTTATATCTGTTTTATGCGTATTTAAGTGAATTTTGTAAGTGGACTTTATATGGGGTATATGGTCAAATATGGACCGTACTAAAAAAAAATTTCGGTTTGTGATTTCTTTTTGTATAAAACTTATTTTTGCTGAATTTTGTCTTGATATTCCAATTTTATGGGTATTTATTTATCATTAAGCCATATTTCGGGAAGATTTTTGTATGGGGGCTATGACCAATTCTGGGCCGACTACCATAAAATTTAGTACAACAATTTATTTGCCTATAAAGAGTATTTATGTCAAATTTTAGCCGTTTAACATTATTTATATCTCTTTTATACGTATTTAAGTGAATTTTGGAAGTGGACTTTATATGGGGTCTATGGTCAAACATGGACCGAATTAAAAAAAATTTCGTTTTGCGATTTCTTTTTGTATAAAACTTATTTTTGCTGAATTTTGTCTTGATATTCCAATTTTATAGGCATTTATTTATCATTAAGCCATATTTCGGGAATATATATATTTGTATGGGGGCTATAAGAAATCATGGACCGATTCTTACTATTTTCCGCACACTTTCTTCTTTTATAGTGCAAACAACGTATACAAAATTTCATGGTATTATCTGCAATAGTTTTCAAAATATTGCAATAAAATGGATGAAAAATATCAAATTTTTATGGAGGTGGTCTCACATATAGGTTCATAACTCTGGTTAACCTAAACCGATTTTGCTGATTTTAAATAGCAAACTTCTCGAAAGCACTTCTGACAGAATTATTGAAGGTTGGGATCCCGAGTATATCTGGGGACTTCAAAAAACTGATTTCAACAGACAGACAGACAGACAGACAGACAGACGGACATGGCTTAATCAACTTCGCTATCTATAAGGATCCAGAATATATATACTTTATAGGGTCGGAAAATTTTTTTGTGGAAATTACACACGGAATGACAAACTTATATATACCCTTCTCACGATGGTGAAGGGTATAAAAAGGGGTGCAATTCGGTTTTAGTGATTTTGCTCAAAAAAAAAAAAACAAATAGGGATTTTAGAAGAGATACCAGCAAAAAAATTTTTTTGGCGGCCACGCCTATTTTCGAGGGGGCGGGCCCTTAAAGTTGAAAATATATAGGCCTATATCTCGGGAACTACTGTGTGTCTGATAATTTGTAATACATTAAATAAAAGGTATTAAAAATAGCTTTCCAACGATATATATCATGATTATAAAATATGGACCGAATATGGGTTAAATCCGAAAAGAATATTTTTTGACCCGAATTTATTTGTTTTTGGAAATGCTTCTATATGGCAGGTATGACAAATTATGGGCCGATCTTCTTAAATTTTGAAACAGTTATTTTCATGCATATGGGGATATTTCACGTAGAATTTCAACGTAATTACGGTATATTTAAGATATATATTAGTATTAACGTGGATTTCGGTAGTGGACCTTATGTGGGGGATATAGTCAAATATGGACCGATATTCTCAAAATCCAGCAGTTAGATTTAGGCATGTATGTAAATGATCCGTGTAAAATTTTGGATTGGTACCCTTATTTATAAGCGATTTATGAGTATTAAAGGGATTTTCCGAAGAGGGCTTTATATGGGGCATACGGTTAAAAATAGACCGAAATTAACAAAATTGTGTGGAATGATTTTTGTATATATGTACATGATCTGTACAAAGTTTTGAGTCGGTAACGATATGTATACAATATATTTAGGGAAAAATGTCTTTTTCAGATGTGGTCCTTGTATGGGAGCTATGACAAGTTGTGGGCCGACCACCATAAAATTTAGTACAACAATTTATTTGCCTATAAAGAGTATTTATGTAAAATTTTAGCCGTTTAACATTATTTATGTCTGTTTTATGCGTATTTAAGTGAATTTCGGAAGTGGACTTTATATGGGGTATATGGTCAAATATGGACCGAACTAAAAAAAATTTCGTTTTGCGATTTCTTTTTGCACAAAACTTAGTTTTGCTGAATTTTGTCTTGATATTCCAATTTTATAGGCATTTATGTATAATTGAGCAATATTTCGGGAAGATTTTTGTATGGGGGCTATGACCATTTCTGGGCCGATCACCATAAAATTTTGTACAATAATTTATTTGCCTATAAAGAGTATTTATGTCAAATTTTAGCCGTTTAACATTATTTATATCTGTTTTATGCGTATTTAAGTGAATTTTGTAAGTGTACTTTATATGGGGTATATGGTCAAATATGGACCGAACTAAAAAAAAATTTCAGTTTGTGATTTCTTTTTGTATAAAACTTATTTTTGCTGAATTTTGTCTTGATATTCCAATTTTATAGGCATTTATTTATCATTAAGCCATATTTCGGGAATATATATATTTGTATGGGGGCTATGAGAAATCATGGACCGATTTTTACTTTTTTCCGCACACTTTCTTCTTTTATAGTACAAACAACGTATACAAAATTTCATGGTATTATCTGCAATATATTTCAAAATATTGCAATAAAATTGACGAAAAATATCAAATTTTTATGGAGGTGGTCTCACATATTGGTTCATAACTCTGGTTAACCTAAACCGATTTTGCTGATTTTAATAGCAAACTTCTCGAAAGCACTTCTGACAGAATTATTGGAGGTTTGGATCCCGAACATATCTTGGGACTTCACAAAACTGATTTCAACATCCAGACAGACAGACAGACAGACAGACGGACATGGCTTAATCGACTTCGCTATCTATAAGGATCCAGAATATATATACTTTATAGGGTCGGAAAATTATATTGTGGAAATTTCACACGGAATGACAAACTTATATATACCCTTCTCACGATGGTGAAGGGTATAAAAACACCATTTTATACAGGAGTTAACTTAATTAAAAACATTAAAAGCATCTGTGACAATTGCGAAATCTGTATAAAAAACAAATCAAGAAAATCGTCTAAATATGGTTTATTATCACAGTTGGGTCCAGCAACACGGCCCTTTGAAATTGTATCCATTGATGCTATTGGAGGCTTTGGTGGGTCGCGTTCTACAAAAAAATATTTGCATCTTTTAATAGATCATTTCTCGAGGTATGCATATATTTCAACATCGAAGTATCAAAATGCTAAAGATTTTATAAAACTAACTAAAAACGTAACACAAGACTATGAAATAGATATGATACTTACAGATCAATACCCTGGCATAAATTCAGAAGAATTTAAGGACTTTTTAAGAACACAGAATATACAATTGATTTTCACTGCGGTTAATGCCCCATTTTCAAATGGTCTTAACGAACGAATGAATCAAACTTTGGTTAATAAAATAAGATGTGCGATAAATGAAAGTGAGAAGAAGACGTCATGGACAACCATTGCAAGGAACTGTGTCGAAAAATATAACGAAACGGAACATACAATAACCAAATTTGCTCCAAAATATTTGCTAGAAGGAGAATGTGTAAACATTTTACCACACGAGTTAAAATCAAATTGTGCAGCTGAAGATCTAGTAAGAGATAGAAGATTAGCTCTAGAGAACACAAAGAAATCTCATAATTATAATAAATTACGATTTGATCAAGGTAGAAGAGAAATTACATACGACGTGGGAGATTTGGTTTATGTAGAGAACGGTAACCGCTTAAATAGGAAAAAACTAGATGAAATAAGAATTGGACCATATAAAATACTCAAGAAAATTTCTAATTCATTATACGAAGTTAACACAGGTCACAAAAAAATGGAATCAAATCTTTTTCACGTTACAAAACTTACTCCAGTGCTGCAGTGCTAATTAACAATTAAGTTTAACAACCAGGCAATTGTTTTTCTCCTAAGGGGGGGAGATGTAAAGAAAATATCAACACAAATATATTTGTACCATCATTTTCTTAACGTGTATTCAATGTCTTATCATCTTATGGCTCCTGGTGGCAAGCCTTCAACTCATATGATTTTGATATAAGAATCTTAGTAATAAGCAATAATGAAAAACACATGAATTTGATTTTTTGTACTTTATTATAGGTGTCTAAATTAGCACAAAGACATTCCGAACCCTGACAGCGAATAGAAAATACAACGCTGACTAAAGAAGAAAATCAGTCAAAAAGCACAGACAATTACATCGTCCAAAAAACAAGACACTCATCTTTCACACATCAAAGCAAACGGACGATTACCGCATCAAAACCCCAAGCTACACATACTCAAACACAAACAGTTTTTTTTTAATTTATTATTATTAATACATAGTCAATATTTAATTCGAATTGTGAAGTGATACTTATGAAATAAATGTGAATTTGTGCAAATTTTAAATAATTAAAATCTTTATTTTCTAAACTTATAAATATACTTAAATAACTACAATTTAAAATACTTACCGAAAATGTGAATTCTAAACCTTTCCAAATCTCTTATTTAAATTGCTTAAAATCTAACTAAATAAAACCTTTAAAACTTATTCAAATCTAATACCTGTGAACTTAATATAAAATGTTAAATCCAACCAAACCGAAATACTTAATAAAAGTTAATTTCTAAAATTATTTGTGAATTACTGTGAACTCAAAAAAAAGGCAATTTAATTTTCCTAAAATTATAATTAAACATACAACTAAAAGTTTATAATTATATATATTGAAAACTTAATTTGTTAAAATTTTAATAACTAACTTTGCTACCTACAACTACATCTATAACTTAAAATTAAATTTAATACCAAAACCTAAAACATCTACAATATCAATAAAATTGGAAATATTGGAATTAAATCTTAACCCAATTGACTACACCTTATTCCTCAAGGATTTCTCAATTAGGCTCAGCTCCCCTCAACAAATAAGGAAACAATTGTCCCTACTTCCAGAAGAATAGGTCAGCTTTGTTCATGGTCCTTCTCCGACGTTAAACCAGAGGAAATTGGAAATACTACATCATCATATATAAAAATGGTAACACCAAGTCGCAAGTGAGTACAACAACAACATATTAATACAACAAATTAAACATAAAAAATAAACACATCAATAACAACAATAATATTTTACAAAAAAAAAAAAAAAGAAGAAACTAACACTAAATAGAATTTTCAATAAAAAAAAAAAACCGTTAGTCCCATTAATTTGCATTCTTGAAATTCCAATTTGCAAATCATTTCAAGGGCAAAATAAGAAACAGAGCAAAGAGGAATAAATCCCGTTAATAAGATTGCGTTCTTAAAATTCCAATATTGCAAAGTATTTCAAGGGCAAATGGAAAAGCAAAGAGGAATTACCCAAATCCCTTTGCCACATTTCACATAAAATAAATCTCTTTACATTAAACTTACACTTCAATCAAAAACATGAAGATATACAAATAACATTAATTTAAAAATAAAGAGACTACTTGCTTTATAAAGCCACATTTATTAACATTTGCTCAAATAAATAAAAACAAAAATCTTTACATTAATAATTTTCTCTTACACATATCGCACAACAAACATTTCCACATGCGCATATACATACATTTATTTACAAGTGCTCAAAGATCAAAACCATTCTCTTCACAATTAATTTTATTTTCTTACACATAACAACATTTATTTATACAAGCACACATCTCTCATCTCTTTAATATCAATATCCAACAAGTATATTTCAGCTCTTTAATATTAACATTGTTCACTAACACACGAACATACACTAATTTAAAAACAAATTCAAAATATACAAAGCTCTTTAGAATTGAACACAAACCCACCCTAAAAATATTATTTAAACCCGCACAATAATAACTCTCTTAACTGGTGTACCCAACACATATCTCCCATATAAAGTTTTTTTTTTCATACAAACAAACACCAGCATACGAAAAGAATAGAAACTTGTGTCTCTTAGAAAATAAAACACAAGCAAACACAACATTCAAATTAAATACATGCTCTTAATAATAAATACCAATTATACAAAAAGATCTCTCTTAACTCAACATACACTTCATTTAAGTTCAACACAAATACATAATTAACACTAATATCTCTTAAACGAAAAATGAACGCAAAGAAGAACCACATTGAACAAGAACACAACTCTAATTAGAAAACAAACACAGTGGGACACTTATAAGAAAATTTCAAGTAAATTAAATTTGTTTTAATAAGAAATTTATTTAACAATTATCTTATTAATTATCTATTAAAAAGAAAATTGGTTGTTAAAGAGCACAGTTACGTATTGTCTTATATCGTTGATACCCATAGAACAGTGGGTGCAAACAATAAGACATACAAAAATAAATTCGGAAAAATTTTTTTTTCTAACAATTAAAAAATTACAGTCCACTAATAAATATTGAAAGCCAATTCCCGCTTATAAAAAAATAAAATAAAGGCTTTTGTGAATTAAAATTCCAAGCCTATTCCCGCTTTATACTATTTTAAATAAAAGGCTATGCGAATAAGAATCCAAGCCTATTCCCGCTTATACTATTTTAAGAAGCTTGTGCGAATTAAAATTCCAAGCATATATAATCTCACCCAAACAAAAAGCTTGTGCGAATTAAAATTCCAAGCATTTAATCTCATTCTAATCAAAATTATTATTAAATCTCACACAATCAAAAGCTTGTGCGAATTAAAATTCCAAGCTTATTTAATCTCATCTCACTAAGAAGCTTGTGCGAATTAAAATTCCAAGCATATATAATCTCACCCAAACAAAAAGCTTGTGCGAATTAAAATTCCAAGCATTTAATCTCATTCTACTCAAAATTATTATTAACTCTCACCCAAAGAAAAGCTTGTGCGAATTAAAATTCCAAACTCATTAATCTCATCCCAACAAAAGCTTGTGCGAATTAAAATTCCAAGCTCATTTAATCTCATCCCAAAAGAAAGCTTGTGCAAATTAAAATCCCAAACTCATTTAATCTCATTCCGAGAAACACTATTATTTTAAGGAATTATAGTTATTTCCCAATAATTTAATTAAAAAACATAAGGAAAATATCTCAAAATGTCAACTCTAAACAAATTCGCTTTCGACACGGAGAATTTGCTCACCTTCTGCAAAAGAGGCGACATATTAAATATCTCAGGGCAATCCGAGGCTCTGTTAGATGTTAAAATGAAAGATTTAGACTGTCGCTGGCTTAAAGTGGAAAAATCCTATGAGGATATAATGCTCTCTGATCTAACTGAAGAGATAAAAAACAAAATACGTATACAATACGACGCGTGTGTCGAGCAATATTACACGACCACAGCACGAATTCTCGAAGTAATTGCACCCAGCAGACAGAGTTTAGACGCTCGCAACTCGTCCAGAGTTGTTAATATCCCAGAAGTGACAAATCCCACCTATCTTAAATTACCCCCTTGCGACACTCAAACTTTCTCAGGAAGTTATGAGGAATGGCCTGCCTTTCGTGACATGTTCACAGCAGTTTATATTAATCACCCAAGATTGACATGCGCGGAAAAACTGTACCATTTACGAAACAAAACAACTGGAACAGCAGGACAAATTGTAAATCGATTTCCTCTCACAGAAGACAATTTTAATCTCGCCTGGCAAGCGCTTAAGTCTAGATACGAAAACACTAGGGTTTTAGTGGACAATCAAATCCAGAATCTCTTTAACATTCCCAAAGCTGATTTCGAAGACAGTGAGTCCCTTCAGAGAATACATAGTTCTGTAACAGATTGCCTAGCTATGTTAGAATCTCTCGGAGTATCAGCAAAAGGATGGGATCCCATATTGGTAAATTTAATTTACTCTAAATTGCCCCAAGAAACCCTAGCCCAATGGGAACAATCCCTAAATGCCAGCCGAGAGTTGCCAAAATGGTCACAACTCAGTGATTTTCTGATCAAACGATGTGAAGTAGTAGAAAGAATCACCACAATGAAGCTAACAAAAAATCCATTTCCCAGTCTTTTAAAATCTCAAACCCGAATTCAAACTTATACTTCCCAAGAGAAAATTAATACCAATTGTAAATTGTGCAATGAACATCATGGTTTAAGATTATGTCCTCAATTCCGTAATTTCACAATACAGGAAAGAGTCGATTTCGTTTATAAAAATAAAATTTGTAACAATTGCTTATCAGTGTCCCATACTAAAAGTAATTGTAAAAGCAAACACACGTGTTTAAATTGTGGAAAAACACATCATACTTTGCTTCACATGCGCTCAAACAATAACTTCAGGAAAAACTTTAATCCTTCTCAAGATAATAATAATCCTCCCACGCATAATTCACCTTCTCAAGCTCAAGTATCACAAAATCAAGTCCCAAATAATCCAGTATCACAAAATCAGGTCCCACTATCAACGCAGCCTTCAACTTCAAGAGCGGCAGCATATCAGCAAGTTAATTCTAACTATGCAGCCAATAATACCAATATTCTTTTGCGAACAGCCCTCGTAAAAATTGAAAGCAGAGGAGAGCTATTCACTATACGAGCTCTAATTGATCCAGGATCAGAAAGAACTTTCCTTTCGGAAGGGATACGCTCGCGGTTAAACCTGCCATTTAGAAAATCCAGTTTTCAAATAATTGGTATTGGTGGAACAAGCCAAACAGCTGAAAAGGAATGCGACATAACTCTAGTGTCAAAGGAAAAGGACTTCAGGCTGCAAATATCGGCAATAGTTCTACCAGAGGTAACCAACAAAATCCCGTCCACTTCATTCAAAATAACAAAAACATCAGGGCTATCTGATATTGAGCTAGCTGATCCCTACTTCAACATTTCATCCTCGATAGATCTTATTTTGGGCAATGATAGTGAACGCCATATAAATCTCGAAGGCATTAGAAAAGATATATGTGGCACTGCCTCAGCATACAAGACAATATTTGGTTGGGTTCTAAGCGGACCAATTCCAACACAACCAATATTCTCATTTTCCTCTAGCATAATGCCACCCGAATCTTCAAATATCGACGATTTATTACGCAAATTCTGGGAACAAGAAGAAATACCTAATGCCCAAACGATCTCTTCCGAAGATCAATATTGTGAGGAGTTTTACATTAAAACTACAAAACGTCTACCAGATGGACGCTATATGGTACGATTACCATTCAGAAATGAATTCCCTGACACAAAATATTTAGGCTCATCGAGATTTATAGCTCTCAGCCAATATGCTCGCATGGAGCAGACACTAAATAAAAATCCCGTTCTCAAAAATCAATACAATGAAGTTCTCAAAGAATATCTCACTTTAAATCATATGGAAGAAACAACCGCGATAGAGTATTTCTCCAATGATAAATGCAACTCTTTTTATCTCCCACACCATGCTGTCGTCCGCCCAGACAGCAAAACGACTAAAGTTCGCATTGTTTTCAACGCATCCCGCAAAACCAGATCTGGCTTCTCGCTCAATGATATTCTCTACGCCGGTCCAACATTACAAGCAGATTTGGTGAACGTCATCCTAAATTGGCGATTCTATAGATATGTCTTCAGTGGGGACATTCAAAAAATGTACAGACAAATACTTGTCGATCCACTGGATAGACCATTTCAGAGAGTTTTATTTCAAAATGCCCCCGGGAGGCTGTCAAAGACTATCAACTGAAGACAATAACGTTCGGAATTAATTGCGCTCCCTTTTTAGCAATCCGAACTTTGTTACAGCTCTCCTCGGATACTCAGGAGCTTTTCCCAAAAGCAACTCACATTCTCAAAAACGAGACTTACGTAGATGACATTCTAGCAGGAGGTCACTCTATAACCGATGCTCTCGAGTCTCAATCACAGCTGATCCAATCCCTTGCATCAGCAGGATTCCCACTAAAGAAGATAACGTCTAACGACTCCCGATTGTTAGAACCAATCCCAAACGAAGATCTGTACGATTGTGATTTCCTCAAATTTCATGATGCTAGTGCCACGAAAACTCTCGGTATTCGTTGGAATGCACTAACAGATAATTTTACTTATACGTTTGAACCTTTCCCAGAGGTTACGAAAGCTACAAAACGTCAGGTTTTGTCTTCTGTAGCAAAACTGTTCGATCCAGCAGGCTGGATTTCTCCAGTCATTATACGAGGGAAAATTCTTATTCAGCAACTTTGGTTAGAAAAACTCGACTGGGATGAACCTATAAGTGAAGATTCTCTACGAATCTGGAACGAACTTATAAAGGATATGCAATTAGTTGAAAAGATTCAAATCCCACGTTGGCTGCAATTCACTCCAGTGGATCAAGTTCAAATCCACGGCTTTTGTGATGCCTCAAAACTTGCATATTGTGCAGCCCTTTATATTCGCATTGACACATCTACCTCTGTGTTTTCCAATTTACTAGTTTCTAAAACCAAAGTGGCCCCCCTAGCTGCCATAACTTTGCCACGGCTTGAGTTATCGGGAGCTCTATTGATGTCAAAATTAGCTTCTCATATTGTTTCTTCTCTAAATTTATCAAATTATGAGATTTTTCTTTGGTGTGATTCCTCCATTCTGCTTGGATGGTTAGCTAAACCCCCAGCCACATGGAAGGAAGTTTATGTATCTAATCGTGTTTCACAAATACACAAATTATTACCCAATGCTAAGTGGCGTCATGTACCGACACATTCTAATCCCGCCGACATAGGATCTAGAGGATGTAAACCTCAAGATTTAGCTATCAACAGCCTTTGGTGGAACGGACCATCATGGCTCACTAAATCTCCATCGGACTGGCCAAAATCCAGTGAAATCACATATACCAACTCCACGTTGCCGTTATCCTCGGACGTTTCGAATGAAACACAATCTACATCAATATTGTCTCATAACGCAAATGTTAATGTAACCAGTTTACCCTCTAAGCAGAACTATATTGACACTCTGGATAATTTTTCTTCATACACTCGTGCGCTACGTGTGCTAGCTTATGTTTTCCGATTTATACGAAAATTAAGTCCATCCTTTGCCAACCCTACGTTTTCTTTAAATTATGAGAATACAACTCTTAGTCACCCAGAAATTAGCTCCGTCAAAACACGACTAATATTACTTGCGCAAAGGCAATATTATGAAAGTGAATATAATTTACTGTCGCAATCCGAACCACTATTAGGAAATAGCCCATTATTCACACTAAACCCCATTATTGATGAAAATGAGATCTTACGTGTCAATGGCAGATTGGCAAATTCCACCTTACCTTATAAAGAACGATTTCCTATAATTCTACCATCCCAGTCTAGATTTTGCATTTTATTTTTATCCCACTTACACAATTTTCTCATGCATGGCGAATGTCAATTAATGTGTCGTATGGCACAAACAGAATTTTATATCCCTCGTCTCAAAATGCGTGTTCGAAAAATAATCCGATATTGTAAAACTTGTCTGATTTATAAACGAAAATCTTGCTCTCAAATCATGGCCGCACTCCCAGCCGAGCGATGCAGTTTGTCATTACCATTCCACACAACGGGAATAGACTTCGCTGGACCGTTTGAGCTAAAAGTTTCCACGCACAGAAACTCGTCTATCGTGAAGGCATATGTGTGCGTATTTGTTTGTTTTGCCACCAGAGCAATTCATCTGGAACCTTGTTCCAGCCTTTCCACTATCGCTTTTCAAGCAACCTTCGCTAGGTTTGTTGGCCGAAGAGGACTTCCCCATAAAGTCTTCTCAGATAATGGCCGCAATTTTGTGGGAGCAAACCGCGCCTTTCGAAAAGAATTTTCACTCTTTCTGTCAACCGTATCTCAGGATATTGCGCAAAAATATGTCACCAATAATTTCCATTGGTCCTTTATTCCCCCACACGCACCTCATATGGGCGGTTTGTGGGAAGCTGCGGTAAAAAGTTTCAAGTTTCATTTGAAACGAGTTGCAGGAGCTTATCGGTTCAATTTTGAAGAGTTTACTACTCTATTAGCTCGAATCGAGGGTGTATTAAATTCCCGACCAATCTCCCCTCTGTCTGAAAATCCCTCAGACTTAACCGCGTTGACTCCAGGACACTTCTTAAGAGGCGGTCCCATCATGGCACTTCCTGAGCCAGCTGTGGAAAATCTCCCTTTGCTCAATCGATGGGAGAAACTTAAAGCTTTCCATCACCAATTTGCCATACAATGGAAAGCAGATTATTTACAATCACTGCATAAACGCTATAAATGGAGATTATCTGTCTCTAACTTACAAATAGGCGACTTTGTAATAGTGATCGACGATCTATTACCCCCGAATGAGTGGCGACTGGGTAGAGTCGAAAAGGTATACCAGGGAAAGGATCAAAAGGTTCGAGTAGTCGACGTGCGCACCGCCGCTGGTACGCTAAATCGCCCAATCACCAAATTATGTTATTTACCCTATAACGAAAATCAAAATTGTCCCGATTAACTTAATGTTCTCTACACTATCTTATAATTACATATACATTTGTTTCCTTGATAGCCCGGAATATTGCCATAAATGTGGGATATCACTCCATACCCTTCTCCACCATTTCCAACATCCCACATATTATGCCAAAACATCATATTTATCATTTAAATTTACCTTCCCAAAGAAATTTACTTACAAAATTTTTATTCCTGTTTAGTTTACGATCTCAAACTCCAAGGGATCCCGCTATACACCAGTGTCAACTGTGCCACCGATACCATGCGTTGAGGTTCTGCCGGCGGTTCATTGATATGGACTCTCAAGAACGCAACAGAGTAGTCCGCAGACATCACTATTGTGTCAACTGCCTAGCTCGCACCCACACCGTAAACAGTTGTGACAGCCCAGATGGATGCATGTATTGTGGACTTCTACACCATACTCTGTTGCACCAACGATACCCACGCAGAGAAAGAAGCAGAGCTTTCGAACGTCTTGGTACCCAACGACGCAACACCACCAGCACCAGCCTAATGCGTCAAACGACCGCTAGTCCCAGCCGACGGAATGTTGCCCGACCAACACACAACCCATCTCGAGGCCGATCCATTCAGCGTCCTACGCATAGCACATCTCGCAGCCGCTCGATACAACGTTCTCTCCAGCGAAACCATGCCACCCGAGCAAGCCAGCCTGGTACTTCCGGAATCGACCATTTAAGACGGCGTCAGCGACCAACAGACCACCGAATCAACCAGCTAAGACGGCGTCAGCGACCCACAGACCACCAAAGAGAATTGTCTGAAGCCATCCTCTCGATCGCTACAGTATTGTGCTCGTCTGACTAACTTTTCTCTTGCATTCATGCAAGGAGGGGCGGCATGTCTAAATTAGCACAAAGACATTCCGAACCCTGACAGCGAATACAACGCTGACTAAAGAAGAAAATCAGTCAAAAAGCACAGACAATTACATCGTCCAAAAAACAAGACACTCATCTTTCACACATCAAAGCAAACGGACGATTACCGCATCAAAACCCCAAGCTACACATACTCAAACACAAACAGTTTTTTTTTAATTTATTATTATTAATACATAGTCAATATTTAATTCGAATTGTGAAGTGATACTTATGAAATAAATGTGAATTTGTGCAAATTTTAAATAATTAAAATCTTTATTTTCTAAACTTATAAATATACTTAAATAACTACAATTTAAAATACTTACCGAAAATGTGAATTCTAAACCTTTCCAAATCTCTTATTTAAATTGCTTAAAATCTAACTAAATAAAACCTTTAAAACTTATTCAAATCTAATACCTGTGAACTTAATATAAAATGTTAAATCCAACCAAACCGAAATACTTAATAAAAGTTAATTTCTAAAATTATTTGTGAATTACTGTGAACTCAAAAAAAAGGCAATTTAATTTTCCTAAAATTATAATTAAACATACAACTAAAAGTTTATAATTATATATATTGAAAACTTAATTTGTTAAAATTTTAATAACTAACTTTGCTACCTACAACTACATCTATAACTTAAAATTAAATTTAATACCAAAACCTAAAACATCTACAATATCAATAAAATTGGAAATATTGGAATTAAATCTTAACCCAATTGACTACACCTTATTCCTCAAGGATTTCTCAATTAGGCTCAGCTCCCCTCAACAAATAAGGAAACAATTGTCCCTACTTCCAGAAGAATAGGTCAGCTTTGTTCATGGTCCTTCTCCGACGTTAAACCAGAGGAAATTGGAAATACTACATCATCATATATAAAAATGGTAACACCAAGTCGCAAGTGAGTACAACAACAACATATTAATACAACAAATTAAACATAAAAAATAAACACATCAATAACAACAATAATATTTTACAAAAAAAAAAAAAAAGAAGAAACTAACACTAAATAGAATTTTCAATAAAAAAAAAAAAAACCGTTAGTCCCATTAATTTGCATTCTTGAAATTCCAATTTGCAAATCATTTCAAGGGCAAAATAAGAAACAGAGCAAAGAGGAATAAATCCCGTTAATAAGATTGCGTTCTTAAAATTCCAATATTGCAAAGTATTTCAAGGGCAAATGGAAAAGCAAAGAGGAATTACCCAAATCCCTTTGCCACATTTCACATAAAATAAATCTCTTTACATTAAACTTACACTTCAATCAAAAACATGAAGATATACAAATAACATTAATTTAAAAATAAAGAGACTACTTGCTTTATAAAGCCACATTTATTAACATTTGCTCAAATAAATAAAAACAAAAATCTTTACATTAATAATTTTCTCTTACACATATCGCACAACAAACATTTCCACATGCGCATATACATACATTTATTTACAAGTGCTCAAAGATCAAAACCATTCTCTTCACAATTAATTTTATTTTCTTACACATAACAACATTTATTTATACAAGCACACATCTCTCATCTCTTTAATATCAATATCCAACAAGTATATTTCAGCTCTTTAATATTAACATTGTTCACTAACACACGAACATACACTAATTTAAAAACAAATTCAAAATATACAAAGCTCTTTAGAATTGAACACAAACCCACCCTAAAAATATTATTTAAACCCGCACAATAATAACTCTCTTAACTGGTGTACCCAACACATATCTCCCATATAAAGTTTTTTTTTTCATACAAACAAACACCAGCATACGAAAAGAATAGAAACTTGTGTCTCTTAGAAAATAAAACACAAGCAAACACAACATTCAAATTAAATACATGCTCTTAATAATAAATACCAATTATACAAAAAGATCTCTCTTAACTCAACATACACTTCATTTAAGTTCAACACAAATACATAATTAACACTAATATCTCTTAAACGAAAAATGAACGCAAAGAAGAACCACATTGAACAAGAACACAACTCTAATTAGAAAACAAACACAGTGGGACACTTATAAGAAAATTTCAAGTAAATTAAATTTGTTTTAATAAGAAATTTATTTAACAATTATCTTATTAATTATCTATTAAAAAGAAAATTGGTTGTTAAAGAGCACAGTTACGTATTGTCTTATATCGTTGATACCCATAGAACAGTGGGTGCAAACAATAAGACATACAAAAATAAATTCGGAAAAATTTTTTTTCTAACAATTAAAAAATTACAGTCCACTAATAAATATTGAAAGCCAATTCCCGCTTATAAAAAAATAAAATAAAGGCTTTTGTGAATTAAAATTCCAAGCCTATTCCCGCTTTATACTATTTTAAATAAAAGGCTATGCGAATAAGAATCCAAGCCTATTCCCGCTTATACTATTTTAAGAAGCTTGTGCGAATTAAAATTCCAAGCATATATAATCTCACCCAAACAAAAAGCTTGTGCGAATTAAAATTCCAAGCATTTAATCTCATTCTAATCAAAATTATTATTAAATCTCACCCAATCAAAAGCTTGTGCGAATTAAAATTCCAAGCTTATTTAATCTCATCTCACTAAGAAGCTTGTGCGAATTAAAATTCCAAGCATATATAATCTCACCCAAACAAAAAGCTTGTGCGAATTAAAATTCCAAGCATTTAATCTCATTCTACTCAAAATTATTATTAACTCTCACCCAAAGAAAAGCTTGTGCGAATTAAAATTCCAAACTCATTAATCTCATCCCAACAAAAGCTTGTGCGAATTAAAATTCCAAGCTCATTTAATCTCATACCAAAAGAAAGCTTGTGCAAATTAAAATCCCAAACTCATTTAATCTCATTCCGAGAAACACTATTATTTTAAGGAATTATAGTTATTTCCCAATAATTTAATTAAAAAACATAAGGAAAATATCTCAAAATGTCAACTCTAAACAAATTCGCTTTCGACACGGAGAATTTGCTCACCTTCTGCAAAAGAGGCGACATATTAAATATCTCAGGGCAATCCGAGGCTCTGTTAGATGTTAAAATGAAAGATTTAGACTGTCGCTGGCTTAAAGTGGAAAAATCCTATGAGGATATAATGCTCTCTGATCTAACTGAAGAGATAAAAAACAAAATACGTATACAATACGACGCGTGTGTCGAGCAATATTACACTACCACAGCACGAATTCTCGAAGTAATTGCACCCAGCAGACAGAGTTTAGACGCTCGCAACTCGTCCAGAGTTGTTAATATCCCAGAAGTGACAAATCCCACCTATCTTAAATTACCCCCTTGCGACACTCAAACTTTCTCAGGAAGTTATGAGGAATGGCCTGCCTTTCGTGACATGTTCACAGCAGTTTATATTAATCACCCAAGATTGACATGCGCGGAAAAACTGTACCATTTACGAAACAAAACAACTGGAACAGCAGGACAAATTGTAAATCGATTTCCTCTCACAGAAGACAATTTTAATCTCGCCTGGCAAGCGCTTAAGTCTAGATACGAAAACACTAGGGTTTTAGTGGACAATCAAATCCAGAATCTCTTTAACATTCCCAAAGCTGATTTCGAAGACAGTGAGTCCCTTCAGAGAATACATAGTTCTGTAACAGATTGCCTAGCTATGTTAGAATCTCTCGGAGTATCAGCAAAAGGATGGGATCCCATATTGGTAAATTTAATTTACTCTAAATTGCCCCAAGAAACCCTAGCCCAATGGGAACAATCCCTAAATGCCAGCCGAGAGTTGCCAAAATGGTCACAACTCAGTGATTTTCTGATCAAACGATGTGAAGTAGTAGAAAGAATCACCACAATGAAGCTAACAAAAAATCCATTTCCCAGTCTTTTAAAATCTCAAACCCGAATTCAAACTTATACTTCCCAAGAGAAAATTAATACCAATTGTAAATTGTGCAATGAACATCATGGTTTAAGATTATGTCCTCAATTCCGTAATTTCACAATACAGGAAAGAGTCGATTTCGTTTATAAAAATAAAATTTGTAACAATTGCTTATCAGTGTCCCATACTAAAAGTAATTGTAAAAGCAAACACACGTGTTTAAATTGTGGAAAAACACATCATACTTTGCTTCACATGCGCTCAAACAATAACTTCAGGAAAAACTTTAATCCTTCTCAAGATAATAATAATCCTCCCACGCATAATTCACCTTCTCAAGCTCAAGTATCACAAAATCAAGTCCCAAATAATCCAGTATCACAAAATCAGGTCCCACTATCAACGCAGCCTTCAACTTCAAGAGCGGCAGCATATCAGCAAGTTAATTCTAACTATGCAGCCAATAATACCAATATTCTTTTGCGAACAGCCCTCGTAAAAATTGAAAGCAGAGGAGAGCTATTCACTATACGAGCTCTAATTGATCCAGGATCAGAAAGAACTTTCCTTTCGGAAGGGATACGCTCGCGGTTAAACCTGCCATTTAGAAAATCCAGTTTTCAAATAATTGGTATTGGTGGAACAAGCCAAACAGCTGAAAAGGAATGCGACATAACTCTAGTGTCAAAGGAAAAGGACTTCAGGCTGCAAATATCGGCAATAGTTCTACCAAAGGTAACCAACAAAATCCCGTCCACTTCATTCAAAATAACAAAAACATCAGGGCTATCTGATATTGAGCTAGCTGATCCCTACTTCAACATTTCATCCTCGATAGATCTTATTTTGGGCAATGATAGTGAACGCCATATAAATCTCGAAGGCATTAGAAAAGATATATGTGGCACTGCCTCAGCATACAAGACAATATTTGGTTGGGTTCTAAGCGGACCAATTCCAACACAACCAATATTCTCATTTTCCTCTAGCATAATGCCACCCGAATCTTCAAATATCGACGATTTATTACGCAAATTCTGGGAACAAGAAGAAATACCTAATGCCCAAACGATCTCTTCCGAAGATCAATATTGTGAAGAGTTTTACATTAAAACTACAAAACGTCTACCAGATGGACGCTATATGGTACGATTACCATTCAGAAATGAATTCCCTGACACAAAATATTTAGGCTCATCGAGATTTATAGCTCTCAGCCAATATGCTCGCATGGAGCAGACACTAAATAAAAATCCCGTTCTCAAAAATCAATACAATGAAGTTCTCAAAGAATATCTCACTTTAAATCATATGGAAGAAACTACCGCGATAGAGTATTTCTCCAATGATAAATGCAACTCTTTTTATCTCCCACACCATGCTGTCGTCCGCCCAGACAGCAAAACGACTAAAGTTCGCATTGTTTTCAACGCATCCCGCAAAACCAGATCTGGCTTCTCGCTCAATGATATTCTCTACGCCGGTCCAACATTACAAGCAGATTTGGTGAACGTCATCCTAAATTGGCGATTCTATAGATATGTCTTCAGTGGGGACATTCAAAAAATGTACAGACAAATACTTGTCGATCCACTGGATAGACCATTTCAGAGAGTTTTATTTCAAAATGCCCCCGGGAGGCTGTCAAAGACTATCAACTGAAGACAATAACGTTCGGAATTAATTGCGCTCCCTTTTTAGCAATCCGAACTTTGTTACAGCTCTCCTCGGATACTCAGGAGCTTTTCCCAAAAGCAACTCACATTCTCAAAAACGAGACTTACGTAGATGACATTCTAGCAGGAGGTCACTCTATAACCGATGCTCTCGAGTCTCAATCACAGCTGATCCAATCCCTTGCATCAGCAGGTTTCCCACTAAAGAAGATAACGTCTAACGACTCCCGATTGTTAGAACCAATCCCAAACGAAGATCTGTACGATTGTGATTTCCTCAAATTTCATGATGCTAGTGCCACGAAAACTCTCGGTATTCGTTGGAATGCACTAACAGATAATTTTACTTATACGTTTGAACCTTTCCCAGAGGTTACGAAAGCTACAAAACGTCAGGTTTTGTCTTCTGTAGCAAAACTGTTCGATCCAGCAGGCTGGATTTCTCCAGTCATTATACGAGGGAAAATTCTTATTCAGCAACTTTGGTTAGAAAAACTCGACTGGGATGAACCTATAAGTGAAGATTCTCTACGAATCTGGAACGAACTTATAAAGGATATGCAATTAGTTGAAAAGATTCAAATCCCACGTTGGCTGCAATTCACTCCAGTGGATCAAGTTCAAATCCACGGCTTTTGTGATGCCTCAAAACTTGCATATTGTGCAGCCCTTTATATTCGCATTGACACATCTACCTCTGTGTTTTCCAATTTACTAGTTTCTAAAACCAAAGTGGCCCCCCTAGCTGCCATAACTTTGCCACGGCTTGAGTTATCGGGAGCTCTATTGATGTCAAAATTAGCTTCTCATATTGTTTCTTCTCTAAATTTATCAAATTATGAGATTTTTCTTTGGTGTGATTCCTCCATTCTGCTTGGATGGTTAGCTAAACCCCCAGCCACATGGAAGGAAGTTTATGTATCTAATCGTGTTTCACAAATACACAAATTATTACCCAATGCTAAGTGGCGTCATGTACCGACACATTCTAATCCCGCCGACATAGGATCTAGAGGATGTAAACCTCAAGATTTAGCTATCAACAGCCTTTGGTGGAACGGACCATCATGGCTCACTAAATCTCCATCGGACTGGCCAAAATCCAGTGAAATCACATATACCAACTCCACGTTGCCGTTATCCTCGGACGTTTCGAATGAAACACAATCTACATCAATATTGTCTCATAACGCAAATGTTAATGTAACCAGTTTACCCTCTAAGCAGAACTATATTGACACTCTGGATAATTTTTCTTCATACACTCGTGCGCTACGTGTGCTAGCTTATGTTTTCCGATTTATACGAAAATTCAGTCCATCCTTTGCCAACCCTACGTTTTCTTTAAATTATGAGAATACAACTCTTAGTCACCCAGAAATTAGCTCCGTCAAAACACGACTAATATTACTTGCGCAAAGGCAATATTATGAAAGTGAATATAATTTACTGTCGCAATCCGAACCAATATTAGGAAATAGCCCATTATTCACACTAAACCCCATTATTGATGAAAATGAGATCTTACGTGTCAATGGCAGATTGGCAAATTCCACCTTACCTTATAAAGAACGATTTCCTATAATTCTACCATCCCAGTCTAGATTTTGCATTTTATTTTTATCCCACTTACACAATTTTCTCATGCATGGCGAATGTCAATTAATGTGTCGTATGGCACAAACAGAATTTTATATCCCTCGTCTCAAAATGCGTGTTCGAAAAATAATCCGATATTGTAAAACTTGTCTGATTTATAAACGAAAATCTTGCTCTCAAATCATGGCCGCACTCCCAGCCGAGCGATGCAGTTTGTCATTACCATTCCACACAACGGGAATAGACTTCGCTGGACCGTTTGAGCTAAAAGTTTCCACGCACAGAAACTCGTCTATCGTGAAGGCATATGTGTGCGTATTTGTTTGTTTTGCCACCAGAGCAATTCATCTGGAACCTTGTTCCAGCCTTTCCACTATCGCTTTTCAAGCAACCTTCGCTAGGTTTGTTGGCCGAAGAGGACTTCCCCATAAAGTCTTCTCAGATAATGGCCGCAATTTTGTGGGAGCAAACCGCGCCTTTCGAAAAGAATTTTCACTCTTTCTGTCAACCGTATCTCAGGATATTGCGCAAAAATATGTCACCAATAATTTCCATTGGTCCTTTATTCCCCCACACGCACCTCATATGGGCGGTTTGTGGGAAGCTGCGGTAAAAAGTTTCAAGTTTCATTTGAAACGAGTTGCAGGAGCTTATCGGTTCAATTTTGAAGAGTTTACTACTCTATTAGCTCGAATCGAGGGTGTATTAAATTCCCGACCAATCTCCCCTCTGTCTGAAAATCCCTCAGACTTAACCGCGTTGACTCCAGGACACTTCTTAAGAGGCGGTCCCATCATGGCACTTCCTGAGCCAGCTGTGGAAAATCTCCCTTTGCTCAATCGATGGGAGAAACTTAAAGCTTTCCATCACCAATTTGCCATACAATGGAAAGCAGATTATTTACAATCACTGCATAAACGCTATAAATGGAGATTATCTGTCCCTAACTTACAAATAGGCGACTTTGTAATAGTGATCGACGATCTATTACCCCCGAATGAGTGGCGACTGGGTAGAGTCGAAAAGGTATACCAGGGAAAGGATCAAAAGGTTCAAGTAGTCGACGTGCGCACCGCCGCTGGTACGCTAAATCGCCCAATCACCAAATTATGTTATTTACCCTATAACGAAAATCAAAATTGTCCCGATTAACTTAATGTTCTCTACACTATCTTATAATTACATATACATTTGTTTCCTTAATAGCCCGGAATATTGCCATAAATGTGGGATATCACTCCATACCCTTCTCCACCATTTCCAACATCCCACATATTATGCCAAAACATCATATTTATCATTTAAATTTACCTTCCCAAAGAAATTTACTTACAAAATTTTTATTCCTGTTTAGTTTACGATCTCAAACTCCAAGGGATCCCGCTATACACCAGTGTCAACTGTGCCACCGATACCATGCGTTGAGGTTCTGCCGGCGGTTCATTGATATGGACTCTCAAGAACGCAACAGAGTAGTCCGCAGACATCACTATTGTGTCAACTGCCTAGCTCGCACCCACACCGTATACAGTTGTGACAGCCCAGATGGATGCATGTATTGTGGACTTCTACACCATACTCTGTTGCACCAACGATACCCACGCAGAGAAAGAAGCAGAGTTTTCGAACGTCTTGGTACCCAACGACGCAACACCACCAGTACCAGCCTAATGCGTCAAACGACCGCTAGTCCCAGCCGACGGAATGTTGCCCGACCAACACACAACCCATCTCGAGGCCGATCCATTCAGCGTCCTACGCATAGCACATCTCGCAGCCGCTCGATACAACGTTCTCTCCAGCGAAACCATGCCACCCGAGCAAGCCAGCCTGGTACTTCCGGAATCGACCATTTAAGACGGCGTCAGCGACCAACAGACCACCGAATCAACCAGCTAAGACGGCGTCAGCGACCCACAGACCACCAAAGAGAATTGTCTGAAGCCATCCTCTCGATCGCTACAGTATTGTGCTCGTCTGACTAACTTTTCTCTTGCATTCATGCAAGGAGGGGCGGCATGTCTAAATTAGCACAAAGACATTCCGAACCCTGACAGCGAATACAACGCTGACTAAAGAAGAAAATCAGTCAAAAAGCACAGACAATTACATCGTCCAAAAAACAAGACACTCATCTTTCACACATCAAAGCAAACGGACGATTACCGCATCAAAACCCCAAGCTACACATACTCAAACACAAACAGTTTTTTTTTAATTTATTATTATTAATACATAGTCAATATTTAATTCGAATTGTGAAGTGATACTTATGAAATAAATGTGAATTTGTGCAAATTTTAAATAATTAAAATCTTTATTTTCTAAACTTATAAATATACTTAAATAACTACAATTTAAAATACTTACCGAAAATGTGAATTCTAAACCTTTCCAAATCTCTTATTTAAATTGCTTAAAATCTAACTAAATAAAACCTTTAAAACTTATTCAAATCTAATACCTGTGAACTTAATATAAAATGTTAAATCCAACCAAACCGAAATACTTAATAAAAGTTAATTTCTAAAATTATTTGTGAATTACTGTGAACTCAAAAAAAAGGCAATTTAATTTTCCTAAAATTATAATTAAACATACAACTAAAAGTTTATAATTATATATATTGAAAACTTAATTTGTTAAAATTTTAATAACTAACTTTGCTACCTACAACTACATCTATAACTTAAAATTAAATTTAATACCAAAACCTAAAACATCTACAATATCAATAAAATTGGAAATATTGGAATTAAATCTTAACCCAATTGACTACACCTTATTCCTCAAGGATTTCTCAATTAGGCTCAGCTCCCCTCAACAAATAAGGAAACAATTGTCCCTACTTCCAGAAGAATAGGTCAGCTTTGTTCAATAGGCATAAGAAAGAAAGAGTGAAATAAAGGCTTTAAATATTGTTTCTCAACATTCCAGAAAACGCAATTACGTCTTTATTTAAATAAATAATTCTCATATTACATACATAATAAATTAATTATTCTGCCTTTGATAGAAATTCAAATAATAATTTTACCCGAAAAAACAGTCGACATAAATTTCTTATCAGATAGTCAAAAAAACATTGTTCTCGAATTTTAACCATTATTGTATAACATCCCACAAATTAAACTGTATACAGTTCTTTTACACGCCCGTACTAATTATTGCACATTTTTTCTTATAACCTATTACTTATCACGTATTTATTTTACGCATTTGTTTTGATTTTGCCCTGAGTTATTTTACGCTTGAACTATCATGTCAACCCTTGACTCATTTATTCGCGGTTCGGTTCGTGTTATCGAATTTCAAGCGTATTTCGACAATCTTCCGGCTAATGGCCATTCGGTTCATACCTTGGAGGTTCAAAGGGATGAGATGTTACGTCTGTGGTCGGAGTTTAGATTGTGCTATGACGATATTTTGGGTAAATTTAATAAATTAGAAGAAGATGTTCAACTTGAAGCTGTAAAACACGTTTTTTCACACCTTTCGAAGCTCACGTAAAAGTTCTTTCTAAATCTAATGAGCTTCTAGAACATCTTTCTCAACAGGCTAATCCTAGCCCTACTCCAGCCCCCCCTGCGGCCTCTATAATATTTCCCTGCCTCCTTGTGACACTGAGGTGTTTCACGAAGATTATAAGTCATGGCCAACGTTTCGTGACATGTTCACCGCCTTATATCGGAATAGTAAACGATTGTCGCCAGTAGAGAAAATGTGTCATCTCATTAAGAAGACACAGGGAGAGGCCCGCGAGTTACTGAAGATATGCCCCATAACTAACGAAGGCTTCGAGATGGCTTGGTAAAACTTAGTCAACCGGTATGAAAACAAGCGAATCCTTATAAACTCCCAATTGAAAACGCTTTTCAAGCTTACCCCCGTTTCTAAAGAAACAAGCAGCAACATTAGGTGTATCCAGCGCACAATTAGTGATTGTGTTACGAATCTTACGCTGTTGAAAATCAAATTGGGATATAATCTTTGTTTATATCTGCTCCACTTGTTTGCCAGAAGTGACCCTTAGCTTATGGGAACAATCCCTCCCAAATAGCACAGAGTTACCAACGTGGAAGCAAATGGATGCATTCTTGACATCCAGGTTCCAAACCTTAGAGTCAGTAGCTGATATCCGAACCACGTTTGTTCAACCTAATAGCTCCAAACAACCCCAAGTGTCAAATTAAAAAAAAAACAAACTTATTCAGAACAGCAGAAAGTGAAAAGTTATCGTACCAGTGTGGCTAATGATCAACCCGGTAAATGTACCATATACTCAGGGGTCCACCCCCTCAGGCTTTGCCCTACATTCCTGGGAGTGACTGTCGAAGATCGTTTCGCGACCATAAAGCAACAGAAGCGCTGCACAAATTGTCTTGGTACGTCGCACGTGTTCAAAAAATGTAGGAGTCAATATGTCTGCAACTTATGCAAACTTAAGCATCATTCTCTACTTCATCGGAATGAAAATGTGCCGAATTCTAACCGCCCTAACCCCCAAGCGAACAATCGGACCACTGCTTCAACGACAAATATAACCCCGACTAACATTTTCCCCAATAATGCTTCTCAATCTTCAATTTTGAACACTAACCCCTCTACTTCAGCTCAAGCCGCAGCGCAAATGCGACAGTCTTACTCAACCCAGTTACAGTCCACTTCCGATTCCACAGTTTTACTTGGTACAGCACTCGTAGATATATATTCAAATGACCTAAAATACACGGTTCGAGCTCTAATTGACTCTGCCTCAAAAGCCACGTTTATTTCAAAAACGCTCCAAACTAAACTTGCTCTTAAAACCAGATCATTTCAAACCCAAATTCATGGCTTAAATGAAGCATTAACTGCCACAGCCACTCAGCTGTGTTTTATTCGTTTTGGCTCTCCTATTGACAGATCTTTCGAATCTTTTACTGATGCCTTCGGTGTTAAAAAGTTAACAGGCCAACTCCCTTATTATCCACTTCAAGTACTACGAGATACCGAATTCTCTGATTTAAAAATGGCTGACAATCATCTGCATCGGTGTTCAGAGATAGATTTGCTTCGGGGCGGAGATGTCTATCCGAAAATTATAAGAAATGGCTTGCGTTGGGATCACAGTCAATCGTTAGTCGCACAACAAACAGTTTACGGTTGGATCATAACTGGTAAAATAGCCGAATCATGTGAAGAAAAGCACCCCGAAGTCTCCGAAGTTATTCGTAATTATATGTACGTTGATGATGTTCTGGCTGGCGCTCACACACTTTCCTCAGCTATAAAGTCTAGGGATTTTTTTTTTTTTTTTTTTTTTTTATAATTATAATTATAATTAACAAAGACAAACTGCGAAGCTTTTGGCTTATCTGCAGAAAACACCCAGAGTCTTTGGCGGGAATCGAACCCGCAACCCTCTGACTGATAGTCTGCCACACATTCGACTAGTCTATCGGGGCACCCGATGAACTTATTGAAGTCCTACAGTCTGCTGGTTTCTCTCTACGTAAGTGGACCGCCAACAACGATCACTTGTTGGAAGGCTTATCCCCCGAGCACCTATTGGGCTCAGAGTTCCTGAAACTTTCAGACTCCTCCACTACAAAAACGTTGGGTTTACGTTGGAATGCGGGTAGAGATCAGTTTTACTTTTGTCCGAGGGATTACCCCGATCGTAACTCCATAACAAAGAGATCGGTATTATCCGAAATCGCGAAACTATTTGATCCCGCTGGGTGGCTGGCTCCCAAGATAATCGTGGCAAAAATGATTATGCAGCAAATTTGGCGAGATGAAACAAACTTGGACGATGTTCTCAAGCCCTCCACTCTGCACCAATGGCATGAATTCTTAGATGACTACCCCAATATTGAAAATATCAAAATTCCCCGGTTCGTCGATTTCGACCCGTCGTACTCCATAGAACTGCATGGGTTCTGTGACGCGTCAGAGAAGGCATATGCGGCAACGCTGTATAAACGCGCAGAGAGTCTTGGGCTTGTGTCAACTCATTTGCTGGTTGCTAAAACGAGGGTAGCCCCAGTTAAATTTATTTCACTTCCCCGAAAAGAGCTGTGTGGCGCCGAGCTAATGGCCACCATGATCGTGTCTATTCAGTCGCAGCTTAATCTAAAAAATCTTAAGTTGTTTTTGTGGACCGATTCAACAATAGTCTTGGCCTGGCTACAAAAACCCCCCAATAAATGGAAGACTTTCGTTGAAAACAGAGTCACCTCAATTGTCGAAAAAGTTGGAAGTCAATGCTGGTTCCATGTTGACTCTAAAAGTAATTCCGCCGATTTGGCATCCCGTGGACTTACAATAACACAACTTGCAGCTAGCGACTTGTGGTGGCAGGGACCTTCATGGCTGAAGCTTCCCCATAATCAATGGCCTATGATTCCTACAGACTATTCCACGGAAGAAGAGGCAAAACCAATTCGTGCTCATTTGGCTCAGGTGGAAAATACAGATATTTTGAGTCATTTTTCCGATCTTCCAAGGGCAATGCGAGTGATATGTTACGTCTTTCGTTTTTACTATCGCTGCAAACATAGGTTGCGTAATATACCAAACAGTGCTACTAATGACATATCACGAGAAGAACTGGATCACGTAAAATCTCGCATGACAATCGCCTGTCAAAAGTTGTACTTCGAGAATGAATATAACTTACTCTCTAAAGACCAAGTGATTTCTCGGAAAAGACCCATATTAACGTTTAATCCGTTTTTAGATTCAACAGGCGTCATGAGAATCAATGGACGACTAGGTAATACCCCTACGCTGACCTATAATGAAAGGTTCCCAATATTATTGCCATACCACGGTCGTTATACTCGTTTGTTTTTAGAATATCTCCATAAATATTCAATACATGGTCAGAATGCGCTCTTATATCGGTTAATGAGACTCTACTACTATGTCCCCAAGTTAAAGCTTCTTATCAAAACCACAATTTCAGGATGTCGTGCATGCGTAATACAAAAACGCCAGAAAAGCCAGCAAATAATGGCAGCTTTACCCCCTGAGAGAACAACACTTTCACGTCCATTTACTAATACTGGGGTCGATTTCGCAGGACTGTTCGATCTGAAAAGTTATGCTGGTAGGGGATGCAAGGTAACCAAAGGTTACGTGTTAGTCTTCGTCTGCTTCGCCACGAAGGCGATTCATTTAGAGGCCACCAGTGAGATCTCCACTCAAGCTTTCTTGGCAGCTTTTGCCCGATTTTTTTTCCCGACGAGGATCGCCTAATGCGCTCTACTCAGACAATGGAACGGCTTTCGTTGGCGCTTCCCATATTTTAGACGCTGACAAGACGCATTTTATGTCGCTTGTGCGACGGAAACTGCTAAGTCAGCACAGTTTTAATTCGCTGGAGTGGCATTTTATCCCACCAGGTGCACCACACATGGGAGGACTCTGGGAAGCTGGAGCCAAAAGTTTTAAGATGCACCTCAAACGAGTCTCTAACAGTCAGAGTTTTACATTTGAAGAGTTCTCCACGATGCTGGCTCGAATCGAATCTTGCTTAAATTCAAGGCCCCTATGCCCCTGTAGTGGAAACCCGACAGATTTCTGTGCGCTCACCCCAGGACATTTTTTAATAGGAACCGATCATTCGTTAAGCTATGTTAATCGTTGGCAGAAACTGAAAGTTCTTTATTATCATTTTGCTCAGAGGTGGAAAGAGGAATACCTCAAAGAGCTCCACAAACGCAATAAATGGAAGTATCCCCAGCGAGACTATGCTATCGGAGACCTAGAGGACAACTTACCCCCTAATCAATGGCGGCTTGGCCGCATCGAAAAAGTAGTACGAGGTTCAGATAACCGCGTTAGAGTCGCCGAAATACGATCTACCGAGATAACCTAATAATACACTATTTACTTATTTACAGCAATCACAATGCTACGTCAAAATCATAGAAGCCCCTCCCCTTTGGAAGAAAGAAACCGACAACCCCACGGCCGCAGTTCTCGTGGAAATATGCAATCACCAGACTGTCGGTTATGCCGCAAAAACCATCCTCTTAGAAAGTGCCTCAAGTTTAAGGCGATGAACGTCTCGAAGAAGATGAAAATAGTTAGAAGGCACAAGTACTGTGAGAATTGTCTTCCTCACTCCCATTTATTCGGTTGGTGCCGTAACTCCGATCGTTGTCGACAGTGCGGTGGCAGACACCATACTTTGTTACACCGCCACCAAAGACTTCTTGAGCCACTATCATCTGGGCGTTCGGCTGCACAGTCAAGTCACAACCCCCAAGTTACTACTCTCCTCCCGACTATCATTGTCAAGATGCAGTTGAATAATAATTGGGTTAGTGTGAGAGGCATTCTAAACCCTTGTGTGGATTTTAGTTCCATAGCTAAATTCATTGTGGACCCATACAAATTGGACTATGAACAAGTAGGTTCCGACAAATGGTGTCATGTCAAATTTCGTCCGCGCTTTGATGAGAACACTGCTTTTAACTTAACGGCTAAGGTAACTACAGATCTTCCCCGGAAACAGCCGAACGAAACAATTGACGAGAGAGTTGCGGAGTTGTATACTAATCTACGTCTCGCCGATCCCAACTTCTACAAAAAATCAGACATTAATTTCGTTCTCGGAGCAGACATCTACCCTCGTCCAATTCGACCCAGTATTAAGCCCGAATCAGTTGGGTCTCCAATGGTACAAGACACATTCTTGGGCTGGGTAATAATTCGAAAGATTGGCGTCTAAGTGTTTTGCTGGACTTAAACTTTTTTTATACATAATCTTTTAAAAACTTTATTGTACGTAATTTTTTATCTCCTTAATACTCTTTTATTTTGAATATACATTGTAAAGTTATCTGACTTTTAAAAATATGTCAATTGAATTATTTTTATATATATACATATTTTTTTTTTTTAAATCTTTACTATTCTTATCCTTCTCATTACTTTAATTTTAAAATCAATTTTTTTTGAAATTTATTTAAATTATTAAGTTTTTTTGTGTCTGCTTATGGGCAAATAATTTCGGTCTCTTTGATCTTTACTATATCAAGGGGGTCGGGATGTTTATGCGCAAATGCCCATATGTAGTTATTGCTAAGTGTACAAAAGGCGAATTGGAATATTCCTGTTGCTCTTTACCATTTGTGCTCTCTTTTTTTGGCATCTCTTGTGAACTAGCATTAAACATTTTTTAGTCTATAAACAACCACCAATTCAGAAGGTTCGTGCCTTTAAATAAAATATTGAATTTTTTTCCCCGCTAACCCCCCGTTTTTTTTCTATTTAACATTTGTTAAAATAACCACACTTTCGCCCCATCAGTGATTGGTGATGGATTTTCGAAGTTCGTGTGGTTGTATCCTACCAAGAGCACCGGAACTAATGAAGTAGTGGATCGACTTAGAAGACAATCTGCTGTGTTTGGTAATCCAGCAAGAGTGATAACGGATAGAGGAACAGCGTTTACATCGAACCAATTCAGGGAGTATTGTGAATCGGAAAATGTGCAACATCTTCTAATTGCAACCGGAGTGCCACGAGGAAATGGACAAGTCGAGAGGATGCACCGTATAATAGTTCCCATGTTGACGAAGCTTTGTGCAGAAAAGCCAGATAATTGGTACAGATATTTTGAGCGTGTGCAACGAATAATGAATAATACGGTACCGAGAAGTACAGGAATTGCTCCATACAAGTTGCTGACGGACATGGATATGAGAATTGCCGATGATCCAGATGTTAGAAGATTGTTCGAGGAATTATTTTTGCAAGAGTTTGATGAAGAGCGGAATTTGTTGAGAGATGAGGCTAGGACGAATATATTGCGGATTCAACAGGAGAACAGGAAAACTTTTGATAAGAAGAGAGTACCGGAGACGGCATATGAGGTCAACGAATTAGTCGCCATTAAGCGCACACAATTTGGTGCTGGAATGAAATTGAGACCGAAGTTTCTTGGTAGGGTAGTGAAGAAGCTTGACCATGGTCGGTACGAAGTAGAAAAGTTAAGGAGTTCTGAGGGAAGTAGGAAATGTACGACAGTGACGGAGTACATAAACAGGTGGGAACCACATTCGGGACGAATGTAAGGTCAGGAGGGCCGAATGTGGGATTGCCATATTTTTGACAATACGGTCAGTTTAAAATTAACGGACGAACACTGATATTGGTAGCACTGACAGATAATTTTAAGATAATTATACGACATAATAGAATTGAAAAGTTGAGTAGAGAGTATGTTCAAGTTCTAGTTTGACCGTCGTAAAGTAAGGATACAAGTGCGGCATTAATTTTAAGTTTTCTTTCATGGATCATTCTATGTTTTAAATAAATGAATTATTACACCTAACAACAACAGTGTTTGATTCAAGGAATAACTAAATTCCTACATATGTATGGTGGCTATGAGAAATCATGGACCGATTCTTACTATTTTCCGCACACTTTCTTCTTTTGTCATACAAACAACGTATACAAAATTTCATAGTATTATCTCCAATATATTTCAAAATATTGCAATAAAATGGACGAAAAATATCAAATTTTTATGGAGGTGGTCCAACATATTGGTTCATAACTCTGGTTGACCTAAACCGATTTTGCTGATTTTAAATAGCAAACTTCTCGAAAGCACTTCTGACAGAATTATTGAAGGCTTGGATCCCGAGTATATCTGGGGACTTCAAAAACTTGATTTCAACAAACAGACAGACGGATATGGCTTAATCGACTTCGCTATCTATAAGGATCCAGAATATATATACTTTATAGGGTCGGAAAATTTGTTTGTGGAAATTACACACGGAATGACAAACTTATATATTCCCTTCTCACGATGGTGAAGGGTATAATAAAGTTAAATTTTATAATAAAACTTAAATGAAATAATTTGCATCGAGAAAGTTTTTTAGAAAAATGAATAAAACAACGAAAACTATAAGCAAACGAATAAATGTTCCTTTATTTATTTAAGATTGCGGTTATCATAAAAACAATTTCGATTCTTGTTCGGTATACATAAATGTACATTGAATTTTGAACACTTACAGTGGGTGGCCAAATTATTAGTTACACTTATTAATTAAAATTCAACCGCTTTTAATACGTATATAAATTTATTTCTTGTACCAGATGTTTTCGTATTTTAATTCTGGTAATACTGTTAAATATTTTGTGCAGTGTCGACAATGATTGGTGACATTGGAGTGCATTTGTAGATCATTACCTGTCATTCTGATCTGAAGTGTGAAATATGCAATTTTGATTAAATTGTTTAAAGTCTGGCATCATGATGAAGAACTAAAAGAAAATGTTCAAAAATGCATTCAGAGCATGCCAAAAAGTGTGCAAGCTTTAATTGATGCCAAAGAAGGTTCTACGAAATATTAAGATTTTTTTCAAAAAATTTTGTAATATTTCTTTTCCTCAAATATATATTTTTAAAACAAAAGAATTTATTTTTAATTGAATTAGAAACACTTAATTTACCTAAAAGAACAAATAAAAGCATAAATTTCCACTATTTTAAAATGTTATAGGGCTTCAAACTAAACAATTTTGCATGTGTAACTAATAATTTTGCCACCCACTGTATACCTGGAATATCCTTACAGCCGTTACATTTGCATCTGCTATATTTTCTATATAATCTGGCCAATGTTGATTTCCGTCGAAGCGCACGGAAGCGGAAGGTTTTGTTTCATAGGCTTTTTTTTGAGGTTGACAGGCCATCCAATTCCTCTCCTCCTGTAGAATTTTTCAGCCGTTCTCTGGATTCTTTGGATAGCTAAAAGCCCATCGGCAATGTCATTTCGAAAACGTAAGAGATCCATGTAATCTTTATTACTTACATTGTTATATTCATACAGTCCTATGCAAAATAACTTAAAACAGGCTGATAAACCTCTGGTAAGAAAAATTCCTTAAAGTATCATGCAAAATCAACTTTTAGCTTAACGTCTGGTAAAGCAATGATAACATCAAATAATTTAAAGTAGCTGCATACCTACTTTTAAGTGTAGTTACAATATTTTATTGTTTTGTTAATTTTTGTGTAGATTTTTACATAAAAATTGGAGACATGGATATATTTTTTAAATTAATATATTTTTTAATGTAAAAATAAAATGTTTTGACAGCATTCCAATGAAAATAATTATAATTGTATGAATTTTTTACATAAAAACGCTTAAGTCGGTTTTAGTGAGTTTTAAATTCTGACTAAAATAAAAAAAGAGTGGACCGGGCTCCAAAGTTTGTAATATGTTTAGCTATATCTCTTTCTTTTTTTTTTTTTTTTGCATATACTTTTTTATTGTATCTTCATTTTAAATGAACTAACAATAGGTATTCAAATCCTAAAACTAAAGTTAATTAAGATAAGTCCAGTTAATGCTAGACAAAATCTAATTTTCAAATTCGATAGGATATAATGAGCAACTTGTATTTATTCATCTGAGAGCGGTGGTGTCCCTCCTTCTCAAACGGCTATGACCGGGATGTTGTAAGATGTCTCGAGCGAGGGGATTTGGATGAGTTTCCAGCTTACCCAAATAATGGGCCACGTGTTTAGTTATTTCCCATTTGACAAGTGGAACATCAAGATCGTTGTGTATGTTGTTGTTTTTAATATACCAAGGAGCGGTAGTTATCATTCGTAGAATTTTGTTTTGACGGCGTTGAATTTTCTCAATATTGGAGTTGGAGGCAGTGCCCCATAACTGGATACCATAGCACCATATTGGCTTTAGGATTGAGTTGTAGAGGAGAAGCTTACAATCGAGCCGAAGGACGGAGTTTCTGCCGATGAGCCAATGAATTTGGGCTGATTTCAGTTTCATTTGAGTCAGCTTAGCATCTATATGTGGTTTCCATGTGAGGCGACGGTCCAGATGAATACCAAGATATTTCACGTGTGAGTTTTGAGGCACTATATGGTCATTAATACGAATAGGGGGGCATGATTCCCTACGTAGAGTAAATGTTACGTGGGTGCATTTCTGTTCATTTATTTTTATTCCCCATTGTCTTGCCCATTTCTCCACTTGCGTTACGTGGTGCTGTAATTTAATCGAGGCATCTTTTGGATCTTTGTGAGTACTGAAAAATGCCGTATCATCAGCAAATGTTGACGTGTGAATTTCATTGTTTGTTGGCATGTCTGCTGTGTACAGCAAGTATAGAATTGGTCCTAAGATACTTCCTTGAGGGACGCCAGCACCTATAGGTTGAGGACGGCTTAAATAATCACCTTCTTTAATCATAAACTGACGGTCGATTAAGTATTTCCATAGTAGGTGTTGAAGATTCACCGGCAAGTTCTGCTTTAATTTAGATATCAGGCCTTCATGCCATACTTTGTCGAAAGCTTGAGAGACGTCAATAAAGAGTGCCGAACAGTATCTCTTTTCCTTAAAGGCTTTTCTTATGACTTGTACCAATCTATGTGTTTGTTCTATTGTACTGTGTTGACGTCTGAAGCCAAACTGGTGATTGGGAATGCAGTTGTTTTCATTCAAAATCGGAGTCAGCTTGGTTATAAGCAATTTCTCGAATAATTTGGACATAGTTGGTAATAGACTTATTGGCCTATACGACTCAACTTTGCAAGGATCTTTTCCCGGCTTAGGAATCATCTTTACTAAAGCGATTTTCCAAACCGGAGGGTAGTACTCAAGCCGTAAGATGGCATTAAAAATAAAGAGGATTAATCTTTTTGCAATGCGAGGCAGCTCAAAAATTATTTTATTGCTGATTTTATCAAACCCAGGTGCTTTTTTAACATTTAAATTATCAATAGCCTCAACAACCTCCAGATATTGAAATCTTATTTGTACAGGTGGTCTGGCAACAACAGACGGTAGTTCGCTAATGTCAGTATCCGTATTGGGAGTGAATACATTTTTTAAATGACTTACGAAAAGGTTGCCTTTTTCTTCGTTATTTCGTTCCCAAGATCCGTTCAAAGTACGCAGTGGAGGTTTTGCGATTACGGGTTTTCTCAGATTTTGGATTGCACGCCATAATGAATAACTTTACTGGGAAGTTGCGTCTAGACCTTCCAGATGTTGTTTGAGAGACGCTGCTTTTTGCGCTTCTAGCAAGATCCTAAGGTTTTTGGTACGTTCTCTCAACCTAGTTTTAAGTTGGGGCGATCTGTGTTGTTGCCACTCTCTTCGGACTCTCCTTTTTTCAGACAATAGTTGCACAACATCTGCAGAAAAAACTCTGTTGTACCTATTCGGGTGGTAAGTGGAAGAAGCATGTTCTGCGGCTTTCTCGACATGTTCATTAAGACTTTTTATACAGGCATCGATGTCTTCAGCAGTTTTTAACGGGAGTTTCTCTGTGCAGTGAGTGCTGATGTATTTTTTGTATTTTAACCAATTCAGACGTTTGACAAGAAGTTTTTTTTTTTTTTTTTAATACATTTAATATATTTATTGGATCTTCAGAAATGAAATGACAATAAGTTTTCGAATCTTAATACTAAAAGAAAATAATAAGTCCAGCCAGTGCTAGACAAAATATTATGATACTACAAAAAATTTATATCCACTGATCCAGTCATCTGTTTTGCGCTTGAGTTAAAGCAAGGGTATCCCTCCTTCTCAACCGAACATAGCTAGTAAAGTTAAGGATGTCTCGTGCAAGTGGGTTTGGATGGTGTTCAAGTTTGCTGACATATTATGAGGCGTGTTTTGTAAATTCGACTTTCAGCAAAGGAATGCCTAGATCTTTGTGGATTCGAGAATTTTTAACATACCATGGAGCTGCAGTAATTGTACGTAGAATCTTATTTTGACCCCTTTGAATTTTTTCAATGTTGGATGCTGAGGCAGTACCCCATAATTGAATTCCATAACACCAGATTGGCTTTAGAATTGCATTGTACAACAAAAGTTTGCAATCCAACTTTAATGTAGAATTTCTGCCGATTAGCCAATTAATTTGCACTGCTTTTAATCTCATCTGGGTAAGTTTTGCGTCGATATGAGACTTCCAAGTTAAACGACGATCGAGGTGGATTCCGAGGTATTTGACTTCATTGTGTTGCGGGATAATTTGATTATTTATTCTGATGAACGACCATGTATCTTTTCGCAATGTGAAAGTTATATGAATACATTTCTGTTCGTTAACCCTGATTTTCCAAAGCTCAAGCCAATTCTCTAGTTTATAAACATAATTCTGCAAATTCTGTGATGCAACTTGGTGGTCCTTATGGACGCTGATAAAGGCTGTATCGTCTGCAAAAGTTGACGTATGGATTTTCGGGTCTGACGGCATGTCGGAGGCATATATCAAATATAAAGTAGGACCCAGTATGCTACCCTGTGGCACACCTGATTCAATTGGCTGAGCGGTACTTAAAAAATCACCTTCTTTGATTTTAAATTTGCGACCGTATAAATAACTTTCCATGAGTTTATGGGTGTTAGCAGGCAGAGTTAATTTTATTTTGTGCATTAAACCGTCATGCCAAACTTTGTCGAACGCTTGGAACACATCAATGAAAAGGGCGGAGCAGTATTTTTTGTCTGCAAACGACCCTCTTATCACATTTACCTATCTGTGTGTTTGTTCGATGGTACTGTGTTTAGCTCTGAATCCGAATTGATGATTAGGAATACATTCAGTGTCATTCAGAATTGGAGTCAACTTAGTCATTAACAATTTTTTGAACAGTTTAGAAATTGTCGGCAATAGGCTAATTGGCCTATATGACTCCACTTTGGTGTGGTCCTTCCCTGACTTAGGAATCATACTGATCATAGACACCTTCCAATCTGCAGGATAGTATTCTAGGCCTAAAATAGCGTTGAAGATAAAAAGGATAATTCTTCTTGCTACACGAGGTAACTCCACAAGCATTTTATTGCTGATTTTATCCATACCTGGAGCCTTTCTAAGGTTCAGAGTACCAATAGCGTTTTGGACATCACGAGAGTTTAGTCTTAGAGGCACAGGCGGCCTTATAACAAGTGGTGGCAAATCAGATTCGTTATTATTTGAGTTGTTTATAGTAAACACATTTCTCAAATGGTTAACAAATAATGTCCCTTTCTCGGAATCATTTCTAGCCCAGTCACCAGTCGGATTTCGCAAAGGAGGTTTTCCTCTCACTGGTCTTTTTAAACCTCTTGCCGCCCTCCATAACGAGCAGTCAGATTGTGGGGTACTATCAAGACCTTCCAAGTAAGATCTAAGTGAGGCCGTTCTTTGGGTTTCTAAGAAATGTCTTAGTATATCTCTGCATTCCCGTAGTCTAGCTTTCAGTTCAGGAGACCTGTGAATTTGCCACTCTCTTCTCATTCTTCTTTTTTCTGATAGGAGATGTTCGAGTTCAGAGAAATAAGTTCTGTTTGTCCTATTTCTACATTCAACGTGATAAGTGGAAGCGTGATGCACAGCTCGTCGAAGGTTCTCGGTAAAGTTGCCAATCGACTCATCAATATCGTCGGTTGTTCTCAACACAACATTTTCCGTGCAATGAGAACTTAAATACTTTTTTTATTTTATCCAACTTACTCGGGTCTTAGTCATGTTCATAAATGGAGAACCACACACTTGAGGGAAATGCATTGAAATGATAGTAGGAGAGTGATCTGAGGACAAGTCCAGTGAAGGATCCACTTGCATCCATTCTACAGGGATATTTTTCACTACCCCAAAGTCAATAACATCGGGAATCTTCCGTCGGTCCGTCGGCCAATAGGTGGGATGTCCACTTGAGAGTACATCTAAGCCCATTTTAGCAATGGTGTTGAAGAGTACGCAACCCTTTGGGGTTACCAGACGTGAACCCCAAAATGTGTGTTTGGCGTTAAAGTCGCCAGCAACTAAAAATCTAGCTCCAAGGGATTTAAAGAAGTTATGGTATTGGTGTTCTTTTATTGAAAATCGAGGCGGAGAATAAATCGATGATAAAACAAATTTGTATTGACAGAATTCAATGCAAATGTTTGTTGCTTGGAGGTAATCCTCACTTATGTTATTCATTAGATAATGCTTTAGTCTGTTCTTTATAAGAATTGCCGAACCTCCACAAGCTCTTCCGCGGGGGTCTTTAGTATCGTAGAACTCGTAGCCTTTAATTTTGAAGTACCCTGTCGACGTCAAGTGAGTTTCAGCAATCATCATAACATCAATCTGCTTATCCATCAGGAAGTATTCCAGTTCATTTTTATGTTGGCGGAGGCCGTTCGCGTTCCAGAAACAAATTTTTAAATAAATCATTTCTTTAAAATGGCTTGCAAGATAGTGGATTGCATTTTCAGCATTTCCTGCATCATGGATGTCATGGTGGTCGTGAAAGTGTTCATAGTTTGGACAAGTGTCTGCAATGTTGTCTCTAGATTGTTGATATGCGGCTCAGAATATTGGGTTTTAGGTTCCTGCTCCAGACCTGGCACATTAGATTTAACGACATTTGCGTAAGAAACTTGTCTAGAACTAGGCGCCTTTACATGACTAGTGGACCGTAATAATTGAGGGAAATTGTCACTCGATGCTAAATTTGGCTGTTGAGGATGTTTAGGCAATACTGACGTCTTGTTGGTTCTTATGCCTTTCAAATGAGTGTAAATTGGACAACCTCTATTTTGCGGTATGATTACCTCCGCAGTTACTGCATTTTTTGATTTTTGAGTCAGTTCTCGACTTATCGCATTGAGCAGTTGCATGTAGCTCCCCACACGCAACACAAACTGTCGGCAATTTACAATACGCCTTGGTGTGACCAAATTCTTGACAGTTGAGACACGGGACGGGTCCCTGACGCTTATGTGGTTCTTCCACGGTGATTCTACGATGCAGAAGGTACATCAGATTGTAGATGGGATGGGACTCGTTTTTCTTTAAGACAACATCTCCAGGTTCCAATTCTACCCTGAACATGGGCTGAGGGATCTTTTCACGGTTTCTAATATTCACTACGCTCTTGATTTTGAACCCTTTGTCCATTAAACCAGTTTTTATCTCCGCGGGATCAACACATGGGTCTATACCCTTTAGAACGACTTGGAGTCCTTTTGCGCTTTTGAGCTGGTAGGTATAGAAATCCCTAGTCTCCCTTTCCAGCTGGTTGGACAATTTTCGAAAATCATCTTCCCTATTCACTTGTATCTTTGTCTCGCAGATATTTCCATGTTTCATTGAGGTTACGCTAAACATGTTTTCACCTATTACAGCAACAATTCCTTGTACCAATTTACTGGAAGTCGGCTCTCTCAGATAAATAAGTGGGGGCTTAAACGTCTTCTTCGGAAGTTCTGGCTCATCCGTCTGGAGGAGAGCAAACCTATTTTGATCATTACTCACGGTCTTAGGAGCTTTTGCATTTGATGACACTTGAGCAGACTTCGGGCTTCTCTGTCGCTTGAGAACGGTTATGTACTTATCCATACCTACTTGTTTTTTGGGTTTCACTGCACTATTTGATGAAGATGATGTTTTCTCATCTGTTGAAATCACTATATTGGGAGAACAGGAGCGACGCCGTTCTACGGCTCTTGTAGTGAGAAAATTCTCCAAAGATTTTTTTAAGGATTCTTCCTCAGAGACCCATCTAGTTTTTCTACTCGAGCTAAGCTCTTTCTCAGAATTACATCTGAGAGGAACACTCATACAGTTTTTATACGATTTTTAATGTTTTTTTTTATATGAATATGTATTTTTATTCGACCTTTATTATTTATTTTATTACTAATTTTCCAAGCTTAAGGTCTTTCTTTTAAATATAAAAACTTTTTAACTTTATTTAAAACCAATATTTCGGCACTTCCTTGAGTGCCTTCGTCAGGGTTTTTTTCTTCCTAATTTTACAAATTTTTAACAAATTATAACAAATTAAATAATAACTGACAAATTAAAAAATTTTAAAATTCAAAAAACAAAGAAATATTTTTCAAATGAAAATTGATCTATGTATATGTAAATAAATTATTTTTTTAACTTCCGTTTCTATTTTTATAAATTAAGTGTCTATAATTTTGTGCTACATTTTCAGTGTCTGACTTAAAATTAATTCTCGAAATTGTCGGAACCTTTATAATTTGTAACATTTCTAACATAAATCTACGTTTATAATATATATCCCATATTTTAGACGCTGACAAGACGCATTTTATGTCGCTTGTGCGACGGAAACTGCTAAGTCAGCACAGTTTTAATTCGCTGGAGTGGCATTTTATCCCACCAGGTGCACCACACATGGGAGGACTCTGGGAAGCTGGAGCCAAAAGTTTTAAGATGCACCTCAAACGAGTCTCTAACAGTCAGAGTTTTACATTTGAAGAGTTCTCCACGATGCTGGCTCGAATCGAATCTTGCTTAAATTCAAGGCCCCTATGCCCCTGTAGTGGAAACCCGACAGATTTCTGTGCGCTCACCCCAGGACATTTTTTAATAGGAACCGATCATTCGTTAAGCTATGTTAATCGTTGGCAGAAACTGAAAGTTCTTTATTATCATTTTGCTCAGAGGTGGAAAGAGGAATACCTCAAAGAGCTCCACAAACGCAATAAATGGAAGTATCCCCAGCGAGACTATGCTATCGGAGACCTAGAGGACAACTTACCCCCTAATCAATGGCGGCTTGGCCGCATCGAAAAAGTAGTACGAGGTTCAGATAACCGCGTTAGAGTCGCCGAAATACGATCTACCGAGATAACCTAATAATACACTATTTACTTATTTACAGCAATCACAATGCTACGTCAAAATCATAGAAGCCCCTCCCCTTTGGAAGAAAGAAACCGACAACCCCACGGCCGCAGTTCTCGTGGAAATATGCAATCACCAGACTGTCGGTTATGCCGCAAAAACCATCCTCTTAGAAAGTGCCTCAAGTTTAAGGCGATGAACGTCTCGAAGAAGATGAAAATAGTTAGAAGGCACAAGTACTGTGAGAATTGTCTTCCTCACTCCCATTTATTCGGTTGGTGCCGTAACTCCGATCGTTGTCGACAGTGCGGTGGCAGACACCATACTTTGTTACACCGCCACCAAAGACTTCTTGAGCCACTATCATCTGGGCGTTCGGCTGCACAGTCAAGTCACAACCCCCAAGTTACTACTCTCCTCCCGACTATCATTGTCAAGATGCAGTTGAATAATAATTGGGTTAGTGTGAGAGGCATTCTAAACCCTTGTGTGGATTTTAGTTCCATAGCTAAATTCATTGTGGACCCATACAAATTGGACTATGAACAAGTAGGTTCCGACAAATGGTGTCATGTCAAATTTCGTCCGCGCTTTGATGAGAACACTGCTTTTAACTTAACGGCTAAGGTAACTACAGATCTTCCCCGGAAACAGCCGAACGAAACAATTGACGAGAGAGTTGCGGAGTTGTATACTAATCTACGTCTCGCCGATCCCAACTTCTACAAAAAATCAGACATTAATTTCGTTCTCGGAGCAGACATCTACCCTCGTCCAATTCGACCCAGTATTAAGCCCGAATCAGTTGGGTCTCCAATGGTACAAGACACATTCTTGGGCTGGGTAATAATTCGAAAGATTGGCGTCTAAGTGTTTTGCTGGACTTAAACTTTTTTTATACATAATCTTTTAAAAACTTTATTGTACGTAATTTTTTATCTCCTTAATACTCTTTTATTTTGAATATACATTGTAAAGTTATCTGACTTTTAAAAATATGTCAATTGAATTATTTTTATATATATACATATTTTTTTTTTTTAAATCTTTACTATTCTTATCCTTCTCATTACTTTAATTTTAAAATCAATTTTTTTTGAAATTTATTTAAATTATTAAGTTTTTTTGTGTCTGCTTATGGGCAAATAATTTCGGTCTCTTTGATCTTTACTATATCAAGGGGGTCGGGATGTTTATGCGCAAATGCCCATATGTAGTTATTGCTAAGTGTACAAAAGGCGAATTGGAATATTCCTGTTGCTCTTTACCATTTGTGCTCTCTTTTTTTGGCATCTCTTGTGAACTAGCATTAAACATTTTTTAGTCTATAAACAACCACCAATTCAGAAGGTTCGTGCCTTTAAATAAAATATTGAATTTTTTTCCCCGCTAACCCCCCGTTTTTTTCTATTTAACATTTGTTAAAATAACCACACTTTCGCCCCATCAGTGATTGGTGATGGATTTTCGAAGTTCGTGTGGTTGTATCCTACCAAGAGCACCGGAACTAATGAAGTAGTGGATCGACTTAGAAGACAATCTGCTGTGTTTGGTAATCCAGCAAGAGTGATAACGGATAGAGGAACAGCGTTTACATCGAACCAATTCAGGGAGTATTGTGAATCGGAAAATGTGCAACATCTTCTAATTGCAACCGGAGTGCCACGAGGAAATGGACAAGTCGAGAGGATGCACCGTATAATAGTTCCCATGTTGACGAAGCTTTGTGCAGAAAAGCCAGATAATTGGTACAGATATTTTGAGCGTGTGCAACGAATAATGAATAATACGGTACCGAGAAGTACAGGAATTGCTCCATACAAGTTGCTGACGGACATGGATATGAGAATTGCCGATGATCCAGATGTTAGAAGATTGTTCGAGGAATTATTTTTGCAAGAGTTTGATGAAGAGCGGAATTTGTTGAGAGATGAGGCTAGGACGAATATATTGCGGATTCAACAGGAGAACAGGAAAACTTTTGATAAGAAGAGAGTACCGGAGACGGCATATGAGGTCAACGAATTAGTCGCCATTAAGCGCACACAATTTGGTGCTGGAATGAAATTGAGACCGAAGTTTCTTGGTAGGGTAGTGAAGAAGCTTGACCATGGTCGGTACGAAGTAGAAAAGTTAGGGAGTTCTGAGGGAAGTAGGAAATGTACGACAGTGACGGAGTACATAAACAGGTGGGAACCACATTCGGGACGAATGTAAGGTCAGGAGGGCCGAATGTGGGATTGCCATATTTTTGACAATACGGTCAGTTTAAAATTAACGGACGAACACTGATATTGGTAGCACTGACAGATAATTTTAAGATAATTATACGACATAATAGAATTGAAAAGTTGAGTAGAGAGTATGTTCAAGTTCTAGTTTGACCGTCGTAAAGTAAGGATACAAGTGCGGCATTAATTTTAAGTTTTCTTTCATGGATCATTCTATGTTTTAAATAAATGAATTATTACACCTAACAACAACAGTGTTTGATTCAAGGAATAACTAAATTCCTACATATGTATGGTGGCTATGAGAAATCATGGACCGATTCTTACTATTTTCCGCACACTTTCTTCTTTTGTCATACAAACAACGTATACAAAATTTCATAGTATTATCTCCAATATATTTCAAAATATTGCAATAAAATGGACGAAAAATATCAAATTTTTATGGAGGTGGTCCAACATATTGGTTCATAACTCTGGTTGACCTAAACCGATTTTGCTGATTTTAAATAGCAAACTTCTCGAAAGCACTTCTGACAGAATTATTGAAGGCTTGGATCCCGAGTATATCTGGGGACTTCAAAAACTTGATTTCAACAAACAGACAGACGGATATGGCTTAATCGACTTCGCTATCTATAAGGATCCAGAATATATATACTTTATAGGGTCGGAAAATTTGTTTGTGGAAATTACACACGGAATGACAAACTTATATATTCCCTTCTCACGATGGTGAAGGGTATAATAAAGTTAAATTTTATAATAAAACTTAAATGAAATAATTTGCACCGAGAAAGTTTTTTAGAAAAATGAATAAAACAACGAAAACTATAAGCAAACGAATAAATGTTCCTTTATTTATTTAAGATTGCGGTTATCATAAAAACAATTTCGATTCTTGTTCGGTATACATAAATGTACATTGAATTTTGAACACTTACAGTGGGTGGCCAAATTATTAGTTACACTTATTAATTAAAATTCAACCGCTTTTAATACGTATATAAATTTATTTCTTGTACCAGATGTTTTCGTATTTTAATTCTGGTAATACTGTTAAATATTTTGTGCAGTGTCGACAATGATTGGTGACATTGGAGTGCATTTGTAGATCATTACCTGTCATTCTGATCTGAAGTGTGAAATATGCAATTTTGATTAAATTGTTTAAAGTCTGGCATCATGATGAAGAACTAAAAGAAAATGTTCAAAAATGCATTCAGAGCATGCCAAAAAGTGTGCAAGCTTTAATTGATGCCAAAGAAGGTTCTACGAAATATTAAGATTTTTTTCAAAAAATTTTGTAATATTTCTTTTCCTCAAATATATATTTTTAAAACAAAAGAATTTATTTTTAATTGAATTAGAAACACTTAATTTACCTAAAAGAACAAATAAAAGCATAAATTTCCACTATTTTAAAATGTTATAGGGCTTCAAACTAAACAATTTTGCATGTGTAACTAATAATTTTGCCACCCACTGTATACCTGGAATATCCTTACAGCCGTTACATTTGCATCTGCTATATTTTCTATATAATCTGGCCAATGTTGATTTCCGTCGAAGCGCACGGAAGCGGAAGGTTTTGTTTCATAGGCTTTTTTTTGAGGTTGACAGGCCATCCAATTCCTCTCCTCCTGTAGAATTTTTCAGCCGTTCTCTGGATTCTTTGGATAGCTAAAAGCCCATCGGCAATGTCATTTCGAAAACGTAAGAGATCCATGTAATCTTTATTACTTACATTGTTATATTCATACAGTCCTATGCAAAATAACTTAAAACAGGCTGATAAACCTCTGGTAAGAAAAATTCCTTAAAGTATCATGCAAAATCAACTTTTAGCTTAACGTCTGGTAAAGCAATGATAACATCAAATAATTTAAAGTAGCTGCATACCTACTTTTAAGTGTAGTTACAATATTTTATTGTTTTGTTAATTTTTGTGTAGATTTTTACATAAAAATTGGAGACATGGATATATTTTTTAAATTAATATATTTTTTAATGTAAAAATAAAATGTTTTGACAGCATTCCAATGAAAATAATTATAATTGTATGAATTTTTTACATAAAAACGCTTAAGTCGGTTTTAGTGAGTTTTAAATTCTGACTAAAATAAAAAAAGAGTGGACCGGGCTCCAAAGTTTGTAATATGTTTAGCTATATCTCTTTCTTTTTTTTTTTTTTTTGCATATACTTTTTTATTGTATATTAATTTTAAATTAACTAACAATAGGTATTCAAATCCTAAAAATAAAGTTAATTAAGATAAGTCCAGTTAATGCTAGACAAAATCTAATTTTCAAATTCGATAGGATATAATGAGCAACTTGTATTTATTCATCTGAGAGCGGTGGTGTCCCTTCTTCTCAAACGGCTATGACCGGGATGTTGTAAGATGTCTCGAGCGAGGGGATTTGGATGAGTTTCCAGCTTACCCAAATAATGGGCCACGTGTTTAGTTATTTCCCATTTGACAAGTGGAACATCAAGATCGTTGTGTATGTTGTTGTTTTTAATATACCAAGGAGCGGTAGTTATCATTCGTAGAATTTTGTTTTGACGGCGTTGAATTTTCTCAATATTGGAGTTGGAGGCAGTGCCCCATAACTGGATACCATAGCACCATATTGGCTTTAGGATTGAGTTGTAGAGGAGAAGCTTACAATCGAGCCGAAGGACGGAGTTTCTGCCGATGAGCCAATGAATTTGGGCTGATTTCAGTTTCATTTGAGTCAGCTTAGCATCTATATGTGGTTTCCATGTGAGGCGACGGTCCAGATGAATACCAAGATATTTCACGTGTGAGTTTTGAGGCACTATATGGTCATTAATACGAATAGGGGGGCATGATTCCCTACGTAGAGTAAATGTTACGTGGGTGCATTTCTGTTCATTTATTTTTATTCCCCATTGTCTTGCCCATTTCTCCACTTGCGTTACGTGGTGCTGTAATTTAATCGAGGCATCTTTTGGATCTTTGTGAGTACTGAAAAATGCCGTATCATCAGCAAATGTTGACGTGTGAATTTCATTGTTTGTTGGCATGTCTGCTGTGTACAGCAAGTATAGAATTGGTCCTAAGATACTTCCTTGAGGGACGCCAGCACCTATAGGTTGAGGACGGCTTAAATAATCACCTTCTTTAATCATAAACTGACGGTCGATTAAGTATTTCCATAGTAGGTGTTGAAGATTCACCGGCAAGTTCTGCTTTAATTTAGATATCAGGCCTTCATGCCATACTTTGTCGAAAGCTTGAGAGACGTCAATAAAGAGTGCCGAACAGTATCTCTTTTCCTTAAAGGCTTTTCTTATGACTTGTACCAATCTATGTGTTTGTTCTATTGTACTGTGTTGACGTCTGAAGCCAAACTGGTGATTGGGAATGCAGTTGTTTTCATTCAAAATCGGAGTCAGCTTGGTTATAAGCAATTTCTCGAATAATTTGGACATAGTTGGTAATAGACTTATTGGCCTATACGACTCAACTTTGCAAGGATCTTTTCCCGGCTTAGGAATCATCTTTACTAAAGCGATTTTCCAAACCGGAGGGTAGTACTCAAGCCGTAAGATGGCATTAAAAATAAAGAGGATTAATCTTTTTGCAATGCGAGGCAGCTCAAAAATTATTTTATTGCTGATTTTATCAAACCCAGGTGCTTTTTTAACATTTAAATTATCAATAGCCTCAACAACCTCCAGATATTGAAATCTTATTTGTACAGGTGGTCTGGCAACAACAGACGGTAGTTCGCTAATGTCAGTATCCGTATTGGGAGTGAATACATTTTTTAAATGACTTACGAAAAGGTTGCCTTTTTCTTCGTTATTTCGTTCCCAAGATCCGTTCAAAGTACGCAGTGGAGGTTTTGCGATTACGGGTTTTCTCAGATTTTGGATTGCACGCCATAATGAATAATTTTACTGGGAAGTTGCGTCTAGACCTTCCAGATGTTGTTTGAGAGACGCTGCTTTTTGCGCTTCTAGCAAGATCCTAAGGTTTTTGGTACGTTCTCTCAACCTAGTTTTAAGTTGGGGCGATCTGTGTTGTTGCCACTCTCTTCGGACTCTCCTTTTTTCAGACAATAGTTGCACAACATCTGCAGAAAAAACTCTGTTGTACCTATTCGGGTGGTAAGTGGAAGAAGCATGTTCTGCGGCTTTCTCGACATGTTCATTAAGACTTTTTATACAGGCATCGATGTCTTCAGCAGTTTTTAACGGGAGTTTCTCTGTGCAGTGAGTGCTGATGTATTTTTTGTATTTTAACCAATTCAGACGTTTGACAAGAAGTTTTTTTTTTTTTTTTAATACATTTAATATATTTATTGGATCTTCAGAAATGAAATGACAATAAGTTTTCGAATCTTAATACTAAAAGAAAATAATAAGTCCAGCCAGTGCTAGACAAAATATTATGATACTACAAAAAATTTATATCCACTGATCCAGTCATCTGTTTTGCGCTTGAGTTAAAGCAAGGGTATCCCTCCTTCTCAACCGAACATAGCCAGTAAAGTTAAGGATGTCTCGTGCAAGTGGGTTTGGATGGTGTTCAAGTTTGCTGACATATTTTGAGGCGTGTTTTGTAAATTCGACTTTCAGCAAAGGAATGCCTAGATCTTTGTGGATTCGAGAATTTTTAACATACCATGGAGCTGCAGTAATTGTACGTAGAATCTTATTTTGACCCCTTTGAATTTTTTCAATGTTGGATGCTGAGGCAGTACCCCATAATTGAATTCCATAACACCAGATTGGCTTTAGAATTGCATTGTACAACAAAAGTTTGCAATCCAACTTTAATGTAGAATTTCTGCCGATTAGCCAATTAATTTGCACTGCTTTTAATCTCATCTGGGTAAGTTTTGCGTCGATATGAGACTTCCAAGTTAAACGACGATCGAGGTGGATTCCGAGGTATTTGACTTCATTGTGTTGCGGGATAATTTGATTATTTATTCTGATGAACGACCATGTATCTTTTCGCAATGTGAAAGTTATATGAATACATTTCTGTTCGTTAACCCTGATTTTCCAAAGCTCAAGCCAATTCTCTAGTTTATAAACATAATTCTGCAAATTCTGTGATGCAACTTGGTGGTCCTTATGGACGCTGATAAAGGCTGTATCGTCTGCAAAAGTTGACGTATGGATTTTCGGGTCTGACGGCATGTCGGAGGCATATATCAAATATAAAGTAGGACCCAGTATGCTACCCTGTGGCACACCTGATTCAATTGGCTGAGCGGTACTTAAAAAATCACCTTCTTTGATTTTAAATTTGCGACCGTATAAATAACTTTCCATGAGTTTATGGGTGTTAGCAGGCAGAGTTAATTTTATTTTGTGCATTAAACCGTCATGCCAAACTTTGTCGAACGCTTGGAACACATCAATGAAAAGGGCGGAGCAGTATTTTTTGTCTGCAAACGACCCTCTTATCACATTTACCTATCTGTGTGTTTGTTCGATGGTACTGTGTTTAGCTCTGAATCCGAATTGATGATTAGGAATACATTCAGTGTCATTCAGAATTGGAGTCAACTTAGTCATTAACAATTTTTTGAACAGTTTAGAAATTGTCGGCAATAGGCTAATTGGCCTATATGACTCCACTTTGGTGTGGTCCTTCCCTGACTTAGGAATCATACTGATCATAGACACCTTCCAATCTGCAGGATAGTATTCTAGGCCTAAAATAGCGTTGAAGATAAAAAGGATAATTCTTCTTGCTACACGAGGTAACTCCACAAGCATTTTATTGCTGATTTTATCCATACCTGGAGCCTTTCTAAGGTTCAGAGTACCAATAGCGTTTTGGACATCACGAGAGTTTAGTCTTAGAGGCACAGGCGGCCTTATAACAAGTGGTGGCAAATCAGATTCGTTATTATTTGAGTTGTTTATAGTAAACACATTTCTCAAATGGTTAACAAATAATGTCCCTTTCTCGGAATCATTTCTAGCCCAGTCACCAGTCGGATTTCGCAAAGGAGGTTTTCCTCTCACTGGTCTTTTTAAACCCCTTGCCGCCCTCCATAACGAGCAGTCAGATTGTGGGGTACTATCAAGACCTTCCAAGTAAGATCTAAGTGAGGCCGTTCTTTGGGTTTCTAAGAAATGTCTTAGTATATCTCTGCATTCCCGTAGTCTAGCTTTCAGTTCAGGAGACCTGTGAATTTGCCACTCTCTTCTCATTCTTCTTTTTTCTGATAGGAGATGTTCGAGTTCAGAGAAATAAGTTCTGTTTGTCCTATTTCTACATTCAACGTGATAAGTGGAAGCGTGATGCACAGCTCGTCGAAGGTTCTCGGTAAAGTTGCCAATCGACTCATCAATATCGTCGGTTGTTCTCAACACAACATTTTCCGTGCAATGAGAACTTAAATACTTTTTTTATTTTATCCAACTTACTCGGGTCTTAGTCATGTTCATAAATGGAGAACCACACACTTGAGGGAAATGCATTGAAATGATAGTAGGAGAGTGATCTGAGGACAAGTCCAGTGAAGGATCCACTTGCATCCATTCTACAGGGATATTTTTCACTACCCCAAAGTCAATAACATCGGGAATCTTCCGTCGGTCCGTCGGCCAATAGGTGGGATGTCCACTTGAGAGTACATCTAAGCCCATTTTAGCAATGGTGTTGAAGAGTACGCAACCCTTTGGGGTTACCAGACGTGAACCCCAAAATGTGTGTTTGGCGTTAAAGTCGCCAGCAACTAAAAATCTAGCTCCAAGGGATTTAAAGAAGTTATGGTATTGGTGTTCTTTTATTGAAAATCGAGGCGGAGAATAAATCGATGATAAAACAAATTTGTATTGACAGAATTCAATGCAAATGTTTGTTGCTTGGAGGTAATCCTCACTTATGTTATTCATTAGATAATGCTTTAGTCTGTTCTTTATAAGAATTGCCGAACCTCCACAAGCTCTTCCGCGGGGGTCTTTAGTATCGTAGAACTCGTAGCCTTTAATTTTGAAGTACCCTGTCGACGTCAAGTGAGTTTCAGCAATCATCATAACATCAATCTGCTTATCCATCAGGAAGTATTCCAGTTCATTTTTATGTTGGCGGAGGCCGTTCGCGTTCCAGAAACAAATTTTTAAATAAATCATTTCTTTAAAATGGCTTGCAAGATAGTGGATTGCATTTTCAGCATTTCCTGCATCATGGATGTCATGGTGGTCGTGAAAGTGTTCATAGTTTGGACAAGTGTCTGCAATGTTGTCTCTAGATTGTTGATATGCGGCTCAGAATATTGGGTTTTAGGTTCCTGCTCCAGACCTGGCACATTAGATTTAACGACATTTGCGTAAGAAACTTGTCTAGAACTAGGCGCCTTTACATGACTAGTGGACCGTAATAATTGAGGGAAATTGTCACTCGATGCTAAATTTGGCTGTTGAGGATGTTTAGGCAATACTGACGTCTTGTTGGTTCTTATGCCTTTCAAATGAGTGTAAATTGGACAACCTCTATTTTGCGGTATGATTACCTCCGCAGTTACTGCATTTTTTGATTTTTGAGTCAGTTCTCGACTTATCGCATTGAGCAGTTGCATGTAGCTCCCCACACGCAACACAAACTGTCGGCAATTTACAATACGCCTTGGTGTGACCAAATTCTTGACAGTTGAGACACGGGACGGGTCCCTGACGCTTATGTGGTTCTTCCACGGTGATTCTACGATGCAGAAGGTACATCAGATTGTAGATGGGATGGGACTCGTTTTTCTTTAAGACAACATCTCCAGGTTCCAATTCTACCCTGAACATGGGCTGAGGGATCTTTTCACGGTTTCTAATATTCACTACGCTCTTGATTTTGAACCCTTTGTCCATTAAACCAGTTTTTATCTCCGCGGGATCAACACATGGGTCTATACCCTTTAGAACGACTTGGAGTCCTTTTGCGCTTTTGAGCTGGTAGGTATAGAAATCCCTAGTCTCCCTTTCCAGCTGGTTGGACAATTTTCGAAAATCATCTTCCCTATTCACTTGTATCTTTGTCTCGCAGATATTTCCATGTTTCATTGAGGTTACGCTAAACATGTTTTCACCTATTACAGCAACAATTCCTTGTACCAATTTACTGGAAGTCGGCTCTCTCAGATAAATAAGTGGGGGCTTAAACGTCTTCTTCGGAAGTTCTGGCTCATCCGTCTGGAGGAGAGCAAACCTATTTTGATCATTACTCACGGTCTTAGGAGCTTTTGCATTTGATGACACTTGAGCAGACTTCGGGCTTCTCTGTCGCTTGAGAACGGTTATGTACTTATCCATACCTACTTGTTTTTTGGGTTTCACTGCACTATTTGATGAAGATGATGTTTTCTCATCTGTTGAAATCACTATATTGGGAGAACAGGAGCGACGCCGTTCTACGGCTCTTGTAGTGAGAAAATTCTCCAAAGATTTTTTTAAGGATTCTTCCTCAGAGACCCATCTAGTTTTTCTACTCGAGCTAAGCTCTTTCTCAGAATTACATCTGAGAGGAACACTCATACAGTTTTTATACGATTTTTAATGTTTTTTTTTATATGAATATGTATTTTTATTCGACCTTTATTATTTATTTTATTACTAATTTTCCAAGCTTAAGGTCTTTCTTTTAAATATAAAAACTTTTTAACTTTATTTAAAACCAATATTTCGGCACTTCCTTGAGTGCCTTCGTCAGGGTTTTTTTCTTCCTAATTTTACAAATTTTTAACAAATTATAACAAATTAAATAATAACTGACAAATTAAAAAATTTTAAAATTCAAAAAACAAAGAAATATTTTTCAAATGAAAATTGATCTATGTATATGTAAATAAATTATTTTTTTAACTTCCGTTTCTATTTTTATAAATTAAGTGTCTATAATTTTGTGCTACATTTTCAGTGTCTGACTTAAAATTAATTCTCGAAATTGTCGGAACCTTTATAATTTGTAACATTTCTAACATAAATCTACGTTTATAATTATTTTCTGTGTTTAAAACCGTTGTATTTTCAAAATCTGGATAATGGTTTAGATTAGCACAATGAGTTGATAAAGCTGTTTTCTGTGATATATTTCTATATCTTTGATCTGATTTATGTCCTGCTATCCTAGTCTTTAGTTTATTCTTCGTTGTACCTATATATACTTTATTACACTGTCCACTATCATTCCCCTTACATGGTATTTTATAAACAATATTTGACATATCCATTCTCTTTATTTTATCTTTCATTTTAGTAAATAGTTTACCCACTGTGTTAAAGGTGTCCAAATAAGAAGAGAAAATAGGATATTAATAGATTGGTATCAAAAACCAACATCTTCTGGTAGAATTATTAATTATTTCTCGAAACATCCAAAGAGAATAATTATTAATACAGCTAAAAATTTTATAGAAAGAGTTCTAAAAATAAGTGATTCAGAATTTCATGGAGATAATAAAAGGAAGATTTCAAATATTTTAACTGATAATAGCTTTCCTAAACAATTAGTAACAGATTTATTAATACGACATGATAATTATAGAATAAATAACCGAAATAGTATTACAGAACAGAGGATTTATAAGTCGGTAACATATATACCAAAATTTTCAGAAAGATTAGAAAAATCAAATATATATGATAACAAAATATACAAAATAGCTCATAAATCTTTTAACACAGTGGGTAAACTATTTACTAAAATGAAAGATAAAATAAAGAGAATGGATATGTCAAATATTGTTTATAAAATACCATGTAAGGGGAATGATAGTGGACAGTGTAATAAAGTATATTAGGTACAACGAAGAATAAACTAAAGACTAGGATAGCAGGACATAAATCAGATCAAAGATATAGAAATATATCACAGAAAACAGCTTTATCAACTCATTGTGCTAATCTAAACCATTATCCAGATTTTGAAAATACAACGGTTTTAAACACAGAAAATAATTATAAACGTAGATTTATGTTAGAAATGTTACAAATTATAAAGGTTCCGACAATTTCGAGAATTAATTTTAAGTCAGACACTGAAAATGTAGCACAAAATTATAGACACTTAATTTATAAAAATTCTATATATATAAAATTCAATGTATGTATGTATGTATGTATGTATGTATGTAACGTATAGACTCCAAAACGGCTGAGCCGATTTTGATGAAATTTTCACAGCATGTTACTGTGACCCTGGAAGGAATAATAGGGTACTTTTTTTTTTGACACGCCCACTTTTACGCCCACTTTTTTAAAATATTGTAATTGGAGACCAAACCTCTGGACCGATATTTTTGAAATTTTCACAGCATTTAACTGGGACTCTGGAAGGAATAATAGGGTACTTTTTTTTTACCACGCCATCTTTTACGCCCACTTTTTTAAAATATTGTAATTGGAGACCAAACCTCTGGACCGATATTTTTGAAATTTTCACAGCATGTTACTGTGACTCTGGAAGGAATAATAGAGTACTTTTTTTTACCACGCCCACTTTTACGCCCACTTTTTTAAAATATTGTAATTGGAGACCAAACCTCTGGACCGATATTCTTGAAATTTTCACAGCATTTAACTGGGACTCTGGTATGATTAATAGTTTACTTTTTTTGACCACGCCCATTTTTACGCCCACTTTTTAAAAATTATGTAATTGCTCCCATATAGTTTTTAACAGATTTACTTCAAATTGTATACACATTATATACTCCAGGCGAGGTAAAAATAAAGATTTCTTAAGCCACGCCCCTTTCACGCCCCTTTTCACGCCAAATTTTTGAAAGTTTTATACTTTTTGTTCTCTATACAAATTTGTTCATTCCAACGTATTTTTTTTATTTGGTAGTATATTGCTCTTAATACTGTTAACGTCGCCATATAACTATGAACCACGCCTACTTCATCGCCCCCTTTTTTAATTCAGATACTTACGTATACCACTAACAATGTTTGCTATACAAAATACTTTTTTTGTAATATGTATTTACCTAAAGTTTTATATACTTTTAAACTACATACATTTTTTTATTACCAAATCCCCATTTTTCGCCCCATTTCACCTTAAATTATATTGCTTTTAATCTATATATCTTCTATATATATAAATGAATGTGTGTCTGTATGTTTGTGCTTAATAGGAGGCCAAACCCTTGGACCAATCTGCCTGAAATTTTTACAGCATGTTACTGTGACTCTGGAAGGAATAATAGGCTATATGAAGTTTTGATTGTACAAACGGGGGTGGCACCGCCCATATAACCCACAAATTTAACCCGCCATATTTTGGGCATTTTTTGACGTACGTCGTTGATATTTGGTACATATGGTATTGGCATAATTAGGAATACGTACCAGGAGAAAAGTGAGTGGGACCACGCCCCTTTTTAGGAAAATTAATTATCGTAATATAGTCTTAACTACTGGACCGATCGTCATTAAATTTTCACAACAGGATATTCTTACGAAATAATAAATTCTTGACTATGTAAGTGGACAAAGGGGCATGGTCTCGCCTAAAGCATTGCAATAAATACATTAAAATTAAATAAATAAATGTTTGTAAATATATAAATACGTTCTATTTTATTTTATGACGAGGGGGGGGGGTAGCAAAGCACACCGGGTTTAGCTAGTAATTTATAAAAATAGAAACGGAAGTTAAAAAAATAATTTATGTACATATACATAGATCAATTTTCATTTGAAAAATATTTCTTTGTTTTTTGAATTTTAAAATTTTTTAATTTGTCAGTTATTATTTAATTTGTTATAATTTGTTAAAAATTTGTAAAATTAGGAAGAAAAAAACCCTGACGAAGGCACTCAAGGAAGTGCCGAAATATTGGTTTTAAATAAAGTTAAAAAGTTTTTATATTTAAAAGAAAGACCTTAAGCTTGGAAAATTAGTAATAAAATAAGTTTTTTTTTATATATATTTTAACCTATTACGAGTTATTTTTTTCACTTTTTTGTTTAATATTAACTTTTTACACTTTTTCACCTATTACGATTTTTTCACCGAAAATTCAGCCGCACTAAAAGTAACACGTCCGAACAGTTCGATGAGACGAGACTGAATGCCACGCTTAATTGGAGTCACATAAAAAGAATTTTCACCAATTAATGAAACTAATATTTTTATAAGTTCGTTTGAGTTTTTTTCTCTTAAATATATTGGAGGTGGTTTTACTGGCTTATTCACAGCGTTAGGGACATCATTTTTGTCTTGGAGGATGGCAAAACGATTTTGCGAGCGTGGCTCTTCAGCATTCTTTGATAATTTTGCGGCTGGTGTAATTTCGGCAGATTTTGGGCTTCTGCCTCTCTTCGATACTGTTATATAACGGTCCATTCCTACCTGTGTTTTTTGTTTATCTTCAACAGCAACTATAGGAGCGGCCTTATTTGTAGGAATTAATGTGCCTTTTGCAGCTGTTGACGTCTCTCCAATATTTGATAACGAGGACCGTGAAGAAGACGGTCCTTCAGTGATTTTTCTATTTAAATTAAATATGCTTTGGGCTAAATTTGTGCCCTGTTCAACACATTTATTCAAGTTTGGTGCACTTGCACATAAATTCAGATTTGTGCTTATTTTTGGTTTCACAGTTAAGTAGTTTTTATTAAATTCGGGATTTTTAATGTTCTCATTACTAACACTTGCCGAGCTCAACACGAAATAAGCATTTCGGCTCTGGGGCCCACTCGCACTGTTAGAATTGTTACTCATTCACTGTCTCACTGTATTTAATTTTCTAGTTTTCAAATAATTAAAAATAAATTATTACAATTTATTAATTTTTATTGCACCTAGTGCAATTATTTGACTTTGTAAAGTTTTTCACCTATTACGAGTTTTTTTCACTTTTTTGTTTAATTTAACTTTTTATACTTTTTCACCTTTTTCACCGATAATTCAGCCGCACTAAAAGTAACACGTCCGAACAGTTCGGTGTATCAACTGCGAATATCTTGAAGACTGTTTTTTAGACGATATATATATCAAATGATAAGTATTTTAAAGACCCTTTCAACAATATATAATATTTTTTAGCTTTTATTTTGTGTTGCCTCTTTAAATCCGATAAAATAAAAAACATTATTGTATTTTTTTACAAATTAGATCAATATATTTCAAACATCTTCTGTTCATCTTCAGGATCTATAAAATTTTTAAATACAATAATAAGTTTTTTATTTATAATACATATAATTTTTATAAAAATTGAACAAAAATTAAAAATTACCTGAATTGATTGAAAATTATTATATAAATGAAAAATTTTTTCAAATAACATTTAAATCAAATTAAAAATACATTTATAAAAAAGTACATAATATTTACTATCTTAAAGGAGTAATTAAATTACAATATGTGTTTATGTAATCCTTTTTATCGCTTTTGAAATTACAAGCAACTTGCTCATACTTGACGATTTGATTCACTTCATGAACTTGCAACTTCAATTTATTTTGTTCTTGTTTTAAAACTTTTACGTTATCAAAATCAAACTCATGCTTTTTTGATCTAGCATGTTTGGCTAATGCTGATAAATTAACTTTTTCAGTTAAACATTTGCAGTCATATTCATGTTGTTTCAATCTTTTCATCAACTTTTGAGTTGTTTCTCCAATATAAACTATATCACAATTTTTACAATTAATTTTATATACAACATCAGATTTTTGCCCAGGATTAAGTTTATATTTAAGTTTCTTGAAAAATTTTTTAGTATTATCCATTATTGGTGGTTTCATTGCAAGTTTAACATTAGGTGTGAAATATTTACATGCTCTAGATAATTGTTCAGTTAAAACCGGAACATAGGTCATTGATGCAAAATTAACTGATGATGATGCTGTTTTATTAGTGGTTAATATATCTTCCTCATTAGTAGAAAGATACGCATAACTAATTTGTTTCATTTGAATTACTATTATTATTAATACGCTTACGATGTTGAACTATGTTAATTAGACGATTAATCACCTTATGTGGAAAATTATTTTTGATAAGAATTTCTTTAATTCTAATAAGATTTTGAGACCAAAAATCTTTATGTGATATACTTAACACTTTCATTATGAAATTTTTTGCAGTGTTAAGTTTCATATGTGATGGATGAGCTGAATAGTAATTCAAAATGCGATTCGATGCAATTTCTTTATGATACCAATTAGTTATGATTTTTCCATTAGTTTTAGTGAATAGTAGTATCCAGATAATTCAGCTGATTATTTTCTTCAACTTCTACCGTAAACTTAATCTTATCATCATATTCATTTAGTTTATTTAATACATTATGTATTTGTTTATTTGGAATTGCTGTAATATGATCATCCACATACGAATACCAGAATAAAGGAGACATATTAAGATTTAGTAATGTTTGGTCAACAACATCCTCAAGTACTCTTTCTACCAAAATAGGCGCCAAGCTAGAACCCATAAAGAGACCAATTTTCATACGTAGTATTTTTTCTTCATAGCAAAAGTAATTACATTCATTAAGACAAAATTTAAGTAGATCCAAAAACAGATCTTTTGGAATATTAGTATTTTTACTAATATGTTGGTCAAAATCTCTTAATATAATTTGTAGAGCAATTTGTGTTGAAATGTTTGTAAAACAATTTACAACATCAAAAGATACCAACTTATACTCTTCTGGAATTTTAATCTTCGTAATATTTTTAACAAATTCTTTAGAATTATTAACTGAATATTTAGGTTTGAAAGATTTTCTCAAAATTGTTGCCAAAAAACGTGATAAATTATATGCTACCGATTTTATAGTAGATACAATAGGCCTAATTGGTCTATCTTTTTTGTGTATCTCAATTTGACCATATATTCTTGGTGGAATTAATGTGTAATTTGTTAAAAATTGTTTTTGTCTTACCGTAATGAATTGGTTACTTTCGTTGTCATTATCATATAAGCGGTTAATTAAAATATTATGTTTTAATACCAATGATGAAGTTGGATCTGCTTTTAATTCTTCGAAAACTTCCTTTTTTTTTGCATATTCTTTTTTATTGTATCTTCATTTTAAATGAACTACCGGCATATCGACAAAAAACATCAAACTATGTTCAAGAACTTCAAAACAAGATTTTAAATACAAGAATAAGGTACAAACATGAGCAACTAAAGGAAGTAAAAAAGGAATGTAGGATAATAGAGGACCAGCTACAAAATTATTTTGGTGATGTGGAATATGCAAGTTTCTTAGAATATGAAGATAAATTAGCTAGCAATTTAAATGAGAAGATCAAATGTAGACATAAACAGAAATTTCAAGACCTTGTTAATTTACAAAGAAGGGAATTAGGTATAAAATTTAATTGTAAATGGTTTGTTAACAAATCTAACATAAATATACCAATTGAAGCACAATGGGTTCTCTCATTAGGTCATAAACACATGCTACCGACGGAAAGAGAACATTTTCCAGTTTTGAAAATTATAACTGAAGGAAAGGATTTAGTACAGACACTTAGGAAAAAAGAGGAACAGGAAATAGCAAGAACAAAACTGACTACAAGTATAGATAACCACATTAATAAAATGAGACTAACTAATAGGGATAAGTTTATATTGGACAAAGTAAAGAAGACAGATAGATTTTTGAGATCTAATAGGGACATTATTATCTTAAATGCAGACAAAGGGAATACAACGGTGGCAATGAATAGAACTGATTATGATTTAAGAATAAATGATATTATAAGGGATGATTCTAATTATAGGAGATTAGATAAGGACCCTACTAATAAACTGGAAAAGGTGAATAATAATTTAGTTCAGGAACTTTTTATTAATGACATAATTACAATTACAGAAAGGAATAAATTTAAAACTAATACAGCAATGGCACCTAGGCTATATGGTCTTCCAAAAATTCATAAAATGGATTTTCCATTGAGACCAATATGTTCAATGATAAATTCTCCATCATATGAACTGTGTAAATATATAACAAGAATTCTTAATAAAATTACTGAAAATTCAAAATATAATGTTAAGGATTCTCTTCAATTTAAAGACAGAGTTAAGAATTTTACATTAGATAACAATGAGAGATTAATTTCTCTTGATGTAGTTTCATTGTTTCCTAGCATTCCAATAGACTTAGCTATTAATATAATAGAAGAAAAATGGAATATAATAAGGAAACATATTAATATGGAAAAGGACTTATTTTTACGTATTCTTAAATTTTGTATAATAGATATTAGATATTTTCAATTAAATAATCATATATATAATCAAATGAAAGGACTTCCTATGGGTTCGTCAGCTTCTCCGATTGTAGCAGATATAGTTATGGAAAGGTTATTAGATATATGTGTTGAAAAATTAATTATAAAATCGAAGATCTTGACAAAATATGTTGACGATTTATTTTGTATAATTTCTGAATCAGGAATAGAGCAAATGTTAGATATTTTTAACTCATTTCATGCAGACATTAAATTTACAATTGAAAGGGAATCTAATTCAAGAATATCATATTTGGACACCTTGATAATTAGAAGAGGAAATAGGATATTAATAGATTGGTATCAAAAACCAACATCTTCTGGTAGAATTATTAATTATTTCTCGAAACATCCAAAGAGAATAATTATTAATACAGCTAAAAATTTTATAGAAAGAGTTCTAAAAATAAGTGATTCAGAATTTCATGGAGATAATAAAAGGAAGATTTCAAATATTTTAACTGATAATAGCTTTCCTAAACAATTAGTAACAGATTTATTAATACGACATGATAATTATAGAATAAATAACCGAAATAGTATTACAGAACAGAGGATTTATAAATCGGTAACATATATACCAAAATTTTCAGAAAGATTAGAAAAATCAAATATATATGATAACAAAATATACAAAATAGCTCATAAATCTTTTAACACAGTGGGTAAACTATTTACTAAAATGAAAGATAAAATAAAGAGAATGGATATGTCAAATATTGTTTATAAAATACCATGTAAGGGGAATGATAGTGGACAGTGTAATAAAGTATATATAGGTACAACGAAGAATAAACTAAAGACTAGGATAGCAGGACATAAATCAGATCAAAGATATAGAAATATATTACAGAAAACAGCTTTATAAACTCATTGTGCTAATCTAAACCATTATCCAGATTTTGAAAATACAACGGTTTTAAACACAGAAAATAATTATAAACGTAGATTTATGTTAGAAATGTTACAAATTATAAAGGTTCCGACAATTTCGAGAATTAATTTTAAGTCAGACACTGAAAATGTAGCACAAAATTATAGACACTTAATTTATAAAAATAGAAACGGAAGTTAAAAAAATAATTTATTTACATATACATAGATCAATTTTCATTTGAAAAATATTTCTTTGTTTTTTGAATTTTAAAATTTTTTAATTTGTCAGTTATTATTTAATTTGTTATAATTTGTTAAAAATTTGTAAAATTAGGAAGAAAAAAACCCTGACGAAGGCACTCAAGGAAGTGCCGAAATATTGGTTTTAAATAAAGTTAAAAAGTTTTTATATTTAAAAGAAAGACCTTAAGCTTGGAAAATTAGTAATAAAATAAGTTTTTTTTTATATATATTTTAACCTATTACGAGTTATTTTTTTCACTTTTTTGTTTAATATTAACTTTTTACACTTTTTCACCTATTACGATTTTTTCACCGAAAATTCAGCCGCACTAAAAGTAACACGTCCGAACAGTTCGATGAGACGAGACTGAATGCCACGCTTAATTGGAGTCACATAAAAAGAATTTTCACCAATTAATGAAACTAATATTTTTATAAGTTCGTTTGAGTTTTTTTCTCTTAAATATATTGGAGGTGGTTTTACTGGCTTATTCACAGCGTTAGGGACATCATTTTTGTCTTGGAGGATGGCAAAACGATTTTGCGAGCGTGGCTCTTCAGCATTCTTTGATAATTTTGCGGCTGGTGTAATTTCGGCAGATTTTGGGCTTCTGCCTCTCTTCGATACTGTTATATAACGGTCCATTCCTACCTGTGTTTTTTGTTTATCTTCAACAGCAACTATAGGAGCGGCCTTATTTGTAGGAATTAATGTGCCTTTTGCAGCTGTTGACGTCTCTCCAATATTTGATAACGAGGACCTGAAGAAGACGGTCCTTCAGTGATTTTTCTATTTAAATTAAATATGCTTTGGGCTAAATTTGTGCCCTGTTCAACACATTTATTCAAGTTTGGTGCACTTGCACATAAATTCAGATTTGTGCTTATTTTTGGTTTCACAGTTAAGTAGTTTTTATTAAATTCGGGATTTTTAATGTTCTCATTACTAACACTTGCCGAGCTCAACACGAAATAAGCATTTCGGCTCTGAGGCCCACTCGCACTGTTAGAATTGTTACTCATTCACTGTCTCACTGTATTTAATTTTCTAGTTTTCAAATAATTAAAAATAAATTATTACAATTTATTAATTTTTATTGCACCTAGTGCAATTATTTGACTTTGTAAAGTTTTTCACCTATTACGAGTTTTTTTCACTTTTTTGTTTAATTTAACTTTTTATACTTTTTCACCTATTACGATTTTTTCACCGATAATTCAGCCGCACTAAAAGTAACACGTCCGAACAGTTCGGTGTATCAACTGCGAATATCTTGAAGACTGTTTTTTAGACGATATATATATCAAATGATAAGTATTTTAAAGACCCTTTCAACAATATATAATATTTTTTAGCTTTTATTTTGTGTTGCCTCTTTAAATCCGATAAAATAAAAAACATTATTGTATTTTTTTACAAATTAGATCAATATATTTCAAACATCTTCTGTTCATCTTCAGGATCTATAAAATTTTTAAATACAATAATAAGTTTTTTATTTATAATACATATAATTTTTATAAAAATTGAACAAAAATTAAAAATTACCTGAATTGATTGAAAATTATAATATAAATGAAAAATTTTTTCAAATAACATTTAAATCAAATTAAAAATACATTTATAAAAAAGTACATAATATTTACTATCTTAAAGGAGTAATTAAATTACAATATGTGTTTATGTAATCCTTTTTATCGCTTTTGAAATTACAAGCAACTTGCTCATACTTGACGATTTGATTCACTTCATGAACTTGCAACTTCAATTTATTTTGTTCTTGTTTTAAAACTTTTACGTTATCAAAATCAAACTCATGCTTTTTTGATCTAGCATGTTTGGCTAATGCTGATAAATTAACTTTTTCAGTTAAACATTTGCAGTCATATTCATGTTGTTTCAATCTTTTCATCAACTTTTGAGTTGTTTCTCCAATATAAACTATATCACAATTTTTACAATTAATTTTATATACAACATCAGATTTTTGCCCAGGATTAAGTTTATATTTAAGTTTCTTGAAAAATTTTTTAGTATTATCCATTATTGGTGGTTTCATTGCAAGTTTAACATTAGGTGTGAAATATTTACATGCTCTAGATAATTGTTCAGTTAAAACCGGAACATAGGTCATTGATGCAAAATTAACTGATGATGATGCTGTTTTATTAGTGGTTAATATATCTTCCTCATTAGTAGAAAGATACGCATAACTAATTTGTTTCATTTGAATTACTATTATTATTAATACGCTTACGATGTTGAACTATGTTAATTAGACGATTAATCACCTTATGTGGAAAATTATTTTTGATAAGAATTTCTTTAATTCTAATAAGATTTTGAGACCAAAAATCTTTATGTGATATATGTACTTAACACTTTCATTATGAAATTTTTTGCAGTGTTAAGTTTCATATGTGATGGATGAGCTGAATAGTAATTCAAAATGCGATTCGATGCAATTTCTTTATGATACCAATTGGTTATGATTTTTCCATTAGTTTTAGTGAATAGTAGTATCCAGATAATTCAGCTGATTATTTTCTTCAACTTCTACCGTAAACTTAATCTTATCATCATATTCATTTAGTTTATTTAATACATTATGTATTTGTTTATTTGGAATTGCTGTAATATGATCATCCACATACGAATACCAGAATAAAGGAGACATATTAAGATTTAGTAATGTTTGGTCAACAACATCCTCAAGTACTCTTTCTACCAAAATAGGCGCCAAGCTAGAACCCATAAAGAGACCAATTTTCATACGTAGTATTTTTTCTTCATAGCAAAAGTAATTACATTCATTAAGACAAAATTTAAGTAGATCCAAAAACAGATCTTTTGGAATATTAGTATTTTTACTAATATGTTGGTCAAAATCTCTTAATATAATTTGTAGAGCAATTTGTGTTGAAATGTTTGTAAAACAATTTACAACATCAAAAGATACCAACTTATACTCTTCTGGAATTTTAATCTTCGTAATATTTTTAACAAATTCTTTAGAATTATTAACTGAATATTTAGGTTTGAAAGATTTTCTCAAAATTGTTGCCAAAAAACGTGATAAATTATATGCTACCGATTTTATAGTAGATACAATAGGCCTAATTGGTCTATCTTTTTTGTGTATCTCAATTTGACCATATATTCTTGGTGGAATTGATGTGTAATTTGTTAAAAATTGTTTTTGTCTTACCGTAATGAATTGGTTACTTTCGTTGTCATTATCATATAAGCGTTTAATTAAAATATTATGTTTTAATACCAATGATGAAGTTGGATCTGCTTTTAATTCTTCGAAAACTTCCTTTTTTTTTTGCATATTCTTTTTTATTGTATCTTCATTTTAAATGAACTAACAATAGGTATTCAAATCCTAAAACTTCCTTGTTGTTAAGAATTTCATTCATTTTATGTTGATATTCTAATTTATTAGCAATAATTGTAATATTACCTTTTTCACTATTTGATACATAAATATTTAGATGTTCTTTAAGAAATCTTGCTGTAGATTTAGCTGCTTTAATAAAAAAATTTTGAATTCGATTAAGCGGTTTAGTTATATTTAAATGCTTAGTAATTAAATACGTAAGGTTAGCTCGCATTGCTCGCCTAATATGTTCATTACTATAACGAGTTATAATAAACTCAATATCCGCTATCAAATCAAGTAAAGGTACTTCTTCATTTGGTAATATGAATTTTGGTCCCATACTTAGTAAAATCATCATTTCATTTGGAATTTCAACACCAGAAATATTTTTAATAAAAGAGTCATCATATTGAATATCAAAAAGTTGATTTTGGTTTTCTTTAAGTTTTGTAAATTTTAAATGGAGTCTTTCATTGTTCATTCTCAATATTTGTTGATAATATACATTATTTTTCAAATTATTTATATTAAATAACTGATTTTGAAGATTTTTTGTAAATTGGTTTATTAAAAAATTACAATCATAAATTTCAGCATTTAAAAGCCTTATGTTTATGTCACTAATAGCATGTTCAACAACCTGAACTGCCGTTTTGCAATTAGATATAAAATTTGTTAATACCTTTTTTGTTTTCCTTAATATGAAATTTGGTGTTATTTTATTACGACGACAGTTTAGTAGAAAAACTAGTCTTGATTTTTGTTGTGCTAATTTTCTGATGATGCTTTTAATTGATATATTCATATTCATTGTTTTAGTCAATAGTTAGAGATTGACAGAATAATTATGGATTAATATTTTGTATTGCTGGATTGATTTTGTGGATTAATATTTTTTAGCTTTTATTTTGTGTTGCCTCTTTAAATCCGATAAAATAAAAAACATTATTGTATTTTTTACAAATTTGATCAATATATTTCAAACATCTTCTGTTCATCTTCAGGATCTATAAAATTTTTAAATACAATAATAAGTTTTTTATTTATAATACACTAGCTAAACCCGGTGTGCTTTGCTACCCCCCCCCCCACGTCATAAAATAAAACGTATTTATATATTTACAAACATTTATTTATTTAATTTTAATGTATTTATTGCAATGCTTTAGGCGAGACCATGCCCCTTTGTCCACTTACATAGTCAAGAATTTATTATTTTATAAGAATATCCTGTTGTGAGAATTTAATGACGATCGGTCCAGTAGTTAAGACTATATTACGATGTTTAATTTTCCTAAAAAGGGGCGTGGTCCCACTCACTTTTCTCCTGGTACGTATTCCTAATTATGCCAATACCATATGTACCAAATATCAACGACGTACGTCAAAAAATGCCCAAAATATGGCGGGTTAAATTTGTGGGTTATATGGGCGGTGCCACCCCCGTTTGTACAATCAAAACTTCATATAGCCTATTATTCCTTCCAGAGTCACAGTAACATGCTGTAAAAATTTCAGGCAGATTGGTCCAAGGGTTTGGCCTCCTATTAAGCACAAACATACAGACACACATTCATTTATATATATATAGAAATGGGACGAAAAATGGGGATTTGGTAATAAAAAAATGTATGTAGTTAAAAAGTAGCTAAAACTTTAGGTAAATACATATTACAAAAAAAGTATTTTGTATAGCAAACATTGTTAGTGGTATAAGTAAGTATCTGAATTAAAAAAAGGGGGCGATGAAGTAGGCGTGGTGCATAGTTATATGGCGACGCTAACAGTATTAAAAGCAATATACTACCAAATAAAAAAAATACGTTGGAATGAACAAATTTGTATAGAGAACAAAAAGTATAAAACTTTTGGCGTGAAAAGGGGCGTGAAAGGGGCGTGGCTTAAGAAATCTTTATTTTTGCCTCGCCTGGAGTATATAATGTGTATACAATTTGAAGTAAATCTGTTAAAAACTATATGGGAGCAATTACATAATTTTTAAAAAGTGGGCGTAAAAATGGGCGTGGTCAAAAAAAGTACCCTATTAATCATACCAGAGTCCCAGTTAAATGCAGTCTATACGTTACATACATACATACATACATACATACATACATACATACATTGAATTTTATATATATAGATACATATAATTTTTATAAAAATTGAACAAAAATTAAAAATTACCTGAATTGATTGAAAATTATAATACAGTGAACTCGCGAAAACGTGAACACTCGAAAGTGTGAACGTCTCAAAAACGTGAACAAATTTATTTTTCAATAGAGTATTCTAAAACATGAACAAAATCTGAAAGCGCTGAAACGTAAACATTTTTTTTACTTTTTGTTTTTTAATCTGTTTTTAAATTGGGAAATCCCCGCCCTGTTTGTTTGTTTACTTAAGTTTGAATGTTTTTTTTTCGTTTATGTATGGTTTGACCTGTTAGTTGCTCTTTGATTTTGCTACGTAGATGTTGCAAGTGGTTAAAAAATTGATTTCTGATAACGGATACATTTGTGCAATGTTTTTGCCACCCAACGTAACATCGTTAATTCAGCCCATGGACCAGAATGTTTTTAAAATAACTAAACTGTATTATAGAAAAAGTCTCTTATCATTAGTGGCTGGAAAACAAACAGAATTGTTAGAACCTATTAAGATGTTAACTATAAAAGATGCAATTAACCTTTTGGACTCAGCATGGAGTAGAATTTCGCAACAAATTTTAAACAAATGCTGGAAAAATATTTTAAATTTAGTTTCGGACCAAGATGACCCCGATGATAATATTCCATTAAGTATTTTAAGAGAGAGGATATCTCCACCCGCAATACGACAGCTAGAAAATAGTGCGGTTCTACTTCTTCAGGCGCTGAATTCTCAGGTTTGTTTTATTATAAGTTTCAGTGTTTTTAGAGAATTTAATTTAAATTTAATTACAGATCGATGTTACTCTTTCCACTGTCAAAGATTGGAACAACAATCCTGAAGAAAATTGCACAGAAGTGGGAAGTATTGAAATTCAGGATGATATCGAACATGATGATGATTCCATTATATTCCAGCCAGAAATTATAATTAAATCCAAGGAAGCTGTAGAAGCCTTGGATAAGGCTTTAATATGGGCTGAAAACGAGATGGTAGACCAAAGTGACATTAGAGTGCTGAGAAACCTTAAAGAAAAAGCTGTGTTAAAAATGGCAAAACAAAAAACTTACCAAAAAAAATTACTAATTTTTTCCTTTAAACTTTATTTAACTGATTCTTAATTATTCAACCAAAAAAATGTTCCTATTAGTTTTAGCTTATTTTTTTTGTTAATCAAATATGAATTTCTTGCATCCTTTATTTTATATTATTTTTTTTGTTATTTATCGAATGCAAAGTGTACTATATATTGGATTTTATTTTTTGTTATTAAAAAGAAATAAAATAATTAATTTAAAATAGTGTTTAGCATTTTTACTTATTAAAATGTCATTTTTTATATTAAGTAGGGTAATTTTTTGTTTTAAATTTGTTTACTCGATAACGTGAACAAACTCGAAAATGTGAACTGCCTTGGTAAAAATTAGTTCACGTTATCGCGAGTTCACTGTATAAATGAAAAATTTTTTCAAATTACATTTAAATCAAATTAAAAATACATTTATAAAAAAGTACATAATATTTACTATCTTAAATGCGAGCTAACCTTACGTATTTAATTACTAAGCATTTAAATATAACTAAACCGCTTAATCGAATTCAATCGAAAAGCAATACAAAATATTAATCCATAATATATAATATAACCTACTTATATGAACCATCTACATAGAGGTCAATGTCGAGAAAATTATTTTTTGATCCTATATTTTTTTAAAAACTCTGAAAAATCCGGAGAAATACATATAGAGTATGTATATAAATTACAAAATGTAAAAGTCAAGAAACTATGCTTTAATTCAAGGTATAATATAACCGTGTAGGTAGTAAATATCCAGAGATATTTAAGAAAAATGATGACATTTCACCATAAAAATTACAATAAATTTGTACTATGCGAAGCCGGTGTTCTGTATACCATATAGGAGAACATCTTATTAAACATAGCTTTTATATGACATTAATATTAAAAGTATAAAATTTGATTTCAAAGTATAGGGTGTTTTTTTACAGGTTTGTTTTTCGAAAAGAGATAAAACTGGCATTTTGTGGTCAAATCTGGCAACTCTAATGTCATTTGTGTTCAGTTTGGTTTGCCATTTCATCATGAACAGGTTGACAAAAGAACAACGCTTGCAAATCGTGCAAATTTATTTCGAAAATAACGGTTCAGTTCGCGAAGTTTACCGCAAGCTCCGTCCATTTTATAGTCGACATAATCGTCCATCAGAGCAATTAATTCGGTTAACCATGGATCGTTTTCGCACTACGTTTACTCTATGTGATAATACGCATCCGCAGAGACGTCGAACAGTGCGCACCGAAGAAACAATTGCCGCTGTAGAGCAAAGTGTTGAAGAGGACCCGAATTAATGGAGACCGGTATAGAGCCATGATAACCGACTATTTTGTTCCCGAATTGGATGGCATGAATGTGGATGAGTTGTGGTTCCAACAAGACGGCGCTACATGCCACACAGCGCACGCCACAATCGATTTATTGAAGGAAACATTCGATGAGCGCATAATTTCGCGGAATGGACCTGTCAATTGGCCACCAAGATCGTGTGATTTGACACCATTGGATTATTTTCTTTGGGGATATGTGAAGACGCTCGTCTACGCCAACAAACCAGAAACGTTAGGGGAATTGGAAGCCAACATTCGTGGCGTTATTGCCGACATACGGCCCCATATGCTCGAAAAAGTGGTTCAAAATTGGACCTGTAGAATTGGCTTTATTCGAGCCAGCCGCGGCGGCCACATGCCTCAAATCATATTTAAACATTAATGGCATAAAATTATCCTTCCAATAAAGCCAAATTGATGGTCATTAAAACGATTTTCTTGTGTTTTATTTCAATTCGAAGTTCTACACCTCTCAAAAAAACACCCTATATGTATATAAACTAAAGTTTAGAAATTATAATTTAAAGAAAAATAGTTCTTTTTTTTAATTTTTTCAGAACTTATAAATCTGTGATTATAATACCTACAAACACATGTCATACCTTAAATTAAAGCTAAATGTCTTGGCTATTAATATTAATAATCTAAAAAAACACTTATATAGACCTTTTTTAAGATTTTTTAGATATTATATATTAAGAACTCACTACACCATGTGTTAATCAGTGTTTATTATATTGAATCTTCATATATGAAATGACAATAAGTATTCAAATCTTAATACTAAAAAGAAAATAATAAGCCCAGCCAGTGCTAGACAAAAATTTTTATGATACTAAAAAATTTCACATCAACTGATCCAGTCATCTGTTTTGAGCTTGAGTTAAAGCAAGGGCTGAGCGGTACTTAAAAAATCACCTTCTTTGATTTTAAATTTGCGACCGTATAAATAACTTTCCATGAGTTTATGGGTGTTAGCAGGCAGAGTTAATTTTATTTTGTGCATTAAACCGTCATGCCAAACTTTGTCGAACGCTTGCGACACATCAATGAAAAGGGCGGAGCAGTATTTTTTGTCTTCAAACGACCCTCTTATCACATTTACCAATCTGTGTGTTTGTTCGATGGTGCTGTGTTTAGCTCTGAAGCCGAATTGATGATTAGGAATACATTCAGTGTCATTCAGAATTGGAGTCAACTTAGTCATCAACAATTCTTCAAACAGTTTTGAAATTGTCGGCAGTAGACTAATTGGCCTATATGACTCCACTTTGGTGTGGTCCTTCCCTGACTTAGGAATCATAGTGCTCATAGACACCTTCCAATCTGCAGGATAGTATTCTAGGCGTAAAATAGCGTTGAAGATAAAAAGGATAATTCTTCTTGCTACACGAGGCAACTCCACAAGCATTTTATTGCTGATTTTATCCATACCTGGAGCCTTTCTAAGGTTCAGAGTACCAATAGCGTTTTGGACATCACGAAAGTTTAGTCTTAGAGGTACAGGAGGCCTCATAACAAGTGGTGGCAAATCAGATTCGTTATTATTTGAGTTATTTATAGTAAACACATTTCTCAAATGGTCAACAAATAATGTCCCTTTCTTGGAATCATTTCTAGCCCAGTCACCAGTCGGATTTCGCAAAGGAGGTTTTCCTCTCACTGGTCTTTTTAAACCTATTGCCGCCCTCCATAACGAGTAGTCAGATTGTGGGGTACTATCAAGACCTTCCAAGTAAGATCTAAGTGAGGCCGTTCTTTGGGTTTCTAAGAAATGTCTTAGTATATCTCCGCATTCCCGTAGCCTAGCTTTCAGTTCAGGAGACCTGTAAATTTGCCACTCTCTTCTCATTCTTCTTTTTTCTGATAGGAGATGTTCGATCCCGGCCAATAGGTGGGATGTCCACTTGAGAGTACATCTAAGCCCATTTTAGCAATGGTGTTGAAGAGTACGCGACCCTTTGGGGTTACCAGACGTGAACCCCAAAATGTGTGTTTGGCGTTAAAGTCGCCAGCAACTAAAAATCTAGCTCCAAGGGATTTAAAGAAGTTATGGTATTGGTGTTCTTTTATTGAAAATCGAGGCGGAGAATAAATCGATGATAAAACAAATTTGTATTGACAGAATTCAATGCAAATGTTTGTTGCTTGGAGGTAATCCTCACTTATGTTATTCATTAGATAATGCTTTATTCTGTTCTTTATAAGAATTGCCGAACCTCCACAAGCTCTTCCGCGGGGGTCTTTAGTATCGTAGAACTCGTAGCCATTAATTTTGAAGTACCCTGTCGACGTCAAGTGAGTTTCAGCAATCATCATAACATCAATCTGCTTATCCATCAGGAAGTATTCCAGTTCATTTTTATGTTGGCGGAGGCCGTTCGCGTTCCAGAAACAAATTTTTAAATAAATCATTTCTTTAAAATGGCTTGCAAGATTGCATTTTCAGCATTTCCTGCATCATGGATGTCATGGTGGTCGTGAAAGTGTTCATAGTTTGGACAAGTGTCTGCAATGTTGTCTCTAGATTGTTGATATGCGGCTCAGAATAATGGAGTTTAGGTTCCTGCTCCAGGCCTGGCATATTAGATTTAACGACGTTTGCGTAAGAAACTTGGTTAGAACAAGGCGCGTTTACATGACTAGCGGACCGTAATAATTGAGGGAAATTGTCACTCGATGCTAAATTTGGCTGTTGAGGATGATTAGGCAATACTGACGTCTTGTTGGTTCTTATGCCTTTCAAATGAGCGTAAATTGGACAACCTCTATAATTTGCGGTATGATTACCTCCGCAGTTACTGCATTTTTTGATTTTTGAGTCAGTTCTCGACTTATCGCATTGAGCAGTTGAATGTAGCTCCACACACGCAACACAAACTGTCGGCAATTTACAATACGCCTTGGTGTGACCAAATTCTTGACAGTTGAGACACTGGACGGGTCCCTGACGCTTATGTGGTTCTTCCACGGTGATTCTACGATGCAGAAGGTACATCAGATTGTAGATGGGATGGGACTCGTTTTTCTTTAAGACAAAATCTCCAGGTTCCAATTCTACCCTGAACATGGGCTGAGGGATCTTTTCACGGTTTCTAATATTCACTACGCTCTTGATTTTGAATCCTTTGTCCATTAAACCGGTCTTTATCTCCGCAGGATCAACACATGGGTCTATACCCTTTAGAACGACTTGGAGTCCTTTTGCGCTTTTGAGCTGGTAGGTATAGAAATCCCTAGTCTCCCTTTCCAGCTGGTTGGACAATTTTCGAAAATCATCTTCCCTATTCACTTGTATCTTTGTCTCGCAGATATTTCCATGTTTCATTGAGGTTACGCTAAACATGTTTTCACATGCAACAATTCCTTGTACCAATTTACTGGAAGTCGGCTCTCTCAGATAAACGTCTTCTTAGGAAGTTCTGGCTCATCCGTCTGGAGGAGAGCAAACCTATTTTGATCATTACTTACGGTCTTAGGAGCTTTTGCATTTGATGACACTTGAGCAGACGTCGGGCTCCTCTGTCGCTTGAGAACGGTGATGTACTTATCTATACCTACTTGTTTTTTGGGTTTGACTGCACTATTTGATGAAGATGATGTTTTTTCATCTGTTGAAATCACTATATTGGGCGAACAGGAACGACGCCGTTCTACGGCTCTTGTAGTAAGAAAATTCTCCAGAGATTTTTTTATGGATTCTTCCTCAGTTTTTCTAGACGAGCGAAGCTCTTTCTCAGAATTACATCTGAGAGGAACACTCATACAGTTTTTATACGATTTTTAATGTTTTTTTTATATATATTTTAACCTATTACAAGTTATTTTTTTCACTTTTTTGTTTAATTTCAACTTTTTACACTTTTTCACCTATTACGATTTTTTCACCGAAAATTCAGCCGCACTAAAAGTAACACGTCCGAACAGTTCGATGAGGCGATACTGAATGATTTTTTAGATATTAAAAAAAAATTTTGGGTAAACAAATATATATCTCGAATTTAACCCATAGTGGGTCCATATTTTATAATCATGGTATATTTCGTTGGAAAGATATTTTCTATACCATTAATTCAGTCTCGTCTCATCGAACTGTTCGGACGTGTTACTTTTAGTGCGGCTGAATTTTCGGTGAAAAAATCGTAATAGGTGAAAAAGTGTAAAAAGTTGAAATTAAACAAAAAAGTGAAAAAAAATCGTAATAGGTTAAAATATATAAAAAAATAAACATTAAACATCACATAAAAACTGTATGAGTGTTCCTCTCAGATGTAATTCTGAGAAAGAGCTTAGCTCGACTAGAAAAACTAGATGCATCTCTGAGGAAGAATCCATAAAAAAATCTTTGGAGAATTTTCTCACTGCAAGAGCCGTGGAACGGCGTCGTTCCTGTTCGCCCAATATTGTGATTTCAACAGATGTAAAAACATCATCTTCATCAAATAGTGCAGTCAAACCCAAAAAACAAGTAGGTATGGATAAGTACATAACCGTTCTCAAGCGACAGAGGAGCCCGAAGTCTGCTCAAGTGTCATCAAATGCAAAAGCTCCTAAGACCGTGAGTAATGATCAAAATAGGTTTGCTCTCCTCCAGACGGATGAGCCAGAACTTCCGAAGAAGACGTTTAAGCCCCCACCAATTTATCTGAGAGAGCCGACTTCCAGTAAATTGGTACAAGGAATTGTTGCTGTAATAGGTGAAAACATGTTTAGCGTAACCTCAATGAAACATGGAAATATCTGCGAGACAAAGATTCAAGTGAATAGGGAAGATGATTTTCGAAAATTGTCCAACCAGCTGGAAAGGGAGACTAGGGATTTCTATACCTACCAGCTCAAAAGCGCAAAAGGACTCCAAGTCGTTCTAAAGGGTATAGACCCATGTGTTGATCCCGCGGAGATAAAAACCGGTTTAATGGACAAAGGGTTCAAAATCAAGAGCGTAGTGAATATTAGAAACCGTGAAAAGATCCCTCAGCCCATGTTCAGGGTAGAATTGGAACCTGGAGATGTTGTCTTAAAGAAAAATGAGTCCCATCCCATCTACAATCTGATGTACCTTCTGCATCGTAGAATCACCGTGGAAGAACCACATAAGCGTCAGGGACCCGTCCAGTGTCTCAACTGTCAAGAATTTGGTCACACGAAGGCGTATTGTAAATTGCCGACAGTTTGTGTTGCGTGTGGGGAGCTACATGCAACTGCTCAATGCGATAAGTCGAGAACTGACTCAAAAATCAAAAAATGCAGTAACTGCGGAGGTAATCATACCGCAAATTATAGAGGTTGTCCAATTTACACTCATTTGAAAGGCATAAGAACCAACAAGACGTCAGTATTGCCTAATCGCCCTCAACAGCCAAATTTAGCATCGAGTGACAATTTCCCTCAAGTATTACGGTCCACTAGTCATGTAAACGCGCCAAGTTCTAGACAAGTTTCTTACGCAAACGTCGTTAAATGTAATATGCCAGGTCTGGAGCAGGAACCTAAACCCCAATATTCTGAGCCGCATATCAACAATCTAGAGACAACATTGCAGACACTTGTCCAAACTATGAACACTTTCACGACCACCATGACATCCATGATGCAGGAAATGCTGAAAATGCAATCTTGCAAGCCATTTTAAAGAAATGATTTATTTAAAAATTTGTTTCTGGAACGCGAACGGCCTCCGCCAACATAAAAATGAACTGGAATACTTCCTGATGGATAAGCAGATTGATGTTATGATGATTGCTGAAACTCACTTGACGTCGACAGGGTACTTCAAAATTAATGGCTACGAGTTCTACGATACTAAAGACCCCCGCGGAAGAGCTTGTGGAGGTTCGGCAATTCTTATAAAGAACAGAATAAAGCATTATCTAATGAATAACATAAGTGAGGATTACCTCCAAGCAACAAACATTTGCATTGAATTCTGTCAATACAAATTTGTTTTATCATCGATTTATTCTCCGCCTCGATTTTCAATAAAAGAACACCAATACCATAACTTCTTTAAATCCCTTGGAGCTAGATTTTTAGTTGCTGGTGACTTTAACGCCAAACACACATTTTGGGGTTCACGTCTGGTAACCCCAAAGGGTCGCGTACTCTTCAACACCATTGCTAAAATGGGCTTAGATGTGCTCTCAAGTGGACATCCCACCTATTGGCCGACGGACCGACGGAAGATTCCCGATGTTATTGACTTTGGGGTAATGAAAAATATCCCTGTAGAATGGATGCAAGTGGATCCTTCACTGGACTTGTCCTCAGATCACTCTCCTACTATCATTTCAATGCATTTCCCTCAAGTGTGTGGTTCTCCATTTATGAACATGACTAAGACCCGAGTAAGTTGGATAAAATACAAAAAGTATTTAAGTTCTCATTGCACGGAAAATGTTGTGTTGAGAACTACCGACGATATTGATGAGTCGATTGGCAACTTTACCGAGGACCTTCGACGAGCTGTGCATCACGCTTCCACTTATCACGTTGAATGTAGAAATAGGACAAACAGAACTTATTTCTCTGAACTCGAACATCTCCTATCAGAAAAAAGAAGAATGAGAAGAGAGTGGCAAATTCACAGGTCTCCTGAACTTAAAGCTAGGCTACGGGAATGCAGAGATATACTAAGACATTTCTTAGAAACCCAAAGAACGGCCTCACTTAGATCTTACTTGGAAGGTCTTGATAGTACCCCACAATCTGACTACTCGTTATGGAGGGCGGCAAGAGGTTTAAAAAGACCAGTAAGAGGAAAACCTCCTTTGCGAAATCCGACTGGTGACTGGACTAGAAATGATTCCGAGAAGGGGACTTTATTTGTTAACCATTTGAGAAATGTGTTTACTATAAACAACTCAAATAATAACGAATCTGATTTGCCACCACTTGTTATAAGGCCTCCTGTACCTCTAAGACTAAACTTTCGTGATGTCCAAAACGCTATTGGTACTCTGAACCTTAGAAAGGCTCCAGGTATGGATAAAATCAGCAATAAAATGCTTGTGGAGTTACCTTGTGTAGCAAGAAGAATTATCCTCTTTATCTTCAACGCTATTTTACGCCTAGAATACTATCCTGCAGATTGGAAGGTGTCTATGATCACTATGATTCCTAAGCCAGGGAAGGACCATACCAAAGTGGAGTCATATAGGCCAATTAGTCTACTGCCGACAATTTCAAAACTGTTTGAAAAATTGTTAATGACTAAATTGACTCCAATTCTGAATGACACTGAATGTATTCCTAATCATCAATTCGGCTTCAGAGCTAAACACAGCACCATCGAGCAAACACACAGATTGGTAAATGTGATAAGAGGGTCGTTTGAAGACAAAAAATACTGCTCCGCCCTTTTCATTGATGTGTCGCAAGCGTTCGACAAAGTTTGGCATGACGGTTTAATGCACAAAATAAAATTAACTCTGCCTGCTAACACCCATAAACTCATGGAAAGTTATTTATACGGTCGCAAATTTAAAATCAAAGAAGGTGATTTTTTAAGTACCGCTCAGCCAATTGAATCAGGTGTGCCACAGGGTAGCATACTGGGTCCTACTTTATATTTGATATATGCCTCCGACATGCCGTCAGACCCTAAAATCCATACGTCAACTTTTGCAGACGATACAGCCTTTATCAGCGTCCATCAGGACCACCAAGTTGCATCACAGAATTTGCAGAATTATGTTTATAAACTAGAGAATTGGCTAGAGCTTTGGAAAATCAGGGTTAACGAACAGAAATGTATTCATATAACTTTCACATTGCGAAAAGATACCTGCTCGTTCATCAGAATAAATAATCAAATTATCCCGCAACACAATGAAGTCAAATACCTCGGCATTCACCTCGACCGCCGTTTAACTTGGAAGTCTCATATTGAAGCGAAACTTACACAAATGAGATTAAAAGCAGTGCAACTTAATTGGCTAATCGGCAGAAACTCTACATTGAAATTGGATTGCAAACTTTTGTTGTACAATGCAATACTAAAGCCAATCTGGTGCTATGGAATTCAATTATGGGGTACTGCCTCAGCATCCAACATTGAAAAAATTCAAAGGGGTCAAAATAAAATTCTACGTATAATTACTGCAGCACCATGGTATGTTAAAAATTCTCGAATCCACAAAGATCTAGGCGTGCCATTAGTAAAAGTCGAATTTACAAAATATGCGTCAAAGTATGTCAGCAAACTTGAACACCATCCAAACCCCCTTGCACGAGACATCCTTAACTTTAGTGGCCACAATCGGTTGAGAAGGAGGGATACCCTTGCTTTAACTCAAGCGCAAAATAGATGACTGGATCAGTTGATGTGAAATTTTTTTAGTATCATAAAAATTTTTGTCTAGCACTGGCTGGGCTTATTATTTTCTTTTTAGTATTAAGATTTGAATACTTATTGTCATTTCATTCTGAAGATTCAATAAATAATTAAATGCAAAAAAAAAAAAAAAAAAAAAAAAAAAAAAAAAAAAAAATTAATTTGACGTATCATAAATTATCAGACACCGAATAGTTTCCGAGATATAGGCTCATATATTTGCAACTTTGACCCGCCCACTCGAAAATAAGCGTGACCGACAAAAAATTTTTATACTGCTTTTATCTTCTCTAAAAGCCCTATTTGATGCAATTTTTTATTTTGAGCAATGTCACTGAAACCGACTTGTTCCAATTTGTATTTATCTAATGCAAACATACAAAACATTACAGTGATGTACATACAATCAACCAAAGTAAATAAAGCTCGTTTTTAAAATAATCGCTTTTAATGTAGGAACAAATAAGCGTGTTTATTATTTTAAATTATTATAAATGTGTTTAGTTTATGTTTTTATGCAGTATAAATATTATTTGACATATTAAAATAAGAATAAAATTTAATTTTATATTGAAAATATACAAAACATTTTAAGATATCCGACTATGCGAATGAATCGTTGTTTTACATCATTTACTATTAAGAGACAAAAGAGAGTGATAGTGTTGCCATATAAAATTAATAATAGTTAACGTACTGTTTTTGCATATGAATTTTTAACATTGGTGTGTTAGCCTTAAAGTGCCTTTTAACAATCCTCAAATAAGAATTTTTTTGCATAAGGCTGATAGTCTTTGCGATACTCAAGCCAGGAGTTGCATATAACTAGGGTTGCCATACGTCCTCTTTTCCCCGGACACCGTCCTCTTTTTTAGGGCGTCCGGGGTAGTCCTACTTCTTTTTTTGCAAGTGTCCTGGGTTTGTCCTACTTTTAAAACTTTAATCTATAATTTCATTTTATTGCATCGAAAGTATTGTTGGCATTGATGTATACATTTTTTTGAATACACACGATGTCATGACATTTTTTTTGTGTAAACAAATTGTGTTTGATGCTTTTTGGCCGCAATATGCGCCTTCACAAGTTTAAACGGCTTTGGCTTTTGGCCTTTGTCTACGTGTCTTATGCCCGTAATTTTAACAAAGAGATAACTACTGGAGTTTATACCAATTACTTTTCCTTACCTAACCGGTAAAAATAATTTGGTAATTTTAACGTTTTTTTACCTACGTGTAACTACCAACTGCATTCGGTGAAAAATGTGGTAACATTGGTGTTTGACGTTTAGAGTTACATCAATTAATTGCCAAATTTAATTGATTGCAACGACTTTTTTAGTTTTGTCCTGAAATGTTTATTGGATGGGGAAAAACAGCTGATGCACTTTTCTTTAAAAGACGAAATCTTCTTATAAATTCCAAATCATTCCAAATTCCCTGAATGTGTGTGTTAACCTTTGGGAATTTTGTTTTATGATATTTCTCAAAGTTCTTAGTTCTAGAAGTTCTGAATTCAGTGGACACCAGAAAGAAACAAATTAAACACAGAAACTATTTCTGATATTATTAAAGTCAAATATAATTTTGATATGAATTGTCAAGTGTTTTATGAATATTTAAAAAAATGCGATAATTATATATTGGTTCAAATTGAAAGCGCTGAAAAATATACATGAAACTTGACAACTTCTACTAAAAATGTATATATAATACTTGTGAAGTTTTAAAATGAATTTGTTAATTTTTATGTTTTTATGTTGTTGTAGTTATGAGATCAGACTGATAAAATATCATTTTTTTTAATATTTTGTTTAAGTTTTGTTTTGTTGTTATATGTAAATATAATTTTAAATTTGTTTTGTGTATTTAAGGCGTTGTTTTTTTAATTGTAATTTTTTGGTCGCCATCCTCTTTTTCTCAAAACGAATATGGTAACCCTACATATAACCATATCAATGAAATGGTCAAATACCTTGAGGTTCCATTTTTTGGATCTTATCAAAATCCTATACAGCGAAAGTAAAAATCTAGCTTATCCCCTACGCCTATACTTTTATTATACATTGCAATTACATGTGCCGCAGAATCTTGAAACTTCATTCAATGGTTCATCACCATATATTGAAGACACTACTGGCACTATGCCTCAATCAAACCATCTAATAATAAATAAATTATTTTATCTTTCTATGCGGAAGTCATAACTACTTCTTTCTTCCTTTTCTAAATCTTTCTCTGACTTCAGTGGGACCCTATTTATTCTATTGGATCTTATAATTCCAGTAGACTAAATCCCTTTTTCTCTTAAAAGTAGCATTAAATTTAGAGTGGAAAAGTAATTGTCGAAATACAGTTTGAAGTTTTTCTTCGCTAAATGGATAACAATATCGGAGCAAAATCCCAATTTTTTACCATATAAAATGGTGTTTTTGCCCTGATAAATTTCAAAATCGTGCAAAATGCGATATGAACTACACAAACAGAAAACCTTTACACCCTATTTTCTTTGAGTACCATTTCATTCAACACTGCAACATTTTTTTGTGTATTTCGGTGCGTTTTTTAATTTTTTCGAAAATGTGATGAAATCTTTATTTTTACTAATTATACCCTACACCACAATAGTGGGGAGGGTACATTGGATTTGTGCATATGTTTCTAACGCCCAGAAATATTGGTCCAACACCCACCTTAAAGTATACGGATCGGCTCAGAATCACTTTCTGAGTCGATTTAACATGTCCGTTGGTCTGGCTGGCTGGCTGTCCATGTAAAGCTTGTGCGCAGAGTACCGGTCGCAATTTTGAAGATATTTCGATAATATTTGGTACGTGATATTTTTTCGGCCCAAGGATGGATAAGATTAAAACTTCAAAACTTAAAAATTTCGTGAAGATCGGTCCATAATTAGTCGTAGCTCCCATATAAGGCCCATTTCCGAAAATCACTCAAGAGAGCATAACTCTTTTAAAAATGTTGGCATCCAAATAATATTGAACACAAATATGTTTCGTACATATACATATAATATGGTAGAATTTTATGATGATCGGTCCATAATTAGTCGTAGCTCCCATATAAGGCCCACTTCCGAAAATCACTTAAAAGAGCATAACTCTTTTAAAAATGTTGGTATCCGAATAATATTGAACACAAATATGTCTCGTACATATACATATAACATGGTATAATTTTATGATGATCGGTCCATAACTAGTCGTAGCTCCTCTATAAGGCCCACTTCCCGAAATCACTTTAAGGACCATAAATCTCTTAAAAATGTTGTTATCCGAATAAAATTTAACAAAAATGCATTTCTTATGTACAAATAGGATGACACCTAATTTTATAATAGTCAGCTCATAAATAGTCAAAACTCCCATATAGGACCACTTCGTAATTAACTTTAACCTCCATAAATCTTTTAAACGTATTTATATCGAGTTAAGGTTTAACACACATCAATTTTTTGATGATCGGTCCATAATTGGTAATATCTCCCATATAGCGCTCATATTTGAAAAACTGTTTTATTGATATACTGGGTGTAGGGTATTATATGGTCGGGATTCACCGACTATCCTTTCTTACTTGTTTTTAATTGCAGTTTTTTAATAATTCATAACTAATGAAATCTATACGATAAAAAATTGTATTTTATATACGAATGTAATACTTCTGACAGACATAGGATTTCTATACCATAATGCAAATACTATGGTTTTTGATACTAAATTGCCTTGACAGACATGTAGTACATATGCTAGTATTTTTGTTTTTACTTTCCCAATAAACATATTGGCAAGCGTCTTGTAAATTAAGATTGCAGCAAGCTTGCATAAATAAGAGTTTTGCGAATGTCGTTGACAATTTGCTTGCTAATGCAAGTGTTTTGCGAATGTTTTTAGTAATTTGCTTGCAAATGCAAGTGTTTTGCGAATGTTTTTGGTAGTTTGCTTGCAAATGCAAGTGTTCTGCGAATGTTTTTGGTAGTTTGCTTGCAAATGCAAGTGTTTTGCGAACGTCGTTGACAATTTGCTTGCAAATGTAAGTGTTTCATAAATTTAAGCAAAACGTGTCATTCTCGCTGTTAAAAATTGTGCTAATAAGTTCTGTTAATAAATAGTGTTAAATTGTTGTTAAATTAAGTGTGTTTGATACTTTTAATTACACTGTGCTAGTTGAAAAATGTGACAAACGGGGCACCTGGCGGGTTAACCTAATTCGGGTACGCTGAATCCAGTGGTGCTAACCGTTTTTTTAGGTTAGCTCGTTTTTTCGAAATATACCGTTATTTCGAAAATGGAGGAGGTTGCACAACATATATTCGCGTATCTCAAAAACGGTTTAGTTTATTGAATAAACTAAAAAAACCGAAATTCCGCAATGAAATTTTCTTTAAGCAAGGTTAAACTTTTTTCCAATATGCGCAGTCGTTGTAGAAACATAATTTTTTTTACCAAAAAAATAGTTTTTTTTAGCAAAATTTCAAAAATTTTGTTTTTTAAAACGGCATAAAAAATTGGAAAACGCAGCTGTGTTTCTAATTTTTTCTGCAGGTATAGCAAACAAAGTTCTAAACAAAACAAGACATAAATAATTAAAATCTGTCTACAATTTTTGATTTTATTCACAAAAGATGAAATATATAATAACCAGACGAAACTTCAAAAATTAAAACATTTATTTTTGTTGTTAATTAAAGTTTAAGTTTTTATTTACAAATTTATTCTTATTCCTCCTGCAGATTCCAACAAATATCCCCTAATAGCGAATCAAGTTGTTTGCCACTATACCAGTGTTCGAGTCTGGCTGTTACTTGGTGAAATCTCTCGCCATGTTCATCAGACTCGGCTGGTGATTGTTCATTAAATTTTTCTGCATGACAATGCAAAAAATGTATTTTCAATGACATTTTGACATTTAAGTTTTTAAATGCGGTTAGCATTGTAACGATTCTTTGAAAATGAGGTGGTATCTTGAGAACAGAGCTACCCATTAATCCGACCGTGCTCGTCGTTGGGGGGGTGTGTTTTTTTTTTGTTCTCATATAATATAATATTATCAATTTTGAATCATTTACAAGTGATTTTACTTTAGGTAGCTATTTAATAACAAAGCAATTCATAATAACAAGAAGAAAGGAAAATGGTTAAAGATACTGGTATAGCATAAGATGGAATTTGCTATACCTATCTGATACCCACCCTCCATGCTGACAGAAAACAACATTATTTGTCAGCCCAAAAAAAAAAATAAAAAAAAAATAAACTACTCTAATTGACCCATACCTCAACTTCAACTTTCGTAATTATAATATTAATGATTCAAAATTTCATATTCGAAAATATAACAACAAAAAAATAGAATTTCAATTTATAGTATTTTAATAAACGATAATAATCAATATGTTTTGTATAATAAATTTAAACAATTATTAATCAATTAAAATTTGGTCACAAATTAATATATGAATTGGTTGGAAATGAATATAAAAATTTAACAAGTTTTACATATTATAATAGGAGGTTTTACTATGAAACGTGGTGACATGAAATGTTTGTTGGGTGATATGTATAAACGTAATATTAATAGGGTTAGGTATTATTTAAATTAAATCAACAAAATTATGACAATTTCAGTAGCAATTCAAAATATTATTTTTATATAAAGTTTGAATTTTTATAAATATGTATTACGTTTATATAATAAAATTATAGTACATATGTTTAAAGTAAAATAATAAAAATAATGGTTGATAAAAATTTGTTAAAACTTACATTTTTGTATAATGGTCCAACGTAGTCAGCAGGCGCCAGATGACAGTGGAACGTAGTTTATTTCTACTCAACCATATATTTAAATAATTTAATATGATGTGTTAGTTTTAATCTTTCATATGGATTTGTTTGTTGGGTTATTTGAGGTGTTGTAGTGTTTGTATGTAAGTCCCCTTTTACAGTTGAGAAATTGAAAGACAGACAGACGAAGTTTGTAGGCGATGTATTGAAGAGGAAGAGTGTGCGGTAGACCTCTACTGTACTGGACATTTTAATTTCGCAACTCTAAAAGGTTTAGGCAAGTTCGAAGCGGAATGAGAAAAATGTCTGTCTTTCAATTTCTCAACTGTAAAAGGGGACTAAGGGATTTAGATTACAGATTCAATAATAATTAACTTGTTAAACTATAATGTTTTTATAACTGATGATTAATTTAGGTGACCATATATCAAAAATTGAACAAAAAAAAATTGGATTTAAATTAAAAACATAATTGAACAAAATAAAAAAATAAACACGAAAAGAATTATAAAATTACGTTTTAAAGATTTAAATACAAAATTAAATTAAATTTAAGATCAAATTGAATCACATGTCACAAAAGTTAAACACGAAACTATTTATATGTATATGATATTACACCTGGTCACCTCAGATGCTTAGATTAAAACGTTATTATGGCCAATGATTTTAATTCAAGTGAATGTTTAGGTTGAGTATAAGTAAAATCAGGTTTTTAGATTAAGCAGGATAAGACTATAGTTGAATTAATTAAACAAAGCAGGATATATATAGTTGACCAATTCCACCCCTTGTCAGGGTGGTTTCCCAATATCGATAACGCCAAAGATAAAGGATCAAAAATCTGCTGGTCAAACCGTTTAAAATTGATAAATTAATCCAGATCCGCAGGATATAAAAACAAGGCAATGGATATTTTCCTTTGTTTTCCTTTTTATACAAATGTGTATAAATCCAACATTCAAAGCCTTAATAAAAAAAATAAATCACAACTAATAAATTTCTAAATTTATCTAAATATATCCACAAGTTTTCTTACCAAAATTGTATAAAAATCTTCTTTTCGTTCCTTCAAATATAAAATATGGATTTCCTTACAATCCTTTTACAAAATTACAATAAAAATTTCAAACAAATTTTATGTAGAACCTTTTTAATTGAATTATAATTTTCGTTTGATGAAAATAAAAAAAAAATTGAAAATCCAAAACTCATAAAAATCAATGCCAACTCAACTAACTAACTTTTAAATATTTTAAAACAAATTTCAATAAACAACTTCCTACACCCAAACTTAAATTTTAGTAAAAACTATTAATTTTGTAATAAAGAATTTATTAAGAAATCAGTTTTAATATTTAGGGAAATTGTCACCATCACAGCATATCTCCAATTAAAATTCGCCAATTTTCAGACCGATGATTTCCTAATACATTTTCTATTACTGATTTCACAGAATTCCAGCCCAATAGCTCCATATCATTCAATGCAAGTTCAAATTGTTATTCCTTCATTAGACGACGAATGTCCGGTCCATTAAGAATTCCTGCAAAATAAAAACATTATGATATGAAATATAAATCTAATTTAATAAAGTAGCTAGAGTTCATACCTTCTTTTACTTTCATGCCGCTTAATCGTGGAAAAATTCGGCGCTATTCGGTACAAGCAATTCCATCTGGGTTCAATGCTTTTATAAAATTTTTTACAATACCCAGTTTGATGTGGAGTGGAGGAAGCAAAATCTTTTCCATATGACATTCAAGGGGTTGAGGAACTCTTATTTATACTGTAATTTTTTTATCAAAGTACCTGTCAAGACCTTCATGAACATAATTTGTAAAAAAATCAGAGCCGGGACGATTTCTGTTTCTACCTGTTCCAGGTATACCAATAGAATACCAGGCAAAAATATCTAAATATTTTGATATTTTCTGGTTGCATTGATGTTGGGTGCATATGTGTACATATTTGTATTTTCTTGTGCGGACAAAAACCGAACAAATCGGTCTTGTAAAAAACTTAAGTAACGTATTCTATTGTTATACCTGGAACAGGTAGAAACAGAAATCGTCCCGGCTTTGGGTTTTTTACGAATTATGTTCATGATAAAAAAATTACAGTATAAATAAGAGTTCCTCAACCCCTTCAATGTCATATGGCGAGTGCTTGCGAAAGTGAATAGTGAAGTTTAAAGTCTTTGACAGTCTTGAGTCTAATCATTTATATTGAAATATCTAAAATGGAAGCGTGTAACAAGTTTCATAACTTTTGTTATGTGTGTGGGAAATATACAAATATGCCAAGTCGCCGCACAGTGGCTGAAAATCGTTTTTCATTGGCCAAAATTCTGTAACTTTTGAACCGATCAAAATATTGAAGTAATTTTTTTTTAATGGATAGATATTTAGTTCAGCTTGGCTCAGTTTTAATTACATTAAAATTGATTGATGACTTTTTAAGGACTTCTAGGTCAAAGTTGAACTTTTGATTTTTTTTAACTTTTGGAGTGAAATATGGGTTTATTTTTTTTATTTACATATTAAAAAATTTTATATTTGGAACTTAATAATAATTATAATATTTTTTGTGATAATGGAATTTTTTTAATGTTACACTCAAAAAAATTTTTACACTCAAACAAATGTTTACACTAAAAAAAATAGTAAAATTCACTGGAGATTTTGCTGTTACTACAGAAAAATTTATTCTTTTTTGCTGTCAGATTTGATAATTTTAAAAAACATTTTAAAAATAAAAACTGCAATAGATTTTATTAGCATTTGTAACAACAGTAGTTTCTATTTATTATTATTTTTAACCGACTTCAAAAAGGAGGAGGTTATCAATTCGAATGGTATGTTGCTTTTTTATGTTTGTTCCACGATAACCATTTCTGAACCAATTTTAAAAATTATTTTTTTGTTTGAAAGGGTTTGCTTGCAGGTGGGTCCCATTTAATTTTTATGAAGATCGGACGGATATACGGTTTTTTATTTACCGTTATCTATATTTTTTCTGTGCTTCTCTTATAAATTGTTGAATAACTTCGTGATTTATGAATCAATTTTAAAAATATTTTTTTTATTTGGAAGATATGGCTTGCAGAAAAATATATTTAAGGAAACAAAATAAAAATTTCAGAAATTGATTGAGATATATCGGGGATATATAGCATAAACCGATTTTTAAGAATATATCGAATATGGGTGTCAAAATTTAGCTCTGTTAATGGGAAAACATTATAGATTTAGCATAAACCGATTTTTTAGAAGATTAACAAGATTTTCAAAATTCTTTCTTTCAATCAAAAAGTGCAACAACATTAGTTATATTAAACATTTTTGAAAATTAATCCAACATTTTATTTGGCCGAAATTTTGAAGTCGGTTTTTTTTAAGGAATTATTTACTAATACTATGTTTTTCGTACTTAAATAACAATGAAGGCAATTATAATTATTATTCATTTGAAACAAATATTGATTGCAAATATTCTATATTTTGTTCTGCGCTATTTCTGTTCCATTGATTTCGAATATTGGATATGAACGGATCTGATGTTGCCAATAATATATTAAATAGATCTTCATTTGTGGAATTTCGTGATAGATCTCCTCTGATAGATCTCCAAGTGGCACCAAATGATATTTAATGATATCTTCTCCATGATAAAGGATTTTGTGAACTGTTGCAGACATATTTCTCCATGGGTAGTTGGTTGTCTAGCGTCAATTTCTTCATTGCACGAAAGTACTTCTAGGATTATTTTAAATCTGAAAATAAGGTTTAAATCCACTCCTGTTATTTCAGATGCTGTTTCTGGATCTGAAAAGAATCTTCGTGCGGTATTGTCATCATTTGTATTGCCTGGCCCTTGTTTTGGCTGATCTATAATTAATCCAAATTTGCGATATTCATCTTGAACATGTTTCTTTTTTGAACTTCTTAACTCTTTGTTTGTTCCATTGTTTCTTATGGATCCTGAAGACCCGAAATCCAAATCATAACTGATTTTTAGTATATGTTCCATAAGTCGTCATTTGATCCACAGTAAAAAGTCATGAAAAAATATGTGATGCTCTTGGTAGTCACAGCTAAATTCAAGTGCGACCGAAAGGGTTAATTTCAGGTAAAACTAATTAGTATCTGGCCAATATTGGGTTTTTTTTTTCTTTAGTGGTTTAATGTCGCGATTATTATTATAAAATTGTTTATGACTTTAGTTGACCCTAACAGTTGATAACAGGTATATTAGAAAGAGATCATATGTTTACTGTAGAACCTATTGTGATATTTTTATGACTTATTTTTTTGCTAATCAAAACAAAGCCATAAAACCCTTTCGCAGATATTATATTTAATTATTTTAGTTTTACGTAGTCTAAAGTAAAAAAAACATAAACCTTTAGGCGAAAAAGTGAAAATTTAATACAGCATTGTATACGAGTAACTATAGGGCTGTTTAAATTATCGTAATTTGAATTTTTTTAGAGTAATTTCATTAAAATTAAAAAAGTGTTCTACCGGCGGGTCGTGGCGGGTGCAAAAGTATATATAGGGTTAAAGAAGACACTTTCACCTTTCTTCGGGTGGTATACGTTTCTTGTTCCCTTTTGTTCCCTAGAAGTTCTATTCCACTAAAGTTTAAATTTCAGAAAAATATAGTAGTTTCATAAATATTTCAGAACGCCCCTAATATTAAACGCTAGAGCGGTAACCACTTACAACAACTAAAGACTATAATCCTACCAATATTATAAAAAAGACCGCAGGCCATTATCGATGATAGCTTGCGAGTAGTAACCATTTATTTTTGACAAAAGACAAATAAAAAACACCTTTTTCTGAAATTAAAAAAACAGTTGAGTTTGACAGCATGCCACGCCCACAATTATTAGTAGTTTAACCTAATTTTTTGGCTACCTTAATATGGATATATTAGCTCCAAAAAGGTGTACAAATTTTAAAAATCGGTGACAAAAAAAAATTCGACTTTTGGCCAATGAAAAACGCTTTTCAGCCACTGTGCGCCGTAAAATGACTACTGAAACAATTAACTTGTATGAAACATATTTTTCTTTAAGTGTCATATGTGACAAGAGTTGGTCACTATCAATAGTGTGTACAAAGTGCATTTACCATTTGAATAAGTGGAAAACAAATGGAGATGCCATGCCATTTGGTGTTCCAATGATTTGAAGAGATCCCATACTCCATGTTGAAGATGAGTGTAATGCGTGCATAAATCATACGCCGGCATGAACAGAAGAAAAAGTGGTTCTATATCTTACACTGCAACAATATATGCTCAATTTCCGCTGCCACATTCTGACGAAATTCCTGTTCCGGATAGCCAAATACCAACAGAAGATATTCCCTCAATAATTCAATCTGTTGAAACCTGTGGAGCAGCTGCATCGATGTATCAACCGTCATACATCACGTTTCCATGTAACCACAACGAAATCACGCAAAATCGTCTGGATATAATGGTACGACGCCTAAAATTGTCTCAAAGACAGAGCATTCTCTTAACAAAAGAGCTAATATTTTAGCACCAGACGTACAAATATACGGGGCTATCAATCGCCATCGTCGATTTACGACTTTTTTTAAATCTATTGAGAATAATTCTCTCGCGTATTGTACTGACATTCGCGGCTTGGTTTTAACAATGCAACATGAATATAATCCTGAAGATTGGCGCTTATGCATCGATTCGTCCAAAATTAGCTTAAAAGCAGTTTTGCTACATGTCACTAATTTAAAAAGTCCTATTCCGATAGCACTAAGCACAAATACTAAAGAGACATACGCATCAATGAAAAAAATAATAGAGTTTATTAAATATGAAGACCACAAGTGGAAAATTTGCGCAGATTTAAAAGTGGTGGCTCTTTTAAGAGGCATGCAATTGGGCTATACTAAAAATATGTGCTTCATGTGCTTATGGAATACACGTTTCCATGGCGACCAGTACAATACACGGGATTGGGCTATACGTGAGGAAAGCAGATTGCATAGAAATAATATTATTGAATTACCACTTGTGCTGATGGAAAAGATTTTGCTTCATCCACTCCACATCAAACTGGGTATTGTAAAAAATTTTATAAAAGCATTAAACCCAGATGGAATTGCTTTTACCGAATTGCGCCGAATTTTTCCACGATTAAGCGGCATGAAAGTAAAAGTAGGTATGAACTCTAGCTACTTTATTAAATTAGATTTATATTTCATATCATAATGTTTTTATTTTGCAGGAATTCTTAATGGACCGGACATTCGTCGTCTAATGAAGAAATAACAATTTGAACTTGCATTGAATGATATGGAGCTATTGGGCTGGAATTCTGTGAAATCAGTAATAGAAAATGTATTAGGAAATCATCGGTCTGAAAATTGGCGAATTTTAATTGGAGATCTGCTAACCGCATTTAAAAACTTAAATGTCAAAATGTCATTGAAAATACATTTTTTGCATTGTCATGCAGAAAAATTTAATGAACAATCACCAGCCGAGTCTGATGAGCATGGCGAGAGATTTCACCAAGAAACAGCCAGACTCGAACACTGGTATAGTGGCAAACAACTTGATTCGCTATTAGGGGATATTTGTTGGAATCTGCAGGAGGAAGAAGAATAAATTTGTAAATAAAAACTTAAACTTTAATTAACAACAAAAATAAATGTTTTAATTTTTGAAGTTTCGTCTGGTTATTATATATTTCATCTTTTGTGAATAAAATCAAAAGTTGTAGACAGATTTTAATTATTTATGTCTTGTTTTGTTCGGAACTTTGTTTGCTATGCCTGCAGAAAAAATTAGAAACACAGCTGCGTTTTCCAATTTTTTATGCCGTTTTAAAAAACAAAATTTTTGAAATTTTGCTAAAAAAAACTATTTTTTTGGTAAAAAAAATTATGTTTCTATAACGACTGCGCATATTTCGGGTTTTTTAGTTTATTCAATAAACTAAACCGTTTTTGAGTTACGCGAATATATGTTGTGCAACCTCCTCCATTTTCGAAATAACGGTATATTTCGAAAAAACGAGCTAACCTAAAAAAACGGTTAGCACCACTGGATTCAGCGTACCCGAATTAGGTTAACCCGCCAGGTGCCCCGTTTGTCACAAAAAAAGTGTCAAATTCTAGCACAAATCTATCATTTTCTATTAAAAAAGGTAATTATCTACTTATTTAATGAAACGGTGCGGCTGAAAGTTCTGTACTGGAAAATATAGAGAAATTTTTCTTGCTTACATTTGAACGCTTACAAAACGCTTATTTTTATATGTAAATGCTGGCTGGGATTTGATCAAAAAAAAAATGAAAAGAAATTAAATAAAAAACAAGTAAGAGTGCTATATTCGGCTGTGCCGAATCTTAAATACCCTTCACCTAAGCGTAATAAGAAATACAGAAACTACACTAGACTAGAATATCCTAATTCTGTGTTTTCTATTCAGTCTTAGTGCAAATTTTATTAGTATTTGATATATTGTTTGAAAGACAATTTTACGACCAACATAATTTATGTTAAATATTTTGAAATGTTGTCTAATTTTTACCATTTTAATTGATTTAATTATCAATTCTTACCATAATTTACAGAGTCTGTCTGATGTTCCTAATAATCTTCAGTGTAATTTAACAAACAGAGTATAAAACAAGTAAGAGTGCTATATTCGGCTGTGCCGAATCTTAAATACCCTTCACCTAAGCGTAATAAGAAATACAGAAACTACACTAGACTAGAATATCCTAATTCTGTGTTTTCTATTCAGTCTTAGTGCAAATTGAATTAGTATTTGATATATTGTTTGAAAGACAATTTTACGACCAACATAATTTATGTTAAATATTTTGAAATTTTGTCTAATTTTTACCATTTTTAATTGATTTAATTACCAATTCTTACCATAACTTACAGAGTCTGTCTGATGTTCATAATAATCTTCAGTGTAATTTAACAAACAGAGTATAAAAAAGGGGTGCAATTCGGTTTTAGTGATTTTGCTCAAAAAAAAAAAAACAAATAGGGATTTTAGAAGAGATACCAGCAAAAAAAATTTTTTTTGGCGGCCACGCCTATTTTCGAGGGGGCGGGCCCTTAAAGTTGAAAATATATAGGCCTATATCTCGGGAACTACTGTGTGTCTGATAATTTGTAATACATTAAATAAAAGGTATTAAAAATAGCTTTCCAACGATATATATCATGATTATAAAATATGGACCGAATATGGGTTAAATCCGAAAAGAATATTTTTTGACCCGAATTTATTTGTTTTTGGAAATGCTTCTATATGGCAGGTATGACAAATTATGGGCCGATCTTCTTAAATTTTGAAACAGTTATTTTCATGCATATGGGGATATTTCACGTAGAATTTCAACGTAATTACGGTATATTTAAGATATATATTAGTATTAACGTGGATTTCGGTAGTGGACCTTATGTGGGGGATATAGTCAAATATGGACCGATATTCTCAAAATCCAGCAGTTAGATTTAGGCATGTATGTAAATGATCCGTGTAAAATTTTGGATTGGTACCCTTATTTATAAGCGATTTATGAGTATTAAAGGGATTTTCCGAAGAGGGCTTTATATGGGGCATACGGTTAAAAATAGACCGAAATTAACCCTGCTGTTAGGTTAGGGCCATTTGGTCCAAATTTTTTCAGTATTCCCTTGTAACTTTGGAACGGTGTTATATACTGACTAAATTTTTCTGCTAATGGGGTCTTTTAATAAAACAATGTTATGTGCGAAAATTAAATTTTCTAACTTTTTTCAGGACTGAGAAAAACACAAAATGACGAATCTTAGGTTAGAGGACCATTTGGTCCATACTACATTTTTATAGATTGTTTTCAAAAAAATAAGAATTTATTAGTTGGTTTGAATATATTTGAATATATTGAATGTTTTTCGGTTAGTTTTGCAAATAAAGTTGCTGCAAATGGAACATTTTATATCAGACTTCGACTTGCAGCAACTACAAATTCCACGCTTTCGAGTCCTTGAATGAGAAGTTGGATTATTTGAGGAAGCCTCTGAAACTGTGCATGTTGTACGAATTTCTGTCAAAAATTGTGCTGAGAACCCTTGTTGAGGTAATCTAGTCCGTTTTATCATATGAACCTTAGCTAAAGAAAGTGCTAGTTGCACTTTCGATTCCGATCAGCTGGTGCCCACGAAACATCGAATAGTATGTACGCATTCAAAGCGGATATGTCAAGTATGTTTGCAAATACAACGATTGGCCATCGATTTGTTTTGCGTTTTGTGGAGTAGGAGCCAATCATTTGATCAGCATTATCCACACCACCTTAAAGAAATAAACCGTTAGAAATTATAGGCGTCTTCATCACTAACTGTCCATTTGGCGCAAAACTTGATCCTGCCGTGCTTATTAGTATTTTCAATGACAATTCTTTCTATTGGAGGCGGAAAAAACAAAAAAAAACAGCAGACAGCATGTCATCGCATCTAGACACTGCAAATCGAGTTGGCCCTGCTCGCTAGCTTCAACTGAGACGGTTTCCTGTTTACTTTCTGTTTCAGATGAACAGTCCGAAATTAAATCCGTCTCCGAATCGGAAATATCAGATTCACTTTCTTCATTGAGAATTTCACGTATCTCTTCTTCGTTCAACTGCGCCATTTATTAACAAAAATACTTCCAGACTATTCAAAGAAACTTTCAAACTGAAAGCAGTACTGCACGTATCTGTGCTTCTTCACGACAAAACTCAAAAACGGGGAATCCCAAAATAATTTTTTACATTACAAAACAACAAGTGAATGTAAATTCATTGCAAAAATGGGAAATTTCAAAATTATTTTTTCATTACCAAGTGAATGTAAGTACATGTCAAATATTTAGAGGATGTTTTTGATATGTCAAATACTTACGTTAGAAATTATTGAACCAAAATAGTTACAATGAATTAGATAAAATCATTATTTTGCATGAAAATTGCATTATGGACCAAATGGTCCCTTAACCTAAGATTCGTAAGTTTTTTCTAACCTAACAGCAGGGTTAACAAAATTGTGTGGAATGATTTTTGTATATATGTAAATGATCTGTACAAAGTTTTGAGTCGGTAACGATATTTATACAATATATATAGGCAAAAATGTCTTTTTCAGATGTGGTCCTTGTATGGGAGCTATGACCAGTTGTGGGCCGATCACCATAAAATTTAGTACAACAATTTATTTGCCTATAAAGAGTATTTATGTCAAATTTTAGCCGTTTAACATTATTTATATCTGTTTTATGCGTATTTAAGTGAATTTCGGAAGTGGACTTTATATGGGGTCTATGGTCAAATATGGACCGAACTAAAAAAAATTTCGTTTTGCGATTTCTTTTTGCACAAAACTTAGTTTTGCTGAATTTTGTCTTGATATTACAATTTTATAGGCATTTATGTATAATTGAGCAATATTTCGGGAAGATTTTTGTATGGGGGCTATGACCATAAAATTTGGTACAATAATTTATTTGCCCATAAAGAGTATTTATGTCAAATTTTAGCCGTTTAACATTATTTATATCTGTTTTATGCGTATGTAAGTGAATTTTGTAAGTGGACTTTATATGGGGTCTATGGTCAAATATGGACCGAACTAAAAAAAATTTCGGTTTGTGATTTCTTTTTGTATAAAACTTATTTTTGCTGAATTTTGTCTTGATATTCCAATTTTATAGGCATTTATTTATCATTAAGCCATATTTCGGGAATATATATATTTGTATGGGGGCTATGAGAAATCATGGACCGATTTTTACTATTTTCCGCACACTTTCTTCTTTTATAGTACAAACAACGTATACAAAATTTCATGGTATTATCTGCAATATATTTCAAAATATTGCAATAAAATGGACGAAAAATATCAAATTTTTATGGAGGTGGTCTCACATATTGGTTCATAACTCTGGTTAACCTAAACCGATTTTGCTGATTTTAAATAGCAAACTTCTCGAAAGCACTTCTGACAGAATTATTGAAGGTTTGGATCCCGAACATATCTTGGGACTTCACAAAACTGATTTCAACATCCAGACAGACAGACAGACAGACGGACATGGCTTAATCGACTTCGCTATCTATAAGGATCCAGAATATATATACTTTATAGGGTCGGAAAATTATATTGTGGAAATTTCACACGGAATGACAAACTTATATATACCCTTCTCACGATGGTGAAGGGTATAAAAAGCGGTACAATTCGGTTTTAGTGATTTTACTCAAAAAAAAAAAAAAAAAACAAAATGAAATAGGGCTTTTGGAGGAGATACCAGCAAAAAAAAAATTTGTTGGCGGTCACGCCTATTTTCGAGGGGGCGGGCCCGTAAAGTTGAAAATATATAGGCCTATATCTCGGGAACTACTGGGTGCTTGATAATTTGTAATACACTAAATAAAAGGTATTAAAAATACCAACGATATATATCATGATTATAAAATGTGGACCGAATATGGGTTACATCCGAAAAGAATATTTTTTGACCCGAATTTATTTGTTTTTTGGAAATGGTTCTATATGGCAGCTATGAAAAATTATGGGCCGATCTTCTTAAACTTTGGAACAGTTATTTTCATGCATATGAGGATATTTCACCTCGAATTTCAACATAATAACGGTATATTTAAGATATATATTAGTATTAACGTGGATTTCGGTAGTGGACCTTATGTGGGGGACATAGTCAAATATGGACCGATATTCTAAAAATCCAGCAGTTAGATTTAGGCATGTATGTAAATGATCCGTGTAAAATTTTGGATTGGTACCCTTATTTATAAGAGATTTATGAGTATTAAAGTGATTTTCGGAAGAGGGCTTATATGGGGCATACGGTTAAAAATAGACCAAAATTCACAAAATTTTGTGGGATGATTTTTGTATATATTTAAATGATCTGTGCAAAGTTTTGAGTCGGTACCGATATTTATACAATATATATAGGGAAAAATGTCTTTTTCAAATGTGGTCCTTGTATGGGAGCTATGACCAATTTTGGGCCGACCACCATAAAATTTAGTACAACAATTTATTTGCCTATAAGGAGTATTTATGTCAAATTTTAGCCGTTTACTATTGTTTATATCTGTTTTATACGTATTTAAGTGAATTTTGGAAGTGGACTTTATATGGGGTCTATGGTCAAACATGGACCGAACTAAAAAAAATTTCGTTTTGCGATTTCTTTTTGCATAAAACTTATTTTTGCTGAATTTTGTCTTGATATTCCAATTTTATAGGCATTTATGTATAATTGAGCAATATTTCGGGAAGATTTTTGTATGGGGGCTATGACCAATTCTGGGCCGACCACCATAAAATTTAGTACAACAATTTATTTGCCTGTAGAGATTATTTATGTCGAATTTTAGCCGTTTACTATTGTTTATATCTGTTTTATACGTATTTAAGTGAATTTTGGAAGTGGACTTTATATGGGGTCTGTGGTCAAACATGGACCGAACTAAAAAAAAATTTCGTTTTGAGATTTCTTTTTGTATAAAACTTATTTTTGCTGAATTTTGTCTTGATATTCCAATTTTATAGGCATTTATTTATCATTAAGCCATATTTCGGGAATATATATATTTGTATGGGGGCTATGAGAAATCATGGACCGATTCTTACTATTTTCCGCACACTTTCTTCTTTTATAGTACAAACAACGTATACAAAATTTCATGGTATTATCTGCAATATATTTCAAAATATTGCAATAAAATGGACGAAAAATCTCAAATTTTTATAGAGGTGGTCTCACATATTGGTTCATAACTCTGGTTGACCTAAACCGATTCTGCTGATTTTAAATAGCAAACTTCTCGAAAGCACTTCTGACAGAATTATTGAAGGTTTGGATCCCGAACATATCTTGGGACTTCAAAAAACTGATTTCAACATCCAGACAGACAGACAGACAGACAGACAGACAGACAGACGGACATGGCTTAATCGACTTCGCTATCTATAAGGATCCAGAATATATATACTTTATAGGGTCGGAAAATTATATTGTGGAAATTTCACACGGAATGACAAACTTATATATACCCTTCTCACGATGGTGAAGGGTATAAAAACACAGCTTAAAAAAAAAACTTCTGGGTTTTCTAGACCTGAGATCTAATTAACGTATAAAAAACTAATTCACAGCTTAAACCTTAAAAATAATTGTTGAGACTAAAATAAAATTTGTGGTTTTTTTACCTAATTTTTTTTGTCGCGTTGCCAACAGTTTGGTGATCTGTGCTCTAAGCAGTATGTTTTCTTGCATTTTGCGCAGAAATATATGCTCATACGCTTCAATTTCGGAGGACAGAAATCACATATCGATCTTTTGCCCTTTTTGATACCGGGTTCATCTGAAGCAAATATGTTCAAAAAAATTACCGTTATTGGTAAACTTCGCCTCACAGGCGACACACTTGTCTATATCTCAGCAACGCAACGGAGAAAATAAAAACACGTCTGTGCCCAAGCTCGTACAACACTCAATTGAGTTGGCACGAGAGCACGCTTTGATACGAGTGAGCGATCAGGAAATATCGCAAAAAAAATAAATTGCTTCGCCTCACAGGCGATGTTTACCATTCTAGGGTTAATGGCTAAATCAAAATAATCATTAATTTCAATTTGTTGATTAATTGTTGCGTTCGTTTGTAAAAGGTGGTTATAAATGTCCTGTCTGTCATAATCGTCCATTGTGCCAAATAGCCATTTTGACATGCTTTGTTACGCGCCGGCTGCAAGACAAATAATAAAAATTGTTGGACATTTTTAAAATTCAATTTCTTAAACCAAAAATAAAAAAAAATTGCTTAAGAGGCATGTTAGGTGACTTCCCAGCTAGCTATAGGTGTGGTAAAATTGGTTCTTCACCCGTACGATCTATTGCGCGTGAACATATAGCACACTATTCATGCCAAACGAAATACCGATAGTGTGCGAAAATAAGGAAAAACAAAAAAAAAATCTTTAAATAAAAATCACAAGAGTGAACCATGGCAAGCTGTAGCGCCAAGTAGGGTACACTCATCGGCGTAGCTAGGCATTTTTCCTGGGGGGGTCTCTAGCCCTTTACGGTAAAAAAAAGTGTGCTTTTTTATTTTTATTAAAAAAAATAAAGAGTATTAAACATTTTTATAATACATATAACATTAAATTAAAGTTTAAAACTAAATAAACAAAAAAAATTGAAGTATATTTCAGGTTTTTATCATCACATTGTCAATTAAAACAAGTAAGAGTGCTATATTCGGCTGTGCCGAATCTTAAATACCCTTCACCTAAGCGTAATAAGAAATACAGAAACTACACTAGACTAGAATATCCTAATTCTGTGTTTTCTATTCAGTCTTAGTGCAAATTTTATTAGTATTTGATATATTGTTTGAAAGACAATTTTACGACCAACATAATTTATGTTAAATATTTTGAAATGTTGTCTAATTTTTACCATTTTAATTGATTTAATTATCAATTCTTACCATAATTTACAGAGTCTGTCTGATGTTCCTAATAATCTTCAGTGTAATTTAACAAACAGAGTATAAAACAAGTAAGAGTGCTATATTCGGCTGTGCCGAATCTTAAATACCCTTCACATAAGCGTAATAAGAAATACAGAAACTACACTAGACTAGAATATCCTAATTCTGTGTTTTCTATTCAGTCTTAGTGCAAATTGAATTAGTATTTGATATATTGTTTGAAAGACAATTTTACGACCAACATAATTTATGTTAAATATTTTGAAATTTTGTCTAATTTTTACCATTTTTAATTGATTTAATTACCAATTCTTACCATAACTTACAGAGTCTGTCTGATGTTCATAATAATCTTCAGTGTAATTTAACAAACAGAGTATAAACAAGTAAGAGTGCTATATTCGGCTGTGCCGAATCTTAAATACCCTTCACCTAAGCGTAATAAGAAATACAGAAACTACACTAGACTAGAATATCCTAATTCTGTGTTTTCTATTCAGTCTTAGTGCAAATTGAATTAGTATTTGATATATTGTTTGAAAGACAATTTTACGACCAACATACTTTATGTTAAATATTTTGAAATTTTGTCTAATTTTTACCATTTTTAATTGATTTAATTACCAATTCTTACCATAACTTACAGAGTCTGTCTGATGTTCATAATAATCTTCAGTGTAATTTAACAAACAGAGTATAAACAAGTAAGAGTGCTATATTCGGCTGTGCCGAATCTTAAATACCCTTCACCTAAGCGTAATAAGAAATACAGAAACTACACTAGACTAGAATATCCTAATTCTGTGTTTTCTATTCAGTCTTATACCATGTTCACACTTGAGTTTTTAAACGCGTTTAAGCAAAATGTTGATTAAGTTAATCAAAGCCGTTCACATTACATTTGAGATGATTAAGTTGACAGTTCTAGACAGGTTATAAATAAACAACACACAAATTTTGTTTTAAATATTAAAAATGGAAACAAATTCTTTAATAAAGTTTTCATCAGATTATTTTAAAGTAATTAATGATGGAATGGTGAACATCCATTTTTTTAATTTTTTTAAATGTTCACGTTCTGTCAAAAATTATTTATCGGTAGTACACCTATAAGGTATGTTCACTATGGCCGATGCTACATCCTAGTCAGTTTGAGGTATGTTCAGATGATTCTATGTGATTAATGAAATTATTAAAATGTAATCATGTCAATATGAAGTGATTATCAAATCACTTCAATGTATGGTTAATCATCTCAATTTTGAAGTGATTAGAGCTTAATCACGTTTGAGGTGCTTAAACGCGTTTAAAAACTCAAGTGTGAACATGATATTAGTGCAAATTGAATTAGTATTTGATATATTGTTTGAAAGACAATTTTACGACCAACATAATTTATGTTAAATATTTTGAAATGTTGTCTAATTTTTACCATTTTAATTGATTTAATTATCAATTCTTACCATAATTTACAGAGTCTGTCTGATGTTCCTAATAATCTTCAGTGTAATTTAACAAACAGAGTATAAAAAAAGTAAGAGTGCTATATTCGGCTGTGCCGAATCTTAAATACCCTTCACCTAAGCGTAATAAGAAATACAGAAACTACACTAGACTAGAATATCCTAATTCTGTGTTTTCTATTCAGTCTTAGTGCAAATTTTATTAGTATTTGATATATTGTTTGAAAGACAATTTTAAGACCAACATAATTTATGTTAAATATTTTGAAATGTTGTCTAATTTTTACCATTTTAATTGATTTAATTATCAATTCTTACCATAATTTACAGAGTCTGTCTGATGTTCCTAATAATCTTCAGTGTAATTTAACACACAGAGTATAAAAAAAAGGGGTACAATTCGGTTTTAGTGATTTTGCTCAAAAAAAAAAAAAAAAAAAAAACAAAATGAAATAGGGCTTTTGGAGGAGATACCAGCAAAAAAAAATTTGTTGGCGGTCACGCCTATTTTCGAGGGGGCGGGCCCGTAAAGTTGAAAATATATAGGCCTATATCTCGGGAACTACTGGGTGCTTGATAATTTGTAATACACTAAATAAAAGGTATTAAAAATACCTTTCCAACGATATATATCATGATTATAAAATGTGGACCGAATATGGGTTACATCCGAAAAGAATATTTTTTGACCCGAATTTATTTGTTTTTTGGAAATGGTTCTATATGGCAGCTATGAAAAATTATGGGCCGATCTTCTTAAACTTTGGAACAGTTATTTTCATGCATATAAGGATATTTCACCTCGAATTTCAACATAATAACGGTATATTTAAGATATATATTAGTATTAACGTGGATTTCGGTAGTGGACCTTATGTGGGGGACATAGTCAAATATGGACCGATATTCTCAAAATCCAGCAGTTAGATTTAGGCATGTATGTAAATGATCCGTGTAAAATTTTGGATTGGTACCCTTATTTATAAGAGATTTATGAGTATTAAAGTGATTTTCGGAAGAGGGCTTTATATGGGGCATACGGTTAAAAATAGACCAAAATTCACAAAATTTTGTGGGATGATTTTTGTATATATTTAAATGATCTGTGCAAAGTTTTGAGTCGGTACCGATATTTATACAATATATATAGGGAAAAATGTCTTTTTCAAATGTGGTCCTTGTATGGGAGCTATGACCAATTTTGGGCCGACCACCATAAAATTTAGTACAACAATTTATTTGCCTATAAGGAGTATTTATGTCAAATTTTAGCCGTTTACTATTGTTTATATCTGTTTTATACGTATTTAAGTGAATTTTGGAAGTGGACTTTATATGGGGTCTATGGTCAAACATGGACCGAACTAAAAAAAATTTCGTTTTGCGATTTCTTTTTGCATAAAACTTATTTTTGCTGAATTTTGTCTTGATATTCCAATTTTATAGGCATTTATGTATAATTGAGCAATATTTCGGGAAGATTTTTGTATGGGGGCTATGAGCAATTCTGGGCCGACCACCATAAAATTTAGTACAACAATTTATTTGCCTATAGAGATTATTTATGTCGAATTTTAGCCGTTTACTATTGTTTATATCTGTTTTATACGTATTTAAGTGAATTTTGGAAGTGGACTTTATATGGGGTCTGTGGTCAAACATGGACCGAACTAAAAAAAAATTTCGTTTTGAGATTTCTTTTTGTATAAAACTTATTTTTGCTGAATTTTGTCTTGATATTCCAATTTTATAGGCATTTATTTATCATTAAGCCATATTTCGGGAATATATATATTTGTATGGGGGCTATGAGAAATCATGGACCGATTCTTACTATTTTCCGCACACTTTCTTCTTTTATAGTACAAACAACGTATACAAAATTTCATGGTATTATCTGCAATATATTTCAAAATATTGCAATAAAATGGACGAAAAATCTCAAATTTTTATAGAGGTGGTCTCACATATTGGTTCATAACTCTGGTTGACCTAAACCGATTCTGCTGATTTTAAATAGCAAACTTCTCGAAAGCACTTCTGACAGAATTATTGAAGGTTTGGATCCCGAACATATCTTGGGACTTCAAAAAACTGATTTCAACATCCAGACAGACAGACAGACATCCAGACAGACAGACAGACAGACAGACGGACATGGCTTAATCGACTTCGCTATCTATAAGGATCCAGAATATATATACTTTATAGGGTCGGAAAATTATATTGTGGAAATTTCACACGGAATGAGAAACTTATATATACCCTTCTCACGATGGTGAAGGGTATAAAAAGGGGTACAATTCGGTTTTAGTGATTTTGCTCAAAAAAAAAAAAACAAATAGGGATATTAGAAGAGATACCAGCAAAAAAATTTTTTTTTGGCGGCCACGCCTATTTTCGAGGGGGCGGGCCCTTAAAGTTGAAAATATATAGGCCTATATCTCGGGAACTACTGTGTGTCTGATAATTTGTAATACATTAAATAAAAGGTATTAAAAATAGCTTTCCAACGATATATATCATGATTATAAAATATGGACCGAATATGGGTTAAATCCGAAAAGAATATTTTTTGACCCGAATTTATTTGTTTTTGGAAATGCTTCTATATGGCAGGTATGACAAATTATGGGCCGATCTTCTTAAATTTTGAAACAGTTATTTTCATGCATATGGGGATATTTCACGTAGAATTTCAACGTAATTACGGTATATTTAAGATATATATTAGTATTAACGTGGATTTTGGTAGTGGACCTTATGTGGGGGATATAGTCAAATATGGACCGATATTCTCAAAATCCAGCAGTTAGATTTAGGCATGTATGTAAATGATCCGTGTAAAATTTTGGATTGGTACCCTTATTTATAAGCGATTTATGAGTATTAAAGGGATTTTCCGAAGAGGGCTTTATATGGGGCATACGGTTAAAAATAGACCGAAATTAACAAAATTGTGTGGAATGATTTTTGTATATATGTAAATGATCTGTACAAAGTTTTGAGTCGGTAACGATATTTATACAATATATATAGGCAAAAATGTCTTTTTCAGATGTGGTCCTTGTATGGGAGCTATGACCAGTTGTGGGCCGATCACCATAAAATTTAGTACAACAATTTATTTGCCTATAAAGAGTATTTATGTCAAATTTTAGCCGTTTAACATTATTTATATCTGTTTTATGCGTATTTAAGTGAATTTCGGAAGTGGACTTTATATGGGGTCTATGGTCAAATATGGACCGAACTAAAAAAAATTTCGTTTTGCGATTTCTTTTTGCACAAAACTTAGTTTTGCTGAATTTTGTCTTGATATTACAATTTTATAGGCATTTATGTATAATTGAGCAATATTTCGGGAAGATTTTTGTATGGGGGCTATGACCATTTCTGGGCCGATCACCATAAAATTTGGTACAATAATTTATTTGCCCATAAAGAGTATTTATGTCAAATTTTAGCCGTTTAACATTATTTATATCTGTTTTATGCGTATGTAAGTGAATTTTGTAAGTGGACTTTATATGGGGTCTATGGTCAAATATGGACCGAACTAAAAAAAATTTCGGTTTGTGATTTCTTTTTGTATAAAACTTATTTTTGCTGAATTTTGTCTTGATATTCCAATTTTATAGGCATTTATTTATCATTAAGCCATATTTCGGGAATATATATATTTGTATGGGGGCTATGAGAAATCATGGACCGATTTTTACTATTTTCCGCACACTTTCTTCTTTTATAGTACAAACAACGTATACAAAATTTCATGGTATTTTCTGCAATATATTTCAAAATATTGCAATAAAATGGACGAAAAATATCAAATTTTTATGGAGGTGGTCTCACATATTGGTTCATAACTCTGGTTAACCTAAACCGATTTTGCTGATTTTAAATAGCAAACTTCTCGAAAGCACTTCTGACAGAATTATTGAAGGTTTGGATCCCGAACATATCTTGGGACTTCACAAAACTGATTTCAACATCCAGACAGACAGACAGACAGACAGACAGACAGACAGACGGACATGGCTTAATCGACTTCGCTATCTATAAGGATCCAGAATATATATACTTTATAGGGTCGGAAAATTATATTGTGGAAATTTCACACGGAATGACAAACTTATATATACCCTTCTCACGATGGTGAAGGGTATAAAAAGGGGTACAATTCGGTTTTAGTGATTTTGCTCAAAAAAAAAAAAAAAAAAAAACAAAATGAAATAGGGCTTTTGGAGGAGATACCAGCAAAAAAAAATTTGTTGGCGGTCACGCCTATTTTCGAGGGGGCGGGCCCGTAAAGTTGAAAATATATAGGCCTATATCTCGGGAACTACTGGGTGCTTGATAATTTGTAATACACTAAATAAAAGGTATTAAAAATACCTTTCCAACGATATATATCATGATTATAAAATGTGGACCGAATATGGGTTACATCCGAAAAGAATATTTTTTGACCCGAATTTATTTGTTTTTTGGAAATGGTTCTATATGGCAGCTATGAAAAATTATGGGCCGATCTTCTTAAACTTTGGAACAGTTATTTTCATGCATATGAGGATATTTCACCTCGAATTTCAACATAATAACGGTATATTTAAGATATATATTAGTATTAACGTGGATTTCGGTAGTGGACCTTATGTGGGGGACATAGTCAAATATGGACCGATATTCTCAAAATCCAGCAGTTAGATTTAGGCATGTATGTAAATGATCCGTGTAAAATTTTGGATTGGTACCCTTATTTATAAGAGATTTATGAGTATTAAAGTGATTTTCGGAAGAGGGCTTTATATGGGGCATACGGTTAAAAATAGACCAAAATTCACAAAATTTTGTGGGATGATTTTTGTATATATTTAAATGATCTGTACAAAGTTTTGAGTCGGTACCGATATTTATACAATATATATAGGGAAAAATGTCTTTTTCAAATGTGGTCCTTGTATGGGAGCTATGACCAATTTTGGGCCGACCACCATAAAATTTAGTACAACAATTTATTTGCCTATAGAGATTATTTATGTCGAATTTTAGCCGTTTACTATTGTTTATATCTGTTTTATACGTATTTAAGTGAATTTTGGAAGTGGACTTTATATGGGGTCTATGGTCAAACATGGACCGAACTAAAAAAAAATTTCGTTTTGAGATTTCTTTTTGTATAAAACTTATTTTTGCTGAATTTTGTCTTGATATTCCAATTTTATAGGCATTTATTTATCATTAAGCCATATTTCGGGAATATATATATTTGTATGGGGGCTATGAGAAATCATGGACCGATTCTTACTATTTTCCGCACACTTTCTTCTTTTATAGTACAAACAACGTATACAAAATTTCATGGTATTATCTGCAATATATTTCAAAATATTGCAATAAAATGGACGAAAAATCTCAAATTTTTATAGAGGTGGTCTCACATATTGGTTCATAACTCTGGTTAACCTAAACCGATTTTGCTGATTTTAAATAGCAAACTTCTCGAAAGCACTTCTGACAGAATTATTGAAGGTTTGGATCCCGAACATATCTTGGGACTTCAAAAAACTGATTTCAACATCCAGACAGACAGACAGACAGACAGACGGACATGGCTTAATCGACTTCGCTATCTATAAGGATCCAGAATATATATACTTTATAGGGTCGGAAAATTATATTGTGGAAATTTCACACGGAATGACAAACTTATATATACCCTTCTCACGATGGTGAAGGGTATAAAAAGGGGTACAATTCGGTTTTAGTGATTTTGCTCAAAAAAAAAAAAACAAATAGGGATATTAGAAGAGATACCAGCAAAAAAATTTTTTTTTGGCGGCCACGCCTATTTTCGAGGGGGCGGGCCCTTAAAGTTGAAAATATATAGGCCTATATCTCGGGAACTACTGTGTGTCTGATAATTTGTAATACATTAAATAAAAGGTATTAAAAATAGCTTTCCAACGATATATATCATGATTATAAAATATGGACCGAATACGGGTTAAATCCGAAAAGAATATTTTTTGACCCGAATTTATTTGTTTTTGGAAATGCTTCTATATGGCAGGTATGACAAATTATGGGCCGATCTTCTTAAATTTTGAAACAGTTATTTTCATGCATATGGGGATATTTCACGTAGAATTTCAACGTAATTACGGTATATTTAAGATATATATTAGTATTAACGTGGATTTTGGTAGTGGACCTTATGTGGGGGATATAGTCAAATATGGACCGATATTCTCAAAATCCAGCAGTTAGATTTAGGCATGTATGTAAATGATCCGTGTAAAATTTTGGATTGGTACCCTTATTTATAAGCGATTTATGAGTATTAAAGGGATTTTCCGAAGAGGGCTTTATATGGGGCATACGGTTAAAAATAGACCGAAATTAACAAAATTGTGTGGAATGATTTTTGTATATATTTAAATGATCTGTGCAAAGTTTTGAGTCGGTACCGATATTTATACAATATATATAGGGAAAAATGTCTTTTTCAAATGTGGTCCTTGTATGGGAGCTATGACCAGTTGTGGGCCGATCACCATAAAATTTAGTACAACAATTTATTTGCCTATAAAGAGTATTTATGTCAAATTTTAGCCGTTTAACATTATTTATATCTGTTTTATGCGTATTTAAGTGAATTTCGGAAGTGGACTTTATATGGGGTCTATGGTCAAATATGGACCGAACTAAAAAAAATTTCGTTTTGCGATTTCTTTTTGCACAAAACTTAGTTTTGCTGAATTTTGTCTTGATATTACAATTTTATAGGCATTTATGTATAATTGAGCAATATTTCGGGAAGATTTTTGTATGGGGGCTATGACCATTTCTGGGCCGATCGCCATAAAATTTGGTACAATAATTTATTTGCCCATAAAGAGTATTTATGTCAAATTTTAGCCGTTTAACATTATTTATATCTGTTTTATGCGTATGTAAGTGAATTTTGTAAGTGGACTTTATATGGGGTCTATGGTCAAATATGGACCGAACTAAAAAAAATTTCGGTTTGTGATTTCTTTTTGTATAAAACTTATTTTTGCTGAATTTTGTCTTGATATTCCAATTTTATAGGCATTTATTTATCATTAAGCCATATTTCGGGAATATATATATTTGTATGGGGGCTATGAGAAATCATGGACCGATTTTTACTATTTTCCGCAGACTTTCTTCTTTTATAGTACAAACAACGTATACAAAATTTCATGGTATTATCTGCAATATATTTCAAAATATTGCAATAAAATGGACGAAAAATATCAAATTTTTATGGAGGTGGTCTCACATATTGGTTCATAACTCTGGTTAACCTAAACCGATTTTGCTGATTTTAAATAGCAAACTTCTCGAAAGCACTTCTGACAGAATTATTGAAGGTTTGGATCCCGAACATATCTTGGGACTTCACAAAACTGATTTCAACATCCAGACAGACAGACAGACAGACGGACATGGCTTAATCGACTTCGCTATCTATAAGGATCCAGAATATATATACTTTATAGGGTCGGAAAATTATATTGTGGAAATTTCACACGGAATGACAAACTTATATATACCCTTCTCACGATGGTGAAGGGTATAAAAATAAATTCAGTCATTTAATTAACATTAAAAAAATAAAGTAAAACATTTAAACTAATTTGTATTAATAATAAAAGTAATAAAAAATATAATTAATAAAAATAGTTAGTTTCAGTCGAAGACTAGTTTCCTATTTTGGTTACAAAATATATTAAGAATATCTTCTGCCAAAATTTGCAATAAAAGAATAAAAATTCTGGGGGTGGCTAAATTTTTTCTGGGAGGGGCTTAGCCACCCCCAGACCGGGCTATCTACGCCGATGGGTACACTGATTCCCACTGACCTTAAGTCAGACGCCGTGACAAGAAAATTACCCGGATTGTATACCTGTCCCTAAGATAGACACGATTATTACTTACTAATATTCATATTTTGTTTTGGCTATCATTCCCCGTTTAAATTATTTAAAATTGCATTATGTATGTTTTCTATAATTTCAAAGAAGCAATATTTATTGGTAGTAATTCAATCAAAATTCTTAAAATCAAAATCATAAACTTTATGAATTTATAAATACAATATTATAATTAAATAACTAATAAGAATAGCTAACTGGCATTGTCTTTTTAATTTTATAATGTCAGAATTGTTATAATTATAATAATAAACGTAAAAAATAAAAAAAAATTAAAATTTACTCACAATTTTGAAATTTTGTAGGTTTGCACTTATGTTGTTGTTTTTTTATATTATCAGCAGCATGACTTGATGGGCCCAGCAACCATGATGATGTTACAGATGATCAATTTTAATTTCGGTTAATATTATTTGCTAGACAAAAAAAAACTTTGTACAATATTGTATTTTAGTATAACATTACTCTGGGATTTTTCATATTTTAAAAATCATTTACTTCGTTTGGTTACTCATTTCATTTATTGTAATTTAATGCAAATTGAACTTGAAATTTTCTTAATTAATTAAATATTTTTTTTAATTACAAATTATTTTAATTTTGGTTTATTTTAAATTCAATTACATTTAAAGTTGTCTTTTGTTGCAATTAAATTAAATTTTATTTCACATTTGATATTCAAAATTATTTCTCAAAATATAAAATTTTATTTAATTACGAATTATTTTAATTTTGGTTTATTTTAAATTCATATTACAATAAATATTAACAATATTGATTGTTACGAAAAATTTGATTAGATTTAATCTTCAGGCGAATTAGATTAAGTTTAATCATAACTAAAATTAAATTTAATTTTATTTGAAATTAAAATCTAATATTGTTAATATTAAATTTTAAACATAGTTTATGAACTCGTTTATTTAAGAGGTTTCAGAAAAGTTGCATAATTAGTTTTAAGACGATTTAAATTTTGAAATATAAAGTTTTTCGAAAGTTGACTATTGTTTTAATATGATAGAAATTAACTATTGTATTTAATTAATATTGGTTTAACAAATTATTGAGTCAAAGGATTTTTGATTTAAGCCAATTTAATTTAAATGGATTTTTCCATTAGACAATTATAATTTTAATTAATTTTAGAAATTTATATAAATTTGGCTTAAGAATTTATGGATTCTTTAGTTTATTACATTGTTCACTTTGACTATTCCGGATGGATTATTTTAATTACTGAAATTATTTAACTAAGTGCTAAGTGTAATTAAGAATTAATTAGGACATTCTAATTTTTTGATTAGTTTTTGTTCACTTAAAAAATTTTAGTATTCCTTTTACTTATCTGATTAAATAGTTGGTGAATTTCCAGCCTACTGACACGAGGTTAGGGTGACAATATGTTGACGTGTATTTAAAATCAGTGGTTTCACAATGCCTGCCGGGCACATGGATTGGGGTGACGGTGTGACCACGTGAGCAAAAACAAGTAAGAGTGCTATATTCGGCTGTGCCGAATCTTAAATACCCTTCACCTAAGCGTAATAAGAAATACAGAAACTACACTAGACTAGAATATCCTAATTCTGTGTTTTCTATTCAGTCTTAGTGCAAATTGAATTAGTATTTGATATATTGTTTGAAAGACAATTTTACGACCAACATAATTTATGTTAAATATTTTGAAATTTTGTCTAATTTTTACCATTTTTAATTGATTTAATTACCAATTCTTACCATAACTTACAGAGTCTGTCTGATGTTCATAATAATCTTCAGTGTAATTTAACAAACAGAGTATAAACAAGTAAGAGTGCTATATTCGGCTGTGCCGAATCTTAAATACCCTTCACCTAAGCGTAATAAGAAATACAGAAACTACACTAGACTAGAATATCCTAATTCTGTGTTTTCTATTCAGTCTTAGTGCAAATTTTATTAGTATTTGATATATTGTTTGAAAGACAATTTTACGACCAACATAATTTATGTTAAATATTTTGAAATGTTGTCTAATTTTTACCATTTTAATTGATTTAATTATCAATTCTTACCATAATTTACAGAGTCTGTCTGATGTTCCTAATAATCTTCAGTGTAATTTAACAAACAGAGTATAAAAAAAAGGGGTACAATTCGGTTTTAGTGATTTTGCTCAAAAAAAAAAAAAAACAAAATGAAATAGGGCTTTTGGAGGAGATACCAGCAAAAAAAAATTTGTTGGCGGTCACGCCTATTTTCGAGGGGGCGGGCCCGTAAAGTTGAAAATATATAGGCCTATATCTCGGGAACTACTGGGTGCTTGATAATTTGTAATACACTAAATAAAAGGTATTAAAAATACCTTTCCAACGATATATATCATGATTATAAAATGTGGACCGAATATGGGTTACATCCGAAAAGAATATTTTTTGACCCGAATTTATTTGTTTTTTGGAAATGGTTCTATATGGCAGCTATGAAAAATTATGGGCCGATCTTCTTAACCTCGAATTTCAACATAATAACGGTATATTTAAGATATATATTAGTATTAACGTGGATTTCGGTAGTGGACCTTATGTGGGGGACATAGTCAAATATGGACCGATATTCTCAAAATCCAGCAGTTAGATTTAGGCATGTATGTAAATGATCCGTGTAAAATTTTGGATTGGTACCCTTATTTATAAGAGATTTATGAGTATTGTACGGATACACGGGTTAAAAATATATATATATGTAAATGGGGTAAGAAATGTTGTGTGGAAATAATAAAAATAAGAATGGGGGGTGACTTACGGAATGTAGGATAAATGTGGATGAGTTACCGTAGTCCTGGATGATGACCTTTGTTGAAGGAAATGGGATGATGTGAAGGAGTGTTTGTGTCTAAGTAATGTTGAGCCAAATGGAGGGTAGATGTGATGTCATTTATGCAGACTATAAGGTGATGTGGATGATATGAGTGTCTTTGCTGATGATATCCACCTTTTCAGTTGTTGGTCTCAATATGTAGCAATTATGACAGCATTGGAGTTAGTAGCTACGCATGTTTATTTAAGTGGATGCTACAAAAACACTTTTGTCCTACAAGGCACTTTAAATCCAGGTTTGGAAACTTTGCGTCCATACCAACCACGTTAAGAAAAAACCTTCTTATGAGCACATATGTATGTAGGTATAGAAAAGAGAAGTCCGTTGACTTTGATTTTAAAAACAAGACACTTTTTTTATACCCTTCACCATCGTGAGAAGGGTATATATAAGTTTGTCATTCCGTGTGTAATTTCCACAAAAAAATTTTCCGACCCTATAAAGTATATATATTCTGGATCCTTATAGATAGCGAAGTCGATTAAGCCATGTCCGTCTGTCTGTCTGTCTGTCTGTCTGTCTGTCTGTCTGTCTGTCTGTTGAAATCAGTTTTTTGAAGTCCCCAGATATACTCGGGATCCCAACCTTCAATAATTCTGTCAGAAGTGCTTTCGAGAAGTTTGCTATTTAAAATCAGCAAAATCGGTTTAGGTTAACCAGAGTTATGAACCTATATGTGAGACCACCTCCATAAAAATTTCATATTTTTCATCCATTTTATTGCAATATTTTGAAAACTATTGCAGATAATACCATGAAATTTTGTATACGTTGTTTGTGCTATAAAAGAAGAAAGTGTGCGGAAAATAGTAAGAATCGGTCCATGATTTCTCATAGCCCCCATACAAATATATATATTCCCGAAATATGGCTTAATGATAAATAAATGCCTATAAAATTGGAATATCAAGACAAAATTCAGCAAAAATAAGTTTTATACAAAAAGAAATCTCAAAACGAAATTTTTTTTTAGTTCGGTCCATGTTTGACCATAGACCCCATATAAAGTCCACTTACAAAATTCACTTAAATACGCATAAAACAGATATAAATAATGTTAAACGGCTAAAATTTGACATAAATACTCTTTATAGGCAAATAAATTATTGTACCAAATTTTATGGTGATCGGCCCAGAAATGGTCATAGCCCCCATACAAAAATCTTCCCGAAATATTGCTCAATTATACATAAATGCCTATAAAATTGGAATATCAAGACAAAATTCAGCAAAAATAAGTTTTATACAAAAAGAAATCTCAAAACGAAATTTTTTTTTAATTCGGTCCATGTTTGACCATAGACCCCATATAAAGTCCACTTACAAAATTCACTTAAATACGCATAAAACAGATATAAATAATGTTAAACGGCTAAAATTTGACATAAATACTCTTTATAGGCAAATAAATTATTGTACCAAATTTTATGGTGATCGGCCCAGAAATGGTCATAGCCCCCATACAAAAATCTTCCCGAAATATTGCTCAATTATACATAAATGACTATAAAATTGGAATATCAAGACAAAATTCAGCAAAAATAAGTTTTATACAAAAAGAAATCTCAAAAAGAAATTTTTTTTTAATTCGGTCCATGTTTGACCATAGACCCCATATAGTCCACTTACAAAATTCACTTAAATACGCATAAAACAGATATAAATAATGTTAAACGGCTAAAATTTGACATAAATACTCTTTATAGGCAAATAAATTATTGTACCAAATTTTATGGTGATCGGCCCAGAAATGGTCATAGCCCCCATACAAAAATCTTCCCGAAATATTGCTCAATTATACATAAATGCCTATAAAATTGGAATATCAAGACAAAATTCAGCAAAAATAAGTTTTATACAAAAAGAAATCTCAAAACGAAATTTTTTTTTAATTCGGTCCATGTTTGACCATAGACCCCATATAAAGTCCACTTACAAAATTCACTTAAATACGCATAAAACAGATATAAATAATGTTAAACGCCTAAAATTTGACATAAATACTCTTTATAGGCAAATAAATTATTGTACCAAATTTTATGGTGATCGGCCCAGAAATGGTCATAGCCCCCATACAAAAATCTTCCCGAAATATTGCTCAATTATACATAAATGCCTATAAAATTGGAATATCAAGACAAAATTCAGCAAAAATAAGTTTTATACAAAAAGAAATCTCAAAACGAAATTTTTTTTTAATTCGGTCCATGTTTGACCATAGACCCCATATAAAGTCCACTTACAAAATTCACTTACATACGCATAAAACAGATATAAATAATGTTAAACGGCTAAAATTTGACATAAATACTCTTTATAGGCAAATAAATTATTGTACCAAATTTTATGGTGATCGGCCCAGAAATGGTCATAGCCCCCATACAAAAATCTTCCCGAAATATTGCTCAATTATACATAAATGCCTATAAAATTGGAATATCAAGACAAAATTCAGCAAAACTAAGTTTTGTGCAAAAAGAAATCGCAAAACGAAATTTTTTTTAGTTCGGTCCATATTTGACCATAGACCCCATATAAAGTCCACTTACAAAATTCACTTAAATACATATAAAACAGATATAAATAATGTTAAACGGCTAAAATTTTACATAAATACTCTTTATAGGCAAATAAATTGCAGTGCTAAATTTTATGGTGGTCGGCCCAGAACTGGTCATAGCTCCCATACAAGGACCACATCTGAAAAAGAGATTTTTCCCTATATATATTGTATAAATATCGGTACCGACTCAAAACTTTGCACAGATCATTTTAATATATACAAAAATCATCCCACAAAATTTTGTGAATTTCGGTCTATTTTTAACCGTATGCCCCATATAAAGCCCTCTTCCGAAAATCACTTTTATACCCATAAATCGCTTATAAATAAGGGTACCAATCCAAAATTTTACACTGATCATTTACATACATGCCTAAATCTAACTGCTGGATTTTGAGAATATCGGTCCATATTTGACTATATCCCCCACATAAGGTCCACTCTCGAAATCCACGTTAATACTAATATATATCTTAAATATACCGTTATTATGTTGAAATTCTACGTGAAATATCCTCATATGCATGAAAATAACTGTTCCACAATTTAAGAAGATCGGCCCATAATTTGTCATACCTGCCATATAGAACCATTTCCAAAAAACAAATAAATTCGGGTCAAAAAATATTCTTTTCGGATTTAACCCATATTCGGTCCATATTTTATAATCATGATATATATCGTTGGAAAGGTATTTTTAATACCTTTTATTTAATGTATTACAAATTATCAGACACCCAGTAGTTCCCGAGATATAGGCCTATGTATTTTCAACTTTAAGGGCCCGCCTCCTCGAAAATAGGCGTGACCGGCAACAAATTTTTTTTTGCTGGTATCTCCTCTAAAAGCCCTATTTGATTTTGTTTTTTTTTTTTTTTTTTTGGGCAAAATCACTAAAACCGAATTGTACCCATTTTTATACCCTTCACCATCGTGAGAAGGGTATATATAAGTTTGTCATTCCGTGTGTAATTTCCACAAAAAAATTTTCCGACCCTATAAAGTATATATATTCTGGATCCTTATAGATAGCGAAGTCGATTAAGCCATGTCCGTCTGTCTGTCTGTCTGTCTGTCTGTCTGTCTGTTGAAATCAGTTTTTTGAAGTCCCCAGATATACTCGGGATCCAAACCTTCAATAATTCTGTCAGAAGTGCTTTCGAGAAGTTTGCTATTTAAAATCAGCAAAATCGGTTTAGGTTAACCAGAGTTATGAACCTATATGTGAGACCACCTCCATAAAAATTTCATATTTTGCATCCATTTTATTGCAATATTTTGAAAACTATTGCAGATAATACCATGAAATTTTGTATACGTTGTTTGTACTATAAAAGAAGAAAGTGTGCGGAAAATAGTAAGAATCGGTCCATGATTTCTTATAGCCCCCATACAAATATATATATTCCCGAAATATGGCTTAATGATAAATAAATGCCTATAAAATTGGAATATCAAGACAAAATTCAACAAAAGTAAGTTTTATACAAAAAGAAATCTCAAAACGAAATTTTTTTTAATTCGGTCCATGTTTGACCATAGACCCCATATAAAGTCCACTTACAAAATTCACTTAAATACGCATAAAACAGATATAAATAATGTTAAACGGCTAAAATTTGACATAAATACTCTTTATAGGCAAATAAATTATTGTACCAAATTTTATGGTGGTCGGCCCAGAACTGGTCATAGCTCCCATACAAAGACCACATCTGAAAAAGAGATTTTTCCCTACATATATTGTATAAATATCGGTACCGACTCAAAACTTTGCACAGATCATTTTAATATATACAAAAATCATCCCACAAAATTTTGTGAATTTCGGTCTATTTTTAACCGTATGCCCCATATAAAGCCCTCTTCCGAAAATCACTTTAATACCCATAAATCGCTTATAAATAAGGGTACCAATCCAAAATTTTACACTGATCATTTACATACATGCCTAAATCTAACTGCTGGATTTTGAGAATATCGGTCCATATTTGACTATATCCCCCACATAAGGTCCACTCTCGAAATCCACGTTAATACTAATATATATCTTAAATATACCGTTATTATGTTGAAATTCTACGTGAAATATCCTCATATGCATGAAAATAACTGTTCCAAAATTTAAGAAGATCGGCCCATAATTTGTCATACCTGCCATATAGAACCATTTCCAAAAAACAAATAAATTCGGGTCAAAAAATATTCTTTTCGGATTTAACCCATATTCGGTCCATATTTTATAATCATGATATATATCGTTGGAAAGGTATTTTTAATACCTTTTATTTAATGTATTACAAATTATCAGACACCCAGTAGTTCCCGAGATATAGGCCTATGTATTTTCAACTTTAAGGGCCCGCCCCCTCGAAAATAGGCGTGACCGCCAACAAATTTTTTTTTTTGCTGGTATCTCCTCTAAAAGCCCTATTTGATTTTGTTTTTTTTTTTTTTTTTTGAGCAAAATCACTAAAACCGAATTGTACCCCTTTTTTTTATACTCTGTTTGTTAAGTTACACTCAAGATTATTATGAACATCAGACAAACTCTGTAAATTGTGGTAAGATTGGTAATTAAATCAATTAAAAATGGTGAAAATTACACAATATTTCCAAATATTTAACATAAATTATGTTGGTCGTAAAATTGTCTTTCAAACAATATATCAAATACTAATAAAATTTGCACTAAGACTGAATAGAAAACACAGAATTAGGGTATTCTAGTCTAGTGTAGTTTCTGTATTTCTTATTACGCTTAGGTGAAGGGTATTTAAGATTCGGCACAGCCGAATATAGCACTCTTACTTGTTTATACTCTGTTTGTTAAATTACACTGTAGATTATTATGAACATCAGACAGACTCTGTAAATTATGGTAACAATTGGTAATTAAATTAATTAAAAATGGTGAAAATTAGACAAAATTTCAAAATATTTAACATAAATTATGTTGGTCGTAAAATTGTCTTTCAAACAATATATCAAATACTAATAAAATTTGCACTAAGACTGAATAGAAAACACAGAATTAGGATATTCTAGTCTAGTGTAGTTTCTGTATTTCTTATTACGCTTAGGTGAAGGGTATTTAAGATTCGGCACAGCCGAATATAGCACTCTTACTTGTTCAATTTTAATTTGTTTTATTTAATTAATTTGGTATTATTTGTTATTTAATTAATTATGTATTTGTATAAATATTTGTTGATGTTGTCTCTTCAAAAGGTTTATAATGAGTGAGTTGTGTTAAAAAACCAACCACCACAACTGCCTGTCGGTATGAGAGAAAAGATCAAAGGGAATGAGAAAAACGAAAGAATGCAACGAGTAAAAAAGGGTTACCGTGCCATGATAATTATTATTATTATATGTAGGGGTTTCGTGCATAAACATCCCGCCCCCCTTGTTATATCCCGAGATAACAAATATGTTGCATATGATTTTACAATCCTAACAGGCAATTGGGTGGTTAATAGTATAAATATAATATGATGTATAATACAATATAAATATACAATATGTAAAAGTAATGAAATGAGTTTGGGTAAATATAAATGCAAAAAATTAACAATGTAAAAAGTAGGTAATTATGTAGTATAAATTCAAAAATTAATAATGTAAAAAGAGGTAAATATAATAATATGACAAAAATTAACAATGTAAAGAATAGGTAATTTATAGTATAAATTCAGGAATGGAAATGTAAAATATAATTATAGTAATAACAAGTGTGGGTAATCAATTTTTTGGGTAAATATTTATAATTCAATTTTTAAGTAAATAGGTAAGTACATGTATAATTACAATTTTAGGGAAATAAGGTAAGTATGATGTATGACAATTTTAGGGAAATAAGGTAAGTGTAGAAAATTAAATTTTTTAGGTAACTAAGGTAAGTATGTATAAATTCAGTAAGGTAAAATGCAAAAAATAATTATGTATAATAAGAACTATGTGTAGTATGTATTGTAACAATAAAAGTATGATAGATATAATTTGCCGATTATGACCCAACCTAGGGCCGTATCCTGTGCTAAGGGTGTTCAATTGGTTGCCACATGGATGCCGTTTCGGATGCGTATTCTTCCTTCCATCTATTTGAGCTTTTTCCAACGGTTGACATAGCTGATGGAATGGTTTGAAAATCAGCTTCTGGTGGAGATAATAGTGGTGTTCCGATGCGGAAATGACCTGGCGTTAGAGCGCATAGGTCGGTGGGGTTTAAGGGTCTTGAGTGTGTTGTGGTGCTGTCGGGTTTTAAAACAGCATGGTGGGGCAAATAGTAATTGCCGCTATCACCATTTACGGGGGTTACTTTGGTCATGTAACCTAGAGTACAATACTCTGTTATTACCTTGTCATATTCGATTTTCATTTGGGTGTTTTTTGTTAATTTCGCCTTGTTTCGTAGATACTTCTTCCACGGGCTTGCTGGTACCTTTCCCGTAATAATCCAACCGAAAACTGTCCTTTGGGCTAGCAGCGATTGCTGTGTGTCTCTTTGTAGACCGTCTTGAATTATTTTTGGGTAAACATCCGCACATCAGAACAGTTGGTGCGATAAGTATCAGCCAATTGTAGTTGTGAAAAATTGTCATTTTGTAACGCAGATGAGGGGTAATATGGGAGATGGCCAGTAAGCTTATTTATAACTAAGGCATCTGAAAAAATTTCGAATGACTTATCAACTGGAGATCCAATTTTTATATGACAACTTTGGGTTGAGATGGCGGTTATGGTGTCACTTAAACCGTGGGCTTGGGCGGTAGGTCGCCGAGTAGGGAGGCCGAGGTGCCTTTGTAATTTATTTGAAATAAATGATGAGTCTGAGGCGGAGTCGATTAGTGCGCGAACAGTGCACTTGAGGTCATTATTGTAAATATCAACTAACGCTGTACCGAGAATAACCGATTGTGTAGTGGGTTCGAGGTGAGTGGAAAAAGATTGCAGCGTTCTACTGGCTGCTTGTGCCGATGTAGAGGGGGAGAAATCTAGATCACGAGGGGGGTTATTAGTGCTATTGACTGGGGTATTTGCCACCGGAATACTGCTAGCTTGCCTTTGTTCAGCGCGATGAAGCAACGTGTGATGTTTCCCTCTACATACCTTGCAAACAAATTTGCTAGGGCATGTTTTGGTTCCATGAGTTCCCAGGCAGTTAGTGCACTTATTGTGTTTCTTCACTGTGGTATAGCGTTCTTCAGCTGACATGTTTAGAAAAATGGAGCAAAATCTAAGCGGATGAAGCTTAGTACACAGTCCGCATTGGCCCAGCTTGTCATTTGAATTACGAGTTTGGTAGCTTTTAATATGTGTTCCCTGCGATGAATTAGATTTATTAGATCGAATCGGCTCCGAAGTTTCTGGAGCATGCGAGCTTAAAAATGTTGACCTAATATCCGCGACCGACTCTAAAGCTTGGAATCTCGATGACAGGAATTCATCCAAAGCTTTCCACTTTGGCAAGTCAGTAGTGCGCGGTAAAGATTGTTCCCACAAGGTTAGTGTGGTTTCCGGCAGACATTTTGAGCAAATATATACGAAGATGATATCCCAATTGTCGGCATCAATATGTAGCAAACGCAGATTGGTGATACAGTCGTTTATGGTACGCTGCAGATACCTCAGGTCAGTACTAGTCTCATTTGCTATTGGTTTCAGATTGAAAAGCAACTTCAGTTGTGCGTTCACTAATATGCGCTTATTTTCAAAGCGATTGACTAGATTCTGCCAAGCCATGTTGAAACCATCATTAGTCATAGGGCACGTCTTCAAAAGTTCGCGAGCTTCACCCTGCGTTTTCTTTACCAGATGGCACATTTTCTCTACGGGTGATAGGCGTTTGTTGTTGCGGTAAAGGGCTGTGAACATATCTCTGAAAGTTGGCCAGGATTGGTAGTCACCATGAAAGATTTCGGTATCGCATGGTGGCAATGAAATATGAGGGGTTAGATCGATTGGGGTATCAGTTGAGGGGGAGGCTAGTTTAGCTTTGGCTTTAATATCTGCGCTGAGCTCATGAATTTTTGCGACGACCGTTTTGTAAGCGTCAAAGGTGAAGAAAAAGCGTTTCTTTAGGGTGTCATAATCTATGTCCTCTTGGATAGAGTTATATTCATCTAAGGCGTTGTCATAATATGATTCGAATTTTTCCCAATGATGCTGGAGTTGTTTTTCCTCAACCTCCAAAGTGTGTTGCGTATGCGAATCTATCGCTCGCCCATCAAAATAACTTTGGAATTCGACCACACGATCAGAAGATCGAATTAAATTCTTTATGACAGACATTATTGAGTTGTCTTTTTGTATAGAATTAGGAAAAGATTTTATTTGATAATAAATTTGTTAACAAAACTTTTCAAGGTGCTTCTTAAAAGCGACCAAATATTATTGAGAAAAATTTTAAGAAAATTTTCAATGGTGATTCTTATAGCGACCGATGTATGATTTGGGAAAATTTGAAGAAAATTTGCAATGATGCTTCGTAAAAGCGACCAATATTATATAGAAGAAAATGTGAAGAAATTTTCAATTGTGATTCGTAAGAGCATCCAGTATATTATATAGAAGAAAATTTAAAGAAATTTTCAGTTGTGCTTCGTAAGAGCATCCAGTGGATTTTATTGAAGAAAATTTAAAGAAATTTTTCAGTTGTGCTTCGTAAGAGCATCCAGTGGATTTTATTGAAGAAAATTTAAAGAAATTTTTCAGCTGTGCTTCGTAAGAGCATCCAGTGTATTATAGAAGAAAATTTAAAAGAAATTTTCAATTGTGCTTCGTAGGAGCGACTCTCTTATGTTTTAAGAAAATTTAAAGAAATTTTCAATTGTGCTTTGTAGAAGCGACCATGTTATATATTAAGAAAATTTAAAGAAATTTTCATTTGTGCTTTGTAAAAGCGACTCTGTTATATTTTAAGAAAATTTAAAGAAATTTTCATTTGTGCTTTGTAGAAGCGACCATGTTATATTTTAAGAAAATTTAAAAAAATTTTCCTTTGTGCTTTGTAAAAGCGACTTTGTTATATTTTAAGAAAATTTAAAGAAATTTTCATTTGTGCTTTGTAAAAGCGACTTTGTTATATTTTAAGAAAATTTAAAGAAATTTTCATTTGTGCTTTGTAAAAGCGACCTTTGTATATTTTAGGAAAATTTAAAGAAATTTTCAATTGTGCTTCGTAAAAGCGACTCTGTAGATTTTAAGAAAATTTAACGAAATTTTCAATGGTGCCTCGTAAAGGCAACCGAGATTATTATTTGGAAAATTTGAAGAAAATTTTCATTGGCACTTTGTAAAAGTAACCGAGAGATTATTTTGAAAAATTTAAGAAATTTTTCATTGGTGCCTCGTAACTGGCAACCGATGTATTATTTTAAGAAAGACAATTTTGATTGATATTGAAAGACGCACACAAAAAAACGCATAATGTTTTTATTAAGTATTTAATTTTTTGTGTATAATTTTATAGCGACCCTCGTATTGGTTAATATATAAATTCTTATATATCAACTTTGTCCCAGTGACCTACTTATTTTTCTTTCATGTATATATGATATAAATTCTTACATATGTATATATGTATGTAGGTACCTGCCTTTTTCCCTTTGGTATTTTTTAATGAGTACCAAAAAAAACCAACGAGTTGATCGAGAAGAGAACAATGAGTGTCAAAAAAGAGATTCGCAAAAAAAGGGTTGAGAATTGAGAAGTACGTGGTGTAAAGAAGACAAGTTGAGTATGTTATTGAGTAAGTGAAGACAAGTGTGAAGTTCACAAACAATATGTATGTGTATTTACTAACTTTGATTCTTCAAAGTCAAAAATCAGTAAATTGCATGTATTGTATGTGTGTATGTATGTATGTAAGTCTGCCTTGATATGAAATAACTTTTGGTATTTGCTTTTTGTTTGTTTGTTGCGAAACTTACAAAAAATGTCAACAGTTATTTCATATGCCTGTATATTAAAAATACAACAACAAGTATGCACTTTGTTACAATGCTGTGGTTGGTATTTTTACTTATTTCAGGCTACCGTTAGGTCTCTTGTTTAATAAAAAGAATGCACAACAAATAAACAACAGAATGTGAAGATGCCAACGTTGTGTTGTTTTTGTTAAAAAACGGCAATTTTAATTTTGAGATTTTTAACTATACATACATACTTACATGGGTATAGAAAAATGTCTAACGGGGTATTGTTTTGACACAATATATTAAAGATGTTGAGGGGGGTAAAAAAAGTACAATTTTTTCGCGAATAAAATATGGTTATAATTTTGCGGGGGTAATATTAAACCATATGAATTTTTTAATTTTGTGAGGGGGTATACCGGGTTGTGGATGGCCCGGAATGGATTAATACCTAATGGCTAGGTGAGGGAGGGGAATCTCTGGGTTATGGACGACCCAGATCCGGCTCGAAGGACCAAAATGTACGGATACACGGGTTAAAAATATATATATATGTAAATGGGGTAAGAAATGTTGGTGACTTACGGAATGTAGGATAAATGTGGATGAGTTACCGTAGTCCTGGATGATGACCTTTGTTGAAGGAAATGGGATGATGTGAAGGAGTGTTTGTGTCTAAGTAATGTTGAGCCAAATGGAGGGTAGATGTGATGTCATTTATGCAGACTATAAGGTGATGTGGATGATATGAGTGTCTTTGCTGATGATATCCACCTTTTCAGTTGTTGGTCTCAATATGTAGCAATTATGACAGCATTGGAGTTAGTAGCTACGCATGTTTATTTAAGTGGATGCTACAAAAACACTTTTGTCCTACAAGGCACTTTAAATCCAGGTTTGGAAACTTTGCGTCCATACCAACCACGTTAAGAAAAAACCTTCTTATGAGCACATATGTATGTAGGTATAGAAAAGAGAAGTCCGTTGACTTTGATTTTAAAAACAAGACACTTTTTTTCAATTTTAATTTGTTTTATTTAATTAATTTGGTATTATTTGTTATTTAATTAATTATGTATTTGTATAAATATTTGTTGATGTTGTCTCTTCAAAAGGTTTATAATGAGTGAGTTGTGTTAAAAAACCAACCACCTCAACTGCCTGTCGGTATGAGAGAAAAGATCAAAGGGAATGAGAAAAACGAAAGAATGCAACGAGTAAAAAAGGGTTACCGTGCCATGATAATTATTATTATTATATGTAGGGGTTTCGTGCATAAACAAGTATTAAAGTGATTTTCGGAAGAGGGCTTTATATGGGGCATACGGTTAAAAATAGACCAAAATTCACAAAATTTTGTGGGATGATTTTTGTATATATTTAAATGATCTGTGCAAAGTTTTGAGTCGGTACCGATATTTATACAATATATATAGGGAAAAATTTCTTTTTCAAATGTGGTCCTTGTATGGGAGCTATGACCAATTTTGGGCCGACCACCATAAAATTTAGTACAACAATTTATTTGCCTATAAGGAGTATTTATGTCAAATTTTAGCCGTTTACTATTGTTTATATCTGTTTTATACGTATTTAAGTGAATTTTGGAAGTGGACTTTATATGGGGTCTATGGTCAAACATGGACCGAACTAAAAAAAATTTCGTTTTGCGATTTCTTTTTGCATAAAACTTATTTTTGCTGAATTTTGTCTTGATATTCCAATTTTATAGGCATTTATGTATAATTGAGCAATATTTCGGGAAGATTTTTGTATGGGGGCTATGACCAATTCTGGGCCGACCACCATAAAATTTAGTACAACAATTTATTTGCCTATAGAGATTATTTATGTCGAATTTTAGCCGTTTACTATTGTTTATATCTGTTTTATACGTATTTAAGTGAATTTTGGAAGTGGACTTTATATGGGGTCTGTGGTCAAACATGGACCGAACTAAAAAAAAATTTCGTTTTGAGATTTCTTTTTGTATAAAACTTATTTTTGCTGAATTTTGTCTTGATATTCCAATTTTATAGGCATTTATTTATCATTAAGCCATATTTCGGGAATATATATATTTGTATGGGGGCTATGAGAAATCATGGACCGATTCTTACTATTTTCCGCACACTTTCTTCTTTTATAGTACAAACAACGTATACAAAATTTCATGGTATTATCTGCAATATATTTCAAAATATTGCAATAAAATGGACGAAAAATCTCAAATTTTTATAGAGGTGGTCTCACATATTGGTTCATAACTCTGGTTGACCTAAACCGATTCTGCTGATTTTAAATAGCAAACTTCTCGAAAGCACTTCTGACAGAATTATTGAAGGTTTGGATCCCGAACATATCTTGGGACTTCAAAAAACTGATTTCAACATCCAGACAGACAGACAGACAGACGGACATGGCTTAATCGACTTCGCTATCTATAAGGATCCAGAATATATATACTTTATAGGGTCGGAAAATTATATTGTGGAAATTTCACACGGAATGACAAACTTATATATACCCTTCTCACGATGGTGAAGGGTATAAAAAGGGGTGCAATTCGGTTTTAGTGATTTTGCTCAAAAAAAAAAAAACAAATAGGGATTTTAGAAGAGATACCAGCAAAAAAATTTTTTTGGCGGCCACGCCTATTTTCGAGGGGGCGGGCCCTTAAAGTTGAAAATATATAGGCCTATATCTCGGGAACTACTGTGTGTCTGATAATTTGTAATACATTAAATAAAAGGTATTAAAAATAGCTTTCCAACGATATATATCATGATTATAAAATATGGACCGAATATGGGTTAAATCCGAATAGAATATTTTTTGACCCGAATTTATTTGTTTTTGGAAATGCTTCTATATGGCAGGTATGACAAATTATGGGCCGATCTTCTTAAATTTTGAAACAGTTATTTTCATGCATATGGGGATATTTCACGTAGAATTTCAACGTAATTACGGTATATTTAAGATATATATTAGTATTAACGTGGATTTCGGTAGTGGACCTTATGTGGGGGATATAGTCAAATATGGACCGATATTCTCAAAATCCAGCAGTTAGATTTAGGCATGTATGTAAATGATCCGTGTAAAATTTTGGATTGGTACCCTTATTTATAAGCGATTTATGAGTATTAAAGGGATTTTCCGAAGAGGGCTTTATATGGGGCATACGGTTAAAAATAGACCGAAATTAACAAAATTGTGTGGAATGATTTTTGTATATATGTAAATGATCTGTACAAAGTTTTGAGTCGGTAACGATATTTATACAATATATATAGGCAAAAATGTCTTTTTCAGATGTGGTCCTTGTATGGGAGCTATGACCAGTTGTGAGCCGATCACCATAAAATTTAGTACAACAATTTATTTGCCTATAAAGAGTATTTATGTCAAATTTTAGCCGTTTAACATTATTTATATCTGTTTTATGCGTATTTAAGTGAATTTTGGAAGTGGACTTTATATGGGGTCTATGGTCAAATATGGACCGAACTAAAAAAAATTTCGTTTTGCGATTTCTTTTTGCACAAAACTTAGTTTTGCTGAATTTTGTCTTGATATTACAATTTTATAGGCATTTATGTATAATTGAGCAATTTTTCGGGAAGATTTTTGTATGGGGGCTATGACCATTTCTGGGCCGATCACCATAAAATTTGGTACAATAATTTATTTGCCCATAAAAAGTATTTATGTCAAATTTTAGCCGTTTAACATTATTTATATCTGTTTTATGCGTATGTAAGTGAATTTTGTAAGTGGACTTTATATGGGGTCTATGGTCAAATATGGACCGAACTAAAAAAAATTTCGGTTTGTGATTTCTTTTTGTATAAAACTTATTTTTGCTGAATTTTGTCTTGATATTCCAATTTTATAGGCATTTATTTATCATTAAGCCATATTTCGGGAATATATATATTTGTATGGGGGCTATGAGAAATCATGGACCGATTTTTACTATTTTCCGCACACTTTCTTCTTTTATAGTACAAACAACGTATACAAAATTTCATGGTATTATCTGCAATATATTTCAAAATATTGCAATAAAATGGACGAAAAATATCAAATTTTTATGGAGGTGGTCTCACATATTGGTTCATAACTCTGGTTAACCTAAACCGATTTTGCTGATTTTAAATAGCAAACTTCTCGAAAGCACTTCTGACAGAATTATTTAAGGTTTGGATCCCGAACATATCTTGGGACTTCACAAAACTGATTTCAACATCCAGACAGACAGACAGACAGACGGACATGGCTTAATCGACTTCGCTATCTATAAGGATCCAGAATATATATACTTTATAGGGTCGGAAAATTATATTGTGGAAATTTCACACGGAATGACAAACTTATATATACCCTTCTCACGATGGTGAAGGGTATAAAAAGGGGTGCAATTCGGTTTTAGTGATTTTGCTCAAAAACAAATAGGGATTTTAGAAGAGATACCAGCAAAAAAAATTTTTTTGTCGGCCACGCCTATTTTCGAGGGGGCGGGCCCTTAAAGTTGAAAATATATAGGCCTATATCTCGGGAACTACTGTGTGTCTGATAATTTGTAATACATTAAATAAAAGGTATTAAAAATAGCTTTCCAACGATATATATCATGATTATAAAATATGGACCGAATATGGGTTAAATCCGAAAAGAATATTTTTTGACCCGAATTTATTTGTTTTTGGAAATGCTTCTATATGGCAGGTATGACAAATTATGGGCCGATCTTCTTAAATTTTGAAACAGTTATTTTCATGCATATGGGGATATTTCACGTAGAATTTCAACGTAATTACGGTATATTTAAGATATATATTAGTATTAACGTGGATTTCGGTAGTGGACCTTATGTGGGGGATATAGTCAAATATGGACCGATATTCTCAAAATCCAGCAGTTAGATTTAGGCATGTATGTAAATGATCCGTGTAAAATTTTGGATTGGTACCCTTATTTATAAGCGATTTATGAGTATTAAAGGGATTTTCCGAAGAGGGCTTTATATGGGGCATACGGTTAAAAATAGACCGAAATTAACAAAATTGTGTGGAATGATTTTTGTATATATGTAAATGATCTGTACAAAGTTTTGAGTCGGTAACGATATTTATACAATATATATAGGCAAAAATGTCTTTTTCAGATGTGGTCCTTGTATAAGAGCTATGACCAGTTGTGGGCCGATCACCATAAAATTTAGTACAACAATTTATTTGCCTATAAAGAGTATTTATGTCAAATTTTAGCCGTTTAACATTATTTATATCTGTTTTATGCGTATTTAAGTGAATTTCGGAAGTGGACTTTATATGGGGTATATGGTCAAATATGGACCGAACTAAAAAAAATTTCGTTTTGCGATTTCTTTTTGCACAAAACTTAGTTTTGCTGAATTTTGTCTTGATATTACAATTTTATAGGCATTTATGTATAATTGAGCAATATTTCGGGAAGATTTTTGTATGGGGGCTATGACCATTTCTGGGCCGATCACCATAAAATTTGGTACAATAATTTATTTGCCCATAAAGAGTATTTATGTCAAATTTTAGCCGTTTAACATTATTTATATCTGTTTTATGCGTATGTAAGTGAATTTTGTAAGTGGACTTTATATGGGGTCTATGGTCAAATATGGACCGAACTAAAAAAAATTTCGGTTTGTGATTTCTTTTTGTATAAAACTTATTTTTGCTGAATTTTGTCTTGATATTCCAATTTTATAGGCATTTATTTATCATTAAGCCATATTTCGGGAATATATATATTTGTATGGGGGCTATGAGAAATCATGGACCGATTTTTACTATTTTCCGCACACTTTCTTCTTTTATAGTACAAACAACGTATACAAAATTTCATGGTATTATCTGCAATATATTTCAAAATATTGCAATAAAATGGACGAAAAATATCAAATTTTTATGGAGGTGGTCTCACATATTGGTTCATAACTCTGGTTAACCTAAACCGATTTTGCTGATTTTAAATAGCAAACTTCTCGAAAGCACTTCTGACAGAATTATTGAAGGTTTGGATCCCGAACATATCTTGGGACTTCACAAAACTGATTTCAACATCCAGACAGACAGACAGACAGACAGACAGACGGACATGGCTTAATCGACTTCGCTATCTATAAGGATCCAGAATATATATACTTTATAGGGTCGGAAAATTATATTGTGGAAATTTCACACGGAATGACAAACTTATATATACCCTTCTCACGATGGTGAAGGGTATAAAAAGGGGTACAATTCGGTTTTAGTGATTTTGCTCAAAAAAAAAAAAAAAAAAAACAAAATGAAATAGGGCTTTTAAAGGAGATACCAGCAAAAAAAAAATTTGTTGGCGGTCACGCCTATTTTCGAGGGGGCGGGCCCGTAAAGTTGAAAATATATAGGCCTATATCTCGGGAACTACTGGGTGCTTGATAATTTGTAATACACTAAATAAAAGGTATTAAAAATACCTTTCCAACGATATATATCATGATTATAAAATGTGGACCGAATATGGGTTACATCCGAAAAGAATATTTTTTGACCCGAATTTATTTGTTTTTTGGAAATGGTTCTATATGGCAGCTATGAAAAATTATGGGCCGATCTTCTTAAATTTTGGAACAGTTATTTTCATGCATATGAGGATATTTCACCTCGAATTTCAACATAATAACGGTATATTTAAGATATATATTAGTATTAACGTGGATTTCGGTAGTGGACCTTATGTGGGGGACATAGTCAAATATGGACCGATATTCTCAAAATCCAGCAGTTAGATTTAGGCATGTATGTAAATGATCCGTGTAAAATTTTGGATTGGTACCCTTATTTATAAGAGATTTATGAGTATTAAAGTGATTTTCGGAAGAGGGCTTTATATGGGGCATACGGTTAAAAATAGACCAAAATTCACAAAATTTTGTGGGATGATTTTTGTATATATTTAAATGATCTGTGCAAAGTTTTGAGTCGGTACCGATATTTATACAATATATATAGGGAAAAATGTCTTTTTCAAATGTGGTCCTTGTATAGGAGCTATGACCAATTTTGGGCCGACCACCATAAAATTTAGTACAACAATTTATTTGCCTATAAGGAGTATTTATGTCAAATTTTAGCCGTTTACTATTGTTTATATCTGTTTTATACGCATTTAAGTGAATTTTGGAAGTGGACTTTATATGGGGTCTATGGTCAAACATGGACCGAACTAAAAAAAATTTCGTTTTGCGATTTCTTTTTGCATAAAACTTATTTTTGCTGAATTTTGTCTTGATATTCCAATTTTATAGGCATTTATGTATAATTGAGCAATATTTCGGGAAGATTTTTGTATGGGGGCTATGACCAATTCTGGGCCGACCACCATAAAATTTAGTACAACAATTTATTTGCCTATAGAGATTATTTATGTCGAATTTTAGCCGTTTACTATTGTTTATATCTGTTTTATACGTATTTAAGTGAATTTTGGAAGTGGACTTTATATGGGGTCTATGGTCAAACATGGACCGAACTAAAAAAAAATTTCGTTTTGAGATTTCTTTTTGTATAAAACTTATTTTTGCTGAATTTTGTCTTGATATTCCAATTTTATAGGCATTTATTTATCATTAAGCCATATTTCGGGAATATATATATTTGTATGGGGGCTATGAGAAATCATGGACCGATTCTTACTATTTTCCGCACACTTTCTTCTTTTATAGTACAAACAACGTATACAAAATTTCATGGTATTATCTGCAATATATTTCAAAATATTGCAATAAAATGGACGAAAAATCTCAAATTTTTATAGAGGTGGTCTCACATATTGGTTCATTACTCTGGTTGACCTAAACCGATTCTGCTGATTTTAAATAGCAAACTTCTCGAAAGCACTTCTGACAGAATTATTGAAGGTTTGGATCCCGAACATATCTTGGGACTTCAAAAAACTGATTTCAACATCCAGACAGACAGACAGACAGACAGACAGACAGACAGACAGACGGACATGGCTTAATCGACTTCGCTATCTATAAGGATCCAGAATATATATACTTTATAGGGTCGGAAAATTATATTGTGGAAATTTCACACGGAATGACAAACTTATATATACCCTTCTCACGATGGTGAAGGGTATAAAAATTAGGTTTAAAAAAATGCTTCCTTGACACGTGGGTAGAGGTGACAATGAGACCACGTACAAAAAAACACGAGGTTTCAAAGAAAATCCTCTTTGGTACTTGGGTAAAGATGACGCTATTTTCACGTGTGCAAAAAAAATGAGGTTTTACAAGTCTACTTGACACGTGGATGGGCGTGATGATGGGTTTTTAATGATTTGGGGAGCTGGTGACGCTCCCAACAAACTTCTTGTAAAGGCACCTAGGAATCACCCGTAGTGATTTCCTTTCCTATGAAAAAATATACCACATTGAGGAAAAACCAATATACCAGGTTTTATAATACAATTATCTTACCTCGGAATTAAAAATTTCCTTAATAAAAACCAATGAAAATCAATAATTATCTGCTCCAAGAACTCACTAATTTCAATTCCGTGTTTATTGTTTTCACTACAACGTCCACTTTCTTAATGACTTTGTTACACAAATTTTAAAAGACATAAAGTATGTACATCTCAAAAAAATCCCGTTACAATTTGCAACAAAGAATTTGCCAGAAAAATAACGAATGGTAATGAAATATTGCCTACATAGTTTTGCTGTTGTCAAAATGAAATAGAAATACATATACGTAAATGCATAGTTAGTTGACAATAATTTTTTTTTTTTTTTTTGCATTTAATTATTTATTGAATCTTCATATTTGAAATGACAATAAGTATTCAAATCTTAATACTAAAAAGAAAATAATAAGCCCAGCCAGTGCTAGACAAAAATTTTTATGATACTAAAAAAATTTCACATCAACTGATCCAGTCATCTATTTTGCGCTTGAGTTAAAGCAAGGGTATCCCTCCTTCTCAACCGATTGTGGCCACTAAAGTTAAGGATGTCTCGTGCAAGTGGGTTTGGATGGTGTTCAAGTTTGCTGACATACTTTGACGCATATTTTGTAAATTCGAATTTTACTAATGGCACGCCTAGATCTTTGTGGATTCGAGAATTTTTAACATACCATGGTGCTGCAGTAATTATACGTAGAATTTTATTTTGACCCCTTTGAATTTTTTCAATGTTGGATGCTGAGGCAGTACCCCATAATTGAATTCCATAGCACCAGATTGACAATAATAAGAAAAGAAAAAAAAAAACACTAAGCTAAAAAAAAAAAACATTTATAAAGGCAAAGGCAAAAGATCTACTCTCAATGAGTGACTGTTGTACCAAGGTGAAGAAAAAAAATTCTTATTCTCTTCTTAGTTAAAAGAAGTTAATAATAACAACAAACACAATATGTAAAGAGTGTCGGAAAAAATCCACTCTTTATCAGTGAACAGACAAAGTAAAGAGATCACATATGTTAGCAAAAAAAAAACTAAAGAGATTAACACGTATCATATGTAAATGTATAAAATGTATGGAATTTGTTTTTATTCTATTTTAAATGAAATGTGGGAAGGAACCCTCAATGAAATATTTATTTCATAAAAAATCAAATTAAAAAAATATAAAAAAACAGATTGATTGTTAATGACAGGAAAATCGTAACAAACCTGCTTGGAACTGAAAATTTTCTAAATTGAAGTTCAAACAGGAGCCGATTTATTTTGTTTACAATTTTCGGTGTGTGTATATTTTCATAATAAAAACTATTCATAACTACAATTTTTATTATTCGAAGATAAACGTGTGGCTCGACCCACAAAAGCCGGGCAAAAGTCACAATTTCAGGTCCGACGCGTGGTATTTTCCGACATATTTTCCCGTCTATATGTTATATTATCTTTCGCCTTGTCGTTTATGTAATTACTACATGTCTGAGTGGATTTGTCAAACTTATCGATTGAGTTTTGTATAAATAAATCAAGTGTTTTTGTAGGCTTATCCCTTCTAAAAATTGCATTAATTGAATCAAAATGTTCAGTAGGGTTTCGAATTTTCGAACCAAGTTCGTAATTTAGTTCAAACTCGGGGTTTGAAGGGGTGAACGAGTGTCCCCGGTCGCTAATTCGCCCACTTTCCGATTTCCCTGAAATAAGTGGTTATTTGAACACATCGGTGTCAAACTACCTTTCTGTCCACATTTAAAACAAAATGGCTTTTTAATTTCTTCTGAGCAATATATATAGGAATGACCGTATTCCAAGCAATTCCAGCATTGAATGCGAGAGTAATCAAATTTTGCCTTTCGATTAGTTTGTTGTATTGCCTCTAATTGAGGATCTATAACATCAGTATCGCAAACTTCTTCAGAAGAATTAAAAATTTCATTAACGTTTCTAGACGGGCCTATGTTTGGCTTTTGAAATTTTGAATCCCGCAGAACCTTTTCCGCTTTACGGGCAGTGCCTCGGAAATCATTTATATCTCGTGGTTGTGAATTAAATATTAAAAATCTTAAATTTGAATTTATATTCCTTTTCATTATATCTATTAGGGCAGAATCTGGCAGTGGATTTTCCAACCTTAGATTCATTGTTACAATTGCAGTATGGAAATCGTCGTATGTCTCTTTATATTGTTGCCTTTTTCTAATTTAACGTTGGAATTTTCCAATGCTCCACTTCGATCTTCAGATAAATGGTTAGAGTTTGAGAATGGTGTATTCGAATTAGATAAGTTAAATGGATGTCTATTTGTAGTCACAGTAGCAGTACTACCAATTTGAGAAATACTTTCCTTAATTGATGTAAGTTCTCTACGAAATTCATCTTGTGTATTTCTCATAGTCTGCTGCATCAACACTTTTAACGAATCTATCGAGGATGTACTGCTTGGATTCATACTATTAGTATTGCTATTTAGTGAAGCGTTATCGTTAGAACCAGAAGGATAATCAAATGGAGTTGCGTTTGAATTAAGGGACGATCTTGGGGGTGCTTCCTCAGAAGCTGCAAAGTTGAACAGTTGAGGCTGTGAAGCGGAATTCTGTTCGTCCATAACTGCTATATCTTGAAACAGATTAGAAGACTGTAAACTGTCTGAACTATGAGCTCTTACAACTGTTGAGGGTGCTATTAATCTATTTGCAGGGGAGTGAACAACTTTTGGTCCTTGGATTTTGGGATTATCTGTAAGGTTTATAGAAACGTTATTGCGTGAAGTGGATAAACGTCGACCTCTTCTATTGGATGAATTTGTTCCTCTACTAAGCGAACTATTATTAGAGCCTCTAGATGAACTTCTAGTGTTCATAACGAAACGTTCCGGATATTTAGAATGTTTAAAGTGTCCAAACTTGGTAAAAAAAAAATATTTAAATAAAAACAAGTAAGAGTGCTATATTCGGCTGTGCCGAATCTTAAATACCCTTCACCTAAGCGTAATAAGAAATACAGAAACTACACTAGACTAGAATATCCTAATTCTGTGTTTTCTATTCAGTCTTAGTGCAAATTTTATTAGTATTTGATATATTGTTTGAAAGACAATTTTACGACCAACATAATTTATGTTAAATATTTTGAAATGTTGTCTAATTTTTACCATTTTAATTGATTTAATTATCAATTCTTACCATAATTTACAGAGTCTGTCTGATGTTCCTAATAATCTTCAGTGTAATTTAACAAACAGAGTATAAAACAAGTAAGAGTGCTATATTCGGCTGTGCCGAATCTTAAATACCCTTCACCTAAGCGTAATAAGAAATACAGAAACTACACTAGACTAGAATATCCTAATTCTGTGTTTTCTATTCAGTCTTAGTGCAAATTGAATTAGTATTTGATATATTGTTTGAAAGACAATTTTACGACCAACATAAATTATGTTAAATATTTTGAAATTTTGTCTAATTTTTACCATTTTTAATTGATTTAATTACCAATTCTTACCATAACTTACAGAGTCTGTCTGATGTTCATAATAATCTTCAGTGTAATTTAACAAACAGAGTATAAACAAGTAAGAGTGCTATATTCGGCTGTGCCGAATCTTAAATACCCTTCACCTAAGCGTAATAAGAAATACAGAAACTACACTAGACTAGAATATCCTAATTCTGTGTTTTCTATTCAGTCTTAGTGCAAATTGAATTAGTATTTGATATATTGTTTGAAAGACAATTTTACGACCAACATAATTTATGTTAAATATTTTGAAATTTTGTCTAATTTTTACCATTTTTAATTGATTTAATTACCAATTCTTACCATAACTTACAGAGTCTGTCTGATGTTCATAATAATCTTCAGTGTAATTTAACAAACAGAGTATAAAAAAGGGGTACAATTCGGTTTTAGTGATTTTGCTCAAAAAAAAAAAACAAATAGGGATTTTAGAAGAGATACCAGCAAAAAATTTTTTTTTGGCGGCCACGCCTATTTTTGAGGGGGCGGGCCCTTAAAGTTGAAAATATATAGGCCTATATCTCGGGAACTACTGTGTGTCTGATAATTTGTAATACATTAAATAAAAGGTATTAAAAATAGCTTTCCAACGATATATATCATGATTATAAAATATGGACCGAATATGGGTTAAATCCGAAAAGAATATTTTTTGACCCGAATTTATTTGTTTTTGGAAATGCTTCTATATGGCAGGTATGACAAATTATGGGCCGATCTTCTTAAATTTTGAAACAGTTATTTTCATGCATATGGGGATATTTCACGTAGAATTTCAACGTAATTACGGTATATTTAAGATATATATTAGTATTAACGTGGATTTCGGTAGTGGACCTTATGTGGGGGATATAGTCAAATATGGACCGATATTCTCAAAATCCAGCAGTTAGATTTAGGCATGTATGTAAATGATCCGTGTAAAATTTTGGATTGGTACCCTTATTTATAAGCGATTTATGAGTATTAAAGGGATTTTCCGAAGAGGGCTTTATATGGGGCATACGGTTAAAAATAGACCGAAATTAACAAAATTGTGTGGAATGATTTTTGTATATATGTAAATGATCTGTACAAAGTTTTGAGTCGGTAACGATATTTATACAATATATATAGGCAAAAATGTCTTTTTCAGATGTGGTCCTTGTATGGGAGCTATGACCAGTTGTGGGCCGATCACCATAAAATTTAGTACAACAATTTATTTGCCTATAAAGAGTATTTATGTCAAATTTTAGCCGTTTAACATTATTTATATCTGTTTTATGCGTATTTAAGTGAATTTCGGAAGTGGACTTTATATGGGGTCTATGGTCAAATATGGACCGAACTAAAAAAAATTTCGTTTTGCGATTTCTTTTTGCACAAAACTTAGTTTTGCTGAATTTTGTCTTGATATTACAATTTTATAGGCATTTATGTATAATTGAGCAATATTTCGGGAAGATTTTTGTATGGGGGCTATGACCATTTATGGGCCGATCACCATAAAATTTGGTACAATAATTTATTTGCCCATAAAGAGTATTTATGTCAAATTTTAGCCGTTTAACATTATTTATATCTGTTTTATGCGTATGTAAGTGAATTTTGTAAGTGGACTTTATATGGGGTCTATGGTCAAATATGGACCGAACTAAAAAAAATTTCGGTTTGTGATTTCTTTTTGTATAAAACTTATTTTTGCTGAATTTTGTCTTGATATTCCAATTTTATAGGCATTTATTTATCATTAAGCCATATTTCGGGAATATATATATTTGTATGGGGGCTATGAGAAATCATGGACCGATTTTTACTATTTTCCGCACACTTTCTTCTTTTATAGTACAAACAACGTATACAAAATTTCATGGTATTATCTGCAATATATTTCAAAATATTGCAATAAAATGGACGAAAAATATCAAATTTTTATGGAGGTGGTCTCACATATTGGTTCATAACTCTGGTTAACCTAAACCGATTTTGCTGATTTTAAATAGCAAACTTCTCGAAAGCACTTCTGACAGAATTATTGAAGGTTTGGATCCCGAACATATCTTGGGACTTCACAAAACTGATTTCAACATCCAGACAGACAGACAGACAGACAGACAGACGGACATGGCTTAATCGACTTCGCTATCTATAAGGATCCAGAATATATATACTTTATAGGGTCGGAAAATTATATTGTGGAAATTTCACACGGAATGACAAACTTATATATACCCTTCTCACGATGGTGAAGGGTATAAAAAGGGGTACAATTCGGTTTTAGTGATTTTGCTCAAAAAAAAAAAAAAAAAAACAAAATGAAATAGGGCTTTTGGAGGAGATACCAGCAAAAAAAAATTTGTTGGCGGTCACGCCTATTTTCGAGGGGGCGGGCCCGTAAAGTTGAAAATATATAGGCCTATATCTCGGGAACTACTGGGTGCTTGATAATTTGTAATACACTAAATAAAAGGTATTAAAAATACCTTTCCAACGATATATATCATGATTATAAAATGTGGACCGAATATGGGTTACATCCGAAAAGAATATTTTTTGACCCGAATTTATTTGTTTTTTGGAAATGGTTCTATATGGCAGCTATGAAAAATTATGGGCCGATCTTCTTAAATTTTGGAACAGTTATTTTCATGCATATGAGGATATTTCACCTCGAATTTCAACATAATAACGGTATATTTAAGATATATATTAGTATTAACGTGGATTTCGGTAGTGGACCTTATGTGGGGGACATAGTCAAATATGGACCGATATTCTCAAAATCCAGCAGCTAGATTTAGGCATGTATGTAAATGATCCGTGTAAAATTTTGGATTGGTACCCTTATTTATAAGAGATTTATGAGTATTAAAGTGATTTTCGGAAGAGGGCTTATATGGGGCATACGGTTAAAAATAGACCAAAATTCACAAAATTTTGTGGGATGATTTTTGTATATATTTAAATGATCTGTGCAAAGTTTTGAGTCGGTACCGATATTTATACAATATATATAGGGAAAAATGTCTTTTTCAAATGTGGTCCTTGTATGGGAGCTATGACCAATTTTGGGCCGACCACCATAAAATTTAGTACAACAATTTATTTGCCTATAAGGAGTATTTATGTCAAATTTTAGCCGTTTACTATTGTTTATATCTGTTTTATACGTATTTAAGTGAATTTTGGAAGTGGACTTTATATGGGGTCTATGGTCAAACATGGACCGAACTAAAAAAAATTTCGTTTTGCGATTTCTTTTTGCATAAAACTTATTTTTTGCTGAATTTTATCTTGATATTCCAATTTTATAGGCATTTATGTATAATTGAGCAATATTTCGGGAAGATTTTTGTATGGGGGCTATGACCAATTCTGGGCCGACCACCATAAAATTTAGTACAACAATTTATTTGCCTATAGAGATTATTTATGTCGAATTTTAGCCGTTTACTATTGTTTATATCTGTTTTATACGTATTTAAGTGAATTTTGGAAGTGGACTTTATATGGGGTCTATGGTCAAACATGGACCGAACTAAAAAACAATTTCGTTTTGAGATTTCTTTTTGTATAAAACTTATTTTTGCTGAATTTTGTCTTGATATTCCAATTTTATATGCATTTATTTATCATTAAGCCATATTTCGGGAATATATATATTTGTATGGGGGCTATGAGAAATCATGGACCGATTCTTACTATTTTCCGCACACTTTCTTCTTTTATAGAACAAATAACGTATACAAAATTTCATGGTATTATCTGCAATATATTTCAAAATATTGCAATAAAATGGACGAAAAATCTCAAATTTTTATAGAGGTGGTCTCACATATTGGTTCATAACTCTGGTTGACCTAAACCGATTCTGCTGATTTTAAATAGCAAACTTCTCGAAAGCACTTCTGACAGAATTATTGAAGGTTTGGATCCCGAACATATCTTGGGACTTCAAAAAACTGATTTCAACATCCAGACAGACAGACAGACAGACAGACAGACAGACGGACATGGCTTAATCGACTTCGCTATCTATAAGGATCCAGAATATATATACTTTATAGGGTCGGAAAATTATATTGTGGAAATTTCACACGGAATGACAAACTTATATATACCCTTCTCACGATGGTGAAGGGTATAAAAAATAATGGAAAAAAAATTTTATGGTCTATAGATAGATCAATTCACATAAGAAGAAAGGTAAATACGGACTCGCATAATATTTCTAACACAATATCATCGTATATTCTCAATGCAACTAAAATCGAAGTAATTAGTAACTTCAATACTAGGACTCCTGAGATATAAAACAATGATCTAATGTGAATAAACATTTAATGTATACATATTTCCTAGTTCGCAATTAGATTCTGAGACTATATCGTCTGAAAGAACTCTAAGACTTAATTAGCAAATATTTTACAAAGGTATGTACAATACATACAACAATATTTATTTAACCCATTGTTACTAAAAGAATTGTCTTGGATTTCAAATAAAGTTAACAGATGTTGTCGGTTTGAATTAAATTTAGCCAGAAAAGGCCCCACGTTGGGCGCCATATATGTTACGGCGACCACGTTGGCTTTTCGTTGGGCTTTTACATTTGTTGATTTTGCTTTACGTTGGGCGCCATATATGTTACGCGCCGGTGGCAAGACGAATAATAAAAATTGTTGGACATTTTCAAAATTCAATTCCTTAAACCAAAAATAAAAAAAATTGCTTAAGAGGCATGTTAGGTGACTTCCCAGCTAGCTATAGGTGCGGTAAAATTGGTTCTTAACCCGTACGATCTATTGCGCGTGAACATATAGCACACTATTCATGCCAAACGAAATACCGATAGTGTGCGAAAATAAGGAAAAACAAAAAAAATCTTTAAATAAAAATCACAAGAATGAACCATGGCAAGCTGTAGCGCCAAGTAGGGTACACTGATTCCCACCCACTGACCTTAAGTCAGACGCCGTGACAAGAAAATTACCCGGATTGTATACCTGTCCCTAAGATAGACACGATTATTACTTACTAATGTTCATATTTTGTTTTGGCTATCATTCCCCGTTTAAATTATTTAAAATTGCATTATGTATGTTTTCTATAATTTCAAAGAAGCAATATTTATTGGTAGTAATTCAATCAAAATTCTAAAATCAAAATCATAAACTTTATGAATTTATAAATACAATATTATAATTAAATAACTAATAAGAATTGCTAACTGGCATTGTCTTTTTAATTTTATAATGTCAGAATTGCTATAATTATAATAATAAACGTAAAAAATAAAAAAAATTTAAAATTTACTCACAATTTTGAAATTTTGTAGGTTTGCACTTATGTTGTTGTTTTTTTATATTATCAGCAGCATGACTTGATGGGCCCAGCAACCATGATGATGTTACAGATGATCAATTTTAATTTCGGTTAATATTATTTGCTAGACAAAAAAAAACTTTGTATAATATTATATTTTAGTATAACATTACTCTGGGATTTTTCATATTTTAAAAATCATTTACTTCGTTTGGTTACTCATTTCATTTATTGTAATTTAATGCAAATTGTACTTAAAATTTTTTTTTAATTACAAATTATTTTAATTTTGGTTTATTTTAAAATTTAATTACATTTAAAGTTGTCTTTTGTTGCAATTAAATTAAATTTTATTTCACATTTGATATTCAAAATTATTTCTCGAAATATAAAATTTTATTTAATTACAAATTATTTTAATTTTGGTTTATTTTAAATTCAATTACATTTAAAGTTGTCTTTTGTTGCAATTAAATTAAATTTTATTTCACATTTGATATTCAAAATTATTTCTCAAAATATAAATGATTTGGGGAGCTGGTGACGCTCCCAACAAACTTCTTGTAAAGGCACCTAGGAATCACCCGTAGTGATTTCCTTTCCTATGAAAAAATATACCACATTGAGGAAAACCCAATATACCAGGTTTTATAATACAATTATCTTACCTCGGAATTAAAAATTTCCTTAATAAAAACCAATGAAAATCAATAATTATCTGCTCCAAGAACTCACTAATTTCAATTCCGTGTTTATTGTTTTCACTGTTGTTTCAATGTTTATTAGAAAAAGAATAATGAAATACAATGTGAGCAACGCTCATTTTAAAAGTACAAAGCTTACAATGCTAAATGAATATAAAGTTAAAGAGTAATGCGAAAAATGTGCAGAGTTGTATTTTAGGGAAATACTTCAACACGCCCTCTAAAATCTGCATATCTTTCGATATAAAATTATATATATACTGACAAACAATTCATTTCAATCCTAAACATTTTACAAATTTAACATGTTTTGCCTTAGATAAATTCTTAGTAAATATATCTGATGTCATGCTATTTGTTGAGATATAGCGAATTTGAATCTTGTTAGATCTTACGAGTTCCCGTACATGTTGATACTTAACATCTATGTGTTTACATCTTCCATGTAGAACAGGATTCTTTTCTAAATGTTGAGCTCCAAGATTGTCGCCATAAATTATCATTGGACTGTCATCGGGATAACATTTTATTTCAGTTAATAGTCGCTTTAAATATACTGTTTCTTTCGCAGCTGTTGACAAAGCCACAAACTCGGCTTCTGTGCTACTGAGTGCTATGTTCGACTGTTTCTTACTTTCCCAGCTGAACACGCAACCCGCTAGGAAGAATGAAAAACCAGTATACGATTTTCTATCCTCTGAGCAACTGGCCCAATCTGCATCGACAAAACCTTCTGGAAGTTTACCAGTTTTGGAATATTGTAATTTCAAATCTTTTGTGGCAGACAAGTAACGAAGTACATGTTTTACAGCTTGTTCATGTTCACTATGCGGGTCCTGATTTCTCTGAGCAAGTTTACAAATGGAATGCAGAATATCCGGTCTAGTACTTATTGCCAAATACATTAATGTTCCAACTATGGATTGGTACCAATTTTGGTCTACACGCTCACAATTATCATTCTTACAGGAAATTTGAAAACCTGGGTCAAGTGGAGTAGAGGCTGGTCTACAGTTCTCCATTTGATATTGCCGTAGGAGATTAGTAATATATTGTTTGTGACCTACACTTATCTTACCAGTTCCTCCACTACGATCAATTTCCATACCAAGGAAATGCTTCACTGGTCCGTTATCTACCAATTTGAATCTTCTAGAAATCAATTCTTTTATTGCATTTACGTCTTCAATATCCGAACAGGCAATCAGTATGTCATCGACATATACCGCAATTAGGTTGAATTTACCATCTTGGTGCATGCTGTAGAAGCAGGGTTCACTTTCGCAAGGCTTAAAGCCAATATCACGAATTGCACGCTCTAATGTTGTATTCCATGCTCGACCAGACTGTTTAAGTCCATAGATAGCCTTTTTCAAACGTAAAACTTGATTTGGGTTATTTTCATCCACAAATCCGTCGGGTTGTCTCATATACACCTCCTCATTCAACTGACTATTCAAATATGCAGTTGAAACATCAACATGATGTAAGTAAAGTTCTTTTTCAGCGGCTAATGCAAACATCATACGTATGGTCGTATAACGAACGACTGGTGAAAACGTCTCGCTGTAGTTAACACCGAACTCCTGACTACACCTCTTAGCAACTAGGCGAGCCTTAAAACGTTCAATATTGCCCGTTTCATCCTTCTTTAGGTTGAATACCCATTTACTACCAATCGCCTTTTTACCATTAGGTAGATCAACTAATAACCACGTTTCGTTTTGTTTCAGGGCAGAATATTCAATTTTCATTGCATTTTCCCACCTACCAGAGTGTTCGCCACTAATTGCTTCCTGGAATGATTGTGGTACAGGAACATCATCATTGCCATCTGCAAAGTGGAGTGTGTTGTAAACCTTCTTGGGACGGCCAACTTTACCTGAACGAATCAGTTTTGGTCTACCACGACTTCTGGCTTTACTGCCACTGGGCTGAGGATCATCATCTTCATTTTGAGTACTTTGTGTAACATCACCTTCGGATTCAAAACCATGAAAACCATATTCAGAGCTAGATTCATACTGTGCATCATCATCACTTTGAAATTCGATTGCAGTTTCCTCATTGGAGTTTAATACATTATCATCAGAATTGGAATCGTCGTTTGTAAAACCGTCAAAATCTACGGCATCTCTTGAATCTGTATTCTGAAAAATATTTTCGCAGAATATGACGTCTCTTTTTTCAACAACTCGCTTTAGCTCATTCTCATACAATCTATACGCTTTTGCAGTTAAGGAATAACCAACAAATGTATATTCCTTGCCCTTTGCTGAGAACTTTCTTGATTGGGTCGAGTGCCACTGCCGGTGAACCAAAAATACGAAAATGACCAACATTTGGTTTCCTACCGCACCAGATCTCATATGGAGTCTTGTCTTTCAAAACTTTTGTAATGGATCGATTTCTAATATAAACGGCTGTATGAGCAGTTTCAGACCACAATGCATCATCAACACCTGCATAAACCATCATACTACGTGCCATCTCCACTATTGTTCTATTGGCTCGCTCAGCGATACCATTCTGCTGTGGAGTGTATGGAACAGTCAACTGCCTTTGTATGCCATTATCTTCTAAAAATTTGTTAAATTGAGTATTAACATACTCTCCGCCGTTATCACTTCTAATGGCCTTGATTTTACGTTCATGCTGATTTTCTACCATTGCCTTAAATAGTTTGAACTTTTTAAAAATATACAAATATTCTTCGTGAATGGTCATCAATAAAAGTAACGAGTAACGTGTACCTCCAATTGATGGTGTGTTCATTGGTCCACAGACGTCCGTATGGATTAAATCCAACATATTATCTGCTCTTTTTTGACTAGCAGGCGAAAACGGTTGCGAAGTGATTTTAGATTTCATACATGTCTTACAAGCAATGTCCTTTGGCACTGTTTTCATTTCAAGACCTTTCACAGCATTTTTGCATACCAAATCGCTTAACCCTCTAAAATTGAGGTGTCTGTACCGGTTGTGCCAACGTACAGCATCAACATTTGATAAACAAAAATTCAAGTGGGGTTGTTCTGAAAATATAAACAAATTTAATTTTTTCTTTGCTGTTAAAATAACTTCACCCTTTTCGTCTTCAATATTCGCTATGTCATCTTTAAACTTTACGATAAAACCATTTTCTGTTGCCTTGACCACTGACATAAAGTTTCCAACCATTGCAGGTATATAGAGAACGTCGCGCAAAATAATTTCATCATGTTCTGTCTTGATTTTTACGTCTCCTTTACCTTCAGCTTCAATGAATGTGTCGCACGCTAACATAATTTTCTCTTTCTTTTTTACGAATGTTGAAAATAATTCACGTTTGCAGCACATATGTGCTGTAGCGCCGCTGTCAACGCACCAAGAATTGCGATCAAAACTATTTTCGTTGCAGGCTGCAAGCATAGCGAACGAACGATGCTGCTCTTTCTTTTCCCCTTCATTTTTTGCCGCACTGTTACAATTTTTTGCAAAATGCCCACGCTTACCGCAATTGTAGCATTTGAATTTATTGCCGTTACCATTGTTGTTGTTGTTGTTGTCGTTGACTTTTTTATTTCTACCGTTGGCTGCATGATTATTGTAACCTTTGTTGTTGTTGTTGCCTTTATATGTCCGTGCCACAAAAGCCTGCTGATGTACGACAGCTTCTTCCCCATTTTCATTTTGTTGTGTTCTGCGATTATCTTCCTCTATTAATTTTAACTTTTGTACGTTGAGGGTGGGTAAATTGTCTCGAGTTTCCATTGCTATGACAAAATTTTCGAACTCCATAGGAAGACTCGACAACAAAATTATTACCAATAACTCATCACCCAACACAATTTCAACTTCGGCCAGTTTGTCCGACGTTTCAGTGAAGGAATTAAGGTATTCCGTCATAGTTGTGGTATCAGACTTTCGAAGACTAAGTAATTTCTTATAAAGACTTACTTTACGTAGAGGACCACTTGGTTTATAAATACTGGCAAGTTTTTCCCATGCCTCTAAGGATTTCTTACAGTTTTTCACATAATTTAATTGCGATGGCTTCACTGATAACATAATTGCCGCAAGGGCTTTTTCATCCTTTTGCACCCATTTAGCTGCTTCTGCCGCTTCTGCTGGTTGAACCGTCGTTCCATTTACAATGGGCCACAATTCGGAGTGCACCAAAATGCATCTCATCTGCACAGACCATGTGTCGTAATTGTCGGCATCTAATTTGTCTATTTGGTACATTGACGAACTCATCATCTTATTTGATTTATATTTTACTATTCGCGACACACGCTAAAATTACTTTTCATTTAAAAACTTCTAGATTATTCTATTTTTTCCGCTGGGTACATAACCTGTTGTTTCAATGTTTATTAGAAAAAGAATAATGAAATACAATGTGAGCAACGCTCATTTTAAAAGTACAAAGCTTACAATGCTAAATGAATATAAAGTTAAAGAGTAATGCGAAAAATGTGCAGAGTTGTATTTTAGGGAAATACTTCAACATTCACTACAACGCACAGAGGGTTGAAATGTACCAAAAGTGAGGATTAATTCAAAAGCTGAACTTTATCCTACACATTCGTGTGTGGTACTGGGTGAAAGGTAATTAAATTCTACATCACTATTTGCCAAAAACTTTTGTTTTGAGTAAATTACTTTATCGACTGTGAGCTGTCAAAGTCAAATAATTTTTCAAAATTTTTCGTGCCGTGACTAAAACTGAAAATTTAGATATTTTGGGTGCTGATAATTCTTATTAAGCGTTCTAAAAGTAATTTTATTAAAATGGAACCATCAACTTCAGGTATTTGGCTACATAATTGCATTAATGTTTTTAGATAAATGTTTTGCAAATATTTTTAATATTTTTTTAAAAATTGCTCCATATTTGGGGTATTTTTGATATATACACAGAGTTTCAACAAATTTCTTGTTGCGATCCAGCAAATTTTATTAAATGATATTTTAATATAGTATTTTAGCTTATATATTCCACACCAAACTTTTGCAGAGGCACCGCGTTTTTGTACTTATTAAAACTTTTGTGAAAGAACTCCAGTTGCTAAATACTTAATCTGAAAAAACAAACAACAAATTAACTTGTTTGTTTTTAACTCTCTTTTGTCTTTATTTTCGGTATTAAAGTTATTGCTATAAATAAGTTTGGTTTCTATCAGAGATGGTTGCGTGAGTTAATTTTGACTCACGCTCACTTACAAAAAATAATTTCTGTTTTATTTACACCGAATTCTAATTTTTGCATACGTTCGTGCTTTTATTAAATTTAAAATTAACTCACGAGCTCGAAATGATCACGAAAACACTTAATGTTCGAACAAATAAAATTATATGTAACTCACGAACACTGCATTTAAAAAATATCGTGTCACGCTTCCATCTCTGCAGCAGAGAAAAGTCGAATGGAGATATTCTAAATAGATTTTTTCTCAGTTCAGACCCATTAATATCTAGTATAAATAAACAAAATGAGCGGAAAGAAAAGCAACAATTATCAAATTCCGAACAACAGCTTTTGCTATCGCCTATTATTTCTCAAGAAACACATGATAGTAATATATAATTTTTTCTTAAATACAAACAAAATGCATAAAAAAATTAAAATATTGTTTTTTATTAACATATTATACAAATTTTAGAATTCATTAAATTTTGTCGTAAGGACAAATAGGAGTTTAAATCAATTATGTTGAAATATTTATATATGTATATATTATTTTTTATTTATCTTTTTAATAATATATTCAATATATTTTAAGTTTAAATTTTATTTAATCATTTATAGCTTTCTATTTTAAATTTACAATAAAATTTGTACATTAAGCCCATTTTCCACAAAATTGAAAAAACGTTCCCAAACAGACAAAAATTTATTTTTTTTTAATTTTTTTTTTGTTTAATATGGTTTCTTTTTAAGTGTATGACAATTATTGATAAACAAAAAAAAATATAAAAATTTATTTCGTTACTTTTTTAAAAAATTTGTAAAATTCTCGAAATCCTTCAATACCCAAATTCAGACTTTAAATTAAACTTATGTTCAACTGTCAAGAATTTGGTCACACCAAGGCGTATTATAAATTGCCGACAGTTTGTGTTGCGTGTGGGGAGCTACATGCAACTGCTCAATGCGATAAGTCGAGAACTGACTCAAAAATCAAAAAATGCAGTAACTGCGGAGGTAATCATACCGCAAATTATAGAGTTGTCCAATTTACACTCATTTGAAAGGCATAAGAACCAACAAGATTTCAGTATTGCCTAATCATCCTCAACAGCCAAATTTAGCATCGAGTGACAATTTCCCTCAATTATTCGGTCCACTAGTCATGTAAACGCGCCTAGTTCTAAACAAGTTTCTTACGCAAACGTCGTTAAATCTAATATGCCAGGTCTGGAGCAGGAACCTAAACCCCAATATTCTGAGCCGCATATCAACAATCTAGAGACAACATTGCAGACACTTGTCCAAACTATGAACACTTTTACGACCACCATGACATCCATGATGCAGGAAATGCTGAAAATGCAATCCACTATCTTGCAAGCCATTTTAAAGAAATGATTTATTTAAAAATTTGTTTCTGGAACGCGAACGGCCTCCGCCAACATAAAAATGAACTGGAATACTTCCTGATGGATAAGCAGATTGATGTTATGATGATTGCTGAAACTCACTTGACGTCGACAGGGTACTTCAAAATTAATGGCTACGAGTTCTACGATACTAAAGACCCCCGCGGAAGAGCTTGTGGAGGTTCGGCAATTCTTATAAAGAACAGAATAAAGCATTATCTAATGAATAACATAAGTGAGGATTACCTCCAAGCAACAAACATTTGCATTGAATTCTGTCAATACAAATTTGTTTTATCATCGATTTATTCTCCGCCTCGATTTTCAATAAAAGAACACCAATACCATAACTTCTTTAAATCCCTTGGAGCTAGATTTTTAGTTGCTGGTGACTTTAACGCCAAACACACATTTTGGGGTTCACGTCTGGTAACCCCAAAGGGTCGCGTACTTTTCAACACCATTGCTAAAATGGGCTTAGATGTACTCTCAAGTGGACATCCCACCTATTGGCCGACGGACCGACGGAAGATTCCCGATGTTATTGACTTTGGGGTAGTGAAAAATATCCCTGTAGAATGGATGCAAGTGGATCCCTCAGTGGACTTGTCCTCAGATCACTCTCCTACTATCATTTCAATGCATTTCCCTCAAGTGTGTGGTTCTCCATTTATGAACATGACTAAGACCCGAGTAAGTTGGATAAAATACAAAAAGTATTTAAGTTCTCATTGCACGGAAAATGTTGTGTTGAGAACTACCGACGATATTGATGAGTCGATTGGCAACTTTACCGAGGACCTTCGACGAGCTGTGCATCACGCTTCCACTTATCACGTTGAATGTAGAAATAGGACAAACAGAACTTATTTCTCTGAACTCGAACATCTCCTATCAGAAAAAAGAAGAATGAGAAGAGAGTGGCAAATTCACAGGTCTCCTGAACTGAAAGCTAGACTACGGGAATGCAGAGATATACTAAGACATTTCTTAGAAACCCAAAGAACGGTCTCACTTAGATCTTACTTGGAAGGTCTTGATAGTACCCCACAATCTGACTACTCGTTATGGAGGGCGACAAGAGGTTTAAAAAGACCAGTAAGAGGAAAACCTCCTTTGCGAAATCCGACTGGTGACTGGGCTAGAAATGATTCCGAGAAAGGGACATTATTTGTTAACCATTTGAGAAATGTGTTTACTATAAACATCTCAAATAATAACGAATCTGATTTGCCACCACTTGTTATAAGGCCTCCTGTACCTCTAAGACTAAACTTTCGTGATGTCCAAAACGCTATTGGTACTCTGAACCTTAGAAAGGCTCCAGGTATGGATAAAATCAGCAATAAAATGCTTGTGGAGTTACCTCGTGTAGCAAGAAGAATTATCCTCTTTATCTTCAACGCTATTTTACGCCTAGAATACTATCCTGCAGATTGGAAGGTGTCTATGATCACTATGATTCCTAAGCCAGGGAAGGACCATACCAAAGTGGAGTCATATAGGCCAATTAGTCTACTGCCAACAATTTCAAAACTGTTTGAAAAATTGTTAATGACTAAATTGACTCCAATTCTGAATGACACTGAATGTATTCCTAATCATCAATTCGGCTTCAGGGCTAAACACAGCACCATCGAGCAAACACACAGATTGGTAAATGTGATAAGAGGGTCGCTTGGAGACAAAAAATACTGCTCCGCCCTTTTCATTGATGTGTCGCAAGCGTTCGACAAAGTTTGGCATGACGGTTTAATGCACAAAATAAAATTAACTCTGCCTGCTAACACCCATAAACTCATGGAAAGTTATTTATACGGTCGCAAATTTAAAATCAAAGAAGGTGATTTTTTAAGTACCGCTCAGCCAATTGAATCAGGTGTGTCACAGGGTAGCATACTGGGCCCTACTTTATATTTGATTTATGCCTCCGACATGCCGTCAGACCCCAAAATCCACACGTCAACTTTTGCAGACGATACAGCCTTTATCAGCGTACATAAGGACCACCAAGTTGCATTACAGAATTTGCAGAATTATGTTTATAAGCTAGAGAATTGGCTAGAGCTTTGGAAAATCAGGGTAAATGAACAAAAATGTATTCATATCACTTTCACATTGCAAAAAGATACCTGCTCGTCCATCAGAATAAATAATCAAATTATTCCTCAACATAATGAAGTCAAATACCTCGGCATTCACCTCGACCGCCGTTTAACTAGGAAGTCTCATATTGAAGCGAAACTTACACAAATGAGATTAAAAGCAGTGCAACTTAATTGGCTAATCGGCAGAAACTCTACATTGAAATTGGATTGCAAACTTTTCTTGTACAATGCAATACTAAAGCCAAACTGGTGCTATGGAATTCAATTATGGGGTACTGCCTCAGCATCCAACATTGAAAAAATTCAAAGGGGTCAAAATAAAATTCTACGTATAATTACTGCAGCACCTTGGTATGTTAAAAATTCTCGAATTCACAAAGATCTAGGCGTGCCATTAGTAAAAGGCGAATTTACAAAATATGCGTCAAAGTATGTCAGCAAACTTGAAAACCATCCAAACCCACTTGCAAGAGACATCCTTAACTTTAGTGGCCACAATCGGTTGAGAAGGAGGGATACCCTTGCTTTAACTCAAGCGCAAAACAGATGACTGGATCAGTTGATGTGAAATTTTTTAGTATCATAAAAATTTTTGTCTAGCACTGGCTGGGCTGATTATTTTCTTTTTAGTATTAAGATTTGTATACTTATTGTCATTTCATATGTATATGAAGATTCAATAAATAATTAAAAGCAAAAAAAAAAAAAAAAAAAATTTTCATATTTATGCAAAATATATATTTATTTTTTTATTTTTTAGCAAGAAGACAATATAAGCTTTCGTCTGCTTCTCATTTTTGAAAAAAATTACTTTCCATTTTAAAATTACGGCGAAAATTCTGAAACAAACTATAATTTTCCGAAAAATAAAAATGTCTATAAAATCGTAAAAAAAAAATTTTTTCGGTGTATCTTTTTTACAGAATATGCCTTTTTATGTATGTTTAACGATTTGAAAAAAAAAATTTCAAAAAAATTTAAATTACGGCTCCCATGAATTAATCACCACTTTCGGTGTCATCGAACCCACTGTGCAACGTCCACTTTCTTAATGACTTTGTTACACAAATTTTAAAAGACATAAAGTATGTACATCTCAAAAAAAATCCCGTTACAATTTGCAACAAAGAATTTGCCAGAAAAATAACGAATGGTAATGAAATATTGCCTACATAGTTTTGCTGTTGTCAAAATGAAATAGAAATACATATACGTAAATGCATAGTTAGTTGACAATAATAAGAAAAGAAAAAAAAAGCACTAAGCTAAAAAAAACATTTATAAAGGCAAAGTCAAAAGATCTACTCTCAATGAGTGACTGTTGTACCAAGGTGAAGAAAAAAAATTCTTATTCTCTTCTTAGTTAAAAGAAGTTAATAATAACAACAAACACAATATGTAAAGAGTGTCGGAAAAATATCCACTCTTTATCAGTGAACAGACAAAGTAAAGAGATCACATATGTTAGCAAAAAAAAACTAAAGAGATTAACACGTATCATATGTAAATGTATAAAATGTATGGAATTTGTTTTTGATCTATTTTAAATGAAATGTGGGAAGGAACCCTCAATGAAATATTTATTTCATAAAAAATCAAATTAAAAAAATATAAAAAAAACAGATTGATTGTTAATGACAGGAAAATCGTAACAGCTTCCTATGGCATTTATTAATCCCCGTTTTTGTCTATGGTTTCTTGGTATCAGTGTTAACAATTTGTTTCTAACCTCTAGTAATTCTTGTTGTAGTATATCTTTATGTATAGTTGTCATTAATATTGTATTGTCCGTCATTTCATTCACTATATTTTCTAATTCTTCTACGTCAATTTTATGTAGTATTATATCCGTGTCTTTAACTATTTCCTTAATTCCTAATTGAATATCTGCAAATCCTGATTGGTCCGTTAGTTTGGTTATGGTAATTTCTCCTTTGTTCGTCGGTGTCTGTATTATTATTAATAATAGTACCATCATTATCTGAAAATTTTAGTTTAAACATTATTTAATTCCTGGGTTGATTGGGTTTCTAGAGTGTTTTTGTATTTTGTTTTTATTTCTTTTAAACGTTGGGTCAAGTATTCGAAATCAATGTCCTATTCTTCATTGTAAGTGTCGGAGAATTTATACGGTCTTTTAATATTGCATGGGTGTACTTTCTCCAGTTTTTCCCTCTTATATTTAGGCTGCTCTTTATGCCTAATTGCCTTATAATTTTTTATGAAACCTTCCGCTCTATTTTGTCTATAATCTTTTCCTGTTTCTGTTTATTTTACTTATCAGTTTTCTTTTATTCTCTTCTAAAATTTCCTTAATTGTCTTTTCGTCGATTTTTCCTAATTGAACTTCGTTCGGTGTACATTTAATGGCTGAATGCTATCGGTCATTATAATTCCTAATGCTTTTCTGGATTAATTGTTTTATTGGTATATCCTTATTTGTTTTGTATATTGTCCTAAACCTCTCAGCAATTGTATTATGGAATCTCTCAATGTCCGCATTTCCTGTATGACTATTAAGTTTGGTTAAGTGTAGTTCAATATTTTCTTGGTCTAGAAATTCTTTGATTCGTAAAGCTTTGACTTCATTATCTGCTATTATTTTTCTTGGCTTTCCTTTTTTTGCAAAATGATCTTCTAGTTGCTCTATAAAAGTCAGATGATTTCTGTCGTTGAGCGAATAAGCTGCCCCGAATTTTGAGAATTTATCTATTACAGTCAAAAACATAAATCTCTTTATGACATAAGTGTCTATGTGTATTATTTCGTTTTTCGTCGACGGTGTTTCTGTAATGGAAAATTTTAATTTAACTGGATTTCTATCATATTTTATTTCCTGACATAATTCACATTGATTAATTACTATCTGGATGAGCTCCATCAATTTTGGGTAATATATTTTTCGTTTAACTTGATTATAGGTTTCAACGATGCCTGAATGTATACTTTCTCTCACATGATATAGTGATATTTGTTTAACTGCTTCTGTTTCAATATCTTGGGCTCGAATGGTGCATTTAGTAAATTTTATTTGGCTATCGTTCGAAAATAATTCTCTTAATTTTTCTTGAACTATGTTATAATTATGTTCTGATAATTCTGAGAATATTCCTACCTTTCCTGTTGTTATGTATTTCTTAAACAATTCACCCATTATACCAAAATCAGCTTCGGCTATAAAAATTATCCTTTTTCCATGTAAAGTTTTTATTTCCTCAATCTTATTATTAGTTAAAATAATTTGTGTTTTATATTTATTCACTATTTCGTCTTTTATGTAAAAATGATCCTGTAGATCTTCTTCTGCTGAGGGAATAGTGACAATCGACGCATTATCATCTTCTACGTTGTTTACTATAGTCAATTCTTTATTATTTTCCTCTTCCTCAATAATGTTTTCCTTATGTTCTAACCTGCTAATAAAATCAGCTACTTAATTTTCTTTTCCTTTTATATCAAAGTCATATTCCCCCAATTTTAACAGCCACCTTTAGTGTCTCGGCGACATATCTTTACCTTTGTACTTTGTATATAAAAATTTAATAGGTTGATGATCAGTATAAATTTGAAACTTTCTTCCGTAAAAGTATGGTCTTATATAGTTTACGCTCCATAATATAGCCAGAAATTCCTTGTCAGTCGAAGAATAATTCCTTTCATGATTATTCAACGTTCTTGAAATGAAACATAACGGATGTCCTTCCTGTGAAAGGACTGCTCCAATTGCATAATTGGACGCATCTGTAGTCAGTGCGAATGGTTTTTCGAAATTTGGGTATCTTAAGATTGGATGGGAACTGATTAATGTTTTCAATTCCTCAAATGCCTCTATATAAGTTGGGTCTTTTACGTTTATTTTTACATTTTTCTTCAAGTATTTAGTTATAGGCTGTGCCACTTTGGCATAATCCTTAACAAACTTCCTATAGTATTCTGTTATGCCCAAAAAACTTTTAATTTGCTTCTCTGTCCTAGGTATTTCTAGTGTTTGAATGATTCTAATTTTGTCTGGGTTTGGTTTCAGTCCGTCTTTAGTCAGAATATGCCCCAAAAATTCCGTTTCTTTTTTCATGAAATTACATTTGTCCATTTGAACTTTTAAGTTTTTCTCCTCTAATACTTTGAAAATGTCCGTTATTGTCCTAATATGATCCTTTAATGATGTACTAAAGATGAGTATGTCATCTAAATACACTACACATGTTTTGTTTATAAAGTCCCGTAATGTTTTGTTCATAAGTCTTTGGAATGTCGCTGGTGCGTTTTTTAGTCCAAACGGCATCCTAATAAATTCGTATAGTCCGTGTGGCGTTACAAATGCTTTCTTTTCTCTGTCCTGTTCTTTAATTAATATTTGATGATATCCTTTAGCTAGATCTAGAGTGGTGAAATATTGTGATCTTCCTAATTTATCCAAAATTGAATCGATGTTAGGTAACGGAAACTTATCGTCCACTGTTACTTCGTTTAATTTCCTGTAATCCATTACTAGTCTATATTTTCGCTCTCCAGAAATATCTATTTTTTTCGGTACTACAATCAATGGGCTTGAATATCTTGAATTACTCTTCGCTATTATTCCTTGTTCTTCCATCTCCTTTATTTGTCTTCTTACTTCACTTTCATGTTGTGGAGGATATCTGTATAGTTTCGAGTTTATTTGTTTATCTGTTGTTGTCCTAATTTCATGTTTTACACTCATTGTGCTAGTCAACTTGTCTCTTTCTTTAAAGAATAATTTCCTAAACCTATTCAACACTTTTAAAATTTCACTATATTCCTCTTTGTTTAAATGGTCCAATTTTAGTCTATTCAAGTCAAGGTCCGATTTCTCTAGCATACATATCTGTATATTCTCATACGGATTGTTTATAAAATTGACTTTCCTATTGTTAAAAATTATATGTCCTTCCTCTAAGTTTATCATAGTACTAAAACAATTCATCAGATCGACTCCTATAATAAAATTATATTTCCTTCCCTTTAACTGGGTCATTTTCCATCTAAATTTTGCATTATTTTCTACATTAAATTCGAAGGGTGCGTCCGTCAGTACTTCGAATTGAATAATATCTTTTCCATTTATTGTGCTAAATTCCAATGGTTTGGTTAATATTTTCTTCTCAAATTCCTTAATATTCTGGTCAATTAAACTAATGTTTGCTCCTGTATATATAGCGTTATATTTTCTGTTATTTATTGTTAGTTCTATGATGGGTAAACAATCGGATGTTGTTCCCAAAAAGAATTATTCGGTTCATATTGCCGTGATGAAGACCTTCTTACTTGATCATATTCCAAATTATTTCTAATATTTTTGTGAAACCTTGTCCATTCGGGCTTTGTCTTACTCCACTTTGGTTACAAAGACCTTGGTTTTGTTGCGAATTTCCTGCCACCCTGGATCTGTTTGCTTCTAAAAAAGTTTCGTTTAGGTCTAGATAGTTTTGTCCCTTCGGGCTTTGTCTGACTTGACCGTTGTTACAAAGACATTGGTGTTGTCTAGAAGTTCCTGCCACCCTGGGTCTGTCTACCTCTAAATTATCTATTTCCATTGGTTCTATTCGGTCTTGTCTAGGTTGATTTCAGTGGTATCGCCCGGAATTTGGCCTAGAATTTCCTACCTGTACAAACCTTTGGTTATTCCATGCATTATTATTATTGGCTCTATATCGCCCTGAAGTGTAAAATGGTCTGTTTCCATTATTTATTTTATCTTTACTATTATCATTATTTCTAAAATTGTCCGTACACTCTTGCATGTTATTTCTACTTTTATAATTCTGATTAGTATTTGTGTTGTACCTATTTGTCTTGAATTTTCTATACTCAGGTCTAATGCAGGTATCTTCAAACCTTCTTTTAACCAAAATCCTAAGTATGTTGTTTATGTCATTTTCTTCATAAATTTTGTCTAACAACACCCCCTGTGTCATTTCTTTTATTGTATTCCCAAAAAGGCTGTCTATGTTTGAGAGGTCAATGTAGTGGTCGTCTTGATATTCTGTATTTCACTGATTAATTCACTTACCGTGTGTGCTTTTAAGATAGCTATTAATTTATATAGATGATGGGGTTCTACGCTAGGTCTATATCTTAATTTTAAGGTTTCCTTTATTACTTGCCAATTATCGGGTGTGGGTATGTTTATCACGATGTCCTTCGCTGGGCCCTGGATGACTTTGTAGAATATAGTGCGTACTACTTCCTTTTTCAGGTTTTCATCGGGAATTGTTGATAACAAGTATTTGATGTTGCTGAAGAAACTGTTAACGGTTATTTCTCCTGTACCCGTAAAGGTTGGTAAATGGTTAATAGTATTAAATATGTTGTCCCTCGTGTGGTTAGACTGGTTGATTTGGTGTTGTGGTTCATGTTGTTGTTGTTGGAGTGCTAAATAGGCCTCTCGCAACTGTTCGAGCTGCTGCTCTCGTCTTGCTAATTGTTCCAGCACAGACGTATCTATTCCTTGAGCTTGTTCCATCCTTACTCAATCGTATGCTTCTTGTCTGCGAATCTTAATTTTTATGGTATCAATTTTTTTTTTAATTCGTGGCGTTCAATTTGTATTTTAACAATTGTTCACTGCACTAAATTTTTATTTTGTACTTAGTATTATCCTGGAGGGTCCCGTAGGATTCGCAGGATATCAAGTTATTTGTTAAAAAAAAATTTACACTCGATTCGTTTCACTGGATCCCATTTACTACTTTTGGGATCCTACCGACTGCGCTAATTTTGTTTTGATTTTTATTATTAACTAAAAAAAACTAATTTTTTAATTTTTTGTTCAGAAGACTTATAACTTTATTGGTTGAGGATGAGAATACAAACTGAATTTATTTTATAATTTATAATTACAAATCACTTAATCTAGACAATAATTATGTTGATTCAATATTATTTGTAATTTGAGTTAATTTGTTAAATATTAATATTCCAAGAATTGCGACCGAAAAATAATAAGTTTTGCTGACTTAGTTTGCAATTATTATATTGTTTAGTTTGCTATTATTATATTAATAAGTTTTGCTGACTTAGTTTGCAATTATTATATTGTTTAGTTTGCTATTATTATATTGGAGTTTTATTTAATTTTATATTTGTAATAAATTCATCAATAGGGTCAGTGTGTATGTATGTGTTTGGTCGTGTATATGTAACTCACATGTAGTATCCCTGCAGGAAATGTCAATAGTGAAACTGTACTGATTTACTATTGACACTCTCACCAGTACTAGTGACTTAGTATACCCCAGACAATGCTAATTACTATAGACATTTAACATGTGCGTGTCATTGAAAATCCACATAGTTACTATTGACAAGGTAGTTCTTTTGGGACCACATTGTCTACACTTTTGGTACTTTTCTGAAATAGAAAATAAAAATGCATTTTTTTTTGCTAATTTTTGGAGTTTTATTAACAAAAAAAAAAATAAAATACTAAATAATATTCAATAAAAAATAAATTCGAAAACACCCAGAGTCTTTGGCGGGAATCGAACCCGCAACCCTCTGAATGATAGTCCGGCACACTGTCGCCTAGTCTATCGGGGCTCACAATTGAAAAAAGATAATTGTATAATAATAACACTGTGCTAGAATTTGACACTTTTTTTGTGACAAACGGGGCACCTGGCGGGTTAACCTAATTCGGGTACGCTGAATCCAGTGGTGCTAACCGTTTTTTTTAGGTTAGCTCGTTTTTTCGAAATATACCGTTATTTCGAAAATGGAGGAGGTTGCACAACATATATTCGCGTAACTCAAAAACGGTTGAGTTTATTGAATAAACTAAAAAAATTCCGCAATGAAATTTTCTTTAAGTAAGGTTAAACTTTTTTCCAATATGAGCAGTCGTTGTAGAAACATATTTTTTTTGAACAAAAAAAATAGTTTTTTTTAGCAAAATTTCAAAAATTTTGTTTTTTAAAACGGCATAAAAAATTGAAAAACGCAGCTGTGCTTCTAATTTTTTCTGCAGGTATAGCAAACAAAGTTCCAAACAAAACAAGACGTAAATAATTAAAATCTGTCTACAACTTTTGATTTTTTTCACAAAAGATGAAATATATAATAACCAGACGAAACTTCAAAAATTAAAACATTTATTTTTGTTGTTAATTAAAGTTTAAGTTTTTATTTACAAATTTATTCTTCTTCCTCCTGCAGATTCCAACAAATATCCCCTAATAGCGAATCAAGTTGTTTGCCACTATACCAGTGTTCGAGTCTGCCTGTTACTTGGTGAAATATCTCGCCATGTTCATCAGACTCGGCTGGTGATTGTTCATTAAATTTTTCTGCATGACAATGCAAAAAATGTATTTTCAATGACATTTTGACGCTTAAGTTTTTAAATGCGGTTAGCATATCTCCAATTAAAATTCACCAATTTTCAGACCGATGATTTCCTAATACATTTTCTATTACTGATTTCACAGAATTCCAGCCCAATAGCTCCATATCATTCAATGCAAGTTCAAATTGTTGGTCCTTCATTAGACGACGAAAGTCCGGTCCATTAAGAATACCTGTAAAATAAAAACATTATGATATGAAATATAAATCTAATTTAATAAAGTAGCTAGAGTTCATACCTTCTTTTACTTTCATGCCGATTAATCGTGGAAAAATTCGGCGCAATTCGGTAAAAGCAATTCCATCTGGGTTCAATGCTTTTATAAAATTTTTTACAATACCCAGTTTGATGTGCAGTGGAGGAAGCAAAATCTTTTCCATATGACATTGAAGGGGTTGAGGAACTCTTATTTATACTGTAATTTGTTTTATCAAAGTACCTGTCAAGACCTACATGAACATAATTTGTAAAAAAAACCAAAGCCGGGACGATTTCTGTTTCTACCTGTTCCAGCGTACCCGAATCCGCCAGGTGGCCCGGTTGTCACATTTTCCAACTAGCACAGTGTAACCATTGTGACAATGCTGTTGACAATGTCGTCAAACCGTTACCAAAATAGTAGACAAAAGTGGTGACTTGGAGACACTTGTCCCCAGGTTTCCTTCAGGGATAGTATACTAATATGGTATGCAAATCCTATGTCTGTCTTGTAATGTGCAATCTGCGTTTAAATTTTTTTTTATGTCAAATTAATATTTTTTTTGTTTAGGTCTTAAAATTATAATATTTTCTAAAGATACATTTAAAAGTTTAACGGTTTTTTTTTTATTTTTGAGATATTGGCAAAGCAAAAGCAAGTTTTTTTTTGTGGCAACATCGTAATAATCTTAAGGTGAAAATTAAGTTGTCAAAAGATAAAAAAAAAATAAGACAATGTGATATTTTATTAATCTAAAGAATACAAGAAAAGGAAAGAATTCTGTCCTTTTCAACTTTGCTCTTCGACATAGCTAGTCGCAAAATTTTAAATATCCATCACAAGCGAATTATTTGGATGAAGAAAAATTTTAACATCCATATCAAAATTTATATTGGTAAGACAAATTTCTTCTTTTTTATTCATATTTTCTTACTTGCAAATATTAAAGTAATTTTGACAATATTTATTTCACTTTCAAGACAAACTTTTGTGAAAGCAAATACAAATTTTATGAATTACTAATTTGCTCCAAAAATTCTCGACGAAATTTGCATGGGAAGCTATCGTTGTAGTTAGTTGATATCTGAAGCTCATCCATTGCATATAACCAGATGAATCTCTGTGGGAGTTTCTTTATATGATAGCAACTTCACATTTTTGGCAAATTTACTCCATAAGAAAATAAGAAAAAGAACGGTAATAAAATTAAAAAAAAAAAACTAAAAGTAGCACAGACTTCTCTTTTTAACAAAAACAATGAAAATCTCTTTTTTATAGATTGTTTCGCATATCAATTCCCGTGGAATTTTTATTCCAGCTCTGAGAATTCTATTCGCTTTAATCTGCGTCAAAGCTGAGAGTAAAGAAAAGGCAGTTAAAAGGAGGTCGAATTGCATAGGCAGTTCTCTAGTAATTTAGTTGCAAAGTGACAGGAGTCCAAGCTAGTGATTATATAAAAATAGTGAAGTTAAAATAAAGTAATTTTGAAAAAATAAGATTAAAGTAAAAACAAAAATATAAATTAAAGAAATTTTACATAAGGTTAAATAATATAACAAAAAAAATATATATATATCTAAGGTATAAAAAAATGGTAAAAATTTAAATACCATGGTAAAGAAATGTTTATTAATTAAAATATAATTTAAATTAATTTCAATTAAATCAATGGCGCTTAATATTTATTAAAAAAAATTATAAATCGTAACACTGTGCTAAAAATATTTAAAAATCTTTCTTAAGTGTTAAAAAGAAAAAAAAAATAACGGAGAGGTGATAAAATAAAACAAAAGTAAAGTAATAATTTTTGAGAGAGTGTTATGATTACTCATTCCTCCCCTCCGTAAGCGGCGATCAGGAAGGCCTTTCATCATTGCAGCTATAACGTGAGTACAACTTTACTTATTTATATATTTATATTTTTTTACTTTTTAACATTATTACTCAAAGTATGTTAAATTGTTAAAATGATGAGAACCTAAAAGAATAATAAGAAGTTACAAAAATATAATTTGCTTTTCCTATTCTTTCTTGTTGTCATTTATCCATAATTTAACTTACATACAAATTTAAATATTTTTTTTAGATCAACAGTGAGTGTGAAAAAAGTTAACAAATTAATAAAATATTAAGTGCCCAATATATGATTAAATTAATTTTTTTTGGTTTAAAAAACCACGTTAAGAACATTTTTTTTGAAACATAAACATTTACATCTTAAAAATACAAATTATTTTTTTATACAATTTCATTAAAAACTGTAAAATTTTTTTGATTGTTTTTATAAAATTTTAGTAAATTTCTATGAATATTGTAAACATAAAATTGTTCGGCTAAATCTATAATGAAATTAAATTTTTTTAAAATTTAAATAAAGTAATATATAATGGAATGAAAATTTAAGTTTATTTTCCGTTGTTAATGATGGGATAACTACATATATGGGATCCTGTAAAGAAAGGTGCCACAGGAACACGGTAGGGAGGGTCAAGAGCACAGGGGAAACTCCATCTTCTCCGCAAAAATCCTAAAACTGGTAGTCTACAAGAACTTACTTCAGATATAAATCAAAATTTTATGAGTGTTTATATAGGACTCTGATAATAAAGAGTGTAGTGTGCAAATGGATAGGGTAAGTGTCAAGAATCTCCCCAAACCGATGTAGCTAGGAATAATGATGGGTCCCGCCGACTCTGACTATCCATATTAATCACGACGTGAAATTTTTGTTGTTCAAACAAACTAAACACACACATTGCATAAAATGGCACCCAACGTGGGGCCAAATATTTTCGATGGGTTATGTCTCGAAAGTTGCATATCATCGTCGAAATGATTTGGTTCCAAAAAAGAGTAATAATAATATAAATGTAAATCCATAATTTTAATGAAATTGTTACTCCAGTGTAGCAGCTTGCTGTTTGCAAAAAAAAAATTTTTAGGAATTTTCGTAAATTTTGGTTAGTATATTTTTGAAAACAGATTGTTTTAAACATTTTTTTATTGCGAATTTGTTAAATTAAAATAAGTCTGAAATCCATTATGGAATTTTGACTAGCTGTAGAAATAAAAACGGGTAGATTCAACCTCTTGTAAGACTCCTTTTTAATTTCCTATTTGTAATAAATATGTTTATCTCAATATGTAATTTTATGATACTAAAAAAATTTCACATCAACTGATCCAGTCATCTGTTTTGCGCTTGAGTTAAAGCAAGGGTATCCCTCCTTCTCAACCGATTGTGGCCACTAAAGTTAAGGATGTCTCGTGCAAGTGGGTTTGGATGGTGTTCAAGTTTGCTGACATACTTTGACGCATATTTTGTAAATTCGACTTTTACTAATGGCACGCCTAGATCTTTGTGGATTCGAGAATGGAATTTTATTTTGACCCCTTTGAATTTTTTCAATGTTTGATGCTGAGGCCGTACCCCATAATTGAATTCCATAGCACCAGATTGGGTTTAGTATTGCATTGTACAACAAAAGTTTGCAATCCAATTTCAATGTAGAGTTTCTGCCGATTAACCAATTAAGTTGCACTGCTTTTAATCTCATTTGTGTAAGTTTCGCTTCAATATGAGACTTCCTAGTTAAACGGCGGTCGAGGTGAATGCCGAGGTATTTGACTTCATTATGTTGAGGAATAATTTGATTATTTATTCTGATGGACGAGCAGGTATCTTTTCGCAATGTGAAAGTTATATGAATACATTTCTGTTCATTTACCCTGATTTTCCAAAGCTCTAGCCAATTCTCTAGCTTATAAACATAATTCTGCAAATTCTGTAATGCAACTTGGTGGTCCTTATGTACGCTGATAAAGGCTGTATCGTCTGCAAAAGTTGACGTGTGGATTTTGGGGTCTGACGGCATGTCGGAGGCATAAATCAAATATAAAGTAGGGCCCAGTATACTACCCTGTGGCACACCTGATTCAATTGGCTGAGCGGTACTTAAAAAATTGCCTTCTTTGATTTTAAATTTGCGACCGTATAAATAACTTTCCATGAGTTTATGGGTGTTAGCAGGCAGAGTTAATTTAATTTTGTGCATTAAACCGTCATGCCAAACTTTGTCGAACGCTTGGAACACATCAATGAAAAGGGCGGAGCAGTATTTTTTGTCTGCAAACGACCCTCTTATCACATTTACCTATCTGTGTGTTTGTTCGATGGTACTGTGTTTAGCTCTGAATCCGAATTGATGATTAGGAATACATTCAGTGTCATTCAGAATTGGAGTCAACTTAGTCATTAACAATTTTTCGAACAGTTTAGAAATTGTCGGCAATAGGCTAATTGGCCTATATGACTCCACTTTGGTGTGGTCCTTCCCTGACTTAGGAATCATACTGATCATAGACACCTTCCAATCTGCAGGATAGTATTCTAGGCGTAAAATAGCGTTGAAGATAAAGAGGATAATTCTTTTTGCTACACGAGGTAACTCCACAAGCATTTTATTGCTGATTTTATCCATACCTGGAGCCTTTCTAAGGTTCAGAGTACCAATAGCGTTTTGGACATCACGAAAGTTTAGTCTTAGAGGTACAGGAGGTCTTATAACAAGTGGTGGCAAATCAGATTCGTTATTATTTGAGTTGTTTATAGTAAACACATTTCTCAAATGGTTAACAAATAATGTCCCTTTCTCGGAATCATTTCTAGCCCAGTCACCAGTCGGATTTCGAAAAGGAGGTTTTCCTCTCACTGGTCTTTGTAAACCTCTTGCCGCCCTCCATAACGAGTAGTCAGATTGTGGGGTACTATCAAGACCTTCCAAGTAAGATCTAAGTGAGGCCGTTCTTCGGGTTTCTAAGAAATGTCTTAGTATATCTCTGCATTCCCGTAGCCTAGCTTTCAGTTCAGGAGACCTGTGAATTTGCCACTCTCTTCTCATTCTTCTTTTTTCTGATAGGAGATGTTCGAGTTCAGAGAAATAAGTTCTGTTTGTCCTATTTCTACATTCAACGTGATAAGTGGAAGCGTGATGCACAGCTCGTCGAAGGTCCTCGGTAAAGTTGCCAATCGACTCATCAATATCGTCGGTAGTTCTCAACACAACATTTTCCGTGCAATGAGAACTTAAATACTTTTTGTATTTTATCCAACTTACTCGGGTCTTAGTCATGTTCATAAATGGAGAACCACACACTTGAGGGAAATGCATTGAAATGATAGTGGGAGAGTGATCTGAGGACAAGTCCATTGAAGGATCCACTTGCATCCATTCTACAGGGATATTTTTCACTACTCCAAAGTCAATAACATCGGGAATCTTCCGTCGGTCCGTCGGCCAGTAGGTGGCATGCCCGCTTGAGAGTACATCTAATCCCATTTTGGCAATGGTGTTGAAGAGTTCACGACCCTTCCGGGTCACAAGACGTGAACCCCAAAAAGTGTGTTTGGCGTTAAAGTCACCAGCAACTAAAAATCTAGCTCCAAGGGAATTGAAGAAGCTGTAGTATTGGTGTTCTTTTATTGAAAATCGAGGCGGCGAATAAATTGATGATAAAACAAAATTGTATTGACAGAATTCAATACAAATGTTTGTTGCTTGTAGGTAATCCTCACATATGTTGTTCATTTAATAATGTTTTATTCTGTTCTTTATAAGAATTGCCGATCCTCCACATGCTCTTCCGCGGGGATCTTTAGCATCATACAACACGTAGCCATTAATTTTGAAGTACGCTGTCGCCGTCAAGTGAGTTTCAGCAATCATCATGACATCATTCTGCTTATCCATCAGGAAGCGTTCCAGTTCGTTTTTATGTTTGCGGAGGCCGTTCGCATCCAAAAAACAAATTTTTAAACAAATCATTTCTTTAAAATGGCTTGTAAGATAGTGGATTGCATTTTCAGCATTTCCTGCATCATGGATGTCATAGTGGTCGTAAAAGTGTTCATGGTTTGGACAAGTGTCTGCAATGTAGTCTTTAGAGTGTTAATATTAGGCTCGTAATATTGTGATTTCGGTGCCTGCTCCAAACCTGGCATATTAGATTTAACCACGTTAGCGTAAGAAACTTGTCTAGAACTAGGCGCGTTTACATGACTAGTGGACCGTAACAATTGCGGGAAATTGTCACTCGATGCCAAAATAGGTTGTTGACGATGATCAGGTAATACTGACGTCTTGTTGGTACTTATGCCTTTCAAACGAGTGTAAATTGGACAACCTCTATAATTTGCGGTATGATTACCTCCGCAGTTACTGCATTTTTTGATTTTTGAATCAGTTTTCGACTTATCACATTGAGCAGTTGCATGTAGCTCCCCACACGCAACACAAACTGACGACAATTTACAATACGCCTTGGTGTGACCAAATTCTTGACAGTTGAGACACTGGACGGGTCCCTGACGCTTATGTGGTTCTTCCACGGTGATTCTACGATGCAGAAGGTACATCAGATTGTAGATGGGATGGGACTCGTTTTTCTTTAAGACAACATCTCCAGGTTCCAATTCTACCCTGAACATGGGCTGAGGGATCTTTTCACGGTTTCTGATATTCACTACGCTCTTGATTTTGAAACCTTTGTCCATTAAACCGGTCTTTATCTCCGCAGAATCAACACATGGGTCTATACCATTTAGAACGACTTGGAGTCCTTTTGCGCTTTTGAGCTGGTAGGTATAGAAATCCCTAGTCTCCCTCTCCAACTGGTTGGACAATTTTCGAAAATCATCGTCCCTATTCACTTGGATCTTTGTCTCGCAGATATTTCCATGTTTAATTGAGGTTACGCTAAACATGTTTTCACCTATTACCAAAACAATTCCTTGTACCAATTTACTGGAAGTCGGCTCTCTCACATAAATTGGTGGGGGCTTAAACGTCTTCTTAGGAAGTTCTGGCTCATCGGTCTGGAGGAGAGCAAACCTATTTTAATCATTACTCACGGTCTTAGGAGCTTTTGAATTTGATGACACTTGAGCAGTCGTCGGGCTCCTCTGTCGCTTGAGAACGGTGATGTACTTATCCATACCTACTAGTTTTTTGGGTTTGACTGCACTATTTGATGAAGATGATGGTTTCTCATCTGTTGAAATCACTATATTGGGCGAACAGGAACGACGCCGTTCTGTGGCTCTTGTAGTGAGAAAATTCTCCAGAGATTTTTTTATGGATTCTTCCTCAGAGACCCATCTAGTTTTTCTAGTCGAGCTAAGCTCTTTCTCAGAATTACATCTGAGAGCAACACTCATACAATTTTTATGCGATTTTTAGTGTTTTTTTTTTTAATTACCGATATTACCGTAGATTTTTTTAACCTATTACGAGTTATTTTTTCACTTTTTTGTTTTATTTTAACCTATTACACTTTTTCACCTATTACGATTTTTTCACTGAAAATTCAGCCGCACTAAAAGTAACACGTCCGAACAGTTCGATAAGACGAGACTACTAATCGAATGTATTCGGAAAGCAATACATATTTTTATATAAAAAAATAATAAGTTATCCCTCATTAAAAATGGAAAAGTTTAATTAGATAACTGAATATTTAAAAGTATTTTTACATTTTATTAAAAACAAACTTTCTGAAATTTAAAGGAAATAGTATACATAGCTACATTTTTGTTAGCAAAGTTTTAAATTTTTTTTGTTGATTCATAAATCAAATGGCAGTCGTAAGAAGTGAGGAAAATATTCCGGCTCTGTCCGAAACTACATTAGGTTTAGCGTGTTCTCTTTGTGAGAAAGAAATGTCTAATATGGTCGAATACTTTTCAACCAAATGCAATCACACTTTTCACCGTGAGTGTATATCTAAGTGGCTCAAGACTACTAAAGAATGTCCGAATTGCAAAAAGCTTTGCCATGATAAGGATTTAATAGCACCAGATACCAGAGTAACTGAAAAGGCTATGACATCATATAGAGGAAGGGGTCGTGGGTCTGCAACAAAGCGATATAATACTAGAAGTAATACCACAGGTGATGTAGAATATGCTACACAGGGAGCAAGCTTACAGTTTAGTCCACACAAGCAGTCTCCAGCTGAGAATAACACTACGGATAATTTTAATGAAAGCCAAACATCAGAAAGAGGGCAAAATCAGTCTCAGAATAGCACCTTACAATCTTCACGTCGTCGTAATGTCAATCGTAGACCAAATGTCAATTACGATCAGATATCTCAGATGATTAATTCATCAGTCCAACAAGCACTATTACCTTTGAATATACGCGATATTCCACGTCAATCTTTAACACAAGAACAACCACAATTGTTTCAACCAAATGTTTTACCACGAAGTTTTCAAGATAGTCCTCCGAATTGGCAACATAATACAACAAATCCTAATATTTCAAACAATTTTCATATGAATCCGGATAAAGTTACTACAACTATTCAAAGCTGGAATGTGCGATTTGATGGCTCTATTAAAGGGTTGCGTTGCGAAGAATTTATTTATAGAATAACATGCCTAACTCGGGAAAATTTTAATGGTAATTTTAATTGTGTTTGTCGTAATATGCACATACTTTTAACAGGTAAAGCTAAAGAATGGTATTGGAGATATCACAAGTCAGTAGAAGCAATTGAGTGGGAAGCTTTTTGTGCTGCTTTTAAAAGGCAATATAAAGATTTCAGAACTTCATTTGATATTCGCGAAGAATTGCATAATAGAAAGCAGAAACCCAATGAATCATTTGAAGCCTTTTATGATGCTATAAGCGAAATTTTGGATCAACTATCCACACCTATGAATGATCAGGAAATAATAGAGACTATAAGTAGAAATTTACGACCTGAAATAAGACACGAACTATTATATGTAGATATTTCTTCTTTGGCAGAACTAAAAAAGTTATGTTTAAAGAGAGAAAAACTTTTTAATGAGGATGTTTTTAAGCGTAGTCTAAGTTCTCGTAGTTTTCCCCACCGCAGAATTGCTGCAGTTTGCACAGATAATGACAAAGAAGAATTGGGTAGTTCAAATACTAAAGACACAGAAATATCTATAAACGCTTTAAATAAATCAGAAAAGATTCCAATCTGCTGGAATTGTGATACAGAAGGCCACCTTTGGGATATGTGTCTCAAAGAGAGAAATATTTTCTGTTACGGATGTGGCATGAAAAACGTATATAAGCCACAGTGTGTACACTGTTCAAAAAACTGGAAGAACCAAAGAGGATCTTTAAATCCTCGCCCACACCAATAAGTCAAAAATTACCTAAAACATATTTTAAAACCTCCAATGACGACCAATGACACTTACCCGGAAAAACGAATGAATAATGGAGATGTGAAAATAGAAAAACAAAAAAATCTAAATAAATCGAATATCGAAAATAAAACTTTTAAACCTTATCACGAACGTGTTCGCGATTATATAATAGTAAGAAGTAAGCTTTTCTCTGACCCAAAACTAGGTAAAGAGTTAGTTAAAAAGTATAAACGCTCAACGGTGCGTATGCGTAATTTTTACAAGAAGATAAAATATACACAACGTAAAATTATTTCTTCGATTATTAATTCTAAATCAGATGGAAGACTTTATGCAGAAGTTGAATTTTTAAATCAATGTGAACTAGGTTTGCTGGATACAGGGGCTAACATAAGCTGCCTCGGAAAAGACTTAGCAGCCATGGACTATACGCTAATCAAAGGTTTTCATAAAATACAATCACACGTTAAAGCAGCAGATGGCAAGGAACAAAAAGTTATAGGTTTCATTGAAGTAGATGTTAAATACCGTGATTTAGTAAGAGAAATGGTCTTGTATATAGTTCCGACTCTTAATCAACGCTTAATATTAGGATTCGATTTCTGGAAAAAATTCGGCCTGATAGATAATTTCATAACAGACAAAGAAGAATTAAAGAACAATTATGTAGATTCCGTAGAAGAAGAATTATATCCCCTTACGCCTAAACAACAACAACAGTTAGAAATCGTCAAGTCTCTATTTCCCAATTTCGAAACGGATGGTTTAGGGAAGACCAGTTTAATAGCGCATACGATTGATGTAAATAATTCACGACCAGTAAAGCAACGATTTTACCCAGTTTCTCCAGCAGTAGAAAAATTAATTTTTGAAGAAGTAGACCGCTTGTTAAGTTTGGGAGTGATTGAAAAAAGTTTTAGTCCATGGAGTTCTCCCATGAGAATGGTGATTAAGCCAGGTAAAGTAAGGCTCTGTTTAGATGCCAGAAAGATTAATGAAGTAACTTTGAAAGACGCGTATCCTCTACCTAATATTCAATGTATCCTTTCTCGATTGCCCAAGGCAAATGTTATCTCTAAAATAGATTTGAAAGATGCGTATTGGCAAGTGCCACTGGATGAAAAATCGAAACCTATTACAGCTTTCACTATTCCGGGAAGACCCTTATATCAATTTACAGTTATGCCCTTTGGGCTTTGTAATGCCGCACAAACTATGTGCCGGCTTATGGACCAAATTATTCCCCCAGAATTAAGATATTGTATATTTGGATATCTTGATGATGTATGCATAGTTTCTGATAGTTTTGATTCACATTTGTCAGTATTAGTTAGATTAGCTGAACAGTTTAAGAAAGTTAATGTAACATTAAATCTGAATAAAAGTAAATTTTGTGTAAGACAAGTTAAGTATCTGGGATACGTTATAGGTGATGGTGGCATATCAACAGACCCAGATAAAATTGAGTCAATTTTGAAATGGCCTGTACCAAAAACTCAAAAGCAAGTTCGCGGCTTTTTAGGTCTAACCGGATGGTATAGACGGTTTATTGCAAATTTTGCAGACGTTACGCACCCAATTACTGACATTCTGTCGAAAAAGAAAAAGTTTGAGTGGACAGACACCGCAGACGAAGCATTTAAGAAAACTAAAAACTTATTAACAACAGCACCAGTGTTAAAAAACCCAGATTTCTCTAAGAAATTTTATATACATTGTGATGCGAGCGATTTCGGAATAGGAGCAGTGTTAGTTCAATTAGATGACGAGCAAAATGAGAATCCCATAGCATTTATGTCACGCAAGCTTAATTCTGCACAGCGTAACTATTCAGTTACAGAGAAAGAGTTCTTGGCCGCCATAGAAGCTATTGATCGTTTCCGTTGTTACATTGAACTGCAGGAATTTGAAATCATCACAGATCACAGTAGCTTAGTATGGCTAATGAAACAGCCAGATCTTAAGGGAATACTCGCAAGGTGGGCCATGAAACTACAAGGCTATGCTTTTATTATCAGTCACCGAAAAGGAAAAGAAAATGTGGTGCCCGATGCACTCAGCAGAATGCACGAAGGCGAAGTATTTGCTATTCAAAATGTGGGACCGGAAATTGACTTAGAATCGCCATATTTTCTAAAACCTAATTATACAAAGTTAAAGAAAAATTTTCTCGAAAACTCTCAAAATTTTCCAGATATCAAGGTTGTTGATAACTACATCCGTTTGAAATTTGCTACAGGAGACGAAGAATTAGATAATTACAATTGGAAACTTTGGAATCCTAAAGGCTTACGGAAGGATATTTTACAGCGTTCACATGATTCCCAAATTACAGCCCATGCACATTGGGGCCAAATGAATGAAAAGTGGCGATTAATTCAAAATATGAACTTTAAAATTCATGATCGTGTTTGGTACCTGGTGAAAGTGAATAAAATTCTGCATCACTAATTGCAAAAATTATACTTTTAAGTTGTTTGCTTTAGTTGAAGTGAGCACTTAAAGTTGAATAATTGTTATTTTTTTGTGCATATTGAAAAAAAGTGAAAATTTTGATATTTCAATTGATAATTTTTTTTATTAATACTTCTAAAAGTTAAATTTTTATAATGGAACCGTCAACTTCAGGTAGTTTACTATATAGTACATGTTTTTTTGTTTAAATAAATGTTTTAAAAATATTAAATGTTAATAAAATAAAATTAGCCCAAAAATGGGCTATTTTTGATTTATATATGGAGTTTCAACAACTTTGTTCGTGAGCTTGCGTAAAATCGTCTATATAGTGTTATAATATCAGATCTCAACTAATAAACCCCAAAATATTTTTTGCGATTTTTGAGTTATGCTTGTTTTTGTGAAATAACTCAAGATGCTAAAAATCCACAAATATGAAAAAAAAAACAAAACATCAAGTTGTTTTTACTTTGTTTTGTCATTATTTTGGTTATAGTAGTTGTTATTGTAGCTAAAAAAAATGTGTTGTTAATTAGAGATGGGGGCGTGAGTAACTTTAATTCACGCATGCTCACGTGATTGCGTATGTTGGGTTTATTTACTATGAATAAAACTAATTAAATTATTTTACATGTGTTTATGATATTTCAATGAATTTTATTTAAACATTTGTTAATTTTAAATTATTAGAAAATTGTATATGGCACAAGTGCACTATTTTGAAAAATTGAAGGAGGTCACGCTCCCATCCCTATTTATTATTGTCATTTATTTGAGTCCTACATAATAACTGTTGGTCATATACATGCATCATACGAGTAAAGTTTTAATTTTGTTTTAAGCTGGTGATATCAATCTACTAATATAATGATAATACATTTTTCAGAATTTCTATCCATCCATAGGGTATTATTGATTCGGTATTGACAAGTTTATTTATTGTTTTAGCTGTCAATGTTTTGTGATGTGATGTTACATATTTAAAGTGTTGTGAAAGTGAAAATTATTCGGTACAGGGTTAAAGGAATTACTTTTTGCAAATTTTAAACGAATAGAAATCTTATTAATTTTACGAACATGTCCCAAAACAATTTTCATTCCTCGTCATGAGTTGCATAATTTTACGAGGAGTGCAGAACCTAAATCACTTCAGGATAAATTTAAACTTTTGAGATGGGAAGTAATAAAACGTGTCGACTCTTCGGATATGGTAGATTTTATGACAAGGTTTCATAATTTTTGCTCTAGATATGAGATTCGGTAACAAAAATTTCATAGAAAGAATGAAATTTTTGTAAAAAATAATAAGAATTGGCTGGATGCCTCAATCTCATTAAGTCCACCACCAGAACCACAACAAAAAAGAGGTCGCAATGATCTCTCATTTGAAGAGTGCAAAGAAAATACAAAAGTTAAGAAATGTAAAGACATAAGAGATCAAATTTCTTTGCCTGTTTTGGCTTACGCCACACAAATGAGCTTGAGAGCTGCTGGAAAAATAGATGAGTCAAAAATTGTTAAGGAAATAATATCATCTCCAACAAAAGCCAAAAAATACCGAAAAAGTATAGAACAGGTACCACCACAGCAGTTAACTCCGGATGAAGCTCTGTCCGTTTTGGTAGAAGCGAAGCTAAGTCGCCACCAATATAATGGTTTTAGAAAGGTTGCACCTGAGAAATTTCCATCATATAAATTGGTCCAAAGAGCTAAGAAAAAATGTTACCCAAAGGGAGAACAAATGAAAATTTCTGAAACATCAGCGCAAGTTAGCCTACAAGGAATATTGGATCATACCACTGAACGCCTTTTGTCGGTTAAAAATGCAAATTTAAATTCGTTAGACAACGAAGAAATCGAAAAAATTACTTTATACACTAAGTGGGGCTTTGACGGAAGTTCAGGGCATAGACCGTCTTCAACTAGGTTTTGCAGGCCATTAAAAATTGAATTTATGAAAGAAAAAAAGTCTCGTCTCATCGAACTGTTCGGACGTGTTAATTTTAGTGCGGCTGAATTTTCGGTGAAAAAATCGTAATAGGTGAAAAATTGTAATAGGTTGAAATTAAACAAAAAAGTGAAAAAAATAACTCGTAATAGGTTAAAATATATAAAAAATAAAAAAAAAAAACATTAAAAATCGTATAAAAACTGTATGAGTGTTCCTCTCAGATGTAATTCTGAGAAAGAGCTTAGCTCGTCGAGAAAAACTAAATGGCTCTCTGAGGAAGAATCCATAAAAAAATCTCTGGAGAATTTTCTCACTACAAGAGCCGTAGAACGGCGTCGTTCCTGTTCTCCCAATATAGTGATTTCAACAGATGAGAAAACATCATCTTCATCAAATAGTGCAGTGAAACCCAAAAAACAAGTAGGTATGGATAAGTACATCACCGTTCTCAAGCGACAGAGGAGACCGAAGTCTGCTCAAGTGTCATCAAATGCAAAAGCTTCTAAGACTGTGAGTAATGATCAAAATAGGTTTGCTCTCCTCCAGACGGATGAGCCAGAACTTCCTAAGAAGACGTTTAAGCCCCCACCAATTTATCTGAGAGAGCCCACTTCCAGTAAATTGGTACAAGGAATTGTTTCGGTAATAGGTGCAAATATGTTTAGCGTAACATCAAATAAACATGGAAATATCAGCGAAACCAAAATACAAGTGAAAAAGGAGGATGATTTTCGTAAATTGTCCAACCAGTTGGAGAGGGAAAGTAGGGATTTCTATACCTACCAGCTGAAAAGCGCAAAAGGACTCCAAGTCGTTCTAAAGGGTATAGACCCAGATGTTGATCCTGCCGAGATAAAGACTAGCTTAATGGAAAAAGGCTTCAAAATTAAGAGCATAACGAATATTAAAAACCGTGAAAAGACTCCACAGCCTATGTTCAGGGTGGAATTGGAACCTGGAGATGTCGTATTAAAGAAAAACGAGTCCCATCCCATCTACAATCTGATGTACCTTCTGCATCGTAGAATTACCGTGGAAGAACCACATAAGCGTCAGGGACCCGTCCAGTGTCTCAACTGTCAAGAATTTGGTCACACCAAGGCGTATTGTAAATTGCCGACAGTTTGTGTTGCGTGTGGGGAGCTACATGCAACTGCTCAATGTGATAAGTCGAAAACTGATTCAAAAATCAAAAAATGCAGTAACTGCGGAGGTAATCATACCGCAAATTATAGAGGTTGTCCAATTTACAATCATTTGAAAGGCATAAGTACCAACAAGACGTCAGTATTACCTGATCATCGTCAACAGCCTATTTTGGCATCGAGTGACAATTTCCCGCAATTGTTACGGTCCACTAGTCATGTAAACGCGCCTAGTTCTAGACAAGTTTCTTACGCTAACGTGGTTAAATCTAATATGCCAGGTTTGGAGCAGGCACCTAAATCACAATATTACGAGCCTAATATTAACACTCTAGAGACTACATTGCAGACACTTGTCCAAACCATGAACACTTTTACGACCACTATGACATCCATGATGCAGGAAATGCTGAAAATGCAATCCACTATCTTACAAGCCATTTTAAAGAAATGATTTGTTTAAAAATTTGTTTTTGGAATGCGAACGGCCTCCGCCAACATAAAAACGAACTGGAACACTTCCTGATGGATAAGCAGATTGATGTCATGATGATGATGAAGTCTGCTCAAGTGTCATCAAATGCAAAAGCTTCTAAGACTGTGAGTAATGATCAAAATAGGTTTGCTCTCCTCCAGACGGATGAGCCAGAACTTCCTAAGAAGACGTTTAAGCCCCCACCAATTTATCTGAGAGAGCCCACTTCCAGTAAATTGGTACAAGGAATTGTTTCGGTAATAGGTGCAAATATGTTTAGCGTAACATCAAATAAACATGGAAATATCAGCGAAACCAAAATACAAGTGAAAAAGGAGGATGATTTTCGTAAATTGTCCAACCAGTTGGAGAGGGAAAGTAGGGATTTCTATACCTACCAGCTGAAAAGCGCAAAAGGACTCCAAGTCGTTCTAAAGGGTATAGACCCAGATGTTGATCCTGCCGAGATAAAGACTAGCTTAATGGAAAAAGGCTTCAAAATTAAGAGCATAACGAATATTAAAAACCGTGAAAAGACTCCACAGCCTATGTTCAGGGTGGAATTGGAACCTGGAGATGTCGTATTAAAGAAAAACGAGTCCCATCCCATCTACAATCTGATGTACCTTCTGCATCGTAGAATCACCGTGGAAGAACCACATAAGCGTCAGGGACCCGTCCAGTGTCTCAACTGTCAAGAATTTGGTCACACCAAGGCGTATTGTAAATTGCCGACAGTTTGTGTTGCGTGTGGGGAGCTACATGCAACTGCTCAATGTGATAAGTCGAAAACTGATTCAAAATCAAAAAATGCAGTAACTGCGGAGGTAATCATACCGCAAATTATAGAGGTTGTCCAATTTACACTCATTTGAAAGGCATAAATACCAACAAGACGTCAGTATTACCTGATCATCGTCAACAGCCTATTTTGGCATCGAGTGACAATTTCCCGCAATTGTTACGGTCCACTAGTCATGTAAACGCGCCTAGTTCTAGACAAGTTTCTTACGCTAACGTGGTTAAATCTAATATGCCAGGTTTGGAGCAGGCACCTAAATCACAATATTACGAGCCTAATATTAACACTCTAGAGACTACATTGCAGACACTTGTCCAAACCATGAACACTTTTACGACCACTATGACATCCATGATGCAGGAAATGCTGAAAATGCAATCCACTATCTTACAAGCCATTTTAAAGAAATGATTTGTTTAAAAATTTGTTTTTGGAATGCGAACGGCCTCCGCCAACATAAAAACGAACTGGAACACTTCCTGATGGATAAGCAGATTGATGTCATGATGATTGCTGAAACTCACTTGACGGCGAGAGCGTACTTCAAAATTAATGGCTACGTGTTATATGATACTAAAGATCCCCGCGGAAGAGCATGTGGAGGTTCGGCAATTCTTATAAAGAACAGAATAAAACATTATTTAATGAACAACATATGTGAGGATTACCTACAAGCAACAAACATTTGTATTGAATTCTGTCAATACAATTTTGTTTTATCATCAATTTATTCGCCGCCTCGATTTTCAATAAAAGAACACCAATACTACAGCTTCTTCAATTCCCTTGGAGCTAGATTTTTAGTTGCTGGTGACTTTAACGCCAAACACACTTTTTGGGGTTCACGTCTGGTGACCCCGAAGGGTCGTGAACTCTTCAACACCATTGCCAAAATGGGATTAGATGTACTCTCAAGCGGGCATCCCACCTACTGGCCGACGGACCGACGGAAGATTCCCGATGTTATTGACTTCGGAGTAGTAAAAAATATCCCTGTAGAATCGATACAAGTGGAGCCTTCATTAGACTTGTCTTCAGATCACACTCCTTCTATTATTTCAATGCGTTTCCTTCACGGGAATGGCTCTCCATTTCGGGACATATCTAAAACCAGAGTAAGTTGGATAAAGTATAAAAAGTATTTAAGTTCCCACTGCACGGAAAATGTAGTGTTGAGAACTACCGAGGATATTGATGGGTCGATTGGCAAGTTTACTGAGGACATACGAAGAGCTGTACATCACACCTCCACATACGACGTTGAGTGCAGAAGTGGGACAAATAGAACTTATTTCGCTGAACTCGATCATCTCCTGGCAGAAAAAAGAAGAGTTAGAAGAGAGTGGCAAATCCACAGGTCTCCTGAACTGAAAGCTAGGCTACGGGTATGCAGAGATATACTAAGAAATTTCTTAGAAACCCAAAGAATGGCTTCACTTAAATCTTACTTGGAGGGTCTTGATAGTACCCCACAATCTGACTATTCGTTATGAAAGGCGGCACGAGGTTTAAAAAGACCAGTTAGAGGAAAACCTCATCTGCGAAATCCGACTGGTGACTGGGCTAGAAATGATTCCGAGAAGGGGACTTTATTTGTTAATCATTTGAGAAAAGTGTTTACTATAAACAACTCAAATAATGCATCTGATTTGCCGCCACTCGTTATTAGACCTCCTGTACCTCTAAGACTTAGCTTTAATGATGTTCAAAGCGCTATTGGTGCTCTGAATCTTAAAAAAGCTCCAGGTATGGATAAAATCAGCAACAAAATGCTTGTGGAGTTACCTCGTGTAGCTAAAAGAATTATCCTATTTATTTTTAATGCTATTTTACGCCTAGAATACTATCCTGCAGATTGGAAGGTATCTATGATTACCATGATTCCTAAGCCAGGGAAGGCCCCCACTAAAGTAGAGTCATATAGGCCAATTAGTCTACTGCCGACAATTTCAAAACTGTTTGAAAAATTGTTATTGGCTAAGTTGATTCCAATTCTGAACGACACTCAATGTATCCCAAATCACCAATTCGGGTTCAGAGCTAAACACAGTACCATCGAACAAACACACAGATTGGTAAATGTGATAAGACAGTCGTTTGAAGAGAAAAAATACTGCTCCGCCCTTTTCATTGATGTGTCGCAAGCGTTCGACAAAGTCTGGCATGAAGGTTTAATGCATAAAATTAAATTAACTCTGCCTGCTAACACCCACAAACTTATGAAAAGTTATTTATATGGTCGCAAATTTACAATCAAAGAAGGCGATTTTTTAAGCCCCGCTCAGCCAATTGAAGCAGGAGTACCCCAGGGTAGCATACTGGGTCCAACTTTATATTTGATTTATGCATCCGATATGCCGTTAGACCCCATAATACATACTTCAAATTTTTGCAGACGATACAGCCTTTATTAGCGTTCATAAGGACCATCAAATAGCATCACAGAACTTGCAGAAATATGTTTATAAACTAGAGAATTGGCTTGAGCTTTGGAAAATCAGGGTTAACGAACAGAAAAGTATTCATATAACTTTCACATTGCGAAAAGATACATGCTCGTTCATCAGAATAAATAATCAAATTATCCCGCAACACAATGAAGTCAAATACCTCGGAATCCACCTCGATCGTCGTTTAACTTGGAAGTCTCATATCGACGCAAAACTTACCCAGATGAGATTAAAAGCAGTGCAAATTAATTGACTAATCGGCAGAAATTCTACATTAAAGTTGGATTGCAAACTTTTGTTGTACAATGCAATTCTAAAGCCAAGCTGGTGTTATGGAATTCAATTATGGGGTACTGCCTCAGCATCCAACATTGAAAAAATTCAAAGGGGTCAAAATAAGATTCTACGTACAATTACTGCAGCTCCATGGTATGTTAAAAATTCTCGAATCCACAAAGATCTAGGCATTCCTTTGGTGAAAGTCGAATTTACAAAACACGCCTCAAAATATGTCAGCAAACTTGAACACCATCCAAACCCACTTGCACGAGACATCCTTAACCCTAGGAGGTATAACCAGGTCTGTGCAGACTTTTTGCATGTAAAAGTGTATATAACTTTTTTGTTTTTCATGTTAGAAAAAAAAGCCGCCCATGTAATCCTGCACAAAAAACCTCCGAACACAATGAGCAAAAAATCAGAGCGATTGGGGATCCGGGTTCGGAATAATCCGGGTTTACAAATAATTAGCGCTAAATGGTATAACCAGGTCTGTGCAGACCTACATAGGATTTGTATGGAAATGCATAATCAGTTGTCCTAAAAGTGTCTATAAATGTATTTTATGCTAGGAAAACCACAAAACGAATAATTAAAACGCGTTTTTCTATATCTTAGGTAGTTACTAACGCTATTTTAATACTCATAAATCCGTTTTTGAGTGGTTTTGGTTTTGAGTTTTCGTTTTGAGTTGTGTAATTTACGCTTTTATTGGCCTTACTTTTTTTGCCGGCGTATTCGGGTCAAACGGTCAACCTAGTCATGAGTTGTGGGGATACAATGGAAACCCTATATACAGGGCGACGATGTCTGCTGTGCGATATAAACATATTTTAAAGTATATTCGATTTGATGACGGTACCACGAGGTCCACTCGACTTGCACTAAACCAAAACGGCCGCCATTGACGACATCTGGAACATGCTCATGTACAGCATAGAGCGTCGATATCTTCCGGGTGCCCAAATAACTGTGGATGAGCAATTGTTTCCGTACCGAGGCCGCACGCACGTCATCCAATATACGGCATAAAAATCTTGTGGGCGTGCGATGCGAAGTCAAATTATCCATTAAAAGGAATTATTTATGTTGGAAAACAACCAAACGAAGCACGTGCGGCAAATCTTGGCGAAAATGTTGTTCTCAAATTGGTGGAAAGGTATAGTGGTTCTGGCCGAACAATATATGCAGATAACTATTTCTTTTCATACGATCTGGCCACGACTTTGATGACAAAACGGTTGGCTTATGTAGGAACAATAAGAAAAAATAAAGCCTGCATACCGAAGAAGATGTTGGACCCTAAAAGAGAGGTGTTAAGCACATTATTTGGTTACAACAACAATGTCGCACTATGTGTTCTCATCTCTCCAAATATTGGACTATAATTAAAGAAGGAGTTTACACCATGGACCAGATGATTGGTGGTTACACTTACAAACGGGCCACAAATCGATGGCTTTGGCCATGTTTTTCAATATGCTGGACGTTGCAGGATTGGCTGCATTTGTCATACATCACAAATTGGGGCATGTAAAACGAAATGATAGAAGACGTATGTTCCTTATCGAATTGGCCGAACAGCTGGTGATCCCTTACATGGAAGAAAGAGCAACAAACCCAATTGTAAGAGGCATGCAACATGTGAAACAGTTCATGGTGTTATTCGGTGTAGAGGTAAACATTTCAATTATTCATTCATTGAATTCAAATGCTAAATCAATTTTTCAACATTGTTTTTTTTTTGCGGGTAGCTGCTCGACCGCCCATAGGTGACCAACCAGCCCATGCCGCATCCTCTGCCAGCAGACCATCGTGCTCGCTGTGTTTTAAGTTGGATAAAAAAACAGCGAAAAATACGATTCCATTACATGCATTGCAAAAAGCCGGTATGCCAACAACACTAAAATTCAAGGTACTCCTGCCTTGAATCCCGTACATAAAATGTATTGTTTTATATATGAGTAATAAAATAGCATTAATAACTGCCTAAGATGTATAAAAATGCGTTTTAATTATTAGTTTTGTGTTTTTCCTAGCATAAAATACATTTATAGACACTTTTAGGACAACTGACTATGCATTTCCATACAAATCCTATGTAGGTCTGCACAGACCTGGTTATACCATTTAGCGTTCGACAAAGTCTGGCATGAAGGTTTAATGCATAAAATTAAATTAACTCTGCCTGCTAACACCCACAAACTTATGAAAAGTTATTTATATGGTCGCAAATTTACAATCAAAGAAGGCGATTTTTTAAGCCCCGCTCAGCCAATTGAAGCAGGAGTACCCCAGGGTAGCATACTGGGTCCAACTTTATATTTGATTTATGCATCCGATATGCCGTTAGACCCCATAATACATACTTCAAATTTTGCAGACGATACAGCCTTTATTAGCGTTCATAAGGACCATCAAATAGCATCACAGAACTTGCAGAAATATGTTTATAAACTAGAGAATTGGCTTGAGCTTTGGAAAATCAGGGTTAACGAACAGAAAAGTATTCATATAACTTTCACATTGCGAAAAGATACATGCTCGTTCATCAGAATAAATAATCAAATTATCCCGCAACACAATGAAGTCAAATACCTCGGAATCCACCTCGATCGTCGTTTAACTTGGAAGTCTCATATCGACGCAAAACTTACCCAGATGAGATTAAAAGCAGTGCAAATTAATTGGCTAATCGGCAGAAATTCTACATTAAAGTTGGATTGCAAACTTTTGTTGTACAATGCAATTCTAAAGCCAATCTGGTGTTATGGAATTCAATTATGGGGTACTGCCTCAGCATCCAACATTGAAAAAATTCAAAGGGGTCAAAATAAGATTCTACGTACAATTACTGCAGCTCCATGGTATGTTAAAAATTCTCGAATCCACAAAGATCTAGGCATTCCTTTGGTGAAAGTCGAATTTACAAAACACGCCTCAAAATATGTCAGCAAACTTGAACACCATCCAAACCCACTTGCACGAGACATCCTTAACCCTAGGAGGTATAACCAGGTCTGTGCAGACTTTTTGCATGTAAAAGTGTATATAACTTTTTTGTTTTTCATGTTAGAAAAAAAAGCCGCCCATGTAATCCTGCACAAAAAAGCTCCGAACACAATGAGCAAAAAATCAGAGCGATTGGGGATCCGGGTTCGGAATAATCCGGGTTTACAAATAATTAGCGCTAAATGGTATAACCAGGTCTGTGCAGACCTACATAGGATTTGTATGGAAATGCATAATCAGTTGTCCTAAAAGTGTCTATAAATGTATTTTATGCTAGGAAAACCACAAAACGAGTAATTAAAACGCGTTTTTCTATATCTTAGGTAGTTACTAACGCTATTTTAATACTCATAAATCCGTTTTTGAGTGGTTTTGGTTTTGAGTTTTCGTTTTGAGTTGTGTATACAATATGTAGAGAAATTTACGCTTTTATTGGCCTTACTTTTTTTGCCGGCGTATTCGGGTCAAACGGTCAACCTAGTCATGAGTTGTGGGGATACAATGGAAACCCTATATACAGGGCGACGATGTCTGCTGTGCGATATAAACATATTTTAAAGTATATTCGATTTGATGACGGTACCACGAGGTCCACTCGACTTGCACTAAACCAAAACGGCCGCCATTGACGACATCTGGAACATGCTCATGTACAGCATAGAGCGTCGATATCTTCCGGGTGCCCAAATAACTGTGGATGAGCAATTGTTTCCGTACCGAGGCCGCACGCACGTCATCCAATATACGGCATAAAAATCTTGTGGGCGTGCGATGCGAAGTCAAATTATCCATTAAAAGGAATTATTTATGTTGGAAAACAACCAAACGAAGCACGTGCGGCAAATCTTGGCGAAAATGTTGTTCTCAAATTGGTGGAAAGGTATAGTGGTTCTGGCCGAACAATATATGCAGATAACTATTTCTTTTCATACGATCTGGCCACGACTTTGATGACAAAACGGTTGGCTTATGTAGGAACAATAAGAAAAAATAAAGCCTGCATACTGAAGAAGATGTTGGACCCTAAAAGAGAGGTGTTAAGCACATTATTTGGTTACAACAACAATGTCGCACTATGTGTTCTCATCTCTCCAAATATTCGACTATAATTAAAGAAGGAGTTTACACCATGGACCAGATGATTGGTGGTTACACTTACAAACGGGCCACAAATCGATGGCTTTGGCCATGTTTTTCAATATGCTGGACGTTGCAGGATTGGCTGCATTTGTCATACATCACAAATTGGGGCATGTAAAACGAAATGATAGAAGACGTATGTTCCTTATCGAATTGGCCGAACAGCTGGTGATCCCTTACATGGAAGAAAGAGCAACAAACCCAATTGTAAGAGGCATGCAACATGTGAAACAGTTCATGGTGTTATTCGGTGTAGAGGTAAACATTTCAATTATTCATTCATTGAATTCAAATGCTAAATCAATTTTTCAACATTGTTTTTTTTTGCGGGTAGCTGCTCGACCGCCCATAGGTGACCAACCAGCCCATGCCGCATCCTCTGCCAGCAGACCATCGTGCTCGCTGTGTTTTAAGTTGGATAAAAAAACAGCGAAAAATACGATTCCATTACATGCATTGCAAAAAGCCGGTATGCCAACAACACTAAAATTCAAGGTACTCCTGCCTTGAATCCCGTACATAAAATGTATTGTTTTATATATGAGTAATAAAATAGCATTAATAACTGCCTAAGATGTATAAAAATGCGTTTTAATTATTAGTTTTGTGTTTTTCCTAGCATAAAATACATTTATAGACACTTTTAGGACAACTGACTATGCATTTCCATACAAATCCTATGTAGGTCTGCACAGACCTGGTTATACCATTTAGCGACTAAAAACCCTTATACCTCCGAGGGTTAACTTTACTGGTCATGTTCGGTTGAGAAGGAGGGATACCCTTGCTTTAACTCAAGCGCAAAACAGATGACTGGATCAGTGGATATAAATTTTTTGTAGTATCATAATATTTTGTCTAGCACTGGCTGGACTTATTATTTTCTTTTAGTATTAAGATTCGAAAACTTATTGTCATTTCATTTCTGAAGATTCAATAAATAAATTAAATGTATAAAAAAAAAAATGAAAGAAACGGTCAACAGTATTAAAACAGAAAGAGAAAGAGTGGAGACAGAAAAAAATGCTCTTATCGATACAGTAATATCAGTTGGAGAAAGAAAGATAAAAGTGAACCACAAACTAATTCTCGTTATGATTGACGGTAAAGTGTGTAACGCGATTACAGACACAAAGTCCACACAAAAGTGCTACATATGTGGCGCTACCAGCAAGGAGTTCAACAATATTGAACAAATGATTTCTAGAGATTCCAACGTAGACTTCATGGAGTTCGGTTTGTCTGTCCTACATGGCTGGATAAGATTTTTTGAATGTCTTATTCACTTGGCATATAAATTTCCAATTCAAAAATGGCAGGCAAGAAGTGACGAAGAAAAAAAAATTATTGCTGAAACTAAAAGTCGTATTCAACGCGAATTTAAAAAGATAACGGGATTGATCATTGATCAACCAAAACCTGGTTTTGGTAACTCTAATGACGGGAATACTGCAAGACGTTTTTTTAAGAATGCAGAAGTATCTGCTGAAATTACTAATATTGATTTAGAGTTGATCAAAAATATGCACACAATATTAATTGTAGTTTCTAGTGGTATTGAGGTCAACATTGAAAAATTTACAAACTTCGCTAATAACACTGCCAGGCTATTTGTGAAAAAATATCCATGGTACTATATGCCTCCTACTCTTCACAAATATTTTATCATGGGCCTGAAATTATATCATTATCGCCATTGCCAATTGGTCAGCTAACCGAAGAGTCTCAGGAAGCCAGAAATAAAGATTTTAAAAGTTATAGGGAGAATTTTGCCCGTAAATGCAGTCGAGAAAAAACAATGGAAGATATCTTTAATAGATTTCTCTTAAATTCAGATCCGTTTATAACAAGCATGAACAATAGTTCTAAAAAGAAAAAAGAGCTAATGCCAAAATCTACATTGGAGTTGCTTGTACTTCCCAGCAATCAAAATAGCAATGATGAAGATGGAGATGAAGATTAAGATTATTGTAACGAATTAATTTATGATTATGAAATTGAATGTGAAGTAAATACTAACATTGAAGGTAATAATGATTATAATAAAATATTGTTGTTTTCAAAAAGAAAAAAAAAAATAGAATAACCGAATTTAATTAAATTTTTTTAAATAGTGTGTTTATGGTTATTTATCAATAAAAAAAACAATTAGATTTTCAAATGTTTCATTTTTGAGCAAAATTTTAAAATTTTGAGAAAAAAGGTATGATTTTAATTTAAAAATTTTCTAATAGAAATACATATAAAATATTTATTCCTTATTATTTTTAAAAATATTACTTATTTTTCTTAAAGTACATTTAGTATGCTTTAATTTGCAATTTAATTGAATAATTTATAGCGCACCGTTCCAAAGTTATAGCAAAAAATGTGAAAAAAGAGGATTTTTTACAGAACACAAAATGGCCCATAAAGGGTTAAAAAATGTGTTTTTTCACTCTGTTTTTTTTTAAATGTTGGTTTTTTATGTATTTATAAATATCCATTAATAAAAAATATTTTTTTTTTAAATTACGACTTCTTAGTATATATATATATGATGATATTTATATCAATTCTATGAATTAATCGCCACTTTTCATGCATTTGGCCCCACTGTGCCATGGTGGCATATCAAAGACATTAGAACTAATCCGCCGCAATTTTTATTGGCCTCGTATGGTTACAGATGTGCGAGAATATGTTTCTAGTTGTGAAATCTGCAAAACCACGAAAGCTACGAATAAAGTCTTAAGACTAGAGATGGGTAAAATGTTTTCTGTCGAAAGACCATTTCAAAGAATGTTTATTGACCTATTGGGGCCATATCCGCGTAGTCGTAAAGGTTTTATTGGAATTTTTATAGTTTTAGATAATTTCTCAAAATATCATTGAATTTTCCCTTTGAAGAAGTTTACTTCAGCCAACATAATAGAATCTTTAGATCATTATGGTGTACCGGAAATTATTATGTCTGATAACGGAAGCCAATTTAAGGCAAATGATTTTAATAACTGTTTAGAGAAATATGGTATTCAACACACCTATACCGCATTATATTCTCCTCAGAGCAATGCATCTGAGCGAGTCAATAGATCCATTATTTGTGCTATTAGAGCTTATCTCAAAAATAGACCATAAAGAATGGGATACTAATTTATCACTGTAATGCATGTTCACATGTGTGTCACAACCACTTTTATATTTCATTAAATTACTTAAAGTCATCAAGTGATTGTCACTTGATACCCTCTTTGATCAAACATACAGTGGCAACATATGCATACATGGGAGAATGCTTAGATAAGCATTTCTCATGGTTATGTTGCCTGAGTGTGTCTGCTATTTGACGCCTAGTACCTACATATGTAGTATAGAATAAGCTAGTATTTAAATTATACTTAAAATTATTATTAAGGCATTAATAAAGTAAACACAAAGGTGAGCAGAAGCTCCGCCAGTAAAAAAACAACATTTTTTAATTATTTTAAACTTTTAATCATTAAATGGCGACCGTGACAGATATTGAATAGAACTTTAAATTGAAAATTAAGTGATTACAAAAAAATTATTATTAAACAAAAACTTTAATAATAAAACAAAACTTTAATAATAAATTTTAAATTGAAAATTAAGTGATTACAAAAAAAAATTATTAAACAAAAACTTTAATAATAAAACAAAACTTTAATAATAAATTTTAAATTGAAAATTAAGTGATTGCCAATTAAAAATTATACTAAACAAAAATATATCTTATCTTCAAACAAACAAATATTGGATAAAATTTGAAAACAACAATGGTTTGGTGGAAGAAAGTACTTCAAACCATTCCAATACTAGTGGCCGGCTATGAAGTAGGAAAAGCCACTGAAGACAACAATAACAACGACAACATCAACAACAACAAGGAGCTAACAATCGCATTAAGCGATATTGAGAAAATAACACAAAACGGAAATCAAAAAAGCTACATCGAAGTGTGCGCAGTATTAGGAATACTACTAATGTTTATAATAATATACCAGTTGCTGAAAAGGAGGATTACAGCTGTCGCCCACCACATGAGAGAGCAACAAATATAAAATATAACGGGGAAAGGAGAAGAAAAATCGGTGTATTGTAAGTTTAATGTATAAGTATATTAGTTAAAAAAAAAAAAAATATTAATCTTAATTGAAAATTTTAATTATTTAAACTGTTAATTATTAAATGACTTTAATTAATTGAATAATTGAAAAATTTTAATTGTATAACATGTTTACTGCGATTCCCAAGGGACCCTCCAGTAATAATTCCTAGTTTTCCAATCTTTGATAGTTCTTGTAGAATATTATGAAATGGGAACAGATAATTGATAGCGTAGCCACTTTTCAGATTAAATTTGAGCAGTCATATAAATGTCTGAATAAAACTCGGACAATAAAACAAGAGACGGTAGAGAAACATGTACAAAATTTGATAGAGACCTACAACGCAATTAGGGCAATTTTACATGGAAACTATGACAGGTTCACTTCCCAACACAAAGTAGAAGTAAATGAGATATTTTTGAAATTAAGAGATAAATTGTTAAAAATTTTCCATAGGCATAGGATAAATATTAAAGTACCGCTAGCACTTGGCTGTGAGGTAATTAAGGAAATTACGGATACAGAAGAAGAAATTAGTGAAACGGACGAAGGCGAGGATACAAAAACAGTAGCAAGAGAAATTTTTGATACGGAGACCAAAAGGAACAAAGAAACAATAATGTCACGAACAGAGGACGATATAATTGACAAAACGACAAAAATTGTCCCGGTGTTTGACGGTGGTATAAACGATTTACAGAGTTTTCTTGACGCCCTTACTCTCATTGACAGAATCAAAGATACACATGAAGTGGTTGCTGTAGAAGTAGTTAAAACAAAACTTAAGGGTCAGGCAAGGAACTTGATCACTGATGAAAGCACCATTCAAGGTATTAAGACGCGACTACAAACGTCCATTAAGGGCGAGTCCTCTGAATTGTTATGTTCCAAGCTGATGAACATAAGGCAAAGTTCAAAATCGGCAACCGCATATGCGGATGAAATTCAGGAGATTGCGAAAAAATTAGGTGGAGCCTACATAACAGAAGGCTACCCACATGAAATTGCCGATAAGTTGGTAAGACTTAATACGGCTAAGGCAATCTCACGGAACGCTTCAATTGATGAGGTTAAACTCATCATCAAAACTGGAAATTTTTCGTCATTGAATGAAGTGATTTCCAAATTCGTAGAAGCGAGTACAGAAGCTTCAACCTCTAATTCCTCGGTCTTTTACTTTCAAAGACGTGGAGGTAACAATCCAGGTGCCAGACTCAGTAACTATCGTGGACGCGGCAAAAGCTGGCGTCCGAATAATAATTTCAATAATAATAGGTATAGCAATAGTGGTTCTAACGGTAATAGTTGGCGACTGGGAAGCCAAAACAATAACTTTAGAAACCACACTAACAATTCACAGAATAGAGGACGAGTAAGATTGACACATGAAATCTCGGAAAACGAGATTTCCCCTCAAGACATGGGGGGCAATCGTCAAAATTTGGATTAAAAACTGGATCAATATTCCACTTGAATCTCAATTTAAGTAGTTTTATCGAGATTCACTTATCAACCAATAATAATTTAAATACATTACTTGTAGACACCGGAGCGGATGTCTCATTAATCAAAGTAAATACGCTCGGTTCATTGAAATTTAACGTGAAAGACATTATTCAAATATCTGGGATAGGAAAAGGAAATATAGAGTCCTTGGGAACGGTTCAAATTGATTTGGTAGTAAGGAAATTTTTAATTCCTCATAAATTTCATGTAGTTTCGGATGCATTCCCAATGCCATTCCAAGGTATATTGGGTTTAGATTTCTTGAAAACGTATAATGCTGTTATTCAGTACGGACACGACACGAACTCTAATTTACTGTCATTAAGACCATATAATTTGAATTATCCTATAGATATTCGGTTACTTGAAAGCCTGAATGATGGTGTTATGACACTACCAGCTCGCGCCGAAGTTTTCAGAGCCATAACAATTGACAACGACTTTTCTGATTTGGTGGTTCCAAGTCAATTGATACAAGATGGAGTCTATGTAGCTGGATGTATAGTATCCAAAAGATTCCCATATGTAAGGATAGTGAACACAAATTCAGACAATAAATATTTAAGTGACGTATCAATTAAATGTGAGAAACTATCTGATTATGAAATTCTGGATACGACTAAAGTAGACAAAACAAGAATGCAGACTATTCTAGGCAGATTAGAGAAAAATTTTCCCGATATAGCAAGATTCGAATTGCTTGAATTATGTTCAAAATATATTGATATTTTTGCTTTGGAAAGTGACAGAATAAGTACGAACAATTTCTACACACAGAAATTAAGAGTGTCAGACCACAATCCGGTCTACATTAAAAATTATCGTACGCCACACTCCCAAAAAGATGAAATAGTGAGACAAGTTGAAAAGCTTCAGCGGGATGGAATCGTCGAGCCATCTGTTTCCAATTATAATAGTCCTATTATGCTCGTGCCGAAAAAGGCATTGCCAAATAACCCTGACAGGCGATGGCGTTTGGTGGTCGATTACCGCCAAATAAATAAAAAGCTAATAGCGGATAAGTACCCACTGCCCAGAATTGAAGATATTTTGGATCAGTTGGGCAGAGCCAAATTTTTCTGTTGTTTGGATTTAACCTCTGGCTTTCATCAGGTGGGATTGGATGAAAAATCAAGAGACATTACTTCATTTTCGACAGAGAATGGTTCTTTTCGTTTCAAGCGTTTACCATATGGCTTGAAGGTGGCTCCAAATTATTTTCAAAGAATGATGAATTTAGCCTTTACAGGTTTGACGCCTTCTAAAACCTTCGTTTATATGGATGATGTTATTGTAACAGGATGCTCAGTAAAGCATATGCTTAAGAATTTAGAAACAGTTTTCCAAAGATGCAGACAATGCAACTTAAAATTACATCCGGATAAATGTACTTTTTTCAGATCTGAGGTTACATATTTGGGTCATAGATGCACTGACAAAGGAATTTTACCAGACAGTAGCAAATATGATTCAATTAGGAACTACCCTAGACCGACAAATGGTGATGAAGTTCGTCGATTTGTAGCTTTCTGTAACTATTACAGACGTTTTATATCTAATTTTGCATCTTATTCTGTGCATTTAACTAGGCTAACTAGAAAGAAGGAACCTTTTATATGGACTGAAAATTGTGAGCAGGCTTTTCAAAATCTCAAAAAGGCACTATTATCACCACAAATTCTTCAATATCCTGTTTTCGACGAAACTTTTTACATAACCACCGATGCAAGTAAAATTGCTTGTGGTGCAATATTATCCCAGGAAAAAGATGGTATGCAGCTTCCGATTGCATACGCATCACGTTCATTAACCAAGGGAGAATCAAACAAAGCCCCAATAGAACAGGAATTGATCGCTATACAATGGGCAATTAATCACTTTCGACCATATGTTTATGGTAACAAATTTATTGTGCGTAGCGATCATAAACCATTGACATATTTATATTCATTAAAAAACCCATCTAGCAGACTAACGAGAATTCGTATGGAACTAGAGGAATATGATTTTGTTATAGAACATATCAGAGGAAAGGACAATTCTGGAGCGGACGCGTTATCACGAATTGACTTTAGTGATATTAAATCAATTCCTTTTGCCAATAATGTTTCCATGGTAATGACACGAGCTCAATCAGGAAACCAGACTCAAGACAAGATTAAGAAAAGGGATGATCAAATGATTCCCGAAAGGCCTAAAGTTTTTGAAACTATTGGCTTCGATTGTGTAAAGAAATGGGTTAAGCTTAGAATGAATACTAACGAAAGAAACCCTATTATATTTTTTAAAAGAGGCAAACAAGTGCTAGCACCTAAAGTTAATATAGGAAATACTGTTGTTAATGGAAATATCGATTTAGATCAATTTTTTCCAATTCTTGAAAAAGAAGCAATAAGTAGAAATTTAAATAAAATTCAATTGAATTTAAATGATAATTTATTTAGCCTCGTAACTGTAGAAGAATTTAAACTAAAGGCAAGTCAACATTTAAACAAATTACAAATAGCGCTTACTCCAAGAATATGCATAGTAACAGATAAAGAGGAACAGATGTTTTTACTAAGAAAATTTCATGATGATCCTATGTTTGGTGGTCATCCTGGAACAACCAGACTACTTAGGAAACTTCGTCAATCTTATTATTGGAAGAACATCACCAAAGATGTAAGCCAATACGTGAGGAAGTGTCTTCAATGTCAGACTAATAAGACTACAAGACACATAAAACCGAGTATGATTATTACACCAACACCTCAAAAACCCTTTCAAACTATAATAATAGACACTGTAGGACCCCTACCTATAACCGAAAAAGGAAATCAATATATTATTACAATAATATGTGACCTAACTAAATACCTTGTAGCTGTGCCAGTAACTAATAAATCTGCTAAGACGATAGCAAAGGCATTAGTAGACCATTTTATATTAATTTATGGACCTATGAATAAAATACTTAGTGACATGGGCACAGAATACAACAATCAGGTACTTTCTGAACTTCTCGCACTACTAAACATAGAAAAATCAATATCAGCCCCTTATCATCACCAATCATTAGGAACAGTTGAAAGATCGCACCGTACATTTAATGAATACATACGTTCATACATTCACGCATCTAGAAACGATTGGGACGAATGGATAAAATATTTCACATATACTTTTAATACAACACCCTCAACGGTACATGGATACTGTCCATTTGAGTTGATTTTCCCGAACGTTCCAAACCATAACCCACTAATACCATATGATAAAGTAGATACAGTATATAATTTCGATAATTATTCAAAAGAAGTAAAATTCCGACTACAAACTGCATTAACAAGAGCTGAACATTTAATTAAAAAATCAAAATTAAATCAAAAGCACTTACACGACAAAAACCTCAACAACATTACTATTACCGTAGGTCAGGAAGTATTCATAAAAAATAACACAGCACACAAACTAGAATCAATTTACAAGGGACCATACAAAGTCATTGACGTTGACGACAAAAATAATATTACAGTAAGCATAAACGGAAAAAATCATAAAATTAACAAACAAAATGTGAAAACATTTTAACAATATACTATTTGTACACTAGTTATTATATTTGACATATACTTTTATATATATTATCATTAATAATCAAATTACTATATTCATTTTAATTTAACTTGAAATTCTCCAAAATGTTTATAATATATAAGAATATTTTATAAAAAAAAAAAAAAATACAATGTTATATAAAACAAAAAGAAAAATTACCTATTAAGAAATATACCATCATTAGAATTATATAAGATTATTAATTAATAATAATAATAATTAACTATAAAAGTTTGTATAAAAATTTAAGTTTGTAAAGAAAGCTCCTACTGATATCACTTGATCAATGATCTCACTGGGACCTTTCTCTTTCAAAAAGGGAGGTGTAATGCATGTTCACATGTGTGTCACAACCACTTTTATATTTCATTAAATTACTTAAAGTCATCAAGTGATTGTCACTTGATACCCTCTTTGATCAAACATACAGTGGCAACATATGCATACATGGGAGAATGCTTAGATAAGCATTTCTCATGGTTATGTTGCCTGAGTGTGTCTGCTATTTGACGCCTAGTACCTACATATGTAGTATAGAATAAGCTAGTATTTAAATTATACTTAAAATTATTATTAAGGCATTAATAAAGTAAACACAAAGGTGAGCAGAAGCTCCGCCAGTAAAAAAACAACATTTTTTAATTATTTTAAACTTTTAATCATTAAATCACATATTAGCTGTGCTTTGAGAAATTCTCATCACCATTCGATAGGCGTAACACCATATCATGCACTGTATGGTTATGACATGATAACACATGGAACCTCATATAAACTTCTTAGAGCAATAAATTCTTTATCAGAACCATCAATTGTTATGAATCGTGATGATAAGTTAAGCATTTTAAGAGATCAAATCGCGGATAATTTACGAAAAGCTTATGAAATAAATGCTAGAACATACAATCTTAGAGCTAGACCAATTTCATTTTCCGTCGGTCAATTAGTATATCGCAGAAACTTTGCTCAGAGCGATGCAACAAGAAATATTAATGCAAAACTTTGCCCCAGTTTCGTAAAGGCAAAGGTAAAACAGAGATTAGGAAACTGTTATTATATTTTAGAGGACATCGAAAACAACAAAAATGCTTCCACATACCACGCAAAAGATATCAAGACTTGATTGTGGGTTTTCCGGCTAATCTTTTCGAAAAATCTATAAGATTGTACGGTTTTGTAATGTGCAATCTGCGTTTAAATTTTTTTTTATGTCAAATTAATATTTTTTTTGTTTAGGTCTTAAAATTATAATATTTTCTAAAGATACATTTAAAAGTTTAACGGTTTTTTTTTATTTTTGAGATATTGGCAAAGCAAAAGCAAGTTTTTTTTTGTGGCAACATCGTAATAATCTTAAGGTGAAAATTAAGTTGTCAAAAGATAAAAAAACTAAGACAATGTGATATTTTATTAATCTAAAGAATACAGGAAAAGGAAAGAATTCTGTCCTTTTCAACTTTGCTCTTCGACATAGCTAGTCGCAAAATTTTAAATATCCATCACAAGCGAATTATTTGGATGAAGAAAAATTTTAACATCCATATCAAAATTTATATTGGTAAGACAAATTTCTTCTTTTTTATTCATATTTTCTTACTTGCAAATATTAAAGTAATTTTGACAATATTTATTTCACTTTCAAGACAAACTTTTGTGAAAGCAAATACAAATTTTATGAATTACTAATTTGCTCCAAAAATTCTCGACGAAATTTGCATGGGAAGCTATCGTTGTAGTTAGTTGATATCTGAAGCGCATCCATTGCACATAACCAGATGAATCTCTGTGGGAGTTTCTTTATATGATAGCAACTTCACATTTTTGGCAAATTTACTCCATAAGAAAATAAGAAAAAGAACGGTAATAAAATTAAAAAAAAAAAAACTAAAAGTAGCACAGACTTCTCTTTTTAACAAAAACAATGAAAATCTCTTTTTTATAGATTGTTTCGCATATCAATTCCCGTGGAATTTTTATTCCAGCTCTGAGAATTCTATTCGCTTTAATCTGCGTCAAAGCTGAGAGTAAAGAAAAGGCAGATAAAAGGAGGTCGAATTGCATAGGCAGTTCTCTAGTAATTTAGTTGCAAAGTGACAGGAGTCCAAGCTAGTGATTATATAAAAATAGTGAAGTTAAAATAAAGTAATTTTGAAAAAATAAGATTAAAGTAAAAACAAAAATATTAATTAAAAAAATTTTAAATAAGGTTAAATAATACAGATATATTAAGGTATAAAAAAATGGTAAAAATTTAAATACCATGGTAAACAAATGTTTATTAATTAAAATATAATTTAAATTAATTTCAATTAAATCAATGGCGCTTAATATTTATTGAAAAAAAATTATAAATCGTAACACTGTGCTAAAAATATTTAAAAATCTTTCTTAAGTGTTAAAAAGATAAAAAAAAATAACGGATAGGTGATAAAATAAAACAAAAGTAAAGTAATAATTTTTGAGAGAGTCTTATGATTACTCATTCTTCCCCTCCGTAAGCGGCGATCTGGAAGGCCTTTCATCATTGCAGCTATAACGTGAGTACAACTTTACTTATTTATATATTTATATTTTTTTACTTTTTAACATTATTACTCAAAGTATGTTAAATTGTTAAAATGATGAGAACCTAAAAGAATAATAAGAAGTTACAAAATATAATTTGCTTTTCCTATTCTTTCTTGTTGTCATTTATCCATAATTTAACTTACATACAAATTTAAATATTTTTTTTAGATCAACAGTGAGTGTGAAAAAAGTTAACAAATTAATAAAATATTAAGTGCCCAATATATGATTAAATTAATTTTTTTTTGGTTTGAAAAACCACATTAAGAACATTTTTTTTGAAACATAAACATTTACATCTTAAAAATATAATTATTTTTTTATACAATTTCATTAAAAACTGTAAAATTTTTTTGATTGTTTTTATAAAATTTTAGTAAATTTCTATGAATATTGTAAACATATAAAATTTTTCGGCTAAATCTATAATGAAATTAAATTTTTTTAAAATTTAAATAAAGTAATATATAATGGAATGAAAATTTAAGTTTTTTTTCCGTTGTTAATGATGGGATAACTACATATATGGGTTCCTGTAAAGAAAGGTGCCACAGGCACTCGGTAGGGAGGGTCAAGAGCACAGGGGAAACTCCATCTTCTCCCCAAAAATCCTAAAACTGGTAGTCTACAAGAACTTACTTCAGATATAAATCAAAATTTTATGAGTGTTTATATAGGGACTCTGATAATAAAGAGTGTAGTGTGCAAATGGATAGGGTAAGTGTCAAGAATCTCCCCGATGTAGCTAGGAATAATGATGGGTTCCGCCGACTCTGACTATCCATATTAATCACGAAGTGAAATTTTTGTTGTTCAAACAAAAAAACAAACTAAACACACACATTACAGTCTAGGGTATAAGATAAATTAAATCAAATTCTTCAAAGATCTTTGTTTGAAAATCAAATTAACATTTTAAACATGTAAATAAAAATTCTTGTATACCGAACTGTAGACGAACAACCAGGGTTAGAGTACCAGTGGAATCCTAACAAATTTCATTGGAAAAATCAAATAGAAGTATGTACTTTAACTAGAAATTAGTACTTTAGTTCCGAATATCATATTGTGAGTTAAATTTTGAGTGGTTAAATGCTTATTTTATCTTTATTAGCTCATTTATTAAAAAAAGGCTTTTACTATTATTACTTTTCCTAATAATCGTTGATATAAAGTTTTTTATAGAATTTATGTTATTAAAAAATTTCAAATTAATTCAATAAATATTTGTAACAAAAACGAAATTCTTTGTGCGTTTTTTTGTAAATGGTACGCTTTTTTCTCCATTTCGGTGCGTTTTGAAATTTCAAAGTTGACAACGCTGGTGAAAGAGTTAACTACTATAGGTCTGCATGTGTGCGATTAAACGACCATGAATTCATACATCAAACTAGCAAGTAGTGTGTTGTGTTGATTTTATAACAGGGGCTTCCAAAAATTTTTTGGTTGTGTATTAGAGAGTACCAGAGAGTAATAGCATAGTTCTGTATAACGAGTGTATTCTCAGGCGAACGATTGGTACACGGGCGATTACGTAAACAAATGAGTTTCTATAATATACTCGTCTGACTTACGTTAGTTACCTTGGTAATATTGAGTTGTTATATTGCATTATTGCCAAATTATTTAATTAGATATTTTGTTTACTTTTTTCCATGTTATTAGTCAATATTTTAGGGGCAACCCTAGAAACCAAAATAAAAACAGCTGTGTTTTATTTACAATACAAAAATAATTTAAGTGAATTGAAATTGCTATGAAATTTTTAATTTTGTAATAAATTGAATGAAAAATGTTTCAATTTATCGCAATTAACATTGAATTTGAAAGTTAAGGTAGTGGACAACAGTTTATGCTGTAGAAATATATGAAATAATATATAAAATATTGTTTTGTGATGCACACAAGCACTTATTTCTACTCGTCTGTTTTTGGCATTAGGACGATTGAAATTTCAATATAGAACCCATAAAGAAGATAGTCTTACGTTTTTACTCAAGAGAATTGACACTAGTGTTGTAGAACCCCAAAACAAATTTTTGTACTCATTTGGGCGAAAATTTTGAGTCACTCGTTATACAGAACTATGCTATAAGTCCCGGTTTACATTATGAAATTTTTGTCGCTGCGATTCTTGTCGTATCTTTTTTAAAATTGTATTTGCGTCTACATTGTGAGATTTTTGTTGCAGCGATTTTTTGTAGAGGTATACATGTTTTTATATTTTTTGACAATTCCTTTTCAAAATAAACAAAATAATAATAATAAATTTGTGGTGAAATAACCACATGTATTTGATTGTAGCTAGCACATTGTATGTATATACATACATACATGTATGAAAATAAAAAACAACGAATGAGGGAACAAAGCGTGTTTCACAAGTACATGCATATGTATGTGTACCCAGCGTTGTCAACTTGGTGCGTTTCGCACCATTTTTGGTGATTTTTTAAATTTTTGGTGCGAAAAATTCTTTAGTTGGTGCGCGGTGCGCTTTTTTTAAATTTCGGTGCGCTTTTTAGTTTTTGGTGGCACCAAAGCAAATTCAACACAACTTTTTGTTCAAGTGTAAGAAAAAATCTTTCTAATAAAATACACCTGTTTGAGTACCATTTCATTCAACGCTGCAAAATTTTTTTTTGTGTATTTCGGTGCGTTTTTTATTTTTTTTTAAATGTGATGAAATCTTTATTTGTACTAATTTTTAATTGGAGTTTTTAAATAATTCATAACTCATGAAATCTATACGACGAAAAAATGTATTTTAAATACGAATGTATGATAAATGAAATCAAATTCTTTAAAAATCTTTGTTTGAAAATCAAATTAACATTTTAAACAGGTAAATAAAAATTCTTATAAACCTGATCACAGACTAAACGGCCACCAAGCGGTCAGTGAAACAACTAAAATGTGTCAAAGTGGTATCACACATTTAACACCATCGTAGGTAAGGGATAGCAAATATTTTGTTATTTGTATGGCTATCCTTGTTGTTCGATGGTGTTAAATAAAATTTATTGTTTACATTTTGATTTGTGAAAATATGGTGAAAATTTTCATAAATTTGGCGCAACAAAATGAGGAAAATTCTAATTTTGCGCCAAGATTATTATAATTTTGGCGCATTTTCCTCATTTTTGTTGTGCCAGTGAGTAAAGTGAGTTGAATTTCATCCAAAAAGTTTGGTACAAAAGCAAAAAATAAGGAGAAGTAAAAATGTAAGTATGTATGACTTTTTTTGTTTCATATTTTATTTTAATAATAATTTTTATTAAATTTCAGAAGCCGTAAGTCTGTTATAGGTTGCCAAAATATAGAGAATCTTTATCGTTTTCCGAAGGATCGACTTACCTTAAGTGCTTTTGATTTCCTAAAGTTTTAAACAAAGGCGGAAATTGCATAAAGAATTTGCAATTTGTATGAAAATTTTCCGTTCAAATTGTAAAATCTCCTGCGCATTTTCTGCATAAGTTCCAATTGGTGAAAGTATTACCAATTGGAATTTGTATAAGTTTGTTTTCCAAATTATGTGATTATTATAATATGTGTGTTGTGTATTTGTGATCGTAATTGTTTTATTTGTTAATTTTACGGCCGGCCGTAGTGTTTTTGTATGTGTTTTCAATGCATGGAGCTCTAACTCTTAAAATAATTTGTTTATATGTATAGTGAATAGGAAGCCGCTGGATACATTTGGTATAAAAACAATTGAAAGGATAGTTAAAGTTCACAAATTTTCAAAGTTATAGAGAATTTACAAAAGAGGTTGTCTTCAGACCAAAATTGCAAATTGCCAAACTACCCAGCATACCATTTTAGGAGCGCTCCGAAAAAGGAGTCAGAAAAGAGTCCAACAAAAGAGCATTTTCGGAGCGCTCCGAAAAAAGGAGTCAGAAAAGAGTCCAACTAAAGAGCATTTTCGGAGCGAAAAAAAAATTTACTTGTTACTGTCCTGAGTCGACACGCAGTATGATTAAGAAATTCCACTTAATTATGTGTGTACCAAAGCGTTGTTGTCTTGTTTTTTGTGCTTTGAAGAAAAAAAACATAGCTGTACCACACAAGAATAATAAAAACAAGATTACACAGAGCACAAGAAAAAAACTCATAAAAGACTCTTTTCTGACATTAGCTAAGAGCTCTTTAAGAGCCCAAAAAAACCCTCATAAAAGACTCTTTTCTGACATTATCTAAGAGCTCTTTCTGACGGACCATTTTCGAACGTAATGACCCTCTTTTCTGAAGGTTTTCGGAGCAATTATGATTGTTTTTGGGGCTCATAAAGAGCGTTAACGCTCCGAAAAAGGTGTCAGAAAAGACTCTTTTCGGACTCATATGGCTTGCTGGGTATTGCCTTTATACCAAATTTGTATATTTTTAATTCCGGTAGCTTTTTTGTTTACATATGTTTTATCATCCATAATGTTCCAAATATAAAGAAAACAATATACATTATAATATATATAAATTAATTTTTATTTTATAAATATATACATATGTATGTAATATTAATAAATGGAATATCAAACATTTTTTTTTGCAGATAACATTATCCAGTGGCAAGTTACTTCCCGCATTTTATTTTTCACAAGGTAGGTCTTATACGAAATAATTTTGTTAAAAAAAATGATTAAAATGTTATCTTTTCAAGCACTTAGGACTACTTACCGTTGATCCTGTGAAGATTTGGTCCAATTAGCTGCATTGCTTCAGGTTAGTACTTCTGCCCACAAGTGGTTCTATTATTGTGAAAAACATTGAATAAACAAAAAATTATTTGTTAAATGGTTAATTGTTGTTATAATTCCTCTATTTTTAGATGACTTGTGTTACTTACCGTTAATCCTGGGATAAAGTGATTCAGTAAACATTATATCTTCCGGTGAGTATTCTTGACAATTTCCAATTTGTACACCATATCTTATCTTAAAAGTAAAATATAAAATAATTTTCTGTTTTCAATTTAAAATTTCATTTTCAGATTACTTACCATTTAATCTTGACAATTTGGAGAATTCCCTGCCACTTTGGACAATCCTTTAGAAGATTTTTGGCAAATAATAATTTCCGGCCATCAGCCACATCAACGGCCATCAGCCACAAAAACAGAAAACATTTATTTTTATATTTTCTTTTATGTACGTACATATTTTATATTTTAATTGTACTAACACACTAATACATAACAAAATAAATGTTTAAATATACACTTTTTATTTTGTATTTTTACAGAAAACAACGAAATATAAATTTTTTTCCACATTTCATCAAAAAAATGTTTGTTTACTTTAATTTTTATTTTTCATCATATGGTAAAAAAGGTAATGTATAGCTGTTTTCTTTAACTCATTGCTATACGCATGTAGCGTTTTTTTTCTCTCTATCACATTATGGTGGTAAGCATTGCTGATAATACACTTTTGTAAAAGTCACTTGTGACGATTCTGGTTAGTCTGTAACCTGATGGTTTGGTCTACTGAACTGTAGACGAACAACCAGGGTTAGAGTACAAGTGGAATCCTAACAAATTTTATTGGAAAAAATCAACTAGAAAACAAAAATATATAAATTAGTACTATAGTTCCGAATAGCATATTGTGAGTTATATTTTGAGTGGTTAAATGCTTATTTTATCTTTATTAGCTCATTTATTAAAAAAGGGTTTTTACTATTATTAATTTAATTTAATTAATCGTTGATAAAAAGTATTTTATAGAATTTATTATATTAAAAAATTTCAAATTAATTCAATAACTATTTGAAACAAAAACGAAATTCTTAACTTGGTGAGTTTTTTTTTGTAAATGGTGCGCTTTTTTCTCCATTTTGGAGCGTTTTGAAATTTCAAAGTTGACAACGCTGTGTGTACCTCTTTTAATACGACTCACCGCTCTCACCAACAAAACTTCAGTCTCGTCGAACTGTTCGGACGTGTTATTTTCAGTGCGGCTTAATTTTCGATGAAAAAATCGTAATAGGTGAAAAAGTGTTATAGGTTGAAATAAAACAAAAAAGTGAAAAAAAATAACTCGTAATAGGTAGGGGTGCCATACGTCCTCTTTTCCCCGGACACCGTCCTCTTTTTTAGGGCGTCCGGGGTAGTCCTACTTCTTTTTTTGCAAGTGTCCTGGGTTTGTCCTACTTTTAAAATTTTAATCTATAATTTCTTAATAGACAAAGGGTTCAAAATTAAGAGTGTTGTGTATATTAGAAACCGTAAAAAGATTCCACAGCCTATGTTCAGGGTGGAATCGGAACATGGAGATGTCGTATTAAAGAAAAACAAGTCCCATCCCATCTTAGAGACTACATTGCAGACACTTGTTCAAACTATGAACACTTTTACGACCACTATGACGCATGATGCAGGAAATGCAATCCACTATCTTACAAGCCTTTTTAAAGAAAGTATTTGTTTAAAAATTTGTTTTTGGAACACAAACGGCCTCCGCCAACATAAAAAGGAACTGGAACACTTCCTGATGGATAAGCAGATTGATGTCATGATGATTGCTGAAACAATAAAACATTATTTAATGAAAAACATATGTGAGGATTACCTACAAGCAACAAATATTTGTATTGAATTCTGTCATTATAATTTTGTTTTATCATCAATTTATTCGCCGCCTCCATTTTCAGTAAAAGAACACCAATACTACAACTTCTTCAATTCCCTTGGAGCTAGATTTTTAGTTGCTGGTGACTTTAACGCCAAACACCCTTTTTGGGGTTCACGTCTGGTGACCCCGAAGGGTCGTGAACTCTTCAACACCATTATCAAAATGGGATTAGATGTACTCTCAAGCGGGCATTCCACCTAGTGGCCGACGGACCGAAGGAAGATTCCCGATGTTATTGACTTCGGAGTAGTGAAAAATATCCCTGTAGAATCGATACAAGTGGAGCCTTCATTAGACTTGTCTTCAGATCACTCTCCTTCTATTATTTCAATGCGTTTCCTTCAAGGGAATGGCTCTCCATTTTGGGACATATCTAAAACCAGAGTAAGGTGGATAAAGTATTAAAAGTATTTAAGTTCCCACTGCACGGAAAATGTACTGTTGAGAACTACCGAGGATATTGATGGGTCGATTGGCAAGTTTAATGAGGACATACGAAGAGCTGTACATCACGCCTCCACATACGATGTTCAGTGCAGAAGTGGGACACATAGAACTTATTTCGCTGAACTCGATCATCTCCTGTCAGAAAAAAGAAGAGTTAGAAGAGAGTGGCAAATTCACAGGTCTCCTGAACTGAAAGCTAGGCTACGGGTATGCAGAAATATACTAAGAAATTTCTTAGAAATCCAAAGAATGGCTTCACTTAAATCTGTCTTGGAGGGCCTTGATAGTACCCCAAAATCTGACTATTCGTTATGGAAGGCGGCACGAGGTTTAAATTTACCAGTTAGAGGAAAGCCTCCTCTGCGAAATCCGACTGGTGACTGGGCTAGGAATGATTCCGAGTAGGGGACTTTATTTGTTAACCATTTGAGAAATGTGTTTACTATAAACAACTCAAATAATACATCTGATTTGCCTCCACTCGTTATTAGACCTCCTGTACCTCTAAGACTTAGCTTCAATGATGTTCAAAGCGCTATTGGTACTCTGAATCTTAAAAAAGCTCCAGGTATGGATAAAATCAGCAACAAAATGCTTGTGGAGTTACCTCGTGTAGCTAGAAGAATTATCCTATTTATTTTCAATGCTATTTTACGCCTAGAATACTATCCTGCAGATTGGAAGGTATCTATGATTACCATGATTCCTAAGCCAGGGAAGGACCCCACAAACAAACACACAGATTGGTAAATGTGATAAGAAGGTCGTTTGAAGAGAAGAAATACTGTTCCGCGCTTTTCTTTGATATTTCCCAAGCGTTCGACAAAGTCTGGCATGAAGGTTTAATGCATAAAATAAAATTAGCTCTGCCTGCTAACACCCAAAAACTTATGAAAAGTTATTTATATGGTCGCAAATTTAGAATCAATGAAGGCGACTTTTTAAGCCCCGCCCAGCCAATTGAAGCAGGAGTACCCCAGGGTAGCCTACTGGGTCTTACTTTATATTTGATTTATGCATCCGATATGCCGTCAGACCCCATAATACATACTTCAACTTTTGCAGACGATACAGACTTTATTAGAGTTCATAAGGCCCATCAAATAGCATCACAGAATTTACAGAAATATGTTTATAAACTAGAGAATTGGCTTGAGCTTTCGAAAATCAGGGTTAACGAACAGAAATGTATTCATATAACTTTCACATTGCGAAAAGATACCTGCGCGTTCATCAGAATAAATAAACAAATTATCCCGCAACACAATGAAGTCAAATACCTAGTGTTGAAGAAAATATAAATTTCTACAACCATTTTAATAACCAATTATAAAAAAAAACTAAGAGGTTACATAAATCTGTTATTTGTTAATAATATTATATTTATATTATTATTAGTATTCTATTCAAATCTAAAATTATAGCTAATAACTATATTATTATGTATTATAAGTATTAAAACTAACATTATTAAATATTATTAATGTGTTATTACATATCATTAACATTATTGATCGAATTGATCATCATAAGGTTAATGTTATTGAGATTATTATGATATTCTCTTATACTATGTTTCTCTTTGTTTAACTACCCAGTGGTAAAAATGCCCATGACGTAATCGCTGATCTAAGCGACATTTAGTAGCCCTCAGTGATGACACCTTTGCTTATTACCTCCCTTAAATTTAGCATATACTTGTCATAGGCTGGTTAATTGGTGCGCACTCCCTTACAATATAAGCCACAATGTAGCCTATCAAGCTTGCGCTCTTGATTAAAAAGTAAGAGACGATGTAATCTATCAACAATAAACTCTCGCGCTCTTGCACTCTCGCTATCCCCGATGCGCTTCCGCTTAAAATGTAATTGAATGTGTCACCTACCAGAGCACATTATGGTTGAAAAATAAGTGACGAAATCATTAAGCGCCATTACAATTGCATTCACATTAAAAGCGGAGTTTAAAGGGAACTAAATGATACACCGATAAACCCCTGCAAATTAGAATGCAATGTATGTTAATTATAGTCCAATTTACTTTTGCATGTAAGGTGATGTTGTGGTATAGTATGCGAAATTTATTTAGCCGCATATTAAGAAGACATGCCTTTTAGCAACGGCAAACAACTTAAATAAATGGAATCTAAAAACTCGTCTATATATTAATAAATGAATTTACACTGTTAATTAGTTTATTATTAATTAATTAATATATTTTTAATTGATTTTTAATTTTGAGAAAAAAATAATAATTCATATACATACTTGTAATTCAATATCGAAAATTTTTAATAATGCAATATTTATAATAAATTAAAAAGTATGACTCAAATAGTTAAAATAAAATAAGTATAAAATAAAAAATAACTTCAAAAATTAAAGTGTTTCTGTAAACATTTTCTTTTCTCTGAATTTCTTAGAGAAATATTATGTTTAATTCATTAAGTTATTATATAGCGAAAAATTAAATATAAATTCAAAAATATTATTTAAAAAATAAAATAAAAATAAAAAATGTATAAGTAAATAATAAATAGAAATGTGACAAATTTATTTTAAGTAGTTTCCTTTCTTTTTGCTCTGCATTTCTTCGCAAAATATCTATTTTTATAGATTTTGAAGCAATGCTGCAAATCCTTTTTAAATTTATCCAGAGTTAGACCCTCGTCCCGAACAGCTTCTATAAAAAAGTCAATATAAATACATGTTGGTCACTTGCTGCCATAGGGTCATAACACGGTAACAAGGTTTTTCGAGTTATGACCCTATTGTAGCAAGTAAGATATGTAAATAAACTTAGAAATAAACTTACCGAATATTGTGTCATGCAATGCTTTAAATTCCTTTAGTCCTTTTTTCCCGTTCACCCCATCATAGTTAAGTGATATATAAACATTGCTATCTAGTAATCTATTAAAATTTTTTTCCAAACCTCCAGGTCTTAAAATTGTTTTTATTTTTGAAATCTAGAGATAAAAACTGATATTAATTGGGTGTCAACTATCAATTTATACTTTAACTTCCTTCAATTATTAAATTTAGAAATATAAGATACTAACTAAAGTAAATTTAATATATATTTAATATATTTAATAATGATCGTGAGACTTTAGCTTCAGCAAAAATATATTTTTGCTTTAAGAACTTACATAAAAATCTTGATCTTTTGAAATAAGATTGTTCAGCTCTTCCATTTTTGTAAAGCTTGAAATTGGAAAATCAGTATCACTTCCTACATGCACGTTTTTTTTGACAAGTTGTTTGATTATTGCAGTGGCTTGATTTTGGTCAGCTGAAAAAATTATAATGAATTATTTATTTGTGTATCTATGCATGTGTGTAATAAGAGCATAAGCTGACATGGAAAAAAATTACACCATAATTTATTTTTTTAATTCTGTTTTTCCAGATAATGATACCCTAAAAAGTAAAAAAAATAACTTTACTAGCATACATACCTTTTAGTTTTTCTAGATCACTTTCGACTTTTACAAATTTTTCCAATATGGTTGCTTGATTGCTTATTACTTTTTCAAGCATATTTAATATGCTTTCATCTTGATAATTTTTATGTTGCAGAATTGACATTGTTATTTTCAATATAGTACAACTAATAAATGTCGTTAGTGTGAATTATGGGTATCAAAACATTATTTTCATTGTATGGTAGTGATACGTATTTAAATAAAATATCTCTTACAGGATATTTTTCTTCATTATTTAAAGCGATTGGCGATGTCATATATATTCCCATATCAGGACCTGATTTCAATGGCATTTCGAAGAAGTTGTCCAGCGACTTAAACTTTCTTCCAACTACAAAACATTCGGAATTTTCTTCTAAAAATGAGGTAATTACGAATGGAACTCCGGGCGATATCGAACAGATATTATTCGGTCTTTTTGCTGTTACTGTAAACAACTCCGTTGAAAAAGATTTAATGACACTGCTTTTGTTCTTATTTATTTCAATGCGTTTTTTTTTTGCAGGATATTTGTGCATATAAAACTGATTATTTAGTTGTTGTAAAACATTCTTCGGACTTTTAACTTTTCTCTTAACAACTTGCAAGAAATTCTCAAACTTATAGGCTGAAAATGTTTGTGGATGTCCTATATCGCGAACGCATTGAGAAATGTGCAACAAATTATGAATATTCTGAGTCAATCTCCTTTCGGGATATAAAGTTGTAAAATTTTCTACAAAATCCTTAAGCATACTTTCTGAGATATCAATTTGCTTCAAGTGATTAGTATCGGAGAGCAAAAGTCTATAAGAGCAATGCAGTAACATCCAGTGATAATAGTAATCATTGTTTAAAAAATCTTTTAAAACGACGATGGATGTATATAAAATAAACTGCCTAAACTCTATAGCTTTCCACCTCGGCATCTCTTCCAGGGTTCTTGGCTTTCTTGCAAATTCACAAGGAACAGAGGAATTTAAAGAAATGAGATCTTGCGATATTGATTCAAGTTGTTCTTTATTTAGCTTTTGAAGCAGAGATTCCCTGTGAATAAGGCAATGGAGGATTTTCTTTGTTACACCTAGGTCTATTAAATGCATCACGTCGATGGGAAATTGAGTAACCATTTTTACGTTTAGTTTTTCAAAAGAAGTTTTTTCTTTTTTGTATAAACCAGTATGATATTCCAGATCTTTTCGATTTGAAAAGTCCTCATCTGCTCGAAGAATTCCAACACGATCGCTATATACTGTGACATTAGCAACTCTTCTGCCAGTTTGTGTACATTTCGGGCAACCTTTGAACGCATTGTGTCCCACAGTGCCGCAAAGAAATGATCGCGCCGGAGAATCACATATTATTGCCCGTAATTTAATTCTGACCGTCACATGGTTTACAACATAGCCATTTTCTTCCAGATCGGACATTTCATATAAAAAATCATGTAAATATTGGTCAACATTTTCTGGCTTTTTTTTCTCCAAAATATGACCCTATTAAAAACACTTCAGATGTATCTAAATTGTATATATGACCCATAATAGGCCACAACCCTTTTTTAGAACTTTTAAATAATGGTAAGCCATCAATGCCAATGTCTATATATAGTATTTCGTATCCTATAATTTTAGTTTTAATTGTATCTAGATATTTCCTTACACCAAGATGGAAGTATTCACCTGGATTTACGCTTCGCAAGATGATGTTATTTTGCCTTTTAATCAATGTGTTGGTTGAAGTGGGTACGTTAATATTTTCCGATTTTAAAATTTGGAGTAACTCGTCACAACACTTTCTTCCTGGATTGTATTTATTATACCAAATAATTAATTTTTTCATTATAGAATTTTCAGTTTCCTCATAATCAGTTTTTTTATTTGTATTTGCATTAACACTCGTATATTCAGCACTATCATCTATTTCATTTTTGTCATAATTTAAATTGGTACTTCCTTTAACTTTTTTGTTTGCACTGTTCTTTTTTTCAACATTCGCCAATCGCTTTAAATTTCTTGAAGAAAAGCCTTCCATATTTAATTAATTTAATAAATTATTTAATTATTATCTATTTATTTAGTTACTTATTTATTAGATTATAGTTTAATAAAACAAATAATTCAATTCAAACAAATAATATTTAAAACACAAACCACTTTATGACACGAAATTTAACCTTGAACTGAAATGAAATATTTTTAAATTTTTGCCTGTTGCTTTTCATGCATACAAAAAGTAACGGTATTTTTTCACATTTAGACAGTTTACACCATAATCGAACTTGTGGACGTTGCGCATGATTATATAGATTTGACGTACCTTACAATGTAGGTACTAGAATTCTCGCTTAAAATGTAATGCAAATCGTCATTGGGTTTTATATTCGAACTTCGTTTGATTATCGCTAGATGACTCTCCGCTGACATCGTAATCGGAGTTATGAAAGTTACGCATGATTATTTAGATTAAACATAATTTATATTCTAAGCACTTACATGCTCGTTTAAAACATCATGCTAATCTTCATTGGGTTTTGTTTATGAACTTTGTTTCATTTACTTCACGATGATGCCTCCACTAAAATTGTAATCGCAGTAGTGGTAGTTGTGCATGATTATTTAGATTATGGATGATTTACAAGTTCATTACTGAAATGCTCGCTTAAAATGTCATGCTAACCATCACTGGGTTATATTTTTGAACTTTGTTTCATTTATCGCTGGATGACTCCCCACTTACATTGCAAATATTGCGCATGACAACTTACTTTGCACAAAACTTACATTCTAAGTACTTTAATGCTCTCTTAAAATGTCACGTTAACGTCATTGGCTATTATCTAAGTACTTCGTTTCATTTACCACTGGGTAGCTCCATTTATATAATAGTAACATGTTAAAAAAAGTAACAAGTTAAAAATTTTAAAATAATCGTCCCTCAAGAGTACTTTGATACAATTGTGAATCTAGATTTTTGGCCGCCAAATGCTCTTATTCGTGAATACGAGTATAAAAATACTTCAACATCTGGCATTGTTCATCTACCGCAATCATCTTCAAAAAACTAACTCAACTATCGATAGATAATCTCATTAATATTATTTACCAAAATGTACGGGGTCTCAATACTAAATTAACTAATCTTTTTGCAAACAGTTTTGATTTTTCATACCACATTATTGTATTTACCGAAACCTGGCTGAATGATAAAAAATGTATTCATAACAATGAAATTCTATGTTCCAAATATCAAATATTTAGATATGATCGTATGCGAAAACTTGGTGGTGGAGTACTTATTGCTGTCCTTGATGTTTTGCTATGTGAGATTATAGAAAATGTTTTAATTGATGACATTGATGATGAAATTGAGTTTATTGCGGTTAAAATTCGTGTTGGTCATAGACAATTATTTGTCACGTGTTCTTATATACCACCTAACTCATCTCTTTTAATATATAATAAACATTTTTCCGCTATTAAATTCGTTCTGAATCAATCAAACACATCCGATATAGTACTTCTACTTGGCGATTTTAATATTCCAAATGTAAAATGGGTTCAATCCTTTGATTGTAATTATTTGCTACCAACAATTATGTCCGATTTTTTAAACTCCCTGCATGGATGCGGATTTTTCCAATTAAACCATATAACAAATGAATCCGGAAATATTCTTGATCTTGCTTTCGTTAATTATCCTCTGGAATTTTGTCTTCGTGATACATTGCCTGTGTCGTATCCCGTTGACCTTCACCATCCTCCTTTTGAAATTGGTTTATCATTGCCGGATAATGAACAATCTATGGCTAGAATACAAAATGTTATACCATTGCAATCTTACTGTTTTACTCGCACTAACTATACTGTACTTAACAGCTTGCTATCTAATGTCAATTGGGATTATGTACTTGCTGATGATAACTTAGATAATAATGTATCAAGCTTTTATAACATTTTGCATAATTTCATTAGTATCACAGTTCCAAAAAGTAAATTCTACAATAATAATGGGCCGCCATGGAATAATCAACACTTACGAAATGCTAAAAATAAGAAAAATAAATGTTTTGCTAAATATTTGAGAACTGGTGCACTGGTTGATTTTCGTAAATATGCTATAGCAAGATCTGAATACAACACTACTAATAAACTTGCATACAATAACTATATTTATCGTATTAAAAACAATATAAGAGTAAACCCCAAATCTTTCTATAAATTCGTAAACTCCAAGCGTCGCTCTTCATGTTATCCAAAGCAATTGAAGTATGGCTCCTTAACTGCTGATGACGATGTTTCAATAAGCAATATATTTGCTGACTTCTTTTCAACAACTTATTCTACCAAGTCCTATTCTAACACAACAAAATATCCTTATACTACGACTCATTCATGTGGGATTTACTTTCCATTTATAAATATTGATACTGTGCTTTCGAACTTAAAGTCGCTGAAGAACTCGTTTAGTCCAGGTCCTGATGGTATTCCAAGCAGTATCCTTAAAAACTGTGCAGCATCACTGTCCGCGCCTCTTACTGCATTATTTAACAAATCTGTTGTAGCGTGTTATTTGCCATCAGTGTGGAAAACATCATATATAATTCCTTTATTCAAGAATGGCAGTAAAAATGATGTATCTAACTACAGAGGTATCGCTAAAATTAATGCAATTCCAAAACTCCTTGAAAAAATTCTTACAGATTGCTTATATCATCAAATTTCTTCCCTTCTATCACCATGTCAACATGGGTTTCGTAAGTCCCGTTCAACTACAACTAATGTTTTGGAACTCACTACTATCGTCAATGAAGGTTTTACAAATAAAATGCAAACTGATGTGATATACACGGATTTTAGTAAGGCGTTTGATAAAGTTAACCACAATCTTCTATTACACAAATTATCACTTATGGGCTTTAGTTTCTCAGCTATAAAATGGTTAAACTCTTATCTATCACAAAGAACTCAACAAGTCAAATTTGGGAATGTTATATCAAAAATTATTCAAGTACATTCTGGTGTTCCTCAAGGTAGCCACCTGGGTCCAATTTTGTTCACGCTATTCATCAATGATCTTCCTACTGTTATTTTGCATTCTAATGTACTGATGTATGCCGATGATGTTAAACTTTTTAACTCTTTTAATGATACAAATGGACATAGTTTACTAAGTGCCGACTTTTACAATTTTTCTCAATGGTGCAGATTTAATTTATTGGAGTTAAATATTAAGAAATGCAAACACATGTCATTTTTTAGACACAATCCGATTGAGACTTCTTATTATATTGATACTGTTATTTTAAATAAAGTTCAAACCATATGGGATCTTGGCTTACTGTTGGATCATAGACTTGATTTTCGCGATCACATCTCTATAATGGTAAATAAAGCCTATGGGGTACTTGGATTCATGAAGCGCTGGTCTAAGGAATTTTTAGATCCTTATATTACAAAACTTTTATATACTTCTCTTGTTCGACCAATTCTTGAGTATGGATCAATTGTTTGGGATCCTTGTTATTCAATTCATATCAATAGTATTGAATCGGTACAAAAGCAATTTTTAATTTTCTGTCTCCGTGATCTTGGTTGGAATTCTTATGTCTTGCCACCGTATGAAAGTAGACTTGCTTTGATAAAATTGCCAACTCTAAACAGTCGACGATTGATGCTGAGTGCTTTATTTGTTCTGGGCATAATTCGTGGTGATGTTGATTCGGAGTTCCTGCTTAGTCAACTAAACTTCAATGTTCCTGTTAGACCAACCCGCAATTTTGAACTCTTAGCATTAAAATACTACCGTTCTGTATATGCTAATAACGATTCTTTTCGTCGTGCATGTGTTAACTTCAATAAATGCTATCACCTTATGAACATATCTGAGAGTAACGACGTACTGAAGAAAAAAATTACTTTATATCTAAATTGTTGAACTAATTATTTATATATATATATATTACTGTTTTGTCATTTATATGTAGTCAGTAAGGATGTAAAATCTATTGACCTAAATAAATAAAATAAATAAAAAAAAATAAGCTAATGTAATGATACCTAAGAAAATTAACTGGATCCCAATTGTTCTCACTTGTTATACCTAAGTATATTTGTTATTGGTTTTTATTTTCTGCTGTATTGAATATTATGTTTGATTGCTAGGCAGATTTAAATATTTTATAATCGTTCACTTCTATTTGGACAGCGAACAAGTAAAACACAATTTTTATAAAATAAATAACTGAAGTACAGCTAAATATAAAACCGTTATTTTCACTCATGGAATTTTAGTAAAATGATGTAATATAAAATATTGAGCTACTGAAAAATGCATAAACACCTCGGAATCCACCTCGATCGTTGTTTAACTTGGAAGTCTCATATCGACGCAAAACTTACTCAGATGAGATTAAAAGCAGTGCAACTTAATTGGCTAATCGGCAGAAATTCTTCATTAAAGTTGGATTGCAAACTTTTGTTGTACAATGCAATTCTAAAGCCAATCTGGTGTTATGGAATTCAATTATGGGGTACTGCCTCAGCATCCAACATTGAAAAAATTCAAAGAGGTCAAAATAAAATTCTATGTATAATTACTGCAGCTCCATGGTACGTTAAAAATTCTAGAATTCACAAAGATCTAGGCATTCCTTTGGTGAAAGGCGAATTTACAAAATACGCCTCAAAATATGTCAGCAAACTTGTACACCATCCAAACCCACTTGCACGAGACATCCTTAACTTTAGTGGCCATGTTCGGTTGAGAAGGAGGGATACCCTTGCTTTAACTCAAGCGCAAAATAGATGACTGGATCAGTGGATGTGAATTTTTTGTAGTATCATAAAATTTTGTCTAGCACTGGCTGGACTTATTATTTTCTTTTAGTATTAAGATTCGAAAACTTATTGTCATTTCATATATGAAGATTCAATAAATAATTAAAGGCAAAAAAAAAAATTCATAAACCGCGACTAATAAAATTGAGAGAATGCATTTATATAAAGCCGCAGAAAAATGTTAGCCCTTGTTTTAGAATCACACAAAATTTATTGTGTGTAAAGGCCCAACTATAATATGCATAAGCAAGCTTAAGCAAATTGCAAAAGTTAACGAAAAGGCTGTCAAATGCATAAGTAAACTTAAGAAGACTTTTAGGTGGCCATAATGTGCTTACATGATGCATGTAACCCTTGTTGCATATTTGTGCAGTATGTTATGTTTTTGCGAGTACTTTAAATTCAAAAGTACCAAAAATTACAGCCCTGTATTTGTTTATTTGATGTTTTATTTTATTGAAAATTTGCAAACAGTAAAAACTGCTAATTGTTGAATAACTAATATTATTATTATTAATATTAAGTGAGGCCTCATGTACTACGACCTATGAGATCTTTTGTGCAGCCTTGAAGTTTCATCATGTTAGATTTGGCTATGTATAAAGCCAATTATTTTGTTAGATGAGAGATCAAATACATCCCCTGGGGCCATAAAGGCCCTTCCGAGCCATCTTGTTTTGCGTATTGCCAGCATTGGACAGTCGCAAAGAATATGTTCAGAGGTTTCGGCTTCAAGTTCACAAAACCTACACTGATCATTCCCAACATTACCTAAAGTAAATTGGTGATATCTAAAGCTACCGTGTCCTGTGAATAATCCAGTAAGTAATCTCAATTCGTCCTTTCCGAGCAATAGCAACAATTGAGATCTTCGTTTAGACAGAGTAATAAACCTTTTGGACTGTCTAAATCCTGGCAGGTTGTTCCAAAATCGGGAAAATTCCGATTCTACCCAAGAACTAATTCGTTCCATAGTGTATCCACGTGGAATGCCAAAGAATGGTTCCGGGCCTATAAATGGGCGTCGAGCACCTCTATTGGCCGAGCAATCAGCACGTTCATTACCAGCATGGCCTTCATGACCTGGTACCCAGCACAAGGTAAGTTTATTATGCGTGCCGAGTTCATTCAATGATGTCCAGCAGTCCATAACTACCCTAGACCTTATTTCATATGAAGATAAGGCTCTGAGAGCAGCTTGGCTATCAGACATAATAAAAATCCTATTGTGCCTAACTCTGCGTCTCAGGCATTTGTGAGAGCATATAAGGATGGCATAAATTTCCGCCTGAAATATAGATGGGAATGTACCCATTGGGATTCCCCTTTGAAAGTTGGGCCCATATATGTCAGCCCCAGTGTCACCATTTGCCTGTTTGGAACCATCGGTAAACAACACTTGATCGGCATTAGTCTGCCACCATGTCTGATTTAACCATTCATCCCTTTTAGGTATAAGGACGTTAAACCTTCTATTTAACACCAGATTCTTTGACATATAATCTGATACTGCAATACTAGGATCATTCGCAAAGATACCTAGTATGCTAATGTGCCCAACCAGATCTCCCGGCAATAGACGGGATATCTCCGGTAGTCTGGATGCACTCCTATAGGCCTCCTTCATTATCAATAAATGTAGGGGTGGGATATGTAGGATTGCACCCAGAGCATGAGTGGGGCAGGTCTTCATGGACCCAGTAATAGAGATACAGATGAGTCGATAGATCTTGTCAAGTTGCGATCTAGCAGTCAGCTGTTCAACTTTTTTCCACCATGCTAAAGCAGCGTATGTTATTATTGGCCTAATAATTGTAATAAACGACCAGTAAATCATCTTCGGTCTTAAGGCTGGAACAGAATAGACGCTGTAGTAAAACGTAACGAGTAGCGCTGCAAGCTGTCAAAAGTTAATAACAGCAGTTTCAAAGTAGTCTCAACAGAATGTGTAGTTGTAGTTGAGGTTGAAGCGCAGTTTTTAAATTTTTAAACTTTGTTGCGCGACAGTGCTTTGACAGCTGATTGTCAAATATAAATTTTTATCAAAATGGAAAGCGAAAAAACAGAATTATTAATTGAATTAGTTAAAAAAAATGAGATTTTGTTTAATTTAAAGCATTGTGAGTACAAAAATGTAAAAAAAAAGTTAAAAGCATGGGAAAAAATTGCGGATGAGACCGAAATGAGTGGTAAGATTAGTTGTAAGCAAAGAAATACATAGAGAAATTCTAATGAATTTTTTTTTGCAGTGGAAACTTGCAAGAAAAAATGGAAGTCCCTGCGAGATTGTTTTAGCCGCGAAAACAATAAAAAACCTAAATCAGGACAAAACGCAATGGAGCCGGCGGAACGCTGGAAATTTTTCGACCAACTTTTATTTTTGAAGGAGCACCTGAAACCGAGATTGTGAGCAAATATTTAATACTGAATATGTATGCAGAAATCTAATTATTTTTTCTCTACAAATCTACAGGCAACTACGACGAGGAAACCACGCAAAGTGAAACTCTTGACGATATGGATTCCTCAATGGATGATTTGTTACCGTCAGCAAGTTCCTCATTAAGTTTTCAACCTGCTAAAAAACGGAAAACCGAATTTAATGCTGTGGAGAAACTGATTGCTACTATGGACTCCATAAAAAATTTTGTGGCTAATGATTGCGAGCGCGATGAAGATGAACTTTTTTGTGCATCGCTTTTACAAAAGTTAAAAAAATTTCCGTTAAAGGAAAAAAAAATGCATTAAAAGTGGAGCTTTTACAAATTTTAAATAATAAAGAGGAAGAGCTCTTTTTGGAATAATAATTTTGAAAATATTTACTTTAAGTGTGTGCCTCAACAAAATTCCAAAATGAATAGTATTAGTTATTTTTTTATTGTTATATTTTTTCCCTTTTGCCAAAAAACTGAATTTGTGAATTTTAATTTTTTTAATGTTTTACTTTTGCAATTATTTTTTTTTAAATAAAATTTATATTTTACAACTGTAATCAATCAATCAAATTTTGTTTTTATCTATACTAATAAATAAAATTTAAGTGTCTATCTGTGATTTCAAAACAACTGTGTTTTCTTAACAGTTATTTACATGATATTAAAACATAATCCACCGTTTTTAAAATTTTTGTATTTCTGTATGTCCGGGTTAATCTCTGAAACGGCTTAACCGATATTGATGGGATTTGCCGTGAAACATAGACGATTTTACATGTTGCTGAGGCTATGAAAAAAACTAAATCACAACAAATGAATACCAAACACTTTTCCTAAAAAAAATTATTTTATTGTACATATTTCATTGTAGACAGAATAAAATTAAGAAGTCCAAATATTGTTTGTGTTCCAAAAGTAGTCTGCTAATGTCTCCCGAACAGCAAGAGCTTCTCGTGTTGTCCAAACTAGTTTGAACACTAAAATTATAATATGCAAATTTATATAATTTTTATATTAATTATTAAACCGCAATTAATATAAGCATTTGTAGTGTAAGCTATATCGTAAAAGACACAAAATGTGGCAGCGCTAAGTTTTCAATCGCCAGTTTCCGTTAAAAACACGAAGTTTTAACGCACTGGAAATTTAATAACTAACAAGGAAAGAAAACTCACTTACTTTAAAACCATCAAGAAGCTTAGTTCTTACTAGAAATTTATACTTATCTTAAAACTAAATAATTACAAATTAATATACACATACACATTTACTTGAAATTTAAATTTTATACTTACCTTTGCCTTTACATTAAATATTTAACATATCGAACATTGATGAATTCAAAATAAAGGAAACTGAATTGTAATTGTATAAAAGCAAAAACAAAAGGTGATATTTATTCTATACGAACCAGCCTATGAGTTTTGTCATTTAACCCCTTAATTTCTCTCAACCCACAATTATAATTATTCAATTTTTGATTAATTATAATTGTATCTTTATTATAGATTACCCCCTTTAATCCTGCTATAGGTCAACCCCCTTTTTCTCATCATCACTTTGGTTAACATCTATAATAAAGATATTATAATACTCGCCAAAAATATTCACGTGTACTATTGTGACTGCTACCAATATTTTTAGCACTTTCTAGGCTTGCGCCTTTTTCTCTCCATTGGCCAAGTATAAGATTGTTTTGCTCATCAAATCTGTCAGTGTAATTTGTGGGATTATAAGCAGAAGAATTGTACGAAGTGGCAGTAATACTAACAAAATTATGTAAAATTGTACACGCCAATATTACTTTATCCGCATTGTGAGGGTGGAATTCAATAGTGGAGAGCAAAATACGCCAACGAGTACATAAAATACCAAAAGTGTTCTCGATAACACGTCTGGCTCTGGACAAACGTCTATTGAAATTGTCCTTCTTAGCTTCAAGTAGAAGTCCAGGGTAAGGGCGCATTAAATTTGTTATTAGTGGAAAGGCGTTGTCTCCAACAAAATAAAACGGTGTTTTTAAGTGTGAATTTTCCAAACGCCTTCCAGGAGGTATAGGTAAATCGTTATCCAACAGTTTTTTTTTCCAATTTTAGATAATCGAAACAATCCGCCGTCATTTTGGCTGCCATATGCCCCTACGTCTACAGCAGTGAAAATATAATTGGCATCGCAAACCCCCATCAAAACAATACTAAAATGGCCTTTATAATTGAAGTATTGAGATCCACTATTCGGTGGACACTTTATGTTTACGTGTTAGCCATCCACACTGCCAATACAATTAGGCATTTGTCATTTGTTTTCAAAATCCGCAGCTGTTGTAAGCCAATCAGTTGTATTGAATGGTGGCATATATACTGGTGACAACAGTTTCCACAGAATACCACATACCTCACAGATAATTTCGCGCACTGTCGAAACGCCCATACGGAAGGTCCAAGCCAGATAATGTCGTGAGACACCTTGCGATAGGTACCTAAAAAACACAACATAGTATGTATAAGAACTTTACTGTAACTCCATTTTAGTTCTGCTACTTACACCAACGTCACAGCTAAACGGCACTCAGCGCTAATGGGCTTTCTTTTGGAATGTTTTTGTAAATCTTTTTCAACCAAAGATAAAAGCAATTTATATTGTGGGAAGTTCATCCGCGTATATTTAAAAAAAAAGCTCCTCATCCTCGGTTTTAATACTTTGGAATATTGTTTCAAAAAACCCTAATCGTGGTCTCTGAGCATAGAGTGGTCGTACCCACCATCGTCTTTTGTTTTTATTTTTTTTTATATATTTATTTGCCAAATAGCTAAACTTTAGCGCAGTTGATAAAAAAACAAACTTTTTCTTTTTATCCATTTTAAAAACACAAAATATGTGTTTACATATGTACATAACTATGACAACTAGGGTTACCATGCTTTTAATAAAGGATTACATCAAATATATGAAATGTCGAATTTAATGTTGATGTAGAGCAATATGTAGTTGAATATGCATTTATTATACAACTTGATACATATTTTGTTAAAAAATTTACATATTATTCATGCATAATTCGTTTTTTGAAATAAGTGTTTTAAAACAGGTTATTTGGCAACCATATAGAAAGCTTCAATATTCTGTTCGCATTTTTTCAAGCTACACTACTCATTACGTCGTCAGCTGCATCTACTACTACTACAGCGTCTATTCTGTTCCAGCCTTTAACCCCCACGTTTTACCAAAAAGTCGCTGGCAGGCATATAATGCTCTAGTAGCTCTTTTGATAGTGTTCGATAAGTGAGAATTTCAAGTGAGAGTTCTATCAAGTATAACCCCAAGATATTTTACTTCCTTAGAAAACCCAATAGATGAGCCATTCAATTTAGGCTCTATAAGTCTAATAGCTCTACGTTTTTTGAATGGCACAATAATTGTCTTGGCTGGGTTGATGGTTAAACCCTTATCCAAGCACCACTTGTTGGTTTTATTTAGAGCAGTCTGCATCCTTTCCGATATCGTTACGTCATCCCACCCAGTAACAAAAATTACTAAGTCATCGGCGTAGCCATATGTACGGAATCCTAGGTTGTTAAGTTTTTCCAGTAGTTCATCGATAACCAGAGCCCACAATAAAGGCGATAATACGCCACCTTGTGGGCATCCTCTGGTTGCCCGTATGGTTTTCGATGACCCTCCTAAGTCCAACTTAATAACCCTGGATGACCGCATTTCCAAAATCCATGTCCTTATAATATTCGGAACTCCTTTTCTATACAGTGATAATTCAATAGCACTATATGACGTGTTGTCGAAGGCCCCCTGAATGTCAATAAAGGCACAAAGTGATATGTTATTGGCACCAATGGCCTTTTCGATTTGCGTCGTTAATTGATGGATGGCAGTCACCGTAGATTTACCAGGTTGGTAGGCAAACTGGAAACAATGTATTGGATTCATCAAGAGATAGTTATCCCTAATATAACTATCGAGTAGTTTCTCCATCGTTTTCAGGAAAAACGAGCTGAGACTAATTGGTCTGTACGACTTTGGCAGTTGTTCAGATTTTTCCCCAGCCTTAGGTATAAATACCACTTTAACTTCACGCCAAGTCGTTGGCACATGACAAACCATTAAACTTGATATGAAGATTCTCGATAGTTGAGGGACGATAATGTTATTTCCTTGTTGTAGAAAGCATGGAAAAATTCCATCTGTTCCTGGGGATTTAAATTTAGATATCGCCCATTTTACCCGCTCTGTACTAAAGATCCTGCCTGCTAATCGACGCTTTCTATTTGATATTGAGAGAACCCTTGTGAAAGTCGCAGTTTCCTTGAAAGGCAATGAACCGGGAAAGTGAGTATCTAGTAGAAGTTTACAGGTCTCCTCCGGTGACTCAGTATACGTACCATCTGGACGTTTCAGCATACAGAGACCATTGTCATGATCCCGATATAAGGTCTTATGTAGCCGAATAGTTTCCGGGAGATTATCAATTTCCTCGCAGTAGCTACGCCACGTTAATCTTTTTGATCTCCTGATTTCCTTATTGTATTCAGTGAGAGCCTTTTTGTAGGTGATCCAGTCACCTGTAAGTTTGGCTCTGTTGAATAGATGTCTAGCCTTAGCCCTTAGTTTTCAAGCCCATTGTGCCACCAGGGTACATTCCTCTTCGGCCTCCTTGACTTTAACTGAGAACTAGATTCGAAAGCGAATGTTCGAACTTAATTCATTTGCCTCAAAATCGATTTCCGATTTACCAAATATTAAGTCCCTATTGAAATTTTCAGTGTTACCTAAGTGAAAGCGAAATAGTTCCCAATTCGTATTTTTGGGATTACGAAATTTCGCTTGATACGTCAAAGATGCTTCAATGTCGAACAATATATATTGATGGTCAGACATAGAAATATCATCAGAGACGTGCCAATTCCTTATGGCATATGATAGGTTATTACTAGATAATGTGAGATCCAAAACCTCCTGTCTAATAATATTCCTAAAGGTGGGTTGATCACCTTTGTTTGCTATATTTACATTGTAATTGCAAATGAATTCTAATAAAGACTCACCTCGTTTGTTGATACTACTGCTACCCCAAACCGTATGATGAGCGTTGGCATCACAGCAAATAATCCAACCCAGATTTTTCTTTTGGCAATAGTCTACCAGTTTGAAAACCTCCGATGAAGGCGCCATCGTATCATCCCCTGGCATGTAGGCAGAAACAATGATTACTTTATGTTCGGCTCCTATCGATGGAATATTTGCCCGTATCGCCACAAGATCCTCATAAACGAATTCCGAGATAGTCAAAAATGTTAGATCCTTTCTGACGAGCAGTGCCGCTCTGGGCCTTATCGCATTTGAATCATAAATAAGCTTACCATGATCGCAATGGAGTCTCTTGATTACCCCTGAGTTGATCCATGGTTCCTGGATAAAACAGATATCCAGGAGGTCATTGGTGAACCTACGGCATAGCAAATCGGACGCTGTCTTGGCGTGGTGTAAGTTCACCTGCAGGCACTTCAAGTGCCTCTTGGCTATATGTTTACTAGCGGTGGGAAACATTAGTCTGTTTCCTGGACCGCGCTGCCATCTTTCTACCGCGGTTGGTGCTTGGTAAAGCTGCTTCCTCTGCTGAGGCACTGTCGCCTTTTCGCGGTCTGTTACCAGAGTTTCATTTTATTTTGTTCGAGATTGGCCTGTTCGTAGAAGAAGTTATACCTTTTCTCGAACTGGTTGGTTCGTCAGTGGACTTTTTAAGGACAATATTGTCCTTTAGGTCTTGACGAACCATTCCGGTTGAGTAGGGTACATCCTTCTTTAGCGTATCGGGCTTGGTGATTGTACCAGAACAAGAAGGTAAGTCTATTTGCAATTTAGGGCAGTTAATGTCCTTTTTGCTAGAAACTATTTGACTTGTTCTGTCACTCACTTTTGCCCCCATGGGTAGGCCGTTCGCCCTGTGCTGGCGATTTGTAGGCCTCATGTGCACTGTGCCATACCCATAGCCAATGTGGTAGTTTTTCTCCTTTAGTTGGGAAGCCGATTTAGGGTCAATTGCAAAGGTGATTTCAGCAATGCTGCCCTTACTGACCCGATTCAATATCTTCCAGAATTCTACCATTAGGTCACCATTTTGACCTTCTATGAGTGATAGAATTCTGTTGTTGGGTATATCAGGTGCTTCGGGAAAATATCCAACGAATTTCTCCGTTCGTGGAACATCTTCCTCTGATACAACCTTTATTGCCGCATCTTCCCAAGGTTTCAGTGTGGGAACATGATCCTTGATCCATTGAGCTGAATCGTTTCCCTTGCAGTTAAAAACAAGCCAGCCTGGTTTGAACATACAGCCTGCAAATTGTGGTTTTATTGAGCCTTTTTTCAGCTCCACAATTTTGTCCAGGACTGCTGTCTGTCTAAGCTTTAGCTTGTCATCAGACCATATTGTCATTGGGAAATCTGATGGCCCTACCCCTAGCCGCACAATTTTGGACCATCCCTGTACGAGGGTAGAGTAGGATTAGGTGTGTTTATGCTTTTGGTACCAGGTATACCATCTTCAGTTGCACTAGCTACTCTTTTAGGGGGGTTAGGTTTATCAGGAGATGATCCATCTGACCTACCTCTTCTTCTGGGGATTTTAAGGTCTCGCATCTTACTGCGAACTTCTTTCATCGGCTTTAGGCACAGTCTTCTTGCCTCATCGATGTCCATACCTTGGTCCATAAAGAGCTTTAGACGTTTGCGTGCAGCCCCACATAATTTTGGTCTATCATTGGCACTTTTAGTCTGTTGCACCATGGCAACGGTATTGGCGGATGTAGTGGGTTGCGTGTTAGGCGTTAACTCCAATAACGCATCCTCTTCATCCGTTGTGATGGCTACCTCAGTAGATTTGGGACAGGAGTCCCCCAAAGTTAAGGTATTAGCCGATATTACGGTTGACGTGTTAGGCACGTTTGAGTCTTCAACAGATTCAGTAAGGTCCATGGCGACCTGTTCTGATTCATTTTCGTTTTTTTGTTAAAGAGAGTTTTCTATCTGTAAAGAAATAATCTATTAATGGGGAGAAAACAAAACATCATGCAACAGAGCCCCATGTCGCAGATGGGCATAATACAACTGGACAATGCCCTTGTACAGAGGCCACCGTTTGAAGACACATTAACGTGGTGCCATTCATTCCATGGACACGGTGTGGATAACATCCGGAATTACGGGCTTTTCTCGAGTGTCCGCTCTAGATCCGCCATGTTCTGCTATTACAACAGAGACACCTCGTGTAGGGTGCGGCTCTGCACCACGCATAGACGGTCATTGGATACAGAAGAGGCTTATGCATTATCAATAGTTTAGCTATATGCAGTAACTGCGGAAGTAAGCATACCGCAAATTATAGAGGTTGTCCAATTTACACTCATTTGAAAGGCATAAGAACCTAAAAGACGTCAGTATTACCTGATCATCATCAACAGCCTAATTTTGCTTCGAGTAACAATTTCCCTCAATTGTTACGGTCCACTAGTCATGTAAACGCGCCTAGTTCTAGACAAGTTTCTTACGCAAACGTGGTTAAATCTAATATGCCAGGTTTGGAGCAGGAACCTAAATCACAAAATTTCGAGCCTAATATTAACACTCTAGAGACTATATTGCAGACACTTGTCCAAACTATGAACACTTTTACGACCACTATGACATCCATGATGCAGAAAATGCAATCCACTATCTTACAAGCCTTTTTAAAGAAATGATTTGTTTAAAAATTTGTTTTTGGAACGCAAACAGCCTCCGCCAACATAAAAACGAACTGGTCACTTCCTGATGGATAAGCAGATTGATGTTATGATGATTGCTGAAACTCACTTGACGGCGACAGGGTACTTCAAAATTAATGGCTACGCTTATGCCAGCGACTTATGACGGCGACAGGGTACTTCAAAATTAATGGCTACGCTTATGCCAGTTTATGCACATTATGGTTGGGCCTTAAGAGATAACATATTGTGCGGAGCCTTCAATTCATTATGTGAGTGTTGTGAGAGAAATATTTGATTCAGGTATAAATAACAAATATGCTCTTTTACACGAGTAAATACACTTGTGTTGCGATGTACATATCCTGCAGCGGCGGCAGTAACCAGTGATCGCAAGTAAGTACTTAAATAGTATACGAAAAGAATGAGTACTTACTTTTGATACCTATGGTAATGCCAAAGTTTCACTTTTATATGAAAAAAGAACATAATTGCGAGAATCCAAAGAAACTACTAATTTGCTGTGTTTCTTCTATGCTTTGAGGTGTTTGCTGCGTACAACAACATGTTGTTACTACCTCTATAAATACATACATACATCTTGGGTGACACCAATACGATTTAGGAGAAAGAGAGAGAATCCAAAAATGTGCCGTTATCCCACATAAATTCTAGTTGCGGCTATGGCACAAACGAAATGACTGCTGAGAGGTACTGACTTAGGTAACAAGTGACTACAACTACATCCTATGCCATCCCCATGTTAAACTCGTCACTCATTAACATTGCCAGTGGTATGGCCGGTAAGTACTGGTGATTATTAGTAAGCAGTCAAATCACAATTTCGAATTTTTCTTTATCGTATTGAAAACAAAATCTTAGTAAAAAGATATTTCATTAAAACGGTATAACAACTTGAAAAACGTTGGAATTTCTTTGGAATAAGAAATTCGTTTCCCTTTTTTTAAATAATCTTTAGATTGTTGTGGATACCATACTAAAGATTATGATTGCAATTACTCAGTTGAATAAATGCAATGGGTATTTATTTGGGAGAGAAAATTAGTTAAATTTGTAGTGGTTAATTTGAAGTAAGTTTAAAAACCTTTTGTTTGCAAATTTAAAATTTTCATTTTCAAATTATTCTTAACATGTTGCAACCGTACCGTTATCAACATGTTATTAATTTACTTAATTGCAATCTGTTAGGTTCATTATTACATTTTTAATTAAATGAAGGTAACACACAAACATTCACTAATTTCAATAACTTAATTGTTTCAACTAATTCAATAATTTCCAAGAATTTAATAATTCAATAATTTCAAATAATTTACTAATTAATACAGAAAAATTCAATGAATTCAAATAATTTAATAATTAACATAGAACAATTCAATAAATTCAATTTATTTAATAATTTAATATTGTTGAATAGTAGATTGAACATGCCGCCGGCCTCGGTCTTTATTCAGGTTTTTGTTGGTAGCACAGAACGTTGGCCAGCGATTTGATGGCCTCAGCTATTATTTGTTGATCTGGGACTGGTGTTGACTTTCTAGCTGATTCAGGTTGATTTTGTTTCTGTTGTTGATGACTTTGCTTGGTTTGGCGTTGATGACGTTGTTAACGATGTTGTCTGTGATGTTTCCGCTGATGATCACGATGACGATGCTGATTATGATGACAATTATAATAGCTAGATTGACTCTGATGATGGTGTCGACTCCGTTCTGTAGATGTAGCAGGTGTACGTTTTTTTTTTAGCTTCTATTTATTTATTGAATCTGCATATCTTGAAATGGCAATAAGTTTTCAAATCTTAATATTAAAACGCTACTAAAAAAATTTCACATCAACTGATCCAGTCATCTGTTTTGCGCTTGAGTTAAAGCAAAGGTATCCCTCCTTCTCAACCGATTGTGGCCACTAAAGTTAAGGATGTCTCCTGCAAGTGGGTTTGGATGGTGTTCAAGTTTGCTGACGTACTTTGATGCATATTTTGTAAATTCGCCTTTTACTAATGGCACGCCTTTATCTTTGTGGATTCGAGAATTTTTAACATACCATGGATCTGCAGTAATTAAACGTAGAATTTTATTTTGACCCCTTTGAATTTTTTCAATATTTGATGCTGAGGCCGTACCCCATAATTGAATTCCGTAACACCAGATTGGCTTTAGAATTGCATTGTACAACAAAAGTTTGCAATCCAACTTTAATGTAGAATTTCTGCCGATTAGCCAATTAAGTTGCACTGCTTTTAATCTCATCTGAGTAAGTTTTACGTCGATAAGAGACTTCCAAGTTAAACGACGATCGAGGTGGATTCCGAGGTATTTGACGTCATTGTGCTGCGGGATAATTTGATTATTTATTCTGATGGACGAGCAGGTATCTTTTCGCAATGTGAAAGTGATATGAATACATTTTTGTTCATTTACCCTGATTTTCCAAAGCTCTAGCCAATTCTCTAGTTTATAAACATAATTCTGCAAATTCTGTGATGCAACTTGGTGTTCCTTATGGACGCTGATAAAGGCTGTATCGTCTGCAAAAGTTGACGTGTGGATTTTGGGGTTTGACGGCATGTCGGAGGCATAAATCAAATATAAAGTAGTATGCTACCCTGTGGCACACCTGACTCAATTGGCTGAGCGGTACTTAAAAAATTGCCTTCTTTGATTTTAAATTTGCGACCGTATAAATAACTTTCCATGAGTTTATGGGTGTTAGCAGGCAGAGTTAATTTTATTTTGTGCATTAAACCGTCGAGCCAAACTTTGTCGAAAGCTTGGGACACATCAATGAAAAGGGCGGTGCTGTGTTTAGCTCTGAAACCGAATTGATGATTACGAATACATTCAGTGTCATTCAGAATTGGAATCAACTTATAGCGTAGACAGACGACACAGTTAATTTGCATTAACAGTCTTAATTCAAATTAACTTGTGAATTATCCATTTTTAATGCGCATTAAGTTAGACGTAAATACACAAAATCAAACTGAATTTATACTGCATTTAGCTATTTCAATATGGCAACATCGTCGAAAATCAATAATATGTTATCAAATTGTTTACTATTCTAAAATAAGAAGAAGACAATTGTAAAATTAAAATAATAAAAATAGATTTCCACAATTGCCTTTCTCTTATTTCAGAGTGTCCCACTGCGGTCCCCACATGTAGCAACACGTTCAGGTTGATGGTTGCTAGTGCATGAACAAGTTTTGCATTATGAAACAGTTTCAGCAAAAGTAATTTCAGATTTTTTTCAAAGAAATACTTTTTTTTTCAGCAAATGCCAAACAAATTTTTTCATAATTAAATAGTTGTTGACAAACAAACAGCTGTTACCTAAATGCAGTTTAAATGCAGAAACTGTCGTCTGTCACGGTAAAATCTTTGAACAAAAAGAGATGAACCTTGATGGTGCTGGGGAGTATATATGGACCAACTTTTTTGTATCTCAATGAAGGGCTTCCTTCCTTTTTAGAAATAAATGATGAACAAATTAGTTATAATTTAATTATGATTTATTATGGTTTTAGGAGTTCATTTAGTTTTAAGTCACATATAGTTTTTGTTTAATTAATTTTAATTATAATACACAACAGGTTATTTATAATTGTAGCAATAAATATTTATATGTGAACAACGTTTATTGTTATTAAACTGGTTTTCCTTAACTTCACTTTTCTACAATAACTGTTTATCACTTTTAGTTTTTAGTTAATTTAGTTTAATTTTTTAGAATTCAATATTTAGTATTTAGGGCAACAAATCTTTTTATAAGTTTTATTTTTAAACTAAGTTTTATTATTTAGGGCAACATATCTTTATATAAATTTTACAATAATTGTTTAGCACTTTTAGTGTTTAGTTAATTTAGTTTAAATTTAAGGCAACAAATCTTTTTATAAACTTTTACAATAATTGTTTAGCAATTTTAGTGTTTAGTTAATTTAGTTTAAATTTAGGGCAACAAATCTTTTTATAAAATTTAAAATATAAATTAACTTGTGGGTTCCTTGTATTTAATTGTTGTAGAGTAGGTTGTAACCGTTTGCTTTGCGATTGAAAAAAGTGTGAGTACTTTCGTGGTTGAGAAACAAGTTACAGCTTTGATGGTTGACAAGCAAGTGCCAAAAAATGGCAAAGATAAAAGGCAAGAATTCGCGCGTTGCTTATGTTTTCGTTAAGTTATAAAAGAGAATTGACATTTAACATGTACTAAAAAAGTGTTGACATGTAGTGATTTCTACTTAATGTGGTGTACAAACTTCGTTTGGACATGCTCCCGGCCTCGCAGTTAGGCGGAATAGGTGTTAGTGGCACTAAGTACATTGGCCAATGATTTAATGGCTTCCACAATCACGCTGCTGTTTGGAGCGGGTGGTTGAGCTCTGGTTCGTTGTTGGCGAGGTTGCATGGTCGCACGAGTTGCATTTGGGTGTAGCAGAGTATTATGGAGTTGATCGCACTCTCTACAGGTGGCCAAAGAGGTGCACGACCTTAGTTCATGGCTTTTCGCCAGGCAGTTTATGCAATAATTGTGCTTTATTGCCACGAATTTTCGCATCCGTGGGCTCATCTGTGTTGCAAATCGTCAATTACGACTACCAGATCTCCAATTTGGAGGTTTCGGGCTGAATTTTTCCATTTATATCGCTTATGGAGAGATTTTAAGTAGTCTTCTTTCCATCGAATTGAAAATTGATGGTGAATAACTTTTAACTTCTCCCATCTATTAAGTATTGAAATTTTTTGGTAATTTTGCTCTGGGAAATCCATTAAGGGAGCTCCTCTGAGGAAATGTCCAGGAGTTAAGGCGGTCAAATCTGGCGCATCTTCGGATAGTGCAGAGATGGGACGGGAGTTGAGAACTCCTTCTATGCGAGCTAAAACAGTAGTAAATTCTTCGAAGTTGAATTTATGGAGGCCGGAATTTAAAGCTTTTTACAGCGGCCTCCCATAAACCGCCCATGTGTGGTGCATGTGGTGGTATGAATTTCTATTCAAAGCCATGGGTTAAATATTTTTGTGAAATGTCTAGAGAAGTGTTTTTTATGAATTGCGAGAACTCACGTTGAAGGGCTCTGCTGGCTCCAACAAAATTTCTGCCGTTATCGGTGAATACCCTATGGGGGAGTCCCCGCCTCCCAACGAATCGAGCGAATGCTGCCTGAAATGCGGAAGAGGACAAATCGGAGCAGGGTTCAAGGTGAATCGCTTTAGTGCTAAAGCAAACAAACACACTCACGTCTCCCTTAACTAAAGCAGAATTGCGTAATGGTGATGTTTTAAGGTCAAATGGACCAGCGAAATCAATGCCTGTTGTTTGGAAGGGTAATGAGAGGTTGCATCTTTCGGGGGGTAAGGGAGCCATTATCTGTGTACATGGCTGTTGTTTGTGGATTATACACGTTTTGCAGTGACGTATAATGTTTTTAACTCTAGGTTTGAGTCTGGAAATGTAAAATTCGGTTTGAGTTATTCTACACATTTGACCACATTCTGCGTGTAAGAGAAAATTGTGCAGATGATTGAGGTAAAGGTGACAAAATCTAGAGTTACCGGGTAATATAATTGGGTAGCGTTCGTTATAAGGGAGCGACGATTGGGCTAGTCGTCCATATACCCGGAGAGAATTTGAGTCTATAAACGGATTAAGTGGTTTTAAAGGGCTTCTATTAGATAAGGGTTGGGAATCATGCAAGCTTTGATATTCTTCCCTGTAAAAAGTTTTTTGAGCTAGCATTATGAGTCGAAATTTCACATTCATTAACTCGCTTTGCGTTAAGGGGTGCGATACTGTTTTATTATGATCTGAATTAACATTTCCCTTGCATTTGTTAAAGAATCGAAATATATAGCCTAAAATGCGTAAAGCTTTATTATACGAAGAAAAGTGGGTTAGAATATCATTTTCTTCAACTTTTATGTGTAAGGACAGCGTTGGCTTCGGCGATTGAATTATTTTTAGGGGATTTCTACTAGGCCATTCTGAGGGGGGTTTGTTCAACCAGTTAGGTCCATTCCACCAGAGCGAGTTTTGAGTGAGGTCCTGTGGCCTACATCCGCGAGTTCCAATGTCTGCTGGGTTGTCATGAGTGGGGACGTGTCGCCAGGTGGCATTTGGAATTAGGCCGTGAATTTGTGAAGTTCTATTTGCAACGTATGTTTCCCAGGAGGAAGGTGGTTTTGATAATCAGCCGAGAACAATGGATGAATCGGTCCATAGAAATATCTCTTTGGTATTGAAATTTAGGGATGTGCAAACATAACTTACTAGGTTTGCTAATAGTACAGCACCATTCAATTCTAGGCGAGGTAGGCAGACTGTTTGAATAGGCGCTACCTTAGTTTTCGCTACTAAAATGTTGGAGAACGTAGTATTTTTATGAGTCAAACAACGAATATAAACCGTTGCACAGTATGCTGCCTGTGAGGCGTCTGAGAATCCATGGATTTGAATACTATCCGAAGGCATATACTGCAGCCAGCGAGGTATAGAAATAGTGTTTACTTGTGCAAGGTCTTGAATAAGATTGTTCCACTTTGTAAGTGATTCTTGGGAAACTTCGTCGTCCCATTGTAGGCCCTCCAACCATAATTGTTGCATTAACAATTTTGCCCGGATGACAATTGGGGCTACCCATCCGGCGGGATCAAAAAGTTTAGCAACTGCTGACAGAATTTGGCGCTTTGTGATTCGTGTGGCTTCATCAATTGGCGAAAAATTGTATGAAAATGAATCGTTTAGGGCGTTCCACTTAATGCCAAGGGTTTTTGTGGAGCTTGTTTCATGAAACCGAAGAAAATCTGAATCGTACAAATCTTCTTGTGGTAAATGATAGAGTAGTTGGGGATCATTAGCTGTGATCTTTTTTAGTGGCAATCCAGCTGATTTTAAGACTTCAATAAGTTGCGGTTGGGCATCAAGTGATTCTTCAATTGAGTATCCTCTCGATAAAATATCATCAACGTACGTCTGTTTGCGTAAGATTGATGCCGCTTTAGGGTGTGAGGAATTAGAATCGGAGGCTAACTGAAGTAGAGTTCGTATGGCTAAATAAGGGGCGCAGTTTACCCCGAAAGTAACTGTTTTTAATTGGTAGTCTTTTATAGGGCAATCGGTATGAGGTTGAAAAACTATCCTTTGAAATAGCCTATCGTCAGGGTGTACTAGTATTTGGCGATACATTTTCTGGATATCGCCACTAAAAACAAACTTGTATTTTCTCCAATTGAGAATTACAGTCATTAAATCATTTTGAAGCGGTGGGCCCGTGTAAAGAGTATCGTTTAGGGAAAACTGGGATTTCGTTTTTCTCGAGGCATTGAATACAACCCTGACCTTGGTTGTTTTGTGTTCTGGACGAACAACTGCGTGATGTGGCAAGTAGTAGGAATTTGCTTTGTCCTTAAATATGAGTTCGTGTGGGTCGGTTTCTTCCATATGATCAAGGGTTAGATATTCATTTAGTACCTCTTGATATTGGGATTGTATATCGGAATTTTTGGCTAAAGTTTGCTCCATTCTAGAGTATTGCGCTAGGGCTATAAACCGTGAAGAGCCGAGAAAGATTTGTTCTGGGAACTCAGGCCTAAAGGGTAATCTGACTATATATTTGCCATTTGTATGACGAGTAGTGGTATTCGTATAGAGGTTTTCACAATATACGTCTTCAGCAGAGTTAGAGTGAGGTTTTGGCAATTCTTCTTGCTCCCAGAATTTTCTTAGAACATCTTTTAGCTCTGAGGCCTCTGTTGGGTTAACTGAGGTTGTAAAAGATTGAATTTGCTGCGTTTTTATTAGGCCACTTAGAACCCATCCAAAAACGGTATTGTATGCTGAGGTTTGTCCACAAATATTCTTTTTTATGCCCTCTATATTGAGCAAGTGTTCGTGGTCATTGCCGAGGATTAAATCTATTTGAGATGATTGGTTGAATGTTGGGTCGGCAAGATCCAATTCCGCAAGTTGTGGTGAATGTGGCATTTTAAACGTATAGGCCGGAAGCCTTTTCGTTACCTTTGGCAATGCAATAGCCTTAATGGGGATTCTGAGATCATATCTCTTGGCGTATAATACTAAGGAGCACTCTTTAGTAGCGGTTTGTTTTTGACCGCCAATCCCTACGATTTCGAAGTTGTTTTTCTGATAAGAGAGGTTAAGGCGATTTCGTGTTTTTTCACTTAAAAACGTTCGTTGAGAACCAGGATCAATCAGCGCTCTGATTGTGAATAATTGACCTATATTTTCAATCTGGATTAATGCGGTACGTAGAAGGATGTTATCATAACATGTAGAGTGATTTGCTTGAACTTGCCTTGATGTTGAGGGATATTCATCTTGAAGGTTTTCATTCTGAGATTGTGCTACGTTTGACATTGATTTATGAGTTATGTTAAAATTTGAATTTTCATTTGGCTTTGAAGTTTCTAGTTGGGGGGTGGGAAACTTTTACCCCATGTGCAGTAGTGTGTGGTGCAGTTTTTTACAATGTAGGCAAGTGTGTTTACTAGGACAATTGGCTTTCAAGTGGGATGAAGCTAGGCAGTTATTGCAGTATTTGTTTTTAAAAGCGAAATCTACCCTTTGTTGAACTGTGAACGCTCGAAATTTTGGACATTTTCTTAATAAATGTTTTTCGTTACAGAGTTTACAAGACGTGTCGTTAAGACTTTCTTGTGAAACATATGTATGAATTTTAGAGTTATGTGTTTGTGGAGAATTAAAAGTGCCTTTTGATATTTTAATGTTGGTTAAACGTTCCACTGCCTCATATCTATCAATTAAAAATTGGGACATTTGCGACCATTTTGGAAGGTCGCGGGGGGATGACAAGGATTGTTCCCAAAGTGATAGTGTAAATTCTGGCAGTTTGGTAGATATCAAACGAATTAAAATTGGGTCCCAGCTATCGACCTCAACGCCAAGTGTCCTGAGTGTTGCTAGTGAATCGTTTACTGACGATTGAATTTTGCGAATTGATTCGCTATCCTCTTTGGTAACAGGGGTTATGTCAAACAGAATTTTAATTTGGTTATCAACCAATACACGTTTGTTTTCGTATCTGGTTTTTATGCATTCCACGCCAGTTCGAAATTATCATGGGAAAGGGGGTACCGTTTAACTATCGCACCTGCTTCATCGCTCGTTTTATTTCTAAGGTGGTATAATTTTGTGACGGGAGACAGTTTGGTGTGATTTATATACACCGCAGTGAACATGTCCCTGAATGAGGGCCATTGTTCATAACTGCCTCTGAATACTTCAGTGTCGCAGGGGGGGAGTTTTATGCAATTGGCAGAATTGTCAGACACGAAGTTTTGAGTTAGGGGTTGTTGTGGGAGAGAATAACGGGCTGAAGCTTCACAACCTGGAATATTGGTACTGAGATGATTTGCCTTCATGAGGTCAAGAATTTGTGAGGTACAAACATAATACGCGTCTACACAAGCTTCGAAATTTGCTTTTGCTTCTTCTTTAAATTTTGCTTTAACGATATCTTCGTTGGCTAACATCACTTTTTCGTAAGAAGCATCCACCTTTAGCCATCTTGCATCTAAATCTTTTAATTTGACTTCGAGGATTGTCTCATTCTGTTCTTCAACCGGAGTTCTATGGAATCTCTCGCAAAATTGAAGTAAATGGTCACAATCAAAGACAAACCTTTCCTTTGGAGAGGTGGTTGTTTCATTGTGTGAAGTGGAAGTCATTTTGAGTGATAGATACGTTTGTAAGTGTAATTTGCAAACCCTTTTCTAACTTCGAGATTCTAGGAACTATATGAGTGTAGCAGTGGTTATTATTCTTTAGTTTAGTTATTTTTAAATAATGTTTGTATTTTGAAAATGTAGGGGCTATGAGAGTATAGCACTAGATGATTGTATCTAGTTAAGTATGAATTTTAATTTAAAATTTTGGTTTTATTTTTTGAAAATGTAGGGGCTGTGAGAGTATAGCACTAGATGATATTATCTAGTTTAATAATGAATTTTAAAATTCTTTTTATTTTCGAAAATTAAGGGGCTATGTAAGTATAGCGCTAGAGAATTTCTAGTTAAATTAAATTATTTTCGAAAATGTAGGGGCTATGAGGTATAGCACTAGACGTCAGTATCTAGTTCAATAGTGAATTTTAAATTCTTTTTATTTTTGAAAATTTAGGGGCTATGTGAGTATAGCGCTAGAGAATTTCTAGTTAAATTAAATTATTTTCGAAAATGTAGGGGCTATGAGGTATAGCACTAGATGTTAGTATCTAGTTCAATAGTGAATTTTAAATTCTTTTTATTTTCGAAAATTAAGGAGCTATGTGATTATAGCGCTAGAAATTTCTAGTTAAATTTAATTTAAAATATTGTTTTTATTTTCGAAAATGTAGGGGCTATGAAATATAGCGCTAGATGTTAGTATCTAGTTTAGTTGTGAATTTTAAAATTTCTTTTTATTTTCGAAAATTAAGGGGCTATGTGAGTATAGCGCTAGATATTATTATCTAGTTCAATTGTAAATTTTGCTTGAAAATTTGTTTATAAATTTCGAAAAATTAGGGGCTATGTTAGTATAGCGTTCAATAATATCTAGTTTAAAAATTTGGATTCGAACAAATTGATATTTAAATAATTATTAATGTGTTTCCCATATTTTATAGGGCCTAACGGAATTAGGGGATTAATTTAATTAAATATGGGCGTTTAAATAAGCTTTTGCGGACTTAGAGATTATGAATGGTAACTTTGAGCTTTAATTTTTAATGATTTAATTTTTATTTAAAGTAATTTGCATATTGATTCTTTAGTTATGAATAATCTCAACGATACATATTAATAGTGTAAATGGGCCTAAATGGGAATTATTTATTTTTTCATAGGATACGGCAACTCTATAATAATTTATTTGTCAATAAATTTTTATTTATTTTTTTTTTTTAGTGTGGAATTATTAAATTTTAATTTAAATTGTTAATTCAAATAATTTATTTCCTGTATAGTTAATAATCACAAAAATTTATTTTTGTTTAAGACTAAACTTTTCTAATAGATGTGTTTTAATTTGCTTCTGATGTTTTATTAATTTGGTGTACTTCCTTCTTTGTATTGTACTGTGTTCATCCTCAGTGTTTTTATATGTGAGTACAACCTTAGCAAACAAGTGTTTTAATCACAAAGCAAATGATTGTCGGTTTCCTTTTTCTTTTTGCAGTGGACTGTATTTTTTTTTCTTATTTTCTTTTGAATAATTTTATTATTACACTATAGGGTTAAACACAAACAAAATTTGTTGTTCTTTTTGCAGAGATCGTAATGTAGCTGTTTTACACGTGTGTGTGTATGTACATATGTAAATACAGTGTAAGCAGGGCTGTCAGATATGGCGATTTCTCGCCAAACGTGGCGATTTTGAAACGTGTTTGGCGTCGAGATTTTCCGTTTGGCGACATGGCGATTTTTGATATCACTGGCGATTTTCTTGGCGATTTTCACCAAAACATCTATAATGAATTATATGATGAAAAAAATCGTCTTTTTTTTTTGGTTTTTATAAATCCAATTGTCAACGAAATAAATCATCTGAATTTGGAATTTCAATCGGACAGCATGGATGCAGGAAGCATGCATGAAAAACTGTATTGTACACTTCTTATGTTTTCAACAAAAGTTTTCAAACCTTCTGTTTTATATAATACTGAAAACAATGAACAAATTTTTCAATGATTTACATGCAGCTATTGATTCGTCAAATTCATTTTTGCCTCTAGATGAAATTAATTTTGCAGAGTTTGAAACAGAATTAAGAAATGCGAAATTGAGCGAAGTATAAATAATCGTACTTAAAGAAAATAGGCGTGTATGAAACTCAATGGGGAAAACTTCCGTTCATAAATTGGAATAATTATTTTAATAACGAAATTCCAACAAATTTACTTGAATTTTTGCCAAAAGTGTTTGATTATCACGATACAGCAGGTACGTACCATTTTAAGGAAATATCTTTGGCCGTTCTTACTACATATATTGATAGTTCCAACCAGTAATGTCTGCGTTGAAAAGGTCTTTTCAATAATGAATTATACAAAAACTCGACTAAGTAATAAAATTCAATATGAGCTTTTAGACGCTATATTGAGAATAATTAATCATATGAACGTAAACAAATTATGCTGCAATTCGCTTACACCGACTAATGAAATGATAAAAAAATTCAACTCAACTATGTATGAAAGTCAAGACTCTAGTAATGAAATCGCTGAGAATGAAGTTTATGAACTTTTAGACTTATCTACTTAATTTTACTTTTTTTTTAAATATGATCTCCATTTTTATGCAATTTAAAACTCTCTTTTAACAAAGTTTTAAAATTTTTTAAATAGTAAAAAATACAAAAACGGATATAAATGTGTATATGTTTTACTAAAATATTGGTTAATAAGTAACAATTAGTGAATTAAATAAAAAAAAATGTAACAAAAACTAAAAATTTATTTTTGGCGATTTTTTTTTTGGTTTTTTCTCAATTTTTGGCGATTTTTGACTTAAAAATTGAACTAGGTTTTTTTGTGTAAACAAAATTTATTTCTTTTAAATAATAAAAAAATTAAAAACTGAACAAAATCGGATTTTGGCGAATTTTGGCGATTTTTTACATCCGTTTTGGCGACGGAGCTCAAAAAAATCTGACAACCCTGAGTGTAAGCTATTTGTCGGTTGAGTAAGAGCTTAAGTTTTAGGGGTGGGTAGATATCAATAAATAAAGAGAGCGTACGCTAACAAAATATAACTTTTAAGTAGTTACTCTTTTAACGAATTGTTAAGTTATCCGCTCACATTCAAAGAGAATTTTCATTTGATTTCAAAATGAGTAAGAGAACGTAAAATAATTTGTATGTGAGTTTTTAAAGAGTTCATGGTTTACAAGAATAAAGAGAAAATATTTTGTTTTTGTTAAACTTGTTAGCATGACCGCAACAATAAATAGTGCAAGAAAAATGATATTATTTTCCGTTGACTTTTTGCATCTTTCATTCTTTGTTGTTGTTGGGAAATAACAGAATTCTTTTGTATTCTTGTTCTGTTTTTTCGGTCGTAGCCTTGACTTGTTAAAACACTGCTTCTCGTTAATTTTGTTTTTATTAAGTTACGGTATTTATTTGTCTACATAGACAGTACATACATAAATTTGGTTTTTGCTTTTTTAAACAAAAAATTGCGGTACTTTTATTGCGGTATTTTTGTTGCGCTATTTGTTCGTTTTCCTTTCTTTTTTGATATGCAATTATGTATGTGGGTATTTTGTATTATACATATAAAAATCCAATTTTTTGAAATTTAAGCGTAATAATTTTCCGCTTTATTTTTTATGTAGAGATATTTATATTTATGTATAGGGAATGTATTGGGTACTTACAATTTGATATGCGGGATGGGTTTGATTTACCTTGGTGTTACCATTTTGTTAGGCTTCTCTTTATTTTATAGGCTGTTGTTGAACCTTATCGTCTTTGGCGTTTTTCCTTGTAGGCACTTTTTATAGGTTGTTGCAGGCTCGATTGGACCATGAACAAAAAGAGATGAACCATAAACAAGGGGATGGTGCTGGGGAGTATATATGGACCAACTTTTTTGTATCTCAATGAAGGGCTTCCTTCCTTTTTAGAAATAAATGATGAACAAATTAGTTATAATTTAAACAAATTCAATTATGATTTATTATGGTTTTAGGAGTTCATTTAGTTTTAAGTCACATATAGTTTTTGTTTAATTAATTTTAATTATAATACACAACAGGTTATTTATAATTGTAGCAATAAATATTTATATGTGAACAACGTTTATTGTTATGAAACTGGTTTTCCTTAACTTCACTTTTCTACAATAACTGTTTATCACTTTTAGTTTTTAGTTAATTTAGTTTAATTTTTTAGAATTCAATATTTAGTATTTAGGGCAACAAATCTTTTTATAAGTTTTATTTTTAAACTAAAGGCCCAACTATAATATGCATATGCTAGCTTAAGCAAACGTGCGAACACATATAAATTGTATGTGGCAAACTATAATGTACTTAACGAAACTTTTCGTTAAGTTTTTCAACTGTCATTTGCTTAAGCAAACAGCGAAACTGATCGCACATTCTGTACGGAATCAGCTGTTTGTTGTTGTTTGTTTGTGTTTTGAACAAAATGGAGAAAGAAGAAAATATATTTATTTTAAATTTAATAGAAAATGAGAAAAAAATAAGTGCCTTTACAATAAAAGGGACCCTTTTTATTTTAACACAAATGTCTTTCTGTCGCGGTTTATTTCTCTGACAGAACAAGAGCGTCTTCTTCTTTTACAGTGTAGTTCACTTATTTATTTTAATGTGCACAGGCCTTCAAGCGCTAACTTTAATATTTTTATATTATTTAAATTTTTAAGTTTTTTCTCCATTTTTACAAACACAATACGAAAATTAACAAAACATATGTAAACGTTTATTATTATTTACAATTTAGTGCTGCCACAGCTGTACATTTTAGTACTTTTGCCGATAAATTAAAAAAAAAGGAAAAATTATGCGTTTCTGGTACGAAGTTTTCTTTTAATTATAAAATAATATAATAATATTTATAAAATATAGTCATTTAATGGGTTTTTGTTAAAATAAAAACATTTTTTTTAAACATAAATGAGCAACTGTGGACAAAAAGTTTCAAAGTCATTGTAGCCACCTAAAAGTTAACTCTGAACTGGTTATGCATTTGACAGCCTTTTCGTTAACTTTTGCAATTTGCTTAATCTTGCTTATGCATATTATAGTTGGGCCTTAAGTTTTATTATTTAGGGCAACATATCTTTATATAAATTTTACAATAATTGTTTAGCACTTTTAGTGTTTAGTTAATTTAGTTTAAATTTAAGGCAACAAATCTTTTTATAAACATTTACAATAATTGTTTAGCAATTTTAGTGTTTAGTTAATTTAGTTTAAATTTAGGGCAACAAATCTTTTTATAAAATTTATAATATAAATTAAATTGTGGGTTCCTTGTATTTAATTGTTGTAGAGTAGGTTGTAACCGTTTGCTTTGCGATTGAAAAAAGTGTGAGTACTTTCGTGGTTGAGAAACAAGTTACAGCTTTGATGGTTGACAAGCAAGTGCCAAAAAATGGCAAAGATAAAAGGCAAGAAGTCGCGCGTTGCTTAAGGCCCAACTATAATATGCATATGCTAGCTTAAGCAAACGTGCGAACACATATAAATTGTATGTGGCAAACTATAATGTACTTAACGAAACTTTTCGTTAAGTTTTTCAACTGTCATTTGCTTAAGCAAAAAGCGAAACTGATCGCACATTCTGTACGGAATCAGCTGTTTGTTGTTGTTTGTTTGTGTTTTGAACAAAATGGAAGAAAATATATTTATTTTAAATTTAATAGAAAATGTGGAAAAAAATAAGTGCCTTTACAATAAAAGAGACCCTTTTTATTTTAACAAAAATGTCTTTCTGTCGCGGTTTATTTCTCTGACAGAACAAGAGCGTCTTCTTCTTTTACAGTGTAGTTCACTTATTTCTTTTAATGTGCACAGGCCTTCAAGCGCTAACTTTAATATTTTTATATTATTTAAATTTTTAAATTTTTTCTCCATTTTTACAAACACAATACGAAAATTAACAAAACATATGTAAACGTTTATTATTATTTACAATTTAGTGCTGCCACAGCTGTATATTTTAGTACTTTTGCCAAAAAATTAAAAAAAAAAATGAAAAATTATGCGTTTCGGGTACGAAGTTTTCTTTTAATTATAAAATAATATAATAATATTTATAAAATATAGTCATTTAATGGCTTTTTGTTAAAATAAAAACATTTTTTTTAAACATAAATGAGCAACTGTGGACAAAAAGTTTCAAAGTCATTGTAGCCACCTGAAAGTTAACTCTGAACTAGTTATGCATTTGACAGCCTTTTCGTTAACTTTTGCAATTTGCTTAAGCTTGCTTATTAATATTATAGTTGGGCCTTTATGTTTTCGTTAAGTTATAAAAGAGAATTGACATTTGACATGTACTAAAAAAGTGTTGACATGTAGTGATTTCTACTTAATGTAGTGTACAAACTTCGTTTGGACAATCTTAATTCACATTAGTGAGTTTTTAAAGCGCATTAACTCTGTCGTCTGTCTACGGTATTTTTCGAACAGTTTAGAAATTGTCGGCAGTAGACTAATTGGCCTATATGACTCCACTTTGGTGTGGTCCTTTCCTGACTTAGGAATCATAGTATTCATAGACACCTTCCAGTCTGCAGGATAGTATTCTAGGCGTAAAATAGCGTTGAAGATAAAGAGAATAATTCTTCTTGCTACACGAGGTAACTCCAGAAGCATTTTATTGCTGTTTTTATCCATACCTGGAGCCTTTCTAAGATTCAGAGTACCAATAGCGTTTTGGACATCACGAAAGTTTAGTCTTAGAGGTACAGGAGGTCTTATAACAAGTGGTGGCAAATCAGATTCGTTATTTGAGTTGTTTATAGTAAACACATGTTGAGGGGGGAAAATGAAGGGGGTGATTAGACAAATTTTGTTCAGATAAATATACGGGGGAATTAACGGGGGTTTTCAAATAAAACAAATAATGAATTTTAAGTTGTTCACCTTTGGTTTTATTGCTGGGGTTGGTTTTGTTGATGTTGATCGGTTGCTTCTTTTTTACCTTATGCTCTTTTGTGTACAATAAATAACTTAATAAAGTCAAATAAGTAAAAGTGAATGAGAGAAGTTATCAGTATTATTGCTTCTCTCATATTACAGACTATATAATTTAAATAAGGGCACTTTTAGAACCAAACATCCCGGCCCCCTTGCTATATTACAACAAAGGGAAATCGAAAAGTTCACAGAAAAAATTTTTCCCAAAAATCGTTTAATTAAACGATTAATTGGTGTAAATAATTTTTTTAATTAATTTTTTATTTGCTGCAATTAATTTTATTAATCAAAACTCATAAACTAAAATGTTTGTTTGTGTGTTATCATGTTCTGCTTTAGTGCTGTGTAATATGTTATGTCGAGTACAAATATATGAATACTTAATAATTTAAAATGTACATACATATTGACGCTTACTAAACTTGATTAAAAAATAAACATCGAAATATAAAGCAAACAAATTTTATAAACATTTAAAAGTTTTTTTTGTTTTCACTAAAATAGCATTTATTAAAAAGCGAAAAGTGTAAAACAATATATAACCAGTGTTGCCACCAAAAAAAATTTTTTGTAACCAACATTTATGAAAAAAATAACCAAATTTAAAAAAAAATAACCAAATTTAAATGCATGTACTATTTATTTATTTTTTGTAATTTTAACTATAATTTGTACTTTAAGGTAACAAAAAAAAAACATAAAACAACGTATTTTACAACACAACTCCTAATACTAAAAAATAATTTTTTTTAAAAACTAAGCGTCATATTTTACAAAAAGTAATGCAAAGAAACATAAGCTAATGCTACAATTTGTAAAATTTAAAATTCCAATACTTTACATTAAGTTTTGCAAGTTTAATTATTAATTTTTAATGTCTTAAACAAAAATAAAAAGTATATAATAAAAACAAAAAATTTTTCATTGGCAATAAAATAAGGAACTAGAAAGTTACTCTCTTAAATACTAAAAAACATGTAATTATATTACAATAAATATGGAGATCACTTTTACTTAAAATGTCACAGCTTGAGTTTTGAAATTTGTCTTTGGCAGACCAAACAAAATGGGCATTTTGTTGATTTTTGCACAATTCTTTTGCTTGCAATATATTACTAATTGTCTTAAAATCTAAATATTTTCAGTAAAAAAAAATAACCAAAACAGAAAAAATCTACACATGTACACATTGAGAAAAAAAATAACCAATTTTGGTTAGAAATAACCAAAAACGGCAACGCTGTATATAACCACTAATAAGCAAATACCCGTAAATCTCTTCGCAATAAAAACACCGACTTGCATCACTAGCTTAAATAAAACAAAATACAAAAAGAGAAACAAAATCATTATTTAGTGTTCAAAGTGATCTCGTGTTCTAAGCATTGTCCGCGGTTGTTCTTATATTTTGCAAAAAAGTTTTTTTTTCTTAAGTATACCGTTATTTTTGTTTGTGGTATGTATGTTACATTCATATAGTCTGTATGTTGGTTGGTTGTTGGTAAATTATTGAGTCCGTTGCTACATTACTTTTGAGGAATATTGTATTTATATTAAGTCATATGTCTATGTGTAGTTTTTTAGATGTGGAATGCCTTAGATCAGGGGCTTCCAAAAATTTTTTGTTTATGTATTAGTGAGTACGAGAGAGTAATAAAATTGAGAGAATGTATTTATTTAAAGCCGCAAAAAAATGTTAGTAATAGACATATTTTATAATTTGCTATGTATGTTACCAAAAGCATTTTTGATCGCACAATATTTTTTGAGTGTCATCATCTGTTAACCTGAAAAAAATAACATAGCATCCGCTAGACATGTGCACTTGTCGAAGTCACATCGACGACTGAATTGAAGAGCATAAAAATATGTCTTGGTAGTGGTAGGCTCAATTGAGCTATGAAATGGAAACCCCTGCCTTAGATCTTCTAATATATCGCAAGATGAGTTTAATATTTATTGGCAAAAGTGTGCTCCATTGCGATTTAAGCTAATTTCAAACTCCAAGGGCACTAGAAATTTTCAAGTTATGGCCAGAATACACAAAACCTTCTGGCTATCTTTTGGTAAGTATATACATATGTAATATACATATGTAAATTTTTAATTTCTAGATCGATATAGATTTCACTTTAAAGTTCCCCATGGCAAAAAAACTTCATGAACGTTGGCCATATTTTTCCGAAGAAATACTCTGTATCTTAAAATCAAAAACATCTTGTTCATTAATTTAAAAAAAATTACATCAAATTGAAAAAACTGATGAAGGTAATTGGTACTTTAAATTATTTATTCAAAAACAAGTACACAATATCTAATTTTTTCAATGTATTTATTTATTTATAGAATCAAACATTTTTGCGACATTGTGGTATTGTCACAATTTATTCCCTCCCCATCTTAAAATGAACACCGATGAAAATGGAGCGAAGTATAGAAAAAAATTTACGATATTGGATTCGCAAGAATCATTTGCAATAGTTGCTGGTACTGTGGAGGAATTGGACGCGAAGATATTAAAAATTCAATGCCGAAATATTCAGCCCAAACTTCTCGTCATTGGGGATATTTTTAAAGTAAAAGAAATTTATGTATATTTCGATAATTTAAAATACCCATTTGTTTCCGTTTTAAAAGCATTTGATTTGTTATTTAAAATAATTTTTGTGTTTAACTTACAATATCCCAGTGAATCTGAAATATTTTACCATTTTATTCAAGACCTTTTCTACGACATTGCCACTAACAAAAAATGTATTAAATCTTCGTCCATAAAGCACGAGATAATGAGATTAAAAAACTAAATATGTATTTAATTTATGTACATATGTAGGTATATAATATATACATATGTGCATACATATTTGTTTTAAACGCTATTTGCTTTAATTTTACATATTAATTTTTATAATATAAAAAAAAATCATTTCATAAATTGTTCATTGTATTTATTAATTTTTAGTGTTGGCTCAATAATAATTATTTATAACTTGTAATTTATTTCAAAAATTTAAATATGATAAAATTATATGCATTATATGAAAAATATGAATTTGTATAGAAAGCAACAACAAAATTATAAAATGTTTTATATAATATATAAATAATTTACTTCTTAATAAAAACTATTTAAAATAAAATATATTATTTTTCACAATTTTGGGGGTTAAAATTAAAATATTTTAATTCATTTTAAACAAGAAAACCAAATTAAATTTTAATTCAATTAATTATTTTTTTAATTGATTTAAAATTTTCTAGTCAATTAATTTTTTAATTCTACCAATTAATGTATTTGGTTGAAAGCTTCCATATACTTTAGTTAAATATTTTGTTTCATCCAATTAAAGATTTTAATTAAAATGTTTTATTATATACAATTAATTTTTTAATTGACTTAAATTGTGTAGCACAACTCAAAAATACAAATCCGTTAATTGATATGATTAAATCGTTTGCAGGGGCAAAATTAGTAAATAATTTAATTGTCTGAACAAATTTTTTAATTAAAATCGATTTTCTATTTTTTCTGTGTTGGGTTAAGATTTAAATTCATTTAAATTCAAATAAAAATTCATAAATTTTAAAGTTTAGAAACATAATAATTCTAACGACAAGAAATATATGATAATGTTAACAACATGGAATTCATAAATTTAAAAAATAGAGTTTGGTAGATAGAATTAGAAATACTTAAAATTACGATAGTAGTAGCAATGGTATATCAGCATCTATACTCCCAGTTTACCGATTATGACCCAGCCAAGAATAGTATCTTGGGCCATAGGGATGCCAACAGATTCCGGTTGAATAGCGGATTTGATGAGGCGTGGATAAATATCAGCCCCGAGGATGAAGTTAATGTCCTCATGTTGATAAAAATGGGGGTATGCTAGGCGCAGATTGGTGTAGAGCTGAGCAACCCTTTCATCGATCTGCTCTTTGGGTTGTTTGCGGGGCAGCTCACTTGTAACTTTAGCAGTCACCGTCACAGTTGGTTCCATCTCATGCCGGGGACGTATGGTAATCTTGCACAACGTATCAGAGGCACTTTTTTCTGTGCTTAATTTGTATCGCTCGACTAAGAATTTCGCAATACAACTTATTTCTTCGCATGGGTTAAGCAATCCTCTAACATTACTCCATTCCTTGCCAAACTCTATTTTTATACCCTTCACCTTCATGAGAAGGGTATATATAAGTTTGTCATTCCGTGTGAAATTTCCACAACATAATTTTCCGACCCTATAAAGTATATATATTCTGGATCCTTATAGATAGCGAAGTCGATTAAGCCATGTCCGTCTGTCTGTCTGTCAGTCTGGATGTTGAAATCAGTTTTTTGAAGTCCAAAGATATATTGGGGATCCAAACCTTCAATAATTCTGTCAGAAGTGCTTTCGAGAAGTTTGCTATTTAAAATCAGCAAAATCGGTTTAGGTCAACCAGAGTTATGAACCAATATGTGAGACCACCTCCATAAAAATTTGATATTTTTCGTCCATTTTATTGCAATATTTTGAAATATATTGCAGATAATGAAATTTTGTATACGTTGTTCGTACTATAAAAGAAGAAAATGTGCGGAAAATAGTAAGAATCGGACCATGATTTCTCATATCCCCCATACAAATATATATATTCCCGAAATATGGCTTAATGATAAATAAATGCCTATAAAATTGGAATATCAAGACAAAATTCAGCAAAAATAAAATTTATACAAAAAGAAATCACAAACCGAATTTTTTTTTTAGTTCGGTCCATATTTGACCATAGACCCCATATAAAGTTGTTACGTATCTCATAGCTTGTTCCACCTTCACACCGGTCTAGCTACTCTCAGCGGTTTATTTTCTCTGGGGTGTGTTCTCAACCCTAATTGGAACTGAGGTCCGCACAGAATAAAAAAAAACTTGAACTTACACAAACCAACAAAACAAACTAATAACTCATTACGAAGGAACACTTATCCGAATAGGGAGTAGGATGTTGCCTCCAATCGCCCTTATTATCCCAACCTTGGCCGCAATATATCCTCCTGAAAAATTCATATTATTTACGGACCCCTATATCCGTCTTCTACGCCCTGTCTGTCGTCAACAATCCCCAAAATTACTAACAATTCACACCAACATATTCGTTATATTAACATTTACAATCATTTATTATTTATTAAAACATAGCTGTACCCTCTCATAAACATAATAATTATAATTATTCCTTATTTTCTTAAATCTTACATGTACTATAATATTTTAATTTTATAAACCTACACAGCCGTTATTAATAGTTTTTTTTTGTAGTTATTTAGAGTTTCTTTTTTTCTCTATATAAATATTTTTGTTTTTCTATTAACTAGAAAGAGGCTAAATTTGAATTTTTTTTTAACGCGGAAGGCTATACGATATTATTATCGACCCTAAAGGAGCTCCCTGAGGACGATTACTCAACATTTTCCTATCAACTGGTCAAATTTTTGCTCTCCGTTTTACAAATATATTTATACTAGCTAAACCCGGTGTGCTTTGCTACCCCCCCCCCCCTCGTCATAAAATAAAATAAAACGTATTTATATATTTACAAACATTTATTTATTTAATTTTAATGTATTTATTGCAATGCTTTAGGCGAGACTATGCCCCTTTGTCCACTTACATAGTCAAGAATTTATTATTTCGTAAGAATATCCTGTTGTGAAAATTTAATGGCGATCGGTCCAGTAGTTAAGACTATATTACGATGTTTAATTTTTCTAAAAAGGGGTGTGGTCCCACTCACTTTTCTCCTGGTACGCATTCCTAATTATGCCAATACCATATGTACCAAATATCACCGACGTACGTCAAAAAATGCCCAAAATATGGCGGGTTAAATTTGTGGGTTATATGGGCGGTGCCACCCCCGTTTGTACAATCAAAACTTCATATAGCCTATTATTCCTTCCAAAGCCACAGTAACATACTGTAAAAATTTCAGGCAGATTGGTCCAAGGGTTTGGCCTCCTATTAAGCACAAACATACAGGTGAAATGGGGCGAAAAATGGGTATTTGGTAATAAAAAAATGTATGTAGTTAAAAAGTATATAAAACTTTAGGTAAATACATATTACAAAAAAAGTATTTTGTATAGCAAACATTGTTAGTGGTATAAGTAAGTATCTGAATTAAAACAAGTAAGAGTGCTATATTCGGCTTTGCCGAATCTTAAATACCCTTCACCTAAGCGTAATAAGAAATACAGAAACTACACTAGACTAGAATATCCTAATTCTGTGTTTTCTATTCAGTCTTAGTGCAAATTTTATTAGTATTTGATATATTGTTTGAAAGAAAATTTTACGACCAACATAATTTATGTTAAATATTTTGAAATTTTGTCTAATTTTCACCATTTTTAATTGATTTAATTACCAATTCTTACCATAATTTGCAGAGTCTGTCTGATGTTCATAATAATCTTCAGTGTAATTTAACAAACAGAGTATAAAAAAGGGGTACAATTCGGTTTTAGTGATTTTGCTCAAAAAAAAAAAAACAAATAGGGATTTTAGAAGAGATACCAGCAAAAAAAAAATTTTTTGGCGGCCACGCCTATTTTCGAGGGGGCGGGCCCTTAAAGTTGAAAATATATAGGCCTATATCTCGGGAACTACTGGGTGTCTGATAATTTGTAATACATTAAATAAAAGGTATTAAAAATAGCTTTCCAACGATATATATCATGATTATAAAATATGGACCGAATATGGGTTAAATCCGAAAAGAATATTTTTTGACCCGAATTTATTTGTTTTTGGAAATGCTTCTATATGGCAGGTATGACAAATTATGGGCCGATCTTCTTAAATTTTGGAACAGTTATTTTCATGCATATGGGGATATTTCACGTAGAATTTCAACGTAATAACGGTATATTTAAGATATATATTAGTATTAACGTGGATTTCGGTAGTGGACCTTATGTGGGGGATATAGTCAAATATGGACCGATATTCTCAAAATCCAGCAGTTAGATTTAGGCATGTATGTAAATGATCCGTGTAAAATTTTGGATTGGTACCCTTATTTATAAGCGATTTATGAGTATTAAAGGGATTTTCCGAAGAGGGCTTTATATGGAGCATACGGTTAAAAATAGACCGAAATTAACAAAATTGTGTGGAATGATTTTTGTATATATGTACATGATCTGTACAAAGTTTTGAGTCGGTAACGATATTTATACAATATATATAGGGAAAAATGTCTTTTTCAGATGTGGTCCTTGTATGGGAGCTATGACCAGTTGTGGGCCGACCACCATAAAATTTAGTACAACAATTTATTTGCCTATAAAGAGTATTTATGTCAAATTTTAGCCGTTTAACATTATTTATATCTGTTTTATGCGTATTTAAGTGAATTTTGTAAGTGGACTTTATATGGGGTCTATGGTCAAATATGGACCGAACTAAAAAAAAAATTCGGTTTGTGATTTCTTTTTGTATAAAACTTATTTTTGCTGAATTTTGTCTTGATATTCCAATTTTATAGGCATTTATTTATCATTAAGCCATATTTCGGGAATATATATATTTGTATGGGGGCTATGAGAAATCATGGACCGATTTTTACTATTTTCCGCACACTTTCTTCTTTTATAGTACAAACAACGTATACAAAATTTCATGGTATTATCTGCAATATATTTCAAAATATTGCAATAAAATGGACGAAAAATATTAAATTTTTAAAGAGGTGGTCTCACATATTGGTTCATAACTCTGGTTAACCTAAACCGATTTTGCTGATTTTAAATAGCAAACTTCTCGAAAGCACTTCTGACAGAATTATTGAAGGTTTGGATCCCGAACATATCTTGGGACTTCACAAAACTGATTTCAACATCCAGACAGACAGACAGACAGACGGACATGGCTTAATCGACTTCGCTATCTATAAGGATCCAGAATATATATACTTTATAGGGTCGGAAAATTATATTGTGGAAATTTCACACGGAATGACAAACTTATATATACCCTTCTCACGATGGTGAAGGGTATAAAAAGGGGACGATGAAGTAGGCGTGGTTCATAGTTATATGGCGACGTTAACAGTATTAAGAGCAATATACTACCAAATAAAAAAAAATACGTTGGAATGAAAAATTTGTATAGAGAACAAAAAGTATAAAACTTTCAAAAATTTGGCGTGAAAAGGGGCGTGAAAGGGGCGTGGCTTAAGAAATCTTTATTTTTACCTCGCCTGGAGTATATAATGTGTATACAATTTGAAGTAAATCTGTTAAAAACTATATGGGAGCAATTACATAATTTTTAAAAAGTGGGCGTAAAAATGGGCGTGGTCAAAAAAAGTACCCTATTAATCATACCAGAGTCTTAGTTAAATGCAGTGAAAATTTCAAAAATATCGGTCCAGAGGTTTGGTCTCCAATTACAATATTTTAAAAAAGTGGGCGAAAAAGTGGGCGTGGTAAAAAAAAGTACCCTATTATTCCTTCCAGAGTCACAGTAACATGCTGTGAAAATTTCATCAAAATCGGCTCAGCCGTTTTGGAGTCTATACGTTACATACATACATACATACATACATTGAATTTTATATATAGATTTGCCTTAATTATTATTTTGTTTTTCTGATTTGTACTTTTCCTGTCTTATTTTCTTTTTAGGCTATTTTTTAATTTGGCTCTTTACACTTATTTCACTTTACAATTATTTCACTATTACACTATATAACTTAGACCTAACTTAATCTATTTTTATAATAATAAATAATTTCTTTTTTTTTTTTTTTTTTGAGTATACATATCTCTTATTTTTTTTTGTGTTGTTTTGGTACATGCAGATATTTTCACTGGATTGATTACTTGTTGGTTAAATAAATTAATACATTTTATTTTTACTGGCACTTTAAATGTATCTTTTCTTATTTCATCATCTTATTTCACGTTCACTTTTTTTTTGTTTCATTCAAACTTTAATTATAAGGCCTACCTGGCTTCTACCTTCCCTGATTATTGGCTAAGCGCTGATCTCCGTCTCAGACTACCGTGATTACTTCCGGCTCTGCCAGGTAGGCGTTTAACTTTTAGTTTTGAATCAAGGATTTTAATAATTCTCTCCAAGCTTTGCCTTAGAGCTCTTCCCTTCACGGCTACCTCTTAAAGATTTCCCAAATAAACCACTTGTTCGTCTTGGGGGGGGGGTACTTTTCCTTTCTTATTCTTTTAATCTTTCCGGTATTTTCTTTTTGTTTTTCTACTCACAAACAACCTGATAATATCTCAATATTTTTCATTTTGTTTTTGAAATTTTTTAATTCAAAGTTCCAAAATCAAAATTTTAAAAAATAATTTTCATTTTTTTTTAATTCAAAGTTCCAAAATCAAAATTTTAAAAAATATTTTACATTTTGTTTTTGAAATTTTTTTTTTAATTCAAAGTTCCAAAATCAAAATTTTAAAAAATAATTTTCATTTTTTTTAATTCAAAGTTCCAAAATCAAAATTTTAAAAAATATTTTTCATTTTGTTTTTGAATTTTTTTTTTTTAATTTAAAGTTCCAAAATCAAAATTTTAAAAAATATTTTTCATTTTGTTTTTGAATTTTTTTTTTTTTAATTCAAAGTTCCAAAATCAAAATTTTAAAAAATAATTTTCATTTTTTTTTAATTCAAAGTTCCAAAATCAAAATTTTAAAAAATATTTTTCTTTTTGTTTTTGAATTTTTTTTTTTAATTCAAAGTTCCAAAATCAAAATTTTAAAAAATAATTTTCATTTTTTTTTAATTCAAAGTTCCAAAATCAAAATTTTAAAAAATATTTTACATTTTGTTTTTAAAATTTTTTTTTTTAATTCAAAGTTCCAAAATCAAAATTTTAAAAAATAATTTTCATTTTTTTTAATTCAAAGTTCCAAAATCTAAATTTTAAAACATATTTTTCATTTTGACTATATGAGAATTTTTCCTCTTGCGAGTATTATTTTATTGTGAACAAATTTTTAAAAAAATTTTATTTATTCGAAGGTTTACTTCAAAGTTAAATATAAAAATTTTAAATTTATTTTTGTATACCCCTGTTATATGTTCTACATAGCTTTCCGTTGGAAAACGTAAATGTAAAAACATACAGAAATATACAAAGAGACACTAGCAAAATGTAATGCATTTTCTGGCCTGCTAAAGCCTTCGTCAGCATTCTTTGTGTCTATTGTTGTTCATTTTCAAATTTCTTATATTTAACTTTTCAAATTTACTATATGAGAATTTTTCCTCTTGCGAGTATTATTTTATTGTGAAAAATTTTTTAAAAAAATTTTATTTATTCGAAGGTTTACTTCAAAGTTAAATATAAAAATTTGAAATTTATTTTTGTATACCCCTGTTATATGTTCTACATAGCTTTCCGATGGAAAACGTAAATGTAAAAACATACAGAAATATACAAAGAGACACTAGCAAAATGTAATGCATTTTCTGGCCTGCTAAAGCCTTCGTCAGCATTCTTTGTGTCTATTGTTGTTCATTTTCAAATTTCTTATATTTAACTTTTCAAATTTACTATATGAGAATTTTTCCTCTTGCGAGTATTATTTTATTGTGAAAAATTTTTTAAAAAAATTTTATTTATTCGAAGGTTTACTTCAAAGTTAAATATAAAAATTTGAAATTTATTTTTTTTTTTAAATAATTTTCATTTTTTTTATTCAAAGTTTCAAAATCAAAATTTTAAAAAATATTTTTCATTTTGTTTTTGAAATTTTTTTTTTAATTCAAAGTTCCAAAATCAAAATTTTAAAAAATAATTTTCATTTTTTTTTTTAATTCAAAGTTCCAAAATCAAAATTTTAAAAAATATTTTTCATTTTTTTAAATTCAAAGTTCCAAAATCAAAATTTTAAAAAATATTTTTCATTTTTTTTTGAAATTTTTTTTTTAATTCAAAGTTCCAAAATCAAAATTTTAAAAAATATTTTACATTTTGTTTTTGAAATTTTTTTTTTTAATTCAAAGTTCCAAAATCAAAATTTTAAAAAATAATTTTCAATTTTTTTTAATTCAAAGTTCCAAAATCAAAATTTTAAAAAATATTTTTCATTTTGTTTTTGAAATTTTTTTTTTAATTCAAAGTTCCAAAATCAAAATTTTAAAAAATAATTTTCATTTTCTTTTTAATTCAAAGTTCCAAAATCAAAATTTTAAAAAAAATTTTTCATTTTTTTTAAATTTTTTTTTTTAAAAATTCAAAGTTCCAGAATTGTGAAAAATTTTTTTTAGAATAACTAAACTTAGTTCCTTAACAAAACTTAATCTATATAGTATATCAAGCTTTGGAACGCAAGATTTTCAAAATTTTAAAAAACATTTTTCATTTTATTTCAAATTTTTTTTATTTTTAATACAAAGTTCCAAAATCAAAATTTTAAAAAATAATTTTAATTTTTTTTTTAATTCAAAGTTCCAAAATCAAAATTTTAAAAAATATTTTACATTTTGTTTGTGAAATTTTTTTTTTTTAATTCAAAGTTCCAAAATCAAAATTTTAAAAAATAATTTTCATTTTTTTTAATTCAAAGTTCCAAAATCAATATTTTAAAAAATATTTTACATTTTGTTTTTGAAATTTTTTTTTTTAATTCAAAGTCCAAAATCAAAATTTTAAAAAATAATTTTCATTTTTTTTTAATTCAAAGTTCCAAAATCAAAATTTTAAAAAATATTTTTCATTTTGTTTTTGAATTTTTTTTTTTTTAATTCAAAGTTCCAAAATCAAAATTTTAAAAAATAATTTTCATTTTCTTTTTAATTCAAAGTTCCAAAATCAAAATTTTAAAAAAAATTTTTCATTTTTTTTAAATTTTTTTTTTTTAAAATTCAAAGTTCCAGAATTGTGAAAAATTTTTTTTTAGAATAACTAAACTTAGTTCCTTAACAAAACTTAATCTATATAGTATATCAAGCTTTGGAACGCAAGATTTTCAAAATTTTAAAAAACATTTTTCATTTTATTTCAAATTTTTTTTTTTTTAATTCAAAGTTCCAAAATCAAAATTTTAAAAAAAATTTTTAATTTTTTTTTTTTAAAATTCAAAGTTCCAGAATTGTGAAAAAATTTTTTTAGAATAACTAAACTTAGTTCCTTAACAAAACTTAATCTATATCAAGCTTTGGAACGCAAGATTTTCAAAATTTTAAAAAACATTTTTCATTTTATTTAAAATTTTTTTTTTTTTTAATTCAAAGTTCCAAAATCAAAATTTTAACAAATAATTTTCATTTTTTTTTAATTCAAAGTTCCAAAATCAAAATTTGAAAAAAAATTTTTCATTTTTTTTTCAAATTTTTTTTTTTTAAAAATTCAAAGTTCCAGAATTGTGAAAAAATTTTTTTTAGAATAACTAATCTTAGTTCCTTAACAAAACTTAATCTATATCAAGCTTTGAAACGCAAGATTTTCAAAATTTTAAAAAACATTTTTCATTTTATTTCAAATTTTTTTTATTTTTAATACAAAGTTCCAAAATCAAAATTTTAAAAAATAATTTTCATTTATACAGTGAGACAGTGAATGAGTAACAATTCTAACAGTGCGAGTGGGCCTCAGAGCCGAAATGCTTATTTCGTGTTGAGCTCGGCAAGTGTTAGTAATGAGAACATTAAAAATCCCGAATTTAATAAAAACTACTTAACTGTGAAACCAAAAATAAGCACAAATCTGAATTTAAGTGCAAGTGCACCAAACTTGAATAAATGTGTTGAACAGGGCACAAACTTAGCCCAAAGCATATTTAATTTAAATAGAAAAATCACTGAAGGACCGCCTTCTTCACGGTCCTCGTTATCAAATATTGGAGAGACGTCAACATCTGCAAAAGACACATTAATTCCTACAAATAAGGCCGCTCCTATAGTTGCTGTTGAAGAAAAACAAAAAACACAGGTAGGAATGGACCGTTATATAACAGTATCGAAGAGAGGCAGAAGCCCAAAATCTGCCGAAATTACACCAGCCGCAAAATTATCAAAGAATGCTGAAGAGCCACGCTCGCAAAATCGTTTTGCCATCCTCCAAGAGAAAAATGATGTCCCTAACGCTGTGAATAAGCCAGTAAAACCACCTCCAATATATTTAAGAGAAAAAAACTCAAACGAACTTATAAAAATATTAGTTTCATTAATTGGTGAAACTTCTTTTTATGTGACTCCAATTAAGCGTGGCAATATTAATTAAACAAAGATTCAGGTTAATAATGAAAACGACTATCGGAAAATAGTTTCGGAATTTGAAAAACGCAAAAAGAATTTTTACACGTATCAACTTAAAAGCGCAAAAGGTCTACAAGTCGTAATTAAGGGAATTGATTCTTTTGTTGATCCTGAGGAGATCAAGAGCAGTTTGGCCGACAAAGGCTTTAAAATTAAGGCCGTATCAAATATAAGAAACAGAGATAGGATCCCTCAACCATTATTTAGAGTGGAGTTAGAACCTGGTGATGTTAAGCTGAAGAAAAATGAAACACATCCTATATATGACTTGAAATTCATAATGCACCGAAGAGTTACAGTGGAAGAACCTCATAAGCGATCTGGCCCAGTACAGTGTTCGAACTGCCAAGAATATAGTCACACTAAATCTTATTGTAAGTTGCCTACTGCTTGTGTAGTTTGTGGGGATCTTCATGACACCTCAAAGTGCGATAAACCTAAGGATGATTCCAGGGTAAAAAGATGCAGCAATTGCGGTGGAAACCACACTGCCAACTACAGGGGTTGCCCTGTTTTCGAGGTCGTTAAACGCTCCTTGATCAACAAACCCGCTACTACCCCTACTCAGACGACAAAAGTACCTATTACAATTATTCCCCCCGTAGCACAAGCATCCACTAGCCAATTTTCATATGCCAACGTGCTAAGATCTAACCAACCAACAGTGCAAAATGAATCACCAATAAATGATACAAACAGCCACAATTTTAGCCGTCTTGAAGGTATAATGGAGAATCTGGTGCAATCCATGAACCATTTCATGACAAGCATGACAAGTATGATGCAGGAGATGCAAAAAATGCAGTCCACGCTACTGCAGGCCATACTTAATAGACCATGAACTGTCTCAAAATATGTTTCTGGAACGCAAACGGCATACGCCAACACAAAAATGAACTTGAATATTTTCTTTTTAATAAGAAAATTGATGTAATGCTGATTTCCGAGACTCATATGACGTCGAGAAGCATTTTTAAAATAAGTGGTTATACATTCTACGACACCAAGGACCCCAGAGATAGATCATGTGGTGGCTCGGCAATATTGGTCAAATCGCGAATCAAACACCATTCATTGGGTGGTCTTTCAGAGTGTTATCTTCAAGCAACAAACATCTGTATTGAGAACTTTTGTCAAAACCTCGTGATTTCGTCAGTTTACTGTCCGCCCAGATTTTCAATAAAAAAAGATCAGTATAGAGATTTTTACAAATCACTAGGTAGCCGTTTCATAGCGGCTGGCGACTACAATGCTAAGCATACATTCTGGGGCTCACGACTCGTTAGCCCTAAAGGTCGTATCTTGTACGACTCCCTGTCTGAAATGGGACTGAATGTGATTTCAACTGGTCAACCAACTTATTGGCCAACTGACCAGCAAAAAATTCCTGACGTTATCGATTTCGGCGTGGCGAAAGGGGTGTCCCCGGAACTCATTGAAGTTGAGGCTTCACTGGATCTTTCTTCAGATCACTCACCCACTGTAATCACCATCAGAAGTCCTCAGCAAAGCGTAACTGATGCCTTACTTCTTGTCAAACGTCTGAATTGGTTAAAATACAAAAAATACATCAGCACTCACTGCACAGAGAAACTCCCGTTAAAAACTGCTGAAGACATCGATGCCTGTATAAAAAGTCTTAATGAACATGTCGAGAAAGCCGCAGAACATGCTTCTTCCACTTACCGCCCGAATAGGTACAACAGAGTTTTTTCTGCAGATGTTGAGCAACTATTGTCTGAAAAAAGGAGAGTCCGAAGAGAGTGGCAACAACACAGATCGCCCCAACTTAAAACTAGGTTGAGAGAATGTACCAAAAATCTTAGGATCTTGCTAGAAGCGCAAAAAGCAGAGTCTCTCAAACAACATCTGGAAGGTCTAGACGCAACTTCCCAGTCAAATTATTCATTATGGCGTGCAGTCCGAAATCTAAGAAAACCCGTAATCGCAAAACCTCCACTGCGTACTTTGAACGGATCTTGGGCACGAAATAACGAAGAAAAAGGCAACCTTTTCGTAAGTCATTTAAAAAATGTATTCACTCCCAATACGGATACTGACATTAGCGAACTACCGCCTGTTGTTGCCAGACCACCTGTACAAATAAGATTTCAATATCTGGAGGTTGTTGAGGCTATTGATAATTTAAATGTTAAAAAAGCACCTGGGTTTGATAAAATCAGCAATAAAATGATTTTTGAGCTACCTCGCATTGCAAAAAGATTAATCCTCTTTCTTTTTAATGCCATCTTACGGCTTGAGTACTACCCTCCGGTTTGGAAAATTGTACTAGTAAAGATGATTCCTAAGCCGGGAAAAGATCCTTGCAAAGTTGAGTCGTATAGGCCAATAAGTCTATTACCAACTATGTCCAAATTATTCGAGAAATTGCTTATAACCAAGCTGACTCCGATTTTGAATGAAAACAACTGCATTCCCAATCACCAGTTTGGCTTCAGACGTCAACACAGTACAATAGAACAAATACATAGATTGGTACAAGTCATAAGAAAAACCTTTGAGGAAAAGAGATACTGTTCGGCACTCTTTATTGACGTCTCTCAAGCTTTCGACAAAGTATGGCATGAAGGCCTGATATCTAAATTAAAGCAGAACTTGCCGGTGAATCTTCAACACCTACTATGGAAATACTTAATCGACCGTCAGTTTATGATTAAAGAAGGTGATTATTTAAGCCGTCCTCAACCTATAGGTGCTGGCGTCCCTCAAGGTAGTATCTTAGGACCAATTCTATACTTGCTGTACACAGCAGACATGCCAACAAACAATGAAATTCACACGTCAACATTTGCTGATGATACGGCATTTCTCAGTACTCACAAAGATCCAAAAGATGCCTCGATTCAATTACAGCACCACGTAACGCAAGTGGAGAAATGGGCAAGACAATGGGGAATAAAAATAAATGAACAGAAATGCACCCACGTAACATTTACTCTACGTAGGGAATCATGTCCCCCTATTCGTATTAATGACCATATAGTGCCTCAAAACTCACACGTGAAATATCTTGGTATTCATCTGGACCGTCGCCTCACATGGAAACCACATATAGATGCTAAGCTGACTCAAATGAAACTGAAAGCAGCCCAAATTCATTGGCTCATCGGCAGAAACTCCGTCCTTCGGCTCGATTGTAAGCTTCTACTCTACAACTCAATCTTAAAGCCAATTTGGTGCTATGGTATCCAGTTATGGGGCACTGCCTCCAACTCCAATGTTGAGAAAATTCAACGCCGTCAAAACAAAATTCTACGAATGATAACTACCGCTCCTTGGTATATTAAAAACAACAACATACACAACGATCTTGATATTCCACTTGTCAAATGGGAAATAACTAAACACGTGGCCCTTTATTTGGGTAAGCTGGAAAGTCATCCAAATCCCCTCGCTCGAGACATCTTACAACATCCCGGTCATAGCCGTTTGAGAAGGAGGGACACCACCGCTCTCAGATGAATAAATACAAGTTGCTCATTATATCCTATCGAATTGGAAAACTAGATTTTGTCTAGCATTGGCTGGACTTATCTTAATTAACTTTAGTTTTAGGATTTGAATACCTATTGTTAGTTCATTTAAAATGAAGATACAATAAAAAAGAATATGCAAAAAAAAAAAAAAAAATTTTTTTTTATTTTTTTACCTTAATGTGTAATAAAGTTCGATTTGTTTTTCTTTTAAAAATAATTTCTACGATAATTACTACTTAAAGTAATTATTTTAATATAATTTAATTTTAAAAATTTTCGACAAAATTTTATTTTTTTTATTTTTTCATAGAATTTACATAAATAAATAGTTGAAATTTCTTGATTATAAACATCATGCAATTTAACCCAAATGGTTTTTCCCGTTTTTTAAAATTCTACCTATTTCAATTTTTATTAATTTTTTTTAAACCTTAAATCTTCCCAATCTGACAATCTCTGTGAACTCGATTCGTTAATATAATGGGTATTAAAATAACTTAAATTTTATAAGCTAAAAAATGGGAAAAACCATTTAAAAGAGTAGGAATTGAAGAAATAGCATTATCCTTTATTCTTTTAACGAATGACCAAAAGCTTTTACTGCCCCGGGGAGCAGTAAGAACTTTTGCATGTAGGCGTTGCTCGTGTAGAGTTTTTTCACGCCTCAGCTTTTTGGCACATGAAGACCTCGCTCGTTTGCGTAGCGAATCAGTTTCGGCGTTTTTATTATTTTTATATTATAGTCTTGAAGCAGTGTTCATCGACGCTAGCTCGTCCATTAGCTAACCTTTTCAGCACCTTATACCGTGCCGCTGAATTTCCCATGTGTTGGAAGGTTGCTAATGTAACACCAATTCCTAAAAAGGGAGAGGCTACAAACCCTGAAATATTTAGAGTCCAACAATTTACTTAGCGACCGCCACTACGGCTTCCGCAGAGGACGCTCTACGGGTGACGTATTGGACTCCGTATCGGAAAAATGGTGTTGTACTATACATCGTTTTGGCGAAAGTAAAGTGGTGGCTCTAGATATTTCTAAGGCGTTCGACAGAGTCTGGCATGGTGCTCTCTTATCTCTCTTATCGAAATCTCTCGATTTATATCGAGTTTCCTCAGAAATCGCACTATACGAGTTGTTATAGATGGGATCTCATCAGACGAGTTCAAGATTAATTCCGGGGTACCGCCAGGCTCCGTTTTTCCCCACTTTATTTCTCATCTTTATAAATGACCTTCTTTGTCAAACTTCAAACCTTATCTACTCTTTTGCAGATGATAGCAACATTTGCCATTCATAGACCAAACCCTTTGGAGTTTGGGGAATTGAGACGAAATATGAATGATACGCTGAACCGAGATCTTGAAACAATCTCGGAATGGGGTTGTACGAATAGAGTCGATTTTAACGCACGTAAGACTATTTAATTTTTTTTTCCAAATTTTTTTTTTTTTTAATTCAAAGTTCCAAAATCAAAATTTTAAAAAATATTTTTCATTTTGTGTTTGAAATTTTTTTTTTAATTCAAAGTTCCAAAATCAACATTTTAAAAAATATTTTTAATTTTTTTTTAATTCAAAGTTCCAAAATCAAAATTTTAAAAAATAATTTTCATTTTTTTTTAATTCAAAGTTCCAAAATCAAAATTTTAAAAAATATTTTCATTTTTTTTTAATTCAAAGTTCCAAAATCAAAATTTTAAAAAATAATTTTCATTTTTTTTTAATTCAAAGTTCCAAAATCAAAATTTTAAAAAATAATTTTCATTTTTTTTTAATTCAAAGTTCCAAAATCAAAATTTTACAAAATATTTTTCATTTTGTTTTTGAATTTTTTTTTTAATTCAAAGTTCCAAAATCAAAATTTTAAAAAATAATTTTCATTTTTTTTTAATTCAAAGTTCCAAAATCAAAATTTTAAAAAATATTTTTCGTTTTTTTTTAATTCAAAGTTCCAAAATCAAAATTTTAAAAAATATTTTTCATTTTGTTTTTGAAATTTTTTTTTTTTAATTCAAAGTTCCAAAATCAAAATTTTAAAAAATATTTTAATTTTGTTTTTGAAATTTTTTTTTTAATTCAAAGTCCAAAATCAAAATTTTAAAAACTAATTTTAATTTTTTTTTAATTCAAAGTTCCAAAATCAAAATTTTAAAAAATATTTTACATTTTGTTTTTGAATTTTTTTTTTTTTAATTCAGTTCCAAAATCAAAATTTTAAAAAATAATTTTCATTTTTTTTTAATTCAAAGTTCCAAAATCAAAATTTTAAAAAATATTTTACATTTTGTTTTTGAATTTTTTTTTTTTAATTCAAAGTTCCAAAATCAAAATTTTAATAAATAATTTTCATTTTTTTTTTAATTCAAAGTTCCAAAATCAAAATTTGAAAAAATATTTTTCATTTTGTTTTTGAAATTTTTTTTTAATTCAGTTCCAAAATTAAAATTTTAAAAAATAATTTTCATTTTTTTTTAATTCAGTTTCAAAATCAAAATTTTAAAAAATATTTTTCATTTTGTTTTTGAAATTTTTTTTTTTAAAAAGTTCCAAAATCAAAATTTCAAAAAAATAATTTTCATTTTTTTTTTAATTCAAAGTTCCAAAATCAAAATTTTAAAAAATATTTTTCATTTTGTTTTTGAATTTTTTTTTTTAATTCAAAGTTCCAAAATCAAAGTTTTAAAAAATAATTTTCATTTTTTTTTTAATTCAAAGTTCCAAAATCAAAATTTTAAAAAATATTTTCCATTTTGTTTTTGAAATTTTTTTTTTAATTCAAAGTTCCAAAATCAAAATTTTAAAAAATAATTTTCATTTTGTTTTTGAAATTTTTTTTTTAATTCAAAGTTCCAAAATCAAAATTTTAACAAATAATTTTCATTTTTTTTTAATTCAAAGTTCCAAAATCAAAATTTGAAAAAAAATTTTTCATTTTTTTTTCAAATTTTTTTTTTTTAAAAATTCAAAGTTCCAGAATTGTGAAAAAATTTTTTTTAGAATAACTAATCTTAGTTCCTTAACAAAACTTAATCTATATCAAGCTTTGAAACGCAAGATTTTCAAAATTTTAAAAAACATTTTTCATTTTATTTCAAATTTTTTTTATTTTTAATACAAAGTTCCAAAATCAAAATTTTAAAAAATAATTTTCATTTATACAGTGAGACAGTGAATGAGTAACAATTCTAACAGTGCGAGTGGGCCTCAGAGCCGAAATGCTTATTTCGTGTTGAGCTCGGCAAGTGTTAGTAATGAGAACATTAAAAATCCCGAATTTAATAAAAACTACTTAACTGTGAAACCAAAAATAAGCACAAATCTGAATTTAAGTGCAAGTGCACCAAACTTGAATAAATGTGTTGAACAGGGCACAAACTTAGCCCAAAGCATATTTAATTTAAATAGAAAAATCACTGAAGGACCGCCTTCTTCACGGTCCTCGTTATCAAATATTGGAGAGACGTCAACATCTGCAAAAGACACATTAATTCCTACAAATAAGGCCGCTCCTATAGTTGCTGTTGAAGAAAAACAAAAAACACAGGTAGGAATGGACCGTTATATAACAGTATCGAAGAGAGGCAGAAGCCCAAAATCTGCCGAAATTACACCAGCCGCAAAATTATCAAAGAATGCTGAAGAGCCACGCTCGCAAAATCGTTTTGCCATCCTCCAAGAGAAAAATGATGTCCCTAACGCTGTGAATAAGCCAGTAAAACCACCTCCAATATATTTAAGAGAAAAAAACTCAAACGAACTTATAAAAATATTAGTTTCATTAATTGGTGAAACTTCTTTTTATGTGACTCCAATTAAGCGTGGCAATATTAATTAAACAAAGATTCAGGTTAATAATGAAAACGACTATCGGAAAATAGTTTCGGAATTTGAAAAACGCAAAAAGAATTTTTACACGTATCAACTTAAAAGCGCAAAAGGTCTACAAGTCGTAATTAAGGGAATTGATTCTTTTGTTGATCCTGAGGAGATCAAGAGCAGTTTGGCCGACAAAGGCTTTAAAATTAAGGCCGTATCAAATATAAGAAACAGAGATAGGATCCCTCAACCATTATTTAGAGTGGAGTTAGAACCTGGTGATGTTAAGCTGAAGAAAAATGAAACACATCCTATATATGACTTGAAATTCATAATGCACCGAAGAGTTACAGTGGAAGAACCTCATAAGCGATCTGGCCCAGTACAGTGTTCGAACTGCCAAGAATATAGTCACACTAAATCTTATTGTAAGTTGCCTACTGCTTGTGTAGTTTGTGGGGATCTTCATGACACCTCAAAGTGCGATAAACCTAAGGATGATTCCAGGGTAAAAAGATGCAGCAATTGCGGTGGAAACCACACTGCCAACTACAGGGGTTGCCCTGTTTTCGAGGTCGTTAAACGCTCCTTGATCAACAAACCCGCTACTACCCCTACTCAGACGACAAAAGTACCTATTACAATTATTCCCCCCGTAGCACAAGCATCCACTAGCCAATTTTCATATGCCAACGTGCTAAGATCTAACCAACCAACAGTGCAAAATGAATCACCAATAAATGATACAAACAGCCACAATTTTAGCCGTCTTGAAGGTATAATGGAGAATCTGGTGCAATCCATGAACCATTTCATGACAAGCATGACAAGTATGATGCAGGAGATGCAAAAAATGCAGTCCACGCTACTGCAGGCCATACTTAATAGACCATGAACTGTCTCAAAATATGTTTCTGGAACGCAAACGGCATACGCCAACACAAAAATGAACTTGAATATTTTCTTTTTAATAAGAAAATTGATGTAATGCTGATTTCCGAGACTCATATGACGTCGAGAAGCATTTTTAAAATAAGTGGTTATACATTCTACGACACCAAGGACCCCAGAGATAGATCATGTGGTGGCTCGGCAATATTGGTCAAATCGCGAATCAAACACCATTCATTGGGTGGTCTTTCAGAGTGTTATCTTCAAGCAACAAACATCTGTATTGAGAACTTTTGTCAAAACCTCGTGATTTCGTCAGTTTACTGTCCGCCCAGATTTTCAATAACAAAAGATCAGTATAGAGATTTTTACAAATCACTAGGTAGCCGTTTCATAGCGGCTGGCGACTACAATGCTAAGCATACATTCTGGGGCTCACGACTCGTTAGCCCTAAAGGTCGTATCTTGTACGACTCCCTGTCTGAAATGGGACTGAATGTGATTTCAACTGGTCAACCAACTTATTGGCCAACTGACCAGCAAAAAATTCCTGACGTTATCGATTTCGGCGTGGCGAAAGGGGTGTCCCCGGAACTCATTGAAGTTGAGGCTTCACTGGATCTTTCTTCAGATCACTCACCCACTGTAATCACCATCAGAAGTCCTCAGCAAAGCGTAACTGATGCCTTACTTCTTGTCAAACGTCTGAATTGGTTAAAATACAAAAAATACATCAGCACTCACTGCACAGAGAAACTCCCGTTAAAAACTGCTGAAGACATCGATGCCTGTATAAAAAGTCTTAATGAACATGTCGAGAAAGCCGCAGAACATGCTTCTTCCACTTACCGCCCGAATAGGTACAACAGAGTTTTTTCTGCAGATGTTGAGCAACTATTGTCTGAAAAAAGGAGAGTCCGAAGAGAGTGGCAACAACACAGATCGCCCCAACTTAAAACTAGGTTGAGAGAATGTACCAAAAATCTTAGGATCTTGCTAGAAGCGCAAAAAGCAGAGTCTCTCAAACAACATCTGGAAGGTCTAGACGCAACTTCCCAGTCAAATTATTCATTATGGCGTGCAGTCCGAAATCTAAGAAAACCCGTAATCGCAAAACCTCCACTGCGTACTTTGAACGGATCTTGGGCACGAAATAACGAAGAAAAAGGCAACCTTTTCGTAAGTCATTTAAAAAATGTATTCACTCCCAATACGGATACTGACATTAGCGAACTACCGCCTGTTGTTGCCAGACCACCTGTACAAATAAGATTTCAATATCTGGAGGTTGTTGAGGCTATTGATAATTTAAATGTTAAAAAAGCACCTGGGTTTGATAAAATCAGCAATAAAATGATTTTTGAGCTACCTCGCATTGCAAAAAGATTAATCCTCTTTCTTTTTAATGCCATCTTACGGCTTGAGTACTACCCTCCGGTTTGGAAAATTGTACTAGTAAAGATGATTCCTAAGCCGGGAAAAGATCCTTGCAAAGTTGAGTCGTATAGGCCAATAAGTCTATTACCAACTATGTCCAAATTATTCGAGAAATTGCTTATAACCAAGCTGACTCCGATTTTGAATGAAAACAACTGCATTCCCAATCACCAGTTTGGCTTCAGACGTCAACACAGTACAATAGAACAAATACATAGATTGGTACAAGTCATAAGAAAAACCTTTGAGGAAAAGAGATACTGTTCGGCACTCTTTATTGACGTCTCTCAAGCTTTCGACAAAGTATGGCATGAAGGCCTGATATCTAAATTAAAGCAGAACTTGCCGGTGAATCTTCAACACCTACTATGGAAATACTTAATCGACCGTCAGTTTATGATTAAAGAAGGTGATTATTTAAGCCGTCCTCAACCTATAGGTGCTGGCGTCCCTCAAGGTAGTATCTTAGGACCAATTCTATACTTGCTGTACACAGCAGACATGCCAACAAACAATGAAATTCACACGTCAACATTTGCTGATGATACGGCATTTCTCAGTACTCACAAAGATCCAAAAGATGCCTCGATTCAATTACAGCACCACGTAACGCAAGTGGAGAAATGGGCAAGACAATGGGGAATAAAAATAAATGAACAGAAATGCACCCACGTAACATTTACTCTACGTAGGGAATCATGTCCCCCTATTCGTATTAATGACCATATAGTGCCTCAAAACTCACACGTGAAATATCTTGGTATTCATCTGGACCGTCGCCTCACATGGAAACCACATATAGATGCTAAGCTGACTCAAATGAAACTGAAAGCAGCCCAAATTCATTGGCTCATCGGCAGAAACTCCGTCCTTCGGCTCGATTGTAAGCTTCTACTCTACAACTCAATCTTAAAGCCAATTTGGTGCTATGGTATCCAGTTATGGGGCACTGCCTCCAACTCCAATGTTGAGAAAATTCAACGCCGTCAAAACAAAATTCTACGAATGATAACTACCGCTCCTTGGTATATTAAAAACAACAACATACACAACGATCTTGATATTCCCCTTGTCAAATGGGAAATAACTAAACACGTGGCCCTTTATTTGGGTAAGCTGGAAAGTCATCCAAATCCCCTCGCTCGAGACATCTTACAACATCCCGGTCATAGCCGTTTGAGAAGGAGGGACACCACCGCTCTCAGATGAATAAATACAAGTTGCTCATTATATCCTATCGAATTGGAAAACTAGATTTTGTCTAGCATTGGCTGGACTTATCTTAATTAACTTTAGTTTTAGGATTTGAATACCTATTGTTAGTTCATTTAAAATGAAGATACAATAAAAAAGAATATGCAAAAAAAAAAAAAAAAAATTTTTTTTTATTTTTTTACCTTAATGTGTAATAAAGTTCGATTTGTTTTTCTTTTAAAAATAATTTCTACGATAATTACTACTAAAAGTAATTATTTTAATATAATTTAATTTTAAAAATTTTCGACAAAATTTTATTTTTTTTATTTTTTCATAGAATTTACATAAATAAATAGTTGAAATTTCTTGATTATAAACATCATGCAATTTAACCCAAATGGTTTTTCCCGTTTTTTAAAATTCTACCTATTTCAATTTTTATTAATTTTTTTTAAACCTTAAATCTTCCCAATCTGACAATCTCTGTGAACTCGATTCGTTAATATAATGGGTATTAAAATAACTTAAATTTTATAAGCTAAAAAATGGGAAAAACCATTTAAAAGAGTAGGAATTGAAGAAATAGCATTATCCTTTATTCTTTTAACGAATGACCAAAAGCTTTTACTGCCCCGGGGAGCAGTAAGAACTTTTGCATGTAGGCGTTGCTCGTGTAGAGTTTTTTCACGCCTCAGCTTTTTGGCACATGAAGACCTCGCTCGTTTGCGTAGCGAATCAGTTTCGGCGTTTTTATTATTTTTATATTATAGTCTTGAAGCAGTGTTCATCGACGCTAGCCGTCCATTAGCTAACCTTTTCAGCACCTTATACCGTGCCGCTGAATTTCCCATGTGTTGGAAGGTTGCTAATGTAACACCAATTCCTAAAAAGGGAGAGGCTACAAACCCTGAAATATTTAGAGTCCAACAATTTACTTAGCGACCGCCACTACGGCTTCCGCAGAGGACGCTCTACGGGTGACGTATTGGACTCCGTATCGGAAAAATGGTGTTGTACTATACATCGTTTTGGCGAAAGTAAAGTGGTGGCTCTAGATATTTCTAAGGCGTTCGACAGAGTCTGGCATGGTGCTCTCTTATCTCTCTTATCGAAATCTCTCGATTTATATCGAGTTTCCTCAGAAATCGCACTATACGAGTTGTTATAGATGGGATCTCATCAGACGAGTTCAAGATTAATTCCGGGGTACCGCCAGGCTCCGTTTTTCCCCACTTTATTTCTCATCTTTATAAATGACCTTCTTTGTCAAACTTCAAACCTTATCTACTCTTTTGCAGATGATAGCAACATTTGCCATTCATAGACCAAACCCTTTGGAGTTTGGGGAATTGAGACGAAATATGAATGATACGCTGATCCGAGATCTTGAAACAATCTCGGAATGGGGTTGTACGAATAGAGTCGATTTTAACGCACGTAAGACTGTTTAATTTTTTTTTCCAAAGTTTTTTTTTTTTAATTCAAAGTTCCAATATCAAAATTTTAAAAAATATTTTTCATTTTGTTTTTGAAATTTTTTTTTTAATTCAAAGTTCCAAAATCAACATTTTAAAAAATATTTTTAATTTTTTTTTAATTCAAAGTTCCAAAATCAAAATTTTAACAAATAATTTTCATTTTTTTTTAATTCAAAGTTCCAAAATCAAAATTTTAAAAAATATTTTCATTTTTTTTTTAATTCAAAGTTCCAAAATCAAAATTTTAAAAAATAATTTTCATTTTTTTTTAATTCAAAGTTCCAAAATCAAAATTTTAAAAAATAATTTTCATTTTTTTTTAATTCAAAGTTCCAAAATCAAAATTTTAAAAAATATTTTTCATTTTGTTTTTGAATTTTTTTTTTAATTCAAAGTTCCAAAATCAAAATTTTAAAAAATAATTTTCATTTTTTTTTTAATTCAAAGTTCCAAAATCAAAATTTTAAAAAATATTTTTCGTTTTTTTTTAATTCAAAGTTCCAAAATCAAAATTTTAAAAAATATTTTTCATTTTGTTTTTGAAATTTTTTTTTTTTAATTCAAAGTTCCAAAATCAAAATTTTAAAAAATATTTTAATTTTGTTTTTGAATTTTTTTTTTTTAATTCAAAGTCCAAAATCAAAATTTTAAAAAATAATTTTAATTTTTTTTAATTCAAAGTTCCAAAATCAAAATTTTAAAAAATATTTTGCATTTTGTTTTTGAATTTTTTTTTTTTAATTCAGTTCCAAAATCAAAATTTTAAAAAATAATTTTCATTTTTTTTTAATTCAAAGTTCCAAAATCAAAATTTTAAAAAATATTTTACATTTTGTTTTTGAAATTTTTTTTTTAATTCAAAGTTCCAAAATCAAAATTTTAATAAATAATTTTCATTTTTTTTTAATTCAAAGTTCCAAAATCAAAATTTGAAAAAATATTTTTCATTTTGTTTTTGAAATTTTTTTTTAATTCAGTTCCAAAATTAAAATTTTAAAAAATAATTTTCATTTTTTTTTAATTCAGTTTCAAAATCAAAATTTTAAAAAATATTTTTCATTTTGTTTTTGAAATTTTTTTTTTTAAAAAGTTCCAAAATCAAAATTTCAAAAAAATAATTTTCATTTTTTTTTTAATTCAAAGTCCCAAAATCAAAATTTTAAAAAATATTTTTCATTTTGTTTTTGAATTTTTTTTTTTAATTCAAAGTTCCAAAATCAAAGTTTTAAAAAATAATTTTCATTTTTTTTTTTAATTCAAAGTTCCAAAATCAAAATTTTAAAAAATAATTTTCATTTTTTTTAATTCAAAGTTCCAAAATCAAAATTTTAAAAAATATTTTTCATTTTGTTTTTGAAATTTTTTTTTAATTCAGTTCCAAAATTAAAATTTTAAAAAATAATTTTCATTTTTTTTTAATTCAGTTTCAAAATCAAAATTTTAAAAAATATTTTTCATTTTGTTTTTGAAATTTTTTTTTTTAAAAAGTTCCAAAATCAAAATTTCAAAAAAATAATTTTCATTTTTTTTTTAATTCAAAGTCCCAAAATCAAAATTTTAAAAAATATTTTACATTTTGTTTTTGAAATTTTTTTTTTTAATTCAAAGTTCCAAAATCAAAATTTTAAAAAATATTTTTCATTTTTTTTTGAAAATTTTTTTTTAATTAAAGTTCCAAAATCAAAATTTTAAAAAATATTTTACATTTTGTTTTTGAAATTTTTTTTTTAATTCAAAGTTCCAAAATCAAAATTTTAAAAAATATTTTCATTTTTTTTTAATTCCAAGTTCCAAAATCAAAATTTTAAAAAATATTTTACATTTTGTTTTTGAATTTTTTTTTTTAATTCACAGTTCCAAATTCAAAATTTTAAAAAATAATTTTCATTTTTTTTAATTCAAAGTTCCAAAATCAAAATTTTAAAAAATAATTTTCATTTTTTTTTAATTCAAAGTTCCAAAATCAAAATTTTAAAAAATATTTTACATATTGTTTTTGAATTTTTTTTTTTAATTCAAAGTTCCAAAATCAAAATTTTAAAAAATAATTTTCATTTTTTTTAATTCAAAGTTCCAAAATCAAAATTTTAAAAAATATTTTTCATTTTGTTTTTGAAATTTTTTTTTAATTCAGTTCCAAAATTAAAATTTTAAAAAATAATTTTCATTTTTTTTTAATTCAGTTTCAAAATCAAAATTTTAAAAAATATTTTTCATTTTGTTTTTGAAATTTTTTTTTTTAAAAAGTTCCAAAATCAAAATTTCAAAAAAATAATTTTCATTTTTTTTTTAATTCAAAGTCCCAAAATCAAAATTTTAAAAAATATTTTTCATTTTGTTTTTGAATTTTTTTTTTTAATTCAAAGTTCCAAAATCAAAGTTTTAAAAAATAATTTTCATTTTTTTTTTTAATTCAAAGTTCCAAAATCAAAATTTTAAAAAATATTTTACATTTTGTTTTTGAAATTTTTTTTTAATTCAAAGTTCCAAAATCAAAATTTTAAAAAATAATTTTCATTTTTTTTTATTCAAAGTTCCAAAATCAAAATTTTAAAAAATATTTTACATTTTGTTTTTGAAATTTTTTTTTTTTAATTCAAAGTTCCAAAATCAAAATTTTAAAAAATAATTTTCATTTTTTTTTTAATTCAAAGTTCCAAAATCAAAATTTTAAAAAATATTTTACATATTGTTTTTGAATTTTTTTTTTTAATTCAAAGTTCCAAAATCAAAATTTTAAAAAATAATTTTCATTTTTTTTAATTCAAAGTTCCAAAATCAAAATTTTAAAAAATATTTTTCATTTTGTTTTTGAAAATTTTGTTTTTAATTCAAAGTTCCAAAATCAAAATTTAAAAAATAATTTTCATTTTTTTTTTAATTCAAAGTTCCAAAATCAAAATTTTAAAAAATATTTTACCTTTTGTTTTTGAAATTTTTTTTTTTTAATTCAAAGTTCCAAAATCAAAATTTTAAACAATATTTTTCATTTTTTTTTGAAATTTTTTTTTAATTCAAAGTTCCAAAATCAAAATTTTAAAAAATATTTTACATTTTGTTTTTGAATTTTTTTTTTTTTAATTCAAAGTTCCAAAATCAAAATTTTAAAAACTAATTTTAATTTTTTTTTTAATTCAAAGTTCCAAAATCAAAATTTTAAAAAATATTTTACATTTTGTTTGTGAAATTTTTTTTTTTAATTCAAAGTTCCAAAATCAAAATTTTAAAAAATATTTTTCATTTTTTTTTTGAAAATTTTTTTTTAATTAAAGTTCCAAAATCAAAATTTTAAAAAATATTTTACATTTTGTTTTTGAAATTTTTTTTTTAATTAAAAGTTCCAAAATCAAAATTTTAAAAAATATTTTCATTTTTTTTTAATTCCAAGTTCCAAAATCAAAATTTTAAAAAATATTTTACATTTTGTTTTTGAATTTTTTTTTTTTAATTCACAGTTCCAAATTCAAAATTTTAAAAAATAATTTTCATTTTTTTTTAATTCAAAGTTCCAAAATCAAAATTTTAAAAAATATTTTTCATTTTGTTTTTGAAATTTTTTTTTTTAATTCAAAGTTCCAAAATCAAAATTTTAAAAAATAATTTTCATTTTTTTTTTAATTCAAAGTTCCAAAATCAAAATTTTAAAAAATATTTTTCATTTTGTTTTTGAATTTTTTTTTTTTAATTCAAAGTTCCAAAATCAAAATTTTAAAAAATAATTTTCATTTTTTTTTTAATTCAAAGTTCCAAAATCAAAATTTTAAAAAATATTTTACATTTTGTTTTTGAAATTTTTTTTTTTAATTCAAAGTTCCAAAATCAAAATTTTAAAAAATATTTTTCATTTTTTTTTGAAATTTTTTTTTTAATTCAAAGTTCCAAAATCAAAATTTTAAAAAATATTTTAATTTTGTTTTTGAAATTTTTTTTTTTAATTCAAAGTCCAAAATCAAAATTTTAAAAAATATTTTTCATTTTGTTTTTGAAATTTTTTTTTTTAATTCAAAGTTCCAAATTCAAAATTTTAAAAAATAATTTTCATTTTTTTTTTAATTCAAAGTTCCAAAATCAAAATTTTAAAAAATATTTTTCATTTTGTTTTTGAATTTTTTTCTTTAATTCAAAGTTCCAAAATCAAAATTTTAAAAAATAATTTTCATTTTTTTTTTAATTCAAAGTTCCAAAATCAAAATTTTAAAAAATATTTTACATTTTGTTTTTGAATTTTTTTTTTTTAATTCAGTTCCAAAATCAAAATTTTAAAAAATAATTTTCATTTTTTTTTGAAAAATTTTTTTTTAAATTCAAAGTTCCAAAATTAATATTTTAAAAAATATTTTACATTTTGTTTTTGAAATTTTTTTTTTTAATTCAAAGTTCCAAAATCAAAATTTTAAAAAATAATTTTCATTTTTTTTTTTAATTCAAAGTTCCAAAATCAAAATTTTAAAAAATATTTTTCATTTTGTTTTTGATTTTTTTTTTTTAATTCAATGTTCCAAAATCAAAATTTTAAAAAATAATTTTCATTTTTTTTAATTCAAAGTTCCAAAATCAAAATTTTAAAAAATATTTTACATTTTGTTTTTGAATTTTTTTTTTTTTAATTCAAAGTTCCAAAATCAAAATTTTAAAAAATAATTTTCATTTTTTTTTTTAATTCAAAGTTCCAAAATCAAAATTTTAAAAAATATTTTTCATTTTGTTTTTGATTTTTTTTTTTCAATTCAATGTTCCAAAATCAAAATTTTAAAAAATAATTTTCATTTTTTTTAATTCAAAGTTCCAAAATCAAAATTTTAAAAAATATTTTACATTTTGTTTTTGAATTTTTTTCTTTAATTCAAAGTTCCAAAATCAAAATTTTAAAAAATAATTTTCATTTTTTTTTGAAATTTTTTTTTTTAATTCAAAGTTCCAAAATCAAAATTTTAAAAAATAATTTTCATTTTTTTTTTAATTCAAAGTTCCAAAATCAAAATTTTAAAAAATATTTTTCATTTTGTTTTTGAATTTTTTTCTTTAATTCAAAGTTCCAAAATCAAAATTTTAAAAAATATTTTACATTTTGTTTTTGAATTTTTTTCTTTAATTCAAAGTTCCAAAATCAAAATTTTAAAAAATATTTTTCATTTTGTTTTTGAAATTTTTTTTTTTTAATTCAAAGTTCCAAAATCAAAATTTTAAAAAATAATTTTCATTTTTTTTTTAATTCAAAGTTCCAAAATCAAAATTTTAAAAAATATTTTTCATTTTGTTTTTGAATTTTTTTCTTTAATTCAAAGTTCCAAAATCAAAATTTTAAAAAATAATTTTCATTTTTTTTTGAAAATTTTTTTTTTTAATTCAAAGTTCCAAAATCAATATTTTAAAAAATATTTTACATTTTGTTTTTGAAATTTTTTTTTTAATTCAAAGTTCCAAAATCAAAATTTTAAAAAATAATTTTCATTTTTTTTTTAATTCAAAGTTCCAAAATCAAAATTTTAAAAAATATTTTTCATTTTGTTTTTGAATTTTTTTTTTAATTCAAAGTTCCAAAATCAAAATTTTAAAAAATAATTTTCATTTTTTTTAATTTAAAGTTCCAAAATCAAAATTTTAAAAAATATTTTACATTTTGTTTTTGAAATTTTTTTTTTTTAATTCAAAGTTCCAAATTCAAAATTTTAAAAAATATTTTTCATTTTTTTTTGAATTTTTTTTTTTTAATTCAAAGTTCCAAAATCAATATTTTAAAAAATATTTTAATTTTGTTTTTGAAATTTTTTTTTAATTCAAAGTCCAAAATCAAAATTTTAAAAAATAATTTTCATTTTTTTTAATTCAAAGTTCCAAAATCAAAATTTTAAAAAATAATTTTCATTTTTTTTTATTCAAAGTTCCAAAATCAAAATTTTAAAAAATATTTTACATTTTGTTTTTGAAATTTTTTTTTTTAATTCAAAGTTCCAAAATCAAAATTTTAAAAAATAATTTTCATTTTTTTTTGAATTTTTTTTTTTTTAATTCAAAGTTCCAAAATCAAAATTTTAAAAAATATTTTAATTTTGTTTTTGATTTTTTTTTTTTAATTCAATGTTCCAAAATCAAAATTTTAAAAAATAATTTTCATTTTTTTTAATTCAAAGTTCCAAAATCAAAATTTTAAAAAATAATTTTCATTTTTTTTTATTCAAAGTTCCAAAATCAAAATTTTAAAAAATATTTTACATTTTGTTTTTGAAATTTTTTTTTTTAATTCAAAGTTCCAAAATCAAAATTTTAAAAAATATTTTTCATTTTGTTTTTGAAATTTTTTTTTTAATTCAAAGTTCCAAAATCAAAATTTTAAAAAATATTTTAATTTTGTTTTTGAAATTTTTTTTTTTAATTCAAAGTCCAAAATCAAAATTTTAAAAAATAATTTTATTTTTTTTTTAATTCAAAGTTCCAAAATCAAAATTTTAAAAAATATTTTACATTTTGTTTTTGAATTTTTTTTTTTAATTCAGTTCCAAAATCAAAATTTTAAAAAATAATTTTCATTTTTTTTTGAAAAATTTTTTTTTTAATTCAAAGTTCCAAAATTAATATTTTAAAAAATATTTTACATTTTGTTTTTGAAATTTTTTTTTTTAATTCAAAGTTCCAAAATCAAAATTTTAAAAAATAATTTTCATTTTTTTTTTTTAATTCAAAGTTCCAAAATCAAAATTTTAAAAAATATTTTTCATTTTGTTTTTGATTTTTTTTTTTAATTCAATGTTCCAAAATCAAAATTTTAAAAAATAATTTTCATTTTTTTTAATTCAAAGTTCCAAAATCAAAATTTTAAAAAATATTTTACATTTTGTTTTTGAATTTTTTTTTTTTTAATTCAAAGTTCCAAAATCAAAATTTTAAAAAATAATTTTCATTTTTTTTTAATTCAAAGTTCCAAAATCAAAATTTTAAAAAATATTTTTCATTTTGTTTTTGATTTTTTTTTTTTAATTAAATGTTCAAAAATCAAAATTTTAAAAAATAATTTTCATTTTTTTTAATTCAAAGTTCCAAAATCAAAATTTTAAAAAATATTTTACATTTTGTTTTTGAATTTTTTTCTTTAATTCAAAGTTCCAAAATCAAAATTTTAAAAAATAATTTTCATTTTTTTTTGAAATTTTTTTTTTTAATTCAAAGTTCCAAAATCAAAATTTTAAAAAATAATTTTCATTTTTTTTTTAATTCAAAGTTCCAAAATCAAAATTTTAAAAAATATTTTTCATTTTGTTTTTGAATTTTTTTCTTTAATTCAAAGTTCCAAAATCAAAATTTTAAAAAATATTTTACATTTTGTTTTTGAATTTTTTTCTTTAATTCAAAGTTCCAAAATCAAAATTTTAAAAAATATTTTTCATTTTGTTTTTGAAATTTTTTTTTTTAATTCAAAGTTCCAAAATCAAAATTTTAAAAAATAATTTTCATTTTTTTTTTAATTCAAAGTTCCAAAATCAAAATTTTAAAAAATATTTTTCATTTTGTTTTTGAATTTTTTTCTTTAATTCAAAGTTCCAAAATCAAAATTTTAAAAAATAATTTTCATTTTTTTTTGAAAAATTTTTTTTTAATTCAAAGTTCCAAAATCAATATTTTAAAAAATATTTTACATTTTGTTTTTTAAATTTTTTTTTTAATTCAAAGTTCCAAAATCAAAATTTTAAAAAATAATTTTCATTTTTTTTTTTAATTCAAAGTTCCAAAATCAAAATTTTAAAAAATATTTTTCATTTTTTTTTTAATTCAAAGTTCCAAAATCAAAATTTTAAAAAATAATTTTCATTTTTTTTAATTCAAAGTTCCAAAATCAAAATTTTAAAAAATATTTTACATTTTGTTTTTGAAATTTTTTTTTTTTAATTCAAAGTTCCAAATTCAAAATTTTAAAAAATATTTTTCATTTTTTTTTGAATTTTTTTTTTTTAATTCAAAGTTCCAAAATCAAAATTTTATAAAATATTTTAATTTTGTTTTTGAAATTTTTTTTTTTAATTCAAAGTCCAAAATCAAAATTTTAAAAAATAATTTTCATTTTTTTTTTAATTCAAAGTTCCAAAATCAAAATTTTAAAAAATATTTTTCATTTTGTTTTTGAAATTTTTTTTTTTTAATTCAAAGTTCCAAAATCAAAATTTTAAAAAATATTTTAATTTTGTTTTTGAATTTTTTTTTTTAATTCAAAGTCCAAAATCAAAATTTTAAAAAATAATTTTATTTTTTTTTTAATTTAAAGTTCCAAAATCAAAATTTTAATAAATATTTTACATTTTGTTTTTGAATTTTTTTTTTTTAATTCAGTTCCAAAATCAAAATTTTAAAAAATAATTTTAATTTTTTTTTAATTCAAAGTTCCAAAATCAAAATTTTAAAAAATATTTTAATTTTGTTTTTGAAATTTTTTTTTTTTAATTCAAAGTCCAAAATCAAAATTTTAAAAAATAATTTTCATTTTTTTTTTTAATTCAAAGTTCCAAAATCAAAATTTTAAAAAATATTTTACATTTTGTTTTTGAATTTTTTTTTTTAATTCAAAGTTCCAAAATCAAAATTTTAAAAAATAATTTTAATTTTTTTTTAATTCAAAGTTCCAAAATCAAAATTTGAAAAAATATTTTTCATTTTGTTTTTGAAATTTTTTTTTAATTCAGTTCCAAAATTAAAATTTTAAAAAATAATTTTCATTTTTTTTTAATTAAGTTTCAAAATCAAAATTTTAAAAAATATTTTTTATTTTGTTTTTGAAATTTTTTTTTTTAAAAAGTTCCAAAATCAAAATTTTAAAAAATATTTTTCATTTTTTTTTGAAAATTTCTTTTTAATTCAAAGTTCCAAAATCAAAATTTTAAAAAATATTTTACATTTTGTTTTTGAAATTTTTTTTTTTTTAATTCAAAGTTCCAAAATCAAAATTTTAAAAACTAATTTTAATTTTTTTTTTAATTCAAAGTTCCAAATCAAAATTTTAAAAAATATTTTACATTTTGTTTTTGAAATTTTTTTTTTTTAATTCAAAGTTCCAAAATCAAAATTTTAAAAAATATTTTTCATTTTTTTTTGAAAATTTTTTTTTAATGAAAGTTCCAAAATCAAAATTTTAAAAAATATTTTACATTTTGTTTTTGAATTTTTTTTTTTAATTCAAAGTTCCAAAATCAAAATTTTAAAAAATAATTTTCATTTTTTTTTAATTCAAAGTTCCAAAATCAAAATTTTAAAAAATATTTTTCATTTTGTTTTTGAATTTTTTTTTTTAATTCAAAGTTCCAAAATCAAAATTTTAAAAAATAATTTTCATTTTTTTTTAATTCAAAGTTCCAAAATCAAAATTTTAAAAAATATTTTTCATTTTGTTTTTGAATTTTTTTTTTAATTCAAAGTTCCAAATCAAAATTTTACAAAATATTTTACATTTTGTTTTTGAAATTTTTTTTTTTTAATTCAAAGTTCCAAAATCAAAATTTTAAAAAATATTTTTCATTTTTTTTTGAAAATTTTTTTTTAATGAAAGTTCCAAAATCAAAATTTTAAAAAATATTTTACATTTTGTTTTTGAATTTTTTTTTTTAATTCAAAGTTCCAAAATCAAAATTTTAAAAACTAATTTTAATTTTTTTTTTAATTCAAAGTTCCAAATCAAAATTTTAAAAAATATTTTACATTTTGTTTTTGAAATTTTTTTTTTTTAATTCAAAGTTCCAAAATCAAAATTTTAAAAAATATTTTTCATTTTTTTTTGAAAATTTTTTTTTAATGAAAGTTCCAAAATCAAAATTTTAAAAAATATTTTACATTTTGTTTTTGAATTTTTTTTTTTAATTCAAAGTTCCAAAATCAAAATTTTAAAAAATAATTTTCATTTTTTTTTAATTCAAAGTTCCAAAATCAAAATTTTAAAAAATAATTTTCATTTTTTTTTTAATTCAAAGTTCCAAAATCAAAATTTTAAAAAATATTTTTCATTTTGTTTTTGAATTTTTTTCTTTAATTCAAAGTTCCAAAATCAAAATTTTAAAAAATAATTTTCATTTTTTTTTGAAAATTTTTTTTTTTAATTCAAAGTTCCAAAATCAATATTTTAAAAAATATTTTACATTTTGTTTTTGAAATTTTTTTTTTAATTCAAAGTTCCAAAATCAAAATTTTAAAAAATAATTTTCATTTTTTTTTTAATTCAAAGTTCCAAAATCAAAATTTTAAAAAATATTTTTCATTTTGTTTTTGAATTTTTTTTTTAATTCAAAGTTCCAAAATCAAAATTTTAAAAAATAATTTTCATTTTTTTTAATTTAAATTTAAAAAATCAAAATTTTAAAAAATATTTTACATTTTGTTTTTGAAATTTTTTTTTTTTAATTCAAAGTTCCAAATTCAAAATTTTTAAAAATATTTTTCATTTTTTTTTGAATTTTTTTTTTTTTAATTCAAAGTTCCAAAATCAATATTTTAAAAAATATTTTAATTTTGTTTTTGAAATTTTTTTTTTAATTCAAAGTCCAAAATCAAAATTTTAAAAAATAATTTTCATTTTTTTTAATTCAAAGTTCCAAAATCAAAATTTTAAAAAATAATTTTCATTTTTTTTTATTCAAAGTTCCAAAATCAAAATTTTAAAAAATATTTTACATTTTGTTTTTGAAATTTTTTTTTTTAATTCAAAGTTCCAAAATCAAAATTTTAAAAAATAATTTTCATTTTTTTTTGAATTTTTTTTTTTTTAATTCAAAGTTCCAAAATCAAAATTTTAAAAAATATTTTAATTTTGTTTTTGATTTTTTTTTTTTAATTCAATGTTCCAAAATCAAAATTTTAAAAAATAATTTTCATTTTTTTTAATTCAAAGTTCCAAAATCAAAATTTTAAAAAATAATTTTCATTTTTTTTTATTCAAAGTTCCAAAATCAAAATTTTAAAAAATATTTTACATTTTGTTTTTGAAATTTTTTTTTTTAATTCAAAGTTCCAAAATCAAAATTTTAAAAAATATTTTTCATTTTGTTTTTGAAATTTTTTTTTTAATTCAAAGTTCCAAAATCAAAATTTTAAAAAATATTTTAATTTTGTTTTTGAAATTTTTTTTTTTAATTCAAAGTCCAAAATCAAAATTTTAAAAAATAATTTTATTTTTTTTTTAATTCAAAGTTCCAAAATCAAAATTTTAAAAAATATTTTTCATTTTGTTTTTGAATTTTTTTTTTTAATTCAAAGTTCCAAAATCAAAATTTTAAAAAATAATTTTCATTTTTTTTTAATTCAAAGTTCCAAAATCAAAATTTTAAAAAATATTTTTCATTTTGTTTTTGAATTTTTTTTTTAATTCAAAGTTCCAAATCAAAATTTTACAAAATATTTTACATTTTGTTTTTGAAATTTTTTTTTTTTAATTCAAAGTTCCAAAATCAAAATTTTAAAAAATATTTTTCATTTTTTTTTGAAAATTTTTTTTTAATGAAAGTTCCAAAATCAAAATTTTAAAAAATATTTTACATTTTGTTTTTGAATTTTTTTTTTTAATTCAAAGTTCCAAAATCAAAATTTTAAAAACTAATTTTAATTTTTTTTTTAATTCAAAGTTCCAAATCAAAATTTTAAAAAATATTTTACATTTTGTTTTTGAAATTTTTTTTTTTTAATTCAAAGTTCCAAAATCAAAATTTTAAAAAATATTTTTCATTTTTTTTTGAAAATTTTTTTTTAATGAAAGTTCCAAAATCAAAATTTTAAAAAATATTTTACATTTTGTTTTTGAATTTTTTTTTTTAATTCAAAGTTCCAAAATCAAAATTTTAAAAAATAATTTTCATTTTTTTTTAATTCAAAGTTCCAAAATCAAAATTTTAAAAAATAATTTTCATTTTTTTTTTAATTCAAAGTTCCAAAATCAAAATTTTAAAAAATATTTTTCATTTTGTTTTTGAATTTTTTTCTTTAATTCAAAGTTCCAAAATCAAAATTTTAAAAAATAATTTTCATTTTTTTTTGAAAATTTTTTTTTTTAATTCAAAGTTCCAAAATCAATATTTTAAAAAATATTTTACATTTTGTTTTTGAAATTTTTTTTTTAATTCAAAGTTCCAAAATCAAAATTTTAAAAAATAATTTTCATTTTTTTTTTAATTCAAAGTTCCAAAATCAAAATTTTAAAAAATATTTTTCATTTTGTTTTTGAATTTTTTTTTTAATTCAAAGTTCCAAAATCAAAATTTTAAAAAATAATTTTCATTTTTTTTAATTTAAAGTTCCAAAATCAAAATTTTAAAAAATATTTTACATTTTGTTTTTGAAATTTTTTTTTTTTAATTCAAAGTTCCAAATTCAAAATTTTTAAAAATATTTTTCATTTTTTTTTGAATTTTTTTTTTTTTAATTCAAAGTTCCAAAATCAATATTTTAAAAAATATTTTAATTTTGTTTTTGAAATTTTTTTTTTAATTCAAAGTCCAAAATCAAAATTTTAAAAAATAATTTTCATTTTTTTTAATTCAAAGTTCCAAAATCAAAATTTTAAAAAATAATTTTCATTTTTTTTTATTCAAAGTTCCAAAATCAAAATTTTAAAAAATATTTTACATTTTGTTTTTGAAATTTTTTTTTTTAATTCAAAGTTCCAAAATCAAAATTTTAAAAAATAATTTTCATTTTTTTTTGAATTTTTTTTTTTTTAATTCAAAGTTCCAAAATCAAAATTTTAAAAAATATTTTAATTTTGTTTTTGATTTTTTTTTTTTAATTCAATGTTCCAAAATCAAAATTTTAAAAAATAATTTTCATTTTTTTTAATTCAAAGTTCCAAAATCAAAATTTTAAAAAATAATTTTCATTTTTTTTTATTCAAAGTTCCAAAATCAAAATTTTAAAAAATATTTTACATTTTGTTTTTGAAATTTTTTTTTTTAATTCAAAGTTCCAAAATCAAAATTTTAAAAAATATTTTTCATTTTGTTTTTGAAATTTTTTTTTTAATTCAAAGTTCCAAAATCAAAATTTTAAAAAATATTTTAATTTTGTTTTTGAAATTTTTTTTTTTAATTCAAAGTCCAAAATCAAAATTTTAAAAAATAATTTTATTTTTTTTTTAATTCAAAGTTCCAAAATCAAAATTTTAAAAAATATTTTACATTTTGTTTTTGAATTTTTTTTTTTAATTCAGTTCCAAAATCAAAATTTTAAAAAATAATTTTCATTTTTTTTTGAAAAATTTTTTTTTTAATTCAAAGTTCCAAAATTAATATTTTAAAAAATATTTTACATTTTGTTTTTGAAATTTTTTTTTTTAATTCAAAGTTCCAAAATCAAAATTTTAAAAAATAATTTTCATTTTTTTTTTTTAATTCAAAGTTCCAAAATCAAAATTTTAAAAAATATTTTTCATTTTGTTTTTAATTCAAAGTTCCAAAATCAAAATTTTAAAAAATAATTTTCATTTTTTTTAATTCAAAGTTCCAAAATCAAAATTTTAAAAAATATTTTACATTTTGTTTTTGAAATTTTTTTTTTTTAATTCAAAGTTCCAAATTCAAAATTTTAAAAAATATTTTTAATTTTTTTTTGAATTTTTTTTTTTTTAATTCAAAGTTCCAAAATCAAAATTTTAAAAAATATTTTAATTTTGTTTTTGAAATTTTTTTTTTTAATTCAAAGTTCCAAAATCAAAATTTTAAAAAATATTTTTCATTTTGTTTTTGAAATTTTTTTTTTTAATTCAAAGTTCCAAAATCAAAATTTTAAAAAATAATTTTCATTTTTTTTTTAATTCAAAGTTCCAAAATCAAAATTTTAAAAAATATTTTTCATTTTGTTTTTGAATTTTTTTCTTTAATTCAAAGTTCCAAAATCAAAATTTTAAAAAATAATTTTCATTTTTTTTTGAAAAATTTTTTTTTAATTCAAAGTTCCAAAATCAATATTTTAAAAAATATTTTACATTTTGTTTTTGAAATTTTTTTTTTAATTCAAAGTTCCAAAATCAAAATTTTAAAAAATAATTTTCATTTTTTTTTAATTCAAAGTTCCAAAATCAAAATTTTAAAAAATATTTTTCATTTTTTTTTTAATTCAAAGTTCCAAAATCAAAATTTTAAAAAATAATTTTCATTTTTTTTAATTCAAAGTTCCAAAATCAAAATTTTAAAAAATATTTTAAATTTTGTTTTTGAAATTTTTTTTTTTTAATTCAAAGTTCCAAATTCAAAATTTTAAAAAATATTTTTAATTTTTTTTTGAATTTTTTTTTTTTTAATTCAAAGTTCCAAAATCAAAATTTTAAAAAATATTTTAATTTTGTTTTTGAAATTTTTTTTTTTAATTCAAAGTCCAAAATCAAAATTTTAAAAAATAATTTTCATTTTTTTTTTAATTCAAAGTTCCAAAATCAAAATTTTAAAAAATATTTTTCATTTTGTTTTTGAAATTTTTTTTTTTTAATTCAAAGTTCCAAAATCAAAATTTTAAAAAATATTTTAATTTTGTTTTTGAATTTTTTTTTTTTAATTCAAAGTCCAAAATCAAAATTTTAAAAAATAATTTTATTTTTTTTTTAATTCAAAGTTCCAAAATCAAAATTTTAATAAATATTTTACATTTTGTTTTTGAATTTTTTTTTTTAATTCAGTTCCAAAATCAAAATTTTAAAAAATAATTTTAATTTTTTTTTAATTCAAAGTTCCAAAATCAAAATTTTAAAAAATATTTTAATTTTGTTTTTGAAATTTTTTTTTTTAATTCAAAGTCCAAAATCAAAATTTTAAAAAATAATTTTCATTTTTTTTTTTAATTCAAAGTTCCAAAATCAAAATTTTAAAAAATATTTTACATTTTGTTTTTGAATTTTTTTTTTTAATTCAAAGTTCCAAAATCAAAATTTTAAAAAATAATTTTAATTTTTTTTTAATTCAAAGTTCCAAAATCAAAATTTGAAAAAATATTTTTCATTTTGTTTTTGAAATTTTTTTTTAATTCAGTTCCAAAATTAAAATTTTAAAAAATAATTTTCATTTTTTTTTAATTAAGTTTCAAAATCAAAATTTTAAAAAATATTTTTTATTTTGTTTTTGAAATTTTTTTTTTTAAAAAGTTCCAAAATCAAAATTTCAAAAAAATAATTTTCATTTTTTTTTAATTCAATTACATTTTGTTTTTGAAATTTTTTTTTTTAATTCAAAGTTCCAAAATCAAAATTTTAAAAAATATTTTTCATTTTTTTTTGAAAATTTCTTTTTAATTCAAAGTTCCAAAATCAAAATTTTAAAAAATATTTTACATTTTGTTTTTGAATTTTTTTTTTTTTTAATTCAAAGTTCCAAAATCAAAATTTTAAAAACTAATTTTAATTTTTTTTTTAATTCAAAGTTCCAAATCAAAATTTTAAAAAATATTTTACATTTTGTTTTTGAAATTTTTTTTTTTTAATTCAAAGTTCCAAAATCAAAATTTTAAAAAATATTTTTCATTTTTTTTTGAAAATTTTTTTTTAATGAAAGTTCCAAAATCAAAATTTTAAAAAATATTTTACATTTTGTTTTTGAATTTTTTTTTTTAATTCAAAGTTCCAAAATCAAAATTTTAAAAAATAATTTTCATTTTTATTTAATTCAAAGTTCCAAAATCAAAATTTTAAAAAATATTTTTCATTTTGTTTTTGATTTTTTTTTTTTAATTCAAAGTTCCAAAATCAAAATTTTAAAAAATAATTTTAATTTTTTTTTAATTCAAAGTTCCAAAATCAAAATTTTAAAAAATATTTTTCGTTTTTTTTTAATTCAAAGTTCCAAAATCAAAATTTTAAAAAATATTTTACATTTTGTTTTTGAAATTTTTTTTTTTAATTCAAAGTTCCAAAATCAAAATTTTAAAAAATAATTTTCATTTTTTTTAATTCAAAGTTCCAAAATCAAAATTTTAAAAAATATTTTTCATTTTGTTTTTGAAATTTTTTTTTTAATTCAGTTCCAAAATTAAAATTTTAAAAAATAATTTTCATTTTTTTTAATTCAGTTTCAAAATCAAAATTTTAAAAAATATTTTTCATTTTGTTTTTGAAATTTTTTTTTTTTAAAAGTTCCAAAATCAAAATTTCAAAAAAATAATTTTCATTTTTTTTTTTAATTCAAAGTTCCAAAATCAAAATTTTAAAAAATATTTTTCATTTTTTTTTTAATTCAAAGTTCCAAAATCAAAATTTTAAAAAATATTTTTCATTTTGTTTTTGAATTTTTTTCTTTAATTCAAAGTTCCAAAATCAAAATTTTAAAAAATATTTTACATTTTGTTTTTGAATTTTTTTCTTTAATTCAAAGTTCCAAAATCAAAATTTTAAAAAATATTTTTCATTTTGTTTTTGAATTTTTTTTTTTTAATTCAAAGTTCCAAAATCAAAATTTTAAAAAATAATTTTCATTTTTTTTTTAATTCAAAGTTCCAAAATCAAAATTTTAAAAAATATTTTTCATTTTGTTTTTGAATTTTTTTCTTTAATTCAAAGTTCCAAAATCAAAATTTTAAAAAATAATTTTCATTTTTTTTTGAAAAATTTTTTTTTAATTCAAAGTTCCAAAATCAATATTTTAAAAAATATTTTACATTTTGTTTTTGAAATTTTTTTTTTAATTCAAAGTTCCAAAATCAAAATTTTAAAAAATAATTTTCATTTTTTTTTTAATTCAAAGCTCCAAAATCAAAATTTTAAAAAATATTTTTCATTTTTTTTTTAATTCAAAGTTCCAAAATCAAAATTTTAAAAAATAATTTTCATTTTTTTTAATTCAAAGTTCCAAAATCAAAATTTTAAAAAATATTTTACATTTTGTTTTTGAAATTTTTTTTTTTTAATTCAAAGTTCCAAATTCAAAATTTTAAAAAATATTTTTCATTTTTTTTTGAATTTTTTTTTTTTTAATTCAAAGTTCCAAAATCAAAATTTTAAAAAATATTTTAATTTTGTTTTTGAAATTTTTTTTTTTAATTCAAAGTCCAAAATCAAAATTTTAAAAAATAATTTTCATTTTTTTTTTAATTCAAAGTTCCAAAATCAAAATTTTAAAAAATATTTTTCATTTTGTTTTTGAAATTTTTTTTTTTTAATTCAAAGTTCCAAAATCAAAATTTTAAAAAATATTTTAATTTTGTTTTTGAATTTTTTTTTTTAATTCAAAGTCCAAAATCAAAATTTTAAAAAATAATTTTATTTTTTTTTTAATTCAAAGTTCCAAAATCAAAATTTTAATAAATATTTTACATTTTGTTTTTGAATTTTTTTTTTTTAATTCAGTTCCAAAATCAAAATTTTAAAAAATAATTTTAATTTTTTTTTAATTCAAAGTTCCAAAATCAAAATTTTAAAAAATATTTTAATTTTGTTTTTGAAATTTTTTTTTTTAATTCAAAGTCCAAAATCAAAATTTTAAAAAATAATTTTCATTTTTTTTTTAATTCAAAGTTCCAAAATCAAAATTTTAAAAAATATTTTACATTTTGTTTTTGAATTTTTTTTTTTAATTCAAAGTTCCAAAATCAAAATTTTAAAAAATAATTTTAATTTTTTTTTAATTCAAAGTTCCAAAATCAAAATTTGAAAAAATATTTTTCATTTTGTTTTTGAAATTTTTTTTTAATTCAGTTCCAAAATTAAAATTTTAAAAAATAATTTTCATTTTTTTTTAATTAAGTTTCAAAATCAAAATTTTAAAAAATATTTTTTATTTTGTTTTTGAAATTTTTTTTTTTTAAAAAGTTCCAAAATCAAAATTTCAAAAAAATAATTTTCATTTTTTTTTAATTCAATTACATTTTGTTTTTGAAATTTTTTTTTTTAATTCAAAGTTCCAAAATCAAAATTTTAAAAAATATTTTTCATTTTTTTTTGAAAATTTCTTTTTAATTCAAAGTTCCAAAATCAAAATTTTAAAAAATATTTTACATTTTGTTTTTGATTTTTTTTTTTTTTTAATTCAAAGTTCCAAAATCAAAATTTTAAAAACTAATTTTAATTTTTTTTTTAATTCAAAGTTCCAAAATCAAAATTTTAAAAAATATTTTTCACTTTTTTTTTGAAAATTTTTTTTTAATGAAAGTTCCAAAATCAAAATTTTAAAAAATATTTTACATTTTGTTTTTGAAATTTTTTTTTTAATTCAAAGTTCCAAAATCAAAATTTTAAAAAATAATTTTCATTTTTTTTTAATTCAAAGTTCCAAAATCAAAATTTTAAAAAATATTTTTCATTTTGTTTTTGAATTTTTTTTTTTAATTCAAAGTTCCAAAATCAAAATTTTAAAAAATAATTTTAATTTTTTTTTAATTCAAAGTTCCAAAATCAAAATTTTAAAAAATATTTTTCGTTTTTTTTTAATTCAAAGTTCCAAAATCAAAATTTTAAAAAATATTTTTCATTTTGTATTTGAAATTTTTGTTTTTAATTCAAAGTTCCAAAATCAAAATTTTAAAAAATATTTTAATTTTGTTTTTGAATTTTTTTTTTTTAAAAGTTCCAAAATCAAAATTTTAAAAAATAATTTTCATTTTTTTTAATTCAGTTTCAAAATCAAAATTTTAAAAAATATTTTTCATTTTGTTTTTGAATTTTTTTTTTTTAAAAGTTCCAAAATCAAAATTTCAAAAAAATAATTTTCATTTTTTTTTTAATTCAAAGTTCCAAAATCAAAATTTTAAAAAATATTTTTCATTTTGTTTTTGAAATTTTTTTTTTTTTAATTCAAAGTTCCAAAATCAAAATTTTAAAAAATAATTTTCATTTTTTTTTAATTCAAAGTTCCAAAATCAAAATTTTAAAAAATATTTTTCATTTTGTTTTTGAAATTTTTTTTTTTTTAATTCAGTTCCAAAATCAAAATTTTAAAAAATAATTTTCATTTTTTTTTAATTCAAAGTTCCAAAATCAAAATTTTAAAAAATATTTTACATTTTGTTTTTGAAATTTTTTTTTTAATTCAAAGTTCCAAAATCAAAATTTTAAAAAATAATTTTCATTTTTTTTAATTCAAAGTTCCAAAATCAAAATTTTAAAAAATATTTTTCATTTTGTTTTTGAAATTTTTTTTTTAATTCAGTTCCAAAATTAAAATTTTAAAAAATAATTTTCATTTTTTTTAATTCAGTTTCAAAATCAAAATTTTAAAAAATATTTTTCATTTTGTTTTTGAAATTTTTTTTTTTTTAAAAGTTCCAAAATCAAAATTTCAAAAAAATAATTTTCATTTTTTTTTTTAATTCAAAGTTCCAAAATCAAAATTTTAAAAAATATTTTTCATTTTGTTTTTGAAATTTTTTTTTTTTAATTCAAAGTTCCAAAATCAAAATTTTAAAAAATATTTTAATTTTGTTTTTAAAATTTTTTTTTTTAATTCAAAGTCCAAAATCAAAATTTTAAAAAATATTTTACATTTTGTTTTTGAAATTTTTTTTTTTTTAAAAGTTCCAAAATCAAAATTTCAAAAAAATAATTTTCATTTTTTTTTTTAATTCAAAGTTCCAAAATCAAAATTTTAAAAAATATTTTACATTTTGTTTTTGAAATTTTTTTTTTTAATTCAAAGTTTCAAAATCAAAATTTTAAAAAATAATTTTCATTTTTTTTTAATTCAAAGTTCCAAAATCAAAATTTGAAAAAATATTTTTCATTTTGTTTTTGAAATTTTTTTTTAATTCAGTTCCAAAATTAAAATTTTAAAAAATAATTTTCATTTTTTTTTAATTAAGTTTCAAAATCAAAATTTTAAAAAATATTTTTCATTTTGTTTTTGAAATTTTTTTTTTTAAAAAGTTCCAAAATCAAAATTTCAAAAAAATAATTTTCATTTTTTTTTTAATTCAAAGTTCCAAAATCAAAATTTTAAAAAATATTTTTCATTTTGTTTTTGAGTTTTTTTTTTTAATTCAAAGTTCCAAAATCAAAGTTTTAAAAAATAATTTTCATTTTTTTTTTTAATTCAAAGTTCCAAAATCAAAATTTTAAAAAATATTTTACATTTTGTTTTTGAAATTTTTTTTTTAATTCAAAGTTCCAAAATCAAAATTTTAAAAAATAATTTTCATTTTTTTTTAATTCAAAGTTCCAAAATCAAAATTTTAAAAAATATTTTACATTTTGTTTTTGAAATTTTTTTTTTTTAATTCAAAGTTCCAAAATCAAAGTTTTAAAAAATAATTTTCATTTTGTTTTTGAAATTTTTGTTTTTAATTCAAAGTTCCAAAATCAAAGTTTTAAAAAATAATTTTCATTTTTTTTTTTTAATTCAAAGTTCCAAAATCAAAATTTTAAAAAATATTTTACATTTTGTTTTTGAATTTTTTTTTAATTCAAAGTTCCAAAATCAAAATTTTAAAAAATAGTTTTCATTTTTTTTAATTCAAAGTTCCAAAATCAAAATTTTAAAAAATATTTTTCATTTTGTTTTTGAAATTTTTTTTTAATTCAAAGTTCCAAAATCAAAATTATAAAAAATAATTTTCATTTTTTTTTTAATTCAAAGTTCCAAAATCAAAATTTTAAAAAATATTTTACATTTTGTTTTTGAAATTTTTTTTTTTAATTCAAAGTTCCAAAATCAAAATTTTAAAAAATATTTTTCATTTTTTTTTGAAAATTTCTTTTTAATTCAAAGTTCCAAAATCAAAATTTTAAAAAATATTTTACATTTTGTTTTTGAATTTTTTTTTTTTTTAATTCAAAGTTCCAAAATCAAAATTTTAAAAACTAATTTTAATTTTTTTTTAATTCAAAGTTCCAAATCAAAATTTTAAAAAATATTTTACATTTTGTTTTTGAAATTTTTTTTTTTTAATTCAAAGTTCCAAAATCAAAATTTTAAAAAATATTTTTCATTTTTTTTTGAAAAATTTTTTTTAATTAAAGTTCCAAAATCAAAATTTTAAAAAATATTTTACATTTTGTTTTTGAAATTTTTTTTTAATTCAAAGTTCCAAAATCAAAATTTTAAAAAATAATTTTCATTTTTTTTTAATTCAAAGTTCCAAAATCAAAATTTTAAAAAATATTTTACATTTTGTTTTTGAATTTTTTTTTTTAATTCAAAGTTCCAAAATCAAAATTTAAAAAAAAAATTTTCATTTTTTTTTAATTCAAAGTTCCAAAATCAAAATTTTAAAAAATATTTTTCATTTTGTTTTTGAAATTTTTTTTTTAATTCAAAGTTCCAAAATCAAAATTTTAAAAAATAATTTTCATTTTTTTTTTTAATTCAAAGTTCCAAAATCAAAATTTTAAAAAATATTTTTCATTTTGTTTTTGAATTTTTTTTTTTAATTCAAAGTTCCAAAATCAAAATTTTAAAAAATAATTTTCATTTTTTTTTTGAAAATTTTTTTTTTTAATTCAAAGTTCCAAAATCAATATTTTAAAAAATATTTTACATTTTGTTTTTGAAATTTTTTTTTTAATTCAAAGTTCCAAAATCAAAATTTTAAAAAATAATTTTCATTTTTTTTTAATTCAAAGTTCCAAAATCAAAATTTTAAAAAATATTTTTCATTTTGTTTTTGAATTTTTTTTTTTAATTCAAAGTTCCAAAATCAAAATTTTAAAAAATAATTTTCATTTTTTTTTAATTCAAAGTTCCAAAATCAAAATTTTAAAAAATATTTTTCGTTTTTTTTTAATTCAAAGTTCCAAAATCAAAATTTTAAAAAATATTTTTCATTTTGTATTTGAAATTTTTGTTTTTAATTCAAAGTTCCAAAATCAAAATTTTAAAAAATATTTTAATTTTGTTTTTGAAATTTTTTTTTTTAATTCAAAGTCCAAAATCAAAATTTTAAAAAATAATTTTAATTTTTTTTAATTCAAAGTTCCAAAATCAAAATTTTAAAAAATATTTTACATTTTGTTTTTGAAATTTTTTTTTTTAATTCAAAGTTCCAAAATCAAAATTTTAAAAAATAATTTTCATTTTTTTTAATTCAAAGTTCCAAAATCAAAATTTTAAAAAATATTTTTCATTTTGTTTTTGAAATTTTTTTTTTAATTCAGTTCCAAAATTAAAATTTTAAAAAATAATTTTCATTTTTTTTAATTCAGTTTCAAAATCAAAATTTTAAAAAATATTTTTCATTTTGTTTTTGAATTTTTTTTTTTTTAAAAGTTCCAAAATCAAAATTTCAAAAAAATAATTTTCATTTTTTTTTTAATTCAAAGTTCCAAAATCAAAATTTTAAAAAATATTTTTCATTTTGTTTTTGAAATTTTTTTTTTTTAATTCAAAGTTCCAAAATCAAAATTTTAAAAAATAATTTTCATTTTTTTTTAATTCAAAGTTCCAAAATCAAAATTTTAAAAAATATTTTTCATTTTGTTTTTGAATTTTTTTTTTTTTTAATTCAGTTCCAAAATCAAAATTTTAAAAAATAATTTTCATTTTTTTTTAATTCAAAGTTCCAAAATCAAAATTTTAAAAAATATTTTACATTTTGTTTTTGAAATTTTTTTTTTTAATTCAAAGTTCCAAAATCAAAATTTTAAAAAATAATTTTCATTTTTTTTAATTCAAAGTTCCAAAATCAAAATTTTAAAAAATATTTTTCATTTTGTTTTTGAAATTTTTTTTTTAATTCAGTTCCAAAATTAAAATTTTAAAAAATAATTTTCATTTTTTTTAATTCAGTTTCAAAATCAAAATTTTAAAAAATATTTTTCATTTTGTTTTTGAAATTTTTTTTTTTTAAAAGTTCCAAAATCAAAATTTCAAAAAAATAATTTTCATTTTTTTTTTTAATTCAAAGTTCCAAAATCAAAATTTTAAAAAATATTTTTCATTTTGTTTTTGAAATTTTTTTTTTTTAATTCAAAGTTCCAAAATCAAAATTTTAAAAAATATTTTAATTTTGTTTTTAAAATTTTTTTTTTTAATTCAAAGTCCAAAATCAAAATTTTAAAAAATATTTTACATTTTGTTTTTGAAATTTTTTTTTTTTTAAAAGTTCCAAAATCAAAATTTCAAAAAAATAATTTTCATTTTTTTTTTTAATTCAAAGTTCCAAAATCAAAATTTTAAAAAATATTTTACATTTTGTTTTTGAAATTTTTTTTTTTAATTCAAAGTTTCAAAATCAAAATTTTAAAAAATAATTTTCATTTTTTTTTAATTCAAAGTTCCAAAATCAAAATTTGAAAAAATATTTTTCATTTTGTTTTTGAAATTTTTTTTTAATTCAGTTCCAAAATTAAAATTTTAAAAAATAATTTTCATTTTTTTTTAATTAAGTTTCAAAATCAAAATTTTAAAAAATATTTTTCATTTTGTTTTTGAAATTTTTTTTTTTAAAAAGTTCCAAAATCAAAATTTCAAAAAAATAATTTTCATTTTTTTTTTAATTCAAAGTTCCAAAATCAAAATTTTAAAAAATATTTTTCATTTTGTTTTTGAGTTTTTTTTTTTAATTCAAAGTTCCAAAATCAAAGTTTTAAAAAATAATTTTCATTTTTTTTTTTAATTCAAAGTTCCAAAATCAAAATTTTAAAAAATATTTTACATTTTGTTTTTGAAATTTTTTTTTTAATTCAAAGTTCCAAAATCAAAATTTTAAAAAATAATTTTCATTTTTTTTTTAATTCAAAGTTCCAAAATCAAAATTTTAAAAAATATTTTACATTTTGTTTTTGAAATTTTTTTTTTTTAATTCAAAGTTCCAAAATCAAAGTTTTAAAAAATAATTTTCATTTTGTTTTTGAAATTTTTGTTTTTAATTCAAAGTTCCAAAATCAAAGTTTTAAAAAATAATTTTCATTTTTTTTTTTAATTCAAAGTTCCAAAATCAAAATTTTAAAAAATATTTTACATTTTGTTTTTGAATTTTTTTTTAATTCAAAGTTCCAAAATCAAAATTTTAAAAAATAATTTTCATTTTTTTTAATTCAAAGTTCCAAAATCAAAATTTTAAAAAATATTTTTCATTTTGTTTTTGAAATTTTTTTTTAATTCAAAGTTCCAAAATCAAAATTATAAAAAATAATTTTCATTTTTTTTTTAATTCAAAGTTCCAAAATCAAAATTTTAAAAAATATTTTACATTTTGTTTTTGAAATTTTTTTTTTTAATTCAAAGTTCCAAAATCAAAATTTTAAAAAATATTTTTCATTTTTTTTTGAAAATTTCTTTTTAATTCAAAGTTCCAAAATCAAAATTTTAAAAAATATTTTACATTTTGTTTTTGAATTTTTTTTTTTTTTAATTCAAAGTTCCAAAATCAAAATTTTAAAAACTAATTTTAATTTTTTTTTAATTCAAAGTTCCAAATCAAAATTTTAAAAAATATTTTACATTTTGTTTTTGAAATTTTTTTTTTTTAATTCAAAGTTCCAAAATCAAAATTTTAAAAAATATTTTTCATTTTTTTTTGAAAATTTTTTTTTAATTAAAGTTCCAAAATCAAAATTTTAAAAAATATTTTACATTTTGTTTTTGAAATTTTTTTTTAATTCAAAGTTCCAAAATCAAAATTTTAAAAAATAATTTTCATTTTTTTTTAATTCAAAGTTCCAAAATCAAAATTTTAAAAAATATTTTACATTTTGTTTTTGAATTTTTTTTTTTTAATTCAAAGTTCCAAAATCAAAATTTTAAAAAATAATTTTCATTTTTTTTAATTCAAAGTTCCAAAATCAAAATTTAAAAAAAAAAATTTCATTTTTTTTTAATTCAAAGTTCCAAAATCAAAATTTTAAAAAATATTTTTCATTTTGTTTTTGAAATTTTTTTTTTTAATTCAAAGTTCCAAAATCAAAATTTTAAAAAATAATTTTCATTTTTTTTTTAATTCAAAGTTCCAAAATCAAAATTTTAAAAAATATTTTTCATTTTGTTTTTGAATTTTTTTTTTTTAATTCAAAGTTCCAAAATCAAAATTTTAAAAAATAATTTTCATTTTTTTTTGAAAAATTTTTTTTTTAATTCAAAGTTCCAAAATCAATATTTTAAAAAATATTTTACATTTTGTTTTTGAAATTTTTTTTTTAATTCAAAGTTCCAAAATCAAAATTTTAAAAAATAATTTTCATTTTTTTTTTAATTCAAAGTTCCAAAATCAAAATTTTAGAAAATATTTTTCATTTTGTTTTTGAATTTTTTTTTTTTAATTCAAAGTTCCAAAATCAAAATTTTAAAAAATAATTTTCATTTTTTTTAATTCAAAGTTCCAAAATCAAAATTTTAAAAAATATTTTACATTTTGTTTTTGATTTTTTTTTTTTTAATTCAAAGTTCCAAAATCAAAATTTTAAAAAATATTTTTCATTTTTTTTTGAAAATTTTTTTTTAATTAAAGTTCCAAAATCAAAATTTTAAAAAATATTTTACATTTTGTTTTTGAAAGTTTTTTTTTAATTCAAAGTTCCAAAATCAAAATTTTAAAAAATAATTTTCATTTTTTTTTAATTCAAAGTTCCAAAATCAAAATTTTAAAAAATATTTTACATTTTGTTTTTGATTTTTTTTTTTTTAATTCAAAGTTCCAAAATCAAAATTTTAAAAAATAATTTTCATTTTTTTTTAATTCAAAGTTCCAAAATCAAAATTTTAAAAAATATTTTACATTTTGTTTTTGAAATTTTTTTTTTTTAATTCAAAGTTCCAAAATGAAAATTTTAAAAAATATTTTTCATTTTTTTTGAAAATTTTTTTTTAATTAAAGTTCCAAAATCAAAATTTTAAAAAATATTTTACATTTTGTTTTTGAATTTTTTTTTTTTAATTCAAAGTTCCAAAATCAAAATTTTAAAAAATAATTTTCATTTTTTTTAATTCAAAGTTCCAAAATCAAAATTTAAAAAAAAAATTTTCATTTTTTTTTAATTCAAAGTTCCAAAATCAAAATTTTAAAAAATATTTTTCATTTTGTTTTTGAAATTTTTTTTTTAATTCAAAGTTCCAAAATCAAAATTTTAAAAAATAATTTTCATTTTTTTTTTAATTCAAAGTTCCAAAATCAAAATTTTAAAAAATATTTTTCATTTTGTTTTTGAATTTTTTTTTTTAATTCAAAGTTCCAAAATCAAAATTTTAAAAAATAATTTTCATTTTTTTTTGAAAATTTTTTTTTTTAATTCAAAGTTCCAAAATCAATATTTTAAAAAATATTTTACATTTTGTTTTTGAAATTTTTTTTTTTTAATTCAAAGTTCCAAAATCAAAATTTTAAAAAATAATTTTCATTTTTTTTTTAATTCAAAGTTCCAAAGTCAAAATTTTAAAAAATATTTTTCATTTTGTTTTTGAATTTTTTTTTTTAATTCAAAGTTCCAAAATCAAAATTTTAAAAAATAATTTTCATTTTTTTTTTAATTCAAAGTTCCAAAATCAAAATTTTAAAAAATATTTTACATTTTGGTTTTGAAATTTTTTTTTTTTAGTTCAAAGTCTAAAATCAAAATTTTAAAAAATAATTTTCATTTTTTTTTAATTCAAAGTTCCAAAATCAAAATTTTAAAAAATATTTTACATTTTGTTTTTGAATTTTTTTTTTTAATTCAAAGTTCCAAAATCAATATTTTAAAAAAAAATTTTCATTTTTTTTTAATTCAAAGTTCCAAAATCAAAATTTTAAAAAATAATTTTCATTTTTTTTTTAATTCAAAGTTCCAAAATCAAAATTTTAAAAAATATTTTACATTTTGTTTTTGAATTTTTTTTTTTAATTCAAAGTCTAAAATCAAAATTTTAAAAAATAACTTTCATTTTTTTTTAATTCAAAGTTCCAAAATCAAAATTTTAAAAAATATTTTACATTTTGTTTGATTTTTTTTTTTTTAATTCAAAGTTCCAAAATCAAAGTTTTAAAAAATAATTTTCATTTTTTTTTTTAATTCAAAGTTCCAAAAACAAAATTTTAAAAAATATTTTACATTTTGTTTTTTAATTTTTTTTTTTAATTCAAAGTTCCAAAATCAAAATTTTAAAAAATAATTTTCATTTTTTTTTTAATTCAAAGTTCCAAAATCAAAATTTTACAAAATATTTTACATTTTGTTTTTGAAATTTTTTTTTTTTAATTCAAAGTTCCAAAATCAAAATATTAAAAAATAATTTTCATTTTTTTTTTTAATTCAAAGTTCCAAAATCAAAATTTTAAAAAATATTTTACATTTTTTTTTTTAATTTTTTTTTTTAATTCAAAGTTCCAAAATCAAAATTTTAAAAAATAATTTTCATTTTTTTTTAATTCAAAGTTCCAAAATCAAAATTTTAAAAAATATTTTTCATTTTGTTTTTGAAATTTTTTTTTAATTCAAAGTTCCAAAATCAAAATTTTAAAAAATAATTTTCATTTTTTTTTTAATTCAAAGTTCCAAAATCAAAATTTTAAAAAATATTTTACATTTTGTTTTTGAAATTTTTTTTTTTAATTCAAAGTTCCAAAATCAAAATTTTAAAAAATATTTTTCATTTTTTTTTGAAAATTTCTTTTTAATTCAAAGTTCCAAAATCAAAATTTTAAAAAATATTTTACATTTTTTTTTTGAATTTTTTTTTTTTTTTAATTCAAAGTTCCAAAATCAAAATTTTAAAAAATAATTTTAATTTTTTTTTAATTCAAAGTTCCAAATCAAAATTTTAAAAAATATTTTACATTTTGTTTTTGAAATTTTTTTTTTTTAATTCAAAGTTCCAAAATCAAAATTTTAAAAAATATTTTTCATTTTTTTTTGAAAATTTTTTTTTAATTAAAGTTCCAAAATCAAAATTTTAAAAAATATTTTACATTTTGTTTTTGAAATTTTTTTTTTAATTCAAAGTTCCAAAATCAAAATTTTAAAAAATAATTTTCATTTTTTTTTAATTCAAAGTTCCAAAATCAAAATTTTAAAAAATATTTTACATTTTGTTTTTGAATTTTTTTTTTTTAATTCAAAGTTCCAAAATCAAAATTTTAAAAAATAATTTTCATTTTTTTTAATTCAAAATTTAAAAAAAAAATTTTCATTTTTTTTTAATTCAAAGTTCCAAAATCAAAATTTTAAAAAATATTTTTCATTTTGTTTTTGAAATTTTTTTTTTTAATTCAAAGTTCCAAAATCAAAATTTTAAAAAATAATTTTCATTTTTTTTTTAATTCAAAGTTCCAAAATCAAAATTTTAAAAAATATTTTTCATTTTGTTTTTGAATTTTTTTTTTTTTAATTCAAAGTTCCAAAATCAAAATTTTAAAAAATAATTTTCATTTTTTTTTGAAAAATTTTTTTTTTAATTCAAAGTTCCAAAATCAATATTTTAAAAAATATTTTACATTTTGTGTTTGAAATTTTTTTTTTAATTCAAAGTTCCAAAATCAAAATTTTAAAAAATAATTTTCATTTTTTTTTTAATTCAAAGTTCCAAAATCAAAATTTTAGAAAATATTTTTCATTTTGTTTTTGAATTTTTTTTTTTAATTCAAAGTTCCAAAATCAAAATTTTAAAAAATAATTTTCATTTTTTTTAATTCAAAGTTCCAAAATCAAAATTTTAAAAAATATTTTACATTTTGTTTTTGAATTTTTTTTTTTTAATTCAAAGTTCCAAAATCAAAATTTTAAAAAATATTTTACACTTAGTTTTTGAAATTTTTTTTTTAATTCAAAGTTCCAAAATCAAAATTTTAAAAAATAATTTTCATTTTTTTTTAATTCAAAGTTCCAAAATCAAAATTTTAAAAAATATTTTACATTTTGTTTTTGATTTTTTTTTTAATTCAAAGTTCCAAAATCAAAATTTTAAAAAATAATTTTCATTTTTTTTTAATTCAAAGTTCCAAAATCAAAATTTTAAAAAATATTTTACATTTTGTTTTTGAAAATTTTTTTTTTTTAATTCAAAGTTCCAAAATGAAAATTTTAAAAAATATTTTTCATTTTTTTTGAAAATTTTTTTTTAATTAAAGTTCCAAAATCAAAATTTTAAAAAATATTTTACATTTTGTTTTTGAATTTTTTTTTTTTAATTCAAAGTTCCAAAATCAAAATTTTAAAAAATAATTTTCATTTTTTTTAATTCAAAGTTCCAAAATCAAAATTTAAAAAAAAAATTTTCATTTTTTTTTAATTCAAAGTTCCAAAATCAAAATTTTAAAAAATATTTTTCATTTTGTTTTTTAAATTTTTTTTAATTCAAAGTTCCAAAATCAAAATTTTAAAAAATAATTTTCATTTTTTTTTTAATTCAAAGTTCCAAAATCAAAATTTTAAAAAATATTTTTCATTTTGTTTTTGAATTTTTTTTTTAATTCAAAGTTCCAAAATCAAAATTTTAAAAAATAATTTTCATTTTTTTTTGAAAATTTTTTTTTTTTAATTCAAAGTTCCAAAATCAATATTTTAAAAAATATTTTACATTTTGTTTTTGAAATTTTTTTTTTTAATTCAAAGTTCCAAAATCAATATTTTAAAAAATATTTTTCATTTTTTTTTAATTCAAAGTTTCAAAATCAAAATTTTAAAAAATATTTTTCATTTTGTTTTTGAAATTTTTTTTTTAATTCAAAGTTCCAAAATCAAAATTTTAAAAAATAATTTTCATTTTTTTTTAATTCAAAGTTTCAAAATCAAAATTTTAAAAAATATTTTTCATTTTGTTTTTGAAATTTTTTTTTTTTAATTCAAAGTTCCAAAATCAAAATTTTAAAAAATAATTTTCATTTTTTTTTTAATTCAAAGTTCCAAAATCAAAATTTTAAAAAATATTTTTCATTTTGTTTTTGAATTTTTTTTTTAATTCAAAGTTCCAAAATCAAAATTTTAAAAAATAATTTTCATTTTTTTTTGAAAATTTTTTTTTTTTAATTCAAAGTTCCAAAATCAATATTTTAAAAAATATTTTACATTTTGTTTTTGAAATTTTTTTTTTTAATTCAAAGTTCCAAAATCAAAATTTTAAAAAATAATTTTCATTTTTTTTAATTCAAAGTTCCAAAATCAAAATTTTAAAAAATATTTTTCATTTTGTTTTTGAATTTTTTTTTTTTTAATTCAAAGTTCCAAAATCAAAATTTTAAAAAATAATTTTCTTTTTTTTTTAATTCAAAGTTCCAAAATCAAAGTTTTAAAAAATAATTTTCATTTTGTTTTTGAAATTTTTGTTTTTAATTCAAAGTTCCAAAATCAAAATTTTAAAAAATATTTTACATTTTGTTTTTGAAATTTTTTTTTAATTCAAAGTTCCAAAATCAAAATTTTAAAAAATAATTTTCATTTTTTTTTAATTCAAAGTTCCAAAATCAAAATTTTAAAAAATATTTTACATTTTGTTTTTGATTTTTTTTTTTTTTTAATTCAAAGTTCCAAAATCAAAATTTTAAAAAATAATTTTCTTTTTTTTTTAATTCAAAGTTCCAAAATCAAAGTTTTAAAAAATAATTTTCATTTTGTTTTTGAAATTTTTGTTTTTAATTCAAAGTTCCAAAATCAAAATTTTAAAAAATAATTTTCATTTTGTTTTTGAATTTTTTTTTTTAATTCAAAGTTCCAAAATCAAAGTTTTAAAAAATATTATTCATTTTGTTTTTGAAATTTTTGTTTTTAATTCAAAGTTCCAAAATCAAAGTTTTAAAAAATAATTTTCATTTTGTTTTTGAAATTTTTGTTTTTAATTCAAAGTTCCAAAATCAAAGTTTTAAAAAATATTTTTCATTTTGTTTTTGAATTTTTTTTTTATTTCAAAGTTCCAAAATCAAAATTTTAAAAAATAATTTTCATTTTTTTTTAATTCAATGTTCCAAAATAAAAATTTTAAAAAATTTTGTTTTTGAAATTTTTTTTTTAATTCAAAGTTCCAAAATCAAAGTTTTAAAAAATAATTTTCATTTTGTTTTTGAAATTTTTGTTTTTAATTCAAAGTTCCAAAATCAAAATTTTAAAAAATAATTTTCATTTTGTTTTTGAAATTTTTTTTTAATTCAAAGTTCCAAAATCAAAGTTTTAAAAAATATTTTTCATTTTGTTTTTGAAATTTTTTTTTTTAATTCAAAGTTCCAAAATCAAAGTTTTAAAAAATAATTTTCATTTTGTTTTTGAAATTTTTGTTTTTAATTCAAAGTTCCAAAATCAAAGTTTTAAAAAATAATTTTCATTTTGTTTTTGAAATTTTTGTTTTTAATTCAAAGTTCCAAAATCAAAGTTTTAAAAAATAATTTTCATTTTTTTTTTAATTCAAAGTTCCAAAATCAAAATTTTAAAAAAATTATTTTCATTTTGTTTTTGAAATTTTTTTTTTATTTCAAAGTTCCAAAATCAAAATTTGAAAAAATAATTTTCATTTTTTTTTTAATTCAAAGTTCCAAAATCAAAATTTTAAAAAATAATTTTCATTTTTTTTTAATTCAAAGTTCCAAAATCAAAATTTTAAAAAATATTTTTCATTTTGTTTTTGAATTTTTTTTTTTAATTCAAAGTTCCAAAATCAAAATTTTAAAAAAATTATTTTAATTTTTTTTTAATTCAAAGTTCCAAAATCAAAATTTTAAAAAATATTTTTCATTTTGTTTTTGAAATTTTTTTTTTTAATTCAAAGTTCCAAAATCAAAATTTTAAAAAATAATTTTCATTTTTTTTTTAATTCAAAGTTCCAAAATCAAAATTTTAAAAAATATTTTTCATTTTGTTTTTGAATTTTTTTTTAATTCAAAGTTCCAAAATCAAAATTTTAAAAAATAATTTTCATTTTTTTTTGAAAAATTTTTTTTTTAATTCAAAGTTCCAAAATCAATATTTTAAAAAATATTTTACATTTTGTTTTTGAAATTTTTTTTTTTAATTCAAAGTTCCAAAAGCAAAATTTTAAAAAATAATTTTCATTTTTTTTTTAATTCAAAGTTCCAAAATCAAAATTTTAAAAAATATTTTTCATTTTGTTTTTGAATTTTTTTTTTTAATTCAAAGTTCCAAAATCAAAATTTTAAAAAATAATTTTCATTTTTTTTTAATTCAAAGTTCCAAAACCAAAATTTTAAAAAATATTTTACATTTTGTTTTTGAAATTTTTTTTTTTTAATTCAAAGTTCCAAAATCAAAATTTTAAAAAATATTTTTCATTTTTTTTTGAAAATTTTTTTTTAATTAAAGTTCCAAAATCAAAATTTTAAAAAATATTTTACATTTTGTTTTTGAAATTTTTTTTTTAATTCAAAGTTCCAAAATCAAAATTTTAAAAAATAATTTTCATTTTTTTTTAATTCAAAGTTCCAAAATCAAAATTTTAAAAAATATTTTACATTTTGTTTTTGATTTTTTTTTTTTAATTCAAAGTTCCAAAATCAAAATTTTAAAAAATAATTTTCTTTTTTTTTTAATTCAAAGTTCCAAAATCAAAGTTTTAAAAAATAATTTTCATTTTGTTTTTGAAATTTTTGTTTTTAATTCAAAGTTCCAAAATCAAAATTTTAAAAAATAATTTTCATTATGTTTTTGAATTTTTTTTTTTTAATTCAAAGTTCCAAAATCAAAGTTTTAAAAAATATTTTTCATTTTGTTTTTGAAATTTTTGTTTTTAATTCAAAGTTCCAAAATCAAAATTTTAAAAAAATTATTTTCATTTTGTTTTTGAAATTTTTTTTTTTATTTCAAGGTTCCAAAATCAAAGTTTTAAAAATTATTTTCATTTTGTTTTTGAAATTTTTTTTTATTTCAAAGTTCCAAAATCAAAATTTTAAAAAATAATTTTCATTTTTTTTTAATTCAAAGTTCCAAAATCAAAATTTTAAAAAATAATTTTCATTTTTTTTTAATTCAAAGTTCCAAAATCAAAATTTTAAAAAATAATTTTCATTTTTTTTTAATTCAAAGTTCCAAAATCAAAATTTTAAAAAAAATTTTCATTTTGTTTTTGAAATTTTTTTTTTTAATTCCAAGTTTCAAAATCAAAATTTTAAAAATTATTTTACATGTTGTTTTTTAATTTTTTTTTAATTCAAAGTTCCAAAATCAAAGTTTTAAAAAATAATTTTCATTTTGTTTTTGAAATTTTTGTTTTTAATTCAAAGTTCCAAAATCAAAATTTTAAAAAATATTTTACATTTTGTTTTTGAAATTTTTTTTTTAATTCAAAGTTCCAAAATCAAAATTTTAAAAAATTATTTTCATTTTTTTTTAATTCAAAGTTCCAAAATCAAAATTTTAAAAAAATTATTTTCATTTTGTTTTTTAAATTTTTTTTTTTAATTCAAAGTTCCAAAATCAAAGTTTTAAAAAATAATTTTCATTTTTTTTTTAATTCAAAGTTCCAAAATCAAAATTTTAAAAAAATTATTTTCATTTTGTTTTTGAATTTTTTTTTTTTATTTCAAAGTTCCAAAATCAAAATTTGAAAAAATAATTTTCATTTTTTTTTAATTCAAAGTTCCAAAATCAAAATTTTAAAAAATAATTTTCATTTTTTTTTAATTCAAAGTTCCTAAATCAAAATTTTAAAAAAATATTTTTCATTTTGTTTTTGAATTTTTTTTTTTTAATTCAAAGTTCCAAAATCAAAATTTTAAAAAAATTATTTTCATTTTTTTTTAATTCAAAGTTCCAAAATCAAAATTTTAAAAAATATTTTTCATTTTGTTTTTGAAATTTTTTTTTTTAATTCAAAGTTCCAAAATCAAAATTTTAAAAAATAATTTTCATTTTTTTTTTAATTCAAAGTTCCAAAATCAAAATTTTAAAAAATATTTTTCATTTTGTTTTTGAATTTTTTTTTTTAATTCAAAGTTCCAAAATCAAAGTTTTAAAAAATATTTTTCATTTTGTTTTTGAAATTTTTGTTTTTAATTCAAAGTTCCAAAATCAAAGTTTTAAAAAATAATTTTCATTTTGTTTTTGAAATTTTTGTTTTTAATTCAAAGTTCCAAAATCAAAGTTTTAAAAAATAATTTTCATTTTTTTTTAAGTCAAAGTTCCAAAATCAAAATTTTAAAAAAATTATTTTCATTTTGTTTTTGAATTTTTTTTTTTTATTTCAAAGTTCCAAAATCAAAGTTTTAAAAAATATTTTTCATTTTGTTTTTGAAATTTTTGTTTTTAATTCAAAGTTCCAAAATCAAAGTTTTAAAAAATAATTTTCATTTTTTTTTTAATTCAAAGTTCCAAAATCAAAATTTTAAAAAAATTATTTTCATTTTGTTTTTGAAATTTTTTTTTTTTAATTCAAAGTTCCAAAATCAAAGTTTTAAAAAATAATTTTCATTTTTTTTTTAATTCAAAGTTCCAAAATCAAAATTTTAAAAAAATTATTTTCATTTTGTTTTTGAAATTTTTTTTTTTAATTCAAAGTTCCAACATCAAAGTTTTAAAAAATAATTTTCATTTTTTTTTTAATTCAAAGTTCCAAAATCAAAATTTTAAAAAAATTATTTTCATTTTGTTTTTGAAATTTTTTTTTTAATTCAAAGTTCCAAAATCAAAGTTTTAAAAAATAATTTTCATTTTTTTTTAATTCAAAGTTCCAAAATCAAAATTTTAAAAAAATTATTTTCTTTTGTTTTTGAAATTTTTTTTTTAATTCAAAGTTCCAAAATCAAAGTTTTAAAAAATAATTTTCATTTTTTTTTTAATTCAAAGTTCCAAAATCAAAATTTTAAAAAAATTATTTTCATTTTGTTTTTGAAATTTTTTTTTTTTATTTCAAAGTTCCAAAATTAAAATTTGAAAAAATAATTTTCATTTTTTTTTAATTCAAAGTTCCAAAATCAAAATTTTAAAAAATAATTTTCATTTTTTTTTAATTCAAAGTTCCAAAATCAAAATTTTAAAAAATATTTTTCATTTTGTTTTTGAATTTTTTTTTTAATTCAAAGTTCCAAAATCAAAATTTTAAAAAAATTATTTTCATTTTTTTTTAATTCAAAGTTCCAAAATCAAAATTTTAAAAAATATTTTTCATTTTGTTTTTGAAATTTTTTTTTTTAATTCAAAGTTCCAAAATCAAAATTTTAAAAAATAATTTTCATTTTTTTTTTAATTCAAAGTTCCAAAATAAAAATTTTAAAAAATATTTTTCATTTTGTTTTTGAATTTTTTTTTTCCACAATCAAAATTTTAAAAAATAATTTTCATTTTTTTTTTTAAATTTTTTTTTTAATTCAAAGTTCCAAAATCAATATTTTAAAAAATATTTTACATTTTGTTTTTGAAATTTTTTTTTTTAATTCAAAGTTCCAAAATCAAAATTTTAAAAAATAATTTTCATTTTTTTTTTAATTCAAAGTTCCAAAATCAAAATTTTAAAAAATATTTTTCATTTTGTTTTTGTTTTTTTTTGTTTTAATTCAAAGTTCCAAAATCAAAATTTTAAAAAATAATTTTAATTTTTTTTTTAATTCAAAGTTCCAAAATCAAAATTTTAAAAAATATTTTACATTTTGTTTTTGAAATTTTTTTTTTTAATTCAAAGTTCAAAAATCAAAATTTTAAAAAATATTTTTCATTTTTTTTTGAAAATTTTTTTTTAATTAAAGTTCCAAAATCAAAATTTTAAAAAATATTTTACATTTTGTTTTTGAAATTTTTTTTTTAATTCAAAGTTCCAAAATCAAAATTTTAAAAAATAATTTTCATTTTTTTTTAATTCAAAGTTCCAAAATCAAAATTTTAAAAAATATTTTACATTTTGTTTTTGATTTTTTTTTTTTTAATTCAAAGTTCCAAAATCAAAATTTTAAAAAATAATTTTCTTTTTTTTTTAATTCAAAGTTCCAAAATCAAAGTTTTAAAAAATAATTTTCATTTTGTTTTTGAAATTTTTGTTTTTAATTCAAAGTTCCAAAATCAAAGTTTTAAAAAATATTTTTCATTTTGTTTTTGAATTTTTTTTTTTATTTCAAAGTTCCAAAATCAAAATTTTAAAAAATAATTTTCATTTTTTTTAATTCAATGTTCCAAAATAAAAATTTTAAAAAATTTTGTTTTTGAAATTTTTTTTTAATTCAAAGTTCCAAAATCAAAGTTTTAAAAAATAATTTTCATTTTGTTTTTGAAATTTTTGTTTTTAATTCAAAGTTCCAAAATCAAAATTTTAAAAAATAATTTTCATTTTGTTTTTGAAATTTTTTTTTTAATTCAAAGTTCCAAAATGAAAGTTTTAAAAAATATTTTTCATTTTGTTTTTGAAATTTTTGTTTTTAATTCAAAGTTCCAAAATCAAAGTTTTAAAAAATAATTTTCATTTTGTTTTTGAAATTTTTGTTTTTAATTCAAAGTTCCAAAATCAAAGTTTTAAAAAATAATTTTCATTTTTTTTTTAATTCAAAGTTCCAAAATCAAAATTTTAAAAAAATTATTTTCATTTTGTTTTTGAAATTTTTTTTTTTATTTCAAAGTTCCAAAATCAAAATTTGAAAAAATAATTTTCATTTTTTTTTAATTCAAAGTTCCAAAATCAAAATTTTAAAAAATAATTTTCATTATTTTTTAATTCAAAGTTCCAAAATCAAAATTTTAAAAAATATTTTTCATTTTGTTTTTAAATTTTTTTTTTTAATTCAAAGTTCCAAAATCAAAATTTTAAAAAAATTATTTTCATTTTTTTTTAATTCAAAGTTCCAAAATCAAAATTTTAAAAAATATTTTTCATTTTGTTTTTGAAATTTTTTTTTTTAATTCAAAGTTCCAAAATCAAAATTTTAAAAAATAATTTTCATTTTTTTTTTAATTCAAAGTTCCAAAATCAAAATTTTAAAAAATATTTTTCATTTTGTTTTTGAATTTTTTTTTTTAATTCAAAGTTCCAAAATCAAAATTTTAAAAAATAATTTTCATTTTTTTTTTAAAATTTTTTTTTTTAATTCAAAGTTCCAAAATCAATATTTTAAAAAATATTTTACATTTTGTTTTTGAAATTTTTTTTTTTAATTCAAAGTTCCAAAATCAAAATTTTAAAAAATAATTTTCATTTTTTTTTTAATTCAAAGTTCCAAAATCAAAATTTTAAAAAATATTTTTCATTTTGTTTTTGAATTTTTTTTTTTTTAATTCAAAGTTCCAAAATCAAAATTTTAAAAAATAATTTTCATTTTTTTTTTAATTCAAAGTTCCAAAATCAAAATTTTAAAAAATATTTTACATTTTGTTTTTGAATTTTTTTTTTTTAATTCAAAGTTCCAAAATCAAAATTTTAAAAAATATTTTTCATTTTTTTTTGAAAATTTTTTTTTAATTAAAGTTCCAAAATCAAAATTTTAAAAAATATTTTACAGTTTGTTTTTGAAATTTTTTTTTTAATTCAAAGTTCCAAAATCAAAATTTTAAAAAATAATTTTCATTTTTTTTTAATTCAAAGTTCCAAAATCAAAATTTTAAAAAATATTTTACATTTTGTTTTTGATTTTTTTTTTTTAATTCAAAGTTCCAAAATCAAAATTTTAAAAAATAATTTTCTTTTTTTTTTAATTCAAAGTTCCAAAATCAAAGTTTTAAAAAATAATTTTCATTTTGTTTTTGAAATTTTTGTTTTTAATTCAAAGTTCCAAAATCAAAATTTTAAAAAATAATTTTCATTTTGTTTTTGAAATTTTTTTTTAATTCAAAGTTCCAAAATCAAAGTTTTAAAAAATATTTTTCATTTTGTTGTTGAAATTTTTGTTTTTAATTCAAAGTTCCAAAATCAAAGTTTTAAAAAATAATTTTCATTTTGTTTTTGAAATTTTTGTTTTTAATTCAAAGTTCCAAAATCAAAGTTTTAAAAAATATTTTTCATTTTGTTTTTGGATATTTTTTTTTTATTTAAAAGTTCCAAAATCAAAATTTTAAAAAATAATTTTCATTTTTTTTTAATTCAATGTTCCAAAATAAAAGTTTTAAAAAATTTTGTTTTTGAAATTTTTTTTTTAATTCAAAGTTCCAAAATCAAAGTTTTAAAAAATAATTTTCATTTTGTTTTTGAAATTTTTGTTTTTAATTCAAAGTTCCAAAATCAAAATTTTAAAAAATAATTTTCATTTTGTTTTTGAAATTTTTTTTTTAATTCAAAGTTCCAAAATCAAAGTTTTAAAAAATATTTTTAAAACTTTGGGAGACTAGGGATTTCTATACCTACCAGCTCAAAAGCGCAAAAGGACTCCAAGTCGTTCTAAAGGGTATAGACCCATGTGTTGATCCCGCGGAGATAAAAACCGGTTTAATGGACAAAGGGTTCAAAATCAAGAGCGTAGTGAATATTAGAAACCGTGAAAAGATCCCTCAGCCCATGTTCAGGGTAGAATTGGAACCTGGAGATGTTGTCTTAAAGAAAAATGAGTCCCATCCCATCTACAATCTGATGTACCTTCTGCATCGTAGAATCACCGTGGAAGAACCACATAAGCGTCAGGGACCCGTCCAGTGTCTCAACTGTCAAGAATTTGGTCACACGAAGGCGTATTGTAAATTGCCGACAGTTTGTGTTGCGTGTGGGGAGCTACATGCAACTGCTCAATGCGATAAGTCGAGAACTGACTCAAAAATCAAAAAATGCAGTAACTGCGGAGGTAATCATACCGCAAATTATAGAGGTTGTCCAATTTACACTCATTTGAAAGGCATAAGAACCAACAAGACGTCAGTATTGCCTAATCGCCCTCAACAGCCAAATTTAGCATCGAGTGACAATTTCCCTCAAGTATTACGGTCCACTAGTCATGTAAACGCGCCTAGTTCTAGACAAGTTTCTTACGCTAACGTGGTTAAATCTAATTTGCCAGGTCTGGAGCAGGAACCTAAACCCCAATATTTTGAGCCGCATATCAACAATCTAGAGACAACATTGCAGACACTTGTCCAAACTATGAACACTTTCACGACCACCATGACATCCATGATGCAGGAAATGCTGAAAATGCAATCCACTATCTTGCAAGCCATTTTAAAGAAATGATTTATTTAAAAATTTGTTTCTGGAACGCGAACGGTCTCCGCCAACATAAAAATGAACTGGAATACTTCCTGATGGATAAGCAGATTGATGTTATGATGATTGCTGAAACTCACTTGACGTCGACAGGGTACTTCAAAATTAATGGCTACGAGTTCTACGATACTAAAGACCCCCGCGGTAGAGCTTGTGGAGGTTCGGCAATTCTTATAAAGAACAGAATAAAGCATTATCTAATGAATAACATAAGTGAGGATTACCTCCAAGCAACAAACATTTGCATTGAATTCTGTCAATACAAATTTGTTTTATCATCGATTTATTCTCCGCCTCGATTTTCAATAAAAGAACACCAATACCATAACTTCTTTAAATCCCTTGGAGCTAGATTTTTAGTTGCTGGTGACTTTAACGCCAAACACACATTTTGGGGTTCACGTCTGGTAACCCCAAAGGGTCGCGTACTCTTCAACACCATTGCTAAAATGGGCTTAGATGTACTCTCAAGTGGACATCCCACCTATTGGCCGACGGACCGACGGAAGATTCCCGATGTTATTGACTTTGGGGTAATGAAAAATATCCCTGTAGAATGGATGCAAGTGGATCCTTCACTGGACTTGTCCTCAGATCACTCTCCTACTATCATTTCAATGCATTTCCCTCAAGTGTGTGGTTCTCCATTTATGAACATGACTAAGACCCGAGTAAGTTGGATAAAATACAAAAAGTATTTAAGTTCTCATTGCACGGAAAATGTTGTGTTGAGAACTACCGACGATATTGATGAGTCGATTGGCAACTTTACCGAGGACCTTCGACGAGCTGTGCATCACGCTTCCACTTATCACGTTGAATGTAGAAATAGGACAAACAGAACTTATTTCTCTGAACTCGAACATCTCCTATCAGAAAAAAGAAGAATGAGAAGAGAGTGGCAAATTCACAGGTCTCCTGAACTGAAAGCTAGGCTACGGGAATGCAGAGATATACTAAGACATTTCTTAGAAACCCAAAGAACGGCCTCACTTAGATCTTACTTGGAAGGTCTTGATAGTACCCCACAATCTGACTAGTCGTTATGGAGGGCGGCAAGAGGTTTAAAAAGACCAGTAAGAGGAAAACCTCCTTTGCGAAATCCGACTGGTGACTGGGCTAGAAATGATTCCGAGAAGGGGACTTTATTTGTTAACCATTTGAGAAATGTGTTTACTATAAACAACTCAAATAATAACGAATCTGATTTGCCACCACTTGTTATAAGGCCTCCTGTACCTCTAAGACTAAACTTTCGTGATGTCCAAAACGCTATTGGTACTCTGAACCTTAGAAAGGCTCCAGGTATGGATAAAATCAGCAATAAAATGCTTGTGGAGTTACCTCGTGTAGCAAGAAGAATTATCCTCTTTATCTTCAACGCTATTTTACGCCTAGAATACTATCCTGCAGATTGGAAGGTGTCTATGATCACTATGATTCCTAAGCCAGGGAAGGACCATACCAAAGTGGAGTCATATAGGCCAATTAGTCTACTGCCGACAATTTCAAAACTGTTTGAAAAATTGTTAATGACTAAATTGACTCTAATTCTGAATGACACTGAATGTATTCCTAATCATCAATTCGGCTTCAGAGCTAAACACAGCACCATCGAGCAAACACACAGATTGGTAAATGTGATAAGAGGGTCGTTTGAAGACAAAAAATACTGCTCCGCCCTTTTCATTGATGTGTCGCAAGCGTTCGACAAAGTTTGGCATGACGGTTTAATGCACAAAATAAAATTAACTCTGCCTGCTAACACCCATAAACTCATGGAAAGTTATTTATACGGTCGCAAATTTAAAATCAAAGAAGGTGATTTTTTAAGTACCGCTCAGCCAATTGAATCAGGTGTGCCACAGGGTAGCATACTGGGTCCTACTTTATATTTGATATATGCCTCCGACATGCCGTCAGACCCTAAAATCCATACGTCAACTTTTGCAGACGATACAGCCTTTATCAGCGTCCATCAGGACCACCAAGTTGCATCACAGAATTTGCAGAATTATGTTTATAAACTAGAGAATTGGCTAGAGCTTTGGAAAATCAGGGTTAACGAACAGAAATGTATTCATATAACTTTCACATTGCGAAAAGATACCTGCTCGTTCATCAGAATAAATAATCAAATTATCCCGCAATACAATGAAGTCAAATACCTCGGCATTCACCTCGACCGCCGTTTAACTTGGAAGTCTCATATTGAAGCGAAACTTACACAAATGAGATTAAAAGCAGTGCAACTTAATTGGCTAATCGGCAGAAACTCTACATTGAAATTGGATTGCAAACTTTTGTTGTACAATGCAATACTAAAGCCAATCTGGTGCTATGGAATTCAATTATGGGGTACTGCCTCAGCATCCAACATTGAAAAAATTCAAAGGGGTCAAAATAAAATTCTACGTATAATTACTGCAGCACCATGGTATGTTAAAAATTCTCGAATCCACAAAGATCTAGGCGTGCCATTAGTAAAAGTCGAATTTACAAAATATGCGTCAAAGTATGTCAGCAAACTTGAACACCATCCAAACCCCCTTGCACGAGACATCCTTAACTTTAGTGGCCACAATCGGTTGAGAAGGAGGGATACCCTTGCTTTAACTCAAGCGCAAAATAGATGACTGGATCAGTTGATGTGAAATTTTTTTAGTATCATAAAAATTTTTGTCTAGCACTGGCTGGGCTTATTATTTTCTTTTTAGTATTAAGATTTGAATACTTATTGTCATTTCATTTTGAAGATTCAATAAATAATTAAATGCAAAAAAAAAAAAAAAAAAAAAAAAAAAAAAAATTTTGTTTTTGAAATTTTTGTTTTTAATTCAAAGTTCCAAAATCAAAGTTTTAAAAAATAATTTTCATTTTGTTTTTGAAATTTTTGTTTTTAATTCAAAGTTCCAAAATCAAAGTTTTAAAAAATAATTTTCATTTTTTTTTTAATTCAAAGTTCCAAAATCAAAATTTTAAAAAAATTATTTTCATTTTGTTTTTGAAATTTTTTTTTTTATTTCAAAGTTCCAAAATCAAAATTTGAAAAAATAATTTTCATTTTTTTTTAATTCAAAGTTCCAAAATCAAAATTTTAAAAAATAATTTTCATTTTTTTTTTAATTCAAAGTTCCAAAATCAAAATTTTAAAAAATATTTTTCATTTTGTTTTTGAATTTTTTTTTTTAATTCAAAGTTCCAAAATCAAAATTTTAAAAAAATTATTTTCATTTTTTTTTAATTCAAAGTTCCAAAATCAAAATTTTAAAAAATATTTTTCATTTTGTTTTTGAAATTTTTTTTTTTTAATTCAAAGTTCCAAAATCAAAATTTTAAAAAATAATTTTCATTTTTTTTTTAATTCAAAGTTCCAAAATCAAAATTTTAAAAAATATTTTTCATTTTGTTTTTGAATTTTTTTTTTTAATTCAAAGTTCCAAAATCAAAATTTTAAAAAATAATTTTCATTTTTTTTTGAAAAATTTTTTTTTTAATTCAAAGTTCCAAAATCAATATTTTAAAAAATATTTTACATTTTGTTTTTGAAATTTTTTTTTTTAATTCAAAGTTCCAATATCAAAATTTTAAAAAATAATTTTCATTTTTTTTTTAATTCAAAGTTCCAAAATCAAAATTTTAAAAAATATTTTTCATTTTGTTTTTGAATTTTTTTTTTTTAATTCAAAGTTCCAAAATCAAAATTTTAAAAAATAATTTTCATTTTTTTTTAATTCAAAGTTCCAAAATCAAAATTTTAAAAAATATTTTAAATTTTGTTTTTGAAATTTTTTTTTTAATTCAAAGTTCCAAAATCAAAATTTTAAAAAATATTTTTCATTTTTTTTTGAAAATTTTTTTTTAATTAAAGTTCCAAAATCAAAATTTTAAAAAATAATTTTCATTTTGTTTTTGAAATTTTTGTTTTTAATTCAAAGTTCCAAAATCAAAATTTTAAAAAATAATTTTCATTTTGTTTTTGAATTTTTTTTTTTAATTCAAAGTTCCAAAATCAAAGTTTTAAAAAATATTTTTCATTTTGTTTTTGAAATTTTTGTTTTTAATTCAAAGTTCCAAAATCAAAGTTTTAAAAAATATTTTTCATTTTGTTTTTGAATTTTTTTTTTATTTCAAAGTTCCAAAATCAAAATTTAAAAAAATAATTTTCATTTTTTTTTAATTCAATGTTCCAAAATAAAAATTTTAAAAAATTTTGTTTTTGAAATTTTTTTTTTAATTCAAAGTTCCAAAATCAAAGTTTTAAAAAATATTTTTCATTTTGTTTTTGAAATTTTTGTTTTTAATTCAAAGTTCCAAAATCAAAGTTTTAAAAAATATTTTTCATTTTGTTTTTGAAATTTTTGTTTTTAATTCAAAGTTCCAAAATCAAAATTTTAAAAAATAATTTTCATTTTGTTTTTGAAATTTTTTTTTTAATTCAAAGTTCCAAAATCAAAGTTTTAAAAAATATTTTTCATTTTGTTTTTGAAATTTTTGTTTTTAATTCAAAGTTCCAAAATCAAAGTTTTAAAAAATAATTTTCATTTTGTTTTTGAAATTTTTGTTTTTAATTCAAAGTTCCAAAATCAAAGTTTTAAAAAATAATTTTCATTTTTTTTTTAATTCAAAGTTCCAAAATCAAAATTTTAAAAAAATTATTTTCATTTTGTTTTCGAAATTTTTTTTTTTATTTCAAAGTTCCAAAATCAAAATTTGAAAAAATAATTTTCATTTTTTTTTAATTCAAAGTTCCAAAATCAAAATTTTAAAAAATAATTTTCATTTTTTTTTAATTCAAAGTTCCAAAATCAAAATTTTAAAAAATATTTTTTATTTTGTTTTTGAATTTTTTTTTTTAATTCAAAGTTCCAAAATCAAAATTTTAAAAAAATTATTTTCATTTTTTTTTAATTCAAAGTTCCAAAATCAAAATTTTAAAAAATATTTTTCATTTTGTTTTTGAAATTTTTTTTTTAATTCAAAGTTCCAAAATCAAAGTTTTAAAAAATAATTTTCATTTTTTTTTAATTCAAAGTTCCAAAATCTGTTGAAAATTAAACTCTTGTGTTTAAGTATATTTATTCAATTTTTTTATTAAAGATGTTGCTTTGTTGAAAGTTATAAAGGGAATGTATAAAAATAAGAATTCTGCACGCAGGCATAAGAATAAAAAGAAACAAAAAGAAAAGTCAACAACGTACACATTGTTTAAGGGTTGCCATATTGTTCAATACTCCTCCTCAATGTGGATGTTGTTTTACAAAAATTATTCTAATTTCAGTTGTTTAACAAAATTTTCATGTTTTATTCTGGACAAATTTTTAGTTAAAATGTCGGCAATCATGTTGTGTGTCGGGCAAAAGGTAAGCTCGATCTCCTTATCACGTACCAATTCCCTGACATGGTGATATCGAATAGCTATATGTTTGCTACGTTTATGAAAAACAGGGTTCTCAGCCAATTTCTGCGCCCCTTGGTTGTCGATGTTGAGTTGAACTGCATTTTCATCGCAAGCGTCGATTTCAAAAAGTAAGCGTTTCAAATAAATGGCTTCCTTTGCAGCATCAGAAGCCGCCATATATTCTGCTTCTGTGCTACTAAGTGCGACTGAGTTTTGCTTTTTAGATTCCCATGATATTGGGGAACCATCATAGAAAAAGGTAAAACCTGTATAGGATTTTCTGTCAATTGCGTTTCCACCCCAATCAGCATCCACATATCCCTTGAGACCACTACCGTCAGATTCATATATCAATCCTAAGTCTCTCGTGCCCGATAAGTAGCGCAATATATGCTTGAGTTTAGTCATATGTTCCAAATGGGGATCAGAGTTGCGTTGTGCCATCTTTGAGACGGAATGTAAAATGTCTGGCCTGGTTGATATGGCTAAGTACATTAAAGTGCCCACTAACGATTGATATTTGTGTTGATCAACTTTATCACAATTATCGTTACAAATTGTTTGATAACCGGCTTCCAGTGGCACAGCAACTGCCTTACACTGGTCCATGCCATAATTCATCAAAATATCAGAAATATATTGGCCCTGACATAATTTTATCATACCTGTGTCACCTTGGCGTTTAATTTCCATTCCCAGAAAGTGATTCAGTACACCCTTGTCATTTACCTCAAATGCTTGGGCAATTTGACCTTTTATCTTATTCACAATATCCAAGCTGCTGCATGCTATGATAAGATCATCCACATAAACCGCTATCAGCACAATATTACCATATGCATCTGACCTGTATAAACATGGTTCATTCTCGCATGGATTAAAATTCATATTTCTAAGGACACTGTCCAGCTTGCTGTTCCATTCCTTGCCGCTTTGCTTTAATCCGTAAATAGCTTTATTTAATTTTAAAACAGCATCTGGTGATTTCTCGTCAACGAAATTTTTTGGTTGTTGCATATAAATCTCGTCCTCCAAGTCGCCATTTAAGTAAGCAGTACTTACATCCATCTGATGTAAATGCATTTTATTCTTTACAGCCAATGCTAGAAGTAAACGGATCGTCGAATAGCGTACGACTGGAGAAAAAGTTTCCTTGTAATTGACTCCATATTGTTGATTACAACCCTTGGCAACTAATCTTGCTTTGTAACGCTCAATTTCTCCATTAACATTTCGTTTCAAAGCAAATACCCACTTACATGGAAGAGCCTTATGCCCCTCAGGTAACTTCATCAAATTCCATGTTTTATTTTTTCGCAAGGCATTTATTTCCTCTTCCATTGCTTTTTGCCAAAACTGCTTGTTTTTTGATAAATTGGCTTCTTCAACTGTTTGCGGGATCTTTTCGTCTATAGCAACGCATAACTCATTATTGTGTTGTTGAACATTGTATTGTTTTCTCGGCCTCCCAACTTTACCATCACGAATAATTCGAGGCCTTCCACGATTCGTAGTTTCTTGTTTTTGTGTTATTTGAACTTCAGAATCATCAATATCATCGTCATCAGCCGTATCATAACTCTCGTCATTGCTCTCAACTTGCACAGAAGGTTGGCTGTTGCCGTCAACTACATCTGCACTTTTGTCTACATCAAAACATAATGTTAAATAATCTTCTGCTTAAACAGAATTTTCATTATTGCTATTGTTGTCGTTGCCATTAAATAAATCCTCATCAAACAAAACATCACGTTGTTCAACCACTTTACGAGTTGTTGTTTCAAACAGACGATAGGCTTTAGATGTCATTGAATAACCAACCATAATATACGAAGAGCCCTTAGCCTCAAACTTTGACTTCTGTGCAGATTTATCTAAACCTACTGCATACGCACCAAATGTTTTGAAGTGTTGTACATTTGGTTTGCGACCGAACCAAATTTCATACGGTGTTTTATTATTTAATTTTCTTGTAGGACATCTGTTTCTTATATACGCTGCAGTATTCACTGCTTCTGCCCATAGATATTCCTTTACGCCAGCATGAACCATCATTGATCTTGCCATTTCTATGAGAGTACGGTTGGCTCTCTCTGCTACACCATTCTGCTGTGGTGTATATGGCACTGTCAATTGCCTGCATATGCCCTCTGCAGACAAAAAGGCATCAAACTGCGAATTAACAAATTCACCACCGTTATCTGTTCTCAATGTTTTTATTTTACAGCCTGTTTGTTTTTCTACCTGCCTCTTGTACATTTGGAATTTTTCAAAAACTTCGTTTTTATGTTTGATGAAATATACAAAAATGCATCGTGACATGTCGTCAATGAACGTTACGAAGTACTTTGCGCCACTTACGGCGTTTATTCTGAATGGACCACAGACATCGGAGTGTACTACTTCCAACAATTGATTCGTTTTTGTTTGGCTTTCATTGGGAAACGGCAATACATGTATTTTACTCAACATGCAAGTCTTACATTTAAAATTATTTGTTGTGTTAACGAACATCCCTCTCACCATTTGGTTGTCAGACATAGTTTGAAGGCTTTCAAAATTGAGATGGCCAAACCTGTTGTGCCATACCGTGTTTTTATTGTTCACAGCACATAATTTCTCAAATTTCCCTTCGTTCTCTGCAACAAACATGTTGTCTTTACGAACAGCCTTAAGTATGGAAGTTCCGTTTGATCTAATTACAGCGCCCTTTGCGTCAAACAAAACTGAGAAACCACAGTCAACTGCTTTGTTGACAGAAATAAAATTCGCCTGTAGTTCGGAAGAAAATAAAACATTTTGCAGTAAAATCTTATATTCTTCGTAATGTATCAATACGTCACCTTTTCCTCTGGCTCTAATAAATTTGTTGCCAGCCAACGCGATTGTTTCATCATGATCTTGTATACGAACGAATAGATTTTTGTTGTTGCACATATGCGACGTTGCGCCGCTGTCGACATACCAGCTATCGGCATTTAAACTGCTTGTGTCTGCTGCAGCAAGCATCGTCATGGCGTGCGTAAAGTTGTTGTTTTTCTGTCTTTTTTCGCATTTATTTGCAAAATGACCCGTTACACCACAAACAAAGCATTTACCCTTGAAATTCTTTTCGTTGTTTTTTTTCTTATTATTTTTTCCGTTAGAGTTGTTCTTAGCTACGAAGGCTTGTTGTTGTTGTAAACCTGTTGATCTTTGTTGGTTCTCTTGTCTTCTTTTGTTTTCCTCTATGAGTTTTTGTTTCAGCAAAGAAAGATTTGGCAATTCATCTCGCGTTTCCATTGCTATTACAAAATTTTCATAAGCCGGTGGCAAACTGGAAAGCAAGATAATAACAAGAAGCTCCTCCTGAATTGTTATGCCTGTTTCAGACAGTTTCTCACAAATCTCGGCAAACTCATTAAGGTGTTGGACAAGATTATCCTCGGTAATTACTAAATTTACCAACCTTTTGTATAGTGACACTTTTTGTAGCGGTCCTTTGGGCATATGTACCTTTTCCAGCTTCTCCCAAGCTTCATAGGAGGTTTTGCAGTTTCTGATGTAGCCCAACTGTGTTGGTTTTACCCCGAGAAAGATGGACGCCAGTGCTTTCTCGTCTTCAGCTTCCCACTGTTCTTTTGTTATAGCTCCTGTGTCGCTCTTTAGTTGACCATTCACAATTCTCCATTGTCCACCATGGATTAGCACACTTTTCATTTGGATCGACCAACTATCATAATTGTTGTCGTCCAACTTTTCTATGTGTATCACTGGAGCACTCATATTCCCTTTTTTCTTATATCACACAAACAGCTTCAAAAATACAATATACTTATTGGAACACTTGGTTATCTGGGCCCATAACCTGTTGAAAATTAAACTCTTGTGTTTAAGTATATTTATTCAATTTTTTTATTAAAGATGTTGCTTTGTTGAAAGTTATAAAGGGAATGTATAAAAATAAGAATTCTGCACGCAGGCATAAGAATAAAAAGAAACAAAAAGAAAAGTCAACAACGTACACATTGTTTAAGGGTTGCCATATTGTTCAATAAAATCAAAGTTTTAAAAAATAATTTTCATTTTTTTTTTAATTCAAAGTTCCAAAATCAAAATTTTAAAAAAATTATTTTCATTTTGTTTTGAAATTTTTGTTTTTAATTCAATGTTCCAAAATCAAAGTTTTAAAAAATAATTTTCTTTTTTTTTTAATTCAAAGTTCCAAAATCAAAGTTTTAAAAAATAATTTTCATTTTGTTTTTGAAATTTTTTTTTTTTTTTTTTTTTTTTTTTTTTTTTTTTTTGCATTTAATTATTTATTGAATCTTCAAAATGAAATGACAATAAGTATTCAAATCTTAATACTAAAAAGAAAATAATAATCCCAGCCAGTGCTAGACAAAAATTTTTATGATACTAAAAAAATTTCACATCAACTGATCCAGTCATCTATTTTGCGCTTGAGTTAAAGCAAGGGTATCCCTCCTTCTCAACCGATTGTGGCCACTAAAGTTAAGGATGTCTCGTGCAAGGGGGTTTGGATGGTGTTCAAGTTTGCTGACATACTTTGACGCATATTTTGTAAATTCGACTTTTACTAATGGCACGCCTAGATCTTTGTGGATTCGAGAATTTTTAACATACCATGGTGCTGCAGTAATTATACGTAGAATTTTATTTTGACCCCTTTGAATTTTTTCAATGTTGGATGCTGAGGCAGTACCCCATAATTGAATTCCATAGCACCAGATTGGCTTTAGTATTGCATTGTACAACAAAAGTTTGCAATCCAATTTCAATGTAGAGTTTCTGCCGATTAGCCAATTAAGTTGCACTGCTTTTAATCTCATTTGTGTAAGTTTCGCTTCAATATGAGACTTCCAAGTTAAACGGCGGTCGAGGTGAATGCCGAGGTATTTGACTTCATTGTGTTGCGGGATAATTTGATTATTTATTCTGATGAACGAGCATGTATCTTTTCGCAATGTGAAAGTTATATGAATACATTTCTGTTCGTTAACCCTGATTTTCCAAAGCTCTAGCCAATTCTCTAGTTTATAAACATAATTCTGCAAATTCTGTGATGCAACTTGGTGGTCCTGATGGACGCTGATAAAGGCTGTATCGTCTGCAAAAGTTGACGTATGGATTTTAGGGTCTGACGGCATGTCGGAGGCATATATCAAATATAAAGTAGGACCCAGTATGCTACCCTGTGGCACACCTGATTCAATTGGCTGAGCGGTACTTAAAAAATCACCTTCTTTGATTTTAAATTTGCGACCGTATAAATAACTTTCCATGAGTTTATGGGTGTTAGCAGGCAGAGTTAATTTAATTTTATGCATTAAACCTTCATGCCAGACTTTGTCGAACGCTTGCGACACATCAATGAAAAGGGCGGAGCAGTATTTTTTGTCTTCAAACGACCCTCTTATCACATTTACCAATCTGTGTGTTTGCTCGATGGTGCTGTGTTTAGCTCTGAAGCCGAATTGATGATTAGGAATACATTCAGTGTCATTCAGAATTGGAGTCAATTTAGTCATTAACAATTTTTCAAACAGTTTTGAAATTGTCGGCAGTAGACTAATTGGCCTATATGACTCCACTTTGGTATGGTCCTTCCCTGGCTTAGGAATCATAGTGATCATAGACACCTTCCAATCTGCAGGATAGTATTCTAGGCGTAAAATAGCGTTGAAGATAAAGAGGATAATTCTTCTTGCTACACGAGGTAACTCCACAAGCATTTTATTGCTGATTTTATCCATACCTGGAGCCTTTCTAAGGTTCAGAGTACCAATAGCGTTTTGGACATCACGAAAGTTTAGTCTTAGAGGTACAGGAGGCCTTATAACAAGTGGTGGCAAATCAGATTCGTTATTATTTGAGTTGTTTATAGTAAACACATTTCTCAAATGGTTAACAAATAAAGTCCCCTTCTCGGAATCATTTCTAGCCCAGTCACCAGTCGGATTTCGCAAAGGAGGTTTTCCTCTTACTGGTCTTTTTAAACCTCTTGCCGCCCTCCATAACGAGTAGTCAGATTGTGGGGTACTATCAAGACCTTCCAAGTAAGATCTAAGTGAGGCCGTTCTTTGGGTTTCTAAGAAATGTCTTAGTATATCTCTGCATTCCCGTAGCCTAGCTTTCAGTTCAGGAGACCTGTGAATTTGCCACTCTCTTCTCATTCTTCTTTTTTCTGATAGGAGATGTTCGAGTTCAGAGAAATAAGTTCTGTTTGTCCTATTTCTACATTCAACGTGATAAGTGGAAGCGTGATGCACAGCTCGTCGAAGGTCCTCGGTAAAGTTGCCAATCGACTCATCAATATCGTCGGTAGTTCTCAACACAACATTTTCCGTGCAATGAGAACTTAAATACTTTTTGTATTTTATCCAACTTACTCGGGTCTTAGTCATGTTCATAAATGGAGAACCACACACTTGAGGGAAATGCATTGAAATGATAGTAGGAGAGTGATCTGAGGACAAGTCCAGTGAAGGATCCACTTGCATCCATTCTACAGGGATATTTTTCATTACCCCAAAGTCAATAACATCGGGAATCTTCCGTCGGTCCGTCGGCCAATAGGTGGGATGTCCACTTGAGAGTACATCTAAGCCCATTTTAGCAATGGTGTTGAAGAGTACGCGACCCTTTGGGGTTACCAGACGTGAACCCCAAAATGTGTGTTTGGCGTTAAAGTCACCAGCAACTAAAAATCTAGCTCCAAGGGATTTAAAGAAGTTATGGTATTGGTGTTCTTTTATTGAAAATCGAGGCGGAGAATAAATCGATGATAAAACAAATTTGTATTGACAGAATTCAATGCAAATGTTTGTTGCTTGGAGGTAATCCTCACTTATGTTATTCATTAGATAATGCTTTATTCTGTTCTTTATAAGAATTGCCGAACCTCCACAAGCTCTACCGCGGGGGTCTTTAGTATCGTAGAACTCGTAGCCATTAATTTTGAAGTACCCTGTCGACGTCAAGTGAGTTTCAGCAATCATCATAACATCAATCTGCTTATCCATCAGGAAGTATTCCAGTTCATTTTTATGTTGGCGGAGGCCGTTCGCGTTCCAGAAACAAATTTTTAAATAAATCATTTCTTTAAAATGGCTTGCAAGATAGTGGATTGCATTTTCAGCATTTCCTGCATCATGGATGTCATGGTGGTCGTGAAAGTGTTCATAGTTTGGACAAGTGTCTGCAATGTTGTCTCTAGATTGTTGATATGCGGCTCAGAATATTGGGGTTTAGGTTCCTGCTCCAGACCTGGCATATTACATTTAACGACGTTTGCGTAAGAAACTTGTCTAGAACTTGGCGCGTTTACATGACTAGTGGACCGTAATACTTGAGGGAAATTGTCACTCGATGCTAAATTTGGCTGTTGAGGGCGATTAGGCAATACTGACGTCTTGTTGGTTCTTATGCCTTTCAAATGAGTGTAAATTGGACAACCTCTATAATTTGCGGTATGATTACCTCCGCAGTTACTGCATTTTTTGATTTTTGAGTCAGTTCTCGACTTATCGCATTGAGCAGTTGCATGTAGCTCCCCACACGCAACACAAACAGTCGGCAATTTACAATACGCCTTCGTGTGACCAAATTCTTGACAGTTGAGACACTGGACGGGTCCCTGACGCTTATGTGGTTCTTCCACGGTGATTCTACGATGCAGAAGGTACATCAGATTGTAGATGGGATGGGACTCATTTTTCTTTAAGACATCTCCAGGTTCCAATTCTACCCTGAACATGGGCTGAGGGATCTTTTCACGGTTTCTAATATTCACTACGCTCTTGATTTTGAACCCTTTGTCCATTAAACCGGTTTTTATCTCCGCGGGATCAACACATGGGTCTATACCCTTTAGAACGACTTGGAGTCCTTTTGCGCTTTTGAGCTGGTAGGTATAGAAATCCCTAGTCTCCCTTTCCAGCTGGTTGGACAATTTTCGAAAATCATCTTCCCTATTCACTTGAATCTTTGTCTCGCAGATATTTCCATGTTTCATTGAGGTTACGCTAAACATGTTTTCACCTATTACAGCAACAATTCCTTGTACCAATTTACTGGAAGTCGGCTCTCTCAGATAAATTGGTGGGGGCTTAAACGTCTTCTTCGGAAGTTCTGGCTCATCCGTCTGGAGGAGAGCAAACCTATTTTGATCATTACTCACGGTCTTAGGAGCTTTTGCATTTGATGACACTTGAGCAGACTTCGGGCTCCTCTGTCGCTTGAGAACGGTTATGTACTTATCCATACCTACTTGTTTTTTGGGTTTGACTGCACTATTTGATGAAGATGATGTTTTTACATCTGTTGAAATCACAATATTGGGCGAACAGGAACGACGCCGTTCCACGGCTCTTGCAGTGAGAAAATTCTCCAAAGATTTTTTTATGGATTCTTCCTCAGAGATGCATCTAGTTTTTCTAGTCGAGCTAAGCTCTTTCTCAGAATTACATCTGAGAGGAACACTCATACAGTTTTTATGTGATGTTTAATGTTTATTTTTTTTTTTTTTATATATTTTAACCTATTACGATTTTTTTTCACTTTTTTGTTTAATTTCAACTTTTTACACTTTTTCACCTATTACGATTTTTTCACCGAAAATTCAGCCGCACTAAAAGTAACACGTCCGAACAGTTCGATGAGACGAGACTGAATGAAATTTTTGTTTTTAATTCAAAGTTCCAAAATCAAAATTTTAAAAAATAATTTTCATTTTGTTTTTGAAATTTTTTTTTTAATTCAAAGTTCCAAAATCAAAGTTTTAAAAAATATTTTTCATTTTGTTTTTGAAATTTTTGTTTTTAATTCAAAGTTCCAAAATCAAAGTTTTAAATAATAATTTTCATTTTGCTTTTGAAATTTTTGTTTTTAATTCAAAGTTCCAAAATCAAAGTTTTAAAAAATAATTTTCATTTTTTTTTTTAATTCAAAGTTCCAAAATCAAAATTTTAAAAAAATTATTTTCATTTTGTTTTTGAAATTTTTGTTTTTAATTCAAAGTTCCAAAATCAAAATTTTAAAAAATAATTTTCATTTTGTTTTTGAAATTTTTTTTTAATTCAAAGTTCCAAAATCAAAGTTTTAAAAAATATTTTTCATTTTGTTTTTGAAATTTTTGTTTTTAATTCAAAGTTCCAAAATCAAAGTTTTAAAAAATAATTTTCATTTTGTTTTTGAAATTTTTGTTTTTAATTCAAAGTTCCAAAATCAAAGTTTTAAAAAATAATTTTCATTTTTTTTTTAATTCAAACTTCCAAAATCAAAATTTTAAAAAAATTATTTTCATTTTGTTTTTGAAATTTTTTTTTTTTATTTCAAGGTTCAAAAATCAAAGTTTTAAAAATTATTTTCATTTTTTTTTTGAAATTTTTTTTTTTATTTCAAAGTTCCAAAATCAAAATTTTAAAAAATAATTTTCATTTTTTTTTAATTCAAAGTTCCAAAATCAAAATTTTAAAAAATAATTTTCATTTTTTTTTAATTCAAAGTTCCAAAATAAAAATTTTAAAAAATTTTGTTTTTGAATTTTTTTTTTAATTCAAAGTTCCAAAATCAAAGTTTTAAAAAATAATTTTCATTTTGTTTTTGAAATTTTTGTTTTTAATTCAAAGTTCCAAAATCAAAATTTTAAAAAATAATTTTCATTTTGTTTTTGAATTTTTTTTTTAATTCAAAGTTCCAAAATCAAAGTTTTAAAAAATATTTTTCATTTTGTTTTTGAAATTTTTGTTTTTAATTCAAAGTTCCAAAATCAAAGTTTTAAAAAATAATTTTCATTTTGTTTTTGAAATTTCTGTTTTTAATTCAAAGTTCCAAAATCAAAGTTTTAAAAAATAATTTTAATTTTTTTTTAATTCAAAGTTCCAAAATCAAAATTTTAAAAAAATTATTTTCATTTTGTTTTTGATTTTTTTTTTTTTATTTCAAAGTTCCAAAATCAAAGTTTTAAAAAATATTTTTCATTTTGTTTTTGAAATTTTTGTTTTTAATTCAAAGTTCCAAAATCAAAGTTTTAAAAAATAATTTTCATTTTGTTTTTGAAATTTTTTTTTTATTTCAAAGTTCCAAAATCAAAATTTTAAATAATTATTTTCATTTTTTTTTTAATTCAAAGTTCCAAAATCAAAATTTTAAAAAAATTATTTTCATTTTGTTTTTGAAATTTTTTTTTTTATTTCAAAGTTCCAAAATCAAAATTTGAAAAAATAATTTTCATTTTTTTTAATTCAAAGTTCCAAAATCAAAATTTTAAAAAATATTTTTCATTTTGTTTTTGAAATTTTTTTTTTTAATTCAAAGTTCCAAAATCATAATTTTAAAAAATAATTTTCATTTTTTTTAATTCAAAGTTTCAAAATCAAAATTTTAAAAAATATTTTTCATTTTGTTTTTGAAATTTTTGTTTTTAATTCAAAGTTCCAAAATCAAAATTTTAAAAAATATTTTTCATTTTGTTTTTGAATTTTTTTTTTTAATTCAAAGTTCCAAAATCAAAATTTTAAAAAATAATTTTCATTTTTTTTTAATTCAAAGTTCCAAAATCAAAATTTTAAAAAATATTTTTCATTTTGTTTTTGAATTTTTTTTTTTTTTAATTCAAAGTTCCAAAATCAAAATTTTAAAAACTAATTTTAATTTTTTTTTTAATTCAAAGTTCCAAATCAAAATTTTAAAAAATATTTTACATTTTGTTTTTGAAATTTTTTTTTTTTAATTCAAAGTTCCAAAATCAAAATTTTAAAAAATATTTTTCATTTTTTTTTGAAAATTTTTTTTTAATGAAAGTTCCAAAATCAAAGTTTTAAAAAATATTTTTCATTTTGTTTTTGAAATTTTTGTTTTTAATTCAAAGTTCCAAAATCAAAGTTTTAAAAAATAATTTTCATTTTTTTTTTAATTCAAAGTTCCAAAATCAAAATTTTAAAAAATATTTTTCATTTTGTTTTTGAAATTTTTTTTTTATTTCAAAGTTCCAAAATCAAAGTTTTAAAAAATATTTTTCATTTTGTTTTTGAAATTTTTGTTTTTAATTCAAAGTTCCAAAATCAAAGTTTTAAAAAATAATTTTCATTTTGTATTTGAAATTTTTGTTTTTAATTCAAAGTTCCAAAATCAAAGTTTTAAAAAATAATTTTCATTTTTTTTTTAATTCAAAGTTCCAAAATCAAAATTTTAAAAAAATTATTTTCATTTTGTTTTTGAAATTTTTTTTTTTATTTCAAAGTTCCAAAATCAAAATTTTAAAAAATAATTTTCATTTTGTTTTTGAAATTTTTGTTTTTAATTCAAAGTTCCAAAATCAAAATTTTAAAAAATTATTTTCATTTTGTTTTTGAAATTTTTGTTTTTAATTCAAAGTTCCAAAATCAAAGTTTTAAAAAATTATTTTCATTTTGTTTTTGAAATTTTTGTTTTTAATTCAAAGTTCCAAAATCAAAATTTTATAAAATTAATTTCATTTTTTTTTTAATTCAAAGTTCCAAAATCAAAATTTTAAAAAAATTATTTTCATTTTGTTTTTGAAATTTTTTTTTTTATTTCAAAGTTCCAAAATCAAAGTTTTAAAAAATAATTTTCATTTTTTTTAATTCAAAGTTCCAAAATCAAAATTTTAAAAAAATTATTTTCATTTTGTTTTTGAAATTTTTTTTTTTATTTCAAAGTTCCAAAATCAAAGTTTTAAAAAATATTTTTCATTTTGTTTTTGAAATTTTTGTTTTTAATTCAAAGTTCCAAAATCAAAGTTTTAAAAAATAATTTTCATTTTGTTTTTGAAATTTTTGTTTTTAATTCAAAGTTCCAAAATAAAAGTTTTAAAAAATAATTTTCATTTTGTATTTGAAATTTTTGTTTTTAATTCAAAGTTCCAAAATCAAAGTTTTAAAAAATAATTTTCATTTTTTTTTTAATTCAAAGTTCCAAAATCAAAATTTTAAAAAAATTATTTTCATTTTGTTTTTGAAATTTTTTTTTTTATTTCAAAGTTCCAAAATCAAAATTTTAAAAAATAATTTTCATTTTTTTTTTAATTCAAAGTTGCAAAATCAAAATTTTAAAAAATAATTTTCATTTTTTTTAATTCAAAGTTCCAAAATAAAAATTTTAAAAAATTTTGTTTTTGAAATTTTTTTTTTAATTCAAAGTTCCAAAATCAAAGTTTTAAAAAATAATTTTCATTTTGTTTTTGAAATTTTTGTTTTTAATTCAAAGTTCCAAAATCAAAATTTTAAAAAATAATTTTCATTTTGTTTTTGAATTTTTTTTTTAATTCAAAGTTCCAAAATCAAAGTTTTAAAAAATATTTTTCATTTTGTTTTTGAAATTTTTGTTTTTAATTCAAAGTTCCAAAATCAAAGTTTTAAAAAATATTTTCATTTTGTTTTTGAATTTTTTTTTTAATTCAAAGTTCCAAAATCAAAGTTTTAAAAAATAATTTTCATTTTGTTTTTGAAATTTTTGTTTTTAATTAAAAGTTCCAAAATCAAAATTTTAAAAAATAATTTTAATTTTTTTTTTTAATTTTTTTTTTTAATTCAAAGTTCCAAAATCAAAGTTTTAAAAAATATTTTTCATTTTGTTTTTGAAATTTTTGTTTTTAATTCAAAGTTCCAAAATCAAAGTTTTAAAAAATAATTTTCATTTTGTTTTTGAAATTTTTTTTTTAATTCAAAGTTCCAAAATCAAAGTTTTAAAAAATATTTTTCATTTTGTTTTTGAAATTTTTGTTTTTAATTCAAAGTTCCAAAATCAAAGTTTTAAAAAATAATTTTCATTTTTTTTTTAATTCAAACTTCCAAAATCAAAATTTTAAAAAATATTTTTCATTTTGTTTTTGAAATTTTTTTTTTATTTCAAAGTTCCAAAATCAAAGTTTTAAAAAATATTTTTCATTTTGTTTTTGAAATTTTTGTTTTTAATTCAAAGTTCCAAAATCAAAGTTTTAAAAAATAATTTTCATTTTGTTTTTGAAATTTTTGTTTTTAATTCAAAGTTCCAAAATCAAAGTTTTAAAAAATAATTTTCATTTTTTTTTTTAATTCAAAGTTCCAAAATCAAAATTTTAAAAAATATTTTTCATTTTGTTTTTGAAATTTTTGTTTTTAATTCAAAGTTCCAAAATCAAAGTTTTAAAAAATAATTTTCATTTTGTTTTTGAAATTTTTGTTTTTAATTCAAAGTTCCAAAATCAAAGTTTTAAAAAATAATTTTCATTTTGTTTTTGAAATTTTTGTTTTTAATTCAAAGTTCCAAAATCAAAATTTTAAAAAATAATTTTCATATTGTTTTTGAAATTTTTTTTTTAATTCAAAGTTCCAAAATCAAAGTTTTAAAAAATATTTTTTATTTTGTTTTTGAAATTTTTGTTTTTAATTCAAAGTTCCAAAATCAAAGTTTTAAAAAATATTTTTCATTTTGTTTTTGAAATTTTTGTTTTTAATTCAAAGTTCCAAAATCAAAGTTTTAAAAAATAATTTTCATTTTTTTTTTTAATTCAAAGTTCCAAAATCAAAATTTTAAAAAATATTTTTCATTTTGTTTTTGAAATTTTTTTTTTATTTCAAAGTTCCAAAATCAAAGTTTTAAAAAATATTTTTCATTTTGTTTTTGAAATTTTTGTTTTTAATTCAAAGTTCCAAAATCAAAATTTTAAAAAATAATTTTCATTTTGTATTTGAAATTTTTGTTTTTAATTCAAAGTTCCAAAATCAAAGTTTTAAAAAATAATTTTCATTTTTTTTTTAATTCAAAGTTCCAAAATCAAAATTTTAAAAAAATTATTTTCATTTTGTTTTTGAAATTTTTTTTTTTATTTCAAAGTTCCAAAATCAAAATTTTAAAAAATAATTTTCATTTTGTTTTTGAAATTTTTGTTTTTAATTCAAAGTTCCAAAATCAAAATTTTAAAAAATTATTTTCATTTTGTTTTTGAAATTTTTGTTTTTAATTCAAAGTTCCAAAATCAAAATTTTAAAAAATTATTTTCATTTTGTTTTTGAAATTTTTGTTTTTAATTCAAAGTTCCAAAATCAAAATTTTATAAAATTAATTTCATTTTTTTTTTAATTCAAAGTTCCAAAATCAAAATTTTAAAAAAATTATTTTCATTTTGTTTTTGAAATTTTTTTTTTTATTTCAAAGTTCCAAAATCAAAGTTTTAAAAAATAATTTTCATTTTTTTTTAATTCAAAGTTCCAAAATCAAAATTTTAAAAAAATTATTTTCATTTTGTTTTTGAAATTTTTTTTTTATTTCAAAGTTCCAAAATCAAAGTTTTAAAAAATATTTTTCATTTTGTTTTTGAAATTTTTGTTTTTAATTCAAAGTTCCAAAATCAAAGTTTTAAAAAATAATTTTCATTTTGTTTTTGAAATTTTTGTTTTTAATTCAAACTTCCAAAATCAAAGTTTTAAAAAATAATTTTCATTTTTTTTTTTAATTCAAAGTTCCAAAATCAAAATTTTAAAAAAATTATTTTCATTTTGTTTTTGAAATTTTTGTTTTTAATTCAAAGTTCCAAAATCAAAGTTTTAAAAAATAATTTTCATTTTTTTTTAATTCAAAGTTCCAAAATCAAAATTTTAAAAAAATTATTTTCATTTTGTTTTTGAAATTTTTTTTTTTATTTCAAAGTTCCAAAATCAAAGTTTTAAAAAATATTTTTCATTTTGTTTTTGAAATTTTTGTTTTTAATTCAAAGTTCCAAAGTCAAAGTTTTAAAAAATAATTTTCATTTTGTTTTTAATTCAAAGTTCCAAAATCAAAATTTTAAAAAACTTATTTTCATTTTGTTTTTGAAATTTTTTTTTTATTTCAAAGTTCCAAAATCAAAATTTTAAAAAATAATTTTCATTTTGTTTTTGAAATTTTTGTTTTTAATTCAAAGTTCCAAAATCAAAGTTTTAAAAAATTATTTTCATTTTGTTTTTGAAATTTTTTTTTAATTCAAAGTTCCAAAATCAAAGTTTTAAAAAATATTTTTCATTTTGTTTTTGAAATTTTTGTTTTTAATTCAAAGTTCCAAAATCAAAGTTTTAAAAAATAATTTTCATTTTGTTTTTGAAATTTTTGTTTTTAATTCAAAGTTCCAAAATCAAAGTTTTAAAAAATAATTTTCATTTTTTTTTAATTCAAAGTTCCAAAATCAAAATTTTAAAAAAATTATTTTCATTTTGTTTTTGAAATTTTTTTTTTATTTCAAAGTTCCAAAATCAAAGTTTTAAAAAATATTTTTCATTTTGTTTTTGAAATTTTTGTTTTTAATTCAAAGTTCCAAAATCAAAGTTTTAAAAAATAATTTTCATTTTTTTTTTAATTCAAAGTTCCAAAATCAAAATTTTAAAAAAATTATTTTCATTTTGTTTTTGAAATTTTTTTTTTTATTTCAAAGTTCCAAAATCAAAATTTTAAAAAATAATTTTCATTTTGTTTTTGAAATTTTTGTTTTTAATTCAAAGTTCCAAAATCAAAATTTTAAAAAATTATTTTCATTTTGTTTTTGAAATTTTTGTTTTTAATTCAAAGTTCCAAAATCAAAATTTTAAAAAATTATTTTCATTTTGTTTTTGAAATTTTTGTTTTTAATTCAAAGTTCCAAAATCAAAATTTTATAAAATTAATTTCATTTTTTTTTAATTCAAAGTTCCAAAATCAAAATTTTAAAAAAATTATTTTCATTTTGTTTTTGAAATTTTTTTTTTTATTTCAAAGTTCCAAAATCAAAGTTTTAAAAAATAATTTTCATTTTTTTTTAATTCAAAGTTCCAAAATCAAAATTTTAAAAAAATTATTTTCATTTTGTTTTTGAAATTTTTTTTTTTATTTCAAAGTTCCAAAATCAAAGTTTTAAAAAATATTTTTCATTTTGTTTTTGAAATTTTTGTTTTTAATTCAAAGTTCCAAAATCAAAGTTTTAAAAAATAATTTTCATTTTGTTTTTGAAATTTTTGTTTTTAATTCAAAGTTCCAAAATCAAAGTTTTAAAAAATAATTTTCATTTTTTTTTTTAATTCAAAGTTCCAAAATCAAAATTTTAAAAAAATTATTTTCATTTTGTTTTTGAAATTTTTGTTTTTAATTCAAAGTTCCAAAATCAAAGTTTTAAAAAATAATTTTCATTTTTTTTTAATTCAAAGTTCCAAAATCAAAATTTTAAAAAAATTATTTTCATTTTGTTTTTGAAATTTTTTTTTTTATTTCAAAGTTCCAAAATCAAAGTTTTAAAAAATATTTTTCATTTTGTTTTTGAAATTTTTGTTTTTAATTCAAAGTTCCAAAGTCAAAGTTTTAAAAAATAATTTTCATTTTGTTTTTAATTCAAAGTTCCAAAATCAAAATTTTAAAAAACTTATTTTCATTTTGTTTTTGAAATTTTTTTTTTATTTCAAAGTTCCAAAATCAAAATTTTAAAAAATAATTTTCATTTTGTTTTTGAAATTTTTGTTTTTAATTCAAAGTTCCAAAATCAAAGTTTTAAAAAATTATTTTCATTTTGTTTTTGAAATTTTTTTTTCAATTCAAAGTTCCAAAATCAAAGTTTTAAAAAATATTTTTCATTTTGTTTTTGAAATTTTTGTTTTTAATTCAAAGTTCCAAAATCAAAGTTTTAAAAAATAATTTTCATTTTGTTTTTGAAATTTTTGTTTTTAATTCAAAGTTCCAAAATCAAAGTTTTAAAAAATAATTTTCATTTTTTTTTAATTCAAAGTTCCAAAATCAAAATTTTAAAAAAATTATTTTCATTTTGTTTTTGAAATTTTTTTTTTTATTTCAAAGTTCCAAAATCAAAGTTTTAAAAAATATTTTTCATTTTGTTTTTGAAATTTTTGTTTTTAATTCAAAGTTCCAAAATCAAAGTTTTAAAAAATAATTTTCATTTTGTTTTTGAAATTTTTGTTTTTAATTCAAAGTTCCAAAATCAAAGTTTTAAAAAAATAATTTTCATTTTTTTTTTTAATTCAAAGTTCCAAAATCAAAATTTTAAAAAAATTATTTTCATTTTGTTTTTGAAATTTTTGTTTTTAATTCAAAGTTCCAAAATCAAAGTTTTAAAAAATAATTTTCATTTTTTTTTTAATTCAAAGTTCCAAAATCAAAATTTTAAAAAAATTATTTTCATTTTGTTTTTGAAATTTTTTTTTTATTTCAAAGTTCCAAAATCAAAATTTTAAAAAATAATTTTCATTTTTTTTTAATTCAAAGTTCCAAATCAAAATTTTAAAAAATAATTTTCATTTTGTTTTTGAAATTTTTGTTTTTAATTCAAAGTTCCAAAATCAAAGTTTTAAAAAATAATTTTCATTTTTTTTTTAATTCAAAGTTCCAAAATCAAAATTTTAAAAAAATTATTTTCATTTTGTTTTTGAAATTTTTGTTTTTAATTCAAAGTTCCAAAATCAAAGTTTTAAAAAATAATTTTCATTTTTTTTTAATTCAAAGTTCCAAAATCAAAATTTTAAAAAAATTATTTTCATTTTGTTTTTGAAATTTTTTTTTTATTTCAAAGTTCCAAAATCAAAATTTTAAAAAATAATTTTCATTTTGTTTTTGAAATTTTTGTTTTTAATTTAAAGTTCCAAAATCAAAATTTTAAAAAATTATTTTCATTTTGTTTTTGAAATTTTTGTTTTTAATTCAAAGTTCCAAAATCAAAATTTTAAAAAATTATTTTCATTTTGTTTTTGAAATTTTTGTTTTTAATTCAAAGTTCCAAAATCAAAATTTTATAAAATTAATTTCATTTTTTTTTTAATTCAAAGTTCCAAAATCAAAATTTTAAAAAAATTATTTTCATTTTGTTTTTGAAATTTTGTTTTTAATTCAAAGTTCCAAAATCAAAGTTTTAAAAAATAATTTTCATTTTGTTTTTGAAATTTTTTTTTTATTTCAAAGTTCCAAAATCAAAGTTTTAAAAAATATTTTTCATTTTGTTTTTGAAATTTTTGTTTTTAATTCAAAGTTCCAAAATCAAAATTTTAAAAAATTATTTTCATTTTGTTTTTGAAATTTTTGTTTTTAATTCAAAATTCCAAAATCAATTTTAATTCAAAGTTCCAAAATCAAAATTTTAAAAAATAATTTTCATTTTTTTTTAATTCAAAGTTCCAAAATCAAAATTTTAAAAAAATTATTTTCATTTTGTTTTTGAAATTTTTTTTTTATTTCAAAGTTCCAAAATCAAAATTTTAAAAAATAATTTTCATTTTTTTTTAATTCAAAGTTCCAAAATCAAAATTTTAAAAAATAATTTTCATTTTTTTTTAATTCAAAGTTCCAAAATAAAAATTTTAAAAAATTTTGTTTTTGAATTTTTTTTTTTAATTCAAAGTTCCAAAATCAAAGTTTTAAAAGATAATTTTCATTTTGTTTTTGAAATTTTTGTTTTTAATTCAAAGTTCCAAAATCAAAATTTTAAAAAATAATTTTCATTTTGTTTTTGAAATTTTTTTTTTAATTCAAAGTTCCAAAATCAAAGTTTTAAAAAATATTTTTCATTTTGTTTTTTAATTCAAAGTTCCAAAATCAAAATTTTAAAAAATATTTTTCATTTTGTTTTTGAAATTTCTGTTTTTAATTCAAAGTTCCAAAATCAAAATTTTAAAAAATAATTTTCATTTTGTTTTTGAAATTTTTTTTTTAATTCAAAGTTCCAAAATCAAAGTTTTAAAAAATAATTTTCATTTTGTTTTTGAAATTTTTGTTTTTAATTCAAAGTTCCAAAATCAAAGTTTTAAAAAATAATTTTCATTTTGTTTTTGAAATTTTTGTTTTTAATTCAAAGTTCCAAAATCAAAATTTTAAAAAATAATTTTCATTTTGTTTTTGAAATTTTTTTTAATTCAAAGTTCCAAAATCAAAGTTTTAAAAAATATTTTTCATTTTGTTTTTGAAATTTTTGTTTTTAATTCAAAGTTCCAAAATCAAAGTTTTAAAAAATAATTTTCATTTTGTTTTTGAAATTTTTGTTTTTAATTCAAAGTTCCAAAATCAAAATTTTAAAAAATAATTTTCATTTTGTTTTTGAAATTTTTTTTTTAATTCAAAGTTCCAAAATCAAAGTTTTAAAAAATATTTTTAATTTTGTTTTTGGAATTTTTGTTTTTAATTCAAAGTTCCAAAATCAAAGTTTTAAAAAATATTTTTCATTTTGTTTTTGAAATTTTTGTTTTTAATTCAAAGTTCCAAAATCAAAGTTTTAAAAAATAATTTTCATTTTGTTTTTGAAATTTTTGTTTTTAATTCAAAGTTCCAAAATCAAAGTTTTAAAAAATTATTTTCATTATGTTTTTGAAATTTTTTTTTTAATTCAAAGTTCCAAAATCAAAGTTTTAAAAAATATTTTTCATTTTGTTTTTGAAATTTTTGTTTTTAATTCAAAGTTCCAAAATCAAAGTTTTAAAAAATAATTTTCATTTTGTTTTTGAAATTTTTTTTTTTAATTCAAAGTTCCAAAATCAAAGTTTTAAAAAATATTTTTCATTTTGTTTTTGAAATTTTTGTTTTTAATTCAAAGTTCCAAAATCAAAGTTTTAAAAAATAATTTTCATTTTTTTTTTTAATTCAAACTTCCAAAATCAAAATTTTAAAAAATATTTTTCATTTTGTTTTTGAAATTTTGTTTTTATTTCAAAGTTCCAAAATCAAAGTTTTAAAAAATATTTTTCATTTTGTTTTTGAAATTTTTGTTTTTATTCAAAGTTCCAAAATCAAAGTTTTAAAAAATAATTTTCATTTTGTTTTTGAAATTTTTGTTTTTAATTCAAAGTTCCAAAATCAAAGTTTTAAAAAATAATTTTCATTTTTTTTTAATTCAAAGTTCCAAAATCAAAATTTTAAAAAATATTTTTCATTTTGTTTTTGAAATTTTTGTTTTTAATTCAAAGTTCCAAAATCAAAGTTTTAAAAAATAATTTTCATTTTGTTTTTGAAATTTTTGTTTTTAATTCAAAGTTCCAAAATCAAAGTTTTAAAAAATAATTTTCATTTTTTTTTTAATTCAAAGTTCCAAAATCAAAATTTTAAAAAATATTTTTCATTTTGTTTTTGAAATTTTTGTTTTTAATTCAAAGTTCCAAAATCAAAATTTTAAAAAATAATTTTCATTTTGTTTTTGAAATTTTTGTTTTTAATTCAAAGTTCCAAAATCAAAGTTTTAAAAAATAATTTTCATTTTGTTTTTGAAATTTTTGTTTTTAATTCAAAGTTCCAAAATCAAAGTTTTAAAAAATATTTTTCATTTTGTTTTTGAAATTTTTGTTTTTAATTCAAAGTTCCAAAATCAAAGTTTTAAAAAATAATTTTCATTTTGTTTTTGAAATTTTTGTTTTTAATTCAAAGTTCCAAAATCAAAGTTTTAAAAAATTATTTTCATTTTGTTTTTGAAATTTTTTTTTTAATTCAAAGTTCCAAAATCAAAGTTTTAAAAAATATTTTTCATTTTGTTTTTGAAATTTTTGTTTTTAATTCAAAGTTCCAAAATCAAAGTTTTAAAAAATAATTTTCATTTTGTTTTTGAAATTTTTTTTTTAATTCAAAGTTCCAAAATCAAAGTTTTAAAAAATATTTTTCATTTTGTTTTTGAAATTTTTGTTTTTAATTCAAAGTTCCAAAATCAAAGTTTTAAAAAATAATTTTCATTTTTTTTTTAATTCAAACTTCCAAAATCAAAATTTTAAAAAATATTTTTCATTTTGTTTTTGAAATTTTTTTTTATTTCAAAGTTCCAAAATCAAAGTTTTAAAAAATATTTTTCATTTTGTTTTTGAAATTTTTGATTTTAATTCAAAGTTCCAAAATCAAAGTTTTAAAAAATAATTTTCATTTTGTTTTTGAAATTTTTGTTTTTAATTCAAAGTTCCAAAATCAAAGTTTTAAAAAATAATTTTCATTTTTTTTAATTCAAAGTTCCAAAATCAAAATTTTAAAAAATATTTTTCATTTTGTTTTTGAAATTTTTGTTTTTAATTCAAAGTTCCAAAATCAAAGTTTTAAAAAATAATTTTCATTTTGTTTTTGAAATTTTTGTTTTTAATTCAAAGTTCCAAAATCAAAGTTTTAAAAAATAATTTTCATTTTGTTTTTGAAATTTTTGTTTTTAATTTAAAGTTCCAAAATCAAAATTTTAAAAAATAATTTTCATTTTGTTTTTGAAATTTTTTTTTTAATTCAAAGTTCCAAAATCAAAGTTTTAAAAAAAATTTTTCGTTTTGTTTTTGAAATTTTTGTTTTTAATTCAAAGTTCCAAAATCAAAGTTTTAAAAAATATTTTTCATTTTGTTTTTGAAATTTTTGTTTTTAATTCAAAGTTCCAAAATCAAAGTTTTAAAAAATAATTTTCATTTTTTTTTTTAATTCAAAGTTCCAAAATCAAAATTTTAAAAAATATTTTTCATTTTGTTTTTGAAATTTTTTTTTTATTTCAAAGTTCCAAAATCAAAGTTTTAAAAAATATTTTTCATTTTGTTTTTGAAATTTTTGTTTTAATTCAAAGTTCCAAAATCAAAGTTTTAAAAAATATTTTTCATTTTGTTTTTGAAATTTTTGTTTTTAATTCAAAGTTCCAAAATCAAAGTTTTAAAAAATAATTTTCATTTTGTATTTGAAATTTTTGTTTTTAATTCAAAGTTCCAAAATCAAAGTTTTAAAAAATAATTTTCATTTTTTTTTAATTCAAAGTTCCAAAATCAAAATTTTAAAAAATAATTTTCATTTTGTTTTTGAAATTTTTGTTTTTAATTCAAAGTTACAAAATCAAAATTTTAAAAAATTATTTTCATTTTGTTTTTGAAATTTTTGTTTTTAATTCAAAGTTACAAAATCAAAATTTTAAAAAATTATTTTCATTTTGTTTTTGAAATTTTTGTTTTTAATTCAAAGTTCCAAAATCAAAATTTTATAAAATTAATTTCATTTTTTTTTTAATTCAAAGTTCCAAAATCAAAATTTTAAAAAAATTATTTTCATTTTGTTTTTGAAATTTTGTTTTTAATTCAAAGTTCCAAAATCAAAGTTTTAAAAAATAATTTTCATTTTGTTTTTGAAATTTTTGTTTTTAATTCAAAGTTCCAAAATCAAAGTTTTAAAAAATAATTTTCATTTTTTTTTTAATTCAAAGTTCCAAAATCAAAATTTTAAAAAATATTTTTCATTTTGTTTTTGAAATTTTTGTTTTTAATTCAAAGTTCCAAAATCATAATTTTAAAAAATAATTTTCATTTTGTTTTTGAAATTTTTGTTTTTAATTCAAAGTTCCAAATTCAAAGTTTTAAAAAATATTTTTCATTTTGTTTTTGAAATTTTTGTTTTTAATTCAAAGTTCCAAAATCAAAGTTTTAAAAAATATTTTTCATTTTGTTTTTGAAATTTTTGTTTTTAATTCAAAGTTCCAAAATCAAAGTTTTAAAAAATAATTTTCATTTTGTTTTTGAAATTTTTGTTTTTAATTCAAAGTTCCAAAATCAAAGTTTTAAAAAATTATTTTCATTTTGTTTTTGAAATTTTTTTTTTAATTCAAAGTTCCAAAATCAAAGTTTTAAAAAATATTTTTCATTTTGTTTTTGAAATTTTTGTTTTTAATTCAAAGTTCCAAAATCAAAGTTTTAAAAAATAATTTTCATTTTGTTTTTGAAATTTTTTTTTTAATTCAAAGTTCCAAAATCAAAGTTTTAAAAAATATTTTTCATTTTGTTTTTGAAATTTTTGTTTTTAATTCAAAGTTCCAAAATCAAAGTTTTAAAAAATAATTTTCATTTTTTTTTTAATTCAAACTTCCAAAATCAAAATTTTAAAAAATATTTTTCATTTTGTTTTTGAAATTTTTTTTTATTTCAAAGTTCCAAAATCAAAGTTTTAAAAAATATTTTTCATTTTGTTTTTGAAATTTTTGTTTTTAATTCAAAGTTCCAAAATCAAAGTTTTAAAAAATAATTTTCATTTTGTTTTTGAAATTTTTGTTTTTAATTCAAAGTTCCAAAATCAAAGTTTTAAAAAATAATTTTCATTTTTTTTTAATTCAAAGTTCCAAAATCAAAATTTTAAAAAATATTTTTCATTTTGTTTTTGAAATTTTTGTTTTTAATTCAAAGTTCCAAAATCAAAGTTTTAAAAAATAATTTTCATTTTGTTTTTGAAATTTTTGTTTTTAATTCAAAGTTCCAAAATCAAAGTTTTAAAAAATAATTTTCATTTTGTTTTTGAAATTTTTGTTTTTAATTCAAAGTTCCAAAATCAAAATTTTAAAAAATAATTTTCATTTTGTTTTTGAAATTTTTTTTTTAATTCAAAGTTCCAAAATCAAAGTTTTAAAAAAAATTTTTCGTTTTGTTTTTGAAATTTTTGTTTTTAATTCAAAGTTCCAAAATCAAAGTTTTAAAAAATATTTTTCATTTTGTTTTTGAAATTTTTGTTTTTAATTCAAAGTTCCAAAATCAAAGTTTTAAAAAATAATTTTCATTTTTTTTTTTAATTCATAGTTCCAAAATCAAAATTTTAAAAAATATTTTTCATTTTGTTTTTGAAATTTTTTTTTATTTCAAAGTTCCAAAATCAAAGTTTTAAAAAATATTTTTCATTTTGTTTTTGAAATTTTTGTTTTTAATTCAAAGTTCCAAAATCAAAGTTTTAAAAAATATTTTTCATTTTGTTTTTGAAATTTTTGTTTTTAATTCAAAGTTCCAAAATCAAAGTTTTAAAAAATAATTTTCATTTTGTATTTGAAATTTTTGTTTTTAATTCAAAGTTCCAAAATCAAAGTTTTAAAAAATAATTTTCATTTTTTTTTTAATTCAAAGTTCCAAAATCAAAATTTTAAAAAAATTATTTTCATTTTGTTTTTGAAATTTTTTTTTTTATTTCAAAGTTCCAAAATCAAAATTTTAAAAAATAATTTTCATTTTGTTTTTGAAATTTTTGTTTTTAATTCAAAGTTACAAAATCAAAATTTTAAAAAATTATTTTCATTTTGTTTTTGAAATTTTTGTTTTTAATTCAAAGTTCCAAAATCAAAATTTTAAAAAATTATTTTCATTTTGTTTTTGAAATTTTTGTTTTTAATTCAAAGTTCCAAAATCAAAATTTTATAAAATTAATTTCATTTTTTTTTAATTCAAAGTTCCAAAATCAAAATTTTAAAAAAATTATTTTCATTTTGTTTTTGAAATTTTGTTTTTAATTCAAAGTTCCAAAATCAAAGTTTTAAAAAATAATTTTCATTTTGTTTTTGAAATTTTTTTTTTATTTCAAAGTTCCAAAATCAAAGTTTTAAAAAATATTTTTCATTTTGTTTTTGAAATTTTTGTTTTTAATTCAAAGTTCCAAAATCAAAATTTTAAAAAATTATTTTCATTTTGTTTTTGAAATTTTTGTTTTTAATTCAAAATTCCAAAATCAATTTTAATTCAAAGTTCCAAAATCAAAATTTTAAAAAATAATTTTCATTTTTTTTTAATTCAAAGTTCCAAAATCAAAATTTTAAAAAATATTTTTCATTTTGTTTTTGCAATTTTTGTTTTTAATTCAAAGTTCCAAAATCAAAGTTTTAAAAAATAATTTTCATTTTTTTTTTAATTCAAAGTTCCAAAATCAAAATTTTAAAAAATATTTTTCATTTTGTTTTTGCAATTTTTGTTTTTAATTCAAAGTTCCAAAATCAAAGTTTTAAAAAATAATTTTCATTTTGTTTTTGATATTTTTGTTTTTAATTCAAAGTTCCAAAATCAAAGTTTTAAAAAATAATTTTCATTTTGTTTTTGAAATTTTTGTTTTTAATTCAAAGTTCCAAAATCAAAATTTTAAAAAATAATTTTCATTTTGTTTTTGAAATTTTTTTTTTAATTCAAAGTTCCAAAATCAAAGTTTTAAAAAATATTTTTCATTTTGTTTTTGAAATTTTTGTTTTTAATTCAAAGTTAAAAAATCAAAGTTTTAAAAAATAATTTTCATTTTGTTTTTGAAATTTTTTTTTTAATTCAAAGTTCCAAAATCAAAGTTTTAAAAAATATTTTTCATTTTGTTTTTGAAATTTTTGTTTTTAATTCAAAGTTCCAAAATCAAAGTTTTAAAAAATAATTTTCATTTTTTTTTTTAATTCAAACTTCCAAAATCAAAATTTTAAAAAATATTTTTCATTTTGTTTTTGAAATTTTTTTTTTATTTCAAAGTTCCAAAATCAAAGTTTTAAAAAATATTTTTCATTTTGTTTTTGAAATTTTTGTTTTTAATTCAAAGTTCCAAAATCAAAGTTTTAAAAAATAATTTTCATTTTGTTTTTGAAATTTTTGTTTTTAATTCAAAGTTCCAAAATCAAAGTTTTAAAAAATAATTTTCATTTTTTTTTTAATTCAAAGTTCCAAAATCAAAATTTTAAAAAATATTTTTCATTTTGTTTTTGAAATTTTTGTTTTTAATTCAAAGTTCCAAAATCAAAGTTTTAAAAAATAATTTTCATTTTGTTTTTGAAATTTTTGTTTTTAATTCAAAGTTCCAAAATCAAAGTTTTAAAAAATAATTTTCATTTTGTTTTTGAACCTTTTGTTTTTAATTCAAAGTTCCAAAATCAAAATTTTAAAAAATAATTTTCATTTTGTTTTTGAAATTTTTTTTTTAATTTAAAGTTCCAAAATCAAAGTTTTTAAAAATATTTTTCATTTTTTTTTAATTCAAAGTTCCAAAATCAAAATTTTAAAAAAATTATTTTCATTTTGTTTTTGAAATTTTTTTTTTTATTTCAAAGTTCCAAAATCAAAGTTTTAAAAAATATTTTTCATTTTGTTTTTGAAATTTTTGTTTTTAATTCAAAGTTCCAAAGTCAAAGTTTTAAAAGATAATTTTCATTTTGTTTTTGAAATTTTTTTTTTTAATTCAAAGTTCCAAAATCAAAATTTTAAAAAATAATTTTCATTTTGTTTTTGAAATTTTTTTTTTAATTCAAAGTTCCAAAATCAAAGTTTTAAAAAATATTTTTCATTTTGTTTTTGAAATTTTTGTTTTTAATTCAAAGTTCCAAAATCAAAGTTTTAAAAAATAATTTTCATTTTTTTTTAATTCAAAGTTCCAAAATCAAAATTTTAAAAAAATTATTTTCATTTTGTTTTTGAAATTTTTTTTTTTATTTCAAAGTTCCAAAATCAAAGTTTTAAAAAATATTTTTCATTTTGTTTTTGAAATTTTTGTTTTTAATTCAAAGTTCCAAAGTCAAAGTTTTAAAAAATAATTTTCATTTTGTTTTTGAAATTTTTTTTTTTAATTCAAAGTTCCAAAATCAAAATTTTAAAAAATAATTTTCATTTTGTTTTTGAAATTTTTTTTTTAATTCAAAGTTCCAAAATCAAAGTTTTAAAAAATAATTTTCATTTTTTTTTAATTCAAAGTTCCAAAATCAAAATTTTAAAAAAATTATTTTCATTTTGTTTTTGAAATTTTTTTTTTTATTTCAAAGTTCCAAAATCAAAGTTTTAAAAAATATTTTTCATTTTGTTTTTGAAATTTTTGTTTTTAATTCAAAGTTCCAAAGTCAAAGTTTTAAAAAATAATTTTCATTTTGTTTTTGAAATTTTTTTTTTAATTCAAAGTTCCAAAATCAAAATTTTAAAAAAATTATTTTCATTTTGTTTTTGAAATTTTTTTTTATTTCAAAGTTCCAAAATCAAAATTTTAAAAAATAATTTTCATTTTGTTTTTGAAATTTTTGTTTTTAATTCAAAGTTCCAAAATCAAAGTTTTAAAAAATTATTTTCATTTTGTTTTTGAAATTTTTTTTTTAATTCAAAGTTCCAAAATCAAAGTTTTAAAAAATATTTTTCATTTTGTTTTTGAAATTTTTGTTTTTAATTCAAAGTTCCAAAATCAAAGTTTTAAAAAATAATTTTCATTTTGTTTTTGAAATTTTTGTTTTTAATTCAAAGTTCCAAAATCAAAGTTTTAAAAAATAATTTTCATTTTTTTTTAATTAAAAGTTACAAAATCAAAATTTTAAAAAAATTATTTTCATTTTGTTTTTGAAATTTTTTTTTTTATTTCAAAGTTCCAAAATCAAAGTTTTAAAAAATATTTTTCATTTTGTTTTTGAAATTTTTGTTTTTAATTCAAAGTTCCAAAATCAAAGTTTTAAAAAATAATTTTCATTTTGTTTTTGAAATTTTTGTTTTTAATTCAAAGTTCCAAAATCAAAGTTTTAAAAAATAATTTTCATTTTTTTTTTAATTCAAAGTTCCAAAATCAAAATTTTAAAAAAATTATTTTCATTTTGTTTTTGAAATTTTTGTTTTTAATTCAAAGTTCCAAAATCAAAGTTTTAAAAAATAATTTTCATTTTTTTTTAATTCAAAGTTCCAAAATCAAAATTTTAAAAAAATTATTTTCATTTTGTTTTTGAAATTTTTTTTTTATTTCAAAGTTCCAAAATCAAAATTTTAAAAAATAATTTTCATTTTTTTTTAATTCAAAGTTCCAAAATCAAAATTTTAAAAAATAATTTTCATTTTGTTTTTGAAATTTTTGTTTTTAATTCAAAGTTCCAAAATCAAAGTTTTAAAAAATAATTTTCATTTTTTTTTAATTCAAAGTTCCAAAATCAAAATTTTAAAAAAATTATTTTCATTTTGTTTTTGAAATTTTTTTTTTATTTCAAAGTTCCAAAATCAAAATTTTAAAAAATAATTTTCATTTTTTTTTTAATTCAAAGTTCCAAAATCAAAATTTTAAAAAATATTTTTCATTTTGTTTTTGAAATTTTTGTTTTTAATTCAAAGTTCCAAAATCAAAGTTTTAAAAAATAATTTTCATTTTGTTTTTGAAATTTTTGTTTTTAATTCAAAGTTCCAAAATCAAAGTTTTAAAAAATAATTTTCATTTTTTTTTTAATTCAAAGTTCCAAAATCAAAATTTTAAAAAATATTTTTCATTTTGTTTTTGAAATTTTTGTTTTTAATTCAAAGTTCCAAAATCAAAGTTTTAAAAAATAATTTTCATTTTGTTTTTGAAATTTTTGTTTTTAATTCAAAGTTCCAAAATCAAAGTTTTAAAAAATAATTTTCATTTTGTTTTTGAAATTTTTGTTTTTAATTCAAAGTTCCAAAATCAAAGTTTTAAAAAATAATTTTCATTTTGTTTTTGAAATTTTTGTTTTTAATTCAAAGTTCCAAAATCAAAGTTTTAAAAAATAATTTTCATTTTGTTTTTGAACCTTTTTTTTTTAATTCAAAGTTCCAAAATCAAAGTTTTAAAAAATAATTTTCATTTTGTTTTTGAAATTTTTGTTTTTAATTCAAAGTTCAAAAATCAAAATTTTAAAAAAATTATTTTCATTTTGTTTTTGAAATTTTTTTTTTTATTTCAAAGTTCCAAAATCAAAGTTTTAAAAAATATTTTTCATTTTGTTTTTGAAATTTTTGTTTTTAATTCAAAGTTCCAAAGTCAAAGTTTTAAAAAATAATTTTCATTTTGTTTTTGAAATTTTTTTTTTTAATTCAAAGTTCCAAAATCAAAATTTTAAAAAATAATTTTCATTTTGTTTTTGAAATTTTTTTTTTAATTCAAAGTTCCAAAATCAAAGTTTTAAAAAATAATTTTCATTTTTTTTTAATTCAAAGTTCCAAAATCAAAATTTTAAAAAAATTATTTTCATTTTGTTTTTGAAATTTTTTTTTTTATTTCAAAGTTCCAAAATCAAAGTCTTAAAAAATATTTTTCATTTTGTTTTTGAAATTTTTGTTTTTAATTCAAAGTTCCAAAATCAAAGTTTTAAAAAATAATTTTCATTTTGTTTTTGAAATTTTTTTTTTAATTCAAAGTTCCAAAATCAAAATTTTAAAAAAATTATTTTCATTTTGTTTTTGAAATTTTTTTTTTATTTCAAAGTTCCAAAATCAAAATTTTAAAAAATAATTTTCATTTTGTTTTTGAAATTTTTGTTTTTAATTCAAAGTTCCAAAATCAAAGTTTTAAAAAATTATTTTCATTTTGTTTTTGAAATTTTTTTTTTAATTCAAAGTTCCAAAATCAAAGTTTTAAAAAATATTTTTCATTTTGTTTTTGAAATTTTTGTTTTTAATTCAAAGTTCCAAAATCAAAGTTTTAAAAAATAATTTTCATTTTGTTTTTGAAATTTTTGTTTTTAATTCAAAGTTCCAAAATCAAAGTTTTAAAAAATAATTTTCATTTTTTTTTAATTCAAAGTTACAAAATCAAAATTTTAAAAAAATTATTTTCATTTTGTTTTTGAAATTTTTTTTTTTATTTCAAAGTTCCAAAATCAAAGTTTTAAAAAATATTTTTCATTTTGTTTTTGAAATTTTTGTTTTTAATTCAAAGTTCCAAAATCAAAGTTTTAAAAAATAATTTTCATTTTGTTTTTGAAATTTTTGTTTTTAATTCAAAGTTCCAAAATCAAAGTTTTAAAAAATAATTTTCATTTTTTTTTTTAATTCAAAGTTCCAAAATCAAAATTTTAAAAAAATTATTTTCATTTTGTTTTTGAAATTTTTGTTTTTAATTCAAAGTTCCAAAATCAAAGTTTTAAAAAATAATTTTCATTTTTTTTTAATTCAAAGTTCCAAAATCAAAATTTTAAAAAAATTATTTTCATTTTGTTTTTGAATTTTTTTTTTTATTTCAGTTCCAAAATCAAAATTTTAAAAAATAATTTTCATTTTTTTTTTAATTCAAAGTTCCAAAATCAAAATTTTAAAAAATAATTTTCATTTTGTTTTTGAAATTTTTGTTTTTAATTCAAAGTTCCAAAATCAAAGTTTTAAAAAATAATTTTCATTTTTTTTTAATTCAAAGTTCCAAAATCAAAATTTTAAAAAAATTATTTTCATTTTGTTTTTGAAATTTTTTTTTTATTTCAAAGTTCCAAAATCAAAATTTTAAAAAATAATTTTCATTTTTTTTTTAATTCAAAGTTCCAAAATCAAAATTTTAAAAAATATTTTTCATTTTGTTTTTGAATTTTTTTTTTATTTCAAAGTTCCAAAATCAAAGTTTTAAAAAATATTTTTCATTTTGTTTTTGAAATTTTTGTTTTTAATTCAAAGTTCCAAAATCAAAGTTTTAAAAAATAATTTTCATTTTGTTTTTGAAATTTTTGTTTTTAATTCAAAGTTCCAAAATCAAAGTTTTAAAAAATAATTTTCATTTTTGTTTTAATTCAAAGTTCCAAAATCAAAATTTTAAAAAATATTTTTCATTTTGTTTTTGAAATTTTTGTTTTTAATTCAAAGTTCCAAAATCAAAGTTTTAAAAAATAATTTTCATTTTGTTTTTGAAATTTTTGTTTTTAATTCAAAGTTCCAAAATCAAAGTTTTAAAAAATAATTTTCATTTTGTTTTTGAAATTTTTGTTTTTAATTCAAAGTTCCAAAATCAAAATTTTAAAAAATAATTTTCATTTTGTTTTTGAAATTTTTTTTTTAATTCAAAGTTCCAAAATCAAAGTTTTAAAAAATATTTTTCATTTTGTTTTTGAAATTTTTGTTTTTAATTCAAAGTTCCAAAATCAAAGTTTTAAAAAATATTTTTCATTTTGTTTTTGAAATTTTTGTTTTTAATTCAAAGTTCCAAAATCAAAGTTTTAAAAAATAATTTTCATTTTTTTTTTAATTCAAAGTTCCAAAATCAAAATTTTAAAAAATATTTTTCATTTTGTTTTTGAAATTTTTTTTTTATTTCAAAGTTCCAAAATCAAAGTTTTAAAAAATATTTTTCATTTTGTTTTTGAAATTTTTGTTTTTAATTCAAAGTTCCAAAATCAAAGTTTTAAAAAATATTTTTCATTTTGTTTTTGAAATTTTTGTTTTTAATTCAAAGTTCCAAAATCAAAGTTTTAAAAAATAATTTTCATTTTTTTTTTTAATTCAAACTTCCAAAATCAAAATTTTAAAAAATATTTTTCATTTTGTTTTTGAAATTTTTTTTTTATTTCAAAGTTCCAAAATCAAAGTTTTAAAAAATATTTTTCATTTTGTTTTTGAAATTTTTGTTTTTAATTCAAAGTTCCAAAATCAAAGTTTTAAAAAATATTTTTCATTTTGTTTTTGAAATTTTTGTTTTTAATTCAAAGTTCCAAAATCAAAGTTTTAAAAAATAATTTTCATTTTTTTTTTTAATTCAAAGTTCCAAAATCAAAATTTTAAAAAATATTTTTCATTTTGTTTTTGAAATTTTTTTTTTATTTCAAAGTTCCAAAATCAAAGTTTTAAAAAATATTTTTCATTTTTTTTTTGAAATTTTTGTTTTTAATTCAAAGTTCCAAAATCAAAGTTTTAAAAAATATTTTTCATTTTGTTTTTGAAATTTTTGTTTTTAATTCAAAGTTCCAAAATCAAAGTTTTAAAAAATAATTTTCATTTTTTTTTTTAATTCAAAGTTCCAAAATCAAAATTTTAAAAAATATTTTTCATTTTGTTTTTGAAATTTTTGTTTTTAATTCAAAGTTCCAAAATCAAAGTTTTAAAAAATAATTTTAATTTTTTTTTTTAATTCAAAGTTCCAAAATCAAAATTTTAAAAAATATTTTTCATTTTGTTTTTGAATTTTTTTTTTTATTTCAAAGTTCCAAAATCAAAATTTTAAAAAATATTTTTCATTTTGTTTTTGAAATTTTTTTTTTATTTCAAAGTTCCAAAATCAAAGTCTTAAAAAATATTTTTCATTTTGTTTTTGAAATTTTTGTTTTTAATTCAAAGTTCCAAAGTCAAAGTTTTAAAAAATAATTTTCATTTTGTTTTTGAAATTTTTTTTTTAATTCAAAGTTCCAAAATCAAAATTTTAAAAAAATTATTTTCATTTTGTTTTTGAAATTTTTTTTTTATTTCAAAGTTCCAAAATCAAAATTTTAAAAAATAATTTTCATTTTGTTTTTGAAATTTTTGTTTTTAATTCAAAGTTCCAAAATCAAAGTTTTAAAAAATTATTTTCATTTTGTTTTTGAAATTTTTTTTTTAATTCAAAGTTCCAAAATCAAAGTTTTAAAAAATATTTTTCATTTTGTTTTTGAAATTTTTGTTTTTAATTCAAAGTTCCAAAATCAAAGTTTTAAAAAATAATTTTCATTTTGTTTTTGAAATTTTTGTTTTTAATTCAAAGTTCCAAAATCAAAGTTTTAAAAAATAATTTTCATTTTTTTTTAATTCAAAGTTACAAAATCAAAATTTTAAAAAAATTATTTTCATTTTGTTTTTGAAATTTTTTTTTTTATTTCAAAGTTCCAAAATCAAAGTTTTAAAAAATATTTTTCATTTTGTTTTTGAAATTTTTGTTTTTAATTCAAAGTTCCAAAATCAAAGTTTTAAAAAATAATTTTCATTTTGTTTTTGAAATTTTTGTTTTTAATTCAAAGTTCCAAAATCAAAGTTTTAAAAAATAATTTTCATTTTTTTTTTTTATTCAAAGTTCCAAAATCAAAATTTTAAAAAAATTATTTTCATTTTGTTTTTGAAATTTTTGTTTTTAATTCAAAGTTCCAAAATCAAAGTTTTAAAAAATAATTTTCATTTTTTTTTAATTCAAAGTTCCAAAATCAAAATTTTAAAAAAATTATTTTCATTTTGTTTTTGAATTTTTTTTTTTATTTCAGTTCCAAAATCAAAATTTTAAAAAATAATTTTCATTTTTTTTTTTAATTCAAAGTTCCAAAATCAAAATTTTAAAAAATAATTTTCATTTTGTTTTTGAAATTTTTGTTTTTAATTCAAAGTTCCAAAATCAAAGTTTTAAAAAATAATTTTCATTTTTTTTTAATTCAAAGTTCCAAAATCAAAATTTTAAAAAAATTATTTTCATTTTGTTTTTGAAATTTTTTTTTTATTTCAAAGTTCCAAAATCAAAATTTTAAAAAATAATTTTCATTTTTTTTTTAATTCAAAGTTCCAAAATCAAAATTTTAAAAAATATTTTTCATTTTGTTTTTGAATTTTTTTTTTATTTCAAAGTTCCAAAATCAAAGTTTTAAAAAATATTTTTCATTTTGTTTTTGAAATTTTTGTTTTTAATTCAAAGTTCCAAAATCAAAGTTTTAAAAAATAATTTTCATTTTGTTTTTGAAATTTTTGTTTTTAATTCAAAGTTCCAAAATCAAAGTTTTAAAAAATAATTTTCATTTTTGTTTTAATTCAAAGTTCCAAAATCAAAATTTTAAAAAATATTTTTCATTTTGTTTTTGAAATTTTTGTTTTTAATTCAAAGTTCCAAAATCAAAGTTTTAAAAAATAATTTTCATTTTGTTTTTGAAATTTTTGTTTTTAATTCAAAGTTCCAAAATCAAAGTTTTAAAAAATAATTTTCATTTTGTTTTTGAAATTTTTGTTTTTAATTCAAAGTTCCAAAATCAAAATTTTAAAAAATAATTTTCATTTTGTTTTTGAAATTTTTTTTTTAATTCAAAGTTCCAAAATCAAAGTTTTAAAAAATATTTTTCATTTTGTTTTTGAAATTTTTGTTTTTAATTCAAAGTTCCAAAATCAAAGTTTTAAAAAATATTTTTCATTTTGTTTTTGAAATTTTTGTTTTTAATTCAAAGTTCCAAAATCAAAGTTTTAAAAAATAATTTTCATTTTTTTTTTAATTCAAAGTTCCAAAATCAAAATTTTAAAAAATATTTTTCATTTTGTTTTTGAAATTTTTTTTTTATTTCAAAGTTCCAAAATCAAAGTTTTAAAAAATATTTTTCATTTTGTTTTTGAAATTTTTGTTTTTAATTCAAAGTTCCAAAATCAAAGTTTTAAAAAATATTTTTCATTTTGTTTTTGAAATTTTTGTTTTTAATTCAAAGTTCCAAAATCAAAGTTTTAAAAAATAATTTTCATTTTTTTTTTAATTCAAACTTCCAAAATCAAAATTTTAAAAAATATTTTTCATTTTGTTTTTGAAATTTTTTTTTTATTTCAAAGTTCCAAAATCAAAGTTTTAAAAAATATTTTTCATTTTGTTTTTGAAATTTTTGTTTTTAATTCAAAGTTCCAAAATCAAAGTTTTAAAAAATATTTTTCATTTTGTTTTTGAAATTTTTGTTTTTAATTCAAAGTTCCAAAATCAAAGTTTTAAAAAATAATTTTCATTTTTTTTTTTAATTCAAAGTTCCAAAATCAAAATTTTAAAAAATATTTTTCATTTTGTTTTTGAAATTTTTTTTTTATTTCAAAGTTCCAAAATCAAAGTTTTAAAAAATATTTTTCATTTTGTTTTTGAAATTTTTGTTTTTAATTCAAAGTTCCAAAATCAAAGTTTTAAAAAATATTTTTCATTTTGTTTTTGAAATTTTTGTTTTTAATTCAAAGTTCCAAAATCAAAGTTTTAAAAAATAATTTTCATTTTTTTTTTAATTCAAACTTCCAAAATCAAAATTTTAAAAAATATTTTTCATTTTGTTTTTGAAATTTTTTTTTTATTTCAAAGTTCCAAAATCAAAGTTTTAAAAAATATTTTTCATTTTGTTTTTGAAATTTTTGTTTTTAATTCAAAGTTCCAAAATCAAAGTTTTAAAAAATAATTTTCATTTTGTTTTTGAAATTTTTTTTTAATTCAAAGTTCCAAAATCAAAGTTTTAAAAAATATTTTTCATTTTGTTTTTGAAATTTTTGTTTTTAATTCAAAGTTCCAAAGTCAAAGTTTTAAAAAATAATTTTCATTTTGTTTTTGAAATTTTTTTTTTAATTCAAAGTTCCAAAATCAAAATTTTAAAAAAATTATTTTCATTTTGTTTTTGAAATTTTTTTTTTATTTCAAAGTTCCAAAATCAAAATTTTAAAAAATAATTTTCATTTTGTTTTTGAAATTTTTGTTTTTAATTCAAAGTTCCAAAATCAAAGTTTTAAAAAATTATTTTCATTTTGTTTTTGAAATTTTTTTTTTAATTCAAAGTTCCAAAATCAAAGTTTTAAAAAATATTTTTCATTTTGTTTTTGAAATTTTTGTTTTTAATTCAAAGTTCCAAAATCAAAGTTTTAAAAAATAATTTTCATTTTGTTTTTGAAATTTTTGTTTTTAATTCAAAGTTCCAAAATCAAAGTTTTAAAAAATAATTTTCATTTTTTTTTAATTCAAAGTTACAAAATCAAAATTTTAAAAAAATTATTTTCATTTTGTTTTTGAAATTTTTTTTTTTATTTCAAAGTTCCAAAATCAAAGTTTTAAAAAATATTTTTCATTTTGTTTTTGAAATTTTTGTTTTTAATTCAAAGTTCCAAAATCAAAGTTTTAAAAAATAATTTTCATTTTGTTTTTGAAATTTTTGTTTTTAATTCAAAGTTCCAAAATCAAAGTTTTAAAAAATAATTTTCATTTTTTTTTTTTAATTCAAAGTTCCAAAATCAAAATTTTAAAAAAATTATTTTCATTTTGTTTTTGAAATTTTTGTTTTTAATTCAAAGTTCCAAAATCAAAGTTTTAAAAAATAATTTTCATTTTTTTTTAATTCAAAGTTCCAAAATCAAAATTTTAAAAAAATTATTTTCATTTTGTTTTTGAATTTTTTTTTTTATTTCAGTTCCAAAATCAAAATTTTAAAAAATAATTTTCATTTTTTTTTTTAATTCAAAGTTCCAAAATCAAAATTTTAAAAAATAATTTTCATTTTGTTTTTGAAATTTTTGTTTTTAATTCAAAGTTCCAAAATCAAAGTTTTAAAAAATAATTTTCATTTTTTTTTAATTCAAAGTTCCAAAATCAAAATTTTAAAAAAATTATTTTCATTTTGTTTTTGAAATTTTTTTTTTATTTCAAAGTTCCAAAATCAAAATTTTAAAAAATAATTTTCATTTTTTTTTTAATTCAAAGTTCCAAAATCAAAATTTTAAAAAATATTTTTCATTTTGTTTTTGAATTTTTTTTTTATTTCAAAGTTCCAAAATCAAAGTTTTAAAAAATATTTTTCATTTTGTTTTTGAAATTTTTGTTTTTAATTCAAAGTTCCAAAATCAAAGTTTTAAAAAATAATTTTCATTTTGTTTTTGAAATTTTTGTTTTTAATTCAAAGTTCCAAAATCAAAGTTTTAAAAAATAATTTTCATTTTTGTTTTAATTCAAAGTTCCAAAATCAAAATTTTAAAAAATATTTTTCATTTTGTTTTTGAAATTTTTGTTTTTAATTCAAAGTTCCAAAATCAAAGTTTTAAAAAATAATTTTCATTTTGTTTTTGAAATTTTTGTTTTTAATTCAAAGTTCCAAAATCAAAGTTTTAAAAAATAATTTTCATTTTGTTTTTGAAATTTTTGTTTTTAATTCAAAGTTCCAAAATCAAAATTTTAAAAAATAATTTTCATTTTGTTTTTGAAATTTTTTTTTTAATTCAAAGTTCCAAAATCAAAGTTTTAAAAAATATTTTTCATTTTGTTTTTGAAATTTTTGTTTTTAATTCAAAGTTCCAAAATCAAAGTTTTAAAAAATATTTTTCATTTTGTTTTTGAAATTTTTGTTTTTAATTCAAAGTTCCAAAATCAAAGTTTTAAAAAATAATTTTCATTTTTTTTTTAATTCAAAGTTCCAAAATCAAAATTTTAAAAAATATTTTTCATTTTGTTTTTGAAATTTTTTTTTTATTTCAAAGTTCCAAAATCAAAGTTTTAAAAAATATTTTTCATTTTGTTTTTGAAATTTTTGTTTTTAATTCAAAGTTCCAAAATCAAAGTTGTAAAAAATATTTTTCATTTTGTTTTTGAAATTTTTGTTTTTAATTCAAAGTTCCAAAATCAAAGTTTTAAAAAATAATTTTCATTTTTTTTTTAATTCAAACTTCCAAAATCAAAATTTTAAAAAATATTTTTCATTTTGTTTTTGAAATTTTTTTTTTATTTCAAAGTTCCAAAATCAAAGTTTTAAAAAATATTTTTCATTTTGTTTTTGAAATTTTTGTTTTTAATTCAAAGTTCCAAAATCAAAGTTTTAAAAAATATTTTTCATTTTGTTTTTGAAATTTTTGTTTTTAATTCAAAGTTCCAAAATCAAAGTTTTAAAAAATAATTTTCATTTTTTTTTTTAATTCAAAGTTCCAAAATCAAAATTTTAAAAAATATTTTTCATTTTGTTTTTGAAATTTTTTTTTTATTTCAAAGTTCCAAAATCAAAGTTTTAAAAAATATTTTTCATTTTGTTTTTGAAATTTTTGTTTTTAATTCAAAGTTCCAAAATCAAAGTTTTAAAAAATATTTTTCATTTTGTTTTTGAAATTTTTGTTTTTAATTCAAAGTTCCAAAATCAAAGTTTTAAAAAATAATTTTCATTTTTTTTTTTAATTCAAACTTCCAAAATCAAAATTTTAAAAAATATTTTTCATTTTGTTTTTGAAATTTTTTTTTTATTTCAAAGTTCCAAAATCAAAGTTTTAAAAAATATTTTTCATTTTGTTTTTGAAATTTTTGTTTTTAATTCAAAGTTCCAAAATCAAAGTTTTAAAAAATAATTTTCATTTTGTTTTTGAAATTTTTTTTTAATTCAAAGTTCCAAAATCAAAGTTTTAAAAAATATTTTTCATTTTGTTTTTGAAATTTTTGTTTTTAATTCAAAGTTCCAAAATCAAAGTTTTAAAAAATAATTTTCATTTTGTTTTTGAAATTTTTGTTTTTAATTCAAAGTTCCAAAATCAAAATTTTAAAAAATAATTTTCATTTTGTTTTTGAAATTTTTTTTTTAATTCAAAGTTCCAAAATCAAAGTTTTAAAAAATATTTTTCATTTTGTTTTTGAAATTTTTGTTTTTAATTCAAAGTTCCAAAATCAAAGTTTTGAAAAATATTTTTCATTTTGTTTTTAATTCAAAGTTCCAAAATCAAAGTTTTAAAAAATAATTTTCATTTTGTTTTTGAAATTTTTGTTTTTAATTCAAAGTTCCAAAATCAAAGTTTTAAAAAATTATTTTCATTATGTTTTTGAAATTTTTTTTTTAATTCAAAGTTCCAAAATCAAAGTTTTAAAAATATTTTTCATTTTGTTTTTGAAATTTTTGTTTTTAATTCAAAGTTCCAAAATCAAAGTTTTAAAAAATAATTTTCATTTTGTTTTTGAAATTTTTTTTTTAATTCAAAGTTCCAAAATCAAAGTTTTATAAAATATTTTTCATTTTGTTTTTGAAAGTTTTGTTTTTAATTCAAAGTTCCAAAATCAAAGTTTTAAAAAATAATTTTCATTTTTTTTTTTAATTCAAACTCCCAAAATCAAAATTTTAAAAAATATTTTTCATTTTGTTTTTGAAATTTTGTTTTTATTTCAAAGTTCCAAAATCAAAGTTTTAAAAAATATTTTTCATTTTGTTTTTGAAATTTTTGTTTTTAATTCAAAGTTCCAAAATCAAAGTTTTAAAAAATAATTTTCATTTTTTTTTTTAATTCAAAGTTCCAAAATCAAAGTTTTAAAAAATAATTTTCATTTTGTTTTTGAAATTTTTGTTTTTAATTCAAAGTTCCAAAATCAAAGTTTTAAAAAATAATTTTCATTTTGTTTTTGAAATTTTTGTTTTTAATTCAAAGTTCCAAAATCAAAATTTTAAAAAATAATTTTCATTTTGTTTTTGAAATTTTTTTTTTAATTCAAAGTTCCAAAATCAAAGTTTTAAAAAAATATTTTTCATTTTGTTTTTGAAATTTTTGTTTTTAATTCAAAGTTCCAAAATCAAAGTTTTAAAAAATATTTTTCATTTTGTTTTTGAAATTTTTGTTTTTAATTCAAAGTTCCAAAATCAAAGTTTTAAAAAATAATTTTCATTTTTTTTTTTAATTCAAAGTTCCAAAATCAAAATTTTAAAAAATATTTTTCATTTTGTTTTTGAAATTTTTTTTTTATTTCAAAGTTCCAAAATCAAAGTTTTAAAAAATAATTTTCATTTTGTTTTTGAAATTTTTGTTTTTAATTCAAAGTTCCAAAATCAAAGTTTCAAAAAATATTTTTCATTTTGTTTTTGAAATTTTTGTTTTTAATTCAAAGTTCCAAAATCAAAGTTTTAAAAAATAATTTTCATTTTTTTTTTAATTCAAACTTCCAAAATCAAAATTTTAAAAAATATTTTTCATTTTGTTTTTGAAATTTTTTTTTTATTTCAAAGTTCCAAAATCAAAGTTTTAAAAAATATTTTTCATTTTGTTTTTGAAATTTTTGTTTTTAATTCAAAGTTCCAAAATCAAAGTTTTAAAAAATATTTTTCATTTTGTTTTTGAAATTTTTGTTTTTAATTCAAAGTTCCAAAATCAAAGTTTTAAAAAATAATTTTCATTTTTTTTTTTTAATTCAAAGTTCCAAAATCAAAATTTTAAAAAATATTTTTCATTTTGTTTTTGAAATTTTTTTTTTATTTCAAAGTTCCAAAATCAAAGTTTTAAAAAATATTTTTCATTTTGTTTTTGAAATTTTTGTTTTTAATTCAAAGTTCCAAAATCAAAGTTTTAAAAAATATTTTTCATTTTGTTTTTGAAATTTTTGTTTTTAATTCAAAGTTCCAAAATCAAAGTTTTAAAAAATAATTTTCATTTTTTTTTTAATTCAAACTTCCAAAATCAAAATTTTAAAAAATATTTTTCATTTTCTTTTTGAAATTTTTTTTTTATTTCAAAGTTCCAAAATCAAAGTTTTAAAAAATATTTTTCATTTTGTTTTTGAAATTTTTGTTTTTAATTCAAAGTTCCAAAATCAAAGTTTTAAAAAATAATTTTCATTTTGTTTTTGAAATTTTTTTTTAATTCAAAGTTCCAAAATCAAAGTTTTAAAAAATATTTTTCATTTTGTTTTTGAAATTTTTGTTTTTAATTCAAAGTTCCAAAATCAAAGTTTTAAAAAATAATTTTCATTTTGTTTTTGAAATTTTTGTTTTTAATTCAAATTTCCAAAATCAAAATTTTAAAAAATAATTTTCATTTTGTTTTTGAAATTTTTTTTTTAATTCAAAGTTCCAAAATCAAAGTTTTAAAAAATATTTTTCATTTTGTTTTTGAAATTTTTGTTTTTAATTCAAAGTTCCAAAATCAAAGTTTTAAAAAATATTTTTCATTTTGTTTTTGAAATTTTTGTTTTTAATTCAAAGTTCCAAAATCAAAGTTTTAAAAAATAATTTTCATTTTGTTTTTGAAATTTTTGTTTTTAATTCAAAGTTCCAAAATCAAAGTTTTAAAAAATTATTTTCATTATGTTTTTGAAATTTTTTTTTTAATTCAAAGTTCCAAAATCAAAGTTTTAAAAAATATTTTTCATTTTGTTTTTGAAATTTTTGTTTTTAATTCAAAGTTCCAAAATCAAAGTTTTAAAAAATAATTTTCATTTTGTTTTTGAAATTTTTTTTTTAATTCAAAGTTCCAAAATCAAAGTTTTAAAAAATATTTTTCATTTTGTTTTTGAAAGTTTTGTTTTTAATTCAAAGTTCCAAAATCAAAGTTTTAAAAAATAATTTTCATTTTTTTTTTTAATTCAAACTTCCAAAATCAAAATTTTAAAAAATATTTTTCATTTTGTTTTTGAAATTTTGTTTTTATTTCAAAGTTCCAAAATCAAAGTTTTAAAAAATATTTTTCATTTTGTTTTTGAAATTTTTGTTTTTAATTCAAAGTTCCAAAATCAAAGTTTTAAAAAATAATTTTCATTTTGTTTTTGAAATTTTTGTTTTTAATTCAAAGTTCCAAAATCAAAGTTTTAAAAAATAATTTTCATTTTTTTTTTAATTCAAAGTTCCAAAATCAAAATTTTAAAAAATATTTTTCATTTTGTTTTTGAAATTTTTGTTTTTAATTCAAAGTTCCAAAATCAAAGTTTTAAAAAATAATTTTCATTTTGTTTTTGAAATTTTTGTTTTTAATTCAAAGTTCCAAAATCAAAGTTTTAAAAAATAATTTTCATTTTTTTTTAATTCAAAGTTCCAAAATCAAAATTTTAAAAAATATTTTTCATTTTGTTTTTGAAATTTTTGTTTTTAATTCAAAGTTCCAAAATCAAAATTTTAAAAAATAATTTTCATTTTGTTTTTGAAATTTTTTTTTTAATTCAAAGTTCCAAATTCAAAGTTTTAAAAAATTATTTTCATTTTGTTTTTGAAATTTTTTTTTAATTCAAAGTTCCTAAATCAAAGTTTTAAAAAATATTTTTCATTTTGTTTTTGAAATTTTTGTTTTTAATTCAAAGTTCCAAAATCAAAGTTTTAAAAAATAATTTTCATTTTGTTTTTGAAATTTTTTTTTTAATTCAAAGTTCCAAAATCAAAGTTTTAAAAAATTATTTTCATTTTGTTTTTGAAATTTTTTTTTAATTCAAAGTTCCTAAATCAAAGTTTTAAAAAATATTTTTCATTTTGTTTTTGAAATTTTTGTTTTTAATTCAAAGTTCCAAAATCAAAGTTTTAAAAAATAATTTTCATTTTGTTTTTGAAATTTTTTTTTTAATTCAAAGTTCCAAAATCAAAGTTTTAAAAAATATTTTTCATTTTGTTTTTGAAATTTTTGTTTTTAATTCAAAGTTCCAAAATCAAAGTTTTAAAAAATAATTTTCATTTTTTTTTTAATTCAAACTTCCAAAATCAAAATTTTAAAAAATATTTTTCATTTTGTTTTTGAAATTTTTTTTTTATTTCAAAGTTCCAAAATCAAAGTTTTAAAAAATATTTTTCATTTTGTTTTTGAAATTTTTGTTTTTAATTCAAAGTTCCAAAATCAAAGTTTTAAAAAATAATTTTCATTTTGTTTTTGAAATTTTTGTTTTTAATTCAAAGTTCCAAAATCAAAGTTTTAAAAAATAATTTTCATTTTTTTTTTAATTCAAAGTTCCAAAATCAAAATTTTAAAAAATATTTTTCATTTTGTTTTTGAAATTTTTGTTTTTAATTCAAAGTTCCAAAATCAAAGTTTTAAAAAATAATTTTCATTTTGTTTTTGAAATTTTTGTTTTTAATTCAAAGTTCCAAAATCAAAGTTTTAAAAAATAATTTTCATTTTGTTTTTGAAATTTTTGTTTTTAATTCAAAGTTCCAAAATCAAAATTTTAAAAAATAATTTTCATTTTGTTTTTGAAATTTTTTTTTTAATTCAAAGTTCCAAAATCAAAGTTTTAAAAAAAATTTTTCGTTTTGTTTTTGAAATTTTTGTTTTTAATTCAAAGTTCCAAAATCAAAGTTTTAAAAAATATTTTTCATTTTGTTTTTGAAATTTTTGTTTTTAATTCAAAGTTCCAAAATCAAAGTTTTAAAAAATAATTTTCATTTTTTTTTTTAATTCAAAGTTCCAAAATCAAAATTTTAAAAAATATTTTTCATTTTGTTTTTGAAATTTTTTTTTTATTTCAAAGTTCCAAAATCAAAGTTTTAAAAAATATTTTTCATTTTGTTTTTGAAATTTTTGTTTTTAATTCAAAGTTCCAAAATCAAAGTTTTAAAAAATATTTTTCATTTTGTTTTTGAAATTTTTGTTTTTAATTCAAAGTTCCAAAATCAAAGTTTTAAAAAATAATTTTCATTTTGTATTTGAAATTTTTGTTTTTAATTCAAAGTTCCAAAATCAAAGTTTTAAAAAATAATTTTCATTTTTTTTTTAATTCAAAGTTCCAAAATCAAAATTTTAAAAAAATTATTTTCATTTTGTTTTTGAATTTTTTTTTTTTATTTCAAAGTTCCAAAATCAAAATTTTAAAAAATAATTTTCATTTTGTTTTTGAAATTTTTGTTTTTAATTCAAAGTTACAAAATCAAAATTTTAAAAAATTATTTTCATTTTGTTTTTGAAATTTTTGTTTTTAATTCAAAGTTCCAAAATCAAAATTTTAAAAAATTATTTTCATTTTGTTTTTGAAATTTTTGTTTTTAATTCAAAGTTCCAAAATCAAAATTTTATAAAATTAATTTCATTTTTTTTTTAATTCAAAGTTCCAAAATCAAAATTTTAAAAAAATTATTTTCATTTTGTTTTTGAAATTTTGTTTTTAATTCAAAGTTCCAAAATCAAAGTTTTAAAAAATAATTTTCATTTTGTTTTTGAAATTTTTTTTTTATTTCAAAGTTCCAAAATCAAAGTTTTAAAAAATATTTTTCATTTTGTTTTTGAAATTTTTGTTTTTAATTCAAAGTTCCAAAATCAAAATTTTAAAAAATTATTTTCATTTTGTTTTTGAAATTTTTGTTTTTAATTCAAAATTCCAAAATCAATTTTAATTCAAAGTTCCAAAATCAAAATTTTAAAAAATAATTTTCATTTTTTTTTTAATTCAAAGTTCCAAAATCAAAATTTTAAAAAATATTTTTCATTTTGTTTTTGCAATTTTTGTTTTTAATTCAAAGTTCCAAAATCAAAGTTTTAAAAAATATTTTTCATTTTGTTTTTGCAATTTTTGTTTTTAATTCAAAGTTCCAAAATCAAAGTTTTAAAAAATAATTTTCATTTTTTTTTTAATTCAAAGTTCCAAAATCAAAATTTTAAAAAATATTTTTCATTTTGTTTTTGCAATTTTTGTTTTTAATTCAAAGTTCCAAAATCAAAGTTTTAAAAAATAATTTTCATTTTGTTTTTGATATTTTTGTTTTTAATTCAAAGTTCCAAAATCAAAGTTTTAAAAAATAATTTTCATTTTGTTTTTGAAATTTTTGTTTTTAATTCAAAGTTCCAAAATCAAAATTTTAAAAAATAATTTTCATTTTGTTTTTGAAATTTTTTTTTTAATTCAAAGTTCCAAAATCAAAGTTTTAAAAAATATTTTTCATTTTGTTTTTGAAATTTTTGTTTTTAATTCAAAGTTCCAAAATCAAAGTTTTAAAAAATAATTTTCATTTTGTTTTTGAAATTTTTTTTTTAATTCAAAGTTCCAAAATCAAAGTTTTAAAAAATATTTTTCATTTTGTTTTTGAAATTTTTGTTTTTAATTCAAAGTTCCAAAATCAAAGTTTTAAAAAATAATTTTCATTTTTTTTTTAATTCAAACTTCCAAAATCAAAATTTTAAAAAATATTTTTCATTTTGTTTTTGAAATTTTTTTTTTATTTCAAAGTTCCAAAATCAAAGTTTTAAAAAATATTTTTCATTTTGTTTTTGAAATTTTTGTTTTTAATTCAAAGTTCCAAAATCAAAGTTTTAAAAAATAATTTTCATTTTGTTTTTGAAATTTTTGTTTTTAATTCAAAGTTCCAAAATCAAAGTTTTTAAAAATAATTTTCATTTTTTTTTTTAATTCAAAGTTCCAAAATCAAAATTTTAAAAAATATTTTTCATTTTGTTTTTGAAATTTTTGTTTTTAATTCAAAGTTCCAAAATCAAAGTTTTAAAAAATAATTTTCATTTTGTTTTTGAAATTTTTGTTTTTAATTCAAAGTTCCAAAATCAAAGTTTTAAAAAATAATTTTCATTTTGTTTTTGAAATTTTTGTTTTTAATTCAAAGTTCCAAAATCAAAATTTTAAAAAATAATTTTCATTTTGTTTTTGAAATTTTTTTTTTAATTTAAAGTTCCAAAATCAAAGTTTTTAAAAATATTTTTCATTTTTTTTAATTCAAAGTTCCAAAATCAAAATTTTAAAAAAATTATTTTCATTTTGTTTTTGAAATTTTTTTTTTTATTTCAAAGTTCCAAAATCAAAGTTTTAAAAAATATTTTTCATTTTGTTTTTGAAATTTTTGTTTTTAATTCAAAGTTCCAAAGTCAAAGTTTTAAAAAATATTTTTCATTTTGTTTTTGAAATTTTTTTTTTTAATTCAAAGTTCCAAAATCAAAATTTTAAAAAATAATTTTCATTTTGTTTTTGAAATTTTTTTTTTAATTCAAAGTTCCAAAATCAAAGTTTTAAAAAATAATTTTAATTTTTTTTTAATTCAAAGTTCTAAAATCAAAATTTTAAAAAAATTATTTTCATTTTGTTTTTGAAATTTTTTTTTTTATTTCAAAGTTCCAAAATCAAAGTTTTAAAAAATATTTTTCATTTTGTTTTTGAAATTTTTGTTTTTAATTCAAAGTTCCAAAGTCAAAGTTTTAAAAAATAATTTTCATTTTGTTTTTGAAATTTTTTTTTTAATTCAAAGTTCCAAAATCAAAATTTTAAAAAAATTATTTTCATTTTGTTTTTGAAATTTTTTTTTTATTTCAAAGTTCCAAAATCAAAATTTTAAAAAATAATTTTCATTTTGTTTTTGAAATTTTTGTTTTTAATTCAAAGTTCCAAAATCAAAGTTTTAAAAAATTATTTTCATTTTGTTTTTGAAATTTTTTTTTTAATTCAAAGTTCCAAAATCAAAGTTTTAAAAAATATTTTTCATTTTGTTTTTGAAATTTTTGTTTTTAATTCAAAGTTCCAAAATCAAAGTTTTAAAAAATAATTTTCATTTTGTTTTTGAAATTTTTGTTTTTAATTCAAAGTTCCAAAATCAAAATTTTAAAAAATAATTTTCATTTTGTTTTTGAAATTTTTTTTTAATTCAAAGTTCCAAAATCAAAGTTTTAAAAAATATTTTTCATTTTGTTTTTGAAATTTTTGTTTTTAATTCAAAGTTCCAAAATCAAAGTTTTAAAAAATATTTTTCATTTTGTTTTTGAAATTTTTGTTTTTAATTCAAAGTTCCAAAATCAAAGTTTTAAAAAATAATTTTCATTTTGTTTTTGAAATTTTTGTTTTTAATTCAAAGTTCCAAAATCAAAGTTTTAAAAAATAATTTTCATTTTTTTTTTAATTCAAAGTTCCAAAATCAAAATTTTAAAAAATATTTTTCATTTTGTTTTTGAAATTTTTGTTTTTAATTCAAAGTTCCAAAATCAAAGTTTTAAAAAATAATTTTCATTTTGTTTTTGAAATTTTTGTTTTTAATTCAAAGTTCCAAAATCAAAGTTTTAAAAAATAATTTTCATTTTGTTTTTGAAATTTTTGTTTTTAATTCAAAGTTCCAAAATCAAAATTTTAAAAAATAATTTTCATTTTGTTTTTGAAATTTTTTTTTAATTTAAAGTTCCAAAATCAAAGTTTTTAAAAATATTTTTCATTTTTTTTTAATTCAAAGTTCCAAAATCAAAATTTAAAAAAATTATTTTCATTTTGTTTTTGAAATTTTTTTTTTATTTCAAAGTTCCAAAATCAAAGTTTTAAAAAATATTTTTCATTTTGTTTTTGAAATTTTTGTTTTTAATTCAAAGTTCCAAAGTCAAAGTTTTAAAAAATAATTTTCATTTTGTTTTTGAAATTTTTTTTTTTAATTCAAAGTTCCAAAATCAAAATTTTAAAAAATAATTTTCATTTTGTTTTTGAAATTTTTTTTTTAATTCAAAGTTCCAAAATCAAAGTTTTAAAAAATAATTTTCATTTTTTTTTAATTCAAAGTTCTAAAATCAAAATTTTAAAAAAATTATTTTCATTTTGTTTTTGAAATTTTTTTTTTTATTTCAAAGTTCCAAAATCAAAGTTTTAAAAAATATTTTTCATTTTGTTTTTGAAATTTTTGTTTTTAATTCAAAGTTCCAAAGTCAAAGTTTTAAAAAATAATTTTCATTTTGTTTTTGAAATTTTTTTTTTAATTCAAAGTTCCAAAATCAAAATTTTAAAAAAATTATTTTCATTTTGTTTTTGAAATTTTTTTTTTATTTCAAAGTTCCAAAATCAAAATTTTAAAAAATAATTTTCATTTTGTTTTTGAAATTTTTGTTTTTAATTCAAAGTTCCAAAATCAAAGTTTTAAAAAATTATTTTCATTTTGTTTTTGAAATTTTTTTTTTAATTCAAAGTTCCAAAATCAAAGTTTTAAAAAATATTTTTCATTTTGTTTTTGAAATTTTTGTTTTTAATTCAAAGTTCCAAAATCAAAGTTTTAAAAAATAATTTTCATTTTGTTTTTGAAATTTTTGTTTTTAATTCAAAGTTCCAAAATCAAAGTTTTAAAAAATAATTTTCATTTTTTTTTAATTCAAAGTTCCAAAATCAAAATTTTAAAAAAATTATTTTCATTTTGTTTTTGAAATTTTTTTTTTTATTTCAAAGTTCCAAAATCAAAGTTTTAAAAAATATTTTTCATTTTGTTTTTGAAATTTTTGTTTTTAATTCAAAGTTCCAAAATCAAAGTTTTAAAAAATAATTTTCATTTTGTTTTTGAAATTTTTGTTTTTAATTCAAAGTTCCAAAATCAAAGTTTTAAAAAATAATTTTCATTTTTTTTTTTAATTCAAAGTTCCAAAATCAAAATTTTAAAAAAATTATTTTCATTTTGTTTTTGAAATTTTTGTTTTTAATTCAAAGTTCCAAAATCAAAGTTTTAAAAAATAATTTTCATTTTTTTTTAATTCAAAGTTCCAAAATCAAAATTTTAAAAAAATTATTTTCATTTTGTTTTTGAAATTTTTTTTTTATTTCAAAGTTCCAAAATCAAAATTTTAAAAAATAATTTTCATTTTTTTTTTAATTCAAAGTTCCAAAATCAAAATTTTAAAAAATAATTTTCATTTTGTTTTTGGAATTTTTGTTTTTAATTCAAAGTTCCAAAATCAAAGTTTTAAAAAATAATTTTCATTTTTTTTTTAATTCAAAGATCCAAAATCAAAATTTTAAAAAAATTATTTTCATTTTGTTTTTGAAATTTTTGTTTTTAATTCAAAGTTCCAAAATCAAAGTTTTAAAAAATAATTTTCATTTTTTTTAATTCAAATTTCCAAAATCAAAATTTTAAAAAAATTATTTTCATTTTGTTTTTGAAATTTTTTTTTTTATTTCAAAGTTCCAAAATCAAAATTTTAAAAAATAATTTTCATTTTGTTTTTGAAATTTTTGTTTTTAATTCAAAGTTCCAAAAACAAAATTTTAAAAAATTATTTTCATTTTGTTTTTGAAATTTTTGTTTTTAATTCAAAGTTCCAAAATCAAAATTTTAAAAAATTATTTTCATTTTGTTTTTGAAATTTTTGTTTTTAATTCAAAGTTCCAAAATCAAAATTTTATAAAATTAATTTCATTTTTTTTTTTAATTCAAAGTTCCAAAATCAAAATTTTAAAAAAATTATTTTCATTTTGTTTTTGAAATTTTGTTTTTAAGATTGTTTCTTATGTGCTATGTAGACCTTTTATATTGTTAAAAATCTTTCTATTTTATTAGTTCGGCTTGAGGTCCTTTTTATTAAAAATATAAAAACTCTTGTTCGTTTTTAATTTTTATTATATTTTATTTATTTCCAATATTTCGACCAACTTTGTTGATCATCTTCAGGGAAGAAATATAATCTAAAAAACATAATTATTATAATTGTAACAATTTTCTTAAAATTATAATAACAAACAATTTACTTAATGTTTAATACAGTGTTGTCCGATGTTAATATCTTAAGTTTACTTCACTGACTGTTAGCTTTTTTGTTTATTATTATTTTTGTATTTGTTTATTGTATGTCTATATATGTGAGCGCAATTATCAGTATCTGTTTTGTAGTTCATTCTCTTTTCAATTGGAGTATTAATTATATGTAACATCTCTTGCATATATCGTTTACTAGTATTATTCTCCTCCACAATTACTCTTACATTATTAAAGTTTGGTCGATGTCCAGTTGTTGCACAGTGGGCAGCAAGTGCTGTTTTTTGTGAAAGAGGTTTGTCATTTGATTTTAGGTCCGATTTATGTGATGACAATCTAGTTTTCAATTTTGTCTTCGTTGTACCTACGTATATTTTTGGACATATATCAGTATCGTCGCCGTCACATTTAATTTGGTATACTAGATTTGATTTTTCTAGTTTGTCCAATTTAGATTTCATGTTGTTGAATAATTTTGCTGTCGTATTACCCGTTTTCATTGCTAATATGTATTTTTCCTTGTCATATATATCAGAGTACTTCATCCTTTCTGATAATCCAGGTATATATTCAATAGATTTGTAAATTTTTGGTGGTTTCGTTTCTATCGAATTGTTGTCAGATTTTTCTTTATTTAATGTATATTTCATCAAATTGTCTATTGTTATATATGGAAAGTCATTCTTGTGTAAAATATGTCTAATTATTCTTTTATTTTCCTCGTGAAATTCTGTATTGCTCGTACTTAGAACTCTGGTGATAAAGTTTGTAGCAGTGTTAATTATTATTCTTCTGGGATGTTTTGAATAATAATTAATAAGTCTGCCAGAAGATATAGGTTTTTGGTACCAGTTTATCTTAATTATATTACCATCCCTGATGACTAGGGAATCTAAATATGGTAATTTGTTATCCATTTCTCTCTCTAATGTAAACTGTATCTGTCTGTTAAATGAGTTCAATGTCTTTAAAGTATTCTCAACTTGGTTCGTTTTTAAAATTCCAAATAGGTCGTCAACATATTTCGTCATCATTCTTGGTCTCATCTCCATTTTATTAAGAGTTGTGTCCAATAATTCCTCCATAACAATGTCCGCAATAATTGGAGAAATGGGAGATCCCATCGGCATACCTTTATTTTGTGTGTAGAAGTTGTCCTTAAATTTGAAATATCTACAATCTATTATGCAGAACTTTAAAATATCCAAAAACAAATCTTTAGGTATTTTGGTATGTTTTTCTAACATAAACCATTTTTTCTCAATAATCTGAACAGCCAGGTTAACGGGAATGCTGGGAAATAGTGAAATCACATCAAATGATACTAGTATTTCATCATTGTCTATTAATGTATTATCCATCTTATTTTTAAATTGTATCACGTCTTTTACATTATATGTAGAATTGTTTGTCAAGTTCTTTAAAATGTCAATTATATATTTGCTTAGTCCGTAAGATGGTGAGTTAATTGATGAGCATATTGGTCTTAATGGCATGTCGTCCTTATGAATTTTTGGAAGACCATATATCCTTGGGGGTATCGCAATTCTGGTTGTCAGTTTATTTTTGTCAGATATGGTAATTAAATTTAAATTATATAGTCTGTCAACAATAATATTGTTCTTGTTCTGTAAACTTAACGTAGGATTTTTCTTTAATCGTCTATATGTACACATATCTTTAAGAATGTCTTTCATCTTTGTTTCGTAGTCCTTTTTCATCATTGCCACAGTTTTATTTCCCTTATCTGAGTTCGTAATTATTATGTCTTCATTTTCCACCAAAAATTTCTTCGTTCGTCCCACTGTGGTTAATATGAATTTGTCTCTTACACTTGGCTTTGATTTCTTCATGTGGTCCTCTATTAATGTTACAAATTTGGTTCTCGATATTTCTTGTTGTTCTTTATTCTCAATCGTCTGTATACATTGTTCTCCATCGGTTATACATTTGAATAATGGGAATGTTTCTCTTTCATTCGGTAATGCAAATTTTGAGCCAAGTGACAATAACCATTGTATGTTAGTCGGGATTATCTTCTCTGTTCTGTTCACAAACCACTCATTATTGTATTGCATTCCAATTCTCTTTGTATCATTTTTCAATCTCTCATATTTATGTATAAGTCTATTATCGTTATTGTTCTTAAGATTATTGTAAATGGTCTTCTCACTCATTATTAATAAATCATAGTCCTGTCTATTTAGCTTTTTTATAATGTTTTCTCCTAATTTCTTTATCCTTTTCGTGTTGTTATATATTTGTTTATGTTTTTGTTGTATTAGTAATTTCAAAATAATATTATGAAAATTATATATGTGTTTTTGTAAAGTTTTCTCCAAAAATCCAGATATATTATTATTATACACAAAAATGCTTCGTATGTTTGTTGTAGCTTTCTCGATAAATCCTGGAATTAATCCACTTTGTCTGCATCTTATAAGAAAAGTGGTGGCTGATTTCAAGTTGGCCAATTGTTTGTTATGTTTCGAAAATGTTTTTATTATATTGTTTGTGTTTTTGTCATATTTTTGTCTGATATTCTTGTACAGCGTCATGTTGATACTGCTACGGCGTGCCTCCCGTGTATGTATGATTGTTTCTTATGTGCTATGTAGACCTTTTATATTGTTAAAAATCTTTCTATTTTATTAGTTCGGCTTGAGGTCCTTTTTATTAAAAATATAAAAACTCTTGTTCGTTTTTAATTTTTATTATATTTTATTTATTTCCAATATTTCGACCAACTTTGTTGATCATCTTCAGGGAAGAAATATAATCTAAAAAACATAATTATTATAATTGTAACAATTTTCTTAAAATTATAATAACAAACAATTTACTTAATGTTTAATACAGTGTTGTCCGATGTTAATATCTTAAGTTTACTTCACTGACTGTTAGCTTTTTTGTTTATTATTATTTTTGTATTTGTTTATTGTATGTCTATATATGTGAGCGCAATTATCAGTATCTGTTTTGTAGTTCATTCTCTTTTCAATTGGAGTATTAATTATATGTAACATCTCTTGCATATATCGTTTACTAGTATTATTCTCCTCCACAATTACTCTTACATTATTAAAGTTTGGTCGATGTCCAGTTGTTGCACAGTGGGCAGCAAGTGCTGTTTTTTGTGAAAGAGGTTTGTCATTTGATTTTAGGTCCGATTTATGTGATGACAATCTAGTTTTCAATTTTGTCTTCGTTGTACCTACGTATATTTTTGGACATATATCAGTATCGTCGCCGTCACATTTAATTTGGTATACTAGATTTGATTTTTCTAGTTTGTCCAATTTAGATTTCATGTTGTTGAATAATTTTGCTGTCGTATTACCCGTTTTCATTGCTAATATGTATTTTTCCTTGTCATATATATCAGAGTACTTCATCCTTTCTGATAATCCAGGTATATATTCAATAGATTTGTAAATTTTTGGTGGTTTCGTTTCTATCGAATTGTTGTCAGATTTTTCTTTATTTAATGTATATTTCATCAAATTGTCTATTGTTATATATGGAAAGTCATTCTTGTGTAAAATATGTCTAATTATTCTTTTATTTTCCTCGTGAAATTCTGTATTGCTCGTACTTAGAACTCTGGTGATAAAGTTTGTAGCAGTGTTAATTATTATTCTTCTGGGATGTTTTGAATAATAATTAATAAGTCTGCCAGAAGATATAGGTTTTTGGTACCAGTTTATCTTAATTATATTACCATCCCTGATGACTAGGGAATCTAAATATGGTAATTTGTTATCCATTTCTCTCTCTAATGTAAACTGTATCTGTCTGTTAAATGAGTTCAATGTCTTTAAAGTATTCTCAACTTGGTTCGTTTTTAAAATTCCAAATAGGTCGTCAACATATTTCGTCATCATTCTTGGTCTCATCTCCATTTTATTAAGAGTTGTGTCCAATAATTCCTCCATAACAATGTCCGCAATAATTGGAGAAATGGGAGATCCCATCGGCATACCTTTATTTTGTGTGTAGAAGTTGTCCTTAAATTTGAAATATCTACAATCTATTATGCAGAACTTTAAAATATCCAAAAACAAATCTTTAGGTATTTTGGTATGTTTTTCTAACATAAACCATTTTTTCTCAATAATCTGAACAGCCAGGTTAACGGGAATGCTGGGAAATAGTGAAATCACATCAAATGATACTAGTATTTCATCATTGTCTATTAATGTATTATCCATCTTATTTTTAAATTGTATCACGTCTTTTACATTATATGTAGAATTGTTTGTCAAGTTCTTTAAAATGTCAATTATATATTTGCTTAGTCCGTAAGATGGTGAGTTAATTGATGAGCATATTGGTCTTAATGGCATGTCGTCCTTATGAATTTTTGGAAGACCATATATCCTTGGGGGTATCGCAATTCTGGTTGTCAGTTTATTTTTGTCAGATATGGTAATTAAATTTAAATTATATAGTCTGTCAACAATAATATTGTTCTTGTTCTGTAAACTTAACGTAGGATTTTTCTTTAATCGTCTATATGTACACATATCTTTAAGAATGTCTTTCATCTTTGTTTCGTAGTCCTTTTTCATCATTGCCACAGTTTTATTTCCCTTATCTGAGTTCGTAATTATTATGTCTTCATTTTCCACCAAAAATTTCTTCGTTCGTCCCACTGTGGTTAATATGAATTTGTCTCTTACACTTGGCTTTGATTTCTTCATGTGGTCCTCTATTAATGTTACAAATTTGGTTCTCGATATTTCTTGTTGTTCTTTATTCTCAATCGTCTGTATACATATATATATATATATGTATACAGATATATATATATATATATCTGTATATTTTTAATAAAAAGGACCTCAAGCCGAACTAATAAAATAGAAAGATTTTGTTTTTAATTCAAAGTTCCAAAATCAAAGTTTTAAAAAATAATTTTCATTTTGTTTTTGAAATTTTTTTTTTATTTCAAAGTTCCAAAATCAAAGTTTTAAAAAATATTTTTCATTTTGTTTTTGAAATTTTTGTTTTTAATTCAAAGTTCCAAAATCAAAATTTTAAAAAATTATTTTCATTTTGTTTTTGAAATTTTTGTTTTTAATTCAAAATTCCAAAATCAATTTTAATTCAAAGTTCCAAAATCAAAATTTTAAAAAATAATTTTCATTTTTTTTTAATTCAAAGTTCCAAAATCAAAATTTTAAAAAAATTATTTTCATTTTGTTTTTGAAATTTTTTTTTTATTTCAAAGTTCCAAAATCAAAATTTTAAAAAATAATTTTCATTTTTTTTTTAATTCAAAGTTCCAAAATCAAAATTTTAAAAAATAATTTTCATTTTTTTTTAATTCAAAGTTCCAAAATAAAAATTTTAAAAAATTTTGTTTTTGAATTTTTTTTTTAATTCAAAGTTCCAAAATCAAAGTTTTAAAAAATAATTTTCATTTTGTTTTTGAAATTTTTGTTTTTAATTCAAAGTTCCAAAATCAAAATTTTAAAAAATAATTTTCATTTTGTTTTTGAAATTTTTTTTTTAATTCAAAGTTCCAAAATCAAAGTTTTAAAAAATATTTTTCATTTTGTTTTTTAATTCAAAGTTCCAAAATCAAAATTTTAAAAAATATTTTTCATTTTGTTTTTGAAATTTTTGTTTTTAATTCAAAGTTCCAAAATCAAAGTTTTAAAAAATAATTTTCATTTTGTTTTTGAAATTTTTGTTTTTAATTCAAAGTTCCAAAATCAAAGTTTTAAAAAATAATTTTCATTTTGTTTTTGAAATTTTTGTTTTTAATTCAAAGTTCCAAAATCAAAATTTTAAAAAATAATTTTCATTTTGTTTTTGAAATTTTTTTTTTAATTCAAAGTTCCAAAATCAAAGTTTTAAAAAATATTTTTCATTTTGTTTTTGAAATTTTTGTTTTTAATTCAAAGTTCCAAAATCAAAGTTTTAAAAAATAATTTTCATTTTGTTTTTGAAATTTTTGTTTTTAATTCAAAGTTCCAAAATCAAAATTTTAAAAAATAATTTTCATTTTGTTTTTGAAATTTTTTTTTTAATTCAAAGTTCCAAAATCAAAGTTTTAAAAAATATTTTTCATTTTGTTTTTGAAATTTTTGTTTTTAATTCAAAGTTCCAAAATCAAAGTTTTAAAAAATATTTTTCATTTTGTTTTTGAAATTTTTGTTTTTAATTCAAAGTTCCAAAATCAAAGTTTTAAAAAATAATTTTCATTTTGTTTTTGAAATTTTTGTTTTTAATTCAAAGTTCCAAAATCAAAGTTTTAAAAAATTATTTTCATTTTGTTTTTGAAATTTTTTTTTTAATTCAAAGTTCCAAAATCAAAGTTTTAAAAAATATTTTTCATTTTGTTTTTGAAATTTTTGTTTTTAATTCAAAGTTCCAAAATCAAAGTTTTAAAAAATAATTTTCATTTTGTTTTTGAAATTTTTTTTTTAATTCAAAGTTCCAAAATCAAAGTTTTAAAAAATATTTTTATTTTGTTTTTGAAATTTTTGTTTTTAATTCAAAGATCCAAAATCAAAGTTTTAAAAAATAATTTTCATTTTTTTTTTTTAATTCAAACTTCCAAAATCAAAATTTTAAAAAATATTTTTCATTTTGTTTTTGAAATTTTTTTTTTATTTCAAAGTTCCAAAATCAAAGTTTTAAAAAATATTTTTCATTTTGTTTTTGAAATTTTTGTTTTTAATTCAAAGTTCCAAAATCAAAGTTTTAAAAAATAATTTTCATTTTGTTTTTGAAATTTTTGTTTTTAATTCAAAGTTCCAAAGTCAAAGTTTTAAAAAATAATTTTCATTTTGTTTTTGAAATTTTTTTTTTTAATTCAAAGTTCCAAAATCAAAATTTTAAAAAATAATTTTAATTTTGTTTTTGAAATTTTTTTTTTAATTCAAAGTTCCAAAATCAAAGTTTTAAAAAATAATTTTCATTTTTTTTTAATTCAAAGTTCTAAAATCAAAATTTTAAAAAAATTATTTTCATTTTGTTTTTGAAATTTTTTTTTTTATTTCAAAGTTCCAAAATCAAAGTTTTAAAAAATATTTTTCATTTTGTTTTTGAAATTTTTGTTTTTAATTCAAAGTTCCAAAGTCAAAGTTTTAAAAAATAATTTTCATTTTGTTTTTGAAATTTTTTTTTTAATTCAAAGTTCCAAAATCAAAATTTTAAAAAAATTATTTTCATTTTGTTTTTGAAATTTTTTTTTTATTTCAAAGTTCCAAAATCAAAATTTTAAAAAATAATTTTCATTTTGTTTTTGAAATTTTTGTTTTTAATTCAAAGTTCCAAAATCAAAGTTTTAAAAAATTATTTTCATTTTGTTTTTGAAATTTTTTTTTTAATTCAAAGTTCCAAAATCAAAGTTTTAAAAAATATTTTTCATTTTGTTTTTGAAATTTTTGTTTTTAATTCAAAGTTCCAAAATCAAAGTTTTAAAAAATAATTTTCATTTTGTTTTTGAAATTTTTGTTTTTAATTCAAAGTTCCAAAATCAAAGTTTTAAAAAATAATTTTCATTTTTTTTTTTAATTCAAAGTTCCAAAATCAAAATTTTAAAAAATATTTTTCATTTTGTTTTTGAAATTTTTGTTTTTAATTCAAAGTTCCAAAATCAAAGTTTTAAAAAATAATTTTCATTTTATTTTTGAAATTTTTGTTTTTAATTCAAAGTTCCAAAATCAAAGTTTTAAAAAATAATTTTCATTTTGTTTTTGAAATTTTTGTTTTTAATTCAAAGTTCCAAAATCAAAATTTTAAAAAATAATTTTCATTTTGTTTTTGAAATTTTTTTTTTAATTTAAAGTTCCAAAATCAAAGTTTTTAAAAATATTTTTCATTTTTTTTTAATTCAAAGTTCCAAAATCAAAATTTTAAAAAAATTATTTTCATTTTGTTTTTGAAATTTTTTTTTTTATTTCAAAGTTCCAAAATCAAAGTTTTAAAAAATATTTTTCATTTTGTTTTTGAAATTTTTGTTTTTAATTCAAAGTTCCAAAGTCAAAGTTTTAAAAAATAATTTTCATTTTGTTTTTGAAATTTTTTTTTTTAATTCAAAGTTCCAAAATCAAAATTTTAAAAAATAATTTTCATTTTGTTTTTGAAATTTTTTTTTTTATTTCAAAGTTCCAAAATCAAAGTTTTAAAAAATATTTTTCATTTTGTTTTTGAAATTTTTGTTTTTAATTCAAAGTTCCAAAATCAAAGTTTTAAAAAATTATTTTCATTTTGTTTTTGAAATTTTTTTTTTAATTCAAAGTTCCAAAATCAAAGTTTTAAAAAATATTTTTCATTTTGTTTTTGAAATTTTTGTTTTTAATTCAAAGTTCCAAAATCAAAGTTTTAAAAAATAATTTTCATTTTGTTTTTGAAATTTTTGTTTTTAATTCAAAGTTCCAAAATCAAAGTTTTAAAAAATAATTTTCATTTTTTTTTTTAATTCAAAGTTCCAAAATCAAAATTTTAAAAAATATTTTTCATTTTGTTTTTGAAATTTTTGTTTTTAATTCAAAGTTCCAAAATCAAAGTTTTAAAAAATAATTTTCATTTTGTTTTTGAAATTTTTGTTTTTAATTCAAAGTTCCAAAATCAAAGTTTTAAAAAATAATTTTCATTTTGTTTTTGAAATTTTTGTTTTTAATTCAAAGTTCCAAAATCAAAATTTTAAAAAATAATTTTCATTTTGTTTTTGAAATTTTTTTTTTAATTTAAAGTTCCAAAATCAAAGTTTTTAAAAATATTTTTCATTTTTTTTTAATTCAAAGTTCCAAAATCAAAATTTTAAAAAAATTATTTTCATTTTGTTTTTGAAATTTTTTTTTTTATTTCAAAGTTTCAAAATCAAAGTTTTAAAAAATATTTTTCATTTTGTTTTTGAAATTTTTGTTTTTAATTCAAAGTTCCAAAGTCAAAGTTTTAAAAAATAATTTTCATTTTGTTTTTGAAATTTTTTTTTTTAATTCTAAGTTCCAAAATCAAAATTTTAAAAAATAATTTTCATTTTGTTTTTGAAATTTTTTTTTTAATTCAAAGTTCCAAAATCAAAGTTTTAAAAAATAATTTTCATTTTTTTTTAATTCAAAGTTCTAAAATCAAAATTTTAAAAAAATTATTTTCATTTTGTTTTTGAATTTTTTTTTTTTATTTCAAAGTTCCAAAATCAAAGTTTTAAAAAATATTTTTCATTTTGTTTTTGAAATTTTTGTTTTTAATTCAAAGTTCCAAAGTCAAAGTTTTAAAAAATAATTTTCATTTTGTTTTTGAATTTTTTTTTTTAATTCAAAGTTCCAAAATCAAAATTTTAAAAAAATTATTTTCATTTTGTTTTTGAAATTTTTTTTTTATTTCAAAGTTCCAAAATCAAAATTTTAAAAAATAATTTTCATTTTGTTTTTGAAATTTTTGTTTTTAATTCAAAGTTCCAAAATCAAAGTTTTAAAAAATTATTTTCATTTTGTTTTTGAAATTTTTTTTTTAATTCAAAGTTCCAAAATCAAAGTTTTAAAAAATATTTTTCATTTTGTTTTTGAAATTTTTGTTTTTAATTCAAAGTTCCAAAATCAAAGTTTTAAAAAATAATTTTCATTTTGTTTTTGAAATTTTTGTTTTTAATTCAAAGTTCCAAAATCAAAGTTTTAAAAAATAATTTTCATTTTTTTTTAATTCAAAGTTCCAAAATCAAAATTTTAAAAAAATTATTTTCATTTTGTTTTTGAAATTTTTTTTTTATTTCAAAGTTCCAAAATCAAAGTTTTAAAAAATATTTTTCATTTTGTTTTTAAATAATTTTATTCTATATTCTTCGACCTTTTTAATGATTTTTATTAAATAATTTTTAAGCTTGAGGTCACTTTTTTGTTTTTTATAAAAGATTTTTATTTCTTATATATAATTTACTCAATATTTCGATTTCCTTTGGAAATCTTCTTCAGGAGTTAATTTAATATTATAAAAATTTTTTATGTGTAAAAATTTTTTTGATATAAGTTTGAAAGGGGTTGACAAAATTGAAAACATGTTTTACAGAAAAATAATTTTAAATTTTCGATAATAACATTGAACAGTAAAAAATTATAACAGAAATATACATAATAACATTTTAAATAATAACATTTTGGAATTATAACATTTTTTAAATACATAAATTGTGTTAATTTCTCCTATTGTTAATATTTATATTTTTGTTCAATAGGTGTCTGTAATTTTGAGCTAAATTTTCTGTGTCTTTCTTAAAATTTATCCTTCTTTCTGATGGTACATTATTTATATGTAACATTTCTAACATGTATCTTCGTTTTGTATGATTTTCTGTGTTCAATATAGATGTGTTATCAAAATCTGGGTAGTGGTTAAAATCTCTACAATGGGTTGATAAAGCTGTTTTTTGTGTTGAATTATAATTTCTATATTTCTGGTCATGTCTATGTCCTGCTAATCTAATTTTAAGTTTTGTCCCTGTTGTTCCTATATATATTTTGTTACATTGTCCGTTACTATTACCACCACAAGGAATTTTATATACTAAATTTGACATATCTGTCTTTTCTAATCTATCTTTAGTTTTTGTGAATAATCTTCCTACATTATTATTTACCTTATATGCCATTTTGTATGTTGTTTTGTTGTATATGTTTAAATGTTCTATTCTTTCTGAAAATCCAGGTATATATGATATTGATTTATAAATTTTTGGTTCTGAAATTCCATTATTAATATAGGATTTCTTTGTATTAAATTGTTTTATTAATCTGCAAATGAGTTCATTAGGAAAACTCTTATCTATTAATATATTTCTAATTATTTCTTTATTTTTCTTATGAAATCTAATGTCACTAATTGTTAATATTCTATCTATAAGATTTTTAGCAGTGTTTATAATAATTCTTTTTGGGTGTTTTGAGAAATAATTTAAAATTCTTCCTGATGAAGTTGGTTTTTTATACCAATCAAATACTAAATTATTTCCCCTTCTTTTAACTAATATGTCTAAATATGAAATTGAAGAATTTAATTCTTTTTCAATAGTAAATTTTATATTCTGATCAAATGAGTTGAATGTTGATAATAAATTATCAATTTTATTATCTTCAATTATACAAAATAAATCGTCTACATATTTTGTTAGTATTTTTGGTTTTATTGATAATTTTTCAATACATGTATCTAATAATTTTTCCATTACAATATCTGCTATTATTGGAGATGCTGGTGAACCCATTGGAAGTCCCTTTTCTTGTTTATATATTTTGCCATCATATTGGAAATACCTATTGTCAACTATACAGAATTTTATGATTCGTAAGAATAAATTTTTATTAATATCAGTAAATTCGGAAATTTTGTTCCAATTTTCTTCTATAATTTTTATTGCTAGGTCAACTGGAATACTTGGGAATAATGAAACAACATCAAGTGATATTAATTTTTCATTATTTTTGATAGAAATATTTTTTAATTTATCTTTAAATTGTATTGAATTATTAACATTATATTTTGAATTTTCTGTTAAATTTTTAAGGATTTTAACAATATATTTACATAGATTATGTGACGGTGAATTTATTGATGAACAAATTGGTCTTAATGGAAAATTTTCTTTGTGTATTTTAGGTAATCCATATAACCTGGGAGCTATAGCTATGGAAGTTTTAAGTTTATTTTTCTCTATTGGTGTTATTAAATTTAATTTAAAAAGTTCGTCTATTAAATTATTGTTAATTTTTTGAAATCTGTTTGTTGGGTCTTTCTTTAAAACTTGAAAAGTTTCATTGTCGTTTAAAATGTTTTCAATTCTAGATGTGTAATCTATTTTATTGATTGCTACTGTTGTGTTACCTTTATCTGCTCTTAAAATCATTATATCTCTATTTGTTGAGCCATATTAATAATTAAATATAAAACTTGAATTTTTAATAATACCTAATAGCAATAAGAATAATAATAATAACCCTAATAATATTAGAAATTGAATTTAATAATACGTGTAAACTCTAAATAATGTAATATATAAAAAATATGTAAAAATAATAACTGTCTTTTAAAAACAAGTAAATATGAATACAGAAAAGTTATCATTATATACATACATAAGTCTAAATAAAGAATTACTTGCAAAGTGAATTCGGAAGCAAAAACTTGTGTTTTATATTGTGAGAAATTTTAAGTACCCAAAATAATAAATAATAATTAAATTCTAAAAACTTCGTTAATTATCTTAAAAACTATTAAGATTAAACATTTTGGCGCCCGAGCAGGGACTTAAAAATTTCTAAAATATTAAAACAAACAATTCTTTTAAATAAAATATTTTTAAAAGTGAGCCTTTGATAATTTATTTCAAAGAGCTTAATAAGTTCGTTTTAATAAAAAACATTTGAAAAAAGTAAAGTGTTGTGTTAATAAACATTTTTATTAAATAAAAAACAAACACAATAACAAATTTAAAACAATTAACAAAAACATAAACAACTCCTAGATGCCTCGTCGTTGCCGCTGTATAGTTTGTGGAGCAGAGAAAAACCAGGGGAGTAACTCAGAATCTGAAACAGAGGTAAAAAAGTGTAAAAAATATTTGTGTTAACTTAAATTTGTAAATTAATCAAATTTAAAGATTTTTGTAATTTATTCAAAAATTTTCTTTTTTCACTGTGCAAGTCGAACACAATCAATATTTTTTACACTTTATTGTGAAACAATTTATTTATTTAATAATAAAATTATTAAAAACCACCCTTGAAACACGTGAAACAATCGCGAGTGTTAACATTTAATAATAAACATATTTATACACACACGCACTTGTATAATTAGGTCTCTTTTATTACTGAGAGACAGAAAATAAATTTCTTCTTTTTACCGTCGGCATTTTATATAGCAAAAAAGTTATTTATACTGTATAAAATTACTTATATTTTTTACACAATAATTGAACGAAAATATTCGCGTGTTAATTTTTATTTTAAAAAATAATTAATTAATGCTAAATTTCTTTGGTTTCTTTTATCTACATTCGTTTGTCTAATTTCAAGATCACGGTTTCATTCCATACGTTTCTATACCATTTAATAGTAATATCAGCTGTACAGTGTGAAGCATTCACACTAGCATCGAAAAGTCAAATCAATACAAGATTCAAAAAATAACTTGTTTGTTGTGTTCACACTAACATCGAAAATTTTATTTTCGTACAACCATAAAATATTAATTAATTAGTGCGCTCACACTAGTAACAATTAATCTTAATAACTGGTTCTTGAATTTGATAATAAAAAAAAAAAAAAAAAAAAAGATTTCTTGGTAAAATAAAATTTATTTATTTTAACCAAAGGTTGATTTTAAGTGGAAAAAGTTAATTTAATAGTTGAACGTTGTGATCGAAATTTTATATAAAAAGATAAAATATTTCTTCGAATTAGAAATAAGAATCCGAATATTTTTATTAGCTGGCGAGAGAATTATTATATCAATTTTACTAAGTTAACGTAAAATTGATTTTTGCTAAAAATAGTAAACCAACAAGTTATTTGGTATTTCGAAAATTTAAATTCTTACTCATAAAGATTATAGAATATAATGCCTAGCAAAAAACATCAAGAATCTCCCTCCACAGCGGAAACTTTGGAGAAAGTACTTGCAAAAAAGGCAAAAGTCGTACAGAATATTACGCGAATTCGTCAATCCATTCGTGAAAAGACGATTTCTTTTAATCCAATCGAGTTAGAATGTCGATTAGACATTCTAAAAAATTATATTGAGCAAGCAATGGAGCTGCAGTTAGATTTGGATAATTTGGATCCCGACAATGATGAAAGATCTGAGCTTGAAGACATTTGTGTGACTACTAAATCATTGTTTTTGAGTATTTTGTCTAAAAATAGAAAGTCAAGTGTGCCTGAAACTTCTTTTAGTGTACAGGCACATCATTCTAGACTCCCAAATATGAAGCTCCCTAAATTTAGCGGAAAATACTCCGATTATAAAAATTTTATGAGCCTATTTGAGAACTTAGTCCACAGTGATCCGACGTTGACAGACATAGAAAAATTTAATCATTTAATATCATGCTTGTCCGAAGAAGCTTTAGGTACAGTCAAAGCTTTTCAGATTTCAGAAGAAAATTATCCCAAAGCATTGGCCAGTTTAAAAAAAGTATATGACAATGAATGTCTGATATTTTTTGATAATATATCAAAACTTTTTGATCTACCAGAGATCACGAAACCTTCGGCATCCGCTTTGAGAAGTATGATTGATACAGTTTCGGCAATATATGATTCACTTTTATCGATTGGTGATGATAAGAAAATTACAAATGCAATTTTAATTCATTTAGTGATGTCAAAAGTAGATCCAGTGACTAAGACAAAGTGGGAAGAACAGTTGGATTTCGAAAGGCTGCCACTATGGTCAGACTGTGAAACCGCCTTGAACAAACGGTATCAGCATATTGCTGCTGATGAATCTTCAAGTTCAAGACCGAGGTTTAATAAAAATAAAACTGAAAATTTTACGAAGAAAAATAATAAAACATCACTAAATTGTACTAAATCTAAACAATCTACTGAAAAATGTTTATTTTGTAAATCCAATCAACATATTATTACAACTTGCCCTTCTTTTTCTGCTGAGCCTGTAAACCAACGATTTGATTTTATAAAATCATTGCCAGCTTGCATAAATTGTTTAAAAAGAGGACATACAGTAGCTAGATGTACAGCATCTAAATGTAGAATTTGTAGTAGTTCCCATAATGCATTGCTACATAGATACAGTACAAGTGCAAATTCTAATAATAACAATAGTAATTCTTCAAATAACAATTTTGAACAACCGTCAACTTCTCACGCATCGGTAAATTATTCATCTTCTGATGAAAGAATTATTCTTGCTACAGCCGTCGTGAAAGTTAGAAATAGTTCTGGAGATTTTATATTAGCCAGAGCTCTTTTAGATTCCGGTTCTCAACCAAACTTGATCACTGAGGAACTTGCACAGCTACTGAGACTAAAAAAAGAAGGAGGTAGATTGAATTTGAATGGCATTAGCGAAACTAATTCATTTTCGAAATCATGTGTAAATTTAACTGTCACGTCGAGGGTTAACTCTACGCAATTTACTTCAAAGTTTTGGGTATTGAGTTCAATAACAAATTTACAGCCTGATCATAAAATTCGTACGACTAGCTTTAATATTCCAGGAAATATAGAATTAGCCGATCCTTGCTTCTACAAGCCTCAAAAGATTGATCTTTTAATAGGTGCGGAAATATTTTTTGACTTAATTTGTATTGGACAAATAAGGTCTGGCCCCAGCCTGCCAATTCTTCAAAAGACTTCGCTTGGTTGGATTGTTACTGGAAAGTATAACCAATCAAAGGGCTCTAGCGGCAATAACAACGTCTTTCATTTAAGTACGTCTATAGAAAACGAGAACAATATAGATTCAATTGTCAGAAAATTCTGGGAGTTAGAAGAACTTCCAAATGAATCAACAAAAATTTATTCTGAAGAACAACAAAAATGTGAGGAAATGTTTAGAAATTCAGTACGACGTTTACCGTCAGGACGATTTGAAGTCTCTTTGCCTTTCAAATCGGATACGAAAATACTTGGTTTATCTTTCGAAACCGCTAAAAGGCGATTTCTTGCACTAGAAAGGAGACTTTCTAGAGATTTAAATATGAAAGAAATGTATCATGATTTTATGAAAGAGTATTCCGACTTAGGTCATATGTCATATGTTGACAAAATACCGGATTTCCCTCATTATTTTATTCCACACCAATGTGTGTTGCGACCTCAGAGTTTAACTACGAAACTACGAGTAGTTTTTGATGCTTCGTGTCGAACTTCGTCACATACATCTCTTAACGATTTGTTAATGGTTGGCCCAACAATTCAAGAAGAATTATATTCGACATTGATCCGTTTTCGATTTCATAAGTACGCAATCACTGCAGATATTGAAAAAATGTATCGTCAAGTATTAGTTGGCGAGAATGATAGAAACTTTCAACTAATCCTTTGGAGACAGAATCCATCTGATGATTTGAAAATATTTCGGTTGAATACCGTTACTTATGGTACAGCTTCTGCGCCATTTTTAGCCATCAGATGTTTGATTCACTTAAGCGATTTGTACAAAGAGACTTTGCCTATTGGTTCAAAAGTTGTTCGCAGTGATTTCTATGTTGATGATTTGATAACTGGGGCTGAAAGCTACCAAGATCTAGATATTATTCGGAACCAGGTCAATGAAATTTTAAGTTCAGCTGGTTTTAAACTCGCAAAATGGGTTTCAAATCATCCCGAAATTTCTAATTCATTTCAAAGGGGGAAACTATTACATAGTGACTCTGATTCGGCAAAGGCTCTAGGTATACATTGGGTACCGAAGAATGATTCATTCAAGTTTCATTTGAAAGACAATTTTGGTGATTTGAAAGCAACGAAAAGAAACATTTTGTCTGTTTCTTCTCGATTATTCGACCCTCTCGGACTTTTATGCCCAATTGTTACAAAATCCAAAATGCTGTTGCAAGAACTTTGGATACAAAAACTTGACTGGGATGAATCAATTCCTATGAGACTAAATACCTCATGGGAAAATTTTAAATCTAATTTAATGGAACTTGATTCAATATCAATCCCAAGATTCGTGTCCACAACATCGACAGCAAAAATTCAAATTAATGGATTTGCTGACGCTTCGATTCGCGCTTATGGGTGTTGCATATACATAAGAAGCTCCGATTCGAACAAAATTGAATCGAGACTGCTAACGGCAAAGTCAAAAGTTGCTCCACTCAAAACAAAATCTCTGCCGAGACTTGAGTTATGCGCCGCACACCTATTAGCTAAACTGTGGAGTCGAATTAAATTAATGATAAACTTTGAAATTGAAAGTGTTAATTTCTGGACAGATTCAGAAATTACATTACATTGGATTAAAACTCATCCTTCCTCACTGGCAACATTCGTTTCGAATCGAGTTGCCGAAATTCAAGAATTGTCAGAGCTGGTTTCTTGGCGCCATGTACCTACTAGACAGAATCCAGCTGACATCGTTTCTAGAGGATGTGATGTAAATGATTTAAAAGATTCAATTTGGTTTGAGGGACCTTCGTTCTTACTAAGCGATAGTTCACATTGGCCTGTTAACGAACATTTCGAGTTAACAGAGAATCAAAAGCTTTTAGAAGCAAGAAAAACAAATGTACTTCTTGCAGTAGAAGATCCACAAAATTGCTTATTGGATCTGATAGAAAGATTTTCGTCATACAAGAAGTTGCTAAGAGTAACTTCCCTTGTGCTCAGATTTATTGACATCCTGAAAAAACGTAAAATAGATAAAAATTCTACACCTACTGCAATCGAACTAAAATTATCATTTTATCGACTTGTAGAGACAATCCAGAAATTACATTTTTCTGAGGAAATTGCAAAAATGCAAAAATCTGAAGTCTTGCCGTCAAACATTCAAAGATTGACGCCATTTATTCATTCATTTATTGAAGAAAATAGAAAGTTTTCACTAATAAGGGTAGGTGGGAGACTGCTTAATGCAGATTTGGAATACAACACCAAATTCCCACTATTGTTACCGAAAAGAAATAGCTTTGTCACACTTTATTTGCGAAATCTCCATATCGAAAATTGCCATGCTGGCACAAAGGCTCTAATAGCTCTTTCACGAGAAAACATATGGCTTATAAATGCTAAAGAAGAGTGCAGCAGAACAGTTCGCAAGTGTGTACATTGCTTCCGCTATAAACCGAAGCTTATGTCTCAAATAATGGGAAATTTGCCCACTAATAGAGTGAGAGCTACTCGACCATTTTTAGTAGTCGGGGTAGATTTCTGTGGTCCTATAAACGTTTCATTGAGAATTCGTGGCAGGCCACCGTTAAAAATGTATATAGCGGTTTTCGTGTGTTTCACTTCTAAGGCGGTACATTTAGAATTAGTGTCTGATCTGTCTACTGATTCTTTTCTTCTTTGTTTTAAAAGGTTCGCTGCCAGGAGAGGTCTACCACAGACAGTATTTTGCGACAATGCCACGAACTTCGTCGGAGCCAGCCGCGTTCTGAGGGAACTGCATCAAGCGTTCGACAGGAGTCGACAGGCCGTCGAGTCGTACGCAGCGTCGTCCGGGGTGAAGTTCAGCTTCATACCACCTCGGGCGCCTCACTTCGGAGGACTGTGGGAAGCCGCCGTCAAACAGGCGAAGTTCCTGCTTCTACGAGCAGTGGGCAACGCGTCGCTCACGCAAGAAGAAATGGCAACAATGCTCGCAGAAGTAGAGGCGGTGCTCAACAGTCGCCCAATTGCACCGCTGTCTCCAGACCCGAACGACGGAGAAGCGCTGACACCAGCACACCTACTAATCGGCGAGGGTCTGCGTTCGCAGCCGCTAGAATCCGCAGAAGACGTGAGAGGCAGCGCGGGGAAGTTATACAAGCGCTGGCGTCAGCTCTGCGCTCTCAAGCAGACATTCTGGCAGGCTTGGTCTCGCGACTACATTCTGGGACTTCAAGGCAAGGCGAAATGGAGCCACGAGATGCCCAACCTCAAAGTCGGTCAAGTGGTAATAATCCACGAAGACAATTACCCACCACAGCAATGGCTGACCGGGAGAGTCGTCAAGGTCATCGAAGGCGAAGACGGCAAGGTCAGGGTGGCGGAGGTCAAAACAAGAAACGGCGTATATAGACGCCCAATCCATAAATTGGCTCCACTACCACTTCGTTGAAGACTTCCAGTCCTTCAATGGGGCCGGAATGTTGAGCCATATTAATAATTAAATATAAAACTTGAATTTTTAATAATACCTAATAGCAATAAGAATAATAATAATAACCCTAATAATATTAGAAATTGAATTTAATAATACGTGTAAACTCTAAATAATGTAATATATAAAAAATATGTAAAAATAATAACTGTCTTTTAAAAACAAGTAAATATGAATACAGAAAAGTTATCATTATATACATACATAAGTCTAAATAAAGAATTACTTGCAAAGTGAATTCGGAAGCAAAAACTTGTGTTTTATATTGTGAGAAATTTTAAGTACCCAAAATAATAAATAATAATTAAATTCTAAAAACTTCGTTAATTATCTTAAAAACTATTAAGATTAAACACTATTCTTTTTTAGAAATGTCTGGCAATTTTTTACTTTATTTATTGTAAATCTATCTCTATTATTTAATGAAACTTTGTTTAAATGACTATCAATTACCGTTGTAAAATTTGATCTTGCAATTTCTCTTTCTTCTTTATTCTCTATAGTTTCGATCAAATCTTCTCCTTCAGATATAATTTTTAACATTGGAAAATGTTCTTTACTTTCGGGAAGTGCGTGTTTTTCACCTAATGATAAAATCCACCTAACATCTTCTGGTATATCTTTGTTTGTTTTGTTCACAAACAATTTTTTGTTAAATGTTATTCCTAATTCTTTCATTTGCAAATCAACACAACAATTAAACTTTTTCATATGTACCTGTTTTTCTTTTTTCATTAATTTTTCGGCTAATATGTCCTCATATTTTAAAAAATTGTCCAATGTTTTTTTATCAAAAATCTGGTTTAAATTGTATCTTAAATATTGTAATTCATCTTCACTATCTTTTAATATGTAGTGTTTTTGTTTTATAGATGAATTCAAAATTTTGTTCTGTATATTTAGAACATATTTTTCTACTTCTTTCTTGATTGCATGATTTGAATGTTCTTGAAATAGGTTTGAAATATTTTTTGTTGAACTCTTTATAAATTTTGGTATAATTCCTTCATTTCTGCATTTGATCAAAAATGTAATTGTAGCCTTGCATTTGATTATCTTTCTTCTTACTGTCTTGAATCTGTTTATTAGCTGCTTATTACCCTCAAATTTTTTGAAATCTTGATAATTCATCGTGCTTATCTTCTCTTTGTAAATAATTTTATTCTATATTCTTCGACCTTTTTAATGATTTTTATTAAATAATTTTTAAGCTTGAGGTCACTTTTTTGTTTTTTATAAAAGATTTTTATTTCTTATATATAATTTACTCAATATTTCGATTTCCTTTGGAAATCTTCTTCAGGAGTTAATTTAATATTATAAAAATTTTTTATGTGTAAAAATTTTTTTGATATAAGTTTGAAAGGGGTTGACAAAATTGAAAACATGTTTTACAGAAAAATAATTTTAAATTTTCGATAATAACATTGAACAGTAAAAAATTATAACAGAAATATACATAATAACATTTTAAATAATAACATTTTGGAATTATAACATTTTTTAAATACATAAATTGTGTTAATTTCTCCTATTGTTAATATTTATATTTTTCTTCAATAGGTGTCTGTAATTTTGAGCTAAATTTTCTGTGTCTTTCTTAAAATTTATCCTTCTTTCTGATGGTACATTATTTATATGTAACATTTCTAACATGTATCTTCGTTTTGTATGATTTTCTGTGTTCAATATAGATGTGTTATCAAAATCTGGGTAGTGGTTAAAATCTCTACAATGGGTTGATAAAGCTGTTTTTTGTGTTGAATTATAATTTCTATATTTCTGGTCATTGGTATGTCCTGCTAATCTAATTTTAAGTTTTGTCCCTGTTGTTCCTATATATATTTTGTTACATTGTCCGTTACTATTACCACCACAAGGAATTTTATATACTAAATTTGACATATCTGTCTTTTCTAATCTATCTTTAGTTTTTGTGAATAATCTTCCTACATTATTATTTACCTTATATGCCATTTTGTATGTTGTTTTGTTGTATATGTTTAAATGTTCTATTCTTTCTGAAAATCCAGGTATATATGATATTGATTTATAAATTTTTGGTTCTGAAATTCCATTATTAATATAGGATTTCTTTGTATTAAATTGTTTTATTAATCTGCAAATGAGTTCATTAGGAAAACTCTTATCTATTAATATATTTCTAATTATTTCTTTATTTTTCTTATGAAATCTAATGTCACTAATTGTTAATATTCTATCTATAAGATTTTTAGCAGTGTTTATAATAATTCTTTTTGGGTGTTTTGAGAAATAATTTAAAATTCTTCCTGATGAAGTTGGTTTTTTATACCAATCAAATACTAAATTATTTCCCCTTCTTTTAACTAATATGTCTAAATATGAAATTGAAGAATTTAATTCTTTTTCAATAGTAAATTTTATATTCTGATCAAATGAGTTGAATGTTGATAATAAATTATCAATTTTATTATCTTCAATTATACAAAATAAATCGTCTACATATTTTGTTAGTATTTTTGGTTTTATTGATAATTTTTCAATACATGTATCTAATAATTTTTCCATTACAATATCTGCTATTATTGGAGATGCTGGTGAACCCATTGGAAGTCCCTTTTCTTGTTTATATATTTTGCCATCATATTGGAAATACCTATTGTCAACTATACAGAATTTTATGATTCGTAAGAATAAATTTTTATTAATATCAGTAAATTCGGAAATTTTGTTCCAATTTTCTTCTATAATTTTTATTGCTAGGTCAACTGGAATACTTGGGAATAATGAAACAACATCAAGTGATATTAATTTTTCATTATTTTTGATAGAAATATTTTTTAATTTATCTTTAAATTGTATTGAATTATTAACATTATATTTTGAATTTTCTGTTCAATTTTTAAGGATTTTAACAATATATTTACATAGATTATGTGACGGTGAATTTATTGATGAACAAATTGGTCTTAATGGAAAATTTTCTTTGTGTATTTTAGGTAATCCATATAACCTGGGAGCTATAGCTATGGAAGTTTTAAGTTTATTTTTCTCTATTGGTGTTATTAAATTTAATTTAAAAAGTTCGTCTATTAAATTATTGTTAATTTTTTGAAATCTGTTTGTTGGGTCTTTCTTTAAAACTTGAAAAGTTTCATTGTCGTTTAAAATGTTTTCAATTCTAGATGTGTAATCTATTTTATTGATTGCTACTGTTGTGTTACCTTTATCTGCTCTTAAAATCATTATATCTCTATTCTTTTTTAGAAATGTCTGGCAATTTTTTACTTTATTTATTGTAAATCTATCTCTATTATTTAATGAAACTTTGTTTAAATGACTATCAATTACCGTTGTAAAATTTGATCTTGCAATTTCTCTTTCTTCTTTATTCTCTATAGTTTCGATCAAATCTTCTCCTTCAGATATAATTTTTAACATTGGAAAATGTTCTTTACTTTCGGGAAGTGCGTGTTTTTCACCTAATGATAAAATCCACCTAACATCTTCTGGTATATCTTTGTTTGTTTTGTTCACAAACAATTTTTTGTTAAATGTTATTCCTAATTCTTTCATTTGCAAATCAACACAACAATTAAACTTTTTCATATGTACCTGTTTTTCTTTTTTCATTAATTTTTCGGCTAATATGTCCTCATATTTTAAAAAATTGTCCAAAATCAAAACTTTAAAAAAATTATTTTCATTTTGTTTTTGAAATTTTTGTTTTTAATTCAAAGTTCCAAAATCAAAGTTTTAAAAAATAATTTTCATTTTTTTTAATTCAAAGTTCCAAAATCAAAATTTTAAAAAAATTATTTTCATTTTGTTTTTGAAATTTTTTTTTTTATTTCAAAGTTCCAAAATCAAAATTTTAAAAAATAATTTTCATTTTGTTTTTGAAATTTTTGTTTTTAATTCAAAGTTCCAAAATCAAAATTTTAAAAAATTATTTTCATTTTGTTTTTGAAATTTTTGTTTTTAATTCAAAGTTCCAAAATCAAAATTTTAAAAAATTATTTTCATTTTGTTTTTGAAATTTTTGTTTTTAATTCAAAGTTCCAAAATCAAAATTTTATAAAATTAATTTCATTTTTTTTTTTAATTCAAAGTTCCAAAATCAAAATTTTAAAAAAATTATTTTCATTTTGTTTTTGAAATTTTGTTTTTAATTCAAAGTTCCAAAATCAAAGTTTTAAAAAAATTATTTTCATTTTGTTTTTGAAATTTTTTTTTATTTCAAAGTTCCAAAATCAAAATTTTAAAAAATAATTTTCATTTTGTTTTTGAAATTTTTTTTTTTAATTCAAAGTTCCAAAATCAAAATTTTAAAAAATAATTTTCATTTTTTTTTAATTCAAAGTTCCAAAATCAAAATTTTAAAAAAATTATTTTCATTTTGTTTTTGAAATTTTTTTTTTATTTCAAAGTTCCAAAATCAAAATTTTAAAAAATAATTTTCATTTTTTTTTTAATTCAAAGTTCCAAAATCAAAATTTTAAAAAATAATTTTCATTTTTTTTTAATTCAAAGTTCCAAAATAAAAATTTTAAAAAATTTTGTTTTTGAATTTTTTTTTTAATTCAAAGTTCCAAAATCAAAGTTTTAAAAAATAATTTTCATTTTGTTTTTGAAATTTTTGTTTTTAATTCAAAGTTCCAAAATCAAAATTTTAAAAAATAATTTTCATTTTGTTTTTGAAATTTTTTTTTTAATTCAAAGTTCCAAAATCAAAGTTTTAAAAAATATTTTTCATTTCATATTTTTCATCAAAGTTTTAAAAAATAATTTTCATTTTGTTTTTGAAATTTTTTTTTTATTTCAAAGTTCCAAAATCAAAATTTTAAAAAAATTATTTTCATTTTGTTTTTGAAATTTTTTTTTTATTTCAAAGTTCCAAAATCAAAGTTTTAAAAAATAATTTTCATTTTGTTTTTGAAATTTTTTTTTAATTCAAAGTTCCAAAATCAATTTTAATTCAAAGTTCCAAAATCAAAATTTTAAAAAATAATTTTCATTTTGTTTTTGAAATTTTTGTTTTTAATTCAAAGTTCCAAAATCAAAGTTTTAAAAAATAATTTTCATTTTTTTTTATTTCAAAGTTCCAAAATCAAAATTTTAAAAAATAATTTTCATTTTTTTTAATTCAAAGTTCCAAAATAAAAATTTTAAAAAATTTTGTTTTTGAAATTTTTGTTTTAATTCAAAGTTCCAAAACCAAAATTTTAAAAAATAATTTTCATTTTTTTTTAATTCAAAGTTCCAAAATCAAAATTTTAAAAAAAAATTATTTTCATTTTGTTTTTGAAATTTTTTTTTTAATTCAAAGTTCCAAAATCAAAGTTTTAAAAAATAATTTTCATTTTTGTTTTTAATTCAAAGTTCCAAAATCAAAATTTTAAATTATTTTCATTTTGTTTTTGAAATTTTTTTTTTATTTCAAAGTTCCAAAATCAAAGTTTTAAAAAATAATTTTCATTTTGTTTTTGAAATTTTTTTTTAATTCAAAGTTCCAAAATCAAAGTTTTAAAAAATAATTTTCATTTTGTTTTTGAAATTTTTGTTTTTAATTCAAAGTTCCAAAATCAAAATTTTAAAAAAATTATTTTCATTTTGTTTTTGAATTTTTTTTTTTATTTCAAAGTTCCAAAATCAAAATTTTAAAAAATAATTTTCATTTTTGTTTTTAATTCAAAGTTCCAAAATCAAAATTTTAAATTATTTTCATTTTGTTTTTGAAATTTTTTTTTTATTTCAAAGTTCCAAAATCAAAGTTTTAAAAAATAATTTTCATTTTGTTTTTGAATTTTTTTTTTTATTTCAAAGTTCCAAAATCAAAATTTTAAAAAATAATTTTCATTTTTGTTTTTAATTCAAAGTTCCAAAATCAAAATTTTAAATTATTTTCATTTTGTTTTTGAAATTTTTTTTTTATTTCAAAGTTCCAAAATCAAAGTTTTAAAAAATAATTTTCATTTTGTTTTTAATTCAAAATTCCAAAATCAAAGTTTTAAAAAATAATTTTCATTTTGTTTTTGAAATTTTTTTTTTTAATTCAAAGTTCCAAAATCAAAGTTTTAAAAAATAATTTTCATTTTTTTTTAATTCAAAGTTCCAAAATCAATTTTAATTCAAAGTTCCAAAATCAAAGTTTTAAAAAATAATTTTCATTTTGTTTTTAATTCAAAATTCCAAAATCAGTTTTAAAAAATAATTTTCATTTTGTTTTTGAAATTTTTTTTTTTAATTCAAAGTTCCAAAATCAAAGTTTTAAAAAATAATTTTCATTTTTTTTTAATTCAAAGTTCCAAAATCAAAGTTTTAAAAAATAATTTTCATTTTGTTTTTGAAATTTTTGTTTTTAATTCAAAGTTCCAAAATCAAAATTTTAAAAAATAATTTTCATTTTGTTTTTGAATTTTTTTTTTTTAATTCAAAGTTCCAAAATCAAAGTTTTACAAAATAATTTTCATTTTGTTTTTGAAATTTTTGTTTTTAATTCAAAGTTCCAAAATCAAAGTTTTAAAAAATATTTTTCATTTTGTTTTTGAAATTTTTGTTTTTAATTCAAAGTTCCAAAATCAAAGTTTTAAAAAATAATTTTCATTTTGTTTTTGAAATTTTTTTTTTATTTCAAAGTTCCAAAATCAAAGTTTTAAAAAATAATTTTCATTTTGTTTTTGAAATTTTTGTTTTTAATTCAAAGTTCCAAAATCAAAGTTTTAAAAAATAATTTTCATTTTGTTTTTGAAATTTTTGTTTTTAATTCAAAGTTCCAAAATCAAAATTTTAAAAAATAATTTTCATTTTGTTTTTGAAATTTTTGTTTTTAATTCAAAGTTCCAAAATCAAAGTTTTAAAAAATAATTTTCATTTTGTTTTTGAAATTTTTGTTTTTAATTCAAAGTTCCAAAATCAAAGTTTTTAATTTAAAGTTCCAAAATCAAAGTTTTAAAAAATAATTTTCATTTTTTTTTAATTCAAAGTTCCAAAATCAAAGTTTTAAAATATATTTTTCATTTTGTTTTTGAAATTTTTGTTTTTAATTCAAAGTTCCAAAATCAAAGTTTTAAAAAATAATTTTCATTTTGTTTTTGAAATTTTTTTTTTATTTCAAAGTTCCAAAATCAAAATTTTAAAAAAATTATTTTCATTTTGTTTTTGAAATTTTTTTTTTATTTCAAAGTTCCAAAATCAAAGTTTTAAAAAATAATTTTCATTTTGTTTTTGAAATTTTTTTTTAATTCAAAGTTCCAAAATCAATTTTAATTCAAAGTTCCAAAATCAAAATTTTAAAAAATAATTTTCATTTTGTTTTTGAAATTTTTGTTTTTAATTCAAAGTTCCAAAATCAAAGTTTTAAAAAATAATTTTCATTTTTTTTTATTTCAAAGTTCCAAAATCAAAATTTTAAAAAATAATTTTCATTTTTTTTAATTCAAAGTTCCAAAATAAAAATTTTAAAAAATTTTGTTTTTGAAATTTTTGTTTTAATTCAAAGTTCCAAAATCAAAATTTTAAAAAATAATTTTCATTTTTTTTTAATTCAAAGTTCCAAAATCAAAATTTTAAAAAAAAATTATTTTCATTTTGTTTTTGAAATTTTTTTTTTAATTCAAAGTTCCAAAATCAAAGTTTTAAAAAATAATTTTCATTTTTGTTTTTAATTCAAAGTTCCAAAATCAAAATTTTAAATTATTTTCATTTTGTTTTTGAAATTTTTTTTTTATTTCAAAGTTCCAAAATCAAAGTTTTAAAAAATAATTTTCATTTTGTTTTTGAAATTTTTTTTTAATTCAAAGTTCCAAAATCAAAGTTTTAAAAAATAATTTTCATTTTGTTTTTGAAATTTTTGTTTTTAATTCAAAGTTCCAAAATCAAAATTTTAAAAAAATTATTTTCATTTTGTTTTTGAATTTTTTTTTTTATTTCAAAGTTCCAAAATCAAAATTTTAAAAAATAATTTTCATTTTTGTTTTTAATTCAAAGTTCCAAAATCAAAATTTTAAATTATTTTCATTTTGTTTTTGAAATTTTTTTTTTATTTCAAAGTTCCAAAATCAAAGTTTTAAAAAATAATTTTCATTTTGTTTTTGAAATTTTTTTTTAATTCAAAGTTCCAAAATCAATTTTAATTCAAAGTTCCAAAATCAAAGTTTTAAAAAATAATTTTCATTTTGTTTTTAATTCAAAATTCCAAAATCAAAGTTTTAAAAAATAATTTTCATTTTGTTTTTGAAATTTTTTTTTTTAATTCAAAGTTCCAAAATCAAAGTTTTAAAAAATAATTTTCATTTTTTTTTAATTCAAAGTTCCAAAATCAATTTTAATTCAAAGTTCCAAAATCAAAGTTTTAAAAAATAATTTTCATTTTGTTTTTAATTCAAAATTCCAAAATCAGTTTTAAAAAATAATTTTCATTTTGTTTTTGAAATTTTTTTTTTTAATTCAAAGTTCCAAAATCAAAGTTTTAAAAAATAATTTTCATTTTTTTTTAATTCAAAGTTCCAAAATCAAAGTTTTAAAAAATAATTTTCATTTTGTTTTTGAAATTTTTGTTTTTAATTCAAAGTTCCAAAATCAAAATTTTAAAAAATAATTTTCATTTTGTTTTTGAAATTTTTTTTTTTAATTCAAAGTTCCAAAATCAAAGTTTTACAAAATAATTTTCATTTTGTTTTTGAAATTTTTGTTTTTAATTCAAAGTTCCAAAATCAAAGTTTTAAAAAATATTTTTCATTTTGTTTTTGAAATTTTTGTTTTTAATTCAAAGTTCCAAAATCAAAGTTTTAAAAAATAATTTTCATTTTGTTTTTGAAATTTTTTTTTTATTTCAAAGTTCCAAAATCAAAGTTTTAAAAAATAATTTTCATTTTGTTTTTGAAATTTTTGTTTTTAATTCAAAGTTCCAAAATCAAAGTTTTAAAAAATAATTTTCATTTTGTTTTTGAAATTTTTTTTTTTAATTCAAAGTTCCAAAATCAAAATTTTAAAAAATAATTTTCATTTTGTTTTTGAAATTTTTGTTTTTAATTCAAAGTTCCAAAATCAAAGTTTTAAAAAATAATTTTCATTTTGTTTTTGAAATTTTTGTTTTTAATTCAAAGTTCCAAAATCAAAGTTTTAAAAAATAATTTTCATTTTGTTTTTGAAATTTTTTTTTTATTTCAAAGTTCCAAAATCAAAGTTTTAAAAAATAATTTTCATTTTGTTTTTGAAATTTTTGTTTTTAATTCAAAGTTCCAAAATCAAAGTTTTTAATTTAAAGTTCCAAAATCAAAGTTTTAAAAAATAATTTTCATTTTTTTTTTAATTCAAAGTTCCAAAATCAAAATTTTAAAAAATAATTTTCATTTTGTTTTTGAAATTTTTTTTTTATTTCAAAGTTCCAAAATCAAAGTTTTAAAAAATAATTTTCATTTTGTTTTTGAAATTTTTTTTTAATTCAAAGTTCCAAAATCAATTTTAATTCAAAGTTCCAAAATCAAAATTTTAAAAAATAATTTTCATTTTGTTTTTGAAATTTTTGTTTTTAATTCAAAGTTCCAAAATCAAAGTTTTAAAAAATAATTTTCATTTTTTTTTATTTCAAAGTTCCAAAATCAAAATTTTAAAAAATAATTTTCATTTTTTTTAATTCAAAGTTCCAAAATAAAAATTTTAAAAAATTTTGTTTTTGAAATTTTTGTTTTAATTCAAAGTTCCAAAATCAAAATTTTAAAAAATAATTTTCATTTTTTTTTAATTCAAAGTTCCAAAATCAAAATTTTAAAAAAAAATTATTTTCATTTTGTTTTTGAAATTTTTTTTTTAATTCAAAGTTCCAAAATCAAAGTTTTAAAAAATAATTTTCATTTTTTTTTAATTCAAAGTTCCAAAATCAAAGTTTTAAAAAATAATTTTAATTTTTTTTTAATTCAAAGTTCCAAAATCAAAGTTTTAAAAAATAATTTTCATTTTGTTTTTGAAATTTTTGTTTTTAATTCAAAGTTCCAAAATCAAAATTTTAAAAAAATTATTTTCATTTTGTTTTTGAATTTTTTTTTTTATTTCAAAGTTCCAAAATCAAAATTTTAAAAAATAATTTTCATTTTTGTTTTTAATTCAAAGTTCCAAAATCAAAATTTTAAAAAAATTATTTTCATTTTGTTTTTGAAATTTTTTTTTTATTTCAAAGTTCCAAAATCAAAGTTTTAAAAAATAATTTTCATTTTGTTTTTGAAATTTTTTTTTAATTCAAAGTTCCAAAATCAATTTTAATTCAAAGTTCCAAAATCAAAGTTTTAAAAAATAATTTTCATTTTGTTTTTAATTCAAAATTCCAAAATCAAAGTTTTAAAAAATAATTTTCATTTTGTTTTTGAAATTTTTTTTTTTAATTCAAAGTTCCAAAATCAAAGTTTTAAAAAATAATTTTCATTTTTTTTTAATTCAAAGTTCCAAAATCAATTTTAATTCAAAGTTCCAAAATCAAAGTTTTAAAAAATAATTTTAATTTTGTTTTTAATTCAAAATTCCAAAATCAGTTTTAAAAAATAATTTTCATTTTGTTTTTGAAATTTTTTTTTTTAATTCAAAGTTCCAAAATCAAAGTTTTAAAAAATAATTTTCATTTTTTTTTAATTCAAAGTTCCAAAATCAAAGTTTTAAAAAATAATTTTCATTTTGTTTTTGAAATTTTTGTTTTTAATTCAAAGTTCCAAAATCAAAATTTTAAAAAATATTTTTCATTTTGTTTTTGAAATTTTTGTTTTTAATTCAAAGTTCCAAAATCAAAGTTTTAAAAAATAATTTTCATTTTGTTTTTGAAATTTTTTTTTTATTTCAAAGTTCCAAAATCAAAGTTTTAAAAAATAATTTTCATTTTGTTTTTGAAATTTTTGTTTTTAATTCAAAGTTCCAAAATCAAAGTTGTAAAAAATAATTTTCATTTTGTTTTTGAAATTTTTTTTTTTAATTCAAAGTTCCAAAATCAAAATTTTAAAAAATAATTTTCATTTTGTTTTTGAAATTTTTGTTTTTAATTCAAAGTTCCAAAATCAAAGTTTTAAAAAATAATTTTCATTTTGTTTTTGAAATTTTTGTTTTTAATTCAAAGTTCCAAAATCAAAGTTTTAAAAAATAATTTTCATTTTGTTTTTGAAATTTTTTTTTTATTTCAAAGTTCCAAAATCAAAGTTTTAAAAAATAATTTTCATTTTGTTTTTGAAATTTTTGTTTTTAATTCAAAGTTCCAAAATCAAAGTTTTTAATTTAAAGTTCCAAAATCAAAGTTTTAAAAAATAATTTTCATTTTTTTTTTAATTCAAAGTTCCAAAATCAAAATTTTAAAAAATAATTTTCATTTTGTTTTTGAAATTTTTTTTTTATTTCAAAGTTCCAAAATCAAAGTTTTAAAAAATAATTTTCATTTTGTTTTTGAAATTTTTGTTTTATTTCAAAGTTCCAAAATCAAAGTTTTAAAAAATAATTTTCATTTTGTTTTTGAAATTTTTTTTTAATTCAAAGTTCCAAAATCAAAGTTTTAATAAATAATTTTCATTTTGTTTTTAATTCAAAATTCCAAAATCAAAGTTTTAAAAAATAATTTTCATTTTGTTTTTGAAATTTTTTTTTTTATTTCAAAGTTCCAAAATCAAAGTTTTAAAAAATAATTTTCATTTTGTTTTTGAAATTTTTGTTTTTAATTCAAAGTTCCAAAATCAAAGTTTTAAAAAATAATTTTCATTTTGTTTTTGAAATTTTTGTTTTTAATTCAAAGTTCCAAAATCAAAGTTTTAAAAAATAATTTTCATTTTGTTTTTGAAATTTTTGTTTTTAATTCAAAGTTCCAAAATCAAAGTTTTAAAAAATAATTTTCATTTTGTTTTTGAAATTTTTTTTTTATTTCAAAGTTCCAAAATCAAAGTTTTAAAAAATAATTTTCATTTTGTTTTTGAAATTTTTGTTTTTAATTCAAAGTTCCAAAATCAAAGTTTTTAATTTAAAGTTCCAAAATCAAAGTTTTAAAAAATAATTTTCATTTTTTTTTTAATTCAAAGTTCCAAAATCAAAATTTTAAAAAATAATTTTCATTTTGTTTTTGAAATTTTTTTTTTTATTTCAAAGTTCCAAAATCAAAGTTTTAAAAAATAATTTTCATTTTGTTTTTGAAATTTTTGTTTTATTTCAAAGTTCCAAAATCAAAGTTTTAAAAAATAATTTTCATTTTGTTTTTGAAATTTTTTTTTAATTCAAAGTTCCAAAATCAATTTTAATTCAAAGTTCCAAAATCAAAGTTTTAAAAAATAATTTTCATTTTGTTTTTAATTCAAAATTCCAAAATCAAAGTTTTAAAAAATAATTTTCATTTTGTTTTTGAAATTTTTTTTTTTAATTCAAAGTTCCAAAATCAAAGTTTTAAAAAATAATTTTCATTTTTTTTTAATTCAAAGTTCCAAAATCAATTTTAATTCAAAGTTCCAAAATCAAAGTTTTAAAAAATAATTTTCATTTTGTTTTTAATTCAAAATTCCAAAATCAGTTTTAAAAAATAATTTTCATTTTGTTTTTGAAATTTTTTTTTTTAATTCAAAGTTCCAAAATCAAAGTTTTAAAAAATAATTTTCATTTTTTTTTAATTCAAAGTTCCAAAATCAAAGTTTTAAAAAATAATTTTCATTTTGTTTTTGAAATTTTTGTTTTTAATTCAAAGTTCCAAAATCAAAATTTTAAAAAATATTTTTCATTTTGTTTTTGAAATTTTTGTTTTTAATTCAAAGTTCCAAAATCAAAGTTTTAAAAAATAATTTTCATTTTGTTTTTGAAATTTTTTTTTTATTTCAAAGTTCCAAAATCAAAGTTTTAAAAAATAATTTTCATTTTGTTTTTGAAATTTTTGTTTTTAATTCAAAGTTCCAAAATCAAAGTTTTAAAAAATAATTTTCATTTTGTTTTTGAAATTTTTTTTTTTAATTCAAAGTTCCAAAATCAAAATTTTAAAAAATAATTTTCATTTTGTTTTTGAAATTTTTGTTTTTAATTCAAAGTTCCAAAATCAAAGTTTTAAAAAATAATTTTCATTTTGTTTTTGAAATTTTTGTTTTTAATTCAAAGTTCCAAAATCAAAGTTTTAAAAAATAATTTTCATTTTGTTTTTGAAATTTTTTTTTTATTTCAAAGTTCCAAAATCAAAGTTTTAAAAAATAATTTTCATTTTGTTTTTGAAATTTTTGTTTTTAATTCAAAGTTCCAAAATCAAAGTTTTAAAAAATAATTTTAATTTTTTTTTTTAATTCAAAGTTCCAAAATCAAAATTTTAAAAAAATTATTTTCATTTTGTTTTTGAAATTTTTGTTTTTAATTCAAAGTTCCAAAATCAAAGTTTTAAAAAAAAATTTTCATTTTTTTTTAATTCAAAGTTCCAAAATCAAAATTTTAAAAAAATTATTTTCATTTTGTTTTTAAATTTTTTTTTTTATTTCAAAGTTCCAAAATCAAAATTTTAAAAAATAATTTTAATTTTTTTTTTAATTCAAAGTTCCAAAATCAAAATTTTAAAAAATAATTTTCATTTTTTTTTAATTCAAAGTTCCAAAATAAAAATTTTAAAAAATTTTGTTTTTGAAATTTTTTTTTTTAATTCAAAGTTCCAAAATCAAAGTTTTAAAAAATAATTTTCATTTTGTTTTTGAAATTTTTGTTTTTAATTCAAAGTTCCAAAATCAAAGTTTTTAATTTAAAGTTCCAAAATCAAAGTTTTAAAAAATAATTTTAATTTTTTTTTAATTCAAAGTTCCAAAATCAAAGTTTTAAAATATATTTTTCATTTTGTTTTTGAAATTTTTGTTTTTAATTCAAAGTTCCAAAATCAAAGTTTTAAAAAATAATTTTCATTTTGTTTTTGAAATTTTTTTTTTATTTCAAAGTTCCAAAATCAAAATTTTAAAAAAATTATTTTCATTTTGTTTTTGAAATTTTTTTTTTATTTCAAAGTTCCAAAATCAAAGTTTTAAAAAATAATTTTCATTTTGTTTTTGAAATTTTTTTTTAATTCAAAGTTCCAAAATCAATTTTAATTCAAAGTTCCAAAATCAAAATTTTAAAAAATAATTTTCATTTTGTTTTTGAAATTTTTGTTTTTAATTCAAAGTTCCAAAATCAAAGTTTTAAAAAATAATTTTCATTTTTTTTTATTTCAAAGTTCCAAAATCAAAATTTTAAAAAATAATTTTCATTTTTTTTAATTCAAAGTTCCAAAATAAAAATTTTAAAAAATTTTGTTTTTGAAATTTTTGTTTTAATTCAAAGTTCCAAAATCAAAATTTTAAAAAATAATTTTCATTTTTTTTTTAATTCAAAGTTCCAAAATCAAAATTTTAAAAAAAAATTATTTTCATTTTGTTTTTGAAATTTTTTTTTTTAATTCAAAGTTCCAAAATCAAAGTTTTAAAAAATAATTTTCATTTTTTTTTAATTCAAAGTTCCAAAATCAAAGTTTTAAAAAATAATTTTCATTTTGTTTTTGAAATTTTTGTTTTTAATTCAAAGTTCCAAAATCAAAATTTTAAAAAAATTATTTTCATTTTGTTTTTGAATTTTTTTTTTATTTCAAAGTTCCAAAATCAAAATTTTAAAAAATAATTTTCATTTTTTTTTAATTCAAAGTTCCAAAATAAAAATTTTAAAAAATTTTGTTTTTGAAATTTTTTTTTTTATTTCAAAGTTCCAAAATCAAAGTTTTAAAAAATAATTTTCATTTTGTTTTTGAAATTTTTGTTTTTAATTCAAAGTTCCAAAATCAAAGTTTTAAAAAATAATTTTCATTTTGTTTTTGAAATTTTTTTGTTATTTCAAAGTTCCAAAATCAAAATTTTAAAAAATTATTTTCATTTTTTTTTTAATTCAAAGTTCCAAAATCAAAATTTTAAAAAAATTATTTTCATTTTGTTTTTGAAATTTTTTTTTATTTCAAAGTTCCAAAATCAAAATTTTAAAAAATAATTTTCATTTTTTTTTTAATTCAAAGTTCCAAAATCAAAATTTTAAAAAATAATTTTCATTTTTTTTAATTCAAAGTTCCAAAATAAAAATTTTAAAAAATTTTGTTTTTGAAATTTTTTTTTAATTCAAAGTTCCAAAATCAAAGTTTTAAAAAATAATTTTCATTTTGTTTTTGAAATTTTTGTTTTTAATTCAAAGTTCCAAAATCAAAATTTTAAAAAATAATTTTCATTTTGTTTTTGAAATTTTTTTTTTAATTCAAAGTTCCAAAATCAAAGTTTTAAAAAATAATTTTCATTTTGTTTTTGAAATTTTTGTTTTTAATTCAAAGTTCCAAAATCAAAGTTTTAAAAAAAAATTTTAATTTTTTTTTTTAATTCAAAGTTCCAAAATCAAAATTTTAAAAAAATTATTTTCATTTTGTTTTTGAAATTTTTGTTTTTAATTCAAAGTTCCAAAATCAAAGTTTTAAAAAAAAATTTTCATTTTTTTTTAATTCAAAGTTCCAAAATCAAAATTTTAAAAAAATTATTTTCATTTTGTTTTTGAATTTTTTTTTTTATTTCAAAGTTCCAAAATCAAAATTTTAAAAAATAATTTTAATTTTTTTTTTAATTCAAAGTTCCAAAATCAAAATTTTAAAAAATAATTTTCATTTTTTTTAATTCAAAGTTCCAAAATAAAAATTTTAAAAAATTTTGTTTTTGAAATTTTTTTTTTAATTCAAAGTTCCAAAATCAAAGTTTTAAAAAATAATTTTCATTTTGTTTTTGAAATTTTCGTTTTTAATTCAAAGTTCCAAAATCAAAATTTTAAAAAATAATTTTCATTTTTTTTTAATTCAAAGTTCCAAAATCAAAATTTTAAAAAATAATTTTAATTTTTTTTTAATTCAAAGTTCCAAAATCAAAATTTTAAAAAATATTTTACATTTTGTTTTTGAAATTTTTGTTTATAATTCTGTTGCGAGGATCCCTTTTCCAGATATCAATAAATACCAAACACTTAGTTTGAACAAAAGATGTTTATTGTTAGGAATTCAATTTACAAGTGAAGCTCTGAGCGTTTACAAAAAGTTTAATAAAGTATAAAAATGAAAAAGCAAACACAAAAAATATATATGCACATGTATGTGTGCGTAAAATTTGGAAGTGTTGCATTGTCGCTAGAGTTACCATTTCAACACTCCACCTCAATGAACATTTCCAAATCTTTATAGTGGTAAATAATAAATTCTAAACTAAACCAAGCATCTTCATGAACTTCTCATGACTAGGCTTAGGCAGGTTCTTCGTGAAGATATCAGCTGCATTCTCAGAACTGCAACAATATTTTAATTCAATGTCACCTTTCCGGAATACATCTCTTACATAGTGATATTTTATATCGATATGTTTACTCCTCTGATGGTAAACAGGATTCTGTACCAAATTCATAGCGCTGATGTTATCTGCATTTATGACAATCGATTTCGGACAGTCAAGCTGCATCTCGCTAAACAATTTCTTCAAGAAAACTGCCTCCTTGGACGTAGACGATAGTGACATATACTCCGCCTCAGTGCTGCTAAGTGCCACAGTTGTCTGCTTCTTTGATTCATAAGAAAACACTGCTCCGGCTAACATAAATGCATATCCCGTATATGATTTTCTATCATTTGTGTCACCGCCCCAATCTGCATCAGTATAACATTCGATTGGCTTTCCAGTTTTTTGATAAGTCAGTTGTTTATTTTGAGTCGTTGATAAATATCTTAATATTCTTTTAGCAGCTACCATATGTTCCGCATGTGGATCTTTATTTCTTTGGGATAGCTTGCATACAGAATGCAATATATCTGGTCTCGTATTTATAGCTATATACATCAGGGAACCAATGAGCGATTGATATTGGGTCTGGTCGATCTTTTGACAATTTTCTTTGTCACATTTAACTTGATGTTTAGATTCTAAAGGTGTTGCTATAGGTCTACAATTTATCATATTGTGCTCCTGTAAAAGTTTTCTTATTTGTGATTTCTGACTAATACAAATTTTACCCTTTTCACCAACACGATCAACTTCAAGGCTTAAAAAATGTCGTACTGGACCTTTGTCGACTACTTTTACTTTCTCAGCAATCAATTGCTTTATTCTTTCTATATCATCCTTTCTCGAACTGGCAATCAACAGGTCATCTACATAAACTGCTACAATGTTTATCGTACCATTGCCGTGATTTATATACACACACGGTTCACTATCACTTGATTGGAAACCTATTCCTTTCAATATGTTGTCTAATTTAAAGTTCCATTGCCGTCCTGATTGCTTCAATCCGTAAAGCGCTTTATTCAACTTTAGGACATGATGAGGAAACCTTTTATCAACAAAATTTTTTGGTTGCGTCATATATACTTCATCGTCTAGCTCGCTATTCAAATACGCTGATGACACATCCATTTGGTGAAGATACAGTTCGTATTCTGCAGCAATAGCAAAAATCATTCTGATTGTGTCATGACGAACTACCGGCGAAAAAGTTTCGGTATAATTCACACCATACTTCTGTGAACAACCTTTCGCAACGAGTCTGGCCTTAAAGCGTTCAATTTCATCTCTTTCATTCTTCTTAAGGGCGAAAACCCACTTATTCGATACAGCTTTCTGGCCTTTGGGAAGTTCTGTTAGGTCCCATGTATTGTTATTTATTAATGCCTCATACTCGGCCCGCATTGCTTTCAACCATTCACGAGCATGTTCGCTATTCAATGCTTCTTCTACTGTATCAGGTACCGAAACATTATTATCTGAACAAATCAGACTCAAAACATTGAATTCTTTTCTAGGTCTGCCTACACCACCTGTTCGTATTATCCGAGGTCTACCAGGGCCTCTCGGAATCTGTTCAATATTATCGTTTAGAATCTCTTCTTCAGCTGATTCAAAACCTTCAAATCCATCTTCATCAGAGTTCTCATCAGATTTGGTTGATTCGGCATCACAATCGTCATTAATTATTTCATTGCCGCCATCTATAGTCACTGGTAGTAAAGGAATTCCTATTTCCAAATTTTGTTTATCAGCTGGTTCAACAAAATATACGTCTCTACTATCGATCAGTTCTCGTGTCTCTTTACTATATAACCGGTATGCCTTAGAAGTATCAGAGTAACCGACCATAATATATTCTTTGCCTTTTGGTTTGAATTTACTTCTTTGTCGCTTATCCAAAGCTATAGCTACAGAGCCAAAAATCTTCAAATGGCCCACAAAAGGTTTACGATCATAAAACGATTCATATGGTGTAACTCCATCTAGTGCTCGAGTGGGTGCTCTGTTTCGCAAATACGCCGCAGTGTTAACTGCTTCAGCCCATAAATGTTCGCCAAGATTTGAACCAACCAACATGCATCTCGCCATCTCAACCAACGTGCGGTTAAATCTTTCGGCAACGCCGTTCTGTTGTGGCGTATATGGCACAGTTAATTGACGTATTATTCCTTTTTCCTTCAAGTAGTTGTTACAAGCATTATTTAAAAACTCGGTTCCATTATCACTTCTAAGAATTTTGATTTTCTTTCCAGTTTGTCGTTCAATCATAGTCTGGAATTCTTGAAATTTATTGAAGACTTCATCCTTACTTTTCAAGAAGTATACAAAAACATAACGCGTCTTGTCGTCGATAAACGTCAGTAAATATTTGGCACCACCAATTGAAGACGTATTCATTGGACCGCATAAATCTGTGTGGATGATTTCCAAAACCTCATTGCTTCGAGTTTCTGATGTACCAAACGGCTTCCGTACACATTTGCATTTCATACAAATCGAACAATTTATGTCTGCTGGTATAGAGATATTCATTCCACGAACCAATTCATCTTTAACCATATCTCTCATACTGCAAAAATTTAGGTGGCCATAACGGCAGTGCCACTTCATGGCTTCATCAGAAGATTTTCTCGTAAAAAACAATTTATTATTTTCATTATCAATTTCAAATAAAAATAAATTGCGTACCTTATGCGCACGAAGGATGATTCCCTCGTGCTTATCCTTCACATCGACGACGTTATTTCTAAACACCACAGTATTACCAAATTCCACCGCTTTAGCAACAGAAACAAAATTGCATTGCAGACCAGGAACATATAATACACTAACCAATGTGAGGTTATAATCTCCAACAGTCAAACGCACCGTACCTATACCTTCAGCCTTCATACAATTATCGCCAGCAAGCATTATTGTTTCAGTATGTTGTTCGAACTCATCAAACATATCGCGGTTGCAACACAAATGCGACGAAGATCCACTATCAATACACCATGCATTAGCGTGCAAATCATTCTGCATAGTATAAAATAACGAACTTTTATTGTTGTTGTTGTTTTTATTTTGCTGTTCTTTTTGTTCATTTTCTCTTTTCTGTTCTCTGCACTGAGCAGCGTAGTGACCTTTTCGTTTACAGTTATAACACCGTACGTTTTTTATGTTGTTGTTGTTGTTGTTGCTTTTGAAATATGCGTTGTTAGAATTCTTGTTCTGAGAATTTCTATTTTTTGTTCCGTGCCCATCGCGTGCCATAAATGCCTGTACTGTACCTTCTTCATTGTTGTTAACTTTTCTTCTCTCACCTTCTTCGATCAACTTTACTTTGAGTGTCGTAAGTGTTGGAAGTTCATCTCGAGACTCCAGGGCAACTACAAGTGGCTCATATGACTTTGGGAGACTTGCTAAGAGCATTATTGCGAACAACTCATCTTGAAGCTTTACTCCCGTCTCTGCCAATTTTTCCACCACCGAAGTAAATAGGCAAACATAGCGTTGTATGCAATCACCATCAGTCATACGCAAATTCAACAGTTGCTTAAATAACGTTACTTTACGAACTGGTCCCTTGGGACGATGTACCTCTTTGAGAGCGTTCCATGCATCTTTAGATGTTGCGCATGTTTCTACGTGACCAATTTGCATCGGAGTTATACTCAATATAATTGTTGCCATGGCCTTCTCGTCCTTAGCAGTCCATGCTGCTAGTACAGCTTCATTTTCTGGCGTGTTTTCTGGTTTAACACCAAGCGATACCACCGACCAAAGCTCCTGGTGTATTAATACACTTTTCACTTGTATATTCCATGAATCATAATTGGACTCATCCAATTTTTCAATATTAAAAAGAGAACCACTACTCATTTTTCCAAAATTTATTTCCAATTTTCTCAGTTGACTAATAATTTAAACTTTCATTAATATCTGGGCCCATAACCTGTTGCGAGGATCCCTTTTCCAGATATCAATAAATACCAAACACTTAGTTTGAACAAAAGATGTTTATTGTTAGGAATTCAATTTACAAGTGAAGCTCTGAGCGTTTACAAAAAGTTTAATAAAGTATAAAAATGAAAAAGCAAACACAAAAAATATATATGCACATGTATGTGTGCGTAAAATTTGGAAGTGTTGCATTGTCGCTAGAGTTACCATTTCAACAAATTCAAAGTTCCAAAATCAAAATTTTAAAAAATATTTTACATTTTGTTTTTGAAATTTTTGTTTTTAATTCAAAGTTCCAAATTCAAAATTTTAAAAAATAATTTTCATTTTTTTTTAATTCAAAGTTCCAAAATCAAAATTTTAAAAAATATTTTTCATTTTGTTTTTGAAATTTTTGTTTTTAATTCAAAGTTCCAAAATCAAAATTTTAAAAAATAATTTTCATTTTTTTTTAATTCAAAGTTCCAAAGTCAAAATTTTAAAAAATATTTTTCATTTTGTTTTTGAAAATTTTGTTTATAATTCAAAGTTCCAAAATCAAAATTTTAAAAAATAATTTTCATTTTTTTTAATTCAAAGTTCCAAAATCAAAATTTTAAAAAATATTTTACATTTTGTTTTTGAAATTTTTTTTTTTTAATTCAAAGTTCCAAAATCAAAATTTTAAAAAAATTATTTTCATTTTTTTTAATTCAAAGTTCCAAAATCAAAATTTTAAAAAATATTTTACATTTTGTTTTTGAATTTTTTTTTTTTTAATTCATATGAGCCAACTACAAGTGGCTCATATGACTTTGGGAGACTTGCTAAGAGCATTATTGCGAACAACTCATCTTGAAGCTTTACTCCCGTCTCTGCCAATTTTTCCACCACCGAAGTAAATAGGCAAACATAGCGTTGTATGCAATCACCATCAGTCATACGCAAATTCAACAGTTGCTTAAATAACGTTACTTTACGAACTGGTCCCTTGGGACGATGTACCTCTTTGAGAGCGTTCCATGCATCTTTAGATGTTGCGCATGTTTTTACGTGACCAATTTGCATCGGAGTTATACTCAATATAATTGTTGCCATGGCCTTCTCGTCCTTAGCAGTCCATGCTGCTAGTACAGCTTCATTTTCTGGCGTGTTTTCTGGTTTAACACCAAGCGATACCACCGACCAAAGCTCCTGGTGTATTAATACACTTTTCACTTGTATATTCCATGAATCATAATTGGACTCATCCAATTTTTCAATATTAAAAAGAGAACCACTACTCATTTTTCCAAAATTTATTTCCAATTTTCTCAGTTGACTAATAATTTAAACTTTCATTAATATCTGGGCCCATAACCTGTTGCGAGGATCCCTTTTCCAGATATCAATAAATACCAAACACTTAGTTTGAACAAAAGATGTTTATTGTTAGGAATTCAATTTACAAGTGAAGCTCTGAGCGTTTACAAAAAGTTTAATAAAGTATAAAAATGAAAAAGCAAACACAAAAAATATATATGCACATGTATGTGTGCGTAAAATTTGGAAGTGTTGCATTGTCGCTAGAGTTACCATTTCAACAAATTCAAAGTTCCAAAATCAAAATTTTAAAAAATATTTTACATTTTGTTTTTGAAATTTTTGTTTTTAATTCAAAGTTCCAAATTCAAAATTTTAAAAAATAATTTTCATTTTTTTTTAATTCAAAGTTCCAAAATCAAAATTTTAAAAAATATTTTTCATTTTGTTTTTGAAATTTTTGTTTTTAATTCAAAGTTCCAAAATCAAAATTTTAAAAAATAATTTTCATTTTTTTTTAATTCAAAGTTCCAAAGTCAAAATTTTAAAAAATATTTTTCATTTTGTTTTTGAAAATTTTGTTTATAATTCAAAGTTCCAAAATCAAAATTTTAAAAAATAATTTTCATTTTTTTTAATTCAAAGTTCCAAAATCAAAATTTTAAAAAATATTTTACATTTTGTTTTTGAATTTTTTTTTTTTTAATTCAAAGTTCCAAAATCAAAATTTTAAAAAAATTATTTTCATTTTTTTTAATTCAAAGTTCCAAAATCAAAATTTTAAAAAATATTTTACATTTTGTTTTTGAATTTTTTTTTTTTAATTCAAAGTTCCAAAATCAAAGTTTTAAAAAATAATTTTCATTTTTTTGTTAATTCAAAGTTCCAAACTCAAAATTTTAAAAAAATTATTTTCATTTTTTTTAATTCAAAGTTCCAAAATCAAAATTTTAAAAAATATTTTTCATTTTTTTTTAATTCAAAGTTCCAAAATCAAAATTTTAAAAAATAATTTTCATTTTTTTTAATTCAAAGTTCCAAAATCAAAATTTTAAAAAATAATTTTCATTTTGTTTTTGAAATTTTTGTTTTTAATTCAAAGTTCCAAAATCAAAGTTTTAAAAAATAATTTTCTTTTTTTTAATTCAAAGTTCCAAAATCAAAGTTTTAAAAAATAATTTTCATTTTGTTTTTGAAATTTTTGTTTTTAATTCAAAGTTCCAAAATCAAAATTTTAAAAAATAATTTTCATTTTGTTTTTGAAATTTTTTTTTAATTCAAAGTTCCAAAATCAAAGTTTTAAAAAATAATTTTCATTTTGTTTTTAATTCAAAGTTCCAAAATCAAAGTTTTAAAAAATAATTTTCATTTTTTTTTAATTCAAAGTTCCAAAATCAAAATTTTAAAAAAATTATTTTCATTTTGTTTTTGAAATTTTTTTTTTTTTTTATTTCAAAGTTCCAAAATCAAAATTTTAAAAAATAATTTTCATTTTTTTAATTCAAAGTTCCAAAATCAAAAAGTTCCAAAATCAAAGTTTTAAAAAATAATTTTCATTTTGTTTTTGAAATTTTTGTTTTTAATTCAAAGTTCCAAAATCAATTTTAATTTAAAGTTCCAAAATCAAAGTTTTTAAAAATATTTTTCATTTTTTTTTAATTCAAAGTTCCAAAATCAAAATTTTAAAAAAATTATTTTCATTTTGTTTTTGAAATTTTTTTTTTTATTTCAAAGTTCCAAAATCAAAGTTTTAAAAAATATTTTTCATTTTGTTTTTGAAATTTTTGTTTTTAATTCAAAGTTCCAAAGTCAAAGTTTTAAAAAATAATTTTCATTTTGTTTTTGAATTTTTTTTTTTTAATTCAAAGTTCCAAAATCAAAATTTTAAAAAATAATTTTCATTTTGTTTTTGAAATTTTTTTTTTTATTTCAAAGTTCCAAAATCAAAGTTTTAAAAAATATTTTTCATTTTGTTTTTGAAATTTTTGTTTTTAATTCAAAGTTCCAAAATCAAAGTTTTAAAAAATTATTTTCATTTTGTTTTTGAAATTTTTTTTTTAATTCAAAGTTCCAAAATCAAAGTTTTAAAAAATATTTTTCATTTTGTTTTTGAAATTTTTGTTTTTAATTCAAAGTTCCAAAATCAAAGTTTTAAAAAATAATTTTCATTTTGTTTTTGAAATTTTTGTTTTTAATTCAAAGTTCCAAAATCAAAGTTTTAAAAAATAATTTTCATTTTTTTTTTTAATTCAAAGTTCCAAAATCAAAATTTTAAAAAATATTTTTCATTTTGTTTTTGAAATTTTTGTTTTTAATTCAAAGTTCCAAAATCAAAGTTTTAAAAAATAATTTTCATTTTGTTTTTGAAATTTTTGTTTTTAATTCAAAGTTCCAAAATCAAAGTTTTAAAAAATAATTTTCATTTTGTTTTTGAAATTTTTGTTTTTAATTCAAAGTTCCAAAATCAAAATTTTAAAAAATAATTTTCATTTTGTTTTTGAAATTTTTTTTTTAATTTAAAGTTCCAAAATCAAAGTTTTTAAAAATATTTTTCATTTTTTTTTAATTCAAAGTTCCAAAATCAAAATTTTAAAAAAATTATTTTCATTTTGTTTTTGAAATTTTTTTTTTTATTTCAAAGTTCCAAAATCAAAGTTTTAAAAAATATTTTTCATTTTGTTTTTGAAATTTTTGTTTTTAATTCAAAGTTCCAAAGTCAAAGTTTTAAAAAATAATTTTCATTTTGTTTTTGAAATTTTTTTTTTTAATTCTAAGTTCCAAAATCAAAATTTTAAAAAATAATTTTCATTTTGTTTTTGAAATTTTTTTTTTAATTCAAAGTTCCAAAATCAAAGTTTTAAAAAATAATTTTCATTTTTTTTTAATTCAAAGTTCTAAAATCAAAATTTTAAAAAAATTATTTTCATTTTGTTTTTGAAATTTTTTTTTTTATTTCAAAGTTCCAAAATCAAAGTTTTAAAAAATATTTTTCATTTTGTTTTTGAAATTTTTGTTTTTAATTCAAAGTTCCAAAGTCAAAGTTTTAAAAAATAATTTTCATTTTGTTTTTGAAATTTTTTTTTTAATTCAAAGTTCCAAAATCAAAATTTTAAAAAAATTATTTTCATTTTGTTTTTGAAATTTTTTTTTTATTTCAAAGTTCCAAAATCAAAATTTTAAAAAATAATTTTCATTTTGTTTTTGAAATTTTTGTTTTTAATTTAAAGTTCCAAAATCAAAGTTTTAAAAAATTATTTTCATTTTGTTTTTGAAATTTTTTTTTTAATTCAAAGTTCCAAAATCAAAGTTTTAAAAAATATTTTTCATTTTGTTTTTGAAATTTTTGTTTTTAATTCAAAGTTCCAAAATCAAAGTTTTAAAAAATAATTTTCATTTTGTTTTTGAAATTTTTGTTTTTAATTCAAAGTTCCAAAATCAAAGTTTTAAAAAATAATTTTCATTTTTTTTTAATTCAAAGTTCCAAAATCAAAATTTTAAAAAAATTATTTTCATTTTGTTTTTGAAATTTTTTTTTTATTTCAAAGTTCCAAAATCAAAGTTTTAAAAAATATTTTTCATTTTGTTTTTAAATAATTTTATTCTATATTCTTCGACCTTTTTAATGATTTTTATTAAATAATTTTTAAGCTTGAGGTCACTTTTTTGTTTTTTATAAAAGATTTTTATTTCTTATATATAATTTACTCAATATTTCGATTTCCTTTGGAAATCTTCTTCAGGAGTTAATTTAATATTATAAAAATTTTTTATGTGTAAAAATTTTTTTGATATAAGTTTGAAAGGGGTTGACAAAATTGAAAACATGTTTTACAGAAAAATAATTTTAAATTTTCGATAATAACATTGAACAGTAAAAAATTATAACAGAAATATACATAATAACATTTTAAATAATAACATTTTGGAATTATAACATTTTTTAAATACATAAATTGTGTTAATTTCTCCTATTGTTAATATTTATATTTTTGTTCAATAGGTGTCTGTAATTTTGAGCTAAATTTTCTGTGTCTTTCTTAAAATTTATCCTTCTTTCTGATGGTACATTATTTATATGTAACATTTCTAACATGTATCTTCGTTTTGTATGATTTTCTGTGTTCAATATAGATGTGTTATCAAAATCTGGGTAGTGGTTAAAATCTCTACAATGGGTTGATAAAGCTGTTTTTTGTGTTGAATTATAATTTCTATATTTCTGGTCATGTCTATGTCCTGCTAATCTAATTTTAAGTTTTGTCCCTGTTGTTCCTATATATATTTTGTTACATTGTCCGTTACTATTACCACCACAAGGAATTTTATATACTAAATTTGACATATCTGTCTTTTCTAATCTATCTTTAGTTTTTGTGAATAATCTTCCTACATTATTATTTACCTTATATGCCATTTTGTATGTTGTTTTGTTGTATATGTTTAAATGTTCTATTCTTTCTGAAAATCCAGGTATATATGATATTGACTTATAAATTTTTGGTTCTGAAATTCCATTATTAATATAGGATTTCTTTGTATTAAATTGTTTTATTAATCTGCAAATGAGTTCATTAGGAAAACTATTATCTATTAATATATTTCTAATTATTTCTTTATTTTTCTTATGAAATCTAATGTCACTAATTGTTAATATTCTATCTATAAGATTTTTAGCAGTGTTTATAATAATTCTTTTTGGGTGTTTTGAGAAATAATTTAAAATTCTTCCTGATGAAGTTGGTTTTTTATACCAATCAAATACTAAATTATTTCCCCTTCTTTTAACTAATATGTCTAAATATGAAATTGAAGAATTTAATTCTTTTTCAATAGTAAATTTTATATTCTGATCAAATGAGTTGAATGTTGATAATAAATTATCAATTTTATTATCTTCAATTATACAAAATAAATCGTCTACATATTTTGTTAGTATTTTTGGTTTTATTGATAATTTTTCAATACATGTATCTAATAATTTTTCCATTACAATATCTGCTATTATTGGAGATGCTGGTGAACCCATTGGAAGTCCCTTTTCTTGTTTATATATTTTGCCATCATATTGGAAATACCTATTGTCAACTATACAGAATTTTATGATTCGTAAGAATAAATTTTTATTAATATCAGTAAATTCGGAAATTTTGTTCCAATTTTCTTCTATAATTTTTATTGCTAGGTCAACTGGAATACTTGGGAATAATGAAACAACATCAAGTGATATTAATTTTTCATTATTTTTGATAGAAATATTTTTTAATTTATCTTTAAATTGTATTGAATTATTAACATTATATTTTGAATTTTCTGTTAAATTTTCAAGGATTTTAACAATATATTTACATAGATTATGTGACGGTGAATTTATTGATGAACAAATTGGTCTTAATGGAAAATTTTCTTTGTGTATTTTAGGTAATCCATATAACCTGGGAGCTATAGCTATGGAAGTTTTAAGTTTATTTTTCTCTATTGGTGTTATTAAATTTAATTTAAAAAGTTCGTCTATTAAATTATTGTTAATTTTTTGAAATCTGTTTGTTGGGTCTTTCTTTAAAACTTGAAAAGTTTCATTGTCGTTTAAAATGTTTTCAATTCTAGATGTGTAATCTATTTTATTGATTGCTACTGTTGTGTTACCTTTATCTGCTCTTAAAATCATTATATCTCTATTCTTTTTTAGAAATGTCTGGCAATTTTTTACTTTATTTATTGTAAATCTATCTCTATTATTTAATGAAACTTTGTTTAAATGACTATCAATTACCGTTGTAAAATTTGATCTTGCAATTTCTCTTTCTTCTTTATTCTCTATAGTTTCGATCAAATCTTCTCCTTCAGATATAATTTTTAACATTGGAAAATGTTCTTTACTTTCGGGAAGTGCGTGTTTTTCACCTAATGATAAAATCCACCTAACATCTTCTGGTATATCTTTGTTTGTTTTGTTCACAAACAATTTTTTGTTAAATGTTATTCCTAATTCTTTCATTTGCAAATCAACACAACAATTAAACTTTTTCATATGTACCTGTTTTTCTTTTTTCATTAATTTTTCGGCTAATATGTCCTCATATTTTAAAAAATTGTCCAATGTTTTTTTATCAAAAATCTGGTTTAAATTGTATCTTAAATATTGTAATTCATCTTCACTATCTTTTAATATGTAGTGTTTTTGTTTTATAGATGAATTCAAAATTTTGTTCTGTATATTTAGAACATATTTTTCTACTTCTTTCTTGATTGCATGATTTGAATGTTCTTGAAATAGGTTTGAAATATTTTTTGTTGAACTCTTTATAAATTTTGGTATAATTCCTTCATTTCTGCATTTGATCAAAAATGTAATTGTAGCCTTGCATTTGATTATCTTTCTTCTTACTGTCTTGAATCTGTTTATTAGCTGCTTATTACCCTCAAATTTTTTGAAATCTTGATAATTCATCGTGCTTATCTTCTCTTTGTAAATAATTTTATTCTATATTCTTCGACCTTTTTAATGATTTTTATTAAATAATTTTTAAGCTTGAGGTCACTTTTTTGTTTTTTATAAAAGATTTTTATTTCTTATATATAATTTACTCAATATTTCGATTTCCTTTGGAAATCTTCTTCAGGAGTTAATTTAATATTATAAAAATTTTTTATGTGTAAAAATTTTTTTGATATAAGTTTGAAAGGGGTTGACAAAATTGAAAACATGTTTTACAGAAAAATAATTTTAAATTTTCGATAATAACATTGAACAGTAAAAAATTATAACAGAAATATACATAATAACATTTTAAATAATAACATTTTGGAATTATAACATTTTTTAAATACATAAATTGTGTTAATTTCTCCTATTGTTAATATTTATATTTTTGTTCAATAGGTGTCTGTAATTTTGAGCTAAATTTTCTGTGTCTTTCTTAAAATTTATCCTTCTTTCTGATGGTACATTATTTATATGTAACATTTCTAACATGTATCTTCGTTTTGTATGATTTTCTGTGTTCAATATAGATGTGTTATCAAAATCTGGGTAGTGGTTAAAATCTCTACAATGGGTTGATAAAGCTGTTTTTTGTGTTGAATTATAATTTCTATATTTCTGGTCATTGGTATGTCCTGCTAATCTAATTTTAAGTTTTGTCCCTGTTGTTCCTATATATATTTTGTTACATTGTCCGTTACTATTACCACCACAAGGAATTTTATATACTAAATTTGACATATCTGTCTTTTCTAATCTATCTTTAGTTTTTGTGAATAATCTTCCTACATTATTATTTACCTTATATGCCATTTTGTATGTTGTTTTGTTGTATATGTTTAAATGTTCTATTCTTTCTGAAAATCCAGGTATATATGATATTGATTTATAAATTTTTGGTTCTGAAATTCCATTATTAATATAGGATTTCTTTGTATTAAATTGTTTTATTAATCTGCAAATGAGTTCATTAGGAAAACTCTTATCTATTAATATATTTCTAATTATTTCTTTATTTTTCTTATGAAATCTAATGTCACTAATTGTTAATATTCTATCTATAAGATTTTTAGCAGTGTTTATAATAATTCTTTTTGGGTGTTTTGAGAAATAATTTAAAATTCTTCCTGATGAAGTTGGTTTTTTATACCAATCAAATACTAAATTATTTCCCCTTCTTTTAACTAATATGTCTAAATATGAAATTGAAGAATTTAATTCTTTTTCAATAGTAAATTTTATATTCTGATCAAATGAGTTGAATGTTGATAATAAATTATCAATTTTATTATCTTCAATTATACAAAATAAATCGTCTACATATTTTGTTAGTATTTTTGGTTTTATTGATAATTTTTCAATACATGTATCTAATAATTTTTCCATTACAATATCTGCTATTATTGGAGATGCTGGTGAACCCATTGGAAGTCCCTTTTCTTGTTTATATATTTTGCCATCATATTGGAAATACCTATTGTCAACTATACAGAATTTTATGATTCGTAAGAATAAATTTTTATTAATATCAGTAAATTCGGAAATTTTGTTCCAATTTTCTTCTATAATTTTTATTGCTAGGTCAACTGGAATACTTGGGAATAATGAAACAACATCAAGTGATATTAATTTTTCATTATTTTTGATAGAAATATTTTTTAATTTATCTTTAAATTGTATTGAATTATTAACATTATATTTTGAATTTTCTGTTCAATTTTTAAGGATTTTAACAATATATTTACATAGATTATGTGACGGTGAATTTATTGATGAACAAATTGGTCTTAATGGAAAATTTTCTTTGTGTATTTTAGGTAATCCATATAACCTGGGAGCTATAGCTATGGAAGTTTTAAGTTTATTTTTCTCTATTGGTGTTATTAAATTTAATTTAAAAAGTTCGTCTATTAAATTATTGTTAATTTTTTGAAATCTGTTTGTTGGGTCTTTCTTTAAAACTTGAAAAGTTTCATTGTCGTTTAAAATGTTTTCAATTCTAGATGTGTAATCTATTTTATTGATTGCTACTGTTGTGTTACCTTTATCTGCTCTTAAAATCATTATATCTCTATTCTTTTTTAGAAATGTCTGGCAATTTTTTACTTTATTTATTGTAAATCTATCTCTATTATTTAATGAAACTTTGTTTAAATGACTATCAATTACCGTTGTAAAATTTGATCTTGCAATTTCTCTTTCTTCTTTATTCTCTATAGTTTCGATCAAATCTTCTCCTTCAGATATAATTTTTAACATTGGAAAATGTTCTTTACTTTCGGGAAGTGCGTGTTTTTCACCTAATGATAAAATCCACCTAACATCTTCTGGTATATCTTTGTTTGTTTTGTTCACAAACAATTTTTTGTTAAATGTTATTCCTAATTCTTTCATTTGCAAATCAACACAACAATTAAACTTTTTCATATGTACCTGTTTTTCTTTTTTCATTAATTTTTCGGCTAATATGTCCTCATATTTTAAAAAATTGTCCAAAATCAAAACTTTAAAAAAATTATTTTCATTTTGTTTTTGAAATTTTTGTTTTTAATTCAAAGTTCCAAAATCAAAGTTTTAAAAAATAATTTTCATTTTTTTTAATTCAAAGTTCCAAAATCAAAATTTTAAAAAAATTATTTTCATTTTGTTTTTGAAATTTTTTTTTTTATTTCAAAGTTCCAAAATCAAAATTTTAAAAAATAATTTTCATTTTGTTTTTGAAATTTTTGTTTTTAATTCAAAGTTCCAAAATCAAAATTTTAAAAAATTATTTTCATTTTGTTTTTGAAATTTTTGTTTTTAATTCAAAGTTCCAAAATCAAAATTTTAAAAAATTATTTTCATTTTGTTTTTGAAATTTTTGTTTTTAATTCAAAGTTCCAAAATCAAAATTTTATAAAATTAATTTCATTTTTTTTTTAATTCAAAGTTCCAAAATCAAAATTTTAAAAAAATTATTTTCATTTTGTTTTTGAAATTTTGTTTTTAATTCAAAGTTCCAAAATCAAAGTTTTAAAAAAATTATTTTCATTTTGTTTTTGAAATTTTTTTTTATTTCAAAGTTCCAAAATCAAAATTTTAAAAAATAATTTTCATTTTGTTTTTGAAATTTTTGTTTTTAATTCAAAGTTCCAAAATCAAAATTTTAAAAAATAATTTTCATTTTTTTTTAATTCAAAGTTCCAAAATCAAAATTTTAAAAAAATTATTTTCATTTTGTTTTTGAAATTTTTTTTTTATTTCAAAGTTCCAAAATCAAAATTTTAAAAAATAATTTTCATTTTTTTTTTAATTCAAAGTTCCAAAATCAAAATTTTAAAAAATAATTTTCATTTTTTTTTAATTCAAAGTTCCAAAATAAAAATTTTAAAAAATTTTGTTTTTGAATTTTTTTTTTAATTCAAAGTTCCAAAATCAAAGTTTTAAAAAATAATTTTCATTTTGTTTTTGAAATTTTTGTTTTTAATTCAAAGTTCCAAAATCAAAATTTTAAAAAATAATTTTCATTTTGTTTTTGAAATTTTTTTTTTAATTCAAAGTTCCAAAATCAAAGTTTTAAAAAATATTTTTCATTTTGTTTTTTAATTCAAAGTTCCAAAATCAAAATTTTAAAAAATATTTTTCATTTTGTTTTTGAAATTTTTGTTTTTAATTCAAAGTTCCAAAATCAAAGTTTTAAAAAATAATTTTCATTTTGTTTTTGAAATTTTTGTTTTTAATTCAAAGTTCCAAAATCAAAGTTTTAAAAAATAATTTTCATTTTGTTTTTGAAATTTTTGTTTTTAATTCAAAGTTCCAAAATCAAAATTTTAAAAAATAATTTTCATTTTGTTTTTGAAATTTTTTTTTTAATTCAAAGTTCCAAAATCAAAGTTTTAAAAAATATTTTTCATTTTGTTTTTGAAATTTTTGTTTTTAATTCAAAGTTCCAAAATCAAAGTTTTAAAAAATAATTTTCATTTTGTTTTTGAAATTTTTGTTTTTAATTCAAAGTTCCAAAATCAAAATTTTAAAAAATAATTTTCATTTTGTTTTTGAAATTTTTTTTTTAATTCAAAGTTCCAAAATCAAAGTTTTAAAAAATATTTTTCATTTTGTTTTTGAAATTTTTGTTTTTAATTCAAAGTTCCAAAATCAAAGTTTTAAAAAATATTTTTCATTTTGTTTTTGAAATTTTTGTTTTTAATTCAAAGTTCCAAAATCAAAGTTTTAAAAAATAATTTTCATTTTGTTTTTGAAATTTTTGTTTTTAATTCAAAGTTCCAAAATCAAAGTTTTAAAAAATTATTTTCATTTTGTTTTTGAAATTTTTTTTTTTAATTCAAAGTTCCAAAATCAAAGTTTTAAAAAATATTTTTCATTTTGTTTTTGAAATTTTTGTTTTTAATTCAAAGTTCCAAAATCAAAGTTTTAAAAAATAATTTTCATTTTGTTTTTGAAATTTTTTTTTTAATTAAAATTTCCAAAATCAAAGTTTTAAAAAATAATTTTCATTTTGTTTTTGAAATTTTTTTTTTTAATTCAAAGTTCCAAAATCAAAGTTTTAAAAAATATTTTTCATTTTGTTTTTGAAATTTTTGTTTTTAATTCAAAGTTCCAAAATCAAAGTTTTAAAAAATAATTTTCATTTTTTTTTTTAATTCAAACTTCCAAAATCAAAATTTTAAAAAATATTTTTCATTTTGTTTTTGAAATTTTTTTTTTATTTCAAAGTTCCAAAATCAAAGTTTTAACAAATATTTTTCATTTTGTTTTTGAAATTTTTGTTTTTAATTCAAAGTTCCAAAATCAAAGTTTTAAAAAATAATTTTCATTTTGTTTTTGAAATTTTTGTTTTTAATTCAAAGTTCCAAAATCAAAGTTTTAAAAAATAATTTTCATTTTTTTTTTAATTCAAAGTTCCAAAATCAAAATTTTAAAAAATATTTTTCATTTTGTTTTTGAAATTTTTGTTTTTAATTCAAAGTTCCAAAATCAAAGTTTTAAAAAATAATTTTCATTTTGTTTTTGAAATTTTTGTTTTTAATTCAAAGTTCCAAAATCAAAGTTTTAAAAAATAATTTTCATTTTGTTTTTGAAATTTTTGTTTTTAATTCAAAGTTCCAAAATCAAAATTTTAAAAAATAATTTTCATTTTGTTTTTGAAATTTTTTTTTTAATTCAAAGTTCCAAAATCAAAGTTTTAAAAAATATTTTTCATTTTGTTTTTGAAATTTTTGTTTTTAATTCAAAGTTCCAAAATCAAAGTTTTAAAAAATATTTTTCCTTTTGTTTTTGAAATTTTTGTTTTTAATTCAAAGTTCCAAAATCAAAGTTTTAAAAAATAATTTTCATTTTTTTTTTAATTCAAAGTTCCAAAATCAAAATTTTAAAAAATATTTTTCATTTTGTTTTTGAAATTTTTTTTTTATTTCAAAGTTCCAAAATCAAAGTTTTAAAAAATATTTTTCATTTTGTTTTTGAAATTTTTGTTTTTAATTCAAAGTTCCAAAATCAAAGTTTTAAAAAATATTTTTCATTTTGTTTTTGAAATTTTTGTTTTTAATTCAAAGTTCCAAAATCAAAGTTTTAAAAAATAATTTTCATTTTGTATTTGAAATTTTTGTTTTTAATTCAAAGTTCCAAAATCAAAGTTTTAAAAAATAATTTTCATTTTTTTTTTAATTCAAAGTTCCAAAATCAAAATTTTAAAAAAATTATTTTCATTTTGTTTTTGAAATTTTTTTTTTAATTCAAAGTTCCAAAATCAAAATTTTAAAAAATAATTTTCATTTTGTTTTTGAAATTTTTGTTTTTAATTCAAAGTTACAAAATCAAAATTTTAAAAAATTATTTTCATTTTGTTTTTGAAATTTTTGTTTTTAATTCAAAGTTCCAAAATCAAAATTTTAAAAAATTATTTTCATTTTGTTTTTGAAATTTTTGTTTTTAATTCAAAGTTCCAAAATCAAAATTTTATAAAATTAATTTCATTTTTTTTTTAATTCAAAGTTCCAAAATCAAAATTTTAAAAAAATTATTTTCATTTTGTTTTTGAAATTTTGTTTTTAATTCAAAGTTCCAAAATCAAAGTTTTAAAAAATAATTTTCATTTTGTTTTTGAAATTTTTTTTTTATTTCAAAGTTCCAAAATCAAAGTTTTAAAAAATATTTTTCATTTTGTTTTTGAAATTTTTGTTTTAAATTCAAAGTTCCAAAATCAAAATTTTAAAAAATAATTTTCATGTTGTATTTGAAATTTTTGTTTTTAATTCAAAGTTCCAAAATCAAAGTTTTAAAAAACAATTTTCATTTTTTTTTTAATTCAAAGTTCCAAAATCAAAATTTTAAAAAAATTATTTTCATTTTGTTTTTGAATTTTTTTTTTTTTATTTCAAAGTTCCAAAATCAAAATTTTAAAAAATAATTTTCATTTTTTTTTTAATTTAAAGTTCCAAAATCAAAATTTTAAAAAATAATTTTCATTTTTTTTTAATTCAAAGTTCCAAAATAAAAATTTTAAAAAATTTTGTTTTTGAAATTTTTTTTTTAATTCAAAGTTCCAAAATCAAAGTTTTAAAAAATAATTTTCATTTTGTTTTTGAAATTTTTGTTTTTAATTCAAAGTTCCAAAATCAAAATTTTAAAAAATAATTTTCATTTTGTTTTTGAAATTTTTTTTTTAATTCAAAGTTCCAAAATCAAAGTTTTAAAAAATATTTTTCATTTTGTTTTTTAATTCAAAGTTCCAAAATCAAAATTTTAAAAAATATTTTTCATTTTGTTTTTGAAATTTTTGTTTTTAATTCAAAGTTCCAAAATCAAAGTTTTAAAAAATAATTTTCATTTTGTTTTTGAAATTTTTGTTTTTAATTCAAAGTTCCAAAATCAAAGTTTTAAAAAATAATTTTCATTTTGTTTTTGAAATTTTTGTTTTTAATTCAAAGTTCCAAAATCAAAATTTTAAAAAATAATTTTCATTTTGTTTTTGAAATTTTTTTTTTAATTCAAAGTTCCAAAATCAAAGTTTTAAAAAATATTTTTCATTTTGTTTTTGAAATTTTTGTTTTTAATTCAAAGTTCCAAAATCAAAGTTTTAAAAAATAATTTTCATTTTGTTTTTGAAATTTTTTTTTTAATTTAAAGTTCTTTTTAATTCAAAGTTCCAAAATCAAAATTTTAAAAAATAATTTTCATTTTGTTTTTGAAATTTTTTTTTTAATTCAAAGTTCCAAAATCAAAGTTTTAAAAAATAATTTTCATTTTTTTTTTTAATTCAAAGTTCCAAAATCAAAATTTTAAAAAAATTATTTTCATTTTGTTTTTGAAATTTTTGTTTTTAATTCAAAGTTCCAAAATCAAAGTTTTAAAAAATAATTTTCATTTTTTTTTTAATTCAAAGTTCCAAAATCAAAATTTTAAAAAAATTATTTTCATTTTGTTTTTGAAATTTTTTTTTTTATTTCAAAGTTCCAAAATCAAAATTTTAAAAAATAATTTTCATTTTTTTTTAATTCAAAGTTCCAAAATCAAAATTTTAAAAAATAATTTTCATTTTGTTTTTGAAATTTTTTTTTTAATTCAAAGTTCCAAAATCAAAGTTTTAAAAAATATTTTTCATTTTGTTTTTGAAATTTTTGTTTTTAATTCAAAGTTCCAAAATCAAAGTTTTAAAAAATATTTTTCATTTTGTTTTTGAAATTTTTGTTTTTAATTCAAAGTTCCAAAATCAAAGTTTTAAAAAATAATTTTCATTTTTTTTTTTAATTCAAAGTTCCAAAATCAAAATTTTAAAAAAATATTTTTCATTTTGTTTTTGAAATTTTTTTTTTATTTCAAAGTTCCAAAATCAAAGTTTTAAAAAATATTTTTCATTTTGTTTTTGAAATTTTTGTTTTTAATTCAAAGTTCCAAAATCAAAGTTTTAAAAAATATTTTTCATTTTGTTTTTGAAATTTTTGTTTTTAATTCAAAGTTCCAAAATCAAAGTTTTAAAAAATAATTTTCATTTTGTATTTGAAATTTTTGTTTTTAATTCAAAGTTCCAAAATCAAAGTTTTAAAAAATAATTTTCATTTTTTTTTAATTCAAAGTTCCAAAATCAAAATTTTAAAAAAATTATTTTCATTTTGTTTTTGAAATTTTTTTTTTATTTCAAAGTTCCAAAATCAAAATTTTAAAAAATAATTTTCATTTTGTTTTTGAAATTTTTGTTTTTAATTCAAAGTTTCAAAATCAAAATTTTAAAAAATTATTTTCATTTTGTTTTTGAAATTTTTGTTTTTAATTCAAAGTTCCAAAATCAAAATTTTAAAAAATTATTTTCATTTTGTTTTTGAAATTTTTGTTTTTAATTCAAAGTTCCAAAATCAAAATTTTATAAAATTAATTTCATTTTTTTTTTAATTCAAAGTTCCAAAATCAAAATTTTAAAAAAATTATTTTCATTTTGTTTTTGAAATTTTGTTTTTAATTCAAAGTTCCAAAATCAAAGTTTTAAAAAATAATTTTCATTTTGTTTTTGAAATTTTTTTTTTATTTCAAAGTTCCAAAATCAAAGTTTTAAAAAATATTTTTCATTTTGTTTTTGAAATTTTTGTTTTTAATTCAAAGTTCCAAAATCAAAATTTTAAAAAATTATTTTCATTTTGTTTTTGAAATTTTTGTTTTTAATTCAAAATTCCAAAATCAATTTTAATTCAAAGTTCCAAAATCAAAGTTTTAAAAAATAATTTTCATTTTGTTTTTGAAATTTTTGTTTTTAATTCAAAGTTCCAAAATCAAAGTTTTAAAAAATAATTTTCATTTTGTTTTTGAAATTTTTGTTTTTAATTCAAAGTTCCAAAATCAAAGTTTTAAAAAATAATTTTCATTTTGTTTTTGAAATTTTTTTTTTAATTCAAAGTTCCAAAATCAAAGTTTTAAAAAATAATTTTCATTTTTTTTTTAATTCAAACTTCCAAAATCAAAATTTTAAAAAATATTTTTCATTTTGTTTTTGAAATTTTTTTTTTATTTCAAAGTTCCAAAATCAAAGTTTTAAAAAATATTTTTCATTTTGTTTTTGAAATTTTTGTTTTTAATTCAAAGTTCCAAAATCAAAGTTTTAAAAAATAATTTTCATTTTGTTTTTGAAATTTTTGTTTTTAATTCAAAGTTCCAAAATCAAAGTTTTAAAAAATAATTTTCATTTTTTTTTTTAATTCAAAGTTCCAAAATCAAAATTTTAAAAAATATTTTTCATTTTGTTTTTGAAATTTTTGTTTTTAATTCAAAGTTCCAAAATCAAAGTTTTAAAAAATAATTTTCATTTTGTTTTTGAAATTTTTGTTTTTAATTCAAAGTTCCAAAATCAAAGTTTTAAAAAATAATTTTCATTTTGTTTTTGAAATTTTTGTTTTTAATTCAAAGTTCCAAAATCAAAATTTTAAAAAATAATTTTCATTTTGTTTTTGAAATTTTTTTTTAATTCAAAGTTCCAAAATCAAAGTTTTAAAAAATATTTTTCATTTTGTTTTTGAAATTTTTGTTTTTAATTCAAAGTTCCAAAATCAAAGTTTTAAAAAATATTTTTCATTTTGTTTTTGAAATTTTTGTTTTTAATTCAAAGTTCCAAAATCAAAGTTTTAAAAAATAATTTTCATTTTTTTTTTAATTCAAAGTTCCAAAATCAAAATTTTAAAAAATATTTTTCATTTTGTTTTTGAAATTTTTTTTTTATTTCAAAGTTCCAAAATCAAAGTTTTAAAAAATATTTTTCATTTTGTTTTTGAAATTTTTGTTTTTAATTCAAAGTTCCAAAATCAAAGTTTTAAAAAATAATTTTCATTTTGTTTTTGAAATTTTTGTTTTTAATTCAAAGTTCCAAAATCAAAGTTTTAAAAAATATTTTTCATTTTGTTTTTGAAATTTTTGTTTTTAATTCAAAGTTCCAAAATCAAAGTTTTAAAAAATGTTTTTCATTTTGTTTTTGAAATTTTTTTTTTAATTCAAAGTTCCAAAATCAAAGTTTTAAAAAATAATTTTCATTTTTTTTTTAATTCAAACTTCCAAAATCAAAATTTTAAAAAATATTTTTCATTTTGTTTTTGAATTTTTTTTTTTTTTTCAAAGTTCCAAAATCAAAGTTTTAAAAAATATTTTTCATTTTGTTTTTGAAATTTTTGTTTTAATTCAAAGTTCCAAAATCAAAGTTTTAAAAAATAATTTTCATTTTGTTTTTGAAATTTTTGTTTTTAATTCAAAGTTCCAAAATCAAAGTTTTAAAAAATAATTTTCATTTTTTTTTTTAATTCAAAGTTCCAAAATCAAAATTTTAAAAAATATTTTTCATTTTGTTTTTGAAATTTTTGTTTTTAATTCAAAGTTCCAAAATCAAAGTTTTAAAAAATAATTTTCATTTTGTTTTTGAAATTTTTGTTTTTAATTCAAAGTTCCAAAATCAAAGTTTTAAAAAATAATTTTCATTTTGTTTTTGAAATTTTTGTTTTTAATTCAAAGTTCCAAAATCAAAATTTTAAAAAATAATTTTCATTTTGTTTTTGAAATTTTTTTTTAATTCAAAGTTCCAAAATCAAAGTTTTAAAAAATATTTTTCATTTTGTTTTTGAAATTTTTGTTTTTAATTCAAAGTTCCAAAATCAAAGTTTTAAAAAATATTTTTCATTTTGTTTTTGAAATTTTTGTTTTTAATTCAAAGTTCCAAAATCAAAGTTTTAAAAAATAATTTTCATTTTTTTTTTAATTCAAAGTTCCAAAATCAAAATTTTAAAAAATATTTTTCATTTTGTTTTTGAAATTTTTTTTTTATTTCAAAGTTCCAAAATCAAAGTTTTAAAAAATATTTTTCATTTTGTTTTTGAAATTTTTGTTTTTAATTCAAAGTTCCAAAATCAAAGTTTTAAAAAATAATTTTCATTTTGTTTTTGAAATTTTTGTTTTTAATTCAAAGTTCCAAAATCAAAGTTTTAAAAAATATTTTTCATTTTGTTTTTGAAATTTTTGTTTTTAATTCAAAGTTCCAAAATCAAAGTTTTAAAAAATGTTTTTCATTTTGTTTTTGAAATTTTTTTTTTAATTCAAAGTTCCAAAATCAAAGTTTTAAAAAATAATTTTCATTTTTTTTTTAATTCAAACTTCCAAAATCAAAATTTTAAAAAATATTTTTCATTTTGTTTTTGAATTTTTTTTTTTATTTCAAAGTTCCAAAATCAAAGTTTTAAAAAATATTTTTCATTTTGTTTTTGAAATTTTTGTTTTAATTCAAAGTTCCAAAATCAAAGTTTTAAAAAATAATTTTCATTTTGTTTTTGAAATTTTTGTTTTTAATTCAAAGTTCCAAAATCAAAGTTTTAAAAAATAATTTTCATTTTTTTTTTTAATTCAAAGTTCCAAAATCAAAATTTTAAAAAATATTTTTCATTTTGTTTTTGAAATTTTTGTTTTTAATTCAAAGTTCCAAAATCAAAGTTTTAAAAAATAATTTTCATTTTGTTTTTGAAATTTTTGTTTTTAATTCAAAGTTCCAAAATCAAAGTTTTAAAAAATAATTTTCATTTTGTTTTTGAAATTTTTGTTTTTAATTCAAAGTTCCAAAATCAAAATTTTAAAAAATAATTTTCATTTTGTTTTTGAAATTTTTTTTTAATTCAAAGTTCCAAAATCAAAGTTTTAAAAAATAATTTTCATTTTGTTTTTGAAATTTTTGTTTTTAATTCAAAGTTCCAAAATCAAAGTTTTAAAAAATAATTTTCATTTTGTTTTTGAAATTTTTGTTTTTAATTCAAAGTTCCAAAATCAAAATTTTAAAAAATAATTTTCATTTTGTTTTTGAAATTTTTTTTTAATTCAAAGTTCCAAAATCAAAGTTTTAAAAAATATTTTTCATTTTGTTTTTGAAATTTTTGTTTTTAATTCAAAGTTCCAAAATCAAAGTTTTAAAAAATATTTTTCATTTTGTTTTTGAAATTTTTGTTTTTAATTCAAAGTTCCAAAATCAAAGTTTTAAAAAATAATTTTCATTTTTTTTTTAATTCAAAGTTCCAAAATCAAAATTTTAAAAAATATTTTTCATTTTGTTTTTGAAATTTTTTTTTTATTTCAAAGTTCCAAAATCAAAGTTTTAAAAAATATTTTTCATTTTGTTTTTGAAATTTTTGTTTTTAATTCAAAGTTCCAAAATCAAAGTTTTAAAAAATAATTTTCATTTTGTTTTTGAAATTTTTGTTTTTAATTCAAAGTTCCAAAATCAAAGTTTTAAAAAATATTTTTCATTTTGTTTTTGAAATTTTTGTTTTTAATTCAAAGTTCCAAAATCAAAGTTTTAAAAAATGTTTTTCATTTTGTTTTTGAAATTTTTTTTTTAATTCAAAGTTCCAAAATCAAAGTTTTAAAAAATAATTTTCATTTTTTTTTTTAATTCAAACTTCCAAAATCAAAATTTTAAAAAATATTTTTCATTTTGTTTTTGAATTTTTTTTTTTATTTCAAAGTTCCAAAATCAAAGTTTTAAAAAATATTTTTCATTTTGTTTTTGAAATTTTTGTTTTAATTCAAAGTTCCAAAATCAAAGTTTTAAAAAATAATTTTCATTTTGTTTTTGAAATTTTTGTTTTTAATTCAAAGTTCCAAAATCAAAGTTTTAAAAAATAATTTTCATTTTTTTTTTTAATTCAAAGTTCCAAAATCAAAATTTTAAAAAATATTTTTCATTTTGTTTTTGAAATTTTTGTTTTTAATTCAAAGTTCCAAAATCAAAGTTTTAAAAAATAATTTTCATTTTGTTTTTGAAATTTTTGTTTTTAATTCAAAGTTCCAAAATCAAAGTTTTAAAAAATAATTTTCATTTTGTTTTTGAAATTTTTGTTTTTAATTCAAAGTTCCAAAATCAAAATTTTAAAAAATAATTTTCATTTTGTTTTTGAAATTTTTTTTTAATTCAAAGTTCCAAAATCAAAGTTTTAAAAAATATTTTTCATTTTGTTTTTGAAATTTTTGTTTTTAATTCAAAGTTCCAAAATCAAAGTTTTAAAAAATATTTTTCATTTTGTTTTTGAAATTTTTGTTTTTAATTCAAAGTTCCAAAATCAAAGTTTTAAAAAATATTTTTCATTTTGTTTTTGAAATTTTTGTTTTTAATTCAAAGTTCCAAAATCAAAGTTTTAAAAAATAATTTTCATTTTGTATTTGAAATTTTTGTTTTTAATTCAAAGTTCCAAAATCAAAGTTTTAAAAAATAATTTTCATTTTGTTTTTGAAATTTTTGTTTTTAATTCAAAGTTCCAAAATCAAAATTTTAAAAAATAATTTTCATTTTGTTTTTGAAATTTTTTTTTTAATTCAAAATTCCAAAATCAAAGTTTTAAAAATATTTTTCATTTTGTTTTTTAATTCAAAGTTCCAAAATCAAAATTTTAAAAAATATTTTTCATTTTGTTTTTGAAATTTTTGTTTTTAATTCAAAGTTCCAAAATCAAAATTTTGAAAAATAATTTTCATTTATTTTTAATTCAAAGTTCCAAAATCAAAATTTTAAAAAATAATTTTCATTTTTTTTTAATTCAAAGTTCCAAAATAAAAATTTTAAAAAATTTTGTTTTTGAAATTTTTTTTTTAATTCAAAGTTCCAAAATCAAAGTTTTAAAAAATATTTTTCATTTTGTTTTTTAATTCAAAGTTCCAAAATCAAAATTTTAAAAAATAATTTTCATTTTGTTTTTGAAATTTTTGTTTTTAATTCAAAGTTCCAAAATCAAAATTTTAAAAAATAATTTTCATTTTGTTTTTGAAATTTTTTTTTTAATTCAAAGTTCCAAAATCAAAGTTTTAAAAAATATTTTTCATTTTGTTTTTTAATTCAAAGTTCCAAAATCAAAATTTTAAAAAATATTTTTCATTTTGTTTTTGAAATTTTTGTTTTTAATTCAAAGTTCCAAAATCAAAGTTTTAAAAAATAATTTTCATTTTGTTTTTGAAATTTTTGTTTTTAATTCAAAGTTCCAAAATCAAAGTTTTAAAAAATAATTTTCATTTTGTTTTTGAAATTTTTGTTTTTAATTCAAAGTTCCAAAATCAAAGTTTTAAAAAATAATTTTCATTTTGTTTTTGAAATTTTTGTTTTTAATTCAAAGTTCCAAAATCAAAGTTTTAAAAAATAATTTTCATTTTTTTTTAATTCAAAGTTCCAAAATCAAAATTTTAAAAAATAATTTTCATTTTTTTTATTCAAAGTTCCAAAATCAAAATTTTAAAAAATATTTTTCATTTTGTTTTTGAATTTTTTTTTTTAATTCAAAGTTCCAAAATCAAAATTTTAAAAAAATAATTTTCATTTTTTTTAATTCAAAGTTCCAAAATCAAAATTTTAAAAAATAATTTTCATTTTTTTTTAATTCAAAGTTCCAAAATCAAAGTTTTAAAAAATAATTTTCATTTTGTTTTTGAAATTTTTGTTTTTAATTCAAAGTTCCAAACACAAAATTTTAAAAAATAATTTTCATTTTGTTTTTGAAATTTTTTTTTTAATTCAAAGTTCCAAAATCAAAGTTTTAAAAAATATTTTTCATTTTGTTTTTGAAATTTTTGTTTTTAATTCAAAGTTCCAAAATCAAAGTTTTAAAAAATAATTTTCATTTTGTTTTTGAAATTTTTGTTTTTAATTCAAAGTTCCAAAATCAAAGTTTTAAAAAATAATTTTCATTTTGTTTTTGAAATTTTTTTTTTTATTTCAAAGTTCCAAAATCAAAATTTTATAAAATTATTTTCATTTTTTTTTTAATTCAAAGTTCCAAAATCAAAATTTTAAAAAAATTATTTTCATTTTGTTTTTGAATTTTTTTTTTATTTCAAAGTTCCAAAATCAAAATTTTAAAAAATAATTTTCATTTTGTTTTTGAAATTTTTGTTTTTAATTCAAAGTTCCAAAATCAAAATTTTAAAAAATTATTTTCATTTTGTTTTTGAAATTTTTGTTTTTAATTCAAAGTTCCAAAATCAAAATTTTAAAAAATTATTTTCATTTTGTTTTTGAAATTTTTGTTTTTAATTCAAAGTTCCTAAATCAAAATTTTATAAAATTAATTTCATTTTTTTTTTAATTCAAAGTTCCAAAATCAAAATTTTAAAAAAATTATTTTCATTTTGTTTTTGAAATTTTGTTTTTAATTCAAAGTTCCAAAATCAAAGTTTTAAAAAATATTTTTCATTTTGTTTTTTAATTCAAAGTTCCAAAATCAAAATTTTAAAAAATTATTTTCATTTTGTTTTTGAAATTTTTGTTTTTAATTCAAAGTTCCTAAATCAAAATTTTATAAAATTAATTTCATTTTTTTTTTAATTCAAAGTTCCAAAATCAAAATTTTAAAAAATAATTTTCATTTTGTTTTTGAAATTTTTTTTTTATTTCAAAGTTCCAAAATCAAAGTTTTAAAAAATAATTTTCATTTTTTTTTTTAATTCAAAGTTCCAAAATCAAAGTTTTAAAAAATAATTTTCATTTTGTTTTTGAAATTTTTGTTTTTAATTCAAAGTTCCAAAATCAAAGTTTTAAAAAATAATTTTCATTTTGTTTTTGAAATTTTTGTTTTTAATTCAAAGTTCCAAAATCAAAGTTTTAAAAAATAATTTTCATTTTGTTTTTGAAATTTTTGTTTTTAATTCAAAGTTCCAAAACCAAAATTTTAAAAAATAATTATCATTTTGTTTTTGAAATTTTTTTTTTAATTCAAAGTTCCAAAATCAAAGTTTTAAAAAATAATTTTCATTTTGTTTTTTAATTCAAAGTTCCAAAATCAAAATTTTAAAAAATAATTTTCATTTTTTTTTAATTCAAAGTTCCAAAATAAAAATTTTAAAAAATTTTGTTTTTGAAATTTTTTTTTTAATTCAAAGTTCCAAAATCAAAGTTTTAAAAAATAATTTTCATTTTGTTTTTGAAATTTTTGTTTTTAATTCAAAGTTCCAAAATCAAAATTTTAAAAAATAATTTTCATTTTGTTTTTGAATTTTTTTTTTTAATTCAAAGTTCCAAAATCAAAGTTTTAAAAAATATTTTTCATTTTGTTTTTTAATTCAAAGTTCCAAAATCAAAATTTTAAAAAATATTTTTCATTTTGTTTTTGAAATTTTTGTTTTTAATTCAAAGTTCCAAAATCAAAGTTTGAAAAAATAATTTTCATTTTGTTTTTGAAATTTTTGTTTTTAATTCAAAGTTCCAAAATCAAAGTTTTAAAAAATAATTTTCATTTTGTTTTTGAAATTTTTGTTTTTAATTCAAAGTTCCAAAATCAAAATTTTAAAAAATAATTTTCATTTTGTTTTTGAAATTTTTTTTTTAATTCAAAGTTCCAAAATCAAAGTTTTAAAAAATATTTTTCATTTTGTTTTTGAAATTTTTGTTTTTAATTCAAAGTTCCAAAATCAAAGTTTTAAAAAATAATTTTCATTTTGTTTTTGAAATTTTTTTTTTAATTTAAAGTTCTTTTTAATTCAAAGTTCCAAAATCAAAATTTTAAAAAATAATTTTCATTTTGTTTTTGAAATTTTTTTTTTAATTCAAAGTTCCAAAATCAAAGTTTTAAAAAATAATTTTCATTTTTTTTTTTAATTCAAAGTTCCAAAATCAAAATTTTAAAAAAATTATTTTCATTTTGTTTTTGAAATTTTTGTTTTTAATTCAAAGTTCCAAAATCAAAGTTTTAAAAAATAATTTTCATTTTTTTTTAATTCAAAGTTCCAAAATCAAAATTTTAAAAAAATTATTTTCATTTTGTTTTTGAATTTTTTTTTTTTATTTCAAAGTTCCAAAATCAAAATTTTAAAAAATAATTTTCATTTTTTTTTAATTCAAAGTTCCAAAATCAAAATTTTAAAAAATAATTTTCATTTTGTTTTTGAAATTTTTTTTTTAATTCAAAGTTCCAAAATCAAAGTTTTAAAAAATATTTTTCATTTTGTTTTTGAAATTTTTGTTTTTAATTCAAAGTTCCAAAATCAAAGTTTTAAAAAATATTTTTCATTTTGTTTTTGAAATTTTTGTTTTTAATTCAAAGTTCCAAAATCAAAGTTTTAAAAAATAATTTTCATTTTTTTTTTTAATTCAAAGTTCCAAAATCAAAATTTTAAAAAAATATTTTTCATTTTGTTTTTGAAATTTTTTTTTTATTTCAAAGTTCCAAAATCAAAGTTTTAAAAAATATTTTTCATTTTGTTTTTGAAATTTTTGTTTTTAATTCAAAGTTCCAAAATCAAAGTTTTAAAAAATATTTTTCATTTTGTTTTTGAAATTTTTGTTTTTAATTCAAAGTTCCAAAATCAAAGTTTTAAAAAATAATTTTCATTTTGTATTTGAAATTTTTGTTTTTAATTCAAAGTTCCAAAATCAAAGTTTTAAAAAATAATTTTCATTTTTTTTAATTCAAAGTTCCAAAATCAAAATTTTAAAAAAATTATTTTCATTTTGTTTTTGAAATTTTTGTTTTTAATTCAAAGTTCCAAAATCAAAGTTTTAAAAAATATTTTTCATTTTGTTTTTGAAATTTTTGTTTTTAATTCAAAGTTCCAAAATCAAAGTTTTAAAAAAATATTTTTCATTTTGTTTTTGAAATTTTTTTTTTATTTCAAAGTTCCAAAATCAAAGTTTTAAAAAATATTTTTCATTTTGTTTTTGAAATTTTTTTTTTAATTCAAAGTTCCAAAATCAAAGTTTTAAAAAATATTTTTCATTTTGTTTTTGAAATTTTTGTTTTTAATTCAAAGTTCCAAAATCAAAGTTTTAAAAAATAATTTTCATTTTGTTTTTGAAATTTTTTTTTTAATTTAAAGTTCTTTTTAATTCAAAGTTCCAAAATCAAAATTTTAAAAAATAATTTTCATTTTGTTTTTGAAATTTTTTTTTTAATTCAAAGTTCCAAAATCAAAGTTTTAAAAAATAATTTTCATTTTTTTTTTTTAATTCAAAGTTCCAAAATCAAAATTTTAAAAAAATTATTTTCATTTTGTTTTTGAAATTTTTGTTTTTAATTCAAAGTTCCAAAATCAAAGTTTTAAAAAATAATTTTCATTTTTTTTTAATTCAAAGTTCCAAAATCAAAATTTTAAAAAAATTATTTTCATTTTGTTTTTGAATTTTTTTTTTTTATTTCAAAGTTCCAAAATCAAAATTTTAAAAAATAATTTTCATTTTTTTTTAATTCAAAGTTCCAAAATCAAAATTTTAAAAAATAATTTTCATTTTGTTTTTGAAATTTTTTTTTTAATTCAAAGTTCCAAAATCAAAGTTTTAAAAAATATTTTTCATTTTGTTTTTGAAATTTTTGTTTTTAATTCAAAGTTCCAAAATCAAAGTTTTAAAAAATATTTTTCATTTTGTTTTTGAAATTTTTGTTTTTAATTCAAAGTTCCAAAATCAAAGTTTTAAAAAATAATTTTCATTTTTTTTTTTAATTCAAAGTTCCAAAATCAAAATTTTAAAAAAATATTTTTCATTTTGTTTTTGAAATTTTTTTTTTATTTCAAAGTTCCAAAATCAAAGTTTTAAAAAATAATTTTCATTTTGTATTTGAAATTTTTGTTTTTAATTCAAAGTTCCAAAATCAAAGTTTTAAAAAATAATTTTCATTTTTTTTTAATTCAAAGTTCCAAAATCAAAATTTTAAAAAAATTATTTTCATTTTGTTTTTGAAATTTTTTTTTTATTTCAAAGTTCCAAAATCAAAATTTTAAAAAATAATTTTCATTTTGTTTTTGAAATTTTTGTTTTTAATTCAAAGTTTCAAAATCAAAATTTTAAAAAATTATTTTCATTTTGTTTTTGAAATTTTTGTTTTTAATTCAAAGTTCCAAAATCAAAATTTTAAAAAATTATTTTCATTTTGTTTTTGAAATTTTTGTTTTTAATTCAAAGTTCCAAAATCAAAATTTTATAAAATTAATTTCATTTTTTTTTTAATTCAAAGTTCCAAAATCAAAATTTTAAAAAAATTATTTTCATTTTGTTTTTGAAATTTTGTTTTTAATTCAAAGTTCCAAAATCAAAGTTTTAAAAAATAATTTTCATTTTGTTTTTGAAATTTTTTTTTTATTTCAAAGTTCCAAAATCAAAGTTTTAAAAAATATTTTTCATTTTGTTTTTGAAATTTTTGTTTTTAATTCAAAGTTCCAAAATCAAAATTTTAAAAAATTATTTTCATTTTGTTTTTGAAATTTTTGTTTTTAATTCAAAATTCCAAAATCAATTTTAATTCAAAGTTCCAAAATCAAAGTTTTAAAAAATAATTTTCATTTTGTTTTTGAAATTTTTGTTTTTAATTCAAAGTTCCAAAATCAAAGTTTTAAAAAATAATTTTCATTTTGTTTTTGAAATTTTTGTTTTTAATTCAAAGTTCCAAAATCAAAGTTTTAAAAAATAATTTTCATTTTGTTTTTGAAATTTTTTTTTTAATTCAAAGTTCCAAAATCAAAGTTTTAAAAAATAATTTTCATTTTTTTTTTTAATTCAAAGTTCCAAAATCAAAATTTTAAAAAATATTTTTCATTTTGTTTTTGAAATTTTTGTTTTTAATTCAAAGTTCCAAAATCAAAGTTTTAAAAAATAATTTTCATTTTGTTTTTGAAATTTTTGTTTTTAATTCAAAGTTCCAAAATCAAAGTTTTAAAAAATAATTTTCATTTTGTTTTTGAAATTTTTGTTTTTAATTCAAAGTTCCAAAATCAAAATTTTAAAAAATAATTTTCATTTTGTTTTTGAAATTTTTTTTTTAATTCAAAGTTCCAAAATCAAAGTTTTAAAAAATATTTTTCATTTTGTTTTTGAAATTTTTGTTTTTAATTCAAAGTTCCAAAATCAAAGTTTTAAAAAATATTTTTCATTTTGTTTTTGAAATTTTTGTTTTTAATTCAAAGTTCCAAAATCAAAGTTTTAAAAAATAATTTTCATTTTTTTTTAATTCAAAGTTCCAAAATCAAAATTTTAAAAAATATTTTTCATTTTGTTTTTGAAATTTTTTTTTTATTTCAAAGTTCCAAAATCAAAGTTTTAAAAAATATTTTTCATTTTGTTTTTGAAATTTTTGTTTTTAATTCAAAGTTCCAAAATCAAAGTTTTAAAAAATAATTTTCATTTTGTTTTTGAAATTTTTGTTTTTAATTCAAAGTTCCAAAATCAAAGTTTTAAAAAATATTTTTCATTTTGTTTTTGAAATTTTTGTTTTTAATTCAAAGTTCCAAAATCAAAGTTTTAAAAAATATTTTTCATTTTGTTTTTGAAATTTTTTTTTTAATTCAAAGTTCCAAAATCAAAGTTTTAAAAAATAATTTTAATTTTTTTTTTAATTCAAACTTCCAAAATCAAAATTTTAAAAAATATTTTTCATTTTGTTTTTGAAATTTTTTTTTTATTTCAAAGTTCCAAAATCAAAGTTTTAAAAAATATTTTTCATTTTGTTTTTGAAATTTTTGTTTTAATTCAAAGTTCCAAAATCAAAATTTTAAAAAATAATTTTCATTTTGTTTTTGAAATTTTTTTTTAATTCAAAGTTCCAAAATCAAAGTTTTAAAAAATAATTTTCATTTTGTATTTGAAATTTTTGTTTTTAATTCAAAGTTCCAAAATCAAAGTTTTAAAAAATAATTTTCATTTTGTTTTTGAAATTTTTGTTTTTAATTCAAAGTTCCAAAATCAAAATTTTAAAAAATAATTTTCATTTTGTTTTTGAAATTTTTTTTTAATTCAAAATTCCAAAATCAAAGTTTTAAAAATATTTTTCATTTTGTTTTTTAATTCAAAGTTCCAAAATCAAAATTTTAAAAAATATTTTTCATTTTGTTTTTGAAATTTTTGTTTTTAATTCAAAGTTCCAAAATCAAAATTTTAAAAAATAATTTTCATTTTTTTTTAATTCAAAGTTCCAAAATCAAAATTTTAAAAAATAATTTTCATTTTTTTTTAATTCAAAGTTCCAAAATAAAAATTTTAAAAAATTTTGTTTTTGAAATTTTTTTTTTAATTCAAAGTTCCAAAATCAAAGTTTTAAAAAATATTTTTCATTTTGTTTTTTAATTCAAAGTTCCAAAATCAAAATTTTAAAAAATAATTTTCATTTTGTTTTTGAAATTTTTGTTTTTAATTCAAAGTTCCAAAATCAAAATTTTAAAAAATAATTTTCATTTTGTTTTTGAAATTTTTTTTTTAATTCAAAGTTCCAAAATCAAAGTTTTAAAAAATATTTTTCATTTTGTTTTTTAATTCAAAGTTCCAAAATCAAAATTTTAAAAAATATTTTTCATTTTGTTTTTGAAATTTTTGTTTTTAATTCAAAGTTCCAAAATCAAAGTTTTAAAAAATAATTTTCATTTTGTTTTTGAAATTTTTGTTTTTAATTCAAAGTTCCAAAATCAAAGTTTTAAAAAATAATTTTCATTTTGTTTTTGAAATTTTTGTTTTTAATTCAAAGTTCCAAAATCAAAGTTTTAAAAAATAATTTTCATTTTGTTTTTGAAATTTTTGTTTTTAATTCAAAGTTCCAAAATCAAAGTTTTAAAAAATAATTTTCATTTTTTTTTAATTCAAAGTTCCAAAATCAAAATTTTAAAAAATAATTTTCATTTTTTTTATTCAAAGTTCCAAAATCAAAATTTTAAAAAATATTTTTCATTTTGTTTTTGAATTTTTTTTTTTAATTCAAAGTTCCAAAATCAAAATTTTAAAAAAATAATTTTCATTTTTTTTAATTCAAAGTTCCAAAATCAAAATTTTAAAAAATAATTTTCATTTTTTTTTTAATTCAAAGTTCCAAAATCAAAGTTTTAAAAAATAATTTTCATTTTGTTTTTGAAATTTTTGTTTTTAATTCAAAGTTCCAAATTCAAAATTTTAAAAAATAATTTTCATTTTGTTTTTGAAATTTTTTTTTAATTCAAAGTTCCAAAATCAAAGTTTTAAAAAATATTTTTCATTTTGTTTTTGAAATTTTTGTTTTTAATTCAAAGTTCCAAAATCAAAGTTTTAAAAAATAATTTTCATTTTGTTTTTGAAATTTTTGTTTTTAATTCAAAGTTCCAAAATCAAAGTTTTAAAAAATAATTTTCATTTTGTTTTTGAAATTTTTTTTTTTATTTCAAAGTTCCAAAATCAAAATTTTATAAAATTATTTTCATTTTTTTTTTAATTCAAAGTTCCAAAATCAAAATTTTAAAAAAATCATTTTCATTTTGTTTTTGAATTTTTTTTTTTATTTCAAAGTTCCAAAATCAAAATTTTAAAAAATAATTTTCATTTTGTTTTTGAAATTTTTGTTTTTAATTCAAAGTTCCAAAATCAAAATTTCAAAAAATTTAATCGAAGTTGCCTTCAAGTTAAATATACAATTTATTTGAAAATAAATTGTATACACTACATTTATTTTTGAATATTTCTGTTATATGTTTCACATAGCTTTCCGTTGGAAAGCATAAATGTAAAATCATACAAAAATATTCAAAGACACTAGCAAAATGTAATGCATTTTCTGGTCTGCTAAAGCCGTCATCAGCATTCTTTGTGTCATAGTGTTTCATTTTCAAACTTTGTATATTTAACCCTTTTTTATTATAACTTAAATGAGAATTATTCCTCTTGCGAGTATTAATTAACAAATTTCAAAAAATTTAATCGAAGTTGCCTTCAAGTTAAATATACAATTTATTTGAAAATAAATTGTATACACTACATTTATTTTTGAATATTTCTGTTATATGTTTCACATAGCTTTCCGTTGGAAAGCATAAATGTAAAATCATACAAAAATATTCAAAGACACTAGCAAAATGTAATGCATTTTCTGGCCTGCTAAAGCCGTCATCAGCATTCTTTGTGTCATAGTGTTTCATTTTCAAACTTTGTATATTTAACCTTTTTTTATTATAACTTAAATGAGAATTATTCCTCTTGCGAGTATTAATTAACAAATTTCAAAAAATTTAATCGAAGTTGCCTTCAAGTTAAATATACAATTTATTTGAAAATAAATTGTATACACTACATTTATTTTTGAATATTTCTGTTATATGTTTCACATAGCTTTCCGTTGGAAAGCATAAATGTAAAATCATACAAAAATATTCAAAGACACTAGCAAAATGTAATGCATTTTCTGGCCTGCTAAAGCCGTCATCAGCATTCTTTGTGTCATAGTGTTTCATTTTCAAACTTTGTATATTTAACCTTTTTTTATTATAACTTAAATGAGAATTATTCCTCTTGCGAGTATTAATTAACAAATTTCAAAAAATTTAATCGAAGTTGCCTTCAAGTTAAAAATACAATTTATTTGAAAATACATTGTATACACTACATTTATTTTTGAATATTTCTGTTATATGTTTCACATAGCTTTCCGTTGGAAAGCATAAATGTAAAATCATACAAAAATATTCAAAGACACTAGCAAAATGTAATGCATTTTCTGGCCTGCTAAAGCCGTCATCAGCATTCTTTGTGTCATGGTGTTTCATTTTCAAACTTTGTATATTTAACCTTTTTTTATTATAACTTAAATGAGAATTATTCCTCTTGCGAGTATTAATTAACAAATTTCAAAAAATTTAATCGAAGTTGCCTTCAAGTTAAATATACAATTTATTTGAAAATAAATTGTATACACTACATTTATTTTTGAATATTTCTGTTATATGTTTCACATAGCTTTCCGTTGGAAAGCATAAATGTAAAATCATACAAAAATATTCAAAGACACTAGCAAAATGTAATGCATTTTCTGGCCTGCTAAAGCCGTCATCAGCATTCTTTGTGTCATAGTGTTTCATTTTCAAACTTTGTATATTTAACCTTTTTTTATTATAACTTAAATGAGAATTATTCCTCTTGCGAGTATTAATTAACAAATTTCAAAAAATTTAATCGAAGTTGCCTTCAAGTTAAATATACAATTTATTTGAAAATAAATTGTATACACTACATTTATTTTTGAATATTTCTGTTATATGTTTCACATAGCTTTCCGTTGGAAAGCATAAATGTAAAATCATACAAAAATATTCAAAGACACTAGCAAAATGTAATGCATTTTCTGGCCTGCTAAAGCCGTCATCAGCATTCTTTGTGTCATAGTGTTTCATTTTCAAACTTTGTATATTTAACCTTTTTTTATTATAACTTAAATGAGAATTATTCCTCTTGCGAGTATTAATTAACAAATTTCAAAAAATTTAATCGAAGTTGCCTTCAAGTTAAATATACAATTTATTTGAAAATAAATTGTATACACTACATTTATTTTTGAATATTTCTGTTATATGTTTCACATAGCTTTCCGTTGGAAAGCATAAATGTAAAATCATACAAAAATATTCAAAGACACTAGCAAAATGTAATGCATTTTCTGGCCTGCTAAAGCCGTCATCAGCATTCTTTGTGTCATAGTGTTTCATTTTCAAACTTTGTATATTTAACCTTTTTTTATTATAACTTAAATGAGAATTATTCCTCTTGCGAGTATTAATTAACAAATTTCAAAAAATTTAATCGAAGTTGCCTTCAAGTTAAATATACAATTTATTTGAAAATAAATTGTATACACTACATTTATTTTTGAATATTTCTGTTATATGTTTCACATAGCTTTCCGTTGGAAAGCATAAATGTAAAATCATACAAAAATATTCAAAGACACTAGCAAAATGTAATGCATTTTCTGGCCTGCTAAAGCCGTCATCAGCATTCTTTGTGTCATAGTGTTTCATTTTCAAACTTTGTATATTTAACCTTTTTTTATTATAACTTAAATGAGAATTATTCCTCTTGCGAGTATTAATTAACAAATTTCAAAAAATTTAATCGAAGTTGCCTTCAAGTTAAATATACAATTTATTTGAAAATAAATTGTATACACTACATTTATTTTTGAATATTTCTGTTATATGTTTCACATAGCTTTCCGTTGGAAAGCATAAATGTAAAATCATACAAAAATATTCAAAGACACTAGCAAAATGTAATGCATTTTCTGGCCTGCTAAAGCCGTCATCAGCATTCTTTGTGTCATAGTGTTTCATTTTCAAACTTTGTATATTTAACCTTTTTTTATTATAACTTAAATGAGAATTATTCCTCTTGCGAGTATTAATTAACAAATTTCAAAAAATTTAATCGAAGTTGCCTTCAAGTTAAATATACAATTTATTTGAAAATAAATTGTATACACTACATTTATTTTTGAATATTTCTGTTATATGTTTCACATAGCTTTCCGTTGGAAAGCATAAATGTAAAATCATACAAAAATATTCAAAGACACTAGCAAAATGTAATGCATTTTCTGGCCTGCTAAAGCCGTCATCAGCATTCTTTGTGTCATAGTGTTTCATTTTCAAACTTTGTATATTTAACCTTTTTTTATTATAACTTAAATGAGAATTATTCCTCTTGCGAGTATTAATTAACAAATTTCAAAAAATTTAATCGAAGTTGCCTTCAAGTTAAATATACAATTTATTTGAAAATAAATTGTATACACTACATTTATTTTTGAATATTTCTGTTATATGTTTCACATAGCTTTCCGTTGGAAAGCATAAATGTAAAATCATACAAAAATATTCAAAGACACTAGCAAAATGTAATGCATTTTCTGGCCTGCTAAAGCCGTCATCAGCATTCTTTGTGTCATAGTGTTTCATTTTCAAACTTTGTATATTTAACCTTTTTTTATTATAACTTAAATGAGAATTATTCCTCTTGCGAGTATTAATTAACAAATTTCAAAAAATTTAATCGAAGTTGCCTTCAAGTTAAATATACAATTTATTTGAAAATAAATTGTATACACTACATTTATTTTTGAATATTTCTGTTATATGTTTCACATAGCTTTCCGTTGGAAAGCATAAATGTAAAATCATACAAAAATATTCAAAGACACTAGCAAAATGTAATGCATTTTCTGGCCTGCTAAAGCCGTCATCAGCATTCTTTGTGTCATAGTGTTTCATTTTCAAACTTTGTATATTTAACCTTTTTTTATTATAACTTAAATGAGAATTATTCCTCTTGCGAGTATTAATTAACAAATTTCAAAAAATTTAATCGAAGTTGCCTTCAAGTTAAATATACAATTTATTTGAAAATAAATTGTATACACTACATTTATTTTTGAATATTTCTGTTATATGTTTCACATAGCTTTCCGTTGGAAAGCATAAATGTAAAATCATACAAAAATATTCAAAGACACTAGCAAAATGTAATGCATTTTCTGGCCTGCTAAAGCCGTCATCAGCATTCTTTGTGTCATAGTGTTTCATTTTCAAACTTTGTATATTTAACCTTTTTTTATTATAACTTAAATGAGAATTATTCCTCTTGCGAGTATTAATTAACAAATTTCAAAAAATTTAATCGAAGTTGCCTTCAAGTTAAATATACAATTTATTTGAAAATAAATTGTATACACTACATTTATTTTTGAATATTTCTGTTATATGTTTCACATAGCTTTCCGTTGGAAAGCATAAATGTAAAATCATACAAAAATATTCAAAGACACTAGCAAAATGTAATGCATTTTCTGGCCTGCTAAAGCCGTCATCAGCATTTTTTGTGTCATAGTGTTTCATTTTCAAACTTTGTATATTTAACCTTTTTTTATTATAACTTAAATGAGAATTATTCCTCTTGCGAGTATTAATTAACAAATTTCAAAAAATTTAATCGAAGTTGCCTTCAAGTTAAATATACAATTTATTTGAAAATAAATTGTATACACTACATTTATTTTTGAATATTTCTGTTATATGTTTCACATAGCTTTCCGTTGGAAAGCATAAATGTAAAATCATACAAAAATATTCAAAGACACTAGCAAAATGTAATGCATTTTCTGGCCTGCTAAAGCCGTCATCAGCATTCTTTGTGTCATAGTGTTTCATTTTCAAACTTTGTATATTTAACCTTTTTTTATTATAACTTAAATGAGAATTATTCCTCTTGCGAGTATTAATTAACAAATTTCAAAAAATTTAATCGAAGTTGCCTTCAAGTTAAATATACAATTTATTTGAAAATAAATTGTATACACTACATTTATTTTTGAATATTTCTGTTATATGTTTCACATAGCTTTCCGTTGGAAAGCATAAATGTAAAATCATACAAAAATATTCAAAGACACTAGCAAAATGTAATGCATTTTCTGGCCTGCTAAAGCCGTCATCAGCATTCTTTGTGTCATAGTGTTTCATTTTCAAACTTTGTATATTTAACCTTTTTTTATTATAACTTAAATGAGAATTATTCCTCTTGCGAGTATTAATTAACAAATTTCAAAAAATTTAATCGAAGTTGCCTTCAAGTTAAATATACAATTTATTTGAAAATAAATTGTATACACTACATTTATTTTTGAATATTTCTGTTATATGTTTCACATAGCTTTCCGTTGGAAAGCATAAATGTAAAATCATACAAAAATATTCAAAGACACTAGCAAAATGTAATGCATTTTGAATATTTTTGTATGATTTTACATTTATGCTTTCCAACGGAAAGCTATGTGAAACATATAACAGAAATATTCAAAAATAAATGTAGTGTATACAATTTATTTTCAAATAAATTGTATATTTAACTTGAAGGCAACTTCGATTAAATTTTTTGAAATTTGTTAATTAATACTCGCAAGAGGAATAATTCTCATTTAAGTTATAATAAAAAAAGGTTAAATATACAAAGTTTGAAAATGAAACACTATGACACAAAGAATGCTGATGACGGCTTTAGCAGGCCAGAAAATGCATTACATTTTGCTAGTGTCTTTGAATATTTTTGTATGATTTTACATTTATGCTTTCCAACGGAAAGCTATGTGAAACATATAACAGAAATATTCAAAAATAAATGTAGTGTATACAATTTATTTTCAAATAAATTGTATATTTAACTTGAAGGCAACTTCGATTAAATTTTTTGAAATTTGTTAATTAATACTCGCAAGAGGAATAATTCTCATTTAAGTTATAATAAAAAAAAAGGTTAAATATACAAAGTTTGAAAATGAAACACTATGACACAAAGAATGCTGATGACGGCTTTAGCAGGCCAGAAAATGCATTACATTTTGCTAGTGTCTTTGAATATTTTTGTATGATTTTACATTTATGCTTTCCAACGGAAAGCTATGTGAAACATATAACAGAAATATTCAAAAATAAATGTAGTGTATACAATTTATTTTCAAATAAATTGTATATTTAACTTGAAGGCAACTTTGATTAAATTTTTTGAAATTTGTTAATTAATACTCGCAAGAGGAATAATTCTCATTTAAGTTATAATAAAAAAAGGTTAAATATACAAAGTTTGAAAATGAAACACTATGACACAAAGAATGCTGATGACGGCTTTAGCAGGCCAGAAAATGCATTACATTTTGCTAGTGTCTTTGAATATTTTTGTATGATTTTACATTTATGCTTTCCAACGGAAAGCTATGTGAAACATATAACAGAAATATTCAAAAATAAATGTAGTGTATACAATTTATTTTCAAATAAATTGTATATTTAACTTGAAGGCAACTTCGATTAAATTTTTTGAAATTTGTTAATTAATACTCGCAAGAGGAATAATTCTCATTTAAGTTATAATAAAAAAAGGTTAAATATACAAAGTTTGAAAATGAAACACTATGACACAAAGAATGCTGATGACGGCTTTAGCAGGCCAGAAAATGCATTACATTTTGCTAGTGTCTTTGAATATTTTTGTATGATTTTACATTTATGCTTTCCAACGGAAAGCTATGTGAAACATATAACAGAAATATTCAAAAATAAATGTAGTGTATACAATTTATTTTCAAATAAATTGTATATTTAACTTGAAGGCAACTTCGATTAAATTTTTTGAAATTTGTTAATTAATACTCGCAAGAGGAATAATTCTCATTTAAGTTATAATAAAAAAAGGTTAAATATACAAAGTTTGAAAATGAAACACTATGACACAAAGAATGCTGATGACGGCTTTAGCAGGCCAGAAAATGCATTACATTTTGCTAGTGTCTTTGAATATTTTTGTATGATTTTACATTTATGCTTTCCAACGGAAAGCTATGTGAAACATATAACAGAAATATTCAAAAATAAATGTAGTGTATACAATTTATTTTCAAATAAATTGTATATTTAACTTGAAGGCAACTTCGATTAAATTTTTTGAAATTTGTTAATTAATACTCGCAAGAGGAATAATTCTCATTTAAGTTATAATAAAAAAAGGTTAAATATACAAAGTTTGAAAATGAAACACTATGACACAAAGAATGCTGATGACGGCTTTAGCAGGCCAGAAAATGCATTACATTTTGCTAGTGTCTTTGAATATTTTTGTATGATTTTACATTTATGCTTTCCAACGGAAAGCTATGTGAAACATATAACAGAAATATTCAAAAATAAATGTAGTGTATACAATTTATTTTCAAATAAATTGTATATTTAACTTGAAGGCAACTTCGATTAAATTTTTTGAAATTTGTTAATTAATACTCGCAAGAGGAATAATTCTCATTTAAGTTATAATAAAAAAAGGTTAAATATACAAAGTTTGAAAATGAAACACTATGACACAAAGAATGCTGATGACGGCTTTAGCAGGCCAGAAAATGCATTACATTTTGCTAGTGTCTTTGAATATTTTTGTATGATTTTACATTTATGCTTTCCAACGGAAAGCTATGTGAAACATATAACAGAAATATTCAAAAATAAATGTAGTGTATACAATTTATTTTCAAATAAATTGTATATTTAACTTGAAGGCAACTTCGATTAAATTTTTTGAAATTTGTTAATTAATACTCGCAAGAGGAATAATTCTCATTTAAGTTATAATAAAAAAAGGTTAAATATACAAAGTTTGAAAATGAAACACTATGACACAAAGAATGCTGATGACGGCTTTAGCAGGCCAGAAAATGCATTACATTTTGCTAGTGTCTTTGAATATTTTTGTATGATTTTACATTTATGCTTTCCAACGGAAAGCTATGTGAAACATATAACAGAAATATTCAAAAATAAATGTAGTGTATACAATTTATTTTCAAATAAATTGTATATTTAACTTGAAGGCAACTTCGATTAAATTTTTTGAAATTTGTTAATTAATACTCGCAAGAGGAATAATTCTCATTTAAGTTATAATAAAAAAAGGTTAAATATACAAAGTTTGAAAATGAAACACTATGACACAAAGAATGCTGATGACGGCTTTAGCAGGCCAGAAAATGCATTACATTTTGCTAGTGTCTTTGAATATTTTTGTATGATTTTACATTTATGCTTTCCAACGGAAAGCTATGTGAAACATATAACAGAAATATTCAAAAATAAATGTAGTGTATACAATTTATTTTCAAATAAATTGTATATTTAACTTGAAGGCAACTTCGATTAAATTTTTTGAAATTTGTTAATTAATACTCGCAAGAGGAATAATTCTCATTTAAGTTATAATAAAAAAAGGTTAAATATACAAAGTTTGAAAATGAAACACTATGACACAAAGAATGCTGATGACGGCTTTAGCAGGCCAGAAAATGCATTACATTTTGCTAGTGTCTTTGAATATTTTTGTATGATTTTACATTTATGCTTTCCAACGGAAAGCTATGTGAAACATATAACAGAAATATTCAAAAATAAATGTAGTGTATACAATTTATTTTCAAATAAATTGTATATTTAACTTGAAGGCAACTTCGATTAAATTTTTTGAAATTTGTTAATTAATACTCGCAAGAGGAATAATTCTCATTTAAGTTATAATAAAAAAAGGTTAAATATACAAAGTTTGAAAATGAAACACTATGACACAAAGAATGCTGATGACGGCTTTAGCAGGCCAGAAAATGCATTACATTTTGCTAGTGTCTTTGAATATTTTTGTATGATTTTACATTTATGCTTTCCAACGGAAAGCTATGTGAAACATATAACAGAAATATTCAAAAATAAATGTAGTGTATACAATTTATTTTCAAATAAATTGTATATTTAACTTGAAGGCAACTTCGATTAAATTTTTTGAAATTTGTTAATTAATACTCGCAAGAGGAATAATTCTCATTTAAGTTATAATAAAAAAAGGTTAAATATACAAAGTTTGAAAATGAAACACTATGACACAAAGAATGCTGATGACGGCTTTAGCAGGCCAGAAAATGCATTACATTTTGCTAGTGTCTTTGAATATTTTTGTATGATTTTACATTTATGCTTTCCAACGGAAAGCTATGTGAAACATATAACAGAAATATTCAAAAATAAATGTAGTGTATACAATTTATTTTCAAATAAATTGTATATTTAACTTGAAGGCAACTTCGATTAAATTTTTTGAAATTTGTTAATTAATACTCGCAAGAGGAATAATTCTCATTTAAGTTATAATAAAAAAAGGTTAAATATACAAAGTTTGAAAATGAAACACTATGACACAAAGAATGCTGATGACGGCTTTAGCAGGCCAGAAAATGCATTACATTTTGCTAGTGTCTTTGAATATTTTTGTATGATTTTACATTTATGCTTTCCAACGGAAAGCTATGTGAAACATATAACAGAAATATTCAAAAATAAATGTAGTGTATACAATTTATTTTCAAATAAATTGTATATTTAACTTGAAGGCAACTTCGATTAAATTTTTTGAAATTTGTTAATTAATACTCGCAAGAGGAATAATTCTCATTTAAGTTATAATAAAAAAAGGTTAAATATACAAAGTTTGAAAATGAAACACTATGACACAAAGAATGCTGATGACGGCTTTAGCAGGCCAGAAAATGCATTACATTTTGCTAGTGTCTTTGAATATTTTTGTATGATTTTACATTTATGCTTTCCAACGGAAAGCTATGTGAAACATATAACAGAAATATTCAAAAATAAATGTAGTGTATACAATTTATTTTCAAATAAATTGTATATTTAACTTGAAGGCAACTTCGATTAAATTTTTTGAAATTTGTTAATTAATACTCGCAAGAGGAATAATTCTCATTTAAGTCAAAATCAAAATTTTAAAAAATTATTTTCATTTTGTTTTTGAAATTTTTGTTTTTAATTCAAAGTTCCAAAATCAAAATTTTAAAAAATTATTTTCATTTTGTTTTTGAAATTTTTGTTTTTAATTCAAAGTTCCTAAATCAAAATTTTATAAAATTAATTTAATTTTTTTTTTAATTCAAAGTTCCAAAATCAAAATTTTAAAAAAATTATTTTCATTTTGTTTTTGAAATTTTGTTTTTAATTCAAAGTTCCAAAATCAAAGTTTTAAAAAATAATTTTCATTTTGTTTTTGAAATTTTTTTTTTATTTCAAAGTTCCAAAATCAAAGTTTTAAAAAATAATTTTCATTTTTTTTTTAATTCAAAGTTCCAAAATCAAAATTTTAAAAAATAATTTTCATTTTTTTTTAATTCAAAGTTCCAAAATCAAAGTTTTAAAAAATAATTTTCATTTTGTTTTTGAAATTTTTGTTTTTAATTCAAAGTTCCAAAATCAAAGTTTTAAAAAATAATTTTCATTTTGTTTTTGAAATTTTTGTTTTTAATTCAAAGTTCCAAAATCAAAGTTTTAAAAAATAATTTTCATTTTGTTTTTGAAATTTTTGTTTTTAATTCAAAGTTCCAAAACCAAAATTTTAAAAAATAATTATCATTTTGTTTTTGAAATTTTTTTTTTAATTCAAAGTTCCAAAATCAAAGTTTTAAAAAATAATTTTCATTTTGTTTTTGAAATTTTTGTTTTTAATTCAAAGTTCCAAAATCAAAATTTTAAAAAATAATTTTCATTTTGTTTTTGAAATTTTTTTTTTAATTCAAAGTTCCAAAATCAAAGTTTTAAAAAATATTTTTCATTTTGTTTTTTAATTCAAAGTTCCAAAATCAAAATTTTAAAAAATATTTTTCATTTTGTTTTTGAAATTTTTGTTTTTAATTCAAAGTTCCAAAATCAAAGTTTTAAAAAATAATTTTCATTTTGTTTTTGAAATTTTTGTTTTTAATTCAAAGTTCCAAAATCAAAGTTTTAAAAAATAATTTTCATTTTGTTTTTGAAATTTTTGTTTTTAATTCAAAGTTCCAAAATCAAAATTTTAAAAAATAATTTTCATTTTGTTTTTGAAATTTTTTTTTTAATTCAAAGTTCCAAAATCAAAGTTTTAAAAAATATTTTTCATTTTGTTTTTGAAATTTTTGTTTTTAATTCAAAGTTCCAAAATCAAAGTTTTAAAAAATATTTTTCATTTTGTTTTTGAAATTTTTGTTTTTAATTCAAAGTTCCAAAATCAAAGTTTTAAAAAATAATTTTCATTTTGTATTTGAAATTTTTGTTTTTAATTCAAAGTTCCAAAATCAAAGTTTTAAAAAATAATTTTCATTTTTTTTTTAATTCAAAGTTCCAAAATCAAAATTTTAAAAAAATTATTTTCATTTTGTTTTTGAAATTTTTTTTTTTATTTCAAAGTTCCAAAATCAAAATTTTAAAAAATAATTTTCATTTTTTTTTTAATTCAAAGTTCCAAATCAAAATTTTAAAAAATAATTTTAATTTTTTTTTAATTCAAAGTTCCAAAATAAAAATTTTAAAAAATTTTGTTTTTGAAATTTTTTTTTTAATTCAAAGTTCCAAAATCAAAGTTTTAAAAAATAATTTTCATTTTTTTTTTAATTCAAAGTTCCAAAATCAAAATTTTAAAAAATAATTTTCATTTTTTTTTTAATTCAAAGTTCCAAAATCAAAGTTTTAAAAAATAATTTTCATTTTGTTTTTGAAATTTTTGTTTTTAATTCAAAGTTCCAAAATCAAAGTTTTAAAAAATAATTTTCATTTTGTTTTTGAAATTTTTGTTTTTAATTCAAAGTTCCAAAATCAAAGTTTTAAAAAATAATTTTCATTTTGTTTTTGAAATTTTTGTTTTTAATTCAAAGTTCCAAAATCAAAATTTTAAAAAATAATTATCATTTTGTTTTTGAAATTTTTTTTTTAATTCAAAGTTCCAAAATCAAAGTTTTAAAAAATATTTTTCATTTTGTTTTTGAAATTTTTGTTTTTAATTGAAAGTTCCAAAATCAAAGTTTTAAAAAATAATTTTCATTTTGTTTTTGAATTTTTTTTTTAATTCAAAGTTCCAAAATCAAAGTTTTACAAAATATTTTTCATTTTGTTTTTGAAATTTTTGTTTTTAATTCAAAGTTCCAAAATCAAAGTTTTAAAAAATAATTTTCATTTTTTTTTTAATTCAAACTTCCAAAATCAAAATTTTAAAAAATATTTTTCATTTTGTTTTTGAAATTTTTTTTTTATTTCAAAGTTCCAAAATCAAAGTTTTAAAAAATAATTTTCATTTTTTTTTTTAATTCAAAGTTCCAAAATCCAAATTTTAAAAAATAATTTTCATTTTTTTTTTTTAATTCAAAGTTCCAAAATCAAAGTTTTAAAAAATAATTTTCATTTTGTTTTTGAAATTTTTGTTTTTAATTCAAAGTTCCAAAATCAAAGTTTTAAAAAATAATTTTCATTTTGTTTTTGAAATTTTTGTTTTTAATTCAAAGTTCCAAAATCAAAGTTTTAAAAAATAATTTTCATTTTGTTTTTGAAATTTTTGTTTTTAATTCAAAGTTCCAAAATCAAAATTTTAAAAAATAATTTTCATTTTTTTTTTAATTCAAAGTTCCAAAATCAAAATTTTAAAAAAATTATTTTCATTTTGTTTTTGAAATTTTTTTTTTTTATTTCAAAGTTCCAAAATCAAAATTTTAAAAAATAATTTTCATTTTTTTTTTAATTCAAAGTTCCAAATCAAAATTTTAAAAAATAATTTTAATTTTTTTTTAATTCAAAGTTCCAAAATAAAAATTTTAAAAAATTTTGTTTTTGAAATTTTTTTTTTAATTCAAAGTTCCAAAATCAAAGTTTTAAAAAATAATTTTCATTTTTTTTTTTAATTCAAAGTTCCAAAATCAAAATTTTAAAAAATAATTTTCATTTTTTTTTTAATTCAAAGTTCCAAAATCAAAGTTTTAAAAAATAATTTTCATTTTGTTTTTGAAATTTTTGTTTTTAATTCAAAGTCCAAAATCAAAGTTTTAAAAAATAATTTTCATTTTGTTTTTGAAATTTTTGTTTTTAATTCAAAGTTCCAAAATCAAAGTTTTAAAAAATAATTTTCATTTTGTTTTTGAAATTTTTGTTTTTAATTCAAAGTTCCAAAATCAAAATTTTAAAAAATAATTATCATTTTGTTTTTGAAATTTTTTTTTTAATTCAAAGTTCCAAAATCAAAGTTTTAAAAAATATTTTTCATTTTGTTTTTGAAATTTTTGTTTTTAATTGAAAGTTCCAAAATCAAAGTTTTAAAAAATAATTTTCATTTTGTTTTTGAATTTTTTTTTTAATTCAAAGTTCCAAAATCAAAGTTTTAAAAAATATTTTTCATTTTGTTTTTGAAATTTTTGTTTTTAATTCAAAGTTCCAAAATCAAAGTTTTAAAAAATAATTTTCATTTTGTTTTTGAAATTTTTGTTTTTAATTCAAAGTTCCAAAATCAAAATTTTAAAAAATAATTATCATTTTGTTTTTGAAATTTTTTTTTTAATTCAAAGTTCCAAAATCAAAGTTTTAAAAAATATTTTTCATTTTGTTTTTGAAATTTTTGTTTTTAATTGAAAGTTCCAAAATCAAAGTTTTAAAAAATAATTTTCATTTTGTTTTTGAATTTTTTTTTTAATTCAAAGTTCCAAAATCAAAGTTTTAAAAAATATTTTTCATTTTGTTTTTGAAATTTTTGTTTTTAATTCAAAGTTCCAAAATCAAAGTTTTAAAAAATAATTTTCATTTTTTTTTTTAATTCAAACTTCCAAAATCAAAATTTTAAAAAATATTTTTCATTTTAATTAATTTGTTTTTGTGACCAATGTTTATAGTTATTATAATTGTTAAGGAGTTTCCTTCAGGCTAATTTGGTCAAATGTTTGTTTCCAAACGTAAATAAAAAACTTGTTCGATTCTTATTTTTTATTTTATTTTCCCAACGTTTCGTTAGTTTTATTCTAACTTCTTCAGGGGTCTCGTTCTAAATAATCTAGTGACAAAATTTATTGGTTTATTACATAGCTTTAATTTATAGACTAAGTTTTACTTACAGCTTTAATGTTTATTATTATTGTATATTAATTTTTATTATTAATTAGTTACTTATAACTAAAAAACGGGACATCACGAACAGAATTTTGGTATAAATAATCAAATAATTAATAAAAATATAATTTACAATACACGAACACAAAACTTAAGTCAAGTTTAACTTAAAGCTAATATCACAGAACTGATTTAATTATTAATTGCAGAGGAGTATTGAAGTTTCGTGTTGTCTTTGTCTTCTTTCGTATTCATTGTTGTTCTTATTTTTTGTTGTATGCGTAAACTCTCCAGTGTATACCTTTTGTTTTCCTTCCTTTCTATATCTAATATTTTAACATTTTCAAAATCTGCCACATGATTACACTCTTTTACGTGCTGTGAAAGTGCCGTCGATATTTTTCCATTTCTTATATCTGTTTTATGTTCGTTGATTCTCGTACCCAGCATTCTTTTTGTTGTACCAATATACACCAAATTGCACATCTCCCCCTCGTTTCCTTCACATTTTATTTCGTAAACAACATTGTCTGTTTTCAATTTGTCCATCTTTGGTTTGTTATTCGTAAATAGCTTTCGCAATGTGCTGTTTGATTTGTATGCAATTGTTGCCTTGTCATCTGTTATTATTTTCCTTAATGTTTTCGTCTCTGTGAGTTTTGGGATGAATGGTACACTGTAAAAATGTTTTGTTGTGTCTGATACGGAGTCTTGTTTTTCCCTTCTGTCTTTTTGTGTTTTTAGAGCTGAGTTTATTAGTTTGTTTGTTATAACTATTGGATAGTCATTTATTTTTAATATATTTCTGATCTTTTTCATATTCGTTTGTTTGTACTCATCCTCACTTATATCCAATACTTTCTTTATTAAGTTTGTCACTGTGTTTGTCTTCATTTTCATGGGTTGGTTCGAATAATAATTAATTAATCTGCCTGAAGATGTGGGTTTTGCGTACCAATTTGTTCCGATTTTCCCATTTTCTCTTATTATGTTTACGTCTAGGTAAGGTAATTTTCCATCTATTTCCTTTTCAACTGTGAATTTAATCTTGTTGTGGTACGCGTTCAAAATTCTTAAAATAGTTGGTTCGTCGTTTTTGTTTATAATGGCAAACAAATCATCCACGTATTTTGTTAAAAAACGAATTTTAATATTTTCCGTTTCCAATTCTTCTACAACGTCATCTAATAATGTATCTAAGACAATATTTGCAATCGTTGGGGATAATGGATTTCCCATAGGCATTCCATAAAGTTGACGGTAGAATTTATTATTTATTGAGAAATAGTTATTCTCTGTCAAGCAGAAATTTAATATTTTTAAAAACGTCGGTTTCTCTATTTTCGTGTGTTCTTTTATGTGTTGCCATTTGTCAAGTATGTTCCTTATCGCCAGATGGATCGGTATGTTGGTGAACAACGATACCACGTCAAATGAAACCATGATTTCATTGTCATCTATTTTGGCTCCTATTAGTCTGTGTTTTAGTTCCATTGCATTGTTCACATTATATGTCGTAGTAACGATGTTCTTTAAAATTTTCCCAATATGTTTTGCCAGTTCATAGCAAGGTACCTTCATGGAGGCAGATATTGGTCTAAGTGGTACATTGTCCTTGTGTATCTTTGGTAAACCATATAATTGTGGAGCTACCGCTGCGTGTGCTATCATCTTAATTTTTTCAACCTTTGTTATCGTATTGTCCTTTTGTAATTTTGTGATGATGTTATTGTTTTTTCTTTGAAGTTTTTCTGTTGGGTCTTCTGATATTAGTTGGTATGTATTCTTGTCATTTAAGAGAAAATCCATTTTCTCCCTATACTCCTTCTTATACATTACGAGACCCCTGAAGAAGTTAGAATAAAACTAACGAAACGTTGGGAAAATAAAATAAAAAATAAGAATCGAACAAATTTTTCATTTTGTTTTTGAAATTTTTTTTTTATTTCAAAGTTCCAAAATCAAAGTTTTAAAAAATAATTTTCATTTTTTTTTTTAATTCAAAGTTCCAAAATCCAAATTTTAAAAAATAATTTTCATTTTTTTTTTTAATTCAAAGTTCCAAAATCAAAGTTTTAAAAAATAATTTTCATTTTGTTTTTGAAATTTTTGTTTTTAATTCAAAGTTCCAAAATCAAAGTTTTAAAAAATAATTTTCATTTTGTTTTTGAAATTTTTGTTTTTAATTCAAAGTTCCAAAATCAAAGTTTTAAAAAATAATTTTCATTTTGTTTTTGAAATTTTTGTTTTTAATTCAAAGTTCCAAAATCAAAATTTTAAAAAATAATTTTCATTTTTTTTTTAATTCAAAGTTCCAAAATCAAAATTTTAAAAAAATTATTTTCATTTTGTTTTTGAAATTTTTTTTTTTATTTCAAAGTTCCAAAATCAAAATTTTAAAAAATAATTTTCATTTTTTTTTTAATTCAAAGTTCCAAATCAAAATTTTAAAAAATAATTTTAATTTTTTTTTAATTCAAAGTTCCAAAATAAAAATTTTAAAAAATTTTGTTTTTGAAATTTTTTTTTTAATTCAAAGTTCCAAAATCAAAGTTTTAAAAAATAATTTTCATTTTTTTTTTTAATTCAAAGTTCCAAAATCAAAATTTTAAAAAATAATTTTCATTTTTTTTTTAATTCAAAGTTCCAAAATCAAAGTTTTAAAAAATAATTTTCATTTTGTTTTTGAAATTTTTGTTTTTAATTCAAAGTTCCAAAATCAAAGTTTTAAAAAATAATTTTCATTTTGTTTTTGAAATTTTTGTTTTTAATTCAAAGTTCCAAAATCAAAGTTTTAAAAAATAATTTTCATTTTGTTTTTGAAATTTTTGTTTTTAATTCAAAGTTCCAAAATCAAAATTTTAAAAAATAATTATCATTTTGTTTTTGAAATTTTTTTTTTAATTCAAAGTTCCAAAATCAAAGTTTTAAAAAATATTTTTCATTTTGTTTTTGAAATTTTTGTTTTTAATTGAAAGTTCCAAAATCAAAGTTTTAAAAAATAATTTTCATTTTGTTTTTGAATTTTTTTTTTAATTCAAAGTTCCAAAATCAAAGTTTTAAAAAATATTTTTCATTTTGTTTTTGAAATTTTTGTTTTTAATTCAAAGTTCCAAAATCAAAGTTTTAAAAAATAATTTTCATTTTTTTTTTAATTCAAACTTCCAAAATCAAAATTTTAAAAAATATTTTTCATTTTGTTTTTGAAATTTTTTTTTTATTTCAAAGTTCCAAAATCAAAGTTTTAAAAAATAATTTTCATTTTTTTTTTTAATTCAAAGTTCCAAAATCCAAATTTTAAAAAATAATTTTCATTTTTTTTTTTAATTCAAAGTTCCAAAATCAAAGTTTTAAAAAATAATTTTCATTTTGTTTTTGAAATTTTTGTTTTTAATTCAAAGTTCCAAAATCAAAGTTTTAAAAAATAATTTTCATTTTGTTTTTGAAATTTTTGTTTTTAATTCAAAGTTCCAAAATCAAAGTTTTAAAAAATAATTTTCATTTTGTTTTTGAAATTTTTGTTTTTAATTCAAAGTTCCAAAATCAAAATTTTAAAAAATAATTATCATTTTGTTTTTGAAATTTTTTTTTAATTCAAAGTTCCAAAATCAAAGTTTTAAAAAATATTTTTCATTTTGTTTTTGAAATTTTTGTTTTTAATTCAAAGTTCCAAAATCAAAGTTTTAAAAAATATTTTTCATTTTGTTTTTGAAATTTTTGTTTTTAATTCAAAGTTCCAAAATCAAAGTTTTAAAAAATAATTTTCATTTTTTTTTTTAATTCAAAGTTCCAAAATCAAAATTTTAAAAAATATTTTTCATTTTGTTTTTGAAATTTTTTTTTTATTTCAAAGTTCCAAAATCAAAGTTTTAAAAAATATTTTTCATTTTGTTTTTGAAATTTTTGTTTTTAATTCAAAGTTCCAAAATCAAAGTTTTAAAAAATATTTTTCATTTTGTTTTTGAAATTTTTGTTTTTAATTCAAAGTTCCAAAATCAAAGTTTTAAAAAATAATTTTCATTTTGTATTTGAAATTTTTGTTTTTAATTCAAAGTTCCAAAATCAAAGTTTTAAAAAATAATTTTCATTTTTTTTTTAATTCAAAGTTCCAAAATCAAAATTTTAAAAAAATTATTTTCATTTTGTTTTTGAATTTTTTTTTTTTATTTCAAAGTTCCAAAATCAAAATTTTAAAAAATAATTTTCATTTTTTTTTTAATTTAAAGTTCCAAAATCAAAATTTTAAAAAATAATTTTAATTTTTTTTTAATTCAAAGTTCCAAAATAAAAATTTTAAAAAATTTTGTTTTTGAAATTTTTTTTTTAATTCAAAGTTCCAAAATCAAAGTTTTAAAAAATAATTTTCATTTTGTTTTTGAAATTTTTGTTTTTAATTCAAAGTTCCAAAATCAAAATTTTAAAAAATAATTTTCATTTTGTTTTTGAAATTTTTTTTTTAATTCAAAGTTCCAAAATCAAAGTTTTAAAAAATATTTTTCATTTTGTTTTTTAATTCAAAGTTCCAAAATCAAAATTTTAAAAAATATTTTTCATTTTGTTTTTGAAATTTTTGTTTTTAATTCAAAGTTCCAAAATCAAAGTTTTAAAAAATAATTTTCATTTTGTTTTTGAAATTTTTGTTTTTAATTCAAAGTTCCAAAATCAAAGTTTTAAAAAATAATTTTCATTTTGTTTTTGAAATTTTTGTTTTTAATTCAAAGTTCCAAAATCAAAATTTTAAAAAATAATTTTCATTTTGTTTTTGAAATTTTTTTTTTAATTCAAAGTTCCAAAATCAAAGTTTTAAAAAATATTTTTCATTTTGTTTTTGAAATTTTTGTTTTTAATTCAAAGTTCCAAAATCAAAGTTTTAAAAAATAATTTTCATTTTGTTTTTGAAATTTTTTTTTTAATTTAAAGTTCTTTTTAATTCAAAGTTCCAAAATCAAAATTTTAAAAAATAATTTTCATTTTGTTTTTGAAATTTTTTTTTTAATTCAAAGTTCCAAAATCAAAGTTTTAAAAAATAATTTTCATTTTTTTTTTAATTCAAAGTTCCAAAATCAAAATTTTAAAAAAATTATTTTCATTTTGTTTTTGAAATTTTTGTTTTTAATTCAAAGTTCCAAAATCAAAGTTTTAAAAAATAATTTTCATTTTTTTTTAATTCAAAGTTCCAAAATCAAAATTTTAAAAAAATTATTTTCATTTTGTTTTTGAAATTTTTTTTTTTATTTCAAAGTTCCAAAATCAAAATTTTAAAAAATAATTTTCATTTTTTTTTAATTCAAAGTTCCAAAATCAAAATTTTAAAAAATAATTTTCATTTTGTTTTTGAAATTTTTTTTTTAATTCAAAGTTCCAAAATCAAAGTTTTAAAAAATATTTTTCATTTTGTTTTTGAAATTTTTGTTTTTAATTCAAAGTTCCAAAATCAAAGTTTTAAAAAATATTTTTCATTTTGTTTTTGAAATTTTTGTTTTTAATTCAAAGTTCCAAAATCAAAGTTTTAAAAAATAATTTTCATTTTTTTTTTTAATTCAAAGTTCCAAAATCAAAATTTTAAAAAAATATTTTTCATTTTGTTTTTGAAATTTTTTTTTTATTTCAAAGTTCCAAAATCAAAGTTTTAAAAAATATTTTTCATTTTGTTTTTGAAATTTTTGTTTTTAATTCAAAGTTCCAAAATCAAAGTTTTAAAAAATATTTTTCATTTTGTTTTTGAAATTTTTGTTTTTAATTCAAAGTTCCAAAATCAAAGTTTTAAAAAATAATTTTCATTTTGTATTTGAAATTTTTGTTTTTAATTCAAAGTTCCAAAATCAAAGTTTTAAAAAATAATTTTCATTTTTTTTTAATTCAAAGTTCCAAAATCAAAATTTTAAAAAAATTATTTTCATTTTGTTTTTGAAATTTTTTTTTTATTTCAAAGTTCCAAAATCAAAATTTTAAAAAATAATTTTCATTTTGTTTTTGAAATTTTTGTTTTTAATTCAAAGTTTCAAAATCAAAATTTTAAAAAATTATTTTCATTTTGTTTTTGAAATTTTTGTTTTTAATTCAAAGTTCCAAAATCAAAATTTTAAAAAATTATTTTCATTTTGTTTTTGAAATTTTTGTTTTTAATTCAAAGTTCCAAAATCAAAATTTTATAAAATTAATTTCATTTTTTTTTTAATTCAAAGTTCCAAAATCAAAATTTTAAAAAAATTATTTTCATTTTGTTTTTGAAATTTTGTTTTTAATTCAAAGTTCCAAAATCAAAGTTTTAAAAAATAATTTTCATTTTGTTTTTGAAATTTTTTTTTTATTTCAAAGTTCCAAAATCAAAGTTTTAAAAAATATTTTTCATTTTGTTTTTGAAATTTTTGTTTTTAATTCAAAGTTCCAAAATCAAAATTTTAAAAAATTATTTTCATTTTGTTTTTGAAATTTTTGTTTTTAATTCAAAATTCCAAAATCAATTTTAATTCAAAGTTCCAAAATCAAAGTTTTAAAAAATAATTTTCATTTTGTTTTTGAAATTTTTGTTTTTAATTCAAAGTTCCAAAATCAAAGTTTTAAAAAATAATTTTCATTTTGTTTTTGAAATTTTTGTTTTTAATTCAAAGTTCCAAAATCAAAGTTTTAAAAAATAATTTTCATTTTGTTTTTGAAATTTTTTTTTTAATTCAAAGTTCCAAAATCAAAGTTTTAAAAAATAATTTTCATTTTTTTTTTAATTCAAACTTCCAAAATCAAAATTTTAAAAAATATTTTTCATTTTGTTTTTGAAATTTTTTTTTTATTTCAAAGTTCCAAAATCAAAGTTTTAAAAAATATTTTTCATTTTGTTTTTGAAATTTTTGTTTTTAATTCAAAGTTCCAAAATCAAAGTTTTAAAAAATAATTTTCATTTTGTTTTTGAAATTTTTGTTTTTAATTCAAAGTTCCAAAATCAAAGTTTTAAAAAATAATTTTCATTTTTTTTTTAATTCAAAGTTCCAAAATCAAAATTTTAAAAAATATTTTTCATTTTGTTTTTGAAATTTTTGTTTTTAATTCAAAGTTCCAAAATCAAAGTTTTAAAAAATAATTTTCATTTTGTTTTTGAAATTTTTGTTTTTAATTCAAAGTTCCAAAATCAAAGTTTTAAAAAATAATTTTCATTTTGTTTTTGAAATTTTTGTTTTTAATTCAAAGTTCCAAAATCAAAATTTTAAAAAATAATTTTCATTTTGTTTTTGAAATTTTTTTTTAATTCAAAGTTCCAAAATCAAAGTTTTAAAAAATATTTTTCATTTTGTTTTTGAAATTTTTGTTTTTAATTCAAAGTTCCAAAATCAAAATTTTAAAAAATATTTTTCATTTTGTTTTTGAAATTTTTGTTTTTAATTCAAAGTTCCAAAATCAAAGTTTTAAAAAATAATTTTCATTTTTTTTTTAATTCAAAGTTCCAAAATCAAAATTTTAAAAAATATTTTTCATTTTGTTTTTGAAATTTTTTTTTTATTTCAAAGTTCCAAAATCAAAGTTTTAAAAAATATTTTTCATTTTGTTTTTGAAATTTTTGTTTTTAATTCAAAGTTCCAAAATCAAAGTTTTAAAAAATAATTTTCATTTTGTTTTTGAAATTTTTGTTTTTAATTCAAAGTTCCAAAATCAAAGTTTTAAAAAATATTTTTCATTTTGTTTTTGAAATTTTTGTTTTTAATTCAAAGTTCCAAAATCAAAGTTTTAAAAAATATTTTTCATTTTGTTTTTGAAATTTTTTTTTTAATTCAAAGTTCCAAAATCAAAGTTTTAAAAAATAATTTTCATTTTTTTTTTAATTCAAACTTCCAAAATCAAAATTTTAAAAAATATTTTTCATTTTGTTTTTGAAATTTTTTTTTTATTTCAAAGTTCCAAAATCAAAGTTTTAAAAAATATTTTTCATTTTGTTTTTGAAATTTTTGTTTTAATTCAAAGTTCCAAAATCAAAGTTTTAAAAAATAATTTTCATTTTGTTTTTGAAATTTTTGTTTTTAATTCAAAGTTCCAAAATCAAAGTTTTAAAAAATAATTTTCATTTTTTTTTTTAATTCAAAGTTCCAAAATCAAAATTTTAAAAAATATTTTTCATTTTGTTTTTGAAATTTTTGTTTTTAATTCAAAGTTCCAAAATCAAAGTTTTAAAAAATAATTTTCATTTTGTTTTTGAAATTTTTGTTTTTAATTCAAAGTTCCAAAATCAAAGTTTTAAAAAATAATTTTCATTTTGTTTTTGAAATTTTTGTTTTTAATTCAAAGTTCCAAAATCAAAATTTTAAAAAATAATTTTCATTTTGTTTTTGAAATTTTTTTTTAATTCAAAGTTCCAAAATCAAAGTTTTAAAAAATATTTTTCATTTTGTTTTTGAAATTTTTGTTTTTAATTCAAAGTTCCAAAATCAAAGTTTTAAAAAATATTTTTCATTTTGTTTTTGAAATTTTTGTTTTTAATTCAAAGTTCCAAAATCAAAGTTTTAAAAAATATTTTTCATTTTGTTTTTGAAATTTTTGTTTTTAATTCAAAGTTCCAAAATCAAAGTTTTAAAAAATAATTTTCATTTTGTATTTGAAATTTTTGTTTTTAATTCAAAGTTCCAAAATCAAAGTTTTAAAAAATAATTTTCATTTTGTTTTTGAAATTTTTGTTTTTAATTCAAAGTTCCAAAATCAAAATTTTAAAAAATAATTTTCATTTTGTTTTTGAAATTTTTTTTTTAATTCAAAATTCCAAAATCAAAGTTTTAAAAATATTTTTCATTTTGTTTTTTAATTCAAAGTTCCAAAATCAAAATTTTAAAAAATATTTTTCATTTTGTTTTTGAAATTTTTGTTTTTAATTCAAAGTTCCAAAATCAAAATTTTAAAAAATAATTTTCATTTTTTTTTAATTCAAAGTTCCAAAATCAAAATTTTAAAAAATAATTTTCATTTTTTTTTAATTCAAAGTTCCAAAATAAAAATTTTAAAAAATTTTGTTTTTGAAATTTTTTTTTTAATTCAAAGTTCCAAAATCAAAGTTTTAAAAAATATTTTTCATTTTGTTTTTTAATTCAAAGTTCCAAAATCAAAATTTTAAAAAATAATTTTCATTTTGTTTTTGAAATTTTTGTTTTTAATTCAAAGTTCCAAAATCAAAATTTTAAAAAATAATTTTCATTTTGTTTTTGAAATTTTTTTTTTAATTCAAAGTTCCAAAATCAAAGTTTTAAAAAATATTTTTCATTTTGTTTTTTAACTCAAAGTTCCAAAATCAAAATTTTAAAAAATATTTTTCATTTTGTTTTTGAAATTTTTGTTTTTAATTCAAAGTTCCAAAATCAAAGTTTTAAAAAATAATTTTCATTTTGTTTTTGAAATTTTTGTTTTTAATTCAAAGTTCCAAAATCAAAGTTTTAAAAAATAATTTTCATTTTGTTTTTGAAATTTTTGTTTTTAATTCAAAGTTCCAAAATCAAAGTTTTAAAAAATAATTTTCATTTTGTTTTTGAAATTTTTGTTTTTAATTCAAAGTTCCAAAATCAAAGTTTTAAAAAATAATTTTCATTTTTTTTTAATTCAAAGTTCCAAAATCAAAATTTTAAAAAATAATTTTCATTTTTTTTATTCAAAGTTCCAAAATCAAAATTTTAAAAAATATTTTTCATTTTGTTTTTGAATTTTTTTTTTTAATTCAAAGTTCCAAAATCAAAATTTTAAAAAAATAATTTTCATTTTTTTTAATTCAAAGTTCCAAAATCAAAATTTTAAAAAATAATTTTCATTTTTTTTTTAATTCAAAGTTCCAAAATCAAAGTTTTAAAAAATAATTTTCATTTTTTTTTTGAAATTTTTGTTTTTAATTCAAAGTTCCAAATTCAAAATTTTAAAAAATAATTTTCATTTTGTTTTTGAAATTTTTTTTTTAATTCAAAGTTCCAAAATCAAAGTTTTAAAAAATATTTTTCATTTTGTTTTTGAAATTTTTGTTTTTAATTCAAAGTTCCAAAATCAAAGTTTTAAAAAATAATTTTCATTTTGTTTTTGAAATTTTTGTTTTTAATTCAAAGTTCCAAAATCAAAGTTTTAAAAAATAATTTTCATTTTGTTTTTGAAATTTTTTTTTTTATTTCAAAGTTCCAAAATCAAAATTTTATAAAATTATTTTCATTTTTTTTTTAATTCAAAGTTCCAAAATCAAAATTTTAAAAAAATTATTTTCATTTTGTTTTTGAATTTTTTTTTTTTATTTCAAAGTTCCAAAATCAAAATTTTAAAAAATAATTTTCATTTTGTTTTTGAAATTTTTGTTTTTAATTCAAAGTTCCAAAATCAAAATTTTAAAAAATTATTTTCATTTTGTTTTTGAAATTTTTGTTTTTAATTCAAAGTTCCAAAATCAAAATTTTAAAAAATTATTTTCATTTTGTTTTTGAAATTTTTGTTTTTAATTCAAAGTTCCTAAATCAAAATTTTATAAAATTAATTTCATTTTTTTTTAATTCAAAGTTCCAAAATCAAAATTTTAAAAAAATTATTTTCATTTTGTTTTTGAAATTTTGTTTTTAATTCAAAGTTCCAAAATCAAAGTTTTAAAAAATAATTTTCATTTTTTTTTTTAATTCAAAGGTCCAAAATCAAAATTTTAAAAAATAATTTTCATTTTTTTTTTTAATTCAAAGTTCCAAAATCAAAGTTTTAAAAAATAATTTTCATTTTGTTTTTGAAATTTTTGTTTTTAATTCAAAGTTCCAAAATCAAAGTTTTAAAAAATAATTTTCATTTTGTTTTTGAAATTTTTGTTTTTAATTCAAAGTTCCAAAATCAAAGTTTTAAAAAATAATTTTCATTTTGTTTTTGAAATTTTTGTTTTTAATTCAAAGTTCCAAAACCAAAATTTTAAAAAATAATTATCATTTTGTTTTTGAAATTTTTTTTTAATTCAAAGTTCCAAAATCAAAGTTTTAAAAAATAATTTTCATTTTGTTTTTGAAATTTTTGTTTTTAATTCAAAGTTCCAAAATCAAAATTTTAAAAAATAATTTTCATTTTGTTTTTGAAATTTTTTTTTTAATTCAAAGTTCCAAAATCAAAGTTTTAAAAAATATTTTTCATTTTGTTTTTTAATTCAAAGTTCCAAAATCAAAATTTTAAAAAATATTTTTCATTTTGTTTTTGAAATTTTTGTTTTTAATTCAAAGTTCCAAAATCAAAGTTTTAAAAAATAATTTTCATTTTGTTTTTGAAATTTTTGTTTTTAATTCAAAGTTCCAAAATCAAAGTTTTAAAAAATAATTTTCATTTTGTTTTTGAAATTTTTGTTTTTAATTCAAAGTTCCAAAATCAAAATTTTAAAAAATAATTTTCATTTTGTTTTTGAAATTTTTTTTTTAATTCAAAGTTCCAAAATCAAAGTTTTAAAAAATATTTTTCATTTTGTTTTTGAAATTTTTGTTTTTAATTCAAAGTTCCAAAATCAAAGTTTTAAAAAATATTTTTCATTTTGTTTTTGAAATTTTTGTTTTTAATTCAAAGTTCCAAAATCAAAGTTTTAAAAAATAATTTTCATTTTGTATTTGAAATTTTTGTTTTTAATTCAAAGTTCCAAAATCAAAGTTTTAAAAAATAATTTTCATTTTTTTTTTAATTCAAAGTTCCAAAATCAAAATTTTAAAAAAATTATTTTCATTTTGTTTTTGAAATTTTTTTTTTTATTTCAAAGTTCCAAAATCAAAATTTTAAAAAATAATTTTCATTTTTTTTTTAATTCAAAGTTCCAAATCAAAATTTTAAAAAATAATTTTAATTTTTTTTTAATTCAAAGTTCCAAAATAAAAATTTTAAAAAATTTTGTTTGTGAAATTTTTTTTTTAATTCAAAGTTCCAAAATCAAAGTTTTAAAAAATAAATTTCATTTTTTTTTTTAATTCAAAGTTCCAAAATCAAAATTTTAAAAAATAATTTTCATTTTTTTTTTAATTCAAAGTTCCAAAATCAAAGTTTTAAAAAATAATTTTCATTTTGTTTTTGAAATTTTTGTTTTTAATTCAAAGTTCCAAAATCAAAGTTTTAAAAAATAATTTTCATTTTGTTTTTGAAATTTTTGTTTTTAATTCAAAGTTCCAAAATCAAAGTTTTAAAAAATAATTTTCATTTTGTTTTTGAAATTTTTGTTTTTAATTCAAAGTTCCAAAATCAAAATTTTAAAAAATAATTATCATTTTGTTTTTGAAATTTTTTTTTTAATTCAAAGTTCCAAAATCAAAGTTTTAAAAAATATTTTTCATTTTGTTTTTGAAATTTTTGTTTTTAATTGAAAGTTCCAAAATCAAAGTTTTAAAAAATAATTTTCATTTTGTTTTTGAATTTTTTTTTTAATTCAAAGTTCCAAAATCAAAGTTTTAAAAAATATTTTTCATTTTGTTTTTGAAATTTTTGTTTTTAATTCAAAGTTCCAAAATCAAAGTTTTAAAAAATAATTTTCATTTTTTTTTTAATTCAAACTTCCAAAATCAAAGTTTTAAAAAATATTTTTCATTTTGTTTTTGAAATTTTTTTTTTATTTCAAAGTTCCAAAATCAAAGTTTTAAAAAATAATTTTCATTTTTTTTTTTAATTCAAAGTTCCAAAATCAAAATTTTAAAAAATAATTTTCATTTTTTTTTTTTAATTCAAAGTTCCAAAATCAAAGTTTTAAAAAATAATTTTCATTTTGTTTTTGAAATTTTTGTTTTTAATTCAAAGTTCCAAAATCAAAGTTTTAAAAAATAATTTTCATTTTGTTTTTAATTCAAAGTTCCAAAATCAAAGTTTTAAAAAATAATTTTCATTTTGTTTTTGAAATTTTTGTTTTTAATTCAAAGTTCCAAAATCAAAATTTTAAAAAATAATTATCATTTTGTTTTTGAAATTTTTTTTTTAATTCAAAGTTCCAAAATCAAAGTTTTAAAAAATATTTTTCATTTTGTTTTTGAAATTTTTGTTTTTAATTCAAAGTTCCAAAATCAAAGTTTTAAAAAATATTTTTCATTTTGTTTTTGAAATTTTTGTTTTTAATTCAAAGTTCCAAAATCAAAGTTTTAAAAAATAATTTTCATTTTTTTTTTTAATTCAAAGATCCAAAATCAAAATTTTAAAAAATATTTTTCATTTTGTTTTTGAAATTTTTTTTTTATTTCAAAGTTCCAAAATCAAAGTTTTAAAAAATATTTTTCATTTTGTTTTTGAAATTTTTGTTTTTAATTCAAAGTTCCAAAATCAAAGTTTTAAAAAATATTTTTCATTTTGTTTTTGAAATTTTTGTTTTTAATTCAAAGTTCCAAAATCAAAGTTTTAAAAAATAATTTTCATTTTGTATTTGAAATTTTTGTTTTTAATTCAAAGTTCCAAAATCAAAGTTTTAAAAAATAATTTTCATTTTTTTTTAATTCAAAGTTCCAAAATCAAAATTTTAAAAAAATTATTTTCATTTTGTGTTTGAATTTTTTTTTTTTATTTCAAAGTTCCAAAATCAAAATTTTAAAAAATAATTTTCATTTTTTTTTTAATTTAAAGTTCCAAAATCAAAATTTTAAAAAATAATTTTCATTTTTTTTTTAATTCAAAGTTCCAAAATAAAAATTTTAAAAAATTTTGTTTTTGAAATTTTTTTTTTAATTCAAAGTTCCAAAATCAAAGTTTTAAAAAATAATTTTCATTTTGTTTTTGAAATTTTTGTTTTTAATTCAAAGTTCCAAAATCAAAATTTTAAAAAATAATTTTCATTTTGTTTTTGAATTTTTTTTTTTAATTCAAAGTTCCAAAATCAAAGTTTTAAAAAATATTTTTCATTTTGTTTTTTAATTCAAAGTTCCAAAATCAAAATTTTAAAAAATATTTTTCATTTTGTTTTTGAAATTTTTGTTTTTAATTCAAAGTTCCAAAATCAAAGTTTTAAAAAATAATTTTCATTTTGTTTTTGAAATTTTTGTTTTTAATTCAAAGTTCCAAAATCAAAGTTTTAAAAAATAATTTTCATTTTGTTTTTGAAATTTTTGTTTTTAATTCAAAGTTCCAAAATCAAAATTTTAAAAAATAATTTTCATTTTGTTTTTGAAATTTTTTTTTTAATTCAAAGTTCCAAAATCAAAGTTTTAAAAAATATTTTTCATTTTGTTTTTGAAATTTTTGTTTTTAATTCAAAGTTCCAAAATCAAAGTTTTAAAAAATAATTTTCATTTTGTTTTTGAAATTTTTTTTTTAATTTAAAGTTCTTTTTAATTCAAAGTTCCAAAATCAAAATTTTAAAAAATAATTTTCATTTTGTTTTTGAAATTTTTTTTTTAATTCAAAGTTCCAAAATCAAAGTTTTAAAAAATAATTTTCATTTTTTTTTTTAATTCAAAGTTCCAAAATCAAAATTTTAAAAAAATTATTTTCATTTTGTTTTTGAAATTTTTGTTTTTAATTCAAAGTTCCAAAATCAAAGTTTTAAAAAATAATTTTCATTTTTTTTTAATTCAAAGTTCCAAAATCAAAATTTTAAAAAAATTATTTTCATTTTGTTTTTGAAATTTTTTTTTTTATTTCAAAGTTCCAAAATCAAAATTTTAAAAAATAATTTTCATTTTTTTTTAATTCAAAGTTCCAAAATCAAAATTTTAAAAAATAATTTTCATTTTGTTTTTGAAATTTTTTTTTTAATTCAAAGTTCCAAAATCAAAGTTTTAAAAAATATTTTTCATTTTGTTTTTGAAATTTTTGTTTTTAATTCAAAGTTCCAAAATCAAAGTTTTAAAAAATATTTTTCATTTTTTTTTAATTCAAAGTTCCAAAATCAAAATTTTAAAAAAATTATTTTCATTTTGTTTTTGAAATTTTTTTTTTATTTCAAAGTTCCAAAATCAAAGTTTTAAAAAATATTTTTCATTTTGTTTTTGAAATTTTTGTTTTTAATTCAAAGTTCCAAAATCAAAGTTTTAAAAAATATTTTTCATTTTGTTTTTGAAATTTTTGTTTTTAATTCAAAGTTCCAAAATCAAAGTTTTAAAAAATAATTTTCATTTTGTATTTGAAATTTTTGTTTTTAATTCAAAGTTCCAAAATCAAAGTTTTAAAAAATAATTTTCATTTTTTTTTAATTCAAAGTTCCAAAATCAAAATTTTAAAAAAATTATTTTCATTTTGTTTTTGAAATTTTTTTTTTATTTCAAAGTTCCAAAATCAAAATTTTAAAAAATAATTTTCATTTTGTTTTTGAAATTTTTGTTTTTAATTCAAAGTTTCAAAATCAAAATTTTAAAAAATTATTTTCATTTTGTTTTTGAAATTTTTGTTTTTAATTCAAAGTTCCAAAATCAAAATTTTAAAAAATTATTTTCATTTTGTTTTTGAAATTTTTGTTTTTAATTCAAAGTTCCAAAATCAAAATTTTATAAAATTAATTTCATTTTTTTTTTAATTCAAAGTTCCAAAATCAAAATTTTAAAAAAATTATTTTCATTTTGTTTTTGAAATTTTGTTTTTAATTCAAAGTTCCAAAATCAAAGTTTTAAAAAATAATTTTCATTTTGTTTTTGAAATTTTTTTTTTATTTCAAAGTTCCAAAATCAAAGTTTTAAAAAATATTTTTCATTTTGTTTTTGAAATTTTTGTTTTTAATTCAAAGTTCCAAAATCAAAATTTTAAAAAATTATTTTCATTTTGTTTTTGAAATTTTTGTTTTTAATTCAAAATTCCAAAATCAATTTTAATTCAAAGTTCCAAAATCAAAGTTTTAAAAAATAATTTTCATTTTGTTTTTGAAATTTTTGTTTTTAATTCAAAGTTCCAAAATCAAAGTTTTAAAAAATAATTTTCATTTTGTTTTTGAAATTTTTGTTTTTAATTCAAAGTTCCAAAATCAAAGTTTTAAAAAATAATTTTCATTTTGTTTTTGAAATTTTTTTTTTAATTCAAAGTTCCAAAATCAAAGTTTTAAAAAATAATTTTCATTTTTTTTTTAATTCAAACTTCCAAAATCAAAATTTTAAAAAATATTTTTCATTTTGTTTTTGAAATTTTTTTTTTATTTCAAAGTTCCAAAATCAAAGTTTTAAAAAATATTTTTCATTTTGTTTTTGAAATTTTTGTTTTTAATTCAAAGTTCCAAAATCAAAGTTTTAAAAAATAATTTTCATTTTGTTTTTGAAATTTTTGTTTTTAATTCAAAGTTCCAAAATCAAAGTTTTAAAAAATAATTTTCATTTTTTTTTTTAATTCAAAGTTCCAAAATCAAAATTTTAAAAAATATTTTTCATTTTGTTTTTGAAATTTTTGTTTTTAATTCAAAGTTCCAAAATCAAAGTTTTAAAAAATAATTTTCATTTTGTTTTTGAAATTTTTGTTTTTAATTCAAAGTTCCAAAATCAAAGTTTTAAAAAATAATTTTCATTTTGTTTTTGAAACTTTTGTTTTTAATTCAAAGTTCCAAAATCAAAATTTTAAAAAATAATTTTCATTTTGTTTTTGAAATTTTTTTTTAATTCAAAGTTCCAAAATCAAAGTTTTAAAAAATATTTTTCATTTTGTTTTTGAAATTTTTGTTTTTAATTCAAAGTTCCAAAATCAAAGTTTTAAAAAATATTTTTCATTTTGTTTTTGAAATTTTTGTTTTTAATTCAAAGTTCCAAAATCAAAGTTTTAAAAAATAATTTTCATTTTTTTTTTAATTCAAAGTTCCAAAATCAAAATTTTAAAAAATATTTTTCATTTTGTTTTTGAAATTTTTTTTTTATTTCAAAGTTCCAAAATCAAAGTTTTAAAAAATATTTTTCATTTTGTTTTTGAAATTTTTGTTTTTAATTCAAAGTTCCAAAATCAAAGTTTTAAAAAATAATTTTCATTTTGTTTTTGAAATTTTTGTTTTTAATTCAAAGTTCCAAAATCAAAGTTTTAAAAAATATTTTTCATTTTGTTTTTGAAATTTTTGTTTTTAATTCAAAGTTCCAAAATCAAAGTTTTAAAAAATATTTTTCATTTTGTTTTTGAAATTTTTTTTTTAATTCTAAGTTCCAAAATCAAAATTTTAAAAAATAATTTTCATTTTTTTTTAATTCAAAGTTCCAAAATCAAAATTTTAAAAAATAATTTTCATTTTGTTTTTGAAATTTTTTTTTTAATTCAAAGTTCCAAAATCAAAGTTTTAAAAAATATTTTTCATTTTGTTTTTGAAATTTTTGTTTTTAATTCAAAGTTCCAAAATCAAAGTTTTAAAAAATATTTTTCATTTTGTTTTTGAAATTTTTGTTTTTAATTCAAAGTTCCAAAATCAAAGTTTTAAAAAATAATTTTCATTTTTTTTTTTAATTCAAAGTTCCAAAATCAAAATTTTAAAAAAATATTTTTCATTTTGTTTTTGAAATTTTTTTTTTATTTCAAAGTTCCAAAATCAAAGTTTTAAAAAATATTTTTCATTTTGTTTTTGAAATTTTTGTTTTTAATTCAAAGTTCCAAAATCAAAGTTTTAAAAAATATTTTTCATTTTGTTTTTGAAATTTTTGTTTTTAATTCAAAGTTCCAAAATCAAAGTTTTAAAAAATAATTTTCATTTTGTATTTGAAATTTTTGTTTTTAATTCAAAGTTCCAAAATCAAAGTTTTAAAAAATAATTTTCATTTTTTTTTAATTCAAAGTTCCAAAATCAAAATTTTAAAAAAATTATTTTCATTTTGTTTTTGAAATTTTTTTTTTATTTCAAAGTTCCAAAATCAAAATTTTAAAAAATAATTTTCATTTTGTTTTTGAAATTTTTGTTTTTAATTCAAAGTTTCAAAATCAAAATTTTAAAAAATTATTTTCATTTTGTTTTTGAAATTTTTGTTTTTAATTCAAAGTTCCAAAATCAAAATTTTAAAAAATTATTTTCATTTTGTTTTTGAAATTTTTGTTTTTAATTCAAAGTTCCAAAATCAAAATTTTATAAAATTAATTTCATTTTTTTTTTAATTCAAAGTTCCAAAATCAAAATTTTAAAAAAATTATTTTCATTTTGTTTTTGAAATTTTGTTTTTAATTCAAAGTTCCAAAATCAAAGTTTTAAAAAATAATTTTCATTTTGTTTTTGAAATTTTTTTTTTATTTCAAAGTTCCAAAATCAAAGTTTTAAAAAATATTTTTCATTTTGTTTTTGAAATTTTTGTTTTTAATTCAAAGTTCCAAAATCAAAATTTTAAAAAATTATTTTCATTTTGTTTTTGAAATTTTTGTTTTTAATTCAAAATTCCAAAATCAATTTTAATTCAAAGTTCCAAAATCAAAGTTTTAAAAAATAATTTTCATTTTGTTTTTGAAATTTTTGTTTTTAATTCAAAGTTCCAAAATCAAAGTTTTAAAAAATAATTTTCATTTTGTTTTTGAAATTTTTGTTTTTAATTCAAAGTTCCAAAATCAAAGTTTTAAAAAATAATTTTCATTTTGTTTTTGAAATTTTTTTTTTAATTCAAAGTTCCAAAATCAAAGTTTTAAAAAATAATTTTCATTTTTTTTTTAATTCAAACTTCCAAAATCAAAATTTTAAAAAATATTTTTCATTTTGTTTTTGAAATTTTTTTTTTATTTCAAAGTTCCAAAATCAAAGTTTTAAAAAATATTTTTCATTTTGTTTTTGAAATTTTTGTTTTTAATTCAAAGTTCCAAAATCAAAGTTTTAAAAAATAATTTTCATTTTGTTTTTGAAATTTTTGTTTTTAATTCAAAGTTCCAAAATCAAAGTTTTAAAAAATAATTTTCATTTTTTTTTTTAATTCAAAGTTCCAAAATCAAAATTTTAAAAAATATTTTTCATTTTGTTTTTGAAATTTTTGTTTTTAATTCAAAGTTCCAAAATCAAAGTTTTAAAAAATAATTTTCATTTTGTTTTTGAAATTTTTGTTTTTAATTCAAAGTTCCAAAATCAAAGTTTTAAAAAATAATTTTCATTTTGTTTTTGAAACTTTTGTTTTTAATTCAAAGTTCCAAAATCAAAATTTTAAAAAATAATTTTCATTTTGTTTTTGAAATTTTTTTTTAATTCAAAGTTCCAAAATCAAAGTTTTAAAAAATATTTTTCATTTTGTTTTTGAAATTTTTGTTTTTAATTCAAAGTTCCAAAATCAAAGTTTTAAAAAATATTTTTCATTTTGTTTTTGAAATTTTTGTTTTTAATTCAAAGTTCCAAAATCAAAGTTTTAAAAAATAATTTTCATTTTTTTTTTTAATTCAAAGTTCCAAAATCAAAATTTTAAAAAATATTTTTCATTTTGTTTTTGAAATTTTTTTTTTATTTCAAAGTTCCAAAATCAAAGTTTTAAAAAATATTTTTCATTTTGTTTTTGAAATTTTTGTTTTTAATTCAAAGTTCCAAAATCAAAGTTTTAAAAAATAATTTTCATTTTGTTTTTGAAATTTTTGTTTTTAATTCAAAGTTCCAAAATCAAAGTTTTAAAAAATATTTTTCATTTTGTTTTTGAAATTTTTGTTTTTAATTCAAAGTTCCAAAATCAAAGTTTTAAAAAATATTTTTCATTTTGTTTTTGAAATTTTTTTTTTAATTCTAAGTTCCAAAATCAAAGTTTTAAAAAATAATTTTCATTTTTTTTTTAATTCAAACTTCCAAAATCAAAATTTTAAAAAATATTTTTCATTTTGTTTTTGAAATTTTTTTTTTATTTCAAAGTTCCAAAATCAAAGTTTTAAAAAATATTTTTCATTTTGTTTTTGAAATTTTTGTTTTAATTCAAAGTTCCAAAATCAAAGTTTTAAAAAATAATTTTCATTTTGTTTTTGAAATTTTTGTTTTTAATTCAAAGTTCCAAAATCAAAGTTTTAAAAAATAATTTTCATTTTTTTTTTAATTCAAAGTTCCAAAATCAAAATTTTAAAAAATATTTTTCATTTTGTTTTTGAAATTTTTGTTTTTAATTCAAAGTTCCAAAATCAAAGTTTTAAAAAATAATTTTCATTTTGTTATTGAAATTTTTGTTTTTAATTCAAAGTTCCAAAATCAAAGTTTTAAAAAATAATTTTCATTTTGTTTTTGAAATTTTTGTTTTTAATTCAAAGTTCCAAAATCAAAATTTTAAAAAATAATTTTCATTTTGTTTTTGAAATTTTTTTTTAATTCAAAGTTCCAAAATCAAAGTTTTAAAAAATATTTTTCATTTTGTTTTTGAAATTTTTGTTTTTAATTCAAAGTTCCAAAATCAAAGTTTTAAAAAATATTTTTCATTTTGTTTTTGAAATTTTTGTTTTTAATTCAAAGTTCCAAAATCAAAGTTTTAAAAAATATTTTTCATTTTGTTTTTGAAATTTTTGTTTTTAATTCAAAGTTCCAAAATCAAAGTTTTAAAAAATAATTTTCATTTTGTATTTGAAATTTTTGTTTTTAATTCAAAGTTCCAAAATCAAAGTTTTAAAAAATAATTTTCATTTTGTTTTTGAAATTTTTGTTTTTAATTCAAAGTTCCAAAATCAAAATTTTAAAAAATAATTTTCATTTTGTTTTTGAAATTTTTTTTTTAATTCAAAATTCCAAAATCAAAGTTTTAAAAATATTTTTCATTTTGTTTTTTAATTCAAAGTTCCAAAATCAAAATTTTAAAAAATATTTTTCATTTTGTTTTTGAAATTTTTGTTTTTAATTCAAAGTTCCAAAATCAAAATTTTAAAAAATTATTTTCATTTTTTTTTAATTCAAAGTTCCAAAATCAAAATTTTAAAAAATAATTTTCATTTTTTTTTAATTCAAAGTTCCAAAATAAAAATTTTAAAAAATTTTGTTTTTGAAATTTTTTTTTTAATTCAAAGTTCCAAAATCAAAGTTTTAAAAAATATTTTTCATTTTGTTTTTTAATTCAAAGTTCCAAAATCAAAATTTTAAAAAATAATTTTCATTTTGTTTTTGAAATTTTTGTTTTTAATTCAAAGTTCCAAAATCAAAATTTTAAAAAATAATTTTCATTTTGTTTTTGAAATTTTTTTTTTAATTCAAAGTTCCAAAATCAAAGTTTTAAAAAATATTTTTCATTTTGTTTTTTAATTCAAAGTTCCAAAATCAAAATTTTAAAAAATATTTTTCATTTTGTTTGTGAAATTTTTGTTTTTAATTCAAAGTTCCAAAATCAAAGTTTTAAAAAATAATTTTCATTTTGTTTTTGAAATTTTTGTTTTTAATTCAAAGTTCCAAAATCAAAGTTTTAAAAAATAATTTTCATTTTGTTTTTGAAATTTTTGTTTTTAATTCAAAGTTCCAAAATCAAAGTTTTAAAAAATAATTTTCATTTTGTTTTTGAAATTTTTGTTTTTAATTCAAAGTTCCAAAATCAAATTTTTAAAAAATAATTTTCATTTTTTTTTAATTCAAAGTTCCAAAATCAAAATTTTAAAAAATAATTTTAATTTTTTTTATTCAAAGTTCCAAAATCAAAATTTTAAAAAATATTTTTCATTTTGTTTTTTAATTTTTTTTTTTAATTCAAAGTTCCAAAATCAAAATTTTAAAAAAATAATTTTCATTTTTTTTAATTCAAAGTTCCAAAATCAAAATTTTAAAAAATAATTTTCATTTTTTTTTAATTCAAAGTTCCAAAATCAAAGTTTTAAAAAATAATTTTCATTTTGTTTTTGAAATTTTTGTTTTTAATTCAAAGTTCCAAATTCAAAATTTTAAAAAATAATTTTCATTTTGTTTTTGAAATTTTTTTTTTAATTCAAAGTTCCAAAATCAAAGTTTTAAAAAATATTTTTCATTTTGTTTTTGAAATTTTTGTTTTTAATTCAAAGTTCCAAAATCAAAGTTTTAAAAAATAATTTTCATTTTGTTTTTGAAATTTTTGTTTTTAATTCAAAGTTCCAAAATCAAAGTTTTAAAAAATAATTTTCATTTTGTTTTTGAAATTTTTTTTTTTATTTCAAAGTTCCAAAATCAAAATTTTATAAAATTATTTTCATTTTTTTTTTAATTCAAAGTTCCAAAATCAAAATTTTAAAAAAATTATTTTCATTTTGTTTTTGAATTTTTTTTTTTATTTCAAAGTTCCAAAATCAAAATTTTAAAAAATAATTTTCATTTTGTTTTTGAAATTTTTGTTTTTAATTCAAAGTTCCAAAATCAAAATTTTAAAAAATTATTTTCATTTTGTTTTTGAAATTTTTGTTTTTAATTCAAAGTTCCAAAATCAAAATTTTAAAAAATTATTTTCATTTTGTTTTTGAAATTTTTGTTTTTAATTCAAAGTTCCTAAATCAAAATTTTATAAAATTAATTTCATTTTTTTTTAATTCAAAGTTCCAAAATCAAAATTTTAAAAAAATTATTTTCATTTTGTTTTTGAAATTTTGTTTTTAATTCAAAGTTCCAAAATCAAAGTTTTAAAAAATAATTTTCATTTTGTTTTTGAAATTTTTTTTTTATTTCAAAGTTCCAAAATCAAAGTTTTAAAAAATAATTTTCATTTTTTTTTTAATTCAAAGTTCCAAAATCAAAATTTTAAAAAATAATTTTCATTTTTTTTTTAATTCAAAGTTCCAAAACCAAAATTTTAAAAAATAATTATCATTTTGTTTTTGAAATTTTTTTTTTAATTCAAAGTTCCAAAATCAAAGTTTTAAAAAATAATTTTCATTTTGTTTTTGAAATTTTTGTTTTTAATTCAAAGTTCCAAAATCAAAATTTTAAAAAATAATTTTCATTTTGTTTTTGAAATTTTTTTTTTAATTCAAAGTTCCAAAATCAAAGTTTTAAAAAATAATTTTCATTTTGTTTTTGAAATTTTTTTTTTATTTCAAAGTTCCAAAATCAAAGTTTTAAAAAATAATTTTCATTTTTTTTTAATTCAAAGTTCCAAAATCAAAATTTTAAAAAATAATTTTCATTTTTTTTTTAATTCAAAGTTCCAAAACCAAAATTTTAAAAAATAATTATCATTTTGTTTTTGAAATTTTTTTTTTTATTTCAAAGTTCCAAAATCAAAGTTTTAAAAAATAATTTTCATTTTTTTTTTAATTCAAAGTTCCAAAATCAAAATTTTAAAAAATAATTTTCATTTTTTTTTTAATTCAAAGTTCCAAAACCAAAATTTTAAAAAATAATTATCATTTTGTTTTTGAAATTTTTGTTTTTAATTCAAAGTTCCAAAATCAAAGTTTTAAAAAATAATTTTCATTTTGTTTTTGAAATTTTTGTTTTTAATTCAAAGTTCCAAAATCAAAGTTTTAAAAAATAATTTTCATTTTGTTTTTGAAATTTTTGTTTTTAATTCAAAGTTCCAAAATCAAAATTTTAAAAAATAATTTTCATTTTGTTTTTGAAATTTTTTTTTTAATTCAAAGTTCCAAAATCAAAGTTTTAAAAAATATTTTTCATTTTGTTTTTGAAATTTTTGTTTTTAATTCAAAGTTCCAAAATCAAAGTTTTAAAAAATATTTTTCATTTTGTTTTTGAAATTTTTGTTTTTAATTCAAAGTTCCAAAATCAAAGTTTTAAAAAATAATTTTCATTTTGTATTTGAAATTTTTGTTTTTAATTCAAAGTTCCAAAATCAAAGTTTTAAAAAATAATTTTCATTTTTTTTTTAATTCAAAGTTCCAAAATCAAAATTTTAAAAAAATTATTTTCATTTTGTTTTTGAAATTTTTTTTTTATTTCAAAGTTCCAAAATCAAAATTTTAAAAAATAATTTTCATTTTTTTTTTTAATTCAAAGTTCCAAATCAAAATTTTAAAAAATAATTTTAATTTTTTTTTAATTCAAAGTTCCAAAATAAAAATTTTAAAAAATTTTGTTTTTGAAATTTTTGTTTTTAATTCAAAGTTCCAAAATCAAAGTTTTAAAAAATAATTTTCATTTTGTTTTTGAAATTTTTGTTTTTAATTCAAAGTTCCAAAATCAAAGTTTTAAAAAATAATTTTCATTTTGTTTTTGAAATTTTTGTTTTTAATTCAAAGTTCCAAAATCAAAGTTTTAAAAAATAATTTTCATTTTTTTTTAATTCAAAGTTCCAAAATCAAAATTTTAAAAAATAATTTTCATTTTTTTTATTCAAAGTTCCAAAATCAAAATTTTAAAAAATATTTTTCATTTTGTTTTTTAATTTTTTTTTTAATTCAAAGTTCCAAAATCAAAATTTTAAAAAAATAATTTTCATTTTTTTTAATTCAAAGTTCCAAAATCAAAATTTTAAAAAATAATTTTCATTTTTTTTTTAATTCAAAGTTCCAAAATCAAAGTTTTAAAAAATAATTTTCATTTTGTTTTTGAAATTTTTGTTTTTAATTCAAAGTTCCAAATTCAAAATTTTAAAAAATAATTTTCATTTTGTTTTTGAAATTTTTTTTTTAATTCAAAGTTCCAAAATCAAAGTTTTAAAAAATATTTTTCATTTTGTTTTTGAAATTTTTGTTTTTAATTCAAAGTTCCAAAATCAAAGTTTTAAAAAATAATTTTCATTTTGTTTTTGAAATTTTTGTTTTTAATTCAAAGTTCCAAAATCAAAGTTTTAAAAAATAATTTTCATTTTGTTTTTGAAATTTTTTTTTTTATTTCAAAGTTCCAAAATCAAAATTTTATAAAATTATTTTCATTTTTTTTTTAATTCAAAGTTCCAAAATCAAAATTTTAAAAAAATTATTTTCATTTTGTTTTTGAATTTTTTTTTTTATTTCAAAGTTCCAAAATCAAAATTTTAAAAAATAATTTTCATTTTGTTTTTGAAATTTTTGTTTTTAATTCAAAGTTCCAAAATCAAAATTTTAAAAAATTATTTTCATTTTGTTTTTGAAATTTTTGTTTTTAATTCAAAGTTCCAAAATCAAAATTTTAAAAAATTATTTTCATTTTGTTTTTGAAATTTTTGTTTTTAATTCAAAGTTCCTAAATCAAAATTTTATAAAATTAATTTCATTTTTTTTTTAATTCAAAGTTCCAAAATCAAAATTTTAAAAAAATTATTTTCATTTTGTTTTTGAAATTTTGTTTTTAATTCAAAGTTCCAAAATCAAGTTTTAAAAAATAATTTTCATTTTGTTTTTGAATTTTTTTTTTTATTTCAAAGTTCCAAAATCAAAGTTTTAAAAAATAATTTTCATTTTTTTTTTAATTCAAAGTTCCAAAATCAAAATTTTAAAAAATAATTTTCATTTTTTTTTTTAATTCAAAGTTCCAAAACCAAAATTTTAAAAAATAATTATCATTTTGTTTTTGAATTTTTTTTTTTAATTCAAAGTTCCAAAATCAAAGTTTTAAAAAATAATTTTCATTTTGTTTTTGAAATTTTTGTTTTTAATTCAAAGTTCCAAAATCAAAATTTTAAAAAATAATTTTCATTTTGTTTTTGAAATTTTTTTTTTAATTCAAAGTTCCAAAATCAAAGTTTAAAAAATATTTTTAATTTTGTTATTTAATTCAAAGTTCCAAAATCAAAATTTTAAAAAATATTTTTCATTTTGTTTTTGAAATTTTTGTTTTTAATTCAAAGTTCCAAAATCAAAGTTTTAAAAAATAATTTTCATTTTGTTTTTGAAATTTTTGTTTTTAATTCAAAGTTCCAAAATCAAAGTTTTAAAAAATAATTTTCATTTTGTTTTTGAAATTTTTGTTTTTAATTCAAAGTTCCAAAATCAAAATTTTAAAAAATAATTTTCATTTTGTTTTTGAAATTTTTTTTTTAATTCAAAGTTCCAAAATCAAAGTTTTAAAAAATATTTTTCATTTTGTTTTTGAAATTTTTGTTTTTAATTCAAAGTTCCAAAATCAAAGTTTTAAAAAATATTTTTCATTTTGTTTTTGAAATTTTTGTTTTTAATTCAAAGTTCCAAAATCAAAGTTTTAAAAAATAATTTTCATTTTGTATTTGAAATTTTTGTTTTTAATTCAAAGTTCCAAAATCAAAGTTTTAAAAAATAATTTTCATTTTTTTTTTAATTCAAAGTTCCAAAATCAAAATTTTAAAAAAATTATTTTCATTTTGTTTTTGAAATTTTTTTTTTATTTCAAAGTTCCAAAATCAAAATTTTAAAAAATAATTTTCATTTTTTTTTTTAATTCAAAGTTCCAAATCAAAATTTTAAAAAATAATTTTAATTTTTTTTTAATTCAAAGTTCCAAAATAAAAATTTTAAAAAATTTTGTTTTTGAAATTTTTTTTTTAATTCAAAGTTCCAAAATCAAAGTTTTAAAAAATAATTTTCATTTTTTTTTTTAATTCAAAGTTCCAAAATCAAAATTTTAAAAAATAATTTTCATTTTTTTTTAATTCAAAGTTCCAAAATCAAAGTTTTAAAAAATAATTTTCATTTTGTTTTTGAAATTTTTGTTTTTAATTCAAAGTTCCAAAATCAAAGTTTTAAAAAATAATTTTCATTTTGTTTTTGAAATTTTTGTTTTTAATTCAAAGTTCCAAAATCAAAGTTTTAAAAAATAATTTTCATTTTGTTTTTGAAATTTTTGTTTTTAATTCAAAGTTCCAAAATCAAAATTTTAAAAAATAATTATCATTTTGTTTTTGAAATTTTTTTTTTAATTCAAAGTTCCAAAATCAAAGTTTTAAAAAATATTTTTCATTTTGTTTTTGAAATTTTTGTTTTTAATTGAAAGTTCCAAAATCAAAGTTTTAAAAAATAATTTTCATTTTGTTTTTGAATTTTTTTTTCAATTCAAAGTTCCAAAATCAAAGTTTTAAAAAATATTTTTCATTTTGTTTTTGAAATTTTTGTTTTTAATTCAAAGTTCCAAAATCAAAGTTTTAAAAAATAATTTTCATTTTTTTTTTTAATTCAAACTTCCAAAATCAAAATTTTAAAAAATATTTTTCATTTTGTTTTTAATTCAAAGTTCCAAAATCAAAGTTTTAAAAAATAATTTTCATTTTTGTTTTTAATTCAAAGTTCCAAAATCAAAATTTTAAAAAATAATTATCATTTTGTTTTTGAAATTTTTGTTTTTAATTCAAAGTTCCAAAATCAAAGTTTTAAAAAATATTTTTCATTTTGTTTTTGAAATTTTTGTTTTTAATTCAAAGTTCCAAAATCAAAGTTTTAAAAAATAATTTTCATTTTGTATTTGAAATTTTTGTTTTTAATTCAAAGTTCCAAAATCAAAGTTTTAAAAAATAATTTTCATTTTTTTTTAATTCAAAGTTCCAAAATCAAAATTTTAAAAAAATTATTTTCATTTTGTTTTTGAATTTTTTTTTTTTATTTCAAAGTTCCAAAATCAAAATTTTAAAAAATAATTTTCATTTTTTTTTTAATTTAAAGTTCCAAAATCAAAATTTTAAAAAATAATTTTCATTTTTTTTTAATTCAAAGTTCCAAAATCAAAATTTTAAAAAAATTATTTTCATTTTGTTTTTGAATTTTTTTTTTTTATTTCAAAGTTCCAAAATCAAAATTTTAAAAAATAATTTTCATTTTTTTTTTAATTTAAAGTTCCAAAATCAAAATTTTAAAAAATAATTTTCATTTTTTTTTAATTTAAAGTTCCAAAATCAAAATTTTAAAAAATAATTTTCATTTTTTTTTATTTCAAAGTTCCAAAATCAAAGTTTTAAAAAATATTTTTCATTTTGTTTTTGAAATTTTTGTTTTTAATTCAAAGTTCCAAAATCAAAGTTTTAAAAAATATTTTTCATTTTGTTTTTGAAATTTTTGTTTTTAATTCAAAGTTCCAAAATCAAAGTTTTAAAAAATAATTTTCATTTTTTTTTTTAATTCAAAGTTCCAAAATCAAAATTTTAAAAAATATTTTTCATTTTGTTTTTGAAATTTTTTTTTTATTTCAAAGTTCCAAAATCAAAGTTTTAAAAAATATTTTTCATTTTGTTTTTGAAATTTTTGTTTTTAATTCAAAGTTCCAAAATCAAAGTTTTAAAAAATATTTTTCATTTTGTTTTTGAAATTTTTGTTTTTAATTCAAAGTTCCAAAATCAAAGTTTTAAAAAATAATTTTCATTTTGTATTTGAAATTTTTGTTTTTAATTCAAAGTTCCAAAATCAAAGTTTTAAAAAATAATTTTCATTTTTTTTTAATTCAAAGTTCCAAAATCAAAATTTTAAAAAAATTATTTTCATTTTGTTGTTGAAATTTTTTTTTTTATTTCAAAGTTCCAAAATCAAAATTTTAAAAAATAATTTTCATTTTTTTTTTAATTTAAAGTTCCAAAATCAAAATTTTAAAAAATAATTTTCATTTTTTTTTAATTCAAAGTTCCAAAATAAAAATTTTAAAAAATTTTGTTTTTGAAATTTTTTTTTTAATTCAAAGTTCCAAAATCAAAGTTTTAAAAAATAATTTTCATTTTGTTTTTGAAATTTTTGTTTTTAATTCAAAGTTCCAAAATCAAAATTTTAAAAAATAATTTTCATTTTGTTTTTGAAATTTTTTTTTTAATTCAAAGTTCCAAAATCAAAGTTTTAAAAAATATTTTTCATTTTGTTTTTTAATTCAAAGTTCCAAAATCAAAATTTTAAAAAATATTTTTCATTTTGTTTTTGAAATTTTTGTTTTTAATTCAAAGTTCCAAAATCAAAGTTTTAAAAAATAATTTTCATTTTGTTTTTGAAATTTTTGTTTTTAATTCAAAGTTCCAAAATCAAAGTTTTAAAAAATAATTTTCATTTTGTTTTTGAAATTTTTGTTTTTAATTCAAAGTTCCAAAATCAAAATTTTAAAAAATAATTTTCATTTTGTTTTTGAAATTTTTTTTTTAATTCAAAGTTCCAAAATCAAAGTTTTAAAAAATATTTTTCATTTTGTTTTTGAAATTTTTGTTTTTAATTCAAAGTTCCAAAATCAAAGTTTTAAAAAATAATTTTCATTTTGTTTTTGAAATTTTTTTTTTAATTTAAAGTTCTTTTTAATTCAAAGTTCCAAAATCAAAATTTTAAAAAATAATTTTCATTTTGTTTTTGAAATTTTTTTTTTAATTCAAAGTTCCAAAATCAAAGTTTTAAAAAATAATTTTCATTTTTTTTTTTAATTCAAAGTTCCAAAATCAAAATTTTAAAAAAATTATTTTCATTTTGTTTTTGAAATTTTTGTTTTTAATTCAAAGTTCCAAAATCAAAGTTTTAAAAAATAATTTTCATTTTTTTTTAATTCAAAGTTCCAAAATCAAAATTTTAAAAAAATTATTTTCATTTTGTTTTTGAAATTTTTTTTTTTATTTCAAAGTTCCAAAATCAAAATTTTAAAAAATAATTTTCATTTTTTTTTAATTCAAAGTTCCAAAATCAAAATTTTAAAAAATAATTTTCATTTTGTTTTTGAAATTTTTTTTTTAATTCAAAGTTCCAAAATCAAAGTTTTAAAAAATAATTTTCATTTTGTTTTTGAAATTTTTTTTTTAATTCAAAGTTCCAAAATCAAAGTTTTAAAAAATAATTTTCATTTTTTTTTTAATTCAAAGTTCCAAAATCAAAATTTTAAAAAAATTATTTTCATTTTGTTTTTGAAATTTTTGTTTTTAATTCAAAGTTCCAAAATCAAAGTTTTAAAAAATAATTTTCATTTTTTTTTAATTCAAAGTCCCAAAATCAAAATTTTAAAAAAATTATTTTCATTTTGTTTTTGAAATTTTTTTTTTATTTCAAAGTTCCAAAATCAAAATTTTAAAAAATAATTTTCATTTTTTTTTAATTCAAAGTTCCAAAATCAAAATTTTAAAAAATAATTTTCATTTTGTTTTTGAAATTTTTTTTTAATTCAAAGTTCCAAAATCAAAGTTTTAAAAAATATTTTTCATTTTGTTTTTGAAATTTTTGTTTTTAATTCAAAATTCCAAAATCAATTTTAATTCAAAGTTCCAAAATCAAAGTTTTAAAAAATAATTTTCATTTTGTTTTTGAATTTTTTTTTTAATTCAAAGTTCCAAAATCAAAGTTTTAAAAAATATTTTTCATTTTGTTTTTGAAATTTTTGTTTTTAATTCAAAGTTCCAAAATCAAAGTTTTAAAAAATAATTTTCATTTTTTTTTTAATTCAAAGTTCCAAAATCAAAATTTTAAAAAAATATTTTTCATTTTGTTTTTGAAATTTTTTTTTTATTTCAAAGTTCCAAAATCAAAGTTTTAAAAAATATTTTTCATTTTGTTTTTGAAATTTTTGTTTTTAATTCAAAGTTCCAAAATCAAAGTTTTAAAAAATATTTTTCATTTTGTTTTTGAAATTTTTGTTTTTAATTCAAAGTTCCAAAATCAAAGTTTTAAAAAATAATTTTCATTTTGTATTTGAAATTTTTGTTTTTAATTCAAAGTTCCAAAATCAAAGTTTTAAAAAATAATTTTCATTTTTTTTTAATTCAAAGTTCCAAAATCAAAATTTTAAAAAAATTATTTTCATTTTGTTTTTGAAATTTTTTTTTTATTTCAAAGTTCCAAAATCAAAATTTTAAAAAATAATTTTCATTTTGTTTTTGAAATTTTTGTTTTTAATTCAAAGTTTCAAAATCAAAATTTTAAAAAATTATTTTCATTTTGTTTTTGAAATTTTTGTTTTTAATTCAAAGTTCCAAAATCAAAATTTTAAAAAATTATTTTCATTTTGTTTTTGAAATTTTTGTTTTTAATTCAAAGTTCCAAAATCAAAATTTTATAAAATTAATTTCATTTTTTTTTAATTCAAAGTTCCAAAATCAAAATTTTAAAAAAATTATTTTCATTTTGTTTTTGAAATTTTGTTTTTAATTCAAAGTTCCAAAATCAAAGTTTTAAAAAATAATTTTCATTTTGTTTTTGAAATTTTTTTTTTATTTCAAAGTTCCAAAATCAAAGTTTTAAAAAATATTTTTCATTTTGTTTTTGAAATTTTTGTTTTTAATTCAAAGTTCCAAAATCAAAATTTTAAAAAATTATTTTCATTTTGTTTTTGAAATTTTTGTTTTTAATTCAAAATTCTAAAATCAATTTTAATTCAAAGTTCCAAAATCAAAGTTTTAAAAAATAATTTTCATTTTGTTTTTGAAATTTTTGTTTTTAATTCAAAGTTCCAAAATCAAAGTTTTAAAAAATAATTTTCATTTTGTTTTTGAAATTTTTGTTTTTAATTCAAAGTTCCAAAATCAAAGTTTTAAAAAATAATTTTCATTTTGTTTTTGAAATTTTTTTTTTAATTCAAAGTTCCAAAATCAAAGTTTTAAAAAATAATTTTCAGTTTTTTTTTAATTCAAACTTCCAAAATCAAAATTTTAAAAAATATTTTTCATTTTGTTTTTGAAATTTTTTTTTTATTTCAAAGTTCCAAAATCAAAGTTTTAAAAAATATTTTTCATTTTGTTTTTGAAATTTTTGTTTTTAATTCAAAGTTCCAAAATCAAAGTTTTAAAAAATAATTTTCATTTTGTTTTTGAAATTTTTGTTTTTAATTCAAAGTTCCAAAATCAAAGTTTTAAAAAATAATTTTCATTTTTTTTTTTAATTCAAAGTTCCAAAATCAAAATTTTAAAAAATATTTTTCATTTTGTTTTTGAAATTTTTGTTTTTAATTCAAAGTTCCAAAATCAAAGTTTTAAAAAATAATTTTCATTTTGTTTTTGAAATTTTTGTTTTTAATTCAAAGTTCCAAAATCAAAGTTTTAAAAAATAATTTTCATTTTGTTTTTGAAATTTTTGTTTTTAATTCAAAGTTCCAAAATCAAAATTTTAAAAAATAATTTTCATTTTGTTTTTGAAATTTTTTTTTAATTCAAAGTTCCAAAATCAAAGTTTTAAAAAATATTTTTCATTTTGTTTTTGAAATTTTTGTTTTTAATTCAAAGTTCCAAAATCAAAGTTTTAAAAAATATTTTTCATTTTGTTTTTGAAATTTTTGTTTTTAATTCAAAGTTCCAAAATCAAAGTTTTAAAAAATAATTTTCATTTTTTTTTTAATTCAAAGTTCCAAAATCAAAATTTTAAAAAATATTTTTCATTTTGTTTTTGAATTTTTTTTTTTTATTTCAAAGTTCCAAAATCAAAGTTTTAAAAAATATTTTTCATTTTGTTTTTGAAATTTTTGTTTTTAATTCAAAGTTCCAAAATCAAAGTTTTAAAAAATAATTTTCATTTTGTTTTTGAAATTTTTGTTTTTAATTCAAAGTTCCAAAATCAAAGTTTTAAAAAATATTTTTCATTTTGTTTTTGAAATTTTTGTTTTTAATTCAAAGTTCCAAAATCAAAGTTTTAAAAAATATTTTTCATTTTGTTTTTGAAATTTTTTTTTTAATTCAAAGTTCCAAAATCAAAGTTTTAAAAAATAATTTTCATTTTTTTTTTTAATTCAAACTTCCAAAATCAAAATTTTAAAAAATATTTTTCATTTTGTTTTTGAAATTTTTGTTTTTAATTCAAAGTTCCAAAATCAAAGTTTTAAAAAATAATTTTCATTTTGTTTTTGAAATTTTTGTTTTTAATTCAAAGTTCCAAAATCAAAGTTTTAAAAAATAATTTTAATTTTTTTTTTTAATTCAAAGTTCCAAAATCAAAATTTTAAAAAAATAATTTTCATTTTGTTTTTGAAATTTTTTTTTTTAATTCAAAGTTCCAAAATCAAAATTTTAAAAAAATTATTTTCATTTTGTTTTTGAAATTTTTGTTTTTAATTCAAAGTTCCAAAATAAAAATTTTAAAAAATTTTGTTTTTGAAATTTTTTTTTTAATTCAAAGTTCCAAAATCAAAGTTTTAAAAAATATTTTTCATTTTGTTTTTGAAATTTTTGTTTTTAATTCAAAGTTCCAAAATCAAAGTTTTAAAAAATAATTTTCATTTTTTTTTTAATTCAAAGTTCCAAAATCAAAATTTTAAAAAAATATTTTTCATTTTGTTTTTGAAATTTTTTTTTTATTTCAAAGTTCCAAAATCAAAGTTTTAAAAAATATTTTTCATTTTGTTTTTGAAATTTTTGTTTTTAATTCAAAGTTCCAAAATCAAAGTTTTAAAAAATATTTTTCATTTTGTTTTTGAAATTTTTGTTTTTAATTCAAAGTTCCAAAATCAAAGTTTTAAAAAATAATTTTCATTTTGTATTTGAAATTTTTGTTTTTAATTCAAAGTTCCAAAATCAAAGTTTTAAAAAATAATTTTCATTTTTTTTTAATTCAAAGTTCCAAAATCAAAATTTTAAAAAAATTATTTTCATTTTGTTTTTGAATTTTTTTTTTTATTTCAAAGTTCCAAAATCAAAATTTTAAAAAATAATTTTCATTTTGTTTTTGAAATTTTTGTTTTTAATTCAAAGTTTCAAAATCAAAATTTTAAAAAATTATTTTCATTTTGTTTTTGAAATTTTTGTTTTTAATTCAAAGTTCCAAAATCAAAATTTTAAAAAATTATTTTCATTTTGTTTTTGAAATTTTTGTTTTTAATTCAAAGTTCCAAAATCAAAATTTTATAAAATTAATTTCATTTTTTTTTTAATTCAAAGTTCCAAAATCAAAATTTTAAAAAAATTATTTTCATTTTGTTTTTGAAATTTTGTTTTTAATTCAAAGTTCCAAAATCAAAGTTTTAAAAAATAATTTTCATTTTGTTTTTGAAATTTTTTTTTTATTTCAAAGTTCCAAAATCAAAGTTTTAAAAAATATTTTTCATTTTGTTTTTGAAATTTTTGTTTTTAATTCAAAGTTCCAAAATCAAAATTTTAAAAAATTATTTTCATTTTGTTTTTGAAATTTTTGTTTTTAATTCAAAATTCCAAAATCAATTTTAATTCAAAGTTCCAAAATCAAAGTTTTAAAAAATAATTTTCATTTTGTTTTTGAAATTTTTGTTTTTAATTCAAAGTTCCAAAATCAAAGTTTTAAAAAATAATTTTCATTTTGTTTTTGAAATTTTTGTTTTTAATTCAAAGTTCCAAAATCAAAGTTTTAAAAAATAATTTTCATTTTGTTTTTGAAATTTTTTTTTTAATTCAAAGTTCCAAAATCAAAGTTTTAAAAAATAATTTTCAGTTTTTTTTTAATTCAAACTTCCAAAATCAAAATTTTAAAAAATATTTTTCATTTTGTTTTTGAAATTTTTTTTTTTATTTCAAAGTTCCAAAATCAAAGTTTTAAAAAATATTTTTCATTTTGTTTTTGAAATTTTTGTTTTTAATTCAAAGTTCCAAAATCAAAGTTTTAAAAAATAATTTTCATTTTGTTTTTGAAATTTTTGTTTTTAATTCAAAGTTCCAAAATCAAAGTTTTAAAAAATAATTTTCATTTTTTTTTTTAATTCAAAGTTCCAAAATCAAAATTTTAAAAAATATTTTTCATTTTGTTTTTGAAATTTTTGTTTTTAATTCAAAGTTCCAAAATCAAAGTTTTAAAAAATAATTTTCATTTTGTTTTTGAAATTTTTGTTTTTAATTCAAAGTTCCAAAATCAAAGTTTTAAAAAATAATTTTCATTTTGTTTTTGAAATTTTTGTTTTTAATTCAAAGTTCCAAAATCAAAATTTTAAAAAATAATTTTCATTTTGTTTTTGAAATTTTTTTTTAATTCAAAGTTCCAAAATCAAAGTTTTAAAAAATATTTTTCATTTTGTTTTTGAAATTTTTGTTTTTAATTCAAAGTTCCAAAATCAAAGTTTTAAAAAATATTTTTCATTTTGTTTTTGAAATTTTTGTTTTTAATTCAAAGTTCCAAAATCAAAGTTTTAAAAAATAATTTTCATTTTTTTTTTAATTCAAAGTTCCAAAATCAAAATTTTAAAAAATATTTTTCATTTTGTTTTTGAAATTTTTTTTTTTATTTCAAAGTTCCAAAATCAAAGTTTTAAAAAATATTTTTCATTTTGTTTTTGAAATTTTTGTTTTTAATTCAAAGTTCCAAAATCAAAGTTTTAAAAAATAATTTTCATTTTGTTTTTGAAATTTTTGTTTTTAATTCAAAGTTCCAAAATCAAAGTTTTAAAAAATATTTTTCATTTTGTTTTTGAAATTTTTGTTTTTAATTCAAAGTTCCAAAATCAAAGTTTTAAAAAATATTTTTCATTTTGTTTTTGAAATTTTTTTTTTAATTCAAAGTTCCAAAATCAAAGTTTTAAAAAATAATTTTCATTTTTTTTTTTAATTCAAACTTCCAAAATCAAAATTTTAAAAAATATTTTTCATTTTGTTTTTGAAATTTTTTTTTTATTTCAAAGTTCCAAAATCAAAGTTTTAAAAAATATTTTTCATTTTGTTTTTGAAATTTTTGTTTTAATTCAAAGTTCCAAAATCAAAGTTTTAAAAAATAATTTTCATTTTGTTTTTGAAATTTTTGTTTTTAATTCAAAGTTCCAAAATCAAAGTTTTAAAAAATAATTTTCATTTTTTTTTTTAATTCAAAGTTCCAAAATCAAAATTTTAAAAAATATTTTTCATTTTGTTTTTGAAATTTTTGTTTTTAATTCAAAGTTCCAAAATCAAAGTTTTAAAAAATAATTTTCATTTTGTTTTTGAAATTTTTGTTTTTAATTCAAAGTTCCAAAATCAAAGTTTTAAAAAATAATTTTCATTTTGTTTTTGAAATTTTTGTTTTTAATTCAAAGTTCCAAAATCAAAATTTTAAAAAATAATTTTCATTTTGTTTTTGAAATTTTTTTTTAATTCAAAGTTCCAAAATCAAAATTTTAAAAAATATTTTTCATTTTGTTTTTGAAATTTTTGTTTTTAATTCAAAGTTCCAAAATCAAAGTTTTAAAAAATATTTTTCATTTTGTTTTTGAAATTTTTGTTTTTAATTCAAAGTTCCAAAATCAAAGTTTTAAAAAATATTTTTCATTTTGTTTTTGAAATTTTTGTTTTTAATTCAAAGTTCCAAAATCAAAGTTTTAAAAAATAATTTTCATTTTGTATTTGAAATTTTTGTTTTTAATTCAAAGTTCCAAAATCAAAGTTTTAAAAAATAATTTTCATTTTGTTTTTGAAATTTTTGTTTTTAATTCAAAGTTCCAAAATCAAAATTTTAAAAAATAATTTTCATTTTGTTTTTGAAATTTTTTTTTAATTCAAAATTCCAAAATCAAAGTTTTAAAAATATTTTTCATTTTGTTTTTTAATTCAAAGTTCCAAAATCAAAATTTTAAAAAATATTTTTCATTTTGTTTTTGAAATTTTTGTTTTTAATTCAAAGTTCCAAAATCAAAATTTTAAAAAATAATTTTCATTTTTTTTTAATTCAAAGTTCCAAAATCAAAATTTTAAAAAATAATTTTCATTTTTTTTTAATTCAAAGTTCCAAAATAAAAATTTTAAAAAATTTTGTTTTTGAAATTTTTTTTTTAATTCAAAGTTCCAAAATCAAAGTTTTAAAAAATATTTTTCATTTTGTTTTTTAATTCAAAGTTCCAAAATCAAAATTTTAAAAAATAATTTTCATTTTGTTTTTGAAATTTTTGTTTTTAATTCAAAGTTCCAAAATCAAAATTTTAAAAAATAATTTTCATTTTGTTTTTGAAATTTTTTTTTTAATTCAAAGTTCCAAAATCAAAGTTTTAAAAAATATTTTTCATTTTGTTTTTTAATTCAAAGTTCCAAAATCAAAATTTTAAAAAATATTTTTCATTTTGTTTTTGAAATTTTTGTTTTTAATTCAAAGTTCCAAAATCAAAGTTTTAAAAAATAATTTTCATTTTGTTTTTGAAATTTTTGTTTTTAATTCAAAGTTCCAAAATCAAAGTTTTAAAAAATAATTTTCATTTTGTTTTTGAAATTTTTGTTTTTAATTCAAAGTTCCAAAATCAAAGTTTTAAAAAATAATTTTCATTTTGTTTTTGAAATTTTTGTTTTTAATTCAAAGTTCCAAAATCAAAGTTTTAAAAAATAATTTTCATTTTTTTTTAATTCAAAGTTCCAAAATCAAAATTTTAAAAAATAATTTTCATTTTTTTTATTCAAAGTTCCAAAATCAAAATTTTAAAAAATATTTTTCATTTTGTTTTTGAATTTTTTTTTTTAATTCAAAGTTCCAAAATCAAAATTTTAAAAAAATAATTTTCATTTTTTTTAATTCAAAGTTCCAAAATCAAAATTTTAAAAAATAATTTTCATTTTTTTTTTAATTCAAAGTTCCAAAATCAAAGTTTTAAAAAATAATTTTCATTTTGTTTTTGAAATTTTTGTTTTTAATTCAAAGTTCCAAATTCAAAATTTTAAAAAATAATTTTCATTTTGTTTTTGAAATTTTTTTTTTAATTCAAAGTTCCAAAATCAAAGTTTTAAAAAATATTTTTCATTTTGTTTTTGAAATTTTTGTTTTTAATTCAAAGTTCCAAAATCAAAGTTTTAAAAAATAATTTTCATTTTGTTTTTGAAATTTTTGTTTTTAATTCAAAGTTCCAAAATCAAAGTTTTAAAAAATAATTTTCATTTTGTTTTTGAATTTTTTTTTTTTATTTCAAAGTTCCAAAATCAAAATTTTATAAAATTATTTTCATTTTTTTTTAATTCAAAGTTCCAAAATCAAAATTTTAAAAAAATTATTTTCATTTTGTTTTTGAATTTTTTTTTTTATTTCAAAGTTCCAAAATCAAAATTTTAAAAAATAATTTTCATTTTGTTTTTGAAATTTTTGTTTTTAATTCAAAGTTCCAAAATCAAAATTTTAAAAAATTATTTTCATTTTGTTTTTGAAATTTTTGTTTTTAATTCAAAGTTCCAAAATCAAAATTTTAAAAAATTATTTTCATTTTGTTTTTGAAATTTTTGTTTTTAATTCAAAGTTCCTAAATCAAAATTTTATAAAATTAATTTCATTTTTTTTTTAATTCAAAGTTCCAAAATCAAAATTTTAAAAAAATTATTTTCATTTTGTTTTTGAAATTTTGTTTTTAATTCAAAGTTCGAAAATCAAAGTTTTAAAAAATAATTTTCATTTTGTTTTTGAAATTTTTTTTTTATTTCAAAGTTCCAAAATCAAAGTTTTAAAAAATAATTTTCATTTTTTTTTTTAATTCAAAGTTCCAAAATCAAAATTTTAAAAAATAATTTTCATTTTTTTTTTTAATTCAAAGTTCCAAAATCAAAGTTTTAAAAAATAATTTTCATTTTGTTTTTGAAATTTTTGTTTTTAATTCAAAGTTCCAAAATCAAAGTTTTAAAAAATAATTTTCATTTTGTTTTTGAAATTTTTGTTTTTAATTCAAAGTTCCAAAATCAAAGTTTTAAAAAATAATTTTCATTTTGTTTTTGAAATTTTTGTTTTTAATTCAAAGTTCCAAAACCAAAATTTTAAAAAATAATTATCATTTTGTTTTTGAAATTTTTTTTTTAATTCAAAGTTCCAAAATCAAAGTTTTAAAAAATAATTTTCATTTTGTTTTTGAAATTTTTGTTTTTAATTCAAAGTTCCAAAATCAAAATTTTAAAAAATAATTTTCATTTTGTTTTTGAAATTTTTTTTTTAATTCAAAGTTCCAAAATCAAAGTTTTAAAAAATATTTTTCATTTTGTTTTTTAATTCAAAGTTCCAAAATCAAAATTTTAAAAAATATTTTTCATTTTGTTTTTGAAATTTTTGTTTTTAATTCAAAGTTCCAAAATCAAAGTTTTAAAAAATAATTTTCATTTTGTTTTTGAAATTTTTGTTTTTAATTCAAAGTTCCAAAATCAAAGTTTTAAAAAATAATTTTCATTTTGTTTTTGAAATTTTTGTTTTTAATTCAAAGTTCCAAAATCAAAATTTTAAAAAATAATTTTCATTTTGTTTTTGAAATTTTTTTTTTAATTCAAAGTTCCAAAATCAAAGTTTTAAAAAATATTTTTCATTTTGTTTTTGAAATTTTTGTTTTTAATTCAAAGTTCCAAAATCAAAGTTTTAAAAAATATTTTTCATTTTGTTTTTGAAATTTTTGTTTTTAATTCAAAGTTCCAAAATCAAAGTTTTAAAAAATAATTTTCATTTTGTATTTGAAATTTTTGTTTTTAATTCAAAGTTCCAAAATCAAAGTTTTAAAAAATAATTTTCATTTTTTTTTTAATTCAAAGTTCCAAAATCAAAATTTTAAAAAAATTATTTTCATTTTGTTTTTGAAATTTTTTTTTTTATTTCAAAGTTCCAAAATCAAAATTTTAAAAAATAATTTTCATTTTTTTTTTAATTCAAAGTTCCAAATCAAAATTTTAAAAAATAATTTTAATTTTTTTTTAATTCAAAGTTCCAAAACAAAATGTATGTGTACACGGGTTAAGGGATAATTATATTGAGGTAAATGGTATGAAAATATAAAAAGATAATGGGGGGTAACTTACGGTTTGTCGTTTGTGCCGTTTGTAGGGTGATGGCAATGAGATGGTGGGTGATACCTGTATGAGGGGATGATACCTTTATCCTTGGATGAGGGTGATGGGGGTTGATCACCTGGTTCCTTGGAGGATGATGATGAGACAAGGTGTCTGGCGGACAACCTGTTGTTGTTGCTGTGGACCTCTTCCAATGAGAGATGGTGGGCCAAAACTGTAGGATGGTGTCCTTGGTGTATGTCGTCCAAACTGTGGGCTTTCGTTTAGATTTTGCTCTTCTTGTTTTCCACTTAAAATCGCCTGATATAATTTTCACTTTGTTTGTTTGTTTGTTTGTTGTCAAAATTCCGGTGCAATTCGCTAGTATAATTTTAACTGGATTTGGTAAGAAGAAAGCGAAAAGACAGCTAACAAAGTTCCGTTTGAAAGTAAGCAGAAATTTACAATTGCTGCATCAAATCACCATTCATGTTTTGGGGCGTTTACCCAATCGAGACTGCTAATCAGTAAATTTAATTTTTATGCACAATTTATTGTCCAGAGGCTACTTCAACAAGGATTTCCACAATATCCACTTTTATACAAATGTTTTACTCACTATCCACTATCTTTTAATTATTAATTAGTGTAAGTATTTTATTTTGGTATATTTTTACGGATTTTCACACAACAGCGAAGATTTATAAATGAAAAAAACTGTCAGCTTTTATTTCAAACTTTGAATTGAACACATGTTTCTGTTTTATTTTTAATTTTATATTTATTTATTTCTTATATGTTTTTCTTTTCTCACTGATGAAGCGCTTGCTTGTGAGGTTTGATACAGAGTGATTTTTGTTGTGTTAAGAATCAATCACCACAACTGCCTGTTGGTAGACGTGGAGAATGAGGAAAAGAGGAATATAAAACTAAGTAACGAGTAATGCTGCAGTTGCAGGGTTACCGTACCACAAATCTAAATTAAATTATTTTTAGGGGTTTCGTGCCTAAACATCCCGCCCCCCTTGTTATAGTCAAGATAACAAAATTGGTGGATGCTCAGGGCCTCATATCTCCATACCAGACAGGCAATTGGGTTTACATTATAGGGTACATATTGTTATAATTTAAATACTATAATTAGATAAAATTCAAGAAAAAGGGGCTTAATATATCACTATAGTATGAATGCAAATAATAATAAATATTCAATATATAAATTTAATATGAATAAACAATGTAAATTTAACAAGAGGAAAGTATGAATATAATTAGAAGTCAGTTTTGAGGTAAATAGGGTAAATATATATGTAGAATACAATTAGGTTTGCAGTAAAATAGAGAATTCATTAAGATGTAAATATAAAGGTAAGTATAATACAATTCAGGATAATTCAATAGGGTGTAAATGTAATGGCAATTATACATGCAATTAGAATTAAATTTTGGGTAAATATGTAGGTGTACGTATGAGTGTATAATTAAGTTTTTAGAATATTCAAAGAGTAAATAAGGGTAAGTATATATATGTATATTTCAGGTATAATTTAAATGCAAAGAATGTAAGTATTTATAATAACAATTAATTTAAATGCAAAACAATTTAAGTATGTATAATTCAGATTTAATTTAAAATGCAAAAGATATAAGCATTTATGTAAATAACAATTAAGTTAAAATGAAAAGAGGTAAGTATGTACATATAATTCAAAGACAATTTAAAAAAAAGGGGTAAGAATCAAATATTATATATAATTCGAATATAATGCAACAGATAAATATAAGAAATTCAATTTTAAATATAATCTAAATATAATACAGTAAGAGGGATAAATATAATTCACAGTTTTATATAATAATAATTCACAGTTTTATATAATAATAATTCACAGGTTTATATAATAAAAAATAGATATCAGGATAATGTTGACGTTGTTAAACACCGAATTTTCCAATCAGGACCCATCCTAAGACCGTGTCCTGAGCTAGTGGACCAATATTTGCCACCTGGATGCCGCTACGGATTATACGAGGGTAGATATCTGCTCCAAAAATAAAGTTAATGGAATGTCCTTCAAAAAAGTCAGGATCGGCCAGTCTCAAGTTTCGATATGCGTCACTCACACTGCGTTCCAATTTTTTTGTTGGGATTTCCGCAGGCAGGTCCCAATTAATTTTTGCCCTCACCGTAAAAGTCCCTTCTTCTTCTTCAAAACGGGTCCGATAGCTGAATTGGCACCACTTATCGGCATCGAATCTTTCGAATGGTAAATGGTACCGATCGACGATGAATTCGGCTATGGAGCTTGTGGGCGTACAGGGATCTAATAGACCACGGACATGGCACCAGTCATTTTTGATTTTGAGACGTATGATGACGGTGGGAATGACAGTAGTTTCTGCTGCTCGGCTCAGGTACGAGTTGGCTCTCGTGATTTCGGCCTGATGAAGAAGGGTATGGTGAGGACCGTTGCATTCCCGACAGCGCTCGTTGCTGCGACATTTGGCAAAACGGTGGGAGTGCGCGAGGCAATTGCGGCAATACCGGTGATGTTCCACGACTTCTTTTCTGGCCGTGACGATCATGTTCAGAAATTTGCTGCATTTACGCAGCGGGTGGCCTTTACGGCATAAGCGACAGTCCGGGGATTGGGATCGCGATCTCTCCATTCTTTTCTCGATAGTGGTGACTTGGTTACTGGGAGGCATGTTTGCTGCAACGATGAAAAAAAAGGGTGAATTAATTGTTACGACGTAAGGGGGAGATAATAGTGGGGTCCCAATAAGAAAATGACCCGGCGTTAGAGCGCATAGATCATTCGGGTTTTCGCTCATGGGACTTATGGGTCTAGAGTTTAAGCACGCCTCAATTCGTGCCAACATGGTGCTGAATTCTTCATAAGTGAAGTTGTGGCTATGGCAAAGCTTTTTGAAGTGGTTTTTGAAGCTTTTAACGCCGGCCTCCCAGAGGTCACCCATATGAGGGGTGCCAGGGGGGATGAAATGCCATTCCCCGGGGTTAAAAGCGTCTGGAGAAAGAAGACCCTTATGTATCATTGAAAGGAAGTGTTTTTTATCGCTTTTTAGGATGTTAGGTGCGCCAACGATGGCAGTGCCGTTAGACGAGGGGCTTGAGCGCAATTTTGTGGTGGTGCTGTCGGGTTTTAAGACAGTATGGTGGGGCAAATAGTAGTTGCCGCTCTCACCATTTATGGGGGTTACTTTGGTCATTTGACCTAGAGTGGAATACTCCGTGATTACCTTATCGTAATCAATTTGCATCTGGGGGTTTTTGGTTAATCTCACCTCGTTTCGTAGAAACTGGGAGAAAGCAATTTTTCGAGAGGGGCCAATATTTATATTTTCGGGATATTCTGATCTAAGGGGGAGTGAAACTACATAACGACCTTCTTTATTACGAAACGTAGTAGATGTGTACAAATTTTCGCAGTATGTGTCCTCCGGGGAGGGCGTTTTTCTCCTCGGGATGTCCTCTAATTCCCAAAACCGCTGAAGCTGATTATTTAGTTCTATAGTGTTAAAAAATGATGATACTGCCTTCTTGCACGGACTTACAGGTACCTTTCCCGTGATAATCCAGCCGAAAACTGTCTTTTGTGCTAGCAGAGATTGCTGTATATCTCTTTGTAGACCGTCTTGGAGTATTTTCGGGTAAACATCCGCACCGAGAAGTAATTCCACTTCAGAGCAGTTGGGGCGATACGGATCAGCCAATTGTAATTGGGAAAAACAGTCATTTTGTAATGCGGATGACGGGAAATAAGGGAGCTGTCCAGTAAGCCTATTTATGACTAAGGCATCTAAATAAGTTTCGAATGACTTATCAATTGGAGATCCAATTCTGATATGACAGTTTTGGGTTGATGTGGCGGTCACGGTGTCGCTTAAACCGTGGACCTGAACTGTTGATGGTCGAGTAGGGAGGCCGAGATGCCTTTGTAATTTTTTGGAAATAAATGAGGTCTCTGAGGCGGAGTCAATTAGTGCGCGGACAGTGCACTTGAGGTCACTATTGAAAACGTCAACTAACGCTGTACCGAGAATAACCGATTGTGTGGTGTGTTCGAGTTGCGTGGAAAAAGATTGCATCGTTCTACTTGCTGCTTGTGCCGATGTAGAGGGAGAGAAATCTAGATCACGAGGGGGGTTATTATCGCTACTGACTGGTGTATTTACCGCCGGAGTACTACTGATTTTCTTTTGTTCAACGCGATGAAGCAGCGTGTGATGTTTCCCTTTACATATTCTGCAAACAAATTTGCTTGGGCATGTGTTCGCTCCGTGAGTTCCCAAGCAGTTGGTGCACTTATTTTGTTTCTTCACCTCGGTATAGCGTTCTTCAACTGACATTTGTAGAAAGACTGCGCAAAATCTGAGGGGGTGATATTGGGTACACAAATCGCACTTGCCAAGCTTGCCATTGGAGACGTTAGTCTGGTAGCTGTTAATCTTGGATCCTACTGAGTGGTTTGGTTTATTAGATTTTGCCGATTGAGAAGGTTTCGGGGAATGTGACCTTATGAATGTCGACCTAATATCTGCGACAGAATCTAAAGTTTGGAATCTCGAGGACAAGAATTCATCCAAAGCTTTCCACGTTGGCAGGTCAGTGGAGCGCGGTAAAGATTGCTCCCATAAGCTTAATGTGGTTTCGGGCAGACAGGTGGAGCAAATGTAAACGAAGATGACATCCCAATTGTCGGCTTCTATCTGTAACAAACGCAGATTGGTGATGCAGTCGTTGATGGCACGCTGCAATTGTCGCAGATCAGCACTAGTCTCTTTCACTATTGGTTGTAGATTAAACAGCAACTTTAATTGTGCGTTTACCAAAATGCGCTTATTTTCGTAGCGATTTACCAAATTTTGCCAGGCCATATTAAACCCATCGTTTGTCATAGGGCAAGTCTTCAGCAGTTCGCGAGCTTCACCCTGCGTCTTTTTTACCAGATGGCACATTTTTTCGACAGGTGATAAACGTTTATTATTGCGGTAAAGCGCTGTGAACATATCACGGAAGGTAGGCCAAGATTGATAATCTCCATGAAAAATTTCTGTATCGCAAGGGAGCAATGAAATATAAGGGGTTAAATCGACTGTGGTATCCGCGGAAGGGGAAGCCAATTTAGCCTTCGCTTGAAGCTCTTCGATGAGCTCGTGAATTCTTGCGACAACCGCGGTATAAGCGCCAAAAGTGGCATAATAACGTCCCTTGAGGGTGTCGTAATCGAGATCATCTTTTATAGAATCATATTTATCCAGGACGGTTTCGTAAGATGACTCAAATCTGGACCAATGGAGTTGGATCTGTTTCTCGTGTGTCTGCAAAGTGTGTCGCGAATGCGATTCTACCGCGAGCCCATCAAAGTAGCTTTGAAATTCGACCACTTGATCCGAATAACGAATTAAATTTTTTATGGTAGTCATGGTTACGGGGTTTTATATAATTACGGGGAAAATATGTCTAGAGTAGTGGTTCGTAAAAGCGACTTCGGTAAAATTTAAAGAAAATTTAAAGAAATTTTCAGTTGCGCTTCGTGAAAGCGACTTGGGTAAAAAATTTAAAAGAAAATTTAAAGAAATTTTCAGTTGCGCTTCGTGAAAGCGACTTGGGAAAAATTTAAAAGAAAATTTAAAGAAATTTTCAGTTGCGCTTCGTGAAAGCGACTTGGGTAAAATTTAAAAGAAAATTTAAAGAAATTTTCAGTTGCGCTTCGTGAAAGCGACTTGGGTAAAATTTAAAAGAAAATTTAAAGAAATTTTCAGTTGCGCCTCGTGAAAGCGACTTGGGTAAAATTTAAAAGAAAATTTAAAGAAATTTTCAGTTGCGCCTCGTGAAGCGACTTGGGAAAAATTTAAAAGAAAATTTAAAGAAATTTTCAGTTGCGCTTCGTGAAAGCGACTTGGGAAAAATTTAAAAGAAAATTTAAAGAAATTGTCAGTTGCGCTTCGTGAAAGCGACTTGGGTAAAAATTTAAAAGAAAATTTAAAGAAATTTTCAGTTGCGCTTCGTGAAAGCGACTTGGGTAAAATTTAAAAGAAAATTTAAAGAAATTTTCAGTTGCGCCTCGTGAAAGCGACTTGGGAAAAATTTAAAAGAAAATTTAAAGAAATTTTCAGTTGCGCTTCGTGAAAGCGACTTGGGAAAAATTTAAAAGAAAATTTAAAGAAATTGTCAGTTGCGCTTCGTGAAAGCGACTTGGGTAAAAATTTAAAAGAAAATTTAAAGAAATTTTCAGTTGCGCTTCGTGAAAGCGACTTGGGAAAAATTTAAAAGAAAATTTAAAGAAATTGTCAGTTGCGCCTCGTGAAAGCGACTTGGGAAAAATTTAAAGAAAATTTAAAGAAATTTTCAGTTGTGCCTCGTAAAGGCGACTTCGGTAAAATTTAAAAGAAAATTTAAAGAAATTTTCATTTGTGCTTCGTAAAAGCGACTGTTATAATATTTATAGAAAATTCACAGAAATTTTTCATTTGCGTAATATAAAAAATTTTCAGTTGTGTAGTATTAAAAGTTTAAAGAAATCTTCATTTTGTGTAACGTATAAAGAAATTTATAATTATAAAAAAAATTTTTAAATTAATTTTTAGTTGGGTAATATTAAAAATTAAACAAATTTTCAATTGTGTATGGGGTTAGCAATATTATTGTTATTGATTTGTCGTATTTAATAATAAAATTGAGCACATTACAAAATTACATAATTTTCGGTGACTGATTGATCTCTCCTCGTATCCACTGGTTAGTGCATAATTTCCTATATGATCACTATTGTTCCAGTGACCTACTTAAACTTTATGTACATATGTAAATATATAATCGGTAGTGCATAAATACATTTATTCGTTGGTTTGGTACAAAACAACGAGTTAATCGAGAGAGAGAGAGGATATTTTTAGAGAGAACAAACGGGATTAAATTTTTGATACATGAGATGAAAAGAAAAAGCAGAATCAAAGCACCCACAAAATTACCATCAAAGTACAAAAAACAGTTGTGTGTATGTATGTGAATTTGCTTTATATGAAATGGCTTTGGCTTTTTGTTTGTTTGCGATGAAACTTACAAAGAATGCCAATAGGTATTTCATATGCCTGTATAAGAAAAATACAACAACAACATTAACAAGTATGCACTATGTTTGGATGCGATATTTTGTATTTTTTCTTCTATCAGGCTACCGTTAGGTCTCTCATTTAAATAAGAAATGTAAGAACTCTTTCGTACATGGGATGAGTAAACGAAAAACAGAAAACCGGTTTATACAAAAACCATAAATGTACAGAAACAGTAGAATGCAGGGTTTGTATGTATGTATGTAAATTGCTTTTATATGAAATGACTTTGGCTTTTTGTTTGTTTGCTATGAAACTTACAAAGAATGCCAATAGGTATTTCGTATGCCTTTATAAGAAAAATACAACAACAACATTAACAAGTATGCACTATGTTTTTGATGCGGTATTTTGTATTTTTCTTTAGTCAGGCTACCGTTAGATCTTTCGTTTAATAAAAAATGCACAACAAGTAAACAACAAAATGTTAAGATGCTAGCGTTTTGTTGTTCCCTTTTGTTCGAAGCGCTAATTTACCGTATGATAAATAAACGCATATAAGGGACACCAAAATGCGCAAATAACAACACGTTGTTGTTTTTGTTAAACGGCAATTTTATTTTTAGAAAGATAGGTTATACATACATACATAGGGACAAACATTTGTAACGGGATAATAAAAATTACGTGTGCACAAAATATGTTAAACGTGTTGAGGGGGAAAAGGTACAGTTTTTTCGCGAAAAGTTGGGTTATAATTTTGCGGAGTAAATATTATAACCACATTTTTCGCGGAAAAAAAGAAAATGGCTATAATTTACGGGGGAATTTTATAGCCATATAAAATTGCGCGGGAAACGACATGGGTATAATTTGCGGGTGAATATTATACCAATGTGAATAAAATTTGCGGGAAAAATATTTTTATTAGGGGGGTGTACCGGGTTATGGATGACCCGGGATGATGTGATTAGGGAGAGATATCTCTGGGTTTTGGATGACCCAGAGATCCGGTTCGAAGGACCAAAATGTATGTGTACACGGGTTAAGGGATAATTATATTGAGGTAAATGGTATGAAAATATAAAAAGATAATGGGGGGTAACTTACGGTTTGTCGTTTGTGCCGTTTGTAGGGTGATGGCAATGAGATGGTGGGTGATACCTGTATGAGGGGATGATACCTTTATCCTTGGATGAGGGTGATGGGGGTTGATCACCTGGTTCCTTGGAGGATGATGATGAGACAAGGTGTCTGGCGGACAACCTGTTGTTGTTGCTGTGGACCTCTTCCAATGAGAGATGGTGGGCCAAAACTGTAGGATGGTGTCCTTGGTGTATGTCGTCCAAACTGTGGGCTTTCGTTTAGATTTTGCTCTTCTTGTTTTCCACTTAAAATCGCCTGATATAATTTTCACTTTGTTTGTTTGTTTGTTTGTTGTCAAAATTCCGGTGCAATTCGCTAGTATAATTTTAACTGGATTTGGTAAGAAGAAAGCGAAAAGACAGCTAACAAAGTTCCGTTTGAAAGTAAGCAGAAATTTACAATTGCTGCATCAAATCACCATTCATGTTTTGGGGCGTTTACCCAATCGAGACTGCTAATCAGTAAATTTAATTTTTATGCACAATTTATTGTCCAGAGGCTACTTCAACAAGGATTTCCACAATATCCACTTTTATACAAATGTTTTACTCACTATCCACTATCTTTTAATTATTAATTAGTGTAAGTATTTTATTTTGGTATATTTTTACGGATTTTCACACAACAGCGAAGATTTATAAATGAAAAAAACTGTCAGCTTTTATTTCAAACTTTGAATTGAACACATGTTTCTGTTTTATTTTTAATTTTATATTTATTTATTTCTTATATGTTTTTCTTTTCTCACTGATGAAGCGCTTGCTTGTGAGGTTTGATACAGAGTGATTTTTGTTGTGTTAAGAATCAATCACCACAACTGCCTGTTGGTAGACGTGGAGAATGAGGAAAAGAGGAATATAAAACTAAGTAACGAGTAATGCTGCAGTTGCAGGGTTACCGTACCACAAATCTAAATTAAATTATTTTTAGGGGTTTCGTGCCTAAACACAAAAATTTTAAAAAATTTTGTTTTTGAAATTTTTTTTTTAATTCAAAGTTCCAAAATCAAAGTTTTAAAAAATAATTTTCATTTTTTTTTTAATTCAAAGTTCCAAAATCAAAATTTTAAAAAATAATTTTCATTTTTTTTTTAATTCAAAGTTCCAAAATCAAAGTTTTAAAAAATAATTTTCATTTTGTTTTTGAAATTTTTGTTTTTAATTCAAAGTTCCAAAATCAAAGTTTTAAAAAATAATTTTCATTTTGTTTTTGAAATTTTTGTTTTTAATTCAAAGTTCCAAAATCAAAGTTTTAAAAAATAATTTTCATTTTGTTTTTGAAATTTTTGTTTTTAATTCAAAGTTCCAAAATCAAAATTTTAAAAAATAATTATCATTTTGTTTTTGAAATTTTTTTTTTAATTCAAAGTTCCAAAATCAAAGTTTTAAAAAATATTTTTCATTTTGTTTTTGAAATTTTTGTTTTTAATTGAAAGTTCCAAAATCAAAGTTTTAAAAAATAATTTTCATTTTGTTTTTGAATTTTTTTTTTAATTCAAAGTTCCAAAATCAAAGTTTTAAAAAATATTTTTCATTTTGTTTTTGAAATTTTTGTTTTTAATTCAAAGTTCCAAAATCAAAGTTTTAAAAAATAATTTTCATTTTTTTTTTTAATTCAAACTTCCAAAATCAAAATTTTAAAAAATATTTTTCATTTTGTTTTTGAAATTTTTTTTTTATTTCAAAGTTCCAAAATCAAAGTTTTAAAAAATAATTTTCATTTTTTTTTTTAATTCAAAGTTCCAAAATCAAAATTTTAAAAAATAATTTTCATTTTTTTTTTTAATTCAAAGTTCCAAAATCAAAGTTTTAAAAAATAATTTTCATTTTGTTTTTGAAATTTTTGTTTTTAATTCAAAGTTCCAAAATCAAAGTTTTAAAAAATAATTTTCATTTTGTTTTTGAAATTTTTGTTTTTAATTCAAAGTTCCAAAATCAAAGTTTTAAAAAATAATTTTCATTTTGTTTTTGAAATTTTTGTTTTTAATTCAAAGTTCCAAAATCAAAATTTTAAAAAATAATTATCATTTTGTTTTTGAAATTTTTTTTTTTAATTCAAAGTTCCAAAATCAAAGTTTTAAAAAATATTTTTCATTTTGTTTTTGAAATTTTTGTTTTTAATTCAAAGTTCCAAAATCAAAGTTTTAAAAAATATTTTTCATTTTGTTTTTGAAATTTTTGTTTTTAATTCAAAGTTCCAAAATCAAAGTTTTAAAAAATAATTTTCATTTTTTTTTTTAATTCAAAGTTCCAAAATCAAAATTTTAAAAAATATTTTTCATTTTGTTTTTGAAATTTTTTTTTTATTTCAAAGTTCCAAAATCAAAGTTTTAAAAAATATTTTTCATTTTGTTTTTGAAATTTTTGTTTTTAATTCAAAGTTCCAAAATCAAAGTTTTAAAAAATATTTTTCATTTTGTTTTTGAAATTTTTGTTTTTAATTCAAAGTTCCAAAATCAAAGTTTTAAAAAATAATTTTCATTTTGTATTTGAAATTTTTGTTTTTAATTCAAAGTTCCAAAATCAAAGTTTTAAAAAATAATTTTCATTTTTTTTTTAATTCAAAGTTCCAAAATCAAAATTTTAAAAAAATTATTTTCATTTTGTTTTTGAATTTTTTTTTTTTATTTCAAAGTTCCAAAATCAAAATTTTAAAAAATAATTTTCATTTTTTTTTTAATTTAAAGTTCCAAAATCAAAATTTTAAAAAATAATTTTCATTTTTTTTTAATTCAAAGTTCCAAAATAAAAATTTTAAAAAATTTTGTTTTTGAAATTTTTTTTTTAATTCAAAGTTCCAAAATCAAAGTTTTAAAAAATAATTTTCATTTTGTTTTTGAAATTTTTGTTTTTAATTCAAAGTTCCAAAATCAAAATTTTAAAAAATAATTTTCATTTTGTTTTTGAAATTTTTTTTTTAATTCAAAGTTCCAAAATCAAAGTTTTAAAAAATATTTTTCATTTTGTTTTTTAATTCAAAGTTCCAAAATCAAAATTTTAAAAAATATTTTTCATTTTGTTTTTGAAATTTTTGTTTTTAATTCAAAGTTCCAAAATCAAAGTTTTAAAAAATAATTTTCATTTTGTTTTTGAAATTTTTGTTTTTAATTCAAAGTTCCAAAATCAAAGTTTTAAAAAATAATTTTCATTTTGTTTTTGAAATTTTTGTTTTTAATTCAAAGTTCCAAAATCAAAATTTTAAAAAATAATTTTCATTTTGTTTTTTGAAATTTTTTTTTTAATTCAAAGTTCCAAAATCAAAGTTTTAAAAAATATTTTTCATTTTGTTTTTGAAATTTTTGTTTTTAATTCCAAGTTCCAAAATCAAAGTTTTAAAAAATAATTTTCATTTTGTTTTTGAAATTTTTTTTTTTAATTTAAAGTTCTTTTTAATTCAAAGTTCCAAAATCAAAATTTTAAAAAATAATTTTCATTTTGTTTTTGAAATTTTTTTTTTAATTCAAAGTTCCAAAATCAAAGTTTTAAAAAATAATTTTCATTTTTTTTTTAATTCAAAGTTCCAAAATCAAAATTTTAAAAAAATTATTTTCATTTTGTTTTTGAAATTTTTGTTTTTAATTCAAAGTTCCAAAATCAAAGTTTTAAAAAATAATTTTCATTTTTTTTTAATTCAAAGTTCCAAAATCAAAATTTTAAAAAAATTATTTTCATTTTGTTTTTGAAATTTTTTTTTTTATTTCAAAGTTCCAAAATCAAAATTTTAAAAAATAATTTTCATTTTTTTTTAATTCAAAGTTCCAAAATCAAAATTTTAAAAAATAATTTTCATTTTGTTTTTGAAATTTTTTTTTTAATTCAAAGTTCCAAAATCAAAGTTTTAAAAAATATTTTTCATTTTGTTTTTGAAATTTTTGTTTTTAATTCAAAGTTCCAAAATCAAAGTTTTAAAAAATATTTTTCATTTTGTTTTTGAAATTTTTGTTTTTAATTCAAAGTTCCAAAATCAAAGTTTTAAAAAATAATTTTCATTTTTTTTTTTAATTCAAAGTTCCAAAATCAAAATTTTAAAAAAATATTTTTCATTTTGTTTTTGAAATTTTTTTTTTATTTCAAAGTTCCAAAATCAAAGTTTTAAAAAATATTTTTCATTTTGTTTTTGAAATTTTTGTTTTTAATTCAAAGTTCCAAAATCAAAGTTTTAAAAAATATTTTTCATTTTGTTTTTGAAATTTTTGTTTTTAATTCAAAGTTCCAAAATCAAAGTTTTAAAAAATAATTTTCGTTTTGTATTTGAAATTTTTGTTTTTAATTCAAAGTTCCAAAATCAAAGTTTTAAAAAATAATTTTCATTTTTTTTTAATTCAAAGTTCCAAAATCAAAATTTTAAAAAAATTATTTTCATTTTGTTTTTGAAATTTTTTTTTTATTTCAAAGTTCCAAAATCAAAATTTTAAAAAATAATTTTCATTTTGTTTTTGAAATTTTTGTTTTTAATTCAAAGTTTCAAAATCAAAATTTTAAAAAATTATTTTCATTTTGTTTTTGAAATTTTTGTTTTTAATTCAAAGTTCCAAAATCAAAATTTTAAAAAATTATTTTCATTTTGTTTTTGAAATTTTTGTTTTTAATTCAAAGTTCCAAAATCAAAATTTTATAAAATTAATTTCATTTTTTTTTTAATTCAAAGTTCCAAAATCAAAATTTTAAAAAAATTATTTTCATTTTGTTTTTGAAATTTTGTTTTTAATTCAAAGTTCCAAAATCAAAGTTTTAAAAAATAATTTTCATTTTGTTTTTGAATTTTTTTTTTTATTTCAAAGTTCCAAAATCAAAGTTTTAAAAAATATTTTTCATTTTGTTTTTGAAATTTTTGTTTTTAATTCAAAGTTCCAAAATCAAAATTTTAAAAAATTATTTTCATTTTGTTTTTGAAATTTTTGTTTTTAATTCAAAATTCCAAAATCAATTTTAATTCAAAGTTCCAAAATCAAAGTTTTAAAAAATAATTTTCATTTTGTTTTTGAAATTTTTGTTTTTAATTCAAAGTTCCAAAATCAAAGTTTTAAAAAATAATTTTCATTTTGTTTTTGAAATTTTTGTTTTTAATTCAAAGTTCCAAAATCAAAGTTTTAAAAAATAATTTTCATTTTGTTTTTGAAATTTTTTTTTTAATTCAAAGTTCCAAAATCAAAGTTTTAAAAAATAATTTTCATTTTTTTTTTAATTCAAACTTCCAAAATCAAAATTTTAAAAAATATTTTTCATTTTGTTTTTGAAATTTTTTTTTTATTTCAAAGTTCCAAAATCAAAGTTTTAAAAAATATTTTTCATTTTGTTTTTGAAATTTTTGTTTTTAATTCAAAGTTCCAAAATCAAAGTTTTAAAAAATAATTTTCATTTTGTTTTTGAAATTTTTGTTTTTAATTCAAAGTTCCAAAATCAAAGTTTTAAAAAATAATTTTCATTTTTTTTTTTAATTCAAAGTTCCAAAATCAAAATTTTAAAAAATATTTTTCATTTTGTTTTTGAAATTTTTGTTTTTAATTCAAAGTTCCAAAATCAAAGTTTTAAAAAATAATTTTCATTTTGTTTTTGAAATTTTTGTTTTTAATTCAAAGTTCCAAAATCAAAGTTTTAAAAAATAATTTTCATTTTGTTTTTGAAATTTTTGTTTTTAATTCAAAGTTCCAAAATCAAAATTTTAAAAAATAATTTTCATTTTGTTTTTGAAATTTTTTTTTAATTCAAAGTTCCAAAATCAAAGTTTTAAAAAATATTTTTCATTTTGTTTTTGAAATTTTTGTTTTTAATTCAAAGTTCCAAAATCAAAGTTTTAAAAAATATTTTTCATTTTGTTTTTGAAATTTTTGTTTTTAATTCAAAGTTCCAAAATCAAAGTTTTAAAAAATAATTTTCATTTTTTTTTAATTCAAAGTTCCAAAATCAAAATTTTAAAAAATATTTTTCATTTTGTTTTTGAATTTTTTTTTTTATTTCAAAGTTCCAAAATCAAAGTTTTAAAAAATATTATTCATTTTGTTTTTGAAATTTTTGTTTTTAATTCAAAGTTCCAAAATCAAAGTTTTAAAAAATAATTTTCATTTTGTTTTTGAAATTTTTGTTTTTAATTCAAAGTTCCAAAATCAAAGTTTTAAAAAATATTTTTCATTTTGTTTTTGAAATTTTTGTTTTTAATTCAAAGTTCCAAAATCAAAGTTTTAAAAAATATTTTTCATTTTGTTTTTGAAATTTTTTTTTTAATTCAAAGTTCCAAAATCAAAGTTTTAAAAAATAATTTTCATTTTTTTTTTTAATTCAAACTTCCAAAATCAAAATTTTAAAAAATATTTTTCATTTTGTTTTTGAAATTTTTTTTTTATTTCAAAGTTCCAAAATCAAAGTTTTAAAAAATATTTTTCATTTTGTTTTTGAAATTTTTGTTTTAATTCAAAGTTCCAAAATCAAAGTTTTAAAAAATAATTTTCATTTTGTTTTTGAAATTTTTGTTTTTAATTCAAAGTTCCAAAATCAAAGTTTTAAAAAATAATTTTCATTTTTTTTTTTAATTCAAAGTTCCAAAATCAAAATTTTAAAAAATATTTTTCATTTTGTTTTTGAAATTTTTGTTTTTAATTCAAAGTTCCAAAATCAAAGTTTTAAAAAATAATTTTCATTTTGTTTTTGAAATTTTTGTTTTTAATTCAAAGTTCCAAAATCAAAGTTTTAAAAAATAATTTTCATTTTGTTTTTGAAATTTTTGTTTTTAATTCAAAGTTCCAAAATCAAAATTTTAAAAAATAATTTTCATTTTGTTTTTGAAATTTTTTTTTAATTCAAAGTTCCAAAATCAAAGTTTTAAAAAATATTTTTCATTTTGTTTTTGAAATTTTTGTTTTTAATTCAAAGTTCCAAAATCAAAGTTTTAAAAAATATTTTTCATTTTGTTTTTGAAATTTTTGTTTTTAATTCAAAGTTCCAAAATCAAAGTTTTAAAAAATATTTTTCATTTTGTTTTTGAAATTTTTGTTTTTAATTCAAAGTTCCAAAATCAAAGTTTTAAAAAATAATTTTCATTTTGTATTTGAAATTTTTGTTTTTAATTCAAAGTTCCAAAATCAAAGTTTTAAAAAATAATTTTCATTTTGTTTTTGAAATTTTTGTTTTTAATTCAAAGTTCCAAAATCAAAATTTTAAAAAATAATTTTCATTTTGTTTTTGAAATTTTTTTTTTAATTCAAAATTCCAAAATCAAAGTTTTAAAAATATTTTTCATTTTGTTTTTTAATTCAAAGTTCCAAAATCAAAATTTTAAAAAATATTTTTCATTTTGTTTTTGAAATTTTTGTTTTTAATTCAAAGTTCCAAAATCAAAATTTTAAAAAATAATTTTCATTTTTTTTTAATTCAAAGTTCCAAAATCAAAATTTTAAAAAATAATTTTCATTTTTTTTTAATTCAAAGTTCCAAAATAAAAATTTTAAAAAATTTTGTTTTTGAAATTTTTTTTTTTAATTCAAAGTTCCAAAATCAAAGTTTTAAAAAATATTTTTCATTTTGTTTTTTAATTCAAAGTTCCAAAATCAAAATTTTAAAAAATAATTTTCATTTTGTTTTTGAAATTTTTGTTTTTAATTCAAAGTTCCAAAATCAAAATTTTAAAAAATAATTTTCATTTTGTTTTTGAAATTTTTTTTTTAATTCAAAGTTCCAAAATCAAAGTTTTAAAAAATATTTTTCATTTTGTTTTTTAATTCAAAGTTCCAAAATCAAAATTTTAAAAAATATTTTTCATTTTGTTTTTGAAATTTTTGTTTTTAATTCAAAGTTCCAAAATCAAAGTTTTAAAAAATAATTTTCATTTTGTTTTTGAAATTTTTGTTTTTAATTCAAAGTTCCAAAATCAAAGTTTTAAAAAATAATTTTCATTTTGTTTTTGAAATTTTTGTTTTTAATTCAAAGTTCCAAAATCAAAGTTTTAAAAAATAATTTTCATTTTGTTTTTGAAATTTTTGTTTTTAATTCAAAGTTCCAAAATCAAAATTTTAAAAAATAATTTTCATTTTGTTTTTGAAATTTTTTTTTAATTCAAAGTTCCAAAATCAAAGTTTTAAAAAATATTTTTCATTTTGTTTTTGAAATTTTTGTTTTTAATTCAAAGTTCCAAAATCAAAGTTTTAAAAAATATTTTTCATTTTGTTTTTGAAATTTTTGTTTTTAATTCAAAGTTCCAAAATCAAAGTTTTAAAAAATAATTTTCATTTTTTTTTTAATTCAAAGTTCCAAAATCAAAATTTTAAAAAATATTTTTCATTTTGTTTTTGAAATTTTTTTTTTATTTCAAAGTTCCAAAATCAAAGTTTTAAAAAATATTTTTCATTTTGTTTTTGAAATTTTTGTTTTTAATTCAAAGTTCCAAAATCAAAGTTTTAAAAAATAATTTTCATTTTGTTTTTGAAATTTTTGTTTTTAATTCAAAGTTCCAAAATCAAAGTTTTAAAAAATATTTTTCATTTTGTTTTTGAAATTTTTGTTTTTAATTCAAAGTTCCAAAATCAAAGTTTTAAAAAATATTTTTCATTTTGTTTTTGAAATTTTTTTTTTAATTCAAAGTTCCAAAATCAAAGTTTTAAAAAATAATTTTCATTTTTTTTTTTAATTCAAACTTCCAAAATCAAAATTTTAAAAAATATTTTTCATTTTGTTTTTGAAATTTTTTTTTTATTTCAAAGTTCCAAAATCAAAGTTTTAAAAAATATTTTTCATTTTGTTTTTGAAATTTTTGTTTTAATTCAAAGTTCCAAAATCAAAGTTTTAAAAAATAATTTTCATTTTGTTTTTGAAATTTTTGTTTTTAATTCAAAGTTCCAAAATCAAAGTTTTAAAAAATAATTTTCATTTTTTTTTTTAATTCAAAGTTCCAAAATCAAAATTTTAAAAAATATTTTTCATTTTGTTTTTGAAATTTTTGTTTTTAATTCAAAGTTCCAAAATCAAAGTTTTAAAAAATAATTTTCATTTTGTTTTTGAAATTTTTGTTTTTAATTCAAAGTTCCAAAATCAAAGTTTTAAAAAATAATTTTCATTTTGTTTTTGAAATTTTTGTTTTTAATTCAAAGTTCCAAAATCAAAATTTTAAAAAATAATTTTCATTTTGTTTTTGAAATTTTTTTTTAATTCAAAGTTCCAAAATCAAAGTTTTAAAAAATATTTTTCATTTTGTTTTTGAAATTTTTGTTTTTAATTCAAAGTTCCAAAATCAAAGTTTTAAAAAATATTTTTCATTTTGTTTTTGAAATTTTTGTTTTTAATTCAAAGTTCCAAAATCAAAGTTTTAAAAAATATTTTTCATTTTGTTTTTGAAATTTTTGTTTTTAATTCAAAGTTCCAAAATCAAAGTTTTAAAAAATAATTTTCATTTTGTATTTGAAATTTTTGTTTTTAATTCAAAGTTCCAAAATCAAAGTTTTAAAAAATAATTTTCATTTTGTTTTTGAAATTTTTGTTTTTAATTCAAAGTTCCAAAATCAAAATTTTAAAAAATAATTTTCATTTTGTTTTTGAAATTTTTTTTTTAATTCAAAATTCCAAAATCAAAGTTTTAAAAATATTTTTCATTTTGTTTTTTAATTCAAAGTTCCAAAATCAAAATTTTAAAAAATATTTTTCATTTTGTTTTTGAAATTTTTGTTTTTAATTCAAAGTTCCAAAATCAAAATTTTAAAAAATAATTTTCATTTTTTTTTAATTCAAAGTTCCAAAATCAAAATTTTAAAAAATAATTTTCATTTTTTTTTAATTCAAAGTTCCAAAATAAAAATTTTAAAAAATTTTGTTTTTGAAATTTTTTTTTTTAATTCAAAGTTCCAAAATCAAAGTTTTAAAAAATATTTTTCATTTTGTTTTTTAATTCAAAGTTCCAAAATCAAAATTTTAAAAAATAATTTTCATTTTGTTTTTGAAATTTTTGTTTTTAATTCAAAGTTCCAAAATCAAAATTTTAAAAAATAATTTTCATTTTGTTTTTGAAATTTTTTTTTTAATTCAAAGTTCCAAAATCAAAGTTTTAAAAAATATTTTTCATTTTGTTTTTTAATTCAAAGTTCCAAAATCAAAATTTTAAAAAATATTTTTCATTTTGTTTTTGAAATTTTTGTTTTTAATTCAAAGTTCCAAAATCAAAGTTTTAAAAAATAATTTTCATTTTGTTTTTGAAATTTTTGTTTTTAATTCAAAGTTCCAAAATCAAAGTTTTAAAAAATAATTTTCATTTTGTTTTTGAAATTTTTGTTTTTAATTCAAAGTTCCAAAATCAAAGTTTTAAAAAATAATTTTCATTTTGTTTTTGAAATTTTTGTTTTTAATTCAAAGTTCCAAAATCAAAGTTTTAAAAAATAATTTTCATTTTGTTTTTGAAATTTTTGTTTTTAATTCAAAGTTCCAAAATCAAAGTTTTAAAAAATAATTTTCATTTTGTTTTTGAATTTTTTTTTTTAATTCAAAGTTCCAAAATCAAAATTTTAAAAAAATAATTTTCATTTTTTTTAATTCAAAGTTCCAAAATCAAAATTTTAAAAAATAATTTTCATCTTTTTTTTAATTCAAAGTTCCAAAATCAAAGTTTTAAAAAATAATTTTCATTTTGTTTTTGAAATTTTTGTTTTTAATTCAAAGTTCCAAATTCAAAATTTTAAAAAATAATTTTCATTTTGTTTTTGAAATTTTTTTTTTAATTCAAAGTTCCAAAATCAAAGTTTTAAAAAATATTTTTCATTTTGTTTTTGAAATTTTTGTTTTTAATTCAAAGTTCCAAAATCAAAGTTTTAAAAAATAATTTTCATTTTGTTTTTGAAATTTTTGTTTTTAATTCAAAGTTCCAAAATCAAAGTTTTAAAAAATAATTTTCATTTTGTTTTTGAAATTTTTTTTTTTATTTCAAAGTTCCAAAATCAAAATTTTATAAAATTATTTTCATTTTTTTTTTAATTCAAAGTTCCAAAATCAAAATTTTAAAAAAATTATTTTCATTTTGTTTTTGAATTTTTTTTTTTATTTCAAAGTTCCAAAATCAAAATTTTAAAAAATAATTTTCATTTTGTTTTTGAAATTTTTGTTTTTAATTCAAAGTTCCAAAATCAAAATTTTAAAAAATTATTTTCATTTTGTTTTTGAAATTTTTGTTTTTAATTCAAAGTTCCAAAATCAAAATTTTAAAAAATTATTTTCATTTTGTTTTTGAAATTTTTGTTTTTAATTCAAAGTTCCTAAATCAAAATTTTATAAAATTAATTTCATTTTTTTTTTAATTCAAAGTTCCAAAATCAAAATTTTAAAAAAATTATTTTCATTTTGTTTTTGAAATTTTGTTTTTAATTCAAAGTTCCAAAATCAAAGTTTTAAAAAATAATTTTCATTTTGTTTTTGAAATTTTTTTTTTATTTCAAAGTTCCAAAATCAAAGTTTTAAAAAATAATTTTCATTTTTTTTTTTAATTCAAAGTTCCAAAATCAAAATTTTAAAAAATAATTTTCATTTTTTTTTTTAATTCAAAGTTCCAAAATCAAAGTTTTAAAAAATAATTTTCATTTTGTTTTTGAAATTTTTGTTTTTAATTCAAAGTTCCAAAATCAAAGTTTTAAAAAATAATTTTCATTTTGTTTTTGAAATTTTTGTTTTTAATTCAAAGTTCCAAAATCAAAGTTTTAAAAAATAATTTTCATTTTGTTTTTGAAATTTTTGTTTTTAATTCAAAGTTCCAAAACCAAAATTTTAAAAAATAATTATCATTTTGTTTTTGAAATTTTTTTTTTAATTCAAAGTTCCAAAATCAAAGTTTTAAAAAATAATTTTCATTTTGTTTTTGAAATTTTTGTTTTTAATTCAAAGTTCCAAAATCAAAATTTTAAAAAATAATTTTCATTTTGTTTTTGAAATTTTTTTTTTAATTCAAAGTTCCAAAATCAAAGTTTTAAAAAATATTTTTCATTTTGTTTTTTAATTCAAAGTTCCAAAATCAAAATTTTAAAAAATATTTTTCATTTTGTTTTTGAAATTTTTGTTTTTAATTCAAAGTTCCAAAATCAAAGTTTTAAAAAATAATTTTCATTTTGTTTTTGAAATTTTTGTTTTTAATTCAAAGTTCCAAAATCAAAGTTTTAAAAAATAATTTTCATTTTGTTTTTGAAATTTTTGTTTTTAATTCAAAGTTCCAAAATCAAAATTTTAAAAAATAATTTTCATTTTGTTTTTGAAATTTTTTTTTTAATTCAAAGTTCCAAAATCAAAGTTTTAAAAAATATTTTTCATTTTGTTTTTGAAATTTTTGTTTTTAATTCAAAGTTCCAAAATCAAAGTTTTAAAAAATATTTTTCATTTTGTTTTTGAAATTTTTGTTTTTAATTCAAAGTTCCAAAATCAAAGTTTTAAAAAATAATTTTCATTTTGTATTTGAAATTTTTGTTTTTAATTCAAAGTTCCAAAATCAAAGTTTTAAAAAATAATTTTCATTTTTTTTTAATTCAAAGTTCCAAAATCAAAATTTTAAAAAAATTATTTTCATTTTGTTTTTGAAATTTTTTTTTTTATTTCAAAGTTCCAAAATCAAAATTTTAAAAAATAATTTTCATTTTTTTTTAATTCAAAGTTCCAAATCAAAATTTTAAAAAATAATTTTAATTTTTTTTTAATTCAAAGTTCCAAAATAAAAATTTTAAAAAATTTTGTTTTTGAAATTTTTTTTTTAATTCAAAGTTCCAAAATCAAAGTTTTAAAAAATAATTTTCATTTTTTTTTTTAATTCAAAGTTCCAAAATCAAAATTTTAAAAAATAATTTTCATTTTTTTTTTAATTCAAAGTTCCAAAATCAAAGTTTTAAAAAATAATTTTCATTTTGTTTTTGAAATTTTTGTTTTTAATTCAAAGTTCCAAAATCAAAGTTTTAAAAAATAATTTTCATTTTGTTTTTGAAATTTTTGTTTTTAATTCAAAGTTCCAAAATCAAAGTTTTAAAAAATAATTTTCATTTTGTTTTTGAAATTTTTGTTTTTAATTCAAAGTTCCAAAATCAAAATTTTAAAAAATAATTATCATTTTGTTTTTGAAATTTTTTTTTTAATTCAAAGTTCCAAAATCAAAGTTTTAAAAAATATTTTTCATTTTGTTTTTGAAATTTTTGTTTTTAATTGAAAGTTCCAAAATCAAAGTTTTAAAAAATAATTTTCATTTTGTTTTTGAATTTTTTTTTTAATTCAAAGTTCCAAAATCAAAGTTTTAAAAAATATTTTTCATTTTGTTTTTGAAATTTTTGTTTTTAATTCAAAGTTCCAAAATCAAAGTTTTAAAAAATAATTTTCATTTTTTTTTAATTCAAACTTCCAAAATCAAAATTTTAAAAAATATTTTTCATTTTGTTTTTGAAATTTTTTTTTTATTTCAAAGTTCCAAAATCAAAGTTTTAAAAAATAATTTTCATTTTTTTTTTTAATTCAAAGTTCCAAAATCAAAATTTTAAAAAATAATTTTCATTTTTTTTTTTAATTCAAAGTTCCAAAATCAAAGTTTTAAAAAATAATTTTCATTTTGTTTTTGAAATTTTTGTTTTTAATTCAAAGTTCCAAAATCAAAGTTTTAAAAAATAATTTTCATTTTGTTTTTGAAATTTTTGTTTTTAATTCAAAGTTCCAAAATCAAAGTTTTAAAAAATAATTTTCATTTTGTTTTTGAAATTTTTGTTTTTAATTCAAAGTTCCAAAATCAAAATTTTAAAAAATAATTATCATTTTGTTTTTGAAATTTTTTTTTTAATTCAAAGTTCCAAAATCAAAGTTTTAAAAAATATTTTTCATTTTGTTTTTGAAATTTTTGTTTTTAATTCAAAGTTCCAAAATCAAAGTTTTAAAAAATATTTTTCATTTTGTTTTTGAAATTTTTGTTTTTAATTCAAAGTTCCAAAATCAAAGTTTTAAAAAATAATTTTCATTTTTTTTTTTAATTCAAAGTTCCAAAATCAAAATTTTAAAAAATAATTTTCATTTTTTTTTAATTCAAAGTTCCAAAATAAAAATTTTAAAAAATATTTTTCATTTTGTTTTTGAAATTTTTGTTTTTAATTCAAAGTTCCAAAATCAAAGTTTTAAAAAATAATTTTCATTTTTTTTTTAATTTAAAGTTCCAAAATCAAAATTTTAAAAAATAATTTTCATTTTTTTTTAATTCAAAGTTCCAAAATAAAAATTTTAAAAAATATTTTTCATTTTGTTTTTGAAATTTTTGTTTTTAATTCAAAGTTCCAAAATCAAAGTTTTAAAAAATAATTTTCATTTTGTTTTTGAAATTTTTGTTTTTGAAATTTTTGTTTTTAATTCAAAGTTCCAAAATCAAAGTTTTAAAAAATAATTTTCATTTTGTTTTTGAAATTTTTGTTTTTAATTCAAAGTTCCAAAATCAAAATTTTAAAAAATAATTTTCATTTTGTTTTTGAAATTTTTTTTTTAATTCAAAGTTCCAAAATCAAAGTTTTAAAAAATATTTTTCATTTTGTTTTTGAAATTTTTGTTTTTAATTCAAAGTTCCAAAATCAAAGTTTTAAAAAATAATTTTCATTTTGTTTTTGAAATTTTTTTTTTAATTTAAAGTTCTTTTTAATTCAAAGTTCCAAAATCAAAATTTTAAAAAATAATTTTCATTTTGTTTTTGAAATTTTTTTTTTAATTCAAAGTTCCAAAATCAAAGTTTTAAAAAATAATTTTCATTTTTTTTTTTAATTCAAAGTTCCAAAATCAAAATTTTAAAAAAATTATTTTCATTTTGTTTTTGAAATTTTTGTTTTTAATTCAAAGTTCCAAAATCAAAGTTTTAAAAAATAATTTTCATTTTTTTTAATTCAAAGTTCCAAAATCAAAATTTTAAAAAAATTATTTTCATTTTGTTTTTGAAATTTTTTTTTTTATTTCAAAGTTCCAAAATCAAAATTTTAAAAAATAATTTTCATTTTTTTTTAATTCAAAGTTCCAAAATCAAAATTTTAAAAAATAATTTTCATTTTGTTTTTGAAATTTTTTTTTTAATTCAAAGTTCCAAAATCAAAGTTTTAAAAAATATTTTTCATTTTGTTTTTGAAATTTTTGTTTTTAATTCAAAGTTCCAAAATCAAAGTTTTAAAAATAATTTTTCATTTTGTTTTTGAAATTTTTGTTTTTAATTCAAAGTTCCAAAATCAAAGTTTTAAAAAATAATTTTCATTTTTTTTTTTAATTCAAAGTTCCAAAATCAAAATTTTAAAAAACTATTTTTCATTTTGTTTTTGAAATTTTTTTTTTATTTCAAAGTTCCAAAATCAAAGTTTTAAAAAATATTTTTCATTTTGTTTTTAAAATTTTTGTTTTTAATTCAAAGTTCCAAAATCAAAGTTTTAAAAAATATTTTTCATTTTGTTTTTGAAATTTTTGTTTTTAATTCAAAGTTCCAAAATCAAAGTTTTAAAAAATAATTTTCATTTTGTATTTGAAATTTTTGTTTTTAATTCAAAGTTCCAAAATCAAAGTTTTAAAAAATAATTTTCATTTTTTTTTAATTCAAAGTTCCAAAATCAAAATTTTAAAAAAATTATTTTCATTTTGTTTTTGAAATTTTTTTTTTATTTCAAAGTTCCAAAATCAAAATTTTAAAAAATAATTTTCATTTTGTTTTTGAAATTTTTGTTTTTAATTCAAAGTTTCAAAATCAAAATTTTAAAAAATTATTTTCATTTTGTTTTTGAAATTTTTGTTTTTAATTCAAAGTTCCAAAATCAAAATTTTAAAAAATTATTTTCATTTTGTTTTTGAAATTTTTGTTTTTAATTCAAAGTTCCAAAATCAAAATTTTATAAAATTAATTTCATTTTTTTTTTAATTCAAAGTTCCAAAATCAAAATTTTAAAAAAATTATTTTCATTTTGTTTTTGAAATTTTGTTTTTAATTCAAAGTTCCAAAATCAAAGTTTTAAAAAATAATTTTCATTTTGTTTTTGAAATTTTTTTTTTATTTCAAAGTTCCAAAATCAAAGTTTTAAAAAATATTTTTCATTTTGTTTTTGAAATTTTTGTTTTTAATTCAAAGTTCCAAAATCAAAATTTTAAAAAATTATTTTCATTTTGTTTTTGAAATTTTTGTTTTTAATTCAAAATTCCAAAATCAATTTTAATTCAAAGTTCCAAAATCAAAGTTTTAAAAAATAATTTTCATTTTGTTTTTGAAATTTTTGTTTTTAATTCAAAGTTCCAAAATCAAAGTTTTAAAAAATAATTTTCATTTTGTTTTTGAAATTTTTGTTTTTAATTCAAAGTTCCAAAATCAAAGTTTTAAAAAATAATTTTCATTTTGTTTTTGAAATTTTTTTTTTAATTCAAAGTTCCAAAATCAAAGTTTTAAAAAATAATTTTCATTTTTTTTTTTAATTCAAACTTCCAAAATCAAAATTTTAAAAAATATTTTTCATTTTGTTTTTGAAATTTTTTTTTTATTTCAAAGTTCCAAAATGAAACTTTTAAAAAATATTTTTCATTTTGTTTTTGAAATTTTTGTTTTTAATTCAAAGTTCCAAAATCAAAATTTTAAAAAATAATTTTCATTTTGTTTTTGAAATTTTTGTTTTTAATTCAAAGTTCCAAAATCAAAGTTTTAAAAAATAATTTTCATTTTTTTTTTAATTCAAAGTTCCAAAATCAAAATTTTAAAAAATATTTTTCATTTTGTTTTTGAAATTTTTGTTTTTAATTCAAAGTTCCAAAATCAAAGTTTTAAAAAATAATTTTCATTTTGTTTTTGAAATTTTTGTTTTTAATTCAAAGTTCCAAAATCAAAGTTTTAAAAAATAATTTTCATTTTGTTTTTGAAATTTTTGTTTTTAATTCAAAGTTCCAAAATCAAAATTTTAAAAAATAATTTTCATTTTGTTTTTGAAATTTTTTTTTAATTCAAAGTTCCAAAATCAAAGTTTTAAAAAATATTTTTCATTTTGTTTTTGAAATTTTTGTTTTTAATTCAAAGTTCCAAAATCAAAGTTTTAAAAAATATTTTTCATTTTGTTTTTGAAATTTTTGTTTTTAATTCAAAGTTCCAAAATCAAAGTTTTAAAAAATAATTTTCATTTTTTTTTTAATTCAAAGTTCCAAAATCAAAATTTTAAAAAATATTTTTCATTTTGTTTTTGAAATTTTTTTTTTATTTCAAAGTTCCAAAATCAAAGTTTTAAAAAATATTTTTCATTTTGTTTTTGAAATTTTTGTTTTTAATTCAAAGTTCCAAAATCAAAGTTTTAAAAAATAATTTTCATTTTGTTTTTGAAATTTTTGTTTTTAATTCAAAGTTCCAAAATCAAAGTTTTAAAAAATATTTTTCATTTTGTTTTTGAAATTTTTGTTTTTAATTCAAAGTTCCAAAATCAAAGTTTTAAAAAATATTTTTCATTTTGTTTTTGAAATTTTTTTTTTAATTCAAAGTTCCAAAATCAAAGTTTTAAAAAATAATTTTCATTTTTTTTTTTAATTCAAACTTCCAAAATCAAAATTTTAAAAAATATTTTTCATTTTGTTTTTGAAATTTTTTTTTTATTTCAAAGTTCCAAAATCAAAGTTTTAAAAAATATTTTTCATTTTGTTTTTGAAATTTTTGTTTTAATTCAAAGTTCCAAAATCAAAGTTTTAAAAAATAATTTTCATTTTGTTTTTGAAATTTTTGTTTTTAATTCAAAGTTCCAAAATCAAAGTTTTAAAAAATAATTTTCATTTTTTTTTTTAATTCAAAGTTCCAAAATCAAAATTTTAAAAAATATTTTTCATTTTGTTTTTGAAATTTTTGTTTTTAATTCAAAGTTCCAAAATCAAAGTTTTAAAAAATAATTTTCATTTTGTTTTTGAAATTTTTGTTTTTAATTCAAAGTTCCAAAATCAAAGTTTTAAAAAATAATTTTCATTTTGTTTTTGAAATTTTTGTTTTTAATTCAAAGTTCCAAAATCAAAATTTTAAAAAATAATTTTCATTTTGTTTTTGAAATTTTTTTTTAATTCAAAGTTCCAAAATCAAAGTTTTAAAAAATATTTTTCATTTTGTTTTTGAAATTTTTGTTTTTAATTCAAAGTTCCAAAATCAAAGTTTTAAAAAATATTTTTCATTTTGTTTTTGAAATTTTTGTTTTTAATTCAAAGTTCCAAAATCAAAGTTTTAAAAAATATTTTTCATTTTGTTTTTGAAATTTTTGTTTTTAATTCAAAGTTCCAAAATCAAAGTTTTAAAAAATAATTTTCATTTTGTATTTGAAATTTTTGTTTTTAATTCAAAGTTCCAAAATCAAAGTTTTAAAAAATAATTTTCATTTTGTTTTTGAAATTTTTGTTTTTAATTCAAAGTTCCAAAATCAAAATTTTAAAAAATAATTTTCATTTTGTTTTTGAAATTTTTTTTTTAATTCAAAATTCCAAAATCAAAGTTTTAAAAATATTTTTCATTTTGTTTTTTAATTCAAAGTTCCAAAATCAAAATTTTAAAAAATATTTTTCATTTTGTTTTTGAAATTTTTGTTTTTAATTCAAAGTTCCAAAATCAAAATTTTAAAAAATAATTTTCATTTTTTTTTAATTCAAAGTTCCAAAATCAAAATTTTAAAAAATAATTTTCATTTTTTTTTAATTCAAAGTTCCAAAATAAAAATTTTAAAAAATTTTGTTTTTGAAATTTTTTTTTTAATTCAAAGTTCCAAAATCAAAGTTTTAAAAAATATTTTTCATTTTGTTTTTTAATTCAAAGTTCCAAAATCAAAATTTTAAAAAATAATTTTCATTTTGTTTTTGAAATTTTTGTTTTTAATTCAAAGTTCCAGAATCAAAATTTTAAAAAATAATTTTTATTTTGTTTTTGAAATTTTTTTTTTAATTCAAAGTTCCAAAATCAAAGTTTTCAAAAATATTTTTCATTTTGTTTTTTAATTCAAAGTTCCAAAATCAAAATTTTAAAAAATATTTTTCATTTTGTTTTTGAAATTTTTGTTTTTAATTCAAAGTTCCAAAATCAAAGTTTTAAAAAATAATTATCATTTTGTTTTTGAAATTTTTGTTTTTAATTCAAAGTTCCAAAATCAAAGTTTTAAAAAATAATTTTCATTTTGTTTTTGAAATTTTTGTTTTTAATTCAAAGTTCCAAAATCAAAGTTTTAAAAAATAATTTTCATTTTGTTTTTGAAATTTTTGTTTTTAATTCAAAGTTCCAAAATCAAAGTTTTAAAAAATAATTTTCATTTTTTTTTAATTCAAAGTTCCAAAATCAAAATTTTAAAAAATAATTTTCATTTTTTTTATTCAAAGTTCCAAAATCAAAATTTTAAAAAATATTTTTCATTTTGTTTTTGAATTTTTTTTTTTAATTCAAAGTTCCAAAATCAAAATTTTAAAAAAATAATTTTCATTTTTTTTAATTCAAAGTTCCAAAATCAAAATTTTAAAAAATAATTTTCATTTTTTTTTTAATTCAAAGTTCCAAAATCAAAGTTTTAAAAAATAATTTTCATTTTGTTTTTGAAATTTTTGTTTTTAATTCAAAGTTCCAAATTCAAAATTTTAAAAAATAATTTTCATTTTGTTTTTGAAATTTTTTTTTTAATTCAAAGTTCCAAAATCAAAGTTTTAAAAAATATTTTTCATTTTGTTTTTGAAATTTTTGTTTTTAATTCAAAGTTCCAAAATCAAAGTTTTAAAAAATAATTTTCATTTTGTTTTTGAAATTTTTGTTTTTAATTCAAAGTTCCAAAATCAAAGTTTTAAAAAATAATTTTCATTTTGTTTTTGAAATTTTTTTTTTTATTTCAAAGTTCCAAAATCAAAATTTTATAAAATTATTTTCATTTTTTTTTAATTCAAAGTTCCAAAATCAAAATTTTAAAAAAATTATTTTCATTTTGTTTTTGAATTTTTTTTTTTATTTCAAAGTTCCAAAATCAAAATTTTAAAAAATAATTTTCATTTTGTTTTTGAAATTTTTGTTTTTAATTCAAAGTTCCAAAATCAAAATTTTAAAAAATTATTTTCATTTTGTTTTTGAAATTTTTGTTTTTAATTCAAAGTTCCAAAATCAAAATTTTAAAAAATTATTTTCATTTTGTTTTTGAAATTTTTGTTTTTAATTCAAAGTTCCTAAATCAAAATTTTATAAAATTAATTTCATTTTTTTTTTAATTCAAAGTTCCAAAATCAAAATTTTAAAAAAATTATTTTCATTTTGTTTTTGAAATTTTTGTTTTTAATTCAAAGTTCCTAAATCAAAATTTTATAAAATTAATTTCATTTTTTTTTTAATTCAAAGTTCCAAAATCAAAGTTTTAAAAAATAATTTTCATTTTGTTTTTGAAATTTTTTTTTTATTTCAAAGTTCCAAAATCAAAGTTTTAAAAAATAATTTTCATTTTTTTTTTTAATTCAAAGTTCCAAAATCAAAATTTTAAAAAATAATTTTCATTTTGTTTTTGAAATTTTTGTTTTTAATTCAAAGTTCCAAAATCAAAGTTTTAAAAAATAATTTTCATTTTGTTTTTGAAATTTTTGTTTTTAATTCAAAGTTCCAAAATCAAAGTTTTAAAAAATAATTTTCATTTTGTTTTTGAAATTTTTGTTTTTAATTCAAAGTTCCAAAATCAAAGTTTTAAAAAATAATTTTCATTTTGTTTTTGAAATTTTTGTTTTTAATTCAAAGTTCCAAAACCAAAATTTTAAAAAATAATTATCATTTTGTTTTTGAAATTTTTTTTTTAATTCAAAGTTCCAAAATCAAAGTTTTAAAAAATAATTTTCATTTTGTTTTTGAAATTTTTGTTTTTAATTCAAAGTTCCAAAATCAAAATTTTAAAAAATAATTTTCATTTTGTTTTTGAAATTTTTTTTTTAATTCAAAGTTCCAAAATCAAAGTTTTAAAAAATATTTTTCATTTTGTTTTTTAATTCAAAGTTCCAAAATCAAAATTTTAAAAAATATTTTTCATTTTGTTTTTGAAATTTTTGTTTTTAATTCAAAGTTCCAAAATCAAAGTTTTAAAAAATAATTTTCATTTTGTTTTTGAAATTTTTGTTTTTAATTCAAAGTTCCAAAATCAAAGTTTTAAAAAATAATTTTCATTTTGTTTTTGAAATTTTTGTTTTTAATTCAAAGTTCCAAAATCAAAATTTTAAAAAATAATTTTCATTTTGTTTTTGAAATTTTTTTTTTAATTCAAAGTTCCAAAATCAAAGTTTTAAAAAATATTTTTCATTTTGTTTTTGAAATTTTTGTTTTTAATTCAAAGTTCCAAAATCAAAGTTTTAAAAAATATTTTTCATTTTGTTTTTGAAATTTTTGTTTTTAATTCAAAGTTCCAAAATCAAAGTTTTAAAAAATAATTTTCATTTTGTATTTGAAATTTTTGTTTTTAATTCAAAGTTCCAAAATCAAAGTTTTAAAAAATAATTTTCATTTTTTTTTTAATTCAAAGTTCCAAAATCAAAATTTTAAAAAAATTATTTTCATTTTGTTTTTGAAATTTTTTTTTTTATTTCAAAGTTCCAAAATCAAAATTTTAAAAAATAATTTTCATTTTTTTTTTAATTCAAAGTTCCAAATCAAAATTTTAAAAAATAATTTTAATTTTTTTTTAATTCAAAGTTCCAAAATAAAAATTTTAAAAAATTTTGTTTTTGAAATTTTTTTTTTAATTCAAAGTTCCAAAATCAAAGTTTTAAAAAATAATTTTCATTTTTTTTTTTAATTCAAAGTTCCAAAATCAAAATTTTAAAAAATAATTTTCATTTTTTTTTTAATTCAAAGTTCCAAAATCAAAGTTTTAAAAAATAATTTTCATTTTGTTTTTGAAATTTTTGTTTTTAATTCAAAGTTCCAAAATCAAAGTTTTAAAAAATAATTTTCATTTTGTTTTTGAAATTTTTGTTTTTAATTCAAAGTTCCAAAATCAAAGTTTTAAAAAATAATTTTCATTTTGTTTTTGAAATTTTTGTTTTTAATTCAAAGTTCCAAAATCAAAATTTTAAAAAATAATTATCATTTTGTTTTTGAAATTTTTTTTTTAATTCAAAGTTCCAAAATCAAAGTTTTAAAAAATATTTTTCATTTTGTTTTTGAAATTTTTGTTTTTAATTGAAAGTTCCAAAATCAAAGTTTTAAAAAATAATTTTCATTTTGTTTTTGAATTTTTTTTTTAATTCAAAGTTCCAAAATCAAAGTTTTAAAAAATATTTTTCATTTTGTTTTTGAAATTTTTGTTTTTAATTCAAAGTTCCAAAATCAGTTTTAAAAAATAATTTTCATTTTTTTTTTTAATTCAAACTTCCAAAATCAAAATTTTAAAAAATATTTTTCATTTTGTTTTTGAAATTTTTTTTTTATTTCAAAGTTCCAAAATCAAAGTTTTAAAAAATAATTTTCATTTTTTTTTTTAATTCAAAGTTCCAAAATCAAAATTTTAAAAAATAATTTTCATTTTTTTTTTTAATTCAAAGTTCCAAAATCAAAGTTTTAAAAAATAATTTTCATTTTGTTTTTGAAATTTTTGTTTTTAATTCAAAGTTCCAAAATCAAAGTTTTAAAAAATAATTTTCATTTTGTTTTTGAAATTTTTGTTTTTAATTCAAAGTTCCAAAATCAAAGTTTTAAAAAATAATTTTCATTTTGTTTTTGAAATTTTTGTTTTTAATTCAAAGTTCCAAAATCAAAATTTTAAAAAATAATTATCATTTTGTTTTTGAAATTTTTTTTTAATTCAAAGTTCCAAAATCAAAGTTTTAAAAAATATTTTTCATTTTGTTTTTGAAATTTTTGTTTTTAATTCAAAGTTCCAAAATCAAAGTTTTAAAAAATATTTTTCATTTTGTTTTTGAAATTTTTGTTATTAATTCAAAGTTCCAAAATCAAAGTTTTAAAAAATAATTTTCATTTTTTTTTTTAATTCAAAGTTCCAAAATCAAAATTTTAAAAAATATTTTTCATTTTGTTTTTGAAATTTTTTTTTTATTTCAAAGTTCCAAAATCAAAGTTTTAAAAAATATTTTTCATTTTGTTTTTGAAATTTTTGTTTTTAATTCAAAGTTCCAAAATCAAAGTTTTAAAAAATATTTTTCATTTTGTTTTTGAAATTTTTGTTTTTAATTCAAAGTTCCAAAATCAAAGTTTTAAAAAATAATTTTCATTTTGTATTTGAAATTTTTGTTTTTAATTCAAAGTTCCAAAATCAAAGTTTTAAAAAATAATTTTCATTTTTTTTTTAATTCAAAGTTCCAAAATCAAAATTTTAAAAAAATTATTTTCATTTTGTTTTTGAATTTTTTTTTTTATTTCAAAGTTCCAAAATCAAAATTTTAAAAAATAATTTTCATTTTTTTTTTAATTCAAAGTTCCAAAATCAAAATTTTAAAAAAATTATTTTCATTTTGTTTTTGAAATTTTTTTTTTTATTTCAAAGTTCCAAAATCAAAATTTTAAAAAATAATTTTCATTTTTTTTTTAATTCAAAGTTCCAAATCAAAATTTTAAAAAATAATTTTAATTTTTTTTTAATTCAAAGTTCCAAAATAAAAATTTTAAAAAATTTTGTTTTTGAAATTTTTTTTTTAATTCAAAGTTCCAAAATCAAAGTTTTAAAAAATAATTTTCATTTTTTTTTTTTAATTCAAAGTTCCAAAATCAAAATTTTAAAAAATAATTTTCATTTTTTTTTTAATTCAAAGTTCCAAAATCAAAGTTTTAAAAAATAATTTTCATTTTGTTTTTGAAATTTTTGTTTTTAATTCAAAGTTCCAAAATCAAAGTTTTAAAAAATAATTTTCATTTTGTTTTTGAAATTTTTGTTTTTAATTCAAAGTTCCAAAATCAAAGTTTTAAAAAATAATTTTCATTTTGTTTTTGAAATTTTTGTTTTTAATTCAAAGTTCCAAAATCAAAATTTTAAAAAATAATTATCATTTTGTTTTTGAAATTTTTTTTTTAATTCAAAGTTCCAAAATCAAAGTTTTAAAAAATATTTTTCATTTTGTTTTTGAAATTTTTGTTTTTAATTGAAAGTTCCAAAATCAAAGTTTTAAAAAATAATTTTCATTTTGTTTTTGAATTTTTTTTTTAATTCAAAGTTCCAAAATCAAAGTTTTAAAAAATATTTTTCATTTTGTTTTTGAAATTTTTGTTTTTAATTCAAAGTTCCAAAATCAGTTTTAAAAAATAATTTTCATTTTTTTTTTTAATTCAAACTTCCAAAATCAAAATTTTAAAAAATATTTTTCATTTTGTTTTTGAAATTTTTTTTTTATTTCAAAGTTCCAAAATCAAAGTTTTAAAAAATAATTTTCATTTTTTTTTTTAATTCAAAGTTCCAAAATCAAAATTTTAAAAAATAATTTTCATTTTTTTTTTTAATTCAAAGTTCCAAAATCAAAGTTTTAAAAAATAATTTTCATTTTGTTTTTGAAATTTTTGTTTTTAATTCAAAGTTCCAAAATCAAAGTTTTAAAAAATAATTTTCATTTTGTTTTTGAAATTTTTGTTTTTAATTCAAAGTTCCAAAATCAAAGTTTTAAAAAATAATTTTCATTTTGTTTTTGAAATTTTTGTTTTTAATTCAAAGTTCCAAAATCAAAATTTTAAAAAATAATTATCATTTTGTTTTTGAAATTTTTTTTTAATTCAAAGTTCCAAAATCAAAGTTTTAAAAAATATTTTTCATTTTGTTTTTGAAATTTTTGTTTTTAATTCAAAGTTCCAAAATCAAAGTTTTAAAAAATATTTTTCATTTTGTTTTTGAAATTTTTGTTATTAATTCAAAGTTCCAAAATCAAAGTTTTAAAAAATAATTTTCATTTTTTTTTTTAATTCAAAGTTCCAAAATCAAAATTTTAAAAAATATTTTTCATTTTGTTTTTGAAATTTTTTTTTTATTTCAAAGTTCCAAAATCAAAGTTTTAAAAAATATTTTTCATTTTGTTTTTGAAATTTTTGTTTTTAATTCAAAGTTCCAAAATCAAAGTTTTAAAAAATATTTTTCATTTTGTTTTTGAAATTTTTGTTTTTAATTCAAAGTTCCAAAATCAAAGTTTTAAAAAATAATTTTCATTTTGTATTTGAAATTTTTGTTTTTAATTCAAAGTTCCAAAATCAAAGTTTTAAAAAATAATTTTCATTTTTTTTTTAATTCAAAGTTCCAAAATCAAAATTTTAAAAAAATTATTTTCATTTTGTTTTTGAATTTTTTTTTTTATTTCAAAGTTCCAAAATCAAAATTTTAAAAAATAATTTTCATTTTTTTTTTAATTTAAAGTTCCAAAATCAAAATTTTAAAAAATAATTTTCATTTTTTTTTAATTCAAAGTTCCAAAATAAAAATTTTAAAAAATTTTGTTTTTGAAATTTTTTTTTTAATTCAAAGTTCCAAAATCAAAGTTTTAAAAAATAATTTTCATTTTGTTTTAGAAATTTTTGTTTTTAATTCAAAGTTCCAAAATCAAAATTTTAAAAAATAATTTTCATTTTGTTTTTGAAATTTTTTTTTTAATTCAAAGTTCCAAAATCAAAGTTTTAAAAAATATTTTTCATTTTGTTTTTTAATTCAAAGTTCCAAAATCAAAATTTTAAAAAATATTATTCATTTTGTTTTTGAAATTTTTGTTTTTAATTCAAAGTTCCAAAATCAAAGTTTTAAAAAATAATTTTCATTTTGTTTTTGAAATTTTTGTTTTTAATTCAAAGTTCCAAAATCAAAGTTTTAAAAAATAATTTTCATTTTGTTTTTGAAATTTTTGTTTTTAATTCAAAGTTCCAAAATCAAAATTTTAAAAAATAATTTTCATTTTGTTTTTGAAATTTTTTTTTTAATTCAAAGTTCCAAAATCAAAGTTTTAAAAAATATTTTTCATTTTGTTTTTGAAATTTTTGTTTTTAATTCAAAGTTCCAAAATCAAAGTTTTAAAAAATAATTTTCATTTTGTTTTTGAAATTTTTTTTTTAATTTAAAGTTCTTTTTAATTCAAAGTTCCAAAATCAAAATTTTAAAAAATAATTTTCATTTTGTTTTTGAAATTTTTTTTTTAATTCAAAGTTCCAAAATCAAAGTTTTAAAAAATAATTTTCATTTTTTTTTTAATTCAAAGTTCCAAAATCAAAATTTTAAAAAAATTATTTTCATTTTGTTTTTGAAATTTTTGTTTTTAATTCAAAGTTCCAAAATCAAAGTTTTAAAAAATAATTTTCATTTTTTTTTAATTCAAAGTTCCAAAATCAAAATTTTAAAAAAATTATTTTCATTTTGTTTTTGAAATTTTTTTTTTATTTCAAAGTTCCAAAATCAAAATTTTAAAAAATAATTTTCATTTTTTTTTAATTCAAAGTTCCAAAATCAAAATTTTAAAAAATAATTTTCATTTTGTTTTTGAAATTTTTTTTTTAATTCAAAGTTCCAAAATCAAAGTTTTAAAAAATATTTTTCATTTTGTTTTTGAAATTTTTGTTTTTAATTCAAAGTTCCAAAATCAAAGTTTTAAAAAATATTTTTCATTTTGTTTTTGAAATTTTTGTTTTTAATTCAAAGTTCCAAAATCAAAGTTTTAAAAAATAATTTTCATTTTTTTTTTTAATTCAAAGTTCCAAAATCAAAATTTTAAAAAAATATTTTTCATTTTGTTTTTGAAATTTTTTTTTTATTTCAAAGTTCCAAAATCAAAGTTTTAAAAAATATTTTTCATTTTGTTTTTGAAATTTTTGTTTTTAATTCAAAGTTCCAAAATCAAAGTTTTAAAAAATATTTTTCATTTTGTTTTTGAAATTTTTGTTTTTAATTCAAAGTTCCAAAATCAAAGTTTTAAAAAATAATTTTCATTTTGTATTTGAAATTTTTGTTTTTAATTCAAAGTTCCAAAATCAAAGTTTTAAAAAATAATTTTCATTTTTTTTTAATTCAAAGTTCCAAAATCAAAATTTTAAAAAAATTATTTTCATTTTGTTTTTGAAATTTTTTTTTTATTTCAAAGTTCCAAAATCAAAATTTTAAAAAATAATTTTCATTTTGTTTTTGAAATTTTTGTTTTTAATTCAAAGTTTCAAAATCAAAATTTTAAAAAATTATTTTCATTTTGTTTTTGAAATTTTTGTTTTTAATTCAAAGTTCCAAAATCAAAATTTTAAAAAATTATTTTCATTTTGTTTTTGAAATTTTTGTTTTTAATTCAAAGTTCCAAAATCAAAATTTTATAAAATTAATTTCATTTTTTTTTTAATTCAAAGTTCCAAAATCAAAATTTTAAAAAAATTATTTTCATTTTGTTTTTGAAATTTTGTTTTTAATTCAAAGTTCCAAAATCAAAGTTTTAAAAAATAATTTTCATTTTGTTTTTGAAATTTTTTTTTTATTTCAAAGTTCCAAAATCAAAGTTTTAAAAAATATTTTTCATTTTGTTTTTGAAATTTTTGTTTTTAATTCAAAGTTCCAAAATCAAAATTTTAAAAAATTATTTTCATTTTGTTTTTGAAATTTTTGTTTTTAATTCAAAATTCCAAAATCAATTTTAGTTCAAAGTTCCAAAATCAAAGTTTTAAAAAATAATTTTCATTTTGTTTTTGAAATTTTTGTTTTTAATTCAAAGTTCCAAAATCAAAGTTTTAAAAAATAATTTTCATTTTGTATTTGAAATTTTTGTTTTTAATTCAAAGTTCCAAAATCAAAGTTTTAAAAAATAATTTTCATTTTGTTTTTGAAATTTTTTTTTAATTCAAAGTTCCAAAATCAAAGTTTTAAAAAATAATTTTCATTTTTTTTTTTAATTCAAAGTTCCAAAATAAAAATTTTAAAAAATTTTGTTTTTGAAATTTTTTTTTTAATTCAAAGTTCCAAAATCAAAGTTTTAAAAAATAATTTTCATTTTGTTTTAGAAATTTTTGTTTTTAATTCAAAGTTTCAAAATCAAAATTTTAAAAAATTATTTTCATTTTGTTTTTGAAATTTTTGTTTTTAATTCAAAGTTCCAAAATCAAAATTTTAAAAAATTATTTTCATTTTGTTTTTGAAATTTTTGTTTTTAATTCAAAGTTCCAAAATCAAAATTTTATAAAATTAATTTCATTTTTTTTTTAATTCAAAGTTCCAAAATCAAAATTTTAAAAAAATTATTTTCATTTTGTTTTTGAAATTTTGTTTTTAATTCAAAGTTCCAAAATCAAAGTTTTAAAAAATAATTTTCATTTTGTTTTTGAAATTTTTTTTTTATTTCAAAGTTCCAAAATCAAAGTTTTAAAAAATATTTTTCATTTTGTTTTTGAAATTTTTGTTTTTAATTCAAAGTTCCAAAATCAAAATTTTAAAAAATTATTTTCATTTTGTTTTTGAAATTTTTGTTTTTAATTCAAAATTCCAAAATCAATTTTAGTTCAAAGTTCCAAAATCAAAGTTTTAAAAAATAATTTTCATTTTGTTTTTGAAATTTTTGTTTTTAATTCAAAGTTCCAAAATCAAAGTTTTAAAAAATAATTTTCATTTTGTTTTTGAAATTTTTGTTTTTAATTCAAAGTTCCAAAATCAAAGTTTTAAAAAATAATTTTCATTTTGTATTTGAAATTTTTGTTTTTAATTCAAAGTTCCAAAATCAAAGTTTTAAAAAATAATTTTCATTTTTTTTTTAATTCAAAGTTCCAAAATCAAAATTTTAAAAAAATTATTTTCATTTTGTTTTTGAATTTTTTTTTTTATTTCAAAGTTCCAAAATCAAAATTTTAAAAAATAATTTTCATTTTTTTTTTAATTTAAAGTTCCAAAATCAAAATTTTAAAAAATAATTTTCATTTTTTTTTAATTCAAAGTTCCAAAATAAAAATTTTAAAAAATTTTGTTTTTGAAATTTTTTTTTTAATTCAAAGTTCCAAAATCAAAGTTTTAAAAAATAATTTTCATTTTGTTTTAGAAATTTTTGTTTTTAATTCAAAGTTCCAAAATCAAAATTTTAAAAAATAATTTTCATTTTGTTTTTGAAATTTTTTTTTTAATTCAAAGTTCCAAAATCAAAGTTTTAAAAAATATTTTTCATTTTGTTTTTTAATTCAAAGTTCCAAAATCAAAATTTTAAAAAATATTATTCATTTTGTTTTTGAAATTTTTGTTTTTAATTCAAAGTTCCAAAATCAAAGTTTTAAAAAATAATTTTCATTTTGTTTTTGAAATTTTTGTTTTTAATTCAAAGTTCCAAAATCAAAGTTTTAAAAAATAATTTTCATTTTGTTTTTGAAATTTTTGTTTTTAATTCAAAGTTCCAAAATCAAAATTTTAAAAAATAATTTTCATTTTGTTTTTGAAATTTTTTTTTTAATTCAAAGTTCCAAAATCAAAGTTTTAAAAAATATTTTTCATTTTGTTTTTGAAATTTTTGTTTTTAATTCAAAGTTCCAAAATCAAAGTTTTAAAAAATAATTTTCATTTTGTTTTTGAAATTTTTTTTTTAATTTAAAGTTCTTTTTAATTCAAAGTTCCAAAATCAAAATTTTAAAAAATAATTTTCATTTTGTTTTTGAAATTTTTTTTTTAATTCAAAGTTCCAAAATCAAAGTTTTAAAAAATAATTTTCATTTTTTTTTTAATTCAAAGTTCCAAAATCAAAATTTTAAAAAAATTATTTTCATTTTGTTTTTGAAATTTTTGTTTTTAATTCAAAGTTCCAAAATCAAAGTTTTAAAAAATAATTTTCATTTTTTTTTAATTCAAAGTTCCAAAATCAAAATTTTAAAAAAATTATTTTCATTTTGTTTTTGAAATTTTTTTTTTATTTCAAAGTTCCAAAATCAAAATTTTAAAAAATAATTTTCATTTTTTTTTAATTCAAAGTTCCAAAATCAAAATTTTAAAAAATAATTTTCATTTTGTTTTTGAAATTTTTTTTTTAATTCAAAGTTCCAAAATCAAAGTTTTAAAAAATATTTTTCATTTTGTTTTTGAAATTTTTGTTTTTAATTCAAAGTTCCAAAATCAAAGTTTTAAAAAATATTTTTCATTTTGTTTTTGAAATTTTTGTTTTTAATTCAAAGTTCCAAAATCAAAGTTTTAAAAAATAATTTTCATTTTTTTTTTTAATTCAAAGTTCCAAAATCAAAATTTTAAAAAAATATTTTTCATTTTGTTTTTGAAATTTTTTTTTTATTTCAAAGTTCCAAAATCAAAGTTTTAAAAAATATTTTTCATTTTGTTTTTGAAATTTTTGTTTTTAATTCAAAGTTCCAAAATCAAAGTTTTAAAAAATATTTTTCATTTTGTTTTTGAAATTTTTGTTTTTAATTCAAAGTTCCAAAATCAAAGTTTTAAAAAATAATTTTCATTTTGTATTTGAAATTTTTGTTTTTAATTCAAAGTTCCAAAATCAAAGTTTTAAAAAATAATTTTCATTTTTTTTTAATTCAAAGTTCCAAAATCAAAATTTTAAAAAAATTATTTTCATTTTGTTTTTGAAATTTTTTTTTTATTTCAAAGTTCCAAAATCAAAATTTTAAAAAATAATTTTCATTTTGTTTTTGAAATTTTTGTTTTTAATTCAAAGTTTCAAAATCAAAATTTTAAAAAATTATTTTCATTTTGTTTTTGAAATTTTTGTTTTTAATTCAAAGTTCCAAAATCAAAATTTTAAAAAATTATTTTCATTTTGTTTTTGAAATTTTTGTTTTTAATTCAAAGTTCCAAAATCAAAATTTTATAAAATTAATTTCATTTTTTTTTTAATTCAAAGTTCCAAAATCAAAATTTTAAAAAAATTATTTTCATTTTGTTTTTGAAATTTTGTTTTTAATTCAAAGTTCCAAAATCAAAGTTTTAAAAAATAATTTTCATTTTGTTTTTGAAATTTTTTTTTTATTTCAAAGTTCCAAAATCAAAGTTTTAAAAAATATTTTTCATTTTGTTTTTGAAATTTTTGTTTTTAATTCAAAGTTCCAAAATCAAAATTTTAAAAAATTATTTTCATTTTGTTTTTGAAATTTTTGTTTTTAATTCAAAATTCCAAAATCAATTTTAGTTCAAAGTTCCAAAATCAAAGTTTTAAAAAATAATTTTCATTTTGTTTTTGAAATTTTTGTTTTTAATTCAAAGTTCCAAAATCAAAGTTTTAAAAAATAATTTTCATTTTGTTTTTGAAATTTTTGTTTTTAATTCAAAGTTCCAAAATCAAAGTTTTAAAAAATAATTTTCATTTTGTTTTTGAAATTTTTTTTTAATTCAAAGTTCCAAAATCAAAGTTTTAAAAAATAATTTTCATTTTTTTTTTTAATTCAAACTTCCAAAATCAAAATTTTAAAAAATATTTTTCATTTTGTTTTTGAAATTTTTTTTTTATTTCAAAGTTCCAAAATCAAAGTTTTAAAAAATATTTTTCATTTTGTTTTTGAAATTTTTGTTTTTAATTCAAAGTTCCAAAATCAAAGTTTTAAAAAATAATTTTCATTTTGTTTTTGAAATTTTTGTTTTTAATTCAAAGTTCCAAAATCAAAGTTTTAAAAAATAATTTTCATTTTTTTTTTTAATTCAAAGTTCCAAAATCAAAATTTTAAAAAATATTTTTCATTTTGTTTTTGAAATTTTTGTTTTTAATTCAAAGTTCCAAAATCAAAGTTTTAAAAAATAATTTTCATTTTGTTTTTGAAATTTTTGTTTTTAATTCAAAGTTCCAAAATCAAAGTTTTAAAAAATAATTTTCATTTTGTTTTTGAAATTTTTGTTTTTAATTCAAAGTTCCAAAATCAAAATTTTAAAAAATAATTTTCATTTTGTTTTTGAAATTTTTTTTTAATTCAAAGTTCCAAAATCAAAGTTTTAAAAAATATTTTTCATTTTGTTTTTGAAATTTTTGTTTTTAATTCAAAGTTCCAAAATCAAAGTTTTAAAAAATATTTTTCATTTTGTTTTTGAAATTTTTGTTTTTAATTCAAAGTTCCAAAATCAAAATTTTAAAAAATTATTTTCATTTTGTTTTTGAAATTTTTGTTTTTAATTCAAAATTCCAAAATCAATTTTAATTCAAAGTTCCAAAATCAAAGTTTTAAAAAATAATTTTCATTTTGTTTTTGAAATTTTTGTTTTTAATTCAAAGTTCCAAAATCAAAGTTTTAAAAAATAATTTTCATTTTGTTTTTGAAATTTTTTTTTAATTCAAAGTTCCAAAATCAAAGTTTTAAAAAATAATTTTCATTTTTTTTTTTAATTCAAACTTCCAAAATCAAAATTTTAAAAAATATTTTTCATTTTGTTTTTGAAATTTTTTTTTTATTTCAAAGTTCCAAAATCAAAGTTTTAAAAAATATTTTTCATTTTGTTTTTGAAATTTTTGTTTTTAATTCAAAGTTCCAAAATCAAAGTTTTAAAAAATAATTTTCATTTTGTTTTTGAAATTTTTGTTTTTAATTCAAAGTTCCAAAATCAAAGTTTTAAAAAATAATTTTCATTTTTTTTTTTAATTCAAAGTTCCAAAATCAAAATTTTAAAAAATATTTTTCATTTTGTTTTTGAAATTTTTGTTTTTAATTCAAAGTTCCAAAATCAAAGTTTTAAAAAATAATTTTCATTTTGTTTTTGAAATTTTTGTTTTTAATTCAAAGTTCCAAAATCAAAGTTTTAAAAAATAATTTTCATTTTGTTTTTGAAATTTTTGTTTTTAATTCAAAGTTCCAAAATCAAAATTTTAAAAAATAATTTTCATTTTGTTTTTGAAATTTTTTTTTAATTCAAAGTTCCAAAATCAAAGTTTTAAAAAATATTTTTCATTTTGTTTTTGAAATTTTTGTTTTTAATTCAAAGTTCCAAAATCAAAGTTTTAAAAAATATTTTTCATTTTGTTTTTGAAATTTTTGTTTTTAATTCAAAGTTCCAAAATCAAAGTTTTAAAAAATAATTTTCATTTTTTTTTTAATTCAAAGTTCCAAAATCAAAATTTTAAAAAATATTTTTCATTTTGTTTTTGAAATTTTTTTTTTATTTCAAAGTTCCAAAATCAAAGTTTTAAAAAATATTTTTCATTTTGTTTTTGAAATTTTTGTTTTTAATTCAAAGTTCCAAAATCAAAGTTTTAAAAAATAATTTTCATTTTGTTTTTGAAATTTTTGTTTTTAATTCAAAGTTCCAAAATCAAAGTTTTAAAAAATATTTTTCATTTTGTTTTTGAAATTTTTGTTTTTAATTCAAAGTTCCAAAATCAAAGTTTTAAAAAATATTTTTCATTTTGTTTTTGAAATTTTTGTTTTAATTCAAAGTTCCAAAATCAAAGTTTTAAAAAATATTTTTCATTTTGTTTTTGAAATTTTTGTTTTAATTCAAAGTTCCAAAATCAAAGTTTTAAAAAATATTTTTCATTTTGTTTTTGAAATTTTTGTTTTTAATTCAAAGTTCCAAAATCAAAGTTTTAAAAAATAATTTTCATTTTTTTTTTAATTCAAAGTTCCAAAATCAAAATTTTAAAAAATATTTTTCATTTTGTTTTTGAAATTTTTTTTTTAATTCAAAGTTCCAAAATCAAAGTTTTAAAAAATAATTTTCATTTTGTTTTTGAAATTTTTTTTTTAATTCAAAGTTCCAAAATCAAAGTTTTAAAAAATAATTTTCATTTTTTTTTTAATTCAAACTTCCAAAATCAAAATTTTAAAAAATATTTTTCATTTTGTTTTTGAAATTTTTTTTTTATTTCAAAGTTCCAAAATCAAAGTTTTAAAAAATATTTTTCATTTTGTTTTTGAAATTTTTGTTTTAATTCAAAGTTCCAAAATCAAAGTTTTAAAAAATAATTTTCATTTTGTTTTTGAAATTTTTGTTTTTAATTCAAAGTTCCAAAATCAAAGTTTTAAAAAATAATTTTCATTTTTTTTTTAATTCAAAGTTCCAAAATCAAAATTTTAAAAAATATTTTTCATTTTGTTTTTGAAATTTTTGTTTTTAATTCAAAGTTCCAAAATCAAAGTTTTAAAAAATAATTTTCATTTTGTTTTTGAAATTTTTGTTTTTAATTCAAAGTTCCAAAATCAAAGTTTTAAAAAATAATTTTCATTTTGTTTTTGAAATTTTTGTTTTTAATTCAAAGTTCCAAAATCAAAATTTTAAAAAATAATTTTCATTTTGTTTTTGAAATTTTTTTTTAATTCAAAGTTCCAAAATCAAAGTTTTAAAAAATATTTTTCATTTTGTTTTTGAAATTTTTGTTTTTAATTCAAAGTTCCAAAATCAAAGTTTTAAAAAATATTTTTCATTTTGTTTTTGAAATTTTTGTTTTTAATTCAAAGTTCCAAAATCAAAGTTTTAAAAAATATTTTTCATTTTGTTTTTGAAATTTTTGTTTTTAATTCAAAGTTCCAAAATCAAAGTTTTAAAAAATAATTTTCATTTTGTATTTGAAATTTTTGTTTTTAATTCAAAGTTCCAAAATCAAAGTTTTAAAAAATAATTTTCATTTTGTTTTTGAAATTTTTGTTTTTAATTCAAAGTTCCAAAATCAAAATTTTAAAAAATAATTTTCATTTTGTTTTTGAAATTTTTTTTTTAATTCAAAATTCCAAAATCAAAGTTTTAAAAATATTTTTCATTTTGTTTTTTAATTCAAAGTTCCAAAATCAAAATTTTAAAAAATATTTTTCATTTTGTTTTTGAAATTTTTGTTTTTAATTCAAAGTTCCAAAATCAAAATTTTAAAAAATAATTTTCATTTTTTTTTAATTCAAAGTTCCAAAATCAAAATTTTAAAAAATAATTTTAATTTTTTTTTAATTCAAAGTTCCAAAATAAAAATTTTAAAAAATTTTGTTTTTGAAATTTTTTTTTTAATTCAAAGTTCCAAAATCAAAGTTTTAAAAAATATTTTTCATTTTGTTTTTTAATTCAAAGTTCCAAAATCAAAATTTTAAAAAATAATTTTCATTTTGTTTTTGAAATTTTTGTTTTTAATTCAAAGTTCCAAAATCAAAGTTTTAAAAAATAATTTTCATTTTGTTTTTGAAATTTTTTTTTTAATTCAAAGTTCCAAAATCAAAGTTTTAAAAAATATTTTTCATTTTGTTTTTTAATTCAAAGTTCCAAAATCAAAATTTTAAAAAATATTTTTCATTTTGTTTTTGAAATTTTTGTTTTTAATTCAAAGTTCCAAAATCAAAGTTTTAAAAAATATTTTTCATTTTGTTTTTGAAATTTTTGTTTTTAATTCAAAGTTCCAAAATCAAAATTTTAAAAAATAATTTTCATTTTGTTTTTGAAATTTTTGTTTTTAATTCAAAGTTCCAAAATCAAAATTTTAAAAAATAATTTTCATTTTGTTTTTGAATTTTTTTTTTTAATTCAAAGTTCCAAAATCAAAGTTTTAAAAAATATTTTTCATTTTGTTTTTTAATTCAAAGTTCCAAAATCAAAATTTTAAAAAATATTTTTCATTTTGTTTTTGAAATTTTTGTTTTTAATTCAAAGTTCCAAAATCAAAGTTTTAAAAAATAATTTTCATTTTGTTTTTGAAATTTTTGTTTTTAATTCAAAGTTCCAAAATCAAAGTTTTAAAAAATATTTTTCATTTTGTTTTTGAAATTTTTGTTTTAATTCAAAGTTCCAAAATCAAAGTTTTAAAAAATAATTTTCATTTTGTTTTTGAAATTTTTGTTTTTAATTCAAAGTTCCAAAATCAAAGTTTTAAAAAATAATTTTCATTTTTTTTTTAATTCAAAGTTCCAAAATCAAAATTTTAAAAAATATTTTTCATTTTGTTTTTGAAATTTTTGTTTTTAATTCAAAGTTCCAAAATCAAAGTTTTAAAAAATAATTTTCATTTTGTTTTTGAAATTTTTGTTTTTAATTCAAAGTTCCAAAATCAAAGTTTTAAAAAATAATTTTCATTTTGTTTTTGAAATTTTTGTTTTTAATTCAAAGTTCCAAAATCAAAATTTTAAAAAATAATTTTCATTTTGTTTTTGAAATTTTTTTTTAATTCAAAGTTCCAAAATCAAAGTTTTAAAAAATATTTTTCATTTTGTTTTTGAAATTTTTGTTTTTAATTCAAAGTTCCAAAATCAAAGTTTTAAAAAATATTTTTCATTTTGTTTTTGAAATTTTTGTTTTTAATTCAAAGTTCCAAAATCAAAGTTTTAAAAAATATTTTTCATTTTGTTTTTGAAATTTTTGTTTTTAATTCAAAGTTCCAAAATCAAAGTTTTAAAAAATAATTTTCATTTTGTATTTGAAATTTTTGTTTTTAATTCAAAGTTCCAAAATCAAAGTTTTAAAAAATAATTTTCATTTTGTTTTTGAAATTTTTGTTTTTAATTCAAAGTTCCAAAATCAAAATTTTAAAAAATAATTTTCATTTTGTTTTTGAAATTTTTTTTTTAATTCAAAATTCCAAAATCAAAGTTTTAAAAATATTTTTCATTTTGTTTTTTAATTCAAAGTTCCAAAATCAAAATTTTAAAAAATATTTTTCATTTTGTTTTTGAAATTTTTGTTTTTAATTCAAAGTTCCAAAATCAAAATTTTAAAAAATAATTTTCATTTTTTTTTAATTCAAAGTTCCAAAATCAAAATTTTAAAAAATAATTTTAATTTTTTTTTAATTCAAAGTTCCAAAATAAAAATTTTAAAAAATTTTGTTTTTGAAATTTTTTTTTTAATTCAAAGTTCCAAAATCAAAGTTTTAAAAAATATTTTTCATTTTGTTTTTTAATTCAAAGTTCCAAAATCAAAATTTTAAAAAATAATTTTCATTTTGTTTTTGAAATTTTTGTTTTTAATTCAAAGTTCCAAAATCAAAATTTTAAAAAATAATTTTCATTTTGTTTTTGAAATTTTTTTTTTAATTCAAAGTTCCAAAATCAAAGTTTTAAAAAATATTTTTCATTTTGTTTTTTAATTCAAAGTTCCAAAATCAAAATTTTAAAAAATATTTTTCATTTTGTTTTTGAAATTTTTGTTTTTAATTCAAAGTTCCAAAATCAAAGTTTTAAAAAATAATTTTCATTTTGTTTTTGAAATTTTTGTTTTTAAGTCAAAGTTCCAAAATCAAAGTTTTAAAAAATAATTTTCATTTTGTTTTTGAAATTTTTGTTTTTAATTCAAAGTTCCAAAATCAAAGTTTTAAAAAATAATTTTCATTTTGTTTTTGAAATTTTTGTTTTTAATTCAAAGTTCCAAAATCAAAGTTTTAAAAAATAATTTTCATTTTTTTTTAATTCAAAGTTCCAAAATCAAAATTTTAAAAAATAATTTTCATTTTTTTTATTCAAAGTTCCAAAATCAAAATTTTAAAAAATATTTTTCATTTTGTTTTTGAATTTTTTTTTTTAATTCAAAGTTCCAAAATCAAAATTTTAAAAAAATAATTTTCATTTTTTTTAATTCAAAGTTCCAAAATCAAAATTTTAAAAAATAATTTTCATTTTTTTTTTAATTCAAAGTTCCAAAATCAAAGTTTTAAAAAATAATTTTCATTTTGTTTTTGAAATTTTTGTTTTTAATTCAAAGTTCCAAATTCAAAATTTTAAAAAATAATTTTCATTTTGTTTTTGAAATTTTTTTTTTAATTCAAAGTTCCAAAATCAAAGTTTTAAAAAATATTTTTCATTTTGTTTTTGAAATTTTTGTTTTTAATTCAAAGTTCCAAAATCAAAGTTTTAAAAAATAATTTTCATTTTGTTTTTGAAATTTTTGTTTTTAATTCAAAGTTCCAAAATCAAAGTTTTAAAAAATAATTTTCATTTTGTTTTTGAAATTTTTTTTTTTATTTCAAAGTTCCAAAATCAAAATTTTATAAAATTATTTTCATTTTTTTTTTAATTCAAAGTTCCAAAATCAAAATTTTAAAAAAATTATTTTCATTTTGTTTTTGAATTTTTTTTTTTATTTCAAAGTTCCAAAATCAAAATTTTAAAAAATAATTTTCATTTTGTTTTTGAAATTTTTGTTTTTAATTCAAAGTTCCAAAATCAAAATTTTAAAAAATTATTTTCATTTTGTTTTTGAAATTTTTGTTTTTAATTCAAAGTTCCAAAATCAAAATTTTAAAAAATTATTTTCATTTTGTTTTTGAAATTTTTGTTTTTAATTCAAAGTTCCTAAATCAAAATTTTATAAAATTAATTTCATTTTTTTTTTAATTCAAAGTTCCAAAATCAAAATTTTAAAAAAATTATTTTCATTTTGTTTTTGAAATTTTGTTTTTAATTCAAAGTTCCAAAATCAAAGTTTTAAAAAATAATTTTCATTTTGTTTTTGAAATTTTTTTTTTATTTCAAAGTTCCAAAATCAAAGTTTTAAAAAATATTTTTCATTTTGTTTTTGAAATTTTTGTTTTTAATTCAAAGTTCCAAAATCAAAATTTTAAAAAATTATTTTCATTTTGTTTTTGAAATTTTTGTTTTTAATTCAAAATTCCAAAATCAATTTTAATTCAAAGTTCCAAAATCAAAATTTTAAAAAATAATTTTCATTTTTTTTTAATTCAAAGTTCCAAAATAAAAATTTTTAAAAATTTTGTTTTTGAAATTTTTTTTTTAATTCAAAGTTCCAAAATCAAAGTTTTAAAAAATAATTTTCATTTTGTTTTTGAAATTTTTGTTTTTAATTCAAAGTTCCAAAATCAAAATTTTAAAAAATAATTTTCATTTTGTTTTTGAAATTTTTTTTTTAATTCAAAGTTCCAAAATCAAAGTTTTAAAAAATATTTTTCATTTTGTTTTTGAAATTTTTGTTTTTAATTCAAAGTTCCAAAATCAATGTTTTAAAAAATAATTTTCATTTTGTTTTTGAAATTTTTTTTTAATTCAAAGTTCCAAAATCAAAGTTTTAAAACATAATTTTCATTTTGTTTTTGAAATTTTTGTTTTTAATTCAAAGTTCCAAAATCAAAATTTTAAAAAATAATTTTCATTTTGTTTTTGAAATTTTTTTTTTAATTCAAAGTTCCAAAATCAAAGTTTTAAAAAATATTTTTCATTTTGTTTTTGAAATTTTTGTTTTTAATTCAAAGTTCCAAAATCAAAGTTTTAAAAAATAATTTTCATTTTGTTTTTGAAATTTTTTTTTTAATTCAAAGTTCCAAAATCAAAGTTTTAAAAAATATTTTTCATTTTGTTTTTGAAATTTTTGTTTTTAATTCAAAGTTCCAAAATCAAAGTTTTAAAAAATAATTTTCATTTTTTTTTTTAATTCAAACTTCCAAAATCAAAATTTTAAAAAATATTTTTCATTTTGTTTTTGAAATTTTTGTTTTTAATTCAAAGTTCCAAAATCAAAGTTTTAAAAAATAATTTTCATTTTGTTTTTGAAATTTTTGTTTTTAATTCAAAGTTCCAAAATCAAAATTTTAAAAAATAATTTTCATTTTGTTTTTGAAATTTTTTTTTTAATTCAAAGTTCCAAAATCAAAGTTTTAAAAAATATTTTTCATTTTGTTTTTTAATTCAAAGTTCCAAAATCAAAATTTTAAAAAATATTTTTCATTTTGTTTTTGAAATTTTTGTTTTTAATTCAAAGTTCCAAAATCAAAGTTTTAAAAAATAATTTTCATTTTGTTTTTGAAATTTTTGTTTTTAATTCAAAGTTCCAAAATCAAAATTTTAAAAAATAATTTTCATTTTGTTTTTGAAATTTTTTTTTAATTCAAAGTTCCAAAATCAAAATTTTAAAAAATATTTTTCATTTTGTTTTTGAAATTTTTGTTTTTAATTCAAAGTTCCAAAATCAAAGTTTTAAAAAATAATTTTCATTTTGTTTTTGAAATTTTTTTTTAATTCAAAGTTCCAAAATCAAAATTTTAAAAAATAATTTTCATTTTGTTTTTGAATTTTTTTTTTAATTCAAAGTTCCAAAATCAAAGTTTTAAAAAATATTTTTCATTTTGTTTTTTAATTCAAAGTTCCAAAATCAAAATTTTAAAAAATATTTTTCATTTTGTTTTTGAAATTTTTGTTTTTAATTCAAAGTTCCAAAATCAAAGTTTTAAAAAATAATTTTCATTTTGTTTTTGAAATTTTTGTTTTTAATTCAAAGTTCCAAAATCAAAGTTTTAAAAAATAATTTTCATTTTGTTTTTGAAATTTTTGTTTTTAATTCAAAGTTCCAAAATCAAAGTTTTAAAAAATATTTTTCATTTTGTTTTTGAAATTTTTGTTTTTAATTCAAAGTTCCAAAATCAAAGTTTTAAAAAATATTTTTCATTTTGTTTTTGAAATTTTTGTTTTTAATTCAAAGTTCCAAAATCAAAGTTTTAAAAAATAATTTTCATTTTGTATTTGAAATTTTTGTTTTTAATTCAAAGTTCCAAAATCAAAATTTTAAAAAATAATTTTCATTTTGTTTTTGAAATTTTTTTTTTAATTCAAAGTTCCAAAATCAAAGTTTTAAAAAATATTTTTCATTTTGTTTTTTAATTCAAAGTTCCAAAATCAAAATTTTAAAAAATATTTTTCATTTTGTTTTTGAAATTTTTGTTTTTAATTCAAAGTTCCAAAATCAAAGTTTTAAAAAATAATTTTCATTTTGTTTTTGAAATTTTTGTTTTTAATTCAAAGTTCCAAAATCAAAATTTTAAAAAATAATTTTCATTTTGTTTTTGAAATTTTTTTTTTAATTCAAAGTTCCAAAATCAAAGTTTTAAAAAATATTTTTCATTTTGTTTTTTAATTCAAAGTTCCAAAATCAAAATTTTAAAAAATATTTTTCATTTTGTTTTTGAAATTTTTGTTTTTAATTCAAAGTTCCAAAATCAAAGTTTTAAAAAATAATTTTCATTTTGTTTTTGAAATTTTTGTTTTTAATTCAAAGTTCCAAAATCAAAATTTTAAAAAATAATTTTCATTTTGTTTTTGAAATTTTTTTTAATTCAAAGTTCCAAAATCAAAGTTTTAAAAAATATTTTTCATTTTGTTTTTGAAATTTTTGTTTTTAATTCAAAGTTCCAAAATCAAAGTTTTAAAAAATAATTTTCATTTTGTTTTTGAAATTTTTTTTTAATTCAAAGTTCCAAAATCAAAATTTTAAAAAATAATTTTCATTTTGTTTTTGAATTTTTTTTTTTAATTCAAAGTTCCAAAATCAAAGTTTTAAAAAATATTTTTCATTTTGTTTTTTAATTCAAAGTTCCAAAATCAAAATTTTAAAAAATATTTTTCATTTTGTTTTTGAAATTTTTGTTTTTAATTCAAAGTTCCAAAATCAAAGTTTTAAAAAATAATTTTCATTTTGTTTTTGAAATTTTTGTTTTTAATTCAAAGTTCCAAAATCAAAGTTTTGAAAAATAATTTTCATTTTGTTTTTGAAATTTTTGTTTTTAATTCAAAGTTCCAAAATCAAAGTTTTAAAAAATATTTTTCATTTTGTTTTTGAAATTTTTGTTTTTAATTCAAAGTTCCAAAATCAAAGTTTTAAAAAATATTTTTCATTTTGTTTTTGAAATTTTTGTTTTTAATTCAAAGTTCCAAAATCAAAGTTTTAAAAAATAATTTTCATTTTGTATTTGAAATTTTTGTTTTTAATTCAAAGTTCCAAAATCAAAGTTTTAAAAAATAATTTTCATTTTTTTTTTTAATTCAAAGTTCCAAAATCAAAATTTTAAAAAAATTATTTTCATTTTGTTTTTGAAATTTTTTTTTTTATTTCAAAGTTCCAAATCAAAATTTTAAAAAATAATTTTCATTTTTTTTTAATTCAAAGTTCCAAAATCAAAATTTTAAAAAATAATTTTCATTTTTTTTTAATTCAAAGTTCCAAAATAAAAATTTTAAAAAATTTTGTTTTTGAAATTTTTTTTTTAATTCAAAGTTCCAAAATCAAAGTTTTAAAAAATAATTTTCATTTTGTTTTTGAAATTTTTGTTTTTAATTCAAAGTTCCAAATTCAAAATTTTAAAAAATAATTTTCATTTTGTTTTTGAAATTTTTTTTTTTAATTCAAAGTTCCAAAATCAAAGTTTTAAAAAATATTTTTCATTTTGTTTTTTAATTCAAAGTTCCAAAATCAAAATTTTAAAAAATAATTTTCATTTTGTTTTTGAAATTTTTGTTTTTAATTCAAAGTTCCAAAATCAAAATTTTAAAAAATTATTTTCATTTTGTTTTTGAAATTTTTGTTTTTAATTCAAAGTTCCAAAATCAAAGTTTTAAAAAATATTTTTCATTTTGTTTTTGAAATTTTTGTTTTTAATTCAAAGTTCCAAAATCAAAGTTTTAAAAAATAATTTTCATTTTTTTTTTTAATTCAAAGTTCCAAAATCAAAATTTTAAAAAATATTTTTCATTTTGTTTTTGAAATTTTTGTTTTTAATTCAAAGTTCCAAAATCAAAGTTTTAAAAAATAATTTTCATTTTGTTTTTGAAATTTTTGTTTTTAATTCAAAGTTCCAAAATCAAAATTTTAAAAAATATTTTTCATTTTGTTTTTGAAATTTTTGTTTTTAATTCAAAGTTCCAAAATCAAAGTTTTAAAAAATAATTTTCATTTTGTTTTTGAAATTTTTGTTTTTAATTCAAAGTTCCAAAATCAAAATTTTAAAAAATAATTTTCATTTTGTTTTTGAAATTTTTTTTTAATTCAAAGTTCCAAAATCAAAGTTTTAAAAAATATTTTTCATTTTGTTTTTGAAATTTTTGTTTTTAATTCAAAGTTCCAAAATCAAAGTTTTAAAAAATAATTTTCATTTTTTTTTTTAATTCAAAGTTCCAAAATCAAAATTTTAAAAAATATTTTTCATTTTGTTTTTGAAATTTTTGTTTTTAATTCAAAGTTCCAAAATCAAAGTTTTAAAAAATAATTTTCATTTTGTTTTTGAAATTTTTGTTTTTAATTCAAAGTTCCAAAATCAAAGTTTTAAAAAATAATTTTCATTTTGTTTTTGAAATTTTTGTTTTTAATTCAAAGTTCCACAATCAAAATTTTAAAAAATAATTTTCATTTTGTTTTTGAAATTTTTTTTTTAATTCAAAGTTCCAAAATCAAAGTTTTAAAAAATATTTTTCATTTTGTTTTTGAAATTTTTGTTTTTAATTCAAAGTTCCAAAATCAAAGTTTTAAAAAATATTTTTCATTTTGTTTTTGAAATTTTTGTTTTTAATTCAAAGTTCCAAAATCAAAGTTTTAAAAAATAATTTTCATTTTTTTTTTAATTCAAAGTTCCAAAATCAAAATTTTAAAAAATAATTTTAATTTTTTTTTTAATTCAAAGTTCCAAAATCAAAATTTTAAAAAATATTTTTCATTTTGTTTTTGCAATTTTTGTTTTTAATTCAAAGTTCCAAAATCAAAGTTTTAAAAAATAATTTTCATTTTGTTTTTGATATTTTTGTTTTTAATTCAAAGTTCCAAAATCAAAGTTTTAAAAAATAATTTTCATTTTGTTTTTGAAATTTTTGTTTTTAATTCAAAGTTCCACAATCAAAATTTTAAAAAATAATTTTCATTTTGTTTTTGAAATTTTTTTTTTAATTCAAAGTTCCAAAATCAAAGTTTTAAAAAATATTTTTCATTTTGTTTTTGAAATTTTTGTTTTTAATTCAAAGTTCCAAAATCAAAGTTTTAAAAAATATTTTTCATTTTGTTTTTGAAATTTTTGTTTTTAATTCAAAGTTCCAAAATCAAAGTTTTAAAAAATAATTTTCATTTTTTTTTAATTCAAAGTTCCAAAATCAAAATTTTAAAAAAAAATTTTAATTTTTTTTTTAATTCAAAGTTCCAAAATCAAAATTTTAAAAAATATTTTTCATTTTGTTTTTGCAATTTTTGTTTTTAATTCAAAGTTCCAAAATCAAAGTTTTAAAAAATAATTTTCATTTTGTTTTTGATATTTTTGTTTTTAATTCAAAGTTCCAAAATCAAAGTTTTAAAAAATAATTTTCATTTTGTTTTTGAAATTTTTGTTTTTAATTCAAAGTTCCGAAATCAAAATTTTAAAAAATAATTTTCATTTTGTTTTTGAAATTTTTTTTTTTAATTCAAAGTTCCAAAATCAAAGTTTTAAAAAATATTTTTCATTTTGTTTTTGCAATTTTTGTTTTTAATTCAAAGTTCCAAAATCAAAGTTTTAAAAAATAATTTTCATTTTGTTTTTGATATTTTTGTTTTTAATTCAAAGTTCCAAAATCAAAGTTTTAAAAAATATTTTTCATTTTGTTTTTGCAATTTTTGTTTTTAATTCAAAGTTCCAAAATCAAAGTTTTAAAAAATAATTTTCATTTTGTTTTTGATATTTTTGTTTTTAATTCAAAGTTTTAAAATCAAAGTTTTAAAAAATATTTTTCATTTTGTTTTTGAAATTTTTGTTTTTAATTCAAAGTTCCAAAATCAAAGTTTTAAAAAATAATTTTCATTTTGTTTTTGAATTTTTTTTTTTAATTCAAAGTTCCAAAATCAAAGTTTTAAAAAATATTTTTCATTTTGTTTTTGAAATTTTTGTTTTTAATTCAAAGTTCCAAAATCAAAGTTTTAAAAAATAATTTTCACTTTTTTTTTTAATTCAAACTTCCAAAATCAAAATTTTAAAAAATATTTTTCATTTTGTTTTTGAAATTTTTTTTTTATTTCAAAGTTCCAAAATCAAAGTTTTAAAAAATATTTTTCATTTTGTTTTTGAAATTTTTGTTTTTAATTCAAAGTTCCAAAATCAAAGTTTTAAAAAATAATTTTCATTTTGTTTTTGAAATTTTTGTTTTTAATTCAAAGTTCCAAAATCAAAGTTTTAAAAAATAATTTTCATTTTTTTTTTAATTCAAAGTTCCAAAATCAAAATTTTAAAAAATATTTTTCATTTTGTTTTTGAAATTTTTGTTTTTAATTCAAAGTTCCAAAATCAAAGTTTTAAAAAATAATTTTCATTTTGTTTTTGAAATTTTTGTTTTTAATTCAAAGTTCCAAAATCAAAGTTTTAAAAAATAATTTTCATTTTGTTTTTGAAATTTTTGTTTTTAATTCAAAGTTCCAAAATCAAAATTTTAAAAAATAATTTTCATTTTGTTTTTGAAATTTTTTTTTTAATTCAAAGTTCCAAAATCAAAGTTTTAAAAAATATTTTTCATTTTGTTTTTGAAATTTTTGTTTTTAATTCAAAGTTCCAAAATCAAAGTTTTAAAAAATATTTTTCATTTTGTTTTTGAAATTTTTGTTTTTAATTCAAAGTTCCAAAATCAAAGTTTTAAAAAATAATTTTCATTTTTTTTTTTAATTCAAAGTTCCAAAATCAAAATTTTAAAAAATAATTTTCATTTTTTTTTTTAATTCAAAGTTCCAAAATCAAAATTTTAAAAAATATTTTTCATTTTGTTTTTGCAATTTTTGTTTTTAATTCAAAGTTCCAAAATCAAAGTTTTAAAAAATAATTTTCATTTTGTTTTTGATATTTTTGTTTTTAATTCAAAGTTCCAAAATCAAAGTTTTAAAAAATAATTTTCATTTTGTTTTTGAAATTTTTGTTTTTAATTCAAAGTTCCAAAATCAAAGTTTTAAAAAATAATTTTCATTTTTTTTTTTAATTCAAACTTCCAAAATCAAAATTTTAAAAAATATTTTTCATTTTGTTTTTGAAATTTTTTTTTTATTTCAAAGTTCCAAAATCAAAGTTTTAAAAAATATTTTTCATTTTGTTTTTGAAATTTTTGTTTTTAATTCAAAGTTCCAAAATCAAAGTTTTAAAAAATAATTTTCATTTTTTTTTTAATTCAAAGTTCCAAAATCAAAATTTTAAAAAATATTTTTCATTTTGTTTTTGAAATTTTTGTTTTTAATTCAAAGTTCCAAAATCAAAGTTTTAAAAAATAATTTTCATTTTGTTTTTGAAATTTTTGTTTTTAATTCAAAGTTCCAAAATCAAAGTTTTAAAAAATAATTTTCATTTTGTTTTTGAAATTTTTGTTTTTAATTCAAAGTTCCAAAATCAAAGTTTTAAAAAATAATTTTCATTTTGTTTTTGAAATTTTTGTTTTTAATTCAAAGTTCCAAAATCAAAGTTTTAAAAAATAATTTTCATTTTTTTTTTAATTCAAAGTTCCAAAATCAAAATTTTAAAAAATATTTTTCATTTTGTTTTTGAAATTTTTGTTTTTAATTCAAAGTTCCAAAATCAAAGTTTTAAAAAATAATTTTCATTTTGTTTTTGAAATTTTTGTTTTTAATTCAAAGTTCCAAAATCAAAGTTTTAAAAAATAATTTTCATTTTGTTTTTGAAATTTTTGTTTTTAATTCAAAGTTCCGAAATCAAAATTTTAAAAAATAATTTTCATTTTGTTTTTGAAATTTTTTTTTTTAATTCAAAGTTCCAAAATCAAAGTTTTAAAAAATATTTTTCATTTTGTTTTTGCAATTTTTGTTTTTAATTCAAAGTTCCAAAATCAAAGTTTTAAAAAATAATTTTCATTTTGTTTTTGATATTTTTGTTTTTAATTCAAAGTTCCAAAATCAAAGTTTTAAAAAATATTTTTCATTTTGTTTTTGCAATTTTTGTTTTTAATTCAAAGTTCCAAAATCAAAGTTTTAAAAAATAATTTTCATTTTGTTTTTGATATTTTTGTTTTTAATTCAAAGTTTTAAAATCAAAGTTTTAAAAAATATTTTTCATTTTGTTTTTGAAATTTTTGTTTTTAATTCAAAGTTCCAAAATCAAAGTTTTAAAAAATAATTTTCATTTTGTTTTTGAATTTTTTTTTTTAATTCAAAGTTCCAAAATCAAAGTTTTAAAAAATATTTTTCATTTTGTTTTTGAAATTTTTGTTTTTAATTCAAAGTTCCAAAATCAAAGTTTTAAAAAATAATTTTCACTTTTTTTTTTAATTCAAACTTCCAAAATCAAAATTTTAAAAAATATTTTTCATTTTGTTTTTGAAATTTTTTTTTTATTTCAAAGTTCCAAAATCAAAGTTTTAAAAAATATTTTTCATTTTGTTTTTGAAATTTTTGTTTTTAATTCAAAGTTCCAAAATCAAAGTTTTAAAAAATAATTTTCATTTTGTTTTTGAAATTTTTGTTTTTAATTCAAAGTTCCAAAATCAAAGTTTTAAAAAATAATTTTCATTTTTTTTTTAATTCAAAGTTCCAAAATCAAAATTTTAAAAAATATTTTTCATTTTGTTTTTGAAATTTTTGTTTTTAATTCAAAGTTCCAAAATCAAAGTTTTAAAAAATAATTTTCATTTTGTTTTTGAAATTTTTGTTTTTAATTCAAAGTTCCAAAATCAAAGTTTTAAAAAATAATTTTCATTTTGTTTTTGAAATTTTTGTTTTTAATTCAAAGTTCCAAAATCAAAATTTTAAAAAATAATTTTCATTTTGTTTTTGAAATTTTTTTTTTAATTCAAAGTTCCAAAATCAAAGTTTTAAAAAATATTTTTCATTTTGTTTTTGAAATTTTTGTTTTTAATTCAAAGTTCCAAAATCAAAGTTTTAAAAAATATTTTTCATTTTGTTTTTGAAATTTTTGTTTTTAATTCAAAGTTCCAAAATCAAAGTTTTAAAAAATAATTTTCATTTTTTTTTTTAATTCAAAGTTCCAAAATCAAAATTTTAAAAAATAATTTTCATTTTTTTTTTTAATTCAAAGTTCCAAAATCAAAATTTTAAAAAATATTTTTCATTTTGTTTTTGCAATTTTTGTTTTTAATTCAAAGTTCCAAAATCAAAGTTTTAAAAAATAATTTTCATTTTGTTTTTGATATTTTTGTTTTTAATTCAAAGTTCCAAAATCAAAGTTTTAAAAAATAATTTTCATTTTGTTTTTGAAATTTTTGTTTTTAATTCAAAGTTCCAAAATCAAAGTTTTAAAAAATAATTTTCATTTTTTTTTTTAATTCAAACTTCCAAAATCAAAATTTTAAAAAATATTTTTCATTTTGTTTTTGAAATTTTTTTTTTATTTCAAAGTTCCAAAATCAAAGTTTTAAAAAATATTTTTCATTTTGTTTTTGAAATTTTTGTTTTTAATTCAAAGTTCCAAAATCAAAGTTTTAAAAAATAATTTTCATTTTTTTTTTAATTCAAAGTTCCAAAATCAAAATTTTAAAAAATATTTTTCATTTTGTTTTTGAAATTTTTGTTTTTAATTCAAAGTTCCAAAATCAAAGTTTTAAAAAATAATTTTCATTTTGTTTTTGAAATTTTTGTTTTTAATTCAAAGTTCCAAAATCAAAGTTTTAAAAAATAATTTTCATTTTGTTTTTGAAATTTTTGTTTTTAATTCAAAGTTCCAAAATCAAAGTTTTAAAAAATAATTTTCATTTTGTTTTTGAAATTTTTGTTTTTAATTCAAAGTTCCAAAATCAAAGTTTTAAAAAATAATTTTCATTTTTTTTTTAATTCAAAGTTCCAAAATCAAAATTTTAAAAAATATTTTTCATTTTGTTTTTGAAATTTTTGTTTTTAATTCAAAGTTCCAAAATCAAAGTTTTAAAAAATAATTTTCATTTTGTTTTTGAAATTTTTGTTTTTAATTCAAAGTTCCAAAATCAAAGTTTTAAAAAATAATTTTCATTTTGTTTTTGAAATTTTTGTTTTTAATTCAAAGTTCCAAAATCAAAATTTTAAAAAATAATTTTCATTTTGTTTTTGAAATTTTTTTTTTAATTCAAAGTTCCAAAATCAAAGTTTTAAAAAATATTTTTCATTTTGTTTTTGAAATTTTTGTTTTTAATTCAAAGTTCCAAAATCAAAGTTTTAAAAAATAATTTTCATTTTGTTTTTGAAATTTTTGTTTTTAATTCAAAGTTCCAAAATCAAAATTTTAAAAAATAATTTTCATTTTTTTTTTGAAATTTTTTTTTAATTCAAAGTTCCAAAATCAAAGTTTTAAAAAATATTTTTCATTTTGTTTTTGAAATTTTTGTTTTTAATTCAAAGTTCCAAAATCAAAGTTTTAAAAAATAATTTTCATTTTTTTTTTTAATTCAAACTTCCAAAATCAAAATTTTAAAAAATATTTTTCATTTTGTTTTTGAAATTTTTTTTTATTTCAAAGTTCCAAAATCAAAGTTTTAAAAAATAATTTTCATTTTGTTTTTGAAATTTTTGTTTTTAATTCAAAGTTCCAAAATCAAAGTTTTAAAAAATAATTTTCATTTTGTTTTTGAAATTTTTTTTTTAATTCAAAGTTCCAAAATCAAAGTTTTAAAAAATATTTTTCATTTTGTTTTTGAAATTTTTGTTTTTAATTCAAAGTTCCAAAATCAAAGTTTTAAAAAATAATTTTCATTTTTTTTTTTAATTCAAACTTCCAAAATCAAAATTTTAAAAAATATTTTTCATTTTGTTTTTGAAATTTTTTTTTTAATTCAAAGTTCCAAAATCAAAGTTTTAAAAAATATTTTTCATTTTGTTTTTGAAATTTTTGTTTTTAATTCAAAGTTCCAAAATCAAAGTTTTAAAAAATAATTTTCATTTTTTTTTTTAATTCAAAGTTCCAAAATCAAAATTTTAAAAAATATTTTTCATTTTGTTTTTGAAATTTTTGTTTTTAATTCAAAGTTCCAAAATCAAAGTTTTAAAAAATAATTTTCATTTTGTTTTTGAAATTTTTGTTTTTAATTCAAAGTTCCAAAATCAAAGTTTTAAAAAATAATTTTCATTTTGTTTTTGAAATTTTTTTTTTAATTCAAAGTTCCAAAATCAAAGTTTTAAAAAATATTTTTCATTTTGTTTTTGAAATTTTTGTTTTTAATTCAAAGTTCCAAAATCAAAGTTTTAAAAAATAATTTTCATTTTTTTTTTAATTCAAACTTCCAAAATCAAAATTTTAAAAAATATTTTTCATTTTGTTTTTGAATTTTTTTTTTTATTTCAAAGTTCCAAAATCAAAGTTTTAAAAAATATTTTTCATTTTGTTTTTGAAATTTTTGTTTTTAATTCAAAGTTCCAAAATCAAAGTTTTAAAAAATAATTTTCATTTTGTTTTTGAAATTTTTGTTTTTAGTTCAAAGTTCCAAAATCAAAGTTTTGAAAAATAATTTTCATTTTTTTTTTAATTCAAAGTTCCAAAATCAAAATTTTAAAAAATATTTTTCATTTTGTTTTTGAAATTTTTGTTTTTAATTCAAAGTTCCAAAATCAAAGTTTTAAAAAATAATTTTCATTTTGTTTTTGAAATTTTTGTTTTTAATTCAAAGTTCCAAAATCAAAGTTTTAAAAAATAATTTTCATTTTGTTTTTGAAATTTTTGTTTTTAATTCAAAGTTCCAAAATCAAAATTTTAAAAAATAATTTTCATTTTGTTTTTGAAATTTTTTTTTTAATTCAAAGTTCCAAAATCAAAGTTTTAAAAAATATTTTTCATTTTGTTTTTGAAATTTTTGTTTTTAATTCAAAGTTCCAAAATCAAAGTTTTAAAAAATATTTTTCATTTTGTTTTTGAAATTTTTGTTTTTAATTCAAAGTTCCAAAATCAAAGTTTTAAAAAATAATTTTCATTTTTTTTTTAATTCAAAGTTCCAAAATCAAAATTTTAAAAAATATTTTTCATTTTGTTTTTGAAATTTTTTTTTTATTTCAAAGTTCCAAAATCAAAGTTTTAAAAAATATTTTTCATTTTGTTTTTGAAATTTTTGTTTTTAATTCAAAGTTCCAAAATCAAAGTTTTAAAAAATATTTTTCATTTTGTTTTTGAAATTTTTGTTTTTAATTCAAAGTTCCAAAATCAAAGTTTTAAAAAATAATTTTCATTTTGTATTTGAAATTTTTGTTTTTAATTCAAAGTTCCAAAATCAAAGTTTTAAAAAATAATTTTCATTTTTTTTTTTAATTCAAAGTTCCAAAATCAAAATTTTAAAAAAATTATTTTCATTTTGTTTTTGAAATTTTTTTTTTTATTTCAAAGTTCCAAAATCAAAATTTTAAAAAATAATTTCATTTTTTTTTTTAATTCAAAGTTCCAAAATCAAAATTTTAAAAAAATTATTTTCATTTTGTTTTTGAAATTTTTGTTTTTAATTCAAAGTTCCAAAATCAAAGTTTTAAAAAATAATTTTCATTTTGTTTTTGAAATTTTTGTTTTTAATTCAAAGTTCCAAAATCAAAATTTTAAAAAATATTTTTCATTTTGTTTTTGAAATTTTTTTTTTATTTCAAAGTTCCAAAATCAAAGTTTTAAAAAATATTTTTCATTTTGTTTTTGAAATTTTTGTTTTTAATTCAAAGTTCCAAAATCAAAGTTTTAAAAAATAATTTTCATTTTGTTTTTGAAATTTTTTTTTTATTTCAAAGTTCCAAAATCAAAGTTTTAAAAAATATTTTTCATTTTGTTTTTGAAATTTTTGTTTTTAATTCAAAGTTCCAAAATCAAAATTTTAAAAAATTATTTTCATTTTGTTTTTGAAATTTTTGTTTTTAATTCAAAATTCCAAAATCAATTTTAATTCAAAGTTCCAAAATCAAAATTTTAAAAAATAATTTTCATTTTTTTTTAATTCAAAGTTCCAAAATAAAAATTTTAAAAAATTTTGTTTTTGAAATTTTTTTTTTAATTCAAAGTTCCAAAATCAAAGTTTTAAAAAATAATTTTCATTTTGTTTTTGAAATTTTTGTTTTTAATTCAAAGTTCCAAAATCAAAGTTTTAAAAAATAATTTTCATTTTTTTTTTTAATTCAAACTTCCAAAATCAAAATTTTAAAAAATATTTTTCATTTTGTTTTTGAAATTTTTTTTTTAATTCAAAGTTCCAAAATCAAAGTTTTAAAAAATATTTTTCATTTTGTTTTTGAAATTTTTGTTTTTAATTCAAAGTTCCAAAATCAAAGTTTTAAAAAATAATTTTCATTTTTTTTTTAATTCAAAGTTCCAAAATCAAAATTTTAAAAAATATTTTTCATTTTGTTTTTGAAATTTTTGTTTTTAATTCAAAGTTCCAAAATCAAAGTTTTAAAAAATAATTTTCATTTTGTTTTTGAAATTTTTGTTTTTAATTCAAAGTTCCAAAATCAAAGTTTTAAAAAATAATTTTCATTTTGTTTTTGAAATTTTTTTTTAATTCAAAGTTCCAAAATCAAAGTTTTAAAAAATATTTTCATTTTGTTTTTGAAATTTTTTTTTTTATTTCAAAGTTCCAAAATCAAAGTTTTAAAAAATATTTTTCATTTTGTTTTTGAAATTTTTGTTTTTAATTCAAAGTTCCAAAATCAAAGTTTTAAAAAATAATTTTCATTTTGTTTTTGAAATTTTTGTTTTTAATTCAAAGTTCCAAAATCAAAGTTTTAAAAAATAATTTTCATTTTTTTTTTAATTCAAAGTTCCAAAATCAAAATTTTAAAAAATATTTTTCATTTTGTTTCTGAAATTTTTGTTTTTAATTCAAAGTTCCAAAATCAAAGTTTTAAAAAATAATTTTCATTTTGTTTTTGAAATTTTTGTTTTTAATTCAAAGTTCCAAAATCAAAATTTTAAAAAATAATTTTCATTTTGTTTTTGAAATTTTTTTTTTAATTCAAAGTTCCAAAATCAAAGTTTTAAAAAATATTTTTCATTTTGTTTTTGAAATTTTTGTTTTTAATTCAAAGTTCCAAAATCAAAGTTTTAAAAAATAATTTTCATTTTGTTTTTGAAATTTTTGTTTTTAATTCAAAGTTCCAAAATCAAAATTTTAAAAAATAATTTTCATTTTGTTTTTGAAATTTTTTTTTAATTCAAAGTTCCAAAATCAAAGTTTTAAAAAATAATTTTCATTTTGTTTTTGAAATTTTTGTTTTTAATTCAAAGTTCCAAAATCAAAGTTTTAAAAAATAATTTTCATTTTGTTTTTGAAATTTTTGTTTTTAATTCAAAGTTCCTAAATCAAAATTTTAAAAAATAATTTTCATTTTGTTTTTGAAATTTTTTTTTTAATTCAAAGTTCCAAAATCAAAGTTTTAAAAAATATTTTTCATTTTGTTTTTGAAATTTTTGTTTTTAATTCAAAGTTCCAAAATCAAAGTTTTAAAAAATAATTTTCATTTTGTTTTTGAAATTTTTGTTTTTAATTCAAAGTTCCAAAATCAAAGTTTTAAAAAATAATTTTCATTTTTTTTTTTTAATTCAAAGTTCCAAAATTAAAATTTTAAAAAAATTATTTTCATTTTGTTTTTGAAATTTTTTTTTTTATTTCAAAGTTCCAAAATCAAAGTTTTAAAAAATATTTTTCATTTTGTTTTTGAAATTTTTGTTTTTAATTCAAAGTTCCAAAATCAAAGTTTTAAAAAATAATTTTCATTTTGTTTTTGAAATTTTTGTTTTTAATTCAAAGTTCCAAAATCAAAGTTTTAAAAAATAATTTTCATTTTGTTTTTGAAATTTTTGTTTTTAATTCAAAGTTCCTAAATCAAAATTTTAAAAAATAATTTTCATTTTGTTTTTGAAATTTTTTTTTTAATTCAAAGTTCCAAAATCAAAGTTTTAAAAAATATTTTTCATTTTGTTTTTGAAATTTTTGTTTTTAATTCAAAGTTCCAAAATCAAAGTTTTAAAAAATAATTTTCATTTTGTTTTTGAAATTTTTGTTTTTAATTCAAAGTTCCAAAATCAAAGTTTTAAAAAATAATTTTCATTTTGTTTTTAATTCAAAGTTCCAAAATCAAAATTTTAAAAAAATTATTTTCATTTTGTTTTTGAAATTTTTTTTTTTTATTTCAAAGTTCCAAAATCAAAGTTTTAAAAAATATTTTTCATTTTGTTTTTGAAATTTTTGTTTTTAATTCAAAGTTCCAAAATCAAAGTTTTAAAAAATAATTTTCATTTTGTTTTTGAAATTTTTTTTTATTTCAAAGTTCCAAAATCAAAATTTTAAAAAATTAGTTTCATTTTTTTTTTAATTCAAAGTTCCAAAATCAAAGTTTTAAAAAATATTTTTCATTTTGTTTTTGAAATTTTTGTTTTTAATTCAAAGTTCCAAAACCACAGTTTTAAAAAATAATTTTCATTTTGTTTTTGAAATTTTTGTTTTTAATTCAAAGTTCCAAAATCAAAGTTTTAAAAAATAATTTTCATTTTTTTTTAATTCAAAGTTCCAAAATCAAAATTTTAAAAAAATTATTTTCATTTTGTTTTTGAAATTTTTTTTTTTTATTTCAAAGTTCCAAAATCAAAGTTTTAAAAAATATTTTTCATTTTGTTTTTGAAATTTTTGTTTTTAATTCAAAGTTCCAAAATCAAAGTTTTAAAAAATAATTTTAATTTTGTTTTTGAAATTTTTTTTTATTTCAAAGTTCCAAAATCAAAATTTTAAAAAATTATTTTCATTTTTTTTTTAATTCAAAGTTCCAAAATCAAAATTTTAAAAAAATTATTTTCATTTTGTTTTTGAATTTTTTTTTTTTATTTCCAAGTTCCAAAATCAAAATTTTAAAAAATAATTTTCATTTTTTTTTTAATTGAAAGTTCCAAAATCAAAATTTTAAAAAATAGTTTTCATTTTGTTTTTGAATTTTTTTTTTTTAATTCAAAGTTCCAAAATCAAAATTTTAAAAAATAATTTTCATTTTGTTTTTGAAATTTTTGTTTTTAATTCAAAGTTCCTAAATCAAAATTTTAAAAAAATTATTTTCATTTTGTTTTTGAAATTTTTTTTTTTTATTTCAAAGTTCCAAAATCAAAGTTTTAAAAAATATTTTTCATTTTGTTTTTGAAATTTTTGTTTTTAATTCAAAGTTCCAAAATCAAAGTTTTAAAAAATAATTTTCATTTTGTTTTTGAAATTTTTGTTTTTAATTCAAAGTTCCAAAATCAAAGTTTTAAAAAATAATTTTCATTTTGTTTTTGAAATTTTTGTTTTTAATTCAAAGTTCCTAAATCAAAATTTTAAAAAATAATTTTCATTTTGTTTTTGAAATTTTTTTTTTAATTCAAAGTTCCAAAATCAAAGTTTTAAAAAATATTTTTCATTTTGTTTTTGAAATTTTTGTTTTTAATTCAAAGTTCCAAAATCAAAGTTTTAAAAAATAATTTTCATTTTGTTTTTGAAATTTTTGTTTTTAATTCAAAGTTCCAAAATCAAAGTTTTAAAAAATAATTTTCATTTTGTTTTTAATTCAAAGTTCCAAAATCAAAATTTTAAAAAAATTATTTTCATTTTGTTTTTGAAATTTTTTTTTTTATTTCAAAGTTCCAAAATCAAAGTTTTAAAAAATATTTTTCATTTTGTTTTTGAAATTTTTGTTTTTAATTCAAAGTTCCAAAATCAAAGTTTTAAAAAATAATTTTCATTTTGTTTTTGAAATTTTTTTTTTATTTCAAAGTTCCAAAATCAAAATTTTAAAAAATTAGTTTCATTTTTTTTTTAATTCAAAGTTCCAAAATCAAAGTTTTAAAAAATATTTTTCATTTTGTTTTTGAAATTTTTGTTTTTAATTCAAAGTTCCAAAATCACAGTTTTAAAAAATAATTTTCATTTTGTTTTTGAAATTTTTGTTTTTAATTCAAAGTTCCAAAATCAAAGTTTTAAAAAATAATTTTCATTTTTTTTTTAATTCAAAGTTCCAAAATCAAAATTTTAAAAAAATTATTTTCATTTTGTTTTTGAAATTTTTTTTTTTTATTTCAAAGTTCCAAAATCAAAGTTTTAAAAAATATTTTTCATTTTGTTTTTGAAATTTTTGTTTTTAATTCAAAGTTCCAAAATCAAAGTTTTAAAAAATAATTTTCATTTTGTTTTTGAAATTTTTTTTTTATTTCAAAGTTCCAAAATCAAAATTTTAAAAAATTAGTTTCATTTTTTTTTTAATTCAAAGTTCCAAAATCAAAGTTTTAAAAAATATTTTTCATTTTGTTTTTGAAATTTTTGTTTTTAATTCAAAGTTCCAAAATCACAGTTTTAAAAAATAATTTTCATTTTGTTTTTGAAATTTTTGTTTTTAATTCAAAGTTCCAAAATCAAAGTTTTAAAAAATAATTTTCATTTTTTTTTTAATTCAAAGTTCCAAAATCAAAGTTTTAAAAAATAATTTTCATTTTTTTTTTAATTCAAAGTTCCAAAATCAAAATTTTAAAAAAATTATTTTCATTTTGTTTTTGAAATTTTTTTTTTTTTATTTCAAAGTTCCAAAATCAAAGTTTTAAAAAATATTTTTCATTTTGTTTTTGAAATTTTTGTTTTTAATTCAAAGTTCCAAAATCAAAGTTTTAAAAAATAATTTTCATTTTGTTTTTGAAATTTTTGTTTTTAATTCAAAGTTCCAAAATCAAAGTTTTAAAAAATAATTTTCTTTTTTTTTTTAATTCAAAGTTCCAAAATCAAAATTTTAAAAAAATTATTTTCATTTTGTTTTTGAAATTTTTTTTTTTTTATTTCAAAGTTCCAAAATCAAAGTTTTAAAAAATATTTTTCATTTTGTTTTTGAAATTTTTGTTTTTAATTCAAAGTTCCAAAATCAAAGTTTTAAAAAATAATTTTCATTTTGTTTTTGAAATTTTTTTTTTATTTCAAAGTTCCAAAATCAAAATTTTAAAAAATTATTTTCATTTTTTTTTTAATTCAAAGTTCCAAAATCAAAATTTTAAAAAAATTATTTTCATTTTGTTTTTGAAATTTTTTTTTTTATTTCAAAGTTCCAAAATCAAAATTTTAAAAAATAATTTTCATTTTTTTTTTAATTCAAAGTTCCAAAATCAAAATTTTAAAAAATATTTTTTGTTTTTGAATTTTTTTTTTTTAATTCAAAGTTCCAAAATCAAAATTTTAAAAAATAATTTTCATTTTGTTTTTGAAATTTTTGTTTTTAATTCAAAGTTCCTAAATCAAAATTTTAAAAAATAATTTTCATTTTGTTTTTGAAATTTTTTTTTTAATTCAAAGTTCCAAAATCAAAGTTTTAAAAAATATTTTTCATTTTGTTTTTGAAATTTTTGTTTTTAATTCAAAGTTCCAAAATCAAAGTTTTAAAAAATAATTTTCATTTTGTTTTTGAAATTTTTTTTTTATTTCAGTTCCAAAATCAAAATTTTAAAAAATTAGTTTAATTTTTTTTTTAATTCAAAGTTCCAAAATCAAAGTTTTAAAAAATATTTTTCATTTTGTTTTTGAAATTTTTGTTTTTAATTCAAAGTTCCAAAATCACAGTTTTAAAAAATAATTTTCATTTTGTTTTTGAAATTTTTGTTTTTAATTCAAAGTTCCAAAATCAAAGTTTTAAAAAATAATTTTCATTTTTTTTTTAATTCAAAGTTCCAAAATCAAAATTTTAAAAAAATTATTTTCATTTTGTTTTTGAATTTTTTTTTTTTTATTTCAAAGTTCCAAAATCAAAGTTTTAAAAAATATTTTTCATTTTGTTTTTGAAATTTTTGTTTTTAATTCAAAGTTCCAAAATCAAAGTTTTAAAAAATAATTTTCATTTTGTTTTTGAAATTTTTTTTTTATTTCAAAGTTCCAAAATCAAAATTTTAAAAAATTATTTTCATTTTTTTTTTAATTCAAAGTTCCAAAATCAAAATTTTAAAAAAATTATTTTCATTTTGTTTTTGAAATTTTTTTTTTTATTTCAAAGTTCCAAAATCAAAATTTTAAAAAATAATTTTAATTTTTTTTTTAATTCAAAGTTCCAAAATCAAAATTTTAAAAAATATTTTTCATTTTGTTTTTGAATTTTTTTTTTTAATTCAAAGTTCCAAAATCAAAATTTTAAAAAATAATTTTCATTTTGTTTTTGAAATTTTTGTTTTTAATTCAAAGTTCCTAAATCAAAATTTTAAAAAATAATTTTCATTTTGTTTTTTAATTTTTTTTTTTAATTCAAAGTTCCAAAATCAAAGTTTTAAAAAATATTTTTCATTTTGTTTTTGAAATTTTTGTTTTTAATTCAAAGTTCCAAAATCAAAGTTTTAAAAAATAATTTTCATTTTGTTTTTGAAATTTTTGTTTTTAATTCAAAGTTCCAAAATCAAAGTTTTAAAAAATAATTTTCATTTTTTTTTTTAATTCAAAGTTCCAAAATCAAAATTTTAAAAAAATTATTTTCATTTTGTTTTTGAAATTTTTTTTTTTTATTTCAAAGTTCCAAAATCAAAGTTTTAAAAAATATTTTTCATTTTGTTTTTGAAATTTTTGTTTTTAATTCAAAGTTCCAAAATCAAAGTTTTAAAAAATAATTTTCATTTTGTTTTTGAAATTTTTGTTTTTAATTCAAAGTTCCTAAATCAAAATTTTAAAAAATAATTTTCATTTTGTTTTTAATTCAAAGTTCCAAAATCAAAATTTTAAAAAAATTATTTTCATTTTGTTTTTGAAATTTTTTTTTTTATTTCAAAGTTCCAAAATCAAAGTTTTAAAAAATATTTTTCATTTTGTTTTTGAAATTTTTGTTTTTAATTCAAAGTTCCAAAATCAAAGTTTTAAAAAATATTTTTCATTTTGTTTTTGAAATTTTTGTTTTTAATTCAAAGTTCCAAAATCAAAGTTTTAAAAAATAATTTTCATTTTGTTTTTGAAATTTTTGTTTTTAATTCAAAGTTCCAAAATCAAAGTTTTAAAAAATAATTTTCATTTTTTTTTTTAATTCAAAGTTCCAAAATCAAAATTTTAAAAAAATTATTTTCATTTTGTTTTTGAATTTTTTTTTTTTTATTTCAAAGTTCCAAAATCAAAGTTTTAAAAAATATTTTTCATTTTGTTTTTGAAATTTTTGTTTTTAATTCAAAGTTCCAAAATCAAAGTTTTAAAAAATAATTTTCATTTTGTTTTTGAAATTTTTGTTTTTAATTCAAAGTTCCAAAATCAAAGTTTTAAAAAATAATTTTCATTTTGTTTTTAATTCAAAGTTCCAAAATCAAAATTTTAAAAAAATTATTTTCATTTTGTTTTTGAAATTTTTTTTTTTATTTCAAAGTTCCAAAATCAAAGTTTTAAAAAATATTTTTCATTTTGTTTTTGAAATTTTTGTTTTTAATTCAAAGTTCCAAAATCAAAGTTTTAAAAAATAATTTTCATTTTGTTTTTGAAATTTTTTTTTTATTTCAAAGTTCCAAAATCAAAATTTTAAAAAATTAGTTTCATTTTTTTTTAATTCAAAGTTCCAAAATCAAAGTTTTAAAAAATATTTTTCATTTTGTTTTTGAAATTTTTGTTTTTAATTCAAAGTTCCAAAATCACAGTTTTAAAAAATAATTTTCATTTTGTTTTTGAAATTTTTGTTTTTAATTCAAAGTTCCAAAATCAAAGTTTTAAAAAATAATTTTCATTTTTTTTTAATTCAAAGTTCCAAAATCAAAATTTTAAAAAAATTATTTTCATTTTGTTTTTGAAATTTTTTTTTTTATTTCAAAGTTCCAAAATCAAAGTTTTAAAAAATATTTTTCATTTTGTTTTTGAAATTTTTGTTTTTAATTCAAAGTTCCAAAATCAAAGTTTTAAAAAATAATTTTCATTTTGTTTTTGAAATTTTTTTTTTATTTCAAAGTTCCAAAATCAAAATTTTAAAAAATTATTTTCATTTTTTTTTTAATTCAAAGTTCCAAAATCAAAATTTTAAAAAAATTATTTTCATTTTGTTTTTGAAATTTTTTTTTTATTTCAAAGTTCCAAAATCAAAATTTTAAAAAATAATTTTAATTTTTTTTTTAATTCAAAGTTCCAAAATCAAAATTTTAATAAATATTTTTCATTTTGTTTTTGAATTTTTTTTTTTAATTCAAAGTTCCAAAATCAAAATTTTAAAAAATAATTTTCATTTTGTTTTTGAAATTTTTGTTTTTAATTCAAAGTTCCTAAATCAAAATTTTAAAAAATAATTTTCATTTTGTTTTTGAAATTTTTTTTTTAATTCAAAGTTCCAAAATCAAAGTTTTAAAAAATATTTTTCATTTTGTTTTTAATTCAAAGTTCCAAAATCAAAATTTTAAAAAAATTATTTTCATTTTGTTTTTGAAATTTTTTTTTTTTTATTTCAAAGTTCCAAAATCAAAGTTTTAAAAAATATTTTTCATTTTGTTTTTGAAATTTTTGTTTTTAATTCAAAGTTCCAAAATCAAAGTTTTAAAAAATATTTTTCATTTTGTTTTTGAAATTTTTGTTTTTAATTCAAAGTTCCAAAATCAAAGTTTTAAAAAATAATTTTCATTTTGTTTTTGAAATTTTTGTTTTTAATTCAAAGTTCCAAAATCAAAGTTTTAAAAAATAATTTTCATTTTTTTTTTAATTCAAAGTTCCAAAATCAAAATTTTAAAAAAATTATTTTCATTTTGTTTTTGAATTTTTTTTTTTTTATTTCAAAGTTCCAAAATCAAAGTTTTAAAAAATATTTTTCATTTTGTTTTTGAAATTTTTGTTTTTAATTCAAAGTTCCAAAATCAAAGTTTTAAAAAATAATTTTCATTTTGTTTTTGAAATTTTTGTTTTTAATTCAAAGTTCCAAAATCAAAGTTTTAAAAAATAATTTTCATTTTGTTTTTAATTCAAAGTTCCAAAATCAAAATTTTAAAAAAAATATTTTCATTTTGTTTTTGAAATTTTTTTTTTTTTATTTCAAAGTTCCAAAATCAAAGTTTTAAAAAATAATTTTCATTTTTTTTTTAATTCAAAGTTCCAAAATCAAAATTTTAAAAAAATTATTTTCATTTTGTTTTTGAATTTTTTTTTTTTATTTCAAAGTTCCAAAATCAAAGTTTTAAAAAATATTTTTCATTTTGTTTTTGAAATTTTTGTTTTTAATTCAAAGTTCCAAAATCAAAGTTTTAAAAAATAATTTTCATTTTGTTTTTGAAATTTTTGTTTTTAATTCAAAGTTCCAAAATCAAAGTTTTAAAAAATAATTTTCATTTTGTTTTTAATTCAAAGTTCCAAAATCAAAATTTTAAAAAAAAAATTTTCATTTTGTTTTTGAAATTTTTTTTTTTTTATTTCAAAGTTCCAAAATCAAAGTTTTAAAAAATATTTTTCATTTTGTTTTTGAAATTTTTGTTTTTAATTCAAAGTTCCAAAATCAAAGTTTTAAAAAATAATTTTCATTTTGTTTTTGAAATTTTTTTTTTATTTCAAAGTTCCAAAATCAAAATTTTAAAAAATTAGTTTCATTTTTTTTTTAATTCAAAGTTCCAAAATCAAAGTTTTAAAAAATATTTTTCATTTTGTTTTTGAAATTTTTGTTTTTAATTCAAAGTTCCAAAATCACAGTTTTAAAAAATAATTTTCATTTTGTTTTTGAAATTTTTGTTTTTAATTCAAAGTTCCAAAATCAAAGTTTTAAAAAATAATTTTCATTTTTTTTAATTCAAAGTTCCAAAATCAAAATTTTAAAAAAATTATTTTCATTTTGTTTTTGAAATTTTTTTTTTTTATTTCAAAGTTCCAAAATCAAAGTTTTAAAAAATATTTTTCATTTTGTTTTTGAAATTTTTGTTTTTAATTCAAAGTTCCAAAATCAAAGTTTTAAAAAATAATTTTCATTTTGTTTTTGAAATTTTTTTTTTATTTCAAAGTTCCAAAATCAAAATTTTAAAAAATTATTTTCATTTTTTTTTTAATTCAAAGTTCCAAAATCAAAATTTTAAAAAAATTATTTTCATTTTGTTTTTGAATTTTTTTTTTTTATTTCAAAGTTCCAAAATCAAAATTTTAAAAAATAATTTTAATTTTTTTTTTAATTCAAAGTTCCAAAATCAAAATTTTAATAAATATTTTTCATTTTGTTTTTGAATTTTTTTTTTTAATTCAAAGTTCCAAAATCAAAATTTTAAAAAATAATTTTCATTTTGTTTTTGAAATTTTTGTTTTTAATTCAAAGTTCCTAAATCAAAATTTTAAAAAATAATTTTCATTTTGTTTTTGAAATTTTTTTTTTAATTCAAAGTTCCAAAATCAAAGTTTTAAAAAATATTTTTCATTTTGTTTTTGAAATTTTTGTTTTTAATTCAAAGTTCCAAAATCAAAGTTTTAAAAAATAATTTTCATTTTGTTTTTGAAATTTTTGTTTTTAATTCAAAGTTCCAAAATCAAAGTTTTAAAAAATAATTTTCATTTTTTTTTTTAATTCAAAGTTCCAAAATCAAAATTTTAAAAAAATTATTTTCATTTTGTTTTTGAAATTTTTTTTTTTTATTTCAAAGTTCCAAAATCAAAGTTTTAAAAAATATTTTTCATTTTGTTTTTGAAATTTTTGTTTTTAAATCAAAGTTCCAAAATCAAAGTTTTAAAAAATAATTTTCATTTTGTTTTTGAAATTTTTGTTTTTAATTCAAAGTTCCTAAATCAAAATTTTAAAAAATAATTTTCATTTTGTTTTTAATTCAAAGTTCCAAAATCAAAATTTTAAAAAAATTATTTTCATTTTGTTTTTGAAATTTTTTTTTTTATTTCAAAGTTCCAAAATCAAAGTTTTAAAAAATATTTTTCATTTTGTTTTTGAAATTTTTGTTTTTAATTCAAAGTTCCAAAATCAAAGTTTTAAAAAATATTTTTCATTTTGTTTTTGAAATTTTTGTTTTTAATTCAAAGTTCCAAAATCAAAGTTTTAAAAAATAATTTTCATTTTGTTTTTGAAATTTTTTTTTAATTCAAAGTTCCAAAATCAAAGTTTTAAAAAATATTTTTCATTTTGTTTTTAATTCAAAGTTCCAAAATCAAAATTTTAAAAAAATTATTTTCATTTTGTTTTTGAAATTTTTTTTTTTTTATTTCAAAGTTCCAAAATCAAAGTTTTAAAAAATATTTTTCATTTTGTTTTTGAAATTTTTGTTTTTAATTCAAAGTTCCAAAATCAAAGTTTTAAAAAATATTTTTCATTTTGTTTTTGAAATTTTTGTTTTTAATTCAAAGTTCCAAAATCAAAGTTTTAAAAAATAATTTTCATTTTGTTTTTGAAATTTTTGTTTTTAATTCAAAGTTCCAAAATCAAAGTTTTAAAAAATAATTTTAATTTTTTTTTTTAATTCAAAGTTCCAAAATCAAAATTTTAAAAAAATTATTTTCATTTTGTTTTTGAATTTTTTTTTTTTTATTTCAAAGTTCCAAAATCAAAGTTTTAAAAAATATTTTTCATTTTGTTTTTGAAATTTTTGTTTTTAATTCAAAGTTCCAAAATCAAAGTTTTAAAAAATAATTTTCATTTTGTTTTTGAAATTTTTGTTTTTAATTCAAAGTTCCAAAATCAAAGTTTTAAAAAATAATTTTCATTTTGTTTTTAATTCAAAGTTCCAAAATCAAAATTTTAAAAAAATTATTTTCATTTTGTTTTTGAAATTTTTGTTTTTTTATTTCAAAGTTCCAAAATCAAAGTTTTAAAAAATATTTTTCATTTTGTTTTTGAAATTTTTGTTTTTAATTCAAAGTTCCAAAATCAAAGTTTTAAAAAATAATTTTCATTTTGTTTTTGAAATTTTTTTTTTATTTCAAAGTTCTAAAATCAAAATTTTAAAAAATTAGTTTCATTTTTTTTTAATTCAAAGTTCCAAAATCAAAGTTTTAAAAAATATTTTTCATTTTGTTTTTGAAATTTTTGTTTTTAATTCAAAGTTCCAAAATCACAGTTTTAAAAAATAATTTTCATTTTGTTTTTGAAATTTTTGTTTTTAATTCAAAGTTCCAAAATCAAAGTTTTAAAAAATAATTTTCATTTTTTTTTAATTCAAAGTTCCAAAATCAAAATTTTAAAAAAATTATTTTCATTTTGTTTTTGAAATTTTTTTTTTTTATTTCAAAGTTCCAAAATCAAAGTTTTAAAAAATATTTTTCATTTTGTTTTTGAAATTTTTGTTTTTAATTCAAAGTTCCAAAATCAAAGTTTTAAAAAATAATTTTCATTTTGTTTTTGAAATTTTTTTTTTATTTCAAAGTTCCAAAATCAAAATTTTAAAAAATTATTTTCATTTTTTTTTTAATTCAAAGTTCCAAAATCAAAATTTTAAAAAAATTATTTTCATTTTGTTTTTGAAATTTTTTTTTTTATTTCAAAGTTCCAAAATCAAAATTTTAAAAAATAATTTTAATTTTTTTTTTAATTCAAAGTTCCAAAATCAAAATTTTAATAAATATTTTTCATTTTGTTTTTGAATTTTTTTTTTTTAATTCAAAGTTCCAAAATCAAAATTTTAAAAAATAATTTTCATTTTGTTTTTGAAATTTTTGTTTTTAATTCAAAGTTCCTAAATCAAAATTTTAAAAAATAATTTTCATTTTGTTTTTGAAATTTTTTTTTTAATTCAAAGTTCCAAAATCAAAGTTTTAAAAAATATTTTTCATTTTGTTTTTGAAATTTTTGTTTTTAATTCAAAGTTCCAAAATCAAAGTTTTAAAAAATAATTTTCATTTTGTTTTTGAAATTTTTGTTTTTAATTCAAAGTTCCAAAATCAAAGTTTTAAAAAATAATTTTCATTTTTTTTTTTAATTCAAAGTTCCAAAATCAAAATTTTAAAAAAATTATTTTCATTTTGTTTTTGAAATTTTTTTTTTTTATTTCAAAGTTCCAAAATCAAAGTTTTAAAAAATATTTTTCATTTTGTTTTTGAAATTTTTGTTTTTAATTCAAAGTTCCAAAATCAAAGTTTTAAAAAATAATTTTCATTTTGTTTTTGAAATTTTTGTTTTTAATTCAAAGTTCCTAAATCAAAATTTTAAAAAATAATTTTCATTTTGTTTTTAATTCAAAGTTCCAAAATCAAAATTTTAAAAAAATTATTTTCATTTTGTTTTTGAAATTTTTTTTTTTTATTTCAAAGTTCCAAAATCAAAGTTTTAAAAAATATTTTTCATTTTGTTTTTGAAATTTTTGTTTTTAATTCAAAGTTCCAAAATCAAAGTTTTAAAAAATAATTTTCATTTTGTTTTTGAAATTTTTTTTTTATTTCAAAGTTCTAAAATCAAAATTTTAAAAAATTAGTTTCATTTTTTTTTAATTCAAAGTTCCAAAATCAAAGTTTTAAAAAATATTTTTCATTTTGTTTTTGAAATTTTTGTTTTTAATTCAAAGTTCCAAAATCACAGTTTTAAAAAATAATTTTCATTTTGTTTTTGAAATTTTTGTTTTTAATTCAAAGTTCCAAAATCAAAGTTTTAAAAAATAATTTTCATTTTTTTTTAATTCAAAGTTCCAAAATCAAAATTTTAAAAAAATTATTTTCATTTTGTTTTTGAAATTTTTTTTTTTTATTTCAAAGTTCCAAAATCAAAGTTTTAAAAAATATTTTTCATTTTGTTTTTGAAATTTTTGTTTTTAATTCAAAGTTCCAAAATCAAAGTTTTAAAAAATAATTTTCATTTTGTTTTTGAAATTTTTTTTTTATTTCAAAGTTCCAAAATCAAAATTTTAAAAAATTATTTTCATTTTTTTTTTAATTCAAAGTTCCAAAATCAAAATTTTAAAAAAATTATTTTCATTTTGTTTTTGAAATTTTTTTTTTTATTTCAAAGTTCCAAAATCAAAATTTTAAAAAATAATTTTAATTTTTTTTTTAATTCAAAGTTCCAAAATCAAAATTTTAATAAATATTTTTCATTTTGTTTTTGAATTTTTTTTTTTTAATTCAAAGTTCCAAAATCAAAATTTTAAAAAATAATTTTCATTTTGTTTTTGAAATTTTTGTTTTTAATTCAAAGTTCCTAAATCAAAATTTTAAAAAATAATTTTCATTTTGTTTTTGAAATTTTTTTTTTAATTCAAAGTTCCAAAATCAAAGTTTTAAAAAATATTTTTCATTTTGTTTTTGAAATTTTTGTTTTTAATTCAAAGTTCCAAAATCAAAGTTTTAAAAAATAATTTTCATTTTGTTTTTGAAATTTTTGTTTTTAATTCAAAGTTCCAAAATCAAAGTTTTAAAAAATAATTTTCATTTTTTTTTTTAATTCAAAGTTCCAAAATCAAAATTTTAAAAAAATTATTTTCATTTTGTTTTTGAAATTTTTTTTTTTTATTTCAAAGTTCCAAAATCAAAGTTTTAAAAAATATTTTTCATTTTGTTTTTGAAATTTTTGTTTTTAATTCAAAGTTCCAAAATCAAAGTTTTAAAAAATAATTTTCATTTTGTTTTTGAAATTTTTGTTTTTAATTCAAAGTTCCTAAATCAAAATTTTAAAAAATAATTTTCATTTTGTTTTTAATTCAAAGTTCCAAAATCAAAATTTTAAAAAAATTATTTTCATTTTGTTTTTGAAATTTTTTTTTTTTATTTCAAAGTTCCAAAATCAAAGTTTTAAAAAATAATTTTCATTTTGTTTTTGAAATTTTTGTTTTTAATTCAAAGTTCCAAAATCAAAGTTTTAAAAAATAATTTTCATTTTGTTTTTGAAATTTTTGTTTTTAATTCAAAGTTCCTAAATCAAAATTTTAAAAAATAATTTTCATTTTGTTTTTGAAATTTTTTTTTTAATTCAAAGTTCCTAAATCAAAATTTTAAAAAATAATTTTCATTTTGTTTTTGAAATTTTTTTTTTAATTCAAAGTTCCAAAATCAAAGTTTTAAAAAATAATTTTCATTTTGTTTTTGAAATTTTTGTTTTTAATTCAAAGTTCCAAAATCAAAGTTTTAAAAAATAATTTTCATTTTGTTTTTGAAATTTTTGTTTTTAATTCAAAGTTCCAAAATCAAAGTTTTAAAAAATAATTTTCATTTTTTTTTTAATTCAAAGTTCCAAAATCAAAATTTTAAAAAAATAATTTTCATTTTGTTTTTGAAATTTTTGTTTTTAATTCAAAGTTCCAAAATCAAAGTTTTAAAAAATAATTTTCATTTTGTTTTTAATTCAAAGTTCCAAAATCAAAATTTTAAAAAAATTATTTTCATTTTGTTTTTGAATTTTTTTTTTTTTTATTTCAAAGTTCCAAAATCAAAGTTTTAAAAAATATTTTTCATTTTGTTTTTGAAATTTTTGTTTTTAATTCAAAGTTCCAAAATCAAAGTTTTAAAAAATAATTTTCATTTTGTTTTTGAAATTTTTTTTTTATTTCAAAGTTCCAAAATCAAAATTTTAAAAAATTAGTTTCATTTTTTTTTTAATTCAAAGTTCCAAAATCAAAGTTTTAAAAAATATTTTTCATTTTGTTTTTGAAATTTTTGTTTTTAATTCAAAGTTCCAAAATCACAGTTTTAAAAAATAATTTTCATTTTGTTTTTGAAATTTTTGTTTTTAATTCAAAGTTCCAAAATCAAAGTTTTAAAAAATAATTTTCATTTTTTTTTTAATTCAAAGTTCCAAAATCAAAATTTTAAAAAAATTATTTTCATTTTGTTTTTGAATTTTTTTTTTTTTATTTCAAAGTTCCAAAATCAAAGTTTTAAAAAATATTTTTCATTTTGTTTTTGAAATTTTTGTTTTTAATTCAAAGTTCCAAAATCAAAGTTTTAAAAAATTATTTTCATTTTTTTTTTAATTCAAAGTTCCAAAATCAAAATTTTAAAAAAATTATTTTCATTTTGTTTTTGAAATTTTTTTTTTTATTTCAAAGTTCCAAAATCAAAATTTTAAAAAATAATTTTCATTTTTTTTTTAATTCAAAGTTCCAAAATCAAAATTTTAAAAAATATTTTTCATTTTGTTTTTGAATTTTTTTTTTTAATTCAAAGTTCCAAAATCAAAGTTTTAAAAAATATTTTTCATTTTGTTTTTGAAATTTTTGTTTTTAATTCAAAGTTCCAAAATCAAAGTTTTAAAAAATAATTTTCATTTTGTTTTTGAAATTTTTTTTTTATTTCAAAGTTCCAAAATCAAAATTTTAAAAAATTATTTTCATTTTTTTTTTAATTCAAAGTTCCAAAATCAAAATTTTAAAAAAATTATTTTCATTTTGTTTTTGAAATTTTTTTTTTTATTTCAAAGTTCCAAAATCAAAATTTTAAAAAATAATTTTAATTTTTTTTTTAATTCAAAGTTCCAAAATCAAAATTTTAATAAATATTTTTCATTTTGTTTTTGAATTTTTTTTTTTTAATTCAAAGTTCCAAAATCAAAATTTTAAAAAATAATTTTCATTTTGTTTTTGAAATTTTTGTTTTTAATTCAAAGTTCCTAAATCAAAATTTTAAAAAATAATTTTCATTTTGTTTTTGAAATTTTTTTTTTAATTCAAAGTTCCAAAATCAAAGTTTTAAAAAATATTTTTCATTTTGTTTTTGAAATTTTTGTTTTTAATTCAAAGTTCCAAAATCAAAGTTTTAAAAAATAATTTTCATTTTGTTTTTGAAATTTTTGTTTTTAATTCAAAGTTCCAAAATCAAAGTTTTAAAAAATAATTTTCATTTTTTTTTTTAATTCAAAGTTCCAAAATCAAAATTTTAAAAAAATTATTTTCATTTTGTTTTTGAAATTTTTTTTTTTTATTTCAAAGTTCCAAAATCAAAGTTTTAAAAAATATTTTTCATTTTGTTTTTGAAATTTTTGTTTTTAATTCAAAGTTCCAAAATCAAAGTTTTAAAAAATAATTTTCATTTTGTTTTTGAAATTTTTGTTTTTAATTCAAAGTTCCTAAATCAAAATTTTAAAAAATAATTTTCATTTTGTTTTTAATTCAAAGTTCCAAAATCAAAATTTTAAAAAAATTATTTTCATTTTGTTTTTGAAATTTTTTTTTTTTATTTCAAAGTTCCAAAATCAAAGTTTTAAAAAATAATTTTCATTTTGTTTTTGAAATTTTTGTTTTTAATTCAAAGTTCCAAAATCAAAGTTTTAAAAAATAATTTTCATTTTGTTTTTGAAATTTTTGTTTTTAATTCAAAGTTCCTAAATCAAAATTTTAAAAAATAATTTTCATTTTGTTTTTGAAATTTTTTTTTTAATTCAAAGTTCCTAAATCAAAATTTTAAAAAATAATTTTCATTTTGTTTTTGAAATTTTTTTTTTAATTCAAAGTTCCAAAATCAAAGTTTTAAAAAATAATTTTCATTTTGTTTTTGAAATTTTTGTTTTTAATTCAAAGTTCCAAAATCAAAGTTTTAAAAAATAATTTTCATTTTGTTTTTGAAATTTTTGTTTTTAATTCAAAGTTCCAAAATCAAAGTTTTAAAAAATAATTTTCATTTTTTTTTTAATTCAAAGTTCCAAAATCAAAATTTTAAAAAAATAATTTTCATTTTGTTTTTGAAATTTTTGTTTTTAATTCAAAGTTCCAAAATCAAAGTTTTAAAAAATAATTTTCATTTTGTTTTTAATTCAAAGTTCCAAAATCAAAATTTTAAAAAAATTATTTTCATTTTGTTTTTGAATTTTTTTTTTTTTTATTTCAAAGTTCCAAAATCAAAGTTTTAAAAAATATTTTTCATTTTGTTTTTGAAATTTTTGTTTTTAATTCAAAGTTCCAAAATCAAAGTTTTAAAAAATAATTTTCATTTTGTTTTTGAAATTTTTTTTTTATTTCAAAGTTCCAAAATCAAAATTTTAAAAAATTAGTTTCATTTTTTTTTTAATTCAAAGTTCCAAAATCAAAGTTTTAAAAAATATTTTTCATTTTGTTTTTGAAATTTTTGTTTTTAATTCAAAGTTCCAAAATCACAGTTTTAAAAAATAATTTTCATTTTGTTTTTGAAATTTTTGTTTTTAATTCAAAGTTCCAAAATCAAAGTTTTAAAAAATAATTTTCATTTTTTTTTTAATTCAAAGTTCCAAAATCAAAATTTTAAAAAAATTATTTTCATTTTGTTTTTGAATTTTTTTTTTTTTATTTCAAAGTTCCAAAATCAAAGTTTTAAAAAATATTTTTCATTTTGTTTTTGAAATTTTTGTTTTTAATTCAAAGTTCCAAAATCAAAGTTTTAAAAAATTATTTTCATTTTTTTTTTAATTCAAAGTTCCAAAATCAAAATTTTAAAAAAATTATTTTCATTTTGTTTTTGAAATTTTTTTTTTTATTTCAAAGTTCCAAAATCAAAATTTTAAAAAATAATTTTCATTTTTTTTTTAATTCAAAGTTCCAAAATCAAAATTTTAAAAAATATTTTTCATTTTGTTTTTGAATTTTTTTTTTTAATTCAAAGTTCCAAAATCAAAATTTTAAAAAATATTTTTCATTTTGTTTTTGAAATTTTTTTTTTAATTCAAAGTTCCAAAATCAAAGTTTTAAAAAATAATTTTCATTTTGTTTTTGAAATTTTTGTTTCTAATTCAAAGTTCCAAAATCAAAATTTTAAAAAATAATTTTCATTTTGTTTTTGAAATTTTTTTTTTTAATTCAAAGTTCCAAAATCAAAGTTTTAAAAAATATTTTTCATTTTGTTTTTGAAATTTTTGTTTTTAATTCAAAGTTCCAAAATCAAAGTTTTAAAAAATAATTTTCATTTTGTTTTTGAAATTTTTGTTTTTAATTCAAAGTTCCAAAATCAAAGTTTTAAAAAATAATTTTCATTTTGTTTTTGAAATTTTTGTTTTTAATTCAAAGTTCCAAAATCAAAGTTTTAAAAAATAATTTTCATTTTTTTTTTAATTCAAAGTTCCAAAATCAAAGTTTTAAAAAATAATTTTCATTTTGTTTTTGAAATTTTTGTTTTTAATTCAAAGTTCCAAAATCAAAATTTTAAAAAATAATTTTCATTTTGTTCTTGAAATTTTTTTTTTAATTCAAAGTTCCAAAATCAAAGTTTTAAAAAATATTTTTCATTTTGTTTTTGAAATTTTTGTTTTTAATTCAAAGTTCCAAAATCAAAGTTTTAAAAAATAATTTTCATTTTGTTTTTGAAATTTTTGTTTTTAATTCAAAGTTCCAAAATCAAAGTTTTAAAAAATAATTTTCATTTTGTTTTTGAAATTTTTGTTTTTAATTCAAAGTTCCAAAATCAAAGTTTTAAAAAATAATTTTCATTTTGTTTTTGAAATTTTTTTTTTTATTTCAAAGTTCCAAAATCAAAATTTTAAAAAATATTTTTCATTTTGTTTTTGATTTTTTTTTTTTTAATTCAAAGTTCCAAAATCAAAATTTTAAAAAATATTTTTCATTTTGTTTTTGAAATTTTTTTTTTAATTCAAAGTTCCAAAATCAAAGTTTTAAAAAATAATTTTCATTTTGTTTTTGAAATTTTTGTTTCTAATTCAAAGTTCCAAAATCAAAATTTTAAAAAATAATTTTCATTTTGTTTTTGAAATTTTTTTTTTTTAATTCAAAGTTCCAAAATCAAAGTTTTAAAAAATATTTTTCATTTTGTTTTTGAAATTTTTGTTTTTAATTCAAAGTTCCAAAATCAAAGTTTTAAAAAATAATTTTCATTTTGTTTTTGAAATTTTTGTTTTTAATTCAAAGTTCCAAAATCAAAGTTTTAAAAAATAATTTTCATTTTGTTTTTGAAATTTTTGTTTTTAATTCAAAGTTCCAAAATCAAAGTTTTAAAAAATAATTTTCATTTTTTTTTTAATTCAAAGTTCCAAAATCAAAGTTTTAAAAAATAATTTTCATTTTGTTTTTGAAATTTTTGTTTTTAATTCAAAGTTCCAAAATCAAAATTTTAAAAAATAATTTTCATTTTGTTTTTGAAATTTTTGTTTTTAATTCAAAGTTCCAAAATCAAAGTTTTAAAAAATATTTTTCATTTTGTTTTTGAAATTTTTTTTTTTTAATTCAAAGTTCCAAAATCAAAGTTTTAAAAAATATTTTTCATTTTGTTTTTGAAATTTTTGTTTTTAATTCAAAGTTCCAAAATCAAAGTTTTAAAAAATAATTTTCATTTTGTTTTTGAAATTTTTGTTTTTAATTCAAAGTTCCAAAATCAAAGTTTTAAAAAATAATTTTCATTTTTTTTTTAATTCAAAGTTCCAAAATCAAAATTTTAAAAAAATTATTTTCATTTTGTTTTTGAAATTTTTTTTTTATTTCAAAGTTCCAAAATCAAAGTTTTAAAAAATATTTTTCATTTTGTTTTTGAAATTTTTGTTTTTAATTCAAAGTTCCAAAATCAAAGTTTTAAAAAATAATTTTCATTTTGTTTTTGAAATTTTTGTTTTTAATTCAAAGTTCCAAAATCAAAGTTTTAAAAAATAATTTTCATTTTTTTTTTAATTCAAAGTTCCAAAATCAAAATTTTAAAAAAATTATTTTCATTTTGTTTTTGAAATTTTTGTTTTTAATTCAAAGTTCCAAAATCAAAGTTTTAAAAAATAATTTTCATTTTTTTTTTAATTCAAAGTTCCAAAATCAAAATTTTAAAAAAATTATTTTCATTTTGTTTTTGAATTTTTTTTTTTTATTTCAAAGTTCCAAAATCAAAATTTTAAAAAATTATTTTCATTTTTTTTTTAATTCAAAGTTCCAAAATCAAAATTTTAAAAAAATTATTTTCATTTTGTTTTTGAATTTTTTTTTTTTTTATTTCAAAGTTCCAAAATCAAAATTTTAAAAAATAATTTTCATTTTTTTAATTCAAAGTTCCAAAATCAAAATTTTAAAAAATAATTTTCATTTTGTTTTTGAAATTTTTGTTTTTAATTCAAAGTTCCAAAATCAAAATTTTAAAAAATAATTTTCATTTTGTTTTTGAAATTTTTGTTTTTAATTCAAAATTCCAAAATCAAAGTTTTAAAAAATAATTTTCATTTTGTTTTTGAAATTTTTGTTTTTAATTCAAAGTTCCAAAATCAAAGTTTTAAAAAATAATTTTCATTTTTTTTTAATTCAAAGTTCCAAAATCAAAATTTTAAAAAAATTATTTTCATTTTGTTTTTGAAATTTTGGTTTTTAATTCAAAGTTCCAAAATCAAAGTTTTAAAAAATAATTTTCATTTTTTTTTTAATTCAAAGTTCCAAAATCAAAATTTTAAAAAAATTATTTTCATTTTGTTTTTGAAATTTTTTTTTTATTTCAAAGTTCCAAAATCAAAGTTTTAAAAAATATTTTTCATTTTGTTTTTGAAATTTTTGTTTTTAATTCAAAGTTCCAAAATCAAAGTTTTAAAAAATAATTTTCATTTTTTTTTAATTCAAAGTTCCAAAATCAAAATTTTAAAAAATATTTTTCATTTTGTTTTTGAAATTTTTGTTTTTAATTCAAAGTTCCAAAATCAAAGTTTTAAAAAATAATTTTCATTTTGTTTTTGAAATTTTTGTTTTTAATTCAAAGTTCCAAAATCAAAATTTTAAAAATTAATTTTCATTTTGTTTTTGAAATTTTTTTTTTAATTCAAAGTTCCAAAATCAAAGTTTTAAAAAATATTTTTCATTTTGTTTTTGAAATTTTTGTTTTTAATTCAAAGTTCCAAAATCAAAGTTTTAAAAAATAATTTTCATTTTGTTTTTGAAATTTTTGTTTTTAATTCAAAGTTCCAAATCAAAATTTTAAAAAATAATTTTCATTTTGTTTTTGAAATTTTTTTTTAATTCAAAGTTCCAAAATCAAAGTTTTAAAAAATAATTTTCATTTTGTTTTTGAAATTTTTGTTTTTAATTCAAAGTTCCAAAATCAAAGTTTTAAAAAATAATTTTCATTTTGTTTTTGAAATTTTTGTTTTTAATTCAAAGTTCTAAATCAAAATTTTAAAAAATAATTTTCATTTTGTTTTTGAAATTTTTTTTTTAATTCAAAGTTCCAAAATCAAAGTTTTAAAAAATATTTTTCATTTTGTTTTTGAAATTTTTGTTTTTAATTCAAAGTTCCAAAATCAAAGTTTTAAAAAATAATTTTCATTTTGTTTTTGAAATTTTTGTTTTTAATTCAAAGTTCCAAAATCAAAGTTTTAAAAAATAATTTTCATTTTTTTTTTAATTCAAAGTTCCAAAATCAAAATTTTAAAAAAATTATTTTCATTTTGTTTTTGAAATTTTTTTTTTATTTCAAAGTTCCAAAATCAAAGTTTTAAAAAATATTTTTCATTTTGTTTTTGAAATTTTTGTTTTTAATTCAAAGTTCCAAAATCAAAGTTTTAAAAAATAATTTTCATTTTGTTTTTGAAATTTTTGTTTTTAATTCAAAGTTCCAAAATCAAAGTTTTAAAAAATAATTTTCATTTTGTTTTTGAAATTTTTGTTTTTAATTCAAAGTTCTTAAATCAAAATTTTAAAAAATAATTTTCATTTTGTTTTTGAAATTTTTTTTTTAATTCAAAGTTCCAAAATCAAAGTTTTAAAAAATATTTTTCATTTTGTTTTTGAAATTTTTGTTTTTAATTCAAAGTTCCAAAATCAAAGTTTTAAAAAATAATTTTCATTTTGTTTTTGAAATTTTTGTTTTTAATTCAAAGTTCCAAAATCAAAGTTTTAAAAAATAATTTTCATTTTGTTTTTAATTCAAAGTTCCAAAATCAAAGTTTTAAAAAATAATTTTCATTTTTTTTTTTAATTCAAAGTTCCAAAATCAAAATTTTAAAAAAATTATTTTCATTTTGTTTTTGAAATTTTTGTTTTTAATTCAAAGTTCCAAAATCAAAGTTTTAAAAAATAATTTTCATTTTGTTTTTGAAATTTTTGTTTTTAATTCAAAGTTCCTAAATCAAAATTTTAAAAAATATTTTTCATTTTGTTTTTGAAATTTTTGTTTTTAATTCAAAGTTCCAAAATCAAAGTTTTAAAAAATATTTTTCATTTTGTTTTTGAAATTTTTGTTTTTAATTCAAAGTTCCAAAATCAAAGTTTTAAAAAATAATTTTCATTTTGTTTTTGAAATTTTTGTTTTTAATTCAAAGTTCCAAAATCAAAGTTTTAAAAAATAATTTTCATTTTTTTTTTTAATTCAAAGTTCCAAAATCAAAGTTTTAAAAAATAATTTTCATTTTGTTTTTGAAATTTTTGTTTTTAATTCAAAGTTCCAAAATCAAAGTTTTAAAAAATAATTTTCATTTTTTTTTAATTCAAAGTTCCAAAATCAAAATTTTAAAAAATAATTTTCATTTTGTTTTTGAAATTTTTGTTTTTAATTCAAAGTTCCAAAATCAAAATTTTAAAAAATATTTTTCATTTTGTTTTTGAAATTTTTGTTTTTAATTCAAAGTTCCAAAATCAAAGTTTTAAAAAATAATTTTCATTTTGTATTTGAAATTTTTGTTTTTAATTCAAAGTTCCAAAATCAAAGTTTTAAAAAATAATTTTCATTTTTTTTTTAATTCAAAGTTCCAAAATCAAAATTTTAAAAAAATTATTTTCATTTTGTTTTTGAAATTTTTTTTTTTATTTCAAAGTTCCAAAATCAAAATTTTAAAAAATAATTTTCATTTTTTTTTTAATTCAAAGTTCCAAAATCAAAATTTTGAAAAATAATTTTCATTTTTTTTTAATTCAAAGTTCCAAAATAAAAATTTTAAAAAATTTTGTTTTTGAAATTTTTTTTTTAATTCAAAGTTCCAAAATCAAAGTTTTAAAAAATAATTTTCATTTTGTTTTTGAAATTTTTGTTTTTAATTCAAAGTTCCAAAATCAAAATTTTAAAAAATAATTTTCATTTTGTTTTTGAAATTTTTGTTTTTAATTCAAAGTTCCAAAATCAAAATTTTAAAAAATAATTTTCATTTTGTTTTTGAAATTTTTGTTTTTAATTCAAAGTTCCAAACTCAAAGTTTTAAAAAATTATTTTCATTTTGTTTTTGAATTTTTTTTTTTAATTCAAAGTTCCAAAATCAAAGTTTTAAAAAATATTTTTCATTTTGTTTTTGAAATTTTTGTTTTTAATTCAAAGTTCCAAAATCAAAGTTTTAAAAAATAATTTTCATTTTGTTTTTGAAATTTTTGTTTTTAATTCAAAGTTCCAAAATCAAAATTTTAAAAAATATTTTTCATTTTGTTTTTGAAATTTTTGTTTTTAATTCAAAGTTCCAAAATCAAAGTTTTAAAAAATAATTTTCATTTTGTATTTGAAATTTTTGTTTTTAATTCAAAGTTCCAAAATCAAAGTTTTAAAAAATAATTTTCATTTTTTTTTTAATTCAAAGTTCCAAAATCAAAATTTTAAAAAAATTATTTTCATTTTGTTTTTGAAATTTTTTTTTTTATTTCAAAGTTCCAAAATCAAAATTTTAAAAAATAATTTTCATTTTTTTTTTAATTCAAAGTTCCAAAATCAAAATTTTGAAAAATAATTTTCATTTTTTTTTAATTCAAAGTTCCAAAATAAAAATTTTAAAAAATTTTGTTTTTGAAATTTTTTTTTTAATTCAAAGTTCCAAAATCAAAGTTTTAAAAAATAATTTTCATTTTGTTTTTGAAATTTTTGTTTTTAATTCAAAGTTCCAAAATCAAAATTTTAAAAAATAATTTTCATTTTGTTTTTGAAATTTTTGTTTTTAATTCAAAGTTCCAAAATCAAAATTTTAAAAAATAATTTTCATTTTGTTTTTGAAATTTTTGTTTTTAATTCAAAGTTCCAAACTCAAAGTTTTAAAAAATTATTTTCATTTTGTTTTTGAATTTTTTTTTTTAATTCAAAGTTCCAAAATCAAAGTTTTAAAAAATATTTTTCATTTTGTTTTTGAAATTTTTGTTTTTAATTCAAAGTTCCAAAATCAAAGTTTTAAAAAATAATTTTCATTTTGTTTTTGAAATTTTTGTTTTTAATTCAAAGTTCCAAAATCAAAGTTTTAAAAAATAATTTTCGTTTTTTTTTAATTCAAAGTTCCAAAATCAAAATTTTAAAAAAATTATTTTCATTTTGTTTTTGAAATTTTTTTTTTTATTTCAAAGTTCCAAAATCAAAGTTTTGAAAAATAATTTTCATTTTTTTTTAATTCAAAGTTCCAAAATAAAAATTTTAAAAAATTTTGTTTTTGAAATTTTTTTTTTAATTCAAAGTTCCAAAATCAAAGTTTTAAAAAATAATTTTCATTTTGTTTTTGAAATTTTTGTTTTTAATTCAAAGTTCCAAAATCAAAATTTTAAAAAAATTATTTTCATTTTGTTTTTGAAATTTTTGTTTTTAATTCAAAGTTCCAAAATCAAAGTTTTAAAAAATAATTTTCATTTTTTTTTTAATTCAAAGTTCCAAAATCAAAATTTTAAAAAATATTTTTCATTTTGTTTTTGAAATTTTTGTTTTTAATTCAAAGTTCCAAAATCAAAGTTTTAAAATATAATTTTCATTTTGTTTTTGAAATTTTTGTTTTTAATTCAAAGTTCCAAAATCAAAGTTTTAAAAAATAATTTTCATTTTGTTTTTGAAATTTTTGTTTTTAATTCAAAGTTCCAAAATCAAAGTTTTAAAAAATAATTTTCATTTTGTTTTTGAAATTTTTGTTTTTAATTCAAAGTTCCAAAATCAAAATTTTAAAAAATAATTTTCATTTTGTTTTTGAAATTTTTTTTTTTTAATTCAAAGTTCCAAAATCAAAGTTTTAAAAAATATTTTTCATTTTGTTTTTGAAATTTTTGTTTTTAATTCAAAGTTCCAAAATCAAAGTTTTAAAAAATATTTTTCATTTTGTTTTTGAAATTTTTGTTTTTAATTCACAGTTCCAAAATCAAAGTTTTAAAAAATAATTTTCATTTTTTTTTTAATTCAAAGTTCCAAAATCAAAATTTTAAAAAAATTATTTTCATTTTGTTTTTGAATTTTTTTTTTTTATTTCAAAGTTCCAAAATCAAAATTTAAAAAATAATTTTCATTTTTTTTTTAATTCAAAGTTCCAAAATCAAAATTTTAAAAAATAATTTTCATTTTTTTTTAATTCAAAGTTCCAAAATAAAAATTTTAAAAAATTTTGTTTTTGAAATTTTTTTTTTAATTCAAAGTTCCAAAATCAAAGTTTTAAAAAATAATTTTCATTTTGTTTTTGAAATTTTTGTTTTTAATTCAAAGTTCCAAAATCAAAATTTTAAAAAATAATTTTCATTTTTTTTTTAATTCAAAGTTCCAAAATCAAAATTTTAAAAAATAATTTTCATTTTGTTTTTGAAATTTTTGTTTTTAATTCAAAGTTCCAAAATCAAAGTTTTAAAAAATAATTTTCATTTTTTTTTTAATTCAAAGTTCCAAAATCAAAATTTTAAAAAAATTATTTTCATTTTGTTTTTGAAATTTTTGTTTTTAATTCAAAGTTCCAAAATCAAAGTTTTAAAAAATAATTTTCATTTTTTTTTAATTCAAAGTTCCAAAATCAAAATTTTAAAAAAATTATTTTCATTTTGTTTTTGAAATTTTTTTTTTATTTCAAAGTTCCAAAATCAAAATTTTAAAAAATAATTTTCATTTTGTTTTTGAAATTTTTGTTTTTAATTCAAAGTTCCAAAATCAAAATTTTAAAAAATTATTTTCATTTTGTTTTTGAAATTTTTGTTTTTAATTCAAAGTTCCAAAATCAAAATTTTAAAAAATTATTTTCATTTTGTTTTTGAAATTTTTGTTTTTAATTCAAAGTTCCAAAATCAAAATTTTATAAAATTAATTTCATTTATTTTTTAATTCAAAGTTCCAAAATCAAAATTTTAAAAAAATTATTTTCATTTTGTTTTTGAAATTTTGTTTTTAATTCAAAGTTCCAAAATCAAAGTTTTAAAAAATAATTTTCATTTTGTTTTTGAAATTTTTTTTTTATTTCAAAGTTCCAAAATCAAAGTTTTAAAAAATATTTTTCATTTTGTTTTTAATTCAAAATTCCAAAATCAATTTTAATTCAAAGTTCCAAAATCAAAATTTTAAAAAATAATTTTCATTTTTTTTTAATTCAAAGTTCCAAAATCAAAATTTTAAAAAAATTATTTTCATTTTGTTTTTAAATTTTTTTTTTTTATTTCAAAGTTCCAAAATCAAAGTTTTAAAAAATATTTTTCATTTTGTTTTTGAAATTTTTGTTTTTAATTCAAAGTTCCAAAATCAAAGTTTTAAAAAATAATTTTCATTTTGTTTTTGAAATTTTTGTTTTTAATTCAAAGTTCCAAAATCAAAGTTTTAAAAAATAATTTTCATTTTTTTTTAATTCAAAGTTCCAAAATCAAAATTTTAAAAAAATTATTTTCATTTTGTTTTTAAAATTTTTTTTTTATTTCAAAGTTCCAAAATCAAAGTTTTAAAAAATATTTTTCATTTTGTTTTTGAAATTTTTGTTTTTAATTCAAAGTTCCAAAATCAAAGTTTTAAAAAATATTTTTCATTTTGTTTTTGAAATTTTTGTTTTTAATTCAAAGTTCCAAAATCAAAGTTTTAAAAAATAATTTTCATTTTGTTTTTGAAATTTTTGTTTTTAATTCAAAGTTCCAAAATCAAAGTTTTAAAAAATAATTTTCATTTTGTTTTTGAAATTTTTTTTAATTCAAAGTTCCAAAATCAAAGTTTTAAAAAATATTTTTCATTTTGTTTTTGCAATTTTTGTTTTTAATTCAAAGTTCCAAAATCAAAATTTTAAAAAATAATTTTCATTTTGTTTTTAATTCAAAGTTCCAAAATCAAAATTTTAAAAAATATTTTTCATTTTGTTTTTGCAATTTTTGTTTTTAATTCAAAGTTCCAAAATCAAAGTTTTAAAAAATAATTTTCATTTTGTTTTTGAAATTTTTTTTAATTCAAAGTTCCAAAATCAAAGTTTTAAAAAATATTTTTCATTTTGTTTTTGCAATTTTTGTTTTTAATTCAAAGTTCCAAAATCAAAATTTTAAAAAATAATTTTCATTTTTTTTTTAATTCAAAGTTCCAAAATCAAAATTTTAAAAAATATTTTTCATTTTGTTTTTGCAATTTTTGTTTTTAATTCAAAGTTCCAAAATCAAAATTTTAAAAAATAATTTTCATTTTGTTTTTGAAATTTTTTTTAATTCAAAGTTCCAAAATCAAAGTTTTAAAAAATATTTTTCATTTTGTTTTTGAAATTTTTGTTTTTAATTCAAAGTTCCAAAATCAAAGTTTTAAAAAATAATTTTCATTTTTTTTTTAATTCAAAGTTCCAAAATCAAAATTTTTTTCATTTTGTTTTTGAAATTTTTTTTTTTATTTCAAAGTTCCAAAATCAAAGTTTTAAAAAATAATTTTCATTTTGTTTTTGAAATTTTTTTTTTATTTCAAAGTTCCAAAATCAAAATTTTAAAAAATTATTTTCATTTTTTTTTTAATTCAAAGTTCCAAAATCAAAATTTTAAAAAAATTATTTTCATTTTGTTTTTGAAATTTTTTTTTTTTATTTCAAAGTTCCAAAATAAAAATTTTAAAAAATTTTGTTTTTGAAATTTTTTTTTTAATTCAAAGTTTCAAAATCAAAGTTTTAAAAAATAATTTTCATTTTGTTTTTGAAATTTTTGTTTTTAATTCAAAGTTCCAAAATCAAAATTTTAAAAAATAATTTTCATTTTGTTTTTGAAATTTTTTTTTAATTCAAAGTTCCAAAATCAAAGTTTTAAAAAATATTTTTCATTTTGTTTTTGAAATTTTTGTTTTTAATTCAAAGTTCCAAAATCAAAGTTTTAAAAAATAATTTTCATTTTGTTTTTGAAATTTTTGTTTTTAATTCAAAGTTCCAAAATCAAAGTTTTAAAAAATAATTTTCATTTTTTTTTTAATTCAAAGTTCCAAAATCAAAATTTTAAAAAAATTATTTTCATTTTGTTTTTGAATTTTTTTTTTTTATTTCAAAGTTCCAAAATCAAAGTTTTAAAAAATATTTTTCATTTTGTTTTTGAAATTTTTGTTTTTAATTCAAAGTTCCAAAATCAAAGTTTTAAAAAATAATTTTCATTTTGTTTTTGAAATTTTTTTTTTATTTCAAAGTTCCAAAATCAAAATTTTAAAAAATTATTTTCATTTTTTTTTTAATTCAAAGTTCCAAAATCAAAATTTTAAAAAAATTATTTTCATTTTGTTTTTGAAATTTTTTTTTTTATTTCAAAGTTCCAAAATCAAAATTTTAAAAAATTTTGTTTTTGAAATTTTTTTTTTAATTCAAAGTTCCAAAATCAAAGTTTTAAAAAATAGTTTTCATTTTGTTTTTGAAATTTTTGTTTTTAATTCAAAGTTCCAAAATCAAAATTTTAAAAAATAATTTTCATTTTGTTTTTGAAATTTTTTTTTTAATTCAAAGTTCCAAAATCAAAGTTTTAAAAAATAATTTTCTTTTTTTTTTTAATTCAAAGTTCCAAAATCAAAGTTTTAAAAAATAATTTTCATTTTGTTTTTGAAATTTTTGTTTTTAATTCAAAGTTCCAAAATCAAAGTTTTAAAAAATAATTTTCATTTTTTTTTAATTCAAAGTTCCAAAATAAAAATTTTAAAAAATTTTGTTTTTGAAATTTTTTTTTAATTCAAAGTTCCAAAATCAAAGTTTAAAAAATAATTTTCATTTTGTTTTTGAAATTTTTGTTTTTAATTCAAAGTTCCAAAATCAAAGTTTTAAAAAATAATTTTCATTTTGTTTTTGAAATTTTTGTTTTTAATTCAAAGTTCCAAAATCAAAGTTTTAAAAAATAATTTTCATTTTTTTTTAATTCAAAGTTCCAAAATAAAAATTTTAAAAAATTTTGTTTTTGAAATTTTTTTTTTAATTCAAAGTTCTAAAATCAAAGTTTTAAAAAATAATTTTCATTTTGTTTTTGAAATTTTTGTTTTTAATTCAAAGTTCCAAAATCAAAGTTTTAAAAAATAATTTTCTTTTTTTTTAATTCAAAGTTCCAAAATCAAAGTTTTAAAAAATAATTTTCATTTTGTTTTTGAAATTTTTGTTTTTAATTCAAAGTTCCAAAATCAAAGTTTTAAAAAATAATTTTCATTTTTTTTAATTCAAAGTTCCAAAATCAAAATTTTAAAAAAATTATTTTCATTTGGTTTTTGAATTTTTTTTTTTATTTCAAAGTTCCAAAATCAAAATTTTAAAAAATAATTTTCATTTTTTTTTAATTCAAAGTTCCAAAATCAAAGTTTTAAAAAATAATTTTCATTTTGTTTTTGAAATTTTTGTTTTTAATTCAAAGTTCCAAAATCATAATTTTAAAAAATAATTTTCATTTTGTTTTTGAAATTTTTTTTTTAATTCAAAGTTCCAAAATCAAAGTTTTAAAAAATATTTTTCATTTTGTTTTTGAAATTTTTGTTTTTAATTCAAAGTTCCAAAATCAAAATTTTAAAAAATAATTTTCATTTTGTTTTTGAAATTTTTGTTTTTAATTCAAAGTTCCAAAATCAAAGTTTTAAAAAATAATTTTCATTTTTTTTAATTCAAAGTTCCAAAATCAAAGTTTTAAAAAATAATTTTCATTTTGTTTTTGAAATTTTTTTTTATTTCAAAGTTCCAAAATCAAAATTTTAAAAAATAATTTTCATTTTTTTTTTAATTCAAAGTTCCAAAATGAAAATTTTAAAAAATAATTTTCATTTTTTTTTAATTCAAAGTTCCAAAATAAAAATTTTAAAAAATTTTGTTTTTGAAATTTTTTTTTTAATTCAAAGTTCCAAAATCAAAGTTTTAAAAAATAATTTTCATTTTGTTTTTAAAATTTTTGTTTTTAATTCAAAGTTCCAAAATCAAAATTTTAAAAAATAATTTTCATTTTGTTTTTGAAATTTTTTTTTTAATTCAAAGTTCCAAAATCAAAGTTTTAAAAAATATTTTTCATTTTGTTTTTGAAATTTTTGTTTTTAATTCAAAGTTCCAAAATCAAAGTTTTAAAAAATAATTTTAATTTTTTTTTTAATTCAAAGTTCCAAAATCAAAATTTTAAAAAAATTATTTTCATTTCGTTTTTGAAATTTTTTTTTTATTTCAAAGTTCCAAAATCAAAGTTTTAAAAAATATTTTTCATTTTGTTTTTGAAATTTTTGTTTTTAATTCAAAGTTCCAAAATCAAAGTTTTAAAAAATAATTTTCATTTTGTTTTTGAAATTTTTTTTTTATTTCAAAGTTCCAAAATCAAAATTTTAAAAAATTATTTTCATTTTTTTTTTAATTCAAAGTTCCAAAATCAAAATTTTAAAAAAATTATTTTCATTTTGTTTTTGAAATGTTTTTTTTTTATTTCAAAGTTCCAAAATCAAAATTTTAAAAAATAATTTTCATTTTTTTTTAATTCAAAGTTCCAAAATAAAAATTTTAAAAAATTTTGTTTTTGAAATTTTTTTTTTAATTCAAAGTTCCAAAATCAAAGTTTTAAAAAATAATTTTCATTTTGTTTTTGAAATTTTTGTTTTTAATTCAAAGTTCCAAAATCAAAGTTTTAAAAAATATTTTTCATTTTGTTTTTGAAATTTTTGTTTTTAATTCAAAGTTCCAAAATCAAAGTTTTAAAAAATAATTTTTTAAAAAATTTTGTTTTTGAATTTTTTTTAATTCAAAGTTCCAAAATCAAAGTTTTAAAAAATAATTTTCATTTTGTTTTTGAAATTTTTGTTTTTAATTCAAAGTTCCAAAATCAAAATTTTAAAAAATAATTTTCATTTTGTTTTTGAAATTTTTTTTTTAATTCAAAGTTCCAAAATCAAAGTTTTAAAAAATATTTTTCATTTTGTTTTTGAAATTTTTGTTTTTAATTCAAAGTTCCAAAATCAAAGTTTTAAAAATAATTTTCATTTTGTTTTTGAAATTTTTGTTTTTAATTCAAAGTTCCAAAATCAAAGTTTTAAAAAATAATTTTCATTTTGTTTTTGAAATTTTTGTTCCAAAATCAAAGTTTTAAAAAATATTTTTCATTTTGTTTTTGAAATTTTTGTTTTTAATTCAAAGTTCCAAAATCAAAGTTTTAAAAAATAATTTTCATTTTGTTTTTGAAATTTTTGTTTTTAATTCAAAGTTCCAAAATCAAAGTTTTAAAAAATAATTTTCATTTTTTTTTTTTAATTCAAAGTTCCAAAATCAAAATTTTAAAAAATAATTTTCATTTTTTTTTTAATTCAAAGTGCCAAAATCAAAATTTTAAAAAAATTATTTTCATTTTGTTTTTGAAATTTTTTTTTTATTTCAAAGTTCCAAAATCAAAATTTTAAAAAATAATTTTCATTTTTTTTTAATTCAAAGTTCCAAAATAAAAATTTTGTCAAAGTTTTAAAAAATAATTTTCATTTTTTTTAATTCAAAGTTCCAAAATCAAAATTTTAAAAAAATTATTTTCATTTTGTTTTTGAATTTTTTTTTTTTATTTCAAAGTTCCAAAATCAAAATTTTAAAAAATAATTTTCATTTTTTTTTTAATTCAAAGTGCCAAAATCAAAATTTTAAAAAAATTATTTTCATTTTGTTTTTGAATTTTTTTTTTTATTTCAAAGTTCCAAAATCAAAATTTTAAAAAATAATTTTCATTGTTTTTTAATTCAAAGTTCCAAAATCAAAATTTTAAAAAATAATTTTCATTTTAATTATTTTAATTTTTTTTTAATTCAAAGTTCCAAAATAAAATTTTAAAAAATATTTTTCATTTTGTTTTTGAAATTTTTTTTTTTAATTCAAAGTTTTTTTTTTTTTTTTTTCAGTCTCGTCTCATCGAACTGTTCGGACGTGTTACTTTTAGTGCGGCTGAATTTTCGGTGAAAAAATCGTAATAGGTGAAAAAGTGTAAAAAGTTAAATTAAACAAAAAAGTGAAAAAAATAACTCGTAATAGGTTAAAATATATATAAAAAAAAAAAAAACATTAAAAATCGTATAAAAACTGTATGAGTGTTCCTCTCAGATGTAATTCTGAGAAAGAGCTTAGCTCGACTAGAAAAACTAGATGCATCTCTGAGGAAGAATCCATAAAAAAATCTTTGGAGAATTTTCTCACTACAAGAGCCGTGGAACGGCGTTGTTCCTGTTCGCCCAATATTGTGATTTCAACAGATGAAAAAACATCATCTTCATCAAATAGTGCAGTCAAACCCAAAAAACAAGTAGGTATGGATAAGTACATAACCGTTCTCAAGCGACAGAGAAGCCCGACATCTGCTCAAATGTCTTCCAACTCAAAAGTTCCTAAGACCGTCAATAGTGGTAAACCAAATCGACACCTCAATTCCAGAACATGCTAAGTCGAAAAGAGTAGTTTTGCAGGAGAAGCACTTAAAGTTTACAGGTTATATCTCGGAAACTATAAGTAATAGAACATTGAATCTTTCACTGTTTTTATTAAAAAGCTAATACAATTTTTTTTGCATTATAAAATTTTTAAAATGTTTAGGCTGTCATAGGTAAAAATGACATAGCATAGTTTACCGCGACCAACAACGTAAAAAGAGGTCGTGTAAGTATACTTAGCATGTTTTTGATGTTTCTTTCATTCTTTGTTTGGTCGTCTAAGTATACATAACATCTTTTGGTTTGCAACATATCTAGCAAGTGAAATTGAATTTGCCTACTTAGACGACAGTTGGTTTAAAATGAAATAAAATTTTTAAAAATTTTATTATTTTATTAATTAAAAAGTAAAATAATATCAATTCAGTTCAAAAAAAAATATTAAGATAACCTTAAAAAAAATTATTTTTATAATAAAAGTAAATTTAAAACCTAAAAAAATAAAAATAATACACTCAGAAGAAGTTTTAATATTTAATTATTAATTTTATATTAAATTATGCGTGTTAAAATGTTTTTTTTTTGTTTTAATTATAAAGTAAAATAATATCAATTCAGTAAAATTCAGTGCAAACAAAATATATTAAGATAACATTAAGAAATAAACTTTTTATAATAAAAGTCAACAAAAACCTAAAAAATATAAAAATAACTCACTAAGTATTACATTTAACATGTTACTATTAATTTTTAATTCATAAAATTTTAAGTGAAATATACACGTACATATTTGAAAGTAAGGTACTTTAAAATCTAGTTTAATATTTTTTAAATGTCGTTATCGGACATGACCACATACTCGTTTCCTATCACGCTCTTAAGTTCCCTATAGAATTGTTGGTAAACTTTTGGAACTAAGTTTTGGTCACATAGATGCATGAGGTCTTTACGCTTTTCTTCAGTAATAGGAAATGGTGATATATATGCGCGCGGTATTTCTTCAGGAATTAATTTTTCCTTTCTTCGCTTTCTGGTTTCATCATAGATAATAATTTCTTTAAAGTCTTCGTCGAATTCATATTTATAAAATAGTTTAAAATTTTCTTCTTTAGATACTTTAACTTCTCTAATTTTGCATAGATTCACTTTTTCATTTTTTGAATTTTTTGACCAATTTGTAACTGAAACAAATTGTTTGAAACTTAAAAAGTCCTCGTTTTCCATTTCGATTACATCGTACAATGGTTCTGTCTTCTTAGCATTTCTAATTAACGAGAACCATTCCCTTGGAGTGTAGATACGTTTGTTTTTCTTGCAGTTCTCAATAAGTGCATGAACACTATCGCCTTCGTTTTGAGTATGACCCTTTTCCAGAAATTTGTGACTTATGTCAATATTAAGTTTACGTGAAATCCATACATAAAATGCGAACACTGACTTATTTTTATTTTGACCGCCGCAGTTATCTGACCAAAAATTATATTTTTTAATACCATTATTTTCGGTGTTTTTAGATATAAACCGAAACAGACAGCTTGATACTTCTACAGAACCTTTCTTTGCAACAGTTTCATGCCATACGAAACAAGATGCAAGCTTGGAGCTGAGCTCAAAGATCGTGAAATTGTAAGCATGCAACTTTCTTTTATAATAAAATGTGCTCACATCAGCACAGGGAGACGATAGAATTTTTTGAAAATCAAAGCAAGCTGTAACAACATTATCGTTGTCAATACTTTCTTGTTTGTCCATATCTTTTAACTCTCTGGATTTTTGTTTGCAATATAAATGGTGATTAAATTCAATATCAATGAGATTTTTTTCATGCTCATTTGAGTTTTTCATCTTTTTTTGAGTTTTTTATCTTTTTTTGGAATATAAAATGATATGTTAAAAGCACTTTTAAAAGTTTGACGATATTGTGCTAATGTTGCCTTAAACTCGACATCATGGGAATTTTCAATGAACCATTCTTCGTACAAACGATACATTTGTGCTACTGATGAGATCTCGCCATCTAAGTACATCTTTTTTGATCTTTTCCGGCAATAATGAGATTCCACTAACGGAAATTCGTTAACGTGCAATTTTACATTTTTTTTAATTTCAGTTATTTGTTGATTTGGCTTAGTTAATTTTCCTCTTTTATCGGGTGATATGAACCCTGAATTTGAATGCATTTTTTGTATTACAGTTTCAACTGTTTGGTGTGTTATTGAAAGAGTGTTTAAAAACATAGGTTTGCATACTGGTATCTTTGTTTCTATGTTATCATTTTGAAAAGACAGAAAGTACTTTCTTGATTCTGTTTTACGTGAGTTTTCACTATTTCTGCAAAGCTTTTTTGGATATAATGTTATTAAGTTTGAAATATAAGCCCATTTAAGTTCTTGATTGCTTAGTTTATAAAAATTCTCAAAAATTTGAATTCTATTTTCCTCAGATACTTTTTGGGAACATTTCATTCTACAGTACTCTCCACAACCCTTTTTTAATTCTTTTCGTGGTTTTAAACTGCCACTTGCATTTAAATACTCCTTACCTTGACATTTTAAAGCTTGTGCTTTATTTTTACGCCACTCTGATGGTCTTGGTTTCTTGCAGAAGTTCTTTTCAAGTGGTGTATTCAAATCTGGGTTTAGTTGCTTATTTGCCATTTTCGGTGTGATAGGGCTGAAAGCTGGTGTCGATTCCAATGAATCTGTATCAGATGTATCACTTGTTGGGTCATATTCGCTGGCACTCTCAGGGAACGCTTCTAAAAGTATTAGGTTTTACTATAAATTATATAAATAATACACAATTTTACATACCGAAACTGGTATCACTGTCTGCAATATCCATATTTGGTGATAATGTAGGTGACAAATTAGGTGACAACAAACCGAATGGTCCAACAGATTCCTGTGCATACCCTAATTAAATTATAATATATAGAAGGAAATTTTAATTTCAAAATTCACACAACTTTTTATTAACTTACCAATGTTTCCTTCATCACAGGTATGTGTCATATTATTAATTTTCGATTCTTCTGTTTTACAAAAGATAATAGAATAATTTTAACTTTTAACATTAAATATAAATAAATAATACCTTTGCCCATATTTTGGGCAAGTTTTAGCATTTTTCTTGACCGAGAACTCATTTTATCCGTAAAAACACACAAAATTTTGATACTCTTCCGATGACTACTTTGTGCAAACTAAAACATTGTAAGTATACATAGACGATTAAGCTATTTTTTCAAGTTAGGGGAAAACCCTGCTAACTATACATAGAAGTATAACAAATTGTGTGTTGATCATGGTAAGTATACATAGAGAACATGACACAAATAAATGTTAATTCCATAATATGTTAAGTATACATACAAATCTCTCAAATACAAAAAGTTCCAAACCAAAGTATGCTAAGTATACTTGGACCGTTTTGGAATTGAGATTTTTTTAACAGTCATGTATATGCTAAGTACATGTTTGCTTATAACTTTTGACTGGGTTGGACGATAGACAACAAAATTTGACAGAATTTAACTTTAAGAATACTGAATTCAAAAAAGGGGAAAAATTAAAAACATGCTAAGTCGACATAGCATCCTTTGGAATTGAGGTGTCGAAATGACCAAAACAGATTTTCTCTACTTCAGACGGATGATCCAGAAATACCAAAAAAGACATTTAAGCCCCCACCAATTTACCTGAGAGAGCCCACTTCCAACAAACTGATACAAGGAATTGTTGCTGTAATAGGTGAAAACATGTTTAACGTAACCTCAATTAAACATGGAAATATCTGCGAGACAAAGATCCAAGTGAATAGGGAAGATGATTTTCGAAAATTGTCCAACCAGTTGGAGAGGGAGACTAGGGACTTCTATACCTACCAGCTCAAAAGCGCAAAAGGACTCCAAGTCGTTCTAAAGGGTATAGACCCATGTGTTGATCCTGCGGAGATAAAGACCGGTTTAATGGACAAAGGGTTCAAAATCAAGAGCGTAGTGAATATCAGAAACCGTGAAAAGATCCCTCAGCCCATGTTCAGGGTAGAATTGCAACCTGAAGATGTTGTCTTAAAGAAAAACGAGTCCCACCCCATCTACAATCTGATGTACCTTCTGCATCGTAGAATCACCGTGGAAGAACCACATAAGCGTCAGGGACCCGTTCAGTGTCTCAATTGTCAAGAATTTGGTCATACCAAAGCGTACTGTAAATTGCCGACAGTTTGTGTTGCGTGTGGGGAGCTACATGCAACTGCTCAATGCGATAAGTCGAAAACTGACTCAAAAATAAAAAAATGCAGTAACTGCGGAGGTAATCATACCGCAAATTATAGAGGTTGTCCAATTTACACTCATTTGAAAGCCATAAGTACCAACAAGACGTCAGTATTACCTGATCATCGTCAACAGCCTATTTTGGCATCGAGTGACAATTTCCCGCAATTGTTACGGTCCACTAGTCATGTAAACGCGCCTAGTTCTAGACAAGTTTCTTACGCTAACGTGGTTAAATCTAATATGCCTAATATTAACGAGCCTAATATTAACACTCTAGAGACTACATTGCAGACACTTGTCCAAACCATGAACACTTTTACGACCACTATGACATCCATGATGCAGGAAATGCTGAAAATGCAATCCACTATCTTACAAGCCATTTTAAAGAAATGATTTGTTTAAAAATTTGTTTTTGGAATGCGAACGGCCTCCGCCAACATAAAAACGAACTGGAACACTTCCTGATGGATAAGCAGATTGATGTCATGATGATTGCTGAAACTCACTTGACGGCGACAGCGTACTTCAAAATTAATGGCTACGTGTTGTATGATACTAAAGATCCCCGCGGAAGAGCATGTGGAGGATCGGCAATTCTTATAAAGAACAGAATAAAACATTATTTAATGAACAACATATGTGAGGATTACCTACAAGCAACAAACATTTGTATTGAATTCTGTCAATACAATTTTGTTTTATCATCAATTTATTCGCCGCCTCGATTTTCAATAAAAGAACACCAATACTACAGCTTCTTCAATTCCCTTGGAGCTAGATTTTTAGTTGCTGGTGACTTTAACGCCAAACACACTTTTTGGGGTTCACGTCTGGTGACCCCGAAGGGTCGTGAACTCTTCAACACCATTGCCAAAATGGGATTAGATGTACTCTCAAGCGGGCATCCCACCTACTGGCCGACGGACCGACGGAAGATTCCCGATGTTATTGACTTCGGAGTAGTGAAAAAGAATCGATACAAGTGGAGCCTTCATTAGACTTGTCTTCAGATCGCTCTCCTACTATTATTTCAATGCGTTTCCTTCAAGGGAATGGCTCTTCATTTCGGGACATATCTAAAACCAGAGTAAGTTGGATAAAGTATAAAAAGTATTTAAGTTCCCACTGCACGGAAAATGTTGTGTTGAGAACTACCGCGGATATTGATGGGTCGATTGGCAAGTTTACTGAGGACATACGAAGAGCTGTACATCACGCCTCCACATATGACGTTGAATGCAGACGTGGGACAAACAGAACTTATTTCGCTGAACTCGATCATCTCCTGGCAGAAAAAAGAAGAGTTAGAAGAGAGTGGCAAATTCATAGGTCTCCTCAACTGAAAGCTAGGCTACGAGAATGCAGAGATATACTAAGAAATTTCTTAGAAATCCAAAGAACGGCCTCATTTAGATCTTACTTGGAGGGTCTTGATAGTACCCCACAATCTGACTATTCGCTATGGAAGGCGGCACGAGGTTTAAAAAGACCAGTTAGAGGAAAGCCTCCTCTGCGAAATCCGACTGGAGACTGGGCTAGAAATGATTCTGAGAAAGGGACTTTATTTGTTAACCATTTGAGAAATGTGTTTACTATAAACAACTCAATTAATGCATCTGATTTGGCTCCACTCGTTATTAGACCTCCTGTACCTCTAAGACTTAGCTTTAATGATGTTCAAAGCGCTATTGGTACTCTGAATCTTAAAAAAGCTCCAGGTATGGATAAAATCAGCAACAAAATGCTTGTGGAGTTACCTCGTGTAGCTAGAAGAATCATCCTCTTTATTTTCAATGCTATTTTACGCCTAGAATACTATCCTGCAGATTGGAAGGTATCTATGATTACCATGATTCCTAAGCCAGGGAAGGACCCCACTAAAGTAGAGTCATATAGGCCAATTAGCCTACTGCCGACAATTTCTAAACTGTTCGAAAAATTGTTAATGACTAAGTTGACTCCAATTCTGAATGACACTGAATGTATTCCAAATCATCAATTCGGATTCAGAGCTAAACACAGTACCATCGAACAAACTCACAGATTGGTAAATGTGATAAGAGGGTCGTTTGAAGATAAAAAATACTGCTCCGCCCTTTTCATTGATGTGTCCCAAGCGTTCGACAAAGTTTGGCATGACGGTTTAATGCACAAAATTAAATTAACTCTGCCTGCTAACACCCATAAACTCATGGAAAGTTATTTATACGGTCGCAAATTTAAAATCAAAGAAGGCAATTTTTTAAGTACCGCTCAGCCAATTGAATCAGGTGTGCCACAGGGTAGCATACTGGGCCCTACTTTATATTTGATTTATGCCTCCGACATGCCGTCAGACCCCAAAATCCACACGTCAACTTTTGCAGACGATACAGCCTTTGTCAGCGTCCATAAGGACCACCAAGTTGCATCACAGAATTTGCAGAATTATGTTTATAAACTAGAGAATTGGCTAGAGCTTTGGAAAATCAGGGTAAATGAACAAAAATGTATTCATATCACTTTCACATTGCGAAAAGATACCTGCTCGTCCATCAGAATAAATAATCAAATTATTCCTCAACATAATGAAGTCAAATACCTCGGCATTCACCTCGACCGCCGTTTAACTTGGAAGTCTCATATTGAAGCGAAACTTACTCAGATGAGATTAAAAGCAGTGCAACTTAATTGGCTAATTGGCAGAAATTCTTCATTAAAGTTGGATTGCAAACTATTGTTGTACAATGCAATACTAAAGCCAATCTGGTGTTATGGAATTCAATTATGGGGTACTGCCTCAGCATCAAACATTGAAAAAATTCAAAGGGGTCAAAATAAAATTCTACGTATTATTACTGCAGCTCCATGGTATGTTAAAAATTCTCGAATCCACAAAGATCTAGGCGTGCCATTAGTAAACGTCGAATTTACAAAATATGCGTCAAAGTACGTCAGCAAACTTGAACAACATCCAAACCCACTTGCACGAGACATCCTTAACTTTAGTGGCCACAGTCGGTTGAGAAGGAGGGATACCCTTGCTTTAACTCAAGCGCAAAACAGATGACTTGATCAGTTGATATGAAATTTTTGTAGTATCATAAAAATTTTTTGTCTAGCACTGGCTGGGCTTATTATTTTATTTTTAGTATTAAGATTTGAAAACTTATTGTTAGTTCATAATATGAAGATTCAATAAATAACTAAAAGCTAAAAAAAAAAAAAAAAAAAAAAAAAAAGTTCCAAAATCAAAGTTTTAAAAAATAATTTTCATTTTGTTTTTGAAATTTTTGTTTTTAATTCAAAGTTCCAAAATCAAAATTTTAAAAAATAATTTTCATTTTGTTTTTGAAATTTTTTTTTTAATTCAAAGTTCCAAAATCAAAGTTTTAAAAAATATTTTTCATTTTGTTTTCGAAATTTTTTTTTAATTCAAAGTTCCAAAATCAAAGTTTTAAAAAATATTTTTCATTTTGTTTTTGAAATTTTTGTTTTTAATTCAAAGTTCCAAAATCAAAATTTTAAAAAATAATTTTCATTTTTTTTTTAATTCAAAGTGCCAAAATCAAAATTTTAAAAAATATTTTTCATTTTGTTTTTGAATTTTTTTTTTTTTATTTCAAAGTTCCAAAATCAAAATTTTAAAAAAATTATTTTCATTTTTTTTTAATTCAAAGTTCCAAAATCAAAATTTTAAAAAAATTATTTTCATTTTGATTTTGAAATTTTTTTTTATTTCAAAGTTCCAAAATCAAAGTTTTAAAAAATATTTTTCATTTTGTTTTTGAAATTTTTGTTTTTAATTCAAAGTTCCAAAATCAAAATTTTAAAAAATTATTTTCATTTTTTTTTAATTCAAAGTTCCAAAACCAAAATTTTAAAAAAATTATTTTCATTTTGTTTTTGAAATTTTTTTTTTATTTCAAAGTTCCAAAATCAAAATTTTAAAAAATAATTTTCATTTTTTTTTAATTCAAAGTTCCAAAATCAAAATTTTAAAAAATTTTGTCAAAGTTTTCAAAAATAATTTTCATTTTTTTTAATTCAAAGTTCCAAAATAAAAATTTTAAAAAATTTTGTTTTTGAAATTTTTTTTTTAATTCAAAGTTCCAAAATCAAAGTTTTAAAAAATAATTTTCATTTTGTTTTTGAAATTTTTGTTTTTAATTCAAAGTTCCAAAATCAAAGTTTTAAAAAATAATGTTCATTTTTTTTTTAATTCAAAGTTCCAAAATCAAAATTTTAAAAAAATTATTTTCATTTTGTTTTTGAAATTTTTTTTTTATTTCAAAGTTCCAAAATCAAAGTTTTAAAAAATTTTGTTTTTGAAATTTTTTTTTTAATTCAAAGTTCCAAAATCAAAGTTTTAAAAAATAATTTTCATTTTGTTTTTGAAATTTTTGTTTTTAATTCAAAGTTCCAAAATCAAAGTTTTCAAAAATAATTTTCATTTTTTTTTTTAATTCAAAGTTCCAAAATCAAAATTTTAAAAAAATTATTTTCATTTTGTTTTTGAAATTTTTGTTTTTAATTCAAAGTTCCAAAATCAAAGTTTTAAAAAATAATTTTCATTTTTTTTTTAATTCAAAGTTCCAAAATCAAAATTTTAAAAAAATTATTTTCATTTTGTTTTTGAAATATTTTTTTTTATTTCAAAGTTCCAAAATCAAAGTTTTAAAAAATATTTTTCATTTTGTTTTTAATTCAAAGTTCCAAAATCAAAGTTTTAAAAAATAATTTTCATTTTGTTTTTGAAATTTTTTTTTTATTTCAAAGTTCCAAAATCAAAATTTTAAAAAATTATTTTCATTTTTTTTTAATTCAAAGTTCCAAAATCAAAATTTTAAAAAAATTATTTTCATTTTGTTTTTGAAATTTTTGTTTTTAATTCAAAGTTCCAAAATCAAAGTTTTAAAAAATATTTTTCATTTTGTTTTTGAAATTTTTGTTTTCAATTCAAAGTTCCAAAATCAAAATTTTAAAAAATAATTTTCATTTTTTTTTTAATTCAAAGTGCCAAAATCAAAATTTTAAAAAATATTTTTCATTTTGTTTGTGAATTTTTTTTTTTTATTTCAAAGTTCCAAAATCAAAATTTTAAAAAAATTATTTTCATTTTTTTTTAATTCAAAGTTCCAAAATCAAAATTTTAAAAAAATTATTTTCATTTTGATTTTGAAATTTTTTTTATTTCAAAGTTCCAAAATCAAAGTTTTAAAAAATATTTTTCATTTTGTTTTTGAAATTTTTGTTTTTAATTCAAAGTTCCAAAATCAAAATTTTAAAAAATTATTTTCATTTTTTTTTAATTCAAAGTTCCAAAATCAAAATTTTAAAAAAATTATTTTCATTTTGTTTTTGAAATTTTTTTTTTATTTCAAAGTTCCAAAATCAAAATTTTAAAAAATAATTTTCATTTTTTTTTAATTCAAAGTTCCAAAATCAAAATTTTAAAAAATTTTGTCAAAGTTTTCAAAAATAATTTTCATTTTTTTTAATTCAAAGTTCCAAAATAAAAATTTTAAAAAATTTTGTTTTTGAAATTTTTTTTTTAATTCAAAGTTCCAAAATCAAAGTTTTAAAAAATAATTTTCATTTTGTTTTTGAAATTTTTGTTTTTAATTCAAAGTTCCAAAATCAAAGTTTTAAAAAATAATTTTCATTTTTTTTTTAATTCAAAGTTCCAAAATCAAAATTTTAAAAAAATTATTTTCATTTTGTTTTTGAAATTTTTGTTTTTAATTCAAAATCAAAATTTTAAAAAAATATTTTCATTTTTTTTTAATTCAAAGTGCCAAAATCAAAATTTTAAAAAATTATTTTCATTTTGTTTTTGAAATTTTTGTTTTTAATTCAAAGTTCCAAAATCAAAATTTTAAAAAATTATTTTCATTTTTTTTTAATTCAAAGTTCCAAAATCAAAATTTTAAAAAAATTATTTTCATTTTGTTTTTGAAATTTTTTTTTTATTTCAAAGTTCCAAAATCAAAGTTTTAAAAAATTTTGTTTTTGAAATTTTTTTTTTAATTCAAAGTTCCAAAATCAAAGTTTTAAAAAATAATTTTCATTTTGTTTTTGAAATTTTTGTTTTTAATTCAAAGTTCCAAAATCAAAGTTTTAAAAAATAATTTTCATTGTTTTTTTTAATTCAAAGTTCCAAAATCAAAATTTTAAAAAAATTATTTTCATTTTGTTTTTGAAATTTTTGTTTTTAATTCAAAATCAAAATTTTAAAAAATTTTGTTTTTGAAATTTTTTTTTTAATTCAAAGTTCCAAAATCAAAGTTTTAAAAAATAATTTTCATTTTTTTTTAATTCAAAGTACCAAAATCAAAATTTTAAAAAATAATTTTCATTTTTTTTTAATTCAAAGTTCCAAAATAAAAATTTTAAAAAATTTTGTTTTTGAAATTTTTTTTTAATTCAAAGTTCCAAAATCAAAGTTTTAAAAAATAATTTTCATTTTGTTTTTGAAATTTTTGTTTTTAATTCAAAGTTCCAAAATCAAAGTTTTAAAAAATAATTTTCATTTTTTTTTTAATTCAAAGTTCCAAAATCAAAATTTTAAAAAAATTATTTTCATTTTGTTTTTGAATTTTTTTTTTTTTATTTCAAAGTTCCAAAATCAAAATTTTAAAAAATAATTTTCATTTTTTTTTTAATTCAAAGTTCCAAAATCAAAATTTTAAAAAAATTATTTTCATTTTTTTTTAATTCAAAGTTCCAAAATCAAAATTTTAAAAAAATTATTTTCATTTTGTTCTTGAAATTTTTTTTTTAATTCAAAGTTCCAAAATCAAAGTTTTAAAAAATAATTTTCATTTTGTTTTTGAAATTTTTGTTTTTAATTCAAAGTTCCAAAATCAAAATTTTAAAAAATAATTTTCATTTTGTTTTTGAAATTTTTTTTTTAATTCAAAGTTCCAAAATCAAAGTTTTAAAAAATAATTTTCTTTTTTTTTTAATTCAAAGTTCCAAAATCAAAGTTTTAAAAAATAATTTTCATTTTGTTTTTGAAATTTTTGTTTTTAATTCAAAGTTCCAAAATCAAAGTTTTAAAAAATAATTTTCATTTTTTTTTAATTCAAAGTTCCAAAATAAAAATTTTAAAAAATTTTGTTTTTGAAATTTTTTTTTTAATTCAAAGTTCCAAAATCAAAGTTTTAAAAAATAATTTTCATTTTGTTTTTGAAATTTTTGTTTTTAATTCAAAGTTCCAAAATCAAAGTTTTAAAAAATAATTTTCTTTTTTTTAATTCAAAGTTTTAAAAAAATTATTTTCATTTTCTTGAAATTTTTTTTTTAATTCAAAGTTCCAAAATCAAAGTTTTAAAAAATAATTTTCATTTTGTTTTTGAAATTTTTGTTTTTAATTCAAAGTTCCAAAATCAAAATTTTAAAAAATAATTTTCATTTTGTTTTTGAAATTTTTTTTTTAATTCAAAGTTCCAAAATCAAAGTTTTAAAAAATAATTTTCTTTTTTTTTTAATTCAAAGTTCCAAAATCAAAGTTTTAAAAAATAATTTTCATTTTGTTTTTGAAATTTTTGTTTTTAATTCAAAGTTCCAAAATCAAAGTTTTATAAAATAATTTTCATTTTTTTTTAATTCAAAGTTCCAAAATAAAAATTTTAAAAAATTTTGTTTTTGAAATTTTTTTTTTAATTCAAAGTTCCAAAATCAAAGTTTTAAAAAATAATTTTCATTTTGTTTTTGAAATTTTTGTTTTTAATTCAAAGTTCCAAAATCAAAGTTTTAAAAAATAATTTTCTTTTTTTTAATTCAAAGTTCCAAAATCAAAGTTTTAAAAAATATTTTTCATTTTGTTTTTGAAATTTTTGTTTTTAATTCAAAGTTCCAAAATCAAAGTTTTAAAAAATAATTTTCATTTTGTTTTTGAAATTTTTGTTTTTAATTCAAAGTTCCAAAATCAAAGTTTTAAAAAATAATTTTCATTTTTTTTTAATTCAAAGTTCCAAAATCAAAATTTTAAAAAAATTATTTTCATTTTGTTTTTGAAATTTTTTTTTTTATTTCAAAGTTCCAAAATCAAAGTTTTAAAAAAATTTTTTTCATTTTGTTTTTGAAATTTTTGTTTTTAATTCAAAGTTCCAAAATCAAAGTTTTAAAAAATAATTTTCATTTTGTTTTTGAAATTTTTGTTTTTAATTCAAAGTTTCAAAATCAAAGTTTTAAAAAATAATTTTAATTTTTTTTTTTAATTCAAAGTTCCAAAATCAAAATTTTAAAAAAATTATTTTCATTTTGTTTTTGAAATTTTTGTTTTTAATTCAAAGTTCCAAAATCAAAGTTTTAAAAAATAATTTTCATTTTGTTTTTGAAATTTTTGTTTTTAATTCAAAGTTCCAAAATCAAAGTTTTAAAAAATAATTTTAATTTTTTTTTTTAATTCAAAGTTCCAAAATCAAAATTTTAAAAAAATAATTTTCATTTTGTTTTTGAAATTTTTTTTTTTAATTCAAAGTTCCAAAATCAAAATTTTAAAAAAATTATTTTCATTTTGTTTTTGAAATTTTTGTTTTTAATTCAAAGTTCCAAAATAAAAATTTTAAAAAATTTTGTTTTTGAAATTTTTTTTTTAATTCAAAGTTCCAAAATCAAAGTTTTAAAAAATAATTTTCATTTTGTTTTTGAAATTTTTGTTTTTAATTCAAAGTTCCAAAATCAAAATTTTAAAAAATAATTTTCATTTTGTTTTTGAATTTTTTTTTTTAATTCAAAGTTCCAAAATCAAAGTTTTAAAAAATATTTTTCATTTTGTTTTTGAAATTTTTGTTTTTAATTCAAAGTTCCAAAATCAAAGTTTTAAAAAATAATTTTCATTTTGTTTTTGAAATTTTTGTTTTTAATTCAAAGTTCCAAAATCAAAGTTTTAAAAAATAATTTTCATTTTCTTTTAATTCAAAGTTCCAAAATCAAAATTTTAAAAAAATTATTTTCATTTTGTTTTTGAAATTTTTTTTTTATTTCAAAGTTCCAAAATCAAAGTTTTAAAAAATATTTTTCATTTTGTTTTTAAAATTTTTGTTTTTAATTCAAAGTTCCAAAATCAAAGTTTTAAAAAATAATTTTCATTTTGTTTTTGAAATTTTTTTTTTATTTCAAAGTTCCAAAATCAAAATTTTAAAAAATTATTTTCATTTTTTTTTTAATTCAAAGTTCCAAAATCAAAATTTTAAAAAAATTATTTTCATTTTGTTTTTGAAATTTTTTTTTTTATTTCAAAGTTCCAAAATCAAAATTTTAAAAAATAATTTTCATTTTTTTTTTAATTCAAAGTTCCAAAATCAAAATTTTAAAAAAATTATTTTCATTTTTTTTTTAATTCAAAGTGCCAAAATCAAAATTTTAAAAAATAATTTTCATTTTGTTTTTGAAATTTTTTTTTTTAATTCAAAGTTCCAAAATCAAAGTTTTAAAAAATATTTTTCATTTTGTTTTTGATTTTTTTTTTTTATTTCAAAGTTCCAAAATCAAAGTTTTAAAAAAAATTTTTCATTTTTTTTAATTCAAAGTTCCAAAATCAAAATTTTACAAAATAATTTTCATTTTTTTTAATTCAAAGTTCCAAAATCAAAATTTTAAAAAATTATTTTCATTTTTTTTTTTAATTCAAAGTTCCAAAATCAAAATTTTAAAAAAATTATTTTCATTTTTTTTTTGATTTTTTTTTTTTATTTCAAAGTTCCAAAATCAAAGTTTTAAAAAAAATTTTTCATTTTTTTTAATTCAAAGTTCCAAAATCAAAATTTTACAAAATAATTTTCATTTTTTTTAATTCAAAGTTCCAAAATCAAAATTTTAAAAAATATTTTTCATTTTGTTTTTGAATTTTTTTTTTTAATTCAAAGTTCCAAAATCAAAATTTTTTAAAAAATTATTTTCATTTTTTTTTAATTCAAAGTTCCAAAATCAAAATTTTAAAAAATATTTTTCATTTTTTTTTTAATTCAAAGTTCCAAAATCAAAATTTTAAAAAAATTATTTTCATTTTTTTTTTAATTCAAAGTGCCAAAATCAAAATTTTAAAAAATAATTTTCATTTTGTTTTTGAAATTTTTGTTTTTAATTCAAAGTTCCAAAATCAAAGTTTTAAAAAATAATTTTCATTTTTTTTTTAAATCAAAGTTCCAAAATCAAAATTTTAAAAAAATTATTTTCATTTTGTTTTTGAAATTTTTGTTTTTAATTCAAAGTTCCAAAATCAAAGTTTTAAAAAATAATTTTCATTTTTTTTTAATTCAAAGTTCCAAAATCAAAATTTTAAAAAAATTATTTTCATTTTGTTTTTGAAATTTTTTTTTTTATTTCAAAGTTCCAAAATCAAAATTTTAAAAAATAATTTTCATTTTGTTTTTGAAATTTTTGTTTTTAATTCAAAGTTCCAAAATCAAAATTTTAAAAAATTATTTTCATTTTGTTTTTGAAATTTTTGTTTTTAATTCAAAGTTCCAAAATCAAAATTTTAAAAAATTATTTTCATTTTGTTTTTGAAATTTTTGTTTTTAATTCAAAGTTCCAAAATCAAAATTTTATAAAATTAATTTCATTTTTTTTTTAATTCAAAGTTCCAAAATCAAAATTTTAAAAAAATTATTTTCATTTTGTTTTTGAAATTTTGTTTTTAATTCAAAGTTCCAAAATCAAAGTTTTAAAAAATAATTTTCATTTTGTTTTTGAAATTTTTTTTTTATTTCAAAGTTCCAAAATCAAAGTTTTAAAAAATATTTTTCATTTTGTTTTTGAAATTTTTGTTTTTAATTCAAAGTTCCAAAATCAAAATTTTAAAAAATTATTTTCATTTTGTTTTTGAAATTTTTGTTTTTAATTCAAAATTCCAAAATCAATTTTAATTCAAAGTTCCAAAATCAAAATTTTAAAAAATAATTTTCATTTTTTTTTAATTCAAAGTTCCAAAATCAAAATTTTAAAAAAATTATTTTCATTTTGTTTTTGAAATTTTTTTTATTTCAAAGTTCCAAAATCAAAGTTTTAAAAAATATTTTTCATTTTGTTTTTGAAATTTTTGTTTTTAATTCAAAGTTCCAAAATCAAAGTTTTAAAAAATAATTTTCATTTTGTTTTTGAAATTTTTGTTTTTAATTCAAAGTTCCAAAATCAAAGTTTTAAAAAATAATTTTCATTTTTTTTTTTAATTCAAAGTTCCAAAATCAAAGTTTTAAAAAATATTTTTCATTTTGTTTTTGAAATTTTTGTTTTTAATTCAAAGTTCCAAAATCAAAGTTTTAAAAAATAATTTTCATTTTGTTTTTGAAATTTTTTTTTAATTCAAAGTTCCAAAATCAAAGTTTTAAAAAATAATTTTCATTTTGTATTTGAAATTTTTGTTTTTAATTCAAAGTTCCAAAATCAAAATTTTATAAAATTATTTTCATTTTTTTTTAATTCAAAGTTCCAAAATCAAAATTTTAAAAAAATTATTTTCATTTTGTTTTTGAATTTTTTTTTTATTTCAAAGTTCCAAAATCAAAATTTTAAAAAATAATTTTCATTTTGTTTTTGAAATTTTTGTTTTTAATTCAAAGTTCCAAAATCAAAGTTTTAAAAAATAATTTTCATTTTGTTTTTGAAATTTTTTTTTTTAATTCAAAGTTCCAAAATCAAAGTTTTAAAAAATAATTTTCATTTTGTTTTTGAAATTTTTGTTTTTAATTCAAAGTTCCAAAATCAAAGTTTTAAAAAATAATTTTCATTTTTTTTTTTAATTCAAAGTTCCAAAATCAAAATTTTAAAAAATAATTTTCATTTTGTTTTTGAAATTTTTTTGTAATTCAAAGTTCCAAAATCAAAGTTTTAAAAAATAATTTTCATTTTTTTTTAATTCAAAGTTCCAAAATCAAAGTTTTAAAATATATTATTCATTTTGTTTTTGAAATTTTTTTTAATTCAAAGTTTTAAAAAATAATTTTCATTTTGTTTTTGAAATTTTTGTTTTTAATTCAAAGTTCCAAAATCAAAGTTTTAAAAAATAATTTTCATTTTGTTTTTGAAATTTTTGTTTTTAATTCAAAGTTCCAAAATCAAAATTTTAAAAAATAATTTTCATTTTGTTTTTGAAATTTTTGTTTTTAATTCAAAGTTCCAAAATCAAAGTTTTAAAATATATTTTTCATTTTGTTTTTGAAATTTTTTTGTAATTCAAAGTTCCAAAATCAAAGTTTTAAAAAATAATTTTCATTTTTTTTTTATTTCAAAGTTCCAAAATCAAAATTTTAAAAAATAATTTTCATTTTTTTTTTAATTCAAAGTTCCAAAATCAAAATTTTAAAAAATAATTTTCATTTTGTTTTTGAAATTTTTTTGTAATTCAAAGTTCCAAAATCAAAGTTTTAAAAAATAATTTTCATTTTTTTTTATTTCAAAGTTCCAAAATCAAAATTTTAAAAAATAATTTTCATTTTTTTTTTTAATTCAAAGTTCCAAAATCAAAATTTTAAAAAATAATTTTCATTTTTTTTTTAATTCAAAGTTCCAAAATCAAAATTTTAAAAAATAATTTTCATTTTGTTTTTGAAATTTTTGTTTTTAATTCAAAGTTCCAAAATCAAAGTTTTAAAAAATAATTTTCATTTTTTTTTTAATTCAAAGTTCCAAAATCAAAATTTTAAAAAATAATTTTCATTTTTTTTTTAATTCAAAGTTCCAAAATCAAAATTTTAAAAAATAATTTTCATTTTGTTTTTGAAATTTTTGTTTTTAATTCAAAGTTCCAAAATCAAAGTTTTAAAAAATAATTTTCATTTTGTTTTTGAAATTTTTGTTTTTAATTCAAAGTTCCAAAATCAAAATTTTAAAAAATAATTTTCATTTTGTTTTTGAAATTTTTGTTTTTAATTCAAAGTTCCAAAATCAAAGTTTTAAAAAATAATTTTCATTTTTTTTTAATTCAAAGTTCCAAAATCAAAATTTTAAAAAATAATTTTCATTTTTTTTTAATTCAAAGTTCCAAAATCAAAATTTTAAAAAATAATTTTCATTTTGTTTTTGAAATTTTTGTTTTTAATTCAAAGTTCCAAAATCAAAGTTTTAAAAAATAATTTTCATTTTTTTTTTTAATTCAAAGTTCCAAAATCAAAATTTTAAAAAATAATTTTCATTTTTTTTTTTAATTCAAAGTTCCAAAATCAAAATTTTAAAAAATAATTTTCATTTTGTTTTTGAAATTTTTGTTTTTAATTCAAAGTTCCAAAATCAAAGTTTTAAAAAATAATTTTCATTTTGTTTTTGAAATTTTTTTTTTTAATTCAAAGTTCCAAAATCAAAATTTTAAAAAATAATTTTCATTTTGTTTTTGAAATTTTTGTTTTTAATTCAAAGTTCCAAAATCAAAGTTTTAAAAAATAATTTTCATTTTTTTTTAATTCAAAGTTCCAAAATCAAAATTTTAAAAAAATTATTTTCATTTTGTTTTTGAAATTTTTTTTTTTATTTCAAAGTTCCAAAATCAAAGTTTTAAAAAATAATTTTCATTTTTTTTTAATTCAAAGTTCCAAAATAAATATTTTAAAAAATTTTGTTTTTGAAATTTTTTTTTTAATTCAAAGTTCCAAAATCAAAGTTTTAAAAAATAATTTTCATTTTGTTTTTGAAATTTTTGTTTTTAATTCAAAGTTCCAAAATCAAAATTTTAAAAAATAATTTTCATTTTGTTTTTGAATTTTTTTTTTTAATTCAAAGTTCCAAAATCAAAGTTTTAAAAAATATTTTTCATTTTGTTTTTGAAATTTTTGTTTTTAATTCAAAGTTCCAAAATCAAAGTTTTAAAAAATAATTTTCATTTTTTTTTAATTCAAAGTTCCAAAATCAAAATTTTAAAAAAATTATTTTCATTTTGTTTTTGAAATTTTTTTTTTATTTCAAAGTTCCAAAATCAAAATTATAAAAAATAATTTTAATTTTTTTTTAATTCAAAGTTCCAAAATCAAAATTTTAAAAAATAATTTTCATTTTTTTTTAATTCAAAGTTCCAAAATAAAAATTTTAAAAAATTTTGTTTTTGAAATTTTTTTTTAATTCAAAGTTCCAAAATCAAAGTTTTAAAAAATAATTTTCATTTTTTTTTTAATTCAAAGTTCCAAAATCAAAATTTTAAAAAAATTATTTTCATTTTGTTTTTGAAATTTTTTTTTTTATTTCAAAGTTCCAAAATCAAAATTATAAAAAATAATTTTCATTTTTTTTTTAATTCAAAGTTCCAAAATCAATATTTTAAAAAATTATTTTCATTTTGTTTGTGAAATTTTTGTTTTTAATTCAAAGTTCCAAAATCAAAATTTTAAAAAATAATTTTCATTTTGTTTTTGAAATTTTTTTTTTAATTCAAAGTTCCAAAATCAAAGTTTTAAAAAATAATTTTCATTTTTTTTTTAATTCAAAGTTCCAAAATCAAAATTTTAAAAAAATTATTTTCATTTTCTTTTTGAAATTTTTTTTTATTTCAAAGTTCCAAAATCAAAGTTTTAAAAAATATTTTTCATTTTGTTTTTGAAATTTTTGTTTTTAATTCAAAGTTCCAAAATCAAAATTTTAAAAAAATTATTTTCATTTTGTTTTTGAAATTTTTTTTTATTTCAAAGTTCCAAAATCAAAGTTTTAAAAAATATTTTTCATTTTGTTTTTGAAATTTTTGTTTTTAATTCAAAGTTCCAAAATCAAAATTATAAAAAATAATTTTCATTTTTTTTTAATTCAAAGTTCCAAAATCAAAATTTTAAAAAATAATTTTCATTTTTTTTTAATTCAAAGTTCCAAAATAAAAATTTTAAAAAATTTTGTTTTTGAAATTTTTTTTTTAATTCAAAGTTCCAAAATCAAAGTTTTAAAAAATAATTTTCATTTTTTTTTAATTCAAAGTTCCAAAATCAAAATTTTAAAAAATAATTTTCATTTTGTTTTTGAAATTTTTGTTTTTAATTCAAAGTTCCAAAATCAAAGTTTTAAAAAATAATTTTCATTTTGTTTTTGAAATTTTTGTTTTTAATTCAAAGTTCCAAAATCAAAATTTTAAAAAATAATTTTCATTTTGTTTTTGAAATTTTTTTTTTAATTCAAAGTTCCAAAATCAAATTTTTAAAAAATATTTTTCATTTTGTTTTTGAAATTTTTGTTTTTAATTCAAAGTTCCAAAATCAAAGTTTTAAAAAATAATTTTCATTTTGTTTTTGAAATTTTTTTTTTATTTCAAAGTTCCAAAATCAAAGTTTTAAAAAATAATTTTCATTTTGTTTTTGAAATTTTTTTGTAATTCAAAGTTCCAAAATCAAAGTTTTTAATTTAAAGTTCCAAAATCAAAGTTTTAAAAAATAATTTTCATTTTTTTTAATTCAAAGTTCCAAAATCAAAATTTTAAAAAATAATTTTCATTTTGTTTTTGAAATTTTTGTTTTTAATTCAAAGTTCCAAAATCAAAGTTTTAAAAAATAATTTTCATTTTGTTTTTGAAATTTTTGTTTTTAATTCAAAGTTCCAAAATCAAAATTTTAAAAAATAATTTTCATTTTGTTTTTGAAATTTTTTTGTAATTCAAAGTTCCAAAATCAAAGTTTTAAAAAATAATTTTCATTTTGTTTTTGAAATTTTTGTTTTTAATTCAAAGTTCCAAAATCAAAGTTTTAAAAAATAATTTTCATTTTGTTTTTGAAATTTTTTTTTTATTTCAAAGTTCCAAAATCAAAGTTTTAAAAAATAATTTTCATTTTGTTTTTGAAATTTTTTTGTAATTCAAAGTTCCAAAATCAAAGTTTTTAATTTAAAGTTCCAAAATCAAAGTTTTAAAAAATAATTTTCATTTTTTTTTTAATTCAAAGTTCCAAAATCAAAATTTTAAAAAAATTATTTTCATTTTGTTTTTGAAATTTTTGTTTTTAATTCAAAGTTCCAAAATCAAAGTTTTAAAAAATAATTTTCATTTTGTATTTGAAATTTTTGTTTTTAATTCAAAGTTCCAAAATCAAAGTTTTAAAAAATAATTTTCATTTTGTTTTTGAAATTTTTGTTTTTAATTCAAAGTTCCAAAATCAAAATTTTAAAAAATAATTTTCATTTTGTTTTTGAAATTTTTTTTTAATTCAAAGTTTTAAAAAATATTTTTCATTTTGTTTTTGAAATTTTTGTTTTTAATTCAAAATTCCAAAATCAATTTTAATTCAAAGTTCCAAAATCAAAATTTTAAAAAATAATTTTCATTTTTTTTTAATTCAAAGTTCCAAAATCAAAATTTTAAAAAAATTATTTTCATTTTGTTTTTGAAATTTTTTTTTATTTCAAAGTTCCAAAATCAAAGTTTTAAAAAATATTTTTCATTTTGTTTTTGAAATTTTTGTTTTTAATTCAAAGTTCCAAAATCAAAGTTTTAAAAAATAATTTTCATTTTGTTTTTGAAATTTTTGTTTTTAATTCAAAGTTCCAAAATCAAAATTTTAAAAAATAATTTTCATTTTGTTTTTGAAATTTTTGTTTTTAATTCAAAGTTCCAAAATCAAAGTTTTAAAAAATAATTTTAATTTTTTTTTTAATTCAAAGTTCCAAAATCAAAGTTTTAAAAAATATTTTTCATTTTGTTTTTGAAATTTTTGTTTTTAATTCAAAGTTCCAAAATCAAAGTTTTAAAAAATAATTTTCATTTTGTTTTTGAAATTTTTTTTTTAATTCATAGTTCCAAAATCAAAGTTTTAAAATATATTTTTCATTTTGTTTTTGAAATTTTTGTTTTTAATTCAAAGTTCCAAAATCAAAGTTTTAAAAAATAATTTTCATTTTTTTTTAATTCAAAGTTCCAAAATCAAAATTTTAAAAAAATTATTTTCATTTTGTTTTTGAAATTTTTTTTTTATTTCAAAGTTCCAAAATCAAAATTTTAAAAAATAATTTTCATTTTGTTTTTGAAATTTTTGTTTTTAATTCAAAGTTCCAAAATCAAAATTTTAAAAAATTATTTTCATTTTGTTTTTGAAATTTTTGTTTTTAATTCAAAGTTCCAAAATCAAAATTTTAAAAAATAATTTTCATTTTGTTTTTGAAATTTTTGTTTTTAATTCAAAGTTCCAAAATCAAAGTTTTAAAAAATAATTTTCATTTTGTTTTTGAAATTTTTGTTTTTAATTCAAAGTTCCAAAATCAAAATTTTAAAAAATAATTTTCATTTTGTTTTTGAAATTTTTTTGTAATTCAAAGTTCCAAAATCAAAGTTTTAAAAAATAATTTTCATTTTGTTTTTGAAATTTTTGTTTTTAATTCAAAGTTCCAAAATCAAAGTTTTAAAAAATAATTTTCATTTTGTTTTTGAAATTTTTTTTTTATTTCAAAGTTCCAAAATCAAAGTTTTAAAAAATAATTTTCATTTTGTTTTTGAAATTTTTTTGTAATTCAAAGTTCCAAAATCAAAGTTTTTAATTTAAAGTTCCAAAAGCAAAGTTTTAAAAAATAATTTTCATTTTTTTTTTAATTCAAAGTTCCAAAATCAAAATTTTAAAAAAATTATTTTCATTTTGTTTTTGAAATTTTTGTTTTTAATTCAAAGTTCCAAAATCAAAGTTTTAAAAAATAATTTTCATTTTGTATTTGAAATTTTTGTTTTTAATTCAAAGTTCCAAAATCAAAGTTTTAAAAAATAATTTTCATTTTGTTTTTGAAATTTTTGTTTTTAATTCAAAGTTCCAAAATCAAAATTTTAAAAAATAATTTTCATTTTGTTTTTGAAATTTTTTTTTAATTCAAAGTTTTAAAAAATATTTTTCATTTTGTTTTTGAAATTTTTGTTTTTAATTCAAAATTCCAAAATCAATTTTAATTCAAAGTTCCAAAATCAAAATTTTAAAAAATAATTTTCATTTTTTTTTAATTCAAAGTTCCAAAATCAAAATTTTAAAAAAATTATTTTCATTTTGTTTTTGAAATTTTTTTTTATTTCAAAGTTCCAAAATCAAAGTTTTAAAAAATATTTTTCATTTTGTTTTTGAAATTTTTGTTTTTAATTCAAAGTTCCAAAATCAAAGTTTTAAAAAATAATTTTCATTTTGTTTTTGAAATTTTTGTTTTTAATTCAAAGTTCCAAAATCAAAGTTTTAAAAAATAATTTTAATTTTTTTTTTTAATTCAAAGTTCCAAAATCAAAGTTTTAAAAAATATTTTTCATTTTGTTTTTGAAATTTTTGTTTTTAATTCAAAGTTCCAAAATCAAAGTTTTAAAAAATAATTTTCATTTTGTTTTTGAAATTTTTTTTTTAATTCATAGTTCCAAAATCAAAGTTTTAAAATATATTTTTCATTTTGTTTTTGAAATTTTTGTTTTTAATTCAAAGTTCCAAAATCAAAGTTTTAAAAAATAATTTTCATTTTTTTTTAATTCAAAGTTCCAAAATCAAAATTTTAAAAAAATTATTTTCATTTTGTTTTTGAAATTTTTTTTTTATTTCAAAGTTCCAAAATCAAAATTTTAAAAAATAATTTTTATTTTGTTTTTGAAATTTTTGTTTTTAATTCAAAGTTCCAAAATCAAAATTTTAAAAAATTATTTTCATTTTGTTTTTGAAATTTTTGTTTTTAATTCAAAGTTCCAAAATCAAAATTTTAAAAAATTATTTTCATTTTGTTTTTGAAATTTTTGTTTTTAATTCAAAGTTCCAAAATCAAAGTTTTAAAAAATAATTTTCATTTTGTTTTTGAAATTTTTGTTTTTAATTCAAAGTTCCAAAATCAAAGTTTTAAAAAATAATTTTCATTTTGTTTTTGAAATTTTTGTTTTTAATTCAAAGTTCCAAAATCAAAATTTTAAAAAATAATTTTCATTTTGTTTTTGAAATTTTTTTTTTAATTCAAAGTTCCAAAATCAAAGTTTTAAAAAATATTTTTCATTTTGTTTTTGAAATTTTTGTTTTTAATTCAAAGTTCCAAAATCAAAGTTTTAAAAAATAATTTTCATTTTGTTTTTGAAATTTTTTTTTTAATTTAAAGTTCTTTTTAATTCAAAGTTCCAAAATCAAAATTTTAAAAAATAATTTTTATTTTGTTTTTGAAATTTTTTTTTTAATTCAAAGTTCCAAAATCAAAGTTTTAAAAAATAATTTTCATTTTTTTTTTTAATTCAAAGTTCCAAAATCAAAATTTTAAAAAAATTATTTTCATTTTGTTTTTGAAATTTTTGTTTTTAATTCAAAGTTCCAAAATCAAAGTTTTAAAAAATAATTTTCATTTTTTTTTTAATTCAAAGTTCCAAAATCAAAATTTTAAAAAAATTATTTTCATTTTGTTTTTGAAATTTTTTTTTTTATTTCAAAGTTCCAAAATCAAAATTTTAAAAAATAATTTTCATTTTTTTTTAATTCAAAGTTCCAAAATCAAAATTTTAAAAAATAATTTTCATTTTTTTTTAATTCAAAGTTCCAAAATAAAAATTTTAAAAAATTTTGTTTTTGAAATTTTTTTTTTAATTCAAAGTTCCAAAATCAAAGTTTTAAAAAATAATTTTCATTTTGTTTTTGAAATTTTTGTTTTTAATTCAAAGTTCCAAAATCAAAATTTTAAAAAATTATTTTCATTTTGTTTTTGAAATTTTTTTTTAATTCAAAGTTCCAAAATCAAAGTTTTAAAAAATATTTTTCATTTTGTTTTTGAAATTTTTGTTTTTAATTCAAAGTTCCAAAATCAAAATTTTAAAAAATAATTTTCATTTTGTTTTTGAAATTTTTTTTTTAATTCAAAGTTTCAAAATCAAAGTTTTAAAAAATAATTTTCATTTTTTTTTTAATTCAAAGTTCCAAAATCAAAGTTTTAAAAAATATTTTTCATTTTGTTTTTGAAATTTTTGTTTTTAATTCAAAGTTCCAAAATCAAAGTTTTAAAAAATAATTTTCATTTTGTTTTTGAAATTTTTTTTTTATTTCAAAGTTCCAAAATCAAAATTTTATAAAATTATTTTCATTTTTCTTTAATTCAAAGTTCCAAAATCAAAATTTTAAAAAAATTATTTTCATTTTGTTTTTGAAATTTTTGTTTTTAATTCAAAGTTCCAAAATCAAAATTTTAAAAAATAATTTTCATTTTGTTTTTGAAATTTTTTTTTTAATTCAAAGTTCCAAAATCAAAGTTTTAAAAAATAATTTTCATTTTGTTTTTTAAATTTTTGTTTTTAATTCAAAGTTCCAAAATCAAAGTTTTAAAAAATAATTTTCATTTTGTTTTTGAAATTTTTTTTTTTAATTCAAAGTTCCAAAATCAAAGTTTTAAAAAATAATTTTCATTTTGTTTTTGAAATTTTTTTTTTATTTCAAAGTTCCAAAATCAAAATTTTATAAAATTATTTTCATTTTTTTTTAATTCAAAGTTCCAAAATCAAAATTTTAAAAAAATTATTTTCATTTTGTTTTTGAATTTTTTTTTTTATTTCAAAGTTCCAAAATCAAAATTTTAAAAAATAATTTTCATTTTGTTTTTGAAATTTTTGTTTTTAATTCAAAGTTCCAAAATCAAAATTTTAAAAAATTATTTTCATTTTGTTTTTGAAATTTTTGTTTTTAATTCAAAGTTCCAAAATCAAAATTTTATAAAATTAATTTCATTTTTTTTTTAATTCAAAGTTCCAAAATCAAAATTTTAAAAAAATTATTTTCATTTTGTTTTTGAAATTTTGTTTTTAATTCAAAGTTCCAAAATCAAAGTTTTAAAAAATAATTTTCATTTTGTTTTTGAAATTTTTTTTTTATTTCAAAGTTCCAAAATCAAAAATAATTTTCATTTTGTTTTTGAAATTTTTTTTTTAATTCAAAGTTCCAAAATCAAAGTTTTAAAAAATAATTTTCATTTTGTTTTTTAAATTTTTGTTTTTAATTCAAAGTTCCAAAATCAAAATTTTAAAAAATAATTTTCATTTTGTTTTTGAAATTTTTTTTTAATTCAAAGTTCCAAAATCAAAGTTATAAAAAATATTTTTCATTTTGTTTTTGAAATTTTTGTTTTTAATTCAAAGTTCCAAAATCAAAGTTTTAAAAAATAATTTTCATTTTGTTTTTGAAATTTGTTTTTTAATTCAAAGTTCCAAAATCAAAGTTTTAAAAAATATTTTTCATTTTGTTTTTGAAATTTTTGTTTTTAATTCAAAGTTCCAAAATCAAAATTTTAAAAAAATTATTTTCATTTTGTTTTTGAAATTTTGTTTTTAATTCAAAGTTCCAAAATCAAAGTTTTAAAAAATAATTTTCATTTTGTTTTTGAAATTTTTTTTTTATTTCAAAGTTCCAAAATCAAAAATAATTTTCATTTTGTTTTTGAAATTTTTTTTTTAATTCAAAGTTCCAAAATCAAAGTTTTAAAAAATAATTTTCATTTTGTTTTTTAAATTTTTGTTTTTAATTCAAAGTTCCAAAATCAAAATTTTAAAAAATAATTTTCATTTTGTTTTTGAAATTTTTTTTTAATTCAAAGTTCCAAAATCAAAGTTATAAAAAATATTTTTCATTTTGTTTTTGAAATTTTTGTTTTTAATTCAAAGTTCCAAAATCAAAGTTTTAAAAAATAATTTTCATTTTGTTTTTGAAATTTGTTTTTTAATTCAAAGTTCCAAAATCAAAGTTTTAAAAAATATTTTTCATTTTGTTTTTGAAATTTTTGTTTTTAATTCAAAGTTCCAAAATCAAAATTTTAAAAAATAATTTTCATTTTGTTTTTGAAATTTTTTTTTTAATTCAAAGTTTCAAAATCAAAGTTTTAAAAAATAATTTTCATTTTTTTTTAATTCAAAGTTCCAAAATAAAAATTTTAAAAAATTTTGTTTTTTAAATTTTTTTTTTAATTCAAAGTTCCAAAATCAAAGTTTTAAAAAATAATTTTCATTTTGTTTTTGAAATTTTTGTTTTTAATTCAAAGTTCCAAAATCAAAATTTTAAAAAATAATTTTCATTTTGTTTTTGAAATTTTTTTTTTAATTCAAAGTTTCAAAATCAAAGTTTTAAAAAATAATTTTCATTTTTTTTTAATTCAAAGTTCCAAAATCAAAGTTTTAAAAAATATTTTTCATTTTGTTTTTGAAATTTTTGTTTTTAATTCAAAGTTCCAAAATCAAAGTTTTAAAAAATAATTTTCATTTTGTTTTTGAAATTTTTGTTTTTAATTCAAAGTTCCAAAATCAAAATTTTATAAAATTAATTTCATTTTTTTTTTAATTCAAAGTTCCAAAATCAAAATTTTAAAAAAATTATTTTCATTTTGTTTTTGAAATTTTGTTTTTAATTCAAAGTTCCAAAATCAAAGTTTTAAAAAATAATTTTCATTTTGTTTTTGAAATTTTTTTTTTATTTCAAAGTTCCAAAATCAAAAATAATTTTCATTTTGTTTTTGAAATTTTTTTTTTTAATTCAAAGTTCCAAAATCAAAGTTTTAAAAAATAATTTTCATTTTGTTTTTTAAATTTTTGTTTTTAATTCAAAGTTCCAAAATCAAAGTTTTAAAAAATAATTTTCATTTTGTTTTTGAAATTTTTTTTTTATTTCAAAGTTTCAAAATCAAAGTTTTAAAAAATAATTTTCATTTTTTTTTAATTCAAATTCCAAAATAAAAATTTTAAAAAATTTTGTTTTTGAAATTTTTTTTTTAATTCAAAGTTCCAAAATCAAAGTTTTAAAAAATAATTTTCATTTTGTTTTTTAAATTTTTTTTTTTAATTCAAAGTTCCAAAATCAAAATTTTAAAAAATTATTTTCATTTTGTTTTTGAAATTTTTTTTTAATTCAAAGTTCCAAAATCAAAGTTTTAAAAAATATTTTTCATTTTGTTTTTGAAATTTTTGTTTTTAATTCAAAGTTCCAAAATCAAAATTTTAAAAAATAATTTTCATTTTGTTTTTGAAATTTTTTTTTTAATTCAAAGTTTCAAAATCAAAGTTTTAAAAAATAATTTTCATTTTTTTTTTAATTCAAAGTTCCAAAATCAAATTTTTAAAAAATATTTTTCATTTTGTTTTTGAAATTTTTGTTTTTAATTCAAAGTTCCAAAATCAAAGTTTTAAAAAATAATTTTCATTTTGTTTTTGAAATTTTTTTTTTATTTCAAAGTTCCAAAATCAAAATTTTATAAAATTATTTTCATTTTTTTTAATTCAAAGTTCCAAAATCAAAATTTTAAAAAAATTATTTTCATTTTGTTTTTGAAATTTTTGTTTTTAATTCAAAGTTCCAAAATCAAAGTTTTAAAAAATAATTTTCATTTTGTTTTTGAAATTTTTTTTTTATTTCAAAGTTCCAAAATCAAAATTTTATAAAATTATTTTCATTTTTTTTTAATTCAAAGTTCCAAAATCAAAATTTTAAAAAAATTATTTTCATTTTGTTTTTGAATTTTTTTTTTTATTTAAAAGTTCCAAAATCAAAATTTTAAAAAATAATTTTCATTTTGTTTTTGAAATTTTTGTTTTTTATTCAAAGTTCCAAAATCAAAATTTTAAAAAATTATTTTCATTTTGTTTTTGAAATTTTTGTTTTTAATTCAAAGTTCCAAAATCAAAATTTTATAAAATTAATTTCATTTTTTTTTTAATTCAAAGTTCCAAAATCAAAATTTTAAAAAAATTATTTTCATTTTGTTTTTGAAATTTTGTTTTTAATTCAAAGTTCCAAAATCAAAGTTTTAAAAAATAATTTTCATTTTGTTTTTGAAATTTTTTTTTATTTCAAAGTTCCAAAATCAAAAATAATTTTCATTTTGTTTTTGAAATTTTTTTTTTAATTCAAAGTTCCAAAATCAAAGTTTTAAAAAATAATTTTCATTTTGTTTTTTAAATTTTTGTTTTTAATTCAAAGTTCCAAAATCAAAATTTTAAAAAATAATTTTCATTTTGTTTTTGAAATTTTTTTTTTAATTCAAAGTTCCAAAATCAAAGTTATAAAAAATATTTTTCATTTTGTTTTTGAAATTTTTGTTTTTAATTCAAAGTTCCAAAATCAAAGTTTTAAAAAATAATTTTCATTTTGTTTTTGAAATTTGTTTTTTAATTCAAAGTTCCAAAATCAAAGTTTTAAAAAATATTTTTCATTTTGTTTTTGAAATTTTTGTTTTTAATTCAATGTTCCAAAATCAAAGTTTTAAAAAATAATTTTCATTTTTTTTTTAATTCAAACTTCCAAAATCAAAATTTTAAAAAATATTTTTCATTTTGTTTTTGAAATTTTTTTTTTATTTCAAAGTTCCAAAATCAAAGTTTTAAAAAATATTTTTCATTTTGTTTTTGAAATTTTTGTTTTTAATTCAAAGTTCCAAAATCAAAGTTTTAAAAAATAATTTTCATTTTGTTTTTGAAATTTTTGTTTTTAATTCAAAGTTCCAAAATCAAAGTTTTCAAAAATAATTTTCATTTTTTTTTTAATTCAAAGTTCCAAAATCAAAATTTTAAAAAATATTTTTCATTTTGTTTTTGAAATTTTTGTTTTTAATTCAAAGTTCCAAAATCAAAGTTTTAAAAAATAATTTTCATTTTGTTTTTGAAATTTTTGTTTTTAATTCAAAGTTCCAAAATCAAAATTTTAAAAAATAATTTTCATTTTGTTTTTGAAATTTTTTTTTAATTCAAAGTTCCAAAATCAAAGTTTTAAAAAATAATTTTCATTTTGTTTTTGAAATTTTTGTTTTTAATTCAAAGTTCCAAAATCAAAGTTTTAAAAAATAATTTTCATTTTGTTTTTGAAATTTTTGTTTTTAATTCAAAGTTCCAAAATCAAAGTTTTAAAAAATAATTTTCATTTTGTTTTTAAAATTTTTTTTTATTTCAAAGTTCCAAAATCAAAGTTTTAAAAAATAATTTTCATTTTTTTTTAATTCAAAGTTCCAAAATCAAAGTTTTAAAAAATATTTTTCATTTTGTTTTTGAAATTTTTGTTTTTAATTCAAAGTTCCAAAATCAAAATTTTAAAAAATAATTTTCATTTTGTTTTTGAAATTTTTTTTTTAATTCAAAGTTTCAAAATCAAAGTTTTAAAAAATAATTTTAATTTTTTTTTTAATTCAAAGTTCCAAAATAAAAATTTTAAAAAATTTTGTTTTTGAAATTTTTTTTTTAATTCAAAGTTCCAAAATCAAAGTTTTAAAAAATAATTTTCATTTTGTTTTTGAAATTTTTGTTTTTAATTCAAAGTTCCAAAATCAAAATTTTAAAAAATAATTTTCATTTTGTTTTTGAAATTTTTTTTTTAATTCAAAGTTTCAAAATCAAAGTTTTAAAAAATAATTTTCATTTTTTTTTAATTCAAAGTTCCAAAATCAAAGTTTTAAAAAATATTTTTCATTTTGTTTTTGAAATTTTTGTTTTTAATTCAAAGTTCCAAAATCAAAGTTTTAAAAAATAATTTTCATTTTGTTTTTGAAATTTTTGTTTTTAATTCAAAGTTCCAAAATCAAAATTTTATAAAATTAATTTCATTTTTTTTTTAATTCAAAGTTCCAAAATCAAAATTTTAAAAAAATTATTTTCATTTTGTTTTTGAAATTTTGTTTTTAATTCAAAGTTCCAAAATCAAAGTTTTAAAAAATAATTTTCATTTTGTTTTTGAAATTTTTTTTTTATTTCAAAGTTCCAAAATCAAAAATAATTTTCATTTTGTTTTTGAAATTTTTTTTTTAATTCAAAGTTCCAAAATCAAAGTTTTAAAAAATAATTTTCATTTTGTTTTTTAAATTTTTGTTTTTAATTCAAAGTTCCAAAATCAAAGTTTTAAAAAATAATTTTCATTTTGTTTTTGAAATTTTTTTTTTATTTCAAAGTTTCAAAATCAAAGTTTTAAAAAATAATTTTCATTTTTTTTTAATTCAAATTCCAAAATAAAAATTTTAAAAAATTTTGTTTTTGAAATTTTTTTTTTAATTCAAAGTTCCAAAATCAAAGTTTTAAAAAATAATTTTCATTTTGTTTTTTAAATTTTTGTTTTTAATTCAAAGTTCCAAAATCAAAATTTTAAAAAATTATTTTCATTTTGTTTTTGAAATTTTTTTTTAATTCAAAGTTCCAAAATCAAAGTTTTAAAAAATATTTTTCATTTTGTTTTTGAAATTTTTGTTTTTAATTCAAAGTTCCAAAATCAAAATTTTAAAAAATAATTTTCATTTTGTTTTTGAAATTTTTTTTTTAATTCAAAGTTTCAAAATCAAAGTTTTAAAAAATAATTTTCATTTTTTTTTTAATTCAAAGTTCCAAAATCAAAGTTTTAAAAAATATTTTTCATTTTGTTTTTGAAATTTTTGTTTTTAATTCAAAGTTCCAAAATCAAAGTTTTAAAAAATAATTTTCATTTTGTTTTTGAAATTTTTTTTTTATTTCAAAGTTCCAAAATCAAAATTTTATAAAATTATTTTCATTTTTTTTAATTCAAAGTTCCAAAATCAAAATTTTAAAAAAATTATTTTCATTTTGTTTTTGAAATTTTTGTTTTTAATTCAAAGTTCCAAAATCAAAGTTTTAAAAAATAATTTTCATTTTGTTTTTGAAATTTTTTTTTTATTTCAAAGTTCCAAAATCAAAATTTTATAAAATTATTTTAATTTTTTTTTAATTCAAAGTTCCAAAATCAAAATTTTAAAAAAATTATTTTCATTTTGTTTTTGAATTTTTTTTTTTATTTCAAAGTTCCAAAATCAAAATTTTAAAAAATAATTTTCATTTTGTTTTTGAAATTTTTGTTTTTTATTCAAAGTTCCAAAATCAAAATTTTAAAAAATTATTTTCATTTTGTTTTTGAAATTTTTGTTTTTAATTCAAAGTTCCAAAATCAAAATTTTATAAAATTAATTTCATTTTTTTTTTAATTCAAAGTTCCAAAATCAAAATTTTAAAAAAATTATTTTCATTTTGTTTTTGAAATTTTGTTTTTAATTCAAAGTTCCAAAATCAAAGTTTTAAAAAATAATTTTCATTTTGTTTTTGAAATTTTTTTTTATTTCAAAGTTCCAAAATCAAAAATAAATTTCATTTTGTTTTTGAAATTTTTTTTTTAATTCAAAGTTCCAAAATCAAAGTTTTAAAAAATAATTTTCATTTTGTTTTTTAAATTTTTGTTTTTAATTCAAAGTTCCAAAATCAAAATTTTAAAAAATAATTTTCATTTTGTTTTTGAATTTTTTTTTTTAATTCAAAGTTCCAAAATCAAAGTTATAAAAAATATTTTTCATTTTGTTTTTGAAATTTTTGTTTTTAATTCAAAGTTCCAAAATCAAAGTTTTAAAAAATAATTTTCATTTTGTTTTTGAAATTTGTTTTTTAATTCAAAGTTCCAAAATCAAAGTTTTAAAAAATATTTTTCATTTTGTTTTTGAAATTTTTGTTTTTAATTCAATGTTCCAAAATCAAAGTTTTAAAAAATAATTTTCATTTTTTTTTTAATTCAAACTTCCAAAATCAAAATTTTAAAAAATATTTTTCATTTTGTTTTTGAAATTTTTTTTTTATTTCAAAGTTCCAAAATCAAAGTTTTAAAAAATATTTTTCATTTTGTTTTTGAAATTTTTGTTTTTAATTCAAAGTTCCAAAATCAAAGTTTTAAAAAATAATTTTCATTTTGTTTTTGAAATTTTTGTTTTTAATTCAAAGTTCCAAAATCAAAGTTTTCAAAAATAATTTTCATTTTTTTTTTAATTCAAAGTTCCAAAATCAAAATTTTAAAAAATATTTTTCATTTTGTTTTTGAAATTTTTGTTTTTAATTCAAAGTTCCAAAATCAAAGTTTTAAAAAATAATTTTCATTTTGTTTTTGAAATTTTTGTTTTTAATTCAAAGTTCCAAAATCAAAATTTTAAAAAATAATTTTCATTTTGTTTTTGAAATTTTTTTTTTAATTCAAAGTTCCAAAATCAAAGTTTTAAAAAATAATTTTCATTTTGTTTTTGAAATTTTTGTTTTTAATTCAAAGTTCCAAAATCAAAGTTTTAAAAAATAATTTTCATTTTGTTTTTGAAATTTTTGTTTTTAATTCAAAGTTCCAAAATCAAAGTTTTAAAAAATAATTTTCATTTTGTTTTTAAAATTTTTTTTTATTTCAAAGTTCCAAAATCAAAGTTTTAAAAAATAATTTTCATTTTGTTTTTGAAATTTTTGTTTTTAATTCAAAGTTCCAAAATCAAAGTTTTTAATTTAAAGTTCCAAAATCAAAGTTTTAAAAAATAATTTTCATTTTTTTTTAATTCAAAGTTCCAAAATCAAAATTTTAAAAAAATTATTTTCATTTTGTTTTTGAATTTTTTTTTATTTCAAAGTTCCAAAATCAAAGTTTTAAAAAATATTTTTCATTTTGTTTTTGAAATTTTTGTTTTTAATTTAAAGTTCCAAAATCAAAGTTTTAAAAAATAATTTTTAATTTTTTTTTAATTCAAAGTTCCAAAATCAAAGTTTTAAAATATATTTTTCATTTTGTTTTTGAAATTTTTGTTTTTAATTCAAAGTTCCAAAATCAAAGTTTTAAAAAATAATTTTCATTTTTTTTTTAATTCAAAGTTCCAAAATCAAAATTTTAAAAAAATAATTTTCATTTTGTTTTTAAAATTTTTGTTTTTAATTCAAAGTTCCAAAATCAAAGTTTTAAAAAATAATTTTCATTTTGTATTTGAAATTTTTGTTTTTAATTCAAAGTTCCAAAATCAAAGTTTTAAAAAATAATTTTCATTTTGTTTTTGAAATTTTTGTTTTTAATTCAAAGTTCCAAAATCAAAGTTTTAAAAAATAATTTTCATTTTGTTTTTGAAATTTTTGTTTTTAATTCAAAGTTCCAAAATCAAAGTTTTAAAAAATAATTTTCATTTTGTATTTGAAATTTTTGTTTTTAATTCAAAGTTCCAAAATCAAAGTTTTAAAAAATAATTTTCATTTTGTTTTTGAAATTTTTGTTTTTATTTCAAAGTTCCAAAATCAAAATTTTAAAAAATAATTTTCATTTTGTTTTTGAAATTTTTTTTTTATTTCAAAGTTCCAAAATCAAAGTTTTAAAAAATAATTTTCATTTTGTATTTGAAATTTTTGTTTTTAATTCAAAGTTCCAAAATCAAAGTTTTAAAAAATAATTTTCATTTTGTTTTTGAAATTTTTTTGTAATTCAAAGTTCCAAAATCAAAGTTTTAAAAAATAATTTTCATTTTGTTTTTGAAATTTTTGTTTTTAATTCAAAGTTCCAAAATCAAAATTTTAAAAAATAATTTTCATTTTGTTTTTGAAATTTTTGTTTTTAATTCAAAGTTCCAAAATCAAAGTTTTAAAAAATAATTTTCTTTTTTTTTTAATTCAAAGTTCCAAAATCAAAATTTTAAAAAAATTATTTTCATTTTGTTTTTGAAATTTTTTTTTTATTTCAAAGTTCCAAAATCAAAGTTTTAAAAAATAATTTTCATTTTGTTTTTGAAATTTTTTTTTTTAATTCAAAGTTCCAAAATCAAAGTTTTAAAAAATAATTTTCATTTTTTTTTTATTTCAAAGTTCCAAAATCAAAATTTTAAAAAATAATTTTCATTTTTTTTTTAATTCAAAGTTCCAAAATCAAAATTTTAAAAAATAATTTTCATTTTGTTTTTGAAATTTTTGTTTTTAATTCAAAGTTCCAAAATCAAAGTTTTAAAAAATAATTTTCATTTTGTATTTGAAATTTTTGTTTTTAATTCAAAGTTCCAAAATCAAAGTTTTAAAAAATAATTTTCATTTTGTTTTTGAAATTTTTTTGTAATTCAAAGTTCCAAAATCAAAGTTTTAAAAAATAATTTTCATTTTGTTTTTGAAATTTTTGTTTTTAATTCAAAGTTCCAAAATCAAAGTTTTAAAAAATAATTTTCATTTTGTATTTGAAATTTTTGTTTTTAATTCAAAGTTCCAAAATCAAAGTTTTAAAAAATAATTTTCATTTTGTTTTTGAAATTTTTTTGTAATTCAAAGTTCCAAAATCAAAGTTTTAAAAAATAATTTTCATTTTGTTTTTGAAATTTTTGTTTTTAATTCAAAGTTCCAAAATCAAAGTTTTAAAAAATAATTTTCATTTTGTTTTTGAAATTTTTTTTTTATTTCAAAGTTCCAAAATCAAAGTTTTAAAAAATAATTTTCTTTTTTTTTTAATTCAAAGTTCCAAAATCAAAGTTTTAAAAAATAATTTTCATTTTGTATTTGAAATTTTTGTTTTTAATTCAAAGTTCCAAAATCAAAGTTTTAAAAAATAATTTTCATTTTTTTTTAATTCAAAGTTCCAAAATCAAAATTTTAAAAAAATTATTTGCATTTTGTTTTTGAAATTTTTGTTTTTAATTCAAAGTTCCAAAATCAAAGTTTTAAAAAATAATTTTCATTTTGTTTTTGAAATTTTTGTTTTAATTCAAAGTTCCAAAATCAAAATTTTAAAAAATAATTTTCATTTTTTTTTTAATTCAAAGTTCCAAAATCAAAATTTAAAAAAAAATTATTTTCATTTTGTTTTTGAAATTTTTTTTTTTTAATTCAAAGTTCCAAAATCAAAGTTTTAAAAAATAATTTTCATTTTTTTTTAATTCAAAGTTCCAAAATCAAAGTTTTAAAAAATAATTTTCTTTTTTTTTTAATTCAAAGTTCCAAAATCCAAGTTTTAAAAAATAATTTTCATTTTGTATTTGAAATTTTTGTTTTTAATTCAAAGTTCCAAAATCAAAGTTTTAAAAAATAATTTTCATTTTTTTTTTAATTCAAAGTTCCAAAATCAAAATTTTAAAAAAATTATTTTCATTTTGTTTTTGAAATTTTTGTTTTTAATTCAAAGTTCCAAAATCAAAGTTTTAAAAAATAATTTTCATTTTGTTTTTGAAATTTTTGTTTTTAATTCAAAGTTCCAAAATCAAAGTTTTAAAAAATAATTTTCATTTTGTATTTGAAATTTTTGTTTTTAATTCAAAGTTCCAAAATCAAAGTTTTAAAATATATTTTTCATTTTGTTTTTGAAATTTTTGTTTTTAATTCAAAGTTCCAAAATCAAAGTTTTAAAAAATAATTTTCATTTTTTTTTTTAATTCAAAGTTCCAAAATCAAAATTTTAAAAAAATAATTTTCATTTTGTTTTTAAAATTTTTGTTTTTAATTCAAAGTTCCAAAATCAAAGTTTTAAAAAATAATTTTCATTTTGTATTTGAAATTTTTGTTTTTAATTCAAAGTTCCAAAATCAAAGTTTTAAAAAATAATTTTCATTTTGTTTTTGAAATTTTTGTTTTTAATTCAAAGTTCCAAAATCAAAGTTTTAAAAAATAATTTTCATTTTGTTTTTGAAATTTTTGTTTTTAATTCAAAGTTCCAAAATCAAAGTTTTAAAAAATAATTTTCATTTTGTTTTTGAAATTTTTTTGTAATTCAAAGTTCCAAAATCAAAATTTTAAAAAATAATTTTCATTTTTTTTTTAATTCAAAGTTCCAAAATCAAAATTTTAAAAAATTTTGTTTTTGAAATTTTTGTTTTTAATTCAAAGTTCCAAAATCAAAATTTTAAAAAATAATTTTCATTTTGTTTTTGAATTTTTTTTTTAATTCAAAGTTCCAAAATCAAAATTTTAAAAAATAATTTTCATTTTGTTTTTGAAATTTTTGTTTTTAATTCAAAGTTCCAAAATCAAAGTTTTAAAAAATAATTTTCATTTTGTTTTTGAAATTTTTTTTTTTAATTCAAAGTTCCAAAATCAAAGTTTTAAAAAATAATTTTCATTTTGTTTTTGAAATTTTTTTTTTAATTCAAAGTTTCAAAATCAAAGTTTTAAAAAATAATTTTCATTTTTTTTTTAATTCAAAGTTCCAAAATCAAAGTTTTAAAAAATATTTTTCATTTTGTTTTTGAAATTTTTGTTTTTAATTCAAAGTTCCAAAATCAAAGTTTTAAAAAATAATTTTCATTTTGTTTTTGAAATTTTTTTTTTATTTCAAAGTTCCAAAATCAAAATTTTATAAAATTATTTTCATTTTTTTTAATTCAAAGTTCCAAAATCAAAATTTTAAAAAAATTATTTTCATTTTGTTTTTGAAATTTTTGTTTTTAATTCAAAGTTCCAAAATCAAAGTTTTAAAAAATAATTTTCATTTTGTTTTTGAAATTTTTTTTTTATTTCAAAGTTCCAAAATCAAAATTTTATAAAATTATTTTCATTTTTTTTTAATTCAAAGTTCCAAAATCAAAATTTTAAAAAAATTATTTTCATTTTGTTTTTGAATTTTTTTTTTTATTTCAAAGTTCCAAAATCAAAATTTTAAAAAATAATTTTCATTTTGTTTTTGAAATTTTTGTTTTTTATTCAAAGTTCCAAAATCAAAATTTTAAAAAATTATTTTCATTTTGTTTTTGAAATTTTTGTTTTTAATTCAAAGTTCCAAAATCAAAATTTTATAAAATTAATTTCATTTTTTTTTTAATTCAAAGTTCCAAAATCAAAATTTTAAAAAAATTATTTTCATTTTGTTTTTGAAATTTTGTTTTTAATTCAAAGTTCCAAAATCAAAGTTTTAAAAAATAATTTTCATTTTGTTTTTGAAATTTTTTTTTATTTCAAAGTTCCAAAATCAAAAATAAATTTCATTTTGTTTTTGAAATTTTTTTTTTAATTCAAAGTTCCAAAATCAAAGTTTTAAAAAATAATTTTCATTTTGTTTTTTAAATTTTTGTTTTTAATTCAAAGTTCCAAAATCAAAATTTTAAAAAATAATTTTCATTTTGTTTTTGAATTTTTTTTTTTAATTCAAAGTTCCAAAATCAAAGTTATAAAAAATATTTTTCATTTTGTTTTTGAAATTTTTGTTTTTAATTCAAAGTTCCAAAATCAAAGTTTTAAAAAATAATTTTCATTTTGTTTTTGAAATTTGTTTTTTAATTCAAAGTTCCAAAATCAAAGTTTTAAAAAATATTTTTCATTTTGTTTTTGAAATTTTTGTTTTTAATTCAATGTTCCAAAATCAAAGTTTTAAAAAATAATTTTCATTTTTTTTTTAATTCAAACTTCCAAAATCAAAATTTTAAAAAATATTTTTCATTTTGTTTTTGAAATTTTTTTTTTATTTCAAAGTTCCAAAATCAAAGTTTTAAAAAATATTTTTCATTTTGTTTTTGAAATTTTTGTTTTTAATTCAAAGTTCCAAAATCAAAGTTTTAAAAAATAATTTTCATTTTGTTTTTGAAATTTTTGTTTTTAATTCAAAGTTCCAAAATCAAAGTTTTCAAAAATAATTTTCATTTTTTTTTTAATTCAAAGTTCCAAAATCAAAATTTTAAAAAATATTTTTCATTTTGTTTTTGAAATTTTTGTTTTTAATTCAAAGTTCCAAAATCAAAGTTTTAAAAAATAATTTTCATTTTGTTTTTGAAATTTTTGTTTTTAATTCAAAGTTCCAAAATCAAAATTTTAAAAAATAATTTTCATTTTGTTTTTGAAATTTTTTTTTTAATTCAAAGTTCCAAAATCAAAGTTTTAAAAAATAATTTTCATTTTGTTTTTGAAATTTTTGTTTTTAATTCAAAGTTCCAAAATCAAAGTTTTAAAAAATAATTTTCATTTTGTTTTTGAAATTTTTGTTTTTAATTCAAAGTTCCAAAATCAAAGTTTTAAAAAATAATTTTCATTTTGTTTTTAAAATTTTTTTTTATTTCAAAGTTCCAAAATCAAAGTTTTAAAAAATAATTTTCATTTTGTTTTTGAAATTTTTGTTTTTAATTCAAAGTTCCAAAATCAAAGTTTTTAATTTAAAGTTCCAAAATCAAAGTTTTAAAAAATAATTTTCATTTTTTTTTAATTCAAAGTTCCAAAATCAAAATTTTAAAAAAATTATTTTCATTTTGTTTTTGAATTTTTTTTTATTTCAAAGTTCCAAAATCAAAGTTTTAAAAAATATTTTTCATTTTGTTTTTGAAATTTTTGTTTTTAATTTAAAGTTCCAAAATCAAAGTTTTAAAAAATAATTTTTAATTTTTTTTAATTCAAAGTATCAAAATCAAAGTTTTAAAATATATTTTTCATTTTGTTTTTGAAATTTTTGTTTTTAATTCAAAGTTCCAAAATCAAAGTTTTAAAAAATAATTTTCATTTTTTTTTTTAATTCAAAGTTCCAAAATCAAAATTTTAAAAAAATAATTTTCATTTTGTTTTTAAAATTTTTGTTTTTAATTCAAAGTTCCAAAATCAAAGTTTTAAAAAATAATTTTCATTTTGTATTTGAAATTTTTGTTTTTAATTCAAAGTTCCAAAATCAAAGTTTTAAAAAATAATTTTCATTTTGTTTTTGAAATTTTTGTTTTTAATTCAAAGTTCCAAAATCAAAGTTTTAAAAAATAATTTTCATTTTGTTTTTGAAATTTTTGTTTTTAATTCAAAGTTCCAAAATCAAAGTTTTAAAAAATAATTTTCATTTTGTATTTGAAATTTTTGTTTTTAATTCAAAGTTCCAAAATCAAAGTTTTAAAAAATAATTTTCATTTTGTTTTTGAAATTTTTGTTTTTATTTCAAAGTTCCAAAATCAAAATTTTAAAAAATAATTTTCATTTTGTTTTTGAAATTTTTTTTTTATTTCAAAGTTCCAAAATCAAAGTTTTAAAAAATAATTTTCATTTTGTATTTGAAATTTTTGTTTTTAATTCAAAGTTCCAAAATCAAAGTTTTAAAAAATAATTTTCATTTTGTTTTTGAAATTTTTTTGTAATTCAAAGTTCCAAAATCAAAGTTTTAAAAAATAATTTTCATTTTGTTTTTGAAATTTTTGTTTTTAATTCAAAGTTCCAAAATCAAAATTTTAAAAAATAATTTTCATTTTGTTTTTGAAATTTTTGTTTTTAATTCAAAGTTCCAAAATCAAAGTTTTAAAAAATAATTTTCTTTTTTTTTTAATTCAAAGTTCCAAAATCAAAATTTTAAAAAAATTATTTTCATTTTGTTTTTGAAATTTTTTTTTTATTTCAAAGTTCCAAAATCAAAGTTTTAAAAAATAATTTTCATTTTGTTTTTGAAATTTTTTTTTTTAATTCAAAGTTCCAAAATCAAAGTTTTAAAAAATAATTTTCATTTTTTTTTTATTTCAAAGTTCCAAAATCAAAATTTTAAAAAATAATTTTCATTTTTTTTTTTAATTCAAAGTTCCAAAATCAAAATTTTAAAAAATAATTTTCATTTTGTTTTTGAAATTTTTGTTTTTAATTCAAAGTTCCAAAATCAAAGTTTTAAAAAATAATTTTCATTTTGTATTTGAAATTTTTGTTTTTAATTCAAAGTTCCAAAATCAAAGTTTTAAAAAATAATTTTCATTTTGTTTTTGAAATTTTTTTGTAATTCAAAGTTCCAAAATCAAAGTTTTAAAAAATAATTTTCATTTTGTTTTTGAAATTTTTGTTTTTAATTCAAAGTTCCAAAATCAAAGTTTTAAAAAATAATTTTCATTTTGTATTTGAAATTTTTGTTTTTAATTCAAAGTTCCAAAATCAAAGTTTTAAAAAATAATTTTCATTTTGTTTTTGAAATTTTTTTGTAATTCAAAGTTCCAAAATCAAAGTTTTAAAAAATAATTTTCATTTTGTTTTTGAAATTTTTGTTTTTAATTCAAAGTTCCAAAATCAAAGTTTTAAAAAATAATTTTCATTTTGTTTTTGAAATTTTTTTTTTATTTCAAAGTTCCAAAATCAAAGTTTTAAAAAATAATTTTCTTTTTTTTTTAATTCAAAGTTCCAAAATCAAAGTTTTAAAAAATAATTTTCATTTTGTATTTGAAATTTTTGTTTTTAATTCAAAGTTCCAAAATCAAAGTTTTAAAAAATAATTTTCATTTTTTTTTAATTCAAAGTTCCAAAATCAAAATTTTAAAAAAATTATTTGCATTTTGTTTTTGAAATTTTTGTTTTTAATTCAAAGTTCCAAAATCAAAGTTTTAAAAAATAATTTTCATTTTGTTTTTGAAATTTTTGTTTTAATTCAAAGTTCCAAAATCAAAATTTTAAAAAATAATTTTCATTTTTTTTTTAATTCAAAGTTCCAAAATCAAAATTTAAAAAAAATTATTTTCATTTTGTTTTTGAAATTTTTTTTTTTTTAATTCAAAGTTCCAAAATCAAAGTTTTAAAAAATAATTTTCATTTTTTTTTAATTCAAAGTTCCAAAATCAAAGTTTTAAAAAATAATTTTCTTTTTTTTTTAATTCAAAGTTCCAAAATCCAAGTTTTAAAAAATAATTTTCATTTTGTATTTGAAATTTTTGTTTTTAATTCAAAGTTCCAAAATCAAAGTTTTAAAAAATAATTTTCATTTTTTTTTTAATTCAAAGTTCCAAAATCAAAATTTTAAAAAAATTATTTTCATTTTGTTTTTGAAATTTTTGTTTTTAATTCAAAGTTCCAAAATCAAAGTTTTAAAAAATAATTTTCATTTTGTTTTTGAAATTTTTGTTTTTAATTCAAAGTTCCAAAATCAAAGTTTTAAAAAATAATTTTCATTTTGTATTTGAAATTTTTGTTTTTAATTCAAAGTTCCAAAATCAAAGTTTTAAAATATATTTTTCATTTTGTTTTTGAAATTTTTGTTTTTAATTCAAAGTTCCAAAATCAAAGTTTTAAAAAATAATTTTCATTTTTTTTTTTAATTCAAAGTTCCAAAATCAAAATTTTAAAAAAATAATTTTCATTTTGTTTTTAAAATTTTTGTTTTTAATTCAAAGTTCCAAAATCAAAGTTTTAAAAAATAATTTTCATTTTGTATTTGAAATTTTTGTTTTTAATTCAAAGTTCCAAAATCAAAGTTTTAAAAAATAATTTTCATTTTGTTTTTGAAATTTTTGTTTTTAATTCAAAGTTCCAAAATCAAAGTTTTAAAAAATAATTTTCATTTTGTTTTTGAAATTTTTGTTTTTAATTCAAAGTTCCAAAATCAAAGTTTTAAAAAATAATTTTCATTTTGTTTTTGAAATTTTTTTGTAATTCAAAGTTCCAAAATCAAAATTTTAAAAAATAATTTTCATTTTTTTTTTAATTCAAAGTTCCAAAATCAAAATTTTAAAAAATTTTGTTTTTGAAATTTTTGTTTTTAATTCAAAGTTCCAAAATCAAAATTTTAAAAAATAATTTTCATTTTGTTTTTGAATTTTTTTTTTAATTCAAAGTTCCAAAATCAAAATTTTAAAAAATAATTTTCATTTTGTTTTTGAAATTTTTGTTTTTAATTCAAAGTTCCAAAATCAAAGTTTTAAAAAATAATTTTCATTTTGTTTTTGAAATTTTTTTTTTTAATTCAAAGTTCCAAAATCAAAGTTTTAAAAAATAATTTTCATTTTGTTTTTGAAATTTTTGTTTTTAATTCAAAGTTCCAAAATCAAAGTTTTAAAAAATAATTTTCATTTTGTTTTTGAAATTTTTGTTTTTAATTCAAAGTTCCAAAATCAAAGTTTTAAAAAATAATTTTCATTTTGTTTTTGAAATTTTTGTTTTTAATTCAAAGTTCCAAAATCAAAGTTTTAAAAAATAATTTTCATTTTGTTTTTGAAATTTTTGTTTTTAATTCAAAGTTCCAAAATCAAAGTTTTTAATTTAAAGTTCCAAAATCAAAGTTTTAAAAAATAATTTTCATTTTTTTTTTAATTCAAAGTTCCAAAATCAAAATTTTAAAAAAATTATTTTCATTTTTTTTTAATTCAAAGTTAAAAAATCAAAGTTTTAAAAAATAATTTTCATTTTTTTTTAATTCAAAGTTCCAAAATCAAAGTTTTAAAAAATAATTTTCATTTTGTTTTTGAAATTTTTGTTTTTAATTCAAAGTTCCAAAATCAAAGTTTTAAAAAATAATTTTCATTTTGTTTTTGAAATTTTTTTGTAATTCAAAGTTCCAAAATCAAAATTTTAAAAAATAATTTTAATTTTTTTTTTAATTCAAAGTTCCAAAATCAAAGTTTTAAAATATATTTTTCATTTTGTATTTGAAATTTTTGTTTTTAATTCAAAGTTCCAAAATCAAAGTTTTAAAAAATAATTTTCATTTTGTTTTTGAAATTTTTTTGTAATTCAAAGTTCCAAAATCAAAATTTTAAAAAATAATTTTCATTTTTTTTTAATTCAAAGTTCCAAAATCAAAATTTTAAAAAATTTTGTTTTTGAAATTTTTGTTTTTAATTCAAAGTTCCAAAATCAAAATTTTAAAAAATAATTTTCATTTTGTTTTTGAATTTTTTTTTTTAATTCAAAGTTCCAAAATCAAAGTTTTAAAAAATAATTTTAATTTTGTTTTTGAAATTTTTGTTTTTAATTCAAAGTTCCAAAATCAAAGTTTTAAAAAATAATTTTCATTTTGTTTTTGAAATTTTTTTGTAATTCAAAGTTCCAAAATCAAAGTTTTAAAAAATAATTTTCATTTTGTTTTTGAAATTTTTGTTTTTAATTCAAAGTTCCAAAATCAAAATTTTAAAAAATAATTTTCATTTTGTTTTTGAAATTTTTGTTTTTAATTCAAAGTTCCAAAATCAAAGTTTTAAAAAATAATTTTCATTTTGTATTTGAAATTTTTGTTTTTAATTCAAAGTTCCAAAATCAAAGTTTTAAAAAATAATTTTCATTTTGTTTTTGAAATTTTTGTTTTTATTTCAAAGTTCCAAAATCAAAATTTTAAAAAATAATTTTCATTTTGTTTTTGAAATTTTTTTTTTATTTCAAAGTTCCAAAATCAAAGTTTTAAAAAATAATTTTCATTTTGTATTTGAAATTTTTGTTTTTAATTCAAAGTTCCAAAATCAAAGTTTTAAAAAATAATTTTCATTTTGTTTTTGAAATTTTTTTGTAATTCAAAGTTCCAAAATCAAAATTTTAAAAAATAATTTTCATTTTTTTTTAATTCAAAGTTCCAAAATCAAAATTTTAAAAAATTTTGTTTTTGAAATTTTTGTTTTTAATTCAAAGTTCCAAAATCAAAATTTTAAAAAATAATTTTCATTTTGTTTTTGAATTTTTTTTTTTAATTCAAAGTTCCAAAATCAAAGTTTTAAAAAATAATTTTCATTTTGTTTTTGAAATTTTTGTTTTTAATTCAAAGTTCCAAAATCAAAGTTTTAAAAAATAATTTTCATTTTGTTTTTGAAATTTTTTTGTAATTCAAAGTTCCAAAATCAAAGTTTTAAAAAATAATTTTCATTTTGTTTTTGAAATTTTTGTTTTTAATTCAAAGTTCCAAAATCAAAATTTTAAAAAATAATTTTCATTTTGTTTTTGAAATTTTTTTTGTAATTCAAAGTTCCAAAATCAAAGTTTTAAAAAATAATTTTCTTTTTTTTTTAATTCAAAGTTCCAAAATCAAAATTTTAAAAAAATTATTTTCATTTTGTTTTTGAAATTTTTTTTTTATTTCAAAGTTCCAAAATCAAAGTTTTAAAAAATAATTTTCATTTTGTTTTTGAAATTTTTTTTTTTAATTCAAAGTTCCAAAATCAAAGTTTTAAAAAATAATTTTCATTTTTTTTTTATTTCAAAGTTCCAAAATCAAAATTTTAAAAAATAATTTTCATTTTTTTTTTTAATTCAAAGTTCCAAAATCAAAATTTTAAAAAATAATTTTCATTTTGTTTTTGAAATTTTTGTTTTTAATTCAAAGTTCCAAAATCAAAGTTTTAAAAAATAATTTTCATTTTGTATTTGAAATTTTTGTTTTTAATTCAAAGTTCCAAAATCAAAGTTTTAAAAAATAATTTTCATTTTGTTTTTGAAATTTTTTTTTTATTTCAAAGTTCCAAAATCAAAGTTTTAAAAAATAATTTTCATTTTGTTTTTGAAATTTTTGTTTTTAATTCAAAGTTCCAAAATCAAAGTTTTAAAAAATAATTTTCATTTTGTTTTTGAAATTTTTGTTTTTAATTCAAAGTTCCAAAATCAAAGTTTTAAAAAATAATTTTCATTTTGTTTTTGAAATTTTTGTTTTTAATTCAAAGTTCCAAAATCAAAGTTTTTAATTTAAAGTTCCAAAATCAAAGTTTTAAAAAATAATTTTCATTTTTTTTTTAATTCAAAGTTCCAAAATCAAAATTTTAAAAAAATTATTTTCATTTTTTTTTAATTCAAAGTTCCAAAATCAAAGTTTTAAAAAATAATTTTCATTTTTTTTTAATTCAAAGTTCCAAAATCAAAGTTTTAAAAAATAATTTTCATTTTGTTTTTGAAATTTTTGTTTTTAATTCAAAGTTCCAAAATCAAAGTTTTAAAAAATAATTTTCATTTTGTTTTTGAAATTTTTTTGTAATTCAAAGTTCCAAAATCAAAATTTTAAAAAATAATTTTCATTTTTTTTTTAATTCAAAGTTCCAAAATCAAAGTTTTAAAATATATTTTTCATTTTGTTTTTGAAATTTTTGTTTTTAATTCAAAGTTCCAAAATCAAAGTTTTAAAAAATAATTTTCATTTTGTTTTTGAAATTTTTTTGTAATTCAAAGTTCCAAAATCAAAATTTTAAAAAATAATTTTCATTTTTTTTTAATTCAAAGTTCCAAAATCAAAATTTTAAAAAATTTTGTTTTTGAAATTTTTGTTTTTAATTCAAAGTTCCAAAATCAAAATTTTAAAAAATAATTTTCATTTTGTTTTTGAATTTTTTTTTTTAATTCAAAGTTCCAAAATCAAAGTTTTAAAAAATAATTTTCATTTTGTTTTTGAAATTTTTGTTTTTAATTCAAAGTTCCAAAATCAAAGTTTTAAAAAATAATTTTCATTTTGTTTTTGAAATTTTTTTGTAATTCAAAGTTCCAAAATCAAAGTTTTAAAAAATAATTTTCATTTTGTTATTGAAATTTTTGTTTTTAATTCAAAGTTCCAAAATCAAAATTTTAAAAAATAATTTTCATTTTGTTTTTGAAATTTTTTTTGTAATTCAAAGTTCCAAAATCAAAGTTTTAAAAAATAATTTTCTTTTTTTTTTAATTCAAAGTTCCAAAATCAAAATTTTAAAAAAATTATTTTCATTTTGTTTTTGAAATTTTTTTTTTTATTTCAAAGTTCCAAAATCAAAGTTTTAAAAAATAATTTTCATTTTGTTTGTGAATTTTTTTTTTTTAATTCAAAGTTCCAAAATCAAAGTTTTAAAAAATAATTTTCATTTTGTTTTTGAAATTTTTGTTTTTAATTCAAAGTTCCAAAATCAAAGTTTTAAAAAATAATTTTCATTTTGTTTTTGAAATTTTTTTGTAATTCAAAGTTCCAAAATCAAAATTTTAAAAAATAATTTTCATTTTTTTTTTAATTCAAAGTTCCAAAATCAAAGTTTTAAAATATATTTTTCATTTTGTTTTTGAAATTTTTGTTTTTAATTCAAAGTTCCAAAATCAAAGTTTTAAAAAATAATTTTCATTTTGTTTTTGAAATTTTTTTGTAATTCAAAGTTCCAAAATCAAAATTTTAAAAAATAATTTTCATTTTTTTTTAATTCAAAGTTCCAAAATCAAAATTTTAAAAAATTTTGTTTTTGAAATTTTTGTTTTTAATTCAAAGTTCCAAAATCAAAATTTTAAAAAATAATTTTCATTTTGTTTTTGAATTTTTTTTTTTAATTCAAAGTTCCAAAATCAAAGTTTTAAAAAATAATTTTCATTTTGTTTTTGAAATTTTTGTTTTTAATTCAAAGTTCCAAAATCAAAGTTTTAAAAAATAATTTTCATTTTGTTTTTGAAATTTTTTTGTAATTCAAAGTTCCAAAATCAAAGTTTTAAAAAATAATTTTCATTTTGTTATTGAAATTTTTGTTTTTAATTCAAAGTTCCAAAATCAAAATTTTAAAAAATAATTTTCATTTTGTTTTTGAAATTTTTTTTGTAATTCAAAGTTCCAAAATCAAAGTTTTAAAAAATAATTTTCTTTTTTTTTTAATTCAAAGTTCCAAAATCAAAATTTTAAAAAAATTATTTTCATTTTGTTTTTGAAATTTTTTTTTTTATTTCAAAGTTCCAAAATCAAAGTTTTAAAAAATAATTTTCATTTTGTTTGTGAATTTTTTTTTTTTAATTCAAAGTTCCAAAATAAAAGTTTTAAAAAATAATTTTCATTTTTTTTTTATTTCAAAGTTCCAAAATCAAAATTTTAAAAAATAATTTTCATTTTTTTTTTTAATTCAAAGTTCCAAAATCAAAATTTTAAAAAATAATTTTCATTTTGTTTTTGAAATTTTTGTTTTTAATTCAAAGTTCCAAAATCAAAGTTTTAAAAAATAATTTTCATTTTGTATTTGAAATTTTTGTTTTTAATTCAAAGTTCCAAAATCAAAGTTTTAAAAAATAATTTTCATTTTGTTTTTGAAATTTTTTTTTTATTTCAAAGTTCCAAAATCAAAGTTTTAAAAAATAATTTTCATTTTGTTTTTGAAATTTTTGTTTTAATTCAAAGTTCCAAAATCAAAATTTTAAAAAATAATTTTCATTTTTTTTTTAATTCAAAGTTCCAAAATCAAAATTTTAAAAAAAAATTATTTTCATTTTGTTTTTGAAATTTTTTTTTTAATTCAAAGTTCCAAAATCAAAGTTTTAAAAAATAATTTTCATTTTTTTTTAATTCAAAGTTCCAAAATCAAAGTTTTAAAAAATAATTTTCATTTTGTTTTTGAAATTTTTGTTTTTAATTCAAAGTTCCAAAATCAAAATTTTAAAAAAATTATTTTCATTTTGTTTTTGAATTTTTTTTTTATTTCAAAGTTCCAAAATCAAAATTTTAAAAAATAATTTTCATTTTTGTTTTAATTCAAAGTTCCAAAATCAAAATTTTAAAAAAATTATTTTCATTTTGTTTTTGAAATTTTTTTTTTATTTCAAAGTTCCAAAATCAAAGTTTTAAAAAATAATTTTCATTTTGTTTTTGAAATTTTTTTTTAATTCAAAGTTCCAAAATCAATTTTAATTCAAAGTTCCAAAATCAAAGTTTTAAAAAATAATTTTCATTTTGTTTTTAATTCAAAATTCCAAAATCAAAGTTTTAAAAAATAATTTTCATTTTGTTTTTGAATTTTTTTTTTTAATTCAAAGTTCCAAAATCAAAGTTTTAAAAAATAATTTTCATTTTTTTTTAATTCAAAGTTCCAAAATCAAAGTTTTAAAAAATAATTTTCATTTTTTTTTAATTCAAAGTTCCAAAATCAATTTTAATTCAAAGTTCCAAAATCAAAGTTTTAAAAAATAATTTTCATTTTGTTTTTAATTCAAAATTCCAAAATCAAAGTTTTAAAAAATAATTTTCATTTTGTTTTTGAAATTTTTTTTTTAATTCAAAGTTCCAAAATCAAAGTTTTAAAAAATAATTTTCATTTTTTTTTAATTCAAAGTTCCAAAATCAAAGTTTTAAAAAATAATTTTCATTTTGTTTTTGAAATTTTTGTTTTTAATTCAAAGTTCCAAAATCAAAATTTTAAAAAATAATTTTCATTTTGTTTTTGAAATTTTTTTTTTTAATTCAAAGTTCCAAAATCAAAGTTTTAAAAAATAATTTTCATTTTGTTTTTGAAATTTTTGTTTTTAATTCAAAGTTCCAAAATCAAAGTTTTAAAAAATATTTTTCATTTTGTTTTTGAAATTTTTGTTTTTAATTCAAAGTTCCAAAATCAAAGTTTTAAAAAATAATTTTCATTTTGTTTTTGAAATTTTTTTTTTATTTCAAAGTTCCAAAATCAAAGTTTTAAAAAATAATTTTAATTTTTTTTTTAATTCAAAGTTCCAAAATCAAAGTTTTAAAAAATAATTTTCATTTTGTTTTTGAAATTTTTGTTTTTAATTCAAAGTTCCAAAATCAAAGTTTTAAAAAATAATTTTCATTTTGTTTTTGAAATTTTTGTTTTTAATTCAAAGTTCCAAAATCAAAGTTTTAAAAAATAATTTTCATTTTGTATTTGAAATTTTTGTTTTTAATTCAAAGTTCCAAAATCAAAGTTTTAAAAAATAATTTTCATTTTGTTTTTGAAATTTTTTTGTAATTCAAAGTTCCAAAATCAAAGTTTTAAAAAATAATTTTCATTTTGTTTTTGAAATTTTTGTTTTTAATTCAAAGTTCCAAAATCAAAATTTTAAAAAAAGTATTTTCATTTTGTTTTTGAATTTTTTTTTTTATTTCAAAGTTCCAAAATCAAAATTTTAAAAAATAATTTTCATTTTTGTTTTAATTCAAAGTTCCAAAATCAAAATTTTAAAAAAATTATTTTCATTTTGTTTTTGAAATTTTTTTTTTTATTTCAAAGTTCCAAAATCAAAGTTTTAAAAAATAATTTTCATTTTGTTTTTGAATTTTTTTTTATTTCAAAGTTCCAAAATCAAAGTTTTAAAAAATAATTTTCATTTTGTATTTGAAATTTTTGTTTTTAATTCAAAGTTCCAAAATCAAAGTTTTAAAAAATAATTTTCATTTTGTATTTGAAATTTTTGTTTGTAATTCAAAGTTCCAAAATCAAAGTTTTAAAAAATAATTTTCATTTTGTTTTTGAAATTTTTTTGTAATTCAAAGTTCCAAAATCAAAGTTTTAAAAAATAATTTTCATTTTGTTTTTGAAATTTTTGTTTTTAATTCAAAGTTCCAAAATCAAAATTTTAAAAAATAATTTTCATTTTGTTTTTGAAATTTTTGTTTTTAATTCAAAGTTGCAAAATCAAAGTTTTAAAAAATATTTTTCATTTTGTTTTTGAAATTTTTGTTTTTAATTCAAAGTTCCAAAATCAAAGTTTTAAAAAATAATTTTCATTTTGTTTTTGAATTTTTTTTTATTTCAAAGTTCCAAAATCAAAGTTTTAAAAAATAATTTTCATTTTGTTTTTGAAATTTTTGTTTTTAATTCAAAGTTCCAAAATCAAAGTTTTAAAAAATAATTTTCATTTTTTTTTTTAATTCAAAGTTCCAAAATCAATTTTAATTCAAAGTTCCAAAATCAAAATTTTAAAAAATAATTTTCATTTTGTTTTTGAAATTTTTGTTTTTAATTCAAAGTTCCAAAATCAAAGTTTTAAAAAATAATTTTCATTTTGTTTTTGAAATTTTTTTTTTATTTCAAAGTTCCAAAATCAAAGTTTTAAAAAATAATTTTCATTTTGTTTTTGAAATTTTTTTGTAATTCAAAGTTCCAAAATCAAAGTTTTTAATTTAAAGTTCCAAAATCAAAGTTTTAAAAAATAATTTTCATTTTTTTTTTAATTCAAAGTTCCAAAATCAAAGTTTTAAAAAAATTATTTTCATTTTGTTTTTGAAATTTTTGTTTTTAATTCAAAGTTCCAAAATCAAAGTTTTAAAAAATAATTCTCATTTTGTATTTGAAATTTTTGTTTTTAATTCAAAGTTCCAAAATCAAAGTTTTAAAAAATAATTCTCATTTTGTTTTTGAAATTTTTGTTTTTAATTCAAAGTTCCAAAATCAAAGTTTTAAAAAATAATTTTCATTTTGTTTTTGAAATTTTTGTTTTTAATTCAAAGTTCCAAAATCAAAGTTTTTAATTTAAAGTTCCAAAATCAAAGTTTTAAAAATAATTTTCATTTTGTTTTTGAAATTTTTTTGTAATTCAAAGTTCCAAAATCAAAATTTTAAAAAATAATTTTCATTTTTTTTTAATTCAAAGTTCCAAAATCAAAGTTTTAAAATATATTTTTCATTTTGTTTTTGAAATTTTTGTTTTTAATTCAAAGTTCCAAAATCAAAGTTTTAAAAAATAATTTTCATTTTGTTTTTGAAATTTTTTTGTAATTCAAAGTTCCAAAATCAAAATTTTAAAAAATAATTTTCATTTTTTTTTTAATTCAAAGTTCCAAAATCAAAATTTTAAAAAATTTTGTTTTTGAAATTTTTGTTTTTAATTCAAAGTTCTAAAATCAAAATTTTAAAAAATAATTTTCATTTTGTTTTTGAATTTTTTTTTTAATTCAAAGTTCCAAAATCAAAATTTTAAAAAATAATTTTCATTTTGTTTTTGAAATTTTTGTTTTTAATTCAAAGTTCCAAAATCAAAGTTTTAAAAAATAATTTTCATTTTGTATTTGAAATTTTTGTTTTTAATTCAAAGTTCCAAAACCAAAGTTTTAAAAAATAATTTTCATTTTGTTTTTGAAATTTTTTTGTAATTCAAAGTTCCAAAATCAAAGTTTTAAAAAATAATTTTCATTTTGTTTTTGAAATTTTTGTTTTTAATTCAAAGTTCCAAAATCAAAGTTTTAAAAAATAATTTTCATTTTGTTTTTGAATTTTTTTTTTTATTTCAAAGTTCCAAAATCAAAGTTTTAAAAAATAATTTTCATTTTGTATTTGAAATTTTTGTTTTTAATTCAAAGTTCCAAAATCAAAGTTTTAAAAAATAATTTTCATTTTGTTTTTGAAATTTTTTTGTAATTCAAAGTTCCAAAATCAAAGTTTTAAAAAATAATTTTCATTTTGTTTTTGAAATTTTTGTTTTTAATTCAAAGTTCCAAAATCAAAATTTTAAAAATAATTTTCATTTTGTTTTTGAAATTTTTGTTTTTAATTCAAAGTTCCAAAATCAAAGTTTTAAAAAATAATTTTCATTTTGTATTTGAAATTTTTGTTTTTAATTCAAAGTTCCAAAACCAAAGTTTTAAAAAATAATTTTCATTTTGTTTTTGAAATTTTTTTGTAATTCAAAGTTCCAAAATCAAAGTTTTAAAAAATAATTTTCATTTTGTTTTTGAAATTTTTGTTTTTAATTCAAAGTTCCAAAATCAAAGTTTTAAAAAATAATTTTCATTTTGTTTTTGAAATTTTTTTTTTATTTCAAAGTTCCAAAATCAAAGTTTTAAAAAATAATTTTCATTTTGTATTTGAAATTTTTGTTTTTAATTCAAAGTTCCAAAATCAAAGTTTTAAAAAATAATTTTCATTTTGTTTTTGAAATTTTTTTGTAATTCAAAGTTCCAAAATCAAAGTTTTAAAAAATAATTTTCATTTTGTTTTTGAAATTTTTGTTTTTAATTCAAAGTTCCAAAATCAAAATTTTAAAAATAATTTTCATTTTGTTTTTGAAATTTTTGTTTTTAATTCAAAGTTCCAAAATCAAAGTTTTAAAAAATAATTTTCTTTTTTTTTTAATTCAAAGTTCCAAAATCAAAATTTTAAAAAAATTATTTTCATTTTGTTTTTGAAATTTTTGTTTTTAATTCAAAGTTCCAAAATCAAAGTTTTAAAAAATAATTTTCATTTTGTTTTTGAATTTTTTTTTTTATTTCAAAGTTCCAAAATCAAAGTTTTAAAAAATAATTTTCATTTTGTTTTTGAAATTTTTGTTTTTAATTCAAAGTTCCAAAATCAAAGTTTTAAAAAATAATTTTCATTTTTTTTTTAATTCAAAGTTCCAAAATCAATTTTAATTCAAAGTTCCAAAATCAAAATTTTAAAAAATAATTTTCATTTTGTTTTTGAAATTTTTGTTTTTAATTCAAAGTTCCAAAATCAAAGTTTTAAAAAATAATTTTCATTTTGTTTTTGAAATTTTTTTGTAATTCAAAGTTCCAAAATCAAAGTTTTTAATTTAAAGTTCCAAAATCAAAGTTTTAAAAAATAATTTTCATTTTGTTTTTGAAATTTTTTTTTTTAATTCAAAGTTCCAAAATCAAAGTTTTAAAAAATAATTTTCATTTTTTTTTAATTCAAAGTTCCAAAATCAAAATTTTAAAAAAATTATTTGCATTTTGTTTTTGAAATTTTTGTTTTTAATTCAAAGTTCCAAAATCAAAGTTTTAAAAAATAATTTTCATTTTGTTTTTGAAATTTTTGTTTTAATTCAAAGTTCCAAAATCAAAGTTTTAAAAAATAATTTTCATTTTGTATTTGAAATTTTTGTTTTTAATTCAAAGTTCCAAAATCAAAGTTTTAAAAAATAATTTTCATTTTTTTTTAATTCAAAGTTCCAAAATCAAAATTTTAAAAAAATTATTTGCATTTTGTTTTTGAAATTTTTGTTTTTAATTCAAAGTTCCAAAATCAAAGTTTTAAAAAATAATTTTCATTTTGTTTTTGAAATTTTTGTTTTAATTCAAAGTTCCAAAATCAAAATTTTAAAAAATAATTTTCATTTTTTTTTAATTCAAAGTTCCAAAATCAAAATTTTAAAAAAAATTATTTTCATTTTGTTTTTGAAATTTTTTTTTTTTAATTCAAAGTTCCAAAATCAAAGTTTTAAAAAATAATTTTCATTTTTTTTTTAATTCAAAGTTCCAAAATCAAAGTTTTAAAAAATAATTTTCTTTTTTTTTTAATTCAAAGTTCCAAAATCAAAGTTTTAAAAAATAATTTTCATTTTGTATTTGAAATTTTTGTTTTTAATTCAAAGTTCCAAAATCAAAGTTTTAAAAAATAATTTTCATTTTTTTTTTAATTCAAAGTTCCAAAATCAAAATTTTAAAAAAATTATTTTCATTTTGTTTTTGAAATTTTTGTTTTTAATTCAAAGTTCCAAAATCAAAGTTTTAAAAAATAATTTTCATTTTGTTTTTGAAATTTTTGTTTTTAATTCAAAGTTCCAAAATCAAAGTTTTAAAAAATAATTTTCATTTTGTATTTGAAATTTTTGTTTTTAATTCAAAGTTCCAAAATCAAAGTTTTAAAATATATTTTTCATTTTGTTTTTGAAATTTTTGTTTTTAATTCAAAGTTCCAAAATCAAAGTTTTAAAAAATAATTTTCATTTTTTTTTTTAATTCAAAGTGCCAAAATCAAAATTTTAAAAAAATAATTTTCATTTTGTTTTTAAAATTTTTGTTTTTAATTCAAAGTTCCAAAATCAAAGTTTTAAAAAATAATTTTCATTTTGTATTTGAAATTTTTGTTTTTAATTCAAAGTTCCAAAATCAAAGTTTTAAAAAATAATTTTCATTTTGTTTTTGAAATTTTTGTTTTTAATTCAAAGTTCCAAAATCAAAGTTTTAAAAAATAATTTTCATTTTGTTTTTGAAATTTTTGTTTTTAATTCAAAGTTCCAAAATCAAAGTTTTAAATAATAATTTTCATTTTGTTTTTGAAATTTTTTTGTAATTCAAAGTTCCAAAATCAAAATTTTAAAAAATAATTTTCATTTTTTTTTTAATTCAAAGTTCCAAAATCAAAATTTTAAAAAATTTTGTTTTTGAAATTTTTGTTTTTAATTCAAAGTTCCAAAATCAAAATTTTAAAAAATAATTTTCATTTTGTTTTTGAATTTTTTTTTTAATTCAAAGTTCCAAAATCAAAATTTTAAAAAATAATTTTCATTTTGTTTTTGAAATTTTTGTTTTTAATTCAAAGTTCCAAAATCAAAGTTTTAAAAAATAATTTTCATTTTGTTTTTGAAATTTTTTTTTTTAATTCAAAGTTCCAAAATCAAAGTTTTAAAAAATAATTTTCATTTTGTTTTTGAAATTTTTGTTTTTAATTCAAAGTTCCAAAATCAAAGTTTTAAAAATTATTTTCATTTTGTTTTTGAAATTTTTGTTTTTAATTCAAAGTTCCAAAATCAAAGTTTTAAAAAATAATTTTCATTTTGTTTTTGAAATTTTTGTTTTTAATTCAAAGTTCCAAAATCAAAGTTTTAAAAAATAATTTTCATTTTGTTTTTGAAATTTTTGTTTTTAATTCAAAGTTCCAAAATCAAAGTTTTTAATTTAAAGTTCCAAAATCAAAGTTTTAAAAAATAATTTTCATTTTTTTTTTAATTCAAAGTTCCAAAATCAAAATTTTAAAAAAATTATTTTCATTTTTTTTTAATTCAAAGTTCCAAAATCAAAGTTTTAAAAAATAATTTTCATTTTTTTTTAATTCAAAGTTCCAAAATCAAAGTTTTAAAAAATAATTTTCATTTTGTTTTTGAAATTTTTGTTTTTAATTCAAAGTTCCAAAATCAAAGTTTTAAAAAATAATTTTCATTTTGTTTTTGAAATTTTTTTGTAATTCAAAGTTCCAAAATCAAAATTTTAAAAAATAATTTTCATTTTTTTTTTAATTCAAAGTTCCAAAATCAAAGTTTTAAAATATATTTTTCATTTTGTTTTTGAAATTTTTGTTTTTAATTCAAAGTTCCAAAATCAAAGTTTTAAAAAATAATTTTCATTTTGTTTTTGAAATTTTTTTGTAATTCAAAGTTCCAAAATCAAAATTTTAAAAAATAATTTTCATTTTTTTTTAATTCAAAGTTCCAAAATCAAAATTTTAAAAAATTTTGTTTTTGAAATTTTTGTTTTTAATTCAAAGTTCCAAAATCAAAATTTTAAAAAATAATTTTCATTTTGTTTTTGAATTTTTTTTTTTAATTCAAAGTTCCAAAATCAAAGTTTTAAAAAATAATTTTCATTTTGTTTTTGAAATTTTTGTTTTTAATTCAAAGTTCCAAAATCAAAGTTTTAAAAAATAATTTTCATTTTGTTTTTGAAATTTTTTTGTAATTCAAAGTTCCAAAATCAAAGTTTTAAAAAATAATTTTCATTTTGTTTTTGAAATTTTTGTTTTTAATTCAAAGTTCCAAAATCAAAATTTTAAAAAATAATTTTCATTTTGTTTTTGAAATTTTTTTTGTAATTCAAAGTTCCAAAATCAAAGTTTTAAAAAATAATTTTCTTTTTTTTTTAATTCAAAGTTCCAAAATCAAAATTTTAAAAAAATTATTTTCATTTTGTTTTTGAAATTTTTTTTTTATTTCAAAGTTCCAAAATCAAAGTTTTAAAAAATAATTTTCATTTTGTTTTTGAAATTTTTTTTTTTAATTCAAAGTTCCAAAATCAAAGTTTTAAAAAATAATTTTCATTTTTTTTTTATTTCAAAGTTCCAAAATCAAAATTTTAAAAAATAATTTTCATTTTTTTTTTTTAATTCAAAGTTCCAAAATCAAAATTTTAAAAAATAATTTTCATTTTGTTTTTGAAATTTTTGTTTTTAATTCAAAGTTCCAAAATCAAAGTTTTAAAAAATAATTTTCATTTTGTATTTGAAATTTTTGTTTTTAATTCAAAGTTCCAAAATCAAAGTTTTAAAAAATAATTTTCATTTTGTTTTTGAAATTTTTTTTTTATTTCAAAGTTCCAAAATCAAAATTTTAAAAAATAATTTTCATTTTTTTTTTAATTCAAAGTTCCAAAATCAAAATTTTAAAAAAAAATTATTTTCATTTTGTTTTTGAAATTTTTTTTTTTAATTCAAAGTTCCAAAATCAAAGTTTTAAAAAATAATTTTCATTTTTTTTTAATTCAAAGTTCCAAAATCAAAGTTTTAAAAAATAATTTTCATTTTGTTTTTGAAATTTTTGTTTTTAATTCAAAGTTCCAAAATCAAAATTTTAAAAAAATTATTTTCATTTTGTTTTTGAATTTTTTTTTTTATTTCAAAGTTCCAAAATCAAAATTTTAAAAAATAATTTTCATTTTTGTTTTAATTCAAAGTTCCAAAATCAAAATTTTAAAAAAATTATTTTCATTTTGTTTTTGAAATTTTTTTTTTATTTCAAAGTTCCAAAATCAAAGTTTTAAAAAATAATTTTCATTTTGTTTTTGAAATTTTTTTTTAATTCAAAGTTCCAAAATCAATTTTAATTCAAAGTTCCAAAATCAAAGTTTTAAAAAATAATTTTCATTTTGTTTTTAATTCAAAATTCCAAAATCAAAGTTTTAAAAAATAATTTTCATTTTGTTTTTGAATTTTTTTTTTTTAATTCAAAGTTCCAAAATCAAAGTTTTAAAAAATAATTTTCATTTTTTTTTAATTCAAAGTTCCAAAATCAAAGTTTTAAAAAATAATTTTCATTTTTTTTAATTCAAAGTTCCAAAATCAATTTTAATTAAAAGTTCCAAAATCAAAGTTTTAAAAAATAATTTTCATTTTGTTTTTAATTCAAAATTCCAAAATCAAAGTTTTAAAAAATAATTTTCATTTTGTTTTTGAAATTTTTTTTTTTAATTCAAAGTTCCAAAATCAAAGTTTTAAAAAATAATTTTCATTTTTTTTTAATTCAAAGTTCCAAAATCAAAGTTTTAAAAAATAATTTTCATTTTGTTTTTGAAATTTTTGTTTTTAATTCAAAGTTCCAAAATCAAAATTTTAAAAAATAATTTTCATTTTGTTTTTGAAATTTTTTTTTTTAATTCAAAGTTCCAAAATCAAAGTTTTAAAAAATAATTTTCATTTTGTTTTTGAAATTTTTGTTTTTAATTCAAAGTTCCAAAATCAAAGTTTTAAAAAATATTTTTCATTTTGTTTTTGAAATTTTTGTTTTTAATTCAAAGTTCCAAAATCAAAGTTTTAAAAAATAATTTTCATTTTGTTTTTGAAATTTTTTTTTTATTTCAAAGTTCCAAAATCAAAGTTTTAAAAAATAATTTTCATTTTTTTTTAATTCAAAGTTCCAAAATCAAAGTTTTAAAAAATAATTTTCATTTTGTTTTTGAAATTTTTGTTTTTAATTCAAAGTTCCAAAATCAAAATTTTAAAAAATAATTTTCATTTTGTTTTTGAAATTTTTTTTTTTAATTCAAAGTTCCAAAATCAAAGTTTTAAAAAATAATTTTCATTTTGTTTTTGCAATTTTTGTTTTTAATTCAAAGTTCCAAAATCAAAGTTTTAAAAAATATTTTTCATTTTGTTTTTGAAATTTTTGTTTTTAATTCAAAGTTCCAAAATCAAAGTTTTAAAAAATAATTTTCATTTTGTTTTTGAAATTTTTTTTTTATTTCAAAGTTCCAAAATCAAAGTTTTAAAAAATAATTTTCATTTTGTTTTTGAAATTTTTGTTTTTAATTCAAAGTTCCAAAATGAAAGTTTTAAAAAATAATTTTCATTTTGTTTTTGAAATTTTTTTTTTAATTCAAAGTTCCAAAATCAAAATTTTAAAAAATAATTTTCATTTTGTTTTTGAAATTTTTGTTTTTAATTCAAAGTTCCAAAATCAAAGTTTTAAAAAATAATTTTCATTTTGTTTTTGAAATTTTTGTTTTTAATTCAAAGTTCCAAAATCAAAGCTTTAAAAAATAATTTTCATTTTGTTTTTGAAATTTTTTTTTATTTCAAAGTTCCAAAATCAAAGTTTTAAAAAATAATTTTCATTTTGTTTTTGAAATTTTTGTTTTTAATTCAAAGTTCCAAAATCAAAGTTTTTAATTTAAAGTTCCAAAATCAAAGTTTTAAAAAATAATTTTAATTTTTTTTTTAATTCAAAGTTCCAAAATCAAAATTTTAAAAAATAATTTTCATTTTGTTTTTGAAATTTTTTTTTTTATTTCAAAGTTCCAAAATCAAAGTTTTAAAAAATAATTTTCATTTTGTTTTTGAAATTTTTGTTTTATTTCAAAGTTCCAAAATCAAAGTTTTAAAAAATAATTTTCATTTTGTTTTTGAAATTTTTTTTTAATTCAAAGTTCCAAAATCAATTTTAATTCAAAGTTCCAAAATCAAAGTTTTAAAAAATAATTTTCATTTTGTTTTTAATTCAAAATTCCAAAATCAAAGTTTTAAAAAATAATTTTCATTTTGTTTTTGAAATTTTTGTTTTTAATTCAAAGTTCCAAAATCAAAATTTTAAAAAATAATTTTCATTTTGTTTTTGAAATTTTTGTTTTTAATTCAAAGTTCCAAAATCAATTTTAATTCAAAGTTCCAAAATCAAAATTTTAAAAAATAATTTTCATTTTTTTTTTAATTCAAAGTTCCAAAATCAAAATTTTAAAAAAATTATTTTCATTTTGTTTTTGAATTTTTTTTTTATTTCAAAGTTCCAAAATCAAAATTTTAAAAAATAATTTTCATTTTGTTTTTGAAATTTTTGTTTTTAATTCAAAGTTTTAAAAAATAATTTTCATTTTGTTTTTGAAATTTTTGTTTTTAATTCAAAGTTCCAAAATCAAAATTTTAAAAAATAATTTTCATTTTGTTTTTGAAATTTTTGTTTTTAATTCAAAGTTCCAAAATCAAAATTTTAAAAAATAATTTTCATTTTGTTTTTTAATTCAAAGTTCCAAAATCAAAGTTTTAAAAAATAATTTTCATTTTGTTTTTGAAATTTTTGTTTTTAATTCAAAGTTCCAAAATCAAAATTTTAAAAAATAATTTTCATTTTGTTTGTGAATTTTTTTTTTTTTAATTCAAAGTTCCAAAATCAAAGTTTTAAAAAATAATTTTCATTTTTTTTTAATTCAAAGTTCCAAAATCAAAATTTTAAAAAAATTATTTGCATTTTGTTTTTGAAATTTTTGTTTTTAATTCAAAGTTCCAAAATCAAAGTTTTAAAAAATAATTTTCATTTTGTTTTTGAAATTTTTGTTTTTAATTCAAAGTTCCAAAATCAAAGTTTTAAAAAATAATTTTCATTTTGTTTTTGAAATTTTTTTTTTTAATTCAAAGTTCCAAAATCAAAATTTTTAATTTAAAGTTCCAAAATCAAAGTTTTAAAAAATAATTTTCATTTTTTTTTAATTTAAAGTTCCAAAATCAAAGTTTTAAAAAATAATTTTCTTTTTTTTTTAATTCAAAGTTCCAAAATCAAAGTTTTAAAAAATAATTTTCATTTTGTATTTGAAATTTTTGTTTTTAATTCAAAGTTCCCAAATCAAAGATTTAAAAAATAATTTTCATTTTTTTTTAATTTAAAGTTCCAAAATCAAAGTTTTAAAAAATAATTTTCATTTTTTTTTTAATTCAAAGTTCCAAAATCAAAATTTTAAAAAATAATTTTCATTTTGTTTTTGAAATTTTTTTTTAATTCAAAATTCCAAAATCAATTTTAATTCAAAGTTCCAAAATCAAAGTTTTAAAAAATAATTTTCATTTTGTTTTTAATTCAAAATTCCAAAATCAAAGTTTTAAAAAATAATTTTCATTTTGTTTTTGAAATTTTTGTTTTTAATTCAAAGTTCCAAAATCAAAGTTTTAAAAAATAATTTTCATTTTGTTTTTGAAATTTTTGTTTTTAATTCAAAGTTCCAAAATCAATTTTAATTCAAAGTTCCAAAATCAAAATTTTAAAAAATAATTTTCATTTTTTTTTTAATTCAAAGTTCCAAAATCAAAATTTTAAAAAAATTATTTTCATTTTGTTTTTGAATTTTTTTTTTATTTCAAAGTTCTAAAATCAAAATTTTAAAAAATAATTTTCATTTTGTTTTTGAAATTTTTTTTTTTAATTCAAAGTTCCAAAATCAAAGTTTTAAAAAATAATTTTCATTTTTTTTTAATTCAAAGTTCCAAAATCAAAATTTTAAAAAAATTATTTGCATTTTGTTTTTGAAATTTTTGTTTTTAATTCAAAGTTCCAAAATCAAAGTTTTAAAAAATAATTTTCATTTTGTTTTTGAAATTTTTGTTTTTAATTCAAAGTTCCAAAATCAAAGTTTTAAAAAATAATTTTCATTTTGTTTTTGAAATTTTTTTTTTAATTCAAAGTTCCAAAATCAAAATTTTTAATTTAAAGTTCCAAAATCAAAGTTTTAAAAAATAATTTTCATTTTTTTTTAATTCAAAGTTCCAAAATCAAAGTTTTAAAAAATAATTTTCTTTTTTTTTTAATTCAAAGTTCCAAAATCAAAGTTTTAAAAAATAATTTTCATTTTGTATTTGAAATTTTTGTTTTTAATTCAAAGTTCCAAAATCAAAGATTTAAAAAATAATTTTCATTTTTTTTTAATTCAAAGTTCCAAAATCAAAATTTTAAAAAAATTATTTGCATTTTGTTTTTGAAATTTTTGTTTTTAATTCAAAGTTCCAAAATCAAAGTTTTAAAAAATAATTTTCATTTTGTTTTTGAAATTTTTGTTTTAATTCAAAGTTCCAAAATCAAAATTTTAAAAAATAATTTTCATTTTTTTTTTAATTCAAAGTTCCAAAATCAAAATTTTTAATTTAAAGTTCCAAAATCAAAGTTTTAAAAAATAATTTTCATTTTTTTTTAATTCAAAGTTCCAAAATCAAAGTTTTAAAAAATAATTTTCTTTTTTTTTTAATTCAAAGTTCCAAAATCAAAGTTTTAAAAAATAATTTTCATTTTGTATTTGAAATTTTTGTTTTTAATTCAAAGTTCCAAAATCAAAGATTTAAAAAATAATTTTAATTTTTTTTTAATTCAAAGTTCCAAAATCAAAATTTTAAAAAAATTATTTGCATTTTGTTTTTGAAATTTTTGTTTTTAATTCAAAGTTCCAAAATCAAAGTTTTAAAAAATAATTTTCATTTTTTTTTAATTCAAAGTTCCAAAATCAAAGTTTTAAAAAATAATTTGCATTTTGTTTTTGAAATTTTTGTTTTTAATTCAAAGTTCCAAAATCAAAATTTTAAAAAATAATTTTCATTTTGTTTTTGAAATTTTTTTTTTTAATTCAAAGTTCCAAAATCAAAGTTTTAAAAAATAATTTTCATTTTGTTTTTGAAATTTTTGTTTTTAATTCAAAGTTCCAAAATCAAAGTTTTAAAAAATATTTTTCATTTTGTTTTTGAAATTTTTGTTTTTAATTCAAAGTTCCAAAATCAAAGTTTTAAAAAATAATTTTCATTTTGTTTTTGAAATTTTTTTTTTATTTCAAAGTTCCAAAATCAAAGTTTTAAAAAATAATTTTCATTTTGTTTTTGAAATTTTTGTTTTTAATTCAAAGTTCCAAAATGAAAGTTTTAAAAAATAATTTTCATTTTGTTTTTGAAATTTTTTTTTTAATTCAAAGTTCCAAAATCAAAATTTTAAAAAATAATTTTCATTTTGTTTTTGAAATTTTTGTTTTTAATTCAAAGTTCCAAAATCAAAGTTTTAAAAAATAATTTTCATTTTGTTTTTGAAATTTTTGTTTTTAATTCAAAGTTCCAAAATCAAAGTTTTAAAAAATATTTTTCATTTTGTTTTTGAAATTTTTGTTTTTAATTCAAAGTTCCAAAATCAAAGTTTTAAAAAATAATTTTCATTTTGTTTTTGAAATTTTTTTTTTATTTCAAAGTTCCAAAATCAAAGTTTTAAAAAATAATTTTCATTTTTTTTTAATTCAAAGTTCCAAAATCAAAGTTTTAAAAAATAATTTTCATTTTGTTTTTGAAATTTTTGTTTTTAATTCAAAGTTCCAAAATCAAAATTTTAAAAAATAATTTTCATTTTGTTTTTGAAATTTTTTTTTTAATTCAAAGTTCCAAAATCAAAGTTTTAAAAAATAATTTTCATTTTGTTTTTGAAATTTTTGTTTTTAATTCAAAGTTCCAAAATCAAAGTTTTAAAAAATATTTTTCATTTTGTTTTTGAAATTTTTGTTTTTAATTCAAAGTTCCAAAATCAAAGTTTTAAAAAATAATTTTCATTTTGTTTTTGAAATTTTTTTTTTATTTCAAAGTTCCAAAATCAAAGTTTTAAAAAATAATTTTCATTTTGTTTTTGAAATTTTTGTTTTTAATTCAAAGTTCCAAAATGAAAGTTTTAAAAAATAATTTTCATTTTGTTTTTGAAATTTTTTTTTTAATTCAAAGTTCCAAAATCAAAATTTTAAAAAATAATTTTCATTTTGTTTTTGAAATTTTTGTTTTTAATTCAAAGTTCCAAAATCAAAGTTTTAAAAAATAATTTTCATTTTGTTTTTGAAATTTTTGTTTTTAATTCAAAGTTCCAAAATCAAAGCTTTAAAAAATAATTTTCATTTTGTTTTTGAAATTTTTTTTTTATTTCAAAGTTCCAAAATCAAAGTTTTAAAAAATAATTTTCATTTTGTTTTTGAAATTTTTGTTTTTAATTCAAAGTTCCAAAATCAAAGTTTTTAATTTAAAGTTCCAAAATCAAAGTTTTAAAAAATAATTTTCATTTTTTTTCAATTCAAAGTTCCAAAATCAAAATTTTAAAAAATAATTTTCATTTTGTTTTTGAAATTTTTTTTTTTATTTCAAAGTTCCAAAATCAAAGTTTTAAAAAATAATTTTCATTTTGTTTTTGAAATTTTTGTTTTATTTCAAAGTTCCAAAATCAAAGTTTTAAAAAATAATTTTCATTTTGTTTTTGAAATTTTTTTTTAATTCAAAGTTCCAAAATCAATTTTAATTCAAAGTTCCAAAATCAAAGTTTTAAAAAATAATTTTCATTTTGTTTTTAATTCAAAATTCCAAAATCAAAGTTTTAAAAAATAATTTTCATTTTGTTTTTGAAATTTTTGTTTTTAATTCAAAGTTCCAAAATCAAAGTTTTAAAAAATAATTTTCATTTTGTTTTTGAAATTTTTGTTTTTAATTCAAAGTTCCAAAATCAATTTTAATTCAAAGTTCCAAAATCAAAATTTTAAAAAATAATTTTCATTTTTTTTTTAATTCAAAGTTCCAAAATCAAAATTTTAAAAAAATTATTTTCATTTTGTTTTTGAATTTTTTTTTTATTTCAAAGTTCCAAAATCAAAATTTTAAAAAATAATTTTCATTTTGTTTTTGAAATTTTTGTTTTTAATTCAAAGTTTTAAAAAATAATTTTCATTTTGTTTTTGAAATTTTTGTTTTTAATTCAAAGTTCCAAAATCAAAATTTAAAAAAATAATTTTCATTTTGTTTTTGAAATTTTTGTTTTTAATTCAAAGTTCCAAAATCAAAATTTTAAAAAATAATTTTCATTTTGTTTTTTAATTCAAAGTTCCAAAATCAAAGTTTTAATAAATAATTTTCATTTTGTTTTTGAAATTTTTGTTTTTAATTCAAAGTTCCAAAATCAAAATTTTAAAAAATAATTTTCATTTTGTTTTTGAAATTTTTTTTTTTTAATTCAAAGTTCCAAAATCAAAGTTTTAAAAAATAATTTTCATTTTTTTTTAATTCAAAGTTCCAAAATCAAAATTTTAAAAAAATTATTTGCATTTTGTTTTTGAAATTTTTGTTTTTAATTCAAAGTTCCAAAATCAAAGTTTTAAAAAATAATTTTCATTTTGTTTTTGAAATTTTTGTTTTTAATTCAAAGTTCCAAAATCAAAGTTTTAAAAAATAATTTTCATTTTGTTTTTGAAATTTTTTTTTTTTAATTCAAAGTTCCAAAATCAAAATTTTTAATTTAAAGTTCCAAAATCAAAGTTTTAAAAAATAATTTTCATTTTTTTTTAATTCAAAGTTCCAAAATCAAAGTTTTAAAAAATAATTTTCTTTTTTTTTTAATTCAAAGTTCCAAAATCAAAGTTTTAAAAAATAATTTTCATTTTGTATTTGAAATTTTTGTTTTTAATTCAAAGTTCCAAAATCAAAGATTTAAAAAATAATTTTCATTTTTTTTTAATTTAAAGTTCCAAAATCAAAGTTTTAAAAAATAATTTTCATTTTTTTTTTAATTCAAAGTTCCAAAATCAAAATTTTAAAAAATAATTTTCATTTTGTTTTTGAATTTTTTTTTTTTATTTCAAAGTTCCAAAATCAAAGTTTTAAAAAATAATTTTCATTTTGTTTTTGAAATTTTTGTTTTATTTCAAAGTTCCAAAATCAAAGTTTTAAAAAATAATTTTCATTTTGTTTTTGAAATTTTTTTTTAATTCAAAGTTCCAAAATCAATTTTAATTCAAAGTTCCAAAATCAAAGTTTTAAAAAATAATTTTCATTTTGTTTTTAATTCAAAATTCCAAAATCAAAGTTTTAAAAAATAATTTTCATTTTGTTTTTGAAATTTTTGTTTTTAATTCAAAGTTCCAAAATCAAAGTTTTAAAAAATAATTTTCATTTTGTTTTTGAAATTTTTGTTTTTAATTCAAAGTTCCAAAATCAATTTTAATTCAAAGTTCCAAAATCAAAATTTTAAAAAATAATTTTAATTTTTTTTTTAATTCAAAGTTCCAAAATCAAAATTTTAAAAAAATTGTTTTCATTTTGTTTTTGAATTTTTTTTTTATTTCAAAGTTCCAAAATCAAAATTTTAAAAAATAATTTTCATTTTGTTTTTGAAATTTTTGTTTTTAATTCAAAGTTTTAAAAAATAATTTTCATTTTGTTTTTGAAATTTTTGTTTTTAATTCAAAGTTCCAAAATCAAAATTTTAAAAAATAATTTTCATTTTGTTTTTGAAATTTTTGTTTTTAATTCAAAGTTCCAAAATCAAAATTTTAAAAAATAATTTTCATTTTGTTTTTTAATTCAAAGATCCAAAATCAAAGTTTTAAAAAATAATTTTCATTTTGTTTTTGAAATTTTTTTTTTTAATTCAAAGTTCCAAAATCAAAATTTTAAAAAATAATTTTCATTTTGTTTTTGAAATTTTTTTTTTTAATTCAAAGTTCCAAAATCAAAGTTTTAAAAAATAATTTTAATTTTTTTTTAATTCAAAGTTCCAAAATCAAAATTTTAAAAAAATTATTTTCATTTTGTTTTTGAAATTTTTGTTTTTAATTCAAAGTTCCAAAATCAAAGTTTTAAAAAATAATTTTCATTTTGTTTTTGAAATTTTTGTTTTTAATTCAAAGTTCCAAAATCAAAGTTTTAAAAAATAATTTTCATTTTGTTTTTGAAATTTTTTTTTTAATTCAAAGTTCCAAAATCAAAATTTTTAATTTAAAGTTCCAAAATCAAAGTTTTAAAAAATAATTTTCATTTTTTTTTAATTCAAAGTTCCAAAATCAAAGTTTTAAAAAATAATTTTCTTTTTTTTTTAATTCAAAGTTCCAAAATCAAAGTTTTAAAAAATAATTTTCATTTTGTATTTGAAATTTTTGTTTTTAATTCAAAGTTCCAAAATCAAAGATTTAAAAAATAATTTTCATTTTCTTTTAATTCAAAGTTCCAAAATCAAAATTTTAAAAAAATTATTTGCATTTTGTTTTTGAAATTTTTGTTTTTAATTCAAAGTTCCAAAATCAAAGTTTTAAAAAATAATTTTCATTTTGTTTTTGAAATTTTTGTTTTAATTCAAAGTTCCAAAATCAAAATTTTAAAAAATAATTTTCATTTTTTTTTTAATTCAAAGTTCCAAAATCAAAATTTTAAAAAAAATTATTTTCATTTTGTTTTTGAAATTTTTTTTTTTAATTCAAAGTTAAAAAATCAAAGTTTTAAAAAATAATTTTCATTTTTTTTTAATTCAAAGTTCCAAAATCAAAGTTTTAAAAAATAATTTTCTTTTTTTTTTAATTCAAAGTTCCAAAATCAAAGTTTTAAAAAATAATTTTCATTTTGTATTTGAAATTTTTGTTTTTAATTCAAAGTTCCAAAATCAAAGTTTTAAAAAATAATTTTCATTTTTTTTTAATTCAAAGTTCCAAAATCAAAGTTTTAAAAAATAATTTTCATTTTGTTTTTGAAATTTTTGTTTTTAATTCAAAGTTCCAAAATCAAAGTTTTAAAAAATAATTTTCATTTTTTTTTTAATCCAAAGTTCCAAAATCAAAATTTTAAAAAATAATTTTCATTTTTTTTTTAATTCAAAGTTCCAAAATCAAAATTTTAAAAAAATTATTTTTATTTTGTTTTTGAATTTTTTTTTTATTTCAAAGTTCCAAAATCAAAGTTTTAAAAAATAATTTTCATTTTGTTTTTGAAATTTTTGTTTTTAATTCAAAATTCCAAAATCAATTTTAATTCAAAGTTCCAAAATCAAAATTTTAAAAAATAATTTTCATTTTGTTTTTGAAATTTTTGTTTTTAATTCAAAGTTCCAAAATCAAAATTTTAAAAAATAATTTTCATTTTGTTTTTGAAATTTTTTTTTTAATTCAAAGTTCCAAAATCAAAATTTTAAAAAATAATTTTCATTTTTTTTTTTAATTCAAAGTTCCAAAATCAAAATTTTAAAAAATAATTTTCATTTTGTTTTTGAAATTTTTGTTTTTAATTCAAAGTTCCAAAATCAAAAAATAATTTTCATTTTGTTTTTGAAATTTTTGTTTTTAATTCAAAGTTCCAAAATCAGTTTTAAAAAATAATTTTCATTTTTTTTTTAATTCAAAGTTCCAAAATCAAAATTTTAAAAAAATTATTTTCATTTTGTTTTTGAAATTTTTTTTTTTTATTTCAAAGTTCCAAAATCAAAGTTTGAAAAAATAATTTTCATTTTGTTTTTGAAATTTTTTTTTTTAATTCAAAGTTCCAAAATCAAAGTTTTAAAAAATAATTTTCATTTTGTTTTTGAAATTTTTGTTTTTAATTCAAAGTTCCAAAATCAAAGTTTTAAAAAATAATTTTCATTTTGTTTTTGAAATTTTTGTTTTTAATTCAAAGTTCCAAAATCAAAGTTTTAAAAAATAATTTTCATTTTGTTTTTGAAATTTTTTTTTCATTTCAAAGTTCCAAAATCAAAGTTTTAAAAAATAATTTTCATTTTGTTTTTGAAATTTTTGTTTTTAATTCAAAGTTCCAAAATCAAAGTTTTTAATTTAAAGTTCCAAAATCAAAGTTTTAAAAAATAATTTTCATTTTTTTTTAATTCAAAGTTCCAAAATCAAAATTTTAAAAAAATTATTTTCATTTTTTTTTAATTCAAAGTTCCAAAATCAAAGTTTTAAAAAATAATTTTAATTTTTTTTTAATTCAAAGTTCCAAAATCAAAGTTTTAAAAAATAATTTTCATTTTGTTTTTGAAATTTTTGTTTTTAATTCAAAGTTCCAAAATCAAAGTTTTAAAAAATAATTTTCATTTTGTTTTTGAAATTTTTTTGTAATTCAAAGTTCCAAAATCAAAATTTTAAAAAATAATTTTCATTTTTTTTTTAATTCAAAGTTCCAAAATCAAAATTTTAAAAAATTTTGTTTTTGAAATTTTTGTTTTTAATTCAAAGTTCCAAAATCAAAATTTTAAAAAATAATTTTCATTTTGTTTTTGAATTTTTTTTTTAATTCAAAGTTCCAAAATCAAAATTTTAAAAAATAATTTTCATTTTGTTTTTGAAATTTTTGTTTTTAATTCAAAGTTCCAAAATCAAAGTTTTAAAAAATAATTTTCATTTTGTTTTTGAAATTTTTTTTTTTAATTCAAAGTTCCAAAATCAAAGTTTTAAAAAATAATTTTCATTTTGTTTTTGAAATTTTTGTTTTTAATTCAAAGTTCCAAAATCAAAGTTTTAAAAAATAATTTTCATTTTGTTTTTGAAATTTTTGTTTTTAATTCAAAGTTCCAAAATCAAAGTTTTAAAAAATAATTTTCATTTTGTTTTTGAAATTTTTGTTTTTAATTCAAAGTTCCAAAATCAAAGTTTTAAAAAATAATTTTCATTTTGTTTTTGAAATTTTTGTTTTTAATTCAAAGTTCCAAAATCAAAGTTTTTAATTTAAAGTTCCAAAATCAAAGTTTTAAAAAATAATTTTCATTTTTTTTTTAATTCAAAGTTCCAAAATCAAAATTTTAAAAAAATTATTTTCATTTTTTTTTAATTCAAAGTTCCAAAATCAAAGTTTTAAAAAATAATTTTCATTTTTTTTTAATTCAAAGTTCCAAAATCAAAGTTTTAAAAAATAATTTTCATTTTGTTTTTGAAATTTTTGTTTTTAATTCAAAGTTCCAAAATCAAAGTTTTAAAAAATAATTTTCATTTTGTTTTTGAAATTTTTTTGTAATTCAAAGTTCCAAAATCAAAATTTTAAAAAATAATTTTCATTTTTTTTTTAATTCAAAGTTCCAAAATCAAAGTTTTAAAATATATTTTTCATTTTGTTTTTGAAATTTTTGTTTTTAATTCAAAGTTCCAAAATCAAAGTTTTAAAAAATAATTTTCATTTTGTTTTTGAAATTTTTTTGTAATTCAAAGTTCCAAAATCAAAATTTTAAAAAATAATTTTCATTTTTTTTTAATTCAAAGTTCCAAAATCAAAATTTTAAAAAATTTTGTTTTTGAAATTTTTGTTTTTAATTCAAAGTTCCAAAATCAAAATTTTAAAAAATAATTTTCATTTTGTTTTTGAATTTTTTTTTTAATTCAAAGTTCCAAAATCAAAATTTTAAAAAATAATTTTCATTTTGTTTTTGAAATTTTTGTTTTTAATTCAAAGTTCCAAAATCAAAGTTTTAAAAAATAATTTTCATTTTGTATTTGAAATTTTATTTTTTAATTCAAAGTTCCAAAATCAAAGTTTTAAAAAATAATTTTCATTTTGTTTTTGAAATTTTTGTTTTTAATTCAAAGTTCCAAAATCAAAGTTTTAAAAAATAATTTTCATTTTGTTTTTGAAATTTTTTTTTTATTTCAAAGTTCCAAAATCAAAGTTTTAAAAAATAATTTTCATTTTGTTTTTGAAATTTTTTTTTTATTTCAAAGTTCCAAAATCAAAGTTTTAAAAAATAATTTTCATTTTGTATTTGAAATTTTTGTTTTTAATTCAAAGTTCCAAAATCAAAGTTTTAAAAAATAATTTTCTTTTTTTTTTAATTCAAAGTTCCAAAATCAAAGTTTTAAAAAATAATTTTCATTTTGTTTTTGAAATTTTTGTTTTTAATTCAAAGTTCCAAAATCAAAATTTTAAAAAATAATTTTCATTTTGTTTTTGAAATTTTTGTTTTTAATTCAAAGTTCCAAAATCAAAGTTTTAAAAAATAATTTTCTTTTTTTTTTAATTCAAAGTTCCAAAATCAAAGTTTTAAAAAATAATTTTCATTTTGTTTTTGAAATTTTTTTGTAATTCAAAGTTCCAAAATCAAAGTTTTAAAAAATAATTTTCATTTTGTTTTTGAAATTTTTGTTTTTAATTCAAAGTTCCAAAATCAAAATTTTAAAAAATAATTTTCATTTTGTTTTTGAAATTTTTGTTTTTAATTCAAAGTTCCAAAATCAAAGTTTTAAAAAATATTTTTCATTTTGTTTTTGAAATTTTTGTTTTTAAATCAAAGTTCCAAAATCAAAGTTTTAAAAAATAATTTTCATTTTGTTTTTGAAAATTTTTTTTTATTTCAAAGTTCCAAAATCAAAGTTTTAAAAAATAATTTTCATTTTGTTTTTGAAATTTTTGTTTTTAATTCAAAGTTCCAAAATCAAAGTTTTAAAAAATAATTTTCATTTTTTTTTTAATTCAAAGTTCCAAAATCAATTTTATTTCAAAGTTCCAAAATCAAAGTTTTAAAAAATAATTTTCATTTTGTTTTTGAAATTTTTTTTTTATTTCAAAGTTCCAAAATCAAAGTTTTAAAAAATAATTTTCATTTTGTTTTTGAAATTTTTTTGTAATTCAAAGTTCCAAAATCAAAGTTTTTAATTTAAAGTTCCAAAATCAAAGTTTTAAAAAATAATTTTCATTTTTTTTTTTAATTCAAAGTTCCAAAATCAAAGTTTTAAAATATATTTTTCATTTTGTTTTTGAAATTTTTGTTTTTAATTCAAAGTTCCAAAATCAAAGTTTTAAAAAATAATTTTCATTTTGTTTTTGAAATTTTTTTGTAATTCAAAGTTCCAAAATCAAAATTTTAAAAAATAATTTTCATTTTTTTTTTAATTCAAAGTTCCAAAATCAAAGTTTTAAAAAATAATTTTCATTTTTTTTTTTAATTCAAAGTTCCAAAATCAAAGTTTTAAAATATATTTTTCATTTTGTTTTTGAAATTTTTGTTTTTAATTCAAAGTTCCAAAATCAAAATTTTAAATAATAATTTTCATTTTGTTTTTGAATTTTTTTTTTAATTCAAAGTTCCAAAATCAAAATTTTAAAAAATAATTTTCATTTTGTTTTTGAAATTTTTGTTTTTAATTCAAAGTTCCAAAATCAAAGTTTTAAAAAATAATTTTCATTTTGTTTTTGAAATTTTTGTTTTTAATTCAAAGTTCCAAAATCAAAGTTTTAAAAAATAATTTTCATTTTGTTTTTGAAATTTTTGTTTTTAATTCAAAGTTCCAAAATCAAAGTTTTTAATTTAAAGTTCCAAAATCAAAGTTTTAAAAAATAATTTTCATTTTTTTTTTAATTCAAAGTTCCAAAATCAAAATTTTAAAAAAATTATTTTCATTTTTTTTTAATTCAAAGTTCCAAAATCAAAGTTTTAAAAAATAATTTTAATTTTTTTTTAATTCAAAGTTCCAAAATCAAAGTTTTAAAAAATAATTTTCATTTTGTTTTTGAAATTTTTGTTTTTAATTCAAAGTTCCAAAATCAAAGTTTTAAAAAATAATTTTCATTTTGTTTTTGAAATTTTTTTGTAATTCAAAGTTCCAAAATCAAAATTTTAAAAAATAATTTTCATTTTTTTTTAATTCAAAGTTCCAAAATCAAAGTTTTAAAATATATTTTTCATTTTGTTTTTGAAATTTTTGTTTTTAATTCAAAGTTCCAAAATCAAAGTTTTAAAAAATAATTTTCTTTTTGTTTTTGAAATTTTTTTGTAATTCAAAGTTCCAAAATCAAAATTTTAAAAAATAATTTTCATTTTTTTTTTAATTCAAAGTTCCAAAATCAAAATTTTAAAAAATTTTGTTTTTGAAATTTTTGTTTTTAATTCAAAGTTCCAAAATCAAAATTTTAAAAAATAATTTTCATTTTGTTTTTGAATTTTTTTTTTAATTCAAAGTTCCAAAATCAAAATTTTAAAAAATAATTTTCATTTTGTTTTTGAAATTTTTGTTTTTAATTCAAAGTTCCAAAATCAAAGTTTTAAAAAATAATTTTCATTTTGTATTTGAAATTTTTGTTTTTAATTCAAAGTTCCAAAATCAAAGTTTTAAAAAATAATTTTCATTTTGTATTTGAAATTTTTGTTTTTAATTCAAAGTTCCAAAATCAAAGTTTTAAAAAATAATTTTCATTTTGTTTTTGAAATTTTTTTGTAATTCAAAGTTCCAAAATCAAAGTTTTAAAAAATAATTTTCATTTTGGTTTTGAAATTTTTTTTTATTTCAAAGTTCCAAAATCAAAGTTTTAAAAAATAATTTTCATTTTGTTTTTGAAATTTTTTTTTTATTTCAAAGTTCCAAAATCAAAGTTTTAAAAAATAATTTTCATTTTGTATTTGAAATTTTTGTTTTTAATTCAAAGTTCCAAAATCAAAGTTTTAAAAAATAATTTTCATTTTGTTTTTGAAATTTTTTTTTTATTTCAAAGTTCCAAAATCAAAGTTTTAAAAAATAATTTTCATTTTGTTTTTGAAATTTTTTTTTTATTTCAAAGTTCCAAAATCAAAGTTTTAAAAAATAATTTTCATTTTGTATTTGAAATTTTTGTTTTTAATTCAAAGTTCCAAAATCAAAGTTTTAAAAAATAATTTTCATTTTGTTTTTGAAATTTTTTTTATTTCAAAGTTCCAAAATCAAAGTTTTAAAAAATAATTTTCATTTTGTTTTTGAAATTTTTTTTTTATTTCAAAGTTCCAAAATCAAAGTTTTAAAAAATAATTTTCATTTTGTATTTGAAATTTTTGTTTTTAATTCAAAGTTCCAAAATCAAAGTTTTAAAAAATAATTTTCATTTTGTTTTTGAAATTTTTTTTTTATTTCAAAGTTCCAAAATCAAAGTTTTAAAAAATAATTTTCATTTTGTTTTTGAAATTTTTTTTTTATTTCAAAGTTCCAAAATCAAAGTTTTAAAAAATAATTTTCATTTTGTATTTGAAATTTTTGTTTTTAATTCAAAGTTCCAAAATCAAAGTTTTAAAAAATAATTTTCATTTTGTTTTTGAAATTTTTTTGTAATTCAAAGTTCCAAAATCAAAGTTTTAAAAAATAATTTTCATTTTGTTTTTGAAATTTTTGTTTTTAATTCAAAGTTCCAAAATCAAAGTTTTAAAAAATAATTTTCATTTTGTTTTTAAAATTTTTGTTTTTAATTCAAAGTTCCAAAATCAAAGTTTTAAAAAATAATTTTCTTTTTTTTTAATTCAAAGTTCCAAAATCAAAATTTTAAAAAAATTATTTTCATTTTGTTTTTGAAATTTTTTTTTTTATTTCAAAGTTCCAAAATCAAAGTTTTAAAAAATAATTTTCATTTTGTTTTTGAAATTTTTTTTTTTAATTCAAAGTTCCAAAATCAAAGTTTTAAAAAATAATTTTCATTTTTTTTTTATTTCAAAGTTCCAAAATCAAAATTTTAAAAAATAATTTTCATTTTTTTTTTTAATTCAAAGTTCCAAAATCAAAATTTTAAAAAATAATTTTCATTTTGTTTTTGAAATTTTTGTTTTTAATTCAAAGTTCCAAAATCAAAGTTTTAAAAAATAATTTTCATTTTGTATTTGAAATTTTTGTTTTTAATTCAAAGTTCCAAAATCAAAGTTTTAAAAAATAATTTTCATTTTGTTTTTGAAATTTTTTTGTAATTCAAAGTTCCAAAATCAAAGTTTTAAAAAATAATTTTCATTTTTTTTTTATTTCAAAGTTCCAAAATCAAAATTTTAAAAAATAATTTTCATTTTTTTTTTTAATTCAAAGTTCCAAAATCAAAATTTTAAAAAATAATTTTCATTTTGTTTTTGAAATTTTTTTGTAATTCAAAGTTCCAAAAAAATCAAAGTTTTAAAAAATAATTTTCATTTTTTTTTATTTCAAAGTTCCAAAATCAAAATTTTAAAAAATAATTTTCATTTTTTTTTTTAATTCAAAGTTCCAAAATCAAAATTTTAAAAAATAATTTTCATTTTTTTCAGTCTCGACTCATCGAACTGTTCGGACGTGTTAATTTTAGTGCGGCTGAATTTTCGGTGAAAAAATCGTAATAGGTGAAAAATTGTAATAGGTTGAAATTAAACAAAAAAGTGAAAAAAATAACTCGTAATAGGTTAAAATATATAAAAAAAAAAAAAAAAAAACATTAAAAATCGTATAAAAACTGTATGAGTGTTCCTCTCAGATGTAATTCTGAGAAAGAGCTTAGCTCGTCGAGAAAAACTAAATGGCTCTCTGAGGAAGAATCCATAAAAAAATCTCTGGAGAATTTTCTCACTACAAGAGCCGTAGAACGGCGTCGTTCCTGTTCTCCCAATATAGTGATTTCATCAGATGAGAAAACATCATCTTCATCAAATAGTGCAGTGAAACCCAAAAAACAAGTAGGTATGGATAAGTACATCACCGTTCTCAAGCGACAGAGGAGCCCGAAGTCTGCTCAAGTGTCAATAAATGCAAAAGCTTCTAAGACTGTGAGTAATGATCAAAATAGGTTTGCTCTCCTCCAGACGGATGAGCCAGAACTTCCGAAGAAGACGTTTAAGCCCCCACCAATTTATCTGAGAGAGCCGACTTCCAGTAAATTGGTACAAGGAATTGTTTCGGTAATAGGTGAAAACATGTTTAGCGTAACCTCAATTAAACATGGAAATATCTGTGAAACTAAAATTCAAGTGAAAAAGGAAGATGATTTTCGAAAATTGTCCAACCAGTTGGAGAGGGAAGCTAGGGATTTCTATACCTACCAGCTCAAAAGCGCAAAAGGACTCCAAGTCGTTCTAAAGGGTATAGACCCATGTGTTGATCCTGCAGAGATAAAGACCGGTTTAATGGACAAAGGGTTTAAAATCAAGAGCGTAGTGAATATCAGAAACCGTGAAAAGATCCCTCAGCCCATGTTCAGGGTAGAATTGGAACCTGGAGATGTTGTCTTGAAGAAAAACGAGTCCCATCCAATCTACAATCTCATTTATCTTCTGCATCGTAGAATTACCGTGGAGGAACCGCATAAGCGTATTGGACCCGTCCAGTGTGTTAATTGTCAAGAATTTGGCCACACCAAAGCGTACTGTAAATTGCCGTCTGTTTGTGTTGCGTGTGGGGAACTACATCCAACTGCTCAATGTAATAAGTCCAAAACTGACGTAAAAATAAAAAAATGTAGTAACTGCGGAGGAAATCATACCGCAAATTATAGAGGTTGTCCAGTTTATACTTACTTGAAGGGCATAAGGACCAATAAGTCGGCAGTATTACCTGATCATCATCAACTACCTAATTTCACGTCGAGTATGAATTTTCCTCAAATTGTAGGACCAACTACTCACGAAAACGCTCCTAATTCTAGACAAGTTTCTTACGCAAACGTGGTTAAATCTAATATGCCAGGTCTGGAGCAGGAACCTAAACCCCAATATTCTGAGCCACATATCAACAATCTAGAGACAACATTGCATACACTTGTCCAAACTATGAACACTTTTACGACCACCATGACATCCATGATGCAGGAAATGCTGAAAATGCAATCCACAATCTTACAAGCCATTTTAAAGAAATGATTTGTTTAAAAATTTGTTTTTGGAATGCGAACGGCCTCCGCCAACATAAAAACGAACTGGAACACTTCCTGATGGATAAGCAGATTGATGTCATGATGATTGCTGAAACTCACTTGACGGCGACAGCGTACTTCAAAATTAATGGCTACGAGTTCTACGATACTAAAGACCCCCGCGGAAGAGCTTGTGGAGGATCGGCAATCCTTATAAAGAACAGAATAAAGCATTATCTAATGAATAACATAAGTGAGGATTACCTCCAAGCAACAAACATTTGCATTGAATTCTGTCAATACAAATTTGTTTTATCATCGATTTATTCTCCGCCTCGATTTTCAATAAAAGAACACCAATACCATAACTTCTTTAAATCCCTTGGAGCTAGATTTTTAGTTGCTGGTGACTTTAACGCCAAACACACATTTTGGGGTTCACGTCTGGTAACCCCAAAGGGTCGCGTACTCTTCAACACCATTGCTAAAATGGGCTTAGATGTACTCTCAAGTGGACATCCCACCTATTGGCCGACGGACCGACGGAAGATTCCCGATGTTATTGACTTTGGAGTAGTGAAAAATATCCCTGTAGAATGGATGCAAGTGGATCCTTCACTGGACTTGTCCTCAGATCACTCTCCTACTATCATTTCAATGCATTTCCCTCAAGTGTGTGGTTCTCCATTTATGAACATGACTAAGACCCGAGTAAGTTGGATAAAATACAAAAAGTATTTAAGTTCTCATTGCACGGAAAATGTTGTGTTGAGAACTACCGACGATATTGATGAGTCGATTGGCAACTTTACCGAGGACCTTCGACGAGCTGTGCATCACGCTTCCACTTATCACGTTGAATGTATAAATAGGACAAACAGAACTTATTTCTCTGAACTCGAACATCTCCTATCAGAAAAAAGAAGAATGAGAAGAGAGTGGCAAATTCACAGGTCTCCTGAACTGAAAGCTAGGCTACGGGAATGCAGAGATATACTAAGACATTTCTTAGAAACCCAAAGAACGGCCTCACTTAGATCTTACTTGGAAGGTCTTGATAGTACCCCACAATCTGACTACTCGTTATGGAGGGCGGCAAGAGGTTTAAAAAGACCAGTGAGAGGAAAACCTCCTTTGCGAAATCCGACTGGTGACTGGGCTAGAAATGATTCCGAGAAAGGGACATTATTTGTTAACCATTTGCGAAATGTGTTTACTATAAACAACTCGAATAATGCATCTGATTTGCCACCACTTGTTATAAGACCTCCTGTACCTCTAAGACTAAACTTTCGTGATGTCGACAGCGCTATTGGTACTCTGAACCTTAGAAAGGCTCCAGGTATGGATAAAATCAGCAACAAAATGCTTGTGGAGTTACCTCGTGTAGCTAGAAGAATTATCCTCTTTATCTTCAATGCTATTTTACGCCTAGAATACTATCCTGCAGATTGGAAGGTATCTATGATTACCATGATTCCTAAGCCAGGGAAGGACCCTACCAAAGTAGAGTCATATAGGCCAATTAGTCTACTGCCGACAATTTCAAAACTGTTTGAAAAATTGTTAATGGCTAAGTTGATTCCAATTCTGAACGAAAATCAATGTATTCCAAATCACCAATTCGGGTTCAGAGCTAAACACAGTACCATCGAACAAACACACAGATTAGTAAATGTGATAAGACGGTCGTTTGAAGAGAAAGAATACTGTTCCGCGCTTTTCATTGATGTTTCCCAAGCGTTCGACAAAGTCTGGCATGAAGGTTTAATGCATAAAATAAAATTATCTCTGCCTGCTAACACCCACAAACTTATGAAAAGTTATTTATATGATCGCAAATTTACAATCAAAGAAGGCGATTTTTTAAGCCCCGCTCAGCCAATTGAAGCAGGAGTACCCCAGGGTAGCATACTGGGTCCTACTTTATATTTGATTTATGCATCCGATATGCCGTTAGACCCCATAATACATACTTCAACTTTTGCAGACGATACAGCCTTTATTAGCGTTCATAAGGACCATCAAATAGCATCACAGAACTTGCAGAAATATGTTTATAAACTAGAGAATTGGCTTGAGCTTTGGAAAATCAGGGTAAATGAACAGAAATGTATTCATATCACTTTCACATTGCGAAAAGAAACTTGCTCGTTCATCAAAATAAATAATCAAATTATTCCTCAACATAATGAAGTCAAATACCTCGGCATTCACCTCGACCGCCGTTTAACTTGGAAGTCTCATATTGAAGCGAAACTTACACAAATGAGATTAAAAGCAGTGCAACTTAATTGGCTAATCGGCAGAAACTCTACATTGAAATTGGATTGCAAACTTTTGTTGTACAATGCAATACTAAAGCCAATCTGGTGTTATGGAATTCAATTATGGGGTACTGCCTCAGCATCCAACATTGAAAAAATTCAAAGGGGTCAAAATAAAATTCTACGTATAATTACTGCAGCACCATGGTATGTTAAAAATTCTCGAATCCACAAAGATCTAGGCGTGCCATTAGTAAAAGTCGTATTTACAAAATATGCGTCAAAGTACGTCAGCAAACTTGAACACCATCCAAACCCACTTGCACGAGACATCCTTAACTTTAGTGGCCACAATCGGTTGAGAAGGAGGGATACCCTTGCTTTAACGCAAGCGCAAAACAGATGACTGGATCAGTTGATGTGAAATTTTTTAGTATCATAAAAATTTTTGTCTAGCACTGGCTGGACTTACTATTTTCTTTTAGTATTAAGATTCGAAAACTTATTGTCATTTCATTTCTGAAGATTCAATAAATAAATAAATGGTATTAAAAAAAAAAAAAAAAAAAAAAAAAAATTTTTTTTTTAATTCAAAGTTCCAAAATCAAAATTTTAAAAAATAATTTTCATTTTGTTTTTGAAATTTTTGTTTTTAATTCAAAGTTCCAAAATCAAAGTTTTAAAAAATAATTTTCATTTTGTTTTTGAAATTTTTTTTTTAATTCAAAGTTCCAAAATCAAAATTTTAAAAAATAATTTTCATTTTGTTTTTGAAATTTTTGTTTTTAATTCAAAGTTTTAAAATCAAAGTTTTAAAAAATAATTTTCATTTTGTTTTTGAAATTTTTGTTTTTAATTCAAAGTTCCAAAATCAAAGTTTTTAATTTAAAGTTCCAAAATCAAAGTTTTAAAAAATAATTTTCATTTTTTTTTTAATTCAAAGTTCCAAAATCAAAATTTTAAAAAAATTATTTTCATTTTTTTTTAATTCAAAGTTCCAAAATCAAAGTTTTAAAAAATAATTTTCATTTTTTTTAATTCAAAGTTCCAAAATCAAAGTTTTAAAAAATAATTTTCATTTTGTTTTTGAAATTTTTGTTTTTAATTCAAAGTTCCAAAATCAAAGTTTTAAAAAATAATTTTCATTTTGTTTTTGAAATTTTTTTGTAATTCAAAGTTCCAAAATCAAAGTTTTAAAAAATAATTTTCATTTTGTTTTTGAAATTTTTGTTTTTAATTCAAAGTTCCAAAATCAAAATTTTAAAAAATAATTTTCATTTTGTTTTTGAAATTTTTGTTTTTAATTCAAAGTTCCAAAATCAAAGTTTTAAAAAATAATTTTCTTTTTTTTTAATTCAAAGTTCCAAAATCAAAATTTTAAAAAAATTATTTTCATTTTGTTTTTGAAATTTTTTTTTTTATTTCAAAGTTCCAAAATCAAAGTTTTAAAAAATAATTTTCATTTTGTTTTTGAAATTTTTTTTTTTAATTCAAAGTTCCAAAATCAAAGTTTTAAAAAATAATTTTCATTTTTTTTTTATTTCAAAGTTCCAAAATCAAAATTTTAAAAAATAATTTTCATTTTTTTTTTTTAATTCAAAGTTCCAAAATGAAAATTTTAAAAAATAATTTTCATTTTGTTTTTGAAATTTTTGTTTTTAATTCAAAGTTCCAAAATCAAAGTTTTAAAAAATAATTTTCATTTTGTATTTGAAATTTTTGTTTTTAATTCAGAGTTCCAAAATCAAAGTTTTAAAAAATAATTTTCATTTTGTTTTTGAAATTTTTTTGTAATTCAAAGTTCCAAAATCAAAGTTTTAAAAAATAATTTTCATTTTTTTTTTATTTCAAAGTTCCAAAATCAAAATTTTCAAAAATAATTTTCATTTTTTTTTTTAATTCAAAGTTCCAAAATCAAAATTTTAAAAAATAATTTTCATTTTGTTTTTGAAATTTTTTTGTAATTCAAAGTTCCAAAATCAAAGTTTTAAAAAATAATTTTCATTTTTTTTTATTTCAAAGTTCCAAAATCAAAATTTTAAAAAATAATTTTCATTTTTTTTTTAATTCAAAGTTCCAAAATCAAAATTTTAAAAAATAATTTTCATTTTTTTTTTAATTCAAAGTCCCAAAATCAAAATTTTAAAAAATAATTTTCATTTTGTTTTTGAAATTTTTGTTTTTAATTCAAAGTTCCAAAATCAAAGTTTTAAAAAATAATTTTCATTTTGTTTTTGAAATTTTTTTTTTTAATTCAAAGTTCCAAAATCAAAATTTTAAAAAATAATTTTCATTTTGTTTTTGAAATTTTTGTTTTTAATTCAAAGTTCCAAAATCAAAGTTTTAAAAAATAATTTTCATTTTGTTTTTGAAATTTTTGTTTTTAATTCAAAGTTCCAAAATCAAAGTTTTTAATTTAAAGTTCCAAAATCAAAGTTTTAAAAAATAATTTTCATTTTTTTTTTAATTCAAAGTTCCAAAATCAAAATTTTAAAAAAATTATTTTCATTTTTTTTTAATTCAAAGTTCCAAAATCAAAGTTTTAAAAAATAATTTTCATTTTTTTTTAATTCAAAGTTCCAAAATCAAAGTTTTAAAAAATAATTTTCATTTTGTTTTTGAAATTTTTGTTTTTAATTCAAAGTTCCAAAATCAAAGTTTTAAAAAAAAAATTTCATTTCGTTTTTGAAATTTTTTTGTAATTCAAAGTTCCAAAATCAAAGTTTTAAAAAATAATTTTCATTTTGTTTTTGAAATTTTTGTTTTTAATTCAAAGTTCCAAAATCAAAGTTTTAAAAAATAATTTTCATTTTGTTTTTGAAATTTTTGTTTTTAATTCAAAGTTCCAAAATCAAAGTTTTAAAAAATAATTTTCTTTTTTTTTAATTCAAAGTTCCAAAATCAAAATTTTAAAAAAATTATTTTCATTTTGTTTTTGAAATTTTTTTTTTTATTTCAAAGTTCCAAAATCAAAGTTTTAAAAAATAATTTTCATTTTGTTTTTGAATTTTTTTTTTTTAATTCAAAGTTCCAAAATCAAAGTTTTAAAAAATAATTTTCATTTTTTTTTATTTCAAAGTTCCAAAATCAAAATTTTAAAAAATAATTTTCATTTTTTTTTTAATTCAAAGTTCCAAAATCAAAATTTTAAAAAATAATTTTCATTTTGTTTTTGAAATTTTTGTTTTTAATTCAAAGTTCCAAAATCAAAGTTTTAAAAAATAATTTTCATTTTTTTTTTATTTCAAAGTTCCAAAATCAAAATTTTAAAAAATAATTTTCATTTTTTTTTTTAATTCAAAGTTCCAAAATCAAAATTTTAAAAAATAATTTTCATTTTGTTTTTGAAATTTTTTTGTAATTCAAAGTTCCAAAATCAAAGATTTAAAAAATAATTTTCATTTTTTTTTATTTCAAAGTTCCAAAATCAAAATTTTAAAAAATAATTTTCATTTTTTTTTTTAATTCAAAGTTCCAAAATCAAAATTTTAAAAAATAATTTTCATTTTGTTTTTGAAATTTTTGTTTTTAATTCAAAGTTCCAAAATCAAAGTTTTAAAAAATAATTTTCATTTTGTTTTTGAAATTTTTTTTTTTAATTCAAAGTTCCAAAATCAAAATTTTAAAAAATAATTTTCATTTTGTTTTTGAAATTTTTGTTTTTAATTCAAAGTTCCAAAATCAAAGTTTTAAAAAATAATTTTCATTTTGTTTTTGAAATTTTTGTTTTTAATTCAAAGTTCCAAAATCAAAGTTTTTAATTTAAAGTTCCAAAATCAAAGTTTTAAAAAATAATTTTCATTTTTTTTTTAATTCAAAGTTCCAAAATCAAAATTTTAAAAAAATTATTTTCATTTTTTTTTAATTCAAAGTTCCAAAATCAAAGTTTTAAAAAATAATTTTCATTTTTTTTTAATTCAAAGTTCCAAAATCAAAGTTTTAAAAAATAATTTTCATTTTGTTTTTGAAATTTTTGTTTTTAATTCAAAGTTCCAAAATCAAAGTTTTAAAAAATAATTTTCATTTTGTTTTTGAAATTTTTTTGTAATTCAAAGTTCCAAAATCAAAGTTTTAAAAAATAATTTTCATTTTGTTTTTGAAATTTTTGTTTTTAATTCAAAGTTCCAAAATCAAAATTTTAAAAAATAATTTTCATTTTGTTTTTGAAATTTTTGTTTTTAATTCAAAGTTCCAAAATCAAAGTTTTAAAAAATAATTTTCTTTTTTTTTAATTCAAAGTTCCAAAATCAAAATTTTAAAAAAATTATTTTCATTTTGTTTTTGAAATTTTTTTTTTTATTTCAAAGTTCCAAAATCAAAGTTTTAAAAAATAATTTTCATTTTGTTTTTGAAATTTTTTTTTTTAATTCAAAGTTCCAAAATCAAAGTTTTAAAAAATAATTTTCATTTTTTTTTTATTTCAAAGTTCCAAAATCAAAATTTTAAAAAATAATTTTCATTTTTTTTTTTAATTCAAAGTTCCAAAATCAAAATTTTAAAAAATAATTTTCATTTTGTTTTTGAAATTTTTGTTTTTAATTCAAAGTTCCAAAATCAAAGTTTTAAAAAATAATTTTCATTTTGTATTTGAAATTTTTGTTTTTAATTCAAAGTTCCAAAATCAAAGTTTTAAAAAATAATTTTCATTTTGTTTTTGAAATTTTTTTGTAATTCAAAGTTCCAAAATCAAAGTTTTAAAAAATAATTTTCATTTTTTTTTTATTTCAAAGTTCCAAAATCAAAATTTTCAAAAATAATTTTCATTTTTTTTTTTAATTCAAAGTTCCAAAATCAAAATTTTAAAAAATAATTTTCATTTTGTTTTTGAAATTTTTTTGTAATTCAAAGTTCCAAAATCAAAGTTTTAAAAAATAATTTTCATTTTTTTTATTTCAAAGTTCCAAAATCAAAATTTTAAAAAATAATTTTCATTTTTTTTTTAATTCAAAGTTCCAAAATCAAAATTTTAAAAAATAATTTTCATTTTTTTTTTAATTCAAAGTTCCAAAATCAAAATTTTAAAAAATAATTTTCATTTTGTTTTTGAAATTTTTGTTTTTAATTCAAAGTTCCAAAATCAAAGTTTTAAAAAATAATTTTCATTTTGTTTTTGAAATTTTTTTTTTTAATTCAAAGTTCCAAAATCAAAATTTTAAAAAATAATTTTCATTTTGTTTTTGAAATTTTTGTTTTTAATTCAAAGTTCCAAAATCAAAGTTTTAAAAAATAATTTTCATTTTGTTTTTGAAATTTTTGTTTTTAATTCAAAGTTCCAAAATCAAAGTTTTTAATTTAAAGTTCCAAAATCAAAGTTTTAAAAAATAATTTTCATTTTTTTTTTAATTCAAAGTTCCAAAATCAAAATTTTAAAAAAATTATTTTAATTTTTTTTTAATTCAAAGTTCCAAAATCAAAGTTTTAAAAAATAATTTTCATTTTTTTTTAATTCAAAGTTCCAAAATCAAAGTTTTATAAAATAATTTTCATTTTGTTTTTGAAATTTTTGTTTTTAATTCAAAGTTCCAAAATCAAAGTTTTAAAAAAAAATTTTCATTTCGTTTTTGAAATTTTTTTGTAATTCAAAGTTCCAAAATCAAAATTTTAAAAAATAATTTTCATTTTTTTTTTTAATTCAAAGTTCCAAAATCAAAGTTTTAAAATATATTTTTCATTTTGTTTTTGAAATTTTTGTTTTTAATTCAAAGTTCCAAAATCAAAGTTTTAAAAAATAATTTTCATTTTGTTTTTGAAATTTTTTTGTAATTCAAAGTTCCAAAATCAAAATTTTAAAAAATAATTTTCATTTTTATTTAAATTCAAAGTTCCAAAATCAAAATTTTAAAAAATTTTGTTTTTGAAATTTTTGTTTTTAATTCAAAGTTCCAAAATCAAAATTTTAAAAAATAATTTTCATTTTGTTTTTGAATTTTTTTTTAATTCAAAGTTCCAAAATCAAAATTTTAAAAAATAATTTTCATTTTGTTTTTGAAATTTTTGTTTTTAATTCAAAGTTCCAAAATCAAAGTTTTAAAAAATAATTTTCTTTTTTTTTTAATTCAAAGTTCCAAAATCAAAATTTTAAAAAAATTATTTTCATTTTGTTTTTGAAATTTTTGTTTTTAATTCAAAGTTCCAAAATCAAAATTTTAAAAAATAATTTTCATTTTGTTTTTGAAATTTTTGTTTTTAATTCAAAGTTCCAAAATCAAAGTTTTAAAAAATAATTTTCTTTTTTTTTTAATTCAAAGTTCCAAAATCAAAATTTTAAAAAAATAATTTTCATTTTGTTTTTGAAATTTTTTTTTTATTTCAAAGTTCCAAAATCAAAGTTTTAAAAAATAATTTTCATTTTGTATTTGAAATTTTTGTTTTTAATTCAAAGTTCCAAAATCAAAGTTTTAAAAAATAATTTTCATTTTGTTTTTGAAATTTTTTTGTAATTCAAAGTTCCAAAATCAAAGTTTTAAAAAATAATTTTCATTTTGTTTTTGAAATTTTTGTTTTTAATTCAAAGTTCCAAAATCAAAATTTTAAAAAATAATTTTCATTTTGTTTTTGAAATTTTTGTTTTTAATTCAAAGTTCCAAAATCAAAGTTTTAAAAAATAATTTTCTTTTTTTTTTAATTCAAAGTTCCAAAATCAAAATTTTAAAAAAATTATTTTCATTTTGTTTTTGAAATTTTTTTTTTATTTCAAAGTTCCAAAATCAAAGTTTTAAAAAATAATTTTCATTTTGTTTTTGAAATTTTTTTTTTTAATTCAAAGTTCCAAAATCAAAGTTTTAAAAAATAATTTTCATTTTTTTTTATTTCAAAGTTCCAAAATCAAAATTTTAAAAAATAATTTTCATTTTTTTTTTTTAATTCGAAGTTCCAAAATCAAAATTTTAAAAAATAATTTTCATTTTGTTTTTGAAATTTTTGTTTTTAATTCAAAGTTCCAAATTCAAAGTTCCAAAATCAAAATTTTAAAAAATTTTGTTTTTGAAATTTTTGTTTTTAATTCAAAGTTCCAAAATCAAAATTTTAAAAAATAATTTTCATTTTGTTTTTGAATTTTTTTTTTAATTCAAAGTTCCAAAATCAAAGTTTTAAAAAATAATTTTCATTTTGTTTTTGAAATTTTTGTTTTTAATTCAAAGTTCCAAAATCAAAGTTTTAAAAAATAATTTTCATTTTGTTTTTGAAATTTTTTTGTAATTCAAAGTTCCAAAATCAAAGTTTTAAAAAATAATTTTCATTTTGTTTTTGAAATTTTTGTTTTTAATTCAAAGTTCCAAAATCAAAGTTTTAAAAAATAATTTTCATTTTGTTTTTGAATTTTTTTTTATTTCAAAGTTCCAAAATCAAAGTTTTAAAAAATAATTTTCATTTTGTATTTGAAATTTTTGTTTTTAATTCAAAGTTCCAAAATCAAAGTTTTAAAAAATAATTTTCATTTTGTTTTTGAAATTTTTTTTGTAATTCAAAGTTCCAAAATCAAAGTTTTAAAAAATAATTTTCATTTTGTTTTTGAAATTTTTGTTTTTAATTCAAAGTTCCAAAATCAAAATTTTAAAAAATAATTTTCATTTTGTTTTTGAAATTTTTGTTTTTAATTCAAAGTTCCAAAATCAAAGTTTTAAAAAATAATTTTCTTTTTTTTTTAATTCAAAGTTCCAAAATCAAAATTTTAAAAAAATTATTTTCATTTTGTTTTTGAAATTTTTTTTTTTATTTCAAAGTTCCAAAATCAAAGTTTTAAAAAATAATTTTCATTTTGTTTTTGAAATTTTTTTTTTTAATTCAAAGTTCCAAAATCAAAGTTTTAAAAAATAATTTTCATTTTTTTTTTTATTTCAAAGTTCCAAAATCAAAATTTTAAAAAATAATTTTCATTTTTTTTTTTAATTCAAAGTTCCAAAATCAAAATTTTAAAAAATAATTTTCATTTTGTTTTTGAAATTTTTGTTTTTAATTCAAAGTTACAAAATCAAAGTTTTAAAAAATAATTTTCATTTTGTATTTGAAATTTTTGTTTGTAATTCAAAGTTCCAAAATCAAAGTTTTAAAAAATAATTTTCATTTTGTTTTTGAAATTTTTTTGTAATTCAAAGTTCCAAAATCAAAGTTTTAAAAAATAATTTTCATTTTGTTTTTGAAATTTTTGTTTTTAATTCAAAGTTCCAAAATCAAAATTTTAAAAAATAATTTTCATTTTGTTTTTGAAATTTTAGTTTTTAATTCAAAGTTCCAAAATCAAAGTTTTAAAAAATATTTTTCATTTTGTTTTTGAAATTTTTGTTTTTAATTCAAAGTTCCAAAATCAAAGTTTTAAAAAATAATTTTCATTTTGTTTTTGAATTTTTTTTTTATTTCAAAGTTCCAAAATCAAAGTTTTAAAAAATAATTTTCATTTTGTTTTTGAAATTTTTGTTTTTAATTCAAAGTTCCAAAATCAAAGTTTTAAAAAATAATTTTCATTTTTTTTTTAATTCAAAGTTCCAAAATCAATTTTAATTCAAAGTTCCAAAATCAAAATTTTAAAAAATAATTTTCATTTTGTTTTTGAAATTTTTGTTTTTAATTCAAAGTTCCAAAATCAAAGTTTTAAAAAATAATTTTCATTTTGTTTTTGAAATTTTTTTTTTTATTTCAAAGTTCCAAAATCAAAGTTTTAAAAAATAATTTTCATTTTGTTTTTGAAATTTTTTTGTAATTCAAAGTTCCAAAATCAAAGTTTTTAATTTAAAGTTCCAAAATCAAAGTTTTAAAAAATAATTTTCATTTTTTTTTTAATTCAAAGTTCCAAAATCAAAATTTTAAAAAAATTATTTTCATTTTGTTTTTGAAATTTTTGTTTTTAATTCAAAGTTCCAAAATCAAAGTTTTAAAAAATAATTCTCATTTTGTATTTGAAATTTTTGTTTTTAATTCAAAGTTTTAAAAAATAATTTTCATTTTGTTTTTGAAATTTTTTTGTAATTCAAAGTTCCAAAATCAAAGTTTTAAAAAATAATTTTCATTTTGTTTTTGAAATTTTTGTTTTTAATTCAAAGTTCCAAAATCAAAATTTTAAAAAATAATTTTCATTTTGTTTTTGAAATTTTTGTTTTTAATTCAAAGTTCCAAAATCAAAGTTTTAAAAAATAATTTTCATTTTGTTTTTGAAATTTTTGTTTTTAATTCAAAGTTCCAAAATCAAAGTTTTTAATTTAAAGTTCCAAAATCAAAGTTTTAAAAATAATTTTCATTTTGTTTTTGAAATTTTTTTGTAATTCAAAGTTCCAAAATCAAAATTTTAAAAAATAATTTTCATTTTTTTTTAATTCAAAGTTCCAAAATCAAAGTTTTAAAATATATTTTTCATTTTGTTTTTGAAATTTTTGTTTTTAATTCAAAGTTCCAAAATCAAAGTTTTAAAAAATAATTTTCATTTTGTTTTTGAAATTTTTTTGTAATTCAAAGTTCCAAAATCAAAATTTTAAAAAATAATTTTCATTTTTTTTTTAATTCAAAGTTCCAAAATCAAAATTTTAAAAAATTTTGTTTTTGAAATTTTTGTTTTTAATTCAAAGTTCCAAAATCAAAATTTTAAAAAATAATTTTCATTTTGTTTTTGAATTTTTTTTTTAATTCAAAGTTCCAAAATCAAAATTTTAAAAAATAATTTTCATTTTGTTTTTGAAATTCTTGTTTTTAATTCAAAGTTCCAAAATCAAAGTTTTAAAAAATAATTTTCATTTTTTTTTATTTCAAAGTTCCAAAATCAAAATTTTAAAAAATAATTTTCATTTTTTTTTTTAATTTAAAGTTCCAAAATCAAAATTTTAAAAAATAATTTTCATTTTTTTTTTAATTCAAAGTTCCAAAATCAAAATTTTAAAAAATAATTTTCATTTTGTTTTTGAAATTTTTGTTTTTAATTCAAAGTTCCAAAATCAAAGTTTTAAAAAATAATTTTCATTTTGTTTTTGAAATTTTTTTTTTTAATTCAAAGTTCCAAAATCAAAATTTTAAAAAATAATTTTCATTTTGTTTTTGAAATTTTTGTTTTTAATTCAAAGTTCCAAAATCAAAGTTTTAAAAAATAATTTTCATTTTGTTTTTGAAATTTTTGTTTTTAATTCAAAGTTCCAAAATCAAAGTTTTTAATTTAAAGTTCCAAAATCAAAGTTTTAAAAAATAATTTTCATTTTTTTTTTAATTCAAAGTTCCAAAATCAAAATTTTAAAAAAATTATTTTCATTTTTTTTTAATTCAAAGTTCCAAAATCAAAGTTTTAAAAAATAATTTTCATTTTTTTTTAATTCAAAGTTCCAAAATCAAAGTTTTAAAAAATAATTTTCATTTTGTTTTTGAAATTTTTGTTTTTAATTCAAAGTTCCAAAATCAAAGTTTTAAAAAATAATTTTCATTTTGTTTTTGAAATTTTTTTGTAATTCAAAGTTCCAAAATCAAAATTTTAAAAAATAATTTTCATTTTTTTTTTAATTCAAAGTTCCAAAATCAAAGTTTTAAAATATATTTTTCATTTTGTTTTTGAAATTTTTGTTTTTAATTCAAAGTTCCAAAATCAAAGTTTTAAAAAATAATTTTCATTTTGTTTTTGAAATTTTTTTGTAATTCAAAGTTCCAAAATCAAAATTTTAAAAAATAATTTTCATTTTTTTTTTAATTCAAAGTTCCAAAATCAAAATTTTAAAAAATTTTGTTTTTGAAATTTTTGTTTTTAATACAAAGTTCCAAAATCAAAATTTTAAAAAATAATTTTCATTTTGTTTTTGAATTTTTTTTTTAATTCAAAGTTCCAAAATCAAAATTTTAAAAAATAATTTTCATTTTGTTTTTGAAATTTTTGTTTTTAATTCAAAATTCCAAAATCAAAGTTTTAAAAAATAATTTTCTTTTTTTTTAATTCAAAGTTCCAAAATCAAAATTTTAAAAAAATTATTTTCATTTTGTTTTTGAAATTTTTGTTTTTAATTCAAAGTTCCAAAATCAAAGTTTTAAAAAATAATTTTCATTTTGTTTTTGAAATTTTTGTTTTTAATTCAAAGTTCCAAAATCAAAGTTTTAAAAAATAATTTTCTTTTTTTTTTAATTCAAAGTTCCAAAATCAAAATTTTAAAAAAATAATTTTCATTTTGTTTTTGAAATTTTTTTTTTATTTCAAAGTTCCAAAATCAAAGTTTTAAAAAATAATTTTCATTTTGTATTTGAAATTTTTGTTTTTAATTCAAAGTTCCAAAATCAAAGTTTTAAAAAATAATTTTCATTTTGTTTTTGAAATTTTTTTGTAATTCAAAGTTCCAAAATCAAAGTTTTAAAAAATAATTTTCATTTTGTTTTTGAAATTTTTGTTTTTAATTCAAAGTTCCAAAATCAAAATTTTAAAAAATAATTTTCATTTTGTTTTTGAAATTTTTGTTTTTAATTCAAAGTTCCAAAATCAAAGTTTTAAAAAATAATTTTCTTTTTTTTTTAATTCAAAGTTCCAAAATCAAAGTTTTAAAAAAATAATTTTCATTTTGTTTTTGAAATTTTTTTTTTATTTCAAAGTTCCAAAATCAAAGTTTTAAAAAATAATTTTCATTTTGTATTTGAAATTTTTGTTTTTAATTCAAAGTTCCAAAATCAAAGTTTTAAAAAATAATTTTCATTTTGTTTTTGAAATTTTTTTGTAATTCAAAGTTCCAAAATCAAAGTTTTAAAAAATAATTTTCATTTTGTTTTTGAAATTTTTGTTTTTAATTCAAAGTTCCAAAATCAAAATTTTAAAAAATAATTTTCATTTTGTTTTTGAAATTTTTGTTTTTAATTCAAAGTTCCAAAATCAAAGTTTTAAAAAATAATTTTCTTTTTTTTTTAATTCAAAGTTCCAAAATCAAAATTTTAAAAAAATTATTTTCATTTTGTTTTTGAAATTTTTTTTTTATTTCAAAGTTCCAAAATCAAAGTTTTAAAAAATAATTTTCATTTTGTTTTTGAAATTTTTTTTTTTAATTCAAAGTTCCAAAATCAAAGTTTTAAAAAATAATTTTCATTTTTTTTTTATTTCAAAGTTCCAAAATCAAAATTTTAAAAAATAATTTTCATTTTTTTTTTTAATTCAAAGTTCCAAAATCAAAATTTTAAAAAATAATTTTCATTTTGTTTTTGAAATTTTTGTTTTTAATTCAAAGTTCCAAATTCAAAGTTCCAAAATCAAAATTTTAAAAAATTTTGTTTTTGAAATTTTTGTTTTTAATTCAAAGTTCCAAAATCAAAATTTTAAAAAATAATTTTCATTTTGTTTTTGAATTTTTTTTTTAATTCAAAGTTCCAAAATCAAAGTTTTAAAAAATAATTTTCATTTTGTTTTTGAAATTTTTGTTTTTAATTCAAAGTTCCAAAATCAAAGTTTTAAAAAATAATTTTCATTTTGTATTTGAAATTTTTGTTTTTAATTCAAAGTTCCAAAATCAAAGTTTTAAAAAATAATTTTCATTTTGTTTTTGAAATTTTTTTGTAATTCAAAGTTCCAAAATCAAAGTTTTAAAAAATAATTTTCATTTTGTTTTTGAAATTTTTCTTTTTAATTCAAAGTTCCAAAATCAAAGTTTTAAAAAATAATTTTCATTTTGTTTTTGAATTTTTTTTTATTTCAAAGTTCCAAAATCAAAGTTTTAAAAAATAATTTTCATTTTGTATTTGAAATTTTTGTTTTTAATTCAAAGTTCCAAAATCAAAGTTTTAAAAAATAATTTTCATTTTGTTTTTGAAATTTTTTTTGTAATTCAAAGTTCCAAAATCAAAGTTTTAAAAAATAATTTTCATTTTGTTTTTGAAATTTTTGTTTTTAATTCAAAGTTCCAAAATCAAAATTTTAAAAAATAATTTTCATTTTGTTTTTGAAATTTTTGTTTTTAATTCAAAGTTCCAAAATCAAAGTTTTAAAAAATAATTTTCTTTTTTTTTTAATTCAAAGTTCCAAAATCAAAATTTTAAAAAAATTATTTTCATTTTGTTTTTTGAAATTTTTTTTTTTATTTCAAAGTTCCAAAATCAAAGTTTTAAAAAATAATTTTCATTTTGTTTTTGAAATTTTTTTTTTTAATTCAAAGTTCCAAAATCAAAGTTTTAAAAAATAATTTTCATTTTTTTTTTTATTTCAAAGTTCCAAAATCAAAATTTTAAAAAATAATTTTCATTTTTTTTTTAATTCAAAGTTCCAAAATCAAAATTTTAAAAAATAATTTTCATTTTGTTTTTGAAATTTTTGTTTTTAATTCAAAGTTCCAAAATCAAAGTTTTAAAAAATAATTTTCATTTTGTATTTGAAATTTTTGTTTGTAATTCAAAGTTCCAAAATCAAAGTTTTAAAAAATAATTTTCATTTTGTTTTTGAAATTTTTTTGTAATTCAAAGTTCCAAAATCAAAGTTTTAAAAAATAATTTTCATTTTGTTTTTGAAATTTTTGTTTTTAATTCAAAGTTCCAAAATCAAAATTTTAAAAAATAATTTTCATTTTGTTTTTGAAATTTTTGTTTTTAATTCAAAGTTCCAAAATCAAAGTTTTAAAAAATATTTTTCATTTTGTTTTTGAAATTTTTGTTTTTAATTCAAAGTTCCAAAATCAAAGTTTTAAAAAATAATTTTCATTTTGTTTTTGAATTTTTTTTTTATTTCAAAGTTCCAAAATCAAAGTTTTAAAAAATAATTTTCATTTTGTTTTTGAAATTTTTGTTTTTAATTCAAAGTTCCAAAATCAAAGTTTTAAAAAATAATTTTCATTTTTTTTTTAATTCAAAGTTCCAAAATCAAAATTTTAAAAAATAATTTTCATTTTGTTTTTGAAATTTTTGTTTTTAATTCAAAGTTCCAAAATCAAAGTTTTAAAAAATAATTTTCATTTTGTTTTTGAAATTTTTTTTTTATTTCAAAGTTCCAAAATCAAAGTTTTAAAAAATAATTTTCATTTTGTTTTTGAAATTTTTTTGTAATTCAAAGTTCCAAAATCAAAGTTTTTAATTTAAAGTTCCAAAATCAAAGTTTTAAAAAATAATTTTCATTTTTTTTTTAATTCAAAGTTCCAAAATCAAAATTTTAAAAAAATTATTTTCATTTTGTTTTTGAAATTTTTGTTTTTAATTCAAAGTTCCAAAATCAAAGTTTTAAAAAATAATTCTCATTTTGTATTTGAAATTTTTGTTTTTAATTCAAAGTTTTAAAAAATAATTTTCATTTTGTTTTTGAAATTTTTTTGTAATTCAAAGTTCCAAAATCAAAGTTTTAAAAAATAATTTTCATTTTGTTTTTGAAATTTTTGTTTTTAATTCAAAGTTCCAAAATCAAAATTTTAAAAAATAATTTTCATTTTGTTTTTGAAATTTTTGTTTTTAATTCAAAGTTCCAAAATCAAAGTTTTAAAAAATAATTTTCATTTTGTTTTTGAAATTTTTGTTTTTAATTCAAAGTTCCAAAATCAAAGTTTTTAATTTAAAGTTCCAAAATCAAAGTTTTAAAAATAATTTTCATTTTGTTTTTGAAATTTTTTTGTAATTCAAAGTTCCAAAATCAAAATTTTAAAAAATAATTTTCATTTTTTTTTAATTCAAAGTTCCAAAATCAAAGTTTTAAAATATATTTTTCATTTTGTTTTTGAAATTTTTGTTTTTAATTCAAAGTTCCAAAATCAAAGTTTTAAAAAATAATTTTCATTTTGTTTTTGAAATTTTTTTGTAATTCAAAGTTCCAAAATCAAAATTTTAAAAAATAATTTTCATTTTTTTTTTAATTCAAAGTTCCAAAATCAAAATTTTAAAAAATTTTGTTTTTGAAATTTTTGTTTTTAATTCAAAGTTCCAAAATCAAAATTTTAAAAAATAATTTTCATTTTGTTTTTGAATTTTTTTTTTAATTCAAAGTTCCAAAATCAAAATTTTAAAAAATAATTTTCATTTTGTTTTTGAAATTTTTGTTTTTAATTCAAAGTTCCAAAATCAAAGTTTTAAAAAATAATTTTCATTTTGTATTTGAAATTTTTGTTTTTAATTCAAAGTTCCAAAACCAAAGTTTTAAAAAATAATTTTCATTTTGTTTTTGAAATTTTTTTGTAATTCAAAGTTCCAAAATCAAAGTTTTAAAAAATAATTTTCATTTTGTTTTTGAAATTTTTGTTTTTAATTCAAAGTTCCAAAATCAAAGTTTTAAAAAATAATTTTCATTTTGTTTTTGAAATTTTTTTTTTATTTCAAAGTTCCAAAATCAAAGTTTTAAAAAATAATTTTCATTTTGTATTTGAAATTTTTGTTTTTAATTCAAAGTTCCAAAATCAAAGTTTTAAAAAATAATTTTCTTTTTTTTTTAATTCAAAGTTCCAAAATCAAAGTTTTAAAAAATAATTTTCATTTTGTATTTGAAATTTTTGTTTGTAATTCAAAGTTCCAAAATCAAAGTTTTAAAAAATAATTTTCATTTTGTTTTTGAAATTTTTTTGTAATTCAAAGTTCCAAAATCAAAGTTTTAAAAAATAATTTTCATTTTGTTTTTGAAATTTTTGTTTTTAATTCAAAGTTCCAAAATCAAAGTTTTAAAAAATAATTTTCATTTTGTATTTGAAATTTTTGTTTTTAATTCAAAGTTCCAAAACCAAAGTTTTAAAAAATAATTTTCATTTTGTTTTTGAAATTTTTGTTTTTAATTCAAAGTTCCAAAATCAAAGTTTTAAAAAATAATTTTCATTTTGTATTTGAAATTTTTGTTTGTAATTCAAAGTTCCAAAATCAAAGTTTTAAAAAATAATTTTCATTTTGTTTTTGAAATTTTTTTGTAATTCAAAGTTCCAAAATCAAAGTTTTAAAAAATAATTTTCATTTTGTTTTTGAAATTTTTGTTTTTAATTCAAAGTTCCAAAATCAAAGTTTTAAAAAATAATTTTCATTTTGTATTTGAAATTTTTGTTTTTAATTCAAAGTTCCAAAACCAAAGTTTTAAAAAATAATTTTCATTTTGTTTTTGAAATTTTTTTGTAATTCAAAGTTCCAAAATCAAAGTTTTAAAAAATAATTTTCATTTTGTATTTGAAATTTTTGTTTTTAATTCAAAGTTCCAAAACCAAAGTTTTAAAAAATAATTTTCATTTTGTTTTTGAAATTTTTTTGTAATTCAAAGTTCCAAAATCAAAGTTTTAAAAAATAATTTTCATTTTGTTTTTGAAATTTTTGTTTTTAATTCAAAGTTCCAAAATCAAAATTTTAAAAAATAATTTTCATTTTGTTTTTGAAATTTTTGTTTTTAATTCAAAGTTCCAAAATCAAAGTTTTAAAAAATAATTTTCTTTTTTTTTTTAATTCAAAGTTCCAAAATCAAAATTTTAAAAAAATTATTTTCATTTTGTTTTTGAAATTTTTTTTTTATTTCAAAGTTCCAAAATCAAAGTTTTAAAAAATAATTTTCATTTTGTTTTTGAAATTTTTTTTTTTAATTCAAAGTTCCAAAATCAAAGTTTTAAAAAATAATTTTCATTTTTTTTTTATTTCAAAGTTCCAAAATCAAAATTTTAAAAAATAATTTTCATTTTTTTTTTTAATTCAAAGTTCCAAAATCAAAATTTTAAAAAATAATTTTCATTTTGTTTTTGAAATTTTTGTTTTTAATTCAAAGTTCCAAATTCAAAGTTCCAAAATCAAAATTTTAAAAAATTTTGTTTTTGAAATTTTTGTTTTTAATTCAAAGTTCCAAAATCAAAATTTTAAAAAATAATTTTCATTTTGTTTTTGATTTTTTTTTTTAATTCAAAGTTCCAAAATCAAAGTTTTAAAAAATAATTTTCATTTTGTTTTTGAAATTTTTGTTTTTAATTCAAAGTTCCAAAATCAAAGTTTTAAAAAATAATTTTCATTTTGTATTTGAAATTTTTGTTTTTAATTCAAAGTTCCAAAATCAAAGTTTTAAAAAATAATTTTCATTTTGTTTTTGAAATTTTTTTGTAATTCAAAGTTCCAAAATCAAAGTTTTAAAAAATAATTTTCATTTTGTTTTTGAAATTTTTCTTTTTAATTCAAAGTTCCAAAATCAAAGTTTTAAAAAATAATTTTCATTTTGTTTTTGAATTTTTTTTTATTTCAAAGTTCCAAAATCAAAGTTTTAAAAAATAATTTTCATTTTGTATTTGAAATTTTTGTTTTTAATTCAAAGTTCCAAAATCAAAGTTTTAAAAAATAATTTTCATTTTGTTTTTGAAATTTTTTTTGTAATTCAAAGTTCCAAAATCAAAGTTTTAAAAAATAATTTTCATTTTGTTTTTGAAATTTTTGTTTTTAATTCAAAGTTCCAAAATCAAAATTTTAAAAAATAATTTTCATTTTGTTTTTGAAATTTTTGTTTTTAATTCAAAGTTCCAAAATCAAAGTTTTAAAAAATAATTTTCTTTTTTTTTTAATTCAAAGTTCCAAAATCAAAATTTTAAAAAAATTATTTTCATTTTGTTTTTGAAATTTTTTTTTTTTATTTCAAAGTTCCAAAATCAAAGTTTTAAAAAATAATTTTCATTTTGTTTTTGAAATTTTTTTTTTTAATTCAAAGTTCCAAAATCAAAGTTTTAAAAAATAATTTTCATTTTTTTTTTTATTTCAAAGTTCCAAAATCAAAATTTTAAAAAATAATTTTCATTTTTTTTTTAATTCAAAGTTCCAAAATCAAAATTTTAAAAAATAATTTTCATTTTGTTTTTGAAATTTTTGTTTTTAATTCAAAGTTCCAAAATCAAAGTTTTAAAAAATAATTTTCATTTTGTATTTGAAATTTTTGTTTGTAATTCAAAGTTCCAAAATCAAAGTTTTAAAAAATAATTTTCATTTTGTTTTTGAAATTTTTTTGTAATTCAAAGTTCCAAAATCAAAGTTTTAAAAAATAATTTTCATTTTGTTTTTGAAATTTTTGTTTTTAATTCAAAGTTCCAAAATCAAAATTTTAAAAAATAATTTTCATTTTGTTTTTGAAATTTTTGTTTTTAATTCAAAGTTCCAAAATCAAAGTTTTAAAAAATATTTTTCATTTTGTTTTTGAAATTTTTGTTTTTAATTCAAAGTTCCAAAATCAAAGTTTTAAAAAATAATTTTCATTTTGTTTTTGAATTTTTTTTTTATTTCAAAGTTCCAAAATCAAAGTTTTAAAAAATAATTTTCATTTTGTTTTTGAAATTTTTGTTTTTAATTCAAAGTTCCAAAATCAAAGTTTTAAAAAATAATTTTCATTTTTTTTTTAATTCAAAGTTCCAAAATCAATTTTAATTCAAAGTTCCAAAATCAAAATTTTAAAAAATAATTTTCATTTTGTTTTTGAAATTTTTGTTTTTAATTCAAAGTTCCAAAATCAAAGTTTTAAAAAATAATTTTCATTTTGTTTTTGAAATTTTTTTTTTTATTTCAAAGTTCCAAAATCAAAGTTTTAAAAAATAATTTTCATTTTGTTTTTGAAATTTTTTTGTAATTCAAAGTTCCAAAATCAAAGTTTTTAATTTAAAGTTCCAAAATCAAAGTTTTAAAAAATAATTTTCATTTTTTTTTTAATTCAAAGTTCCAAAATCAAAATTTTAAAAAAATTATTTTCATTTTGTTTTTGAAATTTTTGTTTTTAATTCAAAGTTCCAAAATCAAAGTTTTAAAAAATAATTCTCATTTTGTATTTGAAATTTTTGTTTTTAATTCAAAGTTTTAAAAAATAATTTTCATTTTGTTTTTGAAATTTTTTTGTAATTCAAAGTTCCAAAATCAAAGTTTTAAAAAATAATTTTCATTTTGTTTTTGAAATTTTTGTTTTTAATTCAAAGTTCCAAAATCAAAATTTTAAAAAATAATTTTCATTTTGTTTTTGAAATTTTTGTTTTTAATTCAAAGTTCCAAAATCAAAGTTTTAAAAAATAATTTTCATTTTGTTTTTGAAATTTTTGTTTTTAATTCAAAGTTCCAAAATCAAAGTTTTTAATTTAAAGTTCCAAAATCAAAGTTTTAAAAATAATTTTCATTTTGTTTTTGAAATTTTTTTGTAATTCAAAGTTCCAAAATCAAAATTTTAAAAAATAATTTTCATTTTTTTTTAATTCAAAGTTCCAAAATCAAAGTTTTAAAATATATTTTTCATTTTGTTTTTGAAATTTTTGTTTTTAATTCAAAGTTCCAAAATCAAAGTTTTAAAAAATAATTTTCATTTTGTTTTTGAAATTTTTTTGTAATTCAAAGTTCCAAAATCAAAATTTTAAAAAATAATTTTCATTTTTTTTTTAATTCAAAGTTCCAAAATCAAAATTTTAAAAAATTTTGTTTTTGAAATTTTTGTTTTTAATTCAAAGTTCCAAAATCAAAATTTTAAAAAATAATTTTCATTTTGTTTTTGAATTTTTTTTTTAATTCAAAGTTCCAAAATCAAAATTTTAAAAAATAATTTTCATTTTGTTTTTGAAATTTTTGTTTTTAATTCAAAGTTCCAAAATCAAAGTTTTAAAAAATAATTTTCATTTTGTATTTGAAATTTTTGTTTTTAATTCAAAGTTCCAAAACCAAAGTTTTAAAAAATAATTTTCATTTTGTTTTTGAAATTTTTTTGTAATTCAAAGTTCCAAAATCAAAGTTTTAAAAAATAATTTTCATTTTGTTTTTGAAATTTTTGTTTTTAATTCAAAGTTCCAAAATCAAAGTTTTAAAAAATAATTTTCATTTTGTTTTTGAAATTTTTTTTTTATTTCAAAGTTCCAAAATCAAAGTTTTAAAAAATAATTTTCATTTTGTTTTTGAAATTTTTGTTTTTAATTCAAAGTTCCAAAATCAAAGTTTTAAAAAATAATTTTCATTTTGTTTTTGAAATTTTTTTTTTATTTCAAAGTTCCAAAATCAAAGTTTTAAAAAATAATTTTCATTTTGTATTTGAAATTTTTGTTTTTAATTCAAAGTTCCAAAATCAAAGTTTTAAAAAATAATTTTCATTTTGTTTTTGAAATTTTTTTGTAATTCAAAGTTCCAAAATCAAAGTTTTAAAAAATAATTTTCATTTTGTTTTTGAAATTTTTGTTTTTAATTCAAAGTTCCAAAATCAAAATTTTAAAAATAATTTTCATTTTGTTTTTGAAATTTTTGTTTTTAATTCAAAGTTCCAAAATCAAAGTTTTAAAAAATAATTTTCTTTTTTTTTTAATTCAAAGTTCCAAAATCAAAATTTTAAAAAAATTATTTTCATTTTGTTTTTGAAATTTTTTTTTTTATTTCAAAGTTCCAAAATCAAAGTTTTAAAAAATAATTTTCATTTTGTTTTTGAAATTTTTTTTTTTAATTCAAAGTTCCAAAATCAAAGTTTTAAAAAATAATTTTCATTTTTTTTTTATTTCAAAGTTCCAAAATCAAAATTTTAAAAAATAATTTTCATTTTTTTTTTTAATTCAAAGTTCCAAAATCAAAATTTTAAAAAATAATTTTCATTTTATTTTTGAAATTTTTGTTTTTAATTCAAAGTTCCAAAATCAAAGTTTTAAAAAATAATTTTCATTTTGTATTTGAAATTTTTGTTTTTAATTCAAAGTTCCAAAATCAAAGTTTTAAAAAATAATTTTCATTTTGTTTTTGAAATTTTTTTGTAATTCAAAGTTCCAAAATCAAAGTTTTAAAAAATAATTTTCATTTTGTTTTTGAAATTTTTGTTTTTAATTCAAAGTTCCAAAATCAAAATTTTAAAAAATAATTTTCATTTTGTTTTTGAAATTTTTTTTTTTAATTCAAAGTTCCAAAATCAAAGTTTTAAAAAATATTTTTCATTTTGTTTTTGAAATTTTTGTTTTTAATTCAAAGTTCCAAAATCAAAGTTTTAAAAAATAATTTTCATTTTGTTTTTGAAATTTTTTTTTTATTTCAAAGTTCCAAAATCAAAGTTTTAAAAAATAATTTTCATTTTGTTTTTGAAATTTTTGTTTTTAATTCAAAGTTCCAAAATCAAAGTTTTAAAAAATAATTTTCATTTTTTTTTTAATTCAAAGTTCCAAAATCAATTTTAATTCAAAGTTCCAAAATCAAAATTTTAAAAAATAATTTTCATTTTGTTTTTGAAATTTTTGTTTTTAATTCAAAGTTCCAAAATCAAAGTTTTAAAAAATAATTTTCATTTTGTTTTTGAAATTTTTTTTTTATTTCAAAGTTCCAAAATCAAAGTTTTAAAAAATAATTTTCATTTTGTTTTTGAAATTTTTTTGTAATTCAAAGTTCCAAAATCAAAGTTTTTAATTTAAAGTTCCAAAATCAAAGTTTTAAAAAATAATTTTCATTTTTTTTTTAATTCAAAGTTCCAAAATCAAAATTTTAAAAAAATTATTTTCATTTTGTTTTTGAAATTTTTGTTTTTAATTCAAAGTTCCAAAATCAAAGTTTTAAAAAATAATTCTCATTTTGTATTTGAAATTTTTGTTTTTAATTCAAAGTTCCAAAACAAAGTTTTAAAAAATAATTTTCATTTTGTTTTTGAAATTTTTGTTTTTAATTCAAAGTTCCAAAATCAAAGTTTTAAAAAATAATTTTCATTTTGTTTTTGAAATTTTTTTGTAATTCAAAGTTCCAAAATCAAAGTTTTAAAAAATAATTTTCATTTTGTTTTTGAAATTTTTGTTTTTAATTCAAAGTTCCAAAATCAAAGTTTTAAAAAATAATTTTCATTTTGTTTTTGAAATTTTTTTTTTATTTCAAAGTTCCAAAATCAAAGTTTTAAAAAATAATTTTCATTTTGTTTTTGAAATTTTTTTGTAATTCAAAGTTCCAAAATCAAAGTTTTTAATTTAAAGTTCCAAAATCAAAGTTTTAAAAAATAATTTTCATTTTTTTTTTAATTCAAAGTTCCAAAATCAAAATTTTAAAAAAATTATTTTCATTTTGTTTTTGAAATTTTTGTTTTTAATTCAAAGTTCCAAAATCAAAGTTTTAAAAAATAATTTTCATTTTGTATTTGAAATTTTTGTTTTTAATTCAAAGTTCCAAAATCAAAGTTTTAAAAAATAATTTTCATTTTGTTTTTGAAATTTTTGTTTTTAATTCAAAGTTCCAAAATCAAAATTTTAAAAAATAATTTTCATTTTGTTTTTGAAATTTTTTTTTAATTCAAAGTTTTAAAAAATATTTTTCATTTTGTTTTTGAAATTTTTGTTTTTAATTCAAAGTTCCAAAATCAAAGTTTTAAAAAATAATTTTCATTTTGTTTTTGAAATTTTTGTTTTTAATTCAAAGTTCCAAAATCAAAGTTTTAAAAAATAATTTTCATTTTTTTTTAATTCAAAGTTCCAAAATCAAAGTTTTAAAAAATAATTTTCATTTTTTTTTTTATTTCAAAGTTCCAAAATCAAAATTTTAAAAAATAATTTTCATTTTTTTTTTTAATTCAAAGTTCCAAAATCAAAATTTTAAAAAATAATTTTCATTTTATTTTTGAAATTTTTGTTTTTAATTCAAAGTTCCAAAATCAAAGTTTTAAAAAATAATTTTCATTTTGTATTTGAAATTTTTGTTTTTAATTCAAAGTTCCAAAATCAAAGTTTTAAAAAATAATTTTCATTTTGTTTTTGAAATTTTTTTGTAATTCAAAGTTCCAAAATCAAAGTTTTAAAAAATAATTTTCATTTTGTTTTTGAAATTTTTGTTTTTAATTCAAAGTTCCAAAATCAAAATTTTAAAAAATAATTTTCATTTTGTTTTTGAAATTTTTGTTTTTAATTCAAAGTTCCAAAATCAAAGTTTTAAAAAATATTTTTCATTTTGTTTTTGAAATTTTTGTTTTTAATTCAAAGTTCCAAAATCAAAGTTTTAAAAAATAATTTTCATTTTGTTTTTGAAATTTTTTTTTTATTTCAAAGTTCCAAAATCAAAGTTTTAAAAAATAATTTTCATTTTGTTTTTGAAATTTTTGTTTTTAATTCAAAGTTCCAAAATCAAAGTTTTAAAAAATAATTTTCATTTTTTTTTTAATTCAAAGTTCCAAAATCAATTTTAATTCAAAGTTCCAAAATCAAAATTTTAAAAAATAATTTTCATTTTGTTTTTGAAATTTTTGTTTTTAATTCAAAGTTCCAAAATCAAAGTTTTAAAAAATAATTTTCATTTTGTTTTTGAAATTTTTTTTTTATTTCAAAGTTCCAAAATCAAAGTTTTAAAAAATAATTTTCATTTTGTTTTTGAAATTTTTTTGTAATTCAAAGTTCCAAAATCAAAGTTTTAAAAAATAATTTTCATTTTGTTTTTGAAATTTTTGTTTTTAATTCAAAGTTCCAAAATCAAAATTTTAAAAAATAATTTTCATTTTGTTTTTGAAATTTTTGTTTTTAATTCAAAGTTCCAAAATCAAAGTTTTAAAAAATAATTTTCATTTTGTTTTTGAAATTTTTTTGTAATTTAAAGTTCCAAAATCAAAGTTTTAAAAAATAATTTTCATTTTGTTTTTGAAATTTTTGTTTTTAATTCAAAGTTCTAAAATCAAAGTTTTAAAAAATAATTTTCATTTTGTTTTTGAAATTTTTTTTTTATTTCAAAGTTCCAAAATCAAAGTTTTAAAAAATAATTTTCATTTTGTTTTTGAAATTTTTTTGTAATTCAAAGTTCCAAAATCAAAGTTTTTAATTTAAAGTTCCAAAATCAAAGTTTTAAAAAATAATTTTCATTTTTTTTTTAATTCAAAGTTCCAAAATCAAAATTTTAAAAAAATTATTTTCATTTTGTTTTTGAAATTTTTGTTTTTAATTCAAAGTTCCAAAATCAAAGTTTTAAAAAATAATTTTCATTTTGTATTTGAAATTTTTGTTTTTAATTCAAAGTTCCAAAATCAAAGTTTTAAAAAATAATTTTCATTTTGTTTTTGAAATTTTTGTTTTTAATTCAAAGTTCCAAAATCAAAATTTTAAAAAATAATTTTCATTTTGTTTTTGAAATTTTTTTTTAATTCAAAGTTTTAAAAAATATTTTTCATTTTGTTTTTGAAATTTTTGTTTTTAATTCAAAGTTCCAAAATCAAAGTTTTAAAAAATAATTTTCATTTTGTTTTTGAAATTTTTGTTTTTAATTCAAAGTTCCAAAATCAAAGTTTTAAAAAATAATTTTAATTTTTTTTTTAATTCAAAGTTCCAAAATCAAAATTTTAAAAAAATTATTTTCATTTTGTTTTTGAATTTTTTTTTATTTCAAAGTTCCAAAATCAAAGTTTTAAAAAATATTTTTCATTTTGTTTTTGAAATTTTTGTTTTTAATTCAAAGTTCCAAAATCAAAGTTTTAAAAAATAATTTTTAATTTTTTTTTAATTCAAAGTTCCAAAATCAAAGTTTTAAAATATATTTTTCATTTTGTTTTTGAAATTTTTGTTTTTAATTCAAAGTTCCAAAATCAAAGTTTTAAAAAATAATTTTCATTTTTTTTTTTAATTCAAAGTTCCAAAATCAAAATTTTAAAAAAATAATTTTCATTTTGTTTTTAAAATTTTTGTTTTTAATTCAAAGTTCCAAAATCAAAGTTTTAAAAAATAATTTTCATTTTGTATTTGAAATTTTTGTTTTTAATTCAAAGTTCCAAAATCAAAGTTTTAAAAAATAATTTTCATTTTGTTTTTGAAATTTTTGTTTTTAATTCAAAGTTCCAAAATCAAAGTTTTAAAAAATAATTTTCATTTTGTTTTTGAAATTTTTGTTTTTAATTCAAAGTTCCAAAATCAAAGTTTTAAAAAATAATTTTCATTTTGTTTTTGAAATTTTTGTTTTTAATTCAAAGTTCCAAAATCAAAGTTTTAAAAAATAATTTTCATTTTGTTTTTGAAATTTTTGTTTTTAATTCAAAGTTCCAAAATCAAAGTTTTAAAAAATAATTTTCATTTTGTTTTTGAAATTTTTTTTATTTCAAAGTTCCAAAATCAAAGTTTTAAAAAATAATTTTCATTTTGTTTTTGAAATTTTTGTTTTTAATTCAAAGTTCCAAAATCAAAGTTTTAAAAAATAATTTTCATTTTTTTTTTAATTCAAAGTTCCAAAATCAAAATTTTAAAAAAATTATTTTCATTTTGTTTTTGAAATTTTTGTTTTTAATTCAAAGTTCCAAAATCAAAGTTTTAAAAAATAATTTTCATTTTGTTTTTGAAATTTTTTTTTTTAATTCAAAGTTCCAAAATCAAAGTTTTAAAAAATAATTTTCATTTTTTTTTAATTCAAAGTTCCAAAATCAAAATTTTAAAAAATAATTTTCATTTTTTTTTTAATTCAAAGTTCCAAAATCAAAATTTTAAAAAATAATTTTCATTTTGTTTTTGAAATTTTTTTTTTAATTCAAAGTTCCAAAATCAAAGTTTTAAAAAATAATTTTCATTTTGTTTTTGAAATTTTTGTTTTTAATTCAAAGTTCCAAAATCAAAGTTTTAAAAAATAATTTTAATTTTTTTTTTAATTCAAAGTTCCAAAATCAAAGTTTTAAAAAATAATTTTCATTTTGTTTTTAAAATTTTTGTTTTTAATTCAAAGTGCCAAAATCAAAGTTTTAAAAAATAATTTTCATTTTGTATTTGAAATTTTTGTTTTTAATTCAAAGTTCCAAAATCAAAGTTTTAAAAAATAATTTTCATTTTGTTTTTGAAATTTTTGTTTTTAATTCAAAGTTCCAAAATCAAAGTTTTAAAAAATAATTTTCATTTTGTTTTTGAAATTTTTGTTTTTAATTCAAAGTTCCAAAATCATAGTTTTAAAAAATAATTTTCATTTTGTTTTTGAAATTTTTGTTTTTAATTCAAAGTTCCAAAATCAAAGTTTTAAAAAATAATTTTCATTTTGTTTTTGAAATTTTTGTTTTTAATTCAAAGTTCCAAAATCATAGTTTTAAAAAATAATTTTCATTTTGTTTTTGAAATTTTTGTTTTTAATTCAAAGTTCCAAAATCAAAGTTTTAAAAAATAATTTTCATTTTTTTTTAATTCAAAGTTCCAAAATCAAAATTTTAAAAAAATTATTTTCATTTTGTTTTTGAAATTTTTTTTTTATTTCAAAGTTCCAAAATCAAAGTTTTAAAAAATATTTTTCATTTTGTTTTGGAAATTTTTGTTTTTAATTCAAAGTTCCAAAATCAAAAGTTTTAAAAAATAATTTTCTGTTTGTTTTTGAAATTTTTGTTTTTAATTCAAAGTTCCAAAATCAAAGTTTTAAAAAATAATTTTCATTTTGTTTTTGAAATTTTTTTTTTTAATTCAAAGTTCCAAAATCAAAGTTTTAAAAAATAATTTTCATTTTGTTTTTGAAATTTTTGTTTTTAATTCAAAGTTCCAAAATCAAAGTTTTAAAAAATAATTTTCATTTTGTTTTTGAAATTTTTGTTTTTAATTCAAAGTTCCAAAATCAAAGTTTTAAAAAATAATTTTCATTTTGTTTTTGAAATTTTTGTTTTTAATTCAAAGTTCCAAAATCAAAGTTTTAAAAAATAATTTTCATTTTGTTTTTGAAATTTTTTTTTTAGTTCAAAGTTCCAAAATCAAAGTTTTAAAAAATAATTTTCATTTTTTTTTAATTCAAAGTTCCAAAATCAAAATTTTAAAAAATAATTTTCATTTTTTTTTTAATTCAAAGTTCCAAAATCAAAGTTTTAAAAAATAATTTTCAATTTGTTTTTGAAATTTTTGTTTTTAATTCAAAGTTCCAAAATCAAAGTTTTAAAAAATAATTTTCATTTTTTTTTTTAATTCAAAGTTCCAAAATCAAAATTTTAAAAAATAATTTTCATTTTGTTTTTGAAATTTTTTTTTTAATTCAAAGTTCCAAAATCAAAGTTTTAAAAAATAATTTTCATTTTGTTTTTGAAATTTTTGTTTTTAATTCAAAGTTCCAAAATCAAAGTTTTAAAAAATAATTTTCATTTTGTTTTTGAAATTTTTTTTTTTATTTCAAAGTTCCAAAATCAAAGTTTTAAAAAATAATTTTCATTTTGTTTTTGAAATTTTTGTTTTTAATTCAAAGTTCCAAAATCAAAGTTTTAAAAAATAATTTTCATTTTGTTTTTGAAATTTTTGTTTTTAATTCAAAGTTCCAAAATCAAAGTTTTAAAAAATAATTTTCATTTTGTTTTTGAAATTTTTGTTTTTAATTCAAAGTTCCAAAATCAAAGTTTTAAAAAATAATTTTCATTTTGTTTTTGAAATTTTTGTTTTTAATTCAAAGTTCCAAAATCAAAGTTTTAAAAAATATTTTTCATTTTGTTTTTGAAATTTTTTTTTTTAATTCAAAGTTCCAAAATCAAAGTTTTAAAAAATAATTTTCATTTTTTTTTAATTCAAAGTTCCAAAATCAAAATTTTAAAAAATAATTTTCATTTTTTTTTTAATTCAAAGTTCCAAAATCAAAGTTTTAAAAAATAATTTTCATTTTGTTTTTGAAATTTTTGTTTTTAATTCAAAGTTCCAAAATCAAAGTTTTAAAAAATAATTTTCATTTTTTTTTTAATTCAAAGTTCCAACATCAAAATTTTAAAAAATAATTTTCATTTTGTTTTTGAAATTTTTTTTTTTAATTCAAAGTTCCAAAATCAAAGTTTTAAAAAATAATTTTCATTTTGTTTTTGAAATTTTTGTTTTTAATTCAAAGTTCCAAAATCAAAGTTTTAAAAAATAATTTTCATTTTGTTTTTGAATTTTTTTTGTTTTTAATTCAAAGTTCCAAAATCAAAGTTTTAAAAAATAATTTTCATTTTGTTTTTGAAATTTTTGTTTTTAATTCAAAGTTCCAAAATCAAAGTTTTAAAAAATAATTTTCATTTTTTTTTTTTAATTCAAAGTTCCAAAATCAAAATTTTAAAAAAATAATTTTCATTTTGTTTTTAAAATTTTTGTTTTTAATTCAAAGTTCCAAAATCAAAGTTTTAAAAAATAATTTTCATTTTGTATTTGAAATTTTTGTTTTTAATTCAAAGTTCCAAAATCAAAGTTTTAAAAAATAATTTTCATTTTGTTTTTGAAATTTTTGTTTTTAATTCAAAGTTCCAAAATCAAAGTTTTAAAAAATAATTTTCATTTTGTTTTTGAAATTTTTGTTTTTAATTCAAAGTTCCAAAATCAAAGTTTTAAAAAATAATTTTCATTTTGTTTTTGAAATTTTTTTTTTTAATTCAAAGTTCCAAAATCAAAGTTTTAAAAAATAATTTTCATTTTGTTTTTGAAATTTTTGTTTTTAATTCAAAGTTCCAAAATCAAAGTTTTAAAAAATAATTTTCATTTTTTTTTTAATTCAAAGTTCCAAAATCAAAATTTTAAAAAAATTATTTTCATTTTGTTTTTGAAATTTTTGTTTTTAATTCAAAGTTCCAAAATCAAAGTTTTAAAAAATAATTTTCATTTTGTTTTTGAAATTTTTTTTTTTAATTCAAAGTTCCAAAATCAAAGTTTTAAAAAATAATTTTCATTTTTTTTTAATTCAAAGTTCCAAAATCAAAATTTTAAAAAATAATTTTCATTTTTTTTTTAATTCAAAGTTCCAAAATCAAAATTTTAAAAAATAATTTTCATTTTGTTTTTGAAATTTTTTTTTTAATTCAAAGTTCCAAAATCAAAGTTTTAAAAAATAATTTTCATTTTGTTTTTGAAATTTTTGTTTTTAATTCAAAGTTCCAAAATCAAAGTTTTAAAAAATAATTTTAATTTTTTTTTTAATTCAAAGTTCCAAAATCAAAGTTTTAAAAAATAATTTTCATTTTGTTTTTAAAATTTTTGTTTTTAATTCAAAGTGCCAAAATCAAAGTTTTAAAAAATAATTTTCATTTTGTATTTGAAATTTTTGTTTTTAATTCAAAGTTCCAAAATCAAAGTTTTAAAAAATAATTTTCATTTTGTTTTTGAAATTTTTGTTTTTAATTCAAAGTTCCAAAATCAAAGTTTTAAAAAATAATTTTCATTTTGTTTTTGAAATTTTTGTTTTTAATTCAAAGTTCCAAAATCATAGTTTTAAAAATAATTTTCATTTTGTTTTTGAAATTTTTGTTTTTAATTCAAAGTTCCAAAATCAAAGTTTTAAAAAATAATTTTCATTTTGTTTTTGAAATTTTTGTTTTTAATTCAAAGTTCCAAAATCATAGTTTTAAAAAATAATTTTCATTTTGTTTTTGAAATTTTTGTTTTTAATTCAAAGTTCCAAAATCAAAGTTTTAAAAAATAATTTTCATTTTTTTTTAATTCAAAGTTCCAAAATCAAAATTTTAAAAAAATTATTTTCATTTTGTTTTTGAAATTTTTTTTTTATTTCAAAGTTCCAAAATCAAAGTTTTAAAAAATATTTTTCATTTTGTTTTGGAAATTTTTGTTTTTAATTCAAAGTTCCAAAATCAAAAGTTTTAAAAAATAATTTTCTTTTTGTTTTTGAAATTTTTGTTTTTAATTCAAAGTTCCAAAATCAAAGTTTTAAAAAATAATTTTCATTTTGTTTTTGAAATTTTTTTTTTTAATTCAAAGTTCCAAAATCAAAGTTTTAAAAAATAATTTTCATTTTGTTTTTGAAATTTTTGTTTTTAATTCAAAGTTCCAAAATCAAAGTTTTAAAAAATAATTTTCATTTTGTTTTTGAAATTTTTGTTTTTAATTCAAAGTTCCAAAATCAAAGTTTTAAAAAATAATTTTCATTTTGTTTTTGAAATTTTTGTTTTTAATTCAAAGTTCCAAAATCAAAGTTTTAAAAAATAATTTTCATTTTGTTTTTGAAATTTTTTTTTTAATTCAAAGTTCCAAAATCAAAGTTTTAAAAAATAATTTTCATTTTTTTTTAATTCAAAGTTCCAAAATCAAAATTTTAAAAAATAATTTTCATTTTTTTTTTAATTCAAAGTTCCAAAATCAAAGTTTTAAAAAATAATTTTCATTTTGTTTTTGAAATTTTTGTTTTTAATTCAAAGTTCCAAAATCAAAGTTTTAAAAAATAATTTTCATTTTTTTTTTAATTCAAAGTTCCAAAATCAAAATTTTAAAAAATAATTTTCATTTTGTTTTTGAAATTTTTTTTTTAATTCAAAGTTCCAAAATCAAAGTTTTAAAAAATAATTTTCATTTTGTTTTTGAAATTTTTGTTTTTAATTCAAAGTTCCAAAATCAAAGTTTTAAAAAATAATTTTCATTTTGTTTTTGAAATTTTTTTTTTTATTTCAAAGTTCCAAAATCAAAGTTTTAAAAAATATTTTTCATTTTGTTTTTGAAATTTTTGTTTTTAATTCAAAGTTCCAAAATCAAAGTTTTAAAAAATAATTTTCATTTTGTTTTTGAAATTTTTGTTTTTAATTCAAAGTTCCAAAATCAAAGTTTTAAAAAATAATTTTCATTTTGTTTTTGAAATTTTTGTTTTTAATTCAAAGTTCCAAAATCAAAGTTTTAAAAAATAATTTTCATTTTGTTTTTGAAATTTTTGTTTTTAATTCAAAGTTCCAAAATCAAAGTTTTAAAAAATAATTTTCATTTTGTTTTTGAAATTTTTTTTTTTAATTCAAAGTTCCAAAATCAAAGTTTTAAAAAATAATTTTCATTTTTTTTTAATTCAAAGTTCCAAAATCAAAATTTTAAAAAATAATTTTCATTTTTTTTTTAATTCAAAGTTCCAAAATCAAAGTTTTAAAAAATAATTTTCATTTTGTTTTTGAAATTTTTGTTTTTAATTCAAAGTTCCAAAATCAAAGTTTTAAAAAATAATTTTCATTTTTTTTTTAATTCAAAGTTCCAACATCAAAATTTTAAAAAATAATTTTCATTTTGTTTTTGAAATTTTTTTTTTAATTCAAAGTTCCAAAATCAAAGTTTTAAAAAATAATTTTCATTTTGTTTTTGAAATTTTTGTTTTTAATTCAAAGTTCCAAAATCAAAGTTTTAAAAAATAATTTTCATTTTGTTTTTGAATTTTTTTTGTTTATTTCAAAGTTTCAAAATCAAAGTTTTAAAAAATATTTTTCATTTTGTTTTTGAAATTTTTGTTTTTAATTCAAAGTTCCAAAATCAAAGTTTTAAAAAATAATTTTCATTTTTTTTTTTTAATTCAAAGTTCCAAAATCAAAATTTTAAAAAAATAATTTTCATTTTGTTTTTAAAATTTTTGTTTTTAATTCAAAGTTCCAAAATCAAAGTTTTAAAAAATAATTTTCATTTTGTATTTGAAATTTTTGTTTTTAATTCAAAGTTCCAAAATCAAAGTTTTAAAAAATAATTTTCATTTTGTTTTTGAAATTTTTGTTTTTAATTCAAAGTTCCAAAATCAAAGTTTTAAAAAATAATTTTCATTTTGTTTTTGAAATTTTTGTTTTTAATTCAAAGTTCCAAAATCAAAGTTTTAAAAAATAATTTTCATTTTGTTTTTGAAATTTTTGTTTTTAATTCAAAGTTCCAAAATCAAAGTTTTAAAAAATAATTTTCATTTTGTTTTTGAAATTTTTGTTTTTAATTCAAAGTTCCAAAATCAAAGTTTTAAAAAATAATTTTCATTTTGTTTTTGAAATTTTTTTTTTATTTCAAAGTTCCAAAATCAAAGTTTTAAAAAATAATTTTCATTTTGTTTTTGAAATTTTTGTTTTTAATTCAAAGTTCCAAAATCAAAGTTTTAAAAAATAATTTTCATTTTTTTTTTTAATTCAAAGTTCCAAAATCAAAATTTTAAAAAAATTATTTTCATTTTGTTTTTGAAATTTTTGTTTTTAATTCAAAGTTCCAAAATCAAAGTTTTAAAAAATAATTTTCATTTTGTTTTTGAAATTTTTTTTTTTAATTCAAAGTTCCAAAATCAAAGTTTTAAAAAATAATTTTCATTTTTTTTTAATTCAAAGTTCCAAAATAAAAATTTTAAAAAATAATTTTCTTTTTTTTTTAATTCAAAGTTCCAAAATCAAAATTTTAAAAAATAATTTTCATTTTGTTTTTGAAATTTTTGTTTTTAATTCAAAGTTCCAAAATCAAAGTTTTAAAAAATAATTTTCATTTTGTTTTTGAAATTTTTGTTTTTAATTCAAAGTTCCAAAATCAAAGTTTTAAAAAATAATTTTCATTTTGTTTTTGAAATTTTTGTTTTTAATTCAAAGTTCCAAAATCAAAGTTTTAAAAAATAATTTTCATTTTGTTTTTGAAATTTTTTTTTTATTTCAAAGTTCCAAAATCAAAGTTTTAAAAAATAATTTTCATTTTGTTTTTGAAATTTTTGTTTTTAATTCAAAGTTCCAAAATCAAAGTTTTAAAAAATAATTTTCATTTTTTTTTTTAATTCAAAGTTCCAAAATCAAAATTTTAAAAAAATTATTTTCATTTTGTTTTTGAAATTTTTGTTTTTAATTCAAAGTTCCAAAATCAAAGTTTTAAAAAATAATTTTCATTTTGTTTTTGAAATTTTTTTTTTTAATTCAAAGTTCCAAAATCAAAGTTTTAAAAAATAATTTTCATTTTTTTTTAATTCAAAGTTCCAAAATCAAAATTTTAAAAAATAATTTTCATTTTTTTTTAATTCAAAGTTCCAAAATCAAAATTTTAAAAAATAATTTTCATTTTGTTTTTGAAATTTTTTTTTTAATTCAAAGTTCCAAAATCAAAGTTTTAAAAAATAATTTTCATTTTGTTTTTGAAATTTTTTTTTTTAATTCAAAGTTCCAAAATCAAAGTTTTAAAAAATAATTTTCATTTTTTTTTAATTCAAAGTTCCAAAATCAAAATTTTAAAAAATAATTTTCATTTTTTTTTTAATTCAAAGTTCCAAAATCAAAGTTTTAAAAAATAATTTTCATTTTTTTTTAATTCAAAGTTCCAAAATCAAAATTTTAAAAAATAATTTTCATTTTTTTTTTAATTCAAAGTTCCAAAATCAAAGTTTTAAAAAATAATTTTCATTTTGTTTTTGAAATTTTTGTTTTTAATTCAAAGTTCCAAAATCAAAGTTTTAAAAAATAATTTTCATTTTTTTTTTTAATTCAAAGTTCCAAAATCAAAATTTTAAAAAATAATTTTCATTTTGTTTTTGAAATTTTTTTTTTAATTCAAAGTTCCAAAATCAAAGTTTTAAAAAATAATTTTCATTTTGTTTTTGAAATTTTTGTTTTTAATTCAAAGTTCCAAAATCAAAGTTTTAAAAAATAATTTTCATTTTGTTTTTGAAATTTTTTTTTTTATTTCAAAGTTCCAAAATCAAAGTTTTAAAAAATATTTTTCATTTTGTTTTTGAAATTTTTGTTTTTAATTCAAAGTTCCAAAATCAAAGTTTTAAAAAATAATTTTCATTTTGTTTTTGAAATTTTTGTTTTTAATTCAAAGTTCCAAAATCAAAGTTTTAAAAAATAATTTTCATTTTGTTTTTGAAATTTTTGTTTTTAATTCAAAGTTCCAAAATCAAAGTTTTAAAAAATAATTTTCATTTTGTTTTTGAAATTTTTGTTTTTAATTCAAAGTTCCAAAATCAAAGTTTTAAAAAATAATTTTCATTTTGTTTTTGAAATTTTTTTTTTTATTTCAAAGTTCCAAAATCAAAGTTTTAAAAAATAATTTTCATTTTTTTTTAATTCAAAGTTCCAAAATCAAAATTTTAAAAAATAATTTTCATTTTTTTTTTTAATTCAAAGTTCCAAAATCAAAGTTTTAAAAAATAATTTTCATTTTGTTTTTGAAATTTTTGTTTTTAATTCAAAGTTCCAAAATCAAAGTTTTAAAAAATAATTTTCATTTTTTTTTTAATTCAAAGTTCCAACATCAAAATTTTAAAAAATAATTTTCATTTTGTTTTTGAAATTTTTTTTTTAATTCAAAGTTCCAAAATCAAAGTTTTAAAAAATAATTTTCATTTTGTTTTTGAAATTTTTGTTTTTAATTCAAAGTTCCAAAATCAAAGTTTTAAAAAATAATTTTCATTTTGTTTTTGAATTTTTTTTGTTTATTTCAAAGTTCCAAAATCAAAGTTTTAAAAAATATTTTTCATTTTGTTTTTGAAATTTTTGTTTTTAATTCAAAGTTCCAAAATCAAAGTTTTAAAAAATAATTTTCATTTTTTTTTTTAATTCAAAGTTCCAAAATCAAAGTTTTAAAAAATAATTTTCATTTTGTATTTGAAATTTTTGTTTTTAATTCAAAGTTCCAAAATCAAAGTTTTAAAAAATAATTTTCATTTTGTTTTTGAAATTTTTGTTTTTAATTCAAAGTTCCAAAATCAAAGTTTTAAAAAATAATTTTCATTTTGTTTTTGAAATTTTTGTTTTTAATTCAAAGTTCCAAAATCAAAGTTTTAAAAAATAATTTTCATTTTGTTTTTGAAATTTTTGTTTTTAATTCAAAGTTCCAAAATCAAAGTTTTAAAAAATAATTTTCATTTTGTTTTTGAAATTTTTGTTTTTAATTCAAAGTTCCAAAATCAAAGTTTTAAAAAATAATTTTCATTTTGTTTTTGAAATTTTTTTTTTTAATTCAAAGTTCCAAAATCAAAGTTTTAAAAAATAATTTTCATTTTTTTTTAATTCAAAGTTCCAAAATCAAAATTTTAAAAAATAATTTTCATTTTTTTTTAATTCAAAGTTCCAAAATAAAAATTTTAAAAAATAATTTTCATTTTGTTTTTGAAATTTTTTTTTTAATTCAAAGTTCCAAAATCAAAGTTTTAAAAAATAATTTTCATTTTGTTTTTGAAATTTTTGTTTTTAATTCAAAGTTCCAAAATCAAAGTTTTAAAAAATAATTTTCATTTTGTTTTTGAAATTTTTTTTTTTATTTCAAAGTTCCAAAATCAAAGTTTTAAAAAATATTTTTCATTTTGTTTTTGAAATTTTTGTTTTTAATTCAAAGTTCCAAAATCAAAGTTTTAAAAAATAATTTTCATTTTGTTTTTGAAATTTTTGTTTTTAATTCAAAGTTCCAAAATCAAAGTTTTAAAAAATAATTTTCATTTTGTTTTTGAAATTTTTGTTTTTAATTCAAAGTTCCAAAATCAAAGTTTTAAAAAATAATTTTCATTTTGTTTTTGAAATTTTTGTTTTTAATTCAAAGTTCCAAAATCAAAGTTTTAAAAAATAATTTTCATTTTGTTTTTGAAATTTTTTTTTTTAATTCAAAGTTCCAAAATCAAAGTTTTAAAAAATAATTTTCATTTTTTTTTAATTCAAAGTTCCAAAATCAAAATTTTAAAAAATAATTTTCATTTTTTTTTTTAATTCAAAGTTCCAAAATCAAAGTTTTAAAAAATAATTTTCATTTTGTTTTTGAAATTTTTGTTTTTAATTCAAAGTTCCAAAATCAAAGTTTTAAAAAATAATTTTCATTTTTTTTTTAATTCAAAGTTCCAACATCAAAATTTTAAAAAATAATTTTCATTTTGTTTTTGAAATTTTTTTTTTAATTCAAAGTTCCAAAATCAAAGTTTTAAAAAATAATTTTCATTTTGTTTTTGAAATTTTTGTTTTTAATTCAAAGTTCCAAAATCAAAGTTTTAAAAAATAATTTTCATTTTGTTTTTGAATTTTTTTTGTTTATTTCAAAGTTCCAAAATCAAAGTTTTAAAAAATATTTTTCATTTTGTTTTTGAAATTTTTGTTTTTAATTCAAAGTTCCAAAATCAAAGTTTTAAAAAATAATTTTCATTTTTTTTTTTAATTCAAAGTTCCAAAATCAAAGTTTTAAAAAATAATTTTCATTTTGTATTTGAAATTTTTGTTTTTAATTCAAAGTTCCAAAATCAAAGTTTTAAAAAATAATTTTCATTTTGTTTTTGAAATTTTTGTTTTTAATTCAAAGTTCCAAAATCAAAGTTTTAAAAAATAATTTTCATTTTGTTTTTGAAATTTTTGTTTTTAATTCAAAGTTCCAAAATCAAAGTTTTAAAAAATAATTTTCATTTTGTTTTTGAAATTTTTGTTTTTAATTCAAAGTTCCAAAATCAAAGTTTTAAAAAATAATTTTCATTTTGTTTTTGAAATTTTTGTTTTTAATTCAAAGTTCCAAAATCAAAGTTTTAAAAAATAATTTTCATTTTGTTTTTGAAATTTTTTTTTTTAATTCAAAGTTCCAAAATCAAAGTTTTAAAAAATAATTTTCATTTTTTTTTAATTCAAAGTTCCAAAATCAAAATTTTAAAAAATAATTTTCATTTTTTTTTAATTCAAAGTTCCAAAATCAAAATTTTAAAAAATAATTTTCATTTTGTTTTTGAAATTTTTTTTTTAATTCAAAGTTCCAAAATCAAAGTTTTAAAAAATAATTTTCATTTTGTTTTTGAAATTTTTGTTTTTAATTCAAAGTTCCAAAATCAAAGTTTTAAAAAATAATTTTCATTTTGTTTTTGAAATTTTTTTTTTTATTTCAAAGTTCCAAAATCAAAGTTTTAAAAAATAATTTTCATTTTTTTTTAATTCAAAGTTCCAAAATCAAAGTTTTAAAATATATTTTTCATTTTGTTTTTGAAATTTTTGTTTTTAATTCAAAGTTCCAAAATCAAAGTTTTAAAAAATAATTTTCATTTTGTTTTTGAAATTTTTTTTTTTTATTTCAAAGTTCCAAAATCAAAGTTTTAAAAAATATTTTTCATTTTTTTTTTGAAATTTTTGTTTTTAATTCAAAGTTCCAAAATCAAAGTTTTAAAAAATAATTTTCATTTTGTTTTTGAAATTTTTGTTTTTAATTCAAAGTTCCAAAATCAAAGTTTTAAAAAATAATTTTCATTTTGTTTTTGAAATTTTTGTTTTTAATTCAAAGTTCCAAAATCAAAGTTTTAAAAAATAATTTTCATTTTGTTTTTGAAATTTTTGTTTTTAATTCAAAGTTCCAAAATCAAAGTTTTAAAAAATAATTTTCATTTTGTTTTTGAAATTTTTTTTTTTAATTCAAAGTTCCAAAATCAAAGTTTTAAAAAATAATTTTCATTTTTTTTTAATTCAAAGTTCCAAAATCAAAATTTTAAAAAATAATTTTCATTTTTTTTTTAATTCAAAGTTCCAAAATCAAAGTTTTAAAAAATAATTTTCATTTTGTTTTTGAAATTTTTGTTTTTAATTCAAAGTTCCAAAATCAAAGTTTTAAAAAATAATTTTCATTTTTTTTTTAATTCAAAGTTCCAACATCAAAATTTTAAAAAATAATTTTCATTTTGTTTTTGAAATTTTTTTTTTAATTCAAAGTTCCAAAATCAAAGTTTTAAAAAATAATTTTCATTTTGTTTTTGAAATTTTTGTTTTTAATTCAAAGTTCCAAAATCAAAGTTTTAAAAAATAATTTTCATTTTGTTTTTGAATTTTTTTTGTTTATTTCAAAGTTCCAAAATCAAAGTTTTAAAAAATATTTTTCATTTTGTTTTTGAAATTTTTGTTTTTAATTCAAAGTTCCAAAATCAAAGTTTTAAAAAATAATTTTCATTTTTTTTTTTAATTCAAAGTTCCAAAATCAAAATTTTAAAAAAATTATTTTCATTTTGTTTTTGAAATTTTTGTTTTTAATTCAAAGTTCCAAAATCAAAGTTTTAAAAAATAATTTTCATTTTGTTTTTGAAATTTTTTTTTTTAATTCAAAGTTCCAAAATCAAAGTTTTAAAAAATAATTTTCATTTTTTTTTAATTCAAAGTTCCAAAATCAAAATTTTAAAAAAATAATTTTCATTTTGTTTTTAAAATTTTTGTTTTTAATTCAAAGTTCCAAAATCAAAGTTTTAAAAAATAATTTTCATTTTGTATTTGAAATTTTTGTTTTTAATTCAAAGTTCCAAAATCAAAGTTTTAAAAAATAATTTTCATTTTGTTTTTGAAATTTTTGTTTTTAATTCAAAGTTCCAAAATCAAAGTTTTAAAAAATAATTTTCATTTTGTTTTTGAAATTTTTGTTTTTAATTCAAAGTTCCAAAATCAAAGTTTTAAAAAATAATTTTCATTTTGTTTTTGAAATTTTTGTTTTTAATTCAAAGTTCCAAAATCAAAGTTTTAAAAAATAATTTTCATTTTGTTTTTGAAATTTTTGTTTTTAATTCAAAGTTCCAAAATCAAAGTTTTAAAAAATAATTTTCATTTTGTTTTTGAAATTTTTTTTTTATTTCAAAGTTCCAAAATCAAAGTTTTAAAAAATAATTTTCATTTTGTTTTTGAAATTTTTGTTTTTAATTCAAAGTTCCAAAATCAAAGTTTTAAAAAATAATTTTCATTTTTTTTTTTAATTCAAAGTTCCAAAATCAAAATTTTAAAAAAATTATTTTCATTTTGTTTTTGAAATTTTTGTTTTTAATTAAAAGTTACAAAATAAAAGTTTTAAAAAATAATTTTCATTTTGTTTTTGAAATTTTTTTTTTTAATTCAAAGTTCCAAAATCAAAGTTTTAAAAAATAATTTTCATTTTTTTTTAATTCAAAGTTCCAAAATCAAAATTTTAAAAAATAATTTTCATTTTTTTTTCATTCAAAGTTCCAAAATCAAAATTTTAAAAAATAATTTTCATTTTGTTTTTGAAATTTTTTTTTTAATTCAAAGTTCCAAAATCAAAGTTTTAAAAAATAATTTTCATTTTGTTTTTGAAATTTTTGTTTTTAATTCAAAGTTCCAAAATCAAAGTTTTAAAAAATAATTTTCATTTTGTTTTTGAAATTTTTGTTTTTAATTCAAAGTTCCAAAATCAAAGTTTTAAAAAATAATTTTCATTGTGTTTTTGAAATTTTTTTTTTTAATTCAAAGTTCCAAAATCAAAGTTTTAAAAAATAATTTTCATTTTTTTTTAATTCAAAGTTCCAAAATCAAAATTTTAAAAAATAATTTTCATTTTTTTTTTAATTCAAAGTTCCAAAATCAAAGTTTTAAAAAATAATTTTCATTTTGTTTTTGAAATTTTTGTTTTTAATTCAAAGTTCCAAAATCAAAGTTTTAAAAAATAATTTTCATTTTTTTTTTAATTCAAAGTTCCAACATCAAAATTTTAAAAAATAATTTTCATTTTGTTTTTGAAATTTTTTTTTTAATTCAAAGTTCCAAAATCAAAGTTTTAAAAAATAATTTTCATTTTGTTTTTGAAATTTTTGTTTTTAATTCAAAGTTCCAAAATCAAAGTTTTAAAAAATAATTTTCATTTTGTTTTTGAATTTTTTTTTGTTTATTTCAAAGTTCCAAAATCAAAGTTTTAAAAAATATTTTTCATTTTGTTTTTGAAATTTTTGTTTTTAATTCAAAGTTCCAAAATCAAAGTTTTAAAAAATAATTTTCATTTTGTTTTTGAAATTTTTGTTTTTAATTCAAAGTTCCAAAATCAAAGTTTTAAAAAATAATTTTCATTTTGTTTTTGAAATTTTTGTTTTTAATTCAAAGTTCCAAAATCAAAGTTTTAAAAAATAATTTTCATTTTGTTTTTGAAATTTTTTTTTTATTTCAAAGTTCCAAAATCAAAGTTTTAAAAAATAATTTTCATTTTGTTTTTGAAATTTTTGTTTTTAATTCAAAGTTCCAAAATCAAAGTTTTAAAAAATAATTTTCATTTTTTTTTTTAATTCAAAGTTCCAAAATCAAAATTTTAAAAAAATTATTTTCATTTTGTTTTTGAAATTTTTGTTTTTAATTAAAAGTTCCAAAATCAAAGTTTTAAAAAATAATTTTCATTTTGTTTTTGAAATTTTTTTTTTTAATTCAAAGTTCCAAAATCAAAGTTTTAAAAAATAATTTTCATTTTTTTTTAATTCAAAGTTCCAAAATCAAAATTTTAAAAAATAATTTTCATTTTTTTTTCATTCAAAGTTCCAAAATCAAAATTTTAAAAAATAATTTTCATTTTGTTTTTGAAATTTTTTTTTTAATTCAAAGTTCCAAAATCAAAGTTTTAAAAAATAATTTTCATTTTGTTTTTGAAATTTTTGTTTTTAATTCAAAGTTCCAAAATCAAAGTTTTAAAAAATAATTTTCATTTTGTTTTTGAAATTTTTGTTTTTAATTCAAAGTTCCAAAATCAAAGTTTTAAAAAATAATTTTCATTGTGTTTTTGAAATTTTTTTTTTTAATTCAAAGTTCCAAAATCAAAGTTTTAAAAAATAATTTTCATTTTTTTTTAATTCAAAGTTCCAAAATCAAAATTTTAAAAAATAATTTTCATTTTTTTTTTAATTCAAAGTTCCAAAATCAAAGTTTTAAAAAATAATTTTCATTTTGTTTTTGAAATTTTTGTTTTTAATTCAAAGTTCCAAAATCAAAGTTTTAAAAAATAATTTTCATTTTTTTTTTAATTCAAAGTTCCAACATCAAAATTTTAAAAAATAATTTTCATTTTGTTTTTGAAATTTTTTTTTTAATTCAAAGTTCCAAAATCAAAGTTTTAAAAAATAATTTTCATTTTGTTTTTGAAATTTTTGTTTTTAATTCAAAGTTCCAAAATCAAAGTTTTAAAAAATAATTTTCATTTTGTTTTTGAATTTTTTTTGTTTATTTCAAAGTTCCAAAATCAAAGTTTTAAAAAATATTTTTCATTTTGTTTTTGAAATTTTTGTTTTTAATTCAAAGTTCCAAAATCAAAGTTTTAAAAAATAATTTTCATTTTTTTTTTTAATTCAAAGTTCCCAAATCAAAATTTTAAAAAAATTATTTTCATTTTGTTTTTGAAATTTTTGTTTTTAATTCAAAGTTCCAAAATCAAAGTTTTAAAAAATAATTTTCATTTTTTTTTAATTCAAAGTTCCAAAATCAAAATTTTAAAAAAATAATTTTCATTTTGTTTTTAAAATTTTTGTTTTTAATTCAAAGTTCCAAAATCAAAGTTTTAAAAAATAATTTTCATTTTGTATTTGAAATTTTTGTTTTTAATTCAAAGTTCCAAAATCAAAGTTTTAAAAAATAATTTTCATTTTGTTTTTGAAATTTTTGTTTTTAATTCAAAGTTCCAAAATCAAAGTTTTAAAAAATAATTTTCATTTTGTTTTTGAAATTTTTGTTTTTAATTCAAAGTTCCAAAATCAAAGTTTTAAAAAATAATTTTCATTTTGTTTTTGAAATTTTTGTTTTTAATTCAAAGTTCCAAAATCAAAGTTTTAAAAAATAATTTTCATTTTGTTTTTGAAATTTTTGTTTTTAATTCAAAGTTCCAAAATCAAAGTTTTAAAAAATAATTTTCATTTTGTTTTTGAAATTTTTTTTTTATTTCAAAGTTCCAAAATCAAAGTTTTAAAAAATAATTTTCATTTTGTTTTTGAAATTTTTGTTTTTAATTCAAAGTTCCAAAATCAAAGTTTTAAAAAATAATTTTCATTTTTTTTTTTAATTCAAAGTTCCAAAATCAAAATTTTAAAAAAATTATTTTCATTTTGTTTTTGAAATTTTTGTTTTTAATTAAAAGTTCCAAAATCAAAGTTTTAAAAAATAATTTTCATTTTGTTTTTGAAATTTTTTTTTTTAATTCAAAGTTCCAAAATCAAAGTTTTAAAAAATAATTTTCATTTTTTTTTAATTCAAAGTTCCAAAATCAAAATTTTAAAAAATAATTTTCATTTTTTTTTAATTCAAAGTTCCAAAATCAAAATTTTAAAAAATAATTTTCATTTTGTTTTTGAAATTTTTTTTTTAATTCAAAGTTCCAAAATCAAAGTTTTAAAAAATAATTTTCATTTTGTTTTTGAAATTTTTGTTTTTAATTCAAACTTCCAAAATCAAAGTTTTAAAAAATAATTTTCGTTTTGTTTTTGAAATTTTTTTTTTTATTTCAAAGTTCCAAAATCAAAGTTTTAAAAAATAATTTTCATTTTTTTTTAATTCAAAGTTCCAAAATCAAAGTTTTAAAATATATTTTTCATTTTGTTTTTGAAATTTTTGTTTTTAATTCAAAGTTCCAAAATCAAAGTTTTAAAAAATAATTTTCATTTTGTTTTTGAATTTTTTTTTTTATTTCAAAGTTCCAAAATCAAAGTTTTAAAAAATAATTTTCATTTTGTTTTTGAAATTTTTTTTTTAATTCAAAGTTCCAAAATCAAAGTTTTAAAAAATAATTTTCATTTTTTTTTTTAATTCAAAGTTCCAAAATCAAAATTTTAAAAAATAATTTTCATTTTGTTTTTGAAATTTTTTTGTAATTCAAAGTTCCAAAATCAAAGTTTTAAAAAATAATTTTCTTTTTTTTTTAATTCAAAGTTCCAAAATCAAAATTTTAAAAAATATTTTTCATTTTTTTTTTGAAATTTTTGTTTTTAATTCAAAGTTCCAAAATCAAAGTTTTAAAAAATTATTTGCATTTTGTTTTTGAAATTTTTGTTTTTAATTCAAAGTTCCAAAATCAAAATTTTAAAAAATAATTTTCATTTTGTATTTGAAATTTTTGTTTTTAATTCAAAGTTCCAAAATCAAAGTTTTAAAAAATAATTTTCATTTTGTTTTTGAAATTTTTGTTTTTAATTCAAAGTTCCAAAATCAAAATTTTAAAAAATAATTTTCATTTTGTTTTTGAAATTTTTTTGTAATTCAAAGTTCCAAAATCAAAATTTTAAAAAATTATTTTCATTTTGTTTTTGAAATTTTTGTTTTTAATTCAAAGTTCCAAAATCAAAATTTTAAAAAATAATTTTCATTTTGTTTTTGAAATTTTTGTTTTTAATTCAAAGTTCCAAAATCAAAGTTTTAAAAAATAATTTTCATTTTGTTTTTGAAATTTTTGTTTTTAATTCAAAGTTCCAAAATCAAAATTTTAAAAAATAATTTTCATTTTGTTTTTGAAATTTTTGTTTTGAATTCAAAGTTCCAAAATCAAAGTTTTAAAAAATAATTTTCATTTTTTTTTTTAATTCAAAGTTCCAAAATCAAAATTTTAAAAAATAATTTTCATTTTTTTTTTAATTCAAAGTTCCAAAATAAAAATTTTAAAAAATTTTGTTTTTGAAATTTTTTTTTAATTCAAAGTTCCAAAATCAAAGTTTTAAAAAATAATTTTCATTTTGTTTTTGAAATTTTTTTTTTTATTTCAAAGTTCCAAACTCAAAATTTTAAAAAATAATTTTCATTTTGTTTTTGAAATTTTTTTTTTTAATTCAAAGTTCCAAAATCAAAGTTTTAAAAAATAATTTTCATTTTTTTTTAATTCAAAGTTCCAAAATCAAAATTTTAAAAAAATTATTTTCATTTTGTTTTTGAAATTTTTTTTTTATTTCAAAGTTCCAAAATCAAAGTTTTAAAAAATATTTTTCATTTTGTTTTTGAAATTTTTGTTTTTAATTCAAAGTTCCAAAATCAAAGTTTTAAAAAATAATTTTTAATTTTTTTTTAATTCAAAGTTCCAAAATCAAAGTTTTAAAATATATTTTTCATTTTGTTTTTGAAATTTTTGTTTTTAATTCAAAGTTCCAAAATCAAAGTTTTAAAAAATAATTTTCATTTTTTTTTTAATTCAAAGTTCCAAAATCAAAATTTTAAAAAATAATTTTCATTTTGTTTTTGAAATTTTTTTGTAATACAAAGTTCCAAAATCAAAGTTTTAAAAAATAATTTTCATTTTGTTTTTGAAATTTTTGTTTTTAATTCAAAGTTCCAAAATCAAAGTTTTAAAAAATAATTTTCATTTTGTTTTTGAAATTTTTTTGTAATTCAAAGTTCCAAAATCAAAATTTTAAAAAATAATTTTCATTTTTTTTTTTAATTCAAAGTTCCAAAATAAAAATTTTAAAAAATAATTTTCATTTTTTTTAATTCAAAGTTCCAAAATAAAAATTTTAAAAAATTTTGTTTTTGAAATTTTTGTTTTTAATTCAAAGTTCCAAAATCAAAGTTTTAAAAAATAATTTTAATTTTTTTTTTTAATTCAAAGTTCCAAAATCAAAATTTTAAAAAATAATTTTCATTTTGTTTTTGAAATTTTTTTGTAATTCAAAGTTCCAAAATCAAAGTTTTAAAAAATAATTTTCATTTTGTTTTTGAAATTTTTGTTTTTAATTCAAAGTTCCAAAATCAAAATTTTAAAAAATAATTTTCATTTTGTTTTTGAAATTTTTGTTTTTAATTCAAAGTTCCAAAATCAAAGTTTTAAAATATATTTTTCATTTTGTTTTTGAAATTTTTGTTTTTAATTCAAAGTTCCAAAATCAAAGTTTTAAAAAATAATTTTCATTTTGTTTTTGAAATTTTTTTTTTATTTCAAAGTTCCAAAATCAAAGTTTTAAAAAATAATTTTCATTTTGTTTTTGAAATTTTTGTTTTTAATTCAAAGTTCCAAAATCAAAGTTTTAAAAAATAATTTTCATTTTGTTTTTGAAATTTTTTTTTTATTTCAAAGTTCCAAAATCAAAGTTTTAAAAAATAATTTTCATTTTGTTTTTGAAATTTTTGTTTTTAATTCAAAGTTCCAAAATCAAAGTTTTAAAAAATAATTTTCATTTTGTTTTTGAATTTTTTTTTTTTAATTCAAAGTTCCAAAATCAAAATTTTAAAAAATAATTTTCATTTTGTTTTTGAAATTTTTGTTTTTATTTCAAAGTTCCAAAATCAAAGTTTTAAAAAATAATTTTCATTTTGTTTTTGAATTTTTTTTTTTTAATTCAAAGTTCCAAAATCAAAATTTTAAAAAATAATTTTCATTTTGTTTTTGAAATTTTTGTTTTTAATTCAAAGTTCCAAAATCAAAGTTTTAAAAAATAATTTTCATTTTGTTTTTAATTCAAAATTCCAAAATCAAAGTTTTAAAAAATAATTTTCATTTTTTTTTTTAATTCAAAGTTCCAAAATCAAAATTTTAAAAAAATTATTTTCATTTTGTTTTTGAAATTTTTTTTGTAATTCAAAGTTCCAAAATCAAAGTTTTAAAAAATAATTTTCATTTTGTTTTTGAAATTTTTGTTTTAATTCAAAGTTCCAAAATCAAAGTTTTAAAAAATAATTTTCATTTTGTTTTTGAAATTTTTGTTTTTAATTCAAAATTCCAAAATAAATTTTAATTCAAAGTTCCAAAATCAAAATTTTAAAAAATAATTTTCATTTTTTTTTTAATTCAAAGTTCCAAAATCAAAATTTTAAAAAAATTATTTTCATTTTGTTTTTGAATTTTTTTTTTTATTTCAAAGTTCCAAAATCAAAGTTTTAAAAAATATTTTTCATTTTGTTTTTGAAATTTTTGTTTTTAATTCAAAGTTCCAAAATCAAAGTTTTAAAAAATGATTTTCATTTTGTTTTTAATTCAAAATTCCAAAATCAAAGTTTTAAAAAATAATTTTCATTTTTTTTTAATTCAAAGTTCCAAAATCAAAATTTTAAAAAATATTTTTCATTTTGTTTTTGAAATTTTTGTTTTTAATTCAAAGTTCCAAAATCAAAGTTTTAAAAAATAATTTTCATTTTGTTTTTGAAATTTTTGTTTTTAATTCAAAGTTCCAAAATCAAAGTTTTTAATTTAAAGTTCCAAAATCAAAGTTTTAAAAAATAATTTTCATTTTTTTTTTTTTAATTCAAAGTTCCAAAATCAAAATTTTAAAAAAATTATTTTCATTTTGTTTTTGAAATTTTTTTTTTATTTCAAAGTTCCAAAATCAAAGTTTTAAAAAATAATTTTCATTTTGTTTTTGAAATTTTTTTTTAATTCAAAGTTCCAAAATCAATTTTAATTCAAAGTTCCAAAATCAAAATTTTAAAAAATAATTTTCTTTTTTTTTTTAATTCAAAGTTCCAAAATCAAAATTTTAAAAAATAATTTTCATTTTGTTTTTGAAATTTTTTTTTTATTTCAAAGTTCCAAAATCAAAGTTTTAAAAAATAATTTTCATTTTGTTTTTGAAATTTTTGTTTTTAATTCAAAGTTCCAAAATCAAAGTTTTAAAAAATAATTTTCATTTTTTTTTTATTTCAAAGTTCCAAAATCAAAATTTTAAAAAATAACTTTCATTTTTTTTTTTAATTCAAAGTTCCAAAATCAAAATTTTAAAAAATAATTTTCATTTTGTTTTTGAAATTTTTTTGTAATTCAAAGTTCCAAAATCAAAGTTTTAAAAAATAATTTTCATTTTGTTTTTGAAATTTTTGTTTTTAATTCAAAGTTCCAAAATCAAAATTTTAAAAAATAATTTTCATTTTGTTTTTGAAATTTTTTTTTTTATTTCAAAGTTCCAAAATCAAAGTTTTAAAAAATAATTTTCATTTTGTTTTTGAAATTTTTGTTTTTAATTCAAAGTTCCAAAATCAAAGTTTTAAAAAATAATTTTCATTTTGTTTTTGAATTTTTTTTTTTTAATTCAAAGTTCCAAAATCAAAATTTTAAAAAATAATTTTCATTTTGTTTTTGAAATTTTTGTTTTTAATTCAAAGTTCCAAAATCAAAGTTTTAAAAAATAATTTTCATTTTGTTTTTGAAATTTTTTTTTTATTTCAAAGTTCCAAAATCAAAGTTTTAAAAAATAATTTTCATTTTGTTTTTGAAATTTTTGTTTTTAATTCAAAGTTCCAAAATCAAAGTTTTAAAAAATAATTTTCATTTTGTTTTTGAAATTTTTGTTTTTAATTCAAAGTTCCAAAATCAAAGTTTTAAAAAATAATTTTCATTTTGTTTTTGAATTTTTTTTTTAATTCAAAGTTCCAAAATCAAAATTTTAAAAAATAATTTTCATTTTGTTTTTGAAATTTTTGTTTTTAATTCAAAGTTCCAAAATCAAAGTTTTAAAAAATAATTTTCATTTTGTTTTTGAAATTTTTGTTTTTAATTCAAAGTTCCAAAATCAAAGTTTTAAAAAATAATTTTCATTTTGTTTTTAATTCAAAATTCCAAAATCAAAGTTTTAAAAAATAATTTTCATTTTTTTTTTTAATTCAAAGTTCCAAAATCAAAATTTTAAAAAAATTATTTTCATTTTGTTTCTGAAATTTTTTTTTGTAATTCAAAGTTCCAAAATCAAAGTTTTAAAAAATAATTTTCATTTTGTTTTTGAAATTTTTGTTTTAATTCAAAGTTCCAAAATCAAAGTTTTAAAAAATAATTTTCATTTTGTTTTTGAAATTTTTGTTTTTAATTCAAAATTCCAAAATCAATTTTAATTCAAAGTTCCAAAATCAAAATTTTAAAAAATAATTTTCATTTTTTTTTTAATTCAAAGTTCCAAAATCAAAATTTTAAAAAAATTATTTTCATTTTGTTTTTGATTTTTTTTTTTATTTCAAAGTTCCAAAATCAAAGTTTTAAAAAATATTTTTCATTTTGTTTTTGAAATTTTTGTTTTTAATTCAAAGTTCCAAAATCAAAGTTTTAAAAAATGATTTTCATTTTGTTTTTAATTCAAAATTCCAAAATCAAAGTTTTAAAAAATAATTTTCATTTTTTTTTAATTCAAAGTTCCAAAATCAAAATTTTAAAAAATATTTTTCATTTTGTTTTTGAAATTTTTGTTTTTAATTCAAAGTTCCAAAATCAAAGTTTTAAAAAATAATTTTCATTTTGTTTTTGAAATTTTTGTTTTTAATTCAAAGTTCCAAAATCAAAGTTTTTAATTTAAAGTTCCAAAATCAAAGTTTTAAAAAATAATTTTCATTTTTTTTTTTAATTCAAAGTTCCAAAATCAAAATTTTAAAAAAATTATTTTCATTTTGTTTTTGAAATTTTTTTTTTATTTCAAAGTTCCAAAATCAAAGTTTTAAAAAATAATTTTCATTTTGTTTTTGAAATTTTTGTTTTTAATTCAAAGTTCCAAAATCAAAGTTTTAAAAAATAATTTTCATTTTTTTTTAATTCAAAGTTCCAAAATCAAAATTTTAAAAAAATTATTTTCATTTTGTTTTTGAAATTTTTTTTTTTTATTTCAAAGTTCCAAAATCAAAATTTTAAAAAATAATTTTCATTTTTTTTTTTAATTCAAAGTTCCAAAATAAAAATTTTAAAAAATAATTTTCATTTTTTTTAATTCAAAGTTCCAAAATAAAAATTTTAAAAAATTTTGTTTTTGAAATTTTTGTTTTTAATTCAAAGTTCCAAAATCAAAGTTTTAAAAAATAATTTTAATTTTTTTTTTTAATTCAAAGTTCCAAAATCAAAATTTTAAAAAATAATTTTCATTTTGTTTTTGAAATTTTTTTGTAATTCAAAGTTCCAAAATCAAAGTTTTAAAAAATAATTTTCATTTTGTTTTTGAAATTTTTGTTTTTAATTCAAAGTTCCAAAATCAAAATTTTAAAAAATAATTTTCATTTTGTTTTTGAAATTTTTGTTTTTAATTCAAAGTTCCAAAATCAAAGTTTTAAAATATATTTTTCATTTTGTTTTTGAAATTTTTGTTTTTAATTCAAAGTTCCAAAATCAAAGTTTTAAAAAATAATTTTCATTTTGTTTTTGAAATTTTTTTTTATTTCAAAGTTCCAAAATCAAAGTTTTAAAAAATAATTTTCATTTTGTTTTTGAAATTTTTGTTTTTAATTCAAAGTTCCAAAATCAAAGTTTTAAAAAATAATTTTCATTTTGTTTTTGAAATTTTTTTTTTATTTCAAAGTTCCAAAATCAAAGTTTTAAAAAATAATTTTCATTTTGTTTTTGAAATTTTTGTTTTTAATTCAAAGTTCCAAAATCAAAGTTTTAAAAAATAATTTTCATTTTGTTTTTGAATTTTTTTTTTTTAATTCAAAGTTCCAAAATCAAAATTTTAAAAAATAATTTTCATTTTGTTTTTGAAATTTTTGTTTTTATTTCAAAGTTCCAAAATCAAAGTTTTAAAAAATAATTTTCATTTTGTTTTTGAATTTTTTTTTTTTAATTCAAAGTTCCAAAATCAAAATTTTAAAAAATAATTTTCATTTTGTTTTTGAAATTTTTGTTTTTAATTCAAAGTTCCAAAATCAAAGTTTTAAAAAATAATTTTCATTTTGTTTTTAATTCAAAATTCCAAAATCAAAGTTTTAAAAAATAATTTTCATTTTTTTTTTTAATTCAAAGTTCCAAAATCAAAATTTTAAAAAAATTATTTTCATTTTGTTTTTGAAATTTTTTTTTGTAATTCAAAGTTCCAAAATCAAAGTTTTAAAAAATAATTTTCATTTTGTTTTTGAAATTTTTGTTTTAATTCAAAGTTCCAAAATCAAAGTTTTAAAAAATAATTTTCATTTTGTTTTTGAAATTTTTGTTTTTAATTCAAAATTCCAAAATCAATTTTAATTCAAAGTTCCAAAATCAAAATTTTAAAAAATAATTTTCATTTTTTTTTTAATTCAAAGTTCCAAAATCAAAATTTTAAAAAAATTATTTTCATTTTGTTTTTGAATTTTTTTTTTTTATTTCAAAGTTCCAAAATCAAAGTTTTAAAAAATATTTTTCATTTTGTTTTTGAAATTTTTGTTTTTAATTCAAAGTTCCAAAATCAAAGTTTTAAAAAATGATTTTCATTTTGTTTTTAATTCAAAATTCCAAAATCAAAGTTTTAAAAAATAATTTTCATTTTTTTTAATTCAAAGTTCAAAAATCAAAATTTTAAAAAATATTTTTCATTTTGTTTTTGAAATTTTTGTTTTTAATTCAAAGTTCCAAAATCAAAGTTTTAAAAAATAATTTTCATTTTGTTTTTGAAATTTTTGTTTTTAATTCAAAGTTCCAAAATCAAAGTTTTTAATTTAAAGTTCCAAAATCAAAGTTTTAAAAAATAATTTTCATTTTTTTTTTTTAATTCAAAGTTCCAAAATCAAAATTTTAAAAAAATTATTTTCATTTTGTTTTTGAAATTTTTTTTTTATTTCAAAGTTCCAAAATCAAAGTTTTAAAAAATAATTTTCATTTTGTTTTTGAAATTTTTTTTTAATTCAAAGTTCCAAAATCAATTTTAATTCAAAGTTCCAAAATCAAAATTTTAAAAAATAATTTTCATTTTTTTTTTTAATTCAAAGTTCCAAAATCAAAATTTTAAAAAATAATTTTCATTTTGTTTTTGAAATTTTTTTTTTATTTCAAAGTTCCAAAATCAAAGTTTTAAAAAATAATTTTCATTTTGTTTTTGAAATTTTTGTTTTTAATTCAAAGTTCAAAAATCAAAGTTTTAAAAAATAATTTTCATTTTTTTTTATTTCAAAGTTCCAAAATCAAAATTTTTAAAAATAATTTTCATTTTTTTTTTAATTCAAAGTTCCAAAATCAAAATTTTAAAAAATAATTTTCATTTTGTTTTTGAAATTTTTTTGTAATTCAAAGTTCCAAAATCAAAGTTTTAAAAAATAATTTTCATTTTGTTTTTGAAATTTTTGTTTTTAATTCAAAGTTCCAAAATCAAAATTTTAAAAAATAATTTTCATTTTGTTTTTGAAATTTTTTTTTTATTTCAAAGTTCCAAAATCAAAGTTTTAAAAAATAATTTTCATTTTGTTTTTGAAATTTTTGTTTTTAATTCAAAGTTCCAAAATCAAAGTTTTAAAAAATAATTTTCATTTTGTTTTTGAATTTTTTTTTTTTAATTCAAAGTTCCAAAATCAAAATTTTAAAAAATAATTTTCATTTTGTTTTTGAAATTTTTGTTTTTAATTCAAAGTTCCAAAATCAAAGTTTTAAAAAATAATTTTCATTTTGTTTTTGAAATTTTTTTTTTATTTCAAAGTTCCAAAATCAAAGTTTTAAAAAATAATTTTCATTTTGTTTTTGAAATTTTTGTTTTTAATTCAAAGTTCCAAAATCAAAGTTTTAAAAAATAATTTTCATTTTGTTTTTGAAATTTTTGTTTTTAATTCAAAGTTCCAAAATCAAAGTTTTAAAAAATAATTTTCATTTTGTTTTTGAATTTTTTTTTTTAATTCAAAGTTCCAAAATCAAAATTTTAAAAAATAATTTTCATTTTGTTTTTGAAATTTTTGTTTTTAATTCAAAGTTCCAAAATCAAAGTTTTAAAAAATAATTTTCATTTTGTTTTTAATTCAAAATTCCAAAATCAAAATTTTAAAAAAATTATTTTCATTTTGTTTCTGAAATTTTTTTTTGTAATTCAAAGTTCCAAAATCAAAGTTTTAAAAAATAATTTTCATTTTTTTTTTTAATTCAAAGTTCCAAAATCAAAATTTTAAAAAAATTATTTTCATTTTGTTTCTGAAATTTTTTTTTGTAATTCAAAGTTCCAAAATCAAAGTTTTAAAAAATAATTTTCATTTTGTTTTTGAAATTTTTGTTTTAATTCAAAGTTCCAAAATCAAAGTTTTAAAAAATAATTTTCATTTTGTTTTTGAAATTTTTGTTTTTAATTCAAAATTCCAAAATCAATTTTAATTCAAAGTTCCAAAATCAAAATTTTAAAAAATAATTTTCATTTTTTTTTTAATTCAAAGTTCCAAAATCAAAATTTTAAAAAATATTTTTCATTTTTTTTTTTAATTCAAAGTTCCAAAATCAAAATTTTAAAAAAATTATTTTCATTTTGTTTCTGAAATTTTTTTTTGTAATTCAAAGTTCCAAAATCAAAGTTTTAAAAAATAATTTTCATTTTGTTTTTGAAATTTTTGTTTTAATTCAAAGTTCCAAAATCAAAGTTTTAAAAAATAATTTTCATTTTGTTTTTGAAATTTTTGTTTTTAATTCAAAATTCCAAAATCAATTTTAATTCAAAGTTCCAAAATCAAAATTTTAAAAAATAATTTTCATTTTTTTTTTAATTCAAAGTTCCAAAATCAAAATTTTAAAAAATATTTTTCATTTTGTTTTTGAAATTTTTGTTTTTAATTCAAAGTTCCAAAATCAAAGTTTTAAAAAATAATTTTCATTTTGTTTTTGAAATTTTTGTTTTTAATTCAAAGTTCCAAAATCAAAGTTTTTAATTTAAAGTTCCAAAATCAAAGTTTTAAAAAATAATTTTCATTTTTTTTTTTAATTCAAAGTTCCAAAATCAAAATTTTAAAAAAATTATTTTCATTTTGTTTTTGAAATTTTTTTTTTATTTCAAAGTTCCAAAATCAAAGTTTTAAAAAATAATTTTCATTTTGTTTTTGAAATTTTTTTTTAATTCAAAGTTCCAAAATCAATTTTAATTCAAAGTTCCAAAATCAAAATTTTAAAAAATAATTTTCATTTTTTTTTTTAATTCAAAGTTCCAAAATCAAAATTTTAAAAAATAATTTTCATTTTGTTTTTGAAATTTTTTTTTTATTTCAAAGTTCCAAAATCAAAGTTTTAAAAAATAATTTTCATTTTGTTTTTGAAATTTTTGTTTTTAATTCAAAGTTCCAAAATCAAAGTTTTAAAAAATAATTTTCATTTTTTTTTTATTTCAAAGTTCCAAAATCAAAATTTTAAAAAATAATTTTCATTTTTTTTTTAATTCAAAGTTCCAAAATCAAAATTTTAAAAAATAATTTTCATTTTGTTTTTGAAATTTTTTTGTAATTCAAAGTTCCAAAATCAAAGTTTTAAAAAATAATTTTCATTTTGTTTTTGAAATTTTTGTTTTTAATTCAAAGTTCCAAAATCAAAATTTTAAAAAATAATTTTCATTTTGTTTTTGAAATTTTTTTTTTATTTCAAAGTTCCAAAATCAAAGTTTTAAAAAATAATTTTCATTTTGTTTTTGAAATTTTTGTTTTTAATTCAAAGTTCCAAAATCAAAGTTTTAAAAAATAATTTTCATTTTGTTTTTGAATTTTTTTTTTTAATTCAAAGTTCCAAAATCAAAATTTTAAAAAATAATTTTCATTTTGTTTTTGAAATTTTTGTTTTTAATTCAAAGTTCCAAAATCAAAGTTTTAAAAAATAATTTTCATTTTGTTTTTGAAATTTTTGTTTTTAATTCAAAGTTCCAAAATCAAAATTTTAAAAAATAATTTTCATTTTGTTTTTGAAATTTTTGTTTTTAATTCAAAGTTCCAAAATCAAAGTTTTAAAAAATAATTTTCATTTTGTTTTTGAAATTTTTGTTTTTAATTCAAAGTTCCAAAATCAAAGTTTTAAAAAATAATTTTCATTTTGTTTTTGAATTTTTTTTTTTAATTCAAAGTTCCAAAATCAAAATTTTAAAAAATAATTTTCATTTTGTTTTTGAAATTTTTGTTTTTAATTCAAAGTTCCAAAATCAAAGTTTTAAAAAATAATTTTCATTTTGTTTTTAATTCAAAATTCCAAAATCAAAATTTTAAAAAAATTATTTTCATTTTGTTTCTGAAATTTTTTTTTGTAATTCAAAGTTCCAAAATCAAAGTTTTAAAAAATAATTTTCATTTTTTTTTTTAATTCAAAGTTCCAAAATCAAAATTTTAAAAAAATTATTTTCATTTTGTTTCTGAAATTTTTTTTTGTAATTCAAAGTTCCAAAATCAAAGTTTTAAAAAATAATTTTCATTTTGTTTTTGAAATTTTTGTTTTAATTCAAAGTTCCAAAATCAAAGTTTTAAAAAATAATTTTCATTTTGTTTTTGAAATTTTTGTTTTTAATTCAAAATTCCAAAATCAATTTTAATTCAAAGTTCCAAAATCAAAATTTTAAAAAATAATTTTCATTTTTTTTTTAATTCAAAGTTCCAAAATCAAAATTTTAAAAAATATTTTTCATTTTTTTTTTTAATTCAAAGTTCCAAAATCAAAATTTTAAAAAAATTATTTTCATTTTGTTTCTGAAATTTTTTTTTGTAATTCAAAGTTCCAAAATCAAAGTTTTAAAAAATAATTTTCATTTTGTTTTTGAAATTTTTGTTTTAATTCAAAGTTCCAAAATCAAAGTTTTAAAAAATAATTTTCATTTTGTTTTTGAAATTTTTGTTTTTAATTCAAAATTCCAAAATCAATTTTAATTCAAAGTTCCAAAATCAAAATTTTAAAAAATAATTTTCATTTTTTTTTTAATTCAAAGTTCCAAAATCAAAATTTTAAAAAATATTTTTCATTTTGTTTTTGAAATTTTTGTTTTTAATTCAAAGTTCCAAAATCAAAGTTTTAAAAAATAATTTTCATTTTGTTTTTGAAATTTTTGTTTTTAATTCAAAGTTCCAAAATCAAAGTTTTTAATTTAAAGTTCCAAAATCAAAGTTTTAAAAAATAATTTTCATTTTTTTTTTTAATTCAAAGTTCCAAAATCAAAATTTTAAAAAAATTATTTTCATTTTGTTTTTGAAATTTTTTTTTTATTTCAAAGTTCCAAAATCAAAGTTTTAAAAAATAATTTTCATTTTGTTTTTGAAATTTTTTTTTAATTCAAAGTTCCAAAATCAATTTTAATTCAAAGTTCCAAAATCAAAATTTTAAAAAATAATTTTCATTTTTTTTTTTAATTCAAAGTTCCAAAATCAAAATTTTAAAAAATAATTTTCATTTTGTTTTTGAAATTTTTTTTTTATTTCAAAGTTCCAAAATCAAAGTTTTAAAAAATAATTTTCATTTTGTTTTTGAAATTTTTGTTTTTAATTCAAAGTTCCAAAATCAAAGTTTTAAAAAATAATTTTCATTTTTTTTTTATTTCAAAGTTCCAAAATCAAAATTTTAAAAAATAATTTTCATTTTTTTTTTAATTCAAAGTTCCAAAATCAAAATTTTAAAAAATAATTTTCATTTTGTTTTTGAAATTTTTTTGTAATTCAAAGTTCCAAAATCAAAGTTTTAAAAAATAATTTTCATTTTGTTTTTGAAATTTTTGTTTTTAATTCAAAGTTCCAAAATCAAAATTTTAAAAAATAATTTTCATTTTGTTTTTGAAATTTTTTTTTTATTTCAAAGTTCCAAAATCAAAGTTTTAAAAAATAATTTTCATTTTGTTTTTGAATTTTTTTTTTTTAATTCAAAGTTCCAAAATCAAAATTTTAAAAAATAATTTTCATTTTGTTTTTGAAATTTTTGTTTTTAATTCAAAGTTCCAAAATCAAAGTTTTAAAAAATAATTTTCATTTTGTTTTTAATTCAAAATTCCAAAATCAAAATTTTAAAAAAATTATTTTCATTTTGTTTCTGAAATTTTTTTTTGTAATTCAAAGTTCCAAAATCAAAGTTTTAAAAAATAATTTTCATTTTTTTTTTTAATTCAAAGTTCCAAAATCAAAATTTTAAAAAAATTATTTTCATTTTGTTTCTGAAATTTTTTTTTGTAATTCAAAGTTCCAAAATCAAAGTTTTAAAAAATAATTTTCATTTTGTTTTTGAAATTTTTGTTTTAATTCAAAGTTCCAAAATCAAAGTTTTAAAAAATAATTTTCATTTTGTTTTTGAAATTTTTGTTTTTAATTCAAAATTCCAAAATCAATTTTAATTCAAAGTTCCAAAATCAAAATTTTAAAAAATAATTTTCATTTTTTTTTTAATTCAAAGTTCCAAAATCAAAATTTTAAAAAATATTTTTCATTTTTTTTTTAATTCAAAGTTCCAAAATCAAAATTTTAAAAAAATTATTTTCATTTTGTTTCTGAAATTTTTTTTTGTAATTCAAAGTTCCAAAATCAAAGTTTTAAAAAATAATTTTCATTTTGTTTTTGAAATTTTTGTTTTAATTCAAAGTTCCAAAATCAAAGTTTTAAAAAATAATTTTCATTTTGTTTTTGAAATTTTTGTTTTTAATTCAAAATTCCAAAATCAATTTTAATTCAAAGTTCCAAAATCAAAATTTTAAAAAATAATTTTCATTTTTTTTTTAATTCAAAGTTCCAAAATCAAAATTTTAAAAAATATTTTTCATTTTGTTTTTGAAATTTTTGTTTTTAATTCAAAGTTCCAAAATCAAAGTTTTAAAAAATAATTTTCATTTTGTTTTTGAAATTTTTGTTTTTAATTCAAAGTTCCAAAATCAAAGTTTTTAATTTAAAGTTCCAAAATCAAAGTTTTAAAAAATAATTTTCATTTTTTTTTTTAATTCAAAGTTCCAAAATCAAAATTTTAAAAAAATTATTTTCATTTTGTTTTTGAAATTTTTTTTTTATTTCAAAGTTCCAAAATCAAAGTTTTAAAAAATAATTTTCATTTTGTTTTTGAAATTTTTTTTTAATTCAAAGTTCCAAAATCAATTTTAATTCAAAGTTCCAAAATCAAAATTTTAAAAAATAATTTTCATTTTTTTTTTTAATTCAAAGTTCCAAAATCAAAATTTTAAAAAATAATTTTCATTTTGTTTTTGAAATTTTTTTTTTATTTCAAAGTTCCAAAATCAAAGTTTTAAAAAATAATTTTCATTTTGTTTTTGAAATTTTTGTTTTTAATTCAAAGTTCCAAAATCAAAGTTTTAAAAAATAATTTTCATTTTTTTTTTATTTCAAAGTTCCAAAATCAAAATTTTAAAAAATAATTTTCATTTTTTTTTTAATTCAAAGTTCCAAAATCAAAATTTTAAAAAATAATTTTCATTTTGTTTTTGAAATTTTTTTGTAATTCAAAGTTCCAAAATCAAAGTTTTAAAAAATAATTTTCATTTTGTTTTTGAAATTTTTGTTTTTAATTCAAAGTTCCAAAATCAAAATTTTAAAAAATAATTTTCATTTTGTTTTTGAAATTTTTTTTTTATTTCAAAGTTCCAAAATCAAAGTTTTAAAAAATAATTTTCATTTTGTTTTTGAAATTTTTGTTTTTAATTCAAAGTTCCAAAATCAAAGTTTTAAAAAATATTTTCATTTTGTTTTTGAATTTTTTTTTTTAATTCAAAGTTCCAAAATCAAAATTTTAAAAAATAATTTTCATTTTGTTTTTGAAATTTTTGTTTTTAATTCAAAGTTCCAAAATCAAAGTTTTAAAAAATAATTTTCATTTTGTATTTGAAATTTTTGTTTTTAATTCAAAGTTCCAAAATCAAAGTTTTAAAAAATAATTTTCATTTTGTATTTGAAATTTTTGTTTTTAATTCAAAGTTCCAAAATCAAAGTTTTAAAAAATAATTTTCATTTTGTTTTTGAAATTTTTGTTTTTAATTCAAAGTTCCAAAATCAAAATTTTAAAAAAATAATTTTCATTTTGTTTTTGAAATTTTTGTTTTTAATTCAAAGTTCCAAAATCAAAGTTTTAAAAAATAATTTTCATTTTGTTTTTAATTCAAAATTCCAAAATCAAAGTTTTAAAAAATAATTTTCATTTTTTTTTTTAATTCAAAGTTCCAAAATCAAAATTTTAAAAAAATTATTTTCATTTTGTTTTTGAAATTTTTGTTTTTAATTCAAAGTTCCAAAATCAAAGTTTTAAAAAATAATTTTCATTTTGTATTTGAAATTTTTGTTTTTAATTCAAAGTTCCAAAATCAAAGTTTTAAAAAATAATTTTCATTTTGTTTTTGAAATTTTTGTTTTTAATTCAAAGTTCCAAAATCAAAGTTTTTAATTTAAAGTTCCAAAATCAAAGTTTTAAAAAATAATTTTCATTTTTTTTTAATTCAAAGTTCCAAAATCAAAGTTTTAAAAAATAATTTTCATTTTTTTTTTAATTCAAAGTTCCAAAATCAAAATTTTAAAAAAATTATTTTCATTTTGTTTTTGAAATTTTTGTTTTTAATTCAAAGTTCCAAAATCAAAGTTTTAAAAAATAATTTTCATTTTGTATTTGAAATTTTTGTTTTTAATTCAAAGTTCCAAAATCAAAGTTTTAAAAAATAATTTTCATTTTGTTTTTGAAATTTTTTTGTAATTCAAAGTTCCAAAATCAAAGTTTTAAAAAATAATTTTAATTTTTTTTTTAATTCAAAGTTCCAAAATCAAAATTTTAAAAAAATAATTTTCATTTTGTTTTTGAAATTTTTGTTTTTAATTCAAAGTTCCAAAATCAAAGTTTTAAAAAATAATTTTCATTTTGTTTTTAATTCAAAATTCCAAAATCAAAGTTTTAAAAAATAATTTTCATTTTTTTTTTTAATTCAAAGTTCCAAAATCAAAATTTAAAAAAAATTATTTTCATTTTGTTTTTGAAATTTTTTTTTGTAATTCAAAGTTCCAAAATCAAAGTTTTAAAAAATAATTTTCATTTTGTTTTTGAAATTTTTGTTTTAATTCAAAATTCCAAAATCAATTTTAATTCAAAGTTCCAAAATCAAAATTTTAAAAAATAATTTTCATTTTGTTTTTTAATTTTTTTTTTTAATTCAAAGTTCCAAAATCAAAATTTAAAAAAAATTATTTTCATTTTGTTTTTGAAATTTTTTTTTGTAATTCAAAGTTCCAAAATCAAAGTTTTAAAAAATAATTTTCATTTTGTTTTTGAAATTTTTGTTTTAATTCAAAGTTCCAAAATCAAAGTTTTAAAAAATAATTTTCATTTTGTTTTTGAAATTTTTGTTTTTAATTCAAAATTCCAAAATCAAAATTTTAAAAAATAATTTTCATTTTGTTTTTGAAATTTTTGTTTTTAATTCAAAGTTCCAAAATCAAAGTTTTAAAAAATAATTTTCATTTTTTTTTAATTCAAAGTTCCAAAATCAAAATTTTAAAAAATAATTTTCATTTTTTTTTTAATTCAAAGTTCCAAAATAAAAATTTTAAAAAATTTTGTTTTTGAAATTTTTTTTTTAATTCAAAGTTCCAAAATCAAAGTTTTAAAAAATAATTTTCATTTTGTTTTTGAAATTTTTTTTTTATTTCAAAGTCCAAAATCAAAGTTTTAAAAAATAATTTTCATTTTGTTTTTGAAATTTTTGTTTTTAATTCAAAGTCCCAAAATCAAAGTTTTTAATTTAAAGTTCCAAAATCAAAGTTTTAAAAAATAATTTTCATTTTTTTTAATTCAAAGTTCCAAAATCAAAGTTTTAAAATATATTTTTCATTTTGTTTTTGAAATTTTTGTTTTTAATTCAAAGTTCCAAAATCAAAGTTTTAAAAAATAATTTTCATTTTTTTTTTTAATTCAAAGTTCCAAAATCAAAATTTTAAAAAAATTATTTTCATTTTGTTTTTGAAATTTTTGTTTTTAATTCAAAGTTCCAAAATCAAAGTTTTAAAAAATAATTTTCTTTTTTTTTTAATTCAAAGTTCCAAAATCAAAATTTAAAAAAAAATTATTTTCATTTTGTTTTTGAAATTTTTGTTTTTAATTCAAAGTTCCAAAATCAAAGTTTTAAAAAATAATTTTCATTTTGTTTTTGAAATTTTTGTTTTTAATTCAAAGTTCCAAAATCAAAGTTTTAAAAAATAATTTTCATTTTTTTTTTATTTCAAAGTTCCAAAATCAAAATTTTAAAAAATAATTTTCATTTTGTTTTTGAAATTTTTTTTTTTAATTCAAAGTTCCAAAATCAAAGTTTTAAAAAATAATTTTCATTTTGTATTTGAAATTTTTGTTTTTAATTCAAAGTTCCAAAATCAAAGTTTTAAAAAATAATTTTCTTTTTTTTTTAATTCAAAGTTCCAAGATCAAAATTTTAAAAAAATTATTTTCATTTTGTTTTTGAAATTTTTTTTTTATTTCAAAGTTCCAAAATCAAAGTTTTAAAAAATAATTTTCATTTTGTTTTTGAAATTTTTGTTTTTAATTCAAAGTTCCAAAATCAAAGTTTTAAAAAATAATTTTCATTTTTTTTATTTCAAAGTTCCAAAATCAAAATTTTAAAAAATAATTTTCATTTTGTTTTTGAATTTTTTTTTTTTAATTCAAAGTTCCAAAATCAAAGTTTTAAAAAATAATTTTCATTTTGTTTTTGAAATTTTTGTTTTTAATTCAAAGTTCCAAAATCAAAGTTTTAAAAAATAATTTTCATTTTGTTTTTGAAATTTTTGTTTTTAATTCAAAGTTCCAAAATCAAAGTTTTAAAAAATAATTTTCATTTTTTTTTAATTCAAAGTTCCAAAATCAAAATTTTAAAAAATAATTTTCATTTTTTTTAATTCAAAGTTCCAAAATAAAAATTTTAAAAAATTTTGTTTTTGAAATTTTTGTTTTTAATTCAAAGTTCCAAAATCAAAGTTTTAAAAAATAATTTTCATTTTGTTTTTGAAATTTTTGTTTCAAAGTTTTTAATTCAAAGTTCCAAAATCAAAGTTTTAAAAAATAATTTTCATTTTGTTTTTGAAATTTTTGTTTCAAAGTTTTTAATTTAAAGTTCCAAAATCAAAGTTTTAAAAAATAATTTTCATTTTTTTTTTAATTCAAAGTTCCAAAATCAAAGTTTTAAAAAATATTTTTCATTTTGTTTTTGAAATTTTTGTTTTAATTCAAAATTCCAAAATCAATTTTAATTCAAAGTTCCAAAATCAAAATTTTAAAAAATAATTTTCATTTTGTTTTTGAATTTTTTTTTTTAATTCAAAGTTCCAAAATCAAAATTTAAAAAAAGTTATTTTCATTTTGTTTTTGAAATTTTTTTTTGTAATTCAAAGTTCCAAAATCAAAGTTTTAAAAAATAATTTTCATTTTGTTTTTGAAATTTTTGTTTTAATTCAAAGTTCCAAAATCAAAGTTTTAAAAAATAATTTTCATTTTGTTTTTGAAATTTTTGTTTTTAATTCAAAATTCCAAAATCAAAATTTTAAAAAATAATTTTCATTTTGTTTTTGAAATTTTTGTTTTTAATTCAAAGTTCCAAAATCAAAGTTTTAAAAAATAATTTTCATTTTTTTTTAATTCAAAGTTCCAAAATCAAAATTTTAAAAAATAATTTTCATTTTTTTTTTAATTCAAAGTTCCAAAATAAAAATTTTAAAAAATTTTGTTTTTGAAATTTTTTTTTAATTCAAAGTTCCAAAATCAAAGTTTTAAAAAATAATTTTCATTTTGTTTTTGAAATTTTTGTTTTAATTCAAAGTTCCAAAATCAAAGTTTTAAAAAATAATTTTCATTTTGTTTTTGAAATTTTTGTTTTAATTCAAAATTCCAAAATCAATTTTAATTCAAAGTTCCAAAATCAAAATTTTAAAAAATAATTTTCATTTTGTTTTTGAATTTTTTTTTTTAATTCAAAGTTCCAAAATCAAAATTTAAAAAAAATTATTTTCATTTTGTTTTTGAAATTTTTTTTTGTAATTCAAAGTTCCAAAATCAAAGTTTTCAAAAATAATTTTCATTTTGTTTTTGAAATTTTTGTTTTAATTCAAAGTTCCAAAATCAAAGTTTTAAAAAATAATTTTCATTTTGTTTTTGAAATTTTTGTTTTAATTCAAAGTTCCAAAATCAAAGTTTTAAAAAATAATTTTCATTTTGTTTTTGAAATTTTTGTTTTAATTCAAAATTCCAAAATCAATTTTAATTCAAAGTTCCAAAATCAAAATTTTAAAAAATAATTTTCATTTTGTTTTTGAATTTTTTTTTTTAATTCAAAGTTCCAAAATCAAAATTTAAAAAAAAATTATTTTCATTTTGTTTTTGAAATTTTTTTTTGTAATTCAAAGTTCCAAAATCAAAGTTTTAAAAAATAATTTTCATTTTGTTTTTGAAATTTTTGTTTTAATTCAAAGTTCCAAAATCAAAGTTTTAAAAAATAATTTTCATTTTGTTTTTGAAATTTTTGTTTTTAATTCAAAATTCCAAAATCAAAATTTTAAAAAATAATTTTCATTTTGTTTTTGAAATTTTTGTTTTTAATTCAAAGTTCCAAAATCAAAGTTTTAAAAAATAATTTTCATTTTTTTTTTAATTCAAAGTTCCAAAATCAAAATTTTAAAAAATAATTTTCATTTTTTTTTTAATTCAAAGTTCCAAAATAAAAATTTTAAAAAACTTTGTTTTTGAATTTTTTTTTTTAATTCAAAGTTCCAAAATCAAAGTTTTAAAAAATAATTTTCATTTTGTTTTTGAAATTTTTTTTTTTATTTCAAAGTTCCAAAATCAAAATTTTAAAAAATAATTTTCATTTTGTTTTTGAAATTTTTGTTTTTAATTCAAAGTTCCAAAATCAAAGTTTTAAAAAATAATTTTCATTTTGTTTTTAATTCAAAATTCCAAAATCAAAGTTTTAAAAAATAATTTTCATTTTTTTTTTAATTCAAAGTTCCAAAATCAAAATTTTAAAAAAATTATTTTCATTTTGTTTTTGAAATTTTTTTTTGTAATTCAAAGTTCCAAAATCAAAGTTTTAAAAAATAATTTTCATTTTGTTTTTGAAATTTATGTTTTAATTCAAAGTTCCAAAATAAAAGTTTAAAAAATAATTTTCATTTTGTTTTTGAAATTTTTGTTTTTAATTCAAAATTCCAAAATCAATTTTAATTCAAAGTTCCAAAATCAAAATTTTAAAAAATAATTTTCATTTTTTTTTTTAATTCAAAGTTCCAAAATCAAAATTTTAAAAAAATTATTTTCATTTTGTTTTTGAATTTTTTTTTTATTTCAAAGTTCCAAAATCAAAGTTTTAAAAAATATTTTTCATTTTGTTTTTGAAATTTTTGTTTTTAATTCAAAGTTCCAAAATCAAAGTTTTAAAAAATGATTTTCATTTTGTTTTTAATTCAAAATTCCAAAATCAAAGTTTTAAAAAATAATTTTCATTTTTTTTTTAATTCAAAGTTCCAAAATCAAAATTTTAAAAAATATTTTTCATTTTGTTTTTGAAATTTTTGTTTTTAATTCAAAGTTCCAAAATCAAAGTTTTAAAAAATAATTTTCATTTTGTTTTTGAAATTTTTGTTTTTAATTCAAAGTTCCAAAATCAAAGTTTTTAATTTAAAGTTCCAAAATCAAAATTTTAAAAAATAATTTTCATTTTGTTTTTAATTCAAAATTCCAAAATCAAAGTTTTAAAAAATAATTTTCATTTTTTTTTTTAATTCAAAGTTCCAAAATCAAAATTTTAAAAAAATTATTTTCATTTTGTTTTTGAAATTTTTTTTTGTAATTCAAAGTTCCAAAATCAAAGTTTTAAAAAATAATTTTCATTTTGTTTTTGAAATTTTTGTTTTAATTCAAAGTTCCAAAATCAAAGTTTTAAAAAATAATTTTCATTTTGTTTTTGAAATTTTTGTTTTTAATTCAAAATTCCAAAATCAATTTTAATTCAAAGTTCCAAAATCAAAATTTTAAAAAATAATTTTCATTTTTTTTTTAATTCAAAGTTCCAAAATCAAAATTTTAAAAAAATTATTTTCATTTTGTTTTTGAATTTTTTTTTTTATTTCAAAGTTCCAAAATCAAAGTTTTAAAAAATATTTTTCATTTTGTTTTTGAAATTTTTGTTTTTAATTCAAAGTTCCAAAATCAAAGTTTTAAAAAATGATTTTCATTTTGTTTTTAATTCAAAATTCCAAAATCAAAGTTTTAAAAAATAATTTTCATTTTTTTTTTAATTCAAAGTTCCAAAATCAAAATTTTAAAAAATATTTTTCATTTTGTTTTTGAAATTTTTGTTTTTAATTCAAAGTTCCAAAATCAAAGTTTTAAAAAATAATTTTCATTTTGTTTTTGAAATTTTTGTTTTTAATTCAAAGTTCCAAAATCAAAGTTTTTAATTTAAAGTTCCAAAATCAAAATTTTAAAAAATATTTTTCATTTTGTTTTTGAAATTTTTGTTTTAATTCAAAGTTCCAAAATCAAAATTTTAAAAAATATTTTTCATTTTGTTTTTGAAATTTTTGTTTTAATTCAAAGTTCCAAAATCAAAGTTTTAAAAAATAATTTTCATTTTGTTTTTGAAATTTTTGTTTTTAATTCAAAATTCCAAAATCAAAATTTTAAAAAATAATTTTCATTTTGTTTTTGAAATTTTTGTTTTTAATTCAAAGTTCCAAAATCAAAGTTTTAAAAAATAATTTTCATTTTTTTTTTAATTCAAAGTTCCAAAATCAAAATTTTAAAAAATAATTTTCATTTTTTTTTTAATTCAAAGTTCCAAAATAAAAATTTTAAAAAATTTTGTTTTTGAAATTTTTTTTTTAATTCAAAGTTCCAAAATCAAAGTTTTAAAAAATAATTTTCATTTTGTTTTTGAAATTTTTTTTTTTATTTCAAAGTTCCAAAATCAAAATTTTAAAAAATAATTTTCATTTTGTTTTTGAAATTTTTGTTTTTAATTCAAAGTTCCAAAATCAAAGTTTTAAAAAATAATTTTCATTTTGTTTTTAATTCAAAATTCCAAAATCAAAGTTTTAAAAAATAATTTTCATTTTTTTTTTTAATTCAAAGTTCCAAAATCAAAATTTTAAAAAAATTATTTTCATTTTGTTTTTGAAATTTTTTTTTGTAATTCAAAGTTCCAAAATCAAAGTTTTAAAAAATAATTTTCATTTTGTTTTTGAAATTTTTGTTTTAATTCAAAGTTCCAAAATCAAAGTTTTAAAAAATAATTTTCATTTTGTTTTTGAAATTTTTGTTTTTAATTCAAAATTCCAAAATCAATTTTAATTCAAAGTTCCAAAATCAAAATTTTAAAAAATAATTTTCATTTTTTTTTTAATTCAAAGTTCCAAAATCAAAATTTTAAAAAAATTATTTTCATTTTGTTTTTGAATTTTTTTTTTTATTTCAAAGTTCCAAAATCAAAGTTTTAAAAAATATTTTTCATTTTGTTTTTGAAATTTTTGTTTTTAATTCAAAGTTCCAAAATCAAAGTTTTAAAAAATGATTTTCATTTTGTTTTTAATTCAAAATTCCAAAATCAAAGTTTTAAAAAATAATTTTCATTTTTTTTTAATTCAAAGTTCCAAAATCAAAATTTTAAAAAATATTTTTCATTTTGTTTTTGAAATTTTTGTTTTTAATTCAAAGTTCCAAAATCAAAGTTTTAAAAAATAATTTTCATTTTGTTTTTGAAATTTTTGTTTTTAATTCAAAGTTCCAAAATCAAAGTTTTTAATTTAAAGTTCCAAAATCAAAGTTTTAAAAAATAATTTTCATTTTTTTTTTAATTCAAAGTTCCAAAATCAAAATTTTAAAAAAATTATTTTCATTTTGTTTTTGAAATTTTTTTTTTATTTCAAAGTTCCAAAATCAAAATTTTAAAAAATAATTTTCATTTTGTTTTTGAAATTTTTTTTTAATTCAAAGTTCCAAAATCAATTTTAATTCAAAGTTCCAAAATCAAAATTTTAAAAAATAATTTTCATTTTGTTTTTGAAATTTTTGTTTTTAATTCAAAGTTCCAAAATCAAAGTTTTAAAAAATAATTTTCATTTTTTTTTTATTTCAAAGTTCCAAAATCAAAATTTTAAAAAATAATTTTCATTTTTTTTTTTAATTCAAAGTTCCAAAATCAAATTTTAAAAAATAATTTTCATTTTGTTTTTGAAATTTTTGTTTTTAATTCAAAGTTCCAAAATCAAAATTTTAAAAAATAATTTTCCTTTTGTTTTTGAAATTTTTTTGTAATTCAAAGTTCCAAAATCAAAATTTTAAAAAATAATTTTCATTTTTTTTTTAATTCAAAGTTCCAAAATCAAAATTTTAAAAAATAATTTTCATTTTTTTTAATTCAAAGTTCCAAAATAAAAATTTTAAAAAATAATTTTCATTTTTTTTTTTAATTCAAAGTTCCAAAATCAAAGTTTTAAAAAATAATTTTCATTTTGTTTTTGAAATTTTTGTTTTTAATTCAAAATTCCAAAATCAATTATAATTCAAAGTTCCAAAATCAAAATTTTAAAAAATAATTTTCATTTTGTTTTTGAAATTTTTTTTTTATTTCAAAGTTCCAAAATCAAAGTTTTAAAAAATAATTTTCATTTTGTTTTTGAAATTTTTGTTTTTAATTCAAAGTTCCAAAATCAAAGTTTTAAAAAATAATTTTCATTTTGTTTTTGAAATTTTTTTTTTTAATTCAAAGTTCCAAAATCAAAATTTTAAAAAATAATTTTCATATTGTTTTTGAAATTTTTGTTTTTAATTCAAAGTTCCAAAATCAAAGTTTTAAAAAATAATTTTCATTTTGTTTTTGAAATTTTTTTTTTATTTCAAAGTTCCAAAATCAAAGTTTTAAAAAATAATTTTCATTTTGTTTTTGAAATTTTTTTTTTATTTCAAAGTTCCAAAATCAAAGTTTTAAAAAATAATTTTCATTTTGTTTTTGAAATTTTTTTGTAATTCAAAGTTCCAAAATCAAAGTTTTTAATTTAAAGTTCCAAAATCAAAGTTTTAAAAAATAATTTTCATTTTTTTTTAATTCAAAGTTCCAAAATCAAAATTTTAAAAAAATTATTTTCATTTTGTTTTTGAAATTTTTGTTTTTAATTCAAAGTTCCAAAATCAAAGTTTTAAAAAATAATTTTCATTTTGTATTTGAAATTTTTGTTTTTAATTCAAAGTTCCAAAATCAAAGTTTTAAAAAATAATTTTCATTTTGTTTTTGAAATTTTTTTGTAATTCAAAGTTCCAAAATCAAAGTTTTAAAAAATAATTTTCATTTTTTTTTTAATTCAAAGTTCCAAAATCAAAATTTTAAAAAAATTATTTTCATTTTGTTTTTGAAATTTTTGTTTTTAATTCAAAGTTCCAAAATCAAAGTTTTAAAAAATAATTTTCATTTTGTTTTTAATTCAAAATTCCAAAATCAAAGTTTTAAAAAATAATTTTCATTTTTTTTTTAATTCAAAGTTCCAAAATCAAAATTTAAAAAAAATTATTTTCATTTTGTTTTTGAAATTTTTTTTTGTAATTCAAAGTTCCAAAATCAAAGTTTTAAAAAATAATTTTCATTTTGTTTTTGAAATTTTTGTTTTAATTCAAAGTTCCAAAATCAAAGTTTTAAAAAATAATTTTCATTTTGTTTTTGAAATTTTTGTTTTTAATTCAAAATTCCAAAATCAAAATTTTAAAAAATAATTTTCATTTTGTTTTTGAAATTTTTGTTTTTAATTCAAAGTTCCAAAATCAAAGTTTTAAAAAATAATTTTCATTTTTTTTTTAATTCAAAGTTCCAAAATCAAAATTTTAAAAAATAATTTTCATTTTTTTTTTAATTCAAAGTTCCAAAATAAAAATTTTAAAAAATTTTGTTTTTGAAATTTTTTTTTTAATTCAAAGTTCCAAAATCAAAGTTTTAAAAAATAATTTTCATTTTGTTTTTGAAATTTTTTTTTTTATTTCAAAGTTCCAAAATCAAAATTTTAAAAAATAATTTTCATTTTGTTTTTGAAATTTTTTTTTTTAATTCAAAGTTCCAAAATCAAAGTTTTAAAAAATAATTTTAATTTTTTTTTTAATTCAAAGTTCCAAAATCAAAATTTTAAAAAAATTATTTGCATTTTGTTTTTGAAATTTTTGTTTTTAATTCAAAGTTCCAAAATCAAAGTTTTAAAAAATAATTTTCATTTTGTTTTTGAAATTTTTTTTTTATTTCAAAGTTCCAAAATCAAAGTTTTAAAAAATAATTTTCATTTTGTTTTTGAAATTTTTGTTTTTAATTCAAAGTTCCAAAATCAAAGTTTTTAATTTAAAGTTCCAAAATCAAAGTTTTAAAAAATAATTTTCATTTTTTTTTAATTCAAAGTTCCAAAATCAAAGTTTTAAAATATATTTTTCATTTTGTTTTTGAAATTTTTGTTTTTAATTCAAAGTTCCAAAATCAAAGTTTTAAAAAATAATTTTCATTTTTTTTTTTAATTCAAAGTTCCAAAATCAAAATTTTAAAAAAATTATTTTCATTTTGTTTTTGAAATTTTTGTTTTTAATTCAAAGTTCCAAAATCAAAGTTTTAAAAAATAATTTTCTTTTTTTTTTAATTCAAAGTTCCAAAATCAAAATTTTAAAAAAATTATTTTCATTTTGTTTTTGAAATTTTTGTTTTTAATTCAAAGTTCCAAAATCAAAGTTTTAAAAAATAATTTTCATTTTGTTTTTGAAATTTTTGTTTTTAATTCAAAGTTCCAAAATCAAAGTTTTAAAAAATAATTTTCATTTTTTTTTTATTTTAAAGTTCCAAAATCAAAATTTTAAAAAATAATTTTCATTTTGTTTTTGAAATTTTTTTTTTAATTCAAAGTTCCAAAATCAAAGTTTTAAAAAATAATTTTCATTTTGTATTTGAAATTTTTGTTTTTAATTCAAAGTTCCAAAATCAAAGTTTTAAAAAATAATTTTCTTTTTTTTTTAATTCAAAGTTCCAAAATCAAAATTTTAAAAAAATTATTTTCATTTTGTTTTTGAAATTTTTTTTTTATTTCAAAGTTCCAAAATCAAAGTTTTAAAAAATAATTTTCATTTTGTTTTTGAAATTTTTGTTTTTAATTCAAAGTTCCAAAATCAAAGTTTTAAAAAATAATTTTCATTTTTTTTTTATTTCAAAGTTCCAAAATCAAAATTTTAAAAAATAATTTTCATTTTGTTTTTGAAATTTTTTTTTTAATTCAAAGTTCCAAAATCAAAGTTTTAAAAAATAATTTTCATTTTGTATTTGAAATTTTTGTTTTTAATTCAAAGTTCCAAAATCAAAGTTTTAAAAAATAATTTTCATTTTGTTTTTGAAATTTTTGTTTTTAATTCAAAGTTCCAAAATCAAAGTTTTAAAAAATAATTTTCATTTTGTTTTTGAAATTTTTTTTTTAATTCAAAGTTCCAAAATCAAAGTTTTAAAAAATAATTTTCATTTTGTATTTGAAATTTTTGTTTTTAATTCAAAGTTCCAAAATCAAAGTTTTAAAAAATAATTTTCATTTTTTTTTAATTCAAAGTTCCAAAATCAAAATTTTAAAAAATAATTTTCATTTTTTTTTTAATTCAAAGTTCCAAAATCAAAATTTTAAAAAATAATTTTCATTTTGTTTTTGAAATTTTTTTTTTAATTCAAAGTTCCAAAATCAAAGTTTTAAAAAATAATTTTCATTTTGTTTTTGAAATTTTTGTTTTTAATTCAAAATTCCAAAATCAATTTTAATTCAAAGTTCCAAAATCAAAATTTTAAAAAATAATTTTCATTTTGTTTTTGAAATTTTTGTTTTTAATTCAAAGTTCCAAAATCAAAATTTTAAAAAATAATTTTCATTTTGTTTTTGAAATTTTTTTTTTATTTCAAAGTTCCAAAATCAAAGTTTTAAAAAATAATTTTCATTTTGTTTTTAATTCAAAGTTCCAAAATCAAAGTTTTAAAAAATAATTTTCATTTTTTTTTTAATTCAAAGTTCCAAAATCAAAATTTTAAAAAAATAATTTTCATTTTGTTTTTAAAATTTTTGTTTTTAATTCAAAGTTCCAAAATCAAAGTTTTAAAAAATAATTTTCATTTTGTATTTGAAATTTTTGTTTTTAATTCAAAGTTCCAAAATCAAAGTTTTAAAAAATAATTTTCATTTTGTTTTTGAAATTTTTTTTTTTATTTCAAAGTTCCAAAATCAAAGTTTTAAAAAATAATTTTCATTTTGTTTTTGAAATTTTTGTTTTTAATTCAAAATTCCAAAATCAATTTTAATTCAAAGTTCCAAAATCAAAATTTTAAAAAATAATTTTCATTTTGTTTTTGAAATTTTTGTTTTTAATTCAAAGTTCCAAAATCAAAATTTTAAAAAATAATTTTCATTTTGTTTTTGAAATTTTTTTTTTAATTCAAAGTTCCAAAATCAAAATTTTAAAAAATAATTTTCATTTTTTTTTAATTCAAAGTTCCAAAATCAAAATTTTAAAAAATAATTTTCATTTTGTTTTTGAAATTTTTGTTTTTAATTCAAAGTTCCAAAATCAAAGTTTTAAAAAATAATTTTCATTTTGTTTTTGAAATTTTTTTTTTTTAATTCAAAGTTCCAAAATCAAAATTTTAAAAAATAATTTTCATTTTGTTTTTGAAATTTTTGTTTTTAATTCAAAGTTCCAAAATCAAAGTTTTAAAAATAATTTTCATTTTTTTTTTAATTCAAAGTTCCAAAATCAAAATTTTAAAAAAATTATTTTCATTTTGTTTTTGAAATTTTTTTTTTTATTTCAAAGTTCCAAAATCAAAGTTTTAAAAAATAATTTTCATTTTGTTTTTGAAATTTTTTTTTTTAATTCAAAGTTCCAAAATCAAAGTTTTAAAAAATAATTTTCATTTTGTTTTTGAAATTTTTGTTTTTAATTCAAAGTTCCAAAATCAAAGTTTTAAAAAATAATTTTCATTTTGTTTTTGAATTTTTTTTTTTTTATTTCAAAGTTCCAAAATCAAAGTTTTAAAAAATAATTTTCATTTTGTTTTTGAAATTTTTGTTTTTAATTCAAAGTTCCAAAATCAAAGTTTTAAAAAATAATTTTCATTTTGTTTTTGAAATTTTTGTTTTTAAGTCAAAGTTCCAAAATCAAAATTTTAAAAAATAATTTTCATTTTGTTTTTGAAATTTTTGTTTTTAATTCAAAGTTCCAAAATCAAAGTTTTAAAAAATAATTTTCATTTTTTTTTTAATTCAAAGTTCCAAAATCAAAATTTTAAAAAATAATTTTCATTTTTTTTTTAATTCAAAGTTCCAAAATCAAAATTTTAAAAAATAATTTTCATTTTGTTTTTGAAATTTTTGTTTTTAATTCAAAGTTCCAAAATCAAAGTTTTAAAAAATAATTTTCATTTTGTTTTTGAAATTTTTGTTTTTAATTCAAAGTTCCAAAATCAAAATTTTAAAAAATAATTTTCATTTTGTTTTTGAAATTTTTGTTTTTAATTCAAAGTTCCAAAATCAAAGTTTTAAAAAATAATTTTCATTTTTTTTTTTAATTCAAAGTTCCAAAATCAAAATTTTAAAAAATAATTTTCATTTTTTTTTAATTCAAAGTTCCAAAATCAAAATTTTAAAAAATAATTTTCATTTTGTTTTTAAAATTTTTGTTTTTAATTCAAAGTTCCAAAATCAAAGTTTTAAAAAATAATTTTCATTTTTTTTTTTAATTCAAAGTTCCAAAATCAAAATTTTAAAAAATAATTTTCATTTTTTTTTTAATTCAAAGTTCCAAAATCAAAATTTTAAAAAATAATTTTCATTTTGTTTTTGAAATTTTTGTTTTTAATTCAAAGTTCCAAAATCAAAGTTTTAAAAAATAATTTTCATTTTGTTTTTGAAATTTTTTTTTTTAATTCAAAGTTCCAAAATCAAAATTTTAAAAAATAATTTTCATTTTGTTTTTGAAATTTTTGTTTTTAATTCAAAGTTCCAAAATCAAAATTTTAAAAAATAATTTTCATTTTTTTTAATTCAAAGTTCCAAAATCAAAGTTTTAAAAAATAATTTTCATTTTGTTTTTGAAATTTTTGTTTTTAATTCAAAGTTCCAAAATCAAAGTTTTAAAAAATAATTTTCATTTTGTTTTTGAAATTTTTGTTTTTAATTCAAAGTTCCAAAATCAAAATTTTAAAAAATAATTTTCATTTTGTTTTTGAAATTTTTGTTTTTAATTCAAAGTTCCAAAATCAAAGTTTTAAAAAATAATTTTCATTCTTTTTTTAATTCAAAGTTCCAAAATCAAAATTTTAAAAAATAATTTTCATTTTTTTTCAATTCAAAGTTCCAAAATCAAAATTTTAAAAAATAATTTTCATTTTGTTTTTAAAATTTTTGTTTTTAATTCAAAGTTCCAAAATCAAAGTTTTAAAAAATAATTTTCATTTTTTTTTTAATTCAAAGTTCCAAAATCAAAATTTTAAAAAATAATTTTCATTTTTTTTTTAATTCAAAGTTCCAAAATCAAAATTTTAAAAAATAATTTTCATTTTGTTTTTGAAATTTTTGTTTTTAATTCAAAGTTCCAAAATCAAAGTTTTAAAAAATAATTTTCATTTTGTTTTTGAAATTTTTTTTTTTAATTCAAAGTTCCAAAATCAAAGTTTTAAAAAATAATTTTCATTTTGTTTTTGAAATTTTTGTTTTTAATTCAAAGTTCCAAAATCAAAGTTTTAAAAAATAATTTTCATTTTGTTTTTGAAATTTTTGTTTTTAATTCAAAGTTCCAAAATCAAAGTTTTAAAAAATAATTTTCATTTTGTTTTTGAATTTTTTTTTTTTATTTCAAAGTTCCAAAATCAAAGTTTTAAAAAATAATTTTCATTTTGTTTTTGAAATTTTTGTTTTTAATTCAAAGTTCCAAAATCAAAGTTTTAAAAAATAATTTTCATTTTTTTTAATTCAAAGTTCCAAAATCAAAATTTTAAAAAATAATTTTCATTTTTTTTTTAATTCAAAGTTCCAAAATCAAAATTTTAAAAAATAATTTTCATTTTGTTTTTGAATTTTTTTTTTTATTTCAAAGTTCCAAAATCAAAGTTTTAAAAAATAATTTTCATTTTGTTTTTGAAATTTTTGTTTTTAATTCAAAGTTCCAAAATCAAAATTTTAAAAAATAATTTTCATTTTGTTTTTGAAATTTTTGTTTTTAATTCAAAGTTCCAAAATCAAAGTTTTAAAAAATAATTTTCATTTTTTTTTTAATTCAAAGTTCCAAAATCAAAATTTTAAAAAATAATTTTCATTTTTTTTTAATTCAAAGTTCCAAAATCAAAATTTTAAAAAATAATTTTCATTTTGTTTTTGAAATTTTTGTTTTTAATTCAAAGTTCCAAAATCAAAGTTTTAAAAAATAATTTTCATTTTGTTTTTGAAATTTTTTTTTTTAATTCAAAGTTCCAAAATCAAAGTTTTAAAAAATAATTTTCATTTTTTTTTAATTCAAAGTTCCAAAATCAAAATTTTAAAAAATAATTTTCATTTTTTTTTTAATTCAAAGTTCCAAAATCAAAATTTTAAAAAATAATTTTCATTTTGTTTTTAAAATTTTTGTTTTTAATTCAAAGTTCCAAAATCAAAATTTTAAAAAATAATTTTCATTTTTTTTTTAATTCAAAGTTCCAAAATCAAAATTTTAAAAAATAATTTTCATTTTGTTTTTGAATTTTTTTTTTTATTTCAAAGTTCCAAAATCAAAGTTTTAAAAAATAATTTTCATTTTGTTTTTGAAATTTTTGTTTTTAATTCAAAGTTCCAAAATCAAAATTTTAAAAAATAATTTTCATTTTGTTTTTGAAATTTTTGTTTTTAATTCAAAGTTCCAAAATCAAAGTTTTAAAAAATAATTTTCATTTTTTTTTAATTCAAAGTTCCAAAATCAAAATTTTAAAAAATAATTTTCATTTTTTTTTTAATTCAAAGTTCCAAAATCAAAATTTTAAAAAATAATTTTCATTTTGTTTTTGAAATTTTTGTTTTTAATTCAAAGTTCCAAAATCAAAGTTTTAAAAAATTATTTTCATTTTGTTTTTGAAATTTTTGTTTTTAATTCAAAGTTCCAAAATCAAAATTTTAAAAAATAATTTTCATTTTGTTTTTGAAATTTTTGTTTTTAATTCAAAGTTCCAAAATCAAAGTTTTAAAAAATAATTTTCATTTTTTTTTTAATTCAAAGTTCCAAAATCAAAATTTTAAAAAATAATTTTCATTTTTTTTTAATTCAAAGTTCCAAAATCAAAATTTTAAAAAATAATTTTCATTTTGTTTTTAAAATTTTTGTTTTTAATTCAAAGTTCCAAAATCAAAGTTTTAAAAAATAATTTTCATTTTTTTTTTAATTCAAAGTTCCAAAATCAAAATTTTAAAAAATAATTTTCATTTTTTTTTTAATTCAAAGTTCCAAAATCAAAATTTTAAAAAATAATTTTCATTTTGTTTTTGAAATTTTTGTTTTTAATTCAAAGTTCCAAAATCAAAGTTTTAAAAAATAATTTTCATTTTGTTTTTGAAATTTTTTTTTTTAATTCAAAGTTCCAAAATCAAAGTTTTAAAAAATAATTTTCATTTTGTTTTTGAAATTTTTGTTTTTAATTCAAAGTTCCAAAATCAAAGTTTTAAAAAATAATTTTCATTTTGTTTTTGAAATTTTTGTTTTTAATTCAAAGTTCCAAAATCAAAGTTTTAAAAAATAATTTTCATTTTGTTTTTGAATTTTTTTTTTATTTCAAAGTTCCAAAATCAAAGTTTTAAAAAATAATTTTCATTTTGTTTTTGAAATTTTTGTTTTTAATTCAAAGTTCAAAAATCAAAGTTTTAAAAAATAATTTTCATTTTGTTTTTGAAATTTTTGTTTTTAATTCAAAGTTCCAAAATCAAAATTTTAAAAAATAATTTTCATTTTGTTTTTGAAATTTTTGTTTTTAATTCAAAGTTCCAAAATCAAAGTTTTAAAAAATAATTTTCATTTTTTTTTTAATTCAAAGTTCCAAAATAAAAATTTTAAAAAATTTTGTTTTTGAAATTTTTTTTTTAATTCAAAGTTCCAAAATCAAAGTTTTAAAAAATAATTTTCATTTTGTTTTTGAAATTTTTGTTTTTAATTCAAAGTTCCAAAATCAAAGTTTTAAAAAATAATTTTCATTTTGTTTTTGAAATTTTTGTTTTTAATTCAAAGTTCCAAAATCAAAGTTTTAAAAAATAATTTTCATTTTGTTTTTGAAATTTTTGTTTTTAATTCAAAGTTCCAAAATCAAAGTTTTAAAAAATAATTTTCATTTTGTTTTTGAAATTTTTTTTTTTATTTCAAAGTTCCAAAATCAAAGTTTTAAAAAATATTTTTCATTTTGTTTTTGAAATTTTTGTTTTTAATTCAAAGTTCCAAAATCAAAGTTTTAAAAAATATTTTTCATTTTGTTTTTGAAATTTTTGTTTTTAATTCAAAGTTCCAAAATCAAAGTTTTAAAAAATAATTTTCATTTTTTTTTTAATTCAAAGTTTCAAAATCAAAATTTTAAAAAATAATTTTCATTTTTTTTTTTAATTCAAAGTTCCAAAATAAAAATTTTAAAAAATTTTGTTTTTGAAATTTTTTTTTTAATTCAAAGTTCCAAAATCAAAGTTTTAAAAAATAATTTTCATTTTGTTTTTGAAATTTTTGTTTTTAATTCAAAGTTCCAAAATCAAAGTTTTAAAAAATAATTTTCATTTTGTTTTTGAAATTTTTGTTTTTAATTCAAAGTTCCAAAATCAAAGTTTTAAAAAATAATTTTCATTTTGTTTTTGAAATTTTTGTTTTTAATTCAAAGTTCCAAAATCAAAGTTTTAAAAAATAATTTTCATTTTGTTTTTGAATTTTTTTTTTTTATTTCAAAGTTCCAAAATCAAAGTTTTAAAAAATATTTTTCATTTTGTTTTTGAAATTTTTGTTTTTAATTCAAAGTTCCAAAATCAAAGTTTTAAAAAATAATTTTCATTTTGTTTTTGAAATTTTTGTTTTTAATTCAAAGTTCCAAAATCAAAATTTTAAAAAATAATTTTCATTTTGTTTTTGAAATTTTTGTTTTTAATTCAAAGTTCCAAAATCAAAGTTTTAAAAAATAATTTTCATTTTGTTTTTGAAAATTTTGTTTTTAATTCAAAGTTCCAAAATCAAAGTTTTTAATTTAAAGTTCCAAAATCAAAGTTTTAAAAAATAATTTTCATTTTTTTTTTAATTCAAAGTTCCAAAATCAAAGTTTTAAAATATATTTTTCATTTTGTTTTTGAAATTTTTGTTTTTAATTCAAAGTTCCAAAATCAAAGTTTTAAAAAATAATTTTCATTTTGTTTTTGAAATTTTTTTTTTATTTCAGTTCCAAAATCAAAGTTTTAAAAAATAATTTTCATTTTGTTTTTGAAATTTTTTTTTAATTCAAAGTTCCAAAATCAATTTTAATTCAAAGTTCCAAAATCAAAATTTTAAAAAATAATTTTCATTTTGTTTTTGAAATTTTTGTTTTTAATTCAAAGTTCCAAAATCAAAGTTTTAAAAAATAATTTTCATTTTTTTTTATTTCAAAGTTCCAAAATCAAAATTTTAAAAAATAATTTTCATTTTTTTTTTAATTCAAAGTTCAAAAATCAAAATTTTAAAAAAAAATTATTTTCATTTTGTTTTTGAAATTTTTTTTTTTAATTCAAAGTTCCAAAATCAAAGTTTTAAAAAATAATTTTCATTTTTTTTTAATTCAAAGTTCCAAAATCAAAGTTTTAAAAAATAATTTTCATTTTGTTTTTGAAATTTTTGTTTTTAATTCAAAGTTCCAAAATCAAAATTTTAAAAAAATTATTTTCATTTTGTTTTTGAAATTTTTTTTTTTATTTCAAAGTTCCAAAATCAAAATTTTAAAAAATAATTTTCATTTTTGTTTTTAATTCAAAGTTCCAAAATCATAATTTTAAAAAAATTATTTTCATTTTGTTTTTGAAATTTTTTTTTTATTTCAAAGTTCCAAAATCAAAGTTTTAAAAAATAATTTTCATTTTGTTTTTGAAATTTTTTTTTAATTCAAAGTTCCAAAATCAATTTTAATTCACAGTTCCAAAATCAAAGTTTTAAAAAATAATTTTCATTTTGTTTTTAATTCAAAATTCCAAAATCAAAGTTTTAAAAAATAATTTTCATTTTGTTTTTGAAATTTTTTTTTTTAATTCAAAGTTCCAAAATCAAAGTTTTAAAAAATAATTTTCATTTTTTTTTAATTCAAAGTTCCAAAATCAAAGTTTTAAAAAATAATTTTCATTTTTTTTTAATTCAAAGTTCCAAAATCAATTTTAATTCAAAGTTCCAAAATCAAAGTTTTAAAAAATAATTTTCATTTTGTTTTTAATTCAAAATTCCAAAATCAAAGTTTTAAAAAATAATTTTCATTTTGTTTTTGAAATTTTTTTTTTTTAATTCAAAGTTCCAAAATCAAAGTTTTAAAAAATAATTTTCATTTTTTTTTTAATTCAAAGTTCCAAAATCAAAATTTTAAAAAACAATTTTCATTTTTTTTAATTCAAAGTTCCAAAATAAAAATTTTAAAAAATTTTGTTTTTGAAATTTTTGTTTTTAATTCAAAGTTCCAAAATCAAAGTTTTAAAAAATATTTTTCATTTTGTTTTTGAAATTTTTGTTTTTAATTCAAAGTTCCAAAATCAAAATTTTAAAAAATAATTTTCATTTTTTTTTAATTCAAAGTTCCAAAATCAAAATTTTAAAAAATAATTTTCATTTTGTTTTTGAAATTTTTTTTTTATTTCAAAGTTCCAAAATCAAAGTTTTAAAAAATAATTTTCATTTTGTTTTTGAAATTTTTTTTTAATTCAAAGTTCCAAAATCAAAATTTTAAAAAATAATTTTCATTTTTTTTAATTCAAAGTTCCAAAATAAAAATTTTAAAAAATTTTGTTTTTGAAATTTTTGTTTTTAATTCAAAGTTCCAAAATCAAAGTTTTAAAAAATAATTTTCATTTTGTTTTTGAAAATTTTGTTTTTAATTCAAAGTTCCAAAATCAAAGTTTTTAATTTAAAGTTCCAAAATCAAAGTTTTAAAAAATAATTTTCATTTTTTTTTTAATTCAAAGTTCCAAAATCAAAGTTTTAAAATATATTTTTCATCTTGTTTTTGAAATTTTTGTTTTTAATTCAAAGTTCCAAAATCAAAGTTTTAAAAAATAATTTTCATTTTGTTTTTGAAATTTTTGTTTTTAATTCAAAGTTCCAAAATCAAAATTTTAAAAAATAATTTTCATTTTGTTTTTGAAATTTTTGTTTTTAATTCAAAGTTCCAAAATCAAAGTTTTAAAAAATAATTTTCATTTTGTTTTTGAAAATTTTGTTTTTAATTCAAAGTTCCAAAATCAAAGTTTTTAATTTAAAGTTCCAAAATCAAAGTTTTAAAAAATAATTTTCATTTTTTTTTTAATTCAAAGTTCCAAAATCAAAGTTTTAAAATATATTTTTCATTTTGTTTTTGAAATTTTTGTTTTTAATTCAAAGTTCCAAAATCAAAGTTTTAAAAAATAATTTTCATTTTGTTTTTGAAATTTTTTTTTTATTTCAGTTCCAAAATCAAAGTTTTAAAAAATAATTTTCATTTTGTTTTTGAAATTTTTTTTTAATTCAAAGTTCCAAAATCAATTTTAATTCAAAGTTCCAAAATCAAAATTTTAAAAAATAATTTTCATTTTGTTTTTGAAATTTTTGTTTTTAATTCAAAGTTCCAAAATCAAAGTTTTAAAAAATAATTTTCATTTTTTTTTTATTTCAAAGTTCCAAAATCAAAATTTTAAAAAATAATTTTCATTTTTTTTTTAATTCAAAGTTCAAAAATCAAAATTTTAAAAAAAAATTATTTTCATTTTGTTTTTGAAATTTTTTTTTTTAATTCAAAGTTCCAAAATCAAAGTTTTAAAAAATAATTTTCATTTTTTTTTAATTCAAAGTTCCAAAATCAAAGTTTTAAAAAATAATTTTCATTTTGTTTTTGAAATTTTTGTTTTTAATTCAAAGTTCCAAAATCAAAATTTTAAAAAAATTATTTTCATTTTGTTTTTGAATTTTTTTTTTTTATTTCAAAGTTCCAAAATCAAAATTTTAAAAAATAATTTTCATTTTTGTTTTTAATTCAAAGTTCCAAAATCATAATTTTAAAAAAATTATTTTCATTTTGTTTTTGAAATTTTTTTTTTATTTCAAAGTTCCAAAATCAAAGTTTTAAAAAATAATTTTCATTTTGTTTTTGAAATTTTTTTTTAATTCAAAGTTCCAAAATCAATTTTAATTCACAGTTTCAAAATCAAAGTTTTAAAAAATAATTTTCATTTTGTTTTTAATTCAAAATTCCAAAATCAAAGTTTTAAAAAATAATTTTCATTTTGTTTTTGAAATTTTTTTTTTTAATTCAAAGTTCCAAAATCAAAGTTTTAAAAAATAATTTTCATTTTTTTTTAATTCAAAGTTCCAAAATCAAAGTTTTAAAAAATAATTTTCATTTTTTTTTAATTCAAAGTTCCAAAATCAATTTTAATTCAAAGTTCCAAAATCAAAGTTTTAAAAAATAATTTTCATTTTGTTTTTAATTCAAAATTCCAAAATCAAAGTTTTAAAAAATAATTTTCATTTTGTTTTTGAAATTTTTTTTTTTTAATTCAAAGTTCCAAAATCAAAGTTTTAAAAAATAATTTTCATTTTTTTTTTAATTCAAAGTTCCAAAATCAAAATTTTAAAAAACAATTTTCATTTTTTTTAATTCAAAGTTCCAAAATAAAAATTTTAAAAAATTTTGTTTTTGAAATTTTTGTTTTTAATTCAAAGTTCCAAAATCAAAGTTTTAAAAAATATTTTTCATTTTGTTTTTGAAATTTTTGTTTTTAATTCAAAGTTCCAAAATCAAAATTTTAAAAAATAATTTTCATTTTTTTTTTAATTCAAAGTTCCAAAATCAAAATTTTAAAAAATAATTTTCATTTTGTTTTTGAAATTTTTTTTTTATTTCAAAGTTCCAAAATCAAAGTTTTAAAAAATAATTTTCATTTTGTTTTTGAAATTTTTTTTTAATTCAAAGTTCCAAAATCAAAATTTTAAAAAATAATTTTCATTTTTTTTAATTCAAAGTTCCAAAATAAAAATTTTAAAAAATTTTGTTTTTGAAATTTTTGTTTTTAATTCAAAGTTCCAAAATAAAAGTTTTTAATTTAAAGTTCCAAAATCAAAGTTTTAAAAAATAATTTTCATTTTTTTTTAATTCAAAGTTCCAAAATCAAAATTTTAAAAAAATTATTTTCATTTTTTTTTAATTCAAAGTTCCAAAATCAAAGTTTTAAAAAATAATTTTCATTTTTTTGTAATTCAAAGTTCCAAAATCAAAATTTTAAAAAATAATTTTCATTTTTTTTTTAATTCAAAGTTCCAAAATCAAAATTTTAAAAAATTTTGTTTTTGAAATTTTTGTTTTTAATTCAAAGTTCCAAAATCAAAATTTTAAAAAATAATTTTCACTTTGTTTTTAAAATTTTTTTTTTTAATTCAAAGTTCCAAAATCAAAATTTTAAAAAAATTATTTGCATTTTGTTTTTGAAATTTTTGTTTTTAATTCAAAGTTCCAAAATCAAAATTTTAAAAAATAATTTTCATTTTGTTTTGGAAATTTTTGTTTTTAATTCAAAGTTCCAAAATCAAAGTTTTAAAAAATAATTTTCATTTTGTTTTTGAAATTTTTGTTTTTAATTCAAAGTTCCAAAATCAAAGTTTTAAAAAATAATTTTCATTTTGTTTTTGAAATTTTTTTGTAATTCAAAGTTCCAAAATCAAAGTTTTAAAAAATAATTTTCATTTTGTTTTTGAAATTTTTGTTTTTAATTCAAAGTTCCAAAATCAAAGTTTTAAAAAATAATTTTCATTTTGTTTTTGAAATTTTTTTTTTATTTCAAAGTTCCAAAATCAAAGTTTTAAAAAATAATTTTCATATTGTAATTTTTGTTTTTAATTCAAAGTTCCAAAATCAAAGTTTTAAAAAATAATTTTCATTTTGTTTTTGAAATTTTTTTGTAATTCAAAGTTCCAAAATCAAAATTTTAAAAAATAATTTTCATTTTTTTTTTAATTCAAAGTTCCAAAATCAAAATTTTAAAAAATAATTTTCATTTTTTTTAATTCAAAGTTCCAAAATAAAAATTTTAAAAAATTTTGTTTTTGAAATTTTTGTTTTTAATTCAAAGTTCCAAAATCAAAGTTTTAAAAAATAATTTTCATTTTTTTTTTTAATTCAAAGTTCCAAAATCAAAATTTTAAAAAATAATTTTCATTTTGTTTTTGAAATTTTTGTTTTTAATTCAAAGTTCCAAAATCAAAGTTTTAAAAAATAATTTTCATTTTGTTTTTGAAATTTTTTTTTTTAATTCAAAGTTCCAAAATCAAAGTTTTAAAAAATAATTTTCATTTTGTTTTTGAAATTTTTGTTTTTAATTCAAAGTTCCAAAATCAAAGTTTTAAAAAATAATTTTCATTTTTTTTTTTAATTCAAAGTTCCAAAATCAAAATTTTAAAAAATAATTTTCATTTTGTTTTTGAAATTTTTTTGTAATTCAAAGTTCCAAAATCAAAGTTTTAAAAAATAATTTTCATTTTTTTTTAATTCAAAGTTCCAAAATCAAAGTTTTAAAATATATTTTTCATTTTGTTTTTGAAATTTTTTTTTAATTCAAAGTTTTAAAAAATAATTTTCATTTTGTTTTTGAAATTTTTGTTTTTAATTCAAAGTTCCAAAATCAAAGTTTTAAAAAATAATTTTCATTTTGTTTTTGAAATTTTTGTTTTTAATTCAAAGTTCCAAAATCAAAATTTTAAAAAATAATTTTCATTTTGTTTTTGAAATTTTTGTTTTTAATTCAAAGTTCCAAAATCAAAGTTTCAAAATATATTTTTCATTTTGTTTTTGAAATTTTTGTTTTTAATTCAAAGTTCCAAAATCAAAGTTTTAAAAAATAATTTTCATTTTGTTTTTGAAATTTTTTTGTAATTCAAAGTTCCAAAATCAAAGTTTTAAAAAATAATTTTCATTTTGTTTTTGAAATTTTTTTTTTATTTCAAAGTTCCAAAATCAAAGTTTTAAAAAATAATTTTCATTTTGTTTTAATTCAAAGTTCCAAAATCAAAATTTTAAAAAATAATTTTCATTTTGTTTTTTGAAATTTTTGTTTTTAATTCAAAGTTCCAAAATCAAAGTTTTAAAAAATAATTTTCATTTTGTTTTTGAAATTTTTGTTTTTAATTCAAAGTTCCAAAATCAAAGTTTTAAAAAATAATTTTCATTTTGTTTTTGAAATTTTTTTTTTATTTCAAAGTTCCAAAATCAAAGTTTTAAAAAATAATTTTCATTTTGTTTTTGATTTTTTTTTTTATTTCAAAGTTCCAAAATCAAAGTTTTAAAAAATAATTTTCATTTTGTTTTTGAAATTTTTGTTTTTAATTCAAAGTTCCAAAATCAAAGTTTTAAAAAATAATTTTCATTTTGTTTTTGAAATTTTTGTTTTTAATTCAAAGTTCCAAAATCAAAATTTTAAAAAATAATTTTCATTTTGTTTTTGAAATTTTTGTTTTTAATTCAAAGTTCCAAAATCAAAGTTTTAAAAAATAATTTTCATTTTTTTTTTAATTCAAAGTTCCAAAATCAAAATTTTAAAAAATAATTTTCATTTTTTTTTTAATTCAAAGTTCCAAAATCAAAATTTTAAAAAATAATTTTCATTTTGTTTTTGAAATTTTTGTTTTTAATTCAAAGTTCCAAAATCAAAGTTTTAAAAAATAATTTTCATTTTGTTTTTAAATTTTTGTTTTTAATTCAAAGTTCCAAAATCAAAATTTTAAAAAATAATTTTCATTTTGTTTTTGAAATTTTTGTTTTTAATTCAAAGTTCCAAAATCAAAGTTTTAAAAAATAATTTTCATTTTTTTTTTAATTCAAAGTTCCAAAATCAAAATTTTAAAAAATAATTTTCATTTTTTTTTAATTCAAAGTTCCAAAATCAAAATTTTAAAAAATAATTTTCATTTTGTTTTTGAAATTTTTGTTTTTAATTCAAAGTTCCAAAATCAAAATTTTAAAAAATAATTTTCATTTTTTTTTTAATTCAAAGTTCCAAAATCAAAATTTTAAAAAATAATTTTCATTTTGTTTTTGAAATTTTTGTTTTTAATTCAAAGTTCCAAAATCAAAGTTTTAAAAAATAATTTTCATTTTGTTTTTGAAATTTTTTTTTTTAATTCAAAGTTCCAAAATCAAAATTTTAAAAAATAATTTTCATTTTGTTTTTGAAATTTTTGTTTTTAATTCAAAGTTCCAAAATCAAAGTTTTAAAAAATAATTTTCATTTTTTTTTAATTCAAAGTTCCAAAATCAAAATTTTAAAAAAATTATTTTCATTTTGTTTTTGAAATTTTTTTTTTTATTTCAAAGTTCCAAAATCAAAGTTTTAAAAAATAATTTTCATTTTGTTTTTGAAATTTTTTTTTTAATTCAAAGTTCCAAAATCAAAGTTTTAAAAAATAATTTTCATTTTGTTTTTGAAATTTTTGTTTTTAATTCAAAGTTCCAAAATCAAAGTTTTAAAAAATAATTTTCATTTTGTTTTTGAAATTTTTGTTTTTAATTCAAAGTTCCAAAATCAAAGTTTTAAAAAATAATTTTCATTTTGTTTTTGAAATTTTTGTTTTTAATTCAAAGTTCCAAAATCAAAATTTTAAAAAATAATTTTCATTTTGTTTTTGAAATTTTTGTTTTTAATTCAAAGTTCCAAAATCAAAGTTTTAAAAAATAATTTTCAGTTTTTTTTTAATTCAAAGTTCCAAAATCAATATTTTAAAAAATAATTTTCATTTTTTTTTTAATTCAAAGTTCCAAAATAAAAATTTTAAAAAATTTTGTTTTTGAATTTTTTTTTTTAATTCAAAGTTCCAAAATCAAAGTTTTAAAAAATAATTTTCATTTTTTTTTAATTCAAAGTTCCAAAATCAAAATTTTAAAAAAATTATTTTCATTTTTTTTTAATTCAAAGTTCCAAAATCAAAGTTTTAAAAAATAATTTTCATTTTTTTTTAATTCAAAGTTCCAAAATCAAAGTTTTAAAAAATAATTTTCATTTTGTTTTTGAAATTTTTGTTTTTAATTCAAAGTTCCAAAATCAAAGTTTTAAAAAATAATTTTCATTTTGTTTTTGAATTTTTTTTTTTAATTCAAAGTTCCAAAATCAAAGTTTTAAAAAATAATTTTCATTTTGTTTTTGAAATTTTTGTTTTTAATTCAAAGTTCCAAAATCAAAGTTTTAAAAAATAATTTTCATTTTGTTTTTGAAATTTTTGTTTTTAATTCAAAGTTCCAAAATCAAAGTTTTAAAAAATAATTTTCATTTTGTATTTGAAATTTTTGTTTTTAATTCAAAGTTCCAAAATCAAAGTTTTAAAAAATAATTTTCATTTTGTTTTTGAAATTTTTTTGTAATTCAAAGTTCCAAAATCAAAGTTTTAAAAAATAATTTTCATTTTGTTTTTGAAATTTTTGTTTTTAATTCAAAGTTCCAAAATCAAAATTTTAAAAAATAATTTTCATTTTTTTTTTTTAATTCAAAGTTCCAAAATCAAAATTTTAAAAAATAATTTTCATTTTGTTTTTGAAATTTTTGTTTTTAATTCAAAGTTCCAAAATCAAAGTTTTAAAAAATAATTTTCATTTTGTTTTTGAAATTTTTGTTTTTAATTCAAAGTTCCAAAATCAAAATTTTAAAAAATAATTTTCATTTTGTTTTTGAAATTTTTGTTTTTAATTCAAAGTTCCAAAATCAAAGTTTTAAAAAATAATTTTCATTTTTTTTTAATTCAAAGTTCCAAAATCAAAATTTTAAAAAATAATTTTCATTTTTTTTTAATTCAAAGTTCCAAAATCAAAATTTTAAAAAATAATTTTCATTTTGTTTTTGAAATTTTTGTTTTAATTCAAAGTTCCAAAATCAAAGTTTTAAAAAATAATTTTCATTTTTTTTTTAATTCAAAGTTCCAAAATCAAAATTTTAAAAAATAATTTTCATTTTTTTTTTAATTCAAAGTTCCAAAATCAAAATTTTAAAAAATAATTTTCATTTTGTTTTTGAATTTTTTTTTTTAATTCAAAGTTCCAAAATCAAAATTTTAAAAAATAATTTTCATTTTGTTTTTGAAATTTTTGTTTTTAATTCAAAGTTCCAAAATCAAAGTTTTAAAAAATAATTTTCATTTTTTTTTAATTCAAAGTTCCAAAATCAAAATTTTAAAAAAATTATTTTCATTTTGTTTTTGAAATTTTTTTTTTATTTCAAAGTTCCAAAATCAAAGTTTTAAAAAATAATTTTCATTTTGTTTTTGAAATTTTTGTTTTTAATTCAAAGTTCCAAAATCAAAGTTTTAAAAAATAATTTTCATTTTGTATTTGAAATTTTTGTTTTTAATTCAAAGTTCCAAAATCAAAGTTTTAAAAAATAATTTTCATTTTGTTTTTGAAATTTTTGTTTTTAATTCAAAGTTCCAAAATCAAAGTTTTAAAAAATAATTTTCATTTTGTTTTTGAAATTTTTTTTTTATTTCAAAGTTCCAAAATCAAAGTTTTAAAAAATAATTTTCATTTTGTTTTTGAAATTTTTGTTTTTAATTCAAAGTTCCAAAATCAAAATTTTAAAAAATAATTTTCATTTTTTTTAATTCAGAGTTCCAAAATCAAAATTTTAAAAAATAATTTTCATTTTTTTTAATTCAAAGTTCCAAAATAAAAATTTTAAAAAATTTTGTTTTTGAAATTTTTGTTTTTAATTCAAAGTTCCAAAATCAAAGTTTTAAAAAATATTTTTCATTTTGTTTTTGAAATTTTTGTTTTTAATTCAAAGTTCCAAAATCAAAATTTTAAAAAATAATTTTCATTTTGTTTTTTAATTCAAAGTTCCAAAATCAAAATTTTAAAAAATAATTTTCATTTTGTTTTTGAAATTTTTTTTTTATTTCAAAGTTCCAAAATCAAAGTTTTAAAAAATAATTTTCATTTTGTTTTTGAATTTTTTTTTTTATTTCAAAGTTCCAAAATCAAAGTTTTAAAAAATAATTTTCATTTTTTTTTAATTCAAAGTTCCAAAATCAAAATTTTAAAAAATAATTTTCACTTTGTTTTTAAAATTTTTTTTTTTTAATTCAAAGTTCCAAAATCAAAATTTTAAAAAAATTATTTGCATTTTGTTTTTGAAATTTTTGTTTTTAATTCAAAGTTCCAAAATCAAAATTTTAAAAAATAATTTTCATTTTGTTTTTGAAATTTTTGTTTTTAATTCAAAGTTCCAAAATCAAAGTTTTAAAAAATAATTTTCATTTTGTTTTTGAAATTTTTGTTTTTAATTCAAAGTTCCAAAATCAAAGTTTTAAAAAATAATTTTCATTTTGTTTTTGAAATTTTTTTGTAATTCAAAGTTCCAAAATCAAAGTTTTAAAAAATAATTTTCATTTTGTTTTTGAAATTTTTGTTTTTAATTCAAAGTTCCAAAATCAAAGTTTTAAAAAATAATTTTCATTTTGTTTTTGAAATTTTTTTTTTATTTCAAAGTTCCAAAATCAAAGTTTTAAAAAATAATTTTCATTTTGTAATTTTTGTTTTTAATTCAAAGTTCCAAAATCAAAATTTTAAAAAATAATTTTCATTTTGTTTTTGAAATTTTTTTGTAATTCAAAGTTCCAAAATCAAAATTTTAAAAAATAATTTTAATTTTTTTTTTAATTCAAAGTTCCAAAATCAAAATTTTAAAAAATAATTTTCATTTTTTTTAATTCAAAGTTCCAAAATAAAAATTTTAAAAAATAATTTTCATTTTTTTTTTAATTCAAAGTTCCAAAATCAAAATTTTAAAAAATAATTTTCATTTTGTTTTTGAAATTTTTTTTTTATTTCAAAGTTCCAAAATCAAAGTTTTAAAAAATAATTTTCATTTTGTTTTTGAATTTTTTTTTTTATTTCAAAGTTCCAAAATCAAAGTTTTAAAAAATAATTTTCATTTTTTTTTAATTCAAAGTTCCAAAATCAAAATTTTAAAAAATAATTTTCACTTTGTTTTTAAAATTTTTTTTTTTAATTCAAAGTTCCAAAATCAAAATTTTAAAAAAATTATTTGCATTTTGTTTTTGAAATTTTTGTTTTTAATTCAAAGTTCCAAAATCAAAATTTTAAAAAATAATTTTCATTTTTTTTTTAATTCAAAGTTCCAAAATCAAAATTTTAAAAAATAATTTTCATTTTGTTTTTGAAATTTTTTTTTTATTTCAAAGTTCCAAAATCAAAGTTTTAAAAAATAATTTTCATTTTGTTTTTGAATTTTTTTTTTTATTTCAAAGTTCCAAAATCAAAGTTTTAAAAAATAATTTTCATTTTTTTTTAATTCAAAGTTCCAAAATCAAAATTTTAAAAAATAATTTTCACTTTGTTTTTAAAATTTTTTTTTTTAATTCAAAGTTCCAAAATCAAAATTTTAAAAAATAATTTTCATTTTTTTTTAATTCAAAGTTCCAAAATCAAAATTTTAAAAAAATTATTTGCATTTTGTTTTTGAAATTTTTGTTTTTAATTCAAAGTTCCAAAATCAAAATTTTAAAAAATAATTTTCATTTTGTTTTTGAAATTTTTGTTTTTAATTCAAAGTTCCAAAATCAAAGTTTTAAAAAATAATTTTCATTTTTTTTTTAATTCAAAGTTCCAAAATCAAAATTTTAAAAAATAATTTTCATTTTTTTTAATTCAAAGTTCCAAAATCAAAATTTTAAAAAATAATTTTCATTTTGTTTTTGAAATTTTTGTTTTAATTCAAAGTTCCAAAATCAAAGTTTTAAAAAATAATTTTCATTTTTTTTTTAATTCAAAGTTCCAAAATCAAAATTTTAAAAAATAATTTTCATTTTTTTTTAATTCAAAGTTCCAAAATCAAAATTTTAAAAAATAATTTTCATTTTGTTTTTGAAATTTTTGTTTTTAATTCAAAGTTCCAAAATCAAAGTTTTAAAAAATAATTTTCATTTTGTTTTTGAAATTTTTTTTTTAATTCAAAGTTCCAAAATCAAAATTTTAAAAAATAATTTTCATTTTGTTTTTGAAATTTTTGTTTTTAATTCAAAGTTCCAAAATCAAAGTTTTAAAAAATAATTTTCATTTTTTTTTAATTCAAAGTTCCAAAATCAAAATTTTAAAAAAATTATTTTCATTTTGTTTTTGAAATTTTTTTTTTTATTTCAAAGTTCCAAAATCAAAGTTTTAAAAAATAATTTTCATTTTGTTTTTGAAATTTTTGTTTTTAATTCAAAGTTCCAAAATCAAAGTTTTAAAAAATAATTTTCATTTTGTATTTGAAATTTTTGTTTTTAATTCAAAGTTCCAAAATCAAAGTTTTAAAAAATAATTTTCATTTTGTTTTTAAAATTTTTTTGTAATTCAAAGTTCCAAAATCAAAGTTTTAAAAAATAATTTTCATTTTGTTTTTGAAATTTTTGTTTTTAATTCAAAGTTCCAAAATCAAAAGTTTTAAAAAATAATTTTCATTTTGTTTTTGAAATTTTTTTTTATTTCAAAGTTCCAAAATCAAAGTTTTAAAAAATAATTTTCATTTTGTATTTTAAATTTTTGTTTTTAATTCAAAGTTCCAAAATCAAAGTTTTAAAAAATAATTTTCATTTTGTTTTTGAAATTTTTTTGTAATTCAAAGTTCCAAAATCAAAATTTTAAAAAATAATTTTCATTTTTTTTTTAATTCAAAGTTCCAAAATCAAAATTTTAAAAAATAATTTTCATTTTTTTTAATTCAAAGTTCCAAAATAAAAATTTTAAAAAATTTTGTTTTTGAAATTTTTGTTTTTAATTCAAAGTTCCAAAATCAAAGTTTTAAAAAATATTTTTCATTTTGTTTTTGAAATTTTTGTTTTTAATTCAAAGTTCCAAAATCAAAATTTTAAAAAATAATTTTCATTTTTTTTTTAATTCAAAGTTCCAAAATCAAAATTTTAAAAAATAATTTTCATTTTGTTTTTGAAATTTTTTTTTTATTTCAAAGTTCCAAAATCAAAGTTTTAAAAAATAATTTTCATTTTGTTTTTGAATTTTTTTTTTTATTTCAAAGTTCCAAAATCAAAGTTTTAAAAAATAATTTTCATTTTTTTTTAATTCAAAGTTCCAAAATCAAAATTTTAAAAAATAATTTTCACTTTGTTTTTAAAATTTTTTTTTTTAATTCAAAGTTCCAAAATCAAAATTTTAAAAAAATTATTTGCATTTTGTTTTTGAAATTTTTGTTTTTAATTCAAAGTTCCAAAATCAAAATTTTAAAAAATAATTTTCATTTTGTTTTTGAAATTTTTGTTTTTAATTCAAAGTTCCAAAATCAAAGTTTTAAAAAATAATTTTCATTTTGTTTTTGAAATTTTTGTTTTTAATTCAAAGTTCCAAAATCAAAGTTTTAAAAAATAATTTTCATTTTGTTTTTGAAATTTTTTTGTAATTCAAAGTTCCAAAATCAAAGTTTTAAAAAATAATTTTCATTTTGTTTTTGAAATTTTTGTTTTTAATTCAAAGTTCCAAAATCAAAGTTTTAAAAAATAATTTTCATTTTGTTTTTGAAATTTTTTTTTTATTTCAAAGTTCCAAAATCAAAGTTTTAAAAAATAATTTTCATTTTGTAATTTTTGTTTTTAATTCAAAGTTCCAAAATCAAAGTTTTAAAAAATAATTTTCATTTTGTTTTTGAAATTTTTTTGTAATTCAAAGTTCCAAAATCAAAATTTTAAAAAATAATTTTCATTTTTTTTTTAATTCAAAGTTCCAAAATCAAAATTTTAAAAAATAATTTTCATTTTTTTTAATTCAAAGTTCCAAAATAAAAATTTTAAAAAATTTTGTTTTTGAAATTTTTGTTTTTAATTCAAAGTTCCAAAATCAAAGTTTTAAGAAATAATTTTCATTTTTTTTTTGAATTTTTTTTTTTATTTCAAAGTTCCAAAATCAAAGTTTTAAAAAATAATTTTCATTTTGTTTTTGAAATTTTTGTTTTTAATTCAAAGTTCCAAAATCAAAGTTTTAAAAAATAATTTTCATTTTGTTTTTGAAATTTTTTTTTTATTTCAAAGTTCCAAAATCAAAGTTTTAAAAAATAATTTTCATTTTGTATTTGAAATTTTTGTTTTTAATTCAAAGTTCCAAAATCAAAGTTTTAAAAAATAATTTTCATTTTGTTTTTGAAATTTTTTTGTAATTCAAAGTTCCAAAATCAAAATTTTAAAAAATAATTTTCATTTTTTTTTTAATTCAAAGTTCCAAAATCAAAATTTTAAAAAATAATTTTCATTTTTTTTAATTCAAAGTTCCAAAATAAAAATTTTAAAAAATTTTGTTTTTGAAATTTTTGTTTTTAATTCAAAGTTCCAAAATCAAAGTTTTAAAAAATATTTTTCATTTTGTTTTTGAAATTTTTGTTTTTAATTCAAAGTTCCAAAATCAAAATTTTAAAAAATAATTTTCATTTTTTTTTTAATTCAAAGTTCCAAAATCAAAATTTTAAAAAATAATTTTCATTTTGTTTTTGAAATTTTTTTTTTATTTCAAAGTTCCAAAATCAAAGTTTTAAAAAATAATTTTCATTTTGTTTTTGAATTTTTTTTTTTATTTCAAAGTTCCAAAATCAAAGTTTTAAAAAATAATTTTCATTTTTTTTTAATTCAAAGTTCCAAAATCAAAATTTTAAAAAATAATTTTCACTTTGTTTTTAAAATTTTTTTTTTTAATTCAAAGTTCCAAAATCAAAATTTTAAAAAAATTATTTGCATTTTGTTTTTGAAATTTTTGTTTTTAATTCAAAGTTCCAAAATCAAAATTTTAAAAAATAATTTTCATTTTGTTTTTGAAATTTTTGTTTTTAATTCAAAGTTCCAAAATCAAAGTTTTAAAAAATAATTTTCATTTTGTTTTTGAAATTTTTGTTTTTAATTCAAAGTTCCAAAATCAAAGTTTTAAAAAATAATTTTCATTTTGTTTTTGAAATTTTTTTGTAATTCAAAGTTCCAAAATCAAAGTTTTAAAAAATAATTTTCATTTTGTTTTTGAAATTTTTGTTTTTAATTCAAAGTTCCAAAATCAAAGTTTTAAAAAATAATTTTCATTTTGTTTTTGAAATTTTTTTTTTATTTCAAAGTTCCAAAATCAAAGTTTTAAAAAATAATTTTCATTTTGTAATTTTTGTTTTTAATTCAAAGTTCCAAAATCAAAGTTTTAAAAAATAATTTTCATTTTGTTTTTGAAATTTTTTTGTAATTCAAAGTTCCAAAATCAAAATTTTAAAAAATAATTTTCATTTTTTTTTTAATTCAAAGTTCCAAAATCAAAATTTTAAAAAATAATTTTCATTTTTTTTAATTCAAAGTTCCAAAATAAAAATTTTAAAAAATTTTGTTTTTGAAATTTTTGTTTTTAATTCAAAGTTCCAAAATCAAAGTTTTAAGAAATAATTTTCATTTTTTTTTTTAATTCAAAGTTCCAAAATCAAAATTTTAAAAAATAATTTTCATTTTGTTTTTGAAATTTTTGTTTTTAATTCAAAGTTCCAAAATCAAAGTTTTAAAAAATAATTTTCATTTTGTTTTTGAAATTTTTTTTTTTTAATTCAAAGTTCCAAAATCAAAGTTTTAAAAAATAATTTTCATTTTGTTTTTGAAATTTTTGTTTTTAATTCAAAGTTCCAAAATCAAAGTTTTAAAAAATAATTTTCATTTTTTTTTTAATTTAAAGTTCCAAAATCAAAATTTTAAAAAATAATTTTCATTTTGTTTTTGAAATTTTTTTGTAATTCAAAGTTCCAAAATCAAAGTTTTAAAAAATAATTTTCATTTTTTTTTAATTCAAAGTTCCAAAATCAAAGTTTTAAAATATATTTTTCATTTTGTTTTTGAAATTTTTTTTTAATTCAAAGTTTTAAAAAATAATTTTCATTTTGTTTTTGAAATTTTTGTTTTTAATTCAAAGTTCCAAAATCAAAGTTTTAAAAAATAATTTTCATTTTGTTTTTGAAATTTTTGTTTTTAATTCAAAGTTCCAAAATCAAAATTTTAAAAAATAATTTTCATTTTGTTTTTGAAATTTTTGTTTTTAATTCAAAGTTCCAAAATCAAAGTTTTAAAAAATAATTTTCATTTTTTTTTTTAATTCAAAGTTCCAAAATCAAAATTTTAAAAAATAATTTTCATTTTTTTTTTAATTCAAAGTTCCAAAATCAAAATTTTAAAAAATAATTTTCATTTTGTTTTTGAAATTTTTGTTTTTAATTCAAAGTTCCAAAATCAAAGTTTTAAAAAATAATTTTCATTTTGTTTTTGAAATTTTTTTTTTTAATTCAAAGTTCCAAAATCAAAATTTTAAAAAATAATTTTTATTTTGTTTTTGAAATTTTTGTTTTTAATTCAAAGTTCCAAAATCAAAGTTTTAAAAAATAATTTTCATTTTGTTTTTGAAATTTTTGTTTTTAATTCAAAGTTCCAAAATCAAAGTTTTAAAAAATAATTTTCATTTTGTTTTTGAATTTTTTTTTTTATTTCAAAGTTCCAAAATCAAAGTTTTAATAAATAATTTTCATTTTGTTTTTGAAATTTTTGTTTTTAATTCAAAGTTCCAAAATCAAAGTTTTAAAAAATAATTTTCATTTTGTTTTTGAAATTTTTGTTTTTAATTCAAAGTTCCAAAATCAAAATTTTAAAAAATAATTTTCATTTTGTTTTTGAAATTTTTGTTTTTAATTCAAAGTTCCAAAATCAAAGTTTTAAAAAATAATTTTCATTTTTTTTTTAATTCAAAGTTCCAAAATCAAAATTTTAAAAAATAATTTTCATTTTTTTTTTAATTCAAAGTTCCAAAATAAAAATTTTAAAAAATTTTGTTTTTGAAATTTTGTTTTTAATTAAAAGTTCCAAAATCAAAGTTTTAAAAAATAATTTTCATTTTTTTTTAATTCAAAGTTCCAAAATCAAAATTTTAAAAAAATTATTTTCATTTTTTTTTAATTCAAAGTTCCAAAATCAAAGTTTTAAAAAATAATTTTCATTTTTTTTTAATTCAAAGTTCCAAAATCAAAGTTTTAAAAAATAATTTTCATTTTGTTTTTGAAATTTTTGTTTTTAATTCAAAGTTCCAAAATCAAAGTTTTAAAAAATAATTTTCATTTTGTTTTTGAATTTTTTTTTTTTAATTCAAAGTTCCAAAATCAAAGTTTTAAAAAATAATTTTCATTTTGTTTTTGAAATTTTTGTTTTTAATTCAAAGTTCCAAAATCAAAGTTTTAAAAAATAATTTTCATTTTGTTTTTGAAATTTTTGTTTCTAATTCAAAGTTCCAAAATCAAAGTTTTAAAAAATAATTTTCATTTTGTATTTGAAATTTTTGTTTTTAATTCAAAGTTCCAAAATCAAAGTTTTAAAAAATAATTTTCATTTTGTTTTTGAAATTTTTGTTTTTAATTCAAAGTTCCAAAATCAAAGTTTTAAAAAATAATTTTCATTTTGTTTTTGAAATTTTTTTTTTATTTCAAAGTTCCAAAATCAAAGTTTTAAAAAATAATTTTCATTTTGTATTTGAAATTTTTGTTTTTAATTCAAAGTTCCAAAATCAAAGTTTTAAAAAATAATTTTCATTTTGTTTTTGAAATTTTTTTGTAATTCAAAGTTCCAAAATCAAAATTTTAAAAAATAATTTTCATTTTTTTTTTAATTCAAAGTTCCAAAATCAAAATTTTAAAAAATAATTTTCATTTTTTTTAATTCAAAGTTCCAAAATAAAAATTTTAAAAAATTTTGTTTTTGAAATTTTTGTTTTTAATTCAAAGTTCCAAAATCAAAGTTTTAAAAAATATTTTTCATTTTGTTTTTGAAATTTTTGTTTTTAATTCAAAGTTCCAAAATCAAAATTTTAAAAAATAATTTTCATTTTTTTTTAATTCAAAGTTCCAAAATCAAAATTTTAAAAAATAATTTTCATTTTGTTTTTGAATTTTTTTTTTATTTCAAAGTTCCAAAATCAAAGTTTTAAAAAATAATTTTCATTTTGTTTTTGAAATTTTTTTTTTATTTCAAAGTTCCAAAATCAAAGTTTTAAAAAATAATTTTCATTTTTTTGTAATTCAAAGTTCCAAAATCAAAATTTTAAAAAATAATTTTCACTTTGTTTTTAAAATTTTTTTTTTAATTCAAAGTTCCAAAATCAAAATTTTAAAAAAATTATTTGCATTTTGTTGTTGAAATTTTTGTTTTTAATTCAAAGTTCCAAAATCAAAATTTTAAAAAATAATTTTCATTTTGTTTTTGAAATTTTTGTTTTTAATTCAAAGTTCCAAAATCAAAGTTTTAAAAAATAATTTTCATTTTGTTTTTGAAATTTTTGTTTTTAATTCAAAGTTCCAAAATCAAAGTTTTAAAAAATAATTTTCATTTTGTTTTTGAAATTTTTTTGTAATTCAAAGTTCCAAAATCAAAGTTTTAAAAAATAATTTTCATTTTGTTTTTGAAATTTTTGTTTTTAATTCAAAGTTCCAAAATCAAAGTTTTAAAAAATAATTTTCATTTTGTTTTTGAAATTTTTTTTTTATTTCAAAGTTCCAAAATCAAAGTTTTAAAAAATAATTTTCATTTTGTAATTTTTGTTTTTAATTCAAAGTTCCAAAATCAAAGTTTTAAAAAATAATTTTCATTTTGTTTTTGAAATTTTTTTGTAATTCAAAGTTCCAAAATCAAAATTTTAAAAAATAATTTTCATTTTTTTTTTAATTCAAAGTTCCAAAATCAAAATTTTCAAAAATAATTTTCATTTTTTTTAATTCAAATTTCCAAAATAAAAATTTTAAAAAATTTTGTTTTTGAAATTTTTGTTTTTAATTCAAAGTTCCAAAATCAAAGTTTTAAGAAATAATTTTCATTTTTTTTTTTAATTCAAAGTTCCAAAATCAAAATTTTAAAAAATAATTTTCATTTTGTTTTTGAAATTTTTGTTTTTAATTCAAAGTTCCAAAATCAAAGTTTTAAAAAATAATTTTCATTTTGTTTTTGAAATTTTTTTTTTTAATTCAAAGTTCCAAAATCAAAGTTTTAAAAAATAATTTTCATTTTGTTTTTGAAATTTTTGTTTTTAATTCAAAGTTCCAAAATCAAAGTTTTAAAAAATAATTTTCATTTTTTTTTTAATTTAAAGTTCCAAAATCAAAATTTTAAAAAATAATTTTCATTTTGTTTTTGAAATTTTTTTGTAATTCAAAGTTCCAAAATCAAAGTTTTAAAAAATAATTTTCATTTTTTTTTAATTCAAAGTTCCAAAATCAAAGTTTTAAAATATATTTTTCATTTTGTTTTTGAAATTTTTTTTTAATTCAAAGTTTTAAAAAATAATTTTCATTTTGTTTTTGAAATTTTTGTTTTTAATTCAAAGTTCCAAAATCAAAGTTTTAAAAAATAATTTTCATTTTGTTTTTGAAATTTTTGTTTTTAATTCAAAGTTCCAAAATCAAAATTTTAAAAAATAATTTTCATTTTGTTTTTGAAATTTTTGTTTTTAATTCAAAGTTCCAAAATCAAAGTTTTAAAAAATAATTTTCATTTTTTTTTTTAATTCAAAGTTCCAAAATCAAAATTTTAAAAAATAATTTTCATTTTTTTTTTAATTCAAAGTTCCAAAATCAAAATTTTAAAAAATAATTTTCATTTTGTTTTTGAAATTTTTGTTTTTAATTCAAAGTTCCAAAATCAAAGTTTTAAAAAATAATTTTCATTTTGTTTTTGAAATTTTTTTTTTTAATTCAAAGTTCCAAAATCAAAATTTTAAAAAATAATTTTTATTTTGTTTTTGAAATTTTTGTTTTTAATTCAAAGTTCCAAAATCAAAGTTTTAAAAAATAATTTTCATTTTGTTTTTGAAATTTTTGTTTTTAATTCAAAGTTCCAAAATCAAAGTTTTAAAAAATAATTTTCATTTTGTTTTTGAATTTTTTTTTTTATTTCAAAGTTCCAAAATCAAAGTTTTAATAAATAATTTTCATTTTGTTTTTGAAATTTTTGTTTTTAATTCAAAGTTCCAAAATCAAAGTTTTAAAAAATAATTTTCATTTTGTTTTTGAAATTTTTTTTTTGTATTTCAAAGTTCCAAAATCAAAATTTTAAAAAATAATTTTCATTTTGTTTTTGAAATTTTTTTTTTAATTCAAAGTTCCAAAATCAAAGTTTTAAAAAATAATTTTCATTTTTTTTTTAATTCAAAGTTCCAAAATCAAAATTTTAAAAAATAATTTTCATTTTGTTTTTGAAATTTTTGTTTTTAATTCAAAGTTCCAAAATCAAAGTTTTAAAAAATAATTTTCATTTTGTTTTTGAAATTTTTTTTTTTAATTCAAAGTTCCAAAATCAAAGTTTTAAAAAATAATTTTCATTTTGTAATTTTTGTTTTTAATTCAAAGTTCCAAAATCAAAGTTTTAAAAAATAATTTTCATTTTGTTTTTGAAATTTTTGTTTTTAATTCAAAGTTCCAAAATCAAAGTTTTAAAAAATAATTTTCATTTTGTTTTTGAAATTTTTTTTTTTAATTCAAAGTTCCAAAATCAAAGTTTTAAAAAATAATTTTCATTTTGTTTTTGAAATTTTTGTTTTTAATTCAAAGTTCCAAAATCGAAGTTTTAAAAAATAATTTTCATTTTTTTTTTAATTCAAAGTTCCAAAATCAAAATTTTAAAAAATAATTTTCATTTTGTTTTTGAAATTTTTTTGTAATTCAAAGTTCCAAAATCAAAGTTTTAAAAAATAATTTTCATTTTTTTTTAATTCAAAGTTCCAAAATCAAAGTTTTAAAATATATTTTTCATTTTGTTTTTGAAATTTTTTTTTAATTCAAAGTTTTAAAAAATAATTTTCATTTTGTTTTTGAAATTTTTGTTTTTAATTCAAAGTTCCAAAATCAAAGTTTTAAAAAATAATTTTCATTTTGTTTTTGAAATTTTTGTTTTTAATTCAAAGTTCCAAAATCAAAATTTTAAAAAATAATTTTCATTTTGTTTTTGAAATTTTTGTTTTTAATTCAAAGTTCCAAAATCAAAGTTTTAAAATATATTTTTCATTTTGTTTTTGAAATTTTTGTTTTTAATTCAAAGTTCCAAAATCAAAGTTTTAAAAAATAATTTTCATTTTGTTTTTGAAATTTTTTTGTAATTCAAAGTTCCAAAATCAAAGTTTTAAAAAATAATTTTCATTTTGTTTTTGAAATTTTTTTTTTATTTCAAAGTTCCAAAATCAAAGTTTTAAAAAATAATTTTCATTTTTTTTTTAATTCAAAGTTCCAAAATCAAAATTTTAAAAAATAATTTTCATTTTGTTTTTGAAATTTTTGTTTTTAATTCAAAGTTCCAAAATCAAAGTTTTAAAAAATAATTTTCATTTTGTTTTTGAAATTTTTGTTTTTAATTCAAAGTTCCAAAATCAAAGTTTTAAAAAATAATTTTCATTTTGTTTTTGAAATTTTTGTTTTTAATTCAAAATTCCAAAATCAATTTTAATTCAAAGTTCCAAAATCAAAATTTTAAAAAATAATTTTCATTTTGTTTTTGAAATTTTTGTTTTTAATTCAAAGTTCCAAAATCAAAATTTAAAAAAAATTATTTTCATTTTGTTTTTGAAATTTTTTTTTGTAATTCAAAGTTCCAAAATCAAAGTTTTAAAAAATAATTTTCATTTTGTTTTTGAAATTTTTGTTTTAATTCAAAGTTCCAAAATCAAAGTTTTAAAAAATAATTTTCATTTTGTTTTTGAAATTTTTTTTTAATTCAAAGTTCCAAAATCAAAGTTTTAAAAAATAATTTTCATTTTTTTTTAATTCAAAGTTCCAAAATCAAAGTTTTAAAAAATTATGTTCATTTTGTTTTTGAAATTTTTTTTTTTATTTCAAAGTTCCAAAATCAAAGTTTTAAAAAATATTTTTCATTTTGTTGTTGAAATTTTTGTTTTTAATTCAAAGTTCCAAAATCAAAATTTTAAAAAATATTTTTCATTTTGTTTTTGAAATTTTTGTTTTTAATTCAAAGTTCCAAAATCAAAGTTTTAAAAAATAATTTTCATTTTTTTTTTAATTCAAAGTTCCAAAATCAAAGTTTTAAAATATATTTTTGATTTTGTTTTTGAAATTTTTGTTTTTAATTCAAAGTTCCAAAATCAAAGTTTTAAAAAATAATTTTCATTTTTTTTTAATTCAAAGTTCCAAAATCAAAATTTTAAAAAAATTATTTGCATTTTGTTTTTGAAATTTTTGTTTTTAATTCAAAGTTCCAAAATCAAAATTTTAAAAATTAATTTTCATTTTGTTTTTGAAATTTTTGTTTTTAATTCAAAGTTCCGAAATCAAAGTTTTAAAAAATAATTTTCATTTTGTTTTTGAAATTTTTGTTTTTAATTCAAAGTTCCAAAATCAAAATTTTAAAAAATAATTTTCATTTTGTTTTTGAAATTTTTTTTTTTAATTCAAAGTTCCAAAATCAAAGTTTTAAAAAATAATTTTCATTTTTTTTTAATTCAAAGTTCCAAAATCAAAATTTTAAAAAAATTATTTGCATTTTGTTTTTGAAATTTTTGTTTTTAATTCAAAGTTCCAAAATCAAAGTTTTAAAAAATAATTTTCATTTTGTTTTTGAAATTTTTTTTTTTATTTCAAAGTTCCAAAATCAAAATTTTAAAAAATAATTTTCATTTTGTTTTTGAAATTTTTTTTTTAATTCAAAGTTCCAAAATCAAAGTTTTAAAAAATAATTTTCATTTTTTTTTAATTCAAAGTTCCAAAATCAAAATTTTAAAAAATAATTTTCATTTTGTTTTTGGAATTTTTTTTTTTAATTCAAAGTTCCAAAATCAAAGTTTGAAAAAATAATTTTCATTTTTTTTTAATTCAAAGTTCCAAAATCAAAATTTTAAAAAAATTATTTGCATTTTGTTTTTGAAATTTTTGTTTTTAATTCAAAGTTCCAAAATCAAAGTTTTAAAAAATAATTTTCATTTTGTTTTTGAAATTTTTTTTTATTTCAAAGTTCCAAAATCAAAGTTTTAAAAAATAATTTTCATTTTGTTTTTGAAATTTTTGTTTTTAATTCAAAGTTCCAAAATCAAAGTTTTTAATTTAAAGTTCCAAAATCAAAGTTTTAAAAAATAATTTTCATTTTTTTTTTAATTCAAAGTTCCAAAATCAAAGTTTTAAAATATATTTTTCATTTTGTTTTTGAAATTTTTGTTTTTAATCAAAGTTCCAAAATCAAAGTTTTAAAAAATAATTTTCATTTTTTTTTTAATTCAAAGTTCCAAAATCAAAATTTTAAAAAAATTATTTTCATTTTGTTTTTGAAATTTTTGTTTTTAATTCAAAGTTCCAAAATCAAAGTTTTAAAAAATAATTTTAATTTTTTTTTTGAAATTTTTTTTTTATTTCAAAGTTCCAAAATCAAAGTTTTAAAAAATAATTTTCATTTTGTTTTTGAAATTTTTGTTTTAATTCAAAGTTCCAAAATCAAAGTTTTTAATTTAAAGTTCCAAAATCAAAGTTTTAAAAAATAATTTTCATTTTTTTTTAATTCAAAGTTCCAAAATCAAAGTTTTAAAATATATTTTTCATTTTGTTTTTGAAATTTTTGTTTTTAATTCAAAGTTCCAAAATCAAAGTTTTAAAAAATAATTTTCATTTTTTTTTTTTAATTCAAAGTTCCAAAATCAAAATTTTAAAAAAATTATTTTCATTTTGTTTTTGAAATTTTTGTTTTTAATTCAAAGTTCCAAAATCAAAGTTTTAAAAAATAATTTTCTTTTTTTTTTAATTCAAAGTTCCAAAATCAAAATTTTAAAAAAATTATTTTCATTTTGTTTTTGAAATTTTTGTTTTTAATTCAAAGTTCCAAAATTAAAATTTTAAAAAAATTATTTTCATTTTGTTTTTGAAATTTTTTTTTTTATTTCAAAGTTCCAAAATCAAAGTTTTAAAAAATAATTTTCATTTTGTTTTTAAAATTTTTGTTTTTAATTCAAAGTTCCAAAATCAAAGTTTTAAAAAATAATTTTCATTTTGTATTTGAAATTTTTGTTTTTAATTCAAAGTTCCAAAATCAAAGTTTTAAAAAATAATTTTCATTTTTTTTTTATTTCAAAGTTCCAAAATCAAAATTTTAAAAAATAATTTTCATTTTGTTTTTGAAATTTTTTTTAATTCAAAGTTCCAAAATCAAAGTTTTAAAAAATAATTTTCATTTTGTATTTGAAATTTTTGTTTTTAATTCAAAGTTCCAAAATCAAAGTTTTAAAAAATAATTTTCATTTTGTTTTTGAAATTTTTGTTTTTAATTCAAAGTTCCAAAATCAAAGTTTTAAAAAATAATTTTCATTTTGTTTTTGAAATTTTTTTTTTAATTCAAAGTTCCAAAATCAAAGTTTTAAAAAATAATTTTCATTTTGTATTTGAAATTTTTGTTTTTAATTCAAAGTTCCAAAATCAAAGTTTTAAAAAATAATTTTCATTTTGTTTTTGAAATTTTTGTTTTTAATTCAAAGTTCCAAAATCAAAGTTTTAAAAAATAATTTTCATTTTTTTTTTAATTCAAAGTTCCAAAATCAAAATTTTAAAAAATAATTTTCATTTTTTTTAATTCAAAGTTCCAAAATAAAAATTTTAAAAAATTTTGTTTTTGAAATTTTTGTTTTTAATTCAAAGTTCCAAAATCAAAGTTTTAAAAAATAATTTTCATTTTGTTTTTGAAATTTTTGTTTCAAAGTTTTTAATTTAAAGTTCCAAAATCAAAGTTTTAAAAAATAATTTTCATTTTTTTTTTAATTCAAAGTTCCAAAATCAAAATTTTAAAAAAATTATTTTCATTTTGTTTTTGAAATTTTTGTTTTTAATTCAAAGTTCCAAAATCAAAGTTTTAAAAAATAATTTTCATTTTGTTTTTGAAATTTTTGTTTTTAATTCAAAGTTCCAAAATCAAAGTTTTAAAAAATAATTTTCATTTTGTTTTTGAAATTTTTTTTTTATTTCAAAGTTCCAAAATCAGTTTTAAAAAATAATTTTCATTTTGTTTTTGAAATTTTTGTTTTTAATTCAAAGTTCCAAAATCAAAGTTTTAAAAAATAATTTTCATTTTTTTTTTTAATACAAAGTTCCAAAATCAAAATTTTAAAAAAATTATTTTCATTTTGTTTTTGAAATTTTTGTTTTTAATTCAAAGTTCCAAAATCAAAGTTTTAAAAAATAATTTTCATTTTGTTTTTAAAATTTTTTTTTTTTAATTCAAAGTTCCAAAATCAAAGGTTTAAAAAATAATTTTCATTTTTTTTTAATTCAAAGTTCCAAAATCAAAATTTTAAAAAATAATTTTCATTTTTTTTTTAATTCAAAGTTCCAAAATCAAAATTTTAAAAAATAATTTTCATTTTGTTTTTGAAATTTTTTTTTTAATTCAAAGTTCCAAAATCAAAGTTTTAAAAAATAATTTTCATTTTGTTTTTGAAATTTTTGTTTTTATTTCAAAGTTCCAAAATCAAAATTTTAAAAAATAATTTTCATTTTGTTTTTGAAATTTTTTTTTTTTAATTCAAAGTTCCAAAATCAAAGTTTTAAAAAATTATTTTCATTTTGTTTTTGAAATTTTTTTTTTTTAATTCAAAGTTCCAAAATCAAAATTTTAAAAAAATTATTTTCATTTTGTTTTTGAAATTTTTGTTTTTAATTCAAAGTTCCAAAATCAAAATTTTAAAAAATAATTTTCATTTTGTTTTTGAAATTTTTTTTTTTAATTCAAAGTTCCAAAATCAAAGTTTTAAAAAATAATTTTCATTTTTTTTAATTCAAAGTTCCAAAATCAAAGTTTTAAAAAATAATTTTCATTTTTTTTTATTTCAAAGTTCCAAAATCAAAATTTTAAAAAATAATTTTCATTTTGTTTTTGAAATTTTTTTTTAATTCAAAGTTCCAAAATCAAAGTTTTAAAAAATAATTTTCATTTTGTATTTGAAATTTTTGTTTTTAATTCAAAGTTCCAAAATCAAAGTTTTAAAAAATAATTTTCATTTTGTTTTTGAAATTTTTGTTTTTAATTCAAAGTTCCAAAATCAAAGTTTTAAAAAATAATTTTCATTTTGTTTTTGAAATTTTTTTTTTAATTCAAAGTTCCAAAATCAAAATTTTAAAAAATAATTTTCATTTTGTTTTTGAAATTTTTGTTTTTAATTCAAAGTTCCAAAATCAAAGTTTTAAAAAATAATTTTCATTTTTTTTTAATTCAAAGTTCCAAAATCAAAATTTTAAAAAAATTATTTTCATTTTGTTTTTGAAATTTTTTTTTTTATTTCAAAGTTCCAAAATCAAAGTTTTAAAAAATAATTTTCATTTTGTTTTTGAAATTTTTGTTTTTAATTCAAAGTTCCAAAATCAAAGTTTTAAAAAATAATTTTCATTTTGTATTTGAAATTTTTGTTTTTAATTCAAAGTTCCAAAATCAAAGTTTTAAAAAATAATTTTCATTTTGTTTTTGAAATTTTTTTGTAATTCAAAGTTCCAAAATCAAAGTTTTAAAAAATAATTTTCATTTTGTTTTTGAAATTTTTGTTTTTAATTCAAAGTTCCAAAATCAAAGTTTTAAAAAATAATTTTCATTTTGTTTTTGAAATTTTTTTTTTATTTCAAAGTTCCAAAATCAAAGTTTTAAAAAATAATTTTCATTTTGTATTTGAAATTTTTGTTTTTAATTCAAAGTTCCAAAATCAAAGTTTTAAAAAATAATTTTCATTTTGTTTTTGAAATTTTTTTGTAATTCAAAGTTCCAAAATCAAAATTTTAAAAAATAATTTTCATTTTTTTTTTAATTCAAAGTTCCAAAATCAAAATTTTAAAAAATAATTTTCATTTTTTTTAATTCAAAGTTCCAAAATAAAAATTTTAAAAAATTTTGTTTTTGAAATTTTTGTTTTTAATTCAAAGTTCCAAAATCAAAGTTTTAAAAAATATTTTTCATTTTGTTTTTGAAATTTTTGTTTTTAATTCAAAGTTCCAAAATCAAAATTTTAAAAAATAATTTTCATTTTTTTTTTAATTCAAAGTTCCAAAATCAAAATTTTAAAAAATAATTTTCATTTTGTTTTTGAAATTTTTTTTTTATTTCAAAGTTCCAAAATCAAAGTTTTAAAAAATAATTTTCATTTTGTTTTTGAATTTTTTTTTTTATTTCAAAGTTCCAAAATCAAAGTTTTAAAAAATAATTTTCATTTTTTTTTAATTCAAAGTTCCAAAATCAAAATTTTAAAAAATAATTTTCACTTTGTTTTTAAAATTTTTTTTTTTAATTCAAAGTTCCAAAATCAAAATTTTAAAAAAATTATTTGCATTTTGTTTTTGAAATTTTTGTTTTTAATTCAAAGTTCCAAAATCAAAATTTTAAAAAATAATTTTCATTTTGTTTTTGAAATTTTTGTTTTTAATTCAAAGTTCCAAAATCAAAGTTTTAAAAAATAATTTTCATTTTGTTTTTGAAATTTTTGTTTTTAATTCAAAGTTCCAAAATCAAAGTTTTAAAAAATAATTTTCATTTTGTTTTTGAAATTTTTTTGTAATTCAAAGTTCCAAAATCAAAGTTTTAAAAAATAATTTTCATTTTGTTTTTGAAATTTTTGTTTTTAATTCAAAGTTCCAAAATCAAAGTTTTAAAAAATAATTTTCATTTTGTTTTTGAAATTTTTTTTTTATTACAAAGTTCCAAAATCAAAGTTTTAAAAAATAATTTTCATTTTGTAATTTTTGTTTTTAATTAAAAGTTCCAAAATCAAAGTTTTAAAAAATAATTTTCATTTTGTTTTTGAAATTTTTTTGTAATTCAAAGTTCCAAAATCAAAATTTTAAAAAATAATTTTCATTTTTTTTTTAATTCAAAGTTCCAAAATCAAAATTTTAAAAAATAATTTTCATTTTTTTTAATTCAAAGTTCCAAAATAAAAATTTTAAAAAATTTTGTTTTTGAAATTTTTGTTTTTAATTCAAAGTTCCAAAATCAAAGTTTTAAGAAATAATTTTCATTTTTTTTTTGAATTTTTTTTTTTATTTCAAAGTTCCAAAATCAAAGTTTTAAAAAATAATTTTCATTTTGTTTTTGAAATTTTTGTTTTTAATTCAAAGTTCCAAAATCAAAGTTTTAAAAAATAATTTTCATTTTGTTTTTGAAATTTTTTTTTTATTTCAAAGTTCCAAAATCAAAGTTTTAAAAAATAATTTTCATTTTGTATTTGAAATTTTTGTTTTTAATTCAAAGTTCCAAAATCAAAGTTTTAAAAAATAATTTTCATTTTGTTTTTGAAATTTTTTTGTAATTCAAAGTTCCAAAATCAAAATTTTAAAAAATAATTTTCATTTTTTTTTTAATTCAAAGTTCCAAAATCAAAATTTTAAAAAATAATTTTCATTTTTTTTAATTCAAAGTTCCAAAATAAAAATTTTAAAAAATTTTGTTTTTGAAATTTTTGTTTTTAATTCAAAGTTCCAAAATCAAAGTTTTAAAAAATATTTTTCATTTTGTTTTTGAAATTTTTGTTTTTAATTCAAAGTTCCAAAATCAAAATTTTAAAAAATAATTTTCATTTTTTTTTTAATTCAAAGTTCCAAAATCAAAATTTTAAAAAATAATTTTCATTTTGTTTTTGAAATTTTTTTTTTATTTCAAAGTTCCAAAATCAAAGTTTTAAAAAATAATTTTCATTTTGTTTTTGAATTTTTTTTTTTATTTCAAAGTTCCAAAATCAAAGTTTTAAAAAATAATTTTCATTTTTTTTTAATTCAAAGTTCCAAAATCAAAATTTTAAAAAATAATTTTCACTTTGTTTTTAAAATTTTTTTTTTTAATTCAAAGTTCCAAAATCAAAATTTTAAAAAAATTATTTGCATTTTGTTTTTGAAATTTTTGTTTTTAATTCAAAGTTCCAAAATCAAAATTTTAAAAAATAATTTTCATTTTGTTTTTGAAATTTTTGTTTTTAATTCAAAGTTCCAAAATCAAAGTTTTAAAAAATAATTTTCATTTTGTTTTTGAAATTTTTGTTTTTAATTCAAAGTTCCAAAATCAAAGTTTTAAAAAATAATTTTCATTTTGTTTTTGAAATTTTTTTGTAATTCAAAGTTCCAAAATCAAAGTTTTAAAAAATAATTTTCATTTTGTTTTTGAAATTTTTGTTTTTAATTCAAAGTTCCAAAATCAAAGTTTTAAAAAATAATTTTCATTTTGTTTTTGAAATTTTTTTTTTATTTCAAAGTTCCAAAATCAAAGTTTTAAAAAATAATTTTCATTTTGTAATTTTTGTTTTTAATTCAAAGTTCCAAAATCAAAGTTTTAAAAAATAATTTTCATTTTGTTTTTGAAATTTTTTTGTAATTCAAAGTTCCAAAATCAAAATTTTAAAAAATAATTTTCATTTTTTTTTTAATTCAAAGTTCCAAAATCAAAATTTTAAAAAATAATTTTCATTTTTTTTAATTCAAAGTTCCAAAATAAAAATTTTAAAAAATTTTGTTTTTGAAATTTTTGTTTTTAATTCAAAGTTCCAAAATCAAAGTTTTAAGAAATAATTTTCATTTTTTTTTTTAATTCAAAGTTCCAAAATCAAAATTTTAAAAAATAATTTTCATTTTGTTTTTGAAATTTTTGTTTTTAATTCAAAGTTCCAAAATCAAAGTTTTAAAAAATAATTTTCATTTTGTTTTTGAAATTTTTTTTTTTAATTCAAAGTTCCAAAATCAAAGTTTTAAAAAATAATTTTCATTTTGTTTTTGAAATTTTTGTTTTTAATTCAAAGTTCCAAAATCAAAGTTTTAAAAAATAATTTTCATTTTTTTTTTAATTTAAAGTTCCAAAATCAAAATTTTAAAAAATAATTTTCATTTTGTTTTTGAAATTTTTTTGTAATTCAAAGTTCCAAAATCAAAGTTTTAAAAAATAATTTTCATTTTTTTTTAATTCAAAGTTCCAAAATCAAAGTTTTAAAATATATTTTTCATTTTGTTTTTGAAATTTTTTTTTAATTCAAAGTTTTAAAAAATAATTTTCATTTTGTTTTTGAAATTTTTGTTTTTAATTCAAAGTTCCAAAATCAAAGTTTTAAAAAATAATTTTCATTTTGTTTTTGAAATTTTTGTTTTTAATTCAAAGTTCCAAAATCAAAATTTTAAAAAATAATTTTCATTTTGTTTTTGAAATTTTTGTTTTTAATTCAAAGTTCCAAAATCAAAGTTTTAAAAAATAATTTTCATTTTTTTTTTTAATTCAAAGTTCCAAAATCAAAATTTTAAAAAATAATTTTCATTTTTTTTTTAATTCAAAGTTCCAAAATCAAAATTTTAAAAAATAATTTTCATTTTGTTTTTGAAATTTTTGTTTTTAATTCAAAGTTCCAAAATCAAAGTTTTAAAAAATAATTTTCATTTTGTTTTTGAAATTTTTTTTTTTAATTCAAAGTTCCAAAATCAAAATTTTAAAAAATAATTTTTATTTTGTTTTTGAAATTTTTGTTTTTAATTCAAAGTTCCAAAATCAAAGTTTTAAAAAATAATTTTCATTTTGTTTTTGAAATTTTTGTTTTTAATTCAAAGTTCCAAAATCAAAGTTTTAAAAAATAATTTTCATTTTGTTTTTGAATTTTTTTTTTTATTTCAAAGTTCCAAAATCAATGTTTTAATAAATAATTTTCATTTTGTTTTTGAAATTTTTGTTTTTAATTCAAAGTTCCAAAATCAAAGTTTTAAAAAATAATTTTCATTTTGTTTTTGAAATTTTTGTTTTTAATTCAAAGTTCCAAAATCAAAATTTAAAAAAATAATTTTCATTTTGTTTTTGAAATTTTTGTTTTTAATTCAAAGTTCCAAAATCAAAGTTTTAAAAAATAATTTTCATTTTTTTTTTAATTCAAAGTTCCAAAATCAAAATTTTAAAAAATAATTTTCATTTTTTTTTTAATTCAAAGTTCCAAAATAAAAATTTTAAAAAATTTTGTTTTTGAAATTTTTTTTTTAATTAAAAGTTCCAAAATCAAAGTTTTAAAAAATAATTTTCATTTTTTTTTAATTCAAAGTTCCAAAATCAAAATTTTAAAAAAATTATTTTCATTTTTTTTTAATTCAAAGTTCCAAAATCAAAGTTTTAAAAAATAATTTTCATTTTTTTTTAATTCAAAGTTCCAAAATCAAAGTTTTAAAAAATAATTTTCATTTTGTTTTTGAAATTTTTGTTTTTAATTCAAAGTTCCAAAATCAAAGTTTTAAAAAATAATTTTCATTTTGTTTTTGAATTTTTTTTTTTTAATTCAAAGTTCCAAAATCAAAGTTTTAAAAAATAATTTTCATTTTGTTTTTGAAATTTTTGTTTTTAATTCAAAGTTCCAAAATCAAAGTTTTAAAAAATAATTTTCATTTTGTTTTTGAAATTTTTGTTTCTAATTCAAAGTTCCAAAATCAAAGTTTTAAAAAATAATTTTCATTTTGTATTTGAAATTTTTGTTTTTAATTCAAAGTTCCAAAATCAAAGTTTTAAAAAATAATTTTCATTTTGTTTTTGAAATTTTTGTTTTTAATTCAAAGTTCCAAAATCAAAGTTTTAAAAAATAATTTTCATTTTGTTTTTGAAATTTTTTTTTTATTTCAAAGTTCCAAAATCAAAGTTTTAAAAAATAATTTTCATTTTGTATTTGAAATTTTTGTTTTTAATTCAAAGTTCCAAAATCAAAATTTTAAAAAATAATTTTCATTTTGTTTTTGAAATTTTTTTGTAATTCAAAGTTCCAAAATCAAAATTTTAAAAAATAATTTTCATTTTTTTTTTAATTCAAAGTTCCAAAATCAAAATTTTAAAAAATAATTTTCATTTTTTTTAATTCAAAGTTCCAAAATAAAAATTTTAAAAAATTTTGTTTTTGAAATTTTTGTTTTTAATTCAAAGTTCCAAAATCAAAGTTTTAAAAAATATTTTTCATTTTGTTTTTGAAATTTTTGTTTTTAATTCAAAGTTCCAAAATCAAAATTTTAAAAAATAATTTTCATTTTTTTTTAATTCAAAGTTCCAAAATCAAAATTTTAAAAAATAATTTTCATTTTGTTTTTGAAATTTTTTTTTTATTTCAAAGTTCCAAAATCAAAGTTTTAAAAAATAATTTTCATTTTGTTTTTGAAATTTTTTTTTTATTTCAAAGTTCCAAAATCAAAGTTTTAAAAAATAATTTTCATTTTTTTTTAATTCAAAGTTCCAAAATCAAAATTTTAAAAAATAATTTTCACTTTGTTTTTAAAATTTTTTTTTTAATTCAAAGTTCCAAAATCAAAATTTTAAAAAAATTATTTGCATTTTGTTGTTGAAATTTTTGTTTTTAATTCAAAGTTCCAAAATCAAAATTTTAAAAAATAATTTTCATTTTGTTTTTGAAATTTTTGTTTTTAATTCAAAGTTCCAAAATCAAAGTTTTAAAAAATAATTTTCATTTTGTTTTTGAAATTTTTGTTTTTAATTCAAAGTTCCAAAATCAAAGTTTTAAAAAATAATTTTCATTTTGTTTTTGAAATTTTTTTGTAATTCAAAGTTCCAAAATCAAAGTTTTAAAAAATAATTTTCATTTTGTTTTTGAAATTTTTGTTTTTAATTCAAAGTTCCAAAATCAAAGTTTTAAAAAATAATTTTCATTTTGTTTTTGAAATTTTTTTTTTATTTCAAAGTTCCAAAATCAAAGTTTTAAAAAATAATTTTCATTTTGTAATTTTTGTTTTTAATTCAAAGTTCCAAAATCAAAGTTTTAAAAAATAATTTTCATTTTGTTTTTGAAATTTTTTTGTAATTCAAAGTTCCAAAATCAAAATTTTAAAAAATAATTTTCATTTTTTTTTTAATTCAAAGTTCCAAAATCAAAATTTTCAAAAATAATTTTCATTTTTTTTAATTCAAATTTCCAAAATAAAAATTTTAAAAAATTTTGTTTTTGAAATTTTTGTTTTTAATTCAAAGTTCCAAAATCAAAGTTTTAAAAAATAATTTTCATTTTTTTTTTAATTCAAAGTTCCAAAATCAAAATTTTAAAAAATAATTTTCATTTTGTTTTTGAAATTTTTGTTTTTAATTCAAAGTTCCAAAATCAAAGTTTTAAAAAATAATTTTCATTTTGTTTTTGAAATTTTTTTTTTTAATTCAAAGTTCCAAAATCAAAGTTTTAAAAAATAATTTTCATTTTGTTTTTGAAATTTTTGTTTTTAATTCAAAGTTCCAAAATCGAAGTTTTAAAAAATAATTTTCATTTTTTTTTTAATTCAAAGTTCCAAAATCAAAATTTTAAAAAATAATTTTCATTTTGTTTTTGAAATTTTTTTGTAATTCAAAGTTCCAAAATCAAAGTTTTAAAAAATAATTTTCATTTTTTTTTAATTCAAAGTTCCAAAATCAAAGTTTTAAAATATATTTTTCATTTTGTTTTTGAAATTTTTTTTTAATTCAAAGTTTTAAAAAATAATTTTCATTTTGTTTTTGAAATTTTTGTTTTTAATTCAAAGTTCCAAAATCAAAGTTTTAAAAAATAATTTTCATTTTGTTTTTGAAATTTTTGTTTTTAATTCAAAGTTCCAAAATCAAAATTTTAAAAAATAATTTTCATTTTGTTTTTGAAATTTTTGTTTTTAATTCAAAGTTCCAAAATCAAAGTTTTAAAATATATTTTTCATTTTGTTTTTGAAATTTTTGTTTTTAATTCAAAGTTCCAAAATCAAAGTTTTAAAAAATAATTTTCATTTTGTTTTTGAAATTTTTTTGTAATTCAAAGTTCCAAAATCAAAGTTTTAAAAAATAATTTTCATTTTGTTTTTGAAATTTTTTTTTATTTCAAAGTTCCAAAATCAAAGTTTTAAAAAATAATTTTCATTTTTTTTTTAATTCAAAGTTCCAAAATCAAAATTTTAAAAAATAATTTTCATTTTGTTTTTGAAATTTTTGTTTTTAATTCAAAGTTCCAAAATCAAAGTTTTAAAAAATAATTTTCATTTTGTTTTTGAAATTTTTGTTTTTAATTCAAAGTTCCAAAATCAAAGTTTTAAAAAATAATTTTCATTTTGTTTTTGAAATTTTTGTTTTTAATTCAAAATTCCAAAATCAATTTTAATTCAAAGTTCCAAAATCAAAATTTTAAAAAATAATTTTCATTTTGTTTTTGAAATTTTTGTTTTTAATTCAAAGTTCCAAAATCAAAATTTAAAAAAAATTATTTTCATTTTGTTTTTGAAATTTTTTTTTGTAATTCAAAGTTCCAAAATCAAAGTTTTAAAAAATAATTTTCATTTTGTTTTTGAAATTTTTGTTTTAATTCAAAGTTCCAAAATCAAAGTTTTAAAAAATAATTTTCATTTTGTTTTTGAAATTTTTTTGTAATTCAAAGTTCCAAAATCAAAGTTTTAAAAAATAATTTTCATTTTTTTTTAATTCAAAGTTCCAAAATCAAAGTTTTAAAAAATTATGTTCATTTTGTTTTTGAAATTTTTTTTTTTATTTCAAAGTTCCAAAATCAAAGTTTTAAAAAATATTTTTCATTTTGTTGTTGAAATTTTTGTTTTTAATTCAAAGTTCCAAAATCAAAATTTTAAAAAATATTTTTCATTTTGTTTTTGAAATTTTTGTTTTTAATTCAAAGTTCCAAAATCAAAGTTTTAAAAAATAATTTTCATTTTTTTTTTAATTCAAAGTTCCAAAATCAAAGTTTTAAAATATATTTTTGATTTTGTTTTTGAAATTTTTGTTTTTAATTCAAAGTTCCAAAATCAAAGTTTTAAAAAATAATTTTCATTTTTTTTTAATTCAAAGTTCCAAAATCAAAATTTTAAAAAAATTATTTGCATTTTGTTTTTGAAATTTTTGTTTTTAATTCAAAGTTCCAAAATCAAAATTTTAAAAATTAATTTTCATTTTGTTTTTGAAATTTTTGTTTTTAATTCAAAGTTCCGAAATCAAAGTTTTAAAAAATAATTTTCATTTTGTTTTTGAAATTTTTGTTTTTAATTCAAAGTTCCAAAATCAAAATTTTAAAAAATAATTTTCATTTTGTTTTTGAAATTTTTTTTTTTAATTCAAAGTTCCAAAATCAAAGTTTTAAAAAATAATTTTCATTTTTTTTTAATTCAAAGTTCCAAAATCAAAATTTTAAAAAAATTATTTGCATTTTGTTTTTGAAATTTTTGTTTTTAATTCAAAGTTCCAAAATCAAAGTTTTAAAAAATAATTTTCATTTTGTTTTTGAAATTTTTTTTTTTATTTCAAAGTTCCAAAATCAAAATTTTAAAAAATAATTTTCATTTTGTTTTTGAAATTTTTTTTTTAATTCAAAGTTCCAAAATCAAAGTTTTAAAAAATAATTTTCATTTTTTTTTAATTCAAAGTTCCAAAATCAAAATTTTAAAAAATAATTTTCATTTTGTTTTTGGAATTTTTTTTTTTAATTCAAAGTTCCAAAATCAAAGTTTGAAAAAATAATTTTCATTTTTTTTTAATTCAAAGTTCCAAAATCAAAATTTTAAAAAAATTATTTGCATTTTGTTTTTGAAATTTTTGTTTTTAATTCAAAGTTCCAAAATCAAAGTTTTAAAAAATAATTTTCATTTTGTTTTTGAAATTTTTTTTTATTTCAAAGTTCCAAAATCAAAGTTTTAAAAAATAATTTTCATTTTGTTTTTGAAATTTTTGTTTTTAATTCAAAGTTTCAAAATCAAAGTTTTTAATTTAAAGTTCCAAAATCAAAGTTTTAAAAAATAATTTTCATTTTTTTTTTAATTCAAAGTTCCAAAATCAAAGTTTTAAAATATATTTTTCATTTTGTTTTTGAAATTTTTGTTTTTAATCAAAGTTCCAAAATCAAAGTTTTAAAAAATAATTTTCATTTTTTTTTAATTCAAAGTTCCAAAATCAAAATTTTAAAAAAATTATTTTCATTTTGTTTTTGAAATTTTTGTTTTTAATTCAAAGTTCCAAAATCAAAGTTTTAAAAAATAATTTTCATTTTTTTTTTGAAATTTTTTTTTTATTTCAAAGTTCCAAAATCAAAGTTTTAAAAAATAATTTTCATTTTGTTTTTGAAATTTTTGTTTTAATTCAAAGTTCCAAAATCAAAGTTTTTAATTTAAAGTTCCAAAATCAAAGTTTTAAAAAATAATTTTCATTTTTTTTTAATTCAAAGTTCCAAAATCAAAGTTTTAAAATATATTTTTCATTTTGTTTTTGAAATTTTTGTTTTTAATTCAAAGTTCCAAAATCAAAGTTTTAAAAAATAATTTTCATTTTTTTTTTTTAATTCAAAGTTCCAAAATCAAAATTTTAAAAAAATTATTTTCATTTTGTTTTTGAAATTTTTGTTTTTAATTCAAAGTTCCAAAATCAAAGTTTTAAAAAATAATTTTCTTTTTTTTTTAATTCAAAGTTCCAAAATCAAAATTTTAAAAAAATTATTTTCATTTTGTTTTTGAAATTTTTGTTTTTAATTCAAAGTTCCAAAATTAAAATTTTAAAAAAATTATTTTCATTTTGTTTTTGAAATTTTTTTTTTTATTTCAAAGTTCCAAAATCAAAGTTTTAAAAAATAATTTTCATTTTGTTTTTAAAATTTTTGTTTTTAATTCAAAGTTCCAAAATCAAAGTTTTAAAAAATAATTTTCATTTTGTATTTGAAATTTTTGTTTTTAATTCAAAGTTCCAAAATCAAAGTTTTAAAAAATAATTTTCATTTTTTTTTTATTTCAAAGTTCCAAAATCAAAATTTTAAAAAATAATTTTCATTTTGTTTTTGAAATTTTTTTTAATTCAAAGTTCCAAAATCAAAGTTTTAAAAAATAATTTTCATTTTGTATTTGAAATTTTTGTTTTTAATTCAAAGTTCCAAAATCAAAGTTTTAAAAAATAATTTTCATTTTGTTTTTGAAATTTTTGTTTTTAATTCAAAGTTCCAAAATCAAAGTTTTAAAAAATAATTTTCATTTTGTTTTTGAAATTTTTTTTTTAATTCAAAGTTCCAAAATCAAAGTTTTAAAAAATAATTTTCATTTTGTATTTGAAATTTTTGTTTTTAATTCAAAGTTCCAAAATCAAAGTTTTAAAAAATAATTTTCATTTTGTTTTTGAAATTTTTGTTTTTAATTCAAAGTTCCAAAATTAAAGTTTTAAAAAATAATTTTCATTTTTTTTTTAATTCAAAGTTCCAAAATCAAAATTTTAAAAAATAATTTTCATTTTTTTTAATTCAAAGTTCCAAAATAAAAATTTTAAAAAATTTTGTTTTTGAAATTTTTGTTTTTAATTCAAAGTTCCAAAATCAAAGTTTTAAAAAATAATTTTCATTTTGTTTTTGAAATTTTTGTTTCAAAGTTTTTAATTTAAAGTTCCAAAATCAAAGTTTTAAAAAATAATTTTCATTTTTTTTTTAATTCAAAGTTCCAAAATCAAAATTTTAAAAAAATTATTTTCATTTTGTTTTTGAAATTTTTGTTTTTAATTCAAAGTTCCAAAATCAAAGTTTTAAAAAATAATTTTCATTTTGTTTTTGAAATTTTTGTTTTTAATTCAAAGTTCCAAAATCAAAGTTTTAAAAAATAATTTTCATTTTGTTTTTGAAATTTTTTTTTTATTTCAAAGTTCCAAAATCAGTTTTAAAAAATAATTTTCATTTTGTTTTTGAAATTTTTGTTTTTAATTCAAAGTTCCAAAATCAAAGTTTTAAAAAATAATTTTCATTTTTTTTTTTAATTCAAAGTTCCAAAATCAAAATTTTAAAAAAATTATTTTCATTTTGTTTTTGAAATTTTTGTTTTTAATTCAAAGTTCCAAAATCAAAGTTTTAAAAAATAATTTTCATTTTGTTTTTAAAATTTTTTTTTTTTAATTCAAAGTTCCAAAATCAAAGGTTTAAAAAATAATTTTCATTTTTTTTTAATTCAAAGTTCCAAAATCAAAATTTTAAAAAATAATTTTCATTTTTTTTTTAATTCAAAGTTCCAAAATCAAAATTTTAAAAAATAATTTTCATTTTGTTTTTGAAATTTTTTTTTTAATTCAAAGTTCCAAAATCAAAGTTTTAAAAAATAATTTTCATTTTGTTTTTGAAATTTTTGTTTTTATTTCAAAGTTCCAAAATCAAAATTTTAAAAAATAATTTTCATTTTGTTTTTGAAATTTTTTTTTTTAATTCAAAGTTCCAAAATCAAAGTTTTAAAAAATAATTTTCATTTTGTTTTTGAAATTTTTTTTTTTTAATTCAAAGTTCCAAAATCAAAATTTTAAAAAAATTATTTTCATTTTGTTTTTGAAATTTTTGTTTTTAATTCAAAGTTCCAAAATCAAAATTTTAAAAAATAATTTTCATTTTGTTTTTGAAATTTTTTTTTTTAATTCAAAGTTCCAAAATCAAAGTTTTAAAAAATAATTTTCATTTTTTTTAATTCAAAGTTCCAAAATCAAAGTTTTAAAAAATAATTTTCATTTTTTTTTATTTCAAAGTTCCAAAATCAAAATTTTAAAAAATAATTTTCATTTTGTTTTTGAAATTTTTTTTTAATTCAAAGTTCCAAAATCAAAGTTTTAAAAAATAATTTTCATTTTGTTTTTGAAATTTTTGTTTTTAATTCAAAGTTCCAAAATCAAAGTTTTAAAAAATAATTTTCATTTTGTTTTTGAAATTTTTGTTTTTAATTCAAAGTTCCAAAATCAAAGTTTTAAAAAATAATTTTCATTTTGTTTTTGAAATTTTTTTTTTAATTCAAAGTTCCAAAATCAAAGTTTTAAAAATAATTTTCATTTTGTCTTTGAAATTTTTGTTTTTAATTCAAAGTTCCAAAATCAAAGTTTTAAAAAATAATTTTCATTTTGTTTTTGAAATTTTTGTTTTTAATTCAAAGTTCCAAAATCAAAGTTTTAAAAAATAATTTTCATTTTTTTTTAATTCAAAGTTCCAAAATCAAAATTTTAAAAAATAATTTTCATTTTTTTTAATTCAAAGTTCCAAAATAAAAATTTTAAAAAATTTTGTTTTTGAAATTTTTGTTTTTAATTCAAAGTTCCAAAATCAAAGTTTTAAAAAATAATTTTCATTTTGTTTTTGAAATTTTTGTTTTTAATTCAAAGTTCCAAAATCAAAGTTTTAAAAAATAATTTTCATTTTGTTTTTGAAATTTTTGTTTTTAATTCAAAGTTCCAAAATCAAAGTTTTAAAAAATAATTTTCATTTTGTTTTTGAAATTTTTGTTTTTAATTCAAAGTTCCAAAATCAAAGTTTTAAAAAATAATTTTCATTTTGTTTTTGAAATTTTTGTTTCAATGTTTTTAATTTAAAGTTCCAAAATCAAAGTTTTAAAAAATAATTTTCATTTTTTTTTTTAATTCAAAGTTCCAAAATCAAAATTTTAAAAAAATTATTTTCATTTTGTTTTTGAAATTTTTGTTTTTAATTCAAAGTTCCAAAATCAAAGTTTTAAAAAATAATTTTCATTTTGTTTTTGAAATTTTTGTTTTTAATTCAAAGTTCCAAAATCAAAGTTTTAAAAAATAATTTTCATTTTTTTTTTTAATTCAAAGTTCCAAAATCAAAATTTTAAAAAAATTATTTTCATTTTGTTTTTGAAATTTTTGTTTTTAATTCAAAGTTCCAAAATCAAAGTTTTAAAAAATAATTTTCATTTTGTTTTTAAAATTTTTTTTTTTAATTCAAAGTTCCAAAATCAAAGGTTTAAAAAATAATTTTCATTTTTTTTTAATTCAAAGTTCCAAAATCAAAATTTTAAAAAATAATTTTCATTTTTTTTTTAATTCAAAGTTCCAAAATCAAAATTTTAAAAAATAATTTTCATTTTGTTTTTGAAATTCTTTTTTTAATTCAAAGTTCCAAAATCAAAGTTTTAAAAAATAATTTTCATTTTGTTTTTGAAATTTTTGTTTTTATTTCAAAGTTCCAAAATCAAAATTTTAAAAAATAATTTTCATTTTGTTTTTGAAATTTTTTTTTTTTAATTCAAAGTTCCAAAATCAAAGTTTTAAAAAATAATTTTCATTTTGTTTTTGAAATTTTTTTTTTTTAATTCAAAGTTCCAAAATCAAAATTTTAAAAAAATTATTTTCATTTTGTTTTTGAAATTTTTGTTTTTAATTCAAAGTTCCAAAATCAAAATTTTAAAAAATAATTTTCATTTTGTTTTTGAAATTTTTTTTTTTAATTCAAAGTTCCAAAATCAAAGTTTTAAAAAATAATTTTCATTTTTTTTAATTCAAAGTTCCAAAATCAAAATTTTAAAAAAATTATTTGCATTTTGTTTTTGAAATTTTTGTTTTTAATTCAAAGTTCCAAAATCAAAGTTTTAAAAAATAATTTTCATTTTGTTTTTGAAATTTTTTTTTTATTTCAAAGTTCCAAAATCAAAGTTTTAAAAAATAATTTTCATTTTGTTTTTGAAATTTTTGTTTTTAATTCAAAGTTCCAAAATCAAAGTTTTTAATTTAAAGTTCCAAAATCAAAGTTTTAAAAAATAATTTTCATTTTTTTTTAATTCAAAGTTCCAAAATCAAAGTTTTAAAATATATTTTTCATTTTGTTTTTGAAATTTTTGTTTTTAATTCAAAGTTCCAAAATCAAAGTTTTAAAAAATAATTTTCATTTTTTTTTTAATTCAAAGTTCCAAAATCAAAATTTTAAAAAAATTATTTTCATTTTGTTTTTGAAATTTTTGTTTTTAATTCAAAGTTCCAAAATCAAAGTTTTAAAAAATAATTTTCATTTTTTTTTAATTCAAAGTTCCAAAATCTAAATTTTAAAAAAATTATTTTCATTTTGTTTTTGAAATTTTTGTTTTTAATTCAAAGTTCCAAAATCAAAATTTTAAAAAAATTATTTTCATTTTGTTTTTGAAATTTTTTTTTTTATTTCAAAGTTCCAAAATCAAAGTTTTAAAAAATAATTTTCATTTTGTTTTTAAAATTTTTGTTTTTAATTCAAAGTTCCAAAATCAAAGTTTTAAAAAATAATTTTCATTTTGTATTTGAAATTTTTGTTTTTAATTCAAAGTTCCAAAATCAAAGTTTTAAAAAATAATTTTCATTTTTTTTTTATTTCAAAGTTCCAAAATCAAAATTTTAAAAAATAATTTTCATTTTGTTTTTGAAATTTTTTTTTAATTCAAAGTTCCAAAATCAAAGTTTTAAAAAATAATTTTCATTTTGTATTTGAAATTTTTGTTTTTAATTCAAAGTTCCGAAATCAAAGTTTTAAAAAATAATTTTCATTTTGTTTTTGAAATTTTTGTTTTTAATTCAAAGTTCCAAAATCAAAGTTTTAAAAAATAATTTTCATTTTGTTTTTGAAATTTTTTTTTTAATTCAAAGTTCCAAAATCAAAGTTTAAAAAAATAATTTTCATTTTGTATTTGAAATTTTTGTTTTTAATTCAAAGTTCCAAAATCAAAGTTTTAAAAAATAATTTTCATTTTGTTTTTGAAATTTTTTTTTTAATTCAAAGTTCCAAAATCAAAGTTTAAAAAAATAATTTTCATTTTGTATTTGAAATTTTTGTTTTTAATTCAAAGTTCCAAAATCAAAGTTTTAAAAAATAATTTTCATTTTGTTTTTGAAATTTTTGTTTTTAATTCAAAGTTCCAAAATCAAAGTTTTAAAAAATAATTTTCATTTTTTTTTTAATTCAAAGTTCCAAAATAAAAATTTTAAAAAATTTTGTTTTTGAAATTTTTGTTTTTAATTCAAAGTTCCAAAATCAAAGTTTTAAAAAATAATTTTCATTTTGTTTTTGAAATTTTTGTTTTTAATTCAAAGTTCCAAAATCAAAGTTTTAAAAAATAATTTTCATTTTGTTTTTGAAATTTTTGTTTTTAATTCAAAGTTCCAAAATCAAAGTTTTAAAAAATAATTTTCATTTTGTTTTTGAAATTTTTGTTTCAAAGTTTTTAATTTAAAGTTCCAAAATCAAAGTTTTAAAAAATAATTTTCATTTTTTTTTAATTCAAAGTTCCAAAATCAAAGTTTTAAAAAATAATTTTCATTTTGTTTTTGAAATTTTTGTTTTTAATTCAAAGTTCCAAAATCAAAGTTTTAAAAAATAATTTTCATTTTGTTTTTGAAATTTTTTTTTTATTTCAAAGTTCCAAAATCAAAGTTTTAAAAAATAATTTTCATTTTGTTTTTGAAATTTTTGTTTTTAATTCAAAGTTCCAAAATCAAAGTTTTAAAAAATAATTTTCATTTTGTTTTTGAAATTTTTTTTTATTTCAAAGTTCCAAAATCAAAGTTTTAAAAAATAATTTTCATTTTGTTTTTGAAATTTTTGTTTTTAATTCAAAGTTCCAAAATCAAAGTTTTTAATTTAAAGTTCCAAAATCAAAGTTTTAAAAAATAATTTTCATTTTTTTTTTAATTCAAAGTTCCAAAATCAAAATTTTAAAAAATAATTTTCATTTTGTTTTTGAAATTTTTTTTTTTATTTCAAAGTTCCAAAATCAAAGTTTTAAAAAATAATTTTCATTTTGTTTTTGAAATTTTTGTTTTATTTCAAAGTTCCAAAATCAAAGTTTTAAAAAATAATTTTCATTTTGTTTTTAATTCAAAATTCCAAAATCAAAGTTTTAAAAAATAATTTTCATTTTGTTTTTGAAATTTTTGTTTTTAATTCAAAGTTCCAAAATCAAAGTTTTAAAAAATAATTTTCATTTTGTTTTTGAAATTTTTGTTTTTAATTCAAAGTTCCAAAATCAAAGTTTTAAAAAATAATTTTCATTTTGTTTTTGAAATTTTTGTTTTTAATTCAAAGTTCCAAAATCAAAGTTTTTAATTTAAAGTTCCAAAATCAAAGTTTTAAAAAATAATTTTCATTTTTTTTTAATTCAAAGTTCCAAAATCAAAGTTTTAAAATATATTTTTCATTTTGTTTTTGAAATTTTTGTTTTTAATTCAAAGTTCCAAAATCAAAGTTTTAAAAAATAATTTTCATTTTGTTTTTGAAATTTTTTTTTTATTTCAAAGTTCCAAAATCAAAATTTTAAAAAAATTATTTTCATTTTGTTTTTGAAAATTTTTTTTTATTTCAAAGTTCCAAAATCAAAGTTTTAAAAAATAATTTTCATTTTGTTTTTGAAATTTTTTTTTAATTCAAAGTTCCAAAATCAATTTTAATTCAAAGTTCCAAAATCAAAATTTTAAAAAATAATTTTCATTTTGTTTTTGAAATTTTTGTTTTTAATTCAAAGTTCCAAAATCAAAGTTTTAAAAAATAATTTTCATTTTTTTTTTATTTCAAAGTTCCAAAATCAAAATTTTAAAAAATAATTTTCATTTTTTTTAATTCAAAGTTCCAAAATAAAAATTTTAAAAAATTTTGTTTTTGAAATTTTTGTTTTAATTCAAAGTTCCAAAATCAAAATTTTAAAAAATAATTTTCATTTTTTTTTTAATTCAAAGTTCCAAAATCAAAATTTTAAAAAAAAATTATTTTCATTTTGTTTTTGAAATTTTTTTTTTTTAATTCAAAGTTCCAAAATCAAAGTTTTAAAAAATAATTTTCATTTTTTTTTAATTCAAAGTTCCAAAATCAAAGTTTTAAAAAATAATTTTCATTTTGTTTTTGAAATTTTTGTTTTTAATTCAAAGTTCCAAAATCAAAATTTTAAAAAAATTATTTTCATTTTGTTTTTGAATTTTTTTTTTTATTTCAAAGTTCCAAAATCAAAATTTTAAAAAATAATTTTCATTTTTGTTTTAATTCAAAGTTCCAAAATCAAAATTTTAAAAAAATTATTTTCATTTTGTTTTTGAAATTTTTTTTTTATTTCAAAGTTCCAAAATCAAAGTTTTAAAAAATAATTTTCATTTTGTTTTTGAAATTTTTTTTTAATTCAAAGTTCCAAAATCAATTTTAATTCAAAGTTCCAAAATCAAAGTTTTAAAAAATAATTTTCATTTTGTTTTTAATTCAAAATTCCAAAATCAAAGTTTTAAAAAATAATTTTCATTTTGTTTTTGAAATTTTTTTTTTTAATTCAAAGTTCCAAAATCAAAGTTTTAAAAAATAATTTTCATTTTTTTTTAATTCAAAGTTCCAAAATCAAAGTTTTAAAAAATAATTTTCATTTTTTTTTAATTCAAAGTTCCAAAATCAATTTTAATTCAAAGTTCCAAAATCAAAGTTTTAAAAAATAATTTTCATTTTGTTTTTAATTCAAAATTCCAAAATCAAAGTTTTAAAAAATAATTTTCATTTTGTTTTTGAAATTTTTTTTTTTAATTCAAAGTTCCAAAATCAAAGTTTTAAAAAATAATTTTCATTTTTTTTTAATTCAAAGTTCCAAAATCAAAGTTTTAAAAAATAATTTTCATTTTGTTTTTGAAATTTTTGTTTTTAATTCAAAGTTCCAAAATCAAAATTTTAAAAAATAATTTTCATTTTGTTTTTGAAATTTTTTTTTTTTAATTCAAAGTTCCAAAATCAAAGTTTTAAAAAATAATTTTCATTTTGTTTTTGAAATTTTTGTTTTTAATTCAAAGTTCCAAAATCAAAGTTTTAAAAAATATTTTTCATTTTGTTTTTGAAATTTTTGTTTTTAATTCAAAGTTCCAAAATCAAAGTTTTAAAAAATAATTTTCATTTTGTTTTTGAAATTTTTTTTTTATTTCAAAGTTCCAAAATCAAAGTTTTAAAAAATAATTTTCATTTTGTTTTTGAAATTTTTGTTTTTAATTCAAAGTTCCAAAATCAAAGTTTTAAAAAATAATTTTCATTTTGTTTTTGAAATTTTTTTTTTTAATTCAAAGTTCCAAAATCAAAATTTTAAAAAATAATTTTCATTTTGTTTTTGAAATTTTTGTTTTTAATTCAAAGTTCCAAAATCAAAGTTTTAAAAAATAATTTTCATTTTGTTTTTGAAATTTTTGTTTTTAATTCAAAGTTCCAAAATCAAAGTTTTAAAAAATAATTTTCATTTTGTTTTTGAAATTTTTTTTTTATTTCAAAGTTCCAAAATCAAAGTTCCAAAATCAATTTTAATTCAAAGTTCCAAAATCAAAATTTTAGAAAATAATTTTCATTTTGTTTTTGAAATTTTTGTTTTTAATTCAAAGTTCCAAAATCAAAGTTTTAAAAAATAATTTTCATTTTTTTTTTAATTCAAAGTTCCAAAATCAAAATTTTAAAAAATAATTTTCATTTTTTTTAATTCAAAGTTCCAAAATAAAAATTTTAAAAAATTTTGTTTTTGAAATTTTTGTTTTAATTCAAAGTTCCAAAATCAAAATTTTAAAAAATAATTTTAATTTTTTTTTTAATTCAAAGTTCCAAAATCAAAATTTTAAAAAAAAATTATTTTCATTTTGTTTTTGAAATTTTTTTTTTTAATTCAAAGTTCCAAAATCAAAGTTTTAAAAAATAATTTTCATTTTTTTTTAATTCAAAGTTCCAAAATCAAAGTTTTAAAAAATAATTTTCATTTTGTATTTGAAATTTTTGTTTTTAATTCAAAGTTCCAAAATCAAAATTTTAAAAAAATTATTTTTATTTTGTTTTTGAATTTTTTTTTTATTTCAAAGTTCCAAAATCAAAATTTTAAAAAATAATTTTCATTTTTGTTTTTAATTCAAAGTTCCAAAATCAAAATTTTAAAAAAATTATTTTCATTTTGTTTTTGAAATTTTTTTTTTATTTCAAAGTTCCAAAATCAAAGTTTTAAAAAATAATTTTCATTTTGTTTTTAATTCAAAATTCCAAAATCAAAGTTTTAAAAAATAATTTTCATTTTGTTTTTGAAAGTTCCAAAATCAAAGTTTTAAAAAATAATTTTCATTTTGTTTTTAATTCAAAATTCCAAAATCAAAGTTTTAAAAAATAATTTTCATTTTGTTTTTGAAATTTTTTTTTTTAATTCAAAGTTCCAAAATCAAAGTTTTAAAAAATAATTTTCATTTTTTTTTAATTCAAAGTTCCAAAATCAAAGTTTTAAAAAATAATTTTCATTTTGTTTTTGAAATTTTTGTTTTTAATTCAAAGTTCCAAAATCAAAATTTTAAAAAATAATTTTCATTTTGTTTTTGAAATTTTTTTTTTTTAATTCAAAGTTCCAAAATCAAAGTTTTAAAAAATAATTTTCATTTTGTTTTTGAAATTTTTGTTTTTAATTCAAAGTTCCAAAATCAAAGTTTTAAAAAATATTTTTCATTTTGTTTTTGAAATTTTTGTTTTTAATTCAAAGTTCCAAAATCAAAGTTTTAAAAAATAATTTTCATTTTGTTTTTGAAATTTTTTTTTTATTTCAAAGTTCCAAAATCAAAGTTTTAAAAAATAATTTTCATTTTGTTTTTGAAATTTTTGTTTTTAATTCAAAGTTCCAAAATCAAAGTTTTAAAAAATAATTTTCATTTTGTTTTTGAAATTTTTTTTTTTAATTCAAAGTTCCAAAATCAAAATTTTAAAAAATAATTTTCATTTTGTTTTTGAAATTTTTGTTTTTAATTCAAAGTTCCAAAATCAAAGTTTTAAAAAATAATTTTCATTTTGTTTTTGAAATTTTTGTTTTTAATTCAAAGTTCCAAAATCAAAGTTTTAAAAAATAATTTTCATTTTGTTTTTGAAATTTTTTTTTTATTTCAAAGTTCCAAAATCAAAGTTCCAAAATCAATTTTAATTCAAAGTTCCAAAATCAAAATTTTAGAAAATAATTTTCATTTTGTTTTTGAAATTTTTGTTTTTAATTCAAAGTTCCAAAATCAAAGTTTTAAAAAATAATTTTCATTTTTTTTTTATTTCAAAGTTCCAAAATCAAAATTTTAAAAAATAATTTTCATTTTTTTTAATTCAAAGTTCCAAAATAAAAATTTTAAAAAATTTTGTTTTTGAAATTTTTGTTTTAATTCAAAGTTCCAAAATCAAAATTTTAAAAAATAATTTTAATTTTTTTTTTAATTCAAAGTTCCAAAATCAAAATTTTAAAAAAAAATTATTTTCATTTTGTTTTTGAAATTTTTTTTTTTAATTCAAAGTTCCAAAATCAAAGTTTTAAAAAATAATTTTCATTTTTTTTTAATTCAAAGTTCCAAAATCAAAGTTTTAAAAAATAATTTTCATTTTGTATTTGAAATTTTTGTTTTTAATTCAAAGTTCCAAAATCAAAATTTTAAAAAAATTATTTTCATTTTGTTTTTGAATTTTTTTTTTATTTCAAAGTTCCAAAATCAAAATTTTAAAAAATAATTTTCATTTTTGTTTTTAATTCAAAGTTCCAAAATCAAAATTTTAAAAAAATTATTTTCATTTTGTTTTTGAAATTTTTTTTTTATTTCAAAGTTCCAAAATCAAAGTTTTAAAAAATAATTTTCATTTTGTTTTTAATTCAAAATTCCAAAATCAAAGTTTTAAAAAATAATTTTCATTTTGTTTTTGAATTTTTTTTTTTTAATTCAAAGTTCCAAAATCAAAGTTTTAAAAAATAATTTTCATTTTTTTTTAATTCAAAGTTCCAAAATCAAAGTTTTAAAAAATAATTTTCATTTTGTTTTTGAAATTTTTGTTTTTAATTCAAAGTTCCAAAATCAAAGTTTTAAAAAATATTTTTCATTTTGTTTTTGAAATTTTTGTTTTTAATTCAAAGTTCCAAAATCAAAGTTTTAAAAAATAATTTTCATTTTGTTTTTGAAATTTTTGTTTTTAATTCAAAGTTCCAAAATCAAAGTTTTAAAAAATATTTTTCATTTTGTTTTTGAAATTTTTGTTTTTAATTCAAAGTTCCAAAATCAAAATTTTAAAAAATAATTTTCATTTTGTTTTTGAAATTTTTTTTTTTAATTCAAAGTTCCAAAATCAAAGTTTTAAAAAATAATTTTCATTTTGTTTTTGAAATTTTTGTTTTTAATTCAAAGTTCCAAAATCAAAGTTTTAAAAAATATTTTTCATTTTGTTTTTGAAATTTTTGTTTTTAATTCAAAGTTCCAAAATCAAAGTTTTAAAAAATAATTTTCATTTTGTTTTTGAAATTTTTTTTTTATTTCAAAGTTCCAAAATCAAAGTTTTAAAAAATAATTTTCATTTTGTTTTTGAAATTTTTGTTTTTAATTCAAAGTTCCAAAATCAAAGTTTTAAAAAATAATTTTCATTTTGTTTTTGAAATTTTTTTTTTAATTCAAAGTTCCAAAATCAAAATTTTAAAAAATAATTTTCATTTTGTTTTTGAAATTTTTGTTTTTAATTCAAAGTTCCAAAATCAAAGTTTTAAAAAATAATTTTCATTTTGTTTTTGAAATTTTTGTTTTTAATTCAAAGTTCCAAAATCAAAGTTTTAAAAAATAATTTTCATTTTGTTTTTGAAATTTTTTTTTTATTTCAAAGTTCCAAAATCAAAGTTTTAAAAAATAATTTTCATTTTGTTTTTGAAATTTTTGTTTTTAATTCAAAGTTCCAAAATCAAAATTTTAAAAAATAATTTTCATTTTGTTTTTGAAATTTTTGTTTTTAATTCAAAGTTCCAAAATCAAAGTTTTAAAAAATAATTTTCATTTTGTTTTTGAAATTTTTTTTTTATTTCAAAGTTCCAAAATCAAAGTTTTAAAAAATAATTTTCATTTTGTTTTTGAAATTTTTGTTTTATTTCAAAGTTCCAAAATCAAAGTTTTAAAAAATAATTTTCATTTTGTTTTTGAAATTTTTTTTTAATTCAAAGTTCCAAAATCAATTTTAATTCAAAGTTCCAAAATCAAAGTTTTAAAAAATAATTTTCATTTTGTTTTTGAAAATTTTGTTTTTAATTCAAAGTTCCAAAATCAATTTTAATTCAAAGTTCCAAAATCAAAATTTTAAAAAATAATTTTCATTTTTTTTTAATTCAAAGTTCCAAAATCAAAATTTTAAAAAAATTATTTTCATTTTGTTTTTGAATTTTTTTTTTATTTCAAAGTTACAAAATCAAAATTTTAAAAAATAATTTTCATTTTGTTTTTGAAATTTTTGTTTTTAATTCAAAGTTCCAAAATCAAAGTTTTAAAAAATAATTTTCATTTTGTTTTTGAAATTTTTGTTTTTAATTCAAAATTCCAAAATCAATTTTAATTCAAAGTTCCAAAATCAAAGTTTTAAAAAATAATTTTCATTTTGTTTTTGAAATTTTTGTTTTTAATTCAAAGTTCCAAAATCAATTTTAATTCAAAGTTCCAAAATCAAAATTTTAAAAAATAATTTTCATTTTTTTTTAATTCAAAGTTCCAAAATCAAAATTTTAAAAAAATTATTTTCATTTTGTTTTTGAATTTTTTTTTTATTTCAAAGTTCCAAAATCAAAATTTTAAAAAATAATTTTCATTTTGTTTTTGAAATTTTTGTTTTTAATTCAAAGTTCCAAAATCAAAGTTTTAAAAAATAATTTTCATTTTGTTTTTGAAATTTTTGTTTTTAATTCAAAGTTCCAAAATCAAAATTTTAAAAAATAATTTTCATTTTGTTTTTGAAATTTTTGTTTTTAATTCAAAGTTCCAAAATCAAAATTTTAAAAAATAATTTTCATTTTGTTTTTTAATTCAAAGTTCCAAAATCAAAGTTTTAAAAAATAATTTTCATTTTGTTTTTGAAATTTTTGTTTTTAATTCAAAGTTCCAAAATCAAAATTTTAAAAAATAATTTTCATTTTGTTTTTGAAATTTTTTTTTTTAATTCAAAGTTCCAAAATCAAAGTTTTAAAAAATAATTATCATTTTTTTTTAATTCAAAGTTCCAAAATCAAAATTTTAAAAAAATTATTTGCATTTTGTTTTTGAAATTTTTGTTTTTAATTCAAAGTTCCAAAATCAAAGTTTTAAAAAATAATTTTCATTTTGTTTTTGAAATTTTTTTTTTATTTCAAAGTTCCAAAATCAAAGTTTTAAAAAATAATTTTCATTTTGTTTTTGAAATTTTTGTTTTTAATTCAAAGTTCCAAAATCAAAGTTTTAAAAAATAATTTTCATTTTGTTTTTGAAATTTTTTTTTTATTTCAAAGTTCCAAAATCAAAGTTTTAAAAAAATTATTTTCATTTTGTTTTTGAAAATTTTTTTTTATTTCAAAGTTCCAAAATCAAAGTTTTAAAAAATAATTTTCATTTTGTTTTTGAAATTTTTTTTTAATTCAAAGTTCCAAAATCAATTTTAATTCAAAGTTCCAAAATCAAAATTTTAAAAAATAATTTTCATTTTGTTTTTGAAATTTTTGTTTTTAATTCAAAGTTCCAAAATCAAAGTTTTAAAAAATAATTTTCATTTTTTTTTTATTTCAAAGTTCCAAAATCAAAATTTTAAAAAATAATTTTCATTTTTTTTAATTCAAAGTTCCAAAATAAAAATTTTAAAAAATTTTGTTTTTGAAATTTTTGTTTTAATTCAAAGTTCCAAAATCAAAATTTTAAAAAATAATTTTCATTTTTTTTTTAATTCAAAGTTCCAAAATCAAAATTTTAAAAAAAAATTATTTTCATTTTGTTTTTGAAATTTTTTTTTGAATTCAAAGTTCCAAAATCAAAGTTTTAAAAAATAATTTTCATTTTTTTTAATTCAAAGTTCCAAAATCAAAGTTTTAAAAAATAATTTTCATTTTGTTTTTGAAATTTTTGTTTTTAATTCAAAGTTCCAAAATCAAAATTTTAAAAAAATTATTTTCATTTTGTTTTTGAATTTTTTTTTTATTTCAAAGTTCCAAAATCAAAATTTTAAAAAATAATTTTCATTTTTGTTTTAATTCAAACTTCCAAAATCAAAATTTTAAAAAAATTATTTTCATTTTGTTTTTGAAATTTTTTTTTTATTTCAAAGTTCCAAAATCAAAGTTTTAAAAAATAATTTTCATTTTGTTTTTGAAATTTTTTTTTAATTCAAAGTTCCAAAATCAATTTTAATTCAAAGTTCCAAAATCAAAGTTTTAAAAAATAATTTTCATTTTGTTTTTAATTCAAAATTCCAAAATCAAAGTTTTAAAAAATAATTTTCATTTTGTTTTTGAAATTTTTTTTTTTAATTCAAAGTTCCAAAATCAAAGTTTTAAAAAATAATTTTCATTTTTTTTTAATTCAAAGTTCCAAAATCAAAGTTTTAAAAAATAATTTTCATTTTTTTTTAATTCAAAGTTCCAAAATCAATTTTAATTCAAAGTTCCAAAATCAAAGTTTTAAAAAATAATTTTCATTTTGTTTTTAATTCAAAATTCCAAAATCAAAGTTTTAAAAAATAATTTTCATTTTGTTTTTGAAATTTTTTTTTTTAATTCAAAGTTCCAAAATCAAAGTTTTAAAAAATAATTTTCATTTTTTTTTAATTCAAAGTTCCAAAATCAAAGTTTTAAAAAATAATTTTCATTTTGTTTTTGAAATTTTTGTTTTTAATTCAAAGTTCCAAAATCAAAATTTTAAAAAATAATTTTCATTTTGTTTTTGAAATTTTTTTTTTTAATTCAAAGTTCCAAAATCAAAGTTTTAAAAAATAATTTTCATTTTGTTTTTGAAATTTTTGTTTTTAATTCAAAGTTCCAAAATCAAAGTTTTAAAAAATATTTTTCATTTTGTTTTTGAAATTTTTGTTTTTAATTCAAAGTTCCAAAATCAAAGTTTTAAAAAATAATTTTCATTTTGTTTTTGAAATTTTTTTTTTATTTCAAAGTTCCAAAATCAAAGTTTTAAAAAATAATTTTCATTTTGTTTTTGAAATTTTTGTTTTTAATTCAAAGTTCCAAAATCAAAGTTTTAAAAAATAATTTTCATTTTGTTTTTGAAATTTTTTTTTTTAATTCAAAGTTCCAAAATCAAAATTTTAAAAAATAATTTTCATTTTGTTTTTGAAATTTTTGTTTTTAATTCAAAGTTCCAAAATCAAAGTTTTAAAAAATAATTTTCATTTTGTTTTTGAAATTTTTGTTTTTAATTCAAAGTTCCAAAATCAAAGTTTTAAAAAATAATTTTCATTTTGTTTTTGAAATTTTTTTTTTATTTCAAAGTTCCAAAATCAAAGTTCCAAAATCAATTTTAATTCAAAGTTCCAAAATCAAAATTTTAGAAAATAATTTTCATTTTGTTTTTGAAATTTTTGTTTTTAATTCAAAGTTCCAAAATCAAAGTTTTAAAAAATAATTTTCATTTTTTTTTTATTTCAAAGTTCCAAAATCAAAATTTTAAAAAATAATTTTCATTTTTTTTAATTCAAAGTTCCAAAATAAAAATTTTAAAAAATTTTGTTTTTGAAATTTTTGTTTTTAATTCAAAGTTCCAAAATCAAAGTTTTAAAAAATAATTTTCATTTTGTTTTTGAAATTTTTGTTTTTAATTCAAAGTTCCAAAATCAAAGTTTTAAAAAATAATTTTCATTTTGTTTTTGAAATTTTTTTTTTATTTCAAAGTTCCAAAATCAAAGTTCCAAAATCAATTTTAATTCAAAGTTCCAAAATCAAAATTTTAGAAAATAATTTTCATTTTGTTTTTGAAATTTTTGTTTTTAATTCAAAGTTCCAAAATCAAAGTTTTAAAAAATAATTTTCATTTTTTTTTTATTTCAAAGTTCCAAAATCAAAATTTTAAAAAATAATTTTCATTTTTTTTAATTCAAAGTTCCAAAATAAAAATTTTAAAAAATTTTGTTTTTGAAATTTTTGTTTTAATTCAAAGTTCCAAAATCAAAATTTTAAAAAATAATTTTAATTTTTTTTTTAATTCAAAGTTCCAAAATCAAAATTTTAAAAAAAAATTATTTTCATTTTGTTTTTGAAATTTTTTTTTTTTAATTCAAAGTTCCAAAATCAAAGTTTTAAAAAATAATTTTCATTTTTTTTTAATTCAAAGTTCCAAAATCAAAGTTTTAAAAAATAATTTTCATTTTGTATTTGAAATTTTTGTTTTTAATTCAAAGTTCCAAAATCAAAATTTAAAAAAAATTATTTTCATTTTGTTTTTGAATTTTTTTTTTTATTTCAAAGTTCCAAAATCAAAATTTTAAAAAATAATTTTCATTTTTGTTTTAATTCAAAGTTCCAAAATCAAAATTTTAAAAAAATTATTTTCATTTTGTTTTTGAAATTTTTTTTTTATTTCAAAGTTCCAAAATCAAAGTTTTAAAAAATAATTTTCATTTTGTTTTTGAAATTTTTTTTTAATTCAAAGTTCCAAAATCAATTTTAATTCAAAGTTCCAAAATCAAAGTTTTAAAAAATAATTTTCATTTTGTTTTTAATTCAAAATTCCAAAATCAAAGTTTTAAAAAATAATTTTCATTTTGTTTTTGAATTTTTTTTTTTTAATTCAAAGTTCCAAAATCAAAGTTTTAAAAAATAATTTTCATTTTTTTTTAATTCAAAGTTCCAAAATCAAAGTTTTAAAAAATAATTTTCATTTTTTTTAATTCAAAGTTCCAAAATCAATTTTAATTCAAAGTTCCAAAATCAAAGTTTTAAAAAATAATTTTCATTTTGTTTTTAATTCAAAATTCCAAAATCAAAGTTTTAAAAAATAATTTTCATTTTGTTTTTGAAATTTTTTTTTTTAATTCAAAGTTCCAAAATCAAAGTTTTAAAAAATAATTTTCATTTTTTTTTAATTCAAAGTTCCAAAATCAAAGTTTTAAAAAATAATTTTCATTTTGTTTTTGAAATTTTTGTTTTTAATTCAAAGTTCCAAAATCAAAATTTTAAAAAATAATTTTCATTTTGTTTTTGAAATTTTTTTTTTAATTCAAAGTTCCAAAATCAAAGTTTTAAAAAATAATTTTCATTTTGTTTTTGAAATTTTTGTTTTTAATTCAAAGTTCCAAAATCAAAGTTTTAAAAAATATTTTTCATTTTGTTTTTGAAATTTTTGTTTTTAATTCAAAGTTCCAAAATCAAAGTTTTAAAAAATAATTTTCATTTTGTTTTTGAAATTTTTTTTTTATTTCAAAGTTCCAAAATCAAAGTTTTAAAAAATAATTTTCATTTTGTTTTTGAAATTTTTGTTTTTAATTCAAAGTTCCAAAATCAAAGTTTTAAAAAATAATTTTCATTTTGTTTTTGAAATTTTTTTTTTAATTCAAAGTTCCAAAATCAAAATTTTAAAAAATAATTTTCATTTTGTTTTTGAAATTTTTGTTTTTAATTCAAAGTTCCAAAATCAAAGTTTTAAAAAATAATTTTCATTTTGTTTTTGAAATTTTTGTTTTTAATTCAAAGTTCCAAAATCAAAGTTTTAAAAAATAATTTTCATTTTGTTTTTGAAATTTTTTTTTTATTTCAAAGTTCCAAAATCAAAGTTCCAAAATCAATTTTAATTCAAAGTTCCAAAATCAAAATTTTAGAAAATAATTTTCATTTTGTTTTTGAAATTTTTGTTTTTAATTCAAAGTTCCAAAATCAAAGTTTTAAAAAATAATTTTCATTTTTTTTTTATTTCAAAGTTCCAAAATCAAAATTTTAAAAAATAATTTTCATTTTTTTTAATTCAAAGTTCCAAAATAAAAATTTTAAAAAATTTTGTTTTTGAAATTTTTGTTTTAATTCAAAGTTCCAAAATCAAAATTTTAAAAAATAATTTTAATTTTTTTTTTAATTCAAAGTTCCAAAATCAAAATTTTAAAAAAAAATTATTTTCATTTTGTTTTTGAAATTTTTTTTTTTAATTCAAAGTTCCAAAATCAAAGTTTTAAAAAATAATTTTCATTTTGTTTTTAATTCAAAATTCCAAAATCAAAGTTTTAAAAAATAATTTTCATTTTGTTTTTGAAATTTTTTTTTTTAATTCAAAGTTCCAAAATCAAAGTTTTAAAAAATAATTTTCATTTTTTTTTAATTCAAAGTTCCAAAATCAAAGTTTTAAAAAATAATTTTCATTTTTTTTTAATTCAAAGTTCCAAAATCAATTTTAATTCAAAGTTCCAAAATCAAAGTTTTAAAAAATAATTTTCATTTTGTTTTTAATTCAAAATTCCAAAATCAAAGTTTTAAAAAATAATTTTCATTTTGTTTTTGAAATTTTTTTTTTTAATTCAAAGTTCCAAAATCAAAGTTTTAAAAAATAATTTTCATTTTTTTTTAATTCAAAGTTCCAAAATCAAAGTTTTAAAAAATAATTTTCATTTTGTTTTTGAAATTTTTGTTTTTAATTCAAAGTTCCAAAATCAAAATTTTAAAAAATAATTTTCATTTTGTTTTTGAAATTTTTTTTTTTAATTCAAAGTTCCAAAATCAAAGTTTTAAAAAATAATTTTCATTTTGTTTTTGAAATTTTTGTTTTTAATTCAAAGTTCCAAAATCAAAGTTTTAAAAAATATTTTTCATTTTGTTTTTGAAATTTTTGTTTTTAATTCAAAGTTCCAAAATCAAAGTTTTAAAAAATAATTTTCATTTTGTTTTTGAAATTTTTTTTTATTTCAAAGTTCCAAAATCAAAGTTTTAAAAAATAATTTTCATTTTGTTTTTGAAATTTTTGTTTTTAATTCAAAGTTCCAAAATCAAAGTTTTAAAAAATAATTTTCATTTTGTTTTTGAAATTTTTTTTTTAATTCAAAGTTCCAAAATCAAAATTTTAAAAAATAATTTTCATTTTGTTTTTGAAATTTTTGTTTTTAATTCAAAGTTCCAAAATCAAAGTTTTAAAAAATAATTTTCATTTTGTTTTTGAAATTTTTGTTTTTAATTCAAAGTTCCAAAATCAAAGTTTTAAAAAATAATTTTCATTTTGTTTTTGAAATTTTTTTTTTATTTCAAAGTTCCAAAATCAAAGTTCCAAAATCAATTTTAATTCAAAGTTCCAAAATCAAAATTTTAGAAAATAATTTTCATTTTGTTTTTGAAATTTTTTTTTTATTTCAAAGTTCCAAAATCAAAGTTTTAAAAAATAATTTTCATTTTGTTTTTGAAATTTTTGTTTTTAATTCAAAGTTCCAAAATCAAAGTTTTAAAAAATAATTTTCATTTTGTTTTTGAAATTTTTGTTTTTAATTCAAAGTTCCAAAATCAAAGTTTTAAAAAATATTTTTCATTTTGTTTTTGAAATTTTTGTTTTTAATTCAAAGTTCCAAAATCAAAGTTTTAAAAAATAATTTTCATTTTGTTTTTGAAATTTTTTTTTATTTCAAAGTTCCAAAATCAAAGTTTTAAAAAATAATTTTCATTTTGTTTTTGAAATTTTTGTTTTTAATTCAAAGTTCCAAAATCAAAGTTTTAAAAAATAATTTTCATTTTGTTTTTGAAATTTTTTTTTTAATTCAAAGTTCCAAAATCAAAATTTTAAAAAATAATTTTCATTTTGTTTTTGAAATTTTTGTTTTTAATTCAAAGTTCCAAAATCAAAGTTTTAAAAAATAATTTTCATTTTGTTTTTGAAATTTTTGTTTTTAATTCAAAGTTCCAAAATCAAAGTTTTAAAAAATAATTTTCATTTTGTTTTTGAAATTTTTTTTTTATTTCAAAGTTCCAAAATCAAAGTTTTAAAAAATAATTTTCATTTTGTTTTTGAAATTTTTGTTTTTAATTCAAAGTTCCAAAATCAAAGTTTTAAAAAATAATTTTCATTTTGTTTTTGAAATTTTTTTTTTAATTCAAAGTTCCAAAATCAAAATTTTAAAAAATAATTTTCATTTTGTTTTTGAAATTTTTTTTTTTAATTCAAAGTTCCAAAATCAAAGTTTTAAAAAATAATTTTCATTTTTTTTAATTCAAAGTTCCAAAATCAAAGTTTTAAAAAATAATTTTCATTTTTTTTTAATTCAAAGTTCCAAAATCAATTTTAATTCAAAGTTCCAAAATCAAAGTTTTAAAAAATAATTTTCATTTTGTTTTTAATTCAAAATTCCAAAATCAAAGTTTTAAAAAATAATTTTCATTTTGTTTTTGAAATTTTTTTTTTTAATTCAAAGTTCCAAAATCAAAGTTTTAAAAAATAATTTTCATTTTTTTTTAATTCAAAGTTCCAAAATCAAAGTTTTAAAAAATAATTTTCATTTTGTTTTTGAAATTTTTGTTTTTAATTCAAAGTTCCAAAATCAAAATTTTAAAAAATAATTTTCATTTTGTTTTTGAAATTTTTTTTTTTAATTCAAAGTTCCAAAATCAAAGTTTTAAAAAATAATTTTCATTTTGTTTTTGAAATTTTTGTTTTTAATTCAAAGTTCCAAAATCAAAGTTTTAAAAAATATTTTTCATTTTGTTTTTGAAATTTTTGTTTTTAATTCAAAGTTCCAAAATCAAAGTTTTAAAAAATAATTTTCATTTTGTTTTTGAAATTTTTTTTTTATTTCAAAGTTCCAAAATCAAAGTTTTAAAAAATAATTTTCATTTTGTTTTTGAAATTTTTGTTTTTAATTCAAAGTTCCAAAATCAAAGTTTTAAAAAATAATTTTCATTTTGTTTTTGAAATTTTTTTTTTAATTCAAAGTTCCAAAATCAAAATTTTAAAAAATAATTTTCATTTTGTTTTTGAAATTTTTGTTTTTAATTCAAAGTTCCAAAATCAAAGTTTTAAAAAATAATTTTCATTTTGTTTTTGAAATTTTTGTTTTTAATTCAAAGTTCCAAAATCAAAGTTTTAAAAAATAATTTTCATTTTGTTTTTGAAATTTTTTTTTTATTTCAAAGTTCCAAAATCAAAGTTCCAAAATCAATTTTAATTCAAAGTTCCAAAATCAAAATTTTAGAAAATAATTTTCATTTTGTTTTTGAAATTTTTGTTTTTAATTCAAAGTTCCAAAATCAAAGTTTTAAAAAATAATTTTCATTTTTTTTTTATTTCAAAGTTCCAAAATCAAAATTTTAAAAAATAATTTTCATTTTTTTTAATTCAAAGTTCCAAAATAAAAATTTTAAAAAATTTTGTTTTTGAAATTTTTGTTTTTAATTCAAAGTTCCAAAATCAAAGTTTTAAAAAATAATTTTCATTTTGTTTTTGAAATTTTTGTTTTTAATTCAAAGTTCCAAAATCAAAGTTTTAAAAAATAATTTTCATTTTGTTTTTGAAATTTTTTTTTTATTTCAAAGTTCCAAAATCAAAGTTCCAAAATCAATTTTAATTCAAAGTTCCAAAATCAAAATTTTAGAAAATAATTTTCATTTTGTTTTTGAAATTTTTGTTTTTAATTCAAAGTTCCAAAATCAAAGTTTTAAAAAATAATTTTCATTTTTTTTTTATTTCAAAGTTCCAAAATCAAAATTTTAAAAAATAATTTTCATTTTTTTTAATTCAAAGTTCCAAAATAAAAATTTTAAAAAATTTTGTTTTTGAAATTTTTGTTTTAATTCAAAGTTCCAAAATCAAAATTTTAAAAAATAATTTTAATTTTTTTTTTAATTCAAAGTTCCAAAATCAAAATTTTAAAAAAAAATTATTTTCATTTTGTTTTTGAAATTTTTTTTTTTAATTCAAAGTTCCAAAATCAAAGTTTTAAAAAATAATTTTCATTTTTTTTTAATTCAAAGTTCCAAAATCAAAGTTTTAAAAAATAATTTTCATTTTGTATTTGAAATTTTTGTTTTTAATTCAAAGTTCCAAAATCAAAATTTTAAAAAAATTATTTTCATTTTGTTTTTGAATTTTTTTTTTTTATTTCAAAGTTCCAAAATCAAAATTTTAAAAAATAATTTTCATTTTTGTTTTAATTCAAAGTTCCAAAATCAAAATTTTAAAAAAATTATTTTCATTTTGTTTTTGAAATTTTTTTTTTATTTCAAAGTTCCAAAATCAAAGTTTTAAAAAATAATTTTCATTTTGTTTTTGAAATTTTTTTTTAATTCAAAGTTCCAAAATCAATTTTAATTCAAAGTTCCAAAATCAAAGTTTTAAAAAATAATTTTCATTTTGTTTTTAATTCAAAATTCCAAAATCAAAGTTTTAAAAAATAATTTTCATTTTGTTTTTGAAATTTTTTTTTTTAATTCAAAGTTCCAAAATCAAAGTTTTAAAAAATAATTTTCATTTTTTTTTAATTCAAAGTTCCAAAATCAAAGTTTTAAAAAATAATTTTCATTTTTTTTAATTCAAAGTTCCAAAATCAATTTTAATTCAAAGTTCCAAAATCAAAGTTTTAAAAAATAATTTTCATTTTGTTTTTGAAATTTTTTTTTTATTTCAAAGTTCCAAAATCAAAGTTCCAAAATCAATTTTAATTCAAAGTTCCAAAATCAAAATTTTAGAAAATAATTTTCATTTTGTTTTTGAAATTTTTGTTTTTAATTCAAAGTTCCAAAATCAAAGTTTTAAAAAATAATTTTCATTTTTTTTTTATTTCAAAGTTCCAAAATCAAAATTTTAAAAAATAATTTTCATTTTTTTTAATTCAAAGTTCCAAAATAAAAATTTTAAAAAATTTTGTTTTTGAAATTTTTGTTTTAATTCAAAGTTCCAAAATCAAAATTTTAAAAAATAATTTTAATTTTTTTTTTAATTCAAAGTTCCAAAATCAAAATTTTAAAAAAAAATTATTTTCATTTTGTTTTTGAAATTTTTTTTTTTAATTCAAAGTTCCAAAATCAAAGTTTTAAAAAATAATTTTCATTTTGTTTTTGAAATTTTTTTTTTATTTCAAAGTTCCAAAATCAAAGTTCCAAAATCAATTTTAATTCAAAGTTCCAAAATCAAAATTTTAGAAAATAATTTTCATTTTGTTTTTGAAATTTTTGTTTTTAATTCAAAGTTCCAAAATCAAAGTTTTAAAAAATAATTTTCATTTTTTTTTTTATTTCAAAGTTCCAAAATCAAAATTTTAAAAAATAATTTTCATTTTTTTTAATTCAAAGTTCCAAAATAAAAATTTTAAAAAATTTTGTTTTTGAAATTTTTGTTTTAATTCAAAGTTCCAAAATCAAAATTTTAAAAAATAATTTTAATTTTTTTTTTAATTCAAAGTTCCAAAATCAAAATTTTAAAAAAAAATTATTTTCATTTTGTTTTTGAAATTTTTTTTTTTAATTCAAAGTTCCAAAATCAAAGTTTTAAAAAATAATTTTCATTTTTTTTTAATTCAAAGTTCCAAAATCAAAGTTTTAAAAAATAATTTTCATTTTGTATTTGAAATTTTTGTTTTTAATTCAAAGTTCCAAAATCAAAATTTAAAAAAAATTATTTTCATTTTGTTTTTGAATTTTTTTTTTTATTTCAAAGTTCCAAAATCAAAATTTTAAAAAATAATTTTCATTTTTGTTTTAATTCAAAGTTCCAAAATCAAAATTTTAAAAAAATTATTTTCATTTTGTTTTTGAAATTTTTTTTTTATTTCAAAGTTCCAAAATCAAAGTTTTAAAAAATAATTTTCATTTTGTTTTTGAATTTTTTTTTTTAATTCAAAGTTCCAAAATCAATTTTAATTCAAAGTTCCAAAATCAAAGTTTTAAAAAATAATTTTCATTTTGTTTTTAATTCAAAATTCCAAAATCAAAGTTTTAAAAAATAATTTTCATTTTGTTTTTGAAATTTTTTTTTTTAATTCAAAGTTCCAAAATCAAAGTTTTAAAAAATAATTTTCATTTTTTTTTAATTCAAAGTTCCAAAATCAAAGTTTTAAAAAATAATTTTCATTTTTTTTAATTCAAAGTTCCAAAATCAATTTTAATTCAAAGTTCCAAAATCAAAGTTTTAAAAAATAATTTTCATTTTGTTTTTAATTCAAAATTCCAAAATCAAAGTTTTAAAAAATAATTTTCATTTTGTTTTTGAAATTTTTTTTTTTAATTCAAAGTTCCAAAATCAAAGTTTTAAAAAATAATTTTCATTTTTTTTTAATTCAAAGTTCCAAAATCAAAGTTTTAAAAAATAATTTTCATTTTGTTTTTGAAATTTTTGTTTTTAATTCAAAGTTCCAAAATCAAAATTTTAAAAAATAATTTTCATTTTGTTTTTGAAATTTTTTTTTTTAATTCAAAGTTCCAAAATCAAAGTTTTAAAAAATAATTTTCATTTTGTTTTTGAAATTTTTGTTTTTAATTCAAAGTTCCAAAATCAAAGTTTTAAAAAATATTTTTCATTTTGTTTTTGAAATTTTTGTTTTTAATTCAAAGTTCCAAAATCAAAGTTTTAAAAAATAATTTTCATTTTGTTTTTGAAATTTTTTTTTTATTTCAAAGTTCCAAAATCAAAGTTTTAAAAAATAATTTTCATTTTGTTTTTGAAATTTTTGTTTTTAATTCAAAGTTCCAAAATCAAAGTTTTAAAAAATAATTTTCATTTTGTTTTTGAAATTTTTTTTTTAATTCAAAGTTCCAAAATCAAAATTTTAAAAAATAATTTTCATTTTGTTTTTGAAATTTTTGTTTTTAATTCAAAGTTCCAAAATCAAAGTTTTAAAAAATAATTTTCATTTTGTTTTTGAAATTTTTGTTTTTAATTCAAAGTTCCAAAATCAAAGTTTTAAAAAATAATTTTCATTTTGTTTTTGAAATTTTTTTTTTATTTCAAAGTTCCAAAATCAAAGTTCCAAAATCAATTTTAATTCAAAGTTCCAAAATCAAAATTTTAGAAAATAATTTTCATTTTGTTTTTGAAATTTTTGTTTTTAATTCAAAGTTCCAAAATCAAAGTTTTAAAAAATAATTTTCATTTTTTTTTTATTTCAAAGTTCCAAAATCAAAATTTTAAAAAATAATTTTCATTTTTTTTAATTCAAAGTTCCAAAATAAAAATTTTAAAAAATTTTGTTTTTGAAATTTTTGTTTTAATTCAAAGTTCCAAAATCAAAATTTTAAAAAATAATTTTAATTTTTTTTTTAATTCAAAGTTCCAAAATCAAAATTTTAAAAAAAAATTATTTTCATTTTGTTTTTGAAATTTTTTTTTTAATTCAAAGTTCCAAAATCAAAGTTTTAAAAAATAATTTTCATTTTGTTTTTAATTCAAAATTCCAAAATCAAAGTTTTAAAAAATAATTTTCATTTTGTTTTTGAAATTTTTTTTTTTAATTCAAAGTTCCAAAATCAAAGTTTTAAAAAATAATTTTCATTTTTTTTTAATTCAAAGTTCCAAAATCAAAGTTTTAAAAAATAATTTTCATTTTTTTTTAATTCAAAGTTCCAAAATCAATTTTAATTCAAAGTTCCAAAATCAAAGTTTTAAAAAATAATTTTCATTTTGTTTTTAATTCAAAATTCCAAAATCAAAGTTTTAAAAAATAATTTTCATTTTGTTTTTGAAATTTTTTTTTTTAATTCAAAGTTCCAAAATCAAAGTTTTAAAAAATAATTTTCATTTTTTTTTAATTCAAAGTTCCAAAATCAAAGTTTTAAAAAATAATTTTCATTTTGTTTTTGAAATTTTTGTTTTTAATTCAAAGTTCCAAAATCAAAATTTTAAAAAATAATTTTCATTTTGTTTTTGAAATTTTTTTTTTTAATTCAAAGTTCCAAAATCAAAGTTTTAAAAAATAATTTTCATTTTTTTTTAATTCAAAGTTCCAAAATCAAAGTTTTAAAAAATAATTTTCATTTTTTTTAATTCAAAGTTCCAAAATCAATTTTAATTCAAAGTTCCAAAATCAAAGTTTTAAAAAATAATTTTTATTTTGTTTTTGAAATTTTTGTTTTTAATTCAAAGTTCCAAAATCAAAATTTTAAAAAATAATTTTCATTTTGTTTTTGAAATTTTTTTTTTTAATTCAAAGTTCCAAAATCAAAGTTTTAAAAAATAATTTTCATTTTGTTTTTGAAATTTTTGTTTTTAATTCAAAGTTCCAAAATCAAAGTTTTAAAAAATATTTTTCATTTTGTTTTTGAAATTTTTGTTTTTAATTCAAAGTTCCAAAATCAAAGTTTTAAAAAATAATTTTCATTTTGTTTTTGAAATTTTTTTTTTATTTCAAAGTTCCAAAATCAAAGTTTTAAAAAATAATTTTCATTTTGTTTTTGAAATTTTTGTTTTTAATTCAAAGTTCCAAAATCAAAGTTTTAAAAAATAATTTTCATTTTGTTTTTGAAATTTTTTTTTTAATTCAAAGTTCCAAAATCAAAATTTTAAAAAATAATTTTCATTTTGTTTTTGAAATTTTTGTTTTTAATTCAAAGTTCCAAAATCAAAGTTTTAAAAAATAATTTTCATTTTGTTTTTGAAATTTTTGTTTTTAATTCAAAGTTCCAAAATCAAAGTTTTAAAAAATAATTTTCATTTTGTTTTTGAAATTTTTTTTTTATTTCAAAGTTCCAAAATCAAAGTTCCAAAATCAATTTTAATTCAAAGTTCCAAAATCAAAATTTTAGAAAATAATTTTCATTTTGTTTTTGAAATTTTTGTTTTTAATTCAAAGTTCCAAAATCAAAGTTTTAAAAAATAATTTTCATTTTTTTTTTATTTCAAAGTTCCAAAATCAAAATTTTAAAAAATAATTTTCATTTTTTTTAATTCAAAGTTCCAAAATAAAAATTTTAAAAAATTTTGTTTTTGAAATTTTTGTTTTAATTCAAAGTTCCAAAATCAAAATTTTAAAAAATAATTTTAATTTTTTTTTTAATTCAAAGTTCCAAAATCAAAATTTTAAAAAAAAATTATTTTCATTTTGTTTTTGAAATTTTTTTTTTTAATTCAAAGTTCCAAAATCAAAGTTTTAAAAAATAATTTTCATTTTGTTTTTAATTCAAAATTCCAAAATCAAAGTTTTAAAAAATAATTTTCATTTTGTTTTTGAAATTTTTTTTTTTAATTCAAAGTTCCAAAATCAAAGTTTTAAAAAATAATTTTCATTTTTTTTTAATTCAAAGTTCCAAAATCAAAGTTTTAAAAAATAATTTTCATTTTTTTTTAATTCAAAGTTCCAAAATCAATTTTAATTCAAAGTTCCAAAATCAAAGTTTTAAAAAATAATTTTCATTTTGTTTTTAATTCAAAATTCCAAAATCAAAGTTTTAAAAAATAATTTTCATTTTGTTTTTGAAATTTTTTTTTTTAATTCAAAGTTCCAAAATCAAAGTTTTAAAAAATAATTTTCATTTTTTTTTAATTCAAAGTTCCAAAATCAAAGTTTTAAAAAATAATTTTCATTTTGTTTTTGAAATTTTTGTTTTTAATTCAAAGTTCCAAAATCAAAATTTTAAAAAATAATTTTCATTTTGTTTTTGAAATTTTTTTTTTTAATTCAAAGTTCCAAAATCAAAGTTTTAAAAAATAATTTTCATTTTGTTTTTGAAATTTTTGTTTTTAATTCAAAGTTCCAAAATCAAAGTTTTAAAAAATATTTTTCATTTTGTTTTTGAAATTTTTGTTTTTAATTCAAAGTTCCAAAATCAAAGTTTTAAAAAATAATTTTCATTTTGTTTTTGAAATTTTTTTTTTATTTCAAAGTTCCAAAATCAAAGTTTTAAAAAATAATTTTCATTTTGTTTTTGAAATTTTTGTTTTTAATTCAAAGTTCCAAAATCAAAGTTTTAAAAAATAATTTTCATTTTGTTTTTGAAATTTTTTTTTTAATTCAAAGTTCCAAAATCAAAATTTTAAAAAATAATTTTCATTTTGTTTTTGAAATTTTTGTTTTTAATTCAAAGTTCCAAAATCAAAGTTTTAAAAAATAATTTTCATTTTGTTTTTGAAATTTTTGTTTTTAATTCAAAGTTCCAAAATCAAAGTTTTAAAAAATAATTTTCATTTTGTTTTTGAAATTTTTTTTTTATTTCAAAGTTCCAAAATCAAAGTTCCAAAATCAATTTTAATTCAAAGTTCCAAAATCAAAATTTTAGAAAATAATTTTCATTTTGTTTTTGAAATTTTTGTTTTTAATTCAAAGTTCCAAAATCAAAGTTTTAAAAAATAATTTTCATTTTTTTTTTTATTTCAAAGTTCCAAAATCAAAATTTTAAAAAATAATTTTCATTTTTTTTAATTCAAAGTTCCAAAATAAAAATTTTAAAAAATTTTGTTTTTGAAATTTTTGTTTTAATTCAAAGTTCCAAAATCAAAATTTTAAAAAAAAATTATTTTCATTTTGTTTTTGAAATTTTTTTTTTTAATTCAAAGTTCCAAAATCAAAGTTTTAAAAAATAATTTTCATTTTTTTTTAATTCAAAGTTCCAAAATCAAAGTTTTAAAAAATAATTTTCATTTTGTATTTGAAATTTTTGTTTTTAATTCAAAGTTCCAAAATCAAAATTTTAAAAAAATTATTTTCATTTTGTTTTTGAATTTTTTTTTTTATTTCAAAGTTCCAAAATCAAAATTTTAAAAAATAATTTTCATTTTTGTTTTAATTCAAAGTTCCAAAATCAAAATTTTAAAAAAATTATTTTCATTTTGTTTTTGAAATTTTTTTTTTATTTCAAAGTTCCAAAATCAAAGTTTTAAAAAATAATTTTCATTTTGTTTTTGAAATTTTTTTTTAATTCAAAGTTCCAAAATCAATTTTAATTCAAAGTTCCAAAATCAAAGTTTTAAAAAATAATTTTCATTTTGTTTTTAATTCAAAATTCCAAAATCAAAGTTTTAAAAAATAATTTTCATTTTGTTTTTGAAATTTTTTTTTTTAATTCAAAGTTCCAAAATCAAAGTTTTAAAAAATAATTTTCATTTTTTTTTAATTCAAAGTTCCAAAATCAAAGTTTTAAAAAATAATTTTCATTTTTTTTAATTCAAAGTTCCAAAATCAATTTTAATTCAAAGTTCCAAAATCAAAGTTTTAAAAAATAATTTTCATTTTGTTTTTAATTCAAAATTCCAAAATCAAAGTTTTAAAAAATAATTTTCATTTTGTTTTTGAAATTTTTTTTTTTAATTCAAAGTTCCAAAATCAAAGTTTTAAAAAATAATTTTCATTTTTTTTTAATTCAAAGTTCCAAAATCAAAGTTTTAAAAAATAATTTTCATTTTGTTTTTGAAATTTTTGTTTTTAATTCAAAGTTCCAAAATCAAAATTTTAAAAAATAATTTTCATTTTGTTTTTGAAATTTTTTTTTTTAATTCAAAGTTCCAAAATCAAAGTTTTAAAAAATAATTTTCATTTTGTTTTTGAAATTTTTGTTTTTAATTCAAAGTTCCAAAATCAAAGTTTTAAAAAATATTTTTCATTTTGTTTTTGAAATTTTTGTTTTTAATTCAAAGTTCCAAAATCAAAGTTTTAAAAAATAATTTTCATTTTGTTTTTGAATTTTTTTTTTTATTTCAAAGTTCCAAAATCAAAGTTTTAAAAAATAATTTTCATTTTGTTTTTGAAATTTTTGTTTTTAATTCAAAGTTCCAAAATCAAAGTTTTAAAAAATAATTTTCATTTTGTTTTTGAAATTTTTTTTTTAATTCAAAGTTCCAAAATCAAAATTTTAAAAAATAATTTTCATTTTGTTTTTGAAATTTTTGTTTTTAATTCAAAGTTCCAAAATCAAAGTTTTAAAAAATAATTTTCATTTTGTTTTTGAAATTTTTGTTTTTAATTCAAAGTTCCAAAATCAAAGTTTTAAAAAATAATTTTCATTTTGTTTTTGAAATTTTTTTTTTATTTCAAAGTTCCAAAATCAAAGTTCCAAAATCAATTTTAATTCAAAGTTCCAAAATCAAAATTTTAGAAAATAATTTTCATTTTGTTTTTGAAATTTTTGTTTTTAATTCAAAGTTCCAAAATCAAAGTTTTAAAAAATAATTTTCATTTTTTTTTTATTTCAAAGTTCCAAAATCAAAATTTTAAAAAATAATTTTAATTTTTTTTAATTCAAAGTTCCAAAATAAAAATTTTAAAAAATTTTGTTTTTGAAATTTTTGTTTTAATTCAAAGTTCCAAAATCAAAATTTTAAAAAATAATTTTAATTTTTTTTTTAATTCAAAGTTCCAAAATCAAAATTTTAAAAAAAAAATATTTTCATTTTGTTTTTGAAATTTTTTTTTTTAATTCAAAGTTCCAAAATCAAAGTTTTAAAAAATAATTTTCATTTTTTTTTAATTCAAAGTTCCAAAATCAAAGTTTTAAAAAATAATTTTCATTTTGTATTTGAAATTTTTGTTTTTAATTCAAAGTTCCAAAATCAAAATTTTAAAAAAATTATTTTCATTTTGTTTTTGAATTTTTTTTTTTATTTCAAAGTTCCAAAATCAAAATTTTAAAAAATAATTTTCATTTTTGTTTTTAATTCAAAGTTCCAAAATCAAAATTTTAAAAAAATTATTTTCATTTTGTTTTTGAAATTTTTTTTTTATTTCAAAGTTCCAAAATCAAAGTTTTAAAAAATAATTTTCATTTTGTTTTTGAAATTTTTGTTTTTAATTCAAAGTTCCAAAATCAAAGTTTTAAAAAATATTTTTCATTTTGTTTTTGAAATTTTTGTTTTTAATTCAAAGTTCCAAAATCAAAGTTTTAAAAAATAATTTTCATTTTGTTTTTGAAATTTTTTTTTTATTTCAAAGTTCCAAAATCAAAGTTTTAAAAAATAATTTTCATTTTGTTTTTGAAATTTTTGTTTTTAATTCAAAGTTCCAAAATCAAAGTTTTAAAAAATAATTTTCATTTTGTTTTTGAAATTTTTTTTTTTAATTCAAAGTTCCAAAATCAAAATTTTAAAAAATAATTTTCATTTTGTTTTTGAAATTTTTGTTTTTAATTCAAAGTTCCAAAATCAAAGTTTTAAAAAATAATTTTCATTTTGTTTTTGAAATTTTTGTTTTTAATTCAAAGTTCCAAAATCAAAGTTTTAAAAAATAATTTTCATTTTGTTTTTGAAATTTTTTTTTTATTTCAAAGTTCCAAAATCAAAGTTCCAAAATCAATTTTAATTCAAAGTTCCAAAATCAAAATTTTAGAAAATAATTTTCATTTTGTTTTTGAAATTTTTGTTTTTAATTCAAAGTTCCAAAATCAAAGTTTTAAAAAATAATTTTCATTTTTTTTTTATTTCAAAGTTCCAAAATCAAAATTTTAAAAAATAATTTTAATTTTTTTTAATTCAAAGTTCCAAAATAAAAATTTTAAAAAATTTTGTTTTTGAAATTTTTGTTTTAATTCAAAGTTCCAAAATCAAAATTTTAAAAAATAATTTTAATTTTTTTTTTTTAATTCAAAGTTCCAAAATCAAAATTTTAAAAAAAAATTATTTTCATTTTGTTTTTGAAATTTTTTTTTTTAATTCAAAGTTCCAAAATCAAAGTTTTAAAAAATAATTTTCATTTTTTTTTAATTCAAAGTTCCAAAATCAAAGTTTTAAAAAATAATTTTCATTTTGTATTTGAAATTTTTGTTTTTAATTCAAAGTTCCAAAATCAAAATTTTAAAAAAATTATTTTCATTTTGTTTTTGAATTTTTTTTTTATTTCAAAGTTCCAAAATCAAAATTTTAAAAAATAATTTTCATTTTTGTTTTTAATTCAAAGTTCCAAAATCAAAATTTTAAAAAAATTATTTTCATTTTGTTTTTGAAATTTTTTTTTTATTTCAAAGTTCCAAAATCAAAGTTTTAAAAAATAATTTTCATTTTGTTTTTAATTCAAAATTCCAAAATCAAAGTTTTAAAAAATAATTTTCATTTTGTTTTTGAAATTTTTTTTTTTAATTCAAAGTTCCAAAATCAAAGTTTTAAAAAATAATTTTCATTTTTTTTTAATTCAAAGTTCCAAAATCAAAGTTTTAAAAAATAATTTTCATTTTGTTTTTGAAATTTTTGTTTTTAATTCAAAGTTCCAAAATCAAAATTTTAAAAAATAATTTTCATTTTGTTTTTGAAATTTTTTTTTTTAATTCAAAGTTCCAAAATCAAAGTTTTAAAAAATAATTTTCATTTTGTTTTTGCAATTTTTGTTTTTAATTCAAAGTTCCAAAATCAAAGTTTTAAAAAATATTTTTCATTTTGTTTTTGAAATTTTTGTTTTTAATTCAAAGTTCCAAAATCAAAGTTTTAAAAAATAATTTTCATTTTGTTTTTGAAATTTTTTTTTTATTTCAAAGTTCCAAAATCAAAGTTTTAAAAAATAATTTTCATTTTGTTTTTGAAATTTTTGTTTTTAATTCAAAGTTCCAAAATCAAAGTTTTAAAAAATAATTTTCATTTTGTTTTTGAAATTTTTTTTTTAATTCAAAGTTCCAAAATCAAAATTTTAAAAAATAATTTTCATTTTGTTTTTGAAATTTTTGTTTTTAATTCAAAGTTCCAAAATCAAAGTTTTAAAAAATAATTTTCATTTTGTTTTTGAAATTTTTGTTTTTAATTCAAAGTTCCAAAATCAAAGTTTTAAAAAATAATTTTCATTTTGTTTTTGAAATTTTTTTTTTATTTCAAAGTTCCAAAATCAAAGTTTTAAAAAATAATTTTCATTTTGTTTTTGAAATTTTTGTTTTTAATTCAAAGTTCCAAAATCAAAGTTTTTAATTTAAAGTTCCAAAATCAAAGTTTTAAAAAATAATTTTCATTTTTTTTTTAATTCAAAGTTCCAAAATCAAAATTTTAAAAAATAATTTTCATTTTGTTTTTGAAATTTTTGTTTTTAATTCAAAGTTCCAAAATCAAAGTTTTAAAAAATAATTTTCATTTTGTTTTTGAAATTTTTTTTTTATTTCAAAGTTCCAAAATCAAAGTTTTAAAAAATAATTTTCATTTTGTTTTTGAAATTTTTGTTTTATTTCAAAGTTCCAAAATCAAAGTTTTAAAAAATAATTTTCATTTTGTTTTTGAAATTTTTTTTTAATTCAAAGTTCCAAAATCAATTTTAATTCAAAGTTCCAAAATCAAAGTTTTAAAAAATAATTTTCATTTTGTTTTTGAAATGTTTTTTTAATTCAAAGTTCCAAAATCAAAGTTTTAATTCAAAGTTCCAAAATCAAAATTTTAAAAAATAATTTTCATTTTTTTTTAATTCAAAGTTCCAAAATCAAAATTTTAAAAAAATTATTTTCATTTTGTTTTTGAATTTTTTTTTTATTTCAAAGTTCCAAAATCAAAATTTTAAAAAATAATTTTCATTTTGTTTTTGAAATTTTTGTTTTTAATTCAAAGTTCCAAAATCAAAGTTTTAAAAAATAATTTTCATTTTGTTTTTGAAATTTTTGTTTTTAATTCAAAGTTCCAAAATCAATTTTAATTCAAAGTTCCAAAATCAAAGTTTTAAAAAATAATTTTCATTTTGTTTTTGAAATTTTTGTTTTTAATTCAAAGTTCCAAAATCAATTTTAATTCAAAGTTCCAAAATCAAAATTTTAAAAAATAATTTTCATTTTTTTTTAATTCAAAGTTCCAAAATCAAAATTTTAAAAAAATTATTTTCATTTTGTTTTTGAATTTTTTTTTTATTTCAAAGTTCCAAAATCAAAATTTTAAAAAATAATTTTCATTTTGTTTTTAATTCAAAGTTCCAAAATCAAAGTTTTAAAAAATAATTTTCATTTTGTTTTTGAAATTTTTGTTTTTAATTCAAAGTTCCAAAATCAAAATTTTAAAAAATAATTTTCATTTTGTTTTTGAAATTTTTGTTTTTAATTCAAAGTTCCAAAATTAAAATTTTAAAAAATAATTTTCATTTTGTTTTTTAATTCAAAGTTCCAAAATCAAAGTTTTAAAAAATAATTTTCATTTTGTTTTTGAAATTTTTGTTTTTAATTCAAAGTTCCAAAATCAAAGTTTTAAAAAATAATTTTCATTTTGTTTTTGAAATTTTTTTTTTTAATTCAAAGTTCCAAAATCAAAGTTTTAAAAAATAATTATCATTTTTTTTTAATTCAAAGTTCCAAAATCAAAATTTTAAAAAAATTATTTGCATTTTGTTTTTGAAATTTTTGTTTTTAATTCAAAGTTCCAAAATCAAAGTTTTAAAAAATAATTTTCATTTTGTTTTTGAAATTTTTGTTTTTAATTCAAAGTTCCAAAATCAAAGTTTTAAAAAATAATTTTCATTTTGTTTTTGAAATTTTTTTTTTAATTCAAAGTTCCAAAATCAAAATTTTTAATTTAAAGTTCCAAAATCAAAGTTTTAAAAAATAATTTTCATTTTTTTTTAATTCAAAGTTCCAAAATCAAAGTTTTAAAAAATAATTTTCTTTTTTTTTTAATTCAAAGTTCCAAAATCAAAGTTTTAAAAAATAATTTTCATTTTGTATTTGAAATTTTTGTTTTTAATTCAAAGTTCCAAAATCAAAGTTTTAAAAAATAATTTTCATTTTTTTTTAATTCAAAGTTCCAAAATCAAAATTTTAAAAAAATTATTTGCATTTTGTTTTTGAAATTTTTGTTTTTAATTCAAAGTTCCAAAATCAAAGTTTTAAAAAATAATTTTCATTTTGTTTTTGAAATTTTTGTTTTAATTCAAAGTTCCAAAATCAAAATTTTAAAAAATAATTTTCATTTTTTTTTAATTCAAAGTGCCAAAATCAAAATTTTAAAAAAAATTATTTTCATTTTGTTTTTGAAATTTTTTTTTTAATTCAAAGTTCCAAAATCAAAGTTTTAAAAAATAAGTTTCATTTTTTTTTAATTCAAAGTTCCAAAATCAAAGTTTTAAAAAATAATTTTCTTTTTTTTTTAATTCAAAGTTCCAAAATCAAAGTTTTAAAAAATAATTTTCATTTTGTATTTGAAATTTTTTTTTTTAATTCAAAGTTCCAAAATCAAAGTTTTAAAAAATAATTTTCATTTTTTTTTTAATTCAAAGTTCCAAAATCAAAATTTTAAAAAAATTATTTGCATTTTGTTTTTGAAATTTTTGTTTTTAATTCAAAGTTCCAAAATCAAAGTTTTAAAAAATAATTTTCATTTTGTTTTTGAAATTTTTGTTTTAATTCAAAGTTCCAAAATCAAAATTTTAAAAAATAATTTTCATTTTTTTTTAATTCAAAGTTCCAAAATCAAAATTTTAAAAAAAATTATTTTCATTTTGTTTTTGAAATTTTTTTTTTAATTCAAAGTTCCACAATCAAAGTTTTAAAAAATAATTTTCATTTTTTTTTAATTCAAAGTTCCAAAATCAAAGTTTTAAAAAATAATTTTCTTTTTTTTTTAATTCAAAGTTCCAAAATCAAAGTTTTAAAAAATAATTTTCATTTTGTTTTTGAAATTTTTGTTTTTAATTCAAAGTTCCAAAATCAAAGTTTTAAAAAATAATTTTCATTTTTTTTTAATTCAAAGTTCCAAAATCAAAGTTTTAAAAAATAATTTTCATTTTGTTTTTGAAATTTTTGTTTTTAATTCAAAGTTCCAAAATCAAAGTTTTAAAAAATAATTTTCATTTTGTTTTTGAAATTTTTGTTTTTAATTCAAAGTTCCAAAATCAAAGTTTTAAAAAATAATTTTCATTTTTTTTTAATTCAAAGTTCCAAAATCAAAGTTTTAAAAAATAATTTTCTTTTTTTTTTAATTCAAAGTTCCAAAATCAAAGTTTTAAAAAATAATTTTCATTTTGTATTTGAAATTTTTGTTTTTAATTCAAAGTTCCAAAATCAAAGTTTTAAAAAATAATTTTCATTTTTTTTTAATTCAAAGTTCCAAAATCAAAGTTTTAAAAAATAATTTTCATTTTGTTTTTGAAATTTTTGTTTTTAATTCAAAATTCCAAAATCAATTTTAATTCAAAGTTCCAAAATCAAAATTTTAAAAAATAATTTTCATTTTGTTTTTGAAATTTTTGTTTTTAATTCAAAGTTCCAAAATCAAAATTTTAAAAAATAATTTTCATTTTGTTTTTGAAATTTTTTTTTTAATTCAAAGTTCCAAAATCAAAATTTTAAAAAATAATTTTCATTTTTTTTTTTAATTCAAAGTTCCAAAATCAAAATTTTAAAAAATAATTTTCATTTTGTTTTTGAAATTTTTGTTTTTAATTCAAAGTTCCAAAATCAAAGTTTTAAAAAATAATTTTCATTTTTTTTTTAATTCAAAGTTCCAAAATCAAAATTTTAAAAAATAATTTTCATTTTGTATTTGAAATTTTTGTTTTTAATTCAAAGTTCCAAAATCAAAATTTTAAAAAATAATTTTCATTTTTTTTTTTAATTCAAAGTTCCAAAATCAAAATTTTAAAAAATAATTTTCATTTTGTTTTTGAAATTTTTTTTTTTATTTCAAAGTTCCAAAATCAAAGTTTGAAAAAATAATTTTCATTTTGTTTTTGAAATTTTTTTTTTTAATTCAAAGTTCCAAAATCAAAGTTTTAAAAAATAATTTTCATTTTGTTTTTGAAATTTTTGTTTTTAATTCAAAGTTCCAAAATCAAAGATTTAAAAAATAATTTTCATTTTGTTTTTGAAATTTTTGTTTTTAATTCAAAGTTCCAAAATCAAAGTTTTAAAAAATAATTTTCATTTTGTTTTTGAAATTTTTTTTTTATTTCAAAGTTCCAAAATCAAAGTTTTAAAAAATAATTTTCATTTTGTTTTTGAAATTTTTGTTTTTAATTCAAAGTTCCAAAATCAAAGTTTTAAAAAATAATTTTCATTTTTTTTTTAATTCAAAGTTCCAAAATCATAATTTAAAAAAATTTTTTTCATTTTTTTTAATTCAAAGTTCCAAAATCAAAGTTTTAAAAAATAATTTTCATTTTTTTTTAATTCAAAGTTCCAAAATCAAAGTTTTAAAAAATAATTTTCATTTTGTTTTTGAAATTTTTTTGTAATTCAAAGTTCCAAAATCAAAATTTTAAAAAATAATTTTCATTTTTTTTTTAATTCAAAGTTCCAAAATCAAAGTTTTAAAATATATTTTTCATTTTGTTTTTGAAATTTTTGTTTTTAATTCAAAGTTCCAAAATCAAAGTTTTAAAAAATAATTTTCATTTTGTTTTTGAAATTTTTTTGTAATTCAAAGTTCCAAAATCAAAATTTTAAAAAATAATTTTCATTTTTTTTTTAATTCAAAGTTCCAAAATCAAAGTTTTAAAAAATAATTTTCATTTTGTTTTTGAAATTTTTGTTTTTAATTCAAAGTTCCAAAATCAAAATTTTAAAAAATAATTTTCATTTTGTTTTTGAAATTTTTTTTTTTAATTCAAAGTTCCAAAATCAAAGTTTTAAAAAATAATTTTCATTTTTTTTTAATTCAAAGTTCCAAAATCAAAGTTTTAAAAAATAATTTTCATTTTGTTTTTGAAATTTTTGTTTTTAATTCAAAGTTCCAAAATCAAAGTTTTAAAAAATAATTTTCATTTTTTTTTAATTCAAAGTTCCAAAATCAAAATTTTAAAAAAATTATTTGCATTTTGTTTTTGAAATTTTTGTTTTTAATTCAAAGTTCCAAAATCAAAATTTTTAATTTAAAGTTCCAAAATCAAAGTTTTAAAAAATAATTTTCATTTTTTTTTAATTCAAAGTTCCAAAATCAAAGTTTTAAAAAATAATTTTCTTTTTTTTTTAATTCAAAGTTCCAAAATCAAAGTTTTAAAAAATAATTTTCATTTTGTATTTGAAATTTTTGTTTTTAATTCAAAGTTCCAAAATCAAAGTTTTAAAAAATAATTTTCATTTTTTTTTAATTCAAAGTTCCAAAATCAAAATTTTAAAAAAATTATTTGCATTTTGTTTTTGAAATTTTTGTTTTTAATTCAAAGTTCCAAAATCAAAGTTTTAAAAAATAATTTTCATTTTGTTTTTGAAATTTTTGTTTTAATTCAAAGTTCCAAAATCAAAATTTTAAAAAATAATTTTCATTTTTTTTTAATTCAAAGTTCCAAAATCAAAATTTTAAAAAAAATTATTTTCATTTTGTTTTTGAAATTTTTTTTTTAATTCAAAGTTCCAAAATCAAAGTTTTAAAAAATAATTTTCATTTTTTTTTAATTCAAAGTTCCAAAATCAAAGTTTTAAAAAATAATTTTCTTTTTTTTTTAATTCAAAGTTCCAAAATCAAAGTTTTAAAAAATAATTTTCATTTTGTATTTGAAATTTTTGTTTTTAATTCAAAGTTCCAAAATCAAAGTTTTAAAAAATAATTTTCATTTTTTTTTAATTCAAAGTTCCAAAATCAAAGTTTTAAAAAATAATTTTCATTTTGTTTTTGAAATTTTTGTTTTTAATTCAAAGTTCCAAAATCAAAGTTTTAAAAAATAATTTTCATTTTGTTTTTGAAATTTTTGTTTTTAATTCAAAGTTCCAAAATCAAAATTTTAAAAAATAATTTTCATTTTGTTTTTGAAATTTTTGTTTTTAATTCAAAGTTCCAAAATCAAAATTTTAAAAAATAATTTTCATTTTGTTTTTTAATTCAAAGTTCCAAAATCAAAGTTTTAAAAAATAATTTTCATTTTGTTTTTGAAATTTTTGTTTTTAATTCAAAGTTCCAAAATCAAAATTTTAAAAAATAATTTTCATTTTGTTTTTGAAATTTTTTTTTTTAATTCAAAGTTCCAAAATCAAAGTTTTAAAAAATAATTTTCATTTTTTTTTAATTCAAAGTTCCAAAATCAAAATTTTAAAAAAATTATTTGCATTTTGTTTTTGAAATTTTTGTTTTTAATTCAAAGTTCCAAAATCAAAGTTTTAAAAAATAATTTTCATTTTGTTTTTGAAATTTTTGTTTTTAATTCAAAGTTCCAAAATCAAAGTTTTAAAAAATAATTTTCATTTTGTTTTTGAAATTTTTTTTTTAATTCAAAGTTCCAAAATCAAAATTTTTAATTTAAAGTTCCAAAATCAAAGTTTTAAAAAATAATTTTCATTTTTTTTTAATTCAAAGTTCCAAAATCAAAGTTTTAAAAAATAATTTTCTTTTTTTTTTAATTCAAAGTTCCAAAATCAAAGTTTTAAAAAATAATTTTCATTTTGTATTTGAAATTTTTGTTTTTAATTCAAAGTTCCAAAATCAAAGTTTTAAAAAATAATTTTCATTTTTTTTTTAATTCAAAGTTCCAAAATCAAAATTTTAAAAAAATTATTTGCATTTTGTTTTTGAAATTTTTGTTTTTAATTCAAAGTTCCAAAATCAAAGTTTTAAAAAATAATTTTCATTTTGTTTTTGAAATTTTTGTTTTAATTCAAAGTTCCAAAATCAAAATTTTAAAAAATAATTTTCATTTTTTTTTAATTCAAAGTTCCAAAATCAAAATTTTAAAAAAAATTATTTTCATTTTGTTTTTGAAATTTTTTTTTTAATTCAAAGTTCCACAATCAAAGTTTTAAAAAATAATTTTCATTTTTTTTTAATTCAAAGTTCCAAAATCAAAGTTTTAAAAAATAATTTTCTTTTTTTTTAATTCAAAGTTCCAAAATCAAAGTTTTAAAAAATAATTTTCATTTTGTTTTTGAAATTTTTGTTTTTAATTCAAAGTTCCAAAATCAAAGTTTTAAAAAATAATTTTCATTTTTTTTTAATTCAAAGTTCCAAAATCAAAGTTTTAAAAAATAATTTTCATTTTGTTTTTGAAATTTTTGTTTTTAATTCAAAGTTCCAAAATCAAAGTTTTAAAAAATAATTTTCATTTTGTTTTTGAAATTTTTGTTTTTAATTCAAAGTTCCAAAATCAAAGTTTTAAAAAATAATTTTCATTTTTTTTTAATTCAAAGTTCCAAAATCAAAGTTTTAAAAAATAATTTTCTTTTTTTTTTAATTCAAAGTTCCAAAATCAAAGTTTTAAAAAATAATTTTCATTTTGTATTTGAAATTTTTGTTTTTAATTCAAAGTTCCAAAATCAAAGTTTTAAAAAATAATTTTCATTTTTTTTTAATTCAAAGTTCCAAAATCAAAGTTTTAAAAAATAATTTTCATTTTGTTTTTGAAATTTTTGTTTTTAATTCAAAGTTCCAAAATCAAAGTTTTAAAAAATAATTTTCATTTTTTTTTTAATCCAAAGTTCCAAAATCAAAATTTTAAAAAATAATTTTCATTTTTTTTTTAATTCAAAGTTCCAAAATCAAAATTTTAAAAAAATTATTTTCATTTTGTTTTTGAAATTTTTTTTTTATTTCAAAGTTTTAAAAAATAATTTTCATTTTGTTTTTGAAATTTTTGTTTTTAATTCAAAATTCCAAAATCAATTTTAATTCAAAGTTCCAAAATCAAAATTTTAAAAAATAATTTTCATTTTGTTTTTGAAATTTTTGTTTTTAATTCAAAGTTCCAAAATCAAAATTTTAAAAAATAATTTTCATTTTGTTTTTGAAATTTTTTTTTTAATTCAAAGTTCCAAAATCAAAATTTTAAAAAATAATTTTCATTTTTTTTTTTAATTCAAAGTTCCAAAATCAAAATTTTAAAAAATAATTTTCATTTTGTTTTTGAAATTTTTGTTTTTAATTCAAAGTTCCAAAATCAAAGTTTTAAAAAATAATTTTCATTTTTTTTTTAATTCAAAGTTCCAAAATCAAAATTTTAAAAAATAATTTTCATTTTGTATTTGAAATTTTTGTTTTTAATTCAAAGTTCCAAAATCAAAATTTTAAAAAATAATTTTCATTTTTTTTTTTAATTCAAAGTTCCAAAATCAAAATTTTAAAAAATAATTTTCATTTTGTTTTTGAAATTTTTTTTTTTATTTCAAAGTTCCAAAATCAAAGTTTGAAAAAATAATTTTCATTTTGTTTTTGAAATTTTTTTTTTTAATTCAAAGTTCCAAAATCAAAGTTTTAAAAAATAATTTTCATTTTGTTTTTGAAATTTTTGTTTTTAATTCAAAGTTCCAAAATCAAAGATTTAAAAAATAATTTTCATTTTGTTTTTGAAATTTTTGTTTTTAATTCAAAGTTCCAAAATCAAAGTTTTAAAAAATAATTTTCATTTTGTTTTTGAAATTTTTTTTTTATTTCAAAGTTCCAAAATCAAAGTTTTAAAAAATAATTTTCATTTTGTTTTTGAAATTTTTGTTTTTAATTCAAAGTTCCAAAATCAAAGTTTTAAAAAATAATTTTCATTTTTTTTTTAATTCAAAGTTCCAAAATCATAATTTAAAAAAATTTTTTTCATTTTTTTTAATTCAAAGTTCCAAAATCAAAGTTTTAAAAAATAATTTTCATTTTTTTTTAATTCAAAGTTCCAAAATCAAAGTTTTAAAAAATAATTTTCATTTTGTTTTTGAAATTTTTTTGTAATTCAAAGTTCCAAAATCAAAATTTTAAAAAATAATTTTCATTTTTTTTTCAATTCAAAGTTCCAAAATCAAAGTTTTAAAATATATTTTTCATTTTGTTTTTGAAATTTTTGTTTTTAATTCAAAGTTCCAAAATCAAAGTTTTAAAAAATAATTTTCATTTTGTTTTTGAAATTTTTTTGTAATTCAAAGTTCCAAAATCAAAATTTTAAAAAATAATTTTCATTTTTTTTTTAATTCAAAGTTCCAAAATCAAAATTTTAAAAAATTTTGTTTTTGAAATTTTTGTTTTTAATTCAAAGTTCCAAAATCAAAATTTTAAAAAATAATTTTCATTTTGTTTTTGAATTTTTTTTTTAATTCAAAGTTCCAAAATCAAAATTTTAAAAAATAATTTTCATTTTGTTTTTGAAATTTTTGTTTTTAATTCAAAGTTCCAAAATCAAAGTTTTAAAAAATAATTTTCATTTTGTTTTTGAAATTTTTTTTTTTAATTCAAAGTTCCAAAATCAAAGTTTTAAAAAATAATTTTCATTTTGTTTTTGAAATTTTTGTTTTTAATTCAAAGTTCCAAAATCAAAGTTTTAAAAAATAATTTTCATTTTGTTTTTGAAATTTTTGTTTTTAATTCAAAGTTCCAAAATCAAAGTTTTAAAAAATAATTTTCATTTTGTTTTTGAAATTTTTGTTTTTAATTCAAAGTTCCAAAATCAAAGTTTTAAAAAATAATTTTCATTTTGTTTTTGAAATTTTTGTTTTTAATTCAAAGTTCCAAAATCAAAGTTTTAAAAAATAATTTTCATTTTTTTTTTATTTCAAAGTTCCAAAATCAAAATTTTAAAAAATAATTTTCATTTTTTTTTTTTAATTTAAAGTTCCAAAATCAAAGTTTTAAAAAATAATTTTCATTTTTTTTTTAATTCAAAGTTCCAAAATCAAAATTTTAAAAAAATAATTTTCATTTTTTTTTAATTCAAAGTTCCAAAATCAAAGTTTTAAAAAATAATTTTCATTTTTTTTTAATTCAAAGTTCCAAAATCAAAGTTTTAAAAAATAATTTTCATTTTGTTTTTGAAATTTTTGTTTTTAATTCAAAGTTCCAAAATCAAAGTTTTAAAAAATAATTTTCATTTTTTTTTTATTTCAAAGTTCCAAAATCAAAATTTTAAAAAATAATTTTCATTTTTTTTTTTTAATTCAAAGTTCCAAAATCAAAATTTTAAAAAATAATTTTCATTTTGTTTTTGAATTTTTTTTTTTAATTCAAAGTTCCAAAATCAAAGTTTTAAAAAATAATTTTCATTTTGTTTTTGAAATTTTTGTTTTAATTCAAAGTTCCAAAATCAAAATTTTAAAAAATAATTTTCATTTTTTTTTAATTCAAAGTTCCAAAATCAAAATTTTAAAAAAAATTATTTTCATTTTGTTTTTGAAATTTTTTTTTTAATTCAAAGTTCCAAAATCAAAGTTTTAAAAAATAATTTTCATTTTTTTTTAATTCAAAGTTCCAAAATCAAAGTTTTAAAAAATAATTTTCTTTTTTTTTTAATTCAAAGTTCCAAAATCAAAGTTTTAAAAAATAATTTTCATTTTGTATTTGAAATTTTTGTTTTTAATTCAAAGTTCCAAAATCAAAGTTTTAAAAAATAATTTTCATTTTTTTTTAATTCAAAGTTCCAAAATCAAAGTTTTAAAAAATAATTTTCATTTTGTTTTTGAAATTTTTGTTTTTAATTCAAAGTTCCAAAATCAAAGTTTTAAAAAATAATTTTCATTTTGTTTTTGAAATTTTTGTTTTTAATTCAAAGTTCCAAAATCAAAATTTTAAAAAATAATTTTCATTTTGTTTTTGAAATTTTTGTTTTTAATTCAAAGTTCCAAAATCAAAATTTTAAAAAATAATTTTCATTTTGTTTTTTAATTCAAAGTTCCAAAATCAAAGTTTTAAAAAATAATTTTCATTTTGTTTTTGAAATTTTTGTTTTTAATTCAAAGTTCCAAAATCAAAATTTTAAAAAATAATTTTCATTTTGTTTTTGAAATTTTTTTTTTTAATTCAAAGTTCCAAAATCAAAGTTTTAAAAAATAATTTTCATTTTTTTTTAATTCAAAGTTCCAAAATCAAAATTTTAAAAAAATTATTTGCATTTTGTTTTTGAAATTTTTGTTTTTAATTCAAAGTTCCAAAATCAAAGTTTTAAAAAATAATTTTCATTTTGTTTTTGAAATTTTTGTTTTTAATTCAAAGTTCCAAAATCAAAGTTTTAAAAAATAATTTTCATTTTGTTTTTGAAATTTTTTTTTTAATTCAAAGTTCCAAAATCAAAATTTTTAATTTAAAGTTCCAAAATCAAAGTTTTAAAAAATAATTTTCATTTTTTTTTAATTCAAAGTTCCAAAATCAAAGTTTTAAAAAATAATTTTCTTTTTTTTTTAATTCAAAGTTCCAAAATCAAAGTTTTAAAAAATAATTTTCATTTTGTATTTGAAATTTTTGTTTTTAATTCAAAGTTCCAAAATCAAAGTTTTAAAAAATAATTTTCATTTTTTTTTTAATTCAAAGTTCCAAAATCAAAATTTTAAAAAAATTATTTGCATTTTGTTTTTGAAATTTTTGTTTTTAATTCAAAGTTCCAAAATCAAAGTTTTAAAAAATAATTTTCATTTTGTTTTTGAAATTTTTGTTTTAATTCAAAGTTCCAAAATCAAAATTTTAAAAAATAATTTTCATTTTTTTTTAATTCAAAGTTCCAAAATCAAAATTTTAAAAAAAATTATTTTCATTTTGTTTTTGAAATTTTTTTTTTAATTCAAAGTTCCACAATCAAAGTTTTAAAAAATAATTTTCATTTTTTTTTAATTCAAAGTTCCAAAATCAAAGTTTTAAAAAATAATTTTCTTTTTTTTTAATTCAAAGTTCCAAAATCAAAGTTTTAAAAAATAATTTTCATTTTGTTTTTGAAATTTTTGTTTTTAATTCAAAGTTCCAAAATCAAAGTTTTAAAAAATAATTTTCATTTTTTTTTAATTCAAAGTTCCAAAATCAAAGTTTTAAAAAATAATTTTCATTTTGTTTTTGAAATTTTTGTTTTTAATTCAAAGTTCCAAAATCAAAGTTTTAAAAAATAATTTTCATTTTGTTTTTGAAATTTTTGTTTTTAATTCAAAGTTCCAAAATCAAAGTTTTAAAAAATAATTTTCATTTTTTTTTAATTCAAAGTTCCAAAATCAAAGTTTTAAAAAATAATTTTCTTTTTTTTTTAATTCAAAGTTCCAAAATCAAAGTTTTAAAAAATAATTTTCATTTTGTATTTGAAATTTTTGTTTTTAATTCAAAGTTCCAAAATCAAAGTTTTAAAAAATAATTTTCATTTTTTTTTAATTCAAAGTTCCAAAATCAAAGTTTTAAAAAATAATTTTCATTTTGTTTTTGAAATTTTTGTTTTTAATTCAAAGTTCCAAAATCAAAGTTTTAAAAAATAATTTTCATTTTTTTTTTAATCCAAAGTTCCAAAATCAAAATTTTAAAAAATAATTTTCATTTTTTTTTTAATTCAAAGTTCCAAAATCAAAATTTTAAAAAAATTATTTTCATTTTGTTTTTGAAATTTTTTTTTTATTTCAAAGTTTTAAAAAATAATTTTCATTTTGTTTTTGAAATTTTTGTTTTTAATTCAAAATTCCAAAATCAATTTTAATTCAAAGTTCCAAAATCAAAATTTTAAAAAATAATTTTCATTTTGTTTTTGAAATTTTTGTTTTTAATTCAAAGTTCCAAAATCAAAATTTTAAAAAATAATTTTCATTTTGTTTTTGAAATTTTTTTTTTAATTCAAAGTTCCAAAATCAAAATTTTAAAAAATAATTTTCATTTTTTTTTTTAATTCAAAGTTCCAAAATCAAAATTTTAAAAAATAATTTTCATTTTGTTTTTGAAATTTTTGTTTTTAATTCAAAGTTCCAAAATCAAAGTTTTAAAAAATAATTTTCATTTTTTTTTTAATTCAAAGTTCCAAAATCAAAATTTTAAAAAATAATTTTCATTTTGTATTTGAAATTTTTGTTTTTAATTCAAAGTTCCAAAATCAAAATTTTAAAAAATAATTTTCATTTTTTTTTTTAATTCAAAGTTCCAAAATCAAAATTTTAAAAAATAATTTTCATTTTGTTTTTGAAATTTTTTTTTTTATTTCAAAGTTCCAAAATCAAAGTTTGAAAAAATAATTTTCATTTTGTTTTTGAAATTTTTTTTTTTAATTCAAAGTTCCAAAATCAAAGTTTTAAAAAATAATTTTCATTTTGTTTTTGAAATTTTTGTTTTTAATTCAAAGTTCCAAAATCAAAGATTTAAAAAATAATTTTCATTTTGTTTTTGAAATTTTTGTTTTTAATTCAAAGGTCCAAAATCAAAGTTTTAAAAAATAATTTTCATTTTGTTTTTGAAATTTTTTTTTTATTTCAAAGTTCCAAAATCAAAGTTTTAAAAAATAATTTTCATTTTGTTTTTGAAATTTTTGTTTTTAATTCAAAGTTCCAAAATCAAAGTTTTAAAAAATAATTTTCATTTTTTTTTTAATTCAAAGTTCCAAAATCATAATTTAAAAAAATTTTTTTAATTTTTTTTAATTCAAAGTTCCAAAATCAAAGTTTTAAAAAATAATTTTCATTTTTTTTTAATTCAAAGTTCCAAAATCAAAGTTTTAAAAAATAATTTTCATTTTGTTTTTGAAATTTTTTTGTAATTCAAAGTTCCAAAATCAAAATTTTAAAAAATAATTTTCATTTTTTTTTCAATTCAAAGTTCCAAAATCAAAGTTTTAAAATATATTTTTCATTTTGTTTTTGAAATTTTTGTTTTTAATTCAAAGTTCCAAAATCAAAGTTTTAAAAAATAATTTTCATTTTGTTTTTGAAATTTTTTTGTAATTCAAAGTTCCAAAATCAAAATTTTAAAAAATAATTTTCATTTTTTTTTTAATTCAAAGTTCCAAAATCAAAATTTTAAAAAATTTTGTTTTTGAAATTTTTGTTTTTAATTCAAAGTTCCAAAATCAAAATTTTAAAAAATAATTTTCATTTTGTTTTTGAATTTTTTTTTTAATTCAAAGTTCCAAAATCAAAATTTTAAAAAATAATTTTCATTTTGTTTTTGAAATTTTTGTTTTTAATTCAAAGTTCCAAAATCAAAGTTTTAAAAAATAATTTTCATTTTGTTTTTGAAATTTTTTTTTTTAATTCAAAGTTCCAAAATCAAAGTTTTAAAAAATAATTTTCATTTTGTTTTTGAAATTTTTGTTTTTAATTCAAAGTTCCAAAATCAAAGTTTTAAAAAATAATTTTCATTTTGTTTTTGAAATTTTTGTTTTTAATTCAAAGTTCCAAAATCAAAGTTTTAAAAAATAATTTTCATTTTGTTTTTGAAATTTTTGTTTTTAATTCAAAGTTCCAAAATCAAAGTTTTAAAAAATAATTTTCATTTTGTTTTTGAAATTTTTGTTTTTAATTCAAAGTTCCAAAATCAAAGTTTTAAAAAATAATTTTCATTTTTTTTTTATTTCAAAGTTCCAAAATCAAAATTTTAAAAAATAATTTTCATTTTTTTTTTTTAATTTAAAGTTCCAAAATCAAAGTTTTAAAAAATATGATTGAATGAATTTTAAAAACGAATCAAGTTGAGAATACCTTAAAGACATTGAACTCATTTAACAGACATATACAGTTTACATTAGAGAGAGAAATGGATAACAAATTACCATATTTAGATTCCCTAGTCATCAGGGATGGTAATATAATTAAGATAAACTGGTACCAAAAACCTATATCTTCTGGCAGACTTATTAATTATTATTCAAAACATCCCAGAAGAATAATAATCAACACTGCTACAAACTTTATCACCAGAGTTCTAAGTACGAGCAATACCGAATTTCACGAGGAAAATAAGAGAATAATTAGACATATTTTACACAAGAATGACTTTCCATATATAACAATAGACAATTTGATGAAATATACATTAAATAAGAAAAAATCTGACAATTCGATAGAAACGAAACCACCAAAAATTTACAAATCTGTTGAATATATACCTGGATTATCAGAAAGGATGAAGTACTCTGATATATATGACAAGGAAAAATACATATTAGCAATGAAAACGGGTAATACGACAGCAAAATTATTCAACAACATGAAATCTAAATTGGACAAACTAGAAAAATCAAATCTAGTATACCAAATTAAATGCGACGGCGACGATACTGATATATGTCCAAAAATATACGTAGGCACAACGAAGACAAAATTAAAAACTAGATTGTCATCACATAAATCGGACCTAAAATCAAATGACAAACCTCTTTCACAAAAAACAGCACTTGCTGCCCATTGTGCAACAACTGGACATCGACCAAACTTTAATAATGTAAGAGTAATTGTAGAGGAGAATAATACTAGTAAACGATATATGCAAGAGATGTTACATATAATTAATACTCCAATTGATAAGAGAATGAACTACAAAACAGACACTGATAATTGCGCTCACATATATAGACATACAATAAACAAATACAAAAATAATAATAAACAAAAAAGCTAACAGTCAGTGAAGTAAACTTAAGATATTAACATCGGACAACACTGTATTAAACACTAAGTAAATTGTTTGTTATTATAATTTTAAGAAAATTGTTACAATTATAATAATTATGTTTTTTAGATTATATTTCTTCCCTGAAGATGATCAACAAAGTTGGTCGAAATATTGGAAATAAATAAAATATAATAAAAATTAAAAACGAACAAGAGTTTTTATATTTTTAATAAAAGGGACCTCAAGCCGAACTAATAAAATAGAAAGAGTTTTAAAAAATAATTTTCATTTTTTTTTTAATTCAAAGTTCCAAAATCAAAATTTTAAAAAAATTATTTTCATTTTTTTTTAATTCAAAGTTCCAAAATCAAAGTTTTAAAAAATAATTTTCATTTTTTTTTAATTCAAAGTTCCAAAATCAAAGTTTTAAAAAATAATTTTCATTTTGTTTTTGAAATTTTTGTTTTTAATTCAAAGTTCCAAAATCAAAGTTTTAAAAAATAATTTTCATTTTTTTTTTATTTCAAAGTTCCAAAATCAAAATTTTAAAAAATAATTTTCATTTTTTTTTTTTAATTCAAAGTTCCAAAATCAAAATTTTAAAAAATAATTTTCATTTTGTTTTTGAATTTTTTTTTTTAATTCAAAGTTCCAAAATCAAAGTTTTAAAAAATAATTTTCATTTTGTTTTTGAAATTTTTGTTTTTAATTCAAAGTTCCAAAATCAAAGTTTTAAAAAATAATTTTCATTTTGTTTTTGAAATTTTTTTGTAATTCAAAGTTCCAAAATCAAAGTTTTAAAAAATAATTTTCATTTTGTTTTTGAAATTTTTGTTTTTAATTCAAAGTTCCAAAATCAAAATTTTAAAAAATAATTTTCATATTGTTTTTGAAATTTTTGTTTTTAATTCAAAGTTCCAAAATCAAAGTTTTAAAAAATATTTTTCATTTTGTTTTTGAAATTTTTGTTTTTAATTCAAAGTTCCAAAATCAAAGTTTTAAAAAATAATTTTCATTTTGTTTTTGAATTTTTTTTTTTATTTCAAAGTTCCAAAATCAAAGTTTTAAAAAATAATTTTCATTTTGTTTTTGAAATTTTTGTTTTTAATTCAAAGTTCCAAAATCAAAGTTTTAAAAAATAATTTTCATTTTTTTTTTAATTCAAAGTTCCAAAATCAATTTTATTTCAAAGTTCCAAAATCAAAGTTTTAAAAAATAATTTTCATTTTGTTTTTGAAATTTTTTTTTTATTTCAAAGTTCCAAAATCAAAGTTTTAAAAAATAATTTTCATTTTGTTTTTGAATTTTTTTTGTAATTCAAAGTTCCAAAATCAAAGTTTTTAATTTAAAGTTCCAAAATCAAAGTTTTAAAAAATAATTTTCATTTTTTTTTTTAATTCAAAGTTCCAAAATCAAAGTTTTAAAATATATTTTTCATTTTGTTTTTGAAATTTTTGTTTTTAATTCAAAGTTCCAAAATCAAAGTTTTAAAAAATAATTTTCATTTTGTTTTTGAAATTTTTTTTTTTAATTCAAAGTTCCAAAATCAAAGTTTTAAAAAATAATTTTCATTTTGTTTTTGAAATTTTTGTTTTTAATTCAAAGTTCCAAAATCAAAGTTTTAAAAAATAATTTTCATTTTGTTTTTGAAATTTTTGTTTCTAATTCAAAGTTCCAAAATCAAAGTTTTAAAAAATAATTTTCATTTTGTTTTTGAAATTTTTGTTTTTAATTCAAAGTTCCAAAATCAAAGTTTTTAATTTAAAGTTCCAAAATCAAAGTTTTAAAAAATAATTTTCATTTTTTTTTTAATTCAAAGTTCCAAAATCAAAATTTTAAAAAAATTATTTTCATTTTTTTTTAATTCAAAGTTCCAAAATCAAAGTTTTAAAAAATAATTTTCATTTTTTTTTAATTCAAAGTTCCAAAATCAAAGTTTTAAAATATAATTTTCATTTTGTTTTTGAAATTTTTGTTTTTAATTCAAAGTTCCAAAATCAAAGTTTTAAAAAATAATTTTCATTTTGTTTTTGAAATTTTTTTGTAATTCAAAGTTCCAAAATCAAAATTTTAAAAAATAATTTTCATTTTTTTTTTAATTCAAAGTTCCAAAATCAAAGTTTTAAAATATATTTTTCATTTTGTTTTTGAAATTTTTGTTTTTAATTCAAAGTTCCAAAATCAAAGTTTTAAAAAATAATTTTCATTTTGTTTTTGAAATTTTTTTGTAATTCAAAGTTCCAAAATCAAAATTTTAAAAAATAATTTTCATTTTTTTTTAATTCAAAGTTCCAAAATCAAAATTTTAAAAAATTTTGTTTTTGAAATTTTTGTTTTTAATTCAAAGTTCCAAAATCAAAATTTTAAAAAATAATTTTCATTTTGTTTTTGAATTTTTTTTTTTAATTCAAAGTTCCAAAATCAAAGTTTTAAAAAATAATTTTCATTTTGTTTCTGAAATTTTTGTTTTTAATTCAAAGTTCCAAAATCAAAGTTTTAAAAAATAATTTTCATTTTGTTTTTGAAATTTTTTTGTAATTCAAAGTTCCAAAATCAAAGTTTTAAAAAATAATTTTCATTTTGTTTTTGAAATTTTTGTTTTTAATTCAAAGTTCCAAAATCAAAATTTTAAAAAATAATTTTCATTTTGTTTTTGAAATTTTTTTTGTAATTCAAAGTTCCAAAATCAAAGTTTTAAAAAATAATTTTCATTTTGTTTTTGAAATTTTTGTTTTTAATTCAAAGTTCCAAAATCAAAGTTTTAAAAAATAATTTTCATTTTTTTTTTAATTCAAAGTTCCAAAATCAAAATTTTAAAAAATAATTTTCATTTTGTATTTGAAATTTTTGTTTTTAATTCAAAGTTCCAAAATCAAAATTTTAAAAAATAATTTTCATTTTTTTTTTTAATTCAAAGTTCCAAAATCAAAATTTTAAAAAATAATTTTCATTTTGTTTTTGAAATTTTTGTTTTTAATTCAAAGTTCCAAAATCAAAATTTTAAAAAATAATTTTCATTTTTTTTTTTAATTCAAAGTTCCAAAATCAAAATTTTAAAAAATAATTTTCATTTTGTTTTTGAAATTTTTTTTTTTATTTCAAAGTTCCAAAATCAAAGTTTGAAAAATAATTTTCATTTTTTTTTTTAATTCAAAGTTCCAAAATCAAAATTTTAAAAAATAATTTTCATTTTTTTTTTAATTCAAAGTTCCAAAATCAAAATTTTAAAAAATTTTGTTTTTGAAATTTTTGTTTTTAATTCAAAGTTCCAAAATCAAAATTTTAAAAAATAATTTTCATTTTGTTTTTGAATTTTTTTTTTTAATTCAAAGTTCCAAAATCAAAGTTTTAAAAAATAATTTTCATTTTGTTTCTGAAATTTTTGTTTTTAATTCAAAGTTCCAAAATCAAAGTTTTAAAAAATAATTTTCATTTTGTTTTTGAAATTTTTTTGTAATTCAAAGTTCCAAAATCAAAGTTTTAAAAAATAATTTTCATTTTGTTTTTGAAATTTTTGTTTTTAATTCAAAGTTCCAACATCAAAATTTTAAAAAATAATTTTCATTTTGTTTTTGAAATTTTTTTTGTAATTCAAAGTTCCAAAATCAAAGTTTTAAAAAATAATTTTCATTTTGTTTTTGAAATTTTTGTTTTTAATTCAAAGTTCCAAAATCAAAGTTTTAAAAAATAATTTTCATTTTTTTTTTAATTCAAAGTTCCAAAATCAAAATTTTAAAAAATAATTTTCATTTTGTATTTGAAATTTTTGTTTTTAATTCAAAGTTCCAAAATCAAAATTTTAAAAAATAATTTTCATTTTTTTTTTTAATTCAAAGTTCCAAAATCAAAATTTTAAAAAATAATTTTCATTTTGTTTTTGAAATTTTTGTTTTTAATTCAAAGTTCCAAAATCAAAATTTTAAAAAATAATTTTCATTTTTTTTTTTAATTCAAAGTTCCAAAATCAAAATTTTAAAAAATAATTTTCATTTTGTTTTTGAAATTTTTGTTTTTAATTCAAAGTTCCAAAATCAAAATTTTAAAAAATAATTTTCATTTTTTTTTTTAATTCAAAGTTCCAAAATCAAAATTTTAAAAAATAATTTTCATTTTGTTTTTGAAATTTTTTTGTAATTCAAAGTTCCAAAATCAAAGTTTTAAAAAATAATTTTCATTTTGTTTTTGAAATTTTTGTTTTTAATTCAAAGTTCCAAAATCAAAATTTTAAAAAATAATTTTCATTTTGTTTTTGAAATTTTTTTTTTTAATTCAAAGTTCCAAAATCAAAGTTTTAAAAAATAATTTTCATTTTGTTTTTGAAATTTTTGTTTTTAATTCAAAGTTCCAAAATCAAAGTTTTAAAAAATAATTTTCATTTTTTTTTTAATTCAAAGTTCCAAAATCAAAATTTTAAAAAATAATTTTCATTTTGTATTTGAAATTTTTGTTTTTAATTCAAAGTTCCAAAATCAAAATTTTAAAAAATAATTTTCATTTTTTTTTTTAATTCAAAGTTCCAAAATCAAAATTTTAAAAAATAATTTTCATTTTGTTTTTGAAATTTTTTTTTTTATTTCAAAGTTCCAAAATCAAAGTTTGAAAAAATAATTTTCATTTTGTTTTTGAAATTTTTTTTTTTAATTCAAAGTTCCAAAATCAAAGTTTTAAAAAATAATTTTCATTTTGTTTTTGAAATTTTTGTTTTTAATTCAAAGTTCCAAAATCAAAGATTTAAAAAATAATTTTCATTTTGTTTTTGAAATTTTTGTTTTTAATTCAAAGTTCCAAAATCAAAGTTTTAAAAAATAATTTTCATTTTGTTTTTGAAATTTTTTTTTTATTTCAAAGTTCCAAAATCAAAGTTTTAAAAAATAATTTTCATTTTGTTTTTGAAATTTTTGTTTTTAATTCAAAGTTCCAAAATCAAAGTTTTAAAAAATAATTTTCATTTTTTTTTTAATTCAAAGTTCCAAAATCATAATTTAAAAAAATTTTTTTCATTTTTTTTAATTCAAAGTTCCAAAATCAAAGTTTTAAAAAATAATTTTCATTTTTTTTTAATTCAAAGTTCCAAAATCAAAGTTTTAAAAAATAATTTTCATTTTGTTTTTGAAATTTTTTTGTAATTCAAAGTTCCAAAATCAAAATTTTAAAAAATAATTTTCATTTTTTTTTTAATTCAAAGTTCCAAAATCAAAGTTTTAAAATATATTTTTCATTTTGTTTTTGAAATTTTTGTTTTTAATTCAAAGTTCCAAAATCAAAGTTTTAAAAAATAATTTTCATTTTGTTTTTGAAATTTTTTTGTAATTCAAAGTTCCAAAATCAAAATTTTAAAAAATAATTTTCATTTTTTTTTTAATTCAAAGTTCCAAAATCAAAATTTTAAAAAATTTTGTTTTTGAAATTTTTGTTTTTAATTCAAAGTTCCAAAATCAAAATTTTAAAAAATAATTTTCATTTTGTTTTTGAATTTTTTTTTTAATTCAAAGTTCCAAAATCAAAATTTTAAAAAATAATTTTCATTTTGTTTTTGAAATTTTTGTTTTTAATTCAAAGTTCCAAAATCAAAGTTTTAAAAAATAATTTTCATTTTGTTTTTGAAATTTTTTTTTTTAATTCAAAGTTCCAAAATCAAAGTTTTAAAAAATAATTTTCATTTTGTTTTTGAAATTTTTGTTTTTAATTCAAAGTTCCAAAATCAAAGTTTTAAAAAATAATTTTCATTTTGTTTTTGAAATTTTTGTTTTTAATTCAAAGTTCCAAAATCAAAGTTTTAAAAAATAATTTTCATTTTGTTTTTGAAATTTTTGTTTTTAATTCAAAGTTCCAAAATCAAAGTTTTAAAAAATAATTTTCATTTTGTTTTTGAAATTTTTGTTTTTAATTCAAAGTTCCAAAATCAAAGTTTTAAAAAATAATTTTCATTTTTTTTTTATTTCAAAGTTCCAAAATCAAAATTTTAAAAAATAATTTTCATTTTTTTTTTTTAATTTAAAGTTCCAAAATCAAAGTTTTAAAAAATAATTTTCATTTTTTTTTTAATTCAAAGTTCCAAAATCAAAATTTTAAAAAAATTATTTTCATTTTTTTTTAATTCAAAGTTCCAAAATCAAAGTTTTAAAAAATAATTTTCATTTTTTTTTAATTCAAAGTTCCAAAATCAAAGTTTTAAAAAATAATTTTCATTTTGTTTTTGAAATTTTTGTTTTTAATTCAAAGTTCCAAAATCAAAGTTTTAAAAAATAATTTTCATTTTTTTTTTATTTCAAAGTTCCAAAATCAAAATTTTAAAAAATAATTTTCATTTTTTTTTTTTAATTCAAAGTTCCAAAATCAAAATTTTAAAAAATAATTTTCATTTTGTTTTTGAATTTTTTTTTTTAATTCAAAGTTCCAAAATCAAAGTTTTAAAAAATAATTTTCATTTTGTTTTTGAAATTTTTGTTTTTAATTCAAAGTTCCAAAATCAAAGTTTTAAAAAATAATTTTCATTTTGTTTTTGAAATTTTTTTGTAATTCAAAGTTCCAAAATCAAAGTTTTAAAAAATAATTTTCATTTTGTTTTTGAAATTTTTGTTTTTAATTCAAAGTTCCAAAATCAAAATTTTAAAAAATAATTTTCATATTGTTTTTGAAATTTTTGTTTTTAATTCAAAGTTCCAAAATCAAAGTTTTAAAAAATATTTTTCATTTTGTTTTTGAAATTTTTGTTTTTAATTCAAAGTTCCAAAATCAAAGTTTTAAAAAATAATTTTCATTTTGTTTTTGAATTTTTTTTTTTATTTCAAAGTTCCAAAATCAAAGTTTTAAAAAATAATTTTCATTTTGTTTTTGAAATTTTTGTTTTTAATTCAAAGTTCCAAAATCAAAGTTTTAAAAAATAATTTTCATTTTTTTTTTAATTCAAAGTTCCAAAATCAATTTTATTTCAAAGTTCCAAAATCAAAGTTTTAAAAAATAATTTTCATTTTGTTTTTGAAATTTTTTTTTTATTTCAAAGTTCCAAAATCAAAGTTTTAAAAAATAATTTTCATTTTGTTTTTGAATTTTTTTTGTAATTCAAAGTTCCAAAATCAAAGTTTTTAATTTAAAGTTCCAAAATCAAAGTTTTAAAAAATAATTTTCATTTTTTTTTTTAATTCAAAGTTCCAAAATCAAAGTTTTAAAATATATTTTTCATTTTGTTTTTGAAATTTTTGTTTTTAATTCAAAGTTCCAAAATCAAAGTTTTAAAAAATAATTTTCATTTTGTTTTTGAAATTTTTTTTTTTAATTCAAAGTTCCAAAATCAAAGTTTTAAAAAATAATTTTCATTTTGTTTTTGAAATTTTTGTTTTTAATTCAAAGTTCCAAAATCAAAGTTTTAAAAAATAATTTTCATTTTGTTTTTGAAATTTTTGTTTCTAATTCAAAGTTCCAAAATCAAAGTTTTAAAAAATAATTTTCATTTTGTTTTTGAAATTTTTGTTTTTAATTCAAAGTTCCAAAATCAAAGTTTTTAATTTAAAGTTCCAAAATCAAAGTTTTAAAAAATAATTTTCATTTTTTTTTTAATTCAAAGTTCCAAAATCAAAATTTTAAAAAAATTATTTTCATTTTTTTTTAATTCAAAGTTCCAAAATCAAAGTTTTAAAAAATAATTTTCATTTTTTTTTAATTCAAAGTTCCAAAATCAAAGTTTTAAAATATAATTTTCATTTTGTTTTTGAAATTTTTGTTTTTAATTCAAAGTTCCAAAATCAAAGTTTTAAAAAATAATTTTCATTTTGTTTTTGAAATTTTTTTGTAATTCAAAGTTCCAAAATCAAAATTTTAAAAAATAATTTTCATTTTTTTTTTAATTCAAAGTTCCAAAATCAAAGTTTTAAAATATATTTTTCATTTTGTTTTTGAAATTTTTGTTTTTAATTCAAAGTTCCAAAATCAAAGTTTTAAAAAATAATTTTCATTTTGTTTTTGAAATTTTTTTGTAATTCAAAGTTCCAAAATCAAAATTTTAAAAAATAATTTTCATTTTTTTTTAATTCAAAGTTCCAAAATCAAAATTTTAAAAAATTTTGTTTTTGAAATTTTTGTTTTTAATTCAAAGTTCCAAAATCAAAATTTTAAAAAATAATTTTCATTTTGTTTTTGAATTTTTTTTTTTAATTCAAAGTTCCAAAATCAAAGTTTTAAAAAATAATTTTCATTTTGTTTCTGAAATTTTTGTTTTTAATTCAAAGTTCCAAAATCAAAGTTTTAAAAAATAATTTTCATTTTGTTTTTGAAATTTTTTTGTAATTCAAAGTTCCAAAATCAAAGTTTTAAAATATAATTTTCATTTTGTTTTTGAAATTTTTGTTTTTAATTCAAAGTTCCAAAATCAAAATTTTAAAAAATAATTTTCATTTTGTTTTTGAAATTTTTTTTGTAATTCAAAGTTCCAAAATCAAAGTTTTAAAAAATAATTTTCTTTTTTTTTTAATTCAAAGTTCCAAAATCAAAATTTTAAAAAAATTATTTTCATTTTGTTTTTGAAATTTTTTTTTTTATTTCAAAGTTCCAAAATCAAAGTTTTAAAAAATAATTTTCATTTTGTTTTTGAAATTTTTTTTTTTAATTCAAAGTTCCAAAATCAAAGTTTTAAAAAATAATTTTCATTTTTTTTTTATTTCAAAGTTCCAAAATCAAAATTTTAAAAAATAATTTTCATTTTTTTTTTTTAATTCAAAGTTCCAAAATCAAAATTTTAAAAAATAATTTTCATTTTGTTTTTGAAATTTTTGTTTTTAATTCAAAGTTTTAAAAAATAATTTTCATTTTGTATTTGAAATTTTTGTTTTTAATTCAAAGTTCCAAAATCAAAGTTTTAAAAAATAATTTTCATTTTGTTTTTGAAATTTTTTTGTAATTCAAAGTTCCAAAATCAAAGTTTTAAAAAATAATTTTCATTTTGTTTTTGAAATTTTTGTTTTTAATTCAAAGTTCCAAAATCAAAATTTTAAAAAATAATTTTCATATTGTTTTTGAAATTTTTGTTTTTAATTCAAAGTTCCAAAATCAAAGTTTTAAAAAATATTTTTCATTTTGTTTTTGAAATTTTTGTTTTTAATTCAAAGTTCCAAAATCAAAGTTTTAAAAAATAATTTTCATTTTGTTTTTGAATTTTTTTTTTTATTTCAAAGTTCCAAAATCAAAGTTTTAAAAAATAATTTTCATTTTGTTTTTGAAATTTTTGTTTTTAATTCAAAGTTCCAAAATCAAAGTTTTAAAAAATAATTTTCATTTTTTTTTTAATTCAAAGTTCCAAAATCAATTTTATTTCAAAGTTCCAAAATCAAAGTTTTAAAAAATAATTTTCATTTTGTTTTTGAAATTTTTTTTTATTTCAAAGTTCCAAAATCAAAGTTTTAAAAAATAATTTTCATTTTGTTTTTGAAATTTTTTTGTAATTCAAAGTTCCAAAATCAAAATTTTAAAAAAATAATTTTCATTTTTTTTTTAATTCAAAGTTCCAAAATCAAAGTTTTAAAATATATTTTTCATTTTGTTTTTGAAATTTTTGTTTTTAATTCAAAGTTCCAAAATCAAAGTTTTAAAAAATAATTTTCATTTTGTTTTTGAAATTTTTTTGTAATTCAAAGTTCCAAAATCAAAATTTTAAAAAATAATTTTCATTTTTTTTTTAATTCAAAGTTCCAAAATCAAAATTTTAAAAAATTTTGTTTTTGAAATTTTTGTTTTTAATTCAAAGTTCCAAAATCAAAATTTTAAAAAATAATTTTCATTTTGTTTTTGAATTTTTTTTTTAATTCAAAGTTCCAAAATCAAAATTTTAAAAAATAATTTTCATTTTGTTTTTGAAATTTTTGTTTTTAATTCAAAGTTCCAAAATCAAAGTTTTAAAAAATAATTTTCATTTTGTTTTTGAAATTTTTTTTTTTAATTCAAAGTTCCAAAATCAAAGTTTTAAAAAATAATTTTCATTTTTTTTTTATTTCAAAGTTCCAAAATCAAAGTTTTTAATTTAAAGTTCCAAAATCAAAGTTTTAAAAAATAATTTTCATTTTTTTTTTAATTCAAAGTTCCAAAATCAAAGTTTTAAAATATATTTTTCATTTTGTTTTTGAAATTTTTGTTTTTAATTCAAAGTTCCAAAATCAAAGTTTTAAAAAATAATTTTCATTTTGTTTTTGAAATTTTTGTTTTTAATTCAAAGTTCCAAAATCAAAGTTTTTAATTTAAAGTTCCAAAATCAAAGTTTTAAAAAATAATTTTCATTTTTTTTTTTAATTCAAAGTTCCAAAATCAAAATTTTAAAAAAATTATTTTCATTTTTTTTTAATTCAAAGTTCCAAAATCAAAGTTTTAAAAAATAATTTTCATTTTTTTTTAATTCAAAGTTCCAAAATCAAAGTTTTAAAAAATAATTTTCATTTTGTTTTTAAAATTTTTGTTTTTAATTCAAAGTTCCAAAATCAAAGTTTTAAAAAATAATTTTCATTTTGTTTTTGAAATTTTTTTGTAATTCAAAGTTCCAAAATCAAAATTTTAAAAAATAATTTTCATTTTTTTTTTAATTCAAAGTTCCAAAATCAAAGTTTTAAAATATATTTTTCATATTGTTTTTGAAATTTTTGTTTTTAATTCAAAGTTCCAAAATCAAAGTTTTAAAAAATAATTTTCATTTTGTTTTTGAAATTTTTTTGTAATTCAAAGTTCCAAAATCAAAATTTTAAAAAATAATTTTCATTTTTTTTTAATTCAAAGTTCCAAAATCAAAATTTTAAAAAATTTTGTTTTTGAAATTTTTGTTTTTAATTCAAAGTTCCAAAATCAAAATTTTAAAAAATAATTTTCATTTTGTTTTTGAATTTTTTTTTTTAATTCAAAGTTCCAAAATCAAAGTTTTAAAAAATAATTTTCATTTTGTTTTTGAAATTTTTGTTTTTAATTCAAAGTTCCAAAATCAAAGTTTTAAAAAATAATTTTCATTTTGTTTTTGAAATTTTTTTGTAATTCAAAGTTCCAAAATCAAAGTTTTAAAAAATAATTTTCATTTTGTTTTTGAAATTTTTGTTTTTAATTCAAAGTTCCAAAATCAAAATTTTAAAAAATAATTTTCATTTTGTTTTTGAAATTTTTTTTGTAATTCAAAGTTCCAAAATCAAAGTTTTAAAAAATAATTTTCATTTTGTTTTTGAAATTTTTGTTTTTAATTCAAAGTTCCAAAATCAAAGTTTTTAATTTAAAGTTCCAAAATCAAAGTTTTAAAAAATAATTTTCATTTTTTTTTTAATTCAAAGTTCCAAAATCAAAATTTTAAAAAAATTATTTTCATTTTTTTTTAATTCAAAGTTCCAAAATCAAAGTTTTAAAAAATAATTTTCATTTTTTTTTAATTCAAAGTTCCAAAATCAAAGTTTTAAAATATAATTTTCATTTTGTTTTTGAAATTTTTGTTTTTAATTCAAAGTTCCAAAATCAAAGTTTTAAAAAATAATTTTCATTTTGTTTTTGAAATTTTTTTGTAATTCAAAGTTCCAAAATCAAAATTTTAAAAAATAATTTTCATTTTTTTTTTAATTCAAAGTTCCAAAATCAAAGTTTTAAAATATATTTTTCATTTTGTTTTTGAAATTTTTGTTTTTAATTCAAAGTTCCAAAATCAAAGTTTTAAAAAATAATTTTCATTTTGTTTTTGAAATTTTTTTGTAATTCAAAGTTCCAAAATCAAAATTTTAAAAAATAATTTTCATTTTTTTTAATTCAAAGTTCCAAAATCAAAATTTTAAAAAATTTTGTTTTTGAAATTTTTGTTTTTAATTCAAAGTTCCAAAATCAAAATTTTAAAAAATAATTTTCATTTTGTTTTTGAATTTTTTTTTTTAATTCAAAGTTCCAAAATCAAAGTTTTAAAAAATAATTTTCATTTTGTTTCTGAAATTTTTGTTTTTAATTCAAAGTTCCAAAATCAAAGTTTTAAAAAATAATTTTCATTTTGTTTTTGAAATTTTTTTGTAATTCAAAGTTCCAAAATCAAAGTTTTAAAAAATAATTTTCATTTTGTTTTTGAAATTTTTGTTTTTAATTCAAAGTTCCAAAATCAAAATTTTAAAAAATAATTTTCATTTTGTTTTTGAAATTTTTTTTGTAATTCAAAGTTCCAAAATCAAAGTTTTAAAAAATAATTTTCTTTTTTTTTTAATTCAAAGTTCCAAAATCAAAATTTTAAAAAAATTATTTTCATTTTGTTTTTGAAATTTTTTTTTTTATTTCAAAGTTCCAAAATCAAAGTTTTAAAAAATAATTTTCATTTTGTTTTTGAATTTTTTTTTTTTAATTCAAAGTTCCAAAATCAAAGTTTTAAAAAATAATTTTCATTTTTTTTTTATTTCAAAGTTCCAAAATCAAAATTTTAAAAAATAATTTTCATTTTTTTTTTTAATTCAAAGTTCCAAAATCAAAATTTTAAAAAATAATTTTCATTTTGTTTTTGAAATTTTTGTTTTTAATTCAAAGTTTTAAAAAATAATTTTCATTTTGTATTTGAAATTTTTGTTTTTAATTCAAAGTTCCAAAATCAAAGTTTTAAAAAATAATTTTCATTTTGTTTTTGAAATTTTTTTGTAATTCAAAGTTCCAAAATCAAAGTTTTAAAAAATAATTTTCATTTTGTTTTTGAAATTTTTGTTTTTAATTCAAAGTTCCAAAATCAAAATTTTAAAAAATAATTTTCATATTGTTTTTGAAATTTTTGTTTTTAATTCAAAGTTCCAAAATCAAAGTTTTAAAAAATATTTTTCATTTTGTTTTTGAAATTTTTGTTTTTAATTCAAAGTTCCAAAATCAAAGTTTTAAAAAATAATTTTCATTTTGTTTTTGAATTTTTTTTTTTATTTCAAAGTTCCAAAATCAAAGTTTTAAAAAATAATTTTCATTTTGTTTTTGAAATTTTTGTTTTTAATTCAAAGTTCCAAAATCAAAGTTTTAAAAAATAATTTTCATTTTTTTTTTAATTCAAAGTTCCAAAATCAATTTTATTTCAAAGTTCCAAAATCAAAGTTTTAAAAAATAATTTTCATTTTGTTTTTGAAATTTTTTTTTATTTCAAAGTTCCAAAATCAAAGTTTTAAAAAATAATTTTCATTTTGTTTTTGAAATTTTTTTGTAATTCAAAGTTCCAAAATCAAAATTTTAAAAAAATAATTTTCATTTTTTTTTTAATTCAAAGTTCCAAAATCAAAGTTTTAAAATATATTTTTCATTTTGTTTTTGAAATTTTTGTTTTTAATTCAAAGTTCCAAAATCAAAGTTTTAAAAAATAATTTTCATTTTGTTTTTGAAATTTTTTTGTAATTCAAAGTTCCAAAATCAAAATTTTAAAAAATAATTTTCATTTTTTTTTTAATTCAAAGTTCCAAAATCAAAATTTTAAAAAATTTTGTTTTTGAAATTTTTGTTTTTAATTCAAAGTTCCAAAATCAAAATTTTAAAAAATAATTTTCATTTTGTTTTTGAATTTTTTTTTTAATTCAAAGTTCCAAAATCAAAATTTTAAAAAATAATTTTCATTTTGTTTTTGAAATTTTTGTTTTTAATTCAAAGTTCCAAAATCAAAGTTTTAAAAAATAATTTTCATTTTGTTTTTGAAATTTTTTTTTTTAATTCAAAGTTCCAAAATCAAAGTTTTAAAAAATAATTTTCATTTTTTTTTTATTTCAAAGTTCCAAAATCAAAGTTTTTAATTTAAAGTTCCAAAATCAAAGTTTTAAAAAATAATTTTCATTTTTTTTTTAATTCAAAGTTCCAAAATCAAAGTTTTAAAATATATTTTTCATTTTGTTTTTGAAATTTTTGTTTTTAATTCAAAGTTCCAAAATCAAAGTTTTAAAAAATAATTTTCATTTTGTTTTTGAAATTTTTGTTTTTAATTCAAAGTTCCAAAATCAAAGTTTTTAATTTAAAGTTCCAAAATCAAAGTTTTAAAAAATAATTTTCATTTTTTTTTTTAATTCAAAGTTCCAAAATCAAAATTTTAAAAAAATTATTTTAATTTTTTTTTAATTCAAAGTTCCAAAATCAAAGTTTTAAAAAATAATTTTCATTTTTTTTTAATTCAAAGTTCCAAAATCAAAGTTTTAAAAAATAATTTTCATTTTGTTTTTAAAATTTTTGTTTTTAATTCAAAGTTCCAAAATCAAAGTTTTAAAAAATAATTTTCATTTTGTTTTTGAAATTTTTTTGTAATTCAAAGTTCCAAAATCAAAATTTTAAAAAATAATTTTCATTTTTTTTTTAATTCAAAGTTCCAAAATCAAAGTTTTAAAATATATTTTTCATATTGTTTTTGAAATTTTTGTTTTTAATTCAAAGTTCCAAAATCAAAGTTTTAAAAAATAATTTTCATTTTGTTTTTGAAATTTTTTTGTAATTCAAAGTTCCAAAATCAAAATTTTAAAAAATAATTTTCATTTTTTTTTAATTCAAAGTTCCAAAATCAAAATTTTAAAAAATTTTGTTTTTGAAATTTTTGTTTTTAATTCAAAGTTCCAAAATCAAAATTTTAAAAAATAATTTTCATTTTGTTTTTGAATTTTTTTTTTTAATTCAAAGTTCCAAAATCAAAGTTTTAAAAAATAATTTTCATTTTGTTTTTGAAATTTTTGTTTTTAATTCAAAGTTCCAAAATCAAAGTTTTAAAAAATAATTTTCATTTTGTTTTTGAAATTTTTTTGTAATTCAAAGTTCCAAAATCAAAGTTTTAAAAAATAATTTTCATTTTGTTTTTGAAATTTTTGTTTTTAATTCAAAGTTCCAAAATCAAAATTTTAAAAAATAATTTTCATTTTGTTTTTGAAATTTTTTTTGTAATTCAAAGTTCCAAAATCAAAGTTTTAAAAAATAATTTTCTTTTTTTTTTAATTCAAAGTTCCAAAATCAAAATTTTAAAAAAATTATTTTCATTTTGTTTTTGAAATTTTTTTTTTTATTTCAAAGTTCCAAAATCAAAGTTTTAAAAAATAATTTTCATTTTGTTTTTGAAATTTTTTTTTTTAATTCAAAGTTCCAAAATCAAAGTTTTAAAAAATAATTTTCATTTTTTTTTTATTTCAAAGTTCCAAAATCAAAATTTTAAAAAATAATTTTCATTTTTTTTTTAATTCAAAGTTCCAAAATCAAAATTTTAAAAAATAATTTTCATTTTGTTTTTGAAATTTTTGTTTTTAATTCAAAGTTCCAAAATCAAAGTTTTAAAAAATAATTTTCATTTTGTATTTGAAATTTTTGTTTTTAATTCAAAGTTCCAAAATCAAAGTTTTAAAAAATAATTTTCATTTTGTTTTTGAAATTTTTTTGTAATTCAAAGTTCCAAAATCAAAGTTTTAAAAAATAATTTTCATTTTGTTTTTGAAATTTTTGTTTTTAATTCAAAGTTCCAAAATCAAAATTTTAAAAAATAATTTTCATATTGTTTTTGAAATTTTTGTTTTTAATTCAAAGTTCCAAAATCAAAGTTTTAAAAAATATTTTTCATTTTGTTTTTGAAATTTTTGTTTTTAATTCAAAGTTCCAAAATCAAAGTTTTAAAAAATAATTTTCATTTTGTTTTTGAATTTTTTTTTTTATTTCAAAGTTCCAAAATCAAAGTTTTAAAAAATAATTTTCATTTTGTTTTTGAAATTTTTGTTTTTAATTCAAAGTTCCAAAATCAAAGTTTTAAAAAATAATTTTCATTTTTTTTAATTCAAAGTTCCAAAATCAATTTTATTTCAAAGTTCCAAAATCAAAGTTTTAAAAAATAATTTTCATTTTGTTTTTGAAATTTTTTTTTTAATTCAAAGTTCCAAAATCAAAGTTTTAAAAAATAATTTTCATTTTGTTTTTGAAATTTTTTTGTAATTCAAAGTTCCAAAATCAAAGTTTTTAATTTAAAGTTCCAAAATCAAAGTTTTAAAAAATAATTTTCATTTTTTTTTTTAATTCAAAGTTCCAAAATCAAAGTTTTAAAATATATTTTTCATTTTGTTTTTGAAATTTTTGTTTTTAATTCAAAGTTCCAAAATCAAAGTTTTAAAAAATAATTTTCATTTTGTTTTTGAAATTTTTTTGTAATTCAAAGTTCCAAAATCAAAATTTTAAAAAATAATTTTCATTTTTTTTTTAATTTAAAGTTCCAAAATCAAAGTTTTAAAAAATAATTTTAATTTTTTTTTATAATTCAAAGTTCCAAAATAAAAGTTTTAAAATATATTTTTCATTTTGTTTTTGAAATTTTTGTTTTTAATTCAAAGTTCCAAAATCAAAATTTTAAAAAATAATTTTCATTTTGTTTTTGAATTTTTTTTTAATTCAAAGTTCCAAAATCAAAATTTTAAAAAATAATTTTCATTTTGTTTTTGAAATTTTTGTTTTTAATTCAAAGTTCCAAAATCAAAGTTTTAAAAAATAATTTTCATTTTGTTTTTGAAATTTTTTTTTTTAATTCAAAGTTCCAAAATCAAAGTTTTAAAAAATAATTTTCATTTTGTTTTTGAAATTTTTGTTTTTAATTCAAAGTTCCAAAATCAAAGTTTTAAAAAATAATTTTCATTTTGTTTTTGAAATTTTTGTTTTTAATTCAAAGTTCCAAAATCAAAGTTTTAAAAAATAATTTTCATTTTGTTTTTGAAATTTTTGTTTTTAATTCAAAGTTCCAAAATCAAAGTTTTAAAAAATAATTTTCATTTTGTTTTTGAAATTTTTGTTTTTAATTCAAAGTTCCAAAATCAAAGTTTTTAATTTAAAGTTCCAAAATCAAAGTTTTAAAAAATAATTTTCATTTTTTTTTAATTCAAAGTTCCAAAATCAAAATTTTAAAAAAATTATTTTCATTTTTTTTTAATTCAAAGTTCCAAAATCAAAGTTTTAAAAAATAATTTTCATTTTTTTTTAATTCAAAGTTCCAAAATCAAAGTTTTAAAAAATAATTTTCATTTTGTTTTTGAAATTTTTGTTTTTAATTCAAAGTTCCAAAATCAAAGTTTTAAAAAATAATTTTCATTTTGTTTTTGAAATTTTTTTGTAATTCAAAGTTCCAAAATCAAAATTTTAAAAAATAATTTTCATTTTTTTTTTAATTCAAAGTTCCAAAATCAAAGTTTTAAAATATATTTTTCATTTTGTTTTTGAAATTTTTGTTTTTAATTCAAAGTTCCAAAATCAAAGTTTTAAAAAATAATTTTCATTTTGTTTTTGAAATTTTTTTGTAATTCAAAGTTCCAAAATCAAAATTTTAAAAAATAATTTTCATTTTTTTTTTAATTCAAAGTTCCAAAATCAAAATTTTAAAAAATTTTGTTTTTGAAATTTTTGTTTTTAATTCAAAGTTCCAAAATCAAAATTTTAAAAAATAATTTTCATTTTGTTTTTGAATTTTTTTTTTAATTCAAAGTTCCAAAATCAAAATTTTAAAAAATAATTTTCATTTTGTTTTTGAAATTTTTGTTTTTAATTCAAAGTTCCAAAATCAAAGTTTTAAAAAATAATTTTCATTTTGTATTTGAAATTTTTGTTTTTAATTCAAAGTTCCAAAATCAAAGTTTTAAAAAATAATTTTCATTTTGTTTTTGAAATTTTTTTGTAATTCAAAGTTCCAAAATCAAAGTTTTAAAAAATAATTTTCATTTTGTTTTTGAAATTTTTGTTTTTAATTCAAAGTTCCAAAATCAAAGTTTTAAAAAATAATTTTCATTTTGTTTTTGAAATTTTGTTTTTATTTCAAAGTTCCAAAATCAAAGTTTTAAAAAATAATTTTCATTTTGTATTTGAAATTTTTGTTTTTAATTCAAAGTTCCAAAATCAAAGTTTTAAAAAATAATTTTCATTTTGTTTTTGAAATTTTTTTGTAATTCAAAGTTCCAAAATCAAAGTTTTAAAAAATAATTTTCATTTTGTTTTTGAAATTTTTGTTTTTAATTCAAAGTTCCAAAATCAAAATTTTAAAAAATAATTTTCATTTTGTTTTTGAAATTTTTGTTTTTAATTCAAAGTTCCAAAATCAAAGTTTTAAAAAATAATTTTCTTTTTTTTTTAATTCAAAGTTCCAAAATCAAAATTTTAAAAAAATTATTTTCATTTTGTTTTTGAAATTTTTTTTTTATTTCAAAGTTCCAAAATCAAAGTTTTAAAAAATAATTTTCATGTTTTTTTTTAATTCAAAGATCCAAAATCAAAATTTTAAAAAATAATTTTCATTTTGTTTTTGAAATTTTTGTTTTTAATTCAAAGTTCCAAAATCAAAGTTTTAAAAAATAATTTTCATTTTGTATTTGAAATTTTTGTTTTTAATTCAAAGTTCCAAAATCAAAGTTTTAAAAAATAATTTTCATTTTGATTTTGAAATTTTTGTTTTTAATTCAAAGTTCCAAAATCAAAATTTTAAAAAATAATTTTCATTTTGTTTTTGAAATTTTTGTTTTTAATTCAAAGTTCCAAAATCAAAGTTTTAAAAAATATTTTTCATTTTGTTTTTTAATTCAAAGTTCCAAAATCAAAGTTTTAAAAAATAATTTTCATTTTGTTTTTGAAATTTTTGTTTTTAATTCAAAGTTCCAAAATCAAAATTTTAAAAAATAATTTTCATTTTGTTTTTGAAATTTTTGTTTTTAATTCAAAGTTCCAAAATCAAAATTTTAAAAAATAATTTTCATTTTGTTTTTTAATTCAAAGTTCCAAAATCAAAGTTTTAAAAAATAACTTTCATTTTGTTTTTGAAATTTTTGTTTTTAATTCAAAGTTCCAAAATCAAAATTTTAAAAAATAATTTTCATTTTGTTTTTGAAATTTTTTTTTTTAATTCAAAGTTCCAAAATCAAAGTTTTAAAAAATAATTTTCATTTTTTTTTAATTCAAAGTTCCAAAATCAAAATTTTAAAAAAATTATTTGCATTTTGTTTTTGAAATTTTTGTTTTTAATTCAAAGTTCCAAAATCAAAGTTTTAAAAAATAATTTTCATTTTGTTTTTGAAATTTTTGTTTTTAATTCAAAGTTCCAAAATCAAAGTTTTAAAAAATAATTTTCATTTTGTTTTTGAAATTTTTTTTTTAATTTTTGATATTTTTATTAGTTAGGCTTAAGTTCATTTGAATTTAATTTTCATTAAATTATTTTTACTGAAGAAGGAATTGTTTAACAATTTGAAAAATTTTTTATTTTTGATAATTTTTGACTAGGATTCGAACCTGGGTTGTTGGTTGAATTTACATATGTTTCGAGAAACACCACTTTCTCTCATCAGAATTCTTTACGTTCTGACCCCTGCACCACTACGGTGCCTGCTAGTCAACAGACAACATCAATCCTTTAACCAGTGACTGGTGGTTCGAAGTTTTCTGTAATTTATCATTTTATTAATTTCTATTTTAAGTTGTTGTTTTTCCTTTTCTTCAGTTTTTCCTTTCGTATTCATGTCGAGACTTCGTCTCGAAAACCTGAATACATTTGTAAGGCACAAGCCGTAAAGTTTATATGTGTACGAAAGTGCACAACAAACATAACAAAAACAAATGTATTCAGGTTTTCGAGACGAAGTCTCGACATGAATACGAAAGGAAAAACTGAAGAAAAGGAAAAACAACAACTTAAAATAGAAATTAATAAAATGATAAATTACAGAAAACTTCGAACCACCAGTCACTGGTTAAAGGATTGATGTTGTCTGTTGACTAGCAGGCACCGTAGTGGTGCAGGGGTCAGAACGTAAAGAATTCTGATGAGAGAAAGTGGTGTTTCTCGAAACATATGTAAATTCAACCAACAACCCAGGTTCGAATCCTAGTCAAAAATTATCAAAAATAAAAAATTTTTCAAATTGTTAAACAATTCCTTCTTCAGTAAAAATAATTTAATGAAAATTAAATTCAAATGAACTTAAGCCTAACTAATAAAAATATCAAAAATTGAATTACTAACAGTTCAACAAAATACTACTAATTACCCTATAGCTAAGGCACAAGCCGTAAAGTTTATATGTGTACGAAAGTGCACAACAAACATAACAAAAACAAATGTATTCAGGTTTTCGAGACGAAGTCTCGACATGAATACGAAAGGAAAAACTGAAGAAAAGGAAAAACAACAACTTAAAATAGAAATTAATAAAATGATAAATTACAGAAAACTTCGAACCACCAGTCACTGGTTAAAGGATTGATGTTGTCTGTTGACTAGCAGGCACCGTAGTGGTGCAGGGGTCAGAACGTAAAGAATTCTGATGAGAGAAAGTGGTGTTTCTCGAAACATATGTAAATTCAACCAACAACCCAGGTTCGAATCCTAGTCAAAAATTATCAAAAATAAAAAATTTTTCAAATTGTTAAACAATTCCTTCTTCAGTAAAAATAATTTAATGAAAATTAAATTCAAATGAACTTAAGCCTAACTAATAAAAATATCAAAAATTGAATTACTAACAGTTCAACAAAATACTACTAATTTTTTTTTTAATTCAAAGTTCCAAAATCAAAATTTTTAATTTAAAGTTCCAAAATCAAAGTTTTAAAAAATAATTTTCATTTTTTTTTAATTCAAAGTTCCAAAATCAAAGTTTTAAAAAATAATTTTCTTTTTTTTTTAATTCAAAGTTCCAAAATCAAAGTTTTAAAAAATAATTTTCATTTTGTATTTGAAATTTTTGTTTTTAATTCAAAGTTCCAAAATCAAAGTTTTAAAAAATAATTTTCATTTTTTTTTTAATTCAAAGTTCCAAAATCAAAATTTTAAAAAAATTATTTGCATTTTGTTTTTGAAATTTTTGTTTTTAATTCAAAGTTCCAAAATCAAAGTTTTAAAAAATAATTTTCATTTTGTTTTTGAAATTTTTGTTTTAATTCAAAGTTCCAAAATCAAAATTTTAAAAAATAATTTTCATTTTTTTTTTAATTCAAAGTTCCAAAATCAAAATTTTAAAAAAAATTATTTTCATTTTGTTTTTGAAATTTTTTTTTTAATTCAAAGTTCCAAAATCAAAGTTTTAAAAAATAATTTTCATTTTTTTTTAATTCAAAGTTCCAAAATCAAAGTTTTAAAAAATAATTTTCTTTTTTTTTTAATTCAAAGTTCCAAAATCAAAGTTTTAAAAAATAATTTTCATTTTGTATTTGAAATTTTTGTTTTTAATTTAAAGTTCCAAAATCAAAGTTTTAAAAAATAATTTTCATTTTTTTTTAATTCAAAGTTCCAAAATCAAAGTTTTAAAAAATAATTTTCATTTTGTTTTTGAAATTTTTGTTTTTAATTCAAAGTTCCAAAATCAAAGTTTTAAAAAATAATTTTCATTTTTTTTTTAATCCAAAGTTCCAAAATCAAAATTTTAAAAAATAATTTTCATTTTTTTTTTAATTCAAAGTTCCAAAATCAAAATTTTAAAAAAATTATTTTCATTTTGTTTTTGAAATTTTTTTTTTATTTCAAAGTTTTAAAAAATAATTTTCATTTTGTTTTTGAAATTTTTGTTTTTAATTCAAAATTCCAAAATCAATTTTAATTCAAAGTTCCAAAATCAAAATTTTAAAAAATAATTTTCATTTTGTTTTTGAAATTTTTGTTTTTAATTCAAAGTTCCAAAATCAAAATTTTAAAAAATAATTTTCATTTTGTTTTTGAAATTTTTTTTTTAATTCAAAGTTCCAAAATCAAAATTTTAAAAAATAATTTTCATTTTTTTTTTTAATTCAAAGTTCCAAAATCAAAATTTTAAAAAATAATTTTCATTTTGTTTTTGAAATTTTTGTTTTTAATTCAAAGTTCCAAAATCAAAGTTTTAAAAAATAATTTTCATTTTTTTTTTAATTCAAAGTTCCAAAATCAAAATTTTAAAAAATAATTTTCATTTTGTATTTGAAATTTTTGTTTTTAATTCAAAGTTCCAAAATCAAAATTTTAAAAAATAATTTTCATTTTTTTTTTTAATTCAAAGTTCCAAAATCAAAATTTTAAAAAATAATTTTCATTTTGTTTTTGAAATTTTTTTTTTTATTTCAAAGTTCCAAAATCAAAGTTTGAAAAAATAATTTTCATTTTGTTTTTGAAATTTTTTTTTTTTAATTCAAAGTTCCAAAATCAAAGTTTTAAAAAATAATTTTCATTTTGTTTTTGAAATTTTTGTTTTTAATTCAAAGTTCCAAAATCAAAGATTTAAAAAATAATTTTCATTTTGTTTTTGAAATTTTTGTTTTATTTCAAAGTTCCAAAATCAAAGTTTTAAAAAATAATTTTCATTTTTTTTTTACTTCAAAGTTCCAAAATCATAATTTAAAAAAATTTTTTTCATTTTTTTTAATTCAAAGTTCCAAAATCAAAGTTTTAAAAAATAATTTTCATTTTTTTTTAATTCAAAGTTCCAAAATCAAAGTTTTAAAAAATAATTTTCATTTTGTTTTTGAAATTTTTTTGTAATTCAAAGTTCCAAAATCAAAATTTTAAAAAATAATTTTCATTTTTTTTTTAATTCAAAGTTCCAAAATCAAAGTTTTAAAATATATTTTTCATTTTGTTTTTGAAATTTTTGTTTTTAATTCAAAGTTCCAAAATCAAAGTTTTAAAAAATAATTTTCATTTTGTTTTTGAAATTTTTTTTTTAATTCAAAGTTCCAAAATCAAAGTTTTAAAAAATAATTTTCATTTTTTTTTAATTCAAAGTTCCAAAATCAAAGTTTTAAAAAATAATTTTCTTTTTTTTTTAATTCAAAGTTCCAAAATCAAAGTTTTAAAAAATAATTTTCATTTTGTATTTGAAATTTTTGTTTTTAATTTAAAGTTCCAAAATCAAAGTTTTAAAAAATAATTTTCATTTTTTTTTAATTCAAAGTTCCAAAATCAAAGTTTTAAAAAATAATTTTCATTTTGTTTTTGAAATTTTTGTTTTTAATTCAAAGTTCCAAAATCAAAGTTTTAAAAAATAATTTTCATTTTTTTTTTAATCCAAAGTTCCAAAATCAAAATTTTAAAAAATAATTTTCATTTTTTTTTTAATTCAAAGTTCCAAAATCAAAATTTTAAAAAAATTATTTTCATTTTGTTTTTGAAATTTTTTTTTTATTTCAAAGTTTTAAAAAATAATTTTCATTTTGTTTTTGAAATTTTTGTTTTTAATTCAAAATTCCAAAATCAATTTTAATTCAAAGTTCCAAAATCAAAATTTTAAAAAATAATTTTCATTTTGTTTTTGAAATTTTTGTTTTTAATTCAAAGTTCCAAAATCAAAATTTTAAAAAATAATTTTCATTTTGTTTTTGAAATTTTTTTTTTAATTCAAAGTTCCAAAATCAAAATTTTAAAAAATAATTTTCATTTTTTTTTTTAATTCAAAGTTCCAAAATCAAAATTTTAAAAAATAATTTTCATTTTGTTTTTGAAATTTTTGTTTTTAATTCAAAGTTCCAAAATCAAAGTTTTAAAAAATAATTTTCATTTTTTTTTTAATTCAAAGTTCCAAAATCAAAATTTTAAAAAATAATTTTCATTTTGTATTTGAAATTTTTGTTTTTAATTCAAAGTTCCAAAATCAAAATTTTAAAAAATAATTTTCATTTTTTTTTTTAATTCAAAGTTCCAAAATCAAAATTTTAAAAAATAATTTTCATTTTGTTTTTGAAATTTTTTTTTTTATTTCAAAGTTCCAAAATCAAAGTTTGAAAAAATAATTTTCATTTTGTTTTTGAAATTTTTTTTTTTTAATTCAAAGTTCCAAAATCAAAGTTTTAAAAAATAATTTTCATTTTGTTTTTGAAATTTTTGTTTTTAATTCAAAGTTCCAAAATCAAAGATTTAAAAAATAATTTTCATTTTGTTTTTGAAATTTTTGTTTTATTTCAAAGTTCCAAAATCAAAGTTTTAAAAAATAATTTTCATTTTTTTTTTACTTCAAAGTTCCAAAATCATAATTTAAAAAAATTTTTTTCATTTTTTTTAATTCAAAGTTCCAAAATCAAAGTTTTAAAAAATAATTTTCATTTTTTTTTAATTCAAAGTTCCAAAATCAAAGTTTTAAAAAATAATTTTCATTTTGTTTTTGAAATTTTTTTGTAATTCAAAGTTCCAAAATCAAAATTTTAAAAAATAATTTTCATTTTTTTTTTAATTCAAAGTTCCAAAATCAAAGTTTTAAAATATATTTTTCATTTTGTTTTTGAAATTTTTGTTTTTAATTCAAAGTTCCAAAATCAAAGTTTTAAAAAATAATTTTCATTTTGTTTTTGAAATTTTTTTGTAATTCAAAGTTCCAAAATCAAAATTTTAAAAAATAATTTTCATTTTTTTTTTAATTCAAAGTTCCAAAATCAAAATTTTAAAAAATTTTGTTTTTGAAATTTTTGTTTTTAATTCAAAGTTCCAAAATCAAAATTTTAAAAAATAATTTTCATTTTGTTTTTGAATTTTTTTTTAATTCAAAGTTCCAAAATCAAAATTTTAAAAAATAATTTTCATTTTGTTTTTGAAATTTTTGTTTTTAATTCAAAGTTCCAAAATCAAAGTTTTAAAAAATAATTTTCATTTTGTTTTTGAAATTTTTTTTTTTAATTCAAAGTTCCAAAATCAAAGTTTTAAAAAATAATTTTCATTTTGTTTTTGAAATTTTTGTTTTTAATTCAAAGTTCCAAAATCAAAGTTTTAAAAAATAATTTTCATTTTGTTTTTGAAATTTTTGTTTTTAATTCAAAGTTCCAAAATCAAAGTTTTAAAAAATAATTTTCATTTTGTTTTTGAAATTTTTGTTTTTAATTCAAAGTTCCAAAATCAAAGTTTTAAAAAATAATTTTCATTTTGTTTTTGAAATTTTTGTTTTTAATTCAAAGTTCCAAAATCAAAGTTTTAAAAAATAATTTTCATTTTTTTTTTATTTCAAAGTTCCAAAATCAAAATTTTAAAAAATAATTTTCATTTTTTTTTTTTAATTTAAAGTTCCAAAATCAAAGTTTTAAAAAATAATTTTCATTTTTTTTTTAATTCAAAGTTCCAAAATCAAAATTTTAAAAAAATTATTTTCATTTTTTTTTAATTCAAAGTTCCAAAATCAAAGTTTTAAAAAATAATTTTCATTTTTTTTTAATTCAAAGTTCCAAAATCAAAGTTTTAAAAAATAATTTTCATTTTGTTTTTGAAATTTTTGTTTTTAATTCAAAGTTCCAAAATCAAAGTTTTAAAAAATAATTTTCATTTTTTTTTTATTTCAAAGTTCCAAAATCAAAATTTTAAAAAATAATTTTCATTTTTTTTTTTTAATTCAAAGTTCCAAAATCAAAATTTTAAAAAATAATTTTCATTTTGTTTTTGAATTTTTTTTTTAATTCAAAGTTCCAAAATCAAAGTTTTAAAAAATAATTTTCATTTTGTTTTTGAAATTTTTGTTTTTAATTCAAAGTTCCAAAATCAAAGTTTTAAAAAATAATTTTCATTTTGTTTTTGAAATTTTTTTGTAATTCAAAGTTCCAAAATCAAAGTTTTAAAAAATAATTTTCATTTTGTTTTTGAAATTTTTGTTTTTAATTCAAAGTTCCAAAATCAAAATTTTAAAAAATAATTTTCATATTGTTTTTGAAATTTTTGTTTTTAATTCAAAGTTCCAAAATCAAAGTTTTAAAAAATATTTTTCATTTTGTTTTTGAAATTTTTGTTTTTAATTCAAAGTTCCAAAATCAAAGTTTTAAAAAATAATTTTCATTTTGTTTTTGAATTTTTTTTTTTATTTCAAAGTTCCAAAATCAAAGTTTTAAAAAATAATTTTCATTTTGTTTTTGAAATTTTTGTTTTTAATTCAAAGTTCCAAAATCAAAGTTTTAAAAAATAATTTTCATTTTTTTTTTAATTCAAAGTTCCAAAATCAATTTTATTTCAAAGTTCCAAAATCAAAGTTTTAAAAAATAATTTTCATTTTGTTTTTGAAATTTTTTTTTTATTTCAAAGTTCCAAAATCAAAGTTTTAAAAAATAATTTTCATTTTGTTTTTGAATTTTTTTTGTAATTCAAAGTTCCAAAATCAAAGTTTTTAATTTAAAGTTCCAAAATCAAAGTTTAAAAAAATAATTTTCATTTTTTTTTTTAATTCAAAGTTCCAAAATCAAAGTTTTAAAATATATTTTTCATTTTGTTTTTGAAATTTTTGTTTTTAATTCAAAGTTCCAAAATCAAAGTTTTAAAAAATAATTTTCATTTTGTTTTTGAAATTTTTTTTTTTAATTCAAAGTTCCAAAATCAAAGTTTTAAAAAATAATTTTCATTTTGTTTTTGAAATTTTTGTTTTTAATTCAAAGTTCCAAAATCAAAGTTTTAAAAAATAATTTTCATTTTGTTTTTGAAATTTTTGTTTCTAATTCAAAGTTCCAAAATCAAAGTTTTAAAAAATAATTTTCATTTTGTTTTTGAAATTTTTGTTTTTAATTCAAAGTTCCAAAATCAAAGTTTTTAATTTAAAGTTCCAAAATCAAAGTTTTAAAAAATAATTTTCATTTTTTTTTTTAATTCAAAGTTCCAAAATCAAAATTTTAAAAAAATTATTTTCATTTTTTTTTAATTCAAAGTTCCAAAATCAAAGTTTTAAAAAATAATTTTCATTTTTTTTTAATTCAAAGTTCCAAAATCAAAGTTTTAAAAAATAATTTTCATTTTGTTTTTGAAATTTTTGTTTTTAATTCAAAGTTCCAAAATCAAAGTTTTAAAAAATAATTTTCATTTTGATTTTGGAATTTTTTTGTAATTCAAAGTTCCAAAATCAAAATTTTAAAAAATAATTTTCATTTTTTTTTAATTCAAAGTTCCAAAATCAAAGTTTTAAAATATATTTTTCATTTTGTTTTTGAAATTTTTGTTTTTAATTCAAAGTTCCAAAATCAAAGTTTTAAAAAATAATTTTCATTTTGTTTTTGAAATTTTTTTGTAATTCAAAGTTCCAAAATCAAAATTTTAAAAAATAATTTTAATTTTTTTTTAATTCAAAGTTCCAAAATCAAAATTTTAAAAAATTTTGTTTTTGAAATTTTTGTTTTTAATTCAAAGTTCCAAAATCAAAATTTTAAAAAATAATTTTCATTTTGTTTTTGAATTTTTTTTTTTAATTCAAAGTTCCAAAATCAAAGTTTTAAAAAATAATTTTCATTTTGTTTCTGAAATTTTTGTTTTTAATTCAAAGTTCCAAAATCAAAGTTTTAAAAAATAATTTTCATTTTGTTTTTGAAATTTTTTTGTAATTCAAAGTTCCAAAATCAAAGTTTTAAAAAATAATTTTCATTTTGTTTTTGAAATTTTTGTTTTTAATTCAAAGTTCCAAAATCAAAATTTTAAAAAATAATTTTCATTTTGTTTTTGAAATTTTTTTTGTAATTCAAAGTTCCAAAATCAAAGTTTTAAAAAATAATTTTCTTTTTTTTTTAATTCAAAGTTCCAAAATCAAAATTTTAAAAAAATTATTTTCATTTTGTTTTTGAAATTTTTTTTTTTATTTCAAAGTTCCAAAATCAAAGTTTTAAAAAATAATTTTCATTTTGTTTTTGAAATTTTTTTTTTTAATTCAAAGTTCCAAAATCAAAGTTTTAAAAAATAATTTTCATTTTTTTTTTATTTCAAAGTTCCAAAATCAAAATTTTAAAAAATAATTTTCATTTTTTTTTTTAATTCAAAGTTCCAAAATCAAAATTTTAAAAAATAATTTTCATTTTGTTTTTGAAATTTTTGTTTTTAATTCAAAGTTCCAAAATCAAAGTTTTAAAAAATAATTTTCATTTTGTATTTGAAATTTTTGTTTTTAATTCAAAGTTCCAAAATCAAAGTTTTAAAAAATAATTTTCATTTTGTTTTTGAAATTTTTTTGTAATTCAAAGTTCCAAAATCAAAGTTTTAAAAAATAATTTTCATTTTGTTTTTGAAATTTTTGTTTTTAATTCAAAGTTCCAAAATCAAAATTTTAAAAAATAATTTTCATATTGTTTTTGAAATTTTTGTTTTTAATTCAAAGTTCCAAAATCAAAGTTTTAAAAAATATTTTTCATTTTGTTTTTGAAATTTTTGTTTTTAATTCAAAGTTCCAAAATCAAAGTTTTAAAAAATAATTTTCATTTTGTTTTTGAATTTTTTTTTTTATTTCAAAGTTCCAAAATCAAAGTTTTAAAAAATAATTTTCATTTTGTTTTTGAAATTTTTGTTTTTAATTCAAAGTTCCAAAATCAAAGTTTTAAAAAATAATTTTCATTTTTTTTTTAATTCAAAGTTCCAAAATCAATTTTATTTCAAAGTTCCAAAATCAAAGTTTTAAAAAATAATTTTCATTTTGTTTTTGAAATTTTTTTTTATTTCAAAGTTCCAAAATCAAAGTTTTAAAAAATAATTTTCATTTTGTTTTTGAAATTTTTTTGTAATTCAAAGTTCCAAAATCAAAATTTTAAAAAAATAATTTTCATTTTTTTTTTAATTCAAAGTTCCAAAATCAAAGTTTTAAAATATATTTTTCATTTTGTTTTTGAAATTTTTGTTTTTAATTCAAAGTTCCAAAATCAAAGTTTTAAAAAATAATTTTCATTTTGTTTTTGAAATTTTTTTGTAATTCAAAGTTCCAAAATCAAAATTTTAAAAAATAATTTTCATTTTTTTTTTAATTCAAAGTTCCAAAATCAAAATTTTAAAAAATTTTGTTTTTGAAATTTTTGTTTTTAATTCAAAGTTCCAAAATCAAAATTTTAAAAAATAATTTTCATTTTGTTTTTGAATTTTTTTTTTAATTCAAAGTTCCAAAATCAAAATTTTAAAAAATAATTTTCATTTTGTTTTTGAAATTTTTGTTTTTAATTCAAAGTTCCAAAATCAAAGTTTTAAAAAATAATTTTCATTTTGTTTTTGAAATTTTTTTTTTTAATTCAAAGTTCCAAAATCAAAGTTTTAAAAAATAATTTTAATTTTTTTTTTATTTCAAAGTTCCAAAATCAAAGTTTTTAATTTAAAGTTCCAAAATCAAAGTTTTAAAAAATAATTTTCATTTTTTTTTTTAATTCAAAGTTCCAAAATCAAAGTTTTAAAATATATTTTTCATTTTGTTTTTGAAATTTTTGTTTTTAATTCAAAGTTCCAAAATCAAAGTTTTAAAAAATAATTTTCATTTTGTTTTTGAAATTTTTGTTTTTAATTCAAAGTTCCAAAATCAAAGTTTTTAATTTAAAGTTCCAAAATCAAAGTTTTAAAAAATAATTTTCATTTTTTTTTTTAATTCAAAGTTCCAAAATCAAAATTTTAAAAAAATTATTTTCATTTTTTTTTAATTCAAAGTTCCAAAATCAAAGTTTTAAAAAATAATTTTCATTTTTTTTTAATTCAAAGTTCCAAAATCAAAGTTTTAAAAAATAATTTTCATTTTGTTTTTAAAATTTTTGTTTTTAATTCAAAGTTCCAAAATCAAAGTTTTAAAAAATAATTTTCATTTTGTTTTTGAAATTTTTTTGTAATTCAAAGTTCCAAAATCAAAATTTTAAAAAATAATTTTCATTTTTTTTTTAATTCAAAGTTCCAAAATCAAAGTTTTAAAATATATTTTTCATATTGTTTTTGAAATTTTTGTTTTTAATTCAAAGTTCCAAAATCAAAGTTTTAAAAAATAATTTTCATTTTGTTTTTGAAATTTTTTTGTAATTCAAAGTTCCAAAATCAAAATTTTAAAAAATAATTTTCATTTTTTTTTAATTCAAAGTTCCAAAATCAAAATTTTAAAAAATTTTGTTTTTGAAATTTTTGTTTTTAATTCAAAGTTCCAAAATCAAAATTTTAAAAAATAATTTTCATTTTGTTTTTGAATTTTTTTTTAATTCAAAGTTCCAAAATCAAAGTTTTAAAAAATAATTTTCATTTTGTTTTTGAAATTTTTGTTTTTAATTCAAAGTTCCAAAATCAAAGTTTTAAAAAATAATTTTCATTTTGTTTTTGAAATTTTTTTGTAATTCAAAGTTCCAAAATCAAAGTTTTAAAAAATAATTTTCATTTTGTTTTTGAAATTTTTGTTTTTAATTCAAAGTTCCAAAATCAAAATTTTAAAAAATAATTTTCATATTGTTTTTGAAATTTTTGTTTTTAATTCAAAGTTCCAAAATCAAAGTTTTAAAAAATATTTTTCATTTTGTTTTTGAAATTTTTGTTTTTAATTCAAAGTTCCAAAATCAAAGTTTTAAAAAATAATTTTCATTTTGTTTTTGAATTTTTTTTTTTATTTCAAAGTTCCAAAATCAAAGTTTTAAAAAATAATTTTCATTTTGTTTTTGAAATTTTTGTTTTTAATTCAAAGTTCCAAAATCAAAGTTTTAAAAAATAATTTTCATTTTTTTTTTAATTCAAAGTTCCAAAATCAATTTTATTTCAAAGTTCCAAAATCAAAGTTTTAAAAAATAATTTTCATTTTGTTTTTGAAATTTTTTTGTAATTCAAAGTTCCAAAATCAAAATTTTAAAAAATAATTTTCATTTTTTTTTTAATTCAAAGTTCCAAAATCAAAGTTTTAAAATATATTTTTCATATTGTTTTTGAAATTTTTGTTTTTAATTCAAAGTTCCAAAATCAAAGTTTTAAAAAATAATTTTCATTTTGTTTTTGAAATTTTTTTGTAATTCAAAGTTCCAAAATCAAAATTTTAAAAAATAATTTTCATTTTTTTTTAATTCAAAGTTCCAAAATCAAAATTTTAAAAAATTTTGTTTTTGAAATTTTTGTTTTTAATTCAAAGTTCCAAAATCAAAATTTTAAAAAATAATTTTCATTTTGTTTTTGAATTTTTTTTTAATTCAAAGTTCCAAAATCAAAGTTTTAAAAAATAATTTTCATTTTGTTTTTGAAATTTTTGTTTTTAATTCAAAGTTCCAAAATCAAAGTTTTAAAAAATAATTTTCATTTTGTTTTTGAATTTTTTTTGTAATTCAAAGTTCCAAAATCAAAGTTTTTAATTTAAAGTTCCAAAATCAAAGTTTTAAAAAATAATTTTCATTTTTTTTTTTAATTCAAAGTTCCAAAATCAAAGTTTTAAAATATATTTTTCATTTTGTTTTTGAAATTTTTGTTTTTAATTCAAAGTTCCAAAATCAAAGTTTTAAAAAATAATTTTCATTTTGTTTTTGAAATTTTTTTTTTTAATTCAAAGTTCCAAAATCAAAGTTTTAAAAAATAATTTTCATTTTGTTTTTGAAATTTTTGTTTTTAATTCAAAGTTCCAAAATCAAAGTTTTAAAAAATAATTTTCATTTTGTTTTTGAAATTTTTGTTTCTAATTCAAAGTTCCAAAATCAAAGTTTTAAAAAATAATTTTCATTTTGTTTTTGAAATTTTTGTTTTTAATTCAAAGTTCCAAAATCAAAGTTTTTAATTTAAAGTTCCAAAATCAAAGTTTTAAAAAATAATTTTCATTTTTTTTTTAATTCAAAGTTCCAAAATCAAAATTTTAAAAAAATTATTTTCATTTTTTTTTTAATTCAAAGTTCCAAAATCAAAGTTTTAAAAAATAATTTTCATTTTTTTTTAATTCAAAGTTCCAAAATCAAAGTTTTAAAAAATAATTTTCATTTTGTTTTTGAAATTTTTGTTTTTAATTCAAAGTTCCAAAATCAAAGTTTTAAAAAATAATTTTCATTTTGTTTTTGAAATTTTTTTGTAATTCAAAGTTCCAAAATCAAAATTTTAAAAAATAATTTTCATTTTTTTTTAATTCAAAGTTCCAAAATCAAAGTTTTAAAATATATTTTTCATTTTGTTTTTGAAATTTTTGTTTTTAATTCAAAGTTCCAAAATCAAAGTTTTAAAAAATAATTTTCATTTTGTTTTTGAAATTTTTTTGTAATTCAAAGTTCCAAAATCAAAATTTTAAAAAATAATTTTCATTTTTTTTTAATTCAAAGTTCCAAAATCAAAATTTTAAAAAATTTTGTTTTTGAAATTTTTGTTTTTAATTCAAAGTTCCAAAATCAAAATTTTAAAAAATAATTTTCATTTTGTTTTTGAATTTTTTTTTTTAATTCAAAGTTCCAAAATCAAAGTTTTAAAAAATAATTTTCATTTTGTTTCTGAAATTTTTGTTTTTAATTCAAAGTTCCAAAATCAAAGTTTTAAAAAATAATTTTCATTTTGTTTTTGAAATTTTTTTGTAATTCAAAGTTCCAAAATCAAAGTTTTAAAAAATAATTTTCATTTTGTTTTTGAAATTTTTGTTTTTAATTCAAAGTTCCAAAATCAAAATTTTAAAAAATAATTTTCATTTTGTTTTTGAAATTTTTTTTGTAATTCAAAGTTCCAAAATCAAAGTTTTAAAAAATAATTTTCTTTTTTTTTTAATTCAAAGTTCCAAAATCAAAATTTTAAAAAAATTATTTTCATTTTGTTTTTGAAATTTTTTTTTTTATTTCAAAGTTCCAAAATCAAAGTTTTAAAAAATAATTTTCATTTTGTTTTTGAAATTTTTTTTTTTAATTCAAAGTTCCAAAATCAAAGTTTTAAAAAATAATTTTCATTTTTTTTTTATTTCAAAGTTCCAAAATCAAAATTTTAAAAAATAATTTTCATTTTTTTTTTTAATTCAAAGTTCCAAAATCAAAATTTTAAAAAATAATTTTCATTTTGTTTTTGAAATTTTTGTTTTTAATTCAAAGTTCCAAAATCAAAGTTTTAAAAAATAATTTTCATTTTGTATTTGAAATTTTTGTTTTTAATTCAAAGTTCCAAAATCAAAGTTTTAAAAAATAATTTTCATTTTGTTTTTGAAATTTTTTTGTAATTCAAAGTTCCAAAATCAAAGTTTTAAAAAATAATTTTCATTTTGTTTTTGAAATTTTTGTTTTTAATTCAAAGTTCCAAAATCAAAATTTTAAAAAATAATTTTCATATTGTTTTTGAAATTTTTGTTTTTAATTCAAAGTTCCAAAATCAAAGTTTTAAAAAATATTTTTCATTTTGTTTTTGAAATTTTTGTTTTTAATTCAAAGTTCCAAAATCAAAGTTTTAAAAAATAATTTTCATTTTGTTTTTGAATTTTTTTTTTTATTTCAAAGTTCCAAAATCAAAGTTTTAAAAAATAATTTTCATTTTGTTTTTGAAATTTTTGTTTTTAATTCAAAGTTCCAAAATCAAAGTTTTAAAAAATAATTTTCATTTTTTTTTTAATTCAAAGTTCCAAAATCAATTTTATTTCAAAGTTCCAAAATCAAAGTTTTAAAAAATAATTTTCATTTTGTTTTTGAAATTTTTTTTTATTTCAAAGTTCCAAAATCAAAGTTTTAAAAAATAATTTTCATTTTGTTTTTGAAATTTTTTTGTAATTCAAAGTTCCAAAATCAAAATTTTAAAAAAATAATTTTCATTTTTTTTTTAATTCAAAGTTCCAAAATCAAAGTTTTAAAATATATTTTTCATTTTGTTTTTGAAATTTTTGTTTTTAATTCAAAGTTCCAAAATCAAAGTTTTAAAAAATAATTTTCATTTTGTTTTTGAAATTTTTTTGTAATTCAAAGTTCCAAAATCAAAATTTTAAAAAATAATTTTCATTTTTTTTTTAATTCAAAGTTCCAAAATCAAAATTTTAAAAAATTTTGTTTTTGAAATTTTTGTTTTTAATTCAAAGTTCCAAAATCAAAATTTTAAAAAATAATTTTCATTTTGTTTTTGAATTTTTTTTTTAATTCAAAGTTCCAAAATCAAAATTTTAAAAAATAATTTTCATTTTGTTTTTGAAATTTTTGTTTTTAATTCAAAGTTCCAAAATCAAAGTTTTAAAAAATAATTTTCATTTTGTTTTTGAAATTTTTTTTTTTAATTCAAAGTTCCAAAATCAAAGTTTTAAAAAATAATTTTCATTTTTTTTTTATTTCAAAGTTCCAAAATCAAAGTTTTTAATTTAAAGTTCCAAAATCAAAGTTTTAAAAAATAATTTTCATTTTTTTTTTAATTCAAAGTTCCAAAATCAAAGTTTTAAAATATATTTTTCATTTTGTTTTTGAAATTTTTGTTTTTAATTCAAAGTTCCAAAATCAAAGTTTTAAAAAATAATTTTCATTTTGTTTTTGAAATTTTTGTTTTTAATTCAAAGTTCCAAAATCAAAGTTTTTAATTTAAAGTTCCAAAATCAAAGTTTTAAAAAATAATTTTCATTTTTTTTTTTAATTCAAAGTTCCAAAATCAAAATTTTAAAAAAATTATTTTCATTTTTTTTTAATTCAAAGTTCCAAAATCAAAGTTTTAAAAAATAATTTTCATTTTTTTTTAATTCAAAGTTCCAAAATCAAAGTTTTAAAAAATAATTTTCATTTTGTTTTTAAAATTTTTGTTTTTAATTCAAAGTTCCAAAATCAAAGTTTTAAAAAATAATTTTCATTTTGTTTTTGAAATTTTTTTGTAATTCAAAGTTCCAAAATCAAAATTTTAAAAAATAATTTTCATTTTTTTTTTAATTCAAAGTTCCAAAATCAAAGTTTTAAAATATATTTTTCATATTGTTTTTGAAATTTTTGTTTTTAATTCAAAGTTCCAAAATCAAAGTTTTAAAAAATAATTTTCATTTTGTTTTTGAAATTTTTTTGTAATTCAAAGTTCCAAAATCAAAATTTTAAAAAATAATTTTCATTTTTTTTTAATTCAAAGTTCCAAAATCAAAATTTTAAAAAATTTTGTTTTTGAAATTTTTGTTTTTAATTCAAAGTTCCAAAATCAAAATTTTAAAAAATAATTTTCATTTTGTTTTTGAATTTTTTTTTTTAATTCAAAGTTCCAAAATCAAAGTTTTAAAAAATAATTTTCATTTTGTTTTTGAAATTTTTGTTTTTAATTCAAAGTTCCAAAATCAAAGTTTTAAAAAATAATTTTCATTTTGTTTTTGAAATTTTTTTGTAATTCAAAGTTCCAAAATCAAAGTTTTAAAAAATAATTTTCATTTTGTTTTTGAAATTTTTGTTTTTAATTCAAAGTTCCAAAATCAAAATTTTAAAAAATAATTTTCATTTTGTTTTTGAAATTTTTTTTGTAATTCAAAGTTCCAAAATCAAAGTTTTAAAAAATAATTTTCTTTTTTTTTTAATTCAAAGTTCCAAAATCAAAATTTTAAAAAAATTATTTTCATTTTGTTTTTGAAATTTTTTTTTTTATTTCAACGTTCCAAAATCAAAGTTTTAAAAAATAATTTTCATTTTGTTTTTGAAATTTTTTTTTTTAATTCAAAGTTCCAAAATCAAAGTTTTAAAAAATAATTTTCATTTTTTTTTTATTTCAAAGTTCCAAAATCAAAATTTTAAAAAATAATTTTCATTTTTTTTTTAATTCAAAGTTCCAAAATCAAAATTTTAAAAAATAATTTTCATTTTGTTTTTGAAATTTTTGTTTTTAATTCAAAGTTCCAAAATCAAAGTTTTAAAAAATAATTTTCATTTTGTATTTGAAATTTTTGTTTTTAATTCAAAGTTCCAAAATCAAAGTTTTAAAAAATAATTTTCATTTTGTTTTTGAAATTTTTTTGTAATTCAAAGTTCCAAAATCAAAGTTTTAAAAAATAATTTTCATTTTGTTTTTGAAATTTTTGTTTTTAATTCAAAGTTCCAAAATCAAAATTTTAAAAAATAATTTTCATATTGTTTTTGAAATTTTTGTTTTTAATTCAAAGTTCCAAAATCAAAGTTTTAAAAAATATTTTTCATTTTGTTTTTGAAATTTTTGTTTTTAATTCAAAGTTCCAAAATCAAAGTTTTAAAAAATAATTTTCATTTTGTTTTTGAATTTTTTTTTTTATTTCAAAGTTCCAAAATCAAAGTTTTAAAAAATAATTTTCATTTTGTTTTTGAAATTTTTGTTTTTAATTCAAAGTTCCAAAATCAAAGTTTTAAAAAATAATTTTCATTTTTTTTTAATTCAAAGTTCCAAAATCAATTTTATTTCAAAGTTCCAAAATCAAAGTTTTAAAAAATAATTTTCATTTTGTTTTTGAAATTTTTTTTTTATTTCAAAGTTCCAAAATCAAAGTTTTAAAAAATAATTTTCATTTTGTTTTTGAAATTTTTTTGTAATTCAAAGTTCCAAAATCAAAGTTTTTAATTTAAAGTTCCAAAATCAAAGTTTTAAAAAATAATTTTCATTTTTTTTTTTAATTCAAAGTTCCAAAATCAAAGTTATATTTTTCATTTTGTTTTTGAAATTTTTGTTTTTAATTCAAAGTTCCAAAATCAAAGTTTTAAAAAATAATTTTCATTTTGTTTTTGAAATTTTTTTGTAATTCAAAGTTCCAAAATCAAAATTTTAAAAAATAATTTTCATTTTTTTTTTTAATTTAAAGTTCCAAAATCAAAGTTTTAAAAAATAATTTTAATTTTTTTTTATAATTCAAAGTTCCAAAATCAAAGTTTTAAAATATATTTTTCATTTTGTTTTTGAAATTTTTGTTTTTAATTCAAAGTTCCAAAATCAAAATTTTAAAAAATAATTTTCATTTTGTTTTTGAATTTTTTTTTAATTCAAAGTTCCAAAATCAAAATTTTAAAAAATAATTTTCATTTTGTTTTTGAAATTTTTGTTTTTAATTCAAAGTTCCAAAATCAAAGTTTTAAAAAATAATTTTCATTTTGTTTTTGAAATTTTTGTTTTTAATTCAAAGTTCCAAAATCAAAGTTTTAAAAAATAATTTTCATTTTGTTTTTGAAATTTTTGTTTTTAATTCAAAGTTCCAAAATCAAAGTTTTTAATTTAAAGTTCCAAAATCAAAGTTTTAAAAAATAATTTTCATTTTTTTTTTAATTCAAAGTTCCAAAATCAAAATTTTAAAAAAATTATTTTCATTTTTTTTTAATTCAAAGTTCCAAAATCAAAGTTTTAAAAAATAATTTTCATTTTTTTTTAATTCAAAGTTCCAAAATCAAAGTTTTAAAAAATAATTTTCATTTTGTTTTTGAAATTTTTGTTTTTAATTCAAAGTTCCAAAATCAAAGTTTTAAAAAATAATTTTCATTTTGTTTTTGAAATTTTTTTGTAATTCAAAGTTCCAAAATCAAAATTTTAAAAAATAATTTTCATTTTTTTTTTAATTCAAAGTTCCAAAATCAAAGTTTTAAAATATATTTTTCATTTTGTTTTTGAAATTTTTGTTTTTAATTCAAAGTTCCAAAATCAAAGTTTTAAAAAATAATTTTCATTTTGTTTTTGAAATTTTTTTGTAATTCAAAGTTCCAAAATCAAAATTTTAAAAAATAATTTTCATTTTTTTTTTAATTCAAAGTTCCAAAATCAAAATTTTAAAAAATTTTGTTTTTGAAATTTTTGTTTTTAATTCAAAGTTCCAAAATCAAAATTTTAAAAAATAATTTTCATTTTGTTTTTGAATTTTTTTTTTTAATTCAAAGTTCCAAAATCAAAATTTTAAAAAATAATTTTCATTTTGTTTTTGAAATTTTTGTTTTTAATTCAAAGTTCCAAAATCAAAGTTTTAAAAAATAATTTTCATTTTGTATTTGAAATTTTTGTTTTTAATTCAAAGTTCCAAAATCAAAGTTTTAAAAAATAATTTTCATTTTGTTTTTGAAATTTTTTTGTAATTCAAAGTTCCAAAATCAAAGTTTTAAAAAATAATTTTCATTTTGTTTTTGAAATTTTTGTTTTTAATTCAAAGTTCCAAAATCAAAGTTTTAAAAAATAATTTTCATTTTGTTTTTGAAATTTTGTTTTTATTTCAAAGTTCCAAAATCAAAGTTTTAAAAAATAATTTTCATTTTGTATTTGAAATTTTTGTTTTTAATTAAAAGTTCCAAAATCAAAGTTTTAAAAAATAATTTTCATTTTGTTTTTGAAATTTTTTTGTAATTCAAAGTTCCAAAATCAAAGTTTTAAAAAATAATTTTCATTTTGTTTTTGAAATTTTTGTTTTTAATTCAAAGTTCCAAAATCAAAATTTTAAAAAATAATTTTCATTTTGTTTTTGAAATTTTTGTTTTTAATTCAAAGTTCCAAAATCAAAGTTTTAAAAAATAATTTTCTTTTTTTTTTAATTCAAAGTTCCAAAATCAAAATTTTAAAAAAATTATTTTCATTTTGTTTTTGAAATTTTTTTTTTATTTCAAAGTTCCAAAATCAAAGTTTTAAAAAATAATTTTCATGTTTTTTTTTAATTCAAAGTTCCAAAATCAAAATTTTAAAAAATAATTTTCATTTTGTTTTTGAAATTTTTGTTTTTAATTCAAAGTTCCAAAATCAAAGTTTTAAAAAATAATATTCATTTTGTATTTGAAATTTTTGTTTTTAATTCAAAGTTCCAAAATCAAAGTTTTAAAAAATAATTTTCATTTTGATTTTGAAATTTTTGTTTTTAATTCAAAGTTCCAAAATCAAAATTTTAAAAAATAATTTTCATTTTGTTTTTGAAATTTTTGTTTTTAATTCAAAGTTCCAAAATCAAAGTTTTAAAAAATATTTTTCATTTTGTTTTTGAAATTTTTGTTTTTAATTCAAAGTTCCAAAATCAAAGTTTTAAAAAATAATTTTCATTTTGTTTTTGAAATTTTTTTTTTATTTCAAAGTTCCAAAATCAAAGTTTTAAAAAATAATTTTCATTTTGTTTTTGAAATTTTTGTTTTTAATTCAAAGTTCCAAAATCAAAGTTTTAAAAAATAATTTTCATTTTTTTTGTAATTCAAAGTTCCAAAATCAATTTTAATTCAAAGTTCCAAAATCAAAATTTTAAAAAATAATTTTGAAATTTTTGTTTTTAATTCAAAGTTCCAAAATCAAAGTTTTAAAAAATAATTTTCATTTTGTTTTTGAATTTTTTTTTTTATTTCAAAGTTCCAAAATCAAAGTTTTAAAAAATAATTTTCATTTTGTTTTTGAAATTTTTTTGTAATTCAAAGTTCCAAAATCAAAGTTTTTAATTTAAAGTTCCAAAATCAAAGTTTTAAAAAATAATTTTAATTTTTTTTTAATTCAGTTCCAAAATCAAAATTTTAAAAAAATTATTTTCATTTTGTTTTTGAAATTTTTGTTTTTAATTCAAAGTTCCAAAATCAAAGTTTTAAAAAATAATTCTCATTTTGTATTTGAAATTTTTGTTTTTAATTCAAAGTTCCAAAATCAAAGTTTTAAAAAATAATTTTCATTTTGTTTTTGAAATTTTTTTGTAATTCAAAGTTCCAAAATCAAAGTTTTAAAAAATAATTTTCATTTTGTTTTTGAAATTTTTGTTTTTAATTCAAAGTTCCAAAATCAAAATTTTAAAAAATAATTTTCATTTTGTTTTTGAAATTTTTGTTTTTAATTCAAAGTTCCAAAATCAAAGTTTTAAAAAATAATTTTCATTTTGTTTTTGAAATTTTTGTTTTTAATTCAAAGTTCCAAAATCAAAGTTTTTAATTTAAAGTTCCAAAATCAAAGTTTTAAAAAATAATTTTCATTTTTTTTTTAATTCAAAGTTCCAAAATCAAAATTTTAAAAAAATTATTTTCATTTTTTTTTAATTCAAAGTTCCAAAATCAAAGTTTTAAAAAATAATTTTCATTTTTTTTTAATTCAAAGTTCCAAAATCAAAGTTTTAAAAAATAATTTTCATTTTGTTTTTGAAATTTTTGTTTTTAATTCAAAGTTCCAAAATCAAAGTTTTAAAAAATAATTTTCATTTTGTTTTTGAAATTTTTTTGTAATTCAAAGTTCCAAAATCAAAATTTTAAAAAATAATTTTCATTTTTTTTTTAATTCAAAGTTCCAAAATCAAAGTTTTAAAATATATTTTTCATTTTGTTTTTGAAATTTTTGTTTTTAATTCAAAGTTCCAAAATCAAAGTTTTAAAAAATAATTTTCATTTTGTTTTTGAAATTTTTTTGTAATTCAAAGTTCCAAAATCAAAATTTTAAAAAATAATTTTCATTTTTTTTTTAATTCAAAGTTCCAAAATCAAAATTTTAAAAAATTTTGTTTTTGAAATTTTTGTTTTTAATTCAAAGTTCCAAAATCAAAATTTTAAAAAATAATTTTCATTTTGTTTTTGAATTTTTTTTTTAATTCAAAGTTCCAAAATCAAAATTTTAAAAAATAATTTTCATTTTGTTTTTGAAATTTTTGTTTTTAATTCAAAGTTCCAAAATCAAAGTTTTAAAAAATAATTTTCATTTTGTATTTGAAATTTTTGTTTTTAATTCAAAGTTCCAAAATCAAAGTTTTAAAAAATAATTTTCATTTTGTTTTTGAAATTTTTTTGTAATTCAAAGTTCCAAAATCAAAGTTTTAAAAAATAATTTTCATTTTGTTTTTGAAATTTTTGTTTTTAATTCAAAGTTCCAAAATCAAAGTTTTAAAAAATAATTTTCATTTTGTTTTTGAAATTTTGTTTTTATTTCAAAGTTCCAAAATCAAAGTTTTAAAAAATAATTTTCATTTTGTATTTGAAATTTTTGTTTTTAATTCAAAGTTCCAAAATCAAAGTTTTAAAAAATAATTTTCATTTTGTTTTTGAAATTTTTTTGTAATTCAAAGTTCCAAAATCAAAGTTTTAAAAAATAATTTTCATTTTGTTTTTGAAATTTTTGTTTTTAATTCAAAGTTCCAAAATCAAAATTTTAAAAAATAATTTTCATTTTGTTTTTGAAATTTTTGTTTTTAATTCAAAGTTCCAAAATCAAAGTTTTAAAAAATAATTTTCTTTTTTTTTTAATTCAAAGTTCCAAAATCAAAATTTTAAAAAAATTATTTTCATTTTGTTTTTGAAATTTTTTTTTTATTTCAAAGTTCCAAAATCAAAGTTTTAAAAAATAATTTTCATGTTTTTTTTTAATTCAAAGTTCCAAAATCAAAATTTTAAAAAATAATTTTCATTTTGTTTTTGAAATTTTTGTTTTTAATTCAAAGTTCCAAAATCAAAGTTTTAAAAAATAATATTCATTTTGTATTTGAAATTTTTGTTTTTAATTCAAAGTTCCAAAATCAAAGTTTTAAAAAATAATTTTCATTTTGATTTTGAAATTTTTGTTTTTAATTCAAAGTTCCAAAATCAAAATTTTAAAAAATAATTTTCATTTTGTTTTTGAAATTTTTGTTTTTAATTCAAAGTTCCAAAATCAAAGTTTTAAAAAATATTTTTCATTTTGTTTTTGAAATTTTTGTTTTTAATTCAAAGTTCCAAAATCAAAGTTTTAAAAAATAATTTTCATTTTGTTTTTGAAATTTTTTTTTTATTTCAAAGTTCCAAAATCAAAGTTTTAAAAAATAATTTTCATTTTGTTTTTGAAATTTTTGTTTTTAATTCAAAGTTCCAAAATCAAAGTTTTAAAAAATAATTTTCATTTTTTTTGTAATTCAAAGTTCCAAAATCAATTTTAGTTCAAAGTTCCAAAATCAAAATTTTAAAAAATAATTTTGAAATTTTTGTTTTTAATTCAAAGTTCCAAAATCAAAGTTTTAAAAAATAATTTTCATTTTGTTTTTGAATTTTTTTTTTTATTTCAAAGTTCCAAAATCAAAGTTTTAAAAAATAATTTTCATTTTGTTTTTGAAATTTTTTTGTAATTCAAAGTTCCAAAATCAAAGTTTTTAATTTAAAGTTCCAAAATCAAAGTTTTAAAAAATAATTTTAATTTTTTTTTAATTCAGTTCCAAAATCAAAATTTTAAAAAAATTATTTTCATTTTGTTTTTGAAATTTTTGTTTTTAATTCAAAGTTCCAAAATCAAAGTTTTAAAAAATAATTCTCATTTTGTATTTGAAATTTTTGTTTTTAATTCAAAGTTCCAAAATCAAAGTTTTAAAAAATAATTTTCATTTTGTTTTTGAAATTTTTTTGTAATTCAAAGTTCCAAAATCAAAGTTTTAAAAAATAATTTTCATTTTGTTTTTGAAATTTTTGTTTTTAATTCAAAGTTCCAAAATCAAAATTTTAAAAAATAATTTTCATTTTGTTTTTGAAATTTTTGTTTTTAATTCAAAGTTCCAAAATCAAAGTTTTAAAAAATAATTTTCATTTTGTTTTTGAAATTTTTGTTTTTAATTCAAAGTTCCAAAATCAAAGTTTTTAATTTAAAGTTCCAAAATCAAAGTTTTAAAAAATAATTTTCATTTTGTTTTTGAAATTTTTTTGTAATTCAAAGTTCCAAAATCAAAATTTTAAAAAATAATTTTCATTTTTTTTTAATTCAAAGTTCCAAAATCAAAGTTTTAAAATATATTTTTCATTTTGTTTTTGAAATTTTTGTTTTTAATTCAAAGTTCCATAATCAAAGTTTTAAAAAATAATTTTCATTTTGTTTTTGAAATTTTTTTGTAATTCAAAGTTCCAAAATCAAAATTTTAAAAAATAATTTTCATTTTTTTTTTAATTCAAAGTTCCAAAATCAAAATTTTAAAAAATTTTGTTTTTGAAAGTTTTGTTTTTAATTCAAAGTTCCAAAATCAAAATTTTAAAAAATAATTTTCATTTTGTTTTTGAAATTTTTGTTTTTAATTCAAAGTTCCAAAATCAAAGTTTTAAAAAATAATTTTCATTTTGTATTTGAAATTTTTGTTTTTAATTCAAAGTTCCAAAATCAAAGTTTTAAAAAATAATTTTCATTTTGTTTTTGAAATTTTTTTGTAATTCAAAGTTCCAAAATCAAAGTTTTAAAAAATAATTTTCATTTTGTTTTTGAAATTTTTGTTTTTAATTCAAAGTTCCAAAATCAAAGTTTTAAAAAATAATTTTCATTTTGTTTTTGAAATTTTTTTTTTATTTCAAAGTTCCAAAATCAAAGTTTTAAAAAATAATTTTCATTTTGTATTTGAAATTTTTGTTTTTAATTCAAAGTTCCAAAATCAAAGTTTTAAAAAATAATTTTCATTTTGTTTTTGAAATTTTTTTGTAATTCAAAGTTCCAAAATCAAAGTTTTAAAAAATAATTTTCATTTTGTTTTTGAAATTTTTGTTTTTAATTCAAAGTTCCAAAATCAAAATTTTAAAAAATAATTTTCATTTTGTTTTTGAAATTTTTGTTTTTAATTCAAAGTTCCAAAATCAAAGTTTTAAAAAATAATTTTCTTTTTTTTTTAATTCAAAGTTCCAAAATCAAAATTTTAAAAAATAATTTTCATTTTGTTTTTGAAATTTTTGTTTTTAATTCAAAGTTCCAAAATCAAAGTTTTAAAAAATAATTTTCATTTTGTATTTGAAATTTTTGTTTTTAATTCAAAGTTCCAAAATCAAAGTTTTAAAAAATAATTTTCATTTTGTTTTTGAAATTTTTTTGTAATTCAAAGTTCCAAAATCAAAGTTTTAAAAAATAATTTTCATTTTGTTTTTGAAATTTTTGTTTTTAATTCAAAGTTCCAAAATCAAAATTTTAAAAAATAATTTTCATTTTGTTTTTGAAATTTTTGTTTTTAATTCAAAGTTCCAAAATCAAAGTTTTAAAAAATATTTTTCATTTTGTTTTTGAAATTTTTGTTTTTAATTCAAAGTTCCAAAATCAAAGTTTTAAAAAATAATTTTCATTTTGTTTTTGAAATTTTTTTTTTATTCAAAGTTCCAAAATCAAAGTTTTAAAAAATAATTTTCATTTTGTTTTTGAAATTTTTTTTTTTTAATTCAAAGTTCCAAAATCAAAGTTTTAAAAAATAATTTTCATTTTTTTTTTATTTCAAAGTTCCAAAATCAAAATTTTAAAAAATAATTTTCATTTTTTTTTTAATTCAAAGTTCCAAAATCAAAATTTTAAAAAATAATTTTCATTTTGTTTTTGAAATTTTTGTTTTCAATTCAAAGTTCCAAAATCAAAGTTTTAAAAAATAATTTTCATTTTGTATTTGAAATTTTTGTTTTTAATTCAAAGTTCCAAAATCAAAGTTTTAAAAAATAATTTTCATTTTGTTTTTGAAATTTTTTTGTAATTCAAAGTTCCAAAATCAAAGTTTTAAAAAATAATTTTCATTTTGTTTTTGAAATTTTTGTTTTTAATTCAAAGTTCCAAAATCAAAATTTTAAAAAATAATTTTCATTTTGTTTTTGAAATTTTTGTTTTTAATTCAAAGTTCCAAAATCAAAGTTTTAAAAAATATTTTTCATTTTGTTTTTGAAATTTTTGTTTTTAATTCAAAGTTCCAAAATCAAAGTTTTAAAAAATAATTTTCATTTTGTTTTTGAAATTTTTTTTTTATTTCAAAGTTCCAAAATCAAAGTTTTAAAAAATAATTTTCATTTTGTTTTTGAAATTTTTGTTTTTAATTCAAAGTTCCAAAATCAAAGTTTTAAAAAATAATTTTCATTTTTTTTTTAATTCAAAGTTCCAAAATCAATTTTAATTCAAAGTTCCAAAATCAAAATTTTAAAAAATAATTTTCATTTTGTTTTTGAAATTTTTGTTTTTAATTCAAAGTTCCAAAATCAAAGTTTTAAAAAATAATTTTCATTTTGTTTTTGAAATTTTTTTTTTATTTCAAAGTTCCAAAATCAAAGTTTTAAAAAATAATTTTCATTTTGTTTTTGAAATTTTTTTGTAATTCAAAGTTCCAAAATCAAAGTTTTTAATTTAAAGTTCCAAAATCAAAGTTTTAAAAAATAATTTTCATTTTTTTTTTAATTCAAAGTTCCAAAATCAAAATTTTAAAAAAATTATTTTCATTTTGTTTTTGAAATTTTTGTTTTTAATTCAAAGTTCCAAAATCAAAGTTTTAAAAAATAATTCTCATTTTGTATTTGAAATTTTTGTTTTTAATTCAAAGTTCCAAAATCAAAGTTTTAAAAAATAATTTTCATTTTGTTTTTGAAATTTTTTGTAATTCAAAGTTCCAAAATCAAAGTTTTAAAAAATAATTTTCATTTTGTTTTTGAAATTTTTGTTTTTAATTCAAAGTTCCAAAATCAAAATTTTAAAAAATAATTTTCATTTTGTTTTTGAAATTTTTGTTTTTAATTCAAAGTTCCAAAATCAAAGTTTTAAAAAATAATTTTCATTTTGTTTTTGAAATTTTTTTGTAATTCAAAGTTCCAAAATCAAAGTTTTAAAAAATAATTTTCATTTTGTTTTTGAAATTTTTGTTTTTAATTCAAAGTTCCAAAATCAAAGTTTTAAAAAATAATTTTCATTTTGTTTTTGAAATTTTTTTTTTATTTCAAAGTTCCAAAATCAAAGTTTTAAAAAATAATTTTCATTTTGTGTTTGAAATTTTTTTGTAATTCAAAGTTCCAAAATCAAAGTTTTTAATTTAAAGTTCCAAAATCAAAGTTTTAAAAAATAATTTTCATTTTTTTTTTAATTCAAAGTTCCAAAATCAAAATTTTAAAAAAATTATTTTCATTTTGTTTTTGAAATTTTTGTTTTTAATTCAAAGTTCCAAAATCAAAGTTTTAAAAAATAATTTTCATTTTGTATTTGAAATTTTTGTTTTTAATTCAAAGTTCCAAAATCAAAGTTTTAAAAAATAATTTTCATTTTGTTTTTGAAATTTTTGTTTTTAATTCAAAGTTCCAAAATCAAAGTTTTAAAAAATAATTTTCATTTTGTTTTTGAAATTTTTGTTTTTAATTCAAAGTTCCAAAATCAAAGTTTTAAAAAATAATTTTCATTTTGTTTTTGAAATTTTTTTTTTATTTCAAAGTTCCAAAATCAAAGTTTTAAAAAATAATTTTCATTTTGTTTTTGAAATTTTTTTTTTATTTCAAAGTTCCAAAATCAAAGTTTTAAAAAATAATTTTCATTTTGTTTTTGAAATTTTTTTGTAATTCAAAGTTCCAAAATCAAAGTTTTTAATTTAAAGTTCCAAAATCAAAGTTTTAAAAAATAATTTTCATTTTTTTTTTAATTCAAAGTTCCAAAATCAAAATTTTAAAAAATAATTTTCATTTTTTTTTTAATTCAAAGTTCCAAAATCAAAATTTTAAAAAATTTTGTTTTTGAAAGTTTTGTTTTTAATTCAAAGTTCCAAAATCAAAATTTTAAAAAATAATTTTCATTTTGTTTTTGAATTTTTTTTTAATTCAAAGTTCCAAAATCAAAATTTTAAAAAATAATTTTCATTTTGTTTTTGAAATTTTTGTTTTTAATTCAAAGTTCCAAAATCAAAGTTTTAAAAAATAATTTTCATTTTGTATTTGAAATTTTTGTTTTTAATTCAAAGTTCCAAAATCAAAGTTTTAAAAAATAATTTTCATTTTGTTTTTGAAATTTTTTTGTAATTCAAAGTTCCAAAATCAAAGTTTTAAAAAATAATTTTCATTTTGTTTTTGAAATTTTTGTTTTTAATTCAAAGTTCCAAAATCAAAGTTTTAAAAAATAATTTTCATTTTGTTTTTGAAATTTTTTTTTTATTTCAAAGTTCCAAAATCAAAGTTTTAAAAAATAATTTTCATTTTGTATTTGAAATTTTTGTTTTTAATTCAAAGTTCCAAAATCAAAGTTTTAAAAAATAATTTTCATTTTGTTTTTGAAATTTTTTTGTAATTCAAAGTTCCAAAATCAAAGTTTTAAAAAATAATTTTCATTTTGTTTTTGAAATTTTTGTTTTTAATTCAAAGTTCCAAAATCAAAATTTTAAAAAATAATTTTCATTTTGTTTTTGAAATTTTTGTTTTTAATTCAAAGTTCCAAAATCAAAGTTTTAAAAAATAATTTTCTTTTTTTTTTTAATTCAAAGTTCCAAAATCAAAATTTTAAAAAATAATTTTCATTTTGTTTTTGAAATTTTTGTTTTTAATTCAAAGTTCCAAAATCAAAGTTTTAAAAAATAATTTTCATTTTGTATTTGAAATTTTTGTTTTTAATTCAAAGTTCCAAAATCAAAGTTTTAAAAAATAATTTTCATTTTGTTTTTGAAATTTTTTTGTAATTCAAAGTTCCAAAATCAAAGTTTTAAAAAATAATTTTCATTTTGTTTTTGAAATTTTTGTTTTTAATTCAAAGTTCCAAAATCAAAATTTTAAAAAATAATTTTCATTTTGTTTTTGAAATTTTTGTTTTTAATTCAAAGTTCCAAAATCAAAGTTTTAAAAAATATTTTTCATTTTGTTTTTGAAATTTTTGTTTTTAATTCAAAGTTCCAAAATCAAAGTTTTAAAAAATAATTTTCATTTTGTTTTTGAAATTTTTTTTTTATTCAAAGTTCCAAAATCAAAGTTTTAAAAAATAATTTTCATTTTGTTTTTGAAATTTTTTTTTTTAATTCAAAGTTCCAAAATCAAAGTTTTAAAAAATAATTTTCATTTTTTTTTATTTCAAAGTTCCAAAATCAAAATTTTAAAAAATAATTTTCATTTTTTTTTTTAATTCAAAGTTCCAAAATCAAAATTTTAAAAAATAATTTTCATTTTGTTTTTGAAATTTTTGTTTTTAATTCAAAGTTCCAAAATCAAAGTTTTAAAAAATAATTTTCATTTTGTATTTGAAATTTTTGTTTTTAATTCAAAGTTCCAAAATCAAAGTTTTAAAAAATAATTTTCATTTTGTTTTTGAAATTTTTTTGTAATTCAAAGTTCCAAAATCAAAGTTTTAAAAAATAATTTTCATTTTGTTTTTGAAATTTTTGTTTTTAATTCAAAGTTCCAAAATCAAAATTTTAAAAAATAATTTTCATTTTGTTTTTGAAATTTTTGTTTTTAATTCAAAGTTCCAAAATCAAAGTTTTAAAAAATAATTTTCATTTTTTTTTTTAATTCAAAGTTCCAAAATCAATTTTAATTCAAAGTTCCAAAATCAAAATTTTAAAAAATAATTTTCATTTTGTTTTTGAAATTTTTGTTTTTAATTCAAAGTTCCAAAATCAAAGTTTTAAAAAATAATTCTCATTTTGTATTTGAAATTTTTGTTTTTAATTCAAAGTTCCAAAATCAAAGTTTTAAAAAATAATTTTCATTTTGTTTTTGAAATTTTTTGTAATTCAAAGTTCCAAAATCAAAGTTTTAAAAAATAATTTTCATTTTGTTTTTGAAATTTTTGTTTTTAATTCAAAGTTCCAAAATCAAAATTTTAAAAAATAATTTTCATTTTGTTTTTGAAATTTTTGTTTTTAATTCAAAGTTCCAAAATCAAAGTTTTAAAAAATAATTTTCATTTTGTTTTTGAAATTTTTTTGTAATTCAAAGTTCCAAAATCAAAGTTTTAAAAAATAATTTTCATTTTGTTTTTGAAATTTTTGTTTTTAATTCAAAGTTCCAAAATCAAAGTTTTAAAAAATAATTTTCATTTTGTTTTTGAAATTTTTTTTTTATTTCAAAGTTCCAAAATCAAAGTTTTAAAAAATAATTTTCATTTTGTTTTTGAAATTTTTTTGTAATTCAAAGTTCCAAAATCAAAGTTTTTAATTTAAAGTTCCAAAATCAAAGTTTTAAAAAATAATTTTCATTTTTTTTTTAATTCAAAGTTCCAAAATCAAAATTTTAAAAAAATTATTTTCATTTTGTTTTTGAAATTTTTGTTTTTAATTCAAAGTTCCAAAATCAAAGTTTTAAAAAATAATTTTCATTTTGTATTTGAAATTTTTGTTTTTAATTCAAAGTTCCAAAATCAAAGTTTTAAAAAATAATTTTCATTTTGTTTTTGAAATTTTTGTTTTTAATTCAAAGTTCCAAAATCAAAATTTTAAAAAATAATTTTCATTTTGTTTTTGAAAATTTTTTTTAATTCAAAGTTTTAAAAAATAATTTTCATTTTGTTTTTGAAATTTTTTTGTAATTCAAAGTTCCAAAATCAAAGTTTTTAATTTAAAGTTCCAAAATCAAAGTTTTAAAAAATAATTTTCATTTTTTTTTTAATTCAAAGTTCCAAAATCAAAATTTGAAAAAAATTGTTTTCATTTTGTTTTTGAATTTTTTTTTATTTCAAAGTTCCAAAATCAAAGTTTTAAAAAATATTTTTCATTTTGTTTTTGAAATTTTTGTTTTTAATTCAAAGTTCCAAAATCAAAGTTTTAAAAAATAATTTTTAATTTTTTTTTAATTCAAAGTTCCAAAATCAAAGTTTTAAAATATATTTTTCATTTTGTTTTTGAAATTTTTGTTTTTAATTCAAAGTTCCAAAATCAAAGTTTTAAAAAATAATTTTCATTTTTTTTTTAATTCAAAGTTCCAAAATCAAAATTTTAAAAAATAATTTTCATTTTGTTTTTGAAATTTTTTTGTAATTCAAAGTTCCAAAATCAAAGTTTTAAAAAATAATTTTCATTTTGTTTTTGAAATTTTTGTTTTTAATTCAAAGTTCCAAAATCAAAGTTTTAAAAAATAATTTTCATTTTTTTTTTAATTCAAAGTTCCAAAATCAATTTTAATTCAAAGTTCCAAAATCAAAATTTTAAAAAATAATTTTCATTTTGTTTTTGAAATTTTTGTTTTTAATTCAAAGTTCCAAAATCAAAGTTTTAAAAAATAATTTTCATTTTGTTTTTGAAATTTTTTTTTTTAATTCAAAGTTCCAAAATCAAAGTTTTAAAAAATAATTTTCATTTTTTTTTATTTCAAAGTTCCAAAATCAAAATTTTAAAAAATAATTTTCATTTTTTTTTTTAATTCAAAGTTCCAAAATCAAAATTTTAAAAAATAATTTTCATTTTGTTTTTGAAATTTTTGTTTTTAATTCAAAGTTCCAAAATCAAAGTTTTAAAAAATAATTTTCATTTTGTATTTGAAATTTTTGTTTTTAATTCAAAGTTCCAAAATCAAAGTTTTAAAAAATAATTTTCATTTTGTTTTTGAAATTTTTTTGTAATTCAAAGTTCCAAAATCAAAGTTTTAAAAAATAATTTTCATTTTGTTTTTGAAATTTTTGTTTTTAATTCAAAGTTCCAAAATCAAAATTTTAAAAAATAATTTTCATTTTGTTTTTGAAATTTTTGTTTTTAATTCAAAGTTCCAAAATCAAAGTTTTAAAAAATATTTTTCATTTTGTTTTTGAAATTTTTGTTTTTAATTCAAAGTTCCAAAATCAAAGTTTTAAAAAATAATTTTCATTTTGTTTTTGAAATTTTTTTTTTATTTCAAAGTTCCAAAATCAAAGTTTTAAAAAATAATTTTCATTTTGTTTTTGAAATTTTTGTTTTTAATTCAAAGTTCCAAAATCAAAGTTTTAAAAAATAATTTTCATTTTTTTTTTAATTCAAAGTTCCAAAATCAATTTTAATTCAAAGTTCCAAAATCAAAATTTTAAAAAATAATTTTCATTTTGTTTTTGAAATTTTTGTTTTTAATTCAAAGTTCCAAAATCAAAGTTTTAAAAAATAATTTTCATTTTGTTTTTGAAATTTTTTTTTTATTTCAAAGTTCCAAAATCAAAGTTTTAAAAAATAATTTTCATTTTGTTTTTGAAATTTTTTTTTTATTTCAAAGTTCCAAAATCAAAGTTTTAAAAAATAATTTTCATTTTGTTTTTGAAATTTTTGTTTTTAATTCAAAGTTCCAAAATCAAAGTTTTAAAAAATAATTTTCATTTTTTTTTTAATTCAAAGTTCCAAAATCAATTTTAATTCAAAGTTCCAAAATCAAAATTTTAAAAAATAATTTTCATTTTGTTTTTGAAATTTTTGTTTTTAATTCAAAGTTCCAAAATCAAAGTTTTAAAAAATAATTCTCATTTTGTATTTGAAATTTTTGTTTTTAATTCAAAGTTCCAAAATCAAAGTTTTAAAAAATAATTTTCATTTTGTTTTTGAAATTTTTTGTAATTCAAAGTTCCAAAATCAAAGTTTTAAAAAATAATTTTCATTTTGTTTTTGCAATTTTTGTTTTTAATTCAAAGTTCCAAAATCAAAATTTTAAAAAATAATTTTCATTTTGTTTTTGAAATTTTTGTTTTTAATTCAAAGTTCCAAAATCAAAGTTTTAAAAAATAATTTTCATTTTGTTTTTGAAATTTTTTTGTAATTCAAAGTTCCAAAATCAAAGTTTTAAAAAATAATTTTCATTTTGTTTTTGAAATTTTTGTTTTTAATTCAAAGTTCCAAAATCAAAGTTTTAAAAAATAATTTTCATTTTGTTATTGAAATTTTTTTTTTATTTCTAAGTTCCAAAATCAAAGTTTTAAAAAATAATTTTCATTTTGTTTTTGAAATTTTTTTGTAATTCAAAGTTCCAAAATCAAAGTTTTTAATTTAAAGTTCCAAAATCAAAGTTTTAAAAAATAATTTTCATTTTTTTTTTAATTCAAAGTTCCAAAATCAAAATTTTAAAAAAATTATTTTCATTTTGTTTTTGAAATTTTTGTTTTTAATTCAAAGTTCCAAAATCAAAGTTTTAAAAAATAATTTTCATTTTGTATTTGAAATTTTTGTTTTTAATTCAAAGTTCCAAAATCAAAGTTTTAAAAAATAATTTTCATTTTGTTTTTGAAATTTTTGTTTTTAATTCAAAGTTCCAAAATCAAAATTTTAAAAAATAATTTTCATTTTGTTTTTGAAATTTTTTTTTAATTCAAAGTTTTAAAAAATAATTTTCATTTTGTTTTTGAAATTTTTTTGTAATTCAAAGTTCCAAAATCAAAGTTTTTAATTTAAAGTTCCAAAATCAAAGTTTTAAAAAATAATTTTCATTTTTTTTTAATTCAAAGTTCCAAAATCAAAATTTGAAAAAAATTGTTTTCATTTTGTTTTTGAATTTTTTTTTATTTCAAAGTTCCAAAATCAAAGTTTTAAAAAATATTTTTCATTTTGTTTTTGAAATTTTTGTTTTTAATTCAAAGTTCCAAAATCAAAGTTTTAAAAAATAATTTTTAATTTTTTTTTAATTCAAAGTTCCAAAATCAAAGTTTTAAAATATATTTTTCATTTTGTTTTTGAAATTTTTGTTTTTAATTCAAAGTTCCAAAATCAAAGTTTTAAAAAATAATTTTCATTTTTTTTTTAATTCAAAGTTCCAAAATCAAAATTTTAAAAAATAATTTTCATTTTGTTTTTGAAATTTTTTTGTAATTCAAAGTTCCAAAATCAAAGTTTTAAAAAATAATTTTCATTTTGTTTTTGAAATTTTTGTTTTTAATTCAAAGTTCCAAAATCAAAGTTTTAAAAAATAATTTTCATTTTGTTTTTGAAATTTTTTTTTTATTTCAAAGTTCCAAAATCAAAGTTTTAAAAAATAATTTTCATTTTGTTTTTGAAATTTTTTTTTAATTCAAAGTTCCAAAATCAAAATTTTAAAAAATAATTTTAATTTTTTTTTAATTCAAAGTTCCAAAATCAAAATTTTAAAAAAATAATTTTCATTTTGTTTTTGAAATTTTTGTTTTAATTCAAAGTTCCAAAATCAAAATTTTAAAAAATAATTTTCATTTTTTTTTTAATTCAAAGTTCCAAAATCAAAATTTTAAAAAAAATTATTTTCATTTTGTTTTTGAAATTTTTTTTTTTAATTCAAAGTTCCAAAATCAAAGTTTTAAAAAATAATTTTCATTTTTTTTTAATTCAAAGTTCCAAAATCAAAGTTTTAAAAAATAATTTTCTTTTTTTTTTAATTCAAATTTCCAAAATCAAAGTTTTAAAAAATAATTTTCATTTTGTTTTTGAAATTTTTGTTTTTAATTCAAAGTTCCAAAATCAAAGTTTTAAAAAATAATTTTCATTTTTTTTTAATTCAAATTTCCAAAATCAAAGTTTTAAAAAATAATTTTCATTTTGTTTTTGAAATTTTTGTTTTTAATTCAAAGTTCCAAAATCAAAGTTTTAAAAAATAATTTTCATTTTGTTTTTGAAATTTTTTTTTTTAATTCAAAGTTCCAAAATCAAAATTTTAAAAAATAATTTTCATTTTGTTTTTGAAATTTTTGTTTTTAATTCAAAGTTCCAAAATCAAAGTTTTAAAAAATAATTTTCATTTTTTTTTTAATTCAAAGTTCCAAAATCAAAATTTTAAAAAAATTATTTTCATTTTGTTTTTGAAATTTTTTTTTTATTTCAAAGTTCCAAAATCAAAGTTTGAAAAAATAATTTTCATTTTGTTTTTGAAATTTTTTTTTTTAATTCAAAGTTCCAAAATCAAAGTTTTAAAAAATAATTTTCATTTTGTTTTTGAAATTTTTGTTTTTAATTCAAAGTTCCAAAATCAAAGTTTTAAAAAATAATTTTCATTTTGTTTTTGAAATTTTTGTTTTTAATTCAAAGTTCCAAAATCAAAGTTTTAAAAAATAATTTTCATTTTGTTTTTGAAATTTTTTTTTTATTTCAAAGTTCCAAAATCAAAGTTTTAAAAAATAATTTTCATTTTGTTTTTGAAATTTTTGTTTTTAATTCAAAGTTCCAAAATCAAAGTTTTTAATTTAAAGTTCCAAAATCAAAGTTTTAAAAAATAATTTTCATTTTTTTTTAATTCAAAGTTCCAAAATCAAAATTTTAAAAAAATTATTTTCATTTTTTTTTTAATTCAAAGTTCCAAAATCAAAGTTTTAAAAAATAATTTTCATTTTTTTTTAATTCAAAGTTCCAAAATCAAAGTTTTAAAAAATAATTTTCATTTTGTTTTTGAAATTTTTGTTTTTAATTCAAAGTTCCAAAATCAAAGTTTTAAAAAATATTTTTCATTTTGTTTTTGAAATTTTTGTTTTTAATTCAAAGTTCCAAAATCAAAGTTTTAAAAAATATTTTTCATTTTGTTTTTGAAATTTTTTTTTTATTTCAAAGTTCCAAAATCAAAGTTTTAAAAAATAATTTTCATTTTGTTTTTGAAATTTTTGTTTTTAATTCAAAGTTCCAAAATCAAAGTTTTAAAAAATAATTTTCATTTTTTTTTTAATTCAAAGTTCCAAAATCAATTTTAATTCAAAGTTCCAAAATCAAAATTTTAAAAAATAATTTTCATTTTGTTTTTGAAATTTTTGTTTTTAATTCAAAGTTCCAAAATCAAAGTTTTAAAAAATAATTTTCATTTTGTTTTTGAAATTTTTTTTTTATTTCAAAGTTCCAAAATCAAAGTTTTAAAAAATAATTTTCATTTTGTTTTTGAAATTTTTTTGTAATTCAAAGTTCCAAAATCAAAGTTTTTAATTTAAAGTTCCAAAATCAAAGTTTTAAAAAATAATTTTCATTTTTTTTTTTAATTCAAAGTTCCAAAATCAAAATTTTAAAAAAATTATTTTCATTTTGTTTTTGAAATTTTTGTTTTTAATTCAAAGTTCCAAAATCAAAGTTTTAAAAAATAATTCTCATTTTGTATTTGAAATTTTTGTTTTTAATTCAAAGTTCCAAAATCAAAGTTTTAAAAAATAATTTTCATTTTGTTTTTGAAATTTTTTGTAATTCAAAGTTCCAAAATCAAAGTTTTAAAAAATAATTTTCATTTTGTTTTTGAAATTTTTGTTTTTAATTCAAAGTTCCAAAATCAAAGTTTTAAAAAATAATTTTCATTTTGTTTTTGAAATTTTTTTTTTATTTCAAAGTTCCAAAATCAAAGTTTTAAAAAATAATTTTCATTTTGTTTTTGAAATTTTTTTGTAATTCAAAGTTCCAAAATCAAAGTTTTTAATTTAAAGTTCCAAAATCAAAGTTTTAAAAAATAATTTTCATTTTTTTAATTCAAAGTTCCAAAATCAAAATTTTAAAAAAATTATTTTCATTTTGTTTTTGAAATTTTTGTTTTTAATTCAAAGTTCCAAAATCAAAGTTTTAAAAAATAATTTTCATTTTGTTTTTGAAATTTTTTTTTAATTCAAAGTTTTAAAAAATAATTTTCATTTTGTTTTTGAAATTTTTTTGTAATTCAAAGTTCCAAAATCAAAGTTTTTAATTTAAAGTTCCAAAATCAAAGTTTTAAAAAATAATTTTCATTTTTTTTTTGAAATTTTTTTTTAATTCAAAGTTTTAAAAAATAATTTTCATTTTGTTTTTGAAATTTTTTTGTAATTCAAAGTTCCAAAATCAAAGTTTTTAATTTAAAGTTCCAAAATCAAAGTTTTAAAAAATAATTTTCATTTTTTTTTTAATTCAAAGTTCCAAAATCAAAATTTTAAAAAAATTGTTTTCATTTTGTTTTTGAATTTTTTTTTATTTCAAAGTTCCAAAATCAAAGTTTTAAAAAATATTTTTCATTTTGTTTTTGAAATTTTTGTTTTTAATTCAAAGTTCCAAAATCAAAGTTTTAAAAAATAATTTTTAATTTTTTTTTAATTCAAAGTTCCAAAATCAAAGTTTTAAAATATATTTTTCATTTTGTTTTTGAAATTTTTGTTTTTAATTCAAAGTTCCAAAATCAAAGTTTTAAAAAATAATTTTCATTTTTTTTTTTAATTCAAAGTTCCAAAATCAAAATTTTAAAAAATAATTTTCATTTTGTTTTTGAAATTTTTTTGTAATTCAAAGTTCCAAAATCAAAGTTTTAAAAAATAATTTTCATTTTGTTTTTGAAATTTTTGTTTTTAATTCAAAGTTCCAAAATCAAAGTTTTAAAAAATAATTTTCATTTTGTTTTTGAAATTTTTTTTTTATTTCAAAGTTCCAAAATCAAAGTTTTAAAAAATAATTTTCTTTTTTTTTTAATTCAAAGTTCCAAAATCAAAGTTTTAAAAAATAATTTTCATTTTGTATTTGAAATTTTTGTTTTTAATTCAAAGTTCCAAAATCAAAGTTTTAAAAAATAATTTTAATTTTTTTTTAATTCAAAGTTCCAAAATCAAAATTTTAAAAAAATTATTTGCATTTTGTTTTTGAAATTTTTGTTTTTAATTCAAAGTTCCAAAATCAAAGTTTTAAAAAATAATTTTCATTTTGTTTTTGAAATTTTTGTTTTAATTCAAAGTTCCAAAATCAAAATTTTAAAAAATAATTTTCATTTTTTTTTTAATTCAAAGTTCCAAAATCAAAATTTTAAAAAAAATTATTTTCATTTTGTTTTTGAAATTTTTTTTTTTTAATTCAAAGTTCCAAAATCAAAGTTTTAAAAAATAATTTTCATTTTTTTTAATTCAAAGTTCCAAAATCAAAGTTTTAAAAAATAATTTTCTTTTTTTTTAATTCAAAGTTCCAAAATCAAAGTTTTAAAAAATAATTTTCATTTTGTATTTGAAATTTTTGTTTTTAATTCAAAGTTCCAAAATCAAAGTTTTAAAAAATAATTTTCATTTTTTTTTAATTCAAATTTCCAAAATCAAAGTTTTAAAAAATAATTTTCATTTTGTTTTTGAAATTTTTGTTTTTAATTCAAAGTTCCAAAATCAAAGTTTTAAAAAATAATTTTCATTTTTTTTTTAATTCAAAGTTCCAAAATCAAAATTTTAAAAAATAATTTTCATTTTTTTTTTAATTCAAAGTTCCAAAATCAAAATTTTAAAAAAATTATTTTCATTTTGTTTTTGAAATTTTTTTTTTATTTCAAAGTTCCAAAATCAAAGTTTTAAAAAATAATTTTCATTTTGTTTTTGAAATTTTTGTTTTTAATTCAAAATTCCAAAATCAATTTTAATTCAAAGTTCCAAAATCAAAATTTTAAAAAATAATTTTCATTTTGTTTTTGAAATTTTTGTTTTTAATTCAAAGTTCCAAAATCAAAATTTTAAAAAATAATTTTCATTTTGTTTTTGAAATTTTTTTTTTAATTCAAAGTTCCAAAATCAAAATTTTAAAAAATAATTTTCATTTTTTTTTTAATTCAAAGTCCAAAATCAAAATTTTAAAAAATAATTTTCATTTTGTTTTTGAAATTTTTGTTTTTAATTCAAAGTTCCAAAATCAAAGTTTTAAAAAATAATTTTCATTTTGTTTTTGAAATTTTTTTTTTTAATTCAAAGTTCCAAAATCAAAATTTTCAAAAATAATTTTCATTTTGTTTTTGAAATTTTTGTTTTTAATTCAAAGTTCCAAAATCAAAGTTTTAAAAAATAATTTTAATTTTTTTTTTAATTCAAAGTTCCAAAATCAAAATTTTAAAAAAATTATTTTCATTTTGTTTTTGAAATTTTTTTTTTTATTTCAAAGTTCCAAAATCAAAGTTTGAAAAAATAATTTTCATTTTGTTTTTGAAATTTTTTTTTTTAATTCAAAGTTCCAAAATCAAAGTTTTAAAAAATAATTTTCATTTTGTTTTTGAAATTTTTGTTTTTAATTCAAAGTTCCAAAATCAAAGTTTTAAAAAATAATTTTCATTTTGTTTTTGAAATTTTTGTTTTTAATTCAAAGTTCCAAAATCAAAGTTTTAAAAAATAATTTTCATTTTGTTTTTGAAACTTTTTTTTATTTCAAAGTTCCAAAATCAAAGTTTTAAAAAATAATTTTCATTTTGTTTTTGAAATTTTTGTTTTTAATTCAAAGTTCCAAAATCAAAGTTTTTAATTTAAAGTTCCAAAATCAAAGTTTTAAAAAATAATTTTCATTTTTTTTTAATTCAAAGTTCCAAAATCAAAATTTTAAAAAAATTATTTTCATTTTTTTTTAATTCAAAGTTCCAAAATCAAAGTTTTAAAAAATAATTTTCATTTTTTTTTAATTCAAAGTTCCAAAATCAAAGTTTTCAAAAATAATTTTCATTTTGTTTTTGAAATTTTTGTTTTTAATTCAAAGTTCCAAAATCAAAGTTTTAAAAAATAATTTTCATTTTGTTTTTGAAATTTTTTTGTAATTCAAAGTTCCAAAATCAAAATTTTAAAAAATAATTTTCATTTTTTTTTTAATTCAAAGTTCCAAAATCAAAGTTTTAAAATATATTTTTCATTTTGTTTTTGAAATTTTTGTTTTTAATTCAAAGTTCCAAAATCAAAGTTTTAAAAAATAATTTTCATTTTGTTTTTGAAATTTTTTTGTAATTCAAAGTTCCAAAATCAAAATTTTAAAAAATAATTTTCATTTTGTTTTTGAAATTTTTGTTTTTAATTCAAAGTTCCAAAATCAAAGTTTTAAAAAATAATTTTCATTTTGTTTTTGAAATTTTTGTTTTTAATTCAAAGTTCCAAAATCAAAGTTTTAAAAAATAATTTTCATTTTGTTTTTGAAATTTTTGTTTTTAATTCAAAGTTCCAAAATCAAAGTTTTTAATTTAAAGTTCCAAAATCAAAGTTTTAAAAAATAATTTTCATTTTTTTTTTAATTCAAAGTTCCAAAATCAAAGTTTTAAAAAATAATTTTCATTTTTTTTTAATTCAAAGTTCCAAAATCAAAGTTTTAAAAAATAATTTTTATTTTGTTTTTGAAATTTTTGTTTTTAATTCAAAGTTCCAAAATCAAAGTTTTAAAAAATAATTTTCATTTTGTTTTTGAAATTTTTTTGTAATTCAAAGTTCCAAAATCAAAATTTTAAAAAATAATTTTCATTTTTTTTTAATTCAAAGTTCCAAAATCAAAGTTTTAAAATATATTTTTCATTTTGTTTTTGAAATTTTTGTTTTTAATTCAAAGTTCCAAAATCAAAGTTTTAAAAAATAATTTTCATTTTGTTTTTGAAATTTTTTTGTAATTCAACGTTCCAAAATCAAAATTTTAAAAAACAATTTTCATTTTTTTTTAATTCAAAGTTCCAAAATCAAAATTTTAAAAAATTTTGTTTTTGAAATTTTTGTTTTTAATTCAAAGTTCCAAAATCAAAATTTTAAAAAATAATTTTCATTTTGTTTTTGAATTTTTTTTTTAATTCAAAGTTCCAAAATCAAAATTTTAAAAAATAATTTTCATTTTGTTTTTGAAATTTTTGTTTTTAATTCAAAGTTCCAAAATCAAAGTTTTAAAAAATAATTTTCATTTTGTATTTGAAATTTTTGTTTTTAATTCAAAGTTCCAAAATCAAAGTTTTAAAAAATAATTTTCATTTTGTTTTTGAAATTTTTTTTGTAATTCAAAGTTCCAAAATCAAAGTTTTAAAAAATAATTTTCATTTTGTTTTTGAAATTTTTGTTTTTAATTCAAAGTTCCAAAATCAAAGTTTTAAAAAATAATTTTCATTTTGTTTTTGAAATTTTTTTTTTATTTCAAAGTTCCAAAATCAAAGTTTTAAAAAATAATTTTCATTTTGTATTTTTGTTTTTAATTCAAAGTTCCAAAATCAAAGTTTTAAAAAATAATTTTCTTTTTTTTTTAATTCAATGTTCCAAAATCAAAATTTTAAAAAAAATTATTTTCATTTTGTTTTTGAAATTTTTTTTTTTTATTTCAAAGTTCCAAAATCAAAGTTTTAAAAAATAATTTTCATTTTGTTTTTGAAATTTTTTTTTTTAATTCAAAGTTCCAAAATCAAAGTTTTAAAAAGTAATTTTCATTTTTTTTTTATTTCAAAGTTCCAAAATCAAAATTTTAAAAAATAATTTTCATTTTTTTTTAATTCAAAGTTCCAAAATCAAAATTTTAAAAAATAATTTTCATTTTGTTTTTGAAATTTTTGTTTTTAATTCAAAGTTCCAAAATCAAAGTTTTAAAAAATAATTTTCATTTTGTATTTGAAATTTTTGTTTTTAATTCAAAGTTCCAAAATCAAAGTTTTAAAAAATAATTTTCATTTTGTTTTTGAAATTTTTTTGTAATTCAAAGTTCCAAAATCAAAGTTTTAAAAAATAATTTTCATTTTGTTTTTGAAATTTTTGTTTTTAATTCAAAGTTCCAAAATCAAAGTTTTTAATTTAAAGTTCCAAAATCAAAGTTTTAAAAAATAATTTTCATTTTTTTTTAATTCAAAGTTCCAAAATCAAAATTTTAAAAAAATTATTTTCATTTTTTTTTAATTCAAAGTTCCAAAATCAAAGTTTTAAAAAATAATTTTCATTTTTTTTTAATTCAAAGTTCCAAAATCAAAGTTTTCAAAAATAATTTTCATTTTGTTTTTGAAATTTTTGTTTTTAATTCAAAGTTCCAAAATCAAAGTTTTAAAAAATAATTTTCATTTTGTTTTTGAAATTTTTTTGTAATTCAAAGTTCCAAAATCAAAATTTTAAAAAATAATTTTCATTTTGTTTTTGAAATTTTTGTTTTTAATTCAAAGTTCCAAAATCAAAGTTTTAAAAAATAATTTTCATTTTGTTTTTGAAATTTTTTTTTTATTTCAAAGTTCCAAAATCAAAGTTTTAAAAAATAATTTTCATTTTGTTTTTGAAATTTTTTTTTTATTTCAAAGTTCCAAAATCAAAGTTTTAAAAAATAATTTTCATTTTGTTTTTGAAATTTTTTTGTAATTCAAAGTTCCAAAATCAAAGTTTTTAATTTAAAGTTCCAAAATCAAAGTTTTAAAAAATAATTTTCATTTTTTTTTTAATTCAAAGTTCCAAAATCAAAATTTTAAAAAAATTATTTTCATTTTGTTTTTGAAATTTTTGTTTTTAATTCAAAGTTCCAAAATCAAAGTTAAAAAAATAATTTTCATTTTGTATTTGAAATTTTTGTTTTTAATTCAAAGTTCCAAAATCAAAGTTTTAAAAAATAATTTTCATTTTGTTTTTGAAATTTTTTTGTAATTCAAAGTTCCAAAATCAAAGTTTTAAAAAATAATTTTCATTTTTTTTTTAATTCAAAGTTCCAAAATCAAAATTTTAAAAAAATAATTTTCATTTTGTTTTTGAAATTTTTGTTTTTAATTCAAAGTTCCAAAATCAAAGTTTTAAAAAATAATTTTCATTTTGTTTTTAATTCAAAATTCCAAAAACAAAGTTTTAAAAAATAATTTTCATTTTTTTTTTTAATTCAAAGTTCCAAAATCAAAATTTTAAAAAATAATTTTCATTTTGTTTTTGAATTTTTTTTTTAATTCAAAGTTCCAAAATCAAAATTTTAAAAAATAATTTTCATTTTGTTTTTGAAATTTTTGTTTTTAATTCAAAGTTCCAAAATCAAAGTTTTAAAAAATAATTTTCATTTTGTATTTGAAATTTTTGTTTTTAATTCAAAGTTCCAAAATCAAAGTTTTAAAAAATAATTTTCATTTTGTTTTTGAAATTTTTTTGTAATTCAAAGTTCCAAAATCAAAGTTTTAAAAAATAATTTTCATTTTGTTTTTGAAATTTTTGTTTTTAATTCAAAGTTCCAAAATCAAAGTTTTAAAAAATAATTTTCATTTTGTTTTTGAAATTTTTTTTTTATTTCAAAGTTCCAAAATCAAAGTTTTAAAAAATAATTTTCATTTTGTATTTGAAATTTTTGTTTTTAATTCAAAGTTCCAAAATCAAAGTTTTAAAAAATAATTTTCATTTTGTTTTTGAAATTTTTTTGTAATTCAAAGTTCCAAAATCAAAGTTTTAAAAAATAATTTTCATTTTGTTTTTGAAATTTTTGTTTTTAATTCAAAGTTCCAAAATCAAAGTTTTAAAAAATAATTTTCATTTTGTTTTTGAAATTTTTTTTTTATTTCAAAGTTCCAAAATCAAAGTTTTAAAAAATAATTTTCTTTTTTTTTTAATTCAAAGTTCCAAAATCAAAGTTTTAAAAAATAATTTTCATTTTGTATTTGAAATTTTTGTTTTTAATTCAAAGTTCCAAAATCAAAGTTTTAAAAAATAATTTTCATTTTTTTTTAATTCAAAGTTCCAAAATCAAAATTTTAAAAAAATTATTTGCATTTTGTTTTTGAAATTTTTGTTTTTAATTCAAAGTTCCAAAATCAAAGTTTTAAAAAATAATTTTCATTTTGTTAATAATTAGAGATGGAAATTGAACTAATATTTCTTAATTTTTAAGAGAAAAGTTTTTATTCAGGCTACTAGTTCTAATAATTAAGAATACTATTGTAAAGTACTGGAACAATCGGCAAATTGGAATGCATTTTCTACCCGGCCAAGGGCGTCTTCAGCAATCTTCATTGTCCACTATCACTCTGTAAATATCATCTATTTAACTCACCGTTTTTTGAGAAATAGAGTTCACGAATTATGATATTTCTTTTTAACGTGTTCTGAGTTAGAACGAAATTTACGTACATTTACAATGTGTGTGTATTCTTTATTATTGTTTATGAAATTTGTATTATTACAAATTTGTTTTTGCTTTTCTTGCTGCGTCTACCTTTTTTGTAGATCAATAACAGCAATTGTATGTATGTTTTTGTTGTCATTTCTCCTCCTTTTTTGGTTGATTGAGTTATTTTTTGTAACTACGAAAACCGGAGATGGGATGATGACTACATACTTTGATACACCGCGCCATGGTGTTTATTATGTTAATAATTAGAGATGGAAATTGAACTAATATTTCTTAATTTTTAAGAGAAAAGTTTTTATTCAGGCTACTAGTTCTAATAATTAAGAATACTATTGTAAAGTACTGGAACAATCGGCAAATTGGAATGCATTTTCTACCCGGCCAAGGGCGTCTTCAGCAATCTTCATTGTCCACTATCACTCTGTAAATATCATCTATTTAACTCACCGTTTTTTGAGAAATAGAGTTCACGAATTATGATATTTCTTTTTAACGTGTTCTGAGTTAGAACGAAATTTACGTACATTTACAATGTGTGTGTATTCTTTATTATTGTTTATGAAATTTGTATTATTACAAATTTGTTTTTGCTTTTCTTGCTGCGTCTACCTTTTTTGTAGATCAATAACAGCAATTGTATGTATGTTTTTGTTGTCATTTCTCCTCCTTTTTTGGTTGATTGAGTTATTTTTTGTAACTACGAAAACCGGAGATGGGATGATGACTACATACTTTGATACACCGCGCCATGGTGTTTATTATGTTAATAATTAGAGATGGAAATTGAACTAATATTTCTTAATTTTTAAGAGAAAAGTTTTTATTCAGGCTACTAGTTCTAATAATTAAGAATACTATTGTAAAGTACTGGAACAATCGGCAAATTGGAATGCATTTTCTACCCGGCCAAGGGCGTCTTCAGCAATCTTCATTGTCCACTATCACTCTGTAAATATAATCTATTTAACTCACCGTTTTTTGAGAAATAGAGTTCACGAATTATGATATTTCTTTTTAACGTGTTCTGAGTTAGAACGAAATTTACGTACATTTACAATGTGTGTGTATTCTTTATTATTGTTTATGAAATTTGTATTATTACAAATTTGTTTTTGCTTTTCTTGCTGCGTCTACCTTTTTTGTAGATCAATAACAGCAATTGTATGTATGTTTTTGTTGTCATTTCTCCTCCTTTTTTGGTTGATTGAGTTATTTTTTGTAACTACGAAAACCGGAGATGGGATGATGACTACATACTTTGATACACCGCGCCATGGTGTTTATTATGTTAATAATTAGAGATGGAAATTGAACTAATATTTCTTAATTTTTAAGAGAAAAGTTTTTATTCAGGCTACTAGTTCTAATAATTAAGAATACTATTGTAAGGTACTGGAACAATCGGCAAATTGGAATGCATTTTCTACCCGGCCAAGGGCGTCTTCAGCAATCTTCATTGTCCACTATCACTCTGTAAATATCATCTATTTAACTCACCGTTTTTTGAGAAATAGAGTTCACGAATTATGATATTTCTTTTTAACGTGTTCTGAGTTAGAACGAAATTTACGTACATTTACAATGTGTGTGTATTCTTTATTATTGTTTATGAAATTTGTATTATTACAAATTTGTTTTTGCTTTTCTTGCTGCGTCTACCTTTTTTGTAGATCAATAACAGCAATTGTATGTATGTTTTTGTTGTCATTTCTCCTCCTTTTTTGGTTGATTGAGTTATTTTTTGTAACTACGAAAACCGGAGATGGGATGATGACTACATACTTTGATACACCGCGCCATGGTGTTTATTATGTTAATAATTAGAGATGGAAATTGAACTAATATTTCTTAATTTTTAAGAGAAAATGCATTCCAATTTGCCGATTGTTCCAGTACTTTACAATAGTATTCTTAATTATTAGAACTAGTAGCCTGAATAAAAACTTTTCTCTTAAAAATTAAGAAATATTAGTTCAATTTCCATCTCTAATTATTAACATAATAAACACCATGGCGCGGTGTATCAAAGTATGTAGTCATCATCCCATCTCCGGTTTTCGTAGTTACAAAAAATAACTCAATCAACCAAAAAAGGAGGAGAAATGACAACAAAAACATACATACAATTGCTGTTATTGATCTACAAAAAAGGTAGACGCAGCAAGAAAAGCAAAAACAAATTTGTAATAATACAAATTTCATAAACAATAATAAAGAATACACACACATTGTAAATGTACGTAAATTTCGTTCTAACTCAGAACACGTTAAAAAGAAATATCATAATTCGTGAACTCTATTTCTCAAAAAACGGTGAGTTAAATAGATGATATTTACAGAGTGATAGTGGACAATGAAGATTGCTGAAGACGCCCTTGGCCGGGTAGAAAATGCATTCCAATTTGCCGATTGTTCCAGTACTTTACAATAGTATTCTTAATTATTAGAACTAGTAGCCTGAATAAAAACTTTTCTCTTAAAAATTTTCATTTTGTTTTTGAAATTTTTTTTTTTAATTCAAAGTTCCAAAATCAAAATTTTAAAAAATAATTTTCATTTTGTTTTTGAAATTTTTGTTTTTAATTCAAAGTTCCAAAATCAAAGTTTTAAAAAATAATTTTCATTTTGTTTTTGAAATTTTTTTTTTATTTCAAAGTTCCAAAATCAAAGTTTTAAAAAATAATTTTCATTTTGTTTTTGAAATTTTTTTTTTATTTCAAAGTTCCAAAATCAAAGTTTTAAAAAATAATTTTCATTTTGTTTTTGAAATTTTTTTGTAATTCAAAGTTCCAAAATCAAAGTTTTTAATTTAAAGTTCCAAAATCAAAGTTTTAAAAAATAATTTTCATTTTTTTTTTAATTCAAAGTTCCAAAATCAAAATTTTAAAAAAATTATTTTCATTTTGTTTTTGAAATTTTTGTTTTTAATTCAAAGTTCCAAAATCAAAGTTAAAAAAATAATTTTCATTTTGTATTTGAAATTTTTGTTTTTAATTCAAAGTTCCAAAATCAAAGTTTTAAAAAATAATTTTCATTTTGTTTTTGAAATTTTTTTGTAATTCAAAGTTCCAAAATCAAAGTTTTAAAAAATAATTTTCATTTTTTTTTTAATTCAAAGTTCCAAAATCAAAATTTTAAAAAAATAATTTTCATTTTGTTTTTGAAATTTTTGTTTTTAATTCAAAGTTCCAAAATCAAAGTTTTAAAAAATAATTTTCATTTTGTTTTTAATTCAAAATTCCAAAATCAAAGTTTTAAAAAATAATTTTCATTTTTTTTTTTAATTCAAAGTTCCAAAATCAAAATTTAAAAAAAATTATTTTCATTTTGTTTTTGAAATTTTTTTTTGTAATTCAAAGTTCCAAAATCAAAGTTTTAAAAAATAATTTTCATTTTGTTTTTGAAATTTTTGTTTTAATTCAAAGTTCCAAAATCAAAGTTTTAAAAAATAATTTTCATTTTGTTTTTGAAATTTTTGTTTTAATTCAAAATTCCAAAATCAATTTTAATTCAAAGTTCCAAAATCAAAATTTTAAAAAATAATTTTCATTTTGTTTTTGATTTTTTTTTTTAATTCAAAGTTCCAAAATCAAAATTTAAAAAAAATTATTTTCATTTTGTTTTTGAAATTTTTTTTTGTAATTCAAAGTTCCAAAATCAAAGTTTTAAAAAATAATTTTCATTTTGTTTTTGAAATTTTTGTTTTAATTCAAAGTTCCAAAATCAAAGTTTTAACAAATAATTTTCATTTTGTTTTTGAAATTTTTGTTTTTAATTCAAAATTCCAAAATCAAAATTTTAAAAAATAATTTTCATTTTGTTTTTGAAATTTTTGTTTTTAATTCAAAGTTCCAAAATCAAAGTTTTAAAAAATAATTTTCATTTTTTTTTTAATTCAAAGTTCCAAAATCAAAATTTTAAAAAATAATTTTCATTTTTTTTTTTAATTCAAAGTTCCAAAATAAAAATTTTAAAAAATTTTGTTTTTGAAATTTTTTTTTTAATTCAAAGTTCCAAAATCAAAGTTTTAAAAAATAATTTTCATTTTGTTTTTGAAATTTTTTTTTTTATTTCAAAGTTCCAAAATCAAAATTTTAAAAAATAATTTTCATTTTGTTTTTGAAATTTTTTTTTTTAATTCAAAGTTCCAAAATCAAAGTTTTAAAAAATAATTTTCATTTTTTTTTAATTCAAAGTTCCAAAATCAAAATTTTAAAAAAATTATTTGCATTTTGTTTTTGAAATTTTTGTTTTTAATTCAAAGTTCCAAAATCAAAGTTTTAAAAAATAATTTTCATTTTGTTTTTGAAATTTTTTTTTTATTTCAAAGTTCCAAAATCAAAGTTTTAAAAAATAATTTTCATTTTGTTTTTGAAATTTTTGTTTTTAATTCAAAGTTCCAAAATCAAAGTTTTTAATTTAAAGTTCCAAAATCAAAGTTTTAAAAAATAATTTTCATTTTTTTTTAATTCAAAGTTCCAAAATCAAAGTTTTAAAATATATTTTTCATTTTGTTTTTGAAATTTTTGTTTTTATTCAAAGTTCCAAAATCAAAGTTTTAAAAAATAATTTTCATTTTTTTTTTTAATTCAAAGTTCCAAAATCAAAATTTTAAAAAAATTATTTTCATTTTGTTTTTGAAATTTTTGTTTTTAATTCAAAGTTCCAAAATCAAAGTTTTAAAAAATAATTTTCTTTTTTTTTTAATTCAAAGTTCCAAAATCAAAATTTTAAAAAAATTATTTTCATTTTGTTTTTGAAATTTTTGTTTTTAATTCAAAGTTCCAAAATCAAAGTTTTAAAAAATAATTTTCATTTTGTTTTTGAAATTTTTGTTTTTAATTCAAAGTTCCAAAATCAAAGTTTTAAAAAATAATTTTCATTTTTTTTTTAATTCAAAGTTCCAAAATCAAAATTTTAAAAAATAATTTTCATTTTGTTTTTGAAATTTTTGTTTTAATTCAAAGTTCCAAAATCAAAGTTTTAAAAAATAATTTTCATTTTGTTTTTGAAATTTTTGTTTTTAATTCAAAGTTCCAAAATCAAAGTTTTAAAAAATAATTTTCTTTTTTTTTAATTCAAAGTTCCAAAATCAAAATTTTAAAAAAATTATTTTCATTTTGTTTTTGAAATTTTTTTTTATTTCAAAGTACCAAAATCAAAGTTTTAAAAAATAATTTTCATTTTGTTTTTGAAATTTTTGTTTTTAATTCAAAGTTCCAAAATCAAAGTTTTAAAAAATAATTTTCATTTTTTTTTTTATTTCAAAGTTCCAAAATCAAAATTTTAAAAAATAATTTTCATTTTGTTTTTGAAATTTTTTTTTTAATTCAAAGTTCCAAAATCAAAGTTTTAAAAAATAATTTTCATTTTGTATTTGAAATTTTTGTTTTTAATTCAAAGTTCCAAAATCAAAGTTTTAAAAAATAATTTTCATTTTGTTTTTGAAATTTTTGTTTTTAATTCAAAGTTCCAAAATCAAAGTTTTAAAAAATAATTTTCATTTTGTTTTTGAAATTTTTTTTTTAATTCAAAGTTCCAAAATCAAAGTTTTAAAAAATAATTTTCATTTTGTATTTGAAATTTTTGTTTTTAATTCAAAGTTCCAAAATCAAAGTTTTAAAAAATAATTTTCATTTTGTTTTTGAAATTTTTGTTTTTAATTCAAAGTTCCAAAATCAAAGTTTTAAAAAATAATTTTCATTTTTTTTTTAATTCAAAGTTCCAAAATCAAAATTTTAAAAAATAATTTTCATTTTTTTTAATTCAAAGTTCCAAAATAAAAATTTTAAAAAATTTTGTTTTTGAAATTTTTGTTTTTAATTCAAAGTTCCAAAATCAAAGTTTTAAAAAATAATTTTCATTTTGTTTTTGAAATTTTTGTTTTTAATTCAAAGTTCCAAAATCAAAGTTTTAAAAAATAATTTTCATTTTGTTTTTGAAATTTTTGTTTTTAATTCAAAGTTCCAAAATCAAAGTTTTAAAAAATAATTTTCATTTTGTTTTTGAAATTTTTGTTTCAAAGTTTTTAATTTAAAGTTCCAAAATCAAAGTTTTAAAAAATAATTTTCATTTTTTTTTAATTCAAAGTTCCAAAATCAAAATTTTAAAAAAATTATTTTCATTTTGTTTTTGAAATTTTTGTTTTTAATTCAAAGTTCCAAAATCAAAGTTTTAAAAAATAATTTTCATTTTGTTTTTGAAATTTTTGTTTTTAATTCAAAGTTCCAAAATCAAAGTTTTAAAAAATAATTTTCATTTTGTTTTTGAAATTTTTTTTTATTTCAAAGTTCCAAAATCAGTTTTAAAAAATAATTTTCATTTTGTTTTTGAAATTTTTTTTTTAATTCAAAGTTCCAAAATCAAAGTTTTAAAAAATAATTTTCATTTTGTATTTGAAATTTTTGTTTTTAATTCAAAGTTCCAAAATCAAAGTTTTAAAAAATAATTTTCTTTTTTTTTTAATTCAAAGTTCCAAAATCAAAATTTTAAAAAAATTATTTTCATTTTGTTTTTGAAATTTTTTTTTATTTCAAAGTACCAAAATCAAAGTTTTAAAAAATAATTTTCATTTTGTTTTTGAAATTTTTGTTTTTAATTCAAAGTTCCAAAATCAAAGTTTTAAAAAATAATTTTCATTTTTTTTTTATTTCAAAGTTCCAAAATCAAAATTTTAAAAAATAATTTTCATTTTGTTTTTGAAATTTTTTTTTTAATTCAAAGTTCCAAAATCAAAGTTTTAAAAAATAATTTTCATTTTGTATTTGAAATTTTTGTTTTTAATTCAAAGTTCCAAAATCAAAGTTTTAAAAAATAATTTTCATTTTGTTTTTGAAATTTTTGTTTTTAATTCAAAGTTCCAAAATCAAAGTTTTAAAAAATAATTTTCATTTTGTTTTTGAAATTTTTTTTTTAATTCAAAGTTCCAAAATCAAAGTTTTAAAAAATAATTTTCATTTTGTATTTGAAATTTTTGTTTTTAATTCAAAGTTCCAAAATCAAAGTTTTAAAAAATAATTTTCATTTTGTTTTTGAAATTTTTGTTTTTAATTCAAAGTTCCAAAATCAAAGTTTTAAAAAATAATTTTCATTTTTTTTTTAATTCAAAGTTCCAAAATCAAAATTTTAAAAAATAATTTTCATTTTTTTTAATTCAAAGTTCCAAAATAAAAATTTTAAAAAATTTTGTTTTTGAAATTTTTGTTTTTAATTCAAAGTTCCAAAATCAAAGTTTTAAAAAATAATTTTCATTTTGTTTTTGAAATTTTTGTTTTTAATTCAAAGTTCCAAAATCAAAGTTTTAAAAAATAATTTTCATTTTGTTTTTGAAATTTTTGTTTTTAATTCAAAGTTCCAAAATCAAAGTTTTAAAAAATAATTTTCATTTTGTTTTTGAAATTTTTGTTTCAAAGTTTTTAATTTAAAGTTCCAAAATCAAAGTTTTAAAAAATAATTTTCATTTTTTTTTTAATTCAAAGTTCCAAAATCAAAATTTTAAAAAAATTATTTTCATTTTGTTTTTGAAATTTTTGTTTTTAATTCAAAGTTCCAAAATCAAAGTTTTAAAAAATAATTTTCATTTTGTTTTTGAAATTTTTTTTTTATTTCAAAGTTCCAAAATCAGTTTTAAAAAATAATTTTCATTTTGTTTTTGAAATTTTTGTTTTTAATTCAAAGTTCCAAAATCAAAGTTTTAAAAAATAATTTTCATTTTTTTTTTTAATTCAAAGTTCCAAAATCAAAATTTTAAAAAAATTATTTTCATTTTGTTTTTGAAATTTTTGTTTTTAATTCAAAGTTCCAAAATCAAAGTTTTAAAAAATAATTTTCATTTTGTTTTTGAAATTTTTTTTTTTAATTCAAAGTTCCAAAATCAAAGTTTTAAAAAATAATTTTCATTTTTTTTTTTAATTCAAAGTTCCAAAATCAAAATTTTAAAAAATAATTTTCATTTTTTTTTTAATTCAAAGTTCCAAAATCAAAATTTTAAAAAATAATTTTCATTTTGTTTTTGAAATTTTTTTTTTAATTCAAAGTTCTAAAATCAAAGTTTTAAAAAATAATTTTCATTTTGTTTTTGAAATTTTTTTTTTAATTCAAAGTTCTAAAATCAAAGTTTTAAAAAATAATTTTCATTTTGTTTTTGAAATTTTTGTTTTTAATTCAAAATTCCAAAATCAATTTTAATTCAAAGTTCCAAAATCAAAGTTTTAAAAAATAATTTTCATTTTGTTTTTGAAATTTTTGTTTTTAATTCAAAGTTCCAAAATCAAAATTTTAAAAAATAATTTTCATTTTGTTTTTGAAATTTTTTTTTTAATTCAAAGTTCTAAAATCAAAGTTTTAAAAAATAATTTTCATTTTGTTTTTGAAATTTTTGTTTTTAATTCAAAATTCCAAAATCAATTTTAATTCAAAGTTCCAAAATCAAAGTTTTAAAAAATAATTTTCATTTTGTTTTTGAAATTTTTGTTTTTAATTCAAAGTTCCAAAATCAAAATTTTAAAAAATAATTTTCATTTTGTTTTTGAAATTTTTGTTTTTAATTCAAAGTTCCAAAATCAAAGTTTTAAAAAATAATTTTCATTTTTTTTTTAATTCAAAGTTCCAAAATCAAAATTTTAAAAAATAATTTTCATTTTGTTTTTGAAATTTTTGTTTTTAATTCAAAGTTCCAAAATCAAAGTTTTAAAAAATAATTTTCATTTTTTTTTTAATTCAAAGTTCCAAAATCAAAATTTTAAAAAATAATTTTCATTTTTTTTTTAATTCAAAGTTCCAAAATCAAAATTTTAAAAAATAATTTTCATTTTGTTTTTGAAATTTTTGTTTTTAATTCAAAGTTCCAAAATCAAAGTTTTAAAAAATAATTTTCATTTTGTTTTTGAAATTTTTTTTTTTAATTCAAAGTTCCAAAATCAAAATTTTAAAAAATAATTTTCATTTTGTTTTTGAAATTTTTGTTTTTAATTCAAAGTTCCAAAATCAAAGTTTTAAAAAATAATTTTCATTTTTTTTTTAATTCAAAGTTCCAAAATCAAAATTTTAAAAAAATTATTTTCATTTTGTTTTTGAATTTTTTTTTTTTATTTCAAAGTTCCAAAATCAAAGTTTTAAAAAATAATTTTCATTTTGTTTTTGAAATTTTTTTTTTTAATTCAAAGTTCCAAAATCAAAGTTTTAAAAAATAATTTTCATTTTGTTTTTGAAATTTTTGTTTTTAATTCAAAGTTCCAAAATCAAAGTTTTAAAAAATAATTTTCATTTTGTTTTTGAAATTTTTGTTTTTAATTCAAAGTTCCAAAATCAAAGTTTTAAAAAATAATTTTCATTTTGTTTTTGAATTTTTTTTTTTATTTCAAAGTTCCAAAATCAAAGTTTTAAAAAATAATTTTCATTTTGTTTTTGAAATTTTTGTTTTTAATTCAAAGTTCCAAAATCAAAGTTTTAAAAAATAATTTTCATTTTGTTTTTGAAATTTTTGTTTTTAATTCAAAGTTCCAAAATCAAAATTTTAAAAAATAATTTTCATTTTGTTTTTGAAATTTTTGTTTTTAATTCAAAGTTCCAAAATCAAAGTTTTAAAAAATAATTTTCATTTTTTTTTTTAATTCAAAGTTTCAAAATCAAAATTTTAAAAAATAATTTTCATTTTTTTTTTAATTCAAAGTTCCAAAATAAAAATTTTAAAAAATTTTGTTTTTGAAATTTTTTTTTTAATTCAAAGTTCCAAAATCAAAGTTTTAAAAAATAATTTTCATTTTGTTTTTGAAATTTTTGTTTTTAATTCAAAGTTCCAAAATCAAAGTTTTAAAAAATAATTTTCATTTTGTTTTTGAAATTTTTGTTTTTAATTCAAAGTTCCAAAATCAAAGTTTTAAAAAATAATTTTCATTTTGTTTTTGAAATTTTTGTTTTTAATTCAAAGTTCCAAAATCAAAGTTTTAAAAAATAATTTTCATTTTGTTTTTGAAATTTTTGTTTTTAATTCAAAGTTCCAAAATCAAAGTTTTAAAAAATAATTTTCATTTTGTTTTTGAAATTTTTGTTTTTAATTCAAAGTTCCAAAATCAAAGTTTTAAAAAATAATTTTCATTTTGTTTTTGAAATTTTTTTTTTTATTTCAAAGTTCCAAAATCAAAGTTTTAAAAAATATTTTTCATTTTGTTTTTGAAATTTTTGTTTTTAATTCAAAGTTCCAAAATCAAAGTTTTAAAAAATAATTTTCATTTTGTTTTTGAAATTTTTGTTTTTAATTCAAAGTTCCAAAATCAAAATTTTAAAAAATAATTTTCATTTTGTTTTTGAAATTTTTGTTTTTAATTCAAAGTTCCAAAATCAAAGTTTTAAAAAATAATTTTTAATTTTTTTTTAATTCAAAGTTCCAAAATCAAAGTTTTAAAATATATTTTTCATTTTGTTTTTGAAATTTTTGTTTTTAATTCAAAGTTCCAAAATCAAAGTTTTAAAAAATAATTTTCATTTTTTTTTTTAATTCAAAGTTCCAAAATTAAAATTTTAAAAAATAATTTTCATTTTGTTTTTGAAATTTTTTTGTAATTCAAAGTTCCAAAATCAAAGTTTTAAAAAATAATTTTCATTTTGTTTTTGAAATTTTTGTTTTTAATTCAAAGTTCCAAAATCAAAGTTTTAAAAAATAATTTTCATTTTGTTTTTGAAATTTTTTTTTTATTTCAAAGTTCCAAAATGAAAGTTTTAAAAAATAATTTTCTTTTTTTTTTAATTCAAAGTTCCAAAATCAAAGTTTTAAAAAATAATTTTCATTTTGTATTTGAAATTTTTGTTTTTAATTCAAAGTTCCAAAATCAAAGTTTTAAAAAATAATTTTCATTTTTTTTTAATTCAAAGTTCCAAAATCAAAATTTTAAAAAAATTATTTGCATTTTGTTTTTGAAATTTTTGTTTTTAATTCAAAGTTCCAAAATCAAAGTTTTAAAAAATAATTTTCATTTTGTTTTTGAAATTTTTGTTTTAATTCAAAGTTCCAAAATCAAAATTTTAAAAAATAATTTTCATAGAATAATTGTAGTATTTAGTTGAACTGTTACTATTTAATTTTTGATATTTTTCTTAGTTAGGCTTAAGTTCATTTTAAATTTAATTTTCATTAAATCATTTTTACTGAAGAAGGGTTGTTTAACAACTTGAAAAAAATTTTTATTTTTGATAATTTTTCTGACTAGGATTCGAACCTGGGTTGTTTGGTTGAATTGACATATGTTTCGAGAAACACCACTTTCTCTCATCAGAATTCTTTTACGTTCTGACCTATGCACCACTACGGTGCCTGCTAGTCAACAGACAACATCAATCCTTTAACCAGTGACTGGTGGTTCGAAGTTTTCTGTAAATTATCATTTTTATTAATTTCTATTTTAGTTGTTGTTTTTTCCTTTTCTTCAGTTTTTTCCTTTCGTATTCATGCCAAGACTTCGTCTCGAAAACCTGAATACATTTGTTTTTATTGTGTTTATTGTCCACTTTCGTACACATGTAAACATTAACGGCTTGTGCCTTAGCTATTTAATAGAATAATTGTAGTATTTAGTTGAACTGTTACTATTTAATTTTTGATATTTTTCTTAGTTAGGCTTAAGTTCATTTTAAATTTAATTTTCATTAAATCATTTTTACTGAAGAAGGGTTGTTTAACAACTTGAAAAAAATTTTTATTTTTGATAATTTTTCTGACTAGGATTCGAACCTGGGTTGTTTGGTTGAATTGACATATGTTTCGAGAAACACCACTTTCTCTCATCAGAATTCTTTTACGTTCTGACCTATGCACCACTACGGTGCCTGCTAGTCAACAGACAACATCAATCCTTTAACCAGTGACTGGTGGTTCGAAGTTTTCTGTAAATTATCATTTTTATTAATTTCTATTTTAGTTGTTGTTTTTTCCTTTTCTTCAGTTTTTTCCTTTCGTATTCATGCCAAGACTTCGTCTCGAAAACCTGAATACATTTGTTTTTATTGTGTTTATTGTCCACTTTCGTACACATGTAAACATTAACGGCTTGTGCCTTAGCTATTTAATAGAATAATTGTAGTATTTAGTTGAACTGTTACTATTTAATTTTTGATATTTTTCTTAGTTAGGCTTAAGTTCATTTTAAATTTAATTTTCATTAAATCATTTTTACTGAAGAAGGGTTGTTTAACAACTTGAAAAAAATTTTTATTTTTGATAATTTTTCTGACTAGGATTCGAACCTGGGTTGTTTGGTTGAATTGACATATGTTTCGAGAAACACCACTTTCTCTCATCAGAATTCTTTTACGTTCTGACCTATGCACCACTACGGTGCCTGCTAGTCAACAGACAACATCAATCCTTTAACCAGTGACTGGTGGTTCGAAGTTTTCTGTAAATTATCATTTTTATTAATTTCTATTTTAGTTGTTGTTTTTTCCTTTTCTTCAGTTTTTTCCTTTCGTATTCATGCCAAGACTTCGTCTCGAAAACCTGAATACATTTGTTTTTATTGTGTTTATTGTCCACTTTCGTACACATGTAAACATTAACGGCTTGTGCCTTAGCTATTTAATAGAATAATTGTAGTATTTAGTTGAACTGTTACTATTTAATTTTTGATATTTTTCTTAGTTAGGCTTAAGTTCATTTTAAATTTAATTTTCATTAAATCATTTTTACTGAAGAAGGGTTGTTTAACAACTTGAAAAAAAATTTTTTTATTTTTGATAATTTTTCTGACTAGGATTCGAACCTGGGTTGTTTGGTTGAATTGACATATGTTTCGAGAAACACCACTTTCTCTCATCAGAATTCTTTTACGTTCTGACCTATGCACCACTACGGTGCCTGCTAGTCAACAGACAACATCAATCCTTTAACCAGTGACTCGTGGTTCGAAGTTTTCTGTAAATTATCATTTTTATTAATTTCTATTTTAGTTGTTGTTTTTTCCTTTTCTTCAGTTTTTTCCTTTCGTATTCATGCCAAGACTTCGTCTCGAAAACCTGAATACATTTGTTTTTATTGTGTTTATTGTCCACTTTCGTACACATGTAAACATTAACGGCTTGTGCCTTAGCTATTTAATAGAATAATTGTAGTATTTAGTTGAACTGTTACTATTTAATTTTTGATATTTTTCTTAGTTAGGCTTAAGTTCATTTTAAATTTAATTTTCATTAAATCATTTTTACTGAAGAAGGGTTGTTTAACAACTTGAAAAAAATTTTTATTTTTGATAATTTTTCTGACTAGGATTCGAACCTGGGTTGTTTGGTTGAATTGACATATGTTTCGAGAAACACCACTTTCTCTCATCAGAATTCTTTTACGTTCTGACCTATGCACCACTACGGTGCCTGCTAGTCAACAGACAACATCAATCCTTTAACCAGTGACTGGTGGTTCGAAGTTTTCTGTAAATTATCATTTTTATTAATTTCTATTTTAGTTGTTGTTTTTTCCTTTTCTTCAGTTTTTTCCTTTCGTATTCATGCCAAGACTTCGTCTCGAAAACCTGAATACAATTGTTTTTATTGTGTTTATTGTCCACTTTCGTACACATGTAAACATTAACGGCTTGTGCCTTAGCTATTTAATAGAATAATTGTAGTATTTAGTTGAACTGTTACTATTTAATTTTTGATATTTTTCTTAGTTAGGCTTATTATTTTCATTTTTTTTTTAATTCAAAGTTCCAAAATCAAAATTTTAAAAAAAATTATTTTCATTTTGTTTTTGAAATTTTTTTTTTTTAATTCAAAGTTCCAAAATCAAAGTTTTAAAAAATAATTTTCATTTTTTTTTAATTCAAAGTTCCAAAATCAAAGTTTTAAAAAATAATTTTCTTTTTTTTTTAATTCAAAGTTCCAAAATCAAAGTTTTAAAAAATAATTTTCATTTTGTATTTGAAATTTTTGTTTTTAATTCAAAGTTCCAAAATCAAAGTTTTAAAAAATAATTTTCATTTTTTTTAATTCAAATTTCCAAAATCAAAGTTTTAAAAAATAATTTTCATTTTGTTTTTGAAATTTTTGTTTTTAATTCAAAGTTCCAAAATCAAAGTTTTAAAAAATAATTTTCATTTTTTTTTAATTCAAAGTTCCAAAATCAAAATTTTAAAAAATAATTTTCATTTTTTTTTAATTCAAAGTTCCAAAATCAAAATTTTAAAAAAATTATTTTCATTTTGTTTTTGAAATTTTTTTTTTATTTCAAAGTTCCAAAATCAAAGTTTTAAAAAATAATTTTCATTTTGTTTTTGAAATTTTTGTTTTTAATTCAAAATTCCAAAATCAATTTTAATTCAAAGTTCCAAAATCAAAATTTTAAAAAATAATTTTCATTTTGTTTTTGAAATTTTTGTTTTTAATTCAAAGTTCCAAAATCAAAATTTTAAAAAATAATTTTCATTTTGTTTTTGAAATTTTTTTTTTAATTCAAAGTTCCAAAATCAAAATTTTAAAAAATAATTTTCATTTTTTTTTTAATTCAAAGTTCCAAAATCAAAATTTTAAAAAATAATTTTCATTTTGTTTTTGAAATTTTTGTTTTTAATTCAAAGTTCCAAAATCAAAGTTTTAAAAAATAATTTTCATTTTGTTTTTGAAATTTTTTTTTTTAATTCAAAGTTCCAAAATCAAAATTTTAAAAAATAATTTTCATTTTGTTTTTGAAATTTTTTTTTTTATTTCAAAGTTCCAAAATCAAAGTTTTAAAAAATAATTTTCATTTTTTTTTTTAATTCAAAGTTCCAAAATCAAAATTTTAAAAAAATTATTTTCATTTTGTTTTTGAAATTTTTTTTTTTATTTCAAAGTTCCAAAATCAAAGTTTGAAAAAATAATTTTCATTTTGTTTTTGAAATTTTTGTTTTTAATTCAAAGTTCCAAAATCAAAGTTTTAAAAAATAATTTTCATTTTGTTTTTGAAATTTTTGTTTTTAATTCAAAGTTCCAAAATCAAAGTTTTAAAAAATAATTTTCATTTTGTTTTTGAAATTTTTGTTTTTAATTCAAAGTTCCAAAATCAAAGTTTTAAAAAATAATTTTCATTTTGTTTTTGAAATTTTTTTTTTATTTCAAAGTTCCAAAATCAAAGTTTTAAAAAATAATTTTCATTTTGTTTTTGAAATTTTTGTTTTTAATTCAAAGTTCCAAAATCAAAGTTTTTAATTTAAAGTTCCAAAATCAAAGTTTTAAAAAATAATTTTCATTTTTTTTAATTCAAAGTTCCAAAATCAAAATTTTAAAAAAATTATTTTCATTTTTTTTTAATTCAAAGTTCCAAAATCAAAGTTTTAAAAAATAATTTTCATTTTTTTTTTAATTCAAAGTTCCAAAATCAAAGTTTTAAAAAATAATTTTCATTTTGTTTTTGAAATTTTTTTTTTAATTCAAAGTTTTAAAAAATAATTTTCATTTTGTTTTTGAAATTTTTTTGTAATTCAAAGTTCCAAAATCAAAATTTTAAAAAATAATTTTCATTTTGTTTTTGAAATTTTTTTGTAATTCAAAGTTCCAAAATCAAAATTTTAAAAAATAATTTTCATTTTGTTTTTGAAATTTTTGTTTTTAATTCAAAGTTCCAAAATCAAAGTTTTAAAAAATAATTTTCATTTTGTTTTTGAAATTTTTGTTTTTAATTCAAAGTTCCAAAATCAAAGTTTTAAAAAATAATTTTCATTTTTTTTTTAATTCAAAGTTCCAAAATCAAAATTTTAAAAAAATTATTTTCATTTTTTTTTAATTCAAAGTTCCAAAATCAAAGTTTTAAAAAATAATTTTCATTTTTTTTAATTCAAAGTTCCAAAATCAAAGTTTTAAAAAATAATTTTTATTTTGTTTTTGAAATTTTTGTTTTTAATTCAAAGTTCCAAAATCAAAGTTTTAAAAAATAATTTTCATTTTGTTTTTGAAATTTTTTTGTAATTCAAAGTTCCAAAATCAAAATTTTAAAAAATAATTTTCATTTTTTTTTTAATTCAAAGTTCCAAAATCAAAATTTTAAAAAATAATTTTCATTTTGTTTTTGAATTTTTTTTTAATTCAAAGTTCCAAAATCAAAATTTTAAAAAATAATTTTCATTTTGTTTTTGAAATTTTTGTTTTTAATTCAAAGTTCCAAAATCAAAGTTTTAAAAAATAATTTTCATTTTGTATTTGAAATTTTTGTTTTTAATTCAAAGTTCCAAAATCAAAGTTTTAAAAAATAATTTTCATTTTGTTTTTGAAATTTTTTTGTAATTTAAAGTTCCAAAATCAAAGTTTTAAAAAATAATTTTCATTTTGTTTTTGAAATTTTTGTTTTTAATTCAAAGTTCCAAAATCAAAGTTTTAAAAAATAATTTTCATTTTGTTTTTGAAATTTTTTTTTTATTTCAAAGTTCCAAAATCAAAGTTTTAAAAAATAATTTTCATTTTGTATTTGAAATTTTTGTTTTTAATTCAAAGTTCCAAAATCAAAGTTTTAAAAAATAATTTTCATTTTGTTTTTGAAATTTTTTTGTAATTCAAAGTTCCAAAATCAAAGTTTTAAAAAATAATTTTCATTTTGTTTTTGAAATTTTTGTTTTTAATTCAAAGTTCCAAAATCAAAATTTTAAAAAATAATTTTCATTTTGTTTTTGAAATTTTTGTTTTTAATTCAAAGTTCCAAAATCAAAGTTTTAAAAAATAATTTTCTTTTTTTTTTAATTCAAAGTTCCAAAATCAAAATTTTAAAAAAATTATTTTCATTTTGTTTTTGAAATTTTTTTTTTTTATTTCAAAGTTCCAAAATCAAAGTTTTAAAAAATAATTTTCATTTTGTTTTTGAAATTTTTTTTTTTAATTCAAAGTTCCAAAATCAAAGTTTTAAAAAATAATTTTCATTTTTTTTTATTTCAAAGTTCCAAAATCAAAATTTTAAAAAATAATTTTCATTTTTTTTTTTAATTCAAAGTTCCAAAATCAAAATTTTAAAAAATAATTTTCATTTTGTTTTTGAAATTTTTGTTTTTAATTCAAAGTTCCAAAATCAAAGTTTTAAAAAATAATTTTCATTTTGTATTTGAAATTTTTGTTTTTAATTCAAAGTTCCAAAATCAAAGTTTTAAAAAATAATTTTCATTTTGTTTTTGAAATTTTTTTGTAATTCAAAGTTCCAAAATCAAAGTTTTAAAAAATAATTTTCATTTTTTTTTTATTTCAAAGTTCCAAAATCAAAATTTTAAAAAATAATTTTCATTTTTTTTTTTAATTCAAAGTTCCAAAATCAAAATTTTAAAAAATAATTTTCATTTTGTTTTTGAAATTTTTGTTTTTAATTCAAAGTTCCAAAATCAAAGTTTTAAAAAATAATTTTCATTTTGTATTTGAAATTTTTGTTTTTAATTCAAAGTTCCAAAATCAAAGTTTTAAAAAATAATTTTCATTTTGTTTTTGAAATTTTTTTGTAATTCAAATTTCCAAAATCAAAGTTTTAAAAAATAATTTTCATTTTGTTTTTGAAATTTTTGTTTTTAATTCAAAGTTCCAAAATCAAAATTTTAAAAAATAATTTTCATTTTGTTTTTGAAATTTTTGTTTTTAATTCAAAGTTCCAAAATCAAAGTTTTAAAAAATAATTTTCATTTTGTATTTGAAATTTTTGTTTTTAATTCAAAGTTCCAAAATCAAAGTTTTAAAAAATAATTTTCATTTTGTTTTTGAAATTTTTTTGTAATTCAAAGTTCCAAAATCAAAGTTTTAAAAAATAATTTTCATTTTGTTTTTGAAATTTTTTTGTAATTCAAAGTTCCAAAATCAAAGTTTTAAAAAATAATTTTCATTTTTTTTTTAATTCAAAATTCCAAAATCAAAATTTTAAAAAATATTTTTCATTTTGTTTTTGAAATTTTTGTTTTTAATTCAAAGTTCCAAAATCAAAGTTTTTAATTTAAAGTTCCAAAATCAAAGTTTTAAAAAAATTATTTTCATTTTGTTTTTGAAATTTTTTTTTTATTTCAAAGTTCCAAAATCAAAGTTTTAAAAAATAATTTTCATTTTGTTTTTGAAATTTTTTTTTTATTTCAAAGTTCCAAAATCAAAATTTTAAAAAATAATTTTCATTTTGTTTTTGAAATTTTTTTTAATTCAAAGTTCCAAAATCAATTTTAATTCAAAGTTCCAAAATCAAAATTTTAAAAAATAATTTTCATTTTGTTTTTGAAATTTTTGTTTTTAATTCAAAGTTCCAAAATCAAAGTTTTAAAAAATAATTTTCATTTTTTTTTTATTTCAAAGTTCCAAAATCAAAATTTTAAAAAATAATTTTCATTTTTTTTTTTAATTCAAAGTTCCAAAATCAAAATTTTAAAAAATAATTTTCATTTTGTTTTTGAAATTTTTTTTAATTCAAAGTTCCAAAATCAATTTTAATTCAAAGTTCCAAAATCAAAATTTTAAAAAATAATTTTCATTTTGTTTTTGAAATTTTTGTTTTTAATTCAAAGTTCCAAAATCAAAGTTTTAAAAAATAATTTTCATTTTTTTTTTTATTTCAAAGTTCCAAAATCAAAATTTTAAAAAATAATTTTCATTTTTTTTTTTAATTCAAAGTTCCAAAATCAAAATTTTAAAAAATAATTTTCATTTTGTTTTTGAAATTTTTGTTTTTAATTCAAATTTCCAAAATCAAAGTTTTAAAAAATAATTTTCATTTTGTTCTTGAAATTTTTGTTTTTAATTCAAAGTTCCAAAATCAAAATTTTAAAAAATAATTTTCATTTTGTTTTTGAAATTTTTGTTTTTAATTCAAAGTTCCAAAATCAAAGTTTTAAAAAATAATTTTCATTTTGTATTTGAAATTTTTGTTTTTAATTCAAAGTTCCAAAATCAAAGTTTTAAAAAATAATTTTCATTTTGTTTTTGAAATTTTTTTTTTTAATTCAAAGTTCCAAAATCAAAGTTTTAAAAAATAATTTTCATTTTGTTTTTGAAATTTTTGTTTTTAATTCAAAGTTCCAAAATCAAAGTTTTAAAAAATAATTTTCTTTTTTTTTTAATTCAAAGTTCCAAAATCAAAGTTTTAAAAAATAATTTTCATTTTGTTTTTGAAATTTTTGTTTTTAATTCAAAGTTCCAAAATCAAAGTTTTAAAAAATAATTTTCATTTTGTTTTTGAAATTTTTTTTTTATTTCAAAGTTCCAAAATCAAAGTTTTAAAAAATAATTTTCTTTTTTTTTTAATTCAAAGTTCCAAAATCAAAGTTTTAAAAAATAATTTTCATTTTGTATTTGAAATTTTTGTTTTTAATTCAAAGTTCCAAAATCAAAGTTTTAAAAAATAATTTTCATTTTTTTTTAATTCAAAGTTCCAAAATCAAAATTTTAAAAAAATTATTTGCATTTTGTTTTTGAAATTTTTGTTTTTAATTCAAAGTTCCAAAATCAAAGTTTTAAAAAATAATTTTCATTTTGTTTTTGAAATTTTTGTTTTAATTCAAAGTTCCAAAATCAAAGTTTTAAAAAATAATTTTCATTTTTTTTTTTAATTCAAAGTTCCAAAATCAAAATTTTAAAAAAAATTATTTTCATTTTGTTTTTGAAATTTTTTTTTTTTTAATTCAAAGTTCCAAAATCAAAGTTTTAAAAAATAATTTTCATTTTTTTTTAATTCAAAGTTCCAAAATCAAAGTTTTAAAAAATAATTTTCTTTTTTTTTTAATTCAAAGTTCCAAAATCAAAGTTTTAAAAAATAATTTTCATTTTGTATTTGAAATTTTTGTTTTTAATTCAAAGTTCCAAAATCAAAGTTTTAAAAAATAATTTTCATTTTTTTTTTAATTCAAATTTCCAAAATCAAAGTTTTAAAAAATAATTTTCATTTTGTTTTTGAAATTTTTGTTTTTAATTCAAAGTTCCAAAATCAAAGTTTTAAAAAATAATTTTCATTTTTTTTTTAATTCAAAGTTCCAAAATCAAAATTTTAAAAAATAATTTTCATTTTTTTTTAATTCAAAGTTCCAAAATCAAAATTTTAAAAAAATTATTTTCATTTTGTTTTTGAAATTTTTTTTTTATTTCAAAGTTCCAAAATCAAAGTTTTAAAAAATAATTTTCATTTTGTTTTTGAAATTTTTGTTTTTAATTCAAAATTCCAAAATCAATTTTAATTCAAAGTTCCAAAATCAAAATTTTAAAAAATAATTTTCATTTTGTTTTTGAAATTTTTGTTTTTAATTCAAAGTTCCAAAATCAAAATTTTAAAAAATAATTTTCATTTTGTTTTTGAAATTTTTTTTTTAATTCAAAGTTCCAAAATCAAAATTTTAAAAAATAATTTTAATTTTTTTTTTAATTCAAAGTTCCAAAATCAAAATTTTAAAAAATAATTTTCATTTTGTTTTTGAAATTTTTGTTTTTAATTCAAAGTTCCAAAATCAAAGTTTTAAAAAATAATTTTCATTTTGTTTTTGAATTTTTTTTTTTTAATTCAAAGTTCCAAAATCAAAATTTTAAAAAATAATTTTCATTTTGTTTTTGAAATTTTTGTTTTTAATTCAAAGTTCCAAAATCAAAGTTTTAAAAAATAATTTTCATTTTTTTTTTAATTCAAAGTTCCAAAATCAAAATTTTAAAAAAATTATTTTCATTTTGTTTTTGAAATTTTTTTTTTTATTTCAAAGTTCCAAAATCAAAGTTTGAAAAAATAATTTTCATTTTGTTTTTGAAATTTTTTTTTTAATTCAAAGTTCCAAAATCAAAGTTTTAAAAAATAATTTTCATTTTGTTTTTGAAATTTTTGTTTTTAATTCAAAGTTCCAAAATCAAAGTTTTAAAAAATAATTTTCATTTTGTTTTTGAAACTTTTGTTTTTAATTCAAAGTTCCAAAATCAAAGTTTTAAAAAATAATTTTCATTTTGTTTTTGAAATTTTTTTTTTATTTCAAAGTTCCAAAATCAAAGTTTTAAAAAATAATTTTCATTTTGTTTTTGAAATTTTTGTTTTTAATTCAAAGTTCCAAAATCAAAGTTTTTAATTTAAAGTTCCAAAATCAAAGTTTTAAAAAATAATTTTCATTTTTTTTTAATTCAAAGTTCCAAAATCAAAATTTTAAAAAAATTATTTTCATTTTTTTTTAATTCAAAGTTCCAAAATCAAAGTTTTAAAAAATAATTTTCATTTTTTTTTAATTCAAAGTTCCAAAATCAAAGTTTTAAAAAATAATTTTCATTTTGTTTTTGAAATTTTTGTTTTTAATTCAAAGTTCCAAAATCAAAGTTTTAAAAAATAATTTTCATTTTGTTTTTGAAATTTTTTTGTAATTCAAAGTTCCAAAATCAAAATTTTAAAAAATAATTTTCATTTTTTTTTAATTCAAAGTTCCAAAATCAAAGTTTTAAAATATATTTTTCATTTTGTTTTTGAAATTTTTGTTTTTAATTCAAAGTTCCAAAATCAAAGTTTTAAAAAATAATTTTCATTTTGTTTTTGAAATTTTTTTGTAATTCAAAGTTCCAAAATCAAAATTTTAAAAAATAATTTTCATTTTGTTTTTGAAATTTTTGTTTTTAATTCAAAGTTCCAAAATCAAAGTTTTAAAAAATAATTTTCATTTTGTTTTTGAAATTTTTGTTTTTAATTCAAAGTTCCAAAATCAAAGTTTTAAAAAATAATTTTCATTTTGTTTTTGAAATTTTTGTTTTTAATTCAAAGTTCCAAAATCAAAGTTTTTAATTTAAAGTTCCAAAATCAAAGTTTTAAAAAATAATTTTCATTTTTTTTTTAATTCAAAGTTCCAAAATCAAAATTTTAAAAAAATTATTTTCATTTTTTTTAATTCAAAGTTCCAAAATCAAAGTTTTAAAAAATAATTTTCATTTTTTTTTAATTCAAAGTTCCAAAATCAAAGTTTTAAAAAATAATTTTTATTTTGTTTTTGAAATTTTTGTTTTTAATTCAAAGTTCCAAAATCAAAGTTTTAAAAAATAATTTTCAGTTTGTTTTTGAAATTTTTTTGTAATTCAAAGTTCCAAAATCAAAATTTTAAAAAATAATTTTCATTTTTTTTTAATTCAAAGTTCCAAAATCAAAGTTTTAAAATATATTTTTCATTTTGTTTTTGAAATTTTTGTTTTTAATTCAAAGTTCCAAAATCAAAGTTTTAAAAAATAATTTTCATTTTTTTTTTATTTCAAAGTTCCAAAATCAAAATTTTAAAAAATAATTTTCATTTTTTTTTTTAATTCAAAGTTCCAAAATCAAAGTTTTAAAAAATAATTTTTATTTTGTTTTTGAAATTTTTGTTTTTAATTCAAAGTTCCAAAATCAAAGTTTTAAAAAATAATTTTCATTTTGTTTTTGAAATTTTTGTTTTTAATTCAAAGTTCCAAAATCAAAGTTTTAAAAAATAATTTTTATTTTGTTTTTGAAATTTTTGTTTTTAATTCAAAGTTCCAAAATCAAAGTTTTAAAAAATAATTTTCATTTTGTTTTTGAAATTTTTTTGTAATTCAACGTTCCAAAATCAAAATTTTAAAAAACAATTTTCATTTTTTTTTAATTCAAAGTTCCAAAATCAAAATTTTAAAAAATTTTGTTTTTGAAATTTTTGTTTTTAATTCAAAGTTCCAAAATCAAAATTTTAAAAAATAATTTTCATTTTGTTTTTGATTTTTTTTTTTAATTCAAAGTTCCAAAATCAAAATTTTAAAAAATAATTTTCATTTTGTTTTTGAAATTTTTGTTTTTAATTCAAAGTTCCAAAATCAAAGTTTTAAAAAATAATTTTCATTTTGTATTTGAAATTTTTGTTTTTAATTCAAAGTTCCAAAATCAAAGTTTTAAAAAATAATTTTCATTTTGTTTTTGAAATTTTTTTGTAATTCAAAGTTCCAAAATCAAAGTTTTAAAAAATAATTTTCATTTTGTTTTTGAAATTTTTGTTTTTAATTCAAAGTTCCAAAATCAAAATTTTAAAAAATAATTTTCATTTTGTTTTTGAAATTTTTGTTTTTAATTCAAAGTTCCAAAATCAAAGTTTTAAAAAATAATTTTCTTTTTTTTTTAATTCAAAGTTCCAAAATCAAAATTTTAAAAAAATTATTTTCATTTTGTTTTTGAAATTTTTTTTTTTTATTTCAAAGTTCCAAAATCAAAGTTTTAAAAAATAATTTTCATTTTGTTTTTGAAATTTTTTTTTTTAATTCAAAGTTCCAAAATCAAAGTTTTAAAAAATAATTTTCATTTTTTTTTTATTTCAAAGTTCCAAAATCAAAATTTTAAAAAATAATTTTCATTTTTTTTTTTAATTCAAAGTTCCAAAATCAAAATTTTAAAAAATAATTTTCATTTTGTTTTTGAAATTTTTGTTTTTAATTCAAAGTTCCAAAATCAAAGTTTTAAAAAATAATTTTCATTTTGTATTTGAAATTTTTGTTTTTAATTCAAAGTTCCAAAATCAAAGTTTTAAAAAATAATTTTCATTTTGTTTTTGAAATTTTTTTGTAATTCAAAGTTCCAAAATCAAAATTTTAAAAAATAATTTTCATTTTGTTTTTGAAATTTTTGTTTTTAATTCAAAGTTCCAAAATCAAAGTTTTAAAAAATAATTTTTAATTTTTTTTTAATTCAAAGTTCCAAAATCAAAGTTTTAAAATATATTTTTCATTTTGTTTTTGAAATTTTTGTTTTTAATTCAAAGTTCCAAAATCAAAGTTTTAAAAAATAATTTTCATTTTTTTTTTTTAATTCAAAGTTCCAAAATCAAAATTTTAAAAAATAATTTTCATTTTGTTTTTGAAATTTTTTTGTAATTCAAAGTTCCAAAATCAAAGTTTTAAAAAATAATTTTCATTTTGTTTTTGAAATTTTTGTTTTTAATTCAAAGTTCCAAAATCAAAGTTTTAAAAAATAATTTTCATTTTGTTTTTGAAATTTTTTTTTTATTTCAAAGTTCCAAAATCAAAGTTTTAAAAAATAATTTTCTTTTTTTTTTAATTCAAAGTTCCAAAATCAAAGTTTTAAAAAATAATTTTCATTTTGTATTTGAAATTTTTGTTTTTAATTCAAAGTTCCAAAATCAAAGTTTTAAAAAATAATTTTCATTTTTTTTTAATTCAAAGTTCCAAAATCAAAGTTTTAAAATATATTTTTCATTTTGTTTTTGAAATTTTTGTTTTTATTCAAAGTTCCAAAATCAAAGTTTTAAAAAATAATTTTCATTTTTTTTTTTAATTCAAAGTTCCAAAATCAAAATTTTAAAAAAATTATTTTCATTTTGTTTTTGAAATTTTTGTTTTTAATTCAAAGTTCCAAAATCAAAGTTTTAAAAAATAATTTTCATTTTTTTTTTAATTCAAAGTTCCAAAATCAAAATTTTAAAAAAATTATTTTCATTTTGTTTTTGAAATTTTTGTTTTTAATTCAAAGTTCCAAAATCAAAATTTTAAAAAATAATTTTCATTTTGTTTTTGAAATTTTTGTTTTTAATTCAAAGTTCCAAAATCAAAATTTTAAAAAATAATTTTCATTTTGTTTTTGAAATTTTTGTTTTTAATTCAAAGTTCCAAAATCAAAGTTTTAAAAAATAATTTTCATTTTGTATTTGAAATTTTTGTTTTTAATTCAAAGTTCCAAAATCAAAGTTTTAAAAAATAATTTTCATTTTGTTTTTGAAATTTTTTTGTAATTCAAAGTTCCAAAATCAAAATTTTAAAAAATAATTTTCATTTTGTTTTTGAAATTTTTGTTTTTAATTCAAAGTTCCAAAATCAAAGTTTTAAAAAATAATTTTTAATTTTTTTTTAATTCAAAGTTCCAAAATCAAAGTTTTAAAATATATTTTTCATTTTGTTTTTGAAATTTTTGTTTTTAATTCAAAGTTCCAAAATCAAAGTTTTAAAAAATAATTTTCATTTTTTTTTTTAATTCAAAGTTCCAAAATCAAAATTTTAAAAAATAATTTTCATTTTGTTTTTGAAATTTTTTTGTAATTCAAAGTTCCAAAATCAAAGTTTTAAAAAATAATTTTCATTTTGTTTTTGAAATTTTTGTTTTTAATTCAAAGTTCCAAAATCAAAGTTTTAAAAAATAATTTTCATTTTGTTTTTGAAATTTTTTTTTTATTTCAAAGTTCCAAAATCAAAGTTTTAAAAAATAATTTTCTTTTTTTTTTAATTCAAAGTTCCAAAATCAAAGTTTTAAAAAATAATTTTCATTTTGTATTTGAAATTTTTGTTTTTAATTCAAAGTTCCAAAATCAAAGTTTTAAAAAATAATTTTCATTTTTTTTTAATTCAAAGTTCCAAAATCAAAGTTTTAAAATATATTTTTCATTTTGTTTTTGAAATTTTTGTTTTTATTCAAAGTTCCAAAATCAAAGTTTTAAAAAATAATTTTCATTTTTTTTTTAATTCAAAGTTCCAAAATCAAAATTTTAAAAAAATTATTTTCATTTTGTTTTTGAAATTTTTGTTTTTAATTCAAAGTTCCAAAATCAAAGTTTTAAAAAATAATTTTCATTTTTTTTTTAATTCAAAGTTCCAAAATCAAAATTTTAAAAAAATTATTTTCATTTTGTTTTTGAAATTTTTGTTTTTAATTCAAAGTTCCAAAATCAAAATTTTAAAAAATAATTTTCATTTTGTTTTTGAAATTTTTGTTTTTAATTCAAAGTTCCAAAATCAAAGTTTTAAAAAATAATTTTCATTTTGTTTTTGAAATTTTTTTTTTTAATTCAAAGTTCCAAAATCAAAATTTTAAAAAATAATTTTCATTTTGTTTTTGAAATTTTTGTTTTTAATTCAAAGTTCCAAAATCAAAGTTTTAAAAAATAATTTTCATTTTTTTTTTAATTCAAAGTTTTTAATTCAAAGTTCCAAAATCAAAGTTTTAAAAAATAATTTTCTTTTTTTTTTAATTCAAAGTTCCAAAATCAAAGTTTTAAAAAATAATTTTCATTTTGTATTTGAAATTTTTGTTTTTAATTCAAAGTTCCAAAATCAAAGTTTTAAAAAATAATTTTCATTTTTTTTTAATTCAAAGTTCCAAAATCAAAATTTTAAAAAAATTATTTGCATTTTGTTTCTGAAATTTTTGTTTTTAATTCAAAGTTCCAAAATCAAAGTTTTAAAAAATAATTTTCATTTTGTTTTTGAAATTTTTGTTTTAATTCAAAGTTCCAAAATCAAAATTTTAAAAAATAATTTTCATTTTTTTTTAATTCAAAGTTCCAAAATCAAAATTTTAAAAAAAATTATTTTCATTTTGTTTTTGAAATTTTTTTTTTTAATTCAAAGTTCCAAAATCAAAGTTTTAAAAAATAATTTTCATTTTTTTTTAATTCAAAGTTCCAAAATCAAAGTTTTAAAAAATAATTTTCTTTTTTTTTTAATTCAAAGTTCCAAAATCAAAGTTTTAAAAAATAATTTTCATTTTGTTTTTGAAATTTTTGTTTTTAATTCAAAGTTCCAAAATCAAAGTTTTAAAAAATAATTTTCATTTTGTTTTTGAAATTTTTGTTTTTAATTCAAAGTTCCAAAATCAAAGTTTTAAAAAATAATTTTCATTTTGTTTTTGAAATTTTTTTTTTATTTCAAAGTTCCAAAATCAAAGTTTTAAAAAATAATTTTCATTTTGTTTTTGAAATTTTTGTTTTTAATTCAAAGTTCCAAAATCAAAGTTTTTAATTTAAAGTTCCAAAATCAAAGTTTTAAAAAATAATTTTCATTTTTTTTTAATTCAAAGTTCCAAAATCAAAATTTGAAAAAAATTATTTTCATTTTTTTTTAATTCAAAGTTCCAAAATCAAAGTTTTAAAAAATAATTTTCATTTTTTTTTAATTCAAAGTTCCAAAATCAAAGTTTTAAAAAATAATTTTCATTTTGTTTTTGAAATTTTTGTTTTTAATTCAAAGTTCCAAAATCAAAGTTTTAAAAAATAATTTTCATTTTGTTTTTGAAATTTTTTTGTAATTCAAAGTTCCAAAATCAAAATTTTAAAAAATAATTTTCATTTTTTTTTTAATTCAAAGTTCCAAAATCAAAGTTTTAAAATATATTTTTCATTTTGTTTTTGAAATTTTTGTTTTTAATTCAAAGTTCCAAAATCAAAGTTTTAAAAAATAATTTTCATTTTGTTTTTGAAATTTTTTTGTAATTCAAAGTTCCAAAATCAAAATTTTAAAAAATAATTTTCATTTTGTTTTTGAAATTTTTGTTTTTAATTCAAAGTTCCAAAATCAAAGTTTTAAAAAATAATTTTCATTTTGTTTTTGAAATTTTTGTTTTTAATTCAAAGTTCCAAAATCAAAGTTTTAAAAAATAATTTTCATTTTGTTTTTGAAATTTTTGTTTTTAATTCAAAGTTCCAAAATCAAAGTTTTTAATTTAAAGTTCCAAAATCAAAGTTTTAAAAAATAATTTTCATTTTTTTTTTAATTCAAAGTTCCAAAATCAAAATTTTAAAAAAATTATTTTCATTTTTTTTTAATTCAAAGTTCCAAAATCAAAGTTTTAAAAAATAATTTTCATTTTTTTTAATTCAAAGTTCCAAAATCAAAGTTTTAAAAAATAATTTTTATTTTGTTTTTGAAATTTTTGTTTTTAATTCAAAGTTCCAAAATAAAAGTTTTAAAAAATAATTTTCATTTTGTTTTTGAAATTTTTTTGTAATTCAAAGTTCCAAAATCAAAATTTTAAAAAATAATTTTCATTTTTTTTTTAATTCAAAGTTCCAAAATCAAAGTTTTAAAATATATTTTTCATTTTGTTTTTGAAATTTTTGTTTTTAATTCAAAGTTCCAAAATCAAAGTTTTAAAAAATAATTTTCATTTTGTTTTTGAAATTTTTTTGTAATTCAACGTTCCAAAATCAAAATTTTAAAAAACAATTTTCATTTTTTTTTAATTCAAAGTTCCAAAATCAAAATTTTAAAAAATTTTGTTTTTGAAATTTTTGTTTTTAATTCAAAGTTCCAAAATCAAAATTTTAAAAAATAATTTTCATTTTGTTTTTGATTTTTTTTTTAATTCAAAGTTCCAAAATCAAAATTTTAAAAAATAATTTTCATTTTGTTTTTGAAATTTTTGTTTTTAATTCAAAGTTCCAAAATCAAAGTTTTAAAAAATAATTTTCATTTTGTATTTGAAATTTTTGTTTTTAATTCAAAGTTCCAAAATCAAAGTTTTAAAAAATAATTTTCATTTTGTTTTTGAAATTTTTTTGTAATTCAAATTTCCAAAATCAAAGTTTTAAAAAATAATTTTCATTTTGTTTTTGAAATTTTTGTTTTTAACTCAAAGTTCCAAAATCAAAATTTTAAAAAAATTATTTTCATTTTGTTTTTGAAATTTTTTTTTTTATTTCAAAGTTCCAAAATCAAAGTTTGAAAAAATAATTTTCATTTTGTTTTTGAAATTTTTTTTTTTAATTCAAAGTTCCAAAATCAAAGTTTTAAAAAATAATTTTCATTTTGTTTTTGAAATTTTTGTTTTTAATTCAAAGTTCCAAAATCAAAGTTTTAAAAAATAATTTTCATTTTGTTTTTGAAATTTTTGTTTTTAATTCAAAGTTCCAAAATCAAAGTTTTAAAAAATAATTTTCATTTTGTTTTTGAAATTTTTTTTTTATTTCAAAGTTCCAAAATCAAAGTTTTAAAAAATAATTTTCATTTTGTTTTTGAAATTTTTGTTTTTAATTCAAAGTTCCAAAATCAAAGTTTTTAATTTAAAGTTCCAAAATCAAAGTTTTAAAAAATAATTTTCATTTTTTTTTAATTCAAAGTTCCAAAATCAAAATTTTAAAAAAATTATTTTCATTTTTTTTTAATTCAAAGTTCCAAAATCAAAGTTTTAACAAATAATTTTCATTTTTTTTTAATTCAAAGTTCCAAAATCAAAGTTTTAAAAAATAATTTTCATTTTGTTTTTGAAATTTTTGTTTTTAATTCAAAGTTCCAAAATCAAAGTTTTAAAAAATAATTTTCATTTTGTTTTTGAAATTTTTTTGTAATTCAAAGTTCCAAAATCAAAATTTTAAAAAATAATTTTCATTTTTTTTTTAATTCAAAGTTCCAAAATCAAAGTTTTAAAATATATTTTTCATTTTGTTTTTGAAATTTTTGTTTTTAATTCAAAGTTCCAAAATCAAAGTTTTAAAAAATAATTTTCATTTTGTTTTTGAAATTTTTGTTTTTAATTCAAAGTTCCAAAATCAAAGTTTTAAAAAATAATTTTCATTTTGTTTTTGAAATTTTTGTTTTTAATTCAAAGTTCCAAAATCAAAGTTTTTAATTTAAAGTTCCAAAATCAAAGTTTTAAAAAATAATTTTCATTTTGTTTTTGAAATTTTTGTTTTTAATTCAAAGTTCCAAAATCAAAGTTTTAAAAAATAATTTTCATTTTGTTTTTGAAATTTTTTTTTTATTTCAAAGTTCCAAAATCAAAGTTTTAAAAAATAATTTTCATTTTGTTTTTGAAATTTTTGTTTTTAATTCAAAGTTCCAAAATCAAAGTTTTTAATTTAAAGTTCCAAAATCAAAGTTTTAAAAAATAATTTTCATTTTGTTTTTGAAATTTTTGTTTTTAATTCAAAGTTCCAAAATCAAAGTTTTAAAAAATAATTTTCATTTTGTTTTTGAAATTTTTGTTTTTAATTCAAAGTTCCAAAATCAAAGTTTTAAAAAATAATTTTCATTTTGTTTTTGAAATTTTTTTTTTATTTCAAAGTTCCAAAATCAAAGTTTTAAAAAATAATTTTCATTTTGTTTTTGAAATTTTTGTTTTTAATTCAAAGTTCCAAAATCAAAGTTTTTAATTTAAAGTTCCAAAATCAAAGTTTTAAAAAATAATTTTCATTTTTTTTTAATTCAAAGTTCCAAAATCAAAATTTTAAAAAAATTATTTACATTTTTTTTTAATTCAAAGTTCCAAAATCAAAGTTTTAAAAAATAATTTTCATTTTTTTTTAATTCAAAGTTCCAAAATCAAAGTTTTAAAAAATAATTTTCATTTTGTTTTTGAAATTTTTGTTTTTAATTCAAAGTTCCAAAATCAAAGTTTTAAAAAATAATTTTCATTTTGTTTTTGAAATTTTTTTGTAATTCAAAGTTCCAAAATCAAAATTTTAAAAAATAATTTTCATTTTTTTTTAATTCAAAGTTCCAAAATCAAAGTTTTAAAATATATTTTTCATTTTGTTTTTGAAATTTTTGTTTTTAATTCAAAGTTCCAAAATCAAAGTTTTAAAAAATAATTTTCATTTTGTTTTTGAAATTTTTTTGTAATTAAAAGTTCCAAAATCAAAATTTTAAAAAATAATTTTCATTTTTTTTTTGAAATTTTTGTTTTTAATTAAAAGTTCCAAAATCAAAGTTTTAAAAAATAATTTTCATTTTGTTTTTGAAATTTTTGTTTTTAATTCAAAGTTCCAAAATCAAAGTTTTAAAAAATAATTTTCATTTTGTTTTTGAAATTTTTGTTTTTAATTCAAAGTTCCAAAATCAAAGTTTTTAATTTAAAGTTCCAAAATCAAAGTTTTAAAAAATAATTTTCATTTTTTTTTTAATTCAAAGTTCCAAAATCAAAATTTTAAAAAAATTATTTTAATTTTTTTTTAATTCAAAGTTCCAAAATCAAAGTTTTAAAAAATAATTTTCATTTTGTTTTTGAAATTTTTTTGTAATTCAAAGTTCCAAAATCAAAATTTTAAAAAATAATTTTCATTTTTTTTTTAATTCAAAGTTCCAAAATCAAAGTTTTAAAATATATTTTTCATTTTGTTTTTGAAATTTTTGTTTTTAATTCAAAGTTCCAAAATCAAAGTTTTAAAAAATAATTTTCATTTTGTTTTTGAAATTTTTTTGTAATTCAACGTTCCAAAATCAAAATTTTAAAAAACAATTTTCATTTTTTTTTAATTCAAAGTTCCAAAATCAAAATTTTAAAAAATTTTGTTTTTGAAATTTTTGTTTTTAATTCAAAGTTCCAAAATCAAAATTTTAAAAAATAATTTTCATTTTGTTTTTGAATTTTTTTTTTAATTCAAAGTTCCAAAATCAAAATTTTAAAAAATAATTTTCATTTTGTTTTTGAAATTTTTGTTTTTAATTCAAAGTTCCAAAATCAAAGTTTTAAAAAATAATTTTCATTTTGTATTTGAAATTTTTGTTTTTAATTCAAAGTTCCAAAATCAAAGTTTTAAAAAATAATTTTCATTTTGTTTTTGAAATTTTTTTGTAATTCAAAGTTCCAAAATCAAAGTTTTAAAAAATAATTTTCATTTTGTTTTTGAAATTTTTGTTTTTAATTCAAAGTTCCAAAATCAAAGTTTTAAAAAATAATTTTCATTTTGTTTTTGAAATTTTTTTTTTATTTCAAAGTTCCAAAATCAAAGTTTTAAAAAATAATTTTCATTTTGTATTTGAAATTTTTGTTTTTAATTCAAAGTTCCAAAATCAAAGTTTTAAAAAATAATTTTCATTTTGTTTTTGAAATTTTTTTGTAATTCAAAGTTCCAAAATCAAAGTTTTAAAAAATAATTTTCATTTTGTTTTTGAAATTTTTGTTTTTAATTCAAAGTTCCAAAATCAAAATTTTAAAAAATAATTTTCATTTTGTTTTTGAAATTTTTGTTTTTAATTCAAAGTTCCAAAATCAAAGTTTTAAAAAATAATTTTCTTTTTTTTTAATTCAAAGTTCCAAAATCAAAATTTTAAAAAAATTATTTTCATTTTGTTTTTGAAATTTTTTTTTTTTATTTCAAAGTTCCAAAATCAAAGTTTTAAAAAATAATTTTCATTTTGTTTTTGAAATTTTTTTTTTTAATTCAAAGTTCCAAAATCAAAGTTTTAAAAAATAATTTTCATTTTTTTTTTATTTCAAAGTTCCAAAATCAAAATTTTAAAAAATAATTTTCATTTTTTTTTTTAATTCAAAGTTCCAAAATCAAAATTTTAAAAAATAATTTTCATTTTGTTTTTGAAATTTTTGTTTTTAATTCAAAGTTCCAAAATCAAAGTTTTAAAAAATAATTTTCATTTTGTATTTGAAATTTTTGTTTTTAATTCAAAGTTCCAAAATCAAAGTTTTAAAAAATAATTTTCATTTTGTTTTTGAAATTTTTTTTTTATTTCAAAGTTCCAAAATCAAAGTTTTAAAAAATAATTTTCTTTTTGTTTTTGAAATTTTTTTGTAATTCAAAGTTCCAAAATCAAAGTTTTAAAAAATAATTTTCATTTTGTTTTTGAAATTTTTGTTTTTAATTCAAAGTTCCAAAATCAAAGTTTTAAAAAATAATTTTCATTTTGTTTTTGAAATTTTTTTTTTATTTCAAAGTTCCAAAATCAAAGTTTTAAAAAAAAATTTTTTTTTTTTTTTTTAATTCAAAGTTCCAAAATCAAAGTTTTAAAAAATAATTTTCATTTTGTATTTGAAATTTTTGTTTTTAATTCAAAGTTCCAAAATCAAAGTTTTAAAAAATAATTTTCATTTTGTTTTTGAAATTTTTTTGTAATTCAAAGTTCCAAAATCAAAGTTTTAAAAAATAATTTTCATTTTGTTTTTGAAATTTTTGTTTTTAATTCAAAGTTCCAAAATCAAAGTTTTAAAAAATAATTTTCATTTTGTTTTTGAAATTTTTTTTTTATTTCAAAGTTCCAAAATCAAAGTTTTAAAAAATAATTTTCATTTTGTATTTGAAATTTTTGTTTTTAATTCAAAGTTCCAAAATCAAAGTTTTAAAAAATAATTTTCATTTTGTTTTGTTTTTGAAATTTTTTTGTAATTCAAAGTTCCAAAATCAAAATTTTAAAAAATAATTTTCATTTTGTTTTTGAAATTTTTGTTTTTAATTAAAAGTTCCAAAATCAAAGTTTTAAAAAATAATTTTCATTTTGTTTTTGAAATTTTTGTTTTTAATTCAAAGTTCCAAAATCAAAGTTTTAAAAAATAATTTTCATTTTGTTTTTGAAATTTTTGTTTTTAATTCAAAGTTCCAAAATCAAAGTTTTTAATTTAAAGTTCCAAAATCAAAGTTTTAAAAAATAATTTTCATTTTTTTTTTAATTCAAAGTTCCAAAATCAAAATTTTAAAAAAATTATTTTCATTTTTTTTTAATTCAAAGTTCCAAAATCAAAGTTTTAAAAAATAATTTTCATTTTGTTTTTGAAATTTTTTTGTAATTCAAAGTTCCAAAATCAAAATTTTAAAATATATTTTTCATTTTGTTTTTGAAATTTTTGTTTTTAATTCAAAGTTCCAAAATCAAAGTTTTAAAAAATAATTTTCATTTTGTTTTTGAAATTTTTTTGTAATTCAACGTTCCAAAATCAAAATTTTAAAAAACAATTTTCATTTTTTTTTAATTCAAAGTTCCAAAATCAAAGTTTTAAAAAATAATTTTCATTTTGTTTTTGAAATTTTTGTTTTTAATTCAAAGTTCCAAAATCAAAGTTTTAAAAAATAATTTTCATTTTGTATTTGAAATTTTTGTTTTTAATTCAAAGTTCCAAAATCAAAGTTTTAAAAAATAATTTTCATTTTGTTTTTGAAATTTTTTTGTAATTCAAAGTTCCAAAATCAAAGTTTTAAAAAATAATTTTCATTTTGTTTTTGAAATTTTTGTTTTTAATTCAAAGTTCCAAAATCAAAGTTTTAAAAAATAATTTTCATTTTGTTTTTGAAATTTTTTTTTTATTTCAAAGTTCCAAAATCAAAGTTTTAAAAAATAATTTTCATTTTGTATTTGAAATTTTTGTTTTTAATTCAAAGTTCCAAAATCAAAGTTTTAAAAAATAATTTTCATTTTGTTTTTGAAATTTTTTTGTAATTCAAAGTTCCAAAATCAAAGTTTTAAAAAATAATTTTCATTTTGTTTTTGAAATTTTTGTTTTTAATTCAAAGTTCCAAAATCAAAATTTTAAAAAATAATTTTCATTTTGTTTTTGAAATTTTTGTTTTTAATTCAAAGTTCCAAAATCAAAGTTTTAAAAAATAATTTTCTTTTTTTTTAATTCAAAGTTCCAAAATCAAAATTTTAAAAAAATTATTTTCATTTTGTTTTTGAAATTTTTTTTTTTTATTTCAAAGTTCCAAAATCAAAGTTTTAAAAAATAATTTTCATTTTGTTTTTGAAATTTTTTTTTTTAATTCAAAGTTCCAAAATCAAAGTTTTAAAAAATAATTTTCATTTTTTTTTTATTTCAAAGTTCCAAAATCAAAATTTTAAAAAATAATTTTCATTTTTTTTTTTAATTCAAAGTTCCAAAATCAAAATTTTAAAAAATAATTTTCATTTTGTTTTTAATTCAAAGTTCCAAAATCAAAGTTTTAAAAAATAATTTTCATTTTGTTTTTGAAATTTTTTTGTAATTCAAAGTTCCAAAATCAAAGTTTTAAAAAATAATTTTCATTTTGTTTTTAAAATTTTTGTTTTTAATTCAAAGTTCCAAAATCAAAATTTTAAAAAATAATTTTCATTTTGTTTTTGAAATTTTTGTTTTTAATTCAAAGTTCCAAAATCAAAGTTTTAAAAAATAATTTTCTTTTTTTTTTAATTCAAAGTTCCAAAATCAAAATTTTAAAAAAATTATTTTCATTTTGTTTTTGAAATTTTTTTTTTTTATTTCAAAGTTCCAAAATCAAAGTTTTAAAAAATAATTTTCATTTTGTTTTTGAAATTTTTTTTTTTAATTCAAAGTTCCAAAATCAAAGTTTTAAAAAATAATTTTAATTTTTTTTTTATTTCAAAGTTCCAAAATCAAAGTTTTAAAAAATAATTTTCATTTTGTTTTTGAAATTTTTTTTTTATTTCAAAGTTCCAAAATCAAAGTTTTAAAAAATAATTTTCTTTTTGTTTTTGAAATTTTTTTGTAATTCAAAGTTCCAAAATCAAAGTTTTAAAAAATAATTTTCATTTTGTTTTTGAAATTTTTGTTTTTAATTCAAAGTTCCAAAATCAAAGTTTTAAAAAATAATTTTCATTTTGTTTTTGAAATTTTTTTTTTATTTCAAAGTTCCAAAATCAAAGTTTTAAAAAATAATTTTCTTTTTTTTTTAATTCAAAGTTCCAAAATCAAAGTTTTAAAAAATAATTTTCATTTTGTGTTTGAAATTTTTGTTTTTAATTCAAAGTTCCAAAATCAAAGTTTTAAAAAATAATTTTCATTTTGTTTTTGAAATTTTTTTGTAATTCAAAGTTCCAAAATCAAAGTTTTAAAAAATAATTTTCATTTTGTTTTTGAAATTTTTGTTTTTAATTCAAAGTTCCAAAATCAAAGTTTTAAAAAATAATTTTCATTTTGTTTTTGAATTTTTTTTTTTATTTCAAAGTTCCAAAATCAAAGTTTTAAAAAATAATTTTCATTTTGTATTTGAAATTTTTGTTTTTAATTCAAAGTTCCAAAATCAAAGTTTTAAAAAATAATTTTCATTTTGTTTTTGAAATTTTTTTGTAATTCAAAGTTCCAAAATCAAAGTTTTAAAAAATAATTTTCATTTTGTTTTTAAAATTTTTGTTTTTAATTCAAAGTTCCAAAATCAAAATTTTAAAAAATAATTTTCATTTTGTTTTTGAAATTTTTGTTTTTAATTCAAAGTTCCAAAATCAAAGTTTTAAAAAATAATTTTCTTTTTTTTTTAATTCAAAGTTCCAAAATCAAAATTTTAAAAAAATTATTTTCATTTTGTTTTTGAAATTTTTTTTTTTTATTTCAAAGTTCCAAAATCAAAGTTTTAAAAAATAATTTTCATTTTGTTTTTGAAATTTTTTTTTTTAATTCAAAGTTCCAAAATCAAAGTTTTAAAAAATAATTTTAATTTTTTTTTTATTTCAAAGTTCCAAAATCAAAATTTTAAAAAATAATTTTCATTTTTTTTTTTAATTCAAAGTTCCAAAATCAAAATTTTAAAAAATAATTTTCATTTTGTTTTTGAAATTTTTGTTTTTAATTCAAAGTTCCAAAATCAAAGTTTTAAAAAATAATTTTCATTTTGTATTTGAAATTTTTGTTTTTAATTCAAAGTTCCAAAATCAAAGTTTTAAAAAATAATTTTCATTTTGTTTTTGAAATTTTTGTTTTTAATTCAAAGTTCCAAAATCAAAGTTTTAAAAAATAATTTTCATTTTGTATTTGAAATTTTTGTTTTTAATTCAAAGTTCCAAAATCAAAGTTTTAAAAAATAATTTTCATTTTGTTTTTGAAATTTTTTTGTAATTCAAAGTTCCAAAATCAAAGTTTTAAAAAATAATTTTCATTTTGTTTTTGAAATTTTTGTTTTTAATTCAAAGTTCCAAAATCAAAGTTTTAAAAAATAATTTTCATTTTGTTTTTGAAATTTTTTTTTATTTCAAAGTTCCAAAATCAAAGTTTTAAAAAATAATTTTCTTTTTTTTTTAATTCAAAGTTCCAAAATCAAAGTTTTAAAAAATAATTTTCATTTTGTATTTGAAATTTTTGTTTTTAATTCAAAGTTCCAAAATCAAAGTTTTAAAAAATAATTTTCATTTTTTTTTAATTCAAAGTTCCAAAATCAAAATTTTAAAAAAATTATTTGCATTTTGTTTTTGAAATTTTTGTTTTTAATTCAGAGTTCCAAAATCAAAGTTTTAAAAAATAATTTTCATTTTGTTTTTGAAATTTTTTTTTTATTTCAAAGTTCCAAAATCAAAGTTTTAAAAAAAAATTTTTTTTTTTTTTTTTTAATTCAAAGTTCCAAAATCAAAGTTTTAAAAAATAATTTTCATTTTGTATTTGAAATTTTTGTTTTTAATTAAAAGTTCCAAAATCAAAGTTTTAAAAAATAATTTTCATTTTGTTTTTGAAATTTTTTTGTAATTCAAAGTTCCAAAATCAAAGTTTTAAAAAATAATTTTCATTTTGTTTTTGAAATTTTTGTTTTTAATTCAAAGTTCCAAAATCAAAGTTTTAAAAAATAATTTTCATTTTGTTTTTGAAATTTTTTTTTTATTTCAAAGTTCCAAAATCAAAGTTTTAAAAAATAATTTTCATTTTGTATTTGAAATTTTTGTTTTTAATTCAAAGTTCCAAAATCAAAGTTTTAAAAAATAATTTTCATTTTGTTTTGTTTTTGAAATTTTTTTGTAATTCAAAGTTCCAAAATCAAAATTTTAAAAAATAATTTTCATTTTGTTTTTGAAATTTTTGTTTTTAATTAAAAGTTCCAAAATCAAAGTTTTAAAAAATAATTTTCATTTTGTTTTTGAAATTTTTGTTTTTAATTCAAAGTTCCAAAATCAAAGTTTTAAAAAATAATTTTCATTTTGTTTTTGAAATTTTTGTTTTTAATTCAAAGTTCCAAAATCAAAGTTTTTAATTTAAAGTTCCAAAATCAAAGTTTTAAAAAATAATTTTCATTTTTTTTTTAATTCAAAGTTCCAAAATCAAAATTTTAAAAAAATTATTTTCATTTTTTTTTAATTCAAAGTTCCAAAATCAAAGTTTTAAAAAATAATTTTCATTTTGTTTTTGAAATTTTTTTGTAATTCAAAGTTCCAAAATCAAAATTTTAAAATATATTTTTCATTTTGTTTTTGAAATTTTTGTTTTTAATTCAAAGTTCCAAAATCAAAGTTTTAAAAAATAATTTTCATTTTGTTTTTGAAATTTTTTTGTAATTCAACGTTCCAAAATCAAAATTTTAAAAAACAATTTTCATTTTTTTTTAATTCAAAGTTCCAAAATCAAAGTTTTAAAAAATAATTTTCATTTTGTTTTTGAAATTTTTGTTTTTAATTCAAAGTTCCAAAATCAAAGTTTTAAAAAATAATTTTCATTTTGTATTTGAAATTTTTGTTTTTAATTCAAAGTTCCAAAATCAAAGTTTTAAAAAATAATTTTCATTTTGTTTTTGAAATTTTTTTGTAATTCAAAGTTCCAAAATCAAAGTTTTAAAAAATAATTTTCATTTTGTTTTTGAAATTTTTGTTTTTAATTCAAAGTTCCAAAATCAAAGTTTTAAAAAATAATTTTCATTTTGTTTTTGAAATTTTTTTTTTATTTCAAAGTTCCAAAATCAAAGTTTTAAAAAATAATTTTCATTTTGTATTTGAAATTTTTGTTTTTAATTCAAAGTTCCAAAATCAAAGTTTTAAAAAATAATTTTCATTTTGTTTTTGAAATTTTTTTGTAATTCAAAGTTCCAAAATCAAAGTTTTAAAAAATAATTTTCATTTTGTTTTTGAAATTTTTGTTTTTAATTCAAAGTTCCAAAATCAAAATTTTAAAAAATAATTTTCATTTTGTTTTTGAAATTTTTGTTTTTAATTCAAAGTTCCAAAATCAAAGTTTTAAAAAATAATTTTCTTTTTTTTTAATTCAAAGTTCCAAAATCAAAATTTTAAAAAAATTATTTTCATTTTGTTTTTGAAATTTTTTTTTTTTATTTCAAAGTTCCAAAATCAAAGTTTTAAAAAATAATTTTCATTTTGTTTTTGAAATTTTTTTTTTTAATTCAAAGTTCCAAAATCAAAGTTTTAAAAAATAATTTTCATTTTTTTTTTATTTCAAAGTTCCAAAATCAAAATTTTAAAAAATAATTTTCATTTTTTTTTTTAATTCAAAGTTCCAAAATCAAAATTTTAAAAAATAATTTTCATTTTGTTTTTAATTCAAAGTTCCAAAATCAAAGTTTTAAAAAATAATTTTCATTTTGTATTTGAAATTTTTGTTTTTAATTCAAAGTTCCAAAATCAAAGTTTTAAAAAATAATTTTCATTTTGTTTTTGAAATTTTTTTTTTATTTCAAAGTTCCAAAATCAAAGTTTTAAAAAATAATTTTCTTTTTGTTTTTGAAATTTTTTTGTAATTCAAAGTTCCAAAATCAAAGTTTTAAAAAATAATTTTCATTTTGTTTTTGAAATTTTTGTTTTTAATTCAAAGTTCCAAAATCAAAGTTTTAAAAAATAATTTTCATTTTGTTTTTGAAATTTTTTTTTTATTTCAAAGTTCCAAAATCAAAGTTTTAAAAAATAATTTTCTTTTTTTTTTAATTCAAAGTTCCAAAATCAAAGTTTTAAAAAATAATTTTCATTTTGTGTTTGAAATTTTTGTTTTTAATTCAAAGTTCCAAAATCAAAGTTTTAAAAAATAATTTTCATTTTGTTTTTGAAATTTTTTTGTAATTCAAAGTTCCAAAATCAAAGTTTTAAAAAATAATTTTCATTTTGTTTTTGAAATTTTTGTTTTTAATTCAAAGTTCCAAAATCAAAGTTTTAAAAAATAATTTTCATTTTGTTTTTGAATTTTTTTTTTTATTTCAAAGTTCCAAAATCAAAGTTTTAAAAAATAATTTTCATTTTGTATTTGAAATTTTTGTTTTTAATTCAAAGTTCCAAAATCAAAGTTTAAAAAATAATTTTCATTTTGTTTTTGAAATTTTTTTGTAATTCAAAGTTCCAAAATCAAAGTTTTAAAAAATAATTTTCATTTTGTTTTTAAAATTTTTGTTTTTAATTCAAAGTTCCAAAATCAAAATTTTAAAAAATAATTTTCATTTTGTTTTTGAAATTTTTGTTTTTAATTCAAAGTTCCAAAATCAAAGTTTTAAAAAATAATTTTCTTTTTTTTTTAATTCAAAGTTCCAAAATCAAAATTTTAAAAAAATTATTTTCATTTTGTTTTTGAAATTTTTTTTTTTTATTTCAAAGTTCCAAAATCAAAGTTTTAAAAAATAATTTTCATTTTGTTTTTGAAATTTTTTTTTTTAATTCAAAGTTCCAAAATCAAAGTTTTAAAAAATAATTTTCATTTTTTTTTTATTTCAAAGTTCCAAAATCAAAATTTTAAAAAATAATTTTCATTTTTTTTTTTAATTCAAAGTTCCAAAATCAAAATTTTAAAAAATAATTTTCATTTTGTTTTTGAAATTTTTGTTTTTAATTCAAAGTTCCAAAATCAAAGTTTTAAAAAATAATTTTCATTTTGTATTTGAAATTTTTGTTTTTAATTCAAAGTTCCAAAATCAAAGTTTTAAAAAATAATTTTCATTTTGTTTTTGAAATTTTTGTTTTTAATTCAAAGTTCCAAAATCAAAGTTTTAAAAAATAATTTTCATTTTGTATTTGAAATTTTTGTTTTTAATTCAAAGTTCCAAAATCAAAGTTTTAAAAAATAATTTTCATTTTGTTTTTGAAATTTTTTTGTAATTCAAAGTTCCAAAATCAAAGTTTTAAAAAATAATTTTCATTTTGTTTTTGAAATTTTTGTTTTTAATTCAAAGTTCCAAAATCAAAGTTTTAAAAAATAATTTTCATTTTGTTTTTGAAATTTTTTTTTATTTCAAAGTTCCAAAATCAAAGTTTTAAAAAATAATTTTCTTTTTTTTTTTAATTCAAAGTTCCAAAATCAAAGTTTTAAAAAATAATTTTCATTTTGTATTTGAAATTTTTGTTTTTAATTCAAAGTTCCAAAATCAAAGTTTTAAAAAATAATTTTCATTTTTTTTTAATTCAAAGTTCCAAAATCAAAATTTTAAAAAAATTATTTGCATTTTGTTTTTGAAATTTTTGTTTTTAATTCAGAGTTCCAAAATCAAAGTTTTAAAAAATAATTTTCATTTTGTTTTTGAAATTTTTGTTTTAATTCAAAGTTCCAAAATCAAAATTTTAAAAAATAATTTTCATTTTTTTTTTAATTCAAAGTTCCAAAATCAAAATTTTAAAAAAAATTATTTTCATTTTGTTTTTGAAATTTTTTTTTTTTAATTCAAAGTTCCAAAATCAAAGTTTTAAAAAATAATTTTCATTTTTTTTTAATTCAAAGTTCCAAAATCAAAGTTTTAAAAAATAATTTTCTTTTTTTTTTAATTCAAAGTTCCAAAATCAAAGTTTTAAAAAATAATTTTCATTTTGTATTTGAAATTTTTGTTTTTAATTCAAAGTTCCAAAATCAAAGTTTTAAAAAATAATTTTCATTTTTTTTTAATTCAAATTTCCAAAATCAAAGTTTTAAAAAATAATTTTCATTTTGTTTTTGAAATTTTTGTTTTTAATTCAAAGTTCCAAAATCAAAGTTTTAAAAAATAATTTTCATTTTTTTTAATTCAAAGTTCCAAAATCAAAATTTTAAAAAATAATTTTCATTTTTTTTTTAATTCAAAGTTCCAAAATCAAAATTTTAAAAAAATTATTTTCATTTTGTTTTTGAAATTTTTTTTTATTTCAAAGTTCCAAAATCAAAGTTTTAAAAAATAATTTTCATTTTGTTTTTGAAATTTTTGTTTTTAATTCAAAGTTCCAAAATCAAAATTTTAAAAAATAATTTTCATTTTGTTTTTGAAATTTTTTTTTTAATTCAAAGTTCCAAAATCAAAGTTTTAAAAAATAATTTTCATTTTGTTTTTGAAATTTTTGTTTTTAATTCAAAGTTCCAAAATCAAAATTTTAAAAAATAATTTTCTTTTTTTTTTAATTCAAAGTTCCAAAATCAAAATTTTAAAAAAATTATTTTCATTTTGTTTTTGAAATTTTTTTTTTTATTTCAAAGTTCCAAAATCAAAGTTTTAAAAAATAATTTTCATTTTGTTTTTGAAATTTTTTTTTTTAATTCAAAGTTCCAAAATCAAAGTTTTAAAAAATAATTTTCATTTTTTTTTTATTTCAAAGTTCCAAAATCAAAATTTTAAAAAATAATTTTCATTTTTTTTTTTAATTCAAAGTTCCAAAATCAAAATTTTAAAAAATAATTTTCATTTTGTTTTTGAAATTTTTGTTTTTAATTCAAAGTTCTAAAATCAAAGTTTTAAAAAATAATTTTCATTTTGTATTTGAAATTTTTGTTTTTAATTCAAAGTTCCAAAATCAAAGTTTTAAAAAATAATTTTCATTTTGTTTTTGAAATTTTTGTTTTTAATTCAAAGTTCCAAAATCAAAGTTTTAAAAAATAATTTTCATTTTGTATTTGAAATTTTTGTTTTTAATTCAAAGTTCCAAAATCAAAGTTTTAAAAAATAATTTTCATTTTGTTTTTGAAATTTTTTTGTAATTCAAAGTTCCAAAATCAAAGTTTTAAAAAATAATTTTCATTTTGTTTTTGAAATTTTTGTTTTTAATTCAAAGTTCCAAAATCAAAGTTTTAAAAAATAATTTTCATTTTGTTTTTGAAATTTTTTATTATTTCAAAGTTCCAAAATCAAAGTTTTAAAAAATAATTTTCTTTTTTTTTTAATTCAAAGTTCCAAAATCAAAGTTTTAAAAAATAATTTTCATTTTGTATTTGAAATTTTTGTTTTTAATTCAAAGTTCCAAAATCAAAGTTTTAAAAAATAATTTTCATTTTTTTTTAATTCAAAGTTCCAAAATCAAAATTTTAAAAAAATTATTTGCATTTTGTTTTTGAAATTTTTGTTTTTAATTCAAAGTTCCAAAATCAAAGTTTTAAAAAATAATTTTCATTTTGTTTTTGAAATTTTTGTTTTAATTCAAAGTTCCAAAATCAAAATTTTAAAAAATAATTTTCATTTTTTTTTTAATTCAAAGTTCCAAAATCAAAATTTTAAAAAAAATTATTTTCATTTTGTTTTTGAAATTTTTTTTTTTTAATTCAAAGTTCCAAAATCAAAGTTTTAAAAAATAATTTTCATTTTTTTTTAATTCAAAGTTCCAAAATCAAAGTTTTAAAAAATAATTTTCTTTTTTTTTTAATTCAAAGTTCCAAAATCAAGGTTTTAAAAAATAATTTTCATTTTGTATTTGAAATTTTTGTTTTTAATTCAAAGTTCCAAAATCAAAGTTTTAAAAAATAATTTTCATTTTTTTTTAATTCAAATTTCCAAAATCAAAGTTTTAAAAAATAATTTTCATTTTGTTTTTGAAATTTTTGTTTTTAATTCAAAGTTCCAAAATCAAAGTTTTAAAAAATAATTTTCATTTTTTTTTAATTCAAAGTTCCAAAATCAAAATTTTAAAAAATAATTTTCATTTTTTTTTTAATTCAAAGTTCCAAAATCAAAATTTTAAAAAAATTATTTTCATTTTGTTTTTGAAATTTTTTTTTTATTTCAAAGTTCCAAAATCAAAGTTTTAAAAAATAATTTTCATTTTGTTTTTGAAATTTTTGTTTTTAATTCAAAGTTCCAAAATCAAAATTTTAAAAAATAATTTTCATTTTGTTTTTGAAATTTTTTTTTTAATTCAAAGTTCCAAAATCAAAGTTCCAAAATCAAAATTTTAAAAAATAATTTTCATTTTGTTTTTGAAATTTTTGTTTTTAATTCAAAGTTCCAAAATCAAAATTTTAAAAAATAATTTTCATTTTGTTTTTGAAATTTTTTTTTTAATTCAAAGTTCCAAAATCAAAATTTTAAAAAATAATTTTCATTTTTTTTTTAATTCAAAGTTCCAAAATCAAAATTTTAAAAAATAATTTTCATTTTTTTTTTAATTCAAAGTTCCAAAATCAAAATTTTAAAAAATAATTTTCATTTTGTTTTTGAAATTTTTGTTTTTAATTCAAAGTTCCAAAATCAAAGTTTTAAAAAATAATTTTCATTTTGTTTTTGAAATTTTTTTTTTTAATTCAAAGTTCCAAAATCAAAATTTTAAAAAATAATTTTCATTTTGTTTTTGAAATTTTTGTTTTTAATTCAAAGTTCCAAAATCAAAGTTTTAAAAAATAATTTTCATTTTTTTTTTAATTCAAAGTTCCAAAATCAAAATTTTAAAAAAATTATTTTCATTTTGTTTTTGAATTTTTTTTTTTCTATTTCAAAGTTCCAAAATCAAAGTTTGAAAAAATAATTTTCATTTTGTTTTTGAAATTTTTTTTTTTAATTCAAAGTTCCAAAATCAAAGTTTTAAAAAATAATTTTCATTTTGTTTTTGAAATTTTTGTTTTTAATTCAAAGTTCCAAAATCAAAGTTTTAAAAAATAATTTTCATTTTGTTTTTGAAATTTTTGTTTTTAATTCAAAGTTCCAAAATCAAAGTTTTAAAAAATAATTTTCATTTTGTTTTTGAAATTTTTTTTTTATTTCAAAGTTCCAAAATCAAAGTTTTAAAAAATAATTTTCATTTTGTTTTTGAAATTTTTGTTTTTAATTCAAAGTTCCAAAATCAAAGTTTTTAATTTAAAGTTCCAAAATCAAAGTTTTAAAAAATAATTTTCATTTTTTTTTAATTCAAAGTTCCAAAATCAAAATTTTAAAAAAATTATTTTCATTTTTTTTTAATTCAAAGTTCCAAAATCAAAGTTTTAAAAAATAATTTTCATTTTTTTTTAATTCAAAGTTCCAAAATCAAAGTTTTAAAAAATAATTTTCATTTTGTTTTTGCAATTTTTGTTTTTAATTCAAAGTTCCAAAATCAAAGTTTTAAAAAATAATTTTCATTTTGTTTTTGAAATTTTTTTTTTTTATTTCAAAGTTCCAAAATCAAAGTTTGAAAAAATAATTTTCATTTTGTTTTTGAATTTTTTTTTTTTAATTCAAAGTTCCAAAATCAAAGTTTTAAAAAATAATTTTCATTTTGTTTTTGAAATTTTTGTTTTTAATTCAAAGTTCCAAAATCAAAGTTTTAAAAAATAATTTTCATTTTGTTTTTGAAATTTTTTTTTTATTTCAAAGTTCCAAAATCAAAGTTTTTAATTTAAAGTTCCAAAATCAAAGTTTTAAAAAATAATTTTCATTTTTTTTTAATTCAAAGTTCCAAAATCAAAATTTTAAAAAAATTATTTTCATTTTTTTTTAATTCAAAGTTCCAAAATCAAAGTTTTAAAAAATAATTTTCATTTTTTTTTAATTCAAAGTTCCAAAATCAAAGTTTTAAAAAATAATTTTCATTTTGTTTTTGAAATTTTTGTTTTTAATTCAAAGTTCCAAAATCAAAGTTTTAAAAAATAATTTTCATTTTGTTTTTGAAATTTTTTTGTAATTCAAAGTTCCAAAATCAAAATTTTAAAAAATAATTTTAATTTTTTTTTTAATTCAAAGTTCCAAAATCAAAGTTTTAAAATATATTTTTCATTTTGTTTTTGAAATTTTTGTTTTTAATTCAAAGTTCCAAAATCAAAGTTTTAAAAAATAATTTTCATTTTGTTTTTGAAATTTTTTTGTAATTCAAAGTTCCAAAATCAAAATTTTAAAAAATAATTTTCATTTTGTTTTTGAAATTTTTGTTTTTAATTCAAAGTTCCAAAATCAAAGTTTTAAAAAATAATTTTCATTTTGTTTTTGAAATTTTTGTTTTTAATTCAAAGTTCCAAAATCAAAGTTTGAAAAAATAATTTTCATTTTGTTTTTGATTTTTTTTTTTTAATTCAAAGTTCCAAAATCAAAGTTTTAAAAAATAATTTTCATTTTGTTTTTGAAATTTTTGTTTTTAATTCAAAGTTCCAAAATCAAAGTTTTAAAAAATAATTTTCATTTTGTTTTTGAAATTTTTTTGTAATTCAAAGTTCCAAAATCAAAATTTTAAAAAATAATTTTCATTTTTTTTTTAATTCAAAGTTCCAAAATCAAAGTTTTAAAATATATTTTTCATTTTGTTTTTGAAATTTTTGTTTTTAATTCAAAGTTCCAAAATCAAAGTTTTAAAAAATAATTTTCATTTTGTTTTTGAAATTTTTTTGTAATTCAAAGTTCCAAAATCAAAATTTTAAAAAATAATTTTCATTTTGTTTTTGAAATTTTTGTTTTTAATTCAAAGTTCCAAAATCAAAGTCTTAAAAAATAATTTTCATTTTGTTTTTGAAATTTTTGTTTTTAATTCAAAGTTCCAAAATCAAAGTTTTAAAAAATAATTTTCATTTTGTTTTTGAAATTTTTGTTTTTAATTCAAAGTTCCAAAATCAAAGTTTTTAATTTAAAGTTCCAAAATCAAAGTTTTAAAAAATAATTTTCATTTTTTTTTTAATTCAAAGTTCCAAAATCAAAATTTTAAAAAAATTATTTTCATTTTTTTTTAATTCAAAGTTCCAAAATCAAAGTTTTAAAAAATAATTTTCATTTTTTTTTAATTCAAAGTTCCAAAATCAAAGTTTTAAAAAATAATTTTTATTTTGTTTTTGAAATTTTTGTTTTTAATTCAAAGTTCCAAAATCAAAGTTTTAAAAAATAATTTTCATTTTGTTTTTGAAATTTTTTTGTAATTCAAAGTTCCAAAATCAAAATTTTAAAAAATAATTTTCATTTTTTTTTTAATTCAAAGTTCCAAAATCAAAGTTTTAAAATATATTTTTCATTTTGTTTTTGAAATTTTTGTTTTTAATTCAAAGTTCCAAAATCAAAGTTTTAAAAAATAATTTTCATTTTGTTTTTGAAATTTTTTTGTAATTCAACGTTCCAAAATCAAAATTTTAAAAAACAATTTTCATTTTTTTTTAATTCAAAGTTCCAAAATCAAAATTTTAAAAAATTTTGTTTTTGAAATTTTTGTTTTTAATTCAAAGTTCCAAAATCAAAATTTTAAAAAATAATTTTCATTTTGTTTTTGAATTTTTTTTTAATTCAAAGTTCCAAAATCAAAATTTTAAAAAATAATTTTCATTTTGTTTTTGAAATTTTTGTTTTTAATTCAAAGTTCCAAAATCAAAGTTTTAAAAAATAATTTTCGTTTTGTATTTGAAATTTTTGTTTTTAATTCAAAGTTCCAAAATCAAAGTTTTAAAAAATAATTTTCATTTTGTTTTTGAAATTTTTTTGTAATTCAAAGTTCCAAAATCAAAGTTTTAAAAAATAATTTTCATTTTGTTTTTGAAATTTTTGTTTTTAATTCAAAGTTCCAAAATCAAAGCTTTAAAAAATAATTTTCATTTTGTTTTTGAAATTTTTTTTTTATTTCAAAGTTCCAAAATCAAAGTTTTAAAAAATAATTTTCATTTTGTATTTGAAATTTTTGTTTTTAATTCAAAGTTCCAAAATCAAAGTTTTAAAAAATAATTTTCATTTTGTTTTTGAAATTTTTTTGTAATTCAAAGTTCCAAAATCAAAGTTTTAAAAAATAATTTTCATTTTGTTTTTGAAATTTTTGTTTTTAATTCAAAGTTCCAAAATCAAAATTTTAAAAAATAATTTTCATTTTGTTTTTGAAATTTTTGTTTTTAATTCAAAGTTCCAAAATCAAAGTTTTAAAAAATAATTTTCTTTTTTTTTTAATTCAAAGTTCCAAAATCAAAATTTTAAAAAAATTATTTTCATTTTGTTTTTGAAATTTTTTTTTTTTATTTCAAAGTTCCAAAATCAAAGTTTTAAAAAATAATTTTCATTTTGTTTTTGAATTTTTTTTTTTTAATTCAAAGTTCCAAAATCAAAGTTTTAAAAAATAATTTTCATTTTTTTTTTTATTTCAAAGTTCCAAAATCAAAATTTTAAAAAATAATTTTCATTTTTTTTTTTAATTCAAAGTTCCAAAATCAAAATTTTAAAAAATAATTTTCATTTTGTTTTTGAAATTTTTGTTTTTAATTCAAAGTTCCAAAATCAAAGTTTTAAAAAATAATTTTCATTTTGTATTTGAAATTTTTGTTTTTAATTCAAAGTTCCAAAATCAAAGTTTTAAAAAATAATTTTCATTTTGTTTTTGAAATTTTTTTGTAATTCAAAGTTCCAAAATCAAAATTTTAAAAAATAATTTTCATTTTGTTTTTGAAATTTTTGTTTTTAATTCAAAGTTCCAAAATCAAAGTTTTAAAAAATAATTTTTAATTTTTTTTAATTCAAAGTTCCAAAATCAAAGTTTTAAAATATATTTTTCATTTTGTTTTTGAAATTTTTGTTTTTAATTCAAAGTTCCAAAATCAAAGTTTTAAAAAATAATTTTCATTTTTTTTTTAATTCAAAGTTCCAAAATCAAAATTTTAAAAAATAATTTTCATTTTGTTTTTGAAATTTTTTTGTAATTCAAAGTTCCAAAATCAAAGTTTTAAAAAATAATTTTCATTTTGTTTTTAATTCAAAGTTCCAAAATCAAAGTTTTAAAAAATAATTTTCATTTTGTTTTTAATTCAAAGTTCCAAAATCAAAGTTTTAAAAAATAATTTTCATTTTGTTTTTGAAATTTTTTTTTTATTTCAAAGTTCCAAAATCAAAGTTTTAAAAAATAATTTTCTTTTTTTTTTTAATTCAAAGTTCCAAAATCAAAGTTTTAAAAAATAATTTTCATTTTGTATTTGAAATTTTTGTTTTTAATTCAAAGTTCCAAAATCAAAGTTTTAAAAAATAATTTTCATTTTTTTTTAATTCAAAGTTCCAAAATCAAAATTTTAAAAAAATTATTTGCATTTTGTTTTTGAAATTTTTGTTTTTAATTCAAAGTTCCAAAATCAAAGTTTTAAAAAATAATTTTCATTTTGTTTTTGAAATTGTTGTTTTAATTCAAAGTTCCAAAATCAAAATTTTAAAAAATAATTTTCATTTTTTTTTTTAATTCAAAGTTCCAAAATCAAAATTTTAAAAAAAATTATTTTCATTTTGTTTTTGAAATTTTTTTTTTTTAATTCAAAGTTCCAAAATCAAAGTTTTAAAAAATAATTTTCATTTTTTTTTAATTCAAAGTTCCAAAATCAAAGTTTTAAAAAATAATTTTCTTTTTTTTTTAATTCAAAGTTCCAAAATCAAAGTTTTAAAAAATAATTTTCATTTTGTATTTGAAATTTTTGTTTTTAATTCAAAGTTCCAAAATCAAAGTTTTAAAAAATAATTTTCATTTTGTTTTTGAAATTTTTTTGTAATTCAAAGTTCCAAAATCAAAGTTTTAAAAAATAATTTTCATTTTGTTTTTGAAATTTTTGTTTTTAATTCAAAGTTCCAAAATCAAAGTTTTAAAAAATAATTTTCATTTTGTTTTTGAAATTTTTTTTTTATTTCAAAGTTCCAAAATCAAAGTTTTAAAAAATAATTTTCATTTTGTATTTGAAATTTTTGTTTTTAATTCAAAGTTCCAAAATCAAAGTTTTAAAAAATAATTTTCATTTTGTTTTTGAAATTTTTTTGTAATTCAAAGTTCCAAAATCAAAGTTTTAAAAAATAATTTTAATTTTTTTTTTTAATTCAAAGTTCCAAAATCAAAATTTTAAAAAATATTTTTCATTTTGTTTTTGAAATTTTTGTTTTTAATTCAAAGTTCCAAAATCAAAGTTTTAAAAAATAATTTTCATTTTGTTTTTGAAATTTTTGTTTTTAATTCAAAGTTCCAAAATCAAAGTTTTTAATTTAAAGTTCCAAAATCAAAGTTTTAAAAAATAATTTTCATTTTTTTTTTAATTCAAAGTTCCAAAATCAAAATTTTAAAAAAATTATTTTCATTTTGTTTTTGAAATTTTTTTTTTATTTCAAAGTTCCAAAATCAAAATTTTAAAAAATAATTTTCATTTTGTTTTTGAAATTTTTTTTTAATTCAAAGTTCCAAAATCAATTTTAATTCAAAGTTCCAAAATCAAAATTTTTAATTTAAAGTTCCAAAATCAAATTTTTAAAAAATAATTTTCATTTTTTTTTTAATTCAAAGTTCCAAAATCAAAGTTTGAAAAAATAATTTTCATTTTGTTTTTGAAATTTTTTTTTTTAATTCAAAGTTCCAAAATCAAAGTTTTAAAAAATAATTTTCATTTTGTTTTTGAAATTTTTGTTTTTAATTCAAAGTTCCAAAATCAAAGTTTTAAAAAATAATTTTCATTTTGTTTTTGAAATTTTTGTTTTTAATTCAAAGTTCCAAAATCAAAGTTTTAAAAAATAATTTTCATTTTGTTTTTGAAATTTTTTTTTTATTTCAAAGTTCCAAAATCAAAGTTTTAAAAAATAATTTTCATTTTGTTTTTGAAATTTTTGTTTTTAATTCAAAGTTCCAAAATCAAAGTTTTTAATTTAAAGTTCCAAAATCAAAGTTTTAAAAAATAATTTTCATTTTTTTTTAATTCAAAGTTCCAAAATCAAAATTTTAAAAAAATTATTTTCATTTTTTTTTAATTCAAAGTTCCAAAATCAAAGTTTTAAAAAATAATTTTCATTTTTTTTTAATTCAAAGTTCCAAAATCAAAGTTTTAAAAAATAATTTTCATTTTGTTTTTGAAATTTTTGTTTTTAATTCAAAGTTCCAAAATCAAAGTTTTAAAAAATAATTTTCATTTTGTTTTTGAAATTTTTTTTTTATTTCAAAGTTCCAAAATCAAAGTTTTTAATTTAAAGTTCCAAAATCAAAGTTTTAAAAAATAATTTTCATTTTTTTTTAATTCAAAGTTCCAAAATCAAAATTTTAAAAAAATTATTTTCATTTTTTTTTAATTCAAAGTTCCAAAATCAAAGTTTTAAAAAATAATTTTCATTTTTTTTTAATTCAAAGTTCCAAAATCAAAGTTTTAAAAAATAATTTTCATTTTGTTTTTGAAATTTTTGTTTTTAATTCAAAGTTCCAAAATCAAAGTTTTAAAAAATAATTTTCATTTTGTTTTTGAAATTTTTTTGTAATTCAAAGTTCCAAAATCAAAATTTTAAAAAATAATTTTCATTTTTTTTTTAATTCAAAGTTCCAAAATCAAAGTTTTAAAATATATTTTTCATTTTGTTTTTGAAATTTTTGTTTTTAATTCAAAGTTCCAAAATCAAAGTTTTAAAAAATAATTTTCATTTTGTTTTTGAAATTTTTTTGTAATTCAAAGTTCCAAAATCAAAATTTTAAAAAATAATTTTCATTTTGTTTTTGAAATTTTTGTTTTTAATTCAAAGTTCCAAAATCAAAGTTTTAAAAAATAATTTTCATTTTGTTTTTGAAATTTTTGTTTTTAATTCAAAGTTCCAAAATCAAAGTTTGAAAAAATAATTTTCATTTTGTTTTTGATTTTTTTTTTTTAATTCAAAGTTCCAAAATCAAAGTTTTAAAAAATAATTTTCATTTTGTTTTTGAAATTTTTGTTTTTAATTCAAAGTTCCAAAATCAAAGTTTTAAAAAATAATTTTCATTTTGTTTTTGAAATTTTTTTGTAATTCAAAGTTCCAAAATCAAAATTTTAAAAAATAATTTTCATTTTGTTTTTGAAATTTTTTTTTAATTCAAAGTTCCAAAATCAATTTTAATTCAAAGTTCCAAAATCAAAATTTTTAATTTAAAGTTCCAAAATCAAAGTTTTAAAAAATAATTTTCATTTTTTTTTTAATTCAAAGTTCCAAAATCAAAGTTTGAAAAAATAATTTTCATTTTGTTTTTGAAATTTTTTTTTTTAATTCAAAGTTCCAAAATCAAAGTTTTAAAAAATAATTTTCATTTTGTTTTTGAAATTTTTGTTTTTAATTCAAAGTTCCAAAATCAAAGTTTTAAAAAATAATTTTCATTTTGTTTTTGAAATTTTTGTTTTTAATTCAAAGTTCCAAAATCAAAGTTTTAAAAAATAATTTTCATTTTGTTTTTGAAATTTTTTTTTTATTTCAAAGTTCCAAAATCAAAGTTTTAAAAAATAATTTTCATTTTGTTTTTGAAATTTTTGTTTTTAATTCAAAGTTCCAAAATCAAAGTTTTTAATTTAAAGTTCCAAAATCAAAGTTTTAAAAAATAATTTTCATTTTTTTTTAATTCAAAGTTCCAAAATCAAAATTTTAAAAAAATTATTTTCATTTTTTTTTAATTCAAAGTTCCAAAATCAAAGTTTTAAAAAATAATTTTCATTTTTTTTTAATTCAAAGTTCCAAAATCAAAGTTTTAAAAAATAATTTTCATTTTGTTTTTGCAATTTTTGTTTTTAATTCAAAGTTCCAAAATCAAAGTTTTAAAAAATAATTTTCATTTTGTTTTTGAAATTTTTTTTTTTTATTTCAAAGTTCCAAAATCAAAGTTTGAAAAAATAATTTTCATTTTGTTTTTGAATTTTTTTTTTTTAATTCAAAGTTCCAAAATCAAAGTTTTAAAAAATAATTTTCATTTTGTTTTTGAAATTTTTGTTTTTAATTCAAAGTTCCAAAATCAAAGTTTTAAAAAATAATTTTCATTTTGTTTTTGAAATTTTTGTTTTTAATTCAAAGTTCCAAAATCAAAGTTTTAAAAAATAATTTTCATTTTGTTTTTGAAATTTTTTTTTTATTTCAAAGTTCCAAAATCAAAGTTTTTAATTTAAAGTTCCAAAATCAAAGTTTTAAAAAATAATTTTCATTTTTTTTTAATTCAAAGTTCCAAAATCAAAATTTTAAAAAAATTATTTTCATTTTTTTTTAATTCAAAGTTCCAAAATCAAAGTTTTAAAAAATAATTTTCATTTTTTTTTAATTCAAAGTTCCAAAATCAAAGTTTTAAAAAATAATTTTCATTTTGTTTTTGAAATTTTTGTTTTTAATTCAAAGTTCCAAAATCAAAGTTTTAAAAAATAATTTTCATTTTGTTTTTGAAATTTTTTTGTAATTCAAAGTTCCAAAATCAAAATTTTAAAAAATAATTTTCATTTTTTTTTTAATTCAAAGTTCCAAAATCAAAGTTTTAAAATATATTTTTCATTTTGTTTTTGAAATTTTTGTTTTTAATTCAAAGTTCCAAAATCAAAGTTTTAAAAAATAATTTTCATTTTGTTTTTGAAATTTTTTTGTAATTCAAAGTTCCAAAATCAAAATTTTAAAAAATAATTTTCATTTTGTTTTTGAAATTTTTGTTTTTAATTCAAAGTTCCAAAATCAAAGTTTTAAAAAATAATTTTCATTTTGTTTTTGAAATTTTTGTTTTTAATTCAAAGTTCCAAAATCAAAGTTTGAAAAAATAATTTTCATTTTGTTTTTGATTTTTTTTTTTTAATTCAAAGTTCCAAAATCAAAGTTTTAAAAAATAATTTTCATTTTGTTTTTGAAATTTTTGTTTTTAATTCAAAGTTCCAAAATCAAAGTTTTAAAAAATAATTTTCATTTTGTTTTTGAAATTTTTTTGTAATTCAAAGTTCCAAAATCAAAATTTTAAAAAATAATTTTCATTTTTTTTTTAATTCAAAGTTCCAAAATCAAAGTTTTAAAATATATTTTTCATTTTGTTTTTGAAATTTTTGTTTTTAATTCAAAGTTCCAAAATCAAAGTTTTAAAAAATAATTTTCATTTTGTTTTTGAAATTTTTTTGTAATTCAAAGTTCCAAAATCAAAATTTTAAAAAATAATTTTCATTTTGTTTTTGAAATTTTTGTTTTTAATTCAAAGTTCCAAAATCAAAGTCTTAAAAAATAATTTTCATTTTGTTTTTGAAATTTTTGTTTTTAATTCAAAGTTCCAAAATCAAAGTTTTAAAAAATAATTTTCATTTTGTTTTTGAAATTTTTGTTTTTAATTCAAAGTTCCAAAATCAAAGTTTTTAATTTAAAGTTCCAAAATCAAAGTTTTAAAAAATAATTTTCATTTTTTTTTTAATTCAAAGTTCCAAAATCAAAATTTTAAAAAAATTATTTTCATTTTTTTTTAATTCAAAGTTCCAAAATCAAAGTTTTAAAAAATAATTTTCATTTTTTTTTAATTCAAAGTTCCAAAATCAAAGTTTTAAAAAATAATTTTTATTTTGTTTTTGAAATTTTTGTTTTTAATTCAAAGTTCCAAAATCAAAGTTTTAAAAAATAATTTTCATTTTGTTTTTGAAATTTTTTTGTAATTCAAAGTTCCAAAATCAAAATTTTAAAAAATAATTTTCATTTTTTTTTTAATTCAAAGTTCCAAAATCAAAGTTTTAAAATATATTTTTCATTTTGTTTTTGAAATTTTTGTTTTTAATTCAAAGTTCCAAAATCAAAGTTTTAAAAAATAATTTTCATTTTGTTTTTGAAATTTTTTTGTAATTCAACGTTCCAAAATCAAAATTTTAAAAAACAATTTTCATTTTTTTTTAATTCAAAGTTCCAAAATCAAAATTTTAAAAAATTTTGTTTTTGAAATTTTTGTTTTTAATTCAAAGTTCCAAAACCAAAATTTTAAAAAATAATTTTCATTTTGTTTTTGAATTTTTTTTTAATTCAAAGTTCCAAAATCAAAATTTTAAAAAATAATTTTCATTTTGTTTTTGAAATTTTTGTTTTTAATTCAAAGTTCCAAAATCAAAGTTTTAAAAAATAATTTTCGTTTTGTATTTGAAATTTTTGTTTTTAATTCAAAGTTCCAAAATCAAAGTTTTAAAAAATAATTTTCATTTTGTTTTTGAAATTTTTTTGTAATTCAAAGTTCCAAAATCAAAGTTTTAAAAAATAATTTTCATTTTGTTTTTGAAATTTTTGTTTTTAATTCAAAGTTCCAAAATCAAAGCTTTAAAAAATAATTTTCATTTTGTTTTTGAAATTTTTTTTTTATTTCAAAGTTCCAAAATCAAAGTTTTAAAAAATAATTTTCATTTTGTATTTGAAATTTTTGTTTTTAATTCAAAGTTCCAAAATCAAAGTTTTAAAAAATAATTTTCATTTTGTTTTTGAAATTTTTTTGTAATTCAAAGTTCCAAAATCAAAGTTTTAAAAAATAATTTTCATTTTGTTTTTGAAATTTTTGTTTTTAATTCAAAGTTCCAAAATCAAAATTTTAAAAAATAATTTTCATTTTGTTTTTGAAATTTTTGTTTTTAATTCAAAGTTCCAAAATCAAAGTTTTAAAAAATAATTTTCTTTTTTTTTTAATTCAAAGTTCCAAAATCAAAATTTTAAAAAAATTATTTTCATTTTGTTTTTGAAATTTTTTTTTTTTATTTCAAAGTTCCAAAATCAAAGTTTTAAAAAATAATTTTCATTTTGTTTTTGAATTTTTTTTTTTTAATTCAAAGTTCCAAAATCAAAGTTTTAAAAAATAATTTTCATTTTTTTTTTTATTTCAAAGTTCCAAAATCAAAATTTTAAAAAATAATTTTCATTTTTTTTTTTAATTCAAAGTTCCAAAATCAAAATTTTAAAAAATAATTTTCATTTTGTTTTTGAAATTTTTGTTTTTAATTCAAAGTTCCAAAATCAAAGTTTTAAAAAATAATTTTCATTTTGTATTTGAAATTTTTGTTTTTAATTCAAAGTTCCAAAATCAAAGTTTTAAAAAATAATTTTCATTTTGTTTTTGAAATTTTTTTGTAATTCAAAGTTCCAAAATCAAAATTTTAAAAAATAATTTTCATTTTGTTTTTGAAATTTTTGTTTTTAATTCAAAGTTCCAAAATCAAAGTTTTAAAAAATAATTTTTAATTTTTTTTAATTCAAAGTTCCAAAATCAAAGTTTTAAAATATATTTTTCATTTTGTTTTTGAAATTTTTGTTTTTAATTCAAAGTTCCAAAATCAAAGTTTTAAAAAATAATTTTCATTTTTTTTTTAATTCAAAGTTCCAAAATCAAAATTTTAAAAAATAATTTTCATTTTGTTTTTGAAATTTTTTTGTAATTCAAAGTTCCAAAATCAAAGTTTTAAAAAATAATTTTCATTTTGTTTTTAATTCAAAGTTCCAAAATCAAAGTTTTAAAAAATAATTTTCATTTTGTTTTTAATTCAAAGTTCCAAAATCAAAGTTTTAAAAAATAATTTTCATTTTGTTTTTGAAATTTTTTTTTTATTTCAAAGTTCCAAAATCAAAGTTTTAAAAAATAATTTTCTTTTTTTTTTTAATTCAAAGTTCCAAAATCAAAGTTTTAAAAAATAATTTTCATTTTGTATTTGAAATTTTTGTTTTTAATTCAAAGTTCCAAAATCAAAGTTTTAAAAAATAATTTTCATTTTTTTTTAATTCAAAGTTCCAAAATCAAAATTTTAAAAAAATTATTTGCATTTTGTTTTTGAAATTTTTGTTTTTAATTCAAAGTTCCAAAATCAAAGTTTTAAAAAATAATTTTCATTTTGTTTTTGAAATTGTTGTTTTAATTCAAAGTTCCAAAATCAAAATTTTAAAAAATAATTTTCATTTTTTTTTTTAATTCAAAGTTCCAAAATCAAAATTTTAAAAAAAATTATTTTCATTTTGTTTTTGAAATTTTTTTTTTTTAATTCAAAGTTCCAAAATCAAAGTTTTAAAAAATAATTTTCATTTTTTTTTAATTCAAAGTTCCAAAATCAAAGTTTTAAAAAATAATTTTCTTTTTTTTTTAATTCAAAGTTCCAAAATCAAAGTTTTAAAAAATAATTTTCATTTTGTATTTGAAATTTTTGTTTTTAATTCAAAGTTCCAAAATCAAAGTTTTAAAAAATAATTTTCATTTTGTTTTTGAAATTTTTTTGTAATTCAAAGTTCCAAAATCAAAGTTTTAAAAAATAATTTTCATTTTGTTTTTGAAATTTTTGTTTTTAATTCAAAGTTCCAAAATCAAAGTTTTAAAAAATAATTTTCATTTTGTTTTTGAAATTTTTTTTTTATTTCAAAGTTCCAAAATCAAAGTTTTAAAAAATAATTTTCATTTTGTATTTGAAATTTTTGTTTTTAATTCAAAGTTCCAAAATCAAAGTTTTAAAAAATAATTTTCATTTTGTTTTTGAAATTTTTTTGTAATTCAAAGTTCCAAAATCAAAGTTTTAAAAAATAATTTTAATTTTTTTTTTTAATTCAAAGTTCCAAAATCAAAATTTTAAAAAATATTTTTCATTTTGTTTTTGAAATTTTTGTTTTTAATTCAAAGTTCCAAAATCAAAGTTTTAAAAAATAATTTTCATTTTGTTTTTGAAATTTTTGTTTTTAATTCAAAGTTCCAAAATCAAAGTTTTAAAAAATAATTTTCATTTTTTTTTTAATTCAAAGTTCCAAAATCAAAATTTTAAAAAAATTATTTTCATTTTGTTTTTGAAATTTTTTTTTTATTTCAAAGTTCCAAAATCAAAATTTTAAAAAATAATTTTCATTTTGTTTTTGAAATTTTTTTTTAATTCAAAGTTCCAAAATCAATTTTAATTCAAAGTTCCAAAATCAAAATTTTAAAAAATAATTTTCATTTTGTTTTTGAAATTTTTGTTTTTAATTCAAAGTTCCAAAATCAAAGTTTTAAAAAATAATTTTCATTTTTTTTTTTATTTCAAAGTTCCAAAATCAAAATTTTAAAAAATAATTTTCATTTTTTTTTTAATTCAAAGTTCCAAAATCAAAATTTTAAAAAATAATTTTCATTTTGTTTTTGAAATTTTTGTTTTTAATTCAAATTTCCAAAATCAAAGTTTTAAAAAATAATTTTCATTTTGTTTTTGAAATTTTTGTTTTTAATTCAAAGTTCCAAAATCAAAATTTTAAAAAATAATTTTCATTTTGTTTTTGAAATTTTTGTTTTTAATTCAAAGTTCCAAAATCAAAGTTTTAAAAAATAATTTTCATTTTGTATTTGAAATTTTTGTTTTTAATTCAAAGTTCCAAAATCAAAGTTTTAAAAAATAATTTTCATTTTGTTTTTGAAATTTTTTTGTAATTCAAATTTCCAAAATCAAAGTTTTAAAAAATAATTTTCATTTTGTTTTTGAAATTTTTGTTTTTAATTCAAAGTTCCAAAATCAAAATTTTAAAAAATAATTTTCATTTTGTTTTTGAAATTTTTGTTTTTAATTCAAAGTTCCAAAATCAAAGTTTTAAAAAATAATTTTCATTTTGTATTTGAAATTTTTGTTTTTAATTCAAAGTTCCAAAATCAAAGTTTTAAAAAATAATTTTCATTTTGTTTTTGAAATTTTTTTGTAATTCAAATTTCCAAAATCAAAGTTTTAAAAAATAATTTTCATTTTGTTTTTGAAATTTTTGTTTTTAATTCAAAGTTCCAAAATCAAAGTTTTAAAAAATAATTTTCATTTTGTATTTGAAATTTTTGTTTTTAATTCAAAGTTCCAAAATCAAAGTTTTAAAAAATAATTTTCATTTTGTTTTTGAAATTTTTTTGTAATTCAAAGTTCCAAAATCAAAGTTTTAAAAAATAATTTTCATTTTGTTTTTGAAATTTTTTTTTTATTTCAAAGTTCCAAAATCAAAGTTTTAAAAAATAATTTTCATTTTGTATTTGAAATTTTTGTTTCTAATTCAAAGTTCCAAAATCAAAGTTTTAAAAAATAATTTTCATTTTGTTTTTGAAATTTTTTTGTAATTCAAAGTTCCAAAATCAAAATTTTAAAAAATAATTTTCATTTTTTTTTTAATTCAAAGTTCCAAAATCAAAATTTTAAATAATAATTTTCATTTTTTTTAATTCAAAGTTCCAAAATAAAAATTTTAAAAAATTTTGTTTTTGAAATTTTTGTTTTTAATTCAAAGTTCCAAAATCAAAGTTTTAAAAAATAATTTTCATTTTTTTTTATTTCAAAGTTCCAAAATCAAAATTTTAAAAAATAATTTTCATTTTTTTTTTTAATTCAAAGTTCCAAAATCAAAATTTTAAAAAATAATTTTCATTTTGTTTTTGAAATTTTTGTTTTTAATTCAAAGTTCCAAAATCAAAATTTTAAAAAATAATTTTCATTTTGTTTTTGAAATTTTTTTTTATTTCAAAGTTCCAAAATCAAAGTTTTAAAAAATAATTTTCATTTTGTTTTTGAAATTTTTGTTTTTAATTCAAAATTCCAAAATCAATTTTAATTCAAAGTTCCAAAATCAAAATTTTAAAAAATAATTTTCATTTTGTTTTTGAAATTTTTGTTTTTAATTCAAAGTTCCAAAATCAAAGTTTTAAAAAATAATTTTCATTTTGTTTTTGAAATTTTTTTTTTATTTCAAAGTTCCAAAATCAAAGTTTTAAAAAATAATTTTCATTTTGTATTTGAAATTTTTGTTTTTAATTCAAAGTTCCAAAATCAAAGTTTTAAAAAATAATTTTCATTTTGTTTTTGAAATTTTTTTGTAATTCAAAGTTCCAAAATCAAAATTTTAAAAAATAATTTTCATTTTGTTTTTGAAATTTTTTTGTAATTCAAAGTTCCAAAATCAAAGTTTTAAAAAATAATTTTCATTTTGTTTTTGAAATTTTTGTTTTTAATTCAAAGTTCCAAAATCAAAGTTTTAAAAAATAATTTTTAATTTTTTTTAATTCAAAGTTCCAAAATCAAAGTTTTAAAAAAATTATTTTCATTTTTTTTTAATTCAAAGTTCCAAAATCAAAGTTTTAAAAAATAATTTTCATTTTTTTTTAATTCAAAGTTCCAAAATCAAAGTTTTAAAAAATAATTTTTATTTTGTTTTTGAAATTTTTGTTTTTAATTCAAAGTTCCAAAATCAAAGTTTTAAAAAATAATTTTCATTTTGTTTTTGAAATTTTTTTGTAATTCAAAGTTCCAAAATCAAAATTTTAAAAAATAATTTTCATTTTTTTTTTAATTCAAAGTTCCAAAATCAAAGTTTTAAAATATATTTTTCATTTTGTTTTTGAAATTTTTGTTTTTAATTCAAAGTTCCAAAATCAAAGTTTTAAAAAATAATTTTCATTTTGTTTTTGAAATTTTTTTGTAATTCAACGTTCCAAAATCAAAATTTTAAAAAACAATTTTCATTTTTTTTTAATTCAAAGTTCCAAAATCAAAATTTTAAAAAATTTTGTTTTTGAAATTTTTGTTTTTAATTCAAAGTTCCAAAATCAAAATTTTAAAAAATAATTTTCATTTTGTTTTTGAATTTTTTTTTAATTCAAAGTTCCAAAATCAAAATTTTAAAAAATAATTTTCATTTTGTTTTTGAAATTTTTGTTTTTAATTCAAAGTTCCAAAATCAAAGTTTTAAAAAATAATTTTCGTTTTGTATTTGAAATTTTTGATTTTAATTCAAAGTTCCAAAATCAAAGTTTTAAAAAATAATTTTCATTTTGTTTTTGAAATTTTTTTGTAATTCAAAGTTCCAAAATCAAAGTTTTAAAAAATAATTTTCATTTTGTTTTTGAAATTTTTGTTTTTAATTCAAAGTTCCAAAATCAAAGTTTTAAAAAATAATTTTCGTTTTGTATTTGAAATTTTTGTTTTTAATTCAAAGTTCCAAAATCAAAGTTTTAAAAAATAATTTTCATTTTGTTTTTGAAATTTTTTTGTAATTCAAAGTTCCAAAATCAAAGTTTTAAAAAATAATTTTCATTTTGTTTTTGAAATTTTTGTTTTTAATTCAAAGTTCCAAAATCAAAGCTTTAAAAAATAATTTTCATTTTGTTTTTGAAATTTTTTTTTTATTTCAAAGTTCCAAAATCAAAGTTTTAAAAAATAATTTTCATTTTGTATTTGAAATTTTTGTTTTTAATTCAAAGTTCCAAAATCAAAGTTTTAAAAAATAATTTTCATTTTGTTTTTGAAATTTTTTTGTAATTCAAAGTTCCAAAATCAAAGTTTTAAAAAATAATTTTCATTTTGTTTTTGAAATTTTTGTTTTTAATTCAAAGTTCCAAAATCAAAATTTTAAAAAATAATTTTCATTTTGTTTTTGAAATTTTTGTTTTTAATTCAAAGTTCCAAAATCAAAGTTTTAAAAAATAATTTTCTTTTTTTTTTAATTCAAAGTTCCAAAATCAAAATTTTAAAAAAATTATTTTCATTTTGTTTTTGAAATTTTTTTTTTTTATTTCAAAGTTCCAAAATCAAAGTTTTAAAAAATAATTTTCATTTTGTTTTTGAATTTTTTTTTTTTAATTCAAAGTTCCAAAATCAAAGTTTTAAAAAATAATTTTCATTTTTTTTTTTATTTCAAAGTTCCAAAATCAAAATTTTAAAAAATAATTTTCATTTTTTTTTTTAATTCAAAGTTCCAAAATCAAAATTTTAAAAAATAATTTTCATTTTGTTTTTGAAATTTTTGTTTTTAATTCAAAGTTCCAAAATCAAAGTTTTAAAAAATAATTTTCATTTTGTATTTGAAATTTTTGTTTTTAATTCAAAGTTCCAAAATCAAAGTTTTAAAAAATAATTTTCATTTTGTTTTTGAAATTTTTTTGTAATTCAAAGTTCCAAAATCAAAATTTTAAAAAATAATTTTCATTTTGTTTTTGAAATTTTTGTTTTTAATTCAAAGTTCCAAAATCAAAGTTTTAAAAAATAATTTTTAATTTTTTTTAATTCAAAGTTCCAAAATCAAAGTTTTAAAATATATTTTTCATTTTGTTTTTGAAATTTTTGTTTTTAATTCAAAGTTCCAAAATCAAAGTTTTAAAAAATAATTTTCATTTTTTTTTTAATTCAAAGTTCCAAAATCAAAATTTTAAAAAATAATTTTCATTTTGTTTTTGAAATTTTTTTGTAATTCAAAGTTCCAAAATCAAAGTTTTAAAAAATAATTTTCATTTTGTTTTTAATTCAAAGTTCCAAAATCAAAGTTTTAAAAAATAATTTTCATTTTGTTTTTGAAATTTTTTTTTTATTTCAAAGTTCCAAAATCAAAGTTTTAAAAAATAATTTTCTTTTTTTTTTTAATTCAAAGTTCCAAAATCAAAGTTTTAAAAAATAATTTTCATTTTGTATTTGAAATTTTTGTTTTTAATTCAAAGTTCCAAAATCAAAGTTTTAAAAAATAATTTTCATTTTTTTTTAATTCAAAGTTCCAAAATCAAAATTTTAAAAAAATTATTTGCATTTTGTTTTTGAAATTTTTGTTTTTAATTCAAAGTTCCAAAATCAAAGTTTTAAAAAATAATTTTCATTTTGTTTTTGAAATTGTTGTTTTAATTCAAAGTTCCAAAATCAAAATTTTAAAAAATAATTTTCATTTTTTTTTTAATTCAAAGTTCCAAAATCAAAATTTTAAAAAAAATTATTTTCATTTTGTTTTTGAATTTTTTTTTTTTTAATTCAAAGTTCCAAAATCAAAGTTTTAAAAAATAATTTTCATTTTTTTTTAATTCAAAGTTCCAAAATCAAAGTTTTAAAAAATAATTTTCTTTTTTTTTTAATTCAAAGTTCCAAAATCAAAGTTTTAAAAAATAATTTTCATTTTGTATTTGAAATTTTTGTTTTTAATTCAAAGTTCCAAAATCAAAGTTTTAAAAAATAATTTTCATTTTGTTTTTGAAATTTTTTTGTAATTCAAAGTTCCAAAATCAAAGTTTTAAAAAATAATTTTCATTTTGTTTTTGAAATTTTTGTTTTTAATTCAAAGTTCCAAAATCAAAGTTTTAAAAAATAATTTTCATTTTGTTTTTGAAATTTTTTTTTTATTTCAAAGTTCCAAAATCAAAGTTTTAAAAAATAATTTTCATTTTGTATTTGAAATTTTTGTTTTTAATTCAAAGTTCCAAAATCAAAGTTTTAAAAAATAATTTTCATTTTGTTTTTGAAATTTTTTTGTAATTCAAAGTTCCAAAATCAAAGTTTTAAAAAATAATTTTCATTTTTTTTTTTAATTCAAAGTTCCAAAATCAAAATTTTAAAAAATATTTTTCATTTTGTTTTTGAAATTTTTGTTTTTAATTCAAAGTTCCAAAATCAAAGTTTTAAAAAATAATTTTCATTTTGTTTTTGAAATTTTTGTTTTTAATTCAAAGTTCCAAAATCAAAGTTTTTAATTTAAAGTTCCAAAATCAAAGTTTTAAAAAATAATTTTCATTTTTTTTTTAATTCAAAGTTCCAAAATCAAAATTTTAAAAAAATTATTTTCATTTTGTTTTTGAAATTTTTTTTTTATTTCAAAGTTCCAAAATCAAAATTTTAAAAAATAATTTTCATTTTGTTTTTGAAATTTTTTTTTAATTCAAAGTTCCAAAATCAATTTTAATTCAAAGTTCCAAAATCAAAATTTTAAAAAATAATTTTCATTTTGTTTTTGAAATTTTTGTTTTTAATTCAAAGTTCCAAAATCAAAGTTTTAAAAAATAATTTTCATTTTTTTTTTATTTCAAAGTTCCAAAATCAAAATTTTAAAAAATAATTTTCATTTTTTTTTTAATTCAAAGTTCCAAAATCAAAATTTTAAAAAATAATTTTCATTTTGTTTTTGAAATTTTTGTTTTTAATTCAAATTTCCAAAATCAAAGTTTTAAAAAATAATTTTCATTTTGTTTTTGAAATTTTTGTTTTTAATTCAAAGTTCCAAAATCAAAATTTTAAAAAATAATTTTCATTTTGTTTTTGAAATTTTTGTTTTTAATTCAAAGTTCCAAAATCAAAGTTTTAAAAAATAATTTTCATTTTGTATTTGAAATTTTTGTTTTTAATTCAAAGTTCCAAAATCAAAGTTTTAAAAAATAATTTTCATTTTGTTTTTGAAATTTTTTTGTAATTCAAATTTCCAAAATCAAAGTTTTAAAAAATAATTTTCATTTTGTTTTTGAAATTTTTGTTTTTAATTCAAAGTTCCAAAATCAAAATTTTAAAAAATAATTTTCATTTTGTTTTTGAAATTTTTGTTTTTAATTCAAAGTTCCAAAATCAAAGTTTTAAAAAATAATTTTCATTTTGTATTTGAAATTTTTGTTTTTAATTCAAAGTTCCAAAATCAAAGTTTTAAAAAATAATTTTCATTTTGTTTTTGAAATTTTTTTGTAATTCAAATTTCCAAAATCAAAGTTTTAAAAAATAATTTTCATTTTGTTTTTGAAATTTTTGTTTTTAATTCAAAGTTCCAAAATCAAAGTTTTAAAAAATAATTTTCATTTTGTATTTGAAATTTTTGTTTTTAATTCAAAGTTCCAAAATCAAAGTTTTAAAAAATAATTTTCATTTTGTTTTTGAAATTTTTTTGTAATTCAAAGTTCCAAAATCAAAGTTTTAAAAAATAATTTTCATTTTGTTTTTGAAATTTTTTTTTTATTTCAAAGTTCCAAAATCAAAGTTTTAAAAAATAATTTTCATTTTGTATTTGAAATTTTTGTTTCTAATTCAAAGTTCCAAAATCAAAGTTTTAAAAAATAATTTTCATTTTGTTTTTGAAATTTTTTTGTAATTCAAAGTTCCAAAATCAAAATTTTAAAAAATAATTTTCATTTTTTTTTTAATTCAAAGTTCCAAAATCAAAATTTTAAATAATAATTTTCATTTTTTTTAATTCAAAGTTCCAAAATAAAAATTTTAAAAAATTTTGTTTTTGAAATTTTTGTTTTTAATTCAAAGTTCCAAAATCAAAGTTTTAAAAAATAATTTTCATTTTTTTTTATTTCAAAGTTCCAAAATCAAAATTTTAAAAAATAATTTTCATTTTTTTTTTTAATTCAAAGTTCCAAAATCAAAATTTTAAAAAATAATTTTCATTTTGTTTTTGAAATTTTTGTTTTTAATTCAAAGTTCCAAAATCAAAATTTTAAAAAATAATTTTCATTTTGTTTTTGAAATTTTTTTTTTATTTCAAAGTTCCAAAATCAAAGTGTTAAAAAATAATTTTCATTTTGTTTTTGAAATTTTTGTTTTTAATTCAAAATTCCAAAATCAATTTTAATTCAAAGTTCCAAAATCAAAATTTTAAAAAATAATTTTCATTTTGTTTTTGAAATTTTTGTTTTTAATTCAAAGTTCCAAAATCAAAGTTTTAAAAAATAATTTTCATTTTGTTTTTGAAATTTTTTTTTTATTTCAAAGTTCCAAAATCAAAGTTTTAAAAAATAATTTTCATTTTGTATTTGAAATTTTTGTTTTTAATTCAAAGTTCCAAAATCAAAGTTTTAAAAAATAATTTTCATTTTGTTTTTGAAATTTTTTTGTAATTCAAAGTTCCAAAATCAAAATTTTAAAAAATAATTTTCATTTTTTTTTTTAATTCAAAGTTCCAAAATCAAAATTTTAAAAAATAATTTTCATTTTTTTTAATTCAAAGTTCCAAAACAAAAATTTCAAAAAATTTTGTTTTTGAAATTTTTGTTTTTAATTCAAAGTTCCAAAATCAAAGTTTTAAAAAATAATTTTCATTTTTTTTTAATTCAAAGTTCCAAAATCAAAATTTTAAAAAATAATTTTCATTTTGTTTTTGAAATTTTTTTGTAATTCAAAGCTCCAAAATCAAAGTTTTAAAAAATAATTTTCATTTTGTTTTTGAAATTTTTGTTTTTAATTCAAAGTTCCAAAATCAAAATTTTAAAAAATAATTTGTTTTTGAAATTTTTGTTTTTAATTCAAAGTTCCAAAATCAAAGTTTTAAAATATATTTTTCATTTTGTTTTTGAAATTTTTGTTTTTAATTCAAAGTTCCAAAATCAAAGTTTTAAAAAATAATTTTCATTTTGTTTTTGAAATTTTTTTTTTATTTCAAAGTTCCAAAATCAAAGTTTTAAAAAATAATTTTCATTTTGTTTTTGAAATTTTTGTTTTTAATTCAAAGTTCCAAAATCAAAGTTTTAAAAAATAATTTTCATTTTGTTTTTGAAATTTTTTTTTTTTAATTCAAAGTTCCAAAATCAAAATTTTAAAAAATAATTTTCATTTTGTTTTTGAAATTTTTGTTTTTATTCAAAGTTCCAAAATCAAAGTTTTAAAAAATAATTTTCATTTTTTTTTTTAATTCAAAGTTCCAAAATCAAAATTTTAAAAAAATTATTTTCATTTTGTTTTTGAAATTTTTGTTTTTAATTCAAAGTTCCAAAATCAAAGTTTTAAAAAATAATTTTCTTTTTTTTTTAATTCAAAGTTCCAAAATCAAAATTTTAAAAAAATTATTTTCATTTTGTTTTTGAAATTTTTGTTTTTAATTCAAAGTTCCAAAATCAAAGTTTTAAAAAATAATTTTCATTTTGTTTTTGAAATTTTTGTTTTTAATTCAAAGTTCCAAAATCAAAGTTTTAAAAAATAATTTTCATTTTTTTTTATTTCAAAGTTCCAAAATCAAAATTTTAAAAAATAATTTTCATTTTGTTTTTGAAATTTTTTTTTTAATTCAAAGTTCCAAAATCAAAGTTTTAAAAAATAATTTTCATTTTGTATTTGAAATTTTTGTTTTTAATTCAAAGTTCCAAAATCAAAGTTTTAAAAAATAATTTTCTTTTTTTTTTAATTCAAAGTTCCAAAATCAAAATTTTAAAAAAATTATTTTCATTTTGTTTTTGAAATTTTTTTTTTATTTCAAAGTTCCAAAATCAAAGTTTTAAAAAATAATTTTCATTTTGTTTTTGAAATTTTTGTTTTTAATTCAAAGTTCCAAAATCAAAGTTTTAAAAAATAATTTTCATTTTTTTTTTTATTTCAAAGTTCCAAAATCAAAATTTTAAAAAATAATTTTCATTTTCTTTTTGAAATTTTTTTTTTAATTCAAAGTTCCAAAATCAAAGTTTTAAAAAATAATTTTCATTTTGTATTTGTAATTTTTGTTTTTAATTCAAAGTTCCAAAATCAAAGTTTTAAAAAATAATTTTCATTTTGTTTTTGAAATTTTTGTTTTTAATTCAAAGTTCCAAAATCAAAGTTTTAAAAAATAATTTTCATTTTGTTTTTGAAATTTTTTTTTTTAATTCAAAGTTCCAAAATCAAAGTTTTAAAAAATAATTTTCATTTTGTATTTGAAATTTTTGTTTTTAATTCAAAGTTCCAAAATCAAAGTTTTAAAAAATAATTTTCATTTTGTTTTTGAAATTTTTGTTTTTAATTCAAAGTTCCAAAATCAAAGTTTTAAAAAATAATTTTCATTTTGTTTTTGAAATTTTTGTTTTTAATTCAAAGTTCCAAAATCAAAGTTTTAAAAAATAATTTTCATTTTGTTTTTGAAATTTTTGTTTCAAAGTTTTTAATTTAAAGTTCCAAAATCAAAGTTTTAAAAAATAATTTTAATTTTTTTTTTTAATTCAAAGTTCCAAAATCAAAATTTTAAAAAATAATTTTCATTTTTTTTAATTCAAAGTTCCAAAATAAAAATTTTAAAAAATTTTGTTTTTGAAATTTTTGTTTTTAATTCAAAGTTCCAAAATCAAAGTTTTAAAAAATAATTTTCATTTTGTTTTTGAAATTTTTGTTTTTAATTCAAAGTTCCAAAATCAAAGTTTTAAAAAATAATTTTCATTTTGTTTTTGAAATTTTTGTTTTTAATTCAAAGTTCCAAAATCAAAGTTTTAAAAAATAATTTTCATTTTGTTTTTGAAATTTTTGTTTCAAAGTTTTTAATTTAAAGTTCCAAAATCAAAGTTTTAAAAAATAATTTTCATTTTTTTTTTAATTCAAAGTTCCAAAATCAAAATTTTAAAAAAATTATTTTCATTTTGTTTTTGAAATTTTTGTTTTTAATTCAAAGTTCCAAAATCAAAGTTTTAAAAAATAATTTTCATTTTGTTTTTGAAATTTTTGTTTTTAATTCAAAGTTCCAAAATCAAAGTTTTAAAAAATAATTTTCATTTTGTTTTTGAAATTTTTTTTTTAATTCAAAGTTCTAAAATCAAAGTTTTAAAAAATAATTTTCATTTTGTTTTTGAAATTTTTGTTTTTAATTCAAAATTCCAAAATCAATTTTAATTCAAAGTTCCAAAATCAAAATTTTAAAAAATAATTTTCATTTTGTTTTTGAAATTTATGTTTTTAATTCAAAGTTCCAAAATCAAAATTTTAAAAAATAATTTTCATTTTTTTTTTAATTCAAAGTTCCAAAATCAAAATTTTAAAAAAATAATTTTCATTTTGTTTTTGAATTTTTTTTTTAATTCAAAGTTCTAAAATCAAAGTTTTAAAAAATAATTTTCATTTTGTTTTTGAAATTTTTTTTTTAATTCAAAGTTCTAAAATCAAAGTTTTAAAAAATAATTTTCATTTTGTTTTTGAAATTTTTTTTTTATTTCAAAGTTCCAAAATCAAAGTTTTAAAACACAATTTTCATTTTGTTTTTAATTCAAAGTTCCAAAATCAAAGTTTTAAAAAATAATTTTCATTTTTTTTTTAATTCAAAGTTCCAAAATCAAAATTTTAAAAAAATAATTTTCATTTTGTTTTTGAATTTTTTTTTTAATTCAAAGTTCTAAAATCAAAGTTTTAAAAAATAATTTTCATTTTGTTTTTGAAATTTTTTTTTTAATTCAAAGTTCTAAAATCAAAGTTTTAAAAAATAATTTTCATTTTGTTTTTGAAATTTTTGTTTTTAATTCAAAATTCCAAAATCAATTTTAATTCAAAGTTCCAAAATCAAAGTTTTAAAAAATAATTTTCATTTTGTTTTTGAAATTTTTGTTTTTAATTCAAAGTTCCAAAATCAAAATTTTAAAAAATAATTTTCATTTTGTTTTTGAAATTTTTGTTTTTAATTCAAAGTTCCAAAATCAAAGTTTTAAAAAATAATTTTCATTTTTTTTTTAATTCAAAGTTCCAAAATCAAAATTTTAAAAAATAATTTTCATTTTTTTTTTAATTCAAAGTTCCAAAATTAAAATTTTAAAAAATAATTTTCATTTTGTTTTTGAAATTTTTGTTTTTAATTCAAAGTTCCAAAATCAAAGTTTTAAAAAATAATTTTCATTTTTTTTTTAATTCAAAGTTCCAAAATCAAAATTTTAAAAAATAATTTTCATTTTTTTTTTAATTCAAAGTTCCAAAATCAAAATTTTAAAAAATAATTTTCATTTTTTTAAAAAATAATTTTCATTTTTTTTTATTTCAAAGTTCCAAAATCAAAATTTTAAAAAATAATTTTCATTTTTTTTTTTAATTCAAAGTTCCAAAATCAAAATTTTAAAAAATAATTTTCATTTTGTTTTTGAAATTTTTGTTTTTAATTCAAAGTTCCAAAATCAAAGTTTTAAAAAATAATTTTCATTTTGTATTTGAAATTTTTGTTTTTAATTCAAAGTTCCAAAATCAAAGTTTTAAAAAATAATTTTCATTTTGTTTTTGAAATTTTTTTGTAATTCAAAGTTCCAAAATCAAAGTTTTAAAAAATAATTTTCATTTTTTTTTTATTTCAAAGTTCCAAAATCAAAATTTTAAAAAATAATTTTCATTTTTTTTTTTAATTCAAAGTTCCAAAATCAAAATTTTAAAAAATAATTTTCATTTTGTTTTTGAAATTTTTGTTTTTAATTCAAAGTTCCAAAATCAAAGTTTTAAAAAATAATTTTCATTTTGTATTTGAAATTTTTGTTTTTAATTCAAAGTTCCAAAATCAAAGTTTTAAAAAATAATTTTCATTTTGTTTTTGAAATTTTTTTGTAATTCAAATTTCCAAAATCAAAGTTTTAAAAAATAATTTTCATTTTGTTTTTGAAATTTTTGTTTTTAATTCAAAGTTCCAAAATCAAAATTTTAAAAAATAATTTTCATTTTGTTTTTGAAATTTTTGTTTTTAATTCAAAGTTCCAAAATCAAAGTTTTAAAAAATAATTTTCATTTTGTATTTGAAATTTTTGTTTTTAATTCAAAGTTCCAAAATCAAAGTTTTAAAAAATAATTTTCATTTTGTTTTTGAAATTTTTTTGTAATTCAAAGTTCCAAAATCAAAGTTTTAAAAAATAATTTTCATTTTGTTTTTGAAATTTTTTTGTAATTCAAAGTTCCAAAATCAAAGTTTTAAAAAATAATTTTCATTTTTTTTTTTAATTCAAAATTCCAAAATCAAAATTTTAAAAAATATTTTTCATTTTGTTTTTGAAATTTTTGTTTTTAATTCAAAGTTCCAAAATCAAAGTTTTTAATTTAAAGTTCCAAAATCAAAGTTTTAAAAAAATTATTTTCATTTTGTTTTTGAAATTTTTTTTTTATTTCAAAGTTCCAAAATCAAAATTTTAAAAAATAATTTTCATTTTGTTTTTGAAATTTTTTTTTTATTTCAAAGTTCCAAAATCAAAATTTTAAAAAATAATTTTCATTTTGTTTTTGAAATTTTTTTTAATTCAAAGTTCCAAAATCAATTTTAATTCAAAGTTCCAAAATCAAAATTTTAAAAAATAATTTTCATTTTGTTTTTGAAATTTTTGTTTTTAATTCAAAGTTCCAAAATCAAAGTTTTAAAAAATAATTTTCATTTTTTTTTTATTTCAAAGTTCCAAAATCAAAATTTTAAAAAATAATTTTCATTTTTTTTTTTAATTCAAAGTTCCAAAATCAAAATTTTAAAAAATAATTTTCATTTTGTTTTTGAAATTTTTTTTAATTCAAAGTTCCAAAATCAATTTTAATTCAAAGTTCCAAAATCAAAATTTTAAAAAATAATTTTCATTTTGTTTTTGAAATTTTTGTTTTTAATTCAAAGTTCCAAAATCAAAGTTTTAAAAAATAATTTTCATTTTTTTTTTTATTTCAAATTTCAAAAAACAAAATTTTAAAAAATAATTTTCATTTTTTTTTTTAATTCAAAGTTCCAAAATCAAAATTTTAAAAAATAATTTTCATTTTGTTTTTGAAATTTTTGTTTTTAATTCAAATTTCCAAAATCAAAGTTTTAAAAAATAATTTTCATTTTGTTTTTGAAATTTTTGTTTTTAATTCAAAGTTCCAAAATCAAAATTTTAAAAAATAATTTTCATTTTGTTTTTGAAATTTTTGTTTTTAATTCAAAGTTCCAAAATCAAAGTTTTAAAAAATAATTTTCATTTTGTATTTGAAATTTTTGTTTTTAATTCAAAGTTCCAAAATCAAAGTTTTAAAAAATAATTTTCATTTTGTTTTTGAAATTTTTTTTTTTAATTCAAAGTTCCAAAATCAAAGTTTTAAAAAATAATTTTCATTTTGTTTTTGAAATTTTTGTTTTTAATTCAAAGTTCCAAAATCAAAGTTTTAAAAAATAATTTTCTTTTTTTTTTAATTCAAAGTTCCAAAATCAAAGTTTTAAAAAATAATTTTCATTTTGTTTTTGAAATTTTTGTTTTTAATTCAAAGTTCCAAAATCAAAGTTTTAAAAAATAATTTTCATTTTGTTTTTGAAATTTTTTTTTTATTTCAAAGTTCCAAAATCAAAGTTTTAAAAAATAATTTTCTTTTTTTTTTAATTCAAAGTTCCAAAATCAAAGTTTTAAAAAATAATTTTCATTTTGTATTTGAAATTTTTGTTTTTAATTCAAAGTTCCAAAATCAAAGTTTTAAAAAATAATTTTCATTTTTTTTTAATTCAAAGTTCCAAAATCAAAATTTTAAAAAAATTATTTGCATTTTGTTTTTGAAATTTTTGTTTTTAATTCAAAGTTCCAAAATCAAAGTTTTAAAAAATAATTTTCATTTTGTTTTTGAAATTTTTGTTTTAATTCAAAGTTCCAAAATCAAAGTTTTAAAAAATAATTTTCATTTTTTTTTTTAATTCAAAGTTCCAAAATCAAAATTTTAAAAAAAATTATTTTCATTTTGTTTTTGAAATTTTTTTTTTTTAATTCAAAGTTCCAAAATCAAAGTTTTAAAAAATAATTTTCATTTTTTTTTAATTCAAAGTTCCAAAATCAAAGTTTTAAAAAATAATTTTCTTTTTTTTTTAATTCAAAGTTCCAAAATCAAAGTTTTAAAAAATAATTTTCATTTTGTATTTGAAATTTTTGTTTTTAATTCAAAGTTCCAAAATCAAAGTTTTAAAAAATAATTTTCATTTTTTTTTTAATTCAAATTTCCAAAATCAAAGTTTTAAAAAATAATTTTCATTTTGTTTTTGAAATTTTTGTTTTTAATTCAAAGTTCCAAAATCAAAGTTTTAAAAAATAATTTTCATTTTTTTTTTAATTCAAAGTTCCAAAATCAAAATTTTAAAAAATAATTTTCATTTTTTTTTAATTCAAAGTTCCAAAATCAAAATTTTAAAAAAATTATTTTCATTTTGTTTTTGAAATTTTTTTTTTATTTCAAAGTTCCAAAATCAAAGTTTTAAAAAATAATTTTCATTTTGTTTTTGAAATTTTTGTTTTTAATTCAAAATTCCAAAATCAATTTTAATTCAAAGTTCCAAAATCAAAATTTTAAAAAATAATTTTCATTTTGTTTTTGAAATTTTTGTTTTTAATTCAAAGTTCCAAAATCAAAATTTTAAAAAATAATTTTCATTTTGTTTTTGAAATTTTTTTTTTAATTCAAAGTTCCAAAATCAAAATTTTAAAAAATAATTTTAATTTTTTTTTTAATTCAAAGTTCCAAAATCAAAATTTTAAAAAATAATTTTCATTTTGTTTTTGAAATTTTTGTTTTTAATTCAAAGTTCCAAAATCAAAGTTTTAAAAAATAATTTTCATTTTGTTTTTGAATTTTTTTTTTTTAATTCAAAGTTCCAAAATCAAAATTTTAAAAAATAATTTTCATTTTGTTTTTGAAATTTTTGTTTTTAATTCAAAGTTCCAAAATCAAAGTTTTAAAAAATAATTTTCATTTTTTTTTTAATTCAAAGTTCCAAAATCAAAATTTTAAAAAAATTATTTTCATTTTGTTTTTGAAATTTTTTTTTTTATTTCAAAGTTCCAAAATCAAAGTTTGAAAAAATAATTTTCATTTTGTTTTTGAAATTTTTTTTTTAATTCAAAGTTCCAAAATCAAAGTTTTAAAAAATAATTTTCATTTTGTTTTTGAAATTTTTGTTTTTAATTCAAAGTTCCAAAATCAAAGTTTTAAAAAATAATTTTCATTTTGTTTTTGAAACTTTTGTTTTTAATTCAAAGTTCCAAAATCAAAGTTTTAAAAAATAATTTTCATTTTGTTTTTGAAATATTTTTTTTATTTCAAAGTTCCAAAATCAAAGTTTTAAAAAATAATTTTCATTTTGTTTTTGAAATTTTTGTTTTTAATTCAAAGTTCCAAAATCAAAGTTTTTAATTTAAAGTTCCAAAATCAAAGTTTTAAAAAATAATTTTCATTTTTTTTTAATTCAAAGTTCCAAAATCAAAATTTTAAAAAAATTATTTTCATTTTTTTTTAATTCAAAGTTCCAAAATCAAAGTTTTAAAAAATAATTTTCATTTTTTTTTAATTCAAAGTTCCAAAATCAAAGTTTTAAAAAATAATTTTCATTTTGTTTTTGAAATTTTTGTTTTTAATTCAAAGTTCCAAAATCAAAGTTTTAAAAAATAATTTTCATTTTGTTTTTGAAATTTTTTTGTAATTCAAAGTTCCAAAATCAAAATTTTAAAAAATAATTTTCATTTTTTTTTTAATTCAAAGTTCCAAAATCAAAGTTTTAAAATATATTTTTCATTTTGTTTTTGAAATTTTTGTTTTTAATTCAAAGTTCCAAAATCAAAGTTTTAAAAAATAATTTTCATTTTGTTTTTGAAATTTTTTTGTAATTCAAAGTTCCAAAATCAAAATTTTAAAAAATAATTTTCATTTTGTTTTTGAAATTTTTGTTTTTAATTCAAAGTTCCAAAATCAAAGTTTTAAAAAATAATTTTCATTTTGTTTTTGAAATTTTTGTTTTTAATTCAAAGTTCCAAAATCAAAGTTTTAAAAAATAATTTTCATTTTGTTTTTGAAATTTTTGTTTTTAATTCAAAGTTCCAAAATCAAAGTTTTTAATTTAAAGTTCCAAAATCAAAGTTTTAAAAAATAATTTTCATTTTTTTTTTAATTCAAAGTTCCAAAATCAAAATTTTAAAAAAATTATTTTCATTTTTTTTAATTCAAAGTTCCAAAATCAAAGTTTTAAAAAATAATTTTCATTTTTTTTTAATTCAAAGTTCCAAAATCAAAGTTTTAAAAAATAATTTTTATTTTGTTTTTGAAATTTTTGTTTTTAATTCAAAGTTCCAAAATCAAAGTTTTAAAAAATAATTTTCAGTTTGTTTTTGAAATTTTTTTGTAATTCAAAGTTCCAAAATCAAAATTTTAAAAAATAATTTTCATTTTTTTTTAATTCAAAGTTCCAAAATCAAAGTTTTAAAATATATTTTTCATTTTGTTTTTGAAATTTTTGTTTTTAATTCAAAGTTCCAAAATCAAAGTTTTAAAAAATAATTTTCATTTTGTTTTTGAAATTTTTTTGTAATTCAACGTTCCAAAATCAAAATTTTAAAAAACAATTTTCATTTTTTTTTAATTCAAAGTTCCAAAATCAAAATTTTAAAAAATTTTGTTTTTGAAATTTTTGTTTTTAATTCAAAGTTCCAAAATCAAAATTTTAAAAAATAATTTTCATTTTGTTTTTGATTTTTTTTTTTAATTCAAAGTTCCAAAATCAAAATTTTAAAAAATAATTTTCATTTTGTTTTTGAAATTTTTGTTTTTAATTCAAAGTTCCAAAATCAAAGTTTTAAAAAATAATTTTCATTTTGTATTTGAAATTTTTGTTTTTAATTCAAAGTTCCAAAATCAAAGTTTTAAAAAATAATTTTCATTTTGTTTTTGAAATTTTTTTGTAATTCAAAGTTCCAAAATCAAAGTTTTAAAAAATAATTTTCATTTTGTTTTTGAAATTTTTGTTTTTAATTCAAAGTTCCAAAATCAAAATTTTAAAAAATAATTTTCATTTTGTTTTTGAAATTTTTGTTTTTAATTCAAAGTTCCAAAATCAAAGTTTTAAAAAATAATTTTCTTTTTTTTTTAATTCAAAGTTCCAAAATCAAAATTTTAAAAAAATTATTTTCATTTTGTTTTTGAAATTTTTTTTTTTTATTTCAAAGTTCCAAAATCAAAGTTTTAAAAAATAATTTTCATTTTGTTTTTGAAATTTTTTTTTTTAATTCAAAGTTCCAAAATCAAAGTTTTAAAAAATAATTTTCATTTTTTTTTTATTTCAAAGTTCCAAAATCAAAATTTTAAAAAATAATTTTCATTTTTTTTTTTAATTCAAAGTTCCAAAATCAAAATTTTAAAAAATAATTTTCATTTTGTTTTTGAAATTTTTGTTTTTAATTCAAAGTTCCAAAATCAAAGTTTTAAAAAATAATTTTCATTTTGTATTTGAAATTTTTGTTTTTAATTCAAAGTTCCAAAATCAAAGTTTTAAAAAATAATTTTCATTTTGTTTTTGAAATTTTTTTGTAATTCAAAGTTCCAAAATCAAAATTTTAAAAAATAATTTTCATTTTGTTTTTGAAATTTTTGTTTTTAATTCAAAGTTCCAAAATCAAAGTTTTAAAAAATAATTTTTAATTTTTTTTTAATTCAAAGTTCCAAAATCAAAGTTTTAAAATATATTTTTCATTTTGTTTTTGAAATTTTTGTTTTTAATTCAAAGTTCCAAAATCAAAGTTTTAAAAAATAATTTTCATTTTTTTTTTTAATTCAAAGTTCCAAAATCAAAATTTTAAAAAATAATTTTCATTTTGTTTTTGAAATTTTTTTGTAATTCAAAGTTCCAAAATCAAAGTTTTAAAAAATAATTTTCATTTTGTTTTTGAAATTTTTGTTTTTAATTCAAAGTTCCAAAATCAAAGTTTTAAAAAATAATTTTCATTTTGTTTTTGAAATTTTTTTTTTATTTCAAAGTTCCAAAATCAAAGTTTTAAAAAATAATTTTCTTTTTTTTTTAATTCAAAGTTCCAAAATCAAAGTTTTAAAAAATAATTTTCATTTTGTATTTGAAATTTTTGTTTTTAATTCAAAGTTCCAAAATCAAAGTTTTAAAAAATAATTTTCATTTTTTTTTAATTCAAAGTTCCAAAATCAAAGTTTTAAAATATATTTTTCATTTTGTTTTTGAAATTTTTGTTTTTATTCAAAGTTCCAAAATCAAAGTTTTAAAAAATAATTTTCATTTTTTTTTTTAATTCAAAGTTCCAAAATCAAAATTTTAAAAAAATTATTTTCATTTTGTTTTTGAAATTTTTGTTTTTAATTCAAAGTTCCAAAATCAAAGTTTTAAAAAATAATTTTCATTTTTTTTTTAATTCAAAGTTCCAAAATCAAAATTTTAAAAAAATTATTTTCATTTTGTTTTTGAAATTTTTGTTTTTAATTCAAAGTTCCAAAATCAAAATTTTAAAAAATAATTTTCATTTTGTTTTTGAAATTTTTGTTTTTAATTCAAAGTTCCAAAATCAAAATTTTAAAAAATAATTTTCATTTTGTTTTTGAAATTTTTGTTTTTAATTCAAAGTTCCAAAATCAAAGTTTTAAAAAATAATTTTCATTTTGTATTTGAAATTTTTGTTTTTAATTCAAAGTTCCAAAATCAAAGTTTTAAAAAATAATTTTCATTTTGTTTTTGAAATTTTTTTGTAATTCAAAGTTCCAAAATCAAAATTTTAAAAAATAATTTTCATTTTGTTTTTGAAATTTTTGTTTTTAATTCAAAGTTCCAAAATCAAAGTTTTAAAAAATAATTTTTAATTTTTTTTTAATTCAAAGTTCCAAAATCAAAGTTTTAAAATATATTTTTCATTTTGTTTTTGAAATTTTTGTTTTTAATTCAAAGTTCCAAAATCAAAGTTTTAAAAAATAATTTTCATTTTTTTTTTTAATTCAAAGTTCCAAAATCAAAATTTTAAAAAATAATTTTCATTTTGTTTTTGAAATTTTTTTGTAATTCAAAGTTCCAAAATCAAAGTTTTAAAAAATAATTTTCATTTTGTTTTTGAAATTTTTGTTTTTAATTCAAAGTTCCAAAATCAAAGTTTTAAAAAATAATTTTCATTTTGTTTTTGAAATTTTTTTTTTATTTCAAAGTTCCAAAATCAAAGTTTTAAAAAATAATTTTCTTTTTTTTTTAATTCAAAGTTCCAAAATCAAAGTTTTAAAAAATAATTTTCATTTTGTATTTGAAATTTTTGTTTTTAATTCAAAGTTCCAAAATCAAAGTTTTAAAAAATAATTTTCATTTTTTTTTAATTCAAAGTTCCAAAATCAAAGTTTTAAAATATATTTTTCATTTTGTTTTTGAAATTTTTGTTTTTATTCAAAGTTCCAAAATCAAAGTTTTAAAAAATAATTTTCATTTTTTTTTTTAATTCAAAGTTCCAAAATCAAAATTTTAAAAAAATTATTTTCATTTTGTTTTTGAAATTTTTGTTTTTAATTCAAAGTTCCAAAATCAAAGTTTTAAAAAATAATTTTCATTTTTTTTTTAATTCAAAGTTCCAAAATCAAAATTTTAAAAAAATTATTTCCATTTTGTTTTTGAAATTTTTGTTTTTAATTCAAAGTTCCAAAATCAAAATTTTAAAAAATAATTTTCATTTTGTTTTTGAAATTTTTGTTTTTAATTCAAAGTTCCAAAATCAAAGTTTTAAAAAATAATTTTCATTTTGTTTTTGAAATTTTTTTTTTTAATTCAAAGTTCCAAAATCAAAATTTTAAAAAATAATTTTCATTTTGTTTTTGAAATTTTTGTTTTTAATTCAAAGTTCCAAAATCAAAGTTTTAAAAAATAATTTTCATTTTTTTTTTAATTCAAAGTTTTTAATTCAAAGTTCCAAAATCAAAGTTTTAAAAAATAATTTTCTTTTTTTTTTAATTCAAAGTTCCAAAATCAAAGTTTTAAAAAATAATTTTCATTTTGTATTTGAAATTTTTGTTTTTAATTCAAAGTTCCAAAATCAAAGTTTTAAAAAATAATTTTCATTTTTTTTTAATTCAAAGTTCCAAAATCAAAATTTTAAAAAAATTATTTGCATTTTGTTTCTGAAATTTTTGTTTTTAATTCAAAGTTCCAAAATCAAAGTTTTAAAAAATAATTTTCATTTTGTTTTTGAAATTTTTGTTTTAATTCAAAGTTCCAAAATCAAAATTTTAAAAAATAATTTTCATTTTTTTTTAATTCAAAGTTCCAAAATCAAAATTTTAAAAAAAATTATTTTCATTTTGTTTTTGAAATTTTTTTTTTTAATTCAAAGTTCCAAAATCAAAGTTTTAAAAAATAATTTTCATTTTTTTTTAATTCAAAGTTCCAAAATCAAAGTTTTAAAAAATAATTTTCTTTTTTTTTTAATTCAAAGTTCCAAAATCAAAGTTTTAAAAAATAATTTTCATTTTGTTTTTGAAATTTTTGTTTTTAATTCAAAGTTCCAAAATCAAAGTTTTAAAAAATAATTTTCATTTTGTTTTTGAAATTTTTGTTTTTAATTCAAAGTTCCAAAATCAAAGTTTTAAAAAATAATTTTCATTTTGTTTTTGAAATTTTTTTTTTATTTCAAAGTTCCAAAATCAAAGTTTTAAAAAATAATTTTCATTTTGTTTTTGAAATTTTTGTTTTTAATTCAAAGTTCCAAAATCAAAGTTTTTAATTTAAAGTTCCAAAATCAAAGTTTTAAAAAATAATTTTCATTTTTTTTTAATTCAAAGTTCCAAAATCAAAATTTGAAAAAAATTATTTTCATTTTTTTTTAATTCAAAGTTCCAAAATCAAAGTTTTAAAAAATAATTTTCATTTTTTTTTAATTCAAAGTTCCAAAATCAAAGTTTTAAAAAATAATTTTCATTTTGTTTTTGAAATTTTTGTTTTTAATTCAAAGTTCCAAAATCAAAGTTTTAAAAAATAATTTTCATTTTGTTTTTGAAATTTTTTTGTAATTCAAAGTTCCAAAATCAAAATTTTAAAAAATAATTTTCATTTTTTTTTTAATTCAAAGTTCCAAAATCAAAGTTTTAAAATATATTTTTCATTTTGTTTTTGAAATTTTTGTTTTTAATTCAAAGTTCCAAAATCAAAGTTTTAAAAAATAATTTTCATTTTGTTTTTGAAATTTTTTTGTAATTCAAAGTTCCAAAATCAAAATTTTAAAAAATAATTTTCATTTTGTTTTTGAAATTTTTGTTTTTAATTCAAAGTTCCAAAATCAAAGTTTTAAAAAATAATTTTCATTTTGTTTTTGAAATTTTTGTTTTTAATTCAAAGTTCCAAAATCAAAGTTTTAAAAAATAATTTTCATTTTGTTTTTGAAATTTTTGTTTTTAATTCAAAGTTCCAAAATCAAAGTTTTAAAAAATAATTTTCATTTTGTTTTTGAAATTTTTGTTTTTAATTCAAAGTTCCAAAATCAAAGTTTTTAATTTAAAGTTCCAAAATCAAAGTTTTAAAAAATAATTTTCATTTTTTTTTTAATTCAAAGTTCCAAAATCAAAATTTTAAAACAATTATTTTCATTTTTTTTTAATTCAAAGTTCCAAAATCAAAGTTTTAAAAAATAATTTTCATTTTTTTTAATTCAAAGTTCCAAAATCAAAGTTTTAAAAAATAATTTTTATTTTGTTTTTGAAATTTTTGTTTTTAATTCAAAGTTCCAAAATAAAAGTTTTAAAAAATAATTTTCATTTTGTTTTTGAAATTTTTTTGTAATTCAAAGTTCCAAAATCAAAATTTTAAAAAATAATTTTCATTTTTTTTTTAATTCAAAGTTCCAAAATCAAAGTTTTAAAATATATTTTTCATTTTGTTTTTGAAATTTTTGTTTTTAATTCAAAGTTCCAAAATCAAAGTTTTAAAAAATAATTTTCATTTTGTTTTTGAAATTTTTTTGTAATTCAACGTTCCAAAATCAAAATTTTAAAAAACAATTTTCATTTTTTTTTAATTCAAAGTTCCAAAATCAAAATTTTAAAAAATTTTGTTTTTGAAATTTTTGTTTTTAATTCAAAGTTCCAAAATCAAAATTTTAAAAAATAATTTTCATTTTGTTTTTGATTTTTTTTTTAATTCAAAGTTCCAAAATCAAAATTTTAAAAAATAATTTTCATTTTGTTTTTGAAATTTTTGTTTTTAATTCAAAGTTCCAAAATCAAAGTTTTAAAAAATAATTTTCATTTTGTATTTGAAATTTTTGTTTTTAATTCAAAGTTCCAAAATCAAAGTTTTAAAAAATAATTTTCATTTTGTTTTTGAAATTTTTTTGTAATTCAAATTTCCAAAATCAAAGTTTTAAAAAATAATTTTCATTTTGTTTTTTAAATTTTTGTTTTTAACTCAAAGTTCCAAAATCAAAATTTTAAAAAAATTATTTTCATTTTGTTTTTGAAATTTTTTTTTTTATTTCAAAGTTCCAAAATCAAAGTTTGAAAAAATAATTTTCATTTTGTTTTTGAAATTTTTTTTTTTAATTCAAAGTTCCAAAATCAAAGTTTTAAAAAATAATTTTCATTTTGTTTTTGAAATTTTTGTTTTTAATTCAAAGTTCCAAAATCAAAGTTTTAAAAAATAATTTTCATTTTGTTTTTGAAATTTTTGTTTTTAATTCAAAGTTCCAAAATCAAAGTTTTAAAAAATAATTTTCATTTTGTTTTTGAAATTTTTTTTTTATTTCAAAGTTCCAAAATCAAAGTTTTAAAAAATAATTTTCATTTTGTTTTTGAAATTTTTGTTTTTAATTCAAAGTTCCAAAATCAAAGTTTTTAATTTAAAGTTCCAAAATCAAAGTTTTAAAAAATAATTTTCATTTTTTTTTAATTCAAAGTTCCAAAATCAAAATTTTAAAAAAATTATTTTCATTTTTTTTTAATTCAAAGTTCCAAAATCAAAGTTTTAACAAATAATTTTCATTTTTTTTTAATTCAAAGTTCCAAAATCAAAGTTTTAAAAAATAATTTTCATTTTGTTTTTGAAATTTTTGTTTTTAATTCAAAGTTCCAAAATCAAAGTTTTAAAAAATAATTTTCATTTTGTTTTTGAAATTTTTTTGTAATTCAAAGTTCCAAAATCAAAATTTTAAAAAATAATTTTCATTTTTTTTTTAATTCAAAGTTCCAAAATCAAAGTTTTAAAATATATTTTTCATTTTGTTTTTGAAATTTTTGTTTTTAATTCAAAGTTCCAAAATCAAAGTTTTAAAAAATAATTTTCATTTTGTTTTTGAAATTTTTTTGTAATTCAAAGTTCCAAAATCAAAATTTTAAAAAATAATTTTCATTTTGTTTTTGAAATTTTTGTTTTTAATTCAAAGTTCCAAAATCAAAGTTTTAAAAAATAATTTTCATTTTGTTTTTGAAATTTTTGTTTTTAATTCAAAGTTCCAAAATCAAAGTTTTAAAAAATAATTTTCATTTTGTTTTTGAAATTTTTGTTTTTAATTCAAAGTTCCAAAATCAAAGTTTTTAATTTAAAGTTCCAAAATCAAAGTTTTAAAAAATAATTTTCATTTTGTTTTTGAAATTTTTGTTTTTAATTCAAAGTTCCAAAATCAAAGTTTTAAAAAATAATTTTCATTTTGTTTTTGAAATTTTTTTTTTATTTCAAAGTTCCAAAATCAAAGTTTTAAAAAATAATTTTCATTTTGTTATTGAAATTTTTGTTTTTAATTCAAAGTTCCAAAATCAAAGTTTTTAATTCAAAGTTCCAAAATCAAAGTTTTAAAAAATAATTTTCATTTTGTATTTGAAATTTTTGTTTTTAATTCAAAGTTCCAAAATCAAAGTTTTAAAAAATAATTTTCATTTTGTTTTTGAAATTTTTGTTTTTAATTCAAAGTTCCAAAATCAAAGTTTTAAAAAATAATTTTCATTTTGTTTTTGAAATTTTTTTTTTATTTCAAAGTTCCAAAATCAAAGTTTTAAAAAATAATTTTCATTTTGTTTTTGAAATTTTTGTTTTTAATTCAAAGTTCCAAAATCAAAGTTTTTAATTTAAAGTTCCAAAATCAAAGTTTTAAAAAATAATTTTCATTTTTTTTTAATTCAAAGTTCCAAAATCAAAATTTTAAAAAAATTATTTTCATTTTTTTTTAATTCAAAGTTCCAAAATCAAAGTTTTAAAAAATAATTTTCATTTTTTTTTAATTCAAAGTTCCAAAATCAAAGTTTTAAAAAATAATTTTCATTTTGTTTTTGAAATTTTTGTTTTTAATTCAAAGTTCCAAAATCAAAGTTTTAAAAAATAATTTTCATTTTGTTTTTGAAATTTTTTTGTAATTCAAAGTTCCAAAATCAAAATTTTAAAAAATAATTTTCATTTTTTTTTAATTCAAAGTTCCAAAATCAAAGTTTTAAAATATATTTTTCATTTTGTTTTTGAAATTTTTGTTTTTAATTCAAAGTTCCAAAATCAAAGTTTTAAAAAATAATTTTCATTTTGTTTTTGAAATTTTTTTGTAATTCAAAGTTCCAAAATCAAAATTTTAAAAAATAATTTTCATTTTGTTTTTGAAATTTTTGTTTTTAATTAAAAGTTCCAAAATCAAAGTTTTAAAAAATAATTTTCATTTTGTTTTTGAAATTTTTGTTTTTAATTCAAAGTTCCAAAATCAAAGTTTTAAAAAATAATTTTCATTTTGTTTTTGAAATTTTTGTTTTTAATTCAAAGTTCCAAAATCAAAGTTTTTAATTTAAAGTTCCAAAATCAAAGTTTTAAAAAATAATTTTCATTTTTTTTTAATTCAAAGTTCCAAAATCAAAATTTTAAAAAAATTATTTTCATTTTTTTTTAATTCAAAGTTCCAAAATCAAAGTTTTAAAAAATAATTTTCATTTTGTTTTTGAAATTTTTTTGTAATTCAAAGTTCCAAAATCAAAATTTTAAAAAATAATTTTCATTTTTTTTTTAATTCAAAGTTCCAAAATCAAAGTTTTAAAATATATTTTTCATTTTGTTTTTGAAATTTTTGTTTTTAATTCAAAGTTCCAAAATCAAAGTTTTAAAAAATAATTTTCATTTTGTTTTTGAAATTTTTTTGTAATTCAACGTTCCAAAATCAAAATTTTAAAAAACAATTTTCATTTTTTTTTAATTCAAAGTTCCAAAATCAAAATTTTAAAAAATTTTGTTTTTGAAATTTTTGTTTTTAATTCAAAGTTCCAAAATCAAAATTTTAAAAAATAATTTTCATTTTGTTTTTGAATTTTTTTTTTAATTCAAAGTTCCAAAATCAAAATTTTAAAAAATAATTTTCATTTTGTTTTTGAAATTTTTGTTTTTAATTCAAAGTTCCAAAATCAAAGTTTTAAAAAATAATTTTCATTTTGTATTTGAAATTTTTGTTTTTAATTCAAAGTTCCAAAATCAAAGTTTTAAAAAATAATTTTCATTTTGTTTTTGAAATTTTTTTGTAATTCAAAGTTCCAAAATCAAAGTTTTAAAAAATAATTTTCATTTTGTTTTTGAAATTTTTGTTTTTAATTCAAAGTTCCAAAATCAAAGTTTTAAAAAATAATTTTCATTTTGTTTTTGAAATTTTTTTTTTATTTCAAAGTTCCAAAATCAAAGTTTTAAAAAATAATTTTCATTTTGTATTTGAAATTTTTGTTTTTAATTCAAAGTTCCAAAATCAAAGTTTTAAAAAATAATTTTCATTTTGTTTTTGAAATTTTTTTGTAATTCAAAGTTCCAAAATCAAAGTTTTAAAAAATAATTTTCATTTTGTTTTTGAAATTTTTGTTTTTAATTCAAAGTTCCAAAATCAAAATTTTAAAAAATAATTTTCATTTTGTTTTTGAAATTTTTGTTTTTAATTCAAAGTTCCAAAATCAAAGTTTTAAAAAATAATTTTCTTTTTTTTTAATTCAAAGTTCCAAAATCAAAATTTTAAAAAAATTATTTTCATTTTGTTTTTGAAATTTTTTTTTTTTATTTCAAAGTTCCAAAATCAAAGTTTTAAAAAATAATTTTCATTTTGTTTTTGAAATTTTTTTTTTTAATTCAAAGTTCCAAAATCAAAGTTTTAAAAAATAATTTTCATTTTTTTTTTATTTCAAAGTTCCAAAATCAAAATTTTAAAAAATAATTTTCATTTTTTTTTTTAATTCAAAGTTCCAAAATCAAAATTTTAAAAAATAATTTTCATTTTGTTTTTAATTCAAAGTTCCAAAATCAAAGTTTTAAAAAATAATTTTCATTTTGTATTTGAAATTTTTGTTTTTAATTCAAAGTTCCAAAATCAAAGTTTTAAAAAATAATTTTCATTTTGTTTTTGAAATTTTTTTTTTATTTCAAAGTTCCAAAATCAAAGTTTTAAAAAATAATTTTCTTTTTGTTTTTGAAATTTTTTTGTAATTCAAAGTTCCAAAATCAATGTTTTAAAAAATAATTTTCATTTTGTTTTTGAAATTTTTGTTTTTAATTCAAAGTTCCAAAATCAAAGTTTTAAAAAATAATTTTCATTTTGTTTTTGAAATTTTTTTTTTATTTCAAAGTTCCAAAATCAAAGTTTTAAAAAATAATTTTCTTTTTTTTTTAATTCAAAGTTCCAAAATCAAAGTTTTAAAAAATAATTTTCATTTTGTGTTTGAAATTTTTGTTTTTAATTCAAAGTTCCAAAATCAAAGTTTTAAAAAATAATTTTCATTTTGTTTTTGAAATTTTTTTGTAATTCAAAGTTCCAAAATCAAAGTTTTAAAAAATAATTTTCATTTTGTTTTTGAAATTTTTGTTTTTAATTCAAAGTTCCAAAATCAAAGTTTTAAAAAATAATTTTCATTTTGTTTTTGAATTTTTTTTTTATTTCAAAGTTCCAAAATCAAAGTTTTAAAAAATAATTTTCATTTTGTATTTGAAATTTTTGTTTTTAATTCAAAGTTCCAAAATCAAAGTTTTAAAAAATAATTTTCATTTTGTTTTTGAAATTTTTTTGTAATTCAAAGTTCCAAAATCAAAGTTTTAAAAAATAATTTTCATTTTGTTTTTAAAATTTTTGTTTTTAATTCAAAGTTCCAAAATCAAAATTTTAAAAAATAATTTTCATTTTGTTTTTGAAATTTTTGTTTTTAATTCAAAGTTCCAAAATCAAAGTTTTAAAAAATAATTTTCTTTTTTTTTTAATTCAAAGTTCCAAAATCAAAATTTTAAAAAAATTATTTTCATTTTGTTTTTGAAATTTTTTTTTTTTATTTCAAAGTTCCAAAATCAAAGTTTTAAAAAATAATTTTCATTTTGTTTTTGAAATTTTTTTTTTTAATTCAAAGTTCCAAAATCAAAGTTTTAAAAAATAATTTTCATTTTTTTTTTATTTCAAAGTTCCAAAATCAAAATTTTAAAAAATAATTTTCATTTTTTTTTTTAATTCAAAGTTCCAAAATCAAAATTTTAAAAAATAATTTTCATTTTGTTTTTGAAATTTTTGTTTTTAATTCAAAGTTCCAAAATCAAAGTTTTAAAAAATAATTTTCATTTTGTATTTGAAATTTTTGTTTTTAATTCAAAGTTCCAAAATCAAAGTTTTAAAAAATAATTTTCATTTTGTTTTTGAAATTTTTGTTTTTAATTCAAAGTTCCAAAATCAAAGTTTTAAAAAATAATTTTCATTTTGTATTTGAAATTTTTGTTTTTAATTCAAAGTTCCAAAATCAAAGTTTTAAAAAATAATTTTCATTTTGTTTTTGAAATTTTTTTGTAATTCAAAGTTCCAAAATCAAAGTTTTAAAAAATAATTTTCATTTTGTTTTTGAAATTTTTGTTTTTAATTCAAAGTTCCAAAATCAAAGTTTTAAAAAATAATTTTCATTTTGTTTTTGAAATTTTTTTTTATTTCAAAGTTCCAAACTCAAAGTTTTAAAAAATAATTTTCTTTTTTTTTTAATTCAAAGTTCCAAAATCAAAGTTTTAAAAAATAATTTTCATTTTGTATTTGAAATTTTTGTTTTTAATTCAAAGTTCCAAAATCAAAGTTTTAAAAAATAATTTTCATTTTTTTTTAATTCAAAGTTCCAAAATCAAAATTTTAAAAAAATTATTTGCATTTTGTTTTTGAAATTTTTGTTTTTAATTCAGAGTTCCAAAATCAAAGTTTTAAAAAATAATTTTCATTTTGTTTTTGAAATTTTTTTTTTATTTCAAAGTTCCAAAATCAAAGTTTTAAAAAAAAATTTTTTTTTTTTTTTTTTAATTCAAAGTTCCAAAATCAAAGTTTTAAAAAATAATTTTCATTTTGTATTTGAAATTTTTGTTTTTAATTCAAAGTTCCAAAATCAAAGTTTTAAAAAATAATTTTCATTTTGTTTTTGAAATTTTTTTGTAATTCAAAGTTCCAAAATCAAAGTTTTAAAAAATAATTTTCATTTTGTTTTTGAAATTTTTGTTTTTAATTCAAAGTTCCAAAATCAAAGTTTTAAAAAATAATTTTCATTTTGTTTTTGAAATTTTTTTTTTATTTCAAAGTTCCAAAATCAAAGTTTTAAAAAATAATTTTCATTTTGTATTTGAAATTTTTGTTTTTAATTCAAAGTTCCAAAATCAAAGTTTTAAAAAATAATTTTCATTTTGTTTTGTTTTTGAAATTTTTTTGTAATTCAAAGTTCCAAAATCAAAATTTTAAAAAATAATTTTCATTTTGTTTTTGAAATTTTTGTTTTTAATTAAAAGTTCCAAAATCAAAGTTTTAAAAAATAATTTTCATTTTGTTTTTGAAATTTTTGTTTTTAATTCAAAGTTCCAAAATCAAAGTTTTAAAAAATAATTTTCATTTTGTTTTTGAAATTTTTGTTTTTAATTCAAAGTTCCAAAATCAAAGTTTTTAATTTAAAGTTCCAAAATCAAAGTTTTAAAAAATAATTTTCATTTTTTTTTTAATTCAAAGTTCCAAAATCAAAATTTTAAAAAAATTATTTTCATTTTTTTTTAATTCAAAGTTCCAAAATCAAAGTTTTAAAAAATAATTTTCATTTTGTTTTTGAAATTTTTTTGTAATTCAAAGTTCCAAAATCAAAATTTTAAAATATATTTTTCATTTTGTTTTTGAAATTTTTGTTTTTAATTCAAAGTTCCAAAATCAAAGTTTTAAAAAATAATTTTCATTTTGTTTTTGAAATTTTTTTGTAATTCAACGTTCCAAAATCAAAATTTTAAAAAACAATTTTCATTTTTTTTTAATTCAAAGTTCCAAAATCAAAGTTTTAAAAAATAATTTTCATTTTGTTTTTGAAATTTTTGTTTTTAATTCAAAGTTCCAAAATCAAAGTTTTAAAAAATAATTTTCATTTTGTATTTGAAATTTTTGTTTTTAATTCAAAGTTCCAAAATCAAAGTTTTAAAAAATAATTTTCATTTTGTTTTTGAAATTTTTTTGTAATTCAAAGTTCCAAAATCAAAGTTTTAAAAAATAATTTTCATTTTGTTTTTGAAATTTTTGTTTTTAATTCAAAGTTCCAAAATCAAAGTTTTAAAAAATAATTTTCATTTTGTTTTTGAAATTTTTTTTTTATTTCAAAGTTCCAAAATCAAAGTTTTAAAAAATAATTTTCATTTTGTATTTGAAATTTTTGTTTTTAATTCAAAGTTCCAAAATCAAAGTTTTAAAAAATAATTTTCATTTTGTTTTTGAAATTTTTTTGTAATTCAAAGTTCCAAAATCAAAGTTTTAAAAAATAATTTTCATTTTGTTTTTGAAATTTTTGTTTTTAATTCAAAGTTCCAAAATCAAAATTTTAAAAAATAATTTTCATTTTGTTTTTGAAATTTTTGTTTTTAATTCAAAGTTCCAAAATCAAAGTTTTAAAAAATAATTTTCTTTTTTTTTAATTCAAAGTTCCAAAATCAAAATTTTAAAAAAATTATTTTCATTTTGTTTTTGAAATTTTTTTTTTTTATTTCAAAGTTCCAAAATCAAAGTTTTAAAAAATAATTTTCATTTTGTTTTTGAAATTTTTTTTTTTAATTCAAAGTTCCAAAATCAAAGTTTTAAAAAATAATTTTCATTTTTTTTTTATTTCAAAGTTCCAAAATCAAAATTTTAAAAAATAATTTTCATTTTTTTTTTTAATTCAAAGTTCCAAAATCAAAATTTTAAAAAATAATTTTCATTTTGTTTTTAATTCAAAGTTCCAAAATCAAAGTTTTAAAAAATAATTTTCATTTTGTATTTGAAATTTTTGTTTTTAATTCAAAGTTCCAAAATCAAAGTTTTAAAAAATAATTTTCATTTTGTTTTTGAAATTTTTTTTTTATTTCAAAGTTCCAAAATCAAAGTTTTAAAAAATAATTTTCTTTTTGTTTTTGAAATTTTTTTGTAATTCAAAGTTCCAAAATCAAAGTTTTAAAAAATAATTTTCATTTTGTTTTTGAAATTTTTGTTTTTAATTCAAAGTTCCAAAATCAAAGTTTTAAAAAATAATTTTCATTTTGTTTTTGAAATTTTTTTTTTATTTCAAAGTTCCAAAATCAAAGTTTTAAAAAATAATTTTCTTTTTTTTTTAATTCAAAGTTCCAAAATCAAAGTTTTAAAAAATAATTTTCATTTTGTGTTTGAAATTTTTGTTTTTAATTCAAAGTTCCAAAATCAAAGTTTTAAAAAATAATTTTCATTTTGTTTTTGAAATTTTTTTGTAATTCAAAGTTCCAAAATCAAAGTTTTAAAAAATAATTTTCATTTTGTTTTTGAAATTTTTGTTTTTAATTCAAAGTTCCAAAATCAAAGTTTTAAAAAATAATTTTCATTTTGTTTTTGAATTTTTTTTTTTATTTCAAAGTTCCAAAATCAAAGTTTTAAAAAATAATTTTCATTTTGTATTTGAAATTTTTGTTTTTAATTCAAAGTTCCAAAATCAAAGTTTTAAAAAATAATTTTCATTTTGTTTTTGAAATTTTTTTGTAATTCAAAGTTCCAAAATCAAAGTTTTAAAAAATAATTTTCATTTTGTTTTTAAAATTTTTGTTTTTAATTCAAAGTTCCAAAATCAAAATTTTAAAAAATAATTTTCATTTTGTTTTTGAAATTTTTGTTTTTAATTCAAAGTTCCAAAATCAAAGTTTTAAAAAATAATTTTCTTTTTTTTTTAATTCAAAGTTCCAAAATCAAAATTTTAAAAAAATTATTTTCATTTTGTTTTTGAAATTTTTTTTTTTTATTTCAAAGTTCCAAAATCAAAGTTTTAAAAAATAATTTTCATTTTGTTTTTGAAATTTTTTTTTTTAATTCAAAGTTCCAAAATCAAAGTTTTAAAAAATAATTTTCATTTTTTTTTTATTTCAAAGTTCCAAAATCAAAATTTTAAAAAATAATTTTCATTTTTTTTTTTAATTCAAAGTTCCAAAATCAAAATTTTAAAAAATAATTTTCATTTTGTTTTTGAAATTTTTGTTTTTAATTCAAAGTTCCAAAATCAAAGTTTTAAAAAATAATTTTCATTTTGTATTTGAAATTTTTGTTTTTAATTCAAAGTTCCAAAATCAAAGTTTTAAAAAATAATTTTGATTTTGTTTTTGAAATTTTTGTTTTTAATTCAAAGTTCCAAAATCAAAGTTTTAAAAAATAATTTTCATTTTGTATTTGAAATTTTTGTTTTTAATTCAAAGTTCCAAAATCAAAGTTTTAAAAAATAATTTTCATTTTGTTTTTGAAATTTTTTTGTAATTCAAAGTTCCAAAATCAAAGTTTTAAAAAATAATTTTCATTTTGTTTTTGAAATTTTTGTTTTTAATTCAAAGTTCCAAAATCAAAGTTTTAAAAAATAATTTTCATTTTGTTTTTGAAATTTTTTTTTATTTCAAAGTTCCAAAATCAAAGTTTTAAAAAATAATTTTCTTTTTTTTTTAATTCAAAGTTCCAAAATCAAAGTTTTAAAAAATAATTTTCATTTTGTATTTGAAATTTTTGTTTTTAATTCAAAGTTCCAAAATCAAAGTTTTAAAAAATAATTTTCATTTTTTTTTAATTCAAAGTTCCAAAATCAAAATTTTAAAAAAATTATTTGCATTTTGTTTTTGAAATTTTTGTTTTTAATTCAGAGTTCCAAAATCAAAGTTTTAAAAAATAATTTTCATTTTGTTTTTGAAATTTTTGTTTTAATTCAAAGTTCCAAAATCAAAATTTTAAAAAATAATTTTCATTTTTTTTTTAATTCAAAGTTCCAAAATCAAAATTTTAAAAAAAATTATTTTCATTTTGTTTTTGAAATTTTTTTTTTTTAATTCAAAGTTCCAAAATCAAAGTTTTAAAAAATAATTTTCATTTTTTTTTAATTCAAAGTTCCAAAATCAAAGTTTTAAAAAATAATTTTCTTTTTTTTTTAATTCAAAGTTCCAAAATCAAAGTTTTAAAAAATAATTTTCATTTTGTATTTGAAATTTTTGTTTTTAATTCAAAGTTCCAAAATCAAAGTTTTAAAAAATAATTTTCATTTTTTTTTAATTCAAATTTCCAAAATCAAAGTTTTAAAAAATAATTTTCATTTTGTTTTTGAAATTTTTGTTTTTAATTCAAAGTTCCAAAATAAAAGTTTTAAAAAATAATTTTCATTTTTTTTAATTCAAAGTTCCAAAATCAAAATTTTAAAAAATAATTTTCATTTTTTTTTTAATTCAAAGTTCCAAAATCAAAATTTTAAAAAAATTATTTTCATTTTGTTTTTGAAATTTTTTTTTATTTCAAAGTTCCAAAATCAAAGTTTTAAAAAATAATTTTCATTTTGTTTTTGAAATTTTTGTTTTTAATTCAAAGTTCCAAAATCAAAATTTTAAAAAATAATTTTCATTTTGTTTTTGAAATTTTTTTTTTAATTCAAAGTTCCAAAATCAAAGTTTTAAAAAATAATTTTCATTTTGTTTTTGAAATTTTTGTTTTTAATTCAAAGTTCCAAAATCAAAATTTTAAAAAATAATTTTCTTTTTTTTTTAATTCAAAGTTCCAAAATCAAAATTTTAAAAAAATTATTTTCATTTTGTTTTTGAAATTTTTTTTTTTATTTCAAAGTTCCAAAATCAAAGTTTTAAAAAATAATTTTCATTTTGTTTTTGAAATTTTTTTTTTTAATTCAAAGTTCCAAAATCAAAGTTTTAAAAAATAATTTTCATTTTTTTTTTATTTCAAAGTTCCAAAATCAAAATTTTAAAAAATAATTTTCATTTTTTTTTTTAATTCAAAGTTCCAAAATCAAAATTTTAAAAAATAATTTTCATTTTGTTTTTGAAATTTTTGTTTTTAATTCAAAGTTCCAAAATCAAAGTTTTAAAAAATAATTTTCATTTTGTATTTGAAATTTTTGTTTTTAATTCAAAGTTCCAAAATCAAAGTTTTAAAAAATAATTTTCATTTTGTTTTTGAAATTTTTGTTTTTAATTCAAAGTTCCAAAATCAAAGTTTTAAAAAATAATTTTCATTTTGTATTTGAAATTTTTGTTTTTAATTCAAAGTTCCAAAATCAAAGTTTTAAAAAATAATTTTCATTTTGTTTTTGAAATTTTTTTGTAATTCAAAGTTCCAAAATCAAAGTTTTAAAAAATAATTTTCATTTTGTTTTTGAAATTTTTGTTTTTAATTCAAAGTTCCAAAATCAAAGTTTTAAAAAATAATTTTCATTTTGTTTTTGAAATTTTTTATTATTTCAAAGTTCCAAAATCAAAGTTTTAAAAAATAATTTTCTTTTTTTTTTAATTCAAAGTTCCAAAATCAAAGTTTTAAAAAATAATTTTCATTTTGTATTTGAAATTTTTGTTTTTAATTCAAAGTTCCAAAATCAAAGTTTTAAAAAATAATTTTCATTTTTTTTTAATTCAAAGTTCCAAAATCAAAATTTTAAAAAAATTATTTGCATTTTGTTTTTGAAATTTTTGTTTTTAATTCAAAGTTCCAAAATCAAAGTTTTAAAAAATAATTTTCATTTTGTTTTTGAAATTTTTGTTTTAATTCAAAGTTCCAAAATCAAAATTTTAAAAAATAATTTTCATTTTTTTTTTAATTCAAAGTTCCAAAATCAAAATTTTAAAAAAAATTATTTTCATTTTGTTTTTGAAATTTTTTTTTTTTAATTCAAAGTTCCAAAATCAAAGTTTTAAAAAATAATTTTCATTTTTTTTTAATTCAAAGTTCCAAAATCAAAGTTTTAAAAAATAATTTTCTTTTTTTTTTAATTCAAAGTTCCAAAATCAAAGTTTTAAAAAATAATTTTCATTTTGTATTTGAAATTTTTGTTTTTAATTCAAAGTTCCAAAATCAAAGTTTTAAAAAATAATTTTCATTTTTTTTTAATTCAAATTTCCAAAATCAAAGTTTTAAAAAATAATTTTCATTTTGTTTTTGAAATTTTTGTTTTTAATTCAAAGTTCCAAAATCAAAGTTTTAAAAAATAATTTTCATTTTGTATTTGAAATTTTTGTTTTTAATTCAAAGTTCCAAAATCAAAGTTTTAAAAAATAATTTTCATTTTGTTTTTGAAATTTTTGTTTTTAATTCAAAGTTCCAAAATCAAAGTTTTAAAAAATAATTTTCATTTTGTATTTGAAATTTTTGTTTTTAATTCAAAGTTCCAAAATCAAAGTTTTAAAAAATAATTTTCATTTTGTTTTTGAAATTTTTTTGTAATTCAAAGTTCCAAAATCAAAGTTTTAAAAAATAATTTTCATTTTGTTTTTGAAATTTTTGTTTTTAATTCAAAGTTCCAAAATCAAAGTTTTAAAAAATAATTTTCATTTTGTTTTTGAAATTTTTTTTTATTTCAAAGTTCCAAAATCAAAGTTTTAAAAAATAATTTTCTTTTTTTTTTAATTCAAAGTTCCAAAATCAAAGTTTTAAAAAATAATTTTCATTTTGTATTTGAAATTTTTGTTTTTAATTCAAAGTTCCAAAATCAAAGTTTTAAAAAATAATTTTCATTTTTTTTTAATTCAAAGTTCCAAAATCAAAATTTTAAAAAAATTATTTGCATTTTGTTTTTGAAATTTTTGTTTTTAATTCAGAGTTCCAAAATCAAAGTTTTAAAAAATAATTTTCATTTTGTTTTTGAAATTTTTGTTTTAATTCAAAGTTCCAAAATCAAAATTTTAAAAAATAATTTTCATTTTTTTTTTAATTCAAAGTTCCAAAATCAAAATTTTAAAAAAAATTATTTTCATTTTGTTTTTGAAATTTTTTTTTTTTAATTCAAAGTTCCAAAATCAAAGTTTTAAAAAATAATTTTCATTTTTTTTTAATTCAAAGTTCCAAAATCAAAGTTTTAAAAAATAATTTTCTTTTTTTTTTAATTCAAAGTTCCAAAATCAAAGTTTTAAAAAATAATTTTCATTTTGTATTTGAAATTTTTGTTTTTAATTCAAAGTTCCAAAATCAAAGTTTTAAAAAATAATTTTCATTTTTTTTTAATTCAAATTTCCAAAATCAAAGTTTTAAAAAATAATTTTCATTTTGTTTTTGAAATTTTTGTTTTTAATTCAAAGTTCCAAAATCAAAGTTTTAAAAAATAATTTTAATTTTTTTTAATTCAAAGTTCCAAAATCAAAATTTTAAAAAATAATTTTCATTTTTTTTTTAATTCAAAGTTCCAAAATCAAAATTTTAAAAAAATTATTTTCATTTTGTTTTTGAAATTTTTTTTTATTTCAAAGTTCCAAAATCAAAGTTTTAAAAAATAATTTTCATTTTGTTTTTGAAATTTTTGTTTTTAATTCAAAGTTCCAAAATCAAAATTTTAAAAAATAATTTTCATTTTGTTTTTGAAATTTTTTTTTTAATTCAAAGTTCCAAAATCAAAGTTTTAAAAAATAATTTTCATTTTGTTTTTGAAATTTTTGTTTTTAATTCAAAGTTCCAAAATCAAAATTTTAAAAAATAATTTTCTTTTTTTTTTAATTCAAAGTTCCAAAATCAAAATTTTAAAAAAATTATTTTCATTTTGTTTTTGAAATTTTTTTTTTTATTTCAAAGTTCCAAAATCAAAGTTTTAAAAAATAATTTTCATTTTGTTTTTGAAATTTTTTTTTTTAATTCAAAGTTCCAAAATCAAAGTTTTAAAAAATAATTTTCATTTTTTTTTTATTTCAAAGTTCCAAAATCAAAATTTTAAAAAATAATTTTCATTTTTTTTTTTAATTCAAAGTTCCAAAATCAAAATTTTAAAAAATAATTTTCATTTTGTTTTTGAAATTTTTGTTTTTAATTCAAAGTTCCAAAATCAAAGTTTTAAAAAATAATTTTCATTTTGTATTTGAAATTTTTGTTTTTAATTCAAAGTTCCAAAATCAAAGTTTTAAAAAATAATTTTCATTTTGTTTTTGAAATTTTTGTTTTTAATTCAAAGTTCCAAAATCAAAGTTTTAAAAAATAATTTTCATTTTGTATTTGAAATTTTTGTTTTTAATTCAAAGTTCCAAAATCAAAGTTTTAAAAAATAATTTTCATTTTGTTTTTGAAATTTTTTTGTAATTCAAAGTTCCAAAATCAAAGTTTTAAAAAATAATTTTCATTTTGTTTTTGAAATTTTTGTTTTTAATTCAAAGTTCCAAAATCAAAGTTTTAAAAAATAATTTTCATTTTGTTTTTGAAATTTTTTATTATTTCAAAGTTCCAAAATCAAAGTTTTAAAAAATAATTTTCTTTTTTTTTTAATTCAAAGTTCCAAAATCAAAGTTTTAAAAAATAATTTTCATTTTGTATTTGAAATTTTTGTTTTTAATTCAAAGTTCCAAAATCAAAGTTTTAAAAAATAATTTTCATTTTTTTTTAATTCAAAGTTCCAAAATCAAAATTTTAAAAAAATTATTTGCATTTTGTTTTTGAAATTTTTGTTTTTAATTCAAAGTTCCAAAATCAAAGTTTTAAAAAATAATTTTCATTTTGTTTTTGAAATTTTTGTTTTAATTCAAAGTTCCAAAATCAAAATTTTAAAAAATAATTTTCATTTTTTTTTTAATTCAAAGTTCCAAAATCAAAATTTTAAAAAAAATTATTTTCATTTTGTTTTTGAAATTTTTTTTTTTTAATTCAAAGTTCCAAAATCAAAGTTTTAAAAAATAATTTTCATTTTTTTTTAATTCAAAGTTCCAAAATCAAAGTTTTAAAAAATAATTTTCTTTTTTTTTTAATTCAAAGTTCCAAAATCAAAGTTTTAAAAAATAATTTTCATTTTGTATTTGAAATTTTTGTTTTTAATTCAAAGTTCCAAAATCAAAGTTTTAAAAAATAATTTTCATTTTTTTTTAATTCAAATTTCCAAAATCAAAGTTTTAAAAAATAATTTTCATTTTGTTTTTGAAATTTTTGTTTTTAATTCAAAGTTCCAAAATCAAAGTTTTAAAAAATAATTTTCATTTTTTTTTAATTCAAAGTTCCAAAATCAAAATTTTAAAATATAATTTTCATTTTTTTTTTAATTCAAAGTTCCAAAATCAAAATTTTAAAAAAATTATTTTCATTTTGTTTTTGAAATTTTTTTTTTATTTCAAAGTTCCAAAATCAAAGTTTTAAAAAATAATTTTCATTTTGTTTTTGAAATTTTTGTTTTTAATTCAAAGTTCCAAAATCAAAATTTTAAAAAATAATTTTCATTTTGTTTTTGAAATTTTTTTTTTAATTCAAAGTTCCAAAATCAAAGTTCCAAAATCAAAATTTTAAAAAATAATTTTCATTTTGTTTTTGAAATTTTTGTTTTTAATTCAAAGTTCCAAAATCAAAATTTTAAAAAATAATTTTCATTTTGTTTTTTAAATTTTTTTTTTAATTCAAAGTTCCAAAATCAAAATTTTAAAAAATAATTTTCATTTTTTTTTTAATTCAAAGTTCCAAAATCAAAATTTTAAAAAATAATTTTCATTTTTTTTTTAATTCAAAGTTCCAAAATCAAAATTTTAAAAAATAATTTTCATTTTGTTTTTGAAATTTTTGTTTTTAATTCAAAGTTCCAAAATCAAAGTTTTAAAAAATAATTTTCATTTTGTTTTTGAAATTTTTTTTTTTAATTCAAAGTTCCAAAATCAAAATTTTAAAAAATAATTTTCATTTTGTTTTTGAAATTTTTGTTTTTAATTCAAAGTTCCAAAATCAAAGTTTTAAAAAATAATTTTCATTTTTTTTTTAATTCAAAGTTCCAAAATCAAAATTTTAAAAAAATTATTTTCATTTTGTTTTTGAATTTTTTTTTTTCTATTTCAAAGTTCCAAAATCAAAGTTTGAAAAAATAATTTTCATTTTGTTTTTGAAATTTTTTTTTTTAATTCAAAGTTCCAAAATCAAAGTTTTAAAAAATAATTTTCATTTTGTTTTTGAAATTTTTGTTTTTAATTCAAAGTTCCAAAATCAAAGTTTTAAAAAATAATTTTCATTTTGTTTTTGAAATTTTTGTTTTTAATTCAAAGTTCCAAAATCAAAGTTTTAAAAAATAATTTTCATTTTGTTTTTGAATTTTTTTTTTTATTTCAAAGTTCCAAAATCAAAGTTTTAAAAAATAATTTTCATTTTGTTTTTGAAATTTTTGTTTTTAATTCAAAGTTCCAAAATCAAAGTTTTTAATTTAAAGTTCCAAAATCAAAGTTTTAAAAAATAATTTTCATTTTTTTTTAATTCAAAGTTCCAAAATCAAAATTTTAAAAAAATTATTTTCATTTTTTTTTAATTCAAAGTTCCAAAATCAAAGTTTTAAAAAATAATTTTCATTTTTTTTTAATTCAAAGTTCCAAAATCAAAGTTTTAAAAAATAATTTTCATTTTGTTTTTGCAATTTTTGTTTTTAATTCAAAGTTCCAAAATCAAAGTTTTAAAAAATAATTTTCATTTTGTTTTTGAAATTTTTTTTTTTTATTTCAAAGTTCCAAAATCAAAGTTTGAAAAAATAATTTTCATTTTGTTTTTGAAATTTTTGTTTTTAATTCAAAGTTCCAAAATCAAAGTTTTAAAAAATAATTTTCATTTTGTTTTTGAAATTTTTTTGTAATTCAAAGTTCCAAAATCAAAATTTTAAAAAATAATTTTCATTTTGTTTTTGAAATTTTTGTTTTTAATTCAAAGTTCCAAAATCAAAGTCTTAAAAAATAATTTTCATTTTGTTTTTGAAATTTTTGTTTTTAATTCAAAGTTCCAAAATCAAAGTTTTAAAAAATAATTTTCATTTTGTTTTTGAAATTTTTGTTTTTAATTCAAAGTTCCAAAATCAAAGTTTTTAATTTAAAGTTCCAAAATCAAAGTTTTAAAAAATAATTTTCATTTTTTTTTTAATTCAAAGTTCCAAAATCAAAATTTTAAAAAAATTATTTTCATTTTTTTTTAATTCAAAGTTCCAAAATCAAAGTTTTAAAAAATAATTTTCATTTTTTTTTAATTCAAAGTTCCAAAATCAAAGTTTTAAAAAATAATTTTTATTTTGTTTTTGAAATTTTTGTTTTTAATTCAAAGTTCCAAAATCAAAGTTTTAAAAAATAATTTTCATTTTGTTTTTGAAATTTTTTTGTAATTCAAAGTTCCAAAATCAAAATTTTAAAAAATAATTTTCATTTTTTTTTTAATTCAAAGTTCCAAAATCAAAGTTTTAAAATATATTTTTCATTTTGTTTTTGAAATTTTTGTTTTTAATTCAAAGTTCCAAAATCAAAGTTTTAAAAAATAATTTTCATTTTGTTTTTGAAATTTTTTTGTAATTCAACGTTCCAAAATCAAAATTTTAAAAAACAATTTTCATTTTTTTTTAATTCAAAGTTCCAAAATCAAAATTTTAAAAAATTTTGTTTTTGAAATTTTTGTTTTTAATTCAAAGTTCCAAAATCAAAATTTTAAAAAATAATTTTCATTTTGTTTTTGAATTTTTTTTTAATTCAAAGTTCCAAAATCAAAATTTTAAAAAATAATTTTCATTTTGTTTTTGAAATTTTTGTTTTTAATTCAAAGTTCCAAAATCAAAGTTTTAAAAAATAATTTTCGTTTTGTATTTGAAATTTTTGTTTTTAATTCAAAGTTCCAAAATCAAAGTTTTAAAAAATAATTTTCATTTTGTTTTTGAAATTTTTTTGTAATTCAAAGTTCCAAAATCAAAGTTTTAAAAAATAATTTTCATTTTGTTTTTGAAATTTTTGTTTTTAATTCAAAGTTCCAAAATCAAAGCTTTAAAAAATAATTTTCATTTTGTTTTTGAAATTTTTTTTTTATTTCAAAGTTCCAAAATCAAAGTTTTAAAAAATAATTTTCATTTTGTATTTGAAATTTTTGTTTTTAATTCAAAGTTCCAAAATCAAAGTTTTAAAAAATAATTTTCATTTTGTTTTTGAAATTTTTTTGTAATTCAAAGTTCCAAAATCAAAGTTTTAAAAAATAATTTTCATTTTGTTTTTGAAATTTTTGTTTTTAATTCAAAGTTCCAAAATCAAAATTTTAAAAAATAATTTTCATTTTGTTTTTGAAATTTTTGTTTTTAATTCAAAGTTCCAAAATCAAAGTTTTAAAAAATAATTTTCTTTTTTTTTTAATTCAAAGTTCCAAAATCAAAATTTTAAAAAAATTATTTTCATTTTGTTTTTGAAATTTTTTTTTTTTATTTCAAAGTTCCAAAATCAAAGTTTTAAAAAATAATTTTCATTTTGTTTTTGAATTTTTTTTTTTTAATTCAAAGTTCCAAAATCAAAGTTTTAAAAAATAATTTTCATTTTTTTTTTTATTTCAAAGTTCCAAAATCAAAATTTTAAAAAATAATTTTCATTTTTTTTTTTAATTCAAAGTTCCAAAATCAAAATTTTAAAAAATAATTTTCATTTTGTTTTTGAAATTTTTGTTTTTAATTCAAAGTTCCAAAATCAAAGTTTTAAAAAATAATTTTCATTTTGTATTTGAAATTTTTGTTTTTAATTCAAAGTTCCAAAATCAAAGTTTTAAAAAATAATTTTCATTTTGTTTTTGAAATTTTTTTGTAATTCAAAGTTCCAAAATCAAAATTTTAAAAAATAATTTTCATTTTGTTTTTGAAATTTTTGTTTTTAATTCAAAGTTCCAAAATCAAAGTTTTAAAAAATAATTTTTAATTTTTTTTAATTCAAAGTTCCAAAATCAAAGTTTTAAAATATATTTTTCATTTTGTTTTTGAAATTTTTGTTTTTAATTCAAAGTTCCAAAATCAAAGTTTTAAAAAATAATTTTCATTTTTTTTTGAATTCAAAGTTCCAAAATCAAAATTTTAAAAAATAATTTTCATTTTGTTTTTGAAATTTTTTTGTAATTCAAAGTTCCAAAATCAAAGTTTTAAAAAATAATTTTCATTTTGTTTTTAATTCAAAGTTCCAAAATCAAAGTTTTAAAAAATAATTTTCATTTTGTTTTTAATTCAAAGTTCCAAAATCAAAGTTTTAAAAAATAATTTTCATTTTGTTTTTGAAATTTTTTTTTTATTTCAAAGTTCCAAAATCAAAGTTTTAAAAAATAATTTTCTTTTTTTTTTTAATTCAAAGTTCCAAAATCAAAGTTTTAAAAAATAATTTTCATTTTGTATTTGAAATTTTTGTTTTTAATTCAAAGTTCCAAAATCAAAGTTTTAAAAAATAATTTTCATTTTTTTTTTAATTCAAAGTTCCAAAATCAAAATTTTAAAAAAATTATTTGCATTTTGTTTTTGAAATTTTTGTTTTTAATTCAAAGTTCCAAAATCAAAGTTTTAAAAAATAATTTTCATTTTGTTTTTGAAATTGTTGTTTTAATTCAAAGTTCCAAAATCAAAATTTTAAAAAATAATTTTCATTTTTTTTTTTAATTCAAAGTTCCAAAATCAAAATTTTAAAAAAAATTATTTTCATTTTGTTTTTGAAATTTTTTTTTTTTAATTCAAAGTTCCAAAATCAAAGTTTTAAAAAATAATTTTCATTTTTTTTTAATTCAAAGTTCCAAAATCAAAGTTTTAAAAAATAATTTTCTTTTTTTTTTAATTCAAAGTTCCAAAATCAAAGTTTTAAAAAATAATTTTCATTTTGTATTTGAAATTTTTGTTTTTAATTCAAAGTTCCAAAATCAAAGTTTTAAAAAATAATTTTCATTTTGTTTTTGAAATTTTTTTGTAATTCAAAGTTCCAAAATCAAAGTTTTAAAAAATAATTTTCATTTTGTTTTTGAAATTTTTGTTTTTAATTCAAAGTTCCAAAATCAAAGTTTTAAAAAATAATTTTCATTTTGTTTTTGAAATTTTTTTTTTATTTCAAAGTTCCAAAATCAAAGTTTTAAAAAATAATTTTCATTTTGTATTTGAAATTTTTGTTTTTAATTCAAAGTTCCAAAATCAAAGTTTTAAAAAATAATTTTCATTTTGTTTTTGAAATTTTTTTGTAATTCAAAGTTCCAAAATCAAAGTTTTAAAAAATAATTTTAATTTTTTTTTTTAATTCAAAGTTCCAAAATCAAAATTTTAAAAAATATTTTTCATTTTGTTTTTGAAATTTTTGTTTTTAAATCAAAGTTCCAAAATCAAAGTTTTAAAAAATAATTTTCATTTTGTTTTTGAAATTTTTGTTTTTAATTCAAAGTTCCAAAATCAAAGTTTTTAATTTAAAGTTCCAAAATCAAAGTTTTAAAAAATAATTTTCATTTTTTTTTTAATTCAAAGTTCCAAAATCAAAATTTTAAAAAAATTATTTTCATTTTGTTTTTGAAATTTTTTTTTTATTTCAAAGTTCCAAAATCAAAATTTTAAAAAATAATTTTCATTTTGTTTTTGAAATTTTTTTTTAATTCAAAGTTCCAAAATCAATTTTAATTCAAAGTTCCAAAATCAAAATTTTTAATTTAAAGTTCCAAAATCAAAGTTTTAAAAAATAATTTTCATTTTTTTTTTAATTCAAAGTTCCAAAATCAAAATTTTAAAAAAATTATTTTCATTTTGTTTTTGAATTTTTTTTTTTCTATTTCAAAGTTCCAAAATCAAAGTTTGAAAAAATAATTTTCATTTTGTTTTTGAAATTTTTTTTTTTAATTCAAAGTTCCAAAATCAAAGTTTTAAAAAATAATTTTCATTTTGTTTTTGAAATTTTTGTTTTTAATTCAAAGTTCCAAAATCAAAGTTTTAAAAAATAATTTTCATTTTGTTTTTGAAATTTTTGTTTTTAATTCAAAGTTCCAAAATCAAAGTTTTAAAAAATAATTTTCATTTTGTTTTTGAAATTTTTTTTTTATTTCAAAGTTCCAAAATCAAAGTTTTAAAAAATAATTTTCATTTTGTTTTTGAAATTTTTGTTTTTAATTCAAAGTTCCAAAATCAAAGTTTTTAATTTAAAGTTCCAAAATCAAAGTTTTAAAAAATAATTTTCATTTTTTTTTAATTCAAAGTTCCAAAATCAAAATTTTAAAAAAATTATTTTCATTTTTTTTTAATTCAAAGTTCCAAAATCAAAGTTTTAAAAAATAATTTTCATTTTTTTTTAATTCAAAGTTCCAAAATCAAAGTTTTAAAAAATAATTTTCATTTTGTTTTTGCAATTTTTGTTTTTAATTCAAAGTTCCAAAATCAAAGTTTTAAAAAATAATTTTCATTTTGTTTTTGAAATTTTTTTTTTTTATTTCAAAGTTCCAAAATCAAAGTTTGAAAAAATAATTTTCATTTTGTTTTTGAATTTTTTTTTTTTAATTCAAAGTTCCAAAATCAAAGTTTTAAAAAATAATTTTCATTTTGTTTTTGAAATTTTTGTTTTTAATTCAAAGTTCCAAAATCAAAGTTTTAAAAAATAATTTTCATTTTGTTTTTGAAATTTTTGTTTTTAATTCAAAGTTCCAAAATCAAAGTTTTAAAAAATAATTTTCATTTTGTTTTTGAAATTTTTTTTTTATTTCAAAGTTCCAAAATCAAAGTTTTTAATTTAAAGTTCCAAAATCAAAGTTTTAAAAAATAATTTTCATTTTTTTTTAATTCAAAGTTCCAAAATCAAAATTTTAAAAAAATTATTTTCATTTTTTTTTAATTCAAAGTTCCAAAATCAAAGTTTTAAAAAATAATTTTCATTTTTTTTTAATTCAAAGTTCCAAAATCAAAGTTTTAAAAAATAATTTTCATTTTGTTTTTGAAATTTTTGTTTTAATTCAAAGTTCCAAAATCAAAGTTTTAAAAAATAATTTTCATTTTGTTTTTGAAATTTTTTTGTAATTCAAAGTTCCAAAATCAAAATTTTAAAAAATAATTTTCATTTTTTTTTTAATTCAAAGTTCCAAAATCAAAGTTTTAAAATATATTTTTCATTTTGTTTTTGAAATTTTTGTTTTTAATTCAAAGTTCCAAAATCAAAGTTTTAAAAAATAATTTTCATTTTGTTTTTGAAATTTTTTTGTAATTCAAAGTTCCAAAATCAAAATTTTAAAAAATTATTTTCATTTTGTTTTTGAAATTTTTGTTTTTAATTCAAAGTTCCAAAATCAAAGTTTTAAAAAATAATTCTCATTTTGTATTTGAAATTTTTGTTTTTAATTCAAAGTTCTAAAATCAAAGTTTTAAAAAATAATTTTCATTTTGTTTTTGAAATTTTTTTGTAATTCAAAGTTCCAAAATCAAAGTTTTAAAAAATAATTTTCATTTTGTTTTTGAAATTTTTGTTTTTAATTCAAAGTTCCAAAATCAAAATTTTAAAAAATAATTTTCATTTTGTTTTTGAAATTTTTGTTTTTAATTCAAAGTTCCAAAATCAAAGTTTTAAAAAATAATTTTCATTTTGTTTTTGAAATTTTTGTTTTTAATTCAAAGTTCCAAAATCAAAGTTTTAAAAAATAATTTTCATTTTGTTTTTGAAATTTTTTTTTTATTTCAAAGTTCCAAAATCAAAGTTTTAAAAAATAATTTTCATTTTGTTTTTGAAATTTTTTTGTAATTCAAAGTTCCAAAATCAAAGTTTTTAATTTAAAGTTCCAAAATCAAAGTTTTAAAAAATAATTTTCATTTTTTTTTTAATTCAAAGTTCCAAAATCAAAATTTTAAAAAAATTATTTTCATTTTGTTTTTGAAATTTTTGTTTTTAATTCAAAGTTCCAAAATCAAAGTTTTAAAAAATAATTTTCATTTTGTATTTGAAATTTTTGTTTTTAATTCAAAGTTCCAAAATCAAAGTTTTAAAAAATAATTTTCATTTTGTTTTTGAAATTTTTGTTTTTAATTCAAAGTTCCAAAATCAAAATTTTAAAAAATAATTTTCATTTTGTTTTTGAAATTTTTTTTTAATTCAAAGTTTTAAAAAATATTTTTCATTTTGTTTTTGAAATTTTTGTTTTTAATTCAAAGTTCCAAAATCAAAGTTTTAAAAAATAATTTTCATTTTGTTTTTGAAATTTTTGTTTTTAATTCAAAGTTCCAAAATCAAAGTTTTAAAAAATAATTTTCATTTTTTTTTTAATTCAAAGTTCCAAAATCAAAATTTTAAAAAAATTATTTTCATTTTGTTTTTGAATTTTTTTTTTATTTCAAAGTTCCAAAATCAAAGTTTTAAAAAATATTTTTCATTTTGTTTTTGAAATTTTTGTTTTTAATTCAAAGTTCCAAAATCAAAGTTTTAAAAAATAATTTTTAATTTTTTTTTAATTCAAAGTTCCAAAATCAAAGTTTTAAAATATATTTTTCATTTTGTTTTTGAAATTTTTGTTTTTAATTCAAAGTTCCAAAATCAAAGTTTTAAAAAATAATTTTCATTTTTTTTTTTTAATTCAAAGTTCCAAAATCAAAATTTTAAAAAATAATTTTCATTTTGTTTTTGAAATTTTTTTGTAATTCAAAGTTCCAAAATCAAAGTTTTAAAAAATAATTTTCATTTTGTTTTTGAAATTTTTGTTTTTAATTCAAAGTTCCAAAATCAAAGTTTTAAAAAATAATTTTCATTTTGTTTTTGAAATTTTTTTGTAATTCAAAGTTCCAAAATCAAAGTTTTAAAAAATAATTTTCATTTTGTTTTTGAAATTTTTGTTTTTAATTCAAAGTTCCAAAATCAAAGTTTTAAAAAATAATTTTCATTTTGTTTTTGAAATTTTTTTTTTATTTCAAAGTTCCAAAATCAAAGTTTTAAAAAATAATTTTCATTTTGTTTTTGAAATTTTTTTGTAATTCAAAGTTCCAAAATCAAAGTTTTTAATTTAAAGTTCCAAAATCAAAGTTTTAAAAAATAATTTTCATTTTTTTTTTAATTCAAAGTTCCAAAATCAAAATTTTAAAAAAATTATTTTCATTTTGTTTTTGAAATTTTTGTTTTTAATTCAAAGTTCCAAAATCAAAGTTTTAAAAAATAATTTTCATTTTGTATTTGAAATTTTTGTTTTTAATTCAAAGTTCCAAAATCAAAGTTTTAAAAAATAATTTTCATTTTGTTTTTGAAATTTTTGTTTTTAATTCAAAGTTCCAAAATCAAAATTTTAAAAAATAATTTTCATTTTGTTTTTGAAATTTTTTTTTAATTCAAAGTTTTAAAAAATATTTTTCATTTTGTTTTTGAAATTTTTGTTTTTAATTCAAAGTTCCAAAATCAAAGTTTTAAAAAATAATTTTCATTTTGTTTTTGAAATTTTTGTTTTTAATTCAAAGTTCCAAAATCAAAGTTTTAAAAAATAATTTTCATTTTTTTTTTAATTCAAAGTTCCAAAATCAAAATTTTAAAAAAATTATTTTCATTTTGTTTTTGAATTTTTTTTTTATTTCAAAGTTCCAAAATCAAAGTTTTAAAAAATATTTTTCATTTTGTTTTTGAAATTTTTGTTTTTAATTCAAAGTTCCAAAATCAAAGTTTTAAAAAATAATTTTTAATTTTTTTTTAATTCAAAGTTCCAAAATCAAAGTTTTAAAATATATTTTTCATTTTGTTTTTGAAATTTTTGTTTTTAATTCAAAGTTCCAAAATCAAAGTTTTAAAAAATAATTTTCATTTTTTTTTTTTAATTCAAAGTTCCAAAATCAAAATTTTAAAAAATAATTTTCATTTTGTTTTTGAAATTTTTTTGTAATTCAAAGTTCCAAAATCAAAGTTTTAAAAAATAATTTTCATTTTGTTTTTGAAATTTTTGTTTTTAATTCAAAGTTCCAAAATCAAAGTTTTAAAAAATAATTTTCATTTTGTTTTTGAAATTTTTTTTTTATTTCAAAGTTCCAAAATCAAAGTTTTAAAAAATAATTTTCATTTTTTTTTAATTCAAAGTTCCAAAATCAAAATTTTAAAAAAATTATTTGCATTTTGTTTTTGAAATTTTTGTTTTTAATTCAAAGTTCCAAAATCAAAGTTTTAAAAAATAATTTTCATTTTGTTTTTGAAATTTTTGTTTTAATTCAAAGTTCCAAAATCAAAATTTTAAAAATAAATTTTCATTTTTTTTTTAATTCAAAGTTCCAAAATCAAAATTTTAAAAAAAATTATTTTCATTTTGTTTTTGAAATTTTTTTTTTTAATTCAAAGTTCCAAAATCAAAGTTTTAAAAAATAATTTTCATTTTTTTTTAATTCAAAGTTCCAAAATCAAAGTTTTAAAAAATAATTTTCTTTTTTTTTTAATTCAAAGTTCCAAAATCAAAGTTTTAAAAAATAATTTTCATTTTGTATTTGAAATTTTTGTTTTTAATTCAAAGTTCCAAAATCAAAGTTTTAAAAAATAATTTTCATTTTTTTTTAATTCAAAGTTCCAAAATCAAAGTTTTAAAAAATAATTTTCATTTTGTTTTTGAAATTTTTGTTTTTAATTCAAAGTTCCAAAATCAAAGTTTTAAAAAATAATTTTCATTTTTTTTTTAATTCAAAGTTCCAAAATCAAAATTTTAAAAAATAATTTTCATTTTTTTTTTAATTCAAAGTTCCAAAATCAAAATTTTAAAAAAATTATTTTCATTTTGTTTTTGAAATTTTTTTTTTATTTCAAAGTTCCAAAATCAAAGTTTTAAAAAATAATAATTTTCATTTTGTTTTTGAAATTTTTGTTTTTAATTCAAAGTTCCAAAATCAAAGTTTTAAAAAATAATTTTCATTTTTTTTAATTCAAAGTTCCAAAATCAAAATTTTAAAAAATAATTTTCATTTTTTTTAATTCAAAGTTCCAAAATCAAAATTTTAAAAAATAATTTTCATTTTGTTTTTGAAATTTTTGTTTTTAATTCAAAGTTCCAAAATCAAAGTTTTAAAAAATAATTTTCATTTTTTTTTTAATTCAAAGTTCCAAAATCAAAATTTTAAAAAATAATTTTCATTTTTTTTTTAATTCAAAGTTCCAAAATCAAAATTTTAAAAAATAATTTTCATTTTGTTTTTGAAATTTTTGTTTTTAATTCAAAGTTCCAAAATCAAAGTTTTAAAAAATAATTTTCATTTTGTTTTTGAAATTTTTTTTTTTAATTCAAAGTTCCAAAATCAAAATTTTAAAAAATAATTTTCATTTTTTTTTTAATTCAAAGTTCCAAAATAAAAATTTTAAAAAATTTTGTTTTTGAAATTTTTTTTTTAATTCAAAGTTCCAAAATCAAAGTTTTAAAAAATAATTTTCATTTTGTTTTTGAAATTTTTGTTTTTAATTCAAAGTTCCAAAATCAAAGTTTTAAAAAATAATTTTCATTTTGTTTCTGAAATTTTTGTTTTTAATTCAAAGTTCCAAAATCAAAGTTTTAAAAAATAATTTTCATTTTGTTTTTGAAATTTTTGTTTTTAATTCAAAGTTCCAAAATCAAAATTTTAAAAAATAATTTTCATTTTGTTTTTGAAATTTTTGTTTTTAATTCAAAGTTCCAAAATCAAAGTTTTAAAAAATAATTTTCATTTTGTTTTTGAAATTTTTGTTTTTAATTCAAAGTTCCAAAATCAAAGTTTTTAATTTAAAGTTCCAAAATCAAAGTTTTAAAAAATAATTTTCATTTTTTTTTAATTCAAAGTTCCAAAATCAAAGTTTTAAAAAATAATTTTCATTTTGTTTTTGAAATTTTTGTTTTTAATTCAAAGTTCCAAAATCAAAGTTTTAAAAAATAATTTTCATTTTGTTTTTGAAATTTTTGTTTTTAATTCAAAGTTCCAAAATCAAAGTTTTAAAAAATAATTTTCATTTTGTTTTTGAAATTTTTGTTTTTAATTCAAAGTTCCAAAATCAAAGTTTTTAATTTAAAGTTCCAAAATCAAAGTTTTAAAAAATAATTTTCATTTTTTTTTAATTCAAAGTTCCAAAATCAAAGTTTTAAAAAATAATTTTCATTTTGTTTTTGAAATTTTTGTTTTTAATTCAAAGTTCCAAAATCAAAGTTTTAAAAAATAATTTTCATTTTGTTTTTGAAATTTTTGTTTTTAATTCAAAGTTCCAAAATCAAAGTTTTAAAAAATAATTTTCATTTTGTTTTTGAAATTTTTTTTTTTATTTCAAAGTTCCAAAATCAAAGTTTTAAAAAATATTTTTCATTTTGTTTTTGAAATTTTTGTTTTTAATTCAAAGTTCCAAAATCAAAGTTTTAAAAAATAATTTTCATTTTGTTTTTGAAATTTTTGTTTTTAATTCAAAGTTCCAAAATCAAAATTTTAAAAAATAATTTTCATTTTGTTTTTGAAATTTTTGTTTTTAATTCAAAGTTCCAAAATCAAAGTTTTAAAAAATAATTTTCATTTTGTTTTTGAAATTTTTGTTTTTAATTCAAAGTTCCAAAATCAAAGTTTTTAATTTAAAGTTCCAAAATCAAAGTTTTAAAAAATAATTTTCATTTTTTTTTAATTCAAAGTTCCAAAATCAAAGTTTTAAAATATATTTTTCATTTTGTTTTTGAAATTTTTGTTTTTAATTCAAAGTTCCAAAATCAAAGTTTTAAAAAATAATTTTCATTTTGTTTTTGAAATTTTTTTTTTATTTCAAAGTTCCAAAATCAAAATTTTAAAAAAATTATTTTCATTTTGTTTTTGAAATTTTTTTTTTATTTCAAAGTTCCAAAATCAAAGTCTTAAAAAATAATTTTCATTTTGTTTTTGAAATTTTTTTTTAATTCAAAGTTCCAAAATCAATTTTAATTCAAAGTTCCAAAATCAAAATTTTAAAAAATAATTTTCATTTTGTTTTTGAAATTTTTGTTTTTAATTCAAAGTTCCAAAATCAAAGTTTTAAAAAATAATTTTCATTTTTTTTTAATTCAAAGTTCCAAAATCAAAATTTTAAAAAATAATTTTCATTTTTTTTAATTCAAAGTTCCAAAATCAAAATTTTAAAAAATAATTTTCATTTTGTTTTTGAAATTTTTGTTTTTAATTCAAAGTTCCAAAATCAAAGTTTTAAAAAATAATTTTCATTTTTTTTTTAATTCAAAGTTCCAAAATCAAAATTTTAAAAAATAATTTTCATTTTTTTTTTAATTCAAAGTTCCAAAATCAAAATTTTAAAAAATAATTTTCATTTTGTTTTTGAAATTTTTGTTTTTAATTCAAAGTTCCAAAATCAAAGTTTTAAAAAATAATTTTCATTTTGTTTTTGAAATTTTTTTTTTTAATTCAAAGTTCCAAAATCAAAATTTTAAAAAATAATTTTCATTTTTTTTTTAATTCAAAGTTCCAAAATAAAAATTTTAAAAAATTTTGTTTTTGAAATTTTTTTTTTAATTCAAAGTTCCAAAATCAAAGTTTTAAAAAATAATTTTCATTTTGTTTTTGAAATTTTTGTTTTTAATTCAAAGTTCCAAAATCAAAGTTTTAAAAAATAATTTTCATTTTGTTTCTGAAATTTTTGTTTTTAATTCAAAGTTCCAAAATCAAAGTTTTAAAAAATAATTTTCATTTTGTTTTTGAAATTTTTGTTTTTAATTCAAAGTTCCAAAATCAAAATTTTAAAAAATAATTTTCATTTTGTTTTTGAAATTTTTGTTTTTAATTCAAAGTTCCAAAATCAAAGTTTTAAAAAATAATTTTCATTTTGTTTTTGAAATTTTTGTTTTTAATTCAAAGTTCCAAAATCAAAGTTTTTAATTTAAAGTTCCAAAATCAAAGTTTTAAAAAATAATTTTCATTTTTTTTTAATTCAAAGTTCCAAAATCAAAGTTTTAAAAAATAATTTTCATTTTGTTTTTGAAATTTTTGTTTTTAATTCAAAGTTCCAAAATCAAAGTTTTAAAAAATAATTTTCATTTTGTTTTTGAAATTTTTGTTTTTAATTCAAAGTTCCAAAATCAAAGTTTTAAAAAATAATTTTCATTTTGTTTTTGAAATTTTTGTTTTTAATTCAAAGTTCCAAAATCAAAGTTTTAAAAAATAATTTTCATTTTGTTTTTGAAATTTTTTTTTTTATTTCAAAGTTCCAAAATCAAAGTTTTAAAAAATATTTTTCATTTTGTTTTTGAAATTTTTGTTTTTAATTCAAAGTTCCAAAATCAAAGTTTTAAAAAATAATTTTCATTTTGTTTTTGAAATTTTTGTTTTTAATTCAAAGTTCCAAAATCAAAATTTTAAAAAATAATTTTCATTTTGTTTTTGAAATTTTTGTTTTTAATTCAAAGTTCCAAAATCAAAGTTTTAAAAAATAATTTTCATTTTGTTTTTGAAATTTTTGTTTTTAATTCAAAGTTCCAAAATCAAAGTTTTTAATTTAAAGTTCCAAAATCAAAGTTTTAAAAAATAATTTTCATTTTTTTTTAATTCAAAGTTCCAAAATCAAAGTTTTAAAATATATTTTTCATTTTGTTTTTGAAATTTTTGTTTTTAATTCAAAGTTCCAAAATCAAAGTTTTAAAAAATAATTTTCATTTTGTTTTTGAAATTTTTTTTTTATTTCAAAGTTCCAAAATCAAAATTTTAAAAAAATTATTTTCATTTTGTTTTTGAAATTTTTTTTTTATTTCAAAGTTCCAAAATCAAAGTCTTAAAAAATAATTTTCATTTTGTTTTTGAAATTTTTTTTTAATTCAAAGTTCCAAAATCAATTTTAATTCAAAGTTCCAAAATCAAAATTTTAAAAAATAATTTTCATTTTGTTTTTGAAATTTTTGTTTTTAATTCAAAGTTCCAAAATCAAAGTTTTAAAAAATAATTTTCATTTTTTTTTAATTCAAAGTTCCAAAATCAAAATTTTAAAAAATAATTTTCATTTTTTTTAATTCAAAGTTCCAAAATCAAAATTTTAAAAAATAATTTTCATTTTGTTTTTGAAATTTTTGTTTTTAATTCAAAGTTCCAAAATCAAAGTTTTAAAAAATAATTTTCATTTTTTTTTTAATTCAAAGTTCCAAAATCAAAATTTTAAAAAATAATTTTCATTTTTTTTTTAATTCAAAGTTCCAAAATCAAAATTTTAAAAAATAATTTTCATTTTGTTTTTGAAATTTTTGTTTTTAATTCAAAGTTCCAAAATCAAAGTTTTAAAAAATAATTTTCATTTTGTTTTTGAAATTTTTTTTTTTAATTCAAAGTTCCAAAATCAAAATTTTAAAAAATAATTTTCATTTTTTTTTTAATTCAAAGTTCCAAAATAAAAATTTTAAAAAATTTTGTTTTTGAAATTTTTTTTTTAATTCAAAGTTCCAAAATCAAAGTTTTAAAAAATAATTTTCATTTTGTTTTTGAAATTTTTGTTTTTAATTCAAAGTTCCAAAATCAAAGTTTTAAAAAATAATTTTCATTTTGTTTCTGAAATTTTTGTTTTTAATTCAAAGTTCCAAAATCAAAGTTTTAAAAAATAATTTTCATTTTGTTTTTGAAATTTTTGTTTTTAATTCAAAGTTCCAAAATCAAAATTTTAAAAAATAATTTTCATTTTGTTTTTGAAATTTTTGTTTTTAATTCAAAGTTCCAAAATCAAAGTTTTAAAAAATAATTTTCATTTTGTTTTTGAAATTTTTGTTTTTAATTCAAAGTTCCAAAATCAAAGTTTTTAATTTAAAGTTCCAAAATCAAAGTTTTAAAAAATAATTTTCATTTTTTTTTAATTCAAAGTTCCAAAATCAAAGTTTTAAAAAATAATTTTCATTTTGTTTTTGAAATTTTTGTTTTTAATTCAAAGTTCCAAAATCAAAGTTTTAAAAAATAATTTTCATTTTGTTTTTGAAATTTTTGTTTTTAATTCAAAGTTCCAAAATCAAAGTTTTAAAAAATAATTTTCATTTTGTTTTTGAAATTTTTGTTTTTAATTCAAAGTTCCAAAATCAAAGTTTTTAATTTAAAGTTCCAAAATCAAAGTTTTAAAAAATAATTTTCATTTTTTTTTAATTCAAAGTTCCAAAATCAAAGTTTTAAAAAATAATTTTCATTTTGTTTTTGAAATTTTTGTTTTTAATTCAAAGTTCCAAAATCAAAGTTTTAAAAAATAATTTTCATTTTGTTTTTGAAATTTTTGTTTTTAATTCAAAGTTCCAAAATCAAAGTTTTAAAAAATAATTTTCATTTTGTTTTTGAAATTTTTTTTTTTATTTCAAAGTTCCAAAATCAAAGTTTTAAAAAATATTTTTCATTTTGTTTTTGAAATTTTTGTTTTTAATTCAAAGTTCCAAAATCAAAGTTTTAAAAAATAATTTTCATTTTGTTTTTGAAATTTTTGTTTTTAATTCAAAGTTCCAAAATCAAAATTTTAAAAAATAATTTTCATTTTGTTTTTGAAATTTTTGTTTTTAATTCAAAGTTCCAAAATCAAAGTTTTAAAAAATAATTTTCATTTTGTTTTTGAAATTTTTGTTTTTAATTCAAAGTTCCAAAATCAAAGTTTTAAAATATATTTTTCATTTTGTTTTTGAAATTTTTGTTTTTAATTCAAAGTTCCAAAATCAAAGTTTTAAAAAATAATTTTCATTTTGTTTTTGAAATTTTTTTTTTATTTCAAAGTTCCAAAATCAAAATTTTAAAAAAATTATTTTCATTTTGTTTTTGAAATTTTTTTTTTATTTCAAAGTTCCAAAATCAAAGTCTTAAAAAATAATTTTCATTTTGTTTTTGAAATTTTTTTTTAATTCAAAGTTCCAAAATCAATTTTAATTCAAAGTTCCAAAATCAAAATTTTAAAAAATAATTTTCATTTTGTTTTTGAAATTTTTGTTTTTAATTCAAAGTTCCAAAATCAAAGTTTTAAAAAATAATTTTCATTTTTTTTTTATTTCAAAGTTCCAAAATCAAAATTTTAAAAAACAATTTTCATTTTTTTTAATTCAAAGTTCCAAAATAAAAATTTTAAAAAATTTTGTTTTTGAAATTTTTGTTTTAATTCAAAGTTCCAAAATCAAAATTTTAAAAAATAATTTTCATTTTTTTTTTATTTCAAAGTTCAAAAATCAAAATTTTAAAAAAAAATTATTTTCATTTTGTTTTTGAAAATTTTTTTTTTAATTCAAAGATCCAAAATCAAAGTTTTAAAAAATAATTTTCATTTTTTTTTAATTCAAAGTTCCAAAATCAAAGTTTTAAAAAATAATTTTCATTTTTTTTTTGAAATTTTTGTTTTTAATTCAAAGTTCCAAAATCAAAATTTTAAAAAAATTATTTTCATTTTGTTTTTGAATTTTTTTTTTTATTTCAAAGTTCCAAAATCAAAATTTTAAAAAATAATTTTCATTTTTGTTTTTAATTCAAAGTTCCAAAATCAAAATTTTAAAAAAATTATTTTCATTTTGTTTTTGAAATTTTTTTTTTATTTCAAAGTTCCAAAATCAAAGTTTTAAAAAATAATTTTCATTTTGTTTTTGAAATTTTTTTTTAATTCAAAGTTCCAAAATCAAAGTTTTAAAAAATAATTTTCATTTTGTTTTTAATTCAAAATTCCAAAATCAAAGTTTTAAAAAATAATTTTCATTTTGTTTTTGAAATTTTTTTTTTTAATTCAAAGTTCCAAAATCAAAGTTTTAAAAAATAATTTTCATTTTTTTTTAATTCAAAGTTCCAAAATCAAAGTTTTAAAAAATAATTTTCATTTTTTTTTAATTCAAAGTTCCAAAATCAATTTTAATTCAAAGTTCCAAAATCAAAGTTTTAAAAAATATTTTTCATTTTGTTTTTGAAATTTTTGTTTTTAATTCAAAGTTCCAAAATCAAAATTTTAAAAAATTATTTTCATTTTGTTTTTGAAATTTTTGTTTTTAATTCAAAATTCCAAAATCAATTTTAATTCAAAGTTCCAAAATCAAAATTTTAAAAAATAATTTTCATTTTTTTTAATTCAAAGTTCCAAAATAAAAATTTTAAAAAATTTTGTTTTTGAAATTTTTTTTTAATTCAAAGTTCCAAAATCAAAGTTTTAAAAAATAATTTTCATTTTGTTTTTGAAATTTTTGTTTTTAATTCAAAGTTCCAAAATCAAAGTTTTAAAAAATAATTTTCATTTTGTTTCTGAAATTTTTGTTTTTAATTCAAAGTTCCAAAATCAAAGTTTTAAAAAATAATTTTCATTTTGTTTTTGAAATTTTTGTTTTTAATTCAAAGTTCCAAAATCAAAGTTTTAAAAAATAATTTTCATTTTGTTTTTGAAATTTTTGTTTTTAATTCAAAGTTCCAAAATCAAAGTTTTAAAAAATAATTTTCATTTTGTTTTTGAAATTTTTGTTTTTAATTCAAAGTTCCAAAATCAAAGTTTTAAAAAATAATTTTCATTTTGTTTTTGAAATTTTTTTTTTTATTTCAAAGTTCCAAAATCAAAGTTTTAAAAAATATTTTTCATTTTGTTTTTGAAATTTTTGTTTTTAATTCAAAGTTCCAAAATCAAAGTTTTAAAAAATAATTTTCATTTTGTTTTTGAAATTTTTGTTTTTAATTCAAAGTTCCAAAATCAAAATTTTAAAAAATAATTTTCATTTTGTTTTTGAAATTTTTGTTTTTAATTCAAAGTTCCAAAATCAAAGTTTTAAAAAATAATTTTCATTTTGTTTTTGAAATTTTTGTTTTTAATTCAAAGTTCCAAAATCAAAGTTTTTAATTTAAAGTTCCAAAATCAAAGTTTTAAAAAATAATTTTCATTTTTTTTAATTCAAAGTTCCAAAATCAAAGTTTTAAAATATAATTTTCATTTTGTTTTTGAAATTTTTTTTTTATTTCAAAGTTCCAAAATCAAAATTTTAAAAAAATTATTTTCATTTTGTTTTTGAAATTTTTTTTTATTTCAAAGTTCCAAAATCAAAGTCTTAAAAAATAATTTTCATTTTGTTTTTGAAATTTTTTTTTAATTCAAAGTTCCAAAATCAATTTTAATTCAAAGTTCCAAAATCAAAATTTTAAAAAATAATTTTCATTTTGTTTTTGAAATTTTTGTTTTTAATTCAAAGTTCCAAAATCAAAGTTTTAAAAAATAATTTTCATTTTTTTTTTATTTCAAAGTTCCAAAATCAAAATTTTAAAAAACAATTTTCATTTTTTTTAATTCAAAGTTCCAAAATAAAAATTTTAAAAAATTTTGTTTTTGAAATTTTTGTTTTAATTCAAAGTTCCAAAATCAAAATTTTAAAAAATAATTTTCATTTTTTTTTTAATTCAAAGTTCAAAAATCAAAATTTTAAAAAAAAATTATTTTCATTTTGTTTTTGAAATTTTTTTTTTTAATTCAAAGTTCCAAAATCAAAGTTTTAAAAAATAATTTTCATTTTTTTTTAATTCAAAGTTCCAAAATCAAAGTTTTAAAAAATAATTTTCATTTTGTTTTTGAAATTTTTGTTTTTAATTCAAAGTTCAAAAATCAAAATTTTAAAAAAATTATTTTCATTTTGTTTTTGAATTTTTTTTTTATTTCAAAGTTCCAAAATCAAAATTTTAAAAAATAATTTTCATTTTTGTTTTTAATTCAAAGTTCCAAAATCAATTTTATTCAAAGTTCCAAAATCAAAGTTTTAAAAAATAATTTTCATTTTGTTTTTAATTCAAAATTCCAAAATCAAAGTTTTAAAAAATAATTTTCATTTTGTTTTTGAAATTTTTTTTTTTAATTCAAAGTTCCAAAATCAAAGTTTTAAAAAATAATTTTCATTTTGTTTTTGAAATTTTTGTTTTTAATTCAAAGTTCCAAAATCAAAGTTTTTAATTTAAAGTTCCAAAATCAAAGTTTTAAAAAATAATTTTCATTTTTTTTAATTCAAAGTTCCAAAATCAAAGTTTTAAAATATATTTTTCATTTTGTTTTTGAAATTTTTGTTTTTAATTCAAAGTTCCAAAATCAAAGTTTTAAAATATAATTTTCATTTTGTTTTTGAAATTTTTTTTTTATTTCAAAGTTCCAAAATCAAAATTTTAAAAAAATTATTTTCATTTTGTTTTTGAAATTTTTTTTTATTTCAAAGTTCCAAAATCAAAGTCTTAAAAAATAATTTTCATTTTGTTTTTGAAATTTTTTTTTAATTCAAAGTTCCAAAATCAATTTTAATTCAAAGTTCCAAAATCAAAATTTTAAAAAATAATTTTCATTTTGTTTTTGAAATTTTTGTTTTTAATTCAAAGTTCCAAAATCAAAGTTTTAAAAAATAATTTTCATTTTTTTTTTATTTCAAAGTTCCAAAATCAAAATTTTAAAAAACAATTTTCATTTTTTTTAATTCAAAGTTCCAAAATAAAAATTTTAAAAAATTTTGTTTTTGAAATTTTTGTTTTAATTCAAAGTTCCAAAATCAAAATTTTAAAAAATAATTTTCATTTTTTTTTTAATTCAAAGTTCAAAAATCAAAATTTTAAAAAAAAATTATTTTCATTTTGTTTTTGAAATTTTTTTTTTTAATTCAAAGTTCCAAAATCAAAGTTTTAAAAAATAATTTTCATTTTTTTTTAATTCAAAGTTCCAAAATCAAAGTTTTAAAAAATAATTTTCATTTTGTTTTTGAAATTTTTGTTTTTAATTCAAAGTTCCAAAATCAAAATTTTAAAAAAATTATTTTCATTTTGTTTTTGAATTTTTTTTTTATTTCAAAGTTCCAAAATCAAAATTTTAAAAAATAATTTTCATTTTTGTTTTTAATTCAAAGTTCCAAAATCAATTTTAATTCAAAGTTCCAAAATCAAAGTTTTAAAAAATAATTTTCATTTTGTTTTTAATTCAAAATTCCAAAATCAAAGTTTTAAAAAATAATTTTCATTTTGTTTTTGAAATTTTTTTTTTAATTCAAAGTTCCAAAATCAAAGTTTTAAAAAATAATTTTCATTTTTTTTTAATTCAAAGTTCCAAAATCAAAGTTTTAAAAAATAATTTTCATTTTTTTTTAATTCAAAGTGCCAAAATCAATTTTAATTCAAAGTTCCAAAATCAAAGTTTTAAAAAATATTTTTCATTTTGTTTTTGAAATTTTTGTTTTTAATTCAAAGTTCCAAAATCAAAATTTTAAAAAATTATTTTCATTTTGTTTTTGAAATTTTTGTTTTTAATTCAAAATTCCAAAATCAATTTTAATTCAAAGTTCCAAAATCAAAATTTTAAAAAATAATTTTCATTTTTTTTTAATTCAAAGTTCCAAAATCAAAATTTTAAAAAAATTATTTTCATTTTGTTTTTGAAATTTTTTTTTTTATTTCAAAGTTTTAAAATCAAAGTTTTAAAAAATATTTTTCATTTTGTTTTTGAAATTTTTGTTTTTAATTCAAAGTTCCAAAATCAAAGTTTTAAAAAATAATTTTCATTTTGTTTTTGAAATTTTTGTTTTTAATTCAAAGTTCCAAAATCAAAGTTTTAAAAAATAATTTTCATTTTTTTTTTTAATTCAAAGTTCCAAAATCAAAATTTTAAAAAATATTTTTCATTTTGTTTTTGCAATTTTTGTTTTTAATTCAAAGTTCCAAAATCAAAGTTTTAAAAAATAATTTTCATTTTGTTTTTGAAATTTTTGTTTTTAATTCAAAGTTCCAAAATCAAAGTTTTAAAAAATAATTTTCATTTTGTTTTTGAAATTTTTGTTTTTAATTCAAAGTTCCAAAATCAAAGTTTTAAAAAATAATTTTCATTTTGTTTTTGAAATTTTTGTTTTTAATTCAAAGTTCCAAAATCAAAATTTTAAAAAATAATTTTCATTTTGTTTTTGAAATTTTTTTTTTAATTCAAAGTTCCAAAATCAAAGTTTTAAAAAATATTTTTCATTTTGTTTTTGAAATTTTTGTTTTTAATTAAAGTTCCAAAATCAAAATTTTAAAAAATAATTTTCATTTTGTTTTTGAAATTTTTTTTTTTAATTCAAAGTTCCAAAATCAAAGTTTTAAAAAAATTATTTTCATTTTGTTTTTGAAATTTTTGTTTTTAATTCAAAGTTCCAAAATCAAAGTTTTAAAAAATAATTTTCATTTTGTTTTTGAAATTTTTGTTTTTAATTCAAAGTTCCAAAATCAAAGTTTTAAAAAATAATTTTCATTTTGTTTTTGAAATTTTTGTTTTTAATTCAAAGTTCCAAAATCAAAGTTTTAAAAAATAATTTTCATTTTTTTTTAATTCAAAATTCCAAAATCAAAATTTTAAAAAAATTATTTTCATTTTGTTTTTGAAATTTTTTTTTTTTATTTCAAAGTTCCAAAATCAAAATTTTAAAAAATAATTTTCATTTTTTTTTTAATTCAAAGTTCCAAAATCAAAATTTTAAAAAATAATTTTCATTTTGTTTTTGAAATTTTTGTTTTTAATTCAAAGTTCCAAAATCAAAGTTTTAAAAAATAATTTTCATTTTTTTTTTAATTCAAAGTTCCAAAATCAAAATTTTAAAAAAATTATTTTCATTTTGTTTTTGAAATTTTTGTTTTTAATTCAAAGTTCCAAAATCAAAGTTTTAAAAAATAATTTTCATTTTTTTTTTAATTCAAAGTTCCAAAATCAAAATTTTAAAAAAATTATTTTCATTTTGTTTTTGAAATTTTTTTTTTTTATTTCAAAGTTCCAAAATCAAAATTTTAAAAAATAATTTTCATTTTGTTTTTGAAATTTTTGTTTTTAATTCAAAGTTCCAAAATCAAAATTTTAAAAAATTATTTTCATTTTGTTTTTGAAATTTTTGTTTTTAATTCAAAGTTCCAAAATCAAAATTTTAAAAAATTATTTTCATTTTGTTTTTGAAATTTTTGTTTTTAATTCAAAGTTCCAAAATCAAAATTTTATAAAATTAATTTCATTTTTTTTTTAATTCAAAGTTCCAAAATCAAAATTTTAAAAAAATTATTTTCATTTTGTTTTTGAAATTTTGTTTTTAATTCAAAGTTCCAAAATCAAAGTTTTAAAAAATAATTTTCATTTTGTTTTTGAAATTTTTTTTTTATTTCAAAGTTCCAAAATCAAAGTTTTAAAAAATATTTTTCATTTTGTTTTTGAAATTTTTGTTTTTAATTCAAAGTTCCAAAATCAAAATTTTAAAAAATATTTTTCATTTTGTTTTTGAAATTTTTGTTTTTAATTCAAAGTTCCAAAATCAAAGTTTTAAAAAATTATTTGCATTTTGTTTTTGAAATTTTTGTTTTTAATTCAAAGTTCCAAAATCAAAATTTTAAAAAATAATTTTCATTTTGTATTTGAAATTTTTGTTTTTAATTCAAAGTTCCAAAATCAAAGTTTTAAAAAATAATTTTCATTTTTTTTTTAATTCAAAGTTCCAAAATCAAAATTTTAAAAAAATTTTGTTTTTGAAATTTTTGTTTTTAATTCAAAGTTCCAAAATCAAAGTTTTAAAAAATAATTTTCATTTTTTTTTTAATTCAAAGTTCCAAAATCAAAATTTTAAAAAAATTATTTTCATTTTGTTTTTTAAATTTTTTTTTTTTATTTCAAAGTTCCAAAATCAAAATTTTAAAAAATAATTTTCATTTTGTTTTTGAAATTTTTGTTTTTAATTCAAAGTTCCAAAATCAAAATTTTAAAAAATTATTTTCATTTTGTTTTTGAAATTTTTGTTTTTAATTCAAAGTTCCAAAATCAAAATTTTAAAAAATTATTTTCATTTTGTTTTTGAAATTTTTGTTTTTAATTCAAAGTTCCAAAATCAAAATTTTATAAAATTAATTTCATTTTTTTTTTAATTCAAAGTTCCAAAATCAAAATTTTAAAAAAATTATTTTCATTTTGTTTTTGAAATTTTGTTTTTAATTCAAAGTTCCAAAATCAAAGTTTTAAAAAATAATTTTCATTTTGTTTTTGAAATTTTTTTTTTATTTCAAAGTTCCAAAATCAAAGTTTTAAAAAATATTTTTCATTTTGTTTTTGAAATTTTTGTTTTTAATTCAAAGTTCCAAAATCAAAATTTTAAAAAATATTTTTCATTTTGTTTTTGAAATTTTTGTTTTTAATTCAAAGTTCCAAAATCAAAGTTTTAAAAAATTATTTGCATTTTGTTTTTGAAATTTTTGTTTTTAATTCAAAGTTCCAAAATCAAAATTTTAAAAAATAATTTTCATTTTGTATTTGAAATTTTTGTTTTTAATTCAAAGTTCCAAAATCAAAGTTTTAAAAAATAATTTTCATTTTGTTTTTGAAATTTTTGTTTTTAATTCAAAGTTCCAAAATCAAAATTTTAAAAAATAATTTTCATTTTGTTTTTGAAATTTTTTTTTTAATTCAAAGTTCCAAAATCAAAGTTTTAAAAAATATTTTTCATTTTGTTTTTGAAATTTTTGTTTTTAATTCAAAGTTCCAAAATCAAAGTTTTAAAAAATAATTTTCATTTTGTTTTTGAAATTTGTGTTTTTAATTCAAAGTTCCAAAATCAAAGTTTTAAAAAATAATTTTCATTTTTTTTTTATTTCAAAGTTCCAAAATCAAAATTTTAAAAAACAATTTTCATTTTTTTTAATTCAAAGTTCCAAAATAAAAATTTTAAAAAATTTTGTTTTTGAAATTTTTGTTTTAATTCAAAGTTCCAAAATCAAAATTTTAAAAAATAATTTTCATTTTTTTTTTAATTCAAAGTTCAAAAATCAAAATTTTAAAAAAAAATTATTTTCATTTTGTTTTTGAAATTTTTTTTTTTAATTCAAAGTTCCAAAATCAAAGTTTTAAAAAATAATTTTCATTTTTTTTTAATTCAAAGTTCCAAAATCAAAGTTTTAAAAAATAATTTTCATTTTGTTTTTGAAATTTTTGTTTTTAATTCAAAGTTCCAAAATCAAAATTTTAAAAAAATTATTTTCATTTTGTTTTTGAATTTTTTTTTATTTCAAAGTTCCAAAATCAAAATTTTAAAAAATAATTTTCATTTTTGTTTTTAATTCAAAGTTCCAAAATCAATTTTAATTCAAAGTTCCAAAATCAAAGTTTTAAAAAATAATTTTCATTTTGTTTTTAATTCAAAATTCCAAAATCAAAGTTTTAAAAAATAATTTTCATTTTGTTTTTTAAATTTTTTTTTTAATTCAAAGTTCCAAAATCAAAGTTTTAAAAAATAATTTTCATTTTTTTTTAATTCAAAGTTCCAAAATCAAAGTTTTAAAAAATAATTTTCATTTTGTTTTTAATTCAAAATTCCAAAATCAAAGTTTTAAAAAATAATTTTCATTTTGTTTTTGAAATTTTTTTTTTAATTCAAAGTTCCAAAATCAAAGTTTTAAAAAATAATTTTCATTTTGTTTTTAATTCAAAATTCCAAAATCAAAGTTTTAAAAAATAATTTTCATTTTGTTTTTGAAATTTTTTTTTTAATTCAAAGTTCCAAAATCAAAGTTTTAAAAAATAATTTTTATTTTTTTTTAATTCAAAGTTCCAAAATCAAAGTTTTAAAAAATATTTTTCATTTTGTTTTTGAAATTTTTGTTTTTAATTCAAAGTTCCAAAATCAAAATTTTAAAAAATTATTTTCATTTTGTTTTTGAAATTTTTGTTTTTAATTCAAAATTCCAAAATCAATTTTAATTCAAAGTTCCAAAATCAAAATTTTAAAAAATAATTTTCATTTTTTTTTAATTCAAAGTTCCAAAATCAAAATTTTAAAAAAATTATTTTCATTTTGTTTTTGAAATTTTTTTTTTATTTCAAAGTTTTAAAATCAAAGTTTTAAAAAATATTTTTCATTTTGTTTTTGAAATTTTTGTTTTTAATTCAAAGTTCCAAAATCAAAGTTTTAAAAAATAATTTTCATTTTGTTTTTGAAATTTTTGTTTTTAATTCAAAGTTCCAAAATCAAAGTTTTAAAAAATAATTTTCATTTTTTTTTTAATTCAAAGTTCCAAAATCAAAATTTTAAAAAAATTATTTTCATTTTGTTTTTGAAATTTTTTTTTTTTATTTCAAAGTTCCAAAATCAAAATTTTAAAAAATAATTTTCATTTTGTTTTTGAAATTTTTGTTTTTAATTCAAAGTTCCAAAATCAAAATTTTAAAAAATTATTTTCATTTTGTTTTTGAAATTTTTGTTTTTAATTCAAAGTTCCAAAATCAAAATTTTAAAAAATTATTTTCATTTTGTTTTTGAAATTTTTGTTTTTAATTCAAAGTTCCAAAATCAAAATTTTATAAAATTAATTTCATTTTTTTTTTAATTCAAAGTTCCAAAATCAAAATTTTAAAAAAATTATTTTCATTTTGTTTTTGAAATTTTGTTTTTAATTCAAAGTTCCAAAATCAAAGTTTTAAAAAATAATTTTCATTTTGTTTTTGAAATTTTTTTTTTATTTCAAAGTTCCAAAATCAAAGTTTTAAAAAATATTTTTCATTTTGTTTTTGAAATTTTTGTTTTTAATTCAAAGTTCCAAAATCAAAATTTTAAAAAATATTTTTCATTTTGTTTTTGAAATTTTTGTTTTTAATTCAAAGTTCCAAAATCAAAGTTTTAAAAAATTATTTGCATTTTGTTTTTGAAATTTTTGTTTTTAATTCAAAGTTCCAAAATCAAAATTTTAAAAAATAATTTTCATTTTGTTTTTGCAATTTTTGTTTTTAATTCAAAGTTCCAAAATCAAAGTTTTAAAAAATAATTTTCATTTTGTTTTTGAAATTTTTGTTTTTAATTCAAAGTTCCAAAATCAAAATTTTAAAAAATAATTTTCATTTTGTTTTTGAAATTTTTGTTTTTAATTCAAAGTTCCAAAATCAAAGTTTTAAAAAATAATTTTCATTTTTTTTTTTAATTCAAAGTTCCAAAATCAAAATTTTAAAAAATATTTTTCATTTTGTTTTTGCAATTTTTGTTTTTAATTCAAAGTTCCAAAATCAAAGTTTTAAAAAATAATTTTCATTTTGTTTTTGAAATTTTTGTTTTTAATTCAAAGTTCCAAAATCAAAGTTTTAAAAAATAATTTTCATTTTGTTTTTGAAATTTTTGTTTTTAATTCAAAGTTCCAAAATCAAAGTTTTAAAAAATAATTTTCATTTTGTTTTTGAAATTTTTGTTTTTAATTCAAAGTTCCAAAATCAAAATTTTAAAAAATAATTTTCATTTTGTTTTTGAAATTTTTTTTTTAATTCAAAGTTCCAAAATCAAAGTTTTAAAAAATATTTTTCATTTTGTTTTTGAAATTTTTGTTTTTAATTAAAGTTCCAAAATCAAAATTTTAAAAAATAATTTTCATTTTGTTTTTGAAATTTTTTTTTTTAATTCAAAGTTCCAAAATCAAAGTTTTAAAAAAATTATTTTCATTTTGTTTTTGAAATTTTTGTTTTTAATTCAAAGTTCCAAAATCAAAGTTTTAAAAAATAATTTTCATTTTGTTTTTGAAATTTTTGTTTTTAATTCAAAGTTCCAAAATCAAAGTTTTAAAAAATAATTTTCATTTTGTTTTTGAAATTTTTGTTTTTAATTCAAAGTTCCAAAATCAAAGTTTTAAAAAATAATTTTCATTTTTTTTTAATTCAAAATTCCAAAATCAAAATTTTAAAAAAATTATTTTCATTTTGTTTTTGAAATTTTTTTTTTTTATTTCAAAGTTCCAAAATCAAAATTTTAAAAAATAATTTTCATTTTTTTTTTAATTCAAAGTTCCAAAATCAAAATTTTAAAAAATAATTTTCATTTTGTTTTTGAAATTTTTGTTTTTAATTCAAAGTTCCAAAATCAAAGTTTTAAAAAATAATTTTCATTTTTTTTTTAATTCAAAGTTCCAAAATCAAAATTTTAAAAAAATTATTTTCATTTTGTTTTTGAAATTTTTGTTTTTAATTCAAAGTTCCAAAATCAAAGTTTTAAAAAATAATTTTCATTTTTTTTTTAATTCAAAGTTCCAAAATCAAAATTTTAAAAAAATTATTTTCATTTTGTTTTTGAAATTTTTTTTTTTTATTTCAAAGTTCCAAAATCAAAATTTTAAAAAATAATTTTCATTTTGTTTTTGAAATTTTTGTTTTTAATTCAAAGTTCCAAAATCAAAATTTTAAAAAATTATTTTCATTTTGTTTTTGAAATTTTTGTTTTTAATTCAAAGTTCCAAAATCAAAATTTTAAAAAATTATTTTCATTTTGTTTTTGAAATTTTTGTTTTTAATTCAAAGTTCCAAAATCAAAATTTTATAAAATTAATTTCATTTTTTTTTTAATTCAAAGTTCCAAAATCAAAATTTTAAAAAAATTATTTTCATTTTGTTTTTGAAATTTTGTTTTTAATTCAAAGTTCCAAAATCAAAGTTTTAAAAAATAATTTTCATTTTGTTTTTGAAATTTTTTTTTTATTTCAAAGTTCCAAAATCAAAGTTTTAAAAAATATTTTTCATTTTGTTTTTGAAATTTTTGTTTTTAATTCAAAGTTCCAAAATCAAAATTTTAAAAAATATTTTTCATTTTGTTTTTGAAATTTTTGTTTTTAATTCAAAGTTCCAAAATCAAAGTTTTAAAAAATTATTTGCATTTTGTTTTTGAAATTTTTGTTTTTAATTCAAAGTTCCAAAATCAAAATTTTAAAAAATAATTTTCATTTTGTATTTGAAATTTTTGTTTTTAATTCAAAGTTCCAAAATCAAAGTTTTAAAAAATAATTTTCATTTTTTTTTTAATTCAAAGTTCCAAAATCAAAATTTTAAAAAAATTTTGTTTTTGAAATTTTTGTTTTTAATTCAAAGTTCCAAAATCAAAGTTTTAAAAAATAATTTTCATTTTTTTTTTAATTCAAAGTTCCAAAATCAAAATTTTAAAAAAATTATTTTCATTTTGTTTTTGAAATTTTTTTTTTTTATTTCAAAGTTCCAAAATCAAAATTTTAAAAAATAATTTTCATTTTGTTTTTGAAATTTTTGTTTTTAATTCAAAGTTCCAAAATCAAAATTTTAAAAAATTATTTTCATTTTGTTTTTGAAATTTTTGTTTTTAATTCAAAGTTCCAAAATCAAAATTTTAAAAAATTATTTTCATTTTGTTTTTGAAATTTTTGTTTTTAATTCAAAGTTCCAAAATCAAAATTTTATAAAATTAATTTCATTTTTTTTTTAATTCAAAGTTCCAAAATCAAAATTTTAAAAAAATTATTTTCATTTTGTTTTTGAAATTTTGTTTTTAATTCAAAGTTCCAAAATCAAAGTTTTAAAAAATAATTTTCATTTTGTTTTTGAAATTTTTTTTTTATTTCAAAGTTCCAAAATCAAAGTTTTAAAAAATATTTTTCATTTTGTTTTTGAAATTTTTGTTTTTAATTCAAAGTTCCAAAATCAAAATTTTAAAAAATATTTTTCATTTTGTTTTTGAAATTTTTGTTTTTAATTCAAAGTTCCAAAATCAAAGTTTTAAAAAATTATTTGCATTTTGTTTTTGAAATTTTTGTTTTTAATTCAAAGTTCCAAAATCAAAATTTTAAAAAATAATTTTCATTTTGTATTTGAAATTTTTGTTTTTAATTCAAAGTTCCAAAATCAAAGTTTTAAAAAATAATTTTCATTTTGTTTTTGAAATTTTTGTTTTTAATTCAAAGTTCCAAAATCAAAATTTTAAAAAATAATTTTCATTTTGTTTTTGAAATTTTTTTTTTAATTCAAAGTTCCAAAATCAAAGTTTTAAAAAATATTTTTCATTTTGTTTTTGAAATTTTTGTTTTTAATTCAAAGTTCCAAAATCAAAGTTTTAAAAAATAATTTTCATTTTGTTTTTGAAATTTGTGTTTTTAATTCAAAGTTCCAAAATCAAAGTTTTAAAAAATAATTTTCATTTTTTTTTTATTTCAAAGTTCCAAAATCAAAATTTTAAAAAACAATTTTCATTTTTTTTAATTCAAAGTTCCAAAATAAAAATTTTAAAAAATTTTGTTTTTGAAATTTTTGTTTTAATTCAAAGTTCCAAAATCAAAATTTTAAAAAATAATTTTCATTTTTTTTTTAATTCAAAGTTCAAAAATCAAAATTTTAAAAAAAAATTATTTTCATTTTGTTTTTGAAATTTTTTTTTTTAATTCAAAGTTCCAAAATCAAAGTTTTAAAAAATAATTTTCATTTTTTTTTAATTCAAAGTTCCAAAATCAAAGTTTTAAAAAATAATTTTCATTTTGTTTTTGAAATTTTTGTTTTTAATTCAAAGTTCCAAAATCAAAATTTTAAAAAAATTATTTTCATTTTGTTTTTGAATTTTTTTTTTATTTCAAAGTTCCAAAATCAAAATTTTAAAAAATAATTTTCATTTTTGTTTTTAATTCAAAGTTCCAAAATCAATTTTAATTCAAAGTTCCAAAATCAAAGTTTTAAAAAATAATTTTCATTTTGTTTTTAATTCAAAATTCCAAAATCAAAGTTTTAAAAAATAATTTTCATTTTGTTTTTGAAATTTTTTTTTTAATTCAAAGTTCCAAAATCAAAGTTTTAAAAAATAATTTTCATTTTTTTTTAATTCAAAGTTCCAAAATCAAAGTTTTAAAAAATAATTTTCATTTTTTTTTAATTCAAAGTTCCAAAATCAATTTTAATTCAAAGTTCCAAAATCAAAGTTTTAAAAAATATTTTTCATTTTGTTTTTGAAATTTTTGTTTTTAATTCAAAGTTCCAAAATCAAAATTTTAAAAAATTATTTTCATTTTGTTTTTGAAATTTTTGTTTTTAATTCAAAATTCCAAAATCAATTTTAATTCAAAGTTCCAAAATCAAAATTTTAAAAAATAATTTTCATTTTTTTTTAATTCAAAGTTCCAAAATCAAAATTTTAAAAAAATTATTTTCATTTTGTTTTTGAAATTTTTTTTTTATTTCAAAGTTTTAAAATCAAAGTTTTAAAAAATATTTTTCATTTTGTTTTTGAAATTTTTGTTTTTAATTCAAAGTTCCAAAATCAAAGTTTTAAAAAATAATTTTCATTTTGTTTTTGAAATTTTTGTTTTTAATTCAAAGTTCCAAAATCAAAGTTTTAAAAAATAATTTTCATTTTTTTTTTAATTCAAAGTTCCAAAATCAAAATTTTAAAAAATATTTTTCATTTTGTTTTTGCAATTTTTGTTTTTAATTCAAAGTTCCAAAATCAAAGTTTTAAAAAATAATTTTCATTTTGTTTTTGAAATTTTTGTTTTTAATTCAAAGTTCCAAAATCAAAGTTTTAAAAAATAATTTTCATTTTGTTTTTGAAATTTTTGTTTTTAATTCAAAGTTCCAAAATCAAAGTTTTAAAAAATAATTTTCATTTTGTTTTTGAAATTTTTGTTTTTAATTCAAAGTTCCAAAATCAAAATTTTAAAAAATAATTTTCATTTTGTTTTTGAAATTTTTTTTTTAATTCAAAGTTCCAAAATCAAAGTTTTCAAAAATATTTTTCATTTTGTTTTTGAAATTTTTGTTTTTAATTAAAGTTCCAAAATCAAAATTTTAAAAAATAATTTTCATTTTGTTTTTGAAATTTTTTTTTTTTAATTCAAAGTTCCAAAATCAAAGTTTTAAAAAAATTATTTTCATTTTGTTTTTGAAATTTTTGTTTTTAATTCAAAGTTCCAAAATCAAAGTTTTAAAAAATAATTTTCATTTTTTTTTAATTCAAAATTCCAAAATCAAAATTTTAAAAAAATTATTTTCATTTTGTTTTTGAAATTTTTTTTTTTTATTTCAAAGTTCCAAAATCAAAATTTTAAAAAATAATTTTCATTTTTTTTTTAATTCAAAGTTCCAAAATCAAAATTTTAAAAAATAATTTTCATTTTGTTTTTGAAATTTTTGTTTTTAATTCAAAGTTCCAAAATCAAAGTTTTAAAAAATAATTTTCATTTTTTTTTTAATTCAAAGTTCCAAAATCAAAATTTTAAAAAAATTATTTTCATTTTGTTTTTGAAATTTTTGTTTTTAATTCAAAGTTCCAAAATCAAAGTTTTAAAAAATAATTTTCATTTTTTTTTAATTCAAAGTTCCAAAATCAAAATTTTAAAAAAATTATTTTCATTTTGTTTTTGAAATTTTTTTTTTTATTTCAAAGTTCCAAAATCAAAATTTTAAAAAATAATTTTCATTTTGTTTTTGAAATTTTTGTTTTTAATTCAAAGTTCCAAAATCAAAATTTTAAAAAATTATTTTCATTTTGTTTTTGAAATTTTTGTTTTTAATTCAAAGTTCCAAAATCAAAATTTTAAAAAATTATTTTCATTTTGTTTTTGAAATTTTTGTTTTTAATTCAAAGTTCCAAAATCAAAATTTTATAAAATTAATTTCATTTTTTTTTAATTCAAAGTTCCAAAATCAAAATTTTAAAAAAATTATTTTCATTTTGTTTTTGAAATTTTGTTTTTAATTCAAAGTTCCAAAATCAAAGTTTTAAAAAATAATTTTCATTTTGTTTTTGAAATTTTTTTTTTATTTCAAAGTTCCAAAATCAAAGTTTTAAAAAATATTTTTCATTTTGTTTTTGAAATTTTTGTTTTTAATTCAAAGTTCCAAAATCAAAATTTTAAAAAATATTTTTCATTTTGTTTTTGAAATTTTTGTTTTTAATTCAAAGTTCCAAAATCAAAGTTTTAAAAAATTATTTGCATTTTGTTTTTGAAATTTTTGTTTTTAATTCAAAGTTCCAAAATCAAAATTTTAAAAAATAATTTTCATTTTGTATTTGAAATTTTTGTTTTTAATTCAAAGTTCCAAAATCAAAGTTTTAAAAAATAATTTTCATTTTGTTTTTGAAATTTTTGTTTTTAATTCAAAGTTCCAAAATCAAAATTTTAAAAAATAATTTTCATTTTGTTTTTGAAATTTTTTTTTTAATTCAAAGTTCCAAAATCAAAGTTTTAAAAAATATTTTTCATTTTGTTTTTGAAATTTTTGTTTTTAATTCAAAGTTCCAAAATCAAAGTTTTAAAAAATAATTTTCATTTTTTTTTTAATTCAAAGTTCCAAAATCAAAATTTTAAAAAATAATTTTCATTTTGTTTTTGAAATTTTTTTTTTAATTCAAAGTTCCAAAATCAAAGTTTTAAAAAATAATTTTCATTTTGTTTTTGAAATTTTTGTTTTTAATTCAAAGTTCCAAAATCAAAGTTTTAAAAAATAATTTTCATTTTTTTTTTAATTCAAAGTTCCAAAATCAAAATTTTAAAAAAATTATTTTCATTTTGTTTTTGAAATTTTTTTTTTTATTTCAAAGTTCCAAAATCAAAATTTTAAAAAATAATTTTCATTTTTTTTTAATTCAAAGTTCCAAAATCAAAATTTTAAAAAAATTATTTTCATTTTGTTTTTGAAATTTTTTTTTTATTTCAAAGTTCCAAAATCAAAATTTGAAAAAATAATTTTCATTTTTTTTTAATTCAAAGTTCCAAAATCAAAATTTTAAAAAATAATTTTAATTTTTTTTTAATTCAAAGTTCCAAAATCAAAATTTTAAAAAATATTTTTCATTTTGTTTTTGAATTTTTTTTTTTTAATTCAAAGTTCCAAAATCAAAATTTTAAAAAAATTATTTTCATTTTTTTTTTAATTCAAAGTTCCAAAATCAAAATTTTAAAAAATATTTTTCATTTTGTTTTTGATTCAAAGTTCCAAAATCAAAGTTTTAAAAAATAATTTTCATTTTGTTTTTGAAATTTTTGTTTTTAATTCAAAGTTCCAAAATCAAAATTTTAAAAAATAATTTTCATTTTGTTTTTGAAATTTTTGTTTTTAATTCAAAGTTCCAAAATCAAAGTTTTAAAATATATTTTTCATTTTGTTTTTGAAATTTTTGTTTTTAATTCAAAGTTCCAAAATCAAAGTTTTAAAAAATAATTTTCATTTTGTTTTTGAAATTTTTTTGTAATTCAAAGTTCCAAAATCAAAGTTTTAAAAAATAATTTTCATTTTATTTTTGAAATTTTTTTTTTATTTCAAATTTCCAAAATCAAAGTTTTAAAAAATAATTTTCATTTTGTTTTTGAATTTTTTTTTTTATTTCAAAGTTCCAAAATCAAAGTTTTAAAAAATAATTTTCATTTTGTTTTTGAAATTTTTGTTTTTAATTCAAAGTTCCAAAATCAAAGTTTTAAAAAATAATTTTCATTTTTTTTTTAATTCAAAGTTCCAAAATCAAAATTTTAAAAAATAATTTTCATTTATTTTTAATTCAAAGTTCCAAAATCAAAGTTTTAAAAAATAATTTTCATTTTGTTTCTGAAATTTTTGTTTTTAATTCAAAGTTCCAAAATCAAAGTTTTAAAAAATTATTTTCATTTTGTTTTTGAAATTTTTTTTTTATTTCAAAGTTCCAAAATCAAAGTTTTAAAAAATAATTTTCATTTTGTTTTTGAATTTTTTTTTTTATTTCAAAGTTCCAAAATCAAAGTTTTAAAAAATAATTTTCATTTTGTTTTTGAAATTTTTGTTTTTAATTCAAAGTTCCAAAATCAAAGTTTTAAAAAATAATTTTCATTTTTTTTTTAATTCAAAGTTCCAAAATCAAAATTTTAAAAAATAATTTTCATTTTTTTTTTAATTCAAAGTTCCAAAATCAAAATTTTAAAAAATAATTTTCATTTTGTTTTTGAAATTTTTGTTTTTAATTCAAAGTTCCAAAATCAAAGTTTTAAAAAATAATTTTCATTTTGTTTTTGAAATTTTTGTTTTTAATTCAAAGTTCCAAAATCAAAATTTTAAAAAATAATTTTCATTTTGTTTTTGAAATTTTTGTTTTTAATTCAAAGTTCCAAAATCAAAGTTTTAAAAAATAATTTTCATTTTTTTTTTAATTCAAAGTTCCAAAATCAAAATTTTAAAAAATAATTTTCATTTTTTTTTAATTCAAAGTTCCAAAATCAAAATTTTAAAAAATAATTTTCATTTTGTTTTTGAAATTTTTGTTTTTAATTCAAAGTTCCAAAATCAAAGTTTTAAAAAATAATTTTCATTTTTTTTTTAATTCAAAGTTCCAAAATCAAAATTTTAAAAAATAATTTTCATAGTTTTTTGTAATTCAAAGTTCCAAAATCAAAGTTTTAAAAAATAATTTTCATTTTTTTTAATTCAAAGTTCCAAAATCAAAGTTTTAAAATATATTTTTCATTTTGTTTTTGAAATTTTTTTTTAATTCAAAGTTTTAAAAAATAATTTTCATTTTGTTTTTGAAATTTTTTTTTTTAATTCAAGTTCCAAAATCAAAGTTTTAAAAAATAATTTTCATTTTGTTTTTGAAATTTTTGTTTTTAATTCAAAGTTCCAAAATCAAAGTTTTAAAAAATAATTTTCATTTTGTTTTTGAAATTTTTGTTTTTAATTCAAAGTTCCAAAATCAAAGTTTTAAAAAATAATTTTCATTTTGTTTTTGAAATTTTTGTTTTTAATTCAAAGTTCCAAAATCAAAGTTTTAAAAAATAATTTTCATTTTTTTTTTTAATTCAAAGTTCCAAAATCAAAATTTTAAAAAATAATTTTCATTTTGTTTTTGAAATTTTTTTGTAATTCAAAGTTCCAAAATCAAAGTTTTAAAAAATAATTTTCATTTTTTTTTAATTCAAAGTTCCAAAATCAAAGTTTTAAAATATATTTTTCATTTTGTTTTTGAAATTTTTTTTTAATTCAAAGTTTTAAAAAATAATTTTCATTTTGTTTTTGAAATTTTTGTTTTTAATTCAAAGTTCCAAAATCAAAGTTTTAAAAAATAATTTTCATTTTGTTTTTGAAATTTTTGTTTTTAATTCAAAGTTCCAAAATCAAAATTTTAAAAAATAATTTTCATTTTGTTTTTGAAATTTTTGTTTTTAATTCAAAGTTCCAAAATCAAAGTTTTAAAATATATTTTTCATTTTGTTTTTGAAATTTTTGTTTTTAATTCAAAGTTCCAAAATCAAAGTTTTAAAAAATAATTTTCATTTTGTTTTTGAAATTTTTTTGTAATTCAAAGTTCCAAAATCAAAGTTTTAACAAATAATTTTCATTTTGTTTTTGAAATTTTTTTTTTATTTCAAAGTTCCAAAATCAAAGTTTTAAAAAATAATTTTCATTTATTTTTAATTCAAAGTTCCAAAATCAAAATTTTAAAAAATAATTTTCATTTTGTTTTTGAAATTTTTGTTTTTAATTCAAAGTTCCAAAATCAAAGTTTTAAAAAATAATTTTCATTTTGTTTTTGAAATTTTTGTTTTTAATTCAAAGTTCCAAAATCAAAGTTTTAAAAAATAATTTTCATTTTGTTTTTGAAATTTTTTTTTTATTTCAAAGTTCCAAAATCAAAGTTTTAAAAAATAATTTTCATTTTGTTTTTGAATTTTTTTTTTTATTTCAAAGTTCCAAAATCAAAGTTTTAAAAAATAATTTTCATTTTGTTTTTGAAATTTTTGTTTTTAATTCAAAGTTCCAAAATCAAAGTTTTAAAAAATAATTTTCATTTTGTTTTTGAAATTTTTGTTTTTAATTCAAAGTTCCAAAATCAAAATTTTAAAAAATAATTTTCATTTTGTTTTTGAAATTTTTGTTTTTAATTCAAAGTTCCAAAATCAAAGTTTTAAAAAATAATTTTCATTTTTTTTTTAATTCAAAGTTCCAAAATCAAAATTTTAAAAAATAATTTTCATTTTTTTTTTAATTCAAAGTTCCAAAATCAAAATTTTAAAAAATAATTTTCATTTTGTTTTTGAAATTTTTGTTTTTAATTCAAAGTTCCAAAATCAAAGTTTTAAAAAATAATTTTCATTTTGTTTTTGAAATTTTTGTTTTTAATTCAAAGTTCCAAAATCAAAATTTTAAAAAATAATTTTCATTTTGTTTTTGAAATTTTTGTTTTTAATTCAAAGTTCCAAAATCAAAGTTTTAAAAAATAATTTTCATTTTTTTTTAATTCAAAGTTCCAAAATCAAAGTTTTAAAAAATAATTTTCATTTTTTTTTAATTCAAAGTTCCAAAATCAAAATTTTAAAAAATAATTTTCATTTTGTTTTTGAAATTTTTGTTTTTAATTCAAAGTTCCAAAATCAAAGTTTTAAAAAATAATTTTCATTTTTTTTTTAATTCAAAGTTCCAAAATCAAAATTTTAAAAAATAATTTTCATTTTTTTTTTAATTCAAAGTTCCAAAATCAAAATTTTAAAAAATAATTTTCATTTTGTTTTTGAAATTTTTGTTTTTAATTCAAAGTTCCAAAATCAAAGTTTTAAAAAATAATTTTCATTTTTTTTTAATTCAAAGTTCCAAAATCAAAATTTTAAAAAAATTATTTTCATTTTGTTTTTGAAATTTTTTTTTTTATTTCAAAGTTCCAAAATCAAAGTTTTAAAAAATAATTTTCATTTTGTTTTTGAAATTTGTTTTTTTAATTCAAAGTTCCAAAATCAAAGTTTTAAAAAATAATTTTCATTTTGTTTTTGAAATTTTTGTTTTTAATTCAAAGTTCCAAAATCAAAGTTTTAAAAAATAATTTTCATTTTGTTTTTGAAATTTTTGTTTTTAATTCAAAGTTCCAAAATCAAAGTTTTAAAAAATAATTTTCATTTTGTTTTTGAATTTTTTTTTTTATTTCAAAGTTCCAAAATCAAAGTTTTAAAAAATAATTTTCATTTTGTTTTTGAAATTTTTGTTTTTAATTCAAAGTTCCAAAATCAAAGTTTTAAAAAATAATTTTCATTTTGTTTTTGAAATTTTTGTTTTTAATTCAAAGTTCCAAAATCAAAATTTTAAAAAATAATTTTCATTTTGTTTTTGAAATTTTTGTTTTTAATTCAAAGTTCCAAAATCAAAGTTTTAAAAAATAATTTTCAGTTTTTTTTTAATTCAAAGTTCCAAAATCAAAATTTTAAAAAATAATTTTCATTTTTTTTTTTAATTCAAAGTTCCAAAATAAAAATTTTAAAAAATTTTGTTTTTGAAATTTTTTTTTTAATTCAAAGTTCCAAAATCAAAGTTTTAAAAAATAATTTTCATTTTTTTTTAATTCAAAGTTCCAAAATCAAAATTTTAAAAAAATTATTTTCATTTTTTTTTAATTCAAAGTTCCAAAATCAAAGTTTTAAAAAATAATTTTCATTTTTTTTTAATTCAAAGTTCCAAAATCAAAGTTTTAAAAAATAATTTTCATTTTGTTTTTGAAATTTTTGTTTTTAATTCAAAGTTCCAAAATCAAAGTTTTAAAAAATAATTTTCATTTTGTTTTTGAATTTTTTTTTTTAATTCAAAGTTCCAAAATCAAAGTTTTAAAAAATAATTTTCATTTTGTTTTTGAAATTTTTGTTTAATTCAAAGTTCCAAAATCAAAGTTTTAAAAAATAATTTTCATTTTGTTTTTGAAATTTTTGTTTTTAATTCAAAGTTCCAAAATCAAAGTTTTAAAAAATAATTTTCATTTTGTATTTGAAATTTTTGTTTTTAATTCAAAGTTCCAAAATCAAAGTTTTAAAAAATAATTTTCATTTTGTTTTTGAAATTTTTTTGTAATTCAAAGTTCCAAAATCAAAGTTTTAAAAAATAATTTTCATTTTGTTTTTGAAATTTTTGTTTTTAATTCAAAGTTCCAAAATCAAAGTTTTAAAAAATAATTTTCATTTTGTTTTTGAAATTTTTTTTTTTAATTCAAAGTTCCAAAATCAAAGTTTTAAAAAATAATTTTCATTTTGTTTTTGAAATTTTTGTTTTTAATTCAAAGTTCCAAAATCAAAGTTTTAAAAAATAATTTTCATTTTGTTTTTGAAATTTTTGTTTTTAATTCAAAGTTTTAAAAAATAATTTTCATTTTGTTTTTGAAATTTTTGTTTTTAATTCAAAGTTCCAAAATCAAAGTTTTAAAAAATAATTTTCATTTTGTTTTTGAAATTTTTGTTTTTAATTCAAAGTTCCAAAATCAAAGTTTTTAATTTAAAGTTCCAAAATCAAAGTTTTAAAAAATAATTTTCATTTTTTTTTTAATTCAAAGTTCCAAAATCAAAATTTTAAAAAAATTATTTTCATTTTTTTTTAATTCAAAGTTCCAAAATCAAAGTTTTAAAAAATAATTTTCATTTTTTTTTAATTCAAAGTTCCAAAATCAAAGTTTTAAAAAATAATTTTCATTTTGTTTTTGAAATTTTTGTTTTTAATTCAAAGTTCCAAAATCAAAGTTTTAAAAAATAATTTTCAGTTTTTTTTTAATTCAAAGTTCCAAAATCAAAATTTTAAAAAATAATTTTCATTTTTTTTTTTAATTCAAAGTTCCAAAATAAAAATTTTAAAAAATTTTGTTTTTGAAATTTTTTTTTTAATTCAAAGTTCCAAAATCAAAGTTTTAAAAAATAATTTTCATTTTTTTTTAATTCAAAGTTCCAAAATCAAAATTTTAAAAAAATTATTTTCATTTTTTTTTAATTCAAAGTTCCAAAATCAAAGTTTTAAAAAATAATTTTCATTTTTTTTTAATTCAAAGTTCCAAAATCAAAGTTTTAAAAAATAATTTTCATTTTGTTTTTGAAATTTTTGTTTTTAATTCAAAGTTCCAAAATCAAAGTTTTAAAAAATAATTTTCATTTTGTTTTTGAATTTTTTTTTTTAATTCAAAGTTCCAAAATCAAAGTTTTAAAAAATAATTTTCATTTTGTTTTTGAAATTTTTGTTTTTAATTCAAAGTTCCAAAATCAAAGTTTTAAAAAATAATTTTCATTTTGTTTTTGAAATTTTTGTTTTTAATTCAAAGTTCCAAAATCAAAGTTTTAAAAAATAATTTTCATTTTGTATTTGAAATTTTTGTTTTTAATTCAAAGTTCCAAAATCAAAGTTTTAAAAAATAATTTTCATTTTGTTTTTGAAATTTTTTTGTAATTCAAAGTTCCAAAATCAAAGTTTTAAAAAATAATTTTCATTTTGTTTTTGAAATTTTTGTTTTTAATTCAAAGTTCCAAAATCAAAGTTTTAAAAAATAATTTTCATTTTGTTTTTGAAATTTTTTTTTTTAATTCAAAGTTCCAAAATCAAAGTTTTAAAAAATAATTTTCATTTTGTTTTTAATTCAAAGTTCCAAAATCAAAGTTTTAAAAAATAATTTTCATTTTGTTTTTGAAATTTTTGTTTTTAATTCAAAGTTTTAAAAAATAATTTTCATTTTGTTTTTGAAATTTTTGTTTTTAATTCAAAGTTCCAAAATCAAAGTTTTAAAAAATAATTTTCATTTTGTTTTTGAAATTTTTGTTTTTAATTCAAAGTTCCAAAATCAAAGTTTTTAATTTAAAGTTCCAAAATCAAAGTTTTAAAAAATAATTTTCATTTTTTTTTTAATTCAAAGTTCCAAAATCAAAATTTTAAAAAAATTATTTTCATTTTTTTTTAATTCAAAGTTCCAAAATCAAAGTTTTAAAAAATAATTTTCATTTTTTTTTAATTCAAAGTTCCAAAATCAAAGTTTTAAAAAATAATTTTCATTTTGTTTTTGAAATTTTTGTTTTTAATTCAAAGTTCCAAAATCAAAGTTTTAAAAAATAATTTTCATTTTGTTTTTGAAATTTTTTTGTAATTCAAAGTTCCAAAATCAAAATTTTAAAAAATAATTTTCATTTTTTTTTTAATTCAAAGTTCCAAAATCAAAGTTTTAAAAAATAATTTTCATTTTGTTTTTGAAATTTTTGTTTTTAATTCAAAGTTCCAAAATCAAAGTTTTAAAAAATAATTTTCATTTTTTTTTTTAAATTCAAAGTTCCAAAATCAAAATTTTAAAAAATAATTTTCATTTTGTTTTTGAAATTTTTGTTTTTAATTCAAAGTTCCAAAATCAAAGTTTTAAAAAATAATTTTCATTTTTTTTTTAATTCAAAGTTCCAAAATCAAAATTTTAAAAAATAATTTTCATTTTTTTTTTAATTCAAAGTTCCAAAATCAAAATTTTAAAAAATAATTTTCATTTTGTTTTTGAAATTTTTGTTTTTAATTCAAAGTTCCAAAATCAAAGTTTTAAAAAATAATTTTCATTTTGTTTTTGAAATTTTTGTTTTTAATTCAAAGTTCCAAAATCAAAATTTTAAAAAATAATTTTCATTTTGTTTTTGAAATTTTTGTTTTTAATTCAAAGTTCCAAAATCAAAGTTTTAAAAAATAATTTTCATTTTTTTTTTAATTCAAAGTTCCAAAATCAAAATTTTAAAAAATAATTTTCATTTTTTTTTAATTCAAAGTTCCAAAATCAAAATTTTAAAAAATAATTTTCATTTTTTTTTTTAAATTTTTTTTTTTAATTCAAAGTTCCAAAATCAAAATTTTAAAAAATAATTTTCATTTTTTTTTTAATTCAAAGTTCCAAAATCAAAATTTTAAAAAATAATTTTCATTTTTTTTTTAATTCAAAGTTCCAAAATCAAAATTTTAAAAAATAATTTTCATTTTGTTTTTGAAATTTTTGTTTTTAATTCAAAGTTCCAAAATCAAAGTTTTAAAAAATAATTTTCATTTTGTTTTTGAAATTTTTTTTTTTAATTCAAAGTTCCAAAATCAAAATTTTAAAAAATAATTTTCATTTTGTTTTTGAAATTTTTGTTTTTAATTCAAAGTTCCAAAATCAAAGTTTTAAAAAATAATTTTCATTTTTTTTTAATTCAAAGTTCCAAAATCAAAATTTTAAAAAAATTATTTTCATTTTGTTTTTGAAATTTTTTTTTTTATTTCAAAGTTCCAAAATCAAAGTTTTAAAAAATAATTTTCATTTTTTTTTTAATTCAAAGTTCCAAAATCAAAATTTTAAAAAATAATTTTCATTTTGTTTTTGAAATTTTTTTTTTTTAATTCAAAGTTCCAAAATCAAAGTTTTAAAAAATAATTTTCATTTTGTTTTTGAAATTTTTGTTTTTAATTCAAAGTTCCAAAATCAAAGTTTTAAAAAATAATTTTCATTTTGTTTTTGAAATTTTTGTTTTTAATTCAAAGTTCCAAAATCAAAGTTTTAAAAAATAATTTTCATTTTGTTTTTGAATTTTTTTTTTTATTTCAAAGTTCCAAAATCAAAGTTTTAAAAAATAATTTTCATTTTGTTTTTGAAATTTTTGTTTTTAATTCAAAGTTCCAAAATCAAAGTTTTAAAAAATAATTTTCATTTTGTTTTTGAAATTTTTGTTTTTAATTCAAAGTTCCAAAATCAAAATTTTAAAAAATAATTTTCATTTTGTTTTTGAAATTTTTGTTTTTAATTCAAAGTTCCAAAATCAAAGTTTTAAAAAATAATTTTCAGTTTTTTTTTAATTCAAAGTTCCAAAATCAAAATTTTAAAAAATAATTTTCTTTTTTTTTTTAATACAAAGTTCCAAAATAAAAATTTTAAAAAATTTTGTTTTTGAAATTTTTTTTTTAATTCAAAGTTCCAAAATCAAAGTTTTAAAAAATAATTTTAATTTTTTTTTAATTCAAAGTTCCAAAATCAAAGTTTTAAAAAATAATTTTCATTTTTTTTTTAATTCAAAGTTCCAAAATCAAAATTTTAAAAAATAATTTTCATTTTGTTTTTGAAATTTTTGTTTTTAATTCAAAGTTCCAAAATCAAAGTTTTAAAAAATAATTTTCATTTTTTTTTTAATTCAAAGTTCCAAAATCAAAATTTTAAAAAATAATTTTCATTTTTTTTTTAATTCAAAGTTCCAAAATCAAAATTTTAAAAAATAATTTTCATTTTGTTTTTGAAATTTTTGTTTTTAATTCAAAGTTCCAAAATCAAAGTTTTAAAAAATAATTTTCATTTTGTTTTTGAAATTTTTGTTTTTAATTCAAAGTTCCAAAATCAAAATTTTAAAAAATAATTTTCATTTTGTTTTTGAAATTTTTGTTTTTAATTCAAAGTTCCAAAATCAAAGTTTTAAAAAATAATTTTCATTTTTTTTTTAATTCAAAGTTCCAAAATCAAAATTTTAAAAAATAATTTTCATTTTTTTTTAATTCAAAGTTCCAAAATCAAAATTTTAAAAAATAATTTTCATTTTGTTTTTGAAATTTTTGTTTTTAATTCAAAGTTCCAAAATCAAAGTTTTAAAAAATAATTTTCATTTTTTTTTAATTCAAAGTTCCAAAATCAAAATTTTAAAAAATAATTTTCATTTTTTTTTAATTCAAAGTTCCAAAATCAAAATTTTAAAAAATAATTTTCATTTTGTTTTTGAAATTTTTGTTTTTAATTCAAAGTTCCAAAATCAAAGTTTTAAAAAATAATTTTCATTTTGTTTTTGAAATTTTTTTTTTTAATTCAAAGTTCCAAAATCAAAATTTTAAAAAATAATTTTCATTTTGTTTTTGAAATTTTTGTTTTTAATTCAAAGTTCCAAAATCAAAGTTTTAAAAAATAATTTTCATTTTTTTTTAATTCAAAGTTCCAAAATCAAAATTTTAAAAAAATTATTTTCATTTTGTTTTTGAAATTTTTTTTTTTATTTCAAAGTTCCAAAATCAAAGTTTTAAAAAATAATTTTCATTTTTTTTTTAATTCAAAGTTCCAAAATCAAAATTTTAAAAAATAATTTTCATTTTGTTTTTGAAATTTTTTTTTTTAATTCAAAGTTCCAAAATCAAAGTTCTAAAAAATAATTTTCATTTTGTTTTTGAAATTTTTGTTTTTAATTCAAAGTTCCAAAATCAAAGTTTTAAAAAATAATTTTCATTTTGTTTTTGAAATTTTTGTTTTTAATTCAAAGTTCCAAAATCAAAGTTTTAAAAAATAATTTTCATTTTGTTTTTGAATTTTTTTTTTTATTTCAAAGTTCCAAAATCAAAGTTTTAAAAAATAATTTTCATTTTGTTTTTGAAATTTTTGTTTTTAATTCAAAGTTCCAAAATCAAAGTTTTAAAAAATAATTTTCATTTTGTTTTTGAAATTTTTGTTTTTAATTCAAAGTTCCAAAATCAAAATTTTAAAAAATAATTTTCATTTTGTTTTTGAAATTTTTGTTTTTAATTCAAAGTTCCAAAATCAAAGTTTTAAAAAATAATTTTCAGTTTTTTTTTAATTCAAAGTTCCAAAATCAAAATTTTAAAAAATAATTTTCATTTTTTTTTTAATTCAAAGTTCCAAAATAAAAATTTTAAAAAATTTTGTTTTTGAAATTTTTTTTTTAATTCAAAGTTCCAAAATCAAAGTTTTAAAAAATAATTTTCATTTTTTTTTAATTCAAAGTTCCAAAATCAAAATTTTAAAAAAATTATTTTCATTTTTTTTTAATTCAAAGTTCCAAAATCAAAGTTTTAAAAAATAATTTTCATTTTTTTTTAATTCAAAGTTCCAAAATCAAAGTTTTAAAAAATAATTTTCATTTTGTTTTTGAAATTTTTGTTTTTAATTCAAAGTTCCAAAATCAAAGTTTTAAAAAATAATTTTCATTTTGTTTTTGAATTTTTTTTTTTTAATTCAAAGTTCCAAAATCAAAGTTTTAAAAAATAATTTTCATTTTGTTTTTGAAATTTTTGTTTTTAATTCAAAGTTCCAAAATCAAAGTTTTAAAAAATAATTTTCATTTTGTTTTTGAAATTTTTGTTTTTAATTCAAAGTTCCAAAATCAAAGTTTTAAAAAATAATTTTCATTTTGTATTTGAAATTTTTGTTTTTAATTCAAAGTTCCAAAATCAAAGTTTTAAAAAATAATTTTCATTTTGTTTTTGAAATTTTTTTGTAATTCAAAGTTCCAAAATCAAAGTTTTAAAAAATAATTTTCATTTTGTTTTTGAAATTTTTGTTTTTAATTCAAAGTTCCAAAATCAAAGTTTTAAAAAATAATTTTCATTTTGTTTTTGAAATTTTTTTTTTTAATTCAAAGTTCCAAAATCAAAGTTTTAAAAAATAATTTTCATTTTGTTTTTGAAATTTTTGTTTTTAATTCAAAGTTCCAAAATCAAAGTTTTAAAAAATAATTTTCATTTTGTTTTTGAAATTTTTGTTTTTAATTCAAACTTCCAAAATCAAAGTTTTAAAAAATAATTTTCATTTTGTTTTTGAAATTTTTGTTTTTAATTCAAAGTTCCAAAATCAAAGTTTTAAAAAATAATTTTCATTTTTTTTTTAATTCAAAGTTCCAAAATCAAAATTTTAAAAAATAATTTTCATTTTGTTTTTGAAATTTTTTTGTAATTCAAAGTTCCAAAATCAAAGTTTTAAAAAATAATTTTCATTTTTTTTTAATTCAAAGTTCCAAAATCAAAGTTTTAAAATATATTTTTCATTTTGTTTTTGAAATTTTTTTTTAATTCAAAGTTTAAAAAAATAATTTTCATTTTGTTTTTGAAATTTTTGTTTTTAATTCAAAGTTCCAAAATCAAAGTTTTAAAAAATAATTTTCATTTTGTTTTTCAAATTTTTGTTTTTAATTCAAAGTTCCAAAATCAAAATTTTAAAAAATAATTTTCATTTTGTTTTTGAAATTTTTGTTTTTAATTCAAAGTTCCAAAATCAAAGTTTTAAAATATATTTTTCATTTTGTTTTTGAAATTTTTGTTTTTAATTCAAAGTTCCAAAATCAAAGTTTTAAAAAATAATTTTCATTTTGTTTTTGAAATTTTTTTGTAATTCAAAGTTCCAAAATCAAAGTTTTAAAAAATAATTTTCATTTTGTTTTTGAAATTTTTTTTTTATTTCAAAGTTCCAAAATCAAAGTTTTAAAAAATAATTTTCATTTTTTTTTTAATTCAAAGTTCCAAAATCAAAATTTTAAAAAATAATTTTCATTTTGTTTTTGAAATTTTTGTTTTTAATTCAAAGTTCCAAAATCAAAGTTTTAAAAAATAATTTTCATTTTGTTTTTGAAATTTTTGTTTTTAATTCAAAGTTCCAAAATCAAAGTTTTAAAAAATAATTTTCATTTTGTTTTTGAAATTTTTTTTTTATTTCAAAGTTCCAAAATCAAAGTTTTAAAAAATAATTTTCATTTTGTTTTTGAAATTTTTGTTTTTAATTCAAAGTTCCAAAATCAAAGTTTTAAAAAATAATTTTCATTTTTTTTTAATTCAAAGTTCCAAAATCAAAATTTTAAAAAATAATTTTCATTTTTTTTTTAATTCAAAGTTCCAAAATCAAAATTTTAAAAAATAATTTTCATTTTGTTTTTGAAATTTTTGTTTTTAATTCAAAGTTCCAAAATCAAAGTTTTAAAAAATAATTTTCATTTTGTTTTTGAAATTTTTGTTTTTAATTCAAAGTTCCAAAATCAAAATTTTAAAAAATAATTTTCATTTTGTTTTTGAAATTTTTGTTTTTAATTCAAAGTTCCAAAATCAAAGTTTTAAAAAATAATTTTCATTTTTTTTTTAATTCAAAGTTCCAAAATCAAAATTTTAAAAAATAATTTTCATTTTTTTTTAATTCAAAGTTCCAAAATCAAAATTTTAAAAAATAATTTTCATTTTGTTTTTGAAATTTTTTTGTAATTCAAAGTTCCAAAATCAAAGTTTTAAAAAATAATTTTCATTTTTTTTTTTAATTCAAAGTTCCAAAATCAAAATTTTAAAAAATAATTTTCATTTTGTTTTTGAAATTTTTTTGTAATTCAAAGTTCCAAAATCAAAGTTTTAAAAAATAATTTTCATTTTTTTTAATTCAAAGTTCCAAAATCAAAGTTTTAAAATATATTTTTCATTTTGTTTTTGAAATTTTTTTTTAATTCAAAGTTTTAAAAAATAATTTTCATTTTGTTTTTGAAATTTTTGTTTTTAATTCAAAGTTCCAAAATCAAAGTTTTAAAAAATAATTTTCATTTTGTTTTTGAAATTTTTGTTTTTAATTCAAAGTTCCAAAATCAAAATTTTAAAAAATAATTTTCATTTTGTTTTTGAAATTTTTGTTTTTAATTCAAAGTTCCAAAATCAAAGTTTTAAAATATATTTTTCATTTTGTTTTTGAAATTTTTGTTTTTAATTCAAAGTTCCAAAATCAAAGTTTTAAAAAATAATTTTCATTTTGTTTTTGAAATTTTTTTGTAATTCAAAGTTCCAAAATCAAAGTTTTAAAAAATAATTTTCATTTTGTTTTTGAAATTTTTTTTTTATTTCAAAGTTCCAAAATCAAAGTTTTAAAAAATAATTTTCATTTTTTTTTTTAATTCAAAGTTCCAAAATCAAAATTTTAAAAAATAATTTTCATTTTGTTTTTGAAATTTTTGTTTTTAATTCAAAGTTCCAAAATCAAAGTTTTAAAAAATAATTTTCATTTTGTTTTTGAAATTTTTGTTTTTAATTCAAAGTTCCAAAATCAAAGTTTTAAAAAATAATTTTCATTTTGTTTTTGAAATTTTTTTTTTATTTCAAAGTTCCAAAATCAAAGTTTTAAAAAATAATTTTCATTTTGTTTTTGAATTTTTTTTTTTTATTTCAAAGTTCCAAAATCAAAGTTTTAAAAAATAATTTTCATTTTGTTTTTGAAATTTTTGTTTTTAATTCAAAGTTCCAAAATCAAAGTTTTAAAAAATAATTTTCATTTTGTTTTTGAAATTTTTGTTTTTAATTCAAAGTTCCAAAATCAAAATTTTAAAAAATAATTTTCATTTTGTTTTTGAAATTTTTGTTTTTAATTCAAAGTTCCAAAATCAAAGTTTTAAAAAATAATTTTCATTTTTTTTTAATTCAAAGTTCCAAAATCAAAATTTTAAAAAATAATTTTCATTTTTTTTTTAATTCAAAGTTCCAAAATCAAAATTTTAAAAAATAATTTTCATTTTGTTTTTGAAATTTTTGTTTTTAATTCAAAGTTCCAAAATCAAAGTTTTAAAAAATAATTTTCATTTTGTTTTTGAAATTTTTGTTTTTAATTCAAAGTTCCAAAATCAAAATTTTAAAAAATAATTTTCATTTTGTTTTTGAAATTTTTGTTTTTAATTCAAAGTTCCAAAATCAAAGTTTTAAAAAATAATTTTCATTTTTTTTTTTAATTCAAAGTTCCAAAATCAAAATTTTAAAAAATAATTTTCATTTTTTTTTAATTCAAAGTTCCAAAATCAAAATTTTAAAAAATAATTTTCATTTTGTTTTTGAAATTTTTGTTTTTAATTCAAAGTTCCAAAATCAAAGTTTTAAAAAATAATTTTCATTTTGTTTTTGAAATTTTTGTTTTTAATTCAAAGTTCCAAAATCAAAGTTTTAAAAAATAATTTTCATTTTTTTTTTAATTCAAAGTTCCAAAATCAAAATTTTAAAAAATAATTTTCATTTTGTTTTTAAATTTTTGTTTTTAATTCAAAGTTCCAAAATCAAAGTTTTAAAAAATAATTTTCATTTTGTTTTTGAAATTTTTTTTTTGTAATTCAAAGTTCCAAAATCAAAATTTTAAAAAATAATTTTCATTTTGTTTTTGAAATTTTTGTTTTTAATTCAAAGTTCCAAAATCAAAGTTTTAAAAAATAATTTTCATTTTTTTTTAATTCAAAGTTCCAAAATCAAAATTTTAAAAAAATTATTTTCATTTTGTTTTTGAAATTTTTTTTTTTATTTCAAAGTTCCAAAATCAAAGTTTTAAAAAATAATTTTCATTTTGTTTTTGAAATTTTTTTTTTTAATTCAAAGTTCCAAAATCAAAGTTTTAAAAAATAATTTTCATTTTGTTTTTGAAATTTTTGTTTTTAATTCAAAGTTCCAAAATCAAAGTTTTAAAAAATAATTTTCATTTTGTTTTTGAAATTTTTGTTTTTAATTCAAAGTTCCAAAATCAAAGTTTTAAAAAATAATTTTCATTTTGTTTTTGAATTTTTTTTTTTATTTCAAAGTTCCAAAATCAAAGTTTTAAAAAATAATTTTCATTTTGTTTTTGAAATTTTTGTTTTTAATTCAAAGTTCCAAAATCAAAGTTTTAAAAAATAATTTTCATTTTGTTTTTGAAATTTTTGTTTTTAATTCAAAGTTCCAAAATCAAAATTTTAAAAAATAATTTTCATTTTGTTTTTGAAATTTTTGTTTTTAATTCAAAGTTCCAAAATCAAAGTTTTAAAAAATAATTTTCAGTTTTTTTTTAATTCAAAGTTCCAAAATCAAAATTTTAAAAAATAATTTTCATTTTTTTTTTTAATTCAAAGTTCCAAAATCAAAGTTTTAAAAAATAATTTTCATTTTTTTTTAATTCAAAGTTCCAAAATCAAAATTTTAAAAAAATTATTTTCATTTTTTTTTAATTCAAAGTTCCAAAATCAAAGTTTTAAAAAATAATTTTCATTTTTTTTTAATTCAAAGTTCCAAAATCAAAGTTTTAAAAAATAATTTTCATTTTGTTTTTGAAATTTTTGTTTTTAATTCAAAGTTCCAAAATCAAAGTTTTAAAAAATAATTTTCATTTTGTTTTTGAATTTTTTTTTTTTAATTCAAAGTTCCAAAATCAAAGTTTTAAAAAATAATTTTCATTTTGTTTTTGAAATTTTTGTTTTTAATTCAAAGTTCCAAAATCAAAGTTTTAAAAAATAATTTTCATTTTGTTTTTGAAATTTTTGTTTTTAATTCAAAGTTCCAAAATCAAAGTTTTAAAAAATAATTTTCATTTTGTATTTGAAATTTTTGTTTTTAATTCAAAGTTCCAAAATCAAAGTTTTAAAAAATAATTTTCATTTTGTTTTTGAAATTTTTTTGTAATTCAAAGCTCCAAAATCAAAGTTTTAAAAAATAATTTTCATTTTGTTTTTGAAATTTTTGTTTTTAATTCAAAGTTCCAAAATCAAAGTTTTAAAAAATAATTTTCATTTTGTTATTGAAATTTTTTTTTTTAATTCAAAGTTCCAAAATCAAAGTTTTAAAAAATAATTTTCATTTTGTTTTTGAAATTTTTGTTTTTAATTCAAAGTTCCAAAATCAAAGTTTTAAAAAATAATTTTCATTTTGTTTTTGAAATTTTTGTTTTTAATTCAAAGTTCCAAAATCAAAGTTTTAAAAAATAATTTTCATTTTGTTTTTGAAATTTTTGTTTTTAATTCAAAGTTCCAAAATCAAAGTTTTAAAAAATAATTTTCATTTTGTTTTTGAAATTTTTGTTTTTAATTCAAAGTTCCAAAATCAAAGTTTTTAATTTAAAGTTCCAAAATCAAAGTTTTAAAAAATAATTTTCATTTTTTTTTAATTCAAAGTTCCAAAATCAAAATTTTAAAAAAATTATTTTCATTTTTTGTTAATTCAAAGTTCCAAAATCAAAGTTTTAAAAAATAATTTTCATTTTTTTTTAATTCAAAGTTCCAAAATCAAAGTTTTAAAAAATAATTTTCATTTTGTTTTTGAAATTTTTGTTTTTAATTCAAAGTTCCAAAATCAAAGTTTTAAAAAATAATTTTCATTTTGTTTTTGAAATTTTTTTGTAATTCAAAGTTCCAAAATCAAAATTTTAAAAAATAATTTTCATTTTTTTTTTAATTCAAAGTTCCAAAATCAAAGTTTTAAAAAATAATTTTCATTTTGTTTTTGAAATTTTTGTTTTTAATTCAAAGTTCCAAAATCAAAGTTTTAAAAAATAATTTTCATTTTTTTTTTTAATTCAAAGTTCCAAAATCAAAATTTTAAAAAATAATTTTCATTTTGTTTTTGAAATTTTTTTGTAATTCAAAGTTCCAAAATCAAAGTTTTAAAAAATAATTTTCATTTTTTTTTAATTCAAAGTTCCAAAATCAAAGTTTTAAAATATATTTTTCATTTTGTTTTTGAAATTTTTTTTTAATTCAAAGTTTTAAAAAATAATTTTCATTTTGTTTTTGAAATTTTTGTTTTTAATTCAAAGTTCCAAAATCAAAGTTTTAAAAAATAATTTTCATTTTGTTTTTGAAATTTTTGTTTTTAATTCAAAGTTCCAAAATCAAAATTTTAAAAAATAATTTTCATTTTGTTTTTGAAATTTTTGTTTTTAATTCAAAGTTCCAAAATCAAAGTTTTAAAATATATTTTTCATTTTGTTTTTGAAATTTTTGTTTTTAATTCAAAGTTCCAAAATCAAAGTTTTAAAATATATTTTTCATTTTGTTTTTGAAATTTTTGTTTTTAATTCAAAGTTCCAAAATCAAAGTTTTAAAAAATAATTTTCATTTTGTTTTTGAAATTTTTTTGTAATTCAAAGTTCCAAAATCAAAGTTTTAAAAAATAATTTTCATTTTTTTTTTAATTCAAAGTTCCAAAATCAAAATTTTAAAAAATAATTTTCATTTTGTTTTTGAAATTTTTGTTTTTAATTCAAAGTTCCAAAATCAAAGTTTTAAAAAATAATTTTCATTTTGTTTTTGAAATTTTTGTTTTTAATTCAAAGTTCCAAAATCAAAGTTTTAAAAAATAATTTTCATTTTGTTTTTTAAATTTTTTTTTTTATTTCAAAGTTCCAAAATCAAAGTTTTAAAAAATAATTTTCATTTTGTTTTTGAATTTTTTTTTTTTTTATTTCAAAGTTCCAAAATCAAAGTTTTAAAAAATAATTTTCATTTTGTTTTTGAAATTTTTGTTTTTAATTCAAAGTTCCAAAATCAAAGTTTTAAAAAATAATTTTCATTTTGTTTTTGAAATTTTTGTTTTTAATTCAAAGTTCCAAAATCAAAATTTTAAAAAATAATTTTCATTTTGTTTTTGAAATTTTTGTTTTTAATTCAAAGTTCCAAAATCAAAGTTTTAAAAAATAATTTTCATTTTTTTTTTAATTCAAAGTTCCAAAATCAAAATTTTAAAAAATAATTTTCATTTTTTTTTTAATTCAAAGTTCCAAAATCAAAATTTTAAAAAATAATTTTCATTTTGTTTTTGAAATTTTTGTTTTTAATTCAAAGTTCCAAAATCAAAGTTTTAAAAAATAATTTTCATTTTTTTTTAATTCAAAGTTCCAAAATCAAAATTTTAAAAAAATTATTTTCATTTTGTTTTTGAAATTTTTTTTTTTATTTCAAAGTTCCAAAATCAAAGTTTTAAAAAATAATTTTCATTTTTTTTTTAATTCAAAGTTCCAAAATCAAAATTTTAAAAAATAATTTTCATTTTGTTTTTGAAATTTTTTTTTTTAATTCAAAGTTCCAAAATCAAAGTTTTAAAAAATAATTTTCATTTTGTTTTTGAAATTTTTGTTTTTAATTCAAAGTTCCAAAATCAAAGTTTTAAAAAATAATTTTCATTTTGTTTTTGAAATTTTTGTTTTTAATTCAAAGTTCCAAAATCAAAGTTTTAAAAAATAATTTTCATTTTGTTTTTGAATTTTTTTTTTTATTTCAAAGTTCCAAAATCAAAGTTTTAAAAAATAATTTTCATTTTGTTTTTGAAATTTTTGTTTTTAATTCAAAGTTCCAAAATCAAAGTTTTAAAAAATAATTTTCATTTTGTTTTTGAAATTTTTGTTTTTAATTCAAAGTTCCAAAATCAAAATTTTAAAAAATAATTTTCATTTTGTTTTTGAAATTTTTGTTTTTAATTCAAAGTTCCAAAATCAAAGTTTTAAAAAATAATTTTCAGTTTTTTTTTAATTCAAAGTTCCAAAATCAAAATTTTAAAAAATAATTTTCATTTTTTTTTTAATTCAAAGTTCCAAAATAAAAATTTTAAAAAATTTTGTTTTTGAAATTTTTTTTTTAATTCAAAGTTCCAAAATCAAAGTTTTAAAAAATAATTTTCATTTTTTTTTAATTCAAAGTTCCAAAATCAAAATTTTAAAAAAATTATTTTCATTTTTTTTTAATTCAAAGTTCCAAAATCAAAGTTTTAAAAAATAATTTTCATTTTTTTTTAATTCAAAGTTCCAAAATCAAAGTTTTAAAAAATAATTTTCATTTTGTTTTTGAAATTTTTGTTTTTAATTCAAAGTTCCAAAATCAAAGTTTTAAAAAATAATTTTCATTTTGTTTTTGAATTTTTTTTTTTAATTCAAAGTTCCAAAATCAAAGTTTTAAAAAATAATTTTCATTTTGTTTTTGAAATTTTTGTTTTTAATTCAAAGTTCCAAAATCAAAGTTTTAAAAAATAATTTTCATTTTGTTTTTGAAATTTTTGTTTTTAATTCAAAGTTCCAAAATCAAAGTTTTAAAAAATAATTTTCATTTTGTATTTGAAATTTTTGTTTTTAATTCAAAGTTCCAAAATCAAAGTTTTAAAAAATAATTTTCATTTTGTTTTTGAAATTTTTTTGTAATTCAAAGTTCCAAAATCAAAGTTTTAAAAAATAATTTTCATTTTGTTTTTGAAATTTTTGTTTTTAATTCAAAGTTCCAAAATCAAAGTTTTAAAAAATAATTTTCATTTTGTTTTTGAATTTTTTTTTTTTAATTCAAAGTTCCAAAATCAAAGTTTTAAAAAATAATTTTCATTTTGTTTTTGAAATTTTTGTTTTTAATTCAAAGTTCCAAAATCAAAGTTTTAAAAAATAATTTTCATTTTGTATTTGAAATTTTTGTTTTTAATTCAAAGTTCCAAAATCAAAGTTTTAAAAAATAATTTTCATTTTGTTTTTGAAATTTTTTTGTAATTCAAAGTTCCAAAATCAAAGTTTTAAAAAATAATTTTCATTTTGTTTTTGAAATTTTTTTGTAATTCAAAGTTCCAAAATCAAAGTTTTAAAAAATAATTTTCATTTTGTTTTTGAAATTTTTGTTTTTAATTCAAAGTTCCAAAATCAAAGTTTTAAAAAATAATTTTCATTTTGTTTTTGAAATTTTTGTTTTTAATTCAAAGTTCCAAAATCAAAGTTTTAAAAAATAATTTTCATTTTGTTTTTGAAATTTTTGTTTTTAATTCAAACTTCCAAAATCAAAGTTTTAAAAAATAATTTTCATTTTGTTTTTGAAATTTTTGTTTTTAATTCAAAGTTCCAAAATCAAAGTTTTAAAAAATAATTTTCATTTTTTTTTTTAATTCAAAGTTCCAAAATCAAAGTTTTAAAATATATTTTTCATTTTGTTTTTGAAATTTTTTTTTAATTCAAAGTTTTAAAAAATAATTTTCATTTTGTTTTTGAAATTTTTGTTTTTAATTCAAAGTTCCAAAATCAAAGTTTTAAAAAATAATTTTCATTTTGTTTTTGAAATTTTTGTTTTTAATTCAAAGTTCCAAAATCAAAATTTTAAAAAATAATTTTCATTTTGTTTTTGAAATTTTTGTTTTTAATTCAAAGTTCCAAAATCAAAGTTTTAAAATATATTTTTCATTTTGTTTTTGAAATTTTTGTTTTTAATTCAAAGTTCCAAAATCAAAGTTTTAAAAAATAATTTTCATTTTGTTTTTGAAATTTTTTTGTAATTAGTTCCAAAATCAAAATTTTAAAAAAATTATTTTCATTTTGTTTTTGAAATTTTTGTTTTTAATTCAAAGTTCCAAAATCAAAGTTTTAAAAAATTTTGTTTTTGAAATTTTTTTTTTAATTCAAAGTTCCAAAATCAAAGTTTTAAAAAATAATTTTCATTTTGTTTTTGAAATTTTTGTTTTTAATTCAAAGTTCCAAAATCAAAATTTTAAAAAATAATTTTCATTTTGTTTTTGAAATTTTTTTTTAATTCAAAGTTCCAAAATCAAAGTTTTAAAAAATATTTTTCATTTTGTTTTCGAAATTTTTGTTTTTAATTCAAAGTTCCAAAATCAAAGTTTTAAAAAATAATTTTCATTTTGTTTTTGAAATTTTTGTTTTTAATTCAAAGTTCCAAAATCAAAGTTTTAAAAAATAATTTTCATTTTTTTTAATTCAAAGTTCCAAAATCAAAATTTTAAAAAAATTATTTTCATTTTGTTTTTGAAATTTTTTTTTTAATTCAAAGTTCCAAAATCAAAGTTTTAAAAAATATTTTTCATTTTGTTTTTGAAATTTTTGTTTTTAATTCAAAGTTCCAAAATCAAAATTTTAAAAAATAATTTTCATTTTGTTCTTGAAATTTTTTTTTAATTCAAAGTTCCAAAATCAAAGTTTTAAAAAATATTTTTCATTTTGTTTTTGAAATTTTTGTTTTTAATTCAAAGTTCCAAAATCAAAGTTTTAAAAAATAATTTTCATTTTGTTTTTGAAATTTTTGTTTTTAATTCAAAGTTCCAAAATCAAAGTTTTTAAAAATAATTTTAATTTTTTTTTTAATTCAAAGTTTCAAAATCAAAATTTTAAAAAAATTATTTTCATTTTGTTTTTTAATTTTTTTTTTTTTTATTTCAAAGTTCCAAAATCAAAGTTTTAAAAAATATTTTTCATTTTGTTTTTGAAATTTTTGTTTTTAATTCAAAGTTCCAAAATCAAAGTTTTAAAAAATAATTTTCATTTTGTTTTTGAAATTTTTGTTTTTAATTCAAAGTTCCAAAATCAAAGTTTTAAAAAATAATTTTCATTTTGTTTTTGAAATTTTTTTTTTATTTCAAAGTTCCAAAATCAAAGTTTTAAAAAATAATTTTCATTTTGTATTTGAAATTTTTGTTTTTAATTCAAAGTTCCAAAATCAAAGTTTTAAAAAATAATTTTCATTTTGTTTTTGAAATTTTTGTTTTTAATTCAAAGTTCCAAAATCAAAGTTTTAAAAAATAATTTTCATTTTTTTTTAATTCAAAGTTCCAAAATCAAAATTTTAAAAAAATTATTTTCATTTTGTTTTTGAAATTTCTGTTTTTAATTCAAAGTTCCAAAATCAAAGTTTTAAAAAATTTTGTTTTTGAAATTTTTTTTTTAATTCAAAGTTCCAAAATCAAAGTTTTAAAAAATAATTTTCATTTTGTTTTTGAAATTTTTGTTTTTAATTCAAAGTTCCAAAATCAAAATTTTAAAAAATAATTTTCATTTTGTTTTTGAAATTTTTTTTTAATTCAAAGTTCCAAAATCAAAGTTTTAAAAAATATTTTTCATTTTGTTTTCGAAATTTTTGTTTTTAATTCAAAGTTCCAAAATCAAAGTTTTAAAAAATAATTTTCATTTTGTTTTTGAAATTTTTGTTTTTAATTCAAAGTTCCAAAATCAAAGTTTTAAAAAATAATTTTCATTTTTTTTAATTCAAAGTTCCAAAATCAAAATTTTAAAAAAATTATTTTCATTTTGTTTTTGAAATTTTTTTTTTAATTCAAAGTTCCAAAATCAAAGTTTTAAAAAATATTTTTCATTTTGTTTTTGAAATTTTTGTTTTTAATTCAAAGTTGCAAAATCAAAATTTTAAAAAATATTTTTCATTTTGTTTTTGAAATTTTTTTTTTAATTCAAGGTTCCAAAATCATAATTTTAAAAAATAATTTTCATTTTTTTTTAATTCAAAGTTCCAAAATAAAAATTTTAAAAAATTTTGTTTTTGAAATTTTTTTTAATTCAAAGTTCCAAAATCAAAATTTTAAAAAAATTATTTTCATTTTGTTTTTGAAATTTTTATTTTTAATTCAAAGTTCCAAAATCAAAGTTTTAAAAAATAATTTTCATTTTTTTTTAATTCAAAGTTCCAAAATCAAAATTTTAAAGAATATTTTTCATTTTGTTTTTGAAATTTTTTTTTTAATTCAAAGTTAAAAAAACAAAATTTTAAAAAATAATTTTCATTTTTTTTTAATTCAAAGTTCCAAAATCAAAATTTTAAAAAAATTATTTTCATTTTTTTTTTATTCAAAGTTACAAAATCAAAGTTTTAAAAAATAATTTTCATTTTTTTTTAATTCAAAGTTCCAAAATCAAAGTTTTAAAAAATAATTTTCATTTTGTTTTTGAAATTTTTGTTTTTAATTCAAAGTTCCAAAATCAAAGTTTTAAAAAATAATTTTCATTTTGTTTTTGAAATTTTTTTGTAATTCAAAGTTCCAAAATCAAAATTTTAAAAAATAATTTTCATTTTTTTTTTAATTCAAAGTTCCAAAATCAAAGTTTTAAAATATATTTTTCATTTTCTTTTTGAAATTTTTGTTTTTAATTCAAAGTTCCAAAATCAAAGTTTTAAAAAATAATTTTCATTTTGTTTTTGAAATTTTTTTGTAATTCAAAGTTCCAAAATCAAAATTTTAAAAAATAATTTTCATTTTTTTTTTAATGCAAAGTTCCAAAATCAAAATTTTAAAAAATTTTGTTTTTGAAATTTTTGTTTTTAATTCAAAGTTCCAAAATCAAAATTTTAAAAAATAATTTTCATTTTGTTTTTGAATTTTTTTTTTAATTCAAAGTTCCAAAATCAAAATTTTAAAAAATAATTTTCATTTTGTTTTTGAAATTTTTGTTTTTAATTCAAAGTTCCAAAATCAAAGTTTTAAAAAATAATTTTCATTTTGTATTTGAAATTTTTGTTTTTAATTCAAAGTTCCAAAATCAAAGTTTTAAAAAATAATTTTCATTTTGTTTTTGAAATTTTTTTGTAATTCAAAGTTCCAAAATCAAAGTTTTAAAAAATAATTTTCATTTTGTTTTTGAAATTTTTGTTTTTAATTCAAAGTTCCAAAATCAAAGTTTTAAAAAATAATTTTCATTTTGTTTTTGAAATTTTTTTTTTTATTTCAAAGTTCCAAAATCAAAGTTTTAAAAAATAATTTTCATTTTGTATTTGAAATTTTTGTTTTTAATTCAAAGTTCCAAAATCAAAGTTTTAAAAAATAATTTTCATTTTGTTTTTGAAATTTTTTTGTAATTCAAAGTTCCAAAATCAAAGTTTTAAAAAATAATTTTCATTTTGTTTTTGAAATTTTTGTTTTTAATTCAAAGTTCCAAAATCAAAATTTTAAAAAATAATTTTCATTTTTTTTTTTAATTCAAAGTTCCAAAATCAAAATTTTAAAAAATTTTGTTTTTGAAATTTTTGTTTTTAATTCAAAGTTCCAAAATCAAAATTTTAAAAAATAATTTTCATTTTGTTTTTGAATTTTTTTTTTAATTCAAAGTTCCAAAATCAAAATTTTAAAAAATAATTTTCATTTTGTTTTTGAAATTTTTGTTTTTAATTCAAAGTTCCAAAATCAAAGTTTTAAAAAATAATTTTCATTTTGTATTTGAAATTTTTGTTTTTAATTCAAAGTTCCAAAATCAAAGTTTTAAAAAATAATTTTCATTTTGTTTTTGAAATTTTTTTGTAATTCAAAGTTCCAAAATCAAAGTTTTAAAAAATAATTTTCATTTTGTTTTTGAAATTTTTGTTTTTAATTCAAAGTTCCAAAATCAAAGTTTTAAAAAATAATTTTCATTTTGTTTTTGAAATTTTTTTTTATTTCAAAGTTCCAAAATCAAAGTTTTAAAAAATAATTTTCATTTTGTTTTTGAAATTTTTGTTTTTAATTCAAAGTTCCAAAATCAAAGTTTTTAATTTAAAGTTCCAAAATCAAAGTTTTAAAAAATAATTTTCATTTTTTTTTTAATTCAAAGTTCCAAAATCAAAATTTTAAAAAAATTATTTTCATTTTTTTTTAATTCAAAGTTCCAAAATCAAAGTTTTAAAAAATAATTTTCATTTTTTTTTAATTCAAAGTTCCAAAATCAAAGTTTTAAAAAATAATTTTCATTTTGTTTTTGAAATTTTTGTTTTTAATTCAAAGTTCCAAAATCAAAGTTTTAAAAAATAATTTTCATTTTGTTTTTGAAATTTTTTTGTAATTCAAAGTTCCAAAATCAAAATTTTAAAAAATAATTTTCATTTTTTTTTTAATTCAAAGTTCCAAAATCAAAGTTTTAAAATATATTTTTCATTTTGGTTTTGAAATTTTTGTTTTTAATTCAAAGTTCCAAAATCAAAGTTTTAAAAAATAATTTTCATTTTGTTTTTGAAATTTTTTTGTAATTCAAAGTTCTAAAATCAAAATTTTAAAAAATAATTTTCATTTTTTTTTTAATTCAAAGTTCCAAAATCAAAATTTTAAAAAATTTTGTTTTTGAAATTTTTGTTTTTAATTCAAAGTTCCAAAATCAAAATTTTAAAAAATAATTTTCATTTTGTTTTTGAATTTTTTTTTTTAATTCAAAGTTCCAAAATCAAAATTTTAAAAAATAATTTTCATTTTGTTTTTGAAATTTTTGTTTTTAATTCAAAGTTCCAAAATCAAAGTTTTAAAAAATAATTTTCATTTTGTTTTTGAATTTTTTTTTTTTAATTCAAAGTTCCAAAATCAAAGTTTTAAAAAATAATTTTCATTTTGTTTTTGAAATTTTTGTTTTTAATTCAAAGTTCCAAAATCAAAGTTTTAAAAAATAATTTACATTTTGTTTTTGAAATTTTTGTTTTTAATTCAAAGTTCCAAAATCAAAGTTTTAAAAAATAATTTTCATTTTGTATTTGAAATTTTTGTTTTTAATTCAAAGTTCCAAAATCAAAGTTTTAAAAAATAATTTTCATTTTGTTTTTGAAATTTTTTTGTAATTCAAAGTTCCAAAATCAAAGTTTTAAAAAATAATTTTCATTTTGTTTTTGAAATTTTTGTTTTTAATTCAAAGTTCCAAAATCAAAATTTTAAAAAATAATTTTCATTTTGTTTTTGAAATTTTTGTTTTTAATTCAAAGTTCCAAAATCAAAGTTTTAAAAAATAATTTTCTTTTTTTTTTAATTCAAAGTTCCAAAATCAAAATTTTAAAAAAATTATTTTCATTTTGTTTTTGAAATTTTTTTTTTTATTTCAAAGTTCCAAAATCAAAGTTTTAAAAAATAATTTTCATTTTGTTTTTGAAATTTTTTTTTTAATTCAAAGTTCCAAAATCAAAGTTTTAAAAAATAATTTTCATTTTTTTTTTATTTCAAAGTTCCAAAATCAAAATTTTAAAAAATAATTTTCATTTTTTTTTTTAATTCAAAGTTCCAAAATCAAAATTTTAAAAAATAATTTTCATTTTGTTTTTGAAATTTTTGTTTTTAATTCAAAGTTCCAAAATCAAAGTTTTAAAAAATAATTTTCATTTTGTATTTGAAATTTTTGTTTTTAATTCAAAGTTCCAAAATCAAAGTTTTAAAAAATAATTTTCATTTTGTTTTTGAAATTTTTTTGTAATTCAAAGTTCCAAAATCAAAGTTTTAAAAAATAATTTTCATTTTGTTTTTGAAATTTTTGTTTTTAATTCAAAGTTCCAAAATCAAAATTTTAAAAAATAATTTTCATTTTGTTTTTGAAATTTTTGTTTTTAATTCAAAGTTCCAAAATCAAAGTTTTAAAAAATAATTTTCATTTTGTTTTTGAAATTTTTTTTTTATTTCAAAGTTCCAAAATCAAAGTTTTAAAAAATAATTTTCATTTTGTTTTTGAAATTTTTGTTTTTAATTCAAAGTTCCAAAATCAAAGTTTTAAAAAATAATTTTCATTTTTTTTTAATTCAAAGTTCCAAAATCAATTTTAATTCAAAGTTCCAAAATCAAAATTTTAAAAAATAATTTTCATTTTGTTTTTGAAATTTTTGTTTTTAATTCAAAGTTCCAAAATCAAAGTTTTAAAAAATAATTTTCATTTTGTTTTTGAATTTTTTTTTTTATTTCAAAGTTCCAAAATCAAAGTTTTAAAAAATAATTTTCATTTTGTTTTTGAAATTTTTTTGTAATTCAAAGTTCCAAAATCAAAGTTTTTAATTTAAAGTTCCAAAATCAAAGTTTTAAAAAATAATTTTCATTTTTTTTTTATTTCAAAGTTCCAAAATCAAAGTTTTAAAAAATAATTTTCATTTTGTTTTTGAAATTTTTTTGTAATTCAAAGTTCCAAAATCAAAGTTTTAAAAAATAATTTTCATTTTGTTTTTGAAATTTTTTTGTAATTCAAAGTTCCAAAATCAAAGTTTTAAAAAATAATTTTCATTTTTTTTTTTATTTCAAAGTTCCAAAATCAAAATTTTAAAAAATTTTGTTTTTGAAATTTTTGTTTTTAATTCAAAGTTCCAAAATCAAAATTTTAAAAAATAATTTTCATTTTGTTTTTGAATTTTTTTTTTAATTCAAAGTTCCAAAATCAAAATTTTAAAATATAATTTTCATTTTGTTTTTGAAATTTTTGTTTTTAATTCAAAGTTCCAAAATCAAAGTTTTAAAAAATAATTTTCATTTTGTTTTTGAATTTTTTTTTTTAATTCAAAGTTCCAAAATCAAAGTTTTAAAAAATAATTTTCATTTTGTTTTTGAAATTTTTGTTTTTAATTGAAAGTTCCAAAATCAAAGTTTTAAAAAATAATTTTCATTTTGTTTTTGAAATTTTTGTTTTTAATTCAAAGTTCCAAAATCAAAGTTTTAAAAAATAATTTTCATTTTGTTTTTGAAATTTTTGTTTTTAATTCAAAGTTCCAAAATCAAAGTTTTAAAAAATAATTTTCATTTTGTTTTTGAAATTTTTTTTTTATTTCAAAGTTCCAAAATCAAAGTTTTAAAAAATAATTTTCATTTTGTATTTGAAATTTTTGTTTTTAATTCAAAGTTTTAAAAAATAATTTTCATTTTGTTTTTTGAAATTTTTTTGTAATTCAAAGTTCCAAAATCAAAGTTTTAAAAAATAATTTTCATTTTGTTTTTGAAATTTTTGTTTTTAATTCAAAGTTCCAAAATCAAAATTTTAAAAAATAATTTTCATTTTGTTTTTGAAATTTTTGTTTTTAATTCAAATTTCCAAAATCAAAGTTTTAAAAAATAATTTTCTTTTTTTTTTAATTCAAAGTTCCAAAATCAAAGTTTTAAAAAAATTATTTTCATTTTGTTTTTGAAATTTTTTTTTTATTTCAAAGTTCCAAAATCAAAGTTTTAAAAAATAATTTTCATTTTGTTTTTGAAATTTTTTTTTTAATTCAAAGTTCCAAAATCAAAGTTTTAAAAAATAATTTTCATTTTTTTTTATTTCAAAGTTCCAAAATCAAAATTTTAAAAAATAATTTTCATTTTTTTTTTTAATTCAAAGTTCCAAAATCAAAATTTTAAAAAATTTTGTTTTTGAAATTTTTGTTTTTAATTCAAAGTTCCAAAATCAAAATTTTAAAAAATAATTTTCATTTTGTTTTTGAATTTTTTTTTTAATTCAAAGTTCCAAAATCAAAATTTTAAAAAATAATTTTCATTTTGTTTTTGAAATTTTTGTTTTTAATTCAAAGTTCCAAAATCAAAGTTTTAAAAAATAATTTTCATTTTGTATTTGAAATTTTTGTTTTTAATTCAAAGTTCCAAAATCAAAGTTTTAAAAAATAATTTTCATTTTGTTTTTGAAATTTTTTTGTAATTCAAAGTTCCAAAATCAAAGTTTTAAAAAATAATTTTCATTTTGTTTTTGTTTTTAATTCAAAGTTCCAAAATCAAAGTTTTAAAAAATAATTTTCATTTTGTTTTTGAAATTTTTTTTTTATTTCAAAGTTCCAAAATCAAAGTTTTAAAAAATAATTTTCATTTTGTATTTGAAATTTTTGTTTTTAATTCAAAGTTCCAAAATCAAAGTTTTAAAAAATAATTTTCATTTTGTTTTTGAAATTTTTTTGTAATTCAAAGTTCCAAAATCAAAGTTTTAAAAAATAATTTTCATTTTGTTTTTGAAATTTTTGTTTTTAATTCAAAGTTCCAAAATCAAAATTTTAAAAAATAATTTTCATTTTGTTTTTGAAATTTTTGTTTTTAATTCAAAGTTCCAAAATCAAAGTTTTAAAAAATAATTTTCTTTTTTTTTTAATTCAAAGTTCCAAAATCAAAATTTTAAAAAAATTATTTTCATTTTGTTTTTGAAATTTTTTTTTATTTCAAAGTTCCAAAATCAAAGTTTTAAAAAATAATTTTCATTTTGTTTTTGAAATTTTTTTTTTTAATTCAAAGTTCCAAAATCAAAGTTTTAAAAAATAATTTTCATTTTTTTTTATTTCAAAGTTCCAAAATCAAAATTTTAAAAAATAATTTTCATTTTTTTTTTTAATTCAAAGTTCCAAAATCAAAATTTTAAAAAATAATTTTCATTTTGTTTTTGAAATTTTTGTTTTTAATTCAAAGTTCCAAAATCAAAGTTTTAAAAAATAATTTTCATTTTGTTTTTGAAATTTTTGTTTTTAATTCAAAGTTCCAAAATCAAAGTTTTTATTTTAAAGTTCCAAAATCAATTTTTTAAAAAATAATTTTAATTTTTTTTTTAATTCAAAGTTCCAAAATCAAAATTTTAAAAAAATTATTTTCATTTTTTTGTAATTCAAAGTTCCAAAATCAAAATTTTAAAAAATAATTTTCATTTTTTTTTTAATTCAAAGTTCCAAAATCAAAATTTTAAAAAATTTTGTTTTTGAAATTTTTGTTTTTAATTCAAAGTTCCAAAATCAAAATTTTAAAAAATAATTTTCATTTTGTTTTTGAATTTTTTTTTTAATTCAAAGTTCCAAAATCAAAATTTTAAAACATAATTTTCATTTTGTTTTTGAAATTTTTGTTTTTAATTCAAAGTTCCAAAATCAAAGTTTTAAAAAATAATTTTCATTTTGTTTTTGAAATTTTTTTTTTAATTCAAAGTTCCAAAATCAAAGTTTTAAAAAATAATTTTCATTTTGTTTTTGAAATTTTTGTTTTTAATTCAAAGTTCCAAAATCAAAGTTTTAAAAAATAATTTTCATTTTGTTTTTGAAATTTTTGTTTTTAATTCAAAGTTCCAAAATCAAAGTTTTAAAAAATAATTTTCATTTTGTTTTTGAAATTTTTGTTTTTAATTCAAAGTTCCAAAATCAAAGTTTTAAAAAATAATTTTCATTTTGTTTTTGAAATTTTTGTTTTTAATTCAAAGTTCCAAAATCAAAGTTTTAAAAAATAATTTTCATTTTGTTTTTGAAATTTTTGTTTTTAATTCAAAGTTCCAAAATCAAAGTTTTAAAAAATAATTTTCATTTTGTTTTTGAAATTTTTTTGTAATTCAAAGTTCCAAAATCAAAATTTTAAAAAATAATTTTCATTTTTTTTTAATTCAAAGTTCCAAAATCAAAGTTTTAAAATATATTTTTCATTTTCTTTTTAAAATTTTTGTTTTTAATTCAAAGTTCCAAAATCAAAGTTTTAAAAAATAATTTTCATTTTGTTTTTGAAATTTTTTTGTAATTCAAAGTTCCAAAATCAAAATTTTAAAAAATAATTTTCATTTTTTTTTTAATTCAAAGTTCCAAAATCAAAATTTTAAAAAATTTTGTTTTTGAAATTTTTGTTTTTAATTCAAAGTTCCAAAATCAAAATTTTAAAAAATAATTTTCATTTTGTTTTTGAATTTTTTTTTTTAATTCAAAGTTCCAAAATCAAAATTTTAAAAAATAATTTTCATTTTGTTTTTGAAATTTTTGTTTTTAATTCAAAGTTCCAAAATCAAAGTTTTAAAAAATAATTTTCATTTTGTATTTGAAATTTTTGTTTTTAATTCAAAGTTCCAAAATCAAAGTTTTAAAAAATAATTTTCATTTTGTTTTTGAAATTTTTTTGTAATTCAAAGTTCCAAAATCAAAGTTTTAAAAAATAATTTTCATTTTGTTTTTGAAATTTTTGTTTTTAATTCAAAGTTCCAAAATCAAAGTTTTAAAAAATAATTTTCATTTTGTTTTTGAAATTTTTTTTTTATTTCAAAGTTCCAAAATCAAAGTTTTAAAAAATAATTTTCATTTTGTATTTGAAATTTTTGTTTTTAATTCAAAGTTCCAAAATCAAAGTTTTAAAAAATAATTTTCATTTTGTTTTTGAAATTTTTTTGTAATTCAAAGTTCCAAAATCAAAGTTTTAAAAAATAATTTTCATTTTGTTTTTGAAATTTTTGTTTTTAATTCAAAGTTCCAAAATCAAAATTTTAAAAAATAATTTTCATTTTGTTTTTGAAATTTTTGTTTTTAATTCAAAGTTCCAAAATCAAAGTTTTAAAAAATAATTTTCTTTTTTTTTAATTCAAAGTTCCAAAATCAAAATTTTAAAAAAATTATTTTCATTTTGTTTTTGAAATTTTTTTTTTAATTCAAAGTTCCAAAATCAAAGTTTTAAAAAATAATTTTCATTTTGTTTTTGAAATTTTTTTTTTAATTCAAAGTTCCAAAATCAAAGTTTTAAAAAATAATTTTCATTTTTTTTATTTCAAAGTTCCAAAATCAAAATTTTAAAAAATAATTTTCATTTTTTTTTTTAATTCAAAGTTCCAAAATCAAAATTTTAAAAAATTTTGTTTTTGAAATTTTTGTTTTTAATTCAAAGTTCCAAAATCAAAATTTTAAAAAATAATTTTCATTTTGTTTTTGAATTTTTTTTTTAATTCAAAGTTCCAAAATCAAAATTTTAAAAAATAATTTTCATTTTGTTTTTGAAATTTTTGTTTTTAATTCAAAGTTCCAAAATCAAAGTTTTAAAAAATAATTTTCATTTTGTATTTGAAATTTTTGTTTTTAATTCAAAGTTCCAAAATCAAAGTTTTAAAAAATAATTTTCATTTTGTTTTTGAAATTTTTTTGTAATTCAAAGTTCCAAAATCAAAGTTTTAAAAAATAATTTTCATTTTGTTTTTGAAATTTTTGTTTTTAATTCAAAGTTCCAAAATCAAAGTTTTAAAAAATAATTTTCATTTTGTTTTTGAAATTTTTTTTTTATTTCAAAGTTCCAAAATCAAAGTTTTAAAAAATAATTTTCATTTTGTATTTGAATTTTTTGTTTTTAATTCAAAGTTCCAAAATCAAAGTTTTAAAAAATAATTTTCATTTTGTTTTTGAAATTTTTTTGTAATTCAAAGTTCCAAAATCAAAGTTTTAAAAAATAATTTTCATTTTGTTTTTGAAATTTTTGTTTTTAATTCAAAGTTCCAAAATCAAAATTTTAAAAAATAATTTTCATTTTGTTTTTGAAATTTTTGTTTTTAATTCAAAGTTCCAAAATCAAAGTTTTAAAAAATAATTTTCTTTTTTTTTTAATTCAAAGTTCCAAAATCAAAATTTTAAAAAAATTATTTTCATTTTGTTTTTGAAATTTTTTTTTTATTTCAAAGTTCCAAAATCAAAGTTTTAAAAAATAATTTTCATTTTGTTTTTGAAATTTTTTTTTTTAATTCAAAGTTCCAAAATCAAAGTTTTAAAAAATAATTTTCATTTTTTTTTATTTCAAAGTTCCAAAATCAAAATTTTAAAAAATAATTTTCATTTTTTTTTTAATTCAAAGTTCCAAAATCAAAATTTTAAAAAATAATTTTCATTTTGTTTTTGAAATTTTTGTTTTTAATTCAAAGTTCCAAAATCAAAGTTTTAAAAAATAATTTTCATTTTGTTTTTGAAATTTTTTTTTTTAATTCAAAGTTCCAAAATCAAAGTTTTAAAAAATAATTTTCATTTTTTTTTATTTCAAAGTTCCAAAATCAAAATTTTAAAAAATAATTTTCATTTTTTTTTTTATTTCAAAGTTCCAAAATCAAAGTTTTAAAAAATATTTTTCATTTTGTTTTTGAAATTTTTGTTTTTAATTCAAAGTTCCAAAATCAAAATTTTAAAAAATAATTTTCATTTTGTTTTTGAAATTTTTGTTTTTAATTCAAAGTTCCAAAATCAAAGTTTTAAAAAATAATTTTCATTTTGTATTTGAAATTTTTGTTTTTAATTCAAAGTTCCAAAATCAAAGTTTTAAAAAATAATTTTCATTTTGTTTTTGAAATTTTTTTGTAATTCAAAGTTCCAAAATCAAAGTTTTAAAAAATAATTTTCATTTTGTTTTTGAAATTTTTGTTTTTAATTCAAAGTTCCAAAATCAAAGTTTTAAAAAATAATTTTCATTTTGTTTTTTAAATTTTTTTTTTATTTCAAAGTTCCAAAATCAAAGTTTTAAAAAATAATTTTCATTTTGTATTTGAAATTTTTGTTTTTAATTCAAAGTTCCAAAATCAAAGTTTTAAAAAATAATTTTCATTTTGTTTTTGAAATTTTTTTGTAATTCAAAGTTCCAAAATCAAAGTTTTAAAAAATAATTTTCATTTTGTTTTTGAAATTTTTGTTTTTAATTCAAAGTTCCAAAATCAAAATTTTAAAAAATAATTTTCATTTTGTTTTTGAAATTTTTGTTTTTAATTCAAAGTTCCAAAATCAAAGTTTTAAAAAATAATTTTCTTTTTTTTTAATTCAAAGTTCCAAAATCAAAATTTTAAAAAAATTATTTTCATTTTGTTTTTGAAATTTTTTTTTTATTTCAAAGTTCCAAAATCAAAGTTTTAAAAAATAATTTTCATTTTGTTTTTGAAATTTTTTTTTTAATTCAAAGTTCCAAAATCAAAGTTTTAAAAAATAATTTTCATTTTTTTTATTTCAAAGTTCCAAAATCAAAATTTTAAAAAATAATTTTCATTTTTTTTTTTAATTCAAAGTTCCAAAATCAAAATTTTAAAAAATTTTGTTTTTGAAATTTTTGTTTTTAATTCAAAGTTCCAAAATCAAAATTTTAAAAAATAATTTTCATTTTGTTTTTGAATTTTTTTTTTAATTCAAAGTTCCAAAATCAAAATTTTAAAAAATAATTTTCATTTTGTTTTTGAAATTTTTGTTTTTAATTCAAAGTTCCAAAATCAAAGTTTTAAAAAATAATTTTCATTTTGTATTTGAAATTTTTGTTTTTAATTCAAAGTTCCAAAATCAAAGTTTTAAAAAATAATTTTCATTTTGTTTTTGAAATTTTTTTGTAATTCAAAGTTCCAAAATCAAAGTTTTAAAAAATAATTTTCATTTTGTTTTTGAAATTTTTGTTTTTAATTCAAAGTTCCAAAATCAAAGTTTTAAAAAATAATTTTCATTTTGTTTTTGAAATTTTTTTTTTATTTCAAAGTTCCAAAATCAAAGTTTTAAAAAATAATTTTCATTTTGTATTTGAATTTTTTGTTTTTAATTCAAAGTTCCAAAATCAAAGTTTTAAAAAATAATTTTCATTTTGTTTTTGAAATTTTTTTGTAATTCAAAGTTCCAAAATCAAAGTTTTAAAAAATAATTTTCATTTTGTTTTTGAAATTTTTGTTTTTAATTCAAAGTTCCAAAATCAAAATTTTAAAAAATAATTTTCATTTTGTTTTTGAAATTTTTGTTTTTAATTCAAAGTTCCAAAATCAAAGTTTTAAAAAATAATTTTCTTTTTTTTTTAATTCAAAGTTCCAAAATCAAAATTTTAAAAAAATTATTTTCATTTTGTTTTTGAAATTTTTTTTTTATTTCAAAGTTCCAAAATCAAAGTTTTAAAAAATAATTTTCATTTTGTTTTTGAAATTTTTTTTTTTAATTCAAAGTTCCAAAATCAAAGTTTTAAAAAATAATTTTCATTTTTTTTTATTTCAAAGTTCCAAAATCAAAATTTTAAAAAATAATTTTCATTTTTTTTTTAATTCAAAGTTCCAAAATCAAAATTTTAAAAAATAATTTTCATTTTGTTTTTGAAATTTTTGTTTTTAATTCAAAGTTCCAAAATCAAAGTTTTAAAAAATAATTTTCATTTTGTATTTGAAATTTTTGTTTTTAATTCAAAGTTCCAAAATCAAAGTTTTAAAAAATAATTTTCATTTTGTTTTTGAAATTTTTTTGTAATTCAAAGTTCCAAAATCAAAGTTTTAAAAAATAATTTTCATTTTGTTTTTGAAATTTTTGTTTTTAATTCAAAGTTCCAAAATCAAAATTTTAAAAAATAATTTTCATTTTGTTTTTGAAATTTTTGTTTTTAATTCAAAGTTCCAAAATCAAAGTTTTAAAAAATATTTTTCATTTTGTTTTTGAAATTTTTGTTTTTAATTCAAAGTTCCAAAATCAAAGTTTTAAAAAATAATTTTCATTTTGTTTTTGAAATTTTTTTTTTATTTCAAAGTTCCAAAATCAAAGTTTTAAAAAATAATTTTCATTTTGTTTTTGAAATTTTTGTTTTTAATTCAAAGTTCCAAAATCAAAGTTTTAAAAAATATTTTTCATTTTGTTTTTGAAATTTTTGTTTTTAATTCAAAGTTCCAAAATCAAAGTTTTAAAAAATAATTTTCATTTTGTTTTTGAAATTTTTTTTTTATTTCAAAGTTCCAAAATCAAAGTTTTAAAAAATAATTTTCATTTTGTTTTTGAAATTTTTGTTTTTAATTCAAAGTTCCAAAATCAAAGTTTTAAAAAATATTTTTCATTTTGTTTTTGAAATTTTTTTTTTATTTCAAAGTTCCAAAATCAAAGTTTTAAAAAATAATTTTCATTTTGTTTTTGAAATTTTTTTTTTAATTCAAAGTTCCAAAATCAAAGTTTTAAAAAATAATTTTCATTTTTTTTATTTCAAAGTTCCAAAATCAAAATTTTAAAAAATAATTTTCATTTTTTTTTTTAATTCAAAGTTCCAAAATCAAAATTTTAAAAAATTTTGTTTTTGAAATTTTTGTTTTTAATTCAAAGTTCCAAAATCAAAATTTTAAAAAATAATTTTCATTTTGTTTTTGAATTTTTTTTTTAATTCAAAGTTCCAAAATCAAAATTTTAAAAAATAATTTTCATTTTGTTTTTGAAATTTTTGTTTTTAATTCAAAGTTCCAAAATCAAAGTTTTAAAAAATAATTTTCATTTTGTATTTGAAATTTTTGTTTTTAATTCAAAGTTCCAAAATCAAAGTTTTAAAAAATAATTTTCATTTTGTTTTTGAAATTTTTTTGTAATTCAAAGTTCCAAAATCAAAGTTTTAAAAAATAATTTTCATTTTGTTTTTGAAATTTTTGTTTTTAATTCAAAGTTCCAAAATCAAAGTTTTAAAAAATAATTTTCATTTTGTTTTTGAATTTTTTTTTTTATTTCAAAGTTCCAAAATCAAAGTTTTAAAAAATAATTTTCATTTTGTATTTGAATTTTTTGTTTTTAATTCAAAGTTCCAAAATCAAAGTTTTAAAAAATAATTTTCATTTTGTTTTTGAAATTTTTTTGTAATTCAAAGTTCCAAAATCAAAGTTTTAAAAAATAATTTTCATTTTGTTTTTGAAATTTTTGTTTTTAATTCAAAGTTCCAAAATCAAAGTTTTAAAAAATAATTTTCTTTTTTTTTTAATTCAAAGTTCCAAAATCAAAATTTTAAAAAAATTATTTTCATTTTGTTTTTGAAATTTTTTTTTTATTTCAAAGTTCCAAAATCAAAGTTTTAAAAAATAATTTTCATTTTGTTTTTGAAATTTTTTTTTTTAATTCAAAGTTCCAAAATCAAAGTTTTAAAAAATAATTTTCATTTTTTTTTATTTCAAAGTTCCAAAATCAAAATTTTAAAAAATAATTTTCATTTTTTTTTTTAATTCAAAGTTCCAAAATCAAAATTTTAAAAAATAATTTTCATTTTGTTTTTGAAATTTTTGTTTTTAATTCAAAGTTCCAAAATCAAAGTTTTAAAAAATAATTTTCATTTTGTATTTGAAATTTTTGTTTTTAATTCAAAGTTCCAAAATCAAAGTTTTAAAAAATAATTTTCATTTTGTTTTTGAAATTTTTTTGTAATTCAAAGTTCCAAAATCAAAGTTTTAAAAAATAATTTTCATTTTGTTTTTGAAATTTTTGTTTTTAATTCAAAGTTCCAAAATCAAAATTTTAAAAAATAATTTTCATTTTGTTTTTGAAATTTTTGTTTTTAATTCAAAGTTCCAAAATCAAAGTTTTAAAAAATATTTTTCATTTTGTTTTTGAAATTTTTGTTTTTAATTCAAAGTTCCAAAATCAAAGTTTTAAAAAATAATTTTCATTTTGTTTTTGAAATTTTTTTTTTATTTCAAAGTTCCAAAATCAAAGTTTTAAAAAATAATTTTCATTTTGTTTTTGAAATTTTTGTTTTTAATTCAAAGTTCCAAAATCAAAGTTTTAAAAAATATTTTTCATTTTGTTTTTGAAATTTTTGTTTTTAATTCAAAGTTCCAAAATCAAAGTTTTAAAAAATAATTTTCATTTTGTTTTTGAAATTTTTTTTTTATTTCAAAGTTCCAAAATCAAAGTTTTAAAAAATAATTTTCATTTTGTTTTTGAAATTTTTGTTTTTAATTCAAAGTTCCAAAATCAAAGTTTTAAAAAATATTTTTCATTTTGTTTTTGAAATTTTTGTTTTTAATTCAAAGTTCCAAAATCAAAGTTTTAAAAAATAATTTTCATTTTGTTTTTGAAATTTTGTTTTTATTCAAAGTTCCAAAATCAAAGTTTTAAAAAATAATTTTCATTTTGTTTTTGAATTTTTTTTTTTAATTCAAAGTTTCAAAATCAAAGTTTTAAAAAATAATTTTCATTTTTTTTTTATTTCAAAGTTCCAAAATCAAAATTTTAAAAAATAATTTTCATTTTTTTTTTTAATTCAAAGTTCCAAAATCAAAGTTTTAAAAAATAATTTTTAATTTTTTTTTAATTCAAAGTTCCAAAATCAAAGTTTTAAAATATATTTTTCATTTTGTTTTTGAAATTTTTGTTTTTAATTCAAAGTTCCAAAATCAAAGTTTTAAAAAATAATTTTCATTTTGTTTTTGAAATTTTTTTGTAATTCAAAGTTCCAAAATCAAAGTTTTAAAAAATAATTTTCATTTTGTTTTTGAAATTTTTGTTTTTAATTCAAAGTTCCAAAATCAAAATTTTAAAAAATAATTTTCATTTTGTTTTTGAAATTTTTGTTTTTAATTCAAAGTTCCAAAATCAAAGTTTTAAAAAATATTTTTCATTTTGTTTTTGAAATTTTTGTTTTTAATTCAAAGTTCCAAAATCAAAGTTTTAAAAAATAATTTTCATTTTGTTTTTGAAATTTTTTTTTTATTCAAAGTTCCAAAATCAAAGTTTTAAAAAATAATTTTCATTTTGTTTTTGAAATTTTTTTTTTTAATTCAAAGTTTCAAAATCAAAGTTTTAAAAAATAATTTTCATTTTTTTTTATTTCAAAGTTCCAAAATCAAAATTTTAAAAAATAATTTTCATTTTTTTTTTTAATTCAAAGTTCCAAAATCAAAATTTTAAAAAATAATTTTCATTTTGTTTTTGAAATTTTTGTTTTTAATTCAAAGTTCCAAAATCAAAGTTTTAAAAAATAATTTTCATTTTGTATTTGAAATTTTTGTTTTTAATTCAAAGTTCCAAAATCAAAGTTTTAAAAAATAATTTTCATTTTGTTTTTGAAATTTTTTGTAATTCAAAGTTCCAAAATCAAAGTTTTAAAAAATAATTTTCATTTTGTTTTTGAAATTTTTGTTTTTAATTCAAAGTTCCAAAATCAAAATTTTAAAAAATAATTTTCATTTTGTTTTTGAAATTTTTGTTTTTAATTCAAAGTTCCAAAATCAAAGTTTTAAAAAATATTTTTCATTTTGTTTTTGAAATTTCAAAGTTCCAAAATCAAAGTTTTAAAAAATAATTTTCATTTTGTATTTGAATTTTTTGTTTTTAATTCAAAGTTCCAAAATCAAAGTTTTAAAAAATAATTTTCATTTTGTTTTTGAAATTTTTTTGTAATTCAAAGTTCCAAAATCAAAGTTTTAAAAAATAATTTTCATTTTGTTTTTGAAATTTTTGTTTTTAATTCAAAGTTCCAAAATCAAAGTTTTAAAAAATAATTTTCATTTTGTTTTTGAATTTTTTTTTTTATTTCAAAGTTCCAAAATCAAAGTTTTAAAAAATAATTTTCATTTTGTATTTGAATTTTTTGTTTTTAATTCAAAGTTCCAAAATCAAAGTTTTAAAAAATAATTTTCATTTTGTTTTTGAAATTTTTGTTTTTAATTCAAAGTTCCAAAATCAAAGTTTTAAAAAATAATTTTCATTTTGTTTTTGAATTTTTTTTTTTATTTCAAAGTTCCAAAATCAAAGTTTTAAAAAATAATTTTCATTTTGTATTTGAATTTTTTGTTTTTAATTCAAAGTTCCAAAATCAAAGTTTTAAAAAATAATTTTCATTTTGTTTTTGAAATTTTTTTGTAATTCAAAGTTCCAAAATCAAAGTTTTAAAAAATAATTTTCATTTTGTTTTTGAAATTTTTGTTTTTAATTCAAAGTTCCAAAATCAAAGTTTTAAAAAATAATTTTCTTTTTTTTTTAATTCAAAGTTCCAAAATCAAAATTTTAAAAAAATTATTTTCATTTTGTTTTTGAAATTTTTTTTTTATTTCAAAGTTCCAAAATCAAAGTTTTAAAAATAATTTTCATTTTGTTTTTGAAATTTTTTTTTTTAATTCAAAGTTCCAAAATCAAAGTTTTAAAAAATAATTTTCATTTTTTTTTATTTCAAAGTTCCAAAATCAAAATTTTAAAAAATAATTTTCATTTTTTTTTTTAATTCAAAGTTCCAAAATCAAAATTTTAAAAAATAATTTTCATTTTGTTTTTGAAATTTTTGTTTTTAATTCAAAGTTCCAAAATCAAAGTTTTAAAAAATAATTTTCATTTTGTATTTGAAATTTTTGTTTTTAATTCAAAGTTCCAAAATCAAAGTTTTAAAAAATAATTTTCATTTTGTTTTTGAAATTTTTTTGTAATTCAAAGTTCCAAAATCAAAGTTTTAAAAAATAATTTTCATTTTGTTTTTGAAATTTTTGTTTTTAATTCAAAGTTCCAAAATCAAAATTTTAAAAAATAATTTTCATTTTGTTTTTGAAATTTTTGTTTTTAATTCAAAGTTCCAAAATCAAAGTTTTAAAAAATATTTTTCATTTTGTTTTTGAAATTTTTGTTTTTAATTCAAAGTTCCAAAATCAAAGTTTTAAAAAATAATTTTCATTTTGTTTTTGAAATTTTTTTTTTATTTCAAAGTTCCAAAATCAAAGTTTTAAAAAATAATTTTCATTTTGTTTTTGAAATTTTTGTTTTTAATTCAAAGTTCCAAAATCAAAGTTTTAAAAAATATTTTTCATTTTGTTTTTGAAATTTTTGTTTTTAATTCAAAGTTCCAAAATCAAAGTTTTAAAAAATAATTTTCATTTTGTTTTTGAAATTTTTTTTTTATTTCAAAGTTCCAAAATCAAAGTTTTAAAAAATAATTTTCATTTTGTTTTTGAAATTTTTGTTTTTAATTCAAAGTTCCAAAATCAAAGTTTTAAAAAATATTTTTCATTTTGTTTTTGAAATTTTTGTTTTTAATTCAAAGTTCCAAAATCAAAGTTTTAAAAAATAATTTTCATTTTGTTTTTGAAATTTTGTTTTTATTCAAAGTTCCAAAATCAAAGTTTTAAAAAATAATTTTCATTTTGTTTTTGAATTTTTTTTTTTAATTCAAAGTTTCAAAATCAAAGTTTTAAAAAATAATTTTCATTTTTTTTTTATTTCAAAGTTCCAAAATCAAAATTTTAAAAAATAATTTTCATTTTGTTTTTGAAATTTTTGTTTTTAATTCAAAGTTCCAAAATCAAAATTTTAAAAAATAATTTTCATTTTGTTTTTGAAATTTTTGTTTTTAATTCAAAGTTCCAAAATCAAAGTTTTAAAAAATATTTTTCATTTTGTTTTTGAAATTTCAAAGTTCCAAAATCAAAGTTTTAAAAAATAATTTTCATTTTGTATTTGAATTTTTTGTTTTTAATTCAAAGTTCCAAAATCAAAGTTTTAAAAAATAATTTTCATTTTTTTTTATTTCAAAGTTCCAAAATCAAAATTTTAAAAAATAATTTTCATTTTTTTTTTTAATTCAAAGTTCCAAAATCAAAATTTTAAAAAATAATTTTCATTTTGTTTTTGAAATTTTTGTTTTTAATTCAAAGTTCCAAAATCAAAGTTTTAAAAAATAATTTTCATTTTTTTTTATTTCAAAGTTCCAAAATCAAAGTTTTAAAAAATAATTTTCATTTTGTTTTTGAAATTTTTTTTTTATTTCAAAGTTCCAAAATCAAAGTTTTAAAAAATAATTTTCATTTTGTTTTTGAAATTTTTTTTTTTAATTCAAAGTTCCAAAATCAAAGTTTTAAAAAATAATTTTCATTTTTTTTTATTTCAAAGTTCCAAAATCAAAATTTTAAAAAATAATTTTCATTTTTTTTTTTAATTCAAAGTTCCAAAATCAAAATTTTAAAAAATAATTTTCATTTTGTTTTTGAAATTTTTGTTTTTAATTCAAAGTTCCAAAATCAAAGTTTTAAAAAATAATTTTCATTTTGTATTTGAAATTTTTGTTTTTAATTCAAAGTTCCAAAATCAAAGTTTTAAAAAATAATTTTCATTTTGTTTTTGAAATTTTTTGTAATTCAAAGTTCCAAAATCAAAGTTTTAAAAAATAATTTTCATTTTGTTTTTGAAATTTTTGTTTTTAATTCAAAGTTCCAAAATCAAAATTTTAAAAAATAATTTTCATTTTGTTTTTGAAATTTTTGTTTTTAATTCAAAGTTCCAAAATCAAAGTTTTAAAAAATATTTTTCATTTTGTTTTTGAAATTTCAAAGTTCCAAAATCAAAGTTTTAAAAAATAATTTTCATTTTGTATTTGAATTTTTTGTTTTTAATTCAAAGTTCCAAAATCAAAGTTTTAAAAAATAATTTTCATTTTGTTTTTGAAATTTTTTTGTAATTCAAAGTTCCAAAATCAAAGTTTTAAAAAATAATTTTCATTTTGTTTTTGAAATTTTTGTTTTTAATTCAAAGTTCCAAAATCAAAGTTTTAAAAAATAATTTTCATTTTGTTTTTGAATTTTTTTTTTTATTTCAAAGTTCCAAAATCAAAGTTTTAAAAAATAATTTTCATTTTGTATTTGAATTTTTTGTTTTTAATTCAAAGTTCAAAAATCAAAGTTTTAAAAAATAATTTTCATTTTGTTTTTGAAATTTTTGTTTTTAATTCAAAGTTCCAAAATCAAAGTTTTAAAAAATAATTTTCATTTTGTTTTTGAATTTTTTTTTTTATTTCAAAGTTCCAAAATCAAAGTTTTAAAAAATAATTTTCATTTTGTATTTGAATTTTTTGTTTTTAATTCAAAGTTCCAAAATCAAAGTTTTAAAAAATAATTTTCATTTTGTTTTTGAAATTTTTTTGTAATTCAAAGTTCCAAAATCAAAGTTTTAAAAAATAATTTTCATTTTGTTTTTGAAATTTTTGTTTTTAATTCAAAGTTCCAAAATCAAAGTTTTAAAAAATAATTTTCTTTTTTTTTTAATTCAAAGTTCCAAAATCAAAATTTTAAAAAAATTATTTTCATTTTGTTTTTGAAATTTTTTTTTTATTTCAAAGTTCCAAAATCAAAGTTTTAAAAAATAATTTTCATTTTGTTTTTGAAATTTTTTTTTTTAATTCAAAGTTCCAAAATCAAAGTTTTAAAAAATAATTTTCATTTTTTTTTATTTCAAAGTTCCAAAATCAAAATTTTAAAAAATAATTTTCATTTTTTTTTTTAATTCAAAGTTCCAAAATCAAAATTTTAAAAAATAATTTTCATTTTGTTTTTGAAATTTTTGTTTTTAATTCAAAGTTCCAAAATCAAAGTTTTAAAAAATAATTTTCATTTTGTATTTGAAATTTTTGTTTTTAATTCAAAGTTCCAAAATCAAAGTTTTAAAAAATAATTTTCATTTTGTTTTTGAAATTTTTTTGTAATTCAAAGTTCCAAAATCAAAGTTTTAAAAAATAATTTTCATTTTGTTTTTGAAATTTTTGTTTTTAATTCAAAGTTCCAAAATCAAAATTTTAAAAAATAATTTTCATTTTGTTTTTGAAATTTTTGTTTTTAATTCAAAGTTCCAAAATCAAAGTTTTAAAAAATATTTTTCATTTTGTTTTTGAAATTTTTGTTTTTAATTCAAAGTTCCAAAATCAAAGTTTTAAAAAATAATTTTCATTTTGTTTTTGAAATTTTTTTTTTATTTCAAAGTTCCAAAATCAAAGTTTTAAAAAATAATTTTCATTTTGTTTTTGAAATTTTTGTTTTTAATTCAAAGTTCCAAAATCAAAGTTTTAAAAAATATTTTTCATTTTGTTTTTGAAATTTTTGTTTTTAATTCAAAGTTCCAAAATCAAAGTTTTAAAAAATAATTTTCATTTTGTTTTTGAAATTTTTTTTTTATTTCAAAGTTCCAAAATCAAAGTTTTAAAAAATAATTTTCATTTTGTTTTTGAAATTTTTGTTTTTAATTCAAAGTTCCAAAATCAAAGTTTTAAAAAATATTTTTCATTTTGTTTTTGAAATTTTTGTTTTTAATTCAAAGTTCCAAAATCAAAGTTTTAAAAAATAATTTTCATTTTGTTTTTGAAATTTTGTTTTTATTCAAAGTTCCAAAATCAAAGTTTTAAAAAATAATTTTCATTTTGTTTTTGAATTTTTTTTTTTAATTCAAAGTTTCAAAATCAAAGTTTTAAAAAATAATTTTCATTTTTTTTTTATTTCAAAGTTCCAAAATCAAAATTTTAAAAAATAATTTTCATTTTTTTTTTTAATTCAAAGTTCCAAAATCAAAGTTTTAAAAAATAATTTTTAATTTTTTTTTAATTCAAAGTTCCAAAATCAAAGTTTTAAAATATATTTTTCATTTTGTTTTTGAAATTTTTGTTTTTAATTCAAAGTTCCAAAATCAAAGTTTTAAAAAATAATTTTCATTTTGTTTTTGAAATTTTTTTGTAATTCAAAGTTCCAAAATCAAAGTTTTAAAAAATAATTTTCATTTTGTTTTTGAAATTTTTGTTTTTAATTCAAAGTTCCAAAATCAAAATTTTAAAAAATAATTTTCATTTTGTTTTTGAAATTTTTGTTTTTAATTCAAAGTTCCAAAATCAAAGTTTTAAAAAATATTTTTCATTTTGTTTTTGAAATTTTTGTTTTTAATTCAAAGTTCCAAAATCAAAGTTTTAAAAAATAATTTTCATTTTGTTTTTGAAATTTTTTTTTTATTCAAAGTTCCAAAATCAAAGTTTTAAAAAATAATTTTCATTTTGTTTTTGAAATTTTTTTTTTTAATTCAAAGTTTCAAAATCAAAGTTTTAAAAAATAATTTTCATTTTTTTTTATTTCAAAGTTCCAAAATCAAAATTTTAAAAAATAATTTTCATTTTTTTTTTTAATTCAAAGTTCCAAAATCAAAATTTTAAAAAATAATTTTCATTTTGTTTTTGAAATTTTTGTTTTTAATTCAAAGTTCCAAAATCAAAGTTTTAAAAAATAATTTTCATTTTGTATTTGAAATTTTTGTTTTTAATTCAAAGTTCCAAAATCAAAGTTTTAAAAAATAATTTTCATTTTGTTTTTGAAATTTTTTGTAATTCAAAGTTCCAAAATCAAAGTTTTAAAAAATAATTTTCATTTTGTTTTTGAAATTTTTGTTTTTAATTCAAAGTTCCAAAATCAAAATTTTAAAAAATAATTTTCATTTTGTTTTTGAAATTTTTGTTTTTAATTCAAAGTTCCAAAATCAAAGTTTTAAAAAATATTTTTCATTTTGTTTTTGAAATTTTTTTTTTATTTCAAAGTTCCAAAATCAAAGTTTTAAAAAATAATTTTCATTTTGTTTTTGAAATTTTTGTTTTTAATTCAAAGTTCCAAAATCAAAGTTTTAAAAAATAATTTTCATTTTTTTTTTAATTCAAAGTTCCAAAATCAATTTTAATTCAAAGTTCCAAAATCAAAATTTTAAAAAATAATTTTCATTTTGTTTTTGAAATTTTTGTTTTTAATTCAAAGTTCCAAAATCAAAATTTTAAAAAATAATTTTCATTTTGTTTTTGAAATTTTTGTTTTTAATTCAAAGTTCCAAAATCAAAGTTTTAAAAAATAATTTTCATTTTGTTTTTGAAATTTTTTGTAATTCAAAGTTCCAAAATCAAAGTTTTAAAAAATAATTTTCATTTTTTTTTTAATTCAAAGTTCCAAAATCAAAATTTTAAAAAATAATTTTCATTTTGTTTTTGAAATTTTTGTTTTTATTTCAAAGTTCCAAAATCAAAATTTTAAAAAATAATTTTCATTTTGTTTTTGAAATTTTTGTTTTTAATTCAAAGTTCCAAAATCAAAGTTTTAAAAAATATTTTTCATTTTGTTTTTGAAATTTTTGTTTTTAATTCAAAGTTCCAAAATCAAAGTTTTAAAAAATAATTTTCATTTTGTTTTTGAAATTTTTTTTTTATTTCAAAGTTCCAAAATCAAAGTTTTAAAAAATAATTTTCATTTTGTTTTTGAAATTTTTGTTTTTAATTCAAAGTTCCAAAATCAAAGTTTTAAAAAATAATTTTCATTTTTTTTTTAATTCAAAGTTCCAAAATCAATTTTAATTCAAAGTTCCAAAATCAAAATTTTAAAAAATAATTTTCATTTTGTTTTTGAATTTTTTTTTTTATTTCAAAGTTCCAAAATCAAAGTTTTAAAAAATAATTTTCATTTTGTTTTTGAAATTTTTGTTTTTAATTCAAAGTTCCAAAATCAAAGTTTTAAAAAATAATTTTCATTTTTTTTTAATTCAAAGTTCCAAAATCAATTTTAATTCAAAGTTCCAAAATCAAAATTTTAAAAAATAATTTTCATTTTGTTTTTGAAATTTTTGTTTTTAATTCAAAGTTCCAAAATCAAAGTTTTAAAAAATAATTTTCATTTTGTTTTTGAAATTTTTTTTTATTTCAAAGTTCCAAAATCAAAGTTTTAAAAAATAATTTTCATTTTTTTTTAATTCAAAGTTCCAAAATCAAAATTTTAAAAAAATTATTTTCATTTTGTTTTTGAAATTTTTGTTTTTAATTCAAAGTTCCAAAATCAAAGTTTTAAAAAATAATTCTCATTTTTTTTTTAATTCAAAGTTCCAAAATCAATTTTAATTCAAAGTTCCAAAATCAAAATTTTAAAAAATAATTTTCATTTTGTTTTTGAAATTTTTGTTTTTAATTCAAAGTTCCAAAATCAAAGTTTTAAAAAATAATTTTCATTTTGTTTTTGAAATTTTTTTTTATTTCAAAGTTCCAAAATCAAAGTTTTAAAAAATAATTTTCATTTTTTTTTTAATTCAAAGTTCCAAAATCAAAATTTTAAAAAAATTATTTTCATTTTGTTTTTGAAATTTTTGTTTTTAATTCAAAGTTCCAAAATCAAAGTTTTAAAAAATAATTTTCATTTTTTTTTTAATTCAAAGTTCCAAAATCAAAATTTTAAAAAAATTATTTTCATTTTGTTTTTGAATTTTTTTTTTATTTCAAAGTTCCAAAATCAAAGTTTTAAAAAATATTTTTCATTTTGTTTTTGAAATTTTTGTTTTTAATTCAAAGTTCCAAAATCAAAGTTTTAAAATATAATTTTTAATTTTTTTTTAATTCAAAGTTCCAAAATCAAAGTTTTAAAATATATTTTTCATTTTGTTTTTGAAATTTTTGTTTTTAATTCAAAGTTCCAAAATCAAAGTTTTAAAAAATAATTTTCATTTTTTTTTTTAATTCAAAGTTCCAAAATCAAAATTTTAAAAAATAATTTTCATTTTGTTTTTGAAATTTTTTTGTAATTCAAAGTTCCAAAATCAAAGTTTTAAAAAATAATTTTCATTTTGTTTTTGAAATTTTTGTTTTTAATTCAAAGTTCCAAAATCAAAGTTTTAAAAAATAATTTTCATTTTGTTTTTGAAATTTTTTTTTTATTTCAAAGTTCCAAAATCAAAGTTTTAAAAAATAATTTTCATTTTTTTTTTAATTCAAAGTTCCAAAATCAAAATTTTAAAAAAATTATTTGCATTTTGTTTTTGAAATTTTTGTTTTTAATTCAAAGTTCCAAAATCAAAGTTTTAAAAAATAATTTTCATTTTGTTTTTGAAATTTTTGTTTTAATTCAAAGTTCCAAAATCAAAATTTTAAAAAATAATTTTCTTTTTTTTTTAATTCAAAGTTCCAAAATCAAAGTTTTAAAAAATAATTTTCATTTTGTATTTGAAATTTTTGTTTTTAATTCAAGGTTCCAAAATCAAAGTTTTAAAAAATAATTTTCATTTTGTTTTTGAAATTTTTGTTTTTAATTCAAAGTTCCAAAATCAAAGTTTTAAAAAATAATTTTCATTTTTTTTTTAATTCAAAGTTCCAAAATCAAAATTTTAAAAAATAATTTTCATTTTTTTTTTAATTCAAAGTTCCAAAATCAAAATTTTAAAAAAATTATTTTCATTTTGTTTTTGAAATTTTTTTTTTATTTCAAAGTTCCAAAATCAAAGTTTTAAAAAATAATAATTTTCATTTTGTTTTTGAAATTTTTGTTTTTAATTCAAAGTTCCAAAATCAAAGTTTTAAAAAATAATTTTCATTTTTTTTTAATTCAAAGTTCCAAAATCAAAATTTTAAAAAATAATTTTCATTTTTTTTAATTCAAAGTTCCAAAATCAAAATTTTAAAAAATAATTTTCATTTTGTTTTTGAAATTTTTGTTTTTAATTCAAAGTTCCAAAATCAAAGTTTTAAAAAATAATTTTCATTTTTTTTTTAATTCAAAGTTCCAAAATCAAAATTTTAAAAAATAATTTTCATTTTTTTTTTAATTCAAAGTTCCAAAATCAAAATTTTAAAAAATAATTTTCATTTTGTTTTTGAAATTTTTTTTTTTAATTCAAAGTTCCAAAATCAAAGTTTTAAAAAATAATTTTCATTTTGTTTTTGAAATTTTTTTTTTTAATTGAAAGTTCCAAAATCAAAATTTTAAAAAATAATTTTCATTTTGTTTTTGAAATTTTTGTTTTTAATTCAAAGTTCCAAAATCAAAGTTTTAAAAAATAATTTTCATTTTTTTTTTAATTCAAAGTTCCAAAATCAAAGTTTTAAAAAATAATTTTCATTTTGTTTTTGAAATTTTTTTTTTATTCAAAGTTCCAAAATCAAAGTTTTAAAAAATAATTTTCATTTTGTTTTTGAAAATTTTTTTTTTAATTCAAAGTTTCAAATTCAAAGTTTTAAAAAATAATTTTCATTTTTTTTTATTTCAAAGTTCCAAAATCAAAATTTTAAAAAATAATTTTCATTTTTTTTTTAATTCAAAGTTCCAAAATCAAAATTTTAAAAAATAATTTTCATTTTGTTTTTGAAATTTAGTTTTTAATTCAAAGTTCCAAAATCAAAGTTTTAAAAAATAATTTTCATTTTGTATTTGAAATTTTTGTTTTTAATTCAAAGTTCCAAAATCAAAGTTTTAAAAAATAATTTTCATTTTGTTTTTGAAATTTTTTTGTAATTCAAAGTTCCAAAATCAAAGTTTTAAAAAATAATTTTCATTTTGTTTTTGAAATTTTTGTTTTTAATTCAAAGTTCCAAAATCAAAATTTTAAAAAATAATTTTCATTTTGTTTTTGAAATTTTTGTTTTTAATTCAAAGTTCCAAAATCAAAGTTTTAAAAAATATTTTTCATTTTGTTTTTGAAATTTTTGTTTTTAATTCAAAGTTCCAAAATCAAAGTTTTAAAAAATAATTTTCATTTTGTTTTTGAAATTTTTTTTTTATTTCAAAGTTCCAAAATCAAAGTTTTAAAAAATAATTTTCATTTTGTTTTTGAAATTTTTGTTTTTAATTCAAAGTTCCAAAATCAAAGTTTTAAAAAATAATTTTCATTTTTTTTTTAATTCAAAGTTCCAAAATCAATTTTAATTCAAAGTTCCAAAATCAAAATTTTAAAAAATAATTTTCATTTTGTTTTTGAAATTTTTGTTTTAAGTCAAAGTTCCAAAATCAAAATTTTAAAAAATAATTTTCATTTTGTTTTTGAAATTTTTGTTTTTAATTCAAAGTTCCAAAATCAAAGTTTTAAAAAATATTTTTCATTTTGTTTTTGAAATTTTTGTTTTTAATTCAAAGTTCCAAAATCAAAGTTTTAAAAAATAATTTTCATTTTGTTTTTGAAATTTTTTTTTATTTCAAAGTTCCAAAATCAAAGTTTTCAAAAATAATTTTCATTTTGTTTTTGAAATTTTTGTTTTTAATTCAAAGTTCCAAAATCAAAGTTTTAAAAAATAATTTTCATTTTTTTTTAATTCAAAGTTCCAAAATCAATTTTAATTCAAAGTTCCAAAATCAAAATTTTAAAAAATAATTTTCATTTTGTTTTTGAAATTTTTGTTTTTAATTCAAAGTTCCAAAATCAAAGTTTTAAAAAATAATTTTCATTTTGTTTTTGAAATTTTTGTTTTTAATTCAAAGTTCCAAAATCAAAGTTTTAAAAAATAATTTTCATTTTTTTTTTAATTCAAAGTTCCAAAATCAAAATTTTAAAAAATAATTTTCATTTTTTTTTTAATTCAAAGTTCCAAAATCAAAATTTTAAAAAAATTATTTTCATTTTGTTTTTGAAATTTTTGTTTTTAATTCAAAGTTCCAAAATCAAAGTTTTAAAAAATAATTCTCATTTTTTTTTAATTCAAAGTTCCAAAATCAATTTTAATTCAAAGTTCCAAAATCAAAATTTTAAAAAATAATTTTCATTTTGTTTTTGAAATTTTTGTTTTTAATTCAAAGTTCCAAAATCAAAGTTTTAAAAAATAATTTTCATTTTGTTTTTGAAATTTTTGTTTTTAATTCAAAGTTCCAAAATCAAAGTTTTAAAAAATAATTTTCATTTTTTTTTTAATTCAAAGTTCCAAAATCAAAATTTTAAAAAAATTATTTTCATTTTGTTTTTGAAATTTTTGTTTTTAATTCAAAGTTCCAAAATCAAAGTTTTAAAAAATAATTCTCATTTTGTATTTGAAATTTTTGTTTTTAATTCAAAGTTCCAAAATCAAAGTTTTAAAAAATAATTTTCATTTTGTTTTTGAAATTTTTTTGTAATTCAAAGTTCCAAAATCAAAGTTTTAAAAAATAATTTTCATTTTGTTTTTGAAATTTTTGTTTTTAATTCAAAGTTCCAAAATCAAAATTTTAAAAAATAATTTTCATTTTGTTTTTGAAATTTTTGTTTTTAATTCAAAGTTCCAAAATCAAAGTTTTAAAAAAAAATTTTCATTTTGTTTTTGAAATTTTTTTGTAATTCAAAGTTCCAAAATCAAAGTTTTAAAAAATAATTTTCATTTTGTTTTTGAAATTTTTGTTTTTAATTCAAAGTTCCAAAATCAAAGTTTTAAAAAATAATTTTCATTTTGTTTTTGAAATTTTTTTTTTATTTCAAAGTTCCAAAATCAAAGTTTTAAAAAATAATTTTCATTTTGTTTTTGAAATTTTTTTGTAATTCAAAGTTCCAAAATCAAAGTTTTTAATTTAAAGTTCCAAAATCAAAGTTTTAAAAAATAATTTTCATTTTTTTTTTAATTCAAAGTTCCAAAATCAAAATTTTAAAAAAATTATTTTCATTTTGTTTTTGAAATTTTTGTTTTTAATTCAAAGTTCCAAAATCAAAGTTTTAAAAAATAATTTTCATTTTGTATTTGAAATTTTTGTTTTTAATTCAAAGTTCCAAAATCAAAGTTTTAAAAAATAATTTTCATTTTGTTTTTGAAATTTTTGTTTTTAATTCAAAGTTCCAAAATCAAAATTTTAAAAAATAATTTTCATTTTGTTTTTGAAATTTTTTTTTAATTCAAAGTTTTAAAAAATATTTTTCATTTTGTTTTTGAAATTTTTGTTTTTAATTCAAAGTTCCAAAATCAAAGTTTTAAAAAATAATTTTCATTTTGTTTTTGAAATTTTTGTTTTTAATTCAAAGTTCCAAAATCAAAGTTTTAAAAAATAATTTTCATTTTTTTTTTAATTCAAAGTTCCAAAATCAAAATTTTAAAAAAATTATTTTCATTTTGTTTTTGAATTTTTTTTTTATTTCAAAGTTCCAAAATCAAAGTTTTAAAAAATATTTTTCATTTTGTTTTTGAAATTTTTGTTTTTAATTCAAAGTTCCAAAATCAAAGTTTTAAAAAATAATTTTTAATTTTTTTTTAATTCAAAGTTCCAAAATCAAAGTTTTAAAATATATTTTTCATTTTGTTTTTGAAATTTTTGTTTTTAATTCAAAGTTCCAAAATCAAAGTTTTAAAAAATAATTTTCATTTTTTTTTTAATTCAAAGTTCCAAAATCAAAATTTTAAAAAATAATTTTCATTTTGTTTTTGAAATTTTTTTGTAATTCAAAGTTCCAAAATCAAAGTTTTAAAAAATAATTTTCATTTTGTTTTTGAAATTTTTGTTTTTAATTCAAAGTTCCAAAATCAAAGTTTTAAAAAATAATTTTCATTTTGTTTTTGAAATTTTTTTTTTATTTCAAAGTTCCAAAATCAAAGTTTTAAAAAATAATTTTCATTTTTTTTTAATTCAAAGTTCCAAAATCAAAATTTTAAAAAAATTATTTGCATTTTGTTTTTGAAATTTTTGTTTTTAATTCAAAGTTCCAAAATCAAAGTTTTAAAAAATAATTTTCATTTTGTTTTTGAAATTTTTGTTCTAATTCAAAGTTCCAAAATCAAAATTTTAAAAAATAATTTTCATTTTTTTTTTAATTCAAAGTTCCAAAATCAAAATTTTAAAAAAAATTATTTTCATTCTGTTTTTGAAATTTTTTTTTTTAATTCAAAGTTCCAAAATCAAAGTTTTAAAAAATAATTTTCATTTTTTTTTAATTCAAAGTTCCAAAATCAAAGTTTTAAAAAATAATTTTCTTTTTTTTTTAATTCAAAGTTCCAAAATCAAAGTTTTAAAAAATAATTTTCATTTTGTATTTGAAATTTTTGTTTTTAATTCAAAGTTCCAAAATCAAAGTTTTAAAAAATAATTTTCATTTTTTTTAATTCAAAGTTCCAAAATCAAAGTTTTAAAAAATAATTTTCATTTTGTTTTTGAAATTTTTGTTTTTAATTCAAAGTTCCAAAATCAAAGTTTTAAAAAATAATTTTCATTTTTTTTTTAATTCAAAGTTCCAAAATCAAAATTTTAAAAAATAATTTTCATTTTTTTTTTAATTCAAAGTTCCAAAATCAAAATTTTAAAAAAATTATTTTCATTTTGTTTTTGAAATTTTTTTTTTATTTCAAAGTTCCAAAATCAAAGTTTTAAAAAATAATAATTTTCATTTTGTTTTTGAAATTTTTGTTTTTAATTCAAAGTTCCAAAATCAAAGTTTTAAAAAATAATTTTAATTTTTTTTTAATTCAAAGTTCCAAAATCAAAATTTTAAAAAATAATTTTCATTTTTTTTAATTCAAAGTTCCAAAATCAAAATTTTAAAAAATAATTTTCATTTTGTTTTTGAAATTTTTGTTTTTAATTCAAAGTTCCAAAATCAAAGTTTTAAAAAATAATTTTCATTTTTTTTTTAATTCAAAGTTCCAAAATCAAAATTTTAAAAAATAATTTTCATTTTTTTTTTAATTCAAAGTTCCAAAATAAAAATTTTAAAAAATTTTGTTTTTGAAATTTTTTTTTTAATTCAAAGTTCCAAAATCAAAGTTTTAAAAAATAATTTTCATTTTGTTTTTGAAATTTTTGTTTTTAATTCAAAGTTCCAAAATCAAAGTTTTAAAAAATAATTTTCATTTTGTTTCTGAAATTTTTGTTTTTAATTCAAAGTTCCAAAATCAAAGTTTTAAAAAATAATTTTCATTTTGTTTTTGAAATTTTTGTTTTTAATTCAAAGTTCCAAAATCAAAGTTTTAAAAAATAATTTTCATTTTGTTTTTGAAATTTTTGTTTTTAATTCAAAGTTCCAAAATCAAAGTTTTAAAAAATAATTTTCATTTTGTTTTTGAAATTTTTGTTTTTAATTCAAAGTTCCAAAATCAAAGTTTTAAAAAATAATTTTCATTTTGCTTTTGAAATTTTTTTTTTTATTTCAAAGTTCCAAAATCAAAGTTTTAAAAAATATTTTTCATTTTGTTTTTGAAATTTTTGTTTTTAATTCAAAGTTCCAAAATCAAAGTTTTAAAAAATAATTTTCATTTTGTTTTTGAAATTTTTGTTTTTAATTCAAAGTTCCAAAATCAAAATTTTAAAAAATAATTTTCATTTTGTTTTTGAAATTTTTGTTTTTAATTCAAAGTTCCAAAATCAAAGTTTTAAAAAATAATTTTCATTTTGTTTTTGAAATTTTTGTTTTTAATTCAAAGTTCCAAAATCAAAGTTTTTAATTTAAAGTTCCAAAATCAAAGTTTTAAAAAATAATTTTCATTTTTTTTTAATTCAAAGTTCCAAAATCAAAGTTTTAAAATATATTTTTCATTTTGTTTTTGAAATTTTTGTTTTTAATTCAAAGTTCCAAAATCAAAGTTTTAAAAAATAATTTTCATTTTGTTTTTGAAATTTTTTTTTTATTTCAAAGTTCCAAAATCAAAATTTTAAAAAAATTATTTTCATTTTGTTTTTGAAATTTTTTTTTTATTTCAAAGTTCCAAAATCAAAGTCTTAAAAAATAATTTTCATTTTGTTTTTGAAATTTTTTTTTAATTCAAAGTTCCAAAATCAATTTTAATTCAAAGTTCCAAAATCAAAATTTTAAAAAATAATTTTCATTTTGTTTTTGAAATTTTTGTTTTTAATTCAAAGTTCCAAAATCAAAGTTTTAAAAAATAATTTTCATTTTTTTTTTATTTCAAAGTTCCAAAATCAAAATTTTAAAAAATAATTTTCATTTTTTTTTTATTTCAAAGTTCAAAAATCAAAATTTTAAAAAAAAATTATTTTCATTTTGTTTTTGAAAATTTTTTTTTTAATTCAAAGATCCAAAATCAAAGTTTTAAAAAATAATTTTCATTTTTTTTTAATTCAAAGTTCCAAAATCAAAGTTTTAAAAAATAATTTTCATTTTTTTTTAATTCAAAGTTCCAAAATCAAAGTTTTAAAAAATAATTTTCATTTTGTTTTTGAAATTTTTGTTTTTAATTCAAAGTTCCAAAATCAAAATTTTAAAAAAATTATTTTCATTTTGTTTTTGAATTTTTTTTTTTATTTCAAAGTTCCAAAATCAAAGTTTTAAAAAATAATTTTCATTTTTTTTTTATTTCAAAGTTCAAAAATCAAAATTTTAAAAAAAAATTATTTTCATTTTGTTTTTGAAAATTTTTTTTTTAATTCAAAGATCCAAAATCAAAGTTTTAAAAAATAATTTTCATTTTTTTTTAATTCAAAGTTCCAAAATCAAAGTTTTAAAAAATAATTTTCATTTTGTTTTTGAAATTTTTGTTTTTAATTCAAAGTTCCAAAATCAAAATTTTAAAAAAATTATTTTCATTTTGTTTTTGAATTTTTTTTTTTATTTCAAAGTTCCAAAATCAAAGTTTTAAAAAATAATTTTCATTTTTTTTTAATTCAAAGTTCCAAAATCAAAGTTTTAAAAAATAATTTTCATTTTGTTTTTGAAATTTTTGTTTTTAATTCAAAGTTCCAAAATCAAAGTTTTAAAAAATAATTTTCATTTTGTTTCTGAAATTTTTGTTTTTAATTCAAAGTTCCAAAATCAAAGTTTTAAAAAATAATTTTCATTTTGTTTTTGAAATTTTTGTTTTTAATTCAAAGTTCCAAAATCAAAGTTTTAAAAAATAATTTTCATTTTGTTTTTGAAATTTTTGTTTTTAATTCAAAGTTCCAAAATCAAAGTTTTAAAAAATAATTTTCATTTTGTTTTTGAAATTTTTGTTTTTAATTCAAAGTTCCAAAATCAAAGTTTTAAAAAATAATTTTCATTTTGTTTTTGAAATTTTTTTTTTATTTCAAAGTTCCAAAATCAAAGTTTTAAAAAATATTTTTCATTTTGTTTTTGAAATTTTTGTTTTTAATTCAAAGTTCCAAAATCAAAGTTTTAAAAAATAATTTTCATTTTGTTTTTGAAATTTTTGTTTTTAATTCAAAGTTCCAAAATCAAAATTTTAAAAAATAATTTTCATTTTGTTTTTGAAATTTTTGTTTTTAATTCAAAGTTCCAAAATCAAAGTTTTAAAAAATAATTTTCATTTTGTTTTTGAAATTTTTGTTTTTAATTCAAAGTTCCAAAATCAAAGTTTTTAATTTAAAGTTCCAAAATCAAAGTTTTAAAAAATAATTTTCATTTTTTTTTAATTCAAAGTTCCAAAATCAAAGTTTTAAAATATATTTTTCATTTTGTTTTTGAAATTTTTGTTTTTAATTCAAAGTTCCAAAATCAAAGTTTTAAAAAATAATTTTCATTTTGTTTTTGAAATTTTTTTTTTATTTCAAAGTTCCAAAATCAAAATTTTAAAAAAATTATTTTCATTTTGTTTTTGAAATTTTTTTTTTATTTCAAAGTTCCAAAATCAAAGTCTTAAAAAATAATTTTCATTTTGTTTTTGAAATTTTTTTTTAATTCAAAGTTCCAAAATCAATTTTAATTCAAAGTTCCAAAATCAAAATTTTAAAAAATAATTTTCATTTTGTTTTTGAAATTTTTGTTTTTAATTCAAAGTTCCAAAATCAAAGTTTTAAAAAATAATTTTCATTTTTTTTTTATTTCAAAGTTCCAAAATCAAAATTTTAAAAAACAATTTTCATTTTTTTTAATTCAAAGTTCCAAAATAAAAATTTTAAAAAATTTTGTTTTTGAAATTTTTGTTTTAATTCAAAGTTCCAAAATCAAAATTTTAAAAAATAATTTTCATTTTTTTTTTATTTCAAAGTTCAAAAATCAAAATTTTAAAAAAAAATTATTTTCATTTTGTTTTTGAAAATTTTTTTTTTAATTCAAAGATCCAAAATCAAAGTTTTAAAAAATAATTTTCATTTTTTTTTAATTCAAAGTTCCAAAATCAAAGTTTTAAAAAATAATTTTCATTTTGTTTTTGAAATTTTTGTTTTTAATTCAAAGTTCCAAAATCATAATTTTAAAAAAATTATTTTCATTTTGTTTTTGAATTTTTTTTTTTATTTCAAAGTTCCAAAATCAAAGTTTTAAAAAATAATTTTCATTTTTTTTTAATTCAAAGTTCCAAAATCAAAGTTTTAAAAAATAATTTTCATTTTGTTTTTGAAATTTTTGTTTTTAATTCAAAGTTCCAAAATCAAAGTTTTAAAAAATAATTTTCATTTTGTTTCTGAAATTTTTGTTTTTAATTCAAAGTTCCAAAATCAAAGTTTTAAAAAATAATTTTCATTTTGTTTTTGAAATTTTTGTTTTTAATTCAAAGTTCCAAAATCAAAGTTTTAAAAAATAATTTTCATTTTGTTTTTGAAATTTTTGTTTTTAATTCAAAGTTCCAAAATCAAAGTTTTAAAAAATAATTTTCATTTTGTTTTTGAAATTTTTGTTTTTAATTCAAAGTTCCAAAATCAAAGTTTTAAAAAATAATTTTCATTTTGTTTTTGAAATTTTTTTTTTATTTCAAAGTTCCAAAATCAAAGTTTTAAAAAATATTTTTCATTTTGTTTTTGAAATTTTTGTTTTTAATTCAAAGTTCCAAAATCAAAGTTTTAAAAAATAATTTTCATTTTGTTTTTGAAATTTTTGTTTTTAATTCAAAGTTCCAAAATCAAAATTTTAAAAAATAATTTTCATTTTGTTTTTGAAATTTTTGTTTTTAATTCAAAGTTCCAAAATCAAAGTTTTAAAAAATAATTTTCATTTTGTTTTTGAAATTTTTGTTTTTAATTCAAAGTTCCAAAATCAAAGTTTTTAATTTAAAGTTCCAAAATCAAAGTTTTAAAAAATAATTTTCATTTTTTTTTAATTCAAAGTTCCAAAATCAAAGTTTTAAAATATATTTTTCATTTTGTTTTTGAAATTTTTGTTTTTAATTCAAAGTTCCAAAATCAAAGTTTTAAAAAATAATTTTCATTTTGTTTTTGAAATTTTTTTTTTATTTCAAAGTTCCAAAATCAAAGTTTTAAAATATATTTTTCATTTTGTTTTTGAAATTTTTGTTTTTAATTCAAAGTTCCAAAATCAAAGTTTTAAAATATATTTTTCATTTTGTTTTTGAAATTTTTGTTTTTAATTCAAAGTTCCAAAATCAAAGTCTTAAAAAATAATTTTCATTTTGTTTTTGAAATTTTTTTTTAATTCAAAGTTCCAAAATCAATTTTAATTCAAAGTTCCAAAATCAAAATTTTAAAAAATAATTTTCATTTTGTTTTTGAAATTTTTGTTTTTAATTCAAAGTTCCAAAATCAAAGTTTTTAATTTAAAGTTCCAAAATCAAAGTTTTAAAAAATAATTTTCATTTTTTTTTAATTCAAAGTTCCAAAATCAAAGTTTTAAAATATATTTTTCATTTTGTTTTTGAAATTTTTGTTTTTAATTCAAAGTTCCAAAATCAAAGTTTTAAAATATATTTTTCATTTTGTTTTTGAAATTTTTGTTTTTAATTCAAAGTTCCAAAATCAAAGTCTTAAAAAATAATTTTCATTTTGTTTTTGAAATTTTTTTTTAATTCAAAGTTCCAAAATCAATTTTAATTCAAAGTTCCAAAATCAAAATTTTAAAAAATAATTTTCATTTTGTTTTTGAAATTTTTGTTTTTAATTCAAAGTTCCAAAATCAAAGTTTTAAAAAATAATTTTCATTTTTTTTTATTTCAAAGTTCCAAAATCAAAATTTTAAAAAACAATTTTCATTTTTTTTAATTCAAAGTTCCAAAATAAAAATTTTAAAAAATTTTGTTTTTGAAATTTTTGTTTTAATTCAAAGTTCCAAAATCAAAATTTTAAAAAATAATTTTCATTTTTTTTTTAATTCAAAGTTCAAAAATCAAAATTTTAAAAAAAAATTATTTTCATTTTGTTTTTGAAATTTTTTTTTTTAATTCAAAGTTCCAAAATCAAAGTTTTAAAAAATAATTTTCATTTTTTTTTAATTCAAAGTTCCAAAATCAAAGTTTTAAAAAATAATTTTCATTTTGTTTTTGAAATTTTTGTTTTTAATTCAAAGTTCCAAATTCAAAATTTTAAAAAAATTATTTTCATTTTGTTTTTGAATTTTTTTTTTATTTCAAAGTTCCAAAATCAAAATTTTAAAAAATAATTTTCATTTTTGTTTTTAATTCAAAGTTCCAAAATCAATTTTAATTCAAAGTTCCAAAATCAAAGTTTTAAAAAATAATTTTCATTTTGTTTTAATTCAAAATTCCAAAATCAAAGTTTTAAAAAATAATTTTCATTTTGTTTTTGAAATTTTTTTTTTTAATTCAAAGTTCCAAAATCAAAGTTTTAAAAAATAATTTTCATTTTTTTTTAATTCAAAGTTCCAAAATCAAAGTTTTAAAAAATAATTTTCATTTTTTTTTAATTCAAAGTTCCAAAATCAATTTTAATTCAAAGTTCCAAAATCAAAGTTTTAAAAAATATTTTTCATTTTGTTTTTGAAATTTTTGTTTTTAATTCAAAGTTCCAAAATCAAAATTTTAAAAAATTATTTTCATTTTGTTTTTGAAATTTTTGTTTTTAATTCAAAATTCCAAAATCAATTTTAATTCAAAGTTCCAAAATCAAAATTTTAAAAAATAATTTTCATTTTTTTTTAATTCAAAGTTCCAAAATCAAAATTTTAAAAAAATTATTTTCATTTTGTTTTTGAAATTTTTTTTTTTATTTCAAAGTTTTAAAATCAAAGTTTTAAAAAATATTTTTCATTTTGTTTTTGAAATTTTTGTTTTTAATTCAAAGTTCCAAAATCAAAGTTTTAAAAAATAATTTTCATTTTGTTTTTGAAATTTTTGTTTTTAATTCAAAGTTCCAAAATCAAAGTTTTAAAAAATAATTTTCATTTTTTTTTTTAATTCAAAGTTCCAAAATCAAAATTTTAAAAAATATTTTTCATTTTGTTTTTGCAATTTTTGTTTTTAATTCAAAGTTCCAAAATCAAAGTTTTAAAAAATAATTTTCATTTTGTTTTTGAAATTTTTGTTTTTAATTCAAAGTTCCAAAATCAAAGTTTTAAAAAATAATTTTCATTTTGTTTTTGAAATTTTTGTTTTTAATTCAAAGTTCCAAAATCAAAGTTTTAAAAAATAATTTTCATTTTGTTTTTGAAATTTTTGTTTTTAATTCAAAGTTCCAAAATCAAAATTTTAAAAAATAATTTTCATTTTGTTTTTGAAATTTTTTTTTTAATTCAAAGTTCCAAAATCAAAGTTTTAAAAAATAATTTTCATTTTTTTTTTTAATTCAAAGTTCCAAAATCAAAATTTTAAAAAATATTTTTCATTTTGTTTTTGCAATTTTTGTTTTTAATTCAAAGTTCCAAAATCAAAGTTTTAAAAAATAATTTTCATTTTGTTTTTGAAATTTTTGTTTTTAATTCAAAGTTCCAAAATCAAAGTTTTAAAAAATAATTTTCATTTTGTTTTTGAAATTTTTGTTTTTAATTCAAAGTTCCAAAATCAAAGTTTTAAAAAATAATTTTCATTTTGTTTTTGAAATTTTTGTTTTTAATTCAAAGTTCCAAAATCAAAATTTTAAAAAATAATTTTCATTTTGTTTTTGAAATTTTTTTTTTAATTCAAAGTTCCAAAATCAAAGTTTTAAAAAATATTTTTCATTTTGTTTTTGAAATTTTTGTTTTTAATTAAAGTTCCAAAATCAAAATTTTAAAAAATAATTTTCATTTTGTTTTTGAAATTTTTTTTTTTAATTCAAAGTTCCAAAATCAAAGTTTTAAAAAAATTATTTTAATTTTGTTTTTGAAATTTTTGTTTTTAATTCAAAGTTCCAAAATCAAAGTTTTAAAAAATAATTTTCATTTTTTTTTAATTCAAAATTCCAAAATCAAAATTTTAAAAAAATTATTTTCATTTTGTTTTTGAATTTTTTTTTTTTTATTTCAAAGTTCCAAAATCAAAATTTTAAAAAATAATTTTCATTTTTTTTTTAATTCAAAGTTCCAAAATCAAAATTTTAAAAAATAATTTTCATTTTGTTTTTGAAATTTTTGTTTTTAATTCAAAGTTCCAAAATCAAAGTTTTAAAAAATAATTTTCATTTTTTTTTTAATTCAAAGTTCCAAAATCAAAATTTTAAAAAAATTATTTTCATTTTGTTTTTGAAATTTTTGTTTTTAATTCAAAGTTCCAAAATCAAAGTTTTAAAAAATAATTTTCATTTTTTTTTAATTCAAAGTTCCAAAATCAAAATTTTAAAAAAATTATTTTCATTTTGTTTTTGAAATTTTTTTTTTTATTTCAAAGTTCCAAAATCAAAATTTTAAAAAATAATTTTCATTTTGTTTTTGAAATTTTTGTTTTTAATTCAAAGTTCCAAAATCAAAATTTTAAAAAATTATTTTCATTTTGTTTTTGAAATTTTTGTTTTTAATTCAAAGTTCCAAAATCAAAATTTTAAAAAATTATTTTCATTTTGTTTTTGAAATTTTTGTTTTTAATTCAAAGTTCCAAAATCAAAATTTTATAAAATTAATTTCATTTTTTTTTAATTCAAAGTTCCAAAATCAAAATTTTAAAAAAATTATTTTCATTTTGTTTTTGAAATTTTGTTTTTAATTCAAAGTTCCAAAATCAAAGTTTTAAAAAATAATTTTCATTTTGTTTTTGAAATTTTTTTTTTATTTCAAAGTTCCAAAATCAAAGTTTTAAAAAATATTTTTCATTTTGTTTTTGAAATTTTTGTTTTTAATTCAAAGTTCCAAAATCAAAATTTTAAAAAATATTTTTCATTTTGTTTTTGAAATTTTTGTTTTTAATTCAAAGTTCCAAAATCAAAGTTTTAAAAAATTATTTGCATTTTGTTTTTGAAATTTTTGTTTTTAATTCAAAGTTCCAAAATCAAAATTTTAAAAAATAATTTTCATTTTGTATTTGAAATTTTTGTTTTTAATTCAAAGTTCCAAAATCAAAGTTTTAAAAAATAATTTTCATTTTGTTTTTGAAATTTTTGTTTTTAATTCAAAGTTCCAAAATCAAAATTTTAAAAAATAATTTTCATTTTGTTTTTGAAATTTTTTTTTTAATTCAAAGTTCCAAAATCAAAGTTTTAAAAAATATTTTTCATTTTGTTTTTGAAATTTTTGTTTTTAATTCAAAGTTCCAAAATCAAAGTTTTAAAAAATAATTTTCATTTTGTTTTTGAAATTTGTGTTTTTAATTCAAAGTTCCAAAATCAAAGTTTTAAAAAATAATTTTCATTTTTTTTTAATTCAAAGTTCCAAAATCAAAATTTTAAAAAATAATTTTCATTTTGTTTTTGAAATTTTTTTTTTAATTCAAAGTTCCAAAATCAAAGTTTTAAAAAATAATTTTCATTTTGTTTTTGAAATTTTTTTTTTAATTCAAAGTTCCAAAATCAAAGTTTTAAAAAATATTTTTCATTTTGTTTTTGAAATTTTTGTTTTTAATTCAAAGTTCCAAAATCAAAGTTTTAAAAAATAATTTTCATTTTGTTTTTGAAATTTGTGTTTTTAATTCAAAGTTCCAAAATCAAAGTTTTAAATAATAATTTTCATTTTTTTTTTAATTCAAAGTTCCAAAATCAAAATTTTAAAAAAATTATTTTCATTTTGTTTTTGAAATTTTTTTTTTTATTTCAAAGTTCCAAAATCAAAGTTTTAAAAAATATTTTTCATTTTGTTTTTGAAATTTTTGTTTTTAATTCAAAGTTCCAAAATCAAAGTTTTAAAAAATAATTTTCATTTTGTTTTTGAAATTTTTGTTTTTAATTCAAAGTTCCAAAATCAAAGTTTTAAAAATAATTTTCATTTTTTTTTAATTCAAAGTTCCAAAATCAATTTTAATTCAAAGTTCCAAAATCAAAGTTTTAAAAAATATTTTTCATTTTGTTTTTGAAATTTTTGTTTTTAATTAATTCAAAGTTCCAAAATCAAAATTTTAAAAAATTATTTTCATTTTGTTTTTGAAATTTTTGTTTTTAATTCAAAATTCCAAAATCAATTTTAATTCAAAGTTCCAAAATCAAAATTTTAAAAAATAATTTTCATTTTTTTTAATTCAAAGTTCCAAAATCAAAATTTTAAAAAAATTATTTTCATTTTGTTTTTGAAATTTTTTTTTTATTTCAAAGTTTTAAAATCAAAGTTTTAAAAAATATTTTTCATTTTGTTTTTGAAATTTTTGTTTTTAATTCAAAGTTCCAAAATCAAAGTTTTAAAAAATAATTTTCATTTTGTTTTTGAAATTTTTGTTTTTAATTCAAAGTTCCAAAATCAAAGTTTTAAAAAATAATTTTCATTTTTTTTTTTTAATTCAAAGTTCCAAAATCAAAATTTTAAAAAATAATTTTCATTTTGTTTTTGAAATTTTTTTTTTAATTCAAAGTTCCAAAATCAAAGTTTTAAAAAATATTTTTCATTTTGTTTTTGAAATTTTTGTTTTTAATTCAAAGTTCCAAAATCAAAATTTTAAAAAATAATTTTCATTTTGTTTTTGAAATTTTTTTTTTAATTCAAAGTTCCAAAATCAAAGTTTTAAAAAAATTATTTTCATTTTGTTTTTGAAATTTTTGTTTTTAATTCAAAGTTCCAAAATCAAAGTTTTAAAAAATAATTTTCATTTTTTTTTAATTCAAAATTCCAAAATCAAAATTTTAAAAAAATTATTTTCATTTTGTTTTTGAAATTTTTTTTTTTATTTCAAAGTTCCAAAATCAAAATTTTAAAAAATAATTTTCATTTTTTTTTTAATTCAAAGTTCCAAAATCAAAATTTTAAAAAATAATTTTCATTTTGTTTTTGAAATTTTTGTTTTTAATTCAAAGTTCCAAAATCAAAGTTTTAAAAAATAATTTGCATTTTTTTTTTAATTCAAAGTTCCAAAATCAAAATTTTAAAAAAATTATTTTCATTTTGTTTTTGAAATTTTTGTTTTTAATTCAAAGTTCCAAAATCAAAGTTTTAAAAAATAATTTTCATTTTTTTTTAATTCAAAGTTCCCAAATCAAAATTTTAAAAAAATTATTTTCATTTTGTTTTTGAAATTTTTTTTTTTATTTCAAAGTTCCAAAATCAAAATTTTAAAAAATAATTTTCATTTTGTTTTTGAAATTTTTGTTTTTAATTCAAAGTTCCAAAATCAAAATTTTAAAAAATTATTTTCATTTTGTTTTTGAAATTTTTGTTTTTAATTCAAAGTTCCAAAATCAAAGTTTTAAAAAATAATTTTCATTTTGTTTTTAATTCAAAATTCCAAAATCAAAGTTTTAAAAAATATTTTAAAAAATAATTTTCATTTTGTTTTTGAAATTTTTTTTTTTTAATTCAAAGTGTCAAAATCAAGGTTTTAAAAAATAATTTTCATTTTTTTTTAATTCAAAGTTCCAAAATCAAAGTTTTAAAAAATAATTTTCATTTTGTTTTTGAAATTTTTGTTTTTAATTCAAAGTTCCAAAATCAAAATTTTAAAAAATTATTTTCATTTTGTTTTTGAAATTTTTGTTTTTAATTCAAAGTTCCAAAATCAAAATTTTAAAAAATTATTTTCATTTTGTTTTTGAAATTTTTGTTTTTAATTCAAAGTTCCAAAATCAAAATTTTATAAAATTAATTTCATTTTTTTTTTAATTCAAAGTTCCAAAATCAAAATTTTAAAAAAATTATTTTCATTTTGTTTTTGAAATTTTTTTTTTAATTCAAAGTTCCAAAATCAAAGTTTTAAAAAATAATTTTAATTTTTTTTTAATTCAAAGTTCCAAAATCAAAATTTTAAAAAATAATTTTCATTTTGTTTTTGAAATTTTTGTTTTTAATTCAAAGTTCCAAAATCAAAGTTTTAAAAAATAATTTTCATTTTTTTTTTAATTCAAAGTTCCAAAATCAAAATTTTAAAAAAATTATTTTCATTTTGTTTTTGAAATTTTTGTTTTTAATTCAAAGTTCCAAAATCAAAATTTTAAAAAATAATTTTCATTTTGTTTTTGAAATTTTTGTTTTTAATTCAAAGTTCCAAAATCAAAGTTTTAAAAAATAATTTTCATTTTTTTTTAATTCAAAGTTCCAAAATCAAAATTTTAAAAAAATTATTTTCATTTTGTTTTTGAAATTTTTTTTTTATTTCAAAGTTCCAAAATCAAAATTTTAAAAAATAATTTTCATTTTGTTTTTGAAATTTTTGTTTTTAATTCAAAGTTCCAAAATCAAAATTTTAAAAAATTATTTTCATTTTGTTTTTGAAATTTTTGTTTTTAATTCAAAGTTCCAAAATCAAAATTTTAAAAAATTATTTTCATTTTGTTTTTGAAATTTTTGTTTTTAATTCAAAGTTCCAAAATCAAAATTTTATAAAATTAATTTCATTTTTTTTTTAATTCAAAGTTCCAAAATCAAAATTTTAAAAAAATTATTTTCATTTTGTTTTTGAAATTTTGTTTTTAATTCAAAGTTCCAAAATCAAAGTTTTAAAAAATAATTTTCATTTTGTTTTTGAAATTTTTGTTTTTAATTCAAAGTTCCAAAATCAAAATTTTAAAAAATTATTTTCATTTTGTTTTTGAAATTTTTGTTTTTAATTCAAAGTTCCAAAATCAAAATTTTATAAAATTAATTTCATTTTTTTTTTAATTCAAAGTTCCAAAATCAAAATTTTAAAAAATATTTTTCATTTTGTTTTTGAAATTTTTGTTTTTAATTCAAAGTTCCAAAATCAAAATTTTAAAAAATATTTTTCATTTTGTTTTTGAAATTTTTGTTTTTAATTCAAAGTTCCAAAATCAAAGTTTTAAAAAATTATTTGCATTTTGTTTTTGAAATTTTTGTTTTTAATTCAAAGTTCCAAAATCAAAATTTTAAAAAATAATTTTCATTTTGTATTTGAAATTTTTGTTTTTAATTCAAAGTTCCAAAATCAAAGTTTTAAAAAATAATTTTCATTTTGTTTTGGAAATTTTTGTTTTTAATTCAAAGTTCCAAAATCAAAATTTTAAAAAATAATTTTCATTTTGTTTTTGAAATTTTTTTTTTAATTCAAAGTTCCAAAATCAAAGTTTTAAAAAATATTTTTCATTTTGTTTTTGAAATTTTTTTTTTTAATTCAAAGTTCAAAAATCAAAGTTTTAAAAAATAATTTTCATTTTGTTTTTGAAATTTGTGTTTTTAATTCAAAGTTCCAAAATCAAAGTTTTAAAAAATAATTTTCTTTTTTTTTTAATTCAAAGTTCTAAAATCAAAGTTTTAAAAAATAATTTTCATTTTGTTTTTGAAATTTTTGTTTTTAATTCAAAGTTCCAAAATCAAAGTTTTAAAAAATAATTTTCATTTTTTTTTAATTCAAAGTTCCAAAATCAAAATTTTAAAAAAATTATTTTCATTTTGTTTTTGAAATTTTTTTTTTTTATTTCAAAGTTCCAAAATCAAAATTTTAAAAAATAATTTTCATTTTTTTTTAATTCAAAGTTCCAAAATCAAAATTTTAAAAAAATTATTTTCATTTTGTTTTTGAAATTTTTTTTTTATTTCAAAGTTCCAAAATCAAAATTTGAAAAAATAATTTTCATTTTTTTTTAATTCAAAGTTCTAAAATCAAAATTTTAAAAAATAATTTTAATTTTTTTTTAATTCAAAGTTCCAAAATCAAAATTTTAAAAAATATTTTTCATTTTGTTTTTGAATTTTTTTTTTTAATTCAAATTTCCAAAATCAAAATTTTAAAAAAATTATTTTCATTTTTTTTTTAATTCAAAGTTCCAAAATCAAAATTTTAAAAAAATTATTTTCATTTTGTTTTTGAATTTTTTTTTTTTTATTTCAAAGTTCAAAATCAAAATTTTAAAAAATAATTTTCATTTTTTTTTTAATTCAAAGTTCGAAAATCAAAATTTTAAAAAATAATTTTCATTTTTTTTAATTCAAAGTTCCAAAATAAAAATTTTAAAAAAATTATTTTCATTTTGTTTTTGAAATTTTTTTTTTTTATTTCAAAGTTCCAAAATCAAAGTTTTAAAAAATAATTTTCATTTTGTTTTTGAAATTTTTGTTTTTAATTCAAAGTTCCAAAATCAAAATTTTAAAAAATAATTTCCATTTTGTTTTTGAAATTTTTTTTTTAATTCAAAGTTCCAAAATCAAAGTTTTAAAAAATATTTTTCATTTTGTTTTTGAAATTTTTGTTTTTAATTCAAAGTTCCAAAATCAAAGTTTTAAAAAATAATTTTCATTTTGTTTTTGAAATTTGTGTTTTTAATTCAAAGTTCCAAAATCAAAGTTTTAAATAATAATTTTCATTTTTTTTTTAATTCAAAGTTCCAAAATCAAAATTTTAAAAAAATTATTTTCATTTTGTTTTTGAAATTTTTTTTTTTATTTCAAAGTTCCAAAATCAAAGTTTTAAAAAATATTTTTCATTTTGTTTTTGAAATTTTTGTTTTTAATTCAAAGTTCCAAAATCAAAGTTTTAAAAAATAATTTTCATTTTGTTTTTGAAATTTTTGTTTTTAATTCAAAGTTCCAAAATCAAAGTTTTAAAAAATAATTTTCATTTTTTTTTTAATTCAAAGTTCCAAAATCAAAATTTTAAAAAATATTTTTCATTTTGTTTTTGAAATTTTTGTTTTTAATTCAAAGTTCCAAAATCAAAGTTTTAAAAAATAATTTTCATTTTTTTTTTAATTCAAAGTTCCAAAATCAAAATTTTAAAAAATAATTTTAATTTTTTTTTAATTCAAAAAAGTTCCAAAATAAAAAATTTAAAAAATTTTGTTTTTGAAATTTTTTTTTTAATTCAAAGTTCCAAAATCAAAGTTTTAAAAAATAATTATCATTTTGTTTTTGAAATTTTTGTTTTTAATTCAAAGTTCCAAAATCAAAGTTTTAAAAAATATTTTTCATTTTGTTTTTGAAATTTTTGTTTTTAATTCAAAGTTCCAAAATCAAAGTTTTAAAAAATAATTTTCATTTTGTTTTTAATTCAAAGTTCCAAAATCAAAGTTTTAAAAAATAATTTTAATTTTTTTTTAATTCAAAGTTCCAAAATCAAAATTTTAAAAAAATTATTTTCATTTTGTTTTTGAATTTTTTTTTTTTATTTCAAAGTTCCAAAATCAAAGTTTTAAAAAATATTTTTCATTTTGTTTTTGAAATTTTTGTTTTTAATTCAAAGTTCCAAAATCAAAGTTTTAAAAAATAATTTTATTTTTTTTTTAATTCAAAGTTTCAAAATCAAAGTTTTAAAAAATAATTTTCTTTTTTTTTTAATTCAAAGTTCTAAAATCAAAGTTTTAAAAAATAATTTTCATTTTGTTTTTGAAATTTTTGTTTTTAATTCAAAGTTCCAAAATCAAAGTTTTAAAAAATAATTTTCATTTTTTTTTAATTCAAAGTTCCAAAATCAAAATTTTAAAAAAACTATTTTCATTTTGTTTTTGAAATTTTTTTTTTTTATTTCAAAGTTCCAAAATCAAAGTTTTAAAAAATATTTTTCATTTTGTTTTTGAAATTTTTGTTTTTAATTCAAAGTTCCAAAATCAAAGTTTTAAAAAATAATTTTTTAAAAAATTTTGTTTTTGAAATTTTTTTTTTAATTCAAAGTCCAAAATCAAAGTTTTAAAAAATAATTTTCATTTTGTTTTTGAAATTTTTGTTTTTAATTCAAAGTTCCAAAATCAAAATTTTAAAAAATAATTTTCATTTTGTTTTTGAAATTTTTTTTTTAATTCAAAGTTCCAAAATCAAAGTTTTAAAAAATATTTTTCATTTTGTTTTTGAAATTTTTGTTTTTAATTCAAAGTTCAAAAATCAAAGTTTTAAAAAATAATATTCATTTTGTTTTTGAAATTTTTGTTTTTAATTCAAAGTTCCAAAATCAAAGTTTTAAAAAATAATTTTTTAAAAAATTTTGTTTTTGAAATTTTTTTTTTAATTCAAAGTTCCAAAATCAAAGTTTTAAAAAATAATTTTCATTTTGTTTTTGAAATTTTTGTTTTTAATTCAAAGTTCCAAAATCAAAGTTTTAAAAAATATTTTTCATTTTGTTTTTGAAATTTTTGTTTTTAATTCAAAGTTCCAAAATCAAAGTTTTAAAAAATAATATTCATTTTGTTTTTGAAATTTTTGTTTTTAATTCAAAGTTCCAAAATCAAAGTTTTAAAAAATAATTTTCATTTTTTTTTAATTCAAAGTTCCAAAATCAAAATTTTAAAAAAATTATTTTCATTTTGTTTTTGAAATTTTTTTTTTATTTCAAAGATCCGAAATCAAAGTTTTAAAAAATATTTTTCATTTTGTTTTTGAAATTTTTGTTTTTAATTCAAAGTTCCAAAATCAAAGTTTTAAAAAATAATTTTCTTTTTGTTTTTGAAATTTTTTTTTTAATTCAAAGTTCCAAAATCATAATTTTAAAAAATAATTTTCATTTTTTTTTAATTCAAAGTTCCAAAATCAAAGTTTTAAAAAATAATTTTCATTTTTTTTTAATTCAAAGTTCCAAAATCAAAATTTTAAAAAAATTATTTTCATTTTGTTTTTGAAATTTTTTTTTTTATTTCAAAGTTCCAAAATCAAAATTTTAAAAAATAATTTTCATTTTTTTTTAATTCAAAGTTCCAAAATCAAAATTTTAAAAAATAATTTTCATTTTTTTTAATTCAAAGTTCCAAAATAAAAATTTTAAAAAATTTTGTTTTTGAATTTTTTTTTTTATTCAAATTCCAAAATCAAAGTTTTAAAAAATAATTTTCATTTTGTTTTTGAAATTTTTGTTTTTAATTCAGTTCCAAAATCAAAATTTTAAAAAATAATTTTCATTTTGTTTTTGAAATTTTTTTTTTAATTCAAAGTTCCAAAATCAAAGTTTTAAAAAATATTTTTCATTTTGTTTTTGAAATTTTTGTTTTTAATTCAAAGTTCCAAAATCAAAGTTTTAAAAAATAATTTTCATTTTTTTTTAATTCAAAGTTCCAAAATCAAAATTTTAAAAAATAATTTTCATTTTTTTTTTAATTCAAAGTTCCAAAATAAAAATTTTAAAAAATTTTGTTTTTGAAATTTTTTTTTTAATTCAAAGTTCCAAAATCAAAGTTTTAAAAAATAATTTTCATTTTGTTTTTGAAATTTTTTTTTTTAATTCAAAGTTCCAAAATCAAAGTTTTAAAAAATATTTTTCATTTTGTTTTTGAAATTTTTGTTTTTAATTCAAAGTTCCAAAATCAAAGTTTTAAAAAATAATTTTCATTTTGTTTTTGAAATTTTTGTTTTTAATTCAAATTTCCAAAATCAAAATTTTAAAAAAATTATTTTCATTTTGTTTTTGAATTTTTTTTTTTATTTCAAAGTTCCAAAATCAAAGTTTTAAAAAATATTTTTCATTTTGTTTTTGAAATTTTTGTTTTTAATTCAAAGTTCCAAAATCAAAGTTTTAAAAAATAATTTTCATTTTGTTTTTGAAATTTTTGTTTTTAATTCAAAGTTCCAAAATCAAAGTTTTAAAAAATAATTTTCATTTTTTTTTTAATTCAAAGTTCCAAAATCAAAATTTTAAAAAAATTATTTTCATTTTGTTTTTGAAATTTTTGTTTTTAATTCAAAGTTCCAAAATCAAAGTTTTAAAAAATAATTTTCATTTTTTTTTTATTCAAAGTTCCAAAATCAAAATTTTAAAAAATATTTTTCATTTTGTTTTTGAAATTTTTGTTTTTAATTCAAAGTTCCAAAATCAAAGTTTTAAAAAATTATTTGCATTTTGTTTTTGAAATTTTTGTTTTTAATTCAAAGTTCCAAAATCAAAATTTTAAAAAATAATTTTCATTTTGTTTTTGAAATTTTTGTTTTTAATTCAAAATTCCAAAATCAATTTTAATTCAAAGTTCCAAAATCAAAATTTTAAAAAATAATTTTCATTTTTTTTTAATTCAAAGTTCCAAAATCAAAATTTTAAAAAATATTTTTCATTTTGTTTTTGAAATTTTTGTTTTTAATTCAAAGTTCCAAAATCAAAGTTTTAAAAAATTATTTGCATTTTGTTTTTGAAATTTTTGTTTTTAATTCAAAGTTCCAAAATCAAAATTTTAAAAAATAATTTTCATTTTGTTTTTGAAATTTTTTTTTTAATTCAAAGTTCCAAAATCAAAGTTTTAAAAAATATTTTTCATTTTGTTTTTGAAATTTTTGTTTTTAATTCAAAGTTCCAAAATCAAAGTTTTAAAAAATAATTTTCATTTTGTTTTTGAAATTTGTGTTTTTAATTCAAAGTTCCAAAATCAAAGTTTTAAAAAATAATTTTCATTTTTTTTTTAATTCAAAGTTCCAAAATCAAAATTTTAAAAAATAATTTTCATTTTGTTTTTGAAATTTTTTTTTTAATTCAAAGTTCCAAAATCAAAGTTTTAAAAAATAATTTTCATTTTGTTTTTGAAATTTTTGTTTTTAATTCAAAGTTCCAAAATCAAAGTTTTAAAAAATAATTTTCTTTTTTTTTAATTCAAAGTTCTAAAATCAAAGTTTTAAAAAATAATTTTCATTTTGTTTTTGAAATTTTTGTTTTTAATTCAAAGTTCCAAAATCAAAGTTTTAAAAAATAATTTTCATTTTTTTTTAATTCAAAGTTCCAAAATCAAAATTTTAAAAAAATTATTGTCATTTTGTTTTTGAAATTTTTTTTTTTATTTCAAAGTTCCAAAATCAAAATTTTAAAAAATAATTTTCATTTTTTTTTAATTCAAAGTTCCAAAATCAAAATTTTAAAAAAATTATTTTCATTTTGTTTTTGAAATTTTTTTTTTATTTCAAAGTTCCAAAATCAAAATTTGAAAAAATAATTTTCATTTTTTTTTAATTCAAAGTTCCAAAATCAAAATTTTAAAAAATAATTTTCATTTTTTTTAATTCAAAGTTCCAAAATCAAAATTTTAAAAAATATTTTTCATTTTGTTTTTGAATTTTTTTTTTAATTCAAAGTTCCAAAATCAAAATTTTAAAAAAATTATTTTCATTTTTTTTTAATTCAAAGTTCCAAAAACAAAATTTTAAAAAATATTTTTCATTTGGTTTTTGAAATTTTTTTTTTTAATTCAAAGTTCCAAAATCGTAATTTTAAAAAATAATTTTCATTTTTTTTTTAATTCAAAGTTCCAAAATCAAAGTTTTAAAAAATAATTTTCATTTTTTTTTAATTCAAAGTTCCAAAATCAAAATTTTAAAAAAATTATTTTCATTTTGTTTTTTAAATTTTTTTTTTTATTTCAAAGTTCCAAAATCAAAATTTTAAAAAATAATTTTCATTTTTTTTTAATTCAAAGTTCCAAAATCAAAATTTTAAAAAATAATTTTCATTTTTTTTAATTCAAAGTTCCAAAATAAAAATTTTAAAAAATTTTGTTTTTGAATTTTTTTTTTTATTCAAATTCCAAAATCAAAGTTTTAAAAAATAATTTTCATTTTGTTTTTGAAATTTTTGTTTTTAATTCAGTTCCAAAATCAAAATTTTAAAAAATAATTTTCATTTTGTTTTTGAAATTTTTTTTTTAATTCAAAGTTCCAAAATCAAAGTTTTAAAAAATATTTTTCATTTTGTTTTTGAAATTTTTGTTTTTAATTCAAAGTTCCAAAATCAAAGTTTTAAAAAATAATTTTCATTTTTTTTTAATTCAAAGTTCCAAAATCAAAATTTTAAAAAATAATTTTCATTTTTTTTTTTTAATTCAAAGTTCCAAAATAAAAATTTTAAAAAATTTTGTTTTTGAAATTTTTTTTTAATTCAAAGTTCCAATATCAAAGTTTTAAAAAATAATTTTCATTTTGTTTTTGAAATTTTTTTTTTTAATTCAAAGTTCCAAAATCAAAGTTTTAAAAAATAATTTTCATTTTGTTTTTGAAATTTTTGTTTTTAATTCAAAGTTCCAAAATCAAAATTTTAAAAAAATTATTTTCATTTTGTTTTTGAATTTTTTTTTTTTATTTCAAAGTTCCAAAATCAAAGTTTTAAAAAATATTTTTCATTTTGTTTTTGAAATTTTTGTTTTTAATTCAAAGTTCCAAAATCAAAGTTTTAAAAAATAATTTTCATTTTGTTTTTGAAATTTTTGTTTTTAATTCAAAGTTCCAAAATCAAAGTTTTAAAAAATAATTTTCATTTTTTTTTTAATTCAAAGTTCCAAAATCAAAATTTTAAAAAAATTATTTTCATTTTGTTTTTGAAATTTTTGTTTTTAATTCAAAGTTCCAAAATCAAAGTTTTAAAAAATAATTTTCATTTTTTTTTAATTCAAAGTTCCAAAATCAAAATTTTAAAAAATATTTTTCATTTTGTTTTTGAAATTTTTGTTTTTAATTCAAAGTTCCAAAATCAAAGTTTTAAAAAATTATTTGCATTTTGTTTTTGAAATTTTTGTTTTTAATTCAAAGTTCCAAAATCAAAATTTTAAAAAATAATTTTCATTTTGTTTTTGAAATTTTTGTTTTTAATTCAAAATTCCAAAATCAATTTTAATTCAAAGTTCCAAAATCAAAATTTTAAAAAATAATTTTCATTTTTTTTTAATTCAAAGTTCCAAAATCAAAATTTTAAAAAATATTTTTCATTTTGTTTTTGAAATTTTTGTTTTTAATTCAAAGTTCCAAAATCAAAGTTTTAAAAAATTATTTGCATTTTGTTTTTGAAATTTTTGTTTTTAATTCAAAGTTCCAAAATCAAAATTTTAAAAAATAATTTTCATTTTGTTTTTGAAATTTTTTTTTTAATTCAAAGTTCCAAAATCAAAGTTTTAAAAAATATTTTTCATTTTGTTTTTGAAATTTTTGTTTTTAATTCAAAGTTCCAAAATCAAAGTTTTAAAAAATAATTTTCATTTTGTTTTTGAAATTTGTGTTTTTAATTCAAAGTTCCAAAATCAAAGTTTTAAAAAATAATTTTCATTTTTTTTTTAATTCAAAGTTCCAAAATCAAAATTTTAAAAAATAATTTTCATTTTGTTTTTGAAATTTTTTTTTTAATTCAAAGTTCCAAAATCAAAGTTTTAAAAAATAATTTTCATTTTGTTTTTGAAATTTTTGTTTTTAATTCAAAGTTCCAAAATCAAAGTTTTAAAAAATAATTTTCTTTTTTTTTTAATTCAAAGTTCTAAAATCAAAGTTTTAAAAAATAATTTTCATTTTGTTTTTGAAATTTTTGTTTTTAATTCAAAGTTCCAAAATCAAAGTTTTAAAAAATAATTTTCATTTTTTTTTAATTCAAAGTTCCAAAATCAAAATTTTAAAAAAATTATTGTCATTTTGTTTTTGAATTTTTTTTTTTTATTTCAAAGTTCCAAAATCAAAATTTTAAAAAATAATTTTCATTTTTTTTTAATTCAAAGTTCCAAAATCAAAATTTTAAAAAAATTATTTTCATTTTGTTTTTGAATTTTTTTTTTTATTTCAAAGTTCCAAAATCAAAATTTGAAAAAATAATTTTCATTTTTTTTTAATTCAAAGTTCCAAAATCAAAATTTTAAAAAATAATTTTCATTTTTTTTTAATTCAAAGTTCCAAAATCAAAATTTTAAAAAATATTTTTCATTTTGTTTTTGAATTTTTTTTTTAATTCAAAGTTCCAAAATCAAAATTTTAAAAAAATTATTTTCATTTTTTTTTAATTCAAAGTTCCAAAAACAAAATTTTAAAAAATAATTTTCATTTTTTTTTTAATTCAAAGTTCCAAAATCAAAATTTTAAAAAATAATTTTCATATTGTTTTTGAATTTTTTTTTTTTATTTCAAAGTTCCAAAATCAAAATTTTAAAAAATAATTTTCATTTTTTTTTAATTCAAAGTTCCAAAATCAAAATTTTAAAAAATAATTTTCATTTTTTTTAATTCAAAGTTCCAAAATCAAAATTTTAAAAAATAATTTTCATATTGTTTTTGAAATTTTTTTTTTTAATCAAAGTTCCAAAATCAAAGTTTTAAAAAATATTTTTCATTTTGTTTTTGAAATTTTTGTTTTTAATTCAAAGTTCCAAAATCAAAGTTTTAAAAAATAATTTTCATTTTGTTTTTGAAATTTTTGTTTTTAATTCAAAGTTCCAAAATCAAAGTTTTAAAAAATAATTTTCATTTTTTTTTTAATTCAAAGTTCCAAAATCAAAATTTTAAAAAATAATTCTCATATTGTTTTTGAAATTTTTTTTTTTAATCAAAGTTCCAAAATCAAAGTTTTAAAAAATATTTTTCATTTTGTTTTTGAAATTTTTGTTTTTAATTCAAAGTTCCAAAATCAAAGTTTTAAAAAATAATTTTCATTTTGTTTTTGAAATTTGTGTTTTTAATTCAAAGTTCCAAAATCAAAGTTTTAAAAAATAATTTTCATTTTTTTTTTAATTCAAAGTTCCAAAATCAAAATTTTAAAAAATAATTTTCATTTTGTTTTTGAAATTTTTTTTTTAATTCAAAGTTCCAAAATCAAAGTTTTAAAAAATAATTTTCATTTTGTTTTTGAAATTTTTGTTTTTAATTCAAAGTTCCAAAATCAAAGTTTTAAAAAATAATTTTCTTTTTTTTTTAATTCAAAGTTCTAAAATCAAAGTTTTAAAAAATAATTTTCATTTTGTTTTTGAAATTTTTGTTTTTAATTCAAAGTTCCAAAATCAAAGTTTTAAAAAATAATTTTCATTTTTTTTTAATTCAAAGTTCCAAAATCAAAATTTTAAAAAAATTATTGTCATTTTGTTTTTGAAATTTTTTTTTTTATTTCAAAGTTCCAAAATCAAAATTTTAAAAAATAATTTTCATTTTTTTTTAATTCAAAGTTCCAAAATCAAAATTTTAAAAAAATTATTTTCATTTTGTTTTTGAAATTTTTTTTTTATTTCAAAGTTCCAAAATCAAAATTTGAAAAAATAATTTTCATTTTTTTTTAATTCAAAGTTCCAAAATCAAAATTTTAAAAAATAATTTTCATTTTTTTTTAATTCAAAGTTCCAAAATCAAAATTTTAAAAAATATTTTTCATTTTGTTTTTGAATTTTTTTTTTAATTCAAAGTTCCAAAATCAAAATTTTAAAAAAATTATTTTAATTTTTTTTTAATTCAAAGTTCCAAAAACAAAATTTTAAAAAATATTTTTCATTTGGTTTTTGAAATTTTTTTTTTTAATTCAAAGTTCCAAAATCATAATTTTAAAAAATAATTTTCATTTTTTTTTAATTCAAAGTTCCAAAATCAAAGTTTTAAAAAATAATTTTCATTTTTTTTTAATTCAAAGTTCCAAAATCAAAATTTTAAAAAAATTATTTTCATTTTGTTTTTGAATTTTTTTTTTTTATTTCAAAGTTCCAAAATCAAAATTTTAAAAAATAATTTTCATTTTTTTTTAATTCAAAGTTCCAAAATCAAAATTTTAAAAAAATTATTGTCATTTTTTTTTGAAATTTTTTTTTTTATTTCAAAGTTCCAAAATCAAAATTTTAAAAAATAATTTTCATTTTTTTTTAATTCAAAGTTCCAAAATCAAAGTTTTAAAAAATATTTTTCATTTTGTTCTTGAAATTTTTGTTTTTAATTCAAAGTTCCAAAATCAAAGTTTTAAAAAATAATTTTCTTTTTTTTTTAATTCAAAGTTCTAAAATCAAAGTTTTAAAAAATAATTTTCATTTTGTTTTTGAAATTTTTGTTTTTAATTCAAAGTTCCAAAATCAAAGTTTTAAAAAATAATTTTCATTTATTTTTAATTCAAAGTTCCAAAATCAAAATTTTAAAAAAATTATTGTCATTTTGTTTTTGAAATTTTTTTTTTTATTTCAAAGTTCCAAAATCAAAATTTTAAAAAATAATTTTCATTTTTTTTTAATTCAAAGTTCCAAAATCAAAATTTTAAAAAAATTATTTTCATTTTGTTTTTGAATTTTTTTTTTTATTTCAAAGTTCCAAAATCAAAATTTGAAAAAATAATTTTCATTTTTTTTTAATTCAAAGTTCCAAAATCAAAATTTTAAAAAATAATTTTCATTTTTTTTTAATTCAAAGTTCCAAAATCAAAATTTTAAAAAATATTTTTCATTTTGTTTTTGAATTTTTTTTTTAATTCAAAGTTCCAAAATCAAAATTTTAAAAAAATTATTTTCATTTTTTTTTAATTCAAAGTTCCAAAAACAAAATTTTAAAAAATATTTTTCATTTGGTTTTTGAAATTTTTTTTTTTAATTCAAAGTTCCAAAATCATAATTTTAAAAAATAATTTTCATTTTTTTTTAATTCAAAGTTCCAAAATCAAAGTTTTAAAAAATAATTTTCATTTTTTTTTTAATTCAAAGTTCCAAAATCAAAATTTTAAAAAAATTATTTTCATTTTGTTTTTGAATTTTTTTTTTTTATTTCAAAGTTCCAAAATCAAAATTTTAAAAAATAATTTTCATTTTTTTTTAATTCAAAGTTCCAAAATCAAAATTTTAAAAAATAATTTTCATTTTTTTTAATTCAAAGTTCCAAAATCAAAATTTTAAAAAATAATTTTCATATTGTTTTTGAAATTTTTTTTTTTAATCAAAGTTCCAAAATCAAAGTTTTAAAAAATATTTTTCATTTTGTTTTTGAAATTTTTGTTTTTAATTCAAAGTTCCAAAATCAAAGTTTTAAAAAATAATTTTCATTTTGTTTTTGAAATTTTTGTTTTTAATTCAAAGTTCCAAAATCAAAGTTTTAAAAAATAATTTTCATTTTTTTTTTAATTCAAAGTTCCAAAATCAAAATTTTAAAAAAATTATTTTCATTTTGTTTTTGAAATTTTTTTTTTTTATTTCAAAGTTCCAAAATCAAAGTTTTAAAAAATATTTTTCATTTTGTTTTTGAAATTTTTGTTTTTAATTCAAAGTTCCAAAATCAAAGTTTTAAAAAATAATTTTCATTTTGTTTTTGAAATTTGTGTTTTTAATTCAAAGTTCCAAAATCAAAGTTTTAAAAAATAATTTTCATTTTTTTTTAATTCAAAGTTCCAAAATCAAAATTTTAAAAAATAATTTTCATTTTGTTTTTGAAATTTTTTTTTTAATTCAAAGTTCCAAAATCAAAGTTTTAAAAAATAATTTTCATTTTGTTTTTGAAATTTTTGTTTTTAATTCAAAGTTCCAAAATCAAAGTTTTAAAAAATAATTTTCTTTTTTTTTTAATTCAAAGTTCTAAAATCAAAGTTTTAAAAAATAATTTTCATTTTGTTTTTGAAATTTTTGTTTTTAATTCAAAGTTCCAAAATCAAAGTTTTAAAAAATAATTTTCATTTTTTTTTAATTCAAAGTTCCAAAATCAAAATTTTAAAAAATAATTTTCATTTTTTTTAATTCAAAGTTCCAAAATCAAAATTTTAAAAAATAATTTTCATATTGTTTTTGAAATTTTTTGTTTTAATCAAAGTTCCAAAATCAAAGTTTTAAAAAATATTTTTCATTTTGTTTTTGAAATTTTTGTTTTTAATTCAAAGTTCCAAAATCAAAGTTTTAAAAAATAATTTTCATTTTGTTTTTGAAATTTTTGTTTTTAATTCAAAGTTCCAAAATCAAAATTTTAAAAAATAATTTTAATTTTTTTTTAATTCAAAGTTCCAAAATCAAAATTTTAAAAAAATTATTTTCATTTTGTTTTTGAAATTTTTTTTTTATTTCAAAGTTCCAAAATCAAAATTTGAAAAAATAATTTTCATTTTTTTTTAATTCAAAGTTCCAAAATCAAAATTTTAAAAAATAATTTTCATTTTTTTTTAATTCAAAGTTCCAAAATCAAAATTTTAAAAAATATTTTTCAGTTTGTTTTTGAATTTTTTTTTTAATTCAAAGTTCCAAAATCAAAATTTTAAAAAAATTATTTTCATTTTTTTTTAATTCAAAGTTCCAAAAACAAAATTTTTAAAAATTATTTTCATTTTGTTTTTGAATTTTTTTTTTTTATTTCAAAGTTCCAAAATCAAAATTTTAAAAAATAATTTTCATTTTTTTTTAATTCAAAGTTCCAAAATCAAAATTTTAAAAAATAATTTTCATTTTTTTTAATTCAAAGTTCCAAAATCAAAATTTTAAAAAATAATTTTCATATTGTTTTTGAAATTTTTTTTTTTAATCAAAGTTCCAAAATCAAAGTTTTAAAAAATATTTTTCATTTTGTTTTTGAAATTTTTGTTTTTAATTCAAAGTTCCAAAATCAAAGTTTTAAAAAATAATTTTCTTTTTTTTTTAATTCAAAGTTCTAAAATCAAAGTTTTAAAAAATAATTTTCATTTTGTTTTTGAAATTTTTGTTTTTAATTCAAAGTTCCAAAATCAAAGTTTTAAAAAATATTTTTCATTTTGTTTTTGAAATTTTTGTTTTTAATTCAAAGTTCCAAAATCAAAGTTTTAAAAAATAATTTTCATTTTGTTTTTGAAATTTTTGTTTTTAATTCAAAGTTCCAAAATCAAAATTTTAAAAAATAATTTTAATTTTTTTTTAATTCAAAGTTCCAAAATCAAAATTTTAAAAAAATTATTTTCATTTTGTTTTTGAAATTTTTTTTTTATTTCAAAGTTCCAAAATCAAAATTTGAAAAAATAATTTTCATTTTTTTTTAATTCAAAGTTCCAAAATCAAAATTTTAAAAAATAATTTTCATTTTTTTTTAATTCAAAGTTCCAAAATCAAAATTTTAAAAAATATTTTTCAGTTTGTTTTTGAATTTTTTTTTTAATTCAAAGTTCCAAAATCAAAATTTTAAAAAAATTATTTTCATTTTTTTTTAATTCAAAGTTCCAAAAACAAAATTTTAAAAAATATTTTTCATTTGGTTTTTGAAATTTTTTTTTTTAATTCAAAGTTCCAAAATCATAATTTTAAAAAATAATTTTCATTTTTTTTTAATTCAAAGTTCCAAAATCAAAGTTTTAAAAAATAATTTTCATTTTTTTTTTAATTCAAAGTTCCAAAATCAAAATTTTAAAAAAATTATTTTCATTTTGTTTTTGAATTTTTTTTTTTATTTCAAAGTTCCAAAATCAAAATTTTAAAAAATAATTTTCATTTTTTTTTAATTCAAAGTTCCAAAATCAAAATTTTAAAAAATAATTTTAATTTTTTTTAATTCAAAGTTCCAAAATCAAAATTTTAAAAAATAATTTTCATATTGTTTTTGAAATTTTTTTTTTTAATCAAAGTTCCAAAATCAAAGTTTTAAAAAATATTTTTCATTTTGTTTTTGAAATTTTTGTTTTTAATTCAAAGTTCCAAAATCAAAGTTTTAAAAAATAATTTTCATTTTGTTTTTGAAATTTTTGTTTTTAATTCAAAGTTCCAAAATCAAAGTTTTAAAAAATAATTTTCATTTATTTTTTAATTCAAAGTTCCAAAATCAAAATTTTAAAAAATAATTTTCATATTGTTTTTGAAATTTTTTTTTTAATCAAAGTTCCAAAATCAAAGTTTTAAAAAATATTTTTCATTTTGTTTTTGAAATTTTTGTTTTTAATTCAAAGTTCCAAAATCAAAGTTTTAAAAAATAATTTTCATTTTGTTTTTGAAATTTGTGTTTTTAATTCAAAGTTTTAAAATCAAAGTTTTAAAAAATAATTTTCATTTTTTTTTAATTCAAAGTTCCAAAATCAAAATTTTAAAAAATAATTTTCATTTTGTTTTTGAAATTTTTTTTTTAATTCAAAGTTCCAAAATCAAAGTTTTAAAAAATAATTTTCATTTTGTTTTTGAAATTTTTGTTTTTAATTCAAAGTTCCAAAATCAAAGTTTTAAAAAATAATTTTCTTTTTTTTTTAATTCAAAGTTCTAAAATCAAAGTTTTAAAAAATAATTTTCATTTTGTTTTTGAAATTTTTGTTTTTAATTCAAAGTTCCAAAATCAAAGTTTTAAAAAATAATTTTCATTTTTTTTTAATTCAAAGTTCCAAAATCAAAATTTTAAAAAAATTATTGTCATTTTGTTTTTGAAATTTTTTTTTTTTATTTCAAAGTTCCAAAATCAAAATTTTAAAAAATAATTTTCATTTTTTTTAATTCAAAGTTCCAAAATCAAAATTTTAAAAAAATTATTTTCATTTTGTTTTTGAAATTTTTTTTTTATTTCAAAGTTCCAAAAATTTGAAAAAATAATTTTCATTTTTTTTTAATTCAAAGTTCCAAAATCAAAATTTTAAAAAATAATTTTCATTTTTTTTTAATTCAAAGTTCCAAAATCAAAATTTTAAAAAATATTTTTCATTTTGTTTTTGAATTTTTTTTTTAATTCAAAGTTCCAAAATCAAAATTTTAAAAAAATTATTTTCATTTTTTTTTAATTCAAAGTTCCAAAATCAAAGTTTTAAAAAATAATTTTCATTTTGTTTTTGAAATTTTTGTTTTTAATTCAAAGTTCCAAAATCAAAATTTTAAAAAAATTATTTTCATTTTTTTTTAATTCAAAGTTCCAAAAACAAAATTTTTAAAAATTATTTTCATTTTGTTTTTGAATTTTTTTTTTTTATTTCAAAGTTCCAAAATCAAAATTTTAAAAAATAATTTTCATTTTTTTTTAATTCAAAGTTCCAAAATCAAAATTTTAAAAAATAATTTTCATTTTTTTTAATTCAAAGTTCCAAAATCAAAATTTTAAAAAATAATTTTCATATTGTTTTTGAAATTTTTTTTTTTAATCAAAGTTCCAAAATCAAAGTTTTAAAAAATATTTTTCATTTTGTTTTTGAAATTTTTGTTTTTAATTCAAAGTTCCAAAATCAAAGTTTTAAAAAATAATTTTCATTTTTTTTTTAATTCAAAGTTCCAAAATCAAAATTTTAAAAAATAATTTTCATTTTGTTTTTGAAATTTTTTTTTTAATTCAAAGTTCCAAAATCAAAGTTTTAAAAAATAATTTTCATTTTGTTTTTGAAATTTTTGTTTTTAATTCAAAGTTCCAAAATCAAAGTTTTAAAAAATAATTTTCTTTTTTTTTTAATTCAAAGTTCTAAAATCAAAGTTTTAAAAAATAATTTTCATTTTGTTTTTGAAATTTTTGTTTTTAATTCAAAGTTCCAAAATCAAAGTTTTAAAAAATAATTTTCATTTTTTTTTAATTCAAAGTTCCAAAATCAAAATTTTAAAAAATAATTTTCATTTTTTTTAATTCAAAGTTCCAAAATCAAAATTTTAAAAAATAATTTTCATATTGTTTTTGAAATTTTTTGTTTTAATCAAAGTTCCAAAATCAAAGTTTTAAAAAATATTTTTCATTTTGTTTTTGAAATTTTTGTTTTTAATTCAAAGTTCCAAAATCAAAGTTTTAAAAAATAATTTTCATTTTGTTTTTGAAATTTTTGTTTTTAATTCAAAGTTCCAAAATCAAAATTTTAAAAAATAATTTTAATTTTTTTTTAATTCAAAGTTCCAAAATCAAAATTTTAAAAAAATTATTTTCATTTTGTTTTTGAAATTTTTTTTTTATTTCAAAGTTCCAAAATCAAAATTTGAAAAAATAATTTTCATTTTTTTTTAATTCAAAGTTCCAAAATCAAAATTTTAAAAAATAATTTTCATTTTTTTTTAATTCAAAGTTCCAAAATCAAAATTTTAAAAAATATTTTTCAGTTTGTTTTTGAATTTTTTTTTTAATTCAAAGTTCCAAAATCAAAATTTTAAAAAAATTATTTTCATTTTTTTTTAATTCAAAGTTCCAAAAACAAAATTTTTAAAAATTATTTTCATTTTGTTTTTGAATTTTTTTTTTTTATTTCAAAGTTCCAAAATCAAAATTTTAAAAAATAATTTTCATTTTTTTTTAATTCAAAGTTCCAAAATCAAAATTTTAAAAAATAATTTTCATTTTTTTTAATTCAAAGTTCCAAAATCAAAATTTTAAAAAATAATTTTCATATTGTTTTTGAAATTTTTTTTTTTAATCAAAGTTCCAAAATCAAAGTTTTAAAAAATATTTTTCATTTTGTTTTTGAAATTTTTGTTTTTAATTCAAAGTTCCAAAATCAAAGTTTTAAAAAATAATTTTCTTTTTTTTTTAATTCAAAGTTCTAAAATCAAAGTTTTAAAAAATAATTTTCATTTTGTTTTTGAAATTTTTGTTTTTAATTCAAAGTTCCAAAATCAAAGTTTTAAAAAATATTTTTCATTTTGTTTTTGAAATTTTTGTTTTTAATTCAAAGTTCCAAAATCAAAGTTTTAAAAAATAATTTTCATTTTGTTTTTGAAATTTTTGTTTTTAATTCAAAGTTCCAAAATCAAAATTTTAAAAAATAATTTTAATTTTTTTTTAATTCAAAGTTCCAAAATCAAAATTTTAAAAAAATTATTTTCATTTTGTTTTTGAAATTTTTTTTTTATTTCAAAGTTCCAAAATCAAAATTTGAAAAAATAATTTTCATTTTTTTTTAATTCAAAGTTCCAAAATCAAAATTTTAAAAAATAATTTTCATTTTTTTTTAATTCAAAGTTCCAAAATCAAAATTTTAAAAAATATTTTTCAGTTTGTTTTTGAATTTTTTTTTTAATTCAAAGTTCCAAAATCAAAATTTTAAAAAAATTATTTTCATTTTTTTTTAATTCAAAGTTCCAAAAACAAAATTTTAAAAAATATTTTTCATTTGGTTTTTGAAATTTTTTTTTTTAATTCAAAGTTCCAAAATCATAATTTTAAAAAATAATTTTCATTTTTTTTTAATTCAAAGTTCCAAAATCAAAGTTTTAAAAAATAATTTTCATTTTTTTTTTAATTCAAAGTTCCAAAATCAAAATTTTAAAAAAATTATTTTCATTTTGTTTTTGAATTTTTTTTTTTATTTCAAAGTTCCAAAATCAAAATTTTAAAAAATAATTTTCATTTTTTTTTAATTCAAAGTTCCAAAATCAAAATTTTAAAAAATAATTTTCATTTTTTTTAATTCAAAGTTCCAAAATCAAAATTTTAAAAAATAATTTTCATATTGTTTTTGAAATTTTTTTTTTTAATCAAAGTTCCAAAATCAAAGTTTTAAAAAATATTTTTCATTTTGTTTTTGAAATTTTTGTTTTTAATTCAAAGTTCCAAAATCAAAGTTTTAAAAAATAATTTTCATTTTGTTTTTGAAATTTTTGTTTTTAATTCAAAGTTCCAAAATCAAAGTTTTAAAAAATAATTTTCATTTATTTTTTAATTCAAAGTTCCAAAATCAAAATTTTAAAAAATAATTTTCATATTGTTTTTGAAATTTTTTTTTTAATCAAAGTTCCAAAATCAAAGTTTTAAAAAATATTTTTCATTTTGTTTTTGAAATTTTTGTTTTTAATTCAAAGTTCCAAAATCAAAGTTTTAAAAAATAATTTTCATTTTGTTTTTGAAATTTGTGTTTTTAATTCAAAGTTTTAAAATCAAAGTTTTAAAAAATAATTTTCATTTTTTTTTAATTCAAAGTTCCAAAATCAAAATTTTAAAAAATAATTTTCATTTTGTTTTTGAAATTTTTTTTTTAATTCAAAGTTCCAAAATCAAAGTTTTAAAAAATAATTTTCATTTTGTTTTTGAAATTTTTGTTTTTAATTCAAAGTTCCAAAATCAAAGTTTTAAAAAATAATTTTCTTTTTTTTTTAATTCAAAGTTCTAAAATCAAAGTTTTAAAAAATAATTTTCATTTTGTTTTTGAAATTTTTGTTTTTAATTCAAAGTTCCAAAATCAAAGTTTTAAAAAATAATTTTCATTTTTTTTTAATTCAAAGTTCCAAAATCAAAATTTTAAAAAAATTATTGTCATTTTGTTTTTGAAATTTTTTTTTTTTATTTCAAAGTTCCAAAATCAAAATTTTAAAAAATAATTTTCATTTTTTTTAATTCAAAGTTCCAAAATCAAAATTTTAAAAAAATTATTTTCATTTTGTTTTTGAAATTTTTTTTTTATTTCAAAGTTCCAAAAATTTGAAAAAATAATTTTCATTTTTTTTTAATTCAAAGTTCCAAAATCAAAATTTTAAAAAATAATTTTCATTTTTTTTTAATTCAAAGTTCCAAAATCAAAATTTTAAAAAATATTTTTCATTTTGTTTTTGAATTTTTTTTTTAATTCAAAGTTCCAAAATCAAAATTTTAAAAAAATTATTTTAATTTTTTTTTAATTCAAAGTTCCAAAAACAAAATTTTAAAAAATATTTTTCATTTGGTTTTTGAAATTTTTTTTTTAATTCAAAGTTCCAAAATCATAATTTTAAAAAATAATTTTCATTTTTTTTTAATTCAAAGTTCCAAAATCAAAGTTTTAAAAAATAATTTTCATTTTTTTTTTAATTCAAAGTTCCAAAATCAAAATTTTAAAAAAATTATTTTCATTTTGTTTTTGAATTTTTTTTTTTATTTCAAAGTTCCAAAATCAAAATTTTAAAAAATAATTTTCATTTTTTTTTAATTCAAAGTTCCAAAATCAAAATTTTAAAAAATAATTTTCATTTTTTTTAATTCAAAGTTCCAAAATCAAAATTTTAAAAAATAATTTTCATATTGTTTTTGAAATTTTTTTTTTTAATCAAAGTTCCAAAATCAAAGTTTTAAAAAATATTTTTCATTTTGTTTTTGAAATTTTTGTTTTTAATTCAAAGTTCCAAAATCAAAGTTTTAAAAAATAATTTTCTTTTTTTTTTAATTCAAAGTTCTAAAATCAAAGTTTTAAAAAATAATTTTCATTTTGTTTTTGAAATTTTTGTTTTTAATTCAAAGTTCCAAAATCAAAGTTTTAAAAAATAATTTTCATTTTTTTTAATTCAAAGTTCCAAAATCAAAATTTTAAAAAAATTATTGTCATTTTGTTTTTGAAATTTTTTTTTTTATTTCAAAGTTCCAAAATCAAAATTTTAAAAAATAATTTTCATTTTTTTTTAATTCAAAGTTCCAAAATCAAAATTTTAAAAAAATTATTTTCATTTTGTTTTTGAAATTTTTTTTTTATTTCAAAGTTCCAAAATCAAAATTTGAAAAAATAATTTTCATTTTTTTTTAATTCAAAGTTCCAAAATCAAAATTTTAAAAAATAATTTTCATTTTTTTTTAATTCAAAGTTCCAAAATCAAAATTTTAAAAAATATTTTTCATTTTGTTTTTGAATTTTTTTTTTAATTCAAAGTTCCAAAATCAAAATTTTAAAAAAATTATTTTCATTTTTTTTTTAATTCAAAGTTCCAAAAACAAAATTTTAAAAAATATTTTTCATTTGGTTTTTGAAATTTTTTTTTTAATTCAAAGTTCCAAAATCATAATTTTAAAAAATAATTTTCATTTTTTTTTAATTCAAAGTTCCAAAATCAAAGTTTTAAAAAATAATTTTCATTTTTTTTTTAATTCAAAGTTCCAAAATCAAAATTTTAAAAAAATTATTTTCATTTTGTTTTTGAATTTTTTTTTTTTATTTCAAAGTTCCAAAATCAAAATTTTAAAAAATAATTTTCATTTTTTTTTAATTCAAAGTTCCAAAATCAAAATTTTAAAAAATAATTTTCATTTTTTTTAATTCAAAGTTCCAAAATCAAAATTTTAAAAAATAATTTTCATATTGTTTTTGAAATTTTTTTTTTAATCAAAGTTCCAAAATCAAAGTTTTAAAAAATATTTTTCATTTTGTTTTTGAAATTTTTGTTTTTAATTCAAAGTTCCAAAATCAAAGTTTTAAAAAATATTTTTCATTTTGTTTTTGAAATTTTTGTTTTTAATTCAAAGTTCCAAAGTCAAAGTTTTAAAAAATAATTTTCATTTTTTTTTTTAATTCAAAGTTCCAAAATCAAAGTTTTAAAAAATAATTTTCATTTTTTTTAATTCAAAGTTCCAAAATCAAAGTTTTAAAAAATAATTTTCATTTTTTTTTTTAATTCAAAGTTCCAAAATCAAAGTTTTAAAAAATAATTTTCATTTTTTTTAATTCAAAGTTCCAAAATCAAAGTTTTAAAAAATAATTTTCATTTTTTTTAATTCAAAGTTCCAAAATCAAAGTTTTAAAAAATAATTTTCATTTTTTTTTAATTCAAAGTTCCAAAATCAATTTTAATTCAAAGTTCCAAAATCAAAGTTTTAAAAAATAATTTTCATTTTGTTTTTAATTCAAAGTTCCAAAATCAAAGTTTTAAAAAATAATTTTCATTTTTTTTAATTCAAAGTTCCAAAATCAAAGTTTTAAAAAATAATTTTCATTTTGTTTTTGAAATTTTTGTTTTTAATACAAAGTTCCAAAATCAAAATTTTAAAAAAATTATTTTCATTTTGTTTTTGAATTTTTTTTTTATTTCAAAGTTCCAAAATCAAAATTTTAAAAAATAATTTTCATTTTTGTTTTTAATTCAAAGTTCCAAAATCAAAATTTTAAAAAAATTATTTTCATTTTGTTTTTGAAATTTTTTTTTTATTTCAAAGTTCCAAAATCAAAGTTTTAAAAAATAATTTTCATTTTGTTTTTGAAATTTTTTTTAATTCAAAGTTCCAAAATCAATTTTAATTCAAAGTTCCAAAATCAAAGTTTTAAAAAATAATTTTCATTTTGTTTTTAATTCAAAATTCCAAAATCAAAGTTTTAAAAAATAATTTTCATTTTGTTTTTGAAATTTTTTTTTTAATTCAAAGTTCCAAAATCAAAGTTTTAAAAAATAATTTTCATTTTTTTTAATTCAAAGTTCCAAAATCAAAGTTTTAAAAAATAATTTTCATTTTTTTTTAATTCAAAGTTCCAAAATCAATTTTAATTCAAAGTTCCAAAATCAAAGTTTTAAAAAATAATTTTCATTTTGTTTTTAATTCAAAATTCCAAAATCAAAGTTTTAAAAAATAATTTTCATTTTGTTTTTGAAATTTTTGTTTTTAATTCAAAGTTCCAAAATCAAAGTTTTAAAAAATAATTTTCATTTTTTTTTAATTCAAAGTTCCAAAATCAAAGTTTTAAAAAATAATTTTCATTTTTTTTTTTAATTCAAAGTTCCAAAATCAAAATTTTAAAAAAATTATTTTCATTTTGTTTTTGAAATTTTTTTTTTTATTTCAAAGTTCCAAAATCAAAGTTTTAAAAAATATTTTTCATTTTGTTTTTGAAATTTTTGTTTTTAATTCAAAGTTCCAAAATCAAAGTTTTAAAAAATAGTTTTTTAAAAAATTTTGTTTTTGAAATTTTTTTTTAATTCAAAGTTCCAAAATCAAAGTTTTAAAAAATAATTTTCATTTTGTTTTTGAAATTTTTGTTTTTAATTCAAAGTTCCAAAATCAAAGTTTTAAAAAATAATTTTCATTTTGTTTTTGAAATTTTTGTTTTTAATTCAAAGTTCCAAAATCAAAGTTTTAAAAAATAATTTTCATTTTGTTTTTGAAATTTTTTTGTTATTTCAAAGTTCCAAAATCAAAATTTTAAAAAATTATTTTCATTTTTTTTTTAATTCAAAGTTCCAAAATCAAAATTTTAAAAAAATTATTTTCATTTTGTTTTTGAAATTTTTTTTTATTTCAAAGTTCCAAAATCAAAATTTTAAAAAATAATTTTCATTTTTTTTTTAATTCAAAGTTCCAAAATCAAAATTTTAAAAAATAATTTTCATTTTTTTTAATTCAAAGTTCCAAAATAAAAATTTTAAAAAATTTTGTTTTTGAAATTTTTTTTTAATTCAAAGTTCCAAAATCAAAGTTTTAAAAAATAATTTTCATTTTGTTTTTGAAATTTTTGTTTTTAATTCAAAGTTCCAAAATCAAAATTTTAAAAAATAATTTTCATTTTGTTTTTGAAATTTTTTTTTTAATTCAAAGTTCCAAAATCAAAGTTTTAAAAAATAATTTTCATTTTGTTTTTGAAATTTTTGTTTTTAATTCAAAGTTCCAAAATCAAAGTTTTAAAAAATAATTTTAATTTTTTTTTTTAATTCAAAGTTCCAAAATCAAAATTTTAAAAAAATTATTTTCATTTTGTTTTTGAAATTTTTGTTTTTAATTCAAAGTTCCAAAATCAAAGTTTTAAAAAAAAATTTTCATTTTTTTTTAATTCAAAGTTCCAAAATCAAAATTTTAAAAAAATTATTTTCATTTTGTTTTTGAATTTTTTTTTTTATTTCAAAGTTCCAAAATCAAAATTTTAAAAAATAATTTTAATTTTTTTTTTAATTCAAAGTTCCAAAATCAAAATTTTAAAAAATAATTTTCATTTTTTTTTAATTCAAAGTTCCAAAATAAAAATTTTAAAAAATTTTGTTTTTGAAATTTTTTTTTTTAATTCAAAGTTCCAAAATCAAAGTTTTAAAAAATATTTTTCATTTTGTTTTTGAAATTTTTGTTTTTAATTCAAAGTTCCATAATCAAAGTTTTAAAAAATAGTTTTTTAAAAAATTTTGTTTTTGAAATTTTTTTTTTAATTCAAAGTTCCAAAATCAAAGTTTTAAAAAATAATTTTCATTTTGTTTTTGAAATTTTTGTTTTTAATTCAAAGTTCCAAAATCAAAGTTTTAAAAAATAATTTTCATTTTGTTTTTGAAATTTTTGTTTTTAATTCAAAGTTCCAAAATCAAAGTTTTAAAAAATAATTTTCATTTTGTTTTTGAAATTTTTTTGTTATTTCAAAGTTCCAAAATCAAAATTTTAAAAAATTATTTTCATTTTTTTTTTAATTCAAAGTTCCAAAATCAAAATTTTAAAAAAATTATTTTCATTTTGTTTTTGAAATTTTTTTTTATTTCAAAGTTCCAAAATCAAAATTTTAAAAAATAATTTTCATTTTTTTTTTAATTCAAAGTTCCAAAATCAAAATTTTAAAAAATAATTTTCATTTTTTTTAATTCAAAGTTCCAAAATAAAAATTTTAAAAAATTTTGTTTTTGAAATTTTTTTTTAATTCAAAGTTCCAAAATCAAAGTTTTAAAAAATAATTTTCATTTTGTTTTTGAAATTTTTGTTTTTAATTCAAAGTTCCAAAATCAAAATTTTAAAAAATAATTTTCATTTTGTTTTTGAAATTTTTTTTTTAATTCAAAGTTCCAAAATCAAAGTTTTAAAAAATATTTTTCATTTTGTTTTTGAAATTTTTGTTTTTAATTCAAAGTTCCAAAATCAAAGTTTTAAAAAATAATTTTAATTTTTTTTTTTTAATTCAAAGTTCCAAAATCAAAATTTTAAAAAAATTATTTTCATTTTGTTTTTGAAATTTTTGTTTTTAATTCAAAGTTCCAAAATCAAAGTTTTAAAAAAAAATTTTCATTTTTTTTTAATTCAAAGTTCCAAAATCAAAATTTTAAAAAAATTATTTTCATTTTGTTTTTGAATTTTTTTTTTTATTTCAAAGTTCCAAAATCAAAATTTTAAAAAATAATTTTAATTTTTTTTTTAATTCAAAGTTCCAAAATCAAAATTTTAAAAAATAATTTTCATTTTTTTTAATTCAAAGTTCCAAAATAAAAATTTTAAAAAATTTTGTTTTTGAAATTTTTTTTTTAATTCAAAGTTCCAAAATCAAAGTTTTAAAAAATAATTTTCATTTTGTTTTTGAAATTTTCGTTTTTAATTCAAAGTTCCAAAATCAAAATTTTAAAAAATAATTTTCATTTTTTTTTAATTCAAAGTTCCAAAATCAAAATTTTAAAAAATAATTTTAATTTTTTTTTAATTCAAAGTTCCAAAATCAAAATTTTAAAAAATCAAAATTTTAAAAAATAATTTTCATTTTTTTTAATTCAAAGTTTCAAAATCAAAATTTTAAAAAATATTTTACATTTTGTTTTTGAAATTTTTGTTTATAATTCTGTTGCGAGGATCCCTTTTCCAGATATCAATAAATACCAAACACTTAGTTTGAACAAAAGATGTTTATTGTTAGGAATTCAATTTACAAGTGAAGCTCTGAGCGTTTACAAAAAGTTTAATAAAGTATAAAAATGAAAAAGCAAACACAAAAAATATATATGCACATGTATGTGTGCGTAAAATTTGGAAGTGTTGCATTGTCGCTAGAGTTACCATTTCAACACTCCACCTCAATGAACATTTCCAAATCTTTATAGTGGTAAATAATAAATTCTAAACTAAACCAAGCATCTTCATGAACTTCTCATGACTAGGCTTAGGCAGGTTCTTCGTGAAGATATCAGCTGCATTCTCAGAACTGCAACAATATTTTAATTCAATGTCACCTTTCCGGAATACATCTCTTACATAGTGATATTTTATATCGATATGTTTACTCCTCTGATGGTAAACAGGATTCTGTACCAAATTCATAGCGCTGATGTTATCTGCATTTATGACAATCGATTTCGGACAGTCAAGCTGCATCTCGCTAAACAATTTCTTCAAGAAAACTGCCTCCTTGGACGTAGACGATAGTGACATATACTCCGCCTCAGTGCTGCTAAGTGCCACAGTTGTCTGCTTCTTTGATTCATAAGAAAACACTGCTCCGGCTAACATAAATGCATATCCCGTATATGATTTTCTATCATTTGTGTCACCGCCCCAATCTGCATCAGTATAACATTCGATTGGCTTTCCAGTTTTTTGATAAGTCAGTTGTTTATTTTGAGTCGTTGATAAATATCTTAATATTCTTTTAGCAGCTACCATATGTTCCGCATGTGGATCTTTATTTCTTTGGGATAGCTTGCATACAGAATGCAATATATCTGGTCTCGTATTTATAGCTATATACATCAGGGAACCAATGAGCGATTGATATTGGGTCTGGTCGATCTTTTGACAATTTTCTTTGTCACATTTAACTTGATGTTTAGATTCTAAAGGTGTTGCTATAGGTCTACAATTTATCATATTGTGCTCCTGTAAAAGTTTTCTTATTTGTGATTTCTGACTAATACAAATTTTACCCTTTTCACCAACACGATCAACTTCAAGGCTTAAAAAATGTCGTACTGGACCTTTGTCGACTACTTTTACTTTCTCAGCAATCAATTGCTTTATTCTTTCTATATCATCCTTTCTCGAACTGGCAATCAACAGGTCATCTACATAAACTGCTACAATGTTTATCGTACCATTGCCGTGATTTATATACACACACGGTTCACTATCACTTGATTGGAAACCTATTCCTTTCAATATGTTGTCTAATTTAAAGTTCCATTGCCGTCCTGATTGCTTCAATCCGTAAAGCGCTTTATTCAACTTTAGGACATGATGAGGAAACCTTTTATCAACAAAATTTTTTGGTTGCGTCATATATACTTCATCGTCTAGCTCGCTATTCAAATACGCTGATGACACATCCATTTGGTGAAGATACAGTTCGTATTCTGCAGCAATAGCAAAAAACATTCTGATTGTGTCATGACGAACTACCGGCGAAAAAGTTTCGGTATAATTCACACCATACTTCTGTGAACAACCTTTCGCAACGAGTCTGGCCTTAAAGCGTTCAATTTCATCTCTTTCATTCTTCTTAAGGGCGAAAACCCACTTATTCGATACAGCTTTCTGGCCTTTGGGAAGTTCTGTTAGGTCCCATGTATTGTTATTTATTAATGCCTCATACTCGGCCCGCATTGCTTTTAACCATTCACGAGCATGTTCGCTATTCAATGCTTCTTCTACTGTATCAGGTACCGAAACATTATTATCTGAACAAATCAGACTCAAAACATTGAATTCTTTTCTAGGTCTGCCTACACCACCTGTTCGTATTATCCGAGGTCTACCAGGGCCTCTCGGAATCTGTTCAATATTATCGTTTAGAATCTCTTCTTCAGCTGATTCAAAACCTTCAAATCCATCTTCATCAGAGTTCTCATCAGATTTGGTTGATTCGGCATCACAATCGTCATTAATTATTTCATTGCCGCCATCTATAGTCACTGGTAGTAAAGGAATTCCTATTTCCAAATTTTGTTTATCAGCTGGTTCAACAAAATATACGTCTCTACTATCGATCAGTTCTCGTGTCTCTTTACTATATAACCGGTATGCCTTAGAAGTATCAGAGTAACCGACCATAATATATTCTTTGCCTTTTGGTTTGAATTTACTTCTTTGTCGCTTATCCAAAGCTATAGCTACAGAGCCAAAAATCTTCAAATGGCCCACAAAAGGTTTACGATCATAAAACGATTCATATGGTGTAACTCCATCTAGTGCTCGAGTGGGTGCTCTGTTTCGCAAATACGCCGCAGTGTTAACTGCTTCAGCCCATAAATGTTCGCCAAGATTTGAACCAACCAACATGCATCTCGCCATCTCAACCAACGTGCGGTTAAATCTTTCGGCAACGCCGTTCTGTTGTGGCGTATATGGCACAGTTAATTGACGTATTATTCCTTTTTCCTTCAAGTAGTTGTTACAAGCATTATTTAAAAACTCGGTTCCATTATCACTTCTAAGAATTTTGATTTTCTTTCCAGTTTGTCGTTCAATCATAGTCTGGAATTCTTGAAATTTATTGAAGACTTCATCCTTACTTTTCAAGAAGTATACAAAAACATAACGCGTCTTGTCGTCGATAAACGTCAGTAAATATTTGGCACCACCAATTGAAGACGTATTCATTGGACCGCATAAATCTGTGTGGATGATTTCCAAAACCTCATTGCTTCGAGTTTCTGATGTACCAAACGGCTTCCGTACACATTTGCATTTCATACAAATCGAACAATTTATGTCTGCTGGTATAGAGATATTCATTCCACGAACCAATTCATCTTTAACCATATCTCTCATACTGCAAAAATTTAGGTGGCCATAACGGCAGTGCCACTTCATGGCTTCATCAGAAGATTTTCTCGTAAAAAACAATTTATTATTTTCATTATCAATTTCAAATAAAAATAAATTGCGTACCTTATGCGCACGAAGGATGATTCCCTCGTGCTTATCCTTCACATCGACGACGTTATTTCTAAACACCACAGTATTACCAAATTCCACCGCTTTAGCAACAGAAACAAAATTGCATTGCAGACCAGGAACATATAATACACTAACCAATGTGAGGTTATAATCTCCAACAGTCAAACGCACCGTACCTATACCTTCAGCCTTCATACAATTATCGCCAGCAAGCATTATTGTTTCAGTATGTTGTTCGAACTCATCAAACATATCGCGGTTGCAACACAAATGCGACGAAGATCCACTATCAATACACCATGCATTAGCGTGCAAATCATTCTGCATAGTATAAAATAACGAACTTTTATTGTTGTTGTTGTTTTTATTTTGCTGTTCTTTTTGTTCATTTTCTCTTTTCTGTTCTCTGCACTGAGCAGCGTAGTGGCCTTTTCGTTTACAGTTATAACACCGTACGTTTTTTATGTTGTTGTTGTTGTTGTTGCTTTTGAAATATGCGTTGTTAGAATTCTTGTTCTGAGAATTTCTATTTTTTGTTCCGTGCCCATCGCGTGCCATAAATGCCTGTACTGTACCTTCTTCATTGTTGTTAACTTTTCTTCTCTCACCTTCTTCGATCAACTTTACTTTGAGTGTCGTAAGTGTTGGAAGTTCATCTCGAGACTCCAGGGCAACTACAAGTGGCTCATATGACTTTGGGAGACTTGCTAAGAGCATTATTGCGAACAACTCATCTTGAAGCTTTACTCCCGTCTCTGCCAATTTTTCCACCACCGAAGTAAATAGGCAAACATAGCGTTGTATGCAATCACCATCAGTCATACGCAAATTCAACAGTTGCTTAAATAACGTTACTTTACGAACTGGTCCCTTGGGACGATGTACCTCTTTGAGAGCGTTCCATGCATCTTTAGATGTTGCGCATGTTTTTACGTGACCAATTTGCATCGGAGTTATACTCAATATAATTGTTGCCATGGCCTTCTCGTCCTTAGCAGTCCATGCTGCTAGTACAGCTTCATTTTCTGGCGTGTTTTCTGGTTTAACACCAAGCGATACCACCGACCAAAGCTCCTGGTGTATTAATACACTTTTCACTTGTATATTCCATGAATCATAATTGGACTCATCCAATTTTTCAATATTAAAAAGAGAACCACTACTCATTTTTCCAAAATTTATTTCCAATTTTCTCAGTTGACTAATAATTTAAACTTTCATTAATATCTGGGCCCATAACCTGTTGCGAGGATCCCTTTTCCAGATATCAATAAATACCAAACACTTAGTTTGAACAAAAGATGTTTATTGTTAGGAATTCAATTTACAAGTGAAGCTCTGAGCGTTTACAAAAAGTTTAATAAAGTATAAAAATGAAAAAGCAAACACAAAAAATATATATGCACATGTATGTGTGCGTAAAATTTGGAAGTGTTGCATTGTCGCTAGAGTTACCATTTCAACAAATTCAAAGTTCCAAAATCAAAATTTTAAAAAATATTTTACATTTTGTTTTTGAAATTTTTGTTTTTAATTCAAAATTTTAAAAAATAATTTTCATTTTTTTTTAATTCAAAGTTCCAAAATCAAAATTTTAAAAAATATTTTTCATTTTGTTTTTGAAATTTTTGTTTTTAATTCAAAGTTCCAAAATCAAAATTTTAAAAAATAATTTTCATTTTTTTTTAATTCAAAGTTCCAAAGTCAAAATTTTAAAAAATATTTTTCATTTTGTTTTTGAAAATTTTGTTTATAATTCAAAGTTCCAAAATCAAAATTTTAAAAAATAATTTTCATTTTTTTTAATTCAAAGTTCCAAAATCAAAATTTTAAAAAATATTTTACATTTTGTTTTTGAAATTTTTTTTTTTTAATTCAAAGTTCCAAAATCAAAATTTTAAAAAAATTATTTTCATTTTTTTTAATTCAAAGTTCCAAAATCAAAATTTTAAAAAATATTTTACATTTTGTTTTTGAATTTTTTTTTTTTTTAATTCATATGAGCCAACTACAAGTGGCTCATATGACTTTGGGAGACTTGCTAAGAGCATTATTGCGAACAACTCATCTTGAAGCTTTACTCCCGTCTCTGCCAATTTTTCCACCACCGAAGTAAATAGGCAAACATAGCGTTGTATGCAATCACCATCAGTCATACGCAAATTCAACAGTTGCTTAAATAACGTTACTTTACGAACTGGTCCCTTGGGACGATGTACCTGTTTGAGAGCGTTCCATGCATCTTTAGATGTTGCGCATGTTTTTACGTGACCAATTTGCATCGGAGTTATACTCAATATAATTGTTGCCATGGCCTTCTCGTCCTTAGCAGTCCATGCTGCTAGTACAGCTTCATTTTCTGGCGTGTTTTCTGGTTTAACACCAAGCGATACCACCGACCAAAGCTCCTGGTGTATTAATACACTTTTCACTTGTATATTCCATGAATCATAATTGGACTCATCCAATTTTTCAATATTAAAAAGAGAACCACTACTCATTTTTCCAAAATTTATTTCCAATTTTCTCAGTTGACTAATAATTTAAACTTTCATTAATATCTGGGCCCATAACCTGTTGCGAGGATCCCTTTTCCAGATATCAATAAATACCAAACACTTAGTTTGAACAAAAGATGTTTATTGTTAGGAATTCAATTTACAAGTGAAGCTCTGAGCGTTTACAAAAAGTTTAATAAAGTATAAAAATGAAAAAGCAAACACAAAAAATATATATGCACATGTATGTGTGCGTAAAATTTGGAAGTGTTGCATTGTCGCTAGAGTTACCATTTCAACAAATTCAAAGTTCCAAAATCAAAATTTTAAAAAATATTTTACATTTTGTTTTTGAAATTTTTGTTTTTAATTCAAAGTTCCAAATTCAAAATTTTAAAAAATAATTTTCATTTTTTTTTAATTCAAAGTTCCAAAATCAAAATTTTAAAAAATATTTTTCATTTTGTTTTTGAAATTTTTGTTTTTAATTCAAAGTTCCAAAATCAAAATTTTAAAAAATAATTTTCATTTTTTTTTAATTCAAAGTTCCAAAGTCAAAATTTTAAAAAATATTTTTCATTTTGTTTTTGAAAATTTTGTTTATAATTCAAAGTTCCAAAATCAAAATTTTAAAAAATAATTTTCATTTTTTTTAATTCAAAGTTCCAAAATCAAAATTTTAAAAAATATTTTACATTTTGTTTTTGAAATTTTTTTTTTTTAATTCAAAGTTCCAAAATCAAAATTTTAAAAAAATTATTTTCATTTTTTTTAATTCAAAGTTCCAAAATCAAAATTTTAAAAAATATTTTACATTTTGTTTTTGAATTTTTTTTTTTTAATTCAAAGTTCCAAAATCAAAGTTTTAAAAAATAATTTTCATTTTTTTGTTAATTCAAAGTTCCAAACTCAAAATTTTAAAAAAATTATTTTCATTTTTTTTAATTCAAAGTTCCAAAATCAAAATTTTAAAAAATATTTTTCATTTTTTTTTAATTCAAAGTTCCAAAATCAAAATTTTAAAAAATAATTTTCATTTTTTTTAATTCAAAGTTCCAAAATCAAAATTTTAAAAAATAATTTTCATTTTGTTTTTGAAATTTTTGTTTTTAATTCAAAGTTATAAAATCAAAGTTTTAAAAAATAATTTTCATTTTGTTTTTGAAATTTTTGTTTTTAATTCAAAGTTCCAAAATCAAAATTTTAAAAAATAATTTTCATTTTGTTTTTGAAATTTTTTTTTAATTCAAAGTTCCAAAATCAAAGTTTTAAAAAATAATTTTCATTTTGTTTTTAATTCAAAGTTCCAAAATCAAAGTTTTAAAAAATAATTTTCATTTTTTTTTAATTCAAAGTTCCAAAATCAAAATTTTAAAAAAATTATTTTCATTTTGTTTTTGAAATTTTTTTTTTTTATTTCAAAGTTTCAAAATCAAAATTTTAAAAAATAATTTTCATTTTTAAAGTTGTAAATTGTTGACCTTTAGTTTTGTTGTTTGTAAATTTTGTTCGGCATAAGGTCATAAGGTAACAAATTTTTAAATTAAAAATATAAAAATATTTTGTTTTAAAAATTTTTTTTTTTTTTTTTTTTTTTTTTTTTATTTTATTTTATTCCCAATATTTCGGTCAACTTTGTTGACCATCTTCAGGGGTTCTATATAAAAATACAAAAATATATTAAACAAATTATTATCAGTTACACAAAGCATTTCAAGCACAAACAAATTATAATTACATTTAAAATAAATAAATGAAAAACAAATTTCACTCTGTTGAGTTTGTTGTCCAGTCGTAAGCTTTTGTCAACTAGTGTTTTTAATGTTTTGTTTTGGTCTTTTTCTGTTTTTGTGTATCGTGTGTTTGTATGTGTGAGCTGATATGTTCTCTGTATCAATTTTGTAGTTTAATCTCTCATCTGTCTCTAAATTAAGTATGTGTAACATCTCTAGAGTGAACCTCCTCGCATAATTTTTCTCTTCTGCTAATATCTTTACATCATTGAAATTTGGTGTGTGTCCAGTAATTGCACAGTGGGCCGCGAGTGCTGTTTTTTGTTCCAGTGGTTTGTAAGTTGCCTTCATGTCAGATTTATGTGATGATAGTCTGGTTTTTAACTTAGTTTTGGTTGTACCTACATATGTCTTCTGACATATGTTGTTGTTGTCGCCATTGCAATTAATTTTGTATACTACGTTAGGTTTTTCTTCAATTTTCAATTTTGATTTCATCTTGCTGAATAATTTGTTCACAGTATTATTACATTTAAAGGCTAACTGGAACTTGTCCTTATTATATATATTGGAATTTTTGATTCTCTCAGAAAATTTCGGTATATAACCGACTGATTTAAATATTTTTGTCTCCGTATCTCTATTTTTGGTTAAAGGACATTTATTCTTCACACGTTTTATTAAATCGTCAATCGTCTTTTTTGGGAAGTCGTTCATTCTTAGAATATTCTTGATTTTATGTAAATTTTCCTTGTGAAATTGATTGTCACTTATATCTAAAACTCTGTTAATGAAATTGGTTGCCGTATTTATAATTATCCGTTTTGGATGTTTTGAATAGAAATTTATTAATCTACTCGATGATGATGGTTTTTGATACCAATTCAGTTTCAGAAGATTTCCTTGTCTGATTATTACTGAGTCCAAGTACGATAGTTTATTATCACATTCTCTCTCCATGGTAAATTGAATTTGTCGGTTGTATGAGTTTAAGATTTTCAAGGTTTCATCAATTTTGTCCTTTTTTATGATTCCAAACAAATCGTCAACATATTTGGTGAGTAATCTAGGTTTTACCTCCATTAACTCCATAGTCTTGTCTAATAGATCCTCCATAACTATGTCTGCAATCACAGGTGATGCCGGAGATCCCATTGGCATTCCTTTTAGTTGTTCATAAAATTTTTCTTCAAATTTGAAATATCTTGTGTCCTTTATACAAAAACTAAGTATTTGAATAAATAAATCTTTAGGTATTGTTGTATATTTCTCTAGTATATGCCACTTTCTTTCAATCGTCCTTAAAGCTGCAATTACTGGACACACACCAAATTTCAATGATGTAAAGATATTAGCAGAAGAGAAAAATTATGCGAGGAGGTTCACTCTAGAGATGTTACACATACTTAATTTAGAGACAGATGAGAGATTAAACTACAAAATTGATACAGAGAACATATCAGCTCACACATGCAAACACACGATACACAAAAACAGAAAAAGACCAAAACAAAACATTAAAAACACTAGTTGACAAAAGCTTACGACTGGACAACAAACTCAACAGAGTGAAATTTGTTTTTCATTTATTTATTTTAAATGTAATTATAATTTGTTTGTGCTTGAAATGCTTTGTGTAACTGATAATAATTTGTTTAATATATTTTTGTATTTTTATATAGAACCCCTGAAGATGGTCAACAAAGTTGACCGAAATATTGGGAATAAAATAAAATAAAAAAAAAAAAAAAAAAAAAAAACAATTTTTAAAACAAAATATTTTTATATTTTTCATTTAAAAATTTGTTACCTTATGAACTAATGCCGAACAAAATTTACAAACAACAAAACTAAAGGTCAACAATTTACAACTTTATACATATTTAACGGGAGGCACACCGCAACATATAGTCATCATGACGATATACACAACTATTAGACAAAAATACAACAATAATACAACAAACATCACCAAAAATTATTCGAAACACAACAAACAATTAGCAAAGTTAAGATCATCAACAACTTTTCTTATCAAATGTAAACAAGCAGGCACTATACCAAATTTTATTAGAAACTCAACAAGGAACATAAATAACATATTTGAAATTAACAATAAAATCCCTTCGAATATTGAAAAAAGATTACAGAGGTACATATATAATTTTCACGTACAAATATTAAAATTATTAATACAACAGAAACACACACACATTAATAAAAACGAAGAAGAATTAAATAAATCAAAGGAGATGATGGAAAAACTTTTAAATGAACACGATAGAGATTCACTTATTAACAGCGAACAAATTATTTACAAAAGTCTGATGGAAAAGAACAACAATAGACATATTAATAAGCTACAAACACTCAAAGTAAAACAAAGTAACGAAATGAACATTAATAATGACAACGGTTGGTTTGTGAACAAAACCAACAAAAACATTCCAATGAACTCACAGTGGCTTTTATCATTGGGTCCCAAACATGCTCTACCTATCACGAAAACTGCATTTCCACTGTTCAATTGTATAGCGGAGGGAGAGGACTGCATACAAACATTCGAGAACAAAGAACAACAAGAAGCATCAAGAACAAAACTTATAACATTAATAGACGATCACTTGAACAAAATAAAATTGGACCAAAGAGAGAAAATAATACTTGACACAGTGGGACAAACGAGAAGGTTTTTGAGGGAAAATAATGACATATTAATACTTAGTGCCGATAAAGGGAATAAAACGGTTGCAATGAACAAGAGTGACTATGAATTGAAAATGAAAGATATTTTAAAGGACTTTTGCACTTACAGAAGAATAAAGAAAGATCCAACCTCGGGGTTACAGACAAAAAACAATGACTTAATAACAAAATTATTTAATCAACACCTCATAACGGAATCTGAGAAAAACGCAATGATCAATAAAATAGCCACTTCACCACGTATTTATGGACTTCCAAAAATCCATAAAGCTGAAATGCCTTTACGACCAATTTGTTCGTCCATAAACTCACCGTCGTATGGGCTATGTAAATATATAATTAATATTCTAAAGAACTTGACTACTGACTCCCAATATAATGTTAAAGACGCTAAAGAATTCAAATCTAAAATTAACAATATGACCATTGAAAATGATGAAATTCTCATATCTTTTGACGTAATCTCGCTTTTTCCTAGCATACCTGTTAACCTAGCTTTAAGGACGATTGAAAGAAAGTGGCATATACTAGAGAAATATACAACAATACCTAAAGATTTATTTATTCAAATACTTAGTTTTTGTATAAAGGACACAAGATATTTCAAATTTGAAGAAAAATTTTATGAACAACTAAAAGGAATGCCAATGGGATCTCCGGCATCACCTGTGATTGCAGACATAGTTATGGAGGATCTATTAGACAAGACTATGGAGTTAATGGAGGTAAAACCTAGATTACTCACCAAATATGTTGACGATTTGTTTGGAATCATAAAAAAGGACAAAATTGATGAAACCTTGAAAATCTTAAACTCATACAACCGACAAATTCAATTTACCATGGAGAGAGAATGTGATAATAAACTATCGTACTTGGACTCAGTAATAATCAGACAAGGAAATCTTCTGAAACTGAATTGGTATCAAAAACCATCATCATCGAGTAGATTAATAAATTTCTATTCAAAACATCCAAAACGGATAATTATAAATACGGCAACCAATTTCATTAACAGAGTTTTAGATATAAGTGACAATCAATTTCACAAGGAAAATTTACATAAAATCAAGAATATTCTAAGAATGAACGACTTCCCAAAAAAGACGATTGACGATTTAATAAAACGTGTGAAGAATAAATGTCCTTTAACCAAAAATAGAGATACGGAGACAAAAATATTTAAATCAGTCGGTTATATACCGAAATTTTCTGAGAGAATCAAAAATTCCAATATATATAATAAGGACAAGTTCCAGTTAGCCTTTAAATGTAATAATACTGTGAACAAATTATTCAGCAAGATGAAATCAAAATTGAAAATTGAAGAAAAACCTAACGTAGTATACAAAATTAATTGCAATGGCGACAACAACAACATATGTCAGAAGACATATGTAGGTACAACCAAAACTAAGTTAAAAACCAGACTATCATCACATAAATCTGACATGAAGGCAACTTACAAACCACTGGAACAAAAAACAGCACTCGCGGCCCACTGTGCAATTACTGGACACACACCAAATTTCAATGATGTAAAGATATTAGCAGAAGAGAAAAATTATGCGAGGAGGTTCACTCAGGAGATGTTACACATACTTAATTTAGAGACAGATGAGAGATTAAACTACAAAATTGATACAGAGAACATATCAGCTCACACATACAAACACACGATACACAAAAACAGAAAAAGACCAAAACAAAACATTAAAAACAACAAACTCAACAGAGTGAAATTTGTTTTTCATTTATTTATTTTAAATGTAATTATAATTTGTTTGTGCTTGAAATGCTTTGTGTAACTGATAATAATTTGTTTAATATATTTTTGTATTTTTATATAGAACCCCTGAAGATGGTCAACAAAGTTGACCGAAATATTGGGAATAAAATAAAATAAAAAAAAAAAAAAAAAAAAAAAAAAAAAAAAAAATTTTTAAAACAAAATATTTTTATATTTTTCATTTAAAAATTTGTTACCTTATGACCTTATGCCGAACAAAATTTACAAACAATTTTCATTTTTTTTAATTCAAAGTTCCAAAATCAAAATTTTAAAAAAATTATTTTCATTGTTTTTGAATTTTTTTTTTTTTTATTTCAAAGTTCCAAAATCAAAATTTTAAAAAATAATTTTCATTTTTTTTAATTCAAAGTTCCAAAATCAAAAAGTTCCAAAATCATAGTTTTAAAAAATAATTTTCATTTTGTTTTTGAAATTTTTGTTTTTAATTCAAAGTTTCAAAACCAAATTTTAAAAAATAATTTTCATTTTTTTTAATTCAAAGTTCCAAAATCAAAATTTTAAAAAATAATTTTCATTTTTTTTAATTCAAAGTTCCAAAATCAAAGTTTTAAAAAATAATTTTCATTTTGTATTTGAAATTTTTGTTTTTAATTCAAAGTTCCAAAATCAAAGTTTTAAAAAATAATTTTCATTTTGTTTTTGAAATTTTTTTGTAATTCAAAGTTCCAAAATCAAAGTTTTAAAAAATAATTTTCATTTTGTTTTTGAAATTTTTGTTTTTAATTCAAAGTTCCAAAATCAAAATTTTAAAAAATAATTTTCATTTTGTTTTTGAAATTTTTGTTTTTAATTCAAAGTTCCAAAATCAAAGTTTTAAAAAATAATTTTCTTTTTTTTTAATTCAAAGTTCCAAAATCAAAATTTTAAAAAAATTATTTTCATTTTGTTTTTGAAATTTTTTTTTTTATTTCAAAGTTCCAAAATCAAAGTTTTAAAAAATAATTTTCATTTTGTTTTTGAAATTTTTTTTTTTAATTCAAAGTTCCAAAATCAAAGTTTTAAAAAACAATTTTCATTTTTTTTTTATTTCAAAGTTCCAAAATCAAAATTTTAAAAAATAATTTTCATTTTTTTTTTTTAATTCAAAGTTCCAAAATCAAAATTTTAAAAAATAATTTTCATTTTGTTTTTGAAATTTTTGTTTTTAATTCAAAGTTCCAAAATCAAAGTTTTAAAAAATAATTTTCATTTTGTATTTGAAATTTTTGTTTTTAATTCAAAGTTCCAAAATCAAAGTTTTAAAAAATAATTTTCATTTTGTTTTTGAAATTTTTTTGTAATTCAAAGTTCCAAAATCAAAGTTTTAAAAAATAATTTTCATTTTGTTTTTGAAATTTTTGTTTTTAATTCAAAGTTCCAAAATCAAAATTTTAAAAAATAATTTTCATTTTGTTTTTGAAATTTTTGTTTTTAATTCAAAGTTCCAAAATCAAAGTTTTAAAAAATAATTTTCATTTTGTTTTTGAAATTTTTTTTTTATTTCAAAGTTCCAAAATCAAAGTTTTAAAAAATAATTTTCATTTTGTTTTTGAAATTTTTGTTTTTAATTCAAAGTTCCAAAATCAAAGTTTTAAAAAATAATTTTCATTTTTTTTTAATTCAAAGTTCCAAAATCAATTTTAATTCAAAGTTCCAAAATCAAAATTTTAAAAAATAATTTTCATTTTGTTTTTGAAATTTTTGTTTTTAATTCAAAGTTCCAAAATCAAAGTTTTAAAAAATAATTTTCATTTTGTTTTTGAAATTTTTTTTTTATTTCAAAGTTCCAAAATCAAAGTTTTAAAAATAATTTTCATTTTGTTTTTGAAATTTTTTTGTAATTCAAAGTTCCAAAATCAAAGTTTTTAATTTAAAGTTCCAAAATCAAAGTTTTAAAAAATAATTTTCATTTTTTTTTTAATTCAAAGTTCCAAAATCAAAGTTTTAAAATATATTTTTCATTTTGTTTTTGAAATTTTTGTTTTTAATTCAAAGTTCCAAAATCAAAGTTTTAAAAAATAATTTTCATTTTGTTTTTGAAATTTTTTTGTAATTCAAAGTTCCAAAATCAAAGTTTTAAAAAATAATTTTCATTTTTTTTTTATTTCAAAGTTCCAAAATCAAAATTTTAAAAAATTTTGTTTTTGAAATTTTTGTTTTTAATTCAAAGTTCCAAAATCAAAATTTTAAAAAATAATTTTCATTTTGTTTTTGAATTTTTTTTTTAATTCAAAGTTCCAAAATCAAAATTTTAAAAAATAATTTTCATTTTGTTTTTGAAATTTTTGTTTTTAATTCAAAGTTCCAAAATCAAAGTTTTAAAAAATAATTTTCATTTTGTTTTTGAAATTTTTTTTTTAATTCAAAGTTCCAAAATCAAAGTTTTAAAAAATAATTTTCATTTTGTTTTTGAAATTTTTGTTTTTAATTCAAAGTTCCAAAATCAAAGTTTTAAAAAATAATTTTCATTTTGTTTTTGAAATTTTTGTTTTTAATTCAAAGTTCCAAAATCAAAGTTTTAAAAAATAATTTTCATTTTGTTTTTGAAATTTTTGTTTTTAATTCAAAGTTCCAAAATCAAAGTTTTAAAAAATAATTTTCATTTTGTTTTTGAAATTTTTGTTTTTAATTCAAAGTTCCAAAATCAAAGTTTTTAATTTAAAGTTCCAAAATCAAAGTTTTAAAAAATAATTTTCATTTATTTTTTAATTCAAAGTTCCAAAATCAAAATTTTAAAAAAATTATTTTCATTTTTTTTAATTCAAAGTTCCAAAATCAAAGTTTTAAAAAATAATTTTCATTTTTTTTTAATTCAAAGTTCCAAAATCAAAGTTTTAAAAAATAATTTTCATTTTGTTTTTGAAATTTTTGTTTTTAATTCAAAGTTCCAAAATCAAAGTTTTAAAAAATAATGTTCATTTTGTTTTTGAAATTTTTTTGTAATTCAAAGTTCCAAAATCAAAATTTTAAAAAATAATTTTCATTTTTTTTTTAATTCAAAGTTCCAAAATCAAAGTTTTAAAATATATTTTTCATTTTCTTTTTGAAATTTTTGTTTTTAATTCAAAGTTCCAAAATCAAAGTTTTAAAAAATAATTTTCATTTTGTTTTTGAAATTTTTTTGTAATTCAAAGTTCCAAAATCAAAATTTTAAAAAATAATTTTCATTTTTTTTTTAATTCAAAGTTCCAAAATCAAAATTTTGTTTTTGAAATTTTTGTTTTTAATTCAAAGTTCCAAAATCAAAATTTTAAAAAATAATTTTCATTTTGTTTTTGAATTTTTTTTTTAATTCAAAGTTCCAAAATCAAAATTTTAAAAAATAATTTTCATTTTGTTTTTGAAATTTTTGTTTTTAATTCAAAGTTCCAAAATCAAAGTTTTAAAAAATAATTTTCATTTTGTATTTGAAATTTTTGTTTTTAATTCAAAGTTCCAAAATCAAAGTTTTAAAAAATTATTTTAATTTTGTTTTTGAAATTTTTTTGTAATTCAAAGTTCCAAAATCAAAGTTTTAAAAAATAATTTTCATTTTGTTTTTGAAATTTTTGTTTTTAATTCAAAGTTCCAAAATCAAAGTTTTAAAAAATAATTTTCATTTTGTTTTTGAAATTTTTTTTTTATTTCAAAGTTCCAAAATCAAAGTTTTAAAAAATAATTTTCATTTTGTATTTGAAATTTTTGTTTTTAATTCAAAGTTCCAAAATCAAAATTTTAAAAAATAATTTTCATTTTGTTTTTGAAATTTTTGTTTTTAATTCAAAGTTCCAAAATCAAAGTTTTAAAAAATATTTTTCATTTTGTTTTTGAAATTTTTGTTTTTAATTCAAAGTTCCAAAATCAAAGTTTTAAAAAATAATTTTCATTTTGTTTTTGAAATTTTTGTTTTTAATTCAAAGTTCCAAAATCAAAGTTTTAAAAAATATTTTTCATTTTGTTTTTGAAATTTTTGTTTTTAATTCAAAGTTCCAAAATCAAAGTTTTAAAAAATAATTTTCATTTTGTTTTTGAAATTTTTTTTTTATTTCAAAGTTCCAAAATCAAAGTTTTAAAAAATAATTTTCATTTTGTTTTTGAAATTTTTGTTTTTAATTCAAAGTTCCAAAATCAAAGTTTTAAAAAATAATTTTCATTTTTTTTTTAATTCAAAGTTCCAAAATCAATTTTAATTCAAAGTTCCAAAATCAAAATTTTAAAAAATAATTTTCATTTTGTTTTTGAAATTTTTGTTTTTAATTCAAAGTTCCAAAATCAAAGTTTTAAAAAATAATTTTCATTTTGTTTTTGAAATTTTTTTGTAATTCAAAGTTCCAAAATCAAAGTTTTTAATTTAAAGTTCCAAAATCAAAGTTTTAAAAAATAATTTTCATTTTTTTTTTAATTCAGTTCCAAAATCAAAATTTTAAAAAAATTATTTTCATTTTGTTTTTGAAATTTTTGTTTTTAATTCAAAGTTCCAAAATCAAAGTTTTAAAAAATAATTCTCATTTTGTATTTGAAATTTTTGTTTTTAATTCAAAGTTCCAAAATCAAAGTTTTAAAAAATAATTTTCATTTTGTTTTTGAAATTTTTTTGTAATTCAAAGTTCCAAAATCAAAGTTTTAAAAAATAATTTTCATTTTGTTTTTGAAATTTTTGTTTTTAATTCAAAGTTCCAAAATCAAAATTTTAAAAAATAATTTTCATTTTGTTTTTGAAATTTTTGTTTTTAATTCAAAGTTCCAAAATCAAAGTTTTAAAAAATAATTTTCATTTTGTTTTTGAAATTTTTGTTTTTAATTCAAAGTTCCAAAATCAAAGTTTTAAAAAATAATATTCATTTTTTTTTTAATTAAAAGTTCCAAAATCAATTTTAATTCAAAGTTCCAAAATCAAAATTTTAAAAAATAATTTTCATTTTGTTTTTGAAATTTTTGTTTTTAATTCAAAGTTCCAAAATCAAAGTTTTAAAAAATAATTTTCATTTTGTTTTTGAAATTTTTTTTTATTTCAAAGTTCCAAAATCAAAGTTTTAAAAAATAATTTTCATTTTTTTTTAATTCAAAGTTCCAAAATCAAAATTTTAAAAAAATTATTTTCATTTTGTTTTTGAAATTTTTGTTTTTAATTCAAAGTTCCAAAATCAAAGTTTTAAAAAATAATTCTCATTTTGTATTTGAAATTTTTGTTTTTAATTCAAAGTTCCAAAATCAAAGTTTTAAAAAATAATTTTCATTTTGTTTTTGAAATTTTTTTGTAATTCAAAGTTCCAAAATCAAAGTTTTAAAAAATAATTTTCATTTTGTTTTTGAAATTTTTGTTTTTAATTCAAAGTTCCAAAATCAAAGTTTTAAAAAATAATTTTCATTTTGTTTTTGAAATTTTTTTGTAATTCAAAGTTCCAAAATCAAAGTTTTAAAAAATAATTTTCATTTTGTTTTTGAAATTTTTGTTTTTAATTCAAAGTTCCAAAATCAAAGTTTTAAAAAATAATTTTCATTTTGTTTTTGAAATTTTTTTGTAATTCAAAGTTCCAAAATCAAAGTTTTAAAAAATAATTTTCATTTTGTTTTTGAAATTTTTGTTTTTAATTCAAAGTTCCAAAATCAAAATTTTAAAAAATAATTTTCATTTTGTTTTTGAAATTTTTGTTTTTAATTCAAAGTTCCAAAATCAAAGTTTTAAAAAATAATTTTCATTTTGTTTTTGAAATTTTTTTGTAATTCAAAGTTCCAAAATCAAAGTTTTAAAAAATAATTTTCATTTTGTTTTTGAAATTTTTGTTTTTAATTCAAAGTTCCAAAATCAAAGTTTTAAAAAATAATTTTCATTTTTTTTTTAATTCAAAGTTCCAAAATCAAAATTTTAAAAAAATTATTTTCATTTTGTTTTTGAAATTTTTGTTTTTAATTCAAAGTTCCAAAATCAAAGTTTTAAAAAATAATTCTCATTTTGTATTTGAAATTTTTGTTTTTAATTCAAAGTTCCAAAATCAAAGTTTTAAAAAATAATTTTCATTTTGTTTTTGAAATTTTTTTGTAATTCAAAGTTCCAAAATCAAAGTTTTAAAAAATAATTTTCATTTTGTTTTTGAAATTTTTGTTTTTAATTCAAAGTTCCAAAATCAAAATTTTAAAAAATAATTTTCATTTTGTTTTTGAAATTTTTGTTTTTAATTCAAAGTTCCAAAATCAAAGTTTTAAAAAATAATTTTCATTTTGTTTTTGAAATTTTTTTGTAATTCAAAGTTCCAAAATCAAAGTTTTAAAAAATAATTTTCATTTTGTTTTTGAAATTTTTGTTTTTAATTCAAAGTTCCAAAATCAAAGTTTTAAAAAATAATTTTCATTTTGTTTTTGAAATTTTTTTGTAATTCAAAGTTACAAAATCAAAGTTTTTAATTTAAAGTTCCAAAATCAAAGTTTTAAAAAATAATTTTCATTTTTTTTTTAATTCAAAGTTCCAAAATCAAAATTTTAAAAAAATTATTTTCATTTTGTTTTTGAAATTTTTGTTTTTAATTCAAAGTTCCAAAATCAAAGTTTTAAAAAATAATTTTCATTTTGTTTTTGAAATTTTTGTTTTTAATTCAAAGTTCCAAAATCAAAGTTTTAAAAAATAATTTTCATTTTGTTTTTGAAATTTTTGTTTTTAATTCAAAGTTCCAAAATCAAAATTTTAAAAAATAATTTTCATTTTGTTTTTGAAATTTTTTTTTAATTCAAAGTTTTAAAAAATATTTTTCATTTTGTTTTTGAAATTTTTGTTTTTAATTCAAAGTTCCAAAATCAAAGTTTTAAAAAATAATTTTCATTTTGTTTTTGAAATTTTTGTTTTTAATTCAAAGTTCCAAAATCAAAGTTTTAAAAAATAATTTTCATTTTTGTTTTAATTCAAAGTTCCAAAATCAAAATTTTAAAAAAATTATTTTCATTTTGTTTTTGAATTTTTTTTTTTATTTCAAAGTTCCAAAATCAAAGTTTTAAAAAATATTTTTCATTTTGTTTTTGAAATTTTTGTTTTTATTTCAAAGTTCCAAAATCAAAGTTTTAAAAAATAATTTTCATTTTTTTTTAATTCAAAGTTCCAAAATCAAAATTTTAAAAAAATTATTTGCATTTTGTTTTTGAAATTTTTGTTTTTAATTCAAAGTTCCAAAATCAAAGTTTTAAAAAATAATTTTCATTTTGTTTTTGAAATTTTTGTTTTAATTCAAAGTTCCAAAATCAAAATTTTAAAAAATAATTTTCATTTTTTTTTAATTCAAAGTTCCAAAATCAAAGTTTTAAAAAAATTATTTGCATTTTGTTTTTGAAATTTTTGTTTTTAATTCAAAGTTCCAAAATCAAAGTTTTAAAAAATAATTTTCATTTTTTTTTAATTCAAAGTTCCAAAATCAAAATTTTAAAAAAATTATTTGCATTTTGTTTTTGAAATTTTTGTTTTTAATTCAAAGTTCCAAAATCAAAGTTTTAAAAAATAATTTTCATTTTGTTTTTGAAATTTTTGTTTTTAATTCAAAGTTCCAAAATCAAAGTTTTAAAAAATAATTTTCATTTTGTTTTTGAAATTTTTGTTTTTAATTCAAAGTTCCAAAATCAATTTTAATTCAAAGTTCCAAAATCAAAATTTTAAAAAATAATTTTCATTTTGTTTTTGAAATTTTTGTTTTTAATTCAAAGTTCCAAAATCAAAGTTTTAAAAAATAATTTTCATTTTGTTTTTGAAATTTTTGTTTTTAATTCAAAGTTCCAAAATCAAAGTTTTAAAAAATAATTTTCATTTTTTTTTTATTTCAAAGTTCCAAAATCAAAATTTTAAAAAATAATTTTCATTTTTTTTTTTAATTCAAAGTTCCAAAATCAAAGTTTTAAAAAATAATTTTTAATTTTTTTTTAATTCAAAGTTTCAAAATCAAAGTTTTAAAAAATAATTTTCATTTTTTTTTTATTTCAAAGTTCCAAAATCAAAATTTTAAAAAATAATTTTCATTTTTTTTTTTAATTCAAAGTTCCAAAATCAAAGTTTTAAAAAATAATTTTTAATTTTTTTTTAATTCAAAGTTCCAAAATCAAAGTTTTAAAATATATTTTTCATTTTGTTTTTGAAATTTTTGTTTTTAATTCAAAGTTCCAAAATCAAAGTTTTAAAAAATAATTTTCATTTTGTTTTTGAAATTTTTTTGTAATTCAAAGTTCCAAAATCAAAGTTTTAAAAAATAATTTTCATTTTGTTTTTGAAATTTTTGTTTTTAATTCAAAGTTCCAAAATCAAAATTTTAAAAAATAATTTTCATTTTGTTTTTGAAATTTTTGTTTTTAATTCAAAGTTCCAAAATCAAAGTTTTAAAAAATATTTTTCATTTTGTTTTTGAAATTTTTGTTTTTAATTCAAAGTTCCAAAATCAAAGTTTTAAAAAATAATTTTCATTTTGTTTTTGAAATTTTTGTTTTTAATTCAAAGTTCCAAAATCAAAGTTTTAAAAAATAATTTTCATTTTTTTTTTATTTCAAAGTTCCAAAATCAAAATTTTAAAAAATAATTTTCATTTTTTTTTTTAATTCAAAGTTCCAAAATCAAAGTTTTAAAAAATAATTTTTAATTTTTTTTTAATTCAAAGTTTCAAAATCAAAGTTTTAAAAAATAATTTTCATTTTTTTTTTATTTCAAAGTTCCAAAATCAAAATTTTAAAAAATAATTTTCATTTTTTTTTTATTTCAAAGTTCCAAAATCAAAATTTTAAAAAATAATTTTCATTTTTTTTTAATTCAAAGTTCCAAAATCAAAATTTTAAAAAATATTTTTCAGTTTGTTTTTGAATTTTTTTTTTAATTCAAAGTTCCAAAATCAAAATTTTAAAAAAATTATTTTCATTTTTTTTTTAATTCAAAGTTCCAAAAACAAAATTTTAAAAAATATTTTTCATTTGGTTTTTGAAATTTTTTTTTTTAATTCAAAGTTCCAAAATCATAATTTTAAAAAATAATTTTCATTTTTTTTTAATTCAAAGTTCCAAAATCAAAGTTTTAAAAAATAATTTTCATTTTTTTTTTAATTCAAAGTTCCAAAATCAAAATTTTAAAAAAATTATTTTCATTTTGTTTTTGAATTTTTTTTTTTATTTCAAAGTTCCAAAATCAAAATTTTAAAAAATAATTTTCATTTTTTTTTAATTCAAAGTTCCAAAATCAAAATTTTAAAAAATAATTTTCATTTTTTTTAATTCAAAGTTCCAAAATCAAAATTTTAAAAAATAATTTTCATATTGTTTTTGAAATTTTTTTTTTTAATCAAAGTTCCAAAATCAAAGTTTTAAAAAATATTTTTCATTTTGTTTTTGAAATTTTTGTTTTTAATTCAAAGTTCCAAAATCAAAGTTTTAAAAAATAATTTTCATTTTGTTTTTGAAATTTTTGTTTTTAATTCAAAGTTCCAAAATCAAAGTTTTAAAAAATAATTTTCATTTATTTTTTAATTCAAAGTTCCAAAATCAAAATTTTAAAAAATAATTTTCATATTGTTTTTGAAATTTTTTTTTTAATCAAAGTTCCAAAATCAAAGTTTTAAAAAATATTTTTCATTTTGTTTTTGAAATTTTTGTTTTTAATTCAAAGTTCCAAAATCAAAGTTTTAAAAAATAATTTTCATTTTGTTTTTGAAATTTGTGTTTTTAATTCAAAGTTTTAAAATCAAAGTTTTAAAAAATAATTTTCATTTTTTTTTAATTCAAAGTTCCAAAATCAAAATTTTAAAAAATAATTTTCATTTTGTTTTTGAAATTTTTTTTTTAATTCAAAGTTCCAAAATCAAAGTTTTAAAAAATAATTTTCATTTTGTTTTTGAAATTTTTGTTTTTAATTCAAAGTTCCAAAATCAAAGTTTTAAAAAATAATTTTCTTTTTTTTTTAATTCAAAGTTCTAAAATCAAAGTTTTAAAAAATAATTTTCATTTTGTTTTTGAAATTTTTGTTTTTAATTCAAAGTTCCAAAATCAAAGTTTTAAAAAATAATTTTCATTTTTTTTTAATTCAAAGTTCCAAAATCAAAATTTTAAAAAAATTATTGTCATTTTGTTTTTGAAATTTTTTTTTTTTATTTCAAAGTTCCAAAATCAAAATTTTAAAAAATAATTTTCATTTTTTTTAATTCAAAGTTCCAAAATCAAAATTTTAAAAAAATTATTTTCATTTTGTTTTTGAAATTTTTTTTTTATTTCAAAGTTCCAAAAATTTGAAAAAATAATTTTCATTTTTTTTTAATTCAAAGTTCCAAAATCAAAATTTTAAAAAATAATTTTCATTTTTTTTTAATTCAAAGTTCCAAAATCAAAATTTTAAAAAATATTTTTCATTTTGTTTTTGAATTTTTTTTTTAATTCAAAGTTCCAAAATCAAAATTTTAAAAAAATTATTTTAATTTTTTTTTAATTCAAAGTTCCAAAAACAAAATTTTAAAAAATATTTTTCATTTGGTTTTTGAAATTTTTTTTTTAATTCAAAGTTCCAAAATCATAATTTTAAAAAATAATTTTCATTTTTTTTTAATTCAAAGTTCCAAAATCAAAGTTTTAAAAAATAATTTTCATTTTTTTTTTAATTCAAAGTTCCAAAATCAAAATTTTAAAAAAATTATTTTCATTTTGTTTTTGAATTTTTTTTTTTATTTCAAAGTTCCAAAATCAAAATTTTAAAAAATAATTTTCATTTTTTTTTAATTCAAAGTTCCAAAATCAAAATTTTAAAAAATAATTTTCATTTTTTTTAATTCAAAGTTCCAAAATCAAAATTTTAAAAAATAATTTTCATATTGTTTTTGAAATTTTTTTTTTTAATCAAAGTTCCAAAATCAAAGTTTTAAAAAATATTTTTCATTTTGTTTTTGAAATTTTTGTTTTTAATTCAAAGTTCCAAAATCAAAGTTTTAAAAAATAATTTTCTTTTTTTTTTAATTCAAAGTTCTAAAATCAAAGTTTTAAAAAATAATTTTCATTTTGTTTTTGAAATTTTTGTTTTTAATTCAAAGTTCCAAAATCAAAGTTTTAAAAAATAATTTTCATTTTTTTTAATTCAAAGTTCCAAAATCAAAATTTTAAAAAAATTATTGTCATTTTGTTTTTGAAATTTTTTTTTTTATTTCAAAGTTCCAAAATCAAAATTTTAAAAAATAATTTTCATTTTTTTTTAATTCAAAGTTCCAAAATCAAAATTTTAAAAAAATTATTTTCATTTTGTTTTTGAAATTTTTTTTTTATTTCAAAGTTCCAAAATCAAAATTTGAAAAAATAATTTTCATTTTTTTTTAATTCAAAGTTCCAAAATCAAAATTTTAAAAAATAATTTTCATTTTTTTTTAATTCAAAGTTCCAAAATCAAAATTTTAAAAAATATTTTTCATTTTGTTTTTGAATTTTTTTTTTAATTCAAAGTTCCAAAATCAAAATTTTAAAAAAATTATTTTCATTTTTTTTTTAATTCAAAGTTCCAAAAACAAAATTTTAAAAAATATTTTTCATTTGGTTTTTGAAATTTTTTTTTTAATTCAAAGTTCCAAAATCATAATTTTAAAAAATAATTTTCATTTTTTTTTAATTCAAAGTTCCAAAATCAAAGTTTTAAAAAATAATTTTCATTTTTTTTTTAATTCAAAGTTCCAAAATCAAAATTTTAAAAAAATTATTTTCATTTTGTTTTTGAATTTTTTTTTTTTATTTCAAAGTTCCAAAATCAAAATTTTAAAAAATAATTTTCATTTTTTTTTAATTCAAAGTTCCAAAATCAAAATTTTAAAAAATAATTTTCATTTTTTTTAATTCAAAGTTCCAAAATCAAAATTTTAAAAAATAATTTTCATATTGTTTTTGAAATTTTTTTTTTAATCAAAGTTCCAAAATCAAAGTTTTAAAAAATATTTTTCATTTTGTTTTTGAAATTTTTGTTTTTAATTCAAAGTTCCAAAATCAAAGTTTTAAAAAATATTTTTCATTTTGTTTTTGAAATTTTTGTTTTTAATTCAAAGTTCCAAAGTCAAAGTTTTAAAAAATAATTTTCATTTTTTTTTTTAATTCAAAGTTCCAAAATCAAAGTTTTAAAAAATAATTTTCATTTTTTTTAATTCAAAGTTCCAAAATCAAAGTTTTAAAAAATAATTTTCATTTTTTTTTTTAATTCAAAGTTCCAAAATCAAAGTTTTAAAAAATAATTTTCATTTTTTTTAATTCAAAGTTCCAAAATCAAAGTTTTAAAAAATAATTTTCATTTTTTTTAATTCAAAGTTCCAAAATCAAAGTTTTAAAAAATAATTTTCATTTTTTTTTAATTCAAAGTTCCAAAATCAATTTTAATTCAAAGTTCCAAAATCAAAGTTTTAAAAAATAATTTTCATTTTGTTTTTAATTCAAAGTTCCAAAATCAAAGTTTTAAAAAATAATTTTCATTTTTTTTAATTCAAAGTTCCAAAATCAAAGTTTTAAAAAATAATTTTCATTTTGTTTTTGAAATTTTTGTTTTTAATACAAAGTTCCAAAATCAAAATTTTAAAAAAATTATTTTCATTTTGTTTTTGAATTTTTTTTTTATTTCAAAGTTCCAAAATCAAAATTTTAAAAAATAATTTTCATTTTTGTTTTTAATTCAAAGTTCCAAAATCAAAATTTTAAAAAAATTATTTTCATTTTGTTTTTGAAATTTTTTTTTTATTTCAAAGTTCCAAAATCAAAGTTTTAAAAAATAATTTTCATTTTGTTTTTGAAATTTTTTTTAATTCAAAGTTCCAAAATCAATTTTAATTCAAAGTTCCAAAATCAAAGTTTTAAAAAATAATTTTCATTTTGTTTTTAATTCAAAATTCCAAAATCAAAGTTTTAAAAAATAATTTTCATTTTGTTTTTGAAATTTTTTTTTTAATTCAAAGTTCCAAAATCAAAGTTTTAAAAAATAATTTTCATTTTTTTTAATTCAAAGTTCCAAAATCAAAGTTTTAAAAAATAATTTTCATTTTTTTTTAATTCAAAGTTCCAAAATCAATTTTAATTCAAAGTTCCAAAATCAAAGTTTTAAAAAATAATTTTCATTTTGTTTTTAATTCAAAATTCCAAAATCAAAGTTTTAAAAAATAATTTTCATTTTGTTTTTGAAATTTTTGTTTTTAATTCAAAGTTCCAAAATCAAAGTTTTAAAAAATAATTTTCATTTTTTTTTAATTCAAAGTTCCAAAATCAAAGTTTTAAAAAATAATTTTCATTTTTTTTTTAATTCAAAGTTCCAAAATCAAAATTTTAAAAAAATTATTTTCATTTTGTTTTTGAAATTTTTTTTTTTATTTCAAAGTTCCAAAATCAAAGTTTTAAAAAATATTTTTCATTTTGTTTTTGAAATTTTTGTTTTTAATTCAAAGTTCCAAAATCAAAGTTTTAAAAAATAGTTTTTTAAAAAATTTTGTTTTTGAAATTTTTTTTTAATTCAAAGTTCCAAAATCAAAGTTTTAAAAAATAATTTTCATTTTGTTTTTGAAATTTTTGTTTTTAATTCAAAGTTCCAAAATCAAAGTTTTAAAAAATAATTTTCATTTTGTTTTTGAAATTTTTGTTTTTAATTCAAAGTTCCAAAATCAAAGTTTTAAAAAATAATTTTCATTTTGTTTTTGAAATTTTTTTGTTATTTCAAAGTTCCAAAATCAAAATTTTAAAAAATTATTTTCATTTTTTTTTTAATTCAAAGTTCCAAAATCAAAATTTTAAAAAAATTATTTTCATTTTGTTTTTGAAATTTTTTTTTATTTCAAAGTTCCAAAATCAAAATTTTAAAAAATAATTTTCATTTTTTTTTTAATTCAAAGTTCCAAAATCAAAATTTTAAAAAATAATTTTCATTTTTTTTAATTCAAAGTTCCAAAATAAAAATTTTAAAAAATTTTGTTTTTGAAATTTTTTTTTAATTCAAAGTTCCAAAATCAAAGTTTTAAAAAATAATTTTCATTTTGTTTTTGAAATTTTTGTTTTTAATTCAAAGTTCCAAAATCAAAATTTTAAAAAATAATTTTCATTTTGTTTTTGAAATTTTTTTTTTAATTCAAAGTTCCAAAATCAAAGTTTTAAAAAATAATTTTCATTTTGTTTTTGAAATTTTTGTTTTTAATTCAAAGTTCCAAAATCAAAGTTTTAAAAAATAATTTTAATTTTTTTTTTTAATTCAAAGTTCCAAAATCAAAATTTTAAAAAAATTATTTTCATTTTGTTTTTGAAATTTTTGTTTTTAATTCAAAGTTCCAAAATCAAAGTTTTAAAAAAAAATTTTCATTTTTTTTTAATTCAAAGTTCCAAAATCAAAATTTTAAAAAAATTATTTTCATTTTGTTTTTGAATTTTTTTTTTTATTTCAAAGTTCCAAAATCAAAATTTTAAAAAATAATTTTAATTTTTTTTTTAATTCAAAGTTCCAAAATCAAAATTTTAAAAAATAATTTTCATTTTTTTTTAATTCAAAGTTCCAAAATAAAAATTTTAAAAAATTTTGTTTTTGAAATTTTTTTTTTTAATTCAAAGTTCCAAAATCAAAGTTTTAAAAAATATTTTTCATTTTGTTTTTGAAATTTTTGTTTTTAATTCAAAGTTCCATAATCAAAGTTTTAAAAAATAGTTTTTTAAAAAATTTTGTTTTTGAAATTTTTTTTTTAATTCAAAGTTCCAAAATCAAAGTTTTAAAAAATAATTTTCATTTTGTTTTTGAAATTTTTGTTTTTAATTCAAAGTTCCAAAATCAAAGTTTTAAAAAATAATTTTCATTTTGTTTTTGAAATTTTTGTTTTTAATTCAAAGTTCCAAAATCAAAGTTTTAAAAAATAATTTTCATTTTGTTTTTGAAATTTTTTTGTTATTTCAAAGTTCCAAAATCAAAATTTTAAAAAATTATTTTCATTTTTTTTTTAATTCAAAGTTCCAAAATCAAAATTTTAAAAAAATTATTTTCATTTTGTTTTTGAAATTTTTTTTTATTTCAAAGTTCCAAAATCAAAATTTTAAAAAATAATTTTCATTTTTTTTTTAATTCAAAGTTCCAAAATCAAAATTTTAAAAAATAATTTTCATTTTTTTTAATTCAAAGTTCCAAAATAAAAATTTTAAAAAATTTTGTTTTTGAAATTTTTTTTTAATTCAAAGTTCCAAAATCAAAGTTTTAAAAAATAATTTTCATTTTGTTTTTGAAATTTTTGTTTTTAATTCAAAGTTCCAAAATCAAAATTTTAAAAAATAATTTTCATTTTGTTTTTGAAATTTTTTTTTTAATTCAAAGTTCCAAAATCAAAGTTTTAAAAAATAATTTTCATTTTGTTTTTGAAATTTTTGTTTTTAATTCAAAGTTCCAAAATCAAAGTTTTAAAAAATAATTTTAATTTTTTTTTTTTAATTCAAAGTTCCAAAATCAAAATTTTAAAAAAATTATTTTCATTTTGTTTTTGAAATTTTTGTTTTTAATTCAAAGTTCCAAAATCAAAGTTTTAAAAAAAAATTTTCATTTTTTTTTAATTCAAAGTTCCAAAATCAAAATTTTAAAAAAATTATTTTCATTTTGTTTTTGAATTTTTTTTTTTATTTCAAAGTTCCAAAATCAAAATTTTAAAAAATAATTTTAATTTTTTTTTTAATTCAAAGTTCCAAAATCAAAATTTTAAAAAATAATTTTCATTTTTTTTAATTCAAAGTTCCAAAATAAAAATTTTAAAAAATTTTGTTTTTGAAATTTTTTTTTTAATTCAAAGTTCCAAAATCAAAGTTTTAAAAAATAATTTTCATTTTGTTTTTGAAATTTTCGTTTTTAATTCAAAGTTCCAAAATCAAAATTTTAAAAAATAATTTTCATTTTTTTTTAATTCAAAGTTCCAAAATCAAAATTTTAAAAAATAATTTTAATTTTTTTTTAATTCAAAGTTCCAAAATCAAAATTTTAAAAAATCAAAATTTTAAAAAATAATTTTCATTTTTTTTAATTCAAAGTTTCAAAATCAAAATTTTAAAAAATATTTTACATTTTGTTTTTGAAATTTTTGTTTATAATTCTGTTGCGAGGATCCCTTTTCCAGATATCAATAAATACCAAACACTTAGTTTGAACAAAAGATGTTTATTGTTAGGAATTCAATTTACAAGTGAAGCTCTGAGCGTTTACAAAAAGTTTAATAAAGTATAAAAATGAAAAAGCAAACACAAAAAATATATATGCACATGTATGTGTGCGTAAAATTTGGAAGTGTTGCATTGTCGCTAGAGTTACCATTTCAACACTCCACCTCAATGAACATTTCCAAATCTTTATAGTGGTAAATAATAAATTCTAAACTAAACCAAGCATCTTCATGAACTTCTCATGACTAGGCTTAGGCAGGTTCTTCGTGAAGATATCAGCTGCATTCTCAGAACTGCAACAATATTTTAATTCAATGTCACCTTTCCGGAATACATCTCTTACATAGTGATATTTTATATCGATATGTTTACTCCTCTGATGGTAAACAGGATTCTGTACCAAATTCATAGCGCTGATGTTATCTGCATTTATGACAATCGATTTCGGACAGTCAAGCTGCATCTCGCTAAACAATTTCTTCAAGAAAACTGCCTCCTTGGACGTAGACGATAGTGACATATACTCCGCCTCAGTGCTGCTATGTGCCACAGTTGTCTGCTTCTTTGATTCATAAGAAAACACTGCTCCGGCTAACATAAATGCATATCCCGTATATGATTTTCTATCATTTGTGTCACCGCCCCAATCTGCATCAGTATAACATTCGATTGGCTTTCCAGTTTTTTGATAAGTCAGTTGTTTATTTTGAGTCGTTGATAAATATCTTAATATTCTTTTAGCAGCTACCATATGTTCCGCATGTGGATCTTTATTTCTTTGGGATAGCTTGCATACAGAATGCAATATATCTGGTCTCGTATTTATAGCTATATACATCAGGGAACCAATGAGCGATTGATATTGGGTCTGGTCGATCTTTTGACAATTTTCTTTGTCACATTTAACTTGATGTTTAGATTCTAAAGGTGTTGCTATAGGTCTACAATTTATCATATTGTGCTCCTGTAAAAGTTTTCTTATTTGTGATTTCTGACTAATACAAATTTTACCCTTTTCACCAACACGATCAACTTCAAGGCTTAAAAAATGTCGTACTGGACCTTTGTCGACTACTTTTACTTTCTCAGCAATCAATTGCTTTATTCTTTCTATATCATCCTTTCTCGAACTGGCAATCAACAGGTCATCTACATAAACTGCTACAATGTTTATCGTACCATTGCCGTGATTTATATACACACACGGTTCACTATCACTTGATTGGAAACCTATTCCTTTCAATATGTTGTCTAATTTAAAGTTCCATTGCCGTCCTGATTGCTTCAATCCGTAAAGCGCTTTATTCAACTTTAGGACATGATGAGGAAACCTTTTATCAACAAAATTTTTTGGTTGCGTCATATATACTTCATCGTCTAGCTCGCTATTCAAATACGCTGATGACACATCCATTTGGTGAAGATACAGTTCGTATTCTGCAGCAATAGCAAAAAACATTCTGATTGTGTCATGACGAACTACCGGCGAAAAAGTTTCGGTATAATTCACACCATACTTCTGTGAACAACCTTTCGCAACGAGTCTGGCCTTAAAGCGTTCAATTTCATCTCTTTCATTCTTCTTAAGGGCGAAAACCCACTTATTCGATACAGCTTTCTGGCCTTTGGGAAGTTCTGTTAGGTCCCATGTATTGTTATTTATTAATGCCTCATACTCGGCCCGCATTGCTTTTAACCATTCACGAGCATGTTCGCTATTCAATGCTTCTTCTACTGTATCAGGTACCGAAACATTATTATCTGAACAAATCAGACTCAAAACATTGAATTCTTTTCTAGGTCTGCCTACACCACCTGTTCGTATTATCCGAGGTCTACCAGGGCCTCTCGGAATCTGTTCAATATTATCGTTTAGAATCTCTTCTTCAGCTGATTCAAAACCTTCAAATCCATCTTCATCAGAGTTCTCATCAGATTTGGTTGATTCGGCATCACAATCGTCATTAATTATTTCATTGCCGCCATCTATAGTCACTGGTAGTAAAGGAATTCCTATTTCCAAATTTTGTTTATCAGCTGGTTCAACAAAATATACGTCTCTACTATCGATCAGTTCTCGTGTCTCTTTACTATATAACCGGTATGCCTTAGAAGTATCAGAGTAACCGACCATAATATATTCTTTGCCTTTTGGTTTGAATTTACTTCTTTGTCGCTTATCCAAAGCTATAGCTACAGAGCCAAAAATCTTCAAATGGCCCACAAAAGGTTTACGATCATAAAACGATTCATATGGTGTAACTCCATCTAGTGCTCGAGTGGGTGCTCTGTTTCGCAAATACGCCGCAGTGTTAACTGCTTCAGCCCATAAATGTTCGCCAAGATTTGAACCAACCAACATGCATCTCGCCATCTCAACCAACGTGCGGTTAAATCTTTCGGCAACGCCGTTCTGTTGTGGCGTATATGGCACAGTTAATTGACGTATTATTCCTTTTTCCTTCAAGTAGTTGTTACAAGCATTATTTAAAAACTCGGTTCCATTATCACTTCTAAGAATTTTGATTTTCTTTCCAGTTTGTCGTTCAATCATAGTCTGGAATTCTTGAAATTTATTGAAGACTTCATCCTTACTTTTCAAGAAGTATACAAAAACATAACGCGTCTTGTCGTCGATAAACGTCAGTAAATATTTGGCACCACCAATTGAAGACGTATTCATTGGACCGCATAAATCTGTGTGGATGATTTCCAAAACCTCATTGCTTCGAGTTTCTGATGTACCAAACGGCTTCCGTACACATTTGCATTTCATACAAATCGAACAATTTATGTCTGCTGGTATAGAGATATTCATTCCACGAACCAATTCATCTTTAACCATATCTCTCATACTGCAAAAATTTAGGTGGCCATAACGGCAGTGCCACTTCATGGCTTCATCAGAAGATTTTCTCGTAAAAAACAATTTATTATTTTCATTATCAATTTCAAATAAAAATAAATTGCGTACCTTATGCGCACGAAGGATGATTCCCTCGTGCTTATCCTTCACATCGACGACGTTATTTCTAAACACCACAGTATTACCAAATTCCACCGCTTTAGCAACAGAAACAAAATTGCATTGCAGACCAGGAACATATAATACACTAACCAATGTGAGGTTATAATCTCCAACAGTCAAACGCACCGTACCTATACCTTCAGCCTTCATACAATTATCGCCAGCAAGCATTATTGTTTCAGTATGTTGTTCGAACTCATCAAACATATCGCGGTTGCAACACAAATGCGACGAAGATCCACTATCAATACACCATGCATTAGCGTGCAAATCATTCTGCATAGTATAAAATAACGAACTTTTATTGTTGTTGTTGTTTTTATTTTGCTGTTCTTTTTGTTCATTTTCTCTTTTCTGTTCTCTGCACTGAGCAGCGTAGTGGCCTTTTCGTTTACAGTTATAACACCGTACGTTTTTTATGTTGTTGTTGTTGTTGTTGCTTTTGAAATATGCGTTGTTAGAATTCTTGTTCTGAGAATTTCTATTTTTTGTTCCGTGCCCATCGCGTGCCATAAATGCCTGTACTGTACCTTCTTCATTGTTGTTAACTTTTCTTCTCTCACCTTCTTCGATCAACTTTACTTTGAGTGTCGTAAGTGTTGGAAGTTCATCTCGAGACTCCAGGGCAACTACAAGTGGCTCATATGACTTTGGGAGACTTGCTAAGAGCATTATTGCGAACAACTCATCTTGAAGCTTTACTCCCGTCTCTGCCAATTTTTCCACCACCGAAGTAAATAGGCAAACATAGCGTTGTATGCAATCACCATCAGTCATACGCAAATTCAACAGTTGCTTAAATAACGTTACTTTACGAACTGGTCCCTTGGGACGATGTACCTCTTTGAGAGCGTTCCATGCATCTTTAGATGTTGCGCATGTTTTTACGTGACCAATTTGCATCGGAGTTATACTCAATATAATTGTTGCCATGGCCTTCTCGTCCTTAGCAGTCCATGCTGCTAGTACAGCTTCATTTTCTGGCGTGTTTTCTGGTTTAACACCAAGCGATACCACCGACCAAAGCTCCTGGTGTATTAATACACTTTTCACTTGTATATTCCATGAATCATAATTGGACTCATCCAATTTTTCAATATTAAAAAGAGAACCACTACTCATTTTTCCAAAATTTATTTCCAATTTTCTCAGTTGACTAATAATTTAAACTTTCATTAATATCTGGGCCCATAACCTGTTGCGAGGATCCCTTTTCCAGATATCAATAAATACCAAACACTTAGTTTGAACAAAAGATGTTTATTGTTAGGAATTCAATTTACAAGTGAAGCTCTGAGCGTTTACAAAAAGTTTAATAAAGTATAAAAATGAAAAAGCAAACACAAAAAATATATATGCACATGTATGTGTGCGTAAAATTTGGAAGTGTTGCATTGTCGCTAGAGTTACCATTTCAACAAATTCAAAGTTCCAAAATCAAAATTTTAAAAAATATTTTACATTTTGTTTTTGAAATTTTTGTTTTTAATTCAAAATTTTAAAAAATAATTTTCATTTTTTTTTAATTCAAAGTTCCAAAATCAAAATTTTAAAAAATATTTTTCATTTTGTTTTTGAAATTTTTGTTTTTAATTCAAAGTTCCAAAATCAAAATTTTAAAAAATAATTTTCATTTTTTTTTAATTCAAAGTTCCAAAGTCAAAATTTTAAAAAATATTTTTCATTTTGTTTTTGAAAATTTTGTTTATAATTCAAAGTTCCAAAATCAAAATTTTAAAAAATAATTTTCATTTTTTTTAATTCAAAGTTCCAAAATCAAAATTTTAAAAAATATTTTACATTTTGTTTTTGAAATTTTTTTTTTTTAATTCAAAGTTCCAAAATCAAAATTTTAAAAAAATTATTTTCATTTTTTTTAATTCAAAGTTCCAAAATCAAAATTTTAAAAAATATTTTACATTTTGTTTTTGAATTTTTTTTTTTTTAATTCATATGAGCCAACTACAAGTGGCTCATATGACTTTGGGAGACTTGCTAAGAGCATTATTGCGAACAACTCATCTTGAAGCTTTACTCCCGTCTCTGCCAATTTTTCCACCACCGAAGTAAATAGGCAAACATAGCGTTGTATGCAATCACCATCAGTCATACGCAAATTCAACAGTTGCTTAAATAACGTTACTTTACGAACTGGTCCCTTGGGACGATGTACCTGTTTGAGAGCGTTCCATGCATCTTTAGATGTTGCGCATGTTTTTACGTGACCAATTTGCATCGGAGTTATACTCAATATAATTGTTGCCATGGCCTTCTCGTCCTTAGCAGTCCATGCTGCTAGTACAGCTTCATTTTCTGGCGTGTTTTCTGGTTTAACACCAAGCGATACCACCGACCAAAGCTCCTGGTGTATTAATACACTTTTCACTTGTATATTCCATGAATCATAATTGGACTCATCCAATTTTTCAATATTAAAAAGAGAACCACTACTCATTTTTCCAAAATTTATTTCCAATTTTCTCAGTTGACTAATAATTTAAACTTTCATTAATATCTGGGCCCATAACCTGTTGCGAGGATCCCTTTTCCAGATATCAATAAATACCAAACACTTAGTTTGAACAAAAGATGTTTATTGTTAGGAATTCAATTTACAAGTGAAGCTCTGAGCGTTTACAAAAAGTTTAATAAAGTATAAAAATGAAAAAGCAAACACAAAAAATATATATGCACATGTATGTGTGCGTAAAATTTGGAAGTGTTGCATTGTCGCTAGAGTTACCATTTCAACAAATTCAAAGTTCCAAAATCAAAATTTTAAAAAATATTTTACATTTTGTTTTTGAAATTTTTGTTTTTAATTCAAAGTTCCAAATTCAAAATTTTAAAAAATAATTTTCATTTTTTTTTAATTCAAAGTTCCAAAATCAAAATTTTAAAAAATATTTTTCATTTTGTTTTTGAAATTTTTGTTTTTAATTCAAAGTTCCAAAATCAAAATTTTAAAAAATAATTTTCATTTTTTTTTAATTCAAAGTTCCAAAGTCAAAATTTTAAAAAATATTTTTCATTTTGTTTTTGAAAATTTTGTTTATAATTCAAAGTTCCAAAATCAAAATTTTAAAAAATAATTTTCATTTTTTTTAATTCAAAGTTCCAAAATCAAAATTTTAAAAAATATTTTACATTTTGTTTTTGAAATTTTTTTTTTTTAATTCAAAGTTCCAAAATCAAAATTTTAAAAAAATTATTTTCATTTTTTTTAATTCAAAGTTCCAAAATCAAAATTTTAAAAAATATTTTACATTTTGTTTTTGAATTTTTTTTTTTTAATTCAAAGTTCCAAAATCAAAGTTTTAAAAAATAATTTTCATTTTTTTGTTAATTCAAAGTTCCAAACTCAAAATTTTAAAAAAATTATTTTCATTTTTTTTAATTCAAAGTTCCAAAATCAAAATTTTAAAAAATATTTTTCATTTTTTTTTAATTCAAAGTTCCAAAATCAAAATTTTAAAAAATAATTTTCATTTTTTTTAATTCAAAGTTCCAAAATCAAAATTTTAAAAAATAATTTTCATTTTGTTTTTGAAATTTTTGTTTTTAATTCAAAGTTATAAAATCAAAGTTTTAAAAAATAATTTTCATTTTGTTTTTGAAATTTTTGTTTTTAATTCAAAGTTCCAAAATCAAAATTTTAAAAAATAATTTTCATTTTGTTTTTGAAATTTTTTTTTAATTCAAAGTTCCAAAATCAAAGTTTTAAAAAATAATTTTCATTTTGTTTTTAATTCAAAGTTCCAAAATCAAAGTTTTAAAAAATAATTTTCATTTTTTTTTAATTCAAAGTTCCAAAATCAAAATTTTAAAAAAATTATTTTCATTTTGTTTTTGAAATTTTTTTTTTTTATTTCAAAGTTTCAAAATCAAAATTTTAAAAAATAATTTTCATTTTTAAAGTTGTAAATTGTTGACCTTTAGTTTTGTTGTTTGTAAATTTTGTTCGGCATAAGGTCATAAGGTAACAAATTTTTAAATGAAAAATATAAAAATATTTTGTTTTAAAAATTTTTTTTTTTTTTTTTTTTTTTTTTTTTATTTTATTTTATTCCCAATATTTCGGTCAACTTTGTTGACCATCTTCAGGGGTTCTATATAAAAATACAAAAATATATTAAACAAATTATTATCAGTTACACAAAGCATTTCAAGCACAAACAAATTATAATTACATTTAAAATAAATAAATGAAAAACAAATTTCACTCTGTTGAGTTTGTTGTCCAGTCGTAAGCTTTTGTCAACTAGTGTTTTTAATGTTTTGTTTTGGTCTTTTTCTGTTTTTGTGTATCGTGTGTTTGTATGTGTGAGCTGATATGTTCTCTGTATCAATTTTGTAGTTTAATCTCTCATCTGTCTCTAAATTAAGTATGTGTAACATCTCTAGAGTGAACCTCCTCGCATAATTTTTCTCTTCTGCTAATATCTTTACATCATTGAAATTTGGTGTGTGTCCAGTAATTGCACAGTGGGCCGCGAGTGCTGTTTTTTGTTCCAGTGGTTTGTAAGTTGCCTTCATGTCAGATTTATGTGATGATAGTCTGGTTTTTAACTTAGTTTTGGTTGTACCTACATATGTCTTCTGACATATGTTGTTGTTGTCGCCATTGCAATTAATTTTGTATACTACGTTAGGTTTTTCTTCAATTTTCAATTTTGATTTCATCTTGCTGAATAATTTGTTCACAGTATTATTACATTTAAAGGCTAACTGGAACTTGTCCTTATTATATATATTGGAATTTTTGATTCTCTCAGAAAATTTCGGTATATAACCGACTGATTTAAATATTTTTGTCTCCGTATCTCTATTTTTGGTTAAAGGACATTTATTCTTCACACGTTTTATTAAATCGTCAATCGTCTTTTTTGGGAAGTCGTTCATTCTTAGAATATTCTTGATTTTATGTAAATTTTCCTTGTGAAATTGATTGTCACTTATATCTAAAACTCTGTTAATGAAATTGGTTGCCGTATTTATAATTATCCGTTTTGGATGTTTTGAATAGAAATTTATTAATCTACTCGATGATGATGGTTTTTGATACCAATTCAGTTTCAGAAGATTTCCTTGTCTGATTATTACTGAGTCCAAGTACGATAGTTTATTATCACATTCTCTCTCCATGGTAAATTGAATTTGTCGGTTGTATGAGTTTAAGATTTTCAAGGTTTCATCAATTTTGTCCTTTTTTATGATTCCAAACAAATCGTCAACATATTTGGTGAGTAATCTAGGTTTTACCTCCATTAACTCCATAGTCTTGTCTAATAGATCCTCCATAACTATGTCTGCAATCACAGGTGATGCCGGAGATCCCATTGGCATTCCTTTTAGTTGTTCATAAAATTTTTCTTCAAATTTGAAATATCTTGTGTCCTTTATACAAAAACTAAGTATTTGAATAAATAAATCTTTAGGTATTGTTGTATATTTCTCTAGTATATGCCACTTTCTTTCAATCGTCCTTAAAGCTGCAATTACTGGACACACACCAAATTTCAATGATGTAAAGATATTAGCAGAAGAGAAAAATTATGCGAGGAGGTTCACTCTAGAGATGTTACACATACTTAATTTAGAGACAGATGAGAGATTAAACTACAAAATTGATACAGAGAACATATCAGCTCACACATGCAAACACACGATACACAAAAACAGAAAAAGACCAAAACAAAACATTAAAAACACTAGTTGACAAAAGCTTACGACTGGACAACAAACTCAACAGAGTGAAATTTGTTTTTCATTTATTTATTTTAAATGTAATTATAATTTGTTTGTGCTTGAAATGCTTTGTGTAACTGATAATAATTTGTTTAATATATTTTTGTATTTTTATATAGAACCCCTGAAGATGGTCAACAAAGTTGACCGAAATATTGGGAATAAAATAAAATAAAAAAAAAAAAAAAAAAAAAAAACAATTTTTAAAACAAAATATTTTTATATTTTTCATTTAAAAATTTGTTACCTTATGAACTAATGCCGAACAAAATTTACAAACAACAAAACTAAAGGTCAACAATTTACAACTTTATACATATTTAACGGGAGGCACACCGCAACATATAGTCATCATGACGATATACACAACTATTAGACAAAAATACAACAATAATACAACAAACATCACCAAAAATTATTCGAAACACAACAAACAATTAGCAAAGTTAAGATCATCAACAACTTTTCTTATCAAATGTAAACAAGCAGGCACTATACCAAATTTTATTAGAAACTCAACAAGGAACATAAATAACATATTTGAAATTAACAATAAAATCCCTTCGAATATTGAAAAAAGATTACAGAGGTACATATATAATTTTCACGTACAAATATTAAAATTATTAATACAACAGAAACACACACACATTAATAAAAACGAAGAAGAATTAAATAAATCAAAGGAGATGATGGAAAAACTTTTAAATGAACACGATAGAGATTCACTTATTAACAGCGAACAAATTATTTACAAAAGTCTGATGGAAAAGAACAACAATAGACATATTAATAAGCTACAAACACTCAAAGTAAAACAAAGTAACGAAATGAACATTAATAATGACAACGGTTGGTTTGTGAACAAAACCAACAAAAACATTCCAATGAACTCACAGTGGCTTTTATCATTGGGTCCCAAACATGCTCTACCTATCACGAAAACTGCATTTCCACTGTTCAATTGTATAGCGGAGGGAGAGGACTGCATACAAACATTCGAGAACAAAGAACAACAAGAAGCATCAAGAACAAAACTTATAACATTAATAGACGATCACTTGAACAAAATAAAATTGGACCAAAGAGAGAAAATAATACTTGACACAGTGGGACAAACGAGAAGGTTTTTGAGGGAAAATAATGACATATTAATACTTAGTGCCGATAAAGGGAATAAAACGGTTGCAATGAACAAGAGTGACTATGAATTGAAAATGAAAGATATTTTAAAGGACTTTTGCACTTACAGAAGAATAAAGAAAGATCCAACCTCGGGGTTACAGACAAAAAACAATGACTTAATAACAAAATTATTTAATCAACACCTCATAACGGAATCTGAGAAAAACGCAATGATCAATAAAATAGCCACTTCACCACGTATTTATGGACTTCCAAAAATCCATAAAGCTGAAATGCCTTTACGACCAATTTGTTCGTCCATAAACTCACCGTCGTATGGGCTATGTAAATATATAATTAATATTCTAAAGAACTTGACTACTGACTCCCAATATAATGTTAAAGACGCTAAAGAATTCAAATCTAAAATTAACAATATGACCATTGAAAATGATGAAATTCTCATATCTTTTGACGTAATCTCGCTTTTTCCTAGCATACCTGTTAACCTAGCTTTAAGGACGATTGAAAGAAAGTGGCATATACTAGAGAAATATACAACAATACCTAAAGATTTATTTATTCAAATACTTAGTTTTTGTATAAAGGACACAAGATATTTCAAATTTGAAGAAAAATTTTATGAACAACTAAAAGGAATGCCAATGGGATCTCCGGCATCACCTGTGATTGCAGACATAGTTATGGAGGATCTATTAGACAAGACTATGGAGTTAATGGAGGTAAAACCTAGATTACTCACCAAATATGTTGACGATTTGTTTGGAATCATAAAAAAGGACAAAATTGATGAAACCTTGAAAATCTTAAACTCATACAACCGACAAATTCAATTTACCATGGAGAGAGAATGTGATAATAAACTATCGTACTTGGACTCAGTAATAATCAGACAAGGAAATCTTCTGAAACTGAATTGGTATCAAAAACCATCATCATCGAGTAGATTAATAAATTTCTATTCAAAACATCCAAAACGGATAATTATAAATACGGCAACCAATTTCATTAACAGAGTTTTAGATATAAGTGACAATCAATTTCACAAGGAAAATTTACATAAAATCAAGAATATTCTAAGAATGAACGACTTCCCAAAAAAGACGATTGACGATTTAATAAAACGTGTGAAGAATAAATGTCCTTTAACCAAAAATAGAGATACGGAGACAAAAATATTTAAATCAGTCGGTTATATACCGAAATTTTCTGAGAGAATCAAAAATTCCAATATATATAATAAGGACAAGTTCCAGTTAGCCTTTAAATGTAATAATACTGTGAACAAATTATTCAGCAAGATGAAATCAAAATTGAAAATTGAAGAAAAACCTAACGTAGTATACAAAATTAATTGCAATGGCGACAACAACAACATATGTCAGAAGACATATGTAGGTACAACCAAAACTAAGTTAAAAACCAGACTATCATCACATAAATCTGACATGAAGGCAACTTACAAACCACTGGAACAAAAAACAGCACTCGCGGCCCACTGTGCAATTACTGGACACACACCAAATTTCAATGATGTAAAGATATTAGCAGAAGAGAAAAATTATGCGAGGAGGTTCACTCAGGAGATGTTACACATACTTAATTTAGAGACAGATGAGAGATTAAACTACAAAATTGATACAGAGAACATATCAGCTCACACATACAAACACACGATACACAAAAACAGAAAAAGACCAAAACAAAACATTAAAAACACTAGTTGACAAAAGCTTACGACTGGACAACAAACTCAACAGAGTGAAATTTGTTTTTCATTTATTTATTTTAAATGTAATTATAATTTGTTTGTGCTTGAAATGCTTTGTGTAACTGATAATAATTTGTTTAATATATTTTTGTATTTTTATATAGAACCCCTGAAGATGGTCAACAAAGTTGACCGAAATATTGGGAATAAAATAAAAAAAAAAAAAAAAAAAAAAAAAAAAAAAAAAAAAAAAATTTTAAAACAAAATATTTTTATATTTTTCATTTAAAAATTTGTTACCTTATGACCTTATGCCGAACAAAATTTACAAACAATTTTCATTTTTTTTAATTCAAAGTTCCAAAATCAAAATTTTAAAAAAATTATTTTCATTGTTTTTGAATTTTTTTTTTTTTTATTTCAAAGTTCCAAAATCAAAATTTTAAAAAATAATTTTCATTTTTTTTAATTCAAAGTTCCAAAATCAAAAAGTTCCAAAATCATAGTTTTAAAAAATAATTTTCATTTTGTTTTTGAAATTTTTGTTTTTAATTCAAAGTTTCAAAACCAAATTTTAAAAAATAATTTTCATTTTTTTTAATTCAAAGTTCCAAAATCAAAATTTTAAAAAATAATTTTCATTTTTTTTAATTCAAAGTTCCAAAATCAAAGTTTTAAAAAATAATTTTCATTTTGTATTTGAAATTTTTGTTTTTAATTCAAAGTTCCAAAATCGAAGTTTTAAAAAATAATTTTCATTTTGTTTTTGAAATTTTTTTGTAATTCAAAGTTCCAAAATCAAAGTTTTAAAAAATAATTTTCATTTTGTTTTTGAAATTTTTGTTTTTAATTCAAAGTTCCAAAATCAAAATTTTAAAAAATAATTTTCATTTTGTTTTTGAAATTTTTGTTTTTAATTCAAAGTTCCAAAATCAAAGTTTTAAAAAATAATTTTCTTTTTTTTTAATTCAAAGTTCCAAAATCAAAATTTTAAAAAAATTATTTTCATTTTGTTTTTGAAATTTTTTTTTTTATTTCAAAGTTCCAAAATCAAAGTTTTAAAAAATAATTTTCATTTTGTTTTTGAAATTTTTTTTTTTAATTCAAAGTTCCAAAATCAAAGTTTTAAAAAACAATTTTCATTTTTTTTTTATTTCAAAGTTCCAAAATCAAAATTTTAAAAAATAATTTTCATTTTTTTTTTTTAATTCAAAGTTCCAAAATCAAAATTTTAAAAAATAATTTTCATTTTGTTTTTGAAATTTTTGTTTTTAATTCAAAGTTCCAAAATCAAAGTTTTAAAAAATAATTTTCATTTTGTATTTGAAATTTTTGTTTTTAATTCAAAGTTCCAAAATCAAAGTTTTAAAAAATAATTTTCATTTTGTTTTTGAAATTTTTTTGTAATTCAAAGTTCCAAAATCAAAGTTTTAAAAAATAATTTTCATTTTGTTTTTGAAATTTTTGTTTTTAATTCAAAGTTCCAAAATCAAAATTTTAAAAAATAATTTTCATTTTGTTTTTGAAATTTTTGTTTTTAATTCAAAGTTCCAAAATCAAAGTTTTAAAAAATAATTTTCATTTTGTTTTTGAAATTTTTTTTTTATTTCAAAGTTCCAAAATCAAAGTTTTAAAAAATAATTTTCATTTTGTTTTTGAAATTTTTGTTTTTAATTCAAAGTTCCAAAATCAAAGTTTTAAAAAATAATTTTCATTTTTTTTTAATTCAAAGTTCCAAAATCAATTTTAATTCAAAGTTCCAAAATCAAAATTTTAAAAAATAATTTTCATTTTGTTTTTGAAATTTTTGTTTTTAATTCAAAGTTCCAAAATCAAAGTTTTAAAAAATAATTTTCATTTTGTTTTTGAAATTTTTTTTTTATTTCAAAGTTCCAAAATCAAAGTTTTAAAAAATAATTTTCATTTTGTTTTTGAAATTTTTTTGTAATTCAAAGTTCCAAAATCAAAGTTTTTAATTTAAAGTTCCAAAATCAAAGTTTTAAAAAATAATTTTCATTTTTTTTTTAATTCAAAGTTCCAAAATCAAAGTTTTAAAATATATTTTTCATTTTGTTTTTGAAATTTTTGTTTTTAATTCAAAGTTCCAAAATCAAAGTTTTAAAAAATAATTTTCATTTTGTTTTTGAAATTTTTTTGTAATTCAAAGTTCCAAAATCAAAGTTTTAAAAAATAATTTTCATTTTTTTTTTATTTCAAAGTTCCAAAATCAAAATTTTAAAAAATTTTGTTTTTGAAATTTTTGTTTTTAATTCAAAGTTCCAAAATCAAAATTTTAAAAAATAATTTTCATTTTGTTTTTGAATTTTTTTTTTAATTCAAAGTTCCAAAATCAAAATTTTAAAAAATAATTTTCATTTTGTTTTTGAAATTTTTGTTTTTAATTCAAAGTTCCAAAATCAAAGTTTTAAAAAATAATTTTCATTTTGTTTTTGAAATTTTTTTTTTAATTCAAAGTTCCAAAATCAAAGTTTTAAAAAATAATTTTCATTTTGTTTTTGAAATTTTTGTTTTTAATTCAAAGTTCCAAAATCAAAGTTTTAAAAAATAATTTTCATTTTGTTTTTGAAATTTTTGTTTTTAATTCAAAGTTCCAAAATCAAAGTTTTAAAAAATAATTTTCATTTTGTTTTTGAAATTTTTGTTTTTAATTCAAAGTTCCAAAATCAAAGTTTTAAAAAATAATTTTCATTTTGTTTTTGAAATTTTTGTTTTTAATTCAAAGTTCCAAAATCAAAGTTTTTAATTTAAAGTTCCAAAATCAAAGTTTTAAAAAATAATTTTCATTTATTTTTTAATTCAAAGTTCCAAAATCAAAATTTTAAAAAAATTATTTTCATTTTTTTTAATTCAAAGTTCCAAAATCAAAGTTTTAAAAAATAATTTTCATTTTTTTTTAATTCAAAGTTCCAAAATCAAAGTTTTAAAAAATAATTTTCATTTTGTTTTTGAAATTTTTGTTTTTAATTCAAAGTTCCAAAATCAAAGTTTTAAAAAATAATGTTCATTTTGTTTTTGAAATTTTTTTGTAATTCAAAGTTCCAAAATCAAAATTTTAAAAAATAATTTTCATTTTTTTTTTAATTCAAAGTTCCAAAATCAAAGTTTTAAAATATATTTTTCATTTTCTTTTTGAAATTTTTGTTTTTAATTCAAAGTTCCAAAATCAAAGTTTTAAAAAATAATTTTCATTTTGTTTTTGAAATTTTTTTGTAATTCAAAGTTCCAAAATCAAAATTTTAAAAAATAATTTTCATTTTTTTTTTAATTCAAAGTTCCAAAATCAAAATTTTGTTTTTGAAATTTTTGTTTTTAATTCAAAGTTCCAAAATCAAAATTTTAAAAAATAATTTTCATTTTGTTTTTGAATTTTTTTTTTAATTCAAAGTTCCAAAATCAAAATTTTAAAAAATAATTTTCATTTTGTTTTTGAAATTTTTGTTTTTAATTCAAAGTTCCAAAATCAAAGTTTTAAAAAATAATTTTCATTTTGTATTTGAAATTTTTGTTTTTAATTCAAAGTTCCAAAATCAAAGTTTTAAAAAATTATTTTAATTTTGTTTTTGAAATTTTTTTGTAATTCAAAGTTCCAAAATCAAAGTTTTAAAAAATAATTTTCATTTTGTTTTTGAAATTTTTGTTTTTAATTCAAAGTTCCAAAATCAAAGTTTTAAAAAATAATTTTCATTTTGTTTTTGAAATTTTTTTTTTATTTCAAAGTTCCAAAATCAAAGTTTTAAAAAATAATTTTCATTTTGTATTTGAAATTTTTGTTTTTAATTCAAAGTTCCAAAATCAAAATTTTAAAAAATAATTTTCATTTTGTTTTTGAAATTTTTGTTTTTAATTCAAAGTTCCAAAATCAAAGTTTTAAAAAATATTTTTCATTTTGTTTTTGAAATTTTTGTTTTTAATTCAAAGTTCCAAAATCAAAGTTTTAAAAAATAATTTTCATTTTGTTTTTGAAATTTTTGTTTTTAATTCAAAGTTCCAAAATCAAAGTTTTAAAAAATATTTTTCATTTTGTTTTTGAAATTTTTGTTTTTAATTCAAAGTTCCAAAATCAAAGTTTTAAAAAATAATTTTCATTTTGTTTTTGAAATTTTTTTTTTATTTCAAAGTTCCAAAATCAAAGTTTTAAAAAATAATTTTCATTTTGTTTTTGAAATTTTTGTTTTTAATTCAAAGTTCCAAAATCAAAGTTTTAAAAAATAATTTTCATTTTTTTTTTAATTCAAAGTTCCAAAATCAATTTTAATTCAAAGTTCCAAAATCAAAATTTTAAAAAATAATTTTCATTTTGTTTTTGAAATTTTTGTTTTTAATTCAAAGTTCCAAAATCAAAGTTTTAAAAAATAATTTTCATTTTGTTTTTGAAATTTTTTTGTAATTCAAAGTTCCAAAATCAAAGTTTTTAATTTAAAGTTCCAAAATCAAAGTTTTAAAAAATAATTTTCATTTTTTTTTTAATTCAGTTCCAAAATCAAAATTTTAAAAAAATTATTTTCATTTTGTTTTTGAAATTTTTGTTTTTAATTCAAAGTTCCAAAATCAAAGTTTTAAAAAATAATTCTCATTTTGTATTTGAAATTTTTGTTTTTAATTCAAAGTTCCAAAATCAAAGTTTTAAAAAATAATTTTCATTTTGTTTTTGAAATTTTTTTGTAATTCAAAGTTCCAAAATCAAAGTTTTAAAAAATAATTTTCATTTTGTTTTTGAAATTTTTGTTTTTAATTCAAAGTTCCAAAATCAAAATTTTAAAAAATAATTTTCATTTTGTTTTTGAAATTTTTGTTTTTAATTCAAAGTTCCAAAATCAAAGTTTTAAAAAATAATTTTCATTTTGTTTTTGAAATTTTTGTTTTTAATTCAAAGTTCCAAAATCAAAGTTTTAAAAAATAATATTCATTTTTTTTTTAATTCAAAGTTCCAAAATCAATTTTAATTCAAAGTTCCAAAATCAAAATTTTAAAAAATAATTTTCATTTTGTTTTTGAAATTTTTGTTTTTAATTCAAAGTTCCAAAATCAAAGTTTTAAAAAATAATTTTCATTTTGTTTTTGAAATTTTTTTTTATTTCAAAGTTCCAAAATCAAAGTTTTAAAAAATAATTTTCATTTTTTTTTAATTCAAAGTTCCAAAATCAAAATTTTAAAAAAATTATTTTCATTTTGTTTTTGAAATTTTTGTTTTTAATTCAAAGTTCCAAAATCAAAGTTTTAAAAAATAATTCTCATTTTGTATTTGAAATTTTTGTTTTTAATTCAAAGTTCCAAAATCAAAGTTTTAAAAAATAATTTTCATTTTGTTTTTGAAATTTTTTTGTAATTCAAAGTTCCAAAATCAAAGTTTTAAAAAATAATTTTCATTTTGTTTTTGAAATTTTTGTTTTTAATTCAAAGTTCCAAAATCAAAGTTTTAAAAAATAATTTTCATTTTGTTTTTGAAATTTTTTTGTAATTCAAAGTTCCAAAATCAAAGTTTTAAAAAATAATTTTCATTTTGTTTTTGAAATTTTTGTTTTTAATTCAAAGTTCCAAAATCAAAGTTTTAAAAAATAATTTTCATTTTGTTTTTGAAATTTTTTTGTAATTCAAAGTTCCAAAATCAAAGTTTTAAAAAATAATTTTCATTTTGTTTTTGAAATTTTTGTTTTTAATTCAAAGTTCCAAAATCAAAATTTTAAAAAATAATTTTCATTTTGTTTTTGAAATTTTTGTTTTTAATTCAAAGTTCCAAAATCAAAGTTTTAAAAAATAATTTTCATTTTGTTTTTGAAATTTTTTTGTAATTCAAAGTTCCAAAATCAAAGTTTTAAAAAATAATTTTCATTTTGTTTTTGAAATTTTTGTTTTTAATTCAAAGTTCCAAAATCAAAGTTTTAAAAAATAATTTTCATTTTTTTTTTAATTCAAAGTTCCAAAATCAAAATTTTAAAAAAATTATTTTCATTTTGTTTTTGAAATTTTTGTTTTTAATTCAAAGTTCCAAAATCAAAGTTTTAAAAAATAATTCTCATTTTGTATTTGAAATTTTTGTTTTTAATTCAAAGTTCCAAAATCAAAGTTTTAAAAAATAATTTTCATTTTGTTTTTGAAATTTTTTTGTAATTCAAAGTTCCAAAATCAAAGTTTTAAAAAATAATTTTCATTTTGTTTTTGAAATTTTTGTTTTTAATTCAAAGTTCCAAAATCAAAATTTTAAAAAATAATTTTCATTTTGTTTTTGAAATTTTTGTTTTTAATTCAAAGTTCCAAAATCAAAGTTTTAAAAAATAATTTTCATTTTGTTTTTGAAATTTTTTTGTAATTCAAAGTTCCAAAATCAAAGTTTTAAAAAATAATTTTCATTTTGTTTTTGAAATTTTTGTTTTTAATTCAAAGTTCCAAAATCAAAGTTTTAAAAAATAATTTTCATTTTGTTTTTGAAATTTTTGTTTTTATTTCAAAGTTCCAAAATCAAAGTTTTAAAAAATAATTTTCATTTTTTTTTAATTCAAAGTTCCAAAATCAAAATTTTAAAAAAATTATTTGCATTTTGTTTTTGAAATTTTTGTTTTTAATTCAAAGTTCCAAAATCAAAGTTTTAAAAAATAATTTTCATTTTGTTTTTGAAATTTTTGTTTTAATTCAAAGTTCCAAAATCAAAATTTTAAAAAATAATTTTCATTTTTTTTTAATTCAAAGTTCCAAAATCAAAGTTTTAAAAAAATTATTTGCATTTTGTTTTTGAAATTTTTGTTTTTAATTCAAAGTTCCAAAATCAAAGTTTTAAAAAATAATTTTCATTTTTTTTTAATTCAAAGTTCCAAAATCAAAATTTTAAAAAAATTATTTGCATTTTGTTTTTGAAATTTTTGTTTTTAATTCAAAGTTCCAAAATCAAAGTTTTAAAAAATAATTTTCATTTTGTTTTTGAAATTTTTGTTTTTAATTCAAAGTTCCAAAATCAAAGTTTTAAAAAATAATTTTCATTTTGTTTTTGAAATTTTTGTTTTTAATTCAAAGTTCCAAAATCAATTTTAATTCAAAGTTCCAAAATCAAAATTTTAAAAAATAATTTTCATTTTGTTTTTGAAATTTTTGTTTTTAATTCAAAGTTCCAAAATCAAAGTTTTAAAAAATAATTTTCATTTTGTTTTTGAAATTTTTGTTTTTAATTCAAAGTTCCAAAATCAAAGTTTTAAAAAATAATTTTCATTTTTTTTTTATTTCAAAGTTCCAAAATCAAAATTTTAAAAAATAATTTTCATTTTTTTTTTTAATTCAAAGTTCCAAAATCAAAGTTTTAAAAAATAATTTTTAATTTTTTTTTAATTCAAAGTTTCAAAATCAAAGTTTTAAAAAATAATTTTCATTTTTTTTTTATTTCAAAGTTCCAAAATCAAAATTTTAAAAAATAATTTTCATTTTTTTTTTTAATTCAAAGTTCCAAAATCAAAGTTTTAAAAAATAATTTTTAATTTTTTTTTAATTCAAAGTTCCAAAATCAAAGTTTTAAAATATATTTTTCATTTTGTTTTTGAAATTTTTGTTTTTAATTCAAAGTTCCAAAATCAAAGTTTTAAAAAATAATTTTCATTTTGTTTTTGAAATTTTTTTGTAATTCAAAGTTCCAAAATCAAAGTTTTAAAAAATAATTTTCATTTTGTTTTTGAAATTTTTGTTTTTAATTCAAAGTTCCAAAATCAAAATTTTAAAAAATAATTTTCATTTTGTTTTTGAAATTTTTGTTTTTAATTCAAAGTTCCAAAATCAAAGTTTTAAAAAATATTTTTCATTTTGTTTTTGAAATTTTTGTTTTTAATTCAAAGTTCCAAAATCAAAGTTTTAAAAAATAATTTTCATTTTGTTTTTGAAATTTTTTTGTAATTCAAAGTTCCAAAATCAAAATTTTAAAAAATAATTTTCATTTTGTTTTTGAAATTTTTTTTTAATTCAAAGTTTTAAAAAATATTTTTCATTTTGTTTTTGAAATTTTTGTTTTTAATTCAAAGTTCCAAAATCAAAGTTTTAAAAAATAATTTTCATTTTGTTTTTGAAATTTTTGTTTTTAATTCAAAGTTCCAAAATCAAAGTTTTAAAAAATAATTTTCATTTTTTTTTTATTTCAAAGTTCCAAAATCAAAATTTTAAAAAATAATTTTCATTTTTTTTTTTAATTCAAAGTTCCAAAATCAAAGTTTTAAAAAATAATTTTTAATTTTTTTTTAATTCAAAGTTTCAAAATCAAAGTTTTAAAAAATAATTTTCATTTTTTTTTTATTTCAAAGTTCCAAAATCAAAATTTTAAAAAATAATTTTCATTTTTTTTTTTAATTCAAAGTTCCAAAATCAAAGTTTTAAAAAATAATTTTTAATTTTTTTTTAATTCAAAGTTCCAAAATCAAAGTTTTAAAATATATTTTTCATTTTGTTTTTGAAATTTTTGTTTTTAATTCAAAGTTCCAAAATCAAAGTTTTAAAAAATAATTTTCATTTTGTTTTTGAAATTTTTTTGTAATTCAAAGTTCCAAAATCAAAGTTTTAAAAAATAATTTTCATTTTGTTTTTGAAATTTTTGTTTTTAATTCAAAGTTCCAAAATCAAAATTTTAAAAAATAATTTTCATTTTGTTTTTGAAATTTTTGTTTTTAATTCAAAGTTCCAAAATCAAAGTTTTAAAAAATATTTTTCATTTTGTTTTTGAAATTTTTGTTTTTAATTCAAAGTTCCAAAATCAAAGTTTTAAAAAATAATTTTCATTTTGTTTTTGAAATTTTTTTGTAATTCAAAGTTCCAAAATCAAAATTTTAAAAAATAATTTTCATTTTGTTTTTGAAATTTTTTTTTAATTCAAAGTTTTAAAAAATATTTTTCATTTTGTTTTTGAAATTTTTGTTTTTAATTCAAAGTTCCAAAATCAAAGTTTTAAAAAATAATTTTCATTTTGTTTTTGAAATTTTTGTTTTTAATTCAAAGTTCCAAAATCAAAGTTTTAAAAAATAATTTTCATTTTTGTTTTAATTCAAAGTTCCAAAATCAAAATTTTAAAAAAATTATTTTCATTTTGTTTTTGAATTTTTTTTTTTATTTCAAAGTTCCAAAATCAAAGTTTTAAAAAATATTTTTCATTTTGTTTTTGAAATTTTTGTTTTTATTTCAAAGTTCCAAAATCAAAGTTTTAAAAATTAATTTTCATTTTTTTTTAATTCAAAGTTCCAAAATCAAAATTTTAAAAAAATTATTTGCATTTTGTTTTTGAAATTTTTGTTTTTAATTCAAAGTTCCAAAATCAAAGTTTTAAAAAATAATTTTCATTTTGTTTTTGAAATTTTTGTTTTAATTCAAAGTTCCAAAATCAAAATTTTAAAAAATAATTTTCATTTTTTTTTAATTCAAAGTTCCAAAATCAAAGTTTTAAAAAAATTATTTGCATTTTGTTTTTGAAATTTTTGTTTTTAATTCAAAGTTCCAAAATCAAAGTTTTAAAAAATAATTTTCATTTTTTTTTAATTCAAAGTTCCAAAATCAAAATTTTAAAAAAATTATTTGCATTTTGTTTTTGAAATTTTTGTTTTTAATTCAAAGTTCCAAAATCAAAGTTTTAAAAAATAATTTTCATTTTGTTTTTGAAATTTTTGTTTTTAATTCAAAGTTCCAAAATCAAAGTTTTAAAAAATAATTTTCATTTTGTTTTTGAAATTTTTGTTTTTAATTCAAAGTTCCAAAATCAATTTTAATTCAAAGTTCCAAAATCAAAATTTTAAAAAATAATTTTCATTTTGTTTTTGAAATTTTTGTTTTTAATTCAAAGTTCCAAAATCAAAGTTTTAAAAAATAATTTTCATTTTGTTTTTGAAATTTTTGTTTTTAATTCAAAGTTCCAAAATCAAAGTTTTAAAAAATAATTTTCATTTTTTTTTTATTTCAAAGTTCCAAAATCAAAATTTTAAAAAATAATTTTCATTTTTTTTTTTAATTCAAAGTTCCAAAATCAAAGTTTTAAAAAATAATTTTTAATTTTTTTTTAATTCAAAGTTTCAAAATCAAAGTTTTAAAAAATAATTTTCATTTTTTTTTTATTTCAAAGTTCCAAAATCAAAATTTTAAAAAATAATTTTCATTTTTTTTTTTAATTCAAAGTTCCAAAATCAAAGTTTTAAAAAATAATTTTTAATTTTTTTTTAATTCAAAGTTCCAAAATCAAAGTTTTAAAATATATTTTTCATTTTGTTTTTGAAATTTTTGTTTTTAATTCAAAGTTCCAAAATCAAAGTTTTAAAAAATAATTTTCATTTTGTTTTTGAAATTTTTTTGTAATTCAAAGTTCCAAAATCAAAGTTTTAAAAAATAATTTTCATTTTGTTTTTGAAATTTTTGTTTTTAATTCAAAGTTCCAAAATCAAAATTTTAAAAAATAATTTTCATTTTGTTTTTGAAATTTTTGTTTTTAATTCAAAGTTCCAAAATCAAAGTTTTAAAAAATATTTTTCATTTTGTTTTTGAAATTTTTGTTTTTAATTCAAAGTTCCAAAATCAAAGTTTTAAAAAATAATTTTCATTTTGTTTTTGAAATTTTTTTGTAATTCAAAGTTCCAAAATCAAAGTTTTAAAAAATAATTTTCATTTTGTTTTTGAAATTTTTGTTTTTAATTCAAAGTTCCAAAATCAAAATTTTAAAAAATATTTTTCATTTTGTTTTTGAAATTTTTTTTTTATTTCAAAGTTCCAAAATCAAAGTTTTAAAAAATAATTTTCATTTTGTTTTTGAAATTTTTGTTTTTAATTCAAAGTTCCAAAATCAAAGTTTTAAAAAATAATTTTCATTTTTTTTTTAATTCAAAGTTCCAAAATCAATTTTAATTCAAAGTTCCAAAATCAAAATTTTAAAAAATAATTTTCATTTTGTTTTTGAAATTTTTGTTTTTAATTCAAAGTTCCAAAATCAAAGTTTTAAAAAATAATTTTCATTTTGTTTTTGAAATTTTTTTTTTATTTCAAAGTTCCAAAATCAAAGTTTTAAAAAATAATTTTCATTTTGTTTTTGAAATTTTTTTGTAATTCAAAGTTCCAAAATCAAAGTTTTTAATTTAAAGTTCCAAAATCAAAGTTTTAAAAAATAATTTTCATTTTTTTTTTAATTCAGTTCCAAAATCAAAATTTTAAAAAAATTATTTTCATTTTGTTTTTGAAATTTTTGTTTTTAATTCAAAGTTCCAAAATCAAAGTTTTAAAAAATAATTCTCATTTTGTATTTGAAATTTTTGTTTTTAATTCAAAGTTCCAAAATCAAAGTTTTAAAAAATAATTTTCATTTTGTTTTTGAAATTTTTTTGTAATTCAAAGTTCCAAAATCAAAGTTTTAAAAAATAATTTTCATTTTGTTTTTGAAATTTTTGTTTTTAATTCAAAGTTCCAAAATCAAAATTTTAAAAAATAATTTTCATTTTGTTTTTGAAATTTTTGTTTTTAATTCAAAGTTCCAAAATCAAAGTTTTAAAAAATAATTTTCATTTTGTTTTTGAAATTTTTGTTTTTAATTCAAAGTTCCAAAATCAAAGTTTTTAATTTAAAGTTCCAAAATCAAAGTTTTAAAAAATAATTTTCATTTTGTTTTTGAAATTTTTTTGTAATTCAAAGTTCCAAAATCAAAATTTTAAAAAATAATTTTCATTTTTTTTTAATTCAAAGTTCCAAAATCAAAGTTTTAAAATATATTTTTCATTTTGTTTTTGAAATTTTTGTTTTTAATTCAAAGTTCCATAATCAAAGTTTTAAAAAATAATTTTCATTTTGTTTTTGAAATTTTTGTTTTTAATTCAAAGTTCCAAAATCAAAGTTTTAAAAAATAATTTTCATTTTTGTTTTAATTCAAAGTTCCAAAATCAAAATTTTAAAAAAATTATTTTCATTTTGTTTTTGAATTTTTTTTTTTATTTCAAAGTTCCAAAATCAAAGTTTTAAAAAATATTTTTCATTTTGTTTTTGAAATTTTTGTTTTTATTTCAAAGTTCCAAAATCAAAGTTTTAAAAAATAATTTTCATTTTTTTTTAATTCAAAGTTCCAAAATCAAAATTTTAAAAAAATTATTTGCATTTTGTTTTTGAAATTTTTGTTTTTAATTCAAAGTTCCAAAATCAAAGTTTTAAAAAATAATTTTCATTTTGTTTTTGAAATTTTTGTTTTAATTCAAAGTTCCAAAATCAAAATTTTAAAAAATAATTTTCATTTTTTTTTAATTCAAAGTTCCAAAATCAAAGTTTTAAAAAAATTATTTGCATTTTGTTTTTGAAATTTTTGTTTTTAATTCAAAGTTCCAAAATCAAAGTTTTAAAAAATAATTTTCATTTTTTTTTAATTCAAAGTTCCAAAATCAAAATTTTAAAAAAATTATTTGCATTTTGTTTTTGAAATTTTTGTTTTTAATTCAAAGTTCCAAAATCAAAGTTTTAAAAAATAATTTTCATTTTGTTTTTGAAATTTTTGTTTTTAATTCAAAGTTCCAAAATCAAAGTTTTAAAAAATAATTTTCATTTTGTTTTTGAAATTTTTGTTTTTAATTCAAAGTTCCAAAATCAATTTTAATTCAAAGTTCCAAAATCAAAATTTTAAAAAATAATTTTCATTTTGTTTTTGAAATTTTTGTTTTTAATTCAAAGTTCCAAAATCAAAGTTTTAAAAAATAATTTTCATTTTGTTTTTGAAATTTTTGTTTTTAATTCAAAGTTCCAAAATCAAAGTTTTAAAAAATAATTTTCATTTTTTTTTTATTTCAAAGTTCCAAAATCAAAATTTTAAAAAATAATTTTCATTTTTTTTTTTAATTCAAAGTTCCAAAATCAAAGTTTTAAAAAATAATTTTTAATTTTTTTTTAATTCAAAGTTTCAAAATCAAAGTTTTAAAAAATAATTTTCATTTTTTTTTTATTTCAAAGTTCCAAAATCAAAATTTTAAAAAATAATTTTCATTTTTTTTTTTAATTCAAAGTTCCAAAATCAAAGTTTTAAAAAATAATTTTTAATTTTTTTTTAATTCAAAGTTCCAAAATCAAAGTTTTAAAATATATTTTTCATTTTGTTTTTGAAATTTTTGTTTTTAATTCAAAGTTCCAAAATCAAAGTTTTAAAAAATAATTTTCATTTTGTTTTTGAAATTTTTTTGTAATTCAAAGTTCCAAAATCAAAGTTTTAAAAAATAATTTTCATTTTGTTTTTGAAATTTTTGTTTTTAATTCAAAGTTCCAAAATCAAAATTTTAAAAAATAATTTTCATTTTGTTTTTGAAATTTTTGTTTTTAATTCAAAGTTCCAAAATCAAAGTTTTAAAAAATATTTTTCATTTTGTTTTTGAAATTTTTGTTTTTAATTCAAAGTTCCAAAATCAAAGTTTTAAAAAATAATTTTCATTTTGTTTTTGAAATTTTTTTGTAATTCAAAGTTCCAAAATCAAAGTTTTAAAAAATAATTTTCATTTTGTTTTTGAAATTTTTGTTTTTAATTCAAAGTTCCAAAATCAAAATTTTAAAAAATATTTTTCATTTTGTTTTTGAAATTTTTTTTTTATTTCAAAGTTCCAAAATCAAAGTTTTAAAAAATAATTTTCATTTTGTTTTTGAAATTTTTGTTTTTAATTCAAAGTTCCAAAATCAAAGTTTTAAAAAATAATTTTCATTTTTTTTTTAATTCAAAGTTCCAAAATCAATTTTAATTCAAAGTTCCAAAATCAAAATTTTAAAAAATAATTTTCATTTTGTTTTTGAAATTTTTGTTTTTAATTCAAAGTTCCAAAATCAAAGTTTTAAAAAATAATTTTCATTTTGTTTTTGAAATTTTTTTTTTATTTCAAAGTTCCAAAATCAAAGTTTTAAAAAATAATTTTCATTTTGTTTTTGAAATTTTTTTGTAATTCAAAGTTCCAAAATCAAAGTTTTTAATTTAAAGTTCCAAAATCAAAGTTTTAAAAAATAATTTTCATTTTTTTTTTAATTCAGTTCCAAAATCAAAATTTTAAAAAAATTATTTTCATTTTGTTTTTGAAATTTTTGTTTTTAATTCAAAGTTCCAAAATCAAAGTTTTAAAAAATAATTCTCATTTTGTATTTGAAATTTTTGTTTTTAATTCAAAGTTCCAAAATCAAAGTTTTAAAAAATAATTTTCATTTTGTTTTTGAAATTTTTTTGTAATTCAAAGTTCCAAAATCAAAGTTTTAAAAAATAATTTTCATTTTGTTTTTGAAATTTTTGTTTTTAATTCAAAGTTCCAAAATCAAAATTTTAAAAAATAATTTTCATTTTGTTTTTGAAATTTTTGTTTTTAATTCAAAGTTCCAAAATCAAAGTTTTAAAAAATAATTTTCATTTTGTTTTTGAAATTTTTGTTTTTAATTCAAAGTTCCAAAATCAAAGTTTTTAATTTAAAGTTCCAAAATCAAAGTTTTAAAAAATAATTTTCATTTTGTTTTTGAAATTTTTTTGTAATTCAAAGTTCCAAAATCAAAATTTTAAAAAATAATTTTCATTTTTTTTTAATTCAAAGTTCCAAAATCAAAGTTTTAAAATATATTTTTCATTTTGTTTTTGAAATTTTTGTTTTTAATTCAAAGTTCCATAATCAAAGTTTTAAAAAATAATTTTCATTTTGTTTTTGAAATTTTTTTGTAATTCAAAGTTCCAAAATCAAAATTTTAAAAAATAATTTTCATTTTTTTTTTAATTCAAAGTTCCAAAATCAAAATTTTAAAAAATTTTGTTTTTGAAATTTTTGTTTTTAATTCAAAGTTCCAAAATCAAAATTTTAAAAAATAATTTTCATTTTGTTTTTGAATTTTTTTTTTAATTCAAAGTTCCAAAATCAAAGTTTTAAAAAATAATTTTCATTTTGTTTTTGAAATTTTTGTTTTTAATTCAAAGTTCCAAAATCAAAGTTTTAAAAAATAATTTTCATTTTGTTTTTGAAATTTTTGTTTTTAATTCAAAGTTCCAAAATCAAAATTTTAAAAAATAATTTTCATTTTGTTTTTGAAATTTTTGTTTTTAATTCAAAGTTCCAAAATCAAAGTTTTAAAAAATATTTTTCATTTTGTTTTTGAAATTTTTGTTTTTAATTCAAAGTTCCAAAATCAAAGTTTTAAAAAATAATTTTCATTTTGTTTTTGAAATTTTGTTTTTATTCAAAGTTCCAAAATCAAAGTTTTAAAAAATAATTTTCATTTTGTTTTTGAATTTTTTTTTTTTAATTCAAAGTTTCAAAATCAAAGTTTTAAAAAATAATTTTCATTTTTTTTTTATTTCAAAGTTCCAAAATCAAAATTTTAAAAAATAATTTTCATTTTTTTTTTTAATTCAAAGTTCCAAAATCAAAGTTTTAAAAAATAATTTTTAATTTTTTTTTAATTCAAAGTTCCAAAATCAAAGTTTTAAAATATATTTTTCATTTTGTTTTTGAAATTTTTGTTTTTAATTCAAAGTTCCAAAATCAAAGTTTTAAAAAATAATTTTCATTTTGTTTCTTGAATTTTTTTGTAATTCAAAGTTCCAAAATCAAAGTTTTAAAAAATAATTTTCATTTTGTTTTTGAAATTTTTTTGTAATTCAAAGTTCCAAAATCAAAGTTTTAAAAAATAATTTTCATTTTGTTTTTGAAATTTTTGTTTTTAATTCAAAGTTCCAAAATCAAAATTTTAAAAAATAATTTTCATTTTGTTTTTGAAATTTTTGTTTTTAATTCAAAGTTCCAAAATCAAAGTTTTAAAAAATAATTTTCTTTTTTTTTTAATTCAAAGTTCCAAAATCAAAATTTTAAAAAATAATTTTCATTTAGTTTTTGAAATTTTTGTTTTTAATTCAAAGTTCCAAAATCAAAGTTTTAAAAAATAATTTTCATTTTGTATTTGAAATTTTTGTTTTTAATTCAAAGTTCCAAAATCAAAGTTTTAAAAAATAATTTTCATTTTGTTTTTGAAATTTTTTTGTAATTCAAAGTTCCAAAATCAAAGTTTTAAAAAATAATTTTCATTTTGTTTTTGAAATTTTTGTTTTTAATTCAAAGTTCCAAAATCAAAATTTTAAAAAATAATTTTCATTTTGTTTTTGAAATTTTTGTTTTTAATTCAAAGTTCCAAAATCAAAGTTTTAAAAAATATTTTTCATTTTGTTTTTGAAATTTTTGTTTTTAATTCAAAGTTCCAAAATCAAAGTTTTAAAAAATAATTTTCATTTTGTTTTTGAAATTTTGTTTTTATTCAAAGTTCCAAAATCAAAGTTTTAAAAAATAATTTTCATTTTGTTTTTGAATTTTTTTTTTTAATTCAAAGTTTCAAAATCAAAGTTTTAAAAAATAATTTTCATTTTTTTTTTATTTCAAAGTTCCAAAATCAAAATTTTAAAAAATAATTTTCATTTTTTTTTTTAATTCAAAGTACCAAAATCAAAGTTTTAAAAAATAATTTTTAATTTTTTTTTAATTCAAAGTTCCAACATCAAAGTTTTAAAATATATTTTTCATTTTGTTTTTGAAATTTTTGTTTTTAATTCAAAGTTCCAAAATCAAAGTTTTAAAAAATAATTTTCATTTTGTTTTTGAAATTTTTTTGTAATTCAAAGTTCCAAAATCAAAGTTTTAAAAAATAATTTTCATTTTGTTTTTGAAATTTTTGTTTTTAATTCAAAGTTCCAAAATCAAAATTTTAAAAAATAATTTTCATTTTGTTTTTGAAATTTTTGTTTTTAATTCAAAGTTCCAAAATCAAAGTTTTAAAAAATATTTTTCATTTTGTTTTTGAAATTTTTGTTTTTAATTCAAAGTTCCAAAATCAAAGTTTTAAAAAATAATTTTCATTTTGTTTTTGAAATTTTTTTTTTATTCAAAGTTCCAAAATCAAAGTTTTAAAAAATAATTTTCATTTTGTTTTTGAATTTTTTTTTTTTAATTCAAAGTTTCAAAATCAAAGTTTTAAAAAATAATTTTCATTTTTTTTTATTTCAAAGTTCCAAAATCAAAATTTTAAAAAATAATTTTCATTTTTTTTTTTAATTCAAAGTTCCAAAATCAAAATTTTAAAAAATAATTTTCATTTTGTTTTTGAAATTTTTGTTTTTAATTCAAAGTTCCAAAATCAAAGTTTTAAAAAATAATTTTCATTTTGTATTTGAAATTTTTGTTTTTAATTCAAAGTTCCAAAATCAAAGTTTTAAAAAATAATTTTCATTTTGTTTTTGAAATTTTTTGTAATTCAAAGTTCCAAAATCAAAGTTTTAAAAAATAATTTTCATTTTGTTTTTGAAATTTTTGTTTTTAATTCAAAGTTCCAAAATCAAAATTTTAAAAAATAATTTTCATTTTGTTTTTGAAATTTTTGTTTTTAATTCAAAGTTCCAAAATCAAAGTTTTAAAAAATATTTTTCATTTTGTTTTTGAAATTTTTGTTTTTAATTCAAAGTTCCAAAATCAAAGTTTTAAAAAATAATTTTCATTTTTTTTTTAATTCAAAGTTCCAAAATCAATTTTAATTCAAAGTTCCAAAATCAAAATTTTAAAAAATAATTTTCATTTTGTTTTTGAAATTTTTGTTTTTAATTCAAAGTTCCAAAATCAAAATTTTAAAAAATAATTTTCATTTTGTTTTTGAAATTTTTTTTTTATTTCAAAGTTCCAAAATCAAAGTTTTAAAAAATAATTTTCATTTTGTTTTTGAAATTTTTGTTTTTAATTCAAAGTTCCAAAATCAAAGTTTTAAAAAATAATTTTCATTTTTTTTTTAATTCAAAGTTCCAAAATCAATTTTAATTCAAAGTTCCAAAATCAAAATTTTAAAAAATAATTTTCATTTTGTTTTTGAAATTTTTGTTTTTAATTCAAAGTTCCAAAATCAAAATTTTAAAAAATAATTTTCATTTTGTTTTTGAAATTTTTGTTTTTAATTCAAAGTTCCAAAATCAAAGTTTTAAAAAATAATTTTCATTTTGTTTTTGAAATTTTTTGTAATTCAAAGTTCCAAAATCAAAGTTTTAAAAAATAATTTTCATTTTTTTTTTTAATTCAAAGTTCCAAAATCAAAATTTTAAAAAATAATTTTCATTTTGTTTTTGAAATTTTTGTTTTTAATTCAAAGTTCCAAAATCAAAATTTTAAAAAATAATTTTCATTTTGTTTTTGAAATTTTTGTTTTTAATTCAAAGTTCCAAAATCAAAGTTTTAAAAAATATTTTTCATTTTGTTTTTGAAATTTTTGTTTTTAATTCAAAGTTCCAAAATCAAAGTTTTAAAAAATAATTTTCATTTTTTTTTTAATTCAAAGTTCCAAAATCAATTTTAATTCAAAGTTCCAAAATCAAAGTTTTAAAAAATAATTTTCATTTTGTTTTTGAAATTTTTTGTAATTCAAAGTTCCAAAATCAAAGTTTTAAAAAATAATTTTCATTTTGTTTTTGAAATTTTTGTTTTTAATTCAAAGTTCCAAAATCAAAATTTTAAAAAATAATTTTCATTTTGTTTTTGAAATTTTTTTTTTATTTCAAAGTTCCAAAATCAAAGTTTTAAAAAATAATTTTCATTTTGTTTTTGAAATTTTTGTTTTTAATTCAAAGTTCCAAAATCAAAGTTTTAAAAAATAATTTTCATTTTTTTTTTAATTCAAAGTTCCAAAATCAATTTTAATTCAAAGTTCCAAAATCAAAATTTTAAAAAATAATTTTCATTTTGTTTTTGAAATTTTTGTTTTTAATTCAAAGTTCCAAAATCAAAATTTTAAAAAATAATTTTCATTTTGTTTTTGAAATTTTTGTTTTTAATTCAAAGTTCCAAAATCAAAGTTTTAAAAAATAATTTTCATTTTGTTTTTGAAATTTTTTGTAATTCAAAGTTCCAAAATCAAAGTTTTAAAAAATAATTTTCATTTTTTTTTTTAATTCAAAGTTCCAAAATCAAAATTTTAAAAAATAATTTTCATTTTGTTTTTGAAATTTTTGTTTTTAATTCAAAGTTCCAAAATCAAAATTTTAAAAAATAATTTTCATTTTGTTTTTGAAATTTTTGTTTTTAATTCAAAGTTCCAAAATCAAAGTTTTAAAAAATAATTTTCATTTTGTTTTTGAAATTTTTTTTTTATTTCAAAGTTCCAAAATCAAAGTTTTAAAAAATAATTTTCATTTTGTTTTTGAAATTTTTTTTTTTAATTCAAAGTTCCAAAATCAAAGTTTTAAAAAATAATTTTCATTTTGTTTTTGAAATTTTTTTTTTATTTCAAAGTTCCAAAATCAAAGTTCTAAAAAATAATTTTCATTTTGTTTTTGAAATTTTTGTTTTTAATTCAAAGTTCCAAAATCAAAGTTTTAAAAAATAATTTTCATTTTTTTTTTAATTCAAAGTTCCAAAATCAATTTTAATTCAAAGTTCCAAAATCAAAATTTTAAAAAATAATTTTCATTTTGTTTTTGAATTTTTTTTTTTATTTCAAAGTTCCAAAATCAAAGTTTTAAAAAATAATTTTCATTTTGTTTTTGAAATTTTTGTTTTTAATTCAAAGTTCCAAAATCAAAGTTTTAAAAAATAATTTTCATTTTTTTTTTAATTCAAAGTTCCAAAATCAATTTTAATTCAAAGTTCCAAAATCAAAATTTTAAAAAATAATTTTCATTTTGTTTTTGAAATTTTTGTTTTTAATTCAAAGTTCCAAAATCAAAGTTTTAAAAAATAATTTTCATTTTGTTTTTGAAATTTTTTTTTATTTCAAAGTTCCAAAATCAAAGTTTTAAAAAATAATTTTCATTTTTTTTTTAATTCAAAGTTCCAAAATCAAAATTTTAAAAAAATTATTTTCATTTTGTTTTTGAAATTTTTGTTTTTAATTCAAAGTTCCAAAATCAAAGTTTTAAAAAATAATTCTCATTTTTTTTTTAATTCAAAGTTCCAAAATCAATTTTAATTCAAAGTTCCAAAATCAAAATTTTAAAAAATAATTTTCATTTTGTTTTTGAAATTTTTGTTTTTAATTCAAAGTTCCAAAATCAAAGTTTTAAAAAATAATTTTCATTTTGTTTTTGAAATTTTTTTTATTTCAAAGTTCCAAAATCAAAGTTTTAAAAAATAATTTTCATTTTTTTTTTAATTCAAAGTTCCAAAATCAAAATTTTAAAAAAATTATTTTCATTTTGTTTTTGAAATTTTTGTTTTTAATTCAAAGTTCCAAAATCAAAGTTTTAAAAAATAATTCTCATTTTGTATTTGAAATTTTTGTTTTTAATTCAAAGTTCCAAAATCAAAGTTTTAAAAAATAATTTTCATTTTGTTTTTGAAATTTTTTTGTAATTCAAAGTTCCAAAATCAAAGTTTTAAAAAATAATTTTCATTTTGTTTTTGAAATTTTTGTTTTTAATTCAAAGTTCCAAAATCAAAATTTTAAAAAATAATTTTCATTTTGTTTTTGAAATTTTTGTTTTTAATTCAAAGTTCCAAAATCAAAGTTTTAAAAAATAATTTTCATTTTGTTTTTGAAATTTTTTTGTAATTCAAAGTTCCAAAATCAAAGTTTTAAAAAATAATTTTCATTTTGTTTTTGAAATTTTTGTTTTTAATTCAAAGTTCCAAAATCAAAGTTTTAAAAAATAATTTTCATTTTGTTTTTGAAATTTTTTTTTTATTTCAAAGTTCCAAAATCAAAGTTTTAAAAAATAATTTTCATTTTGTTTTTGAAATTTTTTTGTAATTCAAAGTTACAAAATCAAAGTTTTTAATTTAAAGTTCCAAAATCAAAGTTTTAAAAAATAATTTTCATTTTTTTTTTAATTCAAAGTTCCAAAATCAAAATTTTAAAAAAATTATTTTCATTTTGTTTTTGAAATTTTTGTTTTTAATTCAAAGTTCCAAAATCAAAGTTTTAAAAAATAATTTTCATTTTGTATTTGAAATTTTTGTTTTTAATTCAAAGTTCCAAAATCAAAGTTTTAAAAAATAATTTTCATTTTGTTTTTGAAATTTTTGTTTTTAATTCAAAGTTCCAAAATCAAAATTTTAAAAAATAATTTTCATTTTGTTTTTGAAATTTTTTTTTAATTCAAAGTTTTAAAAAATATTTTTCATTTTGTTTTTGAAATTTTTGTTTTTAATTCAAAGTTCCAAAATCAAAGTTTTAAAAAATAATTTTCATTTTGTTTTTGAAATTTTTGTTTTTAATTCAAAGTTCCAAAATCAAAGTTTTAAAAAATAATTTTCATTTTTGTTTTAATTCAAAGTTCCAAAATCAAAATTTTAAAAAAATTATTTTCATTTTGTTTTTGAATTTTTTTTTTATTTCAAAGTTCCAAAATCAAAGTTTTAAAAAATATTTTTCATTTTGTTTTTGAAATTTTTGTTTTTAATTCAAAGTTCCAAAATCAAAGTTTTAAAATATAATTTTTAATTTTTTTTTAATTCAAAGTTCCAAAATCAAAGTTTTAAAATATATTTTTCATTTTGTTTTTGAAATTTTTGTTTTTAATTCAAAGTTCCAAAATCAAAGTTTTAAAAAATAATTTTCATTTTTTTTTTTAATTCAAAGTTCCAAAATCAAAATTTTAAAAAATAATTTTCATTTTGTTTTTGAAATTTTTTTGTAATTCAAAGTTCCAAAATCAAAGTTTTAAAAAATAATTTTCATTTTGTTTTTGAAATTTTTGTTTTTAATTCAAAGTTCCAAAATCAAAGTTTTAAAAAATAATTTTCATTTTGTTTTTGAAATTTTTTTTTTATTTCAAAGTTCCAAAATCAAAGTTTTAAAAAATAATTTTCATTTTTTTTTAATTCAAAGTTCCAAAATCAAAATTTTAAAAAAATTATTTGCATTTTGTTTTTGAAATTTTTGTTTTTAATTCAAAGTTCCAAAATCAAAGTTTTAAAAAATAATTTTCATTTTGTTTTTGAAATTTTTGTTTTAATTCAAAGTTCCAAAATCAAAATTTTAAAAAATAATTTTCATTTTTTTTTAATTCAAAGTTCCAAAATCAAAGTTTTAAAAAATAATTTTCTTTTTTTTTTAATTCAAAGTTCCAAAATCAAAGTTTTAAAAAATAATTTTCATTTTGTATTTGAAATTTTTGTTTTTAATTCAAAGTTCCAAAATCAAAGTTTTAAAAAATAATTTTCATTTTGTTTTTGAAATTTTTGTTTTTAATTCAAAGTTCCAAAATCAAAGTTTTAAAAAATAATTTTCATTTTTTTTTTAATTCAAAGTTCCAAAATCAAAATTTTAAAAAATAATTTTCATTTTTTTTTTAATTCAAAGTTCCAAAATCAAAATTTTAAAAAAATTATTTTCATTTTGTTTTTGAAATTTTTTTTTTATTTCAAAGTTCCAAAATCAAAGTTTTAAAAAATAATAATTTTCATTTTGTTTTTGAAATTTTTGTTTTTAATTCAAAGTTCCAAAATCAAAGTTTTAAAAAATAATTTTCATTTTTTTTTAATTCAAAGTTCCAAAATCAAAATTTTAAAAAATAATTTTCATTTTTTTTAATTCAAAGTTCCAAAATCAAAATTTTAAAAAATAATTTTCATTTTGTTTTTGAAATTTTTGTTTTTAATTCAAAGTTCCAAAATCAAAGTTTTAAAAAATAATTTTCATTTTTTTTTTAATTCAAAGTTCCAAAATCAAAATTTTAAAAAATAATTTTCATTTTTTTTTTAATTCAAAGTTCCAAAATCAAAATTTTAAAAAATAATTTTCATTTTGTTTTTGAAATTTTTGTTTTTAATTCAAAGTTCCAAAATCAAAGTTTTAAAAAATAATTTTCATTTTGTTTTTGAAATTTTTTTTTTTAATTCAAAGTTCCAAAATCAAAATTTTAAAAAATAATTTTCATTTTGTTTTTGAAATTTTTGTTTTTAATTCAAAGTTCCAAAATCAAAGTTTTAAAAAATAATTTTCATTTTTTTTTTAATTCAAAGTTCCAAAATCAAAGTTTTAAAAAATAATTTTCATTTTGTTTTTGAAATTTTTTTTTTATTCAAAGTTCCAAAATCAAAGTTTTAAAAAATAATTTTCATTTTGTTTTTGAAATTTTTTTTTTTAATTCAAAGTTTCAAATTCAAAGTTTTAAAAAATAATTTTCATTTTTTTTTAATTCAAAGTTCCAAAATCAAAATTTTAAAAAATAATTTTCATTTTTTTTAATTCAAAGTTCCAAAATCAAAATTTTAAAAAATAATTTTCATTTTGTTTTTGAAATTTTTGTTTTTAATTCAAAGTTCCAAAATCAAAGTTTTAAAAAATAATTTTCATTTTTTTTTTAATTCAAAGTTCCAAAATCAAAATTTTAAAAAATAATTTTCATTTTTTTTTTAATTCAAAGTTCCAAAATCAAAATTTTAAAAAATAATTTTCATTTTGTTTTTGAAATTTTTGTTTTTAATTCAAAGTTCCAAAATCAAAGTTTTAAAAAATAATTTTCATTTTGTTTTTGAAATTTTTTTTTTTAATTCAAAGTTCCAAAATCAAAATTTTAAAAAATAATTTTCATTTTGTTTTTGAAATTTTTGTTTTTAATTCAAAGTTCCAAAATCAAAGTTTTAAAAAATAATTTTCATTTTTTTTTTAATTCAAAGTTCCAAAATCAAAGTTTTAAAAAATAATTTTCATTTTGTTTTTGAAATTTTTTTTTTATTCAAAGTTCCAAAATCAAAGTTTTAAAAAATAATTTTCATTTTGTTTTTGAAATTTTTTTTTTTAATTCAAAGTTTCAAATTCAAAGTTTTAAAAAATAATTTTCATTTTTTTTTAATTCAAAGTTCCAAAATCAAAATTTTAAAAAATAATTTTCATTTTTTTTAATTCAAAGTTCCAAAATCAAAATTTTAAAAAATAATTTTCATTTTGTTTTTGAAATTTTTGTTTTTAATTCAAAGTTCCAAAATCAAAGTTTTAAAAAATAATTTTCATTTTTTTTTTAATTCAAAGTTCCAAAATCAAAATTTTAAAAAATAATTTTCATTTTTTTTTTAATTCAAAGTTCCAAAATCAAAATTTTAAAAAATAATTTTCATTTTGTTTTTGAAATTTTTGTTTTTAATTCAAAGTTCCAAAATCAAAGTTTTAAAAAATAATTTTCATTTTGTTTTTGAAATTTTTTTTTTTAATTCAAAGTTCCAAAATCAAAATTTTAAAAAATAATTTTCATTTTGTTTTTGAAATTTTTGTTTTTAATTCAAAGTTCCAAAATCAAAGTTTTAAAAAATAATTTTCATTTTTTTTTTTAATTCAAAGTTTCAAATTCAAAGTTTTAAAAAATAATTTTCATTTTTTTTTATTTCAAAGTTCCAAAATCAAAATTTTAAAAAATAATTTTCATTTTTTTTTTTAATTCAAAGTTCCAAAATCAAAATTTTAAAAAATAATTTTCATTTTGTTTTTGAAATTTAGTTTTTAATTCAAAGTTCCAAAATCAAAGTTTTAAAAAATAATTTTCATTTTGTATTTGAAATTTTTGTTTTTAATTCAAAGTTCCAAAATCAAAGTTTTAAAAAATAATTTTCATTTTGTTTTTGAAATTTTTTTGTAATTCAAAGTTCCAAAATCAAAGTTTTAAAAAATAATTTTCATTTTGTTTTTGAAATTTTTGTTTTTAATTCAAAGTTCCAAAATCAAAATTTTAAAAAATAATTTTCATTTTGTTTTTGAAATTTTTGTTTTTAATTCAAAGTTCCAAAATCAAAGTTTTAAAAAATATTTTTCATTTTGTTTTTGAAATTTTTGTTTTTAATTCAAAGTTCCAAAATCAAAGTTTTAAAAAATAATTTTCATTTTGTTTTTGAAATTTTTTTTTTATTTCAAAGTTCCAAAATCAAAGTTTTAAAAAATAATTTTCATTTTGTTTTTGAAATTTTTGTTTTTAATTCAAAGTTCCAAAATCAAAGTTTTAAAAAATAATTTTCATTTTTTTTTTAATTCAAAGTTCCAAAATCAATTTTAATTCAAAGTTCCAAAATCAAAATTTTAAAAAATAATTTTCATTTTGTTTTTGAAATTTTTGTTTTAATTCAAAGTTCCAAAATCAAAATTTTAAAAAATAATTTTCATTTTGTTTTTGAAATTTTTGTTTTTAATTCAAAGTTCCAAAATCAAAGTTTTAAAAAATATTTTTCATTTTGTTTTTGAAATTTTTGTTTTTAATTCAAAGTTCCAAAATCAAAGTTTTAAAAAATAATTTTCATTTTGTTTTTGAAATTTTTTTTTATTTCAAAGTTCCAAAATCAAAGTTTTCAAAAATAATTTTCATTTTGTTTTTGAAATTTTTGTTTTTAATTCAAAGTTCCAAAATCAAAGTTTTAAAAAATAATTTTCATTTTTTTTTTAATTCAAAGTTCCAAAATCAATTTTAATTCAAAGTTCCAAAATCAAAATTTTAAAAAATAATTTTCATTTTGTTTTTGAAATTTTTGTTTTTAATTCAAAGTTCCAAAATCAAAGTTTTAAAAAATAATTTTCATTTTGTTTTTGAAATTTTTTTTTATTTCAAAGTTCCAAAATCAAAGTTTTAAAAAATAATTTTCATTTTTTTTTTAATTCAAAGTTCCAAAATCAAAATTTTAAAAAAATTATTTTCATTTTGTTTTTGAAATTTTTGTTTTTAATTCAAAGTTCCAAAATCAAAGTTTTAAAAAATAATTCTCATTTTGTATTTGAAATTTTTGTTTTTAATTCAAAGTTCTAAAATCAAAGTTTTAAAAAATAATTTTCATTTTGTTTTTGAAATTTTTTTGTAATTCAAAGTTCCAAAATCAAAGTTTTAAAAAATAATTTTCATTTTGTTTTTGAAATTTTTGTTTTTAATTCAAAGTTCCAAAATCAAAATTTTAAAAAATAATTTTCATTTTGTTTTTGAAATTTTTGTTTTTAATTCAAAGTTCCAAAATCAAAGTTTTAAAAAATAATTTTCATTTTGTTTTTGAAATTTTTGTTTTTAATTCAAAGTTCCAAAATCAAAGTTTTAAAAAATAATTTTCATTTTGTTTTTGAAATTTTTTTTTTATTTCAAAGTTCCAAAATCAAAGTTTTAAAAAATAATTTTCATTTTGTTTTTGAAATTTTTTTGTAATTCAAAGTTCCAAAATCAAAGTTTTTAATTTAAAGTTCCAAAATCAAAGTTTTAAAAAATAATTTTCATTTTTTTTTTAATTCAAAGTTCCAAAATCAAAATTTTAAAAAAATTATTTTCATTGAAATTTTTGTTTTTAATTCAAAGTTCCAAAATCAAAGTTTTAAAAAATAATTTTCATTTTGTATTTGAAATTTTTGTTTTTAATTCAAAGTTCCAAAATCAAAGTTTTAAAAAATAATTTTCATTTTGTTTTTGAAATTTTTGTTTTTAATTCAAAGTTCCAAAATCAAAATTTTAAAAAATAATTTTCATTTTGTTTTTGAAATTTTTTTTTAATTCAAAGTTTTAAAAAATATTTTTCATTTTGTTTTTGAAATTTTTGTTTTTAATTCAAAGTTCCAAAATCAAAGTTTTAAAAAATAATTTTCATTTTGTTTTTGAAATTTTTGTTTTTAATTCAAAGTTCCAAAATCAAAGTTTTAAAAAATAATTTTCATTTTTTTTTTAATTCAAAGTTCCAAAATCAAAATTTTAAAAAAATTATTTTCATTTTGTTTTTGAATTTTTTTTTTATTTCAAAGTTCCAAAATCAAAGTTTTAAAAAATATTTTTCATTTTGTTTTTGAAATTTTTGTTTTTAATTCAAAGTTCCAAAATCAAAGTTTTAAAAAATAATTTTTAATTTTTTTTTAATTCAAAGTTCCAAAATCAAAGTTTTAAAATATATTTTTCATTTTGTTTTTGAAATTTTTGTTTTTAATTCAAAGTTCCAAAATCAAAGTTTTAAAAAATAATTTTCATTTTTTTTTTTTAATTCAAAGTTCCAAAATCAAAATTTTAAAAAATAATTTTCATTTTGTTTTTGAAATTTTTTTGTAATTCAAAGTTCCAAAATCAAAGTTTTAAAAAATAATTTTCATTTTGTTTTTGAAATTTTTGTTTTTAATTCAAAGTTCCAAAATCAAAGTTTTAAAAAATAATTTTCATTTTGTTTTTGAAATTTTTTTGTAATTCAAAGTTCCAAAATCAAAGTTTTAAAAAATAATTTTCATTTTGTTTTTGAAATTTTTGTTTTTAATTCAAAGTTCCAAAATCAAAGTTTTAAAAAATAATTTTCATTTTGTTTTTGAAATTTTTTTTTTATTTCAAAGTTCCAAAATCAAAGTTTTAAAAAATAATTTTCATTTTGTTTTTGAAATTTTTTTGTAATTCAAAGTTCCAAAATCAAAGTTTTTAATTTAAAGTTCCAAAATCAAAGTTTTAAAAAATAATTTTCATTTTTTTTTTAATTCAAAGTTCCAAAATCAAAATTTTAAAAAAATTATTTTCATTTTGTTTTTGAAATTTTTGTTTTTAATTCAAAGTTCCAAAATCAAAGTTTTAAAAAATAATTTTCATTTTGTATTTGAAATTTTTGTTTTTAATTCAAAGTTCCAAAATCAAAGTTTTAAAAAATAATTTTCATTTTGTTTTTGAAATTTTTGTTTTTAATTCAAAGTTCCAAAATCAAAATTTTAAAAAATAATTTTCATTTTGTTTTTGAAATTTTTTTTTAATTCAAAGTTTTAAAAAATATTTTTCATTTTGTTTTTGAAATTTTTGTTTTTAATTCAAAGTTCCAAAATCAAAGTTTTAAAAAATAATTTTCATTTTGTTTTTGAAATTTTTGTTTTTAATTCAAAGTTCCAAAATCAAAGTTTTAAAAAATAATTTTCATTTTTTTTTTAATTCAAAGTTCCAAAATCAAAATTTTAAAAAAATTATTTTCATTTTGTTTTTGAATTTTTTTTTTATTTCAAAGTTCCAAAATCAAAGTTTTAAAAAATATTTTTCATTTTGTTTTTGAAATTTTTGTTTTTAATTCAAAGTTCCAAAATCAAAGTTTTAAAAAATAATTTTTAATTTTTTTTTAATTCAAAGTTCCAAAATCAAAGTTTTAAAATATATTTTTCATTTTGTTTTTGAAATTTTTGTTTTTAATTCAAAGTTCCAAAATCAAAGTTTTAAAAAATAATTTTCATTTTTTTTTTTTAATTCAAAGTTCCAAAATCAAAATTTTAAAAAATAATTTTCATTTTGTTTTTGAAATTTTTTTGTAATTCAAAGTTCCAAAATCAAAGTTTTAAAAAATAATTTTCATTTTGTTTTTGAAATTTTTGTTTTTAATTCAAAGTTCCAAAATCAAAGTTTTAAAAAATAATTTTCATTTTGTTTTTGAAATTTTTTTTTTATTTCAAAGTTCCAAAATCAAAGTTTTAAAAAATAATTTTCATTTTTTTTTAATTCAAAGTTCCAAAATCAAAATTTTAAAAAAATTATTTGCATTTTGTTTTTGAAATTTTTGTTTTTAATTCAAAGTTCCAAAATCAAAGTTTTAAAAAATAATTTTCATTTTGTTTTTGAAATTTTTGTTTTAATTCAAAGTTCCAAAATCAAAATTTTAAAAATAAATTTTCATTTTTTTTTTAATTCAAAGTTCCAAAATCAAAATTTTAAAAAAAATTATTTTCATTTTGTTTTTGAAATTTTTTTTTTTAATTCAAAGTTCCAAAATCAAAGTTTTAAAAAATAATTTTCATTTTTTTTTAATTCAAAGTTCCAAAATCAAAGTTTTAAAAAATAATTTTCTTTTTTTTTTAATTCAAAGTTCCAAAATCAAAGTTTTAAAAAATAATTTTCATTTTGTATTTGAAATTTTTGTTTTTAATTCAAAGTTCCAAAATCAAAGTTTTAAAAAATAATTTTCATTTTTTTTTAATTCAAAGTTCCAAAATCAAAGTTTTAAAAAATAATTTTCATTTTGTTTTTGAAATTTTTGTTTTTAATTCAAAGTTCCAAAATCAAAGTTTTAAAAAATAATTTTCATTTTTTTTTTAATTCAAAGTTCCAAAATCAAAATTTTAAAAATAATTTTCATTTTTTTTTTAATTCAAAGTTACAAAATCAAAATTTTAAAAAAATTATTTTCATTTTGTTTTTGAAATTTTTTTTTTATTTCAAAGTTCCAAAATCAAAGTTTTAAAAAATAATAATTTTCATTTTGTTTTTGAAATTTTTGTTTTTAATTCAAAGTTCCAAAATCAAAGTTTTAAAAAATAATTTTCATTTTTTTTTAATTCAAAGTTCCAAAATCAAAATTTTAAAAAATAATTTTCATTTTTTTTAATTCAAAGTTCCAAAATCAAAATTTTAAAAAATAATTTTCATTTTGTTTTTGAAATTTTTGTTTTTAATTCAAAGTTCCAAAATCAAAGTTTTAAAAAATAATTTTCATTTTTTTTTTAATTCAAAGTTCCAAAATCAAAATTTTAAAAAATAATTTTCATTTTTTTTTTAATTCAAAGTTCCAAAATCAAAATTTTAAAAAATAATTTTCATTTTGTTTTTGAAATTTTTGTTTTTAATTCAAAGTTCCAAAATCAAAGTTTTAAAAAATAATTTTCATTTTGTTTTTGAAATTTTTTTTTTTAATTCAAAGTTCCAAAATCAAAATTTTAAAAAATAATTTTCATTTTTTTTTTAATTCAAAGTTCCAAAATAAAAATTTTAAAAAATTTTGTTTTTGAAATTTTTTTTTTAATTCAAAGTTCCAAAATCAAAGTTTTAAAAAATAATTTTCATTTTGTTTTTGAAATTTTTGTTTTTAATTCAAAGTTCCAAAATCAAAGTTTTAAAAAATAATTTTCATTTTGTTTCTGAAATTTTTGTTTTTAATTCAAAGTTCCAAAATCAAAGTTTTAAAAAATAATTTTCATTTTGTTTTTGAAATTTTTGTTTTTAATTCAAAGTTCCAAAATCAAAATTTTAAAAAATAATTTTCATTTTGTTTTTGAAATTTTTGTTTTTAATTCAAAGTTCCAAAATCAAAGTTTTAAAAAATAATTTTCATTTTGTTTTTGAAATTTTTGTTTTTAATTCAAAGTTCCAAAATCAAAGTTTTTAATTTAAAGTTCCAAAATCAAAGTTTTAAAAAATAATTTTCATTTTTTTTTAATTCAAAGTTCCAAAATCAAAGTTTTAAAAAATAATTTTCATTTTGTTTTTGAAATTTTTGTTTTTAATTCAAAGTTCCAAAATCAAAGTTTTAAAAAATAATTTTCATTTTGTTTTTGAAATTTTTGTTTTTAATTCAAAGTTCCAAAATCAAAGTTTTAAAAAATAATTTTCATTTTGTTTTTGAAATTTTTGTTTTTAATTCAAAGTTCCAAAATCAAAGTTTTTAATTTAAAGTTCCAAAATCAAAGTTTTAAAAAATAATTTTCATTTTTTTTTAATTCAAAGTTCCAAAATCAAAGTTTTAAAAAATAATTTTCATTTTGTTTTTGAAATTTTTGTTTTTAATTCAAAGTTCCAAAATCAAAGTTTTAAAAAATAATTTTCATTTTGTTTTTGAAATTTTTGTTTTTAATTCAAAGTTCCAAAATCAAAGTTTTAAAAAATAATTTTCATTTTGTTTTTGAAATTTTTTTTTTTATTTCAAAGTTCCAAAATCAAAGTTTTAAAAAATATTTTTCATTTTGTTTTTGAAATTTTTGTTTTTAATTCAAAGTTCCAAAATCAAAGTTTTAAAAAATAATTTTCATTTTGTTTTTGAAATTTTTGTTTTTAATTCAAAGTTCCAAAATCAAAATTTTAAAAAATAATTTTCATTTTGTTTTTGAAATTTTTGTTTTTAATTCAAAGTTCCAAAATCAAAGTTTTAAAAAATAATTTTCATTTTGTTTTTGAAATTTTTGTTTTTAATTCAAAGTTCCAAAATCAAAGTTTTTAATTTAAAGTTCCAAAATCAAAGTTTTAAAAAATAATTTTCATTTTTTTTTAATTCAAAGTTCCAAAATCAAAGTTTTAAAATATATTTTTCATTTTGTTTTTGAAATTTTTGTTTTTAATTCAAAGTTCCAAAATCAAAGTTTTAAAAAATAATTTTCATTTTGTTTTTGAAATTTTTTTTTTATTTCAAAGTTCCAAAATCAAAATTTTAAAAAAATTATTTTCATTTTGTTTTTGAAATTTTTTTTTTATTTCAAAGTTCCAAAATCAAAGTCTTAAAAAATAATTTTCATTTTGTTTTTGAAATTTTTTTTTAATTCAAAGTTCCAAAATCAATTTTAATTCAAAGTTCCAAAATCAAAATTTTAAAAAATAATTTTCATTTTGTTTTTGAAATTTTTGTTTTTAATTCAAAGTTCCAAAATCAAAGTTTTAAAAAATAATTTTCATTTTTTTTTAATTCAAAGTTCCAAAATCAAAATTTTAAAAAATAATTTTCATTTTTTTTAATTCAAAGTTCCAAAATCAAAATTTTAAAAAATAATTTTCATTTTGTTTTTGAAATTTTTGTTTTTAATTCAAAGTTCCAAAATCAAAGTTTTAAAAAATAATTTTCATTTTTTTTTTAATTCAAAGTTCCAAAATCAAAATTTTAAAAAATAATTTTCATTTTTTTTTTAATTCAAAGTTCCAAAATCAAAATTTTAAAAAATAATTTTCATTTTGTTTTTGAAATTTTTGTTTTTAATTCAAAGTTCCAAAATCAAAGTTTTAAAAAATAATTTTCATTTTGTTTTTGAAATTTTTTTTTTTAATTCAAAGTTCCAAAATCAAAATTTTAAAAAATAATTTTCATTTTTTTTTTAATTCAAAGTTCCAAAATAAAAATTTTAAAAAATTTTGTTTTTGAAATTTTTTTTTTAATTCAAAGTTCCAAAATCAAAGTTTTAAAAAATAATTTTCATTTTGTTTTTGAAATTTTTGTTTTTAATTCAAAGTTCCAAAATCAAAGTTTTAAAAAATAATTTTCATTTTGTTTCTGAAATTTTTGTTTTTAATTCAAAGTTCCAAAATCAAAGTTTTAAAAAATAATTTTCATTTTGTTTTTGAAATTTTTGTTTTTAATTCAAAGTTCCAAAATCAAAATTTTAAAAAATAATTTTCATTTTGTTTTTGAAATTTTTGTTTTTAATTCAAAGTTCCAAAATCAAAGTTTTAAAAAATAATTTTCATTTTGTTTTTGAAATTTTTGTTTTTAATTCAAAGTTCCAAAATCAAAGTTTTTAATTTAAAGTTCCAAAATCAAAGTTTTAAAAAATAATTTTCATTTTTTTTTAATTCAAAGTTCCAAAATCAAAGTTTTAAAAAATAATTTTCATTTTGTTTTTGAAATTTTTGTTTTTAATTCAAAGTTCCAAAATCAAAGTTTTAAAAAATAATTTTCATTTTGTTTTTGAAATTTTTGTTTTTAATTCAAAGTTCCAAAATCAAAGTTTTAAAAAATAATTTTCATTTTGTTTTTGAAATTTTTGTTTTTAATTCAAAGTTCCAAAATCAAAGTTTTAAAAAATAATTTTCATTTTGTTTTTGAAATTTTTTTTTTTATTTCAAAGTTCCAAAATCAAAGTTTTAAAAAATATTTTTCATTTTGTTTTTGAAATTTTTGTTTTTAATTCAAAGTTCCAAAATCAAAGTTTTAAAAAATAATTTTCATTTTGTTTTTGAAATTTTTGTTTTTAATTCAAAGTTCCAAAATCAAAATTTTAAAAAATAATTTTCATTTTGTTTTTGAAATTTTTGTTTTTAATTCAAAGTTCCAAAATCAAAGTTTTAAAAAATAATTTTCATTTTGTTTTTGAAATTTTTGTTTTTAATTCAAAGTTCCAAAATCAAAGTTTTTAATTTAAAGTTCCAAAATCAAAGTTTTAAAAAATAATTTTCATTTTTTTTTAATTCAAAGTTCCAAAATCAAAGTTTTAAAATATATTTTTCATTTTGTTTTTGAAATTTTTGTTTTTAATTCAAAGTTCCAAAATCAAAGTTTTAAAAAATAATTTTCATTTTGTTTTTGAAATTTTTTTTTTATTTCAAAGTTCCAAAATCAAAATTTTAAAAAAATTATTTTCATTTTGTTTTTGAAATTTTTTTTTTATTTCAAAGTTCCAAAATCAAAGTCTTAAAAAATAATTTTCATTTTGTTTTTGAAATTTTTTTTTAATTCAAAGTTCCAAAATCAATTTTAATTCAAAGTTCCAAAATCAAAATTTTAAAAAATAATTTTCATTTTGTTTTTGAAATTTTTGTTTTTAATTCAAAGTTCCAAAATCAAAGTTTTAAAAAATAATTTTCATTTTTTTTTAATTCAAAGTTCCAAAATCAAAATTTTAAAAAATAATTTTCATTTTTTTTAATTCAAAGTTCCAAAATCAAAATTTTAAAAAATAATTTTCATTTTGTTTTTGAAATTTTTGTTTTTAATTCAAAGTTCCAAAATCAAAGTTTTAAAAAATAATTTTCATTTTTTTTTTAATTCAAAGTTCCAAAATCAAAATTTTAAAAAATAATTTTCATTTTTTTTTTAATTCAAAGTTCCAAAATCAAAATTTTAAAAAATAATTTTCATTTTGTTTTTGAAATTTTTGTTTTTAATTCAAAGTTCCAAAATCAAAGTTTTAAAAAATAATTTTCATTTTGTTTTTGAAATTTTTTTTTTTAATTCAAAGTTCCAAAATCAAAATTTTAAAAAATAATTTTCATTTTTTTTTTAATTCAAAGTTCCAAAATAAAAATTTTAAAAAATTTTGTTTTTGAAATTTTTTTTTTAATTCAAAGTTCCAAAATCAAAGTTTTAAAAAATAATTTTCATTTTGTTTTTGAAATTTTTGTTTTTAATTCAAAGTTCCAAAATCAAAGTTTTAAAAAATAATTTTCATTTTGTTTCTGAAATTTTTGTTTTTAATTCAAAGTTCCAAAATCAAAGTTTTAAAAAATAATTTTCATTTTGTTTTTGAAATTTTTGTTTTTAATTCAAAGTTCCAAAATCAAAATTTTAAAAAATAATTTTCATTTTGTTTTTGAAATTTTTGTTTTTAATTCAAAGTTCCAAAATCAAAGTTTTAAAAAATAATTTTCATTTTGTTTTTGAAATTTTTGTTTTTAATTCAAAGTTCCAAAATCAAAGTTTTTAATTTAAAGTTCCAAAATCAAAGTTTTAAAAAATAATTTTCATTTTTTTTTAATTCAAAGTTCCAAAATCAAAGTTTTAAAAAATAATTTTCATTTTGTTTTTGAAATTTTTGTTTTTAATTCAAAGTTCCAAAATCAAAGTTTTAAAAAATAATTTTCATTTTGTTTTTGAAATTTTTGTTTTTAATTCAAAGTTCCAAAATCAAAGTTTTAAAAAATAATTTTCATTTTGTTTTTGAAATTTTTGTTTTTAATTCAAAGTTCCAAAATCAAAGTTTTTAATTTAAAGTTCCAAAATCAAAGTTTTAAAAAATAATTTTCATTTTTTTTTAATTCAAAGTTCCAAAATCAAAGTTTTAAAAAATAATTTTCATTTTGTTTTTGAAATTTTTGTTTTTAATTCAAAGTTCCAAAATCAAAGTTTTAAAAAATAATTTTCATTTTGTTTTTGAAATTTTTGTTTTTAATTCAAAGTTCCAAAATCAAAGTTTTAAAAAATAATTTTCATTTTGTTTTTGAAATTTTTTTTTTTATTTCAAAGTTCCAAAATCAAAGTTTTAAAAAATATTTTTCATTTTGTTTTTGAAATTTTTGTTTTTAATTCAAAGTTCCAAAATCAAAGTTTTAAAAAATAATTTTCATTTTGTTTTTGAAATTTTTGTTTTTAATTCAAAGTTCCAAAATCAAAATTTTAAAAAATAATTTTCATTTTGTTTTTGAAATTTTTGTTTTTAATTCAAAGTTCCAAAATCAAAGTTTTAAAAAATAATTTTCATTTTGTTTTTGAAATTTTTGTTTTTAATTCAAAGTTCCAAAATCAAAGTTTTTAATTTAAAGTTCCAAAATCAAAGTTTTAAAAAATAATTTTCATTTTTTTTTAATTCAAAGTTCCAAAATCAAAGTTTTAAAATATATTTTTCATTTTGTTTTTGAAATTTTTGTTTTTAATTCAAAGTTCCAAAATCAAAGTTTTAAAAAATAATTTTCATTTTGTTTTTGAAATTTTTTTTTTATTTCAAAGTTCCAAAATCAAAATTTTAAAAAAATTATTTTCATTTTGTTTTTGAAATTTTTTTTTTATTTCAAAGTTCCAAAATCAAAGTCTTAAAAAATAATTTTCATTTTGTTTTTGAAATTTTTTTTTAATTCAAAGTTCCAAAATCAATTTTAATTCAAAGTTCCAAAATCAAAATTTTAAAAAATAATTTTCATTTTGTTTTTGAAATTTTTGTTTTTAATTCAAAGTTCCAAAATCAAAGTTTTAAAAAATAATTTTCATTTTTTTTTTATTTCAAAGTTCCAAAATCAAAATTTTAAAAAACAATTTTCATTTTTTTTAATTCAAAGTTCCAAAATAAAAATTTTAAAAAATTTTGTTTTTGAAATTTTTGTTTTAATTCAAAGTTCCAAAATCAAAATTTTAAAAAAATTATTTTCATTTTGTTTTTGAATTTTTTTTTTTATTTCAAAGTTCCAAAATCAAAATTTTAAAAAATAATTTTCATTTTTGTTTTTAATTCAAAGTTCCAAAATCAAAATTTTAAAAAAATTATTTTCATTTTGTTTTTGAAATTTTTTTTTTATTTCAAAGTTCCAAAATCAAAGTTTTAAAAAATAATTTTCATTTTGTTTTTGAAATTTTTTTTTAATTCAAAGTTCCAAAATCAATTTTAATTCAAAGTTCCAAAATCAAAGTTTTAAAAAATAATTTTCATTTTGTTTTTAATTCAAAATTCCAAAATCAAAGTTTTAAAAAATAATTTTCATTTTGTTTTTGAAATTTTTTTTTTTAATTCAAAGTTCCAAAATCAAAGTTTTAAAAAATAATTTTCATTTTTTTTTAATTCAAAGTTCCAAAATCAAAGTTTTAAAAAATAATTTTCATTTTTTTTTAATTCAAAGTTCCAAAATCAATTTTAATTCAAAGTTCCAAAATCAAAGTTTTAAAAAATATTTTTCATTTTGTTTTTGAAATTTTTGTTTTTAATTCAAAGTTCCAAAATCAAAATTTTAAAAAATTATTTTCATTTTGTTTTTGAAATTTTTGTTTTTAATTCAAAATTCCAAAATCAATTTTAATTCAAAGTTCCAAAATCAAAATTTTAAAAAATAATTTTCATTTTTTTTTAATTCAAAGTTCCAAAATAAAAATTTTAAAAAATTTTGTTTTTGAAATTTTTTTTTTAATTCAAAGTTCCAAAATCAAAGTTTTAAAAAATAATTTTCATTTTGTTTTTGAAATTTTTGTTTTTAATTCAAAGTTCCAAAATCAAAGTTTTAAAAAATAATTTTCATTTTGTTTCTGAAATTTTTGTTTTTAATTCAAAGTTCCAAAATCAAAGTTTTAAAAAATAATTTTCATTTTGTTTTTGAAATTTTTGTTTTTAATTCAAAGTTCCAAAATCAAAGTTTTAAAAAATAATTTTCATTTTGTTTTTGAAATTTTTGTTTTTAATTCAAAGTTCCAAAATCAAAGTTTTAAAAAATAATTTTCATTTTGTTTTTGAAATTTTTGTTTTTAATTCAAAGTTCCAAAATCAAAGTTTTAAAAAATAATTTTCATTTTGTTTTTGAAATTTTTTTTTTTATTTCAAAGTTCCAAAATCAAAGTTTTAAAAAATATTTTTCATTTTGTTTTTGAAATTTTTGTTTTTAATTCAAAGTTCCAAAATCAAAGTTTTAAAAAATAATTTTCATTTTGTTTTTGAAATTTTTGTTTTTAATTCAAAGTTCCAAAATCAAAATTTTAAAAAATAATTTTCATTTTGTTTTTGAAATTTTTGTTTTTAATTCAAAGTTCCAAAATCAAAGTTTTAAAAAATAATTTTCATTTTGTTTTTGAAATTTTTGTTTTTAATTCAAAGTTCCAAAATCAAAGTTTTTAATTTAAAGTTCCAAAATCAAAGTTTTTAAAAATAATTTTCATTTTTTTTAATTCAAAGTTCCAAAATCAAAGTTTTAAAATATATTTTTCATTTTGTTTTTGAAATTTTTGTTTTTAATTCAAAGTTCCAAAATCAAAGTTTTAAAATATAATTTTCATTTTGTTTTTGAAATTTTTTTTTTATTTCAAAGTTCCAAAATCAAAATTTTAAAAAAATTATTTTCATTTTGTTTTTGAAATTTTTTTTTATTTCAAAGTTCCAAAATCAAAGTCTTAAAAAATAATTTTCATTTTGTTTTTGAAATTTTTTTTTAATTCAAAGTTCCAAAATCAATTTTAATTCAAAGTTCCAAAATCAAAATTTTAAAAAATAATTTTCATTTTGTTTTTGAAATTTTTGTTTTTAATTCAAAGTTCCAAAATCAAAGTTTTAAAAAATAATTTTCATTTTTTTTTTATTTCAAAGTTCCAAAATCAAAATTTTAAAAAACAATTTTCATTTTTTTTAATTCAAAGTTCCAAAATAAAAATTTTAAAAAATTTTGTTTTTGAAATTTTTGTTTTAATTCAAAGTTCCAAAATCAAAATTTTAAAAAATAATTTTCATTTTTTTTTTAATTCAAAGTTCAAAAATCAAAATTTTAAAAAAAAATTATTTTCATTTTGTTTTTGAAATTTTTTTTTTTAATTCAAAGTTCCAAAATCAAAGTTTTAAAAAATAATTTTCATTTTTTTTTAATTCAAAGTTCCAAAATCAAAGTTTTAAAAAATAATTTTCATTTTGTTTTTGAAATTTTTGTTTTTAATTCAAAGTTCCAAAATCAAAATTTTAAAAAAATTATTTTCATTTTGTTTTTGAATTTTTTTTTTATTTCAAAGTTCCAAAATCAAAATTTTAAAAAATAATTTTCATTTTTGTTTTTAATTCAAAGTTCCAAAATCAATTTTAATTCAAAGTTCCAAAATCAAAGTTTTAAAAAATAATTTTCATTTTGTTTTTAATTCAAAATTCCAAAATCAAAGTTTTAAAAAATAATTTTCATTTTGTTTTTGAAATTTTTTTTTTTAATTCAAAGTTCCAAAATCAAAGTTTTAAAAAATAATTTTCATTTTGTTTTTGAAATTTTTGTTTTTAATTCAAAGTTCCAAAATCAAAGTTTTTAATTTAAAGTTCCAAAATCAAAGTTTTAAAAAATAATTTTCATTTTTTTTAATTCAAAGTTCCAAAATCAAAGTTTTAAAATATATTTTTCATTTTGTTTTTGAAATTTTTGTTTTTAATTCAAAGTTCCAAAATCAAAGTTTTAAAATATAATTTTCATTTTGTTTTTGAAATTTTTTTTTTATTTCAAAGTTCCAAAATCAAAATTTTAAAAAAATTATTTTCATTTTGTTTTTGAAATTTTTTTTTATTTCAAAGTTCCAAAATCAAAGTCTTAAAAAATAATTTTCATTTTGTTTTTGAAATTTTTTTTTAATTCAAAGTTCCAAAATCAATTTTAATTCAAAGTTCCAAAATCAAAATTTTAAAAAATAATTTTCATTTTGTTTTTGAAATTTTTGTTTTTAATTCAAAGTTCCAAAATCAAAGTTTTAAAAAATAATTTTCATTTTTTTTTTATTTCAAAGTTCCAAAATCAAAATTTTAAAAAACAATTTTCATTTTTTTTAATTCAAAGTTCCAAAATAAAAATTTTAAAAAATTTTGTTTTTGAAATTTTTGTTTTAATTCAAAGTTCCAAAATCAAAATTTTAAAAAATAATTTTCATTTTTTTTTAATTCAAAGTTCAAAAATCAAAATTTTAAAAAAAAATTATTTTCATTTTGTTTTTGAAATTTTTTTTTTTAATTCAAAGTTCCAAAATCAAAGTTTTAAAAAATAATTTTCATTTTTTTTTAATTCAAAGTTCCAAAATCAAAGTTTTAAAAAATAATTTTCATTTTGTTTTTGAAATTTTTGTTTTTAATTCAAAGTTCCAAAATCAAAATTTTAAAAAAATTATTTTCATTTTGTTTTTGAATTTTTTTTTTATTTCAAAGTTCCAAAATCAAAATTTTAAAAAATAATTTTCATTTTTGTTTTTAATTCAAAGTTCCAAAATCAATTTTAATTCAAAGTTCCAAAATCAAAGTTTTAAAAAATAATTTTCATTTTGTTTTTAATTCAAAATTCCAAAATCAAAGTTTTAAAAAATAATTTTCATTTTGTTTTTGAAATTTTTTTTTTAATTCAAAGTTCCAAAATCAAAGTTTTAAAAAATAATTTTCATTTTTTTTTAATTCAAAGTTCCAAAATCAAAGTTTTAAAAAATAATTTTCATTTTTTTTTAATTCAAAGTTCCAAAATCAATTTTAATTCAAAGTTCCAAAATCAAAGTTTTAAAAAATATTTTTCATTTTGTTTTTGAAATTTTTGTTTTTAATTCAAAGTTCCAAAATCAAAATTTTAAAAAATTATTTTCATTTTGTTTTTGAAATTTTTGTTTTTAATTCAAAATTCCAAAATCAATTTTAATTCAAAGTTCCAAAATCAAAATTTTAAAAAATAATTTTCATTTTTTTTTAATTCAAAGTTCCAAAATCAAAATTTTAAAAAAATTATTTTCATTTTGTTTTTGAAATTTTTTTTTTTATTTCAAAGTTTTAAAATCAAAGTTTTAAAAAATATTTTTCATTTTGTTTTTGAAATTTTTGTTTTTAATTCAAAGTTCCAAAATCAAAGTTTTAAAAAATAATTTTCATTTTGTTTTTGAAATTTTTGTTTTTAATTCAAAGTTCCAAAATCAAAGTTTTAAAAAATAATTTTCATTTTTTTTTTTAATTCAAAGTTCCAAAATCAAAATTTTAAAAAATATTTTTCATTTTGTTTTTGCAATTTTTGTTTTTAATTCAAAGTTCCAAAATCAAAGTTTTAAAAAATAATTTTCATTTTGTTTTTGAAATTTTTGTTTTTAATTCAAAGTTCCAAAATCAAAGTTTTAAAAAATAATTTTCATTTTGTTTTTGAAATTTTTGTTTTTAATTCAAAGTTCCAAAATCAAAGTTTTAAAAAATAATTTTCATTTTGTTTTTGAAATTTTTGTTTTTAATTCAAAGTTCCAAAATCAAAATTTTAAAAAATAATTTTCATTTTGTTTTTGAAATTTTTTTTTTAATTCAAAGTTCCAAAATCAAAGTTTTAAAAAATATTTTTCATTTTGTTTTTGAAATTTTTGTTTTTAATTAAAGTTCCAAAATCAAAATTTTAAAAAATAATTTTCATTTTGTTTTTGAAATTTTTTTTTTTAATTCAAAGTTCCAAAATCAAAGTTTTAAAAAAATTATTTTCATTTTGTTTTTGAAATTTTTGTTTTTAATTCAAAGTTCCAAAATCAAAGTTTTAAAAAATAATTTTCATTTTGTTTTTGAAATTTTTGTTTTTAATTCAAAGTTCCAAAATCAAAGTTTTAAAAAATAATTTTCATTTTGTTTTTGAAATTTTTGTTTTTAATTCAAAGTTCCAAAATCAAAGTTTTAAAAAATAATTTTCATTTTTTTTTAATTCAAAATTCCAAAATCAAAATTTTAAAAAAATTATTTTCATTTTGTTTTTGAAATTTTTTTTTTTTATTTCAAAGTTCCAAAATCAAAATTTTAAAAAATAATTTTCATTTTTTTTTTAATTCAAAGTTCCAAAATCAAAATTTTAAAAAATAATTTTCATTTTGTTTTTGAAATTTTTGTTTTTAATTCAAAGTTCCAAAATCAAAGTTTTAAAAAATAATTTTCATTTTTTTTTTAATTCAAAGTTCCAAAATCAAAATTTTAAAAAAATTATTTTCATTTTGTTTTTGAAATTTTTGTTTTTAATTCAAAGTTCCAAAATCAAAGTTTTAAAAAATAATTTTCATTTTTTTTTTAATTCAAAGTTCCAAAATCAAAATTTTAAAAAAATTATTTTCATTTTGTTTTTGAAATTTTTTTTTTTTATTTCAAAGTTCCAAAATCAAAATTTTAAAAAATAATTTTCATTTTGTTTTTGAAATTTTTGTTTTTAATTCAAAGTTCCAAAATCAAAATTTTAAAAAATTATTTTCATTTTGTTTTTGAAATTTTTGTTTTTAATTCAAAGTTCCAAAATCAAAATTTTAAAAAATTATTTTCATTTTGTTTTTGAAATTTTTGTTTTTAATTCAAAGTTCCAAAATCAAAATTTTATAAAATTAATTTCATTTTTTTTTTAATTCAAAGTTCCAAAATCAAAATTTTAAAAAAATTATTTTCATTTTGTTTTTGAAATTTTGTTTTTAATTCAAAGTTCCAAAATCAAAGTTTTAAAAAATAATTTTCATTTTGTTTTTGAAATTTTTTTTTTATTTCAAAGTTCCAAAATCAAAGTTTTAAAAAATATTTTTCATTTTGTTTTTGAAATTTTTGTTTTTAATTCAAAGTTCCAAAATCAAAATTTTAAAAAATATTTTTCATTTTGTTTTTGAAATTTTTGTTTTTAATTCAAAGTTCCAAAATCAAAGTTTTAAAAAATTATTTGCATTTTGTTTTTGAAATTTTTGTTTTTAATTCAAAGTTCCAAAATCAAAATTTTAAAAAATAATTTTCATTTTGTATTTGAAATTTTTGTTTTTAATTCAAAGTTCCAAAATCAAAGTTTTAAAAAATAATTTTCATTTTTTTTTTAATTCAAAGTTACAAAATCAAAATTTTAAAAAAATTTTGTTTTTGAAATTTTTGTTTTTAATTCAAAGTTCCAAAATCAAAGTTTTAAAAAATAATTTTCATTTTTTTTTTTAATTCAAAGTTCCAAAATCAAAATTTTAAAAAAATTATTTTCATTTTGTTTTTGAAATTTTTTTTTTTTATTTCAAAGTTCCAAAATCAAAATTTTAAAAAATAATTTTCATTTTGTTTTTGAAATTTTTGTTTTTAATTCAAAGTTCCAAAATCAAAATTTTAAAAAATTATTTTCATTTTGTTTTTGAAATTTTTGTTTTTAATTCAAAGTTCCAAAATCAAAATTTTAAAAAATTATTTTCATTTTGTTTTTGAAATTTTTGTTTTTAATTCAAAGTTCCAAAATCAAAATTTTATAAAATTAATTTCATTTTTTTTTTAATTCAAAGTTCCAAAATCAAAATTTTAAAAAAATTATTTTCATTTTGTTTTTGAAATTTTTTTTTTTAATTCAAAGTTCCAAAATCAAAGTTTTAAAAAATAATTTTCATTTTTTTTTAATTCAAAGTTCCAAAATCAAAGTTTTAAAAAATAATTTTCATTTTGTTTTTGAAATTTTTGTTTTTAATTCAAAGTTCCAAAATCAAAATTTTAAAAAAATTATTTTCATTTTGTTTTTGAATTTTTTTTTTATTTCAAAGTTCCAAAATCAAAATTTTAAAAAATAATTTTCATTTTTGTTTTTAATTCAAAGTTCCAAAATCAATTTTAATTCAAAGTTCCAAAATCAAAGTTTTAAAAAATAATTTTCATTTTGTTTTTAATTCAAAATTCCAAAATCAAAGTTTTAAAAAATAATTTTCATTTTGTTTTTGAAATTTTTTTTTTAATTCAAAGTTCCAAAATCAAAGTTTTAAAAAATAATTTTCATTTTTTTTTAATTCAAAGTTCCAAAATCAAAGTTTTAAAAAATAATTTTCATTTTTTTTTAATTCAAAGTTCCAAAATCAATTTTAATTCAAAGTTCCAAAATCAAAGTTTTAAAAAATATTTTTCATTTTGTTTTTGAAATTTTTGTTTTTAATTCAAAGTTCCAAAATCAAAATTTTAAAAAATTATTTTCATTTTGTTTTTGAAATTTTTGTTTTTAATTCAAAATTCCAAAATCAATTTTAATTCAAAGTTCCAAAATCAAAATTTTAAAAAATAATTTTCATTTTTTTTTAATTCAAAGTTCCAAAATCAAAATTTTAAAAAAATTATTTTCATTTTGTTTTTGAAATTTTTTTTTTATTTCAAAGTTTTAAAATCAAAGTTTTAAAAAATATTTTTCATTTTGTTTTTGAAATTTTTGTTTTTAATTCAAAGTTCCAAAATCAAAGTTTTAAAAAATAATTTTCATTTTGTTTTTGAAATTTTTGTTTTTAATTCAAAGTTCCAAAATCAAAGTTTTAAAAAATAATTTTCATTTTTTTTTTAATTCAAAGTTCCAAAATCAAAATTTTAAAAAATATTTTTCATTTTGTTTTTGCAATTTTTGTTTTTAATTCAAAGTTCCAAAATCAAAGTTTTAAAAAATAATTTTCATTTTGTTTTTGAAATTTTTGTTTTTAATTCAAAGTTCCAAAATCAAAGTTTTAAAAAATAATTTTCATTTTGTTTTTGAAATTTTTGTTTTTAATTCAAAGTTCCAAAATCAAAGTTTTAAAAAATAATTTTCATTTTGTTTTTGAAATTTTTGTTTTTAATTCAAAGTTCCAAAATCAAAATTTTAAAAAATAATTTTCATTTTGTTTTTGAAATTTTTTTTTAATTCAAAGTTCCAAAATCAAAGTTTTAAAAAATATTTTTCATTTTGTTTTTGAAATTTTTGTTTTTAATTAAAGTTCCAAAATCAAAATTTTAAAAAATAATTTTCATTTTGTTTTTGAAATTTTTTTTTTTAATTCAAAGTTCCAAAATCAAAGTTTTAAAAAAATTATTTTCATTTTGTTTTTGAAATTTTTGTTTTTAATTCAAAGTTCCAAAATCAAAGTTTTAAAAAATAATTTTCATTTTTTTTTAATTCAAAATTCCAAAATCAAAATTTTAAAAAAATTATTTTCATTTTGTTTTTGAAATTTTTTTTTTTTATTTCAAAGTTCCAAAATCAAAATTTTAAAAAATAATTTTCATTTTTTTTTTAATTCAAAGTTCCAAAATCAAAATTTTAAAAAATAATTTTCATTTTGTTTTTGAAATTTTTGTTTTTAATTCAAAGTTCCAAAATCAAAGTTTTAAAAAATAATTTTCATTTTTTTTTTAATTCAAAGTTCCAAAATCAAAATTTTAAAAAAATTATTTTCATTTTGTTTTTGAAATTTTTGTTTTTAATTCAAAGTTCCAAAATCAAAGTTTTAAAAAATAATTTTCATTTTTTTTTTAATTCAAAGTTCCAAAATCAAAATTTTAAAAAAATTATTTTCATTTTGTTTTTGAAATTTTTTTTTTTATTTCAAAGTTCCAAAATCAAAATTTTAAAAAATAATTTTCATTTTGTTTTTGAAATTTTTGTTTTTAATTCAAAGTTCCAAAATCAAAATTTTAAAAAATTATTTTCATTTTGTTTTTGAAATTTTTGTTTTTAATTCAAAGTTCCAAAATCAAAATTTTAAAAAATTATTTTCATTTTGTTTTTGAAATTTTTGTTTTTAATTCAAAGTTCCAAAATCAAAATTTTATAAAATTAATTTCATTTTTTTTTAATTCAAAGTTCCAAAATCAAAATTTTAAAAAAATTATTTTCATTTTGTTTTTGAAATTTTGTTTTTAATTCAAAGTTCCAAAATCAAAGTTTTAAAAAATAATTTTCATTTTGTTTTTGAAATTTTTTTTTTATTTCAAAGTTCCAAAATCAAAGTTTTAAAAAATATTTTTCATTTTGTTTTTGAAATTTTTGTTTTTAATTCAAAGTTCCAAAATCAAAATTTTAAAAAATATTTTTCATTTTGTTTTTGAAATTTTTGTTTTTAATTCAAAGTTCCAAAATCAAAGTTTTAAAAAATTATTTGCATTTTGTTTTTGAAATTTTTGTTTTTAATTCAAAGTTCCAAAATCAAAATTTTAAAAAATAATTTTCATTTTGTATTTGAAATTTTTGTTTTTAATTCAAAGTTCCAAAATCAAAGTTTTAAAAAATAATTTTCATTTTGTTTTTGAAATTTTTGTTTTTAATTCAAAGTTCCAAAATCAAAATTTTAAAAAATAATTTTCATTTTGTTTTTGAAATTTTTTTTTTAATTCAAAGTTCCAAAATCAAAGTTTTAAAAAATATTTTTCATTTTGTTTTTGAAATTTTTGTTTTTAATTCAAAGTTCCAAAATCAAAGTTTTAAAAAATAATTTTCATTTTTTTTTTAATTCAAAGTTCCAAAATCAAAATTTTAAAAAATAATTTTCATTTTGTTTTTGAAATTTTTTTTTTAATTCAAAGTTCCAAAATCAAAGTTTTAAAAAATAATTTTCATTTTGTTTTTGAAATTTTTGTTTTTAATTCAAAGTTCCAAAATCAAAGTTTTAAAAAATAATTTTCATTTTTTTTTTAATTCAAAGTTCCAAAATCAAAATTTTAAAAAAATTATTTTCATTTTGTTTTTGAAATTTTTTTTTTTATTTCAAAGTTCCAAAATCAAAATTTTAAAAAATAATTTTCATTTTTTTTTAATTCAAAGTTCCAAAATCAAAATTTTAAAAAAATTATTTTCATTTTGTTTTTGAAATTTTTTTTTTATTTCAAAGTTCCAAAATCAAAATTTGAAAAAATAATTTTCATTTTTTTTTAATTCAAAGTTCCAAAATCAAAATTTTAAAAAATAATTTTAATTTTTTTTTAATTCAAAGTTCCAAAATCAAAATTTTAAAAAATATTTTTCATTTTGTTTTTGAATTTTTTTTTTTTAATTCAAAGTTCCAAAATCAAAATTTTAAAAAAATTATTTTCATTTTTTTTTTAATTCAAAGTTCCAAAATCAAAATTTTAAAAAATATTTTTCATTTTGTTTTTGATTCAAAGTTCCAAAATCAAAGTTTTAAAAAATAATTTTCATTTTGTTTTTGAAATTTTTGTTTTTAATTCAAAGTTCCAAAATCAAAATTTTAAAAAATAATTTTCATTTTGTTTTTGAAATTTTTGTTTTTAATTCAAAGTTCCAAAATCAAAGTTTTAAAATATATTTTTCATTTTGTTTTTGAAATTTTTGTTTTTAATTCAAAGTTCCAAAATCAAAGTTTTAAAAAATAATTTTCATTTTGTTTTTGAAATTTTTTTGTAATTCAAAGTTCCAAAATCAAAGTTTTAAAAAATAATTTTCATTTTATTTTTGAAATTTTTTTTTTATTTCAAATTTCCAAAATCAAAGTTTTAAAAAATAATTTTCATTTTGTTTTTGAATTTTTTTTTTTATTTCAAAGTTCCAAAATCAAAGTTTTAAAAAATAATTTTCATTTTGTTTTTGAAATTTTTGTTTTTAATTCAAAGTTCCAAAATCAAAGTTTTAAAAAATAATTTTCATTTTTTTTTTAATTCAAAGTTCCAAAATCAAAATTTTAAAAAATAATTTTCATTTATTTTTAATTCAAAGTTCCAAAATCAAAGTTTTAAAAAATAATTTTCATTTTGTTTCTGAAATTTTTGTTTTTAATTCAAAGTTCCAAAATCAAAGTTTTAAAAAATTATTTTCATTTTGTTTTTGAAATTTTTTTTTTATTTCAAAGTTCCAAAATCAAAGTTTTAAAAAATAATTTTCATTTTGTTTTTGAATTTTTTTTTTTATTTCAAAGTTCCAAAATCAAAGTTTTAAAAAATAATTTTCATTTTGTTTTTGAAATTTTTGTTTTTAATTCAAAGTTCCAAAATCAAAGTTTTAAAAAATAATTTTCATTTTTTTTTTAATTCAAAGTTCCAAAATCAAAATTTTAAAAAATAATTTTCATTTTTTTTTTAATTCAAAGTTCCAAAATCAAAATTTTAAAAAATAATTTTCATTTTGTTTTTGAAATTTTTGTTTTTAATTCAAAGTTCCAAAATCAAAGTTTTAAAAAATAATTTTCATTTTGTTTTTGAAATTTTTGTTTTTAATTCAAAGTTCCAAAATCAAAATTTTAAAAAATAATTTTCATTTTGTTTTTGAAATTTTTGTTTTTAATTCAAAGTTCCAAAATCAAAGTTTTAAAAAATAATTTTCATTTTTTTTTTAATTCAAAGTTCCAAAATCAAAATTTTAAAAAATAATTTTCATTTTTTTTTAATTCAAAGTTCCAAAATCAAAATTTTAAAAAATAATTTTCATTTTGTTTTTGAAATTTTTGTTTTTAATTCAAAGTTCCAAAATCAAAGTTTTAAAAAATAATTTTCATTTTTTTTTTAATTCAAAGTTCCAAAATCAAAATTTTAAAAAATAATTTTCATAGTTTTTTGTAATTCAAAGTTCCAAAATCAAAGTTTTAAAAAATAATTTTCATTTTTTTTAATTCAAAGTTCCAAAATCAAAGTTTTAAAATATATTTTTCATTTTGTTTTTGAAATTTTTTTTTAATTCAAAGTTTTAAAAAATAATTTTCATTTTGTTTTTGAAATTTTTTTTTTTAATTCAAGTTCCAAAATCAAAGTTTTAAAAAATAATTTTCATTTTGTTTTTGAAATTTTTGTTTTTAATTCAAAGTTCCAAAATCAAAGTTTTAAAAAATAATTTTCATTTTGTTTTTGAAATTTTTGTTTTTAATTCAAAGTTCCAAAATCAAAGTTTTAAAAAATAATTTTCATTTTGTTTTTGAAATTTTTGTTTTTAATTCAAAGTTCCAAAATCAAAGTTTTAAAAAATAATTTTCATTTTTTTTTTTAATTCAAAGTTCCAAAATCAAAATTTTAAAAAATAATTTTCATTTTGTTTTTGAAATTTTTTTGTAATTCAAAGTTCCAAAATCAAAGTTTTAAAAAATAATTTTCATTTTTTTTTAATTCAAAGTTCCAAAATCAAAGTTTTAAAATATATTTTTCATTTTGTTTTTGAAATTTTTTTTTAATTCAAAGTTTTAAAAAATAATTTTCATTTTGTTTTTGAAATTTTTGTTTTTAATTCAAAGTTCCAAAATCAAAGTTTTAAAAAATAATTTTCATTTTGTTTTTGAAATTTTTGTTTTTAATTCAAAGTTCCAAAATCAAAATTTTAAAAAATAATTTTCATTTTGTTTTTGAAATTTTTGTTTTTAATTCAAAGTTCCAAAATCAAAGTTTTAAAATATATTTTTCATTTTGTTTTTGAAATTTTTGTTTTTAATTCAAAGTTCCAAAATCAAAGTTTTAAAAAATAATTTTCATTTTGTTTTTGAAATTTTTTTGTAATTCAAAGTTCCAAAATCAAAGTTTTAACAAATAATTTTCATTTTGTTTTTGAAATTTTTTTTTTATTTCAAAGTTCCAAAATCAAAGTTTTAAAAAATAATTTTCATTTATTTTTAATTCAAAGTTCCAAAATCAAAATTTTAAAAAATAATTTTCATTTTGTTTTTGAAATTTTTGTTTTTAATTCAAAGTTCCAAAATCAAAGTTTTAAAAAATAATTTTCATTTTGTTTTTGAAATTTTTGTTTTTAATTCAAAGTTCCAAAATCAAAGTTTTAAAAAATAATTTTCATTTTGTTTTTGAAATTTTTTTTTTATTTCAAAGTTCCAAAATCAAAGTTTTAAAAAATAATTTTCATTTTGTTTTTGAATTTTTTTTTTTATTTCAAAGTTCCAAAATCAAAGTTTTAAAAAATAATTTTCATTTTGTTTTTGAAATTTTTGTTTTTAATTCAAAGTTCCAAAATCAAAGTTTTAAAAAATAATTTTCATTTTGTTTTTGAAATTTTTGTTTTTAATTCAAAGTTCCAAAATCAAAATTTTAAAAAATAATTTTCATTTTGTTTTTGAAATTTTTGTTTTTAATTCAAAGTTCCAAAATCAAAGTTTTAAAAAATAATTTTCATTTTTTTTTTAATTCAAAGTTCCAAAATCAAAATTTTAAAAAATAATTTTCATTTTTTTTTTAATTCAAAGTTCCAAAATCAAAATTTTAAAAAATAATTTTCATTTTGTTTTTGAAATTTTTGTTTTTAATTCAAAGTTCCAAAATCAAAGTTTTAAAAAATAATTTTCATTTTGTTTTTGAAATTTTTGTTTTTAATTCAAAGTTCCAAAATCAAAATTTTAAAAAATAATTTTCATTTTGTTTTTGAAATTTTTGTTTTTAATTCAAAGTTCCAAAATCAAAGTTTTAAAAAATAATTTTCATTTTTTTTTAATTCAAAGTTCCAAAATCAAAATTTTAAAAAATAATTTTCATTTTTTTTTAATTCAAAGTTCCAAAATCAAAATTTTAAAAAATAATTTTCATTTTGTTTTTGAAATTTTTGTTTTTAATTCAAAGTTCCAAAATCAAAGTTTTAAAAAATAATTTTCATTTTTTTTTTAATTCAAAGTTCCAAAATCAAAATTTTAAAAAATAATTTTCATTTTTTTTTTAATTCAAAGTTCCAAAATCAAAATTTTAAAAAATAATTTTCATTTTGTTTTTGAAATTTTTGTTTTTAATTCAAAGTTCCAAAATCAAAGTTTTAAAAAATAATTTTCATTTTTTTTTAATTCAAAGTTCCAAAATCAAAATTTTAAAAAAATTATTTTCATTTTGTTTTTGAAATTTTTTTTTTTATTTCAAAGTTCCAAAATCAAAGTTTTAAAAAATAATTTTCATTTTGTTTTTGAAATTTGTTTTTTTAATTCAAAGTTCCAAAATCAAAGTTTTAAAAAATAATTTTCATTTTGTTTTTGAAATTTTTGTTTTTAATTCAAAGTTCCAAAATCAAAGTTTTAAAAAATAATTTTCATTTTGTTTTTGAAATTTTTGTTTTTAATTCAAAGTTCCAAAATCAAAGTTTTAAAAAATAATTTTCATTTTGTTTTTGAATTTTTTTTTTTATTTCAAAGTTCCAAAATCAAAGTTTTAAAAAATAATTTTCATTTTGTTTTTGAAATTTTTGTTTTTAATTCAAAGTTCCAAAATCAAAGTTTTAAAAAATAATTTTCATTTTGTTTTTGAAATTTTTGTTTTTAATTCAAAGTTCCAAAATCAAAATTTTAAAAAATAATTTTCATTTTGTTTTTGAAATTTTTGTTTTTAATTCAAAGTTCCAAAATCAAAGTTTTAAAAAATAATTTTCAGTTTTTTTTTAATTCAAAGTTCCAAAATCAAAATTTTAAAAAATAATTTTCATTTTTTTTTTTAATTCAAAGTTCCAAAATAAAAATTTTAAAAAATTTTGTTTTTGAAATTTTTTTTTTAATTCAAAGTTCCAAAATCAAAGTTTTAAAAAATAATTTTCATTTTTTTTTAATTCAAAGTTCCAAAATCAAAATTTTAAAAAAATTATTTTCATTTTTTTTTAATTCAAAGTTCCAAAATCAAAGTTTTAAAAAATAATTTTCATTTTTTTTTAATTCAAAGTTCCAAAATCAAAGTTTTAAAAAATAATTTTCATTTTGTTTTTGAAATTTTTGTTTTTAATTCAAAGTTCCAAAATCAAAGTTTTAAAAAATAATTTTCATTTTGTTTTTGAATTTTTTTTTTTAATTCAAAGTTCCAAAATCAAAGTTTTAAAAAATAATTTTCATTTTGTTTTTGAAATTTTTGTTTAATTCAAAGTTCCAAAATCAAAGTTTTAAAAAATAATTTTCATTTTGTTTTTGAAATTTTTGTTTTTAATTCAAAGTTCCAAAATCAAAGTTTTAAAAAATAATTTTCATTTTGTATTTGAAATTTTTGTTTTTAATTCAAAGTTCCAAAATCAAAGTTTTAAAAAATAATTTTCATTTTGTTTTTGAAATTTTTTTGTAATTCAAAGTTCCAAAATCAAAGTTTTAAAAAATAATTTTCATTTTGTTTTTGAAATTTTTGTTTTTAATTCAAAGTTCCAAAATCAAAGTTTTAAAAAATAATTTTCATTTTGTTTTTGAAATTTTTTTTTTTAATTCAAAGTTCCAAAATCAAAGTTTTAAAAAATAATTTTCATTTTGTTTTTGAAATTTTTGTTTTTAATTCAAAGTTCCAAAATCAAAGTTTTAAAAAATAATTTTCATTTTGTTTTTGAAATTTTTGTTTTTAATTCAAAGTTTTAAAAAATAATTTTCATTTTGTTTTTGAAATTTTTGTTTTTAATTCAAAGTTCCAAAATCAAAGTTTTAAAAAATAATTTTCATTTTGTTTTTGAAATTTTTGTTTTTAATTCAAAGTTCCAAAATCAAAGTTTTTAATTTAAAGTTCCAAAATCAAAGTTTTAAAAAATAATTTTCATTTTTTTTTTAATTCAAAGTTCCAAAATCAAAATTTTAAAAAAATTATTTTCATTTTTTTTTAATTCAAAGTTCCAAAATCAAAGTTTTAAAAAATAATTTTCATTTTTTTTTAATTCAAAGTTCCAAAATCAAAGTTTTAAAAAATAATTTTCATTTTGTTTTTGAAATTTTTGTTTTTAATTCAAAGTTCCAAAATCAAAGTTTTAAAAAATAATTTTCATTTTGTTTTTGAAATTTTTTTGTAATTCAAAGTTCCAAAATCAAAATTTTAAAAAATAATTTTCATTTTTTTTTTAATTCAAAGTTCCAAAATCAAAGTTTTAAAAAATAATTTTCATTTTGTTTTTGAAATTTTTGTTTTTAATTCAAAGTTCCAAAATCAAAGTTTTAAAAAATAATTTTCATTTTTTTTTTAAATTCAAAGTTCCAAAATCAAAATTTTAAAAAATAATTTTCATTTTGTTTTTGAAATTTTTGTTTTTAATTCAAAGTTCCAAAATCAAAGTTTTAAAAAATAATTTTCATTTTTTTTTTAATTCAAAGTTCCAAAATCAAAATTTTAAAAAATAATTTTCATTTTTTTTTTTTAATTCAAAGTTCCAAAATCAAAATTTTAAAAAATAATTTTCATTTTGTTTTTGAAATTTTTGTTTTTAATTCAAAGTTCCAAAATCAAAGTTTTAAAAAATAATTTTCATTTTGTTTTTGAAATTTTTGTTTTTAATTCAAAGTTCCAAAATCAAAATTTTAAAAAATAATTTTCATTTTGTTTTTGAAATTTTTGTTTTTAATTCAAAGTTCCAAAATCAAAATTTTAAAAAATAATTTTCATTTTGTTTTTGAAATTTTTGTTTTTAATTCAAAGTTCCAAAATCAAAGTTTTAAAAAATAATTTTCATTTTTTTTTTAATTCAAAGTTCCAAAATCAAAATTTTAAAAAATAATTTTCATTTTTTTTTTTTAATTCAAAGTTCCAAAATCAAAATTTTAAAAAATAATTTTCATTTTGTTTTTGAAATTTTTGTTTTTAATTCAAAGTTCCAAAATCAAAGTTTTAAAAAATAATTTTCATTTTGTTTTTGAAATTTTTGTTTTTAATTCAAAGTTCCAAAATCAAAATTTTAAAAAATAATTTTCATTTTGTTTTTGAAATTTTTGTTTTTAATTCAAAGTTCCAAAGTCAAAGTTTTAAAAAATAATTTTCATTTTTTTTTTAATTCAAAGTTCCAAAATCAAAATTTTAAAAAATAATTTTCATTTTGTTTTTGAAATTTTTGTTTTTAATTCAAAGTTCCAAAATCAAAGTTTTAAAAAATAATTTTCATTTTTTTTTTAATTCAAAGTTCCAAAATCAAAATTTTAAAAAATAATTTTCATTTTTTTTTTTTAATTCAAAGTTCCAAAATCAAAATTTTAAAAAATAATTTTCATTTTGTTTTTGAAATTTTTGTTTTTAATTCAAAGTTCCAAAATCAAAGTTTTAAAAAATAATTTTCATTTTGTTTTTGAAATTTTTGTTTTTAATTCAAAGTTCCAAAATCAAAATTTTAAAAAATAATTTTCATTTTGTTTTTGAAATTTTTGTTTTTAATTCAAAGTTCCAAAATCAAAGTTTTAAAAAATAATTTTCATTTTTTTTTTAATTCAAAGTTCCAAAATCAAAATTTTAAAAAATAATTTTCATTTTTTTTTAATTCAAAGTTCCAAAATCAAAATTTTAAAAAATAATTTTCATTTTGTTTTTGAAATTTTTGTTTTTAATTCAAAGTTCCAAAATCAAAATTTTAAAAAATAATTTTCATTTTTTTTTTAATTCAAAGTTCCAAAATCAAAATTTTAAAAAATAATTTTCATTTTTTTTTTAATTCAAAGTTCCAAAATCAAAATTTTAAAAAATAATTTTCATTTTGTTTTTGAAATTTTTGTTTTTAATTCAAAGTTCCAAAATCAAAGTTTTAAAAAATAATTTTCATTTTGTTTTTGAAATTTTTTTTTTTAATTCAAAGTTCCAAAATCAAAATTTTAAAAAATAATTTTCATTTTGTTTTTGAAATTTTTGTTTTTAATTCAAAGTTCCAAAATCAAAGTTTTAAAAAATAATTTTCATTTTTTTTTAATTCAAAGTTCCAAAATCAAAATTTTAAAAAAATTATTTTCATTTTGTTTTTGAAATTTTTTTTTTTATTTCAAAGTTCCAAAATCAAAGTTTTAAAAAATAATTTTCATTTTTTTTTTAATTCAAAGTTCCAAAATCAAAATTTTAAAAAATAATTTTCATTTTGTTTTTGAAATTTTTTTTTTTTAATTCAAAGTTCCAAAATCAAAGTTTTAAAAAATAATTTTCATTTTGTTTTTGAAATTTTTGTTTTTAATTCAAAGTTCCAAAATCAAAGTTTTAAAAAATAATTTTCATTTTGTTTTTGAAATTTTTGTTTTTAATTCAAAGTTCCAAAATCAAAGTTTTAAAAAATAATTTTCATTTTGTTTTTGAATTTTTTTTTTTATTTCAAAGTTCCAAAATCAAAGTTTTAAAAAATAATTTTCATTTTGTTTTTGAAATTTTTGTTTTTAATTCAAAGTTCCAAAATCAAAGTTTTAAAAAATAATTTTCATTTTGTTTTTAATTCAAAGTTCCAAAATCAAAATTTTAAAAAATAATTTTCATTTTGTTTTTGAAATTTTTGTTTTTAATTCAAAGTTCCAAAATCAAAGTTTTAAAAAATAATTTTCAGTTTTTTTTTAATTCAAAGTTCCAAAATCAAAATTTTAAAAAATAATTTTCTTTTTTTTTTTAATTCAAAGTTCCAAAATAAAAATTTTAAAAAATTTTGTTTTTGAAATTTTTTTTTTAATTCAAAGTTCCAAAATCAAAGTTTTAAAAAATAATTTTCATTTTTTTTTAATTCAAAGTTCCAAAATCAAAGTTTTAAAAAATAATTTTAATTTTTTTTTTTAATTCAAAGTTCCAAAATCAAAATTTTAAAAAATAATTTTCATTTTGTTTTTGAAATTTTTGTTTTTAATTCAAAGTTCCAAAATCAAAGTTTTAAAAAATAATTTTCATTTTTTTTTTAATTCAAAGTTCCAAAATCAAAATTTTAAAAAATAATTTTCATTTTTTTTTTAATTCAAAGTTCCAAAATCAAAATTTTAAAAAATAATTTTCATTTTGTTTTTGAAATTTTTGTTTTTAATTCAAAGTTCCAAAATCAAAGTTTTAAAAAATAATTTTCATTTTGTTTTTGAAATTTTTGTTTTTAATTCAAAGTTCCAAAATCAAAATTTTAAAAAATAATTTTCATTTTGTTTTTGAAATTTTTGTTTTTAATTCAAAGTTCCAAAATCAAAGTTTTAAAAAATAATTTTCATTTTTTTTTTAATTCAAAGTTCCAAAATCAAAATTTTAAAAAATAATTTTCATTTTTTTTTAATTCAAAGTTCCAAAATCAAAATTTTAAAAAATAATTTTCATTTTGTTTTTGAAATTTTTGTTTTTAATTCAAAGTTCCAAAATCAAAGTTTTAAAAAATAATTTTCATTTTTTTTTAATTCAAAGTTCCAAAATCAAAATTTTAAAAAATAATTTTCATTTTTTTTTTAATTCAAAGTTCCAAAATCAAAATTTTAAAAAATAATTTTCATTTTGTTTTTGAAATTTTTGTTTTTAATTCAAAGTTCCAAAATCAAAGTTTTAAAAAATAATTTTCATTTTGTTTTTGAAATTTTTTTTTTTAATTCAAAGTTCCAAAATCAAAATTTTAAAAAATAATTTTCATTTTGTTTTTGAAATTTTTGTTTTTAATTCAAAGTTCCAAAATCAAAGTTTTAAATAATAATTTTCATTTTTTTTTAATTCAAAGTTCCAAAATCAAAATTTTTAAAAAATTATTTTCATTTTGTTTTTGAATTTTTTTTTTTTATTTCAAAGTTCCAAAATCAAAGTTTTAAAAAATAATTTTCATTTTTTTTTAATTCAAAGTTCCAAAATCAAAATTTTAAAAAATAATTTTCATTTTGTTTTTGAAATTTTTTTTTTTAATTCAAAGTTCCAAAATCAAAGTTTTAAAAAATAATTTTCATTTTGTTTTTGAAATTTTTGTTTTTAATTCAAAGTTCCAAAATCAAAGTTTTAAAAAATAATTTTCATTTTGTTTTTGAAATTTTTGTTTTTAATTCAAAGTTCCAAAATCAAAGTTTTAAAAAATAATTTTCATTTTGTTTTTGAATTTTTTTTTTTATTTCAAAGTTCCAAAATCAAAGTTTTAAAAAATAATTTTCATTTTGTTTTTGAAATTTTTGTTTTTAATTCAAAGTTCCAAAATCAAAGTTTTAAAAAATAATTTTCATTTTGTTTTTGAAATTTTTGTTTTTAATTCAAAGTTCCAAAATCAAAATTTTAAAAAATAATTTTCATTTTGTTTTTGAAATTTTTGTTTTTAATTCAAAGTTCCAAAATCAAAGTTTTAAAAAATAATTTTCAGTTTTTTTTTAATTCAAAGTTCCAAAATCAAAATTTTAAAAAATAATTTTCATTTTTTTTTTAATTCAAAGTTCCAAAATAAAAATTTTAAAAAATTTTGTTTTTGAATTTTTTTTTTTAATTCAAAGTTCCAAAATCAAAGTTTTAAAAAATAATTTTCATTTTTTTTTAATTCAAAGTTCCAAAATCAAAATTTTAAAAAAATTATTTTCATTTTTTTTTAATTCAAAGTTCCAAAATCAAAGTTTTAAAAAATAATTTTCATTTTTTTTTAATTCAAAGTTCCAAAATCAAAGTTTTAAAAAATAATTTTCATTTTGTTTTTGAAATTTTTGTTTTAATTCAAAGTTCCAAAATCAAAATTTTAAAAAATTATTTTCATTTTGTTTTTGAAATTTTTGTTTTTAATTCAAAGTTCCAAAATCAAAGTTTTAAAAAATAATTTTCATTTTGTTTTTAATTCAAAATTCCAAAATCAAAGTTTTAAAAAATATTTTAAAAAATAATTTTCATTTTGTTTTTGAAATTTTTTTTTTTAATTCAAAGTTCCAAAATCAAAGTTTTAAAAAATAATTTTCATTTTTTTTTAATTCAAAGTTCCAAAATCAAAGTTTTAAAAAATAATTTTCATTTTGTTTTTGAAATTTTTGTTTTTAATTCAAAGTTCCAAAATCAAAATTTTAAAAAATTATTTTCATTTTGTTTTTGAAATTTTTGTTTTTAATTCAAAGTTCCAAAATCAAAATTTTAAAAAATTATTTTCATTTTGTTTTTGAAATTTTTGTTTTTAATTCAAAGTTCCAAAATCAAAATTTTATAAAATTAATTTCATTTTTTTTTTAATTCAAAGTTCCAAAATCAAAATTTTAAAAAAATTATTTTCATTTTGTTTTTGAAATTTTGTTTTTAATTCAAAGTTCCAAAATCAAAGTTTTAAAAAATAATTTTCATTTTGTTTTTGAAATTTTTTTTTTATTTCCAAGTTCCAAAATCAAAGTTCTAAAAAATATTTTTCATTTTGTTTTTGAAATTTTTGTTTTTAATTCAAAGTTCCAAAATCAAAATTTTAAAAAATATTTTTCATTTTGTTTTTGAAATTTTTGTTTTTAATTCAAAGTTCCAAAATCAAAGTTTTAAAAAATTATTTGCATTTTGTTTTTGAAATTTTTGTTTTTAATTCAAAGTTCCAAAATCAAAATTTTAAAAAATAATTTTCATTTTGTTTTTGAAATTTTTTTTTTAATTCAAAGTTCCAAAATCAAAGTTTTAAAAAATATTTTTCATTTTGTTTTTGAAATTTTTGTTTTTAATTCAAAGTTCCAAAATCAAAATTTTAAAAAATAATTTTCATTTTGTTTTTGAAATTTTTTTTTTTAATTCAAAGTTCCAAAATCAAAGTTTTAAAAAAATTATTTTCATTTTGTTTTTGAAATTTTTGTTTTTAATTCAAAGTTCCAAAATCAAAGTTTTAAAAAATAATTTTCATTTTTTTTTAATTCAAAATTCCAAAATCAAAATTTTAAAAAAATTATTTTCATTTTGTTTTTGAAATTTTTTTTTTTTATTTCAAAGTTCCAAAATCAAAATTTTAAAAAATAATTTTCATTTTTTTTTTAATTCAAAGTTCCAAAATCAAAATTTTAAAAAATAATTTTCATTTTGTTTTTGAAATTTTTGTTTTTAATTCAAAGTTCCAAAATCAAAGTTTTAAAAAATAATTTTCATTTTTTTTTTAATTCAAAGTTCCAAAATCAAAATTTTAAAAAAATTATTTTCATTTTGTTTTTGAAATTTTTGTTTTTAATTCAAAGTTCCAAAATCAAAATTTTAAAAAATAATTTTCATTTTGTTTTTGAAATTTTTGTTTTTAATTCAAAGTTCCAAAATCAAAGTTTTAAAAAATAATTTTCATTTTTTTTTAATTCAAAGTTCCAAAATCAAAATTTTAAAAAAATTATTTTCATTTTGTTTTTGAAATTTTTTTTTTTATTTCAAAGTTCCAAAATCAAAATTTTAAAAAATAATTTTCATTTTGTTTTTGAAATTTTTGTTTTTAATTCAAAGTTCCAAAATCAAAATTTTAAAAAATTATTTTCATTTTGTTTTTGAAATTTTTGTTTTTAATTCAAAGTTCCAAAATCAAAATTTTAAAAAATTATTTTCATTTTGTTTTTGAAATTTTTGTTTTTAATTCAAAGTTCCAAAATCAAAATTTTATAAAATTAATTTCATTTTTTTTTTAATTCAAAGTTCCAAAATCAAAATTTTAAAAAAATTATTTTCATTTTGTTTTTGAAATTTTGTTTTTAATTCAAAGTTCCAAAATCAAAGTTTTAAAAAATAATTTTCATTTTGTTTTTGAAATTTTTTTTTTATTTCCAAGTTCCAAAATCAAAGTTTTAAAAAATATTTTTCATTTTGTTTTTGAAATTTTTGTTTTTAATTCAAAGTTCCAAAATCAAAATTTTAAAAAATATTTTTCATTTTGTTTTTGAAATTTTTGTTTTTAATTCAAAGTTCCAAAATCAAAGTTTTAAAAAATTATTTGCATTTTGTTTTTGAAATTTTTGTTTTTAATTCAAAGTTCCAAAATCAAAATTTTAAAAAATAATTTTCATTTTGTATTTGAAATTTTTGTTTTTAATTCAAAGTTCCAAAATCAAAGTTTTAAAAAATAATTTTCATTTTGTTTTTGAAATTTTTGTTTTTAATTCAAAGTTCCAAAATCAAAATTTTAAAAAATAATTTTCATTTTGTTTTTGAATTTTTTTTTTTAATTCAAAGTTCCAAAATCAAAGTTTTAAAAAATATTTTTCATTTTGTTTTTGAAATTTTTTTTTTTAATTCAAGTTCCAAAATCAAAGTTTTAAAAAATAATTTTCATTTTGTTTTTGAAATTTTTGTTTTTAATTCAAAGTTCCAAAATCAAAGTTTTAAAAAATAATTTTCTTTTTTTTTTTAATTCAAAGTTCTAAAATCAAAGTTTTAAAAAATAATTTTCATTTTGTTTTTGAAATTTTTGTTTTTAATTCAAAGTTCCAAAATCAAAGTTTTAAAAAATAATTTTCATTTTTTTTTAATTCAAAGTTCCAAAATCAAAATTTTAAAAAAATTATTTTCATTTTGTTTTTGAAATTTTTTTTTTTTATTTCAAAGTTCCAAAATCAAAATTTTAAAAAATAATTTTCATTTTTTTTTAATTCAAAGTTCCAAAATCAAAATTTTAAAAAAATTATTTTCATTTTGTTTTTGAAATTTTTTTTTTATTTCAAAGTTCCAAAATCAAAATTTTTAAAAAAATAATTTTCATTTTTTTTTAATTCAAAGTTCTAAAATCAAAATTTTAAAAAATAATTTTAATTTTTTTTTAATTCAAAGTTCCAAAATCAAAATTTTAAAAAATATTTTTCATTTTGTTTTTGAATTTTTTTTTTTAATTCAAAGTTCCAAAATCAAAATTTTAAAAAAATTATTTTCATTTTTTTTTTAATTCAAAGTTCCAAAATCAAAATTTTAAAAAATATTTTTCATTTTGTTTTTGAAATTTTTTTTTAAATCAAAGTTCCAAAATCATAATTTTAAAAAATAATTTTCATTTTTTTTTAATTCAAAGTTCCAAAATCAAAGTTTTAAAAAATAATTTTCATTTTTTTTTAATTCAAAGTTCCAAAATCAAAATTTTAAAAAAATTATTTTCATTTTGTTTTTGAATTTTTTTTTTTTTATTTCAAAGTTCAAAATCAAAATTTTAAAAAATAATTTTCATTTTTTTTTTAATTCAAAGTTCGAAAATCAAAGTTTTAAAAAATAATTTTCATTTTTTTTTAATTCAAAGTTCCAAAATAAAAATTTTAAAAAAATTATTTTCATTTTGTTTTTGAAATTTTTTTTTTTTATTTCGAAGTTCCAAAATCAAAGTTTTAAAAAATAATTTTCATTTTGTTTTTGAAATTTTTGTTTTTAATTCAAAGTTCCAAAATCAAAATTTTAAAAAATAATTTCCATTTTGTTTTTGAAATTTTTTTTTTAATTCAAAGTTCCAAAATCAAAGTTTTAAAAAATATTTTTCATTTTGTTTTTGAAATTTTTGTTTTTAATTCAAAGTTCCAAAATCAAAGTTTTAAAAAATAATTTTCATTTTGTTTTTGAAATTTGTGTTTTTAATTCAAAGTTCCAAAATCAAAGTTTTAAATAATAATTTTCATTTTTTTTTTAATTCAAAGTTCCAAAATCAAAATTTTAAAAAAATTATTTTCATTTTGTTTTTGAATTTTTTTTTTTTATTTCAAAGTTCCAAAATCAAAGTTTTAAAAAATATTTTTCATTTTGTTTTTGAAATTTTTGTTTTTAATTCAAAGTTCCAAAATCAAAGTTTTAAAAAATAATTTTCATTTTGTTTTTAATTCAAAGTTCCAAAATCAAAGTTTTAAAAAATTATTTTCATTTTGTTTTTGAATTTTTTTTTTTTATTTCAAAGTTCCAAAATCAAAGTTTTAAAAAATAATTTTCATTTTGTTTTTAATTCAAAGTTCCAAAATCAAAGTTTTAAAAAATAATTTTCATTTTTTTTTAATTCAAAGTTCCAAAATCAAAATTTTAAAAAAATTATTTTCATTTTGTTTTTGAATTTTTTTTTTTATTTCAAAGTTCCAAAATCAAAGTTTTAAAAAATAATTTTCATTTTGTTTTTAATTCAAAGTTCCAAAATCAAAGTTTTAAAAAATAATTTTCATTTTTTTTTAATTCAAAGTTCCAAAATCAAAATTTTAAAAAAATTATTTTCATTTTGTTTTTGAATTTTTTTTTTTTATTTCAAAGTTCCAAAATCAAAGTTTTAAAAAATATTTTTCATTTTGTTTTTGAAATTTTTGTTTTTAATTCAAAGTTCCAAAATCAAAGTTTTAAAAAATAATTTTCATTTTGTTTTTAATTCAAAGTTCCAAAATCAAAGTTTTAAAAAATAATTTTCATTTTTTTTTTAATTCAAAGTTCCAAAATCAAAATTTTAAAAAATATTTTTCATTTTGTTTTTGAAATTTTTGTTTTTAATTCAAAGTTCCAAAATCAAAGTTTTAAAAAATAATTTTCATTTTTTTTTTAATTCAAAGTTCCAAAATCAAAATTTTAAAAAATAATTTTAATTTTTTTTTAATTCAAAGTTCCAAAATAAAAAATTTAAAAAATTTTGTTTTTGAAATTTTTTTTTTAATTCAAAGTTCCAAAATCAAAGTTTTAAAAAATAATTTTCATTTTGTTTTTGAAATTTTTGTTTTTAATTCAAAGTTCCAAAATCAAAGTTTTAAAAAATATTTTTCATTTTGTTTTTGAAATTTTTGTTTTTAATTCAAAGTTCCAAAATCAAAGTTTTAAAAAATAATTTTCATTTTGTTTTTAATTCAAAGTTCCAAAATCAAAGTTTTAAAAAATAATTTTCATTTTTTTTTAATTCAAAGTTCCAAAATCAAAATTTTAAAAAAATTATTTTCATTTTGTTTTTGAATTTTTTTTTTTTATTTCAAAGTTCCAAAATCAAAGTTTTAAAAAATATTTTTCATTTTGTTTTTGAAATTTTTGTTTTTAATTCAAAGTTCCAAAATCAAAGTTTTAAAAAATAATTTTCTTTTTTTTTTAATTCAAAGTTCTAAAATCAAAGTTTTAAAAAATAATTTTCATTTTGTTTTTGAAATTTTTGTTTTTAATTCAAAGTTCCAAAATCAAAGTTTTAAAAAGTAATTTTCATTTTTTTTTAATTCAAAGTTCCAAAATCAAAATTTTAAAAAAATTATTTTCATTTTGTTTTTGAAATTTTTTTTTTTTATTTCAAAGTTCCAAAATCAAAGTTTTAAAAAATATTTTTCATTTTGTTTTTGAAATTTTTGTTTTTAATTCAAAGTTCCAAAATCAAAGTTTTAAAAAATAATTTTTTAAAAAATTTTGTTTTTGAAATTTTTTTTTTAATTCAAAGTCCAAAATCAAAGTTTTAAAAAATAATTTTCATTTTGTTTTTGAAATTTTTGTTTTTAATTCAAAGTTCCAAAATCAAAATTTTAAAAAATAATTTTCATTTTGTTTTTGAAATTTTTTTTTTAATTCAAAGTTCCAAAATCAAAGTTTTAAAAAATATTTTTCATTTTGTTTTTGAAATTTTTGTTTTTAATTCAAAGTTCAAAAATCAAAGTTTTAAAAAATAATATTCATTTTGTTTTTGAAATTTTTGTTTTTAATTCAAAGTTCCAAAATCAAAGTTTTAAAAAATAATTTTTTAAAAAATTTTGTTTTTGAAATTTTTTTTTTAATTCAAAGTTCCAAAATCAAAGTTTTAAAAAATAATTTTCATTTTGTTTTTGAAATTTTTGTTTTTAATTCAAAGTTCCAAAATCAAAGTTTTAAAAAATATTTTTCATTTTGTTTTTGAAATTTTTGTTTTTAATTCAAAGTTCCAAAATCAAAGTTTTAAAAAATAATATTCATTTTGTTTTTGAAATTTTTGTTTTTAATTCAAAGTTCCAAAATCAAAGTTTTAAAAAATAATTTTCATTTTTTTTTAATTCAAAGTTCCAAAATCAAAATTTTAAAAAAATTATTTTCATTTTGTTTTTGAAATTTTTTTTTTTATTTCAAAGATCCGAAATCAAAGTTTTAAAAAATATTTTTCATTTTGTTTTTGAAATTTTTGTTTTTAATTCAAAGTTCCAAAATCAAAGTTTTAAAAAATAATTTTCTTTTTGTTTTTGAAATTTTTTTTTAATTCAAAGTTCCAAAATCATAATTTTAAAAAATAATTTTCATTTTTTTTTAATTCAAAGTTCCAAAATCAAAGTTTTAAAAAATAATTTTCATTTTTTTTTAATTCAAAGTTCCAAAATCAAAATTTTAAAAAAATTATTTTCATTTTGTTTTTGAAATTTTTTTTTTTTATTTCAAAGTTCCAAAATCAAAATTTTAAAAAATAATTTTCATTTTTTTTTAATTCAAAGTTCCAAAATCAAAATTTTAAAAAATAATTTTCATTTTTTTTAATTCAAAGTTCCAAAATAAAAATTTTAAAAAATTTTGTTTTTGAATTTTTTTTTTATTCAAATTCCAAAATCAAAGTTTTAAAAAATAATTTTCATTTTGTTTTTGAAATTTTTGTTTTTAATTCAGTTCCAAAATCAAAATTTTAAAAAATAATTTTCATTTTGTTTTTGAAATTTTTTTTTTAATTCAAAGTTCCAAAATCAAAGTTTTAAAAAATATTTTTCATTTTGTTTTTGAAATTTTTGTTTTTAATTCAAAGTTCCAAAATCAAAGTTTTAAAAAATAATTTTCATTTTTTTTTAATTCAAAGTTCCAAAATCAAAATTTTAAAAAATAATTTTCATTTTTTTTTTTAATTCAAAGTTCCAAAATAAAAATTTTAAAAAATTTTGTTTTTGAAATTTTTTTTTTAATTCAAAGTTCCAAAATCAAAGTTTTAAAAAATAATTTTCATTTTGTTTTTGAAATTTTTTTTTTTAATTCAAAGTTCCAAAATCAAAGTTTTAAAAAATAGTTTTCATTTTGTTTTTGAAATTTTTGTTTTTAATTCAAAGTTCCAAAATCAAAGTTTTAAAAAATAATTTTCATTTTGTTTTTGAAATTTTTGTTTTTAATTCAAAGTTCCAAAATCAAAATTTTAAAAAAATTATTTTCATTTTGTTTTTGAATTTTTTTTTTTTATTTCAAAGTTCCAAAATCAAAGTTTTAAAAAATATTTTTCATTTTGTTTTTGAAATTTTTGTTTTTAATTCAAAGTTCCAAAATCAAAGTTTTAAAAAATAATTTTCATTTTGTTTTTGAAATTTTTGTTTTTAATTCAAAGTTCCAAAATCAAAGTTTTAAAAAATAATTTTCATTTTTTTTTTAATTCAAAGTTCCAAAATCAAAATTTTAAAAAAATTATTTTCATTTTGTTTTTGAAATTTTTGTTTTTAATTCAAAGTTCCAAAATCAAAGTTTTAAAAAATAATTTTCATTTTTTTTTTAATTCAAAGTTCCAAAATCAAAATTTTAAAAAATATTTTTCATTTTGTTTTTGAAATTTTTGTTTTTAATTCAAAGTTCCAAAATCAAAGTTTTAAAAAATTATTTGCATTTTGTTTTTGAAATTTTTGTTTTTAATTCAAAGTTCCAAAATCAAAATTTTAAAAAATAATTTTCATTTTGTTTTTGAAATTTTTGTTTTTAATTCAAAATTCCAAAATCAATTTTAATTCAAAGTTCCAAAATCAAAATTTTAAAAAATAATTTTCATTTTTTTTTAATTCAAAGTTCCAAAATCAAAATTTTAAAAAATATTTTTCATTTTGTTTTTGAAATTTTTGTTTTTAATTCAAAGTTCCAAAATCAAAGTTTTAAAAAATTATTTGCATTTTGTTTTTGAAATTTTTGTTTTTAATTCAAAGTTCCAAAATCAAAATTTTAAAAAATAATTTTCATTTTGTTTTTGAAATTTTTTTTTTAATTCAAAGTTCCAAAATCAAAGTTTTAAAAAATATTTTTCATTTTGTTTTTGAAATTTTTGTTTTTAATTCAAAGTTCCAAAATCAAAGTTTTAAAAAATAATTTTCATTTTGTTTTTGAAATTTGTGTTTTTAATTCAAAGTTCCAAAATCAAAGTTTTAAAAAATAATTTTCATTTTTTTTTTAATTCAAAGTTCCAAAATCAAAATTTTAAAAAATAATTTTCATTTTGTTTTTGAAATTTTTTTTTTAATTCAAAGTTCCAAAATCAAAGTTTTAAAAAATAATTTTCATTTTGTTTTTGAAATTTTTGTTTTTAATTCAAAGTTCCAAAATCAAAGTTTTAAAAAATAATTTTCTTTTTTTTTTTAATTCAAAGTTCTAAAATCAAAGTTTTAAAAAATAATTTTCATTTTGTTTTTGAAATTTTTGTTTTTAATTCAAAGTTCCAAAATCAAAGTTTTAAAAAATAATTTTCATTTTTTTTTAATTCAAAGTTCCAAAATCAAAATTTTAAAAAAATTATTGTCATTTTGTTTTTGAAATTTTTTTTTTTATTTCAAAGTTCCAAAATCAAAATTTTAAAAAATAATTTTCATTTTTTTTTAATTCAAAGTTCCAAAATCAAAATTTTAAAAAAATTATTTTCATTTTGTTTTTGAAATTTTTTTTTTATTTCAAAGTTCCAAAATCAAAATTTGAAAAAATAATTTTCATTTTTTTTAATTCAAAGTTCCAAAATCAAAATTTTAAAAAATAATTTTCATTTTTTTTTAATTCAAAGTTCCAAAATCAAAATTTTAAAAAATATTTTTCATTTTGTTTTTGAATTTTTTTTTTAATTCAAAGTTCCAAAATCAAAATTTTAAAAAAATTATTTTCATTTTTTTTTAATTCAAAGTTCCAAAAACAAAATTTTAAAAAATATTTTTCATTTGGTTTTTGAATTTTTTTTTTTTAATTCAAAGTTCCAAAATCATAATTTTAAAAAATAATTTTCATTTTTTTTTTAATTCAAAGTTCCAAAATCAAAGTTTTAAAAAATAATTTTCATTTTTTTTTAATTCAAAGTTCCAAAATCAAAATTTTAAAAAAATTATTTTCATTTTGTTTTTGAAATTTTTTTTTTTATTTCAAAGTTCCAAAATCAAAATTTTAAAAAATAATTTTCATTTTTTTTTAATTCAAAGTTCCAAAATCAAAATTTTAAAAAATAATTTTCATTTTTTTTAATTCAAAGTTCCAAAATAAAAATTTTAAAAAATTTTGTTTTTGAATTTTTTTTTTTATTCAAATTCCAAAATCAAAGTTTTAAAAAATAATTTTCATTTTGTTTTTGAAATTTTTGTTTTTAATTCAGTTCCAAAATCAAAATTTTAAAAAATAATTTTCATTTTGTTTTTGAAATTTTTTTTTTAATTCAAAGTTCCAAAATCAAAGTTTTAAAAAATATTTTTCATTTTGTTTTTGAAATTTTTGTTTTTAATTCAAAGTTCCAAAATCAAAGTTTTAAAAAATAATTTTCATTTTTTTTTAATTCAAAGTTCCAAAATCAAAATTTTAAAAAATAATTTTCATTTTTTTTTTTAATTCAAAGTTCCAAAATAAAAATTTTAAAAAATTTTGTTTTTGAAATTTTTTTTTTAATTCAAAGTTCCAAAATCAAAGTTTTAAAAAATAATTTTCATTTTGTTTTTGAAATTTTTTTTTTTAATTCAAAGTTCCAAAATCAAAGTTTTAAAAAATATTTTTCATTTTGTTTTTGAAATTTTTGTTTTTAATTCAAAGTTCCAAAATCAAAGTTTTAAAAAATAATTTTCATTTTGTTTTTGAAATTTTTGTTTTTAATTCAAAGTTCCAAAATCAAAATTTTAAAAAAATTATTTTCATTTTGTTTTTGAATTTTTTTTTTTTATTTCAAAGTTCCAAAATCAAAGTTTTAAAAAATATTTTTCATTTTGTTTTTGAAATTTTTGTTTTTAATTCAAAGTTCCAAAATCAAAGTTTTAAAAAATAATTTTCATTTTGTTTTTGAAATTTTTGTTTTTAATTCAAAGTTCCAAAATCAAAGTTTTAAAAAATAATTTTCATTTTTTTTTTAATTCAAAGTTCCAAAATCAAAATTTTAAAAAAATTATTTTCATTTTGTTTTTGAAATTTTTGTTTTTAATTCAAAGTTCCAAAATCAAAGTTTTAAAAAATAATTTTCATTTTTTTTTAATTCAAAGTTCCAAAATCAAAATTTTAAAAAATATTTTTCATTTTGTTTTTGAAATTTTTGTTTTTAATTCAAAGTTCCAAAATCAAAGTTTTAAAAAATTATTTGCATTTTGTTTTTGAAATTTTTGTTTTTAATTCAAAGTTCCAAAATCAAAATTTTAAAAAATAATTTTCATTTTGTTTTTGAAATTTTTGTTTTTAATTCAAAATTCCAAAATCAATTTTAATTCAAAGTTCCAAAATCAAAATTTTAAAAAATAATTTTCATTTTTTTTAATTCAAAGTTCCAAAATCAAAATTTTAAAAAATATTTTTCATTTTGTTTTTGAAATTTTTGTTTTTAATTCAAAGTTCCAAAATCAAAGTTTTAAAAAATTATTTGCATTTTGTTTTTGAAATTTTTGTTTTTAATTCAAAGTTCCAAAATCAAAATTTTAAAAAATAATTTTCATTTTGTTTTTGAAATTTTTTTTTTAATTCAAAGTTCCAAAATCAAAGTTTTAAAAAATATTTTTCATTTTGTTTTTGAAATTTTTGTTTTTAATTCAAAGTTCCAAAATCAAAGTTTTAAAAAATAATTTTCATTTTGTTTTTGAAATTTGTGTTTTTAATTCAAAGTTCCAAAATCAAAGTTTTAAAAAATAATTTTCATTTTTTTTTTAATTCAAAGTTCCAAAATCAAAATTTTAAAAAATAATTTTCATTTTGTTTTTGAAATTTTTTTTTTAATTCAAAGTTCCAAAATCAAAGTTTTAAAAAATAATTTTAATTTTGTTTTTGAAATTTTTGTTTTTAATTCAAAGTTCCAAAATCAAAGTTTTAAAAAATAATTTTCTTTTTTTTTTAATTCAAAGTTCTAAAATCAAAGTTTTAAAAAATAATTTTCATTTTGTTTTTGAAATTTTTGTTTTTAATTCAAAGTTCCAAAATCAAAGTTTTAAAAAATAATTTTCATTTTTTTTTAATTCAAAGTTCCAAAATCAAAATTTTAAAAAAATTATTGTCATTTTGTTTTTGAATTTTTTTTTTTTATTTCAAAGTTCCAAAATCAAAATTTGAAAAAATAATTTTCATTTTTTTTAATTCAAAGTTCCAAAATCAAAATTTTAAAAAATAATTTTCATTTTTTTTTAATTCAAAGTTCCAAAATCAAAATTTTAAAAAATATTTTTCATTTTGTTTTTGAATTTTTTTTTTAATTCAAAGTTCCAAAATCAAAATTTTAAAAAAATTATTTTCATTTTTTTTTAATTCAAAGTTCCAAAAACAAAATTTTAAAAAATATTTTTCATTTGGTTTTTGAAATTTTTTTTTTTAATTCAAAGTTCCAAAATCATAATTTTAAAAAATAATTTTCATTTTTTTTTAATTCAAAGTTCCAAAATCAAAGTTTTAAAAAATAATTTTCATTTTTTTTTAATTCAAAGTTCCAAAATCAAAATTTTAAAAAAATTATTTTCATTTTGTTTTTGAAATTTTTTTTTTTTATTTCAAAGTTCCAAAATCAAAATTTTAAAAAATAATTTTCATTTTTTTTTAATTCAAAGTTCCAAAATCAAAATTTTAAAAAATAATTTTCATTTTTTTTAATTCAAAGTTCCAAAATAAAAATTTTAAAAAATTTTGTTTTTGAATTTTTTTTTTATTAAAATTCCAAAATCAAAGTTTTAAAAAATAATTTTCATTTTGTTTTTGAAATTTTTGTTTTTAATTCAGTTCCAAAATCAAAATTTTAAAAAATAATTTTCATTTTGTTTTTGAAATTTTTTTTTTAATTCAAAGTTCCAAAATCAAAGTTTTAAAAAATATTTTTCATTTTGTTTTTGAAATTTTTGTTTTTAATTCAAAGTTCCAAAATCAAAGTTTTAAAAAATAATTTTCATTTTTTTTTAATTCAAAGTTCCAAAATCAAAATTTTAAAAAATAATTTTCATTTTTTTTTTTAATTCAAAGTTCCAAAATAAAAATTTTAAAAAATTTTGTTTTTGAAATTTTTTTTTTAATTCAAAGTTCCAAAATCAAAGTTTTAAAAAATAATTTTCATTTTGTTTTTGAAATTTTTTTTTTTAATTCAAAGTTCCAAAATCAAAGTTTTAAAAAATATTTTTCATTTTGTTTTTGAAATTTTTGTTTTTAATTCAAAGTTCCAAAATCAAAGTTTTAAAAAATAATTTTCATTTTGTTTTTGAAATTTTTGTTTTTAATTCAAAGTTCCAAAATCAAAATTTTAAAAAAATTATTTTCATTTTGTTTTTGAATTTTTTTTTTTTATTTCAAAGTTCCAAAATCAAAGTTTTAAAAAATATTTTTCATTTTGTTTTTGAAATTTTTGTTTTTAATTCAAAGTTCCAAAATCAAAGTTTTAAAAAATAATTTTCATTTTGTTTTTGAAATTTTTGTTTTTAATTCAAAGTTCCAAAATCAAAGTTTTAAAAAATAATTTTCATTTTTTTTTTAATTCAAAGTTCCAAAATCAAAATTTTAAAAAAATTATTTTCATTTTGTTTTTGAAATTTTTGTTTTTAATTCAAAGTTCCAAAATCAAAGTTTTAAAAAATAATTTTCATTTTTTTTTAATTCAAAGTTCCAAAATCAAAATTTTAAAAAATATTTTTCATTTTGTTTTTGAAATTTTTGTTTTTAATTCAAAGTTCCAAAATCAAAGTTTTAAAAAATTATTTGCATTTTGTTTTTGAAATTTTTGTTTTTAATTCAAAGTTCCAAAATCAAAATTTTAAAAAATAATTTTCATTTTGTTTTTGAAATTTTTGTTTTTAATTCAAAATTCCAAAATCAATTTTAATTCAAAGTTCCAAAATCAAAATTTTAAAAAATAATTTTCATTTTTTTTTAATTCAAAGTTCCAAAATCAAAATTTTAAAAAATATTTTTCATTTTGTTTTTGAAATTTTTGTTTTTAATTCAAAGTTCCAAAATCAAAGTTTTAAAAAATTATTTGCATTTTGTTTTTGAAATTTTTGTTTTTAATTCAAAGTTCCAAAATCAAAATTTTAAAAAATAATTTTCATTTTGTTTTTGAAATTTTTTTTTTAATTCAAAGTTCCAAAATCAAAGTTTTAAAAAATATTTTTCATTTTGTTTTTGAAATTTTTGTTTTTAATTCAAAGTTCCAAAATCAAAGTTTTAAAAAATAATTTTCATTTTGTTTTTGAAATTTGTGTTTTTAATTCAAAGTTCCAAAATCAAAGTTTTAAAAAATAATTTTCATTTTTTTTTTAATTCAAAGTTCCAAAATCAAAATTTTAAAAAATAATTTTCATTTTGTTTTTGAAATTTTTTTTTTAATTCAAAGTTCCAAAATCAAAGTTTTAAAAAATAATTTTCATTTTGTTTTTGAAATTTTTGTTTTTAATTCAAAGTTCCAAAATCAAAGTTTTAAAAAATAATTTTCTTTTTTTTTTAATTCAAAGTTCTAAAATCAAAGTTTTAAAAAATAATTTTCATTTTGTTTTTGAAATTTTTGTTTTTAATTCAAAGTTCCAAAATCAAAGTTTTAAAAAATAATTTTCATTTTTTTTTAATTCAAAGTTCCAAAATCAAAATTTTAAAAAAATTATTGTCATTTTGTTTTTGAAATTTTTTTTTTTATTTCAAAGTTCCAAAATCAAAATTTTAAAAAATAATTTTCATTTTTTTTAATTCAAAGTTCCAAAATCAAAATTTTAAAAAAATTATTTTCATTTTGTTTTTGAAATTTTTTTTTTATTTCAAAGTTCCAAAATCAAAATTTGAAAAAATAATTTTCATTTTTTTTTAATTCAAAGTTCCAAAATCAAAATTTTAAAAAATAATTTTCATTTTTTTTTAATTCAAAGTTCCAAAATCAAAATTTTAAAAAATATTTTTCATTTTGTTTTTGAATTTTTTTTTTAATTCAAAGTTCCAAAATCAAAATTTTAAAAAAATTATTTTCATTTTTTTTTAATTCAAAGTTCCAAAAACAAAATTTTAAAAAATATTTTTCATTTGGTTTTTGAAATTTTTTTTTTTAATTCAAAGTTCCAAAATCATAATTTTAAAAAATAATTTTCATTTTTTTTTAATTCAAAGTTCCAAAATCAAAGTTTTAAAAAATAATTTTCATTTTTTTTTTAATTCAAAGTTCCAAAATCAAAATTTTAAAAAAATTATTTTCATTTTGTTTTTGATTTTTTTTTTTTATTTCAAAGTTCCAAAATCAAAATTTTAAAAAATAATTTTCATTTTTTTTTAATTCAAAGTTCCAAAATCAAAATTTTAAAAAATAATTTTCATTTTTTTTAATTCAAAGTTCCAAAATCAAAATTTTAAAAAATAATTTTCATATTGTTTTTGAAATTTTTTTTTTTAATCAAAGTTCCAAAATCAAAGTTTTAAAAAATATTTTTCATTTTGTTTTTGAAATTTTTGTTTTTAATTCAAAGTTCCAAAATCAAAGTTTTAAAAAATAATTTTCATTTTGTTTTTGAAATTTTTGTTTTTAATTCAAAGTTCCAAAATCAAAGTTTTAAAAAATAATTTTCATTTTTTTTTAATTCAAAGTTCCAAAATCAAAATTTTAAAAAATAATTCTCATATTGTTTTTGAAATTTTTTTTTTTAATCAAAGTTCCAAAATCAAAGTTTTAAAAAATATTTTTCATTTTGTTTTTGAAATTTTTGTTTTTAATTCAAAGTTCCAAAATCAAAGTTTTAAAAAATAATTTTCATTTTGTTTTTGAAATTTTTGTTTTTAATTCAAAGTTCCAAAATCAAAGTTTTAAAAAATAATTTTCATTTTTTTTTTAATTCAAAGTTCCAAAATCAAAATTTTAAAAAATAATTTTCATTTTGTTTTTGAAATTTTTTTTTAATTCAAAGTTCCAAAATCAAAGTTTTAAAAAATAATTTTCATTTTGTTTTTGAAATTTTTGTTTTTAATTCAAAGTTCCAAAATCAAAGTTTTAAAAAATAATTTTCTTTTTTTTTTAATTCAAAGTTCTAAAATCAAAGTTTTAAAAAATAATTTTCATTTTGTTTTTGAAATTTTTGTTTTTAATTCAAAGTTCCAAAATCAAAGTTTTAAAAAATAATTTTCATTTTTTTTTAATTCAAAGTTCCAAAATCAAAATTTTAAAAAAATTATTGTCATTTTGTTTTTGAAATTTTTTTTTTTATTTCAAAGTTCCAAAATCAAAATTTTAAAAAATAATTTTCATTTTTTTTTAATTCAAAGTTCCAAAATCAAAATTTTAAAAAAATTATTTTCATTTTGTTTTTGAAATTTTTTTTTTATTTCAAAGTTCCAAAATCAAAATTTGAAAAAATAATTTTCATTTTTTTTTAATTCAAAGTTCCAAAATCAAAATTTTAAAAAATAATTTTCATTTTTTTTTAATTCAAAGTTCCAAAATCAAAATTTTAAAAAATATTTTTCATTTTGTTTTTGAATTTTTTTTTTTAATTCAAAGTTCCAAAATCAAAATTTTAAAAAAATTATTTTAATTTTTTTTTAATTCAAAGTTCCAAAAACAAAATTTTAAAAAATAATTTTCATTTGGTTTTTGAAATTTTTTTTTTTAATTCAAAGTTCCAAAATCATAATTTTAAAAAATAATTTTCATTTTTTTTTAATTCAAAGTTCCAAAATCAAAGTTTTAAAAAATAATTTTCATTTTTTTTTTAATTCAAAGTTCCAAAATCAAAATTTTAAAAAAATTATTTTCATTTTGTTTTTGAATTTTTTTTTTTTATTTCAAAGTTCCAAAATCAAAATTTTAAAAAATAATTTTCATTTTTTTTTAATTCAAAGTTCCAAAATCAAAATTTTAAAAAAATTATTGTCATTTTTTTTTGAAATTTTTTTTTTTATTTCAAAGTTCCAAAATCAAAATTTTAAAAAATAATTTTCATTTTTTTTTAATTCAAAGTTCCAAAATCAAAGTTTTAAAAAATATTTTTCATTTTGTTCTTGAAATTTTTGTTTTTAATTCAAAGTTCCAAAATCAAAGTTTTAAAAAATAATTTTCTTTTTTTTTAATTCAAAGTTCTAAAATCAAAGTTTTAAAAAATAATTTTCATTTTGTTTTTGAAATTTTTGTTTTTAATTCAAAGTTCCAAAATCAAAGTTTTAAAAAATAATTTTCATTTATTTTTAATTCAAAGTTCCAAAATCAAAATTTTAAAAAAATTATTGTCATTTTGTTTTTGAAATTTTTTTTTTATTTCAAAGTTCCAAAATCAAAATTTTAAAAAATAATTTTCATTTTTTTTTAATTCAAAGTTCCAAAATCAAAATTTTAAAAAAATTATTTTCATTTTGTTTTTGAAATTTTTTTTTTATTTCAAAGTTCCAAAATCAAAATTTGAAAAAATAATTTTCATTTTTTTTTAATTCAAAGTTCCAAAATCAAAATTTTAAAAAATAATTTTCATTTTTTTTTAATTCAAAGTTCCAAAATCAAAATTTTAAAAAATATTTTTCATTTTGTTTTTGAATTTTTTTTTTAATTCAAAGTTCCAAAATCAAAATTTTAAAAAAATTATTTTCATTTTTTTTTAATTCAAAGTTCCAAAAACAAAATTTTAAAAAATATTTTTCATTTGGTTTTTGAAATTTTTTTTTTTAATTCAAAGTTCCAAAATCATAATTTTAAAAAATAATTTTCATTTTTTTTTAATTCAAAGTTCCAAAATCAAAGTTTTAAAAAATAATTTTCATTTTTTTTTTAATTCAAAGTTCCAAAATCAAAATTTTAAAAAAATTATTTTCATTTTGTTTTTGAATTTTTTTTTTTTATTTCAAAGTTCCAAAATCAAAATTTTAAAAAATAATTTTCATTTTTTTTAATTCAAAGTTCCAAAATCAAAATTTTAAAAAATAATTTTCATTTTTTTTAATTCAAAGTTCCAAAATCAAAATTTTAAAAAATAATTTTCATATTGTTTTTGAAATTTTTTTTTTTAATCAAAGTTCCAAAATCAAAGTTTTAAAAAATATTTTTCATTTTGTTTTTGAAATTTTTGTTTTTAATTCAAAGTTCCAAAATCAAAGTTTTAAAAAATAATTTTCATTTTGTTTTTGAAATTTTTGTTTTTAATTCAAAGTTCCAAAATCAAAGTTTTAAAAAATAATTTTCATTTTTTTTTTAATTCAAAGTTCCAAAATCAAAATTTTAAAAAAATTATTTTCATTTTGTTTTTGAAATTTTTTTTTTTTATTTCAAAGTTCCAAAATCAAAGTTTTAAAAAATATTTTTCATTTTGTTTTTGAAATTTTTGTTTTTAATTCAAAGTTCCAAAATCAAAGTTTTAAAAAATAATTTTCATTTTGTTTTTGAAATTTGTGTTTTTAATTCAAAGTTCCAAAATCAAAGTTTTAAAAAATAATTTTCATTTTTTTTTTAATTCAAAGTTCCAAAATCAAAATTTTAAAAAATAATTTTCATTTTGTTTTTGAAATTTTTTTTTTAATTCAAAGTTCCAAAATCAAAGTTTTAAAAAATAATTTTCATTTTGTTTTTGAAATTTTTGTTTTTAATTCAAAGTTCCAAAATCAAAGTTTTAAAAAATAATTTTCTTTTTTTTTTAATTCAAAGTTCTAAAATCAAAGTTTTAAAAAATAATTTTCATTTTGTTTTTGAAATTTTTGTTTTTAATTCAAAGTTCCAAAATCAAAGTTTTAAAAAATAATTTTCATTTTTTTTTAATTCAAAGTTCCAAAATCAAAATTTTAAAAAATAATTTTCATTTTTTTTAATTCAAAGTTCCAAAATCAAAATTTTAAAAAATAATTTTCATATTGTTTTTGAAATTTTTTTTTTAATCAAAGTTCCAAAATCAAAGTTTTAAAAAATATTTTTCATTTTGTTTTTGAAATTTTTGTTTTTAATTCAAAGTTCCAAAATCAAAGTTTTAAAAAATAATTTTCATTTTGTTTTTGAAATTTTTGTTTTTAATTCAAAGTTCCAAAATCAAAATTTTAAAAAATAATTTTAATTTTTTTTTAATTCAAAGTTCCAAAATCAAAATTTTAAAAAAATTATTTTCATTTTGTTTTTGAAATTTTTTTTTTTAATTCAAAGTTCCAAAATCAAAGTTTTAAAAAATAATTTTCATTTTGTTTTTGAAATTTGTGTTTTTAATTCAAAGTTCCAAAATCAAAATTTTAAAAAATAATTTTCATTTTTTTTAATTCAAAGTTCCAAAATCAAAATTTTAAAAAATAATTTTCATATTGTTTTTGAAATTTTTTTTTTTAATCAAAGTTCCAAAATCAAAGTTTTAAAAAATTATTTTCATTTTGTTTTTGAAATTTTTTTTTTTTATTTCAAAGTTCCAAAATCAAAGTTTTAAAAAATATTTTTCATTTTGTTTTTGAAATTTTTGTTTTTAATTCAAAGTTCCAAAATCAAAATTTTAAAAAATAATTTTCATTTTGTTTTTGAAATTTGTGTTTTTAATTCAAAGTTCCAAAATCAAAGTTTTAAAAAATAATTTTCATTTTTTTTTTAATTCAAAGTTCCAAAATCAAAATTTTAAAAAATAATTTTCATTTTGTTTTTGAAATTTTTTTTTTAATTCAAAGTTCCAAAATCAAAGTTTTAAAAAATAATTTTCATTTTGTTTTTGAAATTTTTGTTTTTAATTCAAAGTTCCAAAATCAAAGTTTTAAAAAATAATTTTCATTTTTTTTTAATTCAAAGTTCCAAAATCAAAATTTTAAAAAATAATTTTCATTTTTTTTAATCAAAGTTCCAAAATCAAAATTTTAAAAAATAATTTTCATATTGTTTTTGAAATTTTTTTTTTTAATCAAAGTTCCAAAATCAAAGTTTTAAAAAATATTTTTCATTTTGTTTTTGAAATTTTTGTTTTTAATTCAAAGTTCCAAAATCAAAGTTTTAAAAAATAATTTTCATTTTGTTTTTGAAATTTTTGTTTTTAATTCAAAGTTCCAAAATCAAATTTTTAAAAAATAATTTTAATTTTTTTTTAATTCAAAGTTCCAAAATCAAAATTTTAAAAAATATTTTTCATTTTGTTTTTGAAATTTTTGTTTTTAATTCAAAGTTCCAAAATCAAAGTTTTAAAAAATAATTTTCATATTGTTTTTGAAATTTTTTTTTTTAATCAAAGTTCCAAAATCAAAGTTTTAAAAAATATTTTTCATTTTGTTTTTGAAATTTTTGTTTTTAATTCAAAGTTCCAAAATCAAAGTTTTAAAAAATAATTTTCATATTGTTTTTGAAATTTTTTTTTTAATCAAAGTTCCAAAATCAAAGTTTTAAAAAATATTTTTCATTTTGTTTTTGAAATTTTTGTTTTTAATTCAAAGTTCCAAAATCAAAGTTTTAAAAAATAATTTTCATATTGTTTTTGAAATTTTTTTTTTTAATCAAAGTTCCAAAATCAAAGTTTTAAAAAATATTTTTCATTTTGTTTTTGAAATTTTTGTTTTTAATTCAAAGTTCCAAAATCAAAGTTTTAAAAAATAATTTTCATTTTGTTTTTGAAATTTTTGTTTTTAATTCAAAGTTCCAAAATCAAAGTTTTAAAAAATAATTTTCTTTTTTTTTTAATTCAAAGTTCTAAAATCAAAGTTTTAAAAAATAATTTTCATTTTGTTTTTGAAATTTTTGTTTTTAATTCAAAGTTCCAAAATCAAAGTTTTAAAAAATAATTTTCATTTTTTTTTAATTCAAAGTTCCAAAATCAAAATTTTAAAAAATAATTTTCATTTTTTTTAATTCAAAGTTCCAAAATCAAAATTTTAAAAAATAATTTTCATATTGTTTTTGAAATTTTTTTTTTTAATCAAAGTTCCAAAATCAAAGTTTTAAAAAATATTTTTCATTTTGTTTTTGAAATTTTTGTTTTTAATTCAAAGTTCCAAAATCAAAGTTTTAAAAAATAATTTTCATTTTGTTTTTGAAATTTTTGTTTTTAATTCAAAGTTCCAAAATCAAAATTTTAAAAAATAATTTTAATTTTTTTTTAATTCAAAGTTCCAAAATCAAAATTTTAAAAAAATTATTTTCATTTTGTTTTTGAAATTTTTTTTTTATTTCAAAGTTCCAAAATCAAAATTTGAAAAAATAATTTTCATTTTTTTTTAATTCAAAGTTCCAAAATCAAAATTTTAAAAAATAATTTTCATTTTTTTTTAATTCAAAGTTCCAAAATCAAAATTTTAAAAAATATTTTTCATTTTGTTTTTGAATTTTTTTTTTAATTCAAGTTCCAAAATCAAAATTTTAAAAAAATTATTTTCATTTTTTTTTAATTCAAAGTTCCAAAAACAAAATTTTAAAAAATATTTTTCATTTGGTTTTTGAAATTTTTTTTTTTAATTCAAAGTTCCAAAATCATAATTTTAAAAAATAATTTTCATTTTTTTTTAATTCAAAGTTCCAAAATCAAAGTTTTAAAAAATAATTTTCATTTTTTTTTTAATTCAAAGTTCCAAAATCAAAATTTTAAAAAAATTATTTTCATTTTGTTTTTGAATTTTTTTTTTTTATTTCAAAGTTCCAAAATCAAAATTTTAAAAAATAATTTTCATTTTTTTTTAATTCAAAGTTCCAAAATCAAAATTTTAAAAAATAATTTTCATTTTTTTTAATTCAAAGTTCCAAAATCAAAATTTTAAAAAATAATTTTCATATTGTTTTTGAAATTTTTTTTTTAATCAAAGTTCCAAAATCAAAGTTTTAAAAAATATTTTTCATTTTGTTTTTGAAATTTTTGTTTTTAATTCAAAGTTCCAAAATCAAAGTTTTAAAAAATAATTTTCATTTTGTTTTTGAAATTTTTGTTTTTATTCAAAGTTCCAAAATCAAAGTTTTAAAAAATAATTTTCATTTTTTTTTTAATTCAAAGTTCCAAAATCAAAATTTTAAAAAATAATTTTCATATTGTTTTTGAAATTTTTTTTTTTAATCAAAGTTCCAAAATCAAAGTTTTAAAAAATATTTTTCATTTTGTTTTTGAAATTTTTGTTTTTAATTCAAAGTTCCAAAATCAAAGTTTTAAAAAATAATTTTCATTTTGTTTTTGAAATTTGTGTTTTTAATTCAAAGTTTTAAAATCAAAGTTTTAAAAAATAATTTTCATTTTTTTTTTAATTCAAAGTTCCAAAATCAAAATTTTAAAAAATAATTTTCATTTTGTTTTTGAAATTTTTTTTTTAATTCAAAGTTCCAAAATCAAAGTTTTAAAAAATAATTTTCATTTTGTTTTTGAAATTTTTGTTTTTAATTCAAAGTTCCAAAATCAAAGTTTTAAAAAATAATTTTCTTTTTTTTTTAATTCAAAGTTCTAAAATCAAAGTTTAAAAAAATAATTTTCATTTTGTTTTTGAAATTTTTGTTTTTAATTCAAAGTTCCAAAATCAAAGTTTTAAAAAATAATTTTCATTTTTTTTTAATTCAAAGTTCCAAAATCAAAATTTTAAAAAAATTATTGTCATTTTGTTTTTGAAATTTTTTTTTTTATTTCAAAGTTCCAAAATCAAAATTTTAAAAAATAATTTTCATTTTTTTTAATTCAAAGTTCCAAAATCAAAATTTTAAAAAAATTATTTTCATTTTGTTTTTGAAATTTTTTTTTTATTAATTCAAAGTTCCAAAATCAAAGTTTTAAAAAATAATTTTCATTTTGTTTTTGAAATTTTTGTTTTTAATTCAAAGTTCCAAAATCAAAATTTTAAAAAATAATTTTCATTTTGTTTTTGAAATTTTTGTTTTTAATTCAAAGTTCCAAAATCAAAGTTTTAAAAAATAATTTTCATTTTTTTTTAATTCAAAGTTCCAAAATCAAAATTTTAAAAAATAATTTTCATTTTTTTTTTAATTCAAAGTTCCAAAATCAAAATTTTAAAAAATAATTTTCATTTTGTTTTTGAAATTTTTGTTTTTAATTCAAAGTTCCAAAATCAAAGTTTTAAAAAATAATTTTCATTTTGTTTTTGAAATTTTTGTTTTTAATTCAAAGTTCCAAAATCAAAATTTTAAAAAATAATTTTCATTTTGTTTTTGAAATTTTTGTTTTTAATTCAAAGTTCCAAAATCAAAGTTTTAAAAAATAATTTTCATTTTTTTTTTAATTCAAAGTTCCAAAATCAAAATTTTAAAAAATAATTTTCATTTTTTTTTAATTCAAAGTTCCAAAATCAAAATTTTAAAAAATAATTTTCATTTTGTTTTTGAAATTTTTGTTTTTAATTCAAAGTTCCAAAATCAAAGTTTTAAAAAATAATTTTCATTTTGTTTTTGAAATTTTTGTTTTTATTCAAAGTTCCAAAATCAAAGTTTTAAAAAATAATTTTCATTTTTTTTTAATTCAAAGTTCCAAAATCAAAATTTTAAAAAATAATTTTCATATTGTTTTTGAAATTTTTTTTTTTAATCAAAGTTCCAAAATCAAAGTTTTAAAAAATATTTTTCATTTTGTTTTTGAAATTTTTGTTTTTAATTCAAAGTTCCAAAATCAAAGTTTTAAAAAATAATTTTCATTTTGTTTTTGAAATTTGTGTTTTTAATTCAAAGTTTTAAAATCAAAGTTTTAAAAAATAATTTTCATTTTTTTTTTAATTCAAAGTTCCAAAATCAAAATTTTAAAAAATAATTTTCATTTTGTTTTTGAAATTTTTTTTTTAATTCAAAGTTCCAAAATCAAAGTTTTAAAAAATAATTTTCATTTTGTTTTTGAAATTTTTGTTTTTAATTCAAAGTTCCAAAATCAAAGTTTTAAAAAATAATTTTCTTTTTTTTTTAATTCAAAGTTCTAAAATCAAAGTTTAAAAAAATAATTTTCATTTTGTTTTTGAAATTTTTGTTTTTAATTCAAAGTTCCAAAATCAAAGTTTTAAAAAATAATTTTCATTTTTTTTTAATTCAAAGTTCCAAAATCAAAATTTTAAAAAAATTATTGTCATTTTGTTTTTGAAATTTTTTTTTTTATTTCAAAGTTCCAAAATCAAAATTTTAAAAAATAATTTTCATTTTTTTTAATTCAAAGTTCCAAAATCAAAATTTTAAAAAAATTATTTTCATTTTGTTTTTGAATTTTTTTTTTTATTAATTCAAAGTTCCAAAATCAAAGTTTTAAAAAATAATTTTCATTTTGTTTTTGAAATTTTTGTTTTTAATTCAAAGTTCCAAAATCAAAATTTTAAAAAATAATTTTCATTTTGTTTTTGAAATTTTTGTTTTTAATTCAAAGTTCCAAAATCAAAGTTTTAAAAAATAATTTTCATTTTTTTTTAATTCAAAGTTCCAAAATCAAAATTTTAAAAAATAATTTTCATTTTTTTTTTAATTCAAAGTTCCAAAATCAAAATTTTAAAAAATAATTTTCATTTTGTTTTTGAAATTTTTGTTTTTAATTCAAAGTTCCAAAATCAAAGTTTTAAAAAATAATTTTCATTTTGTTTTTGAAATTTTTGTTTTTAATTCAAAGTTCCAAAATCAAAATTTTAAAAAATAATTTTCATTTTGTTTTTGAAATTTTTGTTTTTAATTCAAAGTTCCAAAATCAAAGTTTTAAAAAATAATTTTCATTTTTTTTTTAATTCAAAGTTCCAAAATCAAAATTTTAAAAAATAATTTTCATTTTTTTTTAATTCAAAGTTCCAAAATCAAAATTTTAAAAAATAATTTTCATTTTGTTTTTGAAATTTTTGTTTTTAATTCAAAGTTCCAAAATCAAAGTTTTAAAAAATAATTTTCATTTTGTTTTTGAAATTTTTGTTTTTAATTCAAAGTTCCAAAATCAAAGTTTTAAAAAATAATTTTCATTTTTTTTTTAATTCAAAGTTCCAAAATCAAAATTTTAAAAAATAATTTTCATTTTGTTTTTGAAATTTTTGTTTTTAATTCAAAGTTCCAAAATCAAAGTTTTAAAAAATAATTTTCATTTTGTTTTTGAAATTTTTTTTTTTTAATTCAAAGTTCCAAAATCAAAATTTTAAAAAATAATTTTCATTTTGTTTTTGAAATTTTTGTTTTTAATTCAAAGTTCCAAAATCAAAGTTTTAAAAAATAATTTTCATTTTTTTTTAATTCAAAGTTCCAAAATCAAAATTTTAAAAAAATTATTTTCATTTTGTTTTTGAAATTTTTTTTTTTATTTCAAAGTTCCAAAATCAAAGTTTTAAAAAATAATTTTCATTTTGTTTTTGAAATTTTTTTTTTTAATTCAAAGTTCCAAAATCAAAGTTTTAAAAAATAATTTTCATTTTGTTTTTGAAATTTTTGTTTTTAATTCAAAGTTCCAAAATCAAAGTTTTAAAAAATAATTTTCATTTTGTTTTTGAAATTTTTGTTTTTAATTCAAAGTTCCAAAATCAAAGTTTTAAAAAATAATTTTCATTTTGTTTTTGAATTTTTTTTTTATTTCAAAGTTCCAAAATCAAAGTTTTAAAAAATAATTTTCATTTTGTTTTTGAAATTTTTGTTTTTAATTCAAAGTTCCAAAATCAAAGTTTTAAAAAATAATTTTCATTTTGTTTTTGAAATTTTTGTTTTTAATTCAAAGTTCCAAAATCAAAATTTTAAAAAATAATTTTCATTTTGTTTTTGAAATTTTTGTTTTTAATTCAAAGTTCCAAAATCAAAGTTTTAAAAAATAATTTTCAGTTTTTTTTTAATTCAAAGTTCCAAAATCAAAATTTTAAAAAATAATTTTCATTTTTTTTTTTAATTCAAAGTTCCAAAATCAAAGTTTTAAAAAATAATTTTCATTTTTTTTTTAATTCAAAGTTCCAAAATCAAAATTTTAAAAAAATTATTTTCATTTTTTTTTAATTCAAAATTCCAAAATCAAAGTTTTAAAAAATAATTTTCATTTTTTTTTAATTCAAAGTTCCAAAATCAAAGTTTTAAAAAATAATTTTCATTTTGTTTTTGAAATTTTTGTTTTTAATTCAAAGTTCCAAAATCAAAGTTTTAAAAAATAATTTTCATTTTGTTTTTGAATTTTTTTTTTTAATTCAAAGTTCCAAAATCAAAGTTTTAAAAAATAATTTTCATTTTGTTTTTGAAATTTTTGTTTTTAATTCAAAGTTCCAAAATCAAAGTTTTAAAAAATAATTTTCATTTTGTTTTTGAAATTTTTGTTTTTAATTCAAAGTTCCAAAATCAAAGTTTTAAAAAATAATTTTCATTTTGTATTTGAAATTTTTGTTTTTAATTCAAAGTTCCAAAATCAAAGTTTTAAAAAATAATTTTCATTTTGTTTTTGAAATTTTTTTGTAATTCAAAGCTCCAAAATCAAAGTTTTAAAAAATAATTTTCATTTTGTTTTTGAAATTTTTGTTTTTAATTCAAAGTTCCAAAATCAAAGTTTTAAAAAATAATTTTCATTTTTTTTTTGAAATTTTTTTTTTTAATTAAAAGTTCCAAAATAAAAGTTTTAAAAAATAATTTTCATTTTGTTTTTGAAATTTTTGTTTTTAATTCAAAGTTCCAAAATCAAAGTTTTAAAAAATAATTTTCATTTTGTTTTTGAAATTTTTGTTTTTAATTCAAAGTTCCAAAATCAAAGTTTTAAAAAATAATTTTCATTTTGTTTTTGAAATTTTTGTTTTTAATTCAAAGTTCCAAAATCAAAGTTTTAAAAAATAATTTTCATTTTGTTTTTGAAATTTTTGTTTTTAATTCAAAGTTCCAAAATCAAAGTTTTTAATTTAAAGTTCCAAAATCAAAGTTTTAAAAAATAATTTTCATTTTTTTTTAATTCAAAGTTCCAAAATCAAAATTTTAAAAAAATTATTTTCATTTTTTTTAATTCAAAGTTCCAAAATCAAAGTTTTAAAAAATAATTTTCATTTTTTTTTAATTCAAAGTTCCAAAATCAAAGTTTTAAAAAATAATTTTCATTTTGTTTTTGAAATTTTTGTTTTTAATTCAAAGTTCCAAAATCAAAGTTTTAAAAAATAATTTTCATTTTGTTTTTGAAATTTTTTTGTAATTCAAAGTTCCAAAATCAAAATTTTAAAAAATAATTTTCATTTTTTTTTTAATTCAAAGTTCCAAAATCAAAGTTTTAAAAAATAATTTTCATTTTGTTTTTGAAATTTTTGTTTTTAATTCAAAGTTCCAAAATCAAAGTTTTAAAAAATAATTTTCATTTTTTTTTTAATTCAAAGTTCCAAAATCAAAATTTTAAAAAATAATTTTCATTTTGTTTTTGAAATTTTTTTGTAATTCAAAGTTCCAAAATCAAAGTTTTAAAAAATAATTTTCATTTTTTTTTAATTCAAAGTTCCAAAATCAAAGTTTTAAAATATATTTTGCATTTTGTTTTTGAAATTTTTTTTTAATTCAAAGTTTTAAAAAATAATTTTCATTTTGTTTTTGAAATTTTTGTTTTTAATTCAAAGTTCCAAAATCAAAGTTTTAAAAAATAATTTTCATTTTGTTTTTGAAATTTTTGTTTTTAATTCAAAGTTCCAAAATCAAAATTTTAAAAAATAATTTTCATTTTGTTTTTGAAATTTTTGTTTTTAATTCAAAGTTCCAAAATCAAAGTTTTAAAATATATTTTTCATTTTGTTTTTGAAATTTTTGTTTTTAATTCAAAGTTCCAAAATCAAAGTTTTAAAATATATTTTTCATTTTGTTTTTGAAATTTTTGTTTTTAATTCAAAGTTCCAAAATCAAAGTTTTAAAAAATAATTTTCATTTTGTTTTTGAAATTTTTTTGTAATTCAAAGTTCCAAAATCAAAGTTTTAAAAAATAATTTTCATTTTTTTTTTAATTCAAAGTTCCAAAATCAAAATTTTAAAAAATAATTTTCATTTTGTTTTTGAAATTTTTGTTTTTAATTCAAAGTTCCAAAATCAAAGTTTTAAAAAATAATTTTCATTTTGTTTTTGAAATTTTTGTTTTTAATTCAAAGTTCCAAAATCAAAGTTTTAAAAAATAATTTTCATTTTGTTTTTGAAATTTTTTTTTTATTTCAAAGTTCCAAAATCAAAGTTTTAAAAAATAATTTTCATTTTGTTTTTGAATTTTTTTTTTTTTTATTTCGAAGTTCCAAAATCAAAGTTTTAAAAAATAATTTTCATTTTGTTTTTGAAATTTTTGTTTTTAATTCAAAGTTCCAAAATCAAAGTTTTAAAAAATAATTTTCATTTTGTTTTTGAAATTTTTGTTTTTAATTCAAAGTTCCAAAATCAAAATTTTAAAAAATAATTTTCATTTTGTTTTTGAAATTTTTGTTTTTAATTCAAAGTTCCAAAATCAAAGTTTTAAAAAATAATTTTCATTTTTTTTTAATTCAAAGTTCCAAAATCAAAATTTTAAAAAATAATTTTCATTTTTTTTTTAATTCAAAGTTCCAAAATCAAAATTTTAAAAAATAATTTTCATTTTGTTTTTGAAATTTTTGTTTTTAATTCAAAGTTCCAAAATCAAAGTTTTAAAAAATAATTTTCATTTTTTTTTAATTCAAAGTTCCAAAATCAAAATTTTAAAAAAATTATTTTCATTTTGTTTTTGAAATTTTTTTTTTTATTTCAAAGTTCCAAAATCAAAGTTTTAAAAAATAATTTTCATTTTTTTTTTAATTCAAAGTTCCAAAATCAAAATTTTAAAAAATAATTTTCATTTTGTTTTTGAAATTTTTTTTTTTAATTCAAAGTTCCAAAATCAAAGTTTTAAAAAATAATTTTCATTTTGTTTTTGAAATTTTTGTTTTTAATTCAAAGTTCCAAAATCAAAGTTTTAAAAAATAATTTTCATTTTGTTTTTGAAATTTTTGTTTTTAATTCAAAGTTCCAAAATCAAAGTTTTAAAAAATAATTTTCATTTTGTTTTTGAATTTTTTTTTTATTTCAAAGTTCCAAAATCAAAGTTTTAAAAAATAATTTTCATTTTGTTTTTGAAATTTTTGTTTTTAATTCAAAGTTCCAAAATCAAAGTTTTAAAAAATAATTTTCATTTTGTTTTTGAAATTTTTGTTTTTAATTCAAAGTTCCAAAATCAAAATTTTAAAAAATAATTTTCATTTTGTTTTTGAAATTTTTGTTTTTAATTCAAAGTTCCAAAATCAAAGTTTTAAAAAATAATTTTCAGTTTTTTTTTAATTCAAAGTTCCAAAATCAAAATTTTAAAAAATAATTTTCATTTTTTTTTTAATTCAAAGTTCCAAAATAAAAATTTTAAAAAATTTTGTTTTTGAAATTTTTTTTTTAATTCAAAGTTCCAAAATCAAAGTTTTAAAAAATAATTTTCATTTTTTTTTAATTCAAAGTTCCAAAATCAAAATTTTAAAAAAATTATTTTCATTTTTTTTTTAATTCAAAGTTCCAAAATCAAAGTTTTAAAAAATAATTTTCATTTTTTTTTAATTCAAAGTTCCAAAATCAAAGTTTTAAAAAATAATTTTCATTTTGTTTTTGAAATTTTTGTTTTTAATTCAAAGTTCCAAAATCAAAGTTTTAAAAAATAATTTTCATTTTGTTTTTGAATTTTTTTTTTAATTCAAAGTTCCAAAATCAAAGTTTTAAAAAATAATTTTCATTTTGTTTTTGAAATTTTTGTTTTTAATTCAAAGTTCCAAAATCAAAGTTTTAAAAAATAATTTTCATTTTGTTTTTGAAATTTTTGTTTTTAATTCAAAGTTCCAAAATCAAAGTTTTAAAAAATAATTTTCATTTTGTATTTGAAATTTTTGTTTTTAATTCAAAGTTCCAAAATCAAAGTTTTAAAAAATAATTTTCATTTTGTTTTTGAAATTTTTTTGTAATTCAAAGTTCCAAAATCAAAGTTTTAAAAAATAATTTTCATTTTGTTTTTGAAATTTTTGTTTTTAATTCAAAGTTCCAAAATCAAAGTTTTAAAAAATAATTTTCATTTTGTTTTTGAATTTTTTTTTTTTAATTCAAAGTTCCAAAATCAAAGTTTTAAAAAATAATTTTCATTTTGTTTTTGAAATTTTTGTTTTTAATTCAAAGTTCCAAAATCAAAGTTTTAAAAAATAATTTTCATTTTGTTTTTGAAATTTTTGTTTTTAATTCAAACTTCCAAAATCAAAGTTTTAAAAAATAATTTTCATTTTGTTTTTGAAATTTTTGTTTTTAATTCAAAGTTCCAAAATCAAAGTTTTAAAAAATAATTTTCATTTTTTTTTTTTAATTCAAAGTTCCAAAATCAAAATTTTAAAAAATAATTTTCATTTTGTTTTTGAAATTTTTTTGTAATTCGAAGTTCCAAAATCAAAGTTTTAAAAAATAATTTTCATTTTTTTTTAATTCAAAGTTCCAAAATCAAAGTTTTAAAATATATTTTTCATTTTGTTTTTGAAATTTTTTTTTAATTCAAAGTTTTAAAAAATAATTTTCATTTTGTTTTTGAAATTTTTGTTTTTAATTCAAAGTTCCAAAATCAAAGTTTTAAAAAATAATTTTCATTTTGTTTTTGAAATTTTTGTTTTTAATTCAAAGTTCCAAAATCAAAATTTTAAAAAATAATTTTCATTTTGTTTTTGAAATTTTTGTTTTTAATTCAAAGTTCCAAAATCAAAGTTTTAAAATATATTTTTCATTTTGTTTTTGAAATTTTTGTTTTTAATTCAAAGTTCCAAAATCAAAGTTTTAAAAAATAATTTTCATTTTGTTTTTGAAATTTTTTTGTAATTAGTTCCAAAATCAAAATTTTAAAAAAATTATTTTCATTTTGTTTTTGAAATTTTTGTTTTTAATTCAAAGTTCCAAAATCAAAGTTTTAAAAAATTTTGTTTTTGAAATTTTTTTTTTTAATTCAAAGTTCCAAAATCAAAGTTTTAAAAAATAATTTTCATTTTGTTTTTGAAATTTTTGTTTTTAATTCAAAGTTCCAAAATCAAAATTTTAAAAAATAATTTTCATTTTGTTTTTGAAATTTTTTTTTAATTCAAAGTTCCAAAATCAAAGTTTTAAAAAATATTTTTCATTTTGTTTTCGAAATTTTTGTTTTTAATTCAAAGTTCCAAAATCAAAGTTTTAAAAAATAATTTTCATTTTGTTTTTGAAATTTTTGTTTTTAATTCAAAGTTCCAAAATCAAAGTTTTAAAAAATAATTTTCATTTTTTTTAATTCAAAGTTCCAAAATCAAAATTTTAAAAAAATTATTTTCATTTTGTTTTTGAAATTTTTTTTTTAATTCAAAGTTCCAAAATCAAAATTTTAAAAAATAATTTTCATTTTGTTTTTGAAATTTTTGTTTTTAATTCAAAGTTCCAAAATCAAAGTTTTAAAAAATAATTTTCATTTTGTTTTTGAAATTTTTGTTTTTAATTCAAAGTTCCAAAATCAAAGTTTTAAAAAATAATTTTCATTTTGTTTTTGAAATTTTTGTTTTTAATTCAAAGTTCCAAAATCAAAGTTTTAAAAAATAATTTTCATTTTGTTTTTGAAATTTTTGTTTTTAATTCAAAGTTCCAAAATCAAAATTTTAAAAAATAATTTTCATTTTGTTTTTGAAATTTTTGTTTTTAATTCAAAGTTCCAAAATCAAAGTTTTAAAATATATTTTTCATTTTGTTTTTGAAATTTTTGTTTTTAATTCAAAGTTCCAAAATCAAAGTTTTAAAATATATTTTTCATTTTGTTTTTGAAATTTTTGTTTTTAATTCAAAGTTCCAAAATCAAAGTTTTAAAAAATAATTTTCATTTTGTTTTTGAAATTTTTTTGTAATTCAAAGTTCCAAAATCAAAGTTTTAAAAAATAATTTTCATTTTTTTTTTAATTCAAAGTTCCAAAATCAAAATTTTAAAAAATAATTTTCATTTTGTTTTTGAAATTTTTGTTTTTAATTCAAAGTTCCAAAATCAAAGTTTTAAAAAATAATTTTCATTTTGTTTTTGAAATTTTTGTTTTTAATTCAAAGTTCCAAAATCAAAGTTTTAAAAAATAATTTTCATTTTGTTTTTGAAATTTTTTTTTTATTTCAAAGTTCCAAAATCAAAGTTTTAAAAAATAATTTTCATTTTGTTTTTGAATTTTTTTTTTTTTTATTTCAAAGTTCCAAAATCAAAGTTTTAAAAAATAATTTTCATTTTGTTTTTGAAATTTTTGTTTTTAATTCAAAGTTCCAAAATCAAAGTTTTAAAAAATAATTTTCATTTTGTTTTTGAAATTTTTGTTTTTAATTCAAAGTTCCAAAATCAAAATTTTAAAAAATAATTTTCATTTTGTTTTTGAAATTTTTGTTTTTAATTCAAAGTTCCAAAATCAAAGTTTTAAAAAATAATTTTCATTTTTTTTTTAATTCAAAGTTCCAAAATCAAAATTTTAAAAAATAATTTTCATTTTTTTTTTAATTCAAAGTTCCAAAATCAAAATTTTAAAAAATAATTTTCATTTTGTTTTTGAAATTTTTGTTTTTAATTCAAAGTTCCAAAATCAAAGTTTTAAAAAATAATTTTCATTTTTTTTTAATTCAAAGTTCCAAAATCAAAATTTTAAAAAAATTATTTTCATTTTGTTTTTGAAATTTTTTTTTTTATTTCAAAGTTCCAAAATCAAAGTTTTAAAAAATAATTTTCATTTTTTTTTAATTCAAAGTTCCAAAATCAAAATTTTAAAAAATAATTTTCATTTTGTTTTTGAAATTTTTTTTTTTAATTCAAAGTTCCAAAATCAAAGTTTTAAAAAATAATTTTCATTTTGTTTTTGAAATTTTTGTTTTTAATTCAAAGTTCCAAAATCAAAGTTTTAAAAAATAATTTTCATTTTGTTTTTGAAATTTTTGTTTTTAATTCAAAGTTCCAAAATCAAAGTTTTAAAAAATAATTTTCATTTTGTTTTTGAATTTTTTTTTTTATTTCAAAGTTCCAAAATCAAAGTTTTAAAAAATAATTTTCATTTTGTTTTTGAAATTTTTGTTTTTAATTCAAAGTTCCAAAATCAAAGTTTTAAAAAATAATTTTCATTTTGTTTTTGAAATTTTTGTTTTTAATTCAAAGTTCCAAAATCAAAATTTTAAAAAATAATTTTCATTTTGTTTTTGAAATTTTTGTTTTTAATTCAAAGTTCCAAAATCAAAGTTTTAAAAAATAATTTTCAGTTTTTTTTTAATTCAAAGTTCCAAAATCAAAATTTTAAAAAATAATTTTCATTTTTTTTTTAATTCAAAGTTCCAAAATAAAAATTTTAAAAAATTTTGTTTTTGAAATTTTTTTTTTAATTCAAAGTTCCAAAATCAAAGTTTTAAAAAATAATTTTCATTTTTTTTTAATTCAAAGTTCCAAAATCAAAATTTTAAAAAAATTATTTTCATTTTTTTTTAATTCAAAGTTCCAAAATCAAAGTTTTAAAAAATAATTTTCATTTTTTTTTAATTCAAAGTTCCAAAATCAAAGTTTTAAAAAATAATTTTCATTTTGTTTTTGAATTTTTTTTTTTTTAATTCAAAGTTCCAAAATCAAAGTTTTAAAAAATAATTTTCATTTTGTTTTTGAAATTTTTGTTTTTAATTCAAAGTTCCAAAATCAAAGTTTTAAAAAATAATTTTCATTTTGTTTTTGAAATTTTTGTTTTTAATTCAAAGTTCCAAAATCAAAGTTTTAAAAAATAATTTTCATTTTGTATTTGAAATTTTTGTTTTTAATTCAAAGTTCCAAAATCAAAGTTTTAAAAAATAATTTTCATTTTGTTTTTGAAATTTTTTTGTAATTCAAAGTTCCAAAATCAAAGTTTTAAAAAATAATTTTCATTTTGTTTTTGAAATTTTTGTTTTTAATTCAAAGTTCCAAAATCAAAGTTTTAAAAAATAATTTTCATTTTGTTTTTGAAATTTTTTTTTTTAATTCAAAGTTCCAAAATCAAAGTTTTAAAAAATAATTTTCATTTTGTTTTTGAAATTTTTGTTTTTAATTCAAAGTTCCAAAATCAAAGTTTTAAAAAATAATTTTCATTTTGTTTTTGAAATTTTTGTTTTTAATTCAAACTTCCAAAATCAAAGTTTTAAAAAATAATTTTCATTTTGTTTTTGAAATTTTTGTTTTTAATTCAAAGTTCCAAAATCAAAGTTTTAAAAAATAATTTTCATTTTTTTTTTTAATTCAAAGTTCCAAAATCAAAATTTTAAAAAATAATTTTCATTTTGTTTTTGAAATTTTTTTGTAATTCAAAGTTCCAAAATCAAAGTTTTAAAAAATAATTTTCATTTTTTTTTAATTCAAAGTTCCAAAATCAAAGTTTTAAAATATATTTTTCATTTTGTTTTTGAAATTTTTTTTTAATTCAAAGTTTTAAAAAATAATTTTCATTTTGTTTTTGAAATTTTTGTTTTTAATTCAAAGTTCCAAAATCAAAGTTTTAAAAAATAATTTTCATTTTGTTTTTGAAATTTTTGTTTTTAATTCAAAGTTCCAAAATCAAAATTTTAAAAAATAATTTTCATTTTGTTTTTGAAATTTTTGTTTTTAATTCAAAGTTCCAAAATCAAAGTTTTAAAATATATTTTTCATTTTGTTTTTGAAATTTTTGTTTTTAATTCAAAGTTCCAAAATCAAAGTTTTAAAAAATAATTTTCATTTTGTTTTTGAAATTTTTTTGTAATTAGTTCCAAAATCAAAATTTTAAAAAAATTATTTTCATTTTGTTTTTGAAATTTTTGTTTTTAATTCAAAGTTCCAAAATCAAAGTTTTAAAAAATTTTGTTTTTGAAATTTTTTTTTTAATTCAAAGTTCCAAAATCAAAGTTTTAAAAAATAATTTTCATTTTGTTTTTGAAATTTTTGTTTTTAATTCAAAGTTCCAAAATCAAAATTTTAAAAAATAATTTTCATTTTGTTTTTGAAATTTTTTTTTAATTCAAAGTTCCAAAATCAAAGTTTTAAAAAATATTTTTCATTTTGTTTTCGAAATTTTTGTTTTTAATTCAAAGTTCCAAAATCAAAGTTTTAAAAAATAATTTTCATTTTGTTTTTGAAATTTTTGTTTTTAATTCAAAGTTCCAAAATCAAAGTTTTAAAAAATAATTTTCATTTTTTTTAATTCAAAGTTCCAAAATCAAAATTTTAAAAAAATTATTTTCATTTTGTTTTTGAAATTTTTTTTTTAATTCAAAGTTCCAAAATCAAAGTTTTAAAAAATATTTTTCATTTTGTTTTTGAAATTTTTGTTTTTAATTCAAAGTTCCAAAATCAAAATTTTAAAAAATAATTTTCATTTTGTTCTTGAAATTTTTTTTTAATTCAAAGTTCCAAAATCAAAGTTTTAAAAAATATTTTTCATTTTGTTTTTGAAATTTTTGTTTTTAATTCAAAGTTCCAAAATCAAAGTTTTAAAAAATAATTTTCATTTTGTTTTTGAAATTTTTGTTTTTAATTCAAAGTTCCAAAATCAAAGTTTTTAAAAATAATTTTAATTTTTTTTTTAATTCAAAGTTTCAAAATCAAAATTTTAAAAAAATTATTTTCATTTTGTTTTTGAATTTTTTTTTTTTATTTCAACGTTCCAAAATCAAAGTTTTAAAAAATATTTTTCATTTTGTTTTTGAAATTTTTGTTTTTAATTCAAAGTTCCAAAATCAAAGTTTTAAAAAATAATTTTCATTTTGTTTTTGAAATTTTTGTTTTTAATTCAAAGTTCCAAAATCAAAGTTTTAAAAAATAATTTTCATTTTGTTTTTGAAATTTTTTTTTTATTTCAAAGTTCCAAAATCAAAGTTTTAAAAAATAATTTTCATTTTGTATTTGAAATTTTTGTTTTTAATTCAAAGTTCCAAAATCAAAGTTTTAAAAAATAATTTTCATTTTGTTTTTGAAATTTTTGTTTTTAATTCAAAGTTCCAAAATCAAAGTTTTAAAAAATAATTTTCATTTTTTTTTAATTCAAAGTTCCAAAATCAAAATTTTAAAAAAATTATTTTCATTTTGTTTTTGAAATTTTTGTTTTTAATTCAAAGTTCCAAAATCAAAGTTTTAAAAAATTTTGTTTTTGAAATTTTTTTTTTAATTCAAAGTTCCAAAATCAAAGTTTTAAAAAATAATTTTCATTTTGTTTTTGAAATTTTTGTTTTTAATTCAAAGTTCCAAAATCAAAATTTTAAAAAATAATTTTCATTTTGTTTTTGAAATTTTTTTTTAATTCAAAGTTCCAAAATCAAAGTTTTAAAAAATATTTTTCATTTTGTTTTCGAAATTTTTGTTTTTAATTCAAAGTTCCAAAATCAAAGTTTTAAAAAATAATTTTCATTTTGTTTTTGAAATTTTTGTTTTTAATTCAAAGTTCCAAAATCAAAGTTTTAAAAAATAATTTTCATTTTTTTTAATTCAAAGTTCCAAAATCAAAATTTTAAAAAAATTATTTTCATTTTGTTTTTGAAATTTTTTTTTTAATTCAAAGTTCCAAAATCAAAGTTTTAAAAAATATTTTTCATTTTGTTTTTGAAATTTTTGTTTTTAATTCAAAGTTCCAAAATCAAAATTTTAAAAAATATTTTTCATTTTGTTTTTGAAATTTTTTTTTTAATTCAAGGTTCCAAAATCATAATTTTAAAAAATTATTTTCATTTTTTTTTAATTCAAAGTTCCAAAATAAAAATTTTAAAAAATTTTGTTTTTGAAATTTTTTTTAATTCAAAGTTCCAAAATCAAAATTTTAAAAAAATTATTTTCATTTTGTTTTTGAAATTTTTATTTTTAATTCAAAGTTCCAAAATCAAAGTTTTAAAAAATAATTTTCATTTTTTTTTAATTCAAAGTTCCAAAATCAAAATTTTAAAGAATATTTTTCATTTTGTTTTTGAAATTTTTTTTTTAATTCAAAGTTAAAAAAACAAAATTTTAAAAAATAATTTTCATTTTTTTTTAATTCAAAGTTCCAAAATCAAAGTTTTAAAAAATAATTTTAATTTTTTTTTAATTCAAAGTTCCAAAATCAAAATTTTAAAAAAATTATTTTCATTTTGTTTTTGAAATTTTTTTTTTATTTCAAAGTTCCAAAATCAAAGTTTTAAAAAATATTTTTCATTTTGTTTTTGAAATTTTTGTTTTTAATTCAAAGTTCCAAAATCAAAGTTTTAAAAAATAATTTTCATTTTGTTTTTGAAATTTTTGTTTTTAATTCAAAGTTCCAAAATCAAAGTTTTAAAAAATAATTTTCATTTTTTTTTAATTCAAAGTTCCAAAATCAAAATTTTAAAAAAATAATTTTCATTTTTTTTTAATTCAAAGTTACAAAATCAAAGTTTTAAAAAATAATTTTCATTTTTTTTTAATTCAAAGTTCCAAAATCAAAGTTTTAAAAAATAATTTTCATTTTGTTTTTGAAATTTTTGTTTTTAATTCAAAGTTCCAAAATCAAAGTTTTAAAAAATAATTTTCATTTTGTTTTTGAAATTTTTTTGTAATTCAAAGTTCCAAAATCAAAATTTTAAAAAATAATTTTCATTTTTTTTTTAATTCAAAGTTCCAAAATCAAAGTTTTAAAATATATTTTTCATTTTCTTTTTGAAATTTTTGTTTTTAATTCAAAGTTCCAAAATCAAAGTTTTAAAAAATAATTTTCATTTTGTTTTTGAAATTTTTTTGTAATTCAAAGTTCCAAAATCAAAATTTTAAAAAATAATTTTCATTTTTTTTTTAATGCAAAGTTCCAAAATCAAAATTTTAAAAAATTTTGTTTTTGAAATTTTTGTTTTTAATTCAAAGTTCCAAAATCAAAGTTTTAAAAAATAATTTTCATTTTGTATTTGAAATTTTTGTTTTTAATTCAAAGTTCCAAAATCAAAGTTTTAAAAAATAATTTTCATTTTGTTTTTGAAATTTTTTTGTAATTCAAAGCTCCAAAATCAAAGTTTTAAAAAATAATTTTCATTTTGTTTTTGAAATTTTTGTTTTTAATTCAAAGTTCCAAAATCAAAGTTTTAAAAAATAATTTTCATTTTGTTTTTGAAATTTTTTTTTTTAATTAAAAGTTCCAAAATCAAAGTTTTAAAAAATAATTTTCATTTTGTTTTTGAAATTTTTGTTTTTAATTCAAAGTTCCAAAATCAAAGTTTTAAAAAATAATTTTCATTTTGTTTTTGAAATTTTTGTTTTTAATTCAAAGTTCCAAAATCAAAGTTTTAAAAAATAATTTTCATTTTGTTTTTGAAATTTTTGTTTTTAATTCAAAGTTCCAAAATCAAAGTTTTAAAAAATAATTTTCATTTTGTTTTTGAAATTTTTGTTTTTAATTCAAAGTTCCAAAATCAAAGTTTTTAATTTAAAGTTCCAAAATCAAAGTTTTAAAAAATAATTTTCATTTTTTTTTAATTCAAAGTTCCAAAATCAAAATTTTAAAAAAATTATTTTCATTTTTTTTAATTCAAAGTTCCAAAATCAAAGTTTTAAAAAATAATTTTCATTTTTTTTTAATTCAAAGTTCCAAAATCAAAGTTTTAAAAAATAATTTTCATTTTGTTTTTGAAATTTTTGTTTTTAATTCAAAGTTCCAAAATCAAAGTTTTAAAAAATAATTTTCATTTTGTTTTTGAAATTTTTTTGTAATTCAAAGTTCCAAAATCAAAATTTTAAAAAATAATTTTCATTTTTTTTTTAATTCAAAGTTCCAAAATCAAAGTTTTAAAAAATAATTTTCATTTTGTTTTTGAAATTTTTGTTTTTAATTCAAAGTTCCAAAATCAAAGTTTTAAAAAATAATTTTCATTTTTTTTTTAATTCAAAGTTCCAAAATCAAAATTTTAAAAAATAATTTTCATTTTGTTTTTGAAATTTTTTTGTAATTCAAAGTTCCAAAATCAAAGTTTTAAAAAATAATTTTCATTTTTTTTTAATTCAAAGTTCCAAAATCAAAGTTTTAAAATATATTTTTCATTTTGTTTTTGAAATTTTTTTTTAATTCAAAGTTTTAAAAAATAATTTTCATTTTGTTTTTGAAATTTTTGTTTTTAATTCAAAGTTCCAAAATCAAAGTTTTAAAAAATAATTTTCATTTTGTTTTTGAAATTTTTGTTTTTAATTCAAAGTTCCAAAATCAAAATTTTAAAAAATAATTTTCATTTTGTTTTTGAAATTTTTGTTTTTAATTCAAAGTTCCAAAATCAAAGTTTTAAAATATATTTTTCATTTTGTTTTTGAAATTTTTGTTTTTAATTCAAAGTTCCAAAATCAAAGTTTTAAAATATATTTTTCATTTTGTTTTTGAAATTTTTGTTTTTAATTCAAAGTTCCAAAATCAAAGTTTTAAAAAATAATTTTCATTTTGTTTTTGAAATTTTTTTGTAATTCAAAGTTCCAAAATCAAAGTTTTAAAAAATAATTTTCATTTTTTTTTTAATTCAAAGTTCCAAAATCAAAATTTTAAAAAATAATTTTCATTTTGTTTTTGAAATTTTTGTTTTTAATTCAAAGTTCCAAAATCAAAGTTTTAAAAAATAATTTTCATTTTGTTTTTGAAATTTTTGTTTTTAATTCAAAGTTCCAAAATCAAAGTTTTAAAAAATAATTTTCATTTTGTTTTTGAAATTTTTTTTTTATTTCAAAGTTCCAAAATCAAAGTTTTAAAAAATAATTTTCATTTTGTTTTTGAATTTTTTTTTTTTTTATTTCAAAGTTCCAAAATCAAAGTTTTAAAAAATAATTTTCATTTTGTTTTTGAAATTTTTGTTTTTAATTCAAAGTTCCAAAATCAAAGTTTTAAAAAATAATTTTCATTTTGTTTTTGAAATTTTTGTTTTTAATTCAAAGTTCCAAAATCAAAATTTTAAAAAATAATTTTCATTTTGTTTTTGAAATTTTTGTTTTTAATTCAAAGTTCCAAAATCAAAGTTTTAAAAAATAATTTTCATTTTTTTTTAATTCAAAGTTCCAAAATCAAAATTTTAAAAAATAATTTTCATTTTTTTTTTAATTCAAAGTTCCAAAATCAAAATTTTAAAAAATAATTTTCATTTTGTTTTTGAAATTTTTGTTTTTAATTCAAAGTTCCAAAATCAAAGTTTTAAAAAATAATTTTCATTTTTTTTTAATTCAAAGTTCCAAAATCAAAATTTTAAAAAAATTATTTTCATTTTGTTTTTGAAATTTTTTTTTTTATTTCAAAGTTCCAAAATCAAAGTTTTAAAAAATAATTTTCATTTTTTTTTTAATTCAAAGTTCCAAAATCAAAATTTTAAAAAATAGTTTTCATTTTGTTTTTGAAATTTTTTTTTTTAATTCAAAGTTCCAAAATCAAAGTTTTAAAAAATAATTTTCATTTTGTTTTTGAAATTTTTGTTTTTAATTCAAAGTTCCAAAATCAAAGTTTTAAAAAATAATTTTCATTTTGTTTTTGAAATTTTTGTTTTTAATTCAAAGTTCCAAAATCAAAGTTTTAAAAAATAATTTTCATTTTGTTTTTGAATTTTTTTTTTATTTCAAAGTTCCAAAATCAAAGTTTTAAAAAATAATTTTCATTTTGTTTTTGAAATTTTTGTTTTTAATTCAAAGTTCCAAAATCAAAGTTTTAAAAAATAATTTTCATTTTGTTTTTGAAATTTTTGTTTTTAATTCAAAGTTCCAAAATCAAAATTTTAAAAAATAATTTTCATTTTGTTTTTGAAATTTTTGTTTTTAATTCAAAGTTCCAAAATCAAAGTTTTAAAAAATAATTTTCAGTTTTTTTTTAATTCAAAGTTCCAAAATCAAAATTTTAAAAAATAATTTTCATTTTTTTTTTAATTCAAAGTTCCAAAATAAAAATTTTAAAAAATTTTGTTTTTGAAATTTTTTTTTTAATTCAAAGTTCCAAAATCAAAGTTTTAAAAAATAATTTTCATTTTTTTTTAATTCAAAGTTCCAAAATCAAAATTTTAAAAAAATTATTTTCATTTTTTTTTAATTCAAAGTTCCAAAATCAAAGTTTTAAAAAATAATTTTCATTTTTTTTTTAATTCAAAGTTCCAAAATCAAAGTTTTAAAAAATAATTTTCATTTTGTTTTTGAAATTTTTGTTTTTAATTCAAAGTTCCAAAATCAAAGTTTTAAAAAATAATTTTCATTTTGTTTTTGAATTTTTTTTTTTTAATTCAAAGTTCCAAAATCAAAGTTTTAAAAAATAATTTTCATTTTGTTTTTGAAATTTTTGTTTTTAATTCAAAGTTCCAAAATCAAAGTTTTAAAAAATAATTTTCATTTTGTTTTTGAAATTTTTGTTTTTAATTCAAAGTTCCAAAATCAAAGTTTTAAAAAATAATTTTCATTTTGTATTTGAAATTTTTGTTTTTAATTCAAAGTTCCAAAATCAAAGTTTTAAAAAATAATTTTCATTTTGTTTTTGAAATTTTTTTGTAATTCAAAGTTCCAAAATCAAAGTTTTAAAAAATAATTTTCATTTTGTTTTTGAAATTTTTGTTTTTAATTCAAAGTTCCAAAATCAAAGTTTTAAAAAATAATTTTCATTTTGTTTTTGAAATTTTTTTTTTTAATTCAAAGTTCCAAAATCAAAGTTTTAAAAAATAATTTTCATTTTGTTTTTGAAATTTTTGTTTTTAATTCAAAGTTCCAAAATCAAAGTTTTAAAAAATAATTTTCATTTTGTTTTTGAAATTTTTGTTTTTAATTCAAACTTCCAAAATCAAAGTTTTAAAAAATAATTTTCATTTTGTTTTTGAAATTTTTGTTTTTAATTCAAAGTTCCAAAATCAAAGTTTTAAAAAATAATTTTCATTTTTTTTTTTTAATTCAAAGTTCCAAAATCAAAATTTTAAAAAATAATTTTCATTTTGTTTTTGAAATTTTTTTGTAATTCAAAGTTCCAAAATCAAAGTTTTAAAAAATAATTTTCATTTTTTTTTAATTCAAAGTTCCAAAATCAAAGTTTTAAAATATATTTTTCATTTTGTTTTTGAAATTTTTTTTTAATTCAAAGTTTTAAAAAATAATTTTCATTTTGTTTTTGAAATTTTTGTTTTTAATTCAAAGTTCCAAAATCAAAGTTTTAAAAAATAATTTTCATTTTGTTTTTGAAATTTTTGTTTTTAATTCAAAGTTCCAAAATCAAAATTTTAAAAAATAATTTTCATTTTGTTTTTGAAATTTTTGTTTTTAATTCAAAGTTCCAAAATCAAAGTTTTAAAATATATTTTTCATTTTGTTTTTGAAATTTTTGTTTTTAATTCAAAGTTCCAAAATCAAAGTTTTAAAAAATAATTTTCATTTTGTTTTTGAAATTTTTTTGTAATTAGTTCCAAAATCAAAATTTTAAAAAAATTATTTTCATTTTGTTTTTGAAATTTTTGTTTTTAATTCAAAGTTCCAAAATCAAAGTTTTAAAAAATTTTGTTTTTGAAATTTTTTTTTTAATTCAAAGTTCCAAAATCAAAGTTTTAAAAAATAATTTTCATTTTGTTTTTGAAATTTTTGTTTTTAATTCAAAGTTCCAAAATCAAAATTTTAAAAAATAATTTTCATTTTGTTTTTGAAATTTTTTTTTAATTCAAAGTTCCAAAATCAAAGTTTTAAAAAATATTTTTCATTTTGTTTTCGAAATTTTTGTTTTTAATTCAAAGTTCCAAAATCAAAGTTTTAAAAAATAATTTTCATTTTGTTTTTGAAATTTTTGTTTTTAATTCAAAGTTCCAAAATCAAAGTTTTAAAAAATAATTTTCATTTTTTTTAATTCAAAGTTCCAAAATCAAAATTTTAAAAAAATTATTTTCATTTTGTTTTTGAAATTTTTTTTTTAATTCAAAGTTCCAAAATCAAAATTTTAAAAAATAATTTTCATTTTGTTTTTGAAATTTTTGTTTTTAATTCAAAGTTCCAAAATCAAAGTTTTAAAAAATAATTTTCATTTTGTTTTTGAAATTTTTGTTTTTAATTCAAAGTTCCAAAATCAAAGTTTTAAAAAATAATTTTCATTTTGTTTTTGAAATTTTTGTTTTTAATTCAAAGTTCCAAAATCAAAGTTTTAAAAAATAATTTTCATTTTGTTTTTGAAATTTTTGTTTTTAATTCAAAGTTCCAAAATCAAAATTTTAAAAAATAATTTTCATTTTGTTTTTGAAATTTTTGTTTTTAATTCAAAGTTCCAAAATCAAAGTTTTAAAATATATTTTTCATTTTGTTTTTGAAATTTTTGTTTTTAATTCAAAGTTCCAAAATCAAAGTTTTAAAATATATTTTTCATTTTGTTTTTGAAATTTTTGTTTTTAATTCAAAGTTCCAAAATCAAAGTTTTAAAAAATAATTTTCATTTTGTTTTTGAAATTTTTTTGTAATTCAAAGTTCCAAAATCAAAGTTTTAAAAAATAATTTTCATTTTTTTTTTAATTCAAAGTTCCAAAATCAAAATTTTAAAAAATAATTTTCATTTTGTTTTTGAAATTTTTGTTTTTAATTCAAAGTTCCAAAATCAAAGTTTTAAAAAATAATTTTCATTTTGTTTTTGAAATTTTTGTTTTTAATTCAAAGTTCCAAAATCAAAGTTTTAAAAAATAATTTTCATTTTTTTTTTAATTCAAAGTTCCAAAATCAAAATTTTAAAAATAATTTTCATTTTTTTTTTAATTCAAAGTTCCAAAATCAAAATTTTAAAAAAATTATTTTCATTTTGTTTTTGAAATTTTTTTTTTATTTCAAAGTTCCAAAATCAAAGTTTTAAAAAATAATAATTTTCATTTTGTTTTTGAAATTTTTGTTTTTAATTCAAAGTTCCAAAATCAAAGTTTTAAAAAATAATTTTCATTTTTTTTTAATTCAAAGTTCCAAAATCAAAATTTTAAAAAATAATTTTCATTTTTTTTAATTCAAAGTTCCAAAATCAAAATTTTAAAAAATAATTTTCATTTTGTTTTTGAAATTTTTGTTTTTAATTCAAAGTTCCAAAATCAAAGTTTTAAAAAATAATTTTCATTTTTTTTTTAATTCAAAGTTCCAAAATCAAAATTTTAAAAAATAATTTTCATTTTTTTTTTAATTCAAAGTTCCAAAATCAAAATTTTAAAAAATAATTTTCATTTTGTTTTTGAAATTTTTGTTTTTAATTCAAAGTTCCAAAATCAAAGTTTTAAAAAATAATTTTCATTTTGTTTTTGAAATTTTTTTTTTTAATTCAAAGTTCCAAAATCAAAATTTTAAAAAATAATTTTCATTTTTTTTTTAATTCAAAGTTCCAAAATAAAAATTTTAAAAAATTTTGTTTTTGAAATTTTTTTTTTAATTCAAAGTTCCAAAATCAAAGTTTTAAAAAATAATTTTCATTTTGTTTTTGAAATTTTTGTTTTTAATTCAAAGTTCCAAAATCAAAGTTTTAAAAAATAATTTTCATTTTGTTTCTGAAATTTTTGTTTTTAATTCAAAGTTCCAAAATCAAAGTTTTAAAAAATAATTTTCATTTTGTTTTTGAAATTTTTGTTTTTAATTCAAAGTTCCAAAATCAAAATTTTAAAAAATAATTTTCATTTTGTTTTTGAAATTTTTGTTTTTAATTCAAAGTTCCAAAATCAAAGTTTTAAAAAATAATTTTCATTTTGTTTTTGAAATTTTTGTTTTTAATTCAAAGTTCCAAAATCAAAGTTTTTAATTTAAAGTTCCAAAATCAAAGTTTTAAAAAATAATTTTCATTTTTTTTTAATTCAAAGTTCCAAAATCAAAGTTTTAAAAAATAATTTTCATTTTGTTTTTGAAATTTTTGTTTTTAATTCAAAGTTCCAAAATCAAAGTTTTAAAAAATAATTTTCATTTTGTTTTTGAAATTTTTGTTTTTAATTCAAAGTTCCAAAATCAAAGTTTTAAAAAATAATTTTCATTTTGTTTTTGAAATTTTTGTTTTTAATTCAAAGTTCCAAAATCAAAGTTTTTAATTTAAAGTTCCAAAATCAAAGTTTTAAAAAATAATTTTCATTTTTTTTTAATTCAAAGTTCCAAAATCAAAGTTTTAAAAAATAATTTTCATTTTGTTTTTGAAATTTTTGTTTTTAATTCAAAGTTCCAAAATCAAAGTTTTAAAAAATAATTTTCATTTTGTTTTTGAAATTTTTGTTTTTAATTCAAAGTTCCAAAATCAAAGTTTTAAAAAATAATTTTCATTTTGTTTTTGAAATTTTTTTTTTTATTTCAAAGTTCCAAAATCAAAGTTTTAAAAAATATTTTTCATTTTGTTTTTGAAATTTTTGTTTTTAATTCAAAGTTCCAAAATCAAAGTTTTAAAAAATAATTTTCATTTTGTTTTTGAAATTTTTGTTTTTAATTCAAAGTTCCAAAATCAAAATTTTAAAAAATAATTTTCATTTTGTTTTTGAAATTTTTGTTTTTAATTCAAAGTTCCAAAATCAAAGTTTTAAAAAATAATTTTCATTTTGTTTTTGAAATTTTTGTTTTTAATTCAAAGTTCCAAAATCAAAGTTTTTAATTTAAAGTTCCAAAATCAAAGTTTTAAAAAATAATTTTCATTTTTTTTTAATTCAAAGTTCCAAAATCAAAGTTTTAAAATATATTTTTCATTTTGTTTTTGAAATTTTTGTTTTTAATTCAAAGTTCCAAAATCAAAGTTTTAAAAAATAATTTTCATTTTGTTTTTGAAATTTTTTTTTTATTTCAAAGTTCCAAAATCAAAATTTTAAAAAAATTATTTTCATTTTGTTTTTGAAATTTTTTTTTTATTTCAAAGTTCCAAAATCAAAGTCTTAAAAAATAATTTTCATTTTGTTTTTGAAATTTTTTTTTAATTCAAAGTTCCAAAATCAATTTTAATTCAAAGTTCCAAAATCAAAATTTTAAAAAATAATTTTCATTTTGTTTTTGAAATTTTTGTTTTTAATTCAAAGTTCCAAAATCAAAGTTTTAAAAAATAATTTTCATTTTTTTTTAATTCAAAGTTCCAAAATCAAAATTTTAAAAAATAATTTTCATTTTTTTTAATTCAAAGTTCCAAAATCAAAATTTTAAAAAATAATTTTCATTTTGTTTTTGAAATTTTTGTTTTTAATTCAAAGTTCCAAAATCAAAGTTTTAAAAAATAATTTTCATTTTTTTTTTAATTCAAAGTTCCAAAATCAAAATTTTAAAAAATAATTTTCATTTTTTTTTTAATTCAAAGTTCCAAAATCAAAATTTTAAAAAATAATTTTCATTTTGTTTTTGAAATTTTTGTTTTTAATTCAAAGTTCCAAAATCAAAGTTTTAAAAAATAATTTTCATTTTGTTTTTGAAATTTTTTTTTTTAATTCAAAGTTCCAAAATCAAAATTTTAAAAAATAATTTTCATTTTTTTTTTAATTCAAAGTTCCAAAATAAAAATTTTAAAAAATTTTGTTTTTGAAATTTTTTTTTTAATTCAAAGTTCCAAAATCAAAGTTTTAAAAAATAATTTTCATTTTGTTTTTGAAATTTTTGTTTTTAATTCAAAGTTCCAAAATCAAAGTTTTAAAAAATAATTTTCATTTTGTTTCTGAAATTTTTGTTTTTAATTCAAAGTTCCAAAATCAAAGTTTTAAAAAATAATTTTCATTTTGTTTTTGAAATTTTTGTTTTTAATTCAAAGTTCCAAAATCAAAATTTTAAAAAATAATTTTCATTTTGTTTTTGAAATTTTTGTTTTTAATTCAAAGTTCCAAAATCAAAGTTTTAAAAAATAATTTTCATTTTGTTTTTGAAATTTTTGTTTTTAATTCAAAGTTCCAAAATCAAAGTTTTTAATTTAAAGTTCCAAAATCAAAGTTTTAAAAAATAATTTTCATTTTTTTTTAATTCAAAGTTCCAAAATCAAAGTTTTAAAAAATAATTTTCATTTTGTTTTTGAAATTTTTGTTTTTAATTCAAAGTTCCAAAATCAAAGTTTTAAAAAATAATTTTCATTTTGTTTTTGAAATTTTTGTTTTTAATTCAAAGTTCCAAAATCAAAGTTTTAAAAAATAATTTTCATTTTGTTTTTGAAATTTTTGTTTTTAATTCAAAGTTCCAAAATCAAAGTTTTAAAAAATAATTTTCATTTTGTTTTTGAAATTTTTTTTTTTATTTCAAAGTTCCAAAATCAAAGTTTTAAAAAATATTTTTCATTTTGTTTTTGAAATTTTTGTTTTTAATTCAAAGTTCCAAAATCAAAGTTTTAAAAAATAATTTTCATTTTGTTTTTGAAATTTTTGTTTTTAATTCAAAGTTCCAAAATCAAAATTTTAAAAAATAATTTTCATTTTGTTTTTGAAATTTTTGTTTTTAATTCAAAGTTCCAAAATCAAAGTTTTAAAAAATAATTTTCATTTTGTTTTTGAAATTTTTGTTTTTAATTCAAAGTTCCAAAATCAAAGTTTTTAATTTAAAGTTCCAAAATCAAAGTTTTAAAAAATAATTTTCATTTTTTTTTAATTCAAAGTTCCAAAATCAAAGTTTTAAAATATATTTTTCATTTTGTTTTTGAAATTTTTGTTTTTAATTCAAAGTTCCAAAATCAAAGTTTTAAAAAATAATTTTCATTTTGTTTTTGAAATTTTTTTTTTATTTCAAAGTTCCAAAATCAAAATTTTAAAAAAATTATTTTCATTTTGTTTTTGAAATTTTTTTTTTATTTCAAAGTTCCAAAATCAAAGTCTTAAAAAATAATTTTCATTTTGTTTTTGAAATTTTTTTTTAATTCAAAGTTCCAAAATCAATTTTAATTCAAAGTTCCAAAATCAAAATTTTAAAAAATAATTTTCATTTTGTTTTTGAAATTTTTGTTTTTAATTCAAAGTTCCAAAATCAAAGTTTTAAAAAATAATTTTCATTTTTTTTTAATTCAAAGTTCCAAAATCAAAATTTTAAAAAATAATTTTCATTTTTTTTAATTCAAAGTTCCAAAATCAAAATTTTAAAAAATAATTTTCATTTTGTTTTTGAAATTTTTGTTTTTAATTCAAAGTTCCAAAATCAAAGTTTTAAAAAATAATTTTCATTTTTTTTTTAATTCAAAGTTCCAAAATCAAAATTTTAAAAAATAATTTTCATTTTTTTTTTAATTCAAAGTTCCAAAATCAAAATTTTAAAAAATAATTTTCATTTTGTTTTTGAAATTTTTGTTTTTAATTCAAAGTTCCAAAATCAAAGTTTTAAAAAATAATTTTCATTTTGTTTTTGAAATTTTTTTTTTTAATTCAAAGTTCCAAAATCAAAATTTTAAAAAATAATTTTCATTTTTTTTTTAATTCAAAGTTCCAAAATAAAAATTTTAAAAAATTTTGTTTTTGAAATTTTTTTTTTAATTCAAAGTTCCAAAATCAAAGTTTTAAAAAATAATTTTCATTTTGTTTTTGAAATTTTTGTTTTTAATTCAAAGTTCCAAAATCAAAGTTTTAAAAAATAATTTTCATTTTGTTTCTGAAATTTTTGTTTTTAATTCAAAGTTCCAAAATCAAAGTTTTAAAAAATAATTTTCATTTTGTTTTTGAAATTTTTGTTTTTAATTCAAAGTTCCAAAATCAAAATTTTAAAAAATAATTTTCATTTTGTTTTTGAAATTTTTGTTTTTAATTCAAAGTTCCAAAATCAAAGTTTTAAAAAATAATTTTCATTTTGTTTTTGAAATTTTTGTTTTTAATTCAAAGTTCCAAAATCAAAGTTTTTAATTTAAAGTTCCAAAATCAAAGTTTTAAAAAATAATTTTCATTTTTTTTTAATTCAAAGTTCCAAAATCAAAGTTTTAAAAAATAATTTTCATTTTGTTTTTGAAATTTTTGTTTTTAATTCAAAGTTCCAAAATCAAAGTTTTAAAAAATAATTTTCATTTTGTTTTTGAAATTTTTGTTTTTAATTCAAAGTTCCAAAATCAAAGTTTTAAAAAATAATTTTCATTTTGTTTTTGAAATTTTTGTTTTTAATTCAAAGTTCCAAAATCAAAGTTTTTAATTTAAAGTTCCAAAATCAAAGTTTTAAAAAATAATTTTCATTTTTTTTTAATTCAAAGTTCCAAAATCAAAGTTTTAAAAAATAATTTTCATTTTGTTTTTGAAATTTTTGTTTTTAATTCAAAGTTCCAAAATCAAAGTTTTAAAAAATAATTTTCATTTTGTTTTTGAAATTTTTGTTTTTAATTCAAAGTTCCAAAATCAAAGTTTTAAAAAATAATTTTCATTTTGTTTTTGAAATTTTTTTTTTTATTTCAAAGTTCCAAAATCAAAGTTTTAAAAAATATTTTTCATTTTGTTTTTGAAATTTTTGTTTTTAATTCAAAGTTCCAAAATCAAAGTTTTAAAAAATAATTTTCATTTTGTTTTTGAAATTTTTGTTTTTAATTCAAAGTTCCAAAATCAAAATTTTAAAAAATAATTTTCATTTTGTTTTTGAAATTTTTGTTTTTAATTCAAAGTTCCAAAATCAAAGTTTTAAAAAATAATTTTCATTTTGTTTTTGAAATTTTTGTTTTTAATTCAAAGTTCCAAAATCAAAGTTTTTAATTTAAAGTTCCAAAATCAAAGTTTTAAAAAATAATTTTCATTTTTTTTTAATTCAAAGTTCCAAAATCAAAGTTTTAAAATATATTTTTCATTTTGTTTTTGAAATTTTTGTTTTTAATTCAAAGTTCCAAAATCAAAGTTTTAAAAAATAATTTTCATTTTGTTTTTGAAATTTTTTTTTTATTTCAAAGTTCCAAAATCAAAATTTTAAAAAAATTATTTTCATTTTGTTTTTGAAATTTTTTTTTTATTTCAAAGTTCCAAAATCAAAGTCTTAAAAAATAATTTTCATTTTGTTTTTGAAATTTTTTTTTAATTCAAAGTTCCAAAATCAATTTTAATTCAAAGTTCCAAAATCAAAATTTTAAAAAATAATTTTCATTTTGTTTTTGAAATTTTTGTTTTTAATTCAAAGTTCCAAAATCAAAGTTTTAAAAAATAATTTTCATTTTTTTTTTATTTCAAAGTTCCAAAATCAAAATTTTAAAAAACAATTTTCATTTTTTTTAATTCAAAGTTCCAAAATAAAAATTTTAAAAAATTTTGTTTTTGAAATTTTTGTTTTAATTCAAAGTTCCAAAATCAAAATTTTAAAAAAATTATTTTCATTTTGTTTTTGAATTTTTTTTTTTATTTCAAAGTTCCAAAATCAAAATTTTAAAAAATAATTTTCATTTTTGTTTTTAATTCAAAGTTCCAAAATCAAAATTTTAAAAAAATTATTTTCATTTTGTTTTTGAAATTTTTTTTTTATTTCAAAGTTCCAAAATCAAAGTTTTAAAAAATAATTTTCATTTTGTTTTTGAAATTTTTTTTTAATTCAAAGTTCCAAAATCAATTTTAATTCAAAGTTCCAAAATCAAAGTTTTAAAAAATAATTTTCATTTTGTTTTTAATTCAAAATTCCAAAATCAAAGTTTTAAAAAATAATTTTCATTTTGTTTTTGAAATTTTTTTTTTTAATTCAAAGTTCCAAAATCAAAGTTTTAAAAAATAATTTTCATTTTTTTTTAATTCAAAGTTCCAAAATCAAAGTTTTAAAAAATAATTTTCATTTTTTTTTAATTCAAAGTTCCAAAATCAATTTTAATTCAAAGTTCCAAAATCAAAGTTTTAAAAAATATTTTTCATTTTGTTTTTGAAATTTTTGTTTTTAATTCAAAGTTCCAAAATCAAAATTTTAAAAAATTATTTTCATTTTGTTTTTGAAATTTTTGTTTTTAATTCAAAATTCCAAAATCAATTTTAATTCAAAGTTCCAAAATCAAAATTTTAAAAAATAATTTTCATTTTTTTTTAATTCAAAGTTCCAAAATAAAAATTTTAAAAAATTTTGTTTTTGAAATTTTTTTTTTAATTCAAAGTTCCAAAATCAAAGTTTTAAAAAATAATTTTCATTTTGTTTTTGAAATTTTTGTTTTTAATTCAAAGTTCCAAAATCAAAGTTTTAAAAAATAATTTTCATTTTGTTTCTGAAATTTTTGTTTTTAATTCAAAGTTCCAAAATCAAAGTTTTAAAAAATAATTTTCATTTTGTTTTTGAAATTTTTGTTTTTAATTCAAAGTTCCAAAATCAAAGTTTTAAAAAATAATTTTCATTTTGTTTTTGAAATTTTTGTTTTTAATTCAAAGTTCCAAAATCAAAGTTTTAAAAAATAATTTTCATTTTGTTTTTGAAATTTTTGTTTTTAATTCAAAGTTCCAAAATCAAAGTTTTAAAAAATAATTTTCATTTTGTTTTTGAAATTTTTTTTTTTATTTCAAAGTTCCAAAATCAAAGTTTTAAAAAATATTTTTCATTTTGTTTTTGAAATTTTTGTTTTTAATTCAAAGTTCCAAAATCAAAGTTTTAAAAAATAATTTTCATTTTGTTTTTGAAATTTTTGTTTTTAATTCAAAGTTCCAAAATCAAAATTTTAAAAAATAATTTTCATTTTGTTTTTGAAATTTTTGTTTTTAATTCAAAGTTCCAAAATCAAAGTTTTAAAAAATAATTTTCATTTTGTTTTTGAAATTTTTGTTTTTAATTCAAAGTTCCAAAATCAAAGTTTTTAATTTAAAGTTCCAAAATCAAAGTTTTAAAAAATAATTTTCATTTTTTTTAATTCAAAGTTCCAAAATCAAAGTTTTAAAATATATTTTTCATTTTGTTTTTGAAATTTTTGTTTTTAATTCAAAGTTCCAAAATCAAAGTTTTAAAATATAATTTTCATTTTGTTTTTGAAATTTTTTTTTTATTTCAAAGTTCCAAAATCAAAATTTTAAAAAAATTATTTTCATTTTGTTTTTGAAATTTTTTTTTATTTCAAAGTTCCAAAATCAAAGTCTTAAAAAATAATTTTCATTTTGTTTTTGAAATTTTTTTTTAATTCAAAGTTCCAAAATCAATTTTAATTCAAAGTTCCAAAATCAAAATTTTAAAAAATAATTTTCATTTTGTTTTTGAAATTTTTGTTTTTAATTCAAAGTTCCAAAATCAAAGTTTTAAAAAATAATTTTCATTTTTTTTTTATTTCAAAGTTCCAAAATCAAAATTTTAAAAAACAATTTTCATTTTTTTTAATTCAAAGTTCCAAAATAAAAATTTTAAAAAATTTTGTTTTTGAAATTTTTGTTTTAATTCAAAGTTCCAAAATCAAAATTTTAAAAAATAATTTTCATTTTTTTTTTAATTCAAAGTTCAAAAATCAAAATTTTAAAAAAAAATTATTTTCATTTTGTTTTTGAAATTTTTTTTTTTAATTCAAAGTTCCAAAATCAAAGTTTTAAAAAATAATTTTCATTTTTTTTTAATTCAAAGTTCCAAAATCAAAGTTTTAAAAAATAATTTTCATTTTGTTTTTGAAATTTTTGTTTTTAATTCAAAGTTCCAAAATCAAAATTTTAAAAAAATTATTTTCATTTTGTTTTTGAATTTTTTTTTTATTTCAAAGTTCCAAAATCAAAATTTTAAAAAATAATTTTCATTTTTGTTTTTAATTCAAAGTTCCAAAATCAATTTTAATTCAAAGTTCCAAAATCAAAGTTTTAAAAAATAATTTTCATTTTGTTTTTAATTCAAAATTCCAAAATCAAAGTTTTAAAAAATAATTTTCATTTTGTTTTTGAAATTTTTTTTTTTAATTCAAAGTTCCAAAATCAAAGTTTTAAAAAATAATTTTCATTTTGTTTTTGAAATTTTTGTTTTTAATTCAAAGTTCCAAAATCAAAGTTTTTAATTTAAAGTTCCAAAATCAAAGTTTTAAAAAATAATTTTCATTTTTTTTAATTCAAAGTTCCAAAATCAAAGTTTTAAAATATATTTTTCATTTTGTTTTTGAAATTTTTGTTTTTAATTCAAAGTTCCAAAATCAAAGTTTTAAAATATAATTTTCATTTTGTTTTTGAAATTTTTTTTTTATTTCAAAGTTCCAAAATCAAAATTTTAAAAAAATTATTTTCATTTTGTTTTTGAAATTTTTTTTTATTTCAAAGTTCCAAAATCAAAGTCTTAAAAAATAATTTTCATTTTGTTTTTGAAATTTTTTTTTAATTCAAAGTTCCAAAATCAATTTTAATTCAAAGTTCCAAAATCAAAATTTTAAAAAATAATTTTCATTTTGTTTTTGAAATTTTTGTTTTTAATTCAAAGTTCCAAAATCAAAGTTTTAAAAAATAATTTTCATTTTTTTTTTATTTCAAAGTTCCAAAATCAAAATTTTAAAAAACAATTTTCATTTTTTTTAATTCAAAGTTCCAAAATAAAAATTTTAAAAAATTTTGTTTTTGAAATTTTTGTTTTAATTCAAAGTTCCAAAATCAAAATTTTAAAAAATAATTTTCATTTTTTTTTAATTCAAAGTTCAAAAATCAAAATTTTAAAAAAAAATTATTTTCATTTTGTTTTTGAAATTTTTTTTTTTAATTCAAAGTTCCAAAATCAAAGTTTTAAAAAATAATTTTCATTTTTTTTTAATTCAAAGTTCCAAAATCAAAGTTTTAAAAAATAATTTTCATTTTGTTTTTGAAATTTTTGTTTTTAATTCAAAGTTCCAAAATCAAAATTTTAAAAAAATTATTTTCATTTTGTTTTTGAATTTTTTTTTTATTTCAAAGTTCCAAAATCAAAATTTTAAAAAATAATTTTCATTTTTGTTTTTAATTCAAAGTTCCAAAATCAATTTTAATTCAAAGTTCCAAAATCAAAGTTTTAAAAAATAATTTTCATTTTGTTTTTAATTCAAAATTCCAAAATCAAAGTTTTAAAAAATAATTTTCATTTTGTTTTTGAAATTTTTTTTTTAATTCAAAGTTCCAAAATCAAAGTTTTAAAAAATAATTTTCATTTTTTTTTAATTCAAAGTTCCAAAATCAAAGTTTTAAAAAATAATTTTCATTTTTTTTTAATTCAAAGTTCCAAAATCAATTTTAATTCAAAGTTCCAAAATCAAAGTTTTAAAAAATATTTTTCATTTTGTTTTTGAAATTTTTGTTTTTAATTCAAAGTTCCAAAATCAAAATTTTAAAAAATTATTTTCATTTTGTTTTTGAAATTTTTGTTTTTAATTCAAAATTCCAAAATCAATTTTAATTCAAAGTTCCAAAATCAAAATTTTAAAAAATAATTTTCATTTTTTTTTAATTCAAAGTTCCAAAATCAAAATTTTAAAAAAATTATTTTCATTTTGTTTTTGAAATTTTTTTTTTTATTTCAAAGTTTTAAAATCAAAGTTTTAAAAAATATTTTTCATTTTGTTTTTGAAATTTTTGTTTTTAATTCAAAGTTCCAAAATCAAAGTTTTAAAAAATAATTTTCATTTTGTTTTTGAAATTTTTGTTTTTAATTCAAAGTTCCAAAATCAAAGTTTTAAAAAATAATTTTCATTTTTTTTTTTAATTCAAAGTTCCAAAATCAAAATTTTAAAAAATATTTTTCATTTTGTTTTTGCAATTTTTGTTTTTAATTCAAAGTTCCAAAATCAAAGTTTTAAAAAATAATTTTCATTTTGTTTTTGAAATTTTTGTTTTTAATTCAAAGTTCCAAAATCAAAGTTTTAAAAAATAATTTTCATTTTGTTTTTGAAATTTTTGTTTTTAATTCAAAGTTCCAAAATCAAAGTTTTAAAAAATAATTTTCATTTTGTTTTTGAAATTTTTGTTTTTAATTCAAAGTTCCAAAATCAAAATTTTAAAAAATAATTTTCATTTTGTTTTTGAAATTTTTTTTTTAATTCAAAGTTCCAAAATCAAAGTTTTAAAAAATATTTTTCATTTTGTTTTTGAAATTTTTGTTTTTAATTAAAGTTCCAAAATCAAAATTTTAAAAAATAATTTTCATTTTGTTTTTGAAATTTTTTTTTTTAATTCAAAGTTCCAAAATCAAAGTTTTAAAAAAATTATTTTCATTTTGTTTTTGAAATTTTTGTTTTTAATTCAAAGTTCCAAAATCAAAGTTTTAAAAAATAATTTTCATTTTGTTTTTGAAATTTTTGTTTTTAATTCAAAGTTCCAAAATCAAAGTTTTAAAAAATAATTTTCATTTTGTTTTTGAAATTTTTGTTTTTAATTCAAAGTTCCAAAATCAAAGTTTTAAAAAATAATTTTCATTTTTTTTTAATTCAAAATTCCAAAATCAAAATTTTAAAAAAATTATTTTCATTTTGTTTTTGAAATTTTTTTTTTTTATTTCAAAGTTCCAAAATCAAAATTTTAAAAAATAATTTTCATTTTTTTTTTAATTCAAAGTTCCAAAATCAAAATTTTAAAAAATAATTTTCATTTTGTTTTTGAAATTTTTGTTTTTAATTCAAAGTTCCAAAATCAAAGTTTTAAAAAATAATTTTCATTTTTTTTTTAATTCAAAGTTCCAAAATCAAAATTTTAAAAAAATTATTTTCATTTTGTTTTTGAAATTTTTGTTTTTAATTCAAAGTTCCAAAATCAAAGTTTTAAAAAATAATTTTCATTTTTTTTTTAATTCAAAGTTCCAAAATCAAAATTTTAAAAAAATTATTTTCATTTTGTTTTTGAAATTTTTTTTTTTTATTTCAAAGTTCCAAAATCAAAATTTTAAAAAATAATTTTCATTTTGTTTTTGAAATTTTTGTTTTTAATTCAAAGTTCCAAAATCAAAATTTTAAAAAATTATTTTCATTTTGTTTTTGAAATTTTTGTTTTTAATTCAAAGTTCCAAAATCAAAATTTTAAAAAATTATTTTCATTTTGTTTTTGAAATTTTTGTTTTTAATTCAAAGTTCCAAAATCAAAATTTTATAAAATTAATTTCATTTTTTTTTTAATTCAAAGTTCCAAAATCAAAATTTTAAAAAAATTATTTTCATTTTGTTTTTGAAATTTTGTTTTTAATTCAAAGTTCCAAAATCAAAGTTTTAAAAAATAATTTTCATTTTGTTTTTGAAATTTTTTTTTTATTTCAAAGTTCCAAAATCAAAGTTTTAAAAAATATTTTTCATTTTGTTTTTGAAATTTTTGTTTTTAATTCAAAGTTCCAAAATCAAAATTTTAAAAAATATTTTTCATTTTGTTTTTGAAATTTTTGTTTTTAATTCAAAGTTCCAAAATCAAAGTTTTAAAAAATTATTTGCATTTTGTTTTTGAAATTTTTGTTTTTAATTCAAAGTTCCAAAATCAAAATTTTAAAAAATAATTTTCATTTTGTATTTGAAATTTTTGTTTTTAATTCAAAGTTCCAAAATCAAAGTTTTAAAAAATAATTTTCATTTTTTTTTTAATTCAAAGTTCCAAAATCAAAATTTTAAAAAAATTTTGTTTTTGAAATTTTTGTTTTTAATTCAAAGTTCCAAAATCAAAGTTTTAAAAAATAATTTTCATTTTTTTTTTTAATTCAAAGTTCCAAAATCAAAATTTTAAAAAAATTATTTTCATTTTGTTTTTGAAATTTTTTTTTTTTATTTCAAAGTTCCAAAATCAAAATTTTAAAAAATAATTTTCATTTTGTTTTTGAAATTTTTGTTTTTAATTCAAAGTTCCAAAATCAAAATTTTAAAAAATTATTTTCATTTTGTTTTTGAAATTTTTGTTTTTAATTCAAAGTTCCAAAATCAAAATTTTAAAAAATTATTTTCATTTTGTTTTTGAAATTTTTGTTTTTAATTCAAAGTTCCAAAATCAAAATTTTATAAAATTAATTTCATTTTTTTTTTAATTCAAAGTTCCAAAATCAAAATTTTAAAAAAATTATTTTCATTTTGTTTTTGAAATTTTTTTTTTTAATTCAAAGTTCCAAAATCAAAGTTTTAAAAAATAATTTTCATTTTTTTTTAATTCAAAGTTCCAAAATCAAAGTTTTAAAAAATAATTTTCATTTTGTTTTTGAAATTTTTGTTTTTAATTCAAAGTTCCAAAATCAAAATTTTAAAAAAATTATTTTCATTTTGTTTTTGAATTTTTTTTTTATTTCAAAGTTCCAAAATCAAAATTTTAAAAAATAATTTTCATTTTTGTTTTTAATTCAAAGTTCCAAAATCAATTTTAATTCAAAGTTCCAAAATCAAAGTTTTAAAAAATAATTTTCATTTTGTTTTTAATTCAAAATTCCAAAATCAAAGTTTTAAAAAATAATTTTCATTTTGTTTTTGAAATTTTTTTTTTAATTCAAAGTTCCAAAATCAAAGTTTTAAAAAATAATTTTCATTTTTTTTTAATTCAAAGTTCCAAAATCAAAGTTTTAAAAAATAATTTTCATTTTTTTTTAATTCAAAGTTCCAAAATCAATTTTAATTCAAAGTTCCAAAATCAAAGTTTTAAAAAATATTTTTCATTTTGTTTTTGAAATTTTTGTTTTTAATTCAAAGTTCCAAAATCAAAATTTTAAAAAATTATTTTCATTTTGTTTTTGAAATTTTTGTTTTTAATTCAAAATTCCAAAATCAATTTTAATTCAAAGTTCCAAAATCAAAATTTTAAAAAATAATTTTCATTTTTTTTTAATTCAAAGTTCCAAAATCAAAATTTTAAAAAAATTATTTTCATTTTGTTTTTGAAATTTTTTTTTTATTTCAAAGTTTTAAAATCAAAGTTTTAAAAAATATTTTTCATTTTGTTTTTGAAATTTTTGTTTTTAATTCAAAGTTCCAAAATCAAAGTTTTAAAAAATAATTTTCATTTTGTTTTTGAAATTTTTGTTTTTAATTCAAAGTTCCAAAATCAAAGTTTTAAAAAATAATTTTCATTTTTTTTTTAATTCAAAGTTCCAAAATCAAAATTTTAAAAAATATTTTTCATTTTGTTTTTGCAATTTTTGTTTTTAATTCAAAGTTCCAAAATCAAAGTTTTAAAAAATAATTTTCATTTTGTTTTTGAAATTTTTGTTTTTAATTCAAAGTTCCAAAATCAAAGTTTTAAAAAATAATTTTCATTTTGTTTTTGAAATTTTTGTTTTTAATTCAAAGTTCCAAAATCAAAGTTTTAAAAAATAATTTTCATTTTGTTTTTGAAATTTTTGTTTTTAATTCAAAGTTCCAAAATCAAAATTTTAAAAAATAATTTTCATTTTGTTTTTGAAATTTTTTTTTAATTCAAAGTTCCAAAATCAAAGTTTTAAAAAATATTTTTCATTTTGTTTTTGAAATTTTTGTTTTTAATTAAAGTTCCAAAATCAAAATTTTAAAAAATAATTTTCATTTTGTTTTTGAAATTTTTTTTTTTAATTCAAAGTTCCAAAATCAAAGTTTTAAAAAAATTATTTTCATTTTGTTTTTGAAATTTTTGTTTTTAATTCAAAGTTCCAAAATCAAAGTTTTAAAAAATAATTTTCATTTTTTTTTAATTCAAAATTCCAAAATCAAAATTTTAAAAAAATTATTTTCATTTTGTTTTTGAAATTTTTTTTTTTTATTTCAAAGTTCCAAAATCAAAATTTTAAAAAATAATTTTCATTTTTTTTTTAATTCAAAGTTCCAAAATCAAAATTTTAAAAAATAATTTTCATTTTGTTTTTGAAATTTTTGTTTTTAATTCAAAGTTCCAAAATCAAAGTTTTAAAAAATAATTTTCATTTTTTTTTTAATTCAAAGTTCCAAAATCAAAATTTTAAAAAAATTATTTTCATTTTGTTTTTGAAATTTTTGTTTTTAATTCAAAGTTCCAAAATCAAAGTTTTAAAAAATAATTTTCATTTTTTTTTTAATTCAAAGTTCCAAAATCAAAATTTTAAAAAAATTATTTTCATTTTGTTTTTGAAATTTTTTTTTTTATTTCAAAGTTCCAAAATCAAAATTTTAAAAAATAATTTTCATTTTGTTTTTGAAATTTTTGTTTTTAATTCAAAGTTCCAAAATCAAAATTTTAAAAAATTATTTTCATTTTGTTTTTGAAATTTTTGTTTTTAATTCAAAGTTCCAAAATCAAAATTTTAAAAAATTATTTTCATTTTGTTTTTGAAATTTTTGTTTTTAATTCAAAGTTCCAAAATCAAAATTTTATAAAATTAATTTCATTTTTTTTTAATTCAAAGTTCCAAAATCAAAATTTTAAAAAAATTATTTTCATTTTGTTTTTGAAATTTTGTTTTTAATTCAAAGTTCCAAAATCAAAGTTTTAAAAAATAATTTTCATTTTGTTTTTGAAATTTTTTTTTTATTTCAAAGTTCCAAAATCAAAGTTTTAAAAAATATTTTTCATTTTGTTTTTGAAATTTTTGTTTTTAATTCAAAGTTCCAAAATCAAAATTTTAAAAAATATTTTTCATTTTGTTTTTGAAATTTTTGTTTTTAATTCAAAGTTCCAAAATCAAAGTTTTAAAAAATTATTTGCATTTTGTTTTTGAAATTTTTGTTTTTAATTCAAAGTTCCAAAATCAAAATTTTAAAAAATAATTTTCATTTTGTATTTGAAATTTTTGTTTTTAATTCAAAGTTCCAAAATCAAAGTTTTAAAAAATAATTTTCATTTTGTTTTTGAAATTTTTGTTTTTAATTCAAAGTTCCAAAATCAAAATTTTAAAAAATAATTTTCATTTTGTTTTTGAAATTTTTTTTTTAATTCAAAGTTCCAAAATCAAAGTTTTAAAAAATATTTTTCATTTTGTTTTTGAAATTTTTGTTTTTAATTCAAAGTTCCAAAATCAAAGTTTTAAAAAATAATTTTCATTTTTTTTTTAATTCAAAGTTCCAAAATCAAAATTTTAAAAAATAATTTTCATTTTGTTTTTGAAATTTTTTTTTTAATTCAAAGTTCCAAAATCAAAGTTTTAAAAAATAATTTTCATTTTGTTTTTGAAATTTTTGTTTTTAATTCAAAGTTCCAAAATCAAAGTTTTAAAAAATAATTTTCATTTTTTTTTTAATTCAAAGTTCCAAAATCAAAATTTTAAAAAAATTATTTTCATTTTGTTTTTGAAATTTTTTTTTTTATTTCAAAGTTCCAAAATCAAAATTTTAAAAAATAATTTTCATTTTTTTTTAATTCAAAGTTCCAAAATCAAAATTTTAAAAAAATTATTTTCATTTTGTTTTTGAAATTTTTTTTTTATTTCAAAGTTCCAAAATCAAAATTTGAAAAAATAATTTTCATTTTTTTTTAATTCAAAGTTCCAAAATCAAAATTTTAAAAAATAATTTTAATTTTTTTTTAATTCAAAGTTCCAAAATCAAAATTTTAAAAAATATTTTTCATTTTGTTTTTGAATTTTTTTTTTTTAATTCAAAGTTCCAAAATCAAAATTTTAAAAAAATTATTTTCATTTTTTTTTTAATTCAAAGTTCCAAAATCAAAATTTTAAAAAATATTTTTCATTTTGTTTTTGATTCAAAGTTCCAAAATCAAAGTTTTAAAAAATAATTTTCATTTTGTTTTTGAAATTTTTGTTTTTAATTCAAAGTTCCAAAATCAAAATTTTAAAAAATAATTTTCATTTTGTTTTTGAAATTTTTGTTTTTAATTCAAAGTTCCAAAATCAAAGTTTTAAAATATATTTTTCATTTTGTTTTTGAAATTTTTGTTTTTAATTCAAAGTTCCAAAATCAAAGTTTTAAAAAATAATTTTCATTTTGTTTTTGAAATTTTTTTGTAATTCAAAGTTCCAAAATCAAAGTTTTAAAAAATAATTTTCATTTTATTTTTGAAATTTTTTTTTTATTTCAAATTTCCAAAATCAAAGTTTTAAAAAATAATTTTCATTTTGTTTTTGAATTTTTTTTTTTATTTCAAAGTTCCAAAATCAAAGTTTTAAAAAATAATTTTCATTTTGTTTTTGAAATTTTTGTTTTTAATTCAAAGTTCCAAAATCAAAGTTTTAAAAAATAATTTTCATTTTTTTTTTAATTCAAAGTTCCAAAATCAAAATTTTAAAAAATAATTTTCATTTATTTTTAATTCAAAGTTCCAAAATCAAAGTTTTAAAAAATAATTTTCATTTTGTTTCTGAAATTTTTGTTTTTAATTCAAAGTTCCAAAATCAAAGTTTTAAAAAATTATTTTCATTTTGTTTTTGAAATTTTTTTTTTATTTCAAAGTTCCAAAATCAAAGTTTTAAAAAATAATTTTCATTTTGTTTTTGAATTTTTTTTTTTATTTCAAAGTTCCAAAATCAAAGTTTTAAAAAATAATTTTCATTTTGTTTTTGAAATTTTTGTTTTTAATTCAAAGTTCCAAAATCAAAGTTTTAAAAAATAATTTTCATTTTTTTTTTAATTCAAAGTTCCAAAATCAAAATTTTAAAAAATAATTTTCATTTTTTTTTTAATTCAAAGTTCCAAAATCAAAATTTTAAAAAATAATTTTCATTTTGTTTTTGAAATTTTTGTTTTTAATTCAAAGTTCCAAAATCAAAGTTTTAAAAAATAATTTTCATTTTGTTTTTGAAATTTTTGTTTTTAATTCAAAGTTCCAAAATCAAAATTTTAAAAAATAATTTTCATTTTGTTTTTGAAATTTTTGTTTTTAATTCAAAGTTCCAAAATCAAAGTTTTAAAAAATAATTTTCATTTTTTTTTTAATTCAAAGTTCCAAAATCAAAATTTTAAAAAATAATTTTCATTTTTTTTTAATTCAAAGTTCCAAAATCAAAATTTTAAAAAATAATTTTCATTTTGTTTTTGAAATTTTTGTTTTTAATTCAAAGTTCCAAAATCAAAGTTTTAAAAAATAATTTTCATTTTTTTTTTAATTCAAAGTTCCAAAATCAAAATTTTAAAAAATAATTTTCATAGTTTTTTGTAATTCAAAGTTCCAAAATCAAAGTTTTAAAAAATAATTTTCATTTTTTTTAATTCAAAGTTCCAAAATCAAAGTTTTAAAATATATTTTTCATTTTGTTTTTGAAATTTTTTTTTAATTCAAAGTTTTAAAAAATAATTTTCATTTTGTTTTTGAAATTTTTTTTTTTAATTCAAGTTCCAAAATCAAAGTTTTAAAAAATAATTTTCATTTTGTTTTTGAAATTTTTGTTTTTAATTCAAAGTTCCAAAATCAAAGTTTTAAAAAATAATTTTCATTTTGTTTTTGAAATTTTTGTTTTTAATTCAAAGTTCCAAAATCAAAGTTTTAAAAAATAATTTTCATTTTGTTTTTGAAATTTTTGTTTTTAATTCAAAGTTCCAAAATCAAAGTTTTAAAAAATAATTTTCATTTTTTTTTTTAATTCAAAGTTCCAAAATCAAAATTTTAAAAAATAATTTTCATTTTGTTTTTGAAATTTTTTTGTAATTCAAAGTTCCAAAATCAAAGTTTTAAAAAATAATTTTCATTTTTTTTTAATTCAAAGTTCCAAAATCAAAGTTTTAAAATATATTTTTCATTTTGTTTTTGAAATTTTTTTTTAATTCAAAGTTTTAAAAAATAATTTTCATTTTGTTTTTGAAATTTTTGTTTTTAATTCAAAGTTCCAAAATCAAAGTTTTAAAAAATAATTTTCATTTTGTTTTTGAAATTTTTGTTTTTAATTCAAAGTTCCAAAATCAAAATTTTAAAAAATAATTTTCATTTTGTTTTTGAAATTTTTGTTTTTAATTCAAAGTTCCAAAATCAAAGTTTTAAAATATATTTTTCATTTTGTTTTTGAAATTTTTGTTTTTAATTCAAAGTTCCAAAATCAAAGTTTTAAAAAATAATTTTCATTTTGTTTTTGAAATTTTTTTGTAATTCAAAGTTCCAAAATCAAAGTTTTAACAAATAATTTTCATTTTGTTTTTGAAATTTTTTTTTTATTTCAAAGTTCCAAAATCAAAGTTTTAAAAAATAATTTTCATTTATTTTTAATTCAAAGTTCCAAAATCAAAATTTTAAAAAATAATTTTCATTTTGTTTTTGAAATTTTTGTTTTTAATTCAAAGTTCCAAAATCAAAGTTTTAAAAAATAATTTTCATTTTGTTTTTGAAATTTTTGTTTTTAATTCAAAGTTCCAAAATCAAAGTTTTAAAAAATAATTTTCATTTTGTTTTTGAAATTTTTTTTTTATTTCAAAGTTCCAAAATCAAAGTTTTAAAAAATAATTTTCATTTTGTTTTTGAATTTTTTTTTTTATTTCAAAGTTCCAAAATCAAAGTTTTAAAAAATAATTTTCATTTTGTTTTTGAAATTTTTGTTTTTAATTCAAAGTTCCAAAATCAAAGTTTTAAAAAATAATTTTCATTTTGTTTTTGAAATTTTTGTTTTTAATTCAAAGTTCCAAAATCAAAATTTTAAAAAATAATTTTCATTTTGTTTTTGAAATTTTTGTTTTTAATTCAAAGTTCCAAAATCAAAGTTTTAAAAAATAATTTTCATTTTTTTTTTAATTCAAAGTTCCAAAATCAAAATTTTAAAAAATAATTTTCATTTTTTTTTTAATTCAAAGTTCCAAAATCAAAATTTTAAAAAATAATTTTCATTTTGTTTTTGAAATTTTTGTTTTTAATTCAAAGTTCCAAAATCAAAGTTTTAAAAAATAATTTTCATTTTGTTTTTGAAATTTTTGTTTTTAATTCAAAGTTCCAAAATCAAAATTTTAAAAAATAATTTTCATTTTGTTTTTGAAATTTTTGTTTTTAATTCAAAGTTCCAAAATCAAAGTTTTAAAAAATAATTTTCATTTTTTTTTAATTCAAAGTTCCAAAATCAAAATTTTAAAAAATAATTTTCATTTTTTTTTAATTCAAAGTTCCAAAATCAAAATTTTAAAAAATAATTTTCATTTTGTTTTTGAAATTTTTGTTTTTAATTCAAAGTTCCAAAATCAAAGTTTTAAAAAATAATTTTCATTTTTTTTTTAATTCAAAGTTCCAAAATCAAAATTTTAAAAAATAATTTTCATTTTTTTTTTAATTCAAAGTTCCAAAATCAAAATTTTAAAAAATAATTTTCATTTTGTTTTTGAAATTTTTGTTTTTAATTCAAAGTTCCAAAATCAAAGTTTTAAAAAATAATTTTCATTTTTTTTTAATTCAAAGTTCCAAAATCAAAATTTTAAAAAAATTATTTTCATTTTGTTTTTGAAATTTTTTTTTTTATTTCAAAGTTCCAAAATCAAAGTTTTAAAAAATAATTTTCATTTTGTTTTTGAAATTTGTTTTTTTAATTCAAAGTTCCAAAATCAAAGTTTTAAAAAATAATTTTCATTTTGTTTTTGAAATTTTTGTTTTTAATTCAAAGTTCCAAAATCAAAGTTTTAAAAAATAATTTTCATTTTGTTTTTGAAATTTTTGTTTTTAATTCAAAGTTCCAAAATCAAAGTTTTAAAAAATAATTTTCATTTTGTTTTTGAATTTTTTTTTTTATTTCAAAGTTCCAAAATCAAAGTTTTAAAAAATAATTTTCATTTTGTTTTTGAAATTTTTGTTTTTAATTCAAAGTTCCAAAATCAAAGTTTTAAAAAATAATTTTCATTTTGTTTTTGAAATTTTTGTTTTTAATTCAAAGTTCCAAAATCAAAATTTTAAAAAATAATTTTCATTTTGTTTTTGAAATTTTTGTTTTTAATTCAAAGTTCCAAAATCAAAGTTTTAAAAAATAATTTTCAGTTTTTTTTTAATTCAAAGTTCCAAAATCAAAATTTTAAAAAATAATTTTCATTTTTTTTTTTAATTCAAAGTTCCAAAATAAAAATTTTAAAAAATTTTGTTTTTGAAATTTTTTTTTTAATTCAAAGTTCCAAAATCAAAGTTTTAAAAAATAATTTTCATTTTTTTTTAATTCAAAGTTCCAAAATCAAAATTTTAAAAAAATTATTTTCATTTTTTTTTAATTCAAAGTTCCAAAATCAAAGTTTTAAAAAATAATTTTCATTTTTTTTTAATTCAAAGTTCCAAAATCAAAGTTTTAAAAAATAATTTTCATTTTGTTTTTGAAATTTTTGTTTTTAATTCAAAGTTCCAAAATCAAAGTTTTAAAAAATAATTTTCATTTTGTTTTTGAATTTTTTTTTTTAATTCAAAGTTCCAAAATCAAAGTTTTAAAAAATAATTTTCATTTTGTTTTTGAAATTTTTGTTTAATTCAAAGTTCCAAAATCAAAGTTTTAAAAAATAATTTTCATTTTGTTTTTGAAATTTTTGTTTTTAATTCAAAGTTCCAAAATCAAAGTTTTAAAAAATAATTTTCATTTTGTATTTGAAATTTTTGTTTTTAATTCAAAGTTCCAAAATCAAAGTTTTAAAAAATAATTTTCATTTTGTTTTTGAAATTTTTTTGTAATTCAAAGTTCCAAAATCAAAGTTTTAAAAAATAATTTTCATTTTGTTTTTGAAATTTTTGTTTTTAATTCAAAGTTCCAAAATCAAAGTTTTAAAAAATAATTTTCATTTTGTTTTTGAAATTTTTTTTTTTAATTCAAAGTTCCAAAATCAAAGTTTTAAAAAATAATTTTCATTTTGTTTTTGAAATTTTTGTTTTTAATTCAAAGTTCCAAAATCAAAGTTTTAAAAAATAATTTTCATTTTGTTTTTGAAATTTTTGTTTTTAATTCAAAGTTTTAAAAAATAATTTTCATTTTGTTTTTGAAATTTTTGTTTTTAATTCAAAGTTCCAAAATCAAAGTTTTAAAAAATAATTTTCATTTTGTTTTTGAAATTTTTGTTTTTAATTCAAAGTTCCAAAATCAAAGTTTTTAATTTAAAGTTCCAAAATCAAAGTTTTAAAAAATAATTTTCATTTTTTTTTTAATTCAAAGTTCCAAAATCAAAATTTTAAAAAAATTATTTTCATTTTTTTTTAATTCAAAGTTCCAAAATCAAAGTTTTAAAAAATAATTTTCATTTTTTTTTAATTCAAAGTTCCAAAATCAAAGTTTTAAAAAATAATTTTCATTTTGTTTTTGAAATTTTTGTTTTTAATTCAAAGTTCCAAAATCAAAGTTTTAAAAAATAATTTTCATTTTGTTTTTGAAATTTTTTTGTAATTCAAAGTTCCAAAATCAAAATTTTAAAAAATAATTTTCATTTTTTTTTTAATTCAAAGTTCCAAAATCAAAGTTTTAAAAAATAATTTTCATTTTGTTTTTGAAATTTTTGTTTTTAATTCAAAGTTCCAAAATCAAAGTTTTAAAAAATAATTTTCATTTTTTTTTTAAATTCAAAGTTCCAAAATCAAAATTTTAAAAAATAATTTTCATTTTGTTTTTGAAATTTTTGTTTTTAATTCAAAGTTCCAAAATCAAAGTTTTAAAAAATAATTTTCATTTTTTTTTTAATTCAAAGTTCCAAAATCAAAATTTTAAAAAATAATTTTCATTTTTTTTTTTTAATTCAAAGTTCCAAAATCAAAATTTTAAAAAATAATTTTCATTTTGTTTTTGAAATTTTTGTTTTTAATTCAAAGTTCCAAAATCAAAGTTTTAAAAAATAATTTTCATTTTGTTTTTGAAATTTTTGTTTTTAATTCAAAGTTCCAAAATCAAAATTTTAAAAAATAATTTTCATTTTGTTTTTGAAATTTTTGTTTTTAATTCAAAGTTCCAAAATCAAAATTTTAAAAAATAATTTTCATTTTGTTTTTGAAATTTTTGTTTTTAATTCAAAGTTCCAAAATCAAAGTTTTAAAAAATAATTTTCATTTTTTTTTTAATTCAAAGTTCCAAAATCAAAATTTTAAAAAATAATTTTCATTTTTTTTTTTTAATTCAAAGTTCCAAAATCAAAATTTTAAAAAATAATTTTCATTTTGTTTTTGAAATTTTTGTTTTTAATTCAAAGTTCCAAAATCAAAGTTTTAAAAAATAATTTTCATTTTGTTTTTGAAATTTTTGTTTTTAATTCAAAGTTCCAAAATCAAAATTTTAAAAAATAATTTTCATTTTGTTTTTGAAATTTTTGTTTTTAATTCAAAGTTCCAAAGTCAAAGTTTTAAAAAATAATTTTCATTTTTTTTTTAATTCAAAGTTCCAAAATCAAAATTTTAAAAAATAATTTTCATTTTGTTTTTGAAATTTTTGTTTTTAATTCAAAGTTCCAAAATCAAAGTTTTAAAAAATAATTTTCATTTTTTTTTTAATTCAAAGTTCCAAAATCAAAATTTTAAAAAATAATTTTCATTTTTTTTTTTTAATTCAAAGTTCCAAAATCAAAATTTTAAAAAATAATTTTCATTTTGTTTTTGAAATTTTTGTTTTTAATTCAAAGTTCCAAAATCAAAGTTTTAAAAAATAATTTTCATTTTGTTTTTGAAATTTTTGTTTTTAATTCAAAGTTCCAAAATCAAAATTTTAAAAAATAATTTTCATTTTGTTTTTGAAATTTTTGTTTTTAATTCAAAGTTCCAAAATCAAAGTTTTAAAAAATAATTTTCATTTTTTTTTTAATTCAAAGTTCCAAAATCAAAATTTTAAAAAATAATTTTCATTTTTTTTTAATTCAAAGTTCCAAAATCAAAATTTTAAAAAATAATTTTCATTTTGTTTTTGAAATTTTTGTTTTTAATTCAAAGTTCCAAAATCAAAATTTTAAAAAATAATTTTCATTTTTTTTTTAATTCAAAGTTCCAAAATCAAAATTTTAAAAAATAATTTTCATTTTTTTTTTAATTCAAAGTTCCAAAATCAAAATTTTAAAAAATAATTTTCATTTTGTTTTTGAAATTTTTGTTTTTAATTCAAAGTTCCAAAATCAAAGTTTTAAAAAATAATTTTCATTTTGTTTTTGAAATTTTTTTTTTTAATTCAAAGTTCCAAAATCAAAATTTTAAAAAATAATTTTCATTTTGTTTTTGAAATTTTTGTTTTTAATTCAAAGTTCCAAAATCAAAGTTTTAAAAAATAATTTTCATTTTTTTTTAATTCAAAGTTCCAAAATCAAAATTTTAAAAAAATTATTTTCATTTTGTTTTTGAAATTTTTTTTTTTATTTCAAAGTTCCAAAATCAAAGTTTTAAAAAATAATTTTCATTTTTTTTTTAATTCAAAGTTCCAAAATCAAAATTTTAAAAAATAATTTTCATTTTGTTTTTGAAATTTTTTTTTTTTAATTCAAAGTTCCAAAATCAAAGTTTTAAAAAATAATTTTCATTTTGTTTTTGAAATTTTTGTTTTTAATTCAAAGTTCCAAAATCAAAGTTTTAAAAAATAATTTTCATTTTGTTTTTGAAATTTTTGTTTTTAATTCAAAGTTCCAAAATCAAAGTTTTAAAAAATAATTTTCATTTTGTTTTTGAATTTTTTTTTTTATTTCAAAGTTCCAAAATCAAAGTTTTAAAAAATAATTTTCATTTTGTTTTTGAAATTTTTGTTTTTAATTCAAAGTTCCAAAATCAAAGTTTTAAAAAATAATTTTCATTTTGTTTTTAATTCAAAGTTCCAAAATCAAAATTTTAAAAAATAATTTTCATTTTGTTTTTGAAATTTTTGTTTTTAATTCAAAGTTCCAAAATCAAAGTTTTAAAAAATAATTTTCAGTTTTTTTTTAATTCAAAGTTCCAAAATCAAAATTTTAAAAAATAATTTTCTTTTTTTTTTTAATTCAAAGTTCCAAAATAAAAATTTTAAAAAATTTTGTTTTTGAAATTTTTTTTTTAATTCAAAGTTCCAAAATCAAAGTTTTAAAAAATAATTTTCATTTTTTTTTAATTCAAAGTTCCAAAATCAAAGTTTTAAAAAATAATTTTAATTTTTTTTTTTAATTCAAAGTTCCAAAATCAAAATTTTAAAAAATAATTTTCATTTTGTTTTTTAAATTTTTGTTTTTAATTCAAAGTTCCAAAATCAAAGTTTTAAAAAATAATTTTCATTTTTTTTTTAATTCAAAGTTCCAAAATCAAAATTTTAAAAAATAATTTTCATTTTTTTTTTAATTCAAAGTTCCAAAATCAAAATTTTAAAAAATAATTTTCATTTTGTTTTTGAAATTTTTGTTTTTAATTCAAAGTTCCAAAATCAAAGTTTTAAAAAATAATTTTCATTTTGTTTTTGAAATTTTTGTTTTTAATTCAAAGTTCCAAAATCAAAATTTTAAAAAATAATTTTCATTTTGTTTTTGAAATTTTTGTTTTTAATTCAAAGTTCCAAAATCAAAGTTTTAAAAAATAATTTTCATTTTTTTTTTAATTCAAAGTTCCAAAATCAAAATTTTAAAAAATAATTTTCATTTTTTTTTAATTCAAAGTTCCAAAATCAAAATTTTAAAAAATAATTTTCATTTTGTTTTTGAAATTTTTGTTTTTAATTCAAAGTTCCAAAATCAAAGTTTTAAAAAATAATTTTCATTTTTTTTTAATTCAAAGTTCCAAAATCAAAATTTTAAAAAATAATTTTCATTTTTTTTTTAATTCAAAGTTCCAAAATCAAAATTTTAAAAAATAATTTTCATTTTGTTTTTGAAATTTTTGTTTTTAATTCAAAGTTCCAAAATCAAAGTTTTAAAAAATAATTTTCATTTTGTTTTTGAAATTTTTTTTTTTAATTCAAAGTTCCAAAATCAAAATTTTAAAAAATAATTTTCATTTTGTTTTTGAAATTTTTGTTTTTAATTCAAAGTTCCAAAATCAAAGTTTTAAATAATAATTTTCATTTTTTTTTAATTCAAAGTTCCAAAATCAAAATTTTTAAAAAATTATTTTCATTTTGTTTTTGAATTTTTTTTTTTTATTTCAAAGTTCCAAAATAAAAGTTTTAAAAAATAATTTTCATTTTTTTTTAATTCAAAGTTCCAAAATCAAAATTTTAAAAAATAATTTTCATTTTGTTTTTGAAATTTTTTTTTTTAATTCAAAGTTCCAAAATCAAAGTTTTAAAAAATAATTTTCATTTTGTTTTTGAAATTTTTGTTTTTAATTCAAAGTTCCAAAATCAAAGTTTTAAAAAATAATTTTCATTTTGTTTTTGAAATTTTTGTTTTTAATTCAAAGTTCCAAAATCAAAGTTTTAAAAAATAATTTTCATTTTGTTTTTGAATTTTTTTTTTTATTTCAAAGTTCCAAAATCAAAGTTTTAAAAAATAATTTTCATTTTGTTTTTGAAATTTTTGTTTTTAATTCAAAGTTCCAAAATCAAAGTTTTAAAAAATAATTTTCATTTTGTTTTTGAAATTTTTGTTTTTAATTCAAAGTTCCAAAATCAAAATTTTAAAAAATAATTTTCATTTTGTTTTTGAAATTTTTGTTTTTAATTCAAAGTTCCAAAATCAAAGTTTTAAAAAATAATTTTCAGTTTTTTTTTAATTCAAAGTTCCAAAATCAAAATTTTAAAAAATAATTTTCATTTTTTTTTTAATTCAAAGTTCCAAAATAAAAATTTTAAAAAATTTTGTTTTTGAATTTTTTTTTTTAATTCAAAGTTCCAAAATCAAAGTTTTAAAAAATAATTTTCATTTTTTTTTAATTCAAAGTTCCAAAATCAAAATTTTAAAAAAATTATTTTCATTTTTTTTTAATTCAAAGTTCCAAAATCAAAGTTTTAAAAAATAATTTTCATTTTTTTTTAATTCAAAGTTCCAAAATCAAAGTTTTAAAAAATAATTTTCATTTTGTTTTTGAAATTTTTGTTTTAATTCAAAGTTCCAAAATCAAAATTTTAAAAAATTATTTTCATTTTGTTTTTGAAATTTTTGTTTTTAATTCAAAGTTCCAAAATCAAAGTTTTAAAAAATAATTTTCATTTTGTTTTTAATTCAAAATTCCAAAATCAAAGTTTTAAAAAATATTTTAAAAAATAATTTTCATTTTGTTTTTGAAATTTTTTTTTTTAATTCAAAGTTCCAAAATCAAAGTTTTAAAAAATAATTTTCATTTTTTTTTAATTCAAAGTTCCAAAATCAAAGTTTTAAAAAATAATTTTCATTTTGTTTTTGAAATTTTTGTTTTTAATTCAAAGTTCCAAAATCAAAATTTTAAAAAATTATTTTCATTTTGTTTTTGAAATTTTTGTTTTTAATTCAAAGTTCCAAAATCAAAATTTTAAAAAATTATTTTCATTTTGTTTTTGAAATTTTTGTTTTTAATTCAAAGTTCCAAAATCAAAATTTTATAAAATTAATTTCATTTTTTTTTTAATTCAAAGTTCCAAAATCAAAATTTTAAAAAAATTATTTTCATTTTGTTTTTGAAATTTTGTTTTTAATTCAAAGTTCCAAAATCAAAGTTTTAAAAAATAATTTTCATTTTGTTTTTGAAATTTTTTTTTTATTTCCAAGTTCCAAAATCAAAGTTCTAAAAAATATTTTTCATTTTGTTTTTGAAATTTTTGTTTTTAATTCAAAGTTCCAAAATCAAAATTTTAAAAAATATTTTTCATTTTGTTTTTGAAATTTTTGTTTTTAATTCAAAGTTCCAAAATCAAAGTTTTAAAAAATTATTTGCATTTTGTTTTTGAAATTTTTGTTTTTAATTCAAAGTTCCAAAATCAAAATTTTAAAAAATAATTTTCATTTTGTTTTTGAAATTTTTTTTTTAATTCAAAGTTCCAAAATCAAAGTTTTAAAAAATATTTTTCATTTTGTTTTTGAAATTTTTGTTTTTAATTCAAAGTTCCAAAATCAAAATTTTAAAAAATAATTTTCATTTTGTTTTTGAAATTTTTTTTTTTAATTCAAAGTTCCAAAATCAAAGTTTTAAAAAAATTATTTTCATTTTGTTTTTGAAATTTTTGTTTTTAATTCAAAGTTCCAAAATCAAAGTTTTAAAAAATAATTTTCATTTTTTTTTAATTCAAAATTCCAAAATCAAAATTTTAAAAAAATTATTTTCATTTTGTTTTTGAAATTTTTTTTTTTTATTTCAAAGTTCCAAAATCAAAATTTTAAAAAATAATTTTCATTTTTTTTTTAATTCAAAGTTCCAAAATCAAAATTTTAAAAAATAATTTTCATTTTGTTTTTGAAATTTTTGTTTTTAATTCAAAGTTCCAAAATCAAAGTTTTAAAAAATAATTTTCATTTTTTTTTTAATTCAAAGTTCCAAAATCAAAATTTTAAAAAAATTATTTTTTGAAATTTTTGTTTTTAATTCAAAGTTCCAAAATCAAAGTTTTAAAAAATAATTTTCATTTTGTTTTTGAAATCTTTGTTTTTAATTCAAAGTTCCAAAATCAAAGTTTTAAAAAATAATTTTCATTTTTTTTTAATTCAAAGTTCCAAAATCAAAATTTTAAAAAAATTATTTTCATTTTGTTTTTGAAATTTTTTTTTTTATTTCAAAGTTCCAAAATCAAAATTTTAAAAAATAATTTTCATTTTGTTTTTGAAATTTTTGTTTTTAATTCAAAGTTCCAAAATCAAAATTTTAAAAAATTATTTTCATTTTGTTTTTGAAATTTTTGTTTTTAATTCAAAGTTCCAAAATCAAAATTTTAAAAAATTATTTTCATTTTGTTTTTGAAATTTTTGTTTTTAATTCAAAGTTCCAAAATCAAAATTTTATAAAATTAATTTCATTTTTTTTTTAATTCAAAGTTCCAAAATCAAAATTTTAAAAAAATTATTTTCATTTTGTTTTTGAAATTTTGTTTTTAATTCAAAGTTCCAAAATCAAAGTTTTAAAAAATAATTTTCATTTTGTTTTTGAAATTTTTTTTTTATTTCCAAGTTCCAAAATCAAAGTTTTAAAAAATATTTTTCATTTTGTTTTTGAAATTTTTGTTTTTAATTCAAAGTTCCAAAATCAAAATTTTAAAAAATATTTTTCATTTTGTTTTTGAAATTTTTGTTTTTAATTCAAAGTTCCAAAATCAAAGTTTTAAAAAATTATTTGCATTTTGTTTTTGAAATTTTTGTTTTTAATTCAAAGTTCCAAAATCAAAATTTTAAAAAATAATTTTCATTTTGTATTTGAAATTTTTGTTTTTAATTCAAAGTTCCAAAATCAAAGTTTTAAAAAATAATTTTCATTTTGTTTTTGAAATTTTTGTTTTTAATTCAAAGTTCCAAAATCAAAATTTTAAAAAATAATTTTCATTTTGTTTTTGAATTTTTTTTTTTAATTCAAAGTTCCAAAATCAAAGTTTTAAAAAATATTTTTCATTTTGTTTTTGAAATTTTTTTTTTTAATTCAAGTTCCAAAATCAAAGTTTTAAAAAATAATTTTCATTTTGTTTTTGAAATTTGTGTTTTTAATTCAAAGTTCCAAAATCAAAGTTTTAAAAAATAATTTTCTTTTTTTTTTTAATTCAAAGTTCTAAAATCAAAGTTTTAAAAAATAATTTTCATTTTGTTTTTGAAATTTTTGTTTTTAATTCAAAGTTCCAAAATCAAAGTTTTAAAAAATAATTTTCATTTTTTTTTAATTCAAAGTTCCAAAATCAAAATTTTAAAAAAATTATTTTCATTTTGTTTTTGAAATTTTTTTTTTTTATTTCAAAGTTCCAAAATCAAAATTTTAAAAAATAATTTTCATTTTTTTTTAATTCAAAGTTCCAAAATCAAAATTTTAAAAAAATTATTTTCATTTTGTTTTTGAAATTTTTTTTTTATTTCAAAGTTCCAAAATCAAAATTTTTAAAAAAATAATTTTCATTTTTTTTTAATTCAAAGTTCTAAAATCAAAATTTTAAAAAATAATTTTAATTTTTTTTTAATTCAAAGTTCCAAAATCAAAATTTTAAAAAATATTTTTCATTTTGTTTTTGAATTTTTTTTTTTAATTCAAAGTTCCAAAATCAAAATTTTAAAAAAATTATTTTCATTTTTTTTTTAATTCAAAGTTCCAAAATCAAAATTTTAAAAAATATTTTTCATTTTGTTTTTGAAATTTTTTTTTAAATCAAAGTTCCAAAATCATAATTTTAAAAAATAATTTTCATTTTTTTTTAATTCAAAGTTCCAAAATCAAAGTTTTAAAAAATAATTTTCATTTTTTTTTAATTCAAAGTTCCAAAATCAAAATTTTAAAAAAATTATTTTCATTTTGTTTTTGAATTTTTTTTTTTTTATTTCAAAGTTCAAAATCAAAATTTTAAAAAATAATTTTCATTTTTTTTTTAATTCAAAGTTCGAAAATCAAAGTTTTAAAAAATAATTTTCATTTTTTTTTAATTCAAAGTTCCAAAATAAAAATTTTAAAAAAATTATTTTCATTTTGTTTTTGAAATTTTTTTTTTTTATTTCGAAGTTCCAAAATCAAAGTTTTAAAAAATAATTTTCATTTTGTTTTTGAAATTTTTGTTTTTAATTCAAAGTTCCAAAATCAAAATTTTAAAAAATAATTTCCATTTTGTTTTTGAAATTTTTTTTTTAATTCAAAGTTCCAAAATCAAAGTTTTAAAAAATATTTTTCATTTTGTTTTTGAAATTTTTGTTTTTAATTCAAAGTTCCAAAATCAAAGTTTTAAAAAATAATTTTCATTTTGTTTTTGAAATTTGTGTTTTTAATTCAAAGTTCCAAAATCAAAGTTTTAAATAATAATTTTCATTTTTTTTTTAATTCAAAGTTCCAAAATCAAAATTTTAAAAAAATTATTTTCATTTTGTTTTTGAATTTTTTTTTTTTATTTCAAAGTTCCAAAATCAAAGTTTTAAAAAATATTTTTCATTTTGTTTTTGAAATTTTTGTTTTTAATTCAAAGTTCCAAAATCAAAGTTTTAAAAAATAATTTTCATTTTGTTTTTAATTCAAAGTTCCAAAATCAAAGTTTTAAAAAATTATTTTCATTTTGTTTTTGAATTTTTTTTTTTTATTTCAAAGTTCCAAAATCAAAGTTTTAAAAAATAATTTTCATTTTGTTTTTAATTCAAAGTTCCAAAATCAAAGTTTTAAAAAATAATTTTCATTTTTTTTTAATTCAAAGTTCCAAAATCAAAATTTTAAAAAAATTATTTTCATTTTGTTTTTGAATTTTTTTTTTTATTTCAAAGTTCCAAAATCAAAGTTTTAAAAAATAATTTTCATTTTGTTTTTAATTCAAAGTTCCAAAATCAAAGTTTTAAAAAATAATTTTCATTTTTTTTTAATTCAAAGTTCCAAAATCAAAATTTTAAAAAAATTATTTTCATTTTGTTTTTGAATTTTTTTTTTTTATTTCAAAGTTCCAAAATCAAAGTTTTAAAAAATATTTTTCATTTTGTTTTTGAAATTTTTGTTTTTAATTCAAAGTTCCAAAATCAAAGTTTTAAAAAATAATTTTCATTTTGTTTTTAATTCAAAGTTCCAAAATCAAAGTTTTAAAAAATAATTTTCATTTTTTTTTTAATTCAAAGTTCCAAAATCAAAATTTTAAAAAATATTTTTCATTTTGTTTTTGAAATTTTTGTTTTTAATTCAAAGTTCCAAAATCAAAGTTTTAAAAAATAATTTTCATTTTTTTTTTAATTCAAAGTTCCAAAATCAAAATTTTAAAAAATAATTTTAATTTTTTTTTAATTCAAAGTTCCAAAATAAAAAATTTAAAAAATTTTGTTTTTGAAATTTTTTTTTTAATTCAAAGTTCCAAAATCAAAGTTTTAAAAAATAATTTTCATTTTGTTTTTGAAATTTTTGTTTTTAATTCAAAGTTCCAAAATCAAAGTTTTAAAAAATATTTTTCATTTTGTTTTTGAAATTTTTGTTTTTAATTCAAAGTTCCAAAATCAAAGTTTTAAAAAATAATTTTCATTTTGTTTTTAATTCAAAGTTCCAAAATCAAAGTTTTAAAAAATAATTTTCATTTTTTTTTAATTCAAAGTTCCAAAATCAAAATTTTAAAAAAATTATTTTCATTTTGTTTTTGAATTTTTTTTTTTTATTTCAAAGTTCCAAAATCAAAGTTTTAAAAAATATTTTTCATTTTGTTTTTGAAATTTTTGTTTTTAATTCAAAGTTCCAAAATCAAAGTTTTAAAAAATAATTTTCTTTTTTTTTTAATTCAAAGTTCTAAAATCAAAGTTTTAAAAAATAATTTTCATTTTGTTTTTGAAATTTTTGTTTTTAATTCAAAGTTCCAAAATCAAAGTTTTAAAAAGTAATTTTCATTTTTTTTTAATTCAAAGTTCCAAAATCAAAATTTTAAAAAAATTATTTTCATTTTGTTTTTGAAATTTTTTTTTTTTATTTCAAAGTTCCAAAATCAAAGTTTTAAAAAATATTTTTCATTTTGTTTTTGAAATTTTTGTTTTTAATTCAAAGTTCCAAAATCAAAGTTTTAAAAAATAATTTTTTAAAAAATTTTGTTTTTGAAATTTTTTTTTTAATTCAAAGTCCAAAATCAAAGTTTTAAAAAATAATTTTCATTTTGTTTTTGAAATTTTTGTTTTTAATTCAAAGTTCCAAAATCAAAATTTTAAAAAATAATTTTCATTTTGTTTTTGAAATTTTTTTTTTAATTCAAAGTTCCAAAATCAAAGTTTTAAAAAATATTTTTCATTTTGTTTTTGAAATTTTTGTTTTTAATTCAAAGTTCAAAAATCAAAGTTTTAAAAAATAATATTCATTTTGTTTTTGAAATTTTTGTTTTTAATTCAAAGTTCCAAAATCAAAGTTTTAAAAAATAATTTTTTAAAAAATTTTGTTTTTGAAATTTTTTTTTTAATTCAAAGTTCCAAAATCAAAGTTTTAAAAAATAATTTTCATTTTGTTTTTGAAATTTTTGTTTTTAATTCAAAGTTCCAAAATCAAAGTTTTAAAAAATATTTTTCATTTTGTTTTTGAAATTTTTGTTTTTAATTCAAAGTTCCAAAATCAAAGTTTTAAAAAATAATATTCATTTTGTTTTTGAAATTTTTGTTTTTAATTCAAAGTTCCAAAATCAAAGTTTTAAAAAATAATTTTCATTTTTTTTTAATTCAAAGTTCCAAAATCAAAATTTTAAAAAAATTATTTTCATTTTGTTTTTGAAATTTTTTTTTTTATTTCAAAGATCCGAAATCAAAGTTTTAAAAAATATTTTTCATTTTGTTTTTGAAATTTTTGTTTTTAATTCAAAGTTCCAAAATCAAAGTTTTAAAAAATAATTTTCTTTTTGTTTTTGAAATTTTTTTTTAATTCAAAGTTCCAAAATCATAATTTTAAAAAATAATTTTCATTTTTTTTTAATTCAAAGTTCCAAAATCAAAGTTTTAAAAAATAATTTTCATTTTTTTTTAATTCAAAGTTCCAAAATCAAAATTTTAAAAAAATTATTTTCATTTTGTTTTTGAAATTTTTTTTTTTTATTTCAAAGTTCCAAAATCAAAATTTTAAAAAATAATTTTCATTTTTTTTTAATTCAAAGTTCCAAAATCAAAATTTTAAAAAATAATTTTCATTTTTTTTAATTCAAAGTTCCAAAATAAAAATTTTAAAAAATTTTGTTTTTGAATTTTTTTTTTATTCAAATTCCAAAATCAAAGTTTTAAAAAATAATTTTCATTTTGTTTTTGAAATTTTTGTTTTTAATTCAGTTCCAAAATCAAAATTTTAAAAAATAATTTTCATTTTGTTTTTGAAATTTTTTTTTTAATTCAAAGTTCCAAAATCAAAGTTTTAAAAAATATTTTTCATTTTGTTTTTGAAATTTTTGTTTTTAATTCAAAGTTCCAAAATCAAAGTTTTAAAAAATAATTTTCATTTTTTTTTAATTCAAAGTTCCAAAATCAAAATTTTAAAAAATAATTTTCATTTTTTTTTTTAATTCAAAGTTCCAAAATAAAAATTTTAAAAAATTTTGTTTTTGAAATTTTTTTTTTAATTCAAAGTTCCAAAATCAAAGTTTTAAAAAATAATTTTCATTTTGTTTTTGAAATTTTTTTTTTTAATTCAAAGTTCCAAAATCAAAGTTTTAAAAAATAGTTTTCATTTTGTTTTTGAAATTTTTGTTTTTAATTCAAAGTTCCAAAATCAAAGTTTTAAAAAATAATTTTCATTTTGTTTTTGAAATTTTTGTTTTTAATTCAAAGTTCCAAAATCAAAATTTTAAAAAAATTATTTTCATTTTGTTTTTGAATTTTTTTTTTTTATTTCAAAGTTCCAAAATCAAAGTTTTAAAAAATATTTTTCATTTTGTTTTTGAAATTTTTGTTTTTAATTCAAAGTTCCAAAATCAAAGTTTTAAAAAATAATTTTCATTTTGTTTTTGAAATTTTTGTTTTTAATTCAAAGTTCCAAAATCAAAGTTTTAAAAAATAATTTTCATTTTTTTTTTAATTCAAAGTTCCAAAATCAAAATTTTAAAAAAATTATTTTCATTTTGTTTTTGAAATTTTTGTTTTTAATTCAAAGTTCCAAAATCAAAGTTTTAAAAAATAATTTTCATTTTTTTTTTAATTCAAAGTTCCAAAATCAAAATTTTAAAAAATATTTTTCATTTTGTTTTTGAAATTTTTGTTTTTAATTCAAAGTTCCAAAATCAAAGTTTTAAAAAATTATTTGCATTTTGTTTTTGAAATTTTTGTTTTTAATTCAAAGTTCCAAAATCAAAATTTTAAAAAATAATTTTCATTTTGTTTTTGAAATTTTTGTTTTTAATTCAAAATTCCAAAATCAATTTTAATTCAAAGTTCCAAAATCAAAATTTTAAAAAATAATTTTCATTTTTTTTTAATTCAAAGTTCCAAAATCAAAATTTTAAAAAATATTTTTCATTTTGTTTTTGAAATTTTTGTTTTTAATTCAAAGTTCCAAAATCAAAGTTTTAAAAAATTATTTGCATTTTGTTTTTGAAATTTTTGTTTTTAATTCAAAGTTCCAAAATCAAAATTTTAAAAAATAATTTTCATTTTGTTTTTGAAATTTTTTTTTTAATTCAAAGTTCCAAAATCAAAGTTTTAAAAAATATTTTTCATTTTGTTTTTGAAATTTTTGTTTTTAATTCAAAGTTCCAAAATCAAAGTTTTAAAAAATAATTTTCATTTTGTTTTTGAAATTTGTGTTTTTAATTCAAAGTTCCAAAATCAAAGTTTTAAAAAATAATTTTCATTTTTTTTTTAATTCAAAGTTCCAAAATCAAAATTTTAAAAAATAATTTTCATTTTGTTTTTGAAATTTTTTTTTTAATTCAAAGTTCCAAAATCAAAGTTTTAAAAAATAATTTTCATTTTGTTTTTGAAATTTTTGTTTTTAATTCAAAGTTCCAAAATCAAAGTTTTAAAAAATAATTTTCTTTTTTTTTTTAATTCAAAGTTCTAAAATCAAAGTTTTAAAAAATAATTTTCATTTTGTTTTTGAAATTTTTGTTTTTAATTCAAAGTTCCAAAATCAAAGTTTTAAAAAATAATTTTCATTTTTTTTTAATTCAAAGTTCCAAAATCAAAATTTTAAAAAAATTATTGTCATTTTGTTTTTGAAATTTTTTTTTTTATTTCAAAGTTCCAAAATCAAAATTTTAAAAAATAATTTTCATTTTTTTTTAATTCAAAGTTCCAAAATCAAAATTTTAAAAAAATTATTTTCATTTTGTTTTTGAAATTTTTTTTTTATTTCAAAGTTCCAAAATCAAAATTTGAAAAAATAATTTTCATTTTTTTTAATTCAAAGTTCCAAAATCAAAATTTTAAAAAATAATTTTCATTTTTTTTTAATTCAAAGTTCCAAAATCAAAATTTTAAAAAATATTTTTCATTTTGTTTTTGAATTTTTTTTTTAATTCAAAGTTCCAAAATCAAAATTTTAAAAAAATTATTTTCATTTTTTTTTAATTCAAAGTTCCAAAAACAAAATTTTAAAAAATATTTTTCATTTGGTTTTTGAATTTTTTTTTTTTAATTCAAAGTTCCAAAATCATAATTTTAAAAAATAATTTTCATTTTTTTTTTAATTCAAAGTTCCAAAATCAAAGTTTTAAAAAATAATTTTCATTTTTTTTTAATTCAAAGTTCCAAAATCAAAATTTTAAAAAAATTATTTTCATTTTGTTTTTGAAATTTTTTTTTTTATTTCAAAGTTCCAAAATCAAAATTTTAAAAAATAATTTTCATTTTTTTTTAATTCAAAGTTCCAAAATCAAAATTTTAAAAAATAATTTTCATTTTTTTTAATTCAAAGTTCCAAAATAAAAATTTTAAAAAATTTTGTTTTTGAATTTTTTTTTTTATTCAAATTCCAAAATCAAAGTTTTAAAAAATAATTTTCATTTTGTTTTTGAAATTTTTGTTTTTAATTCAGTTCCAAAATCAAAATTTTAAAAAATAATTTTCATTTTGTTTTTGAAATTTTTTTTTTAATTCAAAGTTCCAAAATCAAAGTTTTAAAAAATATTTTTCATTTTGTTTTTGAAATTTTTGTTTTTAATTCAAAGTTCCAAAATCAAAGTTTTAAAAAATAATTTTCATTTTTTTTTAATTCAAAGTTCCAAAATCAAAATTTTAAAAAATAATTTTCATTTTTTTTTTTAATTCAAAGTTCCAAAATAAAAATTTTAAAAAATTTTGTTTTTGAAATTTTTTTTTTAATTCAAAGTTCCAAAATCAAAGTTTTAAAAAATAATTTTCATTTTGTTTTTGAAATTTTTTTTTTTAATTCAAAGTTCCAAAATCAAAGTTTTAAAAAATATTTTTCATTTTGTTTTTGAAATTTTTGTTTTTAATTCAAAGTTCCAAAATCAAAGTTTTAAAAAATAATTTTCATTTTGTTTTTGAAATTTTTGTTTTTAATTCAAAGTTCCAAAATCAAAATTTTAAAAAAATTATTTTCATTTTGTTTTTGAATTTTTTTTTTTTATTTCAAAGTTCCAAAATCAAAGTTTTAAAAAATATTTTTCATTTTGTTTTTGAAATTTTTGTTTTTAATTCAAAGTTCCAAAATCAAAGTTTTAAAAAATAATTTTCATTTTGTTTTTGAAATTTTTGTTTTTAATTCAAAGTTCCAAAATCAAAGTTTTAAAAAATAATTTTCATTTTTTTTTTAATTCAAAGTTCCAAAATCAAAATTTTAAAAAAATTATTTTCATTTTGTTTTTGAAATTTTTGTTTTTAATTCAAAGTTCCAAAATCAAAGTTTTAAAAAATAATTTTCATTTTTTTTTAATTCAAAGTTCCAAAATCAAAATTTTAAAAAATATTTTTCATTTTGTTTTTGAAATTTTTGTTTTTAATTCAAAGTTCCAAAATCAAAGTTTTAAAAAATTATTTGCATTTTGTTTTTGAAATTTTTGTTTTTAATTCAAAGTTCCAAAATCAAAATTTTAAAAAATAATTTTCATTTTGTTTTTGAAATTTTTGTTTTTAATTCAAAATTCCAAAATCAATTTTAATTCAAAGTTCCAAAATCAAAATTTTAAAAAATAATTTTCATTTTTTTTAATTCAAAGTTCCAAAATCAAAATTTTAAAAAATATTTTTCATTTTGTTTTTGAAATTTTTGTTTTTAATTCAAAGTTCCAAAATCAAAGTTTTAAAAAATTATTTGCATTTTGTTTTTGAAATTTTTGTTTTTAATTCAAAGTTCCAAAATCAAAATTTTAAAAAATAATTTTCATTTTGTTTTTGAAATTTTTTTTTTAATTCAAAGTTCCAAAATCAAAGTTTTAAAAAATATTTTTCATTTTGTTTTTGAAATTTTTGTTTTTAATTCAAAGTTCCAAAATCAAAGTTTTAAAAAATAATTTTCATTTTGTTTTTGAAATTTGTGTTTTTAATTCAAAGTTCCAAAATCAAAGTTTTAAAAAATAATTTTCATTTTTTTTTTAATTCAAAGTTCCAAAATCAAAATTTTAAAAAATAATTTTCATTTTGTTTTTGAAATTTTTTTTTTAATTCAAAGTTCCAAAATCAAAGTTTTAAAAAATAATTTTAATTTTGTTTTTGAAATTTTTGTTTTTAATTCAAAGTTCCAAAATCAAAGTTTTAAAAAATAATTTTCTTTTTTTTTTAATTCAAAGTTCTAAAATCAAAGTTTTAAAAAATAATTTTCATTTTGTTTTTGAAATTTTTGTTTTTAATTCAAAGTTCCAAAATCAAAGTTTTAAAAAATAATTTTCATTTTTTTTTAATTCAAAGTTCCAAAATCAAAATTTTAAAAAAATTATTGTCATTTTGTTTTTGAATTTTTTTTTTTTATTTCAAAGTTCCAAAATCAAAATTTGAAAAAATAATTTTCATTTTTTTTAATTCAAAGTTCCAAAATCAAAATTTTAAAAAATAATTTTCATTTTTTTTTAATTCAAAGTTCCAAAATCAAAATTTTAAAAAATATTTTTCATTTTGTTTTTGAATTTTTTTTTTAATTCAAAGTTCCAAAATCAAAATTTTAAAAAAATTATTTTCATTTTTTTTTAATTCAAAGTTCCAAAAACAAAATTTTAAAAAATATTTTTCATTTGGTTTTTGAAATTTTTTTTTTTAATTCAAAGTTCCAAAATCATAATTTTAAAAAATAATTTTCATTTTTTTTTAATTCAAAGTTCCAAAATCAAAGTTTTAAAAAATAATTTTCATTTTTTTTTAATTCAAAGTTCCAAAATCAAAATTTTAAAAAAATTATTTTCATTTTGTTTTTGAAATTTTTTTTTTTTATTTCAAAGTTCCAAAATCAAAATTTTAAAAAATAATTTTCATTTTTTTTTAATTCAAAGTTCCAAAATCAAAATTTTAAAAAATAATTTTCATTTTTTTTAATTCAAAGTTCCAAAATAAAAATTTTAAAAAATTTTGTTTTTGAATTTTTTTTTTATTAAAATTCCAAAATCAAAGTTTTAAAAAATAATTTTCATTTTGTTTTTGAAATTTTTGTTTTTAATTCAGTTCCAAAATCAAAATTTTAAAAAATAATTTTCATTTTGTTTTTGAAATTTTTTTTTTAATTCAAAGTTCCAAAATCAAAGTTTTAAAAAATATTTTTCATTTTGTTTTTGAAATTTTTGTTTTTAATTCAAAGTTCCAAAATCAAAGTTTTAAAAAATAATTTTCATTTTTTTTTAATTCAAAGTTCCAAAATCAAAATTTTAAAAAATAATTTTCATTTTTTTTTTTAATTCAAAGTTCCAAAATAAAAATTTTAAAAAATTTTGTTTTTGAAATTTTTTTTTTAATTCAAAGTTCCAAAATCAAAGTTTTAAAAAATAATTTTCATTTTGTTTTTGAAATTTTTTTTTTTAATTCAAAGTTCCAAAATCAAAGTTTTAAAAAATATTTTTCATTTTGTTTTTGAAATTTTTGTTTTTAATTCAAAGTTCCAAAATCAAAGTTTTAAAAAATAATTTTCATTTTGTTTTTGAAATTTTTGTTTTTAATTCAAAGTTCCAAAATCAAAATTTTAAAAAAATTATTTTCATTTTGTTTTTGAATTTTTTTTTTTTATTTCAAAGTTCCAAAATCAAAGTTTTAAAAAATATTTTTCATTTTGTTTTTGAAATTTTTGTTTTTAATTCAAAGTTCCAAAATCAAAGTTTTAAAAAATAATTTTCATTTTGTTTTTGAAATTTTTGTTTTTAATTCAAAGTTCCAAAATCAAAGTTTTAAAAAATAATTTTCATTTTTTTTTTAATTCAAAGTTCCAAAATCAAAATTTTAAAAAAATTATTTTCATTTTGTTTTTGAAATTTTTGTTTTTAATTCAAAGTTCCAAAATCAAAGTTTTAAAAAATAATTTTCATTTTTTTTTAATTCAAAGTTCCAAAATCAAAATTTTAAAAAATATTTTTCATTTTGTTTTTGAAATTTTTGTTTTTAATTCAAAGTTCCAAAATCAAAGTTTTAAAAAATTATTTGCATTTTGTTTTTGAAATTTTTGTTTTTAATTCAAAGTTCCAAAATCAAAATTTTAAAAAATAATTTTCATTTTGTTTTTGAAATTTTTGTTTTTAATTCAAAATTCCAAAATCAATTTTAATTCAAAGTTCCAAAATCAAAATTTTAAAAAATAATTTTCATTTTTTTTTAATTCAAAGTTCCAAAATCAAAATTTTAAAAAATATTTTTCATTTTGTTTTTGAAATTTTTGTTTTTAATTCAAAGTTCCAAAATCAAAGTTTTAAAAAATTATTTGCATTTTGTTTTTGAAATTTTTGTTTTTAATTCAAAGTTCCAAAATCAAAATTTTAAAAAATAATTTTCATTTTGTTTTTGAAATTTTTTTTTTAATTCAAAGTTCCAAAATCAAAGTTTTAAAAAATATTTTTCATTTTGTTTTTGAAATTTTTGTTTTTAATTCAAAGTTCCAAAATCAAAGTTTTAAAAAATAATTTTCATTTTGTTTTTGAAATTTGTGTTTTTAATTCAAAGTTCCAAAATCAAAGTTTTAAAAAATAATTTTCATTTTTTTTTTAATTCAAAGTTCCAAAATCAAAATTTTAAAAAATAATTTTCATTTTGTTTTTGAAATTTTTTTTTTAATTCAAAGTTCCAAAATCAAAGTTTTAAAAAATAATTTTCATTTTGTTTTTGAAATTTTTGTTTTTAATTCAAAGTTCCAAAATCAAAGTTTTAAAAAATAATTTTCTTTTTTTTTTAATTCAAAGTTCTAAAATCAAAGTTTTAAAAAATAATTTTCATTTTGTTTTTGAAATTTTTGTTTTTAATTCAAAGTTCCAAAATCAAAGTTTTAAAAAATAATTTTCATTTTTTTTTAATTCAAAGTTCCAAAATCAAAATTTTAAAAAAATTATTGTCATTTTGTTTTTGAAATTTTTTTTTTTATTTCAAAGTTCCAAAATCAAAATTTTAAAAAATAATTTTCATTTTTTTTAATTCAAAGTTCCAAAATCAAAATTTTAAAAAAATTATTTTCATTTTGTTTTTGAAATTTTTTTTTTATTTCAAAGTTCCAAAATCAAAATTTGAAAAAATAATTTTCATTTTTTTTTAATTCAAAGTTCCAAAATCAAAATTTTAAAAAATAATTTTCATTTTTTTTTAATTCAAAGTTCCAAAATCAAAATTTTAAAAAATATTTTTCATTTTGTTTTTGAATTTTTTTTTTAATTCAAAGTTCCAAAATCAAAATTTTAAAAAAATTATTTTCATTTTTTTTTAATTCAAAGTTCCAAAAACAAAATTTTAAAAAATATTTTTCATTTGGTTTTTGAAATTTTTTTTTTTAATTCAAAGTTCCAAAATCATAATTTTAAAAAATAATTTTCATTTTTTTTTAATTCAAAGTTCCAAAATCAAAGTTTTAAAAAATAATTTTCATTTTTTTTTTAATTCAAAGTTCCAAAATCAAAATTTTAAAAAAATTATTTTCATTTTGTTTTTGATTTTTTTTTTTTATTTCAAAGTTCCAAAATCAAAATTTTAAAAAATAATTTTCATTTTTTTTTAATTCAAAGTTCCAAAATCAAAATTTTAAAAAATAATTTTCATTTTTTTTAATTCAAAGTTCCAAAATCAAAATTTTAAAAAATAATTTTCATATTGTTTTTGAAATTTTTTTTTTTAATCAAAGTTCCAAAATCAAAGTTTTAAAAAATATTTTTCATTTTGTTTTTGAAATTTTTGTTTTTAATTCAAAGTTCCAAAATCAAAGTTTTAAAAAATAATTTTCATTTTGTTTTTGAAATTTTTGTTTTTAATTCAAAGTTCCAAAATCAAAGTTTTAAAAAATAATTTTCATTTTTTTTTAATTCAAAGTTCCAAAATCAAAATTTTAAAAAATAATTCTCATATTGTTTTTGAAATTTTTTTTTTTAATCAAAGTTCCAAAATCAAAGTTTTAAAAAATATTTTTCATTTTGTTTTTGAAATTTTTGTTTTTAATTCAAAGTTCCAAAATCAAAGTTTTAAAAAATAATTTTCATTTTGTTTTTGAAATTTGTGTTTTTAATTCAAAGTTCCAAAATCAAAGTTTTAAAAAATAATTTTCATTTTTTTTTTAATTCAAAGTTCCAAAATCAAAATTTTAAAAAATAATTTTCATTTTGTTTTTGAAATTTTTTTTTAATTCAAAGTTCCAAAATCAAAGTTTTAAAAAATAATTTTCATTTTGTTTTTGAAATTTTTGTTTTTAATTCAAAGTTCCAAAATCAAAGTTTTAAAAAATAATTTTCTTTTTTTTTTAATTCAAAGTTCTAAAATCAAAGTTTTAAAAAATAATTTTCATTTTGTTTTTGAAATTTTTGTTTTTAATTCAAAGTTCCAAAATCAAAGTTTTAAAAAATAATTTTCATTTTTTTTTAATTCAAAGTTCCAAAATCAAAATTTTAAAAAAATTATTGTCATTTTGTTTTTGAAATTTTTTTTTTTATTTCAAAGTTCCAAAATCAAAATTTTAAAAAATAATTTTCATTTTTTTTTAATTCAAAGTTCCAAAATCAAAATTTTAAAAAAATTATTTTCATTTTGTTTTTGAAATTTTTTTTTTATTTCAAAGTTCCAAAATCAAAATTTGAAAAAATAATTTTCATTTTTTTTTAATTCAAAGTTCCAAAATCAAAATTTTAAAAAATAATTTTCATTTTTTTTTAATTCAAAGTTCCAAAATCAAAATTTTAAAAAATATTTTTCATTTTGTTTTTGAATTTTTTTTTTTAATTCAAAGTTCCAAAATCAAAATTTTAAAAAAATTATTTTAATTTTTTTTTAATTCAAAGTTCCAAAAACAAAATTTTAAAAAATAATTTTCATTTGGTTTTTGAAATTTTTTTTTTTAATTCAAAGTTCCAAAATCATAATTTTAAAAAATAATTTTCATTTTTTTTTAATTCAAAGTTCCAAAATCAAAGTTTTAAAAAATAATTTTCATTTTTTTTTTAATTCAAAGTTCCAAAATCAAAATTTTAAAAAAATTATTTTCATTTTGTTTTTGAATTTTTTTTTTTTATTTCAAAGTTCCAAAATCAAAATTTTAAAAAATAATTTTCATTTTTTTTTAATTCAAAGTTCCAAAATCAAAATTTTAAAAAAATTATTGTCATTTTTTTTTGAAATTTTTTTTTTTATTTCAAAGTTCCAAAATCAAAATTTTAAAAAATAATTTTCATTTTTTTTTAATTCAAAGTTCCAAAATCAAAGTTTTAAAAAATATTTTTCATTTTGTTCTTGAAATTTTTGTTTTTAATTCAAAGTTCCAAAATCAAAGTTTTAAAAAATAATTTTCTTTTTTTTTAATTCAAAGTTCTAAAATCAAAGTTTTAAAAAATAATTTTCATTTTGTTTTTGAAATTTTTGTTTTTAATTCAAAGTTCCAAAATCAAAGTTTTAAAAAATAATTTTCATTTATTTTTAATTCAAAGTTCCAAAATCAAAATTTTAAAAAAATTATTGTCATTTTGTTTTTGAAATTTTTTTTTTATTTCAAAGTTCCAAAATCAAAATTTTAAAAAATAATTTTCATTTTTTTTTAATTCAAAGTTCCAAAATCAAAATTTTAAAAAAATTATTTTCATTTTGTTTTTGAAATTTTTTTTTTATTTCAAAGTTCCAAAATCAAAATTTGAAAAAATAATTTTCATTTTTTTTTAATTCAAAGTTCCAAAATCAAAATTTTAAAAAATAATTTTCATTTTTTTTTAATTCAAAGTTCCAAAATCAAAATTTTAAAAAATATTTTTCATTTTGTTTTTGAATTTTTTTTTTAATTCAAAGTTCCAAAATCAAAATTTTAAAAAAATTATTTTCATTTTTTTTTAATTCAAAGTTCCAAAAACAAAATTTTAAAAAATATTTTTCATTTGGTTTTTGAAATTTTTTTTTTTAATTCAAAGTTCCAAAATCATAATTTTAAAAAATAATTTTCATTTTTTTTTAATTCAAAGTTCCAAAATCAAAGTTTTAAAAAATAATTTTCATTTTTTTTTTAATTCAAAGTTCCAAAATCAAAATTTTAAAAAAATTATTTTCATTTTGTTTTTGAATTTTTTTTTTTTATTTCAAAGTTCCAAAATCAAAATTTTAAAAAATAATTTTCATTTTTTTTAATTCAAAGTTCCAAAATCAAAATTTTAAAAAATAATTTTCATTTTTTTTAATTCAAAGTTCCAAAATCAAAATTTTAAAAAATAATTTTCATATTGTTTTTGAAATTTTTTTTTTTAATCAAAGTTCCAAAATCAAAGTTTTAAAAAATATTTTTCATTTTGTTTTTGAAATTTTTGTTTTTAATTCAAAGTTCCAAAATCAAAGTTTTAAAAAATAATTTTCATTTTGTTTTTGAAATTTTTGTTTTTAATTCAAAGTTCCAAAATCAAAGTTTTAAAAAATAATTTTCATTTTTTTTTTAATTCAAAGTTCCAAAATCAAAATTTTAAAAAAATTATTTTCATTTTGTTTTTGAAATTTTTTTTTTTTATTTCAAAGTTCCAAAATCAAAGTTTTAAAAAATATTTTTCATTTTGTTTTTGAAATTTTTGTTTTTAATTCAAAGTTCCAAAATCAAAGTTTTAAAAAATAATTTTCATTTTGTTTTTGAAATTTGTGTTTTTAATTCAAAGTTCCAAAATCAAAGTTTTAAAAAATAATTTTCATTTTTTTTTTAATTCAAAGTTCCAAAATCAAAATTTTAAAAAATAATTTTCATTTTGTTTTTGAAATTTTTTTTTTAATTCAAAGTTCCAAAATCAAAGTTTTAAAAAATAATTTTCATTTTGTTTTTGAAATTTTTGTTTTTAATTCAAAGTTCCAAAATCAAAGTTTTAAAAAATAATTTTCTTTTTTTTTTAATTCAAAGTTCTAAAATCAAAGTTTTAAAAAATAATTTTCATTTTGTTTTTGAAATTTTTGTTTTTAATTCAAAGTTCCAAAATCAAAGTTTTAAAAAATAATTTTCATTTTTTTTTAATTCAAAGTTCCAAAATCAAAATTTTAAAAAATAATTTTCATTTTTTTTAATTCAAAGTTCCAAAATCAAAATTTTAAAAAATAATTTTCATATTGTTTTTGAAATTTTTTTTTTAATCAAAGTTCCAAAATCAAAGTTTTAAAAAATATTTTTCATTTTGTTTTTGAAATTTTTGTTTTTAATTCAAAGTTCCAAAATCAAAGTTTTAAAAAATAATTTTCATTTTGTTTTTGAAATTTTTGTTTTTAATTCAAAGTTCCAAAATCAAAATTTTAAAAAATAATTTTAATTTTTTTTTAATTCAAAGTTCCAAAATCAAAATTTTAAAAAAATTATTTTCATTTTGTTTTTGAAATTTTTTTTTTTAATTCAAAGTTCCAAAATCAAAGTTTTAAAAAATAATTTTCATTTTGTTTTTGAAATTTGTGTTTTTAATTCAAAGTTCCAAAATCAAAATTTTAAAAAATAATTTTCATTTTTTTTAATTCAAAGTTCCAAAATCAAAATTTTAAAAAATAATTTTCATATTGTTTTTGAAATTTTTTTTTTTAATCAAAGTTCCAAAATCAAAGTTTTAAAAAATTATTTTCATTTTGTTTTTGAAATTTTTTTTTTTTATTTCAAAGTTCCAAAATCAAAGTTTTAAAAAATATTTTTCATTTTGTTTTTGAAATTTTTGTTTTTAATTCAAAGTTCCAAAATCAAAATTTTAAAAAATAATTTTCATTTTGTTTTTGAAATTTGTGTTTTTAATTCAAAGTTCCAAAATCAAAGTTTTAAAAAATAATTTTCATTTTTTTTTTAATTCAAAGTTCCAAAATCAAAATTTTAAAAAATAATTTTCATTTTGTTTTTGAAATTTTTTTTTTAATTCAAAGTTCCAAAATCAAAGTTTTAAAAAATAATTTTCATTTTGTTTTTGAAATTTTTGTTTTTAATTCAAAGTTCCAAAATCAAAGTTTTAAAAAATAATTTTCATTTTTTTTTAATTCAAAGTTCCAAAATCAAAATTTTAAAAAATAATTTTCATTTTTTTTAATCAAAGTTCCAAAATCAAAATTTTAAAAAATAATTTTCATATTGTTTTTGAAATTTTTTTTTTTAATCAAAGTTCCAAAATCAAAGTTTTAAAAAATATTTTTCATTTTGTTTTTGAAATTTTTGTTTTTAATTCAAAGTTCCAAAATCAAAGTTTTAAAAAATAATTTTCATTTTGTTTTTGAAATTTTTGTTTTTAATTCAAAGTTCCAAAATCAAAATTTTAAAAAATAATTTTAATTTTTTTTTAATTCAAAGTTCCAAAATCAAAATTTTAAAAAATATTTTTCATTTTGTTTTTGAAATTTTTGTTTTTAATTCAAAGTTCCAAAATCAAAGTTTTAAAAAATAATTTTCATATTGTTTTTGAAATTTTTTTTTTTAATCAAAGTTCCAAAATCAAAGTTTTAAAAAATATTTTTCATTTTGTTTTTGAAATTTTTGTTTTTAATTCAAAGTTCCAAAATCAAAGTTTTAAAAAATAATTTTCATATTGTTTTTGAAATTTTTTTTTTAATCAAAGTTCCAAAATCAAAGTTTTAAAAAATATTTTTCATTTTGTTTTTGAAATTTTTGTTTTTAATTCAAAGTTCCAAAATCAAAGTTTTAAAAAATAATTTTCATATTGTTTTTGAAATTTTTTTTTTTAATCAAAGTTCCAAAATCAAAGTTTTAAAAAATATTTTTCATTTTGTTTTTGAAATTTTTGTTTTTAATTCAAAGTTCCAAAATCAAAGTTTTAAAAAATAATTTTCATTTTGTTTTTGAAATTTTTGTTTTTAATTCAAAGTTCCAAAATCAAAGTTTTAAAAAATAATTTTCTTTTTTTTTTAATTCAAAGTTCTAAAATCAAAGTTTTAAAAAATAATTTTCATTTTGTTTTTGAAATTTTTGTTTTTAATTCAAAGTTCCAAAATCAAAGTTTTAAAAAATAATTTTCATTTTTTTTTAATTCAAAGTTCCAAAATCAAAATTTTAAAAAATAATTTTCATTTTTTTTAATTCAAAGTTCCAAAATCAAAATTTTAAAAAATAATTTTCATATTGTTTTTGAAATTTTTTTTTTTAATCAAAGTTCCAAAATCAAAGTTTTAAAAAATATTTTTCATTTTGTTTTTGAAATTTTTGTTTTTAATTCAAAGTTCCAAAATCAAAGTTTTAAAAAATAATTTTCATTTTGTTTTTGAAATTTTTGTTTTTAATTCAAAGTTCCAAAATCAAAATTTTAAAAAATAATTTTAATTTTTTTTTAATTCAAAGTTCCAAAATCAAAATTTTAAAAAAATTATTTTCATTTTGTTTTTGAAATTTTTTTTTTATTTCAAAGTTCCAAAATCAAAATTTGAAAAAATAATTTTCATTTTTTTTTAATTCAAAGTTCCAAAATCAAAATTTTAAAAAATAATTTTCATTTTTTTTTAATTCAAAGTTCCAAAATCAAAATTTTAAAAAATATTTTTCATTTTGTTTTTGAATTTTTTTTTTAATTCAAGTTCCAAAATCAAAATTTTAAAAAAATTATTTTCATTTTTTTTTAATTCAAAGTTCCAAAAACAAAATTTTAAAAAATATTTTTCATTTGGTTTTTGAAATTTTTTTTTTTAATTCAAAGTTCCAAAATCATAATTTTAAAAAATAATTTTCATTTTTTTTTAATTCAAAGTTCCAAAATCAAAGTTTTAAAAAATAATTTTCATTTTTTTTTTAATTCAAAGTTCCAAAATCAAAATTTTAAAAAAATTATTTTCATTTTGTTTTTGAATTTTTTTTTTTTATTTCAAAGTTCCAAAATCAAAATTTTAAAAAATAATTTTCATTTTTTTTTAATTCAAAGTTCCAAAATCAAAATTTTAAAAAATAATTTTCATTTTTTTTAATTCAAAGTTCCAAAATCAAAATTTTAAAAAATAATTTTCATATTGTTTTTGAAATTTTTTTTTTAATCAAAGTTCCAAAATCAAAGTTTTAAAAAATATTTTTCATTTTGTTTTTGAAATTTTTGTTTTTAATTCAAAGTTCCAAAATCAAAGTTTTAAAAAATAATTTTCATTTTGTTTTTGAAATTTTTGTTTTTATTCAAAGTTCCAAAATCAAAGTTTTAAAAAATAATTTTCATTTTTTTTTTAATTCAAAGTTCCAAAATCAAAATTTTAAAAAATAATTTTCATATTGTTTTTGAAATTTTTTTTTTTAATCAAAGTTCCAAAATCAAAGTTTTAAAAAATATTTTTCATTTTGTTTTTGAAATTTTTGTTTTTAATTCAAAGTTCCAAAATCAAAGTTTTAAAAAATAATTTTCATTTTGTTTTTGAAATTTGTGTTTTTAATTCAAAGTTTTAAAATCAAAGTTTTAAAAAATAATTTTCATTTTTTTTTTAATTCAAAGTTCCAAAATCAAAATTTTAAAAAATAATTTTCATTTTGTTTTTGAAATTTTTTTTTTAATTCAAAGTTCCAAAATCAAAGTTTTAAAAAATAATTTTCATTTTGTTTTTGAAATTTTTGTTTTTAATTCAAAGTTCCAAAATCAAAGTTTTAAAAAATAATTTTCTTTTTTTTTTAATTCAAAGTTCTAAAATCAAAGTTTAAAAAAATAATTTTCATTTTGTTTTTGAAATTTTTGTTTTTAATTCAAAGTTCCAAAATCAAAGTTTTAAAAAATAATTTTCATTTTTTTTTAATTCAAAGTTCCAAAATCAAAATTTTAAAAAAATTATTGTCATTTTGTTTTTGAAATTTTTTTTTTTATTTCAAAGTTCCAAAATCAAAATTTTAAAAAATAATTTTCATTTTTTTTAATTCAAAGTTCCAAAATCAAAATTTTAAAAAAATTATTTTCATTTTGTTTTTGAAATTTTTTTTTTATTAATTCAAAGTTCCAAAATCAAAGTTTTAAAAAATAATTTTCATTTTGTTTTTGAAATTTTTGTTTTTAATTCAAAGTTCCAAAATCAAAATTTTAAAAAATAATTTTCATTTTGTTTTTGAAATTTTTGTTTTTAATTCAAAGTTCCAAAATCAAAGTTTTAAAAAATAATTTTCATTTTTTTTTAATTCAAAGTTCCAAAATCAAAATTTTAAAAAATAATTTTCATTTTTTTTTTAATTCAAAGTTCCAAAATCAAAATTTTAAAAAATAATTTTCATTTTGTTTTTGAAATTTTTGTTTTTAATTCAAAGTTCCAAAATCAAAGTTTTAAAAAATAATTTTCATTTTGTTTTTGAAATTTTTGTTTTTAATTCAAAGTTCCAAAATCAAAATTTTAAAAAATAATTTTCATTTTGTTTTTGAAATTTTTGTTTTTAATTCAAAGTTCCAAAATCAAAGTTTTAAAAAATAATTTTCATTTTTTTTTTAATTCAAAGTTCCAAAATCAAAATTTTAAAAAATAATTTTCATTTTTTTTTAATTCAAAGTTCCAAAATCAAAATTTTAAAAAATAATTTTCATTTTGTTTTTGAAATTTTTGTTTTTAATTCAAAGTTCCAAAATCAAAGTTTTAAAAAATAATTTTCATTTTGTTTTTGAAATTTTTGTTTTTATTCAAAGTTCCAAAATCAAAGTTTTAAAAAATAATTTTCATTTTTTTTTAATTCAAAGTTCCAAAATCAAAATTTTAAAAAATAATTTTCATATTGTTTTTGAAATTTTTTTTTTTAATCAAAGTTCCAAAATCAAAGTTTTAAAAAATATTTTTCATTTTGTTTTTGAAATTTTTGTTTTTAATTCAAAGTTCCAAAATCAAAGTTTTAAAAAATAATTTTCATTTTGTTTTTGAAATTTGTGTTTTTAATTCAAAGTTTTAAAATCAAAGTTTTAAAAAATAATTTTCATTTTTTTTTTAATTCAAAGTTCCAAAATCAAAATTTTAAAAAATAATTTTCATTTTGTTTTTGAAATTTTTTTTTTAATTCAAAGTTCCAAAATCAAAGTTTTAAAAAATAATTTTCATTTTGTTTTTGAAATTTTTGTTTTTAATTCAAAGTTCCAAAATCAAAGTTTTAAAAAATAATTTTCTTTTTTTTTTAATTCAAAGTTCTAAAATCAAAGTTTAAAAAAATAATTTTCATTTTGTTTTTGAAATTTTTGTTTTTAATTCAAAGTTCCAAAATCAAAGTTTTAAAAAATAATTTTCATTTTTTTTTAATTCAAAGTTCCAAAATCAAAATTTTAAAAAAATTATTGTCATTTTGTTTTTGAAATTTTTTTTTTTATTTCAAAGTTCCAAAATCAAAATTTTAAAAAATAATTTTCATTTTTTTTAATTCAAAGTTCCAAAATCAAAATTTTAAAAAAATTATTTTCATTTTGTTTTTGAATTTTTTTTTTTATTAATTCAAAGTTCCAAAATCAAAGTTTTAAAAAATAATTTTCATTTTGTTTTTGAAATTTTTGTTTTTAATTCAAAGTTCCAAAATCAAAATTTTAAAAAATAATTTTCATTTTGTTTTTGAAATTTTTGTTTTTAATTCAAAGTTCCAAAATCAAAGTTTTAAAAAATAATTTTCATTTTTTTTTAATTCAAAGTTCCAAAATCAAAATTTTAAAAAATAATTTTCATTTTTTTTTTAATTCAAAGTTCCAAAATCAAAATTTTAAAAAATAATTTTCATTTTGTTTTTGAAATTTTTGTTTTTAATTCAAAGTTCCAAAATCAAAGTTTTAAAAAATAATTTTCATTTTGTTTTTGAAATTTTTGTTTTTAATTCAAAGTTCCAAAATCAAAATTTTAAAAAATAATTTTCATTTTGTTTTTGAAATTTTTGTTTTTAATTCAAAGTTCCAAAATCAAAGTTTTAAAAAATAATTTTCATTTTTTTTTTAATTCAAAGTTCCAAAATCAAAATTTTAAAAAATAATTTTCATTTTTTTTTAATTCAAAGTTCCAAAATCAAAATTTTAAAAAATAATTTTCATTTTGTTTTTGAAATTTTTGTTTTTAATTCAAAGTTCCAAAATCAAAGTTTTAAAAAATAATTTTCATTTTGTTTTTGAAATTTTTGTTTTTAATTCAAAGTTCCAAAATCAAAGTTTTAAAAAATAATTTTCATTTTTTTTTTAATTCAAAGTTCCAAAATCAAAATTTTAAAAAATAATTTTCATTTTGTTTTTGAAATTTTTGTTTTTAATTCAAAGTTCCAAAATCAAAGTTTTAAAAAATAATTTTCATTTTGTTTTTGAAATTTTTTTTTTTTAATTCAAAGTTCCAAAATCAAAATTTTAAAAAATAATTTTCATTTTGTTTTTGAAATTTTTGTTTTTAATTCAAAGTTCCAAAATCAAAGTTTTAAAAAATAATTTTCATTTTTTTTTAATTCAAAGTTCCAAAATCAAAATTTTAAAAAAATTATTTTCATTTTGTTTTTGAAATTTTTTTTTTTATTTCAAAGTTCCAAAATCAAAGTTTTAAAAAATAATTTTCATTTTGTTTTTGAAATTTTTTTTTTTAATTCAAAGTTCCAAAATCAAAGTTTTAAAAAATAATTTTCATTTTGTTTTTGAAATTTTTGTTTTTAATTCAAAGTTCCAAAATCAAAGTTTTAAAAAATAATTTTCATTTTGTTTTTGAAATTTTTGTTTTTAATTCAAAGTTCCAAAATCAAAGTTTTAAAAAATAATTTTCATTTTGTTTTTGAATTTTTTTTTTATTTCAAAGTTCCAAAATCAAAGTTTTAAAAAATAATTTTCATTTTGTTTTTGAAATTTTTGTTTTTAATTCAAAGTTCCAAAATCAAAGTTTTAAAAAATAATTTTCATTTTGTTTTTGAAATTTTTGTTTTTAATTCAAAGTTCCAAAATCAAAATTTTAAAAAATAATTTTCATTTTGTTTTTGAAATTTTTGTTTTTAATTCAAAGTTCCAAAATCAAAGTTTTAAAAAATAATTTTCAGTTTTTTTTTAATTCAAAGTTCCAAAATCAAAATTTTAAAAAATAATTTTCATTTTTTTTTTTAATTCAAAGTTCCAAAATCAAAGTTTTAAAAAATAATTTTCATTTTTTTTTTAATTCAAAGTTCCAAAATCAAAATTTTAAAAAAATTATTTTCATTTTTTTTTAATTCAAAATTCCAAAATCAAAGTTTTAAAAAATAATTTTCATTTTTTTTTAATTCAAAGTTCCAAAATCAAAGTTTTAAAAAATAATTTTCATTTTGTTTTTGAAATTTTTGTTTTTAATTCAAAGTTCCAAAATCAAAGTTTTAAAAAATAATTTTCATTTTGTTTTTGAATTTTTTTTTTTAATTCAAAGTTCCAAAATCAAAGTTTTAAAAAATAATTTTCATTTTGTTTTTGAAATTTTTGTTTTTAATTCAAAGTTCCAAAATCAAAGTTTTAAAAAATAATTTTCATTTTGTTTTTGAAATTTTTGTTTTTAATTCAAAGTTCCAAAATCAAAGTTTTAAAAAATAATTTTCATTTTGTATTTGAAATTTTTGTTTTTAATTCAAAGTTCCAAAATCAAAGTTTTAAAAAATAATTTTCATTTTGTTTTTGAAATTTTTTTGTAATTCAAAGCTCCAAAATCAAAGTTTTAAAAAATAATTTTCATTTTGTTTTTGAAATTTTTGTTTTTAATTCAAAGTTCCAAAATCAAAGTTTTAAAAAATAATTTTCATTTTGTTTTTGAAATTTTTTTTTTTAATTAAAAGTTCCAAAATCAAAGTTTTAAAAAATAATTTTCATTTTGTTTTTGAAATTTTTGTTTTTAATTCAAAGTTCCAAAATCAAAGTTTTAAAAAATAATTTTCATTTTGTTTTTGAAATTTTTGTTTTTAATTCAAAGTTCCAAAATCAAAGTTTTAAAAAATAATTTTCATTTTGTTTTTGAAATTTTTGTTTTTAATTCAAAGTTCCAAAATCAAAGTTTTAAAAAATAATTTTCATTTTGTTTTTGAAATTTTTGTTTTTAATTCAAAGTTCCAAAATCAAAGTTTTTAATTTAAAGTTCCAAAATCAAAGTTTTAAAAAATAATTTTCATTTTTTTTTAATTCAAAGTTCCAAAATCAAAATTTTAAAAAAATTATTTTCATTTTTTTTAATTCAAAGTTCCAAAATCAAAGTTTTAAAAAATAATTTTCATTTTTTTTTAATTCAAAGTTCCAAAATCAAAGTTTTAAAAAATAATTTTCATTTTGTTTTTGAAATTTTTGTTTTTAATTCAAAGTTCCAAAATCAAAGTTTTAAAAAATAATTTTCATTTTGTTTTTGAAATTTTTTTGTAATTCAAAGTTCCAAAATCAAAATTTTAAAAAATAATTTTCATTTTTTTTTTAATTCAAAGTTCCAAAATCAAAGTTTTAAAAAATAATTTTCATTTTGTTTTTGAAATTTTTGTTTTTAATTCAAAGTTCCAAAATCAAAGTTTTAAAAAATAATTTTCATTTTTTTTTTAATTCAAAGTTCCAAAATCAAAATTTTAAAAAATAATTTTCATTTTGTTTTTGAAATTTTTTTGTAATTCAAAGTTCCAAAATCAAAGTTTTAAAAAATAATTTTCATTTTTTTTTAATTCAAAGTTCCAAAATCAAAGTTTTAAAATATATTTTGCATTTTGTTTTTGAAATTTTTTTTTAATTCAAAGTTTTAAAAAATAATTTTCATTTTGTTTTTGAAATTTTTGTTTTTAATTCAAAGTTCCAAAATCAAAGTTTTAAAAAATAATTTTCATTTTGTTTTTGAAATTTTTGTTTTTAATTCAAAGTTCCAAAATCAAAATTTTAAAAAATAATTTTCATTTTGTTTTTGAAATTTTTGTTTTTAATTCAAAGTTCCAAAATCAAAGTTTTAAAATATATTTTTCATTTTGTTTTTGAAATTTTTGTTTTTAATTCAAAGTTCCAAAATCAAAGTTTTAAAATATATTTTTCATTTTGTTTTTGAAATTTTTGTTTTTAATTCAAAGTTCCAAAATCAAAGTTTTAAAAAATAATTTTCATTTTGTTTTTGAAATTTTTTTGTAATTCAAAGTTCCAAAATCAAAGTTTTAAAAAATAATTTTCATTTTTTTTTTAATTCAAAGTTCCAAAATCAAAATTTTAAAAAATAATTTTCATTTTGTTTTTGAAATTTTTGTTTTTAATTCAAAGTTCCAAAATCAAAGTTTTAAAAAATAATTTTCATTTTGTTTTTGAAATTTTTGTTTTTAATTCAAAGTTCCAAAATCAAAGTTTTAAAAAATAATTTTCATTTTGTTTTTGAAATTTTTTTTTTATTTCAAAGTTCCAAAATCAAAGTTTTAAAAAATAATTTTCATTTTGTTTTTGAATTTTTTTTTTTTTTATTTCGAAGTTCCAAAATCAAAGTTTTAAAAAATAATTTTCATTTTGTTTTTGAAATTTTTGTTTTTAATTCAAAGTTCCAAAATCAAAGTTTTAAAAAATAATTTTCATTTTGTTTTTGAAATTTTTGTTTTTAATTCAAAGTTCCAAAATCAAAATTTTAAAAAATAATTTTCATTTTGTTTTTGAAATTTTTGTTTTTAATTCAAAGTTCCAAAATCAAAGTTTTAAAAAATAATTTTCATTTTTTTTTAATTCAAAGTTCCAAAATCAAAATTTTAAAAAATAATTTTCATTTTTTTTTTAATTCAAAGTTCCAAAATCAAAATTTTAAAAAATAATTTTCATTTTGTTTTTGAAATTTTTGTTTTTAATTCAAAGTTCCAAAATCAAAGTTTTAAAAAATAATTTTCATTTTTTTTTAATTCAAAGTTCCAAAATCAAAATTTTAAAAAAATTATTTTCATTTTGTTTTTGAAATTTTTTTTTTTATTTCAAAGTTCCAAAATCAAAGTTTTAAAAAATAATTTTCATTTTTTTTTTAATTCAAAGTTCCAAAATCAAAATTTTAAAAAATAATTTTCATTTTGTTTTTGAAATTTTTTTTTTTAATTCAAAGTTCCAAAATCAAAGTTTTAAAAAATAATTTTCATTTTGTTTTTGAAATTTTTGTTTTTAATTCAAAGTTCCAAAATCAAAGTTTTAAAAAATAATTTTCATTTTGTTTTTGAAATTTTTGTTTTTAATTCAAAGTTCCAAAATCAAAGTTTTAAAAAATAATTTTCATTTTGTTTTTGAATTTTTTTTTTATTTCAAAGTTCCAAAATCAAAGTTTTAAAAAATAATTTTCATTTTGTTTTTGAAATTTTTGTTTTTAATTCAAAGTTCCAAAATCAAAGTTTTAAAAAATAATTTTCATTTTGTTTTTGAAATTTTTGTTTTTAATTCAAAGTTCCAAAATCAAAATTTTAAAAAATAATTTTCATTTTGTTTTTGAAATTTTTGTTTTTAATTCAAAGTTCCAAAATCAAAGTTTTAAAAAATAATTTTCAGTTTTTTTTTAATTCAAAGTTCCAAAATCAAAATTTTAAAAAATAATTTTCATTTTTTTTTTAATTCAAAGTTCCAAAATAAAAATTTTAAAAAATTTTGTTTTTGAAATTTTTTTTTTAATTCAAAGTTCCAAAATCAAAGTTTTAAAAAATAATTTTCATTTTTTTTTAATTCAAAGTTCCAAAATCAAAATTTTAAAAAAATTATTTTCATTTTTTTTTTAATTCAAAGTTCCAAAATCAAAGTTTTAAAAAATAATTTTCATTTTTTTTTAATTCAAAGTTCCAAAATCAAAGTTTTAAAAAATAATTTTCATTTTGTTTTTGAAATTTTTGTTTTTAATTCAAAGTTCCAAAATCAAAGTTTTAAAAAATAATTTTCATTTTGTTTTTGAATTTTTTTTTTAATTCAAAGTTCCAAAATCAAAGTTTTAAAAAATAATTTTCATTTTGTTTTTGAAATTTTTGTTTTTAATTCAAAGTTCCAAAATCAAAGTTTTAAAAAATAATTTTCATTTTGTTTTTGAAATTTTTGTTTTTAATTCAAAGTTCCAAAATCAAAGTTTTAAAAAATAATTTTCATTTTGTATTTGAAATTTTTGTTTTTAATTCAAAGTTCCAAAATCAAAGTTTTAAAAAATAATTTTCATTTTGTTTTTGAAATTTTTTTGTAATTCAAAGTTCCAAAATCAAAGTTTTAAAAAATAATTTTCATTTTGTTTTTGAAATTTTTGTTTTTAATTCAAAGTTCCAAAATCAAAGTTTTAAAAAATAATTTTCATTTTGTTTTTGAATTTTTTTTTTTTAATTCAAAGTTCCAAAATCAAAGTTTTAAAAAATAATTTTCATTTTGTTTTTGAAATTTTTGTTTTTAATTCAAAGTTCCAAAATCAAAGTTTTAAAAAATAATTTTCATTTTGTTTTTGAAATTTTTGTTTTTAATTCAAACTTCCAAAATCAAAGTTTTAAAAAATAATTTTCATTTTGTTTTTGAAATTTTTGTTTTTAATTCAAAGTTCCAAAATCAAAGTTTTAAAAAATAATTTTCATTTTTTTTTTTTAATTCAAAGTTCCAAAATCAAAATTTTAAAAAATAATTTTCATTTTGTTTTTGAAATTTTTTTGTAATTCGAAGTTCCAAAATCAAAGTTTTAAAAAATAATTTTCATTTTTTTTTAATTCAAAGTTCCAAAATCAAAGTTTTAAAATATATTTTTCATTTTGTTTTTGAAATTTTTTTTTAATTCAAAGTTTTAAAAAATAATTTTCATTTTGTTTTTGAAATTTTTGTTTTTAATTCAAAGTTCCAAAATCAAAGTTTTAAAAAATAATTTTCATTTTGTTTTTGAAATTTTTGTTTTTAATTCAAAGTTCCAAAATCAAAATTTTAAAAAATAATTTTCATTTTGTTTTTGAAATTTTTGTTTTTAATTCAAAGTTCCAAAATCAAAGTTTTAAAATATATTTTTCATTTTGTTTTTGAAATTTTTGTTTTTAATTCAAAGTTCCAAAATCAAAGTTTTAAAAAATAATTTTCATTTTGTTTTTGAAATTTTTTTGTAATTAGTTCCAAAATCAAAATTTTAAAAAAATTATTTTCATTTTGTTTTTGAAATTTTTGTTTTTAATTCAAAGTTCCAAAATCAAAGTTTTAAAAAATTTTGTTTTTGAAATTTTTTTTTTTAATTCAAAGTTCCAAAATCAAAGTTTTAAAAAATAATTTTCATTTTGTTTTTGAAATTTTTGTTTTTAATTCAAAGTTCCAAAATCAAAATTTTAAAAAATAATTTTCATTTTGTTTTTGAAATTTTTTTTTAATTCAAAGTTCCAAAATCAAAGTTTTAAAAAATATTTTTCATTTTGTTTTCGAAATTTTTGTTTTTAATTCAAAGTTCCAAAATCAAAGTTTTAAAAAATAATTTTCATTTTGTTTTTGAAATTTTTGTTTTTAATTCAAAGTTCCAAAATCAAAGTTTTAAAAAATAATTTTCATTTTTTTTAATTCAAAGTTCCAAAATCAAAATTTTAAAAAAATTATTTTCATTTTGTTTTTGAAATTTTTTTTTTAATTCAAAGTTCCAAAATCAAAATTTTAAAAAATAATTTTCATTTTGTTTTTGAAATTTTTGTTTTTAATTCAAAGTTCCAAAATCAAAGTTTTAAAAAATAATTTTCATTTTGTTTTTGAAATTTTTGTTTTTAATTCAAAGTTCCAAAATCAAAGTTTTAAAAAATAATTTTCATTTTGTTTTTGAAATTTTTGTTTTTAATTCAAAGTTCCAAAATCAAAGTTTTAAAAAATAATTTTCATTTTGTTTTTGAAATTTTTGTTTTTAATTCAAAGTTCCAAAATCAAAATTTTAAAAAATAATTTTCATTTTGTTTTTGAAATTTTTGTTTTTAATTCAAAGTTCCAAAATCAAAGTTTTAAAATATATTTTTCATTTTGTTTTTGAAATTTTTGTTTTTAATTCAAAGTTCCAAAATCAAAGTTTTAAAATATATTTTTCATTTTGTTTTTGAAATTTTTGTTTTTAATTCAAAGTTCCAAAATCAAAGTTTTAAAAAATAATTTTCATTTTGTTTTTGAAATTTTTTTGTAATTCAAAGTTCCAAAATCAAAGTTTTAAAAAATAATTTTCATTTTTTTTTTAATTCAAAGTTCCAAAATCAAAATTTTAAAAAATAATTTTCATTTTGTTTTTGAAATTTTTGTTTTTAATTCAAAGTTCCAAAATCAAAGTTTTAAAAAATAATTTTCATTTTGTTTTTGAAATTTTTGTTTTTAATTCAAAGTTCCAAAATCAAAGTTTTAAAAAATAATTTTCATTTTGTTTTTGAAATTTTTTTTTTATTTCAAAGTTCCAAAATCAAAGTTTTAAAAAATAATTTTCATTTTGTTTTTGAATTTTTTTTTTTTTTATTTCAAAGTTCCAAAATCAAAGTTTTAAAAAATAATTTTCATTTTGTTTTTGAAATTTTTGTTTTTAATTCAAAGTTCCAAAATCAAAGTTTTAAAAAATAATTTTCATTTTGTTTTTGAAATTTTTGTTTTTAATTCAAAGTTCCAAAATCAAAATTTTAAAAAATAATTTTCATTTTGTTTTTGAAATTTTTGTTTTTAATTCAAAGTTCCAAAATCAAAGTTTTAAAAAATAATTTTCATTTTTTTTTTAATTCAAAGTTCCAAAATCAAAATTTTAAAAAATAATTTTCATTTTTTTTTTAATTCAAAGTTCCAAAATCAAAATTTTAAAAAATAATTTTCATTTTGTTTTTGAAATTTTTGTTTTTAATTCAAAGTTCCAAAATCAAAGTTTTAAAAAATAATTTTCATTTTTTTTTAATTCAAAGTTCCAAAATCAAAATTTTAAAAAAATTATTTTCATTTTGTTTTTGAAATTTTTTTTTTTATTTCAAAGTTCCAAAATCAAAGTTTTAAAAAATAATTTTCATTTTTTTTTAATTCAAAGTTCCAAAATCAAAATTTTAAAAAATAATTTTCATTTTGTTTTTGAAATTTTTTTTTTTAATTCAAAGTTCCAAAATCAAAGTTTTAAAAAATAATTTTCATTTTGTTTTTGAAATTTTTGTTTTTAATTCAAAGTTCCAAAATCAAAGTTTTAAAAAATAATTTTCATTTTGTTTTTGAAATTTTTGTTTTTAATTCAAAGTTCCAAAATCAAAGTTTTAAAAAATAATTTTCATTTTGTTTTTGAATTTTTTTTTTTATTTCAAAGTTCCAAAATCAAAGTTTTAAAAAATAATTTTCATTTTGTTTTTGAAATTTTTGTTTTTAATTCAAAGTTCCAAAATCAAAGTTTTAAAAAATAATTTTCATTTTGTTTTTGAAATTTTTGTTTTTAATTCAAAGTTCCAAAATCAAAATTTTAAAAAATAATTTTCATTTTGTTTTTGAAATTTTTGTTTTTAATTCAAAGTTCCAAAATCAAAGTTTTAAAAAATAATTTTCAGTTTTTTTTTAATTCAAAGTTCCAAAATCAAAATTTTAAAAAATAATTTTCATTTTTTTTTTAATTCAAAGTTCCAAAATAAAAATTTTAAAAAATTTTGTTTTTGAAATTTTTTTTTTAATTCAAAGTTCCAAAATCAAAGTTTTAAAAAATAATTTTCATTTTTTTTTAATTCAAAGTTCCAAAATCAAAATTTTAAAAAAATTATTTTCATTTTTTTTTAATTCAAAGTTCCAAAATCAAAGTTTTAAAAAATAATTTTCATTTTTTTTTAATTCAAAGTTCCAAAATCAAAGTTTTAAAAAATAATTTTCATTTTGTTTTTGAATTTTTTTTTTTTTAATTCAAAGTTCCAAAATCAAAGTTTTAAAAAATAATTTTCATTTTGTTTTTGAAATTTTTGTTTTTAATTCAAAGTTCCAAAATCAAAGTTTTAAAAAATAATTTTCATTTTGTTTTTGAAATTTTTGTTTTTAATTCAAAGTTCCAAAATCAAAGTTTTAAAAAATAATTTTCATTTTGTATTTGAAATTTTTGTTTTTAATTCAAAGTTCCAAAATCAAAGTTTTAAAAAATAATTTTCATTTTGTTTTTGAAATTTTTTTGTAATTCAAAGTTCCAAAATCAAAGTTTTAAAAAATAATTTTCATTTTGTTTTTGAAATTTTTGTTTTTAATTCAAAGTTCCAAAATCAAAGTTTTAAAAAATAATTTTCATTTTGTTTTTGAAATTTTTTTTTTTAATTCAAAGTTCCAAAATCAAAGTTTTAAAAAATAATTTTCATTTTGTTTTTGAAATTTTTGTTTTTAATTCAAAGTTCCAAAATCAAAGTTTTAAAAAATAATTTTCATTTTGTTTTTGAAATTTTTGTTTTTAATTCAAACTTCCAAAATCAAAGTTTTAAAAAATAATTTTCATTTTGTTTTTGAAATTTTTGTTTTTAATTCAAAGTTCCAAAATCAAAGTTTTAAAAAATAATTTTCATTTTTTTTTTTAATTCAAAGTTCCAAAATCAAAATTTTAAAAAATAATTTTCATTTTGTTTTTGAAATTTTTTTGTAATTCAAAGTTCCAAAATCAAAGTTTTAAAAAATAATTTTCATTTTTTTTTAATTCAAAGTTCCAAAATCAAAGTTTTAAAATATATTTTTCATTTTGTTTTTGAAATTTTTTTTTAATTCAAAGTTTTAAAAAATAATTTTCATTTTGTTTTTGAAATTTTTGTTTTTAATTCAAAGTTCCAAAATCAAAGTTTTAAAAAATAATTTTCATTTTGTTTTTGAAATTTTTGTTTTTAATTCAAAGTTCCAAAATCAAAATTTTAAAAAATAATTTTCATTTTGTTTTTGAAATTTTTGTTTTTAATTCAAAGTTCCAAAATCAAAGTTTTAAAATATATTTTTCATTTTGTTTTTGAAATTTTTGTTTTTAATTCAAAGTTCCAAAATCAAAGTTTTAAAAAATAATTTTCATTTTGTTTTTGAAATTTTTTTGTAATTAGTTCCAAAATCAAAATTTTAAAAAAATTATTTTCATTTTGTTTTTGAAATTTTTGTTTTTAATTCAAAGTTCCAAAATCAAAGTTTTAAAAAATTTTGTTTTTGAAATTTTTTTTTTAATTCAAAGTTCCAAAATCAAAGTTTTAAAAAATAATTTTCATTTTGTTTTTGAAATTTTTGTTTTTAATTCAAAGTTCCAAAATCAAAATTTTAAAAAATAATTTTCATTTTGTTTTTGAAATTTTTTTTTAATTCAAAGTTCCAAAATCAAAGTTTTAAAAAATATTTTTCATTTTGTTTTCGAAATTTTTGTTTTTAATTCAAAGTTCCAAAATCAAAGTTTTAAAAAATAATTTTCATTTTGTTTTTGAAATTTTTGTTTTTAATTCAAAGTTCCAAAATCAAAGTTTTAAAAAATAATTTTCATTTTTTTTAATTCAAAGTTCCAAAATCAAAATTTTAAAAAAATTATTTTCATTTTGTTTTTGAAATTTTTTTTTTAATTCAAAGTTCCAAAATCAAAGTTTTAAAAAATATTTTTCATTTTGTTTTTGAAATTTTTGTTTTTAATTCAAAGTTCCAAAATCAAAATTTTAAAAAATAATTTTCATTTTGTTCTTGAAATTTTTTTTTAATTCAAAGTTCCAAAATCAAAGTTTTAAAAAATATTTTTCATTTTGTTTTTGAAATTTTTGTTTTTAATTCAAAGTTCCAAAATCAAAGTTTTAAAAAATAATTTTCATTTTGTTTTTGAAATTTTTGTTTTTAATTCAAAGTTCCAAAATCAAAGTTTTTAAAAATAATTTTAATTTTTTTTTTAATTCAAAGTTTCAAAATCAAAATTTTAAAAAAATTATTTTCATTTTGTTTTTGAATTTTTTTTTTTTATTTCAACGTTCCAAAATCAAAGTTTTAAAAAATATTTTTCATTTTGTTTTTGAAATTTTTGTTTTTAATTCAAAGTTCCAAAATCAAAGTTTTAAAAAATAATTTTCATTTTGTTTTTGAAATTTTTGTTTTTAATTCAAAGTTCCAAAATCAAAGTTTTAAAAAATAATTTTCATTTTGTTTTTGAAATTTTTTTTTTATTTCAAAGTTCCAAAATCAAAGTTTTAAAAAATAATTTTCATTTTGTATTTGAAATTTTTGTTTTTAATTCAAAGTTCCAAAATCAAAGTTTTAAAAAATAATTTTCATTTTGTTTTTGAAATTTTTGTTTTTAATTCAAAGTTCCAAAATCAAAGTTTTAAAAAATAATTTTCATTTTTTTTTAATTCAAAGTTCCAAAATCAAAATTTTAAAAAAATTATTTTCATTTTGTTTTTGAAATTTTTGTTTTTAATTCAAAGTTCCAAAATCAAAGTTTTAAAAAATTTTGTTTTTGAAATTTTTTTTTTAATTCAAAGTTCCAAAATCAAAGTTTTAAAAAATAATTTTCATTTTGTTTTTGAAATTTTTGTTTTTAATTCAAAGTTCCAAAATCAAAATTTTAAAAAATAATTTTCATTTTGTTTTTGAAATTTTTTTTTAATTCAAAGTTCCAAAATCAAAGTTTTAAAAAATATTTTTCATTTTGTTTTCGAAATTTTTGTTTTTAATTCAAAGTTCCAAAATCAAAGTTTTAAAAAATAATTTTCATTTTGTTTTTGAAATTTTTGTTTTTAATTCAAAGTTCCAAAATCAAAGTTTTAAAAAATAATTTTCATTTTTTTTAATTCAAAGTTCCAAAATCAAAATTTTAAAAAAATTATTTTCATTTTGTTTTTGAAATTTTTTTTTTAATTCAAAGTTCCAAAATCAAAGTTTTAAAAAATATTTTTCATTTTGTTTTTGAAATTTTTGTTTTTAATTCAAAGTTCCAAAATCAAAATTTTAAAAAATATTTTTCATTTTGTTTTTGAAATTTTTTTTTTAATTCAAGGTTCCAAAATCATAATTTTAAAAAATTATTTTCATTTTTTTTTAATTCAAAGTTCCAAAATAAAAATTTTAAAAAATTTTGTTTTTGAAATTTTTTTTAATTCAAAGTTCCAAAATCAAAATTTTAAAAAAATTATTTTCATTTTGTTTTTGAAATTTTTATTTTTAATTCAAAGTTCCAAAATCAAAGTTTTAAAAAATAATTTTCATTTTTTTTTAATTCAAAGTTCCAAAATCAAAATTTTAAAGAATATTTTTCATTTTGTTTTTGAAATTTTTTTTTTAATTCAAAGTTAAAAAAACAAAATTTTAAAAAATAATTTTCATTTTTTTTTAATTCAAAGTTCCAAAATCAAAGTTTTAAAAAATAATTTTAATTTTTTTTTAATTCAAAGTTCCAAAATCAAAATTTTAAAAAAATTATTTTCATTTTGTTTTTGAAATTTTTTTTTTATTTCAAAGTTCCAAAATCAAAGTTTTAAAAAATATTTTTCATTTTGTTTTTGAAATTTTTGTTTTTAATTCAAAGTTCCAAAATCAAAGTTTTAAAAAATAATTTTCATTTTGTTTTTGAAATTTTTGTTTTTAATTCAAAGTTCCAAAATCAAAGTTTTAAAAAATAATTTTCATTTTTTTTTAATTCAAAGTTCCAAAATCAAAATTTTAAAAAAATTATTTTCATTTTTTTTTAATTCAAAGTTACAAAATCAAAGTTTTAAAAAATAATTTTCATTTTTTTTTAATTCAAAGTTCCAAAATCAAAGTTTTAAAAAATAATTTTCATTTTGTTTTTGAAATTTTTGTTTTTAATTCAAAGTTCCAAAATCAAAGTTTTAAAAAATAATTTTCATTTTGTTTTTGAAATTTTTTTGTAATTCAAAGTTCCAAAATCAAAATTTTAAAAAATAATTTTCATTTTTTTTTTAATTCAAAGTTCCAAAATCAAAGTTTTAAAATATATTTTTCATTTTCTTTTTGAAATTTTTGTTTTTAATTCAAAGTTCCAAAATCAAAGTTTTAAAAAATAATTTTCATTTTGTTTTTGAAATTTTTTTGTAATTCAAAGTTCCAAAATCAAAATTTTAAAAAATAATTTTCATTTTTTTTTTAATGCAAAGTTCCAAAATCAAAATTTTAAAAAATTTTGTTTTTGAAATTTTTGTTTTTAATTCAAAGTTCCAAAATCAAAGTTTTAAAAAATAATTTTCATTTTGTATTTGAAATTTTTGTTTTTAATTCAAAGTTCCAAAATCAAAGTTTTAAAAAATAATTTTCATTTTGTTTTTGAAATTTTTTTGTAATTCAAAGCTCCAAAATCAAAGTTTTAAAAAATAATTTTCATTTTGTTTTTGAAATTTTTGTTTTTAATTCAAAGTTCCAAAATCAAAGTTTTAAAAAATAATTTTCATTTTGTTTTTGAAATTTTTTTTTTTAATTAAAAGTTCCAAAATCAAAGTTTTAAAAAATAATTTTCATTTTGTTTTTGAAATTTTTGTTTTTAATTCAAAGTTCCAAAATCAAAGTTTTAAAAAATAATTTTCATTTTGTTTTTGAAATTTTTGTTTTTAATTCAAAGTTCCAAAATCAAAGTTTTAAAAAATAATTTTCATTTTGTTTTTGAAATTTTTGTTTTTAATTCAAAGTTCCAAAATCAAAGTTTTAAAAAATAATTTTCATTTTGTTTTTGAAATTTTTGTTTTTAATTCAAAGTTCCAAAATCAAAGTTTTTAATTTAAAGTTCCAAAATCAAAGTTTTAAAAAATAATTTTCATTTTTTTTTAATTCAAAGTTCCAAAATCAAAATTTTAAAAAAATTATTTTCATTTTTTTTAATTCAAAGTTCCAAAATCAAAGTTTTAAAAAATAATTTTCATTTTTTTTTAATTCAAAGTTCCAAAATCAAAGTTTTAAAAAATAATTTTCATTTTGTTTTTGAAATTTTTGTTTTTAATTCAAAGTTCCAAAATCAAAGTTTTAAAAAATAATTTTCATTTTGTTTTTGAAATTTTTTTGTAATTCAAAGTTCCAAAATCAAAATTTTAAAAAATAATTTTCATTTTTTTTTTAATTCAAAGTTCCAAAATCAAAGTTTTAAAAAATAATTTTCATTTTGTTTTTGAAATTTTTGTTTTTAATTCAAAGTTCCAAAATCAAAGTTTTAAAAAATAATTTTCATTTTTTTTTTAATTCAAAGTTCCAAAATCAAAATTTTAAAAAATAATTTTCATTTTGTTTTTGAAATTTTTTTGTAATTCAAAGTTCCAAAATCAAAGTTTTAAAAAATAATTTTCATTTTTTTTTAATTCAAAGTTCCAAAATCAAAGTTTTAAAATATATTTTTCATTTTGTTTTTGAAATTTTTTTTTAATTCAAAGTTTTAAAAAATAATTTTCATTTTGTTTTTGAAATTTTTGTTTTTAATTCAAAGTTCCAAAATCAAAGTTTTAAAAAATAATTTTCATTTTGTTTTTGAAATTTTTGTTTTTAATTCAAAGTTCCAAAATCAAAATTTTAAAAAATAATTTTCATTTTGTTTTTGAAATTTTTGTTTTTAATTCAAAGTTCCAAAATCAAAGTTTTAAAATATATTTTTCATTTTGTTTTTGAAATTTTTGTTTTTAATTCAAAGTTCCAAAATCAAAGTTTTAAAATATATTTTTCATTTTGTTTTTGAAATTTTTGTTTTTAATTCAAAGTTCCAAAATCAAAGTTTTAAAAAATAATTTTCATTTTGTTTTTGAAATTTTTTTGTAATTCAAAGTTCCAAAATCAAAGTTTTAAAAAATAATTTTCATTTTTTTTTTAATTCAAAGTTCCAAAATCAAAATTTTAAAAAATAATTTTCATTTTGTTTTTGAAATTTTTGTTTTTAATTCAAAGTTCCAAAATCAAAGTTTTAAAAAATAATTTTCATTTTGTTTTTGAAATTTTTGTTTTTAATTCAAAGTTCCAAAATCAAAGTTTTAAAAAATAATTTTCATTTTGTTTTTGAAATTTTTTTTTTATTTCAAAGTTCCAAAATCAAAGTTTTAAAAAATAATTTTCATTTTGTTTTTGAATTTTTTTTTTTTTTATTTCAAAGTTCCAAAATCAAAGTTTTAAAAAATAATTTTCATTTTGTTTTTGAAATTTTTGTTTTTAATTCAAAGTTCCAAAATCAAAGTTTTAAAAAATAATTTTCATTTTGTTTTTGAAATTTTTGTTTTTAATTCAAAGTTCCAAAATCAAAATTTTAAAAAATAATTTTCATTTTGTTTTTGAAATTTTTGTTTTTAATTCAAAGTTCCAAAATCAAAGTTTTAAAAAATAATTTTCATTTTTTTTTAATTCAAAGTTCCAAAATCAAAATTTTAAAAAATAATTTTCATTTTTTTTTTAATTCAAAGTTCCAAAATCAAAATTTTAAAAAATAATTTTCATTTTGTTTTTGAAATTTTTGTTTTTAATTCAAAGTTCCAAAATCAAAGTTTTAAAAAATAATTTTCATTTTTTTTTAATTCAAAGTTCCAAAATCAAAATTTTAAAAAAATTATTTTCATTTTGTTTTTGAAATTTTTTTTTTTATTTCAAAGTTCCAAAATCAAAGTTTTAAAAAATAATTTTCATTTTTTTTTTAATTCAAAGTTCCAAAATCAAAATTTTAAAAAATAGTTTTCATTTTGTTTTTGAAATTTTTTTTTTTAATTCAAAGTTCCAAAATCAAAGTTTTAAAAAATAATTTTCATTTTGTTTTTGAAATTTTTGTTTTTAATTCAAAGTTCCAAAATCAAAGTTTTAAAAAATAATTTTCATTTTGTTTTTGAAATTTTTGTTTTTAATTCAAAGTTCCAAAATCAAAGTTTTAAAAAATAATTTTCATTTTGTTTTTGAATTTTTTTTTTATTTCAAAGTTCCAAAATCAAAGTTTTAAAAAATAATTTTCATTTTGTTTTTGAAATTTTTGTTTTTAATTCAAAGTTCCAAAATCAAAGTTTTAAAAAATAATTTTCATTTTGTTTTTGAAATTTTTGTTTTTAATTCAAAGTTCCAAAATCAAAATTTTAAAAAATAATTTTCATTTTGTTTTTGAAATTTTTGTTTTTAATTCAAAGTTCCAAAATCAAAGTTTTAAAAAATAATTTTCAGTTTTTTTTTAATTCAAAGTTCCAAAATCAAAATTTTAAAAAATAATTTTCATTTTTTTTTTAATTCAAAGTTCCAAAATAAAAATTTTAAAAAATTTTGTTTTTGAAATTTTTTTTTTAATTCAAAGTTCCAAAATCAAAGTTTTAAAAAATAATTTTCATTTTTTTTTAATTCAAAGTTCCAAAATCAAAATTTTAAAAAAATTATTTTCATTTTTTTTTAATTCAAAGTTCCAAAATCAAAGTTTTAAAAAATAATTTTCATTTTTTTTTTAATTCAAAGTTCCAAAATCAAAGTTTTAAAAAATAATTTTCATTTTGTTTTTGAAATTTTTGTTTTTAATTCAAAGTTCCAAAATCAAAGTTTTAAAAAATAATTTTCATTTTGTTTTTGAATTTTTTTTTTTTAATTCAAAGTTCCAAAATCAAAGTTTTAAAAAATAATTTTCATTTTGTTTTTGAAATTTTTGTTTTTAATTCAAAGTTCCAAAATCAAAGTTTTAAAAAATAATTTTCATTTTGTTTTTGAAATTTTTGTTTTTAATTCAAAGTTCCAAAATCAAAGTTTTAAAAAATAATTTTCATTTTGTATTTGAAATTTTTGTTTTTAATTCAAAGTTCCAAAATCAAAGTTTTAAAAAATAATTTTCATTTTGTTTTTGAAATTTTTTTGTAATTCAAAGTTCCAAAATCAAAGTTTTAAAAAATAATTTTCATTTTGTTTTTGAAATTTTTGTTTTTAATTCAAAGTTCCAAAATCAAAGTTTTAAAAAATAATTTTCATTTTGTTTTTGAAATTTTTTTTTTTAATTCAAAGTTCCAAAATCAAAGTTTTAAAAAATAATTTTCATTTTGTTTTTGAAATTTTTGTTTTTAATTCAAAGTTCCAAAATCAAAGTTTTAAAAAATAATTTTCATTTTGTTTTTGAAATTTTTGTTTTTAATTCAAACTTCCAAAATCAAAGTTTTAAAAAATAATTTTCATTTTGTTTTTGAAATTTTTGTTTTTAATTCAAAGTTCCAAAATCAAAGTTTTAAAAAATAATTTTCATTTTTTTTTTTTAATTCAAAGTTCCAAAATCAAAATTTTAAAAAATAATTTTCATTTTGTTTTTGAAATTTTTTTGTAATTCAAAGTTCCAAAATCAAAGTTTTAAAAAATAATTTTCATTTTTTTTTAATTCAAAGTTCCAAAATCAAAGTTTTAAAATATATTTTTCATTTTGTTTTTGAAATTTTTTTTTAATTCAAAGTTTTAAAAAATAATTTTCATTTTGTTTTTGAAATTTTTGTTTTTAATTCAAAGTTCCAAAATCAAAGTTTTAAAAAATAATTTTCATTTTGTTTTTGAAATTTTTGTTTTTAATTCAAAGTTCCAAAATCAAAATTTTAAAAAATAATTTTCATTTTGTTTTTGAAATTTTTGTTTTTAATTCAAAGTTCCAAAATCAAAGTTTTAAAATATATTTTTCATTTTGTTTTTGAAATTTTTGTTTTTAATTCAAAGTTCCAAAATCAAAGTTTTAAAAAATAATTTTCATTTTGTTTTTGAAATTTTTTTGTAATTAGTTCCAAAATCAAAATTTTAAAAAAATTATTTTCATTTTGTTTTTGAAATTTTTGTTTTTAATTCAAAGTTCCAAAATCAAAGTTTTAAAAAATTTTGTTTTTGAAATTTTTTTTTTAATTCAAAGTTCCAAAATCAAAGTTTTAAAAAATAATTTTCATTTTGTTTTTGAAATTTTTGTTTTTAATTCAAAGTTCCAAAATCAAAATTTTAAAAAATAATTTTCATTTTGTTTTTGAAATTTTTTTTTAATTCAAAGTTCCAAAATCAAAGTTTTAAAAAATATTTTTCATTTTGTTTTCGAAATTTTTGTTTTTAATTCAAAGTTCCAAAATCAAAGTTTTAAAAAATAATTTTCATTTTGTTTTTGAAATTTTTGTTTTTAATTCAAAGTTCCAAAATCAAAGTTTTAAAAAATAATTTTCATTTTTTTTAATTCAAAGTTCCAAAATCAAAATTTTAAAAAAATTATTTTCATTTTGTTTTTGAAATTTTTTTTTTAATTCAAAGTTCCAAAATCAAAATTTTAAAAAATAATTTTCATTTTGTTTTTGAAATTTTTGTTTTTAATTCAAAGTTCCAAAATCAAAGTTTTAAAAAATAATTTTCATTTTGTTTTTGAAATTTTTGTTTTTAATTCAAAGTTCCAAAATCAAAGTTTTAAAAAATAATTTTCATTTTGTTTTTGAAATTTTTGTTTTTAATTCAAAGTTCCAAAATCAAAGTTTTAAAAAATAATTTTCATTTTGTTTTTGAAATTTTTGTTTTTAATTCAAAGTTCCAAAATCAAAATTTTAAAAAATAATTTTCATTTTGTTTTTGAAATTTTTGTTTTTAATTCAAAGTTCCAAAATCAAAGTTTTAAAATATATTTTTCATTTTGTTTTTGAAATTTTTGTTTTTAATTCAAAGTTCCAAAATCAAAGTTTTAAAATATATTTTTCATTTTGTTTTTGAAATTTTTGTTTTTAATTCAAAGTTCCAAAATCAAAGTTTTAAAAAATAATTTTCATTTTGTTTTTGAAATTTTTTTGTAATTCAAAGTTCCAAAATCAAAGTTTTAAAAAATAATTTTCATTTTTTTTTTAATTCAAAGTTCCAAAATCAAAATTTTAAAAAATAATTTTCATTTTGTTTTTGAAATTTTTGTTTTTAATTCAAAGTTCCAAAATCAAAGTTTTAAAAAATAATTTTCATTTTGTTTTTGAAATTTTTGTTTTTAATTCAAAGTTCCAAAATCAAAGTTTTAAAAAATAATTTTCATTTTGTTTTTGAAATTTTTTTTTTATTTCAAAGTTCCAAAATCAAAGTTTTAAAAAATAATTTTCATTTTGTTTTTGAATTTTTTTTTTTTTTATTTCAAAGTTCCAAAATCAAAGTTTTAAAAAATAATTTTCATTTTGTTTTTGAAATTTTTGTTTTTAATTCAAAGTTCCAAAATCAAAGTTTTAAAAAATAATTTTCATTTTGTTTTTGAAATTTTTGTTTTTAATTCAAAGTTCCAAAATCAAAATTTTAAAAAATAATTTTCATTTTGTTTTTGAAATTTTTGTTTTTAATTCAAAGTTCCAAAATCAAAGTTTTAAAAAATAATTTTCATTTTTTTTTTAATTCAAAGTTCCAAAATCAAAATTTTAAAAAATAATTTTCATTTTTTTTTTAATTCAAAGTTCCAAAATCAAAATTTTAAAAAATAATTTTCATTTTGTTTTTGAAATTTTTGTTTTTAATTCAAAGTTCCAAAATCAAAGTTTTAAAAAATAATTTTCATTTTTTTTTAATTCAAAGTTCCAAAATCAAAATTTTAAAAAAATTATTTTCATTTTGTTTTTGAAATTTTTTTTTTTATTTCAAAGTTCCAAAATCAAAGTTTTAAAAAATAATTTTCATTTTTTTTTAATTCAAAGTTCCAAAATCAAAATTTTAAAAAATAATTTTCATTTTGTTTTTGAAATTTTTTTTTTTAATTCAAAGTTCCAAAATCAAAGTTTTAAAAAATAATTTTCATTTTGTTTTTGAAATTTTTGTTTTTAATTCAAAGTTCCAAAATCAAAGTTTTAAAAAATAATTTTCATTTTGTTTTTGAAATTTTTGTTTTTAATTCAAAGTTCCAAAATCAAAGTTTTAAAAAATAATTTTCATTTTGTTTTTGAATTTTTTTTTTTATTTCAAAGTTCCAAAATCAAAGTTTTAAAAAATAATTTTCATTTTGTTTTTGAAATTTTTGTTTTTAATTCAAAGTTCCAAAATCAAAGTTTTAAAAAATAATTTTCATTTTGTTTTTGAAATTTTTGTTTTTAATTCAAAGTTCCAAAATCAAAATTTTAAAAAATAATTTTCATTTTGTTTTTGAAATTTTTGTTTTTAATTCAAAGTTCCAAAATCAAAGTTTTAAAAAATAATTTTCAGTTTTTTTTTAATTCAAAGTTCCAAAATCAAAATTTTAAAAAATAATTTTCATTTTTTTTTTAATTCAAAGTTCCAAAATAAAAATTTTAAAAAATTTTGTTTTTGAAATTTTTTTTTTAATTCAAAGTTCCAAAATCAAAGTTTTAAAAAATAATTTTCATTTTTTTTTAATTCAAAGTTCCAAAATCAAAATTTTAAAAAAATTATTTTCATTTTTTTTTAATTCAAAGTTCCAAAATCAAAGTTTTAAAAAATAATTTTCATTTTTTTTTAATTCAAAGTTCCAAAATCAAAGTTTTAAAAAATAATTTTCATTTTGTTTTTGAAATTTTTGTTTTTAATTCAAAGTTCCAAAATCAAAGTTTTAAAAAATAATTTTCATTTTGTTTTTGAATTTTTTTTTTTTAATTCAAAGTTCCAAAATCAAAGTTTTAAAAAATAATTTTCATTTTGTTTTTGAAATTTTTGTTTTTAATTCAAAGTTCCAAAATCAAAGTTTTAAAAAATAATTTTCATTTTGTTTTTGAAATTTTTGTTTTTAATTCAAAGTTCCAAAATCAAAGTTTTAAAAAATAATTTTCATTTTGTATTTGAAATTTTTGTTTTTAATTCAAAGTTCCAAAATCAAAGTTTTAAAAAATAATTTTCATTTTGTTTTTGAAATTTTTTTGTAATTCAAAGTTCCAAAATCAAAGTTTTAAAAAATAATTTTCATTTTGTTTTTGAAATTTTTGTTTTTAATTCAAAGTTCCAAAATCAAAGTTTTAAAAAATAATTTTCATTTTGTTTTTGAAATTTTTTTTTTTAATTCAAAGTTCCAAAATCAAAGTTTTAAAAAATAATTTTCATTTTGTTTTTGAAATTTTTGTTTTTAATTCAAAGTTCCAAAATCAAAGTTTTAAAAAATAATTTTCATTTTGTTTTTGAAATTTTTGTTTTTAATTCAAACTTCCAAAATCAAAGTTTTAAAAAATAATTTTCATTTTGTTTTTGAAATTTTTGTTTTTAATTCAAAGTTCCAAAATCAAAGTTTTAAAAAATAATTTTCATTTTTTTTTTTAATTCAAAGTTCCAAAATCAAAATTTTAAAAAATAATTTTCATTTTGTTTTTGAAATTTTTTTGTAATTCAAAGTTCCAAAATCAAAGTTTTAAAAAATAATTTTCATTTTTTTTTAATTCAAAGTTCCAAAATCAAAGTTTTAAAATATATTTTTCATTTTGTTTTTGAAATTTTTTTTTAATTCAAAGTTTTAAAAAATAATTTTCATTTTGTTTTTGAAATTTTTGTTTTTAATTCAAAGTTCCAAAATCAAAGTTTTAAAAAATAATTTTCATTTTGTTTTTGAAATTTTTGTTTTTAATTCAAAGTTCCAAAATCAAAATTTTAAAAAATAATTTTCATTTTGTTTTTGAAATTTTTGTTTTTAATTCAAAGTTCCAAAATCAAAGTTTTAAAATATATTTTTCATTTTGTTTTTGAAATTTTTGTTTTTAATTCAAAGTTCCAAAATCAAAGTTTTAAAAAATAATTTTCATTTTGTTTTTGAAATTTTTGTTTTTAATTCAAAGTTCCAAAATCAAAGTTTTAAAAAATTTTGTTTTTGAAATTTTTTTTTTAATTCAAAGTTCCAAAATCAAAGTTTTAAAAAATAATTTTCATTTTGTTTTTGAAATTTTTGTTTTTAATTCAAAGTTCCAAAATCAAAATTTTAAAAAATAATTTTCATTTTGTTTTTGAAATTTTTTTTTAATTCAAAGTTCCAAAATCAAAGTTTTAAAAAATATTTTTCATTTTGTTTTCGAAATTTTTGTTTTTAATTCAAAGTTCCAAAATCAAAGTTTTAAAAAATAATTTTCATTTTGTTTTTGAAATTTTTGTTTTTAATTCAAAGTTCCAAAATCAAAGTTTTAAAAAATAATTTTCATTTTTTTTAATTCAAAGTTCCAAAATCAAAATTTTAAAAAAATTATTTTCATTTTGTTTTTGAAATTTTTTTTTTAATTCAAAGTTCCAAAATCAAAGTTTTAAAAAATATTTTTCATTTTGTTTTTGAAATTTTTGTTTTTAATTCAAAGTTCCAAAATCAAAATTTTAAAAAATAATTTTCATTTTGTTCTTGAAATTTTTTTTTAATTCAAAGTTCCAAAATCAAAGTTTTAAAAAATATTTTTCATTTTGTTTTTGAAATTTTTGTTTTTAATTCAAAGTTCCAAAATCAAAGTTTTAAAAAATAATTTTCATTTTGTTTTTGAAATTTTTGTTTTTAATTCAAAGTTCCAAAATCAAAGTTTTTAAAAATAATTTTAATTTTTTTTTTAATTCAAAGTTTCAACAAAATTTTAAAAAAATTATTTTCATTTTGTTTTTGAATTTTTTTTTTTTATTTCAAAGTTCCAAAATCAAAGTTTTAAAAAATATTTTTCATTTTGTTTTTGAAATTTTTGTTTTTAATTCAAAGTTCCAAAATCAAAGTTTTAAAAAATAATTTTCATTTTGTTTTTGAAATTTTTGTTTTTAATTCAAAGTTCCAAAATCAAAGTTTTAAAAAATAATTTTCATTTTGTTTTTGAAATTTTTTTTTTATTTCAAAGTTCCAAAATCAAAGTTTTAAAAAATAATTTTCATTTTGTATTTGAAATTTTTGTTTTTAATTCAAAGTTCCAAAATCAAAGTTTTAAAAAATAATTTTCATTTTGTTTTTGAAATTTTTGTTTTTAATTCAAAGTTCCAAAATCAAAGTTTTAAAAAATAATTTTCATTTTTTTTTAATTCAAAGTTCCAAAATCAAAATTTTAAAAAAATTATTTTCATTTTGTTTTTGAAATTTTTGTTTTTAATTCAAAGTTCCAAAATCAAAGTTTTAAAAAATTTTGTTTTTGAAATTTTTTTTTTAATTCAAAGTTCCAAAATCAAAGTTTTAAAAAATAATTTTCATTTTGTTTTTGAAATTTTTGTTTTTAATTCAAAGTTCCAAAATCAAAATTTTAAAAAATAATTTTCATTTTGTTTTTGAAATTTTTTTTTAATTCAAAGTTCCAAAATCAAAGTTTTAAAAAATATTTTTCATTTTGTTTTCGAAATTTTTGTTTTTAATTCAAAGTTCCAAAATCAAAGTTTTAAAAAATAATTTTCATTTTGTTTTTGAAATTTTTGTTTTTAATTCAAAGTTCCAAAATCAAAGTTTTAAAAAATAATTTTCATTTTTTTTAATTCAAAGTTCCAAAATCAAAATTTTAAAAAAATTATTTTCATTTTGTTTTTGAAATTTTTTTTTTAATTCAAAGTTCCAAAATCAAAGTTTTAAAAAATATTTTTCATTTTGTTTTTGAAATTTTTGTTTTTAATTCAAAGTTCCAAAATCAAAATTTTAAAAAATATTTTTCATTTTGTTTTTGAAATTTTTTTTTTAATTCAAGGTTCCAAAATCATAATTTTAAAAAATTATTTTCATTTTTTTTTAATTCAAAGTTCCAAAATAAAAATTTTAAAAAATTTTGTTTTTGAAATTTTTTTTAATTCAAAGTTCCAAAATCAAAATTTTAAAAAAATTATTTTCATTTTGTTTTTGAAATTTTTATTTTTAATTCAAAGTTCCAAAATCAAAGTTTTAAAAAATAATTTTCATTTTTTTTTAATTCAAAGTTCCAAAATCAAAATTTTAAAGAATATTTTTCATTTTGTTTTTGAAATTTTTTTTTTAATTCAAAGTTAAAAAAACAAAATTTTAAAAAATAATTTTCATTTTTTTTTAATTCAAAGTTCCAAAATCAAAGTTTTAAAAAATAATTTTAATTTTTTTTTAATTCAAAGTTCCAAAATCAAAATTTTAAAAAAATTATTTTCATTTTGTTTTTGAAATTTTTTTTTTATTTCAAAGTTCCAAAATCAAAGTTTTAAAAAATATTTTTCATTTTGTTTTTGAAATTTTTGTTTTTAATTCAAAGTTCCAAAATCAAAGTTTTAAAAAATAATTTTCATTTTGTTTTTGAAATTTTTGTTTTTAATTCAAAGTTCCAAAATCAAAGTTTTAAAAAATAATTTTCATTTTTTTTTAATTCAAAGTTCCAAAATCAAAATTTTAAAAAAATTATTTTCATTTTTTTTTAATTCAAAGTTACAAAATCAAAGTTTTAAAAAATAATTTTCATTTTTTTTTAATTCAAAGTTCCAAAATCAAAGTTTTAAAAAATAATTTTCATTTTGTTTTTGAAGTTTTTGTTTTTAATTCAAAGTTCCAAAATCAAAGTTTTAAAAAATAATTTTCATTTTGTTTTTGAAATTTTTTTGTAATTCAAAGTTCCAAAATCAAAATTTTAAAAAATAATTTTCATTTTTTTTTTAATTCAAAGTTCCAAAATCAAAGTTTTAAAATATATTTTTCATTTTCTTTTTGAAATTTTTGTTTTTAATTCAAAGTTCCAAAATCAAAGTTTTAAAAAATAATTTTCATTTTGTTTTTGAAATTTTTTTGTAATTCAAAGTTCCAAAATCAAAATTTTAAAAAATAATTTTCATTTTTTTTTTAATGCAAAGTTCCAAAATCAAAATTTTAAAAAATTTTGTTTTTGAAATTTTTGTTTTTAATTCAAAGTTCCAAAATCAAAATTTTAAAAAATAATTTTCATTTTGTTTTTGAATTTTTTTTTTAATTCAAAGTTCCAAAATCAAAATTTTAAAAAATAATTTTCATTTTGTTTTTGAAATTTTTGTTTTTAATTCAAAGTTCCAAAATCAAAGTTTTAAAAAATAATTTTCATTTTGTATTTGAAATTTTTGTTTTTAATTCAAAGTTCCAAAATCAAAGTTTTAAAATATAATTTTCATTTTGTTTTTGAAATTTTTTTGTAATTCAAAGTTCCAAAATCAAAGTTTTAAAAAATAATTTTCATTTTGTTTTTGAAATTTTTGTTTTTAATTCAAAGTTCCAAAATCAAAGTTTTAAAAAATAATTTTCATTTTGTTTTTGAAATTTTTTTTTTATTTCAAAGTTCCAAAATCAAAGTTTTAAAAAATAATTTTCATTTTGTATTTGAAATTTTTGTTTTTAATTCAAAGTTCCAAAATCAAAGTTTTAAAAAATAATTTTCATTTTGTTTTTGAAATTTTTTTGTAATTCAAAGTTCCAAAATCAAAGTTTTAAAAAATAATTTTCATTTTGTTTTTGAAATTTTTGTTTTTAATTCAAAGTTCCAAAATCAAAATTTTAAAAAATAATTTTCATTTTTTTTTTTAATTCAAAGTTCCAAAATCAAAATTTTAAAAAATTTTGTTTTTGAAATTTTTGTTTTTAATTCAAAGTTCCAAAATCAAAATTTTAAAAAATAATTTTCATTTTGTTTTTGAATTTTTTTTTTAATTCAAAGTTCCAAAATCAAAATTTTAAAAAATAATTTTCATTTTGTTTTTGAAATTTTTGTTTTTAATTCAAAGTTCCAAAATCAAAGTTTTAAAAAATAATTTTCATTTTGTATTTGAAATTTTTGTTTTTAATTCAAAGTTCCAAAATCAAAGTTTTAAAAAATAATTTTCATTTTGTTTTTGAAATTTTTTTGTAATTCAAAGTTCCAAAATCAAAGTTTTAAAAAATAATTTTCATTTTGTTTTTGAAATTTTTTTTTATTTCAAAGTTCCAAAATCAAAGTTTTTAATTTAAAGTTCCAAAATCAAAGTTTTAAAAAATAATTTTCATTTTTTTTTTAATTCAAAGTTCCAAAATCAAAATTTTAAAAAAATTATTTTCATTTTTTTTTAATTCAAAGTTCCAAAATCAAAGTTTTAAAAAATAATTTTCATTTTTTTTTAATTCAAAGTTCCAAAATCAAAGTTTTAAAAAATAATTTTCATTTTGTTTTTGAAATTTTTGTTTTTAATTCAAAGTTCCAAAATCAAAGTTTTAAAAAATAATTTTCATTTTGTTTTTGAAATTTTTTTGTAATTCAAAGTTCCAAAATCAAAATTTTAAAAAATAATTTTCATTTTTTTTTTAATTCAAAGTTCCAAAATCAAAGTTTTAAAATATATTTTTCATTTTGGTTTTGAAATTTTTGTTTTTAATTCAAAGTTCCAAAATCAAAGTTTTAAAAAATAATTTTCATTTTGTTTTTGAAATTTTTTTGTAATTCAAAGTTCTAAAATCAAAATTTTAAAAAATAATTTTCATTTTTTTTTTAATTCAAAGTTCCAAAATCAAAATTTTAAAAAATTTTGTTTTTGAAATTTTTGTTTTTAATTCAAAGTTCCAAAATCAAAATTTTAAAAAATAATTTTCATTTTGTTTTTGAATTTTTTTTTTAATTCAAAGTTCCAAAATCAAAATTTTAAAAAATAATTTTCATTTTGTTTTTGAAATTTTTGTTTTTAATTCAAAGTTCCAAAATCAAAGTTTTAAAAAATAATTTTCATTTTGTTTTTGAATTTTTTTTTTTTAATTCAAAGTTCCAAAATCAAAGTTTTAAAAAATAATTTTCATTTTGTTTTTGAAATTTTTGTTTTTAATTCAAAGTTCCAAAATCAAAGTTTTAAAAAATAATTTACATTTTGTTTTTGAAATTTTTGTTTTTAATTCAAAGTTCCAAAATCAAAGTTTTAAAAAATAATTTTCATTTTGTATTTGAAATTTTTGTTTTTAATTCAAAGTTCCAAAATCAAAGTTTTAAAAAATAATTTTCATTTTGTTTTTGAAATTTTTTTGTAATTCAAAGTTCCAAAATCAAAGTTTTAAAAAATAATTTTCATTTTGTTTTTGAAATTTTTGTTTTTAATTCAAAGTTCCAAAATCAAAATTTTAAAAAATAATTTTCATTTTGTTTTTGAAATTTTTGTTTTTAATTCAAAGTTCCAAAATCAAAGTTTTAAAAAATAATTTTCTTTTTTTTTTAATTCAAAGTTCCAAAATCAAAATTTTAAAAAAATTATTTTCATTTTGTTTTTGAAACTTTTTTTTTTATTTCAAAGTTCCAAAATCAAAGTTTTAAAAAATAATTTTCATTTTGTTTTTGAAATTTTTTTTTTTAATTCAAAGTTCCAAAATCAAAGTTTTAAAAAATAATTTTCATTTTTTTTTATTTCAAAGTTCCAAAATCAAAATTTTAAAAAATAATTTTCATTTTTTTTTTAATTCAAAGTTCCAAAATCAAAATTTTAAAAAATAATTTTCATTTTGTTTTTGAAATTTTTGTTTTTAATTCAAAGTTCCAAAATCAAAGTTTTAAAAAATAATTTTCATTTTGTATTTGAAATTTTTGTTTTTAATTCAAAGTTCCAAAATCAAAGTTTTAAAAAATAATTTTCATTTTGTTTTTGAAATTTTTTTGTAATTCAAAGTTCCAAAATCAAAGTTTTCAAAAATAATTTTCATTTTGTGTTTGAAATTTTTGTTTTTAATTCAAAGTTCCAAAATCAAAATTTTAAAAAATAATTTTCATTTTGTTTTTGAAATTTTTGTTTTTAATTCAAAGTTCCAAAATCAAAGTTTTAAAAAATAATTTTCATTTTGTTTTTGAAATTTTTTTGTAATTCAAAGTTCCAAAATCAAAGTTTTAAAAAATAATTTTCATTTTGTTTTTGAAATTTTTGTTTTTAATTCAAAGTTCCAAAATCAAAGTTTTAAAAAATAATTTTCATTTTGTTTTTGAAATTTTTTTGTAATTCAAAGTTCCAAAATCAAAGTTTTAAAAAATAATTTTCATTTTGTTTTTGAAATTTTTTTTTATTTCAAAGTTCCAAAATCAAAGTTTTTAATTTAAAGTTCCAAAATCAAAGTTTTAAAAAATAATTTTCATTTTTTTTTTAATTCAAAGTTCCAAAATCAAAATTTTAAAAAAATTATTTTCATTTTTTTTTAATTCAAAGTTCCAAAATCAAAGTTTTAAAAAATAATTTTCATTTTTTTTTAATTCAAAGTTCCAAAATCAAAGTTTTAAAAAATAATTTTCATTTTGTTTTTGAAATTTTTGTTTTTAATTCAAAGTTCCAAAATCAAAGTTTTAAAAAATAATTTTCATTTTGTTTTTGAAATTTTTTTGTAATTCAAAGTTCCAAAATCAAAATTTTAAAAAATAATTTTCATTTTTTTTTTAATTCAAAGTTCCAAAATCAAAGTTTTAAAATATATTTTTCATTTTGGTTTTGAAATTTTTGTTTTTAATTCAAAGTTCCAAAATCAAAGTTTTAAAAAATAATTTTCATTTTGTTTTTGAAATTTTTTTGTAATTCAAAGTTCTAAAATCAAAATTTTAAAAAATAATTTTCATTTTTTTTTTAATTCAAAGTTCCAAAATCAAAATTTTAAAAAATTTTGTTTTTGAAATTTTTGTTTTTAATTCAAAGTTCCAAAATCAAAATTTTAAAAAATAATTTTCATTTTGTTTTTGAATTTTTTTTTTAATTCAAAGTTCCAAAATCAAAATTTTAAAAAATAATTTTCATTTTGTTTTTGAAATTTTTGTTTTTAATTCAAAGTTCCAAAATCAAAGTTTTAAAAAATAATTTTCATTTTGTTTTTGAATTTTTTTTTTTTAATTCAAAGTTCCAAAATCAAAGTTTTAAAAAATAATTTTCATTTTGTTTTTGAAATTTTTGTTTTTAATTCAAAGTTCCAAAATCAAAGTTTTAAAAAATAATTTACATTTTGTTTTTGAAATTTTTGTTTTTAATTCAAAGTTCCAAAATCAAAGTTTTAAAAAATAATTTTCATTTTGTATTTGAAATTTTTGTTTTTAATTCAAAGTTCCAAAATCAAAGTTTTAAAAAATAATTTTCATTTTGTTTTTGAAATTTTTTTGTAATTCAAAGTTCCAAAATCAAAGTTTTAAAAAATAATTTTCATTTTGTTTTTGAAATTTTTGTTTTTAATTCAAAGTTCCAAAATCAAAATTTTAAAAAATAATTTTCATTTTGTTTTTGAAATTTTTGTTTTTAATTCAAAGTTCCAAAATCAAAGTTTTAAAAAATAATTTTCTTTTTTTTTTAATTCAAAGTTCCAAAATCAAAATTTTAAAAAAATTATTTTCATTTTGTTTTTGAAACTTTTTTTTTTATTTCAAAGTTCCAAAATCAAAGTTTTAAAAAATAATTTTCATTTTGTTTTTGAAATTTTTTTTTTTAATTCAAAGTTCCAAAATCAAAGTTTTAAAAAATAATTTTCATTTTTTTTTATTTCAAAGTTCCAAAATCAAAATTTTAAAAAATAATTTTCATTTTTTTTTTAATTCAAAGTTCCAAAATCAAAATTTTAAAAAATAATTTTCATTTTGTTTTTGAAATTTTTGTTTTTAATTCAAAGTTCCAAAATCAAAGTTTTAAAAAATAATTTTCATTTTGTATTTGAAATTTTTGTTTTTAATTCAAAGTTCCAAAATCAAAGTTTTAAAAAATAATTTTCATTTTGTTTTTGAAATTTTTTTGTAATTCAAAGTTCCAAAATCAAAGTTTTCAAAAATAATTTTCATTTTGTGTTTGAAATTTTTGTTTTTAATTCAAAGTTCCAAAATCAAAATTTTAAAAAATAATTTTCATTTTGTTTTTGAAATTTTTGTTTTTAATTCAAAGTTCCAAAATCAAAGTTTTAAAAAATAATTTTCATTTTGTTTTTGAAATTTTTTTGTAATTCAAAGTTCCAAAATCAAAGTTTTAAAAAATAATTTTCATTTTGTTTTTGAAATTTTTGTTTTTAATTCAAAGTTCCAAAATCAAAGTTTTAAAAAATAATTTTCATTTTTTTTTAATTCAAAGTTCCAAAATCAATTTTAATTCAAAGTTCCAAAATCAAAATTTTAAAAAATAATTTTCATTTTGTTTTTGAAATTTTTGTTTTTAATTCAAAGTTCCAAAATCAAAGTTTTAAAAAATAATTTTCATTTTGTTTTTGAATTTTTTTTTTTATTTCAAAGTTCCAAAATCAAAGTTTTAAAAAATAATTTTCATTTTGTTTTTGAAATTTTTTTGTAATTCAAAGTTCCAAAATCAAAGTTTTTAATTTAAAGTTCCAAAATCAAAGTTTTAAAAAATAATTTTCATTTTTTTTTTATTTCAAAGTTCCAAAATCAAAGTTTTAAAAAATAATTTTCATTTTGTTTTTGAAATTTTTTTGTAATTCAAAGTTCCAAAATCAAAGTTTTAAAAAATAATTTTCATTTTGTTTTTGAAATTTTTTTGTAATTCAAAGTTCCAAAATCAAAGTTTTAAAAAATAATTTTCATTTTTTTTTTTATTTCAAAGTTCCAAAATCAAAATTTTAAAAAATTTTGTTTTTGAAATTTTTGTTTTTAATTCAAAGTTCCAAAATCAAAATTTTAAAAAATAATTTTCATTTTGTTTTTGAATTTTTTTTTTAATTCAAAGTTCCAAAATCAAAATTTTAAAATATAATTTTCATTTTGTTTTTGAAATTTTTGTTTTTAATTCAAAGTTCCAAAATCAAAGTTTTAAAAAATAATTTTCATTTTGTTTTTGAATTTTTTTTTTTAATTCAAAGTTCCAAAATCAAAGTTTTAAAAAATAATTTTCATTTTGTTTTTGAAATTTTTGTTTTTAATTGAAAGTTCCAAAATCAAAGTTTTAAAAAATAATTTTCATTTTGTTTTTGAAATTTTTGTTTTTAATTCAAAGTTCCAAAATCAAAGTTTTAAAAAATAATTTTCATTTTGTTTTTGAAATTTTTGTTTTTAATTCAAAGTTCCAAAATCAAAGTTTTAAAAAATAATTTTCATTTTGTTTTTGAAATTTTTGTTTTTAATTCAAAGTTCCAAAATCAAAGTTTTTAATTTAAAGTTCCAAAATCAAAGTTTTAAAAAATAATTTTCATTTTTTTTTAATTCAAAGTTCCAAAATCAAAATTTTAAAAAAATTATTTTCATTTTTTTTTAATTCAAAGTTACAAAATCAAAGTTTTAAAAAATAATTTTCATTTTTTTTTAATTCAAAGTTCCAAAATCAAAGTTTTAAAAAATAATTTTCATTTTGTTTTTGAAATTTTTGTTTTTAATTCAAAGTTACAAAATCAAAGTTTTAAAAAATAATTTTCATTTTGTTTTTGAAATTTTTTTGTAATTCAAAGTTCCAAAATCAAAATTTTAAAAAATAATTTTCATTTTTTTTTAATTCAAAGTTCCAAAATCAAAGTTTTAAAATATATTTTTCATTTTCTTTTTGAAATTTTTGTTTTTAATTCAAAGTTCCAAAATCAAAGTTTTAAAAAATAATTTTCATTTTGTTTTTGAAATTTTTTTGTAATTCAAAGTTCCAAAATCAAAATTTTAAAAAATAATTTTAATTTTTTTTTAATTCAAAGTTCCAAAATCAAAATTTTAAAAAATTTTGTTTTTGAAATTTTTGTTTTTAATTCAAAGTTCCAAAATCAAAATTTTAAAAAATAATTTTCATTTTGTTTTTGAATTTTTTTTTTTAATTCAAAGTTCCAAAATCAAAATTTTAAAAAATAATTTTCATTTTGTTTTTGAAATTTTTGTTTTTAATTCAAAGTTCCAAAATCAAAGTTTTAAAAAATAATTTTCATTTTGTATTTGAAATTTTTGTTTTTAATTCAAAGTTCCAAAATCAAAGTTTTAAAAAATAATTTTCATTTTGTTTTTGAAATTTTTTTGTAATTCAAAGTTCCAAAATCAAAGTTTTAAAAAATAATTTTCATTTTGTTTTTGAAATTTTTGTTTTTAATTCAAAGTTCCAAAATCAAAGTTTTAAAAAATAATTTTCATTTTGTTTTTGAAATTTTTTTTTTATTTCAAAGTTCCAAAATCAAAGTTTTAAAAAATAATTTTCATTTTGTATTTGAAATTTTTGTTTTTAATTCAAAGTTTTAAAAAATAATTTTCATTTTGTTTTTGAAATTTTTTTGTAATTCAAAGTTCCAAAATCAAAGTTTTAAAAAATAATTTTCATTTTGTTTTTGAAATTTTTGTTTTTAATTCAAAGTTCCAAAATCAAAATTTTAAAAAATAATTTTCATTTTGTTTTTGAAATTTTTGTTTTTAATTCAAAGTTCCAAAATCAAAGTTTTAAAAAATAATTTTCTTTTTTTTTTAATTCAAAGTTCCAAAATCAAAGTTTTAAAAAAATTATTTTCATTTTGTTTTTGAAATTTTTTTTTTATTTCAAAGTTCCAAAATCAAAGTTTTAAAAAATAATTTTCATTTTGTTTTTGAAATTTTTTTTTTAATTCAAAGTTCCAAAATCAAAGTTTTAAAAAATAATTTTCATTTTTTTTTATTTCAAAGTTCCAAAATCAAAATTTTAAAAAATAATTTTCATTTTTTTTTTTAATTCAAAGTTCCAAAATCAAAATTTTAAAAAATTTTGTTTTTGAAATTTTTGTTTTTAATTCAAAGTTCCAAAATCAAAGTTTTAAAAAAATTATTTTCATTTTGTATTTGAAATTTTTGTTTTTAATTCAAAGTTCCAAAATCAAAGTTTTAAAAAATAATTTTCATTTTGTTTTTGAAATTTTTTTGTAATTCAAAGTTCCAAAATCAAAGTTTTAAAAAATAATTTTCATTTTGTTTTTGAAATTTTTGTTTTTAATTCAAAGTTCCAAAATCAAAATTTTAAAAAATAATTTTCATTTTGTTTTTGAAATTTTTGTTTTTAATTCAAAGTTCCAAAATCAAAGTTTTAAAAAATAATTTTCTTTTTTTTTTAATTCAAAGTTCCAAAATCAAAATTTTAAAAAAATTATTTTCATTTTGTTTTTGAAATTTTTTTTTATTTCAAAGTTCCAAAATCAAAGTTTTAAAAAATAATTTTCATTTTGTTTTTGAAATTTTTTTTTTTAATTCAAAGTTCCAAAATCAAAGTTTTAAAAAATAATTTTCATTTTTTTTTTATTTCAAAGTTCCAAAATCAAAATTTTAAAAAATAATTTTCATTTTTTTTTTTAATTCAAAGTTCCAAAATCAAAATTTTAAAAAATAATTTTCATTTTGTTTTTGAAATTTTTGTTTTTAATTCAAAGTTCCAAAATCAAAGTTTTAAAAAATAATTTTCATTTTGTTTTTGAAATTTTTGTTTTTAATTCAAAGTTCCAAAATCAAAGTTTTTATTTTAAAGTTCCAAAATCAAAGTTTTAAAAAATAATTTTCATTTTTTTTTTAATTCAAAGTTCCAAAATCAAAATTTTAAAAAAATTATTTTCATTTTTTTGTAATTCAAAGTTCCAAAATCAAAATTTTAAAAAATAATTTTCATTTTTTTTTTAATTCAAAGTTCCAAAATCAAAATTTTAAAAAATTTTGTTTTTGAAATTTTTGTTTTTAATTCAAAGTTCCAAAATCAAAATTTTAAAAAATAATTTTCATTTTGTTTTTGAATTTTTTTTTTAATTCAAAGTTCCAAAATCAAAATTTTAAAACATAATTTTCATTTTGTTTTTGAAATTTTTGTTTTTAATTCAAAGTTCCAAAATCAAAGTTTTAAAAAATAATTTTCATTTTGTTTTTGAAATTTTTTTTTTAATTCAAAGTTCCAAAATCAAAGTTTTAAAAAATAATTTTCATTTTGTTTTTGAAATTTTTGTTTTTAATTCAAAGTTCCAAAATCAAAGTTTTAAAAAATAATTTTCATTTTGTTTTTGAAATTTTTGTTTTTAATTCAAAGTTCCAAAATCAAAGTTTTAAAAAATAATTTTCATTTTGTTTTTGAAATTTTTGTTTTTAATTCAAAGTTCCAAAATCAAAGTTTTAAAAAATAATTTTCATTTTGTTTTTGAAATTTTTGTTTTTAATTCAAAGTTCCAAAATCAAAGTTTTAAAAAATAATTTTCATTTTGTTTTTGAAATTTTTGTTTTTAATTCAAAGTTCCAAAATCAAAGTTTTAAAAAATAATTTTCATTTTGTTTTTGAAATTTTTTTGTAATTCAAAGTTCCAAAATCAAAATTTTAAAAAATAATTTTCATTTTTTTTTAATTCAAAGTTCCAAAATCAAAGTTTTAAAATATATTTTTCATTTTCTTTTTAAAATTTTTGTTTTTAATTCAAAGTTCCAAAATCAAAGTTTTAAAAAATAATTTTCATTTTGTTTTTGAAATTTTTTTGTAATTCAAAGTTCCAAAATCAAAATTTTAAAAAATAATTTTCATTTTTTTTTTAATTCAAAGTTCCAAAATCAAAATTTTAAAAAATTTTGTTTTTGAAATTTTTGTTTTTAATTCAAAGTTCCAAAATCAAAATTTTAAAAAATAATTTTCATTTTGTTTTTGAATTTTTTTTTTTAATTCAAAGTTCCAAAATCAAAATTTTAAAAAATAATTTTCATTTTGTTTTTGAAATTTTTGTTTTTAATTCAAAGTTCCAAAATCAAAGTTTTAAAAAATAATTTTCATTTTGTATTTGAAATTTTTGTTTTTAATTCAAAGTTCCAAAATCAAAGTTTTAAAAAATAATTTTCATTTTGTTTTTGAAATTTTTTTGTAATTCAAAGTTCCAAAATCAAAGTTTTAAAAAATAATTTTCATTTTGTTTTTGAAATTTTTGTTTTTAATTCAAAGTTCCAAAATCAAAGTTTTAAAAAATAATTTTCATTTTGTTTTTGAAATTTTTTTTTTATTTCAAAGTTCCAAAATCAAAGTTTTAAAAAATAATTTTCATTTTGTATTTGAAATTTTTGTTTTTAATTCAAAGTTCCAAAATCAAAGTTTTAAAAAATAATTTTCATTTTGTTTTTGAAATTTTTTTGTAATTCAAAGTTCCAAAATCAAAGTTTTAAAAAATAATTTTCATTTTGTTTTTGAAATTTTTGTTTTTAATTCAAAGTTCCAAAATCAAAATTTTAAAAAATAATTTTCATTTTGTTTTTGAAATTTTTGTTTTTAATTCAAAGTTCCAAAATCAAAGTTTTAAAAAATAATTTTCTTTTTTTTTAATTCAAAGTTCCAAAATCAAAATTTTAAAAAAATTATTTTCATTTTGTTTTTGAAATTTTTTTTTTATTTCAAAGTTCCAAAATCAAAGTTTTAAAAAATAATTTTCATTTTGTTTTTGAAATTTTTTTTTTAATTCAAAGTTCCAAAATCAAAGTTTTAAAAAATAATTTTCATTTTTTTTATTTCAAAGTTCCAAAATCAAAATTTTAAAAAATAATTTTCATTTTTTTTTTTAATTCAAAGTTCCAAAATCAAAATTTTAAAAAATTTTGTTTTTGAAATTTTTGTTTTTAATTCAAAGTTCCAAAATCAAAATTTTAAAAAATAATTTTCATTTTGTTTTTGAATTTTTTTTTTAATTCAAAGTTCCAAAATCAAAATTTTAAAAAATAATTTTCATTTTGTTTTTGAAATTTTTGTTTTTAATTCAAAGTTCCAAAATCAAAGTTTTAAAAAATAATTTTCATTTTGTATTTGAAATTTTTGTTTTTAATTCAAAGTTCCAAAATCAAAGTTTTAAAAAATAATTTTCATTTTGTTTTTGAAATTTTTTTGTAATTCAAAGTTCCAAAATCAAAGTTTTAAAAAATAATTTTCATTTTGTTTTTGAAATTTTTGTTTTTAATTCAAAGTTCCAAAATCAAAGTTTTAAAAAATAATTTTCATTTTGTTTTTGAAATTTTTTTTTTATTTCAAAGTTCCAAAATCAAAGTTTTAAAAAATAATTTTCATTTTGTATTTGAATTTTTTGTTTTTAATTCAAAGTTCCAAAATCAAAGTTTTAAAAAATAATTTTCATTTTGTTTTTGAAATTTTTTTGTAATTCAAAGTTCCAAAATCAAAGTTTTAAAAAATAATTTTCATTTTGTTTTTGAAATTTTTGTTTTTAATTCAAAGTTCCAAAATCAAAATTTTAAAAAATAATTTTCATTTTGTTTTTGAAATTTTTGTTTTTAATTCAAAGTTCCAAAATCAAAGTTTTAAAAAATAATTTTCTTTTTTTTTTAATTCAAAGTTCCAAAATCAAAATTTTAAAAAAATTATTTTCATTTTGTTTTTGAAATTTTTTTTTTATTTCAAAGTTCCAAAATCAAAGTTTTAAAAAATAATTTTCATTTTTTTTTATTTCAAAGTTCCAAAATCAAAATTTTAAAAAATAATTTTCATTTTTTTTTTTAATTCAAAGTTCCAAAATCAAAATTTTAAAAAATAATTTTCATTTTGTTTTTGAAATTTTTGTTTTTAATTCAAAGTTCCAAAATCAAAGTTTTAAAAAATAATTTTCATTTTGTTTTTGAAATTTTTTTTTTTAATTCAAAGTTCCAAAATCAAAGTTTTAAAAAATAATTTTCATTTTTTTTTATTTCAAAGTTCCAAAATCAAAATTTTAAAAAATAATTTTCATTTTTTTTTTTATTTCAAAGTTCCAAAATCAAAGTTTTAAAAAATATTTTTCATTTTGTTTTTGAAATTTTTGTTTTTAATTCAAAGTTCCAAAATCAAAATTTTAAAAAATAATTTTCATTTTGTTTTTGAAATTTTTGTTTTTAATTCAAAGTTCCAAAATCAAAGTTTTAAAAAATAATTTTCATTTTGTATTTGAAATTTTTGTTTTTAATTCAAAGTTCCAAAATCAAAGTTTTAAAAAATAATTTTCATTTTGTTTTTGAAATTTTTTTGTAATTCAAAGTTCCAAAATCAAAGTTTTAAAAAATAATTTTCATTTTGTTTTTGAAATTTTTGTTTTTAATTCAAAGTTCCAAAATCAAAGTTTTAAAAAATAATTTTCATTTTGTTTTTGAAATTTTTTTTTTATTTCAAAGTTCCAAAATCAAAGTTTTAAAAAATAATTTTCATTTTGTATTTGAAATTTTTGTTTTTAATTCAAAGTTCCAAAATCAAAGTTTTAAAAAATAATTTTCATTTTGTTTTTGAAATTTTTTTGTAATTCAAAGTTCCAAAATCAAAGTTTTAAAAAATAATTTTCATTTTGTTTTTGAAATTTTTGTTTTTAATTCAAAGTTCCAAAATCAAAATTTTAAAAAATAATTTTCATTTTGTTTTTGAAATTTTTGTTTTTAATTCAAAGTTCCAAAATCAAAGTTTTAAAAAATAATTTTCTTTTTTTTTAATTCAAAGTTCCAAAATCAAAATTTTAAAAAAATTATTTTCATTTTGTTTTTGAAATTTTTTTTTTATTTCAAAGTTCCAAAATCAAAGTTTTAAAAAATAATTTTCATTTTGTTTTTGAAATTTTTTTTTTAATTCAAAGTTCCAAAATCAAAGTTTTAAAAAATAATTTTCATTTTTTTTATTTCAAAGTTCCAAAATCAAAATTTTAAAAAATAATTTTCATTTTTTTTTTTAATTCAAAGTTCCAAAATCAAAATTTTAAAAAATTTTGTTTTTGAAATTTTTGTTTTTAATTCAAAGTTCCAAAATCAAAATTTTAAAAAATAATTTTCATTTTGTTTTTGAATTTTTTTTTTAATTCAAAGTTCCAAAATCAAAATTTTAAAAAATAATTTTCATTTTGTTTTTGAAATTTTTGTTTTTAATTCAAAGTTCCAAAATCAAAGTTTTAAAAAATAATTTTCATTTTGTATTTGAAATTTTTGTTTTTAATTCAAAGTTCCAAAATCAAAGTTTTAAAAAATAATTTTCATTTTGTTTTTGAAATTTTTTTGTAATTCAAAGTTCCAAAATCAAAGTTTTAAAAAATAATTTTCATTTTGTTTTTGAAATTTTTGTTTTTAATTCAAAGTTCCAAAATCAAAGTTTTAAAAAATAATTTTCATTTTGTTTTTGAAATTTTTTTTTTATTTCAAAGTTCCAAAATCAAAGTTTTAAAAAATAATTTTCATTTTGTATTTGAATTTTTTGTTTTTAATTCAAAGTTCCAAAATCAAAGTTTTAAAAAATAATTTTCATTTTGTTTTTGAAATTTTTTTGTAATTCAAAGTTCCAAAATCAAAGTTTTAAAAAATAATTTTCATTTTGTTTTTGAAATTTTTGTTTTTAATTCAAAGTTCCAAAATCAAAATTTTAAAAAATAATTTTCATTTTGTTTTTGAAATTTTTGTTTTTAATTCAAAGTTCCAAAATCAAAGTTTTAAAAAATAATTTTCTTTTTTTTTTAATTCAAAGTTCCAAAATCAAAATTTTAAAAAAATTATTTTCATTTTGTTTTTGAAATTTTTTTTTTATTTCAAAGTTCCAAAATCAAAGTTTTAAAAAATAATTTTCATTTTGTTTTTGAAATTTTTTTTTTTAATTCAAAGTTCCAAAATCAAAGTTTTAAAAAATAATTTTCATTTTTTTTTATTTCAAAGTTCCAAAATCAAAATTTTAAAAAATAATTTTCATTTTTTTTTTTAATTCAAAGTTCCAAAATCAAAATTTTAAAAAATAATTTTCATTTTGTTTTTGAAATTTTTGTTTTTAATTCAAAGTTCCAAAATCAAAGTTTTAAAAAATAATTTTCATTTTGTATTTGAAATTTTTGTTTTTAATTCAAAGTTCCAAAATCAAAGTTTTAAAAAATAATTTTCATTTTGTTTTTGAAATTTTTTTGTAATTCAAAGTTCCAAAATCAAAGTTTTAAAAAATAATTTTCATTTTGTTTTTGAAATTTTTGTTTTTAATTCAAAGTTCCAAAATCAAAATTTTAAAAAATAATTTTCATTTTGTTTTTGAAATTTTTGTTTTTAATTCAAAGTTCCAAAATCAAAGTTTTAAAAAATATTTTTCATTTTGTTTTTGAAATTTTTGTTTTTAATTCAAAGTTCCAAAATCAAAGTTTTAAAAAATAATTTTCATTTTGTTTTTGAAATTTTTTTTTTATTTCAAAGTTCCAAAATCAAAGTTTTAAAAAATAATTTTCATTTTGTTTTTGAAATTTTTGTTTTTAATTCAAAGTTCCAAAATCAAAGTTTTAAAAAATATTTTTCATTTTGTTTTTGAAATTTTTGTTTTTAATTCAAAGTTCCAAAATCAAAGTTTTAAAAAATAATTTTCATTTTGTTTTTGAAATTTTTTTTTTATTTCAAAGTTCCAAAATCAAAGTTTTAAAAAATAATTTTCATTTTGTTTTTGAAATTTTTGTTTTTAATTCAAAGTTCCAAAATCAAAGTTTTAAAAAATATTTTTCATTTTGTTTTTGAAATTTTTTTTTTATTTCAAAGTTCCAAAATCAAAGTTTTAAAAAATAATTTTCATTTTGTTTTTGAAATTTTTTTTTTAATTCAAAGTTCCAAAATCAAAGTTTTAAAAAATAATTTTCATTTTTTTTATTTCAAAGTTCCAAAATCAAAATTTTAAAAAATAATTTTCATTTTTTTTTTTAATTCAAAGTTCCAAAATCAAAATTTTAAAAAATTTTGTTTTTGAAATTTTTGTTTTTAATTCAAAGTTCCAAAATCAAAATTTTAAAAAATAATTTTCATTTTGTTTTTGAATTTTTTTTTTAATTCAAAGTTCCAAAATCAAAATTTTAAAAAATAATTTTCATTTTGTTTTTGAAATTTTTGTTTTTAATTCAAAGTTCCAAAATCAAAGTTTTAAAAAATAATTTTCATTTTGTATTTGAAATTTTTGTTTTTAATTCAAAGTTCCAAAATCAAAGTTTTAAAAAATAATTTTCATTTTGTTTTTGAAATTTTTTTGTAATTCAAAGTTCCAAAATCAAAGTTTTAAAAAATAATTTTCATTTTGTTTTTGAAATTTTTGTTTTTAATTCAAAGTTCCAAAATCAAAGTTTTAAAAAATAATTTTCATTTTGTTTTTGAATTTTTTTTTTTATTTCAAAGTTCCAAAATCAAAGTTTTAAAAAATAATTTTCATTTTGTATTTGAATTTTTTGTTTTTAATTCAAAGTTCCAAAATCAAAGTTTTAAAAAATAATTTTCATTTTGTTTTTGAAATTTTTTTGTAATTCAAAGTTCCAAAATCAAAGTTTTAAAAAATAATTTTCATTTTGTTTTTGAAATTTTTGTTTTTAATTCAAAGTTCCAAAATCAAAGTTTTAAAAAATAATTTTCTTTTTTTTTTAATTCAAAGTTCCAAAATCAAAATTTTAAAAAAATTATTTTCATTTTGTTTTTGAAATTTTTTTTTTATTTCAAAGTTCCAAAATCAAAGTTTTAAAAAATAATTTTCATTTTGTTTTTGAAATTTTTTTTTTTAATTCAAAGTTCCAAAATCAAAGTTTTAAAAAATAATTTTCATTTTTTTTTATTTCAAAGTTCCAAAATCAAAATTTTAAAAAATAATTTTCATTTTTTTTTTTAATTCAAAGTTCCAAAATCAAAATTTTAAAAAATAATTTTCATTTTGTTTTTGAAATTTTTGTTTTTAATTCAAAGTTCCAAAATCAAAGTTTTAAAAAATAATTTTCATTTTGTATTTGAAATTTTTGTTTTTAATTCAAAGTTCCAAAATCAAAGTTTTAAAAAATAATTTTCATTTTGTTTTTGAAATTTTTTTGTAATTCAAAGTTCCAAAATCAAAGTTTTAAAAAATAATTTTCATTTTGTTTTTGAAATTTTTGTTTTTAATTCAAAGTTCCAAAATCAAAATTTTAAAAAATAATTTTCATTTTGTTTTTGAAATTTTTGTTTTTAATTCAAAGTTCCAAAATCAAAGTTTTAAAAAATATTTTTCATTTTGTTTTTGAAATTTTTGTTTTTAATTCAAAGTTCCAAAATCAAAGTTTTAAAAAATAATTTTCATTTTGTTTTTGAAATTTTTTTTTTATTTCAAAGTTCCAAAATCAAAGTTTTAAAAAATAATTTTCATTTTGTTTTTGAAATTTTTGTTTTTAATTCAAAGTTCCAAAATCAAAGTTTTAAAAAATATTTTTCATTTTGTTTTTGAAATTTTTGTTTTTAATTCAAAGTTCCAAAATCAAAGTTTTAAAAAATAATTTTCATTTTGTTTTTGAAATTTTTTTTTTATTTCAAAGTTCCAAAATCAAAGTTTTAAAAAATAATTTTCATTTTGTTTTTGAAATTTTTGTTTTTAATTCAAAGTTCCAAAATCAAAGTTTTAAAAAATATTTTTCATTTTGTTTTTGAAATTTTTGTTTTTAATTCAAAGTTCCAAAATCAAAGTTTTAAAAAATAATTTTCATTTTGTTTTTGAAATTTTGTTTTTATTCAAAGTTCCAAAATCAAAGTTTTAAAAAATAATTTTCATTTTGTTTTTGAATTTTTTTTTTTAATTCAAAGTTTCAAAATCAAAGTTTTAAAAAATAATTTTCATTTTTTTTTTATTTCAAAGTTCCAAAATCAAAATTTTAAAAAATAATTTTCATTTTTTTTTTTTAATTCAAAGTTCCAAAATCAAAGTTTTAAAAAATAATTTTTAATTTTTTTTTAATTCAAAGTTCCAAAATCAAAGTTTTAAAATATATTTTTCATTTTGTTTTTGAAATTTTTGTTTTTAATTCAAAGTTCCAAAATCAAAGTTTTAAAAAATAATTTTCATTTTGTTTTTGAAATTTTTTTGTAATTCAAAGTTCCAAAATCAAAGTTTTAAAAAATAATTTTCATTTTGTTTTTGAAATTTTTGTTTTTAATTCAAAGTTCCAAAATCAAAATTTTAAAAAATAATTTTCATTTTGTTTTTGAAATTTTTGTTTTTAATTCAAAGTTCCAAAATCAAAGTTTTAAAAAATATTTTTCATTTTGTTTTTGAAATTTTTGTTTTTAATTCAAAGTTCCAAAATCAAAGTTTTAAAAAATAATTTTCATTTTGTTTTTGAAATTTTTTTTTTATTCAAAGTTCCAAAATCAAAGTTTTAAAAAATAATTTTCATTTTGTTTTTGAAATTTTTTTTTTTAATTCAAAGTTTCAAAATCAAAGTTTTAAAAAATAATTTTCATTTTTTTTTATTTCAAAGTTCCAAAATCAAAATTTTAAAAAATAATTTTCATTTTTTTTTTTAATTCAAAGTTCCAAAATCAAAATTTTAAAAAATAATTTTCATTTTGTTTTTGAAATTTTTGTTTTTAATTCAAAGTTCCAAAATCAAAGTTTTAAAAAATAATTTTCATTTTGTATTTGAAATTTTTGTTTTTAATTCAAAGTTCCAAAATCAAAGTTTTAAAAAATAATTTTCATTTTGTTTTTGAAATTTTTTGTAATTCAAAGTTCCAAAATCAAAGTTTTAAAAAATAATTTTCATTTTGTTTTTGAAATTTTTGTTTTTAATTCAAAGTTCCAAAATCAAAATTTTAAAAAATAATTTTCATTTTGTTTTTGAAATTTTTGTTTTTAATTCAAAGTTCCAAAATCAAAGTTTTAAAAAATATTTTTCATTTTGTTTTTGAAATTTCAAAGTTCCAAAATCAAAGTTTTAAAAAATAATTTTCATTTTGTATTTGAATTTTTTGTTTTTAATTCAAAGTTCCAAAATCAAAGTTTTAAAAAATAATTTTCATTTTGTTTTTGAAATTTTTTTGTAATTCAAAGTTCCAAAATCAAAGTTTTAAAAAATAATTTTCATTTTGTTTTTGAAATTTTTGTTTTTAATTCAAAGTTCCAAAATCAAAGTTTTAAAAAATAATTTTCATTTTGTTTTTGAATTTTTTTTTTTATTTCAAAGTTCCAAAATCAAAGTTTTAAAAAATAATTTTCATTTTGTATTTGAATTTTTTGTTTTTAATTCAAAGTTCCAAAATCAAAGTTTTAAAAAATAATTTTCATTTTGTTTTTGAAATTTTTGTTTTTAATTCAAAGTTCCAAAATCAAAGTTTTAAAAAATAATTTTCATTTTGTTTTTGAATTTTTTTTTTTATTTCAAAGTTCCAAAATCAAAGTTTTAAAAAATAATTTTCATTTTGTATTTGAATTTTTTGTTTTTAATTCAAAGTTCCAAAATCAAAGTTTTAAAAAATAATTTTCATTTTGTTTTTGAAATTTTTTTGTAATTCAAAGTTCCAAAATCAAAGTTTTAAAAAATAATTTTCATTTTGTTTTTGAAATTTTTGTTTTTAATTCAAAGTTCCAAAATCAAAGTTTTAAAAAATAATTTTCTTTTTTTTTTAATTCAAAGTTCCAAAATCAAAATTTTAAAAAAATTATTTTCATTTTGTTTTTGAAATTTTTTTTTTATTTCAAAGTTCCAAAATCAAAGTTTTAAAAAATAATTTTCATTTTGTTTTTGAAATTTTTTTTTTTAATTCAAAGTTCCAAAATCAAAGTTTTAAAAAATAATTTTCATTTTTTTTTATTTCAAAGTTCCAAAATCAAAATTTTAAAAAATAATTTTCATTTTTTTTTTTAATTCAAAGTTCCAAAATCAAAATTTTAAAAAATAATTTTCATTTTGTTTTTGAAATTTTTGTTTTTAATTCAAAGTTCCAAAATCAAAGTTTTAAAAAATAATTTTCATTTTGTATTTGAAATTTTTGTTTTTAATTCAAAGTTCCAAAATCAAAGTTTTAAAAAATAATTTTCATTTTGTTTTTGAAATTTTTTTGTAATTCAAAGTTCCAAAATCAAAGTTTTAAAAAATAATTTTCATTTTGTTTTTGAAATTTTTGTTTTTAATTCAAAGTTCCAAAATCAAAATTTTAAAAAATAATTTTCATTTTGTTTTTGAAATTTTTGTTTTTAATTCAAAGTTCCAAAATCAAAGTTTTAAAAAATATTTTTCATTTTGTTTTTGAAATTTTTGTTTTTAATTCAAAGTTCCAAAATCAAAGTTTTAAAAAATAATTTTCATTTTGTTTTTGAAATTTTTTTTTTATTTCAAAGTTCCAAAATCAAAGTTTTAAAAAATAATTTTCATTTTGTTTTTGAAATTTTTGTTTTTAATTCAAAGTTCCAAAATCAAAGTTTTAAAAAATATTTTTCATTTTGTTTTTGAAATTTTTGTTTTTAATTCAAAGTTCCAAAATCAAAGTTTTAAAAAATAATTTTCATTTTGTTTTTGAAATTTTTTTTTTATTTCAAAGTTCCAAAATCAAAGTTTTAAAAAATAATTTTCATTTTGTTTTTGAAATTTTTGTTTTTAATTCAAAGTTCCAAAATCAAAGTTTTAAAAAATATTTTTCATTTTGTTTTTGAAATTTTTGTTTTTAATTCAAAGTTCCAAAATCAAAGTTTTAAAAAATAATTTTCATTTTGTTTTTGAAATTTTGTTTTTATTCAAAGTTCCAAAATCAAAGTTTTAAAAAATAATTTTCATTTTGTTTTTGAATTTTTTTTTTTAATTCAAAGTTTCAAAATCAAAGTTTTAAAAAATAATTTTCATTTTTTTTTTATTTCAAAGTTCCAAAATCAAAATTTTAAAAAATAATTTTCATTTTTTTTTTTAATTCAAAGTTCCAAAATCAAAGTTTTAAAAAATAATTTTTAATTTTTTTTTAATTCAAAGTTCCAAAATCAAAGTTTTAAAATATATTTTTCATTTTGTTTTTGAAATTTTTGTTTTTAATTCAAAGTTCCAAAATCAAAGTTTTAAAAAATAATTTTCATTTTGTTTTTGAAATTTTTTTGTAATTCAAAGTTCCAAAATCAAAGTTTTAAAAAATAATTTTCATTTTGTTTTTGAAATTTTTGTTTTTAATTCAAAGTTCCAAAATCAAAATTTTAAAAAATAATTTTCATTTTGTTTTTGAAATTTTTGTTTTTAATTCAAAGTTCCAAAATCAAAGTTTTAAAAAATATTTTTCATTTTGTTTTTGAAATTTTTGTTTTTAATTCAAAGTTCCAAAATCAAAGTTTTAAAAAATAATTTTCATTTTGTTTTTGAAATTTTTTTTTTATTCAAAGTTCCAAAATCAAAGTTTTAAAAAATAATTTTCATTTTGTTTTTGAAATTTTTTTTTTTAATTCAAAGTTTCAAAATCAAAGTTTTAAAAAATAATTTTCATTTTTTTTTATTTCAAAGTTCCAAAATCAAAATTTTAAAAAATAATTTTCATTTTTTTTTTAATTCAAAGTTCCAAAATCAAAATTTTAAAAAATAATTTTCATTTTGTTTTTGAAATTTTTGTTTTTAATTCAAAGTTCCAAAATCAAAGTTTTAAAAAATAATTTTCATTTTGTATTTGAAATTTTTGTTTTTAATTCAAAGTTCCAAAATCAAAGTTTTAAAAAATAATTTTCATTTTGTTTTTGAAATTTTTTGTAATTCAAAGTTCCAAAATCAAAGTTTTAAAAAATAATTTTCATTTTGTTTTTGAAATTTTTGTTTTTAATTCAAAGTTCCAAAATCAAAATTTTAAAAAATAATTTTCATTTTGTTTTTGAAATTTTTGTTTTTAATTCAAAGTTCCAAAATCAAAGTTTTAAAAAATATTTTTCATTTTGTTTTTGAAATTTTTTTTTTATTTCAAAGTTCCAAAATCAAAGTTTTAAAAAATAATTTTCATTTTGTTTTTGAAATTTTTGTTTTTAATTCAAAGTTCCAAAATCAAAGTTTTAAAAAATAATTTTCATTTTTTTTTTAATTCAAAGTTCCAAAATCAATTTTAATTCAAAGTTCCAAAATCAAAATTTTAAAAAATAATTTTCATTTTGTTTTTGAAATTTTTGTTTTTAATTCAAAGTTCCAAAATCAAAATTTTAAAAAATAATTTTCATTTTGTTTTTGAAATTTTTGTTTTTAATTCAAAGTTCCAAAATCAAAGTTTTAAAAAATAATTTTCATTTTGTTTTTGAAATTTTTTGTAATTCAAAGTTCCAAAATCAAAGTTTTAAAAAATAATTTTCATTTTTTTTTTTAATTCAAAGTTCCAAAATCAAAATTTTAAAAAATAATTTTCATTTTGTTTTTGAAATTTTTGTTTTTAATTCAAAGTTCCAAAATCAAAATTTTAAAAAATAATTTTCATTTTGTTTTTGAAATTTTTGTTTTTAATTCAAAGTTCCAAAATCAAAGTTTTAAAAAATATTTTTCATTTTGTTTTTGAAATTTTTGTTTTTAATTCAAAGTTCCAAAATCAAAGTTTTAAAAAATAATTTTCATTTTGTTTTTGAAATTTTTTTTTTATTTCAAAGTTCCAAAATCAAAGTTTTAAAAAATAATTTTCATTTTGTTTTTGAAATTTTTGTTTTTAATTCAAAGTTCCAAAATCAAAGTTTTAAAAAATAATTTTCATTTTTTTTTTAATTCAAAGTTCCAAAATCAATTTTAATTCAAAGTTCCAAAATCAAAATTTTAAAAAATAATTTTCATTTTGTTTTTGAATTTTTTTTTTTATTTCAAAGTTCCAAAATCAAAGTTTTAAAAAATAATTTTCATTTTGTTTTTGAAATTTTTGTTTTTAATTCAAAGTTCCAAAATCAAAGTTTTAAAAAATAATTTTCATTTTTTTTTAATTCAAAGTTCCAAAATCAATTTTAATTCAAAGTTCCAAAATCAAAATTTTAAAAAATAATTTTCATTTTGTTTTTGAAATTTTTGTTTTTAATTCAAAGTTCCAAAATCAAAGTTTTAAAAAATAATTTTCATTTTGTTTTTGAAATTTTTTTTTATTTCAAAGTTCCAAAATCAAAGTTTTAAAAAATAATTTTCATTTTTTTTTAATTCAAAGTTCCAAAATCAAAATTTTAAAAAAATTATTTTCATTTTGTTTTTGAAATTTTTGTTTTTAATTCAAAGTTCCAAAATCAAAGTTTTAAAAAATAATTCTCATTTTTTTTTTAATTCAAAGTTCCAAAATCAATTTTAATTCAAAGTTCCAAAATCAAAATTTTAAAAAATAATTTTCATTTTGTTTTTGAAATTTTTGTTTTTAATTCAAAGTTCCAAAATCAAAGTTTTAAAAAATAATTTTCATTTTGTTTTTGAAATTTTTTTTTATTTCAAAGTTCCAAAATCAAAGTTTTAAAAAATAATTTTCATTTTTTTTTTAATTCAAAGTTCCAAAATCAAAATTTTAAAAAAATTATTTTCATTTTGTTTTTGAAATTTTTGTTTTTAATTCAAAGTTCCAAAATCAAAGTTTTAAAAAATAATTTTCATTTTTTTTTTAATTCAAAGTTCCAAAATCAAAATTTTAAAAAAATTATTTTCATTTTGTTTTTGAATTTTTTTTTTATTTCAAAGTTCCAAAATCAAAGTTTTAAAAAATATTTTTCATTTTGTTTTTGAAATTTTTGTTTTTAATTCAAAGTTCCAAAATCAAAGTTTTAAAATATAATTTTTAATTTTTTTTTAATTCAAAGTTCCAAAATCAAAGTTTTAAAATATATTTTTCATTTTGTTTTTGAAATTTTTGTTTTTAATTCAAAGTTCCAAAATCAAAGTTTTAAAAAATAATTTTCATTTTTTTTTTTAATTCAAAGTTCCAAAATCAAAATTTTAAAAAATAATTTTCATTTTGTTTTTGAAATTTTTTTGTAATTCAAAGTTCCAAAATCAAAGTTTTAAAAAATAATTTTCATTTTGTTTTTGAAATTTTTGTTTTTAATTCAAAGTTCCAAAATCAAAGTTTTAAAAAATAATTTTCATTTTGTTTTTGAAATTTTTTTTTTATTTCAAAGTTCCAAAATCAAAGTTTTAAAAAATAATTTTCATTTTTTTTTAATTCAAAGTTCCAAAATCAAAATTTTAAAAAAATTATTTGCATTTTGTTTTTGAAATTTTTGTTTTTAATTCAAAGTTCCAAAATCAAAGTTTTAAAAAATAATTTTCATTTTGTTTTTGAAATTTTTGTTTTAATTCAAAGTTCCAAAATCAAAATTTTAAAAAATAATTTTCTTTTTTTTTTAATTCAAAGTTCCAAAATCAAAGTTTTAAAAAATAATTTTCATTTTGTATTTGAAATTTTTGTTTTTAATTCAAAGTTCCAAAATCAAAGTTTTAAAAAATAATTTTCATTTTGTTTTTGAAATTTTTGTTTTTAATTCAAAGTTCCAAAATCAAAGTTTTAAAAAATAATTTTCATTTTTTTTTTAATTCAAAGTTCCAAAATCAAAATTTTAAAAAATAATTTTCATTTTTTTTTTAATTCAAAGTTCCAAAATCAAAATTTTAAAAAAATTATTTTCATTTTGTTTTTGAAATTTTTTTTTTATTTCAAAGTTCCAAAATCAAAGTTTTAAAAAATAATAATTTTCATTTTGTTTTTGAAATTTTTGTTTTTAATTCAAAGTTCCAAAATCAAAGTTTTAAAAAATAATTTTCATTTTTTTTTAATTCAAAGTTCCAAAATCAAAATTTTAAAAAATAATTTTCATTTTTTTTAATTCAAAGTTCCAAAATCAAAATTTTAAAAAATAATTTTCATTTTGTTTTTGAAATTTTTGTTTTTAATTCAAAGTTCCAAAATCAAAGTTTTAAAAAATAATTTTCATTTTTTTTTTAATTCAAAGTTCCAAAATCAAAATTTTAAAAAATAATTTTCATTTTTTTTTTAATTCAAAGTTCCAAAATCAAAATTTTAAAAAATAATTTTCATTTTGTTTTTGAAATTTTTGTTTTTAATTCAAAGTTCCAAAATCAAAGTTTTAAAAAATAATTTTCATTTTGTTTTTGAAATTTTTTTTTTTAATTCAAAGTTCCAAAATCAAAATTTTAAAAAATAATTTTCATTTTGTTTTTGAAATTTTTGTTTTTAATTCAAAGTTCCAAAATCAAAGTTTTAAAAAATAATTTTCATTTTTTTTTTAATTCAAAGTTCCAAAATCAAAGTTTTAAAAAATAATTTTCATTTTGTTTTTGAAATTTTTTTTTTATTCAAAGTTCCAAAATCAAAGTTTTAAAAAATAATTTTCATTTTGTTTTTGAAAATTTTTTTTTTAATTCAAAGTTTCAAATTCAAAGTTTTAAAAAATAATTTTCATTTTTTTTTATTTCAAAGTTCCAAAATCAAAATTTTAAAAAATAATTTTCATTTTTTTTTTAATTCAAAGTTCCAAAATCAAAATTTTAAAAAATAATTTTCATTTTGTTTTTGAAATTTAGTTTTTAATTCAAAGTTCCAAAATCAAAGTTTTAAAAAATAATTTTCATTTTGTATTTGAAATTTTTGTTTTTAATTCAAAGTTCCAAAATCAAAGTTTTAAAAAATAATTTTCATTTTGTTTTTGAAATTTTTTTGTAATTCAAAGTTCCAAAATCAAAGTTTTAAAAAATAATTTTCATTTTGTTTTTGAAATTTTTGTTTTTAATTCAAAGTTCCAAAATCAAAATTTTAAAAAATAATTTTCATTTTGTTTTTGAAATTTTTGTTTTTAATTCAAAGTTCCAAAATCAAAGTTTTAAAAAATATTTTTCATTTTGTTTTTGAAATTTTTGTTTTTAATTCAAAGTTCCAAAATCAAAGTTTTAAAAAATAATTTTCATTTTGTTTTTGAAATTTTTTTTTTATTTCAAAGTTCCAAAATCAAAGTTTTAAAAAATAATTTTCATTTTGTTTTTGAAATTTTTGTTTTTAATTCAAAGTTCCAAAATCAAAGTTTTAAAAAATAATTTTCATTTTTTTTTTAATTCAAAGTTCCAAAATCAATTTTAATTCAAAGTTCCAAAATCAAAATTTTAAAAAATAATTTTCATTTTGTTTTTGAAATTTTTGTTTTAAGTCAAAGTTCCAAAATCAAAATTTTAAAAAATAATTTTCATTTTGTTTTTGAAATTTTTGTTTTTAATTCAAAGTTCCAAAATCAAAGTTTTAAAAAATATTTTTCATTTTGTTTTTGAAATTTTTGTTTTTAATTCAAAGTTCCAAAATCAAAGTTTTAAAAAATAATTTTCATTTTGTTTTTGAAATTTTTTTTTATTTCAAAGTTCCAAAATCAAAGTTTTCAAAAATAATTTTCATTTTGTTTTTGAAATTTTTGTTTTTAATTCAAAGTTCCAAAATCAAAGTTTTAAAAAATAATTTTCATTTTTTTTTAATTCAAAGTTCCAAAATCAATTTTAATTCAAAGTTCCAAAATCAAAATTTTAAAAAATAATTTTCATTTTGTTTTTGAAATTTTTGTTTTTAATTCAAAGTTCCAAAATCAAAGTTTTAAAAGATAATTTTCATTTTGTTTTTGAAATTTTTTTTTATTTCAAAGTTCCAAAATCAAAGTTTTAAAAAATAATTTTCATTTTTTTTTTAATTCAAAGTTCCAAAATCAAAATTTTAAAAAAATTATTTTCATTTTGTTTTTGAAATTTTTGTTTTTAATTCAAAGTTCCAAAATCAAAGTTTTAAAAAATAATTCTCATTTTGTATTTGAAATTTTTGTTTTTAATTCAAAGTTCCAAAATCAAAGTTTTAAAAAATAATTTTCATTTTGTTTTTGAAATTTTTTTGTAATTCAAAGTTCCAAAATCAAAGTTTTAAAAAATAATTTTCATTTTGTTTTTGAAATTTTTGTTTTTAATTCAAAGTTCCAAAATCAAAATTTTAAAAAATAATTTTCATTTTGTTTTTGAAATTTTTGTTTTTAATTCAAAGTTCCAAAATCAAAGTTTTAAAAAATAATTTTCATTTTGTTTTTGAAATTTTTTTGTAATTCAAAGTTCCAAAATCAAAGTTTTAAAAAATAATTTTCATTTTGTTTTTGAAATTTTTGTTTTTAATTCAAAGTTCCAAAATCAAAGTTTTAAAAAATAATTTTCATTTTGTTTTTGAAATTTTTTTTTTATTTCAAAGTTCCAAAATCAAAGTTTTAAAAAATAATTTTCATTTTGTTTTTGAAATTTTTTTGTAATTCAAAGTTCCAAAATCAAAGTTTTTAATTTAAAGTTCCAAAATCAAAGTTTTAAAAAATAATTTTCATTTTTTTTTTAATTCAAAGTTCCAAAATCAAAATTTTAAAAAAATTATTTTCATTTTGTTTTTGAAATTTTTGTTTTTAATTCAAAGTTCCAAAATCAAAGTTTTAAAAAATAATTTTCATTTTGTATTTGAAATTTTTGTTTTTAATTCAAAGTTCCAAAATCAAAGTTTTAAAAAATAATTTTCATTTTGTTTTTGAAATTTTTGTTTTTAATTCAAAGTTCCAAAATCAAAATTTTAAAAAATAATTTTCATTTTGTTTTTGAAATTTTTTTTTAATTCAAAGTTTTAAAAAATATTTTTCATTTTGTTTTTGAAATTTTTGTTTTTAATTCAAAGTTCCAAAATCAAAGTTTTAAAAAATAATTTTCATTTTGTTTTTGAAATTTTTGTTTTTAATTCAAAGTTCCAAAATCAAAGTTTTAAAAAATAATTTTCATTTTTTTTTTAATTCAAAGTTCCAAAATCAAAATTTTAAAAAAATTATTTTCATTTTGTTTTTGAATTTTTTTTTTATTTCAAAGTTCCAAAATCAAAGTTTTAAAAAATATTTTTCATTTTGTTTTTGAAATTTTTGTTTTTAATTCAAAGTTCCAAAATCAAAGTTTTAAAAAATAATTTTTAATTTTTTTTTAATTCAAAGTTCCAAAATCAAAGTTTTAAAATATATTTTTCATTTTGTTTTTGAAATTTTTGTTTTTAATTCAAAGTTCCAAAATCAAAGTTTTAAAAAATAATTTTCATTTTTTTTTTAATTCAAAGTTCCAAAATCAAAATTTTAAAAAATAATTTTCATTTTGTTTTTGAAATTTTTTTGTAATTCAAAGTTCCAAAATCAAAGTTTTAAAAAATAATTTTCATTTTGTTTTTGAAATTTTTGTTTTTAATTCAAAGTTCCAAAATCAAAGTTTTAAAAAATAATTTTCATTTTGTTTTTGAAATTTTTTTTTTATTTCAAAGTTCCAAAATCAAAGTTTTAAAAAATAATTTTCATTTTTTTTTAATTCAAAGTTCCAAAATCAAAATTTTAAAAAAATTATTTGCATTTTGTTTTTGAAATTTTTGTTTTTAATTCAAAGTTCCAAAATCAAAGTTTTAAAAAATAATTTTCATTTTGTTTTTGAAATTTTTGTTCTAATTCAAAGTTCCAAAATCAAAATTTTAAAAAATAATTTTCATTTTTTTTTTAATTCAAAGTTCCAAAATCAAAATTTTAAAAAAAATTATTTTCATTCTGTTTTTGAAATTTTTTTTTTTAATTCAAAGTTCCAAAATCAAAGTTTTAAAAAATAATTTTCATTTTTTTTTAATTCAAAGTTCCAAAATCAAAGTTTTAAAAAATAATTTTCTTTTTTTTTTAATTCAAAGTTCCAAAATCAAAGTTTTAAAAAATAATTTTCATTTTGTATTTGAAATTTTTGTTTTTAATTCAAAGTTCCAAAATCAAAGTTTTAAAAAATAATTTTCATTTTTTTTAATTCAAAGTTCCAAAATCAAAGTTTTAAAAAATAATTTTCATTTTGTTTTTGAAATTTTTGTTTTTAATTCAAAGTTCCAAAATCAAAGTTTTAAAAAATAATTTTCATTTTTTTTTTAATTCAAAGTTCCAAAATCAAAATTTTAAAAAATAATTTTTATTTTTTTTTTAATTCAAAGTTCCAAAATCAAAATTTTAAAAAAATTATTTTCATTTTGTTTTTGAAAATTTTTTTTTATTTCAAAGTTCCAAAATCAAAGTTTTAAAAAATAATAATTTTCATTTTGTTTTTGAAATTTTTGTTTTTAATTCAAAGTTCCAAAATCAAAGTTTTAAAAAATAATTTTAATTTTTTTTTAATTCAAAGTTCCAAAATCAAAATTTTAAAAAATAATTTTCATTTTTTTTAATTCAAAGTTCCAAAATCAAAATTTTAAAAAATAATTTTCATTTTGTTTTTGAAATTTTTGTTTTTAATTCAAAGTTCCAAAATCAAAGTTTTAAAAAATAATTTTCATTTTTTTTTTAATTCAAAGTTCCAAAATCAAAATTTTAAAAAATAATTTTCATTTTTTTTTTAATTCAAAGTTCCAAAATAAAAATTTTAAAAAATTTTGTTTTTGAAATTTTTTTTTTAATTCAAAGTTCCAAAATCAAAGTTTTAAAAAATAATTTTCATTTTGTTTTTGAAATTTTTGTTTTTAATTCAAAGTTCCAAAATCAAAGTTTTAAAAAATAATTTTCATTTTGTTTCTGAAATTTTTGTTTTTAATTCAAAGTTCCAAAATCAAAGTTTTAAAAAATAATTTTCATTTTGTTTTTGAAATTTTTGTTTTTAATTCAAAGTTCCAAAATCAAAGTTTTAAAAAATAATTTTCATTTTGTTTTTGAAATTTTTGTTTTTAATTCAAAGTTCCAAAATCAAAGTTTTAAAAAATAATTTTCATTTTGTTTTTGAAATTTTTGTTTTTAATTCAAAGTTCCAAAATCAAAGTTTTAAAAAATAATTTTCATTTTGCTTTTGAAATTTTTTTTTTTATTTCAAAGTTCTAAAATCAAAGTTTTAAAAAATATTTTTCATTTTGTTTTTGAAATTTTTGTTTTTAATTCAAAGTTCCAAAATCAAAGTTTTAAAAAATAATTTTCATTTTGTTTTTGAAATTTTTGTTTTTAATTCAAAGTTCCAAAATCAAAATTTTAAAAAATAATTTTCATTTTGTTTTTGAAATTTTTGTTTTTAATTCAAAGTTCCAAAATCAAAGTTTTAAAAAATAATTTTCATTTTGTTTTTGAAATTTTTGTTTTTAATTCAAAGTTCCAAAATCAAAGTTTTTAATTTAAAGTTCCAAAATCAAAGTTTTAAAAAATAATTTTCATTTTTTTTTAATTCAAAGTTCCAAAATCAAAGTTTTAAAATATATTTTTCATTTTGTTTTTGAAATTTTTGTTTTTAATTCAAAGTTCCAAAATCAAAGTTTTAAAAAATAATTTTCATTTTGTTTTTGAAATTTTTTTTTTATTTCAAAGTTCCAAAATCAAAATTTTAAAAAAATTATTTTCATTTTGTTTTTGAAATTTTTTTTTTATTTCAAAGTTCCAAAATCAAAGTCTTAAAAAATAATTTTCATTTTGTTTTTGAAATTTTTTTTTAATTCAAAGTTCCAAAATCAATTTTAATTCAAAGTTCCAAAATCAAAATTTTAAAAAATAATTTTCATTTTGTTTTTGAAATTTTTGTTTTTAATTCAAAGTTCCAAAATCAAAGTTTTAAAAAATAATTTTCATTTTTTTTTTATTTCAAAGTTCCAAAATCAAAATTTTAAAAAACAATTTTCATTTTTTTTAATTCAAAGTTCCAAAATAAAAATTTTAAAAAATTTTGTTTTTGAAATTTTTGTTTTAATTCAAAGTTCCAAAATCAAAATTTTAAAAAATAATTTTCATTTTTTTTTTATTTCAAAGTTCAAAAATCAAAATTTTAAAAAAAAATTATTTTCATTTTGTTTTTGAAAATTTTTTTTTTAATTCAAAGATCCAAAATCAAAGTTTTAAAAAATAATTTTCATTTTTTTTTAATTCAAAGTTCCAAAATCAAAGTTTTAAAAAATAATTTTCATTTTGTTTTTGAAATTTTTGTTTTTAATTCAAAGTTCCAAAATCAAAATTTTAAAAAAATTATTTTCATTTTGTTTTTGAATTTTTTTTTTTATTTCAAAGTTCCAAAATCAAAGTTTTAAAAAATAATTTTCATTTTTTTTTAATTCAAAGTTCCAAAATCAAAGTTTTAAAAAATAATTTTCATTTTGTTTTTGAAATTTTTGTTTTTAATTCAAAGTTCCAAAATCAAAGTTTTAAAAAATAATTTTCATTTTGTTTCTGAAATTTTTGTTTTTAATTCAAAGTTCCAAAATCAAAGTTTTAAAAAATAATTTTCATTTTGTTTTTGAAATTTTTGTTTTTAATTCAAAGTTCCAAAATCAAAGTTTTAAAAAATAATTTTCATTTTGTTTTTGAAATTTTTGTTTTTAATTCAAAGTTCCAAAATCAAAGTTTTAAAAAATAATTTTCATTTTGTTTTTGAAATTTTTGTTTTTAATTCAAAGTTCCAAAATCAAAGTTTTAAAAAATAATTTTCATTTTGTTTTTGAAATTTTTTTTTTATTTCAAAGTTCCAAAATCAAAGTTTTAAAAAATATTTTTCATTTTGTTTTTGAAATTTTTGTTTTTAATTCAAAGTTCCAAAATCAAAGTTTTAAAAAATAATTTTCATTTTGTTTTTGAAATTTTTGTTTTTAATTCAAAGTTCCAAAATCAAAATTTTAAAAAATAATTTTCATTTTGTTTTTGAAATTTTTGTTTTTAATTCAAAGTTCCAAAATCAAAGTTTTAAAAAATAATTTTCATTTTGTTTTTGAAATTTTTGTTTTTAATTCAAAGTTCCAAAATCAAAGTTTTTAATTTAAAGTTCCAAAATCAAAGTTTTAAAAAATAATTTTCATTTTTTTTTAATTCAAAGTTCCAAAATCAAAGTTTTAAAATATATTTTTCATTTTGTTTTTGAAATTTTTGTTTTTAATTCAAAGTTCCAAAATCAAAGTTTTAAAAAATAATTTTCATTTTGTTTTTGAAATTTTTTTTTTATTTCAAAGTTCCAAAATCAAAGTTTTAAAATATATTTTTCATTTTGTTTTTGAAATTTTTGTTTTTAATTCAAAGTTCCAAAATCAAAGTTTTAAAATATATTTTTCATTTTGTTTTTGAAATTTTTGTTTTTAATTCAAAGTTCCAAAATCAAAGTCTTAAAAAATAATTTTCATTTTGTTTTTGAAATTTTTTTTTAATTCAAAGTTCCAAAATCAATTTTAATTCAAAGTTCCAAAATCAAAATTTTAAAAAATAATTTTCATTTTGTTTTTGAAATTTTTGTTTTTAATTCAAAGTTCCAAAATCAAAGTTTTTAATTTAAAGTTCCAAAATCAAAGTTTTAAAAAATAATTTTCATTTTTTTTTAATTCAAAGTTCCAAAATCAAAGTTTTAAAATATATTTTTCATTTTGTTTTTGAAATTTTTGTTTTTAATTCAAAGTTCCAAAATCAAAGTTTTAAAATATATTTTTCATTTTGTTTTTGAAATTTTTGTTTTTAATTCAAAGTTCCAAAATCAAAGTCTTAAAAAATAATTTTCATTTTGTTTTTGAAATTTTTTTTTAATTCAAAGTTCCAAAATCAATTTTAATTCAAAGTTCCAAAATCAAAATTTTAAAAAATAATTTTCATTTTGTTTTTGAAATTTTTGTTTTTAATTCAAAGTTCCAAAATCAAAGTTTTAAAAAATAATTTTCATTTTTTTTTTTTCAAAGTTCCAAAATCAAAATTTTAAAAAACAATTTTCATTTTTTTTAATTCAAAGTTCCAAAATAAAAATTTTAAAAAATTTTGTTTTTGAAATTTTTGTTTTAATTCAAAGTTCCAAAATCAAAATTTTAAAAAATAATTTTCATTTTTTTTTTAATTCAAAGTTCAAAAATCAAAATTTTAAAAAAAAATTATTTTCATTTTGTTTTTGAAATTTTTTTTTTTAATTCAAAGTTCCAAAATCAAAGTTTTAAAAAATAATTTTCATTTTTTTTTAATTCAAAGTTCCAAAATCAAAGTTTTAAAAAATAATTTTCATTTTGTTTTTGAAATTTTTGTTTTTAATTCAAAGTTCCAAAATCAAAATTTTAAAAAAATTATTTTCATTTTGTTTTTGAATTTTTTTTTTATTTCAAAGTTCCAAAATCAAAATTTTAAAAAATAATTTTCATTTTTGTTTTTAATTCAAAGTTCCAAAATCAATTTTAATTCAAAGTTCCAAAATCAAAGTTTTAAAAAATAATTTTCATTTTGTTTTAATTCAAAATTCCAAAATCAAAGTTTTAAAAAATAATTTTCATTTTGTTTTTGAAATTTTTTTTTTTAATTCAAAGTTCCAAAATCAAAGTTTTAAAAAATAATTTTCATTTTTTTTTAATTCAAAGTTCCAAAATCAAAGTTTTAAAAAATAATTTTCATTTTTTTTTAATTCAAAGTTCCAAAATCAATTTTAATTCAAAGTTCCAAAATCAAAGTTTTAAAAAATATTTTTCATTTTGTTTTTGAAATTTTTGTTTTTAATTCAAAGTTCCAAAATCAAAATTTTAAAAAATTATTTTCATTTTGTTTTTGAAATTTTTGTTTTTAATTCAAAATTCCAAAATCAATTTTAATTCAAAGTTCCAAAATCAAAATTTTAAAAAATAATTTTCATTTTTTTTTAATTCAAAGTTCCAAAATCAAAATTTTAAAAAAATTATTTTCATTTTGTTTTTGAAATTTTTTTTTTTATTTCAAAGTTTTAAAATCAAAGTTTTAAAAAATATTTTTCATTTTGTTTTTGAAATTTTTGTTTTTAATTCAAAGTTCCAAAATCAAAGTTTTAAAAAATAATTTTCATTTTGTTTTTGAAATTTTTGTTTTTAATTCAAAGTTCCAAAATCAAAGTTTTAAAAAATAATTTTCATTTTTTTTTTTAATTCAAAGTTCCAAAATCAAAATTTTAAAAAATATTTTTCATTTTGTTTTTGCAATTTTTGTTTTTAATTCAAAGTTCCAAAATCAAAGTTTTAAAAAATAATTTTCATTTTGTTTTTGAAATTTTTGTTTTTAATTCAAAGTTCCAAAATCAAAGTTTTAAAAAATAATTTTCATTTTGTTTTTGAAATTTTTGTTTTTAATTCAAAGTTCCAAAATCAAAGTTTTAAAAAATAATTTTCATTTTGTTTTTGAAATTTTTGTTTTTAATTCAAAGTTCCAAAATCAAAATTTTAAAAAATAATTTTCATTTTGTTTTTGAAATTTTTTTTTTAATTCAAAGTTCCAAAATCAAAGTTTTAAAAAATATTTTTCATTTTGTTTTTGAAATTTTTGTTTTTAATTAAAGTTCCAAAATCAAAATTTTAAAAAATAATTTTCATTTTGTTTTTGAAATTTTTTTTTTTAATTCAAAGTTCCAAAATCAAAGTTTTAAAAAAATTATTTTCATTTTGTTTTTGAAATTTTTGTTTTTAATTCAAAGTTCCAAAATCAAAGTTTTAAAAAATAATTTTCATTTTTTTTTAATTCAAAATTCCAAAATCAAAATTTTAAAAAAATTATTTTCATTTTGTTTTTGAATTTTTTTTTTTTTATTTCAAAGTTCCAAAATCAAAATTTTAAAAAATAATTTTCATTTTTTTTTTAATTCAAAGTTCCAAAATCAAAATTTTAAAAAATAATTTTCATTTTGTTTTTGAAATTTTTGTTTTTAATTCAAAGTTCCAAAATCAAAGTTTTAAAAAATAATTTTCATTTTTTTTTTAATTCAAAGTTCCAAAATCAAAATTTTAAAAAAATTATTTTCATTTTGTTTTTGAAATTTTTGTTTTTAATTCAAAGTTCCAAAATCAAAGTTTTAAAAAATAATTTTCATTTTTTTTTAATTCAAAGTTCCAAAATCAAAATTTTAAAAAAATTATTTTCATTTTGTTTTTGAAATTTTTTTTTTTATTTCAAAGTTCCAAAATCAAAATTTTAAAAAATAATTTTCATTTTGTTTTTGAAATTTTTGTTTTTAATTCAAAGTTCCAAAATCAAAATTTTAAAAAATTATTTTCATTTTGTTTTTGAAATTTTTGTTTTTAATTCAAAGTTCCAAAATCAAAATTTTAAAAAATTATTTTCATTTTGTTTTTGAAATTTTTGTTTTTAATTCAAAGTTCCAAAATCAAAATTTTATAAAATTAATTTCATTTTTTTTTAATTCAAAGTTCCAAAATCAAAATTTTAAAAAAATTATTTTCATTTTGTTTTTGAAATTTTGTTTTTAATTCAAAGTTCCAAAATCAAAGTTTTAAAAAATAATTTTCATTTTGTTTTTGAAATTTTTTTTTTATTTCAAAGTTCCAAAATCAAAGTTTTAAAAAATATTTTTCATTTTGTTTTTGAAATTTTTGTTTTTAATTCAAAGTTCCAAAATCAAAATTTTAAAAAATATTTTTCATTTTGTTTTTGAAATTTTTGTTTTTAATTCAAAGTTCCAAAATCAAAGTTTTAAAAAATTATTTGCATTTTGTTTTTGAAATTTTTGTTTTTAATTCAAAGTTCCAAAATCAAAATTTTAAAAAATAATTTTCATTTTGTATTTGAAATTTTTGTTTTTAATTCAAAGTTCCAAAATCAAAGTTTTAAAAAATAATTTTCATTTTGTTTTTGAAATTTTTGTTTTTAATTCAAAGTTCCAAAATCAAAATTTTAAAAAATAATTTTCATTTTGTTTTTGAAATTTTTTTTTTAATTCAAAGTTCCAAAATCAAAGTTTTAAAAAATATTTTTCATTTTGTTTTTGAAATTTTTGTTTTTAATTCAAAGTTCCAAAATCAAAGTTTTAAAAAATAATTTTCATTTTGTTTTTGAAATTTGTGTTTTTAATTCAAAGTTCCAAAATCAAAGTTTTAAAAAATAATTTTCATTTTTTTTTAATTCAAAGTTCCAAAATCAAAATTTTAAAAAATAATTTTCATTTTGTTTTTGAAATTTTTTTTTTAATTCAAAGTTCCAAAATCAAAGTTTTAAAAAATAATTTTCATTTTGTTTTTGAAATTTTTTTTTTAATTCAAAGTTCCAAAATCAAAGTTTTAAAAAATATTTTTCATTTTGTTTTTGAAATTTTTGTTTTTAATTCAAAGTTCCAAAATCAAAGTTTTAAAAAATAATTTTCATTTTGTTTTTGAAATTTGTGTTTTTAATTCAAAGTTCCAAAATCAAAGTTTTAAATAATAATTTTCATTTTTTTTTTAATTCAAAGTTCCAAAATCAAAATTTTAAAAAAATTATTTTCATTTTGTTTTTGAAATTTTTTTTTTTATTTCAAAGTTCCAAAATCAAAGTTTTAAAAAATATTTTTCATTTTGTTTTTGAAATTTTTGTTTTTAATTCAAAGTTCCAAAATCAAAGTTTTAAAAAATAATTTTCATTTTGTTTTTGAAATTTTTGTTTTTAATTCAAAGTTCCAAAATCAAAGTTTTAAAAATAATTTTCATTTTTTTTTAATTCAAAGTTCCAAAATCAATTTTAATTCAAAGTTCCAAAATCAAAGTTTTAAAAAATATTTTTCATTTTGTTTTTGAAATTTTTGTTTTTAATTAATTCAAAGTTCCAAAATCAAAATTTTAAAAAATTATTTTCATTTTGTTTTTGAAATTTTTGTTTTTAATTCAAAATTCCAAAATCAATTTTAATTCAAAGTTCCAAAATCAAAATTTTAAAAAATAATTTTCATTTTTTTTAATTCAAAGTTCCAAAATCAAAATTTTAAAAAAATTATTTTCATTTTGTTTTTGAAATTTTTTTTTTATTTCAAAGTTTTAAAATCAAAGTTTTAAAAAATATTTTTCATTTTGTTTTTGAAATTTTTGTTTTTAATTCAAAGTTCCAAAATCAAAGTTTTAAAAAATAATTTTCATTTTGTTTTTGAAATTTTTGTTTTTAATTCAAAGTTCCAAAATCAAAGTTTTAAAAAATAATTTTCATTTTTTTTTTTTAATTCAAAGTTCCAAAATCAAAATTTTAAAAAATAATTTTCATTTTGTTTTTGAAATTTTTTTTTTAATTCAAAGTTCCAAAATCAAAGTTTTAAAAAATATTTTTCATTTTGTTTTTGAAATTTTTGTTTTTAATTCAAAGTTCCAAAATCAAAATTTTAAAAAATTATTTTCATTTTGTTTTTGAAATTTTTTTTTTTAATTCAAAGTTCCAAAATCAAAGTTTTAAAAAAATTATTTTCATTTTGTTTTTGAAATTTTTGTTTTTAATTCAAAGTTCCAAAATCAAAGTTTTAAAAAATAATTTTCATTTTTTTTTAATTCAAAATTCCAAAATCAAAATTTTAAAAAAATTATTTTCATTTTGTTTTTGAAATTTTTTTTTTTATTTCAAAGTTCCAAAATCAAAATTTTAAAAAATAATTTTCATTTTTTTTTTAATTCAAAGTTCCAAAATCAAAATTTTAAAAAATAATTTTCATTTTGTTTTTGAAATTTTTGTTTTTAATTCAAAGTTCCAAAATCAAAGTTTTAAAAAATAATTTGCATTTTTTTTTTAATTCAAAGTTCCAAAATCAAAATTTTAAAAAAATTATTTTCATTTTGTTTTTGAAATTTTTGTTTTTAATTCAAAGTTCCAAAATCAAAGTTTTAAAAAATAATTTTCATTTTTTTTTAATTCAAAGTTCCAAAATCAAAATTTTAAAAAAATTATTTTCATTTTGTTTTTGAAATTTTTTTTTTTATTTCAAAGTTCCAAAATCAAAATTTTAAAAAATAATTTTCATTTTGTTTTTGAAATTTTTGTTTTTAATTCAAAGTTCCAAAATCAAAATTTTAAAAAATTATTTTCATTTTGTTTTTGAAATTTTTGTTTTTAATTCAAAGTTCCAAAATCAAAGTTTTAAAAAATAATTTTCATTTTGTTTTTAATTCAAAATTCCAAAATCAAAGTTTTAAAAAATATTTTAAAAAATAATTTTCATTTTGTTTTTGAAATTTTTTTTTTTAATTCAAAGTGTCAAAATCAAGGTTTTAAAAAATAATTTTCATTTTTTTTTAATTCAAAGTTCCAAAATCAAAGTTTTAAAAAATAATTTTCATTTTGTTTTTGAAATTTTTGTTTTTAATTCAAAGTTCCAAAATCAAAATTTTAAAAAATTATTTTCATTTTGTTTTTGAAATTTTTGTTTTTAATTCAAAGTTCCAAAATCAAAATTTTAAAAAATTATTTTCATTTTGTTTTTGAAATTTTTGTTTTTAATTCAAAGTTCCAAAATCAAAATTTTATAAAATTAATTTCATTTTTTTTTTAATTCAAAGTTCCAAAATCAAAATTTTAAAAAAATTATTTTCATTTTGTTTTTGAAATTTTGTTTTTAATTCAAAGTTCCAAAATCAAAGTTTTAAAAAATAATTTTCATTTTTTTTTAATTCAAAGTTCCAAAATCAAAATTTTAAAAAATAATTTTCATTTTGTTTTTGAAATTTTTGTTTTTAATTCAAAGTTCCAAAATCAAAGTTTTAAAAAATAATTTTCATTTTTTTTTTAATTCAAAGTTCCAAAATCAAAATTTTAAAAAAATTATTTTCATTTTGTTTTTGAAATTTTTGTTTTTAATTCAAAGTTCCAAAATCAAAATTTTAAAAAATAATTTTCATTTTGTTTTTGAAATTTTTGTTTTTAATTCAAAGTTCCAAAATCAAAGTTTTAAAAAATAATTTTCATTTTTTTTTAATTCAAAGTTCCAAAATCAAAATTTTAAAAAAATTATTTTCATTTTGTTTTTGAAATTTTTTTTTTATTTCAAAGTTCCAAAATCAAAATTTTAAAAAATAATTTTCATTTTGTTTTTGAAATTTTTGTTTTTAATTCAAAGTTCCAAAATCAAAATTTTAAAAAATTATTTTCATTTTGTTTTTGAAATTTTTGTTTTTAATTCAAAGTTCCAAAATCAAAATTTTAAAAAATTATTTTCATTTTGTTTTTGAAATTTTTGTTTTTAATTCAAAGTTCCAAAATCAAAATTTTATAAAATTAATTTCATTTTTTTTTTAATTCAAAGTTCCAAAATCAAAATTTTAAAAAAATTATTTTCATTTTGTTTTTGAAATTTTGTTTTTAATTCAAAGTTCCAAAATCAAAGTTTTAAAAAATAATTTTCATTTTGTTTTTGAAATTTTTGTTTTTAATTCAAAGTTCCAAAATCAAAATTTTAAAAAATTATTTTCATTTTGTTTTTGAAATTTTTGTTTTTAATTCAAAGTTCCAAAATCAAAATTTTATAAAATTAATTTCATTTTTTTTTTTAATTCAAAGTTCCAAAATCAAAATTTTAAAAAATATTTTTCATTTTGTTTTTGAAATTTTTGTTTTTAATTCAAAGTTCCAAAATCAAAATTTTAAAAAATATTTTTCATTTTGTTTTTGAAATTTTTGTTTTTAATTCAAAGTTCCAAAATCAAAGTTTTAAAAAATTATTTGCATTTTGTTTTTGAAATTTTTGTTTTTAATTCAAAGTTCCAAAATCAAAATTTTAAAAAATAATTTTCATTTTGTATTTGAAATTTTTGTTTTTAATTCAAAGTTCCAAAATCAAAGTTTTAAAAAATAATTTTCATTTTGTTTTGGAAATTTTTGTTTTTAATTCAAAGTTCCAAAATCAAAATTTTAAAAAATAATTTTCATTTTGTTTTTGAAATTTTTTTTTTAATTCAAAGTTCCAAAATCAAAGTTTTAAAAAATATTTTTCATTTTGTTTTTGAAATTTTTTTTTTTAATTCAAAGTTCCAAAATCAAAGTTTTAAAAAATAATTTTCATTTTGTTTTTGAAATTTGTGTTTTTAATTCAAAGTTCCAAAATCAAAGTTTTAAAAAATAATTTTCTTTTTTTTTTAATTCAAAGTTCTAAAATCAAAGTTTTAAAAAATAATTTTCATTTTGTTTTTGAAATTTTTGTTTTTAATTCAAAGTTCCAAAATCAAAGTTTTAAAAAATAATTTTCATTTTTTTTTAATTCAAAGTTCCAAAATCAAAATTTTAAAAAAATTATTTTCATTTTGTTTTTGAAATTTTTTTTTTTTATTTCAAAGTTCCAAAATCAAAATTTTAAAAAATAATTTTCATTTTTTTTTAATTCAAAGTTCCAAAATCAAAATTTTAAAAAAATTATTTTCATTTTGTTTTTGAAATTTTTTTTTTATTTCAAAGTTCCAAAATCAAAATTTGAAAAAATAATTTTCATTTTTTTTTAATTCAAAGTTCTAAAATCAAAATTTTAAAAAATAATTTTAATTTTTTTTTTAATTCAAAGTTCCAAAATCAAAATTTTAAAAAATATTTTTCATTTTGTTTTTGAATTTTTTTTTTTATTTCAAAGTTCCAAAATCAAAATTTTAAAAAAATTATTTTCATTTTTTTTTAATTCAAAGTTCCAAAATCAAAATTTTAAAAAAATTATTTTCATTTTGTTTTTGAATTTTTTTTTTTTTATTTCAAAGTTCAAAATCAAAATTTTAAAAAATAATTTTCATTTTTTTTTTAATTCAAAGTTCGAAAATCAAAATTTTAAAAAATAATTTTCATTTTTTTTAATTCAAAGTTCCAAAATAAAAATTTTAAAAAAATTATTTTCATTTTGTTTTTGAAATTTTTTTTTTTTATTTCAAAGTTCCAAAATCAAAGTTTTAAAAAATAATTTTCATTTTGTTTTTGAAATTTTTGTTTTTAATTCAAAGTTCCAAAATCAAAATTTTAAAAAATAATTTCCATTTTGTTTTTGAAATTTTTTTTTTAATTCAAAGTTCCAAAATCAAAGTTTTAAAAAATATTTTTCATTTTGTTTTTGAAATTTTTGTTTTTAATTCAAAGTTCCAAAATCAAAGTTTTAAAAAATAATTTTCATTTTGTTTTTGAAATTTGTGTTTTTAATTCAAAGTTCCAAAATCAAAGTTTTAAATAATAATTTTCATTTTTTTTTTAATTCAAAGTTCCAAAATCAAAATTTTAAAAAAATTATTTTCATTTTGTTTTTGAAATTTTTTTTTTTATTTCAAAGTTCCAAAATCAAAGTTTTAAAAAATATTTTTCATTTTGTTTTTGAAATTTTTGTTTTTAATTCAAAGTTCCAAAATCAAAGTTTTAAAAAATAATTTTCATTTTGTTTTTGAAATTTTTGTTTTTAATTCAAAGTTCCAAAATCAAAGTTTTAAAAAATAATTTTCATTTTTTTTTTAATTCAAAGTTCCAAAATCAAAATTTTAAAAAATATTTTTCATTTTGTTTTTGAAATTTTTGTTTTTAATTCAAAGTTCCAAAATCAAATTTTTAAAAAATAATTTTCATTTTTTTTTTAATTCAAAGTTCCAAAATCAAAATTTTAAAAAATAATTTTAATTTTTTTTTAATTCAAAAAAGTTCCAAAATAAAAAATTTAAAAAATTTTGTTTTTGAAATTTTTTTTTTAATTCAAAGTTCCAAAATCAAAGTTTTAAAAAATAATTATCATTTTGTTTTTGAAATTTTTGTTTTTAATTCAAAGTTCCAAAATCAAAGTTTTAAAAAATATTTTTCATTTTGTTTTTGAAATTTTTGTTTTTAATTCAAAGTTCCAAAATCAAAGTTTTAAAAAATAATTTTCATTTTGTTTTTAATTCAAAGTTCCAAAATCAAAGTTTTAAAAAATAATTTTCATTTTTTTTTAATTCAAAGTTCCAAAATCAAAATTTTAAAAAAATTATTTTCATTTTGTTTTTGAATTTTTTTTTTTTATTTCAAAGTTCCAAAATCAAAGTTTTAAAAAATATTTTTCATTTTGTTTTTGAAATTTTTGTTTTTAATTCAAAGTTCCAAAATCAAAGTTTTAAAAAATAATTTTATTTTTTTTTTAATTCAAAGTTTCAAAATCAAAGTTTTAAAAAATAATTTTCTTTTTTTTTTAATTCAAAGTTCTAAAATCAAAGTTTTAAAAAATAATTTTCATTTTGTTTTTGAAATTTTTGTTTTTAATTCAAAGTTCCAAAATCAAAGTTTTAAAAAATAATTTTCATTTTTTTTTAATTCAAAGTTCCAAAATCAAAATTTTAAAAAAATTATTTTCATTTTGTTTTTGAAATTTTTTTTTTTTATTTCAAAGTTCCAAAATCAAAGTTTTAAAAAATATTTTTCATTTTGTTTTTGAAATTTTTGTTTTTAATTCAAAGTTCCAAAATCAAAGTTTTAAAAAATAATTTTTTAAAAAATTTTGTTTTTGAAATTTTTTTTTTAATTCAAAGTCCAAAATCAAAGTTTTAAAAAATAATTTTCATTTTGTTTTTGAAATTTTTGTTTTTAATTCAAAGTTCCAAAATCAAAATTTTAAAAAATAATTTTCATTTTGTTTTTGAAATTTTTTTTTTAATTCAAAGTTCCAAAATCAAAGTTTTAAAAAATATTTTTCATTTTGTTTTTGAAATTTTTGTTTTTAATTCAAAGTTCAAAAATCAAAGTTTTAAAAAATAATATTCATTTTGTTTTTGAAATTTTTGTTTTTAATTCAAAGTTCCAAAATCAAAGTTTTAAAAAATAATTTTTTAAAAAATTTTGTTTTTGAAATTTTTTTTTTAATTCAAAGTTCCAAAATCAAAGTTTTAAAAAATAATTTTCATTTTGTTTTTGAAATTTTTGTTTTTAATTCAAAGTTCCAAAATCAAAGTTTTAAAAAATATTTTTCATTTTGTTTTTGAAATTTTTGTTTTTAATTCAAAGTTCCAAAATCAAAGTTTTAAAAAATAATATTCATTTTGTTTTTGAAATTTTTGTTTTTAATTCAAAGTTCCAAAATCAAAGTTTTAAAAAATAATTTTCATTTTTTTTTAATTCAAAGTTCCAAAATCAAAATTTTAAAAAAATTATTTTCATTTTGTTTTTGAAATTTTTTTTTTATTTCAAAGATCCGAAATCAAAGTTTTAAAAAATATTTTTCATTTTGTTTTTGAAATTTTTGTTTTTAATTCAAAGTTCCAAAATCAAAGTTTTAAAAAATAATTTTCTTTTTGTTTTTGAAATTTTTTTTTTAATTCAAAGTTCCAAAATCATAATTTTAAAAAATAATTTTCATTTTTTTTTAATTCAAAGTTCCAAAATCAAAGTTTTAAAAAATAATTTTCATTTTTTTTTAATTCAAAGTTCCAAAATCAAAATTTTAAAAAAATTATTTTCATTTTGTTTTTGAAATTTTTTTTTTTATTTCAAAGTTCCAAAATCAAAATTTTAAAAAATAATTTTCATTTTTTTTAATTCAAAGTTCCAAAATCAAAATTTTAAAAAATAATTTTCATTTTTTTTAATTCAAAGTTCCAAAATAAAAATTTTAAAAAATTTTGTTTTTGAATTTTTTTTTTTATTCAAATTCCAAAATCAAAGTTTTAAAAAATAATTTTCATTTTGTTTTTGAAATTTTTGTTTTTAATTCAGTTCCAAAATCAAAATTTTAAAAAATAATTTTCATTTTGTTTTTGAAATTTTTTTTTTAATTCAAAGTTCCAAAATCAAAGTTTTAAAAAATATTTTTCATTTTGTTTTTGAAATTTTTGTTTTTAATTCAAAGTTCCAAAATCAAAGTTTTAAAAAATAATTTTCATTTTTTTTAATTCAAAGTTCCAAAATCAAAATTTTAAAAAATAATTTTCATTTTTTTTTTTAATTCAAAGTTCCAAAATAAAAATTTTAAAAAATTTTGTTTTTGAAATTTTTTTTTTAATTCAAAGTTCCAAAATCAAAGTTTTAAAAAATAATTTTCATTTTGTTTTTGAAATTTTTTTTTTTAATTCAAAGTTCCAAAATCAAAGTTTTAAAAAATATTTTTCATTTTGTTTTTGAAATTTTTGTTTTTAATTCAAAGTTCCAAAATCAAAGTTTTAAAAAATAATTTTCATTTTGTTTTTGAAATTTTTGTTTTTAATTCAAATTTCCAAAATCAAAATTTTAAAAAAATTATTTTCATTTTGTTTTTGAATTTTTTTTTTTTTATTTCAAAGTTCCAAAATCAAAGTTTTAAAAAATATTTTTCATTTTGTTTTTGAAATTTTTGTTTTTAATTCAAAGTTCCAAAATCAAAGTTTTAAAAAATAATTTTCATTTTGTTTTTGAAATTTTTGTTTTTAATTCAAAGTTCCAAAATCAAAGTTTTAAAAAATAATTTTCATTTTTTTTTTAATTCAAAGTTCCAAAATCAAAATTTTAAAAAAATTATTTTCATTTTGTTTTTGAAATTTTTGTTTTTAATTCAAAGTTCCAAAATCAAAGTTTTAAAAAATAATTTTCATTTTTTTTTAATTCAAAGTTCCAAAATCAAAATTTTAAAAAATATTTTTCATTTTGTTTTTGAAATTTTTGTTTTTAATTCAAAGTTCCAAAATCAAAGTTTTAAAAAATTATTTGCATTTTGTTTTTGAAATTTTTGTTTTTAATTCAAAGTTCCAAAATCAAAATTTTAAAAAATAATTTTCATTTTGTTTTTGAAATTTTTGTTTTTAATTCAAAATTCCAAAATCAATTTTAATTCAAAGTTCCAAAATCAAAATTTTAAAAAATAATTTTCATTTTTTTTTAATTCAAAGTTCCAAAATCAAAATTTTAAAAAATATTTTTCATTTTGTTTTTGAAATTTTTGTTTTTAATTCAAAGTTCCAAAATCAAAGTTTTAAAAAATTATTTGCATTTTGTTTTTGAAATTTTTGTTTTTAATTCAAAGTTCCAAAATCAAAATTTTAAAAAATAATTTTCATTTTGTTTTTGAAATTTTTTTTTTAATTCAAAGTTCCAAAATCAAAGTTTTAAAAAATATTTTTCATTTTGTTTTTGAAATTTTTGTTTTTAATTCAAAGTTCCAAAATCAAAGTTTTAAAAAATAATTTTCATTTTGTTTTTGAAATTTGTGTTTTTAATTCAAAGTTCCAAAATCAAAGTTTTAAAAAATAATTTTCATTTTTTTTTTAATTCAAAGTTCCAAAATCAAAATTTTAAAAAATAATTTTCATTTTGTTTTTGAAATTTTTTTTTTAATTCAAAGTTCCAAAATCAAAGTTTTAAAAAATAATTTTCATTTTGTTTTTGAAATTTTTGTTTTTAATTCAAAGTTCCAAAATCAAAGTTTTAAAAAATAATTTTCTTTTTTTTTAATTCAAAGTTCTAAAATCAAAGTTTTAAAAAATAATTTTCATTTTGTTTTTGAAATTTTTGTTTTTAATTCAAAGTTCCAAAATCAAAGTTTTAAAAAATAATTTTCATTTTTTTTTAATTCAAAGTTCCAAAATCAAAATTTTAAAAAAATTATTGTCATTTTGTTTTTGAAATTTTTTTTTTTATTTCAAAGTTCCAAAATCAAAATTTTAAAAAATAATTTTCATTTTTTTTTAATTCAAAGTTCCAAAATCAAAATTTTAAAAAAATTATTTTCATTTTGTTTTTGAAATTTTTTTTTTATTTCAAAGTTCCAAAATCAAAATTTGAAAAAATAATTTTCATTTTTTTTTAATTCAAAGTTCCAAAATCAAAATTTTAAAAAATAATTTTCATTTTTTTTAATTCAAAGTTCCAAAATCAAAATTTTAAAAAATATTTTTCATTTTGTTTTTGAATTTTTTTTTTAATTCAAAGTTCCAAAATCAAAATTTTAAAAAAATTATTTTCATTTTTTTTTAATTCAAAGTTCCAAAAACAAAATTTTAAAAAATATTTTTCATTTGGTTTTTGAAATTTTTTTTTTTAATTCAAAGTTCCAAAATCGTAATTTTAAAAAATAATTTTCATTTTTTTTTTAATTCAAAGTTCCAAAATCAAAGTTTTAAAAAATAATTTTCATTTTTTTTTAATTCAAAGTTCCAAAATCAAAATTTTAAAAAAATTATTTTCATTTTGTTTTTGAAATTTTTTTTTTTATTTCAAAGTTCCAAAATCAAAATTTTAAAAAATAATTTTCATTTTTTTTTAATTCAAAGTTCCAAAATCAAAATTTTAAAAAATAATTTTCATTTTTTTTAATTCAAAGTTCCAAAATAAAAATTTTAAAAAATTTTGTTTTTGAATTTTTTTTTTTATTCAAATTCCAAAATCAAAGTTTTAAAAAATAATTTTCATTTTGTTTTTGAAATTTTTGTTTTTAATTCAGTTCCAAAATCAAAATTTTAAAAAATAATTTTCATTTTGTTTTTGAAATTTTTTTTTTAATTCAAAGTTCCAAAATCAAAGTTTTAAAAAATATTTTTCATTTTGTTTTTGAAATTTTTGTTTTTAATTCAAAGTTCCAAAATCAAAGTTTTAAAAAATAATTTTCATTTTTTTTTAATTCAAAGTTCCAAAATCAAAATTTTAAAAAATAATTTTCATTTTTTTTTTTTAATTCAAAGTTCCAAAATAAAAATTTTAAAAAATTTTTTTTTTGAAATTTTTTTTTAATTCAAAGTTCCAATATCAAAGTTTTAAAAAATAATTTTCATTTTGTTTTTGAAATTTTTTTTTTTAATTCAAAGTTCCAAAATCAAAGTTTTAAAAAATATTTTTCATTTTGTTTTTGAAATTTTTGTTTTTAATTCAAAGTTCCAAAATCAAAGTTTTAAAAAATAATTTTCATTTTGTTTTTGAAATTTTTGTTTTTAATTCAAAGTTCCAAAATCAAAATTTTAAAAAAATTATTTTCATTTTGTTTTTGAATTTTTTTTTTTTATTTCAAAGTTCCAAAATCAAAGTTTTAAAAAATATTTTTCATTTTGTTTTTGAAATTTTTGTTTTTAATTCAAAGTTCCAAAATCAAAGTTTTAAAAAATAATTTTCATTTTGTTTTTGAAATTTTTGTTTTTAATTCAAAGTTCCAAAATCAAAGTTTTAAAAAATAATTTTCATTTTTTTTTTAATTCAAAGTTCCAAAATCAAAATTTTAAAAAAATTATTTTCATTTTGTTTTTGAAATTTTTGTTTTTAATTCAAAGTTCCAAAATCAAAGTTTTAAAAAATAATTTTCATTTTTTTTTAATTCAAAGTTCCAAAATCAAAATTTTAAAAAATATTTTTCATTTTGTTTTTGAAATTTTTGTTTTTAATTCAAAGTTCCAAAATCAAAGTTTTAAAAAATTATTTGCATTTTGTTTTTGAAATTTTTGTTTTTAATTCAAAGTTCCAAAATCAAAATTTTAAAAAATAATTTTCATTTTGTTTTTGAAATTTTTGTTTTTAATTCAAAATTCCAAAATCAATTTTAATTCAAAGTTCCAAAATCAAAATTTTAAAAAATAATTTTCATTTTTTTTTAATTCAAAGTTCCAAAATCAAAATTTTAAAAAATATTTTTCATTTTGTTTTTGAAATTTTTGTTTTTAATTCAAAGTTCCAAAATCAAAGTTTTAAAAAATTATTTGCATTTTGTTTTTGAAATTTTTGTTTTTAATTCAAAGTTCCAAAATCAAAATTTTAAAAAATAATTTTCATTTTGTTTTTGAAATTTTTTTTTTAATTCAAAGTTCCAAAATCAAAGTTTTAAAAAATATTTTTCATTTTGTTTTTGAAATTTTTGTTTTTAATTCAAAGTTCCAAAATCAAAGTTTTAAAAAATAATTTTCATTTTGTTTTTGAAATTTGTGTTTTTAATTCAAAGTTCCAAAATCAAAGTTTTAAAAAATAATTTTCATTTTTTTTTTAATTCAAAGTTCCAAAATCAAAATTTTAAAAAATAATTTTCATTTTGTTTTTGAAATTTTTTTTTTAATTCAAAGTTCCAAAATCAAAGTTTTAAAAAATAATTTTCATTTTGTTTTTGAAATTTTTGTTTTTAATTCAAAGTTCCAAAATCAAAGTTTTAAAAAATAATTTTCTTTTTTTTTTAATTCAAAGTTCTAAAATCAAAGTTTTAAAAAATAATTTTCATTTTGTTTTTGAAATTTTTGTTTTTAATTCAAAGTTCCAAAATCAAAGTTTTAAAAAATAATTTTCATTTTTTTTTAATTCAAAGTTCCAAAATCAAAATTTTAAAAAAATTATTGTCATTTTGTTTTTGAATTTTTTTTTTTTATTTCAAAGTTCCAAAATCAAAATTTTAAAAAATAATTTTCATTTTTTTTTAATTCAAAGTTCCAAAATCAAAATTTTAAAAAAATTATTTTCATTTTGTTTTTGAAATTTTTTTTTTATTTCAAAGTTCCAAAATCAAAATTTGAAAAAATAATTTTCATTTTTTTTTAATTCAAAGTTCCAAAATCAAAATTTTAAAAAATAATTTTCATTTTTTTTTAATTCAAAGTTCCAAAATCAAAATTTTAAAAAATATTTTTCATTTTGTTTTTGAATTTTTTTTTTAATTCAAAGTTCCAAAATCAAAATTTTAAAAAAATTATTTTCATTTTTTTTTAATTCAAAGTTCCAAAAACAAAATTTTAAAAAATAATTTTCATTTTTTTTTTAATTCAAAGTTCCAAAATCAAAATTTTAAAAAATAATTTTCATATTGTTTTTGAATTTTTTTTTTTTATTTCAAAGTTCCAAAATCAAAATTTTAAAAAATAATTTTCATTTTTTTTTAATTCAAAGTTCCAAAATCAAAATTTTAAAAAATAATTTTCATTTTTTTTAATTCAAAGTTCCAAAATCAAAATTTTAAAAAATAATTTTCATATTGTTTTTGAAATTTTTTTTTTTAATCAAAGTTCCAAAATCAAAGTTTTAAAAAATATTTTTCATTTTGTTTTTGAAATTTTTGTTTTTAATTCAAAGTTCCAAAATCAAAGTTTTAAAAAATAATTTTCATTTTGTTTTTGAAATTTTTGTTTTTAATTCAAAGTTCCAAAATCAAAGTTTTAAAAAATAATTTTCATTTTTTTTTTAATTCAAAGTTCCAAAATCAAAATTTTAAAAAATAATTCTCATATTGTTTTTGAAATTTTTTTTTTTAATCAAAGTTCCAAAATCAAAGTTTTAAAAAATATTTTTCATTTTGTTTTTGAAATTTTTGTTTTTAATTCAAAGTTCCAAAATCAAAGTTTTAAAAAATAATTTTCATTTTGTTTTTGAAATTTGTGTTTTTAATTCAAAGTTCCAAAATCAAAGTTTTAAAAAATAATTTTCATTTTTTTTTTAATTCAAAGTTCCAAAATCAAAATTTTAAAAAATAATTTTCATTTTGTTTTTGAAATTTTTTTTTTAATTCAAAGTTCCAAAATCAAAGTTTTAAAAAATAATTTTCATTTTGTTTTTGAAATTTTTGTTTTTAATTCAAAGTTCCAAAATCAAAGTTTTAAAAAATAATTTTCTTTTTTTTTTAATTCAAAGTTCTAAAATCAAAGTTTTAAAAAATAATTTTCATTTTGTTTTTGAAATTTTTGTTTTTAATTCAAAGTTCCAAAATCAAAGTTTTAAAAAATAATTTTCATTTTTTTTTAATTCAAAGTTCCAAAATCAAAATTTTAAAAAAATTATTGTCATTTTGTTTTTGAAATTTTTTTTTTTATTTCAAAGTTCCAAAATCAAAATTTTAAAAAATAATTTTCATTTTTTTTTAATTCAAAGTTCCAAAATCAAAATTTTAAAAAAATTATTTTCATTTTGTTTTTGAAATTTTTTTTTTATTTCAAAGTTCCAAAATCAAAATTTGAAAAAATAATTTTCATTTTTTTTTAATTCAAAGTTCCAAAATCAAAATTTTAAAAAAATTATTTTAATTTTTTTTTAATTCAAAGTTCCAAAAACAAAATTTTAAAAAATATTTTTCATTTGGTTTTTGAAATTTTTTTTTTTAATTCAAAGTTCCAAAATCATAATTTTAAAAAATAATTTTAATTTTTTTTTAATTCAAAGTTCCAAAATCAAAGTTTTAAAAAATAATTTTCATTTTTTTTTAATTCAAAGTTCCAAAATCAAAATTTTAAAAAAATTATTTTCATTTTGTTTTTGAATTTTTTTTTTTTATTTCAAAGTTCCAAAATCAAAATTTTAAAAAATAATTTTCATTTTTTTTTAATTCAAAGTTCCAAAATCAAAATTTTAAAAAAATTATTGTCATTTTTTTTTGAAATTTTTTTTTTTATTTCAAAGTTCCAAAATCAAAATTTTAAAAAATAATTTTCATTTTTTTTTAATTCAAAGTTCCAAAATCAAAGTTTTAAAAAATATTTTTCATTTTGTTCTTGAAATTTTTGTTTTTAATTCAAAGTTCCAAAATCAAAGTTTTAAAAAATAATTTTCTTTTTTTTTTAATTCAAAGTTCTAAAATCAAAGTTTTAAAAAATAATTTTCATTTTGTTTTTGAAATTTTTGTTTTTAATTCAAAGTTCCAAAATAAAAGTTTTAAAAAATAATTTTCATTTATTTTTAATTCAAAGTTCCAAAATCAAAATTTTAAAAAAATTATTGTCATTTTGTTTTTGAAATTTTTTTTTTTATTTCAAAGTTCCAAAATCAAAATTTTAAAAAATAATTTTCATTTTTTTTTAATTCAAAGTTCCAAAATCAAAATTTTAAAAAAATTATTTTCATTTTGTTTTTGAATTTTTTTTTTTATTTCAAAGTTCCAAAATCAAAATTTGAAAAAATAATTTTCATTTTTTTTTAATTCAAAGTTCCAAAATCAAAATTTTAAAAAATAATTTTCATTTTTTTTTAATTCAAAGTTCCAAAATCAAAATTTTAAAAAATATTTTTCATTTTGTTTTTGAATTTTTTTTTTAATTCAAAGTTCCAAAATCAAAATTTTAAAAAAATTATTTTCATTTTTTTTTAATTCAAAGTTCCAAAAACAAAATTTTAAAAAATATTTTTCATTTGGTTTTTGAAATTTTTTTTTTTAATTCAAAGTTCCAAAATCATAATTTTAAAAAATAATTTTCATTTTTTTTTAATTCAAAGTTCCAAAATCAAAGTTTTAAAAAATAATTTTCATTTTTTTTTTAATTCAAAGTTCCAAAATCAAAATTTTAAAAAAATTATTTTCATTTTGTTTTTGAATTTTTTTTTTTTATTTCAAAGTTCCAAAATCAAAATTTTAAAAAATAATTTTCATTTTTTTTTAATTCAAAGTTCCAAAATCAAAATTTTAAAAAATAATTTTCATTTTTTTTAATTCAAAGTTCCAAAATCAAAATTTTAAAAAATAATTTTCATATTGTTTTTGAAATTTTTTTTTTTAATCAAAGTTCCAAAATCAAAGTTTTAAAAAATATTTTTCATTTTGTTTTTGAAATTTTTGTTTTTAATTCAAAGTTCCAAAATCAAAGTTTTAAAAAATAATTTTCATTTTGTTTTTGAAATTTTTGTTTTTAATTCAAAGTTCCAAAATCAAAGTTTTAAAAAATAATTTTCATTTTTTTTTTAATTCAAAGTTCCAAAATCAAAATTTTAAAAAAATTATTTTCATTTTGTTTTTGAAATTTTTTTTTTTTATTTCAAAGTTCCAAAATCAAAGTTTTAAAAAATATTTTTCATTTTGTTTTTGAAATTTTTGTTTTTAATTCAAAGTTCCAAAATCAAAGTTTTAAAAAATAATTTTCATTTTGTTTTTGAAATTTGTGTTTTTAATTCAAAGTTCCAAAATCAAAGTTTTAAAAAATAATTTTCATTTTTTTTTTAATTCAAAGTTCCAAAATCAAAATTTTAAAAAATAATTTTCATTTTGTTTTTGAAATTTTTTTTTTAATTCAAAGTTCCAAAATCAAAGTTTTAAAAAATAATTTTCATTTTGTTTTTGAAATTTTTGTTTTTAATTCAAAGTTCCAAAATCAAAGTTTTAAAAAATAATTTTCTTTTTTTTTTAATTCAAAGTTCTAAAATCAAAGTTTTAAAAAATAATTTTCATTTTGTTTTTGAAATTTTTGTTTTTAATTCAAAGTTCCAAAATCAAAGTTTTAAAAAATAATTTTCATTTTTTTTTAATTCAAAGTTCCAAAATCAAAATTTTAAAAAATAATTTTCATTTTTTTTAATTCAAAGTTCCAAAATCAAAATTTTAAAAAATAATTTTCATATTGTTTTTGAAATTTTTTTTTTTAATCAAAGTTCCAAAATCAAAGTTTTAAAAAATATTTTTCATTTTGTTTTTGAAATTTTTGTTTTTAATTCAAAGTTCCAAAATCAAAGTTTTAAAAAATAATTTTCATTTTGTTTTTGAAATTTTTGTTTTTAATTCAAAGTTCCAAAATCAAAATTTTAAAAAATAATTTTAATTTTTTTTTAATTCAAAGTTCCAAAATCAAAATTTTAAAAAAATTATTTTCATTTTGTTTTTGAAATTTTTTTTTTATTTCAAAGTTCCAAAATCAAAATTTGAAAAAATAATTTTCATTTTTTTTTAATTCAAAGTTCCAAAATCAAAATTTTAAAAAATAATTTTCATTTTTTTTTAATTCAAAGTTCCAAAATCAAAATTTTAAAAAATATTTTTCAGTTTGTTTTTGAATTTTTTTTTTAATTCAAAGTTCCAAAATCAAAATTTTAAAAAAATTATTTTCATTTTTTTTTAATTCAAAGTTCCAAAAACAAAATTTTTAAAAATTATTTTCATTTTGTTTTTGAATTTTTTTTTTTTATTTCAAAGTTCCAAAATCAAAATTTTAAAAAATAATTTTCATTTTTTTTTAATTCAAAGTTCCAAAATCAAAATTTTAAAAAATAATTTTCATTTTTTTTAATTCAAAGTTCCAAAATCAAAATTTTAAAAAATAATTTTCATATTGTTTTTGAAATTTTTTTTTTTAATCAAAGTTCCAAAATCAAAGTTTTAAAAAATATTTTTCATTTTGTTTTTGAAATTTTTGTTTTTAATTCAAAGTTCCAAAATCAAAGTTTTAAAAAATAATTTTCTTTTTTTTTTAATTCAAAGTTCTAAAATCAAAGTTTTAAAAAATAATTTTCATTTTGTTTTTGAAATTTTTGTTTTTAATTCAAAGTTCCAAAATCAAAGTTTTAAAAAATATTTTTCATTTTGTTTTTGAAATTTTTGTTTTTAATTCAAAGTTCCAAAATCAAAGTTTTAAAAAATAATTTTCATTTTGTTTTTGAAATTTTTGTTTTTAATTCAAAGTTCCAAAATCAAAATTTTAAAAAATAATTTTAATTTTTTTTTAATTCAAAGTTCCAAAATCAAAATTTTAAAAAAATTATTTTCATTTTGTTTTTGAAATTTTTTTTTTATTTCAAAGTTCCAAAATCAAAATTTGAAAAAATAATTTTCATTTTTTTTTAATTCAAAGTTCCAAAATCAAAATTTTAAAAAATAATTTTCATTTTTTTTTAATTCAAAGTTCCAAAATCAAAATTTTAAAAAATATTTTTCAGTTTGTTTTTGAATTTTTTTTTTAATTCAAAGTTCCAAAATCAAAATTTTAAAAAAATTATTTTCATTTTTTTTTAATTAAAAGTTCCAAAAACAAAATTTTAAAAAATATTTTTCATTTGGTTTTTGAAATTTTTTTTTTTAATTCAAAGTTCCAAAATCATAATTTTAAAAAATAATTTTCATTTTTTTTTAATTCAAAGTTCCAAAATCAAAGTTTTAAAAAATAATTTTCATTTTTTTTTTAATTCAAAGTTCCAAAATCAAAATTTTAAAAAAATTATTTTCATTTTGTTTTTGAATTTTTTTTTTTATTTCAAAGTTCCAAAATCAAAATTTTAAAAAATAATTTTCATTTTTTTTTAATTCAAAGTTCCAAAATCAAAATTTTAAAAAATAATTTTCATTTTTTTTAATTCAAAGTTCCAAAATCAAAATTTTAAAAAATAATTTTCATATTGTTTTTGAAATTTTTTTTTTTAATCAAAGTTCCAAAATCAAAGTTTTAAAAAATATTTTTCATTTTGTTTTTGAAATTTTTGTTTTTAATTCAAAGTTCCAAAATCAAAGTTTTAAAAAATAATTTTCATTTTGTTTTTGAAATTTTTGTTTTTAATTCAAAGTTCCAAAATCAAAGTTTTAAAAAATAATTTTCATTTATTTTTTAATTCAAAGTTCCAAAATCAAAATTTTAAAAAATAATTTTCATATTGTTTTTGAAATTTTTTTTTTAATCAAAGTTCCAAAATCAAAGTTTTAAAAAATATTTTTCATTTTGTTTTTGAAATTTTTGTTTTTAATTCAAAGTTCCAAAATCAAAGTTTTAAAAAATAATTTTCATTTTGTTTTTGAAATTTGTGTTTTTAATTCAAAGTTTTAAAATCAAAGTTTTAAAAAATAATTTTCATTTTTTTTTAATTCAAAGTTCCAAAATCAAAATTTTAAAAAATAATTTTCATTTTGTTTTTGAAATTTTTTTTTTAATTCAAAGTTCCAAAATCAAAGTTTTAAAAAATAATTTTCATTTTGTTTTTGAAATTTTTGTTTTTAATTCAAAGTTCCAAAATCAAAGTTTTAAAAAATAATTTTCTTTTTTTTTTAATTCAAAGTTCTAAAATCAAAGTTTTAAAAAATAATTTTCATTTTGTTTTTGAAATTTTTGTTTTTAATTCAAAGTTCCAAAATCAAAGTTTTAAAAAATAATTTTCATTTTTTTTTAATTCAAAGTTCCAAAATCAAAATTTTAAAAAAATTATTGTCATTTTGTTTTTGAAATTTTTTTTTTTTATTTCAAAGTTCCAAAATCAAAATTTTAAAAAATAATTTTCATTTTTTTTAATTCAAAGTTCCAAAATCAAAATTTTAAAAAAATTATTTTCATTTTGTTTTTGAAATTTTTTTTTTATTTCAAAGTTCCAAAAATTTGAAAAAATAATTTTCATTTTTTTTTAATTCAAAGTTCCAAAATCAAAATTTTAAAAAATAATTTTCATTTTTTTTTAATTCAAAGTTCCAAAATCAAAATTTTAAAAAATATTTTTCATTTTGTTTTTGAATTTTTTTTTTAATTCAAAGTTCCAAAATCAAAATTTTAAAAAAATTATTTTCATTTTTTTTTAATTCAAAGTTCCAAAAACAAAATTTTAAAAAATATTTTTCATTTGGTTTTTGAAATTTTTTTTTTAATTCAAAGTTCCAAAATCATAATTTTAAAAAATAATTTTCATTTTTTTTTAATTCAAAGTTCCAAAATCAAAGTTTTAAAAAATAATTTTCATTTTTTTTTTAATTCAAAGTTCCAAAATCAAAATTTTAAAAAAATTATTTTCATTTTGTTTTTGAATTTTTTTTTTTATTTCAAAGTTCCAAAATCAAAATTTTAAAAAATAATTTTCATTTTTTTTTAATTCAAAGTTCCAAAATCAAAATTTTAAAAAATAATTTTCATTTTTTTTAATTCAAAGTTCCAAAATCAAAATTTTAAAAAATAATTTTCATATTGTTTTTGAAATTTTTTTTTTTAATCAAAGTTCCAAAATCAAAGTTTTAAAAAATATTTTTCATTTTGTTTTTGAAATTTTTGTTTTTAATTCAAAGTTCCAAAATCAAAGTTTTAAAAAATAATTTTCTTTTTTTTTTAATTCAAAGTTCTAAAATCAAAGTTTTAAAAAATAATTTTCATTTTGTTTTTGAAATTTTTGTTTTTAATTCAAAGTTCCAAAATCAAAGTTTTAAAAAATAATTTTCATTTTTTTTAATTCAAAGTTCCAAAATCAAAATTTTAAAAAAATTATTGTCATTTTGTTTTTGAATTTTTTTTTTTTATTTCAAAGTTCCAAAATCAAAATTTTAAAAAATAATTTTCATTTTTTTTTAATTCAAAGTTCCAAAATCAAAATTTTAAAAAAATTATTTTCATTTTGTTTTTGAAATTTTTTTTTTATTTCAAAGTTCCAAAATCAAAATTTGAAAAAATAATTTTCATTTTTTTTTAATTCAAAGTTCCAAAATCAAAATTTTAAAAAATAATTTTCATTTTTTTTTAATTCAAAGTTCCAAAATCAAAATTTTAAAAAATATTTTTCATTTTGTTTTTGAATTTTTTTTTTAATTCAAAGTTCCAAAATCAAAATTTTAAAAAAATTATTTTCATTTTTTTTTTAATTCAAAGTTCCAAAAACAAAATTTTAAAAAATATTTTTCATTTGGTTTTTGAAATTTTTTTTTTAATTCAAAGTTCCAAAATCATAATTTTAAAAAATAATTTTCATTTTTTTTTAATTCAAAGTTCCAAAATCAAAGTTTTAAAAAATAATTTTCATTTTTTTTTTAATTCAAAGTTCCAAAATCAAAATTTTAAAAAAATTATTTTCATTTTGTTTTTGAATTTTTTTTTTTTATTTCAAAGTTCCAAAATCAAAATTTTAAAAAATAATTTTCATTTTTTTTTAATTCAAAGTTCCAAAATCAAAATTTTAAAAAATAATTTTCATTTTTTTTAATTCAAAGTTCCAAAATCAAAATTTTAAAAAATAATTTTCATATTGTTTTTGAAATTTTTTTTTTAATCAAAGTTCCAAAATCAAAGTTTTAAAAAATATTTTTCATTTTGTTTTTGAAATTTTTGTTTTTAATTCAAAGTTCCAAAATCAAAGTTTTAAAAAATATTTTTCATTTTGTTTTTGAAATTTTTGTTTTTAATTCAAAGTTCCAAAGTCAAAGTTTTAAAAAATAATTTTCATTTTTTTTTTTAATTCAAAGTTCCAAAATCAAAGTTTTAAAAAATAATTTTCATTTTTTTTAATTCAAAGTTCCAAAATCAAAGTTTTAAAAAATAATTTTCATTTTTTTTTTTAATTCAAAGTTCCAAAATCAAAGTTTTAAAAAATAATTTTCATTTTTTTTAATTCAAAGTTCCAAAATCAAAGTTTTAAAAAATAATTTTCATTTTTTTTAATTCAAAGTTCCAAAATCAAAGTTTTAAAAAATAATTTTCATTTTTTTTTAATTCAAAGTTCCAAAATCAATTTTAATTCAAAGTTCCAAAATCAAAGTTTTAAAAAATAATTTTCATTTTGTTTTTAATTCAAAGTTCCAAAATCAAAGTTTTAAAAAATAATTTTCATTTTTTTTAATTCAAAGTTCCAAAATCAAAGTTTTAAAAAATAATTTTCATTTTGTTTTTGAAATTTTTGTTTTTAATACAAAGTTCCAAAATCAAAATTTTAAAAAAATTATTTTCATTTTGTTTTTGAATTTTTTTTTTATTTCAAAGTTCCAAAATCAAAATTTTAAAAAATAATTTTCATTTTTGTTTTTAATTCAAAGTTCCAAAATCAAAATTTTAAAAAAATTATTTTCATTTTGTTTTTGAAATTTTTTTTTTATTTCAAAGTTCCAAAATCAAAGTTTTAAAAAATAATTTTCATTTTGTTTTTGAAATTTTTTTTAATTCAAAGTTCCAAAATCAATTTTAATTCAAAGTTCCAAAATCAAAGTTTTAAAAAATAATTTTCATTTTGTTTTTAATTCAAAATTCCAAAATCAAAGTTTTAAAAAATAATTTTCATTTTGTTTTTGAAATTTTTTTTTTAATTCAAAGTTCCAAAATCAAAGTTTTAAAAAATAATTTTCATTTTTTTTAATTCAAAGTTCCAAAATCAAAGTTTTAAAAAATAATTTTCATTTTTTTTTAATTCAAAGTTCCAAAATCAATTTTAATTCAAAGTTCCAAAATCAAAGTTTTAAAAAATAATTTTCATTTTGTTTTTAATTCAAAATTCCAAAATCAAAGTTTTAAAAAATAATTTTCATTTTGTTTTTGAAATTTTTGTTTTTAATTCAAAGTTCCAAAATCAAAGTTTTAAAAAATAATTTTCATTTTTTTTTAATTCAAAGTTCCAAAATCAAAGTTTTAAAAAATAATTTTCATTTTTTTTTTTAATTCAAAGTTCCAAAATCAAAATTTTAAAAAAATTATTTTCATTTTGTTTTTGAAATTTTTTTTTTTATTTCAAAGTTCCAAAATCAAAGTTTTAAAAAATATTTTTCATTTTGTTTTTGAAATTTTTGTTTTTAATTCAAAGTTCCAAAATCAAAGTTTTAAAAAATAGTTTTTTAAAAAATTTTGTTTTTGAAATTTTTTTTTAATTCAAAGTTCCAAAATCAAAGTTTTAAAAAATAATTTTCATTTTGTTTTTGAAATTTTTGTTTTTAATTCAAAGTTCCAAAATCAAAGTTTTAAAAAATAATTTTCATTTTGTTTTTGAAATTTTTGTTTTTAATTCAAAGTTCCAAAATCAAAGTTTTAAAAAATAATTTTCATTTTGTTTTTGAAATTTTTTTGTTATTTCAAAGTTCCAAAATCAAAATTTTAAAAAATTATTTTCATTTTTTTTTTAATTCAAAGTTCCAAAATCAAAATTTTAAAAAAATTATTTTCATTTTGTTTTTGAAATTTTTTTTTATTTCAAAGTTCCAAAATCAAAATTTTAAAAAATAATTTTCATTTTTTTTTTAATTCAAAGTTCCAAAATCAAAATTTTAAAAAATAATTTTCATTTTTTTTAATTCAAAGTTCCAAAATAAAAATTTTAAAAAATTTTGTTTTTGAAATTTTTTTTTAATTCAAAGTTCCAAAATCAAAGTTTTAAAAAATAATTTTCATTTTGTTTTTGAAATTTTTGTTTTTAATTCAAAGTTCCAAAATCAAAATTTTAAAAAATAATTTTCATTTTGTTTTTGAAATTTTTTTTTTAATTCAAAGTTCCAAAATCAAAGTTTTAAAAAATAATTTTCATTTTGTTTTTGAAATTTTTGTTTTTAATTCAAAGTTCCAAAATCAAAGTTTTAAAAAATAATTTTAATTTTTTTTTTTAATTCAAAGTTCCAAAATCAAAATTTTAAAAAAATTATTTTCATTTTGTTTTTGAAATTTTTGTTTTTAATTCAAAGTTCCAAAATCAAAGTTTTAAAAAAAAATTTTCATTTTTTTTTAATTCAAAGTTCCAAAATCAAAATTTTAAAAAAATTATTTTCATTTTGTTTTTGAATTTTTTTTTTTATTTCAAAGTTCCAAAATCAAAATTTTAAAAAATAATTTTAATTTTTTTTTTAATTCAAAGTTCCAAAATCAAAATTTTAAAAAATAATTTTCATTTTTTTTTAATTCAAAGTTCCAAAATAAAAATTTTAAAAAATTTTGTTTTTGAAATTTTTTTTTTTAATTCAAAGTTCCAAAATCAAAGTTTTAAAAAATATTTTTCATTTTGTTTTTGAAATTTTTGTTTTTAATTCAAAGTTCCATAATCAAAGTTTTAAAAAATAGTTTTTTAAAAAATTTTGTTTTTGAAATTTTTTTTTTAATTCAAAGTTCCAAAATCAAAGTTTTAAAAAATAATTTTCATTTTGTTTTTGAAATTTTTGTTTTTAATTCAAAGTTCCAAAATCAAAGTTTTAAAAAATAATTTTCATTTTGTTTTTGAAATTTTTGTTTTTAATTCAAAGTTCCAAAATCAAAGTTTTAAAAAATAATTTTCATTTTGTTTTTGAAATTTTTTTGTTATTTCAAAGTTCCAAAATCAAAATTTTAAAAAATTATTTTCATTTTTTTTTTAATTCAAAGTTCCAAAATCAAAATTTTAAAAAAATTATTTTCATTTTGTTTTTGAAATTTTTTTTTATTTCAAAGTTCCAAAATCAAAATTTTAAAAAATAATTTTCATTTTTTTTTTAATTCAAAGTTCCAAAATCAAAATTTTAAAAAATAATTTTCATTTTTTTTAATTCAAAGTTCCAAAATAAAAATTTTAAAAAATTTTGTTTTTGAAATTTTTTTTTAATTCAAAGTTCCAAAATCAAAGTTTTAAAAAATAATTTTCATTTTGTTTTTGAAATTTTTGTTTTTAATTCAAAGTTCCAAAATCAAAATTTTAAAAAATAATTTTCATTTTGTTTTTGAAATTTTTTTTTTAATTCAAAGTTCCAAAATCAAAGTTTTAAAAAATAATTTTCATTTTGTTTTTGAAATTTTTGTTTTTAATTCAAAGTTCCAAAATCAAAGTTTTAAAAAATAATTTTAATTTTTTTTTTTTAATTCAAAGTTCCAAAATCAAAATTTTAAAAAAATTATTTTCATTTTGTTTTTGAAATTTTTGTTTTTAATTCAAAGTTCCAAAATCAAAGTTTTAAAAAAAAATTTTCATTTTTTTTTAATTCAAAGTTCCAAAATCAAAATTTTAAAAAAATTATTTTCATTTTGTTTTTGAATTTTTTTTTTTATTTCAAAGTTCCAAAATCAAAATTTTAAAAAATAATTTTAATTTTTTTTTTAATTCAAAGTTCCAAAATCAAAATTTTAAAAAATAATTTTCATTTTTTTTAATTCAAAGTTCCAAAATAAAAATTTTAAAAAATTTTGTTTTTGAAATTTTTTTTTTAATTCAAAGTTCCAAAATCAAAGTTTTAAAAAATAATTTTCATTTTGTTTTTGAAATTTTCGTTTTTAATTCAAAGTTCCAAAATCAAAATTTTAAAAAATAATTTTCATTTTTTTTTAATTCAAAGTTCCAAAATCAAAATTTTAAAAAATAATTTTAATTTTTTTTTAATTCAAAGTTCCAAAATCAAAATTTTAAAAAATCAAAATTTTAAAAAATAATTTTCATTTTTTTTAATTCAAAGTTTCAAAATCAAAATTTTAAAAAATATTTTACATTTTGTTTTTGAAATTTTTGTTTATAATTCTGTTGCGAGGATCCCTTTTCCAGATATCAATAAATACCAAACACTTAGTTTGAACAAAAGATGTTTATTGTTAGGAATTCAATTTACAAGTGAAGCTCTGAGCGTTTACAAAAAGTTTAATAAAGTATAAAAATGAAAAAGCAAACACAAAAAATATATATGCACATGTATGTGTGCGTAAAATTTGGAAGTGTTGCATTGTCGCTAGAGTTACCATTTCAACACTCCACCTCAATGAACATTTCCAAATCTTTATAGTGGTAAATAATAAATTCTAAACTAAACCAAGCATCTTCATGAACTTCTCATGACTAGGCTTAGGCAGGTTCTTCGTGAAGATATCAGCTGCATTCTCAGAACTGCAACAATATTTTAATTCAATGTCACCTTTCCGGAATACATCTCTTACATAGTGATATTTTATATCGATATGTTTACTCCTCTGATGGTAAACAGGATTCTGTACCAAATTCATAGCGCTGATGTTATCTGCATTTATGACAATCGATTTCGGACAGTCAAGCTGCATCTCGCTAAACAATTTCTTCAAGAAAACTGCCTCCTTGGACGTAGACGATAGTGACATATACTCCGCCTCAGTGCTGCTAAGTGCCACAGTTGTCTGCTTCTTTGATTCATAAGAAAACACTGCTCCGGCTAACATAAATGCATATCCCGTATATGATTTTCTATCATTTGTGTCACCGCCCCAATCTGCATCAGTATAACATTCGATTGGCTTTCCAGTTTTTTGATAAGTCAGTTGTTTATTTTGAGTCGTTGATAAATATCTTAATATTCTTTTAGCAGCTACCATATGTTCCGCATGTGGATCTTTATTTCTTTGGGATAGCTTGCATACAGAATGCAATATATCTGGTCTCGTATTTATAGCTATATACATCAGGGAACCAATGAGCGATTGATATTGGGTCTGGTCGATCTTTTGACAATTTTCTTTGTCACATTTAACTTGATGTTTAGATTCTAAAGGTGTTGCTATAGGTCTACAATTTATCATATTGTGCTCCTGTAAAAGTTTTCTTATTTGTGATTTCTGACTAATACAAATTTTACCCTTTTCACCAACACGATCAACTTCAAGGCTTAAAAAATGTCGTACTGGACCTTTGTCGACTACTTTTACTTTCTCAGCAATCAATTGCTTTATTCTTTCTATATCATCCTTTCTCGAACTGGCAATCAACAGGTCATCTACATAAACTGCTACAATGTTTATCGTACCATTGCCGTGATTTATATACACACACGGTTCACTATCACTTGATTGGAAACCTATTCCTTTCAATATGTTGTCTAATTTAAAGTTCCATTGCCGTCCTGATTGCTTCAATCCGTAAAGCGCTTTATTCAACTTTAGGACATGATGAGGAAACCTTTTATCAACAAAATTTTTTGGTTGCGTCATATATACTTCATCGTCTAGCTCGCTATTCAAATACGCTGATGACACATCCATTTGGTGAAGATACAGTTCGTATTCTGCAGCAATAGCAAAAATCATTCTGATTGTGTCATGACGAACTACCGGCGAAAAAGTTTCGGTATAATTCACACCATACTTCTGTGAACAACCTTTCGCAACGAGTCTGGCCTTAAAGCGTTCAATTTCATCTCTTTCATTCTTCTTAAGGGCGAAAACCCACTTATTCGATACAGCTTTCTGGCCTTTGGGAAGTTCTGTTAGGTCCCATGTATTGTTATTTATTAATGCCTCATACTCGGCCCGCATTGCTTTCAACCATTCACGAGCATGTTCGCTATTCAATGCTTCTTCTACTGTATCAGGTACCGAAACATTATTATCTGAACAAATCAGACTCAAAACATTGAATTCTTTTCTAGGTCTGCCTACACCACCTGTTCGTATTATCCGAGGTCTACCAGGGCCTCTCGGAATCTGTTCAATATTATCGTTTAGAATCTCTTCTTCAGCTGATTCAAAACCTTCAAATCCATCTTCATCAGAGTTCTCATCAGATTTGGTTGATTCGGCATCACAATCGTCATTAATTATTTCATTGCCGCCATCTATAGTCACTGGTAGTAAAGGAATTCCTATTTCCAAATTTTGTTTATCAGCTGGTTCAACAAAATATACGTCTCTACTATCGATCAGTTCTCGTGTCTCTTTACTATATAACCGGTATGCCTTAGAAGTATCAGAGTAACCGACCATAATATATTCTTTGCCTTTTGGTTTGAATTTACTTCTTTGTCGCTTATCCAAAGCTATAGCTACAGAGCCAAAAATCTTCAAATGGCCCACAAAAGGTTTACGATCATAAAACGATTCATATGGTGTAACTCCATCTAGTGCTCGAGTGGGTGCTCTGTTTCGCAAATACGCCGCAGTGTTAACTGCTTCAGCCCATAAATGTTCGCCAAGATTTGAACCAACTAACATGCATCTCGCCATCTCAACCAACGTGCGGTTAAATCTTTCGGCAACGCCGTTCTGTTGTGGCGTATATGGCACAGTTAATTGACGTATTATTCCTTTTTCCTTCAAGTAGTTGTTACAAGCATTATTTAAAAACTCGGTTCCATTATCACTTCTAAGAATTTTGATTTTCTTTCCAGTTTGTCGTTCAATCATAGTCTGGAATTCTTGAAATTTATTGAAGACTTCATCCTTACTTTTCAAGAAGTATACAAAAACATAACGCGTCTTGTCGTCGATAAACGTCAGTAAATATTTGGCACCACCAATTGAAGACGTATTCATTGGACCGCATAAATCTGTGTGGATGATTTCCAAAACCTCATTGCTTCGAGTTTCTGATGTACCAAACGGCTTCCGTACACATTTGCATTTCATACAAATCGAACAATTTATGTCTGCTGGTATAGAGATATTCATTCCACGAACCAATTCATCTTTAACCATATCTCTCATACTGCAAAAATTTAGGTGGCCATAACGGCAGTGCCACTTCATGGCTTCATCAGAAGATTTTCTCGTAAAAAACAATTTATTATTTTCATTATCAATTTCAAATAAAAATAAATTGCGTACCTTATGCGCACGAAGGATGATTCCCTCGTGCTTATCCTTCACATCGACGACGTTATTTCTAAACACCACAGTATTACCAAATTCCACCGCTTTAGCAACAGAAACAAAATTGCATTGCAGACCAGGAACATATAATACACTAACCAATGTGAGGTTATAATCTCCAACAGTCAAACGCACCGTACCTATACCTTCAGCCTTCATACAATTATCGCCAGCAAGCATTATTGTTTCAGTATGTTGTTCGAACTCATCAAACATATCGCGGTTGCAACACAAATGCGACGAAGATCCACTATCAATACACCATGCATTAGCGTGCAAATCATTCTGCATAGTATAAAATAACGAACTTTTATTGTTGTTGTTGTTTTTATTTTGCTGTTCTTTTTGTTCATTTTCTCTTTTCTGTTCTCTGCACTGAGCAGCGTAGTGGCCTTTTCGTTTACAGTTATAACACCGTACGTTTTTTATGTTGTTGTTGTTGTTGTTGCTTTTGAAATATGCGTTGTTAGAATTCTTGTTCTGAGAATTTCTATTTTTTGTTCCGTGCCCATCGCGTGCCATAAATGCCTGTACTGTACCTTCTTCATTGTTGTTAACTTTTCTTCTCTCACCTTCTTCGATCAACTTTACTTTGAGTGTCGTAAGTGTTGGAAGTTCATCTCGAGACTCCAGGGCAACTACAAGTGGCTCATATGACTTTGGGAGACTTGCTAAGAGCATTATTGCGAACAACTCATCTTGAAGCTTTACTCCCGTCTCTGCCAATTTTTCCACCACCGAAGTAAATAGGCAAACATAGCGTTGTATGCAATCACCATCAGTCATACGCAAATTCAACAGTTGCTTAAATAACGTTACTTTACGAACTGGTCCCTTGGGACGATGTACCTCTTTGAGAGCGTTCCATGCATCTTTAGATGTTGCGCATGTTTTTACGTGACCAATTTGCATCGGAGTTATACTCAATATAATTGTTGCCATGGCCTTCTCGTCCTTAGCAGTCCATGCTGCTAGTACAGCTTCATTTTCTGGCGTGTTTTCTGGTTTAACACCAAGCGATACCACCGACCAAAGCTCCTGGTGTATTAATACACTTTTCACTTGTATATTCCATGAATCATAATTGGACTCATCCAATTTTTCAATATTAAAAAGAGAACCACTACTCATTTTTCCAAAATTTATTTCCAATTTTCTCAGTTGACTAATAATTTAAACTTTCATTAATATCTGGGCCCATAACCTGTTGCGAGGATCCCTTTTCCAGATATCAATAAATACCAAACACTTAGTTTGAACAAAAGATGTTTATTGTTAGGAATTCAATTTACAAGTGAAGCTCTGAGCGTTTACAAAAAGTTTAATAAAGTATAAAAATGAAAAAGCAAACACAAAAAATATATATGCACATGTATGTGTGCGTAAAATTTGGAAGTGTTGCATTGTCGCTAGAGTTACCATTTCAACAAATTCAAAGTTCCAAAATCAAAATTTTAAAAAATATTTTACATTTTGTTTTTGAAATTTTTGTTTTTAATTCAAAGTTCCAAATTCAAAATTTTAAAAAATAATTTTCATTTTTTTTTAATTCAAAGTTCCAAAATCAAAATTTTAAAAAATATTTTTCATTTTGTTTTTGAAATTTTTGTTTTTAATTCAAAGTTCCAAAATCAAAATTTTAAAAAATAATTTTCATTTTTTTTTAATTCAAAGTTCCAAAGTCAAAATTTTAAAAAATATTTTTCATTTTGTTTTTGAAAATTTTGTTTATAATTCAAAGTTCCAAAATCAAAATTTTAAAAAATAATTTTCATTTTTTTTAATTCAAAGTTCCAAAATCAAAATTTTAAAAAATATTTTACATTTTGTTTTTGAAATTTTTTTTTTTTAATTCAAAGTTCCAAAATCAAAATTTTAAAAAAATTATTTTCATTTTTTTTAATTCAAAGTTCCAAAATCAAAATTTTAAAAAATATTTTACATTTTGTTTTTGAATTTTTTTTTTTTTAATTCATATGAGCCAACTACAAGTGGCTCATATGACTTTGGGAGACTTGCTAAGAGCATTATTGCGAACAACTCATCTTGAAGCTTTACTCCCGTCTCTGCCAATTTTTCCACCACCGAAGTAAATAGGCAAACATAGCGTTGTATGCAATCACCATCAGTCATACGCAAATTCAACAGTTGCTTAAATAACGTTACTTTACGAACTGGTCCCTTGGGACGATGTACCTGTTTGAGAGCGTTCCATGCATCTTTAGATGTTGCGCATGTTTTTACGTGACCAATTTGCATCGGAGTTATACTCAATATAATTGTTGCCATGGCCTTCTCGTCCTTAGCAGTCCATGCTGCTAGTACAGCTTCATTTTCTGGCGTGTTTTCTGGTTTAACACCAAGCGATACCACCGACCAAAGCTCCTGGTGTATTAATACACTTTTCACTTGTATATTCCATGAATCATAATTGGACTCATCCAATTTTTCAATATTAAAAAGAGAACCACTACTCATTTTTCCAAAATTTATTTCCAATTTTCTCAGTTGACTAATAATTTAAACTTTCATTAATATCTGGGCCCATAACCTGTTGCGAGGATCCCTTTTCCAGATATCAATAAATACCAAACACTTAGTTTGAACAAAAGATGTTTATTGTTAGGAATTCAATTTACAAGTGAAGCTCTGAGCGTTTACAAAAAGTTTAATAAAGTATAAAAATGAAAAAGCAAACACAAAAAATATATATGCACATGTATGTGTGCGTAAAATTTGGAAGTGTTGCATTGTCGCTAGAGTTACCATTTCAACAAATTCAAAGTTCCAAAATCAAAATTTTAAAAAATATTTTACATTTTGTTTTTGAAATTTTTGTTTTTAATTCAAAGTTCCAAATTCAAAATTTTAAAAAATAATTTTCATTTTTTTTTAATTCAAAGTTCCAAAATCAAAATTTTAAAAAATATTTTTCATTTTGTTTTTGAAATTTTTGTTTTTAATTCAAAGTTCCAAAATCAAAATTTTAAAAAATAATTTTCATTTTTTTTTAATTCAAAGTTCCAAAGTCAAAATTTTAAAAAATATTTTTCATTTTGTTTTTGAAAATTTTGTTTATAATTCAAAGTTCCAAAATCAAAATTTTAAAAAATAATTTTCATTTTTTTTAATTCAAAGTTCCAAAATCAAAATTTTAAAAAATATTTTACATTTTGTTTTTGAAATTTTTTTTTTTTAATTCAAAGTTCCAAAATCAAAATTTTAAAAAAATTATTTTCATTTTTTTTAATTCAAAGTTCCAAAATCAAAATTTTAAAAAATATTTTACATTTTGTTTTTGAATTTTTTTTTTTAATTCAAAGTTCCAAAATCAAAGTTTTAAAAAATAATTTTCATTTTTTTGTTAATTCAAAGTTCCAAACTCAAAATTTTAAAAAAATTATTTTCATTTTTTTTAATTCAAAGTTCCAAAATCAAAATTTTAAAAAATATTTTTCATTTTTTTTTAATTCAAAGTTCCAAAATCAAAATTTTAAAAAATAATTTTCATTTTTTTTAATTCAAAGTTCCAAAATCAAAATTTTAAAAAATAATTTTCATTTTGTTTTTGAAATTTTTGTTTTTAATTCAAAGTTATAAAATCAAAGTTTTAAAAAATAATTTTCTTTTTTTTAATTCAAAGTTCCAAAATCAAAGTTTTAAAAAATAATTTTCATTTTGTTTTTGAAATTTTTGTTTTTAATTCAAAGTTCCAAAATCAAAATTTTAAAAAATAATTTTCATTTTGTTTTTGAAATTTTTTTTTAATTCAAAGTTCCAAAATCAAAGTTTTAAAAAATAATTTTCATTTTGTTTTTAATTCAAAGTTCCAAAATCAAAGTTTTAAAAAATAATTTTCATTTTTTTTTAATTCAAAGTTCCAAAATCAAAATTTTAAAAAAATTATTTTCATTTTGTTTTTGAAATTTTTTTTTTTTTTTATTTCAAAGTTCCAAAATCAAAATTTTAAAAAATAATTTTCATTTTTTTAATTCAAAGTTCCAAAATCAAAAAGTTCCAAAATCAAAGTTTTAAAAAATAATTTTCATTTTGTTTTTGAAATTTTTGTTTTTAATTCAAAGTTTTAAAAAATAATTTTCATTTTTTTTTAATTCAAAGTTCCAAAATCAAAATTTTAAAAAAATTATTTTCATTTTGTTTTTGAAATTTTTTTTTTTATTTCAAAGTTTCAAAATCAAAATTTTAAAAAATAATTTTCATTTTTAAAGTTGTAAATTGTTGACCTTTAGTTTTGTTGTTTGTAAATTTTGTTCGGCATAAGGTCATAAGGTAACAAATTTTTAAATGAAAAATATAAAAATATTTTTTTTTAAAAATTTTTTTTTTTTTTTTTTTTTTTTTTTTTTATTTTATTTTATTCCCAATATTTCGGTCAACTTTGTTGACCATCTTCAGGGGTTCTATATAAAAATACAAAAATATATTAAACAAATTATTATCAGTTACACAAAGCATTTCAAGCACAAACAAATTATAATTACATTTAAAATAAATAAATGAAAAACAAATTTCACTCTGTTGAGTTTGTTGTCCAGTCGTAAGCTTTTGTCAACTAGTGTTTTTAATGTTTTGTTTTGGTCTTTTTCTGTTTTTGTGTATCGTGTGTTTGTATGTGTGAGCTGATATGTTCTCTGTATCAATTTTGTAGTTTAATCTCTCATCTGTCTCTAAATTAAGTATGTGTAACATCTCTAGAGTGAACCTCCTCGCATAATTTTTCTCTTCTGCTAATATCTTTACATCATTGAAATTTGGTGTGTGTCCAGTAATTGCACAGTGGGCCGCGAGTGCTGTTTTTTGTTCCAGTGGTTTGTAAGTTGCCTTCATGTCAGATTTATGTGATGATAGTCTGGTTTTTAACTTAGTTTTGGTTGTACCTACATATGTCTTCTGACATATGTTGTTGTTGTCGCCATTGCAATTAATTTTGTATACTACGTTAGGTTTTTCTTCAATTTTCAATTTTGATTTCATCTTGCTGAATAATTTGTTCACAGTATTATTACATTTAAAGGCTAACTGGAACTTGTCCTTATTATATATATTGGAATTTTTGATTCTCTCAGAAAATTTCGGTATATAACCGACTGATTTAAATATTTTTGTCTCCGTATCTCTATTTTTGGTTAAAGGACATTTATTCTTCACACGTTTTATTAAATCGTCAATCGTCTTTTTTGGGAAGTCGTTCATTCTTAGAATATTCTTGATTTTATGTAAATTTTCCTTGTGAAATTGATTGTCACTTATATCTAAAACTCTGTTAATGAAATTGGTTGCCGTATTTATAATTATCCGTTTTGGATGTTTTGAATAGAAATTTATTAATCTACTCGATGATGATGGTTTTTGATACCAATTCAGTTTCAGAAGATTTCCTTGTCTGATTATTACTGAGTCCAAGTACGATAGTTTATTATCACATTCTCTCTCCATGGTAAATTGAATTTGTCGGTTGTATGAGTTTAAGATTTTCAAGGTTTCATCAATTTTGTCCTTTTTTATGATTCCAAACAAATCGTCAACATATTTGGTGAGTAATCTAGGTTTTACCTCCATTAACTCCATAGTCTTGTCTAATAGATCCTCCATAACTATGTCTGCAATCACAGGTGATGCCGGAGATCCCATTGGCATTCCTTTTAGTTGTTCATAAAATTTTTCTTCAAATTTGAAATATCTTGTGTCCTTTATACAAAAACTAAGTATTTGAATAAATAAATCTTTAGGTATTGTTGTATATTTCTCTAGTATATGCCACTTTCTTTCAATCGTCCTTAAAGCTGCAATTACTGGACACACACCAAATTTCAATGATGTAAAGATATTAGCAGAAGAGAAAAATTATGCGAGGAGGTTCACTCTAGAGATGTTACACATACTTAATTTAGAGACAGATGAGAGATTAAACTACAAAATTGATACAGAGAACATATCAGCTCACACATGCAAACACACGATACACAAAAACAGAAAAAGACCAAAACAAAACATTAAAAACACTAGTTGACAAAAGCTTACGACTGGACAACAAACTCAACAGAGTGAAATTTGTTTTTCATTTATTTATTTTAAATGTAATTATAATTTGTTTGTGCTTGAAATGCTTTGTGTAACTGATAATAATTTGTTTAATATATTTTTGTATTTTTATATAGAACCCCTGAAGATGGTCAACAAAGTTGACCGAAATATTGGGAATAAAATAAAATAAAAAAAAAAAAAAAAAAAAAAAAACAATTTTTAAAACAAAATATTTTTATATTTTTCATTTAAAAATTTGTTACCTTATGACCTTATGCCGAACAAAATTTACAAACAACAAAACTAAAGGTCAACAATTTACAACTTTATACATATTTAACGGGAGGCACACCGCAACATATAGTCATCATGACGATATACACAACTATTAGACAAAAATACAACAATAATACAACAAACATCACCAAAAATTATTCGAAACACAACAAACAATTAGCAAAGTTAAGATCATCAACAACTTTTCTTATCAAATGTAAACAAGCAGGCACTATACCAAATTTTATTAGAAACTCAACAAGGAACATAAATAACATATTTGAAATTAACAATAAAATCCCTTCGAATATTGAAAAAAGATTACAGAGGTACATATATAATTTTCACGTACAAATATTAAAATTATTAATACAACAGAAACACACACACATTAATAAAAACGAAGAAGAATTAAATAAATCAAAGGAGATGATGGAAAAACTTTTAAATGAACACGATAGAGATTCACTTATTAACAGCGAACAAATTATTTACAAAAGTCTGATGGAAAAGAACAACAATAGACATATTAATAAGCTACAAACACTCAAAGTAAAACAAAGTAACGAAATGAACATTAATAATGACAACGGTTGGTTTGTGAACAAAACCAACAAAAACATTCCAATGAACTCACAGTGGCTTTTATCATTGGGTCCCAAACATGCTCTACCTATCACGAAAACTGCATTTCCACTGTTCAATTGTATAGCGGAGGGAGAGGACTGCATACAAACATTCGAGAACAAAGAACAACAAGAAGCATCAAGAACAAAACTTATAACATTAATAGACGATCACTTGAACAAAATAAAATTGGACCAAAGAGAGAAAATAATACTTGACACAGTGGGACAAACGAGAAGGTTTTTGAGGGAAAATAATGACATATTAATACTTAGTGCCGATAAAGGGAATAAAACGGTTGCAATGAACAAGAGTGACTATGAATTGAAAATGAAAGATATTTTAAAGGACTTTTGCACTTACAGAAGAATAAAGAAAGATCCAACCTCGGGGTTACAGACAAAAAACAATGACTTAATAACAAAATTATTTAATCAACACCTCATAACGGAATCTGAGAAAAACGCAATGATCAATAAAATAGCCACTTCACCACGTATTTATGGACTTCCAAAAATCCATAAAGCTGAAATGCCTTTACGACCAATTTGTTCGTCCATAAACTCACCGTCGTATGGGCTATGTAAATATATAATTAATATTCTAAAGAACTTGACTACTGACTCCCAATATAATGTTAAAGACGCTAAAGAATTCAAATCTAAAATTAACAATATGACCATTGAAAATGATGAAATTCTCATATCTTTTGACGTAATCTCGCTTTTTCCTAGCATACCTGTTAACCTAGCTTTAAGGACGATTGAAAGAAAGTGGCATATACTAGAGAAATATACAACAATACCTAAAGATTTATTTATTCAAATACTTAGTTTTTGTATAAAGGACACAAGATATTTCAAATTTGAAGAAAAATTTTATGAACAACTAAAAGGAATGCCAATGGGATCTCCGGCATCACCTGTGATTGCAGACATAGTTATGGAGGATCTATTAGACAAGACTATGGAGTTAATGGAGGTAAAACCTAGATTACTCACCAAATATGTTGACGATTTGTTTGGAATCATAAAAAAGGACAAAATTGATGAAACCTTGAAAATCTTAAACTCATACAACCGACAAATTCAATTTACCATGGAGAGAGAATGTGATAATAAACTATCGTACTTGGACTCAGTAATAATCAGACAAGGAAATCTTCTGAAACTGAATTGGTATCAAAAACCATCATCATCGAGTAGATTAATAAATTTCTATTCAAAACATCCAAAACGGATAATTATAAATACGGCAACCAATTTCATTAACAGAGTTTTAGATATAAGTGACAATCAATTTCACAAGGAAAATTTACATAAAATCAAGAATATTCTAAGAATGAACGACTTCCCAAAAAAGACGATTGACGATTTAATAAAACGTGTGAAGAATAAATGTCCTTTAACCAAAAATAGAGATACGGAGACAAAAATATTTAAATCAGTCGGTTATATACCGAAATTTTCTGAGAGAATCAAAAATTCCAATATATATAATAAGGACAAGTTCCAGTTAGCCTTTAAATGTAATAATACTGTGAACAAATTATTCAGCAAGATGAAATCAAAATTGAAAATTGAAGAAAAACCTAACGTAGTATACAAAATTAATTGCAATGGCGACAACAACAACATATGTCAGAAGACATATGTAGGTACAACCAAAACTAAGTTAAAAACCAGACTATCATCACATAAATCTGACATGAAGGCAACTTACAAACCACTGGAACAAAAAACAGCACTCGCGGCCCACTGTGCAATTACTGGACACACACCAAATTTCAATGATGTAAAGATATTAGCAGAAGAGAAAAATTATGCGAGGAGGTTCACTCAGGAGATGTTACACATACTTAATTTAGAGACAGATGAGAGATTAAACTACAAAATTGATACAGAGAACATATCAGCTCACACATACAAACACACGATACACAAAAACAGAAAAAGACCAAAACAAAACATTAAAAACACTAGTTGACAAAAGCTTACGACTGGACAACAAACTCAACAGAGTGAAATTTGTTTTTCATTTATTTATTTTAAATGTAATTATAATTTGTTTGTGCTTGAAATGCTTTGTGTAACTGATAATAATTTGTTTAATATATTTTTGTATTTTTATATAGAACCCCTGAAGATGGTCAACAAAGTTGACCGAAATATTGGGAATAAAATAAAATAAAAAAAAAAAAAAAAAAAAAAAAAAAAAAAAAATTTTTAAAACAAAATATTTTTATATTTTTCATTTAAAAATTTGTTACCTTATGACCTTATGCCGAACAAAATTTACAAACAATTTTCATTTTTTTTAATTCAAAGTTCCAAAATCAAAATTTTAAAAAAATTATTTTCATTGTTTTTGAATTTTTTTTTTTTTTATTTCAAAGTTCCAAAATCAAAATTTTAAAAAATAATTTTCATTTTTTTTAATTCAAAGTTCCAAAATCAAAAAGTTCCAAAATCATAGTTTTAAAAAATAATTTTCATTTTGTTTTTGAAATTTTTGTTTTTAATTCAAAGTTTCAAAACCAAATTTTAAAAAATAATTTTCATTTTTTTTAATTCAAAGTTCCAAAATCAAAATTTTAAAAAATAATTTTCATTTTTTTTAATTCAAAGTTCCAAAATCAAAGTTTTAAAAAATAATTTTCATTTTGTATTTGAAATTTTTGTTTTTAATTCAAAGTTCCAAAATCAAAGTTTTAAAAAATAATTTTCATTTTGTTTTTGAAATTTTTTTGTAATTCAAAGTTCCAAAATCAAAGTTTTAAAAAATAATTTTCATTTTGTTTTTGAAATTTTTGTTTTTAATTCAAAGTTCCAAAATCAAAATTTTAAAAAATAATTTTCATTTTGTTTTTGAAATTTTTGTTTTTAATTCAAAGTTCCAAAATCAAAGTTTTAAAAAATAATTTTCTTTTTTTTTAATTCAAAGTTCCAAAATCAAAATTTTAAAAAAATTATTTTCATTTTGTTTTTGAAATTTTTTTTTTTATTTCAAAGTTCCAAAATCAAAGTTTTAAAAAATAATTTTCATTTTGTTTTTGAAATTTTTTTTTTTAATTCAAAGTTCCAAAATCAAAGTTTTAAAAAACAATTTTCATTTTTTTTTTATTTCAAAGTTCCAAAATCAAAATTTTAAAAAATAATTTTCATTTTTTTTTTTTAATTCAAAGTTCCAAAATCAAAATTTTAAAAAATAATTTTCATTTTGTTTTTGAAATTTTTGTTTTTAATTCAAAGTTCCAAAATCAAAGTTTTAAAAAATAATTTTCATTTTGTATTTGAAATTTTTGTTTTTAATTCAAAGTTCCAAAATCAAAGTTTTAAAAAATAATTTTCATTTTGTTTTTGAAATTTTTTTGTAATTCAAAGTTCCAAAATCAAAGTTTTAAAAAATAATTTTCATTTTGTTTTTGAAATTTTTGTTTTTAATTCAAAGTTCCAAAATCAAAATTTTAAAAAATAATTTTCATTTTGTTTTTGAAATTTTTGTTTTTAATTCAAAGTTCCAAAATCAAAGTTTTAAAAAATAATTTTCATTTTGTTTTTGAAATTTTTTTTTTATTTCAAAGTTCCAAAATCAAAGTTTTAAAAAATAATTTTCATTTTGTTTTTGAAATTTTTTTGTAATTCAAAGTTCCAAAATCAAAGTTTTTAATTTAAAGTTCCAAAATCAAAGTTTTAAAAAATAATTTTCATTTTTTTTTTAATTCAAAGTTCCAAAATCAAAGTTTTAAAATATATTTTTCATTTTGTTTTTGAAATTTTTGTTTTTAATTCAAAGTTCCAAAATCAAAGTTTTAAAAAATAATTTTCATTTTGTTTTTGAAATTTTTTTGTAATTCAAAGTTCCAAAATCAAAGTTTTAAAAAATAATTTTCATTTTTTTTTTATTTCAAAGTTCCAAAATCAAAATTTTAAAAAATTTTGTTTTTGAAATTTTTGTTTTTAATTCAAAGTTCCAAAATCAAAATTTTAAAAAATAATTTTCATTTTGTTTTTGAATTTTTTTTTTAATTCAAAGTTCCAAAATCAAAATTTTAAAAAATAATTTTCATTTTGTTTTTGAAATTTTTGTTTTTAATTCAAAGTTCCAAAATCAAAGTTTTAAAAAATAATTTTCATTTTGTTTTTGAAATTTTTTTTTTAATTCAAAGTTCCAAAATCAAAGTTTTAAAAAATAATTTTCATTTTGTTTTTGAAATTTTTGTTTTTAATTCAAAGTTCCAAAATCAAAGTTTTAAAAAATAATTTTCATTTTGTTTTTGAAATTTTTGTTTTTAATTCAAAGTTCCAAAATCAAAGTTTTAAAAAATAATTTTCATTTTGTTTTTGAAATTTTTGTTTTTAATTCAAAGTTCCAAAATCAAAGTTTTAAAAAATAATTTTCATTTTGTTTTTGAAATTTTTGTTTTTAATTCAAAGTTCCAAAATCAAAGTTTTTAATTTAAAGTTCCAAAATCAAAGTTTTAAAAAATAATTTTCATTTATTTTTTAATTCAAAGTTCCAAAATCAAAATTTTAAAAAAATTATTTTCATTTTTTTTAATTCAAAGTTCCAAAATCAAAGTTTTAAAAAATAATTTTCATTTTTTTTTAATTCAAAGTTCCAAAATCAAAGTTTTAAAAAATAATTTTCATTTTGTTTTTGAAATTTTTGTTTTTAATTCAAAGTTCCAAAATCAAAGTTTTAAAAAATAATGTTCATTTTGTTTTTGAAATTTTTTTGTAATTCAAAGTTCCAAAATCAAAATTTTAAAAAATAATTTTCATTTTTTTTTTAATTCAAAGTTCCAAAATCAAAGTTTTAAAATATATTTTTCATTTTCTTTTTGAAATTTTTGTTTTTAATTCAAAGTTCCAAAATCAAAGTTTTAAAAAATAATTTTCATTTTGTTTTTGAAATTTTTTTGTAATTCAAAGTTCCAAAATCAAAATTTTAAAAAATAATTTTCATTTTTTTTTTAATTCAAAGTTCCAAAATCAAAATTTTGTTTTTGAAATTTTTGTTTTTAATTCAAAGTTCCAAAATCAAAATTTTAAAAAATAATTTTCATTTTGTTTTTGAATTTTTTTTTTAATTCAAAGTTCCAAAATCAAAATTTTAAAAAATAATTTTCATTTTGTTTTTGAAATTTTTGTTTTTAATTCAAAGTTCCAAAATCAAAGTTTTAAAAAATAATTTTCATTTTGTATTTGAAATTTTTGTTTTTAATTCAAAGTTCCAAAATCAAAGTTTTAAAAAATTATTTTAATTTTGTTTTTGAAATTTTTTTGTAATTCAAAGTTCCAAAATCAAAGTTTTAAAAAATAATTTTCATTTTGTTTTTGAAATTTTTGTTTTTAATTCAAAGTTCCAAAATCAAAGTTTTAAAAAATAATTTTCATTTTGTTTTTGAAATTTTTTTTTTATTTCAAAGTTCCAAAATCAAAGTTTTAAAAAATAATTTTCATTTTGTATTTGAAATTTTTGTTTTTAATTCAAAGTTCCAAAATCAAAATTTTAAAAAATAATTTTCATTTTGTTTTTGAAATTTTTGTTTTTAATTCAAAGTTCCAAAATCAAAGTTTTAAAAAATATTTTTCATTTTGTTTTTGAAATTTTTGTTTTTAATTCAAAGTTCCAAAATCAAAGTTTTAAAAAATAATTTTCATTTTGTTTTTGAAATTTTTGTTTTTAATTCAAAGTTCCAAAATCAAAGTTTTAAAAAATATTTTTCATTTTGTTTTTGAAATTTTTGTTTTTAATTCAAAGTTCCAAAATCAAAGTTTTAAAAAATAATTTTCATTTTGTTTTTGAAATTTTTTTTTTATTTCAAAGTTCCAAAATCAAAGTTTTAAAAAATAATTTTCATTTTGTTTTTGAAATTTTTGTTTTTAATTCAAAGTTCCAAAATCAAAGTTTTAAAAAATAATTTTCATTTTTTTTTTAATTCAAAGTTCCAAAATCAATTTTAATTCAAAGTTCCAAAATCAAAATTTTAAAAAATAATTTTCATTTTGTTTTTGAAATTTTTGTTTTTAATTCAAAGTTCCAAAATCAAAGTTTTAAAAAATAATTTTCATTTTGTTTTTGAAATTTTTTTGTAATTCAAAGTTCCAAAATCAAAGTTTTTAATTTAAAGTTCCAAAATCAAAGTTTTAAAAAATAATTTTCATTTTTTTTTTAATTCAGTTCCAAAATCAAAATTTTAAAAAAATTATTTTCATTTTGTTTTTGAAATTTTTGTTTTTAATTCAAAGTTCCAAAATCAAAGTTTTAAAAAATAATTCTCATTTTGTATTTGAAATTTTTGTTTTTAATTCAAAGTTCCAAAATCAAAGTTTTAAAAAATAATTTTCATTTTGTTTTTGAAATTTTTTTGTAATTCAAAGTTCCAAAATCAAAGTTTTAAAAAATAATTTTCATTTTGTTTTTGAAATTTTTGTTTTTAATTCAAAGTTCCAAAATCAAAATTTTAAAAAATAATTTTCATTTTGTTTTTGAAATTTTTGTTTTTAATTCAAAGTTCCAAAATCAAAGTTTTAAAAAATAATTTTCATTTTGTTTTTGAAATTTTTGTTCTTAATTCAAAGTTCCAAAATCAAAGTTTTTAATTTAAAGTTCCAAAATCAAAGTTTTAAAAAATAATTTTCATTTTGTTTTTGAAATTTTTTTGTAATTCAAAGTTCCAAAATCAAAATTTTAAAAAATAATTTTCATTTTTTTTTTAATTCAAAGTTCCAAAATCAAAGTTTTAAAATATATTTTTCATTTTGTTTTTGAAATTTTTGTTTTTAATTCAAAGTTCCATAATCAAAGTTTTAAAAAATAATTTTCATTTTGTTTTTGAAATTTTTTTGTAATTCAAAGTTCCAAAATCAAAATTTTAAAAAATAATTTTCATTTTTTTTTAATTCAAAGTTCCAAAATCAAAATTTTAAAAAATTTTGTTTTTGAAATTTTTGTTTTTAATTCAAAGTTCCAAAATCAAAATTTTAAAAAATAATTTTCATTTTGTTTTTGAAATTTTTGTTTTTAATTCAAAGTTCCAAAATCAAAGTTTTTAATTTAAAGTTCCAAAATCAAAGTTTTAAAAAATAATTTTCATTTATTTTTTAATTCAAAGTTCCAAAATCAAAATTTTAAAAAAATTATTTTCATTTTTTTTAATTCAAAGTTCCAAAATCAAAGTTTTAAAAAATAATTTTCATTTTTTTTTAATTCAAAGTTCCAAAATCAAAGTTTTAAAAAATAATTTTCATTTTGTTTTTGAAATTTTTGTTTTTAATTCAAAGTTCCAAAATCAAAGTTTTAAAAAATAATTTTCATTTTGTTTTTGAAATTTTTTTGTAATTCAAAGTTCCAAAATCAAAATTTTAAAAAATAATTTTCATTTTTTTTTTAATTCAAAGTTCCAAAATCAAAGTTTTAAAATATATTTTTCATTTTCATTTTGAAATTTTTGTTTTTAATTCAAAGTTCCAAAATCAAAGTTTTAAAAAATAATTTTCATTTTGTTTTTGAAATTTTTTTGTAATTCAAAGTTCCAAAATCAAAATTTTAAAAAATAATTTTCATTTTTTTTTTAATTCAAAGTTCCAAAATCAAAATTTTGTTTTTGAAATTTTTGTTTTTAATTCAAAGTTCCAAAATCAAAATTTTAAAAAATAATTTTCATTTTGTTTTTGAATTTTTTTTTTAATTCAAAGTTCCAAAATCAAAATTTTAAAAAATAATTTTCATTTTGTTTTTGAAATTTTTGTTTTTAATTCAAAGTTCCAAAATCAAAGTTTTAAAAAATAATTTTCATTTTGTATTTGAAATTTTTGTTTTTAATTCAAAGTTCCAAAATCAAAGTTTTAAAAAATAATTTTCATTTTGTTTTTGAAATTTTTTTGTAATTCAAAGTTCCAAAATCAAAGTTTTAAAAAATAATTTTCATTTTGTTTTTGAAATTTTTGTTTTTAATTCAAAGTTCCAAAATCAAAATTTTAAAAAATAATTTTCATTTTGTTTTTGAAATTTTTGTTTTTAATTCAAAGTTCCAAAATCAAAGTTTTAAAAAATAATTTTCATTTTGTTTTTGAAATTTTTGTTCTTAATTCAAAGTTCCAAAATCAAAGTTTTTAATTTAAAGTTCCAAAATCAAAGTTTTAAAAAATAATTTTCATTTTGTTTTTGAAATTTTTTTGTAATTCAAAGTTCCAAAATCAAAATTTTAAAAAATAATTTTCATTTTTTTTTTAATTCAAAGTTCCAAAATCAAAGTTTTAAAATATATTTTTCATTTTGTTTTTGAAATTTTTGTTTTTAATTCAAAGTTCCATAATCAAAGTTTTAAAAAATAATTTTCATTTTGTTTTTGAAATTTTTTTGTAATTCAAAGTTCCAAAATCAAAATTTTAAAAAATAATTTTCATTTTTTTTTAATTCAAAGTTCCAAAATCAAAATTTTAAAAAATTTTGTTTTTGAAATTTTTGTTTTTAATTCAAAGTTCCAAAATCAAAATTTTAAAAAATAATTTTCATTTTGTTTTTGAAATTTTTGTTTTTAATTCAAAGTTCCAAAATCAAAGTTTTTAATTTAAAGTTCCAAAATCAAAGTTTTAAAAAATAATTTTCATTTATTTTTTAATTCAAAGTTCCAAAATCAAAATTTTAAAAAAATTATTTTCATTTTTTTTAATTCAAAGTTCCAAAATCAAAGTTTTAAAAAATAATTTTCATTTTTTTTTAATTCAAAGTTCCAAAATCAAAGTTTTAAAAAATAATTTTCATTTTGTTTTTGAAATTTTTGTTTTTAATTCAAAGTTCCAAAATCAAAGTTTTAAAAAATAATTTTCATTTTGTTTTTGAAATTTTTTTGTAATTCAAAGTTCCAAAATCAAAATTTTAAAAAATAATTTTCATTTTTTTTTTAATTCAAAGTTCCAAAATCAAAGTTTTAAAATATATTTTTCATTTTCATTTTGAAATTTTTGTTTTTAATTCAAAGTTCCAAAATCAAAGTTTTAAAAAATAATTTTCATTTTGTTTTTGAAATTTTTTTGTAATTCAAAGTTCCAAAATCAAAATTTTAAAAAATAATTTTCATTTTTTTTTTAATTCAAAGTTCCAAAATCAAAATTTTGTTTTTGAAATTTTTGTTTTTAATTCAAAGTTCCAAAATCAAAATTTTAAAAAATAATTTTCATTTTGTTTTTGAATTTTTTTTTTAATTCAAAGTTCCAAAATCAAAATTTTAAAAAATAATTTTCATTTTGTTTTTGAAATTTTTGTTTTTAATTCAAAGTTCCAAAATCAAAGTTTTAAAAAATAATTTTCATTTTGTATTTGAAATTTTTGTTTTTAATTCAAAGTTCCAAAATCAAAGTTTTAAAAAATAATTTTCATTTTGTTTTTGAAATTTTTTTGTAATTCAAAGTTCCAAAATCAAAGTTTTAAAAAATAATTTTCATTTTGTTTTTGAAATTTTTGTTTTTAATTCAAAGTTCCAAAATCAAAATTTTAAAAAATAATTTTCATTTTGTTTTTGAAATTTTTGTTTTTAATTCAAAGTTCCAAAATCAAAGTTTTAAAAAATAATTTTCATTTTGTTTTTGAAATTTTTGTTCTTAATTCAAAGTTCCAAAATCAAAGTTTTTAATTTAAAGTTCCAAAATCAAAGTTTTAAAAAATAATTTTCATTTTGTTTTTGAAATTTTTTTGTAATTCAAAGTTCCAAAATCAAAATTTTAAAAAATAATTTTCATTTTTTTTTTAATTCAAAGTTCCAAAATCAAAGTTTTAAAATATATTTTTCATTTTGTTTTTGAAATTTTTGTTTTTAATTCAAAGTTCCATAATCAAAGTTTTAAAAAATAATTTTCATTTTGTTTTTGAAATTTTTTTGTAATTCAAAGTTCCAAAATCAAAATTTTAAAAAATAATTTTCATTTTTTTTTAATTCAAAGTTCCAAAATCAAAATTTTAAAAAATTTTGTTTTTGAAATTTTTGTTTTTAATTCAAAGTTCCAAAATCAAAATTTTACAAAATAATTTTCATTTTGTTTTTGAAATTTTTGTTTTTAATTCAAAGTTCCAAAATCAAAGTTTTTAATTTAAAGTTCCAAAATCAAAGTTTTAAAAAATAATTTTCATTTATTTTTTAATTCAAAGTTCCAAAATCAAAATTTTAAAAAAATTATTTTCATTTTTTTTAATTCAAAGTTCCAAAATCAAAGTTTTAAAAAATAATTTTCATTTTTTTTTAATTCAAAGTTCCAAAATCAAAGTTTTAAAAAATAATTTTCATTTTGTTTTTGAAATTTTTGTTTTTAATTCAAAGTTCCAAAATCAAAGTTTTAAAAAATAATTTTCATTTTGTTTTTGAAATTTTTTTGTAATTCAAAGTTCCAAAATCAAAATTTTAAAAAATAATTTTCATTTTTTTTTTAATTCAAAGTTCCAAAATCAAAGTTTTAAAATATATTTTTCATTTTCATTTTGAAATTTTTGTTTTTAATTCAAAGTTCCAAAATCAAAGTTTTAAAAAATAATTTTCATTTTGTTTTTGAAATTTTTTTGTAATTCAAAGTTCCAAAATCAAAATTTTAAAAAATAATTTTCATTTTTTTTTTAATTCAAAGTTCCAAAATCAAAATTTTGTTTTTGAAATTTTTGTTTTTAATTCAAAGTTCCAAAATCAAAATTTTAAAAAATAATTTTCATTTTGTTTTTGAATTTTTTTTTTAATTCAAAGTTCCAAAATCAAAATTTTAAAAAATAATTTTCATTTTGTTTTTGAAATTTTTGTTTTTAATTCAAAGTTCCAAAATCAAAGTTTTAAAAAATAATTTTCATTTTGTATTTGAAATTTTTGTTTTTAATTCAAAGTTCCAAAATCAAAGTTTTAAAAAATTATTTTCATTTTGTTTTTGAAATTTTTTTGTAATTCAAAGTTCCAAAATCAAAGTTTTAAAAAATAATTTTCATTTTGTTTTTGAAATTTTTGTTTTTAATTCAAAGTTCCAAAATCATTGTTTTAAAAAATAATTTTCATTTTGTTTTTGAAATTTTTTTTTTATTTCAAAGTTCCAAAATCAAAGTTTTAAAAAATAATTTTCATTTTGTATTTGAAATTTTTGTTTTTAATTCAAAGTTCCAAAATCAAAATTTTAAAAAATAATTTTCATTTTGTTTTTGAAATTTTTGTTTTTAATTCAAAGTTCCAAAATCAAAGTTTTAAAAAATAATTTTCTTTTTTTTTTTAATTCAAAGTTCCAAAATCAAAATTTTAAAAAAATTATTTTCATTTTGTTTTTGAAATTTTTTTTTTTATTTCAAAGTTCCAAAATCAAAGTTTTAAAAAATAATTTTCATTTTGTTTTTGAATTTTTTTTTTTTAATTCAAAGTTCCAAAATCAAAGTTTTAAAAAATAATTTTCATTTTTTTTATTTCAAAGTTCCAAAATCAAAATTTTAAAAAATAATTTTCATTTTTTTTTTTAATTCAAAGTTCCAAAATCAAAATTTTAAAAAATAATTTTCATTTTGTTTTTGAAATTTTTGTTTTTAATTCAAAGTTCCAAAATCAAAGTTTTAAAAAATAATTTTCATTTTGTATTTGAAATTTTTGTTTTTAATTCAAAGTTCCAAAATCAAAGTTTTAAAAAATAATTTTCATTTTGTTTTTGAAATTTTTTTGTAATTCAAAGTTCCAAAATCAAAGTTTTAAAAAATAATTTTCATTTTGTTTTTGAAATTTTTGTTTTTAATTCAAAGTTCCAAAATCAAAATTTTAAAAAATAATTTTCATTTTGTTTTTGAAATTTTTGTTTTTAATTCAAAGTTCCAAAATCAAAGTTTTAAAAAATATTTTTCATTTTGTTTTTGAAATTTTTGTTTTTAATTCAAAGTTCCAAAATCAAAGTTTTAAAAAATAATTTTCATTTTGTTTTTGAAATTTTTTTTTTATTTCAAAGTTCCAAAATCAAAGTTTTAAAAAATAATTTTCATTTTGTTTTTGAAATTTTTGTTTTTAATTCAAAGTTCCAAAATCAAAGTTTTAAAAAATAATTTTCATTTTTTTTTTAATTCAAAGTTCCAAAATCAATTTTAATTCAAAGTTCCAAAATCAAAATTTTAAAAAATAATTTTCATTTTGTTTTTGAAATTTTTGTTTTTAATTCAAAGTTCCAAAATCAAAGTTTTAAAAAATAATTTTCATTTTGTTTTTGAAATTTTTTTGTAATTCAAAGTTCCAAAATCAAAGTTTTTAATTTAAAGTTCCAAAATCAAAGTTTTAAAAAATAATTTTCATTTTTTTTTTTAATTCAGTTCCAAAATCAAAATTTTAAAAAAAATATTTTCATTTTGTTTTTGAAATTTTTGTTTTTAATTCAAAGTTCCAAAATCAAAGTTTTAAAAAATAATTCTCATTTTGTATTTGAAATTTTTGTTTTTAATTCAAAGTTCCAAAATCAAAATTTTTAATTTAAAGTTCCAAAATCAAAGTTTTAAAAAATAATTTTCATTTTGTTTTTGAAATTTTTTTTTTATTTCAAAGTTCCAAAATCAAAGTTTTAAAAATAATTTTCATTTTTTTTTGAAATTTTTGTTTTTAATTCAAAGTTCCAAAATCAAAGTTTTAAAAAATAATTTTCATTTTGTTTTTGAAATTTTTTTGTAATTCAAAGTTCCAAAATCAAAATTTTAAAAAATAATTTTCATTTTTTTTTAATTCAAAGTTCCAAAATCAAATTTTAAAAAATAATTTTCATTTTTTTTAATTCAAAGTTCCAAAATAAAAATTTTAAAAAATTTTGTTTTTGAAATTTTTGTTTTTAATTCAAAGTTCCAAAATCAAAGTTTTAAAAAATAATTTTCATTTTTTTTTTTAATTCAAAGTTCCAAAATCAAAATTTTAAAAAATAATTTTCATTTTGTTTTTGAAATTTTTGTTTTTAATTCAAAGTTCCAAAATCAAAGTTTTAAAAAATAATTTTCATTTTGTTTTTGAAATTTTTTTTTTAATTCAAAGTTCCAAAATCAAAGTTTTAAAAAATAATTTTCATTTTGTTTTTGAAATTTTTGTTTTTAATTCAAAGTTCCAAAATCAAAGTTTTAAAAAATAATTTTCATTTTTTTTTTAATTCAAAGTTCCAAACTCAAAATTTTAAAAAATAATTTTCATTTTGTTTTTGAAATTTTTTTGTAATTCAAAGTTCCAAAATCAAAGTTTTAAAAAATAATTTTCATTTTTTTTTAATTCAAAGTTCCAAAATCAAAGTTTTAAAATATATTTTTCATTTTGTTTTTGAAATTTTTGTTTTTAATTCAAAGTTCCAAAATCAAAGTTTTAAAAAATAATTTTCATTTTGTTTTTGAAATTTTTTTGTAATTCAAAGTTCCAAAATCAAAGTTTTAAAAAATAATTTTCATTTTGTTTTTGAAATTTTTTTTTTATTTCAAAGTTCCAAAATCAAAGTTTTAAAAAATAATTTTCATTTTGTATTTGAAATTTTTGTTTTTAATTCAAAGTTCCAAAATCAAAGTTTTAAAAAATAATTTTCATTTTGTTTTTGAAATTTTTTTGTAATTCAAAGTTCCAAAATCAAAATTTTAAAAAATAATTTTCATTTTTTTTTAATTCAAAGTTCCAAAATCAAATTTTAAAAAATAATTTTCATTTTTTTTAATTCAAAGTTCCAAAATAAAAATTTTAAAAAATTTTGTTTTTGAAATTTTTGTTTTTAATTCAAAGTTCCAAAATCAAAGTTTTAAAAAATAATTTTCATTTTTTTTTTTAATTCAAAGTTCCAAAATCAAAATTTTAAAAAATAATTTTCATTTTGTTTTTGAAATTTTTGTTTTTAATTCAAAGTTCCAAAATCAAAGTTTTAAAAAATAATTTTCATTTTGTTTTTGAAATTTTTTTTTTAATTCAAAGTTCCAAAATCAAAGTTTTAAAAAATAATTTTCATTTTGTTTTTGAAATTTTTGTTTTTAATTCAAAGTTCCAAAATCAAAGTTTTAAAAAATAATTTTCATTTTTTTTTTAATTCAAAGTTCCAAACTCAAAATTTTAAAAAATAATTTTCATTTTGTTTTTGAAATTTTTTTGTAATTCAAAGTTCCAAAATCAAAGTTTTAAAAAATAATTTTCATTTTTTTTTAATTCAAAGTTCCAAAATCAAAGTTTTAAAATATATTTTTCATTTTGTTTTTGAAATTTTTTTTTAATTCAAAGTTTTAAAAAATAATTTTCATTTTGTTTTTGAAATTTTTGTTTTTAATTCAAAGTTCCAAAATCAAAGTTTTAAAAAATAATTTTCATTTTGTTTTTGAAATTTTTGTTTTTAATTCAAAGTTCCAAAATCAAAATTTTAAAAAATAATTTTCATTTTGTTTTTGAAATTTTTGTTTTTAATTCAAAGTTCCAAAATCAAAGTTTTAAAATATATTTTTCATTTTGTTTTTGAAATTTTTGTTTTTAATTCAAAGTTCCAAAATCAAAGTTTTAAAAAATAATTTTCATTTTGTTTTTGAAATTTTTTTGTAATTCAAAGTTCCAAAATCAAAGTTTTAAAAAATAATTTTCATTTTGTTTTTGAAATTTTTTTTTTATTTCAAAGTTCCAAAATCAAAGTTTTAAAAAATAATTTTCATTTTTTTTAATTCAAAGTTCCAAAATCAAAATTTTAAAAAATAATTTTCATTTTGTTTTTGAAATTTTTGTTTTTAATTCAAAGTTCCAAAATCAAAGTTTTAAAAAATAATTTTCATTTTGTTTTTGAAATTTTTGTTTTTAATTCAAAGTTCCAAAATCAAAGTTTTAAAAAATAATTTTCATTTTGTTTTTGAAATTTTTTTGTAATTCAAAGTTCCAAAATCAAAGTTTTAAAAAATAATTTTCATTTTGTTTTTGAAATTTTTGTTTTTAATTCAAAGTTCCAAAACAAAGTTTTAAAAAATAATTTTCATTTTGTTTTTGAAATTTTTTTTTTCTTTCAAAGTTCCAAAATCAAAGTTTTAAAAAATAATTTTCATTTTGTATTTGAAATTTTTGTTTTTAATTCAAAGTTCCAAAATCAAAGTTTTAAAAAATAATTTTCATTTTGTTTTTGAAATTTTTTTGTAATTCAAAGTTCCAAAATCAAAATTTTAAAAAATAATTTTCATTTTTTTTTAATTCAAAGTTCCAAAATCAAAATTTTAAAAAATAATTTTCATTTTTTTTAATTCAAAGTTCCAAAATAAAAATTTTAAAAAATTTTGTTTTTGAAATTTTTGTTTTTAATTCAAAGTTCCAAAATCAAAGTTTTAAAAAATAATTTTCATTTTTTTTTTTTAATTCAAAGTTCCAAAATCAAAATTTTAAAAAATAATTTTCATTTTGTTTTTGAAATTTTTGTTTTTAATTCAAAGTTCCAAAATCAAAGTTTTAAAAAATAATTTTCATTTTGTTTTTGAAATTTTTTTTTTTAATTCAAAGTTCCAAAATCAAAGTTTTAAAAAATAATTTTCATTTTGTTTTTGAAATTTTTGTTTTTAATTCAAAGTTCCAAAATCAAAGTTTTAAAAAATAATTTTCATTTTTTTTTTAATTCAAAGTTCCAAAATCAAAATTTTAAAAAATAATTTTCGTTTTGTTTTTGAAATTTTTTTGTAATTCAAAGTTCCAAAATCAAAGTTTTAAAAAATAATTTTCATTTTTTTTTAATTCAAAGTTCCAAAATCAAAGTTTTAAAATATATTTTTCATTTTGTTTTTGAAATTTTTTTTTAATTCAAAGTTTTAAAAAATAATTTTCATTTTGTTTTTGAAATTTTTGTTTTTAATTCAAAGTTCCAAAATCAAAGTTTTAAAAAATAATTTTCATTTTGTTTTTGAAATTTTTGTTTTTAATTCAAAGTTCCAAAATCAAAATTTTAAAAAATAATTTTCATTTTGTTTTTGAAATTTTTGTTTTTAATTCAAAGTTCCAAAATCAAAGTTTTAAAATATATTTTTCATTTTGTTTTTGAAATTTTTGTTTTTAATTCAAAGTTCCAAAATCAAAGTTTTAAAAAATAATTTTCATTTTGTTTTTGAAATTTTTTTGTAATTCAAAGTTCCAAAATCAAAGTTTTAAAAAATAATTTTCATTTTGTTTTTGAAATTTTTTTTTTTATTTCAAAGTTCCAAAATCAAAGTTTTAAAAAATAATTTTCATTTTTTTTTTAATTCAAAGTTCCAAAATCAAAATTTTAAAAAATAATTTTCATTTTGTTTTTGAAATTTTTGTTTTTAATTCAAAGTTCCAAAATCAAAGTTTTAAAAAATAATTTTCATTTTGTTTTTGAAATTTTTGTTTTTAATTCAAAGTTCCAAAATCAAAGTTTTAAAAAATAATTTTCATTTTGTTTTTGAAATTTTTTTTATTTCAAAGTTCCAAAATCAAAGTTTTAAAAAATAATTTTCATTTTGTTTTTGAATTTTTTTTTTATTTCAAAGTTCCAAAATCAAAGTTTTAAAAAATAATTTTCATTTTGTTTTTGAAATTTTTGTTTTTAATTCAAAGTTCCAAAATCAAAGTTTTAAAAAATAATTTTCATTTTGTTTTTGAAATTTTTGTTTTTAATTCAAAGTTCCAAAATCAAAGTTTTAAAAAATAATTTTCATTTTTTTTTTAATTCAAAGTTCCAAAATCAAAATTTTAAAAAATAATTTTCATTTTTTTTTTAATTCAAAGTTCCAAAATCAAAATTTTAAAAAATAATTTTCATTTTGTTTTTGAAATTTTTGTTTTTAATTCAAAGTTCCAAAATCAAAGTTTTAAAAAATAATTTTCATTTTGTTTTTGAAATTTTTGTTTTTAATTCAAAGTTCCAAAATCAAAATTTTAAAAAATAATTTTCATTTTGTTTTTGAAATTTTTGTTTTTTTCAAAGTTCCAAAATCAAAGTTTTAAAAAATAATTTTCATTTTTTTTTTAATTCAAAGTTCCAAAATCAAAATTTTAAAAAATAATTTTCATTTTTTTTTAATTCAAAGTTCCAAAATCAAAATTTTAAAAAATAATTTTCATTTTGTTTTTGAAATTTTTGTTTTTAATTCAAAGTTCCAAAATCAAAGTTTTAAAAAATAATTTTCATTTTTTTTTTAATTCAAAGTTCCAAAATCAAAATTTTAAAAAATAATTTTCATTTTTTTTTTAATTCAAAGTTCCAAAATCAAAATTTTAAAAAATAATTTTCATTTTGTTTTTGAAATTTTTGTTTTTAATTCAAAGTTCCAAAATCAAAGTTTTAAAAAATAATTTTCATTTTGTTTTTGAAATTTTTTTTTTAATTCAAAGTTCCAAAATCAAAATTTTAAAAAATAATATTCATTTTGTTTTTGAAATTTTTGTTTTTAATTCAAAGTTCCAAAATCAAAGTTTTAAAAAATAATTTTCATTTTTTTTTTTAATTCAAAGTTCCAAAATCAAAATTTTAAAAAAATTATTTTCATTTTGTTTTTGAAATTTTTTTTTTTATTTCAAAGTTCCAAAATCAAAGTTTTAAAAAATAATTTTCATTTTGTTTTTGAAATTTTTTTTTTTAATTCAAAGTTCCAAAATCAAAGTTTTAAAAAATAATTTTCATTTTGTTTTTGAAATTTTTGTTTTTAATTCAAAGTTCCAAAATCAAAGTTTTAAAAAATAATTTTCATTTTGTTTTTGAAATTTTTGTTTTTAATTCAAAGTTCCAAAATCAAAGTTTTAAAAAATAATTTTCATTTTGTTTTTGAATTTTTTTTTTATTTCAAAGTTCCAAAATCAAAGTTTTAAAAAATAATTTTCATTTTGTTTTTGAATTTTTTTTTTTATTTCAAAGTTCCAAAATCAAAGTTTTAAAAAATAATTTTCATTTTGTTTTTGAAATTTTTGTTTTTAATTCAAAGTTCCAAAATCAAAGTTTTAAAAAATAATTTTCATTTTGTTTTTGAAATTTTTGTTTTTAATTCAAAGTTCCAAAATCAAAGTTTTAAAAAATAATTTTCATTTTTTTTTTATTTCAAAGTTCCAAAATCAAAATTTTAAAAAATAATTTTCATTTTGTTTTTGAAATTTTTTTTTTAATTCAAAGTTCCAAAATCAAAGTTTTAAAAAATAATTTTCATTTTGTTTTTGAAATTTTTTTTTTATTTCAAAGTTCCAAAATCAAAGTTTTAAAAAATAATTTTCATTTTGTTTTTTAAATTTTTGTTTTTAATTCAAAGTTCCAAAATCAAAGTTTTTAATTTAAAGTTCCAAAATCAAAGTTTTAAAAAATAATTTTCATTTTTTTTTAATTCAAAGTTCCAAAATCAAAGTTTTAAAATATATTTTTCATTTTGTTTTTGAAATTTTTGTTTTTATTCAAAGTTCCAAAATCAAAGTTTTAAAAAATAATTTTCATTTTTTTTTTTAATTCAAAGTTCCAAAATCAAAATTTTAAAAAAATTATTTTCATTTTGTTTTTGAAATTTTTGTTTTTAATTCAAAGTTCCAAAATCAAAGTTTTAAAAAATAATTTTCATTTTGTTTTTGAAATTTTTGTTTTTAATTCAAAGTTCCAAAATCAAAGTTTTAAAAAATAATTTTCATTTTGTTTTTGAATTTTTTTTTTATTTCAAAGTTCCAAAATCAAAGTTTTAAAAAATAATTTTCATTTTGTTTTTGAATTTTTTTTTTTATTTCAAAGTTCCAAAATCAAAGTTTTAAAAAATAATTTTCATTTTGTTTTTGAAATTTTTGTTTTTAATTCAAAGTTCCAAAATCAAAGTTTTAAAAAATAATTTTCATTTTGTTTTTGAAATTTTTTTTTTTAATTCAAAGTTCCAAAATCAAAGTTTTAAAAAATAATTTTCATTTTTTTTTTATTTCAAAGTTCCAAAATCAAAGTTTTAAAATATATTTTTCATTTTGTTTTTGAAATTTTTGTTTTTATTCAAAGTTCCAAAATCAAAGTTTTAAAAAATAATTTTCATTTTTTTTTTTAATTAAAAGTTCCAAAATCAAAATTTTAAAAAAATTATTTTCATTTTGTTTTTGAAATTTTTGTTTTTAATTCAAAGTTCCAAAATCAAAGTTTTAAAAAATAATTTTCATTTTGTTTTTGAAATTTTTGTTTTTAATTCAAAGTTCCAAAATCAAAATTTTAAAAAATAATTTTCATTTTGTTTTTGAAATTTTTGTTTTTTTCAAAGTTCCAAAATCAAAGTTTTAAAAAATAATTTTCATTTTTTTTTTAATTCAAAGTTCCAAAATCAAAATTTTAAAAAATAATTTTCATTTTTTTTTAATTCAAAGTTCCAAAATCAAAATTTTAAAAAATAATTTTCATTTTGTTTTTGAAATTTTTGTTTTTAATTCAAAGTTCCAAAATCAAAGTTTTAAAAAATAATTTTCATTTTTTTTTTAATTCAAAGTTCCAAAATCAAAATTTTAAAAAATAATTTTCATTTTTTTTTTAATTCAAAGTTCCAAAATCAAAATTTTAAAAAATAATTTTCATTTTTTTTTTAATTCAAAGTTCCAAAATCAAAATTTTAAAAAATAATTTTCATTTTGTTTTTGAAATTTTTGTTTTTAATTCAAAGTTCCAAAATCAAAGTTTTAAAAAATAATTTTCATTTTGTTTTTGAAATTTTTTTTTTAATTCAAAGTTCCAAAATCAAAATTTTAAAAAATAATATTCATTTTGTTTTTGAAATTTTTGTTTTTAATTCAAAGTTCCAAAATCAAAGTTTTAAAAAATAATTTTCATTTTTTTTTTTAATTCAAAGTTCCAAAATCAAAATTTTAAAAAAATTATTTTCATTTTGTTTTTGAATTTTTTTTTTTTATTTCAAAGTTCCAAAATCAAAGTTTTAAAAAATAATTTTCATTTTGTTTTTGAAATTTTTTTTTTTAATTCAAAGTTCCAAAATCAAAGTTTTAAAAAATAATTTTCATTTTGTTTTTGAAATTTTTGTTTTTAATTCAAAGTTCCAAAATCAAAGTTTTAAAAAATAATTTTCATTTTGTTTTTGAAATTTTTGTTTTTAATTCAAAGTTCCAAAATCAAAGTTTTAAAAAATAATTTTCATTTTGTTTTTGAATTTTTTTTTTATTTCAAAGTTCCAAAATCAAAGTTTTAAAAAATAATTTTCATTTTGTTTTTGAATTTTTTTTTTTATTTCAAAGTTCCAAAATCAAAGTTTTAAAAAATAATTTTCATTTTGTTTTTGAAATTTTTGTTTTTAATTCAAAGTTCCAAAATCAAAGTTTTAAAAAATAATTTTCATTTTGTTTTTGAAATTTTTTTTTTTAATTCAAAGTTCCAAAATCAAAGTTTTAAAAAATAATTTTCATTTTTTTTTTATTTCAAAGTTCCAAAATCAAAATTTTAAAAAATAATTTTCATTTTGTTTTTGAATTTTTTTTTTTAATTCAAAGTTCCAAAATCAAAGTTTTAAAAAATAATTTTCATTTTGTTTTTGAAATTTTTTTTTTATTTCAAAGTTCCAAAATCAAAGTTTTAAAAAATAATTTTCATTTTGTTTTTTAAATTTTTGTTTTTAATTCAAAGTTCCAAAATCAAAGTTTTAAAAAATAATTTTCATTTTGTTTTTGAAATTTTTTTTTTATTTCAAAGTTCCAAAATCAAAGTTTTAAAAAATAATTTTCATTTTGTTTTTTAAATTTTTGTTTTTAATTCAAAGTTCCAAAATAAAAGTTTTTAATTTAAAGTTCCAAAATCAAAGTTTTAAAAAATAATTTTCATTTTTTTTTAATTCAAAGTTCCAAAATCAAAGTTTTAAAATATATTTTTCATTTTGTTTTTGAAATTTTTGTTTTTATTCAAAGTTCCAAAATCAAAGTTTTAAAAAATAATTTTCATTTTTTTTTTTAATTCAAAGTTCCAAAATCAAAATTTTAAAAAAATTATTTTCATTTTGTTTTTGAAATTTTTGTTTTTAATTCAAAGTTCCAAAATCAAAGTTTTAAAAAATAATTTTCATTTTGTTTTTGAAATTTTTGTTTTTAATTCAAAGTTCCAAAATCAAAGTTTTAAAAAATAATTTTCATTTTGTTTTTGAATTTTTTTTTTATTTCAAAGTTCCAAAATCAAAGTTTTAAAAAATAATTTTCATTTTGTTTTTGAATTTTTTTTTTTATTTCAAAGTTCCAAAATCAAAGTTTTAAAAAATAATTTTCATTTTGTTTTTGAAATTTTTGTTTTTAATTCAAAGTTCCAAAATCAAAGTTTTAAAAAATAATTTTCATTTTGTTTTTGAAATTTTTGTTTTTAATTCAAAGTTCCAAAATCAAAGTTTTTAATTTAAAGTTCCAAAATCAAAGTTTTAAAAAATAATTTTCATTTTTTTTTTATTTCAAAGTTCCAAAATCAAAATTTTAAAAAATAATTTTCATTTTGTTTTTGAAATTTTTTTTTTAATTCAAAGTTCCAAAATCAAAGTTTTAAAAAATAATTTTCATTTTGTTTTTGAAATTTTTTTTTTATTTCAAAGTTCCAAAATCAAAGTTTTAAAAAATAATTTTCATTTTGTTTTTGAAATTTTTGTTTTTAATTCAAAGTTCCAAAATCAAAGTTTTAAAAAATAATTTTCATTTTGTTTTTGAAATTTTTTTTTATTTCAAAGTTCCAAAATCAAAGTTTTAAAAAATAATTTTCATTTTGTTTTTGAATTTTTTTTTTATTTCAAAGTTCCAAAATCAAAGTTTTAAAAAATAATTTTCATTTTGTTTTTGAAATTTTTGTTTTTAATTCAAAGTTCCAAAATCAAAGTTTTAAAAAATAATTTTCATTTTGTTTTTGAAATTTTTGTTTTTAATTCAAAGTTCCAAAATCAAAGTTTTAAAAAATAATTTTCATTTTTTTTTTAATTCAAAGTTCCAAAATCAAAATTTTAAAAAATAATTTTCATTTTTTTTTTAATTCAAAGTTCCAAAATCAAAATTTTAAAAAATAATTTTCATTTTGTTTTTGAAATTTTTGTTTTTAATTCAAAGTTCCAAAATCAAAGTTTTAAAAAATAATTTTCATTTTGTTTTTGAAATTTTTGTTTTTAATTCAAAGTTCCAAAATCAAAATTTTAAAAAATAATTTTCATATTGTTTTTGAAATTTTTGTTTTTTTCAAAGTTCCAAAATCAAAGTTTTAAAAAATAATTTTCATTTTTTTTTTAATTCAAAGTTCCAAAATCAAAATTTTAAAAAATAATTTTCATTTTTTTTTAATTCAAAGTTCCAAAATCAAAATTTTAAAAAATAATTTTCATTTTGTTTTTGAAATTTTTGTTTTTAATTCAAAGTTCCAAAATCAAAGTTTTAAAAAATAATTTTCATTTTTTTTTTAATTCAAAGTTCCAAAATCAAAATTTTAAAAAATAATTTTCATTTTTTTTTTAATTCAAAGTTCCAAAATCAAAATTTTAAAAAATAATTTTCATTTTGTTTTTGAAATTTTTGTTTTTAATTCAAAGTTCCAAAATCAAAGTTTTAAAAAATAATTTTCATTTTGTTTTTGAAATTTTTTTTTTAATTCAAAGTTCCAAAATCAAAATTTTAAAAAATAATATTCATTTTGTTTTTGAAATTTTTGTTTTTAATTCAAAGTTCCAAAATCAAAGTTTTAAAAAATAATTTTCATTTTTTTTTTTAATTCAAAGTTCCAAAATCAAAATTTTAAAAAAATTATTTTCATTTTGTTTTTGAAATTTTTTTTTTTATTTCAAAGTTCCAAAATCAAAGTTTTAAAAAATAATTTTCATTTTGTTTTTGAAATTTTTTTTTTTAATTCAAAGTTCCAAAATCAAAGTTTTAAAAAATAATTTTCATTTTGTTTTTGAAATTTTTGTTTTTAATTCAAAGTTCCAAAATCAAAGTTTTAAAAAATAATTTTCATTTTGTTTTTGAAATTTTTGTTTTTAATTCAAAGTTCCAAAATCAAAGTTTTAAAAAATAATTTTCATTTTGTTTTTGAATTTTTTTTTTATTTCAAAGTTCCAAAATCAAAGTTTTAAAAAATAATTTTCATTTTGTTTTTGAAATTTTTGTTTTTAATTCAAAGTTCCAAAATCAAAGTTTTAAAAAATAATTTTCATTTATTTTTTAATTCAAAGTTCCAAAATCAAAATTTTAAAAAATAATTTTCATTTTTTTTTAATTCAAAGATCCAAAATCAAAATTTGAAAAAATAATTTTCATTTTTTTTTAATTCAAAGATCCAAAATCAAAATTTTAAAAAATAATTTTCATTTTTTTTTAATTCAAAGTTCCAAAATCAAAATTTTAAAAAATATTTTTCATTTTGTTTTTGAATTTTTTTTTTAATTCAAAGTTCCAAAATCAAAATTTTAAAAAAATTATTTTCATTTTTTTTTAATTCAAAGTTCCAAAAACAAAATTTTAAAAAATAATTTTCATTTTTTTTTTAATTCAAAGTTCCAAAATCAAAATTTTAAAAAATAATTTTCATATTGTTTTTGAATTTTTTTTTTTTATTTCAAAGTTCCAAAATCAAAATTTTAAAAAATAATTTTCATTTTTTTTTAATTCAAAGTTCCAAAATCAAAATTTTAAAAAATAATTTTCATTTTTTTTAATTCAAAGTTCCAAAATCAAAATTTTAAAAAATAATTTTCATATTGTTTTTGAAATTTTTTTTTTTAATCAAAGTTCCAAAATCAAAGTTTTAAAAAATATTTTTCATTTTGTTTTTGAAATTTTTGTTTTTAATTCAAAGTTCCAAAATCAAAGTTTTAAAAAATAATTTTCATTTTGTTTTTGAAATTTTTGTTTTTAATTCAAAGTTCCAAAATCAAAGTTTTAAAAAATAATTTTCATTTTTTTTTTAATTCAAAGTTCCAAAATCAAAATTTTAAAAAATAATTCTCATATTGTTTTTGAAATTTTTTTTTTTAATCAAAGTTCCAAAATCAAAGTTTTAAAAAATATTTTTCATTTTGTTTTTGAAATTTTTGTTTTTAATTCAAAGTTCCAAAATCAAAGTTTTAAAAAATAATTTTCATTTTGTTTTTGAAATTTGTGTTTTTAATTCAAAGTTCCAAAATCAAAGTTTTAAAAAATAATTTTCATTTTTTTTTTAATTCAAAGTTCCAAAATCAAAATTTTAAAAAATAATTTTCATTTTGTTTTTGAAATTTTTTTTTTAATTCAAAGTTCCAAAATCAAAGTTTTAAAAAATAATTTTCATTTTGTTTTTGAAATTTTTGTTTTTAATTCAAAGTTCCAAAATCAAAGTTTTAAAAAATAATTTTCTTTTTTTTTTAATTCAAAGTTCTAAAATCAAAGTTTTAAAAAATAATTTTCATTTTGTTTTTGAAATTTTTGTTTTTAATTCAAAGTTCCAAAATCAAAGTTTTAAAAAATAATTTTCATTTTTTTTTAATTCAAAGTTCCAAAATCAAAATTTTAAAAAAATTATTGTCATTTTGTTTTTGAAATTTTTTTTTTTATTTCAAAGTTCCAAAATCAAAATTTTAAAAAATAATTTTCATTTTTTTTTAATTCAAAGTTCCAAAATCAAAATTTTAAAAAAATTATTTTCATTTTGTTTTTGAAATTTTTTTTTTATTTCAAAGTTCCAAAATCAAAATTTGAAAAAATAATTTTCATTTTTTTTTAATTCAAAGTTCCAAAATCAAAATTTTAAAAAATAATTTTCATTTTTTTTTAATTCAAAGTTCCAAAATCAAAATTTTAAAAAATATTTTTCATTTTGTTTTTGAATTTTTTTTTTAATTCAAAGTTCCAAAATCAAAATTTTAAAAAAATTATTTTAATTTTTTTTTAATTCAAAGTTCCAAAAACAAAATTTTAAAAAATATTTTTCATTTGGTTTTTGAAATTTTTTTTTTTAATTCAAAGTTCCAAAATCATAATTTTAAAAAATAATTTTCATTTTTTTTTAATTCAAAGTTCCAAAATCAAAGTTTTAAAAAATAATTTTCATTTTTTTTTAATTCAAAGTTCCAAAATCAAAATTTTAAAAAAATTATTTTCATTTTGTTTTTGAATTTTTTTTTTTTTATTTCAAAGTTCCAAAATCAAAATTTTAAAAAATAATTTTCATTTTTTTTTAATTCAAAGTTCCAAAATCAAAATTTTAAAAAAATTATTGTCATTTTTTTTTGAAATTTTTTTTTTTATTTCAAAGTTCCAAAATCAAAATTTTAAAAAATAATTTTCATTTTTTTTTAATTCAAAGTTCCAAAATCAAAGTTTTAAAAAATATTTTTCATTTTGTTCTTGAAATTTTTGTTTTTAATTCAAAGTTCCAAAATCAAAGTTTTAAAAAATAATTTTCTTTTTTTTTTAATTCAAAGTTCTAAAATCAAAGTTTTAAAAAATAATTTTCATTTTGTTTTTGAAATTTTTGTTTTTAATTCAAAGTTCCAAAATCAAAGTTTTAAAAAATAATTTTCATTTATTTTTAATTCAAAGTTCCAAAATCAAAATTTTAAAAAAATTATTGTCATTTTGTTTTTGAAATTTTTTTTTTTATTTCAAAGTTCCAAAATCAAAATTTTAAAAAATAATTTTCATTTTTTTTTAATTCAAAGTTCCAAAATCAAAATTTTAAAAAAATTATTTTCATTTTGTTTTTGAATTTTTTTTTTTATTTCAAAGTTCCAAAATCAAAATTTGAAAAAATAATTTTCATTTTTTTTTAATTCAAAGTTCCAAAATCAAAATTTTAAAAAATAATTTTCATTTTTTTTTAATTCAAAGTTCCAAAATCAAAATTTTAAAAAATATTTTTCATTTTGTTTTTGAATTTTTTTTTTAATTCAAAGTTCCAAAATCAAAATTTTAAAAAAATTATTTTCATTTTTTTTTAATTCAAAGTTCCAAAAACAAAATTTTAAAAAATATTTTTCATTTGGTTTTTGAAATTTTTTTTTTTAATTCAAAGTTCCAAAATCATAATTTTAAAAAATAATTTTCATTTTTTTTTAATTCAAAGTTCCAAAATCAAAGTTTTAAAAAATAATTTTCATTTTTTTTTTAATTCAAAGTTCCAAAATCAAAATTTTAAAAAAATTATTTTCATTTTGTTTTTGAATTTTTTTTTTTTATTTCAAAGTTCCAAAATCAAAATTTTAAAAAATAATTTTCATTTTTTTTTAATTCAAAGTTCCAAAATCAAAATTTTAAAAAATAATTTTCATTTTTTTTAATTCAAAGTTCCAAAATCAAAATTTTAAAAAATAATTTTCATATTGTTTTTGAAATTTTTTTTTTTAATCAAAGTTCCAAAATCAAAGTTTTAAAAAATATTTTTCATTTTGTTTTTGAAATTTTTGTTTTTAATTCAAAGTTCCAAAATCAAAGTTTTAAAAAATAATTTTCATTTTGTTTTTGAAATTTTTGTTTTTAATTCAAAGTTCCAAAATCAAAGTTTTAAAAAATAATTTTCATTTTTTTTTTAATTCAAAGTTCCAAAATCAAAATTTTAAAAAAATTATTTTCATTTTGTTTTTGAAATTTTTTTTTTTTATTTCAAAGTTCCAAAATCAAAGTTTTAAAAAATATTTTTCATTTTGTTTTTGAAATTTTTGTTTTTAATTCAAAGTTCCAAAATCAAAGTTTTAAAAAATAATTTTCATTTTGTTTTTGAAATTTGTGTTTTTAATTCAAAGTTCCAAAATCAAAGTTTTAAAAAATAATTTTCATTTTTTTTTTAATTCAAAGTTCCAAAATCAAAATTTTAAAAAATAATTTTCATTTTGTTTTTGAAATTTTTTTTTTAATTCAAAGTTCCAAAATCAAAGTTTTAAAAAATAATTTTCATTTTGTTTTTGAAATTTTTGTTTTTAATTCAAAGTTCCAAAATCAAAGTTTTAAAAAATAATTTTCTTTTTTTTTTAATTCAAAGTTCTAAAATCAAAGTTTTAAAAAATAATTTTCATTTTGTTTTTGAAATTTTTGTTTTTAATTCAAAGTTCCAAAATCAAAGTTTTAAAAAATAATTTTCATTTTTTTTTAATTCAAAGTTCCAAAATCAAAATTTTAAAAAATAATTTTCATTTTTTTTAATTCAAAGTTCCAAAATCAAAATTTTAAAAAATAATTTTCATATTGTTTTTGAAATTTTTTTTTTTAATCAAAGTTCCAAAATCAAAGTTTTAAAAAATATTTTTCATTTTGTTTTTGAAATTTTTGTTTTTAATTCAAAGTTCCAAAATCAAAGTTTTAAAAAATAATTTTCATTTTGTTTTTGAAATTTTTGTTTTTAATTCAAAGTTCCAAAATCAAAATTTTAAAAAATAATTTTAATTTTTTTTTAATTCAAAGTTCCAAAATCAAAATTTTAAAAAAATTATTTTCATTTTGTTTTTGAAATTTTTTTTTTATTTCAAAGTTCCAAAATCAAAATTTGAAAAAATAATTTTCATTTTTTTTTAATTCAAAGTTCCAAAATCAAAATTTTAAAAAATAATTTTCATTTTTTTTTAATTCAAAGTTCCAAAATCAAAATTTTAAAAAATATTTTTCAGTTTGTTTTTGAATTTTTTTTTTAATTCAAAGTTCCAAAATCAAAATTTTAAAAAAATTATTTTCATTTTTTTTTAATTCAAAGTTCCAAAAACAAAATTTTTAAAAATTATTTTCATTTTGTTTTTGAATTTTTTTTTTTTATTTCAAAGTTCCAAAATCAAAATTTTAAAAAATAATTTTCATTTTTTTTTAATTCAAAGTTCCAAAATCAAAATTTTAAAAAATAATTTTCATTTTTTTTAATTCAAAGTTCCAAAATCAAAATTTTAAAAAATAATTTTCATATTGTTTTTGAAATTTTTTTTTTTAATCAAAGTTCCAAAATCAAAGTTTTAAAAAATATTTTTCATTTTGTTTTTGAAATTTTTGTTTTTAATTCAAAGTTCCAAAATCAAAGTTTTAAAAAATAATTTTCTTTTTTTTTTAATTCAAAGTTCTAAAATCAAAGTTTTAAAAAATAATTTTCATTTTGTTTTTGAAATTTTTGTTTTTAATTCAAAGTTCCAAAATCAAAGTTTTAAAAAATATTTTTCATTTTGTTTTTGAAATTTTTGTTTTTAATTCAAAGTTCCAAAATCAAAGTTTTAAAAAATAATTTTCATTTTGTTTTTGAAATTTTTGTTTTTAATTCAAAGTTCCAAAATCAAAATTTTAAAAAATAATTTTAATTTTTTTTTAATTCAAAGTTCCAAAATCAAAATTTTAAAAAAATTATTTTCATTTTGTTTTTGAAATTTTTTTTTTATTTCAAAGTTCCAAAATCAAAATTTGAAAAAATAATTTTCATTTTTTTTTAATTCAAAGTTCCAAAATCAAAATTTTAAAAAATAATTTTCATTTTTTTTTAATTCAAAGTTCCAAAATCAAAATTTTAAAAAATATTTTTCAGTTTGTTTTTGAATTTTTTTTTTAATTCAAAATTCCAAAATCAAAATTTTAAAAAAATTATTTTCATTTTTTTTTAATTCAAAGTTCCAAAAACAAAATTTTAAAAAATATTTTTCATTTGGTTTTTGAAATTTTTTTTTTTAATTCAAAGTTCCAAAATCATAATTTTAAAAAATAATTTTCATTTTTTTTTAATTCAAAGTTCCAAAATCAAAGTTTTAAAAAATAATTTTCATTTTTTTTTTTAATTCAAAGTTCCAAAATCAAAATTTTAAAAAAATTATTTTCATTTTGTTTTTGAATTTTTTTTTTTATTTCAAAGTTCCAAAATCAAAATTTTAAAAAATAATTTTCATTTTTTTTTAATTCAAAGTTCCAAAATCAAAATTTTAAAAAATAATTTTCATTTTTTTTAATTCAAAGTTCCAAAATCAAAATTTTAAAAAATAATTTTCATATTGTTTTTGAAATTTTTTTTTTTAATCAAAGTTCCAAAATCAAAGTTTTAAAAAATATTTTTCATTTTGTTTTTGAAATTTTTGTTTTTAATTCAAAGTTCCAAAATCAAAGTTTTAAAAAATAATTTTCATTTTGTTTTTGAAATTTTTGTTTTTAATTCAAAGTTCCAAAATCAAAGTTTTAAAAAATAATTTTCATTTATTTTTTAATTCAAAGTTCCAAAATCAAAATTTTAAAAAATAATTTTCATATTGTTTTTGAAATTTTTTTTTTAATCAAAGTTCCAAAATCAAAGTTTTAAAAAATATTTTTCATTTTGTTTTTGAAATTTTTGTTTTTAATTCAAAGTTCCAAAATCAAAGTTTTAAAAAATAATTTTCATTTTGTTTTTGAAATTTGTGTTTTTAATTCAAAGTTTTAAAATCAAAGTTTTAAAAAATAATTTTCATTTTTTTTTAATTCAAAGTTCCAAAATCAAAATTTTAAAAAATAATTTTCATTTTGTTTTTGAAATTTTTTTTTTAATTCAAAGTTCCAAAATCAAAGTTTTAAAAAATAATTTTCATTTTGTTTTTGAAATTTTTGTTTTTAATTCAAAGTTCCAAAATCAAAGTTTTAAAAAATAATTTTCTTTTTTTTTTAATTCAAAGTTCTAAAATCAAAGTTTTAAAAAATAATTTTCATTTTGTTTTTGAAATTTTTGTTTTTAATTCAAAGTTCCAAAATCAAAGTTTTAAAAAATAATTTTCATTTTTTTTTAATTCAAAGTTCCAAAATCAAAATTTTAAAAAAATTATTGTCATTTTGTTTTTGAAATTTTTTTTTTTTATTTCAAAGTTCCAAAATCAAAATTTTAAAAAATAATTTTCATTTTTTTTAATTCAAAGTTCCAAAATCAAAATTTTAAAAAAATTATTTTCATTTTGTTTTTGAAATTTTTTTTTTATTTCAAAGTTCCAAAAATTTGAAAAAATAATTTTCATTTTTTTTTAATTCAAAGTTCCAAAATCAAAATTTTAAAAAATAATTTTCATTTTTTTTTAATTCAAAGTTCCAAAATCAAAATTTTAAAAAATATTTTTCATTTTGTTTTTGAATTTTTTTTTTAATTCAAAGTTCCAAAATCAAAATTTTAAAAAAATTATTTTCATTTTTTTTTAATTCAAAGTTCCAAAAACAAAATTTTAAAAAATATTTTTCATTTGGTTTTTGAAATTTTTTTTTTAATTCAAAGTTCCAAAATCATAATTTTAAAAAATAATTTTCATTTTTTTTTAATTCAAAGTTCCAAAATCAAAGTTTTAAAAAATAATTTTCATTTTTTTTTTAATTCAAAGTTCCAAAATCAAAATTTTAAAAAAATTATTTTCATTTTGTTTTTGAATTTTTTTTTTTATTTCAAAGTTCCAAAATCAAAATTTTAAAAAATAATTTTCATTTTTTTTTAATTCAAAGTTCCAAAATCAAAATTTTAAAAAATAATTTTCATTTTTTTTAATTCAAAGTTCCAAAATCAAAATTTTAAAAAATAATTTTCATATTGTTTTTGAAATTTTTTTTTTTAATCAAAGTTCCAAAATCAAAGTTTTAAAAAATATTTTTCATTTTGTTTTTGAAATTTTTGTTTTTAATTCAAAGTTCCAAAATCAAAGTTTTAAAAAATAATTTTCTTTTTTTTTTAATTCAAAGTTCTAAAATCAAAGTTTTAAAAAATAATTTTCATTTTGTTTTTGAAATTTTTGTTTTTAATTCAAAGTTCCAAAATCAAAGTTTTAAAAAATAATTTTCATTTTTTTTAATTCAAAGTTCCAAAATCAAAATTTTAAAAAAATTATTGTCATTTTGTTTTTGAAATTTTTTTTTTTATTTCAAAGTTCCAAAATCAAAATTTTAAAAAATAATTTTCATTTTTTTTTAATTCAAAGTTCCAAAATCAAAATTTTAAAAAAATTATTTTCATTTTGTTTTTGAAATTTTTTTTTTATTTCAAAGTTCCAAAATCAAAATTTGAAAAAATAATTTTCATTTTTTTTTAATTCAAAGTTCCAAAATCAAAATTTTAAAAAATAATTTTCATTTTTTTTTAATTCAAAGTTCCAAAATCAAAATTTTAAAAAATATTTTTCATTTTGTTTTTGAATTTTTTTTTTAATTCAAAGTTCCAAAATCAAAATTTTAAAAAAATTATTTTCATTTTTTTTTTAATTCAAAGTTCCAAAAACAAAATTTTAAAAAATATTTTTCATTTGGTTTTTGAAATTTTTTTTTTAATTCAAAGTTCCAAAATCATAATTTTAAAAAATAATTTTCATTTTTTTTTAATTCAAAGTTCCAAAATCAAAGTTTTAAAAAATAATTTTCATTTTTTTTTTAATTCAAAGTTCCAAAATCAAAATTTTAAAAAAATTATTTTCATTTTGTTTTTGAATTTTTTTTTTTTATTTCAAAGTTCCAAAATCAAAATTTTAAAAAATAATTTTCATTTTTTTTTAATTCAAAGTTCCAAAATCAAAATTTTAAAAAATAATTTTCATTTTTTTTAATTCAAAGTTCCAAAATCAAAATTTTAAAAAATAATTTTCATATTGTTTTTGAAATTTTTTTTTTAATCAAAGTTCCAAAATCAAAGTTTTAAAAAATATTTTTCATTTTGTTTTTGAAATTTTTGTTTTTAATTCAAAGTTCCAAAATCAAAGTTTTAAAAAATATTTTTCATTTTGTTTTTGAAATTTTTGTTTTTAATTCAAAGTTCCAAAGTCAAAGTTTTAAAAAATAATTTTCATTTTTTTTTTTAATTCAAAGTTCCAAAATCAAAGTTTTAAAAAATAATTTTCATTTTTTTTAATTCAAAGTTCCAAAATCAAAGTTTTAAAAAATAATTTTCATTTTTTTTTTTAATTCAAAGTTCCAAAATCAAAGTTTTAAAAAATAATTTTCATTTTTTTTAATTCAAAGTTCCAAAATCAAAGTTTTAAAAAATAATTTTCATTTTTTTTAATTCAAAGTTCCAAAATCAAAGTTTTAAAAAATAATTTTCATTTTTTTTTAATTCAAAGTTCCAAAATCAATTTTAATTCAAAGTTCCAAAATCAAAGTTTTAAAAAATAATTTTCATTTTGTTTTTAATTCAAAGTTCCAAAATCAAAGTTTTAAAAAATAATTTTCATTTTTTTTAATTCAAAGTTCCAAAATCAAAGTTTTAAAAAATAATTTTCATTTTGTTTTTGAAATTTTTGTTTTTAATACAAAGTTCCAAAATCAAAATTTTAAAAAAATTATTTTCATTTTGTTTTTGAATTTTTTTTTTATTTCAAAGTTCCAAAATCAAAATTTTAAAAAATAATTTTCATTTTTGTTTTTAATTCAAAGTTCCAAAATCAAAATTTTAAAAAAATTATTTTCATTTTGTTTTTGAAATTTTTTTTTTATTTCAAAGTTCCAAAATCAAAGTTTTAAAAAATAATTTTCATTTTGTTTTTGAAATTTTTTTTAATTCAAAGTTCCAAAATCAATTTTAATTCAAAGTTCCAAAATCAAAGTTTTAAAAAATAATTTTCATTTTGTTTTTAATTCAAAATTCCAAAATCAAAGTTTTAAAAAATAATTTTCATTTTGTTTTTGAAATTTTTTTTTTAATTCAAAGTTCCAAAATCAAAGTTTTAAAAAATAATTTTCATTTTTTTTAATTCAAAGTTCCAAAATCAAAGTTTTAAAAAATAATTTTCATTTTTTTTTAATTCAAAGTTCCAAAATCAATTTTAATTCAAAGTTCCAAAATCAAAGTTTTAAAAAATAATTTTCATTTTGTTTTTAATTCAAAATTCCAAAATCAAAGTTTTAAAAAATAATTTTCATTTTGTTTTTGAAATTTTTGTTTTTAATTCAAAGTTCCAAAATCAAAGTTTTAAAAAATAATTTTCATTTTTTTTTAATTCAAAGTTCCAAAATCAAAGTTTTAAAAAATAATTTTCATTTTTTTTTTTAATTCAAAGTTCCAAAATCAAAATTTTAAAAAAATTATTTTCATTTTGTTTTTGAAATTTTTTTTTTTATTTCAAAGTTCCAAAATCAAAGTTTTAAAAAATATTTTTCATTTTGTTTTTGAAATTTTTGTTTTTAATTCAAAGTTCCAAAATCAAAGTTTTAAAAAATAGTTTTTTAAAAAATTTTGTTTTTGAAATTTTTTTTTAATTCAAAGTTCCAAAATCAAAGTTTTAAAAAATATTTTTCATTTTGTTTTTGAAATTTTTGTTTTTAATTCAAAGTTCCAAAATCAAAGTTTTAAAAAATAATTTTCATTTTGTTTTTGAAATTTTTGTTTTTAATTCAAAGTTCCAAAATCAAAGTTTTAAAAAATAATTTTCATTTTGTTTTTGAAATTTTTTTGTTATTTCAAAGTTCCAAAATCAAAATTTTAAAAAATTATTTTCATTTTTTTTTTAATTCAAAGTTCCAAAATCAAAATTTTAAAAAAATTATTTTCATTTTGTTTTTGAAATTTTTTTTTATTTCAAAGTTCCAAAATCAAAATTTTAAAAAATAATTTTCATTTTTTTTTTAATTCAAAGTTCCAAAATCAAAATTTTAAAAAATAATTTTCATTTTTTTTAATTCAAAGTTCCAAAATAAAAATTTTAAAAAATTTTGTTTTTGAAATTTTTTTTTAATTCAAAGTTCCAAAATCAAAGTTTTAAAAAATAATTTTCATTTTGTTTTTGAAATTTTTGTTTTTAATTCAAAGTTCCAAAATCAAAATTTTAAAAAATAATTTTCATTTTGTTTTTGAAATTTTTTTTTTAATTCAAAGTTCCAAAATCAAAGTTTTAAAAAATAATTTTCATTTTGTTTTTGAAATTTTTGTTTTTAATTCAAAGTTCCAAAATCAAAGTTTTAAAAAATAATTTTAATTTTTTTTTTTAATTCAAAGTTCCAAAATCAAAATTTTAAAAAAATTATTTTCATTTTGTTTTTGAAATTTTTGTTTTTAATTCAAAGTTCCAAAATCAAAGTTTTAAAAAAAAATTTTCATTTTTTTTTAATTCAAAGTTCCAAAATCAAAATTTTAAAAAAATTATTTTCATTTTGTTTTTGAATTTTTTTTTTTATTTCAAAGTTCCAAAATCAAAATTTTAAAAAATAATTTTAATTTTTTTTTTAATTCAAAGTTCCAAAATCAAAATTTTAAAAAATAATTTTCATTTTTTTTTAATTCAAAGTTCCAAAATAAAAATTTTAAAAAATTTTGTTTTTGAAATTTTTTTTTTTAATTCAAAGTTCCAAAATCAAAGTTTTAAAAAATATTTTTCATTTTGTTTTTGAAATTTTTGTTTTTAATTCAAAGTTCCATAATCAAAGTTTTAAAAAATAGTTTTTTAAAAAATTTTGTTTTTGAAATTTTTTTTTTAATTCAAAGTTCCAAAATCAAAGTTTTAAAAAATAATTTTCATTTTGTTTTTGAAATTTTTGTTTTTAATTCAAAGTTCCAAAATCAAAGTTTTAAAAAATAATTTTCATTTTGTTTTTGAAATTTTTGTTTTTAATTCAAAGTTCCAAAATCAAAGTTTTAAAAAATAATTTTCATTTTGTTTTTGAAATTTTTTTGTTATTTCAAAGTTCCAAAATCAAAATTTTAAAAAATTATTTTCATTTTTTTTTTAATTCAAAGTTCCAAAATCAAAATTTTAAAAAAATAATTTTCATTTTGTTTTTGAAATTTTTTTGTTATTTCAAAGTTCCAAAATCAAAATTTTAAAAAATAATTTTAATTTTTTTTTAATTCAAAGTTCCAAAATCAAAATTTTAAAAAATCAAAATTTTAAAAAATAATTTTCATTTTTTTTAATTCAAAGTTTCAAAATCAAAATTTTAAAAAATATTTTACATTTTGTTTTTGAAATTTTTGTTTATAATTCTGTTGCGAGGATCCCTTTTCCAGATATCAATAAATACCAAACACTTAGTTTGAACAAAAGATGTTTATTGTTAGGAATTCAATTTACAAGTGAAGCTCTGAGCGTTTACAAAAAGTTTAATAAAGTATAAAAATGAAAAAGCAAACACAAAAAATATATATGCACATGTATGTGTGCGTAAAATTTGGAAGTGTTGCATTGTCGCTAGAGTTACCATTTCAACACTCCACCTCAATGAACATTTCCAAATCTTTATAGTGGTAAATAATAAATTCTAAACTAAACCAAGCATCTTCATGAACTTCTCATGACTAGGCTTAGGCAGGTTCTTCGTGAAGATATCAGCTGCATTCTCAGAACTGCAACAATATTTTAATTCAATGTCACCTTTCCGGAATACATCTCTTACATAGTGATATTTTATATCGATATGTTTACTCCTCTGATGGTAAACAGGATTCTGTACCAAATTCATAGCGCTGATGTTATCTGCATTTATGACAATCGATTTCGGACAGTCAAGCTGCATCTCGCTAAACAATTTCTTCAAGAAAACTGCCTCCTTGGACGTAGACGATAGTGACATATACTCCGCCTCAGTGCTGCTAAGTGCCACAGTTGTCTGCTTCTTTGATTCATAAGAAAACACTGCTCCGGCTAACATAAATGCATATCCCGTATATGATTTTCTATCATTTGTGTCACCGCCCCAATCTGCATCAGTATAACATTCGATTGGCTTTCCAGTTTTTTGATAAGTCAGTTGTTTATTTTGAGTCGTTGATAAATATCTTAATATTCTTTTAGCAGCTACCATATGTTCCGCATGTGGATCTTTATTTCTTTGGGATAGCTTGCATACAGAATGCAATATATCTGGTCTCGTATTTATAGCTATATACATCAGGGAACCAATGAGCGATTGATATTGGGTCTGGTCGATCTTTTGACAATTTTCTTTGTCACATTTAACTTGATGTTTAGATTCTAAAGGTGTTGCTATAGGTCTACAATTTATCATATTGTGCTCCTGTAAAAGTTTTCTTATTTGTGATTTCTGACTAATACAAATTTTACCCTTTTCACCAACACGATCAACTTCAAGGCTTAAAAAATGTCGTACTGGACCTTTGTCGACTACTTTTACTTTCTCAGCAATCAATTGCTTTATTCTTTCTATATCATCCTTTCTCGAACTGGCAATCAACAGGTCATCTACATAAACTGCTACAATGTTTATCGTACCATTGCCGTGATTTATATACACACACGGTTCACTATCACTTGATTGGAAACCTATTCCTTTCAATATGTTGTCTAATTTAAAGTTCCATTGCCGTCCTGATTGCTTCAATCCGTAAAGCGCTTTATTCAACTTTAGGACATGATGAGGAAACCTTTTATCAACAAAATTTTTTGGTTGCGTCATATATACTTCATCGTCTAGCTCGCTATTCAAATACGCTGATGACACATCCATTTGGTGAAGATACAGTTCGTATTCTGCAGCAATAGCAAAAAACATTCTGATTGTGTCATGACGAACTACCGGCGAAAAAGTTTCGGTATAATTCACACCATACTTCTGTGAACAACCTTTCGCAACGAGTCTGGCCTTAAAGCGTTCAATTTCATCTCTTTCATTCTTCTTAAGGGCGAAAACCCACTTATTCGATACAGCTTTCTGGCCTTTGGGAAGTTCTGTTAGGTCCCATGTATTGTTATTTATTAATGCCTCATACTCGGCCCGCATTGCTTTCAACCATTCACGAGCATGTTCGCTATTCAATGCTTCTTCTACTGTATCAGGTACCGAAACATTATTATCTGAACAAATCAGACTCAAAACATTGAATTCTTTTCTAGGTCTGCCTACACCACCTGTTCGTATTATCCGAGGTCTACCAGGGCCTCTCGGAATCTGTTCAATATTATCGTTTAGAATCTCTTCTTCAGCTGATTCAAAACCTTCAAATCCATCTTCATCAGAGTTCTCATCAGATTTGGTTGATTCGGCATCACAATCGTCATTAATTATTTCATTGCCGCCATCTATAGTCACTGGTAGTAAAGGAATTCCTATTTCCAAATTTTGTTTATCAGCTGGTTCAACAAAATATACGTCTCTACTATCGATCAGTTCTCGTGTCTCTTTACTATATAACCGGTATGCCTTAGAAGTATCAGAGTAACCGACCATAATATATTCTTTGCCTTTTGGTTTGAATTTACTTCTTTGTCGCTTATCCAAAGCTATAGCTACAGAGCCAAAAATCTTCAAATGGCCCACAAAAGGTTTACGATCATAAAACGATTCATATGGTGTAACTCCATCTAGTGCTCGAGTGGGTGCTCTGTTTCGCAAATACGCCGCAGTGTTAACTGCTTCAGCCCATAAATGTTCGCCAATAATGACAACAAGTAAGTTACATGAAATTCATACTCCCTTAAATAAAGAGAAATTAAAAAACAGTAACATATCAAAGAGGCCTCGTAACTCACCCACAAAACTTATTGAAAACACAAACAGCAATAAAAAAGTTAAAACTAAAGAGCAGCCACAAAAAACACTAAAATCATACTGGTTAAGCCAACCTTCAACCCCAAATAGGTTTGAAATATTATCTATTGATGATAATGAAAATAAAGAAGACCAAATTCAAAATGATGGTGTTCCCCACAAACAACCAGAAAAAAATAAACCTACAAAGCCCCCACCAATATATGTTCAAAACGTGCAATTCATAGATAACCTCAATAATGCTTTAAACTCCTTACCAAATTGTCATTACGAAATACGTGTTCTTAAAGAAAATGAAATAAAAATTCAACCTTTAGAATCTATTCACTACACCCAAATAGTAAACCTATTAAGAGCTAAAAATACCCAATACTACACTTATAAACCCAAAGAACAAAAAGGTTTCAAGGTTTTCTTGCGTAATATGCATTATTCAACCGATAAAGAGGAAATAAAAAAAGAACTATGTGAACTAGGACACGAAGTAACACATATCCAAAATATCCTACAAACTGGTACAAAAAAACCACTATCTCTGTTTTCTATTGAACTTAAATCAAGTCAAAATAATAAGGAAATATATTCTTTAACCCACCTTTTACACTGTAAAATTAGTTTTGAACCTCCACGTTCAAAAAGAACTTTACCTCAATGTACAAACTGCCAAAAATATGGCCACACCAAAAACTTTTGCAACAAAATCCCCGTTTGCGTTAAATGTGCTGGAGATCACAAAACTATGCTTTGCCCAATCAAACAGAAAAGCGAACATATTAAATGCGCGTTATGCGGTGAAAACCATACCGCAAATTATAAAGGATGTATGGTATACAAATCCCTCAAAATTAAGCAATTTCCACCACTAAGAAACAAAGAAAAAATAACCGTCCAAGAACACCAAACACAACAAGCTGATAATTCTCGAAACGTACCTACAACAAACAGTAGAATAAATCCAACAGTGACTTACGCTCAAGCAACAGCACAGAGTCAAAACCCTAATACTGAGAAAATGTCCATTATTAGTAATTCTTTATTCAGTTCCACTACACCGCAAATAAGTAATGATATGCAAGACCTTAAAGATATGATGAAGCAACTGATTTCTCAAGTATCTAACATGATGAACATTATCACAGTACTTCTAACTAAGCTCGATGGACAGACTAAGTAAACTTAATATAGTACAATGGAACGCGAACGGGCTTATCCAACACACACTCGAACTAAAATTATTTTTAAATCGCTCTTCAGTAGACGTGCTACTTGTCTCTGAAACCCACTTCACGCAAAAAAGCTTTATAGCCATACCAAACTACTCAATCTTTTATACAAATCATCCTGACAACACAGCGCATGGGGGTACAGCAATAATAATACGAAAATCCATTAAATGTACTGAATTACAGAATTTTAGAAAAGATTATATTCAAGCTACTTCCATTTTAATAGAAGATATACACGGTCCATTTGTATTATCTGCAGTCTACTGCCCGCCGAAACATAATAACACAAAAATTGAATATCTTGAACTCCTTAAATCTCTTGGGAATCGGTTTATAGTGGGTGGTGATTTTAACTCCAAAAATACAGTTTGGGGATCTCGATTAACACTATCGAAAGGAAAAAATTTGCTAGAGGCAATAAATGAATTCAAATGCAAATTTATAAGTACTGGAGAGCCTACTTACTGGCCTACAAACATTCACAAAAAACCAGATCTCTTAGACTTTTTTATTACCAAGAATATAAGACATGATTATCTAAATATAAAATCATGCTTTGAATTATCTTCTGACCACTCTCCAGTGGTACTTATATACCAAACCGATGTACTTCTATCCAATCAAAATAAATTTATATACAACAAGAAAACCGACTGGGATTGTTTCAGAGAAATCTTAGAGACAAAACTCGAGACAAATATATCGCTAAAAACCGAAGAAGAATTGGATAATTCTATAACTTTTTTCAATGATACGCTTATAAACGCGGTTAGTGATTCTACTCCATCCAGAACACACACAGTAGATAAATTCAGTATCCCACCTCACATCCAAGAGAAAATAAAAGCCAAACGAAGATTAAGAAAAAGATGGCAAACTACAAGGTCAATTCAGGACAAAACCCACCTTAATAGGCTCACAAAAGATCTCAAAAACTTGCTAAAGAAGGACAAAGAAGATAAACTACAAAGATATCTTACTAACCTTGACTCATCAGCTACAACAAATTACTCGCTCTGGAAAGCAACCAAAAAAATAAATAATGGAATTTTACATCAGCCGCCGATCCAAAAACCTGATCTCACATGGGCCCGCACAAATGAAGAAAAAGCTAATGTTCTTACAGATCATTTTTCTAAAACCTTTACAAATCCAATGGACGAAAAGGATATAACTCTTCAAAGTTTTCCAAACAGCTCTTCCAACTCTCATATCAGAAGAATTTCAATTAATGAAATTAAAAAAATTATAAAAACAACAAAAGATAATAAATCTCCTGGTTATGATCAGATCACCGGAAAACTACTGAAAGAATTGCCGAATAAGGCCCTAGTCTATTTAAGAAATTTATTTAATTCAGTTATAGATATTAAATATTTCCCAAAAGTATGGAAAGTCGCTGAGATAATCGCTATTCCTAAACCAAACAAAGATGCCTCAAAAACAACATCTTACAGGCCAATTAGCCTTCTGCCACTGCTGTCAAAGATCTTCGAAAAACTCTTCTATGAACGTATTGAACCAATTCTTCTAGAAAGACAACTCATCCCCAAACACCAATTTGGATTTAGGCGAAAGTTCTCTACTATACAACAAATTCATAGTGTAACAAATAAAATATCGTCTGATATTGACAAAAAAAACTTTTGCGTTGCAACATACCTCGACGTTGCAAAGGCGTTTGATAGCGTATGGCACAAAGGTCTTCTTCATAAACTAAAAAATCAATTGCCAAAAGAATTCTTCTTAATACTACAAAACTACCTACAAAACCGAAGATTCTATGTTAAATATAAAGACGAGTATTCAAAAATACTTTCTATAAAAGCTGGAGTACCTCAAGGTAGTGTCCTCGGACCAATGCTTTACCTCCTGTTTACATCAGATATTCCAACTCCTACAACAAATAACAATATGATAGCAACATTTGCTGACGACACTGTTCTACTATCATCACACGCAAACATCAAATGGGCTATGCAAAACTTACAACAACTGCTCAATAATACAATGAATTGGTTCCGTAGTTGGGGAATTCAAGTAAACAGTGATAAAACAATTCAAGTAATCTACACTAATAGAAAGATAACAAACTTTCAACCTATCCAAATAAATACTCTACCAATTCTTATGGATACAAAGGCGAAGTATCTTGGCATAATAATTGACTCAAAACTTAACTGGAAAGATCACATCACTCAAAAGAAAAAAGAAATAAACAACAGGTTTAGACAATTATTTTGGCTGTTAGGGAGAGAATCTAAACTAACAACTCAAAGCAAACTACTTATATACAACACAATTATAGCGCCAATTTGGAAGTACGGGGTAGAAATATGGGGTACAGCTAGCACAACAAACTTAAAAATTATTCAACGAGTTCAATCTAAAATATTGCGAACTATTGTCAACGCAGAATGGTATATTAGAGATGAGGACATACATCGAGATCTAAACGTCAAAACAATAAAAGAAATTATCCGTATCAGCAGCATTAAACATACAACTCGTTTAACACAACATTCCAACATGGAACTCAGACAGTTGCCGGCAAACGAAATCCTGGCACCTAGAAGACTTAAACGGTTTACACCTTCAGATCTAGCTGAGCGATACTAAAAAATTTATATATTACTTATAATTCAATAATTCGATTTAAGTTATCTTAGGTACTGATTTAAGATAATTATCATCCCACCTCTGTAAATTAAATTACTTATTGTCATCTTGTTGACAGGTGTAATAATAAAGGGAAGTTAAAAAAAAAAAAAAAAAAAAAAAAAAAATGTTCGCCAAGATTTGAACCAACCAACATGCATCTCGCCATCTCAACCAACGTGCGGTTAAATCTTTCGGCAACGCCGTTCTGTTGTGGCGTATATGGCACAGTTAATTGACGTATTATTCCTTTTTCCTTCAAGTAGTTGTTACAAGCATTATTTAAAAACTCGGTTCCATTATCACTTCTAAGAATTTTGATTTTCTTTCCAGTTTGTCGTTCAATCATAGTCTGGAATTCTTGAAATTTATTGAAGACTTCATCCTTACTTTTCAAGAAGTATACAAAAACATAACGCGTCTTGTCGTCGATAAACGTCAGTAAATATTTGGCACCACCAATTGAAGACGTATTCATTGGACCGCATAAATCTGTGTGGATGATTTCCAAAACCTCATTGCTTCGAGTTTCTGATGTACCAAACGGCTTCCGTACACATTTGCATTTCATACAAATCGAACAATTTATGTCTGCTGGTATAGAGATATTCATTCCACGAACCAATTCATCTTTAACCATATCTCTCATACTGCAAAAATTTAGGTGGCCATAACGGCAGTGCCACTTCATGGCTTCATCAGAAGATTTTCTCGTAAAAAACAATTTATTATTTTCATTATCAATTTCAAATAAAAATAAATTGCGTACCTTATGCGCACGAAGGATGATTCCCTCGTGCTTATCCTTCACATCGACGACGTTATTTCTAAACACCACAGTATTACCAAATTCCACCGCTTTAGCAACAGAAACAAAATTGCATTGCAGACCAGGAACATATAATACACTAACCAATGTGAGGTTATAATCTCCAACAGTCAAACGCACCGTACCTATACCTTCAGCCTTCATACAATTATCGCCAGCAAGCATTATTGTTTCAGTATGTTGTTCGAACTCATCAAACATATCGCGGTTGCAACACAAATGCGACGAAGATCCACTATCAATACACCATGCATTAGCGTGCAAATCATTCTGCATAGTATAAAATAACGAACTTTTATTGTTGTTGTTGTTTTTATTTTGCTGTTCTTTTTGTTCATTTTCTCTTTTCTGTTCTCTGCACTGAGCAGCGTAGTGGCCTTTTCGTTTACAGTTATAACACCGTACGTTTTTTATGTTGTTGTTGTTGTTGTTGCTTTTGAAATATGCGTTGTTAGAATTCTTGTTCTGAGAATTTCTATTTTTTGTTCCGTGCCCATCGCGTGCCATAAATGCCTGTACTGTACCTTCTTCATTGTTGTTAACTTTTCTTCTCTCACCTTCTTCGATCAACTTTACTTTGAGTGTCGTAAGTGTTGGAAGTTCATCTCGAGACTCCAGGGCAACTACAAGTGGCTCATATGACTTTGGGAGACTTGCTAAGAGCATTATTGCGAACAACTCATCTTGAAGCTTTACTCCCGTCTCTGCCAATTTTTCCACCACCGAAGTAAATAGGCAAACATAGCGTTGTATGCAATCACCATCAGTCATACGCAAATTCAACAGTTGCTTAAATAACGTTACTTTACGAACTGGTCCCTTGGGACGATGTACCTCTTTGAGAGCGTTCCATGCATCTTTAGATGTTGCGCATGTTTTTACGTGACCAATTTGCATCGGAGTTATACTCAATATAATTGTTGCCATGGCCTTCTCGTCCTTAGCAGTCCATGCTGCTAGTACAGCTTCATTTTCTGGCGTGTTTTCTGGTTTAACACCAAGCGATACCACCGACCAAAGCTCCTGGTGTATTAATACACTTTTCACTTGTATATTCCATGAATCATAATTGGACTCATCCAATTTTTCAATATTAAAAAGAGAACCACTACTCATTTTTCCAAAATTTATTTCCAATTTTCTCAGTTGACTAATAATTTAAACTTTCATTAATATCTGGGCCCATAACCTGTTGCGAGGATCCCTTTTCCAGATATCAATAAATACCAAACACTTAGTTTGAACAAAAGATGTTTATTGTTAGGAATTCAATTTACAAGTGAAGCTCTGAGCGTTTACAAAAAGTTTAATAAAGTATAAAAATGAAAAAGCAAACACAAAAAATATATATGCACATGTATGTGTGCGTAAAATTTGGAAGTGTTGCATTGTCGCTAGAGTTACCATTTCAACAAATTCAAAGTTCCAAAATCAAAATTTTAAAAAATATTTTACATTTTGTTTTTGAAATTTTTGTTTTTAATTCAAAGTTCCAAATTCAAAATTTTAAAAAATAATTTTCATTTTTTTTTAATTCAAAGTTCCAAAATCAAAATTTTAAAAAATATTTTTCATTTTGTTTTTGAAATTTTTGTTTTTAATTCAAAGTTCCAAAATCAAAATTTTAAAAAATAATTTTCATTTTTTTTTAATTCAAAGTTCCAAAGTCAAAATTTTAAAAAATATTTTTCATTTTGTTTTTGAAAATTTTGTTTATAATTCAAAGTTCCAAAATCAAAATTTTAAAAAATAATTTTCATTTTTTTTAATTCAAAGTTCCAAAATCAAAATTTTAAAAAATATTTTACATTTTGTTTTTGAAATTTTTTTTTTTTAATTCAAAGTTCCAAAATCAAAATTTTAAAAAAATTATTTTCATTTTTTTTAATTCAAAGTTCCAAAATCAAAATTTTAAAAAATATTTTACATTTTGTTTTTGAATTTTTTTTTTTTTAATTCATATGAGCCAACTACAAGTGGCTCATATGACTTTGGGAGACTTGCTAAGAGCATTATTGCGAACAACTCATCTTGAAGCTTTACTCCCGTCTCTGCCAATTTTTCCACCACCGAAGTAAATAGGCAAACATAGCGTTGTATGCAATCACCATCAGTCATACGCAAATTCAACAGTTGCTTAAATAACGTTACTTTACGAACTGGTCCCTTGGGACGATGTACCTGTTTGAGAGCGTTCCATGCATCTTTAGATGTTGCGCATGTTTTTACGTGACCAATTTGCATCGGAGTTATACTCAATATAATTGTTGCCATGGCCTTCTCGTCCTTAGCAGTCCATGCTGCTAGTACAGCTTCATTTTCTGGCGTGTTTTCTGGTTTAACACCAAGCGATACCACCGACCAAAGCTCCTGGTGTATTAATACACTTTTCACTTGTATATTCCATGAATCATAATTGGACTCATCCAATTTTTCAATATTAAAAAGAGAACCACTACTCATTTTTCCAAAATTTATTTCCAATTTTCTCAGTTGACTAATAATTTAAACTTTCATTAATATCTGGGCCCATAACCTGTTGCGAGGATCCCTTTTCCAGATATCAATAAATACCAAACACTTAGTTTGAACAAAAGATGTTTATTGTTAGGAATTCAATTTACAAGTGAAGCTCTGAGCGTTTACAAAAAGTTTAATAAAGTATAAAAATGAAAAAGCAAACACAAAAAATATATATGCACATGTATGTGTGCGTAAAATTTGGAAGTGTTGCATTGTCGCTAGAGTTACCATTTCAACAAATTCAAAGTTCCAAAATCAAAATTTTAAAAAATATTTTACATTTTGTTTTTGAAATTTTTGTTTTTAATTCAAAGTTCCAAATTCAAAATTTTAAAAAATAATTTTCATTTTTTTTTAATTCAAAGTTCCAAAATCAAAATTTTAAAAAATATTTTTCATTTTGTTTTTGAAATTTTTGTTTTTAATTCAAAGTTCCAAAATCAAAATTTTAAAAAATAATTTTCATTTTTTTTAATTCAAAGTTCCAAAGTCAAAATTTTAAAAAATATTTTTCATTTTGTTTTTGAAAATTTTGTTTATAATTCAAAGTTCCAAAATCAAAATTTTAAAAAATAATTTTCATTTTTTTTAATTCAAAGTTCCAAAATCAAAATTTTAAAAAATATTTTACATTTTGTTTTTGAAATTTTTTTTTTTTAATTCAAAGTTCCAAAATCAAAATTTTAAAAAAATTATTTTCATTTTTTTTAATTCAAAGTTCCAAAATCAAAATTTTAAAAAATATTTTACATTTTGTTTTTGAATTTTTTTTTTTTAATTCAAAGTTCCAAAATCAAAGTTTTAAAAAATAATTTTCATTTTTTTGTTAATTCAAAGTTCCAAACTCAAAATTTTAAAAAAATTATTTTCATTTTTTTTAATTCAAAGTTCCAAAATCAAAATTTTAAAAAATATTTTTCATTTTTTTTTAATTCAAAGTTCCAAAATCAAAGTTTTAAAAAATAATTTTCTTTTTTTTAATTCAAAGTTCCAAAATCAAAGTTTTAAAAAATAATTTTCATTTTGTTTTTGAAATTTTTGTTTTTAATTCAAAGTTCCAAAATCAAAATTTTAAAAAATAATTTTCATTTTGTTTTTGAAATTTTTTTTTAATTCAAAGTTCCAAAATCAAAGTTTTAAAAAATAATTTTCATTTTGTTTTTAATTCAAAGTTCCAAAATCAAAGTTTTAAAAAATAATTTTCATTTTTTTTTAATTCAAAGTTCCAAAATCAAAATTTTAAAAAAATTATTTTCATTTTGTTTTTGAAATTTTTTTTTTTTTTTATTTCAAAGTTCCAAAATCAAAATTTTAAAAAATAATTTTCATTTTTTTAATTCAAAGTTCCAAAATCAAAAAGTTCCAAAATCAAAGTTTTAAAAAATAATTTTCATTTTGTTTTTGAAATTTTTGTTTTTAATTCAAAGTTTTAAAAAATAATTTTCATTTTTTTTTAATTCAAAGTTCCAAAATCAAAATTTTAAAAAAATTATTTTCATTTTGTTTTTGAAATTTTTTTTTTTTATTTCAAAGTTTCAAAATCAAAATTTTAAAAAATAATTTTCATTTTTAAAGTTGTAAATTGTTGACCTTTAGTTTTGTTGTTTGTAAATTTTGTTCGGCATAAGGTCATAAGGTAACAAATTTTTAAATGAAAAATATAAAAATATTTTTTTTTAAAATTTTTTTTTTTTTTTTTTTTTTTTTTTTTTTATTTTATTTTATTCCCAATATTTCGGTCAACTTTGTTGACCATCTTCAGGGGTTCTATATAAAAATACAAAAATATATTAAACAAATTATTATCAGTTACACAAAGCATTTCAAGCACAAACAAATTATAATTACATTTAAAATAAATAAATGAAAAACAAATTTCACTCTGTTGAGTTTGTTGTCCAGTCGTAAGCTTTTGTCAACTAGTGTTTTTAATGTTTTGTTTTGGTCTTTTTCTGTTTTTGTGTATCGTGTGTTTGTATGTGTGAGCTGATATGTTCTCTGTATCAATTTTGTAGTTTAATCTCTCATCTGTCTCTAAATTAAGTATGTGTAACATCTCTAGAGTGAACCTCCTCGCATAATTTTTCTCTTCTGCTAATATCTTTACATCATTGAAATTTGGTGTGTGTCCAGTAATTGCACAGTGGGCCGCGAGTGCTGTTTTTTGTTCCAGTGGTTTGTAAGTTGCCTTCATGTCAGATTTATGTGATGATAGTCTGGTTTTTAACTTAGTTTTGGTTGTACCTACATATGTCTTCTGACATATGTTGTTGTTGTCGCCATTGCAATTAATTTTGTATACTACGTTAGGTTTTTCTTCAATTTTCAATTTTGATTTCATCTTGCTGAATAATTTGTTCACAGTATTATTACATTTAAAGGCTAACTGGAACTTGTCCTTATTATATATATTGGAATTTTTGATTCTCTCAGAAAATTTCGGTATATAACCGACTGATTTAAATATTTTTGTCTCCGTATCTCTATTTTTGGTTAAAGGACATTTATTCTTCACACGTTTTATTAAATCGTCAATCGTCTTTTTTGGGAAGTCGTTCATTCTTAGAATATTCTTGATTTTATGTAAATTTTCCTTGTGAAATTGATTGTCACTTATATCTAAAACTCTGTTAATGAAATTGGTTGCCGTATTTATAATTATCCGTTTTGGATGTTTTGAATAGAAATTTATTAATCTACTCGATGATGATGGTTTTTGATACCAATTCAGTTTCAGAAGATTTCCTTGTCTGATTATTACTGAGTCCAAGTACGATAGTTTATTATCACATTCTCTCTCCATGGTAAATTGAATTTGTCGGTTGTATGAGTTTAAGATTTTCAAGGTTTCATCAATTTTGTCCTTTTTTATGATTCCAAACAAATCGTCAACATATTTGGTGAGTAATCTAGGTTTTACCTCCATTAACTCCATAGTCTTGTCTAATAGATCCTCCATAACTATGTCTGCAATCACAGGTGATGCCGGAGATCCCATTGGCATTCCTTTTAGTTGTTCATAAAATTTTTCTTCAAATTTGAAATATCTTGTGTCCTTTATACAAAAACTAAGTATTTGAATAAATAAATCTTTAGGTATTGTTGTATATTTCTCTAGTATATGCCACTTTCTTTCAATCGTCCTTAAAGCTGCAATTACTGGACACACACCAAATTTCAATGATGTAAAGATATTAGCAGAAGAGAAAAATTATGCGAGGAGGTTCACTCTAGAGATGTTACACATACTTAATTTAGAGACAGATGAGAGATTAAACTACAAAATTGATACAGAGAACATATCAGCTCACACATGCAAACACACGATACACAAAAACAGAAAAAGACCAAAACAAAACATTAAAAACACTAGTTGACAAAAGCTTACGACTGGACAACAAACTCAACAGAGTGAAATTTGTTTTTCATTTATTTATTTTAAATGTAATTATAATTTGTTTGTGCTTGAAATGCTTTGTGTAACTGATAATAATTTGTTTAATATATTTTTGTATTTTTATATAGAACCCCTGAAGATGGTCAACAAAGTTGACCGAAATATTGGGAATAAAATAAAATAAAAAAAAAAAAAAAAAAAAAAAAAAAAATTTTAAAACAAAATATTTTTATATTTTTCATTTAAAAATTTGTTACCTTATGACCTTATGCCGAACAAAATTTACAAACAACAAAACTAAAGGTCAACAATTTACAACTTTATACATATTTAACGGGAGGCACACCGCAACATATAGTCATCATGACGATATACACAACTATTAGACAAAAATACAACAATAATACAACAAACATCACCAAAAATTATTCGAAACACAACAAACAATTAGCAAAGTTAAGATCATCAACAACTTTTCTTATCAAATGTAAACAAGCAGGCACTATACCAAATTTTATTAGAAACTCAACAAGGAACATAAATAACATATTTGAAATTAACAATAAAATCCCTTCGAATATTGAAAAAAGATTACAGAGGTACATATATAATTTTCACGTACAAATATTAAAATTATTAATACAACAGAAACACACACACATTAATAAAAACGAAGAAGAATTAAATAAATCAAAGGAGATGATGGAAAAACTTTTAAATGAACACGATAGAGATTCACTTATTAACAGCGAACAAATTATTTACAAAAGTCTGATGGAAAAGAACAACAATAGACATATTAATAAGCTACAAACACTCAAAGTAAAACAAAGTAACGAAATGAACATTAATAATGACAACGGTTGGTTTGTGAACAAAACCAACAAAAACATTCCAATGAACTCACAGTGGCTTTTATCATTGGGTCCCAAACATGCTCTACCTATCACGAAAACTGCATTTCCACTGTTCAATTGTATAGCGGAGGGAGAGGACTGCATACAAACATTCGAGAACAAAGAACAACAAGAAGCATCAAGAACAAAACTTATAACATTAATAGACGATCACTTGAACAAAATAAAATTGGACCAAAGAGAGAAAATAATACTTGACACAGTGGGACAAACGAGAAGGTTTTTGAGGGAAAATAATGACATATTAATACTTAGTGCCGATAAAGGGAATAAAACGGTTGCAATGAACAAGAGTGACTATGAATTGAAAATGAAAGATATTTTAAAGGACTTTTGCACTTACAGAAGAATAAAGAAAGATCCAACCTCGGGGTTACAGACAAAAAACAATGACTTAATAACAAAATTATTTAATCAACACCTCATAACGGAATCTGAGAAAAACGCAATGATCAATAAAATAGCCACTTCACCACGTATTTATGGACTTCCAAAAATCCATAAAGCTGAAATGCCTTTACGACCAATTTGTTCGTCCATAAACTCACCGTCGTATGGGCTATGTAAATATATAATTAATATTCTAAAGAACTTGACTACTGACTCCCAATATAATGTTAAAGACGCTAAAGAATTCAAATCTAAAATTAACAATATGACCATTGAAAATGATGAAATTCTCATATCTTTTGACGTAATCTCGCTTTTTCCTAGCATACCTGTTAACCTAGCTTTAAGGACGATTGAAAGAAAGTGGCATATACTAGAGAAATATACAACAATACCTAAAGATTTATTTATTCAAATACTTAGTTTTTGTATAAAGGACACAAGATATTTCAAATTTGAAGAAAAATTTTATGAACAACTAAAAGGAATGCCAATGGGATCTCCGGCATCACCTGTGATTGCAGACATAGTTATGGAGGATCTATTAGACAAGACTATGGAGTTAATGGAGGTAAAACCTAGATTACTCACCAAATATGTTGACGATTTGTTTGGAATCATAAAAAAGGACAAAATTGATGAAACCTTGAAAATCTTAAACTCATACAACCGACAAATTCAATTTACCATGGAGAGAGAATGTGATAATAAACTATCGTACTTGGACTCAGTAATAATCAGACAAGGAAATCTTCTGAAACTGAATTGGTATCAAAAACCATCATCATCGAGTAGATTAATAAATTTCTATTCAAAACATCCAAAACGGATAATTATAAATACGGCAACCAATTTCATTAACAGAGTTTTAGATATAAGTGACAATCAATTTCACAAGGAAAATTTACATAAAATCAAGAATATTCTAAGAATGAACGACTTCCCAAAAAAGACGATTGACGATTTAATAAAACGTGTGAAGAATAAATGTCCTTTAACCAAAAATAGAGATACGGAGACAAAAATATTTAAATCAGTCGGTTATATACCGAAATTTTCTGAGAGAATCAAAAATTCCAATATATATAATAAGGACAAGTTCCAGTTAGCCTTTAAATGTAATAATACTGTGAACAAATTATTCAGCAAGATGAAATCAAAATTGAAAATTGAAGAAAAACCTAACGTAGTATACAAAATTAATTGCAATGGCGACAACAACAACATATGTCAGAAGACATATGTAGGTACAACCAAAACTAAGTTAAAAACCAGACTATCATCACATAAATCTGACATGAAGGCAACTTACAAACCACTGGAACAAAAAACAGCACTCGCGGCCCACTGTGCAATTACTGGACACACACCAAATTTCAATGATGTAAAGATATTAGCAGAAGAGAAAAATTATGCGAGGAGGTTCACTCAGGAGATGTTACACATACTTAATTTAGAGACAGATGAGAGATTAAACTACAAAATTGATACAGAGAACATATCAGCTCACACATACAAACACACGATACACAAAAACAGAAAAAGACCAAAACAAAACATTAAAAACACTAGTTGACAAAAGCTTACGACTGGACAACAAACTCAACAGAGTGAAATTTGTTTTTCATTTATTTATTTTAAATGTAATTATAATTTGTTTGTGCTTGAAATGCTTTGTGTAACTGATAATAATTTGTTTAATATATTTTTGTATTTTTATATAGAACCCCTGAAGATGGTCAACAAAGTTGACCGAAATATTGGGAATAAAATAAAATAAAAAAAAAAAAAAAAAAAAAAAAAAAAAAAAAATTTTTAAAACAAAATATTTTTATATTTTTCATTTAAAAATTTGTTACCTTATGACCTTATGCCGAACAAAATTTACAAACAATTTTCATTTTTTTTAATTCAAAGTTCCAAAATCAAAATTTTAAAAAAATTATTTTCATTGTTTTTGAATTTTTTTTTTTTTTATTTCAAAGTTCCAAAATCAAAATTTTAAAAAATAATTTTCATTTTTTTTAATTCAAAGTTCCAAAATCAAAAAGTTCCAAAATCATAGTTTTAAAAAATAATTTTCATTTTGTTTTTGAAATTTTTGTTTTTAATTCAAAGTTTCAAAACCAAATTTTAAAAAATAATTTTCATTTTTTTTAATTCAAAGTTCCAAAATCAAAATTTTAAAAAATAATTTTCATTTTTTTTAATTCAAAGTTCCAAAATCAAAGTTTTAAAAAATAATTTTCATTTTGTATTTGAAATTTTTGTTTTTAATTCAAAGTTCCAAAATCAAAGTTTTAAAAAATAATTTTCATTTTGTTTTTGAAATTTTTTTGTAATTCAAAGTTCCAAAATCAAAGTTTTAAAAAATAATTTTCATTTTGTTTTTGAAATTTTTGTTTTTAATTCAAAGTTCCAAAATCAAAATTTTAAAAAATAATTTTCATTTTGTTTTTGAAATTTTTGTTTTTAATTCAAAGTTCCAAAATCAAAGTTTTAAAAAATAATTTTCTTTTTTTTTAATTCAAAGTTCCAAAATCAAAATTTTAAAAAAATTATTTTCATTTTGTTTTTGAAATTTTTTTTTTTATTTCAAAGTTCCAAAATCAAAGTTTTAAAAAATAATTTTCATTTTGTTTTTGAAATTTTTTTTTTTAATTCAAAGTTCCAAAATCAAAGTTTTAAAAAACAATTTTCATTTTTTTTTTATTTCAAAGTTCCAAAATCAAAATTTTAAAAAATAATTTTCATTTTTTTTTTTTAATTCAAAGTTCCAAAATCAAAATTTTAAAAAATAATTTTCATTTTGTTTTTGAAATTTTTGTTTTTAATTCAAAGTTCCAAAATCAAAGTTTTAAAAAATAATTTTCATTTTGTATTTGAAATTTTTGTTTTTAATTCAAAGTTCCAAAATCAAAGTTTTAAAAAATAATTTTCATTTTGTTTTTGAAATTTTTTTGTAATTCAAAGTTCCAAAATCAAAGTTTTAAAAAATAATTTTCATTTTGTTTTTGAAATTTTTGTTTTTAATTCAAAGTTCCAAAATCAAAATTTTAAAAAATAATTTTCATTTTGTTTTTGAAATTTTTGTTTTTAATTCAAAGTTCCAAAATCAAAGTTTTAAAAAATAATTTTCATTTTGTTTTTGAAATTTTTTTTTTATTTCAAAGTTCCAAAATCAAAGTTTTAAAAAATAATTTTCATTTTGTTTTTGAAATTTTTGTTTTTAATTCAAAGTTCCAAAATCAAAGTTTTAAAAAATAATTTTCATTTTTTTTTAATTCAAAGTTCCAAAATCAATTTTAATTCAAAGTTCCAAAATCAAAATTTTAAAAAATAATTTTCATTTTGTTTTTGAAATTTTTGTTTTTAATTCAAAGTTCCAAAATCAAAGTTTTAAAAAATAATTTTCATTTTGTTTTTGAAATTTTTTTTTTATTTCAAAGTTCCAAAATCAAAGTTTTAAAAAATAATTTTCATTTTGTTTTTGAAATTTTTTTGTAATTCAAAGTTCCAAAATCAAAGTTTTTAATTTAAAGTTCCAAAATCAAAGTTTTAAAAAATAATTTTCATTTTTTTTTTAATTCAAAGTTCCAAAATCAAAGTTTTAAAATATATTTTTCATTTTGTTTTTGAAATTTTTGTTTTTAATTCAAAGTTCCAAAATCAAAGTTTTAAAAAATAATTTTCATTTTGTTTTTGAAATTTTTTTGTAATTCAAAGTTCCAAAATCAAAGTTTTAAAAAATAATTTTCATTTTTTTTTTATTTCAAAGTTCCAAAATCAAAATTTTAAAAAATTTTGTTTTTGAAATTTTTGTTTTTAATTCAAAGTTCCAAAATCAAAATTTTAAAAAATAATTTTCATTTTGTTTTTGAATTTTTTTTTTAATTCAAAGTTCCAAAATCAAAATTTTAAAAAATAATTTTCATTTTGTTTTTGAAATTTTTGTTTTTAATTCAAAGTTCCAAAATCAAAGTTTTAAAAAATAATTTTCATTTTGTTTTTGAAATTTTTTTTTTAATTCAAAGTTCCAAAATCAAAGTTTTAAAAAATAATTTTCATTTTGTTTTTGAAATTTTTGTTTTTAATTCAAAGTTCCAAAATCAAAGTTTTAAAAAATAATTTTCATTTTGTTTTTGAAATTTTTGTTTTTAATTCAAAGTTCCAAAATCAAAGTTTTAAAAAATAATTTTCATTTTGTTTTTGAAATTTTTGTTTTTAATTCAAAGTTCCAAAATCAAAGTTTTAAAAAATAATTTTCATTTTGTTTTTGAAATTTTTGTTTTTAATTCAAAGTTCCAAAATCAAAGTTTTTAATTTAAAGTTCCAAAATCAAAGTTTTAAAAAATAATTTTCATTTATTTTTTAATTCAAAGTTCCAAAATCAAAATTTTAAAAAAATTATTTTCATTTTTTTTAATTCAAAGTTCCAAAATCAAAGTTTTAAAAAATAATTTTCATTTTTTTTTAATTCAAAGTTCCAAAATCAAAGTTTTAAAAAATAATTTTCATTTTGTTTTTGAAATTTTTGTTTTTAATTCAAAGTTCCAAAATCAAAGTTTTAAAAAATAATGTTCATTTTGTTTTTGAAATTTTTTTGTAATTCAAAGTTCCAAAATCAAAATTTTAAAAAATAATTTTCATTTTTTTTTTAATTCAAAGTTCCAAAATCAAAGTTTTAAAATATATTTTTCATTTTCTTTTTGAAATTTTTGTTTTTAATTCAAAGTTCCAAAATCAAAGTTTTAAAAAATAATTTTCATTTTGTTTTTGAAATTTTTTTGTAATTCAAAGTTCCAAAATCAAAATTTTAAAAAATAATTTTCATTTTTTTTTTATTTCAAAGTTCCAAAATCAAAATTTTAAAAAATTTTGTTTTTGAAATTTTTGTTTTTAATTCAAAGTTCCAAAATCAAAATTTTAAAAAATAATTTTCATTTTGTTTTTGAATTTTTTTTTTAATTCAAAGTTCCAAAATCAAAATTTTAAAAAATAATTTTCATTTTGTTTTTGAAATTTTTGTTTTTAATTCAAAGTTCCAAAATCAAAGTTTTAAAAAATAATTTTCATTTTGTTTTTGAAATTTTTTTTTTAATTCAAAGTTCCAAAATCAAAGTTTTAAAAAATAATTTTCATTTTGTTTTTGAAATTTTTGTTTTTAATTCAAAGTTCCAAAATCAAAGTTTTAAAAAATAATTTTCATTTTGTTTTTGAAATTTTTGTTTTTAATTCAAAGTTCCAAAATCAAAGTTTTAAAAAATAATTTTCATTTTGTTTTTGAAATTTTTGTTTTTAATTCAAAGTTCCAAAATCAAAGTTTTAAAAAATAATTTTCATTTTGTTTTTGAAATTTTTGTTTTTAATTCAAAGTTCCAAAATCAAAGTTTTTAATTTAAAGTTCCAAAATCAAAGTTTTAAAAAATAATTTTCATTTATTTTTTAATTCAAAGTTCCAAAATCAAAATTTTAAAAAAATTATTTTCATTTTTTTTAATTCAAAGTTCCAAAATCAAAGTTTTAAAAAATAATTTTCATTTTTTTTTAATTCAAAGTTCCAAAATCAAAGTTTTAAAAAATAATTTTCATTTTGTTTTTGAAATTTTTGTTTTTAATTCAAAGTTCCAAAATCAAAGTTTTAAAAAATAATGTTCATTTTGTTTTTGAAATTTTTTTGTAATTCAAAGTTCCAAAATCAAAATTTTAAAAAATAATTTTCATTTTTTTTTTAATTCAAAGTTCCAAAATCAAAGTTTTAAAATATATTTTTCATTTTCTTTTTGAAATTTTTGTTTTTAATTCAAAGTTCCAAAATCAAAGTTTTAAAAAATAATTTTCATTTTGTTTTTGAAATTTTTTTGTAATTCAAAGTTCCAAAATCAAAATTTTAAAAAATAATTTTCATTTTTTTTTTAATTCAAAGTTCCAAAATCAAAATTTTGTTTTTGAAATTTTTGTTTTTAATTCAAAGTTCCAAAATCAAAATTTTAAAAAATAATTTTCATTTTGTTTTTGAATTTTTTTTTTAATTCAAAGTTCCAAAATCAAAATTTTAAAAAATAATTTTCATTTTGTTTTTGAAATTTTTGTTTTTAATTCAAAGTTCCAAAATCAAAGTTTTAAAAAATAATTTTCATTTTGTATTTGAAATTTTTGTTTTTAATTCAAAGTTCCAAAATCAAAGTTTTAAAAAATTATTTTAATTTTGTTTTTGAAATTTTTTTGTAATTCAAAGTTCCAAAATCAAAGTTTTAAAAAATAATTTTCATTTTGTTTTTGAAATTTTTGTTTTTAATTCAAAGTTCCAAAATCAAAGTTTTAAAAAATAATTTTCATTTTGTTTTTGAAATTTTTTTTTTATTTCAAAGTTCCAAAATCAAAGTTTTAAAAAATAATTTTCATTTTGTATTTGAAATTTTTGTTTTTAATTCAAAGTTCCAAAATCAAAATTTTAAAAAATAATTTTCATTTTGTTTTTGAAATTTTTGTTTTTAATTCAAAGTTCCAAAATCAAAGTTTTAAAAAATATTTTTCATTTTGTTTTTGAAATTTTTGTTTTTAATTCAAAGTTCCAAAATCAAAGTTTTAAAAAATAATTTTCATTTTGTTTTTGAAATTTTTGTTTTTAATTCAAAGTTCCAAAATCAAAGTTTTAAAAAATATTTTTCATTTTGTTTTTGAAATTTTTGTTTTTAATTCAAAGTTCCAAAATCAAAGTTTTAAAAAATAATTTTCATTTTGTTTTTGAAATTTTTTTTTTATTTCAAAGTTCCAAAATCAAAGTTTTAAAAAATAATTTTCATTTTGTTTTTGAAATTTTTGTTTTTAATTCAAAGTTCCAAAATCAAAGTTTTAAAAAATAATTTTCATTTTTTTTTTAATTCAAAGTTCCAAAATCAATTTTAATTCAAAGTTCCAAAATCAAAATTTTAAAAAATAATTTTCATTTTGTTTTTGAAATTTTTGTTTTTAATTCAAAGTTCCAAAATCAAAGTTTTAAAAAATAATTTTCATTTTGTTTTTGAAATTTTTTTGTAATTCAAAGTTCCAAAATCAAAGTTTTTAATTTAAAGTTCCAAAATCAAAGTTTTAAAAAATAATTTTCATTTTTTTTTTAATTTAGTTCCAAAATCAAAATTTTAAAAAAATTATTTTCATTTTGTTTTTGAAATTTTTGTTTTTAATTCAAAGTTCCAAAATCAAAGTTTTAAAAAATAATTCTCATTTTGTATTTGAAATTTTTGTTTTTAATTCAAAGTTCCAAAATCAAAGTTTTAAAAAATAATTTTCATTTTGTTTTTGAAATTTTTTTGTAATTCAAAGTTCCAAAATCAAAGTTTTAAAAAATAATTTTCATTTTGTTTTTGAAATTTTTGTTTTTAATTCAAAGTTCCAAAATCAAAATTTTAAAAAATAATTTTCATTTTGTTTTTGAAATTTTTGTTTTTAATTCAAAGTTCCAAAATCAAAGTTTTAAAAAATAATTTTCATTTTGTTTTTGAAATTTTTGTTCTTAATTCAAAGTTCCAAAATCAAAGTTTTTAATTTAAAGTTCCAAAATCAAAGTTTTAAAAAATAATTTTCATTTTGTTTTTGAAATTTTTTTGTAATTCAAAGTTCCAAAATCAAAATTTTAAAAAATAATTTTCATTTTTTTTTTAATTCAAAGTTCCAAAATCAAAGTTTTAAAATATATTTTTCATTTTGTTTTTGAAATTTTTGTTTTTAATTCAAAGTTCCATAATCAAAGTTTTAAAAAATAATTTTCATTTTGTTTTTGAAATTTTTTTGTAATTCAAAGTTCCAAAATCAAAATTTTAAAAAATAATTTTCATTTTTTTTTAATTCAAAGTTCCAAAATCAAAATTTTAAAAAATTTTGTTTTTGAAATTTTTGTTTTTAATTCAAAGTTCCAAAATCAAAATTTTAAAAAATAATTTTCATTTTGTTTTTGAAATTTTTGTTTTTAATTCAAAGTTCCAAAATCAAAGTTTTTAATTTAAAGTTCCAAAATCAAAGTTTTAAAAAATAATTTTCATTTATTTTTTAATTCAAAGTTCCAAAATCAAAATTTTAAAAAAATTATTTTCATTTTTTTTAATTCAAAGTTCCAAAATCAAAGTTTTAAAAAATAATTTTCATTTTTTTTTAATTCAAAGTTCCAAAATCAAAGTTTTAAAAAATAATTTTCATTTTGTTTTTGAAATTTTTGTTTTTAATTCAAAGTTCCAAAATCAAAGTTTTAAAAAATAATTTTCATTTTGTTTTTGAAATTTTTTTGTAATTCAAAGTTCCAAAATCAAAATTTTAAAAAATAATTTTCATTTTTTTTTTAATTCAAAGTTCCAAAATCAAAGTTTTAAAATATATTTTTCATTTTCATTTTGAAATTTTTGTTTTTAATTCAAAGTTCCAAAATCAAAGTTTTAAAAAATAATTTTCATTTTGTTTTTGAAATTTTTTTGTAATTCAAAGTTCCAAAATCAAAATTTTAAAAAATAATTTTCATTTTTTTTTTAATTCAAAGTTCCAAAATCAAAATTTTGTTTTTGAAATTTTTGTTTTTAATTCAAAGTTCCAAAATCAAAATTTTAAAAAATAATTTTCATTTTGTTTTTGAATTTTTTTTTTAATTCAAAGTTCCAAAATCAAAATTTTAAAAAATAATTTTCATTTTGTTTTTGAAATTTTTGTTTTTAATTCAAAGTTCCAAAATCAAAGTTTTAAAAAATAATTTTCATTTTGTATTTGAAATTTTTGTTTTTAATTCAAAGTTCCAAAATCAAAGTTTTAAAAAATAATTTTCATTTTGTTTTTGAAATTTTTTTGTAATTCAAAGTTCCAAAATCAAAGTTTTAAAAAATAATTTTCATTTTGTTTTTGAAATTTTTGTTTTTAATTCAAAGTTCCAAAATCAAAATTTTAAAAAATAATTTTCATTTTGTTTTTGAAATTTTTGTTTTTAATTCAAAGTTCCAAAATCAAAGTTTTAAAAAATAATTTTCATTTTGTTTTTGAAATTTTTGTTCTTAATTCAAAGTTCCAAAATCAAAGTTTTTAATTTAAAGTTCCAAAATCAAAGTTTTAAAAAATAATTTTCATTTTGTTTTTGAAATTTTTTTGTAATTCAAAGTTCCAAAATCAAAATTTTAAAAAATAATTTTCATTTTTTTTTTAATTCAAAGTTCCAAAATCAAAGTTTTAAAATATATTTTTCATTTTGTTTTTGAAATTTTTGTTTTTAATTCAAAGTTCCATAATCAAAGTTTTAAAAAATAATTTTCATTTTGTTTTTGAAATTTTTTTGTAATTCAAAGTTCCAAAATCAAAATTTTAAAAAATAATTTTCATTTTTTTTTAATTCAAAGTTCCAAAATCAAAATTTTAAAAAATTTTGTTTTTGAAATTTTTGTTTTTAATTCAAAGTTCCAAAATCAAAATTTTACAAAATAATTTTCATTTTGTTTTTGAAATTTTTGTTTTTAATTCAAAGTTCCAAAATCAAAGTTTTTAATTTAAAGTTCCAAAATCAAAGTTTTAAAAAATAATTTTCATTTATTTTTTAATTCAAAGTTCCAAAATCAATATTTTAAAAAAATTATTTTCATTTTTTTTAATTCAAAGTTCCAAAATCAAAGTTTTAAAAAATTATTTTCATTTTTTTTTAATTCAAAGTTCCAAAATCAAAGTTTTAAAAAATAATTTTCATTTTGTTTTTGAAATTTTTGTTTTTAATTCAAAGTTCCAAAATCAAAGTTTTAAAAAATAATTTTCATTTTGTTTTCATTCAGTCTCGTCTCATCGAACTGTTCGGACGTGTTACTTTTAGTGCGGCTGAATTTTCGGTGAAAAAATCGTAATAGGTGAAAAAGTGTAAAAAGTTGAAATTTAACAAAAAAGTGAAAAAAAAAATCGTAATAGGTTAAAATATATAAAAAAAAAAAACATCAAAAAAATCGTATAAAAACTGTATGAGTGTTCCTCTCAGATGTAATTCTGAGAAAGAGCTTAGCTCGTCTAGAAAAGCTAAATGGCTCACTGAGGAAGAATCCATAAAAAAATCTCTGGAAAATTTTCTCACTACAAGAGCCGTAGAACGGCGTCGTTCCTGTTCGCCCAATATAGTGATTTCAACAGATGAAAAAGCATCATCTTCATCAAATATTGCAGTCAAACCCAAAAAACAAGTAGGTATGGATAAGTACATAACCGTTCTCAAGCGACAGAGGAGCCCGAAGTCTGCTCAAGTGTCATCAAATGCAAAAGCTCCTAAGACCGTGAGTAATGATCAAAATAGGTTTGCTCTCCTCCAGACGGATGAGCCAGAACTTCCGAAGAAGACGTTTAAGCCCCCACCAATTTATCTGAGAGAGCCGACTTCCAGTAAATTGGTACAAGGAATTGTTGCTGTAATAGGTGAAAACATGTTTAGCGTAACCTCAATGAAACATGGAAATATCTGCGAGACAAAGATACAAGTGAATAGGGAAGATGATTTTCGAAAATTGTCCAACCAGCTGGAAAGGGAGACTAGGGATTTCTATACCTACCAGCTCAAAAGCGCAAAAGGACTCCAAGTCGTTCTAAAGGGTATAGACCCATGTGTTGATCCCGCGGAGATAAAAACCGGTTTAATGGACAAAGGGTTCAAAATCAAGAGCGTAGTGAATATTAGAAACCGTGAAAAGATCCCTCAGCCCATGTTCAGGGTAGAATTGGAACCTGGAGATGTTGTCTTAAAGAAAAATGAGTCCCATCCCATCTACAATCTGATGTACCTTCTGCATCGTAGAATCACCGTGGAAGAACCACATAAGCGTCAGGGACCCGTACAGTGTCTCAACTGTCAAGAATTTGGTCACACCAAGGCGTATTGTAAATTGCCGACAGTTTGTGTTGCGTGTGGGGAGCTACATGCAACTGCTCAATGCGATAAGTCGAGAACTGACTCAAAAATCAAAAAATGCAGTAACTGCGGAGGTAATCATACCGCAAATTATAGAGGTTGTCCAATTTACACCAGTGGTGTTCAAAAATAAAATGTAGATGTATTTGTGAGAGATTTTGCACAGCAAACATATTGTCAAACGCTTAAAATCAGAAAAAAGTAAAGAATTTTTTTCCAAATATAAACACCTTATGAAACAATATCAGGGACCGTAAATAACAATTATCAATATCAAAAAACAATTTTAGAACAGTTATTTTCAGAAAAAACAAAAATAAGTCCATCTAAAACAGTTTTTTATTTTTTGTGTTCAATTGTAATTGAATCGCGTGTGTTTGCTATGCTTCGTCCAACAAGAAGCAACAACAATGCTTAACAAATTTCTGAAAAAAATGACGATAGTCCGTCGCATGTGTTCTCATCGCTTGCTGAACGACGACTGAATGAATGTTTTTAAAAGAGCATAACAAATGTGTGTAAATTTTTCAAACAATTGTTGTATGGGCTGAACATCACTGATTTACACTCATTTGAAAGGCATAAGAACCAACAAGACGTCAGTATTGCCTAATCGCCCTCAACAGCCAAATTTAGCATCGAGTGACAATTTCCCTCAATTATTACGGTCTACTAGTCATGTAAACGCGCCTAGTTCTAGACAAGTTTCTTACGCAAACGTCGTTAAATCTAATATGCCAGGTCTGGAGCAGGAACCTAAACCCCAATATTCTGAGCCGCATATCAACAATCTAGAGACAACATTGCAGACACTTGTCCAAACTATGAACACTTTTACGACCACCATGACATCCATGATGCAGGAAATGGTGAAAATGCAATCCACTATCTTGCAAGCCATTTTAAAGAAATGATTCATTTAAAAATTTGTTTCTGGAACGCGAACGGCCTCCGCCAACATAAAAATGAACTGGAATACTTCCTGATGGATAAGCAGATTGATGTTATGATGATTGCTGAAACTCACTTGACGTCGACAGGGTACTTCAAAATTAATGGCTACGAGTTCTACGATACTAAAGACCCCCGCGGAAGAGCTTGTGGAGGTTCGGCAATTCTTATAAAGAACAGAATAAAGCATTATCTAATGAATAACATAAGTGAGGATTACCTCCAAGCAACAAACATTTGCATTGAATTCTGTCAATACAAATTTGTTTTATCATCGATTTATTCTCCGCCTCGATTTTCAATAAAAGAACACCAATACCATAACTTCTTTAAATCCCTTGGAGCTAGATTTTTAGTTGCTGGTGACTTTAACGCCAAACACACATTTTGGGGTTCACGTCTGGTAACCCCAAAGGGTCGCGTACTCTTCAACACCATTGCTAAAATGGGCTTAGATGTACTCTCAAGTGGACATCCCACCTATTGGCCGACGGACCGACGGAAGATTCCCGATGTTATTGACTTTGGGGTAATGAAAAATATCCCTGTAGAATGGATGCAAGTGGATCCTTCACTGGACTTGTCCTCAGATCACTCTCCTACTATCATTTCAATGCATTTCCCTCAAGTGTGTGGTTTTCCATTTATGAACATGACTAAGACCCGAGTAAGTTGGATAAAATACAAAAAGTATTTAAGTTCTCATTGCACGGAAAATGTTGTGTTGAGAACTACCGACGATATTGATGAGTCGATTGGCAACTTTACCGAGGACCTTCGACGAGCTGTGCATCACGCTTCCACTTATCACGTTGAATGTAGAAACGGGACAAACAGAACTTATTTCTCTGAACTCGAACATCTCCTATCAGAAAAAAGAAGAATGAGAAGAGAGTGGCAAATTCACAGGTCTCCTGAACTGAAAGCTAGGCTACGGGAATGCAGAGATATACTAAGACATTTCTTAGAAACCCAAAGAACGGCCTCACTTAGATCTTACTTGGAAGGTCTCGATAGTACCCCACAATCTGACTACTCGTTATGGAGGGCGGCAAGAGGTTTAAAAAGACCAGTGAGAGGAAAACCTCCTTTGCGAAATCCGACTGGTGACTGGGCTAGAAATGATTCCGAGAAAGGGACAATATTTGTTAACCATTTGAGAAATGTGTTTACTATAAACAACTCAAATAATAACGAATCTGATTTGCCACCACTTGTTATAAAGCCTCCTGTACCTCTAAGACTAAACTTTCGTGATGTCCAAAACGCTATTGGTACTCTGAACCTTAGAAAGGCTCCAGGTATGGATAAAATCAGCAATAAAATGCTTGTGGACCTAGATTACTCACCAAATATGTTGACGATTTGTTTGGAATCATAAAAAAGGACAAAATTGATGAAACCTTGAAAATCTTAAACTCATACAACCGACAAATTCAATTTACCATGGAGAGAGAATGTGATAATAAACTATCGTACTTGGACTCAGTAATAATCAGACAAGGAAATCTTCTGAAACTGAATTGGTATCAAAAACCATCATCATCGAGTAGATTAATAAATTTCTATTCAAAACATCCAAAACGGATAATTATAAATACGGCAACCAATTTCATTAACAGAGTTTTAGATATAAGTGACAATCAATTTCACAAGGAAAATTTACATAAAATCAAGAATATTCTAAGAATGAACGACTTCCCAAAAAAGACGATTGACGATTTAATAAAACGTGTGAAGAATAAATGTCCTTTAACCAAAAATAGAGATACGGAGACAAAAATATTTAAATCAGTCGGTTATATACCGAAATTTTCTGAGAGAATCAAAAATTCCAATATATATAATAAGGACAAGTTCCAGTTAGCCTTTAAATGTAATAATACTGTGAACAAATTATTCAGCAAGATGAAATCAAAATTGAAAATTGAAGAAAAACCTAACGTAGTATACAAAATTAATTGCAATGGCGACAACAACAACATATGTCAGAAGACATATGTAGGTACAACCAAAACTAAGTTAAAAACCAGACTATCATCACATAAATCTGACATGAAGGCAACTTACAAACCACTGGAACAAAAAACAGCACTCGCGGCCCACTGTGCAATTACTGGACACACACCAAATTTCAATGATGTAAAGATATTAGCAGAAGAGAAAAATTATGCGAGGAGGTTCACTCAGGAGATGTTACACATACTTAATTTAGAGACAGATGAGAGATTAAACTACAAAATTGATACAGAGAACATATCAGCTCACACATACAAACACACGATACACAAAAACAGAAAAAGACCAAAACAAAACATTAAAAACACTAGTTGACAAAAGCTTACGACTGGACAACAAACTCAACAGAGTGAAATTTGTTTTTCATTTATTTATTTTAAATGTAATTATAATTTGTTTGTGCTTGAAATGCTTTGTGTAACTGATAATAATTTGTTTAATATATTTTTGTATTTTTATATAGAACCCCTGAAGATGGTCAACAAAGTTGACCGAAATATTGGGAATAAAAAAAAATAAAAAAAAAAAAAAAAAAAAAAAAAAAAAAAAAAATTTTTAAAACAAAATATTTTTATATTTTTCATTTAAAAATTTGTTACCTTATGACCTTATGCCGAACAAAATTTACAAACAATTTTCATTTTTTTTAATTCAAAGTTCCAAAATCAAAATTTTAAAAAAATTATTTTCATTGTTTTTGAATTTTTTTTTTTTTTATTTCAAAGTTCCAAAATCAAAATTTTAAAAAATAATTTTCATTTTTTTTAATTCAAAGTTCCAAAATCAAAAAGTTCCAAAATCATAGTTTTAAAAAATAATTTTCATTTTGTTTTTGAAATTTTTGTTTTTAATTCAAAGTTTCAAAACCAAATTTTAAAAAATAATTTTCATTTTTTTTAATTCAAAGTTCCAAAATCAAAATTTTAAAAAATAATTTTCATTTTTTTTAATTCAAAGTTCCAAAATCAAAGTTTTAAAAAATAATTTTCATTTTGTATTTGAAATTTTTGTTTTTAATTCAAAGTTCCAAAATCAAAGTTTTAAAAAATAATTTTCATTTTGTTTTTGAAATTTTTTTGTAATTCAAAGTTCCAAAATCAAAGTTTTAAAAAATAATTTTCATTTTGTTTTTGAAATTTTTGTTTTTAATTCAAAGTTCCAAAATCAAAATTTTAAAAAATAATTTTCATTTTGTTTTTGAAATTTTTGTTTTTAATTCAAAGTTCCAAAATCAAAGTTTTAAAAAATAATTTTCTTTTTTTTTAATTCAAAGTTCCAAAATCAAAATTTTAAAAAAATTATTTTCATTTTGTTTTTGAAATTTTTTTTTTTATTTCAAAGTTCCAAAATCAAAGTTTTAAAAAATAATTTTCATTTTGTTTTTGAAATTTTTTTTTTTAATTCAAAGTTCCAAAATCAAAGTTTTAAAAAACAATTTTCATTTTTTTTTTATTTCAAAGTTCCAAAATCAAAATTTTAAAAAATAATTTTCATTTTTTTTTTTTAATTCAAAGTTCCAAAATCAAAATTTTAAAAAATAATTTTCATTTTGTTTTTGAAATTTTTGTTTTTAATTCAAAGTTCCAAAATCAAAGTTTTAAAAAATAATTTTCATTTTGTATTTGAAATTTTTGTTTTTAATTCAAAGTTCCAAAATCAAAGTTTTAAAAAATAATTTTCATTTTGTTTTTGAAATTTTTTTGTAATTCAAAGTTCCAAAATCAAAGTTTTAAAAAATAATTTTCATTTTGTTTTTGAAATTTTTGTTTTTAATTCAAAGTTCCAAAATCAAAATTTTAAAAAATAATTTTCATTTTGTTTTTGAAATTTTTGTTTTTAATTCAAAGTTCCAAAATCAAAGTTTTAAAAAATAATTTTCATTTTGTTTTTGAAATTTTTTTTTTATTTCAAAGTTCCAAAATCAAAGTTTTAAAAAATAATTTTCATTTTGTTTTTGAAATTTTTGTTTTTAATTCAAAGTTCCAAAATCAAAGTTTTAAAAAATAATTTTCATTTTTTTTTAATTCAAAGTTCCAAAATCAATTTTAATTCAAAGTTCCAAAATCAAAATTTTAAAAAATAATTTTCATTTTGTTTTTGAAATTTTTGTTTTTAATTCAAAGTTCCAAAATCAAAGTTTTAAAAAATAATTTTCATTTTGTTTTTGAAATTTTTTTTTTATTTCAAAGTTCCAAAATCAAAGTTTTAAAAAATAATTTTCATTTTGTTTTTGAAATTTTTTTGTAATTCAAAGTTCCAAAATCAAAGTTTTTAATTTAAAGTTCCAAAATCAAAGTTTTAAAAAATAATTTTCATTTTTTTTTTAATTCAAAGTTCCAAAATCAAAGTTTTAAAATATATTTTTCATTTTGTTTTTGAAATTTTTGTTTTTAATTCAAAGTTCCAAAATCAAAGTTTTAAAAAATAATTTTCATTTTGTTTTTGAAATTTTTTTGTAATTCAAAGTTCCAAAATCAAAGTTTTAAAAAATAATTTTCATTTTTTTTTTATTTCAAAGTTCCAAAATCAAAATTTTAAAAAATTTTGTTTTTGAAATTTTTGTTTTTAATTCAAAGTTCCAAAATCAAAATTTTAAAAAATAATTTTCATTTTGTTTTTGAATTTTTTTTTTAATTCAAAGTTCCAAAATCAAAATTTTAAAAAATAATTTTCATTTTGTTTTTGAAATTTTTGTTTTTAATTCAAAGTTCCAAAATCAAAGTTTTAAAAAATAATTTTCATTTTGTTTTTGAAATTTTTTTTTTAATTCAAAGTTCCAAAATCAAAGTTTTAAAAAATAATTTTCATTTTGTTTTTGAAATTTTTGTTTTTAATTCAAAGTTCCAAAATCAAAGTTTTAAAAAATAATTTTCATTTTGTTTTTGAAATTTTTGTTTTTAATTCAAAGTTCCAAAATCAAAGTTTTAAAAAATAATTTTCATTTTGTTTTTAATTCAAAGTTCCAAAATCAAAGTTTTAAAAAATAATTTTCATTTTGTTTTTGAAATTTTTGTTTTTAATTCAAAGTTCCAAAATCAAAGTTTTTAATTTAAAGTTCCAAAATCAAAGTTTTAAAAAATAATTTTCATTTATTTTTTAATTCAAAGTTCCAAAATCAAAATTTTAAAAAAATTATTTTCATTTTTTTTAATTCAAAGTTCCAAAATCAAAGTTTTAAAAAATAATTTTCATTTTTTTTTAATTCAAAGTTCCAAAATCAAAGTTTTAAAAAATAATTTTCATTTTGTTTTTGAAATTTTTGTTTTTAATTCAAAGTTCCAAAATCAAAGTTTTAAAAAATAATGTTCATTTTGTTTTTGAAATTTTTTTGTAATTCAAAGTTCCAAAATCAAAATTTTAAAAAATAATTTTCATTTTTTTTTTAATTCAAAGTTCCAAAATCAAAGTTTTAAAATATATTTTTCATTTTCTTTTTGAAATTTTTGTTTTTAATTCAAAGTTCCAAAATCAAAGTTTTAAAAAATAATTTTCATTTTGTTTTTGAAATTTTTTTGTAATTCAAAGTTCCAAAATCAAAATTTTAAAAAATAATTTTCATTTTTTTTTTATTTCAAAGTTCCAAAATCAAAATTTTAAAAAATTTTGTTTTTGAAATTTTTGTTTTTAATTCAAAGTTCCAAAATCAAAATTTTAAAAAATAATTTTCATTTTGTTTTTGAATTTTTTTTTTAATTCAAAGTTCCAAAATCAAAATTTTAAAAAATAATTTTCATTTTGTTTTTGAAATTTTTGTTTTTAATTCAAAGTTCCAAAATCAAAGTTTTAAAAAATAATTTTCATTTTGTTTTTGAAATTTTTTTTTTAATTCAAAGTTCCAAAATCAAAGTTTTAAAAAATAATTTTCATTTTGTTTTTGAAATTTTTGTTTTTAATTCAAAGTTCCAAAATCAAAGTTTTAAAAAATAATTTTCATTTTGTTTTTGAAATTTTTGTTTTTAATTCAAAGTTCCAAAATCAAAGTTTTAAAAAATAATTTTCATTTTGTTTTTGAAATTTTTGTTTTTAATTCAAAGTTCCAAAATCAAAGTTTTAAAAAATAATTTTCATTTTGTTTTTGAAATTTTTGTTTTTAATTCAAAGTTCCAAAATCAAAGTTTTTAATTTAAAGTTCCAAAATCAAAGTTTTAAAAAATAATTTTCATTTATTTTTTAATTCAAAGTTCCAAAATCAAAATTTTAAAAAAATTATTTTCATTTTTTTTAATTCAAAGTTCCAAAATCAAAGTTTTAAAAAATAATTTTCATTTTTTTTTAATTCAAAGTTCCAAAATCAAAGTTTTAAAAAATAATTTTCATTTTGTTTTTGAAATTTTTGTTTTTAATTCAAAGTTCCAAAATCAAAGTTTTAAAAAATAATGTTCATTTTGTTTTTGAAATTTTTTTGTAATTCAAAGTTCCAAAATCAAAATTTTAAAAAATAATTTTCATTTTTTTTTTAATTCAAAGTTCCAAAATCAAAGTTTTAAAATATATTTTTCATTTTCTTTTTGAAATTTTTGTTTTTAATTCAAAGTTCCAAAATCAAAGTTTTAAAAAATAATTTTCATTTTGTTTTTGAAATTTTTTTGTAATTCAAAGTTCCAAAATCAAAATTTTAAAAAATAATTTTCATTTTTTTTTTAATTCAAAGTTCCAAAATCAAAATTTTGTTTTTGAAATTTTTGTTTTTAATTCAAAGTTCCAAAATCAAAATTTTAAAAAATAATTTTCATTTTGTTTTTGAATTTTTTTTTTAATTCAAAGTTCCAAAATCAAAATTTTAAAAAATAATTTTCATTTTGTTTTTGAAATTTTTGTTTTTAATTCAAAGTTCCAAAATCAAAGTTTTAAAAAATAATTTTCATTTTGTATTTGAAATTTTTGTTTTTAATTCAAAGTTCCAAAATCAAAGTTTTAAAAAATTATTTTAATTTTGTTTTTGAAATTTTTTTGTAATTCAAAGTTCCAAAATCAAAGTTTTAAAAAATAATTTTCATTTTGTTTTTGAAATTTTTGTTTTTAATTCAAAGTTCCAAAATCAAAGTTTTAAAAAATAATTTTCATTTTGTTTTTGAAATTTTTTTTTTATTTCAAAGTTCCAAAATCAAAGTTTTAAAAAATAATTTTCATTTTGTATTTGAAATTTTTGTTTTTAATTCAAAGTTCCAAAATCAAAATTTTAAAAAATAATTTTCATTTTGTTTTTGAAATTTTTGTTTTTAATTCAAAGTTCCAAAATCAAAGTTTTAAAAAATATTTTTCATTTTGTTTTTGAAATTTTTGTTTTTAATTCAAAGTTCCAAAATCAAAGTTTTAAAAAATAATTTTCATTTTGTTTTTGAAATTTTTGTTTTTAATTCAAAGTTCCAAAATCAAAGTTTTAAAAAATATTTTTCATTTTGTTTTTGAAATTTTTGTTTTTAATTCAAAGTTCCAAAATCAAAGTTTTAAAAAATAATTTTCATTTTGTTTTTGAAATTTTTTTTTTATTTCAAAGTTCCAAAATCAAAGTTTTAAAAAATAATTTTCATTTTGTTTTTGAAATTTTTGTTTTTAATTCAAAGTTCCAAAATCAAAGTTTTAAAAAATAATTTTCATTTTTTTTTTAATTCAAAGTTCCAAAATCAATTTTAATTCAAAGTTCCAAAATCAAAATTTTAAAAAATAATTTTCATTTTGTTTTTGAAATTTTTGTTTTTAATTCAAAGTTCCAAAATCAAAGTTTTAAAAAATAATTTTCATTTTGTTTTTGAAATTTTTTTGTAATTCAAAGTTCCAAAATCAAAGTTTTTAATTTAAAGTTCCAAAATCAAAGTTTTAAAAAATAATTTTCATTTTTTTTTTAATTTAGTTCCAAAATCAAAATTTTAAAAAAATTATTTTCATTTTGTTTTTGAAATTTTTGTTTTTAATTCAAAGTTCCAAAATCAAAGTTTTAAAAAATAATTCTCATTTTGTATTTGAAATTTTTGTTTTTAATTCAAAGTTCCAAAATCAAAGTTTTAAAAAATAATTTTCATTTTGTTTTTGAAATTTTTTTGTAATTCAAAGTTCCAAAATCAAAGTTTTAAAAAATAATTTTCATTTTGTTTTTGAAATTTTTGTTTTTAATTCAAAGTTCCAAAATCAAAATTTTAAAAAATAATTTTCATTTTGTTTTTGAAATTTTTGTTTTTAATTCAAAGTTCCAAAATCAAAGTTTTAAAAAATAATTTTCATTTTGTTTTTGAAATTTTTGTTCTTAATTCAAAGTTCCAAAATCAAAGTTTTTAATTTAAAGTTCCAAAATCAAAGTTTTAAAAAATAATTTTCATTTTGTTTTTGAAATTTTTTTGTAATTCAAAGTTCCAAAATCAAAATTTTAAAAAATAATTTTCATTTTTTTTTTAATTCAAAGTTCCAAAATCAAAGTTTTAAAATATATTTTTCATTTTGTTTTTGAAATTTTTGTTTTTAATTCAAAGTTCCATAATCAAAGTTTTAAAAAATAATTTTCATTTTGTTTTTGAAATTTTTTTGTAATTCAAAGTTCCAAAATCAAAATTTTAAAAAATAATTTTCATTTTTTTTTAATTCAAAGTTCCAAAATCAAAATTTTAAAAAATTTTGTTTTTGAAATTTTTGTTTTTAATTCAAAGTTCCAAAATCAAAATTTTAAAAAATAATTTTCATTTTGTTTTTGAAATTTTTGTTTTTAATTCAAAGTTCCAAAATCAAAGTTTTTAATTTAAAGTTCCAAAATCAAAGTTTTAAAAAATAATTTTCATTTATTTTTTAATTCAAAGTTCCAAAATCAAAATTTTAAAAAAATTATTTTCATTTTTTTTAATTCAAAGTTCCAAAATCAAAGTTTTAAAAAATAATTTTCATTTTTTTTTAATTCAAAGTTCCAAAATCAAAGTTTTAAAAAATAATTTTCATTTTGTTTTTGAAATTTTTGTTTTTAATTCAAAGTTCCAAAATCAAAGTTTTAAAAAATAATTTTCATTTTGTTTTTGAAATTTTTTTGTAATTCAAAGTTCCAAAATCAAAATTTTAAAAAATAATTTTCATTTTTTTTTTAATTCAAAGTTCCAAAATCAAAGTTTTAAAATATATTTTTCATTTTCATTTTGAAATTTTTGTTTTTAATTCAAAGTTCCAAAATCAAAGTTTTAAAAAATAATTTTCATTTTGTTTTTGAAATTTTTTTGTAATTCAAAGTTCCAAAATCAAAATTTTAAAAAATAATTTTCATTTTTTTTTTAATTCAAAGTTCCAAAATCAAAATTTTGTTTTTGAAATTTTTGTTTTTAATTCAAAGTTCCAAAATCAAAATTTTAAAAAATAATTTTCATTTTGTTTTTGAATTTTTTTTTTAATTCAAAGTTCCAAAATCAAAATTTTAAAAAATAATTTTCATTTTGTTTTTGAAATTTTTGTTTTTAATTCAAAGTTCCAAAATCAAAGTTTTAAAAAATAATTTTCATTTTGTATTTGAAATTTTTGTTTTTAATTCAAAGTTCCAAAATCAAAGTTTTAAAAAATAATTTTCATTTTGTTTTTGAAATTTTTTTGTAATTCAAAGTTCCAAAATCAAAGTTTTAAAAAATAATTTTCATTTTGTTTTTGAAATTTTTGTTTTTAATTCAAAGTTCCAAAATCAAAATTTTAAAAAATAATTTTCATTTTGTTTTTGAAATTTTTGTTTTTAATTCAAAGTTCCAAAATCAAAGTTTTAAAAAATAATTTTCATTTTGTTTTTGAAATTTTTGTTCTTAATTCAAAGTTCCAAAATCAAAGTTTTTAATTTAAAGTTCCAAAATCAAAGTTTTAAAAAATAATTTTCATTTTGTTTTTGAAATTTTTTTGTAATTCAAAGTTCCAAAATCAAAATTTTAAAAAATAATTTTCATTTTTTTTTTAATTCAAAGTTCCAAAATCAAAGTTTTAAAATATATTTTTCATTTTGTTTTTGAAATTTTTGTTTTTAATTCAAAGTTCCATAATCAAAGTTTTAAAAAATAATTTTCATTTTGTTTTTGAAATTTTTTTGTAATTCAAAGTTCCAAAATCAAAATTTTAAAAAATAATTTTCATTTTTTTTTAATTCAAAGTTCCAAAATCAAAATTTTAAAAAATTTTGTTTTTGAAATTTTTGTTTTTAATTCAAAGTTCCAAAATCAAAATTTTACAAAATAATTTTCATTTTGTTTTTGAAATTTTTGTTTTTAATTCAAAGTTCCAAAATCAAAGTTTTTAATTTAAAGTTCCAAAATCAAAGTTTTAAAAAATAATTTTCATTTATTTTTTAATTCAAAGTTCCAAAATCAATATTTTAAAAAAATTATTTTCATTTTTTTTAATTCAAAGTTCCAAAATCAAAGTTTTAAAAAATTATTTTCATTTTTTTTTAATTCAAAGTTCCAAAATCAAAGTTTTAAAAAATAATTTTCATTTTGTTTTTGAAATTTTTGTTTTTAATTCAAAGTTCCAAAATCAAAGTTTTAAAAAATAATTTTCATTTTGTTTTCATTCAGTCTCGTCTCATCGAACTGTTCGGACGTGTTACTTTTAGTGCGGCTGAATTTTCGGTGAAAAAATCGTAATAGGTGAAAAAGTGTAAAAAGTTGAAATTTAACAAAAAAGTGAAAAAAAAAATCGTAATAGGTTAAAATATATAAAAAAAAAAAACATCAAAAAAATCGTATAAAAACTGTATGAGTGTTCCTCTCAGATGTAATTCTGAGAAAGAGCTTAGCTCGTCTAGAAAAGCTAAATGGCTCACTGAGGAAGAATCCATAAAAAAATCTCTGGAAAATTTTCTCACTACAAGAGCCGTAGAACGGCGTCGTTCCTGTTCGCCCAATATAGTGATTTCAACAGATGAAAAAGCATCATCTTCATCAAATATTGCAGTCAAACCCAAAAAACAAGTAGGTATGGATAAGTACATAACCGTTCTCAAGCGACAGAGGAGCCCGAAGTCTGCTCAAGTGTCATCAAATGCAAAAGCTCCTAAGACCGTGAGTAATGATCAAAATAGGTTTGCTCTCCTCCAGACGGATGAGCCAGAACTTCCGAAGAAGACGTTTAAGCCCCCACCAATTTATCTGAGAGAGCCGACTTCCAGTAAATTGGTACAAGGAATTGTTGCTGTAATAGGTGAAAACATGTTTAGCGTAACCTCAATGAAACATGGAAATATCTGCGAGACAAAGATACAAGTGAATAGGGAAGATGATTTTCGAAAATTGTCCAACCAGCTGGAAAGGGAGACTAGGGATTTCTATACCTACCAGCTCAAAAGCGCAAAAGGACTCCAAGTCGTTCTAAAGGGTATAGACCCATGTGTTGATCCCGCGGAGATAAAAACCGGTTTAATGGACAAAGGGTTCAAAATCAAGAGCGTAGTGAATATTAGAAACCGTGAAAAGATCCCTCAGCCCATGTTCAGGGTAGAATTGGAACCTGGAGATGTTGTCTTAAAGAAAAATGAGTCCCATCCCATCTACAATCTGATGTACCTTCTGCATCGTAGAATCACCGTGGAAGAACCACATAAGCGTCAGGGACCCGTACAGTGTCTCAACTGTCAAGAATTTGGTCACACCAAGGCGTATTGTAAATTGCCGACAGTTTGTGTTGCGTGTGGGGAGCTACATGCAACTGCTCAATGCGATAAGTCGAGAACTGACTCAAAAATCAAAAAATGCAGTAACTGCGGAGGTAATCATACCGCAAATTATAGAGGTTGTCCAATTTACACCAGTGGTGTTCAAAAATAAAATGTAGATGTATTTGTGAGAGATTTTGCACAGCAAACATATTGTCAAACGCTTAAAATCAGAAAAAAGTAAAGAATTTTTTTCCAAATATAAACACCTTATGAAACAATATCAGGGACCGTAAATAACAATTATCAATATCAAAAAACAATTTTAGAACAGTTATTTTCAGAAAAAACAAAAATAAGTCCATCTAAAACAGTTTTTTATTTTTTGTGTTCAATTGTAATTGAATCGCGTGTGTTTGCTATGCTTCGTCCAACAAGAAGCAACAACAATGCTTAACAAATTTCTGAAAAAAATGACGATAGTCCGTCGCATGTGTTCTCATCGCTTGCTGAACGACGACTGAATGAATGTTTTTAAAAGAGCATAACAAATGTGTGTAAATTTTTCAAACAATTGTTGTATGGGCTGAACATCACTGATTTACACTCATTTGAAAGGCATAAGAACCAACAAGACGTCAGTATTGCCTAATCGCCCTCAACAGCCAAATTTAGCATCGAGTGACAATTTCCCTCAATTATTACGGTCTACTAGTCATGTAAACGCGCCTAGTTCTAGACAAGTTTCTTACGCAAACGTCGTTAAATCTAATATGCCAGGTCTGGAGCAGGAACCTAAACCCCAATATTCTGAGCCGCATATCAACAATCTAGAGACAACATTGCAGACACTTGTCCAAACTATGAACACTTTTACGACCACCATGACATCCATGATGCAGGAAATGGTGAAAATGCAATCCACTATCTTGCAAGCCATTTTAAAGAAATGATTCATTTAAAAATTTGTTTCTGGAACGCGAACGGCCTCCGCCAACATAAAAATGAACTGGAATACTTCCTGATGGATAAGCAGATTGATGTTATGATGATTGCTGAAACTCACTTGACGTCGACAGGGTACTTCAAAATTAATGGCTACGAGTTCTACGATACTAAAGACCCCCGCGGAAGAGCTTGTGGAGGTTCGGCAATTCTTATAAAGAACAGAATAAAGCATTATCTAATGAATAACATAAGTGAGGATTACCTCCAAGCAACAAACATTTGCATTGAATTCTGTCAATACAAATTTGTTTTATCATCGATTTATTCTCCGCCTCGATTTTCAATAAAAGAACACCAATACCATAACTTCTTTAAATCCCTTGGAGCTAGATTTTTAGTTGCTGGTGACTTTAACGCCAAACACACATTTTGGGGTTCACGTCTGGTAACCCCAAAGGGTCGCGTACTCTTCAACACCATTGCTAAAATGGGCTTAGATGTACTCTCAAGTGGACATCCCACCTATTGGCCGACGGACCGACGGAAGATTCCCGATGTTATTGACTTTGGGGTAATGAAAAATATCCCTGTAGAATGGATGCAAGTGGATCCTTCACTGGACTTGTCCTCAGATCACTCTCCTACTATCATTTCAATGCATTTCCCTCAAGTGTGTGGTTTTCCATTTATGAACATGACTAAGACCCGAGTAAGTTGGATAAAATACAAAAAGTATTTAAGTTCTCATTGCACGGAAAATGTTGTGTTGAGAACTACCGACGATATTGATGAGTCGATTGGCAACTTTACCGAGGACCTTCGACGAGCTGTGCATCACGCTTCCACTTATCACGTTGAATGTAGAAACGGGACAAACAGAACTTATTTCTCTGAACTCGAACATCTCCTATCAGAAAAAAGAAGAATGAGAAGAGAGTGGCAAATTCACAGGTCTCCTGAACTGAAAGCTAGGCTACGGGAATGCAGAGATATACTAAGACATTTCTTAGAAACCCAAAGAACGGCCTCACTTAGATCTTACTTGGAAGGTCTCGATAGTACCCCACAATCTGACTACTCGTTATGGAGGGCGGCAAGAGGTTTAAAAAGACCAGTGAGAGGAAAACCTCCTTTGCGAAATCCGACTGGTGACTGGGCTAGAAATGATTCCGAGAAAGGGACAATATTTGTTAACCATTTGAGAAATGTGTTTACTATAAACAACTCAAATAATAACGAATCTGATTTGCCACCACTTGTTATAAAGCCTCCTGTACCTCTAAGACTAAACTTTCGTGATGTCCAAAACGCTATTGGTACTCTGAACCTTAGAAAGGCTCCAGGTATGGATAAAATCAGCAATAAAATGCTTGTGGAGTTACCTCGTGTAGCAAGAACAATTATCCTCTTGATCTTCAACGCTATTTTACGCCTAGAATACTATCCTGCAGATTGGAAGGTGTCTATGATCACTATGATTCCTAAGCCAGGGAAGGACCACACCAAAGTAGAGTCATATAGGCCAATTAGTCTACTGCCGACAATTTCAAAACTGTTTGAAAAATTGTTAATGACTAAGTTGACTCCAATTCTGAATGCCACTGAATGTATTCCTAATCATCAATTCGGCTTCAGGGCTAAACACAGCACCATCGAACAAACACACAGACTGGTAAATGTGATAAGAGAGTCGTTTGAAGACAAAAAATACTGCTCCGCCCTTTTCATTGATGTGTCGCAAGCGTTCGACAAAGTTTGGCATGACGGTTTAATGCACAAAATAAAATTAACTCTGCCTGCTAACACCCATAAACTCATGGAAAGTTATTTATACGGTCGCAAATTTAAAATCAAAGAAGGTGATTTTTTAAGTACCGCTCAGCCAATTGAATCAGGTGTGCCACAGGGTAGCATACTAGGTCCTACTTTATATTTGATATATGCCTCCGACATGCCGTCAGACCCTAAAATCCATACGTCAACTTTTGCAGACGATACAGCCTTTATCAGCGTCCATAAGGACCACCAAGTTGCATCACAGAATTTGCAGAATTATGTTTATAAGCTAGAGAATTGGCTAGAGCTTTGGAAAATCAGGGTTAACGAACAGAAATGTATTCATATAACTTTCACATTGCGAAAAGATACCTGCTCGTCCATCAGAATAAATAATCAAATTATTCCTCAACATAATGAAGTCAAATACCTCGGCATTCACCTCGACCGCCGTTTAACTTGGAAGTCTCATATTGCAGCGAAACTTACACAAATGAGATTAAAAGCAGTGCAACTTAATTGGCTAATCGGCAGAAACTCTACATTGAAATTGGATTGCAAACTTTTGTTGTACAATGCAATACTAAAGCCAATCTGGTGCTATGGAATTCAATTATGGGGTACTGCCTCAGCATCCAACATTGAAAAAATTCAAAGGGGTCAAAATAAAATTCTACGTATTATTACTGCAGCTCCATGGTATGTTAAAAATTCTCGAATCCACAAAGATCTAGGCGTGCCATTAGTAAAAGTCGAATTTACAAAATATGCGTCAAAGTACGTCAGCAAACTTGAACACCATCCAAACCCACTTGCACGAGACATCCTTAACTTTAGTGGCCACAATCGGTTGAGAAGGAGGGATACCCTTGCTTTAACTCAAGCGCAAAACAGATGACTGGATCAGTTGATATGAAATTTTTTAGTACCATAAAAATGTTTGTCTAGCACTGGCTGGGCATATTATTTTCTTTTTAGTATTAAGATTTGAATACTTATTGTTATTTCATATATGAAGATTCAATAAATAATTAAAAGCGAAAAAAAAAAAAAAAAAAAAAAAAAAAAAAAAAAAAAAAAAATTTTGTTTTTGAAATTTTTTTGTAATTCAAAGTTCCAAAATCAAAATTTTAAAAAATAATTTTCATTTTTTTTTTAATTCAAAGTTCCAAAATCAAAGTTTTAAAATATATTTTTCATTTTCATTTTGAAATTTTTGTTTTTAATTCAAAGTTCCAAAATCAAAGTTTTAAAAAATAATTTTCATTTTGTTTTTGAAATTTTTTTGTAATTCAAAGTTCCAAAATCAAAATTTTAAAAAATAATTTTCATTTTTTTTTTAATTCAAAGTTCCAAAATCAAAATTTTGTTTTTGAAATTTTTGTTTTTAATTCAAAGTTCCAAAATCAAAATTTTAAAAAATAATTTTCATTTTGTTTTTGAATTTTTTTTTTAATTCAAAGTTCCAAAATCAAAATTTTAAAAAATAATTTTCATTTTGTTTTTGAAATTTTTGTTTTTAATTCAAAGTTCCAAAATCAAAGTTTTAAAAAATAATTTTCATTTTGTATTTGAAATTTTTGTTTTTAATTCAAAGTTCCAAAATCAAAGTTTTAAAAAATTATTTTCATTTTGTTTTTGAAATTTTTTTGTAATTCAAAGTTCCAAAATCAAAGTTTTAAAAAATAATTTTCATTTTGTTTTTGAAATTTTTGTTTTTAATTCAAAGTTCCAAAATCATTGTTTTAAAAAATAATTTTCATTTTGTTTTTGAAATTTTTTTTTTATTTCAAAGTTCCAAAATCAAAGTTTTAAAAAATAATTTTCATTTTGTATTTGAAATTTTTGTTTTTAATTCAAAGTTCCAAAATCAAAATTTTAAAAAATAATTTTCATTTTGTTTTTGAAATTTTTGTTTTTAATTCAAAGTTCCAAAATCAAAGTTTTAAAAAATAATTTTCTTTTTTTTTTTAATTCAAAGTTCCAAAATCAAAATTTTAAAAAAATTATTTTCATTTTGTTTTTGAAATTTTTTTTTTTATTTCAAAGTTCCAAAATCAAAGTTTTAAAAAATAATTTTCATTTTGTTTTTGAATTTTTTTTTTTTAATTCAAAGTTCCAAAATCAAAGTTTTAAAAAATAATTTTCATTTTTTTTATTTCAAAGTTCCAAAATCAAAATTTTAAAAAATAATTTTCATTTTTTTTTTTAATTCAAAGTTCCAAAATCAAAATTTTAAAAAATAATTTTCATTTTGTTTTTGAAATTTTTGTTTTTAATTCAAAGTTCCAAAATCAAAGTTTTAAAAAATAATTTTCATTTTGTATTTGAAATTTTTGTTTTGAATTCAAAGTTCCAAAATCAAAGTTTTAAAAAATAATTTTCATTTTGTTTTTGAAATTTTTTTGTAATTCAAAGTTCCAAAATCAAAGTTTTAAAAAATAATTTTCATTTTGTTTTTGAAATTTTTGTTTTTAATTCAAAGTTCCAAAATCAAAATTTTAAAAAATAATTTTCATTTTGTTTTTGAAATTTTTGTTTTTAATTCAAAGTTCCAAAATCAAAGTTTTAAAAAATATTTTTCATTTTGTTTTTGAAATTTTTGTTTTTAATTCAAAGTTCCAAAATCAAAGTTTTAAAAAATAATTTTCATTTTGTTTTTGAAATTTTTTTTTTATTTCAAAGTTCCAAAATCAAAGTTTTAAAAAATAATTTTCATTTTGTTTTTGAAATTTTTGTTTTTAATTCAAAGTTCCAAAATCAAAGTTTTAAAAAATAATTTTCATTTTTTTTTTAATTCAAAGTTCCAAAATCAATTTTAATTCAAAGTTCCAAAATCAAAATTTTAAAAAATAATTTTCATTTTGTTTTTGAAATTTTTGTTTTTAATTCAAAGTTCCAAAATCAAAGTTTTAAAAAATAATTTTCATTTTGTTTTTGAAATTTTTTTGTAATTCAAAGTTCCAAAATCAAAGTTTTTAATTTAAAGTTCCAAAATCAAAGTTTTAAAAAATAATTTTCATTTTTTTTTTTAATTCAGTTCCAAAATCAAAATTTTAAAAAAAATATTTTCATTTTGTTTTTGAAATTTTTGTTTTTAATTCAAAGTTCCAAAATCAAAGTTTTAAAAAATAATTCTCATTTTGTATTTGAAATTTTTGTTTTTAATTCAAAGTTCCAAAATCAAAGTTTTTGTTTTTAATTCAAAGTTCCAAAATCAAAGTTTTAAAAAATAATTTTCATTTTGTTTTTGAAATTTTTTTTTTATTTCAAAGTTCCAAAATCAAAGTTTTAAAAAATAATTTTCATTTTGTATTTGAAATTTTTGTTTTTAATTCAAAGTTCCAAAATCAAAGTTTTAAAAAATAATTTTCATTTTGTTTTTGAAATTTTTTTGTAATTCAAAGTTCCAAAATCAAAATTTTAAAAAATAATTTTCATTTTTTTTTAATTCAAAGTTCCAAAATCAAATTTTAAAAAATAATTTTCATTTTTTTTAATTCAAAGTTCCAAAATAAAAATTTTAAAAAATTTTGTTTTTGAAATTTTTGTTTTTAATTCAAAGTTCCAAAATCAAAGTTTTAAAAAATAATTTTCATTTTTTTTTTTAATTCAAAGTTCCAAAATCAAAATTTTAAAAAATAATTTTCATTTTGTTTTTGAAATTTTTGTTTTTAATTCAAAGTTCCAAAATCAAAGTTTTAAAAAATAATTTTCATTTTGTTTTTGAAATTTTTTTTTTAATTCAAAGTTCCAAAATCAAAGTTTTAAAAAATAATTTTCATTTTGTTTTTGAAATTTTTGTTTTTAATTCAAAGTTCCAAAATCAAAGTTTTAAAAAATAATTTTCATTTTTTTTTTAATTCAAAGTTCCAAACTCAAAATTTTAAAAAATAATTTTCATTTTGTTTTTGAAATTTTTTTGTAATTCAAAGTTCCAAAATCAAAGTTTTAAAAAATAATTTTCATTTTTTTTTAATTCAAAGTTCCAAAATCAAAGTTTTAAAATATATTTTTCATTTTGTTTTTGAAATTTTTGTTTTTAATTCAAAGTTCCAAAATCAAAGTTTTAAAAAATAATTTTCATTTTGTTTTTGAAATTTTTTTGTAATTCAAAGTTCCAAAATCAAAGTTTTAAAAAATAATTTTCATTTTGTTTTTGAAATTTTTTTGTAATTCAAAGTTCCAAAATCAAAATTTTAAAAAATAATTTTCATTTTTTTTTAATTCAAAGTTCCAAAATCAAATTTTAAAAAATAATTTTCATTTTTTTTAATTCAAAGTTCCAAAATAAAAATTTTAAAAAATTTTGTTTTTGAAATTTTTGTTTTTAATTCAAAGTTCCAAAATCAAAGTTTTAAAAAATAATTTTCATTTTTTTTTTTAATTCAAAGTTCCAAAATCAAAATTTTAAAAAATAATTTTCATTTTGTTTTTGAAATTTTTGTTTTTAATTCAAAGTTCCAAAATCAAAGTTTTAAAAAATAATTTTCATTTTGTTTTTGAAATTTTTTTTTTAATTCAAAGTTCCAAAATCAAAGTTTTAAAAAATAATTTTCATTTTGTTTTTGAAATTTTTGTTTTTAATTCAAAGTTCCAAAATCAAAGTTTTAAAAAATAATTTTCATTTTTTTTTTAATTCAAAGTTCCAAACTCAAAATTTTAAAAAATAATTTTCATTTTGTTTTTGAAATTTTTTTGTAATTCAAAGTTCCAAAATCAAAGTTTTAAAAAATAATTTTCATTTTTTTTTTAATTCAAAGTTCCAAACTCAAAATTTTAAAAAATAATTTTCATTTTGTTTTTGAAATTTTTTTGTAATTCAAAGTTCCAAAATCAAAGTTTTAAAAAATAATTTTCATTTTTTTTTATTTCAAAGTTCCAAAATCAAAGTTTTAAAAAATAATTTTCATTTTGTATTTGAAATTTTTGTTTTTAATTCAAAGTTCCAAAATCAAAGTTTTAAAAAATAATTTTCATTTTGTTTTTGAAATTTTTTTGTAATTCAAAGTTCCAAAATCAAAATTTTAAAAAATAATTTTCATTTTTTTTTAATTCAAAGTTCCAAAATCAAATTTTAAAAAATAATTTTCATTTTTTTTAATTCAAAGTTCCAAAATAAAAATTTTAAAAAATTGTGTTTTTGAAATTTTTGTTTTTAATTCAAAGTTCCAAAATCAAAGTTTTAAAAAATAATTTTCATTTTTTTTTTTAATTCAAAGTTCCAAAATCAAAATTTTAAAAAATAATTTTCATTTTGTTTTTGAAATTTTTGTTTTTAATTCAAAGTTCCAAAATCAAAGTTTTAAAAAATAATTTTCATTTTGTTTTTGAAATTTTTTTTTTAATTCAAAGTTCCAAAATCAAAGTTTTAAAAAATAATTTTCATTTTGTTTTTGAAATTTTTGTTTTTAATTCAAAGTTCCAAAATCAAAGTTTTAAAAAATAATTTTCATTTTTTTTTTAATTCAAAGTTCCAAACTCAAAATTTTAAAAAATAATTTTCATTTTGTTTTTGAAATTTTTTTGTAATTCAAAGTTCCAAAATCAAAGTTTTGAAAAATAATTTTAATTTTTTTTTAATTCAAAGTTCCAAAATCAAAGTTTTAAAATATATTTTTCATTTTGTTTTTGAAATTTTTTTTTAATTCAAAGTTTTAAAAAATAATTTTCATTTTGTTTTTGAAATTTTTGTTTTTAATTCAAAGTTCCAAAATCAAAGTTTTAAAAAATAATTTTCATTTTGTTTTTGAAATTTTTGTTTTTAATTCAAAGTTCCAAAATCAAAATTTTAAAAAATAATTTTCATTTTGTTTTTGAAATTTTTGTTTTTAATTCAAAGTTCCAAAATCAAAGTTTTAAAATATATTTTTCATTTTGTTTTTGAAATTTTTGTTTTTAATTCAAAGTTCCAAAATCAAAGTTTTAAAAAATAATTTTCATTTTGTTTTTGAAATTTTTTTGTAATTCAAAGTTCCAAAATCAAAGTTTTAAAAAATAATTTTCATTTTGTTTTTGAAATTTTTTTTTTATTTCAAAGTTCCAAAATCAAAGTTTTAAAAAATAATTTTCATTTTTTTTAATTCAAAGTTCCAAAATCAAAATTTTAAAAAATAATTTTCATTTTGTTTTTGAAATTTTTGTTTTTAATTCAAAGTTCCAAAATCAAAGTTTTAAAAAATAATTTTCATTTTGTTTTTGAAATTTTTGTTTTTAATTCAAAGTTCCAAAATCAAAGTTTTAAAAAATAATTTTCATTTTGTTTTTGAAATTTTTTTGTAATTCAAAGTTCCAAAATCAAAGTTTTAAAAAATAATTTTCATTTTGTTTTTGAAATTTTTGTTTTTAATTCAAAGTTCCAAAACAAAGTTTTAAAAAATAATTTTCATTTTGTTTTTGAAATTTTTTTTTTCTTTCAAAGTTCCAAAATCAAAGTTTTAAAAAATAATTTTCATTTTGTATTTGAAATTTTTGTTTTTAATTCAAAGTTCCAAAATCAAAGTTTTAAAAAATAATTTTCATTTTGTTTTTGAAATTTTTTTGTAATTCAAAGTTCCAAAATCAAAATTTTAAAAAATAATTTTCATTTTTTTTTAATTCAAAGTTCCAAAATCAAAATTTTAAAAAATAATTTTCATTTTTTTTAATTCAAAGTTCCAAAATAAAAATTTTAAAAAATTTTGTTTTTGAAATTTTTGTTTTTAATTCAAAGTTCCAAAATCAAAGTTTTAAAAAATAATTTTCATTTTTTTTTTTTAATTCAAAGTTCCAAAATCAAAATTTTAAAAAATAATTTTCATTTTGTTTTTGAAATTTTTGTTTTTAATTCAAAGTTCCAAAATCAAAGTTTTAAAAAATAATTTTCATTTTGTTTTTGAAATTTTTTTTTTTAATTCAAAGTTCCAAAATCAAAGTTTTAAAAAATAATTTTCATTTTGTTTTTGAAATTTTTGTTTTTAATTCAAAGTTCCAAAATCAAAGTTTTAAAAAATAATTTTCATTTTTTTTTTAATTCAAAGTTCCAAAATCAAAATTTTAAAAAATAATTTTCGTTTTTTTTTTGAAATTTTTTTGTAATTCAAAGTTCCAAAATCAAAGTTTTAGAAAATAATTTTCATTTTTTTTTAATTCAAAGTTCCAAAATCAAAGTTTTAAAATATATTTTTCATTTTGTTTTTGAAATTTTTTTTTAATTCAAAGTTTTAAAAAATAATTTTCATTTTGTTTTTGAAATTTTTGTTTTTAATTCAAAGTTCCAAAATCAAAGTTTTAAAAAATAATTTTCATTTTGTTTTTGAAATTTTTGTTTTTAATTCAAAGTTCCAAAATCAAAATTTTAAAAAATAATTTTCATTTTGTTTTTGAAATTTTTGTTTTTAATTCAAAGTTCCAAAATCAAAGTTTTAAAATATATTTTTCATTTTGTTTTTGAAATTTTTGTTTTTAATTCAAAGTTCCAAAATCAAAGTTTTAAAAAATAATTTTCATTTTGTTTTTGAAATTTTTTTGTAATTCAAAGTTCCAAAATCAAAGTTTTAAAAAATAATTTTCATTTTGTTTTTGAAATTTTTTTTTTTATTTCAAAGTTCCAAAATCAAAGTTTTAAAAAATAATTTTCATTTTTTTTTTAATTCAAAGTTCCAAAATCAAAATTTTAAAAAATAATTTTCATTTTGTTTTTGAAATTTTTGTTTTTAATTCAAAGTTCCAAAATCAAAGTTTTAAAAAATAATTTTCATTTTGTTTTTGAAATTTTTGTTTTTAATTCAAAGTTCCAAAATCAAAGTTTTAAAAAATAATTTTCATTTTGTTTTTGAAATTTTTTTTTATTTCAAAGTTCCAAAATCAAAGTTTTAAAAAATAATTTTCATTTTGTTTTTGAATTTTTTTTTTATTTCAAAGTTCCAAAATCAAAGTTTTAAAAAATAATTTTCATTTTGTTTTTGAAATTTTTGTTTTTAATTCAAAGTTCCAAAATCAAAGTTTTAAAAAATAATTTTCATTTTGTTTTTGAAATTTTTGTTTTTAATTCAAAGTTCCAAAATCAAAGTTTTAAAAAATAATTTTCATTTTTTTTTTAATTCAAAGTTCCAAAATCAAAATTTTAAAAAATAATTTTCATTTTTTTTTTAATTCAAAGTTCCAAAATCAAAATTTTAAAAAATAATTTTCATTTTGTTTTTGAAATTTTTGTTTTTAATTCAAAGTTCCAAAATCAAAGTTTTAAAAAATAATTTTCATTTTGTTTTTGAAATTTTTGTTTTTAATTCAAAGTTCCAAAATCAAAATTTTAAAAAATAATTTTCATTTTGTTTTTGAAATTTTTGTTTTTTTCAAAGTTCCAAAATCAAAGTTTTAAAAAATAATTTTCATTTTTTTTTTAATTCAAAGTTCCAAAATCAAAATTTTAAAAAATAATTTTCATTTTTTTTTAATTCAAAGTTCCAAAATCAAAATTTTAAAAAATAATTTTCATTTTGTTTTTGAAATTTTTGTTTTTAATTCAAAGTTCCAAAATCAAAGTTTTAAAAAATAATTTTCATTTTTTTTTTAATTCAAAGTTCCAAAATCAAAATTTTAAAAAATAATTTTCATTTTTTTTTTAATTCAAAGTTCCAAAATCAAAATTTTAAAAAATAATTTTCATTTTGTTTTTGAAATTTTTGTTTTTAATTCAAAGTTCCAAAATCAAAGTTTTAAAAAATAATTTTCATTTTGTTTTTGAAATTTTTTTTTTAATTCAAAGTTCCAAAATCAAAATTTTAAAAAATAATATTCATTTTGTTTTTGAAATTTTTGTTTTTAATTCAAAGTTCCAAAATCAAAGTTTTAAAAAATAATTTTCATTTTTTTTTTTAATTCAAAGTTCCAAAATCAAAATTTTAAAAAAATTATTTTCATTTTGTTTTTGAAATTTTTTTTTTTATTTCAAAGTTCCAAAATCAAAGTTTTAAAAAATAATTTTCATTTTGTTTTTGAAATTTTTTTTTTTAATTCAAAGTTCCAAAATCAAAGTTTTAAAAAATAATTTTCATTTTGTTTTTGAAATTTTTGTTTTTAATTCAAAGTTCCAAAATCAAAGTTTTAAAAAATAATTTTCATTTTGTTTTTGAAATTTTTGTTTTTAATTCAAAGTTCCAAAATCAAAGTTTTAAAAAATAATTTTCATTTTGTTTTTGAATTTTTTTTTTATTTCAAAGTTCCAAAATCAAAGTTTTAAAAAATAATTTTCATTTTGTTTTTGAATTTTTTTTTTTATTTCAAAGTTCCAAAATCAAAGTTTTAAAAAATAATTTTCATTTTGTTTTTGAAATTTTTGTTTTTAATTCAAAGTTCCAAAATCAAAGTTTTAAAAAATAATTTTCATTTTGTTTTTGAAATTTTTTTTTTTAATTCAAAGTTCCAAAATCAAAGTTTTAAAAAATAATTTTCATTTTTTTTTTATTTCAAAGTTCCAAAATCAAAATTTTAAAAAATAATTTTCATTTTGTTTTTGAAATTTTTTTTTTAATTCAAAGTTCCAAAATCAAAGTTTTAAAAAATAATTTTCATTTTGTTTTTGAAATTTTTTTTTTATTTCAAAGTTCCAAAATCAAAGTTTTAAAAAATAATTTTCATTTTGTTTTTTAAATTTTTGTTTTTAATTCAAAGTTCCAAAATCAAAGTTTTTAATTTAAAGTTCCAAAATCAAAGTTTTAAAAAATAATTTTCATTTTTTTTTAATTCAAAGTTCCAAAATCAAAGTTTTAAAATATATTTTTCATTTTGTTTTTGAAATTTTTGTTTTTATTCAAAGTTCCAAAATCAAAGTTTTAAAAAATAATTTTCATTTTTTTTTTTAATTCAAAGTTCCAAAATCAAAATTTTAAAAAAATTATTTTCATTTTGTTTTTGAAATTTTTGTTTTTAATTCAAAGTTCCAAAATCAAAGTTTTAAAAAATAATTTTCATTTTGTTTTTGAAATTTTTGTTTTTAATTCAAAGTTCCAAAATCAAAGTTTTAAAAAATAATTTTCATTTTTTTTTATTTCAAAGTTCCAAAATCAAAATTTTAAAAAATAATTTTCATTTTGTTTTTGAAATTTTTTTTTTAATTCAAAGTTCCAAAATCAAAGTTTTAAAAAATAATTTTCATTTTGTATTTGAAATTTTTGTTTTTAATTCAAAGTTCCAAAATCAAAGTTTTAAAAAATAATTTTCTTTTTTTTTTAATTCAAAGTTCCAAAATCAAAATTTTAAAAAAATTATTTTCATTTTGTTTTTGAAATTTTTTTTTTATTTCAAAGTTCCAAAATCAAAGTTTTAAAAAATAATTTTCATTTTGTTTTTGAAATTTTTGTTTTTAATTCAAAGTTCCAAAATCAAAGTTTTAAAAAATAATTTTCATTTTTTTTTTATTTCAAAGTTCCAAAATCAAAATTTTAAAAAATAATTTTCATTTTGTTTTTGAAATTTTTTTTTAATTCAAAGTTCCAAAATCAAAGTTTTAAAAAATAATTTTCATTTTGTATTTGTAATTTTTGTTTTTAATTCAAAGTTCCAAAATCAAAGTTTTAAAAAATAATTTTCATTTTGTTTTTGAAATTTTTGTTTTTAATTCAAAGTTCCAAAATCAAAGTTTTAAAAAATAATTTTCATTTTGTTTTTGAAATTTTTTTTTTTAATTCAAAGTTCCAAAATCAAAGTTTTAAAAAATAATTTTCATTTTGTATTTGAAATTTTTGTTTTTAATTCAAAGTTCCAAAATCAAAGTTTTAAAAAATAATTTTCATTTTGTTTTTGAAATTTTTGTTTTTAATTCAAAGTTCCAAAATCAAAGTTTTAAAAAATAATTTTCATTTTGTTTTTGAAATTTTTGTTTTTAATTCAAAGTTCCAAAATCAAAGTTTTAAAAAATAATTTTCATTTTGTTTTTGAAATTTTTGTTTCAAAGTTTTTAATTTAAAGTTCCAAAATCAAAGTTTTAAAAAATAATTTTCATTTTTTTTTAATTCAAAGTTCCAAAATCAAAATTTTAAAAAATAATTTTCATTTTTTTGAATTCAAAGTTCCAAAATAAAAATTTTAAAAAATTTTGTTTTTGAAATTTTTGTTTTTAATTCAAAGTTCCAAAATCAAAGTTTTAAAAAATAATTTTCATTTTGTTTTTGAAATTTTTGTTTTTAATTCAAAGTTCCAAAATCAAAGTTTTAAAAAATAATTTTCATTTTGTTTTTGAAATTTTTGTTTTTAATTCAAAGTTCCAAAATCAAAGTTTTAAAAAATAATTTTCATTTTGTTTTTGAAATTTTTGTTTCAAAGTTTTTAATTTAAAGTTCCAAAATCAAAGTTTTAAAAAATAATTTTAATTTTTTTTTTAATTCAAAGTTCCAAAATCAAAATTTTAAAAAAATTATTTTCATTTTGTTTTTGAAATTTTTGTTTTTAATTCAAAGTTCCAAAATCAAAGTTTTAAAAAATAATTTTCATTTTGTTTTTGAATTTTTTTTTTTTAATTCAAAGTTCCAAAATCAAAGTTTTAATAAATAATTTTCATTTTTTTTTAATTCAAAGTTCCAAAATCAAAATTTTAAAAAATAATTTTCATTTTTTTTTTAATTCAAAGTTCCAAAATCAAAATTTTAAAAAATAATTTTCATTTTGTTTTTGAAATTTTTTTTTTAATTCAAAGTTCTAAAATCAAAGTTTTAAAAAATAATTTTCATTTTGTTTTTGAAATTTTTGTTTTTAATTCAAAATTCCAAAATCAATTTTAATTCAAAGTTCCAAAATCAAAATTTTAAAAAATAATTTTCATTTTGTTTTTGAAATTTATGTTTTTAATTCAAAGTTCCAAAATCAAAATTTTAAAAAATAATTTTCATTTTGTTTTTGAAATTTTTTTTTAATTCAAAGTTCTAAAATCAAAGTTTTAAAAAATAATTTTCATTTTGTTTTTGAAATTTTTTTTTTAATTCAAAGTTCTAAAATCAAAGTTTTAAAAAATAATTTTCATTTTGTTTTTGAAATTTATGTTTTTAATTCAAAGTTCCAAAATCAAAGTTTTAAAACATAATTTTCATTTTGTTTTTAATTCAAAGTTCCAAAATCAAAGTTTTAAAAAATAATTTTCATTTTTTTTTTAATTCAAAGTTCCAAAATCAAAATTTTAAAAAAATAATTTTCATTTTGTTTTTGAATTTTTTTTTTAATTCAAAGTTCTAAAATCAAAGTTTTAAAAAATAATTTTCATTTTGTTTTTGAAATTTTTTTTTTAATTCAAAGTTCTAAAATCAAAGTTTTAAAAAATAATTTTCATTTTGTTTTTGAAATTTTTGTTTTTAATTCAAAATTCCAAAATCAATTTTAATTCAAAGTTCCAAAATCAAAGTTTTAAAAAATAATTTTCATTTTGTTTTTGAAATTTTTGTTTTTAATTCAAAGTTCCAAAATCAAAATTTTAAAAAATAATTTTCATTTTGTTTTTGAAATTTTTGTTTTTAATTCAAAGTTCCAAAATCAAAGTTTTAAAAAATAATTTTCATTTTTTTTTTAATTCAAAGTTCCAAAATCAAAATTTTAAAAAATAATTTTCATTTTTTTTTTAATTCAAAGTTCCAAAATCAAAATTTTAAAAAATAATTTTCATTTTGTTTTTGAAATTTTTGTTTTTAATTCAAAGTTCCAAAATCAAAGTTTTAAAAAATAATTTTCATTTTTTTTTTAATTCAAAGTTCCAAAATCAAAATTTTAAAAAATAATTTTCATTTTTTTTTTAATTCAAAGTTCCAAAATCAAAATTTTAAAAAATAATTTTCATTTTGTTTTTGAAATTTTTGTTTTTAATTCAAAGTTCCAAAATCAAAGTTTTAAAAAATAATTTTCATTTTGTTTTTGAAATTTTTTTTTTTAATTCAAAGTTCCAAAATCAAAATTTTAAAAAATAATTTTCATTTTGTTTTTGAAATTTTTGTTTTTAATTCAAAGTTCCAAAATCAAAGTTTTAAAAAATAATTTTCATTTTTTTTTTAATTCAAAGTTCCAAAATCAAAATTTTAAAAAAATTATTTTCATTTTGTTTTTGAAATTTTTTTTTTTATTTCAAAGTTCCAAAATCAAAGTTTTAAAAAATAATTTTCATTTTGTTTTTGAAATTTTTTTTTTTAATTCAAAGTTCCGAAATCAAAGTTTTAAAAAATAATTTTCATTTTGTTTTTGAAATTTTTGTTTTTAATTCAAAGTTCCAAAATCAAAGTTTTAAAAAATAATTTTCATTTTGGGCAAAATTTCAGTTTATGGGGGACACCCCTGGGAAAAAAAAAAAAAATGCCACGCCCCCTTAAATGACCCCAGGAGTGCGAAAATCATAATGAATAAGGGGGCTCACGCCCCCTATGGGCGTGGCAGTCGAAAAACGACCCGGCGCACCTACGTAGACAATATGGGTATCAAATGAAAGCTAATGTCTTCACGATTCCAAAAATAGCCATACTTGCCAGATCGGGCGATTTTTGTAGCCGATATGGCCATTTTGGCAAAATTTTGGGTGGGGGAAATTTTTTTTTTTTTTTTTGCGTGACCGGCCTACGGCCGGGCTTAGGGGTTTTTAACTCCAGTATGTCTTAATTCTAGACGGCGGGGATCTCGAGTGCTCGATCGCTAAAAAGAAATAAACAAAAAAAGTCCTTCCCCCATTTTATAAAAATTAACATATCTTCCTCAAATTCTGGACGATCTGGCAACTACGGGTATTTTTGGAATCGTGAAGACATTTCCTTTCATTTGATACCAATATTGCCTAAGTAGGTGGCATGGGTCGTTTTTCACCCCCGCCCCTATTTAACAAAAATGGCCGTATCGGCTGCAAAAACCGCCCGATCTGGCAACTATGGCTATTTTTGGAATCGTGAAGACATTAGCTTTCATTTGATACCCATATTGTCTACGTAGGTGGGCCGGGTCGTTTTTCGACTGCCACGCCCATAGGGGGCGTGAGCCCCCTTTTTCATTATGATTTTCGTACTCCTGGGAACATTCTGAAGGGGATGGCATATTTAGATTTTTTCTCTAGGAGTGTCCCCCATAAACTGAAATTCAGCCTTCATTTTGTTTTTGAAATTTTTGTTTTTAATTCAAAGTTCCAAAATCAAAGTTTTAAAAAATAATTTTCATTTTGTTTTTGAATTTTTTTTTTATTTCAAAGTTCCAAAATCAAAGTTTTAAAAAATAATTTTCATTTTGTTTTTGAAATTTTTGTTTTTAATTCAAAGTTCCAAAATCAAAGTTTTAAAAAATAATTTTCATTTTGTTTTTGAAATTTTTGTTTTTAATTCAAAGTTCCAAAATCAAAATTTTAAAAAATAATTTTCATTTTGTTTTTGAAATTTTTGTTTTTAATTCAAAGTTCCAAAATCAAAGTTTTAAAAAATAATTTTCATTTTTTTTTTTAATTCAAAGTTTCAAAATCAAAATTTTAAAAAATAATTTTCATTTTTTTTTTAATTCAAAGTTCCAAAATAAAAATTTTAAAAAATTTTGTTTTTGAAATTTTTTTTTTAATTCAAAGTTCCAAAATCAAAGTTTTAAAAAATAATTTTCATTTTGTTTTTGAAATTTTTGTTTTTAATTCAAAGTTCCAAAATCAAAGTTTTAAAAAATAATTTTCATTTTGTTTTTGAAATTTTTGTTTTTAATTCAAAGTTCCAAAATCAAAGTTTTAAAAAATAATTTTCATTTTGTTTTTGAAATTTTTGTTTTTAATTCAAAGTTCCAAAATCAAAGTTTTAAAAAATAATTTTCATTTTGTTTTTGAAATTTTTGTTTTTAATTCAAAGTTCCAAAATCAAAGTTTTAAAAAATAATTTTCATTTTGTTTTTGAAATATTTTTTTTTATTTCAAAGTTCCAAAATCAAAGTTTTAAAAAATATTTTTCATTTTGTTTTTGAAATTTTTGTTTTTAATTCAAAGTTCCAAAATCAAAGTTTTAAAAAATAATTTTCATTTTGTTTTTGAAATTTTTGTTTTTAATTCAAAGTTCCAAAATCAAAATTTTAAAAAATAATTTTCATTTTGTTTTTGAAATTTTTGTTTTTAATTCAAAGTTCCAAAATCAAAGTTTTAAAAAATAATTTTCATTTTGTTTTTGAAATTTTTGTTTTTAATTCAAAGTTCCAAAATCAAGTTTTTCCAAAATCAAAGTTTTAAAAAATAATTTTCATTTTTTTTTAATTCAAAGTTCCAAAATCAAAGTTTTAAAATATATTTTTCATTTTGTTTTTGAAATTTTTGTTTTTAATTCAAAGTTCCAAAATCAAAATTTTAAAAAATAATTTTCATTTTGTTTTTGAAATTTTTGTTTTTAATTCAAAGTTCCAAAATCAAAGTTTTAAAAAATAATTTTCATTTTGTTTTTGAAATTTTTGTTTTTAATTCAAAGTTCCAAAATCAAAATTTTAAAAAATAATTTTCATTTTGTTTTTGAAATTTTTGTTTTTAATTCAAAGTTCCAAAATCAAAGTTTTAAAAAATAATTTTCATTTTGTTTTTGAAATATTTTTTTTTATTTCAAAGTTCCAAAATCAAAGTTTTAAAAAATATTTTTCATTTTGTTTTTGAAATTTTTGTTTTTAATTCAAAGTTCCAAAATCAAAGTTTTAAAAAATAATTTTCATTTTGTTTTTGAAATTTTTGTTTTTAATTCAAAGTTCCAAAATCAAAATTTTAAAAAATAATTTTCATTTTGTTTTTGAAATTTTTGTTTTTAATTCAAAGTTCCAAAATCAAAGTTTTAAAAAATAATTTTCATTTTTTTTAATTCAAAGTTCCAAAATAAAAATTTTAAAAAATTTTGTTTTTGAAATTTTTGTTTTTAATTCAAAGTTCCAAAATCAAAGTTTTTATTTTAAAGTTCCAAAATCAAAGTTTTAAAAAATAATTTTCATTTTTTTTTAATTCAAAGTTCCAAAATCAAAATTTTAAAAAAATTATTTTCATTTTTTTTTAATTCAAAGTTCCAAAATCAAAGTTTTAAAAAATAATTTTCATTTTTTTGTAATTCAAAGTTCCAAAATCAAAATTTTAAAAAATAATTTTCATTTTTTTTTAATTCAAAGTTCCAAAATCAAAATTTTAAAAAATTTTGTTTTTGAAATTTTTGTTTTTAATTCAAAGTTCTAAAATCAAAATTTTAAAAAATAATTTTCACTTTGTTTTTAAAATTTTTTTTTTTAATTCAAAGTTCCAAAATCAAAATTTTAAAAAAATTATTTGCATTTTGTTTTTGAAATTTTTGTTTTTAATTCAAAGTTCCAAAATCAAAATTTTAAAAAATAATTTTCATTTTGTTTTTGAAATTTTTGTTTTTAATTCAAAGTTCCAAAATCAAAGTTTTAAAAAATAATTTTCATTTTGTTTTTGAAATTTTTGTTTTTAATTCAAAGTTCCAAAATCAAAGTTTTAAAAAATAATTTTCATTTTGTTTTTGAAATTTTTTTGTAATTCAAAGTTCCAAAATCAAAGTTTTAAAAAATAATTTTCATTTTGTTTTTGAAATTTTTGTTTTTAATTCAAAGTTCCAAAATCAAAGTTTTAAAAAATAATTTTCATTTTGTTTTTGAAATTTTTTTTTTATTTCAAAGTTCCAAAATCAAAGTTTTAAAAAATAATTTTCATTTTGTAATTTTTGTTTTTAATTCAAAGTTCCAAAATCAAAGTTTTAAAAAATAATTTTCATTTTGTTTTTGAAATTTTTTTGTAATTCAAAGTTCCAAAATCAAAATTTTAAAAAATAATTTTCATTTTTTTTTTAATTCAAAGTTCCAAAATCAAAATTTTAAAAAATAATTTTCATTTTTTTTAATTCAAAGTTCCAAAATAAAAATTTTAAAAAATTTTGTTTTTGAAATTTTTGTTTTTAATTCAAAGTTCCAAAATCAAAGTTTTAAAAAATAATTTTCATTTTTTTTTTTAATTCAAAATTCCAAAATCAAAATTTTAAAAAATAATTTTCATTTTGTTTTTGAAATTTTTGTTTTTAATTCAAAGTTCCAAAATCAAAGTTTTAAAAAATAATTTTCATTTTGTTTTTGAAATTTTTTTTTTAATTCAAAGTTCCAAAATCAAAGTTTTAAAAAATAATTTTCATTTTGTTTTTGAAAATTTTGTTTTTAATTCAAAGTTCCAAAATCAAAGTTTTAAAAAATAATTTTCATTTTTTTTTTAATTCAAAGTTCCAAAATCAAAATTTTAAAAAATAATTTTCATTTTGTTTTTGAAATTTTTTTGTAATTCAAAGTTCCAAAATCAAAGTTTTAAAAAATAATTTTCATTTTTTTTTAATTCAAAGTTCCAAAATCAAAGTTTTAAAATATATTTTTCATTTTGTTTTTGAAATTTTTTTTTAATTCAAAGTTTTAAAAAATAATTTTCATTTTGTTTTTGAAATTTTTGTTTTTAATTCAAAGTTCCAAAATCAAAGTTTTAAAAAATAATTTTCATTTTGTTTTTGAAATTTTTGTTTTTAATTCAAAGTTCCAAAATCAAAATTTTAAAAAATAATTTTCATTTTGTTTTTGAAATTTTTGTTTTTAATTCAAAGTTCCAAAATCAAAGTTTTAAAATATATTTTTCATTTTGTTTTTGAAATTTTTGTTTTTAATTCAAAGTTCCAAAATCAAAGTTTTAAAAAATAATTTTCATTTTGTTTTTGAAATTTTTTTGTAATTCAAAGTTCCAAAATCAAAGTTTTAAAAAATAATTTTCATTTTGTTTTTGAAATTTTTTTTTTATTTCAAAGTTCCAAAATCAAAGTTTTAAAAAATAATTTTCATTTTTTTTTTAATTCAAAGTTCCAAAATCAAAATTTTAAAAAATAATTTTCATTTTTTTTAATTCAAAGTTCCAAAATAAAAATTTTAAAAAATTTTGTTTTTGAAATTTTTGTTTTTAATTCAAAGTTCCAAAATCAAAGTTTTAAAAAATAATTTTCATTTTTTTTTTTAATTCAAAGTTCCAAAATCAAAATTTTAAAAAATAATTTTCATTTTGTTTTTGAAATTTTTGTTTTTAATTCAAAGTTCCAAAATCAAAGTTTTAAAAAATAATTTTCATTTTGTTTTTGAAATTTTTTTTTTAATTCAAAGTTCCAAAATCAAAGTTTTAAAAAATAATTTTCATTTTGTTTTTGAAATTTTTGTTTTTAATTCAAAGTTCCAAAATCAAAGTTTTAAAAAATAATTTTCATTTTTTTTTAATTCAAAGTTCCAAAATCAAAATTTTAAAAAATAATTTTCATTTTGTTTTTGAAATTTTTTTGTAATTCAAAGTTCCAAAATCAAAGTTTTAAAAAATAATTTTCATTTTTTTTTAATTCAAAGTTCCAAAATCAAAGTTTTAAAATATATTTTTCATTTTGTTTTTGAAATTTTTTTTTAATTCAAAGTTTTAAAAAATAATTTTCATTTTGTTTTTGAAATTTTTGTTTTTAATTCAAAGTTCCAAAATCAAAGTTTTAAAAAATAATTTTCATTTTGTTTTTGAAATTTTTGTTTTTAATTCAAAGTTCCAAAATCAAAATTTTAAAAAATAATTTTCATTTTGTTTTTGAAATTTTTGTTTTTAATTCAAAGTTCCAAAATCAAAGTTTTAAAATATATTTTTCATTTTGTTTTTGAAATTTTTGTTTTTAATTCAAAGTTCCAAAATCAAAGTTTTAAAAAATAATTTTCATTTTGTTTTTGAAATTTTTTTGTAATTCAAAGTTCCAAAATAAAAATTTTAAAAAATTTTGTTTTTGAAATTTTTGTTTTTAATTCAAAGTTCCAAAATCAAAGTTTTAAAAAATAATTTTCATTTTTTTTTTTAATTCAAAATTCCAAAATCAAAATTTTAAAAAATAATTTTCATTTTTTTTTAATTCAAAGTTCCAAAATCAAAGTTTTAAAATATATTTTTCATTTTGTTTTTGAAATTTTTTTTTAATTCAAAGTTTTAAAAAATAATTTTCATTTTGTTTTTGAAATTTTTTTTTATTTCAAAGTTCCAAAATCAAAGTTTTAAAAAATAATTTTCATTTTTTTTTTAATTCAAAGTTCCAAAATCAAAATTTTAAAAAATAATTTTCATTTTTTTTTTAATTCAAAGTTCCAAAATCAAAATTTTAAAAAATAATTTTCATTTTGTTTTTGAAATTTTTGTTTTTAATTCAAAGTTCCAAAATCAAAGTTTTAAAAAATAATTTTCATTTTGTTTTTGAAATTTTTGTTTTTAATTCAAAGTTCCAAAATTAAAATTTTAAAAAATAATTTTCATTTTGTTTTTGAAATTTTTGTTTTTAATTCAAAGTTCCAAAATCAAAATTTTAAAAAATAATTTTCATTTTTTTTTTAATTCAAAGTTCCAAAATCAAAATTTTAAAAAATAATTTTCATTTTTTTTTTAATTCAGAGTTCCAAAATCAAAATTTTAAAAAATAATTTTCATTTTTTTTAATTCAAAGTTCCAAAATAAAAATTTTAAAAAATTTTGTTTTTGAAATTTTTGTTTTTAATTCAAAGTTCCAAAATCAAAGTTTTAAAAAATAATTTTCATTTTTTTTTTTAATTCAAAGTTCCAAAATCAAAATTTTAAAAAATAATTTTCATTTTGTTTTTGAAATTTTTGTTTTTAATTCAAAGTTCCAAAATCAAAGTTTTAAAAAATAATTTTCATTTTGTTTTTGAAATTTTTTTTTTAATTCAAAGTTCCAAAATCAAAGTTTTAAAAAATAATTTTCATTTTGTTTTTGAAATTTTTGTTTTTAATTCAAAGTTCCAAAATCAAAGTTTTAAAAAATAATTTTCATTTTGTTTTTGAAATTTTTGTTTTTAATTCAAAGTTCCAAAATCAAAATTTTAAAAAATAATTTTCATTTTGTTTTTGAAATTTTTGTTTTTAATTCAAAGTTCCAAAATCAAAGTTTTAAAATATATTTTTCATTTTGTTTTTGAAATTTTTGTTTTTAATTCAAAGTTCCAAAATCAAAGTTTTAAAAAATAATTTTCATTTTGTTTTTGAAATTTTTTTGTAATTCAAAGTTCCAAAATCAAAGTTTTAAAAAATAATTTTCATTTTGTTTTTGAAATTTTTTTTTTATTTCAAAGTTCCAAAATCAAAGTTTTAAAAAATAATTTTCATTTTTTTTTTAATTCAAAGTTCCAAAATCAAAATTTTAAAAAATAATTTTCATTTTGTTTTTGAAATTTTTGTTTTTAATTCAAAGTTCCAAAATCAAAGTTTTAAAAAATAATTTTCATTTTGTTTTTGAAATTTTTGTTTTTAATTCAAAGTTCCAAAATCAAAGTTTTAAAAAATAATTTTCATTTTGTTTTTGAAATTTTTTTTTATTTCAAAGTTCCAAAATCAAAGTTTTAAAAAATAATTTTCATTTTGTTTTTGAATTTTTTTTTTTATTTCAAAGTTCCAAAATCAAAGTTTTAAAAAATAATTTTCATTTTGTTTTTGAAATTTTTGTTTTTAATTCAAAGTTCCAAAATCAAAGTTTTAAAAAATAATTTTCATTTTGTTTTTGAAATTTTTGTTTTTAATTCAAAGTTCCAAAATCAAAATTTTAAAAAATAATTTTCATTTTGTTTTTGAAATTTTTGTTTTTAATTCAAAGTTCCAAAATCAAAGTTTTAAAAAATAATTTTCATTTTTTTTTTAATTCAAAGTTCCAAAATCAAAATTTTAAAAAATAATTTTCATTTTTTTTTTAATTCAAAGTTCCAAAATCAAAATTTTAAAAAATAATTTTCATTTTGTTTTTGAAATTTTTGTTTTTAATTCAAAGTTCCAAAATCAAAGTTTTAAAAAATAATTTTCATTTTGTTTTTGAAATTTTTGTTTTTAATTCAAAGTTCCAAAATTAAAATTTTAAAAAATAATTTTCATTTTGTTTTTGAAATTTTTGTTTTTAATTCAAAGTTCCAAAATCAAAGTTTTAAAAAATAATTTTCATTTTTTTTTTAATTCAAAGTTCCAAAATCAAAATTTTAAAAAATAATTTTCATTTTTTTTTAATTCAAAGTTCCAAAATCAAAATTTTAAAAAATAATTTTCATTTTGTTTTTGAAATTTTTGTTTTTAATTCAAAGTTCCAAAATCAAAGTTTTAAAAAATAATTTTCATTTTTTTTTAATTCAAAGTTCCAAAATCAAAATTTTAAAAAATAATTTTCTTTTTTTTTTTAATTCAAAGTTCCAAAATCAAAATTTTAAAAAATAATTTTCATTTTGTTTTTGAAATTTTTGTTTTTAATTCAAAGTTCCAAAATCAAAGTTTTAAAAAATAATTTTCATTTTTTTTTTAATTCAAAGTTCCAAAATCAAAATTTTAAAAAATAATTTTCTTTTTTTTTTTAATTCAAAGTTCCAAAATCAAAATTTTAAAAAATAATTTTCATTTTGTTTTTGAAATTTTTGTTTTTAATTCAAAGTTCCAAAATCAAAGTTTTAAAAAATAATTTTCATTTTGTTTTTGAAATTTTTTTTTTTAATTCAAAGTTCCAAAATCAAAATTTTAAAAAATAATTTTCATTTTGTTTTTGAAATTTTTGTTTTTATTTCAAAGTTCCAAAATCAAAGTTTTAAAAAATAATTTTCATTTTTTTTTAATTCAAAGTTCCAAAATCAAAATTTTAAAAAAATTATTTTCATTTTGTTTTTGAAATTTTTTTTTTTATTTCAAAGTTCCAAAATCAAAGTTTTAAAAAATAATTTTCATTTTGTTTTTGAAATTTTTTTTTTTAATTCAAAGTTCCAAAATCAAAGTTTTAAAAAATAATTTTCATTTTGTTTTTGAAATTTTTGTTTTTAATTCAAAGTTCCAAAATCAAAGTTTTAAAAAATAATTTTCATTTTGTTTTTGAAATTTTTGTTTTTAATTCAAAGTTCCAAAATCAAAGTTTTAAAAAATAATTTTCATTTTGTTTTTGAATTTTTTTTTTTTATTTCAAAGTTCCAAAATCAAAGTTTTAAAAAATAATTTTCATTTTGTTTTTGAAATTTTTGTTTTTAATTCAAAGTTCCAAAATCAAAGTTTTAAAAAATAATTTTCATTTTGTTTTTGAAATTTTTGTTTTTAATTCAAAGTTCCAAAATCAAAATTTTAAAAAATAATTTTTATTTTGTTTTTGAAATTTTTGTTTTTAATTCAAAGTTCCAAAATCAAAGTTTTAAAAAATAATTTTCAGTTTTTTTTTAATTCAAAGTTCCAAAATCAAAATTTTAAAAAATAATTTTCATTTTTTTTTAATTCAAAGTTCCAAAATAAAAATTTTAAAAAATTTTGTTTTTGAAATTTTTTTTTTAATTCAAAGTTCCAAAATCAAAGTTTTAAAAAATAATTTTCATTTTTTTTTAATTCAAAGTTCCAAAATCAAAATTTTAAAAAAATTATTTTCATTTTTTTTTTAATTCAAAGTTCCAAAATCAAAGTTTTAAAAAATAATTTTCATTTTTTTTTAATTCAAAGTTCCAAAATCAAAGTTTTAAAAAATAATTTTCATTTTGTTTTTGAAATTTTTGTTTTTAATTCAAAGTTCCAAAATCAAAGTTTTAAAAAATAATTTTCATTTTGTTTTTGAATTTTTTTTTTTTAATTCAAAGTTCCAAAATCAAAGTTTTAAAAAATAATTTTCATTTTGTTTTTGAAATTTTTGTTTTTAATTCAAAGTTCCAAAATCAAAGTTTTAAAAAATAATTTTCATTTTGTTTTTGAAATTTTTTTGTAATTCAAAGTTCCAAAATCAAAGTTTTAAAAAATAATTTTCATTTTGTTTTTGAAATTTTTTTTTTATTTCAAAGTTCCAAAATCAAAGTTTTAAAAAATAATTTTCATTTTTTTTTTAATTCAAAGTTCCAAAATCAAAATTTTAAAAAATAATTTTCATTTTGTTTTTGAAATTTTTGTTTTTAATTCAAAGTTCCAAAATCAAAGTTTTAAAAAATAATTTTCATTTTGTTTTTGAAATTTTTGTTTTTAATTCAAAGTTCCAAAATCAAAGTTTTAAAAAATAATTTTCATTTTGTTTTTGAAATTTTTTTTTTATTTCAAAGTTCCAAAATCAAAGTTTTAAAAAATAATTTTCATTTTGTTTTTGAATTTTTTTTTTTATTTCAAAGTTCCAAAATCAAAGTTTTAAAAAATAATTTTCATTTTGTTTTTGAAATTTTTGTTTTTAATTCAAAGTTCCAAAATCAAAGTTTTAAAAAATAATTTTCATTTTGTTTTTGAAATTTTTGTTTTTAATTCAAAGTTCCAAAATCAAAATTTTAAAAAATAATTTTCATTTTGTTTTTGAAATTTTTGTTTTTAATTCAAAGTTCCAAAATCAAAGTTTTAAAAAATAATTTTCATTTTTTTTTTAATTCAAAGTTCCAAAATCAAAATTTTAAAAAATAATTTTCATTTTTTTTTTAATTCAAAGTTCCAAAATCAAAATTTTAAAAAATAATTTTCATTTTGTTTTTGAAATTTTTGTTTTTAATTCAAAGTTCCAAAATCAAAGTTTTAAAAAATAATTTTCATTTTGTTTTTGAAATTTTTGTTTTTAATTCAAAGTTCCAAAATCAAAGTTTTAAAAAATAATTTTCATTTTGTTTTTGAAATTTTTGTTTTTAATTCAAAGTTCCAAAATCAAAGTTTTAAAAAATAATTTTATTTTGTTTTTGAAATTTTTGTTTTTAATTCAAAGTTCCAAAATCAAAGTTTTAAAAAATAATTTTCATTTTGTTTTTGAAATTTTTGTTTTTAATTCAAAGTTCCAAAATCAAAGTTTTAAAAAATAATTTTCATTTTGTTTTTGAATTTTTTTTTTTATTTCAAAGTTCCAAAATCAAAGTTTTAAAAAATAATTTTCATTTTGTTTTTGAATTTTTTTTTTTATTTCAAAGTTCCAAAATCAAAGTTTTAAAAAATAATTTTCATTTTTTTTTTAATTCAAAGTTCCAAAATCAAAATTTTAAAAAATAATTTTCATTTTTTTTTTGAAATTTTTGTTTTTAATTCAAAGTTCCAAAATCAAAGTTTTAAAAAATAATTTTCATTTTGTTTTTGAAATTTTTGTTTTTAATTCAAAGTTCCAAAATCAAAGTTTTAAAAAATAATTTTCATTTTGTTTTTGAAATTTTTGTTTTTAATTCAAAGTTCCAAAATCAAAGTTTTAAAAAATAATTTTCATTTTGTTTTTGAAATTTTTGTTTTTAATTCAAAGTTCCAAAATCAAAGTTTTAAAAAATAATTTTCATTTTGTTTTTGAAATTTTTGTTTTTAATTCAAAGTTCCAAAATCAAAATTTTAAAAAATAATTTTCATTTTTTTTTTAATTCAAAGTTCCAAAATCAAAATTTTAAAAAATAATTTTCATTTTGTTTTTGAAATTTTTGTTTTTAATTCAAAGTTCCAAAATCAAAGTTTTAAAAAATAATTTTCATTTTGTTTTTGAAATTTTTGTTTTTAATTCAAAGTTCCAAAATCAAAGTTTTAAAAAATAATTTTCATTTTGTTTTTGAAATTTTTTTTTTTAATTCAAAGTTCCAAAATCAAAGTTTTAAAAAATAATTTTAATTTTGTTTTTGAAATTTTTGTTTTTAATTCAAAGTTCCAAAATCAAAGTTTTAAAAAATAATTTTCATTTTGTTTTTGAAATTTTTGTTTTTAATTCAAAGTTCCAAAATCAAAGTTTTAAAAAATAATTTTCATTTTGTTTTTGAATTTTTTTTTTTATTTCAAAGTTCCAAAATCAAAGTTTTAAAAAATAATTTTCATTTTGTTTTTAATTCAAAGTTCCAAAATCAAAGTTTTAAAAAATAATTTTCATTTTGTTTTTGAAATTTTTGTTTTTAATTCAAAGTTCCAAAATCAAAATTTTAAAAAATAATTTTTATTTTGTTTTTGAAATTTTTGTTTTTAATTCAAAGTTCCAAAATCAAAGTTTTAAAAAATAATTTTCAGTTTTTTTTTATTTCAAAGTTCCAAAATCAAAATTTTAAAAAATAATTTTCATTTTTTTTTAATTCAAAGTTCCAAAATAAAAATTTTAAAAAATTTTGTTTTTGAAATTTTTTTTTTAATTCAAAGTTCCAAAATCAAAGTTTTAAAAAATAATTTTCATTTTTTTTTAATTCAAAGTTCCAAAATCAAAATTTTAAAAAAATTATTTTCATTTTTTTTTTAATTCAAAGTTCCAAAATCAAAGTTTTAAAAAATAATTTTCATTTTTTTTTAATTCAAAGTTCCAAAATCAAAGTTTTAAAAAATAATTTTCATTTTGTTTTTGAAATTTTTGTTTTTAATTCAAAGTTCCAAAATCAAAGTTTTAAAAAATAATTTTCATTTTGTTTTTGAATTTTTTTTTTTTAATTCAAAGTTCCAAAATCAAAGTTTTAAAAAATAATTTTCATTTTGTTTTTGAAATTTTTGTTTTTAATTCAAAGTTCCAAAATCAAAGTTTTAAAAAATAATTTTCATTTTGTTTTTGAAATTTTTTTGTAATTCAAAGTTCCAAAATCAAAGTTTTAAAAAATAATTTTCATTTTGTTTTTGAAATTTTTTTTTTATTTCAAAGTTCCAAAATCAAAGTTTTAAAAAATAATTTTCATTTTTTTTTTAATTCAAAGTTCCAAAATCAAAATTTTAAAAAATAATTTTCATTTTGTTTTTGAAATTTTTGTTTTTAATTCAAAGTTCCAAAATCAAAGTTTTAAAAAATAATTTTCATTTTGTTTTTGAAATTTTTGTTTTTAATTCAAAGTTCCAAAATCAAAGTTTTAAAAAATAATTTTCATTTTGTTTTTGAAATTTTTTTTTTATTTCAAAGTTCCAAAATCAAAGTTTTAAAAAATAATTTTCATTTTGTTTTTGAATTTTTTTTTTTATTTCAAAGTTCCAAAATCAAAGTTTTAAAAAATAATTTTCATTTTGTTTTTGAAATTTTTGTTTTTAATTCAAAGTTCCAAAATCAAAGTTTTAAAAAATAATTTTCATTTTGTTTTTGAAATTTTTGTTTTTAATTCAAAGTTCCAAAATCAAAATTTTAAAAAATAATTTTCATTTTGTTTTTGAAATTTTTGTTTTTAATTCAAAGTTCCAAAATCAAAGTTTTAAAAAATAATTTTCATTTTTTTTTTAATTCAAAGTTCCAAAATCAAAATTTTAAAAAATAATTTTCATTTTTTTTTTAATTCAAAGTTCCAAAATCAAAATTTTAAAAAATAATTTTCATTTTGTTTTTAAAATTTTTGTTTTTAATTCAAAGTTCCAAAATCAAAGTTTTAAAAAATAATTTTCATTTTGTTTTTGAAATTTTTGTTTTTAATTCAAAGTTCCAAAATCAAAATTTTAAAAAATAATTTTCATTTTGTTTTTGAAATTTTTGTTTTTAATTCAAAGTTCCAAAATCAAAGTTTTAAAAAATAATTTTCATTTTTTTTTTAATTCAAAGTTCCAAAATCAAAATTTTAAAAAATAATTTTCATTTTTTTTTAATTCAAAGTTCCAAAATCAAAATTTTAAAAAATAATTTTCATTTTGTTTTTGAAATTTTTGTTTTTAATTCAAAGTTCCAAAATCAAAGTTTTAAAAAATAATTTTCATTTTTTTTTTAATTCAAAGTTCCAAAATCAAAATTTTAAAAAATAATTTTCATTTTTTTTTTAATTCAAAGTTCCAAAATCAAAATTTTAAAAAATAATTTTCATTTTGTTTTTGAAATTTTTGTTTTTAATTCAAAGTTCCAAAATCAAAGTTTTAAAAAATAATTTTCATTTTGTTTTTGAAATTTTTGTTTTTAATTCAAAGTTCCAAAATCAAAGTTTTAAAAAATAATTTTCATTTTGTTTTTGAAATTTTTTTTTTATTTCAAAGTTCCAAAATCAAAGTTTTAAAAAATAATTTTCATTTTGTTTTTGAATTTTTTTTTTTATTTCAAAGTTCCAAAATCAAAGTTTTAAAAAATAATTTTCATTTTGTTTTTGAAATTTTTGTTTTTAATTCAAAGTTCCAAAATCAAAGTTTTAAAAAATAATTTTCATTTTGTTTTTGAAATTTTTGTTTTTAATTCAAAGTTCCAAAATCAAAATTTTAAAAAATAATTTTCATTTTGTTTTTGAAATTTTTGTTTTTAATTCAAAGTTCCAAAATCAAAGTTTTAAAAAATAATTTTCATTTTTTTTTAATTCAAAGTTCCAAAATCAAAATTTTAAAAAATAATTTTCATTTTTTTTTTAATTCAAAGTTCCAAAATCAAAATTTTAAAAAATAATTTTCATTTTGTTTTTGAAATTTTTGTTTTTAATTCAAAGTTCCAAAATCAAAGTTTTAAAAAATAATTTTCATTTTGTTTTTGAAATTTTTGTTTTTAATTCAAAGTTCCAAAATCAAAATTTTAAAAAATAATTTTCATTTTGTTTTTGAAATTTTTGTTTTTAATTCAAAGTTCCAAAATCAAAGTTTTAAAAAATAATTTTCATTTTTTTTTTAATTCAAAGTTCCAAAATCAAAATTTTAAAAAATAATTTTCATTTTTTTTTAATTCAAAGTTCCAAAATCAAAATTTTAAAAAATAATTTTCATTTTGTTTTTGAAATTTTTGTTTTTAATTCAAAGTTCCAAAATCAAAGTTTTAAAAAATAATTTTCATTTTTTTTTTAATTCAAAGTTCCAAAATCAAAATTTTAAAAAATAATTTTCATTTTTTTTTAATTCAAAGTTCCAAAATCAAAATTTTAAAAAATAATTTTCATTTTGTTTTTGAAATTTTTGTTTTTAATTCAAAGTTCCAAAATCAAAGTTTTAAAAAATAATTTTCATTTTTTTTTAATTCAAAGTTCCAAAATCAAAATTTTAAAAAAATTATTTTCATTTTGTTTTTGAAATTTTTTTTTTTATTTCAAAGTTCCAAAATCAAAGTTTTAAAAAATAATTTTCATTTTGTTTTTGAAATTTGTTTTTTTAATTCAAAGTTCCAAAATCAAAGTTTTAAAAAATAATTTTCATTTTGTTTTTGAAATTTTTGTTTTTAATTCAAAGTTCCAAAATCAAAGTTTTAAAAAATAATTTTCATTTTGTTTTTGAAATTTTTGTTTTTAATTCAAAGTTCCAAAATCAAAGTTTTAAAAAATAATTTTCATTTTGTTTTTGAATTTTTTTTTTTATTTCAAAGTTCCAAAATCAAAGTTTTAAAAAATAATTTTCATTTTGTTTTTGAAATTTTTGTTTTTAATTCAAAGTTCCAAAATCAAAGTTTTAAAAAATAATTTTCATTTTGTTTTTGAAATTTTTGTTTTTAATTCAAAGTTCCAAAATCAAAATTTTAAAAAATATTTTTCATTTTGTTTTTGAAATTTTTGTTTTTAATTCAAAGTTCCAAAATCAAAGTTTTAAAAAATAATTTTCAGTTTTTTTTTAATTCAAAGTTCCAAAATCAAAATTTTAAAAAATAATTTTCATTTTTTTTTTAATTCAAAGTTCCAAAATAAAAATTTTAAAAAATTTTGTTTTTGAAATTTTTTTTTTAATTCAAAGTTCCAAAATCAAAGTTTTAAAAAATAATTTTCATTTTTTTTTAATTCAAAGTTCCAAAATCAAAATTTTAAAAAAATTATTTTCATTTTTTTTTAATTCAAAGTTCCAAAATCAAAGTTTTAAAAAATAATTTTCATTTTTTTTTAATTCAAAGTTCCAAAATCAAAGTTTTAAAAAATAATTTTCATTTTGTTTTTGAAATTTTTGTTTTTAATTCAAAGTTCCAAAATCAAAGTTTTAAAAAATAATTTTCATTTTGTTTTTGAATTTTTTTTTTTTAATTCAAAGTTCCAAAATCAAAGTTTTAAAAAATAATTTTCATTTTGTTTTTGAAATTTTTGTTTTTAATTCAAAGTTCCAAAATCAAAGTTTTAAAAAATAATTTTCATTTTGTTTTTGAAATTTTTGTTTTTAATTCAAAGTTCCAAAATCAAAGTTTTAAAAAATAATTTTCATTTTGTATTTGAAATTTTTGTTTTTAATTCAAAGTTCCAAAATCAAAGTTTTAAAAAATAATTTTCATTTTGTTTTTAAAATTTTTTTGTAATTCGAAGTTCCAAAATCAAAGTTTTAAAAAATAATTTTCATTTTGTTTTTGAAATTTTTGTTTTTAATTCAAAGTTCCAAAATCAAAGTTTTAAAAAATAATTTTCATTTTGTTTTTGAAATTTTTTTTTTTAATTCAAAGTTCCAAAATCAAAGTTTTAAAAAATAATTTTCATTTTGTTTTTGAAATTTTTGTTTTTAATTCAAAGTTCCAAAATCAAAGTTTTAAAAAATAATTTTCATTTTGTTTTTGAAATTTTTGTTTTTAATTCAAAGTTTTAAAAAATAATTTTCATTTTGTTTTTGAAATTTTTGTTTTTAATTCAAAGTTCCAAAATCAAAGTTTTAAAAAATAATTTTCATTTTGTTTTTGAAATTTTTGTTTTTAATTCAAAGTTCCAAAATCAAAGTTTTTAATTTAAAGTTCCAAAATCAAAGTTTTAAAAAATAATTTTCATTTTTTTTTTAATTCAAAGTTCCAAAATCAAAATTTTAAAAAAATTATTTTCATTTTTTTTTAATTCAAAGTTCCAAAATCAAAGTTTTAAAAAATAATTTTCATTTTTTTTTAATTCAAAGTTCCAAAATCAAATTTTTAAAAAAATAATTTTCATTTTGTTTTTGAAATTTTTGTTTTTAATTCAAAGTTCCAAAATCAAAGTTTTAAAAAATAATTTTCATTTTGTTTTTGAAATTTTTTTTTAATTCAAAGTTCCAAAATCAAAATTTTAAAAAATAATTTTCATTTTTTTTTTAATTCAAAGTTCCAAAATCAAAGTTTTAAAAAATAATTTTCATTTTGTTTTTGAAATTTTTGTTTTTAATTCAAAGTTCCAAAATCAAAGTTTTAAAAAATAATTTTCATTTTTTTTTTTAATTCAAAGTTCCAAAATCAAAATTTTAAAAAATAATTTTCATTTTGTTTTTGAAATTTTTGTTTTTAATTCAAAGTTCCAAAATCAAAGTTTTAAAAAATAATTTTCATTTTTTTTTAATTCAAAGTTCCAAAATCAAAATTTTAAAAAATAATTTTCATTTTTTTTTAATTCAAAGTTCCAAAATCAAAATTTTAAAAAATAATTTTCATTTTGTTTTTGAAATTTTTGTTTTTAATTCAAAGTTCCAAAATCAAAGTTTTAAAAAATAATTTTCATTTTGTTTTTGAAATTTTTGTTTTTAATTCAAAGTTCCAAAATCAAAATTTTAAAAAATAATTTTCATTTTGTTTTTGAAATTTTTGTTTTTAATTCAAAGTTCCAAAATCAAAGTTTTAAAAAATAATTTTCATTTTTTTTTTAATTCAAAGTTCCAAAATCAAAATTTTAAAAAATAATTTTCATTTTTTTTAATTCAAAGTTCCAAAATCAAAATTTTAAAAAATAATTTTCATTTTGTTTTTGAAATTTTTGTTTTTAATTCAAAGTTCCAAAATCAAAGTTTTAAAAAATAATTTTAATTTTTTTTTTAATTCAAAGTTCCAAAATCAAAATTTTAAAAAATAATTTTCATTTTTTTTTAATTCAAAGTTCCAAAATCAAAATTTTAAAAAATAATTTTCATTTTGTTTTTGAAATTTTTGTTTTTAATTCAAAGTTCCAAAATCAAAGTTTTAAAAAATAATTTTCATTTTGTTTTTGAAATTTTTTTTTTTAATTCAAAGTTCCAAAATCAAAATTTTAAAAAATAATTTTCATTTTGTTTTTGAAATTTTTGTTTTTAATTCAAAGTTCCAAAATCAAAGTTTTAAAAAATAATTTTCATTTTTTTTTAATTCAAAGTTCCAAAATCAAAATTTTAAAAAAATTATTTTCATTTTGTTTTTGAAATTTTTTTTTTTATTTCAAAGTTCCAAAATCAAAGTTTTAAAAAATAATTTTCATTTTTTTTTTAATTCAAAGTTCCAAAATCAAAATTTTAAAAAATAATTTTCATTTTGTTTTTGAAATTTTTTTTTTTAATTCAAAGTTCCAAAATCAAAGTTTTAAAAAATAATTTTCATTTTGTTTTTGAAATTTTTGTTTTTAATTCAAAGTTCCAAAATCAAAGTTTTAAAAAATAATTTTCATTTTGTTTTTGAAATTTTTGTTTTTAATTCAAAGTTCCAAAATCAAAGTTTTAAAAAATAATTTTCATTTTGTTTTTGAATTTTTTTTTTTATTTCAAAGTTCCAAAATCAAAGTTTTAAAAAATAATTTTCATTTTGTTTTTGAAATTTTTGTTTTTAATTCAAAGTTCCAAAATCAAAGTTTTAAAAAATAATTTTCATTTTGTTTTTGAAATTTTTGTTTTTAATTCAAAGTTCCAAAATCAAAATTTTAAAAAATAATTTTCATTTTGTTTTTGAAATTTTTGTTTTTAATTCAAAGTTCCAAAATCAAAGTTTTAAAAAATAATTTTCAGTTTTTTTTTAATTCAAAGTTCCAAAATCAAAATTTTAAAAAATAATTTTCATTTTTTTTTTTAATTCAAAGTTCCAAAATAAAAATTTTAAAAAATTTTGTTTTTGAAATTTTTTTTTTAATTCAAAGTTCCAAAATCAAAGTTTTAAAAAATAATTTTCATTTTTTTTTAATTCAAAGTTCCAAAATCAAAATTTTAAAAAAATTATTTTTATTTTTTTTTAATTCAAAGTTCCAAAATCAAAGTTTTAAAAAATAATTTTCATTTTTTTTTAATTCAAAGTTCCAAAATCAAAGTTTTAAAAAATAATTTTCATTTTGTTTTTGAAATTTTTGTTTTTAATTCAAAGTTCCAAAATCAAAGTTTTAAAAAATAATTTTCATTTTGTATTTGAAATTTTTGTTTTTAATTCAAAGTTCCAAAATCAAAGTTTTAAAAAATAATTTTCATTTTGTTTTTGAAATTTTTTTGTAATTCAAAGTTCCAAAATCAAAGTTTTAAAAAATAATTTTCATTTTGTTTTTGAAATTTTTGTTTTTAATTCAAAGTTCCAAAATCAAAGTTTTAAAAAATAATTTTCATTTTGTTTTTGAAATTTTTGTTTTTAATTCAAAGTTCCAAAATCAAAGTTTTAAAAAATAATTTTCATTTTGTTTTTGAAATTTTTGTTTTTAATTCAAAGTTCCAAAATCAAAGTTTTAAAAAATAATTTTCATTTTGTTTTTGAAATTTTTGTTTTTAATTCAAAGTTCCAAAATCAAAGTTTTAAAAAATAATTTTCATTTTGTTTTTGAAATTTTTGTTTTTAATTCAAAGTTCCAAAATCAAAGTTTTAAAAAATAATTTTCATTTTGTATTTGAAATTTTTGTTTTTAATTCAAAGTTCCAAAATCAAAGTTTTAAAAAATAATTTTCATTTTGTTTTTGAAATTTTTGTTTTTAATTCAAAGTTCCAAAATCAAAGTTTTAAAAAATAATTTTCATTTTGTATTTGAAATTTTTGTTTTTAATTCAAAGTTCCAAAATCAAAGTTTTAAAAAATAATTTTCATTTTGTTTTTGAAATTTTTTTGTAATTCAAAGTTCCAAAATCAAAGTTTTAAAAAATAATTTTCATTTTGTTTTTGAAATTTTTGTTTTTAATTCAAAGTTCCAAAATCAAAGTTTTAAAAAATAATTTTCATTTTGTTTTTGAATTTTTTTTTTTAATTCAAAGTTCCAAAATAAAAATTTTAAAAAATTTTGTTTTTGAAATTTTTTTTTTAATTCAAAGTTCCAAAATCAAAGTTTTAAAAAATAATTTTCATTTTTTTTTAATTCAAAGTTCCAAAATCAAAATTTTAAAAAAATTATTTTTATTTTTTTTTAATTCAAAGTTCCAAAATCAAAGTTTTAAAAAATAATTTTCATTTTTTTTTAATTCAAAGTTCCAAAATCAAAGTTTTAAAAAATAATTTTCATTTTGTTTTTGAAATTTTTGTTTTTAATTCAAAGTTCCAAAATCAAAGTTTTAAAAAATAATTTTCATTTTGTATTTGAAATTTTTGTTTTTAATTCAAAGTTCCAAAATCAAAGTTTTAAAAAATAATTTTCATTTTGTTTTTGAAATTTTTTTGTAATTCAAAGTTCCAAAATCAAAGTTTTAAAAAATAATTTTCATTTTGTTTTTGAAATTTTTGTTTTTAATTCAAAGTTCCAAAATCAAAGTTTTAAAAAATAATTTTCATTTTGTTTTTGAAATTTTTGTTTTTAATTCAAAGTTCCAAAATCAAAGTTTTAAAAAATAATTTTCATTTTGTTTTTGAAATTTTTGTTTTTAATTCAAAGTTCCAAAATCAAAGTTTTAAAAAATAATTTTCATTTTGTTTTTGAAATTTTTGTTTTTAATTCAAAGTTCCAAAATCAAAGTTTTAAAAAATAATTTTCATTTTGTTTTTGAAATTTTTGTTTTTAATTCAAAGTTCCAAAATCAAAGTTTTAAAAAATAATTTTCATTTTGTATTTGAAATTTTTGTTTTTAATTCAAAGTTCCAAAATCAAAGTTTTAAAAAATAATTTTCATTTTGTTTTTGAAATTTTTGTTTTTAATTCAAAGTTCCAAAATCAAAGTTTTAAAAAATAATTTTCATTTTGTATTTGAAATTTTTGTTTTTAATTCAAAGTTCCAAAATCAAAGTTTTAAAAAATAATTTTCATTTTGTTTTTGAAATTTTTTTGTAATTCAAAGTTCCAAAATCAAAGTTTTAAAAAATAATTTTCATTTTGTTTTTGAAATTTTTGTTTTTAATTCAAAGTTCCAAAATCAAAGTTTTAAAAAATAATTTTCATTTTGTTTTTGAATTTTTTTTTTTAATTCAAAGTTCCAAAATCAAAGTTTTAAAAAATAATTTTCATTTTGTTTTTGAAATTTTTGTTTTTAATTCAAAGTTCCAAAATCAAAGTTTTAAAAAATAATTTTCATTTTGTTTTTGAAATTTTTGTTTTTAATTCAAAGTTCCAAAATCAAAGTTTTAAAAAATAATTTTCATTTTGTTTTTGAAATTTTTGTTTTTAATTCAAAGTTCCAAAATCAAAGTTTTAAAAAATAATTTTCATTTTTTTTTTAATTCAAAGTTCCAAAATCAAAATTTTAAAAAATAATTTTCATTTTGTTTTTGAAATTTTTTTGTAATTCAAAGTTCCAAAATCAAAGTTTTAAAAAATAATTTTCATTTTTTTTTAATTCAAAGTTCCAAAATCAAAGTTTTAAAATATATTTTTCATTTTGTTTTTGAAATTTTTTTTTAATTCAAAGTTTTAAAAAATAATTTTCATTTTGTTTTTGAAATTTTTGTTTTTAATTCAAAGTTCCAAAATCAAAGTTTTAAAAAATAATTTTCATTTTGTTTTTGAAATTTTTGTTTTTAATTCAAAGTTCCAAAATCAAAATTTTAAAAAATAATTTTCATTTTGTTTTTGAAATTTTTGTTTTTAATTCAAAGTTCCAAAATCAAAGTTTTAAAATATATTTTTCATTTTGTTTTTGAAATTTTTGTTTTTAATTCAAAGTTCCAAAATCAAAGTTTTAAAAAATAATTTTCATTTTGTTTTTGAAATTTTTTTGTAATTCAAAGTTCCAAAATCAAAGTTTTAAAAAATAATTTTCATTTTGTTTTTGAAATTTTTTTTTTATTTCAAAGTTCCAAAATCAAAGTTTTAAAAAATAATTTTCATTTTGTTTTTGAATTTTTTTTTTTATTTCAAAGTTCCAAAATCAAAGTTTTAAAAAATAATTTTCATTTTGTTTTTGAAATTTTTGTTTTTAATTCAAAGTTCCAAAATCAAAGTTTTAAAAAATAATTTTCATTTTGTTTTTGAAATTTTTGTTTTTAATTCAAAGTTCCAAAATCAAAATTTTAAAAAATAATTTTCATTTTGTTTTTGAAATTTTTGTTTTTAATTCAAAGTTCCAAAATCAAAGTTTTAAAAAATAATTTTCAGTTTTTTTTTTAATTCAAAGTTCCAAAATCAAAATTTTAAAAAATAATTTTCATTTTTTTTTTAATTCAAAGTTCCAAAATAAAAATTTTAAAAAATTTTGTTTTTGAAATTTTTTTTTTAATTCAAAGTTCCAAAATCAAAGTTTTAAAAAATAATTTTCATTTTTTTTTAATTCAAAGTTCCAAAATCAAAATTTTAAAAAAATTATTTTTATTTTTTTTTAATTCAAAGTTCCAAAATCAAAGTTTTAAAAAATAATTTTCATTTTTTTTTAATTCAAAGTTCCAAAATCAAAGTTTTAAAAAATAATTTTCATTTTGTTTTTGAAATTTTTGTTTTTAATTCAAAGTTCCAAAATCAAAGTTTTAAAAAATAATTTTCATTTTGTATTTGAAATTTTTGTTTTTAATTCAAAGTTCCAAAATCAAAGTTTTAAAAAATAATTTTCATTTTGTTTTTGAAATTTTTTTGTAATTCAAAGTTCCAAAATCAAAGTTTTAAAAAATAATTTTCATTTTGTTTTTGAAATTTTTGTTTTTAATTCAAAGTTCCAAAATCAAAGTTTTAAAAAATAATTTTCATTTTGTTTTTGAAATTTTTGTTTTTAATTCAAAGTTCCAAAATCAAAGTTTTAAAAAATAATTTTCATTTTGTTTTTGAAATTTTTGTTTTTAATTCAAAGTTCCAAAATCAAAGTTTTAAAAAATAATTTTCATTTTGTTTTTGAAATTTTTGTTTTTAATTCAAAGTTCCAAAATCAAAGTTTTAAAAAATAATTTTCATTTTGTTTTTGAAATTTTTGTTTTTAATTCAAAGTTCCAAAATCAAAGTTTTAAAAAATAATTTTCATTTTGTTTTTGAAATTTTTGTTTTTAATTCAAAGTTCCAAAATCAAAGTTTTAAAAAATAATTTTCATTTTGTATTTGAAATTTTTGTTTTTAATTCAAAGTTCCAAAATCAAAGTTTTAAAAAATAATTTTCATTTTGTTTTTGAAATTTTTGTTTTTAATTCAAAGTTCCAAAATCAAAGTTTTAAAAAATAATTTTCATTTTGTATTTGAAATTTTTGTTTTTAATTCAAAGTTCCAAAATCAAAGTTTTAAAAAATAATTTTCATTTTGTTTTTGAAATTTTTTTGTAATTCAAAGTTCCAAAATCAAAGTTTTAAAAAATAATTTTCATTTTGTTTTTTAAATTTTTGTTTTTAATTCAAAGTTCCAAAATCAAAGTTTAAAAAAATAATTTTCATTTTGTTTTTGAAATTTTTTTTTTAATTCAAAGTTCCAAAATCAAAGTTTTAAAAAATAATTTTAATTTTGTTTTTGAAATTTTTGTTTTTAATTCAAAGTTCCAAAATCAAAGTTTTAAAAAATAATTTTCATTTTGTTTTTGAAATTTTTGTTTTTAATTCAAAGTTCCAAAATCAAAGTTTTAAAAAATAATTTTCATTTTGTTTTTGAAATTTTTGTTTTTAATTCAAAGTTCCAAAATCAAAGTTTTAAAAAATAATTTTCATTTTTTTTTTTAATTCAAAGTTCCAAAATCAAAATTTTAAAAAATAATTTTCATTTTGTTTTTGAAATTTTTTTGTAATTCAAAGTTCCAAAATCAAAGTTTTAAAAAATAATTTTCATTTTTTTTTAATTCAAAGTTCCAAAATCAAAGTTTTAAAATATATTTTTCATTTTGTTTTTGAAATTTTTTTTTAATTCAAAGTTTTAAAAAATAATTTTCATTTTGTTTTTGAAATTTTTGTTTTTAATTCAAAGTTCCAAAATCAAAGTTTTAAAAAATAATTTTCATTTTGTTTTTGAAATTTTTGTTTTTAATTCAAAGTTCCAAAATCAAAATTTTAAAAAATAATTTTCATTTTGTTTTTGAAATTTTTGTTTATAATTCAAAGTTCCAAAATCAAAGTTTTAAAATATATTTTTCATTTTGTTTTTGAAATTTTTGTTTTTAATTCAAAGTTCCAAAATCAAAGTTTTAAAAAATAATTTTCATTTTGTTTTTGAAATTTTTTTGTAATTCAAAGTTCCAAAATCAAAGTTTTAAAAAATAATTTTCATTTTGTTTTTGAAATTTTTTTTTTATTTCAAAGTTCCAAAATCAAAGTTTTAAAAAATAATTTTCATTTTTTTTTTAATTCAAAGTTCCAAAATCAAAATTTTAAAAAATAATTTTCATTTTGTTTTTGAAATTTTTGTTTTTAATTCAAAGTTCCAAAATCAAAGTTTTAAAAAATAATTTTCATTTTGTTTTTGAAATTTTTGTTTTTAATTCAAAGTTCCAAAATCAAAGTTTTAAAAAATAATTTTCATTTTGTTTTTAAAATTTTTTTTTTTTATTTCAAAGTTCCAAAATCAAAGTTTTAAAAAATAATTTTCATTTTGTTTTTGAATTTTTTTTTTTATTTCAAAGTTCCAAAATCAAAGTTTTAAAAAATAATTTTCATTTTGTTTTTGAAATTTTTGTTTTTAATTCAAAGTTCCAAAATCAAAGTTTTAAAAAATAATTTTCATTTTGTTTTTGAAATTTTTGTTTTTAATTCAAAGTTCCAAAATCAAAATTTTAAAAAATAATTTTCATTTTGTTTTTGAAATTTTTGTTTTTAATTCAAAGTTCCAAAATCAAAGTTTTAAAAAATAATTTTCATTTTTTTTTTAATTCAAAGTTCCAAAATCAAAATTTTAAAAAATAATTTTCATTTTTTTTTAATTCAAAGTTCCAAAATCAAAATTTTAAAAAATAATTTTCATTTTGTTTTTGAAATTTTTGTTTTTAATTCAAAGTTCCAAAATCAAAGTTTTAAAAAATAATTTTCATTTTGTTTTTGAAATTTTTGTTTTTAATTCAAAGTTCCAAAATCAAAATTTTAAAAAATAATTTTCATTTTGTTTTTGAAATTTTTGTTTTTAATTCAAAGTTCCAAAATCAAAGTTTTAAATAATAATTTTCATTTTTTTTTTTTAATTCAAAGTTCCAAAATCAAAATTTTAAAAAATAATTTTCATTTTTTTTTAATTCAAAGTTCCAAAATCAAAATTTTAAAAAATAATTTTCATTTTGTTTTTGAAATTTTTTTGTAATTCAAAGTTCCAAAATCAAAATTTTAAAAAATAATTTTCATTTTTTTTTTAATTCAAAGTTCCAAAATCAAAGTTTTAAAAAATAATTTTCATTTTGTATTTGAAATTTTTGTTTTTAATTCAAAGTTCCAAAATCAAAGTTTTAAAAAATAATTTTCATTTTGTTTTTGAAATTTTTTTTGTAATTCAAAGTTCCAAAATAAAAATTTTAAAAAATTTTGTTTTTGAAATTTTTGTTTTTAATTCAAAGTTCCAAAATCAAAGTTTTAAAAAATAATTTTCATTTTTTTTTAATTCAAAGTTCCAAAATAAAAATTTTAAAAAATAATTTTCATTTTGTTTTTGAAATTTTTGTTTTTAATTCAAAGTTCCAAAATCAAAGTTTTAAAAAATAATTTTCATTTTGTTTTTGAAATTTTTTTTTTTAATTCAAAGTTCCAAAATCAAAGTTTTAAAAAATAATTTTCATTTTGTTTTTGAAATTTTTGTTTTTAATTCAAAGTTTCAAAATCAAAGTTTTAAAAAATAATTTTCATTTTTTTTTTTAATTCAAAGTTCCAAAATCAAAATTTTAAAAAATAATTTTCATTTTGTTTTTGAAATTTTTTTGTAATTCAAAGTTCCAAAATCAAAGCTTTAAAAAATAATTTTCATTTTTTTTTAATTCAAAGTTCCAAAATCAAAGTTTTAAAATATATTTTTCATTTTGTTTTTGAAATTTTTTTTTAATTCAAAGTTTTAAAAAATAATTTTCATTTTGTTTTTGAAATTTTTGTTTTTAATTCAAAGTTCCAAAATCAAAGTTTTAAAATATATTTTTCATTTTGTTTTTGAAATTTTTGTTTTTAATTCAAAGTTCCAAAATCAAAGTTTTAAAAAATAATTTTCATTTTGTTTTTGAAATTTTTTTGTAATTCAAAGTTCCAAAATCAAAGTTTTAAAAAATAATTTTCATTTTTTTTTTAATTCAAAGTTCCAAAATCAAAATTTTAAAAAATAATTTTCATTTTTTTTAATTCAAAGTTCCAAAATAAAAATTTGAAAAAATAATTTTCATTTTGTTTTTGAAATTTTTGTTTTTAATTCAAAGTTCCAAAATCAAAATTTGAAAAAATAATTTTCATTTTGTTTTTGAAATTTTTGTTTTTAATTCAAAGTTCCAAAATCAAAGTTTTAAAATATATTTTTCATTTTGTTTTTGAAATTTTTGTTTTTAATTCAAAGTTCCAAAATCAAAGTTTTAAAAAATAATTTTCATTTTGTTTTTGAAATTTTTTTGTAATTCAAAGTTCCAAAATCAAAGTTTTAAAAAATAATTTTCATTTTTTTTTTAATTCAAAGTTCCAAAATCAAAATTTTAAAAAATAATTTTCATTTTTTTTAATTCAAAGTTCCAAAATAAAAATTTTAAAAAATAATTTTAATTTTTTTTTTGAAATTTTTGTTTTTAATTCAAAGTTCCAAAATCAAAGTTTTAAAAAATAATTTTCATTTTGTTTTTGAAATTTTTGTTTTTAATTCAAAGTTCCAAAATCAAAGTTTTAAAAAATAATTTTCATTTTGTTTTTGAAATTTTTGTTTTTAATTCAAAGTTCCAAAATCAAAATTTTAAAAAATAATTTTCATTTTGTTTTTGAAATTTTTGTTTTTAATTAAAAGTTCCAAAATCAAAGTTTTAAAAAATAATTTTCATTTTTTTTTTTAATTCAAAGTTCCAAAATCAAAATTTTAAAAAATAATTTTCATTTTTTTTTAATTCAAAGTTCCAAAATCAAAGTTTTAAAAAATAATTTTCATTTTGTTTTTGAAATTTTTGTTTTTAATTCAAAGTTCCAAAATCAAAGTTTTAAAAAATAATTTTCATTTTGTTTTTGAAATTTTTTTTTTTAATTCAAAGTTCCAAAATCAAAATTTTAAAAAATAATTTTCATTTTGTTTTTGAAATTTTTGTTTTTAATTCAAAGTTCCAAAATCAAAGTTTTAAAAAATAATTTTCATTTTGTTTTTGAAATTTTTGTTTTTAATTCAAAGTTCCAAAATCAAAGTTTTAAAAAATAATTTTCATTTTGTATTTGAAATTTTTGTTTTTAATTCAAAGTTCCAAAATCAAAGTTTTAAAAAATAATTTTCATTTTGTATTTGAAATTTTTGTTTTTAATTCAAAGTTCCAAAATCAAAGTTTTAAAAAATAATTTTCATTTTGTTTTTGAAATTTTTTTGTAATTCAAAGTTCCAAAATCAAAGTTTTAAAAAATAATTTTCATTTTTTTTTAATTCAAAGTTCCAAAATCAAAATTTTAAAAAAATTATTTTCATTTTTTTTTAATTCAAAGTTCCAAAATCAAAGTTTTAAAAAATAATTTTCATTTTTTTTTAATTCAAAGTTCCAAAATCAAAGTTTTAAAAAATAATTTTCATTTTGTTTTTGAAATTTTTGTTTTTAATTCAAAGTTCCAAAATCAAAGTTTTAAAAAATAATTTTCATTTTGTTTTTGAATTTTTTTTTTTTAATTCAAAGTTCCAAAATCAAAGTTTTAAAAAATAATTTTCATTTTGTTTTTGAAATTTTTGTTTTTAATTCAAAGTTCCAAAATCAAAGTTTTAAAAAATAATTTTCATTTTGTTTTTGAAATTTTTGTTTTTAATTCAAAGTTCCAAAATCAAAGTTTTAAAAAATAATTTTCATTTTGTATTTGAAATTTTTGTTTTTAATTCAAAGTTCCAAAATCAAAGTTTTAAAAAATAATTTTCATTTTGTTTTTAAAATTTTTTTGTAATTCGAAGTTCCAAAATCAAAGTTTTAAAAAATAATTTTCATTTTGTTTTTGAAATTTTTGTTTTTAATTCAAAGTTCCAAAATCAAAGTTTTAAAAAATAATTTTCATTTTGTTTTTGAAATTTTTTTTTTTAATTCAAAGTTCCAAAATCAAAGTTTTAAAAAATAATTTTCATTTTGTTTTTGAAATTTTTGTTTTTAATTCAAAGTTCCAAAATCAAAGTTTTAAAAAATAATTTTCATTTTGTTTTTGAAATTTTTGTTTTTAATTCAAAGTTTTAAAAAATAATTTTCATTTTGTTTTTGAAATTTTTGTTTTTAATTCAAAGTTCCAAAATCAAAGTTTTAAAAAATAATTTTCATTTTGTTTTTGAAATTTTTGTTTTTAATTCAAAGTTCCAAAATCAAAGTTTTTAATTTAAAGTTCCAAAATCAAAGTTTTAAAAAATAATTTTCATTTTTTTTTTAATTCAAAGTTCCAAAATCAAAATTTTAAAAAAATTATTTTCATTTTTTTTTAATTCAAAGTTCCAAAATCAAAGTTTTAAAAAATAATTTTCATTTTTTTTTAATTCAAAGTTCCAAAATCAAATTTTTAAAAAAATAATTTTCATTTTGTTTTTGAAATTTTTGTTTTTAATTCAAAGTTCCAAAATCAAAGTTTTAAAAAATAATTTTTATTTTGTTTTTGAAATTTTTTTGTAATTCAAAGTTCCAAAATCAAAATTTTAAAAAATAATTTTCATTTTTTTTTTAATTCAAAGTTCCAAAATCAAAGTTTTAAAAAATAATTTTCATTTTGTTTTTGAAATTTTTGTTTTTAATTCAAAGTTCCAAAATCAAAGTTTTAAAAAATAATTTTCATTTTTTTTTTTAATTCAAAGTTCCAAAATCAAAATTTTAAAAAATAATTTTCATTTTGTTTTTGAAATTTTTGTTTTTAATTCAAAGTTCCAAAATCAAAGTTTTAAAAAATAATTTTCATTTTTTTTTAATTCAAAGTTCCAAAATCAAAATTTTAAAAAATAATTTTCATTTTTTTTTAATTCAAAGTTCCAAAATCAAAATTTTAAAAAATAATTTTCATTTTGTTTTTGAAATTTTTGTTTTTAATTCAAAGTTCCAAAATCAAAGTTTTAAAAAATAATTTTCATTTTGTTTTTGAAATTTTTGTTTTTAATTCAAAGTTCCAAAATCAAAATTTTAAAAAATAATTTTCATTTTGTTTTTGAAATTTTTGTTTTTAATTCAAAGTTCCAAAATCAAAGTTTTAAAAAATAATTTTCATTTTTTTTTAATTCAAAGTTCCAAAATCAAAATTTTAAAAAATAATTTTCATTTTTTTTTAATTCAAAGTTCCAAAATCAAAATTTTAAAAAATAATTTTCATTTTGTTTTTGAAATTTTTGTTTTTAATTCAAAGTTCCAAAATCAAAATTTTAAAAAATAATTTTCATTTTGTTTTTGAAATTTTTTTTTTTAATTCAAAGTTCCAAAATCAAAATTTTAAAAAATAATTTTCATTTTTTTTAATTCAAAGTTCCAAAATCAAAATTTTAAAAAATAATTTTCATTTTGTTTTTGAAATTTTTGTTTTTAATTCAAAGTTCCAAAATCAAAATTTTAAAAAATAATTTTCATTTTTTTTTAATTCAAAGTTCCAAAATCAAAATTTTAAAAAATAATTTTCATTTTGTTTTTGAAATTTTTGTTTTTAATTCAAAGTTCCAAAATCAAAGTTTTAAAAAATAATTTTCATTTTGTTTTTGAAATTTTTTTTTTTAATTCAAAGTTCCAAAATCAAAATTTTAAAAAATAATTTTCATTTTGTTTTTGAAATTTTTGTTTTTAATTCAAAGTTCCAAAATCAAAGTTTTAAAAAATAATTTTCATTTTTTTTTAATTCAAAGTTCCAAAATCAAAATTTTAAAAAAATTATTTTCATTTTGTTTTTGAAATTTTTTTTTTTATTTCAAAGTTCCAAAATCAAAGTTTTAAAAAATAATTTTCATTTTTTTTTTAATTCAAAGTTCCAAAATCAAAATTTTAAAAAATAATTTTCATTTTGTTTTTGAAATTTTTTTTTTTAATTCAAAGTTCCAAAATCAAAGTTTTAAAAAATAATTTTCATTTTGTTTTTGAAATTTTTGTTTTTAATTCAAAGTTCCAAAATCAAAGTTTTAAAAAATAATTTTCATTTTGTTTTTGAAATTTTTGTTTTTAATTCAAAGTTCCAAAATCAAAGTTTTAAAAAATAATTTTCATTTTGTTTTTGAATTTTTTTTTTTATTTCAAAGTTCCAAAATCAAAGTTTTAAAAAATAATTTTCATTTTGTTTTTGAAATTTTTGTTTTTAATTCAAAGTTCCAAAATCAAAGTTTTAAAAAATAATTTTCATTTTGTTTTTGAAATTTTTGTTTTTAATTCAAAGTTCCAAAATCAAAATTTTAAAAAATAATTTTCATTTTGTTTTTGAAATTTTTGTTTTTAATTCAAAGTTCCAAAATCAAAGTTTTAAAAAATAATTTTCAGTTTTTTTTTAATTCAAAGTTCCAAAATCAAAATTTTAAAAAATAATTTTCATTTTTTTTTTTAATTCAAAGTTCCAAAATAAAAATTTTAAAAAATTTTGTTTTTGAAATTTTTTTTTTAATTCAAAGTTCCAAAATCAAAGTTTTAAAAAATAATTTTCATTTTTTTTTAATTCAAAGTTCCAAAATCAAAATTTTAAAAAAATTATTTTTATTTTTTTTTAATTCAAAGTTCCAAAATCAAAGTTTTAAAAAATAATTTTCATTTTTTTTTAATTCAAAGTTCCAAAATCAAAGTTTTAAAAAATAATTTTCATTTTGTTTTTGAAATTTTTGTTTTTAATTCAAAGTTCCAAAATCAAAGTTTTAAAAAATAATTTTCATTTTGTATTTGAAATTTTTGTTTTTAATTCAAAGTTCCAAAATCAAAGTTTTAAAAAATAATTTTCATTTTGTTTTTGAAATTTTTTTGTAATTCAAAGTTCCAAAATCAAAGTTTTAAAAAATAATTTTCATTTTGTTTTTGAAATTTTTGTTTTTAATTCAAAGTTCCAAAATCAAAGTTTTAAAAAATAATTTTCATTTTGTTTTTGAAATTTTTGTTTTTAATTCAAAGTTCCAAAATCAAAGTTTTAAAAAATAATTTTCATTTTGTTTTTGAAATTTTTGTTTTTAATTCAAAGTTCCAAAATCAAAGTTTTAAAAAATAATTTTCATTTTGTTTTTGAAATTTTTGTTTTTAATTCAAAGTTCCAAAATCAAAGTTTTAAAAAATAATTTTCATTTTGTATTTGAAATTTTTGTTTTTAATTCAAAGTTCCAAAATCAAAGTTTTAAAAAATAATTTTCATTTTGTTTTTGAAATTTTTGTTTTTAATTCAAAGTTCCAAAATCAAAGTTTTAAAAAATAATTTTCATTTTGTATTTGAAATTTTTGTTTTTAATTCAAAGTTCCAAAATCAAAGTTTTAAAAAATAATTTTCATTTTGTTTTTGAAATTTTTTTGTAATTCAAAGTTCCAAAATCAAAGTTTTAAAAAATAATTTTCATTTTGTTTTTGAAATTTTTGTTTTTAATTCAAAGTTCCAAAATCAAAGTTTTAAAAAATAATTTTCATTTTGTTTTTGAATTTTTTTTTTTAATTCAAAGTTCCAAAATCAAAATTTTAAAAAATTTTGTTTTTGAAATTTTTTTTTTAATTCAAAGTTCCAAAATCAAAGTTTTAAAAAATAATTTTCATTTTTTTTTAATTCAAAGTTCCAAAATCAAAATTTTAAAAAAATTATTTTTATTTTTTTTTAATTCAAAGTTCCAAAATCAAAGTTTTAAAAAATAATTTTCATTTTTTTTTAATTCAAAGTTCCAAAATCAAAGTTTTAAAAAATAATTTTCATTTTGTTTTTGAAATTTTTGTTTTTAATTCAAAGTTCCAAAATCAAAGTTTTAAAAAATAATTTTCATTTTGTATTTGAAATTTTTGTTTTTAATTCAAAGTTCCAAAATCAAAGTTTTAAAAAATAATTTTCATTTTGTTTTTGAAATTTTTTTGTAATTCAAAGTTCCAAAATCAAAGTTTTAAAAAATAATTTTCATTTTGTTTTTGAAATTTTTGTTTTTAATTCAAAGTTCCAAAATCAAAGTTTTAAAAAATAATTTTCATTTTGTTTTTGAAATTTTTGTTTTTAATTCAAAGTTCCAAAATCAAAGTTTTAAAAAATAATTTTCATTTTGTTTTTGAAATTTTTGTTTTTAATTCAAAGTTCCAAAATCAAAGTTTTAAAAAATAATTTTCATTTTGTTTTTGAAATTTTTGTTTTTAATTCAAAGTTCCAAAATCAAAGTTTTAAAAAATAATTTTCATTTTGTTTTTGAAATTTTTGTTTTTAATTCAAAGTTCCAAAATCAAAGTTTTAAAAAATAATTTTCATTTTGTATTTGAAATTTTTGTTTTTAATTCAAAGTTCCAAAATCAAAGTTTTAAAAAATAATTTTCATTTTGTTTTTGAAATTTTTGTTTTTAATTCAAAGTTCCAAAATCAAAGTTTTAAAAAATAATTTTCATTTTGTATTTGAAATTTTTGTTTTTAATTCAAAGTTCCAAAATCAAAGTTTTAAAAAATAATTTTCATTTTGTTTTTGAAATTTTTTTGTAATTCAAAGTTCCAAAATCAAAGTTTTAAAAAATAATTTTCATTTTGTTTTTGAAATTTTTGTTTTTAATTCAAAGTTCCAAAATCAAAGTTTTAAAAAATAATTTTCATTTTGTTTTTGAATTTTTTTTTTTAATTCAAAGTTCCAAAATCAAAGTTTTAAAAAATAATTTTCATTTTGTTTTTGAAATTTTTGTTTTTAATTCAAAGTTCCAAAATCAAAGTTTTAAAAAATAATTTTCATTTTGTTTTTGAAATTTTTGTTTTTAATTCAAAGTTCCAAAATCAAAGTTTTAAAAAATAATTTTCATTTTGTTTTTGAAATTTTTGTTTTTAATTCAAAGTTCCAAAATCAAAGTTTTAAAAAATAATTTTCATTTTTTTTTTAATTCAAAGTTCCAAAATCAAAATTTTAAAAAATAATTTTCATTTTGTTTTTGAAATTTTTTTGTAATTCAAAGTTCCAAAATCAAAGTTTTAAAAAATAATTTTCATTTTTTTTTAATTCAAAGTTCCAAAATCAAAGTTTTAAAATATATTTTTCATTTTGTTTTTGAAATTTTTTTTTAATTCAAAGTTTTAAAAAATAATTTTCATTTTGTTTTTGAAATTTTTGTTTTTAATTCAAAGTTCCAAAATCAAAGTTTTAAAAAATAATTTTCATTTTGTTTTTGAAATTTTTGTTTTTAATTCAAAGTTCCAAAATCAAAGTTTTAAAATATATTTTTCATTTTGTTTTTGAAATTTTTGTTTTTAATTCAAAGTTCCAAAATCAAAGTTTTAAAAAATAATTTTCATTTTGTTTTTGAAATTTTTTTGTAATTCAAAGTTCCAAAATCAAAGTTTTAAAAAATAATTTTCATTTTGTTTTTGAAATTTTTTTTTTATTTCAAAGTTCCAAAATCAAAGTTTTAAAAAATAATTTTCATTTTGTTTTTGAATTTTTTTTTTTATTTCAAAGTTCCAAAATCAAAGTTTTAAAAAATAATTTTCATTTTGTTTTTGAAATTTTTGTTTTTAATTCAAAGTTCCAAAATCAAAGTTTTAAAAAATAATTTTCATTTTGTTTTTGAAATTTTTGTTTTTAATTCAAAGTTCCAAAATCAAAATTTTAAAAAATAATTTTCATTTTGTTTTTGAAATTTTTGTTTTTAATTCAAAGTTCCAAAATCAAAGTTTTAAAAAATAATTTTCAGTTTTTTTTTTAATTCAAAGTTCCAAAATCAAAATTTTAAAAAATAATTTTCATTTTTTTTTTAATTCAAAGTTCCAAAATAAAAATTTTAAAAAATTTTGTTTTTGAAATTTTTTTTTTAATTCAAAGTTCCAAAATCAAAGTTTTAAAAAATAATTTTCATTTTTTTTTAATTCAAAGTTCCAAAATCAAAATTTTAAAAAAATTATTTTTATTTTTTTTTAATTCAAAGTTCCAAAATCAAAGTTTTAAAAAATAATTTTCATTTTTTTTTAATTCAAAGTTCCAAAATCAAAGTTTTAAAAAATAATTTTCATTTTGTTTTTGAAATTTTTGTTTTTAATTCAAAGTTCCAAAATCAAAGTTTTAAAAAATAATTTTCATTTTGTATTTGAAATTTTTGTTTTTAATTCAAAGTTCCAAAATCAAAGTTTTAAAAAATAATTTTCATTTTGTTTTTGAAATTTTTTTGTAATTCAAAGTTCCAAAATCAAAGTTTTAAAAAATAATTTTCATTTTGTTTTTGAAATTTTTGTTTTTAATTCAAAGTTCCAAAATCAAAGTTTTAAAAAATAATTTTCATTTTTTTTTTGAAATTTTTTTTTTAATTCAAAGTTCCAAAATCAAAGTTTTAAAAAATAATTTTCATTTTGTTTTTGAAATTTTTGTTTTTAATTCAAAGTTCCAAAATCAAAGTTTTAAAAAATAATTTTCATTTTGTTTTTGAAATTTTTGTTTTTAATTCAAAGTTCCAAAATCAAAGTTTTAAAAAATAATTTTCATTTTGTTTTTGAAATTTTTGTTTTTAATTCAAAGTTCCAAAATCAAAGTTTTAAAAAATAATTTTCATTTTGTTTTTGAAATTTTTGTTTTTAATTCAAAGTTCCAAAATCAAAGTTTTAAAAAATAATTTTCATTTTGTTTTTGAAATTTTTGTTTTTAATTCAAAGTTCCAAAATCAAAGTTTTAAAAAATAATTTTCATTTTGTATTTGAAATTTTTGTTTTTAATTCAAAGTTCCAAAATCAAAGTTTTAAAAAATAATTTTCATTTTGTTTTTGAAATTTTTGTTTTTAATTCAAAGTTCCAAAATCAAAGTTTTAAAAAATAATTTTCATTTTGTATTTGAAATTTTTGTTTTTAATTCAAAGTTCCAAAATCAAAGTTTTAAAAAATAATTTTCATTTTGTTTTTGAAATTTTTTTGTAATTCAAAGTTCCAAAATCAAAGTTTTAAAAAATAATTTTCATTTTGTTTTTGAAATTTTTGTTTTTAATTCAAAGTTCCAAAATCAAAGTTTAAAAAAATAATTTTCATTTTGTTTTTGAAATTTTTTTTTTAATTCAAAGTTCCAAAATCAAAGTTTTAAAAAATAATTTTCATTTTGTTTTTGAAATTTTTGTTTTTAATTCAAAGTTCCAAAATCAAAGTTTTAAAAAATAATTTTCATTTTGTTTTTGAAATTTTTGTTTTTAATTCAAAGTTCCAAAATCAAAGTTTTAAAAAATAATTTTCATTTTGTTTTTGAAATTTTTGTTTTTAATTCAAAGTTCCAAAATCAAAGTTTTAAAAAATAATTTTCATTTTTTTTTTTAATTCAAAGTTCCAAAATCAAAATTTTAAAAAATAATTTTCATTTTGTTTTTGAAATTTTTTTGTAATTCAAAGTTCCAAAATCAAAGTTTTAAAAAATAATTTTCATTTTTTTTTAATTCAAAGTTCCAAAATCAAAGTTTTAAAATATATTTTTCATTTTGTTTTTGAAATTTTTTTTTAATTCAAAGTTTTAAAAAATAATTTTCATTTTGTTTTTGAAATTTTTGTTTTTAATTCAAAGTTCCAAAATCAAAGTTTTAAAAAATAATTTTCATTTTGTTTTTGAAATTTTTGTTTTTAATTCAAAGTTCCAAAATCAAAATTTTAAAAAATAATTTTCATTTTGTTTTTGAAATTTTTGTTTATAATTCAAAGTTCCAAAATCAAAGTTTTAAAATATATTTTTCATTTTGTTTTTGAAATTTTTGTTTTTAATTCAAAGTTCCAAAATCAAAGTTTTAAAAAATAATTTTCATTTTGTTTTTGAAATTTTTTTGTAATTCAAAGTTCCAAAATCAAAGTTTTAAAAAATAATTTTCATTTTGTTTTTGAAATTTTTTTTTTATTTCAAAGTTCCAAAATCAAAGTTTTAAAAAATAATTTTCATTTTTTTTTAATTCAAAGTTCCAAAATCAAAATTTTAAAAAATAATTTTCATTTTGTTTTTGAAATTTTTGTTTTTAATTCAAAGTTCCAAAATCAAAGTTTTAAAAAATAATTTTCATTTTGTTTTTGAAATTTTTGTTTTTAATTCAAAGTTCCAAAATCAAAGTTTTAAAAAATAATTTTCATTTTGTTTTTAAAATTTTTTTTTTTTATTTCAAAGTTCCAAAATCAAAGTTTTAAAAAATAATTTTCATTTTGTTTTTGAATTTTTTTTTTTATTTCAAAGTTCCAAAATCAAAGTTTTAAAAAATAATTTTCATTTTGTTTTTGAAATTTTTGTTTTTAATTCAAAGTTCCAAAATCAAAGTTTTAAAAAATAATTTTCATTTTGTTTTTGAAATTTTTGTTTTTAATTCAAAGTTCCAAAATCAAAATTTTAAAAAATAATTTTCATTTTGTTTTTGAAATTTTTGTTTTTAATTCAAAGTTCCAAAATCAAAGTTTTAAAAAATAATTTTCATTTTTTTTTTAATTCAAAGTTCCAAAATCAAAATTTTAAAAAATAATTTTCATTTTTTTTTAATTCAAAGTTCCAAAATCAAAATTTTAAAAAATAATTTTCATTTTGTTTTTGAAATTTTTGTTTTTAATTCAAAGTTCCAAAATCAAAGTTTTAAAAAATAATTTTCATTTTGTTTTTGAAATTTTTGTTTTTAATTCAAAGTTCCAAAATCAAAATTTTAAAAAATAATTTTCATTTTGTTTTTGAAATTTTTGTTTTTAATTCAAAGTTCCAAAATCAAAGTTTTAAATAATAATTTTCATTTTTTTTTTTTAATTCAAAGTTCCAAAATCAAAATTTTAAAAAATAATTTTCATTTTTTTTTAATTCAAATTTCCAAAATCAAAATTTTAAAAAATAATTTTCATTTTGTTTTTGAAATTTTTTTGTAATTCAAAGTTCCAAAATCAAAATTTTAAAAAATAATTTTCATTTTTTTTTTAATTCAAAGTTCCAAAATCAAAGTTTTAAAAAATAATTTCCATTTTGTATTTGAAATTTTTGTTTTTAATTCAAAGTTCCAAAATCAAAGTTTTAAAAAATAATTTTCATTTTGTTTTTGAAATTTTTTTGTAATTCAAAGTTCCAAAATAAAAATTTTAAAAAATTTTGTTTTTGAAATTTTTGTTTTTAATTCAAAGTTCCAAAATCAAAGTTTTAAAAAATAATTTTCATTTTTTTTTTTAATTCAAAGTTCCAAAATCAAAATTTTAAAAAATAATTTTCATTTTGTTTTTGAAATTTTTGTTTTTAATTCAAAGTTCCAAAATCAAAGTTTTAAAAAATAATTTTCATTTTGTTTTTGAAATTTTTTTTTTTAATTCAAAGTTCCAAAATCAAAGTTTTAAAAAATAATTTTCATTTTGTTTTTGAAATTTTTGTTTTTAATTCAAAGTTTCAAAATCAAAGTTTTAAAAAATAATTTTCATTTTTTTTTTTAATTCAAAGTTCCAAAATCAAAATTTTAAAAAATAATTTTCATTTTGTTTTTGAAATTTTTTTGTAATTCAAAGTTCCAAAATCAAAGCTTTAAAAAATAATTTTCATTTTTTTTTAATTCAAAGTTCCAAAATCAAAGTTTTAAAATATATTTTTCATTTTGTTTTTGAAATTTTTTTTTAATTCAAAGTTTTAAAAAATAATTTTCATTTTGTTTTTGAAATTTTTGTTTTTAATTCAAAGTTCCAAAATCAAAGTTTTAAAATATATTTTTCATTTTGTTTTTGAAATTTTTGTTTTTAATTCAAAGTTCCAAAATCAAAGTTTTAAAAAATAATTTTCATTTTGTTTTTGAAATTTTTTTGTAATTCAAAGTTCCAAAATCAAAGTTTTAAAAAATAATTTTCATTTTTTTTTTAATTCAAAGTTCCAAAATCAAAATTTTAAAAAATAATTTTCATTTTTTTTAATTCAAAGTTCCAAAATAAAAATTTGAAAAAATAATTTTCATTTTGTTTTTGAAATTTTTGTTTTTAATTCAAAGTTCCAAAATCAAAATTTGAAAAAATAATTTTCATTTTGTTTTTGAAATTTTTGTTTTTAATTCAAAGTTCCAAAATCAAAGTTTTAAAATATATTTTTCATTTTGTTTTTGAAATTTTTGTTTTTAATTCAAAGTTCCAAAATCAAAGTTTTAAAAAATAATTTTCATTTTGTTTTTGAAATTTTTTTGTAATTCAAAGTTCCAAAATCAAAGTTTTAAAAAATAATTTTCATTTTTTTTTTAATTCAAAGTTCCAAAATCAAAATTTTAAAAAATAATTTTCATTTTTTTTAATTCAAAGTTCCAAAATAAAAATTTTAAAAAATAATTTTCATTTTGTTTTTGAAATTTTTGTTTTTAATTCAAAGTTCCAAAATCAAAGTTTTAAAAAATAATTTTCATTTTGTTTTTGAAATTTTTGTTTTTAATTCAAAGTTCCAAAATCAAAGTTTTAAAAAATAATTTTCATTTTGTTTTTGAAATTTTTGTTTTTAATTCAAAGTTCCAAAATCAAAATTTTAAAAAATAATTTTCATTTTGTTTTTGAAATTTTTGTTTTTAATTCAAAGTTCCAAAATCAAAGTTTTAAAAAATAATTTTCATTTTTTTTTTTAATTCAAAGTTCCAAAATCAAAATTTTAAAAAATAATTTTCATTTTTTTTAATTCAAAGTTCCAAAATAAAAATTTTAAAAAATTTTGTTTTTGAAATTTTTGTTTTTAATTCAAAGTTCCAAAATCAAAGTTTTAAAAAATAATTTTCATTTTGTTTTTGAAATTTTTTTTTTTAATTCAAAGTTCCAACATCAAAGTTTTAAAAAATAATTTTCATTTTGTTTTTGAAATTTTTGTTTTTAATTCAAAGTTCCAAAATCAAAGTTTTAAAAAATAATTTTCATTTTGTTTTTGAAATTTTTGTTTTTATTTCAAAGTTCCAAAATCAAAGTTTTAAAAAATAATTTTCATTTTGTTTTTGAAATTTTTTTGTAATTCAAAGTTCCAAAATCAAAATTTTAAAAAATAATTTTCATTTTTTTTTTAATTCAAAGTTCCAAAATCAAAATTTTAAAAAATAATTTTCATTTTTTTTAATTCAAAGTTCCAAAATAAAAATTTTAAAAAATTTTGTTTTTGAAATTTTTGTTTTTAATTCAAAGTTCCAAAATCAAAGTTTTAAAAAATAATTTTCATTTTTTTTTTTAATTCAAAGTTCCAAAATCAAAATTTTAAAAAATAATTTTCATTTTGTTTTTGAAATTTTTGTTTTTAATTCAAAGTTCCAAAATCAAAGTTTTAAAAAATAATTTTCATTTTGTTTTTGAAATTTTTTTTTTAATTCAAAGTTCCAAAATCAAAGTTTTAAAAAATAATTTTCATTTTGTTTTTGAAATTTTTGTTTTTAATTCAAAGTTCCAAAATCAAAGTTTTAAAAAATAATTTTCATTTTTTTTTTTAATTCAAAGTTCCAAAATCAAAATTTTAAAAAATAATTTTCATTTTGTTTTTGAAATTTTTTTGTAATTCAAAGTTCCAAAATCAAAGTTTTAAAAAATAATTTTCATTTTTTTTTAATTCAAAGTTCCAAAATCAAAGTTTTAAAATATATTTTTCATTTTGTTTTTGAAATTTTTTTTTAATTCAAAGTTTTAAAAAATAATTTTCATTTTGTTTTTGAAATTTTTGTTTTTAATTCAAAGTTCCAAAATCAAAGTTTTAAAAAATAATTTTCATTTTGTTTTTGAAATTTTTGTTTTTAATTCAAAGTTCCAAAATCAAAATTTTAAAAAATAATTTTCATTTTGTTTTTGAAATTTTTGTTTTTAATTCACAGTTCCAAAATCAAAGTTTTAAAATATATTTTTCATTTTGTTTTTGAAATTTTTGTTTTTAATTCAAAGTTCCAAAATCAAAGTTTTAAAAAATAATTTTCATTTTGTTTTTGAAATTTTTTTGTAATTCAAAGTTCCAAAATCAAAGTTTTAAAAAATAATTTTCATTTTGTTTTTGAAATTTTTTTTTTATTTCAAAGTTCCAAAATCAAAGTTTTAAAAAATAATTTTCATTTTTTTTAATTCAAAGTTCCAAAATCAAAATTTTAAAAAATAATTTTCATTTTGTTTTTGAAATTTTTGTTTTTAATTCAAAGTTCCAAAATCAAAGTTTTAAAAAATAATTTTCATTTTGTTTTTGAAATTTTTGTTTTTAATTCAAAGTTCCAAAATCAAAGTTTTAAAAAATAATTTTCATTTTGTTTTTGAAATTTTTTTGTAATTCAAAGTTCCAAAATCAAAGTTTTAAAAAATAATTTTCATTTTGTTTTTGAAATTTTTGTTTTTAATTCAAAGTTCCAAAACAAAGTTTTAAAAAATAATTTTCATTTTGTTTTTGAAATTTTTTTTTTATTTCAAAGTTCCAAAATCAGTTTTAAAAAATAATTTTCATTTTGTATTTGAAATTTTTGTTTTTAATTCAAAGTTCCAAAATCAAAGTTTTAAAAAATAATTTTCATTTTGTTTTTGAAATTTTTTTGTAATTCAAAGTTCCAAAATCAAAATTTTAAAAAATAATTTTCATTTTTTTTTTAATTCAAAGTTCCAAAATCAAAATTTTAAAAAATAATTTTCATTTTTTTTAATTCAAAGTTCCAAAATAAAAATTTTAAAAAATTTTGTTTTTGAAATTTTTGTTTTTAATTCAAAGTTCCAAAATCAAAGTTTTAAAAAATAATTTTCATTTTTTTTTTTTAATTCAAAGTTCCAAAATCAAAATTTTAAAAAATAATTTTCATTTTGTTTTTGAAATTTTTGTTTTTAATTCAAAGTTCCAAAATCAAAGTTTTAAAAAATAATTTTCATTTTGTTTTTGAAATTTTTTTTTTTAATTCAAAGTTCCAAAATCAAAGTTTTAAAAAATAATTTTCATTTTGTTTTTGAAATTTTTGTTTTTAATTCAAAGTTCCAAAATCAAAGTTTTAAAAAATAATTTTCATTTTGTTTTTGAAATTTTTTTTTTATTTCAAAGTTCCAAAATCAAAGTTTTAAAAAATAATTTTCATTTTGTTTTTGAATTTTTTTTTTTATTTCAAAGTTCCAAAATCAAAGTTTTAAAAAATAATTTTCATTTTGTTTTTGAAATTTTTGTTTTTAATTCAAAGTTCCAAAATCAAAGTTTTAAAAAATAATTTTCATTTTGTTTTTGAAATTTTTGTTTTTAATTCAAAGTTCCAAAATCAAAATTTTAAAAAATAATTTTCATTTTGTTTTTGAAATTTTTGTTTTTAATTCAAAGTTCCAAAATCAAAGTTTTAAAAAATAATTTTCATTTTTTTTTTAATTCAAAGTTCCAAAATCAAAATTTTAAAAAATAATTTTCATTTTTTTTTTAATTCAAAGTTCCAAAATCAAAATTTTAAAAAATAATTTTCATTTTGTTTTTGAAATTTTTGTTTTTAATTCAAAGTTCCAAAATCAAAATTTTAAAAAATAATTTTCATTTTGTTTTTGAAATTTTTGTTTTTAATTCAAAGTTCCAAAATCAAAGTTTTAAAAAATAATTTTCATTTTTTTTTTAATTCAAAGTTCCAAAATCAAAATTTTAAAAAATAATTTTCATTTTTTTTTAATTCAAAGTTCCAAAATCAAAATTTTAAAAAATAATTTTCATTTTGTTTTTGAAATTTTTGTTTTTAATTCAAAGTTCCAAAATCAAAGTTTTAAAAAATAATTTTCATTTTTTTTTTAATTCAAAGTTCCAAAATCAAAATTTTAAAAAATAATTTTCATTTTTTTTTTAATTCAAAGTTCCAAAATCAAAATTTTAAAAAATAATTTTCATTTTGTTTTTGAAATTTTTGTTTTTAATTCAAAGTTCCAAAATCAAAGTTTTAAAAAATAATTTTCATTTTGTTTTTGAAATTTTTTTTTTTAATTCAAAGTTCCAAAATCAAAATTTTAAAAAATAATTTTCATTTTGTTTTTGAAATTTTTGTTTTTAATTCAAAGTTCCAAAATCAAAGTTTTAAAAAATAATTTTCATTTTTTTTTTAATTCAAAGTTCCAAAATCAAAATTTTAAAAAAATTATTTTCATTTTGTTTTTGAAATTTTTTTTTTTATTTCAAAGTTCCAAAATCAAAGTTTTAAGAAATAATTTTCATTTTGTTTTTGAAATTTTTTTTTTTAATTCAAAGTTCCAAAATCAAAGTTTTAAAAAATAATTTTCATTTTGTTTTTGAAATTTTTGTTTTTAATTCAAAGTTCCAAAATCAAAGTTTTAAAAAATAATTTTCATTTTGTTTTTGAAATTTTTGTTTTTAATTCAAAGTTCCAAAATCAAAGTTTTAAAAAATAATTTTCATTTTGTTTTTGAATTTTTTTTTTATTTCAAAGTTCCAAAATCAAAGTTTTAAAAAATAATTTTCATTTTGTTTTTGAATTTTTTTTTTTATTTCAAAGTTCCAAAATCAAAGTTTTAAAAAATAATTTTCATTTTGTTTTTGAAATTTTTGTTTTTAATTCAAAGTTCCAAAATCAAAGTTTTAAAAAATAATTTTCATTTTGTTTTTGAAATTTTTTTTTTTAATTAAAAGTTCCAAAATCAAAGTTTTAAAAAATAATTTTAATTTTTTTTTAATTCAAAGTTCCAAAATCAAAATTTTAAAAAAATTATTTGCATTTTGTTTTTGAAATTTTTGTTTTTAATTCAAAGTTCCAAAATCAAAGTTTTAAAAAATAATTTTCATTTTGTTTTTGAAATTTTTTTTTTATTTCAAAGTTCCAAAATCAAAGTTTTAAAAAATAATTTTCATTTTGTTTTTGAAATTTTTGTTTTTAATTCAAAGTTCCAAAATCAAAGTTTTTAATTTAAAGTTCCAAAATCAAAGTTTTAAAAAATAATTTTCATTTTTTTTTAATTCAAAGTTCCAAAATCAAAGTTTTAAAATATATTTTTCATTTTGTTTTTGAAATTTTTGTTTTTATTCAAAGTTCCAAAATCAAAGTTTTAAAAAATAATTTTCATTTTTTTTTTTAATTCAAAGTTCCAAAATCAAAATTGTAAAAAAATTATTTTCATTTTGTTTTTGAAATTTTTGTTTTTAATTCAAAGTTCCAAAATCAAAGTTTTAAAAAATAATTTTCTTTTTTTTTTAATTCAAAGTTCCAAAATCAAAATTTTAAAAAAATTATTTTCATTTTGTTTTTGAAATTTTTGTTTTTAATTCAAAGTTCCAAAATCAAAGTTTTAAAAAATAATTTTCATTTTGTTTTTGAAATTTTTGTTTTTAATTCAAAGTTCCAAAATCAAAGTTTTAAAAAATAATTTTCATTTTTTTTTATTTCAAAGTTCCAAAATCAAAATTTTAAAAAATAATTTTCATTTTGTTTTTGAAATTTTTTTTTTAATTCAAAGTTCCAAAATCAAAGTTTTAAAAAATAATTTTTATTTTGTATTTGAAATTTTTGTTTTTAATTCAAAGTTCCAAAATCAAAGTTTTAAAAAATAATTTTCTTTTTTTTTTAATTCAAAGTTCCAAAATCAAAATTTTAAAAAAATTATTTTCATTTTGTTTTTGAAATTTTTTTTTTATTTCAAAGTTCCAAAATCAAAGTTTTAAAAAATAATTTTCATTTTGTTTTTGAAATTTTTGTTTTTAATTCAAAGTTCCAAAATCAAAGTTTTAAAAAATAATTTTCATTTTTTTTTTATTTCAAAGTTCCAAAATCAAAATTTTAAAAAAAAATTTTCATTTTGTTTTTGAAATTTTTTTTTTAATTCAAAGTTCCAAAATCAAAGTTTTAAAAAATAATTTTCATTTTGTATTTGTAATTTTTGTTTTTAATTCAAAGTTCCAAAATCAAAGTTTTAAAAAATAATTTTCATTTTGTTTTTGAAATTTTTGTTTTTAATTCAAAGTTCCAAAATCAAAGTTTTAAAAAATAATTTTCATTTTGTTTTTGAAATTTTTTTTTTTAATTCAAAGTTCCAAAATCAAAGTTTTAAAAAATAATTTTCATTTTGTATTTGAAATTTTTGTTTTTAATTCAAAGTTCCAAAATCAAAGTTTTAAAAAATAATTTTCATTTTGTTTTTGAAATTTTTGTTTTTAATTCAAAGTTCCAAAATCAAAGTTTTAAAAAATAATTTTCATTTTGTTTTTGAAATTTTTGTTTTTAATTCAAAGTTCCAAAATCAAAGTTTTAAAAAATAATTTTCATTTTGTTTTTGAAATTTTTGTTTCAAAGTTTTTAATTTAAAGTTCCAAAATCAAAGTTTTAAAAAATAATTTTCATTTTTTTTTTAATTCAAAGTTCCAAAATCAAAATTTTAAAAAATAATTTTCATTTTTTTTAATTCAAAGTTCCAAAATAAAAATTTTAAAAAATTTTGTTTTTGAAATTTTTGTTTTTAATTCAAAGTTCCAAAATCAAAGTTTTAAAAAATAATTTTCATTTTGTTTTTGAAATTTTTGTTTTTAATTCAAAGTTCCAAAATCAAAGTTTTAAAAAATAATTTTCATTTTGTTTTTGAAATTTTTGTTTTTAATTCAAAGTTCCAAAATCAAAGTTTTAAAAAATAATTTTCATTTTGTTTTTGAAATTTTTTTTTTTAATTCAAAGTTCCAAAATCAAAGTTTTAAAAAATAATTTTCATTTTGTTTTTGAAATTTTTGTTTTTAATTCAAAGTTCCAAAATCAAAATTTTAAAAAATAATTTTCATTTTGTTTTTGAAATTTTTGTTTTTAATTCAAAGTTCCAAAATCAAAGTTTTAAAAAATAATTTTCAGTTTTTTTTAATTCAAAGTTCCAAAATCAAAATTTTAAAAAATAATTTTCATTTTTTTTTTAATTCAAAGTTCCAAAATAAAAATTTTAAAAAATTTTGTTTTTGAAATTTTTTTTTTAATTCAAAGTTCCAAAATCAAAGTTTTAAAAAATAATTTTCATTTTTTTTTAATTCAAAGTTCCAAAATCAAAATTTTAAAAAAATTATTTTTATTTTTTTTTAATTCAAAGTTCCAAAATCAAAGTTTTAAAAAATAATTTTCATTTTGTTTTTGAAATTTTTGTTTTTAATTCAAAGTTCCAAAATCAAAGTTTTAAAAAATAATTTTCATTTTGTATTTGAAATTTTTGTTTTTAATTCAAAGTTCCAAAATCAAAGTTTTAAAAAATAATTTTCATTTTGTTTTTGAAATTTTTTTGTAATTCAAAGTTCCAAAATCAAAGTTTTAAAAAATAATTTTCATTTTGTTTTTGAAATTTTTGTTTTTAATTCAAAGTTCCAAAATCAAAGTTTTAAAAAATAATTTTCATTTTGTTTTTGAAATTTTTTTTTTAATTCAAAGTTCCAAAATCAAAGTTTTAAAAAATAATTTTCATTTTGTTTTTGAAATTTTTGTTTTTAATTCAAAGTTCCAAAATCAAAGTTTTAAAAAATAATTTTCATTTTGTTTTTGAAATTTTTGTTTTTAATTCAAAGTTCCAAAATCAAAGTTTTAAAAAATAATTTTCATTTTGTTTTTGAAATTTTTGTTTTTAATTCAAAGTTCCAAAATCAAAGTTTTAAAAAATAATTTTCATTTTTTTTTTTAATTCAAAGTTCCAAAATCAAAATTTTAAAAAATAATTTTCATTTTGTTTTTGAAATTTTTTTGTAATTCAAAGTTCCAAAATCAAAGTTTTAAAAAATAATTTTCATTTTTTTTTAATTCAAAGTTCCAAAATCAAAGTTTTAAAATATATTTTTCATTTTGTTTTTGAAATTTTTTTTTAATTCAAAGTTTTAAAAAATAATTTTCATTTTGTTTTTGAAATTTTTGTTTTTAATTCAATGTTCCAAAATCAAAGTTTTAAAAAATAATTTTCATTTTGTTTTTGAAATTTTTGTTTTTAATTCAAAGTTCCAAAATCAAAATTTTAAAAAATAATTTTCATTTTGTTTTTGAAATTTTTGTTTTTAATTCAAAGTTCCAAAATCAAAGTTTTAAAATATATTTTTCATTTTGTTTTTGAAATTTTTGTTTTTAATTCAAAGTTCCAAAATCAAAGTTTTAAAAAATAATTTTCATTTTGTTTTTGAAATTTTTTTGTAATTCAAAGTTCCAAAATCAAAGTTTTAAAAAATAATTTTCATTTTGTTTTTGAAATTTTTTTTTTATTTCAAAGTTCCAAAATCAAAGTTTTAAAAAATAATTTTCATTTTTTTTTTAATTCAAAGTTCCAAAATCAAAATTTTAAAAAATAATTTTCATTTTGTTTTTGAAATTTTTGTTTTTAATTCAAAGTTCCAAAATCAAAGTTTTAAAAAATAATTTTCATTTTGTTTTTGAAATTTTTGTTTTTAATTCAAAGTTCCAAAATCAAAGTTTTAAAAAATAATTTTCATTTTGTTTTTGAAATTTTTTTTTTTATTTCAAAGTTCCAAAATCAAAGTTTTAAAAAATAATTTTCATTTTGTTTTTGAATTTTTTTTTTATTTCAAAGTTCCAAAATCAAAGTTTTAAAAAATAATTTTCATTTTGTTTTTGAAATTTTTGTTTTTAATTCAAAGTTCCAAAATCAAAGTTTTAAAAAATAATTTTCATTTTGTTTTTGAAATTTTTGTTTTTAATTCAAAGTTCCAAAATCAAAATTTTAAAAAATAATTTTCATTTTGTTTTTGAAATTTTTGTTTTTAATTCAAAGTTCCAAAATCAAAGTTTTAAAAAATAATTTTCATTTTGTTTTTGAAATTTTTGTTTTTAATTCAAAGTTCCAAAATCAAAGTTTTAAAAAATAATTTTCAGTTTTTTTTTTAATTCAAAGTTCCAAAATCAAAATTTTAAAAAATAATTTTCATTTTTTTTTAATTCAAAGTTCCAAAATCAAAATTTTAAAAAATAATTTTCATTTTGTTTTTGAAATTTTTGTTTTTAATTCAAAGTTCCAAAATCAAAGTTTTAAAAAATAATTTTCATTTTTTTTTTAATTCAAAGTTCCAAAATCAAAATTTTAAAAAATAATTTTCATTTTTTTTTTAATTCAAAGTTCCAAAATCAAAATTTTAAAAAATAATTTTCATTTTGTTTTTGAAATTTTTGAAATTTTTGTTTTTAATTCAAAGTTCCAAAATCAAAATTTTAAAAAATAATTTTCATTTTGTTTTTGAAATTTTTGTTTTTAATTCAAAGTTCCAAAATCAAAGTTTTAAAAAATAATTTTCATTTTGTTTTTGAAATTTTTGTTTTTAATTCAAAGTTCCAAAATCAAAGTTTTAAAAAATAATTTTCATTTTGTTTTTGAAATTTTTTTGTAATTCAAAGTTCCAAAATCAAAGTTTTAAAAAATAATTTTCATTTTGTTTTTGAAATTTTTGTTTTTAATTCAAAGTTCCAAAATCAAAGTTTTAAAAAATAATTTTCATTTTGTTTTTGAAATTTTTTTTTTATTTCAAAGTTCCAAAATCAAAGTTTTAAAAAATAATTTTCATTTTGTATTTGAAATTTTTGTTTTTAATTCAAAGTTCCAAAATCAAAGTTTTAAAAAATAATTTTCATTTTGTTTTTGAAATTTTTTTGTAATTCAAAGTTCCAAAATCAAAATTTTAAAAAATAATTTTCATTTTTTTTTTAATTCAAAGTTCCAAAATCAAAGTTTTAAAAAATAATTTTCATTTTGTATTTGAAATTTTTGTTTTTAATTCAAAGTTCCAAAATCAAAGTTTTAAAAAATAATTTTCATTTTGTTTTTGAAATTTTTTTGTAATTCAAAGTTCCAAAATAAAAATTTTAAAAAATTTTGTTTTTGAAATTTTTGTTTTTAATTCAAAGTTCCAAAATCAAAGTTTTAAAAAATAATTTTCATTTTTTTTTTTAATTCAAAGTTCCAAAATCAAAATTTTAAAAAATAATTTTCATTTTGTTTTTGAAATTTTTGTTTTTAATTCAAAGTTCCAAAATCAAAGTTTTAAAAAATAATTTTCATTTTGTTTTTGAAATTTTTTTTTTTAATTCAAAGTTCCAAAATCAAAGTTTTAAAAAATAATTTTCATTTTGTTTTTGAAATTTTTGTTTTTAATTCAAAGTTCCAAAATCAAAGTTTTAAAAAATAATTTTCATTTTTTTTTTAATTCAAAGTTCCAAAATCAAAATTTTAAAAAATAATTTTCATTTTGTTTTTGAAATTTTTTTGTAATTCAAAGTTCCAAAATCAAAGCTTTAAAAAATAATTTTCATTTTTTTTAATTCAAAGTTCCAAAATCAAAGTTTTAAAATATATTTTTCATTTTGTTTTTGAAATTTTTTTTTAATTCAAAGTTTTAAAAAATAATTTTCATTTTGTTTTTGAAATTTTTGTTTTTAATTCAAAGTTCCAAAATCAAAGTTTTAAAAAATAATTTTCATTTTGTTTTTGAAATTTTTGTTTTTAATTCAAAGTTCCAAAATCAAAATTTTAAAAAATAATTTTCATTTTGTTTTTGAAATTTTTGTTTTTAATTCAAAGTTCCAAAATCAAAGTTTTAAAATATATTTTTCATTTTGTTTTTGAAATTTTTGTTTTTAATTCAAAGTTCCAAAATCAAAGTTTTAAAAAATAATTTTCATTTTGTTTTTGAAATTTTTTTGTAATTCAAAGTTCCAAAATCAAAGTTTTAAAAAATAATTTTCATTTTGTTTTTGAAATTTTTTTTTTATTTCAAAGTTCCAAAATCAAAGTTTTAAAAAATAATTTTCATTTTGTATTTGAAATTTTTGTTTTTAATTCAAAGTTCCAAAATCAAAGTTTTAAAAAATAATTTTCATTTTGTTTTTGAAATTTTTTTGTAATTCACAGTTCCAAAATCAAAATTTTAAAAAATAATTTTCATTTTTTTTTTAATTCAAAGTTCCAAAATCAAAATTTTAAAAAATAATTTTCATTTTTTTTAATTCAAAGTTCCAAAATAAAAATTTTAAAAAATTTTGTTTTTGAAATTTTTGTTTTTAATTCAAAGTTCCAAAATCAAAGTTTTAAAAAATAATTTTCATTTTTTTTTTTAATTCAAAGTTCCAAAATCAAAATTTTAAAAAATAATTTTCATTTTTTTTTTAATTCAAAGTTCCAAAATCAAAGTTTTAAAAAATAATTTTCATTTTGTATTTGAAATTTTTGTTTTTAATTCAAAGTTCCAAAATCAAAGTTTTAAAAAATAATTTTCATTTTGTTTTTGAAATTTTTTTGTAATTCAAAGTTCCAAAATAAAAATTTTAAAAAATTTTGTTTTTGAAATTTTTGTTTTTAATTCAAAGTTCCAAAATCAAAGTTTTAAAAAATAATTTTCATTTTTTTTTTTAATTCAAAGTTCCAAAATCAAAATTTTAAAAAATAATTTTCATTTTGTTTTTGAAATTTTTGTTTTTAATTCAAAGTTCCAAAATCAAAGTTTTAAAAAATAATTTTCATTTTGTTTTTGAAATTTTTTTTTTTAATTCAAAGTTCCAAAATCAAAGTTTTAAAAAATAATTTTCATTTTGTTTTTGAAATTTTTGTTTTTAATTCAAAGTTCCAAAATCAAAGTTTTAAAAAATAATTTTCATTTTTTTTTTTTAATTCAAAGTTCCAAAATCAAAATTTTAAAAAATAATTTTCATTTTGTTTTTGAAATTTTTTTGTAATTCAAAGTTCCAAAATCAAAGCTTTAAAAAATAATTTTCATTTTTTTTTAATTCAAAGTTCCAAAATCAAAGTTTTAAAATATATTTTTCATTTTGTTTTTGAAATTTTTTTTTAATTCAAAGTTTTAAAAAATAATTTTCATTTTGTTTTTGAAATTTTTGTTTTTAATTCAAAGTTCCAAAATCAAAGTTTTAAAAAATAATTTTCATTTTGTTTTTGAAATTTTTGTTTTTAATTCAAAGTTCCAAAATCAAAATTTTAAAAAATAATTTTCATTTTGTTTTTGAAATTTTTGTTTTTAATTCAAAGTTCCAAAATCAAAGTTTTAAAATATATTTTTCATTTTGTTTTTGAAATTTTTGTTTTTAATTCAAAGTTCCAAAATCAAAGTTTTAAAAAATAATTTTCATTTTGTTTTTGAAATTTTTTTGTAATTCAAAGTTCCAAAATCAAAGTTTTAAAAAATAATTTTCATTTTGTTTTTGAAATTTTTTTTTTATTTCAAAGTTCCAAAATCAAAGTTTTAAAAAATAATTTTCATTTTGTATTTGAAATTTTTGTTTTTAATTCAAAGTTCCAAAATCAAAGTTTTAAAAAATAATTTTCATTTTGTTTTTGAAATTTTTTTGTAATTCACAGTTCCAAAATCAAAATTTTAAAAAATAATTTTCATTTTTTTTTTAATTCAAAGTTCCAAAATCAAAATTTTAAAAAATAATTTTCATTTTTTTTAATTCAAAGTTCCAAAATAAAAATTTTAAAAAATTTTGTTTTTGAAATTTTTGTTTTTAATTCAAAGTTCCAAAATCAAAGTTTTAAAAAATAATTTTCATTTTTTTTTTTAATTCAAAGTTCCAAAATCAAAATTTTAAAAAATAATTTTCATTTTGTTTTTGAAATTTTTGTTTTTAATTCAAAGTTCCAAAATCAAAGTTTTAAAAAATAATTTTCATTTTGTTTTTGAAATTTTTTTTTTTAATTCAAAGTTCCAAAATCAAAGTTTTAAAAAATAATTTTCATTTTGTTTTTGAAATTTTTGTTTTTAATTCAAAGTTCCAAAATCAAAGTTTTAAAAAATAATTTTCATTTTTTTTTTTAATTCAAAGTTCCAAAATCAAAATTTTAAAAAATAATTTTCATTTTGTTTTTGAAATTTTTTTGTAATTCAAAGTTCCAAAATCAAAGTTTTAAAAAATAATTTTCATTTTTTTTTAATTCAAAGTTCCAAAATCAAAGTTTTAAAATATATTTTTCATTTTGTTTTTGAAATTTTTTTTTAATTCAAAGTTTTAAAAAATAATTTTCATTTTGTTTTTGAAATTTTTGTTTTTAATTCAAAGTTCCAAAATCAAAGTTTTAAAAAATAATTTTCATTTTGTTTTTGAAATTTTTGTTTTTAATTCAAAGTTCCAAAATCAAAATTTTAAAAAATAATTTTCATTTTGTTTTTGAAATTTTTGTTTTTAATTCAAAGTTCCAAAATCAAAGTTTTAAAATATATTTTTCATTTTGTTTTTGAAATTTTTGTTTTTAATTCAAAGTTCCAAAATCAAAGTTTTAAAAAATAATTTTCATTTTGTTTTTGAAATTTTTTTGTAATTCAAAGTTCCAAAATCAAAGTTTTAAAAAATAATTTTCATTTTGTTTTTGAAATTTTTTTTTTATTTCAAAGTTCCAAAATCAAAGTTTTAAAAAATAATTTTCATTTTTTTTAATTCAAAGTTCCAAAATCAAAATTTTAAAAAATAATTTTCATTTTGTTTTTGAAATTTTTGTTTTTAATTCAAAGTTCCAAAATCAAAGTTTTAAAAAATAATTTTCATTTTGTTTTTGAAATTTTTGTTTTTAATTCAAAGTTCCAAAATCAAAGTTTTAAAAAATAATTTTCATTTTGTTTTTGAAATTTTTTTGTAATTCAAAGTTCCAAAATCAAAGTTTTAAAAAATAATTTTCATTTTGTTTTTGAAATTTTTGTTTTTAATTCAAAGTTCCAAAACAAAGTTTTAAAAAATAATTTTCATTTTGTTTTTGAAATTTTTTTTTTATTTCAAAGTTCCAAAATCAAAGTTTTAAAAAATAATTTTCATTTTGTATTTGAAATTTTTGTTTTTAATTCAAAGTTCCAAAATCAAAGTTTTAAAAAATAATTTTCATTTTGTTTTTGAAATTTTTTTGTAATTCAAAGTTCCAAAATCAAAATTTTAAAAAATAATTTTCATTTTTTTTTTAATTCAAAGTTCCAAAATCAAAATTTTAAAAAATAATTTTCATTTTTTTTAATTCAAAGTTCCAAAATAAAAATTTTAAAAAATTTTGTTTTTGAAATTTTTGTTTTTAATTCAAAGTTCCAAAATCAAAGTTTTAAAAAATAATTTTCATTTTTTTTTTTTAATTCAAAGTTCCAAAATCAAAATTTTAAAAAATAATTTTCATTTTGTTTTTGAAATTTTTGTTTTTAATTCAAAGTTCCAAAATCAAAGTTTTAAAAAATAATTTTCATTTTGTTTTTGAAATTTTTTTTTTTAATTCAAAGTTCCAAAATCAAAGTTTTAAAAAATAATTTTCATTTTGTTTTTGAAATTTTTGTTTTTAATTCAAAGTTCCAAAATCAAAGTTTTAAAAAATAATTTTCATTTTTTTTTTTAATTCAAAGTTCCAAAATCAAAATTTTAAAAAATAATTTTCATTTTGTTTTTGATATTTTTTTGTAATTCAAAGTTCCAAAATCAAAGTTTTAAAAAATAATTTTCATTTTTTTTTAATTCAAAGTTCCAAAATCAAAGTTTTAAAATATATTTTTCATTTTGTTTTTGAAATTTTTTTTTAATTCAAAGTTTTAAAAAATAATTTTCATTTTGTTTTTGAAATTTTTGTTTTTAATTCAAAGTTCCAAAATCAAAGTTTTAAAAAATAATTTTCATTTTGTTTTTGAAATTTTTGTTTTTAATTCAAAGTTCCAAAATCAAAATTTTAAAAAATAATTTTCATTTTGTTTTTGAAATTTTTGTTTTTAATTCAAAGTTCCAAAATCAAAGTTTTAAAATATATTTTTCATTTTGTTTTTGAAATTTTTGTTTTTAATTCAAAGTTCCAAAATCAAAGTTTTAAAAAATAATTTTCATTTTGTTTTTGAAATTTTTTTGTAATTCAAAGTTCCAAAATCAAAGTTTTAAAAAATAATTTTCATTTTGTTTTTGAAATTTTTTTTTTATTTCAAAGTTCCAAAATCAAAGTTTTAAAAAATAATTTTCATTTTTTTTTTAATTCAAAGTTCCAAAATCAAAATTTTAAAAAATAATTTTCATTTTGTTTTTGAAATTTTTTTTTTATTTCAAAGTTCCAAAATCAAAGTTTTAAAAAATAATTTTCATTTTGTTTTTGAATTTTTTTTTTTATTTCAAAGTTCCAAAATCAAAGTTTTAAAAAATAATTTTCATTTTGTTTTTGAAATTTTTGTTTTTAATTCAAAGTTCCAAAATCAAAGTTTTAAAAAATAATTTTCATTTTGTTTTTGAAATTTTTGTTTTTAATTCAAAGTTCCAAAATCAAAATTTTAAAAAATAATTTTCATTTTGTTTTTGAAATTTTTGTTTTTAATTCAAAGTTCCAAAATCAAAGTTTTAAAAAATAATTTTCATTTTTTTTTTAATTCAAAGTTCCAAAATCAAAATTTTAAAAAATAATTTTCATTTTTTTTTTAATTCAAAGTTCCAAAATCAAAATTTTAAAAAATAATTTTCATTTTGTTTTTGAAATTTTTGTTTTTAATTCAAAGTTCCAAAATCAAAGTTTTAAAAAATAATTTTCATTTTGTTTTTGAAATTTTTGTTTTTAATTCAAAGTTCCAAAATCAAAATTTTAAAAAATAATTTTCATTTTGTTTTTGAAATTTTTGTTTTTAATTCAAAGTTCCAAAATCAAAGTTTTAAAAAATAATTTTCATTTTTTTTTTTAATTCAAAGTTCCAAAATCAAAATTTTAAAAAATAATTTTCATTTTTTTTTAATTCAAAGTTCCAAAATCAAAATTTTAAAAAATAATTTTCATTTTGTTTTTGAAATTTTTGTTTTTAATTCAAAGTTCCAAAATCAAAGTTTTAAAAAATAATTTTCATTTTTTTTTTAATTCAAAGTTCCAAAATCAAAATTTTAAAAAATAATTTTCATTTTTTTTTTAATTCAAAGTTCCAAAATCAAAATTTTAAAAAATAATTTTCATTTTGTTTTTGAAATTTTTGTTTTTAATTCAAAGTTCCAAAATCAAAGTTTTAAAAAATAATTTTCATTTTGTTTTTGAAATTTTTTTTTTTAATTCAAAGTTCCAAAATCAAAATTTTAAAAAATAATTTTCATTTTGTTTTTGAAATTTTTGTTTTTAATTCAAAGTTCCAAAATCAAAGTTTTAAAAAATAATTTTCATTTTTTTTTTAATTCAAAGTTCCAAAATCAAAATTTTAAAAAAATTATTTTCATTTTGTTTTTGAAATTTTTTTTTTTATTTCAAAGTTCCAAAATCAAAGTTTTAAAAAATAATTTTCATTTTGTTTTTGAATTTTTTTTTTTTTTAATTCAAAGTTCCAAAATCAAAGTTTTAAAAAATAATTTTCATTTTGTTTTTGAAATTTTTGTTTTTAATTCAAAGTTCCAAAATCAAAGTTTTAAAAAATAATTTTCATTTTGTTTTTGAAATTTTTGTTTTTAATTCAAAGTTCCAAAATCAAAGTTTTAAAAAATAATTTTCATTTTGTTTTTGAATTTTTTTTTTATTTCAAAGTTCCAAAATCAAAGTTTTAAAAAATAATTTTCATTTTGTTTTTGAATTTTTTTTTTTATTTCAAAGTTCCAAAATCAAAGTTTTAAAAAATAATTTTCATTTTGTTTTTGAAATTTTTGTTTTTAATTCAAAGTTCCAAAATCAAAGTTTTAAAAAATAATTTTCATTTTGTTTTTGAAATTTTTTTTTTTAATTCAAAGTTCCAAAATCAAAGTTTTAAAAAATAATTTTCATTTTTTTTTAATTCAAAGTTCCAAAATCAAAATTTTAAAAAAATTATTTGCATTTTGTTTTTGAAATTTTTGTTTTTAATTCAAAGTTCCAAAATCAAAGTTTTAAAAAATAATTTTCATTTTGTTTTTGAAATTTTTTTTTTATTTCAAAGTTCCAAAATCAAAGTTTTAAAAAATAATTTTCATTTTGTTTTTGAAATTTTTGTTTTTAATTCAAAGTTCCAAAATCAAAGTTTTTAATTTAAAGTTCCAAAATCAAAGTTTTAAAAAATAATTTTCATTTTTTTTTAATTCAAAGTTCCAAAATCAAAGTTTTAAAATATATTTTTCATTTTGTTTTTGAAATTTTTGTTTTTATTCAAAGTTCCAAAATCAAAGTTTTAAAAAATAATTTTCATTTTTTTTTTAATTCAAAGTTCCAAAATCAAAATTTTAAAAAAATTATTTTCATTTTGTTTTTGAAATTTTTGTTTTTAATTCAAAGTTCCAAAATCAAAGTTTTAAAAAATAATTTTCATTTTTTTTTTAATTCAAAGTTCCATAATCAAAATTTTAAAAAAATTATTTTCATTTTGTTTTTGAAATTTTTGTTTTTAATTCAAAGTTCCAAAATCAAAATTTTAAAAAATAATTTTCATTTTGTTTTTGAAATTTTTGTTTTTAATTCAAAGTTCCAAAATCAAAGTTTTAAAAAATAATTTTCATTTTGTTTTTGAAATTTTTTTTTTTAATTCAAAGTTCCAAAATCAAAATTTTAAAAAATAATTTTCATTTTGTTTTTGAAATTTTTGTTTTTAATTCAAAGTTCCAAAATCAAAGTTTTAAAAAATAATTTTCATTTTTTTTTTAATTCAAAGTTTTTAATTCAAAGTTCCAAAATCAAAGTTTTAAAAAATAATTTTCATTTTTTTTTTATTTCAAAGTTCCAAAATCAAAATTTTAAAAAATAATTTTCATTTTGTTTTTGAAATTTTTTTTTTAATTCAAAGTTCCAAAATCAAAGTTTTAAAAAATAATTTTCATTTTGTATTTGTAATTTTTGTTTTTAATTCAAAGTTCCAAAATCAAAGTTTTAAAAAATAATTTTCATTTTGTTTTTGAAATTTTTGTTTTTAATTCAAAGTTCCAAAATCAAAGTTTAAAAAATAATTTTCATTTTGTTTTTGAAATTTTTTTTTTATTTCAAAGTTCCAAAATCAAAGTTTTAAAAAATAATTTTCATTTTGTTTTTGAAATTTTTGTTTTTAATTCAAAGTTCCAAAATCAAAGTTTTTAATTTAAAGTTCCAAAATCAAAGTTTTAAAAAATAATTTTCATTTTTTTTTAATTCAAAGTTCCAAAATCAAAGTTTTAAAATATATTTTTCATTTTGTTTTTGAAATTTTTGTTTTTATTCAAAGTTCCAAAATCAAAGTTTTAAAAAATAATTTTCATTTTTTTTTTAATTCAAAGTTCCAAAATCAAAATTTTAAAAAAATTATTTTCATTTTGTTTTTGAAATTTTTGTTTTTAATTCAAAGTTCCAAAATCAAAGTTTTAAAAAATAATTTTCATTTTTTTTTTAATTCAAAGTTCCAAAATCAAAATTTTAAAAAAATTATTTTCATTTTGTTTTTGAAATTTTTGTTTTTAATTCAAAGTTCCAAAATCAAAATTTTAAAAAATAATTTTCATTTTGTTTTTGAAATTTTTGTTTTTAATTCAAAGTTCCAAAATCAAAGTTTTAAAAAATAATTTTCATTTTGTTTTTGAAATTTTTTTTTTTAATTCAAAGTTCCAAAATCAAAATTTTAAAAAATAATTTTCATTTTGTTTTTGAAATTTTTGTTTTTAATTCAAAGTTCCAAAATCAAAGTTTTAAAAAATAATTTTCATTTTTTGTTAATTCAAAGTTCCAAAATCAAAATTTTAAAAAAATTATTTTCATTTTGTTTTTGAAATTTTTTTTTTATTTCAAAGTTCCAAAATCAAAGTTTTAAAAAATAATTTTCATTTTGTTTTTGAAATTTTTTTTTTTAATTCAAAGTTCCAAAATCAAAGTTTTAAAAAATAATTTTCATTTTGTTTTTGAAATTTTTGTTTTTAATTCAAAGTTCCAAAATCAAAGTTTTAAAAAATAATTTTCATTTTGTTTTTGAAATTTTTGTTTTTAATTCAAAGTTCCAAAATCAAAGTTTTAAAAAATAATTTTCATTTTGTTTTTGAATTTTTTTTTTATTTCAAAGTTCCAAAATCAAAGTTTTAAAAAATAATTTTCATTTTGTTTTTGAATTTTTTTTTTTATTTCAAAGTTCCAAAATCAAAGTTTTAAAAAATAATTTTCATTTTGTTTTTGAAATTTTTGTTTTTAATTCAAAGTTCCAAAATCAAAGTTTTAAAAAATAATTTTCATTTTGTTTTTGAAATTTTTTTTTTTAATTCAAAGTTCCAAAATCAAAGTTTTCAAAAATAATTTTCATTTTTTTTTAATTCAAAGTTCCAAAATCAAAATTTTAAAAAAATTATTTGCATTTTGTTTTTGAAATTTTTGTTTTTAATTCAAAGTTCCAAAATCAAAGTTTTAAAAAATAATTTTCATTTTGTTTTTGAAATTTTTTTTTTATTTCAAAGTTCCAAAATCAAAGTTTTAAAAAATAATTTTCATTTTGTTTTTGAAATTTTTGTTTTTAATTCAAAGTTCCAAAATCAAAGTTTTTAATTTAAAGTTCCAAAATCAAAGTTTTAAAAAATAATTTTCATTTTTTTTTTAATTCAAAGTTCCAAAATCAAAGTTTTAAAATATATTTTTCATTTTGTTTTTGAAATTTTTGTTTTTATTCAAAGTTCCAAAATCAAAGTTTTAAAAAAAAATTTTCATTTTTTTTTTTAATTCAAAGTTCCAAAATCAAAATTTTAAAAAAATTATTTTCATTTTGTTTTTGAAATTTTTGTTTTTAATTCAAAGTTCCAAAATCAAAGTTTTAAAAAATAATTTTCTTTTTTTTTTAATTCAAAGTTCCAAAATCAAAATTTTAAAAAAATTATTTTCATTTTGTTTTTGAAATTTTTGTTTTTAATTCAAAGTTCCAAAATCAAAGTTTTAAAAAATAATTTTCATTTTTTTTTTTAATTCAAAGTTCCAAAATCAAAGTTTTAAAAAATAATTTTCATTTTTTTTTTTAATTCAAAGTTCCAAAATCAAAATTTTAAAAAAATTATTTTCATTTTGTTTTTGAAATTTTTGTTTTTAATTCAAAGTTCCAAAATCAAAATTTTAAAAAATAATTTTCATTTTGTTTTTGAAATTTTTGTTTTTAATTCAAAGTTCCAAAATCAAAGTTTTAAAAAATAATTTTCATTTTGTTTTTGAAATTTTTTTTTTTAATTCAAAGTTCCAAAATCAAAATTTTAAAAAATAATTTTCATTTTGTTTTTGAAATTTTTGTTTTTAATTCAAAGTTCCAAAATCAAAGTTTTAAAAAATAATTTTCATTTTTTTTTTTAATTCAAAGTTTTTAATTCAAAGTTCCAAAATCAAAGTTTTAAAAAATAATTTTCATTTTTTTTTATTTCAAAGTTCCAAAATCAAAATTTTAAAAAATAATTTTCATTTTGTTTTTGAAATTTTTTTTTTAATTCAAAGTTCCAAAATCAAAGTTTTAAAAAATAATTTTCATTTTGTATTTGTAATTTTTGTTTTTAATTCAAAGTTCCAAAATCAAAGTTTTAAAAAATAATTTTCATTTTGTTTTTGAAATTTTTGTTTTTAATTCAAAGTTCCAAAATCAAAGTTTTAAAAAATAATTTTCATTTTGTTTTTGAAATTTTTTTTTTATTTCAAAGTTCCAAAATCAAAGTTTTAAAAAATAATTTTCATTTTGTTTTTGAAATTTTTGTTTTTAATTCAAAGTTCCAAAATCAAAGTTTTTAATTTAAAGTTCCAAAATCAAAGTTTTAAAAAATAATTTTCGTTTTTTTTTAATTCAAAGTTCCAAAATCAAAGTTTTAAAATATATTTTTCATTTTGTTTTTGAAATTTTTGTTTTTATTCAAAGTTCCAAAATCAAAGTTTTAAAAAATAATTTTCATTTTTTTTTTTAATTCAAAGTTCCAAAATCAAAATTTTAAAAAAATTATTTTCATTTTGTTTTTGAAATTTTTGTTTTTAATTCAAAGTTCCAAAATCAAAGTTTTAAAAAATAATTTTCATTTTTTTTTTAATTCAAAGTTCCAAAATCAAAATTTTAAAAAAATTATTTTCATTTTGTTTTTGAAATTTTTGTTTTTAATTCAAAGTTCCAAAATCAAAGTTTTAAAAAATAATTTTCATTTTGTTTTTGAAATTTTTTTTTTATTTCAAAGTTCCAAAATCAAAGTTTTAAAAAATAATTTTCATTTTGTTTTTGAAATTTTTGTTTTTAATTCAAAGTTCCAAAATCAAAGTTTTTAATTTAAAGTTCCAAAATCAAAGTTTTAAAAAATAATTTTCATTTTTTTTTAATTCAAAGTTCCAAAATCAAAGTTTTAAAATATATTTTTCATTTTGTTTTTGAAATTTTTGTTTTTATTCAAAGTTCCAAAATCAAAGTTTTAAAAAATAATTTTCATTTTTTTTTTTAATTCAAAGTTCCAAAATCAAAATTTTAAAAAAATTATTTTCATTTTGTTTTTGAAATTTTTGTTTTTAATTCAAAGTTCCAAAATCAAAGTTTTAAAAAATAATTTTCTTTTTTTTTTAATTCAAAGTTCCAAAATCAAAATTTTAAAAAAATTATTTTCATTTTGTTTTTGAAATTTTTGTTTTTAATTCAAAGTTCCAAAATCAAAGTTTTAAAAAATAATTTTCATTTTGTTTTTGAAATTTTTGTTTTTAATTCAAAGTTCCAAAATCAAAGTTTTAAAAAATAATTTTCATTTTTTTTTATTTCAAAGTTCCAAAATCAAAATTTTAAAAAATAATTTTCATTTTGTTTTTGAAATTTTTTTTTTAATTCAAAGTTCCAAAATCAAAGTTTTAAAAAATAATTTTCATTTTGTATTTGAAATTTTTGTTTTTAATTCAAAGTTCCAAAATCAAAGTTTTAAAAAATAATTTTCTTTTTTTTTTAATTCAAAGTTCCAAAATCAAAATTTTAAAAAAATTATTTTCATTTTGTTTTTGAAATTTTTTTTTTATTTCAAAGTTCCAAAATCAAAGTTTTAAAAAATAATTTTCATTTTGTTTTTGAAATTTTTGTTTTTAATTCAAAGTTCCAAAATCAAAGTTTTAAAAAATAATTTTCATTTTTTTTTTTATTTCAAAGTTCCAAAATCAAAATTTTAAAAAATAATTTTCATTTTGTTTTTGAAATTTTTGTTTTTAATTCAAAGTTCCAAAATCAAAGTTTTAAAAAATAATTTTCATTTTGTTTTTGAAATTTTTTTTTTTAATTCAAAGTTCCAAAATCAAAGTTTTAAAAAATAATTTTCATTTTGTATTTGAAATTTTTGTTTTTAATTCAAAGTTCCAAAATCAAAGTTTTAAAAAATAATTTTCATTTTGTTTTTGAAATTTTTGTTTTTAATTCAAAGTTCCAAAATCAAAGTTTTAAAAAATAATTTTCATTTTGTTTTTGAAATTTTTGTTTTTAATTCAAAGTTCCAAAATCAAAGTTTTAAAAAATAATTTTCATTTTGTTTTTGAAATTTTTGTTTCAAAGTTTTTAATTTAAAGTTCCAAAATCAAAGTTTTAAAAAATAATTTTCATTTTTTTTTTTAATTCAAAGTTCCAAAATCAAAATTTTAAAAAATAATTTTCATTTTTTTTAATTCAAAGTTCCAAAATAAAAATTTTAAAAAATTTTGTTTTTGAAATTTTTGTTTTTAATTCAAAGTTCCAAAATCAAAGTTTTAAAAAATAATTTTCATTTTGTTTTTGAAATTTTTGTTTTTAATTCAAAGTTCCAAAATCAAAGTTTTAAAAAATAATTTTCATTTTGTTTTTGAAATTTTTGTTTTTAATTCAAAGTTCCAAAATCAAAGTTTTAAAAAATAATTTTCATTTTGTTTTTGAAATTTTTGTTTCAAAGTTTTTAATTTAAAGTTCCAAAATCAAAGTTTTAAAAAATAATTTTCATTTTTTTTTTAATTCAAAGTTCCAAAATCAAAATTTTAAAAAAATTATTTTCATTTTGTTTTTGAAATTTTTGTTTTTAATTCAAAGTTCCAAAATCAAAGTTTTAAAAAATAATTTTCATTTTGTTTTTGAAATTTTTGTTTTTAATTCAAAGTTCCAAAATCAAAGTTTTAAAAAATAATTTTCATTTTGTTTTTGAAATTTTTTTTTTAATTCAAAGTTCTAAAATCAAAGTTTTAAAAAATAATTTTCATTTTGTTTTTGAAATTTTTGTTTTTAATTCAAAATTCCAAAATCAATTTTAATTCAAAGTTCCAAAATCAAAATTTTAAAAAATAATTTTCATTTTGTTTTTGAAATTTATGTTTTTAATTCAAAGTTCCAAAATCAAAATTTTAAAAAATAATTTTCATTTTGTTTTTGAAATTTTTTTTTTATTTCAAAGTTCCAAAATCAAAGTTTTAAAACACAATTTTCATTTTGTTTTTAATTCAAAGTTCCAAAATCAAAGTTTTAAAAAATAATTTTCATTTTTTTTTTAATTCAAAGTTCCAAAATCAAAATTTTAAAAAAATAATTTTCATTTTGTTTTTGATTTTTTTTTTTAATTCAAAGTTCTAAAATCAAAGTTTTAAAAAATAATTTTCATTTTGTTTTTGAAATTTTTTTTTTAATTCAAAGTTCTAAAATCAAAGTTTTAAAAAATAATTTTCATTTTGTTTTTGAAATTTTTGTTTTTAATTCAAAATTCCAAAATCAATTTTAATTCAAAGTTCCAAAATCAAAGTTTTAAAAAATAATTTTCATTTTGTTTTTGAAATTTTTGTTTTTAATTCAAAGTTCCAAAATCAAAATTTTAAAAAATAATTTTCATTTTGTTTTTGAAATTTTTGTTTTTAATTCAAAGTTCCAAAATCAAAGTTTTAAAAAATAATTTTCATTTTTTTTTTAATTCAAAGTTCCAAAATCAAAATTTTAAAAAATAATTTTCATTTTTTTTTTAATTCAAAGTTCCAAAATTAAAATTTTAAAAAATAATTTTCATTTTGTTTTTGAAATTTTTGTTTTTAATTCAAAGTTCCAAAATCAAAGTTTTAAAAAATAATTTTCATTTTTTTTTTAATTCAAAGTTCCAAAATCAAAATTTTAAAAAATAATTTTCATTTTTTTTTTAATTCAAAGTTCCAAAATCAAAATTTTAAAAAATAATTTTCATTTTGTTTTTGAAATTTTTGTTTTTAATTCAAAGTTCCAAAATCAAAGTTTTAAAAAATAATTTTCATTTTGTTTTTGAAATTTTTTTTTTTAATTCAAAGTTCCAAAATCAAAATTTTAAAAAATAATTTTCATTTTGTTTTTGAAATTTTTGTTTTTAATTCAAAGTTCCAAAATCAAAGTTTTAAAAAATAATTTTCATTTTTTTTTTAATTCAAAGTTCCAAAATCAAAATTTTAAAAAAATTATTTTCATTTTGTTTTTGAAATTTTTTTTTTTATTTCAAAGTTCCAAAATCAAAGTTTTAAAAAATAATTTTCATTTTGTTTTTGAAATTTTTTTTTTTAATTCAAAGTTCCAAAATCAAAGTTTTAAAAAATAATTTTCATTTTGTTTTTGAAATTTTTGTTTTTAATTCAAAGTTCCAAAATCAAAGTTTTAAAAAATAATTTTCATTTTGTTTTTGAAATTTTTGTTTTTAATTCAAAGTTCCAAAATCAAAGTTTTAAAAAATAATTTTCATTTTGTTTTTGAATTTTTTTTTTATTTCAAAGTTCCAAAATCAAAGTTTTAAAAAATAATTTTCATTTTGTTTTTGAAATTTTTGTTTTTAATTCAAAGTTCCAAAATCAAAGTTTTAAAAAATAATTTTCATTTTGTTTATTTTCATTTTGTTTTTGAAATTTTTGTTTTTAATTCAAAGTTCCAAAATCAAAGTTTTAAAAAATAATTTTCATTTTGTTTTTGAAATTTTTTTGTAATTCAAAGTTCCAAAATCAAAGTTTTAAAAAATAATTTTCATTTTGTTTTTGAAATTTTTGTTTTTAATTCAAAGTTCCAAAATCAAAGTTTTAAAAAATAATTTTCATTTTGTTTTTGAAATTTTTTTTTTATTTCAAAGTTCCAAAATCAAAGTTTTAAAAAATAATTTTCATTTTGTAATTTTTGTTTTTAATTCAAAGTTCCAAAATCAAAGTTTTAAAAAATAATTTTCATTTTGTTTTTGAAATTTTTGTTTTTAATTCAAAGTTCCAAAATCAAAGTTTTAAAAAATAATTTTCATTTTTTTTTTTAATTCAAAGTTCCAAAATCAAAATTTTAAAAAATAATTTTCATTTTGTTTTTGAAATTTTTGTTTTTAATTCAAAGTTCCAAAATCAAAGTTTTAAAAAATAATTTTCATTTTGTTTTTGAAATTTTTTTTTTTAATTCAAAGTTCCAAAATCAAAGTTTTAAAAAATAATTTTCATTTTGTTTTTGAAATTTTTGTTTTTAATTCAAAGTTCCAAAATCAAAGTTTTAAAAAATAATTTTCATTATTTTTTTTTAATTCAAAGTTCCAAAATCAAAATTTTAAAAAATAATTTTCATTTTGTTTTTGAAATTTTTTTGTAATTCAAAGTTCCAAAATCAAAGTTTTAAAAAATAATTTTCATTTTTTTTTAATTCAAAGTTCAAAAATCAAAATTTTAAAATATATTTTTCATTTTGTTTTTGAAATTTTTTTTTAATTCAAAGTTTTAAAAAATAATTTTCATTTTGTTTTTGAAATTTTTGTTTTTAATTCAAAGTTCCAAAATCAAAGTTTTAAAAAATAATTTTCATTTTGTTTTTGAAATTTTTGTTTTTAATTCAAAGTTCCAAAATCAAAATTTTAAAAAATAATTTTCATTTTGTTTTTGAAATTTTTGTTTTTAATTCAAAGTTCCAAAATCAAAGTTTTAAAATATATTTTTCATTTTGTTTTTGAAATTTTTATTTTTAATTCAAAGTTCCAAAATCAAAGTTTTAAAAAATAATTTTCATTTTGTTTTTGAAATTTTTTTGTAATTCAAAGTTCCAAAATCAAAGTTTTAAAAAATAATTTTCATTTTGTTTTTGAAATTTTTTTTTTATTTCAAAGTTCCAAAATCAAAGTTTTAAAAAATAATTTTCATTTTTTTTTTAATTCAAAGTTCCAAAATCAAAATTTTAAAAAATAATTTTCATTTTGTTTTTGAAATTTTTGTTTTTAATTCAAAGTTCCAAAATCAAAGTTTTAAAAAATAATTTTCATTTTGTTTTTGAAATTTTTGTTTTTAATTCAAAGTTCCAAAATCAAAGTTTTAAAAAATAATTTTCATTTTGTTTTTGAAATTTTTGTTTTTAATTCAAAGTTCCAAAATCAAAGTTTTAAAAAATAATTTTCATTTTGTTTTTGAAATTTTTTTTTATTTCAAAGTTCCAAAATCAAAGTTTTAAAAAATAATTTTCATTTTGTTTTTGAATTTTTTTTTTTATTTCAAAGTTCCAAAATCAAAGTTTTAAAAAATAATTTTCATTTTGTTTTTGAAATTTTTGTTTTTAATTCAAAGTTCCAAAATCAAAGTTTTAAAAAATAATTTTCATTTTGTTTTTGAAATTTTTGTTTTTAATTCAAAGTTCCAAAATCAAAATTTTAAAAAATAATTTTCATTTTGTTTTTGAAATTTTTGTTTTTAATTCAAAGTTCCAAAATCAAAGTTTTAAAAAATAATTTTCATTTTTTTTTTAATTCAAAGTTCCAAAATCAAAATTTTAAAAAATAATTTTAATTTTTTTTTTAATTCAAAGTTCCAAAATCAAAATTTTAAAAAATAATTTTCATTTTGTTTTTGAAATTTTTGTTTTTAATTCAAAGTTCCAAAATCAAAGTTTTAAAAAATAATTTTCATTTTGTTTTTGAAATTTTTGTTTTTAATTCAAAGTTCCAAAATTAAAATTTTAAAAAATAATTTTCATTTTGTTTTTGAAATTTTTGTTTTTAATTCAAAGTTCCAAAATCAAAGTTTTAAAAAATAATTTTCATTTTTTTTTTAATTCAAAGTTCCAAAATCAAAATTTTAAAAAATAATTTTCATTTTTTTTTAATTCAAAGTTCCAAAATCAAAATTTTAAAAAATAATTTTCATTTTGTTTTTGAAATTTTTGTTTTTAATTCAAAGTTCCAAAATCAAAGTTTTAAAAAATAATTTTCATTTTTTTTTTAATTCAAAGTTCCAAAATCAAAATTTTAAAAAATAATTTTCTTTTTTTTTTTTAATTCAAAGTTCCAAAATCAAAATTTTAAAAAATAATTTTCATTTTGTTTTTGAAATTTTTGTTTTTAATTCAAAGTTCCAAAATCAAAGTTTTAAAAAATAATTTTCATTTTGTTTTTGAAATTTTTTTTTTTAATTCAAAGTTCCAAAATCAAAATTTTAAAAAATAATTTTCATTTTGTTTTTGAAATTTTTGTTTTTAATTCAAAGTTCCAAAATCAAAGTTTTAAAAAATAATTTTCATTTTTTTTTAATTCAAAGTTCCAAAATCAAAATTTTAAAAAAATTATTTTCATTTTGTTTTTGAAATTTTTTTTTTTATTTCAAAGTTCCAAAATCAAAGTTTTAAAAAATAATTTTCATTTTGTTTTTGAAATTTTTTTTTTTAATTCAAAGTTCCAAAATCAAAGTTTTAAAAAATAATTTTCATTTTGTTTTTGAAATTTTTGTTTTTAATTCAAAGTTCCAAAATCAAAGTTTTAAAAAATAATTTTCATTTTGTATTTGAAATTTTTGTTTTTAATTCAAAGTTCCAAAATCAAAGTTTTAAAAAATAATTTTCATTTTGTTTTTGAAATTTTTTTGTCATTCAAAGTTCCAAAATCAAAGTTTTAAAAAATAATTTTCATTTTGTTTTTGAAATTTTTGTTTTTAATTCAAAGTTCCAAAATCAAAGTTTTAAAAAATAATTTTCATTTTGTTTTTGAAATTTTTTTTTTTAATTCAAAGTTCCAAAATCAAAGTTTTAAAAAATAATTTTCATTTTGTTTTTGAAATTTTTGTTTTTAATTCAAAGTTCCAAAATCAAAGTTTTAAAAAATAATTTTCATTTTGTTTTTGAAATTTTTGTTTTTAATTCAAAGTTCCAAAATCAAAGTTTTAAAAAATAATTTTCATTTTGTTTTTGAAATTTTTGTTTTTAATTCAAAGTTCCAAAATCAAAGTTTTAAAAAATAATTTTCATTTTTTTTTTAATTCAAAGTTCCAAAATCAAAATTTTAAAAAATAATTTTCATTTTGTTTTTGAAATTTTTTTGTAATTCAAAGTTCCAAAATCAAAGTTTTAAAAAATAATTTTCATTTTTTTTTAATTCAAAGTTCCAAAATCAAAGTTTTAAAATATATTTTTCATTTTGTTTTTGAAATTTTTTTTTAATTCAAAGTTTTAAAAAATAATTTTCATTTTGTTTTTGAAATTTTTGTTTTTAATTCAAAGTTCCAAAATCAAAGTTTTAAAAAATAATTTTCATTTTGTTTTTGAAATTTTTGTTTTTAATTCAAAGTTCCAAAATCAAAATTTTAAAAAATAATTTTCATTTTGTTTTTGAAATTTTTGTTTTTAATTCAAAGTTCCAAAATCAAAGTTTTAAAATATATTTTTCATTTTGTTTTTGAAATTTTTGTTTTTAATTCAAAGTTCCAAAATCAAAGTTTTAAAAACTAATTTTCATTTTGTTTTTGAAATTTTTTTGTAATTCAAAGTTCCAAAATCAAAGTTTTAAAAAATAATTTTCATTTTATTTTTGAAATTTTTTTTTTATTTCAAAGTTCCAAAATCAAAGTTTTAAAAAATAATTTTCATTTATTTTTAATTCAAAGTTCCAAAATCAAAATTTTAAAAAATAATTTTCATTTTGTTTTTGAAATTTTTGTTTTTAATTCAAAGTTCCAAAATCAAAGTTTTAAAAAATAATTTTCATTTTGTTTTTGAAATTTTTGTTTTTAATTCAAAGTTCCAAAATCAAAGTTTTAAAAAATTATTTTCATTTTGTTTTTGAAATTTTTTTTTTATTTCAAAGTTCCAAAATCAAAGTTTTAAAAAATAATTTTCATTTTGTTTTTGAATTTTTTTTTTTATTTCAAAGTTCCAAAATCAAAGTTTTAAAAAATAATTTTCATTTTGTTTTTGAAATTTTTGTTTTTAATTCAAAGTTCCAAAATCAAAGTTTTAAAAAATAATTTTCATTTTTTTGTTAATTCAAAGTTCCAAAATCAAAATTTTAAAAAATAATTTTCATTTTTTTTTTAATTCAAAGTTCCAAAATCAAAATTTTAAAAAATAATTTTCATTTTGTTTTTGAAATTTTTGTTTTTAATTCAAAGTTCCAAAATCAAAGTTTTAAAAAATAATTTTCATTTTGTTTTTGAAATTTTTGTTTTTAATTCAAAGTTCCAAAATCAAAATTTTAAAAAATAATTTTCATTTTGTTTTTGAAATTTTTGTTTTTAATTCAAAGTTCCAAAATCAAAGTTTTAAAAAATAATTTTCATTTTTTTTTTAATTCAAAGTTCCAAAATCAAAATTTTAAAAAATAATTTTCATTTTTTTTTAATTCAAAGTTCCAAAATCAAAATTTTAAAAAATAATTTTCATTTTGTTTTTGAAATTTTTGTTTTTAATTCAAAGTTCCAAAATCAAAGTTTTAAAAAATAATTTTCATTTTTTTTTTAATTCAAAGTTCCAAAATCAAAATTTTAAAAAATAATTTTCATAGTTTTTTGTAATTCAAAGTTCCAAAATCAAAGTTTTAAAAAATAATTTTCATTTTTTTTAATTCAAAGTTCCAAAATCAAAGTTTTAAAATATATTTTTCATTTTGTTTTTGAAATTTTTTTTTAATTCAAAGTTTTAAAAAATAATTTTCATTTTGTTTTTGAAATTTTTTTTTTTAATTCAAGTTCCAAAATCAAAGTTTTAAAAAATAATTTTCATTTTGTTTTTGAAATTTTTGTTTTTAATTCAAAGTTCCAAAATCAAAGTTTTAAAAAATAATTTTCATTTTGTTTTTGAAATTTTTGTTTTTAATTCAAAGTTCCAAAATCAAAGTTTTAAAAAATAATTTTCATTTTGTTTTTGAAATTTTTGTTTTTAATTCAAAGTTCCAAAATCAAAGTTTTAAAAAATAATTTTCATTTTTTTTTTTAATTCAAAGTTCCAAAATCAAAATTTTAAAAAATAATTTTCATTTTGTTTTTGAAATTTTTTTGTAATTCAAAGTTCCAAAATCAAAGTTTTAAAAAATAATTTTCATTTTTTTTTAATTCAAAGTTCCAAAATCAAAGTTTTAAAATATATTTTTCATTTTGTTTTTGAAATTTTTTTTTAATTCAAAGTTTTAAAAAATAATTTTCATTTTGTTTTTGAAATTTTTGTTTTTAATTCAAAGTTCCAAAATCAAAGTTTTAAAAAATAATTTTCATTTTGTTTTTGAAATTTTTGTTTTTAATTCAAAGTTCCAAAATCAAAATTTTAAAAAATAATTTTCATTTTGTTTTTGAAATTTTTGTTTTTAATTCAAAGTTCCAAAATCAAAGTTTTAAAATATATTTTTCATTTTGTTTTTGAAATTTTTGTTTTTAATTCAAAGTTCCAAAATCAAAGTTTTAAAAAATAATTTTCATTTTGTTTTTGAAATTTTTTTGTAATTCAAAGTTCCAAAATCAAAGTTTTAACAAATAATTTTCATTTTGTTTTTGAAATTTTTTTTTTATTTCAAAGTTCCAAAATCAAAGTTTTAAAAAATAATTTTCATTTATTTTTAATTCAAAGTTCCAAAATCAAAATTTTAAAAAATAATTTTCATTTTGTTTTTGAAATTTTTGTTTTTAATTCAAAGTTCCAAAATCAAAGTTTTAAAAAATAATTTTCATTTTGTTTTTGAAATTTTTGTTTTTAATTCAAAGTTCCAAAATCAAAGTTTTAAAAAATAATTTTCATTTTGTTTTTGAAATTTTTTTTTTATTTCAAAGTTCCAAAATCAAAGTTTTAAAAAATAATTTTCATTTTGTTTTTGAATTTTTTTTTTTATTTCAAAGTTCCAAAATCAAAGTTTTAAAAAATAATTTTCATTTTGTTTTTGAAATTTTTGTTTTTAATTCAAAGTTCCAAAATCAAAGTTTTAAAAAATAATTTTCATTTTGTTTTTGAAATTTTTGTTTTTAATTCAAAGTTCCAAAATCAAAATTTTAAAAAATAATTTTCATTTTGTTTTTGAAATTTTTGTTTTTAATTCAAAGTTCCAAAATCAAAGTTTTAAAAAATAATTTTCATTTTTTTTTTAATTCAAAGTTCCAAAATCAATATTTTAAAAAATAATTTTCATTTTTTTTTTAATTCAAAGTTCCAAAATCAAAATTTTAAAAAATAATTTTCATTTTGTTTTTGAAATTTTTGTTTTTAATTCAAAGTTCCAAAATCAAAGTTTTAAAAAATAATTTTCATTTTGTTTTTGAAATTTTTGTTTTTAATTCAAAGTTCCAAAATCAAAATTTTAAAAAATAATTTTCATTTTGTTATTGAAATTTTTGTTTTTAATTCAAAGTTCCAAAATCAAAGTTTTAAAAAATAATTTTCATTTTTTTTTAATTCAAAGTTCCAAAATCAAAATTTTAAAAAATAATTTTCATTTTTTTTTAATTCAAAGTTCCAAAATCAAAATTTTAAAAAATAATTTTCATTTTGTTTTTGAAATTTTTGTTTTTAATTCAAAGTTCCAAAATCAAAGTTTTAAAAAATAATTTTCATTTTTTTTTTAATTCAAAGTTCCAAAATCAAAATTTTAAAAAATAATTTTCATTTTTTTTTTAATTCAAAGTTCCAAAATCAAAATTTTAAAAAATAATTTTCATTTTGTTTTTGAAATTTTTGTTTTTAATTCAAAGTTCCAAAATCAAAGTTTTAAAAAATAATTTTCATTTTTTTTTAATTCAAAGTTCCAAAATCAAAATTTTAAAAAAATTATTTTCATTTTGTTTTTGAAATTTTTTTTTTTATTTCAAAGTTCCAAAATCAAAGTTTTAAAAAATAATTTTCATTTTGTTTTTGAAATTTGTTTTTTTAATTCAAAGTTCCAAAATCAAAGCTTTAAAAAATAATTTTCATTTTGTTTTTGAAATTTTTGTTTTTAATTCAAAGTTCCAAAATCAAAGTTTTAAAAAATAATTTTCATTTTGTTTTTGAAATTTTTGTTTTTAATTCAAAGTTCCAAAATCAAAGTTTTAAAAAATAATTTTCATTTTGTTTTTGAATTTTTTTTTTTATTTCAAAGTTCCAAAATCAAAGTTTTAAAAAATAATTTTCATTTTGTTTTTGAAATTTTTGTTTTTAATTCAAAGTTCCAAAATCAAAGTTTTAAAAAATAATTTTCATTTTGTTTTTGAAATTTTTGTTTTTAATTCAAAGTTCCAAAATCAAAATTTTAAAAAATAATTTTCATTTTGTTTTTGAAATTTTTGTTTTTAATTCAAAGTTCCAAAATCAAAGTTTTAAAAAATAATTTTCAGTTTTTTTTTAATTCAAAGTTCCAAAATCAAAATTTTAAAAAATAATTTTCATTTTTTTTTTTAATTCAAAGTTCCAAAATAAAAATTTTAAAAAATTTTGTTTTTGAAATTTTTTTTTTAATTCAAAGTTCCAAAATCAAAGTTTTAAAAAATAATTTTCATTTTTTTTTAATTCAAAGTTCCAAAATCAAAATTTTAAAAAAATTATTTTCATTTTTTTTTAATTCAAAGTTCCAAAATCAAAGTTTTAAAAAATAATTTTCATTTTTTTTTAATTCAAAGTTCCAAAATCAAAGTTTTAAAAAATAATTTTCATTTTGTTTTTGAAATTTTTGTTTTTAATTCAAAGTTCCAAAATCAAAGTTTTAAAAAATAATTTTCATTTTGTTTTTGAATTTTTTTTTTTAATTCAAAGTTCCAAAATCAAAATTTTAAAAAATAATTTTCATTTTGTTTTTGAAATTTTTGTTTTTAATTCAAAGTTCCAAAATCAAAGTTTTAAAAAATAATTTTCATTTTGTTTTTGAAATTTTTGTTTTTAATTCAAAGTTCCAAAATCAAAGTTTTAAAAAATAATTTTCATTTTGTATTTGAAATTTTTGTTTTTAATTCAAAGTTCCAAAATCAAAGTTTTAAAAAATAATTTTCATTTTGTTTTTGAAATTTTTTTGTAATTCAAAGTTCCAAAATCAAAGTTTTAAAAAATAATTTTCATTTTGTTTTTGAAATTTTTGTTTTTAATTCAAAGTTCCAAAATCAAAGTTTTAAAAAATAATTTTCATTTTGTTTTTGAATTTTTTTTTTTAATTCAAAGTTCCAAAATCAAAGTTTTAAAAAATAATTTTCATTTTGTTTTTGAAATTTTTGTTTTTAATTCAAAGTTCCAAAATCAAAGTTTTAAAAAATAATTTTCATTTTGTTTTTGAAATTTTTGTTTTTAATTCAAAGTTTTAAAAAATAATTTTCATTTTGTTTTTGAAATTTTTGTTTTTAATTCAAAGTTCCAAAATCAAAGTTTTAAAAAATAATTTTCATTTTGTTTTTGAAATTTTTGTTTTTAATTCAAAGTTCCAAAATCAAAGTTTTTAATTTAAAGTTCCAAAATCAAAGTTTTAAAAAATAATTTTCATTTTTTTTTTAATTCAAAGTTCCAAAATCAAAATTTTAAAAAAATTATTTTCATTTTTTTTTAATTCAAAGTTCCAAAATCAAAGTTTTAAAAAATAATTTTCATTTTTTTTTAATTCAAAGTTCCAAAATCAAAGTTTTAAAAAATAATTTTCATTTTGTTTTTGAAATTTTTGTTTTTAATTCAAAGTTCCAAAATCAAAGTTTTAAAAAATAATTTTCATTTTGTTTTTGAAATTTTTTTGTAATTCAAAGTTCCAAAATCAAAATTTTAAAAAATAATTTTCATTTTTTTTTTAATTCAAAGTTCCAAAATCAAAGTTTTAAAAAATAATTTTCATTTTGTTTTTGAAATTTTTGTTTTTAATTCAAAGTTCCAAAATCAAAGTTTTAAAAAATAATTTTCATTTTTTTTTTAAATTCAAAGTTCCAAAATCAAAATTTTAAAAAATAATTTTCATTTTGTTTTTGAAATTTTTGTTTTTAATTCAAAGTTCCAAAATCAAAGTTTTAAAAAATAATTTTCATTTTTTTTTTAATTCAAAGTTCCAAAATCAAAATTTTAAAAAATAATTTTCATTTTTTTTTTTAATTCAAAGTTCCAAAATCAAAATTTTAAAAAATAATTTTCATTTTGTTTTTGAAATTTTTGTTTTTAATTCAAAGTTCCAAAATCAAAGTTTTAAAAAATAATTTTCATTTTGTTTTTGAAATTTTTGTTTTTAATTCAAAGTTCCAAAATCAAAATTTTAAAAAATAATTTTCATTTTGTTTTTGAAATTTTTGTTTTTAATTCAAAGTTCGAAAATCAAAGTTTTAAAAAATAATTTTCATTTTTTTTTTAATTCAAAGTTCCAAAATCAAAATTTTAAAAAATAATTTTCATTTTTTTTAATTCAAAGTTCCAAAATCAAAATTTTAAAAAATAATTTTCATTTTGTTTTTGAAATTTTTGTTTTTAATTCAAAGTTCCAAAATCAAAATTTTAAAAAATAATTTTCATTTTTTTTTTAATTCAAAGTTCCAAAATCAAAATTTTAAAAAATAATTTTCATTTTTTTTTTAATTCAAAGTTCCAAAATCAAAATTTTAAAAAATAATTTTCATTTTGTTTTTGAAATTTTTGTTTTTAATTCAAAGTTCCAAAATCAAAGTTTTAAAAAATAATTTTCATTTTGTTTTTGAAATTTTTTTTTTTAATTCAAAGTTCCAAAATCAAAATTTTAAAAAATAATTTTCATTTTGTTTTTGAAATTTTTGTTTTTAATTCAAAGTTCCAAAATCAAAGTTTTAAAAAATAATTTTCATTTTTTTTTAATTCAAAGTTCCAAAATCAAAATTTTAAAAAAATTATTTTCATTTTGTTTTTGAAATTTTTTTTTTTATTTCAAAGTTCCAAAATCAAAGTTTTAAAAAATAATTTTCATTTTTTTTTTAATTCAAAGTTCCAAAATCAAAATTTTAAAAAATAATTTTCATTTTGTTTTTGAAATTTTTTTTTTTTAATTCAAAGTTCCAAAATCAAAGTTTTAAAAAATAATTTTCATTTTGTTTTTGAAATTTTTTTGTAATTCAAAGTTCCAAAATCAAAGTTTTAACAAATAATTTTCATTTTGTTTTTGAAATTTTTTTTTTATTTCAAAGTTCCAAAATCAAAGTTTTAAAAAATAATTTTCATTTATTTTTAATTCAAAGTTCCAAAATCAAAATTTTAAAAAATAATTTTCATTTTGTTTTTGAAATTTTTGTTTTTAATTCAAAGTTCCAAAATCAAAGTTTTAAAAAATAATTTTCATTTTGTTTTTGAAATTTTTGTTTTTAATTCAAAGTTCCAAAATCAAAGTTTTAAAAAATAATTTTCATTTTGTTTTTGAAATTTTTTTTTTATTTCAAAGTTCCAAAATCAAAGTTTTAAAAAATAATTTTCATTTTGTTTTTGAATTTTTTTTTTATTTCAAAGTTCCAAAATCAAAGTTTTAAAAAATAATTTTCATTTTGTTTTTGAAATTTTTGTTTTTAATTCAAAGTTCCAAAATCAAAGTTTTAAAAAATAATTTTCATTTTGTTTTTGAAATTTTTGTTTTTAATTCAAAGTTCCAAAATCAAAATTTTAAAAAATAATTTTCATTTTGTTTTTGAAATTTTTGTTTTTAATTCAAAGTTCCAAAATCAAAGTTTTAAAAAATAATTTTCATTTTTTTTTTAATTCAAAGTTCCAAAATCAAAATTTTAAAAAATAATTTTCATTTTTTTTTTAATTCAAAGTTCCAAAATCAAAATTTTAAAAAATAATTTTCATTTTGTTTTTGAAATTTTTGTTTTTAATTCAAAGTTCCAAAATCAAAGTTTTAAAAAATAATTTTCATTTTGTTTTTGAAATTTTTGTTTTTAATTCAAAGTTCCAAAATCAAAATTTTAAAAAATAATTTTCATTTTGTTTTTGAAATTTTTGTTTTTAATTCAAAGTTCCAAAATCAAAGTTTTAAAAAATAATTTTCATTTTTTTTTAATTCAAAGTTCCAAAATCAAAATTTTAAAAAATAATTTTCATTTTTTTTTAATTCAAAGTTCCAAAATCAAAATTTTAAAAAATAATTTTCATTTTGTTTTTGAAATTTTTGTTTTTAATTCAAAGTTCCAAAATCAAAGTTTTAAAAAATAATTTTCATTTTTTTTTTAATTCAAAGTTCCAAAATCAAAATTTTAAAAAATAATTTTCATTTTTTTTTTAATTCAAAGTTCCAAAATCAAAATTTTAAAAAATAATTTTCATTTTGTTTTTGAAATTTTTGTTTTTAATTCAAAGTTCCAAAATCAAAGTTTTAAAAAATAATTTTCATTTTTTTTTAATTCAAAGTTCCAAAATCAAAATTTTAAAAAAATTATTTTCATTTTGTTTTTGAAATTTTTTTTTTTATTTCAAAGTTCCAAAATCAAAGTTTTAAAAAATAATTTTCATTTTGTTTTTGAAATTTGTTTTTTTAATTCAAAGTTCCAAAATCAAAGTTTTAAAAAATAATTTTCATTTTGTTTTTGAAATTTTTGTTTTTAATTCAAAGTTCCAAAATCAAAGTTTTAAAAAATAATTTTCATTTTTTTTTAATTCAAAGTTCCAAAATCAAAATTTTAAAAAAATTATTTTCATTTTGTTTTTGAAATTTTTTTTTTTATTTCAAAGTTCCAAAATCAAAGTTTTAAAAAATAATTTTCATTTTGTTTTTGAAATTTGTTTTTTTAATTCAAAGTTCCAAAATCAAAATTTTAAAAAATAATTTTCATTTTGTTTTTGAAATTTTTGTTTTTAATTCAAAGTTCCAAAATCAAAGTTTTAAAAAATAATTTTCATTTTTTTTTAATTCAAAGTTCCAAAATCAAAATTTTAAAAAAATTATTTTCATTTTGTTTTTGAAATTTTTTTTTTTATTTCAAAGTTCCAAAATCAAAGTTTTAAAAAATAATTTTCATTTTGTTTTTGAAATTTTTTTGTAATTCAAAGTTCCAAAATCAAAGTTTTAACAAATAATTTTCATTTTGTTTTTGAAATTTTTTTTTTATTTCAAAGTTCCAAAATCAAAGTTTTAAAAAATAATTTTCATTTATTTTTAATTCAAAGTTCCAAAATCAAAATTTTAAAAAATAATTTTCATTTTGTTTTTGAAATTTTTGTTTTTAATTCAAAGTTCCAAAATCAAAGTTTTAAAAAATAATTTTCATTTTGTTTTTGAAATTTTTGTTTTTAATTCAAAGTTCCAAAATCAAAGTTTTAAAAAATAATTTTCATTTTGTTTTTGAAATTTTTTTTTTATTTCAAAGTTCCAAAATCAAAGTTTTAAAAAATAATTTTCATTTTGTTTTTGAATTTTTTTTTTATTTCAAAGTTCCAAAATCAAAGTTTTAAAAAATAATTTTCATTTTGTTTTTGAAATTTTTGTTTTTAATTCAAAGTTCCAAAATCAAAGTTTTAAAAAATAATTTTCATTTTGTTTTTGAAATTTTTGTTTTTAATTCAAAGTTCCAAAATCAAAATTTTAAAAAATAATTTTCATTTTGTTTTTGAAATTTTTGTTTTTAATTCAAAGTTCCAAAATCAAAGTTTTAAAAAATAATTTTCATTTTTTTTTTAATTCAAAGTTCCAAAATCAAAATTTTAAAAAATAATTTTCATTTTTTTTTTAATTCAAAGTTCCAAAATCAAAATTTTAAAAAATAATTTTCATTTTGTTTTTGAAATTTTTGTTTTTAATTCAAAGTTCCAAAATCAAAGTTTTAAAAAATAATTTTCATTTTGTTTTTGAAATTTTTGTTTTTAATTCAAAGTTCCAAAATCAAAATTTTAAAAAATAATTTTCATTTTGTTTTTGAAATTTTTGTTTTTAATTCAAAGTTCCAAAATCAAAGTTTTAAAAAATAATTTTCATTTTTTTTTAATTCAAAGTTCCAAAATCAAAATTTTAAAAAATAATTTTCATTTTTTTTTAATTCAAAGTTCCAAAATCAAAATTTTAAAAAATAATTTTCATTTTGTTTTTGAAATTTTTGTTTTTAATTCAAAGTTCCAAAATCAAAGTTTTAAAAAATAATTTTCATTTTTTTTTTAATTCAAAGTTCCAAAATCAAAATTTTAAAAAATAATTTTCATTTTTTTTTTAATTCAAAGTTCCAAAATCAAAATTTTAAAAAATAATTTTCATTTTGTTTTTGAAATTTTTGTTTTTAATTCAAAGTTCCAAAATCAAAGTTTTAAAAAATAATTTTCATTTTTTTTTAATTCAAAGTTCCAAAATCAAAATTTTAAAAAAATTATTTTCATTTTGTTTTTGAAATTTTTTTTTTTATTTCAAAGTTCCAAAATCAAAGTTTTAAAAAATAATTTTCATTTTGTTTTTGAAATTTGTTTTTTTAATTCAAAGTTCCAAAATCAAAGTTTTAAAAAATAATTTTCATTTTGTTTTTGAAATTTTTGTTTTTAATTCAAAGTTCCAAAATCAAAGTTTTAAAAAATAATTTTCATTTTGTTTTTGAAATTTTTGTTTTTAATTCAAAGTTCCAAAATCAAAGTTTTAAAAAATAATTTTCATTTTGTTTTTGAATTTTTTTTTTATTTCAAAGTTCCAAAATCAAAGTTTTAAAAAATAATTTTCATTTTGTTTTTGAAATTTTTGTTTTTAATTCAAAGTTCCAAAATCAAAGTTTTAAAAAATAATTTTCATTTTGTTTTTGAAATTTTTGTTTTTAATTCAAAGTTCCAAAATCAAAATTTTAAAAAATAATTTTCATTTTGTTTTTGAAATTTTTGTTTTTAATTCAAAGTTCCAAAATCAAAGTTTTAAAAAATAATTTTCAGTTTTTTTTTATTTCAAAGTTCCAAAATCAAAATTTTAAAAAATAATTTTCATTTTTTTTTTTTAATTCAAAGTTCCAAAATAAAAATTTTAAAAAATTTTGTTTTTGAAATTTTTTTTTTAATTCAAAGTTCCAAAATCAAAGTTTTAAAAAATAATTTTCATTTTTTTTTAATTCAAAGTTCCAAAATCAAAATTTTAAAAAAATTATTTTCATTTTTTTTTAATTCAAAGTTCCAAAATCAAAGTTTTAAAAAATAATTTTCATTTTTTTTTAATTCAAAGTTCCAAAATCAAAGTTTTAAAAAATAATTTTCATTTTGTTTTTGAAATTTTTGTTTTTAATTCAAAGTTCCAAAATCAAAGTTTTAAAAAATAATTTTCATTTTGTTTTTGAATTTTTTTTTTTAATTCAAAGTTCCAAAATCAAAGTTTTAAAAAATAATTTTCATTTTGTTTTTGAAATTTTTGTTTTTAATTCAAAGTTCCAAAATCAAAGTTTTAAAAAATAATTTTCATTTTGTTTTTGAAATTTTTGTTTTTAATTCAAAGTTCCAAAATCAAAGTTTTAAAAAATAATTTTCATTTTGTATTTGAAATTTTTGTTTTTAATTCAAAGTTCCAAAATCAAAGTTTTAAAAAATAATTTTCATTTTGTTTTTGAAATTTTTTTGTAATTCAAAGTTCCAAAATCAAAGTTTTAAAAAATAATTTTCATTTTGTTTTTGAAATTTTTGTTTTTAATTCAAAGTTCCAAAATCAAAGTTTTAAAAAATAATTTTCATTTTGTTTTTGAAATTTTTTTTTTTAATTCAAAGTTCCAAAATCAAAGTTTTAAAAAATAATTTTCATTTTGTTTTTGAAATTTTTGTTTTTAATTCAAAGTTCCAAAATCAAAGTTTTAAAAAATAATTTTCATTTTGTTTTTGAAATTTTTGTTTTTAATTCAAAGTTTTAAAAAATAATTTTCATTTTGTTTTTGAAATTTTTGTTTTTAATTCAAAGTTCCAAAATCAAAGTTTTAAAAAATAATTTTCATTTTGTTTTTGAAATTTTTGTTTTTAATTCAAAGTTCCAAAATCAAAGTTTTTAATTTAAAGTTCCAAAATCAAAGTTTTAAAAAATAATTTTCATTTTTTTTTTAATTCAAAGTTCCAAAATCAAAATTTTAAAAAAATTATTTTCATTTTTTTTTAATTCAAAGTTCCAAAATCAAAGTTTTAAAAAATAATTTTCATTTTTTTTTAATTCAAAGTTCCAAAATCAAAGTTTTAAAAAATAATTTTCATTTTGTTTTTGAAATTTTTGTTTTTAATTCAAAGTTCCAAAATCAAAGTTTTAAAAAATAATTTTCATTTTGTTTTTGAAATTTTTTTGTAATTCAAAGTTCCAAAATCAAAATTTTAAAAAATAATTTTCATTTTTTTTTTAATTCAAAGTTCCAAAATCAAAGTTTTAAAAAATAATTTTCATTTTGTTTTTGAAATTTTTGTTTTTAATTCAAAGTTCCAAAATCAAAGTTTTAAAAAATAATTTTCATTTTTTTTTTAAATTCAAAGTTCCAAAATCAAAATTTTAAAAAATAATTTTCATTTTGTTTTTGAAATTTTTGTTTTTAATTCAAAGTTCCAAAATCAAAGTTTTAAAAAATAATTTTCATTTTTTTTTTAATTCAAAGTTCCAAAATCAAAATTTTAAAAAATAATTTTCATTTTTTTTTTTAATTCAAAGTTCCAAAATCAAAATTTTAAAAAATAATTTTCATTTTGTTTTTGAAATTTTTGTTTTTAATTCAAAGTTCCAAAATCAAAGTTTTAAAAAATAATTTTCATTTTGTTTTTGAAATTTTTGTTTTTAATTCAAAGTTCCAAAATCAAAATTTTAAAAAATAATTTTCATTTTGTTTTTGAAATTTTTGTTTTTAATTCAAAGTTCCAAAATCAAAGTTTTAAAAAATAATTTTCATTTTTTTTTTAATTCAAAGTTCCAAAATCAAAATTTTAAAAAATAATTTTCATTTTTTTTTAATTCAAAGTTCCAAAATCAAAATTTTAAAAAATAATTTTCATTTTGTTTTTGAAATTTTTGTTTTTAATTCAAAGTTCCAAAATCAAAATTTTAAAAAATAATTTTCATTTTTTTTTTAATTCAAAGTTCCAAAATCAAAATTTTAAAAAATAATTTTCATTTTTTTTTTAATTCAAAGTTCCAAAATCAAAATTTTAAAAAATAATTTTCATTTTGTTTTTGAAATTTTTGTTTTTAATTCAAAGTTCCAAAATCAAAGTTTTAAAAAATAATTTTCATTTTGTTTTTGAAATTTTTTTTTTTAATTCAAAGTTCCAAAATCAAAATTTTAAAAAATAATTTTCATTTTGTTTTTGAAATTTTTGTTTTTAATTCAAAGTTCCAAAATCAAAGTTTTAAAAAATAATTTTCATTTTTTTTTAATTCAAAGTTCCAAAATCAAAATTTTAAAAAAATTATTTTCATTTTGTTTTTGAAATTTTTTTTTTTATTTCAAAGTTCCAAAATCAAAGTTTTAAAAAATAATTTTCATTTTTTTTTTAATTCAAAGTTCCAAAATCAAAATTTTAAAAAATAATTTTCATTTTGTTTTTGAAATTTTTTTTTTTTAATTCAAAGTTCCAAAATCAAAGTTTTAAAAAATAATTTTCATTTTGTTTTTGAAATTTTTGTTTTTAATTCAAAGTTCCAAAATCAAAGTTTTAAAAAATAATTTTCATTTTGTTTTTGAAATTTTTGTTTTTAATTCAAAGTTCCAAAATCAAAGTTTTAAAAAATAATTTTCATTTTGTTTTTGAATTTTTTTTTTTATTTCAAAGTTCCAAAATCAAAGTTTTAAAAAATAATTTTCATTTTGTTTTTGAAATTTTTGTTTTTAATTCAAAGTTCCAAAATCAAAGTTTTAAAAAATAATTTTCATTTTGTTTTTGAAATTTTTGTTTTTAATTCAAAGTTCCAAAATCAAAATTTTAAAAAATAATTTTCATTTTGTTTTTGAAATTTTTGTTTTTAATTCAAAGTTCCAAAATCAAAGTTTTAAAAAATAATTTTCAGTTTTTTTTTAATTCAAAGTTCCAAAATCAAAATTTTAAAAAATAATTTTCTTTTTTTTTTTTAATTCAAAGTTCCAAAATAAAAATTTTAAAAAATTTTGTTTTTGAAATTTTTTTTTTAATTCAAAGTTCCAAAATCAAAGTTTTAAAAAATAATTTTCATTTTTTTTTAATTCAAAGTTCCAAAATCAAAGTTTTAAAAAATAATTTTCATTTTTTTTTTAATTCAAAGTTCCAAAATCAAAATTTTAAAAAATAATTTTCATTTTGTTTTTGAAATTTTTGTTTTTAATTCAAAGTTCCAAAATCAAAGTTTTAAAAAATAATTTTCATTTTTTTTTTAATTCAAAGTTCCAAAATCAAAATTTTAAAAAATAATTTTCATTTTTTTTTTAATTCAAAGTTCCAAAATCAAAATTTTAAAAAATAATTTTCATTTTGTTTTTGAAATTTTTGTTTTTAATTCAAAGTTCCAAAATCAAAGTTTTAAAAAATAATTTTCATTTTGTTTTTGAAATTTTTGTTTTTAATTCAAAGTTCCAAAATCAAAATTTTAAAAAATAATTTTCATTTTGTTTTTGAAATTTTTGTTTTTAATTCAAAGTTCCAAAATCAAAGTTTTAAAAAATAATTTTCATTTTTTTTTTAATTCAAAGTTCCAAAATCAAAATTTTAAAAAATAATTTTCATTTTTTTTTAATTCAAAGTTCCAAAATCAAAATTTTAAAAAATAATTTTCATTTTGTTTTTGAAATTTTTGTTTTTAATTCAAAGTTCCAAAATCAAAGTTTTAAAAAATAATTTTCATTTTTTTTTAATTCAAAGTTCCAAAATCAAAATTTTAAAAAATAATTTTCATTTTTTTTTAATTCAAAGTTCCAAAATCAAAATTTTAAAAAATAATTTTCATTTTGTTTTTGAAATTTTTGTTTTTAATTCAAAGTTCCAAAATCAAAGTTTTAAAAAATAATTTTCATTTTGTTTTTGAAATTTTTTTTTTTAATTCAAAGTTCCAAAATCAAAATTTTAAAAAATAATTTTCATTTTGTTTTTGAAATTTTTGTTTTTAATTCAAAGTTCCAAAATCAAAGTTTTAAAAAATAATTTTCATTTTTTTTTAATTCAAAGTTCCAAAATCAAAATTTTAAAAAAATTATTTTCATTTTGTTTTTGAAATTTTTTTTTTTATTTCAAAGTTCCAAAATCAAAGTTTTAAAAAATAATTTTCATTTTTTTTTTAATTCAAAGTTCCAAAATCAAAATTTTAAAAAATAATTTTCATTTTGTTTTTGAAATTTTTTTTTTTAATTCAAAGTTCCAAAATCAAAGTTTTAAAAAATAATTTTCATTTTGTTTTTGAAATTTTTGTTTTTAATTCAAAGTTCCAAAATCAAAGTTTTAAAAAATAATTTTCATTTTGTTTTTGAAATTTTTGTTTTTAATTCAAAGTTCCAAAATCAAAGTTTTAAAAAATAATTTTCATTTTGTTTTTGAATTTTTTTTTTTATTTCAAAGTTCCAAAATCAAAGTTTTAAAAAATAATTTTCATTTTGTTTTTGAAATTTTTGTTTTTAATTCAAAGTTCCAAAATCAAAGTTTTAAAAAATAATTTTCATTTTGTTTTTGAAATTTTTGTTTTTAATTCAAAGTTCCAAAATCAAAATTTTAAAAAATAATTTTCATTTTGTTTTTGAAATTTTTGTTTTTAATTCAAAGTTCCAAAATCAAAGTTTTAAAAAATAATTTTCAGTTTTTTTTTAATTCAAAGTTCCAAAATCAAAATTTTAAAAAATAATTTTCATTTTTTTTTTAATTCAAAGTTCCAAAATAAAAATTTTAAAAAATTTTGTTTTTGAAATTTTTTTTTTAATTCAAAGTTCCAAAATCAAAGTTTTAAAAAATAATTTTCATTTTTTTTTAATTCAAAGTTCCAAAATCAAAATTTTAAAAAAATTATTTTCATTTTTTTTTAATTCAAAGTTCCAAAATCAAAGTTTTAAAAAATAATTTTCATTTTTTTTTAATTCAAAGTTCCAAAATCAAAGTTTTAAAAAATAATTTTCATTTTGTTTTTGAAATTTTTGTTTTTAATTCAAAGTTCCAAAATCAAAGTTTTAAAAAATAATTTTCATTTTGTTTTTGAATTTTTTTTTTTTAATTCAAAGTTCCAAAATCAAAGTTTTAAAAAATAATTTTCATTTTGTTTTTGAAATTTTTGTTTTTAATTCAAAGTTCCAAAATCAAAGTTTTAAAAAATAATTTTCATTTTGTTTTTGAAATTTTTGTTTTTAATTCAAAGTTCCAAAATCAAAGTTTTAAAAAATAATTTTCATTTTGTATTTGAAATTTTTGTTTTTAATTCAAAGTTCCAAAATCAAAGTTTTAAAAAATAATTTTCATTTTGTTTTTGAAATTTTTTTGTAATTCAAAGTTCCAAAATCAAAGTTTTAAAAAATAATTTTCATTTTGTTTTTGAAATTTTTGTTTTTAATTCAAAGTTCCAAAATCAAAGTTTTAAAAAATAATTTTCATTTTGTTTTTGAAATTTTTTTTTTTAATTCAAAGTTCCAAAATCAAAGTTTTAAAAAATAATTTTCATTTTGTTTTTGAAATTTTTGTTTTTAATTCAAAGTTCCAAAATCAAAGTTTTAAAAAATAATTTTCATTTTGTTTTTGAAATTTTTGTTTTTAATTCAAACTTCCAAAATCAAAGTTTTAAAAAATAATTTTCATTTTGTTTTTGAAATTTTTGTTTTTAATTCAAAGTTCCAAAATCAAAGTTTTAAAAAATAATTTTCATTTTTTTTTTAATTCAAAGTTCCAAAATCAAAATTTTAAAAAATAATTTTCATTTTGTTTTTGAAATTTTTTTGTAATTCAAAGTTCCAAAATCAAAGTTTTAAAAAATAATTTTCATTTTTTTTTAATTCAAAGTTCCAAAATCAAAGTTTTAAAATATATTTTTCATTTTGTTTTTGAAATTTTTTTTTAATTCAAAGTTTAAAAAAATAATTTTCATTTTGTTTTTGAAATTTTTGTTTTTAATTCAAAGTTCCAAAATCAAAGTTTTAAAAAATAATTTTCATTTTGTTTTTCAAATTTTTGTTTTTAATTCAAAGTTCCAAAATCAAAATTTTAAAAAATAATTTTCATTTTGTTTTTGAAATTTTTGTTTTTAATTCAAAGTTCCAAAATCAAAGTTTTAAAATATATTTTTCATTTTGTTTTTGAAATTTTTGTTTTTAATTCAAAGTTCCAAAATCAAAGTTTTAAAAAATAATTTTCATTTTGTTTTTGAAATTTTTTTGTAATTCAAAGTTCCAAAATCAAAGTTTTAAAAAATAATTTTCATTTTGTTTTTGAAATTTTTTTTTTATTTCAAAGTTCCAAAATCAAAGTTTTAAAAAATAATTTTCATTTTTTTTTTAATTCAAAGTTCCAAAATCAAAATTTTAAAAAATAATTTTCATTTTGTTTTTGAAATTTTTGTTTTTAATTCAAAGTTCCAAAATCAAAGTTTTAAAAAATAATTTTCATTTTGTTTTTGAAATTTTTGTTTTTAATTCAAAGTTCCAAAATCAAAGTTTTAAAAAATAATTTTCATTTTGTTTTTGAAATTTTTTTTTTATTTCAAAGTTCCAAAATCAAAGTTTTAAAAAATAATTTTCATTTTGTTTTTGAAATTTTTGTTTTTAATTCAAAGTTCCAAAATCAAAGTTTTAAAAAATAATTTTCATTTTTTTTTAATTCAAAGTTCCAAAATCAAAATTTTAAAAAATAATTTTCATTTTTTTTTTAATTCAAAGTTCCAAAATCAAAATTTTAAAAAATAATTTTCATTTTGTTTTTGAAATTTTTGTTTTTAATTCAAAGTTCCAAAATCAAAGTTTTAAAAAATAATTTTCATTTTGTTTTTGAAATTTTTGTTTTTAATTCAAAGTTCCAAAATCAAAATTTTAAAAAATAATTTTCATTTTGTTTTTGAAATTTTTGTTTTTAATTCAAAGTTCCAAAATCAAAGTTTTAAAAAATAATTTTCATTTTTTTTTTAATTCAAAGTTCCAAAATCAAAATTTTAAAAAATAATTTTCATTTTTTTTTAATTCAAAGTTCCAAAATCAAAATTTTAAAAAATAATTTTCATTTTGTTTTTGAAATTTTTTTGTAATTCAAAGTTCCAAAATCAAAGTTTTAAAAAATAATTTTCATTTTTTTTTTTAATTCAAAGTTCCAAAATCAAAATTTTAAAAAATAATTTTCATTTTGTTTTTGAAATTTTTTTGTAATTCAAAGTTCCAAAATCAAAGTTTTAAAAAATAATTTTCATTTTTTTTAATTCAAAGTTCCAAAATCAAAGTTTTAAAATATATTTTTCATTTTGTTTTTGAAATTTTTTTTTAATTCAAAGTTTTAAAAAATAATTTTCATTTTGTTTTTGAAATTTTTGTTTTTAATTCAAAGTTCCAAAATCAAAGTTTTAAAAAATAATTTTCATTTTGTTTTTGAAATTTTTGTTTTTAATTCAAAGTTCCAAAATCAAAATTTTAAAAAATAATTTTCATTTTGTTTTTGAAATTTTTGTTTTTAATTCAAAGTTCCAAAATCAAAGTTTTAAAATATATTTTTCATTTTGTTTTTGAAATTTTTGTTTTTAATTCAAAGTTCCAAAATCAAAGTTTTAAAAAATAATTTTCATTTTGTTTTTGAAATTTTTTTGTAATTCAAAGTTCCAAAATCAAAGTTTTAAAAAATAATTTTCATTTTGTTTTTGAAATTTTTTTTTTATTTCAAAGTTCCAAAATCAAAGTTTTAAAAAATAATTTTCATTTTTTTTTTTAATTCAAAGTTCCAAAATCAAAATTTTAAAAAATAATTTTCATTTTGTTTTTGAAATTTTTGTTTTTAATTCAAAGTTCCAAAATCAAAGTTTTAAAAAATAATTTTCATTTTGTTTTTGAAATTTTTGTTTTTAATTCAAAGTTCCAAAATCAAAGTTTTAAAAAATAATTTTCATTTTGTTTTTGAAATTTTTTTTTTATTTCAAAGTTCCAAAATCAAAGTTTTAAAAAATAATTTTCATTTTGTTTTTGAATTTTTTTTTTTTATTTCAAAGTTCCAAAATCAAAGTTTTAAAAAATAATTTTCATTTTGTTTTTGAAATTTTTGTTTTTAATTCAAAGTTCCAAAATCAAAGTTTTAAAAAATAATTTTCATTTTGTTTTTGAAATTTTTGTTTTTAATTCAAAGTTCCAAAATCAAAATTTTAAAAAATAATTTTCATTTTGTTTTTGAAATTTTTGTTTTTAATTCAAAGTTCCAAAATCAAAGTTTTAAAAAATAATTTTCATTTTTTTTTAATTCAAAGTTCCAAAATCAAAATTTTAAAAAATAATTTTCATTTTTTTTTTAATTCAAAGTTCCAAAATCAAAATTTTAAAAAATAATTTTCATTTTGTTTTTGAAATTTTTGTTTTTAATTCAAAGTTCCAAAATCAAAGTTTTAAAAAATAATTTTCATTTTGTTTTTGAAATTTTTGTTTTTAATTCAAAGTTCCAAAATCAAAATTTTAAAAAATAATTTTCATTTTGTTTTTGAAATTTTTGTTTTTAATTCAAAGTTCCAAAATCAAAGTTTTAAAAAATAATTTTCATTTTTTTTTTAATTCAAAGTTCCAAAATCAAAATTTTAAAAAATAATTTTCATTTTTTTTTAATTCAAAGTTCCAAAATCAAAATTTTAAAAAATAATTTTCATTTTGTTTTTGAAATTTTTGTTTTTAATTCAAAGTTCCAAAATCAAAGTTTTAAAAAATAATTTTCATTTTGTTTTTGAAATTTTTGTTTTTAATTCAAAGTTCCAAAATCAAAGTTTTAAAAAATAATTTTCATTTTTTTTTTAATTCAAAGTTCCAAAATCAAAATTTTAAAAAATAATTTTCATTTTGTTTTTAAATTTTTGTTTTTAATTCAAAGTTCCAAAATCAAAGTTTTAAAAAATAATTTTCATTTTGTTTTTGAAATTTTTTTTTTGTAATTCAAAGTTCCAAAATCAAAATTTTAAAAAATAATTTTCATTTTGTTTTTGAAATTTTTGTTTTTAATTCAAAGTTCCAAAATCAAAGTTTTAAAAAATAATTTTCATTTTTTTTTAATTCAAAGTTCCAAAATCAAAATTTTAAAAAAATTATTTTCATTTTGTTTTTGAAATTTTTTTTTTTATTTCAAAGTTCCAAAATCAAAGTTTTAAAAAATAATTTTCATTTTGTTTTTGAAATTTTTTTTTTTAATTCAAAGTTCCAAAATCAAAGTTTTAAAAAATAATTTTCATTTTGTTTTTGAAATTTTTGTTTTTAATTCAAAGTTCCAAAATCAAAGTTTTAAAAAATAATTTTCATTTTGTTTTTGAAATTTTTGTTTTTAATTCAAAGTTCCAAAATCAAAGTTTTAAAAAATAATTTTCATTTTGTTTTTGAATTTTTTTTTTTATTTCAAAGTTCCAAAATCAAAGTTTTAAAAAATAATTTTCATTTTGTTTTTGAAATTTTTGTTTTTAATTCAAAGTTCCAAAATCAAAGTTTTAAAAAATAATTTTCATTTTGTTTTTGAAATTTTTGTTTTTAATTCAAAGTTCCAAAATCAAAATTTTAAAAAATAATTTTCATTTTGTTTTTGAAATTTTTGTTTTTAATTCAAAGTTCCAAAATCAAAGTTTTAAAAAATAATTTTCAGTTTTTTTTTAATTCAAAGTTCCAAAATCAAAATTTTAAAAAATAATTTTCATTTTTTTTTTTAATTCAAAGTTCCAAAATCAAAGTTTTAAAAAATAATTTTCATTTTTTTTTAATTCAAAGTTCCAAAATCAAAATTTTAAAAAAATTATTTTCATTTTTTTTTAATTCAAAGTTCCAAAATCAAAGTTTTAAAAAATAATTTTCATTTTTTTTTAATTCAAAGTTCCAAAATCAAAGTTTTAAAAAATAATTTTCATTTTGTTTTTGAAATTTTTGTTTTTAATTCAAAGTTCCAAAATCAAAGTTTTAAAAAATAATTTTCATTTTGTTTTTGAATTTTTTTTTTTTAATTCAAAGTTCCAAAATCAAAGTTTTAAAAAATAATTTTCATTTTGTTTTTGAAATTTTTGTTTTTAATTCAAAGTTCCAAAATCAAAGTTTTAAAAAATAATTTTCATTTTGTTTTTGAAATTTTTGTTTTTAATTCAAAGTTCCAAAATCAAAGTTTTAAAAAATAATTTTCATTTTGTATTTGAAATTTTTGTTTTTAATTCAAAGTTCCAAAATCAAAGTTTTAAAAAATAATTTTCATTTTGTTTTTGAAATTTTTTTGTAATTCAAAGCTCCAAAATCAAAGTTTTAAAAAATAATTTTCATTTTGTTTTTGAAATTTTTGTTTTTAATTCAAAGTTCCAAAATCAAAATTTTAAAAAATAATTTTCATTTTGTTATTGAAATTTTTTTTTTTAATTCAAAGTTCCAAAATCAAAGTTTTAAAAAATAATTTTCATTTTGTTTTTGAAATTTTTGTTTTTAATTCAAAGTTCCAAAATCAAAGTTTTAAAAAATAATTTTCATTTTGTTTTTGAAATTTTTGTTTTTAATTCAAAGTTCCAAAATCAAAGTTTTAAAAAATAATTTTCATTTTGTTTTTGAAATTTTTGTTTTTAATTCAAAGTTCCAAAATCAAAGTTTTAAAAAATAATTTTCATTTTGTTTTTGAAATTTTTGTTTTTAATTCAAAGTTCCAAAATCAAAGTTTTTAATTTAAAGTTCCAAAATCAAAGTTTTAAAAAATAATTTTCATTTTTTTTTAATTCAAAGTTCCAAAATCAAAATTTTAAAAAAATTATTTTCATTTTTTTTTAATTCAAAGTTCCAAAATCAAAGTTTTAAAAAATAATTTTCATTTTTTTTTAATTCAAAGTTCCAAAATCAAAGTTTTAAAAAATAATTTTCATTTTGTTTTTGAAATTTTTGTTTTTAATTCAAAGTTCCAAAATCAAAGTTTTAAAAAATAATTTTCATTTTGTTTTTGAAATTTTTTTGTAATTCAAAGTTCCAAAATCAAAATTTTAAAAAATAATTTTCATTTTTTTTTTAATTCAAAGTTCCAAAATCAAAGTTTTAAAAAATAATTTTCATTTTGTTTTTGAAATTTTTGTTTTTAATTCAAAGTTCCAAAATCAAAGTTTTAAAAAATAATTTTCATTTTTTTTTTTAATTCAAAGTTCCAAAATCAAAATTTTAAAAAATAATTTTCATTTTGTTTTTGAAATTTTTTTGTAATTCAAAGTTCCAAAATCAAAGTTTTAAAAAATAATTTTCATTTTTTTTTAATTCAAAGTTCCAAAATCAAAGTTTTAAAATATATTTTTCATTTTGTTTTTGAAATTTTTTTTTAATTCAAAGTTTTAAAAAATAATTTTCATTTTGTTTTTGAAATTTTTGTTTTTAATTCAAAGTTCCAAAATCAAAGTTTTAAAAAATAATTTTCATTTTGTTTTTGAAATTTTTGTTTTTAATTCAAAGTTCCAAAATCAAAATTTTAAAAAATAATTTTCATTTTGTTTTTGAAATTTTTGTTTTTAATTCAAAGTTCCAAAATCAAAGTTTTAAAATATATTTTTCATTTTGTTTTTGAAATTTTTGTTTTTAATTCAAAGTTCCAAAATCAAAGTTTTAAAATATATTTTTCATTTTGTTTTTGAAATTTTTGTTTTTAATTCAAAGTTCCAAAATCAAAGTTTTAAAAAATAATTTTCATTTTGTTTTTGAAATTTTTTTGTAATTCAAAGTTCCAAAATCAAAGTTTTAAAAAATAATTTTCATTTTTTTTTTAATTCAAAGTTCCAAAATCAAAATTTTAAAAAATAATTTTCATTTTGTTTTTGAAATTTTTGTTTTTAATTCAAAGTTCCAAAATCAAAGTTTTAAAAAATAATTTTCATTTTGTTTTTGAAATTTTTGTTTTTAATTCAAAGTTCCAAAATCAAAGTTTTAAAAAATAATTTTCATTTTGTTTTTGAAATTTTTTTTTTTATTTCAAAGTTCCAAAATCAAAGTTTTAAAAAATAATTTTCATTTTGTTTTTGAATTTTTTTTTTTTTTATTTCAAAGTTCCAAAATCAAAGTTTTAAAAAATAATTTTCATTTTGTTTTTGAAATTTTTGTTTTTAATTCAAAGTTCCAAAATCAAAGTTTTAAAAAATAATTTTCATTTTGTTTTTGAAATTTTTGTTTTTAATTCAAAGTTCCAAAATCAAAATTTTAAAAAATAATTTTCATTTTGTTTTTGAAATTTTTGTTTTTAATTCAAAGTTCCAAAATCAAAGTTTTAAAAAATAATTTTCATTTTTTTTTTAATTCAAAGTTCCAAAATCAAAATTTTAAAAAATAATTTTCATTTTTTTTTTAATTCAAAGTTCCAAAATCAAAATTTTAAAAAATAATTTTCATTTTGTTTTTGAAATTTTTGTTTTTAATTCAAAGTTCCAAAATCAAAGTTTTAAAAAATAATTTTCATTTTTTTTTAATTCAAAGTTCCAAAATCAAAATTTTAAAAAAATTATTTTCATTTTGTTTTTGAAATTTTTTTTTTTATTTCAAAGTTCCAAAATCAAAGTTTTAAAAAATAATTTTCATTTTTTTTTTAATTCAAAGTTCCAAAATCAAAATTTTAAAAAATAATTTTCATTTTGTTTTTGAAATTTTTTTTTTTAATTCAAAGTTCCAAAATCAAAGTTTTAAAAAATAATTTTCATTTTGTTTTTGAAATTTTTGTTTTTAATTCAAAGTTCCAAAATCAAAGTTTTAAAAAATAATTTTCATTTTGTTTTTGAAATTTTTGTTTTTAATTCAAAGTTCCAAAATCAAAGTTTTAAAAAATAATTTTCATTTTGTTTTTGAATTTTTTTTTTTATTTCAAAGTTCCAAAATCAAAGTTTTAAAAAATAATTTTCATTTTGTTTTTGAAATTTTTGTTTTTAATTCAAAGTTCCAAAATCAAAGTTTTAAAAAATAATTTTCATTTTGTTTTTGAAATTTTTGTTTTTAATTCAAAGTTCCAAAATCAAAATTTTAAAAAATAATTTTCATTTTGTTTTTGAAATTTTTGTTTTTAATTCAAAGTTCCAAAATCAAAGTTTTAAAAAATAATTTTCAGTTTTTTTTTAATTCAAAGTTCCAAAATCAAAATTTTAAAAAATAATTTTCATTTTTTTTTTAATTCAAAGTTCCAAAATAAAAATTTTAAAAAATTTTGTTTTTGAAATTTTTTTTTTAATTCAAAGTTCCAAAATCAAAGTTTTAAAAAATAATTTTCATTTTTTTTTAATTCAAAGTTCCAAAATCAAAATTTTAAAAAAATTATTTTCATTTTTTTTTAATTCAAAGTTCCAAAATCAAAGTTTTAAAAAATAATTTTCATTTTTTTTTAATTCAAAGTTCCAAAATCAAAGTTTTAAAAAATAATTTTCATTTTGTTTTTGAAATTTTTGTTTTTAATTCAAAGTTCCAAAATCAAAGTTTTAAAAAATAATTTTCATTTTGTTTTTGAATTTTTTTTTTTAATTCAAAGTTCCAAAATCAAAGTTTTAAAAAATAATTTTCATTTTGTTTTTGAAATTTTTGTTTTTAATTCAAAGTTCCAAAATCAAAGTTTTAAAAAATAATTTTCATTTTGTTTTTGAAATTTTTGTTTTTAATTCAAAGTTCCAAAATCAAAGTTTTAAAAAATAATTTTCATTTTGTATTTGAAATTTTTGTTTTTAATTCAAAGTTCCAAAATCAAAGTTTTAAAAAATAATTTTCATTTTGTTTTTGAAATTTTTTTGTAATTCAAAGTTCCAAAATCAAAGTTTTAAAAAATAATTTTCATTTTGTTTTTGAAATTTTTGTTTTTAATTCAAAGTTCCAAAATCAAAGTTTTAAAAAATAATTTTCATTTTGTTTTTGAATTTTTTTTTTTTAATTCAAAGTTCCAAAATCAAAGTTTTAAAAAATAATTTTCATTTTGTTTTTGAAATTTTTGTTTTTAATTCAAAGTTCCAAAATCAAAGTTTTAAAAAATAATTTTCATTTTGTATTTGAAATTTTTGTTTTTAATTCAAAGTTCCAAAATCAAAGTTTTAAAAAATAATTTTCATTTTGTTTTTGAAATTTTTTTGTAATTCAAAGTTCCAAAATCAAAGTTTTAAAAAATAATTTTCATTTTGTTTTTGAAATTTTTTTGTAATTCAAAGTTCCAAAATCAAAGTTTTAAAAAATAATTTTCATTTTGTTTTTGAAATTTTTGTTTTTAATTCAAAGTTCCAAAATCAAAGTTTTAAAAAATAATTTTCATTTTGTTTTTGAAATTTTTGTTTTTAATTCAAAGTTCCAAAATCAAAGTTTTAAAAAATAATTTTCATTTTGTTTTTGAAATTTTTGTTTTTAATTCAAACTTCCAAAATCAAAGTTTTAAAAAATAATTTTCATTTTGTTTTTGAAATTTTTGTTTTTAATTCAAAGTTCCAAAATCAAAGTTTTAAAAAATAATTTTCATTTTTTTTTTTAATTCAAAGTTCCAAAATCAAAGTTTTAAAATATATTTTTCATTTTGTTTTTGAATTTTTTTTTTAATTCAAAGTTTTAAAAAATAATTTTCATTTTGTTTTTGAAATTTTTGTTTTTAATTCAAAGTTCCAAAATCAAAGTTTTAAAAAATAATTTTCATTTTGTTTTTGAAATTTTTGTTTTTAATTCAAAGTTCCAAAATCAAAATTTTAAAAAATAATTTTCATTTTGTTTTTGAAATTTTTGTTTTTAATTCAAAGTTCCAAAATCAAAGTTTTAAAATATATTTTTCATTTTGTTTTTGAAATTTTTGTTTTTAATTCAAAGTTCCAAAATCAAAGTTTTAAAAAATAATTTTCATTTTGTTTTTGAAATTTTTTTGTAATTAGTTCCAAAATCAAAATTTTAAAAAAATTATTTTCATTTTGTTTTTGAAATTTTTGTTTTTAATTCAAAGTTCCAAAATCAAAGTTTTAAAAAATTTTGTTTTTGAAATTTTTTTTTAATTCAAAGTTCCAAAATCAAAGTTTTAAAAAATAATTTTCATTTTGTTTTTGAAATTTTTGTTTTTAATTCAAAGTTCCAAAATCAAAATTTTAAAAAATAATTTTCATTTTGTTTTTGAAATTTTTTTTTAATTCAAAGTTCCAAAATCAAAGTTTTAAAAAATATTTTTCATTTTGTTTTCGAAATTTTTGTTTTTAATTCAAAGTTCCAAAATCAAAGTTTTAAAAAATAATTTTCATTTTGTTTTTGAAATTTTTGTTTTTAATTCAAAGTTCCAAAATCAAAGTTTTAAAAAATAATTTTCATTTTTTTTAATTCAAAGTTCCAAAATCAAAATTTTAAAAAAATTATTTTCATTTTGTTTTTGAAATTTTTTTTTTAATTCAAAGTTCCAAAATCAAAGTTTTAAAAAATATTTTTCATTTTGTTTTTGAAATTTTTGTTTTTAATTCAAAGTTCCAAAATCAAAATTTTAAAAAATAATTTTCATTTTGTTCTTGAAATTTTTTTTTAATTCAAAGTTCCAAAATCAAAGTTTTAAAAAATATTTTTCATTTTGTTTTTGAAATTTTTGTTTTTAATTCAAAGTTCCAAAATCAAAGTTTTAAAAAATAATTTTCATTTTGTTTTTGAAATTTTTGTTTTTAATTCAAAGTTCCAAAATCAAAGTTTTTAAAAATAATTTTAATTTTTTTTTTAATTCAAAGTTTAAAAATCAAAATTTTAAAAAAATTATTTTCATTTTGTTTTTGAATTTTTTTTTTTTATTTCAAAGTTCCAAAATCAAAGTTTTAAAAAATATTTTTCATTTTGTTTTTGAAATTTTTGTTTTTAATTCAAAGTTCCAAAATCAAAGTTTTAAAAAATAATTTTCATTTTGTTTTTGAAATTTTTGTTTTTAATTCAAAGTTCCAAAATCAAAGTTTTAAAAAATAATTTTCATTTTGTTTTTGAAATTTTTTTTTTATTTCAAAGTTCCAAAATCAAAGTTTTAAAAAATAATTTTCATTTTGTATTTGAAATTTTTGTTTTTAATTCAAAGTTCCAAAATCAAAGTTTTAAAAAATAATTTTCATTTTGTTTTTGAAATTTTTGTTTTTAATTCAAAGTTCCAAAATCAAAGTTTTAAAAAATAATTTTCATTTTTTTTTAATTCAAAGTTCCAAAATCAAAATTTTAAAAAAATTATTTTCATTTTGTTTTTGAAATTTTTGTTTTTAATTCAAAGTTCCAAAATCAAAGTTTTAAAAAATTTTGTTTTTGAAATTTTTTTTTTAATTCAAAGTTCCAAAATCAAAGTTTTAAAAAATAATTTTCATTTTGTTTTTGAAATTTTTGTTTTTAATTCAAAGTTCCAAAATCAAAATTTTAAAAAATAATTTTCATTTTGTTTTTGAAATTTTTTTTTAATTCAAAGTTCCAAAATCAAAGTTTTAAAAAATATTTTTCATTTTGTTTTCGAAATTTTTGTTTTTAATTCAAAGTTCCAAAATCAAAGTTTTAAAAAATAATTTTCATTTTGTTTTTGAAATTTTTGTTTTTAATTCAAAGTTCCAAAATCAAAGTTTTAAAAAATAATTTTCATTTTTTTTAATTCAAAGTTCCAAAATCAAAATTTTAAAAAAATTATTTTCATTTTGTTTTTGAAATTTTTTTTTTAATTCAAAGTTCCAAAATCAAAGTTTTAAAAAATATTTTTCATTTTGTTTTTGAAATTTTTGTTTTTAATTCAAAGTTCCAAAATCAAAATTTTAAAAAATATTTTTCATTTTGTTTTTGAAATTTTTTTTTTAATTCAAGGTTCCAAAATCATAATTTTAAAAAATAATTTTCATTTTTTTTTAATTCAAAGTTCCAAAATAAAAATTTTAAAAAATTTTGTTTTTGAATTTTTTTTTAATTCAAAGTTCCAAAATCAAAATTTTAAAAAAATTATTTTCATTTTGTTTTTGAAATTTTTATTTTTAATTCAAAGTTCCAAAATCAAAGTTTTAAAAAATAATTTTCATTTTTTTTTAATTCAAAGTTCCAAAATCAAAATTTTAAAGAATATTTTTCATTTTGTTTTTGAAATTTTTTTTTTAATTCAAAGTTAAAAAAACAAAATTTTAAAAAATAATTTTCATTTTTTTTTAATTCAAAGTTCCAAAATCAAAATTTTAAAAAAATTATTTTCATTTTTTTTTTATTCAAAGTTACAAAATCAAAGTTTTAAAAAATAATTTTCATTTTTTTTTAATTCAAAGTTCCAAAATCAAAGTTTTAAAAAATAATTTTCATTTTGTTTTTGAAATTTTTGTTTTTAATTCAAAGTTCCAAAATCAAAGTTTTAAAAAATAATTTTCATTTTGTTTTTGAAATTTTTTTGTAATTCAAAGTTCCAAAATCAAAATTTTAAAAAATAATTTTCATTTTTTTTTTAATTCAAAGTTCCAAAATCAAAGTTTTAAAATATATTTTTCATTTTCTTTTTGAAATTTTTGTTTTTAATTCAAAGTTCCAAAATCAAAGTTTTAAAAAATAATTTTCATTTTGTTTTTGAAATTTTTTTGTAATTCAAAGTTCCAAAATCAAAATTTTAAAAAATAATTTTCATTTTTTTTTTAATGCAAAGTTCCAAAATCAAAATTTTAAAAAATTTTGTTTTTGAAATTTTTGTTTTTAATTCAAAGTTCCAAAATCAAAATTTTAAAAAATAATTTTCATTTTGTTTTTGAATTTTTTTTTTAATTCAAAGTTCCAAAATCAAAATTTTAAAAAATAATTTTCATTTTGTTTTTGAAATTTTTGTTTTTAATTCAAAGTTCCAAAATCAAAGTTTTAAAAAATAATTTTCATTTTGTATTTGAAATTTTTGTTTTTAATTCAAAGTTCCAAAATCAAAGTTTTAAAAAATAATTTTCATTTTGTTTTTGAAATTTTTTTGTAATTCAAAGTTCCAAAATCAAAGTTTTAAAAAATAATTTTCATTTTGTTTTTGAAATTTTTGTTTTTAATTCAAAGTTCCAAAATCAAAGTTTTAAAAAATAATTTTCATTTTGTTTTTGAAATTTTTTTTTTATTTCAAAGTTCCAAAATCAAAGTTTTAAAAAATAATTTTCATTTTGTATTTGAAATTTTTGTTTTTAATTCAAAGTTCCAAAATCAAAGTTTTAAAAAATAATTTTCATTTTGTTTTTGAAATTTTTATGTAATTCAAAGTTCCAAAATCAAAGTTTTAAAAAATAATTTTCATTTTGTTTTTGAAATTTTTGTTTTTAATTCAAAGTTCCAAAATCAAAATTTTAAAAAATAATTTTCATTTTTTTTTTTAATTCAAAGTTCCAAAATCAAAATTTTAAAAAATTTTGTTTTTGAAATTTTTGTTTTTAATTCAAAGTTCCAAAATCAAAATTTTAAAAAATAATTTTCATTTTGTTTTTGAATTTTTTTTTTAATTCAAAGTTCCAAAATCAAAATTTTAAAAAATAATTTTCATTTTGTTTTTGAAATTTTTGTTTTTAATTCAAAGTTCCAAAATCAAAGTTTTAAAAAATAATTTTCATTTTGTATTTGAAATTTTTGTTTTTAATTCAAAGTTCCAAAATCAAAGTTTTAAAAAATAATTTTCATTTTGTTTTTGAAATTTTTTTGTAATTCAAAGTTCCAAAATCAAAGTTTTAAAAAATAATTTTCATTTTGTTTTTGAAATTTTTGTTTTTAATTCAAAGTTCCAAAATCAAAGTTTTAAAAAATAATTTTCATTTTGTTTTTGAAATTTTTTTTTATTTCAAAGTTCCAAAATCAAAGTTTTAAAAAATAATTTTCATTTTGTTTTTGAAATTTTTGTTTTTAATTCAAAGTTCCAAAATCAAAGTTTTTAATTTAAAGTTCCAAAATCAAAGTTTTAAAAAATAATTTTCATTTTTTTTTTAATTCAAAGTTCCAAAATCAAAATTTTAAAAAAATTATTTTCATTTTTTTTTAATTCAAAGTTCCAAAATCAAAGTTTTAAAAAATAATTTTCATTTTTTTTTAATTCAAAGTTCCAAAATCAAAGTTTTAAAAAATAATTTTCATTTTGTTTTTGATATTTTTGTTTTTAATTCAAACTTCCAAAATCAAAGTTTTAAAAAATAATTTTCATTTTGTTTTTGAAATTTTTTTGTAATTCAAAGTTCCAAAATCAAAATTTTAAAAAATAATTTTCATTTTTTTTTTAATTCAAAGTTCCAAAATCAAAGTTTTAAAATATATTTTTCATTTTGGTTTTGAAATTTTTGTTTTTAATTCAAAGTTCCAAAATCAAAGTTTTAAAAAATAATTTTCATTTTGTTTTTGAAATTTTTTTGTAATTCAAAGTTCTAAAATCAAAATTTTAAAAAATAATTTTCATTTTTTTTTTAATTCAAAGTTCCAAAATCAAAATTTTAAAAAATTTTGTTTTTGAAATTTTTGTTTTTAATTCAAAGTTCCAAAATCAAAATTTTAAAAAATAATTTTCATTTTGTTTTTGAATTTTTTTTTTTAATTCAAAGTTCCAAAATCAAAATTTTAAAAAATAATTTTCATTTTGTTTTTGAAATTTTTGTTTTTAATTCAAAGTTCCAAAATCAAAGTTTTAAAAAATAATTTTCATTTTGTTTTTGAATTTTTTTTTTTTAATTCAAAGTTCCAAAATCAAAGTTTTAAAAAATAATTTTCATTTTGTTTTTGAAATTTTTGTTTTTAATTCAAAGTTCCAAAATCAAAGTTTTAAAAAATAATTTACATTTTGTTTTTGAAATTTTTGTTTTTAATTCAAAGTTCCAAAATCAAAGTTTTAAAAAATAATTTTCATTTTGTATTTGAAATTTTTGTTTTTAATTCAAAGTTCCAAAATCAAAGTTTTAAAAAATAATTTTCATTTTGTTTTTGAAATTTTTTTGTAATTCAAAGTTCCAAAATCAAAGTTTTAAAAAATAATTTTCATTTTGTTTTTGAAATTTTTGTTTTTAATTCAAAGTTCCAAAATCAAAATTTTAAAAAATAATTTTCATTTTGTTTTTGAAATTTTTGTTTTTAATTCAAAGTTCCAAAATCAAAGTTTTAAAAAATAATTTTCTTTTTTTTTTAATTCAAAGTTCCAAAATCAAAATTTTAAAAAAATTATTTTCATTTTGTTTTTGAAATTTTTTTTTTTATTTCAAAGTTCCAAAATCAAAGTTTTAAAAAATAATTTTCATTTTGTTTTTGAAATTTTTTTTTTTAATTCAAAGTTCCAAAATCAAAGTTTTAAAAAATAATTTTCATTTTTTTTTTATTTCAAAGTTCCAAAATCAAAATTTTAAAAAATAATTTTCATTTTTTTTTTTAATTCAAAGTTCCAAAATCAAAATTTTAAAAAATAATTTTCATTTTGTTTTTGAAATTTTTGTTTTTAATTCAAAGTTCCAAAATCAAAGTTTTAAAAAATAATTTTCATTTTGTATTTGAAATTTTTGTTTTTAATTCAAAGTTCCAAAATCAAAGTTTTAAAAAATAATTTTCATTTTGTTTTTGAAATTTTTTTGTAATTCAAAGTTCCAAAATCAAAGTTTTAAAAAATAATTTTCATTTTGTTTTTGAAATTTTTGTTTTTAATTCAAAGTTCCAAAATCAAAATTTTAAAAAATAATTTTCATTTTGTTTTTGAAATTTTTGTTTTTAATTCAAAGTTCCAAAATCAAAGTTTTAAAAAATAATTTTCATTTTGTTTTTGAAATTTTTTTTTTATTTCAAAGTTCCAAAATCAAAGTTTTAAAAAATAATTTTCATTTTGTTTTTGAAATTTTTGTTTTTAATTCAAAGTTCCAAAATCAAAGTTTTAAAAAATAATTTTCATTTTTTTTTAATTCAAAGTTCCAAAATCAATTTTAATTCAAAGTTCCAAAATCAAAATTTTAAAAAATAATTTTCATTTTGTTTTTGAAATTTTTGTTTTTAATTCAAAGTTCCAAAATCAAAGTTTTAAAAAATAATTTTCATTTTGTTTTTGAATTTTTTTTTTTATTTCAAAGTTCCAAAATCAAAGTTTTAAAAAATAATTTTCATTTTGTTTTTGAAATTTTTTTGTAATTCAAAGTTCCAAAATCAAAGTTTTTAATTTAAAGTTCCAAAATCAAAGTTTTAAAAAATAATTTTCATTTTTTTTTTATTTCAAAGTTCCAAAATCAAAGTTTTAAAAAATAATTTTCATTTTGTTTTTGAAATTTTTTTGTAATTCAAAGTTCCAAAATCAAAGTTTTAAAAAATAATTTTCATTTTGTTTTTGAAATTTTTTTGTAATTCAAAGTTCCAAAATCAAAGTTTTAAAAAATAATTTTCATTTTTTTTTTTATTTCAAAGTTCCAAAATCAAAATTTTAAAAAATTTTGTTTTTGAAATTTTTGTTTTTAATTCAAAGTTCCAAAATCAAAATTTTAAAAAATAATTTTCATTTTGTTTTTGAATTTTTTTTTTAATTCAAAGTTCCAAAATCAAAATTTTAAAATATAATTTTCATTTTGTTTTTGAAATTTTTGTTTTTAATTCAAAGTTCCAAAATCAAAGTTTTAAAAAATAATTTTCATTTTGTTTTTGAATTTTTTTTTTTAATTCAAAGTTCCAAAATCAAAGTTTTAAAAAATAATTTTCATTTTGTTTTTGAAATTTTTGTTTTTAATTGAAAGTTCCAAAATCAAAGTTTTAAAAAATAATTTTCATTTTGTTTTTGAAATTTTTGTTTTTAATTCAAAGTTCCAAAATCAAAGTTTTAAAAAATAATTTTCATTTTGTTTTTGAAATTTTTGTTTTTAATTCAAAGTTCCAAAATCAAAGTTTTAAAAAATAATTTTCATTTTGTTTTTGAAATTTTTGTTTTTAATTCAAAGTTCCAAAATCAAAGTTTTTAATTTAAAGTTCCAAAATCAAAGTTTTAAAAAATAATTTTCATTTTTTTTTAATTCAAAGTTCCAAAATCAAAATTTTAAAAAAATTATTTTCATTTTTTTTTAATTCAAAGTTACAAAATCAAAGTTTTAAAAAATAATTTTCATTTTTTTTTAATTCAAAGTTCCAAAATCAAAGTTTTAAAAAATAATTTTCATTTTGTTTTTGAAATTTTTGTTTTTAATTCAAAGTTCCAAAATCAAAGTTTTAAAAAATAATTTTCATTTTGTTTTTGAAATTTTTTTGTAATTCAAAGTTCCAAAATCAAAATTTTAAAAAATAATTTTCATTTTTTTTTTAATTCAAAGTTCCAAAATCAAAGTTTTAAAATATATTTTTCATTTTCTTTTTGAAATTTTTGTTTTTAATTCAAAGTTCCAAAATCAAAGTTTTAAAAAATAATTTTCATTTTGTTTTTGAAATTTTTGTTTTTAATTCAAAGTTCCAAAATCAAAGTTTTTAATTTAAAGTTCCAAAATCAAAGTTTTAAAAAATAATTTTCATTTTTTTTTAATTCAAAGTTCCAAAATCAAAATTTTAAAAAAATTATTTTCATTTTTTTTTAATTCAAAGTTACAAAATCAAAGTTTTAAAAAATAATTTTCATTTTTTTTTAATTCAAAGTTCCAAAATCAAAGTTTTAAAAAATAATTTTCATTTTGTTTTTGAAATTTTTGTTTTTAATTCAAAGTTCCAAAATCAAAGTTTTAAAAAATAATTTTCATTTTGTTTTTGAAATTTTTTTGTAATTCAAAGTTCCAAAATCAAAATTTTAAAAAATAATTTTCATTTTTTTTTTAATTCAAAGTTCCAAAATCAAAGTTTTAAAATATATTTTTCATTTTCTTTTTGAAATTTTTGTTTTTAATTCAAAGTTCCAAAATCAAAGTTTTAAAAAATAATTTTCATTTTGTTTTTGAAATTTTTTTGTAATTCAAAGTTCCAAAATCAAAATTTTAAAAAATAATTTTAATTTTTTTTTTAATTCAAAGTTCCAAAATCAAAATTTTAAAAAATTTTGTTTTTGAAATTTTTGTTTTTAATTCAAAGTTCCAAAATCAAAATTTTAAAAAATAATTTTCATTTTGTTTTTGAATTTTTTTTTTAATTCAAAGTTCCAAAATCAAAATTTTAAAAAATAATTTTCATTTTTTTTTTAATTCAAAGTTCCAAAATCAAAGTTTTAAAATATATTTTTCATTTTCTTTTTGAAATTTTTGTTTTTAATTCAAAGTTCCAAAATCAAAGTTTTAAAAAATAATTTTCATTTTGTTTTTGAAATTTTTTTGTAATTCAAAGTTCCAAAATCAAAATTTTAAAAAATAATTTTCATTTTTTTTTTAATTCAAAGTTCCAAAATCAAAGTTTTAAAATATATTTTTCATTTTCTTTTTGAAATTTTTGTTTTTAATTCAAAGTTCCAAAATCAAAGTTTTAAAAAATAATTTTCATTTTGTTTTTGAAATTTTTGTTTTTAATTCAAAGTTCCAAAATCAAAGTTTTTAATTTAAAGTTCCAAAATCAAAGTTTTAAAAAATAATTTTCATTTTTTTTTAATTCAAAGTTCCAAAATCAAAATTTTAAAAAAATTATTTTCATTTTTTTTTAATTCAAAGTTACAAAATCAAAGTTTTAAAAACTAATTTTCATTTTTTTTTAATTCAAAGTTCCAAAATCAAAGTTTTAAAAAATAATTTTCATTTTGTTTTTGAAATTTTTGTTTTTAATTCAAAGTTCCAAAATCAAAGTTTTAAAAAATAATTTTCATTTTGTTTTTGAAATTTTTTTGTAATTCAAAGTTCCAAAATCAAAATTTTAAAAAATAATTTTCATTTTTTTTTTAATTCAAAGTTCCAAAATCAAAGTTTTAAAATATATTTTTCATTTTCTTTTTGAAATTTTTGTTTTTAATTCAAAGTTCCAAAATCAAAGTTTTAAAAAATAATTTTCATTTTGTTTTTGAAATTTTTTTGTAATTCAAAGTTCCAAAATCAAAATTTTAAAAAATAATTTTAATTTTTTTTTTAATTCAAAGTTCCAAAATCAAAATTTTAAAAAATTTTGTTTTTGAAATTTTTGTTTTTAATTCAAAGTTCCAAAATCAAAATTTTAAAAAATAATTTTCATTTTGTTTTTGAATTTTTTTTTTAATTCAAAGTTCCAAAATCAAAATTTTAAAAAATAATTTTCATTTTGTTTTTGAAATTTTTGTTTTTAATTCAAAGTTCCAAAATCAAAGTTTTAAAAAATAATTTTCATTTTGTATTTGAAATTTTTGTTTTTAATTCAAAGTTCCAAAATCAAAGTTTTAAAAAATAATTTTCATTTTGTTTTTGAAATTTTTTTGTAATTCAAAGTTCCAAAATCAAAGTTTTAAAAAATAATTTTCATTTTGTTTTTGAAATTTTTGTTTTTAATTCAAAGTTCCAAAATCAAAGTTTTAAAAAATAATTTTCATTTTGTTTTTGAAATTTTTTTTTTATTTCAAAGTTCCAAAATCAAAGTTTTAAAAAATAATTTTCATTTTGTATTTGAAATTTTTGTTTTTAATTCAAAGTTCCAAAATCAAAGTTTTACAAAATAATTTTCATTTTGTTTTTGAAATTTTTTTGTAATTCAAAGTTCCAAAATCAAAGTTTTAAAAAATAATTTTCATTTTGTTTTTGAAATTTTTGTTTTTAATTCAAAGTTCCAAAATCAAAATTTTAAAAAATAATTTTCATTTTGTTTTTGAAATTTTTGTTTTTAATTCAAAGTTCCAAAATCAAAGTTTTAAAAAATAATTTTCTTTTTTTTTTAATTCAAAGTTCCAAAATCAAAATTTTAAAAAAATTATTTTCATTTTGTTTTTGAAATTTTTTTTTTATTTCAAAGTTCCAAAATCAAAGTTTTAAAAAATAATTTTCATTTTGTTTTTGAAATTTTTTTTTTAATTCAAAGTTCCAAAATCAAAGTTTTAAAAAATAATTTTCATTTTTTTTTATTTCAAAGTTCCAAAATCAAAATTTTTAAAAATAATTTTCATTTTTTTTTTTAATTCAAAGTTCCAAAATCAAAATTTTAAAAAATTTTGTTTTTGAAATTTTTGTTTTTAATTCAAAGTTCCAAAATCAAAATTTTAAAAAATAATTTTCATTTTGTTTTTGAATTTTTTTTTTAATTCAAAGTTCCAAAATCAAAATTTTAAAAAATAATTTTCATTTTGTTTTTGAAATTTTTGTTTTTAATTCAAAGTTCCAAAATCAAAGTTTTAAAAAATAATTTTCATTTTGTATTTGAAATTTTTGTTTTTAATTCAAAGTTCCAAAATCAAAGTTTTAAAAAATAATTTTCATTTTGTTTTTGAAATTTTTTTGTAATTCAAAGTTCCAAAATCAAAGTTTTAAAAAATAATTTTCATTTTGTTTTTGAAATTTTTGTTTTTAATTCAAAGTTCCAAAATCAAAGTTTTAAAAAATAATTTTCATTTTGTTTTTGAAATTTTTTTTTTATTTCAAAGTTCCAAAATCAAAGTTTTAAAAAATAATTTTCATTTTGTATTTGAAATTTTTGTTTTTAATTCAAAGTTCCAAAATCAAAGTTTTAAAAAATAATTTTCATTTTGTTTTTGAAATTTTTTTGTAATTCAAAGTTCCAAAATCAAAGTTTTAAAAAATAATTTTCATTTTGTTTTTGAAATTTTTGTTTTTAATTCAAAGTTCCAAAATCAAAATTTTAAAAAATAATTTTCATTTTGTTTTTGAAATTTTTGTTTTTAATTCAAAGTTCCAAAATCAAAGTTTTAAAAAATAATTTTCTTTTTTTTTTAATTCAAAGTTCCAAAATCAAAATTTTAAAAAAATTATTTTCATTTTGTTTTTGAAATTTTTTTTTATTTCAAAGTTCCAAAATCAAAGTTTTAAAAAATAATTTTCATTTTGTTTTTGAAATTTTTTTTTTTAATTCAAAGTTCCAAAATCAAAGTTTTAAAAAATAATTTTCATTTTTTTTTATTTCAAAGTTCCAAAATCAAAATTTTAAAAAATAATTTTCATTTTTTTTTTTAATTCAAAGTTCCAAAATCAAAATTTTAAAAAATAATTTTCATTTTGTTTTTGAAATTTTTGTTTTTAATTCAAAGTTCTTTTTTTTTTAATTCAAAGTTCCAAAATCAAAATTTTAAAAAAATTATTTTCATTTTGTTTTTGAAATTTTTTTTTTTATTTCAAAGTTCCAAAATCAAAGTTTTAAAAAATAATTTTCATTTTGTTTTTGAAATTTTTTTTTTTAATTCAAAGTTCCAAAATCAAAGTTTTAAAAAATAATTTTCATTTTTTTTTTATTTCAAAGTTCCAAAATCAAAATTTTAAAAAATAATTTTCATTTTTTTTTTTAATTCAAAGTTCCAAAATCAAAATTTTAAAAAATAATTTTCATTTTGTTTTTGAAATTTTTGTTTTTAATTCAAAGTTCCAAAATCAAAGTTTTAAAAAATAATTTTCATTTTGTATTTGAAATTTTTGTTTTTAATTCAAAGTTCCAAAATCAAAGTTTTAAAAAATAATTTTCATTTTGTTTTTGAAATTTTTTTGTAATTCAAAGTTCCAAAATCAAAGTTTTAAAAAATAATTTTCATTTTGTTTTTGAAATTTTTGTTTTTAATTCAAAGTTCCAAAATCAAAGTTTTAAAAAATAATTTTCATTTTGTATTTGAAATTTTTGTTTTTAATTCAAAGTTCCAAAATCAAAGTTTTAAAAAATAATTTTCATTTTGTATTTGAAATTTTTGTTTTTAATTCAAAGTTCCAAAATCAAAGTTTTAAAAAATAATTTTCATTTTGTTTTTGAAATTTTTTTTTTATTTCAAAGTTCCAAAATCAAAGTTTTAAAAAATAATTTTCATTTTGTTTTTGAAATTTTTGTTTTTAATTCAAAGTTCCAAAATCAAAGTTTTAAAAAATAATTTTCATTTTTTTTTAATTCAAAGTTCCAAAATCAATTTTAATTCAAAGTTCCAAAATCAAAATTTTAAAAAATAATTTTCATTTTGTTTTTGAAATTTTTGTTTTTAATTCAAAGTTCCAAAATCAAAGTTTTAAAAAATAATTTTCATTTTGTTTTTGAATTTTTTTTTTTATTTCAAAGTTCCAAAATCAAAGTTTTAAAAAATAATTTTCATTTTGTTTTTGAAATTTTTTTGTAATTCAAAGTTCCAAAATCAAAGTTTTTAATTTAAAGTTCCAAAATCAAAGTTTTAAAAAATAATTTTCATTTTTTTTTTATTTCAAAGTTCCAAAATCAAAGTTTTAAAAAATAATTTTCATTTTGTTTTTGAAATTTTTTTGTAATTCAAAGTTCCAAAATCAAAGTTTTAAAAAATAATTTTCATTTTGTTTTTGAAATTTTTTTGTAATTCAAAGTTCCAAAATCAAAGTTTTAAAAAATAATTTTCATTTTTTTTTTTATTTCAAAGTTCCAAAATCAAAATTTTAAAAAATTTTGTTTTTGAAATTTTTGTTTTTAATTCAAAGTTCCAAAATCAAAATTTTAAAAAATAATTTTCATTTTGTTTTTGAATTTTTTTTTTAATTCAAAGTTCCAAAATCAAAATTTTAAAATATAATTTTCATTTTGTTTTTGAAATTTTTGTTTTTAATTCAAAGTTCCAAAATCAAAGTTTTAAAAAATAATTTTCATTTTGTTTTTGAATTTTTTTTTTTAATTCAAAGTTCCAAAATCAAAGTTTTAAAAAATAATTTTCATTTTGTTTTTGAAATTTTTGTTTTTAATTGAAAGTTCCAAAATCAAAGTTTTAAAAAATAATTTTCATTTTGTTTTTGAAATTTTTGTTTTTAATTCAAAGTTCCAAAATCAAAGTTTTAAAAAATAATTTTCATTTTGTTTTTGAAATTTTTGTTTTTAATTCAAAGTTCCAAAATCAAAGTTTTAAAAAATAATTTTCATTTTGTTTTTGAAATTTTTGTTTTTAATTCAAAGTTCCAAAATCAAAGTTTTTAATTTAAAGTTCCAAAATCAAAGTTTTAAAAAATAATTTTCATTTTTTTTTAATTCAAAGTTCCAAAATCAAAATTTTAAAAAAATTATTTTCATTTTTTTTTAATTCAAAGTTACAAAATCAAAGTTTTAAAAAATAATTTTCATTTTTTTTTAATTCAAAGTTCCAAAATCAAAGTTTTAAAAAATAATTTTCATTTTGTTTTTGAAATTTTTGTTTTTAATTCAAAGTTCCAAAATCAAAGTTTTAAAAAATAATTTTCATTTTGTTTTTGAAATTTTTTTGTAATTCAAAGTTCCAAAATCAAAATTTTAAAAAATAATTTTCATTTTTTTTTTAATTCAAAGTTCCAAAATCAAAGTTTTAAAATATATTTTTCATTTTCTTTTTGAAATTTTTGTTTTTAATTCAAAGTTCCAAAATCAAAGTTTTAAAAAATAATTTTCATTTTGTTTTTGAAATTTTTGTTTTTAATTCAAAGTTCCAAAACCAAAGTTTTTAATTTAAAGTTCCAAAATCAAAGTTTTAAAAAATAATTTTCATTTTTTTTTAATTCAAAGTTCCAAAATCAAAATTTTAAAAAAATTATTTTCATTTTTTTTTAATTCAAAGTTACAAAATCAAAGTTTTAAAAAATAATTTTCATTTTTTTTTAATTCAAAGTTCCAAAATCAAAGTTTTAAAAAATAATTTTCATTTTGTTTTTGAAATTTTTGTTTTTAATTCAAAGTTCCAAAATCAAAGTTTTAAAAAATAATTTTCATTTTGTTTTTGAAATTTTTTTGTAATTCAAAGTTCCAAAATCAAAATTTTAAAAAATAATTTTCATTTTTTTTTTAATTCAAAGTTCCAAAATCAAAGTTTTAAAATATATTTTTCATTTTCTTTTTGAAATTTTTGTTTTTAATTCAAAGTTCCAAAATCAAAGTTTTAAAAAATAATTTTCATTTTGTTTTTGAAATTTTTTTGTAATTCAAAGTTCCAAAATCAAAATTTTAAAAAATAATTTTAATTTTTTTTTTAATTCAAAGTTCCAAAATCAAAATTTTAAAAAATTTTGTTTTTGAAATTTTTGTTTTTAATTCAAAGTTCCAAAATCAAAATTTTAAAAAATAATTTTCATTTTGTTTTTGAATTTTTTTTTTAATTCAAAGTTCCAAAATCAAAATTTTAAAAAATAATTTTCATTTTTTTTTTAATTCAAAGTTCCAAAATCAAAGTTTTAAAATATATTTTTCATTTTCTTTTTGAAATTTTTGTTTTTAATTCAAAGTTCCAAAATCAAAGTTTTAAAAAATAATTTTCATTTTGTTTTTGAAATTTTTTTGTAATTCAAAGTTCCAAAATCAAAATTTTAAAAAATAATTTTCATTTTTTTTTTAATTCAAAGTTCCAAAATCAAAGTTTTAAAATATATTTTTCATTTTCTTTTTGAAATTTTTGTTTTTAATTCAAAGTTCCAAAATCAAAGTTTTAAAAAATAATTTTCATTTTGTTTTTGAAATTTTTGTTTTTAATTCAAAGTTCCAAAATCAAAGTTTTTAATTTAAAGTTCCAAAATCAAAGTTTTAAAAAATAATTTTCATTTTTTTTTAATTCAAAGTTCCAAAATCAAAATTTTAAAAAAATTATTTTCATTTTTTTTTAATTCAAAGTTACAAAATCAAAGTTTTAAAAAATAATTTTCATTTTTTTTTAATTCAAAGTTCCAAAATCAAAGTTTTAAAAAATAATTTTCATTTTGTTTTTGAAATTTTTGTTTTTAATTCAAAGTTCCAAAATCAAAGTTTTAAAAAATAATTTTCATTTTGTTTTTGAAATTTTTTTGTAATTCAAAGTTCCAAAATCAAAATTTTAAAAAATAATTTTCATTTTTTTTTTAATTCAAAGTTCCAAAATCAAAGTTTTAAAATATATTTTTCATTTTCTTTTTGAAATTTTTGTTTTTAATTCAAAGTTCCAAAATCAAAGTTTTAAAAAATAATTTTCATTTTGTTTTTGAAATTTTTGTTTTTAATTCAAAGTTCCAAAATCAAAGTTTTAAAAAATAATTTTCATTTTGTATTTGAAATTTTTGTTTTTAATTCAAAGTTCCAAAATCAAAGTTTTAAAAAATAATTTTCATTTTGTTTTTGAAATTTTTTTGTAATTCAAAGTTCCAAAATCAAAGTTTTAAAAAATAATTTTCATTTTGTTTTTGAAATTTTTGTTTTTAATTCAAAGTTCCAAAATCAAAGTTTTAAAAAATAATTTTCATTTTTTTTTAATTCAAAGTTCCAAAATCAAAGTTTTAAAAAATAATTTTCATTTTGTTTTTGAAATTTTTGTTCTTAATTCAAAGTTCCAAAATCAAAGTTTTTAATTTAAAGTTCCAAAATCAAAGTTTTAAAAAATAATTTTCATTTTGTTTTTGAAATTTTTTTGTAATTCAAAGTTCCAAAATCAAAATTTTAAAAAATAATTTTCATTTTTTTTTTAATTCAAAGTTCCAAAATCAAAGTTTTAAAATATATTTTTCATTTTGTTTTTGAAATTTTTGTTTTTAATTCAAAGTTCCATAATCAAAGTTTTAAAAAATAATTTTCATTTTGTTTTTGAAATTTTTTTGTAATTCAAAGTTCCAAAATCAAAATTTTAAAAAATAATTTTCATTTTTTTTTAATTCAAAGTTCCAAAATCAAAATTTTAAAAAATTTTGTTTTTGAAATTTTTGTTTTTAATTCAAAGTTCCAAAATCAAAATTTTACAAAATAATTTTCATTTTGTTTTTGAAATTTTTGTTTTTAATTCAAAGTTCCAAAATCAAAGTTTTTAATTTAAAGTTCCAAAATCAAAGTTTTAAAAAATAATTTTCATTTATTTTTTAATTCAAAGTTCCAAAATCAATATTTTAAAAAAATTATTTTCATTTTTTTTAATTCAAAGTTCCAAAATCAAAGTTTTAAAAAATTATTTTCATTTTTTTTTAATTCAAAGTTCCAAAATCAAAGTTTTAAAAAATAATTTTCATTTTGTTTTTGAAATTTTTGTTTTTAATTCAAAGTTCCAAAATCAAAGTTTTAAAAAATAATTTTCATTTTGTTTTTGAAATTTTTTTGTAATTCAAAGTTCCAAAATCAAAATTTTAAAAAATAATTTTCATTTTTTTTTTAATTCAAAGTTCCAAAATCAAAGTTTTAAAATATATTTTTCATTTTCATTTTGAAATTTTTGTTTTTAATTCAAAGTTCCAAAATCAAAGTTTTAAAAAATAATTTTCATTTTGTTTTTGAAATTTTTTTGTAATTCAAAGTTCCAAAATCAAAATTTTAAAAAATAATTTTCATTTTTTTTTTAATTCAAAGTTCCAAAATCAAAATTTTGTTTTTGAAATTTTTGTTTTTAATTCAAAGTTCCAAAATCAAAATTTTAAAAAATAATTTTCATTTTGTTTTTGAATTTTTTTTTTAATTCAAAGTTCCAAAATCAAAATTTTAAAAAATAATTTTCATTTTGTTTTTGAAATTTTTGTTTTTAATTCAAAGTTCCAAAATCAAAGTTTTAAAAAATAATTTTCATTTTGTATTTGAAATTTTTGTTTTTAATTCAAAGTTCCAAAATCAAAGTTTTAAAAAATTATTTTCATTTTGTTTTTGAAATTTTTTTGTAATTCAAAGTTCCAAAATCAAAGTTTTAAAAAATAATTTTCATTTTGTTTTTGAAATTTTTGTTTTTAATTCAAAGTTCCAAAATCATTGTTTTAAAAAATAATTTTCATTTTGTTTTTGAAATTTTTTTTTTATTTCAAAGTTCCAAAATCAAAGTTTTAAAAAATAATTTTCATTTTGTATTTGAAATTTTTGTTTTTAATTCAAAGTTCCAAAATCAAAATTTTAAAAAATAATTTTCATTTTGTTTTTGAAATTTTTGTTTTTAATTCAAAGTTCCAAAATCAAAGTTTTAAAAAATAATTTTCTTTTTTTTTTTAATTCAAAGTTCCAAAATCAAAATTTTAAAAAAATTATTTTCATTTTGTTTTTGAAATTTTTTTTTTTATTTCAAAGTTCCAAAATCAAAGTTTTAAAAAATAATTTTCATTTTGTTTTTGAATTTTTTTTTTTTAATTCAAAGTTCCAAAATCAAAGTTTTAAAAAATAATTTTCATTTTTTTTATTTCAAAGTTCCAAAATCAAAATTTTAAAAAATAATTTTCATTTTTTTTTTTAATTCAAAGTTCCAAAATCAAAATTTTAAAAAATAATTTTCATTTTGTTTTTGAAATTTTTGTTTTTAATTCAAAGTTCCAAAATCAAAGTTTTAAAAAATAATTTTCATTTTGTATTTGAAATTTTTGTTTTTAATTCAAAGTTCCAAAATCAAAGTTTTAAAAAATAATTTTCATTTTGTTTTTGAAATTTTTTTGTAATTCAAAGTTCCAAAATCAAAGTTTTAAAAAATAATTTTCATTTTGTATTTGAAATTTTTGTTTTTAATTCAAAGTTCCAAAATCAAAGTTTTAAAAAATAATTTTCATTTTGTTTTTGAAATTTTTGTTTTTAATTCAAAGTTCCAAAATCAAAATTTTAAAAAATAATTTTCATTTTGTTTTTGAAATTTTTTTTTTAATTCAAAGTTCCAAAATCAAAGTTTTAAAAAATATTTTTCATTTTGTTTTTGAAATTTTTGTTTTTAATTCAAAGTTCCAAAATCAAAGTTTTAAAAAATAATTTTCATTTTGTTTTTGAAATTTGTGTTTTTAATTCAAAGTTCCAAAATCAAAGTTTTAAAAAATAATTTTCATTTTGTTTTTGAAATTTGTGTTTTTAATTCAAAGTTCCAAAATCAAAGTTTTAAAAAATAATTTTCATTTTTTTTTTAATTCAAAGTTCCAAAATCAAAATTTTAAAAAATAATTTTCATTTTGTTTTTGAAATTTTTTTTTTAATTCAAAGTTCCAAAATCAAAGTTTTAAAAAATAATTTTCATTTTGTTTTTGAAATTTTTGTTTTTAATTCAAAGTTCCAAAATCAAAGTTTTAAAAAATAATTTTCATTTTTTTTTTAATTCAAAGTTCCAAAATCAAAATTTTAAAAAAATTATTTTCATTTTGTTTTTGAAATTTTTTTTTTTATTTCAAAGTTCCAAAATCAAAATTTTAAAAAATAATTTTCATTTTTTTTTAATTCAAAGTTCCAAAATCAAAATTTTAAAAAAATTATTTTCATTTTGTTTTTGAAATTTTTTTTTTATTTCAAAGTTCCAAAATCAAAATTTGAAAAAATAATTTTCATTTTTTTTTAATTCAAAGTTCCAAAATCAAAATTTTAAAAAATAATTTTAATTTTTTTTTAATTCAAAGTTCCAAAATCAAAATTTTAAAAAATATTTTTCATTTTGTTTTTGAATTTTTTTTTTTTAATTCAAAGTTCCAAAATCAAAATTTTAAAAAAATTATTTTCATTTTTTTTTTAATTCAAAGTTCCAAAATCAAAATTTTAAAAAATATTTTTCATTTTGTTTTTGATTCAAAGTTCCAAAATCAAAGTTTTAAAAAATAATTTTCATTTTGTTTTTGAAATTTTTGTTTTTAATTCAAAGTTCCAAAATCAAAATTTTAAAAAATAATTTTCATTTTGTTTTTGAAATTTTTGTTTTTAATTCAAAGTTCCAAAATCAAAGTTTTAAAATATATTTTTCATTTTGTTTTTGAAATTTTTGTTTTTAATTCAAAGTTCCAAAATCAAAGTTTTAAAAAATAATTTTCATTTTGTTTTTGAAATTTTTTTGTAATTCAAAGTTCCAAAATCAAAGTTTTAAAAAATAATTTTCATTTTATTTTTGAAATTTTTTTTTTATTTCAAAGTTCCAAAATCAAAGTTTTAAAAAATAATTTTCATTTATTTTTAATTCAAAGTTCCAAAATCAAAATTTTAAAAAATAATTTTCATTTTGTTTTTGAAATTTTTGTTTTTAATTCAAAGTTCCAAAATCAAAGTTTTAAAAAATAATTTTCATTTTGTTTTTGAAATTTTTGTTTTTAATTCAAAGTTCCAAAATCAAAGTTTTAAAAAATTATTTTCATTTTGTTTTTGAAATTTTTTTTTTATTTCAAAGTTCCAAAATCAAAGTTTTAAAAAATAATTTTCATTTTGTTTTTGAATTTTTTTTTTTATTTCAAAGTTCCAAAATCAAAGTTTTAAAAAATAATTTTCATTTTGTTTTTGAAATTTTTGTTTTTAATTCAAAGTTCCAAAATCAAAGTTTTAAAAAATAATTTTCATTTTTTTTTTAATTCAAAGTTCCAAAATCAAAATTTTAAAAAATAATTTTCATTTTTTTTTTAATTCAAAGTTCCAAAATCAAAATTTTAAAAAATAATTTTCATTTTGTTTTTGAAATTTTTGTTTTTAATTCAAAGTTCCAAAATCAAAGTTTTAAAAAATAATTTTCATTTTGTTTTTGAAATTTTTGTTTTTAATTCAAAGTTCCAAAATCAAAATTTTAAAAAATAATTTTCATTTTGTTTTTGAAATTTTTGTTTTTAATTCAAAGTTCCAAAATCAAAGTTTTAAAAAATAATTTTCATTTTTTTTTTAATTCAAAGTTCCAAAATCAAAATTTTAAAAAATAATTTTCATTTTTTTTTAATTCAAAGTTCCAAAATCAAAATTTTAAAAAATAATTTTCATTTTGTTTTTGAAATTTTTGTTTTTAATTCAAAGTTCCAAAATCAAAGTTTTAAAAAATAATTTTCATTTTTTTTTTAATTCAAAGTTCCAAAATCAAAATTTTAAAAAATAATTTTCATAGTTTTTTGTAATTCAAAGTTCCAAAATCAAAGTTTTAAAAAATAATTTTCATTTTTTTTAATTCAAAGTTCCAAAATCAAAGTTTTAAAATATATTTTTCATTTTGTTTTTGAAATTTTTTTTTAATTCAAAGTTTTAAAAAATAATTTTCATTTTGTTTTTGAAATTTTTTTTTTTAATTCAAGTTCCAAAATCAAAGTTTTAAAAAATAATTTTCATTTTGTTTTTGAAATTTTTGTTTTTAATTCAAAGTTCCAAAATCAAAGTTTTAAAAAATAATTTTCATTTTGTTTTTGAAATTTTTGTTTTTAATTCAAAGTTCCAAAATCAAAGTTTTAAAAAATAATTTTCATTTTGTTTTTGAAATTTTTGTTTTTAATTCAAAGTTCCAAAATCAAAGTTTTAAAAAATAATTTTCATTTTTTTTTTTAATTCAAAGTTCCAAAATCAAAATTTTAAAAAATAATTTTCATTTTGTTTTTGAAATTTTTTTGTAATTCAAAGTTCCAAAATCAAAGTTTTAAAAAATAATTTTCATTTTTTTTTTAATTCAAAGTTCCAAAATCAAAGTTTTAAAATATATTTTTCATTTTGTTTTTGAAATTTTTTTTTAATTCAAAGTTTTAAAAAATAATTTTCATTTTGTTTTTGAAATTTTTGTTTTTAATTCAAAGTTCCAAAATCAAAGTTTTAAAAAATAATTTTCATTTTGTTTTTGAAATTTTTGTTTTTAATTCAAAGTTCCAAAATCAAAATTTTAAAAAATAATTTTCATTTTGTTTTTGAAATTTTTGTTTTTAATTCAAAGTTCCAAAATCAAAGTTTTAAAATATATTTTTCATTTTGTTTTTGAAATTTTTGTTTTTAATTCAAAGTTCCAAAATCAAAGTTTTAAAAAATAATTTTCATTTTGTTTTTGAAATTTTTTTGTAATTCAAAGTTCCAAAATCAAAGTTTTAACAAATAATTTTCATTTTGTTTTTGAAATTTTTTTTTTATTTCAAAGTTCCAAAATCAAAGTTTTAAAAAATAATTTTCATTTATTTTTAATTCAAAGTTCCAAAATCAAAATTTTAAAAAATAATTTTCATTTTGTTTTTGAAATTTTTGTTTTTAATTCAAAGTTCCAAAATCAAAGTTTTAAAAAATAATTTTCATTTTGTTTTTGAAATTTTTGTTTTTAATTCAAAGTTCCAAAATCAAAGTTTTAAAAAATAATTTTCATTTTGTTTTTGAAATTTTTTTTTTATTTCAAAGTTCCAAAATCAAAGTTTTAAAAAATAATTTTCATTTTGTTTTTGAATTTTTTTTTTTATTTCAAAGTTCCAAAATCAAAGTTTTAAAAAATAATTTTCATTTTGTTTTTGAAATTTTTGTTTTTAATTCAAAGTTCCAAAATCAAAGTTTTAAAAAATAATTTTCATTTTGTTTTTGAAATTTTTGTTTTTAATTCAAAGTTCCAAAATCAAAATTTTAAAAAATAATTTTCATTTTGTTTTTGAAATTTTTGTTTTTAATTCAAAGTTCCAAAATCAAAGTTTTAAAAAATAATTTTCATTTTTTTTTTAATTCAAAGTTCCAAAATCAAAATTTTAAAAAATAATTTTCATTTTTTTTTTAATTCAAAGTTCCAAAATCAAAATTTTAAAAAATAATTTTCATTTTGTTTTTGAAATTTTTGTTTTTAATTCAAAGTTCCAAAATCAAAGTTTTAAAAAATAATTTTCATTTTGTTTTTGAAATTTTTGTTTTTAATTCAAAGTTCCAAAATCAAAATTTTAAAAAATAATTTTCATTTTGTTTTTGAAATTTTTGTTTTTAATTCAAAGTTCCAAAATCAAAGTTTTAAAAAATAATTTTCATTTTTTTTTAATTCAAAGTTCCAAAATCAAAATTTTAAAAAATAATTTTCATTTTTTTTTAATTCAAAGTTCCAAAATCAAAATTTTAAAAAATAATTTTCATTTTGTTTTTGAAATTTTTGTTTTTAATTCAAAGTTCCAAAATCAAAGTTTTAAAAAATAATTTTCATTTTTTTTTTAATTCAAAGTTCCAAAATCAAAATTTTAAAAAATAATTTTCATTTTTTTTTTAATTCAAAGTTCCAAAATCAAAATTTTAAAAAATAATTTTCATTTTGTTTTTGAAATTTTTGTTTTTAATTCAAAGTTCCAAAATCAAAGTTTTAAAAAATAATTTTCATTTTTTTTTAATTCAAAGTTCCAAAATCAAAATTTTAAAAAAATTATTTTCATTTTGTTTTTGAAATTTTTTTTTTTATTTCAAAGTTCCAAAATCAAAGTTTTAAAAAATAATTTTCATTTTGTTTTTGAAATTTGTTTTTTTAATTCAAAGTTCCAAAATCAAAGTTTTAAAAAATAATTTTCATTTTGTTTTTGAAATTTTTGTTTTTAATTCAAAGTTCCAAAATCAAAGTTTTAAAAAATAATTTTCATTTTGTTTTTGAAATTTTTGTTTTTAATTCAAAGTTCCAAAATCAAAGTTTTAAAAAATAATTTTCATTTTGTTTTTGAATTTTTTTTTTTATTTCAAAGTTCCAAAATCAAAGTTTTAAAAAATAATTTTCATTTTGTTTTTGAAATTTTTGTTTTTAATTCAAAGTTCCAAAATCAAAGTTTTAAAAAATAATTTTCATTTTGTTTTTGAAATTTTTGTTTTTAATTCAAAGTTCCAAAATCAAAATTTTAAAAAATAATTTTCATTTTGTTTTTGAAATTTTTGTTTTTAATTCAAAGTTCCAAAATCAAAGTTTTAAAAAATAATTTTCAGTTTTTTTTTAATTCAAAGTTCCAAAATCAAAATTTTAAAAAATAATTTTCATTTTTTTTTTTAATTCAAAGTTCCAAAATAAAAATTTTAAAAAATTTTGTTTTTGAAATTTTTTTTTTAATTCAAAGTTCCAAAATCAAAGTTTTAAAAAATAATTTTCATTTTTTTTTAATTCAAAGTTCCAAAATCAAAATTTTAAAAAAATTATTTTCATTTTTTTTTAATTCAAAGTTCCAAAATCAAAGTTTTAAAAAATAATTTTCATTTTTTTTTAATTCAAAGTTCCAAAATCAAAGTTTTAAAAAATAATTTTCATTTTGTTTTTGAAATTTTTGTTTTTAATTCAAAGTTCCAAAATCAAAGTTTTAAAAAATAATTTTCATTTTGTTTTTGAATTTTTTTTTTTAATTCAAAGTTCCAAAATCAAAGTTTTAAAAAATAATTTTCATTTTGTTTTTGAAATTTTTGTTTTTAATTCAAAGTTCCAAAATCAAAGTTTTAAAAAATAATTTTCATTTTGTTTTTGAAATTTTTGTTTTTAATTCAAAGTTCCAAAATCAAAGTTTTAAAAAATAATTTTCATTTTGTATTTGAAATTTTTGTTTTTAATTCAAAGTTCCAAAATCAAAGTTTTAAAAAATAATTTTCATTTTGTTTTTGAAATTTTTTTGTAATTCAAAGTTCCAAAATCAAAATTTTAAAAAATAATTTTCATTTTGTTTTTGAAATTTTTGTTTTTAATTCAAAGTTCCAAAATCAAAGTTTTAAAAAATAATTTTCATTTTGTTTTTGAAATTTTTTTTTTTAATTCAAAGTTCCAAAATCAAAGTTTTAAAAAATAATTTTCATTTTGTTTTTGAAATTTTTGTTTTTAATTCAAAGTTCCAAAATCAAAGTTTTAAAAAATAATTTTCATTTTGTTTTTGAAATTTTTGTTTTTAATTCAAAGTTTTAAAAAATAATTTTCATTTTGTTTTTGAAATTTTTGTTTTTAATTCAAAGTTCCAAAATCAAAGTTTTAAAAAATAATTTTCATTTTGTTTTTGAAATTTTTGTTTTTAATTCAAAGTTCCAAAATCAAAGTTTTTAATTTAAAGTTCCAAAATCAAAGTTTTAAAAAATAATTTTCATTTTTTTTTTAATTCAAAGTTCCAAAATCAAAATTTTAAAAAAATTATTTTCATTTTTTTTTAATTCAAAGTTCCAAAATCAAAGTTTTAAAAAATAATTTTCATTTTTTTTTAATTCAAAGTTCCAAAATCAAAGTTTTAAAAAATAATTTTCATTTTGTTTTTGAAATTTTTGTTTTTAATTCAAAGTTCCAAAATCAAAGTTTTAAAAAATAATTTTCATTTTGTTTTTGAAATTTTTTTGTAATTCAAAGTTCCAAAATCAAAATTTTAAAAAATAATTTTCATTTTTTTTTAATTCAAAGTTCCAAAATCAAAGTTTTAAAAAATAATTTTCATTTTGTTTTTGAAATTTTTGTTTTTAATTCAAAGTTCCAAAATCAAAGTTTTAAAAAATAATTTTCATTTTTTTTTTAAATTCAAAGTTCCAAAATCAAAATTTTAAAAAATAATTTTCATTTTGTTTTTGAAATTTTTGTTTTTAATTCAAAGTTCCAAAATCAAAGTTTTAAAAAATAATTTTCATTTTTTTTTTAATTCAAAGTTCCAAAATCAAAATTTTAAAAAATAATTTTCATTTTTTTTTTTAATTCAAAGTTCCAAAATCAAAATTTTAAAAAATAATTTTCATTTTGTTTTTGAAATTTTTGTTTTTAATTCAAAGTTCCAAAATCAAAGTTTTAAAAAATAATTTTCATTTTGTTTTTGAAATTTTTGTTTTTAATTCAAAGTTCCAAAATCAAAATTTTAAAAAATAATTTTCATTTTGTTTTTGAAATTTTTGTTTTTAATTCAAAGTTCCAAAATCAAAGTTTTAAAAAATAATTTTCATTTTTTTTTTAATTCAAAGTTCCAAAATCAAAATTTTAAAAAATAATTTTCATTTTTTTTTAATTCAAAGTTCCAAAATCAAAATTTTAAAAAATAATTTTCATTTTGTTTTTGAAATTTTTGTTTTTAATTCAAAGTTCCAAAATCAAAATTTTAAAAAATAATTTTAATTTTTTTTTTAATTCAAAGTTCCAAAATCAAAATTTTAAAAAATAATTTTCATTTTTTTTTTAATTCAAAGTTCCAAAATCAAAATTTTAAAAAATAATTTTCATTTTGTTTTTGAAATTTTTGTTTTTAATTCAAAGTTCCAAAATCAAAGTTTTAAAAAATAATTTTCATTTTGTTTTTGAAATTTTTTTTTTTAATTCAAAGTTCCAAAATCAAAATTTTAAAAAATAATTTTCATTTTGTTTTTGAAATTTTTGTTTTTAATTCAAAGTTCCAAAATCAAAGTTTTAAAAAATAATTTTCATTTTTTTTTAATTCAAAGTTCCAAAATCAAAATTTTAAAAAAATTATTTTCATTTTGTTTTTGAAATTTTTTTTTTTATTTCAAAGTTCCAAAATCAAAGTTTTAAAAAATAATTTTCATTTTTTTTTTAATTCAAAGTTCCAAAATCAAAATTTTAAAAAATAATTTTCATTTTGTTTTTGAAATTTTTTTTTTTTAATTCAAAGTTCCAAAATCAAAGTTTTAAAAAATAATTTTCATTTTGTTTTTGAAATTTTTGTTTTTAATTCAAAGTTCCAAAATCAAAGTTTTAAAAAATAATTTTCATTTTGTTTTTGAAATTTTTGTTTTTAATTCAAAGTTCCAAAATCAAAGTTTTAAAAAATAATTTTCATTTTGTTTTTGAATTTTTTTTTTTATTTCAAAGTTCCAAAATCAAAGTTTTAAAAAATAATTTTCATTTTGTTTTAATTCAAAGTTCCAAAATCAAAGTTTTAAAAAATAATTTTCATTTTGTTTTTGAAATTTTTGTTTTTAATTCAAAGTTCCAAAATCAAAGTTTTAAAAAATAATTTTCATTTTGTTTTTGAAATTTTTTTGTAATTCAAAGTTATAAAATCAAAATTTTAAAAAATAATTTTCATTTTTTTTAATTCAAAGTTCCAAAATCAAAGTTTTAAAAAATAATTTTCATTTTGTTTTTGAAATTTTTGTTTTTAATTCAAAGTTCCAAAATCAAAGTTTTAAAAAATAATTTTCATTTTTTTTTAAATTCAAAGTTCCAAAATCAAAATTTTAAAAAATAATTTTCATTTTGTTTTTGAAATTTTTGTTTTTAATTCAAAGTTCCAAAATCAAAGTTTTAAAAAATAATTTTCATTTTTTTTTTAATTCAAAGTTCCAAAATCAAAATTTTAAAAAATAATTTTCATTTTTTTTTTTAATTCAAAGTTCCAAAATCAAAATTTTAAAAAATAATTTTCATTTTGTTTTTGAAATTTTTGTTTTTAATTCAAAGTTCCAAAATCAAAGTTTTAAAAAATAATTTTCATTTTGTTTTTGAAATTTTTGTTTTTAATTCAAAGTTCCAAAATCAAAATTTTAAAAAATAATTTTCATTTTGTTTTTGAAATTTTTGTTTTTAATTCAAAGTTCCAAAATCAAAGTTTTAAAAAATAATTTTCATTTTTTTTTAATTCAAAGTTCCAAAATCAAAATTTTAAAAAATAATTTTCATTTTTTTTTAATTCAAAGTTCCAAAATCAAAATTTTAAAAAATAATTTTCATTTTGTTTTTGAAATTTTTGTTTTTAATTCAAAGTTCCAAAATCAAAATTTTAAAAAATAATTTTCATTTTTTTTTTAATTCAAAGTTCCAAAATCAAAATTTTAAAAAATAATTTTCATTTTTTTTTTAATTCAAAGTTCCAAAATCAAAATTTTAAAAAATAATTTTCATTTTGTTTTTGAAATTTCTGTTTTTAATTCAAAGTTCCAAAATCAAAGTTTTAAAAAATAATTTTCATTTTGTTTTTGAAATTTTTTTTTTTAATTCAAAGTTCCAAAATCAAAATTTTAAAAAATAATTTTCATTTTGTTTTTGAAATTTTTGTTTTTAATTCAAAGTTCCAAAATCAAAGTTTTAAAAAATAATTTTCATTTTTTTTTAATTCAAAGTTCCAAAATCAAAATTTTAAAAAAATTATTTTCATTTTGTTTTTGAAATTTTTTTTTTTATTTCAAAGTTCCAAAATCAAAGTTTTAAAAAATAATTTTCATTTTTTTTTTAATTCAAAGTTCCAAAATCAAAATTTTAAAAAATAATTTTCATTTTGTTTTTGAAATTTTTTTTTTTTAATTCAAAGTTCCAAAATCAAAGTTTTAAAAAATAATTTTCATTTTGTTTTTGAAATTTTTGTTTTTAATTCAAAGTTCCAAAATCAAAGTTTTAAAAAATAATTTTCATTTTGTTTTTGAAATTTTTGTTTTTAATTCAAAGTTCCAAAATCAAAGTTTTAAAAAATAATTTTCATTTTGTTTTTGAATTTTTTTTTTTATTTCAAAGTTCCAAAATCAAAGTTTTAAAAAATAATTTTCATTTTGTTTTTGAAATTTTTGTTTTTAATTCAAAGTTCCAAAATCAAAGTTTTAAAAAATAATTTTCATTTTGTTTTTGAAATTTTTGTTTTTAATTCAAAGTTCCAAAATCAAAATTTTAAAAAATAATTTTCATTTTGTTTTTGAAATTTTTGTTTTTAATTCAAAGTTCCAAAATCAAAGTTTTAAAAAATAATTTTCAGTTTTTTTTTAATTCAAAGTTCCAAAATCAAAATTTTAAAAAATAATTTTCTTTTTTTTTTTAATTCAAAGTTCCAAAATAAAAATTTTAAAAAATTTTGTTTTTGAAATTTTTTTTTTAATTCAAAGTTCCAAAATCAAAGTTTTAAAAAATAATTTTCATTTTTTTTTAATTCAAAGTTCCAAAATCAAAGTTTTAAAAAATAATTTTCATTTTTTTTTTTAATTCAAAGTTCCAAAATCAAAATTTTAAAAAATAATTTTCATTTTGTTTTTGAAATTTTTGTTTTTAATTCAAAGTTCCAAAATCAAAGTTTTAAAAAATAATTTTCATTTTTTTTTTAATTCAAAGTTCCAAAATCAAAATTTTAAAAAATAATTTTCATTTTTTTTTTAATTCAAAGTTCCAAAATCAAAATTTTAAAAAATAATTTTCATTTTGTTTTTGAAATTTTTGTTTTTAATTCAAAGTTCCAAAATCAAAGTTTTAAAAAATAATTTTCATTTTGTTTTTGAAATTTTTGTTTTTAATTCAAAGTTCCAAAATCAAAATTTTAAAAAATAATTTTCATTTTGTTTTTGAAATTTTTGTTTTTAATTCAAAGTTCCAAAATCAAAGTTTTAAAAAATAATTTTCATTTTTTTTTTAATTCAAAGTTCCAAAATCAAAATTTTAAAAAATAATTTTCATTTTTTTTTAATTCAAAGTTCCAAAATCAAAATTTTAAAAAATAATTTTCATTTTGTTTTTGAAATTTTTGTTTTTAATTCAAAGTTCCAAAATCAAAGTTTTAAAAAATAATTTTCATTTTTTTTTAATTCAAAGTTCCAAAATCAAAATTTTAAAAAATAATTTTCATTTTTTTTTTAATTCAAAGTTCCAAAATCAAAATTTTAAAAAATAATTTTCATTTTGTTTTTGAAATTTTTGTTTTTAATTCAAAGTTCCAAAATCAAAGTTTTAAAAAATAATTTTCATTTTGTTTTTGAAATTTTTTTTTTTAATTCAAAGTTCCAAAATCAAAATTTTAAAAAATAATTTTCATTTTGTTTTTGAAATTTTTGTTTTTAATTCAAAGTTCCAAAATCAAAGTTTTAAATAATAATTTTCATTTTTTTTTAATTCAAAGTTCCAAAATCAAAATTTTAAAAAAATTATTTTCATTTTGTTTTTGAAATTTTTTTTTTATTTCAAAGTTCCAAAATCAAAGTTTTAAAAAATAATTTTCATTTTTTTTTTAATTCAAAGTTCCAAAATCAAAATTTTAAAAAATAATTTTAATTTTGTTTTTGAAATTTTTTTTTTTAATTCAAAGTTCCAAAATCAAAGTTTTAAAAAATAATTTTCATTTTGTTTTTGAAATTTTTGTTTTTAATTCAAAGTTCCAAAATCAAAGTTTTAAAAAATAATTTTCATTTTGTTTTTGAAATTTTTGTTTTTAATTCAAAGTTCCAAAATCAAAGTTTTAAAAAATAATTTTCATTTTGTTTTTGAATTTTTTTTTTTATTTCAAAGTTCCAAAATCAAAGTTTTAAAAAATAATTTTCATTTTGTTTTTGAAATTTTTGTTTTTAATTCAAAGTTCCAAAATCAAAGTTTTAAAAAATAATTTTCATTTTGTTTTTGAAATTTTTGTTTTTAATTCAAAGTTCCAAAATCAAAATTTTAAAAAATAATTTTCATTTTGTTTTTGAAATTTTTGTTTTTAATTCAAAGTTCCAAAATCAAAGTTTTAAAAAATAATTTTCAGTTTTTTTTTAATTCAAAGTTCCAAAATCAAAATTTTAAAAAATAATTTTCATTTTTTTTTAATTCAAAGTTCCAAAATAAAAATTTTAAAAAATTTTGTTTTTGAAATTTTTTTTTTAATTCAAAGTTCCAAAATCAAAGTTTTAAAAAATAATTTTCATTTTTTTTTAATTCAAAGTTCCAAAATCAAAATTTTAAAAAAATTATTTTCATTTTTTTTTAATTCAAAGTTCCAAAATCAAAGTTTTAAAAAATAATTTTCATTTTTTTTTAATTCAAAGTTCCAAAATCAAAGTTTTAAAAAATAATTTTCATTTTGTTTTTGAAATTTTTGTTTTAATTCAAAGTTCCAAAATCAAAATTTTAAAAAATTATTTTCATTTTGTTTTTGAAATTTTTGTTTTTAATTCAAAGTTCCAAAATCAAAGTTTTAAAAAATAATTTTCATTTTGTTTTTAATTCAAAATTCCAAAATCAAAGTTTTAAAAAATATTTTAAAAAATAATTTTCATTTTGTTTTTGAAATTTTTTTTTTTAATTCAAAGTTCCAAAATCAAAGTTTTAAAAAATAATTTTCATTTTTTTTTAATTCAAAGTTCCAAAATCAAAGTTTTAAAAAATAATTTTCATTTTGTTTTTGAAATTTTTGTTTTTAATTCAAAGTTCCAAAATCAAAATTTTAAAAAATTATTTTCATTTTGTTTTTGAAATTTTTGTTTTTAATTCAAAGTTCCAAAATCAAAATTTTAAAAAATTATTTTCATTTTGTTTTTGAAATTTTTGTTTTTAATTCAAAGTTCCAAAATCAAAATTTTATAAAATTAATTTCATTTTTTTTTTAATTCAAAGTTCCAAAATCAAAATTTTAAAAAAATTATTTTCATTTTGTTTTTGAAATTTTGTTTTTAATTCAAAGTTCCAAAATCAAAGTTTTAAAAAATAATTTTCATTTTGTTTTTGAAATTTTTTTTTTATTTCCAAGTTCCAAAATCAAAGTTTTAAAAAATATTTTTCATTTTGTTTTTGAAATTTTTGTTTTTAATTCAAAGTTCCAAAATCAAAATTTTAAAAAATATTTTTCATTTTGTTTTTGAAATTTTTGTTTTTAATTCAAAGTTCCAAAATCAAAGTTTTAAAAAATTATTTGCATTTTGTTTTTGAAATTTTTGTTTTTAATTCAAAGTTCCAAAATCAAAATTTTAAAAAATAATTTTCATTTTGTTTTTGAAATTTTTTTTTTAATTCAAAGTTCCAAAATCAAAGTTTTAAAAAATATTTTTCATTTTGTTTTTGAAATTTTTGTTTTTAATTCAAAGTTCCAAAATCAAAATTTTAAAAAATAATTTTCATTTTGTTTTTGAAATTTTTTTTTTTAATTCAAAGTTCCAAAATCAAAGTTTTAAAAAAATTATTTTCATTTTGTTTTTGAAATTTTTGTTTTTAATTTAAAGTTCCAAAATCAAAGTTTTAAAAAATAATTTTCATTTTTTTTTAATTCAAAATTCCAAAATCAAAATTTTAAAAAAATTATTTTCATTTTGTTTTTGAAATTTTTTTTTTTTTATTTCAAAGTTCCAAAATCAAAATTTTAAAAAATAATTTTCATTTTTTTTTTAATTCAAAGTTCCAAAATCAAAATTTTAAAAAATAATTTTCATTTTGTTTTTGAAATTTTTGTTTTTAATTCAAAGTTCCAAAATCAAAGTTTTAAAAAATAATTTTCATTTTTTTTTTAATTCAAAGTTCCAAAATCAAAATTTTAAAAAAATTATTTTCATTTTGTTTTTGAAATTTTTGTTTTTAATTCAAAGTTCCAAAATCAAAATTTTAAAAAATAATTTTCATTTTGTTTTTGAAATTTTTGTTTTTAATTCAAAGTTCCAAAATCAAAGTTTTAAAAAATAATTTTCATTTTTTTTTAATTCAAAGTTCCAAAATCAAAATTTTAAAAAAATTATTTTCATTTTGTTTTTGAAATTTTTTTTTTTATTTCAAAGTTCCAAAATCAAAATTTTAAAAAATAATTTTCATTTTGTTTTTGAAATTTTTGTTTTTAATTCAAAGTTCCAAAATCAAAATTTTAAAAAATTATTTTCATTTTGTTTTTGAAATTTTTGTTTTTAATTCAAAGTTCCAAAATCAAAATTTTAAAAAATTATTTTCATTTTGTTTTTGAAATTTTTGTTTTTAATTCAAAGTTCCAAAATCAAAATTTTATAAAATTAATTTCATTTTTTTTTTAATTCAAAGTTCCAAAATCAAAATTTTAAAAAAATTATTTTCATTTTGTTTTTGAAATTTTGTTTTTAATTCAAAGTTCCAAAATCAAAGTTTTAAAAAATAATTTTCATTTTGTTTTTGAAATTTTTTTTTTATTTCCAAGTTCCAAAATCAAAGTTTTAAAAAATATTTTTCATTTTGTTTTTGAAATTTTTGTTTTTAATTCAAAGTTCCAAAATCAAAATTTTAAAAAATATTTTTCATTTTGTTTTTGAAATTTTTGTTTTTAATTCAAAGTTCCAAAATCAAAGTTTTAAAAAATAATTTTCATTTTTTTTTAATTCAAAGTTCCAAAATCAAAATTTTAAAAAAATTATTTTCATTTTTTTTTTTAAATTTTTTTTTTTTATTTCAAAGTTCCAAAATCAAAATTTTAAAAAATAATTTTCATTTTTTTTTAATTCAAAGTTCCAAAATCAAAATTTTAAAAAAATTATTTTCATTTTGTTTTTGAAATTTTTTTTTTATTTCAAAGTTCCAAAATCAAAATTTGAAAAAATAATTTTCATTTTTTTTTAATTCAAAGTTCTAAAATCAAAATTTTAAAAAATAATTTTAATTTTTTTTTAATTCAAAGTTCCAAAATCAAAATTTTAAAAAATATTTTTCATTTTGTTTTTGAATTTTTTTTTTTAATTCAAAGTTCCAAAATCAAAATTTTAAAAAAATTATTTTCATTTTTTTTTTAATTCAAAGTTCCAAAATCAAAATTTTAAAAAATATTTTTCATTTTGTTTTTGAAATTTTTTTTTAAATCAAAGTTCCAAAATCATAATTTTAAAAAATAATTTTCATTTTTTTTTAATTCAAAGTTCCAAAATCAAAGTTTTAAAAAATAATTTTCATTTTTTTTTAATTCAAAGTTCCAAAATCAAAATTTTAAAAAAATTATTTTCATTTTGTTTTTTAATTTTTTTTTTTTTTATTTCAAAGTTCAAAATCAAAATTTTAAAAAATAATTTTCATTTTTTTTTTAATTCAAAGTTCGAAAATCAAAATTTTAAAAAATAATTTTCATTTTTTTTAATTCAAAGTTCCAAAATAAAAATTTTAAAAAAATTATTTTCATTTTGTTTTTGAAATTTTTTTTTTTTATTTCAAAGTTCCAAAATCAAAGTTTTAAAAAATAATTTTCATTTTGTTTTTGAAATTTTTGTTTTTAATTCAAAGTTCCAAAATCAAAATTTTAAAAAATAATTTCCATTTTGTTTTTGAAATTTTTTTTTTAATTCAAAGTTCCAAAATCAAAGTTTTAAAAAATATTTTTCATTTTGTTTTTGAAATTTTTGTTTTTAATTCAAAGTTCCAAAATCAAAGTTTTAAAAAATAATTTTCATTTTGTTTTTGAAATTTGTGTTTTTAATTCAAAGTTCCAAAATCAAAGTTTTAAATAATAATTTTCATTTTTTTTTTAATTCAAAGTTCCAAAATCAAAATTTTAAAAAAATTATTTTCATTTTGTTTTTGAATTTTTTTTTTTTATTTCAAAGTTCCAAAATCAAAGTTTTAAAAAATATTTTTCATTTTGTTTTTGAAATTTTTGTTTTTAATTCAAAGTTCCAAAATCAAAGTTTTAAAAAATAATTTTCATTTTGTTTTTAATTCAAAGTTCCAAAATCAAAGTTTTAAAAAATTATTTTCATTTTGTTTTTGAATTTTTTTTTTTATTTCAAAGTTCCAAAATCAAAGTTTTAAAAAATAATTTTCATTTTGTTTTTAATTCAAAGTTCCAAAATCAAAGTTTTAAAAAATAATTTTCATTTTTTTTTAATTCAAAGTTCCAAAATCAAAATTTTAAAAAAATTATTTTCATTTTGTTTTTGATTTTTTTTTTTTTATTTCAAAGTTCCAAAATCAAAGTTTTAAAAAATAATTTTCATTTTGTTTTTAATTCAAAGTTCCAAAATCAAAGTTTTAAAAAATAATTTTCATTTTTTTTTAATTCAAAGTTCCAAAATCAAAATTTTAAAAAAATTATTTTCATTTTGTTTTTGAATTTTTTTTTTTTATTTCAAAGTTCCAAAATCAAAGTTTTAAAAAATATTTTTCATTTTGTTTTTGAAATTTTTGTTTTTAATTCAAAGTTCCAAAATCAAAGTTTTAAAAAATAATTTTCATTTTGTTTTTAATTCAAAGTTCCAAAATCAAAGTTTTAAAAAATAATTTTCATTTTTTTTTTAATTCAAAGTTCCAAAATCAAAATTTTAAAAAATATTTTTCATTTTGTTTTTGAAATTTTTGTTTTTAATTCAAAGTTCCAAAATCAAAGTTTTAAAAAATAATTTTCATTTTTTTTTAATTCAAAGTTCCAAAATCAAAATTTTAAAAAATAATTTTAATTTTTTTTTAATTCAAAGTTCCAAAATAAAAAATTTAAAAAATTTTGTTTTTGAAATTTTTTTTTTAATTCAAAGTTCCAAAATCAAAGTTTTAAAAAATAATTTTCATTTTGTTTTTGAAATTTTTGTTTTTAATTCAAAGTTCCAAAATCAAAGTTTTAAAAAATATTTTTCATTTTGTTTTTGAAATTTTTGTTTTTAATTCAAAGTTCCAAAATCAAAGTTTTAAAAAATAATTTTCATTTTGTTTTTAATTCAAAGTTCCAAAATCAAAGTTTTAAAAAATAATTTTCATTTTTTTTTAATTCAAAGTTCCAAAATCAAAATTTTAAAAAAATTATTTTCATTTTGTTTTTGAATTTTTTTTTTTTATTTCAAAGTTCCAAAATCAAAGTTTTAAAAAATATTTTTCATTTTGTTTTTGAAATTTTTGTTTTTAATTCAAAGTTCCAAAATCAAAGTTTTAAAAAATAATTTTATTTTTTTTTTAATTCAAAGTTTCAAAATCAAAGTTTTAAAAAATAATTTTCTTTTTTTTTTAATTCAAAGTTCTAAAATCAAAGTTTTAAAAAATAATTTTCATTTTGTTTTTGAAATTTTTGTTTTTAATTCAAAGTTCCAAAATCAAAGTTTTAAAAAATAATTTTCATTTTTTTTTAATTCAAAGTTCCAAAATCAAAATTTTAAAAAAATTATTTTCATTTTGTTTTTGAAATTTTTTTTTTTATTTCAAAGTTCCAAAATCAAAGTTTTAAAAAATATTTTTCATTTTGTTTTTGAAATTTTTGTTTTTAATTCAAAGTTCCAAAATCAAAGTTTTAAAAAATAATTTTTTAAAAAATTTTGTTTTTGAAATTTTTTTTTTAATTCAAAGTCCAAAATCAAAGTTTTAAAAAATAATTTTCATTTTGTTTTTGAAATTTTTGTTTTTAATTCAAAGTTCCAAAATCAAAATTTTAAAAAATAATTTTCATTTTGTTTTTGAAATTTTTTTTTTAATTCAAAGTTCCAAAATCAAAGTTTTAAAAAATATTTTTCATTTTGTTTTTGAAATTTTTGTTTTTAATTCAAAGTTCAAAAATCAAAGTTTTAAAAAATAATATTCATTTTGTTTTTGAAATTTTTGTTTTTAATTCAAAGTTCCAAAATCAAAGTTTTAAAAAATAATTTTTTAAAAAATTTTGTTTTTGAAATTTTTTTTTTAATTCAAAGTTCCAAAATCAAAGTTTTAAAAAATAATTTTCATTTTGTTTTTGAAATTTTTGTTTTTAATTCAAAGTTCCAAAATCAAAGTTTTAAAAAATATTTTTCATTTTGTTTTTGAAATTTTTGTTTTTAATTCAAAGTTCCAAAATCAAAGTTTTAAAAAATAATATTCATTTTGTTTTTGAAATTTTTGTTTTTAATTCAAAGTTCCAAAATCAAAGTTTTAAAAAATAATTTTCATTTTTTTTTAATTCAAAGTTCCAAAATCAAAATTTTAAAAAAATTATTTTCATTTTGTTTTTGAAATTTTTTTTTTTATTTCAAAGATCCGAAATCAAAGTTTTAAAAAATATTTTTCATTTTGTTTTTGAAATTTTTGTTTTTAATTCAAAGTTCCAAAATCAAAGTTTTAAAAAATAATTTTCTTTTTGTTTTTGAAATTTTTTTTTAATTCAAAGTTCCAAAATCATAATTTTAAAAAATAATTTTCATTTTTTTTTAATTCAAAGTTCCAAAATCAAAGTTTTAAAAAATAATTTTCATTTTTTTTTAATTCAAAGTTCCAAAATCAAAATTTTAAAAAAATTATTTTCATTTTGTTTTTGAAATTTTTTTTTTTATTTCAAAGTTCCAAAATCAAAATTTTAAAAAATAATTTTCATTTTTTTTTAATTCAAAGTTCCAAAATCAAAATTTTAAAAAATAATTTTCATTTTTTTTAATTCAAAGTTCCAAAATAAAAATTTTAAAAAATTTTGTTTTTGAATTTTTTTTTTTATTCAAATTCCAAAATCAAAGTTTTAAAAAATAATTTTCATTTTGTTTTTGAAATTTTTGTTTTTAATTCAGTTCCAAAATCAAAATTTTAAAAAATAATTTTCATTTTGTTTTTGAAATTTTTTTTTTAATTCAAAGTTCCAAAATCAAAGTTTTAAAAAATATTTTTCATTTTGTTTTTGAAATTTTTGTTTTTAATTCAAAGTTCCAAAATCAAAGTTTTAAAAAATAATTTTCATTTTTTTTTAATTCAAAGTTCCAAAATCAAAATTTTAAAAAATAATTTTCATTTTTTTTTTTAATTCAAAGTTCCAAAATAAAAATTTTAAAAAATTTTGTTTTTGAAATTTTTTTTTTAATTCAAAGTTCCAAAATCAAAGTTTTAAAAAATAATTTTCATTTTGTTTTTGAAATTTTTTTTTTTAATTCAAAGTTCCAAAATCAAAGTTTTAAAAAATATTTTTCATTTTGTTTTTGAAATTTTTGTTTTTAATTCAAAGTTCCAAAATCAAAGTTTTAAAAAATAATTTTCATTTTGTTTTTGAAATTTTTGTTTTTAATTCAAAGTTCCAAAATCAAAATTTTAAAAAAATTATTTTCATTTTGTTTTTGAATTTTTTTTTTTTATTTCAAAGTTCCAAAATCAAAGTTTTAAAAAATATTTTTCATTTTGTTTTTGAAATTTTTGTTTTTAATTCAAAGTTCCAAAATCAAAGTTTTAAAAAATAATTTTCATTTTGTTTTTGAAATTTTTGTTTTTAATTCAAAGTTCCAAAATCAAAGTTTTAAAAAATAATTTTCATTTTTTTTTTAATTCAAAGTTCCAAAATCAAAATTTTAAAAAAATTATTTTCATTTTGTTTTTGAAATTTTTGTTTTTAATTCAAAGTTCCAAAATCAAAGTTTTAAAAAATAATTTTCATTTTTTTTTTAATTCAAAGTTCCAAAATCAAAATTTTAAAAAATATTTTTCATTTTGTTTTTGAAATTTTTGTTTTTAATTCAAAGTTCCAAAATCAAAGTTTTAAAAAATTATTTGCATTTTGTTTTTGAAATTTTTGTTTTTAATTCAAAGTTCCAAAATCAAAATTTTAAAAAATAATTTTCATTTTGTTTTTGAAATTTTTGTTTTTAATTCAAAATTCCAAAATCAATTTTAATTCAAAGTTCCAAAATCAAAATTTTAAAAAATAATTTTCATTTTTTTTTAATTCAAAGTTCCAAAATCAAAATTTTAAAAAATATTTTTCATTTTGTTTTTGAAATTTTTGTTTTTAATTCAAAGTTCCAAAATCAAAGTTTTAAAAAATTATTTGCATTTTGTTTTTGAAATTTTTGTTTTTAATTCAAAGTTCCAAAATCAAAATTTTAAAAAATAATTTTCATTTTGTTTTTGAAATTTTTTTTTTAATTCAAAGTTCCAAAATCAAAGTTTTAAAAAATATTTTTCATTTTGTTTTTGAAATTTTTGTTTTTAATTCAAAGTTCCAAAATCAAAGTTTTAAAAAATAATTTTCATTTTGTTTTTGAAATTTGTGTTTTTAATTCAAAGTTCCAAAATCAAAGTTTTAAAAAATAATTTTCATTTTTTTTTAATTCAAAGTTCCAAAATCAAAATTTTAAAAAATAATTTTCATTTTGTTTTTGAAATTTTTTTTTTAATTCAAAGTTCCAAAATCAAAGTTTTAAAAAATAATTTTCATTTTGTTTTTGAAATTTTTGTTTTTAATTCAAAGTTCCAAAATCAAAGTTTTAAAAAATAATTTTCTTTTTTTTTTTAATTCAAAGTTCTAAAATCAAAGTTTTAAAAAATAATTTTCATTTTGTTTTTGAAATTTTTGTTTTTAATTCAAAGTTCCAAAATCAAAGTTTTAAAAAATAATTTTCATTTTTTTTTAATTCAAAGTTCCAAAATCAAAATTTTAAAAAAATTATTGTCATTTTGTTTTTGAAATTTTTTTTTTTATTTCAAAGTTCCAAAATCAAAATTTTAAAAAATAATTTTCATTTTTTTTTAATTCAAAGTTCCAAAATCAAAATTTTAAAAAAATTATTTTCATTTTGTTTTTGAAATTTTTTTTTTATTTCAAAGTTCCAAAATCAAAATTTGAAAAAATAATTTTCATTTTTTTTAATTCAAAGTTCCAAAATCAAAATTTTAAAAAATAATTTTCATTTTTTTTTAATTCAAAGTTCCAAAATCAAAATTTTAAAAAATATTTTTCATTTTGTTTTTGAATTTTTTTTTTAATTCAAAGTTCCAAAATCAAAATTTTAAAAAAATTATTTTCATTTTTTTTTAATTCAAAGTTCCAAAAACAAAATTTTAAAAAATATTTTTCATTTGGTTTTTGAAATTTTTTTTTTTAATTCAAAGTTCCAAAATCATAATTTTAAAAAATAATTTTCATTTTTTTTTTAATTCAAAGTTCCAAAATCAAAGTTTTAAAAAATAATTTTCATTTTTTTTTAATTCAAAGTTCCAAAATCAAAATTTTAAAAAAATTATTTTCATTTTGTTTTTGAAATTTTTTTTTTTATTTCAAAGTTCCAAAATCAAAATTTTAAAAAATAATTTTCATTTTTTTTTAATTCAAAGTTCCAAAATCAAAATTTTAAAAAATAATTTTCATTTTTTTTAATTCAAAGTTCCAAAATAAAAATTTTAAAAAATTTTGTTTTTGAATTTTTTTTTTTATTCAAATTCCAAAATCAAAGTTTTAAAAAATAATTTTCATTTTGTTTTTGAAATTTTTGTTTTTAATTCAGTTCCAAAATCAAAATTTTAAAAAATAATTTTCATTTTGTTTTTGAAATTTTTTTTTTAATTCAAAGTTCCAAAATCAAAGTTTTAAAAAATATTTTTCATTTTGTTTTTGAAATTTTTGTTTTTAATTCAAAGTTCCAAAATCAAAGTTTTAAAAAATAATTTTCATTTTTTTTTAATTCAAAGTTCCAAAATCAAAATTTTAAAAAATAATTTTCATTTTTTTTTTTAATTCAAAGTTCCAAAATAAAAATTTTAAAAAATTTTGTTTTTGAAATTTTTTTTTTAATTTAAAGTTCCAAAATCAAAGTTTTAAAAAATAATTTTCATTTTGTTTTTGAAATTTTTTTTTTTAATTCAAAGTTCCAAAATCAAAGTTTTAAAAAATATTTTTCATTTTGTTTTTGAAATTTTTGTTTTTAATTCAAAGTTCCAAAATCAAAGTTTTAAAAAATAATTTTCATTTTGTTTTTGAAATTTTTGTTTTTAATTCAAAGTTCCAAAATCAAAATTTTAAAAAAATTATTTTCATTTTGTTTTTGAATTTTTTTTTTTATTTCAAAGTTCCAAAATCAAAGTTTTAAAAAATATTTTTCATTTTGTTTTTGAAATTTTTGTTTTTAATTCAAAGTTCCAAAATCAAAGTTTTAAAAAATAATTTTCATTTTGTTTTTGAAATTTTTGTTTTTAATTCAAAGTTCCAAAATCAAAGTTTTAAAAAATAATTTTCATTTTTTTTTTAATTCAAAGTTCCAAAATCAAAATTTTAAAAAAATTATTTTCATTTTGTTTTTGAAATTTTTGTTTTTAATTCAAAGTTCCAAAATCAAAGTTTTAAAAAATAATTTTCATTTTTTTTTAATTCAAAGTTCCAAAATCAAAATTTTAAAAAATATTTTTCATTTTGTTTTTGAAATTTTTGTTTTTAATTCAAAGTTCCAAAATCAAAGTTTTAAAAAATTATTTGCATTTTGTTTTTGAAATTTTTGTTTTTAATTCAAAGTTCCAAAATCAAAATTTTAAAAAATAATTTTCATTTTGTTTTTGAAATTTTTGTTTTTAATTCAAAATTCCAAAATCAATTTTAATTCAAAGTTCCAAAATCAAAATTTTAAAAAATAATTTTCATTTTTTTTTAATTCAAAGTTCCAAAATCAAAATTTTAAAAAATATTTTTCATTTTGTTTTTGAAATTTTTGTTTTTAATTCAAAGTTCCAAAATCAAAGTTTTAAAAAATTATTTGCATTTTGTTTTTGAAATTTTTGTTTTTAATTCAAAGTTCCAAAATCAAAATTTTAAAAAATAATTTTCATTTTGTTTTTGAAATTTTTTTTTTAATTCAAAGTTCCAAAATCAAAGTTTTAAAAAATATTTTTCATTTTGTTTTTGAAATTTTTGTTTTTAATTCAAAGTTCCAAAATCAAAGTTTTAAAAAATAATTTTCATTTTGTTTTTGAAATTTGTGTTTTTAATTCAAAGTTCCAAAATCAAAGTTTTAAAAAATAATTTTCATTTTTTTTTTAATTCAAAGTTCCAAAATCAAAATTTTAAAAAATAATTTTCATTTTGTTTTTGAAATTTTTTTTTTAATTCAAAGTTCCAAAATCAAAGTTTTAAAAAATAATTTTCATTTTGTTTTTGAAAGTTTTGTTTTTAATTCAAAGTTCCAAAATCAAAGTTTTAAAAAATAATTTTCTTTTTTTTTTAATTCAAAGTTCTAAAATCAAAGTTTTAAAAAATAATTTTCATTTTGTTTTTGAAATTTTTGTTTTTAATTCAAAGTTCCAAAATCAAAGTTTTAAAAAATAATTTTCATTTTTTTTTAATTCAAAGTTCCAAAATCAAAATTTTAAAAAAATTATTGTCATTTTGTTTTTGAAATTTTTTTTTTTATTTCAAAGTTCCAAAATCAAAATTTGAAAAAATAATTTTCATTTTTTTTAATTCAAAGTTCCAAAATCAAAATTTTAAAAAATAATTTTCATTTTTTTTTAATTCAAAGTTCCAAAATCAAAATTTTAAAAAATATTTTTCATTTTGTTTTTGAATTTTTTTTTTAATTCAAAGTTCCAAAATCAAAATTTTAAAAAAATTATTTTCATTTTTTTTTAATTCAAAGTTCCAAAAACAAAATTTTAAAAAATATTTTTCATTTGGTTTTTGAAATTTTTTTTTTTAATTCAAAGTTCCAAAATCATAATTTTAAAAAATAATTTTCATTTTTTTTTAATTCAAAGTTCCAAAATCAAAGTTTTAAAAAATAATTTTCATTTTTTTTTAATTCAAAGTTCCAAAATCAAAATTTTAAAAAAATTATTTTCATTTTGTTTTTGAAATTTTTTTTTTTATTTCAAAGTTCCAAAATCAAAATTTTAAAAAATAATTTTCATTTTTTTTTAATTCAAAGTTCCAAAATCAAAATTTTAAAAAATAATTTTCATTTTTTTTAATTCAAAGTTCCAAAATAAAAATTTTAAAAAATTTTGTTTTTGAATTTTTTTTTTTATTCAAATTCCAAAATCAAAGTTTTAAAAAATAATTTTCATTTTGTTTTTGAAATTTTTGTTTTTAATTCAGTTCCAAAATCAAAATTTTAAAAAATAATTTTCATTTTGTTTTTGAAATTTTTTTTTTAATTCAAAGTTCCAAAATCAAAGTTTTAAAAAATATTTTTCATTTTGTTTTTGAAATTTTTGTTTTTAATTCAAAGTTCCAAAATCAAAGTTTTAAAAAATAATTTTCATTTTTTTTTAATTCAAAGTTCCAAAATCAAAATTTTAAAAAATAATTTTCATTTTTTTTTTTAATTCAAAGTTCCAAAATAAAAATTTTAAAAAATTTTGTTTTTGAAATTTTTTTTTTAATTCAAAGTTCCAAAATCAAAGTTTTAAAAAATAATTTTCATTTTGTTTTTGAAATTTTTTTTTTTAATTCAAAGTTCCAAAATCAAAGTTTTAAAAAATATTTTTCATTTTGTTTTTGAAATTTTTGTTTTTAATTCAAAGTTCCAAAATCAAAGTTTTAAAAAATAATTTTCATTTTGTTTTTGAAATTTTTGTTTTTAATTCAAAGTTCCAAAATCAAAATTTTAAAAAAATTATTTTCATTTTGTTTTTGAATTTTTTTTTTTTATTTCAAAGTTCCAAAATCAAAGTTTTAAAAAATATTTTTCATTTTGTTTTTGAAATTTTTGTTTTTAATTCAAAGTTCCAAAATCAAAGTTTTAAAAAATAATTTTCATTTTGTTTTTGAAATTTTTGTTTTTAATTCAAAGTTCCAAAATCAAAGTTTTAAAAAATAATTTTCATTTTTTTTTTAATTCAAAGTTCCAAAATCAAAATTTTAAAAAAATTATTTTCATTTTGTTTTTGAAATTTTTGTTTTTAATTCAAAGTTCCAAAATCAAAGTTTTAAAAAATAATTTTCATTTTTTTTTAATTCAAAGTTCCAAAATCAAAATTTTAAAAAATATTTTTCATTTTGTTTTTGAAATTTTTGTTTTTAATTCAAAGTTCCAAAATCAAAGTTTTAAAAAATTATTTGCATTTTGTTTTTGAAATTTTTGTTTTTAATTCAAAGTTCCAAAATCAAAATTTTAAAAAATAATTTTCATTTTGTTTTTGAAATTTTTGTTTTTAATTCAAAATTCCAAAATCAATTTTAATTCAAAGTTCCAAAATCAAAATTTTAAAAAATAATTTTCATTTTTTTTTAATTCAAAGTTCCAAAATCAAAATTTTAAAAAATATTTTTCATTTTGTTTTTGAAATTTTTGTTTTTAATTCAAAGTTCCAAAATCAAAGTTTTAAAAAATTATTTGCATTTTGTTTTTGAAATTTTTGTTTTTAATTCAAAGTTCCAAAATCAAAATTTTAAAAAATAATTTTCATTTTGTTTTTGAAATTTTTTTTTTAATTCAAAGTTCCAAAATCAAAGTTTTAAAAAATATTTTTCATTTTGTTTTTGAAATTTTTGTTTTTAATTCAAAGTTCCAAAATCAAAGTTTTAAAAAATAATTTTCATTTTGTTTTTGAAATTTGTGTTTTTAATTCAAAGTTCCAAAATCAAAGTTTTAAAAAATAATTTTCATTTTTTTTTTAATTCAAAGTTCCAAAATCAAAATTTTAAAAAATAATTTTCATTTTGTTTTTGAAATTTTTTTTTTAATTCAAAGTTCCAAAATCAAAGTTTTAAAAAATAATTTTCATTTTGTTTTTGAAATTTTTGTTTTTAATTCAAAGTTCCAAAATCAAAGTTTTAAAAAATAATTTTCTTTTTTTTTTAATTCAAAGTTCTAAAATCAAAGTTTTAAAAAATAATTTTCATTTTGTTTTTGAAATTTTTGTTTTTAATTCAAAGTTCCAAAATCAAAGTTTTAAAAAATAATTTTCATTTTTTTTTAATTCAAAGTTCCAAAATCAAAATTTTAAAAAAATTATTGTCATTTTGTTTTTGAAATTTTTTTTTTTATTTCAAAGTTCCAAAATCAAAATTTTAAAAAATAATTTTCATTTTTTTTTAATTCAAAGTTCCAAAATCAAAATTTTAAAAAAATTATTTTCATTTTGTTTTTGAAATTTTTTTTTTATTTCAAAGTTCCAAAATCAAAATTTGAAAAAATAATTTTCATTTTTTTTTAATTCAAAGTTCCAAAATCAAAATTTTAAAAAATAATTTTCATTTTTTTTTAATTCAAAGTTCCAAAATCAAAATTTTAAAAAATATTTTTCATTTTGTTTTTGAATTTTTTTTTTAATTCAAAGTTCCAAAATCAAAATTTTAAAAAAATTATTTTCATTTTTTTTTAATTCAAAGTTCCAAAAACAAAATTTTAAAAAATAATTTTCATTTTTTTTTTAATTCAAAGTTCCAAAATCAAAATTTTAAAAAAATTATTTTCATTTTGTTTTTGATTTTTTTTTTTTATTTCAAAGTTCCAAAATCAAAATTTTAAAAAATAATTTTCATTTTTTTTTAATTCAAAGTTCCAAAATCAAAATTTTAAAAAATAATTTTCATTTTTTTTAATTCAAAGTTCCAAAATCAAAATTTTAAAAAATAATTTTCATATTGTTTTTGAAATTTTTTTTTTTAATCAAAGTTCCAAAATCAAAGTTTTAAAAAATATTTTTCATATTGTTTTTGAAATTTTTGTTTTTAATTCAAAGTTCCAAAATCAAAGTTTTAAAAAATAATTTTCATTTTGTTTTTGAAATTTTTGTTTTTAATTCAAAGTTCCAAAATCAAAGTTTTAAAAAATAATTTTCATTTTTTTTTAATTCAAAGTTCCAAAATCAAAATTTTAAAAAATAATTCTCATATTGTTTTTGAAATTTTTTTTTTTAATCAAAGTTCCAAAATCAAAGTTTTAAAAAATATTTTTCATTTTGTTTTTGAAATTTTTGTTTTTAATTCAAAGTTCCAAAATCAAAGTTTTAAAAAATAATTTTCATTTTGTTTTTGAAATTTGTGTTTTTAATTCAAAGTTCCAAAATCAAAGTTTTAAAAAATAATTTTCATTTTTTTTTTAATTCAAAGTTCCAAAATCAAAATTTTAAAAAATAATTTTCATTTTGTTTTTGAAATTTTTTTTTTAATTCAAAGTTCCAAAATCAAAGTTTTAAAAAATAATTTTCATTTTGTTTTTGAAATTTTTGTTTTTAATTCAAAGTTCCAAAATCAAAGTTTTAAAAAATAATTTTCTTTTTTTTTTAATTCAAAGTTCTAAAATCAAAGTTTTAAAAAATAATTTTCATTTTGTTTTTGAAATTTTTGTTTTTAATTCAAAGTTCCAAAATCAAAGTTTTAAAAAATAATTTTCATTTTTTTTTAATTCAAAGTTCCAAAATCAAAATTTTAAAAAAATTATTGTCATTTTGTTTTTGAAATTTTTTTTTTTATTTCAAAGTTCCAAAATCAAAATTTTAAAAAATAATTTTCATTTTTTTTTAATTCAAAGTTCCAAAATCAAAATTTTAAAAAAATTATTTTCATTTTGTTTTTGAAATTTTTTTTTTATTTCAAAGTTCCAAAATCAAAATTTGAAAAAATAATTTTCATTTTTTTTTAATTCAAAGTTCCAAAATCAAAATTTTAAAAAATAATTTTCATTTTTTTTTAATTCAAAGTTCCAAAATCAAAATTTTAAAAAATATTTTTCATTTTGTTTTTGAATTTTTTTTTTTAATTCAAAGTTCCAAAATCAAAATTTTAAAAAAATTATTTTAATTTTTTTTTAATTCAAAGTTCCAAAAACAAAATTTTAAAAAATATTTTTCATTTGGTTTTTGAAATTTTTTTTTTTAATTCAAAGTTCCAAAATCATAATTTTAAAAAATAATTTTCATTTTTTTTTAATTCAAAGTTCCAAAATCAAAGTTTTAAAAAATAATTTTCATTTTTTTTTTAATTCAAAGTTCCAAAATCAAAATTTTAAAAAAATTATTTTCATTTTGTTTTTGAATTTTTTTTTTTTATTTCAAAGTTCCAAAATCAAAATTTTAAAAAATAATTTTCATTTTTTTTTAATTCAAAGTTCCAAAATCAAAATTTTAAAAAAATTATTGTCATTTTTTTTTGAAATTTTTTTTTTTTATTTCAAAGTTCCAAAATCAAAATTTTAAAAAATAATTTTCATTTTTATTTTATTCTTATTTGACCTTTATTTTTATAATGACTTTTTTAATTATTTAAGCTTGAGGTCTTTATATTAATAAAATATTATATTTATTATTTTCAATATTTCGCTAACTTTTGGTTAGCATCGTCAGGAAATTATTAACAAATTTTATTAAAAATAACAAAAACGATAACAAATTTATGAAAAAATATTTTTCTTTTTTGTCATAAATTAAATTCAAAAAACTATTTGTCACAAAAATTTCTTAACCTAGTAATAATACCTATATATCTTACATACTTATAAATAAATACATTTCTAATTAAACTTATTTTATTCTAACATACATATCGTGACCTAAGAACAAGAAAATCTTAATTTTTATGTAATTTAATTTGCAAATTTAACCTTCCTGTTCCAAGGTCACGATATGTATATTTATATTATTATATCTAAACTTCTATCTCTTAATAACTAAATTTCTATAATTATTAGCTATATGTTCTGTGTCTGCTTTAAAATTTATTCTCTGTGTAATTGGTGTATTAATTATTTGTAACATTTCTAATATATATCTGCGTTTGTAGTTAGTTTCAGTGTTTAAAACCGACGCTTCTTCAAAATTTGGATAGTGATTAAATTGATGACAATGATGACTTAATGCTGTCTTTTTTGAATTAATGTCCCTATATTTTTGATCAGATCTATGTCCTGCAATTCTAGTCTTTAATTTGTTCTTCGTAGTACCTACGTAAACCTGGTTGCATCTTTCATTATCATTTCCTTTACAAGGAATTTTGTATACAATGTTGGACATATCCCATTTACTAGTTTTATCCTTTGTCTTGCTAAATAAACTATTCAATGTATTATAAGCTTTGTATGTTATCTTATATTTATCATTGTTAAAGATTTTTGATTCTTTTATCCTTTCTGAAAAATTTGATATATACGATAATGATTTGTATATCATAGGTTCTGTTGGTCTAATAATTCTATCATTCTGATTACTCCTATCTTTGTATTGATTAATTAATCCATAACTCAAACTATTTGGAAAATTGTTATCCCTTAATATATTTCTAATTTTAATTATGTTTTTTATGTGATAAACCTTGTCACTAATTGTTAGTACCCTATTAATTAAATTTTTAGCAGTATTTATAATAACCCGTCTACTGTGTCCAGAATAATAATTTAAAATTCTGCCTGATGCTGTTGGTTTTTGATACCAATCTATTAATAAATTATTTCCATTTCTTATTATTAAAGTATCTAAGAAAGGTAATTTTGAGTTACTTTCCATTTCTAAAGTAAATTTAATATTACTATTAAACTCATTAAATGTGTCTAACAAGTTATTTACCCCACCTTCATTAATAATGCAGAAAAGGTCATCAACATATTTAATCATTATCTTAGGTTTAATATTCAGTTTTCCAATGGATATGTCAAGTAACCTTTCCATTACAATATCCGCTACAATTGGAGAAGCAGGAGATCCCATTGGAAGTCCTTTCAGTTGTGTATATACTTTCCCATTACAACAAAAATATCTGTTGTCTTCTATACAAAATTTTAAAATTCTAAAAAAAAAAAAAAAAAAAAAAAAAAATGTATGTTAGAATAAAATAAGTTTAATTAGAAATGTATTTATTTATAAGTATGTAAGATATATAGGTATTATTACTAGGTTAAGAAATTTTTGTGACAAATAGTTTTTTGAATTTAATTTATGACAAAAAAGAAAAATATTTTTTCATAAATTTGTTATCGTTTTTGTTATTTTTAATAAAATTTGTTAATAATTTCCTGACGATGCTAACCAAAGGTTAGCGAAATATTGAAAATAATAAATATAATATTTTATTAATATAAAGACCTCAAGCTTAAATAATTAAAAAAGTCATTATAAAAATAAAGGTCAAATAAGAATAAAATAACATTTGAAAATCAAGAGCACGAAGAGATTCAGAATTTATTATGACGTATAATAAATTTAAGAAGAATCAACAAGCAAGAAGTTTAATTAATAAATACAAAGCTATAAGGGACCGAATTATAAAAACTAAATCATCAATAGTTTTCTTAATAAGATGCAGAAATACAGGGATTATGCCAAAATTTATATCAAATTCCACAAAGAACATAACAAATATATATGAGATGGAGAGGAGACTTCCGGGAATTCAAAAAACTAGTTATAAGTATGTACACGAATTACAAAATAAGATTTTAAGATTAACACTTAAACAAAAACACAAATTACTGAAGCTTTTTCAAAGAGATTTTGAGATAGTGATTAAAAATTTACAAGGATGTTTAACAGAAGAGGAAATGAGACAATTTCTAAAATTTGAAGAGAGAGTTGAGACTTCTTTAAATGAGAAGGTAAGAAGAATTCATAAGAAAAAATATGATAAATTGAAGGAATTAAAGAATGAAGAATTAGGAATTAAAATAAATAATAAATTTTTTGTAAATAAAACTAAAGAGGATTTTCCAAGGGATGTTAAGTGGATGTTATCATTAGGACCAAAATATATTTTACCAGTTAAAAAGGAAAATATCCCTAAGCTAAAAATTATAACAGAAGGAGAAGATTTAGTTCAAACAATAGAGGGGAAAGAAGATCAGGAAATAGCTAGAAATAAATTGTCAACTATTTTGGACAATCAATTAAACAAAATGAGATTAGATAACAGGGATAAGTTTATATTGGATAAATTTAATAAGACAAAAAGTTGTTTAAAGAAAAATAGGAATATATTAATATTAAAGGCAGATAAGGGTAACACAACCGTAGCTATGTATAAGGGAGATTATGATATAAGAATTAATAATATTATAGAAGATGATACAAAATATAAGGTAATCAATAAGGATCCTACGAGTAAATTGGAAAAAGCTAATAATGAAATTGTAGAAGATCTTTTTAGGCAGAAAATTATATCCATATCCGAAAGATATAAACTAAAAACAAATATTGCTATTTCTCCTAAACTTTATGGTTTACCAAAAATTCACAAGGTTGATTTTCCTTTGAGACCAATATGTTCTTTTATCAACTCACCATCTTATGAATTGTGTAGATATTTGACGAATATTTTAAAAAGAATAACTGAACATTCTATATATAATGTTAAAGATTCAGTGCAATTCAAAGAGAAGTTAAGTAATCATTGTATACAAACAAATGAAAAATTAATTTCATTAGATGTGGTATCTCTATTTCCAAGTGTACCAGTAGATTTGGCACTTGAAATAATAGAAGAAAAATGGAGCATAGTAGAGCAATATACGAAAATTGACAAGGGATTGTTTTTTAGAATTTTAAAATTTTGTATAGAAGACAACAGATATTTTTGTTGTAATGGGAAAGTATATACACAACTGAAAGGACTTCCAATGGGATCTCCTGCTTCTCCAATTGTAGCGGATATTGTAATGGAAAGGTTACTTGACATATCCATTGGAAAACTGAATATTAAACCTAAGATAATGATTAAATATGTTGATGACCTTTTCTGCATTATTAATGAAGGTGGGGTAAATAAATTGTTAGACACATTTAATGAGTTTAATAGTAATATTAAATTTACTTTAGAAATGGAAAGTAACTCAAAATTACCTTTCTTAGATACTTTAATAATAAGAAATGGAAATAATTTATTAATAGATTGGTATCAAAAACCAACAGCATCAGGCAGAATTTTAAATTATTATTCTGGACACAGTAGACGGGTTATTATAAATACTGCTAAAAATTTAATTAATAGGGTACTAACAATTAGTGACAAGGTTTATCACATAAAAAACATAATTAAAATTAGAAATATATTAAGGGATAACAATTTTCCAAATAGTTTGAGTTATGGATTAATTAATCAATACAAAGATAGGAGTAATCAGAATGATAGAATTATTAGACCAACAGAACCTATGATATACAAATCATTATCGTATATATCAAATTTTTCAGAAAGGATAAAAGAATCAAAAATCTTTAACAATGATAAATATAAGATAACATACAAAGCTTATAATACATTGAATAGTTTATTTAGCAAGACAAAGGATAAAACTAGTAAATGGGATATGTCCAACATTGTATACAAAATTCCTTGTAAAGGAAATGATAATGAAAGATGCAACCAGGTTTACGTAGGTACTACGAAGAACAAATTAAAGACTAGAATTGCAGGACATAGATCTGATCAAAAATATAGGGACATTAATTCAAAAAAGACAGCATTAAGTCATCATTGTCATCAATTTAATCACTATCCAAATTTTGAAGAAGCGTCGGTTTTAAACACTGAAACTAACTACAAACGCAGATATATATTAGAAATGTTACAAATAATTAATACACCAATTACACAGAGAATAAATTTTAAAGCAGACACAGAACATATAGCTAATAATTATAGAAATTTAGTTATTAAGAGATAGAAGTTTAGATATAATAATATAAATATACATATCGTGACCTTGGAACAGGAAGGTTAAATTTGCAAATTAAATTACATAAAAATTAAGATTTTCTTGTTCTTAGGTCACGATATGTATGTTAGAATAAAATAAGTTTAATTAGAAATGTATTTATTTATAAGTATGTAAGATATATAGGTATTATTACTAGGTTAAGAAATTTTTGTGACAAATAGTTTTTTGAATTTAATTTATGACAAAAAAGAAAAATATTTTTTCATAAATTTGTTATCGTTTTTGTTATTTTTAATAAAATTTGTTAATAATTTCCTGACGATGCTAACCAAAGGTTAGCGAAATATTGAAAATAATAAATATAATATTTTATTAATATAAAGACCTCAAGCTTAAATAATTAAAAAAGTCATTAAGTAATTTTCATTTTTTTTTAATTCAAAGTTCCAAAATCAAAGTTTTAAAAAATATTTTTCATTTTGTTCTTGAAATTTTTGTTTTTAATTCAAAGTTCCAAAATCAAAGTTTTAAAAAATAATTTTCTTTTTTTTTTAATTCAAAGTTCTAAAATCAAAGTTTTAAAAAATAATTTTCATTTTGTTTTTGAAATTTTTGTTTTTAATTCAAAGTTCCAAAATCAAAGTTTTAAAAAATAATTTTCATTTATTTTTAATTCAAAGTTCCAAAATCAAAATTTTAAAAAAATTATTGTCATTTTGTTTTTGAAATTTTTTTTTTATTTCAAAGTTCCAAAATCAAAATTTTAAAAAATAATTTTCATTTTTTTTTAATTCAAAGTTCCAAAATCAAAATTTTAAAAAAATTATTTTCATTTTGTTTTTGAAATTTTTTTTTTATTTCAAAGTTCCAAAATCAAAATTTGAAAAAATAATTTTCATTTTTTTTTAATTCAAAGTTCCAAAATCAAAATTTTAAAAAATAATTTTCATTTTTTTTTAATTCAAAGTTCCAAAATCAAAATTTTAAAAAATATTTTTCATTTTGTTTTTGAATTTTTTTTTTAATTCAAAGTTCCAAAATCAAAATTTTAAAAAAATTATTTTCATTTTTTTTTAATTCAAAGTTCCAAAAACAAAATTTTAAAAAATATTTTTCATTTGGTTTTTGAAATTTTTTTTTTTAATTCAAAGTTCCAAAATCATAATTTTAAAAAATAATTTTCATTTTTTTTTAATTCAAAGTTCCAAAATCAAAGTTTTAAAAAATAATTTTAATTTTTTTTTTAATTCAAAGTTCCAAAATCAAAATTTTAAAAAAATTATTTTCATTTTGTTTTTGAATTTTTTTTTTTTATTTCAAAGTTCCAAAATCAAAATTTTAAAAAATAATTTTCATTTTTTTTTAATTCAAAGTTCCAAAATCAAAATTTTAAAAAATAATTTTCATTTTTTTTAATTCAAAGTTCCAAAATCAAAATTTTAAAAAATAATTTTCATATTGTTTTTGAAATTTTTTTTTTTAATCAAAGTTCCAAAATCAAAGTTTTAAAAAATATTTTTCATTTTGTTTTTGAAATTTTTGTTTTTAATTCAAAGTTCCAAAATCAAAGTTTTAAAAAATAATTTTCATTTTGTTTTTGAAATTTTTGTTTTTAATTCAAAGTTCCAAAATCAAAGTTTTAAAAAATAATTTTCATTTTTTTTTTAATTCAAAGTTCCAAAATCAAAATTTTAAAAAAATTATTTTCATTTTGTTTTTGAAATTTTTTTTTTTTATTTCAAAGTTCCAAAATCAAAGTTTTAAAAAATATTTTTCATTTTGTTTTTGAAATTTTTGTTTTTAATTCAAAGTTCCAAAATCAAAGTTTTAAAAAATAATTTTCATTTTGTTTTTGAAATTTGTGTTTTTAATTCAAAGTTCCAAAATCAAAGTTTTAAAAAATAATTTTCATTTTTTTTTTAATTCAAAGTTCCAAAATCAAAATTTTAAAAAATAATTTTCATTTTGTTTTTGAAATTTTTTTTTTAATTCAAAGTTCCAAAATCAAAGTTTTAAAAAATAATTTTCATTTTGTTTTTGAAATTTTTGTTTTTAATTCAAAGTTCCAAAATCAAAGTTTTAAAAAATAATTTTCTTTTTTTTTTAATTCAAAGTTCTAAAATCAAAGTTTTAAAAAATAATTTTCATTTTGTTTTTGAAATTTTTGTTTTTAATTCAAAGTTCCAAAATCAAAGTTTTAAAAAATAATTTTCATTTTTTTTTAATTCAAAGTTCCAAAATCAAAATTTTAAAAAATAATTTTCATTTTTTTTAATTCAAAGTTCCAAAATCAAAATTTTAAAAAATAATTTTCATATTGTTTTTGAAATTTTTTTTTTAATCAAAGTTCCAAAATCAAAGTTTTAAAAAATATTTTTCATTTTGTTTTTGAAATTTTTGTTTTTAATTCAAAGTTCCAAAATCAAAGTTTTAAAAAATAATTTTCATTTTGTTTTTGAAATTTTTGTTTTTAATTCAAAGTTCCAAAATCAAAATTTTAAAAAATAATTTTAATTTTTTTTTAATTCAAAGTTCCAAAATCAAAATTTTAAAAAAATTATTTTCATTTTGTTTTTGAAATTTTTTTTTTAATTCAAAGTTCCAAAATCAAAGTTTTAAAAAATAATTTTCATTTTGTTTTTGAAATTTGTGTTTTTAATTCAAAGTTCCAAAATCAAAATTTTAAAAAATAATTTTCATTTTTTTTAATTCAAAGTTCCAAAATCAAAATTTTAAAAAATAATTTTCATATTGTTTTTGAAATTTTTTTTTTTAATCAAAGTTCCAAAATCAAAGTTTTAAAAAATTATTTTCATTTTGTTTTTGAAATTTTTTTTTTTTATTTCAAAGTTCCAAAATCAAAGTTTTAAAAAATATTTTTCATTTTGTTTTTGAAATTTTTGTTTTTAATTCAAAGTTCCAAAATCAAAATTTTAAAAAATAATTTTCATTTTGTTTTTGAAATTTGTGTTTTTAATTCAAAGTTCCAAAATCAAAGTTTTAAAAAATAATTTTCATTTTTTTTTTAATTCAAAGTTCCAAAATCAAAATTTTAAAAAATAATTTTCATTTTGTTTTTGAAATTTTTTTTTTAATTCAAAGTTCCAAAATCAAAGTTTTAAAAAATAATTTTCATTTTGTTTTTGAAATTTTTGTTTTTAATTCAAAGTTCCAAAATCAAAGTTTTAAAAAATAATTTTCTTTTTTTTTTAATTCAAAGTTCTAAAATCAAAGTTTTAAAAAATAATTTTCATTTTGTTTTTGAAATTTTTGTTTTTAATTCAAAGTTCCAAAATCAAAGTTTTAAAAAATAATTTTCATTTTTTTTTAATTCAAAGTTCCAAAATCAAAATTTTAAAAAATAATTTTCATTTTTTTTAATTCAAAGTTCCAAAATCAAAATTTTAAAAAATAATTTTCATATTGTTTTTGAAATTTTTTTTTTTAATCAAAGTTCCAAAATCAAAGTTTTAAAAAATATTTTTCATTTTGTTTTTGAAATTTTTGTTTTTAATTCAAAGTTCCAAAATCAAAGTTTTAAAAAATAATTTTCATTTTGTTTTTGAAATTTTTGTTTTTAATTCAAAGTTCCAAAATCAAAATTTTAAAAAATAATTTTAATTTTTTTTTAATTCAAAGTTCCAAAATCAAAATTTTAAAAAAATTATTTTCATTTTGTTTTTGAAATTTTTTTTTTATTTCAAAGTTCCAAAATCAAAATTTGAAAAAATAATTTTCATTTTTTTTTAATTCAAAGTTCCAAAATCAAAATTTTAAAAAATAATTTTCATTTTTTTTTAATTCAAAGTTCCAAAATCAAAATTTTAAAAAATATTTTTCATTTTGTTTTTGAATTTTTTTTTTAATTCAAAGTTCCAAAATCAAAATTTTAAAAAAATTATTTTCATTTTTTTTTAATTCAAAGTTCCAAAAACAAAATTTTAAAAAATATTTTTCATTTGGTTTTTGAAATTTTTTTTTTTAATTCAAAGTTCCAAAATCATAATTTTAAAAAATAATTTTCATTTTTTTTTAATTCAAAGTTCCAAAATCAAAGTTTTAAAAAATAATTTTCATTTTTTTTTTAATTCAAAGTTCCAAAATCAAAATTTTAAAAAATAATTTTCATTTTGTTTTTTAATTTTTTTTTTTTATTTCAAAGTTCCAAAATCAAAATTTTAAAAAATAATTTTCATTTTTTTTTAATTCAAAGTTCCAAAATCAAAATTTTAAAAAATAATTTTCATTTTTTTTAATTCAAAGTTCCAAAATCAAAATTTTAAAAAATAATTTTCATATTGTTTTTGAAATTTTTTTTTTTAATCAAAGTTCCAAAATCAAAGTTTTAAAAAATATTTTTCATTTTGTTTTTGAAATTTTTGTTTTTAATTCAAAGTTCCAAAATCAAAGTTTTAAAAAATAATTTTCATTTTGTTTTTGAAATTTTTGTTTTTAATTCAAAGTTCCAAAATCAAAGTTTTAAAAAATAATTTTCATTTTTTTTTTAATTCAAAGTTCCAAAATCAAAATTTTAAAAAATAATTTTCATATTGTTTTTGAAATTTTTTTTTTTAATCAAAGTTCCAAAATCAAAGTTTTAAAAAATATTTTTCATTTTGTTTTTGAAATTTTTGTTTTTAATTCAAAGTTCCAAAATCAAAGTTTTAAAAAATAATTTTCATTTTGTTTTTGAAATTTGTGTTTTTAATTCAAAGTTTTAAAATCAAAGTTTTAAAAAATAATTTTCATTTTTTTTTTAATTCAAAGTTCCAAAATCAAAATTTTAAAAAATAATTTTCATTTTGTTTTTGAAATTTTTTTTTTAATTCAAAGTTCCAAAATCAAAGTTTTAAAAAATAATTTTCATTTTGTTTTTGAAATTTTTGTTTTTAATTCAAAGTTCCAAAATCAAAGTTTTAAAAAATAATTTTCTTTTTTTTTTAATTCAAAGTTCTAAAATCAAAGTTTAAAAAAATAATTTTCATTTTGTTTTTGAAATTTTTGTTTTTAATTCAAAGTTCCAAAATCAAAGTTTTAAAAAATAATTTTCATTTTTTTTTAATTCAAAGTTCCAAAATCAAAATTTTAAAAAAATTATTGTCATTTTGTTTTTGAATTTTTTTTTTTTATTTCAAAGTTCCAAAATCAAAATTTTAAAAAATAATTTTCATTTTTTTTAATTCAAAGTTCCAAAATCAAAATTTTAAAAAAATTATTTTCATTTTGTTTTTGAAATTTTTTTTTTATTAATTCAAAGTTCCAAAATCAAAGTTTTAAAAAATAATTTTCATTTTGTTTTTGAAATTTTTGTTTTTAATTCAAAGTTCCAAAATCAAAATTTTAAAAAATAATTTTCATTTTGTTTTTGAAATTTTTGTTTTTAATTCAAAGTTCCAAAATCAAAGTTTTAAAAAATAATTTTCATTTTTTTTTAATTCAAAGTTCCAAAATCAAAATTTTAAAAAATAATTTTCATTTTTTTTTTAATTCAAAGTTCCAAAATCAAAATTTTAAAAAATAATTTTCATTTTGTTTTTGAAATTTTTGTTTTTAATTCAAAGTTCCAAAATCAAAGTTTTAAAAAATAATTTTCATTTTGTTTTTGAAATTTTTGTTTTTAATTCAAAGTTCCAAAATCAAAATTTTAAAAAATAATTTTCATTTTGTTTTTGAAATTTTTGTTTTTAATTCAAAGTTCCAAAATCAAAGTTTTAAAAAATAATTTTCATTTTTTTTTTAATTCAAAGTTCCAAAATCAAAATTTTAAAAAATAATTTTCATTTTTTTTTAATTCAAAGTTCCAAAATCAAAATTTTAAAAAATAATTTTCATTTTGTTTTTGAAATTTTTGTTTTTAATTCAAAGTTCCAAAATCAAAGTTTTAAAAAATAATTTTCATTTTGTTTTTGAAATTTTTGTTTTTAATTCAAAGTTCCAAAATCAAAGTTTTAAAAAATAATTTTCATTTTTTTTTAATTCAAAGTTCCAAAATCAAAATTTTAAAAAATAATTTTCATTTTGTTTTTGAAATTTTTGTTTTTAATTCAAAGTTCCAAAATCAAAGTTTTAAAAAATAATTTTCATTTTGTTTTTGAAATTTTTTTTTTTTAATTCAAAGTTCCAAAATCAAAATTTTAAAAAATAATTTTCATTTTGTTTTTGAAATTTTTGTTTTTAATTCAAAGTTCCAAAATCAAAGTTTTAAAAAATAATTTTCATTTTTTTTTAATTCAAAGTTCCAAAATCAAAATTTTAAAAAAATTATTTTCATTTTGTTTTTGAAATTTTTTTTTTTTATTTCAAAGTTCCAAAATCAAAGTTTTAAAAAATAATTTTCATTTTGTTTTTGAAATTTTTTTTTTTAATTCAAAGTTCCAAAATCAAAGTTTTAAAAAATAATTTTCATTTTGTTTTTGAAATTTTTGTTTTTAATTCAAAGTTCCAAAATCAAAGTTTTAAAAAATAATTTTCATTTTGTTTTTGAAATTTTTGTTTTTAATTCAAAGTTCCAAAATCAAAGTTTTAAAAAATAATTTTCATTTTGTTTTTGAATTTTTTTTTTATTTCAAAGTTCCAAAATCAAAGTTTTAAAAAATAATTTTCATTTTGTTTTTGAAATTTTTGTTTTTAATTCAAAGTTCCAAAATCAAAGTTTTAAAAAATAATTTTCATTTTGTTTTTGAAATTTTTGTTTTTAATTCAAAGTTCCAAAATCAAAATTTTAAAAAATAATTTTCATTTTGTTTTTGAAATTTTTGTTTTTAATTCAAAGTTCCAAAATCAAAGTTTTAAAAAATAATTTTCAGTTTTTTTTTAATTCAAAGTTCCAAAATCAAAATTTTAAAAAATAATTTTCATTTTTTTTTTTAATTCAAAGTTCCAAAATCAAAGTTTTAAAAAATAATTTTCATTTTTTTTTTAATTCAAAGTTCCAAAATCAAAATTTTAAAAAAATTATTTTCATTTTTTTTTAATTCAAAGTTCCAAAATCAAAGTTTTAAAAAATAATTTTCATTTTTTTTTAATTCAAAGTTCCAAAATCAAAGTTTTAAAAAATAATTTTCATTTTGTTTTTGAAATTTTTGTTTTTAATTCAAAGTTCCAAAATCAAAGTTTTAAAAAATAATTTTCATTTTGTTTTTGAATTTTTTTTTTTTAATTCAAAGTTCCAAAATCAAAGTTTTAAAAAATAATTTTCATTTTGTTTTTGAAATTTTTGTTTTTAATTCAAAGTTCCAAAATCAAAGTTTTAAAAAATAATTTTCATTTTGTTTTTGAAATTTTTGTTTTTAATTCAAAGTTCCAAAATCAAAGTTTTAAAAAATAATTTTCATTTTGTATTTGAAATTTTTGTTTTTAATTCAAAGTTCCAAAATCAAAGTTTTAAAAAATAATTTTCATTTTGTTTTTGAAATTTTTTTGTAATTCAAAGCTCCAAAATCAAAGTTTTAAAAAATAATTTTCATTTTGTTTTTGAAATTTTTGTTTTTATTTCAAAGTTCCAAAATCAAAGTTTTAAAAAATAATTTTCATTTTGTTTTTGAAATTTTTTTTTTTAATTAAAAGTTCCAAAATAAAAGTTTTAAAAAATAATTTTCATTTTGTTTTTGAAATTTTTGTTTTTAATTCAAAGTTCCAAAATCAAAGTTTTAAAAAATAATTTTCATTTTGTTTTTGAAATTTTTGTTTTTAATTCAAAGTTCCAAAATCAAAGTTTTAAAAAATAATTTTCATTTTGTTTTTGAAATTTTTGTTTTTAATTCAAAGTTCCAAAATCAAAGTTTTAAAAAATAATTTTCATTTTGTTTTTGAAATTTTTGTTTTTAATTCAAAGTTCCAAAATCAAAGTTTTTAATTTAAAGTTCCAAAATCAAAGTTTTAAAAAATAATTTTCATTTTTTTTTAATTCAAAGTTCCAAAATCAAAATTTTAAAAAAATTATTTTCATTTTTTTTTAATTCAAAGTTCCAAAATCAAAGTTTTAAAAAATAATTTTCATTTTTTTTTAATTCAAAGTTCCAAAATCAAAGTTTTAAAAAATAATTTTCATTTTGTTTTTGAAATTTTTGTTTTTAATTCAAAGTTCCAAAATCAAAGTTTTAAAAAATAATTTTCATTTTGTTTTTGAAATTTTTTTGTAATTCAAAGTTCCAAAATCAAAATTTTAAAAAATAATTTTCATTTTTTTTTTAATTCAAAGTTCCAAAATCAAAGTTTTAAAAAATAATTTTCATTTTGTTTTTGAAATTTTTGTTTTTAATTCAAAGTTCCAAAATCAAAGTTTTAAAAAATAATTTTCATTTTTTTTTTAATTCAAAGTTCCAAAATCAAAATTTTAAAAAATAATTTTCATTTTGTTTTTGAAATTTTTTTGTAATTCAAAGTTCCAAAATCAAAGTTTTAAAAAATAATTTTCATTTTTTTTTAATTCAAAGTTCCAAAATCAAAGTTTTAAAATATATTTTTCATTTTGTTTTTGAAATTTTTTTTTAATTCAAAGTTTTAAAAAATAATTTTCATTTTGTTTTTGAAATTTTTGTTTTTAATTCAAAGTTCCAAAATCAAAGTTTTAAAAAATAATTTTCATTTTGTTTTTGAAATTTTTGTTTTTAATTCAAAGTTCCAAAATCAAAATTTTAAAAAATAATTTTCATTTTGTTTTTGAAATTTTTGTTTTTAATTCAAAGTTCCAAAATCAAAGTTTTAAAATATATTTTTCATTTTGTTTTTGAAATTTTTGTTTTTAATTCAAAGTTCCAAAATCAAAGTTTTAAAATATATTTTTCATTTTGTTTTTGAAATTTTTGTTTTTAATTCAAAGTTCCAAAATCAAAGTTTTAAAAAATAATTTTCAGTTTTTTTTTAATTCAAAGTTCCAAAATCAAAATTTTAAAAAATAATTTTCATTTTTTTTTTAATTCAAAGTTCCAAAATAAAAATTTTAAAAAATTTTGTTTTTGAAATTTTTTTTTTAATTCAAAGTTCCAAAATCAAAGTTTTAAAAAATAATTTTCATTTTTTTTTAATTCAAAGTTCCAAAATCAAAATTTTAAAAAAATTATTTTCATTTTTTTTTAATTCAAAGTTCCAAAATCAAAGTTTTAAAAAATAATTTTCATTTTTTTTTAATTCAAAGTTCCAAAATCAAAGTTTTAAAAAATAATTTTCATTTTGTTTTTGAAATTTTTGTTTTTAATTCAAAGTTCCAAAATCAAAGTTTTAAAAAATAATTTTCATTTTGTTTTTGAATTTTTTTTTTTTAATTCAAAGTTCCAAAATCAAAGTTTTAAAAAATAATTTTCATTTTGTTTTTGAAATTTTTGTTTTTAATTCAAAGTTCCAAAATCAAAGTTTTAAAAAATAATTTTCATTTTGTTTTTGAAATTTTTGTTTTTAATTCAAAGTTCCAAAATCAAAGTTTTAAAAAATAATTTTCATTTTGTATTTGAAATTTTTGTTTTTAATTCAAAGTTCCAAAATCAAAGTTTTAAAAAATAATTTTCATTTTGTTTTTGAAATTTTTTTGTAATTCAAAGTTCCAAAATCAAAGTTTTAAAAAATAATTTTCATTTTGTTTTTGAAATTTTTGTTTTTAATTCAAAGTTCCAAAATCAGTTTTAAAAAATAATTTTCATTTTGTTTTTGAAATTTTTGTTTTTAATTCAAAGTTCCAAAACCAAAGTTTTAAAAAATAATTTTCATTTTGTTTTTGAAATTTTTGTTTTTAATACAAAGTTCCAAAATCAAAGTTTTAAAAAATAATTTTCATTTTGTTTTTGAAATTTTTGTTTTTAATTCAAACTTCCAAAATCAAAGTTTTAAAAAATAATTTTCATTTTGTTTTTGAAATTTTTGTTTTTAATTCAAAGTTCCAAAATCAAAGTTTTAAAAAATAATTTTCATTTTTTTTTTTAATTCAAAGTTCCAAAATCAAAATTTTAAAAAATAATTTTCATTTTGTTTTTGAAATTTTTTTGTAATTCAAAGTTCCAAAATCAAAGTTTTAAAAAATAATTTTCATTTTTTTTTAATTCAAAGTTCCAAAATCAAAGTTTTAAAATATATTTTTCATTTTGTTTTTGAAATTTTTTTTTAATTCAAAGTTTTAAAAAATAATTTTCATTTTGTTTTTGAAATTTTTGTTTTTAATTCAAAGTTCCAAAATCAAAGTTTTAAAAAATAATTTTCATTTTGTTTTTGAAATTTTTGTTTTTAATTCAAAGTTCCAAAATCAAAATTTTAAAAAATAATTTTCATTTTGTTTTTGAAATTTTTGTTTTTAATTCAAAGTTCCAAAATCAAAGTTTTAAAATATATTTTTCATTTTGTTTTTGAAATTTTTGTTTTTAATTCAAAGTTCCAAAATCAAAGTTTTAAAAAATAATTTTCATTTTGTTTTTGAAATTTTTTTGTAATTAGTTCCAAAATCAAAATTTTAAAAAAATTATTTTCATTTTGTTTTTGAAATTTTTGTTTTTAATTCAAAGTTCCAAAATCAAAGTTTTAAAAAATTTTGTTTTTGAAATTTTTTTTTTAATTCAAAGTTCCAAAATCAAAGTTTTAAAAAATAATTTTCATTTTGTTTTTGAAATTTTTGTTTTTAATTCAAAGTTCCAAAATCAAAATTTTAAAAAATAATTTTCATTTTGTTTTTGAAATTTTTTTTTAATTCAAAGTTCCAAAATCAAAGTTTTAAAAAATATTTTTCATTTTGTTTTCGAAATTTTTGTTTTTAATTCAAAGTTCCAAAATCAAAGTTTTAAAAAATAATTTTCATTTTGTTTTTGAAATTTTTGTTTTTAATTCAAAGTTCCAAAATCAAAGTTTTAAAAAATAATTTTCATTTTTTTTAATTCAAAGTTCCAAAATCAAAATTTTAAAAAAATTATTTTCATTTTGTTTTTGAAATTTTTTTTTTAATTCAAAGTTCCAAAATCAAAATTTTAAAAAATAATTTTCATTTTGTTTTTGAAATTTTTGTTTTTAATTCAAAGTTCCAAAATCAAAGTTTTAAAAAATAATTTTCATTTTGTTTTTGAAATTTTTGTTTTTAATTCAAAGTTCCAAAATCAAAGTTTTAAAAAATAATTTTCATTTTGTTTTTGAAATTTTTGTTTTTAATTCAAAGTTCCAAAATCAAAATTTTAAAAAATAATTTTCATTTTGTTTTTGAAATTTTTGTTTTTAATTCAAAGTTCCAAAATCAAAGTTTTAAAATATATTTTTCATTTTGTTTTTGAAATTTTTGTTTTTAATTCAAAGTTCCAAAATCAAAGTTTTAAAATATATTTTTCATTTTGTTTTTGAAATTTTTGTTTTTAATTCAAAGTTCCAAAATCAAAGTTTTAAAAAATAATTTTCATTTTGTTTTTGAAATTTTTTTGTAATTCAAAGTTCCAAAATCAAAGTTTTAAAAAATAATTTTCATTTTTTTTTTAATTCAAAGTTCCAAAATCAAAATTTTAAAAAATAATTTTCATTTTGTTTTTGAAATTTTTGTTTTTAATTCAAAGTTCCAAAATCAAAGTTTTAAAAAATAATTTTCATTTTGTTTTTGAAATTTTTGTTTTTAATTCAAAGTTCCAAAATCAAAGTTTTAAAAAATAATTTTCATTTTGTTTTTGAAATTTTTTTTTTATTTCAAAGTTCCAAAATCAAAGTTTTAAAAAATAATTTTCATTTTGTTTTTGAATTTTTTTTTTTTTTATTTCAAAGTTCCAAAATCAAAGTTTTAAAAAATAATTTTCATTTTGTTTTTGAAATTTTTGTTTTTAATTCAAAGTTCCAAAATCAAAGTTTTAAAAAATAATTTTCATTTTGTTTTTGAAATTTTTGTTTTTAATTCAAAGTTCCAAAATCAAAATTTTAAAAAATAATTTTCATTTTGTTTTTGAAATTTTTGTTTTTAATTCAAAGTTCCAAAATCAAAGTTTTAAAAAATAATTTTCATTTTTTTTTTAATTCAAAGTTCCAAAATCAAAATTTTAAAAAATAATTTTCATTTTTTTTTTAATTCAAAGTTCCAAAATCAAAATTTTAAAAAATAATTTTCATTTTGTTTTTGAAATTTTTGTTTTTAATTCAAAGTTCCAAAATCAAAGTTTTAAAAAATAATTTTCATTTTTTTTTAATTCAAAGTTCCAAAATCAAAATTTTAAAAAAATTATTTTCATTTTGTTTTTGAAATTTTTTTTTTTATTTCAAAGTTCCAAAATCAAAGTTTTAAAAAATAATTTTCATTTTTTTTTAATTCAAAGTTCCAAAATCAAAATTTTAAAAAATAATTTTCATTTTGTTTTTGAAATTTTTTTTTTTAATTCAAAGTTCCAAAATCAAAGTTTTAAAAAATAATTTTCATTTTGTTTTTGAAATTTTTGTTTTTAATTCAAAGTTCCAAAATCAAAGTTTTAAAAAATAATTTTCATTTTGTTTTTGAAATTTTTGTTTTTAATTCAAAGTTCCAAAATCAAAGTTTTAAAAAATAATTTTCATTTTGTTTTTGAATTTTTTTTTTTATTTCAAAGTTCCAAAATCAAAGTTTTAAAAAATAATTTTCATTTTGTTTTTGAAATTTTTGTTTTTAATTCAAAGTTCCAAAATCAAAGTTTTAAAAAATAATTTTCATTTTGTTTTTGAAATTTTTGTTTTTAATTCAAAGTTCCAAAATCAAAATTTTAAAAAATAATTTTCATTTTGTTTTTGAAATTTTTGTTTTTAATTCAAAGTTCCAAAATCAAAGTTTTAAAAAATAATTTTCAGTTTTTTTTTAATTCAAAGTTCCAAAATCAAAATTTTAAAAAATAATTTTCATTTTTTTTTTAATTCAAAGTTCCAAAATAAAAATTTTAAAAAATTTTGTTTTTGAAATTTTTTTTTTAATTCAAAGTTCCAAAATCAAAGTTTTAAAAAATAATTTTCATTTTTTTTTAATTCAAAGTTCCAAAATCAAAATTTTAAAAAAATTATTTTCATTTTTTTTTAATTCAAAGTTCCAAAATCAAAGTTTTAAAAAATAATTTTCATTTTTTTTTAATTCAAAGTTCCAAAATCAAAGTTTTAAAAAATAATTTTCATTTTGTTTTTGAAATTTTTGTTTTTAATTCAAAGTTCCAAAATCAAAGTTTTAAAAAATAATTTTCATTTTGTTTTTGAATTTTTTTTTTTTAATTCAAAGTTCCAAAATCAAAGTTTTAAAAAATAATTTTCATTTTGTTTTTGAAATTTTTGTTTTTAATTCAAAGTTCCAAAATCAAAGTTTTAAAAAATAATTTTCATTTTGTTTTTGAAATTTTTGTTTTTAATTCAAAGTTCCAAAATCAAAGTTTTAAAAAATAATTTTCATTTTGTATTTGAAATTTTTGTTTTTAATTCAAAGTTCCAAAATCAAAGTTTTAAAAAATAATTTTCATTTTGTTTTTGAAATTTTTTTGTAATTCAAAGTTCCAAAATCAAAGTTTTAAAAAATAATTTTCATTTTGTTTTTGAAATTTTTGTTTTTAATTCAAAGTTCCAAAATCAAAGTTTTAAAAAATAATTTTCATTTTGTTTTTGAAATTTTTTTTTTAATTCAAAGTTCCAAAATCAAAGTTTTAAAAAGTAATTTTCATTTTGTTTTTGAAATTTTTGTTTTTAATTCAAAGTTCCAAAATCAAAGTTTTAAAAAATAATTTTCATTTTGTTTTTGAAATTTTTGTTTTTAATTCAAACTTCCAAAATCAAAGTTTTAAAAAATAATTTTCATTTTGTTTTTGAAATTTTTGTTTTTAATTCAAAGTTCCAAAATCAAAGTTTTAAAAAATAATTTTCATTTTTTTTTTTAATTCAAAGTTCCAAAATCAAAATTTTAAAAAATAATTTTCATTTTGTTTTTGAAATTTTTTTGTAATTCAAAGTTCCAAAATCAAAGTTTTAAAAAATAATTTTCATTTTTTTTTAATTCAAAGTTCCAAAATCAAAGTTTTAAAATATATTTTTCATTTTGTTTTTGAAATTTTTTTTTAATTCAAAGTTTTAAAAAATAATTTTCATTTTGTTTTTGAAATTTTTGTTTTTAATTCAAAGTTCCAAAATCAAAGTTTTAAAAAATAATTTTCATTTTGTTTTTGAAATTTTTGTTTTTAATTCAAAGTTCCAAAATCAAAATTTTAAAAAATAATTTTCATTTTGTTTTTGAAATTTTTGTTTTTTATTCAAAGTTCCAAAATCAAAGTTTTAAAATATATTTTTCATTTTGTTTTTGAAATTTTTGTTTTTAATTCAAAGTTCCAAAATCAAAGTTTTAAAAAATAATTTTCATTTTGTTTTCGAAATTTTTTTGTAATTAGTTCCAAAATCAAAATTTTAAAAAAATTATTTTCATTTTGTTTTTGAAATTTTTGTTTTTAATTCAAAGTTCCAAAATCAAAGTTTTAAAAAATTTTGTTTTTGAAATTTTTTTTTTAATTCAAAGTTCCAAAATCAAAGTTTTAAAAAATAATTTTCATTTTGTTTTTGAAATTTTTGTTTTTAATTCAAAGTTCCAAAATCAAAATTTTAAAAAATAATTTTCATTTTTTTTAATTCAAAGTTCCAAAATCAAAATTTTAAAAAAATTATTTTCATTTTGTTTTTGAAATTTTTTTTTAATTCAAAGTTCCAAAATCAAAGTTTTAAAAAATATTTTTCATTTTGTTTTCGAAATTTTTGTTTTTAATTCAAAGTTCCAAAATCAAAGTTTTAAAAAATAATTTTCATTTTGTTTTTGAAATTTTTGTTTTTAATTCAAAGTTCCAAAATCAAAGTTTTAAAAAATAATTTTCATTTTTTTTAATTCAAAGTTCCAAAATCAAAATTTTAAAAAAATTATTTTCATTTTGTTTTTGAAATTTTTTTTTAATTCAAAGTTCCAAAATCAAAGTTTTAAAAAATATTTTTCATTTTGTTTTTGAAATTTTTGTTTTTAATTCAAAGTTCCAAAATCAAAATTTTAAAAAATAATTTTCATTTTGTTTTTGAAATTTTTGTTTTTAATTCAAAGTTCCAAAATCAAAGTTTTAAAAAATAATTTTCATTTTTTTTAATTCAAAGTTCCAAAATCAAAATTTTAAAAAAATTATTTTCATTTTGTTTTTGAAATTTTTTTTTAATTCAAAGTTCCAAAATCAAAGTTTTAAAAAATATTTTTCATTTTGTTTTTGAAATTTTTGTTTTTAATTCAAAGTTCCAAAATCAAAATTTTAAAAAATAATTTTCATTTTGTTCTTGAAATTTTTTTTTAATTCAAAGTTCCAAAATCAAAGTTTTAAAAAATATTTTTCATTTTGTTTTTGAAATTTTTGTTTTTAATTCAAAGTTCCAAAATCAAAGTTTTAAAAAATAATTTTCATTTTGTTTTTGAAATTTTTGTTTTTAATTCAAAGTTCCAAAATCAAAGTTTTTAAAAATAATTTTAATTTTTTTTTTAATTCAAAGTTTCAAAATCAAAATTTTAAAAAAATTATTTTCATTTTGTTTTTGAATTTTTTTTTTTTATTTCAAAGTTCCAAAATCAAAGTTTTAAAAAATATTTTTCATTTTGTTTTTGAAATTTTTGTTTTTAATTCAAAGTTCCAAAATCAAAGTTTTAAAAAATAATTTTCATTTTGTTTTTGAAATTTTTGTTTTTAATTCAAAGTTCCAAAATCAAAGTTTTAAAAAATAATTTTCATTTTGTTTTTGAAATTTTTTTTTTATTTCAAAGTTCCAAAATCAAAGTTTTAAAAAATAATTTTCATTTTGTATTTGAAATTTTTGTTTTTAATTCAAAGTTCCAAAATCAAAGTTTTAAAAAATAATTTTCATTTTGTTTTTGAAATTTTTGTTTTTAATTCAAAGTTCCAAAATCAAAGTTTTAAAAAATAATTTTCATTTTTTTTTAATTCAAAGTTCCAAAATCAAAATTTTAAAAAAATTATTTTCATTTTGTTTTTGAAATTTTTGTTTTTAATTCAAAGTTCCAAAATCAAAGTTTTAAAAAATTTTGTTTTTGAAATTTTTTTTTTAATTCAAAGTTCCAAAATCAAAGTTTTAAAAAATAATTTTCATTTTGTTTTTGAAATTTTTGTTTTTAATTCAAAGTTCCAAAATCAAAATTTTAAAAAATAATTTTCATTTTGTTTTTGAAATTTTTTTTTAATTCAAAGTTCCAAAATCAAAGTTTTAAAAAATATTTTTCATTTTGTTTTCGAAATTTTTGTTTTTAATTCAAAGTTCCAAAATCAAAGTTTTAAAAAATAATTTTCATTTTGTTTTTGAAATTTTTGTTTTTAATTCAAAGTTCCAAAATCAAAGTTTTAAAAAATAATTTTCATTTTTTTTAATTCAAAGTTCCAAAATCAAAATTTTAAAAAAATTATTTTCATTTTGTTTTTGAAATTTTTTTTTTAATTCAAAGTTCCAAAATCAAAGTTTTAAAAAATATTTTTCATTTTGTTTTTGAAATTTTTGTTTTTAATTCAAAGTTCCAAAATCAAAATTTTAAAAAATATTTTTCATTTTGTTTTTGAAATTTTTTTTTTAATTCAAGGTTCCAAAATCATAATTTTAAAAAATTATTTTCATTTTTTTTTAATTCAAAGTTCCAAAATAAAAATTTTAAAAAATTTTGTTTTTGAAATTTTTTTTAATTCAAAGTTCCAAAATCAAAATTTTAAAAAAATTATTTTCATTTTGTTTTTGAAATTTTTATTTTTAATTCAAAGTTCCAAAATCAAAGTTTTAAAAAATAATTTTCATTTTTTTTTAATTCAAAGTTCCAAAATCAAAATTTTAAAGAATATTTTTCATTTTGTTTTTGAAATTTTTTTTTTAATTCAAAGTTAAAAAAACAAAATTTTAAAAAATAATTTTCATTTTTTTTTAATTCAAAGTTCCAAAATCAAAGTTTTAAAAAATAATTTTAATTTTTTTTTAATTCAAAGTTCCAAAATCAAAATTTTAAAAAAATTATTTTCATTTTGTTTTTGAAATTTTTTTTTTATTTCAAAGTTCCAAAATCAAAGTTTTAAAAAATATTTTTCATTTTGTTTTTGAAATTTTTGTTTTTAATTCAAAGTTCCAAAATCAAAGTTTTAAAAAATAATTTTCATTTTGTTTTTGAAATTTTTGTTTTTAATTCAAAGTTCCAAAATCAAAGTTTTAAAAAATAATTTTCATTTTTTTTTAATTCAAAGTTCCAAAATCAAAATTTTAAAAAAATTATTTTCATTTTTTTTTAATTCAAAGTTACAAAATCAAAGTTTTAAAAAATAATTTTCATTTTTTTTTAATTCAAAGTTCCAAAATCAAAGTTTTAAAAAATAATTTTCATTTTGTTTTTGAAATTTTTGTTTTTAATTCAAAGTTCCAAAATCAAAGTTTTAAAAAATAATTTTCATTTTGTTTTTGAAATTTTTTTGTAATTCAAAGTTCCAAAATCAAAATTTTAAAAAATAATTTTCATTTTTTTTTTAATTCAAAGTTCCAAAATCAAAGTTTTAAAATATATTTTTCATTTTCTTTTTGAAATTTTTGTTTTTAATTCAAAGTTCCAAAATCAAAGTTTTAAAAAATAATTTTTATTTTGTTTTTGAAATTTTTTTGTAATTCAAAGTTCCAAAATCAAAATTTTAAAAAATAATTTTCATTTTTTTTTTAATGCAAAGTTCCAAAATCAAAATTTTAAAAAATTTTGTTTTTGAAATTTTTGTTTTTAATTCAAAGTTCCAAAATCAAAATTTTAAAAAATAATTTTCATTTTGTTTTTGAATTTTTTTTTTAATTCAAAGTTCCAAAATCAAAATTTTAAAAAATAATTTTCATTTTGTTTTTGAAATTTTTGTTTTTAATTCAAAGTTCCAAAATCAAAGTTTTAAAAAATAATTTTCATTTTGTATTTGAAATTTTTGTTTTTAATTCAAAGTTCCAAAATCAAAGTTTTAAAAAATAATTTTCATTTTGTTTTTGAAATTTTTTTGTAATTCAAAGTTCCAAAATCAAAGTTTTAAAAAATAATTTTCATTTTGTTTTTGAAATTTTTGTTTTTAATTCAAAGTTCCAAAATCAAAGTTTTAAAAAATAATTTTCATTTTGTTTTTGAAATTTTTTTTTTATTTCAAAGTTCCAAAATCAAAATTTTAAAAAATTTTGTTTTTGAAATTTTTGTTTTTAATTCAAAGTTCCAAAATCAAAATTTTAAAAAATAATTTTCATTTTGTTTTTGAATTTTTTTTTTAATTCAAAGTTCCAAAATCAAAATTTTAAAAAATAATTTTCATTTTGTTTTTGAAATTTTTGTTTTTAATTCAAAGTTCCAAAATCAAAGTTTTAAAAAATAATTTTCATTTTTTTTTTTAATTCAAAGTTAAAAAAACAAAATTTTAAAAAATAATTTTCATTTTTTTTTTTAATTCAAAGTTCCAAAATCAAAATTTTAAAAAATTTTGTTTTTGAAATTTTTGTTTTTAATTCAAAGTTCCAAAATCAAAATTTTAAAAAATAATTTTCATTTTGTTTTTGAATTTTTTTTTTAATTCAAAGTTCCAAAATCAAAATTTTAAAAAATAATTTTCATTTTGTTTTTGAAATTTTTGTTTTTAATTCAAAGTTCCAAAATCAAAGTTTTAAAAAATAATTTTCATTTTGTATTTGAAATTTTTGTTTTTAATTCAAAGTTCCAAAATCAAAGTTTTAAAAAATAATTTTCATTTTTTTTTAATTCAAAGTTCCAAAATCAAAATTTTAAAGAATATTTTTCATTTTGTTTTTGAAATTTTTTTTTTAATTCAAAGTTAAAAAAACAAAATTTTAAAAAATAATTTTCATTTTTTTTTAATTCAAAGTTCCAAAATCAAAGTTTTAAAAAATAATTTTAATTTTTTTTTAATTCAAAGTTCCAAAATCAAAATTTTAAAAAAATTATTTTCATTTTGTTTTTGAAATTTTTTTTTTATTTCAAAGTTCCAAAATCAAATTTTTAAAAAATATTTTTTCATTTTGTTTTTGAAATTTTTGTTTTTAATTCAAAGTTCCAAAATCAAAGTTTTAAAAAATAATTTTCATTTTGTTTTTGAAATTTTTGTTTTTAATTCAAAGTTCCAAAATCAAAGTTTTAAAAAATAATTTTCATTTTTTTTTAATTCAAAGTTCCAAAATCAAAATTTTAAAAAAATTATTTTCATTTTTTTTTAATTCAAAGTTACAAAATCAAAGTTTTAAAAAATAATTTTCATTTTTTTTTAATTCAAAGTTCCAAAATCAAAGTTTTAAAAAATAATTTTCATTTTGTTTTTGAAATTTTTGTTTTTAATTCAAAGTTCCAAAATCAAAGTTTTAAAAAATAATTTTCATTTTGTTTTTGAAATTTTTTTGTAATTCAAAGTTCCAAAATCAAAATTTTAAAAAATAATTTTCATTTTTTTTTTAATTCAAAGTTCCAAAATCAAAGTTTTAAAATATATTTTTCATTTTCTTTTTGAAATTTTTGTTTTTAATTCAAAGTTCCAAAATCAAAGTTTTAAAAAATAATTTTCATTTTGTTTTTGAAATTTTTTTGTAATTCAAAGTTCCAAAATCAAAATTTTAAAAAATAATTTTCATTTTTTTTTTAATGCAAAGTTCCAAAATCAAAATTTTAAAAAATTTTGTTTTTGAAATTTTTGTTTTTAATTCAAAGTTCCAAAATCAAAATTTTAAAAAATAATTTTCATTTTGTTTTTGAATTTTTTTTTTAATTCAAAGTTCCAAAATCAAAATTTTAAAAAATAATTTTCATTTTGTTTTTGAAATTTTTGTTTTTAATTCAAAGTTCCAAAATCAAAGTTTTAAAAAATAATTTTCATTTTGTATTTGAAATTTTTGTTTTTAATTCAAAGTTCCAAAATCAAAGTTTTAAAAAATAATTTTCATTTTGTTTTTGAAATTTTTTTGTAATTCAAAGTTCCAAAATCAAAGTTTTAAAAAATAATTTTCATTTTGTTTTTGAAATTTTTGTTTTTAATTCAAAGTTCCAAAATCAAAGTTTTAAAAAATAATTTTCATTTTGTTTTTGAAATTTTTTTTTTATTTCAAAGTTCCAAAATCAAAGTTTTAAAAAATAATTTTCATTTTGTATTTGAAATTTTTGTTTTTAATTCAAAGTTCCAAAATCAAAGTTTTAAAAAATAATTTTCATTTTGTTTTTGAAATTTTTTTGTAATTCAAAGTTCCAAAATCAAAGTTTTAAAAAATAATTTTCATTTTGTTTTTGAAATTTTTGTTTTTAATTCAAAGTTCCAAAATCAAAATTTTAAAAAATAATTTTCATTTTTTTTTTTAATTCAAAGTTCCAAAATCAAAATTTTAAAAAATTTTGTTTTTGAAATTTTTGTTTTTAATTCAAAGTTCCAAAATCAAAATTTTAAAAAATAATTTTCATTTTGTTTTTGAATTTTTTTTTTAATTCAAAGTTCCAAAATCAAAATTTTAAAAAATAATTTTCATTTTGTTTTTGAAATTTTTGTTTTTAATTCAAAGTTCCAAAATCAAAGTTTTAAAAAATAATTTTCATTTTGTATTTGAAATTTTTGTTTTTAATTCAAAGTTCCAAAATCAAAGTTTTAAAAAATAATTTTCATTTTGTTTTTGAAATTTTTTTGTAATTCAAAGTTCCAAAATCAAAGTTTTAAAAAATAATTTTCATTTTGTTTTTGAAATTTTTTTTTATTTCAAAGTTCCAAAATCAAAGTTTTTAATTTAAAGTTCCAAAATCAAAGTTTTAAAAAATAATTTTCATTTTTTTTTAATTCAAAGTTCCAAAATCAAAATTTTAAAAAAATTATTTTCATTTTTTTTTAATTCAAAGTTCCAAAATCAAAGTTTTAAAAAATAATTTTCATTTTTTTTTAATTCAAAGTTCCAAAATCAAAGTTTTAAAAAATAATTTTCATTTTGTTTTTGAAATTTTTGTTTTTAATTCAAAGTTCCAAAATCAAAGTTTTAAAAAATAATTTTCATTTTGTTTTTGAAATTTTTTTGTAATTCAAAGTTCCAAAATCAAAATTTTAAAAAATAATTTTCATTTTTTTTTTAATTCAAAGTTCCAAAATCAAAGTTTTAAAATATATTTTTCATTTTGGTTTTGAAATTTTTGTTTTTAATTCAAAGTTCCAAAATCAAAGTTTTAAAAAATAATTTTCATTTTGTTTTTGAAATTTTTTTGTAATTCAAAGTTCTAAAATCAAAATTTTAAAAAATAATTTTCATTTTTTTTTTAATTCAAAGTTCCAAAATCAAAATTTTAAAAAATTTTGTTTTTGAAATTTTTGTTTTTAATTCAAAGTTCCAAAATCAAAATTTTAAAAAATAATTTTCATTTTGTTTTTGAATTTTTTTTTTAATTCAAAGTTCCAAAATCAAAATTTTAAAAAATAATTTTCATTTTGTTTTTGAAATTTTTGTTTTTAATTCAAAGTTCCAAAATCAAAGTTTTAAAAAATAATTTTCATTTTGTTTTTGAATTTTTTTTTTTTAATTCAAAGTTCCAAAATCAAAGTTTTAAAAAATAATTTTCATTTTGTTTTTGAAATTTTTGTTTTTAATTCAAAGTTCCAAAATCAAAGTTTTAAAAAATAATTTACATTTTGTTTTTGAAATTTTTGTTTTTAATTCAAAGTTCCAAAATCAAAGTTTTAAAAAATAATTTTCATTTTGTATTTGAAATTTTTGTTTTTAATTCAAAGTTCCAAAATCAAAGTTTTAAAAAATAATTTTCATTTTGTTTTTGAAATTTTTTTGTAATTCAAAGTTCCAAAATCAAAGTTTTAAAAAATAATTTTCATTTTGTTTTTGAAATTTTTGTTTTTAATTCAAAGTTCCAAAATCAAAATTTTAAAAAATAATTTTCATTTTGTTTTTGAAATTTTTGTTTTTAATTCAAAGTTCCAAAATCAAAGTTTTAAAAAATAATTTTCTTTTTTTTTTAATTCAAAGTTCCAAAATCAAAATTTTAAAAAAATTATTTTCATTTTGTTTTTGAAATTTTTTTTTTTATTTCAAAGTTCCAAAATCAAAGTTTTAAAAAATAATTTTCATTTTGTTTTTGAAATTTTTTTTTTTAATTCAAAGTTCCAAAATCAAAGTTTTAAAAAATAATTTTCATTTTTTTTTTATTTCAAAGTTCCAAAATCAAAATTTTAAAAAATAATTTTCATTTTTTTTTTTAATTCAAAGTTCCAAAATCAAAATTTTAAAAAATAATTTTCATTTTGTTTTTGAAATTTTTGTTTTTAATTCAAAGTTCCAAAATCAAAGTTTTAAAAAATAATTTTCATTTTGTATTTGAAATTTTTGTTTTTAATTCAAAGTTCCAAAATCAAAGTTTTAAAAAATAATTTTCATTTTGTTTTTGAAATTTTTTTGTAATTCAAAGTTCCAAAATCAAAGTTTTAAAAAATAATTTTCATTTTGTGTTTGAAATTTTTGTTTTTAATTCAAAGTTCCAAAATCAAAATTTTAAAAAATAATTTTCATTTTGTTTTTGAAATTTTTGTTTTTAATTCAAAGTTCCAAAATCAAAGTTTTAAAAAATAATTTTCATTTTGTTTTTGAAATTTTTTTGTAATTCAAAGTTCCAAAATCAAAGTTTTAAAAAATAATTTTCATTTTGTTTTTGAAATTTTTGTTTTTAATTCAAAGTTCCAAAATCAAAGTTTTAAAAAATAATTTTCATTTTTTTTTAATTCAAAGTTCCAAAATCAATTTTAATTCAAAGTTCCAAAATCAAAATTTTAAAAAATAATTTTCATTTTGTTTTTGAAATTTTTGTTTTTAATTCAAAGTTCCAAAATCAAAGTTTTAAAAAATAATTTTCATTTTGTTTTTGAATTTTTTTTTTTATTTCAAAGTTCCAAAATCAAAGTTTTAAAAAATAATTTTCATTTTGTTTTTGAAATTTTTTTGTAATTCAAAGTTCCAAAATCAAAGTTTTTAATTTAAAGTTCCAAAATCAAAGTTTTAAAAAATAATTTTCATTTTTTTTTTATTTCAAAGTTCCAAAATCAAAGTTTTAAAAAATAATTTTCATTTTGTTTTTGAAATTTTTTTGTAATTCAAAGTTCCAAAATCAAAGTTTTAAAAAATAATTTTCATTTTGTTTTTGAAATTTTTTTGTAATTCAAAGTTCCAAAATCAAAGTTTTAAAAAATAATTTTCATTTTTTTTTTTATTTCAAAGTTCCAAAATCAAAATTTTAAAAAATTTTGTTTTTGAAATTTTTGTTTTTAATTCAAAGTTCCAAAATCAAAATTTTAAAAAATAATTTTCATTTTGTTTTTGAATTTTTTTTTTAATTCAAAGTTCCAAAATCAAAATTTTAAAATATAATTTTCATTTTGTTTTTGAAATTTTTGTTTTTAATTCAAAGTTCCAAAATCAAAGTTTTAAAAAATAATTTTCATTTTGTTTTTGAATTTTTTTTTTTAATTCAAAGTTCCAAAATCAAAGTTTTATAAAATAATTTTCATTTTGTTTTTGAAATTTTTGTTTTTAATTGAAAGTTCCAAAATCAAAGTTTTAAAAAATAATTTTCATTTTGTTTTTGAAATTTTTGTTTTTAATTCAAAGTTCCAAAATCAAAGTTTTAAAAAATAATTTTCATTTTGTTTTTGAAATTTTTGTTTTTAATTCAAAGTTCCAAAATCAAAGTTTTAAAAAATAATTTTCATTTTGTTTTTGAAATTTTTGTTTTTAATTCAAAGTTCCAAAATCAAAGTTTTTAATTTAAAGTTCCAAAATCAAAGTTTTAAAAAATAATTTTCATTTTTTTTTAATTCAAAGTTCCAAAATCAAAATTTTAAAAAAATTATTTTCATTTTTTTTTAATTCAAAGTTACAAAATCAAAGTTTTAAAAAATAATTTTCATTTTTTTTTAATTCAAAGTTCCAAAATCAAAGTTTTAAAAAATAATTTTCATTTTGTTTTTGAAATTTTTTTGTAATTCAAAGTTCCAAAATCAAAATTTTAAAAAATAATTTTCATTTTTTTTTTAATTCAAAGTTCCAAAATCAAAGTTTTAAAATATATTTTTCATTTTCTTTTTGAAATTTTTGTTTTTAATTCAAAGTTCCAAAATCAAAGTTTTAAAAAATAATTTTCATTTTGTTTTTGAAATTTTTTTGTAATTCAAAGTTCCAAAATCAAAATTTTAAAAAATAATTTTAATTTTTTTTTTAATTCAAAGTTCCAAAATCAAAATTTTAAAAAATTTTGTTTTTGAAATTTTTGTTTTTAATTCAAAGTTCCAAAATCAAAATTTTAAAAAATAATTTTCATTTTGTTTTTGAATTTTTTTTTTTAATTCAAAGTTCCAAAATCAAAATTTTAAAAAATAATTTTCATTTTGTTTTTGAAATTTTTGTTTTTAATTCAAAGTTCCAAAATCAAAGTTTTAAAAAATAATTTTCATTTTGTATTTGAAATTTTTGTTTTTAATTCAAAGTTCCAAAATCAAAGTTTTAAAAAATAATTTTCATTTTGTTTTTGAAATTTTTTTGTAATTCAAAGTTCCAAAATCAAAGTTTTAAAAAATAATTTTCATTTTGTTTTTGAAATTTTTGTTTTTAATTCAAAGTTCCAAAATCAAAGTTTTAAAAAATAATTTTCATTTTGTTTTTGAAATTTTTTTTTTATTTCAAAGTTCCAAAATCAAAGTTTTAAAAAATAATTTTCATTTTGTATTTGAAATTTTTGTTTTTAATTCAAAGTTTTAAAAAATAATTTTCATTTTGTTTTTGAAATTTTTTTGTAATTCAAAGTTCCAAAATCAAAGTTTTAAAAAATAATTTTCATTTTGTTTTTGAAATTTTTGTTTTTAATTCAAAGTTCCAAAATCAAAATTTTAAAAAATAATTTTCATTTTGTTTTTGAAATTTTTGTTTTTAATTCAAAGTTCCAAAATCAAAGTTTTAAAAAATAATTTTCTTTTTTTTTTAATTCAAAGTTCCAAAATCAAAATTTTAAAAAAATTATTTTCATTTTGTTTTTGAAATTTTTTTTTTATTTCAAAGTTCCAAAATCAAAGTTTTAAAAAATAATTTTCATTTTGTTTTTGAAATTTTTTTTTTAATTCAAAGTTCCAAAATCAAAGTTTTAAAAAATAATTTTCATTTTTTTTTATTTCAAAGTTCCAAAATCAAAATTTTAAAAAATAATTTTCATTTTTTTTTTTAATTCAAAGTTCCAAAATCAAAATTTTAAAAAATTTTGTTTTTGAAATTTTTGTTTTTAATTCAAAGTTCCAAAATCAAAATTTTAAAAAATAATTTTCATTTTGTTTTTGAATTTTTTTTTTAATTCAAAGTTCCAAAATCAAAATTTTAAAAAATAATTTTCATTTTGTTTTTGAAATTTTTGTTTTTAATTCAAAGTTCCAAAATCAAAGTTTTAAAAAATAATTTTCATTTTGTATTTGAAATTTTTGTTTTTAATTCAAAGTTCCAAAATCAAAGTTTTAAAAAATAATTTTCATTTTGTTTTTGAAATTTTTTTGTAATTCAAAGTTCCAAAATCAAAGTTTTAAAAAATAATTTTCATTTTGTTTTTGAAATTTTTGTTTTTAATTCAAAGTTCCAAAATCAAAGTTTTAAAAAATAATTTTCATTTTGTTTTTGAAATTTTTTTTTTATTTCAAAGTTCCAAAATCAAAGTTTTAAAAAATAATTTTCATTTTGTATTTGAAATTTTTGTTTTTAATTCAAAGTTCCAAAATCAAAGTTTTAAAAAATAATTTTCATTTTGTTTTTGAAATTTTTTTGTAATTCAAAGTTCCAAAATCAAAGTTTTAAAAAATAATTTTCATTTTGTTTTTGAAATTTTTGTTTTTAATTCAAAGTTCCAAAATCAAAATTTTAAAAAATAATTTTCATTTTGTTTTTGAAATTTTTGTTTTTAATTCAAAGTTCCAAAATCAAAGTTTTAAAAAATAATTTTCTTTTTTTTTAATTCAAAGTTCCAAAATCAAAATTTTAAAAAAATTATTTTCATTTTGTTTTTGAAATTTTTTTTTATTTCAAAGTTCCAAAATCAAAGTTTTAAAAAATAATTTTCATTTTGTTTTTGAAATTTTTTTTTTTAATTCAAAGTTCCAAAATCAAAGTTTTAAAAAATAATTTTCATTTTTTTTTATTTCAAAGTTCCAAAATCAAAATTTTAAAAAATAATTTTCATTTTTTTTTTAATTCAAAGTTCCAAAATCAAAATTTTAAAAAATAATTTTCATTTTGTTTTTGAAATTTTTGTTTTTAATTCAAAGTTCCAAAATCAAAGTTTTAAAAAATAATTTTCATTTTGTTTTTGAAATTTTTGTTTTTAATTCAAAGTTCCAAAATCAAAGTTTTTATTTTAAAGTTCCAAAATCAAAGTTTTAAAAAATAATTTTCATTTTTTTTTTAATTCAAAGTTCCAAAATCAAAATTTTAAAAAAATTATTTTCATTTTTTTGTAATTCAAAGTTCCAAAATCAAAATTTTAAAAAATAATTTTCATTTTTTTTTTAATTCAAAGTTCCAAAATCAAAATTTTAAAAAATTTTGTTTTTGAAATTTTTGTTTTTAATTCAAAGTTCCAAAATCAAAATTTTAAAAAATAATTTTCATTTTGTTTTTGAATTTTTTTTTTAATTCAAAGTTCCAAAATCAAAATTTTAAAACATAATTTTCATTTTGTTTTTGAAATTTTTGTTTTTAATTCAAAGTTCCAAAATCAAAGTTTTAAAAAATAATTTTCATTTTGTTTTTGAAATTTTTTTTTTAATTCAAAGTTCCAAAATCAAAGTTTTAAAAAATAATTTTCATTTTGTTTTTGAAATTTTTGTTTTTAATTCAAAGTTCCAAAATCAAAGTTTTAAAAAATAATTTTCATTTTGTTTTTGAAATTTTTGTTTTTAATTCAAAGTTCCAAAATCAAAGTTTTAAAAAATAATTTTCATTTTGTTTTTGAAATTTTTGTTTTTAATTCAAAGTTCCAAAATCAAAGTTTTAAAAAATAATTTTCATTTTGTTTTTGAAATTTTTGTTTTTAATTCAAAGTTCCAAAATCAAAGTTTTAAAAAATAATTTTCATTTTGTTTTTGAAATTTTTGTTTTTAATTCAAAGTTCCAAAATCAAAGTTTTAAAAAATAATTTTCATTTTGTTTTTGAAATTTTTTTGTAATTCAAAGTTCCAAAATCAAAATTTTAAAAAATAATTTTCATTTTTTTTTTAATTCAAAGTTCCAAAATCAAAGTTTTAAAATATATTTTTCATTTTCTTTTTAAAATTTTTGTTTTTAATTCAAAGTTCCAAAATCAAAGTTTTAAAAAATAATTTTCATTTTGTTTTTGAAATTTTTTTGTAATTCAAAGTTCCAAAATCAAAATTTTAAAAAATAATTTTCATTTTTTTTTTAATTCAAAGTTCCAAAATCAAAATTTTAAAAAATTTTGTTTTTGAAATTTTTGTTTTTAATTCAAAGTTCCAAAATCAAAATTTTAAAAAATAATTTTCATTTTGTTTTTGAATTTTTTTTTTTAATTCAAAGTTCCAAAATCAAAATTTTAAAAAATAATTTTCATTTTGTTTTTGAAATTTTTGTTTTTAATTCAAAGTTCCAAAATCAAAGTTTTAAAAAATAATTTTCATTTTGTATTTGAAATTTTTGTTTTTAATTCAAAGTTCCAAAATCAAAGTTTTAAAAAATAATTTTCATTTTGTTTTTGAAATTTTTTTGTAATTCAAAGTTCCAAAATCAAAGTTTTAAAAAATAATTTTCATTTTGTTTTTGAAATTTTTGTTTTTAATTCAAAGTTCCAAAATCAAAGTTTTAAAAAATAATTTTCATTTTGTTTTTGAAATTTTTTTTTTATTTCAAAGTTCCAAAATCAAAGTTTTAAAAAATAATTTTCATTTTGTATTTGAAATTTTTGTTTTTAATTCAAAGTTCCAAAATCAAAGTTTTAAAAAATAATTTTCATTTTGTTTTTGAAATTTTTGTTTTTAATTCAAAGTTCCAAAATCAAAATTTTAAAAAATAATTTTCATTTTGTTTTTGAAATTTTTGTTTTTAATTCAAAGTTCCAAAATCAAAGTTTTAAAAAATAATTTTCTTTTTTTTTAATTCAAAGTTCCAAAATCAAAATTTTAAAAAAATTATTTTCATTTTGTTTTTGAAATTTTTTTTTTATTTCAAAGTTCCAAAATCAAAGTTTTAAAAAATAATTTTCATTTTGTTTTTGAAATTTTTTTTTTAATTCAAAGTTCCAAAATCAAAGTTTTAAAAAATAATTTTCATTTTTTTTATTTCAAAGTTCCAAAATCAAAATTTTAAAAAATAATTTTCATTTTTTTTTTTAATTCAAAGTTCCAAAATCAAAATTTTAAAAAATTTTGTTTTTGTTTTTTCAAAGTTCCAAAATCAAAATTTTAAAAAATAATTTTCATTTTGTTTTTGAATTTTTTTTTTAATTCAAAGTTCCAAAATCAAAATTTTAAAAAATAATTTTCATTTTGTTTTTGAAATTTTTGTTTTTAATTCAAAGTTCCAAAATCAAAGTTTTAAAAAATAATTTTCATTTTGTATTTGAAATTTTTGTTTTTAATTCAAAGTTCCAAAATCAAAGTTTTAAAAAATAATTTTCATTTTGTTTTTGAAATTTTTTTGTAATTCAAAGTTCCAAAATCAAAGTTTTAAAAAATAATTTTCATTTTGTTTTTGAAATTTTTGTTTTTAATTCAAAGTTCCAAAATCAAAGTTTTAAAAAATAATTTTCATTTTGTTTTTGAAATTTTTTTTTTATTTCAAAGTTCCAAAATCAAAGTTTTAAAAAATAATTTTCATTTTGTATTTGAATTTTTTGTTTTTAATTCAAAGTTCCAAAATCAAAGTTTTAAAAAATAATTTTCATTTTGTTTTTGAAATTTTTGTTTTTAATTCAAAGTTCCAAAATTAAAATTTTAAAAAATAATTTTCATTTTGTTTTTGAAATTTTTGTTTTTAATTCAAAGTTCCAAAATCAAAGTTTTAAAAAATAATTTTCTTTTTTTTTTAATTCAAAGTTCCAAAATCAAAATTTTAAAAAAATTATTTTCATTTTGTTTTTGAAATTTTTTTTTTATTTCAAAGTTCCAAAATCAAAGTTTTAAAAAATAATTTTCATTTTGTTTTTGAAATTTTTTTTTTTAATTCAAAGTTCCAAAATCAAAGTTTTAAAAAATAATTTTCATTTTTTTTTATTTCAAAGTTCCAAAATCAAAATTTTAAAAAATAATTTTCATTTTTTTTTTTAATTCAAAGTTCCAAAATCAAAATTTTAAAAAATAATTTTCATTTTGTTTTTGAAATTTTTGTTTTTAATTCAAAGTTCCAAAATCAAAGTTTTAAAAAATAATTTTCATTTTGTTTTTGAAATTTTTTTGTAATTCAAAGTTCCAAAATCAAAGTTTTAAAAAATAATTTTCATTTTGTTTTTGAAATTTTTTTTTTATTTCAAAGTTCCAAATCAAAGTTTTAAAAAATAATTTTCATTTTGTTTTTGAAATTTTTGTTTTTAATTCAAAGTTCCAAAATCAAAGTTTTAAAAAATATTTTTCATTTTGTTTTTGAAATTTTTGTTTTTAATTCAAAGTTCCAAAATCAAAGTTTTAAAAAATAATTTTCATTTTGTTTTTGAAATTTTGTTTTTATTCAAAGTTCCAAAATCAAAGTTTTAAAAAATAATTTTCATTTTGTTTTTGAATTTTTTTTTTTAATTCAAAGTTTCAAAATCAAAGTTTTAAAAAATAATTTTCATTTTTTTTTTATTTCAAAGTTCCAAAATCAAAATTTTAAAAAATAATTTTCATTTTTTTTTTTAATTCAAAGTTCCAAAATCAAAGTTTTAAAAAATAATTTTTAATTTTTTTTTAATTCAAAGTTCCAAAATCAAAATTTTAAAATATATTTTTCATTTTGTTTTTGAAATTTTTGTTTTTAATTCAAAGTTCCAAAATCAAAGTTTTAAAAAATAATTTTCATTTTGTTTTTGAATTTTTTTTGTAATTCAAAGTTCCAAAATCAAAGTTTTAAAAAATAATTTTCATTTTGTTTTTGAAATTTTTGTTTTTAATTCAAAGTTCCAAAATCAAAATTTTAAAAAATAATTTTCATTTTGTTTTTGAAATTTTTGTTTTTAATTCAAAGTTCCAAAATCAAAGTTTTAAAAAATATTTTTCATTTTGTTTTTGAAATTTTTGTTTTTAATTCAAAGTTCCAAAATCAAAGTTTTAAAAAATAATTTTCATTTTGTTTTTGAAATTTTTTTTTTATTCAAAGTTCCAAAATCAAAGTTTTAAAAAATAATTTTCATTTTGTTTTTGAAATTTTTTTTTTTAATTCAAAGTTTCAAAATCAAAGTTTTAAAAAATAATTTTCATTTTTTTTTATTTCAAAGTTCCAAAATCAAAATTTTAAAAAATAATTTTCATTTTTTTTTTTAATTCAAAGTTCCAAAATCAAAATTTTAAAAAATAATTTTCATTTTGTTTTTGAAATTTTTGTTTTTAATTCAAAGTTCCAAAATCAAAGTTTTAAAAAATAATTTTCATTTTGTATTTGAAATTTTTGTTTTTAATTCAAAGTTCCAAAATCAAAGTTTTAAAAAATAATTTTCATTTTGTTTTTGAAATTTTTTGTAATTCAAAGTTCCAAAATCAAAGTTTTAAAAAATAATTTTCATTTTGTTTTTGAAATTTTTGTTTTTAATTCAAAGTTCCAAAATCAAAATTTTAAAAAATAATTTTCATTTTGTTTTTGAAATTTTTGTCTTTAATTCAAAGTTCCAAAATCAAAGTTTTAAAAAATATTTTTCATTTTGTTTTTGAAATTTTTGTTTTTAATTCAAAGTTCCAAAATCAAAGTTTTAAAAAATAATTTTCATTTTGTTTTTGAAATTTTTTTTTTATTTCAAAGTTCCAAAATCAAAGTTTTAAAAAATAATTTTCATTTTGTTTTTGAAATTTTTGTTTTTAATTCAAAGTTCCAAAATCAAAGTTTTAAAAAATAATTTTCATTTTTTTTTTAATTCAAAGTTCCAAAATCAATTTTAATTCAAAGTTCCAAAATCAAAATTTTAAAAAATAATTTTCATTTTGTTTTTGAAATTTTTGTTTTTAATTCAAAGTTCCAAAATCAAAATTTTAAAAAATAATTTTCATTTTGTTTTTGAAATTTTTGTTTTTAATTCAAAGTTCCAAAATCAAAGTTTTAAAAAATAATTTTCATTTTGTTTTTGAAATTTTTTGTAATTCAAAGTTCCAAAATCAAAGTTTTAAAAAATAATTTTCATTTTTTTTTTTAATTCAAAGTTCCAAAATCAAAATTTTAAAAAATAATTTTCATTTTGTTTTTGAAATTTTTGTTTTTAATTCAAAGTTCCAAAATCAAAATTTTAAAAAATAATTTTCATTTTGTTTTTGAAATTTTTGTTTTTAATTCAAAGTTCCAAAATCAAAGTTTTAAAAAATATTTTTCATTTTGTTTTTGAAATTTTTGTTTTTAATTCAAAGTTCCAAAATCAAAGTTTTAAAAAATAATTTTCATTTTGTTTTTGAAATTTTTTTTTTATTTCAAAGTTCCAAAATCAAAGTTTTAAAAAATAATTTTCATTTTGTTTTTGAAATTTTTGTTTTTAATTCAAAGTTCCAAAATCAAAGTTTTAAAAAATAATTTTCATTTTTTTTTTAATTCAAAGTTCCAAAATCAATTTTAATTCAAAGTTCCAAAATCAAAATTTTAAAAAATAATTTTCATTTTGTTTTTGAATTTTTTTTTTTATTTCAAAGTTCCAAAATCAAAGTTTTAAAAAATAATTTTCATTTTGTTTTTGAAATTTTTGTTTTTAATTCAAAGTTCCAAAATCAAAGTTTTAAAAAATAATTTTCATTTTTTTTTTAATTCAAAGTTCCAAAATCAATTTTAATTCAAAGTTCCAAAATCAAAATTTTAAAAAATAATTTTCATTTTGTTTTTGAAATTTTTGTTTTTAATTCAAAGTTCCAAAATCAAAGTTTTAAAAAATAATTTTCATTTTGTTTTTGAAATTTTTTTTTATTTCAAAGTTCCAAAATCAAAGTTTTAAAAAATAATTTTCATTTTTTTTTAATTCAAAGTTCCAAAATCAAAATTTTAAAAAAATTATTTTCATTTTGTTTTTGAAATTTTTGTTTTTAATTCAAAGTTCCAAAATCAAAGTTTTAAAAAATAATTCTCATTTTTTTTTTAATTCAAAGTTCCAAAATCAATTTTAATTCAAAGTTCCAAAATCAAAATTTTAAAAAATAATTTTCATTTTGTTTTTGAAATTTTTGTTTTTAATTCAAAGTTCCAAAATCAAAGTTTTAAAAAATAATTTTCATTTTGTTTTTGAAATTTTTTTTTATTTCAAAGTTCCAAAATCAAAGTTTTAAAAAATAATTTTCATTTTTTTTTTAATTCAAAGTTCCAAAATCAAAATTTTAAAAAAATTATTTTCATTTTGTTTTTGAAATTTTTGTTTTTAATTCAAAGTTCAAAAATCAAAGTTTTAAAAAATAATTCTCATTTTGTATTTGAAATTTTTGTTTTTAATTCAAAGTTCCAAAATCAAAGTTTTAAAAAATAATTTTCATTTTGTTTTTGAAATTTTTTTGTAATTCAAAGTTCCAAAATCAAAGTTTTAAAAAATAATTTTCATTTTGTTTTTGAAATTTTTGTTTTTAATTCAAAGTTCCAAAATCAAAATTTTAAAAAATAATTTTCATTTTGTTTTTGAAATTTTTGTTTTTAATTCAAAGTTCCAAAATCAAAGTTTTAAAAAATAATTTTCATTTTGTTTTTGAAATTTTTTTGTAATTCAAAGTTCCAAAATCAAAGTTTTAAAAAATAATTTTCATTTTGTTTTTGAAATTTTTGTTTTTAATTCAAAGTTCCAAAATCAAAGTTTTAAAAAATAATTTTCATTTTGTTTTTGAAAATTTTTTTTTATTTCAAAGTTCCAAAATCAAAGTTTTAAAAAATAATTTTCATTTTGTTTTTGAAATTTTTTTGTAATTCAAAGTTACAAAATCAAAGTTTTTAATTTAAAGTTCCAAAATCAAAGTTTTAAAAAATAATTTTCATTTTTTTTTTAATTCAAAGTTCCAAAATCAAAATTTTAAAAAAATTATTTTCATTTTGTTTTTGAAATTTTTGTTTTTAATTCAAAGTTCCAAAATCAAAGTTTTAAAAAATAATTTTCATTTTGTATTTGAAATTTTTGTTTTTAATTCAAAGTTCCAAAATCAAAGTTTTAAAAAATAATTTTCATTTTGTTTTTGAAATTTTTGTTTTTAATTCAAAGTTCCAAAATCAAAATTTTAAAAAATAATTTTCATTTTGTTTTTGAAATTTTTTTTTAATTCAAAGTTTTAAAAAATATTTTTCATTTTGTTTTTGAAATTTTTGTTTTTAATTCAAAGTTCCAAAATCAAAGTTTTAAAAAATAATTTTCATTTTGTTTTTGAAATTTTTGTTTTTAATTCAAAGTTCCAAAATCAAAGTTTTAAAAAATAATTTTCATTTTTTTTTTAATTCAAAGTTCCAAAATCAAAATTTTAAAAAAATTATTTTTTTAATTAATTTTCATTTTTTTTTTAATTCAAAGTTCCAAAATCAATTTTAATTCAAAGTTCCAAAATCAAAATTTTGTTTTTGAAATTTTTGTTTTTAATTCAAAGTTCCAAAATCAAAATTTTAAAAAATAATTTTCATTTTGTTTTTGAAATTTTTTTTTTATTTCAAAGTTCCAAAATCAAAGTTTTAAAAAATAATTTTCATTTTGTTTTTGAAATTTTTGTTTTTAATTCAAAGTTCCAAAATCAAAGTTTTAAAAAATAATTTTCATTTTTTTTTTAATTCAAAGTTCCAAAATCAATTTTAATTCAAAGTTCCAAAATCAAAATTTTAAAAAATAATTTTCATTTTGTTTTTGAAATTTTTGTTTTTAATTCAAAGTTCCAAAATCAAAATTTTAAAAAATAATTTTCATTTTGTTTTTGAAATTTTTGTTTTTAATTCAAAGTTCCAAAATCAAAGTTTTAAAAAATAATTTTCATTTTGTTTTTGAAATTTTTTGTAATTCAAAGTTCCAAAATCAAAGTTTTAAAAAATAATTTTCATTTTTTTTTTTAATTCAAAGTTCCAAAATCAAAATTTTAAAAAATAATTTTCATTTTGTTTTTGAAATTTTTGTTTTTAATTCAAAGTTCCAAAATCAAAATTTTAAAAAATAATTTTCATTTTGTTTTTGAAATTTTTGTTTTTAATTCAAAGTTCCAAAATCAAAGTTTTAAAAAATATTTTTCATTTTGTTTTTGAAATTTTTGTTTTTAATTCAAAGTTCCAAAATCAAAGTTTTAAAAAATAATTTTCATTTTGTTTTTGAAATTTTTTTTTTATTTCAAAGTTCCAAAATCAAAGTTTTAAAAAATAATTTTCATTTTGTTTTTGAAATTTTTGTTTTTAATTCAAAGTTCCAAAATCAAAGTTTTAAAAAATAATTTTCATTTTTTTTTTAATTCAAAGTTCCAAAATCAATTTTAATTCAAAGTTCCAAAATCAAAATTTTAAAAAATAATTTTCATTTTGTTTTTGAATTTTTTTTTTTATTTCAAAGTTCCAAAATCAAAGTTTTAAAAAATAATTTTCATTTTGTTTTTGAAATTTTTGTTTTTAATTCAAAGTTCCAAAATCAAAGTTTTAAAAAATAATTTTCATTTTTTTTTTAATTCAAAGTTCCAAAATCAATTTTAATTCAAAGTTCCAAAATCAAAATTTTAAAAAATAATTTTCATTTTGTTTTTGAAATTTTTGTTTTTAATTCAAAGTTCCAAAATCAAAGTTTTAAAAAATAATTTTCATTTTGTTTTTGAAATTTTTTTTTATTTCAAAGTTCCAAAATCAAAGTTTTAAAAAATAATTTTCATTTTTTTTTAATTCAAAGTTCCAAAATCAAAATTTTAAAAAAATTATTTTCATTTTGTTTTTGAAATTTTTGTTTTTAATTCAAAGTTCCAAAATCAAAGTTTTAAAAAATAATTCTCATTTTTTTTTTAATTCAAAGTTCCAAAATCAATTTTAATTCAAAGTTCCAAAATCAAAATTTTAAAAAATAATTTTCATTTTGTTTTTGAAATTTTTGTTTTTAATTCAAAGTTCCAAAATCAAAGTTTTAAAAAATAATTTTCATTTTGTTTTTGAAATTTTTTTTTATTTCAAAGTTCCAAAATCAAAGTTTTAAAAAATAATTTTCATTTTTTTTTTAATTCAAAGTTCCAAAATCAAAATTTTAAAAAAATTATTTTCATTTTGTTTTTGAAATTTTTGTTTTTAATTCAAAGTTCCAAAATCAAAGTTTTAAAAAATAATTCTCATTTTGTATTTGAAATTTTTGTTTTTAATTCAAAGTTCCAAAATCAAAGTTTTAAAAAATAATTTTCATTTTGTTTTTGAAATTTTTTTGTAATTCAAAGTTCCAAAATCAAAGTTTTAAAAAATAATTTTCATTTTGTTTTTGAAATTTTTGTTTTTAATTCAAAGTTCCAAAATCAAAATTTTAAAAAATAATTTTCATTTTGTTTTTGAAATTTTTGTTTTTAATTCAAAGTTCCAAAATCAAAGTTTTAAAAAATAATTTTCATTTTGTTTTTGAAATTTTTTTGTAATTCAAAGTTCCAAAATCAAAGTTTTAAAAAATAATTTTCATTTTGTTTTTGAAATTTTTGTTTTTAATTCAAAGTTCCAAAATCAAAGTTTTAAAAAATAATTTTCATTTTGTTTTTGAAAATTTTTTTTTATTTCAAAGTTCCAAAATCAAAGTTTTAAAAAATAATTTTCATTTTGTTTTTGAAATTTTTTTGTAATTCAAAGTTACAAAATCAAAGTTTTTAATTTAAAGTTCCAAAATCAAAGTTTTAAAAAATTATTTTCATTTTTTTTTTAATTCAAAGTTCCAAAATCAAAATTTTAAAAAAATTATTTTCATTTTGTTTTTGAAATTTTTGTTTTTAATTCAAAGTTCCAAAATCAAAGTTTTAAAAAATAATTTTCATTTTGTATTTGAAATTTTTGTTTTTAATTCAAAGTTCCAAAATCAAAGTTTTAAAAAATAATTTTCATTTTGTTTTTGAAATTTTTGTTTTTAATTCAAAGTTCCAAAATCAAAATTTTAAAAAATAATTTTCATTTTGTTTTTGAAATTTTTTTTTAATTCAAAGTTTTAAAAAATATTTTTCATTTTGTTTTTGAAATTTTTGTTTTTAATTCAAAGTTCCAAAATCAAAGTTTTAAAAAATAATTTTCATTTTGTTTTTGAAATTTTTGTTTTTAATTCAAAGTTCCAAAATCAAAGTTTTAAAAAATAATTTTCATTTTTTTTTTAATTCAAAGTTCCAAAATCAAAATTTTAAAAAAAGTATTTTCATTTTGTTTTTGAATTTTTTTTTTATTTCAAAGTTCCAAAATCAAAGTTTTAAAAAATATTTTTCATTTTGTTTTTGAAATTTTTGTTTTTAATTCAAAGTTCCAAAATCAAAGTTTTAAAATATAATTTTTAATTTTTTTTTAATTCAAAGTTCCAAAATCAAAGTTTTAAAATATATTTTTCATTTTGTTTTTGAAATTTTTGTTTTTAATTCAAAGTTCCAAAATCAAAGTTTTAAAAAATAATTTTCATTTTTTTTTTTAATTCAAAGTTCCAAAATCAAAATTTTAAAAAATAATTTTCATTTTGTTTTTGAAATTTTTTTGTAATTCAAAGTTCCAAAATCAAAGTTTTAAAAAATAATTTTCATTTTGTTTTTGAAATTTTTGTTTTTAATTCAAAGTTCCAAAATCAAAGTTTTAAAAAATAATTTTCATTTTGTTTTTGAAATTTTTTTTTTTATTTCAAAGTTCCAAAATCAAAGTTTTAAAAAATAATTTTCATTTTTTTTTAATTCAAAGTTCCAAAATCAAAATTTTAAAAAAATTATTTGCATTTTGTTTTTGAAATTTTTGTTTTTAATTCAAAGTTCCAAAATCAAAGTTTTAAAAAATAATTTTCATTTTGTTTTTGAAATTTTTGTTTTAATTCAAAGTTCCAAAATCAAAATTTTAAAAAATAATTTTCTTTTTTTTTTAATTCAAAGTTCCAAAATCAAAGTTTTAAAAAATAATTTTCATTTTGTATTTGAAATTTTTGTTTTTAATTCAAAGTTCCAAAATCAAAGTTTTAAAAAATAATTTTCATTTTGTTTTTGAAATTTTTGTTTTTAATTCAAAGTTCCAAAATCAAAGTTTTAAAAAATAATTTTCATTTTTTTTTTAATTCAAAGTTCCAAAATCAAAATTTTAAAAAATAATTTTCATTTTTTTTTTAATTCAAAGTTCCAAAATCAAAATTTTAAAAAAATTATTTTCATTTTGTTTTTGAAATTTTTTTTTTATTTCAAAGTTCCAAAATCAAAGTTTTAAAAAATAATAATTTTCATTTTGTTTTTGAAATTTTTGTTTTTAATTCAAAGTTCCAAAATCAAAGTTTTAAAAAATAATTTTCATTTTTTTTTAATTCAAAGTTCCAAAATCAAAATTTTAAAAAATAATTTTCATTTTTTTTAATTCAAAGTTCCAAAATCAAAATTTTAAAAAATAATTTTCATTTTGTTTTTGAAATTTTTGTTTTTAATTCAAAGTTCCAAAATCAAAGTTTTAAAAAATAATTTTCATTTTTTTTTTAATTCAAAGTTCCAAAATCAAAATTTTAAAAAATAATTTTCATTTTTTTTTTAATTCAAAGTTCCAAAATCAAAATTTTAAAAAATAATTTTCATTTTGTTTTTGAAATTTTTGTTTTTAATTCAAAGTTCCAAAATCAAAGTTTTAAAAAATAATTTTCATTTTGTTTTTGAAATTTTTTTTTTTAATTCAAAGTTCCAAAATCAAAATTTTAAAAAATAATTTTCATTTTGTTTTTGAAATTTTTGTTTTTAATTCAAAGTTCCAAAATCAAAGTTTTAAAAAATAATTTTCATTTTTTTTTTAATTCAAAGTTCCAAAATCAAAGTTTTAAAAAATAATTTTCATTTTGTTTTTGAAATTTTTTTTTTATTCAAAGTTCCAAAATCAAAGTTTTAAAAAATAATTTTCATTTTGTTTTTGAAAATTTTTTTTTTAATTCAAAGTTTCAAATTCAAAGTTTTAAAAAATAATTTTCATTTTTTTTTATTTCAAAGTTCCAAAATCAAAATTTTAAAAAATAATTTTCATTTTTTTTTTTAATTCAAAGTTCCAAAATCAAAATTTTAAAAAATAATTTTCATTTTGTTTTTGAAATTTAGTTTTTAATTCAAAGTTCCAAAATCAAAGTTTTAAAAAATAATTTTCATTTTGTATTTGAAATTTTTGTTTTTAATTCAAAGTTCCAAAATCAAAGTTTTAAAAAATAATTTTCATTTTGTTTTTGAAATTTTTTTGTAATTCAAAGTTCCAAAATCAAAGTTTTAAAAAATAATTTTCATTTTGTTTTTGAAATTTTTGTTTTTAATTCAAAGTTCCAAAATCAAAATTTTAAAAAATAATTTTCATTTTGTTTTTGAAATTTTTGTTTTTAATTCAAAGTTCCAAAATCAAAGTTTTAAAAAATATTTTTCATTTTGTTTTTGAAATTTGTGTTTTTAATTCGAAGTTCCAAAATCAAAGTTTTAAAAAATAATTTTCATTTTGTTTTTGAAATTTTTTTTTTATTTCAAAGTTCCAAAATCAAAGTTTTAAAAAATAATTTTCATTTTGTTTTTGAATTTTTTGTTTTTAATTCAAAGTTCCAAAATCAAAGTTTTAAAAAATAATTTTCATTTTTTTTTTAATTCAAAGTTCCAAAATCAATTTTAATTCAAAGTTCCAAAATCAAAATTTTAAAAAATAATTTTCATTTTGTTTTTGAAATTTTTGTTTTAAGTCAAAGTTCCAAAATCAAAATTTTAAAAAATAATTTTCATTTTGTTTTTGAAATTTTTGTTTTTAATTCAAAGTTCCAAAATCAAAGTTTTAAAAAATATTTTTCATTTTGTTTTTGAAATTTTTGTTTTTAATTCAAAGTTCCAAAATCAAAGTTTTAAAAAATAATTTTCATTTTGTTTTTGAAATTTTTTTTTATTTCAAAGTTCCAAAATCACAGTTTTCAAAAATAATTTTCATTTTGTTTTTGAAATTTTTGTTTTTAATTCAAAGTTCCAAAATCAAAGTTTTAAAAAATAATTTTCATTTTTTTTTAATTCAAAGTTCCAAAATCAATTTTAATTCAAAGTTCCAAAATCAAAATTTTAAAAAATAATTTTCATTTTGTTTTTGAAATTTTTGTTTTTAATTCAAAGTTCCAAAATCAAAGTTTTAAAAAATAATTTTCATTTTGTTTTTGAAATTTTTTTTTATTTCAAAGTTCCAAAATCAAAGTTTTAAAAAATAATTTTCATTTTTTTTTTAATTCAAAGTTCCAAAATCAAAATTTTAAAAAAATTATTTTCATTTTGTTTTTGAAATTTTTGTTTTTAATTCAAAGTTCCAAAATCAAAGTTTTAAAAAATAATTCTCATTTTGTATTTGAAATTTTTGTTTTTAATTCAAAGTTCCAAAATCAAAGTTTTAAAAAATAATTTTCATTTTGTTTTTGAAATTTTTTTGTAATTCAAAGTTCCAAAATCAAAGTTTTAAAAAATAATTTTCATTTTGTTTTTGAAATTTTTGTTTTTAATTCAAAGTTCCAAAATCAAAATTTTAAAAAATAATTTTCATTTTGTTTTTGAAATTTTTGTTTTTAATTCAAAGTTCCAAAATCAAAGTTTTAAAAAATAATTTTCATTTTGTTTTTGAAATTTTTTTGTAATTCAAAGTTCCAAAATCAAAGTTTTAAAAAATAATTTTCATTTTGTTTTTGAAATTTTTGTTTTTAATTCAAAGTTCCAAAATCAAAGTTTTAAAAAATAATTTTCATTTTGTTTTTGAAATTTTTTTTTTATTTCAAAGTTCCAAAATCAAAGTTTTAAAAAATAATTTTCATTTTGTTTTTGAAATTTTTTTGTAATTCAAAGTTCCAAAATCAAAGTTTTTAATTTAAAGTTCCAAAATCAAAGTTTTAAAAAATAATTTTCATTTTTTTTTTAATTCAAAGTTCCAAAATCAAAATTTTAAAAAAATTATTTTCATTTTGTTTTTGAAATTTTTGTTTTTAATTCAAAGTTCCAAAATCAAAGTTTTAAAAAATAATTTTCATTTTGTATTTGAAATTTTTGTTTTTAATTCAAAGTTCCAAAATCAAAGTTTTAAAAAATAATTTTCATTTTGTTTTTGAAATTTTTGTTTTTAATTCAAAGTTCCAAAATCAAAATTTTAAAAAATAATTTTCATTTTGTTTTTGAAATTTTTTTTTAATTCAAAGTTTTAAAAAATATTTTTCATTTTGTTTTTGAAATTTTTGTTTTTAATTCAAAGTTCCAAAATCAAAGTTTTAAAAAATAATTTTCATTTTGTTTTTGAAATTTTTGTTTTTAATTCAAAGTTCCAAAATCAAAGTTTTAAAAAATAATTTTCATTTTTTTTTTAATTCAAAGTTCCAAAATCAAAATTTTAAAAAAATTATTTTCATTTTGTTTTTGAATTTTTTTTTTATTTCAAAGTTCCAAAATCAAAGTTTTAAAAAATATTTTTCATTTTGTTTTTGAAATTTTTGTTTTTAATTCAAAGTTCCAAAATCAAAGTTTTAAAAAATAATTTTTAATTTTTTTTTAATTCAAAGTTCCAAAATCAAAGTTTTAAAATATATTTTTCATTTTGTTTTTGAAATTTTTGTTTTTAATTCAAAGTTCCAAAATCAAAGTTTTAAAAAATAATTTTCATTTTTTTTTTTAATTCAAAGTTCCAAAATCAAAATTTTAAAAAATAATTTTCATTTTGTTTTTGAAATTTTTTTGTAATTCAAAGTTCCAAAATCAAAGTTTTAAAAAATAATTTTCATTTTGTTTTTGAAATTTTTGTTTTTAATTCAAAGTTCCAAAATCAAAGTTTTAAAAAATAATTTTCATTTTGTTTTTGAAATTTTTTTTTTATTTCAAAGTTCCAAAATCAAAGTTTTAAAAAATAATTTTCATTTTTTTTTAATTCAAAGTTCCAAAATCAAAATTTTAAAAAAATTATTTGCATTTTGTTTTTGAAATTTTTGTTTTTAATTCAAAGTTCCAAAATCAAAGTTTTAAAAAATAATTTTCATTTTGTTTTTGAAATTTTTGTTCTAATTCAAAGTTCCAAAATCAAAATTTTAAAAAATAATTTTCATTTTTTTTTTAATTCAAAGTTCCAAAATCAAAATTTTAAAAAAAATTATTTTCATTCTGTTTTTGAAATTTTTTTTTTTAATTCAAAGTTCCAAAATCAAAGTTTTAAAAAATAATTTTCATTTTTTTTTAATTCAAAGTTCCAAAATCAAAGTTTTAAAAAATAATTTTCTTTTTTTTTTAATTCAAAGTTCCAAAATCAAAGTTTTAAAAAATAATTTTCATTTTGTATTTGAAATTTTTGTTTTTAATTCAAAGTTCCAAAATCAAAGTTTTAAAAAATAATTTTCATTTTTTTTAATTCAAAGTTCCAAAATCAAAGTTTTAAAAAATAATTTTCATTTTGTTTTTGAAATTTTTGTTTTTAATTCAAAGTTCCAAAATCAAAGTTTTAAAAAATAATTTTCATTTTTTTTTTAATTCAAAGTTCCAAAATCAAAATTTTAAAAAATAATTTTCATTTTTTTTTTAATTCAAAGTTCCAAAATCAAAATTTTAAAAAAATTATTTTCATTTTGTTTTTGAAATTTTTTTTTTATTTCAAAGTTCCAAAATCAAAGTTTTAAAAAATAATAATTTTCATTTTGTTTTTGAAATTTTTGTTTTTAATTCAAAGTTCCAAAATCAAAGTTTTAAAAAATAATTTTCATTTTTTTTTAATTCAAAGTTCCAAAATCAAAATTTTAAAAAATAATTTTCATTTTTTTTAATTCAAAGTTCCAAAATCAAAATTTTAAAAAATAATTTTCATTTTGTTTTTGAAATTTTTGTTTTTAATTCAAAGTTCCAAAATCAAAGTTTTAAAAAATAATTTTCATTTTTTTTTTAATTCAAAGTTCCAAAATCAAAATTTTAAAAAATAATTTTCATTTTTTTTTTAATTCAAAGTTCCAAAATCAAAATTTTAAAAAATAATTTTCATTTTGTTTTTGAAATTTTTGTTTTTAATTCAAAGTTCCAAAATCAAAGTTTTAAAAAATAATTTTCATTTTGTTTTTGAAATTTTTTTTTTTAATTCAAAGTTCCAAAATCAAAATTTTAAAAAATAATTTTCATTTTTTTTTTAATTCAAAGTTCCAAAATAAAAATTTTAAAAAATTTTGTTTTTGAAATTTTTTTTTTAATTCAAAGTTCCAAAATCAAAGTTTTAAAAAATAATTTTCATTTTGTTTTTGAAATTTTTGTTTTTAATTCAAAGTTCCAAAATCAAAGTTTTAAAAAATAATTTTCATTTTGTTTCTGAAATTTTTGTTTTTAATTCAAAGTTCCAAAATCAAAGTTTTAAAAAATAATTTTCATTTTGTTTTTGAAATTTTTGTTTTTAATTCAAAGTTCCAAAATCAAAGTTTTAAAAAATAATTTTCATTTTGTTTTTGAAATTTTTGTTTTTAATTCAAAGTTCCAAAATCAAAGTTTTAAAAAATAATTTTCATTTTGTTTTTGAAATTTTTGTTTTTAATTCAAAGTTCCAAAATCAAAGTTTTAAAAAATAATTTTCATTTTGTTTTTGAAATTTTTTTTTTTATTTCAAAGTTCCAAAATCAAAGTTTTAAAAAATATTTTTCATTTTGTTTTTGAAATTTTTGTTTTTAATTCAAAGTTCCAAAATCAAAGTTTTAAAAAATAATTTTCATT